>JAKROA010000002.1:1521368-11521368 GCA_023375655.1 Taenia crassiceps | reverse complement strand
TTGAAATTGCAGTTGTATTTCCGCCCATTTCCTTAAATTTCGCAGATCATGAACGAAAAAGCAGATGCTATTAACACTACTGGTCAGTCCGAAATATTCCCAATTTGCCTAAAAGATGGATTAAATTTCTGTTATAGGTAGCATTAGAAATACCATCTGTAGAATTATGAGTGATGCAAAGATGTGGAACGGGTTTACTGCATATTTAGTGGATAAAGCCAAACAAAAAACAGCTATCGAGGACTTCAAAACTACAATACCCGAGAATTTGATGGTAGTGAAAGGTTACGTGCGTTTAATCAAGCCTCCATTGCTAATGGTAGAGTAACAAAACACTTGGATTTGATCCAGTTTAGCCATGGACAAATTAGCAAACCAAGCCAGGAAGTGACAAAGAAGTAAATTAAGTGTTGCAAGGCATTCACGAATGAAAAGCGTTGTTTTTCGAAGCTATTTTCAAGAGCAACGAAAAGTGCTTGGGTTCATTTTGACAAATGTGAGAGCATGGAGCAGGCATAATGGCGAAGTTTTGTAACTTCTCTCACCATTTTGATGAGACAAGAGTAGCCTTACGGAATTGCGGATTTCTAAACAAAGTGAACAGTATCCAATCATTCCAAATAAAACGTGTCAAACATGTCTAAAATAAAATTATGTAGTCGTGGTGGTGGCCGTATGGGTCATGATTTCACCTGACTTTACCGCATTATGCGTAAAGTTCTGCCAATCAAATCAGAAAAGGAAGTGCATTCACACGATTTTGCGTGATCGAAGATGTGCATTGGAAATTGAGCATTGTTTACTGTAATTCTCGGTACAAAGCATTATTCTTAAACGATTTGGAGATAGAGCTCATGCCTCATTTAATTTAAAAGCGAATTCTCCTCCACCCACCAACTCTAGCCGTAGATATCGATTGACTTTGAGTGATGTCATTTCAACTCCCATGAACTGGGGCTGCAGGTGGATGACGGAGTGAGGCTGAGGCGGGAGTGCGTTGACAGACAGACCCAAATGGGCTCAGTGCACTCGATCCTCCCCCCTCTTTATCTGATATTGGATTAACGACCGCCATGACGACAAAGGTGGAGAACCGCGGATGTATCCGCCTCCATCCTACCCTCGTAATGTAAACTGACTTCGTGCCCCTGCCGTGCCACCTTTTCGATGGCACACATATTAAGGCAGTAACAAGGAGGTAGCGACAGTTATGGCAGGTAGTTATGCCCCGCTAATCCCCTCCGACTGCGGCAATCTCTTCTACCATCACGCCTATTTATAAAAAAGGTTTTCAAGGGGACTTTTAGCCTGGGTATAAGACGTCTTTGCTTAATTAGATGCACCCTTGTCCTCCTCTTGCTCATTTGGCTAATCAGTCAATAGAGGTAGGGGCTGAAGTCAGGCGAAGAGGTAAGGTTGGTTTCATCCCGTCTGTATTTTTATCTATTGACTTGGCTACAAATCCGTCTACTTAGTCCATTTTCTGTCTACCTCTTTTGGATTTTGTAGGAGCTAATTTGATCGGCATATAAGGCTGGCTAGGTTGGACTTGTTTACAGTGTTCGCAGAGGGCATTCGACTTGTAAAAGTAGCCTTTCTGAATTTCTAATAAATAGCAAGGAGGGGTAAGAATATCAACACCAGGTTGAAGCATTATGTAGTTCGCTAGATTTCGCTCCGATTAGGAGTGAGGAAAGGAGAGGAAAAGGTTTTAAGTATTGTCTCTCTGCGAGCTTGTGGGTTCTTCCGCAGACGGTACGCATTAAAGTCTAGCTAGTCTAGCTAGGCACCTACTGAAACCAAAGTGTAGCAGGTCATCTCTGCATGAAACATTCGGTTTGAAGCCCTTTCTCAGGTCCCTGAAACTACTTTTTAACCAAGTGTGAGCGGAGTCCATTTTAATGGCTAAGAAGAATATCCATTAAAAAGGTATTTATCCTTCAATAAGGCAAACCCGCAAGTCAGAATTGGTAGGTTGACTGGTTAAACTTGCCAAATGCAACGTGAAGAGCACGCTGGTAGAGGCATGAAGGACCTGCTTGCTCCAAAATGCGCCAACCATACTCTGCTGTTGTGAAGCCGAAGGAGTCAGCCATGCTGTTTATCAGCAAAAGTGGCAGTGCTTGAATAATGCGTTAAAAGGAAAGACTCAAGTCCAATTTTGACGCCGTGATCAGTAAACATGTGCAATTTTGACTTAAAGTAGTACAATTAGTAATTCTAAACTGGAAAGGATGATTATCAAAATTGTCAAGCAAAGCTGGCGCCTAAAAGCCCTTTTAGAATAATGGCTAAGCTGCTTGAAGCTCATAACTCAGCTTTTTGCAACTTTTGTTCTGTCAAGAAGCCAACGATCGAAGAAATCGGAGAGGCGATGAAATACTTAAATCGGAGTGTAGCACTAAGGACTGACAGTGAATTGCAGAACCCCTGACACAAATACGAAGGCCCCTCCTTTAATCAACAGTAGACAGCTTTGGATGCATCTTTTCTACGACCTATAGTTGATTGACGTCCATTCAAGACAAAAATATGTGGATTTCTCCTTCCCTCCTTGCATACCCGTGTGTCAGTCATGAAGGGGCTCTTAACGGCTTGCAAAGATGTTTCCGTAATTCGCCATCTTCTGATCGAGCTGAAGGCTAACTTGCGAGGAAGTCAAAGATTATATATATGAGAGGTAAAGGAGCTTCAAGTACCTACAGGAATCAGATTATTATAACCCTTTGTTAGATACGAAGGCTAAGTTGTCTTGATTTGTGCTTTTTTTCCATCTGTCTTACCATTGTTACATTTTTGGCATCTCAGCTACCCAAATTGCCGTCAGGCACAATTGTGCTCATGTCCATCCACGAGTTTCATCCGCAACTGTTGTAGCTCACGCTATTGTCCCTGAGATCATTGCACCTGTTGATACCAGACTTGTTGCCTATTTCATCAGGTGAAAGGATGTGGAGTCCACTTAAAGGAGTTATGTATTGATATTTTTTACCTCAATCTTCCCATTCATGAGGTAAGTAATTTGCGAACTTGTTGCCCTTCATGTCAATAGTAGCCACTTTACCGGTTTTCTCTCAGGATACAAACCCAATTCCCTGTTCCCCCATAACTGGTCAAAGGCCTATTGCGGTCTATAAAAATTATCCAGAGACACTATAAGTGTCTCATTGCATGAATCAATTTTGCAAACAATGTCCATAAAGGCAAGGTCTCCTGCGACTCGGGTGACTTGGTTAAAGCTAGCCCGTACGAGTCTCGTGGCTACCTTACCACTTCGGTCTGCAAAACCTAAAACACGATTGTATTCTGCAGACTCTAAGCGAGTATTATACAGGGGAATATACTTGTTACTAGACAACTGTTTAGTTTACAAATGTTAACTGCTGTTTTCTTTGAAAATGGTTGATCCACTACGCAACGACCATTTAAAGAATAGTTTGCAGTCAGATCACGTGGGTGTCTTTTAGCGGCAAAACAGACGACGGTACCAATTCCATTTTTTTGCCGCAGTTTTATGTTGTCGAATGAGGAATAAGGATTTCCCTGTTATTTCATTAAAGGCTTACTGTTAAGACAAAGTTAAAGTCAGATAAACGACTCTCAAACGGAATGATAGAGAAGGGACAATTGTAGCATGAGGAAGAATGTAGTTTGGCTCCTTCCCCAAAGCGTAAGACTTCTGGGACGCCGATTCCTCTTCCGCCCAACTAATTTACACGAGCACAGCCTTATGATAGGTTCTAGCAACCTTCCCGTACTTGCTTTATTTATCTTTATTTCATTCAATTAATTTCTTATTTAATGTAATGCTTTTACCAATAATTTGGCTGGTTCCTGTGTCGCTCGGGATAGCATGCACCCTTAACAACCTGGGAACAAGCTAGCTTATTTTGTTTGGAATCAAATTGTGCAAATTCCTTTATACTGCGTGAGCACGCTACCCAACCACTCAATCTAGTTGAACAAGCGTTTTGCCAGCTACTCTTCCCACCTACTTCACCGATTTCTTTTTGAATTGGCAATGAAACCGCGTTCCATCGTGTAACAAGAACTGACTCTTACCAACGTCTTTTATCCACGCATGCTCAGCACCGAGACTGGTAATGCACATACCTTCATCTTTTAACCTCAAAATGGGGTTCCAGAATGGAGGAGATTTGCGTTTCCCTAACAAATTACTTCCCGCATTATGGCCGGCTACAATTACCTAAGCCTCATAAATTCATTTCATTGATGAAATGGAAACTCAACATCACCCATGGTGTTGCGACGGCTGCTTTGCAAGTCATCATGCTTATTTCGTATTGCCCTTCCACAAGGGTATTTGCAATCCTTCGGCAATGCGGACCAAGAGCATGATGAACTTTTCGCGGTAGACAGTGTATAAAGCTTCCCACATCATTTTAAGTGCTAAAAGCAATAAATGATTTGCTGGATTTCTGCGTATGTCGACCTTTGGTAAATCCCGAGAAAAAGCAACACAAACTGATCTCATTCGGAAATATTAATGAAGTCGGGGCTTTGTGTGGGATCCTCTATTGGCCTACATCCAAATCACTAGTTTTGCATCTATTGAAGTCGGCAGATCATTCAGATCGGCGCAGTAGAGAGTGGAGGCTTCGCTGGCCGCATTATCACCCTTCATGATGGTCGGCACATTCGGATCGCCCAGCCGATTCCTGCAGATGAGCTGTCGATAGCCAAAGGACAAAGTAACTTTAGCATAAGGTGACTTAATAAAATTCTCTCCTATAGATTGTAAGCTGACACTGAGATATTTTCGCCTCACCACTTTATTTCGTAAAGAAATGGTTAGTGAATAGGCAACTACCTTGGGAGGACCGATGATATCTTCGACAGGGAGCGTTACGTACTATTTTTCATGTATGCCATAACGGGCTGTTCAGAACTCTGAACCAAAAACACTTTGATAACTGGATGCATATTCCATGAGGAACAGGACTTGAATTAGCCTGGTTTGTTGGTCGATCTAGAATCTACTCAAGCAGCTACAGGTCTGTAACTTTATTTGCAGTTTATCGTTACGGCTGTTGGGTTTACAACACCAGTGCCCCAATTGGCTGCACTTAAAAAAAGGCGATAATGAGGCTCCTAGATCCCATTCGCGCTCTTGTTCGAACCTGTTCTTGGCCAGCCTAAGAGCTCAAACCAGGGAGTCCTTTTTTACCTCACTAAAGTACAGGGACTTCGTTGTAAACTCTGAGTGCACAAAACCACACAGCTTAGACGGCTTAGATAGCACACTGGCTGCCACAGCGCAGGGGTGTGCTGATAGACAAAGCGATGATGGGACCACATAGTGCAGCCTCTGTAGCCAATCCGCGCCATGCAGAAGCTAACCATATACATTACTGGCTGGTTAAACCAGGGCTGGGCGCCAGTGATTAGTGTGGACATCCGCGCCCCGAGCAGACGTGCGGACGTGGAGTTTGTGCGCACGATTTCTGTTTGTTTTATCACGGTTAGTTTGTTTCTTTTTTTGCTTCTCGTTGAATAATAAGCGGTTGCTGGTAGGTGTTGGTAGGTGGTGCGATCAGTCGTTTGTTCGCCTAAGTAATTAGCAAACCACTGGTGAAGGGACCGTAAACAAATAGGTTCTGGATAGTAGTGTTTTAGGCACTGTAGACTGCTGTACAGCCAGCCTTGAGAAAGTGACTGTCGACGAGCTCGGTATCTGGTTCAATTTCGAAGGAGTTAACACCGTGTTGATTGTTTTAGGAACCATGGAACTTGTTTTGCTGTGGTTGTTACTGCTGCTGCTACATGTGGTCATAACGAGCTGTGCCAAGGTTGAAGTGCGCGTTTTTGCGGACTACGTTATGGCCTGCAACATCTCAGAACTGCCTGCCAGACCTCGTTTGAAAGACTTTTATTGGTTCCAGGACAATCGTCTCAACCGTGGTGTGAACTATATTCTTCTTCCCCACGGTGAAATCCCATTTAAAGGGATTAGTACTGGCGCCACAGGCGTCTACCGATGCTGTTATGGTGGTTTTGTGAAGGTTCTTTGTGCCGAGGAAATTCATCTCACCGTGAAGGGTAGGTGGTTTGGAGCTAGCCTCCTCGAATTCCATGCTGTTACGGTGGTTCAGGAGCTTAGTTATTGAGGGTGAACGGTCACCCAAAGCGCTTTACCAATGCTCCACTAACCTGTAAAGGAACTGTTTTGTATCCACGCTAAAATTCGGGCACAAACCCCTGTTACTGCACACACTGCCTAGGCTGTTATCGCCGGAAGCCTGAAAGTGGGTTTGTGTGTAAGCAGACTCTGGGTTGCTGGTCCCCAAACTTGATAAATTGCAGGTGCTGATTATTGTGTTCTTGGGAGTCTCTTATTATGCCAGTGTACAGGCACGAAGGGGAAGGTTGGTTTCTTGCAAATGACGTTGATTTGTGTTGCATTTTAGCTCCTCGGCCAGACATCTTCCGAAATACCTTACTGAACATTACACCCCAAATCTTCCCAAGTACGTCTATATTCTACTCCTTTTTTCCTAAAAGTCAGTGGGGTATTGGCAACGCTTCCTCATTACACTATTCTGTTTAAAGCGTCGCACTCGGAGGTGGATGTGCTTCGCAATACCTGCTTACCATATATGAAGTCTTGCTGCAATTCTGTCTGGATAACATGCTCAACCAAAGCCCTAATCACCGGCCCTATTCTTTGCTGAGAAGATATTAGTCATCGGGCGATCAGTTGAGGGTGTAAATAGCTGGTTTTGGTGGAATTTTTAATAGCAGGAAACAGGTTGTTTTGAAACATGTCTACCACCGCGTAAATTTTTAGCTTAAATGTTTTGGTCTACAAGTTAGTTGTACCAAAATATGAGGAAATTGTCTAAATATGAGTGCTTTTGTCTTTTTAGACAGTGTTTATTGGCTCCCCCAAATGCTCACAACACCCCTCGAGATCGAACTGACGACTGAGCCCCTCAAATTTGACTGCTTTTATTTCGTTCAGTCATTCAGTTCAAGGCTTCCACATGTGGCTTGGTACTTCAATGATCTCTATCCAGAGGATAGGCTTTTTGAGTCCCCTGTGCGGGCGGTTGACGAGGTTGGTGCATGCTGCTGGAGATTCACGTGCTTTTCAGGCTTCTAATTCGACACCATTGAGAAGTCTGGGATGTGCTGTGCGTTATGGTTTCCCACTTAATCCTGTCTATTCTTTGCCTATAAACCTCACTTAATCTTGACACCTACTTTTACTTTCAAGGCCAAATGTCCGTACCAGTTCCAGAAAACAGCGGTTCTGGGAGGGAAGAGTGATATTCCAAACATATTTCTAAGAGTACTTCAAGTTATTGCTTCCGTTGCCGCCTCTAATGTGCGACCATGGATCCTACAAAACGGATTATTAGAGTTTCTTTTACGTTTCGCAGGTATACTTTAGATGATAGTGTGTAGCGCTTCTCGTAAGTTCAATAACTTCATTTTTCACTAAGTAGACGCCTTGAAGACCACTTAATAGATGAAGAGCCTTAGAGCGATCCTCTTTACCTTAGGTCGGGCCCGAAACCGTGCGCATTAATACGAATCTCATGTTGATCCTGATGTCAAAGAAGGGATATTGTATCCTGTGCTTGTGCTTTTAGTCTTTGATTTTCGTAGGCTCAGAATAATTTGCACCATCGTTTTTCATTCACTTTCTCTGCGTTTCTTTGCCCGACCAAAGCGGCATGTTGTAAGAACAGCAGAGTTCACCTGCGAAGAGGACTACATGCAGCGTTCGAGGAGCCACTGTTTCAAAAGCACTCTCACCATAGGACAACCGAGTGACCTGCTGAGAAGGGCGGTCTACACATGCGAAGTTCGAATGTTGAAGGCCGACGGATCAGTGGAAAATCAGCTCAGTGTCGACTATCGACTTGAGAGTGGTAACCGTCGCGATTCCGACTGGGTCTATGGGTGAGCCTTTGGTTGGGGTCTCAAGGTTGAGGAGATCGCCCTCAAGTGGTCAGAATTAGCCCACGATATTTGGCATCAGCATCCTCAGAATTCAGCTAGCAAGTCAGCAACTTTTACGGTTCTTTCCAAAAATAGCAGTTTTGGCCTAAAGAATACCCTTGATGTGCTTTTATGCTATTTGATTGTAGGGTTGGGTCTGAATATTAAGGCTCTTGTCAATTAAGAGCGGTTGGTGTGCCATTGAAACGTGATTAAATGCAGTTCTTGTCAAGCCTTTTTATCTTAATATTCCGCGATTTCAAAGCGCTGTATATTTTCATTTGTTATTTCGATTGCCATTGTCGTTTATGCGGCGCTTGACTTTAATAAATAGAAGGCACTCAATATGAGTTTGTCTCCTTTACACCACTTTTGGGAATGGCAAGACCTACGATGGTATTAAGCCACAGTCTTCATAGAATTGCATTTCTGTTCCGTGTAAAGAGATTTCTTTTTTGTTGGTTTGTGTACTCTGCCTCCGTTAGGAACTTATGCTGTCGAAAATCAGCACATTGTCGAATGTGCTGGCAAGGGTAGAGCCGGTCAACCTTCGAAATTCATACGCATCACTTCTGGGCCCACTGCAGAAAGGCAATTAGCCTAGTCATGGTACACTTTTCCTTTGAATGTTTTAGGGTATCTGTCTCGGTAGTCAAAAAACCTGTAGGAGCTGTGTTTCTTGGACGGTTTTATGGTCACATTTCCTGCTTCTTTGGCATTGGAGCCAATCCTTCATACGCATATCATTATCCTAGAATCATAACTTTCTGGTTATTGTCAGTTTTATCTTTGCCTTTGCAGGCTGACTGCTATGGAGCGCTTTGGAAAGGATTGTGATCGAGTTCCCAATGCGTCTTTGTCACTACAGGCCCTGATCAAGGAGTTAAACTCCTGCGAGCGCAATTCCTTTCTCCGACTGTGGGTCTCTCCGGCCGACAGCAAAAATACCATCCAGGTCATGTGCTCCCGACCCCTCTATGTGGTGTTTGATGAGCTTGTACGACTGTTTCGACTTCCTTCAGATTCCCACGTCATTAGGATCTTTGCCAAAGTAGAAAACATCACTTCTGGAGGGTCTTCATTCGATAAAATTATCCAGCGTTATGGAGAACTTCTACTTGTAAGTTAAGAGCTTCCAGAATTAATCCCTCTCTCTTGGTTTGATGTCTGATGGCAGCTCACTTATGATTTTTTTTCACTAGTGGTCTATGTTTAAAGGGTTTCAGCTTCGAGTTTTGGGCAATGACGTTTTTTATTTAACTTTTCGTCATCTTGAAGTACTGTAATGTTTTGGGGCTAAGGGAAAACTTTAATGTCAGCGATGGTTGCCCCAAGATTCCTCTCATGAAACTACCAAATCCTCTATCACTTTAGTGCCCTTTAGGCAAATAGTCTTCCAAGTCGTTCGTTTCCTAATGATGGGCATTCAAGCGGCTTTTTGTAATTAGGAATAAGTTCCCATTGGAATGCAACAGAATGGAGCTGTGGATCGGAAATTCGTGTTTGAAGATGGAATTTTGAGCAAAACAAGGCGCAGGTATCGAAGTATTCCGATTCTAGACCACAAGCAAAGTAAGACATTGAGGAGAGGAATCGGGACGATTCTCTAAAACTAGTGCCCGTATAGGTATCCGAGAGTAGAACTGGCGGCTTCGACTCCGTCAACAGACTAGACGTGGTTCTTTTTTTAAGTCGTTTCCAAATTGAGTCATTTGGAGTCATGTGGCATACATTTATTGGGCACGGTGACTCTTATGTTAATGAAAATGTGAATTCTCCTCAAGCTGTCAATGTTTGACTTCAAAGGTTGCGAAAACGATGTTGGAACTGCTCAAGGTGAAGGATTTGAGTTAAATCAGTGTCAAAATTCACCTGATAGTTTTCATTAACTGGAAGTTGTCAAAAGCATGGCACCCTGGGTAGTTTCAAACTTTGCTTCAGGGGAACCTCGCCGACAGAGGGGTGGTTCCACGCAATAGGACAAGTTGTCAGCATGTTAGCTGACTTTAAGTAACGAGCACTATGATATCATTCGATGCCTGATATTAGGCGTTTGCGATTTTCGATGCACGTGGGGTGTAATTCAGCAGAGGTAGGTCTGACCACAAATTGCTGCCTAGGATAGAACAATTCTGAAGCGACCTATTATATGGCAAAATTCGTACTCTTCTCTGATTTTGGGTACCACCTTGCTACATTATGGAGCGCTTCAGGCTCCTACTCCTCCCATTTTCATTGTAGAAGTCCAACCTGACCACGTTACGCATGGGCGGCAAGAAGTACGAATTGTTTGATGCGACCCTACAGGGCAGTGTCTCCCTTGACTGTCAGTCCACTCATGTCGTTGCATGCGTCTATGGACCCCTATTTCAACTGAGATTGGTTCACATGAGCTGCTTCCCTTCAGGTAGGTACTGATTTAACAAATAGGACGATCTGCGCATTTATCTCGATTAGTCTGAATTGTTTCCATTATCTGAAGTTTGCTTTCGCTCGGTTAAATAACGTTTTCCCACTTTGCGAAGCATTATTCTCGGAGAGTTTCAATTTATCAAGGCTAAGATTTTCAGCTGTGATTGCCACGTTAATTATGATTACACTCGGGAGAAACAAATGGCGTTCTTCGGTGTTTCAGTAAGTTACTGGAACTCGACTGCTCCAGTCTTGACTGTACCATCATAATTCTTGAATCGGCTAGTTGTTTTTTAGGATCGCTTTCGCACAGACTCTAACGCTAACGATTTGTATGTGAAAGGAGGCGAGCTTTGACTTAGAGGGTGGGAACGTAGGTATCCTCTTCATTTTCAAAGCGTTAGACGTTGAAGGTTTTCCCATCAAGAATTAGCCAGCTATGAGGCTAAACTTAAGTGGTTACGGATTGCAACTTGTACTTTATAAGATTCTAGCAATTTTGGTGTTCCCACGAAGCTAACTTTGACAGTGCCATGGAAATGATCATCGAGGAGCATGTCCTTTTATTCTATCCCAGATTCATACAGTACCATCCATTATCTTTAGGAGATTACTATAAGGCAGGACATCTATGTAAATTTAGCTAAGGTTTGTCCATAGTTCAAAATGAATGGCACTTATGACAAAACTTGGCATGATTTGTTATCAACTGGTGAGAGAGCGCCTCGACAGAAAGTTTTTTGCGCAAATTTGGAATTCGGCTTCTGACCTCGTCTACATGGGCGATTTTTGTTGTTCGCCCCTGAGATCAAAGTTCCAACCTTCATGATGGGGTTAAAAGCTGAAATTTTTTTACCTTATTTGGACGTAGTGAGAAAATGGTAAAATAGTGAGGAAGGGAAGCTGTTAAAACTGGACCCTTTGATAATGTGCAGCCAGTAGCACTGCATTTCAAATGCCTCGCTAGGTGCTTAACACTTTGTCAGTTCGTTGCAGGTATATGCTTTTCCATTTTCAGAGTTAATATAAACGAAACTTTTTCGACTATACAGCACCTCAGCTCAGCCTCAGTTGATTTCTCTTCCATGCGTCCGAATGTCTGTTGGTGACAAATGCTTTGCCAAATCACAAGAAAATTAGTAAAATTTTGGCATCATTTCGTCTCTTTCAAAATCTTATTTGCCGCACTACATCAGAAATGTTCTAACTTAGGTTTTTTATTCAATTTTATCCTCTGTACAGGCTCATCAGACGACAGTGAAAGTTCCTTACTCATCTTCACTGGCATAGGTGGGTTTATAGTGGTGTCAACCCTCCTATCCGCAGGAGTGTGCTTATGGCGGCGTCAACGCCTCGGTCACCGTCATTATGCAGTATGGAAAACAGTGGAGGCCTACACTGAGTCCCTGTTACTCAAGCGTCGTCTCTGTACTCCGCCGTTACCTGCACCTCTATTGGGAAGGCCAAAAAATCCACACAGAGGGACAGCCAAAGACAAGGAAGCCGCAGCGTTGGAGTACGTGAAGCTGGACAAGACTCGTTGGCATCTTTCTCCCCGCAGTCTTCGATTGGAGGGGCAGATTGCTTGTGGAAAGTACGGCGACGTCCTGAAGGGGGTGCTTCTAATGTCTCCATCGGGACAGACAAATGTGCCTCCACGTCCTATTATCGCGAAGATGCTAAACGGTGTGGTTGTTTTTCTGCGGGAATGGCAAATTTTTTGGGTTTCGATAGTAAAATTACTCTAATGAACAAAAGGGATACCTTTGCATTAGTTTTAATTGGTGGAATCGCTAATTTGCTTTACCGTAGTTTCGAACCAGTCGAAATCACATTATTATAGGCTCAAATTAGATATTCCTTTTTTAATTTCGATTTGTGATAGTTGATTGCCTTGCCGTTCTTAGCTGAAGTCAAAATTTCTATACTTTGGCCTTTTGTTGCGAGACTTCATTGGAAAATTCTACAAAGTCTGCTCCAGTGCTCAAGATGTGAACTGTTTGAAAATCTGCAATTTTTTCCTGTTTGTGCTTCTTACCGAATCCAATTACACGGCTACAGTTAGATTTACTGATCCAGCTGTCAGGTTAGATAATGAAGCTTAAATTTCGTTTTGAGCCAGTGGGTTTGAAAGTGGGTATTGCCATTATCTGCGAAGTTATTGCCAGCATTGTCTCTAATTCTAATGAGATGGATCAGTGCTACTAAATTGCATATCATCTTGGGAAGTTGTAGTTCTCGAGTGCTATGCGGTTCATGGGAGCAGCGATTTTCGTTAGACGGAATGAGATCTCTATCATGACTTTCGTGTGCAAGTTTGTCGCCACTTTGTGAAACACATTGTGATGTCTATTGCGAGTCAGCTTCGTCAGTGGAAGGACGTCTTTTAGGGCTCATTTATTGCCTTCTGGATCGACTCTAAGGGCGTGCGTTCAATGCAATGTGATTTTCAACATTCTCGTAGGCAAGTTCGGCAGTCATTTACCTAGCGGCTTCTACCTCTCAGTGGGAACGCGCGTTTTCCTTTTCCTTCAGACGTGTACTCGAAAGACCACGTCCTCGAGTTCGCTAATGAAGTGGCTATTCTCCGCCTCATTGGTGATCATCCCACCATCATCCGGTTTCTGGGCTGTGCGCATCGCACAAGTGAGTCTTAACAACTTTTACTACTAATCTTCATGTGGGTCCTCTTTTGCAAACTTTTAGTGATAACCAACTTCAAAAAGGGGTTTGTTTTACTACGTTAGGGTTATAATGTGTCGGTTGATCGCCTTGGGATTCGGTGCGGATAAAGTCTTAATGCTGAGGTTCCGTCTGCCAACCGAATCACTATCAGTGGTGCAGTTCTTGCCTGGATGGGAAATTGGCTGCACCAATAATCCGCTAGCATTAGGCATCAAATGATAAAGTGGGGTTCGGTCTTTTAGACTATGGCGGCCATTTGTGAATACTCAGTGAGTCTCGTCAAACTACTAGATGTTTTAGCTCGTGGATTCACTTTTATCGCGGTGGAGAACCAAAGCAAAGAACCTTTGCTACAAATGGACGACTTCAACAAGTAAAGAGCAGATCACTTAATTGCGATCATTTTCTGATGCAACAAAACCAATTTAGCAATATTATTCCCAAATTATGGGTAGAATTCGAGGGTCATTTTAATTTAGGGTAAAAGAAGCATAAATGGTGGAGACGGTAGAATTCGCCAGTGAAGTGAGCTATTTTGGCAGATGAAGGATATTGAAGCCCAAATCACTGTCTTTTGACACTCACGTGCCCTTCGCCCGAGGAGAGGAAATGTTATTTATCTATTTCCAGCTTTCCTCAGTTGGAACAAATCACCAAAACTGACCCGCGTCACAACATCGAATTTGAAGTTTTACTTAGGCTGTCAATTCTTGCATCTTCAATTCTGTTGCGGCTTCAAGTTACACTGAAGCCTAAATTGTAAAAAACGCGTCGCTCTTTAAAGATTTGGGTGACCGACCGGTGTTGGTGACAGAGTACGCTCCTCACGGCACGCTGTTGGGCTATCTACGAGCCCTGCGTCCAAGCCATGGTACGGCGTTGGGTCAAGTCATCATGACCTACTGGTGGACTCGGGCTAGAGCTCTTGTGGCGGATCTCTACTCCTTCGTCATTGACATTGCCAGTGCCCTGGCCTACCTCGAGGAAATCGCTGTACGCTGTCTGTTTATACTTATGATCGTCAATATGCTTTCTGTGGCTAAGATTATCACATAAGAATCACTTACTTGAGGTAACAGCATTTAGGTAGAATTACACAGGTGGACTCTGTTCAGGAAATCAGAGTGAATCAAGTTAATGCATTCGCTGGCATTGTGCTTGCTACCTGCTCACGAAGCCTATGTCCTTCTGTTAAACATTATGCCTTTGGCCAGTTTTGCGGATGGTCCCAGAAGAAAAAAAAGATAATGTTGGGAGTAAAATCAAGACCCGGAAAATCAGCACGGGTACCGTAATATGATAATTTTATGGCAGTTTTAAACCGCACTTTATGCTTCTCCGCTGCCTACTGACAGTGTCAGAAATTTCAGTCTTGATGAAAGGAGTGGTGTTTTGCTTTTTTTAGGTAGTTCACGGCGACGTGGCAGCCCGTAACGTCCTGCTGACTGCATCGCTCACGGCTAAGTTAGGCGACTTTGGGCTTTCTTGCGTCGTTCCACACGAAAAGTTTGTCGAACTACCAGTAAGTCCCAATTGCAGAAGTGGCAAATGATTTTTAGTCTGTTCTGATGATATCGAGAAGAAAATTATCGCTCTGACCCACTTGCAATCCACGCATGCGACGCAGCTTTAGCATAGAGTGTGCTACCTTAAAAAAATTCCATGATTAACCTATCACTCCTGCGGAAAAATTGTTACAAATTTTCCCTCTGTGGTGCAATTCATGACCACTCTTTTGCCATTAGTCGGATTTCAGCTAATAATTTCTGTTGCAATGTGCTTTGCACGCTAGCTGAGAGAAGAATGATTGCCTGAGGAAATGTCACACTGGTGTGGATTACGGTCTTTTGGGATGTGCTTCGCTCTGGTCGAGCTGAGTCTACAAAGCGTTCCTTTCGCCCGTAAAGGCCACCGCCATATTGACTCCTGTTTACGCGCCATCGTTAAAAGCATTTACTATCTGATCCTTATAGGGAGATTGGCTACCGCAATTATCACACGCCAATGAGGATAGACAGGTTCTGTGTAATGGTGGTTAGGACATTGTGAATTAAGAGGTGGGAAAATTATTTTTGCCTTATTGAGTAACATAAATAGAGCAGTTTTCTTTGAACACTACGCAATGCAGTCCATTTCGCATGCCTCTGTATGCTCTCAAAAGCCTACAAGGAAGATTCCCGTGCGTTGGTCAGCACCGGAGGTGCTTCAGGAGAACCGTCTGCACGCTCGCAGTGATGTTTGGTCCTTCGGAGTGCTGTTATGGGAGGCCTTTGCGGTGGGTGAAACGCCTTACTCGGACCTGCCTTCAGAGTCTGCGGTGGGCGCCTTTGTGGGAGAAGGAGGTGGGCGACTCCCACGGCCCACACTGGCCTCCGACAGTGCCTACAGCCTCATGACTGCTTGCTGGACCTCATCTGTTCACGCGAGACCCGACTTCCGTACCCTGTTGGAGGAGCTCAGCAGAGGAGCTGCACTAGACAAGGGAAAGAGTGAAGCTGACAGTCTGTTCAGTCATGTGGGTTTTGGTCTTGCTTCATCTTAGTGGCGATAGTTCTTATTAATCTCCCATTCTGGCAGCCATTGTATCTGATACCCCACCGCTAATTCTTACCATCTCCAAATCATGCCGATCTTTCTTGAATTTTCCTTTTTACTATCAGTGAATTATTGGTAGGCAATGTGAATACTTGAAGGTGCGATCCTCGTTCAGCACTGCCCGAGCGGATGCCCTCCAGGCGGCAATACTTTGGATTCATTTAAAAATATTACGCTGCTTGTATAAGGTATTAAACTCACTTCTGAGCAGCCTCTGTAACTGGATGGAAATAATGCTCTTTCCACATCCAACTTTGAGCATACTCACCAATCACTGTTACACCTCAATCTCCCCTTTGTATTTCACTCAGTAGGGAGCACAATATTACTGAAATTTTAGTACCTGCAAGGTCCTGGTCATTGAACATTACCGCAACCATGGTTTGAAGTTTGAAGTTTCCAGTAACCGTCATCGGGTGTGCTGGGGACCTTTTACACTGCATGGTGCTTCTTTATGTGGATTTATAGATAAGGTGCTTCCGCCAGGGAGTTAGCCTTACTTTCTTCACTGTATCACTCGTTAACATTCAAAATGGGCCTTATGGTTAAGTGTCTCTCCATGTAGGAAGCTACCAGAGATTGATCATTTCGCTTATATATGAGATCTGAGAATGTCCTATAAAACCGGTGTTAGATATTCAGCATACTTGACCAAAATTGCATGCTACTCTCTCGCTCCTCTGGAATTCGTCGTCGTCCAAAGCAAAGCAACTGTTACTGTTGACTTATTGCATTTTTACAATGTTCGTAGCACATTGTTCAAAAGTTGATTACTTCTAAAGCTTTGTTCATAAAAGAGAATTAGGTGTTGCGGTGCCTACGGAAGAATGGCATTTACTTTTGTTAACTGAATATATGTGTCGAAGGCATCTGCCTTTGGCCAATCAAAAATTGTTCTAATTGTAGCGTTTGCCATTCAAAAGTTAGGTTTTGAATTAAGAGCTACAATTTAGTGTCCCCTTTGGCCTTACCTGTTCCTCGTGCCCACCTCCAGGCTTCTGTCGGTTCCTTGCCAAGCTGGATACCATGAGCTTTATCAAGCCTTTTACCGTGAGCTGATCTGCACCATTTGGACTCTCAGTTCATGGTTTAGCTAAGATTTCACAAGATTCTTCCATTTCTCACTTAAACTTTGAGTATTTTAGTGATTTCTTCAGTTTCCTTGGTCGAACCTGGAATGCCAAGTCTCGATTTAATCTCACGTTCTAAAGCCAATTTCTAAGTCTTACCGACAACTTACAGTTCCTGTGGCTGTTCTTCAGAATTAAATGCAAGACGGAGAAACGCTACGGATTTTCCCTAGCTCCTCATGCAATTAGGTTGTCTTAAATGCATTACCGAAATTTCGATATTAATAACAGCAAAAGTAGCAATATCAGAACGGTAGACCGTTTGCCTCCTGAATATTTTTGCACCTACAGCCTTATCTTCGCATGGAAACGCAGCCTTATCAGTACAAGTCCGAGCTCGGGCGTACCCAACCCTTAGAATGATCGACTTGCCCGCTCTTGACAGCGTTGGCGAGGCCCGAACACAAGTTGGCATCCAGCAATCGAAGGTTCGCATAGAGCCGCCATTAATTAGATAAAAAATTATTATTTTTAAAAATTATTGAAATAAAAGTGCTTCTATAAGCTTGTTGTGTACACTCGTCTAGCGTCCGACAATTGAGTAATTTCGTAGCGTTGTGCTCGAAGCAGAATCACTTCCATTAAGCATTGTCAGACTGCCGTAGGTCACAGAAGCTTTAGTTGTTTACCGTGGCTGCGATGGGCGTGTTTGGATTTTGGATAATGTAAAAGCATGTTATCTTGTGTGAAATTTTGAACAAAACCACTTAATTTTTTAAAAAGAGAAGTCAGTTTAAACGTCTTTAACGCGCGTAGAATGGAGGCTAAGTGCGGAAGTGTTAGCATTAGAGAGAAAACAGTCAAAAACGAGGAGGTACCAATAGAATATAGCACCACAACCGGAGTCAAACGCAGGCTGCGAATCTAAGTTCAGGTTAGGGCCGCCAGTGACCTGATAGGAGTCAGATTTCTTTGGCCAAGTTGGCAGAAGAGAGGGTAGGATGGGGGCCTGAAGTCCAAACATGGTCGTTGTCGCCACGTCTGTGAGATGTCTCGACTATTCCTACAGGTGCGCACCACGGCCTTTGTCTGGTTATAATAGACTAGTAGAGCGAGATTGTGCTGGCGGCAGACTGATTTGGTGCAAGGCGGCCGTCGTAAAGCAAAGTATTCTTAACCTGGAGGAATTGCCTAGTAGAGAGCGCCAAGAATCGGCAGCGTGCCTTAGGGTTACAGTATCTGGGTTGTGGCGGTCGGGTTTCCTTGAGGGTCTGGCAGTGCGGTGCTAAATCAATGCTCTCTCCATGTAGGCGGAATTCGTCGACTGCCTGCTCAAAAATCCCCACAATTATTTTTGGTTTGTCTTTTGATTGGTAACGCATGAAAACTGTTCCATCATTAGAGCGAACTGAGGACAATAGGGTTGAGACCTTGAAGGAATTGCGGGTGCTCGGATCCCTGCTGCGGCTTCCCTTGGATTCGTAAAAGAGGGTGGACTTTTTAGGAAAAGGAGTGTATGCGGACATTATGAGTTTCCTGTCAGGTATCAAAGGAACAGAACACCAATCATATCCATGGCTGACTACTTCACGAAAGTATTCCCGGTAGAACCCGTGTAGACGCAAGACACTGAACTGGTAAGCATGGCGGTCTGAAGTGGTCGTTCTGCCACTTTCTAAAGCCAAATCTACCAAATCATGCAATACCTCTCAAAATCTCGAAAACACGCAAAATGCCTGGAAATCGAAATAAGAAATCGCAGTCTGGTCGGACTGTTGGGAGCTTTCACTAGGGGTACACAACCTCAAGACCGTGGTTTAGGCCTAGGGCGTACTCTCCTCGAGCACAAGGCTGCATCCCGCACATCAAATGCCGTTTCACAGTTTAAGGCACTCACAGGTCGCAAAATGAGGGTTCCTCCCGACACCTCCCTAAAAAACGCGAAATTTGCAGCCAGCAATGCCTCAGAACATGCACTGCGACACAAATAAGACATGAGAAAACTCTTAACGGTGCGCGCAGACACTTACGGCTGTCCTATATCAAGCTGAAGAAATGTGGCGACAGACACACCCGCACTACCGTCTACCAAGAAGGAAGCTTTACACAGTGCACAATCCAATCTCCCCATCTGGAATGCGTCGCAGCTTTCATCACCATTGGTGTAAAAATGCATTCCGAGTTGAGAGAGTTTTCTATCACTTCCAACTCCGTGCGCAGCCAACAGCCGGTCACCACAACAAGATGCAGGCCTACAAAGGTGCATCACCGGTCAGCTACGAAGGCGAAGTTTGTGCACTAAGGGTGGAAAGAAAACCACCCAATGGCACTTTCAAACAACCTGTTAGGGAGGTAACTCAAGTGTTGCCAAGACGGCCTAGGAGCCGATCAATGTGCCTTTCTGTTGAAAAGCGTGAGAGACAAAAATCATTTTAAGCAGCGGAAGATTTCAGTATCCCGAGCCCCCTCGGTCCATACTTATTCTCATTAACTCTCTAAGACATGCACCTGTCCTAATCCAGTCATACAGTTTTGGTCGAAACGCACAGTTTTCAAAGAAGTGAGTATGAACAAGGAACCTACTACAATAGGTTCCAGTGCAATGTTTAATGTATGACGGTAATTTCTTTCAATATGTGATTTACAATTATGCAATAAAGGGAGTGGAAATTTCTCCAATAAATATCAAATCCAGGTAATGGTAGCAAAATTAGTTTTAAATGTGGTTTCTTTCGTTAAAAATTGGGATTTGAGACCAAATGCAAAAGGGGGCATAATGCTTGTATGTATGCTTGGATGCATTCCGCAAACAGAAAGAGATCGGGGCTGATGGCATGGCCCAGAGGTCACCCCACGCGCAAGTGAGAATATGTTCCCCTAAATATCCGTGACCGAAACAAGTATTTAAGCAAACAAATCCCAGAATTAAAGTACAAATATTCTCGAAACAATTCTGTACTCATAGAAGGTTCTCCAGCCTCTCAACGGTTGCATGGGTCTGGCATTACAATCCTAAAAATGGACCTTTCGTTGTCGTCTGTATTTACTGAGTTGCTGAAAGTTCAAAATGCATTAAATGTATAAATAACCTATAACCAGTTTATAGGGCAAAATGCTTGAGTTTTTAGGAAGACTTTTCGTGTATTTGTTTGTATTTTCCCCGTTTGTTTGCCCCAAACCCCCGTTATTTCAATCATTTCCTGTATCATCGGTTTTTTGTATCTCTATGTTTTTCTTGTCGGCCAGTTTTGCATTAAACCTTCAAGTAATTATAAAACTTATTATCAATAGTGATTATTGATTAATGCTACCTTTTTTAGTTAAACAGAGCATCGGCTGATAAAATTTAAAACCTTTGAACAACACCATTTGTCTCAGAGTGACAATGTTCCTCGTACAGCATATTGCAGAACATTACGCGCACTGCCTGTCTATCCTCCTACTCTTTGGTGTCTTCTACTGCAATTCCCAGAGAGACCCGAGTCGTAAACATGTGTACAAGTATTTTATGGAGAAAATGCCACAAGATTTCAATTGTGAGAGTGTTCTTAAATTAGCTGATGTGGAGCATGAGCTGATACATTGTGTGATCAACGGAATTCGACAAACCGTTGTTGTTGTGGGTAGGCGAAATTCTTTTAGCTGTGAGAGTAGTGCTCGTATGCACTTTAATGGAGAAATGGGTTTAGACCTATATTGTTGAGTAGCGTTCAAACTTTTAATGGAGCACAGCAGCTGATTGCATATAGCAGCCATTCTCATGCCAGTGGGTAGGAATATTCTGTTCCGTCATTAAAATTAAAAGCAGGAAGCCATGGATCTGCTTTTTCACTTTCTGAATTTAAGACTGTTAATCGGTATTAGCCTACAAACATAATAATTCAAATATCTTTAGAATAAAACACTTTTTGGCAAGCAGATACAACCGGACTCAAGCAATAGATTTAAACCTGTATAGGGAAAATGGTTAATCAGTATGATTGCTCCGAGTAAAAGGGAGTTCAGAACCTTTTTTTACTTTTAGGCTCCAAAATGCAAGCATTACTAAAAAAATTCTTGTGGCTAACAATTTAGAGTTAAAAATGCCATGGTTTTAAGAGCCTGAGCTGGATTCCAGGCGCCTGTGTAGTTTACCACAGGCCGTCTTAAGCATAGAATTCTCTGAAGCAATGGTATTTTTTGGCGTCGTTAACAAAGCAAAAAAATCAGAGATTGCCAGAATTTGCAAAGGAAGTTTTGTTCATGTAATGAATGTTTTTTTAGATCCGAAAGACATCGACATAGAGTGGAGCCCGAGAGCAGAGACATACTCTTCACGGGTTGGCGGTATTATAAGGTTCTTCCTAAAGCTTAAAGAGGAGGAGCATCCATTTACGTGGTTGAAAATCCGTCCAGCTGAAGAATTTGGCAAGAAAAGCCCTCAGATTCAGAACGCAAGTATCACGTGGGAAGCAGGCGTTGGGGGCTGCTTTCGCTACTACGTTGTATCGCCCTTCAAGGCGATAGCTTTTACGCTTAAAAGTAACCCTGCTTATCAATTGCTCATCTCATGAATTGATGCAAAGTTGCACAAAGAAATCATGCACCTGGAAAGGGATGCGTATATTTGGAACCGCGATCTAAGAATGAAGGATATAAAGACGGCATTTGTTTTTGCATATAATTTTATACTGCTCCGTTTTTTTCAATTACTGTGAATAAGTCAACATATTTAGAGGTATCAACAAGATTTAGGAAGTTATTCGCAAAATAGCGTATGACACTATGCCATTGTTGATTGATGACTCGAAAGTCATCAAATGCGTTGTCACCGATGGCTGGCTAAGTTGTCTTAATGTAACATGGACGACTCTTGTCAAAGCGTTCGTTGATCTGATGCTTAGTTAAGATGAGTCAGTACGGCCTAACTACATCAACAATGATCTCATAAGAGCCCTAAGATCGGCTATTTAACTTCACCCCATGCGTTTTGATGAGATGGCTAAAACCTCCTAATGACCCTTACATGTATTTGGCCAACCTCTTATTTCTCTCATTTAGTAAAGGTAAACAAAGGTGTTTTCGTACAAAAATTGAAGTGATTGCAATTAACTTTAATTCACTTTAACGGTGTAAATTTTTAAAGGTTCATAAATTTTGCGCTTTGACATCTTTTTAATTTTAGTGTGGCTACAAAAAGGTTCTAGATCAGGCTGTTTAAAGTTGCATGGCTAGTCTTGATTTCTGCTTAAGCATTCCTCCCAAGGCATTGCCGAGCCTGCTTAGACGTGTTTATCTGCTGACCAAAATAAAAGTAAAACGGCCTTAATGCTCTCTTAGTTACACAGGATTTTCACTGGTGCCCAAACGGCGAGTATGCCGTGGATACGGGATCAGCTAAGAATGTTCGTTACGTTCAAACACCAACAGGGACGAAACTCAAATTGCTCCAGTGTCGAATGCTCAGTGGTCAAACAAATATAACTGTTCTTCAAAACTACTATGCCAAATTCACTGCCACTTCAAAGTCCATGAAAGACAGAGTAGAATGCAACGTGGAATACGAAGGAAATTCCACTTATTTTAGTACCCCAGTTTCTGTTATAAGTAAATATATTTACCACTAGTTTTATGTCATTTTCAGCGTTCTTTACGGCTTTTAATTATATCTGTAGAATTGTTTAAAAAAATAGTTTGACTAAATATTAGGTTCTTAAATTACTTACCTTAGATTGTTGCTGAGTCGGTTTCCTGGAAGAAATCAATCACCAGAATGCGGGCCTTCTTATTGTTCCGATGAAGTTATCGCGCTCAAACCCTAAGGATGCAATAATCTCTTGACTGCAAACATTATAAAATTACTTCAAGAGCCATTAGTTTGTTTGTGCTTTACAGTTTTGCATAGCCACTCACCAGTAACCAACAAGGTTCATGTTGCGATTCTGTGGAGCTGGTAGTACGAATCATAATTATGGGGGCCTTTTTATTCCATAGGAGTAAACAAGCTGTTTTACGATCCATTGTTCGACTCGGCCTACCTAAAAGGTGTATCAAAATTTCCACTGAAACTCAATACCCTGACTGATCCAAGGGCCTGTACAGTGGCGTCGAAGACGTTAATTTCGTCCGCAAATCCTCTCTTGAACGGTGTCCCCGGTCGTTACAATGTGACATGTGGAAACGGCGACTTTTCTCAAAGTGTTTTCATACTAAGTACGTTTGACTCACGGTTTGAACGCGATTGACAGCAATCCTTGCATTTGATTAGGGAGCGAGATTACAACATGCCAACTAAATGACGTTTCAAACTGACAAATCGGTCTAAGTCATGCACTTTTTTTCTATAATTCAAATGTACTTTTGTAGGATCAAGAATATTTGAAATATTTTATGGAGAAATGACCATCCCCTTCACTGTTAAGATTCGTGATCCAACGCTAACACTGTCGGATATAGAGAGATATGCGTGCTTCTGGGTAACATTAACCGAGATGGGGCAGGTATTCTTCAACAAGAGGATCGACTCCTCTAAAAACAATGTCACCATTCATTGTGCGGCATTTGTTGGTCCCATTGCGGTCAGAGCAACTCTCCACCACCTCCTCCACTGTGAGTCTGGCTCCACACAAATACTATCAACGAAAAAGTGGTGGATATAACGATGGCGTTCATTTTAGTGCCCACGGCGATTAAAATACAACTGCTGAATAATCGCCAGCATTACATTATTGGAGAGCACATGGAGGACATCGAGGTGCGGGCATCCATCGGCCAAGTTAAAATTCCTCCTCTGGATATCGAGTGCAGTGGAAAAATAGCATTTCAAAGTCCTTTTATAAGGATCACCAGTTACACAAGAGAAGGAACAGTGGAGATTTCTTGCTTTGCCAAATATAAAGAACAGAGGAGCAAAGAAGCGCGTTTCCTGATCCATTTCCTTGGTAGGAGAATCATTTTGAAATTTTTGAATAAAACTTTTACAACAGCCTAGCTAAAGGCAAAAAAAATTGTAGCCGGTAAAGAAAAAATCAAAAAATTCAAACGACGTCAGTGTACATATGCGAAGCATAAAGTTACTCAGAGATAAAGGTAACATGTCGCCTGATCATCTCTTGAAATATCTTCTTATTAATTTCCCTTAAGCTCAAGCAAATTTTCGCCTCTTCACCGCCAAGTTGAGCTATATGTACCTAGCAATAGCGTCCTACTCCCGGAAACCTGGTGTAGTGTGGATAGGCGCCGACCCGGTCCATCTAGCTCCGCAAATTTGCAGCGTTCACTGTACAAGCATTCACGAGGGTGGACCGCAATTCATCGGCGCCATCGGGGTCGATAGAATTACAAGGGCTTTTGAGGCATTCGACTGCTATTGCCAACGTACCTACAAACTGATGACCATCAGACGGAGAGCCAAGTTTTCTTTCCTTCTAAAACGTAGTCTTTTACTGCTAAACTGGGAGACTTCACATGAAGACCCTTGCATAATAGATATCCAAAATGAAATCGACGTTATGCCAAATGATTTCTACCAAAAGGTGGTGCCAGTGGTGAGATATCGTCAGATGCAGAGCCAATGTCCCGCTTTGGAATGTGAATATGTAACTAAAGAGCTGGGGAAGTACTCATTGCTCTACTGGAATCGTCATACGACTGCGGTAGAATTCTTCACTGTGGTACCTTATAAGCTCACACTGTCATACCTTGAGTGCTACGACGTTCAAGTGAAAGTGTTAAATTTCCGTGAGAATGGAGCTATCATTCAAAAGTTTATGCACTTAAAATCTTTATTTTACTTTATGCGTTGCATACTAATTCAGTTAATGATGTATAATCGCCTTACCGATACTTACTAGCTCTCCTTTGCAGTTTTAAATAGAAGGTAGGAAGGAACGCATCCAACCACTTGCCGAATGCATATGAAGGAACCTTTTGATGGTTAGATTCGTCAATACAGCAAAGTTGTATTTGCCTAGACCATTTTCCTTCTTTGATGCCACCGATCCACTTACCTCTGCTAGCTTCTACTGCTTTTGTCATATCCTCCTTGGATTGCTCCTTCGAATAAGCTTCTACAAATTGCTTGTTACTGAAAATGCTATAGTTGTGTCTTGTGTGCACTAACGTTGCTTTGTTTTATTTTCTGTGTTATACAATGTGGTGTAATTTTGATCACTTTTACAGAAGCATTTCTGCCTCTTGAGGTGCCTTGTCACACAACAGGCTGAGTGTATCCCACGTCTAGGACTAGGTCAAGCAATCAGCAACCCGTAGTTTATTCGGTAGCTCAAGTGTTCTATGAATCACTAACTTCTGCGATAATGTTACCGCTATTGTTGCTGGCGTTGACAAGCATGGTTGATGTGATGAGAATCCGAGGGCAATTGCAGACGCAAAATTTCAGATGCAGTGAGAAGTAGCTTCCTTCATTATTACACTCTGTCCCATGCTGCTTAATCATTGTTCCTGTTTCTTGTCACCTAAAGTACGATGTGTCCAGTGGCTAATGCGATTTACTTGTCACTTTCGACTGTTTGTAGCATTGCCATGACAGCAAACCCATCCAAAAGTGCTCGCAAAGCCGTACCCCTTCAGTCAAGCTTTCCCTTTATATCAGCACTTTCCTATACCAAATATTAGTAAAATTTTGGCATAATTTACTCAATTTTATAAATTAACTCATGCTTTGGATAAAAAGTACTACTTGTCCGACGAAGGGAATTACGTTACTTCAATTGATAGAGCACCTCTCCTGTCTTCGTTTTAATTTGTAGACACCTTAAAATACCCTGAGCTTATTGAACCGCCTTACAATATCATTATTCCGGAAATTCAGCAGGACTTGTGGATTTATCTGAACGATAGTAAAGGCCTACAAACACCAGTTTATCGTTGCTGCTTTACGGAGATGATTAATGTGGCCACCGAGACTGGGCGGGTGATTCTCAGGAGTTACTACACTCACTCCTTTTCAACCAGACTATACTGTGAAAGAGTCATGTATGGAGACCCTGTGGAGATACCTATGCGCTTTATAATCTACCGTAAGCTGAGGATTAACTCCAACTAACTGCCCCTTTTTCCCGTCAAAAGTGCCTTATTGAAAATCCTGAATGCTTTTTTTTAGCTTTTAACAAGTTGAATGTGACAATTGAACCGGCAGTTGAACGAATTTTTATGACTGAAAACTATACATTTACTTGTACCAGCACTCGTCCAGAGTTGTTACAAGCGTACGGCTCGATTGTGATGAAGATTTATGCAGACAATTCAATGGTAGCCACATCGCATGGCAACTCCATAAATTTTACAGTGTTTGGAGAGAATGAGGCATCCCAGATCTACTCCATTCGCTGCCTCTTATTCACTGCATCGCAATACGGGGAGCTGAGCAGAAGGGACGTAATTGTGTATGGTAAGGTGCAATTTGCAAGACACTGATTACTAGCCGGCACATCTTGTGATGGTACCCATTTTATTAACCTAGTTTGAATTAAAAGTAACAGAGCAAGCATTCAGCGGTGGCAGAAAGTTCTACTCGAGAATAGTGCACCAGTTCTGGGTTGATGCGTTGCTTACGAGGTTAAAGTGCCGTCACTCATTAAAATATTTGATAATTGATGTGTGGCGTAAGCCTCCAAGCATTGTGGTTGATAACGAAACAGGGAAGTTGGGCTCCCATTACCAGTAAATAAAAGTCGCAGTAGAGGTGCCTGTTCTTCTAGCCCCCTCCTGCCTGCAGTACTTTGTGCTTAAACAATGGGTGAGGAAAAGTCATACCTCTTTCTTCGTATATCATTATACGAAACAGCTGAATGCCTTTTCCACACTTCCAAAGTACGCACTACTCTATCTCCAAGTGGATACCTTTCCTTTTGAATCGCCGTGCACTGCAAGAATAATTGCGCACTTGTCAAAAAAAACAAAAAAAGCATCGGAGACTCTCCCCCGTTTGCAATCTTATTTTCATTAGCAATTATAAATCGAAAGTATAGTCGAAGTGATAGTTTAAAAATAAGTTTTGACAGAAAAGGAGGTTTCGGGTTCCAACATTTTGGGGACGAACCGCAGATTGAAATGCAACCTGTTTTAATGAACGAAGCCCATTTTGGCGCCTTTTGGAAACGTCTCTACCGATAGGCATTCTGGAACGAAATAGCGCCCACGTGAAAATTAAAGGTGACCTTTCTAAATCTTATTAATAGGACTGAAATTATCGGATTCAAAATTGCAGTCAATACATCCGAAAGCTTACTTTTATAATGGCGATGATGAGGTCAATTCTCACTACACATTCATCAATGAGGAAGGAGAACAAGTGAAGGAAATTACAATTTCGGAGGCACCTACTAGGACTGGTGTCGAAATAGGTGTCTTTCATCAATCAAAGCAAGTGTTTTCACGCAAGGAAGTAATACCAACAATCGGCAAGTAGAGCTACAGATCCGAACCTTTTTAATCATACCCTGAACTACAATAAAAAACTGCATTTTATATGGATATAGCCAATTTTCTGCACAGAGTGTCTCGAAACTTATTTTAAGTGAGTATTTTAATTTTTTTATATCAGCAAAGTGTAGCTCACAAAGGGGTTAAAAGGTCTCGTACCACGTAGGTGTACAAAAATTTTCCATACATAATGCGCATTTTTCTGGGTTTAATTCTCAAAAATAACCGTAATTAAATAAGCATATGGAGTGAAGGTGGAAGCTCCAAAAATGACGCTGTGTTTGGAGTTGATTGGAGCAAAGGTCCCTTATTTAAATGGACTGTAAATAATTTTAAAACTTGCTCTTAATTTTTTATCCATATAGATATTAAGGCAATTAAAGTACAAATAGAAGGGGCTAAACGTTTGTTCCTTCTGGCCAATCGGGACTCGGAAGAGGTCATAATGTGTCATGCTAGTGGCGCCGAACCACTGAGTGGAGAAGAACTACGTGTGAAGTGGAGTTTCAGCCAGATTTTCTACCATCCGGCGCCTCCGTTAATAGATGGAGAAAAAATTATCCTAAATGACAAAGTTGGTGAAGGTGCTTTTTGTGCGATCTGCACCATACCTCTTTTGCAATCCAGCACTCCCACGAATGAGACATGCTTTGTGGTGATACGTAAGCTAAAACTTCTATCATTTTCTGATCCACTATAGCCTTTTACCTTCAGCCCGCATGCTCAAGCACCCTAAGTTATAGCGTTGGGGTAGTCAAAGACTTCTCCCCACATCTAATAATTCTTTGCAGAAAAAAAGTTACACATTTGAACCTCTGTGAGATGTCGAGCATGTTAAACAGCTTATTTTCGTTACGATCGAGCTCACTGGTGTAATAGAATGATTGCCTTCTTGTGCGATTCCACCATGCAACTAGTCGTGCGTACAAAGTGGGGCGTATTTTTTGTAAGATGAATGTATTTGCAAACTTTGTAACAACACGATAGCAACCGTCACAATGGAGATGAGTGACTGACCATTCTACCACAGCAATGTGCCGCACCTAACTACTTTTTACGTACATAGCTAAGTCCTCACGGCACCTTTGTTTCCCTTACTGCTGCACTCTCTCCTGTTACAGGCACGTGTCTGAACTGGACCATGACTAAAATAAAGGGCAACCTCACTTTTTGAATGCATCCGCAAAGTCAAACCTGTTATTCACCTTGAATATTTAACCACTCCATTATTTATAGAAGTGGGGATAGTTGTCCACTGGTGGAGTATCTACCATTCATTGCATTGTGTTACCACTTTTGGACTTCCCACCTCACATATGAGACGAGACAGACCGTAGCAAATACCTTCATCACGTGCAGGAACTAAAGCTTTACTTTGATGATGGGAATATGCTGTTTAAAAGGCATACATCATTCTCTTCATTTCACACTAAATCGTAATGGTCAACTGGTATCCTGAAATAAGATCTGCCACTGCTCCCCATTGCCCTTGGTTTTCAACGAGCATATTGGGAAATACCTAGCAACCTAATAAATGCCATTGAGACATGTGTTTTGGATAGCTTATTGACAAAGTCCTTGTCCATATTTTAAGAATCGACTTGACTTGAAGAGCTCAATGTAAAACCCCGGAGTTCCTTGGGCTCTACCTTGATCATAGCATTGACCGCACTATTTTTTCGTTCAGACGCATACCGCTTCAACATAACATTGGTACCCAAGGACGAAGACGGAGTGTACATTTTGGGAAGCACAAATATCCTCCGTTGTTCCGTTAGCATAATTGAGAACCTCATGGACTTGGACCCCCATGTACCGACTTGTCGGCTAAAGGCTCACAATGAGAGTGTTCAAAACACCTTAGACAGTGCTGTGCGACTGGGTCCGGACCAAAGAGCCGGTCCCATTACCCTTGACATTATCATATCTCTATTCGAAATTGATGTCATAATCAAACCCACCACTGTGTGGTTCGTAGGTGCTTTTCCCTATCCACTACAATAAGCCATTGTAATGAAGCCAGTTTTTCGCATTGTAATTATAGAGATGCATTATTTTAATTACTAGCCGCATTTTTTAAGGAGTTGGAAGTTAAACAATTGTTAGCTGTCAATAATTTAGTCCATTTGCTGTCAGACCTAAGCGGTCCTCGGCAGACCGCTTAAACGGCGCCTCTGGTAACAAACATATTTATCTCCTCAGATCCTACCCTTTTTGAACTCCAAATTTTAAACGTCTCGCACATATTTGATATTCGATGGACTGGCACAATAACCTGTGCACTGAAGTCAGAAGACATGAATGAAGTCTTTATGAGACATTTCCGATGGGTCGAAACTCACACGAATGCGGTAGTGCCAAACTCCTACTACAACCAACTATTCATCAGGAATCAAGAAGAGATGCAGCACAATTACACATGCAACTTCAAAATTGGGAATCTGAAAAAGGACTTGAATTTGCGATACGTTGGTAAATGCTGGAAGCGCCCTTATTCTTCGATGTTTGTGAAGGGAATAAACCTTTATAGACCTTAAACCCCCCATATTTGCATGCAGAACGGGATTTGGTGGAAAAAAACATTAGAGGCTGATTAGTAAAACATGTCACTGATACACGTCACTGGCTGTCAGTGTCAAGTACCGTATGTCATGATATGGATTTACTGGCAAGCTAATTGGTATTTGCAGTGTAAAGGTATATCATAAACCATCCAAACAATTTTTTGACCTTCCTCCTTTAATTAACTTCTTAATTGATGTAAGAAAATAATTCCCACTATGTTTTGCAGCCTCTAGTAAGATGATCGGCCATTTCTTACCTTTAGATTTTTCAAAAATAATTCTTTCGACGAATGCAAAGACAGTCTACGATATTTATCAAAAGGGTTATCAAATACACTGTTATGTTCATCCTGAGGAGGCGCAAAACTACGCTGAATTTGTGTGGGGCTGGTACGACTCCATAAAAAAGGTCTACAGAAAGTTTGTCGAGGTTGATACATTTGAAGAAGGAGCCCACCACCTGAGCTGCAGCTCACCGCGCTCCAGCATACGTCCTCACAACATCACTTTCTACGTTCTGCGTGAGTTCTCGTGATGCCTGCACACCGATTGTAGGGGTGTTTGCACAGATCTTGGTTTCATGCTTGCGTATTACATGAATATTATCGAGTGGAGTGTGACCATTTAGCAAGAATCTGAAGTTGCCTCAATAATTCCGCTACTTTCTTAAAAAATGAAGCAAATTTTAATTTGTTCCTTCACAACACGACAAAATTGCATTCATATTCACAGTCAGTGTTCTCTAAAAACAGTCTGACTTAGAGTGTTCAAAATTTGGGTAGTTAGCATTGGAAATTATTAATCTGCAGCTGTAAGTACCCGCCAAACGAGGAAGGTCAAAAGTTGGATGTGCTTCATGTACTCGTGAGGACATAAATAGAGCCTGAAAGAAAGATTAACAGGAGGATTAATTACCTCACGAAGGTCGAAAGCAACTTTTATGCTAATGCAATGCATTAGCCGTGCTGAAATGTGATGCTGGCAAAAAAAGACAATTTTGCAGCCAAATAAGAAGGCTAATTTAGCTATGGTTTCAAGAGTATTCAAACTGACAAAGGACTGCTATGTTGTAGGCTCTAATGTGACAAAACTAATGTTTACTCCACGAATGGAGGTACGATACAAACGTTCGGACAAGTTGCCCAATTGCGCCTGGACAGTGGCGTGGATGAACAAGGAGCCTGGTTTGAGACCAACTCTAAGTCGATTGGGTTTTGTTCGCGGTGGCATTTTCCGAGGCCAATCGAAATGCACTTTTAACGCGTCCGATTTCGCAAGGTCGGCTGTTCATACTTTCAGGATAATCGGTGAGGCTAAAACTTACTGCACATTGAGCAAATGATACTTCATAAGTGATGTGGACTTCATCGTGCATGGACCATTGAATAGAATATTTAAAGCTATAGAATGAAAAGTTTCTCAAGATGTGTGTATTAATTTCATCATTTTATTGCATAAACAGTATACAGCTAATGGGTTTTTATTTGACGTGTAGATTTAAGAGAGGCACAAGGCGTGTTAACTTCGTAGTTGCCAGTGAAACCGCATATCTGCATGTTTTTATTGCTCCTAAGTTTTCGACATTACAAGCTAAACTGGTCCATCCAAATTTCAGCACACCTAACAATGACAAGCATACCGGTTTTAAAGCCCTTGTTAACACACTTCTCTAGCTCGGCCAAACTCAGAAGCTTCAAACTCCAATGCTGCCGAGTAGTGAAAACATTAACTGCACTAGCTTCTGATCGCAAACGTTTGCGTTCATAAATGATGGTGTTTCAACACTTCTGTGTTGCTAGGTGTGGTGCTTATTATTCCTGCAGAAAGATATGTCCACCATCACGTTTCGTCATGCTACCAACGTATGCGTCGCTCGCACATTTGAGAGGGAGCAGTCTATTTGCAATCTACTAGCAGTATTAATGACACTGGCGATAATACAGCAGATGCAGTTGCTACTGTTGTTGTTAATGGGGGTGGCGGTGGCTATGACTGGAGCAGAAGGCGTGGTAATCCAAGAATGGTTTCGATCACGGTCACTGCTAACTTTCTGGTACATCGCCTATGATTGCCTTGTGGAAGAGTTGCTGAACTACTGAATCAGTTGCTTACTGTCCAATCACCTTATCGTGCCAAGCTCGGAGACTGCATGTGCAAAGTTCTACATCCTATAGTGATTCCCTCTTTTGTGAGAGTGTCCCGAATTTTTCGTATCCATATTCTTTAAATCCTTGCATTGCCATTGTCATCAGTGATGGCGACCGATATGGTGCACAATGTGAGAGGTGAATAAAATAAATGAGGCATATTTGTCACTTCTCATGCGATCGTCCTACTTTCTAAAGCTATATCAGGTTTGAGACCTCAATTGGAGTTGAATGAATTTGTTTTCTATATGTTGCAATATCATTGCTTACCAATTCTGTTATAATTAGGTCTAAATGACGTACGGCTCCAGATAGTGGAAAGCACAAGAAAAATGTTCTTTCGGATCGGCCAAAAAGCTATCTTTACTTGTACAATGGTGCCCAGCATAAGCAAAACAATATTTGAATCTGTTCTCTACTGGAAATTGTTTGACAATGTGAGCGAACTGCAACAGCCAAGCATTGACACATCGAATCTTCAACCAGGGAAGTACAACAGCTCCTGTTGGTCGAGTTCCCTCAAATTTTCAGTTTCAAGATTATTTTACATAGTTGGTAGGCTTTGCAATTTGTGACATCCTCCTAATCTTAGCTCTGAAACCAACGTTTTTGCATAAGCTAATGCCTTTTAGGGAGCAATTTATTTTTTCATTGTACCCTTCCTAATAAAAACCCTGAACCTTCCAAGAGAAGGTGTCAATATCATTCTTTCAATTGATAATCAAAAGCCGAAACAAATGCTAGACGATTTATCAACCGAAACACTTAATTTACAAAGGAATATCTATATACATCTGTCTCGTTTTTACTTCCTCAAAAAGAAAAAGATGCGAAATTGAATATTGAGAATCCAGAGAAGGGGACCTACTTGGTTGGTGAACAGATACCCACTTGTGTTTGGAACAAAAAGTGGATGAATGATCTGCCCGAACTTGCCCCAAATACAATCACGAGTGATTTTCCTGGAGAAAGAAGGATTGTCCGCACAATAACGTGCTCTTTTATGAAAGAAGACATCAGGGAAAGCTACTCGGGATCCATAATTATTGTTAGTGAGTTATCCTGTTGTGCACTACTGATTAAAGTGATTTGGGAATCACGTCACTAGCACTGGAGGAGGTGAATGTTTTCTCACCTCTATTGCTTATGCAAGAAATGCAGCTTGTCAACACAAATGGTGCAAATACCAAGATAAATTTAAGTGTTGTTCAATAACATTAATTTGAACTAGCGCTTGGTTCGAGAGTTGGATCACCTAAAGGAAGTCATAGAAACTGAAACTTTAGACTTTACATTTTTTTCGAGAATTTTTCGATCACATGCTTTTATATGTTGACAGTTTTGCAAGCGGCTGTTTATGGTGAAGTGAGAGGGGAGGAGGGGGACGAGGGAAAGGCTTGTGACTGCAGGAATCACAGCTCTCAAATAAATAAGGAAGGATTGAAAATAAAATATATCAGTAGAATTTTAAATTTTCGAGTGCAAAAAGCGCCTAAAAGCCCTTCCATGTAAATTGTCAACATGTGGAAATCAAACTTCCTGGCTCAGTTTAAAAATGCGCCTAGGACTCTATATTACTTCATTGTGAACATAAGTAGCTCTCGAATTAATAGCATATATAAGCAGTTGTCCCGATTCTTGGCTTTAATGATAAAAAGCCATGTCTTGCCAAAGTTTTATCAATTTTGGGTTTTTAAATAAGCCGAATCACTGTAGAAACAATTAACCTATATGCCGTCAGAATGGAATTTAGGGCAGTGACCACTGCGTGTTCTTAACATCAATAGAGAAGGAGGATCTCCAGCTGAAGCTGAGCCAGACCTTTGCTGCTGTGCTAAAAGAAACCCCAACGGTTGTTTGCCATTTGGATCCTCCCATTTACGGCATAGAGGAGCCCTATTTTTACCCAGTGCGAGAATTCGGTCTTGTTCAAGTCAGGGGAAATCGAATAATTCCAGGCAACTCCAATTCCAACTCTTCCAGTGGCACGTACATTTGCATTTTTGACAAACAAGGCCTGTACATGACAAAGATATTTGTTATATCAAATGTGGGTAAGTTTTCTTCAGCAGCATAATACATCGCTTTGTAAAAGGTGCTCAGCTAAATGGGATATAAAAACTTTTAGATTTATCAATGAGTCCAATGATAACCCCAGCAAAGAGGGAGTTTGTCAGTGGAGAGGAGGTGGAATGCTCAGGCAAAATGGACCCCCATTCCGGCTATTATGCAATAGACGTTTCCTATAAGAATACACACATACCTTTGGTCAATAAACAACAGAACCGCGCCATTCTGTCCTCGGCCTTCGTAACTGACATAACCATTTCATGCACTTTGAGGAACTCCTATTTGAATATCGACTTTGGGGAGAAAAATGTCGCCCTCAGCGCTCTTGTGAGGCGTAAGTTGACACTCCACTTCTACCAAGCTAGAAGTTAACTCTACTGCCTACTGCCGCTCACTATGATTAGAATGCGAACCAGGATTTTAGTTTGCTTTAAACTTTGCGCTTGGTTGCAGGCGAGCCATTGGAACCGGATCTGATGGTCTTAAAATCAAATAAATGGAACACTACAATACAGCTACCAGTTTGCCATACTTTTACGTTATTTAAAAGTCGTACTTCAGCATTTGAGCCTAAATGATTACATACTAGTCTGTCTAGCTATAAAAAATTTTGGTTCGATGATTCAACGCTAAAACCTTTGATATTACAGTTTAGATTTTTTAGTACCCTTTTTGATCAGAACAGAGAGAAATTAGTTTATTGGGATATCTAAGCTATTATGCAGTTAACCGGCTTTTTTTGTTTTAATTTATAGCAAAGAAATTAATTAAACTGAAACCGGGAGATCAGAAATTTGTTGACACTTCTGCGGTAGTTCACTGCGCTTTCGATAGCACCCCAAAGATAGGTCAACATGTGACGCTGAACCTTTTCATCTTCCCACTGGGATATCGACTCAAGGTTGAGAAAATTTCATTATTTTCCTTCAAAGATCAGGGAGTCATTGGAGGTCGTTATTTCTTCGTATGTGCAGTCGTTAATGATGATGGACCGATCTGGGCAACCATCGATGAAATCGTCTTCCTCCGTGGGCACTCTACTATTTATGTTTACAGTAGAGTGGTTTACAGAGTCGAGTAATGAAGTGGCTTATTTTCGGTTTTAGAAACGCCAGCAATTCCTAAAATATCCCATAAGCATATATACGGGGATCAGAGTCTTTACTGTTGGACTGCGGAGTATCCCGTCTTTAACCGCCTAATGGTTGCCTCAGTGGAAAGTGAAAATGGGGAGATTGAGGCTAATGATAATGATTTCTACCAATTCAGCGCTCAGTCCTGCTACGGATACTACAATGTGACCTGTGAGGCATATGGATATTACCACCTTATTGCATTCCACTTTAGTGCCACCTATCAAGTTCACTACACTGGTAAGTCGAGTGACACGCATAGAGGTTTCAGCGTAATCTCTATGTCTGTAACAGCAACTGTTTGATTTGTTGCAATAAAGGTCCATAAGCTGGGCTAATTTTTCACATAATATTAAGGGCGACTTCATAAACTCATTTGTTTATTCGAAAGGGCCAGAATATGACGCAAGGAATGCCGTTGATATAAGCAAAAGGGATATCATTCGCATTTGTGCCCTCCTCCTCTTGGTGGTCACCATTCTTCTTCTGATTGCGTTTTTCACGCTAGAAAAATACTTCCGCCATCAACGTATCTTACGTATCACTAAAGATTATGAGTACGGAAGGTTTCAAAGCAAATCGCTAAAGGTATGTGCACTTTTTTTGAAGCCGTACCCAGTGACTAACATTATTGCATTCTGGCGGAATGGCGAAGTTGATGTTTCACATCAATTTCGGTGCCAATGTTAACAATGTTGGACACATGATTGTCAGTCTATCAATGTGGTGCTAGATACTACACCCTTTGTTTAGATGATCGTGTTATAAAGTGTATTAAAGAATGTAGAGAAAGTTCCAAGACTTCACCTAACCTCCTTAAAGCCTAGCTATGGAAAGACTTACGTTTTGAGCATCCTTTAAGCCATAGTTTCCATGATCTGTGAGTTAAAAAAAGGAATGGGAACGAGAGCAAGATGCTAGGAAAAAACGCGCTGTTGGCATCCAGAAGGCTCGACACATCTGGCGCGGAGACCATGCTTTCCAGCCTAAGTACACGGGGCGAAGATTTAGGCACTTGTGCGAGTTAAACAAATGCTAAAATAACTAAACTACTTTGGGTTATCTCCATTCATTAATTTACTTTGGGTAGTTATACTAGGCCATATATCACAAGGAGGCAGCCTGAGCTAAAGCGTGATTCAAAATTGGGATGTTTACAAACTAGATAAAACCGCACTATTCTGTGTTTTTTATCTAGTGATGGCAATGGTCCACTTTCGTCGAACGTAGTAACTGGATACGTGTTTAAAAACCTGAAAACATGAAATAGCTCTCAGAGAAATTGAGCGGTTAAGTGGCTAAGAGATAAGCTTTACTTCATAAGATGGATTACGGCTAAGGCGTTCTCCGCTCAATGAATTCACAAGCAGCGGTTTATGCTCCTTAATGCAGAGATACATCGTGGCTCATTGAATTTGAGTTTTGTATGGCTTTTGATCTATCGGCAAAGGGTTGACAGTCTCTGCGTAGTACTGAATGGCGAGGCGAAGGTGGATAACTGAATGTAACGTTGAGTTAACCATCAAACGGCATGTGGCGTGATGCGGACCCGCGAAATCAACGATTACATGAGCATGGCCGAAAAGTAGCTGTAATGGCATGACACCTCACATCTATATCCACCAATAGAGGAGTTGATTGCATGCGAGTCCGTTGCCAAGTCTTCTTGAGCCCTGCTTGCAGAACTAGAACCAATTGGTTTTGCCTAAAGCAATAGAAAAAAATGCTGAAAATTCTTGATGCAATGAATTGGACGATTGAGCAGTGTATTTTTGTGGCCTTTGATTGTAGGGTACCAGCAAAGTTCCCAGCATCGAAGTATAAAAACAAAGTGTTGCCCTTTGAGTAAGGCCTATGTAGTGACGGAGCAATTGAAACAACGTGTTATTATTTTATCGCTGAACTGACACAAGACTTCCCGTTTTTATCCTTGTTTTTCTACCACTACACTTTCATTTATCATCCGTGCGATGTGGTTTAGATTCTGTAGAATGCAACTAAACAGAAGTAAGGGAAGTCGTACCTAAGAGGCAAACCTGATCAAATTGATCTGTGTCAGTAATGGGAGTAATTTTTCCGCAACTGCGTTGTAAATGTGTCCACCATCAAGCGCTCGTATGCAACACAAAGTATTGAATCGTGAGGGCAATTCTACGACCTTTTCAGCTTATATTTGTAGGAGCTTCAGGGGCAACTCCTTCGAATTGATCTCAAGGATGTCTCGACAGATGAAGCTATAAAATTTATGACGATTGTAAAATTATTCGATGCGGCCCTCATGCAAGTTCGACCAAATTTCAAGCGAGTTGCAAAGAAGACCAAGAAAACTCTATTTACTCGAAAAATTTCCTTCATTTGGGCAGGGTCATTTCTAGAAACTGGCTGAGTGGTAGAATTCTACGTCGCCGACGCATAATCGCAGTCTCGAGCAGTGAGGACTCCCTCGAAATCATTGAGGTGGAGAAGAGCGCGGGCACCAAGATAAAATGAACCTCCCTCACACCTAACATCAATCCTCGAATATCTTGCGCTGCTAAAGACAATTTTGATTATGATGTTGAGTGCAGAAATGGGTATACTAACTTTTGTTGTAGTCTGGTCTTTTTTATAAATTTTCTGTGATTGCGTAATCATAGTTATAAAAGTGGATAAAATTAGTTATGCAGAAACTTCCACGGCAAGGTGAGTCCTTACGCGGAGGCCAGACAAACTGAGTCTTGATGCCCAGCAGGGAGATGATAAAGAGTAGTGGCTAAATGCACCAGCGTCACCATAATGATAGCTGTTTGATTTGATGACCCTGACACGATGACTTTTCGGATATTTGCTGGCTTAGCATCATTATGACTATATTTCCGCAGTTCATCAACTCGACAACGAATGCCTAAACTTCATGCAAAAGCTCAAATGCACAGGCGCTCGCATGAAGCAGTTCAAGTCGGAGAGGCGAAGCGACTGAGAAGTGCTAAGAGTTACTTTCCACGAAAAGTAACTGGCACGCTTTGTCTAAAAAAGGACTTTTGGGTTTGGTATCACATTGTTAGCCTTTGTAATTATGCATTAGTGAAACTGGTAAGTTCAAAGGATGCGCCAAAGCGGTCATTTGTTTTACCTTCAAGATTGCGTGCTCGATACTTTGTAATGTGACCTCCACTCCTGTGTGGGCATTAAAAGAGGAAATTTCCTAATGTTTTCGCGGGTTAAGCGGACACCTCGGTGACCGGTCGTAGATGACTACCCTTATGATTCAATGGTCAGAAAACCCATTTCTATGCATTATTTAGTGTTACTCCTCATTTTGATCTGATTCTTCGTGTTTTTTTCTGCTGCCTGCACCTTGTGTATCCTGGAAAAGCCTAATTTGATTTTTTCCGAGTTAAAAGGTTCCGCAGCTCTAAAAGCAACGGAGTTAAACTAAGCGCTTTGGCGAATAGGATCTCGAGCCATCGAAGTCTATGGTATTTGCAAAACTTGTTCGGCGTGTTTTAATTTAGCCCAGAGGCCAAATCACAGAGTGGATGAACAATAGCAAAGCCTTTGGTGGTTCACAAAAGAACCAAAACCAATATAAATTATGAAAATTCCTTGTTGCATAAATTTTACTTTGTGTGCATTTACTTTTTGCTGATGCGTTAGTACATCCTAACTCTTTGAAAAAAAGACGTGTTCCACAAGCCCCGAAGTTGTCCTTTGTCCAAATCCTCTCAAATTTATCATTCCGATTCAGACGGCCATGACTGGGTCAATCAGCATTTTTGCAAAGATGTTGAAAATTGTCAGATGTATGAGGAAACACAACATACAAAAGATGACGAGTTAACTTGTAGAATAGAGTTCTCATCAAAACGATTTGATCTGTCGATGTCACCCTAAATTTTTAAGCATTACAATTATTAAATCACAACCACACTTTGACAATTGATTTGCTAGTCCAAATGCTTCGCGAAAGTGAACCAGTGGATTGCCTCAAGTAAAAGACTATCACTTCAAAACTAGGAAAACGTCATCTGATTTCAGCACCTTTCTACTGCTGGGGTTGCCTTCCCACAATTGACTATTTAGACCAAATGGAGGAAATAATGATAGGATTGTCTGTATTTCACTCCCTCTTTGATAGCCCTATCTCTACGACGCATGCGTTCGCCGGCCTGTATGATAGCGGTGCGATTAACTTCGAGGCTCCAGATAGAGAGTAGCACCCACACGAAGATAATTAGGGCTGACCAAATGGAAAGGAGCAGAAAGCCAAGGCACATATCTCCAGACGCGGGAAACTTAATGGGAGAATCCTCGATTTTCAGGCGGTAAGAGACAAAGGCCTCAGATTGCCACTGATTAGGCAGACGGAAGTTGCGTTTGTAGCAGCTATAGATGCCCTCATCTACGCGTCGTACTCTCGCAAATCGTAGGCTGCAATCGGACGTCACGAAGACGCGTTCATTGAGAAATGTACGCGGCATGTATGCCATTCCTTGGGTGTGGTGCACAGAATGTAGTTAGAGCATGTCCGCTGATAGAATAAAGCAACCTATGTTCTTCTACACTAATGCCAAGTCTACCGTTATTTCTTAATGCATTTTTAGCCTTTGATATGCTCTTGTGTCCAAATAACACAGTCTATTGGTCTTAATTTACGCTTCAAATGTGACAGTGGTTGAGTCAGGATAGTACCAACTTAAGGCCTAATTGCTTCATTTATCACGAAACCGCCCACCTTTAGGCTGTTTCCAAAGGATAGTGAGGTTTTTGGGGTTTGAACAGTTGTAACTGATGGTATCGCTCTCCGTACCACAGAGTATGTCAAAGTTCACTGTGCCCTCAATGGTAACCTTCTGAAGTTTCATGAATCTCTTTTCCTCATATCCTAATATTTCTCTCTTCATAGTTTGCGTATCTTTAGTTGCTAGGACCAAATTGATGATATCCATGTAGTCAATTTCAGGGCAGGATACCTCAAAAGAGATGTTTACATGCAAATTCTTTGTTCCAAACGGCCTCGGCAGTTCACGGGTGAGATTTACATGTTTTAGGTAGGTGAAATGACAAGGGATGAAATAGAGTTTGTTCTCTTCCTCAATTGTCTTCAAAATGCCCCCTTCTGTTTCCACCTTCATCTCTTCCTTTTCCTCCTCTTCATTCCTTACAGCTTCTTCCTTGCCTTCGTAGAACAGTTCAAATCCCAGCTCTGATGCTCTTATTTCCGCTGCTTTGCGTTGTTTTCTTCGAGTGACGGGATCTCTCTCGTCCATCCACGTGTAGAAGGATGCAAAGGTAGATCTTAGCAGTTCGTAAGTTATTAGCATCTCTGCCGACACGGAATCTCGAACGTCCGATGCAAGAACGCGTGGAATGGTCACATAGCATCTACGGAAGCGTTTAAGATTGAATACGCCACAGGTCTGCATTGGTTTTGCCGTTTTTATTAGCCGAGACGTAATGGAAATAAGAGGGGTTGAAAAATCTTCAAAATCCTTTGCAGCCTTTAATGCCGCTCCAGCATTTTCCATGATCGCATCCATATCTTTTAAATGGGGTAATTTGTGCACACCTTGTAGGCTGATTGGAACCGATTGAATTAACTTCGTCAAGCCTTCCGTATCGGGTGGAAGTATTACATCAAGGTGGTACCAAATCCAATTGGCCAGATGGTGGGTATTCTCTATATTGCGACAATAATAAGTTCCCACATGGACATCACTACTGAAGTTGGGGATGAAGAGTTCGTTGGTGCCGTTAATGAGGCATGGAATGGCTTCACCTGAGAACTGATCTCGACTTAGAGGCACCCCACCAGGTTTAATAAATGCGACTCTTCCATCGACACTTGTGAATATGGTCGACGTGCTACGAGGCAGAAAGTACCACACGAAGGAACTGGTCCACTCGCCCGGACAAAGAGGACACTTGAGTGTTACCTTTTGATTGTAATCGGGCCGTTGTAGCATTAAGTGGTGTCGTAAAGCTGCTTCCTCTTCTCTTTGGGTGGTGCAAGTGGCCAGACCCGATGAACTGGTTGCATCGTTCGATGACCCCGCTGTCAACGTTACCTCACTTTTACACAAATGAAGAGGCTGCCTTGCTCTCCCAACACCTGGAAATAGTAGAAGGAAGTGAATAATAAGGACTAAGGGCATTTTATTTGTTGTGGAGCTATGTCTGGTCCATTCAAAATCCGATCGATGGACCCATTTAAATGGCGGTCAGCTGTGCGGTAAGTAAGTGGCCAAATCGAGGAAGTCTGATCCGCCCGTCCGTAGTGTAAATGGGTTATTAATGTAGTTATGATGTAGCCTAGAGAGTGGAAGTTACTTGCCTGCTAAGTCCTTTAATTTGAACATCCGCACAGTGTACAATCCCCTTGTAGGAAAGCAGAAGAGCATGGTTAGGTAGGTTGGAGTAGTAAACCATCGCAAATGCTAAAGTCCATTATGCGGCATCTGTGAAGGGACGAAATTTACAACCCATTTACTCTGCTCGCTCCGTGACTTCTTATTCAGCTATAATGTAAACACAAAACACTTCTATGCCTATCTTAAGGTTACTGTATAATCTCGCCAGCTTGACCTCTGATTATTTGCCATAGTAACAGGAACATTATTCCTATCATCCGTTCCCCAATAAAGCACCTAACTTTACTTAGCAATGCTCAAAACTAACCAATTTAAACCACTTCCAATCAGTGGATTCAGCTGACCTATAATCAGTTCTCTGATACCATGGCAGCCTCGGAACCTAATTGTCTTCAATTTATGAAGCAGCGAACGCAGTGCACCTGCTTTGCTTTGCTTTGCCTTGCTAGTAGGTCCCCAAAAATGTGGACGAAGTGGAGAGGACACAATTTGAGGTTACCGCCCCAACAGACTGACTTTAACTCATTTTATGGTTTTCGATTCACGCCAACAGACGTTGATGCTTATCTGATAGATCAGAATCGTCAAGACGTTTTGTGGAGGTATACTGAAGTCTAAACAAACCTCAGGACCACCAAGGGGCACACATCTAAAAATCGTCACTTTTGACAAGTTTGGATGGCTTTGTTGGAGTTTTGCTTCTCGCTTTCATAGCATGAGTTTTTAATGCCCACTAAAAGCAGGACACACCTAATTAAATCTTAAACTGGATATGCTTGCCATGCAACAAGAGATTATGCGATCTCTCAGAACCTCACAAGTACCCATCCTCCGGTTTCCTCGAGGGTTATTGCTTAAATGCATTCCTTATTCCGTACCATTGTATACCACTTGATGTCGAAACGCAAAATGTACTACTCTATTAATTAAGTATCTCATCGGTGGCACCACGAGAGGATAACCTATCCTCTTTCCGATGAGTGTTCGCTTTTACCAGCTGATAGTTAATCCTTCTCCTTTAATTTTCCCTTGAAAAGTATGCAGATGTTTGCAAGCCGGATTGGCAAATTGCATGCTAAATAGGGTAAGGGAATATCCCGTCAAATCACATAAATCACCGTCTGCATTGATTTCATAAATAGTGAGACCTTTGAGATTAAGCATTTGGCTACAAGCCTAGGTCTTTCAGACATAAATGCCGTATAACTTTAAGGGCACTCTTTTATTCCTTCAAAGGGCCTAATTCTCGAGTCCCTTCCTGCAGCCCTTCTAGCAAACAGCTACTCCAGAATAGGGAATTTTAAAGGTGATGTCTAGGTCAAGTCGATAAACTTGAGCCCACTCAATGGCTAAAGCACATTTCAGGATGGCAGACACTGTAGTCTAGCTTGTGACAGCTAGCCATCAATTTCTGCTTAAGACTTGTGTTTGAGTAACTTCACCTCATTAAGTCTTGCCAGTACGGCTAAACCTTCATAGGTGAGCCTTCTCCACCCTCCCTATTTGGTGCTGAAGCGCTGACTTCTTCTGTTAAGTTTACCTCCCAAGAGCAGGGCATCGTCACTTTGATGATTTCCAGTTCTGACTAACTCTGAGTTTACCATTCCCGCAAGAGTGTTCAACGCTTATGCAAATTCATGACAGACTAGATCACATACAGAGAAGCCCACATCGTGTAGGTGTTTACTGTGTTGGATGAATGCCAAGACTGGAGGTTTGTATAACACCAATGTGGTGAGATCTTCACCGACAGATGTACGCACCTTACGGATACACTCGCAAATGTGTCTTTCTCTGTTTGTCCTCTGGTCCGCCATAACTTTGTAGAAGAGTTAGACCCTCTTGCAGGAATGGTGGAATTACAGATAGTCAGAATTAGGTATCACAAAAGCGTCCTTACAAAGACAGACAGGATATGCTTAACTTCCCTCGGAAACAGATAGAAGTACCACTTATCATCGGCACAGCTCTTTCTGACACTGCGGTCTAATGTTGACGACGTCTGCGCTCAGCTTTCTGCCGTAGTCCAGATTGAAAGAAATGAACCTTGCGGTCACTAGCTAGGTACCAATTATGTTACTAAAGGAAAGAACATTGTGCTGATTCTGACACAATCACGGTGTATGATGAGTCCCTTACAACCTGTCCCAAAGTACGGCGAATGAGATGGCGAAGTCGAGCGAGGTATTCGGATCAACAGAGCAGGGATGATGGAACCTCCTATTGATAAATGGGACGCAGGGTGTTGAACAGAAGCTGAGCTCATAGTGGCCGCAGTATCATTAGTAAAAAGAGCTATCTAATAATATCGCAATTCATTTGTCTAAGGTGGTGGGAATGGGATGCTAGATGATCTGAGCACAAAATACCAATCGTCTTCACTCACTCTTGTTTGCCTATCCCTTATCACTTGCGGCATCTGTAAAAGACCTCACCACATGGTGACCGCACTATACCAGCTCACGCCCACAGGACACCCGGAAGGAAGGGCAGATATTGCCGTCAGAGGTACCTTACCACCCATCGAAAGAGTGAGTAGATATGTTCAAGTTGGTGTAGACTATCTCATAGAGTTGGACAAAGCAGACACTGTGAAAAATTCGACGTTCTCGATTTCTTTAACCGTTGCATTTGTCAAAGTTTGCTGCTCGAACCCTTACGCAGTGGTGCAGAAGGTAATTTAGAAAACCGAATCTTTACTTACCTATGCACGGCCTTGTGAGTACCTGGGCGTTTCTAAGGCAATTAACGGGTGGCTTAAAGGAATCGCTAGCTTATTGTGATGTTAAAGGCTTTCACTAAGAATGCAAGCAAGCTCTCAGTGGACTCGACCCTCGCGACGCAATAGACGTCGTCCAATCTAGAGAGAAGCGCACTTTCGTCGGACACAATCCTCAACGCTGTATTACGTTAAAACTTCCCTTAATAAAGACCTCTTGTCTGCCTAGTTTGCTTGATTGGAGGAGAGAAGTCTACGGAGGAAGGAATAGACGCTGAACCGACTGCAGTGTATATACATATAAAAGTACTGCAGATTCAGTTTCGTAAAAATTCCCAGTCTCATTCATTTACGTTTGTTTTGATCATCATGCAAGAAGAGATCCCACAAATTACCCTATGTCTATGCGTCGTTTTAAAATTGTCGCATTGTTTTACCGAACTGACGCGGGGACTGCTAATAGCAGCCGCGTACACGTGACAGTGATTCTATTACTCACCTTCGGTGGAAATGGTAAATTAGTCAGTAAGAAAGTCTTTTTCTCACCTATTTTTCTCCTCTTCAAGCAAACGTATGTGTGCTATGTGTTCGTTGCTCTCTGAGGCGCCCTTTATACTGCTTTGTGCTGGTACAGTGAGGATATTTGCCAAATCGGAGGTTTGAATGCAGCCTAAGCACTGCAATACTGACCTCTTCATGTTTGCAAAACTGATTGTATTGCTTTAGCAATACCCTAGGGATGATTGGTTGTTTCGGTTGCGGTCAAGTTTGCTATTTCATGAACTTATGCGGCAATGTTCTTCATTCGTGTGACGCTTCGTTCTTACGGAATGTTTTCACCTTATGAATTGTACTGTTCTTCAATCCACATTCTTGTCGAGTCCAAAGACTTGGCAACACTAATGGCAACATTTTGGACGCATAGGTGGAAGTCGCTTAACTGCCCGCATTCTGCTCTAAATACGTAGTCGAGGGTTTGATAGCGTTTTTAGACCTCCCTCACATTTGTAAATAAATACAGTGGACAGGCATTGATGTCCTACAAAGGAGTTTTGTCGAGGTTATGGCCAGCATGACAAAGCTTTTCGTGAATACTGGTTGAGGTCATGTAGCGACTGTGACCTCATGCTACGTGAAGTAACGGTCATGGCTAACCTTCCATCATATGTTCACTGATAATATAAGGTAGTGAGAAGGTCGTCTTATGTTGCAGGTTATCTCCAGTGTCACCGTTGTCATTCGTGATGCCGCACGGGACGGCCCACCCTCTGTGCGTACAATTGCGCTAGCTCAGATTGTCTGTCCGAAGGTGGCGAAGAGGTTGGGTGCCCTGGGACAGCCCACGCCAGATGAACCCTTCGGCTGGATGGCGCGCGAATTTGTGCGTCTCAAGGTGATCGGAATCGCAGTGCGTTATGTCATCGAGAAGGAGATAAGTGCTGGTCGTGCATATGGCTGGATATACGTGGGAGAAGGTCCCGACGCCGCAAACATTTCTGAAATGTTCGTGAGTAGGGGCTTGGCCCTAGTGCGGCGCGGCATTAGTCAGGCTGCGATCGAAAGGAATTCGGCCATTAAAAACCTCAGTAAGCTTGAGAAGAAGGCTCGATCTCGCCGAAGAATGGTAGAGACCGACTTCTTTAGCTAGAACGGATGACACCTAATTGTGTGTAGCTGGGCAGGTGGGCGTCAGCGGTTAATTGCCAAGCCCCAACGTATTGTGCTGCAGATCGAGACCATTTACGACGTCAATCACCACCTTGCATGTTTATAATCTTTGCACTCTTAAAAAAATAAGGACTTGAAATATTCATTGTGCAGCATTTCGCAGCATTTCCAAATGTGCTTCCACATTTGTACTCTGTCACGATGATGCAGAGTTTTTCTTTCTTGCCGAAAGCCAACCCTTCCTTATGCTAGTCATAATCGTGTGAAGACCGTCCTGCAACGTGGTTCCTTGATTCTCTTCTTCAATGCAGGAGAACATTTGGAAGGAATTGGGACGACTGACGAGGAACAGCGAATAATCAGTTGAGAGTTGTGGACCAGTGAGACCGCAGGGCAGTCGATTCATCAGTGGTGGTGACAAGCATGCATGTGATCTGTGAGATCAGATTTAAGCTAAGCTGGAGGAAGAGAGGCAGCAGTTTAAGACTGTCAGTGTGGGAGACGCGTGGATCAGTCATCGCACACTACCCAACCCTGCTTATCGGCATGGCCATTGGTCAAGTGAAACTTTGATGCTTCTATGGGCTTTCCAATCTCAGCATCCAACCGGTCAATTTAACAGCAGTTGGATTGATGAAACCATCACAATGTTGACTGCTCTGCAGAACTTGATTCATGCAGTTAGGCGCCCTTTTTGCTTAAAAGAATCGGAAATTTCACACTAGTATTATAAAAGTTTTGAATGTCTGAAAGGGCAGATATGAGCTATACTACTGTTTTTTGCATCATCCTGTTGAAATGGTGACTTCGACGCTAAATGGCAGCATTTAATGTGGGAGTCAGGATTTTGAAACATGGAGTATTTGTCCTTCCTATTGACTGCCCGTAAACATTATATATTTATAGGCTGCAGCATGTGTTTGCCTTTCGCTATTCTCTCTGGACATTATTTGGATGCAATTAGGCATTTTACTGCTAAAGAAGTAGCAGTGTTTCCCACTAACCAAAGGTTAAGTTTGCTTATAAGTATTTGCATTACTTAAGTAATTTTATGCAGAACTTATTCTCCGTTTACAATGGTGATCCGGTCGTCAATTGTCAGAAAGACTCGTTCCACTTGATCTCATCCTTAGAATACTCATCGTTTCTACTTACACTATGGAAAGTTGATTCTAAGAAAGAAGCCTTCAAAAATCCACATAAGTTCACATAACCCATTCATATGAGCTAAAACACTGATAATGACACACTTGACAACTGGGCTAGTTTTCCTGTTAAGGCACAGTGCCTAATAGTTTGATTGAACAAGGTGTTCACCATAGAGCACAAATTCCCTTTCGGTTAGGCAAACTCTTGCGGTATGATCATTCCCACCTTCTGCAGGATTTCTTTTCCAACTTGATTTGTCATTGCACTACAACTAATATCAACTTAAGCTGTCATGCTAAAGGTGAGTTTTTTACAGGAAAGTCGTTTCATTGCTTAGAATTGATTTATTAAGAACTGTAGAAATTTAACGAAATGCAGCAAATCGGGGCTACTATCTCCTCACTTGTAAGGCTACTGAGCTTCTCCAAGGGGCACTCAAAATATCCGAATTTACTTTAAATGGAAACAGAACTGAAGCTCCGTAGCTGATTGTCTTATGGATTTTAGTATAAAGTGTACGTAGTCTATCCGTTCATTGGCTACCAAAAATGCTTCTCTCTTTCCAACTAGTGTAGGCTGTTCCATCGCCTTTGCCGAGGTTAGACTTTGGCTAGAAATTGTTTGTTTTCCTCCATTAATCACATTCGGTAAAATAGAGGACTCTCTTACACTAGATTCGCCTATCCATCTGTGAGTGGTTCCTCGATGGCATTAATTTCTTCTATGAACGGTGCTTTCTGTCCTCTCAAAGTGCATCTGTTTTGATGACTGAATAAAAGGTTGGCAAGAAAGTAACTCAAATGACTTTGGAGTTTACTTTAGGCTTAAAGGTGACAGGCTCGAATCATATTGCGCCATGTTTAGGCGACATGTGCCGAAGTGAGAGTGAGGTAAACGCGAGGAAAAGGAGCAGAAAAAACGAAACGATTTGTTACTGCGCCAACGGTCCAGAGCATGTCAATTTAGGCTTTACCATTCATGACCTTACATATTCGCATGCCATTTATTAGTGTTGACAGGGTAAATAAAGCAAAAACACACAGGGTTATTGAGAAACTGAAACCCATTTCTTCTTAGTCATTTAATACTTTATCGTGCAAGCTTTCGGGCAGGGTAATAATGCGACTAGTGGAAGGTTTCCAAATCTGTACACCTCAATTTTGAATCTCGAACAAGAAGTTTGAATGCTTTTCATCTGTGGTGGGCAAGTTACTACCCATGCAGTGCTCTTAGAAAACTGACTAATATGCTTCTAAAGGAGAGAAATCAGGTGCACTTTGCAGTTTCAAAGCAGATCACTCGATTTGTAACGCTTGACACTACCAAGCGGCCTGCTAAAATCTGATTCGCCCACTAAAGTCGAAGTAAATCTGCCAAATTAAATTTGACACACCTGCAATCTAACTTCTTGGTTGAGCCCTTCCTCAGCCCAACCTTATTAGCTCCGAGGGCATTGGCAGCCACCCAAATAATCAGTTACCACAAACATAAGTGGTTACATCACTGCGAAGGGGACCCAGTCATCACAAATTTCAACTCTACATCTACTTTAAATGACCACGCTACCCATGTCTCCTTTGTAAACCACCGATTGTCCGCACAACACGCTACATTGTAATGATTTGGGTAAATCGGTCTGTGGAGATTATGCTCCGTGGCCTCATTCATTGCAATTACTAAGTTAAAGCAGCCGAGTCACCAGAAGCCTGATTTGTCTCTCCATAACTGTATAATCGCTCCATGAGATTAAGTTTAAAGGGATTAGGATAGAATGAATTACATATGAGGCGCTGTGGCAGAATCGCTGATTGTACCTACGTCTACTGATGACCCCATAATACTCGCGCGGTAACCCTACCACTTCTGCGGTACATAGCAGCGTGATGGTGGTACTCCACAGGCGAACCATTTGAGTCAGTCGCCTGTAAATTTATGCCAATTTATACCTATCTCTCCTTTGACTGAAACTGGCATAGTGAATATTGCGTAATTGGAGGAAAAGATGTCATTAACAAACCTCTCGAATGACATCGCATCAAGCACTAATAAATTTGTTCCACTACAACTTGGCGTGTACTTTAATTGCGCTATCTACACACAGGCATCGCACAATGGTAATTCCAATGCCTAAACTTTTCTCACTGCGTTGAACGCATTGACAAAGCAAAAGCGTGCGACTTGCTGCATTGGAAAGACTAATCATAATTGCAAAAGAGTCGTTTGAAGGGATTATTCAATCACAAGATAAGGCGGTTATTCTTCCACCACCCCATTCAATCTGACACACAAAGAAGAGGCGCACAATGAATGTGAGCTAGCCTGCGGGCTAACACTGTCTGCTGACAAAAAACCTCATACTATTTGTTATCATCTCAAGTAGTTCTCTTTTGTATACATTGTCTGGCTTTTCTGTGGTGTAACACATTTGTACGAGGGTTTCTAACTTATCTGAACTTAATTTCACCGTAGCTCTGCTTACAAGACCTCGGAAAAACTAATCGTAAGATCTGAAGGGTTTGTTACAAGCTCAGAATTGTACTCTAGGCAAAAAAACAGTGGGTAGCTGTTTAAGTAGGAAATTCTAGACACTTTAGTATTGGTACACTCGGTAGACTCGAGTACACTGATCAACCCGCTTCCTAATGCGTGCCTTTTCTTTAGTATTATTCTCAATGGGGGAATATTAACTAACCGTCACATAATGCGTGCCTTTCTACTATGGGCGCCTCAAGCAGAAGACACTGGCTGTCTTTACTCACCCCAGGCGTACTTGATTTTTGAAAAGCTGTATTACCTGGAGATTATATAGAAGATCCACCTCATAGCGGCAACCTAATCAATGTATAACCATACCAAAAGGTAAGTATGGATATCATGGTCCCACTATCACTCACAGAAATAGATAAACCCATATATATTCCGTTTGTGATTAACTGCTTCACTTAAGTAACCGATGAAGTGTCAAGACGCTGAGACGAGCGCCTCAGTTGCCTTCAATTGGTAGATCTGTCAGCGAGAAATGTATCAAATGGTTTATGACGATTAAGGCCACAACTTCAAAAGCCAACTTTTTACCCATCCAGAAATAGCTTTTGGGGTTCCCAAGACACGCACAAGACCTGGACATCCGTGAGGCAACCAACAGGTAAAAAGAACGAACCGCAGTCCCATAGGAATAATAAAGGCTTTTTACTAGGGAAGCACAGCATGAGGAGCAAGATTTTAGCCTAGACGCATCAACCTCCCATAAGGGATGCGGTCCACGTATCAGCTGGTGTTTCGTCGCTTAAGATGCTCAGAGACTACAACATGAGGGTGTCCTCCGGCAGTTTCCTACCAAGCTCAACGTAACTTCTACCGACCTCAAAGCAAAGATCCCTTTTGTGTAATAAAAGTTCTCTAACCTACAAACTACTTCATTCACAACGCAAAACTCCGTACTCAGCCGATCATCGTCCACTACAAAAAGATGCGGTCCCACAAAGGCGCTCCACCTCTGGGTTACTAAGATGAGGTCCGCGCCCCAGAAGAAGAATGAAAACCACCTGATGGTTTTGCAAGAGCCAATCAACAAGCGTAACGCTGGGACTGCGCTCGAATAACAAGGAGCTATGCAGCACCTCTGCTCCTTAGTAATGGCCTTGTAGGTGAGAGGTGGGAGGACAATTCCAACTTGGTCCTAGACAAGCAAGTCAGTCGAGTAGAAGTAGAGAGATCTGCCTCTTAACTGCTATTGACGTACTGCCTACAAACAGTCCAATCATTATTAACAAAGATGCCCATAGGCATCCACACTTTTCTTGTCAGGGATGTTAAGAAGGAAGAGGTGAAATTGGGAGAAACTTTTACACACAGAGTTGTGCTTTGAGATGCACGAGACACGACATTCGAAACATTGGTTTCTGATAAGCCCAACCCGATGTGCGGACACATTTGATTGGTGCATGCACCCTTGCCACGTCTCATTTTAGGCGTCATCTTAGGCGGAAGTTGTAAAAAACATGTGTCCTCTGATGTGCAGATGTAGCGCTTTGCTTGTGCAGCTGTCGACGTATGCGCATTTTTGTTGATGTTTGCAAGCAAGTTGTCAGTGGAGGTGTTGAACGATATGCACAAAGACATGTGGAGGAAAGTGATCACGGATATGTAAGCACTTACTTGTGAGCACATTTTCTGTTGGCGAGGTTGGTTACAAATAGCTGTAACCACTTGAGTGCGCCCCCTTGCATCTTCGACGAGCAGGCAGTTCCCTGCACCATGCCAGTGGTCCCAAAGCTCTGCTCGTACGCCATGTCTCCTTCTGTCTGTAAGTATGTCGCGGATCGCTACATAAATACATGCATGTAATATCTGCACAAGGGTTAGCAACTATGGACTTCACTACGTGGCCGTATTTATGTTAGCGCGATTACTTACCGATCTGCTTGCTTCGATAAATGAATGTGTTTGGCCTGAGTGAGATTGAACTCAAATGTGTGTGCATGCAGGAATGTGCTTTGGTTCAATGTAATTGACTGAAAGCATGCATTTGCTGATGTGAAATGCGATTTGTAAGCAAAAGTGTTTGCAGGCATATGTAGACTGATAAGATGTCCTACTTGCTTTGTGACATTTCGCATACACGTGTGCGTGCGTTTACGTGGCTGCTGTTTGTCAGGCTTATTGCATCTAAGCCTTTGTTAACGCAGTTATGAATATGCATGCGTGCCAGCCCCGCTACGATGGCAGAGCCCGGGAGTTAAGCAAAAAAAACGCATGAAACATATGTGTACATGAAAATGTGAGTGTGAGTTGTTTGCAAAATAAATGGCATACCTGCATGCATTGATATGCGTTTGTATTCCACCAGCGAAAGTGATTACTTTGTATCTCCTGTGAAATTGAAAGGGAATGGATACCCATGAATGTTTTCTCAACTTTACAAATGGTAAAGCACTCTTCGACCACCTTGGCAGTGTACAGGGGTTTGTCGGGTTGTGGAAATTTCTTTCTCCAGTGGCTAGTAATGCTGTGCTATGTCGAGACAATGTAGAGTTTTTCCGTCACCAGTTTCGCTTCCGTACGCCCATTCTTCGTATGTCTGCGCGACCAGCTTCCGCTGACCTCTGTCTAGCCTGAGTTTGAGTCGCTTTTATGGAGCACATGTGCCCCTCTCATAGAGCTTGGTACGCCACGGAGTTTTTAATTTAACTGCCTACCTTGTCACATGAAGAGCATGGGACTATCATTCCCCTTACTACTATTGTTGTTGTTATCATCATTACTATTAATCTGCCCTACTTATAAATAACCATCGCAACTTTCCTCCCAATACTCCCTGTAGCAGAAAGGTTTGTAGCTCCTCCACTTAAGAATCTCTTCAGCCCTTCTGGGCACAACGTTAATCATGCAGGTCATGCAGTTGACAATCATCCAAGCATATCAATACCATGCATTCATAACTATTTTATATGCATTAAACTCTTAAATGGTACAATGAGCAAACGCCACTAAAGGCACTTCTCAACACTTGGCTTTCAGCCCTCGAAACACATCGAGGTCCTCCACAGCTCCCATTTCCACGGTCGCAAAACTCAAAATTTCATCTTCTCCCGCTTAAAAGCTCTGCCTGTCAATTGTAACGCACTAATTTGTTGGATGTAAGCGATGGTCTGTAGCTAAAAGTACTGACTCTTAGGAGCGTTTCACGACCAGTCAAATTTCGGAACAGCCCTTTGCATCCTGACGATGGGAACTAGAGTTCCGGAGATTCTATTCCACAGACAGAGAGGGTTACTTAACATAATGCCAAGAAGGTGACCCAAATTCGTTTGTCTGAAGTCTTTAATTTTACCCCTATGTATGTCTAAATGCATATGCGCAGCAGGTCCACTGTCTAGCTCTTCTTTCTCAGCTTTTGTGTTATAGCACTGGTTTTATAAGCGTATACTTATCGACGTGCGCATTTCAAAGTCCCTTTTAGCTCGAGGAATTTCAACAGCTCCTTCGTTACGGGACCTATTAATGAGACGCCAATCCCCCAGAGGATACATTTAAACAATATGCGGACTGCACAGATCTGCGCTCTAAGTACAGCTATGCGATATTAATTCGTAATATTGCCAATATCATGTGAATGGTCAACTTTATCTTTGCGTGTGAGGAATCCTAATCAAGAAGTACATATCTGTTATGCAAAACAATTGAGAGCAGCGGGTAGTTAGAGTCAATGGTATAAACAAATGGCTAATCTTTATCCCACGGTTGCCTTGGGTCAAGGAAAGCAACATAACCCTGCTGATAATCGAGCCAAGCCACAAATTTGCAGTCGTCTTTTGCAAACAATATGGAGTACTCAAGCAGGTGGCTATGGAACCTCCCAAAACTACCGAAATTAGAGGTCTTCACGTTGCTATAACATATTACCGTTAAGGTCTGCAAAAACTGATTAAAAAAGTGTATTTTTTTGACTCTCCTGAAATTTTTTTAAATGAGTTGTGCGATGGTCAAAATTGGAAAATTAATGAAGAAGCAACTTGATTGTCTTTGTAAGCATAAGAACTAAACGTTTGTTTTAGGTACACATTACCCCCAACAAACATGTAACACAATTAATTACTATAATTCTGTCTCTGCGTTTTAATTTTTGGACCTATTTATTATTCGGCTTGTTTCAATTAGTTGACCTGCAGGCTTGAGGGTTATCGGAGGTTTTGTATTTTGTAATTGCCACGTGTTTATGTCAATGGCTAAACCGCCTGTTTTCTGTGGATTTGGGAAACTTGTAAGTTCAAAAGTTGTGTCTGACCGGCGACCTCCTTTTGCCCCTTAAATCGTGCGATTAGTGCCTTTCCCTGCTTTTCAGTTCCTCAAATGTCTATTTGCACCAGATGCTGCTCTAACATTCAGATCTTCCAAGGTGGATGTGTGTGTACTGTGTGGGCGTTAGGAAAGGGATTTTTCTGTATGTAAGAGACTAGGGACGCCAGTTGCTGGTAGCATGAGGGTAATTAGCTTTCACTTCTGTGGTCGGACTTCCTATCTCGAAGAATAACCAGTGTTTCTCGTCACTCATTTTGATGCCTTGTGTATTTAGACTAATCTCTGCATCAGGAATCAATTCAGTCGAATCTTTTGCCTTGTTTGGAGGCTCCGTATTTTTAGAGGAAATATTTTTGACAATTTTGTATTTCCTGTGAATCAACTGTTATTCTGCTTCCGAGATATCACAAGCAGTTTGTTTCCCCCCAACTCTCCTTAATTCATCTGGTTTTCAACTAAGTAGCATCTTTAGACCTCCTTAGTATTATTTACTTATGTTTCCGTCCATTACAGTGTGATTGTTTCTAAGACCTTCGTGAGCAAGGTTTTACAGCCCCTAGGGTAGAATTTGGATCTCTTGGTCCATGTGTCGATGCCCTTTCCTTGTGTTGGCTTAGACCACACAGTTGCTGTGGTCCCAGATTACGTGATGTAGCAGTCTTGATGGGTTTGGTTACGTCTTGCTTTGTACTGTTTACCTCCCAGCAATTGTTGCTGTGTGAGGTAATCAATAGAGTTGCTCCATATTGCAGGTTATCTCCGGTGACACAATAATCATCCGTGACCGCGCCCAGGACGGTCCTCCGTTGGCACGTACAGTGATTTTGTCAAATATCATCTGCCCGAAGGTGGCCAAGAGGCCACATCCATCCGGTGAGCCTAGTCCCGATGAGCCTTTTGGCTGGATAGCGCGCGAATTTGTGCGCCTAAAGGTGGTTGGAAAGGAGGTGTGTTACACAGTCGAAAACCAAATTGGTCCCGATCGTGTTTATGGGTCCGTGTTTTTGGGGAAGAATCCCGGTTTTCAGAATCTTACTCACCTTCTTGTGGATGAGGGCCTTGCCCAAGTACGGCGCAACATGAGTCAGGGTTTGATTGAAAAGAATCCAACCATGCAAGCTCTGATCGGGCTAGAGGATAAAGCCAAGGCCGATCGTAGAGGAATATGGTCTGGTTCTGTGGTTGGGGCGCCTCGTAACATCTGCTGGAATGTTCCAGATCCCACAACCTTTTTCAACCTCCATGTCCGAAAACACCTAAACGGCGTGGTCGAGTATGTTCGTGATGGCAACATGCTGCATATTCAGCTCTGCCCAATTGATGGGGACGCCACTCCCACCTACTACAACATTACGGTGCTTCTGTCAGGTATCAAGACTCCAGGCTCGAAGGTGGTTGAGGGTTCTCGTGTTTACGAACCCTTCTCTCTTGATGCACAATTTTTTGTGGAATCTCGTCTTCTGCAACGTGATGTTACAGTTATACTGGAAAGCATGAGCAACAATTCTTTCGTAGGTAGCGTTATACACCCGAATGGCAATATCGCTCTTTTCTTGTTACGTGAAGGATTGGCGCGGTGTTTGGAGTGGAATTTGGCAGTTGTTAGTCCAGAGGCTGGTGGGGCTGAAGCCTATCGTAATGCCGAGCAAAAGGCCAAAGAAAAACGTCTCCGCATCTGGGGTGACTACATTCCACCGGTTGGTGAATCGGTGGATGCTTCAGAAGGAGCCGCAAAGGCTGCCAAAAAGGTCCCAGCCATGAAGACCGAGTACACAGGTGTAGTGATTGAAGTGGGCAATGGAGATAACGCTCTTGTGCGCTGTCAAGACGGTGTAGTTCGGAGGTTCTTTTTCTCCAGTGTGAGGCCACCACGCGGGGCCCCAGACGAGAGCAAGCCGCAACAAACTGTCTCTCGACCACTTTACCAGGTGCCTCATCTTTACGAAGCGCGAGAGTTTCTGAGAAAGCGGTTGATAGGGAAGCAGGTGAAGGTGGAGATCGACTACGTGCAGTCGAAACCGCAGGGAAGCACGCTGCCCGACCGTGTGTGCGCTACAATCCTGGTGGGTGAAAGTAACATCGCTGAAGCCCTTGTGCATCGTGGCCTTGGTTCGGTGGTTCGCTATCGCAATGCGACGGACTCGCGTTCTCGGCATTACGATGCTCTCATTGCGGCAGAGACTGCAGCCCAGAAGAGAGCTGTCGGTATCTTTGACCCCAAGGGGGCGTCATTTCATCGGCTCTCAGAGCTTGGAGGTTGGCATTTTGCCTTTTACACTCCCTTATTGCTGTCAGTTTAATGCTTGATTTTTTTCAGGCAACGTAGCGAAATCGCGACAGTTTCTTTACTCTCTTCAACGTGCCGGCGCTGTGGATGCCCTTGTTGAGTTCGTTGCCTCGGCATCTCGTTTGCGAGTGGAAATACATCGAGAGAACCTACTTTGTGCTATTCTTGCCGCTGGAGTCGTTTGTCCTCGACCGTCTAGGTGAGGCTGTCAACGTTCTTACAACCTCTCTAGTAATTAGTCGTTAAATTGCATTCTCAAGCCTTTTATTTTGTTCATTGTACACGGTCATTGTATTTATTGGCTAAGATACGTGTGATTTTAGGGTATCATTCCTCCTTCCATCCGAAAGTAGGTTTAATGTTCGCTGCGCTTCGTTTATGATTTGTTCCTCAAGTGCGTTGCTTTTGTTTTTCTGGCCACTGAGCGATTATTTAGTTGATTACATCTTCCTCATCAAGTTCCTTTTAATCTTCACAAAGGAAACTGCCCAATCAGCCCGAAGAAGTCGGTGAGCCTTTCGGCGACGAGGCCCGCGAATACACTCACGATGTAGTCATGCAACGTGAGATCAAATTCGAGGTTGACGGGATGGACCGCTTGGGAAATTTGATTGGTTGGATCACCCTGCCCTCTGAAGTGAGGGTCACTGCGACGGGTAGTAAAAGGGGGAAGAAGGGAGGACCTTTCGTTTCCAGCAAAAATTTGAGCGTGGTTCTTGTCGCTCGGGGCTATGCTACCGTGAATCGAGCGCCAAATATGCAGCGTTCTAGTCACTACGCCTCTCTCTTGAGGGCTGAGTCATTCGCCCAGGAGCACAGTCTCGGTCAGTGGTCTTCGAAAGAATTTTGCGCCTCTTGGAATGCTGAAATTGATGTTACTGAAGGAGATGAGCAAGATTCTTCTGATGCTTCGAAGTCTGTAAACGGTCTACTGTTTGTCAAAGATCTTCAGAAGGCATGCCCCGATGTCGAGATTATTAGAAAGCTGGCATCGGATCGACTTGTATGTTGAAAGTGAAAAACGTAAAATGACTATATTTAATCGATTTTGATTTGTTCATCCTATTTGTTTAGAAATCGGCGAACCTTGCACAAGTGACTACTATTAGTAACCCGATCGCCGGAAGCAATGCTTTTAGATTCTTCGTACAACTAAACAGTCGAACAGCTCTGGTTAACAACATAAACCGCGAGTTAAATTCACCCAACTTCCCATCTGCGGAGGCTTCCGCAGAATTTCAGCTCAAGCGGGGTATGATCTGTGCGGCTCGGTTCTCCAACGACAATCTCTGGTATCGAGCTCGTATTCTCCGTGTTGTTAAAAAGATTGTCACTGTTCTCTTCATTGATTTTGGTAATGAGGAAACTATCGATACCAGTGCTGACAGTGCTCCGCGACTTGCAGCCTTGCCGAAAAACCTTTCAAGTCATGAACCTCTGGCAACGGAATACCGTCTTGCATATGTTCAGCTTCCTCCTGACCCCGACGATCGTGAAGTTGCCTTGGATTGTCTTGCTCACGAGATACTAGATCAAGATGTGAGTTTAGGATATATCATTATATCTAGACGCTTGTACTTTGAGGATTACACATCTCTTAAACCCCCCCAGATTCGCGTGAGTCCTGTTCCAGGTCCACCGACGGCTTGTGGAAAAGACAACAACCGCTCTATTCAGAGCGCCGTTGTCTACGTGACTGGAAAACAAGCGGCTGATGCCTCGGGTTCGACTCACTCAACACCAGAATTAGTTGATGTGGGTGAACAGCTGCTGCGTGATGGTTTGGCCTACATGGAGAATACTCGTATGCCCCCGGACATCTGCGTTCACTACTCAGAGGCGCAAAAGGGAGCGATGGATACTCGCGCAAACATCTGGCGCTACGGCGATTTCCGCGATGATGACATGGATTAGATTTGTCGGGTTTTAAAACCATCTCGTGTCGTCCCTCACTTTTTTCACTATCTCGAGTGTGGTTAGAACGTCTTTCCTTCAACGCATGTGTTAACTGTGTACAACAGTTTTGTATAATTATCCTGACGAAGCATGTGGGCGTATGTGCCTTTCTTCTTCCCTGGCGCCTAGCTCTTCGATCCTACATTTGATTTCTAAAGTAGTAATTTTTCGTTTCACCGAACTCGGTTGTCATTGCTATCCCTGTTATAGGCCTTTTTCGGGCTTTCCAACTGTCTGAGACTCCATTGTCTGCAGACACCTTGTTCAGACAGTCCTGAGTTAACTTGGGTAACGCAATCAGCGCATTTTCGCCTGCCCAGCTGAATGGGTTTTGGAATCGGTTGTGAAGTGATCGTACCGTTGTTGGATAACACTGAATAACTTGGTTCACCCCGTTCGTCCAGGGGCAATCCAGTCGTGCGTTCCCTACTTTCGGTTGGTGGTGACGCCGTGCCCAGTGGTCGATTTCTACATCCATTCTATCTCGTATCGGTGTAGTGCGTGGCGTACTAGCTCATTTACTAAACAACTTGAGGTCACTATTTACTGTCAAGCTGAGTTGGTTCCTTTGCCGCCACGTGGGGACTGAGTTTTCTGTGCGTAGGCTTAATTCAGTATTGCTGGGCGTGTCGGCAATCATTAACTAGTGGGGTCTCCTGGGTTTACCTCGTGTTAATAAAGCACTATCTCTAGATTGTTTCAAAGTCAAGTGTCATTCAATAAGTGCAGGTAACCGTTCCTACATATGGCTGGATAAAGGTTCGAAGTGTTGCCTATAGCATAAGTGATGCCCGGGGAATGAGTCGGTGTCACTGAGGCACCGGAACTCGTAGCACGTCGGTGGCAGTGGAAAGTGAGTTCTGCTCCATGGATTAACTACATTGGTTTCCATTCCATGGAAATAAACCCTATCAAGGATGGGGAAGTCCGTGGAAGTGTCGCGTACTTTTAGTAAATCACCCCAGTCCTGCGTCCCGAAGGGCTACTATCCACAACTGAAACAACACTAGCTTTGGCCCTGAGTCACCTGGAAAAGTTCACTATGCAGCTGCTACCGGTACTTGAGTGTATATGTCAATACTAGCTGGATAAACCTAGGTATACCGGGTTGATTAGCCCCGAAGTGGGAACAGAGCGGCAAGGCAGAGTGAACTTGATGCTTTATCTCCACTAAACTATTTCAAACACTCCCACTTCCAGTGTGCATATGCAATGGCCTGCACATTTCCTCTTCTCTCCAATATTTTTCCGAAACAGGACGCAATTCCAGAACCAGTAGGGCTGTCAAGACTGACAAGTGAGGCTGTACTCAAATTTTTTTTCGGTTGCACGCAAATCCGGTGGACGGAGTTGGTTGGCTTGGGAGGTTGATTAATTAGAGAGATAGAGAATAAGTTGACTATCTGACTGGTTGTTTGAGTTTCACCGGCACTTAAGGCCCTAGAGATTGTACTTATACTGGGCGACACAGACTTCAACCATGTAAGTAGCCCTTGAGCCTTTGTAGAGCAGCACTATATCTTTTGGCCCAGTAGTATGTCTTCAGAAAAGACACGAGCTCTACAGCTCCATGCGATCAGGGTATAGGCCGATGAAGCCAAAATTAGAGCGAAACGCCCTTGTACATTGGAGCATATTCGATTGTACTTACTTTATATAGCATTCTTCCATGATTTCATTTTCCCGATAAAACTAACGATGATTCTTTTAAGCCTTCTATACAAAACTCTCAACGTTGTGAAAAAGTCCACAATCGTTGCGGAAATCGGAATGAGAAATACGGTTTATGTTGCAAATAAATTGCTTGATGTAAGAAAACATTGATACTTGCGTTCCGCCATTTACACAATTTATTTGGCTACAGTTATTTTATCATGAATTGCATCCAAAGTCGGAATCCTATCACTATCATTCCCCATGCCGATGACAAGGATTGATCTTTCCCGTGGATTGCAAAACTGAAGCTAGCAAGTAGTATCTACCAGCTGTATGGTCAATAAAGCGTTCATTTTTATAAATTGCGAGTCATTTTTCGGTCGAACTACGCAATGGAATTAATACCAAGACTTGGGTGAACATACGAGAACCTGAGGGAATGGTAAGTCGACAATACACTGGAAATCTGATTAGTAGACTTAGCATCGAAGTGCAACCAATCACACTCGGGAAAGGATTTCCTTCATTTTACGTCGTAAACTTCGTCGTCGCCGTAGTGGGAAGGGAAAGAATCATGATGACTTGCATACCACCATTGCCAATTCATTAAATAACCGATGATCCACTTTGTGTAATGAGGTTTATCTCTGTCAATGATACCAATTTCGTCATTAAAATTTCCACGAAAAAATGGGGCTTCCACTCCCAATCTGGAGTTCTTATTATGATGTTCATAGACTGCATGTAAATTAAACAAAAGTAATCTATTTAAAACCCACAAAGCTTTTTTGACCTCTCCCTTAAACTAAATTGTTAGCCGTGAGTTTTGGCCGACCGATACCATAATTCACTTTAGTCTGAAGAACTCCCCTGAAGTCTATTTTAAAAAGTCCGCGGGTACTTTGAAGATGTCAAAGTAGAGACCAAGTGTGCAACCTTTTTTGTCATTCGGATACTAGGTCGGTGTAGACAGGGCATATGCCACTAGGACTCATGTGACTGCGCGTAGACAAAGTGGGCGTAGCGTTCAAAGTCAATAAAGTCCTCTTGTGTCAGGCCTCTTAGGGGCACTTTTCCATCTCTAGCGTACCACACATAGTCAGGCGTGTAGGTGAGAGGTACCTCATCCTCCCCGACCTCATCAGCTCCATGGGTTCGCAGATGCGTCTGTTTGAAACAAGCTCGCTTGGCTGCGTCCCAGAGAGCATAGAGGAGGAAGGCAAAGTGTACAACAATTACTGTGCCAATAATCGCTGCAAGTATCACATTGTATACAGCGCTGCACTGCTCCCAGGCTAACTCTTGCTCCTCCATTGAAACTGGTGTTGCTGCCTGAAGGAGAAAGTTTTCCTTTTAAAGCAAAGAAGGATTAAGTTACAAAAACGAATGGACACAGACATCAACGACGTGAAGTTGGACCAAGTTTGCTCCTTAAGTGGTTTTACTTCTCAATGAATTAGGAACACGTAGCATGAAATACATTGCAATCCGAGAAGAGAATAAATGCATGCAAACCAAAATCATGGAGATACACTAGCATCTCCTTGGCTTAGTAGAAAGCTAACAGATGCTTTGCTTGGTAGCCACCTTAGAACAAGGCAACCACGAAGATCGTCTAGAACAATGGGTAAAGAGAAAGGTTACACGCGTCTTCGATACACAACTACCTCTTCGGCGCTCTCAGTCCCCTTATCTTGGCCCAAATCTCAGTGGTACGGTAGTCCAGTTCTTGTCGTTTCTATTGGTAACCTAGCGACCCCTCTGTGCCACCGACCTCAGTGTAAGTAGATGATACAGCTGTGCAAGTGGAGTAGAAAAGAAGGATCTCATGTTTAAGTAGCTGCAATGGTTTGATGGGGATCAGTATTGCATAAAATGAAGGTAGATATTTTGATATTTGACTTGGGAATCAATTGACACTTCACTGATCTGCTCTTATGTGGCTTTCATCTCTTACCCAGGCCTTATTAACGTAAGGGATTTAAGCGCCCAAGTTACCCCAAACCGCATAATTCTCGTTCCCAATGAAGTTCTGCCTAGGAGGGAACGATATGCAGCTTAGAATTTGAGGATCTTTAATCCAGTCTTTGAAAATGACATTATCTGTTGCATTGGCAGGAATCATCGTCGCTCTCTTTCCATGAGATTAACGTATCTTAAAGCTTAGCCTTCAAGATAACGCTCATTCGTATGAGCAAAACTATTACCTACTATAATTTACGCGCATTTTACCCGGTTGTGACACTGCAAAATTGTCCTGATTTTTAAAATCAGACACCTAAAATCAAAGGACGAGTAAAGTTTCCCTATTAAAATTAATTTCTCGCTACTGAAAAATTGCGCCAAATAATCGTTTTCACTGAAATAAGTTCTAGCACTACTCGTCTGGACGCAAAATGCATTAAAATGAAGATATCAGCGTGCCAAACTAAGCATCGCTGGGAAGCAGAAAGAGCAAAAAAGATTATTTTCGGACCATTGTCGACTAACACGCCAAATATGCATGTTTCATTCAAGTTCTTGACCAAACTATTTCAAAACAGTGTAGCAAAGGAGGTGACGCATAACTTGCCGGACCTTAGGGTGAAACCCGCATATTTGCACAGTCTCAGCGACCGTTTTATTACAAAGGCGGTCCTCATCCTCGAATGTGTCAATATCAAAGGGCTGAATAGTTGGTATTTCAGCAGGATCCAAGCAGTTCATACCTCTCGTGCCAGCAAGTTAATGGCCTAATTGATCTTTTCGAAATCGACCTCGGTTTTTGAAGTCGGAATTAAATGAATGAAGGAAGTAAATGAGGGTACCTAGCTTTTAAGTCACTGTAAAAAAACCCCGAATCTGCATACATTGTCTCGAGACCCCCACTTCTGTTACTAAGGCTATGAAGTGACGTATCAAGGCACAACGAACGCACAGCCACCTTCGCTGCTAGGGCACCTAGGCGCAGAACCCCAAAATATTCAGTATATGCAAACTGCCCGTGTAATCACGACTAGTTGATCTGCCCTGAAATCCAGATTTTCACATAAAAATCCCCCCTAAAGCGGCTAAGTTGGCCAATGATACCCCAGCATTCAATTTCATGTACTGAGTCCTCATCTAGATACTAGAGCAATACGCCCCACTACCTAAGTACTATTGGGAAGATGGACGGAATAAGCCAACCAGTTCCTACCGTAAAATGATTATCAGTCATTCTAACAAAAATGAAGTTTATTCTGCCTTAGTCAACTAAAGATCCCAAAAGCAACAGCCTAGGCCTAGTGACCACATTACACGTTTCTATGTATGATGGAAAAGTGCTCCAGAAGAAGGCATCAGCACCAAGACAGTGTTGAAGCATGAGAAGTGGAATTCATTAAAAGCAAGAGTTAGTAAGGTAACAGTGATAATAAGTTAAGCGGAGCACTCGCTGAAACATCACAGAGTGCAGAGTACTTCCGAAATCCTAGTTAGCCCTCCGTCGCGTCCTTTGTTTGTCAAACCTCGCCTCCATTTCATCCAAAACCTTTGGTGTGTAACGCACAACGAGCCTCACAGTACCTAGGGTAAACGAGGAAATGTTCCAGATAGCAAAATATTGTTTCGCTATATCGAGAAGACGAATAGACAAGCTACCTTGGGCCGACTTGAGCAGCTCAACAGCTTTCTCGTGATTCTCATTCTCCACAGAAATGCCATTCACCGAGAGAAGTTGATCGCCACGTTTGAGTTTACCTTGGCGATGAGCAACACCACCCGGGATAATACGACTGATATAGATGGGTGAATTCTGCTCTTTGCCTCCCATCACGTTGAAACCGAGACCTTCCTCAGTTTTGGGTAGCTCCACGACTCTGGGATGAGCATGACCTTCGCTCGCTGCGAAAGCAGCTACTGTGGCTTTCGCTGTAGCAATTGCTCTGACCTAAGATGAAAATGAACTTTCCGTAAATAAAGTTGACGTCTAAAATCAAGGTCAAAATGCACACCTTATCAGAACCTGTGACGTCAACGGTTTCGTAGATATGCTCGTACACTTCCCTGACCATATTAAAGAAATCGGATTGGAGGATTCTTTGGAGGGAAGCCAATTTCGCCGGCTGCAAATCAGGACATTTTAGCAAGTTGTCAAGAAGTTCAATAGCTCTTTCAATATCTAAACCGTAAGAATGTCATATTTATTTACCCGACTGCAAATTAAGCGGTTCAGCCATACCACGAAAGCACAAGCAGCCCGAAGAAGGGGTCCAAACAAAACAATAGAAACACTCAAGTCTTAAAAACGTTTCAAAGTCCCTGATTAAAGCTGACGACGTAAAATATAGCGACTATTGATACCTCTCAAACCAATATTGCAAAAGGCGACGCCCCACCGCACAATTTGTGTGGGAACAACTTAGGTAAAATAAAACAAACCGGAGTAACTTTGCTCTTAATCTTAAAAAACTTCTCCAGGTGAATACAATCTTCCTATTAACTTGCCCAAGGTCTGAACAAATAAATATTTATAGTTTCTTGGATCAATTATGTAGTGAAAACAGAGTAAAGAACAGCTGGCATGCACGAATTAAATAAAACGAGGAAAAGACTTAAGCACAAAAAATTTGAACAGAAAGTTATTTCTTAAAAGAAAAGGTGCCGGTGCGAATTGACGGCATGTGGAATTATATGTAGTCCAATAACGCTTTTCCAAAGACAAAATAAGGAGGAACAATTTATCGAAACGCAGTGAGAGCATGCAGAATTTTACGGACCGTCAAAGACTACTTACTTTGGATATTATATGCTTCTGCGATGAGTGAGCCCCTAAGTAGCCCATTACCTAGAGCAACAATTAAACGCGGATTGTGGATTGTGAAACTATGTTTGGTTGAATGCCGTCTTGAGTTTGGTCACTTGAGTAGCTATGATGGCCTAAGTGGATGTGATGGCCTCTGGGCCATGCCAGCAGCCTTCCTATCTGCTGAAAATATACGTATTCTCTCGCAGTGTTATGTCCCCTCCTGTCTTTAGGGAAGCAAGACCCAATGCTGCGGTTACGTAGATAATTGAAAAAGTAGCATTTTCTATTTCTTAGTGATGTAAGCAATAAACCACTCTGATAGCCTCTCAGCTCTCCTAGGGGTTGCAAATCTCTTCCTTTTCGACATTAGCGAAGATTCGCAACGTTACAATGACACATATCTCTCCAAAGCAACATCTACCTAATTCTTATATGCTAAGTAAAGTCAAAGCTTTTATTGATTTCGTTGTTTCTGTGTGGCAGCTCTAAGCTTATTTAACCACCCATTATTATTTATACTTATTTACTCTAAAATTTATTTATGTTATTTTGTGACTATTAAATCATAACTCATTTTCTACTTTTATAGGGCTTCAAAATCTTATGGTAACTCTAATATTGAGTACTCTTGAGGAAAGCATTTACCTTGTTTTACTGCTTCATTTTGAACTGTACTCGCTTCCCCCTTCGTTGGAGCAGTTCGCTTCGAGACATGGAGTACATCAACAAGGCTCGGGATCACCTAAATAAAAAACTACGGGAGAAGAATGCCTTTACGGATGCTCTTAACAAGGTCCAAGATAGAACTGGAGTTAAAAAGGAGTACATTGTTTATGGTGCTTTTCATTACTGGAGTTAACGGTATCTGTAGGGTTGATAGCGCTCATTACACTTTACCTAATGGTTGGGTGGGGAGCGACATTTCTGGCTAATTTCATTGGCTTCATCTATCCCGCGTATTGCTCGTAAGCTTGTTTTGCAGTTTATCTTCTTCAGAATCAAAGCCATCGAATCGCCTTGTAAGGATGACGATACTAAATGGCTCACCTACTGGGTTGTGTATGCTGCCTTTGCACTGATTGAAACTTTCACGGATCTTTGCCTTTATTGGATACCGCTCTACGCCCTCCAAAAGGTGAGTGACTTAGTCTTCGTGTTTCAGTTTTATCCCTTGTTTATTGGTGATACTCCGAGCCCTTTTCGTGACCGGCGCGTAGGCTTCAGTATTGCATTTGCCGTACCACTGTGCATCAGTCCGTGCATTTTGCCAACCGAATTTATCTTTGCAGGCGTAACCGCTGCAGTATATCTGTATCCGATTCGCATATTCTTTTTCATTGTGTTGGATGTCCCTTGAAATAGTCATTTTACCTCTTTAGTGCATTTTCCTGATTTACCTGATGATTCCTGGGAGGTACAACGGATCGGTTTTGTTGTACAATAAGTTTATTCGTCCCTATATCCTGAAGTACGAGAACAACATTGATCGGGCGGCCGACGAAGTCGGCAAATTTGTTGACCAGGGTATGCTTATTTCCACTTCACTAGGCTATCCTTTGTCCGCATTAATGTAGATAAATTTAAAACGCTGGTATGGCTGTTGGTATATTTTGTGCTTTGTGTTCCTTCTATTTGTAAGTCTGGCGTTCAACACTGCAGTCCGACGTAGTTTGTAAGTTTTCCTCTCGTTATGCTCTTCTTAGAAGAGTAGGGGCATTCTTGCTTTTACATCTTGTCATCGCTAATTCGGTGTTATGGTGAATTCGTTTTATAGACTGTGATCAAATTATTACTGGTTTACCGTTGCATCATTACTGTATCCTTTCTGTTATTCCTCGCGCCTTAGCGAAAGCTGATGCTGCTGCGGCAATGGCTCGAAACCTTGTTTCAGAGACCCACGAATAGGAGTCGCACCCACTTTTTTTTCTCACTTTCATCTCTTCAACTTCAAAATTTACCTTCGCCTCTGCTACTTCGCCTCAGTTCAGCTTCCTCATCTCGATGCGCGTTGGTAGATTTTGGATTTATGACGGCGCTATCGACATTTCATCGACTTCTCTGCACACTGCTTCCCGTCTTGTGTAACTTATTTCCCTCCTTTATCGCTGTTGTCCTTTGATGGTATTATAGTCTTTAAACTAATTTTGCCCTTTTATTCGGTTTTTGATGACATTGATCATCTGCACTTCAACTGCGTGGGGTATTGTGTAGTTTTAAATGAAAATTTGTGTATATAGTACACAAGGCCATTCTCGACTAGAAGACGCTCGTCTTTGATATGCTGTAATCTCGGTGCAGCGGTTTGAAACAGCTGGAGTAAGCCTTAAGGGAAAGATCGGACGAGGGTTCCTATCTGACTCGGGAGATCACTTTCCAGTTCGTTTCCTGTGAGTTAGCTCGCGGCGCCGGTGTTTGTTCACACTAACGGTGCCTGTGAGTTCGTTTGTCGTCTGCTTTGAAGTAAGTGAAACGGATGGAACCATGCGTGACGGGTTGAAGTGAATCGCGTAATTTTAGACGTGATGCCTATTCTGCTGGGTAGCGCTCTGTGGTGGGAATCTCCACTGCAGGTTCGGTGGTGGATCGCAGAATTGGTGTTCTTGTATATTCTTATGCCTTGAGGCATATATGAGTTTTGATAATTTCTAATTTGTATTTGTCTTCATGAACATCACCTTGTAGCAATGGATTGCAACGGATTCTATCATAAGTGAATTAGTTAAATTTAATACAGTGGAATAACTGTAGAGCCCGAACGACCTGTGAATTTGTACGTTTTTTCCGATCACGTGCAAATAGGACAGTGAGCTTGTCAGGTAATTAGTCTAACTGTTGCATTTCACCCGCTTTGTCGTTTTTGATCCTTTTTCCAATAAATGCTTGCACAGAAGGTTTTTTCGGGGCCTCGCGTCGTGTTGGTTTAATTTGCATAAAGCGGCTTGAGGAAGCCTATATTCCTCTGTAAGTTACCATAGCATTTGATGCGCATGGTTTGAACTTGATTACTTTATTGTCTTATGTGCAGAGGATTTAATAGAATAATGCGCCACCTTAAGTAACGTTTCCATAACCACTCAGAGTTTGCTTCCTTCATTATTTAGTTCACTGTAGGCATGTCACTGGCCTCTGATAAATTAATTGGTTTCTTATGTTGAAAAACTTATTTGGATTCAGTGATACCAGGGAACCAGGATTTTTGTATCGTGCCTTTCCAACCTGAGGGACGGCTTTGCGCAGGTTATGCCTCAGCCTAATTAATACTGTTGGTTGCTTAATCACAGGTGATCTCCTATTTCCTTCGAACTGTTACAATGGCCGCAAAATATTTTGTTGGTGCCCTAATGAGATATCAATCTGGCATCATCAGCTTCATGTTGAATAACAAATTTGCAATGTGCCCACACAATTTTATGCTTTCCCGTTTAAATAAGGGCGAGCTAGTTCCTCCCAAGCTTGCCTTCTTTCTTGCACCGACTGTGCTGTAAAGCTCATGATTGAAATAATAGTTAAACATCAACGAGGCGCCGATACCTTCTCTGGTGATCCAGCCATTTTTACCAAACACCTTCCCTCAAAGAAATTCTGGAGCGGAATATTGCCCGCTTGTTCATTTGAGGTGGTTTCTCCAACTCATCCGCAATGCATCTGCAAACTTATTCTTCAAATCTTTACTAGGTAAGTTGGAAGACAGTTTCATCATCAATGTGTGGAGGCGTTGAGGCCGACAGCGTAGGTGAAGTGTGCAGAGCTCTGCGCCGTAAGTGGCAGATAAATCATGGAAGGGTGAGGATCCCCACGTTATAGAGTTGAAAATATATACTAATACGTTCTGGGATGGTATGGTTTTCTGCCACTCATAGTTTCTTATCGCACGCTTGTTTATTTATAGGCAATGAGCCAACTGTCCTACCATCACGAGAATCAAAGGACTGCTGTACCGGTTTGAGTTTCGTTGACATTATGCGCAACTCATGGATGAATTTCCATTAGGACGGGAAACTATTTAGTGAAATTCGGCTCCAAAAGGGTTTGTCGTATGCGTCTGGAACCTTAGTGGTTAACAAGGGTGTGTCATTGCTTTTAAAAGGATTTGACCTGAATCGAACCAATTGCTTACATAGGCTTACCCTGCGGATAGAAAGATTGTTTTGTAGGCTAATTTGAAAGTGAAAAGTGCTTTGTGCTCTTGCATTCAATGATGCTGAGAAGCATCAGAACTTTTGTCAATTCGGTTCATTATTCATGTTATAGTTTAAGATAAATCTGCTGAGGTCAACGAAATAATCTCAAGGCGACTTGGTGCCCGTCCTTGTGTACACAATAATACCACCTTTGATCTGTTGAGTATCTAAAGAACACTTCATTGTTCTTAAATAGCTTGTTGCGGGATCAAAGTTGCCTAACCGACACTGACACCTTTACTGGTTTGTCATTGATTGCGCAAAATCTTTCTATACTTTTCCATATGACAGAAATTGTTTTGAAAGGTGCTCAAATTGTGATGAGGTGAGCGCTTCCTTTCCGTTAAATTTACGAAGTTCCCTTTTAACCACGGTTGTTGGATCATCAGGGAGGCTTTATCAAACTCTGACTCCATGCCTTAGTCTTGGTAGTTGTAGTCCAGTAACACCACTGGGTGGAAATCCGCTACCTTACACCGGCTGGTGCATCCAGCCGCCACGTGATCATCTCGCTCGTGAACGCGCTCTATCCATCCTCGGACTTTGTCGGTGAGCCTCGTGGCAATCAGCATGAGAAGGCGTCGCCTAACCGTGGCCTTCATCTTTTTTGCCACTTTAGTTGTGGATGTTTAACAAAAATTCCGTTTTTCTTTTCTGCTTTTCTTGTAAAGGATGAGTTTATTTTCTGCTTAGTTTTTCGTCTCAGTGCGTCCAGTTTTCATGTTCGAGATGAATTGGCAAAGTTAAAGTCATTCAAAAGTCACTAACTGTTCTGTGAATATAGCAGAAGGAACACTGCACTTGTTGATGCAGGCAAGTGCAGCCGTTTTGGCGTCTTTGTTATCCATCACAACCTGCGAGCACTGTATTCTGCAATTACATCCGCTATTTGATTGGGAAAGTGCGGGTTTTCGTCTCATTTTGAATTGCAAATGCATCACCCGACCTATGGACTAACTTAACCCCGTACTTTGTCCAACATCCTTTGAGGCAGATGGCTTATTGCATGGCAGATGCTTGACTCTTGGTAGAAGTGTCACCGTCGAATGTTGCGGAGCCGTATTGACTCCAGCGTCTTTGCATTACCGACTCACACTGTGTAAACTGTGTCTACTGAACAGAGCCAACCATTCAAGTTCACAATGGTTTGATTCGGTCCTCCGATGCAGTTTGGAAACAGATTCTGCATACAATGTTGCGGCGTTTCGAGACTTTCCTGGTAACGAAAGGAATCATGCTTCTAGGGCAATACGTGTTCTCGACGCGAAGAAGGACTGAGGGCTAAGGGAGAGCAAGTGGAGCTAAAAATCCAAAACGGAGATTAAAACAAGTAATCCCAGTCTTACAATGCTTTAAATTGATGGTGAAAAGCGTTTCTGGTGCTACCTCTTGCTTCCCATAATTGACAAACGTCAAATGAAGTTGAAGATGAGAGAGAGGGATGAATGGCTGAATGCAGCTATGAAGCAAATGTGGCCAAAATAAAGGCCAGCAGGAGACAGGGTGAGGTCAATGGAATTCCCCTGGGCTGTTTGTGTGTGTGAAAGACAAATAATTGCTTAAGTGGGCTCGCATCGCGACACTGTAACAGGGAGTCGCCCCGTATGTCGCCAGTTCCCATGCCAGGCGATGCACACAAGCGTTGTTAATGAGGGAGAGGAATTAATGGCTTTTAAATAGTGATTTTGGTATAAAACCCAGTAAAATTGCGGGACTTCTGACTCGAATGTGTAAAACCTCAATTGTTAGTTTAACTCGGTTTTGGGGACAAGCTACTTGGAGGCTCAGTTATTGTGTCTTCACTGAAGATTATGGTCTCTGGTTTATTTGAGTAACCTTGAAACCTTCCTATGCATTAAAAGTGCATGCTCTGCCTGAGAATTATGCCTTCTTGCGATTTCATGGAGGTCTTGGGCAATAAGATAAAAACGTAAAGCCCCAGCAATCCCTTCACTAGTTGTTTTTGCTTGAGGTTTATAACAATTACCAGTTACCCAACCGGCCTAAGAAACGGGTCGGTTGACTGTTGTAGGACAGTTGTGGGACGTTAGTGTGATAAAGACTTTCTCATTTTTTCGCTTTTCTGTGTTCCGCTAAAGCATTGGATATTTGGACTTCCCTTTCCCTTTATAATGTCAAGTCCCCGGTAATCATGGGGTAAAGTAGGTAAAGACCTAATGACTACTAAATTTGCAAATATATTCGATTTCAGGCGATCTTTTTTAAGTCTACTTTGATAGAGATTTATAGAAACCTTAAAGTGTACCTCTTGGAAACATTTGCTTCACAAAGTTGGGCTTTTAAGTTGTCTCCCTTTTTCTAGCTATTAGCTGTCATAGTCTCACAAGCTCACTCTTTCTAGTTCGATTCTTAAAGTACACACGTGTGAGGACAAAAGGTAAAAACACACTGGATCACTAGACCTTCACATTTCAAAAGCACACTTGAGGTGATATTCAGCGGTGCTTTAGCGTGCTCATTCTAAATGGACTATTTTCTTTGCACTAAAACTCCAATCTGATATGCATGTAGTTCGAATCGAAATAAGTTGTTTTTCTTAAACTAAATTCAATTGCACTTTATAGCTCCGCTTTTAGTTGCTTTTACTGGGGCAATAATTTTCTTCAGCTCATGCGGAGAGGGTCATCAGAAGTACCCCAGTCAAGAGGGAAAAAGCCTAGCGCCACTCATCCCTTTGCCGGTTTTAGTTGAAAATAAAAACTGCTAAGGCGTGGACAAGGTGAAGTGGAGATGTCATTTCTTTTTTGCAGTATCATTCAATAAATGAAATGCTGTAAAGTCAGAACAAAGCAGCAAGAAGGCGAAAGTGTAAAAGCGTAATCAAATAAAACTATTTTTAACACGGTTTCTTACTAGCTGACTGTCTTGGGTCCAATATACTTAAGAGTAGCAAGGGGAAAACGAGATGGCTGGCAGATTCCCGCTGCCCTCGATACAATTATCAAACAGGGCAGAACTCTAGATCCAGTGGAATGGCCAGCAGGGATTCATGATATTGCAACTGAACATAATGTCAGCTACGCCTACATCCTGTGGAAGGTGTGGATGGTTAATGAGCATTTGTCTTAGAGCATCAAATGCGTTGTAATGGTAGATGTAGGAGGCTGACGAGGAGATCACTGGGGACAATGCTCAAAATGAAGAGGAAAGTGAAATATTTTGACTATTTTTTTTACATCTTCGTATTGTCCCACTTGAATCTTTAGCTCAGCTATTGTATATCCACTGAGTGGCACGGACCTGCAGTCTTTCTGTACGTTGGTAGTAGGTATTCTCTACCAGTAATATGGATTACTTCGTCTTCAGGAAAGGCTCCTGGCGCCTCACACCTCAATTTTAAAATAACAATTGCAGAGTCGAAGAGGAAAAGAGAGACGAAATAATTTTAAGTAATAATGGAGAGCAGAGATGAAATGAGTGTGTTTTGTGATCCATCGAAGTCATGGAATGACGTGTTTCACTTTTGAATTCTGCTGGGCTTACCGTTCCATTGCTTCGCCGTTCAGCTCGGAGGTTCTTCTACACATTTATAGCAGCTTTAGCTACTTCCTTATTTCGGTCTTGTAACCCTTTCAGAGGAAGCACGTTGGTTTCAAAAAGAGTGAAGCCAATCAATGTTGGCAATGGGAAGGGGGCACCTTACTTACACCGTCGAAACTCAGCCGGCCTTTGGCAACTTATTCCATCCATGTGGTGTGGATAGTATTCTTCTTGTCTGCATTCCTATTTTACAATTGGCTTTGATTAACTCGAATACAGCTCAGGCGGCCAAAACAGATTTATCATAGAAATTACTGGGCGAAATTTCTTCAATTACAGGTTTCGTTACGAGACTTATTTTCGGGTCTCTTGCGACCTCGCTTTTATGCTAATGGCTCCACATTAGTAGACCTCATTAAGTCTTTCAGGGTAACTTGGATGCTTTGATTAGTCGACCTGAAAAAGGACTTTTCCTTCCACTTCCATTCTGCGTAATTGCCGAGGCATGAACGACCGTGTGGGTCATTTAAGTGATGTGACTGCAGCCTGTAGTCATAGCGCTATCCCACGGTTTCCTAGGCTCGTTTGCTTGCCTCTCGCCTCTGTACGTTTGCCAAAGTAGACAAGTGAACAGATGCACATGCGACCCTGCACAGCCAATCGCCACGCAGCTAGCGGTTGGAGCCGAGCCTTGTGTAACCAAATTTTCAAATCAAATGGCTGTGTTAATTGGGGCACTCTCACAGGCACACACACACGTCACCGTCGCAAAATGAAATAAAAACAGCTCCTTCAAAGTCCCTAACTACAGCATTATCATTCTTACGTGCCCAAAATAGAGCATCGAATCCCTTTTAACATGAGGGAATTGTAGGAAATTGATTGCATCGCTGGTTTATTTCCCATATGCAAAGCTAACAGCCAAAGTTCCATAGATGGTGGAGTCTGAAGTTTTAGAATGTTTATGTGTTTACCGAGAAGCATGACCTCTTAATTAACAAAAGCTGGAATGAAAGCTTTACCTTCACCAGGCAATTGGCTTGCATTGCCAGTTGCAGCAATTGCATGTTTGCAGATGTTTACAGCTTAGTCTATTTGGATTTAAAGCAAAGGTGTTGGACACTGGTTTTTTTATTATTTTACTAACTGATCGCTGCTAGACTCTGTGTTAAACGTGAGGTTAAATTGCTTAATCCACAGCAGTAAATAAATCGCACACACTGTCTGCTGGTCTGCAGCGCGTACCCGGTTTCTTGTTACCTCATTTTAACTGCGCACATAAATTCAACTTTTATGGTATCTTACGAAGAGCACCATTCCTTTAAAAATGCGTATGACTATGTAGGCAACTCATTCGCTGCGGAATCTGCCACTATGTTGCTTTCTTGGTATTGTCCCAGTCTTATAGCCCCCGTGAATATTGGTTAGTCTCATAACCTCTTTGGAGATTGTTTGGAATGCCACGTCCTTGGCAGCGGTAAGCATACTCAACCTCCAGTGAATAAAAGGGTATGAAGCCTGGATGCCAACGGATACATGGGGCTAAAGGGAAACGTGCTCAGGCCGAGCTCTACACAACAACCACCAATGTTAGGAGATGAAAGTGAAGATAACCGCATGTCTCGGGCGGCATAAAATGTATAGTCCTTCCCAGCTTTACCACTCTCTTCCAGTTCAAAGTATTTCCGGCGCAGTTTACCATTTGGAAGAATCGTAACCACATATGTAGCATTTGCCATCACTAATAAGAATGATCCGTATCATCATCGCCTCTGCCTTGCAGCGAGTTACAATTCGTAAGAAAACTCGCCATGAACTAAGAAGAGGCGTGACCACGAAGCCGGTTAAGGATGACGTGTTAATTAGTAAAGTCGTTCAAACGTGAATTTAGCGCCTGTGCTCCTCATCCTCCATGATTTCTGCCGCTGGCTTGACAGCATGGAATTCTTTCCATCCTGTACGACCTACTCTTTCAAGGAGCTATTTAAGACCCTGCACTTCCATTAAGGCTAGATGGAGGAGATTCATGGCTGTATTTTAGCACTCCAGGGTGGTCTGCTAAGGCAAACTTTGTAAATGATTAATCTGTTTATAAAATTATCCACATGTTTTGATTCCTATCAGCGATTTCTGAACCAATAGGTTTTATGGGCTGGAAAGTGAACTAATAAGGCTTGGTGATTCTAGCAAATTTCAAAGCTTTTCCGATGGTATGCTATATACTTTCATTTTTTTGCAGAAATCGTATGTTCAAAATGTCCAGAATCTACCTCCCATCAATTCATGATAGTAGCAATGCAGCAGCCCAAGACTCCTCCAAAGACGGGAGAAGAAGGAATTCTCGGGTAGAATTTGTAGTGGCTACCTATAGGCGGAATTGAGGGCTACGGGTTTGGTTCGGAGGCCAGGGATGCCTGCAGCGGTACAATGGCTCACTCCGAAATCGAAAGCTTAACAAACACCCAAAGCCTTGAAGTGCATCTTTACTCAAATTTCCAATTTTATTATTTGGTTAAGTCTATAACTAAGTAGACATTTTAAAGAGGTGACTTATTTCAAAGGTATAAACGGTAAACATTTTGGGCATGACCTACGATTTTACCATAGAAAAGGGATTTTATTGAGAATTTGATTGGTTAAAAAGCACATTTACGTGAAATGAGTAGAAAAGGGTTCTGTGATGTGATGTATTTTTAAAAACTCATTGGCAAATCCATGGGATGCAGTACCTTTTGACCAACACGAGATTAGATGTTACTTTCGTCCACGAAACACAGAGTTACTATGTGATTCGGCTTTGCTACGCTATGCATGAAATTACTTAACACTAGCTTGGTAGCAATTAAACTGCAAAAGGGCCATCATCGAGGATAATAAAAAGTATATTCATTAATTGCACGGATTAACACGCTTATTCCCCCGCTACAAAGTTAAAGCCTCAGTTTGAATGCCCTTTACAAATATTTTCCTTACAGAAAATACGCCGCTGATCAAACCTCAAGTGAAAACAATCGCTTGAAAGAAAGTCGTTGTCTTCCCACTTAATATTCCGCCGTCCCTTCTTGAAAGGCCCGCTAAGATTTGGCGAAGGTGATTTGTATGCCAATTTAAAGGCGTCTACAAGGAACGGCTGTTTTGTGATGACTACACACAGAGTGTTGCTGCTAGAAGGGCGACATTTGGTGGGTCATGCATCGCCTTTATTCACAACCGCGTCACTCAAACAGCCAATTAGGCATTGATCGCCTGTCGTGACTTTGAAAGCCCGCTCTGATTGGACGGACTTGACCACCGACGCCTTGACTCTTTTGCCGAGTCAACGGAGGCATTCACCATCGGAGTAAGTACAAATCAGTCGCCTCCATGCAGTAATGGTATATTTTGGACTTTGGAATCACGTTAGTGTAAATAAGCATTTGAGGAGGGTGCACGGTGCGTCTAAAATTTAATGGCTAATCACTGGCTTCGCATTGGGTGCTGAGTAGTTGCTCAAATTATAAGTAAATTTTTTCAAGATGCATTAAATCCAAACGAATCAGCTGCCTTCTCTTCAAATCTCATTTTAATATTCGAGCTTTTACATGGCAATGAGACGTTTCAAACTCTCAAACTCTCTCAAACAATTTGGTAATAGGTCAGCAATAATATTTCATATGGAAGGAAATATATTGGCAAATTTCACACAGGGCTTTAAAGGAGTTCTTAGGAGTTGATAGATTTTCGGTCAATAAATTGGTAAGTTTGAAAGGTGGTCACGTTAATTTCTTAACACGATTTTGGATTTGAGTTAAATTAACAGATGGTAATGAGGCAAAGAGAAAGAACTTCACGTGTACAAGCACAGAGGCAAGGAGAAATTGTAGGAAGAAGCTGGGATTCGTATAGACTTCTTCTTGATAGGTGGAAATGTTGCCAAGATAATACATTAATTACTTCAAATAGTAGGCAATTCCGACTGGCCAAATTGGGAGTGTTTGTCTTACAGCACGATTGCCTTGTAATAGCCTACGTAGATGACGCTCAAAAGAAAAGAGGGTGATGTGATCCATTGAATATTTGCTTGCTTCGTCTTTCTATTTTTGCGGACGCTTTTAAGGCTTCGCAACTGTATTTTCACTGGGCGGCATGGTCTCGAGACCACGGCGTTAGCCCTTTCCTCAGCTCTTCTGTACGCCGGCAGCATATTTTCTCGCCCATTATTATATCTCCTTTAGTCTTTAGGAGAAACTCTGAGCTTCAAAGCAGTGTGATGCATTCTGGTGTAACGTAACTGGTATATTTATTTTTCATAAATATTTCACTGGAAAAAGTTATGGCTGCGCATATCGTTATCACCTCGGCTCTGCCTATTGGTTCAAACATTTAATTATTAATCAATAAGTAAATTAATACAAATACAGAATTCGCGAGTGGGACTTTCTACAAATATCCTCAGCCGAGGCCAGGTGGACCTTAATTCGAAAAGCCCTGCTTACGCTATAACGTCCTGTCTTAGCGCAGCTATTGTCAGGATAACTTTGGCACAAAAAAGAGCATTCGTTTCCTTTCCTTAACTTTAAAAAACGAGTCAACGATTGCTTCCATTGCCAGTCTCCATTTTCTTTTAGAGTTATGCGTTGCCTTTCCCTTTTCGATCCCCTGTGTAAATAAAAGCGCTCTAAAGATGCTAGTGTAACAATAGAAGTTTTCTTAATTAAAAAGGTAGAGCAGTTATCAAAGTTTAAATTGATAATGGCGCAATTTTAGCACCTTTGTAATTGGTTGCTCCGTAAGCGTGAAGCGTTTTCCGCAGTCTGCCAAGGATAGCCTCGAGGACGTGTCAATCCTCTCGCCGATGAATCATATGTGCACACGTGCTTTCCTTCCTGAGGCAATTCGTCATTAAGCCTTCGAAGACCTCGGCTTTGGGTCAATTTAGAATTATCCAAACGTAAGGTTAATTAGAACCAAATGTCGAAAAAGCGAATATTTCTGTAGCAACAATTCCCCTTTTTGCAACAAGGTGAAGGCGAGTTTAAGGCTTAAAGTAGGTTCATTTATTAACTCTCCTTTTCGGTTTTGAGATCACGTAAAGCTAGCACTGTCTTCCTTTGACTTCAGAGAGGCCTTGAGGCGCCACATTGTGTTTAACTGTAAAACTTTCCACAATAATCCACAATTCCCAATTTTAAAATAATTTGTGCAGACCAGGTATACTTTGGGCAAATCTGAAATTTCCTTGGCATAAGAGTGCTTGCAAAGTAAATCAACCCCTTCCTTGGATCTTTATCATTTATTCTAACACTGATTTTCGATGAATTCCATTTGATTGCAAAATGCATTAAATAACATTCATTAAATCATAAAGTTGCCTGAACCCATGTCGATCACTCTCCTATTCGGCAGATTTATAAATAGGCACTAGCTGAGGGCATGGTTTTTTTTCCATAGGATTTTCTTCGAAGGCATTACTTAATTCATAGGCCACGTTCGCGCTGTGCCCCATGGGTCAGGGCGTCAGACCGGTGGAAGGTGAAGGTGAAAAAGGAGTTTTTATAAGGCAGTTCAATGGTAATTAACACAGATCCCTAGTTGCAATGTATGACGTGACCCGAGGCAAGGGGACAGAGATGGACTACTTGATTTAGCATGATTATTAGCACTCTTTACGAGGCCTATTTGGGTTACCAACGCTAAATTTGCCTACTCTCTTCTTTCTTTACAAAATCCAGAGGATCAAGCCACGTTTTTTATTGTTTGTGTGTCTTGACCTTAAAGTTCATTTCACGTCCTTCAGTTTAAATTTGGGGATGACTTGCGGATTCTATGGCTGAACATACGCCGTGACCTCAAATGCAAGTTATTTTCCCACGATCTCACAATGCTCTCGAGAAATTGAGCATTTTAACAGACTTAAGGCTGATTTTCTTTCCAACCTCTGCTATGTAAATTTTCTTAATACGACTTGAACGGCCTAATCTCTCCCTCGCATATTGCTGCCAGTCTACCCTCGTAACTGCAAGGCTCCGATGCTCCATATTGAAATGCCGAGTTACAACTCAAATATCAAAGAATGTGAATTGAGAGGTATGCGGATGATGATGAAGTCTTCCTCTGGCTGAGTCACATGAACGGATGTATTTAACCACCTCCTTCCTTGAAAAAGATGACGACTAATATTTTCAATCGGTTCAGCTCAAGGTACTGAAACGAAGCTTTAAGCTGTGATGGAAGGCAAATTTTAAGGAAGGGCAGCAAACTTCAAATTTCATGAATGTATTTTCTTCCAAATTATATAATTGGCAGAGTCGATGGGCTGTCAACAAATCAATCACCAGTTTGCCATGAGAGCAAATCAAAATGGATTGTATAGGAACTGCGCGGTGAAAATGCGATTTCATTGCGAACACACATAACGGTAGGTCATCAAGGTGATGAAATAAATCAACGCTGTGAGGGAACTTCGCATGAAGTCTCAAATTTTATTGCACCGATTGAAAGAGTTTCTCTCAAGAGTGGAAACGAGATTCCAGTCTCCACGTAGTTTCTCTGCTGCACTCCAAGATACATGCGCTTCATTGTTTAAGTCCTGCCTATGATAACTGCCCCCATGTAACACAATTTATGATTACGACGATGGGAAAAGGGGGATGTAGAATAACCCCTTAGCAGGACTGTTGTACAGCGTTTGTGCTTGTATTTGATCGCATTGCGTCCACCTTTTCCACTGAAAGCCTATGCGTTGACCGAGCATTCTACGGCCGTGCTGAATGCTTGCAGGCATGACCGCTTCACTGTGGGCTGGTAATGACCTGCCAAAGCCCCCATCGTCGCCGATGGGCAGGTATAAAATCGGCCTATGATTATCGTACTATGCTTGTAAGTGTAGCAAAGGGTGAGTTGCGTGCATATTACTACTACTTTCGGCCATGCTAAGGGGTCTGATTCGAGGCGAACTGCCTCACAGCAATTGGGCATTGGGAATAAAGTATACCGAGGAACGTTTGAACCCTGATGGTATAGTACCGCTAGTGGTAGACGTTGTGATCGAATCTTGCTCAGCTTCTGAATGAAATTAACAATAGGTGCGATTTCTCTGTAGATGCCCATTTACTGGCCAGAAGAAATCAGCAAGCGAATACGGCTTATGAACAAATGGCCAGTTGAGGCTGGGAAAAAAGCCTACGATTTCAGCCTCGTTTGTCTGTCGTACTTATTTGCCGCTGACCTTAATATAGGTAGTGGTACACCAAAGGAACAGCAACCAACAGCCAATCAAGAGAGACTAATGTAAAGCTGGACACTCTCCCATGTTCCAAACTTAGCCACGAAAATTGGGTCTCCTAGAGCATTGAAACGTAGACGGCTGTTGGAGCTACAGGAATCTCTAGTATCAGCACCTCTGTTTAAGAAATCGCGTAGAATTAAACGTCACGGCTTGAGTTAAATTCCTCTAGTATATTTGCTGAAGCTATTTTGACGACGGCAGTAACATGTGCCAAGCTTACTTTATGTCGCTACTTTTGATGTCTTAGTTCCAGTCAGCTTACCTGGAGTTCAAATACACCCAAGTCTGTAAGCCCCCACCAACCTACACCGATCCCCGCATTTAGGTACACGGGAGCACGTACGGTGTACGTGTCAGTCTGTGTGCACAGCCGAAACAACCGCGGCGGCAACCAACGCTGAGCGTATTCCAGTGTTGCTTGTACGCTCACGCCAGTCTAATGTTTTCTGTAAAGCCTAATTTTCAATAAGGAATAAAGTGACTTAAAAGTGCTACCCGAGCTTCGCATTCTGCTTGCAGTTAAACTGTCCTACTTGTTATTGCATCCCATTAACCTCGGTTTCCGAACCACGATATACTGAAGTTTTTAACGAAGCCCATGAAAATCGGAAATAATCTTGTTAAGACCATAGAGGAGGCTTTAAGGATAGGTGACATGAGTAAAGCCCCTCAAAAGCGGAATAAAACCCGAATGATGAACGACCAAAAAGACCCGCCTAGAAAACTTTGAGATTATAAATGAGCCTTTCGTTCCTCCTTTTGGAAGGTCTTCTTGGCAATAATCGTGTTCACTCTTTCTTTAGTCGAGACTGGAGGGATGAACACTCGATTGATAGTTTTGAATTCTAAGTATTGTGGCCTTAGATGAATAAAATTGCACTGGGCGATTCATTTGAAATGAGGTGCTTCAGGTTACGCGATGCTTGACATAAGGCACATTGCACATGCCTAAACACCTTCACAAGATCATTTTTTGAACAGCAACATGGCAAATGGTAATGTACCTTAAGGTTCGGAGGGTAATATTTGCGATTACTCGATTCTGTCGAGTTTACGGGCATTTGTGGGGGTGTTCATAAATATTATTGCAAGGATTGTTTCAATCCTTTTGCTCATGACCTGGGTCTGGCTATTCTCCGAGGCTTTTATTGCTGCACTCTGGAAATGTAGTCGTACACAGCATGTCTGTCTTCTGTGAGGCCTAAATGTACCTTCCAGTCAACGAAGTCAGATGGACTTTTATGCAAAGCCATCCACTTGCGCCCCCACCACCGTGAAGTTTGGCTTAACTCAAAAGCCGTTATGAAGCAAAGGAGTGTAAAGGCGACAATATGAATCTTCAGAGGGCCTGGGAGAGTAGAAGCGTGGGTGGTGGAAGCACAGACTAATACCACCATTATGATGGTCTGGAATGGATAAGAAATGCATGCCTAGAGTCCACGTGGTGATTCATTCAACCAGACTCCGATCCTCCTCATATATTCGTCAAGCACTAGGAAGTTATGTTAATTTTTCCTTGGAATTGCAAAGCCTCCATCAACAGGTCTTATTTTGAGCATCAAGTAATTACATACACAGTGATGGTACTTATTTTACTTGCATTAGCATGACGGGTTCTACGGAGGCACAAGCGTATTCTGCTTTTGAAATAAACGGCCCAAAACTTCTTCCGGAGTGAACGGGATGCGCCCATGGAAGTGAGGTTTCTCTAATAATAGCCGTGCGCTGCAGGCTGCATGCATGTGCATGCATCGAAGCCCACGACGATGCGTCCTTCCTTCTATTGTCCTTAAATTAGAATCTGACACCGCACGTGATCCGCGAACAAGCGATGGATACACGGCTGTATTTATACGTCTGCAAGTAGAGGCGCTGGAGCAGGGAGGAATTCCAAGAAAAGCATAATGCAGCATGTGCAGTGCCGAGACTTGATCGGTTATGCACGCGGTCGCACCGTCTGCGAGGACGCACATCTCCACATGATGGTCTGCAGACATGCTCTCAAAGCAGCTTATTTGACCTCAAGATGCTGTATAATAGCAGTGTCGCCTCATCCATCTTAAAATATTTACTCAGAAGCTGGCCCAGAAAAGCCACCTTTAAAATAGAACACCTTAAGTCAGACCGCACACATCTGTTGCAGGGCAGGAAAATGCTTAAATGTTGGGTAAAACATGTTTGTTGGAATGTGTTCTTTAGGCAAGAATCCTTTTGCAGGTGCGGACCTCGTAGCGTAGCGGACGCCATCAGCCTTCGAGGAGCATGAAAGCTGAGTAGGAAGAGAGGACCATTACTCCGTCTTTGTCACTAACTGTAAAGACTATCATGTTTGAATGGGTATACAGAATTTGCCTTCAAAATAGCACTTCTAGAGTAAGCTGTGATGTGTAGTTTAAAGTCACCCACATTAAAAATGATACGCGGGATTTTGGAGAATTCGATGCCAACTGTTATATGGTCGCCTTTACGTTACCCCACTGTAACTAACACTAGATACTCATTAGGGGTCTTCTGTCAGTTTCGTCTCGATTCCATGTCTCCCCACCGCTGATGACTGTGTCAGATAGCAGACTGCATAAAAAATCGCCAAATTGAGTACCACTTAACTTTCAGGACCACCCACTTTTCGGGAATACACCTGGAAAAGATATCTTCGAGCACCCAGTTGATCGAGTTTGTTTATCAGTCACATAACAATGACATGTCAGTTGTAAGCGATCTTGTTGGCCTTGGATAGCTAGTTTACCGTCATTCCCAAATACATTGGCTTCAAATGCAACGGGTGTAAACAGTGCAGCTACTTAAGATTGAGAAAGGATACTGTTTGTTTTAATGATGAAGACTATTACGCAACTGCATGATCAGTTTTGATGATTTGAGATAAAAATTTATTTTTACTCTGTTTTACTGCTTTACTGCAGGTGCAAAATGGAGCTCTGTGTGTTGCATGAATCAATATCACAGCTAGTCAGCAAAATAATAACTAAATGAAATTCTTATTTGAAATTCTAAAAGCGCCCTTATATGACAGGGCTGATTTTGGCTCATTTAAATTTGGAGAAAAAAATAACAAATTATTATAAGCGAGATGAGTGGTAGCCTCAAGATGCAGCGCCACGCATCACGTGCGGCCCATGACAAGAATCCGCATTGTAAAACCATCAGGTGTTACGTGACTATTTGTGTTAGATCTACCCGACACCCACGGGCTGCAGGAAACGACGCCAGCTCTGCAGCATCTGCCAGGCACAGAAGTTATCCAAATGGTGGTGACTAAGTCATTGGCCCGTCAACCTGAAAGGGGCGGTTGGTCATCACCCCTTGCGTGCGTCACCACTGCGTGGGTGAACCTGCGCCCTGAGGCCTCAGCTGACCATCGCTCAGGTGTGTGCAGCCGTATTACGTTCTACCCCGCCGCGAGCGCAGTAAATCGATTTCCTGGCCGCACGAACACTGCAAGCTCAATTCAGCCGCGTGGAGTAGCAATGTTTTAAGTAATCAATTAATCAAACAATTAATCAATGCTTCCTTGTCTGTTTATGGAACGCGGTCATTAAAACGTAAACAAAAGATCGCAATAATAGCAAGTGGTAATTATACGTTATATTAGCTTCAGAACATGCATAATTATTATCAGGCGCGTCAAAATTTATTATTTGAATTTAATTTTGTTTACTCGTAGCATAAGCATTAATGGTGTTGGCTGCAATTAACTTTTCCCAGAACGGTCCAAGGAAAAGTCGAATGATTGCATCGATTTTCGCTGACCAATGGAAAGCAGCCTTCTGCATGATCATTGACAAAACCAGCGCTGTTAAGTAACAATTGATCAGTTCCTTTAAAATAGTTAGTGTTCCTTGAAAATGATGGTCCTGCAAAGATCCATTTTACCGCTTCAGCTTACTCTTCTGGTGTGTGGCACTGACAGCTTTTTCAGCTTTGATCTCAGGCCAAAGGCGCATAGATTATTAAACATTGGGATTGTTAGTTTCCATGTTGCTTAAAATAAGTTATGAAGACTGTGTAAAAGGCGTTAAACGTCAACCAAAAATTGGCAATCCTCGCTCTTGCCTTGTAATCCAACAAGCGTTCTCGTCAGTGCATCGAGTCGTATTGAAGAGTAATGAAAACTCCCACCGTTGTTGATCAATGGGCTATCGGTAGTGAGTATGAGTTCCATTAAAGACCCTGCAAGTAACCTTCTCGTAAAGAATCCAAAATGTACTCTCCAAATGGCGGATTGTTCAATGAAACTGCAGCACCCCGAGCCTTCGACTGAAGACCGACGAAATCACAATGCTAGAGCATGTTATGTGGCGCTGACATTGGAAGGGTTGGAAGGCTACTAGGACTCGGACACCATCCTGCCCCATTGAATGCAATAAGGCGGAGCTTAAATGTGTCAACCAAAGCAAAATGAAGAGTCACAAAAAGCTTATTTATTTAAAGTGGAATAATAGCCGAAGTTCGATTTTTGCTTTTATGTAACCAACTGATTGCGAATCAGCCCTTACGGAAATTTACGTCTACTGTAGTCGGCATGGAGGGAACGAATGTGAATATTTTGGTTTTGTTGAGATATCAGACCGAATTGCTCCTTATTTTGAGATTAAATCTGCACTGAACAGTCTGAGACAGTAGTTTTTTACGCCTTCTCCCAGCTTTAAACAAACCAAAGCACCGTGGGGGAAGAGGTGCCACCAAAGCCTAGAAGGTCTGCGAAGCTGCCAGTATGGGCTGATGGTCATGCTGCCCAGTGGCAGACCGAAGGAAAATTAGAGTGACGAATTTATAAATACTTTGCAAGTCAAATTAACCTTATATTAGAACTATTCTAAACTTCTTTTTTTACAAAAGTAGAAAGTTATAATGCATACTGCTGCAACGTTGCATTTAACTGCATGGACTTTTAAGTCTCGGTGGGTCGTATTTTAGACAGACGAAATGGTATTCTAGCATTCCGAGGTCCCCGTTAATCTGTGCCTTAATGACAAATCTTTCATTCTTCTGGAGCTGAGAGACCCCGCCAAAGCACTGCATCGCCCTGCTGTTCCCAGACGCAAGGCTTCGGTAGCATTGCCATAATGACCTCTACCTTTGGCAGGCACCACAATCTTGTGTTCCGCCAGAACGCTATAAAAAGCTGATATGACGCTAAGACCAAATAAGTTGAAGGTTTGAGAAGATCTACTACTGAGATGTCTACAATGGCACTATGAGGGTAGTTGGAAGATACCAAAATTATAACAAGTTGAAGAGGCAAAATCGATACAAAAGTGTTGGCTTCGCGAAAAAGCTTCCCGAAGTAATTGCTGCACAATTCCTTGCAGCCTAATTTCTTTCAAGCTCGTTTTTCAACGAACGGTGATTGTCAGAAAAAAGGCACCCTGTATAGTATTGTCCAGTTTTGAGGAAACGAAAGCTATCGAATAACTTTTCACCTTTACTCTCCACTTTCTCCACTGCCTCCTTCAACAAGGTTTGCAATTGAGGCGAAATTTTTCGGCATTGTTGATACTGTGATCAAATGACTTCTCTCCAACATTAGAATTCATTTAGCTCTATTTTCAACTTATGAGTGAGTTTTAATACTCGGACGTAGGCAGAATTCTAGACGAGAGGGAAGTTATGGTATTCTTTTTGACTGCATGTTGAACTACTCGAACTTGTCAGACTCAATAGACTCTTTAGCCCATTGGCAGCATGGCGCCCTGACCACGACTATAGCCCTTTCATCCTCCCGTGCGTTAAGAATGAACAGTTCTTTTACTGCTATAGCTTAGCATGACATTATGAAAAGTTTAAGTTGCTTTGATCAAACGAATCTTCGCTTTTTCAAAAAACGGTTATTCGTGAACATATTTTAGTGCTTAAGACATGTTGCAAGTTATCTTCACCAATACGCATTTTTTGACATAGTTTGGGATAGTTAAAATAAACCGATCTTAAAGACTTTCAGAAAAAAAATTAGAATTAACCCCCCACTGACTAATTCAAAAATGCATATAGGGTCCTAGGTCTGCGCAGACAGTATGGCTGACCTGGTACATGCTCTTCGGGTCATGCTAATAAGCCTCGACACTTCTGCGTGATGACAGTGATGTTCTTCACAGTGCTTTAGTGGAAATGCAAAGCAAACCTCAACTTAAAGCTAAATTATTTGAATCAAACAGCAAACTTACCTAATTTAGAAAATAATTTTAAATACAAAACTTAGCCTGGAATAAAATTATTCCAGGCCAACTTTGGGAGCCTTATTGCGTGGGCAGTACACCTTGTAAGAATATGGGCACCTACTGCTAATTGGTTGTCAGCTTGCTTAACTATGCACGACTGAACTGTCGCAGATGGTACTCCTGCCTCGCCGAATGACTTTCAAGGCATGCTGTTGGTGTCCTAGGCCTCCTGCGCCTTAACAATGCAGGTTCTTAAAAACACTTTGGCTTGCCACGACTCTAAAGGAGACTGTGGATACTACATAAACCACCACAGCACCTGTGCTTGTTTTAACAGATTTATGTCATGGTGAGACAGTAGTTGACTGCTTTAACTTTGGAATTGTATTTGCATATGCAACCTTCCACTCACTGTACGCAAAGATATAATTCGGAGTTATTTTTCAACCCTTTAATCTTGTTGTTTCTGCTTTTGGTTAAAAAGACCCCTAGAATTTATTAAAATGCACCAAACAACTAAATTAAGTTTAGCGCGCGGTACTCGCCTCCGCCCTTCTCGTTAGATTGGTCTCCTTGTGGCTATGTCCGGGACGCCTGCTTCGGGTTCAGTGGGTTCTTTGAATCCGCAAACTGCTGCGTCTGCTATAGCTCCTGCATCGAATCCTAAAAATAAGGAAATTTACAAATATGAAGCGCCTTGGAATATATACTCCCTTAACTGGTCATTACGACAGGATAAACGCTTTCGTCTAGCGATTGGAAGTTTTATCGAAGAATATAACAACAAAATTCAAATAATCACCCTTGACGAAGAACAGGGCGAATTCGTCGCTCAACCCGCCTTCAATCACTACTATCCAGCAACGAAAGTGATGTGGATGCCAGATCCAAAGGGCAATTGTCCAGACTTACTAGCAACTAGTGGAGATTATCTCCGTATATGGAAAGTGTCCGAAAGCCCCACCAAACTGGAATGCACACTTAATAATAATCAATCCACTGGTTTCTGCGCGCCACTGACCTCCTTCGATTGGAATGAAGCTGATCCTACAATTATCGGTGCTTCCAGTGTGGATACAACTTGCACGATTTGGGGCTTAGAGGCAGCTTATTTATTTCTCAAGTTATTTTTTAGACCCAACAAGCTATTGGACGAACTCGAAATGTCAATGGTCATGTTAAAACACAAGTAATAGCGCATGACAAGGAGGTGTACGACATTGCATTCAGTCGCGCAGCTGGTAATCGCGATATTTTTGCTAGTGTTGGTAAGCTCTACTCCATCGATTGTATTGCCGTATGATAAGGATCGCTTAACGTGGAGAAAAGTCTATCCTTGCTGATTATTATTATATATTAACACTGCTTACTTCTTTGGTGCACTGATGGGTCTTGAGGTTGTAACTTGTCACATCAGTCACTGTGGGAGGGGATAGTTCACTTATAGGCTGTCATTGCTTGACTGTTTCTCTTTCTGATAGGTGCAGACGGATCAGTGCGTCTCTTCGATCTTCGAAATCTTCTGACTTCCACCATTATCTACGAAAATCGTAACCGGACTCCACTTTTGCGTCTTGCATGGAATCGACAGGATCCCAACTACATCGCCACCTTTGCCATGGATTCTAAGGAGGTAGTTTTATGAATTCTGACTTTGGGTTTGTGGGTACGAGAAAAATGGATAAGGGGTTATGTTTAATAAGTAGATGGGTGGACACACGCATTCTGCACAGGTCGTTAGTAACGTTGATTGATGCTTATTACAGGGTCTAATTCCATTTCTAGTTGATGCTTAAGTTTGAATATTTTAGTTCGACTCAGATCCCCCTTATAGATGAGTTTACGAATGAAAAAATTGGGGGATTGGCGGATGGATCACTTTAACCTTTCTGAACTTCCCCATACAGGTAACCATACTGGATCTTCGTGTTCTCTCTACACCAATGGCCACGCTGGATAATCACCGGGGTTATCTTAACGGCCTGGCTTGGGCACCGCACTCGAGTTGTCATATCTGCACTGCGGGCGAGGACTGTCTGGCGCTGATTTGGGACATTCAGTCTATGCCGAGAGCAATTGAGGACCCAATTCTGGCCTACACCGCGGCCGCAGAAATAAACCAGATCCAATGGAGCGCTCTTCAACCCGACTGGATTGCAATCTGCTATCAAAACTGCCTAGAAATCTTGCGCATTTAGTGGAGCCTTTCTCCTGTGATAGCTACTCTCGCCGAACCCTAAATATTTCATCGTCGGGGGTCGTGCGACTACTCATCAGCCTTTCTATTGTGATCATCTTGAGATATTTGTACATAGGAGTCTGTGTCTTTGCCTCCGTTGCCCTGTTGCTGTGCTCTTTCTAGTAGTCGGGTTCGGGACTGTCGTTCTGATTTCCGGCCAGTTCACAAGCTGTCCGGGCTGGGTAGCGTTGCCCTCACGCTATTTCGGGGCAGTTGTTTTATGTCAAGAATGATTGAGCTGAGTTTTCATGGATGGTGTCTTTAACTAAGCTACAATTTTTCGGGTATGTACAGGGTTGGAGGGTTTCATTTTAAGGTTGTCATTAAAAACCCCTAGAATATCCGACAATCTAACATAGAGTTGACTTAGGGTGATGGCATGTGTAGTGCTATTTTGTTAGCCTATCAAATTTTCTTAAGTCGGAAGCATTATTTACTTTTCATGCTTCTCCTATATTCACATAGTTTTTCAGTAAGTTTACAAGACGATGAATTGGCTTGGTTTAGAAAGATACTGCAGTGACCTTGAATTCTGCGGGCTTTGTGAAGTCACAAAATTGTGCTAGGCCACATTGGTTTCAATGCTCTCGTACTACAAAAATCCGTTTCTTGAAGGTTCAGAACGTCTTCCATCAGAAGATGACGTAGGTTTTAACTGTAAAAGTCTCACGGCATAAGGTTAGTGGGACTGTAAGGGATAAGTGTACCAGCGCCATCAGTGAGTTATGTAAATACATGAATAGTCAAATCGACTGCATTAATTGGCGTGACCTCTCAATTTATACCGGTGTATCAGGTACGTATTGTGTGCCTATTTGTACTTTTGGACGATTGCGGGCTTATTGATGCATGATTTCTTAAATCGGGGGGAGGGTTAGTGAATGGCACAGCGTTACACATACTCGCACCCCATTCGATTTTTTACGGTTTTAAGCTCCATGAAGTCATGTGCAGTGGAGGTTTTTAGCTTTCTGTTCAAATGTTTAAATTCGTATTCATTTTTTGGTTGTTTCATAATTGTCGTAGGTATCCTCTTTATGGGCCTAAAGTTACAGGGGGATCCTGAGCTTATGGAAGATGCTGAGGTTTATCAATTTGTCCAGACGGTGAATGAATTTATTACTAAGGCCTATAAGAGGCGCAGCAGGTCGAGGTTGAATGAAAGGATAAGTGTTTTTACGAGTGATTATACCGCACCGTGTTTGGTCATAGCACTGTCTAAGTCAACCAACGCCTCTGAAGCTTTCATCGGTTACAGCAGATGTGCAAAGTATGCGAAGTATGAGATGCCTGATGAGGCACTTTATGGTCGCGTGGGCTACCTAGCTGGAAGCCTAGCTCTCTTGGATAACGGCCATCAGATTGATGAAGATGACGTCTATAAGGTATGCTTATTTAGTAAACGACGAATGTCTTCATGGTTACAGATACCTTCCCTGGCTTTCAAGTTAGTCTACGATGTATCTGTTTTAGATTGTGGGAAAAGTCCTGCACGAAGGTCGTTCTCTCTCTGAGAAGGTGGTTGCACGTCCGGGTATGTATGATGAACTGATGAAAGGTATGCGAAAACCACCCGACTGTCCGCCTCTCATGTTCATGTGGCATGAGAAATTTTACCTTGGAGCTGCTCATGGCTTTGCCGGAATTCTGCACGTTCTGTTAAGGGTACAGTAAACCCATAATCTATCACTTATGATTGTGCTATCCGGCCGTTTTTTCGCTAATCTGAGTTATTCGCTTAGATGTTTTTTCTGTCAACTATTTCTCATGGCCGTGTGCGTAATTCCTTTCGATGAAATACTCCTTCGATTATGTTGCTTAGTTTCCGATGCTTCTTTCATTCTTGTGATAATTTCCGTTTCATTTTCCATTGCATATTTACAAAGGATTTACGAACCTTTGGACTAGGATCTATCCATTTGGTTGGTGCTTTGAATTGTAGGGTTCATACCACCGTTCCTCGCACTCTATAGTAGCCATTCTGCTTTAGCGTTTGAGAATATCTATTTTATGATTAGCAATGGGAATAATCTTGGGGGTTTATGATTTCACCTTTTTTAATAATTATTGATGCATGCGTCCCTTGTGGTAATCCGCATTTCATTATCCATAGTGTTGGGTAAACCACACATCATAGTTCAGTTTCCTAGAAGCGATTGAGTCATTCTTAATGGGTGCAGTGATCATATGGTTTATAGATTATACTAGTTATGTTAATTTAAGCAGGGTGTTCTCCCAGATATTTGACGCCGTATTTTCTGTGCTAATAGCGTCAACCGTGTGATTAACTTAATAATGTGCGTGTACTTCATACTTGGTTGTGCAGTACCAATTATTATAGGGTGGTCAAAAGGTATTGAATGCATTTTCATAGAATGATGTAACTAAGTCAATTACTTTTTATTGTCTTTTGGTTGTCTTGTGTTACAGAGATACATCCCTGATGCAGCCTTACTAATTGGCTAGCCATACACTAAATTGGGTATCCACTCTCTCTTTAAACCCGCAGACAAGTGTTCAAATGTGTTCATACCGAATTGGCACCTGAGAAAAAGTCAACACACCCCAAGTATTAGCAGTTGCATTACTCTTTTGCAACTTTGCATTCCGATACTACATTTATCTTCATATACTTATCCCACTGTCCACATAATACCTGGTCAGAAAAACGCCCTCAGCATGTAGGGGTTTGTCAGTGCGAATCAAACATCCTGGCACCTCGAATACACAGTGTGTACTAGCGCTTTTCAAATTTTACATGTTCATGTTCGTCAATGCGTACACCATGCTCGTCATTCAATTTGTGGCGAAAGGTGATGTGTGGCCCAAGCTTGCAGAGTCAGACACGCATTTCATACACTGACTAAGTGTTCAAAGGGATAAATGCGTGATTAGCGAAGTTTTGGACTAGAATATGTTATGGTTGAGATCATTGTTAGCAAGTTTACAGTCGCCTAAGGCGTTTCTGCAGGCATCCTCGCATTCGAATTTGGCGCCTTCGATAAAGGACTTGGTTTACCATTCACCACATTCTGTTGTATACATGGACTGTGCAATTGCCTTCCCTGACACCGGTGTACGGCAGACTTAACTATCCTGGAGTATGTATGTCGGCTGCTGCACATGGCGCTGCGTGTAGCACCGTCGTGACGGCATTCCTTTTTACTGCATGCATGTCAATCCCCCCAAACTAGCGACAATTAGTGACTTTTCTGTCTTCACTCCTCACTAGGTTCATGCAAAGTTGCCAAATGCTCTGCCAAAAGATACGCTAGAAAAGTTCGTTCTTCCCACTGTCAAGTGGCTGGCGCGTTTACAGCTGAGCTCAGGTAACTGGCCTTCGAGTTTAGGCTCGAGTATTGGCAAAGACCGTCTGGTGCAGTGGTGTCACGGAGCCCCCGGTATCGTGCCTCTGTTGCTCTGCGCTTACGAGGTGTGTATTGCCTGACTAACCGTCAGTTTGGCTGCTTAGTCTGTTTTTTTCTGCATGTTTCCGGTACCTCTCAATTCATCGGTTCGAACTAGAGTAACAAAGTTGTCGGCGATTATATTGAGTTACAGCTTCAGAGTCCACATTTCTTTGTGGCTTGACTGTACATAACGTAAGTCGTGCGAGAGAATTGGGTTGCTAATGCTGACTTACGAGATTGTGTCTGTTTGATAGTGCTTTCCCCTTCTCACTGTTTCAGTTGGTTGATTGTACCCCATTTATCCTGCTCTCTGCCTCGAAATATGGGGGTATGATGCTGGATGTTCTCATCAATAAGCAGGACCGCCAGATATGTGAGAATATTCAGTTTTAGTCCATTACCATACGCTTTTTTGGTAACGGCGGCTTCCCATTTTACGCTGTTATTTGAGGCTTTTTTTTCGATACGGACTAATATTTAATTCATATAGCAGAAATTAGTCATCAAATCCTGTTAATTAGTTAATTTTTCCCCTTTTCAATCACGCATTCTAGGCTATAGCTATTAGTTCCGCAACGAGGCTCATATTTGTGTTCAAAGAGTCTTGTGCTTCTTCATACTTTTTCAAAAATCTAAATGTTACGCATTAGTGACGCAGGGTTCAGGTTATAAAATCGAGGCGTTTTATGTACCTGATGCCCATAACGAACCTCCTAGGGCACTAAATTGTCATTGTTTTTGCCTAAGTATTCCACTGTGCTAGTGAACCAAGCGAATTCCCAGTTTGGCCACTATCAGTACTTAACAATGCGCAGTACTTGAGCAGACACGGCAAATATAAGTTCACCAAGTTTATCCTTTGAACTTTGTGATTTTACTATCCTCTAGGCATTTGTGATCGAGTGAGTGACTTCTATAGCTTGTTTATTTAGTTAAGGATAGATGAATGGCGAATAAGTTGACCCGAAATGGAAGAATGGATAGTGCGATTTAGGATGAATAGTTTTCTCGGTATTTGATTGATGGTTGGATGGGGAAAGGATGGATATATTGGTGATGAAATTATTACTGAATTACTTTTTTGTTACCTTGTAGTTAACAGGTGATAAAGACTACCTGAAGAGAGCTGAACGTGGTGGTGAGGCGATATGGGAGCGCGGTTTGCTCACCAAGGGCTGTGGTCTCTGCCACGGATCTGCTGGTTCCGGTTACGCCCTCCTTAGTCTCTACCAGCACACCGGCAACAAGAAATACCTTCAAAGAGCCGGAGCTGTGAGTTTTCACTTAGCTTTCCCCTACTCTCCCTATCTTCTTGCTCTTCTACTGACGAGCACTCTTCCTTACAGGTTGCTCTTTGGTGCACTGACTATTTCAAACACGCTGAGAGAAAACCAGACCGCCCTTTGTCACTTTTTGAAGGTTTGCTACTCATTTTTATTGTTAGTGTGGACTATTCACCCGTGAAAGCTAACATTTTTTTCTACCAGGATTGGCAGGAGCAATTGCGTTTTTGGCAGACATGCGCCATCCAGAGACGGCAGAGTTTCCGCTTCTTCATTGAGCAGGTTGAAAAGTCTGCTCATTGAACTCGAATTACCTGAACATTTTTTTTTCTAGAAGACAGGCCCTAACAATTTCCATTTACCCTCATTATAGTGTGGACCTTAGTTTCTTTATGCAGCTGGCTGACTTCCTCATCGGTGCAACCATCCGTGTGATCTCTGGTTGTTTTGATGTCGGGGTTGGTATACTTCTAATTGAGTTAGTCGTACAGATCGGGGAAATTCAGACACATATTTGGACAACTGGCACGCAGTTTCTGGTGTGTTGGTCTTTCCGTATACACACGTACGATTCCCTTTATTAAAAATTTGGACTTGAGGGATGGGCTTATCTTTCGTGCATCTATCCTGGTTTAGATCACTTTTTTAGTCCTCAATTGTCATGCTTGCGTGGTTGGATGGCCTTGATCATTTCTCATCTCTCACGTCGACGTAGTCACTCGCGGAACTTGAAGCTCACGGCCCGACCGTGGAAGAGTTGCCTTCGTCCGATAGCAAGTTCAAGTATTGACGAATTTTATACCCGGGAAAAGGATGTGGCTGAAGTCCGTGATTGGTGTAGTATTTGCTTGAATTTGTCAAGAGCCTTCACTCCATGGTAGCATTTCTAATGCAAGTGTATCCAACCCCACTAGACGATTAGAAGAGCTCTTCACGTCCTGTCAGTTACTACGTCTTTATGTTTCGGTATTTTCGGAGAAAGAAATACGCGGCATTACTTTAATTCTTTTGTGCATAATGCAACAATAAAAAATCGGGCCAATTCGAACTCAATTTTAATTGCACATACTTAGTTGTCATGCTGATGTAAGGGCTGAAGAGCCCCTCAAAGAAGTCTGGGAGCATTGTTTTATAATTACTTGAAGGTTTAATGCAAAACTGGCCGACAAGAAAAACATAGAGATACAAAAAACCGATGATACAGGAAATGATTGAAATAACGGGGGTTTGGGGCAAACAAACGGGGAAAATACAAACAAATACACGAAAAGTCTTCCTAAAAACTCAAGCATTTTGCCCTATAAACTGGTTATAGGTTATTTATACATTTAATGCATTTTGAACTTTCAGCAACTCAGTAAATACAGACGACAACGAAAGGTCCATTTTTAGGATTGTAATGCCAGACCCATGCAACCGTTGAGAGGCTGGAGAACCTTCTATGAGTACAGAATTGTTTCGAGAATATTTGTACTTTAATTCTGGGATTTGTTTGCTTAAATACTTGTTTCGGTCACGGATATTTAGGGGAACATATTCTCACTTGCGCGTGGGGTGACCTCTGGGCCATGCCATCAGCCCCGATCTCTTTCTGTTTGCGGAATGCATCCAAGCATACATACAAGCATTATGCCCCCTTTTGCATTTGGTCTCAAATCCCAATTTTTAACGAAAGAAACCACATTTAAAACTAATTTTGCTACCATTACCTGGATTTGATATTTATTGGAGAAATTTCCACTCCCTTTATTGCATAATTGTAAATCACATATTGAAAGAAATTACCGTCATACATTAAACATTGCACTGGAACCTATTGTAGTAGGTTCCTTGTTCATACTCACTTCTTTGAAAACTGTGCGTTTCGACCAAAACTGTATGACTGGATTAGGACAGGTGCATGTCTTAGAGAGTTAATGAGAATAAGTATGGACCGAGGGGGCTCGGGATACTGAAATCTTCCGCTGCTTAAAATGATTTTTGTCTCTCACGCTTTTCAACAGAAAGGCACATTGATCGGCTCCTAGGCCGTCTTGGCAACACTTGAGTTACCTCCCTAACAGGTTGTTTGAAAGTGCCATTGGGTGGTTTTCTTTCCACCCTTAGTGCACAAACTTCGCCTTCGTAGCTGACCGGTGATGCACCTTTGTAGGCCTGCATCTTGTTGTGGTGACCGGCTGTTGGCTGCGCACGGAGTTGGAAGTGATAGAAAACTCTCTCAACTCGGAATGCATTTTTACACCAATGGTGATGAAAGCTGCGACGCATTCCAGATGGGGAGATTGGATTGTGCACTGTGTAAAGCTTCCTTCTTGGTAGACGGTAGTGCGGGTGTGTCTGTCGCCACATTTCTTCAGCTTGATATAGGACAGCCGTAAGTGTCTGCGCGCACCGTTAAGAGTTTTCTCATGTCTTATTTGTGTCGCAGTGCATGTTCTGAGGCATTGCTGGCTGCAAATTTCGCGTTTTTTAGGGAGGTGTCGGGAGGAACCCTCATTTTGCGACCTGTGAGTGCCTTAAACTGTGAAACGGCATTTGATGTGCGGGATGCAGCCTTGTGCTCGAGGAGAGTACGCCCTAGGCCTAAACCACGGTCTTGAGGTTGTGTACCCCTAGTGAAAGCTCCCAACAGTCCGACCAGACTGCGATTTCTTATTTCAATTTCCAGGCATTTTGCGTGTTTTTGAGGTTTGGGAGGTCCTACATTCTTTAGTAGACTTGGCTTTAAAAATTGTGCCCTTGAATGCTATAGATGGACCGATTTTAGTCACTTCATGCTTGCCAATTCGATGCCTTACATCCACACGAGTTTTACCTTGGCTACTGATGTAAAATATTTAACCATTACAGAATGTACCGGTTCCCCCTCTTGTTAGGCGGCAGAGGACTTAAGGTATCTATACATACTCTTTCTCCTAAGAACCCTGTGGGCATGAGGTACAATTGCTGTGGAAAGAGGCCTTTTGAATCTACTGCATGCGATGTAGGCTCTACTAGAAACGAGAATCCCTTACCTACGTGGCCTAGTTTCTTTTGTAACTCCTGGATAAGTGTTTTTACCAGTCAGCATCTGTCCCTTCGGCAGTTGAGAGATTTGATACCTTCTCAGTACTGTAGAATCCTCATCTAGCGATAGTTTTTATCACTCTTGTCATATTCGTCTGGTCTTGATCGCTTCCAATATGGGTTTATAAGTCGATGTGAAGAATCTCTCAGGATGAGTACTCTGCGTAGATCTCCAATGAAGTTTTGTGGGCTGGCTCAAAAGTGAGGCACGCACGACATCGCCGTCTGTACTTGCTGCGACTAGTCTGCGAGATGGAGTACCAGCACTGCTACGCATGTTTCCTTTCCTGTATTGAACCGTGAAATCAAATTGCTGAGGTTCTTTGCACAAGAGTGTAAACAAATGGTCAGCCTACATCGTATGTAACCACGCATGCGTATGGTGGTCCATTTTTCGCTAAAACCTTCTCGCCATCAGGTAGTTTCTGAGTGCTTAACAATTGTGTGGCTAGCCAACAGCTATCATTGTGTTGCATTTTACTGCCTCACCTTCCTCGTTGAATCGGCTTCTTGTTTGATCAATGACAAGTTCCCATTCCTCTCCGCCACCGTGAAAGTACTCCTCTCAGAGCGGTGTCGCTCATGTCCATAGCCACTGCAATAGATAGGGTGCCTGCTTCAAAGTTGTGCAATGTAGGAGTCAGTGCTGGACAGAGCGCTAATTTTGCTCTCTTTAAAGGCTGTGTCATGTTCTTTGTCCTACCTGAAACCCTTCAATGTCTGCTTCCCAATTACTAAAGCAGTGGGCCGACGATCTTAGCCGAACTTTTAACGAAACGTCTATAGTAATTTGTCGGGCCTAGGGAACTGTCGAGCCCTATCTAAGTAAAATGATATCAACCACATTCTCCCTTGTTTCGGGTGGTTGCAGCGTTGCAGAGTCCGACGAGGATTGCCTCTACTGTGCTCGTTTGGCAACAAAGAGGCTCTCATCCGCCCGTTTCCGCTACTTCCAATTATGATTGTAGGTGAAGATCACTTTGGTTTATGTAGAGTCAAGCAAATTGCAATAAGTTCGCTGCTCGTTTACCTATCGCCTTACGTTGCTAGGGCTTTGTTGGTCACTTTTTCTTTAGTCAAATGGTTTGGCCTCCGGAACCCGTTAGTGACCACTAGATACGGATAGTTAACTCAGGGATTGTTTCATTTCGTCTTTAGAGAAGCCTTGGAGTGCTTCAAAATCGTCTGTGTAGAGAAATGGAAAGACAGCTCTGATTGAGGCGCGTAAATAAAAAACGCGGATGTGTGATTCCGGGCTACCTTCATTTGCCTCTACCGGGGCGAAGGGGGAGATCCGTAGTGATTTTGGTTGATTTATATTATCATTCAGATGATCTTTTCGAATAGGCAGTTAAAGATTTTAAAAGAGAAGGTACACTTGAGCAGTACAAGTACTTCAACGAAGCCTTCTAGCTCTTTTATGTGTTATTGATTCAAATTTTCAATTTATAGGTTTCCTAACCATTCAGCGAAAGTTAATGAGAGGCCTGGGGCATTAATCGGTTGATAACGTTAAAAGACAGGAAATATATATACGCAACAACAAACACTAACTATTCAAACAAAAGAGCACGATTTATTTTCTAAGGTTTGAGCAAGTGGGAATTCTTAGCGTCTGCTTTAGAACACTTTACTAAGAGCAGAAAAGTCCCCAATTTATATCGTAAATTATGTATGTAGCCAAGTTTACATAGAACAAAGACTGATAAATGTGCACAATCTGCAGACTTTTAGGACTAGTTTATTTTAACGTATGCCCGTTATGTACCTCTTAAAAGACCGGGAACATTAAATTGCTCGACCCTTCAGAACCTTACACCTATTGGCTCGTTTAAGCAGTGCGTTGGTATGCGTTCCCCTTCTCTGGGCGTGTCTGCTGTGCCTCAGGTGTTGGTAGCTTCATTCCACTGTACTGCCTTATCCATGGCGCTATCGCTAATATTTTATAGTCAAATGCATTCGATTACTCTTGGCAAGGTTACAAGTGCTTATTTCGTTTGCAGTTTTAAAGACTGATTTTACGTCCTTTAATATTTTCTCCACGATACGCAGCAGTGTCTAAGCATCTCGTTTTGACCTCTCAAGGCATCATTTTTGTGCTTCTACGAGTTTGTTGTTTGTTTGCGAAGGCTCATTGCCTTATCTCTTTCGCTTTTTCATCGTTTCTGCAGATGTAGAATCTGACGATAACCAGGCTATTAAGCATTTCACAGTCGTATAGTTTTCATGTCGGTTCAAGAAATTAAACAGTGTCTAACTCTGCTCAAGCAGACCATATCATGTCCAATATGGTGGGTCACTGATTTTTAATCGTGACAAAATATTAGTCTAGACGACCTAAAACAGCCGGTAATCACCCCATGTTCACACATCTTTTGCAAGTTTTGCCTCAATGAGTACATGCTAAAGAAGCGTTCCATCAGATGCCCTATTTGCAATAAGGATACTTCGAAGAGGTATGCATTTTCCCACCTCACTCCTTTAGGGCACTCACTTCGGCTGAAAAGTTTAAGCAAATCTCTCTGGTGGGTAAGAAGATTATTGATAACTTCGTCGAGGAAAGTAAGCATGAATGTAAGTTGATCGTTTCCTGGACTTGGGTCTAGTTGTTCCTGTGACCAAATTTGAGCAGCTTCATCTAAGCCAAGAATTCAGTCAAGCCCAAGTAGGTTTGCTGTTCCTCATCACTAAGAATGCCTAGCCCAAGGTTGTTGCAGCAAAGCCGAAAAGTTCGGAAACCGGTGGGGTAGGCAGTTTAAAATCCGGCTTCTCACTGATGGCAAAGAGGTACTCTCGCTGCGATCAGCCAAGAACAAGCAAACGAATGGCAATTGCACTGGGTGCTTCTGCTCGTATTCTCAAGCATCATATGCGTTCCAAAGAACGCGCGACTGTCCCTAATATTGACGAGTTGACACAGCCTATGCGTGTTCAGCCTAATGAAGAAGCATCACCGAATGAACTCTTCGCTATGACTCAGACTCACTCACTGATTGAACCTAGTGTCGTTCAACTGGACGAGTTCTCCGACCTCTCAAATAGGCACAACCGCACACAATCTGCCGACGCTGATTGTATCTCAATGAGACGCTCTCGGAAGGATGACGATACACCAAGCCGTAAACAGCGGGGCTCGAAACTCTCTCTTGCATCCACATTTAAACATAGTTCTTTCTTGCGAAGTCTCTCACGCGGCAGCAAGCGTCCAAATCAAAGTTATTCACCCGATTCGAGATCTTCATCGGTGAGTTCGGACATTCCACCGCTGCGTGAGCGCCTATCCACTTCTTCTGTGACTATTCCCAGACGGAAGAAACGGAGGAAAACTAATGAGCTGTACTCTCCTTGGCTACACAACTCACGCCTGCACTTTTTGAAGAAGTATCGAATCCCACCAGCCTCTTCAAAGGCACGTACCTCAGTTCCTTCTACGAGCGCTGTTTTCAGTCCAGGGTGGTCACGTCTGAAGAGCCTAAGCACAGAGTTTGGCCGGCAGTCAAAGACGCAGTTGCTCATCCGCTCGACAAAGAAGTGCTCCTCTTCAAAGGGCGCCTTCAAGCCTGTTGAAGCGGCTCCACAACCGTCCAATTCGGGCCCCATTTGCCGCTTTATATTACCTTCAAAAGGTCCTCTGTTTAAGGGTTCGGAGAAGGGGAAAACAGATGCACTCTTATGTTCTCATTGCGGCTCTGAGATCATTTTTATTTCGAAGCCTACTACTGTTTTAACCAGCCCCAAACCATACCCGGTTGTTCGCGACTCGGGGGCCTATTGGCCCGAGTCGTGGCGACAGTCGCCACCAATAATAACAAGGGAGGCAGATATTCCAGCACCAGCAACTCCTGGTGTCACTACCCCTCCCTCATATGTACTCCAAACCTCACTCCACAGTTGCCAGTCCTGTGATTTAACGGGAGGCGATAAAATCAACCGAATTCAGGTATATTTGTATTTGCTACGATTCCCAAGGCATTTACCTTTCAGTTGGATTATTTCCGTCTTTCGCTTTGTTATTTAGGCTCCAACAACACCAGAAAAGGGCACACCGTCCACGATCAATATCCAACCCTCGCTTGTACCCCAATCATTCAGTTTGGGCACCCAGTCTTCAAAGGAAAGTTGTGGAGGACAGGTGCGCCAATAGAAATGCCATTGTTTATCGCAGTCGCTCTCAAGATGTCATGGGAGAATCGACTGCTGTGGCCTAGAGGCGCTATTATTTTCTAATGCAATATCAACTGTTATTAGGTTTTTGTCAATTTCTCAACCTAAAAATCACTGGATGTACTTGACCTCAGATCGAGAACGCTTTAACTATTCCATCCTCTTGAACTTCCAATCTACTTGTGATACGGTTTGATGTTACCTCAGTTATAAACTGCAAAGAAAGCATTAGAAGCCATAGACCAAGGTTGCACGTATAGGACTGGCCGTTGAAGCGTTAAAATCTGCTTTTCAGGAGGAGGCTGCGAAACTTGAAACACCTCCAAGTTCTCGAACAATGGCCTTGGGCGACACCTTGAGTTTATCCTCCACCGTGATTAAGGCTGTTGACGTCCAGTCGCCACCAGCATTACTTACTGCCAATCCTATCGTTCCCGAGACGCCTCTTCAGACCATGGCGACGAGGCCATTGGTGATGATACAAATGCATAACCACGAGCTTCGTGGAAATGGGGCGAGGAATGATACTGTTAGACTTGCCGTTGGGAAGCGGGTACATCAGCTTAGGGATGATCAATTATCGATGCCTTTTTTGAGTTAATTTTTGACAATGAAGTTATGGCGATTTTGACGGTTTCGCCTGGTCTAGCCTTTTGGCCTATTGTGTTCCTTTTGATGGTTTGCGCTGGCGTTATGTTTCGTACGAATTATATGCTGATACATCCTTCAGGGTTGAAATCATCCACAAGTTATGCCAAAATTAAGTGTCATCCGTGTCTGTGCCTCAAGCCACGTTTCCAAAAATATACATAATCCCTACTGGTTTTGCATTTTTATTCTTTAATCCGATTTAGTCACAATTTCGGCGTTTCTAGCCCAATTTCCCACTGTTTTATTCGTCGTAGACATCTTGCTATTTTCTATCACACAACGGCCATCAGTTTGCCATCGACATTTACAGGTGCACTCATCACCTCCACGGCACTAGTTACTACATTCATCACGTTTTACTCATGTGAATTCTTAATACGTTCGTTACCAGGACTCTGGGGGATTTTTCTGACCTGGTTAGCATTGGTTGTCACTACTTTTGCTCTTCTTTCGCTTTTCTTTATCCCCTGTCAACTAACTGCATCAAATGGACGTGGTCGTCACATGCATGTGATGCTACCAACGCGTTTCAAGAATTTCTACATTATTAGCCCCATAAAGGTGATCACTTCCTTCTCCCCCTCGTAATGCTGTCGGATTATGATTTCAATGAGACCCAAAAAAATTAGCGAATAATTTTGCACCATTTCCAATTTTATAGTTATATTGGTGCTACTTTAATGTTTTCAACTTCCATGCGGATCATTCTAAAGGGAAGTAGATGTCGGTGTATTCTTCTTGATTGTTTTGATTGGTGCAGCAGATTCCTCTTTAGTAAATATTTGTTTGGTGAGAAGGCAAGTTGAAAATGGCTCCGGATCAAGTATGCATCGTAGTTATTTGGATGAGAGATCACTCCTTCTTGGAGTAGTATATCAGTATCACTTAGGTTTGCAGTTTGGTTGCATCTCTCATTCCCTTTCCACCTCACCGTCCTTAAATACGCGCTCAAGTAGAGTGACAGCTTTTTCTGTCCACTTACCTCGTTTCAAGGAACAGGATAAAGAACAGCAGGACCGGGATGATTTGGAAGCAGAGGTGTCGCGGCTAGAACAGCAGCTGATGGAAGGAGCATTGAACTCAGAGCACGTGGAGGCGCTGCTTGCCAATTCTACCACCGAGCCGATGGAGGAAGCAGAGGTAGGGGTGATATCACAATCGTTGCCACATGATTGCATCGCAGTCACCCTGACTCAAAAGCTTAATGAGGGTTTCGTGAGCTAAATTTGGAATATTTTTCATCATCACACACCTTATGTGTAGCTTTGTGCTTAAAATCTCCAGTAAATCACACATTATCTTATTTTTTTTTGAAACGTGATTGCCACTTTCTTCATATACTGTTGATCATGCTCAGGAGCTGTAACACAGCCCCTCTTCTCCCTTCTTCAAGATTCCAGACACGAATGCTTTGGAAGATGGCCTAGACGTGATTCCCTCTTCACAGAATGAAGGGGAAGTAAAGGAACAAGACATTCGTGTTGGAAGTGACGAGCCCATAGACGGCACAGCGACACCTCTAACCGAAACGGCGTCAGTCCCTTTACTTCGGGTAGAGAGTAGTCAACCTGTAACAACGGCTACCTTTGAGGCAATACCTCTGTCACAGACCTCCTCTTGCACTTCTGCTGCTGACACTATACCCTTCACACAGTCACGGCTCTTGTCTACCAGTCTTATTGCAGACACGGAGAATGTAAATCCTAAAAGTCGAGAGGATGAGTCTACTCAGCCCACCATCTTCATTACTGGATCGAACCTCTCTCCGATAGAAGTTGTGAGTGTAGTGTGGGTGTCAGGGCTGGGTCATATACGGATATTCATAGACCAGGTTGCACTTTTCTGTTTTCCCAGAACGCACTGCGTCGCTTCTGCCGTCAGTTTAACGCAGTGGAGATGCCGAGCTTTGAGCCGAATCGCACGACGCATGTAGTCGTGGCGACACAGGTGACGCGACCAAGGGTGGCACAACGAACGCTGAAGTACTTCATGGGTATCCTCTATGGTGCATGGGTGGTAAACACGTATTGGATTCGCAAGTGCCTCCTGGCTGCCACACTACTCCCCGAGGTGAATTACTTTGAGGTTAAACTGGAATTTGTACGTTTATTAATCATAAGTAGGAAAATTATCATTTTATAAGCAGTGGCAATCCATGTTCTCCGTTGCTACATCTACTTTTATGCACTCACCCTAACATTTAATTAAGACTCGAGAAAACAACCTCGATATAGGAAGCTTTTTCAGCACGCCTGAACCAACTTTGGACACCCTGGAATGCAGCATGTGGTAGCATTTCCTAATTCTCCATGTTTGTGTTTACAGGCAATCGCATTTTATTCACTTCAATCTTTACGCCCTTTCATTTTGAGTATGTACGTAACTACAACCCTTTTAGCTACGCGCAGTTTATGATGACTTTTTCGTTCCTATTTCAGCTTTCAGTTCATCGTCATTCATATTCATTTGTGACTAGGCCTAGAATCGCCCCTTGAATAGGGAGCTTCAAGAACCCCATACCGATTTGTCGTAAATTGATTACCCAGCCGAACCATTGTCCACCAATTTGCTGATGCTTTGGTTGGACTGCGTGTCGTTGCCTAATTGGAGACCATCAAAATGTCTCTCCAGATAAAGTCATTTTTGTGGATATGAGGAAGCACGCCAGTGTGGGAAAGTGGTGTACTCTTACCGAAAGGAAGGGTCAGGGATCTACGAAGTTAAGCGGACGTTTATGCGGTGAGAAAGATGCTAGAACCCGCGCCAACTGAGAAGCATGGCGTCCTCCTTTATCAGAGTGCCTTTCTCAGTGACGGCTGTGACAAGTCTCCCCCTTGAATTGAAATCAACTTGGGGTTGGAAAGGGGTTATGCAATCATTTTACATGTGGTAACTCCACCTTTTAGCGCTAATAAATACTGTGGGTTTGCTTTGGCTCCATGAATATCGCGATTTCAGCAAGGTTTATTGTATCAACGAAGAGTGGGTGTAAGCATTGGCATTAAGGACTGCGCAAGAGCAGCCTTTATATCGACCACTTTTTTGTCAGTATTTCTCCGAAAGCTAAATAAGGGTATGGCATTCCTAAGTATAGAGTTTGAGACTTTGTTCAGTCGCTGATCTTCGGTTGTAACAACAGTTTGTTAAAGTACTTGAGTTTGATCATTAATTCACGTTTAAAATCTATTCTCTTGCCTCAGGAGACCTTTGAGATCCAAGGCGACACGATGTGTGGTGACTGTCACGAGGGACCGCGTAGAGGAAGGCTGCGTGTTTCAGCGATTCCCCCCTCGGTGGGTACGCTAAGTCGATCCGCCATCTCTGTTTCCTGTCCCGATCAACGTCGACCTTTTACAGGCCTCATGCTATGCCCTTTTGGTGACATAAGCCCACTCACTCCAAAAGACTTCGAAGCCCTGGTTATAGCTGGTGGAGGCACCCCCATCGCCGATCCCTCTCTCTTTCCCTCCGAGGATGTTGCCACCGTCAGTGATGCTATCGAAAGTAAACCCAAACGCCTCATTTTCACCTGCCCCACGGCGCCAAAATTCCAGAAAGGCGACTGTATCGGTGGGTTCAGGGGTGTTGCACTTTTTGTGGGCCTATAAGTATTTGATTAGCCACGTGATTTATTGTGAAGGACAGGTCAAATCAAGCAGTACCTGTAGGTGCGGAAAGTGCGGACGTACTACCCTCTTAATTCAAGCCGCTTTCCCTCTATACAATTGCAACGTTTGTATATACAATTCAAACAAAATGCTCAATTGAAGTCTTATTATTATCTATAGTAAGTCGGCAGCTCTTTTAAATAATTAATTAATTCAAAACAGACATGTTTATCGTAGGATCTTCGAGGCGCTTCAATAATTGATTTGGCAAGTCGTGTCAGCTTAAACTATTTTTAGACTGGGCCGTCTGCATTTTTTCTTGGCAGTTTAGCCGACCTGGCGGAAACTTTTGCACAGCGGAATTAGTTTTTGTTCCCAAGTGTCCTGCGGCTTAAAACTATTAATAATGCCATGTGAATCAAATTGAACAATATGTGAATAATGTTTGAACTGCTTTGGATGTAATTCGATAATTTACGTGTTTACCCTGCACCCCCATAAGTCGTCCATTCACGTCTTAGCATTTTGACTCCCTAGAGGTCAAGGTCTTGCTGACTCAGTCATCAATCTCACTGATGGCACAGCACGACTTTATGGTTTAGGCCGGGCCAAAAGCTAAACACGTTTGGGTGAAAGGCTTACGTTTTCACATTATTAACAGGTCTCTTTAATCATCTTCACCCACAGATGTGTACAACAAGTACAAAGTTCCAGTGATTAATTTGAATTGGATGCTCAACTGTGCCTCCGTCTATCGGCGTCTTCCAATTAGCAAGATTTATTATATCTGTCCGACGGAATGATCCAATATCGTGTTTGCGTACGAACATTTGTTCAACACTTTATAAAGGGCCAATCGTACATGTATTGTATCTAGTTAAAGCTAAAATAAATAATCATCGGTATATTTTCGGGTTCAGTATTTAATTTCCGCTCGTCTGGGGTATGGTTTTGTCGTTGAGGCTATCCTCGTTGAAAACCAGCCTCGGGACTGAATGCCACTACCATTAATCAGGCAGTTACATATCCAATAAAAATATTTATGATTAAATCTAGTTTAACTACCATCCATAGTAGTTACGCGGGTTTTTGTTGCGGTGCAGCTACGTACTTGTAATTCATTTCGCCACCATTGGCCTCTGACGGCGTCCATAATTCCCCGCTCCCGCTCTGCAGTGCCAACAAGTCTGGATTATTACGACGTCGAGTACCTGAGCGTGGTCATTCGCAGCAGTAATTATGGGTCAGGAAATGACAATAGATTAAATTTGAATAGCCCTTTGTATACTCCGGTCGCAATTTGCTCCTGCCTTCCCAAGGCTGTGCCATAGGGTTGACAAAACAAAGTAGCTCTGGTATTTGGGGTGGAAGTAGAATCTTTGTTGATCACATCAAGGACAACACGTGCTCCATCGAATCAATCGTCGAGATCGATGGTTGGTAGAGCCTTGGCGTTCTCGCTGAAACCGCCAGCCGTTTTATGCTACTGTCTTGAATGGGCCATACACCTTCTCCGTCAGTAGTAAACCAAGGGTAGCAGTTGTCCCTCAGTGTAATTGTTTAGAGCGTTGTGAGACCAAGCTAGAAAGTGTATCGGCCTCTGAGGCATTTCACATGCAATTGATGTATGGTTCGATCATGGGTTCTGTAATCAAGGCCTTGACAACCCAGAATCAGCGAGACCAACCAACAAAAATTTCTTTTGATCACCAATTGCTGAGGATGGAGTAGCTACCACTGTCAGTTATAGTGTAATATTTAAAATAATCAGTGAAATCTTCGTTTCATTCAAGGAGCACTTGGGAAAATGGCATCAAACGTTTTTCAGGTGTTCTGGCGTACGTCGGTAGTGGATATTCTGCTCGAGCATAGGTCTTCTTTCCCCTTCAAGGAAATCTCGAGGCGCTAAAATAACGTACTGAAATTGCTAATTAGACAGCCGCATGTTTGCGAACTACTAAAGCCGAAAAAATTGATTAGACTGCACTAGTTTGAACCTTTTGAAAACGCGTATCAGAAAACAATATGGTAGACTGATACTTTTGATCACAGGCAGTTTACTTTAAGCGCATGGCAAATAGACCGGAAATGTCGCAACTAATAGACAATTCGACATCCACAATTTACAGCCTTATTAGTGAATGAAGTCTGGAACGTTTAAATGCAACATTTGCACTTTATATTGCCTTAAACATTTTAACCCAGGATAAAAGGCGTTTCTTTGTTAAGGCAACTTGGTATTTGCTAAGATTTGCTCGTGAAAGTATCATAGGTACCATTTACTGGTGTATACACTGCAACTATTTAGCCCTAGAAAAAGTGCTAAAATGATTTGCCAGCAAGAGTAACTGGTGTATCAGTTTTGATAGGTCAAGCAGTTCCCGACGGATTTGACTGTTTACGGTGTCAGTCCACACCAATTTAGATGATTAACACATTTCTCTAAGTTAAGTGGGACTGGAGTTATGAATATTTATGAGTCCGTACGTGTGTACTTTTCGAAAATGTTTGCCGTTCCTCCAGGCATGAAGGTTCTTATTGTGGACGAGGAAACATTGGTGATTCTGAGTGTCGCAATGGCCTTTTCGGAAATCATGGAGAAGGATATCTTTCTTGTTGAACGCATTAAATCCTCCAGGGAATCATTAAGTCACCTTACTGGGGTTTATTTTGTTCGTCCTACGAGTGAAAACGTGACACTGATATCTCAGGAGCTCAAGTCGCCAAAATATGCTTCCTATTTTTTGTTCTTTAGTCATGCTTTGTCGAAGCAGTCGCTTAAACACCTTGCAGAAGCTGATATACATGAAGTTGTTATGGAGGTTCAGGAATACTTTGTCGATTTTCTTGCGCTTTCACCGCATCTCTTTGCGATTGAACGACCTATTTGCTTTACTCCAGGTTTCGATGTAATTCCTGAAGTCCTTTCACGCTCATCCCATGCCATCACAGCTGTACTTCTAACTCTTATGTGGTTGCCACAAATTCGATACCAACAATCCTCCGACCAATGCCGCGTTTTGGCCGAGTCCGTTCGGTCGTTTTGCTCTCGCGAGACTGATTTGTTCGATTTTCGAAAACCTGACCGTGCTCCGGTTCTTCTCATTCTCGATAGACGTCAGGACCAAATCACACCTCTCCTCATTCAATGGACGTACGAAGCGATGATTCACGAGCTTATTGGAATTAAGAATAATCGAGTTGTTCTCCACGCTTCTGGTGTCACCTCAGATAAGATGTCTGAGTTGACACTATCTCGTGGATTTGATGATTTCTTTAAGACAAACCAGTATGTCAATTTCGGGGAGATCGGTCAAGCTATCAAAGATCTGGTGGCAAATTTCCAGAAGGTCACAAAAAAAGTGGACGCTGAAAACGCCAAGTCAATCTCTGATCTCAAGGGCCTGCTGGAAAATTATCCTGACTTTAGAAAGGCCTCTGGAACTGTCGAGATGCACGTTGCGATTGTATCAGAATTATCTCAGATCGTAAAAAGCCGTTCACTATTAGAGATAAGTGAAGTAGAACAGGAGCTTGTTTGTCAAAACGCCCATTCTACTAGCTTCAATCGGATTCGTTCTTTGGTATCAGACCCCCGTATTAAAAACGGAGATGCTCTTCGTATGGTCATCTTATATGCTCTTCGCTATGAGTTGAATCATCGGGAAATTTCCGTGTTATCCGCAGCTCTTGTTGAGCGGGGTGTTCCCAAGGATGACGTTCGTGTGATTGAGCATCTTAGCGATCATCCGAGCAGTCAGAAACGTGTAGCCTCCTCCGACCTTCTTTCTGTGGTTCGGGATGTTGGTTCCAGCCCCTCCGTCTCCAACGCCACAAACGCCGTCGCCTCGATCACTAAGCGCTTCGTCAAGGGGCGGAAGAATGTTGAGAATGTCTACACTCAACACGAACCCATCATTGTCGATATCTTACGCGAATTGATCCAGGGTCAACTGCAGGAGTCGAGCTTCCCAACGCTGGATTGTGGACAGGGAAGTCCGTCTTCATTGCCAGCTAAAAAAATTGTTGTATTCATCCTCGGTGGTGCCACATACGAGGAGTCACTTGCTGTTCACAAGTTGATGTCGTCTACGCCTGGGCTGAGTGTAATACTTGGAGGTACCACTGTGCATAATTCGGAGTCATTCTTGAACCAGCTTCGCTCAATGTCGCATCCAGAGCTGCAAATGGAGGACGTGGAGACTGTACCGGGTTTGGGATCAACTTCAGCTCGATTCTCTACCTCTTTGGGTTTACCCAAGTTGAGGAAAGCACCATCCAGTAAAAATGCGCGATACTCCCTTCTACGTTAGGTCCTTTTTCTTTACTCCAATCTTCACCTGTGATATTTCACTAAACTGTCACTTCATTTCTGTATTCTTGTCAGTATTACTATTTGTTGTCTGTATCTAATCAAAGCACATTGCGTTACGCGTGCACCCTTTTCTCCGTATATCGACTGGTCTGGTTGAGGGTACTGATATTGGAGGCTGCTTTAGAATTTTTAATGAAATGTTTATTTCAGGCGATAGCATACACATACACTCGGAGCTGTCTGCTGACAAACTCTTCTGCATCCTTCTGTCAATCCTTCCGATTTCGCCATATTCCCTCCCCAGGTACCCTGGAACAGCGGTTATTCCGGGAGGTTACAAAGCCTATCTATCAGGAGCCGACCCTCAGCCGTCAGGAAAAGTATATCATCGTTCAGGAAGAAGCCAAAAAAAGAGTATCGCATAGCTCTAGAGAATTTTTCACTTCTGAATGCAAAGTGGAGACGCTTTTCTGTCCTTTTACCCTTTCCAGATTGAGCAGAATCCTTATCGAAGTTTTCTCGTCAGAAAGGCAAAAACCGATTTTTACGACAAGGCTGATGGTCGCATGGTGCTCATTTTTCAACCTCTCTTCTGCTTCCCATGGGAGTTGATGCTGATCAGAAATAAGCTTTTTGAGAATGGCCTTCAATTTCGGCGATTTCCCATGGCTATTTTGAAGTAAGCATCGTTTTGTGGCATTTAAAATCATTTTTAATCTGAGTGCCTAATATACTCTTATGAAACAATCACTAAGCGTAATTATTCATTGGTTTGCCTCTGACTTTTGGTTCTACTTTTGCTGACCTTGAGTAGCTGCTCGAAAGAAAGGAACTTCAGGCTTTGCAGAATTGGTTGTTACTAGTTGTGATGTATCAAATTTATATTAAAATATGACTATTTAGAGAAGCCGCCAAGGGTACAAAGTGGCAAGTCTTTGTGGACACGGTACTCAAGGAGCCAATTCCCAACCTTTATCTCTTTGGTGATGCCGTCCCGCAACTGTGTGCCACAGCACTGTCTATCACGGGTCGAACACGATTCCTTGTTCTCCTTGGTAGGTTGTGCTTTGGTACCTCCATTTTATAAGTCCTCGATATCAGCTTTCTGCTGTAATGAGAGCCTGAAGGTGCTATACCGTGGAAAGCGCTAAGCCCTACCCTGAGAAGGCGGAAACAGTTGCAACCAGCGGAAAATGTAGCGCTTAGCTGGGCAAGAGATCGGCTGACAAACCACCTATGTAGTTTTTGGTTTTTAATTTAAAATCTGCTCTCTGATATGTGAGCTTTTGGAAATGGATCACGTGGAAAACCCAAGTCGTGGATAGCGTGACTGAATTGGTAACTGCAGCGGAAGCAAGTGGGTTGGGAATTAGGCGTGATGTAGCTGTCTCTAACTTCAGTCAATCTTGCTTTCGAAACCAGTTTGACGAAAAAGGTGGGAGTTTGCGACTAAAAAGTTGAGCTTTGCGAGGCAACACTCTATCGTCCGTCTAGCAACTAATGTACACTTGATGAATATGGCAATTGTCAGTTGCTTAGTGCCCCATCAAAGTCAGACATTGGACCACTTTTCACAGACCCTAAGCATGTTTCGATCAGATAAGCTACGAACACTATGTTTCATCAAGGACTGATCGACTTCCAACCTCTAGCTTCGTTGTGTACTAGCCAATTTGGGAATGTGTTGCTGCAATACATTCCTCTAATATCCCTGCAGACCGTATCACGGTGTTAAAAGTCTACTTTAAATCCACTTATGGGCTGTTAGGTTCCAGGACCATAGTTTGGGCCGATATCTGCCCATATTACATGGCTTCCACATAAGTATACTTTTTTGTCCCTGAGTAGAACCCAGCAATTTCATATTTTACCGTTTTGTATACAATCGAGGCTAAATCCAAACCGTCACTTTTTATTTTGCCAAACATAGGGAAAGGAGTTAACATACAATCCAAGCAGTTGTAATTTTATTCTCCTTTTCCGCCATGGTATTCTAATGCTCCTCTATTCTCAACGAAAGCCGAACCTGGAGGACGCCCTCAGCTCGGAAAGATTTCATAGTACACCCGAATCATCCCGGGCCCTTTTGGGTGTTGAGTATGCACTTAATTTTTCTGAGCTCTACATTGTTCATGTTTGCAGTTCCGTTGGTCTCTTATAAAATTTTTTTCGCGAAAGGCGATATTTGAATTAAGCCCCTACCGCCAGGCACGCATTTCAAACACTGGCTGACTGCCTGAAGGCATTAACGGATGAATGGCGAGGTTGTGGACCGGGGACTGCGTTGTTGTTTGCCTTAGACTCGTAAAATCAAAGGCCCCCATCTGGCATGAACATTCCTTGGTTTGAAACAAGGGATCCATTGCTGCACGTTTAATTCATTGCAGGATGTTTTGGTTGTGAACTTCATTGGTTTTGATTGCGAACAGTGTTATTAACCTCCTAGGGGGTGTAATTCAACACCGCTTGATGACTCGAGAGGAGGTGAAGAAGTACGCCAACCTTGGTGACCTTCCTACTCTTCATGCTGAACTTTTGGGCAAGCTGCAGCAACCTATCATAAAGACGGGACAACTTCTCGATCACCACGGCGACCAGTTGTCCACGCTATTGCAGTATCACTCAAAGTCTACTGATAACGGTGAGGACAGTGACTCTTCCGGTAGCGCTTCCTCTAACAGCGACTCCGACTCGAATAGTGATTAAACAACTGGTCGTAGTTACTTTTGTACATATTTTACCGGTGCATGTACTGCCGTAGTTTTCCCCTACGTATGATAGCGAAGCTGATATTTCGCCTTCCATGCGAACAGTATGGGTAATACAAAGTGCTATATACCTCTTAAGCTTTTTCAAGTTTTGCCTTTTAGTTCTGGTGGTGCGCGCGTGGCTGATTACAGATTCATGCTTGGTGTTACTCTATATCGATGACATTGTTAATCAAGTAATTCTATAAGGGTAGCCCTGTTTCCCGCTGGATATACACTTTCTCAAAACGTTATGGAGGGAAGTTAATTGCTATAACTGGTGGGATCACGGTGCCGAGTATCACCAAGAACACAATCGGGAAGCATCCTCAGTACTTCTCAAACTGAATATGCCCTGACGTAGCTCCTCCAGCAGCGAAATGTGGGAGCGGCCTTACCGTGAAGTCCTTGCTCACACTATGTGATCGATGATAATTTATTGGAGGTCATGCAAAGACCGAAAATGCATTGATTGCGATAAATTTAAACATCAGAACGATACCTCGCAAGCGTGAAAGTATTCGCAACTATCAATTCATTTTTCTATGATATAGATAACCACTGGTCCAAGAAACTAGACTCAAAAGTCTTTTGTGTATTTATAACAGGCATCGCCAAGGGCGCATCCATTGTGGCGATGCGGGGACTTCTCTCAACGATTCGTAAACGACGTTCCTCCCATTTGAGCTTTGACTATAGGAAGCTATCTCTGCAGATTACGAAAATAAGTCCTGTAAGCCAGCGGATAACTTAGTGAATTCATAAACTTCAATTGGAATATCATAATGGTCTCAATTTATGTGACTGCACTACACTAGCTGCGGTTAGACACCCAAAAGAACACAGGAATACCTACTTATAAACCAATGAGAGAGTAGAAGGAAATACGATTTTAATGGGTACCGGCATGGCGTACAAATGCAGAGAAGGGGAATCATTTGTAGGGGGAAGCCCATCAGATGGAAATAGATGGCAACTCTCAAACAGAAGAAGTACTTACGCAGCGGCGTTGCGTCGAATCTGCTCTTGTATAGTCAGGTTGTAAGCAGTATGCGCATCGAGGCGGTCCATTTTGCGTTCTAGCGTCTTAAGACGGTTGTCCATTTCGGCAAGCCTTATGCGGCATGAAGAGTGAAACCGGTTCAGAAATTCTACAACTGTCTTCAGGCTCGTGCATATCGTTTCACTATTTTCCCTATTTGTCCAGTCCTCTTGAATTTCACTGGAGTAATCCGACGGCTCCATTGTGCACCACGGGGCTAGCGACGTAGCGACGAAGTGCGATAGAATCTTGGGCAACATTGACGTCTCCAGGTCATTTACTTTCATGCTCAAGTCAAGCAACGAATTTTCTTAAGAAGTGCTACAGGATTTGTAGTTTTGATTTTTATGACGTAAAATGATACAATTGGCTAAGTACTATCTGCTTTCATTGCCGACTGAGGCCAATGGCTACCCAAAAAAAGGCCTCCTTGTTGCGTCCCGAGACTTCCATGAAGACAAAAGAAGGCATAGCACTGGATTAGAATGTATACATTCAACTAACAGAAGGATAGAAGCAGCTGGTGTGGCCCAAAGACCAGTCTTAGCCGGGCAGACCAATATGTCCGCTTAAGTGATCTTCACAGGCAATCAAGCAGTCAAGTATTACACTAATTGCTGTCAACATTCTGCTGTCATCGTCTTTTTATATATTGTAGACTATATACTACTCACATCTTCTGGTAAATGCTATGCAAACAAACGAATCGGCTTACATTAATCGTTGGTACTTCGCTAAAATTCCCATGCACATTTTAAGAAAAACCGTGCCATTTTACCCAGCAAAATTTGCAAATGGTAGCACAACTGCTTTTGTACTCTCCTTACCTGTGCTGCACTCACTCTTATTTATAAAATGACCAATGCCTAAAATGTACGAAAAAAATTGCGTTTATATTGGAAGATCAAAATATTGAATTTTTCGAACTCCACAATCTTGAAACGAATTGTCAAACGTTCTTGAGTTAAGTTGCATTCCTACTAGGTGTGGGTGTTTATGGATAATAGCTGCTAAGCTTTGTTGCAGTACCCGTGTTCTTTTTAAGGTTCATCAAGCTGTTTCACTATGAGGGATTCATAATTAACCTGTAGATTGGCAGAGTTGCTACAGTCATTGCCGAATAGTCATGCTGCTTGAAGTGCCCACTATATCAGGCATGCAGCTCAGCAGAATATCGCAACTGCATGTACCTACTCTCCTATTTAAAGCGCTGTCCTAAACTTCTTGCTTTATCATTCGTTTGCCTAGGTCACTATCGAATTAGGAGCAGGAGTCATTAAAGTTTAAAGTTCGGTAGGGGTCAGTTGATTCCGGCATCAAAGATGCATTTGGGTGATTCCACCGTGACGGGAATTCCGGTCTATTTGTGAATTTTATTGGAGGAAGGGAAGGGGCTTATTCATTAGTTTCGTATCGCTCGAGGATGGACAGTGCTTTGTTATGGCATCTCCCGTTGGTAAGAACATGCATCTGAAAGAATCTAGGCTTAAGTTAGTTTATTATAAACAATATCAAAAGTAGATTTTGTAGGTTAAAATTCTGCTACTATTATTTTTTCCCATATGCTGTGAGTTCTGTCACCCATAGCAGACTATAAGAGTTCCACTAAGCTGGTACAGTCATTGAGGTAGTAAAAATCTTTTACAAAATTGAGCTATTCATACACGTCACCTTGGACGACCCCACATTGTGCTTTGGCAGACTTGCTAATCATTTGGGCTTGGCTTGGGGCCATCAGTAAATAGCCTCTAGGCTGAGCAAGGGATTGGGTTGAGTACCAAAAATAGGCACCACTGTGACAGCTCTGTTGGGAGTTCAGCCATCCTCAGCAAATATCCTCTTTCTGTGACTTCAAAGGTGGGTGATCAATGGCAGGGACCAAAGTGACGTTGAATTGCAACACTATCTTTTGACACTTCATTAGGTTCAGTAATTTTGTAGAATAAACCCCACTACTCCCTTCCAGTTATAACGCAGTTGACCAAACGGTGCTTCAAAAATGCACCATTTTTTCGTCATTTTACACTGATAACTTGAAAGTGTGGTAAATTTAGCGAGGATGAAGTTTTGCTTAACTTTCCCAATCAAATTTTAATGGTTCATTCCAGTTAGTATCGCCCTACCCTTAACAAAGGTATGGGATGCCGTTGCAATGGGCCGACTAGTTTCCCTGTTGGGGGTCGATGGCGCTTGATTCGTCACAGAGGACATCTTTCAATTGCCCTCTCCTGCCTTAAAGGGTGCAGCAAGCAGTCATGCAAGCAGGGTCTTGGAACCTAGAGCATTCCTTTTCTTCCTGGGTGCATAGTAATTCAAATACAATTCAATATCATTCTTCGAAAGGGCATACTTTAAACTATGCCCTAATAAAAATCTTTTTTCATTCTGGTGTGGCTAATTACAATTTAAGAGGAGATCTGGAAGGACGCACATAGTAAACTTTGAAACCTATGAAATCATACAAATTTCAGCCAAAGATCTGTATTCTAGGTTTGATCCTAGTAAACTTCTTTAATGGGAAATTATCCATTTAACCAAATCCTAAAGAGATGGCGTGTTTGAAAAAATAAATCTCAATGAAGATTTAGAATGCAAAGTACAGGAGAGGAGAGAGAAGGAGGAAGGGAGAAGCAAGTGGCAATGGTGGTAGTGACCGACAGTGATTACAAAGGTGGGTGGATTGCTGTTGCCACTGCTGTTTCACTCCATTCCACTTCCAACATAACCTTGTGTAGTGGGGGAAGGTTGAGAAGTGGCGAAATCCCTAAAGTGACAATGATCGTCACTATCAACGCCACCAAGGAGGACGAAACCGCAAAGAAGATTACACAGACCAAAGTTACACAATAACGCAGTTGCTAAACAAGATTTACTTTAAGCATCCCGTCTCGTGTTTAAAATTCATTAGACCACTGATGTGTACCACTCATTGTTGACATCGAGAAACTATGCAACATCATGTAGCAGGTCCTGCTAGCACTTAAACCAAAGCTACTTTGCATCCTAATGCTTGTGTAATGACGTTATGCTCAAATAAAAATTACGCTTTATAAGAATTGATTGGCAAAAACCATAAACCTAATGACCTCTATTGCCAGCTCACGTTTTTGTGGATGTTTACAATAAAATTTCCGTGATAAAATAGCGGAAGTTTCTGGGTTTCACTATTCATGAATTAATCATTGATGATAGCCCTTCCTAAATTCCAAAGAAGATGGGCGGAATGACTGAGAGGCCACTGGCATGGTCCCGGAGGCCATACCACTCAGTGTACAAAAAAGAGTCTTTTGATGGCCGCGCAACCAAAACGATGTTAAGCCGACAATAAAGGCATTACGGACAGTGCATTAGGACTGCATAATCACAAAGAAACAACTTATCTTAATCCACTTTAAATTGACCTCTTAACTGAGGATCACGAGAGAGGTGAAGTAAGATATTAACGTGCCGACGTTGCTGAGATACCTGGAATGAGCTCACCACTATTTTGTCCTCCGCATTGAAGTTATCGTCCTCCACCACTAGGCTAGTTTAATTTCTCACCCAAACCGGAAAAAAACTCTGTTTACATAAGTGTGAGCACCTTAGCGGTTCATATTATGATTTAATTCAAAAAGATAACTAAAATTATCATCGGGGACCTTCTAAGGCTGGTAGCCAAAGTTATGATCTGGCCTCTAAAGTTCTGTGCATGTGACAGAGCCTACGGACTTGATTAGTTGGCCGCACAGTTTATGCTTTCTCTTTGATCCAGTTTGTCAACTGCTCAAAATGCATGGCAATTTAAACGGCTGTGTGAAGTCTTGTTGTGGATTAAAAAGACATCAACAGTTTGAAGTTCTGTTGTGGCCTGCTTATACCGGTACCTCTGTACTTCTACGAAAGCCTGTCCTATTGCAAAATCAGGGAAGACTTTGGGCGCCACGTTTGTAGCAGAAGAGATCAAAGTTAAGCCTGAAGAATAACTAGCCTGATTTCAAGTACCGAATAGTAAACCTTAATTTGGCAGAAGAAGAACATTTTCCATCAGAAGGGTTGATAATGTCGTCTAACCTTGATAACTACCGCAACCCCATTTTCAATGGCAGTGCTATTAGCATCCGAAGCCGGCACTAGCCACTGCCTTTCTTAGCTTCTTTGCAAAATGGATATAATACACACAGGTATGTGAATACGGCAGCACTGAAATCAAAATAAAGTTGCAAAAATAAATAGTTGCGGCATCTTTACTCCACCAAAACAGTTTAATTACCGGTGCTCGTAAGATGACTGGTTTTGGGCCAATGCTCTCATGACCACTGGATCTACAAGTTTGTCCTCTTTGGGAACTATGCTAGAGGAGGGAGATGTGGTGATTGCGCATGTCAATCGCTAAAATTGCCATGAGAGAATAGTGACGTTTCAGTCAACTGTTCGTTTAGATGCGCGCTAATTAGATGACCAAGGCGGTTGATTGATGGATATTTTCCCACAGCACCGACTCCACTATAACAGTCGACGTGGGAGCGCCAGGGAGGAGGACTACGTAATACTTTTATTGTTGTTCAGCTATTGGTTTTGGTAAAGGACCACTGTAGACTCTTCTATTGTCCTTCTGCTAGGAAGTCGTGGCATTTAAGCCAAACTAGCAAACTCTAAACCTTTCTGCACGTCAATAGTGCATATGTTGTCCTACTGTTATGCTCTCTTTCGTCTTCAGGGAAGACAGGAAACGCTGTGGTACAAATCCATTTGTTTTGGACACAAAATTCACGCCGATTGGACAGTACTTTCTAAATATACGAGAGAGTAATCATAAGTTGCTGCAACACTTACGAGGGCAGGTGGAAGAGAAGTATGCTCTACCTCATTGACGCAATAGTGGTAGATTTAACTAAATCAAAGAAGACAACCCCTAGGATCTTTTTTAACCAAATTTTTAGCAAAAATGTGACAAGTTACACTACCGAGGAAAGGAGTCTACTCAATTCTTAAACATTGAAACGCGCGATTTTTAGAATATTACACCTCAACGAGTAAATAATGGCACTGCACAACATACAACTACCTACTAAGCAACCACTGGACTTATTGTGAATACAGTAGTGACTTTCACATACAGCATGTATTACACCATTTCGTGATAGAAGCATTTATTTCCTTAGAGGAAGAGAACTTACTGTATCTTACAATTCTGTTGCGAAAGTGCTTTCCGCTCTACTTCTCATCCACGTCGTGGACAGAGTGCAGACGAATCACGCAACACTTGTTCGCCTTCCAACATCCGTTAAGGTTTGAGGAATTCTAGAAGTGCCCGGCTAAATCCTTTCAAATAGACGCCTTTAAAAATGAGTGTCAGCCATGCCTTCCGGCTGATCCGAACTCGAATTTTGCATTATTTAAACAATGGCGTAATATCGGGAGCAGCTGCTCTCAACCAAAGGGGTTTTGCCAACTAACCCCAACCCCAAATCTGCAAGGTGAACACTAAAGCTAAAAAGTTACTCAAGGGACGGCGCTGATAGATGCATGGGTTTGCCTAAGCAATTTTTTTCCCAAAGTATCTCGCAATGATGCAGAGTTTACAAATTTGTTGCCTTTGAGGCGAAGTTTTTAAGCAGCAGATTATTTTTGTTCCAAAAAAGACGTAGTGGTAAGCACACACAAATAAAAAGTCAACAACACCTTCTTCGACCTAATGTTATGCCAATATCAGCCCTTCGGCATGTGCTATGATCTGCAAAAATCATTGCAATCTTATGTAAAGTAGTAAAATCGGACCGAGACAAAAATTTAACTCCATGCCTAGTCCCCTGCATGGAATCACCCAATTCGTGAAGTCCAATAAAAAATGCAAATTACACAAGAGCTCGATAAAGAGAGCAATTTATGAGTGAAAAGCAAATGTTTAAAAGTAACACACTCAACTTCCAGTAGAACACAAATAGTGCGTCATCAAGATGGATCTGCTCATTACTACAAAATCGGGAAAGGGAGAACAACAAGAAGCTAACACAGAGCTTTCAACTCAAGCCATCAGAGAGTGGCAGATGCGGATGCGACAGGGATGCCACGCTTCGGCACGTAAGGCGTCTTGCGCTCCACCATGCGGATGCAGTCGGGCACGGGACAGACCGAGAAGCACAGCGTGCAGCCCGTGCAGTCGGCCTCACGCACCACCGGCAGGTGTGTCTTCGCGTCAAAGTCGATCGCCTGGTAGCCTGTGTCGTTGCATGTCATGTAGCACTTGCCGCAGTTGATGCACATCTCCTCGTCCACCAGTGCCACCACCTGCAATGTGGCCAACAGCAGTTAATCAGGGGCCCAACATCCACCAACACCCCTCGCTCACCTCCCATGTGCACATGTATCCACACGTTCACCGCTGTAGTAGACGCCACACGAGATCGCGATGAAAGTAAGCTTGTGGTTGAAGGCAATCACCTGACCATCGAGTAGGGGCTGTTTCAGCATCACCTCATGCACACTTCTGATGGCAGCAGTTGCGCTGCTGCGAATTGCTGCATGACCAGCATGGAACACCTCCAATACGATATTTCTTCCAAATAAGCTTGGATGCCCCATTGCACAAACTCATGGTGTATGTGTGTATGTGTGAATGTGTGTGTGGCCTCAGCGACCCACACAATGCCACCACCAGCTCTTTGCCACCTCATGTAAGGTCCACTCCTCCGCCAATGTGCTCGTTTTGCAGCGCACACGAACGAATTTCAACAGACTCCGCACAGTGAGCCGTCAGCGAGGTGAAAGTTTCTGTCTGAGTCATCTACCTATCAGGATTAAGGAAAGCCCACCTTTCTCTACTCCGTCCGAGTATTGCGGGAACCGATCCAAGCCCTAACATAAAACGCAAAGGGTGTTTCCGCCTGTCCGCTGATTCTTCCACGCATCCGGTTAGAACCTGTGCATACGCCGCTAATCATCGCAAATTACGCTCAAGGGACAGAACGTTACCCAGCCACTTTGCCATCACAACTGCTACAGATATTGAAGCCGATTGTGAGAACCTGCCCAAAATGCCGCCCAACCACGCCTACGATGGACAATAGCAATAGCAGGACTACTCAACCAAGCCCCAGCAGGGGACAATCAATCAGATAATGTCAACTGTTCAATACGGCATCATTGAAGGAAAAGGGACTAGGGAGGGACGAATGAACGAAAAGGTGGAGTAGTGGATACGGCATGGCGGTGGAAAGAGGAGGAGGAGGAGGAGGAGGAGGAGGAGGAGGAGGAGGAGGTGGTGGTGGTGGTGGTGGTGGTGGTGGTGGTGGTGGTGGTGGTGGTGGTGGTGGTGGTGGTGGTGGTGGTGGTGGTGGTGGTGGTGGTGGTGGAAGAAAGGGTAGTTGGACACGTAGTGGGAATGTAAAGGTAACTCACATGCTCCTTGTTGTTGAGCTCATTGTAGCTGCCAACCTTGTCCAGAGCTCGCCCAATTATGCCAGCAACAGTGGAGGGTGAAGAGCGTGGGACAGGGCGACAGAGACGACGGTCCAGATGACGCTCAGCCAAAGCCACGGAGACACCGCCGGCGGACTGCGAGCATTCCCGTGCCCACGCCTTAGCGCGCACTGCCCGCGCCGGTCCGAAGTAGGGCAGCTGCTCACCACCAAGTGATCCCGTCTCCTTCACCGGCTTCCTCGCTGTTGCCGCTCAACCGGATCCGCGCTCTGGAAGTTCCAGTGCTCTGCAATCGCACACATACACTTTCATTTACACTCCCACCCACTGATTTGGCGGCAGTGATCAGCTCAATGCCAAGTGAGACACGTTAGTCCACACATCTTCGTGCATCGCGGGTGCATCAATCATCAATCGCCAAATCACTGGCCACAACATTTCGCATTCAGGTCGTCTTGACATGCCGAAGCAGTCGAGGCATCTCCGGCATTTTGAGCCATCTTCAGTAAGGAAAAGCATTGTGCACTCCCAGAGTGCTCAACGCAATTTCATTGCGCACAACATTAGGCAACTGAAATCTTGTCCGTCCGTTCAGCTGCAGCCAACAACATTCATTCATTCATTCATGCCTGCATGCATGCATGCGTGCAAGCGTGCGTGCATTCACACTACCCATGTAGAAGGTGCAATCGCCACCAAAGATCTTTCCACCACTCCAGCTCAACCCAATCAGCTTAACTCAGTGAAAATGTCGACAACAATGAGGGAGACAAACAGACAAGCAGACAAACGTGTTAGTGACGCTCACTGCGGCATGCACAACATTACCATCTCCTCGCCCCTAGACACAGGTGAGAGCGCGCTGCCGCCACAAAAGCGCAATCTGCCCTAACAGCCTGACGGAATCGAGAGAACACCATCGGTAACATCTAAGTAGGCTTTGCACTTTTGTCAGAAAGGAATAAACACCGCGCCACACCCTATCACAAATCACGTCTACTTATCACCGCTTTCTCTTCCTTATGCCATCCAATTGTGATGGTAGTATGACAGTGTGCAGAACAGTGAGATCCGGGGCGGTACCCACAACACTGCGCACGGCCCAGCACTCTGTCTCCGCCTCGTCTTGCCTCAGGGCGAGTCAGCCTGTACAAACATTTATGGACACACACACACGCACACACACACACACACACCCGTGCTGGCGACACGTCAGTTGATCGGAGACATTGCATTCACGCGTAACACAACACCCTCTGAGGCATACACATAAATCACACTGTTTGGCGCCACTTTCAGCGGTTCTCCAACGACCGAACTGCAAAGTACTGAAGCAATTCCAATTCTCACTTAAACACAATCATGTTCACTTACTGTTCCAACTCCATCTGCACCGATTCAATTCATCCCAACTCCATATGTTGTCCTCCTCCCCTTTTCCTAATTGCGCAAATGTTTACTCAACTCCAAGGTGGCATAACGTTTAACCCAACAAACAACCATTCCGTAGTGAAGTGAAGTAAAGTGAAGCGAGGTGAAGTGGATAGCGAGGCAAGTGTGATTGGTGACACCCTCTCCTCCGGCTTAGTTGAGTGACGTTAGAGGCGAGCGTTGAAGTGGACGAGAAATGAACAAACCCACCTTCACGACCATCCAAGTAGAGACCAGCTTTGAGTCCAGTCACCATGTCCTCGATGATTGTAAAGTCCTGGTTCTGAATGGCACTCGACACCTGCAATCGGCAAAAGGTGATGATACAGGCAACATCCAAATGCGAAAAGCACAGCCTCCGCCAGACCGAGTACAGAGGCGGGGGATGAGATAGGAGGAGGAGGAGGGGGCGAGAGGAGGGCAAAAGAGAGAGAGAGAGAGAGAGAGATGGTGAGATGCACCTGTAAGATGGAGGCACCAGCCTGTAGGAACTGCATACCCGCTTCCGCCGAGTCGATGCCACCCGTGGCGAGGATGGGAAAGCCAGGCAACTTCTTTGCAATCCAACTCACCGCTCGCAGCGCCATTGGTCGTACCAAATTGCCTGATAGACCACCGTAGGTAGTGCGTCGCTCCTTACCAATACGTGGCCAGGGTGAGGAGTCACTGTCGAAGTGCATTATGCCCGACACCGTATTGATCGCTGTCACTCCATCCGCTCCACCTTCCTGCGCAGCCTGCGCAATCTCCAGAATGTCACTCACGTTGGGCGTGAGCTTTGCAAACACCGGCACACCTGGTCCCGCCACACTCTTCACCCACTTGCAGATCTCGCGCACCAACCGCGGATCCTGACCACACGCCATCCCCATGCCCCGCTCTCCCATTCCATGCGGACACGACAGATTCAACTCCAACGCATCCGGTCCTGCCGTCAGCGTGCGCTCCGTGATTTCGCGCCAGTCAGCCTCATCGAACTTAGCCATTATGCTCGCTATCATCCTCTTCTCTGGGAAGTCACGCTTCAGCTCCCTTATACTCTGTATCCAATAGGCTGCCGTCTTCTCACTTATCAACTCTATGTTGCAAAATCCCGACTGGTCCGGTCCATACAGATGACCTCCTGTGGGGCCACGCACGATGCGTGGCGAGACATTGGTCACCAAGTCCTTGTCCAAACCAAAGGTCTTTGTCACTGCAAAGCCCCAACCCGCCTCGAAGGCGCGACGAATCATCGCACTCGACGTAGTTGGTGGCGCTGAGGCCAAACCAAACGGATTCTCAAACTTCACGCCACACACATCCACTGACACATCCACCGCATCGATTGGTGTCGTGAAGCGTGGCAGGCTCATCGGCAGGTCCGGCTCGCCCAACAGCGTGCTATGCATGCTCCACGCCGCTGTCTTGCCGTCATTCGTCGCCTCCACGCTGGTGTGCGCGAAGCCCGTCAGGTCACCACCACACCACACATCGGGCAGGTTGGTGCGCATCGTCTTTGCATCCACCACAGGCAGACCAGCTGAGAAACCACTGGGCGCCAGCTTCACACCCTCCATGGCACTCAGCACATCCGCATCGTCCAACTCCGCACCGTAGGCGGTGATAATGACATCTGTCTTTAGTTTCACAACCTGCTCAGCATCTGTGTACCACGAGCCATCGTCGTTGCGCTCGCGCCGTACAAAGCTCAACTCATCGATCCGCCCCTCACCATCGAGGTGCACTTCGTTCGGCACAAGGTTGGGCAAGAACTCGCACTTCTCCTGCCACGCCAACTCCATCTCCTCGGGCACGGGATTGATGGTGGTGAAGCTCTTGCGGAAGGACACGGTAACACGCGAGGCGCCGCACCTCAGTGCCGACGTGGCACAATCGAAGGCCGTGTCACCGGCGCCCAGTACCACTACTCGCTTCCCCTTCAGATCTGGCAGACGTGCACTGTCGCAGCCCAAACAGCCCTTCGAGGCGGCTGACACGCAAGGCAGGAAGTCCTTCGAGGTGAGGAAGCCCTGCTGCGACGTGAGACCGGCAAACACACCCGTGGTGTGTGGATTGGGCAATCCAAAGCCCAGGAAAATAGCCCTGTAGCCGGCGGCACGCAGACTCTTCAGTGTCACGCCTTTAGGCGTGGCGACGGAGTCGGAGACCTCAGCTGCAGAGGCGGAGAAGGGACGCCCCGTGAAGATGCGCACACCGAGATCGCGCAGCAACTGCAGCTCGAAGGCGACAGCTGCGCCGGGCAATCGGAACTGAGGGATCTCCGTCGTGCTCAGTCCACCAGGCCGCTCGTCACGCTCGAAGATGTGCACGTTGCGGTAGCCCAACCGTGCCAGAAACGTCGCGCATGAGATGCTCGCGGGTCCACAGCCCACCAATGCGATCTTCGTGTCGTAGTGCGGATCGCCTGCCGTCCTCGCCACTATTGCTGGATCCACCACCTACAACACAACCACCCTCACCAAACTAATCACACACACATCCAACGACCCCCTCTTCACACGCGACCCCTCCATGCCTCTCACCTTGTCTGCACGATCCACCTACAGCCATCTGCAAGCAATCGCATTGACACTTAAGAACAACAGATTCCAAGCGTTATTGTTGTGGTGGCTTCAATATGCCACTTACCTGTGTACACATATACGTGAGCACTTCAGCTTGTGCAGGTTGTGCCTCCACTCTACGGCACAGCCATTGGGCACATTCCAATCCCTTCTGCGTGCAAATGGCATCTCCTTCCACAGTACTTTGGCTGGTTGCAACTTCGAAAACCACTTGGGCTGTCTCAATTGCCCCATCCTGTTCCATGCCATGGAGTGCCATATGGATGCTCACCTCAAGACTCACTAAGTGCTGTGCTACAACCAACTCTCAGCAAACTCAGCACACGAAGGACACCAGCAGCTAGCGTCAACAGAGCTTTGCAATCACGGAGCCATGCATTTCTACGTGGGAGCGTAAGCGAGCTCAAAACACTGTGAACTAAGCAAAATGCAGCATGATCCACACTAGCGCAGTGAACTCACTGCATCGAACGCCTCGTGGACCGCATCGTGCGCCTCCTGTATTACCAGTCATGGAAATCCAGTAAGCATGGGCTCAATTGGAAGGACTTGGTGACATCTAGGAGTCCCGCAAGACCCCTCCGCGGAGTCGGTAATGCTATGGAAATGCTCATGCACCTACACACGGCGCAATCACTCATGCCTTCTAATAGGAGACGCACGCAAGAAGAAATAAAAGTACTTCCAATGACAGACTGCACTTGACAACTCCAATGCCACAACTACTCCAGGCAACAGTTAGCTCTCGCAACAAACTCAGCACGATCGCTGCTCCACGTACATTTTCATGGTCTCTGCTCTTCTCACACCATTCGACTCGCTCCCTCAACGCGCATCATTGCTGCCGACCGAGAGAAAAATCGCATTTTCTTGCACATCAGTGCTATCCAAGAATACTGCACCAAGTGCCAGCTAGTGGGCTACCGCAAGCAGAGTAAGGTGAGATGAGAGCACGACACGGCATGGCAGGAAAGCGAGTAGAGTGGAGTGGATTAGAGTAGAGTAGAGTAGAGTTGAGTAGAGTAGAGTAGGACGAGGAGGAAATGGGAAAGGCCTACCTGGGGCACATCCATGTTGGCAAACATCTCCACAGCAAATTGCTGCAGACCGCCGATGTTGATGGGTCCTTCCTCGGTGGCGGTGAGGTTACAGGCACCGACACAGAGGTCACTGGTTGGGCACACCATGCCACAGGTCAGACCATTCGGATTGTCCGAGAGGATGGCCTTAGCAGCTCCATAGTAGTTCTTCTTGCCAATGCTCCCCACGAACGCCTTCACGTCCAGTTGTGTGGGGCAGCTGTGCTGGCATGGCGCGTCCGCGCACTTCAGACACCGCGCTGCTTCACGCAGCGCTCCCCGCTCCCCCAATGTCGTCAATTTCGCATCCGAAAAGTCGTAGTGCAGTGGCAGCATTGCCGAGTCGTTCTTGTCCGCATTGCGCTTCCAATTCTTCTTATCCTGCCAACAAGGCCACCGCCATCAACACGACACGACACGACACGACACGACATGACACGACACGGCACGGCACGTCAACGACAATATCATCGTTCACTGCCACACACATACCCACACGCCACAACCACACAACCACACAACCATACAACCACACAACCGCACACACTGCGACCACCTACCGGCATCTTTCAGCAAGGAGCGTACCTGGCGAGTCTCAGCCGTGGGTTTGACGGTGGCGGAGGTGAGTACTTTGGGCTGCAGACACAGCACTGCCTCTATCTCCGCCGAGTGTCGGCTCACCTCCTCGTGGTTCAACGAGGAGAAGCATTTGACGCTGCCACGGACACCGCATCCACCTCCACACCCCACGGATGCACAGGCGAGTGACCGTCTTCCCGCACGCACCAACTCCACTTGTCGACGCAGCACCCTCTGCGCTTGGCGGTACATCCAGCCGTGACGCTCTCCGCCGGATAAGCATGCGCCGTTGCTGTTGCACGCCTATTTTATTTCGCCATCCTCGTGGCAACCAATGGCAGCCAACGGCAGCCAACGGCAGTGCACCGGGTGCTCATTGGTCGACTGTGCGAGCTGAGAGATTCCGCTTCACTTCGTCCTCGTCCGCATGAGCGCCTTCACTTCCTCACTTATCCGACATTTCAAACGCCACCACACGGCTGTTGTGCGTGCAAAGTTGAGGTGGTGACATCAACACCCCCTCGTCAAACAGTACACAAGAGTCAGTTGTATCGCCTAACATCAAGCATTTCTACTGGTGCGAAAGTCAAAGCGTTCCACTTCACATTCGCTGCAGAGATCCTCGTTACGCCATAGTCACTGACAGCTATTGACAAAAGCACTACGTGTCAACTCTTCCCTCAACAGGCCTGTGCAAGCCTGAGAATGAACTCGCAAGAACTGACTCATCTCCTCTCAGATCTGCACTGACTTCCAAAACAAACCATCGCGAACTGTGAGGTCACCAGCACCCCAATAAGTAGGCACAGTGTGAGTCTGTCATTGCCTCCACCAATATCCCACACCTCACCTTCCCACAAAGCGAACAAATGGAGCACGTCAAGTTGATCCATCAAACTCACTGTGGCATATTCCACGCATACTTTGCTGCACCGACATGAGAAGGATCCATGGAGCACACCAATCCTCAATTGGATTGGAGCTGTGCTTTGGTTCTAGTTTGGCAATTTCATGACACAACGACGCTGTGCATCCAGTATGGCTCATCGACAACGACTGACGTCGCCAATTCGTGCGACGTGGTCATCACTCTTCAAGTGATGGAGGCGCAGTACTACGGACAAGGAGACGCAGTCAGAGTTTGTCCGGATTCGGAGAGTCTCGACCAGGCAGGTGCTCGTAGGCGAAGAATTGACTGAGTGAGTGAGTTCGTCCTCATGGCCCGCCCAAGTGCAACCACCCTCCTGACTAAGCCAACTGTTGCAGCGGTCTGCATCATGGTCACAAGAAGCTCCACCGTCGAGCTGGCAATTATACCGACTTCCCGTTTGGAAGCAATAGGCGCGCGATGCTTTGGTCGTGCTGAAGTGAAGGGAGACGCGATTGACACGTCACTGTGGCATCGCATCGCCTTTGACAGTAATTTGACAGGCGGCCTACGGCAATGACCACAGCACCGCCTCATCTAATGAAGACTCTTTTGTGAGATGTGAAGAGTGCAATCTGGATCTAGCTTCTGCTTGACACGCTTCACACCTTTGGGTCAGTGAGGAGTTAGTTGCAAGAGCTGTCCATCCTCCCGAGCCTGCGCTTTGCATTGTAGTGTGTCGAAGTCGTGCAGTTGGTGACTGGAGTTAATCGACCAAGCAACTTATCATCGAGGCTAAAGCATGCCCCAACCGCGTTTCCATTGAGACGTGTTCACGTCGTTGCCCAATGTCCTTCCATACACACCTCCATGCTGGCTAGGCAAGGGATACAGCAAAGGAGCCATTTCTTCCACATAGCGTAGAGTCAGCATTGCTTGCCACTGCGACACTCTGACTCCAAGGGAGGGAATAGTTGCTTTACCTCCTCGTAGTTGATCGCACCGCTATGAAGAGGAATGCACACAACTTGTCTCGATTCGACAGTACATGCCAGTGCGTGTGTGTGTGTGTGTGTGTGTGTGCTGCCTTCGTTTACACTTGGTTCTTGTGCTCCAGTCTCTGCACTGGCCTTGAGGTGGCACCTCACTATGGTGCCATCACTGCTGTCGTCGCGCACTTAAATTGGGTGGGGACAAGGTGCTGCTCTTTATTCGTTAGCATACCAACTACACGGTCCTCCGAGTGGACTGCACAACCACTCTTTGTCAACATTCACCTTTACCACTGTTGAAGCGATTCAAAAGCACGCAACCTGGTGGTGGTGGTGGTGGTGGTGATGCGCCGCACTGGTTGGCAGTTGATGCCACATGAACTGAGGTGGTTTAGAGTTGATACAATAGCCTCGAGGCTATTGCATCGTTTTCACTGCCATGCCATCTGCCACTCGCCTGCATTCAGATGTCGCAGGAATTTGGCATCACTCTTGTCGCATGATTCACTGCGGGTGAAACTCCTGCCACTACTTTAACGTTGGTAGTAGAACAGGTGATGAAGTAGGTCGCAATATAATCACTTTTTCGACTTTTTTGCCACTAACACTGCCACCACCTACTAACAATACTCTGTGTATAGTACGGTCCGTGTAAATTAACAAAGAGCTTTGAATTTGAATGGTGCAGGATACATTTTTATTGGCTAAACTTTTATGAAGGTTGGTAAATGGTGATGAAATAATATTTACGTAATTTCATCATGACTGTCCATTTATTTGAGATTGTAGGTCAGATTGTGGGTGTCGCAGGCAGCACTGGCAACCAGCATGAATTGAAAAAAGGCTCAACTGAGTTGCATCAATTCCTTTTCCAAGGAATTATAGATGTGTGTTGAAAATAAACCTGGATATCGTTGCAATGTGTTCTAGACAAAATGTCTGGCTTTGCAGATCAACATTAGTCCATTTTCAGGCATTCACAAGCTGAACTTACTAATGCGGTTTTCCTGATGTCCGTTGTAATTTCATGTAGGAGTGAGAGCATTAAGCATTCTTTCACACCAAAAAATGACTTGACTTCGAGCTAGCAGCACCAGATAGTCACCGCCACGCCATGTGGTACGGCCACGCACTGACAATAGTGGCAGCCATGCATCCCATTAAAGAGTAGACAAAGAAAGTCCTGTGAGTAGCCCGGTCGTTCACAGGGATGATAAGTAATCTGACGTCTATGCTGTATCCTTCCTTGTGGCTACTAACCTTGGTCAGTTTTAGCCAGCCGTGGACAGCCGATTAAGTTCTTGACTGCTGCTCCGCAGATTGGCTCGTTCGTCGAACCAAATCGACCTTTGAACCATGCACGCTGGTTGGCCATGGCAGAATTCTCTTCTCCAATTTTTTAGAACGTAAAACTAAATTGAATTATGCGCTGCGCACCACACCTCACTGCTATGGCTGCTCTCAAGGGAGTGTTAGCCGACATCTAATGAATATCGGCCATCGTACGCACGCCTTGCGTTTAAAATGTGCGCAGGGGTACTTATGGCACTGCCCCGTGTCACCTATCAAAACCCTCATTTCCTAATGTAATCTGCGTTTGCTTGTATTTTTGCCTTATTCGTCCCTTTAGTGCTTGCACAGTTCGGACAGGAGGCAGGTCCGACGCCAACCGATAACCCCGTTTAAATCATGAAATTGAGGATGGTATTTAAATAAAAACCAATTTTGTCATAAATTTATTACATATACATTAAGGCGGTGACAATAGGGCTTCAAATATATTGTGTTTTTCATTTGCAAAACAACTTTAAGTTCACCCTTTCCACATCCATGCTCAATTACCCAGGAAGTTTAGTTTGCAAATTTATAGTCGTAGGTGAAGGCCATGAAATGACACAATTCGAGGCATTAAGGTAGCTTCAATTCACCGATTTCTAGTTTCATCACAAAAAAGACTGCTTCGCAGACTGAAGCAGTATATGGTAGGCTTTCAAATTGTGATTGTAGTTAGTCAACTGAAGCGTCAACATAATAAACCCCTATGAAGAGCCTTCATTTTGTCCTGTCATCTGGCCATCACTAAGCCTGATTGTAGCCCAAGCTTATACAACTCATAATGAGTTTGAGCGCATTTAAATGGCAATCAAAATTACACAACAAGTGAAAAAGGCCACAAGGGGTTTTATTCCATCCGGTTTCTGATTAAAAAAATTGCTTGGAAAGTTTTTTCCTTTGGACTCATGATGCTGAAGGTACGGGTCTTGCATGGACACCTTCTGCAGCACTTGGCAGTGCTTAGACTAACCAGGTACTAAAAAAATCTTAGTCCAAGTTCCACAGCAAAGTAAATTTATCTGAGTAAAAGGAAACTTGACACATCATGAAAGGAATCTCAATTTCTATGTAAGAAGGACGGCGTGGCCTTCGGACCATACCGATAGCCCGCAACCCTCCTTCATGCCGGTAACACACGTCCTTTCATCTCCTTGCATCTTTGAAAATTGCTCGAAGTGCCGATGGAAAGTGAACCCCATGCCGAAGTACAACTATCCCGACTCCTTCTACTATTTACCAAACCTTAACACAGTGAAAGAAAGGCATATGCTGTGGATGGGAACATCTGCGATGACTCCTCTGACCCCATCTGCACTGTTGCCATATTGTGCAGGAATGCTTGCCACATCCGGAGCTACGCTGGTTGTGGGTTCAACCATCAAAATGTTTGGTGCGGAGCTGTCCGCGATACCTGCATGAGGTGTTTACTTAATTGAACACTTAGTACCTTCCCCGTCTCTATACTACCTGGAGAGAAACGAGGTAGACGAATTACTGGGTGGTGCTGAACTGAAAACAGGGACAAGGATAGATTGATCCAATATCTTTTCCTACAAAACTGTTTAAAGCAATGTCAAAAGTAAAACGACTTTGCTTTTGGGTCCATATTCTTACGATAAATGATGACCTACACACTTTTCCTTCCCTCAATAGGGCTTTCAAGACCAAAGGAACTCTAACTTTACTTGAAATACTAAGAGTGATCAATGACGTTACAGTCAAGTATCGATGCATTTATATGAAAAAATTCGATTCATATAGTGTTTATCGCATTGGTATCATAGTAAGGCACCGACCATGTTGTGCAAGCCAACGCTGGAGAGAGTCAAAGAGGATTGCCGCGAACGGCGCTCCAAAGAGTTGGAAAGCAACAAAATACCCTAACTACGTACTTAATTCCCTCCTTTTGGTTCCGAGGGAACATAAGGCTCAATTATTGTGCTTCAACTGGACACGGCAACCTTCGGCCTATGTCAGTATTTGGACTTCTTTTAAACATAGAGGAGACGCGGGTTGCTGCAATAAGTCCTGAAATAAAAATTATGCTTGTGGCTGTTGAAATTTGAATGAGTTATATTCGGATATTAAAAGATGGCCTTATTTTCTTAAAAAGTACTTAACTCATCTCGTTTTAAGAGAAAGTGATAGAACTCGATGGTGAAGTGGACAGCGCTTCCAGGATCAACCTAAACGCAGACGTTGAGGCAAATCGTTAAGAGCAATCGATAATCGATGATAAAATCGATGCAGGTGTAGGTGGTATGGAATCGAAAGCGAAATCAAGCGCGCGTAGGGGCCCTAATGAGAACAGCGAATTTTAATGTTTGCCATATCCGTACATATTTTGCCACAACATTGGGGATTTTAGCGATCCCCTGGACGCTAGCGGGATAGCTACTTCAAAAGGTCAATTCTAGTAACTCGAGCATTCCGATTATCACAAAGTATTTCGCTACTACTTTTGTTTATACATTATAGCTCGAGGAGATAAAAAACACCCTTGAGAAACGGTTTGCAATTTTATCTGATTTTTCCTCAACTCTCATATTCTTCGGTCTGTGTAATTAAACGAAAATTGCTAATTTTAGAGATTTCAGGATCTCAACAATTAAATTACGGACCAATTTGCGAAAAATGGTTAGTTTTGGTGAAAGCACAAGAATTAAGCAAAAGTTGCCTGGTGCTTAAGTGACGATGTGCAGAATGGTATTGCCATCAATTTTTCTTCCACCATTTGCGCATTGGCACCACACACTCAATCTAAGAACATAAAATGCCACATACGACTACGCGGCCTTTTAATAGTCAACTTAAATCGTCTGATCGATGGCATGGTCTGCGAGCCATATCAGTAGCTTTCAGTGCTTTTTGTGCCAGCAATGCACTTTTTGTCCTATCCTTATGACTCCTCAAGACTTCGAAAAAGACCCGAAGCACTGAAGTTTATAAACCATTATAGGTCCAAACTTTGAGCGGACTTAAGCATTTATTGGAGGATGAGTTCCAACTCTAGTTTCGGATAGGTCATAAGTCCTCGCTAAAAATGAACGCGATAAATAAGCGGGAACGTTTAGAGAAGCTAAATAGTTCAAGAAACAAATACTAATTTTTATCGAATTCTTGGGAATAAAAGAAATTAGACCCAGTTTACTTGCGAAAATTTAAGCGCCGAGGTTGTGTTGATGCATTCAACTGAATCCTAAAATATGCAATTGCCGCAACATCAATGCAACGTATTTGATTTTTAGTAAGGAAGTGTTGATCACCAAATCCATCTTTAATTTGAGATTATGCAATAAAGCGCATGTTTTAAAAATAATCTTATTTGTCTATATTTACAATTTATCGAAAAAGCATTCAAACTTAGGTTATGTAGATAAGTAGGTCACAATTGAAGCCGCGTGAAGTGAGTTGATTGGTTGTGCCAATTAGCTTGGAAAAGATAAATCAGGCGGTCGCCCTTTCGCATGGAAAGTACTGATAGGGTTCTTGGTGCGTTGCGCGATACCTTCCATCACGATCAGTTTAAAAGCAAGTTACAGGAAGACGCCATTCGTTGTATCGCTAGATGTTCTCACAATGTATTTATTTCCATGCCTACCGGCTCCGGTAAAAGCCTTTGCTATCAGTTGCCTGCAGTTCTCCAGGATGGCTTGTCTATCGTCATTTCTCCTCTCATCGCTCTCATTTATGATCAACTTTCTCATCTTTCTAAATTGAAAATTCCTGCTGCAACACTTAATTCAAAGCAATCTGCAAAGGAGCGAACAGATATTATGAAAAGGCTATTGCGTCCATCTGACTCTTTGGAGCAATCTGCGCTACCTGAAATTAAGTTGCTGTACATCACGCCCGAACAGTGTGAGACTGATGGCTTCAGATCCCTAGCGCAGAAATTAGCCGAGTCAGACTCCGTGAAGTATGTTTTTGTCGACGAAGCCCATTGTGTCTCTGAATGGGGTCACGATTTTCGACCTGCCTACCTCAAGCTTGGGAAACTGAGATCTATCTTATTTCCTACGGTGCCCTGTATTGCCCTTACTGCAACAGCTAATTCGCGAGTCAAGGCCGATATTATTTCCACATTAAAATTAAGTCCTGAGACATCTCGAAAGGAAACTTGCCTACTAATCAAAAAATTTAGAGAATTTGTTACTGGCGTCTATCGTCCAAATTTATACTACGATGTGATGTTCAGTGACTTGATAAAAACGCCTTATGATGACTTATCCTTGTTCATTCGTCAGTGCCTCTTTGGTGAAGATCCATCTAAAAACCTAGTGGTAATTACCAACATTCATGGTATTTTTTCGCTTTAAGAAAAATTCGAGTGGCATTGTTTATTGTCGGACTCGAGAGGATTGTGAAACTGTTGCCTATCAGTTGTCCCTCCGAGGAATATCAGCTCGCGCCTACCATGCCGGTCTAGGAAGCGAAGATAGGACTAAGGTTCAAGATGAGTGGTTCAAAGGAGTCTTTTTAGTTGTGGCAGCCACTATCAGTTTCGGCATGGGTGTCGACAACGCTCATGTTCGGTGAGTTACTTCGATTAACTTACGTCATCCCTTTCAGCTGTGTTGTGCACTGGACAGTACCAAAGAGTTTAGCCGCCTATTACCAGGAGTCCGGTAGAGCTGGACGTGATGGTCTTCCTTCTTATTGTCGGATATACTACGCTAAACAGGAACGTGACACAGTGGCATTCCTGGTTGGTCAAATGTCAGAGGTGTGCTTCTCGTTTGAATATTTATGCCTATTCATCCATCTGAGTTATTCCACCCAATTTTTTGCAGAGAGCTCTAACACAAAAGAAGAAGGAGCATCGCGAGAAAGGAGTACAGGACTTGGCGCTCATGATCAACTATGTCGAGAGTGTAAAGTGGGTTTTTTTTGCGGTTTGCCAAAAGTTCATGATATACTTCTGGTTGACCTTTGTGTTGTACGTCTTTTCGTCCAACGAAGGTGTCGTCATGCTCAATTCGCTGCGTATTTCGGTGATGATCCACCTTCCTGTGTCAATCGTTGCGACGTTTGTGCCAATTCTACAAAGGTCTCCCAGCTTTTGGCAGGTTATAGGCGTGTAATATATGGTTCGTCTTTACACCTTCTGCTGCTTTGGTGGTTCGCGTATTTTTATTCATGGTAGTGCTCTGGCCCCAATCAAGTGGTTATTTTGCGGGAGGCGTATCTATTTCGCTCATTTATTTCTCAAAGTGGCACTTTTTCTTCGCTTTGTGACATCGAATTGGTCATATTTCCTGTTTATGTCCCAGGATGCTTTCAGTTATCGTGTCTTATCTACGTTGTTGGGTTTCTAATGCCCTCCTTTTATTGTTAACGAATTCAAGTTCAATTTTAAAATTCTTTACTTAGGTAGCTTAGTCGAAGGCGAAGGAGTGGATGAGCATGAAGAGCTGGACACCAATCTGTACAGAGTCTGTCCTCGGCACAAAGGCGGAGTCTGGGAGGTCTACGACGTCGACAAAGAATGTTTTGTGTCCAGGGAGAGACGAGACTTCGAGGAAGAGGCACGGAATCAGCGCACTAATTTCGTTCTCAAAGAGCTAGCTCGTCGCAGAATGGCCATCGAGGCGGCTGAGCCGAGGGTATGCCTCAAATAGAACAAAGTTTCAAAAAGGCGAATATTTGTCGTTATGCTATAGCATATGAATTCTCAGTTCCGCCAACGGTACAAGACACGCTCAGTAGCTGACCGCTGCTTTGTCGGGATTAAGGTCGGCTTAATTTTGATGCGTATATTTCAGTGTAATTATGGCTCAAGGCTATTGACGGCTTTGGTGCCGAAAGGCAGAGCACATGAGTGTTTTTTTCAATTACTTCTCTGGAATTTTAACTGAGAGCCCTGCTGCACCAACGTTTCTCATTACCACTATTGAAGGCACGTCCCGTATACCTGCCTGTTTTTACGTGATATCGATTACTGACTTTTTGATAAACTCAACTTGTAGTTATGCGCCAGTAAATTTAGTCACTCTTAAACCAAAAGTGTTCTGCGCCCATTTGAGCGTTTTAAGTTCAGCCAATCAGTTTGCGACACGATGTGCTGCTACTGCAGTTATAATTGGCCTATAAAGAGTGTATGTAATCACAAATTTAGCCGTATTTGACTTTATTCATCACTACATTTTATGTATAGTTCTCCCCAATGCTTAAGCGCTCTTGTAGTTCTTTTTTTACCTTTGATTTTGCCATTTAAACTCCTTAGGTCGTGATATGCTCTATCAGCCCTTTTTGTCTTGCTCTTGGATGGTCTCTCTTCTAACTCCCAGGTGCCTTGGAGTTCTGCATCTGAGGACTCCCCTACTTATAGATCCCGAGAGCAAAATTATTAACGGCTTGACAGGAAAGACTCGAGATCAGACTCTCCAACTCCTCATTACCGCTGTATGTGGTCACCTGACTAGCACCAGTGATAGAGGCTCCAATGTGGATACGGAGAAGTCGCATCTCAGCAAACTAGCCGCACAACTGGAGCACCAAATCTTCAAATCCTCAAAGGTTAATGCGATCCCATAATTGCATCTTACTTAATCTTTGGCAGTAGCAAGAGTTGCGGTTTGAAATACTATAGGTCGCTGGTGTCTACCGCGGGCATATGGCGCGTAGGATCAGTCAGGCTCGTAAAGCTGCCTCTCTGACTGCGATCTACGAGGCATTTGCGGAATGGCTAAATGTTCCCGCGACCTCTCTCAATCCAGTCGACCCCAACGTCCCCAGTTGTTCCTCTGAATTCTTGAATCATCTAAAGCCTGAAGAGTTCAACGTTAGACAGCCGTCACCTCCACCACTCATCTCCTCATCGCCCCCACCGTTGCTGCTGGCCACTGAAACAAAGTTGTCCAGTCCGCATCCCAGTTTATTTGTTGAAAACCGTCTCAAACCTCAGTCTTTGAGTGGTGGTGCCAATGCTCAGAACATTCTGGAATCCACTTGCCTTCCGCCATCCTTAAAAAAATCCCTTACTGGGGACTTAAGTGACGAATCTAAGGAGGAGAAGCTCTCTACGGATTTGAGGGTAACTTTCTGACGTGTTTAGTCGGTTTATTGAAGCTTGCCTACTGATATCCACTTCGCATTGTCTTCACAGCCTTCCGAGGAATCAGCAATGACTTACTTCTGGGAGAAGTCAACGCCCACTCCAAGTGTCCAGAAAAGGCTACAAGTGAGGGACTTGGATGAAGATGTATCGGTAGTAAAAGTGATAAAAAAGGAGGGACCTTCGAAAGCCCATTTCCTCCTCCAGGACCCTACTCCATTGCCGTCACAGTCATCACTACCACCGCTGTCGACATTGTCACAAAACGTGAGATGACATTTCTGCGTTAACCTGTACTCCAAGTGAACAAGTTAACATCGTATAGAAAGCTCGAGCATATTATTTTTAACGCATTTGCTACCGAGGTTTGAGAGAAAATTGCCCACCATGGTCCAAGCGCTTTACTATTCTGATCTGACACTAACTGACTTTATTCTAATTTTTTCCCTGTGATTTGTCCTTCTTCCCACACATTTGTTGTGTGGAGGCTCGGGTAAGGAAATCAGGGTGTCACGTGTATGAAATTGACGGTTAAAATGAAGATATTCTTGCTTACCGATAACAGCAGTACCACTTTGAATTCTCTATAGGAATCTTGAATGCAGTTCACGGTGCTCAACAAATCAAAGCCTGGGTTTTTTAAGTCGTTCCTACTTTGCTTGATATTTCTTGTCATTCAGATAAGGTTTTTTTATGGTATTTTAATTCGGCATCTCACAGATGCGCATGCGGAATGGTTCTGAAGTCCAGAAGCCAGTAAAAACATTGCTTTATTAATGAAGTTCTTTTTTAATTCGACGGCTTCTCTATTCGTTTTCGAGTTTAACATTTTTAAAATGGGTTTTAGATGTCTCCGCCTCTTGGACCTGTTATTAAGACTGGCACGTCAGTAGCTGGACCAGCTCCTCTGGCTTTTTGTGATCGCTCACCGTTCGACCACAGGGTAGGACAAATGTTTCTTTTTCTCATTTTATCGCCTTTTTTCCCATTTTTGATGGCTGTTATCACTTCAATTTATCACGCATTTTAATTCACATACTATCTGATTTTCCTTGTTCGACCTCCGATTTCGTTGGGAAAGTTTGATGGTATTATTTATTCCCAGTCGAGGATCGTTAGGTTGTGTGACAAGGCTCATCGTAGTAGCGCTTGAGTGGTAACTCAAATTTAGTAACGCCTTCTGACCCAGTAAGGCATTGACGAAGCCGCTGACGTCTCTAAATTCAAACAACTTGAGTGGTCAGATAAAAGTAGCGCTGTGGTATGGCATCGGGGTTGTCACTGTCAACGCGCCTAAATTCAGTTGATGTTTGTTGACGTCACAGAAACTCATCCAAATTGAATAGATCAAATCTGAAAGGGATATTATGGCTTGTATGCACTTAAAAAGATGAGAATTTAGTTTCAGTACGAGCTTCAAAAACCGAATTCCCCAGAACAATTACCCCTTGGATGAGGATTGCCTAAGTTTCTGATTTTCGTCGAGATTTTAAGACTAGGTAATGTATACTGCATTTGTTTATTAAATCACACCGTTATCTTAAACTGAAAGCCTAGGGAGATTCTACTCTCTCCAACTTCTTCCATTTCAACTATCAGAGCTCTTGCATGCCCGGGAACTCAAGCCAGGTTTCCTCTCGTGATCAACGACATGAGAGTAGGATAAAGTCGCATCGGTTGGTAGGCTGAGCATATGGGGATCTTTTTAGTTAAAAACTTCGTTTTATCATTTTTCCATCCCACCGACTTCTATCTAACGCCTTTATCAGTCCGAAGAAACACGCATGAAGACGAGTTTCGTCGCCAACGTTGTAGTCCGTTCGCTCTCGCGTTACTACTCTCTGGGTGCCTTCAAGGACAAGGTATGTGACCCGTGTTCTAGAAGCAAAAATGTTACGTTTCTTTGTTTTGTTTCACACTCCATCATGTAAATAACCTCATTTTCAGTCTCGACTTCCATTTGACCTGTCAAGTTTTCCTCCAACACAGTGTCAGACTTATGACGCCCAATTTCCTTACTTGACAGATATATGCTGTCTATCCTCGTTCATTTACAGTGCTAGAACGAAAACGGCGATGTAGGATGTCCTTGATTTTAGAACCACTACACCGTTTCGTTTTCGATTAGCATCTGTATCGGTCGAAATAATGCTTTAACTGGTGTCATTATCGTGGCACTAAAACGTGAACTGTATTAACAAGTCGATGTCGTGGGCTCTGGCTGCAGAGTGCTTTGGAAGTGTAGACGAACTAGAACATTGAATCGTCAATGCAGTAGGGTGCTCTTTTGTTCACTTCAGTTCACCGTTTTTTGTTTGCACGGATGCGTTTAGTAGGAAATTTATTGGCAAAATGTACTTTGATGCCTGAGTACCAGGAGTTATGCCTGTCATTGAGACATAGGCGGTGTGTTCTCGACCTAGTAAGATGATATTCCTCATACGCCATCCCATCTCCATTGTGCTTTCAAGTTCAGCTTTAGCACAATTTAACCCAGTAGCGTCTCCCCTCTCGTACTTTTAGACTTTTTTTAATTATTTTAAATTGTTTTTAACCTGGAATATTTGTGGGGCACAAAACCTATTGTTGCTGTAGCCGGCAACATACAGTGAACTAAGTCAGGTTTCATTCACTGTCAAATTTATCGTTATTCCATTTCAGTGCTCATACAGGCGGACTAGAAATGCAAGATCCCAAGTCACATTTCATACAATCAGTTATTTTGTAGAGCCTTGCTCTGATACTAGTTGGGCTACACAGTGGGTTTATCTATATAATTGCAAGATCCACTACCTTCTCCCCTTTCTCCAGGCCACATTCAAGGATGTTGCGCGCGAGTTGACTCGGCGGCTCGTCAAGAGTGGGATTTCTGATGAAGAAGGTAGGTATTGGGGTGGCTTCGATACTAGTTTCATAGACATTGTGATAGTTTTTTATCACGTTTTTTCTACTTTGAAGTCTACTCATCATTTTGGTTACTAATGTAATCCTGCTCACACAGCTCCTGTCGTCGTTAGTATTTCTTTCCAGAAGTCAAACTTCCCTGACACTAGAAGCTGTTTGCGCTACCCTAAAGTTGCCAGAGCACGTGCCGCACTACCAAAGATCAGTCGTCATATAAAGAGGGCAGTGGGGATATAACCCTTGAAATAGGCTGGACATTGAGATACCATTGTTTTTTTTCTGCGAGTTCAGTTCAGAGAGAGATATCTCGGATAACAAATCGACTGGTGGCACCCTATCGACGATCATCAAGCGATTCGCGGGCAAAGCGGCCTGTACCCATCTCCCGTCTTGACGATCTCGCCTGGGCAGAGGCTCTAAGCGATATCAGGATCAACAGAGTTCAGCCTATTTAAACTCACCCGCTCATTGACTTTGACTCATCGCTACTTTCGCATATCCTGTACATTCCTCTGTTCATTTTAGCGAATCGAAGCGTATTTCCTACTAGTGGGTCTTGCCCATTTTTGGCAAGGGAGAAATCAATCTTGATAATTTCGTCAAATGTCTTCCTGTCGGAAGTCGATGTCATTTTGAGTCCTGAGCTCCACTTGCTTAATAATGTCGACCCATGGATGATCTTGGGTATCAGGAGATAAAAACGGTTCCGAATCCAGCTGTTTTGGTGATCGAGCACGGACTGTAGGCTAGTCAAATGCTCTTATCTTCGATTGCACGTTTTGCTCGGCTCTGGGAAGTATTCAGAGAGAGAGAGAGAGTGTGTGTGATGGTTTTCCAATTGTCTGGCCCTATTTTATTACTGCATGAAACTTTTTCTTTAGCTGTTTTAGGTAATGGAATTTTTCACATACGTACACAGTGACCCAGCAGTAGGTCGTTGAGTTCGCACAGGACTTCAGGCAACAGCAGAACATCGTCTAGGTCCTTTGTCCTTTGGACTTAAGTGGGTTTCTTTTTATTTAGCTCACTGTGTGGGTCCTTTCATGCAGTTCTATGAAGGTGATGTCAATCTACCCAGTTCTGCCTAAAAACATCTTTTTTAGTATGCTACAAGTGGCTTAGATCACCTACTTTTATGCCGGTACTGGCGGTGAAACTACTTCGGTATCAGTTCTCTCATCGATCCTTTGTGATGCCTTGTCTGCGTATAGTTTGCTCATACTCTGGTGGATGTCGATTGGTTTTTAATCAACTATAAAATGCATAATGAGGACAATGAGCTTGCTTTTTGATATGCCCCAAAAGAGAAGTTTAGCCGCCTTTGAACGTTGGATAAGGCAAAGCGATCAACTCTATAAAAGCTAGATTCAGCTGGAACATACCAATTTCGTTGGTGTTTCCAAGGTTAGTAGAGGTTTGCTGTCTGAAGACTTGTTTCATAATTACTTGAAGAAATCAAGGTGCAAAATGTGTTGTTTGGTGCCTTTTTGTTGTACTGTAATCGGTACCGACCCACGTCAGCAAAAGGGATTTGCTCAGTTCTCCATCCGTCTTGGTGAAACGTTATCATGGGATCCAGCATTCGAAAATGTTGATGTCACGTTTGTAAATTGTTTGTTGAAGTTGAGGTTTCGTGTACTATCAAACGCAGGATCTTAGGCACTAATGAGGAATACGCTCTCCAAGTGTGCATGAGGAAGCGGACCTCTTTGGAGCCTCACTCTCTAACCACAAATCTATACCATCCTTAGTTGGGGCCTGCCACTATTTGACGAAATAAGAACCAGAGTGTGCATACACCTACGGCGCATAACGCACATGCTTATTAAAAAAACAGTTTAGCATCAACGAATAAGTTTGATCGGTAGTGAGACGAGGAAACCGCCGGAGGGGCGCCATAACCCACACCGGCCCCCATTAGGTAGTACGCACAAAAAATGGTGTCTGTAAGACCTTAAATAACATCATCCTCTTCGACAACGTTGTGAAAAACGGCTAATTCCAATGCTACTGCATTGCCAACGAAGGATTAACAGGCGATTTCTACTAAAATCATTCAGTGAAAGCATAGCATACTAAGAGTGAGAGTAATTTGAATTCTAACGAGGCATCAGCATAGCACTTAGTTGCGGTGTTGGAATCAGACGAATGAGTGGTGATGCATGCACCCGAAGCAGGCTCGACTAGATGGGAATCGTATTGACCAAACAACGAGAGGGGTAGAAGTCAGTGATGGACACTAGTGCCCACGTCTGACTGCATCAGTGAGGACACCAAATTGATGGCCTGTGTGCCCTTGAGACATGCTCCGTCTATTCGCGATTGAGCTGTGTGCTTTTTGCTGCTGTGTAAGCGGAGCCCACCTCTTGGTGTGGCTATGCATCTCGGTTGGTTAACCACCCCTGTGCTTTCCTCTGTGGCACCATCCAGAAAGGAAAGGTTGACTTTGTAGATCTTGTGTATTTTTCGCGGTACAAATAGAATGTTTAGGGACAATCTGTGAAGCTTAATCATTAGTGTGGCCTTTAGAATTATTAAAATGCTGCGACGCCGCGCCAAATGGGCATGTAAAGCTACGGCCTTAGGATTTTTCCTATGTTTACATGCTGTTCCATGAGATAAAAAAACATTCTACGGTCAGGTACCGCCACCAATTCAAACTTGTCATAAGCGCTAAGCACCACTCTGTTGAACATAAACACAAATCATGATACTATTGTGTAAGCGTTCTTTTATTATCTCCTGAGGTTCATTCCTTGCCACTCCTAACCTTCTGCGCAAAACATACAGTCAAATTCATACACAGAGTATTGTTAGTAGGTGGTGGCAGTGTTAGTGGCAAAAAAGTCGAAAAAGTGATTATATTGCGACCTACTTCATCACCTGTTCTACTACCAACGTTAAAGTAGTGGCAGGAGTTTCACCCGCAGTGAATCATGCGACAAGAGTGATGCCAAATTCCTGCGACATCTGAATGCAGGCGAGTGGCAGATGGCATGGCAGTGAAAACGATGCAATAGCCTCGAGGCTATTGTATCAACTCTAAACCACCTCAGTTCATGTGGCATCAACTGCCAACCAGTGCGGCGCATCACCACCACCACCACCACCACCAGGTTGCGTGCTTTTGAATCGCTTCAACAGTGGTAAAGGTGAATGTTGACAAAGAGTGGTTGTGCAGTCCACTCGGAGGACCGTGTAGTTGGTATGCTAACGAATAAAGAGCAGCACCTTGTCCCCACCCAATTTAAGTGCGCGACGACAGCAGTGATGGCACCATAGTGAGGTGCCACCTCAAGGCCAGTGCAGAGACTGGAGCACAAGAACCAAGTGTAAACGAAGGCAGCACACACACACACACACACACACACGCACTGGCATGTACTGTCGAATCGAGACAAGTTGTGTGCATTCCTCTTCATAGCGGTGCGATCAACTACGAGGAGGTAAAGCAACTATTCCCTCCCTTGAGTCAGAGTGTCGCAGTGGCAAGCAATGCTGACTCTACGCTATGTGGAAGAAATGGCTCCTTTGCTGTATCCCTTGCCTAGCCAGCATGGAGGTGTGTATGGAAGGACATTGGGCAACGACGTGAACACGTCTCAATGGAAACGCGGTTGGGGCATGCTTTAGCCTCGATGATAAGTTGCTTGGTCGATTAACTCCAGTCACCAACTGCACGACTTCGACACACTACAATGCAAAGCGCAGGCTCGGGAGGATGGACAGCTCTTGCAACTAACTCCTCACTGACCCAAAGGTGTGAAGCGTGTCAAGCAGAAGCTAGATCCAGATTGCACTCTTCACATCTCACAAAAGAGTCTTCATTAGATGAGGCGGTGCTGTGGTCATTGCCGTAGGCCGCCTGTCAAATTACTGTCAAAGGCGATGCGATGCCACAGTGACGTGTCAATCGCGTCTCCCTTCACTTCAGCACGACCAAAGCATCGCGCGCCTATTGCTTCCAAACGGGAAGTCGGTATAATTGCCAGCTCGACGGTGGAGCTTCTTGTGACCATGATGCAGACCGCTGCAACAGTTGGCTTAGTCAGGAGGGTGGTTGCACTTGGGCGGGCCATGAGGACGAACTCACTCACTCAGTCAATTCTTCGCCTACGAGCACCTGCCTGGTCGAGACTCTCCGAATCCGGACAAACTCTGACTGCGTCTCCTTGTCCGTAGTACTGCGCCTCCATCACTTGAAGAGTGATGACCACGTCGCACGAATTGGCGACGTCAGTCGTTGTCGATGAGCCATACTGGATGCACAGCGTCGTTGTGTCATGAAATTGCCAAACTAGAACCAAAGCACAGCTCCAATCCAATTGAGGATTGGTGTGCTCCATGGATCCTTCTCATGTCGGTGCAGCAAAGTATGCGTGGAATATGCCACAGTGAGTTTGATGGATCAACTTGACGTGCTCCATTTGTTCGCTTTGTGGGAAGGTGAGGTGTGGGATATTGGTGGAGGCAATGACAGACTCACACTGTGCCTACTTATTGGGGTGCTGGTGACCTCACAGTTCGCGATGGTTTGTTTTGGAAGTCAGTGCAGATCTGAGAGGAGATGAGTCAGTTCTTGCGAGTTCATTCTCAGGCTTGCACAGGCCTGTTGAGGGAAGAGTTGACACGTAGTGCTTTTGTCAATAGCTGTCAGTGACTATGGCGTAACGAGGATCTCTGCAGCGAATGTGAAGTGGAACGCTTTGACTTTCGCACCAGTAGAAATGCTTGATGTTAGGCGATACAACTGACTCTTGTGTACTGTTTGACGAGGGGTGTTGATGTCACCACCTCAACTTTGCACGCACAACAGCCGTGTGGTGGCGTTTGAAATGTCGGATAAGTGAGGAAGTGAAGGCGCTCATGCGGACGAGGACGAAGTGAAGCGGAATCTCTCAGCTCGCACAGTCGACCAATGAGCACCCGGTGCACTGCCGTTGGCTGCCGTTGGCTGCCATTGGTTGCCACGAGGATGGCGAAATAAAATAGGCGTGCAACAGCAACGGCGCATGCTTATCTGGCGGAGAGCGTCACGGCTGGATGTACCGCCAAGCGCAGAGGGTGCTGCGTCGACAAGTGGAGTTGGTGCGTGCGGGAAGACGGTCACTCGCCTGTGCATCCGTGGGGTGTGGAGGTGGATGCGGTGTCCGTGGCAGCGTCAAATGCTTCTCCTCGTTGAACCACGAGGAGGTGAGCCGACACTCGGCGGAGATAGAGGCAGTGCTGTGTCTGCAGCCCAAAGTACTCACCTCCGCCACCGTCAAACCCACGGCTGAGACTCGCCAGGTACGCTCCTTGCTGAAAGATGCCGGTAGGTGGTCGCAGTGTGTGCGGTTGTGTGGTTGTATGGTTGTGTGGTTGTGTGGTTGTGGCGTGTGGGTATGTGTGTGGCAGTGAACGATGATATTGTCGTTGACGTGCCGTGCCGTGCCGTGTCGTGTCATGTCGTGTCGTGTCGTGTCGTGTCGTGTCGTGTCGTGTCGTGTCGTGTCGTGTCGTGTCGTGTCGTGTTGATGGCGGTGGCCTTGTTGGCAGGATAAGAAGAATTGGAAGCGCAATGCGGACAAGAACGACTCGGCAATGCTGCCACTGCACTACGACTTTTCGGATGCGAAATTGACGACATTGGGGGAGCGGGGAGCGCTGCGTGAAGCAGCGCGGTGTCTGAAGTGCGCGGACGCGCCATGCCAGCACAGCTGCCCCACACAACTGGACGTGAAGGCGTTCGTGGGGAGCATTGGCAAGAAGAACTACTATGGAGCTGCTAAGGCCATCCTCTCGGACAATCCGAATGGTCTGACCTGTGGCATGGTGTGCCCAACCAGTGACCTCTGTGTCGGTGCCTGTAACCTCACCGCCACCGAGGAAGGACCCATCAACATCGGCGGTCTGCAGCAATTTGCTGTGGAGATGTTTGCCAACATGGATGTGCCCCAGGTAGGCCTTTCCCATTTCCTCCTCGTCCTACTCTACTCTACTCAACTCTACTCTACTCTACTCTAATCCACTCCACTCTACTCGCTTTCCTGCCATGCCGTGTCGTGCTCTCATCTCACCTTACTCTGCTTGCGGTAGCCCACTAGCTGGCACTTGGTGCAGTATTCTTGGATAGCACTGATGTGCAAGAAAATGCGATTTTTCTCTCGGTCGGCAGCAATGATGCGCGTTGAGGGAGCGAGTCGAATGGTGTGAGAAGAGCAGAGACCATGAAAATGTACGTGGAGCAGCGATCGTGCTGAGTTTGTTGCGAGAGCTAACTGTTGCCTGGAGTAGTTGTGGCATTGGAGTTGTCAAGTGCAGTCTGTCATTGGAAGTACTTTTATTTCTTCTTGCGTGCGTCTCCTATTAGAAGGCATGAGTGATTGCGCCGTGTGTAGGTGCATGAGCATTTCCATAGCATTACCGACTCCGCGGAGGGGTCTTGCGGGACTCTAGATGTCACCAAGTCCTTCCAATTGAGCCCATGCTTACTGGATTTCCATGACTGGTAATACAGGAGGCGCACGATGCGGTCCACGAGGCGTTCGATGCAGTGAGTTCACTGCGCTAGTGTGGATCATGCTGCATTTTGCTTAGTTCACAGTGTTTTGAGCTCGCTTACGCTCCCACGTAGAAATGCATGGCTCCGTGATTGCAAAGCTCTGTTGACGCTAGCTGCTGGTGTCCTTCGTGTGCTGAGTTTGCTGAGAGTTGGTTGTAGCACAGCACTTAGTGAGTCTTGAGGTGAGCATCCATATGGCACTCCATGGCATGGAACAGGATGGGGCAATTGAGACAGCCCAAGTGGTTTTCGAAGTTGCAACCAGCCAAAGTACTGTGGAAGGAGATGCCATTTGCACGCAGAAGGGATTGGAATGTGCCCAATGGCTGTGCCGTAGAGTGGAGGCACAACCTGCACAAGCTGAAGTGCTCACGTATATGTGTACACAGGTAAGTGGCATATTGAAGCCACCACAACAATAACGCTTGGAATCTGTTGTTCTTAAGTGTCAATGCGATTGCTTGCAGATGGCTGTAGGTGGATCGTGCAGACAAGGTGAGAGGCATGGAGGGGTCGCGTGTGAAGAGGGGGTCGTTGGATGTGTGTGTGATTAGTTTGGTGAGGGTGGTTGTGTTGTAGGTGGTGGATCCAGCAATAGTGGCGAGGACGGCAGGCGATCCGCACTACGACACGAAGATCGCATTGGTGGGCTGTGGACCCGCGAGCATCTCATGCGCGACGTTTCTGGCACGGTTGGGCTACCGCAACGTGCACATCTTCGAGCGTGACGAGCGGCCTGGTGGACTGAGCACGACGGAGATCCCTCAGTTCCGATTGCCCGGCGCAGCTGTCGCCTTCGAGCTGCAGTTGCTGCGCGATCTCGGTGTGCGCATCTTCACGGGGCGTCCCTTCTCCGCCTCTGCAGCTGAGGTCTCCGACTCCGTCGCCACGCCTAAAGGCGTGACACTGAAGAGTCTGCGTGCCGCCGGCTACAGGGCTATTTTCCTGGGCTTTGGATTGCCCAATCCACACACCACGGGTGTGTTTGCCGGTCTCACGTCGCAGCAGGGCTTCCTCACCTCGAAGGACTTCCTGCCTTGCGTGTCAGCCGCCTCGAAGGGCTGTTTGGGCTGCGACAGTGCACGTCTGCCAGATCTGAAGGGGAAGCGAGTAGTGGTACTGGGCGCCGGTGACACGGCCTTCGATTGTGCCACGTCGGCACTGAGGTGCGGCGCCTCGCGTGTTACCGTGTCCTTCCGCAAGAGCTTCACCACCATCAATCCCGTGCCCGAGGAGATGGAGTTGGCGTGGCAGGAGAAGTGCGAGTTCTTGCCCAACCTTGTGCCGAACGAAGTGCACCTCGATGGTGAGGGGCGGATCGATGAGTTGAGCTTTGTACGGCGCGAGCGCAACGACGATGGCTCGTGGTACACAGATGCTGAGCAGGTTGTGAAACTAAAGACAGATGTCATTATCACCGCCTACGGTGCGGAGTTGGACGATGCGGATGTGCTGAGTGCCATGGAGGGTGTGAAGCTGGCGCCCAGTGGTTTCTCAGCTGGTCTGCCTGTGGTGGATGCAAAGACGATGCGCACCAACCTGCCCGATGTGTGGTGTGGTGGTGACCTGACGGGCTTCGCGCACACCAGCGTGGAGGCGACGAATGACGGCAAGACAGCGGCGTGGAGCATGCATAGCACGCTGTTGGGCGAGCCGGACCTGCCGATGAGCCTGCCACGCTTCACGACACCAATCGATGCGGTGGATGTGTCAGTGGATGTGTGTGGCGTGAAGTTTGAGAATCCGTTTGGTTTGGCCTCAGCGCCACCAACTACGTCGAGTGCGATGATTCGTCGCGCCTTCGAGGCGGGTTGGGGCTTTGCAGTGACAAAGACCTTTGGTTTGGACAAGGACTTGGTGACCAATGTCTCGCCACGCATCGTGCGTGGCCCCACAGGAGGTCATCTGTATGGACCGGACCAGTCGGGATTTTGCAACATAGAGTTGATAAGTGAGAAGACGGCAGCCTATTGGATACAGAGTATAAGGGAGCTGAAGCGTGACTTCCCAGAGAAGAGGATGATAGCGAGCATAATGGCTAAGTTCGATGAGGCTGACTGGCGCGAAATCACGGAGCGCACGCTGACGGCAGGACCGGATGCGTTGGAGTTGAATCTGTCGTGTCCGCATGGAATGGGAGAGCGGGGCATGGGGATGGCGTGTGGTCAGGATCCGCGGTTGGTGCGCGAGATCTGCAAGTGGGTGAAGAGTGTGGCGGGACCAGGTGTGCCGGTGTTTGCAAAGCTCACGCCCAACGTGAGTGACATTCTGGAGATTGCGCAGGCTGCGCAGGAAGGTGGAGCGGATGGAGTGACAGCGATCAATACGGTGTCGGGCATAATGCACTTCGACAGTGACTCCTCACCCTGGCCACGTATTGGTAAGGAGCGACGCACTACCTACGGTGGTCTATCAGGCAATTTGGTACGACCAATGGCGCTGCGAGCGGTGAGTTGGATTGCAAAGAAGTTGCCTGGCTTTCCCATCCTCGCCACGGGTGGCATCGACTCGGCGGAAGCGGGTATGCAGTTCCTACAGGCTGGTGCCTCCATCTTACAGGTGCATCTCACCATCTCTCTCTCTCTCTCTCTCTCTCTTTTGCCCTCCTCTCGCCCCCTCCTCCTCCTCCTATCTCATCCCCCGCCTCTGTACTCGGTCTGGCGGAGGCTGTGCTTTTCGCATTTGGATGTTGCCTGTATCATCACCTTTTGCCGATTGCAGGTGTCGAGTGCCATTCAGAACCAGGACTTTACAATCATCGAGGACATGGTGACTGGACTCAAAGCTGGTCTCTACTTGGATGGTCGTGAAGGTGGGTTTGTTCATTTCTCGTCCACTTCAACGCTCGCCTCTAACGTCACTCAACTAAGCCGGAGGAGAGGGTGTCACCAATCACACTTGCCTCGCTATCCACTTCACCTCGCTTCACTTTACTTCACTTCACTACGGAATGGTTGTTTGTTGGGTTAAACGTTATGCCACCTTGGAGTTGAGTAAACATTTGCGCAATTAGGAAAAGGGGGAGGAGGACAACATATGGAGTTGGGATGAATTGAATCGGTGCAGATGGAGTTGGAACAGTAAGTGAACATGATTGTGTTTAAGTGAGAATTGGAATTGCTTCAGTACTTTGCAGTTCGGTCGTTGGAGAACCGCTGAAAGTGGCGCCAAACAGTGTGATTTATGTGTATGCCTCAGAGGGTGTTGTGTTACGCGTGAATGCAATGTCTCCGATCAACTGACGTGTCGCCAGCACGGGTGTGTGTGTGTGTGTGTGCGTGTGTGTGTGTCCATAAATGTTTGTACAGGCTGACTCGCCCTGAGGCAAGACGAGGCGGAGACAGAGTGCTGGGCCGTGCGCAGTGTTGTGGGTACCGCCCCGGATCTCACTGTTCTGCACACTGTCATACTACCATCACAATTGGATGGCATAAGGAAGAGAAAGCGGTGATAAGTAGACGTGATTTGTGATAGGGTGTGGCGCGGTGTTTATTCCTTTCTGACAAAAGTGCAAAGCCTACTTAGATGTTACCGATGGTGTTCTCTCGATTCCGTCAGGCTGTTAGGGCAGATTGCGCTTTTGTGGCGGCAGCGCGCTCTCACCTGTGTCTAGGGGCGAGGAGATGGTAATGTTGTGCATGCCGCAGTGAGCGTCACTAACACGTTTGTCTGCTTGTCTGTTTGTCTCCCTCATTGTTGTCGACATTTTCACTGAGTTAAGCTGATTGGGTTGAGCTGGAGTGGTGGAAAGATCTTTGGTGGCGATTGCACCTTCTACATGGGTAGTGTGAATGCACGCACGCTTGCACGCATGCATGCATGCAGGCATGAATGAATGAATGAATGTTGTTGGCTGCAGCTGAACGGACGGACAAGATTTCAGTTGCCTAATGTTGTGCGCAATGAAATTGCGTTGAGCACTCTGGGAGTGCACAATGCTTTTCCTTACTGAAGATGGCTCAAAATGCCGGAGATGCCTCGACTGCTTCGGCATGTCAAGACGACCTGAATGCGAAATGTTGTGGCCAGTGATTTGGCGATTGATGATTGATGCACCCGCGATGCACGAAGATGTGTGGACTAACGTGTCTCACTTGGCATTGAGCTGATCACTGCCGCCAAATCAGTGGGTGGGAGTGTAAATGAAAGTGTATGTGTGCGATTGCAGAGCACTGGAACTTCCAGAGCGCGGATCCGGTTGAGCGGCAACAGCGAGGGAAGCCGGTGAAGGAGACGGGATCACTTGGTGGTGAGCAGCTGCCCTACTTCGGACCGGCGCGGGCAGTGCGCGCTAAGGCGTGGGCACGGGAATGCTCGCAGTCCGCCGGCGGTGTCTCCGTGGCTTTGGCTGAGCGTCATCTGGACCGTCGTCTCTGTCGCCCTGTCCCACGCTCTTCACCCTCCACTGTTGCTGGCATAATTGGGCGAGCTCTGGACAAGGTTGGCAGCTACAATGAGCTCAACAACAAGGAGCATGTGAGTTACCTTTACATTCCCACTACGTGTCCAACTACCCTTTCTTCCACCACCACCACCACCACCACCACCACCACCACCACCACCACCACCACCACCACCACCACCACCACCACCACCACCACCACCACCACCACCACCACCACCACCACCACCACCACCACCACCACCACCACCACCACCACCACCACCACCACCACCACCACCACCACCACCACCACCACCACCACCACCACCACCCACCACCACCTCCTCCTCCTCCTCCTCCTCCTCCTCCTCTTTCCACCGCCATGCCGTATCCACTACTCCACCTTTTCGTTCATTCGTCCCTCCCTAGTCCCTTTTCCTTCAATGATGCCGTATTGAACAGTTGACATTATCTGATTGATTGTCCCCTGCTGGGGCTTGGTTGAGTAGTCCTGCTATTGCTATTGTCCATCGTAGGCGTGGTTGGGCGGCATTTTGGGCAGGTTCTCACAATCGGCTTCAATATCTGTAGCAGTTGTGATGGCAAAGTGGCTGGGTAACGTTCTGTCCCTTGAGCGTAATTTGCGATGATTAGCGGCGTATGCACAGGTTCTAACCGGATGCGTGGAAGAATCAGCGGACAGGCGGAAACACCCTTTGCGTTTTATGTTAGGGCTTGGATCGGTTCCCGCAATACTCGGACGGAGTAGAGAAAGGTGGGCTTTCCTTAATCCTGATAGGTAGATGACTCAGACAGAAACTTTCACCTCGCTGACGGCTCACTGTGCGGAGTCTGTTGAAATTCGTTCGTGTGCGCTGCAAAACGAGCACATTGGCGGAGGAGTGGACCTTACATGAGGTGGCAAAGAGCTGGTGGTGGCATTGTGTGGGTCGCTGAGGCCACACACACATTCACACATACACACATACACCATGAGTTTGTGCAATGGGGCATCCAAGCTTATTTGGAAGAAATATCGTATTGGAGGTGTTCCATGCTGGTCATGCAGCAATTCGCAGCAGCGCAACTGCTGCCATCAGAAGTGTGCATGAGGTGATGCTGAAACAGCCCCTACTCGATGGTCAGGTGATTGCCTTCAACCACAAGCTTACTTTCATCGCGATCTCGTGTGGCGTCTACTACAGCGGTGAACGTGTGGATACATGTGCACATGGGAGGTGAGCGAGGGGGTGTTGGTGGATGTTGGGCCCCTGATTAACTGCTGTTGGCCACATTGCAGGTGGTGGCACTGGTGGACGAGGAGATGTGCATCAACTGCGGCAAGTGCTACATGACATGCAACGACACAGGCTACCAGGCGATCGACTTTGACGCGAAGACACACCTGCCGGTGGTGCGTGAGGCCGACTGCACGGGCTGCACGCTGTGCTTCTCGGTCTGTCCCGTGCCCGACTGCATCCGCATGGTGGAGCGCAAGACGCCTTACGTGCCGAAGCGTGGCATCCCTGTCGCATCCGCATCTGCCACTCTCTGATGGCTTGAGTTGAAAGCTCTGTGTTAGCTTCTTGTTGTTCTCCCTTTCCCGATTTTGTAGTAATGAGCAGATCCATCTTGATGACGCACTATTTGTTCCTCTACTAATGAATGGTTTTTTTCTTTTGTTTTGACATTTTGAAGACATCCAACCTTGCTTGACATGCGAAACGCTACGATATAGCGAAATCGGTGAATTTTAATGGTGTCTAGATCGTGCTTGCAAAAGAAGGTGCCTAACATAAATTTGTTTAATTTTTGTGAAAGGAATCATTATGGAGTGCCTTAGTTTGCTTTCTGTAGATGATAAGATCTTATTTAATGGATTGGGAATGACTTCCTTTACAAATTGTAACAGTTCGGTATAGTGAGGTGTGTGGCATTTTGGTGAAATTGGCAAGGCAGTTATCTGCAGCTGGGTCAGGAAAGACTTCAAATCTGGCATTTTTACTCTTAATTAATGTAGTAGAGCCTACTTCCGCTAATTTGGTGTAACCTTATTTTCGGCGTTGTTGGAGGTGTTAAGGAATTAGTAATTATCTTGCACAAATAATAGAATTTACCATAGACTTGTATGGACTAACTTTTTGATTCCTTGAATTCTTTACGCTTAAGTCAGCCTCACTGGTGTTTCGCCAGCCTAAGAGTTGGGCAATACAGTCATATCAGACGTCTTCGTGCCCGCAGTGCGCCAAATGTTTGCTTCAAACGAACTTAGTGGGTAATGGTGGTTTTATGTTTGCTTGTAAGCAAACTGGACTGTTTGGCTTCCCGACCTCTGTCAGTTGTCCTTATACTTCAATACATGACCGAATGGAAAACTCTTCTACAGTGAAATGACCCAGTGCTACGGATCTATGGATGAACCAGATGCTTATTTGAAATGCACAATTAGCGGTTCTGTGGAAAATATGATATAATATCCTCTGTGGTTAGTTCAGCATTACCATTAGTCAGAGGCTTTACGATATTGCTTTTTGTCAAATTTGACATTAGCATAATGCGACAATTGTTTCGCTCTAGGTTTTGGTAAAAACCTCTACCAGGTACGCTGGCCCCTGGATCGCGCTGGCATCCGATCTCCAAGCATTTCAGCTTAACAAACCCTAATGGTTTAGGCTTTTAATGGATCCTGATGTCCCCTTACTTTATGCTTAACACAACGGTAACCGACAATCTGCGATTATTTAAAAAGGAAGTAGCTGAGTGTCAAGTTTGCTGTGAGGTAGTCATGGTTGTGGTTTTGTCCGTAAAAGGGGAATTTGAGCACAAGAGTCTCATGAAACCATCTTTTCCAAATCTTCTTTGTTTCTGGAATCAAAGCAATATGGAAAAGTATTAAAAATAGTGGACTCTTTAAATTTGCTAAACATTCATCATACGTGCTTGGGCCATCCTTGGCGTTTAGCTTGTATATTCGCGTCTGGTTAACTCTAATGTTTGGTTTTCTTTAATCGTACTGACAGTGTATCTGTTCGAGTAGCTTCCAAACGAAGACATCATACAAGTAGAGATTGTATAGTACCGGCGTACAAAAGGATTGGGAGGCACCGGCATGACCAGGATGATGGAGTGTCTGGCAAAAGTACAAGGGAAGAGGTTCAAGGGCTTGCGAATCAACAAGGAAAAGTTGAACAGAAATTCACACTATCTACTTTAGGCCTCTTCTTTGGCTTGTCTTTTCCGTCAATCTTTTCTATCAACTTCCCGCTGCAGCGCCAGTCACCTAATTTTTGTGCAAGTAAGAAAATGTCTGAGCGAGTAATTACTGATCTCTCGCAGCGATTCCACAGGGTCTGGGGTTTTGTCCTGCCTGGGAACTGTTATTGGGCGAAGGGACAATGTGCGGACCTTCTCCTATGTTCATCTTTAGTGGCAAGAAACTTGAACTAAAAGCAGTTATTTAATAACCCACAGGTCTGAAATGTGTCTCGCTACTAATGTTTCCCATCTTTACCTCCTCCCCAAGTTGTTCCCAATTTAGTGTTCCCTAAGCATACCCATCAGGCTTAGTATTAAGGCAGTAGGAGGATGGAGAAGGCGTCACTTGTTCGCTTGATCGACATCTCCACATAAGTACACCAGAAAGTTCTGTGACAATTTTTTTTCCGGATGATTTTACGGCCACGATTTGTGTGGCTGCATTTAAACATTGCATGCCTGTAGAACACAGGATTGGAGTAGTTCCCAAAGATTGACGCCACTTTCAACCCCTCTGCCGGGGGAGAGAGGGATGGAGTCATGATGGACCCTCCCATACGTGATCTATGCCTTTCTTCTGTCATGCTAGGGTTAAGTGCAGAGCTTCTCGACAAATTTTATTGACGAAATAAGTAATAATACCAGGGTATAATATGCATTGCCGAAGTACGGAAGGACCAGGGCTACCGGCACCATTCGGAAGTCATGCAGTCCAGCGGAAATGCAAAGGAGGAGATTTAAGGCCTTGATAAACTACAAAAAAGAGTTAAATTAATGATCTAAGTATTATGGTTTTAGGAGTTATTATTTTGAACTCAGCCTTAATACTGCAATAGATGGAAAAGCGTCGACCTCTATAAGGTTGCCAGGAGTAATATGTTTTAACCAAATCCATATTTTTAGCACGCCTTTCAGGTGCACTCTTCAAATGGCTAACGCAATAAAATAAGCCTCTTTAAACTCCATTTAAGTTTTACTAGCAACAAGTGATTGATTCTGTGGACAGAGCGTAATTGCTCTCTCACCTTCCGTGGTGTCAGTGATTCACTTAGCTCTTCATCGATGAAAACTGAGGTGGACTGGATCGAGTGGTACATGAAGGCAAGTCTAATCAACTTTACTAATGTGTCAAAACCCTTGCTTTCAAATCAAAATTTAGAAGGTGTAAGGGAAAGGAGTGGGTAGTGGTGCACCACTCTATCTCGTCGTAACTCAATGAGGCTTTGCTCTGTTTACCATATAAGGCAAAACATTCTACATTAGTTAATATTAAATATGAGCAAATGGGACAACAAGACTTGCCAAATTCAGTGAGTACGGTTTAGTTAAATTAAAAAAAGAGTGAGTAAAATCTTTGCATTCTGCACTATATAGAGCTTTGGGCATTCCCTCCATGACTGCACAAACGGTCTCCCCAGAGGCTATAAAGTTTAGTTTTCTATTTTGGAAAAAGATGCTAAACTTTGGAGAAACATCAGAATGAGGAATTTTGGCGCTAATTGTTGAATTTTTATTCCCTGTTCTATTCCACTCTGTTCCAACAACTCCATGCACTGCACTTAGTGCGGAAAGCTAGTACTACACTTATCAAATAGCAAAAATCATCAGCATTTGCATCTACAAGCCCACACTTTTAGAAAAGTGAATGAAAAAGGTTTACTACACTGGAGTTCGAACATAAGATGCGGGAATAAAATTCCGGATGTTTCAAGTACATGCACTAAACCTCCACTTTTGGTCAAATTAATATAGTAACTCCTTAAAAAGTTCTCTGCAAAGCTTCTGTTTGATGCTATCAATGCGTAAAATATCATCAAACACGAGCCGACTTAAAGGTTGTTCTTTTAGAAGGCTTACTTTTTGCTTACTTCTTGGTTTCAAAAAAGGAACAATTAAGAGACCATAGCTGCCTTCACCGGGTGGTCTGGACTCTGGGCCACGCCACTAGTACTAGGTCCTTCTGTATCCTGAATATGTGCGTCCAGCCAGAGTAGTCTTCTTCCTTCTACAGCACAATCTCGAGGATGAATTGGGGATCTGTAGCGTCCCATCCCCTCTATGAATTAAAAATGGGTAGTTTTGCATATCACTAGGTTTCATTTTGGTGATAAAGCCAAATGTGATTAACTATGCCATTTGCATTTTTCTTGCACAATGGTTGAAAATTCCTCAAACTTAATAAGTTACTTAGAGGCTGCCGCAATTTGCATAAGAACACAAAAAATACAGAAATTTTCAATAATTGCTATTACGACATCAAAGACGACTGCTAAAACGCCTTAAAAAAATTGTGTATATCTTATAGTTGACGCTTTCGCAACAAGCAGGAGTTAAAGAGGTATAAAACACGCACGAACTTTAAGGTGGGTCTGTATAGTTAAATGAGCAAGCAAAAAAAGGTATTACTTAAAACTAGGGTAGAAGTAAAATAAACTCAACAACCCTTATTTCCAACAGATATTCATCCGTATTAATTATGGCAACCTAGTTTTAGAACACATACTTTACCTAAGCGATGAAATTGAATTCACTTATCTGCCACTGACTTATGTTTGAATGTATCCAGGAGCCCGGAAAAAAAATGATTGGTCAGTGCTTTTGCTCAGTACGCTCCGAGCCGGCGTCTTGGCCGTGTTAGCTTAACGGCATGCGCATCTACCGCTGTTGGTTCTGTTCCAGTCCCATTTACCCGGGTCATGGAATAATGTTTGTTCGAAATGACTGCAAGGTAATGCTGCGAACCATATGAACGTGTTTAGGAATTTCGATTCTGCCGAGGAAAATGCCACAAAGCATTTAAGAGGAAGAGGGCACCACGAAAGACGAAGTGGACCAAAACCCATAGGAAACTTTGCAAAAAGGATCTTAGTGATGACTTTGCCCAAACCTTTGAAAGAAAGAGGAATGTTATTCAGAAGTACAGCCGTGCGAACTTGGTTACGACGCGTATGTCGACTTCCATAATAAAATCTTGTTCTTAGTAAATGCGATAAAGACTATTAACCAAATCAAGGAGAAGCGCGAAAGGCTGTTTCTCACGAAGAGGCTTAAGGAGGGCGTCAAGTTGCGTAAGGAAGAGGATGCCAAGCTTGTCAAGACGCAAATGCACCTAATTAGAGCTCCTAATGGTGAGCTGCTTATAGTTAACCTTACATGACTTCAGCAAGGGAACCTGAAGCAGATGAGAGCAAGCAGGAGAACTCCGTTGAGCAGATGGACATTGAAATGGAAGACTTGGAAAGTAAATTGGAGAGGGAGTCACTTCCATCCACTTCCAAACGTGTGGTCAGGAAGAGGCTGCTGGCTAAAAAGTAACAATCCTCATTTCTTGTACAGATGTATTAACACTGTCTTGTTCTCCCCTTGTACAAATTCTGCAGTTCATTTTCCTCCAGATGAGGTTGGTTATTGAGGCTACGGCTCTCCTCATTGAGTAGACTTCCCCTACTATTTTCAGCCTGATTACTCACCGCTACTATGAAACGGTTCAGATTTTCGTATTATCACCCACGTCCCTGGTTTTTAGTGGCGTTTCAATAGGATTCTTGACCTCTGTTGATGGCTTTCATTTCGCCCATAACTGGCTCTGTAGTCGAACCTACCCCAGTAACGACGTTTTCTTGCGTAAACTTCTGGCGATGCACAAACTGGATTTGGTGCCGCCCTCTGCTCTGTTTATCCGAGACTAAGCTCTTGCAGAATCGACGCTCTTCGCCTTAAACTGCATTTTCGAATTGGCGATTGGCCCCGTGGGGTTCCCGGCTCTTCGTCCCCTTGATTGATATAATCGCATTTCCCCCTGTCATCTAAAGTTCTGTTCGTCTAATCACTACCGTGTTCTAGTGGGTGGTGCAGTCTTCACCATCAATGAACGCCTACCGGTTTGACCCGTGCCCAAAGCGTCGTTGAGAGACGACTTTCTAACATTTTGGTTGCCTCGGTCTCGTCATCCATTGCTGCCCTTCACACAGAAGTACCCGTAGGATGCCGTATTCGCCAAACCTTCTGTAACTGTCTGTGAAATTCACAAAACTGACTCATCTAATCAGGATCACTCAAGCTGCGCACCTCCGGGAGGACCTCGTGTTTAGTCGAAGCCATTGAGAGCGCAGTTAACCGTGCCGTTGGTGGATGCCTTTCTTTTATGACTAAGAATTGGTTGGACAATGGCCCCGTAGGCCATTTGGGCAGATTTTCTGGTCATTAAGTAGCGAAAGTACGAATGCGTTTTGGGATTGTCTAAACGCGTACTTTTGAAGCACCGAATTTGGATGTATCCTCTTGGTATTTCCTCAACTGCATGTTTTTTCCATTGGGGAGGTATCCCCCATCTGGAAAATTGCTCACAGTGTTAATGAAAACGAAGCAATTATCGAAACAACTAGATTTAAGCCGTGGGATTTGCATGAGTGCCAGTCTGCCTCAGATGCTTGATAACGTCTACCCAATTCCATCCCCTCGGCAGATTTCCTGTTTCATCCAACCGACTCAATTGTTTCCTCTTCTGAGCCTTGGTAAGAACCTCCTTCACTGTTGCCCTCTTGATCTAAGTGTAATAACTTAGAAGTCAACTTTCTCAACTAACCGTCGCTTCTTCCGTCCCGACCTGCTTTACATTTGAACTGGTATTGCGTTTTTTTGACTCCTTTAGTTGTTTCGCGTATTCATCCATATTATCTCGCAAATGTTCGATGAGGGTGAATGTCAGAGGTTCTCCGCTATTCTCCAATGCTAGGTCATTCAGCTCTCTGGTGATGGAATCCCTCATAGATTGAGGAACGTGATGATTGCAGAATTCATCCAAGTCTACCACCGGAGGAGTGAAAGGGTACCCTTTGGGCCATGTAATGTTGACGACAAACGATCCAAGGGTGCCCGGAGTGCCTAACTGCTTTTGATAAATCTTAGAGGGTTGTGATTTCAATTACCCTAAACTGGATTTTGTAGTCATCTGAAATGCTCAACTCTTCGGGAGTGTAGATCGACTCAAGGACAGCTTTTTCCTCCTACAGTAATTAGACCTGATGCAGAGCGGGAACTCGCGGTGAAAATAGAACTGACGAATTTACTAGTACCTATTCCCAACGTTCTGCCAATGATATTGGTGGTAATGACATGATGGAGGCGAAATATATGAAATAGGCGCATTTAAAGGTGTCGAAAAAAGTTAAGCCAGAACGCGATGACTTGCTGACTGAATAAAAACGTAGGATCAGAACCCTGGAAGGGTGTGAACACGTGAGCAAGCTGTCCGCTCTTTTCAGCAAAAATGTTACGGAAGACCCCTTAGAAAAAGAACAGAATTAAAAGATGTCTTTGTGAAAAGTTTGGAGTGCTTGAGATGCCTTGTGACAGGCAGCATAGGTGGAGTTGCAGCCGCAAGTGAAGCGTGAAACAATGCCATCATAGACAGAGGCAGCAGGAAGTACATTCTTGTGTGAAGAGGAGGCTTAACCAAACGACATACGTTGGGTGCTAACGCATAGAAAACTGAAACTAAACAACAGGCAAAAATGACGCACCAACCGGGGACTGGGTAGATCCATTTTAAGTACGCGGTGATTCTAAGGCGCTACTCGAAGGCGATGGATAGTTATTTGGATTGCAAATTGTATTGCAATTGCTGATATATTCAACAAAAAATATCAAACTGTAAATAAACGCCGAATCAAAACTAAACAAATAGCACAATTGTGGTAGAGTTCTCCTAGACATCAGCTCAGGCGTGATGTCGAACACAAAAAAACGCAATGCTTTCGGGGATAGGAAAGGATGCTGGTGCCGACCTTCCGTAGGATAAGAATAGCAAATCACTATACGATGTTGAGTCGCGTATTTGTGGCTCACAAATATCTAAATAGTTCTTTTCAAGAAAAATAAGTACCCGCTTTTACTTTGAATTTGCTAAAAAGCTAAAACTAACATATATATCTCACTGAAAGGTACCACACCTTGAAACCCACTGAAAGGCAATATCACATTATAAAAAGCCTAACTTTAAGAGCATACCATTAGTTTTGCCAGATTTTTGCTTTACAAATAGTGAACTTTAAAGAACATTTTAGTTCTTAGTTTAAGCCAACTTATGTGATGTTTAGACAGCGCGTTTTCAAGCAGTGGAGATTGGTTTTGGGCTCTGCGTACTTTGGTTCTTTGGTCTTTTCTCCAGGTTACTCGTAGGTTTCGGGCAAAACCTGTATCTTTTGTGGATGACTTATTTTTTAGTGCTTTCCTTTTCACTGTTATATTTGTAACGGTCTTGTTGAGTTAGCTTCCTGTCATGGCCTAGGTCAGACTGCGAACAATATGAATTGTCGTCCTATGGGTCAAGTCAATACCCATGCATCCTTTGTGGTGATTCTTACGGGATTGATTGGTAGCCCGTTATAATCTCACTGACATCTCTTGCACGAACTGGACTCCACTGTTTCATATTCTTCTACTCACCGTTGTAGTAATGTTTGTTCAAATAAAGTTTCGCGTGGACGCTACCAATGAGTGTCTTTATTAGCTACAAGGAAGTGATATTTCCTTGTTTACCTCTTAACAGAAATGTAAAATGGCTGAGGACACTAAGAAGTGGGCGTGCCGCCGCTGCACTTTCGAAAATTGGCCACGTTCTCGACGCTGTACTCTCTGTGATGCCTTTCGGCAGACTCCATGCCCTCTAGCAGAGAACGAGTCACCTCATATTGATACAAGCAACTCTAAGTTGCTCAGTGGCGGCTGGTCATGCCCCACCTGCACCTACGACAACTGGGCCGCATCCAGCCGCTGTACCCAATGTGGCACCGTCTCACCAATCGCCTCCGCTTCAAAGCGGCTCCCTACTGACTCTTCACCCTCTCCTCCTCTCGCCTCATTGAGTGCCGTCAAGTGGACTTGTCCTTCCTGCACTTACGAAAACTGGCCGAAATCCAAGCGCTGTGTTATGTGTAGATCCTCTCCTCCACCAGCATCCCTCGCTTCTTCCAGCCCATATGCCATCACCCTCACCAATATTGACTGGATTTCTGCTTGCAAGGCCATCATCACGGGTGATCCTGATGTCCTCAAAAAATTTATTCTCACTTCCGAATCTCTGTCGCTTCTTTCCTCTCACCAACTCACCCTACAGGACTGTCAGACGCTGGAGCAGTGGTCAAACGGTGAGAGTAATATCCTCAAGCCTGGCCTTTCTTTACTTGATCTAGCAAGAGCCTACAATCGGACTGAGTGGGTCAGCAGTCTTTCAGCCCTTTGCTCGACAAACTCTCAGACGAGACCAAGTGTCAAGCGTTCATTTTGCCAATCAAGCGGCTGTGCGGCGAAAGAATTGCGACGATTATTGGACTCATGTGTGCGTCAACGGAGAGGGTCATTCCACTGCTCCTACCTCATTGAGTTCGGTACTTTTTATCTCCCCGCCGAGGTCAGAGACCTGCCCCACTCAGTACAGGAAGTGATGGTAAAAGAGCTCTGTGATACTGAAGTTCAAAACGGTGAGCCCTCTGCTTGCTCGGATGGGAAACTCATGATTGTATCTTTCACTCTCAATTTCTTGCGTCTTCAGAACTGGAGGTACGAAGCCAAGCGATCAATTGGTGGGTTGTTGAGGGCCAACAAAATCAACCCACTAGTCGACTTCTAGCCCTGTGGAATCGAACCGACGGAGATTGCTTGCTGGATAGTCTAATGCAGGTGAATATCGCTTTAGATTTTAGCACATCAAATGTGTGGTGCTTTTGTAGTCGTTTTCCGTGCTCGCATTACACTATTTTCGTGAAATACGAGGATTTTGTAAATATATGGCGCGATTCGACTACATAACCGCATCGCTTACGAATTGGTACTCTTGTGCTATGATATGATTTCCCCGACTTTGTTGATGGCAACAGTTTGAGGAATTCCTGTGCGTTTATCACTCTAAAGAATTCTGTCAGCCGGCTACCTCCCAGTGTTAATTTATCTGCAGTGTCGAAGGATTGTAGTGCCAGTTGCTAGTTAACCGCTCGGCATGCGTCGCCGAACTTGGGGTAATGATGAATCAATAAAGGGTATAATTCGTTTAAGTAAGCTTTTCTTGTAGTAATGCCAGCTGTTATTACTGATTTTTACGAACCGATTTAGGTTTTCATCAAGCTTTCCTCCTTTTGAATGTTTCTGGTCTGACATTCGTAATGCATAGAATCCACCATATTTGCACTTCTGCTTTCGAACATTCCAATGTATTCGTGCGCAACCCTATGAGATTTAGAGAGTTTAACGCTCATGCTCGACTTGTTCATGGCGGAAAATATTTGATGCCAACACACCTACCCATAGCACCCAACGTATACCAGTGCTAAAATGCGAAAGCAGCCCGCCTGCCAGACGAAATTGCTTGGATTCATTCAAAAAGGATTAATTATTAATTCTTCCGTCTTGACAGTTTGCAGTTAGGTCGTGGAGTGTGAAAGCTTTTTGAATATCATTTTTGTGCACGGAAAAGTTGGCTTATGCATAAAATTAACTCAGCTCTTGATATTGCCTCGAATACCCTACGGTAAACGATTTCTGAAATCTGCGTACGGGAGCCATAGGATACGTGAATTTCCCTGCTATTTAGCAACGTATTGCTTATTATCAGAGTCAAGTGCGTGGAGTGCCAAATATATATATATTATTAAACCATATTTAGTAATGCCTAGTAGATTATATGATCGTCTCCTAGGTGTTGCAGACCTGTTAAGCGCAATAATTTTGCTTATTTGTACCATCTCGCTGCACCACATTTGGAGCTCTACAAATGCCTTCCACTCTTTCGCTTTACATTCCATTCTCGTTCATTTGCACAGCGTCTGCATCAGTGCTCAACTAAAAGGCATCAACTTTAAGGCATCAGACGAGGTATCTTGGGATTGATGAGAGCGCAAATTCAATGCGTGAGAAATCTGCTGCATCACTTTCAGACTATAGATGGTATTTTGTCATCACCATTCCCTTCTTCAGTCAATAAACGTGGCTTTGAGATCATTGCTGCGCACACATACACAAGTCGATTGACTTAGTTATTCCTTTTCAAATAGGCCTGCTGGGGAGTGTTCGATCAGCAGAGTACCTTGCGTCATGCGTTGGCTGGAAGCATAAGAGCCTGCGAGGCACAATTCTATCGCATTTGGCGCGAACACGAGGTCCATCAGGCGGCCAACCAATATCAGCCAGATGAAGAGCAACTCCTTCGAGATTGGCAGTCAGCTTTGACTGCTGCCAGTCTAACACGTAGGTTTTCTCGTGCATGCATCTCTTTTGCTCTCTGTTAGTTGTTGATTCACATTCGAGTTGGAAAGTAGGGCTAAATTGGAAATCTTAGTAGTAATGATTACTAATGTTTTTACTATCAATGAAAAAGTAATTAAAGCAAAAGCTAGTGCACCCATATCAACTGTTTTATAGATACCATTGAAAAATGTCAGAAAGCAATGGTAGTCTATCCCATAACGAAAGATTGTTATCAGTACTGTAGGCATGTTTATAGGCGGTTTTTCAAGATTAAAAAGGGTCAGTGTCAGAAGATCTTGAAGGCTACATGTTGAGAGTTACATGACCATGACTCAATAAAATAGTCGAGACGTCTACCTTCACTGCCTAAAATTTGTCATTTTGCGTTAAACTTCAATTTGGTGGCATGGGTGGAGAAATCTGGCCGGCCCATAATTTCCGTTATACGTGCCTTTGTCGAAGGCAAGTTTTATAGCTCAATTTTAAAAATTGAACCATTTCATTAACCAAAGGTCTCGACATTAGCGCCCTGCATCTACTGTACGAAGCTGACACCTCTTTTGTAGTCCATGTCAGAATTTGAGCCTCCGTTTTAGGCTGAAAATGCAGCATGTTATACCAAATTTCTGAGTAACTTTGCTACTACATGTGCGTGTGGGGGCTCCTTAGGGGAAAGTATGAAATATTACCAACTTGAAATCTTTATTTGCTTTTACCCTGGGGAAAGTTAAGCCTTTTACGTCAATGTCCCATATTTGTGGATGCTAGGTTTATAAGACCATTTAATAGTGCGCTGGTTGCGTTTCGTTGTACGTGATGGGAGTTGTTTCATGCAATAGTCGCTTTCTTTCTTCTACCAGGTTCACCGCTGGAGCAAATCCACATTTTTGTCCTCGCACACGTCCTCCGTAGACCAATCATCGTATACAGTGTCAAGTACATTCACAACTACCGCGACGAGCCGATTGGACTGGCAAATTTTGAAGGTCAGTAGTTTTGTTTGGTCTGGATGGAGGAGGTCGTTTTAACATCTGACATCGTTAACAGTTCCTGCGGATCAGAAAACTAGGTGAGATGTCAGTAAATACGCAGGTGACATGGTTGGAAATGTTATAGGATGTATGGCGTCAAGAGAAGTTTTCTTTATATCTTTGCTGTGATAAATGAGGGTGTTACAGGGCTCATGAGCCCAGGAGTGGTTTCATTTGTCAACACACAGAATGACTGGCAGGCTGAAAGCATATGAGGCGTGAACAGGGTAATGGATGCTCTCTAGCAAAGAGGGAAATAAAAGTTCTCGATCATCCCGCTTATGAACATGTGCTTCGTTGTAGAAATAAAACGCGTTCTTCCCGTTAGACACCAACCATAGTTTCTTCCACCTGCTGTTGGACTAGTTTCATCTTGTCTTGTCTTGTAGTTCTTGTTTTTTTTGCTACCCAGCTTTGTATTCACCTACAACGAAACAAAAGGAGGTATTTTTATGCTTTGATAGGTAGGGCAGCGTCCACCTCTATTATGCGCAGACTTGCCCAGCATATAGTGATTCGCTGAGATTTATGCTTATCGTTCATTCCTTCGTTTCATAATGAGAAACGAGACAGCACGAATGTCAGCAAATTTGAATAACACACATCGCTCAATTTTAAGGCGCTACAAATGGAAAATTATGCGATCCGATTTTACATTTTCGGTTGGGGGAATTATGCAGCTGCATATTTTTTGCTCGTCCGAGTCTCGTTGCGGACAGATACAAGAAAGATACAAATCTTGGTTTTATGGGCGTTTGATAAAATGAGATGTCTTGGTGGTACTACACGCAGTGGTAACTGTTGCGTCGGCCCCTGTCTTAGACCCATCCAGACATCTTTCTTTGTTAGCCAAAGCTAAAACAGGCAGCTCTCTGCCCATACTAAAGAATTCGGACGCAATAATGTCACGAGGTGCCCTGCAGATCAGAGGTCCAAGCTTAACGATGACGGCCATATTCTCTTTTTGATTGACAGTTTCAGTCGCGATAGTTCAATGAACAGTAAACGTGGCAGTCATTCATTCAAGTTGCCTTTCGGAACAGGTCCCATCTAGAAGCTGCATTGCGTATACGCGTATAAAGGGAACCCTGTTTTTGTGGCTCAGAATTATCCGGTTTCTTTGGCAAAAGTCCCTGTGGGATAGTGATGACAAATTAATTTGTGCAAAATTATACTTTTCGTCGTTCCCTCAAAAACTGCTACATCAGCCTTACTTGTGCTGGGCAAAAAATGCGCATAATATTATGCATTCCATATGACCTAGGAATGCTCTCTTGCTGCATGGCTTTCTTTTTTCTTCTTAGTGCCTATTCGACAATGTATTTTTGTTGGACTTCATCATCAATACCATATTCACGCTTCATCTGCATTAGCTCCCCATAGTGCAGCCACGTACCTGCTAAGTGCTCCTTTTCCTAAAATTTACCTTCATTTGAATAACTTTTTGATCCTATCAGTATGGCTCTGGGTAAACCTATAGATTCGGGGCTCTTTATTTACGAAGCACGTCAAAGTATTCTGATCGCTTAATGATATTGATTGGTTTAAAATTGAAGACTGTCAAACGACTTTGTTATTTTTCATGGACCGATTTCTTTGAGTTTTTATAAACACAACTGGATCACTTCCAATGCAAACTGGTTGGTTTTCTGTCTTTTCGTGTCGATAGCATACATACTCTGAGTTCGTAATCTCCCGTGTTATGTTGGCTAAACGTTGTTTGTGTTTTGTTGGCACACCACTTTCCTATCTCCCCTCAAAAACGTGTTTTTGCCTTTCTTTACAAGATACGTGCCCTTTTATAGATCCGAATAACATGACCTTATACGACCGCAATTGTGTTTAGAACATCGTCCCTACTCTGCCACTCAGGTAGCTTTTTCCTGTTTTAGCTTCCTTCGAGATTCCTAAAAAGTAGGCGACTAGGAAATAAACACGTTATCGTGATGATATAGGATGCTCTTCGGCCAAAACAGTATCCATTTTTATAATTCGACTTCCACCGTATGCTTATTCAAGCAAGCTCTAATATGCTTTCGAGGATAGTACACTTGTCCGTTTGGTTGAATAAAATAAAGCTAATTTATTACGAATCAAGTTCGTCACTATGAGTGATTCTGGAGTACAGATTCCCAAAATCAAAAACCGTGCCTCAAAATCCCTTGTGTGAAATCTTCTTTCGCTTAGCACCACTTAGCCGAATAATCTCAGTACGTTTGATGAATGCACCAAATTGCGATTCTTGGCGTTCAGGGATTTATCTTCCACTGCTCTGGGAGTCCGCCTTTTGCTCTCGCGATCCTGTTATCCTTGGCTATACGCGAGGCCACTTCACCGCCCTCGTTCCTACCGAGCCACCTCGCAGTCCTACTGCAACCGCTTCTCCCTCCGCCTCTTTCCCCTCTGACAGTTCCGCTACCACCCCCGCCTCCACCGCTACATCCGCCGCCTCCCCTCCTGCGGTTGCCGCTGGTTCAAAACCGGAGGGAGAGGTAGAGAGTTGTGCTTCAGTTGAGAGGTGTGATCTGCCCCACCCCCCTACTGTTTTTGAACGCTCTATCTACCTGCCTCTTTTTGATCGACATGGTACTCCACTGCCTATTCCCTTCGCCTCAAAAAGTGCTGTGGTACGCTTTAACTTTTTATCATTGGTATTTTCGTGTTTTTATTGGATAATTTTAGTTTTCGCAAAGAATTCAATCACCTCATGTTCATTCTGTTCACTGCTCCCTTGGCCTTCCCCTTCCATGAGCACTGAAGCAGATCATTGCTAATCCCATTGTCTTGGAAATTCCTTGCTAGGTTCAATCATTGTATTCGTAGTATCACTCTCATTTCATCAGGAAAAGTGCTGAATCGTTTATTTGATCACTTTTATTGACTCGAGTCAGCCATTTAAAAATTTTCCATTTACGTGGTTTAATGTACTTCTTGTTTTTCCTCACCTTCGTATCCTTGCCAACGCTGTGGATCCATCAGATAAACTTACGAAAAGATGCTGATGCTGTTTTCCTCTTCTGTCATGCCACCAAACTTATGATCGCATTTTTAGTGTAGAAACATGACATCACATTCGTATTAGACGAACCTCAATTCTGCCGCGTAATAAGCAGCACGGTTGATCACATTTGGCCACACCTTACTCCTATTCGCTTCCGAGAGTTTGATTCTTCTTACGTAGACTATCGAAATACTTATGTTCCGTTTTACCAAATGACACAACTTCTGCTAAAAATCTTGTGCTCTAGGAAATCTAGTGAATGCATACAATCATTTATTAAATGAAAGATGGTATTTTGTACTATTCAATTCTGCTTGTTCACGAGTTATCTCTGAAGACGCAATGATAGGCGCTCAATCAGCGGGCTGAGGGTTGGGTCGTATGAGACTGTATAGGCTCTTGTAGTGGTATCAACAATGAAAGCAAGTATGCTTCTTCCACGTTTTTTCAATCTGGTTTAGTGCTCTTTATGCCTCGCATTCACATTGGTACATCTCCATCTCTGACTTCGTGTTCTCTCCACTTTTATAAATTCTTATCCGGGCTATGTGTACATCGTACTCTAAGCACTCCAAATATTCTGTCCAAAAACTGTCAAATCGAAGATGGGATAGCGATTTCACACTTGAATGAGCCATAGCAACCTGCCGTTTCGCTCTTATTCATGCGGTTTGATACAGCTCTCGTCTTTCACTTCCCTGAAAAGCTCAGCAGGACATGTCAGTTTAGCATTATTGTAGTGCCATGGTTTTCTCCAATGATGCCGTTTTTCATCTTATCTCTCCATAAAACTGCTGCTTGCATTTTCAGCTTACGAAATGCCGTTTTTTTCTGTCCATAGTTCCCACTTTCATGGTGTAGCAGCCGCATTAGACGAAAGCTATTTCTCATATAATAAGTTGACCTGATGGGAATTGAGCATGCCCTAATACAACCCATTTCTAAGGCTTACCTATTTTCTGCATTAATCATTGCATAAACTATCGAAATACCTTCTCAGAAATGGATAAATCCAAGTTTTCTGCAGGCTCATCAATCTCAAATTATGGCTTTGCTACACTTCGAGCAAATGCGGTGTCTTGTGTTTGTTTATGCTCTCTTTCATTGGAACCGAAAGACATGCTAAAGGAAATTTTCACCAAACCAGAGCAATTGAAACTGTAGATTAGGTATTATAAGGATTGCAACTAGAATCTTCGTGTGAATCTAGTGAGAGTCTCTTGAAGAAAACTATCGTGAACTTAATGCTCAATGTTGACTGGGAAATACGGACTTGATTTGTAATAATTTTCGTTAACTTTTGCGAATGCTTCGTCTGACTTATCTTGAAATTGCCTATTGAATCAACGTTGGTAATTGCAGAAAATGTTATTTCTCATTTTGCATTTAAAGAAAAATTCTTGTATAGGGTCTGAGTTACTTCATAATTTTAAGCTACTTTTAAAGAGGAAACGACAACAGAATCAATCTATTTGCAACTACTTCAGAGGGGATGATTGTGGACAGTTCAACCATTTTGATACCTTGATTTCGCCAGATACATAATCCAGTCGTAGGGATTAACTGTGAAAATGCAAATTCACATTTTATAAGGCATTTTCGAACACTTACGCGACGAAATTTCGGTCGATGTTCATCTGCGTTCAGCCTCCAACTACTCTTCAACCTTATCTACAAAGTCGTACCATGCAACTGATTCTCAGAGTCAGGTGAATTGGATTGGCTTTTGGCGTCGGAGCTCAGTTTGCATTTGACACGTAGCGCCTTCTGTAGGAGCTGAGAATAAATAGCAGGGATAAGGACTGCTTAGAAACCGTAAGTGGACTTCAAGAGTTATCACATTGCTTTTTCAAAACACAAGCTCTAGGCAAATTATCATGGAGTTTAGGGGGCATTTTTGATTCTGTATGACATGTATGAGGCCAACCTCTATCGTCATGCAATGGAATTAGGATCTGAAAGTGTGTGCAAGATGATAACATTATTACTACAAAAGTGTACGCATGTCTAGACAGGGTACTTTACCCTCCTTCCACGCTCACTGAACACCCTTTCAAGAGGAGCGGGCGAATTGAATTTCTACCTCCTGTTTCTAGGCATCCAGTGACACCCAATTCCTTCGCGATCGACTGGAGACGGTATCGACCCGTCGGGGTCTGCTTCTCACTCGTCTGCGTCTACCGTCAAGAAGACACTGCTTAGTGGAAGACATAGTGAGGGACTGGCTTCTCATTTACCACAGGATGGCTGCAATCACTTCTGTGCCTTCCCCCACTTCTGCCACCACGACTGATGCCAGTGGAGGTAACGGTGTGGAGGCCTTTAGTGGTGGACATTTCTTTGATTAACTCGGGGACAGCTCACCCTTCTCCCTTCCTTGGCTGTGACGTCACAATCACTTGTGCACAACCGTACATATGTTGTGCCTAGTTTACAAGACAAAGTATCAGATTTCATTGTACAACCATTTTAGTTTGACTAGAAGCCTGTGAGTACATTATTTGCACTTGGCATTGGAAAGATAACTGCATTCTGCCGTTTGATGCGTGGCCTTGTGCAGAGGGTGTGTGTTAAGTTTGATACTGAAGTGGTCACGGAAGCCAAAACAGTTTCGGCGTATTTTTTTGACTGATACGACTTGGATAGATGCTGCTTTGTTTGAAACCACAAAACCCTTGCTTTGTGAATCAAATCCATACAGACAGCACTTAGGGCATCTGCAGTGTTTTCTCGACTTCTTTTGCTTTTATTATCCCATGCTCCGAGTATTACTCACTGACTTCTTCTTTTTATTCCTCTACTGTTTTTTGTTGAAATTTATATTTTACAAGGCAGTAGGGTCAGTCTAAAAGGGAGCATTTGGGTTGACTAACTTTCACCTTTTCCTCGTGCATACGTATAATGCGGCAAAACTGCCTTTTCTACGTTTGCATGGTAGTTTTCAGCTGTCTACACAATTAGCTAGTTTAGACAATTTGTTGCGTTTAATTGTGGCACCTCAAATTCCGCATAGTGATTATCAAGACGCTATTGGAAGATGTGCATCCGTATCAAGTCACTTAAATGATTTACGGGAAATCTTGTGTAGAAGAAAAAAACGCACTCGACCCACGATTACCTTCATTTGAATCTTTCAGAGTAAATCTCGGTTGCAAAACTTTCAGGCTCCAGAATATCGAATCATTCCTGAATAGCTGTTCATGCGACCTTTTAAATTGGTGTCATCCCGGTCCCAAGGAACGATTCTAGACCTTATTCTTCTTCGTGGATGTCAACTCTGGACTGTTGTGGCTGCTGCATCATTAACTCGCCCTCTTTATAACTCTCCAATCCATTTAGTAGGCAGCCTCTCTTCCGTGCTTATCACTCCTACACATGTAGAGGCATTAACACAAGGTGGTTCAACATGCTTTGAATTAGTTCGCTTGCGTCGTCGTAGATGATGAATAAATGGTGAAAATGCATTATTGTAGCTCCGTCAGTTATTTGAACACCGGAGAGTTACATGATGTTCTACTCAGTGTTAAGCTTCCGATATCAGGTATACTCGCCCTGGATTGCCATTTAACAGCAACTTTCATTCAAATATTTCTCTACTTTTAATGATGGACAAGTTCTGTGGTTAAAATTTATTGCTTGAATTATTTATATTAGTTGCCGATCTCATAGGGCCAGTTGACTCATGAAGGGTGAACACTTGCTTAAAGTCGTAGCCAAAATGAAATGCCATGTTTTTGTATGTTTGTTAAGTCAAGGAACATTGACCAGAACTTGAACATGTCCTCATTTGGGAGACCTTTACATATTGGCTAACACAAACTCATGCTTTTCTGCTCCATTAGTTGGCAGTTCAGCCTCATGAACATCTTCTTAGTTCACATGATGCTAAAGATAATAGTTTGTTGCAAATTTCATACAGCCGTCCCCGCTGTTTTTCCCGACTCAGTCGAGAGGCAGGTGTGTTCTATGTACTTTGTAGGACGCAGGCAACGAGGTTCGGGAATCAAAGCTTCTCGATTAAAATTTATTCTATTAATTGGTTATAGCACACACGCACACAAAGTCGTTAGAAATACAGCACAGATTTGGCGCTTGCACTCCATTCGTTATCCATTGTGAACGGAGAAATGTGGCCCTGGAGATTTAAAGTCACATGGTTTGCAGTCAGTTGCATGTTGAATTTGGAGGTCGGTGACCACTGACTGGATACTTTCGTGAGCTTGTCCTCATCTTGATGTTGTTAAGCAGATCACCTAGTGTTTTTTAACGATCAATTCAATAGCCTTTTTGAGCATCTTTTTAATAGCAAATCCTGCTAATTTTTATTTAACTTTCCGTTGTGGAGCAACGAACAATCGTCGGGGTGTTCAACATAGGCGTAATTGCGTTGAGTGTTAATGACGACCTAGCGGTTGTAACTAGAATGACACATGAGCGGTGTAGGCTGAGATTCAGAGACTTGTGAATATCCGACTGAGGAATACCGAGAGTCGGTGGCTGTTGCTCTGATTCTGGAGTCAACCGATCTGGAGGATGCGGAACGTGCGGTGGGACGATGGGAGCTAGGTTCATCTCCTTATCGTCTCTTCCGCTTTTCTTCCCTACGTTCCTATGGCATAGTGATGTAGCCACTATTGCTGGCGTTATTCGATGGGAATGCTGCCACATCGTTTGCCACTACTTACTGGAATGTGCGCCCACCTACACCACCTTCCGAATCTCTTCAGATCAGTGTACAATTATGACTGCTAAGAGAGCTAAGTTTGTTAAGGTCGTATTCACCCTATCCTTCCAAGAAAAATTGGACTGTACTCTGTGTTAAAAATGGCAGCACACAACGGAAAATTGAAGCAACAAGCAAGACCCACCCAGTTAAAGTACGAATGCCTGACAAAATTTAAATGACTTCATCAAATATTCATATCGTTTACACATGAAAAGTGTAACGTATAGGTATCACCCTGCTTGAATTAATTGCATCTAATTAACGTGGTTGAAATAGTTTAATTAATTTTGCTTTACATAATTGAGTTACGGTTCCATCGCGCCGAAAAAAGCCAGATTGCTATTATTATATCGCTTACTCTGAAGTTGACCATTTCTTTAGTTTGCGGAATCAGTGGTCTCGCAATCAGATGCTTCAGTTGGCCCTATCTTTAATCCCTTTACTTTAAAAGTGCATAATTGAAATGCGCAGCTTGTTCGAAGCGCAATTAACCTACGCAAGCCCTCCTATCTCGCTGTAAGTGTTAGCCACTACTTTAGTGCCCTTTTTATACCCAGTTGACTGGGTATGCGAAAGTTCCCCGCCTGGACTTTTATTCGTGGAAAGTCGTCGAGTAAACCTTAGGGGTGTAATATGACCTCAACTTTCAAATAGCAGTGATTCAAATGGATGGATGAAATGACCACTAGGAGGCGCTTTAGACGCCAAGGCTTTTCCAAAATCGAAGGAAATCATAATGTGGTGCCTGGATATCACCTTAAAGATGGAAAACGACATGATACTCGTGAAGACATGCAGAGAGGCTGGGAACTTCTGGCATGGATTTGAGGTCAGCAAACCCAATGAAGGTATTGTAGAAAAGCACTCGAGTGGCCAATTACCTAGACCGAGAATTAACAAATAAATAATGCATTGCAGTAATAAGAGGACAACCATCCATTGTTGACTCACGGAATGGCTACTGGCATGATCCGGAGGCCGTGCCGTCAAGTAGAAGCACCGTAACGAGAGTTTAAGTACTCCCGTAACCAGCTGAAAGGGTTAGAAAGCAACCAAAATATTACTGGGTTTGTCTGCTTTTAGACGATAGATAGAGTGGAAGTCGGATGCGTGACTTTTTAAAAAGTGATTAACTTTTCTGAATATCACTGACATCTAATAGCACTTTCAAAACTCGGTAAGAAAGGCTCTCAAAGTTCCCTGGTGCAGATTGTGGTGCGTGGCTTTGGAGGCCTGACCATGTCTTCATTTCCACACTCCCACGATCATAAAACAAGCTTACCATCACTCAAAATAGCTCATACGAAGACTTGTTTCTGTCACCCACAAGTAAACACCTTATTTGTTATGAATAGCATTAAGAAAAAGTGAATTCATTCTCGTATAGCAAAATTCCGGAAGCACATTTTTTATTTATTTGGGAATGGTTACTTGTTTTTTTTTCAAACACCTAATCCCACATAAACTTTAATGCCTATACAATGCCCAAATTGGTGATGAGCGATTCGAGGTGATGGTGGCGTTTTCATGACATCACGACATCACTATTGTCAATGCATCCGAATGTAACATTAGGCTGGATCATTTTGGCAGCTTGGAAAAGATGCTATCTATTCCCAGGTTCCACATGCTTGAAATGCCGACTTTGCAGTTTTGCCATCCTAGCGGCAACCCCTCCGTCCTGTGAGGTATGAAGGAGGTTTGAGCGTGTCAATGTCTAGAGTGCAGCTCGCTTCCTGTCGTGGCCTTGACTGAGCCCCTCCCATAACCTCATATCAGACGGTGAGTTGGTAGCCCTGCGGGTCTCACTACATCTTTTAGTTGATCAACTTGATCGACATTAGACTCACTGACCATCAAACACACTTCCTCCATACAAATAATTCTGCCAGCTCCCTGTATCGCCACTTTGTCACTTGGTGAGGGAATGAAATTCGTGTCAGAACTAGCACGACCTTCTATTCTTTGTTCGAAACCCAATAATGACTCTAAAAAGGCAACAGTGGTGATGAAAGTGAAGCAGAACATGACTGCAGGAGGCTTGGCCAAGTATCCTATTATAATGTAATAATTAAAGGATTAAATTTTTAATTAAAGACTCTCGACCTTAATTCGTAGAGAGCCAGAAGTCCTGCATTGGACAGATCATTGAAGTACTGATCGCTAGGTGGTGAATGCCAATTCGACAGTCAATCCCCCCACTGGACTGTCTTAACCTTCGAAAGTGCATCACTTCAGGTCAAACATCAAAAGAAATAAGGCAAATGCGCAATCCTATCCTACTTGTCCATAGTTTGAGCCATTCGCCTCTCGTTGTGACTCAACTTGAGTATGAACGGCATCATAGCCCTTTGAAATGGATTTCGCCCAATACCAAAGGCACCTTCAAAATCCAGTGAATTTCCAGCTTTCGAAACTGCTGCGTTCTTGCTTCAAGAAACCAAAGTAGTGTCTATAATCACGTTGTTTCTACCTACGCCTACCAGCACAAAAATGCTCTAAAACTAACGAACCAGAAACTGGTTTCAAAGGGAAGATGATTAGGTGCCATCACGATAGAAAAAAGCATTTAACGCTGAAACTCAAGGTTTATATCTAGAACATATGATTGTTTATTCTGAACAGATCATCAAAATACACTGTTTAACGGTTACTGGTTCTTAATCACTGGGACTTCTTCACTTGGTTGTCCTGACGATCGAAATTACATCGCCTCTCGTCGAGTTAACCCCTTTAGTAGGTGGCGAGGCCATGTCGATGCTTTGGAGGTAATCTCTATTGTATTCGGGGTGTAGCGAAAATGAATATCTTCAAAAAGTTTAAGCAAAATCAGCGTCAAAGTTGAAGAGTTTGAGCATCTTACTAGACTTCCAGCCCCTATGAGGGGCTCGTATCGCCACGATTGATAATTTCGCTGCCAGAGTCATGTCTACTCCACACCCCGGTTTCCTCATCTTAGTCTGTCTCTACGACTACGTGGAATGCGTTGTTGCTGATGCTGCAGATTGAATGAGTTTGCAAAACTAAAATAGTTGTGGAAGCAGGTTTTGGCATTGCAGCGGAATAAGTTAAGGAAGTAAACTGTGATAATCACCCTGCTTTTGGGCCACCACCAAAGAAGATGCCATTTGCTTCATAATTTGCCGAGGTGAATTGGCAAAAGTGGTAAAATCAGAATCCTCAAGCAGGGAAATCGGTAACATCCTACTGGCTCTGAATGCAAACCCTAATTGGGTTTCTATTCCTCGTACACTTGATAAAGCCAAAAACCATGGCCCCATTTAGACCCGTACGACTCATAAGTTCTTAAGCCCAATTATAGACTTCATAGTGATAGCAACAGAATAGGCGAAATCTGGCATTATTATTTTTTTTTTTGGGGTGGGGAGCAGGGGGGGCGGGAGGTATGGCTGACCTCACCCCCGAGCTGGCGGTTCCCTCCGCCTCAAAAGCTACTGTGTACACTTTTGTCACCACTTTCTTTGCCTTTTGCCTTCATAAGCACTGTAGTGAGTCCATAGTTTTAGCAGACGGTGGAACGGTTGCGTTTTGCTCATTCCGCGCAAACCTTCCAGCCTTTCGCCTCTTTCTCCCTACAAACACCTCGTACTCATGGATACATTGTAATTGCATAGAAATGTAAATAAAATGGACGATAATATTTTGCTCTTTTACTTCAGTTGTGCTCCACTTTTCGTGCTATCGCTGTCGCAAAGCTTGCACACATGATTTGAATCTTCCTTGCAGTTTATACGATCCCTTTACTGCATTCTATCTAAAGTTCGAGGTTTGGTTTTATGTTTCGATCTTTTGTGCTGTTGCAGCTGCCGTTGGATGCCTGTTTCAGTGTGCTTTGAGGCTGCCTAATTAATGCACCCTCCTGTGAACACGACATCCCATTCTGTAGACAACCTCACTTCCTTACCTACCACCAAAGGTAATTTGATTTCTCTTACTGCATTACTTCCTCCGCACGCATCACTGCAGTTAACAAAACGATGGCTCAAATTCATAATTATAGCTCCATCACAGATTTTTGAATGAGTTGACCTATTCCACCATCCAACTGCAATTCTGATTGCAACTATATAGGTGGGTCTTACCCTTTAAAAGCCGATTCTTTAGGCGCAACTCATTAATGGCTGATCTAGTAGGACCAGCTAACCCGTCAAGGGATGGTGTTTATTAGACCTGTGTTCAAAAATTAGTCCCTATAGCCATTTGAATTCCCAAGACACACGCAAAAGACGCTTTAAAATCGTGCTTATGAATGAAATAAATGGAACAAACGGACTAGAGATACTATTTATTGCCTTGCATACAAACATCCTTGATGATGATTTCCCCCTACCCACCTAACTTCGCTGTAGAGGTGGTTGTTCTTTGTTTCCCTCTATAGTCTTGGATGCTGGAGTCGCATCTCCCGGACCGGTTTCTTTCTGTCGGGTGGTAATAACACAGGCACGCACACAGATTCCGCCCATCGGCTTACTTTTCCGATGCTAAGTGTGTTTATAGTCCTGTGTCATTTGAGGGATTTGTCACTAACGCTTTCAGACCATCCAATTGGTCCCATCATTCGGCCGAAAAATCGGTTTTTGAGGTCATCTTTATCTTTAGTAAACACTGTGTTTATATTTCTCCTAGTGTGTCATCAGTTTTACGTTCTTACGCCTTGACAATTATTTGAAGCACACTAGTCAAAATTCGTGCAATTTTTGAGTTCATACTTTATCACATGTGAATTCTCGATGCCTGACAAAACGATTTCAGATTCAGCTGGCGCAATTGCACTAAAAAACGGATCAGGTGAATCGTGCTGGATAGGGATCTAAGGATTGGTGGTAATCCGACCGCGGGACGCTGAGATCAGGTGGCTTTTATCACACCTCCGCTTATCAGTACAGGTCAGGCGAGTCGACTCCTGATCCAAATCCTCGAGAAACTGCGGCCTCTATGAGGCATAGCAAACGCGTATTGCATTTCCTGCGTGCTACTACTTTCCGAGATTTGCATTCATTATACTTAGTTCTACGACTAAATCAGTGCCTAAATCCCTCACAGTTTGTGTAAAAACGGTACTTCAAAGATGACCGGGATTTTGTTCAAGCTCGAATCCGCCTTTCTTTCCAAGAAGCATCACTTAGTACTTTGTCCACAAAATGAAGGCCCAAAATAGGAAGTTAAAATGATAAATGCTATTCACTCACTCAAAAGTTCAAATGTCTAAAAAAATAACTAAAACCGACGCCACCTAGAACTTAAAACATACACGCATAAAAAAAGCAAAATTAAAGCCTGAAGGACCATTCAAATGGATCGGATATAATCAAATTAAACTGAATTGGTTGTATTTTGCGAGAATTGACTCAATAACTTTGGCGAAATAAAAAAACCACCTCATTATAAGACCACTTGTTAGCATGCCCCCAAATCCCCTAGGTGCGGGGTTAGTTATTGCGCAATCTGATGTTTCACTTTGCTCTACTTTCGTTTCGTCTACTTTGAAAATGCATAATTATAAATGAAGTGGAATTGATTGACAAGATTAATGCTAAATTAACACAAGACAGCCCTCCGAGACTTCCCTGAAGACCAACATAACACATTTCCCAGGCAGACTATTTGCCTTTCAAATACAGAAGGGCTTGGAGAAAATGGCATGATCCAGAGGCCGGCCAACTCTACGAAGATGCAATTGCCGAGACACAAGCGGCTCTTTACTAAAACTGAAAGTTTAGAAATCAAAATAGTGTACAACCTCACCCCTCCCTTGAGCGTCGCCCTCGGCGCTCCTCTTCGTCAATCTCTCGTGTAAGGCATTACAAGGTAATCGAATTTCTCTGTTACTGGAGGATTACTTCACCTCAATAGCACATCTCTCTTGGCAATTCTACTAGGTCTGCAGTTCCGACCCATGTAAGAAATGGATTAGGGGGTGAGGAATTGTGTTGGCCACAGTCAGATCTGGGATCACTGGTCTACAAGGCAGCGTCTTTTCTTCTTCACTACTTAATTCTCTCTGTGAAGCTGCCCAGTCATATTGATCTGGGTTCCATCTAGCTGGTGGCGAAGTGGATGAGGTACTGCGACTTCGCTTTACGGCATCTTTATGCAGGTTGAGTGAGCGATTCCATCAGAGAACTTTTCCAGATGATTTGTGGCTGGTTCCACTGTTTGGGATTATCAGCAGTTCTCCCGTCAGCTTCTACGAGGTTTATCATCCTCCTGTGGAAGTAAAGCCGAATGTCCTTTAAGACCAGATTTCCTTCCTGCTATCACTAGTATATCACTCCTAGACTCCATTGTTGTCCCAACGATCAAAAAAGTGTCACTACTCGGCGGTTGCATTAATTTATTTATCACCATCTGTACTTCCTTCAAGATGTAAATTTAATAGAAAATGGGAATACGCAAAAAAAATCTAAGCGAAACCCAGTACTAGTTGAGCACTCATAGTAAAGCAGGTTAAATGCACTACTAGGTTGCATAATTCCTCACAGTCCACCACTGTTTCGTAACATGTTAATCATTAGGTCTCAAGCAGGAATCCGTATTGATTAAGGGCGGACCATCCAGAAGATAGTGTGTAAGGCAACTAAGAAGATTTATTTTGGGAATTCCAACTATTAATGCTACTGTTTCTTTATCTTCCGGCCTTTCGACTGTCCAATGGGTACAGGCGTGATGCGTAGCGGTTGGAGAGCAAGACCTAGAAGGATAATCGCGTGGCAGGCGTGTAGAGTAGCACTGCTCAGTACCGTTGAAGGATAGACATTCCAGGACATCTCAATGAGACCGAAGAGGAGGAGCCTTAAATGTAGAAACACGGCTGAGTAAGTCGTGACGACACGACCAAAGCGTGCGCCATCGGCATCACACATGCAGGAGTCAGATTTTCTTAATTGAGACTAGCTTGACAAATATGTGATACGTGTTTATTAAATCGGCTTAGCTAATTGCGCCATGTGGTGTTGCAAGCAGAAAGGTTGAGTTTAGGGCACTAAAATAGATTCAGAAGATACTTGACTCAAGGGTAGCTACACAATTAATTTTTAGAGCAATAGTTTGTTTTGGTCATTTTGGCACTGCATGGTTGGGCATCATGTTAGAATAGTTGAAGGTATTGGACTGTGACGACCCCGCCAAACACTGCATCATTCCCCAGTGCTCCAATAAAAGTATCTCATCAAGAGTAATAAATGGATTAAAGCTGAACCCGAACTCAAAATGCATTGGAGTTATCGTCCCTTAAGCATGCATTCAATAATAAAAGAGTTAGGGATTGTCAGGCCCACAAATCTGGTACTCTTACACATTAATTATCGGCGTAATATTGGCAGCAGCAGGGTGGAATAAACCTGATGCCATCCCAGTCTTCAGCACAAAAATGATGACGACAATGGGTTCCAACATTTGAGCTTACGTCAGAGTTACAGATGACTGGGAAAAAGGAGACGTGAATATTTCCTGCCAAACTGAAGCCACAGAATTTTTGGCTCCAGATCGATGTCGAAAGCAGGATGAGACGATGTTTAAGGATCACGCTGCAATTACTCTGTTACGAAATGGAAGGCTTTGCAGCAGTGCAGCACTGGGGAACGTAAAGAATTTAACGAGAACAGGAAGACCTAAGGCTGATAACAGACCACTGCAAGTGAAATCGAAACAGAATTAAAAAATAAACCTCGGAATACTTTCACCAGTTTAAAATAAAAATTCATAAATATGGTGAATGGCACGGAAATGCAAAAATTAAACCTATTTCACTTACCGTACGGAATCCGAAAGCAGCGGTATCGACCATAGAATAAAGGGAATAGAGTGGTAGTACCAAACATAAAATTGGTAATGCAGGGAACGACCAAACGCGATGCCAATGAAGTTTGAAACAAACATTGGGTAAAGTACATCTAGGAGTGAGATAAATATGAAATAGAGCCAGTACTATGTAACAAGAAACAAATCTAGAGCAATCAAACCTACCGTCAGCAGTAATTTTCTGCCCCGGGGAAGGTGGAAGTGGTTGCAAGAATTCCTGAAATCCTCCACGGGATCTAAATGAAATGAATAAAATGCGTCTTGCAAAATATAGCAGGAAATAAGACCTAACTTTAAGTGAAAAGAGCGACTTCAATGAAGGACTGAAAAACCCTACCTGATAAATTTGATGAGGAAGAATGAGAGCAAAATAAGATGAACGACCAGCAGAGCCGCGTGAAATCTTCGGTCAAGAAAGAGTGATTCAGAGATGATTCGCCAATTTACCGTCCACTTGTACATGAACTGGCGACTAAAATCAAAGGCACGAGTAAAGTATGCCTCAGAATTGCGAAAAAGGAAGATTGCTCCCAAGAGAACCTAGGAAACGGCGAAAACATTATTAGTTTATTCAGGCAGTGTTAACCCAGAAAGCAGGCCAGATTGGTGGCATTATGGTGACAAGTATAATAAGCAAATACCTGGACAATAGCACATTCAGCCAGGTGTCCAAGTGTTTCATATACGCCGCGGTGTCTGAGCAGAACAAGAAGAAAACCGGGTGCAAAAAGTAAAATATTCATCTTTACCCCAACGGCGAGGCTAAAGTTAGCATAAAGCAATTAACGCAAGCATCAGACAATATTTCACGAAGTTTAAACCACGAAAGCTACCTGAAGAATACGGCTGCACAAGAGAAGTGATTGTAAAGGCACCAGTTTATTGAGGCATAAAGGAAAAACATTGCCCAAGGATCATTAAAAAGTCGCAACAAGTAAATGGAATGCACCCGATACGAGGTAAAAGACAAAATTATGATGGGAAATAAGGGAACCTACAGGACAAAATGTACGGACCGCTAATTTACCTTTTTGAGCTTCCGGTAGATATTAGATACCAAGACCATAGTCACCGCATACAAAATTGCAAATAAACACTGGGCAGTGAATACATTTTTACCACGATCCGTCAAGAAATACAGGAGAGAATAGATGTAAATATGCCCAGCAGGATAACTAGAAGGAGGGATTAAAAGTACCACCCTGTTAAATTACACACAGGGTCCAGTCTGGCCAATTATTTGATCATAGTCCCGAGTTCCATTAAGGAAAATTTCCGACTGCTGCATATAGGCGACCCAGTCAATTTCAGTATCTGAAAGACACGTTGAGATATTGTAGCATACATGTAACACTGTGCAACACGAAGGCACAAAGCGCTACATCCAGTATCCAGACTATCGGCAAAACAGCAATAGTAAGAGGCGGGGAAAACAAAATGTTCTTCCCCACAGTTAGGTACTTTGCCACGGCCGACATTGCCTTTAGATTTAGTACGCCACTAGGCTATTCTGGCAACGCCGTACATTTAAGCATAAATCCAACCATGCAACTTATTGGTTAACATCACATCCTGTTTGAGTTTTAAAGGGCGAATAATTTGACTGTAATTAACCAATAACGCCAATATTGCGCTTGTAATCCAAAAACGTTTTTGAAGAATCATTAAAATTATAGTTGAAGCATTTGTGACACGAAAAATTTTTTCTTACCGCTGATAGACTTTCATTTGCTGCGCATGAAAAATTTTACTCTCTAGCGTTTTTACATAGCAAAATTTAAGCAGTTTGATGAAGGTTTTCTACAGTATGCTTTCATAGGAATGGCACTGCTCTCATTTACCTCCTTCTCCCCCTGATCATCTTTGACAGGAATAGAGTAAATGCTCTGTGGCATTTCTTATTCCAGACTAATTAAAAAAGGAAAAATAGTAAGATGTTTACTTTCCGCTTTGGAACATCGATAGTATTTGAAAGAATGCGTTTCGATCAGTCTTCTCACCTCCCGTCTCAAGGGCACCTTTACGGCAAAATAAAATTGCTCTAGGTGCTATGAATGCCAGTCTAATCGTAAAGGTCTTGGCCTCAGAAATTTCGAGCTCTTACACTCCCGTCTCTATTGGAACCATTGTCTGTGCGACTTTTCAGACGAGAACATTAAATCAACAGAACTTTGAGTCAAATCATACTGGGACGCCGAAAAATTTTTTGGTCTTGTTTGTATACAGCCATGGTTTGCTTATTGTGAATGAGGCTGCCAATTCTTGCGCATTATATTGTGTGGAGGCAAGCTGCCAACTGCACAGAATGAGCTAATCTGGACTTGACAGATGACTTCGTTTTGATACATCTATGTCATTAGTGCTTGGCACCATGGAAGTGCAATCTGAATCAAATGGATTGCCAGTGTTGTTGTACCCAGTTATGATCACCACTACGCCAATGACACCGCACCACTGGTTTAACTGCCATTGTCAACGTTTACCTCAGTTAAAGTAGTGATGAGAAAGGCATCTTCGATAGCATAAATCTTAGGGTCTATCCTGGAGCATTATAAAGGCTAAGGAGGTATGAGGATAAAGAAAGGGACGTATATAGGGACTGAATATCACCAATCATATCGCACGGAAAGTAAAGTCAATCGATGGTACGAGTTATCACTGTTGTCCGACTAATAACTGGTTCCAGTTGAGAAGCCAAAAAGTTTAAAATACACTTCAAATAATACAGATTCCATGACAAACGAATCTGCTATCGTTGACGCCTTCGGCACCATTCTCATTGACAGGAAGTAAACACCTATGTTTACCTTGAACACATGCACGCACATACACACTACACTTTTGAGAGAGCTAACTAGCAGGCGCCGTCCATGGGCCCAGCACTCTTCGTCTTTGTAAGCAGCCACATTGAAAATCGCATTTCATAGGTCACCTTCCTTTTAAATGTAGGTTTTATTGAAGTCATCTTGGATGAAATTTAGCTCGCAATACCACGGCCGATACCATCAAGAACACAGGCAAGCAGCCTTCCTTTTTGGTACTAAACAAGCTACAATTACCACGTCAAATGTGTTTGTGGTTGGTAGTTCTCAAATCAGTTTTAATTCCTAGTGGCATGAAATAATTGGATCCCTTCTAATCAAGTTGTTTTTATTATTTTTCAAGACTAACGTAAACTTTTGTGACTGCATAAAACTAAGTTGTCAGATCGTAATAAGATGCATCCCTTCGGGACCTTCCTGAAGGCGAAAAACCCATGCTGATAGGGCAGAGTATGCAGTGCTGACGTGCAGAAGGGTTGAAGGCCCTTGGCATGACCCGGAGGCCATGCCGCCTAGCTTAACCCTAAGGCATCCACAAAGCCAAAAGGAAGAGGTAAGCAAAGAATCGGAGTTCCACGAAGTGGTGCATATTAAATAAATATGCAGCCACCTCAGTTTCGACTCAACACTCCAATTAAACCTATTTGTTCAGACAAAAAAACAAGTAGTTTTATGTACACTTAACCGACACCTGTTAGTCCAAATGAGGCACATTAACTACTATGCAGTGTTTATTCTTAATTTGTTCAGTATCAAAGAAAACTTTTGTTCATTTCACTATGCAGGATGAAGTACCCGCTAGTGATTGGATGGCTCATCTACCCGAGGAGACAGCCAACGTACCGCTTTCTCAAATAGCTATACCTGGTAAGCTTCCTTCCCCTTCAAGAAAGCATTGACTGCAGTCACTTCGGCCTTTAACCCTTCCTACATTCAAAGCATAAACTAATCCTTTTGGAATTTGCAGTCTTGACTTGCAAAGAGGTAACTAACTACCAAAAATTAAGTTATTCAATCCATCAAAGTATAAATGTACACTGTCTCTGAAGTTTTCTGAAGGCAAAATAGAAATTCACTATAGTGGGTCGCAGTGAGTGTTGCCCACGTAGAGCAGGGCTGAGGGCTACTTGCACACCCCTTTAGAAAGTACAAAACTGAGAATACTTTATCTAGTATCTTTATGCCATCTTTCCTCAGGAACACATAATTCAGGGAGCTACTGCATTCAGGAATCCTCTCCACTCTCTCCTGACATGAGTTTCGAGTTTCTAACCAGTCTCCTTGGCCTCTTCTTTGATGTATCCTTCTCCAAGTGGTCTTTGACCCAAGGAACTAATTTCACGACCCAACTCCAGTCAGGAATTCGTTACTTCGACATGCGAGTTGCTATAAACAGGCACTGCTGTGTGGAGTTATCCTCGAATTCCTCCACTGGCATCTATCCCTGCTTCTTCCTTGTCCACGGACAGTATGCCAACAGAGTTAGCGTGGAGTTGGAGACAATCAAGAGCTTTCTGCAGCAGCACTCCAAAGAAGTGGTCATAATCGACTTTCAGCACTTCCACGGATTGAACAAATCTTTAAAGCTAGTATTCACAGACCTGGTTAAGGAAGTAAGTCTAACCTACGGACGCTCGACTTTGATTACTAGGTGTTTGGAGAAATGTTGGAACCTTATGGAACCAAAATTCCTTCACTGGCTGATATGTGGTCACGCAAAAAGCAGGTCATCATTTTAGGCTATGCAAAGAAGTTGGATGAACTTCAGGAGAGCACTTCAGTGTTGTGGCCAAGATCGGCTGTTAGACAGCCATGGCCTAATACGAGGAATCCTGAAGTTTTGCGTACCTTCCTTTCCAAGATGCTCAGGTTAGTTTGTGTCCGGATTTCATTTGACTTCTCGAATCACAGGAGATAAAAGAGGAGCTATCAAATACATGAGCACGATTGTCAAGGGCTGCAGACACTCATTTTCATAATTGAATTGGCTTTACAACAAAATTCATGCATAATTCAATGCTCACCACCCCATCAGTGGATGCGAAAGAAGTTAATGGGCACCAAACGTGCTCTACAGGATGAACTAAATAAATCCATGCTGATGCCTCCAAGCAACTCATAAATTTATTTGTTATTTTTAGAGGCTGGATGCAGAAAAGTAGTCCAGAATACTTTTTCGTCTTCCAGGGTATCCTCTCTCCTAATCTGGACTACATTCTCTCCAACCCAATGAGTGGACTAGAAAAACTAGCTAGAAGTGCTAACGCCGTAGTCTCGAAATGGCTGGACGGACTGAATCACCTGCGCGGCATTGTCATCACGGACTTTTCTGTTCTCGGCTTTTCAGGATTTGCCCGCAAAGTCTTTTCTATGAACTGGTAAATTCACGTTACAGTTTCCAATTAAATTGTAACACTAATTCCGTCATATCTTCCCTTGGTGATTTGCTCGAGGTGATCCAAAACAGTGCTAAGAGCGATCATGTTCAAGAACTAGGTGGACTGAAAAGCTGGGTCCTTAAGCATCAAATATATGCGCGCCCCTTACAGCAATACTCCATCAGAATTCATTAAACCATTTTCAGGAATACTTTGCAACCCAATCATCCTCAATCAATCCAATTCTGCTGATCCAGTTGAACTTTAACTTTCATCATTTAAACTACATGCAAAATAAGGAAAATGTTTTCTTCGTTTGGAAGGAGAAGTTCGTTCCTATCATTCACTCAGAAGAGGCCCTGTTCACCACTCACCGCAGGCCACCGCACGAATGGACTGAAGACTTTGGGCATGTTATCCTGGTGAACGTGGTCGGGGCTCAAATGGTCTACGGCGTGTGTACCGACCATTAAGAGCGTGATGGAAGTCGACGCTGCTCAAATTGTTGGATTAAAGGGCACCTTATTTTTCTACTACAGATGCATTCAACAGCGTCATGGAAGGCAGTTTTTGTTTATCAGTAGAGTGCTTCATGGAATTTAAAATCAGAATCATGAGGAGAAGAGGCGAAGGGAGGAGTAGCTCAGGTAGGCGAATGGCATTTTGTTTTGGGGCCGGAACCTGAGCAACAGAACCTCTTGGCTTCGAGCCAATACCATTCTTCCATGTTGAGAAACGTAAAAAAGAGATATGTGATGGCAGGATAGTGCTTCAGACAGCATTTTGCTCAGCCTCACGTCCAAAATGTGCGAGTTTAAGACATTTAAGCGGATAAAGTGGAGATTCATGGGACAGGTTAAGCGCTTTATTGAAGCAGAAAATAACAGAGCAAAGAACTAATGCTTCAAAGCTTATATTTGAACAAACGAACAAAGCGACGACTGGTATGAGGGACCGGAAAGTGCAAATCCTAAAACAGTAGAGATGATGAGGAGTCATGGTTACTTTGTGGACAGGCACAATCTAACCTTAAGGTGGTTGAATAAACAGCCATTTTTTAGCGGTCAAGGCCGTGGTCACAGTCAAGTCATGAGCGCCTAGTAAATGGAGGTCGACTATTAGGACACAAACACTAAAGCATTCTTTCAAGCCTCAATTTCGTCAAAGGCCTAGGCGTACACTTGAGCTCTTCAGGCCTTGTGAGTTGTGCCAACATCCTGATGGGGTGGCAAAGGAAAACAAATAAACCAAGTTAATTGGCATATCGCAAATTTAATCATCAGGAAGTAGACTAATAAAACTTTGGATGAATTTAATTTGTGTATTTATAAAGAGAAAATGGAGGGAAGGGGTCTGGATGTCCAATACTTTAAAGTAAAATCCAAATGATTAACTTTACGTGCAGTAATGAGCACAAATTGAAATTGATAATGAACTTCCTATTGTAACATTCGTGGGCGAGAAAAACAACACGACTCAGCCGAGTCATCTCCCCAGCATGTGCTGAAGAAAGAAAAAGCCTTAGTAAGGACATTTGAATGAATTTAAAATACGCTTTGGTTAAATGACCCAGATGCAGCCTGTGCTTTTCTAAAGGCTGAAAAAATGCGATAATGCCAAAGATATCGCTACGTAGAAGCAGTGGACACGTAGCGCCCTCAGATTTCACCAAAGACGACAAAGTGCATGGCACTTAGTCGGCCAATACATCATCAACGCAGGGGAGTGCCTGGGAGGGCAGCCAGACAGTCCAGTGGCGGCACAACGGCGAAGCTCCTGTCGTCGCCATAATCAAAATGAAGAGTTAAACAGACAACCAAAGCTTTACGAGATGCGTGGTCTTGGGCTGAAACTCTTTTGAAATAATGGAAACGGACGAACAAAGTAAACTTCCTGATCTTTAAAAGTAAGCTAACCTTGTTAATGACTACTTATAATTAGTAGTAGCATCTAAAAGCCAACTTGGGAAAATAAAATGAAAAAGCAGCACGTGATATAATATTGGCACTGGGAGTTTTCGTAGGTGCCTAAACCATGTAAATGCCCCTTTTAATCTCTGCAGATACCGAATGCCATCATTTTAACAATACCTTCATTCGCAGTAGGAATTGAGAGAAATTTCGGAACAATGCTGAATTGCCCGGAATTTGATACGTATTTTGAGCGGGAATAAAAAAAGCTGACCAATGCAACATCAACGTATGCACCATAAAGCTAATTAAGTCAACCACAACTTACGAAGATACCACAATCCACCCACCGTAACGGTTAAAGTTTAAATGATTCAATAATGAAGGGAGTTACTGCAATGAATTAGAGCAATCTCATGAGGAAGACTTACCGAATGTTGACAGTTACGAGCTCTGATAAGGAATGCAGGGTGTCACTCGCGTGTGACATGAGAAATAGCCAGAAAAGGAAGAAAATTCATTAGCAAATATATTATTAAACTACCCTTATCAGTATTTGCGCAACTTAGTAAAAATTGCTTCTAGTTTTACTTTAAACTTCATTTTATTTGCTTTTTTTCTATAGCAACACAAAGAGCGTGCGTTCTTTAGCCTGCAGGCAAATGCACTAAGCGATGTTTTTTATGGGAACCCGCTTTTAAGTATAATTTCTAAAACCTATGCTGAGAAACCGGCCCAATAAAAAAAGTATTTTCTCTTCATGCGATGTGACACGCGTAATGGATAACTGAATTAGCAAAGCTAACACCGATTTTATGTTTACTTGCCATGCTAATTAATCTCCGCCATATTCACTTTTGGTAAGCTTTGTTTTTGGGCTTTTCAACGCAATGACAGCACATTATCTCGAATGAAACGTGTTCCACAACCCCATCCATTAATTCCGCTAGGTTTATATGAAATCTCGCCTTGTTGCACGTCGATGACCAGGTGTTTGTGGTGATTTTATTTTTGTAGGAATGTTTTGTCTGAAATCAATCTCTACTGTATTAACAAGTTTCATTGCTTTTAAGGTACTCTCTAGAGCTTTAGGGACAATACTGGAAGTGGTACAACATCCCATCTGTTGTAGGACCCATTCAAGCAAACGACGCAGTGTCTCAGAGAGACCGGCGACAAGGTTCTGCAGATGTCGATTATTTCGCAGCCAAAAATGCGGTAGACAAATATGGGTCGTCGCATTAAGTCACGAAATTCCACACCGAACAATACGGAAAGTCGACCGCTTGCTCTCATGTATGGCCATTGAGCAATACACCCTTTTTGCCTTTTTGAGGATTTAATGCCTGAGCCGCGGATAACAGAAAAGTCAGACACCACCAGCATGGAGGCAGACACCTTGCAAGCTTCCCGTGACGTAGTCCAATTCAGAGATATTTGATCAATTGGATGCTGATTGCTTGGCATATACTTGTAGTAAATGCGAGTCTGACTCTGCCTTGTTGTTTAACGCTTGAATTTGGTTGTGAGGGCTGACAGCTCTGTCATTGTGTCTTTACTGGTTGGTGGGGGCGTCGTCAATGTAATTCCTGTCATAGTATTATGCCTTCCTCCGTCTTCGGGGGAGACTCAAGAAGCTGCACAAACACCAACGGCGAATAAGTGTGTTTGCTACATTCTCCTTAGATTTTGCTAATGTCTCATAATGTTAAATAATTTGAGGCCCAACGCGTTTTCATTGTGCGGCAGTTAACAAATCGTTTGGCATGACTACCTAATGCAAGGCATTATCGGTTAAGTCTATGGCATATTCATGAGCTGCACCGCTCAATGGAAGGCACAGATATATTTTCACAAGACTCTCTGCTCTCTCCCTTTGTCATTTTATTTGAATCCCTTGAGGAAACGAGCGACGAAAATGCCCGGAAAACCAAGAATTGGTTAATGGGTGCAATCAGTGGCCTCCTGGAGTCCATGAATAACACATGGAGAGGAAAGTTAAGCATCTCTTTAAGAGAGGCGACAATGATTCTATTAAGCAGTCTATTCCCATGTTCGTTTCAACACACTTTTATTAAAATCTGTGCTTAAAAGTGCGTTTAGCATTATCGTCACATCCGCTGGAATACTTTATCTGCACAAACTTACAAACATGGTCAGATCAAAAGAGGTCATAAAAGTAGGGCTAAAAGTGTATTGTGGTGTAAGAAAGGGTTGTATCTGGAAAGCACTATCGCAGTCTACACTGCTTTTAAAGGTAGAACAAAGAGCTGAAGTAGTTCATAGCTCCTCCCTTGTCCTGAGCCCAATCTTCGTCACTCCCCTGGTCAACATTACGCGTCGTCCATCGCAACAAACCCAAGAACCAGACGTCTAACTGAAATGTCACCGATACCTCCTGGCAATTTTGATGCATCTGAAACCTCGTCCGCATCGAAATTAGTATCAGGGAGGGCGGAGTGTAGTGGCCATTATAAATGTTTATCGCTGGTGGTGAACACATTAGCTCAAAAACAGAACCACTTACAAATAGTTGAAATCAGCAGCGTAAGAGTCAGGCTGAGCATCTATTCCTCCTTGACACATTAATTTTACTTCAATGCCACCATGCCATATCTATCCGTGCCCCATTCCGAAGGCGGAGAGATGAGGGATGTTTCGTCGCGTGCTTACATCTTTGACATCTCTATGCAACAGAATGTTGCTTCAGATGCTAATAGCATTCAAGAGGAGCACAGAGCTAAGGCAGCTGGCGAAACAAGACGCCATTTTCAACCCTTTTGCTGGGAGTCTTCACAGATTCGCTAATCCACATTAGTATTTCTTTAAAAAATTGGTCTTGCTTATAGCTACAACCATTATAACGCTCGAGAACTCCCCATGGGAAGGAAGAGGGCCTAATCCCGGGGCAGAATGTGTTCTGCTAATGTGCAGAAGGGTTCTGATTCCTGACATGATCTAGAGCTCTTTCCATTCAATGGAAGTATAATTTTGCGGCCTGAAGTGTTTTGAGTAGTTCCTACAAGAAGTTACTCAAAACAACGTGTTCAGTAAAAGGTACAACGTGTACTCGATAAAATATTAACAAATATTTTATGGAGGTGGTGGCAGAAGGAGATGACTTTTTTGAATTTAAGTGCGATTGCATTTTGCGCCACCTTTAAAGCTACTGCCAGAAAAGTGTCTAAGGGCGGAATAAAATTAACATTTGAAATAGCCTTCCACTACAGACTAATTGGTTTTCTTCCAATTAAAAGGAAATCCAGAATCTCATATTCAACCACTTGGAAGAAACCCTAGTTCCAACTTGTAATGCTGCAGTAGGCTTGCCTTGGTGAAAAAGGCAAACTGCGCTAGTACAGTTATAGCGGTTCTTCAATCCGCTTCGCGTGTACCTGGACAAATTCAAACATGCTACCGATTCTAACCGTCCCAGCATTCACAAGGAGCATATCCCAGTGGAGAGGGTCGAAGTAACCTACCGCTTTGTGAAAGGGTATGCAGATACTTTGAGAAATTGAGATGTCTATGCACGGATTCAAATGTCCGAGTCCAATTTGTAGTTGGTCAAATTTTGGGCGAATTTAACTCTTTAAAAACAAGTTTAATCGTCTGAAATGCAGAGGGTTGGCAATTAAAATCAACAAAGGCCAGAGCACAAATCCCAAAAAATAAAAAGTCTGTTCATGCAAATTCCAACGAAATGGAAATTTGTAGCTTCAGCAAGCGGAGCGCTAGATGTGGAAGTTATTTGTCTTGAGCCAATTCCACTAACGGGGCCGGATACAATGAGAAGCATCGCCACGACAGATGTATTTGACACATCTCCGCGCAAATGACTGAAAAACCTTAATGAAACTGCTAGCAGATCGTCTGCATTTAAGCCATATAATAATAGCCTTTGCAGCCTCTCGAATTCCGTCAAAGCTGCATAGAAACATGCCAGCTTGAATAAAAAATGACTTTTAGGTCAAAAACCTGGAGGGGGATGCTACGGTACCAAAACGAGGATTGGAGCTTGCGCAGTTTAATGGTTTGCTGAAAGAAACACAGTTTATCCACACAGTTCCATTATTCCAAGAATTGTCTTCTAATTTGACCTTCACAAGCCTTCTTATCGTAGCAGAGATAAAGACAATAGTGCAATAACAACCTAGTGGCAGGACATACTGTGAACCTAGTTGACATCAGATGAATCAGGTTTGGATCTGTCTGAGACAAGCTGTCCCATTTTGGTCGCTTTTCTAGATGAAGATCGTTCAATACACCGGTTGCTGTTAGCAGAAAATTTTGCACAAATAGGATGTAAGAATCTATACATAAAAAGGTCGTCAATTTGTTCAAATATTATTTAACTTAGCCACCCATCATTGGGGTTGAGAAACTGTCAAAGTCGAATAGAATTTCGCCGATCCGTCTGTTCTACTTCTTAGGGTTTACTGCCTTCTTTCGGTGACGATTGAAGAAGCCAAGTATGTCATTCACCTTCATCACCATCCCATGCTCCCGCCATTTGTATGCCTCCTTGAGGGTGTGGCAAGGCTTTCTCGTATGAGCAGAAAGTAACCGCATCAAGACGACAACTGAACCACGGGGAATGAGGAGTTTGCGCTTTAATAAATGTCACCTAAGTCATCATTTTGCAGTTATCAAGGGCGACCAAGTCAACGGCTGCATAATGATGGCAGTTTACGCCAAATAATGGGAGAGCTGGAGAACCGAATGCTTAGGCCAACTGGCTGTTGTAGTATTCAACTACCTGCCCTCAAATCTAAAAAAAATTGTTAAAAATATCATTCCGGAAGTAACTTAGCTTTAGCAATGAAAGCCTTCCACATTTTTTTTTTCGCCTTTAATCACAAAAGGTTTGGTACTGTTGGATGGTGATAGAAATTCGGCTCAGAAGCCAAACAGAGAAGCTTAACAGGACTAGCAAGAATATTTTTCCACTGGCCCAATTGATTTCACAATGGAGATCTTTCGTCCTGGATTTGAACAGATCAGATCCCGTCCATCCGACTGTAGAAGTGTGTCAGGTTTAAAGTGACAGATTCGTAGGTGCTTCGACTCCCTATTCGATGGTGCGGATCTTTAAAGCTTTGGGTATCATATCGCGCAATCTGAATTATTCAGGCGAAGGTTTTGTGCTTTTTTTGATGTGGTTCGTTTTATGTTGTATTTGGGGGGATCCAGACGCGTTTTGAATTATTTATTTCATAATTGTTGCAATGAAGTGCACATTCTCATGCTGGTTTTTGTTGAAAGAGGTCTCCCAAGTCATCTATTCTCCGGGTTTCTTTTTCGTCGCAGCTTAAAGGGATTTAAAAATTTTAATCTATTAACCGTGCAGTAGTTTGAGCACCAATAACGTCAAGACAACTGCGTAATAGTCTATTTTGCCGACAAGAAATATCTCATGACCAACGAGAGTGTCTACGGCAATTTTCACCAATTCACCTTTTCCAATTCTTGCAGTTTTGTCCATGGCTTAGTCATTTCATTAGATCAAATTTAAGCCTCACATCATTTTTGCGAGCTGAAACCAAACTATTTTATCCCTTCAGTAACAATCGCAACCCTTTTCCGTTGCAGCAGTCCATATAAAAGCTGTGGAAGAATCCGCCTTTCGCCAGAAGAACCGAAGAAAATTGGGAAGTGTTTTAATTTTGAGGGAATGAAGCGGAACTTGTTAACTTTGTCAAAGTTAAGTGACATCATCGCTTTTAAAGTTGATTAAAGTAAAAAGAAGATTTTAATATTTTGTGAGAAGGTATCACGATACCTTGGCATTCTGAGGTCAATTGGTATGCGTGAATTCGCTGGTCAACACTTTCATTGGTTCAGTACAAGTGCTTCCATATTATTTGGCATTTCTAAATAAATAATTAGGCAATTTTTCAGCCTTCTGCTGCTGTATACTTTAAAAACTGATGAAATCCCTTTAGCGAACAAGTGAGCTTGTGATGGTGCATAATCCGTCTTGGTACATCACTCTGCCTCACTTCAATCCACTTGTTGAAGTATCTCATGTCGGCTATTGCCAATTTTTTTCTGCATATCGGTATTGCTAGAACCCAAACAAAAGGCAAGAGTGATTTCATTTTGGCCAAGCAAATGCCATGCAGGATTCATCGCAGAGTGAAGGCATCCGATGCTGATAAGTAACTCGGCGTAGTCGTAACAGAGGAATCATCTGTGAAGTGGAACTGGATCCGAGTACAATAACATCCTCCATAATCTCTTCGACGATTCATCGGAAAAGTTCTTATGTTGCAAGAAGACAAGATTAAGAGATATTGAAGTGTTCTTACGGTGGAATGGGGAGACTTAAGTGGGGATTACTATTCCCGAACAAGCTACCGCCATTCCAAAGGTCAGGAAGTCCCTTATAGACACAAACAGTGCACCGTGGATTCCCTAGTAGTAGCCTCAATTGGATGCTCCTCGCCGACGAGCTGTCATGGAATCCAAGGGCATAACGCTCTGTAAATGCCAGATTTTCTTAAGTATGACGATACCATGATCCAATGGAGTTATTTGTGAGTCCATACTGCTGATATGAAAACTTGTAATTCCACCATTGATCCTTACATCTTTAGCAAAGAAACCACTTCCAAACCAGTATGCTTTAATGTCCTCGGGGACAGCTAAGAAACTACTGCGTGCTGTAAATTCATTTTGGAAAAAACATACCATAATTCCAATAGTCGATTAAATAAAAAATGCGCTCTAATGTGAACGTTTTTAATAAAAAATGCGAATTTCATAAATGTACCTAATTTTTAGCAAAAGAAGGGAAGTACAATAGGACCAACAAACTACTTTGGCATATTTTTAAAATATTTTACTTTATTGAAGACTATTAACCTGTAATTGCACATCCCCCATTAAAAGATTCCTTCACTGTATACCTGTTGACAAGCTGCTACCTTTTAACGGTTTAAAGCAATTTCACAGAATATGAAGTCAGTGGCAGTGAAATTGGGTTTTCTTCAAATTCATGTTTTCGACCAAAAAGTGAGTGTTAACAAAAACAACTTCTCAAAAAACCTGGTAAAAGACGTTTCCTTCTTGAAAAACTGCAATAGATAGAGCTGCACACGCACTGTTTAACCGTTGGGGCGCATGTAATCCTTCAGGCATCTGTTTAACTCCTCGGTATGAGCCTAGGCTTTAGTCCCTCGCATTGGCAATGCATTCGCTGCCTTTTCATTGTCTTCTCCCGCTTCGAAGGGGGTCTTAGGCTGCTACACTAATGGCAGCAGAAAGAGAAACCGATAGTAAATGAATTTATTCTGGTTGTCTTTCTTGGACGTTAAGCTTTAAAATACTAAAATAAGGGTAAAGAATACTCCTATCTTCTGCAACGCTTCCAATTTCCTGTCTTAGGACTGCTATACACACTCAGAGCACCACCGTCTGTGACCATTAACCATTTGGGAAAATCAGTTATAGAGCTGTCGACTGTAACTGCATGGCCAAACCAATTAAGGTAACTCGTGATATGGTTAATCAGTACTGAAGTGGAAACAGTGTCAAAGTGGGAGAAAGGGGAAACCCTATTCTTTGGAGACCATCTTAAACACCATCCTTTATTAAAAGACCACTTTCAAGTTAATACCCTTACGATAAGCGGTGGACATAGGAGATGGCTCCCGCGTTCCTCCTCTCTCCCTCTCCCAACATGATTTCTAGATAGGGGAAATCGCCACATTCAGCGGTTTTGATGTTGCGGTCGAATGCTTCCTGTTTCAAGCAAATTACTGGATGAAATCTTACAGCATCAACCCGTTATGGTGGCCGACGCAGGGGCTGATCAAGAGGATCGTCGAAAAATAACACTCGAAAGCGACAAGGCGGCAAATTAATGCCTCAAAATCCAGTTCTGCTTATAAGAAAGGCGTTAAAACTATTTTTTGGGTATCATTCTTTCAGGACTTTTGCATCTCATCACCTTCGGCATATGCTTGATAGGATAAAAAGGTATTTAATAGTGCAACCGGAGACATTTTAATTCCACATAGCCTCCATCAATTTCTCCATAAAACAAAATATCGTACATTTGGGATTAATTTAGCAACTCAACCGAACAATTCAAGCGAGGTTTTTCTTCCACAAGAGAAACGCACGCTTATTCGATCATACCAAGCCTCATTTTTAACCTGATTTCAACACTGGCCCTACAGTTGAGTTTTTGGCATTGGCGGAGAAGGAAATATATTGGCTCCCACCAGTGCGCTTCATTCAGGTGGCGAGGCGATTTTAAGCGCTGATAATTTAAATCTAACAGACAGGACACTAATTAAATCGTACATGCCATAATTATATTCCCCTTTTTTTCTCTTGGCCATTTTATTTAGTTATTTTCTTACAGTTATCAAGATAACCACCTTGTCTGTCGAGAGGAATGATTTCTCCTGCTCACAGTGATAGGCCAACTCTTCTTCCCTTCCCCCAGCCCATCAGATAAATAATGTTTTGACTCGAACTCCTGCTCAAAAGCTATCATGACATGGATGTTCTTTCTCCGCTTTTCACACAAAGATTTGGCGAGACCAACTGTTCACCAAATCGAATGCTCTACTGTGCTACACTAGTCCCTGTCAAACGTGGACGTGACCTCCACAAACACCAGCTCGTCTCCGTGTTAATCCCAAGGGTGAGAGATTTCACCAAATTAACTGGAAAAAATTGGTAGTGTTAAGAAGAAAATGAATTTAACAATGAACCAGTACTGCTTCCACCATGTCACATTGCAAAGGCAAAAAGCGAGTCAGATGATTTAATGCATGTTTTAAAATATTCGCCTTTTTTTACTCCTTCTTTCCGAAGTCAACCGATGTCATTCCCTTTCGTTAAATTTAAAGTCCTCCTGTACAAATGGTTCAATTGTGGGCTTAAAACCTCCTGATGTTGGAGAGTCGTCGAGGGTGCAACTATTCAGTCTCGGGATTGGTAAACGTTAGTAAATGCCTAGGATGACTTTTATATCTTCCACCGAACAATTCTTTCAAGAGCCTTCCAAATAAAACCCGTTTTCAGACAGAAACTTTGATTTGTTATGTGCAACAAAGTTAGGTATCCGTTTTACATTGTCAGTTTCTCTGTTCAAGGAGTCCGAAATGTTAACTAGTTAAACTTTGAGCGACAAAGTATGCAGAGTCTGCTTAGGGTTGGTGGAGGGTAGCATTGGCATGTCTCAGAGGTCATATTGAGGCCTTGAGGGTCCTCCAAACCAAAATAAAATAAGGTTACCGTGTTAATGTAAGCCGTGCTTCGCCTTTTTAATGCCCTTTTAAGCACCGTCGCTGTCTTCACCCTTTGTCAACTTCCCGCGTTTGCAGTTGTAGTGTAGTCACTGCTTCGGGTCAACCATCCCCAAATCAGCGGAGGCAGTCGTACCTTTTGCCTGCAAAAGTTACCACGACGTCTCGGTTAACCCGCTGAAAGTGGAGTCAAATCCAATTTTGAAACGATGTAAGTAGAAGGGGAATGTGTCGACCATCAAGTGTGTCTACGGCAGATCGTACGAAACTAGCGCAGATTATTCAGATCATCGAAAAAAATTTTTTGGACACAATAAAATTTTAAAATGTCAAAGATTAAGCCCTTGGCTCTTTGCAAAATTCAGTGTCCTGCCATTGTAAAATTATCTGCATATAATAAAGCTTTGAAACGTGCAGGTATTTGAGAATTTGGCTTTGATTAAACCAAGAGGATAATTGACAGCAGCTTCATTGTTTTCCACTGACAATCCTACTGGATCTGGAGTTCCATTCCATTCGCAAAATGCATCGGCAAAAGTGAAATAATACAGTCCTTCACGTTTGTCCATCGCCAATCGTACGAACAATAATCTAAAACAGTCACATCACGAGCGAGGATGGTTGAAACAATAGCGTGAGGACAGAGTTTGGCTCTTGTTCCCACTTCAGCTCTGCCCAGCCACACGCATTTGAGTTTTATCTAACTGATATTGACACCTCCATTTGATTATCGTAGAAAGGTCCAAACAAACTTTCCCAGATGATCCACGGCTATGGATAGTGTCATCTTAGTTGCAGGCAGCAGTTCTGCAGGATTCAGACCTCAGATAGCTGACGGAGGCTGACGCCATTTACACGTTTTCCACTAGGAGCCTTTACAACTTTCATCCGCAGCTCATTCTCCATTTCTGTTGTGTTTAGCTTAGCGCTCTGGAACGCTCTACTAAGCTGTCTGACATTTCTCTAAAGAAGAAAGAGGAGGACATTTTCAGAAAGGCTTTGGGTTGCCGGCGTGGAGAAGAACTAAGATCCCACCAATAGGCCCAGAATACCAATTCGCCTTGCAGAAGTACGAAGGAAGAGCACTGTATGCCTGCACAACCTCATTGACAAGTTAAGCAAACAACAAAAGTATTAATTAAGCAGATTTAATTTGGTGATGATCCTTAAAATATCGTTAGCAATGACATTCCAGTGACAGTGCACATTTTGTGCACAATCTGAGGTGCTGTTTACCCGAATGGTTGTGAAACACTTTCACAGGCATTCCACATTTATTCAGGTTTTAGCCCCTTATTGAGGCGACGACGAAGCTCGCATGAATGACAAACGCCCTCTTGAAGTGCTCAGCTCATTTGGATTTGAAAATTTTTTTGTACATTAAGTAAGGGAATTATATATGTTTTCTTTGCAGTAATGCGGCCAAAAAAACTATTTCTTTGTGCACTTTGGACAATTTTGCATCAAAATCCAGACTTCTACGAATCTGTGCAGTGCGTTTAATACACAAAATAGGTGGCGAATTTTGGTGAGTGTTCCATTTTGGGTGGGGTAGACAAAATTTGCATGAACTATGGAACCCCCAGGTGGAGAAACGAGCCGAAACCCGCGCATCTGTGAGTGGAGAATCACTCAGCGTGGATACGTGATACCTCGAGTTCCTGAAAGGTGAAACTTGTGGTCATCTCAAGACCAAATCACGACTTACAATCCTAAATTTAATAGAAAATTAGACTAGAGTAAAGAATCACTGGCATTAAATACATTTTGACTGCAAATAATAGCTATGGCAGGTCAGATGGTGAACGACTCTCCTCCTCCCAAAAGAGGCACAACTAACTTGATGCTAAACTTATCAATCATCCATTATCAGGCCTAATCTTTGCTTTAAGCAGCCATTCCAAAATGTGTCTGCATCAGCTCAGTCACTTCGACTCTACCAAATGCAGTGTGTGCCGGCTATTCAGTAAAAGCACAACTTTTCCACCTTGGGGGTGAATGCTGGTGAGGAATAACAGCTATTATTGCCCTCGTCTGAGCCCACAAACAACCCATATTAAAGGCGACAGCAAATTTCATGCCTCTAATCAGGCTGTTCTGGAAAGAAGCTTGCGACGATGGAATATTAAGAATCCTCGAACTTTTGCATAAATTTTGAAAAATTGTGTCGATGAAACTCCCATCAATTGGAGGAGGGGATCGGCAACAATACTGCTCATTTGGGACTCACTGTTGAAAGCGCGAGTGCAAATCTTCTCGGTTGACGCAGTCGCCTTGGTAAAGTCTTCTGCATGTTGACATACACCCTCTCATCTGCATGATCTGAAAGGGGATAAGGCTTTTTGTTTACATGACTATGAATGCCTTTGTCTTCCCCTCTGAGGCAAAAAATAAGTGATAGATTTTGATGCCATTAATACAGGGAGGCATGATTGAGGTGGCAACCGCTCAAGTAAGGGATTTTATTAGGTAGACTTTTAGTGCACCTGATAAAAAATTATTTACATAATGACTAGTGATTCGGTATTTGAGGAAAGAATTAGGCTTTTATTAGGCCTGATTTATTAAATCGTGCACTTGCAGAAACGATCCAGACATTAAAGATGTCATTCTCATCAAAACAGGATATTTAAGTATGCAGAGCAAGCAAAGGCTAATTGCGAAGGGTAAAACACTACAATTAGGCTTTGACATTTCCATCTGCTGCATCCGAACACTTTCTCCAACACTTTATCCCGACCTAGGAACATTGGTTCCTGCGACGGAACCACCCTAGAAGAGTCTCCTCCACTTATCCATCAACAATGGTGAACTTGCGCACTTTCATTGCCGAATTGGCTTTCATTTTCCAGTGTAAAATGATCCATTTACGATTTGTTTGTCATAACACCATCCAGGTGATTCTGGCTTTCTATGTCAAAATGTTCGTTTACACTTCAAAGATTGGGGGATGAATGTGTTCAGTTTTATTAGCAGAAAAAAAATTGCCTCTTGTTTGATTTATGGCATTCATCAGGTGCTAGAATCAAGCATTTTAAGCACTGAATGTTCACAGGAGTAAATATCTTCGATTTTAAACACCGCTGTCAAGAATGGCTCTCTCTATATACCGAATTGTGATTTAAGGCCTCCAGGCAAGTGGATGGTTGGAAAATTTTGCGTCCTGTCATTGAGAATGCAGGATAAGAACTACACACACACACACACACACACACATTACACACTCCTTTGCAGTTGCGTACACTGACACGATTGCCCTCCGTGCAGATTCCGGTTTAGTCGACTGACCCGCTTGCGATATACCAGTGTGTGCCATGCCACCATTGAGGCACCTCTTTTGTTTCTCACTTTTTGCTTAAAGCCATGTAAGCTTGAGAGTTTTGTTTATTAAAATCCTGTAACCCTTGTTTCAAGACCAGTTTGCTAAATAATGCAGTACTCTACGACTTCCCTAATGAAGAAAAATGGCATAACACTAGGGCAGTAAAGGTATTGTCGGCGTCTAGAAGGACTAAGGGGCTAGTGGCAAGCCCCAAAAACGATGCCAGCCAGGTTGGTAGGCAGGAGGAGCCTTAAGTGCCTATGTAACTCAAGCAAAGGGCCAAACGTGTATTAATGATTTAGAGCAGTGCATTTTTATCAAATAAGTTAATGGTAAAGACAAACAGAAACTGACGCTTTTAGTCGAGACTAATGTTTAACAAAAAGATCCAAATCAAGCCACTTTAGAGTAGATGCGATGTTTGGTGGCTCCAACGAAATGGCAGCTCAGCTCTTTAACTGCTACAAAAAGCAATTCCTGGACGATTAACTTACCAACAACACGGTTAAGCCTACGACTTGGGGAAACAATTCGATTAGCTTTACATATTTCTAGGCGAAAGCGGTGCCTAGTCCACGTCCTTATGACAGCCAACGACAATTCGCCGTCTAGCCATTTGTCTCCGGACCGGGGGAGCTCCGACGTCAACCAATTAACCCTAATAAAGGGCAAAGCATCTACCAAAAGGACAAAAAATTCTTCCTTAGTAAATTAACTGACACTGACAATTGGTGTGTGCTTTAAGTACAGCATTCGAGTAATTTATCACTTTATTAAAGCCAAAATTGATATCCACCAGCCCTTTTATCGCAATAGGAAGTGAACAAAAAGTATAACGCATGAAACCCCATTTTAGGCAAATAATTCAAATTATTTTGTGGACTACCTCACTGAAAGGAAACTCTGTTGACAGAAGTCTAAGAAAACGTCCAATCACCTTGTTGTTTAAACTCTCCAAAGTTGGACACCCAATAGCAATTTTTTTACTTCTGTTTAAATACTAAGCCTAAATTTTCCCAATTTCGGGACTTGTAGGTTAGGTACTTACTTAAGAGAGCATAAATAACTATGATAATTAGACTGAGGTCCTCTTGAACTTCATTTGCAGAAGTGCTCCTCTGTGCTTTGGTGTTTCGCGTTCAAATCTCTGCTTACATCATTGGCAACGCTTGTCAAGCAAACCTTGGATTTCTGGAGCCCTGAGTACCATCAATTTGATTCGTGAGTAACTAACAATGACTTAATTTGGAAAAGTCCTGCAGTTTGCACAATTTCGAGACCGCACTTGGCGATCTTGTCATCCGGTTCCTTCGACATCTACACAGTCTTTAGAAATAACAGGCAAAATCAATTGTGCTGGAAGGAATGCAATCGGTTTCTGAGGGTCAGGAATTCGCTATTAAAGCCACCATTGTTTTAGAACTCCTGGCCACCTAACTACCCAAGTTAAGGTGTTCAGAGGTCCGTTTTAGCAATTTTTTCATTTTGGCGTTGTTCTTACAAGAAGCATTGGCAGCGTGAAATCGTGCCGATATGCTGGAATTCTTGATACCGGAAACATTGTATCTGTGAAGGAATAAAGCAAAGCCAACCCTACTGAGCGATGCTGCCGTCTGATATTCTCTTCCTTTCAAGGCTTTCTCTCCGTATCCGCCAAAATAAGGTCAATTTTAGTCATTGCATTTGGAATATGAATGCAAATAGGGATTATTTTTCCTCAAAACATGCCGGACTAATGACGTGTGTAGGAAAACCTCTAATTATCGCTTCAACATAAATATGAGCAGACAGGATAATGTGAATATCGAGAAAGTTATTGTTTTATTATCCCTCCATGGAACTCACCTTCCATACAGACTTATAATTAAGCATTTATTTTTGACCGGAGATAAAAAATGTCACCGCGTCGTCCCTTTTTTTGGGAATCACCAAGACCACAAAAGCATTTGCTTTCAGGCTATCCTAAATGCCCAAACTTGAGAACGAGGTTAAATAATCTGGTACCCGCGCATTGAAAGTTCTTGGGATTTCCTCATTAATATGCTCAAAAAGTTTTGGAGTAGTTGACAATGCAGCAGGAAAATAAGTGGTGAATGTTTAGAGAGTTGCAGTAGGAGACGATGTGAAATCCAGATTAAAAAAATCATTTGAATTACCAACTGAGCTCCTACCACTCTCTTTTGTAATCATTTTTCGACTTAAGACTTGCTTCCTTCCAAGAAAAAGTTATACTTCCAAGTAAAGGAAAGGAAAATTACAATATCCTGATGTATACTATGCGTTATCATCATAGCACAAACCTTCCAAGAGTTTTGAAGAATTATTTGGATAAATCTAAGGCTGATCGCGAGGGATGGAGGAATTCCAGTGCTTCTCTAATCGGGCGCTTGTCTTCGAGGGTCAACGAGGTGGGTAAAGTTACATTATTGGGGACTGAAGGGCCGCACTTCCGCCAACCCCAAAGTGCGACCACATTCCGTAAGGATCAAAGAGCAGTTGTATTTCTACTCCACACAGAAATGGTTGATATTAGTTTTGCAATTATTTCCTTTTCAACGACCATTCTACGTGTCAGTTCGTTACTTTTGAATAGCATGTTCTACATTTGGAAGATGCGCCCCATAAAACTTAAAGTAATCAGCTAAGCTGGAAAAAGTTAAATTTAGGGGCCTGAACTCATAAAGTGCAGGCTGAGAAAATATAAGGTCGTATGCCTTCCATGAAGCCGTGGTGAGCTGTGCCATGGTGGAAGGCTAGTTGCCACTGTGCAGAAGAATCAAGCGACTCTACCACGGCCGAAAGGATATGCCGCTCAAACGGAAGTACAAATCACGGAAGCCGAGAGGCCCGTTCCAGTAAATGCGCATATAAGATAGCCACCATCCTTTTGCAATTAAGAAACTAACAAGTTTTTTTCCAAAAAATTTAATTGCTTTTGCTTGTTGAGGTGAAGTGAATGCCCAAAATTTAGCTAAAAGGGCCATCTGTTACATAGTTGCTGCAAACTGATAAAAGCCATTTGTAATGCCTTGATTGTCTGCTTCGTCTCTTTTCGCCTCCATCATTCCACTTAGCGGTACGGGGACGTTGGTAGACCCCAGCTCCTCTGGACATCAGCAAGCATATCATGCCTTAGCCATACGTCTTCCTCTATCTCTAGGGCGGTCCTGGGGCCCTAAAATCTTGCGATGCAGTTGTAATGCAGGACTAAAGTAAGGATATGCAGGTTTCACTTGCATGTGCCACTATTCGTGCAAAGGTTAATTCAGGTTATGACTGGTTAAAATATGTTTGTAGTACTTTAATTTTTTAAAGTATGAATAATGAAGTGGTAAGCATCAAGATTTATGATTTTCGCTGAATACTTATGCAATATGCCCCTCAAAACCAATGAGCTAGCCAACGTAAATTGTTCGTTTACTCGTTCCATTTTACGGAAGAATATCGAAAATTTCGCCACAATGTCATTTGACGATTTACCAAAATTGCTAAATAGGCAATTAACCTGACTTACTAGGAACATGGTCACTTGGGGCCTTTCTAAGGATGTTGTAAGGATGTAGGGATGCTATTCAACTTTTCCATTAAAAGGTGATATTTTGAGAGAACTTTGAGCATCTAAAGCTTAATGAAGCCAAAAGATGCATAAGCTCTGGTTGATTATTTACTTTAAGCCATGTGCCACGACCAATCACCAGCTAAACTCTCAATCCCGATCCAAAGTTGGTATCTAGGCTTGATCAGTTAGTTTATTTTGCAATTTTTAGGACTTTTCAATAGATAAAAGGGAATTACAAATCTAGTAGCTTATAGTCATAGCGCATTAGCGATAGTGTGTACTTGAAAGTGCAAAATATTGAGCAGCTGAGAACATACTTTAACATTTATTTAAACCATCCTCATGAAGAATGCGCCCATTGGCCAGAGGCACGGCAGCCAATGAGCGTGAGAAGGTATAAATGCATCTCAAATGCACGGGATCATGTCCACTGGAGTGAGTGACAAAACCCTGACTATTCGACGAAGTGAATGGCGTCTCTTGATTGTTCCGCCTTGGGATGATGCGTCACCTCGGGATGGTAGACAAACTGATTGTTTTCACTTTGCTAATTACCTACAGTCAGTTATCATTGAGTCTTCGATCACCGCCAAGCATGGACCCTCTAATCATCATTCAGAATCCAAGTAAGTCGACAGCCCCGCTCCAACTTAAAGTTTCTTATCAATAACGACAAGAACAAAAAATAATTGCATTTATTAGAACTGACCAGCATAATTTGCATAAAATAAATTTTCATAAGGCCTGCTAAATTTGTCAGCAAGTAATTGAACGTAAACACTTTTTGGCGAAATAAGTGCTTTTAAACGCAATTATCAGTTGTTACCAGCACCTCAAAGACCATGCCAAATTGATACACAATTATGTTGCATTTTTCTTCCCACCTGCAGGGCAATTGCGAGATAAAAAATCCTTTTAGCAGCGTTCAAACTTTTCAGGTTAATTTATTTGTTTTTGTTAGAAACCACAGTTCTTGAATGTGACAACAGGCATGATCGCAATCCCAAGTGCACTTATCGTAACTTCAAATCGAAGTAATCTAACAGATCACGAAAGTTTTCATTACCAACACTTGATTATATTAAAATACGTTTGAACATTATTTTGCTTTGGAAAAAGCTCTGATTTTAAAATACGATAATCTTGTCAAGAAATGCCAGAATTAATATAGGAAATGTGGTTTAATAAAAAGACGACAGCAGTGTTACTAGTTTCAACGCACACGACGGCATCTTTACATATTTTCTGTGCTCGATATCTACGCCGGAATCGAAATGCCTTGCTTTTGTTTTAATGCTCCCAATAACTACATTTTCCCTCGCCCTTACAAGATAACCTACAAAGCGCTCTCTAATGCAGTAAAAGGGAGAGAAGGAAAGCATAAAAATGGTTTTTTATCGTGCTAATTTCGATAATTTCCGTTGAAAAGCCCTCCCTGAATATGAAGAATTCCTCAGTAATAATGCATTATATTGTCTAGCTTTGGCAGCAGCTAAAGTATTTCTTAACTGTGCAGGAGCGTCTTAAATTTGCTACTGGTCGTTTGACAATGGCTGCTACCAGACGTCCATGTTGTTTGGAAATGTTAAAATATTTAAAGATCGCAAGCAGGGAATCCCAAATGGACACGGCTCAGCGAATCGCATCTGCCTAGGGATAAAAATGTCATTCTTTAAATATCAGGATTAGTTTTGGCTGTCTGTTGTAGACTGTCGGTGCTACCTATTCTCAAGCGTGAAGCGACTTCATGGAGTCTTCAAATCTCCTAATTTCCCTTCCCCATATCCCGCTCAAATAGATTGTATTATCTACCTTTTTCAAGGACTTCCATCCCAAATTGTACAGCTCACCTTCCTGACCCTTGATCTAAGCCCACCTCGAATAGACATGTAAGTTCCTTCTCTCTATTATACCGTGATGACTGTCCACAAAATACATAAAAAGCCTTTTATTTATATGGCCTCATTTCTACTTACTGATGTGGAAATTGACATAAGCAGCCCGCAGTACAATAAAACATGGAGGAGGTGATTTGACGCTCGGAAATTTTGCCATGAATAATTCAGCGGCAGTTAGTTAAAAAAAGTTTTGTTGTTAGAATCCTCTAGGAAAGGAAGCAATTTTAGAAGTCTGCATAAAATTTAAACTTAAAGTGTTTACTTGAAATTTCTCCCAATTCATTCATTCATGCATTCACCAAAGTGGCGTAGAGATTACGCAGGAATTTGGGTATTTCCATTAAACTTTTTGTAGATGCTTTGACTATGTCGCGGTGCTTCATCACAACCGAACCCGATTAATGAAAGGAGCACTGGCCTATCCAGAGCCACCACCAGTCCTTTGTGGGACACTAACAATGCAAAAGAAGAAGACCTTCTTTTCGGAAAGTAATTCGTTAGCTCTTGTTTTTCACTCCACTACTCGTGCTTCCTTCGAGCAGTCGACCCATATGTCTGGATTTCAGGGAAATTTTCTATTTATAAATGCAAGTAAGCTTTCATTTTCACCCTGTCAAAGCTGTGTTTTATGTGCCCATTTGAATGCATGCAATCATCTACGGCTGCAGTAACAGTGATAACTCGTTCATGACTTGTTAGCGTAACACTAGTGCTACACGTTTTGGCACTTTGAACTATCAGCGCCCGATGGCTTATTGCGTCATCAGTTTACGGCCAGACAAAGTCCCAGATAGAGCGGATTGAACAAAGACATTTTCGTGCAATAGATCCAAATTAGCTTTGGTCAATATCACCCACTTCCCCTATTTGACTGAGATCACCAAGTCATAGGGAAGCAGTGTTTACAAGGAAGTGCTCAGATCTAAAATCAAAGTTAATGACACTAAAGCAACTTGTCCAAAACCGATACAGTTGTCAGGAGATGAAAAGCTAAAGTTATTGGCATTTGGCTTTAAGGCGTATTTTCAGGGAGCAAGGAACATGGCATGCTGAGACACAATAGGTGTCTCGGTAAAATTTAATAGCCCCTAAAGGCACTACTTCATTGTAAAGAAGCGAAAGCATAGAGGATGAGTGGAAAAAGGTACACAATCAAGTGGCTCTGGTTACTCCCACGAGAGTGCCACTAGTGTAAGAGAGTTTTCCCACATAAATTTTCCTCCTTTTGGATGAAGTTCCCTTTTCCAAAGGAAATCCAGAATTTCTGAAGATCGTGTTATCATTGAGACTAGTGACCTTTTTTCCATTTAAATTTTACTGTTGAGGTGGTATTTATCACATCGTATTAAATTTTATTACCTACAAATTGTATCCACTTTGGTTTGACACTCAGTCCCTCAGCGTACTCTTATGCCTTAAATCCACCTTTGCCGCTCATGGCACAAAAGATTTTAATAGAAAAAAAATAGACAAGCAGCGAGGAGTATGTAGAACTTGCACCATATCACCGCTTAACAGAAAGGATAGCATAAACACTCTCTCTTTGATAATCCACGCATCCCAAGGTTAAGATTTACTCCACTAATTGAATTATTAATAGCTTGGGGTATGCATAGGAGAAGGAATTGAAAATTTATATCAGACCATACGATCTTACACTAAAGACTCTGGCTAAATAAACTTTAGGGCAGTCCGAATCTCCCCATTCAACCTAGTCAACCGAAAAGATGGCATGGATCCATCCATTGTCCTGAGAAACAGAGTACTCTTTAGTAAAACCACACTCTAGCAATATTTTTTCTCACAAGTTCATCTATTTGTTCATAATCTTTATTGGTAAATTGAAAATGACACCACTTGTCCAAATTCGTGTCCTATTTGTGCAGTGTAATGAGGTCATGACATGAGGATTGTCAATAGGTTTATTACTTCCTCACCTGCGTTCTTCCCCCTTAGGGACGCCCTCAAAATCACGTCATGCAAATTGGACATAAATAAAGTTAGCCTGCTGTCCTCTGTGAGCTATTTTTATAGCATTTGAATTTAACTTCATCCAGGCAACTTTCGGGTGGATGGAGATCAACTGCCCGATTCGGAGTGCTCTTACCTTATCCGGAATACACCGGCGCGGCGCCTGCTCGCAGGTGGCCGAATTGTGTCCCCGCGGTACCCCAGTGACTATCCTCCCAACATTCGCTGTTCCTACACCTTCATAGGAAGGAGCGATGAACGTATTGTCATATCTGTCCAGTCTTTACTTCTAAGCCATCGAGATCTCTCGCGTCCCTCCAATTCAACTACACAAAGGTAATCGCCTTAGTTTCTCATTGTTGATTAATTGAAAAGCAATTCTTTGGCCAGGATTGTTATTGCAAACGAAATCATGCGTCTTCATTAGGAACTGCATCTGTTATGGCTGTCAACTCCTGTACTTTTTTTTAACAGAACGAGTCGATTTTCCATTTATTGAGGGAGAAGGATGCTGCAATCAACAGAAAAATTAGATTTATTAACGTTGAATTGTGCTATTGTGGCCCTGAATGGCTATAAAATTGACCAAAGGATAGCAATTCTCCTTGAAGCAACTCCACAGCTAATGATTGTGCAACCGGAAAAAGCATGTGAAACCTATTTAAAAAGTGATTGATGTGGTCAAATCTTTTAAGGTGTAGAGGAAATAATAAAGTTGGAAGCATACTGAAAGCGTGCCTGCCGTGGTAAGTGCCTAACACTTTCTAAACCCAGCAAAAGCCGCCTAGATTATGAGCTCTCATTTGGCTGAGCGAAGCACACTATACGACGTGTCGAGAAGTTAATTTTATCTAAAAATGCGCATAAAAGGAAGTGCTTTAATGATCTCGGGGGCACATTATGCTTGCGTCTCCGGTTTCTGTTCCAATGACCTTCAGCTCCTTAGTTTATTGGCGAGAAAAAGAATTGTAAATAACTACATTGGGTAATAAAAGCTCGAATTAGTTACTTATTCATCGCACTATATTTAAATACACTCGTTTCAGGTCAATTTCCATTCCTCCCAACCTATTATCTGCGTAGTGGGAATGTTCCATCAGAACGCTTGCCTTAAAAAATGAATTTAAAGTTATAAACACCAAAGAGGAGAATTTAATTTACCCCTTATTTGACATATTTTTGCCTTCACTAGGAATTCGCATGCTTTTATAGGCGTTGTAAGATTGCAATTGAATAAAAACCTGGTTTTTTATAAGAACAGTAAAATGCGAGATGAGAGCAATAATTCAGCCTTCACTTCAACTCAACCTACAAGAATTCTGCATCATATTTTAATTTTTAGTCTAAAGTGCTTCCTCAATGCTATCCAAAAGGTATAAAACATGATTGAGGAAAAGTAGTGTTGCGTGAAGTATCAGTGTGTATGCAACTCTGCAAAAAGCTGGGAAATTTTGTGCAGCGAATCCCCAAAAGTTGTAAGTATTAAAAAACCAAACAAACCACACTTTGAAGGTAGCGTTGAGCGAAAGATAACTATCTACAATAGAAAGCGAAATCCAGAATGAGGTTACGGTAAATTTTGTTTCCCCGAGAAACAGTGTCGTTAACACTCAGAAGTCGTGTGTCTCAATCGAATGCACGTGTCTTCAAAACACGATTTTCTGAGAGCGAGTAGTCTATTGCATGTAGATGGCGCTGCTTTTGTGCTAAAACAGGCAAACAAATGCCAAAAAAGTAGCCTTTAATCGACCATCACAACCACAGCACAGCTGTCACCTCTTCACCAAAGTCCATTAGTTGACCCTTGCAGTTCCACCTCAATGTCTCAACAGGCGCTATCACTTTTTCCACAACTCCTTACATTGGCATAATTACAGAGGAAAGGAATAATATTTCACTATTTCTCTACCCAAATGATTTTTTTTCTCTCGTTCCTTCAGCTGCGTCTATGAGACATCTCCGCTGTCCAGTTTTGATAGAATTTTGATTCACAGTCTACCACTCGATCGATGGAAAGAGACCAACCTCTTGACAAGGATATGTGGGACACTGTATTCATTCCAAATCATCTCCGAGGGTCCAAACCTCCAGCTTACCTTCATTTCTCTTCCGTTTCGCCCTAAAGATGGTGGTTTCTTAATCGAATATGTCTTTGTGAAGAGGTATAGCGTTGCGCCACCGATCTGGACAGCCACCGCTGCGATCCCCCTTGAGCAGAGAGCAATGCAAGAAACTGTGCGAGAGTTTTTTGATCATGCGAAAAACTTGCAGAAAGTCACTCAGCCCAAGGATGCGGCAGGTGGGTCGAACCGGGATTTGTTTTGCGTTTTGGCTATCCACATGTCTGATTCTATGACAGAGAGATGCACTGATGTAACAGAACTTTAGCTTTCGTGAACGGTCAAAGAAGCACGTTTTTAGAGATAGGCCTTTGTAACTTTCCAACTTTGCGGTGGAGGAATGGCGCTAAGCAACGAAGCTCATCAAGTCATGGAACAGGTTCACAATTTTTATAGCCTAATACTTTCATTTTGCCTTTACGATCCCTGATAAAAGTCTCAGTTATTCTGAGTAAAAGGCTGGAAGGCACTACTCTTAACTGTGTAATAAATTCATATCTAATCTCTTGCATGCCATTTAGTGGTTTCCAAATCCCATGCAAATTTGTCATCTTTAATGTGATTTTCAGCATCTTTATGACAAAACATTCTGTAAAAATGGTGGCAGATGAATTTCAGCTACAAGCAGCAATTCAAAGTCTCAGTGACGCTATCGCAGTCAATCATTAAAAAAAGGGTTTTAAACAATCTACTTGCTGGAGCTGGACAGTTTAGAGGAGCAAAAGCTTTGAAACTGTTTATTTAGTTACCTCCCTTCCTCGGAGGGATTTCCTTCCCATGAAGTGCTTCAAGCCAAGCCAACCCCCTCGAAATGACGAGGGGAAGGTGTTAGAATTCAAACGCACAAGTGCCATTTTGGGTGATCCTACGGATCGGCAATCTCCAATCAGTCTCGCAGCAGTTCACCAAGACCACAAATAAGTTAGTAGTGAGTTGGCCGTCGCAAAACTGTGCTTTTCAACATAGCAAGTAAATGATACAATTCGTTTCACAAGCACTTATGCCAATCAGTGGGTCAGTTGCGTGATCCTTTGGAAAGGCCAGCGAAAGCTCAATTCTCTATTCACATCAAAGGCAACTTTACTGCTGCATGTAAGCAATTGCTCACTGTTCTTGAATACCTCGACGACACATTTTGAACTATTAACTCCGCCTTAAAATTTATAAGCAAAGTTACGGGAAAGAAAGCTAGTAGCACACCTCTTTCTGGCAAAAAATTTATCAACTCTTCTCATCACTCATCCTTTATCTTCTGTGACTGACAGATGAAGTGTTTCTGCGAAATCCAAGCAACACCAACATCCTAAACAGCGATTCTGCAAGTCTTCAGCAGGGCTGCACTGCTCCGGAAATCATTGAAGTAATAATTGATTCCTACCAGACTGAAGAGGGAGTTCTTACGTCGCCTCGGTTTCCCGAACTCTATCCCAAATGTGTCAATGGAACTTACTACTTCCGGGGGAGATCAGGACAAAGAGTATTCCTGAAATTCGTTCTTCTTGAACTTGGAGATCATGAAAGGTGGGTTGCGGAAAAGTGCTGCAAATATCGCCTTCACCTATCTGGCAAAAATTCCAATTTCGCGGAAACTAAACTCCCAAAAGCTCTCCTTAAAAATTATTTCCTCTACAGCTGATCAGGTCACATGTTTTGCATTGTAATTGGAGACTAAACTTTTTGGGTTGAGAGCATCATCAGTAACGTTTAATGTTTGCAGCACTTAAGGCACCTTTGACCATTTAATTTCCAATTAATTGCCAAAATACTTATTATCTGAAGCCAAAATTTTCTTTCGGATTTCTTCAAAGGTAATTAATCCTCACTTTCTGTCGATAGAAATGGTTTCTAGCGAGTTAGCGGTAGCAGTGTTGGAAACAATCCCTCAAAGAGTTATCGCCGTGAATTTGGCATGAGTGAATAGGATTTTATTTTGTAAGCGCCTCCATTGATTAAGGCGGGCAAACCATAGTCTACTGCTTTACAAGTAAACGACAGTGAAATACACAAGACGAGGCTTTTACTGTGACCCTAGGTGCCAAATTGGCAATGTCGGGTCATCAAGGAAATGCGATCGCATCTCAACGCTTTGGAATGCAGTAAACGAAAGTCTCAAAATGAGGTGGGGTAAATAAGTAGTGCTAGAGCCCTCCCGAAGCTGCAAGGATTCTCAAAAACGAAAAGTCAAATCTCAGCTAACTTTTGCTGAGAGATTTACCTCAGTGACCCATCGTGCTAAATCTTAGAAGCTACGCTGTCACCAGGTGCATTGTATTTGAAACACAAATTAGGGACAGTGCCTCCTTGATGGAGCCGCCCCACGATTCCACTGTTGACCCGTTGGCCAGAACTTAATTCGGAGAAGCACTTTAAGGAAAGTGCAATGTAGGTTTTGAAGTTGACATGAGAATTTATTATTTATTTACTCACGAAGTCTCTGGATTGCGCAATCAATCTGAACACATTTGCTCGTGTAATACAAAGAGAAATATGCTTTGAAAGGGACCTCTTTTGCCAAAGCTCATTGAACCGCCAAGGGATACCATATTTTCTCTCACACTTTTCTTATGTGTCTGGGGTGTTCTGAGGCACGTACCGACAATAATAGCTTTTCAAGTCCCAAACGAGTACAAGATAGCTTTCAAGTTAAAACAAATCCTACAAACAATGGTGTTGAATATTAACTGCGCCTGCCCAATATTTCCTGCCTTGTTCTGGCTGTAAAGTTTGAACTGCAGCCGCAGCACTTGGTGTGGCTATTATGCATGAAATATTTAAATCGACAAGATCCTTTTAGATGCGATGACATCACGGGACAAGGTGGAGATCGCCTGTACTTCTACGATGGTCCATCCGTCGAAATGCCTGTCCAGCTAAGTGTCTGTGGAAGTAAACAATCCATCTTTCTTCCCGAGGCTGAACGGAAACGGGCGCTGACTCAAAACCTCGCCATCGCTTCTTCAGGCAGCTATTTCACTATGCTCTTCACCTCGGACGAATTTGTGGGAAAATTCGAGTTCGGTTTTCGAATAGAGTACCGATTTCAGAATCTCTTAACATGGGACACGATCTCAAATCATAAGGCGATGGCAAACAACTCTCTAAAGACAAAGAAAGAGCGAGTGGTTTACTTCAACTATAACCTACAAACCCTCGCAATGAGTCCAACCTCGGGAACTTCCACCGCAGCGTTCAATCTGTACATATTTTTTGGTAAGCCGAAAATGTAATGCGTCAATTACAAATAAACTTGAAAAGTAAAGTTTCAAAAAGTGTTTTCTTAGACGGCCTAGCTAGGCTGTTTTCCTTGAGGCTGGCAACCCATTTTGATCGAAACTGACAGATCTTACAGTCTATTGTATCTCAATGCTATCGGCAATCCAAATGGTGATTTCTTGGTTGCTTAGCACCTGCAATTTGTTCCAACAAAACTGGCGTAAACTTTCGAAGTCGAATAGCTAGTCTGAAAGTAATGGAAATGACAATATTCATATTCTGTCTGGTAGAATGAGGCAGACATTGCTATAAAACCACAGTAGAGCTGCCATAAATTAGCACTACGAAGAATTTCTTAGAGGTGGGTTGTTGTAAGAGATCGCGACAGTATAATAAGGTTTATCTCGGACCCACAGCAGGAATTGGTAGGCTGTTAAGGCGACCGACACCAAGGCGATGGCCAGAACCTCAGAGGCTGAGGAACCAATGTGGTGGTAAGTGTTCTCCCCTACCAGCAGTTAAAATAAGCTTGTCAGGAGGGGTTCACTTTAAAAATAAGTGAAGAGAACTTTGCTATGGATAATAAAGCGTAAATTCATAATCGCATTGACAGAATCTTTAGGAAAAGCATGAAAGCAGTAGGAGGACTTGCAGATTTTTTTGGCGCATAGTCTCTGGGATTTTGACACATTCGTTCCATAAAATACACAAATTACTAGGCATTTTTTTATTCTTTAGCTACTATTTAATTGTGGCCACAAAGATATTTGACTGAAATATGATTGGTTGAAGATGACTTAATACTTCCCTTCCTCTGTCATACCTGTGTCATGATTCTGGACATTAGAAGTTTAGGATAATGGCAGTATTTTGATGCCTGCGTCAGTTTTGACAGACGAAATACATGCACAAATTTACCCTAGTTTGCTTTTGCAGCAATTCACATCTCCACCGACGTCTTTTGGGGCCGAAAGGTTTCATGGTGATGAAAGGCAACAATGAATGAGAAAACTGCGCGCACTCTTACTGTCTTCCGAACAAAAAAAACCTTCAGATTGTGCAGAATTCTGTCTGTGGGCAAATAAAGTATTGACTAAAAACTACTGCATCCTTCTTTCTTGTTCTCACTGTATTTATACTCAGCATCGCTCGGAGGTTGGATTAACAGGAGACCTCTTGGCAAGCATGATGTGCATAAAGCAGTACATGTTTGCTTAGCATTTTGCCCTCCATTTGCTACCTTTTGACATTATGGCGAAAAAAGTGTTGGGAATCCAGTAGGGACTTCGTGATGTGAACAATAATGTCATTGCACCATAGCGCCTTCCAGTTTTCAAATAAAGACATTGTTAACTTGATTTGAAAGGGATTAAGTCTGACCAAATTGGGTGAGGGTTGTTAACTCTCGCATTACTGCTACGCCTCATCACAAAGATTAATGTAAAGAGGCAATTTTTGAAGAAAAAGGACTTTGGCAACCAATAAATGAGGTTTAGTGTCATTTTTTAAATTGACGCATGAAACTGCATTTACCACTAAAGGATGTTTCTCATGGATCCACAACTGGTTCGAAAGGCAAAAAGGCCGAATTGACCTGATTCTACCAATTAGCCGAAAGCGTGAATACTTTTGTCCTTGATGAACATTTCGCCATTCATAACCTAAATTCCGGCCTCCCAGTTCGCGTCCATCGTCCATAGCCATGAGTGGTTGCTATCAAATAAAAGGCGGAAACGCTGTGCCAGTCACTTTTAATGCATTTTCCACCATCTAAATTCATAACTCCTTAAGTGATCCGCTTACCCAACACCTCATCCATTCGGACCTGTAGACCGGCTGAAGGGCTTTTGGGGTTGAAACTTCGATGCTCTATGTTGGTTTCCAGTGCATGCAAAGTATTTTGTACTTCTGGTTCAGTCCTAACGGTTTCCAAGACCCTGGAAACATAGGTGATGCAAGCAAATCCTACTTTGAACCAAAATATGCTCTTTATCAGGACGACCAGAAGTGGCATAGTTTGAAAGATAAAATCTTTGAAACATTAAGCAGTCACCTAAAAATAATTGATAGCACTTGTGCTTTCGGCTTTTGAGTTAAGCGATTTTTTTCACTTTTCAGATTGACCTGCTCCACCGATGGTAGAATATTGCATTAACCAGAGATGTTAACATCACAGCCCAATAAGGTGTACTTAGCACTATTTAAATGGCACCGATACACAACATCAGGCTAAAATGGACAGTAGAAAAGAAGAATGAATGCCTAAACTACCAAAGAGAGGGAAAGAGGATGTTTATTGCCGTTGCACTTTGGATTGCATGCCAGTCGATCGTAAACATTGGGTGACATCCCACGGTCCAAAAATCCATGTACCCCCTAGGTAAGTAACTTTTACTGAAATTTACGCAAAGAAAATGCAAATCAACAACGCCTCTCCAGTAGTGATGCCGGTTTGGTTCACCAGAACCATTAGATTCACCAAACAGTTCAAAGACAACGGGATATCTACCTTTAGCTAAGGGATTTATCCTGTTTTGATAAGAAAGGCAGATCATTCACCAAACCTCTTTTCTTAACTTGGAATATGTAAAAGATCAGCATTTTGAGTATTCGAAAAGATCACGCAATTTTTGTTGCAGGATTGGTGCGAAGGCATTACATTCTGCATCAGTTTTTGCAGATTTGCAAAATATTGCACGAAAATGTAAGCCAAGATAGTGAAGTTCCTTGCAGGTGTCAGTTTTAGTAATAGCTTCCGCCTCCCCATAAAAGAGGTGGCCTGTAAGCAGTAATGTCCACTTATTGCCCACAGTATTAGATAGGTCAGGCAACTTCACCATTGACAAGAGCCAATTGGCAAAACGCCAGCAAGTCAATGAGTTTTTACTTTCAATTCTGGGCATTAACTGCTGCTGAGGCTACATATCACTTCTGTCCACAAAATCTAGCAAAGATTTCCCACTAACAAGGTATGGCAAAAGCCTTCTAGATGAAACAAGTAATGAGGGAACGAGAGGGTTTTTTGAATGTCATAAAAATTTTAATAGCAGAGCTTTTTCAACTTTATCAATGGCCATCGTGATGCAGCGTCAAGATAAGGCACACTGAAAGTGACAATAGGCGAATAAGAACTTTTCGTTGGTAGAATTGGAAGCGAAAATTGTTAAGACTTTTCTACCAAGGGCCTTAATCATGGTTAGCCACACAGATTACTGACAATACTGTCCGTGCTACGTTGGTGGTTTTTTAAACCCTTTAGTCTTGACTCGCAGACATTTAGGCCTCCATGGAATGGCCCTTGAAGCATGCTGGTAGACTCTAGTCCATCTGCACGTTGATGATACAGATTATAGTAGCTGCTGAATATAAACCTGAGCAGAAAGGGTCAAGCTTAAACGTGACGGAAGGATGAGAGAACCCGTGACAGCACTTAAAAGAAGGCTTGAAAATACCATCCACCTCCTGTGGCCACCCTCGGTCGCGTTTCGCAGGAATATTATTCACAAGTGAGGTGTCATCAACTCTGTGCCTCCTGGAAGAGCTCCTTTCGGAGCTGTCCACGGTATCAGCATAAAGGTGTCGATTGGGTTATCACGAGTTATCGGACAACACTGAAGTGGAGACGAATGAGCACAGAGGAGCAAACAATATAGCCTCTCTCCAAGGAACTTAGTCGGCAGACTTTTCTTGAGAATAGTAGTGGACCTTCTTGATGGTCAGAAAACTCCGCTTCTTTAAATAAAGTTCTTAAAACAGCACAGAACTTTAGACTTAGTAGAATCGTTAAGGTAGAAGTAAATGAAGTTGAAGTAAATTATTTCCGCAGTTAGAAGCTAATTTAATGCCTGATGCGGTCGGTTTGAGGGTATTACTCGTGCATCACAGATTACTTCGGGATAGGCAGAGTGGGTGGCCTACCAAGGGCAGCGTCAGTGACACTGTGAAATAGGGAATACAGTAGTTGGGTTATTTACTTAGCTCGTTATTGTGGGTTCATGGCTACTCAAGACACCAAGACTACATTTACACTAGGTGACATTGCCTCCGCGCAATTTCAGCAATCCTACCTTAAGCTCTTCTCTGCGTTGGCAGTATGTCTCCCTTTGTTCTCAAGAATGGCTGTGGAGGATGCGATTTGACAAAGGTAGACAAGATTATTCCCTGTAAACTCGCTTCAACTTCACTCCCTTATTAGAGCAGTACATTTTAATCTCTGCATATTTTCAATCACCTTAAGAGGCCCGAGTTCAAGAAGCATATTTTTCAACGTAGGTCCGGACTCTTTACTTGACAACAAGTAATAATGTTGCGTAAGTAAGCCCGCACCAGCACAGCAAATCTGGGAGACTGAAGGCAGCCTCGTCACGCCATGTGGTAATTTAAAGAAATGTCCAATAAATGACGTATCAATTATTCCCTTCAACTGGGATATAAGTTATGACAATGTACCTGTCATCGTCTTTCGCTGTAATGACAGTTGGACAAGTGCCAATGAAGTCAATACGTAGCGTTTGCGACCTCGAAATAAAACCACCAACGGCATTTTGCAGTCTCTTTTTCGATGATTTATTTACGCTTTGGACGAAAGGTACTTAAACTTGCGAGACCCCAACAAATGAGGAAGTGGCTTTGCTTTAATGATTAAATAAGCATAAATAAGTGAAGAGATAGATGCAAATTTAACGAGATGATAGGTTTAAATTGAATATGGACATCCTCATCTCCGCTTGCAATCCGGAGAAAGGGAAGTGGAACAGCTCAACGAAGACCTCATACCACTTGATGCAGTTCATTCTTGCGTATCTTACACACAAAGAAAATAAGGCTGCGATAAATACAGACGCTTGACGATGCAATGAAATGCTAGGTTTATCTAATGATAATGCTAATGAGATTATAATCCTTTGGGGTAATCCATAAAATCAGAAGTGGGAAGTATTTCATTATACTCTGAATTCCACGCATTCATTAGCAGGAACTCGCTCACTCTGGCCGCATGCGTGGCTACTTGAGTGCGTCGGCTTTAGCGCAATCAAAATCAAAAAATTGCCGGCAGCTTTTTTAAATATTTCACATGATGTGAACTGGACTGGATTTCACCTCGCTTTTGGCACACTCCAATCCAAGCTTCCTTATTCCACTTCTCTTGTGCTTCTCAGAAACCAATAAGTCGAGGCACAGCAGTAGAGAAATGGGAAGAGAACAGGAAGACTGCGAATGATGCGACAGCTCCCTCCCATCACACCCCATCTCCTCACACCACACCATCATATTACATCGCATCTCCTCCCAATGGGACGTCCTCCTCCTCATGGAGAAACAGACATATCTCACCTGCACTTGTCACTAAACCTTCAACAAGACACGACTCTCCTCACCAACCACCGCGTCTGCCATGCACCACGTCTAAGCAAAGCTGTCTGACTGTCTGCAATTACATGGTCAGTGGTCTGTCTCTCTATCTCTCCGTCTGCCTGTCTATCTGTCTGCCTGTCTGTCAGTCCGTCTGCCCATCTGTCTGGCTGTCTGGCTGTCTGTCTGTCTAGCTGTCTGTTTGTCTGTCCACAAGCCATGGCTTGCTCATTCGCTCGCACAACTCGCCCAACTCACACTGCAACCCGACAGCACAAAGCCCATTTTCCATCACAGCTCAATCAACTGCCAGTCCTCGACGATGCACTCTTGTAAGGTGGAAGACATGCGACGCAGCAAGGACAGTCTGCAAAGTCCACTGTCATCTCCTCTCGCAATGTGTGTAGCATGCGATTGCATGGTAGCGCCCACCACCTGTCCACCTGATGCGGTTGCCAAGACACTGCAGCCTGCATCCCTCACTCCACCTTGCCTCGTAGTTTCTTGACATGCCAATCTTAGAGTGGGACATTGATTCATCCTGCCTGCGAGGGGCAGGAATGGTGTGATGTGTTTGCCTCCGAATGCTTCATCACTCGACTCAATCTTGTTCAATCGTTTGTAGACAATACGTTCTACTAACATACGCGGCATCTATTTTTAATGTTGAGCACTTAATGTAGCAGGAAGATAGCTCTTGCAACATTAAAATCGAAGGTAACTGGTTTAGTCATGTGACAGCACTTGCTCGAGTTGTTCAGAGGGCTCGAGTTAGTTCGTTTCATTGTCTTATAGTGCATGCATATAAGCAATAGCAGACGTTTTACGAGTCTCCACACGCGAACGGAATTCATTGCGACATGCTATTCAACGTACTGTGCAAGCTTTATGTATCCCGTGACATTTTATGCACAACCGCCCTGTCCATAATACCACGGACACACCCGAGTTCGCGAATAAAGAAGGTTATGGCAGTCACGCCTAAAGCCAACGCAAAAGAGCGCACAGGGGTTTTAATGAAGACACCATAATATGTAGCACCATGCCACTTTCATCACGAATTTTTAATTTTGCTTAAATTTACTGGCAGATTGGGTTTTTGCGTCTCAAATCGGTGTTTGGTCACAAAGCGCCTGCCGCATTCCACGGCATCTAAAAAGTACAGTGTTTTACTGTGGAGTTGCTAGAAAAACCTGGGTTTCCCTTTCGGTCAGCACAAAATCTCACATTTTGGAGAATCGAGACGTCATTTTTCACGCAAATAATAATAAAATCTCTTTTGAGTCAAAAGTGCCTAGATTTAGTAATAAGCAATTAAGATCTGAAAATTTTTCCACACTTTTATCAAAATGACTCGATCGTATGGAACAATTAACTTGATGGAGGTCTTCCATTTACTTCGGTGTGCAGACAAATGAATTAGAGCCCTGCTTGAATCGCATATTTTTTAAGTTGCTTTAATAAATACAGCGCCCAGAGAATCCCTTAAGGAGAAAAGAAGACAGAATACTGGAACAGAATGTGCATGATCGACGTTCAGGAGGGGCATCGGAGGGACTGCAAACGTGGGCAGAAGGAGACGCCGTCTAGCGGAAGCATGGAGACGGGACCTTAAGTGCTCATGAAAACAGAGTGAAGAGTCGTCCTCGATGCCGGCTTTGGTCAACCACCCGGGTGAGTCGTCATTACCGGTCTCTGCTGGAAGAATAATGCCTACAAATCAACTGATCCAGTTATTGACACTACGTGCAATTGGGAAGATATTTGAGTGCAACGTTACCGATTCCTCGTGGCACTTTCACTAAATCAAAAGCTTAACCCTATTTGAAAACTAGAGGGAGGAGTATAGGATGTGCAGCTCACTGCCTGTGTCCGTGTAACAAACCATTCTTAGCTATATCTCTCTAGGTTCTATCCAGATGGTGCAGAGAGAGAGGAGATGGTGCGCATTCACTTTACTAATATTATCATTTAGGAACCGCAGAGAGCTCTGTAGCAAACTTTACCGGTTGGTTCACAGTTTCGGTTAGTGTCGCTTCCTTTGCTAGTAATGTTTTTTTCTTTACACGGGAGTGGACATTTGCTAACTATTGGCATAATTTAACCCTTTAGGTAGGAATATGCACGGCTTCTTCCGTCCGTGACTTTAAACTTTACCATTCACTAACAGAAATAGAGCCTTTCGGCCTTTGATATCGGATCTGCTCTAAGCCGTTACTGAAGTGGGGGTCTGAGACTCTTCTACAGACAAAATGAAATGCATTAGTTGGCAAAATGCGTGTTGGAGACATATTTAAAAGCTATCGGCATAGCCTAAAAGTCATACAGCCGGCCAAAAATTCCAATAGCCTAGCCCTTCGTTGCTACGAAACAAAACGAAGAATCAAACAGTCTATGCAATTTGCAACGACCCAATTGTGGGCGGTGCGCTGTGACTAATTTTAAGGTGACCACAACCAGTAAATGGCGCCCTGTTATCGTCTGACCAACACCAAATCTTGCAAGTAACATCAGACATTCAGTTATCGTTATTCTGCTCAACTGTCTGTCAGCTCTGCTAAGAAGTCGACCACCTTTAAAAAGCATTTATGACTATAAGATTGCAGGTACTTTTTGATACCAATTGGCCCTAATTGGTCCCTAGATTTTGTAAAAGGGATAATAAACCCTTAGATAGGACTGCGACAACCTTTGCTGATTTCATAAAAGAAACACGGAGATGGACTGATACTTATCTTACCTCGCGGTTTCTTAATTTTACTGTGGTTCGCATTACTAGCCCGCCAGCGTGGCTTTCGCTCGGGCCCAGAGCCTTTCAGCTAGCTTGAACGTAAATTACTTAACATTTCCCAACCACAAAAATCCGCATTTACCAAGATAATTGCTAAACTTAAATAGCATTTTGGAATGAGTCCCATGGCAATTAGCTAAATTTACGAGGGCTCGCTGCAAAAGGTTTGAAACAGTTTCAACGCTGGCCTAAAATGACCTAAAATCCATTTTTAACAGGTCAAAATCAAATCCAAGGAAAAATACATCTTTACCTTCCCAACACGATGATCGACATTATGAATCAAGGTTTGGATGTACATTCTTCGCATGTTGCTTTCAGGTAAACATGGCAACAAGAAGTGACGCCTACATTGGTATTGTCGGGAGAAAACATCGTTCCGACTTCATCAGTGCTTCCTAAATGCCCACTTCTTCTTGCATTAACCCTCCAGCATGCATTGAGATGGTATAACTCGCAATTTCCTTCTATTCCCGCCCGGATTTGCAATTTTGCAGAACGACTTGTCACGAGCAAGTCGGAAAGGCAAACAACAGCAACAGCGGCTAGAAGGGATTTATTTATGCTCATATTTAACCCCGTCGGTTTTGACACTATCTCAGCGGCGTGACTTCCTTTGCAAAACTCAGAATCCCCCATACGGTTCTGCAAAACAATTCGATGAATTTGGGCTTTTTTATGGCTTCGAGAGTGAGCTGAGGTGCTACGATACGCCAGAAGTAATGAATGTATTCATTTTACAGCAGATTCCCCAAACATTGCTCAAAATCTCGCTGCAGACTTTATTAGACGGCAGCCAAGTTCTTTACATATTCTTTTTATTTTAAAGGTGATCCTATGAAAGGTAAATTGGAAACAACTAGACCTCGAGACATTCGCATAAAATTATCCCATCTCTTACCTTGATAACCAGGTTCAAATGCTTCAATCAAATTCTAGATCTCGCAAAAGAGAGAAGGTGATCTACTCTAGGCATTCCCCATCCAAGATGCCGCTTTGGCGGTGGCTGAATTAACTTCATGCTGATAGGTCAACAAACTAGCATTGCGTGGTCTATTTCAGAGCTTACGAGAAATTTTTCTGTGGATAGCCATTGGCATGAAAGATTATGGATTATGCACTACGTTACAACCAAAATGGTGTATTTCATGCCGCTGCCTAGGGAGTGGCTTTTTCTTTACCCAAGACGAAGTGAAATATACACACACCGGAGTGAAATAGCAGACCGCCAACCGCGATTCAAAGCGGCAAACCAAAGCTCAGCCTAAGTACAATGGTTTCCTTTGCGTTTCATTTCCTCCCGCTATGGGGTAGAAACAAAATTGGATTTTTAAATCACAAATTGGCCGGCTAATTTTGTTTCATTTGACCAGCATGTTTGTGAGTGAGGAGGAAGATTCTCGATTCCAGCAATTTTGGACTAATTTGCACAAATGAACTTGAGGCTATTATCTTTCCATCCATCTTCCAGGCAATTCGCCCTCCTAACATTTCCTCTTCGAGCCAATGCAGATTCTAATTTCATTATCATTGTCAGTTAAAATGTTAAAAAAATGAAAACTGGCAGTTCACCAACAGCGCCACCTTCCACTTTGTTTGACTAAACAGTTGTTTGTAATTACCACTTGCCGCAAGATTTTCTCCGAATTCGGATGTCCTCGGGGAGTGTAATTCTTAAAACCCCTTCACATTTGTAGCAAATTCGCGGTTTAACTCTGGCTTAAATTTCGTGTTTGGCATCCACCCTCGAGCGTAAAGTAGTTTGCAGTGTTTGAAAGGCTAATAGAAATCGTCATTATTTCCCACGTTAGTTTAAGGGATAGTAGCTATTCATATGCAAAAGCGAAAAGTTACCATCAGTATGGCGTTCTACAATGTACTTAACTACAAATCTAAAAGACTAACCTACAACAATGGCACGTTTTTGTCAGCATTATGCACTTTAGAATTGGTGTATCGCGGAGTGGATTCTGCCTGTTTTGGGGAGGACTTCAACCGACCTGAGGTAGATGTTTCCCTTGCTTAAATATGCGAAAATTGGAGGAATGGCAGCGTGAATTGCCGTGAATAAGTGAATATGATCAAATCCTTTCGAAAATTGGTCTTAAAGGTGGCTACACTTGCGTCTCTTTGGATGCCGACGCAGAAGTTATTTCTTGCATGTGTTAGCTGATTTGATAATGTGGGATGCAAAGCACATCGAATCAAGAGGCGCAGTCGGAGGCCGTTCTAAGAGCAGATGAAAAGGAAATAATTGGAGCTTAAATTAAACTCCAACACAACACTCAAAACATGCTCAATTTTTATTCATTCCGGTGTCCATCTTTATCCGGCGGTCAAAGCAATGGCGATTATTTCCACCTCCTTTTTTCAAAAAGAAGTAAAATTAGAAACCAAAGGTGAAATTGCACTATTTTTAACCGCCGAAAATTTTGTGCGCATTTCTACTTGACGGTGTTTGGATATTCTGCAGCAAGAGAAAAGACGTGAGGATTGGAAGTAAAAAAAACACTCAACAAATTGGTTATTTTAGGGGCAATTCTAGGGGTTCATTCAATCCATTTCGATTTTGCTCTGGAGGAAGGTAACTTATTTTTATTTACTACGCATAAAATTAATTAATTAGATGCAGCATTGGAACTCTCTATGACAGAGGTAAAAGTATCACTACGATTGAAGGAAAATGGCGGAGAATGACAAATGAGTAATGCCGACAATCATGAATGTGTTTGCATTTCGATTACACAGAATATGCGGCACTTTACGCTGGGATAGCTGCAATGAAGGCACTACGAAAGTGAAGCGACAGAATTTACTTGCCGAATAAAGCCAAAATTGTGCCGTGTTTCGAACAGTCTGTAAGTTATTATCGAAATAACGGCACTTGTCAGTGTTGACAGCTTAATGTTATTCCCCGAAAAGACAATTCGGTGCGCTCATTTTGAGGTATGATGGAACAGCATAAGTCAAATTCAGTTTGAATTGAGCGTTATTATGTCTGAGCGTGTGTCAATGAGACTATAAATTAACTTTACTTTCACTCACCATCAGAATGCAATAATTTGGAGATTGAGAGTGTGGCAAGAACAGGAATTCGCTTCGTTCCCTTTGCAATCCTGCTGCCAAGTCATGCAAATCTGGATTCGACCCTGGTGGTAGAGAGGCTAAAAAGGTGTCGACGATTTGTTTGAAAGAATTTTTTATGTCCTTCAAGGTCATGGATCAGATCACATAAGCCATGAATAGAACTTCTGTAGAACACAGAAGAGGGGAGGTCGCCTAAAGAAAACACCACTTCTGGCCCCAATGTAAGGAGATTGCAGAATTCCCCTCATCCGTAGCATACATCCTCTGTCCGCCACGTTAAGGTTTGGCAATCAGTAGTATAAAGCAGTTTAGCTGCTCCTAAAGGTTGAGTTCGCTTTTCGCTACCAACCAAGGCTGCAGCTCGAGTCAATCAAAAGTGCTGGGCCGCCTTCTCTCCCTTAAAGGCCACACTACCCAGAGAAAGCACAAAAATGAATCCTAAAATACTCGCCCAACCAGAAAGATAACCAAACAGTCAAAGAATTAGAGCAGTTTTTCATTACCTTGCTCCCTTTCTCCACCTCTTAGCATCACTACTTTTGAGTTCTGCGCATGACTTGCATATACAGAAGGAAGAGAAAGGCGCACTCACTTGGATTCGATGTCCTCAAAAAAGATCGGATAGAAGTGGCTAGCGTAAATCATTGTTTTGAAATGCAATAGAGCTTATAGAAGACGGTACTAAGACAGCCAAAACGGCTGTTGAGGTCAATTACATTTTACGGAGTGTCGCATTAGCGGAAGGGAAAAACGTTCTGAACTATTTAGGTGAGCCATTTTCGCCTCCATTAGATGCAAGGGGTAAACAATAATCAGAATCCAGTGACATTTGGAAAAGTCCTCTTCTCTCAGTAGCATTAGTTAAAAATAGAGGAAGCTCAATTCAATGTCCAGGGTCACTATTTCGCATGAAGAAGATTTGAAAGTGAGCCAGAGGGTGAGTTCCTCCTGACCATTTTAAAACTTTGCAGCCTTTATAAATGACTTAAGGCTGAAATGCGAAATCACCTTTAATACTCTGTCGTGCTTTAGACAGAGGAGACAGGGAACATAAGCTGCTGTCTAGCCATTTAATTTCTCTCCTCTGCTCCAAATTTGGCAGACTTACAAGTTTGCATTCCTTAATGTCAGAGCTTTTGATTACAAGCTCCACTGTAAATAATGTGCTCCTTGAAAGCCCGCACCATAAAGTTCGGGAAAAACTCTAATCATTTCGACATCGCCCAAGCCTAATGTATTCCTTGTAAGACATTATAGTAATTTGATTACTAAATTTTTTGTTTTAATTTTGCAGGCACCAAAACGTACGGCCATTGCACCACCGTCAGAAGGCGTGGCTTCCAGACCACACTGGAGGCTACTCATCTCCTTTGCATGCCACTGATATTATTCTTACCCAGCATTATAAGGCCTTCCTGATTCGTTGAAGTCTACTAAGCTCTGCACTGGTGGTTGTCGAAAGAAGGCTCTTCCCCATAAAACGACTATTCTGGCATTCGTCAGTGATACCTACACCATGGATGCGGGATCGCATTACGGCGCATTGCGAAAGAGTTGTTAAGGGCGTCCACTTTCGGCGATCACACCAGTCTCGTGTTCTGCAGCGACGCTATTTGCAGCTAAGGCATGGTCTTGAACCGTCTGGGAAAGTCTGTCTTAAATTTGTCCGTTGTACCCATATGGAGGTGTTAAATAAGAGAATATGCGATACGTTGCCTCTATATTAGAAATTAGCTGGAGAGAGCCCAAACAGGTGTAACTGCTTAGAACTTAAGTGCATACAAAGTGGCAAGGAGGGACAGACTTGAAAACTTATGTCCAATAAACTATTTGCTCCACCATCCTTTATCTAACTGCTTCCAAGTCGGTGCTTCTAAGGCTACGGACCTTAAGGTCTCCTTCCCCAATTCGATTTTTAAATAGGCCAAAACAATAGAGCACTAGCAACATCGCAGTCAGATTCCTTATTTCGATGCATTCAGCTTCAGTGACTGACGCGGCTGAGTCTTGGGTGTTTTCCTACATCATCGATAATGTTTTGGTGACCAAGAGGATCGTTGGACGCGATGTTCAAAAGAAGAGGAGGACTACGTAATACTTTGGTAGTTTGTTTGACTCTTTGCCTTCGTTTTGCAAACATTTAAGTTCCCCCCAATTCTACTTTCGCCAAGCCGCATGGCCATTAGACGATACTCTTGACCCTTCAGTCCTTCCCAAAAGTGCCACTTCTTCCGCTTGCAGGAGTGATTTGAGGCACTAAAAATCACATGGCTCATCGGAATACTAATGTCGTTAGAACGGTTAAATTTTGTGATGCGCTTGCATTTCGCATTTTCATAAACTGCATCTAAAAAAATGGCTTCACATCATGATTTTGCCTTAACCAGTAAATCATGAATTCTCTCTACCGAACAGTCACCCTCGGTGCACACGTCTGTTTACATATACAAAGAGACTGGGTGCTATACTAATATTTGTGATACGACCACTTTTCCCCGTTTGTTGCCATATTGCCTAACATAATATTCAGCGGCTTATTAACATTTTTTCGCTAGAGGACAGTAAGCTCTTATTAAAAATATTTTACCTCAAAACGCGTACTTTTTCCAGACATTAGAAGTGCATTTGCAAGCCATTCTATACCCGTGACGGTAAAACCTGAATGCTCAAATGAGGCATTTTTACCCCAGTAAACTGAGAAGATACTCGTGTCTTTTGGGATGGCTCTTCTAAGTTCAATCTTCTTGTCCAACAAGGACTAACTGTACCTCGGCAATCGTATATTTTTTTTAAATCTAGAACTTCCGTAAGAGCATATTGGAGTACGGTATTCCCTTGATTTTCTTCTGAGAGAAATTAAACAAAATGCATGATGTCCAATGAATACGACTTGCCGTGTTCATGTTATTCCAGGCGGAATGGGAAAGATCTGGCGCAACGCGCTTCCTCGATCAGGCACGCAACACTTTTCCCTCTTTGACTCAACAAATAAGTGCAGATGAGTGCTTAAGCAATTGCGCCTTGAAGTGGCGGCGCGGTTGGAAGCTGCCCTTACTATCCCCTCGTAATGACACTTTTAAGTGGACAACTATATCCTGATCATCTTGCACTTCGGCTTCTATGGATCTTACCGGGCTAATATTTAGTAGTATTCACAAAAACCTTGTCAACAATTAAAAGCTTGTTTTAATCTGCTAAGCAATGTATTATTTGACAATAAAAGTTGCCATGACTCTCTATAAAGTACTTTACGACCGTCTGAATCCTTTTGAATACAGCCTCAGAAAGATCAAAGGTAGAAATTCTGGCAGAGGTCAGAAGCACTTTGTGTTCTTTCAAAGGCGTTAAACGACGTTTTCTTTAAAATGTTTAAAAATCATGTAAGCTGTAGATTGCTGACACCTCTACTCAACCTGTGTTTGCCCTTGAAAGCGTCTGAAACCCGCAGTTGTTACCATGGCGTCTTTGCCATCTCGTTGATTGTGGTGATTGATCAACTCTCATTTGGGACTTACGGCTGTCAGCCAAATCCTAACGTTGGTTGGTGGCCTCACACACATGCGAGGGTTTTGATCCACAAGAGGTGTTGACGCCAACTATTCCTACTACTTTTGACATGGGTTTTTGTGTTACATTACTCTAACCTACCCAGTTTTTGTTTTTTAATTGCAATTGCAATGAAACGTCATGTAGGTAAATGAGCATGTCTGCATTACTACGAGGTAAAATGAAAAAGTACTCAAATAAAGTGAATGTATCAACTGTTGTTGCCGGTTAAGATAACTGAAAGCTTCACAAGCACACATAACAACAAATTCTCCAAGTGACGCATCTTAGTCAACAAATTGTGAAGAAGATCAGTCAAATGCCACGGCAGTTATTCAATGTGTTTGCAACTGATACTGCCTATAAACACACCATCAACCGTAATTATCGCAATTTTTACGGTTTTGCAATTCAGTGGTATGCGAAACACCAGTTAACAATACCACTCTAGTCCTCTCTCGCACCTCCATGTCTACTCCAGAGACAAAATAACAAAGGACATTCATGGAAAGAGAGAATGATAAGCAGACCGACCTTTAATTAAATCGGAATAATAAAATTTTGTGAGATGGGGAATGAGCGGATAAAAATCGTAACTAAGATGCCGCTGGGGAAAAGACTTTCTCATTTGTAATCTAACGAACCTTTCATTCGAGGATACTTGAAGAAAAATAGGCCGCTTGATTGCAGCATTCACCAGGAATGCTTACAGCTTGAACAAATTTCCTACAGCCACTTATTTTGTGCACTAATTTTCCTTCCGAATGCGCAGCTCATTACTCATACCCCCAAAGTGGAGTTTAATAAGGCCATTTGTCTCGTTGTCGAACTCGTCGAGTAACAGGAATTGCCCGTTGTTTTGATGCACCTCGATAAGATGATCACTTGTGATATGGAGTGTGGAGCACTGCTTCGTGCGCCAATCATCCGGTACAGCGTTAACTCGAATTAACCTCGTTACCCTCTTTTTTGCATCATTAGTAGGAAGTGGTTAAATGCGGTTTGAGCATGTCCGTGTAACAAACTCGGCCTTCTTCAATTTCAGCGCCACAGGAACTAGCTTTTTGCAAGTGGGAAGAGGTGCCGCGTATGTTAGTAGAACGTATTGTCTACAAACGATTGAACAAGATTGAGTCGAGTGATGAAGCATTCGGAGGCAAACACATCACACCATTCCTGCCCCTCGCAGGCGGGATGAATCAATGTCCCACTCTAAGATTGGCATGTCAAGAAACTACGAGGCAAGGTGGAGTGAGGGATGCAGGCTGCAGTGTCTTGGCAACCGCATCAGGTGGACAGGTGGTGGGCGCTACCATGCAATCGCATGCTACACACATTGCGAGAGGAGATGACAGTGGACTTTGCAGACTGTCCTTGCTGCGTCGCATGTCTTCCACCTTACAAGAGTGCATCGTCGAGGACTGGCAGTTGATTGAGCTGTGATGGAAAATGGGCTTTGTGCTGTCGGGTTGCAGTGTGAGTTGGGCGAGTTGTGCGAGCGAATGAGCAAGCCATGGCTTGTGGACAGACAAACAGACAGCTAGACAGACAGACAGCCAGACAGCCAGACAGATGGGCAGACGGACTGACAGACAGGCAGACAGATAGACAGGCAGACGGAGAGATAGAGAGACAGACCACTGACCATGTAATTGCAGACAGTCAGACAGCTTTGCTTAGACGTGGTGCATGGCAGACGCGGTGGTTGGTGAGGAGAGTCGTGTCTTGTTGAAGGTTTAGTGACAAGTGCAGGTGAGATATGTCTGTTTCTCCATGAGGAGGAGGACGTCCCATTGGGAGGAGATGCGATGTAATATGATGGTGTGGTGTGAGGAGATGGGGTGTGATGGGAGGGAGCTGTCGCATCATTCGCAGTCTTCCTGTTCTCTTCCCATTTCTCTACTGCTGTACCTCAAAATGAGGTGGAATAGGAAACTGAAAACTGTAATGTCAGACGGACAAAAATTGTTGCCATACCTTCTGATAAGGCAGCCTATTGCAAAAGTGTCAATGATGTCCATCTTTTGCCATTTTTAGAGGAAACTGAAGATTGTGAATTTTATTACTCGGGCGCACCAAACATTTCAAAAGGATGTTTGGAGTTTTTTATTTTAAGGTTTTGCAAGTCAGGGGCATTTGTTTGATTGCTAATGGGATCGCCGTTAGCCAAATTTTGCTAGGGAGGTGTCACCTACGCATGCCTTTATTAATGATCTCATAGGATCACGACCAAATGAAAATTATCTTCCAGTCCAGCGTTACCAGTTTCCAGCAGAGATGGGCCGGTGCAATCACATTTGTTGTGGGCACCATCTCTTCCTTAATAGAGTTAAATGTTAAGTTTTCTTGTTCTCATCTAAGCATTCAGTTGAGTTTCCTGTTTTGCTGAGGCAATTCTTATCAAGAAAATGGGTGGAGATAATTGCAGAGAAGATGTCTTTCAATGGGATGGGTGTAATTATCACTTTAAGGTAATGCTCGGGGTAATGGCCGAGCAACTCAGCGGTAGGTTCACCCAAAAATCATTGGCTCAGGGTCAAAATGGTCCTCATTATCTGCACAACGAAGGCGTAAGCATGTCTGTTTTTGCTTCATAATCAGCGTGCATGACTATCACGTTGCCACACAAACACTAGGCACGAATTTATCATCATGGCTACCAACTCACAAGTTATTCTCAAAACCTTAGGCAACGTGGACTGCGATAATCGTCTCTCATAACTGCTAGAGTCATCAACAAAGCCTCTGCAAAGTTATAAGTTGACTACTTTTCGGAGAACCCAGTGCTTTCTGCTCCCTTTTGAAGTTGCCTAAGCTAATAAATTTATTATGTAATTCAGTTGATAAACAAAATGTCCAATAATTAATTAAGTCGCCATAAACACAGAATAAAACATAAGCGGAGCAGAATATTCTAATACCATCCTATGGGAAATTAAAATTGTAAGCTTATTCAAGAAGTGACCACCTGGGCGTTCAGTAACTTAAGCAGTGAAAACAGGTAGAATAAGGCCTCAATGTCAAAGGTGTCGATTGGCGAGCCACCCTTGAAACGCGTCTAATCATCACCGCAGATGGAAAGTGCCTGTTGTTTTTGTCAGCATCCACAATAAGGCATACATTAAAGGCTATTAAATCTCTTAAGCCCCTAAATAAGGTCTGGTTACCATTTTGGGGAATTGCCGATTCCTTCAAAGTATCACCGATAAAAAGTATTGGTAACACATGAACTTGCATTGTCATCAAGAGACACAATACTTTCCTTCTCCGGTGCTCCTCGAGGTCATTAATCGTTTAAAGCCGATTGGATTCGGGATGTTTACTGCATGGACGGACTAATTTAGGCATCGCCTATGCTGCCAATTAAAATGGAACGTAGACGCAGTCCACCATCTTCTCACCTTAGAAATGGTGACCATGTAAATTAAGACACGTAACGGTCGAAGCGGAAGCTAAACACTCAAAAGACGGTGAGACAGATGCAAAATACCAATACTGACTCAATCTTTCATTTTTTTGCCCAATTTTTATGTCCCTTAGGCCTTGAAACACTCTGGCGTCCAAGTGTGCCCGCGTCCCAAATTGGCGTCTCCCTTGCCTCTAAGGAACCAGCATTAATGTATCTCGGGTAGAGATTTTGTTGTGTCCGACTCACTTGTCTTAGCTGCAGTAGATTTCGAATGAGGCAGTGTCATTCGATTGGTAGAAAATCTCAAAATCTAGCGTTTTTAACTTGACTTCATTCCAAGTCCTCATCGACTAATCATATATGAGAGTCTTTCATTCCATGCATGTATTGCCATGAAGCCTCCTTAAATATATTTGCGACGGTGCTTTTAAGATTCCAAACTGGAATCGGCTAATAAGTGAGTGAGACTTGGGGGCCAGAATGATGTACCACGCAGTGCTTGAATTTGGTAAATAAATGTAATGAAAAACTTCACCAACACCGCTGTATCAAATCTTATCACTTTTAATTCGCTTCGCCTGCCTCGGCAGTAGCATCACTAGCGAAGGGGCAAGACAGTGTCTGACCGGAGGGCGGACGCACCTTCTTTTAAGCGTCGTCGAACTGCCTGGGGATTTAGAGTGGCCGACGCCTTTTAGCTTCAATACTCGACGAATGGAATCCTAAGCGAAACAACTGAATGTAGTCTTTTGCGTATTTTTTTTTTTAATTTACCACTGATGGCCTTTGTCGAGGGGTTGTAATTGTTGAACCGTGATTACTAATTAAAATTATATTAAATTGATTTCTCTTGCAGCAATTGGTAATTACAGCATAACAAGAACATAAAATGGTTCCCAGTTTTTAATAACTGGTCCGTAAATCGAATAGTCTAATCTGATATGTCGAAACCTCGGTAGCAGGTTTGTAATTTGTTCGTCAGTTGCGTGAATGGGTCTAAACTTCACGGGCTGTGCCATCTTTGGAGTTTGCATTTCTCCCTTAACGACAAGGTCTGAAGGCCACACATCCTTGGAAGCTAAAAGGACTAGAACTCTTAGCTTTGATGCCATCAGCAGGCTAGATCTGTTTAAAAGGACAATAATCTCTTTCATTAACTATCTTCTACTAATGTGACCACGGTGTGGGGGCTCGAGCTATTTAACCATGACCACTCCTAGCAGTCATCTCACTAAATGTCCTGCAAGAAAATAACTTTAACCATTGAGTTGAGTGACAAGTACAAGTTAAACAAGCTGTGCTCCCTTTTGGTCTCCTGTAACTGAATAGATTCAAGCTGAAACCCTTGAAATATTTAAAAATTGTGAAGAATGCAGAACAAGTGTGAATATTGGCTGACCAAAGCTGTTTTACTTTTGAAGAAATGATTCTAATAATAATTAGTGAAGCAACTATGTGGGGCTTTGCCCTGCTTAGGCGGTGGGACTACTGAAAGCCTACTCTGCGCATTGCAACTCTGACCCCACTAGAATCGGTAAAATATATATAATTGGCAGAGAAATTAAGTAGCTTCTTGTCTTAACGGAAAGCCGACAGTTTTCATTTCTTATTCGTTTGTGATTTTTTTAAGCGCTGATTGCAGTGTGATAGCTGAAGTAGAGGGTTGACCAGAGGTTACGCCTAGGGCAACGCTTTAATGAAGACAAATTGGCGATGACTTGATATTTACTTAAATGTGTAAGTAAATACGCGATTTATTCATTTTTGTGAGTTATACCTTCCTCCAACTCTGGAGGCCTCGTTGTAAAGCCTTTAGTCTTCCATACTTCCTTCTTGTTAATGGTATATCTGTTCCTTCGACAGTGTAGGACCGGATGCATAATTGACCTAATGCTACTTAATCCTATTAAGTAACTATTTATGTTTGAGGCATGAGAAGAAACTGTCAATTTAACGGCCGCCTAATGCGTGGCAAAATTACTTCATTTGGAAACAGACGATATGGAAAAGAACTGGAAGAATTATTTCTTTTCTTTTACACTAAATAAACAATTTAAAAGAACCATTGTGATGTGTTTAATTTTCTTAAAACGATGCTGGTTCGGATTTTAAAAATATCTCTCCTAAATGTCATCTCAGTCACGACCTTGCATTATCAACCGCGCCATGAGCTAATTTGGCGTGATGACCCAATTCAGCAGATGCTACTGACCATAATCCGTGTTTTACAAAAAATGGGACCATTAACCCTCCCTCCCAAACCTCAATTGATTCCGTCCATGGGACTAATCTGGTGGTCACACATATTAGAATTTAAACTATCAAATGGCCTATTCCACCAGTTTAAATGAGGTCTTCGAATAAACAATTTAGGCTACATCAACTTACGGAGATTTATAGTTTGTCTGATTAAATTTAACTTAACTACCTGCAGTTAAAAGTTTGGTCAAAATTTCAGGGATGTTCATTTGAAAATTTGACCTAAATTAAGAGAAACAATTTGTAAGATGCAACCTAGAAAGCAAAATAATTTCCCAAAATTTCGATTTCATAAATGAACATTATAACGTTTCCAAATTATAACTTACAATTTCTCGAAAAATTACCGGCTTGCTTAAAATCTTAAGTATGTTATTATTTAACCAACGTTACAATTTCTAGATGCATTTTCTGAGAATAGAAATTTATTTTAAATGGTGTTAAATGGTCGTTATTCGATACGCCTGATAGGAATGAGGGAGGAAGCCGACATGTTGTCGATTCCATTAACCTTGCAATCATTGCTCGCGGTGGAGCCCAAAATCAATCTCCCTCGGGTCAAAGGCATGTCCACGGTTGAAGAGAGGGTCAGTGGGTTATGGCTTTGCTGCTTGTCTGCCCACTAATATTTTGTGAGGACTTGTGGTGATCTTGCTTGCTTGCTTGCGTGTGTGTGTGTGTGTGTGTGTGCAAATAGGCACCAATTACAGTTGACCTTAGGCCGCATAAAAATTAACACCACACTCGTCTTCACACTGCACCAGGCGGATCAGTGGTTCGTTAAAGGTTTATTTCATCTTTCACTTTGCCGAATTTGCGGTCACTAAGGCAGGCCGCTATATGGTAGGACCATCTATAAGACTTTTTCTCAGCGCGTTCGCTGCCAGCGTGTTAAGAACTGCTGACTACTTTTGATGAATTTTATGACAGCACTGTGTGTGGGCCATGTTGGTCAGTTTACTTTCAGATTCCGAGTACAACCGCCTAACTTGTTGACATAATTTCTTGGTATTTCAGGAACCTTTGATCGCCTTTCTGAAATTGCTCGTCAGTGAGTCTTTCGGAAGCAATTAGAAGTACTTATTTGAGGTTCCTTTGAAGTGCATTGGCACAGAGATATGCGGCATTTCGACTATGAAAGGTTGGAAATTTTGCTGTTGCACCATTAAAAAGTCCTCTTAACGATAATAACAGTCGGCAGTCCATAAATAATTTACAGGCAAAAGGGTGGCTTTGGCAGGCAAATAAATGTAACCACTTTACTCAAATTTTAATGCCTAATTCCCTAAGTGCATCCGTTAGACTTGAGGTCCCGAGGCGGGGACGCGCCCTGAACGCGCTAAAGGGTGATACCCGCACCCCTTTATTTGTCATCAGTACAAGTGCCGACTTGGTTGTGGCTGGCGTTCCTACAGACCGCTGGACTGGAAAGGTTGTCAAAGGTAGACGTCATCAGCAACCTTTCTGTCGGAGGCAATCACAGAATTTCTGCTCTTTAGTACATGCACTTCTTCCGTAGCGCTGAGATTACGCAATCGAGGATTGAAGTTTTTGAAACAATTTCTCTAGGATCGGCTTCACTATGTTGCCACCAATGCAGCCTTCTGGAAGACGAAAGAAGACGACATGTTGCGAAAAAATATGTACTGGTGAAGCACAAATGGGTCAGGAGGGGACCGCAAAAAATGGCTTGGCAGCCGTGCCACCCAATTTAATTGCTAGTATAACTAAAGCAGTGATTTAAACGAATTGCAAAGAATTCAGCGGTTTAATTTGCCTTCTTTTTCAAAAATTTGCTAAAGCTTATGACGAACTGCATGCTATTCGTGTGATTAGTCGGGTTTGGTCATCTGCTACTTTTCTACTTCAAACAGTCATCAGAAGGGTAGGGTGAACTTCCGGTGCCAAGGTCCTTCTCATTGCTTTGAAATTCAAGGAATATTGCTAAATTTCTAACTGCAATTCTAATTGTGAAAATTTGGATGAGAAAACAGACTTTTTAACATTAATAAAGGAGCATCTGCACAATTTGGCATTTTAGGCTGCCGTGACATTTCATGCCTCATGCCGAGGGCTTTCGAACGATATTTCCCTGTATTCGCCGATTAAGCTTGCCTCTTAACGGATCCGATTTATTTCGGTGGTTACTATCTCTTTTCCCAAGCTGTCACAAGCAGTCAAAGGGAGCTGCTTACAAAGATAAATAATCACGGCTGAAGGAGGTTTATACTTACAGGGGAAAGGAAAAGCTCTTTTGGATGAGAGGTCAGGTTTCACACTTTTTGGGCAGCCCCGTGGTTAGCTGGAAGCGAACTCATTGAAAGTTCGCCACCGGCTTAATTAATGTTGGACCGAGTTCAGCGTCACAAATGCGTGACACTTGCGAATTACGGTCAAAAATGTGCTGCGCTAAATAGTACGTCACGGATAGATTGTTCGAACTTTAAATGACAAAGCAGGTGTGCCACACTTTTGATTGGTGAAGCAGGAATGTACTCCTGACGTCCTACAAAGAAAGAAAGGGAATGGGTCTCATAAGTAAATATTGAAACACCTACGTTGCGGCAGTTGAATTTCCACGAAGAAAAAGATTTAGCAACAGTAGCAGAATGAAGCGGTTTGCAACGATTTAGTGAAAAAGCAGAAGGCGTGAAGTTAATTTCCTTTAATCAGTACTTTGTTATGAAGAAGGGATTAACTCTGGCAGTCCTAGCGAACTAAAGTTGTAAAAGCGTAACGTGAGAGGAGGGATAAGCTAGGATGCTTCCAATTTATGAATATTCTGATTCCTTCCTCCTGATTTCCCAATATCGCGTGCAAATGTACTTTAATTGTACTAGTAATCAGGCTAAGGACAAGGTCAATCAGATACCATAAATACACGGGAGTGAAAACCACTTTGGGACTTCAATAGCCTCCATTACCCCATCATTTACCGCCTGTCACTGTGATCCTTGCTTGCTCATAAGGACTTGTGCCTGTCACTGACTCCAGTTTGGATCTCGATAAGGTCCAACCTCAAGCACAAGAACACTGGCGTATAGCACATACCTTTTTCAAACATGTTTCACTTGAACTTTTCGTTTTGCAGCATAACGCTGAGTTTGCTTGCCCCAAACTTTAGCTTGATCTCTTGGGATTCCTTATCTCATTTTTTTCACTTTTTTAATCATTTAGACCTCATTACTCTTCATGCAACCAGATAGCGTAGAAAGCCTAAAGAGTAGTTAAAGTAAGATCAGTAAAAAAGGAGCAAAATTTTACTAAGAGGACTAACCAGTCATAAAGGGTTAGGTGTACTAACAGCCAACTCTGCCAAACCTCATAAAATTTACGCCTTTGCTAGTGTTGCCTCCGTAATGACTTCTTACTCTCTGTGTTCCATCCTCCCTATAGCCGATGAGGACACGGAAACACCCTTGATCACGATCGTTGCGTCATTTTGGCAGTTGGATTATTTATGCGACCCGTAGAAAGGACTCAAATTCTCTCTTTTTAGCTACCCGATACATCGCCTACCAGAATCTCCCCTACATTGTCTTTTCTTCCTTATGCGATTAATCATGAATGACGTGCGGACTTAGGCGAGAGGCCGCGGGTATCAAAAATCTGTGGCATGGGCAAAGAAAGTGTTAAATTGTAGTGAAAAAAATGAGAAACACATCCCAATGTTGATTTCTGAAACATTTTAGTCAACCTTATGCGTTTGTCTCTAAGACCACCTTTCTTCCAAACATCTTTTGTTGACACTTCTGAGGATAACGTCTTTGAAGTTAATTCTGCTAATAGTTACTAAAGTTCTTCGGTTTTGAGGTCAAGAAAGACTGAAGCTTCTCAAGGCTTCCCCGAGGGCAAAAAAGGTATGACACTAGGTCAGAGGGATTGGAGAAGCTGCGTGGGTCTGCAGCTAGTCCACCCGAATGGGGCGTTATGGCCACCCAAGTGACCGTAGCCGAAATTGGCAGTCAAACAAGCAAAGTATAACAAAGACATTTTAGCATACTTCTTTTCAAAAGCATTGATAGATTTGAAGCTGCGTCTGAATCAGATTTTCGAATCTGTCTTATGGCAAGGTTTAAAAGTTGCCGTTTCAAATTTAATTAAGCAAAATATTTTTGATTTGCATCATCAACTGCTCGTTTGGTTAGCAATCACAGTAATTAAAGAAAAGTTTCCACTTCCCTCTACTTTTTATGATTCATTTCCCGACTATAGCGAGGTTTTACTAAACCAGCGGAAAACTTCACACAACGTCGTCTCACTGTTCTGCGAGATGTTTATACGGTAATTAGAAAAATGGGCTACAGAGCAGAATCATCCTCTTCCCATCTCTCCACATTTAATGCCTTTGGAAAGCATGCTTAGCAGCACAAAATTTGGACAATTGTGAAGACTGTGTTGGGATTGTTCAAAAAAGTCCACACTCCACGATAGGCGAATGAGGGTTTTTAGACCGGTATCAGTTAATTGAAGTAATTCCACATTGTATTACCGCGAAGTATCTGACCTTTTTCATGACTGAAATAGCCAGACTTTAATGGTAATCCCTTTTAATCATCATTAATTGCTCCTCTTAGTGACTCCTACTTCTGAGGATTCCATTTTGGCCCAAACCAGCCACATTAGCCGCATATATTATGCCTCGAAGCTTGGACGCACTTTTGTGGAAAAAAATAGTCCAGGAGAGCATAAAAGCTGCAATTAGCAAATATGCACGATTGTCCGTTCGGTCCGGTGCATCCGCCTCCCACCGCCGTGCCACTTGAATGGTTAATGAGACGTCACATGTTCCGTTGAGGAGTCTAGCGGATTGTGGAAGACAGCGCCAGAAATGTGTCCTTCAGTTCGACAACTCCATTACCACAATTCCGATCTGATGTCTATCATAAAATATGTTATTTTTGCTTGTAGGCTCATTCTCTATGTAGTCTTGAATGCGCTTATGTCTGTAATGCTGATAACTTTCTGCTTATCATAGGATTAAACATACCTTACAGTTCACTTATTACCGAGAGTGTGGGTCCAGTCTACTCACTTTCATCAAATTCACCAATAATACTTAAGTCTGCCGCAAGTTTTGGGAATAAAACTTGGACTATCTTTCAACAATCAAGGGCATAACTCCATTTAGACCATATTCAATCAAACCACGTCAAATAGAAGACATTAGAACTGATGTTATCAAGGGCCTTAACACCAGGCGCTGTTTTCTTCGGGATTGCTGGAAAACCATACACGAGCGCCCCCACTTTACGGAAGAGGAACACGAAACCACGGAAGGTTGTTCACTAATTTCCCGCCCTCGCCGCTATTTATCATAGCCACGTCAAATTCGAAATCAGCGCAAAAGCTAAAAAGCGCCTGGTTATTTAAGCCATGCATGAAAAGTCGAAAGAGCAGCCGCTTGTACTGGCCCACCTTGTAATCACCCACGATTCGGCCTCCGTTACCGTGGTATAGGGCCCCTCTCATGTCAACCAGCCATTTGACTACCCAATCCTTCATAAAGCTTGCATCTCCAGGTGTGTATCGAGCATTAAAGTTGCCGGGACCTCCCAAAAAAATTTATGTCCACGTTTTTACGTATCTTCTTCACAAAGTTAATCATTTAGCGCATCAATATATGGCATTTAAATGTCCCATTTTGCATAAAATTCAAAATGTAAATGTAATGACTTATTTATCTCGAGGACTTCTGACCCCTAAACAAGTCAAAAGCAATAAAGGTGGAATAGAAAAGCTTTTTGTCATAAGACGAATGGGTAATACAGTGTGGAGGGGGTGAAGCATCTTGATAAAGCGGAATTCGAACACACACACACACACCGAATGCTGAAACACAGCGGCCGGTGTGCATGTGTGTGTGTATGTGTGTCCTTCTTTGTGTCTCTGTTTATTTGTGTGTGTATGTACAAACAAAAGCGTGGCATTTGGCAGATCTCTCAACTGCACAGTAACAGTAAAACACCAAAGTTGGGTAACCAAAACCACGCAAGTTGTTTTAACTATAAAGGGAAAACTTCTTGCTCTTGGCGCTTTTCGTTTGCTGATTGGGGGAGGAGTTGTTGAAAAAGCTTATCCGGTCTGCAACACTGCCCCGCGGTTTAGAAAGTGTTACCATCTTCAGAAGAACCGATTCTGATGGCAGCACATCCGATCTGCCCGGAGTTATATCGGAAGAAGTTGTCTCAACAGTGGTGTTGGTAGGTTTCTCTGAAAGTGCTGTGGATGGTCGTGTTGTTGTGGAAGGAGAAAAAGATTTCATTTGAGTATCGGGTTTTGACGAAACATTTGTAGCCGTTGGGTGTTGTAAACTCGGTTTTCGATCTCCACATGTCAAAGCGCTTGAAACCTTTATCTCGCTTGCTGGTGCATTAATGATGGGATTTCTTGGTGTAGCGCAGTTTTTCAGTGTTTTATCTGTAACCCTAAAGGACGACTGATTGACTTCAGCTTCAATTTTGTTCGTTGAACGCAATGTTGATGGATTTGGAGGCGTGGGTTTCAGGTCCGTAGGTGTAGGAGGCTGGGTCTCTTTTCGAGATGGACTAGTAGATACACTATTACTAAGAGTTTTCGATGGTACAGTGGTGGGTTTGGCTTGCAGTTTCTCTAAAGGAGAAATTGGCTCTGGTTTGGGTGACATTATATGTGAAGGTTTATTCACAGGTGAATTCAACAAGCTCTGGTCTAGTCGTTTCAGCTCTGGTTTTGAGGGATTCGTGACAGTAATTTGGGGAGCTTGTTTGTTTGGAGTAGTTTTCGATGCAACTGCAGAGGGAATTGACGATCTTGGTTCAATAGTCTGCTTAGCAGCCTCACTGGGTTTACTGATGGACTGTTTTGGCTTCACGTCACCTTCTGAAATTATCACGGGAGGCGTATCTCGAATGGAAGTTTTGCGGTAAAAAGCAGCAGTCTTTGAGCTTTTGGCTTGCAACAGCTTTCGATAATCCGACTCTCTGTTGGGAGCGTGGGTCAACACGACTCCCATTCTCTGCAGCGCTATAATTGCATTTACTGCTTTCTAGAACATTATTAAAAATTATTAGTAGATTAGCCTTTTCATGGGTGATAAAAAAGGCAAGAGTTTTCAATGCTCACCTGCCACTTGCGTCGATACACAAAGTGTCGCAGTCGCTTCTTGTTAACCGTAGCTGTTCGCTTTAGCCGTGGTCTCTCCTAAAATTGAGGTACAAGCGAACATATATTATCTTGTCTGTAAATCCTTGGAGAACTGATTTCCAAGATTTATGGAATTCTAAGATACCCAAAAATTCAACGGAGGCGAGGGCAGTGATGTAATTCATATGTACCATCCGTTGTACCGTAATATGAAAACTCCTAGGATGTGATGCCCAATTAACAAAAAATGTAAAAAAAAATGGGATCAACTCAGTTTTTCAAATAGCCACTTTTATTTACCAGGCACTGACTAGCTGGCTGACTACTCTGTTCCACTCATCTGCCTAGGGTTTGGGTATAGAAAGGTATTCATTTCTCCACATCTTTTTCAAATAATCAAAAGCTAACTAGAAATCCCTTGAGCTCTGGATCCTCTAGTGACTTCTTATTTGAATAGAGTTTTTGTACGTTCGTTGTTGATTAAACGGATCATATCTAAGCCCGAATAAATGAGAGGTGAATGTTTGCATAGCCTTAAAAGAAAACACAGATCAAATCTAAGCTGTCAGCTGTCGTGCTTTAACAAGCTTCATGGGCGAATTTTGCTACTGATACCACGGTATTTTTAATCCGTATAAGAGAGTAGCTGTTACAGCTGCATTGCTGTATCGCAGCTACTGATGGCCAAAGCTTTAGCGTCCTAAAAGTATGCGATCAAGTGAAAATCAAGAAGAAGTAGATGATAAGCAAAGCAACTTATAATATCAGTACGTGTTTGAAGAGGTACGCCTTCATGGATTGATAACATTACCTTCAACCAAGGATGAGCAAGGCATTGTGTGGCGGTATTTCTCTTCCTAAAAATTAACACGGCTTTATCATTTGGTGCATTAATCTACGAAAGCATGCATGCTTTTCCTCTGTGAGAATACTAACCTTGGATCCTTGTTCAGAAGGCTTTTTATAAAGTCCTTAGCCTCTGCGGATATGTCATTGAACTCCGGATAGTCGAAGGTGTAGTTACAGCGCATAATATTGCTCAAGGTCTCACTTTCGTTATCACCCATGAAGGGTGACAAACCAGAAAGCCTTTCATAGGAATTGAAAAAATATTTTATTGTCAACAGTGTTCTTTTCATTTCTACACACAAGTCAGCAAGCGCTAGGACAAACTTGAAGGTTACACCCATTCGGCGTGTCAACCACTTCTGAAAACACAAGGTCAGTCAGATGACTTCCCCAAAATACCGCACTGTTGAGAAATGAATAGAGAAGGCATAGGCAGGCTGAAGGTCAGTGGCAGTTGGGTAACAGACTTTCTTACTTAATAAACAGCCCAACAGACATTTGACAGCCTCAATTTTTTTCTTCAATGAATATGACTTGTAATTTGCAGTAGAATTAAAGAAAAGCTTCATAAAATCAAGGGCGCTTTCATTAAATTTTTTGCTTGCTTGCTAATATTTTCCGATTTGTGTCTCCTTTCCCGTTACTTGGACGTTGTTAAAGCGCACATATACTTTGAGGTTTTTTTTTCAAAATATTGCGACTTTGACAAAAGGGCGAATCAGAAATGTTGGAGGTAACGAGGAAATGAATGACCAAAACGGGAATAAATTACAGAAGAATGAATGGATTTAGTTTATTCATTGACCATTGGTTGAAAAAAAATGCATTGTTTACTCAACTAGTCATTTGGTGAACGACTGAGTGGGAAACAAATGAATGGAAATCTTGTCAGAAAACTCAAGAATGTTACTAGCTATGTCGCTTTCCCTGCTCATAAAATCGGAGGGCAGTCCAAAAGGAAAGCCTCTCCCCCTAACATTGGAAGCTCCAAAGGAATGCCTGTGAAGTCTTATGCCCCTCCTCGAACCCAAAAGTGTCAGCGAAACGCCGAATCGTCGACCTCCTTTAATCTGGCAATAAATCAATTGGTCAAAATTCTGTAGGACAGCTTTGTTGAAGTAATCTCACTTTTGTAAAACACCTCAGCCTCCGCGTTAAAGTTATTATAATAAGGTTTTCACCTCCTCCCACGAGGTAGACTCGAAGTTTAAAAAATTCTAACATTTATCACATCTACTCCTTTTCCACCAAGCGCGATGCTCTTTGTGAAGCTATCCTGTCAAAAATGACTTCCAGTTTTCAGGAGTAGAAATGCTTTGACTTTCAAAGGAGAAATAAGGCAGTTAGTAGCGGAATATATCATCTGCCTGACATCAGAAAATTCCTCAAAATATGAAATGGAGGAAGATCTGCGCCTTCTAAATCATTCCGTTAGGCAAAAACTTTTCATTCAAGCAATTACTGTCAAGTTTTAGTGAAGAAAAAGGACTGTCAGACCTGTCTACGAATTGCGCTTGATTGGTCTATCTGGATTAAAATTCCTGCCTTTTGCAAAAGGAGCAAAAGGCGCTTGCAACCATAATTATAGGTAGAATCCTTACCACAGAATCTGTGTCCTTCCTATCCTACCTTACGTTGGTGGTTTTTTCTAATTGCATTATCGTAGTCAAGTTGCAACAAAGCTTTGCTGCCCGCTCTTTAATAATTTCCAACTTTCAATTTAAAGAATAAGAATGTTGCAGGCGTCTAATTTCAAAATTACGTTGATATGACTCCCGAAAGTTATCTCCAGCGCGTCAGCTCCCACCCACCCAGATTTATGTGACTTTTACAGTTGAATATCGAGGGATACGCGTCTCCTTGACTATCTCACTTCACCACTGTTCCACTGATCAATCAAAAGGAGGATAAATATTATCCATTATGAGGCATTGAAATTACTGTTATATTTGCTGTTCGCAATGGCATTTATACTTCAAGTTTTCGTGGACTTAGAGCATAAAATTCCAAATAAAATTTATTCAAACACGTTTCAGGGCTACCATAAATTTGGGAAGGCGCAAGTTCTTGGAAGACACTGATTCTTGCTAGTCTTGAAGGGAGCAACTGACGCACTCTTTGAATTGGAAAAGTAGTACACTACTAATGAGTTATTGAATTACTTCGTTTCAGGATGAATTGGACTTGCAATAATTCTGTTAATTTCCCTAAGTTAAATAGGACGAAGAGGCTGAATGCACCAGCAAATTAGGACACTCACAAGACGTAGCAAACCACACCAACAGACCACATGTCGGTTGCGTAGGTTACGGGGTCAAACGAAATGACCTCAGGAGCGACGAACTCAGGGGTGCCAAACATCACCCGCAAATCGCCGTTGGTCACCTCGCGAGCCAGCCCAAAGTCAATTATTTTTATCTTGAAACCGGTTCTTGACAAGCAAAGAATGTTTTCAGGCTATAAAACAAAATAATTTCACGTGGAATCATTCTACTAAAAACATTTTTAGGCTCTTAAAATTCCTAATTTTAGCATCACCGTTCGCCATAATTGTGTCGTCAAAAGATGCACAGTTTTCGTCACTTCAAATTGTTTCTAATTTTAATTATGGGTGGAATTGGTAGGAAAGTTTTGTAATCAGCTACTCGGCCCATAAAAGGTGTCGTGTGGATCAGTGATGAAAGGTACAGAATGACCATCGCGTACCTTAAGATCCAGGTGGATCACGTGTTGGGAATGAATGTATTCTACGCCATGTAGAATTTGCCGCATAAATTTCTCACAGATTGCCTCGTCCAGGTCGAAGTTGTCATCGATCACTCGTTCAAACAGCTCTCCACCCGTTATTCTATAACAAAGTGGCAGTTGAGTTGCTTCATGACTGCAAGTAGCGATTTGTCATGTAGACTTCTTGCTTAAACAAACAGATAATTTACTTAATCAGAGTCGTACTTAAGGATTGCCACTTTGAATGGCTCATTAAGTATTCAGCACTGGTGTCTGCAGTTTTTGAAGCAAACACATGGAGGTGCACTAACGCAGGGCATGCCAAAGGGCAGAATTTATGCAGGATTTAACCTTAGAACATTCCATCAGACTAATTCCATGGGCCATTTTTTTATCCTCTCTTACAGCGTGTGCAAGCGTGAATTCTTCCCTCGTACATGTTTTAACCTGTGCCTTGTCTTAATAAACAATTTCGATTTGGTAGTTCAGTTGAAACTATTGTACGAGCCAGTTGGCAAACTCCATGATCGCACCTTCCTGCCACATCTGCTGGCATAAGCATTGGTCTATAATTAGCAAGTAAAATCAAATGTGTTTTCGAAAATGAAATGAGAACTCAAATTAGGGATGCCGTTTGTAGTGACGAAGTTTGTGCAGTGTGTTGTAGTCTTTGGAACCTTTAGAGGAGAAGAAGCTTCTTCAGATGTAAATCTATACGAAGAGGTAAAATTTCGCAAGGCGAGAAACATGCGAGACTCACAGCTCCATGATGAGGGTGATCCGATCACACTGTATGAAGACATCGTAGAGCTGAATGAGTCGGGGATGTCGCAGTCGGCACATAATTCCCACTTCGTTCATCACACCCTCCTTCTCATCCGGGCAGCTGTAGGGAACAACTTTGGCTGCCAACTCGTAGCCTGTGGACTTCTCCTCGCACCTATTTACGTCCCCAAACTTGCCACTGCAAAGAGAGCGAGATCGTTTCCATACGGTTACCACGTTTGCTACCAGCACCACAGTGATGCGACCCCACAAGTCACAAAACCATGATGGATATACTTTACCGGCTTATGATAAATAACTAATTGCGCTAAATTCTGTAACGCAAATAAGTTGTAATTTCAGAATATCAAAGCCCGTGGAGGATAGTGCTTTAAATTCTTTTACGTAACGTTACAAATAAACACTAAAACTAATGGAACTTAATATATAGTAATATGCTTAGCGATCTTTGGATTAATTACCGTCTCAACACCCTCCTAATTTTGACTCATAATTGTAATACTGTAGCACTGGTACATTCTTCCCTGGCTGTAGTTAATGTGACACACGTTGGCAGCAGAACTCAAAGAATCGGTCGGAGGAACCTTTTTTAAGCACAACTTGATTCACTTGTGACCGTCCACTCCTACTGTTCCGGCACTGGCCGCTGGTTCAGAAATTGTGGGAGCCTGTTTCCGAAGCTCACGTTCAAACAGGCGAAACTATATTTCTGACTTGCACCTAATTGAACCCCTAAAAATTCTATGCGAAAGTGTGTAGAGCTAGTCTTTATAAAAAGAAGGTTTGCAACACATTAGGGCTTAACAAATTTGGGAATTTGTAATTTCCAAGCATTCGACTTTTAAATAAACCTGATTGTTTAGAATTATTTGTAATGCCTTGGAACAAAATCATCCAGCTAAAAATGTGCTGAATACAAACCTCACCCTCCTGCCATTTGCTTATGTTGCTAGTTCGTATTCCCACTTTATCATAGAGCTTGTAATTCGATGAAATGCTTTCTTGAAATTTTCTATGGAAATTAATGTTTGCCTATCTACGCTTGTGCAAAGTCTGAGTTTTCATGAAAGAATATCAGAAGAGTGTAGTTTGTGATAATATTTACAGACCTGCCAAGAAACTCGCATATCCTATATTCTTCCTCCGCGCTCACTCCCTCCTTGATGGTCACATTGCGGTTGAGTAAGAACGCCTTCGTTTCGCCATCGTCCTCATCTGCACAATTCGGGAGGGCAGGAAAGTGGTGCAGTAAAAAGACCAAAAGATGTTGGTTTGTCCACTCGACTGTGAATGTTAGTTGTTTGAAATGGAAGAATTAGCTTTTGCTCAAAAATGCATGTATTTTTATTAATTTTAAAGGTTTTGAGAGTTAATCGCATCGAGGCTGTTAACGAGTGCCTCTTTGGAGGTTTTTCCTCACGTCAGAATAGTGTCGTTAGCATATTTTGTAAACGGGATTTTATAATTCCCATCCCAGTTTCTCATTGGAAATTCTCTGTGAGTGAAATTTAAACAATTAGCCGGTGCTTAAAAGCAATTTCGACAGTTTAATTTAAGTCTTGACCCTTAAACTAATTTGGCTATTAGTGGTAAGGAGGACTTCAAATGGTAGGGGTAAGTGCCTTCACTTATATGAAACACTTCAAGACTTCTAGGAATCCCCAGTGAGTGGGATTGATTGGGTCTGTGGCACTTTTTTGCCAAAAGATCGCATTCACTAACAGGATGGATGCTTCCACAAAACAAATTATCAGTGCCTTGCTGCAGACAATATGTATCTTAAAGAGTCTATGCCAATAAAAATGGATCAGAAAGAAAAGCATACTTCGACTTACTCTCTTTGGCTGCCCCCCTTCTGTTACGAATCTTGGAAAGCATTATTATGACTCTCGAAAATTGTGAAGTTGGCAAATGCTCAAGAAGCGCTGATGCATTGCTGCAAGCCGAGAGCAGACAAAAAGGATGAAGGGGAAAGGAATTGGACGTGAGAACTAATCCTCTTAGCACTGAGAATAGCGTCTTGGTCCAATGTTGCGCTCTCTGCAATTGGCACTAGCTTGTGTAATGTTTTTCACAATTTTCGTCCACTCATTGATTCCACCCAAAAGCTCTGTGTGCTAGCGCACAGCTCCTCTGATTCTGCTATTGGTGGGATAAAAATCACAGTCTGGCAGTACGCAGCCACGCACGCACGAGAGCGTACACACGTAGAAAACAGACTTCAGTAGTGCTGTTAATACTACTGCCTCTGCTGCTGTCACTGCCGCGTCCGCCTTAGTGACCTTGGGAACCTCACGATGTAGCATTGCATGTTTTAAATGACTACTTTCAAATGATCACCAGCAAAGCTTGTCTAGCACTATTAACCAGAATCTTTATGACGAATAAGACGTCTCTTAACGCGGACAAACGAGACTTCTGCATTTTACACCTTTATTTATGTTACACCAATTGCTGGCACACTTTCCGACGCAAACATTCTCGGTCACCAGCGCCAAAAGTATGTAGCGTTACTTCCTACACGATTTGGGGTCAATAACTGATCGCACCAAATCGCACCGAAAACAAAGCAATCCAAGATAAATAAGTTTAATTGGCTCAAATCTTTGGGTTGTGAAGTAAAGTTCCACTTTGTTGGAGGCTACGTTACGTGAACTGTAGGGGGCATTTGATTTTCCTCTAGAGGTTGCCAGTCATTCTTTTTTGACGATTATCATGGGCCATTGATCATCGTTCAAAGTGTAGACGTGCATTTAAGGTGGCCATTTAAATGATCTTGTAAGCGTCCGGATAACCTAGTGGAGCAGCAAGAACAGTCAACATGTGCACAGACCAGGTAGCTGGCCGCTAGTAATTAAAATTGGACCTAAAGGAGTAAAATTGTTTTGCAAAATGCAAAAGAGGCGACCATAACTACAACCTTTAAGCAGATCTGGGTAGTCCATTATGCCTGCCCCAGTGCAATACCAGTCGAGGGCTCGTAAAAATTACGAACTGCATACACGATACGATCATACCTCGTATTTTTGCCCATGCCTACAGGCTCTTGGAACAGGCCATTGGGTTGGCGGCTGAAGCCACATAAAGCCCCATCCACGCTAGTGGATTTAGTCATGTGGTCGATTGGCTACGCCAACTAGCGTGTCCATCCCAATTGCGTGGGCTGCTCTAGATGTGTGTGAGCCAAGTGTCAATGATAGGGGGAGATGAACAAGGCGTTTCAGGTGCCATAAAATTTTCCCTATTTATCATCTCTTGTCGCCAAATAATCGGTTGATGATTCATTGGCAGTAACATCAACCATCCACACTTATTATCAGAGCTTGTGTGGGATGAAAAATAAGAGCAAATGACACTGAAGCATGGATCTAGTGGGTGTCTGCGGATTTGAGTGATTAATAGGCACCCAGGGGTTTGAAATAGCAGAAATAGATGGGCGAAAATGGTGGTTTGAAAGGTCAAAGTATTTGCTATCAGCCAGAATAAGGTTATCGAGTTTTCACTGTTTTTTTGCTAAGCGGCTTGCCATTACACTCTTAGCAATGTTAAACGTTGATGGTTCGTATTCCACTCGAGTATTGTGCCATCTATCATCGTCAGGGGAATCAGATCATACAAGGACGTATGCATGACAGTTTGCTTCCACATAACTCTTTGCCACTCTGCTAATACATCATCGCTGCTCCTTAAACGATGTAATTTTTGGAAGTTGCTTCGAGCTGCGAGCGCTTCCACTAAGTTGTCAGCAAATTAAATAATATTTAGCTTTTTCTTATACATCACCCGTGGGTACAAAATCAAAGTACTGACACAGATGAGACCATCAATTTTCAAATTGTGCGACTTAAATTCATGCCTAGTAATTTACATTACTCTGTAGACTGCTACCAAATAACTACCTTACTTTATTTACACCTTTGCGGGAAAGCAATGTATTCAGTTCACAAACTCATGGTTGCTTTCCTTAGAAATGAATGCGTGAAGCACAAAACAATGACTGGTCAAGCTCTAGGTATCCTCTGTGCGTTAGGTATTCCAGTTGCTTGTTCAACGTGTTTAGGCCAATAATGAACGGCTCTAAACATCCTCCCGTGTTATAAAATGGTCAAGTTCTTTACCAAGTTCGATAAAATAAGACCACGCGCTTCCTTGGAAATTCAGCTAAATGATTATAAGCATACTAGAGAAAGTTGTTTTTTGCAATAGGTTTAATTACCTTTACGTTTAGGAACTTGCACAAGGTGTTACTTATTTCCAAGGTAATGATGATCAACCCCATTCGACGCAGTAGTGCTTGGACTTTATCCAAGTAATATGGAAAAGACTGGTGGGCAGTTAAGCGCAAATGTAGTACCTTGGCAGCTTGTTTAAGTCTTCGCTTTGGGTGTGCGGGCTGGCGTAGCCTCCATGCTATGACAGTAGTCCCAGAACTTCGTCGTGTCGTTAACACATTACAATGGAATGGCAGAAACGGAGAGCGAGATTTGTAAGGAACAAATATCCATCGTAAGTGCTGGCTTGTTTAAAACTTACTGTTTCCTCAAGAAATATACCATAACTGCGTGCTTTGCTCAATTCTGCTTACAAGCCTAAATCCATTGTTCCCTTGAAGCAAATTTCGAAAGGTGAACGTCTCTGCAGTGACCAACACCCCTTATAGAGAGAGGGAAATTAACGAGACTCAGTGAGTTAGGTAGTGTAGAGGGCATCACCCTCTGACAACGGTGCTTGGGAAGCATGCACGGGATCTACATAATTAGAAATTTGGGTGACAAATGTGTTATTCGGTCGTGGTTCCCCATGCCCCATGGTGGAAGCACTACAATTACTTACGTGCCAGAAAGATGCAGAAAGGCAGAAATTGGATTAGCGAATAGTGGCAAATTTAAAAACTTTATTCATCGATCCTGAAATTATTCATGTATATTTACCAATTGCGGTTTAGACAATAAATGATTGAAATTCGCTGTGCGAATAGATAACCAGAAGCCAATTAAACACTGACCGCAATTATTTGGTTATTTGTTTAACCACTCACTTCGGTTTCTCTGGCAGTTGAGGTTTAGTCTTTGATCTTGGGCTGGGCTGCATGGTTAACGAACTATGTCGTTGACCTCTCAGGCCTTATGGAAGGCTCAGAGTTAAAGAGCAGCCACCATGATTTCTATCACCGAATGGTAACCGCGCTCCAAAGGAAGAACTTCATATATTGAGGAGGAGAGAATCTGTAAAGGCCCCAAGCAGGAGAGTTGAAAATATCCTATCTTCGGCAATTACTCCATTTTAGTGTTCTACAGAAAGGCTTCTAATAACGGAGGCGACACAAGCAGTGCTTGTGAAATATCTGGGAAAGTTCGTTATGAAACGGTTCATGGTACCAGCATGAAGAGGTTGTTTAATCGAACACGCGATACCTCCTCCGCCTCTCCAGTAACCGGGTGGACCCAGGTTGACATATCTAATCAGCACCGAAGTGAGAACAATGTCGTGAGGGGATAAATTTCATTCATGCAAAACTATTTTAAGCCTCTTCCTTTAGTAGATGATAGGCAGTTAGATATCCTCCGTTCTGCACTCAAATTCAACAACTTGTAACGCTGGTTCGTGTGTGCTTCTCTTGTAACACTGATTACGCGTCTATGACAGACGCGGAAAGCTAACCAAGGAGAGCATTAGGACAAAATACAAGGAGAGAGCAACTATTTGACCCCTCGACTGTTTATTTAATTTGTAGTTTTGTGTCAGAGGCCGCTTGAAACTCCGATTTTACACTTCCGCCAGGAGGAATGGCATCCGCACCACGGAAGAACACACCAGTCTTCTTGAGGCCTCACAGTTTTACGCAAAACCTTTATATAGTTGCAAAATAAAAAGTTGCTATTCAAAATCAGATTTACTAAAATACCACAAGGAAAAGACAAACGCGATTATTTTTGCCCCGCCGTTGGAGATCGAACGTAAGGCATCGCAGTTAGGCCAACAGATAGTAGTCTAGACGCCAAATGTCGCTTCTTATCATACGTCACTGTCCCTTTAATTTTTTGCAATTTTTATGAGCCAGCGCACACCTTGATAAGCTCAACAGGAAGTACGGTACAACGCGCACGCTACACAGGTATTCTCCATCAAAAATTCGAATGCTTTTTATCATGTAAATCGTAAATAGCAGTGGAAAATGAACACAACAAACACTATGGTTTATTCAAAATGTCCACCAACAAAGTTAGCCTCCACTTATATTTATAGTACAGCAGTTTAGAGGGATTGAAGCCGTTCATTTACACCACAACTTATTGGAGCGTGTTGACTAAATGCTTCAATCAGATTGCGAATGCATTTTAGCGCCCTAGAACTTCCCTGAAGCCAAAAGAAGGCGCTATACTTAAGCAAAATGCATATTCTTGCAGTACCGAAAGATTGGAAGAGAGAGGCCGCTGACATGACCTTCAGGCAATGCAGTCTAGGGGATCCTCAACCGCCCTCTAAATAAAAGCAAGAGGTCAAGCAAGCAGTAAAATGATAACTAACTTGATATCAAAGAAAAAATTTTGAACGTGGCTTTATGTGGTCACCTTAAATTACGCGACTAAGGAAGGAGTCCTGGTTTTGAGTAAATAATCATAATATCAGCGATTGACACGAGCATTCAATGCGCTGAGATCAGAAGTTCACCGTCCTGCCAACAAAGTTGTACTACTTAGCGAGACTTGGGGTAGAGAAGCTGTCACACGGGAGACCAAAGATGAGCTATGCATCAAAGCTACATTTCATAGAAATTCAAGCTTGGCTGTGCTGGCCCTCATAGATAGGCGTAGATAAGTATATGGCTACGTTTCTGAAATTGCAAGGAGGAAATTATTGGTTTTTTTTGGACAAAATGCACTTGTTGCCGAAACCGTCCTGAAGTCACTTGGAACTGTATCACGTAATTATGTTTGCGTATGAACGCCGGCCTTCAGATCCAATTAAATTACAACTTTCGAGTAGTTTCACCTCCTGCGCGTTACTAAAGAAGTAAGCTGGTTGTAAGGTCGCAAAGTAAAGTTTACTTTCGATCATGCAAATAACTGTTTGTCTTTCTGGTTCCCAACAGAAAATATGAACTCTAGAAAACGAATGACACCGATTTATCACTGCCAACGGTCAATTCATGTCTGTTCACATCCCTACTGCTTTGGGTCCCCAATATTTTGGATATGACTGGTGTATTTTACAGATGCTGTCAAAGACCAGTAGCAAACTATGCACTTTGGATGCAAGGAACTTGTAAAGGAGTAACGCATTCCAGCAGGGTAGGGATTATGGGGGCGCATACGCAATAAGTGCCTTTGAACCGCTCCAGCGCCGCATTCTTTATAGTTCAACTATCAAATGAAGGCTCCGAATTTAAGCATTTAAGCTTTCTCACACCAAAATCACAGGCATTTAAATCATTTTACCAGTTCTTATAACATTGGTTGCATAAAATTATTTCCCGCCGCATTGAGAACAAAATCACTATAAATAGAACCTTTGCTATTGTACCCTGAGTCTGTTCTGAATACGAGGGAAAGCATAATACTGTGAGAAAAAACCGTATTTTGGATGCCCAGAAGGCCTGAAGGCCGCACAGCCCAGGCAAATTGAAATGGTGGAGGCTTATGTGTTGGCAAAACCAAGGGGAAGAGTTAAATAACTATTCAAATTATTCCACTACCGCGTCCACCTCTTAGCGACGTCCCTAAAGCTCTTTTTCTCTAACTTACCACTTCAAGAATCACTGCGAAGTCGGTGCTATAAGAGAAACGCCCCTAAACAACCATGCTAGACATCACATTCTCACTGCGGTTTTGCTGGACCTGGAGTTTTGTTCTTTTCAGGAAACGTACTTGCAGGAACGGCGAAATACGCTGGTTGTTACTCCCCCTCCATCGCCAACCTTAGGAACAGTGGCCCATCAGCTAGGTCATTAATTAAAGGGCGAAGTGTGAAATGGTTTCATGGGTCCCATCCAGCTTGAAGAGAGGTGAAGATGCCACGTGTTCACTACATTGACACCATACAGGTATCTTAGACAGCTCGGCAAGCAAAATTTCCAGATGGATCACGGCAACAGTGCCGCTGTAGTTAGCAATAGCATTTTCGCAGGGCACAGGAAAGGGGTGGTTATACAAGTTACACGCATTTTTCAAAACCTTCTGCCATAGAGGTTTATTAAATCTCACATCCGCAGCTTATGTGCTGCTTCTGTAGCGCTGAGGTTAGGCATTACGCAATAGAAATGAGGGCGGGTGTCCCTTAGAGTGGGTTCCACATTCCTTTGCCACTAACATAGTCTCCTTAGCCTTTCATCAAGGCAAAAAGCCTTGAGTGGCGACTCAAGGGAGCTGGTAAGACCAATATATCTTTAACTAAATCAAATAATTGAAGCGGATACAAATTATCTGCATTCCTGATGAATACCACATTCACTGATGCGATCTATGCGGGCAAGGGGACAGTCGTTTGACTTTTTTGATGACTGAAAATGTGGGAAATGTGCGTTTCATGCGAATTTTGCGATTTATCGCTAAATTATGGCATTTAGCTCTCCCAGATGTTAATATTCTCGAAGATGTGTCGATTAGGATAGAAATAACAAAGAAATGAAGGCGATAAACTGATTCGCAGATTGTGTTGTGCTGAGAAATAAGTAATGCGCACTTAAGCTATTTAAAGATGAGGTAATAAAGCTATAATGCATTGGTTGTTCGTTTAACTATTCAATTTTAAGGACACTTAAAGCTTCCCTTCTACACATTTGCTCGCTGACGTGGCCTCCAACTACGCCAGAAGTCCTCTTCAAACCCTCTACATGTCGGTAATAATAAATTTTTTTCTTTCGTCTCCAAAGGAGCCTCATTCCCAAATGCTAAATCTTAACACCACGGAAAACAAAATATACTACAGTTGGAAAAAATGGGCGAGGTTCCTCATCAAAAGATTGATAAAGGCTCCTACCTTCGTCGACTGTCCAATCCTGTGCTCCTTGGGAACACTCTTAACGACTTGAAGAGAGACTAGCCGTGACTATGAACCACCCATGTAGTTAGTTACAGAGCTGTCTGCAGAGCCAATATGGAGTTTACAAACGGCACCCCCGCCACCTTTTTACTAGCCGTATAGAAATGAAGCAGTATGGCGAAGCTAACCAGAAACCCGTCCATTATTAAACGACTGCCATTAGGTCAGTATCCTCGAGGCTAGAGATGAACATACATGCTGGGCAACACGTTTCTCCTTCCCTCAAAACAGTTCCCCAACAAATCGAAATTCCGGATCCGGTAAGTTGCGGTCAGACGTCTCATTTTCACACAGATTTGACGACTGACGCAGATGATTGGCACATCTTTTGTGCTGATACGTCCCTGTGGCTAAAACGGCATACACGTATCCACCGAGACAACGCTGTGCGTTCAACGGAAGCTTTACGATTGCACTTTCGCTGGGCGCAATGAGCCCTCACTTCCGAGCCGTCCTCTATGCGAGTGGCGCATATTCAGAAAAGTCTCGAAGCGATGCAAGACATCATCCCTGTTTATATACATCACCAATATTCAGTCAGCCGACAGTAATAGCCTATCATTTTGTCGATTTTGCTTGGTTAAATTCCCGCCAGTGTTTTCGATTTCGCATTCATATGCAATGCGAAATTCTTGCCTCTTTTTCGTTTTTGATGTCTTCTTTTGGCGAGCAGAAGTGACGCTTGATACGAGTGGATAAGTAAACTGTTATTCCCACTTGGATAAGGTCATTTTCTACTAAGGAACCAAGCAACCCGAGGTGGGAATGTTCTTACCCCGATTTAGTGAAATTCGATTCGTATCAATTCTACTGCCGAATTTAAGAGCCTTACGTCGTTGTACGCACGTTAAATGTGCAAGTAATAGGTGCATCATCGAAGAATACGTTCGCGCATCCGTTACTTTCGCTATTCAGGTAGTCTAATTGTTATCCCCTGACTTCCAATCGTGTTTGGCCAAACTTCTGTTTTTTTGCATTCTTCTATTATTAAAAGGGCTTATGGAGCTAAAGCAACTGTAAGCCTTCTTGCTATTTCCATGTTGATTTCTACAGCGTGACAACTGAACAACAGTGTTGGCGCTGACTGCTTTAAATGCTCTCCACTGTGAAGCACTGCTTTCAGTTTCGCACAATACATGTGCCTTTTATCCTCTGCCGCATCGTCAATGGCACGAAGCATGATTTTGGCCTCTGAAATTGCGCTTAAAGGAAATATCGCAAAAAAATGATGTCGCTCAATTCTTCGATGGTCGAAAGAACTAGTAATGTTAGATGTGGCCGATGTTGAGAAAGATTGGGAGCCGATAATTTGGTCTGGAGGCCACGCTACCTGCGAAATTGAAACAAAGAGTCCGACTAACAGTTATATACTCAGCGTTTGGATTCAAATATTAGTAAGGGCGCAGAACTTATTGTCCAACCACTAGAATAGTTCGTTCACAATCTCCTCGGCCCAGCAACTGATGTGCCTAGTGGTCATTACTGTCTCTGCGTGTTTCCAAAATCACCTTTGTAAAATCCTTTTGCTCTTGAAGATTATCCCGGGGGTTTTTGGTAAGTAGAGTGAGCGGGAGTGCAAATCCTGGACTTGTGAAAGGCTCAAATCCGTGCCCATGAATCAATCCCAAGGGAAGCAAAGTGATTGATTCCATCAGTAAAACTATTCCACCCAAATTGTTGAAGCTGTCCACTCTCCTACGGACACCGTTAAATGCATTAAAATTATAGTCATTTAGTTTTAATAAAATTGTGGGAAACAAGGGAATTTTAGAGGAGATTCCACCAAATCTAACCCATAATGCCTTCTACTTCAGCTACAAGATGAAATGCCTCTATAGCGATGCACACAATTAGCCTTCAGGGAGCTGTAGACCCAAACGTCTTCGAGCGCCCTCACTTCCTTATAAATTTATCTGAATGATTTACTAAGGTTTGGTCATTATTTTACTTATATACTTAAAGTTCAATGCGTCAAGCGCAACAGATGCACAAACATACACTGAACCAAATTACATCTCTTCCTATGCTTTTCTTTCCGGATAGACTCATAAAAAGCAGGTGATTTTTCGAAATTCGGATGATATAATTGAATTCTCGACTGCAAAAATTTAGAAATACCACAAGCCAGGTGGAAAGGCAAAATAACAGCTACGCACTCAAACTCGAGTGCGAATTTGGTAGACAAAGGCCGCTTGTACGTTCCGCAGACCTTTCGAAATGGTGGCAACCAATTTTACCAAATAAACAAACACATTAATTACCACCCTTACCCAAAGCGTCCAATCCTGACTCCAGTTTTTGCTTAGAATGGAAATGAGAGAACAATGCGATAACAAAAAGATACCCCATCAGTCGAATTTTATTTGACTCTACCGACCATTTTTTGGGGTGCTAAACTTGTTCGTTAGCCAAATATCTTTGCAATAATAAATAATTCAACACTACTTGCCAGTTCTTCGACAAGCACATCACATCCCAGCGAATCGTCGCGTTGCCAACTCAACACCAATTTATGTCGCTTGTAGAACCCGAATCCCAGTAGCCTTTGTCCGCAGTTACCTCTAGTTTTTCTCACAAAACAAACGCCATTCAATGCATTTGATCGAAATCCCAAATCATGTTAAGCATGCCTTAGCCATCTGTACTGAGACAAATGCACTAGAGCAAACTTTCCTACCTCATTGGGTAACCCAGTTTTTGGGTGTTCCACACACAACACAGGCGTCCCTCCATCTGAATACGACTTTCTGCTCCAAAAGTTTCACGAGGGGAGGATAAACGCGAAATAAACAGAACCACCTTTAGGTAGGAAGCTGTTTAAACACAGCAAAGCTAGACTTGAGGCAGCAGTTCTTGGGAGAGGTGATGCAGCTTTAACACCATAAATTGTGCCCGCCAAAACATTGAGGAATAGAAAACACTATTCCCGTAATTTGTTGTGCCGTACTGGAAGACATAGAAATGCACCCTTAGCTGCATTCATAACATGGCAAAAATTAAATATAACAGAATGAGACCTACTTGAGCAGAGACTTTGGGAGACGACGATCTTAAGCTGTACCTAGCGTTATTTAGTCAGATGTACCTGTGTGCTAAGGTGTCAAAAGAAAATTTCTTTCCAGTCCCATATCAATGAAATACATTCATTAAAATTACAAATTGCAAGAGCCTAACTTCCCCGATCTATAAGGCGCACCAGTAACTTGCAGTTCGCTCAACAAAATGCACAAACAATAATTAAACCTACGCTGAAAAATTTACTTCGTAAACAACAGAAGGATTCTATTGGTCCATATTACCCGCATCAATTGACATTACTAATATGACCTTTTGCACCTAGCCTGAAACCAAAATCCGAAAAGTACCACAAAAACTACGGTTCGGGCAAGTAGACTGCCAGCATTGCTGTATTTAAATGTTAATATGCAAAAAGGGACAAGTATATTTAGTTAGTAATTCTAAATGCTACTAACTTTAGTAAGTAGTCTAAATTGTCAATGAAAATCGATTCAATGGCAAACGAATTGGTTTAGCGGTTGCCTTTGGCGCGAGGTCGCGGATACAAAGCACAGCATGCACAAACCAGTAAATGAGACAATGATTAGCAAACTGGTGAGAAGGAAAAGGCGGCGCATGCGCCGACACAAACACAGAGTGTGCATGTATCTAGGTTGGACATCAGAAATTGTCAGACAACATGCTCTCTATGGTAGTTCTGATCACAGCCAAAAGAGGTTGCCTCGGCGGACGAAACTCGGCGCTCCTTCTGTCCACCCATAGCCGCCTCTCAGATAATGATTCATCCCAAGTGCCTGTACGAGGAAACAGTGGGTTGAATAGAGTAATCATTTCCAATGTAGGTGAAAGAGGGAACGAAGCCCCCTTTACCGGCAAAGCACTTCATCGGCATCCATTTGGAAAACAACAGAAAATTTCAGCTCATTATTAATTATTTGACTGGGATGCGATGACCTGATTCGCAATAGCAATGATCAAGAGAACTTGACCTCCAGTTATGAAGCAAGCGGCTAGACGACTCAACTAGTCTCAGAAACGGGATGAGATGATCAGCCTGTTCAGAGGAACAGGAAAACAAGAAAAAAATCAACAACAGCATCCCCTGTCGATCACTCACAAAAATCCAGCTCAATCTTTTAAATGAGTAATTTCTTGTCACCTGAACATCCTCGTGACCACTCATCACAATGTGAAACGGTCGGCAAGACCCAACTCATCAATTCAAGTGATCCGATGCACACGACTAACCCCTGCCAGAAAAGCACATTTCTATAAGTCTGCACTTGCCACACTAAAGCAGACAATGATTGCTGGAAGCAACTATCGTTTTCGTGACCGCCTAAAGTGATAATCCATTCTCTGAAAGCTGCAGTTCGGCCGTATTATCAATTAGTGAGAGATGGATAAATCTCTAACGCCTTCCTTTGGTGCTTCGTCTCAAACTAAAACAACTGTTCAACTTGCCACATCACCAAGCCCCTGGCTTTCCAAGCAAAATGCGTCATGCCGTTGAGACTAGATTGAGATTATGTTGCAAAGCGATGCCCAAAGTCACTTGTTCTCGAGGTAGACAACACCCAACAAGGCTTAGAGAAACATTTCTTGTTAGATGAGAATAAATATTTTAGAATGAAATCATCAACTACCATACCTGGTTTGCATTCACTTATATTGGAATCAGGAGTTAAGTCCCATCTTCTGAACAAAAAGATGAGAGACAATGCAAATGATCCTACCACAAATTTTTATAGTGTGCATTTATGTGTGGGTACCTTTCACAATTAGCCCGCAGAGCTAATTACGAATAATCGTACTTAATCACAGAAAAAGGATAAAGACTATGCCTTATGAGTAGGAGGAAATTGGTGCAACGAATGCAAAGGCAAAACCTTACGAGGCTCGAGCTCAAAACGGTGTCAGGGAAGTTTGCATTAGGCAGTAGCCTTAATCATTCTGCTCCCGTATGTTCGGTCGAGACGCAGTAGTTGCAGTGTTCTGCTAATTCGGAAATGCATTCCTGTGTGGATCTGCATTAAATCTCGATGCCTATATCTGAAATTTAATCAAAGCAGTCAGATTTGCAGCTAAATTATAACACATCCCTGTGATGCGAAATGTCAATAACCGTTTGGTATAAAGCAGTTATAAGAGTTTTTCATTCTACCTCCGATAGCTTCTTGTTCATTATCAAAAATAAGCTTTTCCCAAACAAAGTCCAAATTTCCCTAGATTAGACAGGTAGCATCTACCTACTGATATTCATTGGCGAGATCATACGACCAGGCTGCTCTTTACGAACATTCAAGTCTGGACTGAGTTTCTTTGCTGCATTCGTAATCAAACATTGCACGATGATCGAAAATAACCCAGGGTATATTTCGTCTGAAACAAAAGGATCAATTTTCGTGGCCGCCTTTCATAAAACAGCTACAGAAAGGGCGGGCTTTCGGGTAATCCTTTTGAAAAAGCTGAAATACTTCAGCATCTGTGCCACTAGTATTTCGATGAGCAGTGCAAATGATCCAACGTCATTGCCCCAATACGAAAATTAACTTTAGAAGTGAATCAATCCTTACTGCCCTGTCACTTCGATAAGTTCCACACAGCAACACCAAAGTTGGTAAAAATAACCCCCATCTTATCACTCACTAAACGAGTGGAGACCTAGGTAGTTGGCCGTAGAATGGACGAGCATCCTTTGAAAGCCATTGAGAGCCAACGGAAGACCACAAACCCACGTCTTTCCCTGGTGCTTTTCGTTGGACGGAATTGAAGACCTGAGGAGGCTAGTGGAGGGAGTCCACACACGAATGGACGACTCTGCTACTCCAAAGGCTCTCCGCAACTCCGTCTCCACGCGTTGAATAAGACAGAGATCTTGCACGCAGAAGCGCCGCTGTTTCTTGCGCCCGCCGCCTTTTACACCGACACGACTGCGTACGGAATTCTGATGCTGTTCCACGGCAGTACGAATAAACTCAAGCAGTTTCGGTGAGATGCTGCCTGGCGTAGGAAGAGCCGCGTCGTTGGAACCGACGTCTTGGGGAAGGGGAAGGACTGTTAACAATGAGACTAGACTATCCCTCGATGGAGTTGCGAAGCCATCCACGTCGTGCGAGGCCTCTGAAGTAAGAAAATCGTCTTGAAAAACTTATACAATTGTAAAATAGCTACGTTAGGCCTGCTGTAATCTGATTTAACTAAACAATGGCTTTTAATTTCACATGTACAGAGGATGCTAAGTTGATGATGCCAAATGTAGTAGTTTACAGTATTAACAAATGCGCATTTCCATTATACAATAGACACCTAACTCTTCCGTACGTCAGTAGTAAACTTACTTCCACACTCGCATGCTCCCATAGAGCTTCAGGGGAGAAACGGGAGCCATTACATTTTAGGTTAAATTACTCTGGGTTTTTACGAGAATAAAAAAATGAGATCCTCACCGAAAGCATCGACTAACGCCTCCATTGGGTCCTCGGAAATGGGTTCCAGATGTACAACGGGCCGTCGACGCGAGCGACCCTTGTGTCTACGGCGCTGGCGACCACAACTGTTGTTCTTATTAGCGTTGTTGTAATTCCTTGGCGGAGGATGCGTAGCCATATCGTCGCCCATATCAACGTCATCATCAACGCCAAAAGCCGAGTGCGAAGCGAGACTGCCAAGGACTTCGATCTGCTCCGTCTCCGAAAGGGAGATGAATGCGTCCCATATCTCGCGAATACTAGACGGGAGGGCCCGTAAAGATGGTTTCCTTGTATATATTTCTGCAGAATCTACCAGCTATTGGACACTGTGACAGCGCCAGTAATACTCCCTCTTGGACAATTACAGCGAAAGACTTAAAGAAAGTTTATCAAAGCGCTCAGCTCAAGCGAAAAAAAAATACAACCAGCATTAATTTTTTCAAAAGAAGATAATCTGAGGTCAACACCTATTGCTATCGGGTTTACCTTAATCACAACAACACTGCAAGCATAATCGATATACGCTTGCAGCCTTTCAGTCGATTTGCAGCAATACTCGCGATTCACGCCCTTTTTCAGACTAGCGTAGGCCGAGGTAGTTACATGTGGGATAGTTAAAACACAAGAAAAATGACTTGCTCGGCATCCTCGAAGAGACACTTGAATCCGGTGTTCTCAACGGCCCTATCAATCCAGCAGTCATCGATCTCATCCTCGCCACTAGCCTCTGTGATCATAGCAAGGGTGCTCAGATAGGCGTCTGGGAAAAGAAGTCGGGAATTGCACGACTCAAAAAAAACAAGACTGAGACGGAAAGAGATTACTACCGTTCTCGTAGCGCCGGATGGCCCTGGCACCTTTTTTCTGACGAATTTGACCCTCCGCGGGTTGGGGTTGCTTCTTGCTTCGAAAACGCGACGCATACGGCAAAACAATAGAGAATTCGGAGGTCTCACTCTCGGAAGTTCCGTCGAAATCCGAGTAGTGAGTGAGAGACTGAATACGTAAACTGTAGAAAGGTGGAGAAATTAAAAATAGCCATTTTGGCTGGAAAAATTTAAATAATTCAAACCACCAGAGTACTCCCCGACCTTAAGAGGATCCGATGAGAGGCCACGGATACTTCTATCTCATTCAATTAAGCGTGAACTCTCGCCAGCCGTGGAAACACATGCCCTCGATAAACTGAGTGTCTAAACCCGAATTCAAAAACCATCACATTCGAGATACAGGGTGCCAACAGTATCGAATAGTTATCGCAAACCTAAAAGGTGCTCCACAAAGGCCATACGGACAAAACAAATTCTAAATACAGTGCTTATAGAGGCCAGTGCATAAAGCCTCTCAAAGGTAAAAGTGCTTTAGAATATAAAAATTTCAAAAAAATCCACACCCAACCACAAGAAAGAAGGAAGTTCCATAGGTGAACTTAACTACTAACAGAGAGAAAGGAAAGGCTACATGAAGATCTACGTCAAAATTGACTAGCGATAGGCGAGACCACAGAGAAACAAACTGTTTGCAAAAGAAAAGGGGAAACAAACAGCAGTAATCGAATAAATAGTGAGACGCAGAGCAGCAATATCGCCATGACAATGGACCACAAAGCACGGAAAAGAAGCATGCGACGAGAAGGTATCAGCGAATTATGGACGGTCATTAGTTAGGTCTACGAACACCGGGAGGATCACAAAAACGAACTGAACTATGTATCCACAGACCGGACCTCATCTTACGCAGAAAAGCCTCGGAAAATCAAGCGCTACGGCGTTCAATAAGCGCGCTGCACAGAAAACGTAAAACAAGAGGGATAGCAAAAGAGTAAGGCGTAAAGTAAGTAATCCTCCCTTAGCTATAGCGACTGTAGGTGTAAAAGGAAATCATGTCAAGCGCTACCTTTAAAAATGTAGTAACAAGTTTTTAAATTGGCCACTAGTATTTAGATGTGGATGTATAAAAATACGTCATCATAAAGTTTCTTAGAAAAAACGAAGGATACAATGCTTGAGTTGGATAGATAGTTACCGAGAAGGAAAAAGGAGCCAACGGTACAGCCCAGAGGCCAATCCACCATTGAAGGCAATGTGGTCAATATGGTCAACCTATGGTCCACTCAGCTAGACCAACCCGTTGATCCCTTTTGGTAAGCTTGCCATCTACGGTAACTTGCCAGGTTGAGTGTCAGAACATGGAGGAAAATAAAGAAACCATTTCATTTACATCTAAACAAGATATAATTTCCAGCTCAGAGACGCATTCGGAAATGTTAGATTGTCAGTCAATAGTTTTTAAAACAATTAACTTATGTTCCACTTAGGTTTATTGCGCTCATTGTCAAATAACAGTTCTAAATTATTTTTGCCGTATTTAAATACATATAAAGTGCTGATGACAACAACAAAATATTAGTAAGAGCATGTGGGTAAGAGCTTTGGTGAACGGTTTGAGTTGTTTTAATAGCTCACTTATTCTCGAATTGGTTTCGTTATACGTCAGGTATCATAAGTGGACGACTTCGTCATGTCACGTACGGGGACTTCTCGTTACTTCGACCCAAATGTGTTGTTCAGGTTCCGTGATATGTACGTAGTTTGGTTTGAATAAGTTGAAATGCTTCCTAAAACATTCTGCATGTGTTGCGTTTGTTTGCCGCTATGGTTTCGTCTTTTGCCATTTCTCAGTTCTGCGTCGTCAAATTTCCGTGTCTAGTTCGGGTCGTATAAACCACCTTACATGCTGTCATTGTCCGTGTCAATGAATCGTTGGCTGCAGCAAGTGGTGTTTGAATGTTTCAGAGAGAAACCTGTTCAAATTCATCTCAAGAATGTCTACAGCCTTCTCTCCGTGGGACTTATTGCGGCATCAATCGGGTCGCTTGTTTTCACTACTTCTTCATTTATTCAGGTAAATTAAACTCCCAATTTTGGCCATTTGGATGTGGATGGGACTCACCCAAACTTTCTCATAAGTGAAGTAGGGTTATCCTTTTATTTTCTTTTCCCCTACAGCATTGGAGTTTTAGCATTCTGCTCCTCTCCGCAATAGCCTCTATAGCTTCTTGTTGTTACATCATGTTCACGGAACATACTGAATTTCGGCTTTGGGGCAGAATGGTCGCCTTTCTGGTTTTCACAATCTCGACGGGTGCGTTACTTATTTACTTGTCTATGGCGGTTATTGCCTCAGCTCGGCTGAATCTCTCATTAATCAATTGCATTATTGTCTTCATTCTTAAAAATTTCCCCCGGCAGGCATCGGTCTTGGACCATTAGTGAACTTCGTCCTTCAGGTAAATCCGTCATCCTTGCCCGCTGCACTTTTGGGCACAGCGATTATTTTCGTCGCCTTCACCTTCGCATCATTACTCACTCGTAAACGTGCTTTTATTTACCTTGGAGGTGAGTTTTTGGTTTGTTTTTGACGTACCGTTTTGAGTCTCGTTTGCTGTCAGTCACGTATCGGATTTTTGTGTGGCACTTTTAGTCTTGTTTTTAAGTTGGTGGTCCGCGTACTTTGTAATGTACCTTAGCTATTTAGATGGATAAGCTGAAAAGCTAGAGTACGAGCTAATACTGAGTTGTAGTGAGTTCTGATCTGATGCTGTCGCATCTCCCACTTCACTCTAGGCGCCCTGGGGACGGCTATTGGCATCATTTCTACATTCGGACTCATGAATCTATTCTTGCGATCGCCAGCGCTTTTCCAAGTGGAACTTTACCTTTCCTTCCTCGTGTTCTGCGGTTTCGTTGTCTATGATACTCAACTCATTGTCTTCAAGCGTCAGTTGGGCGATACGGACTTTATAAGGTATACTTTGCTTTGAAGCGCTCAGTACTCGTTTGGAAAGTTCAAATCCCGAATCTAGTTTTGCTTCCGTGATTGTCAGTTTTAATGAGACCGGAATTATTCCCTGAGCAACTGTGGATGTTGGCGGTAATTTTTTTACGAAACGGGGGATTATTGTTTTCCTTTCTCAGTCCAGATTTCCTCTATGCTACCGTCTCGAAGTTGACATTTGGTTCATTTTAGACACGCGCTAGATCTTTTCGTAGACGTCATTGAACTGTTCCGTCATCTTTTGATTATTCTCAACTCAAAGAGGGTGAGTTTGCTCTTTCGCATCGATCTAGTTCTAGTCCTTATCATCTTGGTTGATCGTAGATTAGTCGTTAAAAGTGCTCTTTTAATGACATTCGTCGACATGTTAATTCTTTTGCCCATATCACGGGTTACACTGCTTTTGAAGTTTTAATTTAGAAGTTCGCATTTTTTTAGCACTATGCCATAAATGAGTTGAATTCACTATTTCTCTTTAGGAACGTAACGAACGCCGAGAGTAATGTCAACTTCGAAAGGTCTCTTTGAGATGGTTGACACATCGCTGTAACGTCAAGTTGAATCTTATTTCATAATAAACCCACGGTCAATAGACAGTGCTATTTCACCTTGTCGCTTGCAATTATTTCAGTTTTTAAAACATGTCTCTAAACAATTCGTTCCTTTGGAAATGCTTACATCGATTTAATTAATGTCGAGCCCGCGAACATTAACGTATTAGTGATCCCACGGTTACAATCTGCTTTTGATTGGAGGGTTTACCTCTATTCGACTTCAAGCATGAATTTTTTTCAAAAACATGGTTTGTTAATCGTAGGTGTGTTTCCAAGTCGAGTCTGATTTGTGGGTATTGGCTTCTCGGTTTGTTTCGAAGGCGCGGACTTGCTTGTTCTTTTCTATCACTAGTTTCCACAATTCAGAGGCAGTTTGGCCCGGCTTTGTCGACTTACCACTAGTAGTTAACTACTGGCCGCGGGTTTGGCCATCGAGGTTGGTGTGTGGAGTCGTTTCGTCGGTCCGCCTTCTCCCTTGGTTCATTTAGGCTCAATCAGTAGCCGAGTTTGGGTGGGCGTCTCGTTGGCACTTAGCGGTGTCATCTAATGAAAGTCTCTGCGATAGATGTGCAGGCATGGGATCGATGAAACGGGGTAGAATCCACCTGGGTGTGGTTTAGGATCTTTTGAATGCTGCACGGAGATTGACTTTCAGTGCGGGTTTTGCCCGGTTGGGTTTCACTACGTAGTGGAATCTGGAAAACATGGTGCAGCGTAAAGTGGCCTCATGCTTGCCTCGGCATCGGCTCCACTCGGTTTGCCATTCCTGCCGCCCTCATAGCTGCCTCGGCTGCGATCTTTTTTATTGCCGTGCGGTGGTGCGTGTTAGCAAAAAAAGTCGCACATCCTTCTCCGTACGCGTACTACTAAGCTGTCGCGAATTGCCTATGCACTTGCTCGCATGGCCGCCAATGAAACCTAAACGGGTGTTCCGGCTACTGCTTTTGAGGTTGATTTCAATGCAGTGGGAGGCTGCCGTTTCAAAGGAAAGCAGCTAACAGCTTTGGCGACAATTCTTCCACTTTGGTTATCGTGGATTATCTATAGATCTCAGTCGAACTAGAAAGTTGTGCATTGAGCTATGCGATAGCATCATTCTGTGTTGGACTAACACGCCCACTGATAAGAAGCCTCCTGTGTGATCTCAGAAGACCTCAAGGTCGGGGTGTTGGATGTGCCACATTTTCTTCTTCACGTCTTGTTTTATGGTATCTAGCTCTCACCTTAGCAACAAATCAACGCACAAGTACGGGAAGAGACTGCATGTGTATGCATTCGTGCAGCACGAGGTGTAAGGCGGTCAGGTGCCTTTGTGTTCGCTCAAGGTTTGGAACTTGGCGTCCGAATGCACTGGTTTGTACTCGACATATGGGTAAAAACATAAGCTTGAGTTTCGCTTAATGAGAATGTCGGTGATTTTGACCGGCTTAGACTAATTTTTCTCCGTGAATGTCTCCACTCAAGTTTGGAAGGCCTCGAGACCTAGCTTTTCATGTTTTGTTCCAGTCCGAGCATCGGCTTTAGGCTATTCATTAACCCACCGAGCAATGTCCCAAAACCGAGCCTTAAAATTATGGATTAAAAAGGAAAAATTTCTAATCCGGCAGTAGCATCAGTTGTAGGTCAAACAAGAAACATAAAATTTGCGATAGTACAAGCAGCCATAACACTGCCTCAGGATATGATTTACTGACGCCAAGGAATGCTGGGGACTACTGACATGAACTGGAGGCCAGACCTCCCGGTGGAAATGCACAAACCCAAAATAAAGAGCTGAAAAAATGTTTGATACACCCTCCACTCTTTTTGAGCCTTGTCCTCGTCGCTCCCTATGGTCGATCCCTTACAACAGGCATCACACCGCTCGGAAATTACATTGACAGTAACGGGGTAATGTGTAGGCCGTCATCATATATATCCATGACCCGGAGGTCAATTCGTTGGAAGTATTATTGTCACGTCTTTAAGTAGTTGTGTAACCAAACTGAAGAGTCAAACGGTTAAAGTAATGCAAAATCAAAGACTTAGGTACCAAAAAGTACTATTCAATAGCAGCGTTTTCGGCCTTACTACTGCTTCCGAAACGACTACATGTGACTTCCCGTGATCTCTATGCCTGTCATAGTGACCTTAGCACCACGTTCGTTACCAAAATCTACGAATGACTTTATAGCGGAGGTTGGGAGTCTATTTCTGCCTTAACGCTGGAATGGTCTGGCAGCAAATAGGGCGAATGCGATCACCAAGTCGTTGCGCCTGGTGATCAAACACACACCAAATCTTTTTAAACTAGGAGAGGATTCAGTTCAACCGAGATACTTATCGGTGTGACTTTAAGTGTCACGGTGGCAAATCATCATATTTATGCCTACATCACCGTGTCAGATTGTTTACATTTACCAAGACTTTCAGATCAAGCACTCATGCACATCATTTGTTTATGCCGTAGTGGGAATAAGCCAGTACGACACAGGTCGGGTCGAGGTGATGGCTTCCCCCTGGCTTCTCAAACCGGTTCACCTTTCTGCCAAACAAATCAGTTGGGGAGGGGAAAACGACCCCGACAACCCCAGCAGCGTAAAATGAAAATGTGATTTTGGCGACGTTCCAGTCACGTCGGAATTGCACCGTGTTGCTGGTAACCAGCCCAACGTTACATGAGAAAGTGTCCCGAATTAACTCGGAGATTATTGTCGGTGGTTATCATTTAGAGCATATTTTACGATCTTCTAGGTATGATTCAGCTCTTGAAAATCTAATGTGATTTAGTCATAGGCACCCCTTTACGCGCATGCTTACCATGCAACTCATTCGACCATTTCTATTCCTGCCCTTTAGAACGAGAATGCTGAAACAAAGGACGCCTCTTAACCCGAACGCACAGGGAGCTATAAGAGTTTAGGAGGCTGAGATGTTCCCTTCCCCCATTGGGAGCCGATGGCATCCGCTCAGTCACATGGCTAGCGAAAGATGACCGTATGCCACTTGAAAACAAAGAACTTTATGCATCACATGATTTAACGACTCCAAATGTTGGACCCCATCGGAATGCCTTCTCCTGTGAAGAAGCTTTAAGCCTTAGTAAATATAGACATGATGTTAGATACGGCACAAATGAAGTACAGGGACCCCACCCATCCTTATCTGAACAGAAACATGATTGCGTGCCATGGGCGTAACTAATGCGTTTTCCGCATGGTGGTAATATCTAGCATCACAGGACGGCAGGTAATGCAATGATGATTCCAAAATCACGGTCAGTGTTGGGTGCATCTCCAAGGCTGTTTTTGGCAGCAGATTGTTTGAAGACTTCTCTGAAAGCAAAAAAAGGTACAGCGTCAGGACAGAATCCATGTATTCGACCAGCGCAGAAGCTGGAGGCAGCTGGCATGACCCAAAGGCCAAACTCAACCAAACAGGACAAAATGGCCGATCAGGTAACCTTAACAGGCAGTCAAACAAACTAAGTGTTGCATAATATGTCCAACGTGCACAAGGATGCACAACTGCGATTCCGTTTTTGCATTTAAAAAATAATCTCATTAAGCGCCGAGGGTTACATGGTTTAAGCATGCTTACAAGAAGTAATGATGAAAAGGGCTGGAAAAAACACAAGATATTTTACCATAGTGTGCACCTTGAACAAATTTCTCAGGAATGTATGGCATAAGGATCAACTGACCCGTGCTTAAACAACTGTTTCCAATTCGAATTAAGTGTATGTAAAGTGATGTGGGGAACCTAAGCAAGCAACGCATGTAAATAATTAACTCCCAATGGATTGAGAATCCGTTTATACATAGGATTTATGTTATCGTTTTGAAGCCTTTTTCCTCGCATGAAATGCTCCGTGAAAGTAAGGCTAAATTTGAACGCCGAATTTTGCACATTTTCCGTAAATTATCGGTAGCGCAGGGCGCCGAAATTATTTCGCCTTGGAATTACAAGTAAAGGGCTTTTGCTTTTAGATTTTTGGTTTATTGTTTTTTGGTTCATTAGGCTATGACAAACTCGCATTCTATTGGTGAAAAATAAAAGGGTACGGATTCAAATATTTTCTGCAATGAATTGCGGTGATGTTAAGTGCTTGCGTGCACTAGTACAGAGATGCGTAAAAATGGTTTGTCAAGGCCCATAAATTATTAACCATTATTTTCGTAGCACCAATACCGATCAGCTGTCTTTTGGGCTGACAAATTAGTGAACCTATCGAAAGGTGAGATAGAATACCTTAGCCATCTGTCGCAGACACAATCAAAGACACACTTCTACTTGCTGATGTCTTGATTAATTCGGGACAATATCGCAGAGCCATCGACCTTCTAACTAGGAATGATAAGTTATGGGTTAGTTGTGACGTTTGCTTTAGTACGTGTCCATCCAGGATAGTTATTATGCGCGTTTTCTTGTTGCTCAATGTTACTTCAAGTGCAGCGAATTCGTTGAGGCTCTCAATATTTTGGAGAATTTGGATAACTTCCAGCATAACCCTTTTAAGCTCACTTCTTACTCCTTCATAAATTTCTCAAATCCCGATGTCCAACATGATGCAATGCTAAGCAGTTTGGATTCCGTGTATCTTCCAGATGGCATTAATCATGTTATGGTATATAAAACCTTCATTCAACTTTAATAAATTCCAGTTGAATAGTAGCGTTGCACTTTTACGGGGACACGTTCACGAAGCACTGAACAATCTTGCCTTGGCCGTAAACTGTTACAAGGAGGCGTTCCGATTGGATCCCTTCTGTTTTGAGGCATTAGAAAAGTTATTGAAGCTGGAGGTTCTCTCTGACGATGGTTTGTGCTCCTCTGTTGCTGAATTTTTAGACGAGAAACGGATTTCAAAGCTTGAATTTCCTGAGTTTTCGCAGGCCCTAGCATCTGCTACCAAGAACATATATCTGTGCAAAGTTCCTCAAGGTGGTTCGATGAGTGGTTTTCCAGAAATGGTACCACTGAGAAACAGTGTGGATGTTCTACTCACGCAAGCTGAGTATTTGTTATCCATCAATCACTACAGGAAATGTTTCGAAATAACCTCACGGTATGGGCAGCACTAATCCTCACTTTCATTCTGCAGCATCCTGGAGAATGATCCATTAAACCCAGAGTGTTTACCTATCCACATATCAGTCCTAAAAATGCTCGATAAATCTAATGGTGAGGTGGACTTCGTCTTTTCATATCGTTTTTAGACCTGTTCATGCTTGCAAACAACTTGGTTCGAATCTTTCCAAGGTGCGCTGTAAGTGTGCTTGATTGAAGCTAATCATTAAAAATAGATTTCTTGGTTCGCTACTGGCTCCTATTATCTCTGCACTCACAAGAATGACCTGGCCAAACGCCACCTTCGGTGAGACTTACAGATGTGTCATACCCATTTTCCGTCGTACCTCTAAAAAGACCACTCGGAAACTGTTAGAACTGTTGGTATTCCTGGGTCATTCTTCATAACTAGCTTCGGACGCAGATTGGCGATTGGCTATTTTTGAGGCTGCGATGTTAGGTGACGGGCGTAATTTGGGTTGTGTTTCATCGACAGGAAAGCCACCCAAGAAGATCGTCGATTTGGGGCTGCATGGTTGGCACTGGGACACGCTTACGCCGCCGACAGTGAGCATGATCAGGCTATTGCCGCCTACTGCACCGCTGCTCAGATCGTTCGACAGTGAGCCTCCCTACTCATTATCCCCTTATTCTTGCTGCCGCCATTCCTGAAACACTCGTCTTCCCTAGCTCCCACATGCCGATGCTGTACATTGGGGTGGAATATAGTTCTAGCGGAAACCAAGCTCTGGCGGAACGCTTCATGCAGCATGCTCTTCAATGCAGTCCCTCTGATCCTGCCGTTCTTCACGAACTGGGAACTTTGGCTCTCAATCTCAAGCGGTCTGTTCCACCCTCCTCCTTGAATTTAAAGGCCATTATGGTTCTATAACAGCTTTTTATTCACTTGAGCAAAGGTTGTATTTGAAGATGTCGCTTTTAAATTCAGGGTGTCATTTCACCTGATTACTTCTATTTTATGTTGGTCTTCTTTCCCCAGTGAAATGTGGATCCCTGGAAATAACAGAGTATTGACTACACTAGCCTTGAAATTATTAATAATTTTTCAATTTCACGATATCTAACTATGAAAAAAGATCTCACTTTACTCGGCTCATGTATTTTGGCCTGTAAGCTTTTGAGAATTGTTAGTCGAATGAATATCAATTAACGTAGATCTTGCTAAACTTTTCAAATATAACAAAATTTTGCCTGCTCATTCACCCTTTACCACATTTGGTTCGAAGTAAACGACACTTGCTTCCCCGATCCTCGTAGAGCTAATCATGACCAACCTAACACTGAAATGAAGTTTTTTTAATAGCTGTAAATAGAATTAAGGTAGGATCCCGTCCACCTTGAGTTTTTTTTTCCCTCTTCTCCCGCGTACTTTTGATTTGGAATTCGTAGAATGCCAAAAATGATCATCTAGTTATCACCCTGGTTTTGTCAGTGGTCTTTGTCGGTGGAACTTTAAAAGTTCCTTGATACTTAATCGGCTTTCGATCTTATGCATTGACTTATTTTTGGGCATAGGTTTGATCTCCTCTACAGCATTTGACCGTAGTTGGTTTTTGCTAAGCCTTCTTAACATTTTTGGATGTTTTCTAGCTCTCATGGAAAGAGGCGCTCACGGTAAATGCTGAGATGTGTGTTTTGTCTCACTGGGCTGCATCAAGTTCGATCTCAATGGTTAATTTTTAACAAAATGCGAGCTTATAGAGTAAACCTGTGACACTTGCGATTTAGTGAAACTGTTAGCAGCACATTCACCCTTTAAAGTTTTATTTTTCAGTAAAGCGAGCCTTATGGGGTTGTCTTTATAATCAAGGGATTAAATTATGATCTTGAATTTATTTCACGATATTGACCACGCTAGTGCTGAGGTGTAAAAGACTTTTGGATTTTTCAAAAGAAAATCAGGAAACACTATTTTCTGGCTGTCATCTAGCATATTTGTGTCATCGCAGTTCTTGTAAACTCTTGATTCAAAACTCTTTGGATTGTGTGTGCTTCTTGAGCTTATTCCCCTCAATTTTAATGAAAGAAACGTTTGTTCTTGTTCAATTTGCCTAAACATTCAAAGGCGCAAACTCACTTTGAAGTGTGTTGAAACCTTTTCATGATTGATCAAATCACAAAGTATCTCATCTATCCTTTAATGCTATTGTGTTTTAATTTACTGAATAAGGGTTCTAAAATGTATATCTTTCTAATAATACCCCAGTGGTATCCAGGCAATTCACGTAAGCAGGCCATTTGGGCTAACATTCTTTTATATGATTTAAGGTGCAACAAAGCATTGAAACTGTTGAAGCAGGCCTACCACAGCATCTCCCAACTCAGCGGTCAAGTTATCGCGCCCTATTGGGAACCTCTACTCAACAATTTGGGCCACGCCTATCGGGAACTTGGGTGAGTTCTAGCACTCTACACATCATTGCTGATTCTCTTGATAAACACTTTTATTACCAGCTCCATACGTGTGGAAGGTGGTGGAACAAGTTATGAAAATTATTAATGTATAAATACAACAAAGTAGTCGAGTTCAAAAGAATAATATAGGTGTAGGATGGTTTTATTGTAAGGGCCTCCTCCCTCATTTACTAGTCAGCAATAGAATTCATAAGTCTGAAGCGTTCGCTCCTTCTAGGATTGATCATGAACTGTGATAGTCGGTTTTTTCTTTGGGGGCTTCGGCAGAGAACTTATTAATACCCACTCTCCCTCTGTTGATTTCAGCCACTTTGACGAGGCGCTGAAGATGCATACCGCGGCGCTGAAGCTGGTGGAGAACTCGCCGACGACGCTTGAGACCATAGGCCTGATTTACGCCCAGATGGGTCGCTATGGGGAGGCTATTCGAGCCTTACAGGCCGCGCTTCCATTGCACACCTGCCGCACCGATTCCACCACTGCTGTAGACCTCCTAGACATTTGCGTTCACCAGTACGCCCGACAGCTGGAGGTGCCACTTTCGCTGACTCCTGCCAACAGTGTCAATACCACCATTAATGATGTGGCTATCACCGCCCGTACTGATGATTTCGAGGTTGGAAGAGGTGGGTTTTGGAAGGAAGTCAGAACACCTCCACTCGACTGCGCGTTATTGTTGGAAGGGGAAGGTAGTAGGCAGCTTCTGGTTAAAAGCGGATTGGAGACTTTCTTCTATTGTGTGCAATGATTGGAAATACCGGTCGTCAATAATGACAAGTACCCAGTTGGAACCCTTGGTTCTGGGTCTCATACATCCAAATGGATGGTAGCATCTTGTTCCTTTCTCCGTTCACATACACCAAGAAAAATTATATTCGTTAGATTTCTAATTACGGTGAACAATGACTTTTTCGATCCACGATTGGGCGAGCGTGTCGTTATTTGTCATCCAACAATCCACATTTCATCTCAAGAAGAATCACAGAGGCGATTCAGCACTTTTGGAAGGCCAAATGACTCCGGGGGAAATCTCGGCACATGTCACCACAACTCGAAGGTGGCCAAAAGATTTCACCTTAGAAACAGAACTACTTAACCAAAAAGGAGAAAGTTGTTTTTGTAGGGCATCGTAAGGCTTTTTACTGCTGTAAAACTTTACTACGGGGGACCTCATAAAATTGTCTTTTTAGCATTAGACAGTTACCTGCAAAGCATGATAAAAATTTTGGAAACAAAGTGAGATAGAAATGGATTTATCCACGACTGACTTCTCCTTGGCATTCAGAAGCAAATCCTGTTAAACGAGAAATTGATAGACTTATCCAATTGGATGGGGATGATCGATTGTGTTTTTTGTGCTTGCACGAGATAAAGTATATTAAAATCATTCTACAGTTCTCTAATTTCCATTATGAAAGCTGCGCTCCACTGTCGCAAAATTGGTTTTGTCACAGTATCCCCAAGATCTTGAGCAGCGCATTTCATAGCTATTTATCTTCTCCGAAGTAAACAACCTGTTTTGACATTGAGACATATCAGTTTTCTGTTATTTAACTATCGTGAAGCGGTTATTGTGACCAATTTTCATCCTCACTTTGCAGACATCAACGAAAGTCCTCTGAAAGAATCCTTCCAGTTGTTGGATTGTCCCTTGTCTATGCCACCCCCTCCAGGTATCCCTAGCATAAAGGATGACCTGGATATCTTTCAGATCTGTGTTCCTCTACCACAGAAATGTACTCCCTCCGGTGCTGCTGATCCCGCTGAAGACGTATCGATGGAACTCGACTAGACCAAACTGGGGCCTCTTGCCTCCTCTATTTTTGTACTATGCAAACTCGTTTTGGTACGTTTTTGCCAGCGTTGTGGATGAGGTAAAAGAATGCTGTGTATAGCACAATTTGATTTAGAAATGCAGACCTCTTCTTTAACCTAACACATCTCTTACTGGCGTCACGCACATGTGCCACCTCACGAATGTAACATGCGTTAGTTAACAGTTTATGACAACCAATTCCCTGAAATTGTGTCTTAAATGGATTGTTCCAAGGTGAACTGCCTTTCTATAGATTTGAAACACCAAGGTGCGTCCGTTGCTCAATATTGCTGGCACTTGGTGTCAAGTGGGACCCATGTATCACTTGGGCTGCAGTGGTCGATCGACCTTTGCGACACTGACGACAAGCGAAAAAAAACAAACATAGGGAGGATGCGATTACCACAAAACGTCTTATGGGGAATCAGCACAAACATTAGAAAGTACGAACTGGAGCTACTAAAAATCGGGCTTCTTTTGCTCTATCCCCTCCAGAATTGTGACTGAATGGTGGGGAAAGTCGGTACGCCGTCACTGTATACATCCCACATAGCCCAGGGAGGAAACCCGTCTATTTCTTCCTGTTGTTGGTTAAATATGTCAAAAAAGCCGTATGAGTATTCCTGCTCCATTTCCTCAAACATCCTGGAGAGAGGCTGTGCAACGCTTCTTCCTCTGTACGCCACAAGGGGTCTTTCTGGTCGGGTCTCTTTCCGTTGACGTCTATTGGACATATTAATGCTCAAGATGGGTCGTGGACTGCATGGAGTTGGAAGTTCACGTCCCACACAAGGCCCATTAAAAAATGGTTGATGGGAAGCACTTGGAGTGGGAATCCTCTCTCGAATTTGCAGGTTTATGCGCGGAGGTTCAGGTGGCCTTTTTGGCACTACCGTTGCTTGCGTTGGACAGCTGCCATCTTCAAATTCAGTCATCTGTTCGGAACAGGCTTCAGCAGGCGCGTCGCGATCCACTAGGTCGGCATACTCGTTGATTATGTTGCAAAGGTCATCCCTGGCCTCCTTCAGCTCAGCCTCCTCCAGCCCCTCACACACAAACCAGTGGATGAAGGCGCATTTCTTGAAGAGCATGTCAAATTTATTCATCGTTGACTTGAACGCGTCAGTCACTGCTATATTTCCCGCTATCATACACACTGAAGTAGGCGCAGCCGCCATTGCACAGGTGGGCACTGCCACGGGGGGAAATGGCGTGACTCCCACCTTGAACTTGTTGGGACACCAGTCCAAAAAACCATTACCGTTCACGAAAGCAGGATAATGTTGCACATTCTTCAGAGCTGCAGACACCTCACCGGTGGATGCCACTCCACGATACAGCATAGCGGCTGAAATGAAGCACCGTTTTTCAATATTACAATCCAAAGTGGTTGCCTCCTGGGTGAAGACCCTGCGCGTGATGATTGGGACACTGACCAATTCGTGGTGTTGAGTCGCCTTGGCGTAGAGGGGCGTTGTGCAGACAATGGGAAAACGTATTCGAGGGTAAGGGATAATGTTAGTGAGAAGGTCTATAATATCAGCGTGTTGGTTGCCCATAAAAGAGAATCTGTGTGAAAGGTAGATTGAGCTGACAAGCATGGCAACGAAACGGTTTAGTGTGGTGTAGGTCGGTTTTTCGATTGACATCTGCGCCACACAACGGTTGGTGATGGCTTGGTTATCCATCAAGAGAGAACAGTCTAGAGTATCCATGGTAGCCTTCATGGATAGAAGGGCATTGTATGGATCTACAGTGGACTGGGAGCAAGTTCTGGATGGGTACATGGTGGTTGAGAAGCGCACTTTCCTGACATACTCCTCGAAGAGGCATTCTAGGAGAAGAGCTGTGAGGCCAGAGCCGGTTCCACCGGCTAATGAATGCACCAGATTGAAACCTGCAAGACCATCGCAACGCTCTACCATGACACGAACTTGCTCCATCAACGAACCAAGCATTTTCGGACCAATATTAATGTAGGCGCGTGCGTAGTTGCTTGCCGCGTCCTCCTTGCCGGTCAGAAGATTACTCGTTTTCCACAGCTTCCTATATGCACCGACTCGTATTTCGTCTGTGAATAAAATGTTACCGCTTTTACAGTAAATCTTTGTGGCGCCATCCACAGTGGTGTAAGAATGGTTGGTATGAGATTAAATGTGTAATTTGCTTCCAAAAGATAGTCGCATCAACTCTACGATCTGATATCTAATTTTATGAAGTACACCATTCCTTTGACAGGTAGTTGATTCAATTACTACCAATGGAGGCACAGAGATCGCACCCCAGCTCCGTTAATGAAATAGTGCCTCAAACTCTGGATTTTTTCTATTATAAATCAAAATTCACCATTTTGTTTGCCAAAGGTTATTTGAAAAGCGGTAGCATTTCCAATCTTGGCTATTTTCTCTTATTCAAAAACACTCCAAGTCCCACATAAGCTGTGTATTACTTAGCACATCAACTCTCATTAGGAAAGAATTCACGATGACGCCCTCTTTTCATTTCCGGTCAGTGGTACAAGAAGTTATTTTAGAATAATTAATTCATTGATTACCTACCGCCCTAACGGGTAAAAGATGGAAGTGTAGCAGTACCTCACACATAGTGGACAGATCGAGATCCACAGGTTTCTGCACCCTACTTTATTGAAAAAAAACCTCAAAACCTTTGGCATTCAAACAAACATCATGATTCAAGATACGGCATTCGTATTATCGCTGCCTGAGCCCAGTTGCTGCAATTGCTGTTTTTTTCAGGATATTTGATGCTCTGGTAAAGTCATAGCTATGCAATGAATCAACTCTATTTACGTTACTAATGGTTCGAGAGGGCATAACCCACTCAGTTTTCCTAAGTTGGCAGGATGTGGTACCCACTCACCGATCACAGTCGGTTCAAGATCTACCATAATAGCCCTGGGATAGTAGCTCTGCCTCGACTCGCTGAAAAAGATGCCGATATCCTCGCAATGCTCGGGCCTGTCGCAGCCGAGGGCACTGTTAGAGGCGCTATATAATCGACCGTCCGCACCAATTCCGTGCTCGTATGCCAACAGCTCCCATACCGCGTTGCCAATTTGTACCCCACATTGGCCTAGATGGATGGTCAGGAGGCCATTCATACTTGTCGGTTTTGTAGCTGTCCACGTGCTTCAGGCACTCTAAGATTTCCTCCCTTTAATGTCGAGTACTTTCAAATAAGTGAGGGAGGAGATGGAGGAATCGATACAACTAGACTGCGTCACTGGGGCACGATGAGGTTATAGGCAGCCTTAGAAGAGAATGACTTAAAGGAAATATGAGCGAGCACGGTGTGCTCTATTGTATTCGAATAAATGGTTAAAGAGTTCGCTTCTCCTCAAAAAACGACCGCATTGTCCTTGTACCTTTTTCAGAATGCAGTTGCACCTTCGTTGTCACTTTACACAGCAATTTCGCCGGTGATTAACTATTACTTTGAATTAAAGGAGTCTAACGTTAAACCGTGAATGACTGTTCTGCGTCGCTACTAAGACGATGAAGATAAATTTGAGTGACGGTGGATCTAGAACTATTGGTACACTTTACAAACAATCAGCACCTTGTCTACTAGTTTTATAAATATGGATGTTGGTAAAGAAGGCAAGGTTTGATTGTTCTGAAGAACTTATACTAATTTTTTATTGCACACATTATTTCAATGCAGACCTTCCACATCCGAACACAAAGGCGGAAGGCATGAGAGTAGGAATACCAACTTAAAGTAATTCCACATTAAATTTTCGCAGATGCACTCAAAGGTATTCAAAATCATATGTAGACACATTTTACAAGACTACCCTCTGAACTGATGCAAATTGCTTTTACTTAACCTAAAGTGTTTCTTTTAAAAAGTCTCTAAAACGTTAGTTATTTATACAATAATCTTCGACATTTTTAATTGCAAATAAAAGGCTTATGCTTGCAAATCATCTTGAAAAATGTTAATAGCCTAACAACTGCATATAAATGAGAATTTGTTAATTTCGACCATCTCTGAAATTTGTTACTTTTGTGTTTTATGATTACGTTTTGATTAATATTTCGCCTTAATTTCCAGGCGAGCAAACGGTTGTTGCCCCAAGGTCGTCCTTGGTCGCCCGCCTTGCTTAATGGTGCCGTCTCAGTTTGTGTTCTCGGCGGGTTGTAGGTCCGTCATTTGTCATTTTGGCGAAGTAACCTTATTTCTAATTGTAATCTTATGGGAAGCAATGGCTTTTGTGGCCGATTGCTTTAAATGATTACCTGGTCTCTTGGATTAGTATTTAGTGTGCCTTTTTCCTTCTTTGTAACGGCCTTTATTCACAACATGGTTATTGACTTAGCTTGGTGATATTTCGATCTATATATCAGCTACTTTTACGTCCCTGTGTCTGAGGTTATGTAAACTTGGCTTTGCTGCCTTATCTTCATTCGTCAAAGTCCCTCAGGCTCAATGGGTTAGTAGAATTAGTGTAACCTAAAACTATTCCTTGATGTCGAATTGTATTGAGTTTCTATAGGATAAATATCCATGCTTCTTGTTATTGCTTAAAAGACACAAAACACTTCCTCGTGCATGCTCAGTCTCGGTGATGATCGATTATACTTTGCTTTTTTGGTTTCGTCGTAAGATTTGCTTCTAAGCGATTTGTTTGCCGTTTTTAGGCGAAATACGGGAAGTATGTAATCATCGCTCTGTCTTCATATTAGCATGCACTCGCAAGTGTGTCCACCACAGCCCTATTCACCCCGAGTCCCGACTGCGCAGTTCTGGCGTTCGATCGACTCCGCCAGCGGTGGCTCAGGTGTCTGTAATCGACGTGTGACTCTGATGGCTGCAGCCACCTCAACTGTTGCAGGCGATGCTACCACAATGAGCAGTCCGGGCCCCACGCCATCTACTCCGGTTAGCCGCCACCACTCCCCCGTTGCTTGCTCCGCCCCTGTTTCTCCTGCACCTCCTCCTCCACCTCTGCCACCTCCGCCGTCTTTTCCACCCACTAGACAGCAATCTCTTCAAACTCAGTCTATCATCCATTTCCCTCATCAGCCTGGCAGTGTTGCCTTGAGTACCGCTCATTCTATTGTAAGTGATTTTAATTATGACCTGCTCAAGATTAGTTTGAAATGTATTTTAGTAGTTTATTCTTCCATCTTACTCTCACACAGAGTCCTTGCAAAATTTCGATTCGCCATGGCTTGCGAAGTTTCTTTAAGTTTTGCTTAACCTTCCTTATTTTGTATTTTTCAATTCCGTTTGTGTAATCCATTGTGTATGCGTTGAGCTTATGCAAGTACTTTTTTCACTATCTTCGGTAGATCTGAATTACTCTCCCCTGAAACACGCGTTCGTGGGTATAGGCTTTCAGCTAAAAGTTATTTGTCCTCTTTGACGCTTAAAGGGATCCTATTCATGTCAAATGCCCATATACTGATATTGCATTCTAAGGATCATGCTCTGGCATTCACTTCACTGTTTGCTTCTTTCATAGCATTCTGGAGGTGTCACTCTTCATCATGAAGCAACGGTAATTGTCGCCGTTGTTGAATTCACCTGTAGCATTTTAGCCATTTTCATAAGCTACAGCATTTTGACTTTATGATATTGCCCCATTTCATAATCTGGCTGTGGTTTTCTACTAAACTTAAGCCTTGATCCTTTGACCATACTTTTATGGTCATAAACCCATCCGCTCTTCCTAACCGTGGGCTATAGTCACATCTGCTTCTTTTGACCGAAGTCTCATTGGGTCTCTCTTTACGGCGTAAACTCGCAGGTCCACTCCAGGAACTCTATATTTCTTTATCAATTGCCTAAGCAAAATTTGAGTCGTTTTTTTCACCGTATTTATACGGTCACAGGCAAGTATGTGAGTTACGATTGGAGCAAAGTCCAATTTTGTTTGAACCACAGAGTTTGATGTAATTTCCATGTCTGAGAGTTCTCCATTAATGTCCCTTTAACTGCAAGTCGGTACTAACATCTCCTCGGTTGCCCTCTTGGCCACTTCAGATTGCGCTACACTATATATATATATATATATATATATATATATATATATATATATATATATATATATATATGCTGCGCAGGTGCTTGCGTGCTCGTGTGAGATGGAACAAGGAGAAATACGAAATGTAGTATCAATGGGCTGTTAAGAACCACGCGCCGCGCATTGATACCCTCATGTGCTAACACCGACCTACCAATCAGAGCTGGCGACAGTGGTGGCAGGTCGGAACATCTACTACCACTTCTACTGCCTACTACGAGGGCAGGGGAAGATAATCGCTCCTGCAATGCTGGAGGCATCGTAGCGAGAATGCGTGCTCGTGGTGCGAGCGTGTATCCCGACCGCCCATTCGCGTCCTATGCGACGTACGCGCATGTTGAATGTGCGCAGTGTGTGCGTGTTTGCATGCGTACTGGGCAGAAGTCGTGCGCGTGCTGGTCTGCGGTGCGTCCGTGGAGGATTATTGATTTCGATGCTGCGAGCGTGTGTGTGTGCGCGTGTATTAACTTTCTGCTTGCTGACTAAGTATGCGTGTGTTTACAACGCGGCTACTGTCGTAGTTACCAGAGCTTTGCAAGAGAAGGCAGAGATCATTCTTTCTTTTGATTTCGCTTTCGTGCGTCCCTCTGAATCTTTAAATATGCTCTGTTCCGGACCCGCCAAGAAGAGTTTTCAAAAGTGGCATTAAAAGATCTTTTCTTGCCTAACCGCGCCAAGAAATTCACGCTCATTTTTTGAAGCCCCCATATCCCGAATTTTCAGATATGTTTGACATTTTTTACAAAAAATGTCAATGGTTTAAACTCAACTTGATACGGTTATCAGTGACTTTTGACAGGCATTTGGCTAAAAGCAGTCCTAATTCCAGAGAATGGTGAAGGTGGAAAATTACCAAGCAACAGTTGCTTGAGTTAGCGCTTTTACCGTCTCTGTGACCGCCAAAAGTTGCTCAACAGGCAGCATGGAGCCTCTCTACTCTCTAGTTGTCTTTATAAGGTCGTTCTTTTTGCTTCTTAACAGATTGGTGTTCTGCTTTTCAAAAATAAGCGAAAGAACTGCTGGGTGTATATCAAGTTGCTTGAGTTAATTTCGGTGGAAACAAACGACGCGTTTTGGATCTCAAAAAATATGCAATAGTTTATTCGCTATCTGAAAGTTGCTTTAACTCCTATAGCGCAATTAAGCGATTTTTCCCTTAAACTGCAAAGAAATTGGATCATATCCAACTAATTTGGAAGATTAAAAGTAGCAATGAAAAAAATATAAAAGACTTGTCCATTTTCAAACTCAATCCAATTTTCACAAGCTCCTATCAACTGTAGCCAATTTTTCAATTATAGACACCAGATTTTCAACGTCGTTCATCTCCCCAAAATTTTCATCAAGTGTCTCTGTCTGGAATGGGTCCCAGACAGGGCTCTTTGCCTCGATCCAATCGCTCCTCAAGCTCACCTGCTGACGAGTTTGCCCCACCTTCGCTGCCTCCGAGGTCAGTCTACACTCTTATTTTCCAGAGAACCCATTTAAGAATGCGTTTTTCACTTTAAACGATTTCAAATCCTTTTAAAATAGTTTGGGTTGCCGACCGAAATCTCGCTAGGTTGAACCATGCTTTGGTGATAGCTTGGTTCCTTTTGTGAGTCACGTCTTTTTCTTGAGATAGGGGTGCCCCCACCCCATCATGGGGTGGCTAAATGAGCAATTGTGCGTGTGTATGGACTTTGACATGCGCCTGAACCCGGCTGTCACTGCAGAAGCGGCTCTATTTGTTCTTGTACTGCCCTCAAAATTCCCACTTGTGTGCTGTGAAGGTAAAAGTATTCTGATATTTTTCTGTTGGGAACTGGAGTGCTAGGCAGGTCTAATATGGCTTGCTCACTTATCCGGTACTCTTCACCTGCTGCTGCTTTCTAGCTACGGGTTTGATTTCGACCTAACCGTTCAGAGTTATAAAAGTGGTTGAAATTTAATTTTGGTTTTTTCAGGCATCCGGTTGTTCTCCATTTGCTAGTATCTTCCAAAAGTCCTCACTACATTTCCGTTGGATTGTTAATAATTAATTCGTCGATGAAACTTAGGTAGACCTTCTCACCGTGCATTGGGTTATTTATTTGTTAAAAAAGCCGCATAATAGGAGAAAACAAAGAAGTTAGAATGAATCGTTCACAGGGTCCTCTTCTGAATCCTTTATAACAAAGGCCTCCCGATTTATTATCTTTGCTTTTCGTTAAGAAACCTGGATAAGTCGCTCTATCACACGCACATGCATGTAAACAAATGGTGATGCTTTAATTGAAAGGTTGTCATGATGTTGCCCCGTTTTCTTAAAAATTGGCCTGAATAAATTTCCCTTTGCGTTCTTTGGTAATCTTGATTTCATGGTCGTGGTCATGTAATGATGCTTACAGGTACATTAATTATCGTAATTTTCAGTTAAATAATCTGTATAAATCACTTTTCATCAAATCTGCCTATGACAAAGGCAGGATTTTCATAACTTGCTTCAATTGGGTAAATTTCGCTGATTTGATTAATTTAGGTCAGATTCTGATAACTGCAGTTCATGTCTGCTTTATATGTGCCTCATTTTATTGCGTCAGATAGTTGGATTTATATGATCTCGTAGGCCTGCGGCTATAGAGTTGGCATTGTAGCTGGAAACGGACGTTGACACGAAAATTAAAAATTGGTTGTTCATAGGTGCTTTTATAACTAATCAGCACCTTTTCTCTTCGGAGTGCAGACGTAATCCTCCACCACCACCGCCTCGAAGCGGCAGTGGTTTATGCGCCTCGCAGCCTCTATCTTCACAGCAACCATCTCATCAACAACCTCAACAGCAGCATCATAGTCAGTGTCTATCACCGGATCAGAGGCGTTACTCCGCAGCCGTCGTCGCTGCGTGTCAACGTCCCTCTCCACCCCAGCGCTCCTCGGTGCAGCCTCCCCCTCCTCCACCATTGCCACCCCCTGAAGTGGTCTCGGAGTGTGTTGATTTGGAAGTGACCAACGTTCTGCTTCGCCTCCTCTTTGCGCGTTTTGCAGGCACCGCCGCTCCTTCCGCCGGCACCATCACCAGTGGGTCCGCTGTGGAGGGTGGAGCGCCTGATCTACGACGAGTGGTGGCGCATCTGGTTCGCATCGCTCACACGGAGATTTACATCCAACCGCCAAGTCTGCAGACGCCGCAAAGGTGCCTAGAGGCCTCGGTGGGACCCAGTGGTGGACTGTTGGAAAAAATGGAGGCGTCGATTTATGAACAAACACCTCCTTCATCTGCCGCCTACCTGCATTCTGGTGGGTCGTGTGATTGCGTAATCACTGACTTCTCTCATGTGGCTGTGCGCAAACAAACACGGCATTTGGTTTCATGTCCTTGTTATACCCTGTGTGTTTGCTTTTTATTGCTAATTATCGAGTCTTCCTAATCCCTAGTTGCCATTTCCCTCAAATGTTCAATTGTGGTTGTGTCAGAGCTTTCTATCTTAAAATATTTTGGGTCCATGAAGTTTCCTATCACTGCTAGATAATGAGTTCTTGTAACCGTTCAAGCTTATCTCTAACTGAATGCACGGCATATAACTCGATGTCCCGCTGGTTTACGCAGGACGCAAATGTCTGTGAGTGGATTCATTGTAGTAATGGAGCTCTAAGACATGCCGATGGTGAATTGGAGCTGCGTATACCTACAATTGGAGTCTGAATGAATCGAAGAGCAAAATAATAGTCTACGTGGTGCGATCAATGCTTTGATGAACACACTGCTTTTGATTCCATAACGTAGGAGATATGACCGTCTTTCGGGCTGGAACCTTTAATTTTCTTATTAAGGTTGAACGTGCAATGCCACCTAAAATGTGGTCAAGGATCTAATTGTAGTCGTCACTTTGTACGGGGTTATAGCTCATGCCATGGTAATAGCCTTGTGCCTTGTGGTCAAACTGTACACTGCATGTGCAACCTGGCCTTAATACACACAAAAAATTTCAAGAGAACACATCAATTATTATTCATGACTCAGTGCTGCATTTGCAGATTATCACAGATCCCTCATGGTTCGGGATTTTCGGAAAAGATTCTTAGATTTTTTTCCCTGGACTGAAATTTCATGTCTTAGGTGCTTATACAAGCCTGCTTTCCAATGACTGCTAGTTGCAAATTCCACTTGGCACTCTCTTCAAAAGAGGTCTCCTTTTTAAAGAACTTAGTACCAACAGTGTGTTGTCTTTTTCGCAGCTACTCCATTCTTGTTTGCTCAGTGTAGGCAGAAAAACATCTGAGTTGGATTTTCTGCCTAGATAACGTGGCAAATTAAGGAAAATCGTGCTTCTGCGAAGCTTGGTAATTGTCGCAAAAAGTGCAGGTTTCAAACATTTAACGCATCATGCAATTGGGGCTTCAAATGAATTCCTACTGTGAAGTGCTTGATTAAATTTGGGATCTGCTCTCAAATAAAGAAACAAAAATGACTAAGTGGTTTACATTTTTTTGCTTGTCATGGAATAAAAGATTCCTGAGGACTCGCTTGGGATGGCACCATTGATGGGAATTGAGTGGTGATGCACAATTTAAAGTCATAAATAATGGCCTAATAGCTTCGAAATTCTACAAGATTGATTTTGCTTGTTCTCTTTAGGGGAGGCTTTCGGGTCCGACGCGGCTATGGTGAACACAGTGACAAAAATCCAGAAGAGGCACAATCAAAACGATGAGACAGCGTCTACCTCCTCTTTTTCTACCTCTTCGGATTCAGCATCTAGTGACGAGGAAGAGGATGAAGATGAAGCAGATGTCGAAGGCGCGGATTGTGACCTCTACGAGGGTGTGGCAGGAGATGCGAGATCCCTTGGAGTGAGTGCATCAAGTCCCACCATCTCCGTCCCCCTCTCTGCTCCCAAGACTGTCTCCGCTTCCACTGTCAACACATCTGCTTCGCAACAAACAAACTCAACTACCCTGCTTACGGTCGCGGAATTGCATGCGCTTCCACAGAATATGACTATCAAGTGTCTCAAGGCTTCTGCTATGCAGGTAGGTAAACTGTCTAAGGTATGTTGTATTATTTTTCTTAATCTACACTTGTAGCCATTTCCTTCTTTCCGTGATGGGCGATCGAGTCAGAAATTTGAATCTTTCAATAAAGTCCTAGTTGCTAGGTCCCCTGGACGTGTGGTTCTAGTGAAGTTTGGGAATGCCTCGGCAGCTAAGGTATTCATATCTGAATCAAATTCCTAACCTTCTTGGGTAATAAGGTTGCTTTTGTGAGTGCAATCTTCATCGTTTAATTGCCGAATCAAATGATATCTGGGTTTTTTTTCTGGTTTTTCAACTGCTGAGCGCAGTTGAAAAGATTAATTGAATGTGGTGCCCTGAGGCTTCTCAAAAGGCACTTTGGGCGAATATGTTTTTTCAATGCACGGAAAGAGCATGAGCTACTGGCACGGCTTGGAGGCCAGGATGCCTGGTAAAGATATGATGACGGGTCTTTAGGTGACCCATTGCCGAAGTGGAGAGTTAAATGGAGTATTGCAAGTGGTCTTGGATATTTCCTCCTATCAGTGCTTAACGCAGTGATCATCCTGAGAAGCAGGTAAACCCTCTTTTTTGAAAACTTTAACCAAACAGTGATGTAAAACTGAGTATTATTGGTTTTATTTAGTCGATTTCCATCATGCCTTTTGCACATTCTAGATCGACTTGTGGGTGTGAAAAGTTCTCATTTTATCAAGTTTTACTTCTGTTTTTGTATGGTTTGGCTCTGAGGATAGCCACAGTATACGTGGCTCCATTTGTTACGGATACTACGAAGCGTGCGATTCTTAATTACAGTCATTTTTTCGTCCATATTCTGCGCAAAGAAAATAGTGCGTTTTGGATTGGTGATAATCGGATTTCCACTGATTTGAGCATCGATTCAAGAATTGAAATAATATCTTTTCAGAACAAATCTGAGGATTGCAGTATCAAAATATCGCGGGCTCACACTCCATTATGTTTCGCAAGCTTAGGAATCAGATTTGCATGCAATTTGATGGGTTTTGGTAAAGTTAGTTTGGTTCTTCGTTTTTCGATTAGTTTCACCACCCCATTAATTACGTAGTGATGAACAAACTTCTTGTTTTACCACATCATTTGTTTCCATTGTAAGCAAGAGAAGGCGGTTTGCCAATTAGGTGGTGGAATGGCATTTGTAGACATTTTGGCTAGATCTCCAAAAAACCTCTCCTGACTGTTTACCACAGTGCTACATATGCGCTCAGACGGCCTACAGGACACTTGATTGAGTCACTCGGACGTGACATTTGCGCTGTCCTTCGAGCTCGGTTAGCATTGAGTCTAGTCATTACCATATTTATGAATTTAATTAGCACATCCACTACCACCGAGCTATTATCAATTTCCATTAGCTGAGCCCTGCATCAGGCCCTGTGTCATGTTGTTTATCAATTCATGCAGTGCCATTGGTACATCTGTTTTTGAGTAGCAGATTGTTAAAAAGGTCCTGACAACTGTCAAATAGTTAATTTTCTTTTCAGAACCCTTGTAGAAAATGTGCTGTGGAAGGGCTCAAATTTCAGCTCTCGTGCCTCCCTGCCAAGTAGACTGACTTAGACTGTTTGCGCCGTTCATCAATTGCTACAACTGTTTTACTGCCTTAAACAGTGTTTTTCTTGCAACTACTCTGAGGTATTTGGACGTGTGGGTCGATGCGTTTTCCATTTTCTATCTGGTGAGGTGAATCACACTACTTGCATTGCCGGCTTGGCAAATGAGAGTATTTCCGGAGAACTAATAATATATACTAGGGCTTTTTTTAGAATACCCCGGTCTATTTTACATACCTACTAGTGTAATGATCAGACTACCTCAGGAGTAGTTTACCGCATCTCTCAATCTGCAGAAATAGCTTAGAATGGTACAGTTGCTTCCAGTGGTTAATGTGCTTTTAGTTGCAGTAGTTATAACTGTGATGGATGGTAGCACAGTCAGGCCGTTTCTAATCACATTTGATAATTTTTTGGGGGTAGATAGGACTAGGCAGAACTTTTTTCCTCTCTACACCTCGCCTCAGCGAGGATTCGCAAGTACTCTGCTTTCTCATGATCGGTGTTAACGGATGCATATACCATTTTCAATGGGGCTGATGCATGAAACGACGGGCCGTGAGAAATGCGCCTCCCGAAGTTCTTCTTTCTCACCATGTCGCAATGAAGATTGATAGATAGATGGATCTGGAATGCACAATAAAACCGTTTGTTTTCGTAGACTAAACGAAATCAACTGCCTCGTTTGCGTTTCGTCCCCTCCTCAACATCGTGACGTGTGATCCAAGTAAAGTTAGATTAATGGGTTCTTGATATTACAATTTTTTCGGTTCTAAAGATGTTAAACAAATTAATTACTGCTGCACTATTGGTTGAAGGATTTCTGTTCAGCTGCAGGGCCCAAACCTCACCGCAACTTTAGAGTCAACCGTACAGTCTAGGTTTATCAGGTCCAACCAATGGCAGCTTCTCTGTTTCTTCCAGGCGCTCATCACATTGGTCTCTGCCTACCATCTTGATCCGGCACTTCGGCGACGTGATTTGGACATAGCTCAACTCTTGGCGCGCATACAAGTGTACACAATGACACAGAGCGAACGTGTGGTCGCGGCTCGAGGCGCGGCGGTCGAGGGGGTGGAGGGTCGACTCTCGCCCGACGATGGAAAGCGAGCTGCGCCCACCCACGTGCCTGTGCCTGAGGTGGCCGCTCTTGTCCGCCTCTCCTTCCACCCAAATCATCGACAAGCCATTTGCGATCTCGGTGCGTGTTTGCCACTGTTCTTGAGGTGTAGGTGGATTTCGTCTGCGAAAACGTGGTGATTTGGCTTTTGAGGCATTGTCTGACAAAATTATCAGAGGGATTTTTTTTCTTCATCTTCGTGCCACTGGCATTTTCTTGTCACTTCCATTTGTTGTGTTGTCGATAAAATCGCAGCGCAAATTATTTTTACCTTCCGTTCTCCGGTCGTTGCTGTCACCATTTTTTTGATTAGTTTTTAAAGTGTTACTGGCTCAAACTCATTGTGTTCTGCTTTTTTTTCTCCTTCATCTCCCTCTTTATCGCTAATAGGTGAAAACTGTGCCGTTGTTGCGCGTTTCTGAAACGCCGATGTACATACCTTACCCGTTTGTAGCATTCTCCCACTTTAATTTCAATCGGCCTAAAAATGTTCAACCTTGGCGTGAATAATCTTCCCCCTTCTTTTTTGGGTTTTTTTGTTATTGTGTTTACGGAATTCGCCTCTGAAGCATTGAACTTGCTTGTCCAAAGCGTTTTCACCCATTTATTTTGCACACAACTCTCCACGATCTCTTGACGCATTCCTTTTTCACTCTGGTCTGGCCCAAATAGTTTCAGCTTTGGTTGTTTTCATTGTTCTGTGTGGTTGCATTTCGTGTTTTTTTCGAGGTGTTAGCGGGTAGTACTCACCGTTTCTACTTCAACTACCCTAAAAAACCGATGTAAACGTGGGGTGAATTCCTTTTTTTGTGTCAATGTCACCGGTTTTCATCGGTTTGTCAGAAATTTTTCGCATCCCATATCCGCCCAAGTAGTTCATTGTATTAGACCAAAAGTGCGGTTTGGTTTTTGAGGTCTTCTCAACCTAGATTTGAGTTTGTTTGATTTAAAAGGAATTCGTTGGCAAAGCAAAGACTTTACGTTTTGTCACTACAGCTCTATTTGTTTTACTGCATTTAAAAATGCTTTAAAAACCTTGCAGTTAACCCCAAAGCCGAATCGGTCCAATTTCCATTCATAAGGTTTAATGGCCTTAAAAGTTCACCTAGTTTACCTAAAAAGGCATCCACTGCGATCAGTTCATTCTTTTCCGTTCATTTGTTATGGCTACATTTTTGGGCACTGCACATACGTTTTTATTTTCTGCTAGAAATTTATTTACCCAAGTCTGCCGACTACTTAGATCTTGTAGCGCTGCTAAGCATTTTCTCGGGATTACAACAGTTCCGGTGCATGATAGCATCCAGTTGTCCTTCAAGATGCTGCAATGAGTACTAGTTTATGAATAGCATAGATTTTGTTGCTAAGGCCGTGAATAATGCGTTAAACGGGATGTGATTGAGGAGCGCTTATTACCATATACCTCCAAAATGAGCATTTGTTCGCAGAAAAATAAATCTTTATCCACTCAACTCAAGGCTTGGTTGTCTAGATGGAAGACTTATTACCTTCCCTTTTCCCAACAGGAGGCCTGCATGCCCTTCTGAGCCTTTTGCGATGGGAACATGCGTGGTGGCAATTGAGAGGTGAGCGCGGTCACGTTAATGCTCTTGCCGCCCCCACCAACACTTCCCAGGTGCACTCCACCACCCCTCCCACGGGTGCGGGTCTAGGTGCTGCGCCCCTAGACCAATCAGCCTCTGCGACAGTGGTGGCAGTAGGTGAGCGTGGCGAGGCAGCGGCTGTAACGGGAGCTATGTCGACGGCGGAAGCAAGTTTGGCCCTTCGTCGCTACATTTGCGTGGCACTCACGAACCTCACTTTTGGTGCACCCGCTAACAAGGCGTTTGTGTGCAAACGGCGTAGTCATTTGGAGGCCCTTATCGCCCAACTGGAGGTCGGCAGTGAGGAGTTAAAGCAGGCAAGTCTCTCATATTTTGAGCTGTTTCTGAGGTTGAATGTCCTGGGGATCGAACTGGCTGGACTTGATATTATTTATGGATTTATTAGCTAACATTTACATAAATGGCTCTTTGCCACTTTCCTTGTTGAATTGGTCGGTCGCTTTTATCAACAGTTTATGGATATTATTATCAGCCTTTCATTAGACCATGTACAAACATTGAACTGCAACGATTCCCACCTTGAACGAAGGAATGTTTTCACTCTAAGTTTATTTTTTACCACTTTTGAAGAAAAATCTGAGTGACTGGGATCGAATGCGAATGCTGTTAACCAAAGCGGAAAGGCATTATACAAAGAAGGTGCTAAACGGATTCGCTGAAGGCCACGCTAAAATGGCAGGACTGACAAGACAAGGTCAATTCATAATGGGTGGAGTGAAGTAGCTTCGCGACAGTTATATTGAGGAAAATATACGCCAAATGGGGGAACCATACTGTGTCCTTTCATTTGTAAATTTTTAAGCACGTTGATCCAAGGTGTGTGGATTGTAGGTTTATTGAAGGCTTCGAGACTAGGCTGCCAAGGCGAAGGATCAGTCGAATCGGCCTTAGTGGGTAATTAAAAATCAAATGTTTGATTTGAATTTAATACAGCGCGGTTCATTGGGACAATTAATCATGTAGTAGTCGCCTAAGTTATTATCGGCTGTACAGTTTGCTGTTTTGATGCCAAATCATAAGCTACCAATTCATTTAGCAGAACCCATCTAGCTATCCGACTCAATCCACTTTTTTTATTCGCATTAAGTGGACATTGATACCCATTCTTGCGTAGGAGAAGTCCCGTGGTTTTACAAACGAAAATGGACATGTTGCTGTGGCGGTATTCTTCACAGCATTAATTGGGAAGTATATCTCATTACACACCAATGACCATCGCAGATGTCGTAGCGCACGTTGTCGAAGTTCTCGGTTATCTGACAAACGCTGTGGTAAATGTATGAATTTAGTAGGAAAGCGTAACGCAGCTTCAAATTCTCTGAATGTTTCATTTTTATTAACCCATAGACCTTAGTTTGACTTGAGCGTTCTTCGTATTATTTTTTCTAGCACCGTGAACTTACTATCCTGATTTGTACTACTCTGACAGGTGGCAGCAAGTGTGTTGCGAAACCTGAGTTGGCACACGGATGCGCGTAGTAAGGCGGCTCTGCGTCGGGCACAGGCGGCCACGCGACTCACCCGTGCAGTGCTCTCGGCACAGCGTGAGGCTACCCTTCGCACCACCCTTAACGCCCTTTGGAACCTCTCCTCTCACTCCACTGCCAACCGCAAGGCTGTCTGCAGGTATTCCCCCTGCTTCTTAGCCTCTAGTCCCACCGCCATAAATATCTCCTCAGCCCCTATTGATTGTACTTCTAAACGTGCCATAGAAGTTCTCCCGACTACAATTTTTTAGTCACTACTGTGAAGTTTTTTATTTCTATTTCTCCAACAACAAATGGTTTGCGTGCATCTTCTAAAACTACTACTGTAGTCATTTCCAACTTGTTCATATGAATTACAATTTGTCAACATGTGGTGAAAGTATTTTTCAGCCGCTTTACTTCTCAGCAATTCTCTCTTCCTTTTACTATTTCTCTTTTTTCAAATACTTTTGTTACACCTAATGTTACTGGTGTCTCTGCAATTATTGCTAACTCTGCCTGCAGCATAAAGCAAATTCTAAAATTGCTTCTCATGACATTAAAGTTATTGGTTTTTAGATTAAGATAATGTGAATTGGGTTTGGGATCATTGAAGGACGACAGTGCTCGCCCCTTTCTTTGTCTCTTCCCTTTATTATCAATGCTGTCTCCGATACGCTATCTAAAAATGCGTTTTTTTGTGGAGTCATTTTAAAGCACTTACTCACTCGTCTACCACACATCGGTTAATGACCGAACACTTTAGTTGCCACGGAAATCTATCTGTCCATCGTATCATTCATCCAAACTTTTCTCGCATTATTGCTTCCGGCACTGCTACCATTACCCCTTCAATTGCTATCGTTGTATCTATAGCTGTTACCACTTCGACTTTTATTGCCACCAACGCTGCAGGGAATTCTGTTGTCAATATGCTGTGAAAGTATTTTCCAGGCACTGTATCTTCCAACGATCCTCCAATTAGTGCTGCAACTGTTGTTCGCTACAGCAGCTACAACTGCTGCTATTAGAACAGTGTGATGGCTGCTGATCATGGTCTGTGGTATCCCTATATTTAGTGTTTTATAATTTTTTAAGGGTTTAGGTGGAGTGAAAGCGCTATTTCAGCCGTTTTGAATGCTTCTAATGTTGGTTTCATTGCTTTTCTTGCTAGTATAATGTAATTGTAATGACCTGATATCTCTATCATCACTACCAATGCCTATTACCTATGATAACTTTGGCTGTCGTTGCTACTACTGCTTCTCCCGGCACTATTTCTACCGATGGTATGGACACAGCCATCTTTTCGGTAATCTGACCTATAGCCATGTTCTGAAAGCCTCTTTAGGTTTGTCTTGGTGGAAAATCTGTCGCCGTAGAATATATACTATATTTCTCGCTAGGGTGGCTAAGTATTGTTCCATTGTCATCCTTTGAAACGCAGGGTTGTGGAAGTGATGAATAGCAACTGGAATAGTGACAATTTTCTGGAGTTCCGTTTCATAAACATGAGACAGTGGGAGTCTCGACTCTTTTGAGCTGGTATTGAGCATTAGTTCAACCCGCTATCTGCTATGGTGCTTTGCCTATTTGAAGTACTCAATACTTGAAAACGTAGTATTGTAAGCTGGTAGCGATTATGGTACCGATTAAGTTCGTCAAGGATCAAAGCTTGGAGCAAATTAGATTGTTCTCTGAAACAACTTTAACCTTGTTCTTTCTTGTGTAACTCTTCTTGAGCTCAAGCGTCAACCAACAGCCAAGGTATTAGATCCACCACTGGAGTTTCTCTCATCACTTAATTCTTCGGTGTTCCTTTGCTGTTATTGTAGCGTTCTGATACTTTTCTGGGGATGAAAGAAGACAAAACATAAGAGCAGGGTATTTGTGGGGCTACTGACGTGGTCTGAACGTCATGGCGCTCAGTGGAAGTACAATGGTGGCGTCTTGAGTGTCTGCAAAATCAAACCAAAGAACCGCATGAATAATTAAAACATTGTACAGCCTCCCTCTCGTTCTGATTGGTGTCTTCGGCCCTCCTCTTCGTCAACCTCCTGCGTCGGCAATCGCACCGTAGTCGGCGCTGTAAAGAAACACTAACGAATCGATTGCATCATATATTTTGCCTAGAACTACAATATCTAACTGCCCCGTCACCGATCCCTCTTGTTAAGTCTACTAGATCTGGAATTTTGTCCTGTTTGGGAATTGTGTTTGGTACGAGGAACATGCTGGTCATCACGTATATCCATCGTTTGTCGTTAGGACGTTTGTCTGAATGTGGCCATTTAACAAAGAATGGGGATTAAAGCAGTTTAGTTGAAATAAGTTTTCCTTAGTACTCTGTTCTCACTTCAGTGCTGTCCAGCCATGTATATATCTGTTCTCTTCAAATAGTATGGGGATGGAATAGGTATATCGTACTCAATTCATTGACGCTTTCATACTTTTGCTGTGGACAATTTTGTAACGAACTCTCCCTGATGGTTTATAGCTTGTATTGCTTTATCTGTGAATAACATCCCTGCAGACTACGAGACTGAAGCTAAGAATTGTTGCGGATCCTTTCATTCGCAGCATACGCCTTTCCTCCGTCGCGGTGTTCTTTAGGATTGGGTTTTTTTGCTGTTTCGACCAATGTGGTGTCCTGCGACTTCTTTGAAGACGAAGTAAAGTGACAGAGTCTGTCTGTAAAGCTAAAAAACTAAAGCATTTGTTGTAGGGTTCCCTCGCATAATTTTGAGCTATCAAATGGCTCTTTAACATTACTTCTGTCGCTATTATTATTTCTTACCCAGTTAATCTTGCACTAATCGAACTTACAGAAGCACTGTTGGTGCACTTTTCCATGAGTTCATGTCTCTACAATCACAGGTGTTTTTTCTCCCATTTCTCCTTCTACAGCAACCGATGCTCTGGCTACTGCAGATTTTGCACAGCGGTCTGCCTTACTTTGCATTATCATTTATACTATTATCACGGAAACTGACAACGTTTCAATGGGAACGACATAAGATATTGTTATACGGCTGTCGCATTCCTTTTCATGCGATACGTTCTAGAAGGACTTAAATGTAATCTGGGTGGGATTTGCATAAATTTTTAACGATCCGCTTCAAGTACGAACATTTGTTCTGTTTTGATCCACTGATGTCGATAGGGCTTATCCCGTAGTTGTGTAGATACTGGTTGGTAAATTCATTGCTGATTGACAGATGTATTACTATAGCCTATAAGAAGTACTTAACATGTCCCCTTGTTGGGGTTTCGTCGAAATGTTATTCATAAACAATCTTCCGAAGTTATTGGCTGTCAAAAATAATGGCTAAGTGTCATTGGCAAACTTAGAAGTGGAGTTGAATGGAATTTGAGTGTGGGTGGACGTGGTAAATTTTTCTTTTCGAGTTCCCGATTGAAATCCCAGCAGGTGCTTTGCAGGGCTGCTTAATTAATCACTCTTATTTTCGCTTTTGGTTACATCATGTGATGTGATGCTCTCCAAGGATTGACGACTATACTGGTAATGCTGAGGGGTTATGTTTGGATGCTGCTGCAAGATGCTTTTATTGAATTTTCAATTACCATTTTTAGTGTAAACGGCGCTCTTGCTTTCTTGGTATCAACCCTTGATGCTAAAAATCCCAACAAGGATGTGGAAATTAAGGCCAACAGCGGAGGCGTTTTGCGCAATCTCTGTCCCGTGATTGTCAATAGCTTGGAGTATCGGTAGGTGTTCAAGATTCTATTTTTCCTGAGGGCCTCTTCCTTCCTCATCGTTCAGTTCTCATTGCATCAATTATAGGGCTGTACTTCGGACACATAACTGCATCTCAATTCTTCTGGAACAGCTACGGACGTCACCGAGCGTTACGGTCGTAGTGAATGTCTGTGAAGTTTTGGGAGCGCTCTCGGCGACACCCCTTCGTGATGCAAAACCCAGCTCAGCTCTTCTGTTTGAGTCTACTACCACGGACCAAGCTTTAATGATTCGTCTGGGCGCTCTTGATATTCTCCATCGTTTGGCACATTCCCGTCATCGCTACGTAGTCAGCAGCTCCAAACAGGCTCTGGAAAAACCTCGAAAGAGCCCACGTTTTAATAAAAAAACCAGCGTGTGGTGCCCTACCCTGCCAACACGGAGGCTTCCTCCTTCAATCCCTCCACCACAATCAGCCCTGCCACTAGTAATCAATCCTCTTCCGGTTCCATTTCTCCTGCTTCACCTGCTGAACAGGTCTATCGCCGGCGGATGAGCAATCGCTCGCACCTACGTTTTGGTCTACTCTCCGTGGTTCTGGAGACTAACGACGACTTTGAGGAGGAGGAAGAGAGTGATGAAGAATCCAGTAGTGAGGAGGATGAAGAGGAGGGAGCTGATGAGGTGGATAGTGTTCCAGAGGAGGAACGAAGCACTGAGTGCTCTTCAAAGGTCTCGGAAGCTGGTGGAGAGGAGGAGGCTGAGTTTAAGTTACCCGAGTATCCTCCCACTCCTGATGATCATCATATAAACACTTCGGCGGAGAAACCGCCTACTCCCCCTCCGCCACCTGGCTACGCTCAAGGCTCAGTGGAAGAAGAGGAGCAAGCCTGCGTGTACGCAGAGGAGGGGACGCCCTTCGGACCCTCTGCTCGAGCTTCCACTCTTGATCTACGTTCCCCTCCAAAGCAAGAGTCTTCTATTATTTATGACAACTTTGTACCCTCACAACGCCGTTCCGTTCACCCCTACGTCAACGTTGATATGTCAAACAAAAGCGCTGCGCTGAAACAGGTCTCTTCTAGCGAAGTTTCTTCGCCAGGTTTTGAGACTTCTTCCACCGGAGTCGTTCTGGAGACTCCGCTCATGTTTTCCAGGGCTACTTCCTCATGTATCTCATCGGTTGATTTCGGGCCTCTTCCACCGATTGAATCGTCACCGGAGAGTGTTTATTCGGTTGCTTTGGATGACGATGATGGAGACCCGAATGAAGCGATTGCTCTTGGCACGAGCCCTAGTAATCTTCCTCCTTCATTGATTGATGACGGAAATAAATCCATACCTCTAGGTAACGTGGAAAAGATCGGTGTGGTGGAGGAGGAGACTCAAATAATGTTCGCAGAAGAAGGTTCTCCACTGGACAGCAGTTCTCTTAGTGGCGACCGCGAGTCCGCAGTAGCTGCGCCACCAATGTGGAGTGCTCCTGAACCCACGGTCGACAGCGTTCAATCCTCTCACAACATACTTCAGCAATGCATCGCTTCGGTGATGCCATCGGTTTCATTGACAACTCAGCCAACAGTCAGTTATCCAGGCGATGATGTAGGTGCTGTAGCCGCTCCTACCGAGGACACGATTCAGTCCTTTGCGGTAGAAGGCACACCGTTCGCCTTCTCTACGAAAAACAGTTCACTTAGCGACGTATCGATTACAGATCTGGAAGGTGGTTGTGGAGGTACTTCTGCATCCTCAGAACTTTCGAAATCAACGTCGCCAAGGCAGTCGATGTTGAAGGGCGATGTGTATACCTGCTCCACAGAAGATGCAAGCTCGGTAAATGAGGCGGAAGAGGAGGAAGGGTCTGTGAACCTCCTCTCCGAAGTCATCCAGTCCGCATTACCAAAACAGGGTGGATTTGCGACGTCGAGAGGACATACTGAGGTCCTTAATATAGACAGTACTGAAGAAGTTTCGGGGATGGGACGCAATAAGACGATCGGTGGGAGTAAGCTGGTTGCTCCGAGAATCGGACTTGGACATCCCATTCAACAGAGGCGACCACAGGCTACTGTAGCTCCTATGCAGCAAAGAAATGTTGAAGGTAGGTTCAAGTAGATTTTTTTTTAGCTGTGGTAGGTAGCTAATGGATTTAAAAATTGGATAAATTTTTGTTGCTTTTGTCTAGCTATCCTTTTGAAAGAAATTCATTGTCTTAGCTGTACTTTATATTTGAATTCTACTTTAGTCAACCTTCAAATTATTGATCATCTTTAGACAAATCCAAGGCGAACTCGTGATTGGCTTTGGGGAAATGGGGGAACCCTAGGAGATATTCCACCTTGTTGTTCAAATTTATTTCTGATGTCCTGAGTTTTTGCCTTGAAACCCGAACTTTTATTGTCATACATGTCGTCCTTTCATTATGAGTCTATGGCAGTCGACGATAGCTGAACTGTTTCCTTTCTGGACCTTTTTTTTATTTTTCAGAACGGCAAACGGTGTCTGCTGATGAGACCACCAAGTCGGAAGGCAAACAGAGCAGCGGCAGTGATGCTGACAACTCCTCCTTCTCTTCGCTACTAAGCATAGAGTCTGTCGGTGTTGAAACCAGCCTTCTTCAAGTGAATATCGCCGATTTAAGACATCTTAATGATTTTAGTACTAACAAGCACATTTCTCGTATTTCAGGAGTGCATTTCCTCTGCAATGCCAACACCAAAACTTCCAATTTCATCCTCCTGTCGTGGAATTGGCGGAGCCAAAATCGTTGAACCTCCTCACCAGCCTTTTGGTTATCCGCTTCCAGCTCCATCCGCTACTGCACCAATCACAACACCAGTCTCGCCGCACTCTCAATCACCCTCTCCACTCGCCGTGTCTGAAATTACGACAAGTCCTAGACAGCAACAAAATCAACAACAGCAACAAGTTCTGCTTCAAACACGACGGCAACAGGCAACTTCTATCAGCAGTAATAGTGCAGGGGGGAGTGTTAGTGGACTCCGAAGAGCGGGACATTTTTTAGCTCATGGTTCCGGCACTGCAGACGCTCATACCAGCAGGCCGGAGACCACCCAGATCCAAGCCAACAACCCTTCCACCAGCATCACCACCAACGCCACCAGTCACCTTGCCCAAATGAGGAAGCGGACGGACCCGAAGACGGTCGTAGGGTTAGCAGCAGTGGCCCCAACTCGCGGCAGCGCAGTGGTGCGAGCTCTAAAGGCTCCTCACTCAATGTCTGGCATCGTCTCACGAGACAACACTAAGACATCTCCAGCCGCTTCCATCATCTCCGTCAAAACCACCATACCCACTACCGGTGCGCTGCAGGGAGTATATTTTATCGGTTGTCTAAAATTAGCATTGAAAGATGCTATTTAGTGTGTCTGATCTGCAAACATAGCAGCCATCGCTCTTTGGTTACCCTCCACTGGGCGACAGCTGGTGTTTGACATTTGAGGGCGTCCGAATTTTCTTGGGGAGTAAGGGGAGGAAGGAGTTTTAAGGCTTTTTGAACTTTCAATTCTATTTGCACCCAATCACCAGTTAATGTAAGATTTGTGCGTCGTGAAATGCTGTGAAGTTCCGTTATCGATAATGCGCCCGATGTGCATTTCGTGTATTTATCAAAACAAAGGCCTTAATATTTCTAAACGTTCAAAGTCAATTTACCACCGATCACCTTTTACTAACCAGTCACTTTCGCTTTTCAGTATTGAAACCCTTTGAAGTGGACAAGAAGGGGGCTGAAGACGAGTTTTTCCCACTGCCTCCACCCTCGGGTAACTTTGACGCTGATGATGATTCTGTGACTTTGGTAGGCGATAACAGCCCACCTTGGAGGCCATCTCCACCCTCAACACCGCCTCCCCATGGCGACAAAACCGTAAGCTGAGTTTGGACTTGCATTTCACTTAATACACCCGTTCCTACTCACATTATTCGGGTGAGAGCAGTTTTATAAACTCAACTTCCAGGCTGAAGATCAAGACGATGGGTTGCTGGATCTTGACGCAATGATGAATCAATCCGATGACAACCTGGATCTGGAGAGGGAGCCTCAGGAGCCACCTGAATTTTCGCTGCGGGAGGACTTGACCACTCCATTAAGTTTCAAGCCGCCGACCGTGATAGCACCTAGCAACAACCAGATCGCAAGTCCTAGCTCGAGTCTCCTCAGACCACCCACCACGGGGCTTCGTAGGCCCACCACTGAGCTACTCTCCCGTTCAAGACTATCCACCACATCATCTTCAACCTCCTCTACATCATCTTCGACTTCTGTCTCACCGCAGCGCCTACCTACAGCTAGAGCGCAGTCAGCCACTCCTTCTCCATCTGCTACTGGCGGTAGTTTGCCTCAGGTAACGCAATCGGATGTCCGAAGTCAGATAGGCCTTGACCAGCATGCATAACCATTTCCTTCGGATATTAAGTCGGTGTATAGGAACCATGATTGGGTAAAATGAAACTTGCTGACTAAGTGCTGGGCGATGTTACCAAAACCAGATCTCCGGTGTTCATTGCTTGTTATCAAGTCATAAGCAGGCGTTTTAGCAATCTTTTGCCTCTATTGAGATGCAGGAAGGGGGCTGGTTTACTCTATACGCTAGCGACTTTGTCCATAAAATTTACTCAAGACTGCCTTATGGTTAGGTTTGTAGCTGTAAGCTCGATGTTCGAATTCAAACTAATTCAATAAAGTCCTTTTACTGAGTGGTACCAGACTCTTTTATTAATTAGGCTACCCACACCCCTTGGTATACGTAAATTTTGCCTACAGTTCTCGAAGTTACGGTTGACTAGCAGCGCCGTTTCCGCTACTTCCTCCACCTCCTTGCCTCGACTTGGAACTCCGTCTACAAGGAAAACACTGACCGAGGGAACGAGGTCATTGGGGGCGAAGCGCTCCATTTCCGCCACTGGCAGTATGACCTCTGGCCTCGCCACACCCTCCCGTTATGCTACCACATCTGCGTCGTCGGCATCGATGGCCGCGCAGAGTCTCGGAGCTGGCCCGTCTTGGGGCATTAAAAGCAGTGGGTCAGGGCGTAGCGTACCACGGGCTGGCCTCAAACCATCGACTTCCCCCAATGTTACCACAACTGTGTCGAAAAAGGCGGACATGGGAGCTGCCCCAAAGAAGGTAATTAGGACAGGGGCTCGCAGTGAAGCACTGGCAGAGGAGAGACAGCAATTGCGTCTACAAGAGGAAACAAAAGGAGTCCGTGGAGGACGCAAGATTTCTGCCTCAACAGGTTTGGCTCTCTTTCTCCTCTATTAAGGTGCTGCAGTTTTAAGGAACTTAAATGCGTCTCTGAAAGCGATTGTGGAGCATTCGCTTGAATAGTCCTGAAGGAAGCAGGATTTATATCCACTCAACGCTTTGCGACTCTGCCCTCTTTAAATGCTGCGAATTTTTTGACGTGAAAGTGGAATTATGCATTTTTTACCGCTTCTATAGCAACATAGGGCCTCATATCATTCGTGAAATCGAAATAAGCTTTATTGTCATGAAGAAGGCTTAGAGACTGGAGTCATGCAGGAATGGCAACGCCATCAAAGCTGTAGTACGACTTAGATTACTAAGATGTCTGCGTAATTAAATGGGCATTCAAGCAAATATTATCCTGTGGAGGTGGTTTATGGAATAAAGAGATATGGAATCTCGTAAAAGATTTCCTTTGATTGCAAGCTTTTCATTTATCTTTCAGTTCGAAAATCGAGGGTCACTGGAACCTCTGTCCACCGCACGGCTTCAGCCAGAGCGATTAGCCCCTCGCCGCATCAAGCCCCAACCTCTGTTGCTCGGCACAAATCTGGGTTAAGCATCACTCGTTCACTTGGCCAAACCTCTTTACCGCCTCCAACAGCGATGACGGCGGCCACCGGACGAGCTGCTATATCTGGTCTAAAACCGCCCGGTTTTTCCTCGTCTTCCCTGAGCGGCTCAGCGCTTCGTCCTCCGCAGACACGCATTGCCAAACCTCCTGCGCCAAATTCTACGTCAAAAATGATAACATCGGAGACTTCCTCTCCTTTAGTGGGTGTCCAAACGGTGGATCAGTGGATTGTTCGGCGTGAACTTACCAGCTAGGCGCTGCCGGTTGTTGCCATCCATCACTCTTCTCCCTGCATTTTCAGACGACACTCACCACTTTTTTTGTTGGTTCACTTTCACTCGCCTCTACCGATCTATGCATTGTGACGAGCCCAGGAACAAAGTCTGCATGCATGCCTTGGTCGCTGTTTGTACCTCTCCCGCTGCCTCCTCGCCTTTTAGTGTGCCACTATCATCTATCTCTATCTCTATCTATCTCTCTCTCGATTATCATCATTATCATGTGACCCTCTTGCCCCAAGATAAAGTGCATTCAGGCTCCGATCCCTCTTGTGTGACTGTGTTGATGCGAGCACATCCCTGGTCGTCATGTCTGTAATTTCGCAACTTCTTCGAGCTGAGAAGGAATTACGACTTCGTTTGAGATGTTGCTTGATTACATTTCAGTAGGCACTTTATTCAAAACTGAAATTAGTCAATGATCACCTGAGTTTCTCGAATTGAGACGTTGAAATGAAGATGGAGGATGAAGATGTTTCAATTTAAAATAGGGTGCATAAGTGAATGGTCTATCAGCCTACCGGCGGAAGAGTGACAATTGAAGCAGGAAGCCTTCCACTTGTTTCAGGTATTCTCATTAAGATGCCGGCTAAACGTGAAATATTAGGTGACTGAGCTGATAGAAGCAAACTGGAAGTTCATACGCAAATCGAGGGTGCTGGAGTATATACTTTTCTTTGAACGTGATGATGGCTCCACTTTCAGTTGAGTTTTAATGTGTTTGCCACCAGCATTGCAGGTGGGGGTTGATGACCACTGTCTCGACACTATTGTTCTGGTGCATTAATGCTTACAAATTGACAAATTCAATTGATGCTTGGAAATTAAGGAATGTAACTATTCTATGTGCAGGTGTAACTACTTCTTTTTGAATCCAGTCCCAAACAAGGGACTTCATGATGTCACAGGTGGCACTGGTAGCAGGCCTTCTGAGCAAAGCAATAGCTTGCCGTTTCGTGGGCAGTGAAGAACATCTGTAACCAAATTGCGCGTCTTATTACTTGATTTCTACCTCCTCCAAAAGCACTTCGAGCTGACTCTCTCTGGTGGCCGGATTGGCTGGAACAAGTGTCTATCGTCTTAGCTAGACGAGAAAGTCTGTTTTGAGGTCACCCACTCTCGGGAGGTGCCTCGTTCAAAGCTTTCCTTGCTTACGTATTTACAGCTTCGAGGTAGAATTAAAGTGCTGTGATCATAAAATCTTCCTGCCGTAATATTTGAGATGACTCGAACTTGCATTCATTGGCCATTGTAAAACCTTCCAGTTGATCAGAGCTGATCGATTTGAAGGATTGCTGTCAGGTCAGAATTGTAATACAATTTGTTCACAAAATATATTCTATCTTAATAGCAGGTTAGTAACTTGGCGACAATCTTGACTGCACCTCGGAATGTTCTAAGTGTGGATGGATAATCAAAACAAACATTATTTGGATAGTGATAATCACCTTGAAATTGTATTTTAACAATTGTAAGTCACTCAGAGAAATGCGTCACTTAAGAGAGAATGATTCTTTACGTCTACCAAAGTTTAGAACCTGCCAGCTTTTTGTCTTACTTTCAACCCTTCAGCAGTTGCGATACACCCAAATCATTCCTCAGCAATGTCCATAAACGCCTTTCTTAGGAAACTGCTTTCACCAATGCATTTGGAACCAATAGGCGCGTAGGAGACCAGCACCTTGCCATAATTCCACCTCACCCTCCAGGGAAAGGTTTGATCATTCCATCCTATCCGTCTGATCATCTTTGCTCAACAGGGTCATCTTTCGCTATAAACTTGTAAGGTGTCAGGAATCTTCCACATACCAGAGCTGTGTGGATATTGGTACTCCCTGCTTATTCCAATGGTGTCCAATGCATTTCTTCAAAAATATGGTATTTACTGCAACATTACCTGTTTTTGCTCAGAGACTAATTTGATTTGACTGTGCTGTTGCAATTTTTTGGCGACAAAGTGAAACCAAACGACCTATCTCCACTGTTTTCTCCTAGGTCCGTTTCCTATGTGGATAGAGACTGAAGTGCCTAAACATTCTAGAAGCAGAGAATTGCTTTTTCGATAATGCACTGTCCGTGGCTGTATCACTGGTGTCACTATCCACTATAAGTGATGAGGTACTAGATCCGGTATGGAGTAGTGCATTCGCTTCAGCACCTCGAACACCTTATTATGCGCCTTCTCTAGCTTAAAATTCTTTTTGCTTGCTTTCCTATCAAGCCTGCACCCCCTCTTTGGCACACAAACATAATTTCTCATTTTAAATCAGAAATGCGCACCTTTGCAGTCCACCCTCCTAACTGGTTAAATAATCAAGAGTTTGTGTATTTCCAACAACTTTCATTTCAATCCTTTCTACGCAGTTTGTCTCTTCATTTTGAATGCATCTTGGCATTTATCATCGTGGGAATAATTTATAAGTCACATTTTGACCAGAAGAGCTATTAGAGTTCATGATTTATCCATTAATTTAAGCGGCCTCGTGCTTAGTGAATTATCATTACCACTTCTGTGAGCATCTGCACAACGACTGATCCCTTCAGCCGACAAGCAACGCCCTCCGCTTAGCTTTTGCCGCTCAGGGCCTGAAATGTAAGGCTTTCCACGTCTATAGTTGCTTAAAGTTGCTTCTTTGTGACAAAAAACAGTTATTTATAAACTAGCAATGAGTCCTAGTAATTGCTGAGCCGCTAGTGACGAAAGTGCCAATTGCCTAACAAAGGCGTTAGTAAACGGCTGGTTGCCCGCCTTGTCAATGGCCAAACTGAGGGCAATTAGTTGGCCGGGCAACTGTCACACAATAAAAAGTGAGCACAGTAATGGAATCAGACATTTTTGTCTCAACTCCCCTTGTCACACGAAAGTTTGAAAAATAAATTTATCAGTTTTATTTTATTTCTTTGAAACAGCCTAGGTTTGGGAATATTTTTTTTCTCCTATATTTTGATGCTTTTCCTTGTAAGACTAAATTGCCATACAGTCAAAAGGTGTGTTCTCTGTAACGAGACAGATTGAGAAATCGAAATTCACTGCAATGAATGATCTGTCCTTGCTACACAGGACTTTCAGCCTCTCATAACTAAGGCCCCTTCCCATCGCTCTCCAGATTGTTAAATTCCCGCCAGAAATTTCCACAGTTCATCAGGCTTTCTGTACCTCAAAGGTCACTTTAAGTCATTGTCATTTGCCTTTTTGGCTTCCTGGGAAGGGCTTTGTCGTTACGTTTATGGCAGTGATAACCAAATCCAATTCAATTCACCGAAAAATTCATGTTTTATTTACGTAACACCAAATCGTAAGGGAAAATGCATGTAGTCTGGAAGGACTTTAAAAGCCAAGTACGTACCAAAGAAGTGCCTTAACCCGGAATCTTATAAGACAATAATTTACTGCTGCTACAAGACTAAAATTGAAAAAACCTGTCAAAAGTTCTTTGTGAAGCCGTGTCAAAAATGTGGCCAGGAGTAAACGTACTGCGCAAATATGGCTATTTTCTCTTCCACCTACATTCTCCGTAGTGGAAAAACTTCTGGTGAATGGACAATGACATTGGAATGTGGCGATAGGGAAACTGAACATTAGCTCGTTATCCAATGGGTTCTCTTTATGAGATGTGCATCTAAAAATGAAACGCATGCACTGAAGGACATTGGACTGCATCAAGGGCTGCGAAACCAGTGAACTTCCTCAGTACAGCTCACAAGAAGAGCAGAATCAAGAACTCACCAGGCAAGCGACCGACTTCGACATCAGGCGTCTTTGCAGTACGAACACCGACTACGTCGGGAGAATCCACGCAGTTTCCACTAGCAAAAGCCTTGATAGCGACCAAAATTAGAGGAGGACTTCGCACGGCAATTAGTTGAAATTTATATGTCAAACCAGGCGGTATCTTCCAACTTCGTAGGCCTGCCTCTACATGGTTGTGCAATGCCTGGTAATCTGTCCACTGTCTGAGGATGAACTTGATATCGTAATAGCCTCATCCTTTTAAAGGACTGTTAATTAATTATGAAATTGCGGGGCGCTGTTCCCAACCTTTCCCCGAGAGCTCCATTTAATGGCGTCAAATTAACGAGGTAGTCTACGTGCCAATGCCAAAAACAATACACTCTCTCCTTAAGTTTAAGTGCAAACGCAATTAGCTAAGCTGACGGCGCTTTTTGAAAGAGAGATCTGAGTAGTTTTTAAGTAGTGGTAGAAATTACCGCAAAAGATTTACCGGTTTCACAAGGAACTGAGTCTCTTCTTCCCGATTAATAGGGGCAAAAGTTCCCAAGCATTGGTCTTCTAATTGATATGGCAGAGGAAACCTTAATCGAGTAGGTACGTCAAAATAATCGGAGGAAAGGATCGCTCGTTTATGAGGCATTCAAGCTTCTAGGGATGTCTACAACCCGAAAATTCTTTCAGACTTTAAGAGCTCAAAAGTTTATCCGCAATTCGTTTGCACCATGGATTTTGAATGTCCCTCAAATCACTTCAACTATTATAATGAAGATGTTTGTAAACACATTAAATTTTAAGGTTATTGGAAATACCATCTCGAATCACGCCCGTTTCGCCTCCACTCAACTGGCAATCACGGAAGCCCGTGTCGTCCTTAGTCTTTGGCCTTTGAGTACTCAGTTTGGAAACTCTACAGCTTTCAGGCTTGTGTACCCAAATGTAAGTTTATGATGCAAATCAAACCTGAGCTTGAGAATTCGCAGAGTTGGAAACGGCTGCTATTGTGATGGCAGATCACAAGAGCCAATTTGACAGAAGGAATAGCATTTAACACTGACAATTCTTGTGGACCGGTAGACTAATTTAAGGACGCTACAATGATGGGACACTCAATGGCCATAAGAACTGCTAATGACGATCCCGTCCGTGGTGTTGTTCTAACCCACAGCTTCAGGAGCCGTTCCTGTGCAAACATAAACAGTGAAAGGAAACCCTATTTGTGAATGTTTGAATTTTTTAGGAAAAGGCAAACAAGGTAGTCCACTAGAGCACTCCCTGTTTGAAGAAGTCAGATCAAACAGAGCGCCAGACGACAAAGAGTAACTGAATCGCGCACTGTGTCGATCGTAAGTGACGAAATCCAAGCCTTGAAAGATGCATTGTTAACAATGTAAAAATATAATTTCACGAAACGGATCGTCTGTGTTGGGTTGTGGTGAGAATATGCTCTTCTCAGTGATTCAGACAGCTTTGCTTTTGGTGATTTCGAGTATTGTGCACTATGTATGTCCTTTAAGCAAAACGAAAACATTTTAATGGTTTGCCTCACTCTAATCCCTTGGCTTATGACCCGAGACCAAGCGCAGTGCTGTTACATACCCATTGTTACACCCGCAGAAAGATCAAAGCCGAGAGGTATTCGGTTGGTTTATGAAAAATCACCCTGCAAAGTTCGGCAGCGTATGACCCTAACGCCAATATTTTAGCACTTAGTGATTCGTTTTCTCCTTTCAACCTTATCAAAGGTGATTTTACAGTTATGGTGGCCTTTATGCTGCTTCCAAATTTCGTCCGTTAAAATTTGGGATTCTGTTATTTAGTAAGAACTGACATCCAATACCAAACCAGAATTTGATGACACAATTCGCCTAATTAATTTTAAAACAATTGGAAATCGTGGAGTCCTTCAATATGAGCTCTGGAGAAGCATAGACCTATTTTACTCCTTCCAACTGGAGATTTTTCCTGAGACTAAATATGATTCATTAAATAAATTACATAAACACAAAGCCGGTCATTACGTTTTTCAATTGTATTACTTGGGCTGTCAGCTTAATCTCTCATTTTGGCTTGGCAACTGCTTTGGGATCCGCGTTTGTGCCTCGTCTTGACAGCATTGCCTTTGGACCACCAAGTACCCTCTCAGCCCTTCCGTATACCGGCGTTGCGTATTTTGCTTTCGGGCTTTGATTTTCTTCAAGTTAAGAAAGGGTTTGGGCATTAGCTTTTGTCGTCGGACCCACCATCGCAGGAACGTCACTTACAAAGTTTGGCAGTTTTGCAGCATCAGTAAGTGGCAGCCCAAGTAAATGCTGCTTTGCATAAAACCGATCCCTTCACCGAACGAAAGCAGCATTATTTTCACTATTAGCATAAAGTTTTTAAATCTTAAGTAATTCTTCTGCCATTTGGACATTTTGATTACCTTATGGTTCGAATATTAAGACCATATTTATCTATGTTGTGAAAATTTTCGCGAAGTTGCTTCATTCACTGGCTTACAAACTCAAAGATTTTCACAGAGCCTGACAAGCATAACCTTACTAGGTGCAAGGATTCCTCCGCCTATCAACCATGTCACACAGTTGTGTTAGGTACTACTAGCCATGTTGAAATTCGCTACCAGCTCTTTCATGCACCTTCCCTCTAGCTGGACTTTGCCCTGGGAACTTTCGGAAAAACACGGAAAACCCTGATGTACATAGAAAATTTGTTTTTGACGCGATTGTTTAAGTTAGGGGAACTTGGTGGTCAAACAAGTGCAACGGGACACAGCAATGCTTGCGGGAATGGGTAAGGCCTCCGCTAAACAATTCTCAGCCAAATCTACAATGATAAAAATAGGCAAAACCGTTCAGATTGCAGTTTTATCCAAACATTTTAATTTTGATGGACTTTGATTATACCTTGGTCGTCCAATAATTGCGAAGTATTCGTTTACTTGTCGAAGGTAGTCTCGCAAAGCAGCAGGATTGTTGAGCACAGATTCGGGTGGGTTAACGATTGAGAGAGGATCGGTTCGCTTCACGTAGTCAGAGCTGGTAAGGCCATCATCTAAGACGTCTAGAGGAACGTCAAGCCAGCTATGCGACAGCGGCGAACGATACTGTAGTTGATTCTGCTGTTGCTGCTCCAGTTGGCGTCTGAGGGCATTCGCAGCCCGTGCCAACCGACGCTCGTCGACGTGCACACCAGCGGTGTTTAGTGGAACCATTAAGGCTAGAAGAACCACTAAATAGATGGGTGTCGATTTCACGAAGGCAAACATCTTTTTGTAGTCTAAAATGGAGAAATGATTACCTATTTACAAAAAGGAACCCAAGTTAATTAACGTCTTCTTTTTAGGCAGGCTGGCCTAGAACAAGAGATGCTGGATAGTATGGGTTTTCCATTTATCTTTTGAGAAGTTTATGTCGGGGAGTACAGCTTTACATTAGAAGTTTATTTGAATTCAGTGCTCCCAATTATGAAATCCTTCATCACTAGTTATGGATTGGATGTTGCTGACGCCCCATAAACTGTACACATGGAATTAATTACAAATGGGAAATCAGAGTGCGTCACTTAGGCGCTAACATCTTTAGAATCCTATTCAAGTGAAAATTCCAAGGCTCTAAATTCAAAAATCAATTTTTAGAATATATATATATAAATATAAAGCCATAAAGGCATGCAAACTCTCAGTGCAACACAAAGTGCAGAAGAGTAAAGGAATGATGAGCGGCTCACTGTTATCTGTGGTCGCACGACATCCAAACTGGCCTCCGCGCACCTTCGGCTTTTATGTCTGAGGCTGGGACGGACGGACCAATGAGGTGGGTCCAATCGGTCTAACTACACTTAGTCTTCTCGGTGTTTGCAGGTTTACCAGGTTTAAGGAAATGGAGTACTTTCTTTACTTTCGATGCTAAAGAAAGAGGAGTTCGCAATAACTGCGCTTGCCCAGGTATACAGGGATTGACTTATCATATTGGCGATCTATTTTCAGTAAGTTGGGGTGTCTGTGACGTAATCCTCCCTCAAATTTGGGCTAATACTTAAGCATACACATTCTAAAGGTCTTTAATTATTTCGTTTTAAAGAGTAGGTTTTGTCAGTTTTAGTAAAATAATAGGCATTAACCTCAGACAGTTAATTACCAAGTAAGAAGCGATGGGTCCTTAAATCGTACTCGAGACTACCTAAACAGAAAGCAACATTAGCCAACACTGATGATTGATGGATCAGCTTTCTATCTTACCTAATTTAAAGTTTAATGATGATTTAAACTATACTACTAATATTTTGATGCACTTTGACGAAACAACGCCCGGAGATGAAATTGCGGGGCAGTTCCACTCTGCTCAAATCAGGAGGCTAATTAAAGAGTTGTTATTTAACCGCTGCCCCGAGCCAAGGTAAAATTTTCTCCCGCTTTGTCCCTTTTTTATTCACCGCTATCACTGCCGCTTCACAATCCATTGTTGTTGCCTTTAATGCAGATGCATAGCGCACGATTTGGGGGAGATCAGGCGTTGCGATTTTGACCCAACTCACCTCAAAATCAGCTGAAAATAGGCAGTGATGCCACCGGCTTTTGACTTTAACTGGAATAAATTTTGCAAAATCATTGCCTTCAAAATTCTTTGGATCACAAAAAGAGTTCAACTTTTTCACGATCTGGCAAATTATTCCTGAACAAAAATCATGGAATGTGAGATGTGCACTATTGTCCAGCTGGTGAAACTGCGGTTCCATGTAGATTTTGATGTAGCAGCATCTACTAGACGTGAATTCATCCAGTGCACTAATACATGTCCAAGTCTTTGCCTTGATTACGTGGGCTTTGAAGGGTGCGGCTGTTGAAATTCCGCTAGGCAGCATGGTCTCTGGGTGGTGCCCGTAGCCCTTTAACGCTTCCACACGGTGGAGTTGCATAAGTTTCCCCGGTAACATGTCTCCTTTCGTCTTCAAGGAGGCCTTTAGGCGCTAAAACAGGGAAATTAACGAGGTAGCATGAATTGTAATAAGAGAAACTTCTCTGAGGCTCCCAGTTCCAAAACGCATACATGTGAGTTAATAACTTCTTAAACTGGCCCAAAAAATTACAAATTATTCTTAAGAAAGTTGCTTTAAAAGTAGATTCCAGAATTTTCATCATTAAGTGAAATTATTTGCTTTTTTGAGGTTTATCTACCTAATCATTCAGACTGCATAAATTTGGTGCTAACTTGATGCAAAAACTCTGCGGCAGCGACTTTGCTGAGGAGGTTTCGGATGCCACTTTTGTGGTTATTCTAGTGCTGTTCCAATCTTTCACGAGCATAGGCGCAATGCTTTCAGTGGTCTTGCCATTTTATGCAAAAACGGAAGGATGTATATTAAAATGCTTATTATGTAGTTTTGGGAAGTATTACCATCTCATCATTAACTGTGAGATCACGTGAAAAGTAATGCTTTCAGTCCCAACGCGACTTTCGCTTCTTTTGAATCGGAACAAGAACCGAATATCTTTTTAGACTTTGAGTGATTGGGCGAAAGGTAGGGGTTGACAAGACTATGTCAAAACCAATGATTTTCCGGACGATTCATGACCGAAACTAGTGCTGCTTTACTTGTGAATACCATTTCTGCAAACCACGAAACTTAGTTAGCTGCCAAAAGTAGTCGCTGTTCTCATCTCCTCTGCTAGGAGGCGTTACACAATCGGCTATCTGTAGCATTTGTCCTCTTTCAGTAAATTTAAGGTATAATGAACTTAAAATGAATAATAAACTTGCGGTCGCCAATAATGCAGCGACCAGAGACTTTCCCGACAATCAAAGAGGGCACAATATCAGTGTTGAACATGCATTACCCATGTGAAGGTGTGAATGCAGCTGGTTCAACGGTGGTTAATGCTCCTGAACGGAAGATTAATGGCAGTGCTCTTCAATGTCTCTACAACCAAAAGGAAGAGGCTAGCAATCAAAGAACTACAGCAATGCCATCCTGCCATCGTAAGCACTAGGGAAGTCCCGAGTGTCTAATTTATGACTATGAAGGTGAGTCAAACTTGTAGAAGCCTGTTGTCAAACCTCAACAATATTTTAAGAAGGTGCGATGGCTAAAAATACTCCTCACAACAGACAAAATAACTATCAAAGATTATTAGCGTGGGTGGTGAACCAAACTTGATACTTGAATAGAATAGAATTTACACGCTTGATTCTATCATCCCATAACCGACAACAATGACAAGTCTTCAGACCTTCATCCTCATAGGCTGCATAAGCGTGTGGCTCCTAATCTTTTGTTGACCGGCTGACCTAAAGTGGCTTTCGCACACTTGCAATACGCTGGTAGATCTTCTATTATTACAAAACGCTCCACCACATTGCATTTCAAAGGCACATTTCGAGTCTCCTGGAGAGGATCATGCGATGAGATGCAGGCGGCAGTGCTTCCTACGAGTCGTTCAAATGCCTATAGGCAAACAGTAGCAGTGGTGGATAGCTCGTTGTAATGCAAATTGCCGAAGAACATGAGTAATCGCACGCCCAAAATGAGTTACAGTTATTGGGTCAATGAGAATAAGTCCATTCTGTCCCAAAATGGAAAAAACTACTGGCTCTGCATCCTCAACGTACTCCTTCATATACTGATCTGCATTTCCGTAAATCCAACTATTGCATATCGGAGAGTCTACTGACGAAGCACTAATTCTGCGACAATGCAAAGCTAAGTTGTTCTAAAACGGATAGCAATCTCGGGTTGATTCGATGACTTTAGCCTCATAAATGTCTGCCAAGGCGGTGCTGCATCAGCGAGCGGTCGCTGCAGAAGTAGCATCAAAATTTACCAATCCTGAAATCTGTTGGACAGGAAATAATGAAGCATACTTATTGTGCGACAATTTGAAAACATCTATTCTTAACCAGCTTCAAGTTTTCCATGAAGCCAAAGACTATTGCGATGGTCTTTGGAGGGCAGCCCTCCCTTCTTGAGTTATTTTATACAATTAATTCCACATATGGAGAATAACTGCTGTCAATATTGTCTAGCTTCCAAGTAAGCTTCCCTTCCTTATAGTTTGCAGTGCCCAAAGTTTGGTAACCACGTATCTTAAGAGAATTTACAACATGTTTCAGCACTACTGAAGTAGGCGACAATTTTACCCACTCATCTTTGTAGTGCTCGAGGTTGAATACAAAACACGGGACAAATCTTTTGGTCAAAGCAGAAATGGATCAAGTGAAGCAGCTAGGGCCGATGCTTAAAAGGGCGATCTGTAAGGATACCATATTAGTGGCATGTGATTGGCTCATAACAGGTCCGCTTTTGAGTTTTCAACGGATTTCTACCCGGAGGCAAGTTTCCAGCGCCTTCAAGGAAAGCCCGAGTTGGGTTAAATATGGCGTTAACTTTTGGTCTGGCATCAACTGGGTAGGAGTTAATCAAGATTCACGCCGAAGACTTGCTGTCTCTGAAATTTGTAAAATTCCAAGTCAGAGAAAATAATACTGCATTACTAAGCAAAATCTGGAATGGTATTTTATCAGTACAGAGCTAAAGCCCTTCGTAGAATACTAGCCGGCCTTTTAGCAAGCCTTTTGCAATCACCTCCGCATAAAGACGATTCAAGATTTGTTAGTTTGAGGAGACTGCCACCACTCAGTGACTTTTTTCTCCCCTATGCGAACAGCGGAATTACGGCTCCGAGGTGGAAGGGTGTCAACGGATGCGCCGTGGGCGAATCGCAAAGGAGTGCAATTGACAAAATTTTGTTAGCCAACTGGGTATCGCACCTCTTCCCTCTGCTTTATCTCTCAGTCCCCTTTTGAGCCAAAATAATTCTCTTGTCTTGTAAATTCACCGTGTAGGGATCGGAGCATCACAACAGAACATTTGTTCCAGTTTGGGACCTGGAAAGTAACCCAAAAAGCGTGCAACTTTTCAAATTGTGGCTAGAACGTTGTTAAAAACTGTGAGTTTCCGAATTCAGAGATTTTTTATGTGGGAAAAGGCATTTTTGCATTTAAGCGCTTAATTAGAGTTTTGCGTCGTTGTGTTAACAAAGCTGATGTGATTTGGGAAACTCAATTCCCTTTTCGTTTTGGCAGCATTGGAAAGTCCTCCATTTAGACATGGGTGTTTCGCATCATATTAATTATTGCAGATGATTAGCAAACCCTTTCGTTATTGCCACTGTTTAGCGGTGATGCCATTTTACCCCATACTGAAGTTGGAAGACGACGGACAGAATTTCTTTTATCTCCACACTACAATGCAGGCATTGCGGAATTCTGCAATGCAGTCCAAGCATCCGAGACCTACTTCTCTTCTATACCCTTAAATTAGTCTTGTGTTAGCTTAAGTTCTTCAAGGATTTGTGGCAAGGGTTTTCGAGTTGGAAATTTAATTTACTCGACAGTAGTAAGTAGCATAATAGAGAGCAATCAAGCATAGTTTTCAAGCCTTTGCACTGACAAGTGTTGACACCAACTGGAGCTTAGTTTTCATGGTTGGGTTTTCGTCTATTTCTCAAAAACGGAATCCTTTGAATTAGTAAAAGTGACTCTTAAAGAATGACAAGAATGGTATTGTCCTGACTGTTTAAGGTTTTCGTTAAGTAGTATGGCATTCAAGCCATGTTGATGGTCCCTCTCCCAACCATTCCAACTGCCGAAAATATGATTTTAGCTAAAGAATTATGTTTTTTAGTCTCTACCAAAGACTCAGGGTGTTTCATTGATGCAACGGTGGACAAACTCGATCCAAAATGACGATCACTCTGATTCCCACTACTAAAATGCCAAAACTGACGCCACAGGAGGAGGATGCATACTAGAGATGGAGGAGTCTGTGATAAACCTATACAAAAAGATTGAGAACAACGTCCAAGTTCTACAATCATTCTAGTTTAGCGAAGTAGGAATGACCGCGGTAGCGAAATATCTAGCAAAGGCTGCTACGAAGGTGATCACAGTATGTTGGTAGGAATCTTAATGAAGTAAACACGCGCTACCTCCACCACTCTACTAGCTAGATTCGAATCAAGAATACAGATTTGGCTGGGCAATGCTTAAGTGAGAAACCCACTCGCCGCCCTAATCGCTGGAAATCAAATTTAATTATAAAGCATGCTTACGACTGGTGATGGGCATAGGTGATGGCTGGCACAGGTTCCATGCAAAAAAGCAGCCCAGATCCAGCACATAATTTCCTCCAAGAGTTGGTGGCGTCACGACCGGTTACGCACTAATTTTCACTACTGGCGCGATTGGCTCGTGAGTGTTTTCCATATGCCACAGTAAAGGAGAAGATGGAACAACGTTATGCTTCGATTGCTCGTTGGACTCCGAGTAGCGAGTTTGCAAACACTGGAGATCCTGGAATCGTACCTCCTCTTAGGGGCATAACTTCCAGTCTATGCCAGCAGTTCTTCGGGCCTTCTGTTTGTAGAGAATACATTTTTATCCCAATAGCATGAATTCCTTTAACTATGGAAAGGACTCACGAAAGTGCACTGCTCCAAAGACATGTCAGATCGACCATCGGATCTGTGTGATAACAAAATGTGACGTATCAGCACATTATAATTTGATAAATTGTAATTCATTTAGGACTCAAAGATTCAAAATTTTACGCTTTCTGAACTTGAAGGATGTTTGTGAAATTAAATATTTAAGTTGACAGGGACAAGATATACCATCTTACAATTTTTAAAGTATAAATTTTTATAAGATGGTTAGAGGATCATTGATATTTAACCGCGTTTGCTCAAACAGGTCTTGTGAAGTCAGGATTTTTGGAGGAAATATAAACTCATCTCCCATTTTGCCACCAAGAACCATTGTCCAATTTTTGCGCAAGTCTTCTCCCATCACTTGCGATTTCTAATTACACATTGAAAGAATTATTAGTTGTTAGTATTTGCAATAAATGCAAATGGTTTACTCATCGAGCTTTAAGTAGTCAGCATATCGTTGGTGACGCACTAAAAGTGGCCCACCACTCGACTCGACAGATTCATCGGCCTCGGTTGCAACTCAGTGAAGCAGCATCCATCTCTCTAGGTCTGTTCTCCCATCTGAATGCTGACTTGCAACCTTACAGTGGGAGCAAGAGTGTAGACAAATGATGCTAAAGAACGCAATGCGGGAAGGTAACAAGCACTACTACCATCATCAGCATCAGCAGCACCAGTAGCCAAATGCCGCCGCTTGTGGGTACTCGCAAATATCAGCTGCTGCGCGACACGCGAATCGTCGGGCTTTCCGTGTGTTGTACTTTCGCCAAAAGTGATGCAACATCTTGTCAACAATCAAGTCTTCCGGTCGGTGCATTCTGCGCCCGATTAGGTCTTCACTACGAGCATCTTCTTCTGTACAATTGTGTTTTATCACTTTGAAAGAAATTTATCATCATGGTTCGCATCCAACTTTTGCTTTTCCTTTAACATTGGAGGGTGAAAATAACTGTCCAACAATTCGACACTTTCCAATATGCCGATTGCAAGCAATAGGCCAATTATCCAAAGCGATGGGCACTTCTGCCAACAATAACGGCCACAAATCATCTGCGGATAATAAGATCAAGAATAGTTAAATCTATAGTAATGTAGTATTAAGAGAATAACAGTTGTGCAATACTCACAAAACTATCCCGCAAACTCGATAGTTGTGATCGCTCTATTTAATCTTGTGTGAGAAGAATTTGCAGATTTTAGAGAGAAGAAGGGAGGTACTTACTCGGCGGTAGGTCGAAGTGGCCTTAATGTCTAAAATCCCTTGGAATGAAACGATTCCAGGGGCATTAGACTTAGTCGGTAAAAAAGACTGCAATCACCATTCGGTGGTCGGGTTCGCCCACAGATAGCCCATCATTGCTGCTTCACTGAGTGTGGTGTTGCAGTGGTGTACGGTGCTAGGGACTTCTTCATTGGCAGGTAACGAATTAATTGAAAATCTCTCCTGACAGCTACGGGTTATGTGGTTAGAAGAACGCATTCTCCTTCCAGTTCAAATGCAATTGACTTTCCGCCTAATGTAGCACCAGCAAATTTCTACCTTTAACAAGTGGGACACATTTCTATATATACTTTGAAGACGGATAGAAGGGCAGTGCATGAAATAATCCATCAGAGGAGTCACGGGTCAACTATACGCCCTCACGCATCTTCGGCCGTTCAGCTTGTTTGAATGTGCTGTGAAAGTTTGTGGCAGTGGTGGTGGTTTGACTTCTTGTCGACGTTCAGAGATGTGGAATGTGAAGTGCCTGGGTGTTTGCTTAGATAGGTTAAAAGGTCGTCTTGGGGAACACCCCGGTTTCTTGATTTGGCATCTAGCAACCGATGGTCTCACCGCTTTAGGCGTGTCTCGGCATGCCAGAATGCTCTTTAGGGGACAGGTTGGGAGTACATCAGTGTCCTAAGAGAAATTACGGCCATATAAAGTGTCCAAGCTGGACTTTCAGCACAACATAGTTAATTCCTGCTTGAGCACCTGCCACGACGCGCACCAGTGCACGTTAGTCATCATTTCACAATGAAGTTCTGTTGTGCTTTCATTTTAGTCAATCCTTGACAAATTGTTGCTTGAATTTACCTGTTGAATGCTAAACTTTGTCCACTTTCCTTTTGAGTTCAATGATTTGATGGGATTTAAGGATTGCAGACAAATAATAAGCCCCTTTATACCAGTGTAGGTCATTTAGCCTGTGGGCATGCAAGTTGGTCTTTGCTCGAAACGGAGAGAACATTCGACAATCCACTACAATGGCACAGCCTGGTGGATGCCCGGCGCACTCGGCGGTGATATGGGTGAATCCATCCCCACATTCCTGTTCACCAAACTCAGGGCGGCAGACAGTCCTTGCAGTACTTCAGCTGCAAATCTCGCATCTCCCTCAATTCACTGGAGATGTAACAGTTATGGGAACATTTGGCGAGTTTCTTGTCAGAAAGCGTGACACTAACGCCATAGTTAAACAGGAAATGACTTTAAATAAGTGTTATATTACCTGGTGGACAGTTACGCGGCCGACTATATTTCCCGTTATCGCCGAGACGTCGGAAAGGAATTGAGAAAGCCTGATCACCGTCTTTTGCCTCACTAAATGGACCTAGTGCTTGGTAAGGTTTATGATAGTGGCAATGAGAGTGACCACTTCGACGACTTGTTGGAAATTGTTTGCTGTTCTGTGTGAAGCGCTCATGCCACAGCCATGTAAGAGGTAAAGGCATCAAAACATTAATGCTGATTCGCTGCTATCAAATCCAACCGGCAGTGCCTCTTCACGATCCTGATTACGCAAACGCGCTCATTTCCTGCAGCGCATTGGGCAGACCTTCTTCCCACTGCAAGCTAAGCTGCACCATTAGTTGCACCAAGCGCAAACACAGAGTGACCTCTCAGTGGAAACTCTCAGTCTACATCCTTAGGAAGGAAGTTGCGTGCTAGAGTGTCTAAAAATGCAAGTTTGCGTGGAACAGGGCTTGTAAACCTCACCTGTGTCGCAATTGTGTCCCCAAGAAAGATTGATAGACCGCACCAAGTGGCAGTTCTACATTCGCATCACGTTTGCTCTCTCTCATCCAACCAGCATCGCAAAGTGATGCTGAGTAGGTGCTGACTGCAGAGTGTGCGTGTAACTTACAATAGGAAATGGGAATCACTACAGAGTGATTGTGTTCGCTTTAATTGACATCAACCATCAGGCTTGTGATGTATTGACTGTAACGACTCCATTGTTTGCATTACTTAACGGTACTAGAAAATAGCTTTCAATTCTCAATTATTTCTTCCACCTTTCATGCATGCAATTTTACGATAAAAATTTAGAGAAATGGAGGTCGTCACCACTTTTGCGTTGTTACATGTGCGTTTTCCACTACTTTGAGATTTTACAAATGTAGTGGCCTCAATCCCTTGTCCTTCGTCCGCCATCCCACCATATTACCTAGAAGTGATGCTTGATTTTACTCCTGATAAAGGATTTATGGTTTGCAATGTATTCATGGCCTGTGCACCACGCACTCAAATCCCACATGCTAGAACGTTCCCCTCTCCCTTTCGGGTCATGCTCTAATCACCGACTTTGATCTGTCATGTGGCGTATCAGAATGGAGACCGGTTCAGTAAAACTTTGCATTATGTGATACTTTCTATAGCTAATAGCATTAAAGTGACAACGAAGGCGGATGAACAGAACCAACATTAGATCTCCACCAGTTTTACCAATTGCTGTGAAAGAGAAGGAAGAATTTTAGTGGAAATGGCTAATTTAGTACAGGGAAAGGAGCCAAAAAACTTCCTCCAAAGCCCCGAAAGGCTTATGCGCACAACCCTCTCACATAATTGTAGACACCGTAGGATTCAACAGAATTTACTTCAATCTGGGAGTAGATTTTTGAGGAAGTGGCTCCTTGCGCATTTCACTCACCTTTTCACCCTTCTCTACCTTCGTGGTGTGCTGCCTCAATTGCCTCCGTGCTTGATCTGCGCCACCCATTGTCCGTTATGGAAGTAAAAGTACTAAAAACAGTCCATTTCTATTGTTTTTTTTTTCAATAATTACTGTGCCAAACACAGATCTCCAGTTCTACAAAACAAATGGCTCGTATTTTTTTCCCGGTAAAATGATGCGATAGATGGCAGAATTGGATGGCAACGATTTGCCCTCAAAATATGCCTGAAAACCATTCCCATTATTGTGCAATTTAACAGCTCGATAGTTGCAGTTAGAGCCAAGCATTTGAAACGCTTGATTAGCTAAGACGAAGGCATAAGACAAAGTAGATGCAACGACAGCTAATCAAATCTATGCCTGTACAAATATATGAAAGATGCTGGCGAAATTATTGTGAGAAGGATGAACATGCGGTTCACGCAAAAGCTGAAATTAAGGCTTCATACAGAAAAGGAGCGGGACCATGCAGATTAAGGGTTAGTTGAGCATGACTGCCAGTCGTGCATCGTGAAAGAGGTACACCAATACAGACTTCGGTCATTGTGCAAGTGCTTGTGGTCATGCAGATCAAAAGGTTTATCAGTGCGTCTTTATCTCTTACTCCCTCCTTCCTTCTCCTACCAGTCCTGCAAGCAACAGCCTTCTTAAGACGGGCCTCCTTGAATATTGCATCAGCTAAGCGTTGGTCATTGCAGCGGCCGCAGGGATGTAATGTCCTCATTCTTCTGTACCATTTGACCTTCCACTCCATCATTCACAGCTCCCGGATGAGACCTCTTTTCTTAATCGGTATTCGCTTCGCTCAAGATATCCTCGTGGTGAATAGTGGGTAAATAGCAATCCTTGGCACTGGAGTATGCTGCAGTGCTGACGATGGAGGACGGCTTTGCGCAACCATGCAACTATCCACTGTTGATTCCTATTTTCTCATCGCAAAGCAAGATACTGCTGCCGCTGCTGCTGCTTTTCGAGGCTTTGGGGAATTTTTTGAGCTCCTCGTCCTGTACCTTTTTTTGGCCCTCTTGTAGCCACCCTGATTTCCTTGGATGATCGGTGGCACTTAATGGGATTAATATAGATGCAAAGCCAGTTTCAACCTTCACACATTAGCTTTATTATTTTCAAAGGTCTACTTGCTGTTGTGTATGTCAAATAAGACGGCAATTTAGAGGTGGCTGTTTCTCTAGAATGCCAAATTCTCAGTCAACGGGTGTAAGGAGAGTTTGAACTGAAACGCGAGAGAAAGATATTTTAGTGTATGATATCCAGATGCATGATACATTTTGCATAGGAGCATCGCAGACCATAAAACTGTTGTAACAGTAAATATTCATTACTTTTACGCATGCAGTCGAGAAGTTTGTCAGAAGCAAGGCGATCTAGACGAATACCTCCGTAACTCACGGCATTGAGGGATTCATGGATTCAGACAATGTCGAAGAAAGTGTGCAGAAAGTTTTATCGGTGAAGATTCAGAGTGAGACACACAGAAATAAAGTGTTTACAAAGCACACATGAGAGATATGGAGTTTTGTATACAAAACCACTTTTCGTGTAGGACCTGGTCTTGCCACTTCTTCGTTTGGAAAGCAACTCGCAATGCATAGGCCAGTATTCAAGAAATAGGAAAATCTTCAGAATCAAACGGCAGCAACTGCACCACCTCCATATCATCCTGGCAGAAAAGTGAAGTGCAATACGAACTGCAAGCAAAATTTGGCCGACCCAGCTTACCTCAACTACCTTTACAGTGCGCCTCTGTAAAAGACGATAAGCTGCGTGCATTTTCCTACTTTCATCTCACACGTAGTCATCCATCCGCCTCCTATAAATAGCCGTTGATAGGAGTCACACTCGTGAGAGCATTTATCTCCTGTTTGTACCAATGTTTGCTCAATTTACAGCTCACAATAAAACAAGCAGTTTGGTTAGACCTATTTTTAGAGCATAGCACAAGGCTTTCATTAATCTGTTAAGTAAATTTTGATACTAACTCAACAAGTTGGTCGTGATGAAAGGATGTCTTCTGTAAAACTGATTGCGTATTTAAGTGACTCAACTAAAGAATATATTACTGAAATCGACTTTTGAATCCTCTTAATGTCACCTCATCTGATTAAGTAATTTTCTATTAAGCGGCTTTGAGCATGTTTTACTATTGGGGAAAGAAGTCGTTGCATTTCTGCCAAGGCAAGTCACTACTTTTTGCTCACAAGGTCGTGTTATGTGGACTGATTTCGCAAAGTTTTTTCGTTGATATTCATCTCTGCAAAAAACCTATATCCGCGATGCTTTACGAAATTTTTAACCCGAAATTCATGTCTTCTCATTCCTTACATTATCTCTACAGCTGTGATTATAACAGGAAAACCATAAAGGAGAATTCGACTGAATTTGCGTGTGGTCATTTCAAAATGAAACTTAGCTCATAGCATTACGCATTACAAAAATATAACGAAGCATTTGTACTCATAACTAATGAGTAATATGCAAATTTGTTGCATTTCGCATCTGCGCATGGTTACGGTTTCAGTATGCAATGTGGCTTTACAAAGTAGAACCGTTCGGATTCAATAGGATTCAATAGTTACCTTATTTGCAGCTAACAAAAGTACATCACTGTAAATAGCGCTAATGTAAAATAGACCGTCTTATCATTAATTCTGTAATTATTAAAAGAGGTTCTTATCGAATTGTGCCATTAAAATTGGAGATGCCGATATATGAAGTGAGCACAGCCTAGACGTCAAAAGCTATCCATAATTAGGACATTCAGAAGGTTTGGCATTGCGATTACATCGCTGACATTTTCTTAGGGGCTACACGAGTGATTTGCGGTTGGTGGAGCCAACGCACGGGTGATTAATTGGCAGTTGCGAATGATTATATAGGAGCCTTTTGGCGGTCTCACAAAGACTAATATTGGGATTAAATAATCGCTTAACTGCTTCATTTCGGATGCTAACCTGATTATTGTGTACAAAGGCGTGCGAATTTCTGACGCAATTAGAGCTATTCTATCTTCGTACTGTCTTCCCCATTCGAGGATGGTCACTCTCCAGCAGGACAGCACTAAATCGCCATCTCGGTAGTTGGAATTTTTTAAGTAAGCAACTCTGTGGAATGCTACTGACCGAATTTTCTAATCTTTGCCAGTACCCAAACCACCGCCTCAAGTGCCCGAACTACTTTGATTATTTCTAAGAATGAGGTTAAATGGATTTAACAAGTGCATAAACATTGCATCGCTTGGCCCAATTCTGACATGGAAATTCTGCTTGGCTTAACAATGGAGGAGGAGACAAGCCCATTATTGAGAGATACATCTTCCACTATGGTGTGCATCCATTTTTTTTATTTACACCTGTGCTCTCAGACAGACATTATCTTGACACCTACAGGCGTATTGTTAAGAAACAGCGCTGGAGTTAACGCAATCGCTGAACATTGGACGTAAAGTGTTGATAAAGCGAATCGTCTTAACTGTAATGCAAGGTCTAAAGCTTCAGCTATCGAAGCAATGATAGCTACTTGGACGCCATCGCTTGCCCCATCAAAAATGCTAGTTGTCGGAGTGAGAGATGACAGGGACTGTAAGTGCAGGAAGTGCAAATGCATCTCCAAAAATGTTCATTTTACAAGGGGTCTTCAAAAATTGAGGTTCTCTCTCAGCTTTTGGTGGATTTGTAAATGTGTTGCCACCACCGTCACCAATCAGGATGACTTCAGTTGATATAATGTTCTAACTCACTTGCCTTCTCAATCATCTCAAAGTTGACCAAACCCATCCATGAACTGGCCGCTACTTCATTTTGCGCCAGGCCTTTATTTTATGCCACAAATTGTACTGCGTGTCGAACAGCATGGAAGTAGATGAATTCCTTGCTTATGGTTACGTTGTCAGCACTACAGACGTACGCATTCATCAATTCGGACGCAGAGGTGGACACACCAAGCCGACAGTAGTGTGCTCTAGTTTGATGGTAGCAAGGAATGCATTGCAGCATCATGCCATGTCACGTCCACGATATGCAATGACTAGCTCTTGTCAAAATTTGCTTGGAAACCACATTTTTATGCCAATTATCAAGCCTAGAGTAACCGAAACAGATCCACTTAATTGGCAAAATGCCGCAAGTACCAGATTTCCTTTTATATAAATATGAACTTAAGAAAGATTGGTGCCTGTATGTATGAATGCTATTTGTGTTCGCAAAACACTTTTAAATACTCCGCCTTTGCAGTTATTGTTCGCAAAATACAGCAATTTGTGTTTTTTACATTTGGAGGAAAAACGTCGCGCCATTTTGTGAACTGAAATGTCCACAAAGCTTAATTGCAGGTCCTCTGTGTGTCTTGTGTGTCCACAATGAGACTGATTGCAACTTATTATACAATTGCAGTTCTGATGAGACGACGTTTCCAATTGCATGACAGCACTGCCTTGGTTACAGCTTCTCAATTTTTCCACGAATATTAGCGTTTCACAAAAAAGGGGCAAATTTTCACACATTCTTTGCAATTCTACCAGAATTGCAAATAAGAAAAGAACGAACTTTTGCTAGGGCGACAGACACCTTCTTTTTGAATGATTTATTCTTGAATTACGCCTAACCGATAAGACTTTAGCGATCGGCTCGTAATTGCGAAAGTCGCACGAATGAGTGCTGACCACATAAGTTTGCGTGCTTAAGAGCATGAACTACAAGCGGCTACCAGCCTTACTGCGATCGTCGGCGGTGGCTGGAGTTGGGAGTTGGTCCCGATAGGCTCCACTTTGCAGAATGCTGCCACTCGTCGGTGTCGGTTACAAAAAGTTAACGTCTACAAGGGTGACGATTTTCGCTGATGTCTCCGTGGTAGAGGTTGTGTTCACTCAGCAAATCACTACGCCAAATTCAGTAAAAACGAAGGCTGGTCCCAACTTGCAGTCGTGGGCTCACGGAATGCGCCTCCTCCCTGAGGCGTAATTCGCCATTGCCTCCATTCGTCTTTCGCACATTTCAGAGTGGGAACATTTTACTGCTAATTGGTTGTACGGGCATTTAACGCTATCATTTTATGCTGGTGAGAAAACGCTGAGAAAAGATGTCAAATAAATGCATCGAATCCAATACCAAAGTAACCTTTGGTATTTCCGTAGACATACACGGGCGCTTTGTGACAAATTCATGCAAATTATAAAGTCAGGTCAAGATTATACTTTTTCAAAGTAAAAAAAAATTGAAAAAGCAGTTTGTTCAAGCGAGACCGTCCTTTATGCCGCCTTCGCGTGTTTCATGTTGTACCAAAGGGACGCGGACAATCCTGTCAAGTTTTGCTCGGATGTCACTGGGATTGGCACTATTCTAGTAGCATATGATAAAATCTTCAGTATTTTGTTCCAATGTTTCGCCTTTAAGAAAACCAAATAAAAATCCACTACAACAAGGTAGAAAACATATGGCAATTTTTTGAGGTAAACCAGAAAATATGACACTTTGAAAGTGCAAAAATGCTTGGGGATTGGAAAGGTTGTGTAATCGTCTCTGGATTAATCGCTCGCCTGGTCCTCGAGGGTTCCCCTTGCCTCTTTTGCAAGACATTAATTAAGTGCTTTCCATTCGTTGCTATGGAATGGATAAAAGTCCCCTTTGGCGCAAAATTATGTGCGTAGATGTGTGAAAGCGTCGTCCCACCGATATAACAAGTGACTGCAACTTGCTTGATGGTCCCATCCGCGACGCGTCGTTTCCAGCAAAAAATGTGGGCTAAAATTTATGCATTCTCGGGTCAAATTTTTGACTTGACTGATGGTAAACTTGTGGAGGGTAGTCTCAGCTCAGCAAAGGTAACGCTTTGGCTAAGCTTTGGAAGGAATCCTTCATTCATAATCTTCTTGTTGTAGAAGGTTAAAAAGAAGACGTACTTAGAATGCACCAAGAAACCTCGACTGGGCAAATCCAGCCATTGACAGGAGAATAACTTAAAGCACAGATGATTTGTTTTAGTCAAATGTTTAAGCATACAAGAAGACTTTAGTTCTTTGAAACTAATTAAGTTAAAAGGCCACTTATTGTCACTGGTTACAGACAGCAATAATACCCAACTAGCAGCATTTTCTTGCTTCTGTCAATCAGAGCGAACTTCCGCTAGCCAAATTGAAAGCAAACAGCAAATCAATTAGTCTGGTCGCAGAAGGCGTGATGAAAAGTAGCTCGTTGGCTTGGAATATCTGGAGAGGCAGTTTTGGCGATTACACACATGCTGTTCTCGTGGGTTCGTCATTTGCGCTAACACGACGACAGCTGTTGGAGCACGAAGAGGCAGCGTTTGTTGACATGCGAATGCGATTTGGCTTATGAGCTGGAGTAGCTGCTTCATGATTTACTAATCAGTGATAAAATATGAGGACTTATCAAAATTTACATTTCTCCTTACTGAAGCCAATCTTGTCTGGATCTTGACTGGATCCCTTCATGTTGCTGGAATCTGTGCACATCCGAGCAAGCAGTTTTGTGACTAAATACGCCAGTTGGAAGGAATTAAACAATATTGAAGAAACACGCAGTAATGAGACAGCCATGCCTCCAAGGTTAGCGCATCAACGTCGAAATACTCTCCAATCTGATGGGAATGTATCTTTCGCAACGCCATCAAATTGGATTACATAATCGCCTATCTTTTTTTCCTAAGTTCATGTTTTTTTGTCCAATTCATATTCATCGCTGATACAACAAGGGAAACTTAAAGTCTTCTGCTATTTCCTCCGTAGGAAATGTGTTTACAATTGGACAGATCGTCGACAGTGTGTTGAATATTGCAACTGTAATGAAAGGAAAGCGTTGAGGTTCCTTTGGTGAGTAAGTGAAGTACATTGAATAGCATTCCCGAAGGACAGTCCAAAGTTCAAAGGATAAAAATTACTGGAAATAGGTCTCTTGAGACAGATTACCATTTTGCGATGCCTCTTCCAAATGTGCGTTGAGATCTTGAGGCTGAAGACATTCGCCTCCTGACCAGAGCACCCCAGCGCAAATGCCCGTGACTTAGTGCTAGCAGCATCGCAACCAACGCATGGTGCATCGCAAAATGCACCTGATAAGGAAATGAGTAGCTAGGTACACATATGAAAGCAATGTAAAATTTGGCAAAGTGAGCCACCGAGTTCAAAAGATGTTGCACATCAACAGACCTGCCATGAATCGCTTTGGAATGTTCGGATGCTCCACTTAGCATTTTGCTTCAAAGTTCGCCCAGAGATCGCTACTAGAATAGAAATCTTTCCGCTTTTTACTAACAAACATAAAAATTGAGGGATTTCTCCAGATAAAGCAACTGCTATTGAATAAGACAAAGCTGTTGTTGGGATAATCGCACCAAAGATATCTACTGCAATAAAGGCACGACTTCCAACAGCCATTATTTGGCAAAGCCGAAGCAGCTCAAAAACAGCAAAAAATAAACGTATCTTCGGTTCCAGATAGCATAATTCCAAACAATTTGTTCTGGTTTTAAATTTACACTTGAATTTAAATGCTATGTCTTTTTAAACCAACGTTTTGCTTTCATGATTCGCTTCTCCCCTCCAGAAATTCCATCAAACAAATCCTTATAAGGATTATTTTTGGCCTGTTTACAGCTTCTAGACGCTGTAGCATCCTGTCTGGGCAGTTCTGCATACCAGCAACCAACTTGCCTGCTTGTTGCTCCAAGGCGTGCATCAAAGTCAAGCAAATCCATGCAGCGTCTTGCAACGCAGCTTATGTACAGAAAATCAGGCCTTCTTTTGGCAATTGCCTCGTAAAAACCAACGATGCATTTCATTCCGGTTTTCTTCAATTTAAGGGCAAGAGAAATGGACAAAATTAAATGCCACGATGTGGTCGACTACGATTACATCAAGCATGCTATTTTGTAGAGTTCAGTTTGCGCTGTACTTGACCATTTCTTCAATAAACCAGCGACATCAATTGCAACATCTACGATTTTATACGGTCTTCTTTGCAACACTTTAAAAAATAGAACCTCTCCAAACAAAGATGGTGGATTTACTTGACAGTTCTGCAGTACGCCGTTGAGACCAGCGCTCTCTGCAGACAGAATTGCGGCAAGTAAAAGATTGCTCATGGAATGGACGAAAATTCAGGCAAGCAGAAGCACAACACAACCGGTTGCGCTTTCCTCACTCCCATGAAATGCATTCGTCTGCGAGTTGCACGCCTCACATGGAGAACCGTCTCCCTCCTGAGTGCAACAGTGAAAAGTCACTTCGACGACTTCGGACACGTGGGCGCCTTTCGCTACACAAGTTGATACACAATGACGGTTGATTTTGGCTGACCCATTTGAGGGCTTCAGTGCATTCTGACAGCCACGTCTGTTCTTCTGCCGCAATAAACCACTACTTGCATGTGTTTGGCAATGCCTGTGACCTGATTTGATCTGATCCGATTTAATCTGAACTGAACTGAACTGAACTGAACTGTGCGGGGTTCCTCTGCAAAAGCCAAGCCTTTGTGGTTGACGAATATATGAGGGGGATGGACCGTGCACCCTCCAGCTCCCTGTCACGTCCTAGTGACGTCGGTTGCTGGGAGCGAAGCATTTAAAATTGTTTTAATGAATTAGCGCTCAAAGTCTCATTCCCATAACCCCTCTCCTCTCCTTTCCCCTCCTGTCCTCTGCTTTACTTACATGTTTGGCTTTAATCAACTCTGTATTAGGGTGGATTTTGGTGCAGACACTTGCCCCGTTTGAAATGACGTGTGGCGACAAGTACCCACAACTCCGTATTGGTTACCTTGCACTTGAGTGAGGCATTGGCAGCCCTCATATGGAACAAAGGCCTGCGGAGTGTATGCTTTGGTAAAGGGATAAAAAGGCTTCTCGATGGGTGAAATAGAGGCGGCAAGTATATCATGAGGTGTGAGGGTGTGGAGGCGGTTGTCTACGGCAACAGGTGGATGTTAGCTTGAATGCACACCAGAATGCGATAAGGTTGGCATAATTGCTGCCAAGCTGCCTGAGGTCTTCCATTCAGTTGCGTTACTTTGCAGCGACCATAGCCCGAGAGGAGGAGTGACGATGTCCTCCAATTCAGTGAGTGCGGTTGGAAGGCTTGTTTGGATTTGGGGTAGACGGTTGCCTACGGCAGTATTGGGTCAGTCTAGGTGATCGTTGCGCGTTGTTGAATGTGCAGCGAAATGGGATGGGAACTGCGTGTTGTCTCACTACGATCACGTCATCTACCATGACACGATTGTGCAATACTGTGGCATGTTCGATGCAGCAGTGGTGTGGAGACGTCGGATGGAAGAGGAAGACAGTCTTTTCCGTAAACAGTACAGACTGCAACCGCACTGCGCCCGTTTTTGTTGTTATGATGGCAACAAAATGCTGTATAATACTGTTTAGTTAGAAAATTGCTGCAATAAGGACAAACATTGGTAGAATTGAGGTCGCTTTAGCTATGTTAACTAGTTTTCACAAATGTTTCGCGAAGCTTGTTTGAACTGAAAGCCAGTAGATTGGGAAATTGTGTCTGATGTTGAGCGCCACACCACCGGATCCTGAGTTTGGGTGACTTAACCGTCCATTTGCTTTATCTGACAAATCCTAACCTCAACTTAAAGTAACTCACCGAAACGGCTCGATAAGTAAGTAATGCATAAATAGATTTCCAGATTTTTTATTTACCGCCGCCAAATACCGTCTCATTTATTTAGTTTTAAGATAGGTCCTGCTGCAGCATTATTAATCCTTTCCGAGCATAGGTGCCAACTCTGAAGCTGGGACTCACTTCGGAGTGAAGCAGTGGCATTTTAACTTCCTTCGGTTTTAGCGTCTGCTAATCACCGCGGTCTGGGCGGATGCAAAGTAATTCATTGTATTTGGACCTCATCCTTTTTTGTCTACAAATTAGGCTATCAAATCATATTCATCAAATCGCTTGAACCTGACACCCAAGGCATTGAAGAACATGAGAAAAGGAGCTGATTTTTAGTTTAATTTTTTTCGTTCTAGGCGGTAAGTGCATGGTTTAGATTTGCTAGCGAATCCGACGAGCTGCAGCCGTCTGTTTGAATGCAACAGGAAACCACTGCGGACCGTCCTACTTAAAGTTGGAGACTCCCGTTAGTAGCACATCGCCCTAACCAGAGCGTGTAGTGCGTTTTCCACTTTATAAGCAAATTTGTCCCTGAAGTAGTTTATTTTCATATTTTTCTTTCAGTCCCCTTTGTTTGCGTCTTACATTCCTATGGGGCAAGTGGACGTGCTGGATGAGTTGGAGGTATGTAAATTTACTTTTCAGTTCTGCGTCATTTTTGAAAGCCAAGAATGGGGAATTCGTTACTAACTGTTCAATAGGCAGGATTTAGGTATTCACTGTCCGGAGCCTCTTATTTATCGCCTGTTTAATGCTTATATCTGACTTCGCAGGACAAAATTTCCTACTTTTTACCTCTCTCTTCTTTTCCGTTTCCTGTCTAAAACTCTGCAAATTTCTCTGCCTCATTCCCCCCTCTGCAGGTACTGCTAAAGCAAAAGCTGTTTCTTCCATCAGATCAACTGCCTTTTTGGCCAGTTTTTTGCTGATTTTATGTACTTAAGAGATGCCTTTGGAGTAAATCAGTTGCACTGCATTTTTCCTCGTGATTTTATGTTTTTCACTATTTGATGGGGATAAATCAACCCTCATACGCAGTTTATTTCCACTCAAAATCTCATTCAGATTACGTGCGTGACTTGCCACGATTAAAATCCGATTTCATTCGGTTTCCCTTCCATTCGCTTAGGCCTCAGTAGAGAATAGCCGTTGTCTGAGACTCGAGTTGTCTCTAAAGACTTTGAAGCATAGACCAGGTCCGCTGGAGTGGTATTTGCGATGAATCTAAATATCTTTTGGTCTTTCTAAGCGTGGATTGTACATTTTTGCTGCACTTGTGCAAACCTGCTATCTTGGAAGTTGAAGGCAGGGGCAGAAAGCAAGCGTGTACAGGCAGTGTAAGTCGAGCAGTGCAGAGGATTAGCAGGAATTTCTCCTCCTCCCCAACTCCTTCTCTGCTTAGTTTTTCCAATGCCTCCATGCGAAAAGAGGCGCCAATTTATACATTCCTTTTTTTTCACCGCAATTATAAATTAACCAAAACTTTGCCACTCAAGAGCTTCATTATTTGAGGCGCTCGTGGCGTCTTTTCGAGCTACCTTTGGATTGGGTTAGACTAAGGCATGCTGGTGCCAGTCATAGCCTCGACGACTCATCAGTCTCCTTTCGAGAAGAAGGTTGACTGGCTAGCACTTGATCCAGCAAAGTGTACAACTTCCCTAGAGACTAAAAAACACGCAGTACTGTGCACTGTCGATGTGAAGAAAGTGCAGGACTTCCAACTTGGTCCATGGTCCATGGCGACGGTTTCGAGGGCAATGAACGTGACCTCTAGTTATGTTTGACCGACTCTGAATCAAACAAGTAATCCAAGCATCACAAACGCTCATCACTTTTGGGGATTCTGTGACTGCATAAGTGAAGCGTCGGCGAGAAAATCAGTTGAGATTGTCAATTTTCGGTTCTGATTAGCTTGTAATAAAATGCAAAGTTGAAAATAACGGGGCTACACTCCAATATCTCTTCTTACACAACCGAGTTCGACGGACTTAGACCTCACCAACAGACGGTGTATGAGATAGGAGCCTGTGACGGCATCAGCTAGTGGGGTTCAGCCAATTGAAAGGCGGTTAAAATAGTCTGGGTTAGTTGGGCAGTCATTTTGCAACCAACAATTGGTAGTAATTTACCCAACAATACAATTTTAAAATTTATTTGATCTCCATGTCATAGACCTGCTGTCGAGGCTACAAATTGCTAAGAGTTCATGTGTTTCAATCCTCGATGCATTCTCGATCTTATCTGCCCCGGAGGCGCTAAGGAAGTTGATGAATTTTATCGAGGACCTGCCACGTAAAGATGAAAAGTTGGTAATAAGAGGGCAGGTCGAATGAACATTTAGTGTGGTGCCTCAAGTCTCTCTCGTATTCATCATATGCCACACCTGAATCGGGCAAGATTTATTAATGTTGTTTAACCAAGATTTGAGATTGTTGCTGGTTTAAAAGACACCCACAGGTAAGGGGAGGTGGTTATTAAGTTTTTATTATAACGCGAGGGAACAACTGGTGCCAACGTCTTTGATGCACTTTGTCCATGCTCCCGCATCTGCAGGTGCTCGCGAGTCGCCTAAAGTCAGGCACCGATTGCGCCTACAATTTAGCAATTTGACACAATTTAAAAAAAAAACTCAGTTTGCTTTCAAAAGAGTGACTAAAACCACTGGCTATTTGTAGATTTTCAAGATAACTGGAAAATGTGGGAAGCCATTTTGAAGGAACGCGATTGTTAGCAAGTGGAATCACCTCTAAAACCGCTAAATAACAACACCCCTAGGGGGCCCATGCAAACCTTGGTTATGTGAGTGTGGACAGAGCTTCACCAGTGGCACAGGAAGCCACTGGAGCTGATGGTTGTAATCGCACTCCTCAGTTGACGTGGGTATAGCGGTCGGCGGCAAATAAAACATTCATTACCTCGCATTGTTTTGGCTTCGAAAACTGTTAATCTTCCACGATTCTACTCTGGCCTGGCGGTCTGGCCTCCAGGACAGACCAGAAGTCCCCAGCCCTTCTGCATGTCTACGCCACTTTCTCGTAGTCCGAGATCAACACGTGCACCAACAGCTACTCGTGAAAAGAAGCAGTCAACTATAACTCATGAATAATTTTTTAACTTGTTTGCTAAATTATTTCACTTTTCAAAAGTATTCTTTCAATTATATTTTCTCTTTAACCTATCAAAATTTATTATTCAGAAATAGTAAGAACACAGTGCAACTGCTGATAATTTACTTGAAAATCCACAGAAGGCATTTCGTCAATGGCATCAACATTGCAAGCAGATAAATTGCACACTATAATTCATCCCTCTAATTGTAAAATTATGGCTGCATTAGCTAGCAGACCTTTTATACTTCCGGTCTGTTTTAAGCACTCGACACTAGTGCACATCCAACCTCAAATAAAAGTATTAGTGGAGTGGCAAAGGTTAGCGGAACTGTTTGTTCATTGCATTTAGGTCCACATCCATCGTTGTGTTACTTTTCCCAAGAAGCAACAAATTACTTACACATCTTTTCTTGGAGCCTCTTGCATAATGTAAAGACGGTTTGTGCAAATCCATTTTCCATAGAGGGAGTGAAAGCCTCAACCCTTTATCATGCTTAATGTAGTGAAGGGCACCATGAGGAGGTAGGAAGCAGCGCAACCGCATCCCGATTGCTTGCGCTTTTCCAGTTGCATCAGTCGGGAGGTGCCGACGGTGGCTTGGTGGGGCAAGCACAACTCGCCCATGTTATCTCACAAACACAGAACAGAAGTGCGTGTGCGTGGCAATGGATCGCATGCCTTCCACACCGCCACTGCCTGATTGGTGTGACTATGTGCTCCTTGCAGCACACTGTCTTCCTCACCTCGCCTCCACCTCTCCTACCTCCACCTTCCAGGGTCACACGTAGTGGCCTCTGCCCAGAGGCTGGTAGAGGAGGCGAGTGAAGTAATACCCTCCTCCTCTCCTCCTTTTACAGATGCTTGCATGTAGGTTCTTCCGGATATGCATTTTGTTGTCATCTCGTGCAGCATCGACAACAGGAAGGGAAGACAGCCTAACCCGTTACCGGAACAACATTGAGGAGTGTGATGCCGCGACCAATTTTTCTCCGTTTTGCAATCTCTCTCATCGTTGATTTGGCGCAGCAAATGTCGGAGTCAGCCGGTACTGAGGAGGAGAAGTTATTTGGGAGGCATCAGAATAGGTCAAAATGTTCAAATCGATGCTTGTGCGTAGGAAAGCATCAGACAATTGCAATCACGGCACACTGGGGAAGGAATGCACGACTAACACGCCAGTGGAACCAGACGAGACAATTCGTAACGGTAATCAACAAAAGAGTTGAGAATTTTTTTCCAACTGACCCACTTGCTTGTTCCGCAAGAGCCGTGGTCGTGAACTCTGTTTTGTTTTGCGCACAAGATACCTCCACGTCCACCGCTTGGCAAGCTGCGAAGTAATCATAACGCTGAGACAGATGCAAAGTCGGTTTCACTTTGCCTTTGCTATATACCTCTGCCTTCGATCCAGTGTTCTTACCACCAGCGACTATTACATTTTTCCTTCCCCCACACACTTCCAAATAGGGCGAAACTGTAGATCTATGGAACCTGCCAAAGTCAGGTGGCTGAAGTTGAAGTCGGATGTCTCCCCAGTTCAACGCGCCTAGTGTTTTGTGCTCGAGACCACTCAATCCGTCTGACTTCTTATGCTCAGCGATCTGGCTTCCGGACCATGCTTGTAGCCCTCGACTCATTCACTTCGTAGGTATTGTACATTCTGCCCTAATGTCATGCCTTCTTCCGTTCGCAAGGATGTCTCGGGACGCCACTGTACTTAGTTTACCCCTCATTCATCAATTACTATTTAGAATCCAGTGATTGTAGAATTTCTTGCTCCACGATCAGACGTATCGTTAGCTCGGTAACAAATACTCTTCTTCCGGTGCAACAAGTGACATAAAAATTGTGGCATTATTGAAAAATTATTGAAGTAAATTCAGTTGTTAATGTTGGAGTTGGTTTAGCCAAGCCAAACAATTGCAGTCCGGGGTCAGATTTGACTTGTCAGGCCTTCATGACCTCGGTTCAACTAAATATGTACAAAACTACTGCATTTTGTCATAACTATGTGTTCTCCTGAAACGGTATCGTAGCACCTAAATTTTGTAGTGCCTCACGTCTCTCTTAAAGAGAAACGAAACCATATCACTTGGATAGAATAATTACTGCCAACCCCTGGAAACCAACAGTGAAAACAGGCAGCCAGAGGCTTTGGTGCCTGCAATGCCAAACGAAGTATTAAAAGCATAGGCAGCGCGTTTGTACCCATTTACGGATGGTTGGATGCGATCCTCATTGCACAACAATGCTCCTTGGGAGCATATGCTTCCATGTGTATTTCAAGGGCACGTTTTTGGCCTACTTAATGCCTCTACTAAGACGAATTGGAAAGCTTTTGTCATTGTTGTGCTATTTGATAGGAATAAGGAAGCGCTTGCAGTACATCAGTACTGCAATCTGACAACCGCAGTTGTCGCTGCTTTCAAATCACCAAATTTGATCTGAACAACTTCTTTCCAGTTTGCTGCCGCTGTGAATGCAACATTCAGTCATGCGACAGGATTCAATAGAACGGGTAACGCAATCTCTGTCCAGTTTTATCAAAACTACAAACGTCACTTCCTCTTCAAGAGAAAATCACTGCTTTCCCTCCATGGCATTTCTGCCCACCATCGGTCGCTGGTCTATTGGACTGCGAAACATTGAACTGGAATATTAAAGGCGCGCGTTGAATAGGTTCCTCAAACTGCCGTATGGTGCTTGTGGGAGTGGCGTTGTTCAAGGTAGCCAAAAAATTGATGCGTTTTGTGTTCTGAAGTTGTACGATGTGGTAACACCTCGTGACATGACAACACTTCCACAACCGCATTAAGGTAACTGAAGCCACCACTCATTCATAGAGCATAGAGGTTTCTCCTTACGTAATTGTGCATTGCAGCCATCATTTTTTAATTGTCAAAGAACAGCAGTAGACAATCGTTTAGTGTATGGTTTGAACGTCAGAGCTACAAGCAGCATTGAAGTATTTGACCTCAATCGCGCTTACCTTCTTGCCAGGAGCCGAGAGGGCGTCTTTTGATCCTGCTGATCGCTGCCGTCCGACCATTGCACGTAAATGGTCAAGCAGACTGCATGTTGAGTATCAGAGCAGACGTTAGATTTGATTTGGAGTGTGACACCACCTCCACTTATGGTCAAGTTGTGAGTCCTCAGTGCTCTGATTAGCGCATAAGATTTTTTTTCATTTCCGAAATTCCAATAGCCGACCGGCATTGTTCTCGACACCTAGCGAAGGGATAAGGGCCAACAGGAACTCCTACTTAGTCTAATCGGTTTGCACAGGTTGTCTGCTGTTCACAGAGTACTTCACTAAGAGTGCCCAAATTCGTTTGCAGTTACTCCTCCTAGTTCCTTTTCATAGCATTCAATTTCAGTAATAAAAACTCAGTTTTATCTCAAAGTGGTTTTGGATATAAAAGATTTCTGCGTTCAGCAGCGGAAGAATTTAGAACAGACCGTCAGCAAATAAATTGTTTCCTCTTCGGCAGCCTAAAGAGTATGCAAACCTCTCCCCACACCATCGAACTAGGATGTCTTGTCTAATCTGGAAACAGACGCTTTAATCCCTTTGTTGTGAGTCACTGATTTCGAAGGAGCTTCTAATTTGCTCCCGAATGGAAATTCCCGACTGTGCATAAAAGAGGCAGTAATGCATGCGAAAATATTTAGTACTTTTAGTAATTAAGAACAGCATTTCTTAGCCCAAATTTTGAGGATAAGATCAACTTCATTTCCTTCTATTCTTGTCTGCAACTCGTTTACCTTAGTTATCCCACTTTGGGGTTAGCTGAATAATCCTCCAAAGGGCTTGCAAATCATGCGCCGCATTATCCAGCTTAAGTCAGCCTCGATGGAAAAGCCGATTTTGCTGGATATGTGAATGCGATTTCATTTTAGCAAACTGGTAAATCCAAGACGCTTTTAATGTCTAAACTGCTAGTCCAAGTGAACAAAATTATGTAGGTGTAAAAGGCAGTCTCACCATCGGGAAGTTGAGCCGTAATGCTCCCAACACGGCTAGTTTGCTTTGGCAATTCTTCATTATGCTCTGATTATTTGTTCATGGTATCGCAACTACTAATCACTCCGCTTCTATTCTTCTGCCAGGAGACGTGGCCTCTGGTCCACACCATTAGCCTCTGGCTCGGCTATACTCGTGCATTACATGTCCCGCCTTAACTCCGTGGCTTTTTCGTTTCTAGAAAGATATCCAAGTCCTACAGTTTGTAAAAATGCAATATATTTTTAGAGCACCCTTCTACTTTGTTTACTTTGACTTCCTATGGGAAGAGTTGGCGTTGCCAAGCAGCTGCTTCTTTTCTCCTTCACAATGTGCTCACTTACCGCCCAAGTGACGAAGGCGGAAGTGTAGCTCTCGAGCATCTTTTTGGTTGTCCCTTTTTGTACACAACTCCAAGAAAGCGTTCATTTCCCCCCAAACTCCTTTGCCGTCTTTTCATTTCACTTGCTCAGTCCCTCCGGATGCGATGCGTTCTCTCCACACGCAACCACAATTCGGCTGTGATGAACCAATCAAGTCTTGTAGATAGATTGTAGAATTCTTTTCATCAAACCTATTCATTTCCTGGGCAACGAGCTGTGCATAAATGACTCGATCCGGATGTTTGAGATTCAAGTGTCAGTGTCTCATGGCTGTGCCATTATTAAGCATTTAACAGCCTCAATCAATGTCCATAAAACGAGAAAATTGAGCATCACATCACTTGCCTTTGAACCCTTTGGAGAAAAAGCCGAATCTTCAGAATACTTTTTGGAAACGCTATCGTCACTAGTAGACGCTGACCCGAGGGTAAATGATGCTAAACCAAAAGGCCGCAACCCTCACTTAAAAGTAAAGAACCTGGTAAAGTTGTTGTCCATAGTTGCTGCCTAAAACTCAATGCCCGGTATACTCGGAAGCCATCCCAAGCAGCATTACTGTCTTTCCAACTCCCCGATGCCTTAAGGCGACAGCTCTTCGAATATCGCCTTACTTTACAAAACGGTAAATTTAAACAACAAAACCATGCACCATGTACCGTGTTTACCAAATCTTTTCAACCATCACATATATTAAATAGCCTTAGTTTTTGGGTCATTATTCTTTTATTCATGGATTTGTTATTAAGGTCATATTGAGGTCTAGATTGCATTTTACAGCTTCAAGCGATGATGACATACCTAGTAATCTTGATTAGAAATTCGGAGGGCCTTCATTGAGTTCCTCTTCCTCAGTTTCATTTAAGTTGAAGTGCAATTTCGCCCCACCGAAGGGAATGCATTTCTCTCCTTAGACAATTAGAAAGTGGTCGTGGCAACAGCAAAGTCCTTTGGGATTAAAATAGCATGTAGCTGTAGGCATACACTAATTTCATGTCTGACTTGCCCAATCTGTCGTTTTTATTCCCATAGGCTGGCCAAAGCAACCACTCTTTGCATTGCGCCCCAATCGCTAATGCGTATCAACGTACTTCACATATACTTGACAAGGTTCGTTTCTAGCACTCTGTGCATTGCTTTCCTCCATCCAAGGAATAATTTGCGCACACTTACATCTCTAGAAATAGCCCATACCATGTTTTTACCCACATAGCATTATGCCGCTATCTCAGGGCAGATTAGAGTTAATGTTTGTCCAAAGCGTCAACGCCATATCCGGGCTGCATTTTTTGGGTTCATTTAGCTTCCTTTCCTTATCACCGACGTTGGCAAACCAATGTTTGAGGCTCCCTTAGCAGCCGCAGAAAGAAGGTGTACCTGCTTCCACCCTCCAGCTTTTGTTAATGGTCCTTACTTTGTTTTCCCCTTCAAACTCCCAATTTTCATGGGTCCTAAAACAATATCATCAAAACTGCCATCCGCCCACTTTGTTTTTTATCTTTGAAAGAAGATGGGAGCAGTGCAAGGGGAGTGGCTTCAGTTACATCGGAGTGTGAATGCCTAAGTGAGGTCAATTTGAGGTAAAAGTGATTCTCTTTGCGCTCCGAGTTACCTATTAGTAAAAAGTGATTGGTTCAAAAGTTGCCGTGTTAATTGCGATTAAACATCGGCTGAACGAAGTAACCTCACCATTGTAATTATCACTAAAAGGCTCATGAGGAAGCGGTTGAGTTCGTTATCTTGTCATTATCATGCAGCAAAATTATGGCCAAGGAAACCTAAAACTTCAGATGGGAAAAACTCACTTGGAACTCTTAAAGCAGCTAATTGATGACTACCAAAGCTTACCCATTCGCCTGAGAGAATGTTGGCCCAGACTTCGTATAACGAGGTCTAATGGGATTTATTCACAGATTCATGATTGGACAACTGTGCTCACGTCAGAGAGAACTTAAGTGACAACGCCATTTGTCTCTTCGTCACTGATTGGTCAAAATATTGGTACAGATAATGGGAAATTAGGTTCACAGATGGAATTGCCTTTTGGTGCAGCCTGAAGCAATATTTATTACCACAAAAGTGGAATCATCGACTGACAGCAAAGAGTAAAAATAGAAACAACTCATTGGCTAAGTTGTGGGCAAGATGACTTTGTCTTTTGATGACTGCACTGGCTGTCAGTCAAGAAGGACTATCTAGAGTGCCGTCTGTCAAAAGGGAAGTGAATTTCTGCACCGAAATTCTAGCAAGCAATAAAACCCGAGGAGACTGTTGTATGTAATCCAGCTTTCGCTAGGACATGAACTTGCCTGCCTGCAAAAGAGACTACATTGAGAGCACACTGCTGCGCATTAGTGGCGATTGCCCGAGAAGGAAGAAGCGCAAGAGCTGACTTAGTGATAGATTACCTAGACCGGCTGACTTCCGTAATGCGGACCAGACAAATGGCACCCGCTTTGTATGCCGCTAAGTTGGAGTCATATTCGGCCAAATCACTTTCATTACATCGTTACAGTAATGGACGGGAGCCATCACAAGAGAATATGTATTTGAGCCAACGCTTTGGTTGGTCAAAACTTGGATTCGAAATATTGAAATGTCACTCGACACTGTGAGAACACTGCCATCCCATAATCACAGCACGGAGAGAATTTGACTATCCCATAAAATCCATTAATTTTATGGTAACAGTGACAGCACAGATCGGGATATTGTCAACTCTCTTGCAAATGGACATCCTATCCAAAAGCAGTAGACTAAATGCTTCCTTGTCAAGATGGTAGTAAAGCGATGGCCTTTTTAGGCATTTGGAAGTGGAGCAAATCTATCGACCACCAAAAAATTGCAGTCAGACTTGTTCACCCTCCTACAACTTCATTACAACTTTCGCTTACACTCAACTGGCGGAAGTAATTAGGCGAGCGCGTGCTTAACCTTCCCTTTTTGGTAGAGTTGGCAAAAATTCGAGCCTCATTTCCCTGAAAGCGCTGAAAAAGTGCCATGGAGACAGAGTCATACATCAATTATTTCGACTCACTTCTGGGTAGCATTCTAGCAGTAGAATGCGAAGTGCTTTGGACAAAATGGCGAAGTAATCACGCAAACCGCTTTGGACTTCGGACAGATTTTGGCATCGCAAAAGGAGCTTAAGGTTGCTAGTTACAACAACAGCAGTCATTGTTGTTTGTTATTGTTTGAACAGATCAAACCCTGATCCGTAAGGACTGTTTTAGTTTTTGCCAAAAAGTTGTAGCAGATGCCTTCAGGAATGAGTGCACTGCAGAAGTAGGGCCAGTATTCTTCTTAAGGCATCCTTTAATAGTCAACTCACCCAACAGGAGCCTAAGAAAAGTTTTAGTGACTAGCGTCACCATTTAATCCCATTAACCTTAAGGCAAATTTGAGTTAAGATTCATTTATAAGTTTTCCTCCGCTGATAGAATTTTTTCACAGGCAAACATGAAATCTCGAGCTGCATAATGCGGCTATTTAGTCCCTTTTCCCTGAGTTCCGTTTTATCCCACTTATTAGAGGTGTTCACTGGTCTCTCCACACATTCTATTGTTAACTTGAAATCATTTAGTCAAATCAAGTAGTACTGAGATGAGGATACCCTGCGATGGTGTTGCATTATTTCAGACCTGATTGCCTCCAGTGCTGTGATGGCTCTATCAATTCACCTGTTGGCCGAGAGTTGGCTTAAGTCATTAATAATTCACGCTACTTAGTCAATGAGTTGAAGCGGGTGGGTGTCCTCCTCCAAAACTAATGACGTGGATACTCGTGACTGGTTGAGAGCGAATTTCAGTTACATCCGTTTTACATCAACGAAAATAAGTTTGATTGCATTAAACATGTGTCCAAATTTAGCTGTTGTCTATTGACTGACAGATTGGCTTCTTCGTTGGAGGATAAAGGAAAGGTTTTCCAACTAACGGCTTAAGAGCAGCGATTTTGGAACGCCATTTGACGTGCGGTGGTGCTGGATTGATCCAAAGCCCAACGGAAGAGCTTTGACACGATCCCGCTCGCATCCCTCTGGTGGGATCAAAAGGCCACCAACCTGGCGTACGGTTTGTTTTACCAAGCTTTCCGTCCCATTTTTTGCTTGTATCAGATCTTCAACCCCTCATGTATTACTGACTTTTTTTAAATTAGCCATCACCATGTCCGTTGGATTTGCGAGTGATAAACCTTACAGCTAAAGTCAGTTTTTATTTCGATGTCATAATCACTGCAACAGAGGACAAATTCTTCTCACTCCACTCAATGTGGTGAAAATCAGATTTTGTAGAAAAAGACCACTAGTACCCCAAAACACGCAGCTTCCCTGGAGCTGATTTATCCCTCATTTTGTCAATTATATATGCTCGAAGAAGCATTGCCTGCAACAGGACCGCAGTCAAAATGCGTGATGAATGGTTCAACAAAGCTCAAAATTAGGATATCCCCAGCCCTAATTGTGCCTATTTCTCATGTGGTAAATGATTTAAAAATATCCAAAAACGGACTTATTTTCTACCAATTACGGAAACAGCACAATAGTTCCGAATTGCAATCGTATAGACGCAATTCAAGTTAGAGAGATAAAAGTTATTTATTTATATGTATTGCAGTCCTAAGTGTGATTGCTACTTTACATGAGCTATTTAGCCATAAAAAAGCACGCCCTAACACTTTTTGAGGCTTTCAAGAAGGCTGTGAGGACTACTGACGTGGTCTGAAGTCCAGGCGGAACGTTTAGTGCTCCGTTACCGCCATGTCCACGACGCTCACCTCGAGCAACACATCGCATTCGGTGCTATAAGAGGTACTCTCGCAAGCTAACCCCGACGCTCACCAAGTGTACGTGTGGCAGTTCCGCTGGTTCTAGAGCCGCATCCCGGCCACAAGCGCATTCGGGGAGGGAGATTTTGCCTCACTTTTATTTTACTTTAATTTTGTCACGCTATTGCCTTGCCATACCTGTCCGGGTTCTGTCCAGCTAGTAGAGAAGTGGAGGCGGTGTCACATGTCCTCTTCATTGACCTCTTCATGCGGATACCGCAAACGGCTTCGCAATATACTTTTCCTAGCAAGATATGGCCACGGCTACTCCCCTCTAACATATGAAAGCATTCCTTCGGGACATAGGCTTAAGGTGGTTGGTTTTGACGTTAGACGTAATTTCCAGACCTTCTGTTAGGAGTCGTCAAATACTCTCCTACCTGTAGTATAAATTCTTCCTTTGTCATATGAATAATTGGTATTTAAGGATGAAAATCAAGATGGATGCTTCGAGACTTCACGACGAAAAAGGAGAGACGGAATGTACTTTCCCGACATGGGGAAGCGCTGGGTATTACTGGCATGGCTTAAAGGCCAGGCCCCCAGACAGAGGTACAATGACGCATTCCTTGAGTGACTCGTTACCAAAACTGGGTTGCAATGTATCCATGTTTCACAGCAGCAATGCATAGAAGGAGCCGCATGACTGGTCTGAGTGGACTTTGGCAAACTCTACACTGATTTTGAGCGTGTCTCTATGCTGAGTTTATCTTATTACTCTCTATGTGCAAAATTTCTATCCTCGTAGAAAAATCAACAAACTCGAAGACCTTAAATGCTTACTGAGCCAAAACTTGCACCCAGTAGCTTGTCGAGGATGACATGGCAGCAAAGGGGCACTGAACCTGTCTTTCACGCCCCCTCACGTCCGCCCTCCTCCCCTAACCTATGGAAGATGGGTATTTTCAGGGCCCAACGCATAGGGACCAAACGTCGCAGCTTCGATGCTCTCTCCATCTTCTTGCCTCATGACCGCAATGTGTCCATAGATAAGAAGTAAAGGTATCGTCGGAGGTTTACAGAGGTCATCGGTCGAATAATCCCTTAATCCTGTTTCAAAAACCTTGACTACTCTTTATGTTAGATGAGCTTCCAGAAGGTTGTTTGCAGCGTGAATTCGGTTCGCCGGGGTTGGCATTTAGGGTCAAGGAAATGGTAGTGCTTAGGACAAAAAGATGCCATTATTGAGCCGCAAACAAAGGTAGTGCTATTAACTTATGTATCTACCTATCTATGTTATAAAACAATAAAAACGATTCACTTTCTAGTCTTTGACTAAAACGGTCTTGTTTCGTTTGAGGAGACAATAGAGGACCACTGCAACTACCTCCAGCTCATTGCTATTCACGACAAAAGTCGGAGTTGTACTTAAAAAGTTTTACCATGGCCTTTCGGGAAATTCACACCTCACAATTGCTGCTTCTGAAATGGGTCAAGCGATGCTGGAGTAGGAATAGCTAGAGCCGGAAGCAAGGCAAATTAAGGGGGAAGGGGTCTTTTGGCTTTAGCGGGCAAGAGGGCGCAACTCGCCTGTCGCCAGCCACGCACAGCGCCCGTCTCGCCAAAATACTTCTGTACTTCTGCCTGGCTAAACAACCGTCTTCTCTCAGGTGCAAAGGCTGTTCTCCATCAACTTTTGCATCTCCCATCCACTGGGCTTAAAGTATGCTGCTTTGTGGAGGAAAGGAAGTAAACCTTGAGAAACAGAAACCGCTTTATTTCTCCACCACTATCGCATGGTATTAAGAAACCAAACCAACCTTGGTCATAACTGTCCACGCTTGCATCACTTGGACGTCTCACCAGAGTCTCATCACCACACTGGACTTGCACCCATCACACGCCACCTTGACGGACAGTGGCTGTACTGGCCAATGCCATTCGTGCCACCTAATACGGTTAATGGCAGTGTCCCACCGTCACGGTGGTGCTATTTCACATACGAATAAAAAGGGGAGTTGCACCGTGTTTTTAGCCTTACCCCTATTCCAGGACCCGAGAATGACCAATTCGGCGCATAGAAAATTTGTTTACATACGTAGGTGCTAACCCGTTCTCCGCCACCCAAAAAGATTGTTTACATCGTCTACGCACCAAACTTCAGGACCTAGTCCATTGCATGCCCACGCATATAATCAAACTGGCTTTCAGATCATCCAGCATGCCCTCGGCATGCATTGTACCACAAAGACAACCCGAAAAAAACAAGAATTAATCTTCGTTACTTTGGCTGAAATTGAAATTGGCGCAGAAGATTTTCAGAAAATCCAACTGGGTTAATATTCCATACCTCGCACAATAATTCACCCCACTTATCTTCCCATGGTTCTGCATAACAGTACGCCACGACCCAATATGGAAAGGTGGTGAGCCACCATTGTCAGCAGACTCAAAAGCAGTGGCTGGCAGAAACATGCCAAAAGGCAGCAAATAATGCAGCTGAAGACGGTGTATCATATCGGCACCGAAACAGAGCAGTGCGCCAGAGATTGACATCAATAATCCGAGCCTCTCTTGGTAATAACTACAGCTGCGAGTAGTAAACACAGACCACCCTCCCCGTCTCAGAGTCGACCGGTCAGGGGTCGTGTAAACCCACAGATGCGCGCGAAAATTCGCACACAACCACGGAAAAGTTGGATCGAGGTGACTGATGCACGTACGCAAACACACGTGTGCACAGACATAAACAACCATGGAGATCGGCTCTGCATTGGTGTGACGTTACCATAGTTACGAAGCCATAATATCACGGTGATGTGGCCAGATTTGTGCGGCTAGAGAAAAGATGCTAGCCACCGATGCGGGTATTTTTGTACCTCCTGGGGGAGGATTCGTCACCTTCTGCCATGATGTCATAGGCATTCGGAATTTTACTCTCCCAGGGACTGTTTACCTTACGGTGTGTCACCTACACCAAAGAGGTTGGGATACCTTAGCGTCATAATTTTGGGGTCAAAAAACTAGTTTCCCGAAACCCTGAGGTAATGGAGGTCTTTCCTACTTGCGATTTTCCCTTAAAAGATGGGATGTTTCACCCCACTTTTCAACAGTGAATTTAAGTCTCAATATATGCAGGTCGAGACACCACCTAAGTTTTTATAGTGTCAAGTTGCGTTCCAAAAAGGCAGCTGTGTGGGAGATCTGAAATGAGGAAGACTCGGGAGCTGCGTATACACAGCTAACGAAAAACAACAAATTTACCACGATCACAAATAAAGGGGTCTCTGAAGCAAGTTGACAAGTCGAGCAAGGGTGAGCAGGCCCCACAACACGAGATGGGTAACCAATTATATAGGAAAAATTTGGCCTTTCCCTTCCTCTAGCATGAAACAAAGGTAAACCAGATCAGGACAGCACGCTACTAAGTGATGCTTTACCTAAATGAGTAAGCATGAGATGGAGTTGGCGAAGCTGTCAACGCCTGAAGGATGATTGTTTGATTTTAATATAAAAAGATCAAACCAATTTGTCAAAAAGGGTCACCCGCTCTCACCAATGAGCCATTCCAGTGATTGCTTTCATTTCATTGGAGACCAGTCTAGTGTTCCGAGGAGGTCGTGAGAAATACTTCACCGATCGTTTGTGCCAGGAGTTGTTGCACAGATAAGTGCGTCAACCGCTTGCCATACCCGAATGGCCAGGTGGGTGTAATAAGACGCCGAAGTCTGCAGAGCGTATGAATCATCGCAAGTCACCTCACTCTAGGCAAGGGTCAGGTTAGTTTCCAAGACCCTAACTTAACAAGACAGGCTTTTGGATTCATCTGCCCGGGGTAATGGACGCTAACGGAAAGCGGCTCAAGCAAATGCCTCCACTTAACGTGAAAAATTAATTGCTGGTGCGTCGAGCTCACGTCGGGGTTGAGTAATGTAAACTTCTACGGAATTTATTGAGGTCTTATGTGAGATTCGATAAATTGGAAAGGGTAATCAACGAATGAAACTTGGGAAAGGGAAATTTGTATCAAAACTGACTAGAGTTGATCAGGAATGGGCAAATTGAGTCACAAAGGCATGGATCAGTCGATGTGATAAACAGATGGCGAGGGATGTCAAGACGTATAACGACCCAAGAAGTCCAAAACTGTGCAGCTGCACACAATAAATGAAAATCCAATTTGCGTCACACCCAGACCATCACGCAGTCAGACAGGAGGATGTGACGTCTATTCGACTCCCTCCCCCTCATCCTCAACGCCCGCTAACGACGAACAAGTAGAAGCGTATGACCACATGAACAGAGCCGATTAAACTCCAACCACGTGACGTCGACTTATCTGCTATGCGAGCAAACAGCACCAGCGGCCAAACTGCTTCGTTTCTGAATCAAAGACTCTGAGTGATGACAATAACCTAAAACTTGCGAGGAACGACAGCAAATTCCCACACGCATTCCTGATACAGTGGTGTTGCCTTAGAGCGCTGGTTAAACAGACCTTGCGAAACACGTCTAGGCAAGACATCGCAGCTGAAAGCCAGCCACTACATCAAAGAATTGGATTCATAAAAGAAACGCCACGACTAAAAAACACTAACTGGGAGTAAGAGCATGTCTCATGCATCCTATCACCGCCGCGCCCCATTTTGAGGGGAACGTTCCAAAAAACCATAAACACAGGCAATACTGCCACCATGCAAATGGATATTTGAACGCGATTTATTACCAATGATTCCATTTACCACATGCATCGCGAATGTAGACGTTGGATGTGTGCATGTGTCAACTCATGCAAAAATACAGCAGTGAATTGGGAAAAAGAACTGCAATAACTTGAACGTGAAACGGGGTAATTCGGACGAACGCGCACACGCAGAAATGGAGGAGACATACACACAGAATTACACTTTGATCAACACTCACACACATGCTGAAAGCTATTACTAATAAGCGCAGGAAAGGGAATATCAGGGAAAGAGCTTGCGCGCACGCACTTCCAGACAGCTGTTTTTGAGGACTCAGAAGAGAAAGTTCTTTAATAGACCGCATAACTTCGAATTTTCGACTGTAGACAGCAAGCAGCGATTATGGCAGCGATCTGAATGAGGCACAGGGCTCCTGCAGTTGCGATTATAATATACATGGAGGACTCAACTTTGCTCGTAATTACGCTCCAACAGGACTAGACGGCAAAAAGGAGAGATCACACAATTGAAGCCTTACCTTCTCAAACACATACAAACCGCAGCTCACATCGGGCATCTTGAACCCGCAGCAGTGGAGCTAAAAAAGGGTTGGAAAGCAACAAAGAAGCGCCTACTTCTCGCTCAATCTGCCGTCTGAACGTGGTGTCAGGGTTGCTGAAAACCTCCTCAAAACGCTTCGAAAGGAAGTCCATCAACTAGAAAAGGGGGGGGGGTGTTCACATAAAGGAAAAAGCACCTACCTCGTCCTTGTACATAAAAGCGAAAACCGCTACAGCAATCTGGAGGCATAGAAGGATCGCTACAATGACGGCGAACTGAAATATGTGAGCAAAAAACGAACAGGATTAACTTCCTGGAGCAGTTTCAAAGTCTCAAATGCCCTTGTATTTCAAGCAGGACTCCATATCACATCCATTTAAGCTTATTCAACTGTATCGAAACCCATTTCGTACTTAAACCACATTTCTAGAAATTAGGACCACCTAATAAACGACTATAACTTAAGGTCGCCATAGTCTGAATTGAACCAGTTACTTAAAGTAGGGATAACTAACATCATGGTCGCCAAGTAATAAGCCTTTCTAATGAAACTCTACGTCGCCGCAATTAAACAAATTAAACCTCCAAATGAAGGCGGGCAGCTTCGTTTACAAGGCTAGGATAGCGGAAAGCTGCTACGCAAGGAATCGCACAAAAATAAACACATGGAGCACCCGAAATATTTACTGTGTCTGAGAACTTATGCGGTAAATGAGGCGGTAGAGGCAACAACAAAACCAAACGCTGATCCTTAAGACTTAACGAAAGGTTGTTAAATGGACACTCAAAGCCTGATTTCAGCAGAAGGGAAAAGTAACATGCTTTCCAAGCGTAATGAATAACGGTGGGCCGCACTGAACGTACCGTAATGAGCATGCAAGGACTTTCGTAGCACGCTCCACAGCACCCAAGAAAACCGACGACAAAGATAATAAATCCAAGCACAATGAGAGCAATGGAGAAAACCTTGACCACATCCCCAAATTGATTGCTGTAGAGACTCAGTTGATACAGCAAATATCCGCCAAAGCCGGACAGAAATAGGCCAAACACCTCGAACGGAGGTAAAGTTATTTAAGAAAGGAAAAAAAACCAACCAAGACATATCAAGAACCAGTACAACCGAAGCGAGCCGGAAGAAATGTAACTTCGTGCGCTACTCAATTAAACACCCACATTAATTATTAACAGGAAAAGAGGCCTTGATGGAGGGAAATGACGCACGCTAATGGCTATGAACTAGACTACTGACATACCCAAACCTGCACTATTTAATCCGAAAGGTTGTAGCGCCGACAAAAATGAAACGATAATCCCAAGTGGAATCAAAGGACAACGGTAAAAGCGTAAATATCCGGCAAAAACTTACAAATACTACGAAATTGAAGAAAAACGTGCAGTATTTCACACACTTCATTCCACCTTGAAGAACGCCCATCTCTCAAAACCGGCACCAAAGTACGACAAACAACACCTCAAAGACTGAAAACAGCGCCTTTTAAGCGTTATGAATTAGTATGGAAAGATTAAAAGAATCAGTTACTTTCGGATTCATGCTCAAAACTAAAAAGAGTACCTCATACTTCGAAAACTACAGCATTATGGTTCAAAGAGACTTTCAAAGTTATCAGAATCGAGATAACGGATATATTATTACAAACACGGAAGACAGTATTTCTATAGGCTCCCAATTCAGGTAGACATAAGATGTTGTGTAAGAATTTTATATCTTAGACATAACGTTAGTATAAAAGTTTCTAATAACGCTTCAAAGTACTTTAAATGTCTAAATTTTCAGATTTTGCTCCTAGCATTTGTCCATCAAAGACCATAGATATTTAACAGGAGTTATTATGCTGTCTTTCAAGACTTCTCTAAAGAGAAAAAAATGCATAATGTCTAAATTAAATGAATATTTGGCTTACAGAATAGCACTGTAGCACTTTAAAGCTTTTCGGAATCTAAACGATTGCATGGTACTTACTCAGAGCAGCACATAGGGCATATGGAAAGGATTAAGGTTACCGGTATTCCCAGAATTTAGCCTACTCTACACAACATATACCAATGGTAAAAATCTCATGATAGATACCATTAGGACGCGCGAATGCACGAACTTTTGATGAATTGCCTGATGGTCGCACTGACTGCACTTAACGAAGTGTGGAATCAAAATTTCGCCCATAAATAGCAACCACAAAACTGTTACTGCGTTAACGTTTATCATTTATCTGCAAAAATACAAAAAATTCTCAATACGTTGATTTACTCTCCTCTGATACCAGCATAGCGGCCCAAATCAGCCCCTGAGACAGAATTAATAATACTCGAACTAGTAGCATGCCCTTAAAGTCAGTTATACCTACAAAGGCAAAGTAACTCCTTCATGGATTTAGGATAACCAACAATTGAATTTTGAATGCGAAAAAGAAACTTTTTTCATTTCCAGGGCTGTAAACGCAGCCATCGGTACCGTTTATTCATTCCAAAAAGTCTTACTGCAGAGATGCCCTGTACATTTAAAAAATGGATGCAACTTTTTGTATTTGCTTTAATATTTCTTTTAGAAATGGGATCACATGACACTGCCGCAATTTTTTACCTTAACATAAGCCAGTCAAACCTAAAACTCTAATCTAGTGCAAAAAATCCGTAATTTTAATGATTTAATAAATTATAATTTCTGAATCTATAACGGCAATATTGCAAATATTAGTCAGTGCAAAATTGTTATATCACGCGCTTGTTTATATAACCCAACTTAGCCCCATACAGCTGCCAGCACGTTTTTGATGCTCGACATTCGCAGTTATGGATGGTGCACGTGGAGATGGATAACGTTGTTGAGTTTTTAAGGGAACGAGAAGTAAGGGGTTTCCAGCACCGCATTGTTGCTACTTTCTCTGACAAAATCCCTTTTCACAACGCAAAGCTTCTCAAACCTGACTCACCTGTTCCATGTCGGTCTGTATTTTTATTGAAAGTAAATTGTGACGATACCATAATTGCTGCGGCACACATGGAAGGCGTTGTTATTTTGTATGACAGCTCTTCAGGAGAGTGTATTGGACGATGTGAAGGTCATGAAAAGCCTCCTTGGACGATTAACGTTAGTCCGCAACCTATGCTTCGCTTTTTTCGACAGCCTCCTTTATTAACCATTTCCAAATCAACTCTTGGATTTATTTCGTTTCACTATTTTCTTTTAGTTTCACCCTTCTGTACCTCATTTGTTGGCCAGTGGCTGTCTTGGCGGTCGTGTGTGTTTATGGTCAATTGTAGGAAAATTCTCAATCACTTCAGGAAGGGACAGGATTGTCAAGCCTAGTTCTACCTATCTTCGACTTGGGGCTATTGCTTCTCTTTCATTTCATCCATACCGTTCGATCCTTGCTGTCGCTTGGTAATTTTCATGCTTCCTTTTAGTACATAAAGTTCGGTTCACTATTGCCGCCTGATCTGTTGGCTAATCTGTTCTAAGACTCTATCAAACCCTTGTTAAGTAAGGCTACAACTTTATTTTTACTAACTCATTATCTTATGCTTTTTAGGACCCAAGAAATTGCTTTTCTTGATTATGAAGAGGGCTGCATTCTCTCTGTTTGGCGATTCGCATGTGATGGCTCCGGTGTTCGATGGGTACACTTTAATCCTGATGGATTGATTCTCTACACTGCATCATCCAATGCTCGTCCTTTTGGAAGTAATCGTTTGCAGTTGTCCCCTATACCGATTCCCAGAGCATCTTCCCCTCTAGACGGAGTTCGAGGTGCGTCAGAACTTAATCATTCTTTTTATCCTTTTCTAACCTTACAAACATCTATATTTTGTTACCCAGGCATAAGCCCTTCAAAGATACTTCGTGGTGAGTTGGTGCAATTTCTTCTTGGACAACCTGCAGAGTGGTATGAGGGTCTTGGAATTTGTCATACCTGCTCCCTACGGCTGTGCCTCTGGGCCGCTGGTCTAGTTGTTGATGCTAGCTTTCCCCATCGGAAGTCCCCCCCTCCTGAGGCTGTCGATCGTATTTTGATCGACGTTGCCCTGAATGTTCCCAATGGGCCCTCTAAGGCTGAAGAGATAATGGCTTTACGCCACGAGGATCCATCTCCCGGTGTCGTAGTAGTGATTGAAGACTTTCCTTCCAATGAGTGGTTCCTCTCCAAAGGTCTCTGGAACTTTTACTGTTCTGCGGCGCAGCCCTCAATGATGTGTTGTCCCGGGCATATCCACGATCTCTTTCTGACCCATCGAGATCTTGTGCGCTACTCCCTCTGTCGTCGATGCCTTCAGAAATTTTGGCAGTGGGCCAATGATGGCAATCGTGTGCAGTGGTTCACCTGGACCCAGGCCAATCCAAATCCTCAGGTAGGCCTTTATCTTACTATCATTATTTGAAATCTAGGGCGTGCAAACATCCAAGATACCAGGTTCGGAAGCAGTTCGATCTGCGGGGATGTGCCATCGATGCTGTCAAGATTCAGATCGGAGCTCAAAGCATCTAAACGTGACCACTGTGGCAGGCGATTCGTCTACATTTAGTTTACTCGAAAGCCAGTTACTCACCTCCGTCATTCAGGCTTCTGTGGTCTCTACTGCACCGCTTCACTTCGGCGCGGCCGCCACCGCTGAGACAAGTGGCTGCAAACGCAAACACCCTGTGCGTAATATTCTCATTCATGCCTTATTTTGGGGCTTCTTGTTTGTGAGTATGTATAATGTGACTTGGAATGTGATGTCTGAGGACGAGCTTAGCTTGAGGAGCAAAAAATGCGGGAAAAGGCTGCTTTTGTTTGTATTTTTATTGGCTCTACTTAGTAATGTATGCACAAATGGTGATGTAAGTCTCATTCGTGCTGTGACCTCAACCTCTTTATGCATATGTATGCGAGTGTGCGCGTGTTTGTGCGCCTAGACGCTCCTTCGACCGGCATAAAGCCTATCGACTGCTTAGAGGTGGAAGTTGGTCGCTGATGACTCAGTGCGGGTCATGTGCATGCTCTGTCGCCAAATCGGTCAAATTTATCGTTGCCATCCTCGCAATTTAATTTGTGGGTATCACAATTCCTCTTGACCCTTGGTCCTCGACGCTTTGTTTACTCCCCCTCTAGCTCATGGCTAAGAGGCTTAAATAACTTTCTCCGGCTTGTTGAATCACTAAATTACCAGTTTTAGCCTTTAAAATTGCCTTTTAATCGTTTAGGAACGACACAACCACAGCATCGACAGCAGCATGCTTTCCGGCGTCGGAAAATATTCGGACCTCGATCATCTGTTGAAGCGACCCCTTGTAAAGAATCCCATATCGGATTTTGCATGGTCTTCAGAAAACAACCAACTGCGCAACGGAGGTGAATTGATCTTACACTGTGTTTGCTTTCATAACAGAACGGAGCTATTCTTTATTATTCTTGCAGTGCAGGTATCCTATTTTTTGGCCGCTTACCACCGATGGTCCTAAATCACCTGGTCTGGGGCACCCGTTTGTAAGCTCACCGAATTTAATCCACACTAATGTGTGCCCGTATTTGAGCGCCGCCGTCAGGCGAGCTGATATTTGGAATCATATAGTGGTCCGCACGCGCATGGAGAGCTGTTTGACCTCGCGTATGTTTTGTCAACCAATAGAGCGAGGTACTTATGGTAGGTCACTGGCTCACTTATGGCTTCGCATTGTCACTCGTCGCATCAACGTTATTGTTTGCTTAAACTGTTGTGCATCTAACTTCCTCCCACGACTGTGTTGAGATTTTCACTTACAATCACGAGACTTTGACGATGGCGTTCTTTCCTTGATGCCGGTCTTTGGTACTAGGCGCAAGCGTGGAATGCAAATTAGTTTAAATAGACGTCATTCTCACTTTTCCTGTCCTAGCTCAAGTCCCCAAAACCAAATTTCCCGATTAATTACTCCTTTGATTCACACCTTTTGGTGCACGCGTGGACATGTGTGCATGCATTGAGAGGCGGATTTTCCGAATTTAATCCGGCTACTCGTCGCCAGTGTTTTGCGCTTTGTCTTCACTTCAAGGTCTCCTTGATCTGGTGGTTGGTACTATCACGCGGTAAAAAAAACCCAAAATATAGACCATTTGTGCTTGAACGCGAGTGCTTATTTCTTGGTTTTTCTCCGTTCAGTGTTTCTCCGAAAGAAATAAATGACTTTAAATCGGTTTACCAGGTGGATGCTGTTTTTTGTTGTGACATACGTGCTCTTCAAGGTGCTGAATCGGCACTAGTCTTAGTTTTGCAAATCGGGTTAACTGTGCCCACAAATTGCCAAGTGCATTCACTGCCTTTCGATTGACGATTGTGTGGAACCTATTTCGCTGGGCTCTTTTTTTGAGTTGGTGTCCGTTTGGTTGGGTCGCTGCTTCACCAACATGGTGTCCCATTAGTTTGGTTTTCGAAAAGAAAGAGAGCAAAATTTGAGCCAGGCTGTGGACTTGGAGAAAGCGTCTCTTGCCCTTTCGCTAATAAGGCTCGAGGGCGAGCGTAGATGTTTTGTTCTTATATGAAGGTTGCACTTGCACCACTGACCTGACTCAATCAACTGCTGTCTGAAAGCTGGAAAGATGTGATTGTCCCAGACCAATTATTTTTTTAGCCATACTTTGCAACCAAAACCAGTCAGTATGTCGATAAGGTAGGCAGGTCAAATGTTTGAGGTACTGCCAGTGGGCACGGCAGTAGATCCTGTGGCCATGTTTTCTGTTGGCGTCTCAGTTATAGCGGTGTTGGATTGAATTGTTTTGTCGTTTCTAAGTGGGATAAGTGAAAGGGAGTTTATTTTTTGCTATCTTCCCATCCACAGGTTTGATATCCTGTTATCGATGTGGTGATATCGCCAAACAAACGGTACCAATGGGTGCGATGGCAGAAAAGGAACTTCGTGCTCTCCACTCCCACCTCTTCTTCTCCGAAAGGAATACTGGCCCTCTTCCCTTCTCTCTCCAGCACTTCGCCAACACCCTCGCTAACATCCTTCAGGAGATGGGCGAACATAGCTCGGCATACAATCTTTGTGTAATTCATTTCAATTTTTTATATCTTTATTGCTATCATTCACGAGTAGATTCTTTAGGATCTCCCTAACTCTTTGTAAGTTGACTCTAATGGTGTTGTTTTTAGTACAAAAATACACAATTTCGCGCACCATTTCGGTATAGAGACATTTGTAACTTGGATGAACATCGTCTCACTTTACTGAGCTTGGCTTTACCCCGACAAACTCGACCTAATTGATCTCTTCGCAAATCCTTGTTATTTTGAGTCCAGTCAACGCATAGCACCATTGCTGACCGCATGTACTTATGCGATTTTTCAGGTTAAATAACTGCAAAATTGCTGAAGTGTATATGGAGCGTTTGAAAGATAAATCATGTTACTGTGCAAAATACTGGGAGACTAATACGAATTTAGTTTGGAGATTCAGTCTTTTACTCGTTCTGCAAGTCTTCCAAAGCCTTTGGTGTATTGTTAGTTGGTTGTTTGGGTTGTTAGAGTGGGACAACAAGCTTATTGGCTCAGTAGTTCAGATTATTCCATGTCCCCTTCTTCCACCTACTCCAACTAGGCTTTGGTAACATTTATTGAAAGGGAGGGACGATTCCAACATCTTACTTGTCAACAGATGGTCAAATGCCATCCAGCTATCCGAATGTTGCCTTCGATTGATACAATCTAGGCAACAGATTCAAGATATTTTTATGAATTTCGAACTTGCATTTCTTAAATCCTATATTAATTCTCTAATCGAATATATCTACAGTTGGTAGCCACCGTTTTATGGAAGGAATGCTGCTGCAATTCCTATACCACTGAAAAAGTGATATCCATGCTGATTTTCTCCTGCTGAAAAGTATATGTAAGAGTAAACCATACGTGTTTAGTACCCCGAGCTTTCCTCTGCTGGTGAATCAAATCATAACAATGGCAGAATGCGTGTTGTTGACTTACATAAAAGCTGGAAGGCTAATGGCGTGGTCCAAAGGTCAGGCTCCCGGTGGGGGCAGAAAGGCGGGGCCTTTAGCGGTCTCTTAACGAATGGGAGAAATAAAGCATTACCGGATCCCTCCCTCTCCAGTGGAACTCTTGGTCATCACAGCTTAGTCGATGCTCTAAGCAAAACATCCACGAATCAGCCTTCCCAATCACCAAATTTGCACGCAGCTGAAAAAATAACTACCTGCAGTGTCACCCATCTCTCTTGGCAATTACACTGAATCTGAAATTTCGTTCTGTTTCGATGCTGTTCTTTCCCCAGAGCTATCCAAATATACTTGTACTGGTTTCATCCAGCTGGCAGGGAGGTAGAAAGGGTTGGTCCTGTGCTTTCACTTGGCTGACATTCTCATGCAGGCTTGGTTAACAGTTCTGTAATAAAGTTTTAGGTGGTCTATGGCCATGATCGCTGTCGTTTCAATTGTTAATAGCTTCGTGGTCTACGCGTAATTGTTAAGTAGCCACCCAGAGTTCAGCAGCCTTCATTTTTGGTTGTTTCCTTTGTGTCAGGAATTATGTGTTTTGGCATTTTTAAATGTGAAAGAAAAAATGTCGGCAATAATCCAAGTTTAAATAGAAGTTGTAGTCGCTGAAGAACCATTCCCACTACGTTGACTCGCCGCTATGAGGCCAACATCTGTTTAACATTTTCACACTCACCATCGAAGTGATTAGCCCATGCTCACGAGAGTCATTCATTTCAAATTATGACTGGTGCTGTCTAACCACGCACAAACACCAATTACGCATCCCCTTTGTGTCAGACTGAGGTGATGTGGGGTCGGTCGTGCATTATATGAACCCTGTCACCTGGCTGACCTATTGCATCCAGAGCGTAGCCAATAAATACGGGCGATAGGTGAGCTATACTATATCCGCTATTGTTGTAGAATGTAACCCACAGGATATGTGGATGGACATTGAAGTTTTACGAGTCTATGAATGGCACGCGAGTGTGCCCTACCGCCCACGATCCCAACTCCTGCACATTCATAAACTACGCTGTCACGTGCCTTCGGGATGCCCTAGTGATTCCCCAAGCACGTATCTTCAACGACTCCTCAGTCGCCCTCTCCCGCGATGGTCAATTAATTGCAGCTGTCGTCGCTCCGCCCGATGATCATGGCAGCCCAGACGTTCTTCAGGTAGGCATTTGAACCTTATGTTCCCACTCTCTCTCCACCCAATTTACCAACCCCATTTGTCTTCTCATTTGGGATAGATGAAAGACAGCATAGTGGCTGTATATTGGACGGGGCCTGTGAGTCGTCGCGGACACTGCATTTTAGCAGTGAGTATGGTGCCACCTGCTGAACCCGTGTGCCTCCATTTCTCGCCTTCTAGCAGTTTCCTCGTCGTTGGGACAGCCAACTCACCCCTGGCCACTACCCAAAACGTCCCAGTGATGGTGCAACAGTACAACGCAATATTCGCCAAAATGATCAAATACGAGAGCCCCGCATTGGCTTACATCTTTGCAGTAGACAGGAAACGACGGGATTCGGTGGAACAGAGTGGTCGAGTGAAAGAGGTGTTCCGATTCGATCCACCAGATTTCATGAAATCACCCTATGGCTTTACGCCGATGTCACTAAACACAATTCTGTGGCACTGTGGTGGCATTGCTTATGGCACCACTAAGGGACTCATAGTGATGATGGAGCCCCGATTGTAAAGCGATCTGAAGGACGCATCCGCAAAATATCACTTCCAGAGCATTCCTGTGGTGTAGATAGGTTCCATTTATTGATGTAAATGCCTTTCGGTAAAAATAGGACTACTGAACAAAAAGCCGGTATTTTTGTATTTTAGTGTAGTGATTTGATATTTTACCCGAATAAATGTGTCCACGAACCATACCTCCGGGTAGTTTTTGACTTCAGGGAAGACTCGGAGATTTGCATTGATGGCAGCGGCCATCTACCTTAACACAAAAGGCAGCTACTCTGGTTTGTACGACTGAACAGCGAGCCATAACGCCACAGAAATGGAATGGATGTAAAGGCAATAGAATATAGTCCACCTTGATCACCTAAGGAAGGCTATTGATAACTAATACGACATTTTAGGTACCCACCTAACGTGCTAAATTGCTTTCCAAGTGACGCTGCGCCTGCTTTTTTAAACTAATGATATCCAGAGATCTCTCTGGGCACATCCGAAACGAGGAAGTAATGAGCTATGGACGATGTAGAATACCGGCCTCGTGGAACCGCTCTAAGTCCTGTTTTTCATCAAGTGTCTCTATTTCTAGACCATTCACAGAGTCGCAACTGTGATTTGATGCTCAGTCTTGCGCAATGAGAAGCAGTTGGGTCATCTTCCCCTAATTCAGTTTTCAACTGGGACGAAATTTCTTAAGCAATGGAATCACTGAATGCAACGTCGACTTTGGAACCAAGTGCCTTCCTTTACGTAAACATTTGATGACCGCCTTGTGATTGACACAATAAAGTAGTTAAAATGCGTTTATAAATGAGCGGCTTTTCAGATTAAATACGCTGAAGTTCTGCCTGGAGAAATGGCTTTCTGACATGGTCCACAGCCTCTTCCTCTCATTGTACGCTAGTGGAAAGCCTTCCTCAGGGCCCGCACGGTCTACCACAACTCGAGAGGAAATTCGGGTCAGCAAATTAGAAACAGAGGAGCAGCGGTCATCGAAAGAAAAATTTGGCTAAAAATTTCAAGTTTTGGAATTCAAAGCATTTGACGAGCTATCCAATATCCCCAAATCCAACTGGACCAACATTAACAATGGTAGACTATCACCTGGGTGTTATTTTGACTCTTAAAATTAAGCCTTTGTGACAGCGCCATTTGCAGGCGTAAATAAATCGCAAAACAGATTCAATTAATATAAATACGTAGAAGTTCGATCTTCGAACTAGGTACGGTAAAATGGCCGATGCAAGTTCGTGGCTTCCCAAGTCTGTAAAATAAGCTGCATCATTTATCGATGGCTTGGACCGCAATGGAACACGCCTGTCCAGCCAAAAATACAAACTTAAGCATGGGTTCAAAAAACCCACGGCAGTAATACAGACTTAAGACTACTGACATATCTCGAGGGCCATGCTGTTAGGTGTTCGTGTCAGCTAAAGTGGTATAAATCAGGCAAAATGTCAGACCATTTCAGCACGAATCGAGACCATCACGTGGACCATGTGGAGAAGAGTTCTGCATTTAATCCACCAGTAGTTGTATAATATGATGCTATACTCACTTCAACATTAATACTCTTAAAAACAAATGAAACCACTTTATAGATTTGTTAATAATTCTTGTTCTTCGTGAATGGCAGCTACTCATACAATGAATTGCAAATCAAGTAATTGCTTCTGACATATCACAGACAAAATTAAATAAAAATGGTCAAATTACTTTGGGTAAAGGTGTTTTTCAGACGTCTATCTGTTATAATATAGAAAATCGGACCTAACAACAGATACACGTGATGGCGGGATTTCAAGGGGCAGTTTAAATTCCCCTGATTGGTGACAATCACTCAATTAACACGGCTCCCTTACTCGAACGGACCTCAGTTGAGCAATTTAACCGTCCTAAGGTAATGTAGGTTGAGGTGGAAGGGATAGATATCCAGGAAATGATTGTGTTCTCATTCTGGCATTAAAAAGCCTACTATTCATGTCTGGCGGTAAAGTGTGTTGCAGATGTGGTCCTGGGATGCATGTTGCGTCATTTTCTTTTTAGACAACGATGATCACGCGCAATAAGAGTCGACGAGGAAATGCCCCGGTAGTTTTTTAATCTGAAACTTTGATTTCATGCTGCTTCGGGATTTTTGTTCTTGAGTCTTTCTACTATAGAACGATGAGAATGCCATCCCTCAGGGCAAAGTGACGAAAAAATCTTTGAATACTAGGTCTAGAGCTGTTCTTGGCGATATAGAGAATCTAAACCCAGCCGAATTACCCGGAAAGGCAGCATTGAAGTCCAAGCAACATCCCAAGTGCTGCTTAAATGCCGCTATCATTGCTGGCCTTCTTGGGTTAAGGAAGACTGTGCTGAAATTGCCTCGGCAAATGCGTGCAGACTTCTACCAATTTTATAAGCAAAGGATGGAAATCCGAAGTGAATATCTGACGGCGAATCCTTTATATTTCGCGACCTTGCATAATAAGCTTAATCCAAGCGACCGGGTCGTGGATTGCGCTGCTCAGGCCTCTTTTGATTATTATCAAGATATAGAATACTTAGTTTATCCTTTACCACCATCGTTCTTGTCTGATTGTGTGGATTTGACCCCACGAATGCGATACATTCTCGTGGACTGGATGGTTCAAGTGCACCAAGGCTACAGGCTCACCACTGAAACTTTGTTTCTTGCTCTTCGTCTACTGGATCGATATGTATACGTAAGTTCGATAGACCAGATCTAGTTCTCCTTCTAGAAATCAGCAAACCAGGTTTCCAGACAAATTTTTCAGCTGTTGGGAGTAACAGCACTCCATATCGCTTCCAAATTTATAGAGATTTTTCCACCTGACATTAGCGATTACTCCTCCTTAACAGAGGGCTGCTTCGATGCAACGGACATTGCTATGTGTGAGCAAATGGTCCTTAATGGGTTGAATTTCCTCGTTAATATCCCATGCCCGCTGTTTTTCTTGCGACGCCTCTCGAGGTCATTAGGAGTGGACAGTTTGGTACACAATCTCTCCAAGTACTTCCTCGAGTTGGCCTTTCAAGAGTATGAGCTAGCGCATCTTTCCGCCAACTTCCTGTCCACGGTAGCACTTTGTTTAGCACTAGCCGTGATAAACAACACGCATGTCATCGATGACGTATGGGATTCCAAATTATCCTTCCTCAGTGGGTACAGGATAGACGACGTGCGGGAATCTCTGCAAATCCTCGCGAGAGCCGTGCTGCGTCAAAGCGAACCTTCGAAGTATCGGGTTAGTTGCTTCGTCTGTGTTTACAAAATCTCTTAGGCCACCTACGAGAAGTATCGTTCGGATGACCTATTTCAAAGGGTTGCTGCCATGCCGGAGTTGGAATCCCGTACAATGCACATGCTGAGCGGCACTGTTTTCTAAGCACTCCGAGGTATTTTATTCCCTGGACATTGAAACGTCACTACTTTCTAGCAACTGGAATAAATTTTTGGAACAGTTTAATGCTTGTTTTCGTAGCCCAATCGTCCCTTGTACGATTTGTGTTGGCAATTCAAACCCCACTCTCAATGTAACATCAATGCATTGCCAATAAATATTAATGCCTCCAGTCGGAGTGATAAATGTTGTCAGTGGGATGGATCCATAGATTTGGCAGATGTGGTATTTGTTGGTGACGATCTCGCCATGATCTGAGCTCGTCTCCCAACCCTGGGTGCCGGGTTGTTGAGCCTCGGTTTTGTCGTCGGGGCTGCCATTGCCATAGCACCCCTCTGGTTGGCCTCTGCCGACCATCTGAGGTGGGTTTGCGCTCGTCGTTACTGTCGCTAGCCAGCACGTGGGCTCCTGTTGCGCAATCGTGCTTGGTTGTGGAAGGGATGGAAGACGTGACGGGAGTTGGATGCCTTTTATCTGGTCGTGCGTTACTATGCTAGTTCGATGGACCCACCGGAAGGTCGTCGGGTCTGTCAGTAGGGCGGAGGCCATAACACTTAGAGGACTTACAGTGAGCACTAAAGTCTGAACGCCTGTAGCTCTCTTGACTGACCATATGGGTTTGTTCCCTAAGCGGATTTTGAGATTTTTACCAACGAAATAAACCCGAGAAATTGGCCCCTAGCTTTCCTTTAGGTGCTGAGTTGGACTAACTGATCATGGTGGAGATGAAGAAACCAAGTTGCCCTGTGTCTCGGCATTACTTGATGCTGCTTTTGAACAGCCAGTTTGACCCCAAATGCTGTAGGTAAAATCCAGCCTGCTGACTAAGACCTTCCCATCGTGACCCTAACTAAGTGTGCACATCACATGGAATGGGGTACGTAAATTAGCCGTGTCCTTTATAGTCATGATCCCAGCCTTAAAGGACAGGTTTACTTACTGTGTAGTCCGGTTGGATGATGTTCATTCCTCTATTGGCTCCTTTGTGACTGGAGCAAGTGTGCAAAGGTAAAACCCAATGTGCCATACCGGCACTCACCATTTGGGTTGGATCATTCCCTTGCTCTGGAAAAATGGTGGTGGTGGGGGAAATTAGTCACCACGTGAGTCATGCAATGTGTGCATTAGTCACTCGGTTGTGATGGCGCATTCGTAGGGTAGTCTGTCGCCCTGCAGCTATTTGGCCAGAACTCCTATAAAGTCAAAGAGAAGACTTGTCTATATGGACACATAAGAATCGCCTTTAACAGCGCCTTTAACCCATCAACCACCCACTCGAACGACGTGATAACAACTGTTGAAGTTAACCCATGGACTGATAAGTGCGTTGACGACGTCATGCCACCGTGGTAAGATGTCAACGTCTCAACATGAGGCAGTCGACAAGTCCAAATACTCACATTAATGCTCAAGGGTAGCAGAAATATTGATTTCCAATAGTGGGTCATCCGAGAGGCTAGGTTTGATGCGCAAACGCTGCCAACGCCTGTGACTCTGTTGAGCCAAGTTTCAGCCACCTAAAGAGGCATAAAATGAGGAAAGGAATATGGATTAGGGGGCTGCAAAGTGCGTTACTTTACAGGGCCAAAGATAGCGGGACCATAGAGCTAATAACTTTACAAGAAAACCTGACTATGGTGGTAATGGAGTGTTAAATTAGTGCTACTGAAATATAAAAGTAAAAGAATTGTATTCGCTCAGCGTTCTATATATCAAATCTATACTTCCATCAATCGCGTTTCCATTCGCCCATTAATCGGCTTGTAATTATTCAAACATCTCAGCATCGATCTCGTATGCAAGCATAGATCCATTCAACAGGCAGGAATCCAAATCGTATGCATTCCACCCCTCAGACGTCCATCTCGTGGGCATTCAATCACCTACTTCTACCTAGTGTCTAATGCTGCCTTGCTTGAAAGTTGGTTTCAGTAGCATCACTTGTCCACTTTTCCTTCCTTCTCTAGCATGTTGCCTTCTCCTGCTATTTGGCTGACCAGTCCCCTCGTTTCCATTCCTACCTAAACGTCTGGATAGGACATCATTACAGCCAGCTGTGGCCGCCATGACGGCGAAGTGAGCGGATAGCACATTGTTCGCCGCCTTACTTTCAATTATTTATAGAGTGGGAACAAAGTCCACCTAGACGGATGTAGAAATCACTGCCCATGTGGAAATTCATTATGCGCTTTAGTAGATGTGTCTTATTTCGTCATGTCCAATATTGTGACGAAGCAGGGTTTTGATACGCCACTTTTCAAGGAACAGACGTCTGTCAATCTTGATGGATTGAGAGTTCTCTGGACAGAAGGGCAGACATGTTTAATGCGCCACCATCTGAGAGGTCTGCAAAAAGATTCCAGGCACTACGTTCTAGGGATTTAATCACAATAAGTAACGAAAATTAGCGGACTTGGACAGTTGGCTAAGCCGTCATGTCCAACATCCAAAAGTGAGTTAATGATCTTCAATTTAGGCATCAATTCGCATTTCAAAGTGGTCGCCCAATAAAAATGAGAGGGTCACAGAAATATCCATCAACGAATGCGGTACGTCAAGGTGGCGAAGACAAACACAGAAACACTTACATCATCTGCAACTTTATTTAGCAGATGTTGCACCACTCACGATTGCGAATGACAGGATAAGGAAGATTGCTTCCAAATTTTGGCGTTGCTTTATAGGGCGAAAAAAGCAGGAACAGGGCGCTAACTAGTTTAACAATGAAACCTGACAGTCGATCCGAACATAACTTGCCAAGTTCGGGCTGCCGAATCCAGCGCGTAGAAATAGACTTTTTCTCACAATATTCATCCATACCTCTTGCATCCATCCCACCATTTTCCACTTTGAGTTTATTGGTGCCGTGTCAGGTAGCTGATTTTTAGCAAAGCTTTCTGTCGATCACCTTTTTTTGCAACATTTTTACTAGTCCTGCTACTGCAGTATTCAATTGTAAGCCCAAATATAAGCAATATTTGCGTTAACTTTTCATATTTGCCTTCATTAACTTTGGCAGTTGTGATGACGACATGGTTAGATGGCATTCTGTTCTTCCATCAGCAATGTAATGTTTTCTGTTGTGTAGGCAAGTCAATCTGACGATCAAAAATGTGGACATTCAACGCGCATGTAGACAGGTATGCCTTGATTTGACCTACAAAATATTCTGGCAAAGGAGAACCCAGCTAAGTCCTTTCGAGGAGACCACACATGCAGGCATAGTGAAGAAAACAGATAGGGAAAGGTGGGTGCATGGATAGAGAGTAGATAAGTAGATTGGCATACAAAAGGAATTACCTACGCGGCGATTTGGAGAAGCTATTCCCATCTCAAAAAATAGGCCCTTAACACTGATGCATGGACACATCTTCAAATGAGTTGGTCTTCTGTGGCGTGACATTGATGAGGTCACTGAGGCCACTCACTGCGAACCCGTATTATGTCAGCATCACCAGCGTCTATTTGCTGTTGATCCGAGTTAATTGGTCCGACTGTTGCCATTTCAAGTCGTACGCCGTCTGTCTCGCGTCTGCCAACACAACGTTGTCGGTGTTGTCCACCTCATCAGGCATCGAATTGGCATACAGAATAGAACCTATTTAATGGCATAATCAATTATCACTCCTGGCACTTCTGCTTAATCTGAAGTTTGGCCTTGTAAGGAAGCTGATTTGAGGGACGAGGGATCACCCCGGCCACAAGACGCGACCAGAGCTAGCCGTAAAAATACAGCGGAGGTGAGATTCCTCATTCGTTTCTTCCTACCAAATACTTCACGCAGATCTGCTTAGACATATCTCTCTGGGCCGTATCAAGCCATTAGTAGAAGCATCGTCTACAGATCTGTAGTAATCTGTTCTGCATGGCTTACAACTGCAATTGCCTCAGTTGCTAACAGAAGTCCTGAAACTAGTTGCCGAAGATAGACGCCATTTTCAGCCCTTGTGTTAGGAGATGTCACTGATACGCTCTTCGACTTCACTGGGATTCTTCACTTAGCAGTATAAATTAGGGAATTTGTACTCAGTTATTTGTCTTTCCAATTTTATTCAATTATTCCACATTACCTCTAAATGCGGATCTGCATTTGTGTACAGTTAATCTGAGGTGCTTCCTTTTCCTTCATCTCCTCCTACGTCACCTTGCATGCCATTGTGAAGTGAGGTGCTTTGATCCAAATAGAGCACAAGGCGGGATCTTCTATGACAGCGGAGGATCTACGCTACCTCAGTGTAAGCTGCAAAATGCAGCGATTTTGGCGAGCAAATTCAAAACGTGCATTTCCAGTTCAATCGATTTCCCAGTGGAGGCTGCAAACAAAATCTGCGCGTCACAGACGGTCAAGGGAGGTCTTGACAAGCGCTTCATTAAGATAAGCTACATTTTTCGCAAGTTTTCGGTTTAAAACTTAAAAAAAAGTATAACACCGCCAATCACTGCTGACATGTATGTGATGTCAGAGCGCGAACGAATCTATTGGCCGCATAGAAGGAAGACAATGTCAATCGGGGGCGTCAAGTCGTAAAACAATAAATGATAGGTCAAAGCCAAACGTACCACAAATTAAGTTATTTTATTTTGCACTTTATTTTAGCAATGATCTATGAAAATTGAAGAGTGTTTATGCACATGACCTGCAGAAGAAAATCAAATTTGGCATCAAGTGCAATCACCAAAAAAATGAAAAATTCGACATGGAATATCAACAATGGGTCAAAGTTATTTTTCTGAAGTAATAATCCCTTTTTCAGGATCTAGACACAATCGGTTATGCCGCGGACATGCAAAATTACACCTTAATTATGGCTTGCAGTCGCTGAAGGTTCAGCACTGGCACCATCACAGGACGGCATGCCTTATATCGAAGCCTATTCAGCTACTGTATCACGCTTTCCTAAGCCTCAGAAAAGGCTCAAGGAGTTATGCTAGTGGCAACGAGATGCAAACCTCGTTCCAAAGGCCATTTATCCCACGTTTCATTCCTAAATGACACCTCGTAACGTAGCGGAAGGAGAAGCTGCGACAATCTCCGATGGAACACTTCAAAGCAGTGTCAAATCTCGCGTTCTGCAACAATGCTACCCTCCACCGAAGCGACACTGTTTATAGTCGTGAGCCATTTGGAAATTTTAATGACGGAGATGACTGCGGTATGAGTACGATAATGTCAATTAAGTGAGGTAGCAATCCCTCCTTCCGCTCTGCTGGGTGGAGGGAGCAAGGAATGCCACAGCTGAGCGACGCTGAAGTGGAGTCCAAGTGGCCACTGAGAACAAACACAAAACTAAATTCTTACGCCAAATTGCGCCTTTCTTAAATGGCTGAGTTTTTGGACCTGTGAACTTGCGACGTGCATGATGATAAGCGCATTCACTCGTGCCTGCAATGCAGCTGCCATGCAGAACGAACCTTCAGATGTATCATCTTTGCCAAGAGGAATCAATGACCCCGCAGTTAAATATCTCCCCAGTTGATGACTGGACCTGCTTGTTTTTATTTTTTTGGTATTCTTTAGTGCAAACTATGTTGCAATGAAGAAGGGAAACGCAGAGAATGAAGCCCAAAATGAGAGTCGTGCTATTTAATTTATAGATTTATTCTTTTGCTCTACGCCTGGCTTTCACCGGCACTCAACCGCAGAGCAATAAACATTCTGTTTAAGCATTGACTTCATTTGTCTGCCAAAGTCTCAAGCCCGTTAATTTCGAATCGCAAAGTCCAAAACCCTAAACATTGATTTGCAAATATTACACGTCTAATCTAGTAATGCAAAGCCAAGACCACCCGACCTCAATAACTGTGCCGTGGTCATCAAGCAAACTTCACGAGTGCCTCTAATTTTCTTCCAAAAAAAGGGGGAAATCAACTCCACATTTAGCGAGTTTCGGTATTTGTTTCTAAGATAGATTTTTAAAATTACATTTTTGATGCGTAATTCTGGACATTTGATGTGTGGCTTAAGTGGATTTAAGTGGGCGATTAGTTCAATCTCTGTGGCTTGTTCTTCCACCCTCGAATATGGCCTGAGGAACTTGTTAGGAAGGTAACACGTCAGATGTTTGCTCAAATAGTGCTTTTTGTAACGAGTTACTAAGCGCCTGCAGCAATGCAGCCCCACAGGGCGGTCTGGCCTCTGGAACATGCCAGTAGGCCCTCAGCTAAATCGCACATCAGCGCAGCACAATCTGCTCAGTTTTGGACTTCCAACTTCAGAGCTGTCCAGGAGTGCATCGCTTATTACAACTTCCACGAGAGTTTGGAGCACTACATACCAGAGCTGTTTGATTACATAATCTTGGCAGCATTCTCAATTCAGAGGGGCTTCATATTGCTTGTTCTGGCAAATAAAGGCACCGAAAAAATTCGTATTAGTTAGTTTAACACAAATTTAAAATTTCGATAAACGCCAGAACAGGTTGCATAATGGGCAGTCGTCGGTTCTGACGCGGAGTTAAATCACACATTGTCTGACAATATTGGCCAAAGGAATCTGCATGAGGACCGTCTTAGGAACTTTTTTTTGAAAAAAACAAGGGATGACAAGGCGAAACAGAAAACATTTGAGAACAATGACAACCCCAAAGTGATCTCCATCGCCACAAATGCACCTTAAAGGGGATACGCATTGCGAAAAAGGAACTTCATGACGGAACGGACAGAAGCTACCCGCTAGGAAAAAAATTCCCGAAACAAGCACGTCACTGCATCTGTTCTTAATACCACCAAAGCAGAATTTCCCTAATTAATCAGTCTGCCCGCTCCTAAAGAATGCCTAAGGGCATTTAAGTATAACCCCTTTATCCCCATTACAGAACTACCTGGATTTCAAATTTTCGTTTAAAAGCATAAGAGTTAAACTCTGTTATATTCCCAACGCCATTCAACACTTCGAATTCCATGCGTCCCGCTGCACAAACCTGTTCCTAGCAGCCACAGAGGCTAGCACAACCTTAGACACGGAGTAGAGCGAATGCTGTACTGCTATGTCCTGGCCCATCATCTACTACGAAGAAGAGACACTCGCTATCAAGTTCTTTCATCGTCATCAGAAGTGGACGAAGACGACAATGAGTACACAAAAAACCCCCAGCCTCTAACGGAATAAGCTCTTTAGGCCTCACTTTCTACAGGCTGGCCACAGTCTAGCTCCACCGGCGTCCATTGTTCGTTTGGCGACATTTGTTCGTCCCAACTACACACCCTGCCATAGAAACATGTTTGAGTATTTAACAGGTAGTTTTCGAAGTTCGTTACTCGTTTTCGGCGTCATTGGTAAGCTTCATCCGGAATTCGTATAGTTTCTTCGTAGATATGGTTGGAGCCCCGATTACTGCATTGCAACTATCGCCAATGTCTTCCTTCGGCGGGGGAGCGGATGTTGTGGCTTCAGCGTCTTGGTGGGTGGATAGGGTATCTTCCACAGAATTCAAGATGGCCTTGGTGTTACTTAGAAAATTGGCGCCAAGAATTCCGTTCCAGGCCGGTTGTGGAGTACTAAATTTCACTATACAAGTGTCCCAGTTTGTCTTGACAAGTAGTAGTGTATCCCCTTCTACTACTATCGTCCTCCCTTACATTGAACGCAAATTGGTAAACAATGAAACGGTTCTGAATGCTGTGGTATAGGATCAAGGTAGTCTTAAAGTGTACTAAAGGATTGGCTTTGCCAGAGTCCAAAAAAATTGTGCAGTAATCCTCCTAGTTTGCTTGGCGCTTGCAAGAATTAAGGAGGACTCTTGGACGCAAGTAGGACAGTGAAAAGAAGGGCTCATCTACGCCTAGTGTGTGATGCGAGGAACCTCGATACAAAGCGATTGAGGATGGTCGCCTGTTTGGCTTGTTGCAGCGTGGGGTCGAGAACAACTTCGATGTGAACCTCACCATCACGCTAAGGCATTTTTGTATGCCCCGATCGTAATTGCTGGAAAAGCTTTGAGTCTGAAATGCGCGGTAATTCATGTGGCCAGCCTGTAGAAAGTGAGGCCTAAAGAGCTTATTCCGTTAGAGGCTGGGGGTTTTTTGTGTACTCATTGTCGTCTTCGTCCACTTCTGATGACGATAAAAGAACTTGATAGCGAGTGTCTCTTCTTCGTAGTAGATGGTGAGCCAGGACATAGCAGTACAACATTCGCTCTACTCCGTGTCTAAGGTTGTGCTAGCCTCTGTGGCTGCTAGGAACAGGTTTGTGCAGCGGGACGCATGGAATTCGAAGTGTTGAATGGCGTTGGGAATATAACAGAGTTTAACTCTTATGCTTTTAAACGAAAATTTGAAATCCAGGTAGTTCTGTAATGGGGAAAGAAAGTCGTGCTTTGGTGTCGCTACCATTTTGGCAGGTTTAATGTCTCTTACTCCCAATAGAGCAACCATACTCTTGGAACGGGCAAACAAGTTGGACAAGACAGTGCGTTATGGGGCAACGATTATATAAACTGGTATAGACACCGCCATTATGAATTTTCATGGCATGTTTCCTTCCGTGCTCCGATGGCGTTCATTCCACCCACCCGCATTCAAACAATCGTGTACGGAATCTTTGCGAAAGCTTCCTTTAAGTAAGGTACGAATTTGATACATGAATTAAATAACGTATCTTAGGATACTTCAAGCATTTTACATAAATGTATTCATGTTTCACTTTAATATCAAAATTTGCGAATGACATGGTCTACACTTTTGGCCTCCTTAGCCTACCTTTTATACCCTTAAAACAATTTAATTTCTCACGAAATTTAACTTAATGCGATCCCCAGAACGCGAATCTCATTGCGTATTTCATTTTGCCTAATCAAAATCTCATTGGATACCTTAATTTTTCCTTGAAACATGATCGTGTCTTAGCCCTACGTTTTGCTAGGGGTTGTTTCTTCCAGTGTCAATGACAGAGGATAGCTAGGACCTATCTGCTATCATGGATTTATTAAAATTTAACCAAAATTATCAGGAGCTTAACTGTTGGTTAAATGTGTATGATGTTGCAAGTTTAGAAGGATGGCTTACCGATAATGTAATTCAGTTTTTTGGTGAAATTATTGAGAAGAACTTCGCGCTGAAGAGCTTGGATATCCACATATCGATTCTACACCCAGTCGCTACAGTGTTTATTCGCTCTGACCCTCAATCAGTCCTTGAACATGCGCATTTAGTTGAAAAACACTGGATATTTTGCCCTATCTTTAATTCTCCGAAATATGAAAATCAGGGAAATCACTGGTCACTTTTGGTCATTTCGCGTGATCTAAATCTGTCCTTATACATGGATTCCCTTTTGCCTTCAAAGGTGAACATGAAAAACCCAACTTTCGAGGTTAAAATAGCTCAAGAAACTAGTGATATCATTTGCGGTTTCTGCAAGTGGACAACCAACTTTCGGATTATTCCGTGCCTCCAGCAGTCAAATGCCCATGATTGTGGTGTCTACGTCATCTTGTACATGTGTTGGATTTGCCATTTTTTGATTGAAGGCGATCTTCAATGGATAGATTCCGGGTTGGTTGCTCGACAAATGAGGCATGATGCGGTTAAGCTTCGGTCCTATCTCCGAGATCAAATCGATCTGTATTTGCAATCTAGGACAAGTGATTCGTGACATCAAGATTTTGGCGTCATCCCAATTTGTTATGCATCGTGCATGTTTTTATGAAAATTCTTTTGGACGACCTCCTTTTTTTGGTGTTTTATCAATCGTTGTCTGTGAATTTTTACCCACTCGTAGTTTGAATGGAGGCTTGGGGATGTGGTGATTTAGCACTGACTTTTATGCTTTTGGCTAAAACCTACCTGCAAAAATTTCTCAACGGCATCATATAATCCATGGTACCCGATTATACCTATTGCAATCGCTTCAGGCTTGAGGGTTCTATTCTTAACTATTCGTCATATCTTCTCTTTGTTCGTAGTATGCTTACTTGACCCAATGGTTTTTCTGTGCACGTCTGCTTTTGACAGATTACGATGGGGTACACAGTGGATTTTTTGATATTTGCGTGATTCTGTTAAATCTACCAACATTAAGCTAGTTCCCTAGTAGATAGCTATTTTAATAAATGGTGCAATGCTTTTGGAAACCTGCCACTAGCAAACCATTGTCTCGCACTTAAAGCTGAAAGATCGGTAAGACAGCCTTTTATTTTGCTAGTGGAAGGGGCTATGGTCAATGAGCAACCGGAGTACCATCCCTCACTACTTTGGAGCCAGGATGAGAGGAGAATTTTTATCAACGTGAAGCTAACTGAAGTTGAGGTAAGCATGTGCTCTTTTTCCTCATATTTCACTCCTTTCTTTTCATTTGCAGAACCCACGAATGCAAATCGGCAATGCTGCAGTCCACTTTCACGCCACTGGAATGGGTGCGAATGGGCTACGTGAATACGCTTTCTCTCTGGATCTCTTCAAACCAATAAATGATGAGGTGACTAAAAATAGATCATCGCCTTCTTTTAAAACTGCTCCGATTGTCTTGCTGTTTTCCTTTGCCGTTCCAAGCGGTCGTCTTGGATGTATAGAATAATAGCTGGAAAGGTGTCAAGATTTTATGGGATACAAGAAAATTAATTTTTGTACAATTTGCTCATACATTAGATGCAAACCCTTAGATTTCAAAGATGTCGCAACTTTTTTGGTGTGTGTACAGAATGTTGAGGAATCTAGAATAATGTGTTTAACTTTACGTTGCACACAGGTATACTCGCGAATCTAGCTTCTCAGTTACCTTTTACGACTTTGTCTAATAACCGACTTTTTTGAATAGAAATTACAAGAACAGTTAATTAGGTTGCTGTTCTCTTTTGGGCTTTTCGTTTTTTCGTTGTTTTTCGAATTATGAAGGAGTTGTATGATACTATTTGCCTTCTATAAAAAGGAAGATCGGCTTCAGTTTCAGTTGGCTGGCAATTATGCCAATCTGTCGAGGAATTCTGGTCCATGTATTAATCGGATTGGGTATTGAAAGTGGTGGTTTAATATCAAGAGTGTAAGTTAATTAATTGCTGTGGGTTCCCGTCCACTCTTTTCCTGAAGTCGTGATTCTCTTTTCAGAGTAGATTAATCAACAAGCTAGAGGACCTTGCTGATTTTCATCTCAATGCCTTTTATAGTTCACTTGACCTTTCCTGAGTCCCCATCTACTATTAAGAGAGACAGAGATCTAAGGCTATTTTTTATTATGCCACCCTTTGTCCCGTTTTGCTGCAGACCTCCGACTTCACAGTGACGGAAACGGGTGTGAACATAGTGCTGGTGAAGCGGGAGGCGGGCGTGTGGTCTCGACTCACACAGGCTGCCAACCAACGTCCACCTTGGTTGCGCACTGACTTCGATCGACTCTCTTCGGCTGTCGTAAAGGCCATGCTCGTCGCGGGCGGCGATGCCGATGAAGATGACAGCAGCGAGGAGGATTCACAGCTTCGAACCAATGTTAATTTTGTTCGACCCTCGGCTGAGGAGATTGTGAGTTATTTTTTAGGAAATCCAAGTAGTAGCTTAGTACTTGCATGAAATCGGATGCTATTGTACGATTTAATCAATTTCACTTACGTTAATGCCGCCTCTTTACAATTTGTGTCAGTAAAAGGTCAAGGGAGATAAGTTATTAACATACAATTGGTGGGTGTCCACTTGTTTGTCTTGGCCACTGTTTTCTCTCTGGTGAACATCTTGTGGGAAGGAAAGGTTGCACAGATCTCTTCTGCCTTCCTTCTGTATTGATCAATCGGTTTGCTTAGTATATATTTATTCGTGAACCTTGCTTCATTTACTGAATGTGATGTGTTACGACTTGTGAATGAAATTGCATCCCAATGAAAGTGAAATTGAATCACAGGGAGGAAATTTAGTAGCTATCGGATCCACTAGTGCTATTTGTGCTTATCCTATAGAATAGCTTGCTTCTTCCGTTGCTCTAAAGTGAACTTGTTTTGCTACTTCGTTTTTAACATCGTTCTCGATAGTCTTAGGCGCTTTCTCAGCGTTTCTGAACTATAGGCTTAAATTTTCCTTTAAAGAGCACAGGACTTAGTAATATTGTGCAGTTTGCATCGTTTTGTTGATTGCTTACTTCTCTGTTGACCACATTGTTGGTCCTTTCACTTTTTTAAATTAAGTTTGTTGCTGCCTGATGCGCCACCCCTCAGTTGGGTGTTGCTTGAGACGGAGAATAACTGACAAATGTTTAAAATACTTATTTTCTCCTTATGGATGATACCAGTGTGACCCATTTTTCGCTTAACCTTAACAAATGAATGCATGCGTGGACAGTACAGCTTCTATTCTTCTGATGGAAGGAAGCTTTTTTCAAAGGGAGAGTTGAAATCAGGTGGCACTTAACTGCTGCTATTTCCAACATCCTCTTGTGACGTGGAATCCTTGAAAGTGGTAGTGCATTGTTTCTAACGCTGATGTCCATGGAATAGAAAGGTGTATGTAGTGCTATGCCTGCTCAGTCCAGTCTCTATCGATGTGTGTTCTAGGTCGTTTTGTTAACTTAATCGAATCAGTAACATCACCTAGTACCGTCAAGGCGATACATGCCTTGAGGGCCTAGAGGTTGCTTGATTATTGGATTGTGGAGGAAATGGGGGTCTAGCGCTGCGAAGGCCAGATCGCAGCAGACTGAAGCGACTCCCATAGTGACCTTATAAATTCATTAAAACTATTAAAGTTGATTTTTTTCCCAAAAGCTCATTTACCATTTCACACAAAACTTCATTAGTATTTCCCTTCAGTTCCGCTAAGTACTTCTCCTTCCTTCAGCAAAAACGGAATATGGAGCGTGTGGAAGAAATAGCGAGAGAACAGTGTGATGCACTTCTTAACTGTAAGTCGCCTTCAGCTTATTTGTAGTGGTCAAGTCGCTTATGTGGATGCTGGCAGTAATTATCTGAGTATATTGTTTCTCTATATTGCTCACACCTCTACCTCATATGGATGCATTACCAGGTGGTTGACTGAAGCAGATTTGGATGAGTTATGTCGGTTCAGTGGTAGGTGGTAGAAGTGGTTCGCATTAAATTTTCTCTCCTATCTGGCTTTGTTTCAGACATGAAAAACCCCTTAGTCATCTATTTACTCTTCTACAACATCTTCCAATGGGCTGGATTCATTTACATTTTTGGTACTATTGTTCGGGGCTGGTGGACAGAAGGCGATGGTGAGTCCCTCTTTGCCAAAATCAAGTAGAAGTGCTGCTGCCATCAATTCAGTAACAATTTCCGTTTTTGTTTCATTTTAAATGCTTTTGCAGTCGTGAAAACCCGTGTTTTTGATATGGTCGCGGACCGTTTGATTGTACTGCAACTAGCCTCGTTCTTGGAGATTGCCCATGTTCTCCTGGGTTGGGTCAAGGGTGGTGTCCTGCCGACCATTATACAGGTAGCATTTGTCATCTGAGCTTACAGTATCCCGGGTTGTTACCTTCAGTCACTTTTTTCCGTTAATTCGCCAAATGTCGCGGCTAAAAAAATCGTGCTAGAGCTCGTTATGCTGGGCTGATTACGCTTAGTTACGATGGAACTTATGAAGAAGGTCGGAGTTCTGTCATGGCATGCGTTTTAAATTAATGGAAAATAATCCGAAAGCACGGGTTTGTCTACACATAGGTTGTCCTTGGGGGAATTAAAAGGGTTTTTAAAAGGCTGGGCTTGTGTAGTAAGTGTAGAGATCTCTATTCGTCGTTAAAGAAGAATCATCGAAACTAATCCACCAATCCAAAAGTTTAATTCCTAAATAGGTGTCAAGAAGAAGGCTTGTAATAGCTGTTGCATTTGCTTGTGTTCTGATTCATGTGAACTATGGCTTCGGTATAGCGTGCATTGGGTGAATTTCGAGGCGATTGAATGCGTTAAATACGTCTTACCGCTGCAACCCCTACATTTGAAGTCCTCAAAATGTCAATCTGCAGTCTTGTGGTTTAGATTTTGTGCAATCAAATGCATTTTTGACAAGGTGCTTGGGGAGGTTTGTGCAAAAGCAGTGACTGCTGAATCTTTAAAAAAATATTCAAAGTTGGTTTGACTCTGCATTCGTTGTATCGTTGGGTTGGCGATGAAAAAGGAACGCTGTAAACGGAGATTTTGTTGAAAATCTTGCCTGAGGAAGGTTTGGCCCTCGGTTTGGTGGACATACTTTTCGAGCTTGGACATCTATTAAGCGCGGATTTGTTAGTCCGTTGTCATGGCAACCTAAATTTGCTAACGTTTTCTGGAAGCTAAACAGGGGTTTTAGGCTCCTACAATGATTTTTTGTGCGGAATAGTGCATGTTTCGAAATTTAGTTTAAGAGGAAAATAAAAACAGTTTAATGCTAACGAGAATTGTAATTCTCTGCGTTGAGGCATCGTAACTCAGTCTGTAAATACGAAGCCGACACTGTAATAACGGGGAGATTATGTCATCGCAATTCACTTCACCAACGCATCGGCATATTTCTCGACATTCGCTTCACATATTCATTGCCTCTCATGCCGCGTAGAGCCTGAATAAACCCTTTTAGGTTTTTGGGCGTAATTTGGTGTTCTTTGCGATACTTCTGCCGCACAAGGAACTACAAGAGGATACTGCTGTTTTCAATCTCTTATTGGCTTGGAGTACAATCGAGCTTGTCAGGTGAGTCCGACTTGTGCACTCCATTTGGAATTGGCCTCAAACTGCCCAAAACTGGTGACGTAGAAAGTAGCGTCGGCCAAACAGCTGCTTGCTCTACCAAACGATGTTAAGACATCAAAGTAACTTAATACTAATGTTACAAAAAGCTGGAAACTGAAGTGCTTTGATTTCCAATTCATTTGAAAATGGTGGTGGATGTAAACTCTCCAACTCACTCCCTTACTCATCCAGGTCGCATGGCCTGCTTGCACTCAATCACGAGGAGAATCACGAGTTGCGATGTGGCCTGAAGCTGAAGCACAGAGAAAAGATATCCACGCATTGGCGTTGAAGTTAGTCACGACTGGGATTGTGCCTTCCCACTGTGTGCGATGTAATGGACGCTCGTGACTGCCTTGACATTGTTACCAACTTTAACAGTCACTTTAACTCCCGCTAAACCACCACCTATAATGTTTTAATCTACCTATGAAAAAACAGGAGTTGCTTCAAAGTGGGCAGACTATCCTTGTTGCCCTTGATTTTATATCAACTTTAGTCGTCTACAGTATGTGTGAATTGCTTCTTTGTATAGTTCCTATTTGAGCATTGGCCTACTTTGTGTTTTAATATGATAGGAGAGAGTGTATTTCTGGGCTAACAGATGCTAGTTTTTTCTCCTCTGAAGGTATCCCTACTACGCCCTTCGCTTATTTGATGAGGAGATTGGTTTAGTCACCTACTTGAGGTACACCCTTTGGATTCCGCTCTATCCTATTGGCTTTATGAGTGAAGGTTAGTTATTCTTGTGCGCTAACTTGTAACCCCTCCATTCCGTATGCTATCAGATTTTGAAGGGTCAGCGAAAATTACCCTTCTTTGTCATTTTTTTCATGGTAAGCAGATTTGGAATTACGATTTGCTATTATTGTCTTCATTTAATTCCCCTTTCCTTTAGGCAAGCTTATCATCTTGGCAATGCCGCTTCTGGAGGCGTCTCGGCGCTTCTGCATTGAAATGCCCAACCCCGTCAACATATCCTTTGACTTTCCCGTATTCCTACACATTTACATCCTCCTTATGCTGCCTGGTAGGTCCTGTAGTTAATAAATGAGTGGATTTTCTATGCATATTATGGGATTGCGTTTAATTTTTGGGCGAGTTAAACCTGAGGGTATTTGTGGAAGGGTTTAGTGACCGTCTCAGAGGTGCTTGTCATAGAAGATTAAAGGTGCTAGTATTATTATTATTTTCACATAATAACCGCCTTGTCTTGAACGGCATCGGATTGGTGGCCTAGACCACTAAAACGAACGTCAAAACAGACCGAGAATCGGTGTGGCAATTTTTCCCCCACAATTAGAGATTATCTTTGACGAGCTTCACTGCTGAGTCCTCGGGTGTTAACATGCTTCAGCGTTTTGTTGTTTATGCAAATGGCATTGGTTTCATGAAAACTCTACCCTAGAGGCAACTTTTAATCGTAATACGATACAATTTTGCTGTCGACCTCGCCTCCATCTCATTGCCTTTCGTTACAGCCATTGGGAAGATAGAGGATTTTCTGTTCTTATGATCTAGCTAATCGTTTTGTGTTTTTGTTGCTTATTACGATCCAAAACTTAGAACCCCTAATCAATTCCCATAGTTCCCTTAACTCTCCTGTCGTGTCTTTGCCGTTTCATCTATCTGCAGCCCTTAGTACTAAAGTTTCCCATCCAAGATTTGGGAAGGTGGGTGGTGATTTAGCTTTATCGTTTACGATGTAGGTGAGATGAGGCCAGTAGCAGAAGTGCTGTGGGCAGAAAAGGTCACTTTAAATAGATAGAGCAACAAGTTGCCGGACGGGCCAAGACGCTTGCACCGCACAACTTGCTTACTGAGGGTCTCCAAAAGCAATCGTCTAGAGGTAGCTTTATTGAAAATTCACAATGACCCTGAACAGTTAGTGGTGCAGTTGTGTGGCGGCTATAAAACGAGCCAATTTCTCTTGCAGGTTTTCTCATTCAAATGCAGACTATGTACTTCCGGCGGCGAAAGAAGCTGACGTCGAAGTTGAGCATCAGAGCAGGTGGCAGATGAGCTGCATTGCAGACCTCCAACAAACCCTCACTCTGATAAGCCCTATTTACACTTTCTCTTGTCTACACTTTTCTCATTTGGTTTCTGTGTTGTTAGGTGCTTACTTTGGCTTGCTGGTCGATGGCTGGTGGATATCTAGGGTGTCACCAAAATGATGGCGATGGCAGGTTGGAAGCGATTTCATGACGTGTTAACCTGAAGGTATTGTGTGAATTGAAAAGTAGCCTTTGTATTGGTTTATAAAAGGGCTGGTAGCCCATTCTACGGGGGTTATGTTGGTAGAGTATCACACCATCTTGATGTAAAGGTAGGATTATGGGCAATAGAAACAAGATTAAATCGGAATTCGTTTTCCAAGTTTGCTTGTTGGTAACCATGTATATGTGGGGACGCACTAGCGCACGGATTGGCTGCGGTTCGCGTCTGTGGCTCTGGAATGAAGAGGAGGAAGAATGTGGCAATAAACGTAAGTAAAGGAGATGAGTTGATAGTTTTATAGGTATTGAGGTAATAAAGCGATGCCGGGTAGTCGTTTGTTTCTTCCCAAATATCTCTTGTTTAATTTGTGTTGGTCATTGCGCCGTATTTGGTGCATTGAAAACCACCCAAAAACCAGAAGTGGTAGTCATCCAATTTACTTGCGTAGGGGAAGGGGTCTGATTTCGGCGTCACTGTTGCCTTCCGGGAAACTGCATCGGGAGAAAGCACCGCATTGGTTTCATGTTGTCAGGGCCTGGATGGCGTTCCGACCGTCACTCATGGAAAAGCGCGCAGTAGGTCTCATAGTTCTTCCATGTGACTTGGTTCTCATTTCAATTTTACCCGTCAGTCGGTCTGGCTCCTTATGCTCTCTCAAAATATCACAGACTTACTGGTTGTCTTATGGTTTTCAATATTACCGACAAAAGCACCCACTCAATGTCGCTTTAATGACAATTTTAAGGCTGATCTAACTTATTTGGTATTTGATGCTCACGGGTTTGGCTTGCCAAACAGGACATCTGTGTTATCATGTGCACATCATTTTCCGCTCCTTACAGTTGTCCTCCTGCTTTAGCTTGTATATTGGCGTCTCGATGCGGAACTGTCAACCTGCTGAACTAAATGGAATGAAAGTAATTGCTTAGGTAGTCAAGAGTGCAGCCACCTTTGTTTGTCAAACTCCCCATCAATAGAACAGAAGAGGAAAATTGCTCATGTTTTTAATGGGAGGGGGTGTTTAGGCCAGGCGGAAATGAAAAAGTAATAGTGCACGTTGTTTAGCAGTACAGTGCAAATGACCATCTAAGACGCGTTATGAGGAATATCTTAGCATATGAACTGCTGATGTCGCCTGTTAGGCTTCTTTCTAAGTTTTTGCTGTCGCTGTAGAGGGGAACATGCAAAAAGTTAGTGGGATTTTGCGGTGGTTACTGGGTGGACTGAGAATGGCATGTGTATGAGTTGATTGAAAGCATAGGTTTCGTCTTCGCAAAGATGTCATTTTCGAAATCCACTGCAGCCATTTACGGCAGGAAATTTTCGCAGATTTGAATGATTGGAATCTGGAGTATGTAAAAGTAGTTTAACTCGGGTCTTTCCCGAGTAGATTGTAGCATCTGGACAGAATATGTATTGCCCGCGCAGAGAAGTGGTGGGGAAGAGGACCCAACGAGGGATTATGCAGCCTAGCAGGAGTACAAAAGTGGAGACTTTAGTGCCAACAAAGCCAAAATGAAGCTCCAACCAATCATCCAAGGCATTATGCTGGTAACAATGTCAAGTGCAGTCTTGCTTTTATGAGATACTTTGCCTGGAAAAGATTATTGGGAAAGGTTTTATGTGGTGATAAAGTAAACTAGGACTTCAAGTCTCATGTTTGTCGGTTGACTATGCATTGTTTCTCCCATCAGTTACATAGATTAATCTTACTGGCTTACTTTTTTTCTTCCTCTGTCCCCTCCGGATACAGCCATTCATTGACCCCATTCCCCTTCTCATCCATTCAGCGCATCTCTTTTATGTGTTCATCGATATCGCAACTCCCATTTACGTTCCTCCCCTACATATCTTTCCTGATGTCCATTGCCTAGCAGAACGCTCAAATAATGGTTATTTAGCTAATGGTTGCCAGGCTGTACACAATTCAGAACAATGGGCAAGAGCAGTAAAAGGAAGCGGCTACGGGTAACGTCCTTCTATGGCAAATTGTTCTCCTAGGCGCAAGAATTAGTGCATTTTCCATGGTGTAATGTAGTGTGATGTGGTGAACAGAAGGTGAATGCATAATTTTGGAAAAAGTAATTCTCCCACACAACTTTCGCCTTTGTTCAAATACCATTTTTCCTGTGGTTTCTGTGAGTATCTGCCTCGGCACACCATCAAAACGAAAATTGTGGCTTTCTTTCACCCGTTGGACTGAAATGCGATGAATTGGACTACGATGTTTCGCTCATTTAAGCCTGAAAGATAAAAGAAAATGAGCTCGGTTCACAAATGAGCTGTTTTGTTGAAAACACCTGTAAAAAGAAGAGCCACATAGCCAAAACAGTATATTAAATAGACTTTGGTCCATAAACAGCACGAATTAAATCAACGCACTCAACTTCGATATTCCTTTATTTCACTGAGGCCTTGTTAAGTCCTGATGATCTACCAAAATTTATTAGCCCTCCTAGAAACCGTTTCTCTACGGTTCTGTTCTCTTCTAATCTACAGCAACAGTCCTTTTTGCTGCATTTTGACACTGCATTAAAGTAAATGTGAATCACATGGTATTTCTCTCCTATAAGGCAGCAATAAAAATGTTGAAGCAGCAGTTCATCACCTGAGTTGTTAAATTAACCACTAGGGAAACACGCAATGCACTCCAAAAGTTTGCGCTCCCCATGTGAGTACCTGTGTGGGTACAGTAAAACAAAAAAGGCTGTGTCTGGAAATATGGAAGGGAAGGATTCACAATTTGAAGCGCATATTAAAGACATGTTCACAGATTTGTTAAAACAAATGCTCAATGCATCTGCTCGGTCAAGGTAAACAGACTCCGCACGAATGTCCGCTGAGGTGCTTCATTGCCCGTTCAATTCATAATTTTGGTTTGCGGGCATCGATAGCTAAATTTTTGGTCCATTTGGTCTCCGAACCTTCTGCTGTCGGCAATACTTACTTCACCCAAGTATTGTACATTCTTCCCTCTTCAATTTGGTTCCTGGGCGCTAGGCAGCAATGCGGTGGTGGCCTCTTATGGAAGGATTCAATTTCAAATCTATGGTTTGTTGCACAGCCAGACCTTTGAATCCTAACTCACTGCATCAAGTTTTTACTGACTGTTTGTGCTGCTACTTTTGAATGGCGACAGCTTTGGTGAATCGTCTCAACTCACATCGGAGGCACTAGTAACATTCAAATTGGCGCGCGCAGACACACCACCGGCACAGCATTTGAATGTGTTGTCTCCTTTTTCCTTTCGAGAGTTCAAAATGTTCAATTCGTCGTTTCTCGCAGCCACCTCTAATTTCAAACCGTGGAAGGCCATGTCGCTGGGTGGAAGTGCAGTCGCCGTGCCCTTTGGTGCCAGCGCAACCAAAGTGAAGAGTCAGACGACCCAAGTACTGCCTTACCTCCATGTTGCTGGAGAGAGTGGTGTGTGTGGCACTTGGAGACAGAAGGAATAGTGCTTGAGTTGAACATGAATTGACGACAGAGGAAGGAGGGCTGACAGTTTACCGACGAGGGGTGCAGGACAGTCCGCCGCAGGGAAGTGAAAATCGGCGACTTAAGTGTTTACAAAACCAGACTGAAGAGTTAGAAAATAAGTAACTATTACGCTAGGACGACTGAGATCAAAATGTCAAAGGTGGGCGTTAGTCAAAGTACGACGAGTCCTGTGGTTCACTCCAGCATAAATAATGCAAATGGTATTGGCGCGATGCCGAAAGTGAGTTGCGCATACAGAATAAATTAGTTTGTTTCTACCGGAGATAAAGTTGTCAGTTGATCATATTTTTCCTGCCATTGGGAAGAATTAGAGCATCAACTCACTGCAACTGGTTGCATCAGTCAGGATCTCTATCAACCTTCGCTCTACCTTACAGAAAATTAAACAAGAATTGCAATTCATTCAAGTGTAACCTATTTAACCTCGCTTGCTGCCAACAGATGCAATGGTGTATTAACAAAAGAGGTGCAAAAATTTGTTTCCAATGTTATGGTATCCACTCCCCTCTGGGTGGTTGGACTACTACCTTCACTTCATTTAATAATCTTCGAGGCAGTTAGTACTTAAGAACGCCTCACAGTAGTGGCTTGTAGATAGGTTTGAGCATTTCCAAACGGGCTTTGTTTGGCCCCCTGCTTATGAACCCATCCACTAGAACAAACGGTTTTATAAATATTGTAATTTCTGCCTTACGGTGTTGCAGCTAAGGTTGTCTCAATTGCTGATTTGGCGATATAGCGATTTCTCAGCATCCACAGAACAACTTCATTCGGACTCCAAACACAGTAGTTGAGGCATCGTCAATAGTCCAGTACGCAACTTGTCACATAGCAGGTTTGTAAATCGGGGCCTAAAATTTTTTTTGTAACCGCTGGCAGGTTAGCGTTCAAAAGCCATTGTAAAATCGCCCACTGGTACCAGTTCGTTACAAACGACGAGACCTGATTATCTGTGTTGGGTGAGAGGCAACTACACTGTGTCCTGCCCCCACGTGATGCACAACTTGACGTTAGGCTTGGGTCGTCACAATCTTGAATAAATAGTTATTCTAATAAGGGCACGCATGCTAAATTCGGTTTTTTAGTATTTATTACGTAAGGCGTTACAAGTGGCACATTTGCAAGGATCCTCTCGAAAGTAAATAAGACCTTTCAGTTGGTAGATTTCCAAGCTTTAAGGTAGCACCAAACATCATCACACTTTGATGAGTTGGGTTGCTGTCAAAAAAAATTTGGAATGCCTTTTCCCCTTATACAAGTTCCTGCAATTTCGGTTCAGACATTCAACGCAAGTACATATGGAACACACGTCACCGGTGTGTGACGCCGGCAGAGAATGTTGAGGTCAAAACTTTAAGTTCTCCCAGTAAATTGTTTCTACAAAGGTTACTGGAACAAGTTATTTGAGTGCATGTTGCTTAGCCATTTCACTAACATGATGTGCTGAAATCCCCTAGCACCCTTTGCATACAACTGGTGGGATCAGGACTTAAGTCGGTAATAAATAATCAAATGTCAAGCAGATAGTGGCGTATTTTGCCGTATGGAGATTAGGTAATTATTGAATCTAATATATAATGTAATGACTAACATTTCGAGGATGCTCGATTTCTTAATCCACGTGCTATAATCCCTCACATTTACTTGTTGGTCCAACGACTACTGCGAAGATGAAGAGAGACAACGCTAGGGTGGAATACTCACAGCCATTGCACAAAAGGATTGACGGGCTGTCAGCATGACACGGAGGCCATGCCGAGCCTTCATTGTCCGAGTTTTTAAAAGGAAGCGTACAAAGCTTCGCTCACCCCCTGAAGTGACGAATGGGTAAAACACATACAAGCAGATATCTTCAAGGAGGTGGCGTTGCAGGATCATGGAGTAATGCCAGCTGAACGGTTCATCAAAAGCGTAAAATCGTGCTAAACTCAAACTGAGCTTAAGCGTCTGCGACGGCAGGTTGGAAGCACTCAGTCGCGTGCCTGGTGTAGGTCTCTCCATCAGCAAAGGTACCACTTGAAATGCTGTAAGAGGTCCTAAAGTGGATTCCATTGCGTGTTTGGCCGACCACTTAGTTAGTGCGCAAAAATGAAGTTTTAGAAGCATAATTTCTAGCCGCTCCTCCGACATTGTCCCACCATCAAAGCAACACGCATAACGGCTATGACCAAAGTGTCTGATAGGATCAATTAGACGCGGCTCAAAAGCATGACTACGGTGGAAATTATCTTTTTTGTAGCGATGGAATTCAAAGTTCTGCGCAGTCCACATAAAACAAAACTCATTAGGAAGCCTGACTTTAATTCCCCGTTAGTAATCTTACCTCTACGAACAAATTATCTGTTGCAAGGCAACTTTTCAATATCCCTACCATGATATGCGCACAAAATATGGGCATTTCTTAGACATCGTAATATTCTTTAATTGTTTCTCTGGAGACAACAGAAGACGTAACACAAAAGTAGAATGTGTATTGCGGCGGTGCAATTTCCATGTCGCCTGGATCACTCCCTAGGTTCTCCCCAAAGTCACACTAAAGAGTTAACCCAATCATTAAAATATTCTAAAATTTTTTTGAGCGCCCTTTTTCGGTCCTTCGCGTCAGGTTATCAAAAGAAGTTGGTGATGTAAGAAAATTATCTCGAACCAATCACGTCAGGCGTAGGGAATTTGTGCAATTGAGAAGAAATTTGACTAAAGCGTCACCGATGCCTCCTATCAGTTCCCCCAAATCTGCAGTTTTGCTGTGTTTGGGAACTGCCTTTGGGGAAAGGAGATGTGCTGGCCCTTTTGCATGTCTATTGCAAGTCCTAAGGCCACTTCTTATTCGATAAGAAATGGAGGTGAAGGCAGCCCCATTAGGATGCACGGTCTCAAGCATTTTCACCTCGCTTTCGGTTTTCGCTAATGGTGCCCCTCGAGACATCCTCAATTAACTCCTTTTTATTCACAAATTCCTTTATTGGCTGATGCTGTAAGAGTTATTAAAATGGGAGTGTCACAAGTTTACCTTTCAGCCATTTTTTTAGCATTTTACTTTTATGAGTTTAAGAAATGCTTCATCACTTTGGCTATTACAGCTTCCACCCCACTGGTCCCCAATGGGTGCACGCACCTAAAGAAGTTATTGCCCAACCATAGGTAGAGCACCTCAAGTCAACGCGACTCTGCGTGTTTTAGCACCAAACAGCGTGCCTAAGCCTTCACGACTTGATGATATTTCTCCCATTAACGAATTACTCGGTCATTTAGTCGGCCATCGAAACGGTTCCTTCAATGACGCCTGAAGAGGGCCGCATTTGTAGCCCCTTTCAGCATTTGAAAAATCTTAACCAAAATGCAAATTTGGTGGGGCTGTGACCCGACACACAGGACATCTGGTGTTTGGGTCACAGTTAGGAAAACGCCCATTGCCAATAAAATTGCCTCCAAGAAGCCTGCTGGATCGGAGTGTTTACAGGTGAGTTGAATCATATTCCGTTGGCCAGATTAAAGCATTTATCTTTACAGAGAACCAAATGGTACCGTGGAATCGGTACCTAGACCAGAGCCGAGGGGAGCGCCCTAACTACGAATCACCTAGATGCCTAAATTACTAAAAATTGCTCTTTGTAATCCCATAAGGTCTGTTGGATCAGAATGTCTTGCAGTTAAGCTTGGCTAGTTTTCTTGTCAGGGATGCGTATTGCAAATGTGTGCTGGTTCGCGCCCTTTTTCGAAAACCCAATCCCCTGTCGTCAGCAGGTCGACTAGGAGATTGCTCCAAGGCTTTAAAATTATCAGAATAGGATTAGTTTACTTGATGAATTAAACTGTGAAACAAAGAATGTCTTCCAGGTGTTTCATTATGTTCTACAGAATTACCTGTTTGCAGTGAAAGTATTCCATCTTTGTTGGCTGTATTATGGGATTGTTACGGATTAAACTGTCAATACCCAGCTTTAGAGTCATTTATGAGATAAAAATTTTTGCAGCCTCTAAATTTTGTGGAGGCTTACTGAAAAGTGAGACTGGGTTGTCTCACAGTTGGAACTTCCCTCAACCGCCCAAATTTTCCCTACGATGGTCAGCATGTCGACCGAGTAGTCCACCCAGAAGCTCCACAACTGTCTAATGATAATGAATAAATCGTGTTTGAGGCAGCAATAAATCTGGCACGCATCAAGCTAAAGCGGATGTTACTTTTGATAGCACTCATCCCCACATCGAATCGAATGCATTCCACGGTAAGTGGAAATTTGCTAAAGTCTGGGTGCCTCCACGCATTACGCATTGGTGACCACGTTTCCAATGCAGAGCCTGCTTTTGGTAATGGCAGTAAAGTACTCTTGTGGGGTGTAAAAGGTGAGGAGGACTACAAAGTTTTTCTGTGGATTTACCAAATGGTAGTGGACATTCATATCAATATTTATGTCTATTTAGGGACTCTTCTCCTTTCTTCAAGTGATGAATCTAATTCCTCTTTGCAGAGAGAAATAGGAAATCTTTTTTACAAGAGACGAAACATTAAAGTTGATTAAATCAGCATAGGATTAACTTCTAAAGCATATTTAGCTGCTTTGCTTTATTTCTTAAAAGTGCAGACTTAATGTGGAGGTGGAACTGGAGTTGCCTCACTCACTTCATCCAGTTTGTTGATGCAGCAAGCATTGTAAGGACACTTTAGTAATTGCAAGCTAAATTAGATGGAGTTTGTCCTGAGATAATTCCTTTTTTACCTAGGAAATGCAACCTAAAGCCAACTTCTTGGGCTCTGGTATCACGGAACAGCATCCAACCAATCAAATCAAAGTGAAAAAGCATCACTTCTTTACATGCAAACAACGCTCAAGCAATAAGTCGAAATTACTCTTTAGCACTGAAATTGCTTCCCTCACCTAAATTTTCTTAATAGGTGTAAATATTGCGTCTGTGGAAAAGCGAAATGCTTGGACTTCAACAAAGACAATTGCACCCACCACCTTTGTGACTGACATGTACAGAAACTCCTTTAACCAATTCAAGGTCTACTTTACAATTGCTTGTCGCTAAGGTGGGAGGTAAAGACCGATAAACATAACGGGCATTCATGTCTTGCCAATTCGCCTTTGAGCGATCGTCTACTTAGTGAAGGCAGAAAAACGCTTGCTAAAAACTTCAAACGCTCCTACACCCTTGACTTTTCCAATGAGCATGTCAGCAGTTTGAGAGATGATTAGAAGTGCCTGCGTATGATGAGGAGTCAAATAAGGACTGGCATCAACTCCGACTGTTCCTCGCTATTCGCCACCGGAGGCCATACGTGCGTGAAGACTGACTGTATATGCGTTTACACAACTGAAGGCCTCCACATAGGGCCAGAATGCCAAAGTAAACTAATTCCATTGTGTAGTTGCAGGCTCCATATGTGAAGTTCTTACGGGCGGTCTTAAAAAATGATTGCCATCTTCCATTCGCGGCGTAACTAAGGCAGTTTGCAGGCAGGCTAACAAGCACTGCGAGTTCGTGTAAAATCTCGGCACAGCCGGTAGTAATACTATCGCGGCTGAATTACCAGTCTCTCCTCTGGCACAAAGTAAGACGCAAGCACATGTGTGCGGTGCCAATCAAAGCGAAATTGAGACCTTTTGTCAAAAAATTATGAACTATTTTCCTTTCTTGAACTGATTAATATTTGCTTTTCCTAGAGGCGTTTGATGGTGTCTCACAGCAAATAAGAGTGCGTGGACTAAATATATTATCACGTTCACACACCTTCATAGCTAAGACTGGCATTGGCGCTTGGCTATCAGTGAAAAATTTTCATTCTTTAAATGTGATGGTTACTGGCTTACTGTCAAACTAAGACCGTCTCTTTCGAAACTCCCACGTGGGCAGTCGAGGACTCTACGATTCTGACTGGCCTATTGTTGCTTATCGCTTTGAGCTGTGGTGTTTGTGGTGGTCTACAACGTGCGCACCCATTGTTAGCAGCGGAGAATACTCGCTACGTACCACCGGTCTCTGAAAGCTCCAAGCAAACCCGAGTCGCCATTTAATGTCCCTAATCCCTATTGGATTGGGCCAAATGTTGGTAGTGGCTTTATCTACTCTGTTTAAAGGACTTGGCGCACTGTTGTACTTCCTTACATGGACTGCCAAATAAGTCTTTTTACTTCAAAACAGGAGGCAACGTAACCTATTCACAATCTCACCCATTCATACTCCTTCCTGACTTGTATGTGGGAGCACATAAGCAACCATGATTGCGCTCGAGTGGAAACGGTGCATTTAGAGAAGTGAAATGAGTAGTTTTATGCCTCTTGGTCTAATAGTATATTTGTCGTGAACATACCGAAGAGTCGAATAATAATTAGCATCGACTAAGCGAATGGTACGGTTTTACATCTGCAATGCAAACGAATAGCAAAAAAACAAGTAATTTGCATACTCAGATGGATAAATGAAAGAAATGTGGTTCTATTGCATTACAAAAAATGGCGTCTGCCTTAGAGGCGAATTTTTTCGTTAACTAAAGTCTGCCCCAAGTTCCCCAACTTGACCTTAAGTAACTTCCCCCCAAGGGGTTAGCTGCAAAAACGGCGTAGCAAATTTTTTGATATTGTTCTGTTTGCTTTACTCATACCTGCTGGCTAGATTAGATAAAGCAATGCGTGTGCCAGAATCCGATGTAATCGGTCTCGCTGACGCTGGCCTCCAAGCTTTTGTCGCGTGGATGCTGCTACCGACACCGGCGACAATAATGCCAATGGTGTCGGATGGCTCAGCTGGGGCGCGATTCACAGTCAGAGAATTCCCTTGCCACTGTTAGGATTTCAAGGGACAAGAAGAAGGCAGTTGAAAAGTCGGACATGAGGGTTCAGGCGCTTCGTTTTAATATTTTCGAAAGTTTTGATCCAATCACTAGGATTAATGAGCTGACAATAATTACTTTGCCAAAGGGTATCTAAAATTTGATCTCGTGGATTTTTGCAGCCTTTGTGCTTATACCGAAGAGGGCAAAATTAATAACGTCTCCCGAATGGGGAAATTTTTAACCCCTTTGAACGGTTATTTAAGGGAGGTGGTCCAAGTGCGCCAGATTGCCACAAACCAAGGCGACAACTTAATCACCCAACTAGGAGACCAAGTCAGGCCTACAACCAATCACCTGGCAGGAAGCAGGTAGTACGCGAGTGCGTGTACACATGCGCCATGTGATTGGTGGCAGTGGCTGACCTCTGCGCGCTGTCATTGCACAGCGCAAAGCCGCTTATTCCAAAAAATTCTCTTCGCGCCGTAGTCATTGCGACGTTCGATGCAGAGACGGTTGGTTTGCACCAGTCGGGCCATCGCACTGCTAAAGCTGGCTCTCTTGGCGCTGGTGGTGATCGATTTGGCGCATTTAACCTACGAGTATCGCCTGAAAGCCTATGTCTTCTCCTTCCTCGCTTCAAAATTTACTGTTCCCAGTGTTACAGGCAGCCCGCATGTCTGTGAAAACAATAGCTGGTGGTTTAAACCCGATAGGCCGGGACCAGAGCCGTGGCAACGCATTTTGAAGGAGGAGCAGGAGTTTCCCTTGGCCTATACCATAATGGCGTTCGAAAGACCTGACCAGGTAAGTGAACTTCAACGCACTTTTAACTTTCGTGCATACGCTGCCTTTTTGCATAAAAGCTGTACTTTCTGGAAATAGTTTAAAATTGCAGTTTTTTTAGAGCTATGGATAAAAACGATCGCGTTTTAAGAATAAGCATTGTTTACATAATTTTGATATGTACGGTTTCTGAAGCAATCCATAAATCTGCAGTGTATCTTTGTCTAGATAGACTTCCCTTCTCTCGATTGGTGAACTGAATTTTTAGTACGTTATCGATTTTCGGGACAGTACTCTTAACTCTCGTCCCGATTGGAGGATAGTGAGTGACACGCGGTGCGGGGGATTTTTAAGGCACACTGACACAGAAATGTGCAATTTTAATCACTTTTACGGATTTTGAGACTCGCCAGTCCAAAAATGTGGCTGAACGTTTTGGAATTTGCACCAGAGGTTGTTTCACTTCTAAAGAAATTGGCGATAGGTATAGAATGGCGGGAAGTGTGTGGCAGTCGGAACTTCTGGGAATATCTCAACTTGACTGCTGAATTACACAAACAGAATTACCTACTTTTCACGATTCCGGATGTTTGACAACAATGTGGAGTGACGAGTATGCAACGCGCAAAGGGAGGAACTCGGCTGTGCGAAGCGACTGAAGGTTAAAGTCCACCTCCCTCCAATCTGCCCCTGTTCACCATATTAGACTGTTTACTTCTTAGGTTAACTCCCAAAATGGGTTTGTTGGTGATCATATTTCACTCACTATTTAATGTGAAGAAATAGAATTAAAATAATAGAGTAAGCTGCGACCACTATTCAAATGCAGGTTTCCTGTGGCATCCCAGTTTGATAGGCAATCTGACTGGGTAAAGTAGTTTTGAGGTTCTTTACTCACCTGTGTCAAGGTATCAGCTAATTTTATGATATCAAAACGATTATGACCATAAGATAGGTAAGAAATGCGGATGTCTACCGCAAAATAAAAGCCATTGACCATTCCAGTGGGGATATAATCTCGACCTTTCAATTATGCCTCAAGCGGTACTTGTTCTCAACTGCAGATTAATTGGAATAACTCTTTCCAAAAATGAGGACTATTTTCTCATATTTTCTCAAAGTTGCTAGCGGTAGATCTTCAAGGTTTAAAGTATGCCAGGGGTTTCAAGTCGATTTTATTGATAACGACTTGTGGAATCACAGACCCCCAAATGGAATCGTTTCAGTAAACTCCATGTAATGCAGCGGATTTATGCCCCTGACTTTTCTTCAAGTTTCCCCAATTTAAGGTCGGTGCATACATTTGTCTTGGTGTACGTTAGTTCCAAATTGTTCCTATCTCAAAAAAATCAACGTTCAAGGCTACGTTGCATATTAAGTAGACCGATTCTCCTTCGAGGTCTCTTGATCCATGCCACGTAGTGTTGCCGTCTTCTTAAAGGAATAAAAGTATCTAGTTGGAAGGGCCAAGTTGGTTTGTGCAAGTAAGGACGCCTAGACCTCTATGGAGATGTTAAAAAGCCTTATCGTAAGGACTTGTTGAACTGTTATCAAAAGCTGCAGGAGCAGAACGCCGCAGAGAGTCCAGAATTTCATCTGAATAAATGTACAACTGCATCTAATATCATTCTGTCCATCCCGAATTTTTCAACTGACTTGGGGCAAAAAGTAAACAGCTCTCTAACCTCAGCTACTTGATTGTTCTTTGAACTTGTCGCAACCCTGGTACATAACAAAACACTACATCGCACAGTTCGACAATCCTGTTGCTCTGCAGCCGAATCATTTGGCTGGAGGTTGTGTTTCTCACTGCAAATTGGATTACATGACCTTACTATGCGACTTGGCCCCCTGCTTGCACAAACAGGATGGAGCTATTTGATTTCCAGGTTGGGTTTTTTTTTTGATGTGCCAAAGCGTAAACTGTGCACAATTCTCCTTTGAGATTTCGGCAAAAATCTTGCGCACTAGGTTCCAATGTGCTAGGAGGCCACCCGATAAACTTAACCTTGTGCTCATTAGAGTATTCTCACAGTCCATCAAAAGTGTACCTACGTCATCAGTTTGCAAACCAATTTTAATGAGTTAGGCAACGGAGGAGGACAAACTTGTCCACTAATGGTTTGCTAAATGCGTCTTGGTTACAAATCAGTACTCTAGGAAGGAGAGTTCGTCTTAAATGAACCTCTTAATCACCTCGCTTTCCCGCTAAGAACAAAACTAACGATCTCTCCCTAAGTGCCTCTCTGTGCGTGTGAGTGCCATTAATCATGTGATTGCCTTGGAGCTGATTGACACGCAAGATCGACTAAGGAACGAAGTCGAAAGTGGATGGCTTGACATTAGGAAGGTCCGTGTCAATTGGCAGGTGTCATCTAGAGTGGGGCGGTTATTTAACCTGAAAACCTAGTCTTGAGAGCGTTTGGCCTTTCATTCCAGCGATCTGCAGGCTGCTAAAGAAGTGGTAGCCATGGCTTAAGAACCGAAATCTCAGAGTTTATTCGACCGTTTAAAACACCCTTCCTCTTTCCATACAGAAGTAGACTTTATTATTACCTAAGAGGGCCTAAAATAAGGAACAATGCGGAGACGGTATAACTTTTTGTGACCTGCTTTAGCCTCTTAAATTTCCAAAGAGCCGCGTGTACATCTTATGAAACACAAATTCTTGAAATTGTTTTACTTTCTGCAAATAAAAGCTCTGAGGTAGGGCGTCGGTCAAGATAATTGGCATAGGGATGTTTCCCATCAGGTTTGGCGTCTCCTACGCTCAATCTACCGACCGCAGAACTACTATTGTATCCACTTCGACAAGAAGAGTCCTGAGCTCTACAAAAAGTGGCTACACCGAAAAATCTCCGTGTGTATCCCACCGGAGGTCTCCAAAAACGTATTCTTCATCTCTTCCATCTCCGTCTACCACTCCTACATGTCGGTATTGGAGGCCGATCTGGCGTGCATGCGGGCGCTCTGGCAGCTGCCAAAGAAGGAATCTGAGTCTAAGACACCACCCTGGAAGTATCTCATTAATCTCACTGGTCAGGAGTTCCCACTGAAGAATAATCTGGAGTTGGTTCGAATCCTGAATGTCCTTAACAATGCCAACCTCATCCAACAAGAAAGGTGAGTTATCGTTCTCTGATGCATTGATGTACTGCATGAAGGATTAATTTGGCTGAAGAAAGTGAGACCAAGAGGGTGTCGGACAAAAGGCAAAGCCCTTCCTTTCTTCAGAATGCCTATTGGTAGAGCTTGACATTTAGCCTTTGAATGAGTGTTACACTCACACTTCTACGATCTGCTGACTTTTGGAGATGGCTGGACAAAGGAAAGAAGACGCCAAGCCTCAAAGTATTGAGGCAATAAAATTATTGGGAATGGCTCTTTGAAGGTTACTAGTTCAGTTTTTTATATAAAATGACGATAGTGCGGTGATTTTTGAATTAGAATAGGGTTTACCTATCTTCAGTGGCTGCCATAGAAGGAGTTTATCAAGTGAGTATTTTCAGCTGCTCCGGCAGAAGGCGTATTGGCATAGTGTTGAAGGCAAAAGCTAGAGTCTAGGAGAGAATCTATAAGGAATTTCCTCGTATCAAAATAAATTTCACTTTTTGTTCCAATAAAGATACTATTTGTCTCCCACCTCAATGGGCGTTTTAATTGTCTAAGCGGGTCGCAGAGCCGGTTTTGAGGAGACCCTTCTCCGAATTCGTGGCAGATGCTATGTAGCTCATCAACTTGAGCACGAGAGAAATAAACAAAGACCTTTTAAATAAAGCAAAAAATGCATTTGCAATGTCCAGAGACGCCATAGTAACAGGCGAAGATCAAATGTGGCAGGCCGTATTGCCAGGAGGCCATGCCATCCAGCAGAGGCAAAAAGGCGAACCCTTCAGTCTCCGGAAGGCCAAAAACGAGGATTTAAATAAACAGGAAAAGTACAATGCATACATTCCAAAACGAATTGGAGATTTTTGCTCTCATAACCTAGAATGGACTAGGAAATGCTCACCAGTGTTAAATTTGCAAACTGCCATATGTGTAATATAACTGAACTGTACGACTGTGAGTGCTTTGGAAGGCACTCATTAAGGTTGTCTCTGGCACTTTCTTGTACTTCGAGTAAGGTTTACTTGCATCCTCTCGAAACTAAACCAGAAATAGTATTCCATGGCGGCAGGTATCAATTCAAGGGATAGGGATTCGCTCTTCACTTGGTGTGACAACTGTCAAAGTGAAATTTATGTGAATTCTAACCTCTTAGCCTAAATCTCAACATTGCAGTGAGGTGGAGAACAAAAGTTGACGTAAAGAAGAACTGGGTGCTACTGGCATGGCTTGAATGTCGTGCCGTCCAGTGGAAGTACAAATGCGTCCGTGAGGCCAAAACGGAGATAAACAGCTAGCCTAAGTATTGCATTACTTCCATGAGTAGTCAAGCAGCATGGCGTCAGTTCTTCATGTCTAGCATTCTGGATTAAGCACCGATAGCAGAACAGCACGTACGAAACGTTGAAGTCTGTGTAAATCCAACCTTTCAATCCAAATCCCTTACTTTATTCATTAAATTTGTGGAATAAAGTGTCACTGCAATCGTTTAGGACCTTAATCGGTAGATAAACTTCCGCGAATAATTGGGATTTTTTTATAAATCGGTTGGAAGTACTGTGTGCCGTTGGTTTTTGGGTTTAAAAAAGCACTAATGATAGGAAAGATGGTAAAGTTTATTCGTCTACGCCCTGAGAATAGACTTCCGCTTTGATCTGGAGAAAAACCGGAACATAATGGTGTATTAGTCACCACCAGACCAAGCTCCGTCAAGTAAGCGGTCTATTGAAAAGGTATCCCAAACCCGCTGGCTCCACAGTTAACCGTCACTCGAATCGTCATTCATGTTTTTCGAACGTTGGTCGCGGCTCCATCCATGGCAGGACTGAGTTGTCCCCGGTCCGCCAAACATTTGGCGAAGTCAATTAATTGTGCCATCACGATTCCACTTGTTCAAACGTTACTACTTCCGGCGTCGCGTCGATTTGTTAGTGAATAATGCATGCTGGCGAAGAGGAGGCATCGATTTCTTTGTGGTAGGGGGAACAACACTCACACCGGCCCATCGATTTTGGAGTGCAAACGGGGAACCGTATTGGAGTCTGATCGACTGTTCCACCGACACACGCACGCACACACACAGAGAGAGAGAGAGACGGAGGCGAAACTGCTGATTTTCCTAGTGGGAAATGCAGGTTTGCCCATAGCTACACTGGCTGACACCGTGAGTTTCGCCTTAAATCCAAAGCCCTGGTAAATTGATCACACCCTATATTTGCAAGATTGGTGCAGTGTTCGCTTCAGCTGGCGTCAATTATGGTAAGAGACCGAGGTTTCCAAGGCGCATTCGATTATCCAAATGTTCTCTTTCTAAAGCATTAGTCGTATCCACTGCTGTGGTACTCTGCTCTCCACTGTACTACTTTTCAAGTATCTTGGTCGGTTGCAATTCAAGCTTGTCTCCTGTGCAAATCAAGATAACCTCGCCTCTACAATTTCGGTGACCTCTTACAGAAGTGGTATGTGGTAGCAGGACGGGTCATTCACATGTGTTGGCATAAATCGATTGTCAGTCTGTTTCCCTCCTTTATTCACTTTGTAATTATGACTAACTCGCGTTGAAAGGCACTTTTTGTGCCTCTGCTTTGCATTTCGTTAAGCAAACGGACGCATAATTGACAATACTGAACGATTCTGTCACACTCTAAATACATGTACCACTTACTCCCAAAGGCTTGTGTTTACTCTGTGTGTGGGTGCACTGCAGATGGAATTGTTTACTTGCCGAGATCTATCAGCTCGATTCCCTACTGAATAAAGGCGATTTTGTTGCAAGATAAAACAGAAGCCACTCATGGGAAAACATGCGCTTTAGCCAGGGTTGGGTGTGGGAAGGTACAGGCTCATCCCTATTCCCAACTATTGGTAGCATTTTATTTCGCCATAAGATTGTCACCTTTTTCAGATAATAACTACAGTAAAGTAGGCAAACAAAGAGGGCCTCTTTTTCTTTGATTTTCTTTGACACGGGTCTTTTGTTTGCAAACTGACTCACAAAGTATTATTCTGCAGTCACATTCGTCTGCTTTCTACGCAGGTTCTTCTACGTACGTCGTGCATGGCGTGACCCGCCGCATGGACTGCAGCTGCACAAAGGTGCAGTGCATATTGTGGTGACATGGGATTTCGTCAATTTCCTCTTTACCGACCAGAGGGTGAAAGACCTCCTCGACTACCTCCCTGAGGTCGGTATTCCCGACGAAGCCCTCTTCTCTACTGTCAACCACAACGCCATCCTCAACGCTCCCGGCAATTTTCCTTGTAGGTTATCGTGCATTTCCCATATGGTAGCATTGCAGCTCATCACTATCCATGCCTTTCGTTTCAACTCATGACCTATTTGCTATCCATTGATGGAGAGTCTTGCTGCTGCTTTATCGTAGGTTGGAGTGCGAGATTTCCTTGCCTCCTGCAACGGATGATGCTTTCAAATGTAATTTAAACAGAATTGTAGCGAGTGGCTGTTGCACAGTAAATGCATTCAAAACCCTTTTTCGTTCCTGTTTGTGGCAATTTAAATTTAACTTATCAAATAAAAGAACCAATTATTTTTTACTATTTTTGTCCAAATTTGGAATGCAGATTGACGCATATTTGGAGGCACCATTGCCCGCTATTTAAACGGCAGTTGCTTTCGTTTAATCCTCAGCTAGTTTTTTTCCCACTCATAATGTGCAGTTCTTATGTCATGCTTTTTTCGAATGCCATAATTTAAATTAGTAAAATGCATATGATCACTCTAAAATCACTTCGCGCAGGAGTAAATGTGAATTCTTTGGCTTCATAATTGCCTACACATGAGTAGAAACCCAGTTAGACCACTTCTTACTAGGCCTTTAACTATCAGTAAAAGGGTGGCTTCGGATTTTTTCCCTTCAAAATGAACGAAGTCTTAGAATAAATCCATGTACATATCCATTTCGCATTCATTCCCCTAGCCGAGACCATTAAAGTGGCAGGATCATTTACCACCACGCGTTTAAAGCATCATGAGCGGTTGCTCTTAAGCTACTTATTAGCTGTAACTTAAGACACCCAGCAGTAGTTTTTTTACAAATTTGCGTAGCTTCAATCATAAGGAGACCTTGAAGGTTTAGATACGATAAAAGTAGATCCGGGTTTTGATTTGTTGCAACCACAAAAGTGATCAAAAACAACTCCAGTGTGTCGAATCAGGCCGAGGGCGTGTTGCATAGACTAAGTGGTGCATCGAAGTGAATTCAACCAATTTGACAAAACGATAAAATAAATATTAGGAAGAATGAGCGATGAGAAATGTGATCTAGGTGTGTGACACGGAAAAACTTGGAAAATGAGGCGGTTCTATAAACGTCATTTTTTTGTTTTTGACGCAGACGGAGACGAGGTCTACCGCAATGGTGGCTTCTATGTGAATCGGTGGAAACACTTCTTTCCGGAGGAGTGCAGCGGAGTGTGGCGCCACGCTGTCTGCATCTTCGACCTCTACGGTATGCGGCCTCTCTTTACGCCGGACTCTCCTTATCTCTTTGTAAATAAATTTGTTATGCATATCAACGCTCCCGTTCTGGATGTAACGGAGCGGTGGTTCTACAACTGGCAGGAGTGGTACTATCGCCACGTCGATCAGAATGTCACCAATCTCGACTTCTTCCGCAATCTTCCCCAGGTACGGTATCAATTGTCGAAAACTAATAAGGAAAAGGGAAAAGTTAACTGAGGCTCCGATCTCTTGACCACTTGCGTCCAATGCTATTTTTGTACAAATTTTAATTATAAATAAAGTTGACACAGTGAAGATAGCAATGATTCTGGGGTCTGAATGATTCGCTTCCAGCTACTCGGTTCTGCACGCCACAAATTATAATACGTTGTCCGCTATTACTTCTAGAGTCATGCGCCTTATGGCAACTCCGATGATAAACCAAGCACTAGAGTGCTGTGACCCTAAGCAAACACATTCTAAAGGTGAGGGATTTCAATTTGTAAAGGTAAGAAGAACGAGTGATGGCTGGACTCTGCAGACTAATAATTAAGTAATTAAAGTTGTGCCAGGATGCACCTCCTGCACTCTCTAGTCTTCCATGATGGTCGGTAATATAGTTAATTTGAGATTAGGCTATTCATCGTGGTTCCTGAAAGAACCCCTAGCGCGTTGCTATAAGGAAATTATCAACTAGTGCCATCTACCCAACCGATTTTCTGGCACTTCTGGAGCTAATTTTGGGCTTGGGAGGGATGGCAGTAGTGTTGTCAGGCCCACCTTAATCGAGGCACAATTGATGCCGTATAAATTTGTAACAAATACTTCAGTCTCGAGCTCTGCGCAAAGGCCAGTAAGACAAAACATTAGAAGGACTGGTCAGCACTTTACTGAGCAAGGGAAAGAGGGCCCGAAGGTGTGACTCATTTTTGTTCTAAATTTCCTGCTTGACTACGTGAGCCTCCGTCTACACAATCCGGACCTCATAATGGTGCTTCTATTACCAACAAAAGTAGGAGCAAGAAGATCAGTGAAACAGGCGGCATAATCGGGGCTCATAACTTTCACTGCCAAGACTGGCAAGAATTTGCTTACCAAACCACTCACTCTGTTGCATCGGAACGACGGCTACTGTATGCCCTCGGTTTAACTTACTAACTGAATGCGTCATGCATCTGTGGCCTGAGGGCAAGTCAGGGGTGGTAGATTTATGACCCTGAAGACGACATGCAAAGGCTGAAAAGTACGTGCAGTTGCCAAGATAAATTTGATTGGTGGTTTTCCCTGCCTGCTATCTCCACAGCTAGATGTAACCCTAGGAGTTACTCAACTGCAGTAATTTTTTTTTCTCCATAGATTTTTTTTTACAATCGGGTTACGTTACATAGTTGCACACTTTGCGAATGTACCCACCCTTGATTGTGGTAGGAAAGTCGATTACTCGTGAGAGGGCGGATAAGAAGATGGGATTTGAAAAAAATCCAGCAAAACTTGCAATCCACGTTGGCATACAGACACTTTGGCGAATCGACTGCCTGTGATTCGGGATGACGCGAGCAGAGTGCTGCCTTAGACGCTCCTCTTGTAGTCATAACTATGCAGTTCTGGGGATTCTGAGGCAATACTGGATTGCAACACTTACCAAGCTCAGTTGGCTCCACGTTACAAAGCAGCAGAACGGTCTCCTCCAATTCCTGTGAAGCAAGGTAATTTAGCATCAATCATTGGCTTTATTAGGAAGACGAATGTACCCATTTTCTTCTATGTGGTAAGAAAGTTGATTGCTCAAGGAATGGTAGGTGCGGCGACAGAATTTCAAAAATGCAGCAAAGCTCACATTTCATGTTGGCACACAGATCCTCCACAAACACCGATGTTGCATTGGGTTTAAGAGGTTGATGCAGTTTCATGCCTTTTTTTCAAAGATAGCAATTGTATAATGAAGTCGCAGTCGCCGATTGAGTGCCAATACTATTTACTCCCTTTTTAACGAACCTTTTCCTTGTTGACGATAAATGAACCATTTGGTATTAATAAAAAGGGGCTTCGAAAACATTACAATCACCAGCTCATGCAAGCTTTGAGTTGCGGACACCAGTATAGATGTGTATTTAAAAAATAATCCAAAAAACCCAAATCCTTTAATGCATTCTACTACTCACTTAAGTCTGCAAACATATTTTTCACCTGGTTGTTAAAATGACTTTATGCTTAATGAATTTGGGAAGTTTCCTGGCAGATGGAATCAATGGGTGTTTCAAAATTCAGGCACGGTGTTAATTTCGCGCCATTTATGCGATAAACTGATAACAGCAAAAACAGCAAAACATATTGGCAGCTGACAGCTCAAGGTTATCAGAAAAAGGCGCTACGAGACAGTACAACGCGCTTTTCTTGGTAAGTAGCATTGGAAAGGCACTGAAGGCTTGACAGCTGCCTGCTGTTTTCAATTTTCGTACAAGAATTGGTCGCAATGGTGATATAGCCCCGTCAAATATGAGGAACTTGGGGAGATTGAATCAATTAGTGATAGTTTAAACTCTGGTCATTCTTCAACGGGTCTTTTAACGGTGAACACCGAAGCAGTTCGTGGGAGCGTTGCTGGCAGTCCACATGAGTCAAATCGGCTCTGTGATCGAGAAGCAAACATTTTGAAAAGCGCTCTACAGCGTGTTCCCACGACTTGTTTGCATCCCCGGGCTTACAAGGAACTAAAACCTGCTGACCACTGCGTGGTCTGGTCCAGCGACCACGAAACTATAGTGCAGATCTATACAGGTAAGCAAAGTATGGATAAAGGGATTGAAGAATGACGCGTGTTATCGAAATGAAATTTGCATGATTGTATTTAGTTTTTAATTTTGTGGTTCTTAGTTTCTTGCCAATTTTAATTATCTTTCTCTGCCAAAACTCCTCTCGAGTTGCAAATAAGCGGGTTCATTTCTCTAGAATAAAAGGTTTTAATTCCCTCTACAACTAATGGTTATAATTTTGGCTGGGTCCGGCACAAAACTGTCTCTATTTTAATAAATAATTGTAAGGCGTCAATTGTTTGTTTAGCGGCATGACCTCTGGTCCACCACAGTAGTCCCTTGGTCTATCTTTGTGTCTGCACATTCTATCCGAATATTATGCCCTCCTTCGGCTTCAGGGAAGGCTCGAGGCACTACGACGTATTCCTTGCTGCATAAGTTCCCTTTTCCGTAGCCCAAAGGCATTTTCTCATCTCGTTATTACAACTTTCAGCACATCAAATTCGTGCCTATCATGGTAAAGTTTCCTCTTAGTGTCCCACTTATTTTACGTACATGGAAGTAATTTTCAAAGTAGTGTCGATTCATGCCTAAACAAAAATGCGTTGTAATTGCTTACTACGACAGAGATTATCCCGTCCCGGAGGTATCGTGTATGACCTCTGCTTTTCCGTAAGGACAGCATATTCATTTGACTGGAAATCTACCATTTGAAACCATGTTAGTGTAGAAGTTCTATTGAACGATAAAGGAAAAGCAGCAACTCGCATATCTTTGTTCTCATAACTTGGACCGCCCCACTTGACCATATTTCGGGTTATCAAATGATTTTTGACCTGAGTTTTCAAAACTATTCCCTTAAAAGAGCTACAATGAAATGCGCTTTTTGCCATGCCTCTGTCATATTTTCGGGATGTCTCCCAAAGACTGTTATGTGACTTTCAAGTCTGTGAATAAAAAGTAAGACATGCAAATGAGTTTATTCGTTGGTTTTACACAAGATGGGGAGAAATGTAGCAAAGGCATTAAAGCCATAATACTTTTCGAGAAGTATATTGGGAATTAAAACCCACATTTTAGATCCTCAATACTCTGCAAACCAGACCCTGAATACTTCATAATCACGAGGTCGAATAAAGTAATTTTCTGCACCTCTTTTGATCTTCTCTAAATATCATCGAATATACGGCTCCTCTAGATATTGCCTAGGAATACAACAAACTAATGTTTTGGTAATTTACCAAAATACAATTAGACGTTCTTAACTTGACAAGTGAACTAAGTAACCCTTCTTGAGTTAAGTTCTGGCGCAAATACTTATGCTTTGGTTAAATTTACTCAATTTTCTCTGGTTCACTACAGTTAAACACCGTACAGGAAATTTAATTTTTTTGCGCCTACTTTAAATGTTAGGCTTCTGCCACTCACTGAGCGGGTGGGTTTTTTATTTCTCTTTGTGCTACTTTGCCAGATCGGAGTGGCGCTTCGTATCCGATTCCTATGTTAATGTGGCATACTTTGCACAAGTAATATTTACTGTCGATTCGTGTCATTTTCCATAATTAAATTTGTCTTGGAGCTTTCAAATTTATGATTGCATTCTTCGTGTGCAGTCTAATTCTGAAATATTTTGGTCGGTCACATGGTTGAAAGTACAAATAAAGATACGTGTCAGTAGAACAGTTACGCGATGTTCATTCTGACTTAGATATTGCTAAATCACAGGTTGCAGGTTTCTCCGTTTCATTGCATTTATGGCAGTATGATGATGTAAAACCCACCATGGTCGCGTGTGGAGCATCATGCCTCCTCCCTCTCATCCTCATCACATCCTCTCTTGCTGAACGTGCCTTTGTTCCACAAATCGGCGAGTATGAGGAATTAAACTATCCTGCCCTTCGGCCTCCACCCCGTCGTTCCAAACGCTCGATGGATCAGCCATCCTCTTCCTTTTTCTTTCATGCATTCGGTCAAAACTTCTCTCTGGTCATTTATCGCGACGAGGGTGTATTGTCTCCTAGAGCAGTAGTGGTTGCTGGAGGGCAAACTCGTCCTCTGAGCGGTGATAACAACCTCGCCTATCCTGTGCGCGGTTTCCTCAAGTCCCATCCCACGAGTCTCGTCTATGGAAGTGTTGTCAATGGCGTCTTTCGTGGTACTATCGTACTCAACGCCAACAGTCTAGGACTCTTTTTAGAAGATCCCTTGACCGCGAAGGATGTGTATTTTGTCGAGCCGGCGGGAAATTTCCTACCTGACCCTGACTTCCACTCTGTAATCTATCGTGCGAATAGAACAAGCGGCGACGATGCATTGGTTCGGCGAAAGCGCAGCTTTGATATCGATAGAGGTGATGATGCCCTGGAACCTGCATTTTGTGGTCACTCAAACCCAGAGATTGTGCGTCGGCTTAGGGAACTGTCTCAGCCTGCTCTAGGTGGGTTGGCACGGATTTCTATGAACAGTCACTTGCTGGGAATCTTGATTTATTTGTGCGCATTTTTTAACATAGTGGTTGAAAGCTGTTTTTATGATTCCAAACGCCATGATAGTCATTAATATTGACTACTCTTTATTAATGCTCAATGAGATGATGTAATTAATATATTCGGCATTTTATTGATGCGTAATTTTATTTAATTTATAGGAATTGGCTAATCGCTTCGTTCAGCTGTCAAACTATTGCATTTCAGTTGTAAAAGGGATCAATTTGCTGGTTCACATCCTGTAATCCTACTGATAATTCACTGCTTTCGATTGATTAAAGGTTATATAAATTCTCGGTACATTCACTCCATTAGCAGTTGATGCGATTTTACCTCAAAATGACTAAAGATTCATTCCTTGGTTGGAGTTGCATTTTCTGATCCATCACATGGTTTTTCCCCGGAAAGGGGACTCTGCTGCTTATTCATTGTAAATAGTTAAAAGTGCCCCACAGGTATGATCAAGATAATAGTCATTATTTTTTACACTCTGAAATTATCCAAATTAGATGCGCACCTGGATCTTTTTTGGGAGTGAAATTCGTGTCGTTTTACTGAACTGACGCCAAATGTTTAGCAATCGAGTGAAGTAGCTCTAGATCCGTCCAACCAGTAGGGAGTCCTTTTTTCGTTTGTTACCTGCACGGAGGATGTTTCCAAACATACGTATTTTTAAACATCTCTATAGTTATTTGGCGATTTTTATGAACAAATCAAATGATTCTAACGTTTAGTTAAACACCACCGACTCAGGAATTAGTGATTAGGTAATTATCAACCTTTAATCAAGTTTTTTTTGTAATAACCCTCTTGGTGAATAGAGGGTCTGGCCAATGATGCATAGTTCCTATTTTTAGTTTGTTAATTTATTCATCTGATCACCTATCTACTCGCCTCCGTTATTGTCTTGATTCCTTACGAAAACGCTTCAATTCCTTGAATTAAAATTTATGCAGTTCATTCGCTTCATAGCGAGAGACTGGCCTATTATCGCGATTCTAATCCTTCCCGCTGCAACTTTCTTTTTTGAAAAGTCGTTTACTTTTAAATTAGTCTAATTCACCCAAATTAACGTTGAGTCTTATGAACCAGTGAAGTGATCCCACAAATGCATTGAAGATAAATGTTTCCCTGTAGTAACTTTGGGAAAAATTCTCACCTGAATCTGATTTCCATTTTTTATTCTACTAAGTATAAGCGTATTTAATAATTAGTGAGTACTCTGCTGTCATTTGTGAATGTTTCCAAATGTTTCTCTTTCATCTCTGAAAATTCTTGGGCTTCCACTCTTCACTTGGAAATAAAGCCCTAGTGTGCATTTCCTCCTCCTCCCTCCAACTGGCAAAGGATTTTGTAAAGGAAGGGAATGATTCATAGAGATAGTATCGTTGCCTCGTAGTAAAGAAGCCTTCTGATTGACATCTATTTGTCTCAGGCATTTCGACCGAACTACGTAGTCCCTAAGTCTATCAGAGATGCTCCGGTTAGTGTTTTAACCCATTAAGTCTCCTCTTGGCTGTAAATAGCGTTCATAAGTTTTATCCTCGTCTTTGCCCTGTGCGAGATTTTATTTCACTTAGAAGTTTGATTATCTCCATGCAGCGTTCTGACAATATACGAACGAATTAATGTTCGACACATCTAGTGAGACCGCTTTGGGCATTGATGGAGAATATTAGAATGTCCTTCGGTTTTGGTAAAAGATTTTCTGAACACGTCTGTTGCCGGAGTTGGAGGGGAATTCAAGAATCATAGCCCAACATTTCCACTTCTATGCTTGACTTTGTGCTGCCAAAAGCGCCCCACGTCCGGTTTGTTGCTAGCTCAGCCATTACACCTACGGCACCATTTAATTTCAAATTTTCGCAACGCCGAGTTTGTTAAAAGATCGTACTATCAAAGATACTAATCTGGTAACCAGTGCGTTAAACTTATTTCTATTTGGACAACCATATCTATTGTATGCAAAGTTTGCGCGAACGATTTAAATGCTTTACAGGTCCAATTAAACGCTTCGTCCGTTCAGTGGATGGAATCCGAGGCCAACGGCGCGATCAGACGGCTACCCCGGTGTACGCCCGTTTGCCGTCTCACAGTGGCAGTCGACTGGCCGGCCGGCCGATCTCTACATCAGTGCCTGAGTCCTCTCCAGATGCTCTTAGAGCTGGAGGCACGTCGTCATTGTCAGCAGTGCGGCCAGCGGCACGGTCCTATGACGCCGGTCCGACTTCTCGAGTGTGTAATCTCTACCTTCAGTCGGACACCTTCCTGTGGGACCATGTCATCAAACTACCGCACATACGATTTAATCGGGATTTGGCTATCAAGGAAATTACTTCGATCTTTACCCAGCATGTTCAGGGTGCACAGGCCATCTATCAGTACACCAACTTCAAGGATTCCTCGGTTGGTGAAGTAGCTATGCCCCTTCCTTCTCTCGAGCTTATTTGGAGCGGTTTTGATTCGCTTATTCTAGCTATTCTTAGCTTATTATAGACTCACACTAGGGAATCCTTTTACTACTCATGATGTTTTCTCTATGTCAGGCCTGATAGTATTTTTCGTTCAGGTTAAAAACAGGTTATCGGCTAGTTTCGTCTACTAATTTTGTTTATGTTCACTGCGGTCTTTTATACGTCTTGGTCGAATGTTAATACTCATTTTCATGTGCATTCGAGAATGTTCGATGTTCCAGAGGGGGGGTTTCACTCCCTCTTTATTCGTCACGTTTGTGTTGATTATCATTTCCGTAACCCACTTGTGTCACCAAAGTGACTGTTTATTGCCTGGTAAGTCCATTTCAAAGTAGTACCGACCTTCACCAGCTTTAATGGCCCACTGATGACGTATTGATAGGATCGGGGGTTTAATAGAAAAGGTATCTTAAGTAGATCTTTACGTGCATAGCGTGGTAGCATAACCATGGGAGACTAGAAAGGCTCACGAATTCGACCACACTCTACGGATATAATCCCACTGCAGTTTTAATGGTCATGAATATTATGTGGCTAATAATAGCTTAACCAGGAGTTTTCTATTACTCAGGAAATGTTGTCTAACTGTTCTCAGAAAGAGGTTGTTTGGTTTGCCTTACAGCTGCTATTGCCTTCAATATTTTGATTCGCAATTTAAGTCTTGTTGCTACAGTCTCTTCACTCTTTCGAAATATTACTGGTGAAATGGATCTGCAGCACAGCTATATTCCCAAACAAATTGTCAATACTACGATGAAATGAACCTTTAATGATGCAAGGTGCTTAATGTACTTCACAATTCAACTTTCCGGTTGCTTTATTGACGAATCTTTCAAGTGATTCTTTCATATTTTTCGAAATTGAGAATCGCATGCAAGCGCATAATTTTACCATTTTTCGCTAACATGGCAGTTCATGTGTGCTTTTAGAAGTTGAAATCAAATATAGACAGATGATCCGTAGCGTCCCTAGTCTTTTCTGAAGTCGAAAAAATTAATGCTAGAACTAAACACGTTTTATCTGTGTATGGAAGAGGTGGGGCTCAGTAGAAGCACAATTGCAGAGGCTTAATTGTCTGCAAAATCACATAGCCCCTTCTTTTGGGCATTGTTTCCGTCGGTCTTCTTGGTCAACCCACTGCATCGGGCATCACAATATAGTTGGTGCTGCAAAAAAACGCCCACAAGTCAACCACACTGGTTATCGAAATTTAACTCAACTGAGGAGGTGCTATATTTAGCGTTTCGTTCCCTTCAAAAAATACCTTGGCAGAGACGGAGAATGTGCAGGCCATCACGTATGTTCATTGCTAGTCGTAAAAGCACCTATTTAACAAAGATTTGGGTTTAGCGTTGTTTCGTGGGAATAAGGTTCCTTACCCCTTACTCCTTATCACTTTGTTCTCACTTCACTGCTAACCATTTGGGCTCTCTGCAGCTGACTGGGTGATGGAGAAGTATTGCGCATTCACCTGCTAGGCATTATACACGCGCCACAGATGGGTCCATAATAAAATTTTGCGACGTTTCACGGCCGAGGCTAATGTCGCTTCAGTTGTTCATTTCATCCTTGCAGAAAATGGGGCTCGTAAGGGCTGTCAAAGTTTCTTCTTCCGTCTTATTAAGGCTCACCACACAGCAATAAAAATCTGGATGATTGTCTTTTAGAATAAAGCTTTGCTTACCACTGCGGCCAGTGTAGTTTTCCGTGACCCCTGAAGAAGGAAAGAAGTTGCAATGCTGCTCAACGTAGGAAAAGGTTTGAGCTACTGTCCAGCGAAAGTAAAATCGCAGAGCACATAACAAATTTTAGACTTGCAGAGTGTTTGCCTAGGTAGCACGCAACAAAGTCACTTTTATCAATAGCAACGTTTTCCTCTGAATTTCTAATTTGGCTGGGGTTTGGTAGTTGAGCGGGAAGTTTGTTTCTATTGAAGTAAACAATGCCTTTCTTTAAAATTGTCTTTCCCGTTTTGAGATGAAGGCGACTGCTGTATCTCTACATAGGATTATTTGGTCCAATAGACCCACTTTGCTAGCTGTGACCTTGACCGAGGACTTTGTTTTTTATGGATTCTGGGAGCACAGGAAGCAGTTGTTGGGAAAAGAGCTGCTTGTCTATTTGCTGTATTTTCTGCTCTTTCACTTATGGTATTATCCACAAACTAAACTCGGTGCCTCTCTTTTTACACTCAGCTGCTGGTCAGTAATGAGCAACAACTACCGTTGACGGCATGTATGGTGCAATCACAAATGGAGCTTTTTCACATCTTCCTCTAATTTGCTGCAAGGTTTATCCTTGTTCTAGTCTATTGAGGAAAGCATTGACTTTATGTTAATTTTCTAATGCCTTGTTTCCCCTCCAGGACTGTCAACAGCTTTTTGTTTCCTCGTTGAGTGTAATTTTAAGTAATTGTAAAGCGTTTGTTTCCTCCTATTTGCAAGTACTACAGAGGTCTTGCCCGCGCCGGGCAACAGTGAATGGGTCCGGAGGGCACGAGGTCAAAGAATCTAGATTGAAGTCGTTTTGGTGCTAACCAGTTAGTCCAGAATTCGGTTGATGGTGGTATTTAAAAATAGGATTTTTTAAAATCTGGATAGTGCTCTTACCTTGAGAGTTTTTTCCCTCCTTCATTAATTACTTTCAGATGCTTAATCTGAGGTTCTTGTCTCATGTCATCTCGTTATTACTGGTTAGCGTCCACCTGCCCTGATCGACTGACTAAATCTCATGAAGCTCCGACGGGTAGCAGCAATAGTACTGGACAGCTTTTCTTTATTCAACCATCCGTCAGCACGTTACCTAACCAATGCGACGAATTTGTAGTTTTCCCTAAAATGGTTTTTATTTGAGGTGTAATTGTGCATCCTTTTTATGTTGTTGCAGCAAGGGAAGCCAATCTTCGACACAACTTTCCTTCCACTATCCGTCTAGTTCTCCCAGATTTTGCATCACCGATCATTTTTTAGGATTCAAAATTTACTTGATCAGTAAATAATGCAGCCATAGTTTGCGACGGGTACTCCTTTCACTTCCAAGTAGATATTTTTTACGTTATAGCATTTTTCGATCACGAAGATAAACGGTAAGGAAAGCCTAAGTAGATAAGGAGAAGTTACTGCTCACTCACTCGCCGTTTATTCCTTAATCCACCTCTTCCTCGTGTTGCAGAATGCCTGCCTTACGGTGACCCTTTTTTGCTTGGCGAAGATGTTTATCTGGAACCAGCTCTAGTTTTTCCTAGGTTAGCTTGAAATTCAGTCAGTTTGAGTACACTCACAAACAACCATGTGAATTGATAATGGTGTTGACGGGAAGAGACAAACGCTTAAAGTGGAATGTGCTAGTGGTGTAGATCTGTAAAGGTAGAGACATCATGGAACTAATTGCCTGTGGATGATTTAGCGGATATGTGTTTATATTTTCTTTGCAGTTTTGAAGGGTGGAAACAACCTCCATAAAAGTTAAGGAACCTTTCCAGTCCTAAATCAGAACATGTCTGGTCTTTTCATGAGTGCTGAGCAAAATTGCTTCTTAATCTCATCTAGGAAGGAAAGATTGTGGAAGCTACCGAGGATCTGCGTTCCACATGTGCGAGCAAGTGTAAAATGGCTTCAAAGACTATCAATTTCTTCATATCATTTACGTGAATTGTGTGGAAAAAGCTTTTGTATTCCAAAAAGCCATTTCAGCAAAATTTTCGTTTGTTCTCAAATCACCTATACCCGCCACAAAATCCTGAGGTAGTAGTATTCACTTTGCCCCTAGAAGGTTTTTCTGGCTTTTTGGATACAATTGCTCATTTGTTGAAGGCCAAACTCGAATTAATGGCTTTCGAATTTTCTCGGTTTTACAAAATATAGCATAAAATTTAGAAAACGAAAATGAAAGTAGAAGTGCAGATGGACTGTGGTGCTGATAACTTCAGTATCTGCACCAGGTATTTGACTTATATCAGAAACTCGGTTAGACCATCAGCGTCTCTGTTTTCACCTAGGTTCATTTGTCATGCCTCTTGTTAAATAACTTGCTTTGAAGGACTAACTTAGACTGCCTTTCACGGGACCGGGAGATACTTTGCCCTCAAGCACAAGCAGTAAACATTTGCGTAGCATCAAAACATTCCAAGAATTTTTCCTTTCGTCTTACTATAAAATTTATGCAACGGCGAGTGTCAGAGGCCTTCCGGCTCTCACTCATTGGTCATAGTTTTTTTCAGAAATGTTCTAAATGATCAGTTTTGTGCTTGCTGTGCCCCAGCTTCTTCGGTTGATTCTGTTTATGTTCCTCTAATCTAGGGCCGCTACTTCTACCGTGGAGTGGGATTCCGTGTGGACAGAGTGTTGATCAATATCACGGAAGAGGATTGTCATCCTCCACCTCGTAATTATACCCTAGCAGACCGTCAATCTTCCCCATCATCGGTGGACGATGGTCAGCGCTCCTCCCCCCCACCGCCGCCCTCGGCGTTGCCTCGCCTCGAGCAGCCACGTGCGTCATCACCACCTTTGCCCCGCCTGGCACGCGGCTCCTATAGCCACGAGAATCCCTTCTGCTCAGAGAACGTCGATGTCACCAACTTCCTCAACCTCAACTCCTATATCAATCACGACGACTTCTGCCTGGCCTACGTCTTCACATATCGAGACTTTACGGGCGGTACGCTGGGTCTGGCTTGGGTTGCGGAGCTGGGCGGTTCAGGCGGGGTGTGTGAGAAGCACCGCCTTATGCGAGAGGGCAGTCATACGGTGAAGAAGAGCCTCAACACTGGGGTTGTCACGCTTCTCAACTATGGCACGAGAGTGGGTTTCTGTGTTCTTATCAGATTTCTTTTTGATGGTGTTACCACATTACTACAACTAGTAGGCATGTGGAAATCAATTTTTCCATGTGTAGCGGTGGTAGAGGAGAAGGCGGTTAATTCGAACTGGTACGGATTTTATAGCCATAAAAGAGGATGCTACTGTGACAATATTCCACCTTGTTATGATTTGTGGATTTGGCCTATTGTCAATAGCATTAGTCGGCTTATATGCCATCGGGCAGTCCAGTCTGAAAAAACGTTGATTGAGGTTGCAGGCAGTGTTAATGGGTTTATGCAACAGCCCACAATTGGCGAATGTTCGTATCTACAGAGGAACCAAAGTGCTGTTCCATGGAGGGTACCTCAGCACCATAAGAAAATGAGATAATTTGAATGTTAACTTCGCAAAGCTGGGCATATGCTTTTCGTGATTATCCTTGCTGTGGTGGTTGCTTTTCTATCTTGAAGCATTGCAATCATTGGCACAACCTTGGTTAGGGTTGCACGAATGACGAATTTTTCTGTGGAAACAGTGGATACAACCATCCACGAATCTTTAAAGACCAGCCTTGATAAATAATTGAAGCAGGGTTTCCCAGAACGGTTTAGTAGTACCGATAGATTTTTCCATTTTAAGGCTTGCTATGAATTTGTAGACGCCAGGATAAATATGCAAAAGTAACAGAGGGATTGTGTCCCTTGAGCTTTAGTTTGACTTGAATTCCTTATATTTTTGCAACAAAAAGACATCTTTCTAGTGTAACTTTCCACCTTCACAACTAATTAACTGAACATTTGTGTTGTATTGTATTTGGTCATTCATCTACAGTAGTTATCGTCACTTCTTGGAGAAGTTTGACTTGACTTCTGGTCGCTGTGAAATTTCATCGAAACCGATGAATGCTCTGGAAAAGTTTTCACACATCAATATAAGGGGCGAATATAGAAAGAAGGGATTCCATGGAATCCATATAGATGCTATCCTGATCAAGGGACGTCAGGCTGAATAGCAACGAAATATCTAGTATTCGTGGATTCAACTTAGTCCCATGGAATTCGAGGACTTTGTATCTATGAGTAGCACTGCACATAGTTAATACACATATTTCATTCCACTAGGAAGTTTTTGTTTCGGGAGCTCTTGAGGCTGATTTAAGGTATACTAGGACCAAGAATTTTTTTAAAAGCATGGATTGTGCTATTTCATTAAATTGCCCATAAAGAGAATGGGACTCACGGGTATACCTATTACGGATGGCAGGGTAGCAGCGGTAGAGACAAGCTGAGGTCCTTGACATTGGCGCAGATGTCAGTTTGCATATTGTTTTATTGCTGCATGACTTCTGATGTGTTGGCGATACGTAGCCCCGGTATCTAGGCCTTTCTGCGCATTCTTTTGTGACTAGTCGGTACTTATTGTCCGCATGTCTACCAGGAGGTAAAGTTAACGGAATCCGCAAGTCTTGTGGCCATTTTTCTGTGTTGCGGAGACATAATGTCTGGTCCAGGGACATTAAGGATGATGGACACTGTACGGCATTTGCGCAACCGACGCCATTATTTGCTGGTTGTTTTAAGGCTGCACTGTGTACCCTTGGATCTTGCATGTCATTCATGAAGGCGATATTTGGTGATAAAGAAGCGGTGTAATTTTCGCAATTGCTTCATTGTTTTGAACCGAGTATAAGGAACTGGTCATTTTTCCTCATGCTAGTGACCGCATCTACCAGCCAAGAGAGGTCTGTTGATAGACTAAGTATCTAATAGCAGGACTTTTGAACCAAACTGTTCCAGCAACTAATCCCGGCGAGATTAATGCTGCTAAATTCAACTATTTCGTTAGTTATTCACTAAAGTGAAATACTTAATAACCTGTCAATGTTGCCAAGAGAAATATTGCTTTTCGTTATTCAACTGAATTACCCACTACTAGTTACTCTTTGCCCATTTTACAGCATATTTGAATTAGTAGTCTGGACTAGTGCTCCCCGTTTTAAGTTGGGACGTGCGTTGCAATCTTGTCTATTACGGCAACGACTATTTATTAGGCACCCCTTTCGCTAGGGTCAGATAACGGTTCAGCCCAGGAAGTGTTCATTCCTATCCGACGTCCGCTGTCGATTGGGAGCTTTCATTTGAGCCACGGCGGCACAACTGCGCCCATTTTCGAAAGGGGTTTTGCATTAAAATAAAGCAGATATTTGTATTCTGGTAAAATTTTAATCATTTGGAAAGTCTTTGTTATGTCTATGGCGATAGTCGAAGGAAAAAGAACTTATTGTGTCCTGTTTTGAATTTCATTCATTTGCCAGGTTGGGTTCGTTAGATCGAAGTGTTATGCTATGTCTGCTCTACTTGGAGTTACGGAGTAAGGTAAAATTAAAGTCCATTTGGAAATCATGATGGATTTGGAAAATTCAGCTGGATTAGTACATCTGAAGGACTCACGTTATTGCCATGACTTAGGAACTCGGCTCTCCTTCTAGCCTTTAGCAAGTGCAGGTCTGTCGATAAAAAAAGGAATCGCCAAGTAATTTAAATAACCCAAAATTATCGCTATTAGGCTATAAGGCATGGGCTAGTGTCAAACTGGACTCTGCGTCCATCATCGTTTGTAGTTCTGACAAAACCGGTGTTACTGAATCTAGTGATGGACGCTAATTAGCCGTGTGCAGAGGGATAAGGCATGATGCCTTTACGCCGGAGTTGAAGTGCTGCTTTAGCACTAACCGTCTAAAAGATGCGAATGTTTTAATCCGTATGCCAAAATTAATACTTTGGAAGTGTTTTCTCCAGTAAAGGATCTAGTTGCGACTTCTAGTTATTCCTTCCATTGAATGTGCTTTCGGAGCATTCAATGCGTGTCAGTTTGCTTTATCGAACGCAGACTGATTGTGCATGTTTAGTCAAATTACGAATGCTTGATAAAGTAGAATTTTTCACATACGTCTCCAGGAGTTTAAGCCCAGGCTCAAAGCCTCACAGAACTCACAGGTACCGCAGTGGTAGGGAGGCACTTGACACGGTTGAAGGCCTTGTGGGGAGGGTAGCACGATGGTTTGGTTCCCGTCACCTTTACTCATACTGGCTCGTCGTAAACAGTGAACTTCGTTTGCAATTTCTCTCTCCATAAGCACTTCATCGGATCTTATTTCTCTTGATGCAAATTGCCCCTAGTGTTTTTTGTTAGCTGTCTGGCCGTCAAAATTAATTCGTTATTTCACATTTTGACGATTCTACTAAAGTAACAGTGCCTTTTTAGCATGATTTTGAAATGCTAAACCCCTAACTAAGCCCGAATAATTAATGGTTGCCTAATTTTATCAGTAGCGTGCTTATATCCAATCCGTGTTGAATTGAATCTTTTTTGCCATTCTTTTTGTTTTGGAAGGTCAACTCGCTTCCAACATAGTGCATTTCTCCTGGTAAAAATTTACTGAATTCATAGTTTATTAGTGCAAGAAAGCTTTCTCGATTTAATTAGCTACCTAGAAAAGTAGTGCGCAAGAAGTATTTGTCGCCTTTCGTCTACTCCGGGTGGGCCTCGACTGTTCCCTCTGTTTTTGCTCTTAGCGTCGTGGGGATAAGGCCCCATGAATATGCACGGGTTAATGTTAAGTTTCGGATGTAAATGCGGGCGCACTGAATCTGTTTAGAACTTTAAATTCTAAAATCCCCAAGGTGAGTCACGAAGGCTTGAAGTCCGTAGTCCTGTTTCTTAAATATTACAATAATATTTACGATTCTTTTATTTCTGTGATGCGGACCTATGACTTTTCAGAATACGTTGAAATGCTATATTTCGTCGTTTGGCCGTACGGACGATTGACTTCGGCTAAATTTGACACCATCTTTTCGAATACGCAGTTTTTTAATTACGGGATGTTCACTAAGGGGTTAAATTTTCTGCTTCTTTGGTCGAACTCAAGCCGGCAGTAGGCCGGAATCGATGACTTTTTCCATATGGCATCTTAATAGCCCTGGCCCTCTAACAGTTATGAATCGGTCTGCAGGAGTTTTTAGGCAGCACTTGTGACCCTTTGATCATGTTTGCATGTTAAAAACTCGGCTGTCTGGCGCTTGCGAAGGCACTGTTTAACTTGAAAAGATTTGACCAGTCGTCCATACTGACTTTGTGGAGTGATTATCAGATTACTTTGCGGCTGGTAAAAGGGGAATAGCCAATCAAAGGGGTTGATGAATGATTGAAAGTTTTGGTTTGATGAAGTTAGTTTATGTGAATCTTGACGTAGCGGTTGCGATCTGCATCAGTTTCTATCTAATTCTTGGAATTGGATAGATCTGCGAGTAACTTACAATCTCCATTTTGGAGTTTGAGACTGTGCGCATAGGAAATATGATAATGTTAAAAAAAGGAAAAGTTAAAGGAAAGCAATTAAGTTCTTCCCTAACCTTTGTGATGAGCATCTTGCGGTAGCGTCTGCATGAATCTCACAAGACTTCCATGTGAATGACACCGGGTGAAAAACTCCTGTTGTCTGGATGTCTGCATGGTTTTACTGAGGCATTCGGTACGAATAAAGATGCGCTGAACGTTTTCTTTGCTGAGTAATCACTATGGCCACACTGAAAGAGATTTGTAAGGAGTACGCTCTCTCATCGTCATATGGTCTGAAGAGTTGAAACAAATCACCATAAACGCCTTAGATTAATGTTAGACAATCAGTGACGTCTCTGAGTGTTGTTTCCTTTGGGAAAAATTTACACTAGCAGCCAAATTCATTTATGCAGGGTTATTCAAAGGCAGCACTAAATGAGACTTACGCTCCAAGTCTTCCCTGAAGGTGAAAGATGGACAATATTTGGGCAGTGTATGCCTTGATGCATCACAGGCATTGAGGCTGCTGACAGCCCGGAGGCTACGCTGACCAGTGGAGGCATGGCGGCTGAGTTCCTAAGTGGCACTTTATAAAAACTGAAAGTTTAGCAAGCAGGAAAATATTTCGTTATTACCTGCCTACAAAGTATTGTTGTGACGGTGCTACTAAATGACTTTGTAGCAGGAGGTGTCGGAAGCACGATGAAACGGCTGACCGTTTCTCCTTTTCTATCACTCGTTTTCTTAGTGAAATCCGTGTAAGTGATTAAGTTATGAGCTATTTTTAGTAAAAGAAGCGGAAAAGGACTTACCCCTTCTTGTGCCCATGTATACGCGGGTATAAATGTATTTCCACTTGTCCCGTATATCACCATGAGAACAATTCCCATTTCTTGAAGGTTTTTTGGTTTTTGCCAAAGCTGAGGATCAATGATATTCTTTCGATATTCCTTTTAATGTTCTCTGACTCATCAACTTATGTTACCCATCACAGACTGTCGGCTGAATCAAGTGAAAAATTGCGGTCACAAAAATGCATCGGCAATAGGAGTGACTTTAACTTTTATCTCCATTTTCTGATAAGAAGAGCCAACACTAGTTTTGGGACGTTAATTTGTGACCATTTTTCAAGCTTATAGCTCGGTTGCTGCGTTTTTTCTCATCTATGCATAACTGATGCCTACGGTTAACTTTTTAACTACCATTTAATTTATCACATCATTTCTTTCCTAGTTGGTTTAACTGATTTCTCTGGTGGAGCGCAACAGTGACTTTCGCTTAAATCCAAAAAATCGTTTTACTATCGAAAACATCCATAGTGAGGTAGTGGACTTTCAGAATTCCTATTCGGCAGCCAACTTTCGTTTTCCATGCTCGAGTCTCGCTTCTAAAATGCGTGATTTCATTTTGTTTGTGCAAAGGACCTTGGAGCGTAATCGTTACAGTTAAGCTAATATTTCAAAAGTCGGGTTCGTTTGTCGTCGTCTTCTTCCTCAATGTCAAATTTTGCTGCTAGTTTGATGCTTCTATAATTTCCTCCTGGGCAGGTGTCGATGAAGATCTCACAGCTTACCTTTGCGCATGAGATGGGTCATAACCTGGGAGCGAAGCACGACGACGACTTCAAGGAGGAAACACCTGCTTGTCTGCCCTCAGTGGACGATCCCAAGGGCAACTACATAATGTTTGCTAGTGCCACAGGTGGTGACAAGGAGAACAACAACAAGTTCTCTGTGTGCTCTGTTAACTCTATAGCCCGTCTACTCCACCAGGTTCTCAAGGTGAGCACTTGAAATTTGTCTGTTATCCCTGATTTTTTTATACTAGCTTTACAGTACCACCTGAGTTATTCGAATTCATCGGGTTTCCACAGCGTTAGACACCCTCTAGCTGTATTTGAGCGCTGTTTGCACCTAGTACAACCGGGATTGATACACTTTTGGAGTGGGTTTGCCTACTGTTACCAATAATGAAGGAGGTATGGAATTGGGTTTATTGTCAGTGCATAAAAGATTGGGTGCCATGAGTGTAGCCATCCTTTTATCCATTCACTGTCGGTGTCTCACATTTTTGACGAAGAGTGGGATTTCTTCTGCGTAGGATGAGTTTGCCGGTGTTGCCATTACTGGTGTTTATTGCTGAAGATATGGCGAGGCAAAACTGTCTGAAAGGGAGTTTGGCATGAGTGATTTGAGCAGAACTCAGTATCACTGTCGAACATTTAATCGCACAGGATCACGAATGCCTGTAAAGACCCGTGCAATACAATGCAAAAGATGTGTGTCATTCCGTTACCCAGCAATGTGCTCTTTCAGGGTGAATCCAACTGCTTCTTCACATCTAATGGTTCTTTCTGCGGGAACCGATTGACAGAAGAGGGCGAACAGTGTGACTGCGGCTTCACCCGTGAGGACTGCGATGACGTCTGTTGCTATCCCAAGGACTCCAGAGAGCCTTGCAAGCTGAAGACTTTCGCCAATGTTGGCAACACCACCGTTAAGGTATATTTCCATTTCTCACGCCCCGGTTCCCTAATTACCGTAACTGGGATTTTCTGCAGGTTCGCTGTTCGCCTACCGCAGGTGAGTGTTGTACGTCGGGATGCCAGTACCGGGACTCGAAGCACCTGTGCAGAAGTGCTGGTGAGTGTCACAAGGCTTCCTACTGCTCCGGCAACAGTGCCCAGTGCCCTCCACCTGTAAACATCCCAGATGGAACTCCATGCATGGTGAGTGGTATCCTGGCTCAATTCCCCTTGAAGCCTTTGTTTTGACGGAATAATTGTGTCAAACTGTACTGCTTGTGAAAAAGTGGTACTCTTTATGCTGAAAACCTATTTTAGTCTCTCCCATAACACGGAAGCAGTAAAACTTCCTAGCTATGCAGGCTTTATGGTCAATTCAATTGAATTGCGTTAGGCAATGACTTCTGACTGAAGTAGTCATTTGGAAAGAGTTTCGCCGCCTCAACTAAGGATAATGCGCATATAGAGAGCGCAGAAAATCTAGGCTACTGGGAAGGCGTTTTTCTGTTTATGTGAAAAACAGTGAGGCGGGCCATTTGAAACCAAGGGAACAAAATGACTTTACCAATAATGCTTTGAATAAGTCTCACGGACGTAGCAAGTGGCTTAAAAACGTCGAAGTATTTGCAATAAGACAATGTAGCATAAATACCGAATAGGTGATTTTTATGTTTATTCTTTCATATATTTCCTTTCTGCTAGAACCATACGCGGATTTGCAAGCTGGGCGAGTGTCTGGGTTCGGTGTGCGAGCGCATACCCGGTTGGCAGGAGTGCTCCCTTTCCCGTGGCGAAGACATCACGCCAGAGATGATGTGCTACGTCGCCTGCCGCAACATTCACAACGACACACCCTGCATTAGCACTATCCAGCTGGAGACCGTAAGTACTCTCTTATATTTCTTACCCTTTAAACACAAGTTGCAGTTTTCTGGTGTTTGGAAGTCCCTTTGCCTTTTTTATGAAGACAAAGTTTTAGTTCTATCGTCAACCTTGTCTCTAACGTCTGTCACTGCCGATTGCATCTCAAGTAGGGTTAGCATAAACTGCGAGTTCCATTTTTTCGTTAAACATGGGAGTTGAGTCAGCTACGTTTTTTTCCTTTTATTGTTTATTAAGGCTGGTAGAACGACTGCACTTCTTCCGTTCCCCCCTCCTCCCTCTGAATTGACATTAAGATGTCAAAGACACCACATTTGGCCACAGATATGTCATGTTTTGTTTATGAACAATGCAGTGAACTGCGGTTGTCTTTTTCACCGTTCCCTTTTTTTCATTCTGTAGTAAATTTACGATTTTTTAAAAGCTGGATTGAGCTGTCAGATTTAACTATAAAGTCTGCAAATGCTCCGAGCGTCTCCGATTAGTTAATGATATTTTTTGAAACTAATTGATTTTATTACGTTTTTTGGTTTATTTTTATTTTGTTTGATTTATCTTTGAACCAGAGGGGAGTTGACGTACTCCTAATTGTTTCCTTCAGCTTGTTTTCTTTTAAAATATTGGTTGGTCTTGTTTTTTTCTGATCGCCTTTATTTGGTGTTAGGCGAAGCAAAAACATTCATCCCTCCTCTGCGTATCCAGTAAGACCTTGCACAAATTTCAGTCATTTTTAATTCATTTGTTTGGGAGTATCGAAATTTCTCCCATAGTTTCCACTAGCATCCCCGGTGCCAGTCTTATAGGGGACCTGGTCACTACAGATTAGGTATTTTACAAACTGTCTTCACCTTTTCAATTTTTCGAGTGTAGGTTGGCCGAGATTGGTTTCTGTGTCAAGTTGGCTGAATAATGCGTGGCCACTGGTTCCCACAGTTGATCTTTGATCTCAACCGTATTCCATGACCTGAAGTTGGATGCTAGCTTTACGGGATTTTCCACCATTACTAATCAGAACTCTACACTTTTATCGCGTCATTTCATAAGCATAAATTTCAAATTTATTGTGTCTATAAATCTTTCAGGGTGAAGGCTTCAAAGGAACAGGGAGACGTGGGATTCATTAGACCATTAAGTATTGAGAGAAAGCGAAGGCATGGGTTGACTAACTACCACATTTGACATCATTTCCTGTTTGCATAAAATCTGAGCACCATTTTTATGGTAACTCTGAAAGTGAGGTATATTTGTCTTTCATTTTTTGTAACACCCCTTCTCCAATCTTTCTGGTTGTTGCAGAAATCTTGCGTCGAATTCGTCGGTTGTTTTTTGTCAGAGGAAGTGGTGATTCTTCAATTCATTAGTGAAATTGAGTTATCACTTTTTTTCATGCTATCCATTGTCCCTGTTCCGATTTCCAAGCACAAGCAAACAACCAAGTCTACAACCACATCCACGTTGCATGGCTATTTGAGTAATTTCTGCAGTGAATGAAATTGTGTCAAGTGCTCGTTTTCAGTCCGTGTTTATTTGCTGACAAATTTGAATAATTTCCTCGATCCAATGGAAACGATGACTTGCAGTTAGTAGCGTTGGGGAAAGGGGCTAGCCAGTTATTGATCTGGGCTTTTCAATTGTCTTGAAAGTTAGAATTTGATTTTAACCTGAAGGCAAGATTCTATGCTGCTGTTGCGTGAGTTGTGGAAAGCCTTGGAGCATCATGAATGCATTCACTTGGGATAAAGCGTGCGCGACGCACTACCGTTTCGTTTATTGAAGCAGAAAGTCTTTAATAATAATCAGCTTTTAAAATTCATGAGCTAGGCAGTTTTACGTAATCTTTGCATGTTATTAAAGGGAAGGAGGCGTTTTCTTAATTTATTCCTGTCACTAACTTTTATCAAAGATGCAAATGAGGTACTGGAGTGCTGCTGATTTAACTCAAGACTGGGTTAAGCTCTATAAGCCTGTTTTCGGCAATTTGATTGTGAACTCGAGGACTCTTTGACTTTAAATAGTCATTGTTTTGGATTCCTCGTGGCCGGCAATTTTGGGAAGCGTCATTTTAGTCATTCATTCTTGTAGGTGCCATTGAATTATGCTTCAAGCCCGGCATGAGGTTTGAATATTCTTTTCCTTCTTGCCCTGTTTCTCTTGTTTCCTTTGAAAAGCCCACGTTTTAACTCCTGGACGGTTATGTTGTTCTGTTCTGTTTTATTTCCATAAGTAGCTGTTAGCAGAGAAGTCTTACTGTCCAGAGGGTGAAGGTTGCACGATCTGATATTGTGTCTCACCAAACACCCAAAAACGGTCATAGCGCCTCGTATCTGTCCACAACTCCGGTGACCCCCCAGAGCTGTGGATGAGTTGAGCTATTTCGACTATCAGAAGAATAAATCGCCTTTTCGATTCGTACTTTCGGGTTAGCCTTAAATATGTGACACATACGAAGGTGGAGGTCAGTTTATTATCGGCACGCATTGGTGAGTAGGTGGAGCTGCTTGAGGCTACCATGCGAACCAAATCACGGAAGGCATACACTTAGGGCAAGTATCATTCTCTCACATTAACGGTGGATTGGTCAACTTTAGATTGCTTTGAAGATGGAAGCACAGAAGGCTTGAGTGATTCATATCAAGGGTTATACTTGCCTGTCTCCATAGCTCTACGCTGTAAAGCTGTGCTTCGATAAACCAAAAAATGATGCTGACATATTTCGTGTATTGCTACTTAGGCAGCCTTGTCATGCTCCCTTTATTATGTTAAATTCATAACTATACCAATCAGTTTCTTCCATTTCTGTGGGCTTTTAGGACGAGAGCCTGCGCAAGGCCTATCCGCGCCTGGCGGCCGAGTTGTTACAACAGCCGGGTGGGCGAGCAGTGCGTCTGCAGCCGGGCACTCCCTGCGACAACTACCGCGGTTACTGTGATGTCTTCTTCGTCTGTCGCTCTGTGGAGGTTGAAGGGCCTCTAGCGCGTCTTCACAAACTCCTCTTCTCGCCGCAGATGCTCAGCAAGGTCAAGACTTGGATCACGGTGAGTAAACCACTGTCTCCTTAAATTACATGCATGCATTATGGACTGTACTCTTCTAATCGGTGCACCCAGTTACTTTGACGTTGGGTTAAAACTTATAAAACTGTAAGGGTAGGTCTTCAGATTTGTTTTGTAATGTTGCATTGAGAATCATCAGAACAGAATTGGAAATTAAATTAATTCATTTAAGACTACACTTAAAGTACAACATTTGAGTGCAATTCTGCTTATGTTTTAATGAACCCCCGTATTTTCTCTCAGTCGATGAATTCATTCGCTTAATGTGTTTTATTTCTTACTCATGGGTTGTGACATCCATCGTAGGTCGTCTAACATTCACAAGAACTCGTCGAGGAACCTTTGGATTTGTGGAAAAAATCTGGCCTCGTGTTGCATCCCGCCAGTGTGAATCTTTTGTTAGCTTTCTAGCTAGATTAACTTCTGTTACTGTGAGGCTATTCTCGAAGAGTAGACTGCTTGCAGACTGTGTTTTCCAAATTAATTGGCCTAAGATGTCTTTTGTGTTAATGTCCAGTACTTAAACCGTCTTTCCCACTGTCCTCGCTCTAGAATGTTTATTCTTTTTCATCTCTATACCAGTGATGCCTCCCGCGTTCAATCGCTGCTCCTTTTCAACGTAAAATAAAATGCACTTCATTCCATTAGCCTTAGTTCTTATGGGAGAAATGGCAATTACTTCTCACTCTTCCATTGCTTTACTGGTAATCTCATGTCATTTCCTACGGCCACCTTGTTGCTATTTTTACACATTCAGTAACTGAATACTAACTGCTCTTTTATTTGCAGAAATTGGGAGAAATGCTTTAAAAACTGCAATTAAAGTTGGTGTTCAGAGTTGCCTCCAACTTAGACTTAAGTAGAGGTGTCTAGTTTGGTCTCATTCATCGTCTCAACGGTTTCATTCTCGCCGCTCCTCTAGGGTATTTATTTCAGTTTAAGTTTAGGATGAAAATACCCGCAGAAGTGTATTTGCTCGTGGAAGTTGATGCTGAGTCTAGTTGCACCTTTACTTTTATAGCCAGTTTTGTCGTCCTCCGTAGAAATGGGGTGAATTTTATTTATATTTGTCAGGAAACTTTCATAGCTTTAGGTTCGCATCCAAATCGCCTCTGCTAACTTTATCGTATTCAATTCATTTGAGACGGTGATATCCTTTTGATGTTGATGTTACGATTATTAAAAAAGTACGCTTTCGACAGACCGGAGGGTCTATCGCATAGTCATATGGAATATTTTCTAGACGTTTAGAATCGGTTTAATTCATTGTCTATTCAGGAACCTCAAATATTGCATCTGATTTCATGAATTCGCATGAAATCTTCTTTACAACACAGCGAAGTGCTACCTCCAGCACATGGGAGATCCATTACTAATTGCGATACTTCGTTAGGTGGTCTATCGGATATTATTGAGGTCACTCAATTCGCACTTCATCATTCAGAAGTGGAACATTGTTACAGCTTCTTGATGGACCTTTCAAGTTTCTTTTACTCAGAATATTTGACATTGTAAAAATACATATGCGACGGCTAAACTGATGAAGGGTTGTCCCTTCTGTCACTTTTAAATGCAATCTTGCGTCTGAAATAGCCTATTTTGCGTCTCAAACGCTCTACGCCCTAATTGCAAGTCGATCTTTGTGAATCTCCAACCTCCACACATCCTCTGCTCCAATTAGCCATAATACTAAAAGCATGCTTACTGATATGAATCAAGTACAGGGAGGTATTTCCCACTAATGGCCGCCATCTCCATCGGCTCAGGTAACCAGGTTGAGGGGAGGGGCAGGACATCGCACGTGTCCATTGCTAATTGTAGGATTTCCGGCTCAAAAGCGGATTTGTTTAGTGGAAAGTGGGGTTTAAAATATTTTCGTGGAGATGAGGATTCGAATGTTTTTTAACTTTGCTTTCACTTCAATGCTGCTCAGCTGCATCTACTTGGATTCCATATAGATAGTGAAGATGTGGAGAAGGCATCGTTTCATCTTTTTTGTCCAGGCAGCATGAAAATCTTTGCAAATACGACTATGGCTGATGTCAATTCGTCTGAGCATAGTGTTTTTACAGTATCTGGGACTGGGGTGAACATCACTTCTAGCCCTTTGTTAAGAACCGTCAGATCTTAGTAAAAATTCCCCCTACAACTTTCTTCTGAGATGTAGATATGGCACAGCACATTTGTAAGTTTTACACCGATGGAGTGCATAATTTTGCTTAATTTTGTTAGGAGACAGCATCTTGAAGAATTGGACGTGTCTTGAAGCAAATACACAAGATCTGTTTTCTGCTGTTTTGGGAATTTCTTTTTATCGAGTTACCAACACTATGCACTTGTGCCGGGGTAAATTGCAATTAAACTATGTTTATTGAATCGGTACTTTTATTTCTTTACAATTTATGCTATAAAGAAGTGTTTATGTGCTTAATTTTGTAGCATACCACATTTTTAGCCAGAGCAACCAGGAGATAGACTCCAATGCAAATGTCTTTGTTTGCCAACAGATTTGAATAAGTTGGGAGATGGAAATCGTGTGTACGTGACTGCAGACTGGTTCCTGGAGGCGGAAAGCGGTCGCATTTTTGCTTTGGCTTTATAGTAGTTGCTGCCACATTTAAAGCCCATCTCCAGTGACGTTGACCAATCAAAAGAATTGAACAGAAGTTGGGGTTTGAGGGTTTTCAAGATTTTTTAAGGTTAGTTACAAAAGGCTGACTGCTAGAGTATTAAAATGGGTGGATTTAGTGGGGTTGGAGGCAATGCCAGCAATTCATGTACCGCATGGTAGCGCCCCAAGTTACCCTTTTAAGTATGATAAGAGGCGCTGATTTTGAAAATGTTGACTTCATGATGTTGGCCGAATACCAGGAAGTGCACAGTTTGCGCCGTTGAAATTGATAACGTTTCGTCACTCCTTTTTTTTCGCGCCTCATGCTATTTGCGACTTCTACTTCAGTCACAACGGATCTTCTGTCTACTGGTTGCATGCCTTGGACAATAGTTTGATGAACCTGTACCGTTGAAGGATTTCCTTTTTTATCATATGAAACGTACATGTGGTTGATTTAGTTGAAAGACTTCAGCACACTGCATTCAAAATCGGTTGATCTTTGAACTCCAAACCTTTTTGTTCTTTGTCACTTGTTTAACTTATTCAAAAAGCTGCCTCAACCTTTTCTTTATCCCTGACTGTTCATTGTTTGTCTTGATAGCAATTTAGGATGGATGCATTCGTTTCTGACAATTTGTGTGCTGTCTCAGGGCAAACGACTTGTTTTCTGGACCAAAATGGTTAAATCGGAATCCCTTTACTCACGCATTGCATTGCAATATCCTGATTCATTCTCGAAGTTGGGACGGCCCATGCTCGTGCGACACGGTGTTAATATGTAACGTTTATTTGTTTGGGACTAGAAGGCTACCTCTTCCATTGTAAACATCGCCTATAGGGGTTGAAGGGCAAAGAGTCAAATCGCTGCAGTGGGTTTATTTGATCGGTCACTCATTATGTTTGGAATTAGCTTTGCATCCGCTCCTGATGTTCTGCTTTTGACATTTGCCAATCACGGCTTGTTCGCGTAGTTGGAAGTTGGGACCTGAAACCTGGAAATATTATTTACAACCTGCAAGGATTGAATTAAAAGTGAGGGAAGGTACATCTGAACCCAACTGCTGACTTCTTAACGTCCGTGTTCGTTTTATGCTCATGACCTCTTCCTCTATATTTTTGTTTTGTCTAACGAATTGCATTAGAAATTCGCCCCCTGTAAATAAATTGGCCGTTAGTCTATTTCACCAAAATCTATAGTTGTAAGCAATTTTGGTTCTTCTTGTTAGCTTTTTTTTAGTTTATCTGATAGAGAATCTATCGAACCGCTCACCCTGAAGGGTGCGTTAGTGGTACCATCAAAATACCTGCTGGCATTTCGCACCAGGGTCCGATGGGTTATCTTAGGTCTTTCACGTAGCAGACCAATCATTTTCTCGATTTAAATTGCTAAGGCAGAACCGTCGAGTTTTCAGTTACATCATCACGCTCTCGCTAACTCCCTTTCCATTCTTGTGTGCAACTCATTTCCAAGCCTAATGTCCTCACAAGAATCACCCCAAAAAGGCGGTAAATTTAAAATAATATAAATTAGTAACGTGGAAGTGGAGGGAAGTTCAGTGTTAGATGGCAAAAAAAGTGTCTTGAATTTGGTAATCAGGAGACTCACATATTTTGATGCTGTCCGCGGTATTGGCTACGGGAAAAGTTTTGAAAAACAGAATTTGCAGTTGTCTTTTCGTGGAAGGACAAACACTGGTACTGACCTGCCGACTGCGACGGTCCCGTATCCTTAGGCCAGTTACTCAGCCATTCATTAAACTCCATGTAAATCGGTTGTAGTGCATGCTGGACTCAATTAGTTCCATTTTGGCACTACCGCTCTCTCTCTCTGTCTGTCTGTCTCTCCGTCTGTGTGTGTGTTATGGTGCTGGTATCGAGCATTTTTGAACGCTCACGACCCGCTAACAGCACAGTGTAATGTGATGCTTTTAACCTCTATACCCTCATATTTGATTTAAGTACCTGAAGGAAATGAGTTACGCAATCAATCCTTTAATTTTCGCGCAAATTGGTGCATTTTAGCTGTAGAGATACGTGTTTCCAACTTCGAATGGCAATGATGGCGTTCTCTTGCACAAAACTTCCTTCTCTTACCTAACTCTACGTGATGTCTTTGTTTAAAATTTAGAAATTTTTAGTTTATGATACTTGGAAAAAGTTTGGGAATTTCGAAAAGCTTGGCTCTCATGCTCAAGTCTTCCGTCTACTCACTTATAACAGACCCATTATGTCTCCTCACCCGAATTATTCCTGAGTGCTGCGAAATCTCTAATTTTAGCTGTAGTTTTATGGCCATGTAAAAGAGCCTGGGTTATTACGATGATGGAGTTGACCTAAGCAGGCCTACTTGTCACCAGCTTGCTAACAGAAGATACTATTAATAACTCATGGTAAGTATCTTGGTTGAGCCTCAACTTTGTAACCCTCCGTGCCTAGCATTCCGCATCGACTGTCGCGTCAATCTTTGCGCAAGGAACAGAAAGAGGAGTCGAAGGTTGACTTCCACGAATTTCACCTTTCGCTTGCTATTTGTGACCTACTGTGTACTGAGTCATGTGCTGTGTTGCTTAGGTCCCGATGATGTCCTTTGCCTAGTGCATTTTGTTTGCCAAAGCGGTCAGGGATCAAAATTGTTGGACCGGTTTCGACGTGATTTACCGTAAGGATTTTTTTAACTTGTAAGGACCCGCAAAATTCACAGAATTATTTATATGCTCACTTCGTAAAGTACAGACGAAAATGCGAGAGTATTGTCTATCGGTTCAGTACTCTTTTTTGTGCACGGTGCAACTTTTCCCTTACTTTGAATCCACCCTTATATCGCATCTCAATTGAACCTGGCAAGCGAGATTCGAGCTCACCTACTTTACGAATTGGGTGCAATTCGTCTTTACAGCTCCAGGAACCTCTCCTCAAATTGGTACAGTAATTGAGGGCATGTGGTAGTAGAACGGATACTCACATATGTTGACATGATTTGACGTAGGAGCCGCTTCAAGTGCCACGAGGAAAGGCTGACCTGAGAGGTGCCTGTTGTGCTTTTGTACTGTATATTAAATTTTGCTTACCAAGCAGGCGTATAATTGGCTATCCTCTCACCCTTCTGCCACACACTTCTAATATACGCATTTGCAGAAGATTGTGTTTGTTTTGTCTGTGGAGTTGTTGACTTTCATCCAGATCTATCAACTCAATTTGATACAGCTCGAAATTTTGCAAGTGTCTCCCGGTGGCTAAATCAGAAGAATGTTGGACTTTTGTAGGACAACACAGGACCCACTGCTTGAAAGATACCCACTTTAGATAGGACCAGAGGTGGAGAGGTGCTGCCCCTTCTCCTCCTTATTCTCTAGAATTTCTCCATAAAATTATCATCTCTCTACGTACAGATCAGAAATGACGATCAAAACTTACACGGACTAAAGTGTCCACGCATTTAAACAACGATTGATGCAGTCGTTGCTCTGCTTTTCATCTTCAGGTGCACTGGTGGGCAATGCTACTGATCAGTTTCGCCTCAGTAGCCTCAATGATCATCTTTATGCGACTGTGCAGCTACAGTACACCCTCATCACGTGCCTACCACTACCATCAACAACAGCTAAGGGGTCCGCTGCCAATGTTGCATTCTCCACCATCGTCACTCACACCTCGACCGGTCGAGGCGGCAGCGTCGCGGAGACAACCGCAGGGGATGCCAAGAGAGCACTTTGTACCCCCCTTCCGCCTCAAGCGGCGTCGTACCATCGACCCGGTCAACGGAGTGGAGAGACACGTTTCTGAGCTCATTCCCGCCTCCTCTGTTCCTGTGCCCTATCACAGAATTCGTGGTGATGGTGTCGGCAGCAGTGGGGGTCGTTCCCGGCCTCATCCCAAAAAGTGAGCTCCCTTTGTTGCTTTCTGGATCATCTCGATACCCGAGTTTCAAATAGCCATTTTAGATTTTAGTGATGACGTGAAATTACACTTACAACGTGTTTCAAGCATTTGTGCGTGGTGGCCAAAAGTGTCGTTATCGATGTGTGTGAACCGATATCGTTTTACCGTTGAACGCATATTTTGGTAATCATTTAGAGTTACCATAGACAAACCATCAGAAATGCTTGTTAGTTCCTCGAGCAAAAGAGGGCTGTTGGCAGAGACCTGGGGAGCGAGATGGTCAATTTTTGACTAAAAGCAGATCAATTTCAAAATTGGGTCTGTATTAATAGGGGCAGAGTTTGATGTGGTTATATTTTCAGTTGAACTGTACGCACTTCAAGGCTGAATGGTTCCCCTAGAGACTAAAAGAACAGGAATTTGAAATCGTTTTGAAAGTCATCTTTCTCCCATCCTCAGACATGAAGCAATTCTAATACATCTGGAGTTCGGTAGGGTGAAATGCTACTTCTTCTCGATGGGCCTCATTACCACGGCTAGCCGAGTCGAATGAAGAGTCACAAGACAGATTGAGATGGAATTGTTTTGTTCAGCTCTGTTGCTTCCTGCTAGTATCATCCTTCTGCCCCAACTATGTGACTTTGGCTTTTACTCCTTTAACTTTCTAGCTAATGGAGGAGGTGTTTTTGCTGTATTAGAGTTTATTTTATTAACAGTATATTAGCTGATTGTCACCCTTCAAAAACCATGTTTGATTCCAGGAAAGAACCCGCAGTCAAAGATAACACCGATTTCTAATGGCTCCGTTTTGGAAATATGGTCACAAACAATGGGATGGTACAGAAAGCGAACTGGTTTTTTTACCTCGATATCAAGTTAGGTACATAGGCAATCAAAGTGCAGAGGTACTTGAGGAGCGGATGTGTTTAAAACCCTGCCATAGCAATTATCGACTCACCCTTCTTTTTTTTACTTTGTTTCAATAGTTGATATTCCCAACTTTTTTCTCCATCTTTTGCAAAGAGGGTTTGTTTTTGTTTCATTTTAAAGCTTGCCTTCTTCCTGCTTGTTTGCTTTACTTTGAATGCCTACAAATCGCTTTACTCTTCTTTTAACATCCCTTGTGCTAAGAATGGCCTTCGTTCTTCTGAAGCCCAAACAGGATAGAGGTACTACGAAGCGAGGGGAAAGGAAACTCGACGTGTTGGAGCTAGCAGGCGTGGCAGAGCACTGGTGTAGACAAAAAACGCGAGAGTCATAGCCACTCGGGGCCGACCTACGACTCAGTTTCCGTGATTAATCGAAAATCGATAAAATCAGCTTCTCACGGGTGTGATCGTAATTGGCCATTGCTCAGCCAACCAGATGTGAGCGCGTTAAAGGAAAACTTTGCCAACTGCATTTACGCGCTTGTTGCAGCCGCATGTGCGCGCCCCGAACGAAAAATTTTGGCAAGGCTCGCAAATGCTCTTGTTGTTTCGGTCGTCGAAAGTTTATTGCACTTGATGCATGCCAGCGTTTGGATAAGTGACTTTGAGATATTTACTCATTTAAACAAATTTATAAATACATTGTGAAGATAAAACTGATTAAATTATAATTGTAGAAATGAAATGATAAAATCGCATCAAAGTTACTCCTAGACTAGACTTATAGTGCCTCCAGTGTTCCCTGAAATTGAAGGAAGCTATAATACCAGGGCAGAAAATGTATTGCCGATTTACTGAACGGCCAAGGCACAAGGACAGAGCCTTAAATGTTCCCGCAACCAAAGCGTAGCGTTAAACAATCACACAGCCCTTTTTGTTTTGAGCATTGTCTTCAACACTTCCCTTATTCAGCCTCCCGCTTCGGCTATCACAAAGTAGCCGGTGCTGCAAGAGATGCATTCGCAAGCTGACCGCACCATTAATGGAATTTACGTGAAATATATAAAGTATTGTTTGCAACATTTATCCATCTTAGCAACTCTGCTGGATCTAGGATTTCTGCTCCAGAAGTATGTCGGGGGAAGGAGGAATGTGAGGGCCGTCTCATATAGTAATACTGGCCCAAAAACAGAGCTTTTTCATAAAGTTTGATGTCTTTTGGTGTCGTGTTGTCTTTCAGTGATGTCAAACCATATCTACTGCTCGGGTTCTGTCCAAATGGCGGAGAGGTGGAGGTATCGTATGTAGCTTCGCAATGAGCTTCTTCATTTAGTGTCGCTTCAGTTGTTTATAGCAATTATACAAAACACAGGCCTGAAGTGGTTATAGAGAGTGTTATCCGCAGAGCCTTCCTATTGGAGATCTTAATAGATTCTCCCATCCTCAACCTCTGTCCTCCTTCCGTCACAATGAGATTTAGCTTTCAGAAATAGAATTAATAACAGTCGCCCTTTGGGATTGGTTTTGCTTTCCGCTACCATTAATGTAGTGCCCTGAGACTTCCCTGAAGGTGTGAGGAGTAAAAATGCCTGATTTTGCGTTGTATTTCCGACGTACAGAAGGGTTTTGTGAAGCCTACTGGCATAGTTCGGAGGTTATTTCACTTAGCAGAAGTACAGCCGCGGAGCCTCTAAAATGCAGTGTTAAACCACCGACCAAAACGTCGCAGATCGAACCATCTATACACCCTTGGTTAGCCCTTTCATTTACATAGGGAAAAGTTATCCGCCCGAACCTGCGTTGATTTGTAGAACTAAATTTGTTTACGCATTAACAAGTAGACAAAAGGCTCAATAATAATGTGGGCTAAGTGACTCAAAGTTGGCCTTGTTGCATTCCTTTTTAAAACAACTTAGCTATTCGTTTCGTAAATAACTGTCTTTGGTCCCTAGTTTACAGTTTTATTTGATTTGATTGCTCATTTCGCCTTTCTCAAACACCTTTGATCACCCTGGTCTCATCTTGAGTCTCGCATTTGGCAACATCTTTTGGCATTATAATTGTTAATGGGTCATCTGCAAATATTTTCACTAAGCCTTGGCATTGCTTGGATTGCTGACATTGTTACACGCTTTTCCCATATTCCTTTTTGTCTTTTAATAGATTAGGGAGTAGTTGAGAATCCCGAGACGTGTCTAAAATGGGCACCAACAGGTACAGGCGATGATACGCGGCCCTAAGACTGGGGAAAATCAAACCTTATTTGCTGGCTTAGGACTATCTGTAAGTAAACGATAATTCTGTCTGTTTTTATAGGTCTGACTGCATGTTGGGCAGATGTGGAATAATATGGCGTAACAGGCCTCGTCAAGCAATTTCCCCCAACATGTGGCTTCATTTACTTGAGATTTGTATTGTCTGACTCGAGTATTCCACACTTTAAAAGCCTTACTCTGGCAAGATACATGTACAACAGGGAAGTTTACCGTGGCACTTTTGCACACGGTACTAGATATCCAATCTTTTCCCTTATCAATGTGCCCTAGATCAGTTGGGACCGAAAAAAACTGTTGAAATGGAAGATAGCAGGAGTGGCGCGTTCATGATCTGGTTTTTGTGTGCTCGTACTTATTGAGAACTTCGGGGCCAGTGCCTATGCTAGTCCATTCCTAAACTTACAGCGCGAAAAATAAGACAAACGTAAGTAATGCCGACTGCCTACCGGGGCAGGTGATCCTTATTAAGTTGGTGAAACCCTACACGCCCTGTTTAGGTGCTGGACCAGGCGTGTGAACATCAGGGGCCTGCCAACCCGCATTAATTTAAAGGCTCCCAGTTTGATTCGGGAACCTTCGCGGCATAGGCACACATTTTCATAAAATGCATTTAAGACTGCCTCCTCTCGAGTTGGCCACGCTACGTTGATTAGTCATAGTCTCACCAGCCGGCCAAGGGCTTTGTCATTCATTGTTTCGAAAATTCTAACAGATGACGCGATTTTTGCGTAAATCAGAACTCTAACTAGTGCGGTGGTTGGATGTCTGGCAACGGACCTAGTGTTAATATGGTGACCAAGGATATTCAATGTCGTGGGCAGGACTCGAGGCCACCACCAAGACTTCTTGTCTCCATCACGAAATGGTATTGTATATCTATCTCCTTTTATACTTCTGCGCCACTTTTTCCCTTTGGTATCTCAAACAGGCTATGTTCAACAGTGAAATACTATTTTGTAATTAGTTTTCTGAAATCATTGATTGTTGGTCTGTATGTTGCTACATTGTTTACCAAAGTGATGATTCTGGACACGTACATTGCGGACAGTAAATAAACGGAAATGCATGTCTGAAATCGTTGTTTAAAAGTAGTCAGTTGGACTGAGTTCTGCTCGCGAAACTCGAAAGTTTCTGATTAAATCTTGCAGTAGGCTATGCGATTTTTGCGGGTGAGGTGGTTTACTGGAGGTCAGCAAAAGGACGATATGGTTAGGTCTTTTTACTGGTTGTCCAATGAGAAAGCTTGGAGCAACAGCGACTTATTGGCGTGATCCTCTGAATTATCAAATCGTGTTGAGGCGTACTTGAGCACCAGAGGGTGTGCATTCCTGGGGTTGGTGGAGAAGGCTTCATTAATGGACATGAGGAAGTTGGGGCCGAGTTACACGAAACCGGAAACAGATTGTTCTGCTACTGGAGGCGCTAAATTGGTATCGTGATCGGCCAATGGTGAGCGATTTTGTGGCGTTGGGATTGAGAGTCTAAGTGTTTGCGAGGAAAGACTGAAAAGACAGAAATCACCGGAATTCTATACCACCGTTCCATATACAGAGACACAGGAGACTAGGGAAACTTACATATTAACGTACAGAATAGCTCTCTACTGCAGATTCTTAGTTGTAAGGCGATATGAATCAAGATGGAGTAGTATTACTAACAACGAATGGAAAGAGTGAAGGACTTTCAACGCAAGCGCATTGCAGGTGGATTACTCGAGGCTGTGAAGTCTTGCATAGTCGTGGGCATGCACGTAAAGTGAACTTCATCTAATTGCATGGGACTTTGTGGTTATTTTAGAGATCAGACAAAAGCGCGGCCGGTAAGCGTTGTAGTCTACCCACAGCCTGCATTGCCCTCGCACGTGCGCGACTTGCCGATCCACCAACAACAGCAGTCCACCGTGTCTGTTGCGCCGCTCGGTCATGGGTCCAGATCGGCTGAGCGAAAGCGTCCTCTCTCCTTCGTGGTGGTGGGAACAGTGGAGGCGACTGGAAGAAGCGGTGACAATCCATCTCGCAGCACCGATGACGAAAACCTTCTCCTTCTACTCCCTCCCGACAGTGGCAGTCCTCCCCCTGTCTACAGTCCTCGCAGGTACCAAAACTTAGGATTGGCATAACGGAATTGTGGGTGAGATTTTTGCTTTTTTTACGATAAATCCAAGAAGCTGGGGTTCAATGTAGTTGATAAACTAAATCAGACCTCAGCAGTGAGCATAAACGGCAGAATGCACACTGACGACAGAAGGAAAAGGCAAACCGATTATTTCTCCGATCGCTCCCTGATTTACCCAAACCGAAACTTGTTTTTATCACGTAAAATCCAAGTCGCGATTGGCAGTTTCCGTTCGCACTAACTTCAACGGGTATCCACCCCCAGGGCACCGCTTTTCAGCTTGAAATAAGAGCTCTGGACGGTGGAACTAATGCTTGTCATAGTGTGTAATCCCGGCGCGAATGCAGATCTGGCGCAAATAACCTTCCTTTTTCATCCTTTTACTTGCAGAAATATCGATCAAACCAATGAGTGATTTGCCGAATCGCATTGCGCTCCCCAGGCAATTGTATTTGACAACTGTTATCATCGCTTCTTTTTCTAGTAATTGTTTCGCTGTATAGAAAATGTCAAGTGATGCTTTTGACCTCCTGAGTTCTGCTTTTCTATTGGAGACTTGAATTCTACCAGAAATGGCTAGTTCAGGCAACAAGACCATATCCCCAAGTGAGAACAAGTCAGAGGCAGAACAACACGTCTATTATTCAATTTGGCTGATATTGGAAACATAAACGCCAGGAATCCATTTACCGAGGAAGAACTAAAGATGCCTAGTTAATCAGCCAATTAAACTTTCGTCTCGTCATCCGCCTTGAGATCATCCTCATATTCATTTATCTCCTTGAAATCGTAAACAAGAGAGCTAGCATGCTTCTTCCCGATTTTTAGTAAGCGTCTCAACGCAAGTCCGAGAATGAGGACGACCGCAAAGAGAGTAAAGAGAATCCCCCCCAGTAGCTTCATCTCCCAACCTGTGTTCGGTTCGCCTTCTCTCGTGGGTTCGATGACAGCTCTTCCAGAGAGTGCACTATTGAGCAATGGGAAGAGATCGTATGTGTATAATATCCCTTCTTCTCCTACACAACCAGATTCGAAGGCGGGACCGTAGGCCAGGAAGGTGGTGTGCATGTCGGTAACATCAGGGAGGTAGCCGTGAACACCTTGAGGTTGGCGGGAAATGCTGTGGGCTGATAGGTGGTCCCAAGTAACGGGCGGATGGTAACTGATCTGGAAGACGTAACCCGGCTCTGCAATCAAAACGATGGGTGGAAGTCGGGATGGGCGCCGCGATGTTACCGGCATAGCCCGTGGAGTGTAAACGTGGAAGTGGCTGTTCGTAGGGAGGCTGTCGGCCAACTGCATTAACGAGATTCAAGTGGCCAGTGCATCACTATCGCCCTGCTGCGAGTTCACAGGTGCAAGCATGATAAATCGACTTACATTTTTCTCAAAATCCAGTTTCGGCCAGAGACCAACTGCACCACCAAAGTTCACAACTTTGTCAATGAGCTTCCTGACGGACGTTAGAGAAACAAATAGTCAGAGGAGGAACAAAGGATAGGCTAGAGCAGGGGGGTGAAGTAAACTGGCGTGTGGAATTCATACAAAAGATTACCATTTGAAGACGCGATCAAGTGCAAGGAAACCCTTGAAATCAGTCATTCCATGGTCAGAAACAACAGCAAAGTTCAGAGTGGCATCATCGAGAAGTTGAAGGGACTGAATGACGTTGAAAATAGCCTCATCGATCTTCAGAATGGTTTCGCCATGCTCTATCTCCTCCGAGGGTCCACGAGCGTGAGCCACACGGTCAAGCTCACCGTAGTACACAACTACAGCATCAAGAACAGAAATGAGGACATTAGAGTTTTGTTTCACTGAGATTCGATCGACGCAGACGACTGGCAGTGGAGATCAGAGGCTTGGTGACAAATACCTCCACATCTGAGAGGTTGCAAATGCCATAAATTTCGAGCAATAAATGATAGACATGGCATGATCTTGACTGTCTACTTTAAAAAGGTGAAGAAACAAAGCAATAATTGCTAAGCACCTGCAAGATCGGTGGTGTGGTTCGCGAGAGACTGCAGAGCATCTCCCAGAGTCGTATTGAGAGAAGTGAGCTTGTCTATTGGCTGAACACAATCTATACCACGTTCAAGCAAACTCGAGCAGAAGGGAAAGTGAAAGAGCTTCACACTTTTACCCTGTGAATGAAAGCATGCTGAAGATAGATTGCATCGAACACAAGTCTCTTCAAAATCTATCCCACTGAGATATACCTGCTTTATAGCCCTGTTCCAGAGGAGCTCCGGATGTGTGTATTCAGCCTCAAACCTGCCATTAAAAATATCCAGATCTGTTGAATTATGACCTGAAACGAAGGAAAAACTCTACGATTTTCCCAAATAAAAACTGACGACAGCACGAAGGGGAAAGTACCGGCGAAAATGGCATGCAAATTGTTGTAGCAATTGGCTGGAAAAATAGGTTTTACACGAGGTAAATGACAGCCCTGTGCACGCATTCGCCCAATTCCCCCAGTCTCATCAAGATGGTTGAGGTAATCCCATCGCAGCCCGTCTAGAAAGAGGATTAGAAGACGAGAATCGTGCGGCGTTTGTGTGTTGTACGCCGAACTTGAAGCGTGCGCCACGAGGACGAAGAAGAGGAGAAAAAGTACACCCATGCCGTTGCCGTGAGCTAGAAAGAGCACTGTGTAAAATGCTTAGTAATGAACACCAATGGAGGACTACAAGCAGCTTCTATAAAGCACCTTTATTGTGACAAAATTAGAGGTACAATTTGATCAGCTCATCACTAACAGCGGAAGGCGTGAAAATTCCCAAATCAGTAACCAAAGATGTAATGTAGATAGGATTTGTGTAATCAATCAACGGCATATACTTCTCCACCCTCTTGTCTCGATACCTTGCAACCTCAAGCCACGGGTCGTAACGCGGATCATTCAACACAAGTTTGGGTTTTTGTGGTTTTTTACTTTCGAGAACCTTTGCTAATTGTGAAGGAAGCCACTTTAACTCATCTGGTATGGAGCGTTGGTCAAGGGGGTAAACACGAAGGAATTTAAAGGATTCAACCAGAACATAAACAGGTTTCCCCATAATATGAGCAATCATAGAAATTGAGCAAGAGCCGAGGGCGTTCAAAACGCCACCATTTTCAACAACGGCCTCGGCTCCCAGAACAACAGCATCGATTTGAGGCATTAGATAAGCCACAGCAGTATCAGGGACGCAGGAACTGGGAACACCCCGCTTTCGCAACTCTTGGACCATGCGACAACCCGATCCACTTGGCATACACTGCGTAACATAGCAGTGCAAGTTGCGACGATTGGCTTCGTTGTTGACTATATACGAAAGGGCTTCGATAACAGCTCGCGACTTCGCGTGGGTCAAGACATGAAAATTGTTTCGAAAGAGGAGACTGGTGTTTCGAGCTATTATTTCTCTGTACCCATTAATCTATAAAAAGAAAAGGCCAAACCTCATCCAAGAACAACCAAAAAGAGTAACCATTCAGACCTACCAAGGTCTGAAGGCAGCATGAACCAGCAGAAAACGAAAGCCTAAAGAAGCCAAAGACTACCTTGTTCAGGAAAATATAAGCTCGATCTAGAAGAACCTTCTTGACTTCGCCAAAATCACCTGGATTGTCCAAAACTGCGAGGGTGATAAAACGCTGGAATATATCACAGGCGGATTTGACAGAGCAGTTGGCTTTGTCAGTTTGACGCATCTGCCTTACGGCATCGTTAATCATGTCATCAAGACCTTGTACAGTACGGATACTACTACTTTTCATAAGCATGATAAGGATCTCGGTCGCAACAATAGCCTCTGACTTGTTCTCCTCACTATTGCAACGCTCCACAAATATCCTCCCAATATCCATCGTCGGTTCATAGTCAAGCCTGTCATCCGACAAAGCAACAGTTCCCTCAAGCGTATCGCCAACGACCATCGCGGGCAAGCAGACGCGGCCCAGCACTTTTTAAGAGGCGTCTACGATGTCTAAAAGCAGCACTGATGTAGCTAAACAAGAAACAATTAACTTAAAATCACTTAAATTCTAAAATAAATATATGAAAGCAAAATTTATCCATAATTACTAACATTAATTTTAGATCTCTGCTCTGAGAGTGTAAGCAAAGGTTTGATGTAGTTTGACTTGACAATCGTCTATATTTCGCCCATACTGCTGGAGGTTTTATTTACATTAAGCTAGTAACTCTGCTGTATCTGGCTAAAGCTCATGGAACCAAACGTATCTGCGCCTTGGTTTTTATATGTTTGACTAGTCACTTACCATCAATTGTTTAGTGAGCTCCATTTACTAGCTTGGATTTCATCACAAATTTTTATGGGGCTCAGTTAATTGTTCATCTTCTCTCAGCCAGCAACGTTCAGAGATGGAAATCGTTTACATTTACGGAACGGAATTGGTTTAACCGAGGGAATTTGGACAATGCGTGATTGGTCAAATGAGATAAAAATAATTGGATGGTGATTAAACAACCATAAAAATTCCTAAGTAAACATGGAGCCCTTCTCGAATGAGCACATGTATACCCGCCGCCAGCAAGTTTCGAGGTCGCACGCCTTTTATGATAGGTTCAGAAGTACATTCATGTCGTAGATTTACGTCTTGTAGGGCTGTAGTATATGCATATTGAATGCTGTAAGACGCCACAGGTAGTTGTAATTTTAAATTTGAACCAAACTGGGTATTTTTAAATTTTTTTCAGAATAAACCTAGTTACATTTACCTTTTTCCTCCTCGGCTTTCTGAAAAAACGTTTTGTATTAATGGTATTCAAGTTAGTTTGGCCATGGGCAACCCAAACCTATGCCGTTAGCATGACGACCAAGATTGCTAAAGTAAGCAACCTGGCCCTTCACGTCTTCCGCACGCACTCTCTACGCGCTACCAATGGAGGTGCAGTGTTTCCTGCTGTCGCCGCTACTACTTCCACCTGTGACGACCCGGAAGCGTTGAAACACCTTCTTTCCAATGTCGCCACCCTCACCCTCCACGATGTTGGTCTTGACTCGCCCTTTTCCTTGCCTCCTCCAAGTCAGCTCAACGCACCCGTGGCCTACATGCACATAACCGAGAATGAGGTCTTCTCTATGGGCATGTTTATTCTCCGTCCAGGCTCCCGTATTCCCCTCCATGGACATCCAGGCATGTTTGGAGTAATCCGTGTGATGCAGGGCTCCATGCGCTGCCGCTCCTTCACACCTCTCTCTCACGATGAGACTCCGGTCGGTGCGTCGGCATCTTCGGACTGCGGCGGAACCGCGGTGATGTGGCGTCTCGCTGCCGCACCTGACCTTACAGTAGCTGAACCGCACGCGGACAGGTTGCTTGGGGCCTCCGACCACGCGCCCTGTCTCCTCACTCCGTGTACAGGCAACTTGCATGAGCTAACAGCGGTGGAGGGAACTGTTGTCTTCCTTGACATCCTCTCGCCTCCCTATGACCATGACTTGGGCACTCGGGAGTGTCTCTTCTATCGCGAGATTGATTTACCCAGCTCAAGTGAAGTGTGTGGTGCTCGAGTTCCTCTTTAATGTCATACTAGTTCGAAAGCGAGCTTACTTACCGTAGCTAGCTCAAAACCGCCAATATGATTGCGAGATCCCAAATTCACAACAAGTGGAATCCTAGTCATCCAACTCTCCCTTTTGGGTTTGGCTCTCGCCTCTAGTCTATCTGCGCCCCCTTTGTGAACTAGGCTACGGGAATTCACAGACTGCGGGCTGAAGGCCAGATGTTTTCACGCAAACACGGTATGGTCAGTTTTTGCGGAAAATTTGAACCGGGACCTATTTAGCAAATCTCACTGCACAGTACAGTTCACCGCTCAGACATCTTATCAGTGTGAGGAACTATCATTTCATCAACTCGTCCCCTTAGTTCGATTTCATTCTAATGAAAAAAAAATAGTTTTTTGCATGGGTATAGCAAATTTGTTCTAGCTTAGAGGGTGATCATAATGCTGTCTTGGCAGTTAATCCATCGTGAATCTGTTCATTAGTCTACTACAAATACATGGTTGTCTAGTTTTGTATCTGGGTGGCGAATTCGGGAGTGTAGTCGAGTCTTGATAAACCACACCATCCTGAAAGCAGTTTCATTATGGGTGTATGGGGAGGTAAATCTTCCATGTTCGTGGAGGCTTGCAAAGCTCCTTATTAGGCATGCAGATGAGGCAGGCAGAGTTCTGTTCTAGGTGGCATCGCAGTCGCGGACGCAGGAATCGCCTCGGGTCTACCTAACCGAAATCAACCAGCCTAGGGATTATTGGTGCAAACTCCTGCCGTATCACGGACCACCGATTTCCTAGACGAGTTCGCGCGCACGCTACTGGCAATTTTTGCATACGATCTTCCCACCCTTTTCCCCTTCCTGAAGTACATCCAGTCCCTATCTTTTTTTCTTCAAAGCAGGTTAAAAGCGCATGAGTGTGTATTTTGAAATAAATTTTACTGACGCGTATTGACAGCTTTTACACGGGACGTGTTGTTTCCATAGTGGAACCGCCCTCGGAAAAGCCGTTATTTTCAACAGGTGCCTAGCCACACTCTGCAGGCCTTGTGTGGTGCCGCTAATCACGTGACGGAACCGAGATTTGCTATCAATTCCTCAATTCCAGAGGCTCTATTTACAATGTGCTACAAACTCCACTAGTCAATTACCCAACTATCCGGCTCTACGATTGTGCTTTCAAGGTCATCCTATCAGTAAATAGGATCAGACGTCCTCTAAGCTGAGGCTGTCCACTAATACTAATACTTCGAAGTCAGCAGAATGTGCTGCAACTATATCTGTGGTGCGACTACTGCTCAAAGGTGTGCTGTACTCTAGGCTTCTTAACACCTTGACAACTGAGATGACCTGAGGCATCATTTCTATCTTTGAAGCGGAATCACCAGTGTTGAGCAGCAGAAAAACGATCTGAAGAGGGCTGAGAATGTGAACGACACCTCACCTCATTAAGCTACCCTTGGCTCAAACCATCACATCGCGTGACTGATAAAACTGGCAAATACAATCGTTCACGTACTATTTTAGGACCTGCGAAAGGCAGCTGATGCCAAACGAGGTGTTTGGGTTTCTCAAAAATAGGAAATATTTGTGTACTGCTCGCTAGGCGGCGCTTTCATGGTTTGTTCATAAATTCACTTGTTCTTGGACGTCTGCATGTAAGACTCAGGCTTGTCGTGACGCATGCACACCCAAACCAAATTTGCATCCAAGCCACAGACGTTACAGGCAAACCTAATTCCATTGGCTAGGAGGCCGAAAAAGACTGCATAGTGGAAAGGGGGATTGCAATACCCAGCACTTCACCCTTTTTTCCAAACTACTCACGGCGATCTACCCAATGTAGATAATAGAAATTATCTTGTGACAAGGATCACCTGCCAATTTGGTTCGCCGACTCCCGAAACTTGATCCAGGGCTGACATGAACACGCCTCGTAACAGTTCATATGAGACAAACAACCAGTCCGCCACGCTGCAGACTCCACTCTAAGTGTGTGAGGCCCCGGTAGTGCACTCGCAAACACTGAAGATCGCGAGTCACCCGAGCGCTATTTAGGCATGTGACTTCCAGCAAAGCCTTCTACGTGTATTAGCGAATGTCAGTTCTTGGTCGACTAACAGCCTCACCCTCAGAATGCCAACATCTTCAAAACTGGTTGGAAAAACGTTGACAGCGTGGAGACCACAGTACCTTTCCCTCCTTGAATGTTCCCACTCGCCTAAGTGTCAGGCTTTTAAGTTGTGCCTTTGTTACCCCTTCACCCCATCTGGACTCCGACTGACCCTTATCAGGACAAACCGTGCCAGGGAGTAATTACTGTCTACTCTTAAAAAATCCGCCAAAATCACCGCTTCGTTAGAACTTTAAGGGACAAATTTCCTTATAAAATAAATAGAAAGGGCAGTTAAAACGCCTTTCCAGAGTACCTTGACTGCATATACTTGTACCTAAAATAGCCAGTCAACACACACGACAGCTTCCGCGTTGGCTTCAAAAGTACTCTACACAGCCGACTGAGGACCCAACATCAAGTCAGCCGAGGAATTGCGTGAAGGAGCCTTAAAGCCAAAGTTGCAGCGAAACTACTCGCATGCGCTAGTTAATCAAAAAATCTAAATTGAGACAACTGAGACTCCATCGCCTCCCAAACTTTTGCGTCAAAAGCCAATCTTAAGCATCGAAGTTTTTTGGAAGCAAAATTAACAAGTACGAGACACAAAATGCAAGCCAAAGCTTCATAGGCAGAAGGCGATAATAGGGCACACACCTTTATTTCAGAACTGCAATGTGATTAAAAATTTTTCAAAACATTCAGATACATCACCAAATCCAATACATTGCAGACCAATCTAGGTTCATTCGCTTTCTCCTCCTTCAAATGCAACAATAGTTCGTATGTACAGATTTGCAGTCTACGTAGCCTTTATGCCCCTTTTTACACTAAGGAATCGCCGCCTTGCCTCTTAAGACTGCCTGTAAGACTGCCAACGGGTTTGAGGAGATACTAGCGGGAGTTAGCAAGGGATCACCAGCATCAACACTGCCACTACCGTCACCATCACCGCCTCCCAACCCCCCAGTGGTCAAATCGTCATCACAATTACTAATGTCCAAGCTAGGCGTCGGCGAAAGACCGGGAATATTAACCACTGGCGAGCTATTTGCACATAAATTTACTTCCTGCTTTTCTTGGTACATTTCACACTTAACTGGCGCCAATGGGGTGCTTGACGGTGACAGCAACAGCGGCAGTGTGGCTGGCTTCCCCTTCGCTTCCCCCGTTTTCACCTCCTCCTCCTCTTCCCGCTTCACATTGGTAACCTCGCTTAGCACTGGACACGACGATGACGACGGAAGTCGATCAGATGCGTCGCGAGAAGAGGAAAAATTAAACGTGTCTATGGTATTTTTTGTTTCTATTATATGGGGCTCGGATTTTATCGGTACAGAGAGCTGCGAAGTAGAAGGGGCAGGACTCACAGAACCGCCCGCCTTCTCCCGCTCTTCTTTTCGCTGCTCCTTCTCCGCCCTCTTCAGCACGCCATGAGTAGAGCCCCCTGCAACCGGTGCTACAACCTCCACCTAGTCAAAAAGGAATAAATGAGAGGGTGTCTCAAGAGCGCACACCTAACTGGCTTTTAATAGACTCACCGGAAACTGCTTTCCAGCATCCTCCAAGCATATCGGATGGTACGCTCTGCCATTTTCGATGACGGCACCCTGAAGCATCCATTCGCCCTCTTCACGGTCGAACACTTTGTCAAACTTATAGCCACATACTGCGCACTCCTACCGGAAGAGATTAAATTAATGCCAGTTACAGTTTCGAGCCGGTATAACATGAGCGAAGGAAAATTAAAAGGAACAGGATATGGAAGCAGGACAAGGACTACGTACGTTAAGCTTTTCATCTGTGAAGGATGGGCATCTCACTTCCTCCCCCTCGGTGATGTTTGATGGTACGGAGAATCGAGGCGCTCCCTCGCTGGTCGTCTCACTGAGCAGCCAGCAATTCTTGTCCTGATAAAAGGCTCTGCTGCGGTGTTCCTGGTGTTCAGCCGAATTTTTCATGTAATGGTAGTCCAAGTGGCTAACAAAGTCGGGCGAGGTCTCACTCTCGAACCTCACCCCACATTGAACACATTGGAAACCGCTGTACAGAGTATCAATTTCCGGAGTGAAGGGTTGGCGAAACTTTTCCCAATTATACTCCTTCAAATTGGGTAGTGAGTCCGGTTTAGCCACAATACCGGCTGCTATGAGTTTTTGAAGCAGTTCTTGAACATTAATTTGTGGGGTAGTGGCGGCAATGGAAGAAACACCGCCTTCCTTATGAACTGCAGGATTCCTCTCTTGCACACGTTTCTCCTCTGGAGGTGTTGGCTTTTGAGCGATTTGTGGCTGACGATTACGTATAGTATTTTGTTGGTCGCCACGAGTAGAATCTAGGCGACTTTCAGATTGACGTTCCAACTCCACTAAAGGATTCCGGGGGGCTAGATGAAGACTCCCGGGAGAACCAAACAGACCTCTATAGGCCCAGTCGAGAATTTTCGGAGGAATTGCAGGAAGAACATTGACGTCCTGTGGAAACTCGCAGGCATACATAACCGACACAGTTTGGTGATCGATATTAATTGTCGCGTAGTGAGAATTGAAAGGAATTGTGTGGGGTCGGCCATCGATGACAAGTTCGTGACCGGGACCACCAAGGTAAGCTATCCGTTCACGTCCCGCCGCCCTTATCCTCGTATAGCCCGTTCCAGGAATCACAAAACGTTGATGATCGACAATGAAAGCAAGGCTGTCGCATCGAAATCGCACAGCATGAAGTTGGTCCTCCACCTCGATAAGTGGTTGGACTCGATCCAATAGTAGGGGATACTGTCGACCATCTACAGTTATCTGCCGTGGAGTTTTCGGATTCGGTACTCGTGACAACATACGCGGATCAATACCGATATTTATCATATCGGAAAGTCCATCGATTTCCACGCTCCACATGGGCCCTCGAATGGGAGGAACATTGTGAGGACGATTGAACACCGCTGGTGGCGGTGGGGGAATTGGATGTTCCGGGCTTGGACGATGAGGAATCATCTGAGGTCCAACTCTATGGAAGTGGGGAGGAGGTCCATGCATGGATGGGCGTGGATGCATTGACGGTGGATTTCTGTGCGGGAGGCACTCAGCTGAGGCTACGCGAGGTAGGTGCACAGAATCCACAGTTGTAGAATGAGCCAGTGGGTGGGGGCTTGAAGGTGGTAAACGAGGTCCTCCGCGAGGCAAGGACTGCGAGGCACCGCCTACTCGCATATCAACATCCTGATGCTTACCATGGTCAGAGAGTTTGGGCGAAGACGGTCGGGCGCTCGGAACTGAACGCATGTCTTGGTCTTTCAAACTAAACAGCGTTCTGGGTTTTTTGGACGCCTGCCTTTCAACCTCTTCTTCTACCTTTCCATATTTGCGAGCGATCGATTCCATTTTTCGATTGCCATCGCGATCAATGAGAAAGCTGTTCTCGACACATTCGTGTTGAGGGGATTTTCGTTTTTTGTTGCGCCGAGGATCACGAGCCTCTGCTATCACAGCCTCCGTAACAGGGATGGTTAACTGGCTGGTAGCAACGGCAAGTGGTTTGTCACTAATTTTGGTCGGTGAGATTTTAGGCACAGAGGGAATACGATTTGTTACTTGAGTCTCATCTTTAGGAATGAGAGGCCAAGCCGGATCGTGTTCACGAACCTGAACATCGAGACTCCGCATCTTTGAAAAAGGAAATATTTCTTTCCAAGTGGTTCGAAGATTGAAAAGTCGCTTCCTTGTGACTTCATCACGAATCTAAGAAGGTGAATAAGCCAAGGAGAGCTACCATCTGAAAAGAATGTACGAATAGCGGTACAATTGCGTCGGTGAATAACTTGCGATAGGGTACGTTAACGTTTTTCACAATTGAGTCAATCACATACAATCCAAGCAACTTGTAATTTGCGGGTATCTGGAAAAAATCATTGGAAAAAGCGATTGAGACCAAATAAATCGGGAAATAAATAGACAAATTTTGAAGAGTAAGTATCTTAGGTAAGCAACCTAATGCCAAGTGAAAGCATGAATATGAAAACTGCGAAGTGTTGACGCAAAACGGCACTTAATGTGAAGTACGGCAAAAAAGACCACCTATTACATTTGCATACAGCACAGAAAACGAACTCTGGGAATACAAGTTACTTAAGATGCAACATTACGTAGCAAGTGGAAGTAAGGCAGTAGAAATCGAAAAGCCAGAGTACGATGTTTACAACTGACCTCGTACACATGACGAACAGTAGCCTCAACCACGCTCTGTGGGAATTCTGGGATGTGTGCGTGATCTCTAGCCAAAAATGTCAACTTGTTTATCTTATTTTTGTCATTTTCTCTTAAGCCGCTCAGACCTTGACGGAACTGCCTCAAAACCTCCTGCGCTTCGGATTGCATAGGTGCAAGTGATCTCGTAAGTGGCGGGTCATCCCAGCGAAGTAATCAAACAACTTCAAATGAATATTTCTGCTTTATTTTAAAAAAAACTGCATAATATTTAGCAAACCTAACCTGCCTTTAAGTTATTTCATTTTGTCTTATGGCAGTATTAATTTACAGTTTTTTGAAGTAATGGCCCAAGCCTCGAATTCGAAATTCTATATGCGAGTTTTGTAGCAGGTTTATTATCATACCCAAGCCAGTTTGGTTCGCACTACTAAAAAGGTCCAGCAAAGCATAAGCTGATCTCTAGGAATCTCTATGGTCATATTACGTTGTCAAACATTATAGCCTAGCCATTTTTTAAAAAAAGGTTACGAGTACAAAGTAAAAGTAGCTAAATTACCACTTTTGTAGTTGGATCATTCTCTTTTGCAAAATAAGACATAGCTGTAGGGTAGAATACATGTGCATTCAACCAACAGAGAAGTAGGGGTAGCAGGCGTGGTCCCAAGTCCATCCCCAGCCAGATGGGGCGGTGTGGCCGCTCTAGTGACCTTAACTGGAAATCAAACATACAATGCATTACACATTCTTTTTTCTTTGCTCTCACCTTTAATTTGAGAGCGTTAAGGGCATTTATTTTTTGATTGAGGGGGGGAAAGATTGACAAAAATGGGGTGGGGTTATTTACGACGAGGACATCCGATAATCCGGGAAGCCGTCACCTTCGCCTTCCTGACTTCTACCTGCACAGTTCATTTAGAGAGCACCAGCATTATAAGTGTAGCTTTATTAGGCATCCTTAGAGTGAAACAAAGTCATAATACTAGAGTTAAATACACATATTCAGTAAACAGGGGGATCAGGGCCACTACTATGGCTTGGAGACTGGTTCGCCTGGCCAGAAGGAACTGTCCATCCACGTGACCGTAACTAGAATCAGCAGTCAGGCAAGCAAAGTATGACGGTTCTGGGGGTTGAGTAACATTTGATCAAAACAGCAGTGATGCATTTCGTCGATTTTTATTTAACTCAGAGTCCCGTTCCCTTTAAAAATGTATTCATTTGCTTAGCAATCCATTCTAGTGCTTCACGGCGAGTGCATTTTACATACAAGTCGACGGTCGTTAGAGCATTTGCCTTGAAGCATTCATTTAGCACAGGCGCTTAATGAAACAAGTGCTAAAGGTCTCACTACCACTGTTTTGTGCTCAAATTAAGACTGTTCTGTCATTCAGAAACGTTCGGTAAGGCCTTTATGGCACAACGAAAATGCAATCTGCTCACTCAATCGTGCTGATTATGGCTTTGTAATAGAATACTCTAATTTTTAATGCAAAATCAATTCTACTTATAAAAGTCGTAAAAGACCGAAGTGCAATAAGCTAACGCATTTGAATCATTTTTCAAGGCTGAGGTGCTATTAGCATGTCCCAAACGCCATGCTACTAGCTACAGGGACACGAGCATCCGCGTATTTCATCATGCAGTTAAGCTGCAGTACTGGAGTTACTTCTCTTGCTTTATTGATACTTTCTTGCAGTAAACGAGCTTGAGGCTGTTAACCCAATAACTCGACGGTTATGAGGTGCCACAATATCAGCCTTTTACTGCTCGTATTCGCTTTTCTTGACGTTGGGATTCGCGAATCGATAATAAGAATAAGAATACCTCTAGTCTTTGCTAAATTTTGAATACGCTGAAATCAGCCTAAGCAGGACCAAAGAGGTATTGACATGACCATCGGGACGAAAAGGTACTGAGGAACTTGAATAACCAAGCCTTCAACTGAAGAGTACCGTTTCATCAAAATTGGATGGCCTTATAACGCGTTGTTCAGCAGCGTTGTTAGTGTCATGCGCCCTTGCCTCTTGATGGCTAATTATAAACACACGAACAATTTTAAAACTTTCCGATGTACCAATTATTAAAACCTCTGCGGAAAGTTGATTTATCAGGCGTTATGTACAGCAATTAAGTGACTAGAAAGCTCGAGTTGCCGTTCTATGTAAGATTTGTAACGGCAATATCCAGCACATGAAAAATCCCCAGGAGAATTTTGTCTCCAACAGCAACCTTTTTAAGAAAGGTAGGTAAATAGCTATAGTGCTTAAAAATAGCAGGTTGAACACTGAATAGACCATGTCCACCCTCCCACTGTCGATGAAGTTAAGGAGAGTTACACTAAACCGATTTAAGTCGTATAATTTAAACACCTAATGCTGTCTACAGTCCCCTTTTTACTTTTATCTTGTAGTCATAAAAGGTCATGGTAAGATGGCAAAAAGCACATTACTGTCGCACTGGCATAACCCGGAGCTAACGTTGCTGAGACGAAGTAAAATTTTCAGGAACTCTAGTGCAGATAAATTCATTCGCAGAAAAAACTATTCGCCGAAGTGTTGCAGTTGCACGTTGTCAATCTACACGAGACTCCCTAGAAGGCAAAAGAAGGCACAGCGTTAGGCCAGAATATATATATATATATATATATATATATATATATATATATATGCATATATATTCTACATCAGAAGGATCAGGGAAGCTGACATGGTCCGATTTCGAAGGCGGAAGTCCTACAACAAAGCGTTGTAATATCATCTGCAGTTAGGTTGCCAAGCAAAGCGCTGCATCATGGCATTCATATTATGCTTTGAGTACGTAAATAACTCTCGGCTTTGTTAACAGGCCACTCAAAGTCTTTTGCATTGGGCTTCCAGGCATATTACTAGCCCATAAGCAATGCAAACAATGCTCGAGCATTGTGCCAATTTACGTCTTTAAAGGAGACTCTGGAGCTACATCTACGTGGCTTCAAATTTGTGTACTTCCCACTTTGGCCAGCATTTGCCTTTCCATTGCCAAATTTGTTTCAAATCAATGCCCATATTTAAAAGTTAAGCGTGTTTAAGATGTTTACAACTCAAAGGCTTATACATATAAAGTGTCTTTAGTTGTGGCGCAGAAACAAATTCGACGTGCAAATAACTATTAGCACTTTACGCCATTCAAATGAATTATTATGTTGGAATAATCATTTGACTGAGAAATGTACATATCCTAGATCGAAAATTTAAAGCTTTATAATTATTGAATATAAATGAATTTGCTGCTGCAAGATTCCTCCTAGTTAGGTTCTATCTAATATAATCATGCTGTCTAGTGTTAATTTAACTAAATTCGCTTATCTGCAATTTTTGATTTCTCGAAGAACGAACGAGGAAGCACAAGTAGTAATACACAATGTTCTCCACACACACCGGGGAATGAAACGTCCATACCATTCAAGCATCAGGCTAAACTGCGTCGACGGACCCGGATGTTCATACTGACCTACTATTTACCAATCAGCGCCTACCGCTGTCACAGGTGCCACGCTCTACCAAGTGGTGGCTTTGCTCTGGGAGTATGCGCCTCGAATCGAGAGACGAAGTTGGGAGTCCTAATAAGTAACTTGGGTTATGTGATAAGACGTGACTCTTCTAGGACCAGGCTATATTGGGTTTTGTTTTGCTTGGTTAAGCTTTCAAAGGCGTTTTGCTACTTTACTGTCTATGATATTCTTAAAGGCTTTCACACACTCACATATCTTCTGTTATTTAAAGCACTGTAAGCTGGTGGTTTGCCCTGTATTTTAAGGTGTGCTGTCATATTGTTCACGCTACAGAAGCCTTTGCATGGCCACGGACCTCTCTCGAAAAGCTTGGTAACCCGTTCATTCATTATTAGTGTATGTATTTTCTCCAGTATTTAAGGATTCTGCGTCACGCAACTATACGCATTGTGCTGGATATTATGTGGATAACAGGACTCATTCTCTGTGGACCGTTTCGGTATGCTTCCTTATGCTTTTCTACCTCTAGGTTCATCCTCTTATACGAACACGGTGATATTGCAATGATAGCCCTGCTGGGCACCTTGTTCATCAAGTCTATTTCGTCCGCCAAAGTAGGTATGAAATCATCGTTTATTCGGTGTCTAGTCTAGGGGAACGTTGTCCTTTATTGTCGGTGTGGTATCCATAGTCTTTTTTGATCATGACGTGAAGGATTCAGTCTCTGATCATCGTATCCTTTTTCCCACTACTCTTTGACTTTTTGGGTTCAGTATTCACCCTCCTTAACTTTCTGTTTGTAGCTGAGGGTGTGCACAAAAGCCTTTTGATTCACAGGATTTACGAATTCTTTATCCACTTGGGGCTCTCTGATCACAAGGTAAGATATTAAAAGCAAATATTTCCATCGTTGCCTTTCCCTTACCTTTAACCTCTCTCAGAGTTCGACTCAACTCTTGAAAGCTTTTTCTCTTATCTTAAAGACGGGTGCTATTCTCCTTTTAATCACGGCTTGCGCCGAGGCGGGTTTCAATTCCGCGGCGCGCAGTCTCGCTGCATCGATAGGTGGGGCGAAGCGACTGCACACGCTCTCCACCTGCACCTCCGTTGGTGTCACCCTCGTGCTTATGGTTGCAGCAGCATTCCTAGGAACCATCTTTATCCATAGCGAGCCACCACAGGTATCCATGGGGACGATAAGAAAAAGGTTTATTAAACGCATCACTGTTTACCTCGTTCACATGTGTCAATTCTGCCCTTGTCTCTAGTTGGACATACCAGTCAGCGAGTTTAGCTTCTTCTACAGTTTTTCGGCCACAGCACTTGTGGTGCTCGTATTTGTAGCAGACTTCTACTTCTCCGAGTTTATGGTCAAAAAGATGGGACCTCACTCTCCACAGAAAGTTTCCTATCCTTGTCTGGTGCTAACTGCGTTTCTCATCAGGTAGGTATCATTCCGTTATGCCCACTATATCATCTGATCGTGCTATCCTTTCGGCCATTTTATTCAACTCTTGAGACTACCTAGCAATTATAACACTCGTTTGAAATTATCTATCTGTGAGTCTTGAGATGTTAAAATAGTGAAGTAAAATAAGAAGTAAAGCACTCAGAGGATTTTCCTGCTTTCACTACTGAAGGGTCTATTCTGGAATATGTTATTACTTGTGAAGATTGCGGCCTTGACTCTCTTGAATATGAAGATTTTAAATCAACAAAGGGGTGGCTTTTATCATTTCAAAAAACTGGGAATTTAGCACCCATCCACTGAGTTTCTCTAGTTCTCCTGAATAAAAAATGTCATTCATCGTACTGCCCTCATTGGTTTTTGCAGTCATTCGCGTGAGGAGGAAACGTCTTTATAATCCTTCACAGTTGCATAATCGCAGAGTTTATGCAAAGGTGTTCTGGCTTTCAGGTTTTTAACACTGCCTTAGCCGAAACCTGTCTTCTAAATTTCATTATTACGCTTATCATTTTATTAATCGCTTTAACTTCCATGATTGTTAGCAGACTGGCTTTTAAATCCCACCGAAGTTGGCATATTGAGCTGGTTGAAGAGTGATTTTGCAGAAAAAATAGGTAGGCAGTAGTTGAACTTTCATATTGTCTTAATAGAACATTATTCCTTCAAGCTTCGCTATCCACTATAATCGCGCTTTTAGCGCTTTGAATTGGCACTGAAGTAAGAAGCTAGATGAAAGTTTGTAAACTTTGATTATTCTGTTATGCCTTTTGACCTCTGGAAGGCGTTCACTAAGCTCGTCTCTTAATCATAATGTGTAGTAATCTCTCTCCCTTCCTTTCGACCTTCAGCGCTTTCATCAACGGCTCGGTGGCTTCGACCGTGGGTGGACATGTCGACACTATCATGCCTGAGTCTCCTTCAGCTAGGCCTGTCCACCATCTCTCCACTGGTGCCATCATCAGCCTGATGGCCTTTCTCTACGGTGAGTTGCTCAGTTCCTTTGCAAATATCTTTATTTCAGTTTTGGGTCGCTACTGACTGGGATCGACTAAAGATTAGTGGACTAGCGTCTTGCAATCTGACAGGAATTTGTGGTGAATTGCCTGTCTGGTCTGAGAATGTGTGGTCTATTTTTTTTTATTGATTAAAACCTATTCCAAAATTCATTTTCTGCTGTTACCGTCCCTAGTTTTAAGGGAAAGGGATGCTGCGTTTGAAAGGAAATGTGTTCTCTCACCTACCCAGATATGCCTTTTTAATTTGCCTTTTTCATTGATGTAAAATCGTGCTGTAATATCAAATCCGAAGGTCTCTAACAATGCTCCCACGTTTACACATTTGCGTTGACAACCTTACGGATGAGAATATGCATATTTCATACTTGGTTCTGTTGTGCAAGCTAGCTACAATTGCGGCTTAGAAAGAATCCGGTTATCCTGGAATGATATCTTACCACAAAAGTAATCGTTCTGCTGCCACTCATCCTATGTGCGCTGAGAGCATATGTGCTCCCTCGTACAATTGCCTTAGTCTGAAATCCGGATGCGGGTAGTCCGCCTGCACCTAGGTTCATGATTGCGGGAAATTAAGGGTAAAATTGGCAGGATTTTTCAGTGGTTATACGCTTTGAGCTAAAACAGTCTTGAAGTAAGCTGTTTCTCTGTAAGCAGACACGCTCAGTTCACAGTGTTGGCGCTCTCAACCAAGTGATCAGAAATTTCTGTCCGTTCAAGGCATTCTCAGAGTCGAGTGTTCGTTCAGAATAAAAGCATGAGGCAGTGCGAAAATTTGTGAATGCTTCGATGAGACGTTTATGTGTTTGGTAAGTTTCGATCCTGCAGCCATTCACTATTCAAGGCCCAGGATCGCTTGATGCTGAACAAACTTTGAATCCACGGGACCGGCAGCTTGAATGTCAAGCATCTGGTGTTGAGATAGACCTGAAGCCTTACCTTATTCGACAGCCTCCACCTTGTTGAACCGAGCGAACTCGGAGAATGGGGGTGGCCCGTTCTATAACAGTCGACGCTTCGTTGGATTCTCGCCTGCTGGCCTGCCGCTCTACACACCCCAGGTGACTCCCTCCAGCGTTGGTGGTGGTGAGGGTGAGGGCTTAAGCCTCGCCTACCACGCGGTAGCTACGTTAAGGCAGGTCTCCGCTGACCGAGCCTCGTTCCGCATGTTCGTCTTTCTCTGCCTCAATTTGGTGAGCTTCCCCCGTCTGTTCCCCCTGCTGTGTTTGTGGTGGAAATGGCTTAACACCATTTCTGCGGAAGGCTACCCGGGACTTCGTAAATTTGACATTACGTAGACTTATATCATAATATTGTGCTTTGACCCGATGACCTAGTTCGTTCCTATCTCCCTCGCCACTTGTTGATACGACATGAATTTGGATTTGACTTTACTACTATGGACGTTTGTCGTTTGTGGTCTGCAAAAATCCCTTTGGAAGCAACTCTGAGTAATTATTTAAGATGTAAGACACTCAAATCCGTGAGTAGCCTAGAGTTTTCAGGTGTGCAAAATCTGAGTTGAGGAATTTTTGGCCAATAAAGGCCCCCATGACATTGTGGCGATCAAAGCTCGTTGTAAGATGTATAATTTCCATGTTAGCTTATTTTTAAGTGCGCTAAATGACTGCAGAAATGTTAACATAGATGACATGTGTAGAACCCATGCCACCGTAGTGGAGACCAAATTGCGGCATTTCCTATTCACCGGCGTTGCAGAGGCAGAATTTTAACAGACAACTGAGAAACACGTACTCGGTTATGCAGTTGGGACATCGCCACGCTGTAACACAACTAGTAGGCTTCAGGTGTGGTCGAAGAGAGAATACTAGGGATTGAACAAATTTAACACTATATTTTAATAATGGTTCTTTCAATGTAACCACCTCTGCTGCGCTTCAGCGCATCTCCGCTAGCGTTCGCAGTAGAAGCTTTCAAGTCTGGAGGCATTCGTGGGATGGATACGATTCAAAGTGAAGCCACACCGTTCTATGTGGAACCTCGTCCGCTGATCTATCAGCCCATGGCTGGCGTACACTATAAAGATACTCTGGTCCCACCTCTCCTATTGTAGCAAAACTCTTTAAATAAGGCATTAACATTTCAAAACAGTTCTATTTACCCTACTGCGACTTTCATTTAATAATGCCTATTAATAGTCGGAAATGCGGTTTGTGAAGATCGTTTAGGACTCGCCTTGTGGTGAATTATCCCTTGTTTTTAGAGTGGATGAGCTAGATGAACCTAGAGCCTTTGTACAGCATGAATATGTAGATGCGTGTGAATCTAGAACTGCTAAGCGCGATTTTAGGTTACGAATGGAAGGTGTATGAATTTTTGGTAGGTGAATCAATAAGTACGATTTAGGAACTCCTAAATCATTTTGACCAGGACTTTGGTAACTCACTTTTCACACGCTTCTAACAAAGAGACCGTAATTTTCACCCTCACCTTCTCTCTCCATATTCACCTAGTCTTTCACCTTCATCGAGCTCTTCTACGGTGTGTGGACCAACAGTCTTGGTCTCATCTCGGACGGCTTTCACATGCTTTTCGATTGTGCGGCTCTGGTGATGGGTCTCTATGCATCTGTAGTGGGACGCTGGAAACCCACTCGTATCTACTCCTATGGGTGCGTCTCATTCTGAACCTCTGTAATCCTTCTCTGTTGAGCTCCGGTAACGGGTACATCCAAATCATTCGAATTAAGGCTATGTACGCATCCTGCTCAATTTATAATTCGGAATATTTCGTGTGATGAACTCCCAATGACCCTTTAGTCTCCGTCAGAACCTTGTTTTAATTTCACCCAACGATTAATAATTGTTTATCATATTTGGCATTAACTGATTCACTAATATTATCTAGTGTCTATTAGACTACTTACGTGGCAATCATTTGCCTAAACACGAGCATGTGTGGGCTCCACTACTTCATAAATTTAATTGCAATCCCTTGGCTCTTTGGTTCATGCCAAAATCGGCTCTTTCTTTCTCCCCCTTCCGGGCTGCTTCAAAGCCCTAAATAGAAAGGTGGAATGTGAGATGCTTCAGCTCAAAATCATCCAAGTACACACATCCAGTAAGTGCCTACCCAAAATTACTTGAAGTGTAGGTTAACTACCTCCATTGATGCGGTCGTTGCTCAGCTCACTCTCCATCGGGCTTGATTGGAATGATGGCCTTGGTTCGGAACGAGACAACATTTGTTGGCCAGTAATTGCTGAAAATTGTAACTACTTGTAATAGCTTATGAAGCATAGAAGCCATAGCTACATTTTGATCACCAAATCTCTTTACTGTAAACTGGTTCTTTTGGTTTGCTTTCTCCATTAATCATAATTTGCATACTGTTAGACCCCGTGTCCACAAGTCGCACAAATGCGCTGTCTTGGACACTTCACAATTACGAGTTAGTCTTCATAATTTCATCTGGTGGTTATTCCGGCCGATGTTTGGACGCCCTTGGCAATGTTTGAGTCGGTAACTGAATAATCTACTTTGAAGTTTGTATAGATGACTGACTTACTGCCAAATCGCAAATTGCAGTTGACATGACGCAGGAAAACTTAGCGGTTGAAAAATTCATCAAGGTGTTTTAGGCGCCCTTCTGAAATCTTTCTAGAATGGGGGAAGTGCGTGTCCCTTTGATGTCAGGTTGAATGGTGGTCCGCTTGAAGTATTTATGCAATCTCCTTCGCAGACGGTGCCTGTCAAATGAGGATAGGATCATAGAGTAACTGAATCCTTAAAATCTTCCTAGTGCAGATTCCACCGAGCTGAAATTCTATCCGGTTTCATCAATTCTCTCGCTCTAATGGTCGTCTCCACCTCCATCTTTCTCAACGCCCTTAAACGGATTCACCAGCCTCCGGACATCAGTACTGATAGACTTATGGTAAGCGCCGTCTGGACATGCTACCTATGCTCTGCTGCCTGTAAATTTTATTTCCAAAAAGTTTCCTCTACACGGTCTTGTAGCTCCTCATAGACTGGTATTATTATATCTCATATATCCGTCGGCAACCCCCTGCAGTATTCAAGAATGGCCGAAATGCCTCCTAAACCGGAGTGGGGGGCGTAATGCTGTGTAATACTTCGTGATATAGCTGCTACTTGAATACTTGTTAGTAGTCATTAGGTGGAGATTAAATTGTAGTAAAATGTTTTTTATTTGTTGAATCCTAAGGGGGTTTGACTTGAAGTGGCCTTCACTCTCCAACAGGATTAATGCGCTAGAACACTCTTAATCCATTCCCTCCCCTCCAGGCAGTATCAATCGGTGGTCTGCTAGTGAACCTGGTGGGAATATTCGCCCTTGGACATGCGCACTCCCACGGCAGTAGTGGGAGCGGTGGGGGTCACGGTCATTCTCACAGTCGAGGGTGCCACGGTCATTCACATGGCAGCCATAGTCACTCACACGGGTCGGGTAGCGGGAAGGGCGCAGTGGAGGCGAAGGTGGTAGTGCTTCCTTGCTCCAACGGATTTTCCGATGCCCACGATGCCTTCCCTCTTGAGCAAGAGGACGCCTCAGGAGACAGCAATCTTAGGGGTGAGTGAAATTCCTCTTTTCCTCCCATGGATAAATGGCAAACTCTGACATATACTACCCCCCACCACTGGCAATGAATGTTGGAGGAAGTCGACTGGTGGAGGTAGTCTCAGGGTCTTCAAGCTAAACTAGGCCGTCAATAACCATGAAATATGTCGACACCAGTTATAAACTGAGCTATTAATTTTATGACCGAGGTCTCCGACCCTGTTGAGACCTCTATCTGGATAAGTGATACGTAAGGACTTCAGAGTGGATGTCTTTATTGACTGACGCAATGAATGTCCAAGGGAGGTACGGTCTGTGCGTATGAGCCTGGTATTTGTAGGGTAAAGAGTGGCAGAAAATGAGCTTGTCTCTGGGTTGCGCCTTGGCGCTTTCAGTTAAGTGTATTCACCAGTAGAGCTAGGATACTCTCCGGCGGATACGTACTATTTAAGGCAGGACTGAGCCAGAGCAAAAGCCTCCAGAAAGATGGAGAGTTAGCGATGAATTAGACATTTTTCCGGCATTTCAAACACCTTCAAATTAATCGCTCCTTTCCTTCCATCTCTAGGCGTCTATTTGCACGTGCTGGCAGATACTTTGGGCAGTGTGGGTGTAATAATCAGCTCCTTCTTCGTCACCAATTACGGTTGGAATATTGCCGATCCCATCTGTTCCCTCTTCATTTCCGGTGCCATCATGTATTCGGCGTTGCCGTTGGTCAAGGATACTCTTCTGGTGTTGGGTCTCCGAGCGCCTCCCAAACATCACCCGGCCAATCCCAACCGCATCTTGCAGAAGGTCGGTTCATGCCCCTCGACTAGCCTTCTGTCCTCAATCTATCCATCCCTTCCTACAATTTGCAAAGTTCACATGTCTTCTAGACTTTGGAGTTTCTTCACTGGGCGAATGGCAAGCAGATGTTAAATGGATGGAAAGTGTACCTCAGAGCTCCCATTGAATATTTCCTACAAGAGTCTAATCTCTAAACAGTTTTTGAATTAGCTTTTTCCTATTGGAGAGTCAGTACTAACCTTAGGAACGGCGTTACTCTTTTTGTTTTTTTATCACCTATTCACCCCTTTTGTCCGAAGGTTCTCCAAGTGGATAGTGTACTGGAGGTAGTGAACCCTTGCATTTGGCAAAATACGGAGAATACCGTCTGCTGTTCGATGCGTCTGCGTATAGCATCGGAGGCTACCGAGATACTGGTTTTGGCCCAAGTGAAGGAGGTACTTAAAATGGACCAAATAAGTCATCTTACTATTCAGTTGGAGAAAGACGACTTCTACCGGCACATGGAGGCTCTAGATCTCCATTTGGACACCATTGGGCGTCACACGCGCTCCAGCCTCGCGGACCTTCTCAACAATCAGCACTGTCACCACTCCCAGGATCCTGTTGTCGTCACCACACACAGCGGAGACAGCAGTGGTGTTGGCGGTTGGACCACTGTCAATTTCTGAGATTTTATGCCTCTCTCTCCTTCCGACAACCGACAATTTAGCCGATTAAATTCAATTGTGAATATCCACCCAGATTGTGATAGTTGATTTTGTCTTCGATCGACCTTTGTTGCAGACGGAGGAGTTGTTGATGCCGAGAAGTGCCGCGAGAATTTGGCCTAACTCGTGTCAGCTAAGTTCTGCACTTGCGCACTTGATCATACATTTTCCTGATTGTTTTAACCGACGTCAACGTCGTGGCAACGCAGTTGCGAGGGGCGCTCAAATCGGGTCGAGGTGACATGCCTCCTCTTGTTAAAGATAAAACTGGCAGCGGCAATGGAATAAGGCTCTTGTCAACGATGATTTTGGGTCCAGTCTCGAGTTCTGGGATGCATGCCATGCATTCGTCACTTGCGACCTTGTTTGTGGAAGTTCCCAATCTGCCACTACAGCAACCATTCTTTGCTGTAGAGCTATGCAAGCATTTGCAATATCGGAAGGTTCGTATACATTTGCTATCGCCAGAGCTTTATGGCTTTAAACGTGTCAGAAGAGTTGAATGTTGAGTTGGGTTGACCGGTCGTTTTAACAAGGGGGTCTAGAATGTTCTGCTTCGCATCAAAACCCAAGTGGAGCATTTCAATTCGCCACCCGAGCAGTTGGATTACGCAGACCCACTACTGGGGAAGCGAAGTGTACTACTCTAAGTCATTGTAACAGGAATGGCGGCTCGTCATATGTCGAAGTTTTGCAGTCGTTACCTAAACGCTGCGGCGGGCGTGTGGACATGGCAGAGAGCTGAACTGTGAAGAAAGCTTTCCCTTGGTGCAATTACCCACTCCAGCAGTTCATCAGCTCTTATTGGATGTCGTCCAACATCAAAACCCTTAACTGGAGAAGCACTGCGATGAACGAATTTCAGTCCTTTTAGTCAGATTTGGCGCACAAATACTTACATGCGGCTGCTGAATCTCTGTTACCTTGACGTCCAAGCTACAATACGCAAGGCTCTACGTGATTACTGTCCAATTGCAGAAGTTGAAGTGGGATAAGAAAATATTTGAGAGCGAGGGGGTTGGTTTGGCAGTGGTAGCGAAGGGGGTAGTGGAGAGTGGGAGTAGACAAAGGGAACAAAGGAGACAGTCTTTCATACATGCGACCTGAGGCGGAGCGCAGGCTTAATAGGTCGCGTCATCGGTTGTAATCCAATGGTGACTGATTTCGAAAGGTCGCGTCTTTTCCTTTGCCTAGAATCCATGTGAGTAGTCAGTTAATGGTGATCACCCTAGTGCTCCTCTTACTGTAGCCAGATCTTTGAGACACGCTGATTAATAACAACTTCATAGGCTATGAAACCTAAATTACTTAAATAACAACGACAAGCGCTCCATATCAGGTGGCAATTAGACAACATTAACCCAATTCGAAGTTCCATTACCATGTAACAACTGGGTTGGATTTTAAATCCCAACTCACCAATTGAACGCAAACATTGCATTACAATAGCTTGATTGAGACGTACCGAAGCTCTTCGGCGAATGGAAACAGCACGCCGAACGGTCGGTAACTCGTCTGACATCTCCATCCAGGGATGCTTGAGGCAGGCCTCGACACTCGGGCGATCTCTACAAAAGAAATCCAAATTCAAAGTGCATTAACCTTCCTGTGAACAGGCGAGTTGAGGTTTGTTGACCACTTACCTGGGATTTTTCTTGAGAATAGTACGAATGAAGTCCTTAGCCTTATCGGAGGCATCGCAAATGCCGTCATCTTCAAAGTTGTAGCAACAGTTCAGAATGTTTGTGGTTATTTCCGACAGGGTTAGTTCCCGCTCCGGATCGCCGGACTGGGGACATTCAAAAGGCGTGATTCCGGAGAGGCTAAAAAAATATTTACCTCGGGTTAGTTTTAGGCCATCAGGCTCGGTTCGATGGCCGTGGCAGTTAGTTGTAGGACTTCAATAAATTTTTCTCGTCTTCTCGACATCATCGCCAAGATCTCGAGAGTAAAGCTCGGTTCACTCCACCTCGTCATACTCCAAAAGTGGTAAGTCAAAAATAGGCGAAACTGACATTTATAGTTGCCTGTGAAGCATTTCAATTTCGAGTCATCACCACCACATTACCACAGCAGCTAAAGGAGGTTGAAGTATTTACTGCCAGTCCTCAGCACACCATGTCTTCGATGTAATTGTACTTTTGCGGATTGGCGCCGCCTAATGCATGCATTTTATGGAGAAACATCATGAGGTACGATGCTGATAAAGCGGAAATAATGGAGACTAGTCAGCAAACATTAGCAGCGAAAAGACTGTTAAGGGGTTTTATAGCGATGGGTTGAATGTTGATGACGAAAAGTTGATATATTAGTACGTACAGCTCGTAGGCAATGACAGCCACACTCCAGATGTCAGTGGCAAAGCTCTGAAAATCATAATTGATTGTTTCGGGTGCAGAGTAGATGTAGGTGCCTCCCATTTGGCGTCGGGGTCGTTTCGGGTCGTAGAAGTAGGCCAGACCAAAGTCGATTATCTTCAACTGGTAGCCCGAAGATGCCACCATCATCACATTCTCCGGCTTCAAGTCCAGATGCAGCACTGAGCAGGCTTGAATGTGCTCTAGACCAAGGAGCAGCTGACGAATTATTGACGCACTGATCTTCTCGTCCAAGTTGTCTTCAGCCACTACACGATCGTACAGAGCTCCACCGCACACACTGAGGCAAAGAAATCCGAAATATGGTTGATAAGTGTATTTCACATTATTAGAACACATGAGTAGTGCCAAGTCTCCATATGACTAAAAAAAATGCCCCAATTTCTCGAATGCTACCAAGGTCGGCCGCGCTGGTTTTGTACTGTTCTACGGTTCGGTGCCAAGGTATCCTGTGCAGGCTATTAATTTCCCAGCCCCTCCTCGTGCTTACCACTGGGATATTCATAAGCTGGAGCAGTAAAATGCGATTACTAGGCTCAAAATAATGTTAATTAGGTAAAATTGTCTTGTTTTGCTTTTGAAAACGAGTAAAGAAACACAAAAGGTAGTTAACAATTGCAAGTCTCGATGTAAATTTGGCTCTAGAAATAAGAAGAAATGGTTTACCATTCAGTAAGACTAAAGGTTTCACCTACTTCAAACCGTGTTTTGCATGGAAGACACCGATTACTCGAACGTTCTTTCAGAAACCTCGACTTTTGAGTTTTGCTACTGGAAGTCGTAACTGAATGCTACGCGCATACGCATTAAGGTAACAAGCCACTTTGAGCTCCACCTTTGTGCCTTTGGCCCATTTCAACAACCTCCAAGCTCTTCTGTATGGTGTTGTTTCCTCTTACACCTTCAGCGAGCCTACATACATTGCTTCTGCCACTTTCTACTCATTCATAAGAAGGTAAGTATGGAGTGTGTGAGGATGTCACTTTCTTGGATCCTCAAATGTGGTTTACAAACGAGGCAAAAATGGCGGCATGGCAACCGACAATACTACAGATGATTCTAGCTCTGTCACAAGAATCGAAGAAAAACGCAGCTTGACAGCAAAAGTTTGTGGAGTTTTCTTGGTTCTTTTGCCCAACTTACATATTGCATTGATGAAATACGGAGAGCCAGCGTAAATCCCACTTCTCTCCAATTCAGCCCGACATTGCTTTCACCAACCAATGCTTGGAAGTGTAAAAAGTGCATGGACTAAGAATATTGCCTCCATTTTAACCCGCACCACCGGTGACTTCACTAGAGCCTAAGGCCGCTGTCCACAAAGACCCGATCAACAGATGGCTTTCGGTGATGCGTCTGGCAATTCACGCCCTCTTCCCAAGCAAGGTAATCATCCAACTCGTTTGACATAGCATCTAAGAGATCCTTCGCAGCCTCTTCTAATAAAAATGGTGGTAGAGCGGAATCTCCTGTGTGCTCTGGCAGTAGCTCACTAACGGCGAATTTAGTCGCCATCTGTTTGACCGGTTCCTACTGCTAGCATTTCGCAGTTCACAAAGTCTTTACCGTCGTGTTAGGCTGCCTCACATTTACCCGACTTTTGGCAACCTTATGATACCAAACCACAAAATCCGTATTAATAAGGTCCAAATTTCAATTTTTATACAATTGTGAAAGGCAAACAGCCCACTGGCTGCAATCAAATGGAGCTATTAAATTTACTTCCTGTTGGATGTGCCAAAGGCGGTAATTCAGACACCACCTCACTGTCGCATGCAAATTAAGCATTGTTCGTATCTAACATTGGCCCTCCATACGTCTGATTGGTTATTTTGCACAGATTTACGAAGTCATTTGGAGATTTCAACGCCGTCTGGGCAATAAAAGACAGTAAAAAAGCAGTGGAGATTGGTAAACCAACTCCAGCGTTTCCAAATGCCAATTTTGTACCACGAAACACAAAAATGCTCCAGATGAGAAAACTCAAGTAATAAATTGCTATGAAATTCGTGGCAAGAACGAGCGATGGCTTGTCTGCTGTGACCACATAAACTACCACAAACGCATTCTTAATTGAAGACGATTAAATATCCTCCCAAACAAGTACTTCAGATGTCAATCAACCTTCAAGACGAACAAAATAAACTTCGAATCCCAAGTATAGCGTTTGGTGTAAAAAGATGAGCGGAACAGGTCTGAGCCTAACCTAAGCTAATGACAAAATGTTCAAGTCTAGTAAACTGACGCTGTCAAAATGTTAGCGGCTCACATTAGCTGCCGAGTTTCCACTTCTTGTCTACTTCTGGCGTCTGCCTTGACCACAACCAATGGAAACTGTGTACAACCTTCAACTTGTAGACCGTTATTTGCAAGAATAGTGACTTCCAAAATAGAAGTTTAGGCAGCACTTTCCTACTCACCGATGAAGAGGACCCTATTAAACCTTACCACCGCAAGAGGAGATGATTCAAGGTCATGAGTTTACACAAGAGCTCAATTAACTCGCTCGAAGGAATAATCATATTTCACCTTTGGGCTGGATTAACACTGGTTAGGTGGGGAGACGATGGTAATTTTTGCAATAAAACGAAGAACGTCGTTAAAGTGGTTGAGTTGTGAGTCACTTTTCGTGCTGACTTACTGATCATAGCAAATCCACTCGGCACGGTACTTCAGGAATACTCCCTTGTCCACATGTCAAACACGCTAGGCCATTTGCGTTTCCACGTCGACTTCACTTATTAATGCATAAAGTACCACAAAAGTAGAACAACTTTCTAGACATTCATATATAAAAAGTGTGCATGAGTGGTTTGGAGGTCCTACCACCACCACCACCACTACCTCATGTTATCAATCCAAATGGAATTAATGCAGAGATTGGAGTGACTCAGTGTGCGTGTGTGAAACTTGAATTAAATTTACTCCGAGGTGCAATTTTGTGGTGAACGCAGGAGTGGCATGTCAATGAGAGTGGAGGTTTCACATGAAAAACAGACAGTAAAAAAAGCGCCTCATTATTTTAACTTGATGACGAAAAGCTTCAGACCCCAGTCAGTGCTGAGTGGTCTGGAAGGCGATATCCAGTCTCAAATGACAGAACGAAGACATAAATGTGACAGGTCAATTGTTCGGTCTTGACACTTCTTTAAAAAAGGACTAAGAAAAGGCGTGATTTTTTGTTATTAATGCGAATGCAGATCTGATTCCCACCGTAGTTTTATTACGCAGCATGAACCAGGTGTAATCACGCGCGATCCACGAATGTTAACATCAATCTTCTCCTCATAAATGTGGTATTCTTAAGTGCATAATGAATGACATTAAACTCCGTTGTCAATAAAGTTAGGCTTGACAGCAAAGTTTTTTCTTTCACATTGTTTGGACATACTGCCATCTCCTGAGCCGTCTTGGCTGAATGGGTTGGAGTCTCCTCTATAGCCCCTTCTCGCCCAACCAAGAATTCAGTACACATGACCAAATAGGGGCACCTTTCTACCGAGGATGCAAAAGAATACCTACGACTTATCGACGGTATGACTCCGAAGGTAATCCACAGCGACCTGTTGCCCAGAGAATAGCGCAAGCAACAATATTGCTGTATGACATGCTTTCCTAGCATTTTTAAACGCATTTCTCATATGTGTCAAGCATAGTCTTACTTCAGGCCTTCTGCAACTGGGCAGGTAAATCACAACTCCATTTCTTTTCTAATTCATTTTTGCATGGAAGGGAGCTGCAAATTAAAGAACATTGCCCCAAGAACTGATCAGTCAACTGTGTTGTTTTCACAAATAAAACTGAAGTTATGAAGTGAATGAAGAATAGCTATGCGTGGACAACAATGCCAGCAGTGTCCATGTCCTGAGGCACTTAAAAGTAGTATAATTTTTGCGATAAGGGGACAACGAATTTCAGAGACATTGAAGAGGTAAGAGCGGTGATTACCTGTGATTTGACCAAAAAACGATCGGAACGTATCAAAATTATGGAATAGAATGAAAATCGTATAGTCCTTCCTTCCAGACAAAGACCACAACGCAATTGGCCTGTACTAACAAGAAAAGCAGGGAACCGGAAATAGAACTTTTTCGGGCACTCGTCTGGGGAAGTGCATGAACTTGCGACGATTGAGAAAAAAGGTGCTGCTCCGGTCAGCTACTGTCGGATCGCAGCGAGGTGTAAAATATGATAAACTGCTTCGAGGAATAAAAAACAGTAATTATTTTGGCCGACTAGCATTCAGGGTACGCAAAAGACCTACCTATCGTGGTAACGAAGGGTAATTTGGTCTTAGCGCTTAGATATTAATCTTTCCAATGCGTAATTCATCACAGTTTCAGAATTTTATTCAACACTTCGCAAATTGGTTAAAAAGAGACAACCAAACTTTGGCCTCAGGATAAGGTAGACAACACCGAATGAAGGCACAGTACTATCGGTTCATAAATTGCTAACAGAAATGAGCTACAACTACCAACTCACTATTCGGTGACAATGAAGCAGGCGTGTTGCACCTCGTAAGCACTGAAGAAACAAGCAATATTGTCATGGCGACCGATGGCTCGCAGCACTGCCACCTCCATGATATCGCCCGAACAGTGCCGAGGGAGGCGGTCTGTCTTGATCTCCTTCATCGCCATGATCTTGTGTGTCTGCTTGTTCTCACACCTCACCACTTTTCCGAACTTACCCCTGAAATACACAAGGGCGACAGTAATAGTTCTAGCAGCCGCCAATTTGATTTCACTCAAAATTTATGAAAAGCACAGTATTAACACCAAAAATTTGTGTCAAATACTTATATAATCCACCCACGTAATTTGTGCCCACTAGGTTCTTTCTGGGCCTTGAAGTGTTTGAATTTAACAAGGAATTCCAATTATGCGCTCTATCAAAGAGCTGCAACAGTGGCTGCTCTACAAGCATTAACATCACACGGAGGTGTACATTTCGTGGGCTATTAGCATCACTTGACGAAGCACAACTTCGCCAGAGGTGCAGTCCCCTTTGCAACCGCACACACACACACACAAGCGGTGCAGCAAATACTCCATCCTGAAGATCGCACATTCACAGCTCTTTTTTGGGGGACGTAAGAGTGTTCTCGTTCTCCTTCACTTCGTAAAACAATTCAAACTAGTGAAGAACAGTGGTATCACATGAATAGAACGACTTGTGGTTTTATTTTACCAATGAAGGCATAGAATCTGAACTAGCGAAAACTTGTGGAAGATTATGGAGACTTTTTGGTGATGAATAGGCCACATGTCATTGATTGTCATGGACAAGTTGACTCAACTCATGGAAGTCAATTCAGGTTGGAATTTCTGCTACTAACTACTCGACTGTCATGAATGCAGACTAACGCTTTTTGGAAAGGGAAACAGAAAGCAACGGCTGAGTAGCAGAATAGCATCCTACACCGATAACGAAGTGAAATGGACGATGGTTTAGTGAAGGATCAATGAAGGCTTGAACGGAAATGAAAATGCACTAAAAGGCCTTTTCAATGGTGGCTTGAGTTTTAACGCATTGAGACACATTTGTTGCTCTTTAAAATTCAACAATTTTTGTTGCTAACTGAACATCTGTCGTAGCAAGGCATATTCCCGCAAAACCCGTCAAGTCGAGGTCGAAAGCAATCTGGGAGCCCACATCTGGCAGGACTCGGAGTAAGATAAATGCTTCTGGGCGGTTTCCGTCTTGAATACATCATGGAAATGCAATTTGGAGCAGGTCGCTTGGATCCGGTATTTATCGCTTCTATGACGGATTGTGTCGACACCGCATAAGCCTAGCACTGAAAACCGATGAGCAGGGAAATGAAGAAATGATTTCAGTTTCGGTGACAGTGTAGAGAAATGGTGTTAAAAATTTCATGGACAGTGCCATTGGACATAACAGAAGAAGTGCCCATCCACTATAACCGTCTGCAAGGATAAAAAGGGACTTGAGGATAGCACTTCGTTTGCTCTAATCAGTCACCCTCCTTTAGTTGCTACAAGCAAATTTAGAAGCACAAATTACTTGATAAAAGGCTAATTAAAGCAAATATTTTCCAGAAAGTGCTTCGTATCAGAGCAAAGCCATCATTAAGGTTTCCAGGTATATTGGAAGCATTCAATAGGTGAAGAGCAAAATCCTTTCTGGCATGCTTTGTGATAGAATAAAGGAGATCTTGAAGCTATTCTCCACGCAGTTATTTAGAGAGCAAGGCCATGGAAAAGAAAGAGAGGAGTTATTCTTGCACCTGGAAAAGACTTACTAGGTGGAAGAGACATCATTTTTGGGTAGTGAAAAGACTAATAAAAGGTATAAACAACTATGTAAACGGATGCCTCTGTGCATAAAGGCGTGGGGATTGGCCTGCAAATGGCTAATCTATTGATCACCAAAAAAGCCCAGTGTTGTCAGTTCCCTGCTTTATTTTGCAAAAAGGAGGAAAAAAGGTGGTCCAGTTTTGCACGAAATACTACGACGGCAAACTGCCAAGGCCAAAAACTCCCTTCTCTATAGCTCCAATCTACCAAATGAATGGATGGGTTATTGCACATTTCATAACATCTTAATCCAGAAGAGTATGCTCCTAATTTTGAAGCACCATTGACTCTGTGAAAAGCAGGACCAAGTAGGAGCGGAAGACAATGCATTGGTTCAACAACGCACGTCAATGAGCCACACGATCAAAGAGCCCTGCCAGTAGGCGATGCGGAGGGAACGAGGACGAGAGCAAGAAGTGCGCTCCACACCGCAATGAGAGCAAGAGGAGCCTTTTTCTCACACTAATTGCATCGTTTCAGCCTTTTATGATCCAGCAATAAATTCATCCTCTTTTGAGTAAATTATGATCAAACTTTGGGAGGAAAAGAGAAAAGAGTGGGAAAAAGAAGCCACCCCACTCGTTCACAAAAATCGGATTTATTTTTAACTGTTCAAACTCTAAAATAAAGCTGTCGCAGATGATGCACCTTTTTGCTAAGCGGAGCATAAAAAGGAAGTCATCAGTGAGGAAAGCAACCAAAAAAACTTTGCAATCTAAGAAGAGCGCGTCATTACCTTTGCAAATGACTTTTACCACTTACTTGCCAATGTCTTCATAAATCGTGAAGTGGTCCTCGGGTTTGGCGTCCTTGTGGGTATCGGCGAGTAGCATGAAAAAATCCCCCTCACTTTCTAAAAGCGATGAAAAGGAGAAATGAAATTAATTAGACGGAGGTGAGTCGACCAACTGGCTAGAAAGTTAAAGAGAAACAAAGGTGATGGCATAAACCGTTACAACGGTAAGGTACGAACGGTTCTTCTGAGTCACCTAGGTGGTGGGAGGCATCAACAGCACAAAACATCTGACTAACTTTTACGAGGCGTTATTATTAAATCATCTTTCTTGAGATGATCAGATGTAAAAGCAGTGAAGATTTTGCGTGTGAAAAAGACGGGCTATTTCATGAACCATAGTATTATGTCATTTTTCATTTGTAGCAAAGTCTCAGAGCGCTTCATCGGTGACAGTGGAAAGCGAACATCACCCTAAAAGATATCTGACCAGTTTTCTACCATTGAACGGCAAGCGTCATGTGACAACCCATAACAAAAGGGACGAAGATGAGGTCCACTTTCGGCAACTGTCCCAATTCCGTCATCTACAGAAAAGCGCCAAGATCCGTCAGTTGGGAATCTGTCTACGGTGCCCGTGTAATAATGCCAATGAAGTGAACACGCGCTTCCTTCTTTACCCCTTTACCAGCTGAGCAGAACCCGGATGGATAGGACTAGACAGCTCTGAGGTGAGAAAAAGGAGAGAATGGGGAACAGATGCGAAGCCCTATCCCCACATCATTTGCTAGATGTCTGCTTTCAGGTCAGTGTTTCCTCCACTGGCAGTAGGTATGTGTGGTGGCTTGCACAATCACCCATACCCAACTTAGTTCTCAAACGAGGCAAAGCTCGAACCCAATGGAATTGCCGAGAGGGATCAGTGACGTTGAGGTCTGATATCTCCTCAGTTGCATGCGAATTAAATGACTGACAGTCGATTCGCTGATGCTTCCTCTTACAGCACCAATTACGTTATGATAACCGAGAGAGGAGACCGATCAAGGCGAACGCCAAGGGCAACACTCAAAAAGGGGAAGGAGCTGTGCAGTACTTAGATTCTTAAGCTCTCGTTCTCAGTAAAGGGTTAATTAAGGACTCTATCACTGTGCTTCCATTGGGCGGGCGGACCTCTAGACCATCCCAGTAGCCACCTAGCTCCTCAGCACGTCGAGAACACACCTTCTACCTGGATATTTTACATTCCTTCGGCTTCAGATAAGCATCGATAGATTAAACAACGAATTTTAGTATTCCTACATGCTTTTTTATTTTTCTGCCATTAAAATAAGTTAAAATATGCTACAGGGAAAACGTCTCACATGATAAATTCATTGGGAAAAGTTCAGCAAAATGTGCAGAAAAAGAAGATTCGCCTAAATGCCTAAGCTATCCTTTTCCATCGCCATAACAGCTTGAGCATTTTCGACCTAGACCGACGCTAACCATCAATTTTTTTTACCTAAATTTGTCTGCTATTCGAGAAACAAAAAATATCTCAATTAACAGCTCAGTGCAACTACGTGTTGGTGAATGCGTTAGAGGTTTTGGCAAGGCCTACCACCGGTTCGGAATATGCGGGCAGTCTGTGGTCGTTTCGTGACGGGCAATCTTCGCTTAATCTTTGCGGACTTTATCGGCGAAGCCGAAGATAATGTCGGAGTTGGAGTCCTACTGGCCTTCAAGGTGCCCTCTTGCAAAATTTCCACTTCCTCCCCAACTCCTCTTCCGTGATTAGCATTGATCGCTCCACTGGACGACTGGGGGAGCTGATGCGTCTTAGGGAAGAAGTGCTGACCCGTCGACGATGTGGGTGTCGTCTGGTTGCGCTTTTCCGCTGCCAGTACCTTGTCTGGATTGGATGACTGCAAGGCCGGTGACATTGACGACAGAGTGGAAACTGTAGCAGAATCTCTAGAAACTGGGGTTTTATCAAGACTTTCCCCTTGTTCCGTCACTGTCTGTGGTGGAAGCGATACAAGGGTTTTTGGGTGACTGGGAGTAGAAGTTGCTTCTAATTGAGGAGCCCTGGGATTTCCATTTCGCGATGCCATTTGAAGGGTACTTTCAGGGGAAATTCGAGGTTTCCTCTGTGTTTCGACTGTATGTACTTGTGATTCCTGAACTGTGGGTGGCACTATCTGAATTAAGCCTTTCTCAGGCGCAGTGAAAGTCAAGTTGGTGGAAATTTGTGTACTGTTTGAAGGAAGGATCTCAATCTCCTTTACCGCCTTGATGGAAACTTGGTGATTTTTGGAGGTTGATGTCCTATTCACAGACAAAACTTCCTCTGCTGCTTTGGTTAGGCCGTTCATCCTTAATGAGGTCGATAGTTCTCCATCTGACTCCTTTTTTACTATTTGTCCTTGAGGTTGTACCTTTTTTGTTATGCGGGTTTTGGAGTTAACGTGGGAGTTGCTTGACTTCTCCAGTAGCGTAGTCTGAGTCTTGTTACCTTCAACAATCGTAGATGGCAGCACCTTAGCAACTGGTTTATTCACAAGAGTGGGGGAAGCGAACTTTTTCTCACTGGTATTAATTGCAGACGCATTTGGTATTTGCTGTGGTACTGGAGTAACAATCTCAGCAGAGGAATTCAAATTTTTGTTCCTTCCCGACAAATCTTGAGTGTCAGGCCTACTATTTACTGGAGTGAAATTTGTAAGAGTTTCGTGAACAGTCTCTCGACGCATGCTCACATAATTCCCAGAGGTGCCTTCTTTGGCCGCATTCACTAAGGCAACCGCTGTCAGATCTTTCGACTCTTCAACATTACAAATACTATCATTTGGATCGCCTACCCCATCAACATCGCGCAAAAGGGGCAATTGACCACCTAGACCCTTTTCCCTACATCCTGAACTCACTCGACTCTGCGGATAACTTTTAATGCTATTTAAGGGGCAGGAACTATTAACAGGTTGGGCAAACTTGCCGTCCTCCTCGTTATTGGTCTGAAGTGAAGTAGCTAGGCCATCAGGGCCAGAAACTCGCCTTGTTTTAGTTCCAGCAGGATGGGGAGATAGAGGACTCTGAACCCCATTGGCTATGTCCCGGTTTCTTCTACACACCACCGAAGGCAGCGTCTTATTGGCCAGCTTCGACGAGCTTCGATCTAATGCGGCTGCAGTTTTAATGCCTGATGCCGTTCGCGTCACTACGGACGACTTTTCCTCCACCGTCTTTCCCATTACTTCAGCTCCATCACTATGCTGCTGATGCCCAGGAGTTGAGGGGAAGGAAATTTGCACAACTGTTTTAGCCACCGAATTCTTCACATCCGGTGAGAGATTTAATCTGCTTTCATCATCTTCCAAAAAATTGCAACCATTCTTGAAGTCACGCTGACTTTGAGTTACGATAAATTTACCATCCACTTTGGAACTGTCAGTATCTTTACTGCTGCCTTTACTACTCCGATCGGCGACAAAAGACTGACATCTAGCGATGCAAACAGGAGTGGATTGGGAAGACCGAGGCGGGTTCTCATTCTGGCATTCCCGGTAAGGGAATTTCTTGTCGACAGGATCGTAGAAATTCTCACTTTCGATGGGTGTACTATCATCCGATCGGTGGGAATAGGAGGTATTAGAATCTAGATAAATTCGTGTGGAGAGGCGCATGGAATCGGAGTCATTGTGGTGCCAGTGAGGGCGATCCCTAGCTGGAGGTCGCTTTACCAGTGATTCTCCTGACTCCTCGCCGAAAGTGGGGAGAACCGTAAAAGGGCTGGTGCTCTTGTTCTCCCAGTTAACGTGCCTTGGCGCCGGGGATCCAAGATCGGAGAAGACTGATGCCACGGAAGTGCGTTGGAGAGAGCTAAAATCGCTACCAGTCCATGACGCCGATGTGGTGGCTAACAAGGAGAGGCAAAATTCCTTCTTATTTATTCGCTAGCGCCTCTTGGGAGACACTGTAAGCCAGATGTTTAAGTTATGAGTGTGCGATGATGGTAGAAGTTAAAAATTACGCAAATCAAATTTAAATTCATGATGCGCACTATCCTCACCTCATGAAGCATGTGAACAAGAGGACTCGTGCTTTCCTTTTGGGGTCGATAAAGCTATGTGGCTAATTTATCCTTTTGATACGACCGCAAAATTCGCATCGTGTTTACCTTCGCAGTCACTGTGAGCTACTCTCTGAAGCGTACTGGAAATGATGGAACTCGAAATTGAAGTCGAGTGATGTACCAAGAAGTGACAGTGAACGCTCTTAAAGTAAATACCTTACTATCATCCTCTTCTTACTTACCTCGCAAGCAGTAAAAAAATGCCGGAAACATTCATAGTTGCCAGTGCCTCCATAGGAAGTACATAGCTTCCCCTTGAATTCAATCGCAAAGTCAAGCCAGCTTTTCAAAATTTCCTGTGCTTCGAATATTTTGGCCAAAAATTCTGCATCTTTCAGTTTAAAATTTATTTAACTCTGCACTAAAACCTCCTGACTTTTCAAATTACTTCGCAAAAAGCAGTTTCAGCTACCATACTGCAGACAGCAACGGAGTACGGACTACTCATCACTTTTAACAAAATCATGACCACAGCCTAATTCCTGACGCACGAACCCGTCTGCGACTGCCTCACCAATCCGTATCACGTCGCCATGATATGAATGCGTTAGACTCACGAAAGGAGGCAGTCTCCACCCTACCAACACGTATCTGAATGGGGGGATTGAAGGCCACATGAGGTGGGGATGAGACATGACTAGTCTCCTCACAGGTCGTCTGGAGGCATGTCGTATGCAGAACTGTCTCGGTGGAGGGCTGGCGAGGAAGAGAAAATGTGGATTCATTATCAAAACAAAGTACGGTGCCGCCAGCACCTCCTACCTACCGGTTTGCACACCTTCGTCACGTACTCCGTCCCTTCAAATGGAAGAAAGCCAAGCTGAGTTTACTAGGCTCACTAAGGCCTGTTTTTAACTAGAACAAGCATTAAGTGTGCCGTTAGCATGACCTTACGATTAAAAAGCATGGGACGTTATGGATTCAATGATTCGATGAACGAGGTTACGAGAACTCACAGTGTACAGTGGGTTCGGTGGATGTAGTGGTGTTTTCGGAGGGCTCCGAGGCGGTGACTTCTATCGAACGCATACTTACCACCCTTTGTTCACGTTGCTTCTCTGCACGGTAGACGCCCAGGAATTTGAGCCGAGGTTCATGCTACAGGATGAAGTGCAAATGAAACCTCAAAGTTTGAGTTAGCCGTCTATGTGGCGTTGGGGCTCCGATTTCATATAAAGTGCATTTAAACGGAGTCAAATCATTTCATACGCACAAAGAGAACCTCGAAAAGATTGACCGGCTCATGAGACGCCGTTTGACGAGACTAATTTCATGGTGCTTTATGAAATTGGAGGTCTCCAACAGAATTGCTTTAGGCAGTTTACTGATGGGCTATGTGGCCGTCAACAAGTACTAATGCCTCAGTACGTAAAGTTAATGAAAGATCTTACCGTATTTGGAAGGCAAATCGCGCATATTTTCATTAAACCACCAACGTGACTGACCTACTGCTGATCTGTCACGCCTAAATACACGCAAGCGCACAAATCCCTTGACATCACAACCCAGGTGTCACCCATATGAGTAGGCGATCAAATGGATCAAGCTGACATGAAGAGTTTGAAACGCTCTAAACTCAGTAACGTTTACGGTAAACAAATAATTTTAATTTCCATAAAAGGCGAAAATCGTCGCCCGTAAAAATATCAGCTACTCACTCGACGGACCTTAATGCATATGTCTTATGAGAGCATGAAAATTATATGTAGTTTACGAAATGAGGACCAAAACCTATAGTTGTAGACTTTGGTGACAATTTAGCGCATCCAATGGTAGGGAACATCCCTAGACGAGGTCCGTTAGGAGCAGTATTTTCAATGCTGACTGTAAGGCATCATACATTTTTTAGCTATCACGGTAGACAAAAGGGTCTTACCGGTGGAATGACCGCAGAAAGACGTCGTTTGCCCTCAAATCTAAAAGGAGAAACCGATTTGCAGGAGCATCGTCATGAATTGAGGCACTACTAACTACACCACAAATATAGGTCTCTATGTTGAGAGAAAAAATGGCTACAGCAGACGCCATTACGTGAACCTTAGCAGCTTTTGTGACGTTCTACGCAGAACCACTCATATGGAGCCGAATTCAAGGGGAGTTGAGATTGAAGGTGGAGTAAGAACTAGACAGCGGCAGTTCATCACATATCAAATATACCTTTCATGGAACTATACTCCTGCTTATACGACATTTAGCAATGCAACCTTCCGAGCCTCCTCCAATTCAACCACTTCATAGATAGCCCAGACGATGCATCGATGATGAGACAGACCAAAGCGATTGCCAATATCGACTTTGTGGGCTGGATGCCACGCTTCTATGCGGCGGGAAGAAGGCATTCACTCTCAATGGCATAATTGGCGGAGATTCACAAAAAGAGCTGGCTACTACCATCCCCAGTTCCATGTATTGACTAGTGAGAAATCGTAATCGGATGTGAGCAAATTGAATTGGGTAAGTTACAGAAGTGGTAAGTTATGGTTACAGTCCAAAAGCTAGATGTCTCTTTAAGTCGAAGGAGTTTGGCAGCAGTCCAGGGAAGGAGGGTATGAGGTATGAATACGAAACCTAATTCTGCTGGACTGCAATTTACTTCCCCTGACACACGCTCGTCCAGCCTCCACTAAAACATGGTAAGCAGATCTCCACAGCGCAATGCACAATCGCGACATTCAGTCAGTGATTTCAGGGCCTTTGTTTCTATCTTGTGGGATGATTGGACCTCTACCCTCTTGTGCCTAAGCCAGAAGGTTGGACACGATGATGGCACTCAAATGAAGATGGAGGGTATGCAGCAGAGCCCACATCGTCCATACCACTTTCAACTTGATGTATTGTATAACTACATTACAACCCCATTTACTCAATTACTCGTAAGCCCAGTAATTCTATGATTTCGTATTTTTCTGCATTGTGTCATCAACTTACATCACTTCAGCTTGCACAATACTAAGGTAAAAGTGAAGAAAAATTCCATGCGTTTCGAAATTTCTCAAATCGCAGCCGTGGGAAATCATACGAACTAATGAAAACAGACTTGAGAGTATAAACTACCATTTCCTTTTGTAATTGACAGGCAAGTCGGTGGCGAGCCTATACTCCACCGCCTGCTTTGCAGAATGCATTCCCGAGGGGATTAATTTGACAACTGAAGATCAAACTTGACACCTTTTGCCCAAATAAGTTCATCGTATGAGTGCTTTCAAAAAATCTTACAGAATGAAAAAAACCACCTTAAATGGAATGCCTGCTGTCAATATAAGGGTGGCATTTAAAGAGCGGGTGATTCATGGACGTCACTCTCAAGGTGCTTACGGAGCGCTCAATGAAGTCGTGACATTAGCGATTAGACTCATTCTCCCCTTTATTTCCCCATGATAATGGAGGGCACTCTACCTCACTGGCACTTAGATAAGCATAGCATTTAATGCTGCGTTAACATGTCTTTCGCTGCTTCGAGGAAGTAAGAGAGAAATAGAAGTTGGTGCTACTCCCTCTCGCTGTCATCGGTGTGCATCCACCTAAGTTCTAACAGAATTGCTCATAGACGGAAAAAGGCGTTCCAGCTACAAAAAACGTTAAAGACACACGATCGTTTTCCCACTTATTCATCACATCCACTCCTGATTTTCTTCCCATCATAGCAAACTAAACACTTCTATTTCTAATAGAACAAAAAACACCTGGGCATGAGAATCCCGAGTTATGCAGTTCCGATCTCATCATTTCGATATCACCCTCCTACACTTTTCCGGTAAGCTAGAACCTGAACAAGGCTGCAAAAATGTGACTTCCATATCGAAGTAGCAACAGGGCTTAGTAAGAGAGTCAGAATACCTCTGCCCTTGGGATGACTCTACCCTACTTTGTTGACAAATTCCATCTTGTTTTTTCCGAAGCTAGGCAACGATGCAATTTCAGTGATTTCAAAGTATGTACAATTGTGGTGCAAACAATTCAATTTCGACAAGAATGCTGTTGACGCATTTCAACGAAATCTCCTCCATCAAAGCAGAAGCTAGACTCGCCAATCCATTGGGGCCAGTACAGGCGTGAGGCGTGGCACATGACCACCCGTCTTGAAAGCTGCTATAGGCAGAAAATAACTACGCGGGGCAAATGGCACCCAGATAGGCAAAACGTACTTAGCAGCCACAAGTGATAATAAAGACGGCAAACAAAATTGCTTTAAATAAATAGGCAATGGATGGGATTCAACAGTTCAGGATGATTAAAACCTTCTAATTCCCATAGATCCAACTGAACATGAACTATATCGATAGGAAAGATGCAATGAAGCTCTGGCAAGCTCATAAAGTTGGTCAAGAGCAGGTGCTCTTTCCGCAAGTGAAAACATCGTTGACAATAAGTTAAATGACCTCGCCAGTAAATTTTCCAGGACTATGAGTTTCTCCGAGTCAATTTGAAGCCCTTTTTACATAGGAGGAAAGTTCCCACTTTTGACATTCGTAGTGACAGTTGAGTAGACACAGTGGGGTGTCATCTGTCGGTACAACTCCACTGCGTCAGATTCATAGCAGATAATGAGTGCTTGTGCATTCATACATGATTATTATGCACTGCAGCGCTTCGTTTCGAAGTGGAGTCTGTGAATTCACAACCAACTGTAAAGGGAGGGAAGGAGGTTTTATGAATTTTGCTGCCTTTCATACATCGACTGGTTAAACTGCAATTTCCTTTTTGGAAGCCTTGTGCAAGAGAATCGACACAAATGGAGGACCTAAACAGGTTTCTTCGTATCAAAGTCGCTTTTATTATGGACACTCAAGCTCGGCCAGCGCAACAAATTGTCAGTCCATCAACCTAGCATACTGGAAGAGGGCCAGTAAAAGTGGAATACAGAGGATTAAGTTACTGGTATTTAGATAATATCCAAGAGTGGATTGCGGTAGACCATACCTTAGCAGGTTCCACCATTATCCACCCTCTAGAAAGACGCCAGATTTTCTCCTTTTTTGGTTGGTTAAAATGCATTAATCATCCTCTATCCCACGTGCACAAAATGCTGACGCATGCCATGACCTTAGTGCATTCAGGTGGCCTCAAACTTCACATTGTTAAAATTCCACCGCAACTCCTGCTATAATGTATACGGGAAATAAGGCACAAATTCTTGAAAAACCTCAGTCGTTTCACTGCTACGAAGCTGACCAAAAAAATTGGCATTTCAGTGTCCACTGAAGATGGGAAGCGGTTCGATCGCCCTACAGATTTTTCACTTTGGCATACTACCTTCCCTACCCAGTAAAGCAATCAACACATCTGGAGGCCTCTCTGACTAATCACGTGGGGCGATAGTGGAAGTGCGGCTTTCATCACTTCATCTATCACCAATTAAACTGGAGGTTGGGTGGAAAGGGTAGTGTTTGCCTGATTGAAGGCATTTGATGCGAAACAAGAGGTCCTCACAGCAAAAGCCTGCACTGCGAAGCAATGGAAAAAGTGACACACACATAATGATATACCGTTTTCTCCATTTGATTCAGAAGTAGAGATAAACGTGTTCCATGCTTATCCCCAAAAAGAGGTGAATTCTTTTCGCCATGAAACATCAAGTAGTGTAAAATATACTTTCAATCATTTGAGAAAACGAAAGACGTACATGGGATTTTCGGGATCCTTAGGACTCTCCGATTCCTTCCAACGGAAAATCTTCTGGATCCATGAGGTAATTACCTGGCCACCACGAGGCTGTAGATTGATGTGTGACCTTGATTGATATGTAGCGGGGTGTCTAAGGTGTTTTACAACCTCCTCCGCCTCCTCTTCTACATGCTCTACGGACGTGGAACGTGGAGATTCAATAGATGAGATGGTGGAAGAAGAAAGTCCGCCATCCTGAAAACCACTCTCCGTATTCGTAATAATTGCCGATGTCGCCGTTGCTGCCGTTCCCATAGTGGTAGCACTGGAGGGGTCGGTCAGAGAAGTCCTATCAGCGGAAGTGTATTCTCTCCACTGGGGATGCTTCCACGCTTGAACCTCTGTGTTATCGTAGTTCTCTGAGAACAGCTGGTCACTCAAAACTTCGTTCTGTGGAATGATGAAGACGGTACTAATGACCTGTTTTGGTGTGTCTAGTGAAGAAACCTTTCTGAGGTAATGCCGAAAACCGCTATCCTCACTCGCACTCGACGTTGAGTCACTTGTCACGCCTGCTGGTGCCAACACCGGTTCATATGGCATTGAGTGGCCTCTCAACAGCGTGAAGGCCCCTCTGAGTGTGTGCGTGTGCAGATGTGTGTGGGTGGATGCGTGTGCGCTGGTGTGAATTGTAGGCTCCGTCGGCATTGTCGTCGTCGTCGTAGTCGTCGTTATGGCTATGACCTCCACCTTCTCTTTCATTCGCCTTTTCTTCTCCTCTTCAGTTTCTTGCCTCCTCCCAATTCTTGAATTGAATGGACACAAGCGCACCACTCAGCAGACGTTTTTGATGTGTGTATCTGACGTTGTGTGTCACTTATAAGTGTGACTATTGATCGATCTGCCTGCTGGAGGGAGAAGAGATGCGCTCACTTTGTGCTGACATGCACACATACGCTCGCAATACTGCGTGCGTATGTGCATGTGCGTGCAGGGTGCATCCGCGCTAGCATGCATGTGAGACCGTTCGTGTGGTGCGTACGTTGTACCTGCGCGCGATATAAATGCACCATTAAGCAGCCAACACATCCCCATGGACATGTAACAAATAACCAATTAATTCACGACTCTTGGATTGGCGAGTAGACTGCGGACCCCCTCAATTGATTTCGGGCCACATGTCTTCCCATCAAACCCAATTCGATGACAAATTGGATGTGAGGCTGGCGTCCCCACGGAATGCAACCCCATAACGTTATTTTAAACAGACTTTGGGAGTTTAAAGGGCATTGTTCATGATTTACTTATTAACCATTAGGGGCACAAGGGGTTCTAGGGCTTTGTATTGTGATCACTGATTTACGATTAACATATCAAAGTTTTTATTCATTGATTAAATACATCGCATGAATTATCGTGCCACAAAAGCGATTGACATAGTGATGACCGATTACGCATTGGTAGTTGGCCTTTTTAGCCCTGGTTACCTCTCACGATGAGTAATGCTTGCTTTAGGAGTGAATGAAAAAGAACTGGGCCTCAGTCAGGCAAATGCAGGCAAAAAACTCGGTGAGCGATTTCGGCAAATATCGCGTGTGGCTGTCGCATGACTCGATTAGCATAGTAAGTCCGTATGAGGAGGCAAGCTGTCTCTCAGATCAACGTGATCCATTTTTACAGCACGTGTCGGCGAGATTAACGACCTCCAGAGGTTTTTCGCTCTAATCCAAGGGAAGGGAACTGCAATGACAAAGGCGAAGCCCGGAAGCTCTTTTGGTGTGTTGATGGCACAACTGAATCTCCTATTTCAAGCAGAGTTTGACTTTCTAAAGTGCCGCAAAGACCATTTGATCCCATATCCCTTGACTGCGGTTTTGTTCTTGCTTGCCATTAACTTTTTAAATCCTTGTTGTATCACACCCACTTATTTGTGGCTTAATTATGGGACAAAATATATTGTTCTGAAGTGGAAAAAGTCGTCTTTACTAGTCAAAACATGACCTTGGGCATCACTGAAGGAAGGAAACAACTGAAACCAATTCAAGAGAAATTCAAATGTAGGCGGTAATTTGCAATGGATGGCAAAAATTGGGGAACAGCTGGGTAGGTGCTTACAAGAACCCTCGATGTAAGCGTAGCCACTCCGATTAATGATTGACTGAGGCTTCAGCAGATGCACACCCACGATCACTACATAAGGGACCTCATCAGCAAAGCAGCATTTCCCAAAGCTTCTCCCATTTGTCACTGAGCGTCCTTTTTTACTGTTCTCGCAATGACTGGACTGAAATAATCGCGGGAGAGGCGCAAGGCTGTGTCGCAGTGGAGCTACACACCGCTCACCGACAAAGCTGGTACTAAGGGTTCTTCACTAATTGTTGTTTTCATACAATCGTGTGTGCATATTTGATTGAGGTTCCTTATGATACCTAAAATAAAAGTACCATGAAAGCGTCAAGAGGTGCTACGGAGTTATGTGCATGACAAGGTTAATGACTGTGGGTAAAGTAAAGAAACACACCTCGTAGTCCATTCGATACGATATAGTAAACAGAATAAAAACCATTGAACCTTGCCAAACAATTGCTCAAAGTGTGGACTTTTCAAGTCTTGTCAAACATTAGTTCCTCAATGATCTCGGCTCTGCGACATTGAAAAGGAACACGTAATTCTTAAGGCATTTTCTAATCGGCAAGCCTGCCGAAGGCGTCCGCTTCTTTGTATTATCCGATAAGCTCTCGGAAAAGCACTATATTTAGAATTGTACGACTGGTGCAACATTTTTTACAAATTCAACACTCGGATAAAGTTGCTTTGTTGACAGAATGCAGTCTTGTAAATAGTAGAATTTTGTGAACAGGAGCTGGTAGGACCACAACAGCCAAACAAGCAACTCCTTGGAAAAACAGCAAGAAAGATTTCTGACGCCATGATGCAGCAATTCCCCGACGCGCATACATTCCGGGAGTGCTCTCCAATGCCTAACCCTCCACCTACAGATACACCTACTTTTGGAATTAATATTTATTCCGAAGGGACCCACTTCAAAAACCCAATTTTTAGCCAAAATCGCACAGATTTTAAAGCAACATTTGCAGTGTATGGTGAAGGAGCTAATCCCAATTTTAATGACCCAGTGGAGCACCCAGAGCACCACTTCAGTGACAGACATCAATCGCACTATTTTGGTTGAGCTATCTTAAGGTGGCTGATTTACTCTTACATCCCACATTAGAAGCAAGGTCAATCAATTTGCGCGACCAACAAGCTTTAAATACAACTCCGTAACTAAATCTGGAAATAGCCAGAGCGAAACCCCTTTCACCACACTAACAATCCCCAACATTTATCCTACGGTCAAGGCTCGAGCGAATTCAGAAACCGCGGAAAAATATGCACAGAACCAGAATGCAACCAGTGGCTGTTAACATGCCTTACTTAAACACACAATGCTTCTAAATGTCCACCTTATTTCCCCCTTTCCAAGGGCTAAAATGGTTTAACTCAAGATGCAAATTAAAATTATGCGCCTAAATAAAGCTATAGCGGGTGTAATTCCGAATGGAATGAATTTCCTTTCTCGCTATATAGGCAACACATTTTAGAATGCAGCAATAAAAGTTGCAAGAAAATATCTTTGCTACACACGATAGAGTAGTGAAGATATCCACCCATACTTTCAGAGTTTGGGAGGCGCAAAGCCAGTTGGCAAATTAGTTAGCAAAGAAATCACACCAATGTAGGTTATTCAAAATGAGGACCGAAAAAGTGTCTTCTTAGACAATTTTTGCGACTAGCACTGCTTCCGTTACAAGATGAAAGCAATTTATGTCGTTTAACAAAAATAGAATACAGACAGCCAAACAAAAATGAAACTTGCTTTGAAAGCATCTTATTAGGATATTAGTCGCAAGCAAAATTGGTACTAATGTCGCTTTTAATTGACCTAGACTGAGCACTATTATAACAAGAAGACTTTGGAAACGCTGAGTTTGGTGGTGGTTTGTGTGTTACATGCATAAACCAACTTCACGCGTATTTCTCGCCCTGCATTCAAGTACGTTTTAAAACTCGAATTATTTAAATACTCGAAGCTCTGCGTCTTTATAGGAGTCGCGTAAAGGCGGAAAATCCGCTTGTCGAACTAGATGGTAATAAGTTGACACGCAATATCTGGGTCAAAATTAAGGAAACGGTAGTCTCAAATCAGATAGCGGAATTTTTCGCATCTCATACACCCTTACTTGAACAGCAACTGCAATTATTTTGATAACGGTCTGACGAATTGAGATAAAAGTGACGATTAAGTCACCGTTGATTCTGCTCATACTATTTAGAAATATAATTGGGGAATAAAACGTGCAGCTATAATGTCGGACGAGGCTCGAGCTGAAGGAGTTGGGCCAAAGGAGTTGTGGAAATCTCCAAATGGAACCATCCGTAATATTCTTGATGGGACAATATTACATGAGCCGATAATCTGCTCCAATATGCCCACCTGAAAGAAGGTAGTTGTTGTTGGTCGCCATGAATATGGTGATCGAGCGTTTGCTTTTTAATGGCGATCTTTGACGACGTTTTTGTCTTGCGTCATGTCGAAAACAGGGCCAGAAGCTGTATATCTAGTCCAAAAAGATAATCTTTGCTATTCATGCCTTGTTAATGTATTTCCTTTTTGCACTACTGAGAAGTGCTGAATTTTATTGATGTTTAGTGTAAATTCCGTGGTGCATGCAGTTTGATGTAGCTATAAAAATAAGCGGTCTTACTTTTTACTTTACTAGGCAGTTTCATGATGGGTACGATCCAATGTTATGAATTACACCTCGTTACACACGGAAGTTTACTGCGGAGAGCCTGTTTATTAATCACGAGTTTGTGAGGTAAATATGCTTTTTACGAATTTGTATGGTTTCCACGTTCTTTATCAGAACCAATTTGCACCTATTTTTTTTGAGAATTAGCTTGCTGTTTCTATCGGTTGGATCTTATCGTTCCTGAGAAAGGGAAGCTAGAATTGAGGCTCACGGCAAGAATGGGAAGCCCATCAATGTTGGGGTGTTTGATTTTTATAATGATGGTAATATAATGATGGTGATATACAGTATGGACGAGGTATGTTGTACGGTTTAGGAAAATGCCATTGGCCGTTTGTGACTTAAAAATTTGTTACAGGGGACTTATTATTTCTTGTTCCCCACTACCAGGTGGCGTGTGAAGTTCCGACTTTTTCCACTAGCTAAGTTACGCCATTAATTATAAAATATAGCTGATTGACATATTTTTTGTGGGTAATTGAACGGGCCCCGCTATTTCATTCTAAATTTGATATCTGCCTGATGCGTTATTGTTCGTTTTCTTCGGTAATTTCTAGGGGATTATTTTTTTCGTATTTAAATTTAGCAGAGTTTTGTGCCCCTAATAAAAGCTTCTATTCGTGTCAATTATAAAAATGGAGGGCACCTGCTTAGTACTTCTTCGAATATTATCAATTAGGCCGCAATAAACTTTTTCACTCATTTTATGGCTGATTGAAGAATCTGGCTTCATCGTATTTATTTATTCGTTCGAATATTTAATCTTCGTTAGAGTATTCTTGGGTTCGTCAGTAGTTGTTTCAACCATGCATTATCAAAGAAGTGGTCCCTTTATCTGAGCACAAAGAAGTTTTTAAGAAGTACAGCAGTCTTTTTAAGGATATTTTCGCGAAACCATGCCAGTCGTAAGAGAAAAATATGGACTTATTTGGCGTTTGTGGTTCTGATGCAGTAGCCCAAGGTATGCCATTGCCTTTTAACATAATTGGAGCTTAATTTTTAAAAAATGAATTTAAGACCAAGACTTAAGTGGCTTTGTTCCTTACTAATTCACCATGTTCAAACTACGTAGTTAAGTAAAAGGAAGTCAGTAAGAGTTCCCTTCCGGGACTAAAGATAAGGGCCTTTGCGAATCGCAAAATTATATTCATGATAGCTATCTAACTAATTCATTTATGTCGCTGAGATCCTCCAAACAAACAGGAATGGACATAGCTGTCAGTTCGTGCAGTTTTTTCTCATACTTCAAGCAAACCTAGACCGTCGTTAGTAGTATGGAGACGGGACTGAAAAAGTTTGTTCAACTCTTAGCAGAGATTATGGTATTCGCAATCCGCAAAGCGAATACAGTGTGTTTGAGTGCAGACGGACCTTGGCACAAATCCTCCATTTCAGTATCCTTTTCTTTATTCTGCATCGACTGCTGATCCCGTTCAGCGGGCAAAGGAGAGAGGAAGTCGGCATAGCGATCCTTAATATCTACGATTGTGGGCACAACGGAAGCTCTGGTGCGACCGTTGAAGGACATCAAACGCCTGCGCTTAGGTCCCGACGCTCCGTCCACCGAGTTGCTCGTCGGTGCTCCGCGTCGACGAACCGGCTCGTTGGCAAGGCGACCACGCAGTGGCTTCAGTCTGTAAGGAGTGGCAAATAAAATTGCCGACACGTTTACTCCACATAAGACTAGAAATATCAAATACCAAACACTATACTTCAAAAGTTTATAGAATTGGTCATTTAGCAGAGATGATGGTATTCGCAATCTGCAAAGCGAATACAGCAAACGCCCACACTTGTCTATGTGCATGCATAAGTCTGCCATTGTCATCCATCTCACACACTACTACGGCACTCCTCTCATTTTGAACCCACTCCCGTACCAGTAAATGCCAATCAAACCTGATAGCTGCCATCCCACCACCTTTGGTTTACGTGTGGAGTGCAGCTCGACTCCTCCGCTGCGGGAGTTGGTCTCTCGCACAAGTTTGAGCGTGCCATTCGCGGAGGGCGTGGTGAGAGAGCATACCTTGCAGAGGCAAAGCATAAGATCGCATTCACAAGGCATGACGTGCTGGTAGTGATTGAATAGCCTAGGAGTTCACGCGTCGCTTACTACTACTTCTAGGCATGCCCGGTGTGAATGCTGATGAAATGCTGAAGGCCAATGATCAAGCAAGCATGCAAGCCCCACCCATCCCAACAACAGACGACACCTAAAGGGCTCAAAAAGCCATCAAGCTCTTCCCTTCACACACGTACGTTATAACAACGCACCTGAAACCTTGGATTGTTTCGGGACTTGATGTTTACAGGACCTGTGATGAGGTACGACTTTGTACGGTGAGCCAACATTGCATTGGCTATGTCCACCGAACAACTCACTGACCTACCCCTCCCTCCGAAACACCCATCGCCTCCTTCCCACCAGACAGTGCTTGCCTTATGCATGTGGGTGTGGTGGACTGCACATGAAATTGGTCACCTGTTGAATGGCGAACTGTCACAAGTGAGATGGAGCGATGGACCGATGTCACCTCGAGTTTATTCTCATCCCCTCTTCATCCCCCACTTATTCTACCACACGAGATTGCCCCAGACATTGAGTGATTGCCAGCCTTTCCTGATACTTACACGATTGAGGCAACAACGCGACAGAAGCGTTGGTGGCTATGACTAGGTCCTTTCTTGCCCTATGAAGATGAAAAGCTTCATGGAAAGAAGAACTTAACGATTTGCAAACAGCTGGAGAGGGGGGTTTCCAAACGAAAATAGCTGCGGTGTAATTAACTGCCTTCTACTGTTTCCTAATTTTTGCATAAGAATTAGTGTGGATATACCTGGTTTCATTTTCTATGCGTCACCTCGTTTTTTCGTATACGTTAGGTTTAAACTTTACCACCAAAATCTTGGCAAAATGAGCTGTTCAATCTTTATGAGAGCTAGCTACCACTGCTTAAGTGGTCACATTCGTACGGCTTTTGAAAAATACTGCCAACAATAGTTTTCTAAGTCTGTTTGGCAACGATTTGAAGACAGGTAGTTCGGGTAGCGGATTTTATTTCGTTCTCAGCCAATGTAGGGAGGTTGTGTAATTGATTTGCTGTTTCTGGTGCTGCCATCACACAGCTAACCAGAACAGGGTAATGCGCAAACCAATGGTATGAGCGTCGGGAAGAACGCGCGCCCCGTGGGCTACGTTCCCAAGTCTTCACGCACGTCAAGGTAGACGTAATCATCTTTGACTGGACTAAACACTCGTACAAAACGAGACATGCTTTCCATTTCCTCATCATCCAATGTCTTCCTATCAGTACTGTATGTAGTTCTTTTACAGATGTCTTCAATTTATTCCAACTCACTCTCGTTCCAATAGATAATGTTACCGCATTCTTGATAGGATGGATGGATGGTACTCTGGGCGTTGTAGAAGAAGGGCGTATTCTGCGAGTAACGAAATTCGCAGAAGAATGTTGATATTCTATCAAGGGTTTGGTAACACCGACCATAGGAAAAGCTCGGGTTTGAAAAAATCCGAGACATCTGTAAAAGAATTACTCACAGTATTGATAGGAGATTAGTCGGAATCTACTACCCAAACTGGCTGTCCCCATATCATTGCCTAATGGTCCTAGTAAACCAGTAATGGTCGAAGTCGTGTACGCCTGTCAGAACATACAGGCGCCAAAGTAGACTAAGATGCTGTAAACATAGGTGGTTCAGGCAGAGCTGGATCTCGAGGCATCGAAAAGCCTGTATCGTCAAACATAAACGCAAGATGTGGGTGGTTGTTTAGCATACCTCTGAGGAGTAAAGAGAATCATTTGTAAATATGGTAGGAGTGCGGGTTTGTTAAAGATATGGCTGGGTAAAATCACCACAGAATAGGATTCCGAAGGGTTAAACATAAAACGGGGGGTGAGGTTACTGTGTTGAAAAGAAGCAACTCTAGAGATTACTATTGTCATTCGATCTCATGGATGACTCAAGCTTCTTTGTTACATTTAAAAAGTTTTAAGGAGAAAGTTTTGCTGGCTCAGATTTACCTCGCAGTTTGGAACTGCAAAAGCGAATCGTGGTTGCTGTCGATGTTGTGTTCAGTGCAAAGTAAGGCTCAAAGGGACGTTAGACCAGAATTGTTGAAGAGTATATACAGCGAAACTGTTGAGCAAAGTGGGTTGAGGAAATAGAAGTGGAAATTCTTTAGGTAGGGGTCAATACATCCCCACTACATGCGCAAATGCGAAATCGGGGAAGATGAGAGGATGTTAGCCTGTTTTTAGTGGACTGGTTGCGTTTTTTCCCTCCATGTAGGCTACAAACCATTGGATTCGATGACCTCAGTGTTGATATGTCTTGATAGGCGAACGATGGAGGCAGAAGCATCACATGTGATGGTGACGCAGCACTATAGAGAGCGCCAGAGGGGCCATTCCACTAGCTCCAATTTCGTCGCCAGTATCTTCACTTGAGCTAGCGGTTGCGCTCGTTGCGTCAAGCTTGGCGCACATTCAAGAGACGATGTTGATTCATAGCGTGCGCACGCCTCTATGTCCGGTGCGAATGCTGGGTGTAGTAGGTGTACCGGATCCGACCGATTGTGAAGATTGGTGGTAATACTGTTATCAAAAGGCGTTGTCCAACTCGTAATTCGTATCTTCCCTTATCTGCCAGATTTTTTGTCAATCTGGCTTCCAGAGATCAAATGGTTTCACAACCAACCGCCTTCCGATACTGTAATAAATAAAGTAGTGGGAAACTTGTAGTTTTGACACAGTTTTCAATAGATGCATGATGAGAAATGCAATTGTAATAGCAGCCTCATTATTAGATTGCAGAAGAGTTGGGAGAGCCGTGTCATTGACGGCACTGAGCGGGATGCGCGTCATCACGTATGCCAAATCATGGGAGAACGGAAGGGTCCGGGAATCCAAGCTCTGAATTTGTCCAATTATATACATTTCCATAAAGCCTACGTCTTTGCGTACTTGCTTCTCTGATTTCAGTCTTGATAAGTCTCTTTGCCAACTGCTGCGAACTTCCCCGCATAAATAAGGTCATAGACTTTTCAAAACTTCAAAAAAAAAAATTATTGGACATCCTCGTTGCTTGCTGTGCATTGCTGTGATTAAAAGTGTCGCGGATGATTTGAAGAATTAAAAAATTCTATCGTGCCCTTGCCAGAGCGTTCCCTAATATAGGATTCTTCGGAACAGTATGGTTAGTTTCATTAAAAAATAAGCAGGAGAGATAAAAGGTTAATGGCATGGATAGGACATTGGTAAAGCTTTATGCTAGCGGTGTGGGTACTCCCTCGCAGGAGGCCGCTGTGGCGACCCACGATTTCGTTGACAAACAAATACATAATACTTGGGTGAAAAGTGCTGCATTGCTCCTTCTTCTTGCGCTCTCTTGATCAGCCTCTTGAGGTGACCATCCCAACGGAGCCTTAATTTTTGTCATTTTGGAAAGCCCATTAAGGCCTGTCTACCTATATCTGAGTTCCAACCGGTTGGTAGTGTGACGGAGGGGCATTACGTGCTCACTTGCTTGACATCTTCATTGCACCAGACCTTTTAAGCGCTTTTGCAATTCTAGATCAGTGACATTTCCTGCCTCCTCCCATTTGTTTATCACATTTTGAGAATATTCTTCACTAGCGACTACTTCCAACATCAGGTATGAAGGGGACAATGCCTCAGGGTACCTGTTACAGTAGAGACACTCAAACACCAGGCTTGTGCCCAGCCCTATAGTTCGCTTTCAAATTCTATTCTGGGGAATGAAGGATGCTAGGTTGCCTGCCTGCCCTTCCCAAGAAAATTTTTCCTTCTACATCTTGACCATAATTATGCGCGCAAAAGCTGAAATAGGTGGACGTTTTTCGAAAGCAAGCGTGGTAGAAATACGTCTATTTCGTCTTCGGTAGCACCGTCCCTCCCCCATTAGTGCCGCCAATAGGCCTGTGAAGAAGCAAACATTCTGTCATTTGTCTTGCCTGAAAAAAGAAACTGCCTTCTCTTGCCTACGAGGTTTTTACGAAATACACAGCTCACTCTGCCCCCTCTTGATGGCCCCGACGACTGAATGCCACCAAGTCACCATCAATGCCGTTTGCTAGCCGTGAAGTTCCACTTGCAATCGCTGCCAAAATTTATGAGGTCTGTTAGGGAGTCACTTCTGCTAACATGCTTTCACTAGCTGTAATATAACTAAAAAATTAACGCGATCGACTTCGGCATTGACGATACATCACAGCGCCAATCTCGTGATTTCTAATTGACATTCAGAGCAGGTTATGAGTGGCTGGACTTGTCAGAGCTCAAGTATTCAAGTGACCGCTATTGCGGTAAAAATAGACGAGAATCACAAAACCGACGTCAACTCAAATGTGGCATTACAAGATACACACAAGGGTAAAGGTGCCAAAATGGAACATTACCCGGATCAGATGCAAATCTTGGTGCAAAATTGGTAGAAAGCGAGGGTCACTTGAACCACCACCCGATCATAGAAATTTTGGGAGTGAAGAGCAGGTAAGAAAATTTTTTGTTACTTGTCTACCAGTAAATGAGGCCGCGGAGAGCAAATAACCAACAGTTTTAAGATGAGAAGGAACGAAGCTGCGATGCCTGTATGATGAAAAAATGTACGATAAAGATTGAATATGGCGAGAAAGACCTGGGAGAAAGTTAGTATATAAGAAATTAATGGTCAGGATGGGGTGAGGTTCCGGCATTGCAAATGAGATTGAGTAGGACACGAGACATCTCTCTTCGACATTCAAACTCATCTGGAGGATCGACTAGATCCCAGGCCTCGGCGCTGCGTGTACAGGGTCCACGACATAGGGGACACTGTTGCCGATTCTTTAGTGGAGGTGGACAAGAATAACGCCTCGTAGTGGAGGAGTCATGCCTTTCTAGAGGAAGTTGGAAAGAGGCCTTCAACCTGAAAGAACACTAGATGCTCACCCGCCAGGCTCACATAAAAAGGACACGAGACATCGGTCAACGGCTCACCATTCGTCGATACATTTTCTGCAGAAATTGTGGCCACAGGGTAGGATGGCGGAGGGACAGGCATCACAGCACAAAAGGCACACTTCATCAAGGAGAGGCCTAGATTTTCCATCTGGTGTTTTAGAGGGAATTTGACTGAAACGCTTGATCTCCTGATAGAGAACATGAAATTGTCGAAGGGTTAGAATTCTATGAGACGGTGCAAACTCACTATCAGATGGAGTCTAGAATGAGAAGTTATCAGGTTCAGAATTTTACGATGGTGCAGTGAATATTCAACGAAAGTCTCCAAAAAACATTTAGAGAATTGGTTGGAGAGCACGCAAAGTGGATATCGAGAGGAGAATTATCACACAACTCCTTAACTCTAAGTGAAGAGTTCTATTGCAAAAAATCAAGTACATTCTATTTGCATCCAGAACCATTTCTTTAACAGCAGAGAACGAGAGGGAATTCACTCTATTTTCGATGTAAATCGTCTTTTTCAAAGAATCTTTAGTGTCTTGAACTAGCTCCGCTGCTGTGCAGCTCACGTTATAGGCGAAATCTACAAGTAACTCATATAGTACTCGTTACCGTCAAACGCAGAAACATCCATCACCACTGCTCTAGCAAAGTTGCAACCTAAAAGGATCAACAACAGGCATAAATCTACACCATGAAATTAAAGTGCTATCAACTTTTAATTAACAAAGAACTATTATCTACAAACAAGTCCGGTACCGGCACCCATCCTAAGTAGGAAGTGACGCAAAAACAGCAAAACTTAAAAGGCGCATCAAACGATTCTCAGGAAAGCCAACACTTACAAGGCGGAATGCAAACAACAGTTAGCAGACAACGCGAGCTAAGCGCCGTGTAACCTTAGACGGCAACTCAATCAGAATAAGTCCACAAAGAAACGAAAGTTTTGAATTTTATTAACCTAATTACCACTAGAAATAGTCACAAACGCGAACCAAACGTTACTGCAACCACCGGACAGGACTCATTACTGCAAAAGTGTGTTTGCTCTGCCCGCAAATTTAAACAAATTATTTAAAGAACAATATCAATTAGATGTCCATTAGTAGGTTGATCACCAATTTGCACAAATAAAACCTCTCAAAATTTATCACCTTTTTATAATTTTCTCTGATTGCTGAATCAGTTTAAGTATGACGAAGCCCGTGGTCGATTTGAGAACCCCCGCAACAAAGCCCATAAGGCATAGGAATGCACAAAGCTAGGAGCTTCTGCCGTCATCACCACTGCAAAGAACTACCTTAAGTTGGCTATCCCCACCGCCAATAACAGCATCGGGACCCGGAATGGACGCCAAGGGACCAAGCCTGGTCAGCGACCCTCCCCCACGTGAAGAACACTGGAATGGCTAAAGAAAGCCGGGTGTTGGGAGGTGGAATTTATATTACAATACAATGATTATTTGCTGGCGAAGAGTTTCTTGATCGAAGCATGATCCCTCTCCGGTAATTTCCTCAGAGCGTCCTCACGAACTAACCTAAAACAAAACAACTTCGGGTTTTTTTACTACAAATGGCACATCTCGGCAATCAATCTCGTGAAGCATTAGGATTAAATATTGAATGAGACAGTCTCAAGAGTTAACTCACTCAGCTTCGGAACTCTTTCCAGCGGACATGAGGAGTTGTATGTAGTTGATGTAGATTATCCTTTTCTGAGGATGAGCCACAAGTTGCTCCTCAACCAATTTTATCGCCCGATCTACATCACCAAACTCAAACTCCAGTCGGGCACATCTGTTAAAACAAGTAAATTTTGCGATCACCGCCAAACCAATCCCATCCCTTTCCCCCGACATCAACGTCTACGTGAGCATTTCAAAAGTACTAAATGCTAGGGGCAAAGATGACCATCAAAGTACTGCTACAATTAAAAGCCATGATAATGGTCCGGACTCCCGATTTGAAATTTGAAATTCCAAGTTGGCCGTTTAGTTGTAGTCCATCAAATCGTGATCAGAAACAATTTTGAATACTGAATGCTTCATGCTTAAATCACAAGATTATATGAATACGGGCCAACTTTGGAATGTATTTTCTTTAAAAGATAAACATCGTCTCATAAAATCGTTAACGCTGCTTCTAAGGACTGGATGGGAACGACTGTCTGAACATGTTAGCATGCCACTCATCAACCAAAAACATGAATAAATGACCTTTCACAGCAAACAAATCGATGAAAAAAGTTCAATTTGATATACAAGTTGTTTATCCAGGCATTTGTCCAAGAGCAAAAAGCAAACAGAGAACTTACCCCATAGCGAATTGAAGGAGTTGTGAGAGACGAAGAATTTGGCCGGCGTTACGCTGGGCCTCTCGAGCACCGATCACGTTGCCAGCACGGAAACGAGCACGAACCAGGGTTAGCCAGGCCTCCGGCAGAGCAGAGTGGTGACGCACAAATTTCTTCGCCATATTCTCTGCATACTAGTGGGGAGGAGGGAAGGAACAATTCATTTACCATTAGGCAACTTCGCAGCTCAACACTTCCTTAGCATTCCTTGAGTGGTCTTTACGAATAAGCAGATTCATTGGGAGACAAATGAAATTTAACAAACGCCGCCGGTGTCCTCAGTTTCCATGTAAATCACCATTGTCTAACTTACAGGACTATAAGATCTGAGATTGTTTAATTTTTGATGACCTGGGAGTTAAACTATAGCTTGTCAGTAGGGGAAGTACAAAGGCTTCCAAGTGAAAGCAAAGATACAGAAAACAAAGAATCGGACTTCGCATGCATTTCCATGCAAAACATACTCATGCCAACCTTAAAGCATTTCCAGCTCGAATTACTTTGAAGTCCAAGACTCACAGAATGCAGTCCGACAGTCGAGAGAACAGAGATAGCACGACGGGTGACAGCCTCACGATCCAAATGTTCAATACGCACGATAGCTGCATCGAGGAGAGGTGTGGTGGGGGTAAAACCGACTCTCCGATCCACTGGCGTAGAGGCAGCAGCGGCAACAGAGCTTTCCAAACGCAGGGAGGAAAGCAGGATGCTACCTGTGAAGCCATCCGCGTTGTCGGCGCAGGCGGCAGGTGAGTCGAGAGCGCGTTGGAGAACGGTGCGAGCCCGCGCTACATCGCCCGCCGCCTGGTGGTGCGCGGCATAGAGTGTCCAGAGATGCGCGTTCTGTGGTGAATTGCGAACTGCTACCTCGTACTCCTCCACAGAGGAGATGCGTAGAGGCGGATGTGCAGCATTTCCCGGTAGCATAGTTGCCCCAGCTACCTCGGCCAGTCGTTTCTCGTTCTCCAGACTTGCGAGTAGGGAAGACGATGCAGCAGCAACCGGTTCTTCAAATAATAGTGATCACCAGAATAACACTTGTTGTCAGAAATTTAAATAGCACGGAATGCCATTCGTAACAGGATGACTGCAGTTACTAATAACAGTTTAACAATTAAATACGCTCATTTGTAATTCTTAATACCAATTAAATTCTATACGGTGCTCAACAATGTGAGTGGCATCAAGGCTACAAATAGAGGCAGTTACTGAGTGCTATTTAAGGACCCTGGCTGCACAAAATGCATAGGAATGAAGGGTGAGCGAAAAATGATGCCGATATAACAGTGTGTTTGAGTGCAGACGGACCTTGGCACAAATCCTCCATTTCAGTATCCTTTTCTTTATTCTGCATCGACTGCTGATCCCGTTCAGCGGGCAAAGGAGAGAGGAAGTCGGCATAGCGATCCTTAATATCTACGATTGTGGGCACAACGGAAGCTCTGGTGCGACCGTTGAAGGACATCAAACGCCTGCGCTTAGGTCCCGACGCTCCGTCCACCGAGTTGCTCGTCGGTGCTCCGCGTCGACGAACCGGCTCGTTGGCAAGGCGACCACGCAGTGGCTTCAGTCTGTAAGGAGTGGCAAATAAAATTGCCGACACGTTTACTCCACATAAGACTAGAAATATCAAATACCAAACACTATACTTCAAAAGTTTATAGAATTGGTCATTTAGCAGAGATGATGGTATTCGCAATCTGCAAAGCGAATACAGCAAACGCCCACACTTGTCTATGTGCATGCATAAGTCTGCCATTGTCATCCATCTCACACACTACTACGGCACTCCTCTCATTTTGAACCCACTCCCGTACCAGTAAATGCCAATCAAACCTGATAGCTGCCATCCCACCACCTTTGGTTTACGTGTGGAGTGCAGCTCGACTCCTCCGCTGCGGGAGTTGGTCTCTCGCACAAGTTTGAGCGTGCCATTCGCGGAGGGCGTGGTGAGAGAGCATACCTTGCAGAGGCAAAGCATAAGATCGCATTCACAAGGCATGACGTGCTGGTAGTGATTGAATAGCCTAGGAGTTCACGCGTCGCTTACTACTACTTCTAGGCATGCCCGGTGTGAATGCTGATGAAATGCTGAAGGCCAATGATCAAGCAAGCATGCAAGCCCCACCCATCCCAACAACAGACGACACCTAAAGGGCTCAAAAAGCCATCAAGCTCTTCCCTTCACACACGTACGTTATAACAACGCACCTGAAACCTTGGATTGTTTCGGGACTTGATGTTTACAGGACCTGTGATGAGGTACGACTTTGTACGGTGAGCCAACATTGCATTGGCTATGTCCACCGAACAACTCACTGACCTACCCCTCCCCTCCGAAACACCCATCGCCTCCTTCCCACCAGACAGTGCTTGCCTTATGCATGTGGGTGTGGTGGACTGCACATGAAATTGGTCACCTGTTGAATGGCGAACTGTCACAAGTGAGATGGAGCGATGGACCGATGTCACCTCGAGTTTATTCTCATCCCCTCTTCATCCCCCACTTATTCTACCACACGAGATTGCCCCAGACATTGAGTGATTGCCAGCCTTTCCTGATACTTACACGATTGAGGCAACAACGCGACAGAAGCGTTGGTGGCTATGACTAGGTCCTTTCTTGCCCTATGAAGATGAAAAGCTTCATGGAAAGAAGAACTTAACGATTTGCAAACAGCTGGAGAGGGGGGTTTCCAAACGAAAATATAAGCAGATTCATAAAAATCGTCTTCTACTTACAACCCATTTTCGTCTCAAAAATGCACGAATATGCTTATTTTTTTCCGTGAAATCAAGGTTGTTGTATGATATTGACTATATCACACCTCTTAAATGACCACTTTGAAAAGAAAAGTATTGCTCGATCCCAATGACGCAACAATCGTAAAATTGTGGGAAAATGATGAATTGCGGATTCGCATTACTTATGTCAGTGACACTTGCAACCAATTATAATTGCGAGCCATTTTGTGGTTGGTATTCACTATTGCGAATGAGCACCTCCTTCGGATTCTCCGTAGTGTGCATTTGCATAAAGCTAGCTGATTTGGAAATCATTAAACTTGTTTTTCTCCTGTCGGAGGATATTGCATAGAAAAAACTGGAAACGTACGATGTGAGGATTATTTGAACCATCGAGCCTACTTGCTGACCAGATTTCAAGAAGGCGGCAGAGTAGGGTACAACTGCATCGTTCTTGTGATTGAGGCTACAAGAGTTGTCAAAGTAAAGAATATAAGCCCATTTCAGAATGTATTTTCAAGGTGCACCCAATAGCGGTGGTGTGATGAAAAATTTCGATGCAAAGATGCGGAGATACCGATTAAACTAGACAATGACGTCGGTTAAGCTCCTCCGACAGAGCAAAATCCAAATTGGGCTTAACCGTTTTGCTACAGCATAAAATTAATGGGGAGGATAAAAAAAATTCACAACAAACCTGACAATTAGGATTTTCTTGAATCGACATTTAATAAATCCAAGCATCGGTGTGCCCAACGCCAAATCTAAGTCCTGGTACTTCTCGGGATTCCAGTTGCGCCTAAACAGAGGAAGGATTGGAGATGTGGGAAGCGTGCAGACTTCAAAACAGAGGAAAATACAAAAAAAAATAATGCTTACAAATCAGAAGCCTCAGTGGAGACATAAAAGACCTTTAAAGACGGTACATTTTCGTTTCCCTTGGCGATTTGAGACCCAGTTTTACCTTTCGCCTTCATCTGCGCCTCGGCGTCCCCCTTTCCATCTGTTGCCTCCGCTACTGTTGCATGTTCGCGTACAACGTCGATGATGCGGCAAGTGAGCCAGACATTGTTTTTGGGACGGAGAGGGAACTGTGAAGGGGTGGTGTCGGGGGAACTGGGTGCCTCTGCGGTGTGGGACTTAGACATGCAGGAGACGTGAAGCAAGCCACGTGCGTTGTTGGCCAAAAGAAGATGCCAGCTGATGTCCGAAGCGCCCAGGTACATGGCGCACACAAGATCACCCAATTCCGGGTCCTTCTCTGTTGAATAGGTGGAAGGGAATTTTGAGGAGAAACATACCAAACTTAATATTCCGGCCACTTAGTGACAGTTTGAGCAAAGCTATATAACGCGCCTTTTTGCATCGTATTTCTACCATTTCCAGTGATGAAGGCGGACTGGCTAAACAGGAAGCGGGGTACATCACTGGCGCAGCCTGCCAACCATTGTGACTCAAATAAAAAAATTCTGCCGATCGCCAATTCCTACCGTAACGGTAATCTCAAAGAAAAAGTTCCCCTAATTTAAGGAAGCACTTATTTACGGAATGGGTGTGCAGAGTGGGTAGCACAGCCGGGCCTTACCGACAAAGGAAATTCGCGCAACACGACGGGAGAGTGGCAGCCTGACACCACCCTTTCCCTCCAGAGCCATGGTGGAGGGTGCACTGACCACGACAGCGTTTCGAAATATGGTGCCATAGGCAGGCGGAGAGTGGAGGAATTTGCGCGCTGCCTTCCCTGTTGGCACAAGGTCGACGAGTCGGCAGATAAGGCGCGCACGTATCTCCCGTGAGCCCCGTGTGTGTGGAAGTCGGAAAAGAGCGGCGCGTCCCTTCAAACCGATGAAAATAACCTCGGGTAGGTGAGTACCCGGTATCGTCAACTGTTCCAGTGATACTGACAATGTTGATGCGGTTTTTACTTCCATTGATGCTCCACCCGCCGCACTTTTCCTTAGCTTTTCCCTCAGGGGGTCGTAGATCGACAGAGTTGCAAGGAAGGACCTGTTGTTTGCGTTTGCGTTGTGCGATGTCATTTCGCTAAAGTATTTCATAATGGTGCTAAAGTGTATATTTATGCGTGATCCTTTTGTTTTATCGTAATTTAGTTACTCAGTTGACCACACAGTCATAAACATGTCATCTATGCAGGTTCCCCAGTTCCCCTGCACACAGACAATAAATGTCTTTGAATTTGTAAGTCTATTGATTTGGCTACAAGGATCAGTACAACTGACAGGCGTTAATGGTTCTCACTTGTAAGGACCACAAGTGTTCCGTGCCCATCAATAAGGCACTCTAAGATACATTCAAGCAGCAAAAAAGAACCGGAAACAGCAGTACTAGTCACAGAATAATGACAAATATTTCCAACGACCGCCTAACCGGCCAAAAATACAAAAGTCCTAAAAAATTGGAATGAAGCATAGCCGATATAAGGGAGAGAAAAGGAAACAAGAGACTAAGATATGAAGACGTACCAACGAACAGTTACTCGGTTGACTTGACCAAGGGCCCAGGCATTTCCCCCTATAAGGTCGTTAAAAAATCGACGTGTCGGCAACACCGCCAGGTGACCCAGTGCTTGCTGTTTGAGGGCAACCACCACCACGTCACGGCCATTACCTACGGAGACGACGCTTGAGTCGATACTCTGCCCGAGACGCACCTGTAAGCAGACACATAGAAGGGTGAGGATTGACCGCGGCAGGGCACTATAACAGAAAGCCACTGTACCGCAGGGATTTTCGTGTTTTCCTGCACACACTGGCGGCATAAGGCTCTACCATCTCCGGAACTGATTTCTGTTTGCAAACAAGAATGGCCTACTCTGCCCGCATGGATGACCTGGTCCCCGAAAATTCAGGTTACGAAATGCATCGATCACTATGCAGTCCACGCCCTCAAACCCAGATTAAGCATTTCTTAGACGCCTACGTCGGCTACAGGAGTGAACGAACACCAGAAGCCTTTTAGTACTAGGCTTTAGAATTTAAAACACTGTGGAATATAGTGAGCAAAATTCATCTTCAATTATAAAACATGTGAACGGTGATGTCTTAATGACCGAATTAGTTCGAAGTACACCTCCAAGCTCAATCAAATTGAACGGCACTAACTGTAATAGAAACCCATCACCGAAAAGGTTCTCTGAGAGGAGATCCCCAAAAGTCATGAGCGAGAATGTGGCTAAGTAAACGTTATTCTCCATCGTCAACTCGGTGAGAGTATCAGGGTTTCTTTTGCTGTGCCGGCTTCTTGTTAGGGGCCAGTGATTCTGAAGCCTCCTCGCTGACAAAGTACTTGGCGATGTAACAATAACAGGCAATGTTCACGCTTTTAAACAATGTTCATGGGCATATTTTGCAATCAGGACAATCGGACAAAGCTTACAGTTAAAGCACGTCCGGATTTATTCAGTTACGTACATTCACGTTTTGCTTGGTAAATAGAGACCTATCCCAGGAATACTATTCTCGCAAATTCACGTTTGTTTTTGAGAGGTTCCGAAGAAAACTTCGCTTAGGAAGTGATTAAAACTTGGGAAAACAAGTTAGAGACTACTAACAACAGCGCTTAAGATCAGCAACTAAGTGGCTGATAAAAAATGAGTAGAAATATTTGTATTAATGGATGAACCTGCATAGCATCAGCGGCAAATTGTCCATCAGCTCGTTGTCTGATGCCGTGTAGGAGCCAGGGGAGGAGAGCGACCTCAAGACACCCAGATTCGAGATTGGAGAGGGTAACGACAGCGGGATAAACGCGGCCTACCACGCAATCCACCCCCTCTGTGTTGGGGAGGTGTGCAACTGCCGGCACCCCGCCACCACCACTATCTGCTGCCATAGTTACTGTGCCCGTCACAGCCTCTTCGGTCACACCGTCCACCTGCAGGTGTACCACTTCGCCTAGAGCGAATCGTGACAGCTGGCTGAGGTGTCTCACTGTAAGGGAAAGTCGTCTGTTTTAGTAATCTTTAACCAAAATCGCTCTTCAGTCTTCTGCAGTTGGAATGGCTCTCCTCACAATAACTAAGCCTCCACCATTCCAGCCTTACAGTAGGTTCGTAAAAATGCCGTTTTCAGACTGTGGTATTTTGAACACTACAACATTATATGCTGTGCAAATATGATTAGTCAATTCAAACCCAAGAGCACAAAATTCTTCAGGAACACATTTATCAACAGAAAGGGAGGCGAGGACGCCTACTTCCTTACTGGAAGTGGATTTGAATCGAAGAATGACCAGCCTCAAGTACAGCAAGAGGCTAAAAATTGTCTTAACTGTTTAAGAAATGACTTATTTAAGTTGTACTCGGGATAAAAGGTTGCCAGCGGCATTCTTCTGGAACACTAATAGCAACGTATTAGACATCGTATAAGCTGATGGAGACACATTCTCAACAGTTGAAATTCGAGTTTATTTCTCTTCCTCGAATTGTAATTTACGGTAAACTCAAGATGGACGTACTCTATTGAATGATTTGTGTTAGCTCTCATCTCACGGTCAGATGAAAAGCAAATAATCAGAATATGGCACGGTCACATTTTTCCGACAGAAAGACTTGACATAACAAAAACAGTTAGCTATCAACGAATTCCGGCTATGACGACTTGCTAAAGTGATGTGTTCTAAAGCGCTATACTGCGCGAGGATCGCATTAGAGTAGATAAAGTTAAAACTCACAAGTTCCCCTTAATCTCGGTTCCTCTTACTACTAAGAAGAAAGCACTAAAGGAACACTTGAGCTGAGTCGCCAATTGCGAAAGTCAAAAGACCGCGCTACCAACGATAACACTTTTCAGTGCATTTTTGATGCGACTATAATGGGGTACAAGAAAAGAACGCGTCATTGTCAGTGTGTGACAAGACTGAATGTGTGGTTGCTTACATGAAACCAGTACAGCATTGCCCCGCAAGCTGACACCGTTTACAGTAACCTAGATGCTAAGAGGAGAATTTATTGTCAGTTAGTGGAAGTGAAGAACGAAATTGGGTGCTTCGAGTGATGAATTTCACTAAACCAAACCAGCCACTCTTGGTAGTTCATAAGGCGAAAAAGTATTCCTTTTACACAAAAACCAAATCACGGGAGTCGAATGCAAACGACACTCTGGAAGACTTAAATAAACTGCTACTACCTTAACAAAAGTAGGAAATTGAATACTAGTTGAAGCATTAGCAAATATGGATGCTATTTTTGAAAAAAAGGTTCAAAACTATTCCAAAACTTATTGGTGTCGAAGCAAATTCAGACGCGCTACCAACATAGGACCACAAATGCTTATCCTCAGCAGAGTCTCCAAAGAAAAGGGGAGGATAGTAACAAAAGAGGCTTTACGAGACAGAACAGTTTAAAGATTGATAGAAGGCACATTGAATGAGCAAAAGTCAACGTACAAGTGGTCCTCGAAACAAAACGTATAACTGGTTTTCAATCCCAATAACCAAACAGTATGAATGGACTAATACAAACTACACCTAAACAAAACGTAACGTACTGTTTCAACAATATAGAATCAAATAGGAAATTGCATACCATGGGAGCATATCCACCGACATTCATCGAGATATCGGTGAGTACGAGCAATCGCCCCTTCAACATATTGCTCCGCAGCGGAACTGTAGGTGTCCATCATGCGAAGAGAGAGGAGGACGCGCTGATGCAACGCGCTCACCTCTACCACCTTGGCCTCCACACTGGCTCCGGAGGGTAGAAGGAGGGGCCACGTGATATCGCGCTGGGCTCTACGATCCGAGATGTAGCGTGTGGGCACGAGACCTCGTAGCCCACCAGGAAACTCCACAAACACGCCGTAGTCCTTGTGATGCGCAATCCAACCTAACCATTGGCTGCCAACCTGGGAAAGGTTTAAGGAGAGTTAACTTCTCATTTGGCTTTCTTTCTACTGTTTTAGGGCAAGTACTGTTCTGGCTTGAAGCAGGCAGACAATATTCCACAGTAGTTTTATGCATGCAAAAATGAAAATTCCTATTCCAATTTTGAGCGAATAATTTTCATAAACGCATAAGATGACCTACTAGTTTTTTTATTAAACCGGCTTAAAAAACAGACTCCACTTTTTGTAAAATTAAAGGAATTTTGCACTTTAATGGATCTGAACGTCTGGATTGAGCAATGTAGGTTACGCACGACCCTCATTTAAAACGAAGTGATGATAAGTAAAAAAGGGGATGACAATAATTGATACCATTTATAATACAGAGAGCTATTTTTCAAATATTTAAGAGACGCAAAGGAAAAAATAAGTTCATAAATATCCAGCTCCTTACCACAAGTTGTTCAAAACTGCGGACAAATCCACCACTCTTGGACCCCATTTCATGGCCCTCTGCAGCCGCAACAAGAGACGGTTTAGCTGAAACAATCACCCCCGCAGTGGTTAAACTAACGACAACGACTCGCGTCGGTGTAGAGGCAAATCCATTTGCGTTAATAGAGAGTATTGTCTTGGGTTGAAAGCAGACCAGCCGCCACTGCCGCGCTAGTTGGGTGATGGAGATGCTGTCGGAGAGATGGGAGAAGGGCAGTGTGGCCTTCGTTATCGCCGTCGCGTCTGCGCCGTTGGTGGGAAAGAGACCAACCTGCAAACCACTGGAATTCACCGCGTTTACTCGACAGTAGTAGATCTCCCCCAGGGAGACTGATGTGTTTACTGGAAGCGCCGGACGTTGAACCTTCGTCGGATCAAGCTAGATAGTAGGAGAAAACAGGATCAGTAAGAACAATGTGAGGAGCCCTTACGTACAATTTGTGAAAGGAGGAATTGAGTATAAGGTTTGTCTGAGCGTTGAGGGTCCCGTTTAAGACGCTTCATGACGCGAAGTTGAAGAGTTTCACCCTTGCTAAACAAAGTCTCCATCGAGTGCGCATCGTCAGCGAAAGTCTGAAGGCGAGGAATCCAGCCACGGACGTTATTCATGCCGCAGACGAGCACGCCCTTCTCGCTGAGATGGACAACAAATGCGGTGACAAGGAGATGCTTGGCTCCCGTCTTGTCGCTGTTTTTCATCTCTTCCCAGGCTTGAACCATTTTTGAACTGCCTAGAATGGGCACATTGGAAGACATGAGGCTTTTCTTAGCTGTCAGCTGAAGTTCTTCTTTCTCTAGATCGACTCCAAGAACCTGAATTAAAAAGTGGAAAAAATTTTATAATGAGCAAGACAGAAGCCAAGGCTGCATAAAGCGACCAATTCACTCACAAATGCCGGAATTTTGCCTCCAATTTTAAACCGCTCTTGAGGGTCTCTTATTGGTGCATCTGAGAGGTGCATGAAGGGAATAATACCACGAATTTTCCCAGCCAGACGAACTGAAATGCCCCGTTTTAAAAACTTTTTATAGCAACCTAAGAAAGAAGTAAAACAAAATTTCCGAAATCTCACTGTAACGGTGGCACCCACATTAACATCATCCAAGGATAGGAATCTGGATTCAAGCACATGGCTAGAAAAGTTGGTCATTAAGTACCAACGAATTTACCGTCTACACGAAACTACTGGCATGTTTAAAATTAGATCAAAGTCGATTACGCGACATTTTATGGGCGCGTTTTCCGGGACGTGTGAGGTCCACCTTTTGGGAGGCAGCACGTCAAACGCATTTGCTTTCTGAAATGGGTGTGAGAAAAAAACGACTATGTGCTTACCGAGAGGATGCCACATTTCCGCAAGGATGGCAGCCATAGATAGACGCAATTTCTTTCACGACGTTTCAGAACGGCGTCATCATGTATAGATCCAATTGTGACATGCTTATAATCTAAAAGACCTCGCCGATCATTGAGATCTTCCTTAACAAAGTGAGGCAACAAGCTGGCTATTGTTGCCTTCGCGAGATGATCCACGAACACAATACACGCAATGACCTAGACCAACACGGTAATGTTAGACAGTTAATCTGAGCAGAATTTTAGGAGGTTTAAACTAACTCGGCTGTTTATTGTGTACTGATCGAAATCGAGAGGACAATGTGGCGACGGTATGTGGACGTTGAAAGACTGGAACTCACACAGCAAACCATCAGGTTTTTTGGCACGAATTATGACAGGGATACGCATACCAGGAAGAAAGCAATCAAATGGAAGTTCAAAATCATCGGGCACCTAAACGATAAATCCTGATAGGGCACCATACTCTTTGCTTCTTTAGCATAGTGGCACGGAAAACTCTTGCGTTTTTGTCGAATAATTGGTCTTTTATTACCGAAAAATCAACCAGACTTCCGACTGAAAACCTATCTGATGCTAAAAAAATTGAGAAGACCGACAAGGCGCTTACGTCGCAGAGGCGTTTTATCAAAGGGAAGGAAAACATTAAGACCGGGAATTCCTGCATCTATTATGTAGCCGTTGTCCTCGATGCTACTAACTGCACCAACAAGTGTAATAAAAGGCTCCAGCTGACTCTTTCTAATGTTCTGATTCACGCCAGCTGGATTTAGAGAGAGCTCAAGAACACTATTTTTCGACCTGTCGAGGTTTTCCGGAATATTTTCACCTTCCTTAAGGCAACACCGAACCGTTTGACCAACAGAAAACATCTGACTCAATTTTACGACATTCATCTAAACACAAAACGTAGATAAGCATTAAGAGGCATACATTGACCTCCCCAGAAAGTAGTCTTTCGAGAGCTTCACGATATGGCGTGCTAATATCAGCAATTGGGACCCGACCTTTCGCACCATGAAGTAGGGATATATTTAGATGATAGGGTTCGATGCCCTTTATGCGCCCCAAACAAAGTTTGTGTGATGACATCAAACCGCCAAAGCCGATGAAATAACAACACGCCGGACCAGAATACAGACAAGGAGCAGAGTCGTGACCTTGCCAATGACAACCAATTAAATATGCGGAGAAACGGTCAGCATAACGGTGTTTATATTTATATTGCTATTAACCTATATTGCGTATTATACCTGTTATAAAATAAAATACCGTAAATGTGTATAACGGAAACAATTTATCAAATAACATTAACAAATAATAAACATATAGGCGAAAAGCAAGCATTTTTTGCTAAAATTTAAATTGTTTGCATAATTTTTGTTTTAGAAATAAATGGAGAAGTTTTTATGCCACATTACTTGATACAACACGCTGGTATCGAAACAAAATTGAGTAGGCCGAGACTAGTATGCTTCTTAAATCTATGAAGGTCTTAATGCCATCTGAACACTAATAGTGGTTTTTAAACTATTTGTTTTACACTTGGTTTCAGCAAAGAAGTCCCTTGTTTGCTCTGAAATTAATCTTGATGGGTTGGTCACCCGTCCAAACTCCACTCAATACCTAATTTATGTATATACCCATAGCATTGCATCTTCTTTCGTTTTCAGACAAGCCTTGCTGCGCTGCAATGCGTTGAAAAACAAATATAGATGTTTTGCACTATTAGATCGCAACGGCTAAATTTACAACGCCTGTACCAACCTAACAATGAGTGGTTAAATTCACCGATAGCATACCCATCGCAGGTCGACTTGATGACCAAATTATTGTTATTAAATTGCTTTATAGTCAACTCTGGGTTTCCATGGCATTCCATGCGCTTTTGCCAAATTGCACGATATCACGTTATTTTCATCGTGCCTTGCGAAATTATGATTATTTAGCAGCTTATAAATAACGCTTTTGATAAATAATGCAAGTTGGTGTACTGCTTTTTTCGGCTAACTTTGATTCGGGAAATTTGGGTCAAGTCGAAAATGTACAAGAAAGCATTGAATTTACAGGGCCACAATCTGGTAAAACTCAGACGCAGAGTTGGGCCGATCGATTGGTGACGATAAACGGAGCGGAACGAAGGCCCTTACTCTGCAGTAAACCGGATTACCATGTCAAATGTTGGACCTATCCTGACGCACATGGCACACCCTTTGAAAATGGAAACAAGTCCTGGTTTCACTTTTCAGTTCGAAACTATGCACCTGGATCAGTCATTCGAATATCTATCATGAATGTCAACCATCAGTCCAAGATCTTCAATCAGGGTTACACACCTGTTTACAATGTTATGAGCTCAGTTACCGATGATGCATGGTACGCTCACTAAGATCCAGGAACTAACACATTTATGCGGTTACCATATCCACTTGGATTTTTTGACACTTTAAGCAATGTTTGCACATACAATGATTTCCATTCCTACTGTGAAACTAGTCTCTGTTCTAAAACCGCAACTCTTATTTAGAACCTACTTATTTTCTATCTAAGGGACACAGGGCATTACCTCACTCCTCTTTTTCTTGGCTTATTTTTGTGTTAGCTGGATGCGAATAACAGAAGAGCCAGTTTTTGAGGCCGTAGATGGACAATTGGCTGTTACTTTTGCGCACCGTTTCACGCAACAATCGGGTAGTGTCACTTATTTCGCCTTCAGCTACCCATGGACCTACCTTGACACACAGTTGCAGCTAAGGCGCCTTGAAGATCTGTTCGCTGTTACCATGCCAATTGTGAAAAGCATTCAAGTGACACCGGATCCGATCAAAGCCACCTCATCTATTTACCTCCACCGGGAGCTTCTTTGCTACAGCCTGTGTGGACGGAGAATAGATCTTCTAACCATTTCGGACAATACAAATAAACTGTCCGAGCTAGAAGATCGCTTTGACCCCCTTCTATTCCCTGAGCAATCAATCCCCCGGCCTCATAAATTTGCCAAAAAGAAGGTAAGGTAATTCATCGCATCGATCGGCAGACGGTTATGGCCAAAAACGTTTGAAAGCGGTTGCTTAAACTTTTTAAGAGCTTCTACCAATTACTGAATTTATACTGGGATTGCTGGACAATAGAGAATGAGGCACAAGAGGAATGTCACTTAAATGAGCGAAACATTTACGGTTTTAATTCTGTAAAATCAACGGTTTGTGTAATTCGTCAAAATGATAACTCTGTCTCCATAGCTTACATGAGCGTTATCAGAATTTTTATTCGAAATGTGATTTTATCCTTTTATTGGATGAGCAAGGGAAGCTTCTTATGCTTCACACCGGCTTTCTAGAAGTCTCCTGATTTACTTAATTCTTGTTTGTTGTAATATTAAGTCGGCTAGTCTGTGAATTGGTTTATTGTTTGTTTAACTTACCATTCGCCTGGTTTTGTTATCAAAGGGTTTTGCATCCACAATTTTTATACCGTCTACCACGTATCTAGACATTTTTCAAAGCAGTCATAAAAGCATCGTCAAGTTGATGTTTTGTGACAGAGTACTAACTTCACTAAGCTTAGTATATGAAGGGTCATAGCTTAAAGTTATCAGCCCAATTGAGGCTTAAGTTACGTTTGATCGGTTCTGTTTAAATCTGTAGGTTTTCTTGATCACCGCCCGCGTACACCCAGGCGAGACACCGGGAAGTCACATGTTCAACGGCTTGCTCGAGTTCCTCCTGCGCGAGAGGGACGAGCGGGCCATTCAACTGCGTAGGACCTACGTCTTCAAACTGATCCCAATGCTCAACCCCGATGGAGTGGCAATGGGCCATCACAGAACTGATTCCCGTGGCGCCAACCTTAACCGTTTCTACCTCCAGCCTAATTTCCTCCTTTACCCTTCGGTCTATGCGGTGAAGGCGCTAGCTACCTACCACCACCTTAGCTACTCCGGTATCGCCCGCTACCCTGGTTGTCTGTCTCCTCGACAATTCCAGCGATTTGTTGAATTTGCAGCTCGCTATCGCTCCTTCGCCACTTCCGCCGAGGTGTCCCCCCATACTGGCAATCTCGTCCGTCCGCCTTTTGTGCCTAAAAGAAAGGAATCTCTGAGTGCTTCCGCAGTGTCACTCAAAGGAAAGACCCTTGATGCGGCTGCAGAACTGACTTGTACACTGAGAGCGGCGCTGAAGGGAAAGCGATCAGTTTCATTTGGGTGCACGAAGTCCAGAAAATCATACAAGCAACAGCTCAGCAGTTGCCAGCATCCATTGACTCTAATGGTAAGCTGTGCATTGTTCCTCTCTTGCCTAAAGTCGATAACACCTGCTTTTTAACAAATAACTACTAGATGAGAGCATCATCGCACGAGAACTTGCCAACAGTCAGTTCCACGCTGATAACTAAGATAAATAAACTCAGATCATAGTGAAGTGTGAAAAGATTATACAACTCTCGATCTACTATCACGGTACAGTGGCAGAGACCTAGGTGTCCTATTAGCAAAACGAGAGTTAAACAGGATAGTAAACTCCTTCACAGCACTCCCCTTCTAGGTATCAACTCGGCGCTCTCTTAATCATAGTTCTTGCGTTGTTCCAAATACTGTGTAGCGTAATATCAAATACTTAATATGTCATTTGAGGTTCTATTATTATAAGGCAGCGTATTTTTCACCCAATGTCACCATAATAAAGTCACTTGGCTTTTTGTTGCTATACTTTTGTATTAAAATATTGGCGGTTGTTTGGTTAAGCTACTGATGGGGACGTTAGGCTCTTCTGAGCATAAATTGCATGAGAATTAAGTCCACCATATCTCTTGTTGCTAGCTGCTTAATTGTCAGTAGCAAATAAATCGCCTTACCACAATGTTTAGGATGCCAGAATCTCTAAACAGAATGAAGAATCCGATGATGCTGGAAGATCCCCAAGCCCGCAGACCAAATCCGACAACGTGGTACGCTACGTGACCTCTAAAAAGCTCGTCGGGGATGGGGAGGATCAGCAGGAGCCTATTCCAAACACTTGGTGTGCAGGCAGCGTTTCAAAATGCGTTCAACCGATGCTTCGTGTCCAGGCCATTCGACGACGAAAGAATTCAGTCGAACTGAATGGCAGTGGGAATAGTGACTTCATCAAAGAGGCATCAGAAGGTGTACAGAAATGTCGGCCGATCTCAAATCAAGTGTAAAGCTTCGCTTTATAAAATGTAGTAAAACGCTTTGCTATCAATTTGTTATTTCCCCTCGGCGCCGAATTCGCATTACGGATGTCAAGTTGTCATGTAATTAATATCCGATTCCCTCAGGTGGTGAGATCGAAGACAGCTTAAAAATGCACTTTTTTGAAGCCCCATAGTTTCCATAGTATAAAATATGCACTTTTTTGTTATGATTATATTTCTCATGGACATTTTTGAATTTATTAAATGAATAAAATAAATTTGCTTTCAACCCTGAGGTCCTTTGTCAAAAATGTCACTAGCGACGAGTGCGAAATGTTTGCCGACGATGTGGTAAATGAGCAACCTCAAAAATAATTCCTTTATGAGTTGAATCCCTTACACCCTTCCCTCAGATCCCCCTCGGGTAACAAAAAAGTTCACTTATATGTAACGAATAGGTATAAACCATTGGGATGCCTCTTGCTCCATTATCTGTCTCCCTGGGAATCGTGGGTCCAACTGCAAAGCGCTTCTAGTGATTTACTAAAATCTCGCTCTTTCTACATTTGATACTAGAATAGGGCGTATCTGGTATTAACAATAAAACATCACCCCGATTCGTGCAATAAACTAGGCGAATCATCCAACGTCTTTTTATCTCCCAATTCAATGAAGCCATTACTTTTACGCACACGTAACAGCATTGTCACGTATTTTTGGGAAAGTGCATTAACATAGGCAAAACACCAGAGGCTAAACTGATTAAGCGAAGGTAGGGATGTGCATTGTTGTACAGTCATTGTGCTTAACTTTGGTTAGGCCAGAAAAATCTCAGTCAGGAAAGGACGATTACGACGCCGCCCACAGCGACCATCTGCCATTACCTCCACAACCGGAGAAATGCCGCCCGCAGTCGGATTCTTCGCCCAACCTCCTGCAGAAGGCCTCAAAGCCTACTACCTCCACTGATGATGAACATGGTAGCTAATGCCACAACATGAATTTAGCAGTTTGATATGATGAAAATAGCAATGTAGTCATCATGTTGAACTCTCAGGATCGGGGTGCTATTGCAGTCGTTTTTAGCCCATATCCTTTCCCACATCCTGTAAAATTTAAATTGCCTCGGCTGTTTTTGACGCTCGTTTACTAATTTAACTATCCATCTTTTGCGTTTAGCAGTCGAGAGGGTTGAGATGAACGCTGCAGTACCACTGAACCTTCACCTGTTTTCAATGCCCATGATGGTTGCGTTCCCTTCTATAGATTATGCATCAAACGGGAACGTGAAATCCAGTCCGCCCCAAACAAAATTATAAAGATGCATTTAATTTGTGGATTAGGCGCCCGACCAAGGTTTTATATTGTACGTTGAGAAGAAGTTGTATTTAGGGGGAAATTTCCTTCTAGAGGTGACTGCAATGTCTTAAAGGTAATGGAGGGTGAGAAATGTTTACAGAACCGTACTGCAACCTTGTTTTGTGTTGGATAGATATTAATCAACAATTCGTCACAAATCCTCTCACTATGATTAAAGATGGGAGTCTGCTTCCTGTTCGCTTGAAAATCCAAAAATGTAGCTGAAATTGTCACTTTACGCGGCCATAAACCCAAATACCCCGGCTACTTCCAACTCCCATCAGCTTAGGTCTCAAGTAGAGACTAAAGTTGACGGATTTATCCGTGACATTGGAGCATTGCAAACTGTTAATGCAAATAGTCACAACCCCATGACATCTGGACTTCATTTATCTCCATCTATAATTACAGACTCATGGAGTGGAGCCCCTTTCTCTCTCTCTCCATGTCTTAGAGGCGGACAGCCGGAGGCGCAAGCTGGACCGGGTGTATGTAAATATGGTGGCGCAATACCTGAAGCAGGATGGACAGGAAATGGAGGCAAAGGAGGCCTTCCTGGCCTACTGCACAGGTGCTCATCTCACTCATCCAAATCTCCTCAGCACCAGACCCGAGGAAAGCGGTGTTAAATGCTACATTGACCTCCATGGCCACTGCACCAAACGCGGCTGCTTCTGCTACGGCAACCGTCTCAAGGACACTCGACAAATGGTGCATGTGATTTGACGATTGTCTCAATTTTTGAAATTATTTATGCCTCATTAAATCAGCAGGAGGATTTCACTACTCTGCTAGACTGGTGGCAATTTTATCCTTTGGGAACTTTCCATGAATTTGATCGCTACCTTTTATTCATCTCAGCATCTCAATCCGCTTCCTTATTGCATTTTACTTAGCTTTAACTGACAGAGTCAATTTCTTAATATAGCTGATCTTTTGTGTGCTCAGGTCGACATCGTGTTGTACGCACGGCTAGTGGCAACCAACTCGGCCTTCTTCGACTTCAGCGCGTGCAACTTCTCCCTACGGAATATGTATCTGCGAGACAAGGTTAATGATACCACCAAGGAGGGCTCGGGTAGAGTGGGCATCTGGAAGCACACTGGCATCACACACTGCTACACCGTTGAGGCCAATTACACCTCTAGTAAGCTTAATATTTTCCCACTTGGCGCTTCAAATAGGCCACTAAAAGTTACTTATCTTCTTAGGCAAATGATGTGTCATATGGCAAACGCATTTACCTGTTCTGCCCCCTATCAGTGTGGATTTGACAATCTATATCATATGCGGTTTACGTCAACAGGTCGCGTTCTAAACATCCTCTCTGCAACACTGACAGACGATCGCTGCGCCACACCGCCGGGCACCCTATGGGGCCCCTTGCGAGGAAGCACGGTGGTGCCAAAGCCTCCTCCGGTAGAAGTCACATCTGCCTCTTCCTTTTTCACCAATCCCATTAGCGTCACCTCCACCACCACCGATGCCCTCGTCGGCAACGCAACGCATCTGGCCAAGCTCACTGAACATGGTAGCTATGTGATATCGCATGATGAGCGCTACACTCCTGCACACTTCCAAGAGATGGGCCGCGGCCTGTTAACTGCTGCACTGGACATGTGGAGCGTGAACCCGTGGTCGCGGCTAGCTACCAGTGCCTGTGCCGATATGGTTCGATTCCGTCCGGGCACTTACTGCAGTTTGAAGTCATTGCTTAACAACGCCCCTCGGTTTGGTAAACTCGGACCCGTACGTAGCGGCGGCCATGTACCAACTAAGCTAAGACAAGCGGAACTAGCTAACATGAAGGTAAGAGGGATGATGGCTTGCCTCACAATCTTAGAGGCACTCAAGTAGTCGATTCACATATTCATTAGAGCAGTAGAATACTTATTTACTTATTTACATCAATGCTTCGAGGCTTGAATGTTTATCTTGTAGCTAACTCACCGACTCCTTTTACTGCAGAAGATCGGTAATTCAGACTCAATCCAAAATACTTCACTAGAATTTATTAGCTTTCATGGTCCTTCTTGATTTAACTTGTATTCCACGCCAGTTGCATTCTGAACATTCCAATTTGGACTGTAGGTCCTGCGCAACTGGGCAAAAAATTTCGTAGGCAACACTGCAACCAACGAGAGCTCTGAGGCATTGAAGGCATCAACTTCACCCCGTACGCATCCTGTTTCCCAGGCCTCCGCTCATGTTTCCATCACATCCGCAGTCACTACCGCAATCTCCGGACGTCGACGCGAGCATCAACTCCACCGCCAGCGCCTTCCTGTTTGTCCACCTGCAGCAGTCGCTGATTTCGGAGTAGTGGAGAGCCGACCAGTGGTAAAAGCAGTGGTGCCAGTGTCAGTGTCGGAGGATGGGCTCTGGAATGCCATTTTGCCGGGGGTAACTAGCTCAAACGTTGCGATGGAGAGGCGGGTTTGTTCAATTGGTGATAGGTGCGTAATGGTTCGACTGTGTTCCATCCTATCTCTTTCCTTGGCATAGTTGAGATAAGTTCCAGCATACGTCAGCTTCTCTGCAAAGTTGACACTGCAAAAATGGGATTGTATGTGATGCGCCCTATAGATTCAGTGTTTTATCATTACCATTTCAGTCCTATTTTTCTTGAGGCAATTCCGTTTTTCATGACCTGAAAAAGTTTCCCCCTTATTTTGGTGTTTTTCGTACTTGCCCTCTTGTTTGGTTTGCTTTTAATTTAGTGGCAGCAGCACAAATAGACTACTGGCGCTCCCAGAAGAGCATGAACGAACAAAACAGCTTCCCTCCCCTTCTATGCCGGCGGCTCAGCCGACAGACCGATGTGTAGCGGTGGTCAAAAGCATCAGCAAACACCAAATCCCTATTCCTCACCCAAGGCGTCGCACCAAGTCGATCGAGTTAGTTCTCTCTGTTAAGGGTAGAATTAACTCAACCATCACCGCCTGCTCACTGCCTATCGCTCGTCTGCGGATTGGAAAACGCGTAGCTAAGCGAGATTCAGCAGCCAGATTTGGGAGAGTGCTCTCACGAAGCGTGAGTAAACTTCCGCACCAACACATTGCAGTTGCGTTGGCGCATTTCCATTCTTCCAATCTTTGACTTCTTCATCCATTGATTTTTGCCCATTTGCTTTTGTTGAAAATATTATTTCAGAGTACAATAATTCCTGCTGAAAGGTGGGTGTTACAGACAGTGTTCGTACGCTACAGAACTCCAACGAACACAAACTGCGGCCCATAAAGCTCATTCGCAAACGAGTGTCCCTCACGGCTCCCATGCATCCACCCAATCGCTCGATCTCTAAGATGGCTCACCCTATCTCCACCACCGCCGTACTGCGACCGCCACCCAATGGCATCACTCCATCGTCCGTCGCAGCGCTTGAGGCACCTACATTCGTTCCACTGCGACCGAGGTTACGCCGCACAAAGAGACCGCGACGAACAAAGGATCACAGGGAGAAGGGGGAGGTGCTGCCACGACTGATCAACTTCGCCCCACCTGCAGTGCACCACAAGGAGGCTCTCACTGCCAGTGGGCAGTAGGGTTGTGCGTGGCCCTTGATGACGCACTACTCGTGCTTTCATTTTTTGCTTAAACTTACTTTGCGAGATGCCTATATTATTTTACTGCTGGACGGAAATTTTTTCCCTCTCGAAGACCAGTCTGTGGAATTAGATAATACAATGAAGCACTTGCTGTAAGGTAACCTGTCTTAGCGAGTTGACGCGGTGCGACCGTTGTTACACTAGAATTTAACAACCTATTACACTAGGCATTGCGTATTCCTGATTGATTAAAGCTCGTTGAAGTTGTTAGCCTGTTAATGTGGATCTTGACAAGACCAATAGATTGGGCAGTGAACATATTGCGGTTGATACAAGGTTTGTTTTCTCAACATGAACTGCAGATGGCACCTGGCATTTACTAAACGACCGATTTGACTATCATTTGTGTTATCGACCTTGGAAGAACAGGCACGCAATTGACCGAAATGAACTCATGAAGAACTGCCGACCTTGCCACGGTTGTTGCTATTGCAAGAGCTCGTGATAGCGCATCCGGCGTGAGTCTGTGACCGCCGCAGTTAGCACATTAATAACCAAAATTTACTGAGGCATTAATGTGCAGGGGCGCACAGACTTTTCCTCCAGCATCTTGGATGTTACATAGAATCCTATGGATCTGGCCGAGAATACCTTAGTGTTTAACGCTTATGCCGCAAAGTAGACTAAGCCTTAACAATGAAGATCCGGAGAAATCAAACAAAAATAGTGAATAAGTGTGATAATACGTAAGAAAAGTAGAAGCTGCATAGAAGGTGCTATTTTAGTTTGTTTTTAATGTAACACAGCACTCGGTTGGCCGTTTCCCTATCCGTTCCACCAAGCCACTCTACACTTATAATGAGGCGATCCACGACCTTTTCATCTTTTTCCTCACCATCCGGCTCCATAGTCCCCTCAGCGTTACCACCGTCATCTGCATCGTATTCGTCGTCATCACTACCACCACCGTATCCTTTCAACTGGGATTCCACATAGAAGTTGGCCTTGAGAATCAATTGCGATTCATTGAAATCTGAGTTTGAGAGATCACGGGAGAGCTCCTCTACCCAAGCCGTTCCCTCGTCGCAAATCTCATCCAGTCGTCGCCGCTTCAAAATTTCAGTGCTGTCTAGCTCCTCCGGGCAAATACGCTTTCTTTCCCTACCTTGCGAAACGTTATCCATTGCCTGTTGCTGCTGTTGCTGTCTCATGTACATCATCGCCTCGCGTCGCCTGCGGCGCGCGTGAGTCCACGTGTCTTCGTAAGCTTCTGCGTAGAGGTGACAACCTCCAAAAATCCGCTTATTCTTCTGCATCAAAACACGCATCTAAAAGGCGTATAGTCCGATTCAAGCGAAACTATAAAGCAGTAGGGAAAAGCACCAATAAAACTAACAGCTGCATAATACAGAAATTTGACAAGTACATTTAATAACAAGCAACGACCAAAGCAAAACGGAACTAATTTTGCATGCCCAAGAAGGGAGATTACAACAGTGAGTCCAGCCTTATTTAGCAAATACGATTTTTTCCCATGAGCAGCAAATACGATTATTCACGAATGTTTAAAAATACAAGGCGTTCGTTTACGGCTTCTCAATTTTAGCCAGTAGGATTATTTAGACCGTAAACAAAATCACACCTGAATCGAAGAGAGCGTGAGCACAATGTGAGTGCGCAAATTATCGCCGAAATAAAAATTTGAAAGGAATCATACTGACAATAGCGAAGCACGAAAAGTATTCTGTATGTATGAACATGCAGTGAAGACACGCAAGCTTCTTTTATTCTTTTATTCAACGGTAAACATCTTGATCAGGTTGCACAGAATCAACGCACCTTGAGCTTCCTTAGTTCCAATGATAGCCATTCCAAAAGACACCTTCTCGTGTACTTAGGCAGACATGAGACAATTGGTGGTAGAATGTATGTAAGCGGTTGTCGATGATATTTGCGTTTTTGTCTAAAATCAGAAACCTAGAGAGATTCTGTTGGTTTTTCCCTAGAACAAGGGGTAACATACCGGAAAAACGAAGTTTGGGATAAAAGTCCACGCAAAGCCCCACCGCATCACTCGTCCTTGGCACATTTCATAAACAGAAGTCTGCATTATGTTCAACTCTTTCATGATGAGTCGAACAGCCGGCACGCTACGTTTTTTACCAAGCATCAACGTGAAGACACTAAAGCATGAGAAGAATTATTAACAGAACGTTGACATACCCGACATTGGTTTTGTATGACAGGCTGTCCTCTGCCAGACGCTTTGCAAAACCCACCTCACCACCAACCGTTTGACTTTCCTGCCGAGCGGCCGATGATGCCGATTTGGGCGGAGCTCGCGAAAGTGAGCGAGTGGAATCCGCACCAATGGAATCTGCGACATCTTCGAAAAATGGTGGGTTGGCCATGACAACATCTACTTTGATTTGAGCCACATCAATGCCCAAATTAGCGGAGTATTCCTCAAAAACTTGCTTCAACGGACACGATGTATCATTAGTAACGCGGAGAACTAAGTAAGAATAATATTAAAAAGGGAATGTTACGACTGATTTTACCGTTCAGTCCATTTTTCTGAACGGTCTCCAAGGAGTGATTGTAATTTCTCATGTCACATTCAGAGCCGATGAAGTTCCACCCGTTCTTTTTGGCTCCAATAATAGGATATATACAACACGATCCAACACCAATGTCCAATATCACCGGTGGAGAATTTCTGATCGGCATTACTGGGGAACATCATTAAGCAATCATTGTTACATGACAAAATATCTTCGATCCATAAAACATAATTTAGGCGCAGTGGAATAGTTGGTATAAGACGATCAACTGGAACTTCAACGTCTAAGCCAAAGTCCTCTAAAAGCAGAGCACGAGCTAGCGCGGCAAGAAACTTAGGTTGTTTGAATTCAGGACATATTTTGCCATCGTTATCCTTTACGATCACGTCAGCAAAGAAAGAATATTTCTCGACTAAGTATTTGAATGACGGCTTTTTGTTTTTGTATGGATTTCGACTATGCATATAGAGATTGAGCGCCATTCCGCAATAAGGAGAAATTCCTGCTGGAAAATTAAAATCGGTGTTTGATGAATAGGTACATTTAAACAATGACATTTTTCCGCAAATCCAGATTAATTCTCTTCTCTTTGAAGATAACTGCGCAAACAATTCTGTTAATAAATTTTTAATACATGCTTTTTGCTTATTAAATTACAATTTTGACAAAATTTTGACTTTAATTTTGTAATTAGTTTTATCATTAAGCTTGTTACTAATAAAATCAACCATTAGCGAATGTAACTACGTTATTATCCTTTTTTGAATGTTATACGTCATGAATGAACATGATTTTGTTCTTTTTTACTAGGACGGGTTTGAGATTATGTATGCCAATGGCCCCTTGATCTAAACGCCGCTTGAGCTTTAAAGTTAATTCCCCTTCTTCACCCAATAATGCTTCCACTGAAACGTGCGTTCTCTACTCTCGTCACATTTTTTGCATGAACGACGGAATGCATTTTTATAGCGAATACTCCTTGCCTTTTGCAATAGAATGCCAACCTTCTCTACTTATACACTTGACCCTGGCCTAGTGGACGGAACTGAATCACCTATTTGTGCTTCAGCACTAGCCGTTGCCAACACACCAGATTTCGTGTTTATTTCTGAACTAGCATAGGACTCGCAATGCAAGAGCTCAGTCGAGACAATTTTTACATATGTCAATCTAGCCCCAGCTTGCGAACCCCTTGTCAGCCAGAATCTGAAGTGCTTATATCTTAGTTTCACGGGGACCTGATCATGCTAGTACACGCTTTGCTAGGCCGCACCCACAAGCACACTTTGTGGTATTAGATTTGGAAACTAGCCGGCCAAAGGTACATACGCCATTAACCCAGACTCATGTGTACTTGTCTGGGTTCGCCGATTTGAAACAAGCCTTAACTTGCTGCAACGATTGCCATGGCACCGCTCAGCACGCGAACCTGCAGTCGATGGTAGATCAGCATTGAAATACGACAGTTAAGTATGTCAGGACAAGTAAATGCTTGCATCCAACTGGCATCAGTGTTGAATGAAAACCACCTAACAAAAAAAAAACGCAGCGATACACCTCGCTTGCGCACGAAACCCATAAATTTCCATGAAGTATCCACCAGCACATTCGCTCGCACGCGCACCCAAGCACCGACTTCAAGATTTGCGATTTTGCCAAATCCGGAGAAGCTGTGCACTCAGAAAGCATGTGTGATATGCAGAACCAATCCACTGACACACCTAAGCTTTGTACAGTCCTCTATTTTGAGCTAAATGGAGTAAGAAGATGGGACTGATGACAGTGGCTGGAATCTCGACCACCTTCAACGCAAAAGCATTCCTGAATGAATTGTGGCAGCCCTCTAAAAAAGGCATGAGGGATGAACCGTTTACTGGTGCATTAAGAGGTGAAGGAAGAATAGGAGGAATTACAATTAGGGCTTGAAGCATGAACAAGCGGCCGAGTTGGCCAATTCATGTGTCACTGGAGTGGGGGAAGTAGTAAACCTGCCAAACAAAGTGCAATGGATATGACCAAGTGTAGGCAGTGTTTGCACGTGCCAAGAATGACACGCACACAAGCAGGCGTTCATAAATGGGAATGTTGCTCAATCCAGTGAATGCTTGCACTTGAGAGGAGATGCACAAAACTCCAGCAGGGGTAAGTGCGGCAAAGTCAGTGGTTGCGCCATGCGTCGATTAATTATTCTGAGTGTCAGAGAGCAACCACGAACATTATATCAGTACGCGGCCGGAACCGCATATACACGCAAGCATCCGCACGCATACAGACAAAGGAGAGGAAAAGGAAACAAATAATCACAGAATGTTCGGCAACAGAGCATGTAGGTGTTCGCATATATACCTATTTACATTTGTGGGGGGGGAGGGAAGGAGTGGGAGGATCGGAAAAGGGATGGGGGCAATATCATCAATAAATCAATTTTTACACACGTACAGAGAGCACAGAGAGAATGACGCGTGGAAGGCCTAGAGGTAGCGAGGTCGACTGGTATTGCTATTGCTGTTGCTATTGGTGTTGCCATTTCCACTACTGGCCGCCGCCGCAGCCGCAGCCATAAATTGGGCAGTAAGTTGTTCCAGCGAGCGGTTCCCACTCACACTTATGTCGCTCGAAACCGCATCAGTGAGAGGCAGTTCTGAAGGGACCCGAGAAGAAGAGGCAGCAGCAGAAGAGGAAGCAGCAGCAGCAGTGATAAACTGAGCTGCAGCTGCAGCAGAGAGATTGATTTGTCGCTGCAAGAGGATGAGATTACGGTAGGCTTCGGCAGTTACTAATTGCTGCTGTTGCTGCCGCAGATGATGCTGACCGTGGAGGTGGTGGGTAGAGACTGGAAACAGCGCCGGTTGAGGCTGAGCACGATTGCTATTGAAAAGGAGGGCGGCGGCAGCAGCAGCAGCGGCTGCACCCTCAGGGGTGAAGATGGCTGTGGAACAGCAAGCAGATGCGTTTGAACAGATGGGAAGGGCCGAATGAGCCTGTTGCTGTGACTGAGCGTAGCAGTGGCTGAGAAGCGGAGCCTGGCATTGAGCAAAACACGCACTATCGTCGCACTCCGCCTTTTTCATTGGCTGCACGCGACCTACAGGAACTGAACACAGCAAACAACCGAGTGCAAGTGCTTTTTATTCAACTTAGAATCTAACAATCACGTCAGTACATGGGTCTATAGCTTGCAAAATTGACATATGGCTATGGAAACAGCAAAACTAAGAACAGGTTGCAGAGCACTAACTAACCAATAGGAAACGATCCTGTAATCAAGCACACAATTTAAGCAATGCAAAATTTGTTTTTTAAAAGAAAAAGGCAAAGGAGCAAACAAACTGAATCGGTAAAATTGAGCTTACTCTTCTTATCAGGACGGTGGATCAATGAGGTAGGTTGATCGGAGGCTGTGGTGTTGTGAAAGGGTCTGTGCAATAAATAAATGGATGGATTATACCTATCATAAAATTAAACGAAAGATTTTAAAATATCTTACATAGATAACAAAAGCGGGAGTCATTAGGCATACACCGAGGCACTCAATCAGAAGACTGCCATGGCGCAAGTGTGCGCAGTCATTAGGGCGGTTCCGAGAGCACACATTCGCACACACCCACCCACAACCACACGAAATAAAGCATTCAGTAATCTACAATCGTCAATTATTTTTGAGTGGAAGCGTGGACACGCACGCTACACGTATTGTGACAGAGGAGATGGCAAGCACACATCACGCACGCACGCACAAGCATCGACCATCCTCGTGAATGGGAAGATTAGTCGGAACAACACAGGCCAGACCTGGAGCGCACTATCCCCAAGGCTCAGTGGCGATAGGCGGCATTTGATACACTAACAGCCCAACATCATGGCCAATACTTTTCTTTTTCCATACACACATACGCCTCGTGCATAGCGCCTTCCTTATTCGAAATGAGATGGGAAAGGAAGCAAAAGGGAATTAAGTAGTTGAAAGCCCCGAAAAACTCACTCGGGTGATCCATTTTTTATTGCTGCTGCTGTCTCCTGTCCTTTAGCACCAGTAGCAGCCGTCTTACGGACATCCTCCGTTGATTCGTCTAATTCGCCCTCGTTAGTAATGTCAGAGTAGACGAGGCTGACGTCTGCGTTCATGGCCCCCATTACCTCTGGGGGCCCTGACCGTTCCCCCGAGTTCGAAGAGGTGCATACAACTAGAGGAAGAGAAGTTGGAGAGGGAAGAATAATCCAACTAATTTAGTTACACCTTTACGCTCCGATTCAGTAAGATAGCTGGTACAGGTGGGCACTCATAGAAGCGCCTGCTAATTACCTTGTCGCCGATTTTGGAGGCTCGTAACAACACAATTTTCCACCGGCACCAGAAAAGCGCTTTTCCAGTCGCCTCATAAGTCTGACAGTTTGCATGTCCACACGCACATCAGAAGTAGAGGGTAGCGAATTGGCGTGAAGTAAATACAGTGACTCGGATAATCACACCAAATTGATGAAGGTAATTTAAATGAGATCAAAGTTCTGGAATACGAAGATCTCTTAGATGGTCCAATCAGTTTATCAATCTCAGCAGTGCGCTGCGGTGCTACCAAGTTGCGCAATTAGATGCCAAAGACGTAGATAGGAAGGCGACAGAGAATAAAAGGGAGCCTATTTATTGCACCATTAGTACGGAGCGCACACACTAGAGCGATGCTACAAAAGTGCATAAAAATCTGCCGGTGTCATCAAGCCCTCCTCGGTCCATTTGATAGCTCGCCACCAAAAGTACAGATACGAATGAATAACAGCACTCCAATCGCAGATACCCAGCGTCATAGAACAGACCAAAATAGCAAGAAGTCAAAACTAATAAACCAAATCCGAGAGAAAGAGCTTACAGGAAGGTGAAGATTGTGCAAGAACGGGCATTTCAAGGACGACTTCGGTATTGGGGGATGATGGAGAGCGGAGTGCACTGGCTATGGGACCGTCACCTTCAGTTATGTTGGAATGGCATTCGGTGAAACTCGAAGCGATGTTCACTACTTCTTCTCCCCTTTCGTCCTCGCTGCCGTTACCACCGCCATCTCCACCACGAGGAGAGGAGGATGAGGAAGCGGAACGTTGGCAACTCTGAGGAAAGATGTGGTGCGCGAGGTTCACGGCTGACTGAACGGCATCATGAGTCTGTGTTGAGGTCTGATGTGGGAGTGAGAAGGGTGTAGACGTGGAGTGCAGCAGAGACTGGGACGTAGTTAGCCCATGGAGAAAGAACTGTGGATCTGTGAATTGTTGTTGTTGTTGTAACGATGGTGATACAGGCGTTGACGGTGCGGGTGGTGGAGGTGCAGGCGCTTGTAGTGGTAAAAAGGGCTGCAGTGGGACTTGTTTCTGGTGATGCTGCTCGCCGCAATGCAGAAATTGACATTTCTGACCATAGTAGTAAGCCTGTTTCTGCTTTCCCAACTGAATTAATTGCTAAAGGATCAAAAGAAGAGATGATGTTAACATACATACACTGTTATTTACATCAATTATTAAATGGCTTGCGGAATGGAAATGGTTCCCAAACTTTTAAGCGTTAAGCGTTGGATTAGAAACCATTATGCTACCTACTACTGCTACCACTAATGATGCATTTTCGATAAAAAGCGACCACACGCACCGAATAGAGGTCAGCTGATGGAAAATTAAATTCAGATCCAGTGAAAAACCCCGGCTTCTGCTGATGTTCTTGCATAATGCTCTCCCAAATGAGTTGGTTTGTGGCAGTGAGATCCGCCTGGGTGTTTCCGTTCAATATGAGTTGGCGCAAAGCAGCCAGTGAAGAGGCGGTAGCCACCACTGCTGCAGAGCTGTTCGCAACGTCAGGGTGTTGTTGCTGTTGTTGTGTTTGCATCTGTACTTGCGCCTGCGGCTGATGCGAGGAGATGAGAGAGATGGGCGGAGCCGCCGATAAATGTTGTGACAGGTACTGGTGAGGGGTACTGTAAAAAAGATGTTGGGAGGCGGCGGAGGTGGTGGATGAGGAGGAGGAGGAGGAGGCCAAGAAGAGAGGCACATCATTCTCGGACCGACGCTGTTGCCGCCGCTGCAGTGTGTGCGCAGCCGACGCGCATCCCGAGGACTCGGGTAGCACTCCAGACATGCAATTCACCAGATAGTCAATATTCTAGGGAAAGAAACAAATGAAGATGAGACTCACAACTACTACCGTTGTTGCAGGAGTTTTTGGTGGAACGGACCTGATTAACTCCCGCAGAGGACTCAACATTGGGCAACTGCTGTATGGTTTCGTGGCTAGAGGGTAGAACGCACTGCGCATCCCTGACGCCGACTGCTTTGTTAGTGTAGCCTGTGGCTGCGAAAGCTGCAGCCAAAGCAGTAGCAGTCATCGCATGATCCCCACCACCGCCACCAGCAGCAGGTCTGGACTGAGGCAGTGGTTTTGCAGAGGAGGCGCCATTAGCCGCCATGATGGCGGACTGCATCATGAAGGCGGCGGCTGCAGCCGCAGCTGCGTTTTGGTGGCTTTGAACCTGTGCAGGAGGGGGTGGTGGGGGCTGAGGAGCCATAACATGGGCAGCGGCAGCAGCGTAAGGTGACGCCGCCGCAATCAACTGGTCGTAAATCGAGGAGGCTTGACAATCAGGAGGTGGGGGTGGTGGGGGTGGTTGAGGACGAAGAATGCGCTGTTGGTGTTTTTGTTGCTGATGTTGATGATAGTAAGTAGGAGAGGGGACTGACTGTTGTGGCGTAAAGTAGTAGGCTGATGCTGGAGGTCGCTGATCATGGCAACCAGGATCAGCGGAGGTCGTAGGGGGTTGAAGAAAGCTGCCGAAAGACAAAAAATGCTGCTGCGTGGCGAAAGCAGTTACAGCCCGAGTAGAAATCGCCTCGTCAAGCATAGCTTGTTCCTGTCGTTGTTGTTGTTGTTGCTGCTGCTGCTGATGTTGAACGGCGTTGACCAATTCAAGATTGTGTTGGTTACAGCAGGATTGATAACAAACGCGCATAAGATCCATGGATTCTCGAACTCTATTTCAGGAGGGGAAATGAGGCGATTAATGCGAAAACAAAGGGTAGAGCTGCTAATCAAAATTAGGTCCCGATGACACTAATGATACCTAAGAGATCACGTGATGTTGATTTGAGTAAGTCAACAAAAACACTTCATCCATGTGAACAACAGTGAAGCCCTGGCATACACATGCACAGTGACTTTAAAAATGTAGCTCACCGTTTCCGGTAGGGGTAGGCTCGCATATAAGACATCGTAACAAAGTCATGAAGAAGGGCATTGTCAGGCAGAATGCGATCGGAAGGTCGAAGCTGCAGCATTTGGCTGAGAAGTTTAGTGAAATGTATTCGATCTTCCGACTCCATTTTGACTTCCATATCGTCAAGAGCAGGGCCAGAGCCACCAGTGTTGAGTGTGACCTCACGGATTTGATCCAGAGAGCTGAAGATGTACTTACGAGTCTCCTTGGCACGCTGACCGGTCTCGAGAGTATACTCCTCCTGTGATTTGAGACGCCACTCAAAAGTGAAAGTATCACGTACAAAGAAACGGCTCGCCTTCCCCGCTACTTTGAGGAGATCGCGCGGCGGCAAACCCTGCGTCTCCACTATGTAACGAATCTGTGAAATGTTAAAGAAGAGTCAGGATGTTGACGTCGAGTTTTGCGCTTGCGTAGGTGGACACGAGGAGTAATTATTACGAACTTCTTATAGCGGAGTAAAATTTTGCGAAGACACCCACATTAAGTAACAAAGCCAACCTCTACCTCCATATTTTATGCCGCTCTGCTCTCAAGAAGGGCTACATGGTGGTACCATCTATGCATTCAGCGGGTCCATGATCAGTACTTTTCAAACTGGCACAAACTTTGCCCTGTAAACGAGGCACGTGATGAGAAGGGATCTTGAAATTCATACGTTATCGATTCGTGAGCGCAATGTCTAGGTAAAATATGTGCCTTCCCACTTGACCGCACGTGGTCAAAGCGTTCCGTCGAATCAACCTCCCTCCCCCCAATAATGAAGTAAATTTTAATAAACTTTATTCTAGGAATAATGCGCCAAGTTTCATACGTTTTCTGTATGTGTGTATATGTGTCTACACCTATGCATCTTTATACACAGTTCACTGGCGCGCACAGCACGGTATGCCAGCGAAACACACACGCACACACACACACACACACTTGCGTGCGCACAAGCACACAGTAGTAATAGAAGGCGAACAGACCCTGCGTTTATGAGATTAGAAATCGCACGCACAAGTCCAGCTAAAGCAGCGAGCGATGAAGTACAACCAAGGTTAATCGGTGTTGAACTTGCGACTGGAGAGCTGTAAATCTATGCACATACGTATATGACTAACCGCTACACACATTACTGTCTACGCAGCCAGCTTAAACAGCATGCAAACAAAACCAACCGAATAATACCAATTTCCAACCAAATCCCTTTAAAGTTGACTCCACAGCCAATAAAGGGCACTTCAAGTTCAAACAAGCAAGACATTCGCCCCTTAAACGAGTATTTGTACTTACCTGATCGTATTCGGAGGAACCAGGATAGAGAGGCCAGCCCAAAAACAGTTCAGCGATGACACAACCCAAAGACCACATATCAATCGCTTCGTTGAAGGGCAGTCCGAGAAGTATCTCAGGTGCTCTATAGTAACGGGATTGGAGATATGTATTCTGAACAGCCTTAGAGCTGTGACAAGCAGAGCCGAAATCAATCACCTTCACACGATACCGCATCATGCCATCTGTGGGACAGACCAGCATGATATTCTCAGGCTTGAGATCAGCATGGATCAAACCTAAGTTCCTCAGTTTCGAAAGGGCAGTCAGCACCTGCTGAGCAATGGGACGAATCTCGCGAAGATCCAAAGGCCGGAAGTTGTTCGACTTTAGAAATTCGTACAAATTCTGTTCGAGCAGCTCGAAAACCAGACAGATGTGGCTTCTATGTTGGAAACATTCGATAGCCCTAACAATGTTATGCGCCTCTGTATCATGCCGGCTCAGTGTCTGGAGAATCTGAACTTCAACATTGCCCTGACGAAGATACGAGGGATGATTCTTCAGGATTTTGATGGCTACAATCCTGTTAGAGCTTCGGCACTGACATTTGACAACCTGACCAAAAGTACCACGACCCAAAAACGAAAGAACTTCGTAGCTTTCAGAAGGAGAACGAAGAACTTCACCGACGACAATGTTGTAATCTCCATCATTACCACTAGTGCGGGAATTTGACTTCAAAGTTGAGGTAGTTGGCACCTTGTTCGTAGTGCTGTTTATGGAAAGGGTTTTCGTTATTGGAACTGGATTCAACAGTCCCGAATAACCAGGGGAGCCGGCAGAGTTCAGTTGAAAACTATCATAGCTGGTAGATAAATGTGGGAATCCGCTGTTTTGCGTAAGAGTGTTAAACGTTTGTGGTTGAACAAAGGCATTTGCTCGGTTGCCGCTGTTCAAGTGATTAAAAATATTCTGGTTGAAAAAGGCGTTTGGCTGTAGTACGGGCTGCATAATGGCAACGTGAGAAGGCATAGTGAGAAGTGGGTTTTTGCAATAGTACGGAGAGGTTTCATCAGTTCTCCTTTTTTTACTGTATTGACCTTGATGAACACCCCGTTGACTCGACAGCAAATTAATACCTGATCGAAATTCTTGTGAAAGGTCACCAGCACCGAAATTTTTCGAAGCACCAGCGTGCTTCGTCATCTTCAACTTATTCGCCTTATAAATGTGTCCATTTAGGCTCTCAGGCGACATAAAATCCGTATCTTTGAGCAGACTTGAAGCCGGGGAATCAAAAACATTTTGATACAATCCTTGAGTCAAAAGGAATGGATTTGACGAAGTCGGGAGCATTTGAAGTGCTCACCCTGAGTTCTAAAGATAATACATTGCAAGTAAAAGTAAATTACCTCTATATTTACTAAAGGCTAGACAACATTGCTCACAGGGAACGCAAGTAGATCTAATTACTTTACCTAATCGTTCACAATCAAATCTAAAAATATCACATTTACTTTGATGCTTCAACTGGCAAATATGGAACACCTACGAATTTTCCCACGAAATTGGAAAATAGGTGAAATTAGACCGGCATGCAAAGCATGAATTGGGCGTTAAAAGTGTGATACAGAAAACAAAAGATCCAGTATGATGCATTCACCGAATGCGTATTGTACAAGATAATAATGTCACAAGTTACTAAAACCACACAAAGCTAAACGCTATGAAAGGCAATTCTACCCGGTATTAATCATTTAAATCAACATTACAAGCTGGCTGCTAAAATCATGACAAATGTTCTTCTGTGGCTGCAGTTGAACTACTTTATGGTGAAAGGCGCAGTCTGAAACCGCCTATCTTAATAACACTGCGATGGCGTCATGCAATCGACTACTTGATTATAGATTCGATTTGGAACACTGTAAAGCACCGCAAGGGACTAGTTTTGCAGACAAATTCATGCCTATTTATGGACATATTTGTGCCAAAAATGAACAACGCAAAGTAAAGACAAGATACTACGAGGAAGAGAACAAAATATAGATGATGAGATAGAACTAGAACGGCATAATTTAATCGAATTGACCCTCGGAAGCATACCAGAGTCCGGATACCCTTCACGAGGCTAATGCGATGCAAAAAAAACAGAGAAGCAGCCTTGCAATCCAGATTACACAAAACCTTCAATTACAAAAGCAGTCAAACTACCTTTCACACAGTAATCCCACTAAGGAACTTGTAAGATTAGAGCGAAACATAACCTCATAAAATTACACTATGTGACAAAGTAAGGTCAGGAAAAACACCATAAAAGTTGAAAACTACACAGGGAACGTCCACGTACCTAAGCATCAAACCGACTGAAGCCTCAGGTGAGAGCAGCTGAAAGGGACGCGGCTGACTTAAACAAAAACATTTATCCCAAATCTAGACAAATACCGAACTAAGCAGAAAAATTTCCTATTTTTCATCTTTGATCAAAAGGCAGAGTGCCAAAACTGCCATAACTTATATACTTGCACCTGTTTTGTGTTTCAATACATTCTTTTCATGCCCAGACAGAAGTAAATTGTGGCTCACATTATTTTACAATAAAAAGGCCTTTAACTCTCTAAAAGCTTTAGGTGCACAGTCGGTTAGATTAGCTTATTATGTACTTGTGGCTAACTATTAGTGATCAATGCCCATTTAAGTAGTTAATAATCTACGGACTTGTTAACAGCCAACGACCTATGGCTTGCGGGGCACGTGTTTGGATCCACACTTTGTTTTGCAGGCCTGCAGACGCACTAGCTCAAATCTCACATTGGTGATGTGGTTCTCACACTGCTCATCCTTTTAGTAGGTCAATAATAGAGCTTCCTTCGTGCCGACATAAATAGCTAGACCAGATGACCCCATCCTTCCCTACTGAACACAGCGCACCCATTGGGGGGCCAAATCGCCCAAGGGCTGCGAGCCATCGCCTCCTCGTCGACTCTTGATTCCCGAGTTGGCCGTAGCCCACAAACCCACCCTCAGACCCAAAGCCACGTTTTCGAAGATCATTGTGCTTCGTGGCAAAGTTAACTCCTTGTAGCGAAAGCCAGCCGTAATGGAAAAATAATTAAAGGCAGCCCTAGTTTTTAATATGCGGAGGCGGTTGAAGATCCCTGGTTGTGAGAGTGGAGCACGTGGACCCTTACCGCCCACCATTTGAAGGGTTCTTTTGATTGTATCAATAAAAGGCAAGTTAATTTCAGAAGCCATCTTTGAATGTGCTTTACAAATGAAACTCGAGAAAAAAAACGGATTTGTGCTGATCTTAAGTGTTCTTCGCGGCAGGCTGACAATAGGCGCCGTCAAAACTGCTTGAAATAACTCCAGATGCACTCCTGAAAAGGGAAAGCAACTTGAGTTACAATAAGGAAGTAGGCGAACTAAATTGCGTGCTACTTAAATGTCGTGATTCACGGCTTATGTTGATTCACATTCACTCAATTTTTTGGATAGACAATGGCGAGTTTCGTATTTCTGTAGCTATTTTCTCACATTTACTTCCTACCGTTTCAACTCTAGCATGCAAACCTTTTGAAAAGTATCCTATTTGGACTCTAAAAAATTCGAATGATGGCGACTTTGAGAACTTTACGATTTTGACCAATGGTATGTCTTGGAAACATAATCAACGCCAGCTGCTGACTCCAGGACCAAAAATTGCGGTTACGTCAAAGAAGAGAGCTCATAAAAGGTCTACTTACAGACAAAAAGTAGGAAAAACATCCCTTCTGATTGAAAGCTACCACTCATTTTAATGTATTTGGATCAAGGTTATTTCACGAACGGCGTAGCCGAATACTCAGTCTTAGGTACCCATCTCTCCTAATTTTCTTCAGCCGAGAAGAGAGCCTCGCTGTCGTCGCTGTGAGCGCCGGTGCATTGCACCACCGCCGGCTCTCCTTCACTCCTCAAATTTCGGGTCTGAGCAAGGAAGGTGGCCGAACTGTTGACAGCTTCTAGCAGACGAGTCATCTCACTCTCCATTTGTTCGAGACGAGTTCGCAGTCGCGTTATCTCCATATCATCTGGCACAGAGAAGTAGTTTCAGTTTCCATGCTCACAAGTCTCAGTCTTGGAAGCAATTACAGAATTACATGCATGCTTCAACTAGATTGTGCTACCGTATTCGAAATGGGTAGACAAGTTCAACTCAGCATTTCTATTAAAATGAAATATTTATTGCCAATTATACGCAATAATGCATTTTGCATTTGTCCACTTCCCTTTTTGGATAAAGAACTGGAGGACAAATAAGCGCAAACCCTAAGTAAGAGAGTGTAAAGCTTAGGGAAAGCAGTGCAAATCGTATTCGTCGCCTTCACCTTAGGCTAGATAAGTGTTTACCTATAAAGACTCCGATGATAAAATTGAAATGAGAGGATCCCACAAAATAATGGAATTTCGATTGCGTAGGGAGGGGTGGTTTTGTACAGCAAGTTTGCACTAAAACAACCCCGGCAATGCAACTTAATAAAACGGTAGGAAATATTTAATGACGTTTTGCTTGCCTAGGTTGTCCTGATCGGCTTTTTTGAGTAAATACTCCAAGTCCTTAGGCAGACCTGCAACCGAGCGGTAGACATCAGGTGCTGCATTGGAAACACCTAAAGGAAGTGACCATCCTATGTTGCCTAAAAATTGTAGGAGTGATCCTACAAGTCATGATCCTACATGGAGGTCCAATCCCATGCTCATCTCCTGAGGAATCGCTGTCCATTTTAAATTTTTCTTTCTCAGGAACATAACGGAAATTGCGATAGTAGTCTTTTAGATGATCCGCCTTTTCCTTCGGGTTCACTTTTCTCCGTTTGTTCAATAACTAAATAAAACGCAACCGTTTCTTAAGAGTACTAAATTGCATAAAAATAGGGAGCGAAGCTGCTTCTAAAAATTGCACCCTAGTAAACAAAGACCTGAATTTACTCTTACGGTCATGCGCGTCTACTTTGAAGTTCTAAACTAACCTTGACGATAATGTAAACAAAATAAACGAATATCCCAAAAGCATAAAATGGTAGGATTGTCGCAATTATTCCAGGTCCTCTGTCTTTCTTTTTTGGGATGTTAGCATACCGTTGCGAGTATTCGTGCTAAATGAATATGCGTCAGGCAATGGTTCTGAACCTGTGAAATGGACTTTTTCCTCTCGGTACTGCGGTCTGATATAAAAATAATGTTCATGAGGATATCCTACCCATATCTGGTTGATGCAGCCCGAAAAGATGGAAAATAGTAGGCTGAATAATAAATACATAGAGGACGCAAAACATCACGCAACTAAATGCTGACACAATCACGTTTGCGGCGGACCCGGCCATCACGAATACCGTCCCCCAGTTCAAGGCTATGGCGACCTTACAAAGATAATGAACATTAATCATTAAAACAGAATTAACTTTAATTATTTGAAACTTTTTTTGCAACAATTCTTACCTCATTTTACATATTTGCTTAATTTATTTTTGTTGTTAATTGCGCAATATATTAAATGGTACGACCTTTTGCTCCTATAACGTTGAATTTTGCTATTCATACTTTTAAATACTCCTTTGGGCGAGAGACATAGACATGACCCGATTGCCATTAATGCGAAGAAGAATAATTTTTTGACTTAGGAAGAAGTTAAAATTCCGAGTTTTTACTAAGACTATGTTGCTTTCCTTCCATCTGAGGCAATAGAGTTGCCGCAAATCGATCGTTCCTCTTGTGCCATTGGTGGGCTGCAGGGAAGAGGTGGGTGAGGGTAGTTTTGCAAATATGATTATTGTGGTCTTAACTTCATGATTTTGATAAATAGAAATTTGCAATGATTTTAATGTATTGTTTCATTCCCATCGGCTTGACGTTATTTACGCTAAATAATCGGCTCATCAACCAACTTTAGCCTTTAAAAGAATTACACTCGAATCGCAGACCAGCGCATGCTTTGTTATTTTTGGTTACTTATATTCATTAACAGGTGCGCTGCTCTATGCATCGGTTGGGCTATTAAGGCGCCTCGACGCAGGTGGGAATTCGCAGACAAATTGGGGCAGCTCGATCCCCACAGGTTGACACCCCTTAGCGCACCTTTACTGCAGTCATGGAAACCACTGCCTCCATCAAACCTAATATGTTGTTTTGCGTAAATCGCACATTCCTATTCATAATAGAAAATCCCAACAAAAAGGAGTTTTGAGCGGAATCCATTCTATAAACACTACACGATCTTAATAAAGTATTTCTGTATTAAAAACGAAAGGCAATAAAAGTGTTTGGTCAAAGTAAAGCAACGTCTGAACACAGGAAATGTGAGATGGATACTTCGTGGGTGATATGGCGGTCAGTTAAAGTTGAATGTTACAAGGGTGGTACCGATTGGAGGTAACTTGGGTGCCATAGCATCCTCTATCGCCTCCGGTCCAGGCTTCAAGATCGTGGTGGGATGAGGAATGGATACCAGTGTCGTCGTGATGCTTCTGCCACAGTCGAGGCAATGACTGGTAAGTGATGAGGCTTCGTTGTCCCTGTGGGCTCTTTACTGAAATGCAGTACCAATGTAAATGCCCATATACAATTGGCCGAGGTAAGTTTTGGCAGCAATTAACGAGTTAAATTTGCAAGCGTTTTAGGATTGAATTAGCTCCTAGGCTATCCGTCTCCATACTTCAGATTACAGTAAATTAGCACATCATGCGTGTCATGCATTTAGCTGGTCCTTAAACATGCGAACAGATTACAACACGGACGAGAAACGGTTGGGATAAGCTTAATTACCATGGTGTTAGGGGATGGTGAGAAACCAAAACTCACCGGAGTTTAGCGGAGATTGATTCGAAGACCAGTTACTGGACCACTGAAGATGCAAAGACTGACTTGATGACAATGTGAAGTCTCGGGCTAAATCCCCGAAAGCTAACCTCATTATTGACAAAACCGGTAATTTAGCACGTCGCCCGGTGGTATCTCAGATCATCAGTCACCATCATGAAGCAACAGTTTACAGTACCGAACTCCCCAATTCAGTTGCTGCTCAAGAAATGAAAAAATGAGTTGTTCTTAGGCCATCAATATCCTGCATTTATTTCCTCCTCTCAAACTCAGCCATGGGCACTCAGACAACAAAACTAAGACGTGCGTATGTCTGAAGATGGCATTGAACTCGTCAAAGCTAATCCCTCATGATCGTTCACCTTCAGATTCGACGACCATCAAGTTACAATAGATGTCTTACACGCATCAAACTCCCCTGATAAAAGCTCAACGACGAAAATAAATTTGCTGCGACAGGTACAAATGATTTTTCACTATCAGGCGATATAAGTGACATGCAGGATAAAAACCGCAAAATTGTTCGGGTTTGGAAGAATCCCTCATCCAATATGGTCTGAAACACAAGCAACCAGTTTAGAAAGGTTACAGACTGGTCAAATACCAATATAGTGCTTACTTTGCAGGGACTTAGTCCAAATCTCAATCCATCGCACTCAGTAAATTAGCTTAAACCTTTCAGCAATCTGTTCTCTGCTAACATGGTGTGATATCAAATTGGTGTTCTCGATGGTGGTCAAGGTCAAAGTAATATCATTTGCATGCTACAAGCACTCCAATCAATGCATGATTAGGCGAATTCCAGCAACCTAATAGAATTGAAGTACTCGTTTAGATAAGAGGCGAAACAAAGATGATCGGTGTACAAAGGCGCGTAAAAGAGATTGAGGATGCGGCGACCGCGAAACGGAAATGAAGCGTGGGAAAGAGAGTCGGCGCTTACCTGAGGAGAGAAGAGGACGAGATCCAATGGATGATTTGTGTACGGGTATGGGAGTGAAGAACTGCGGTGAGTGGAGATTGGGCGGTGGTGGTGGGGGCACTGGCAGTGGCTGCGGCGCTACGGGACCCGGAGACAGCGTGGGTGGCAGTGGACCGAAAGGTGCCAAGGAGAGCGAAGGTGGTGACAGCTGCAAAGGCGCAGCGAGATTCTTCACCTCGCCAGTGGACAGGAGGGGGCGACGTACACCAAGGCGGATCATGTTGCCACCTGCTTGAATTATCTCCACCGCTCGGCGATGCGACATTCCTGCCGTTATGAAGCCATTGATCTGCAGCAACTCATCGCCCACCTAGGAGACCGATGAACAAGTTAGCTACCCCGCCTGTCGGTTACGGTCACAATCACCCATTTGCAGTTGAAACGGGCTTGAGATAGAAGGTTTCCTTGAGTTATAATTTGTCTCATTGGACAAGAATGATAAGAAAAATCAGTGCATCCTGGTAAACTATGTTTTGAAAAATGAGAAATTGAATGATGTTACCAAGGGAAGTAAAAACCGTACAACTTTGCTGTTCAAGGAAAGATAGTAGCAGCTATTTTGTGCTTTAAATAACCATCGCTAAGGTCGAAAATAAGGCAACTTTCGGCGATTAATGTCAAAGTTTTCGATATAAAGGCAAGTTGATATGGTAGTGGTTACCCGATAAGCCGTTAGACAGGTTCACATTCTTCGGCATCTACGTCCTTATCTGCTAAACCTGCTAGATCAACGAGTTCGGACTCGACTTGCCTTTCCACAATCAAAACACCGAAATTGTTGATGGTTTAATAATGACACTAGCGAGGGCGACAAGGAGGCAGATAAATAAGGTGTTAGCAAGTTACCAAATATTTCCCACCGTATCAAAAATCTTTGCATAATTGTTCAGTCAGATGGGAGCCTGTTAACACTGTCAAGTAATTGTGAACAGTAGAGGATGTTCTAATAGCCTCAGGATGGTACTACAAAACTGAAGCGATTCTAAAGTAAGTCAAAATTAAGTAAGGAAATAATCAGAGATAATACTACCACCACTCTCATCGATTGCCAAAATTTTCGCCGAAAGATGCTTTGATTGTTTGCTCAGCACCCCGTCATGCTTGGACAGGGAAAGGAGGGCCTGGTCTTTGAACTGAGCCCTTCTATGGATCAGTAATGCGCATTCTACCTCAACATTACGTCTTCCCCACTCCTTCAGATTGCCTCACCGCCAAAAGCAAGCTCGACCCCAAAGTATAACTGTTCCTATTTCCATTTCTGAATGCTAAACCTTAACTTGACGGTTGGTGACAACCCCTAGCAGAAGGGCTAAAATGGCGTCTATATTCATTAGCTACCTCAGTCCCGAGTTCTGCGAAAGATGGGGTTTGAAACTAAAGTAACACTAACCGTAACCATCAACCATCTGCAAAAGGTCGTTACAGAGCTGACGTTGGTGCCATAATTGAATAGGCACTACCTCCATCATCTCCCTACCAGCCGCATAGAACTCGGATAGGTATGACCAGGCAGAGCTGAATTGAGGATAAATAGGAAAAACTTAACAGACGCAGTGCCTTATCTCCATAAAACTCTTAAACACTGTCCTCTACCACATGGTTCTTCTTTTTAACCAATGGTCCCATAACTAACAATGTACATTCGTGATGGCCAGTACAATCCCCTCCACCTAATACAGTTCTCGAGCGGAGCAAAACTTCAGATCCGGTGGAATTGCCGAGAGGGAACAGTGACGTTGCAATAAAATATCTTCCCGGTTGCACGCAAATTGGATGACTGGTGCGATTGGCGCATAGATGTTGTTCTTAAAGCACCGTTCACATTGCAACGGCCGACGCGCGAGGCTGACCAAGAGGAGCGCCGAAGACGAGCCTCAAAAGGAGAGGGTGGGCTATTTAATACTTTGATTCTGTCTAACTCTTCGCTTTGATCTTGCAGATACTGACTTTTTTCGATAGCATTTATCGTGAGAGAAAACTGAAGCAACAACACTTTTAGATGGGTTGCACAAACTTCTTTAAGATTCTGAGACACCAAACACAAGTTTTGGCAAGAAGCAGTTCGGGTACTTCATTTTTGCAACACCCATAGCTGACAGAAAGCGGGGCAGTAACATTTAAACGAATCAAGTGGCCTAGAGTGAGGTGTCTTAGCGCCAAAGCTCCCGGCAAAGGTAGCCACTTTTAAACTTCTAAGCGATTCTTGGGATAGATTTTGGAATACTGGGACTGTGTAGCAAAAGCATAGCAATTACAAAACAACAATCAAAGCATATTTTGGTTGCAGCAAGTAGAATTAGCGCTGTTTTCACGACTCAGCTGAAGGAATGATGACTCATAATACCATGACAGTAACAATTTTGAGGGAAAATGCTCCCGTTAGTATTAGACAGAATAATAAAAAAAGCTAGCCTGAGATATCGCCATTTTTAGAATGGTGGTAAGTCAGTTGGTGAAAAAAGCGCATTTTGCCTGTGGTGGCGGTGTTTCGACGTGCTACCAATTTATAACGACCAGAGTCTGGGCTATAGTCTTCAAGCTTCCAAGCCCTCATTTTTGGAGTCTTCTGTACTGCTAGAAATAATGATGCCAGTCAGGAGCAATAACACTGTAAAAGCATTATTCCTAACCCTCTTTTTATAACTATAGTTAGGTATTTGATCAGCGATAGTGATAGCTCAATTTGCGTTATATCCTACTGCATTCAGTTTCTTCCATGCCTCCAGTAATTAAGTATCAAGTATCCATGTCTTATGACAGCACTCTTCCATTCCAAGGCGCGTGCATACGTGGTGTAAATGGAAGTGTTAGTCAGCAAACTGAAGCCTGTGACTCACGTGACTACAGTGTGTGTGTATATATATATATACCTTGAGTCGACCATCGAGATGAGCAGGTCCACCCTCAGCCACTCTAAGGACAGTGAGGGGCATCTGGTTGAATTCGTGACCTCCGCGGATGGAGAATCCAAACCCTCGACTGGAGCGAAAGAGAGTAACATGGAAGAACACTGCTCGCGCCTTCTGCTGTTGAAGTAGATGCTGTTGCTGGTGGTGGTGGAACTGACTGTTGCAGAACTGCATCTGTTCGTAGGATGGAGTCATTGCTGCAATACAGAGGAAGGGTCAACGATAAATACACAGACGATGTATTAACTTAAACTTCAGTGGAGAGCACTTACAGGCGTTGCAGGGGAGGACAGTGAGGGCAAGTTGGGAACCGCTGGCCTTGACCAGACGAATGACCTCTTCGCGCGGCAGACTCGCCACGTTGACCCCGTTGACGGACAGCAGGCGGTCGCCCACATGCAGAAGACGCGATCGGTCTGACGCGCTACCTGCAACCACTCTGGCTGAAAGCCATGCATGAAAATGATCTGCGTAAGCAGTTCCAAGAACAATGGAATTTGTTGATACGCAAGCATCTACCGTTTCTTCATATCCCAGCTGGTGTCGTAAACATGCGTTATTCCGTACTTCGATAATGCAGCTACTGCTAGGTGCCTTCATTAATAGCCCAGGCGCCAAAACAGCATTAAAGTCCTCGGTTAGCCCTATTGCCCCCTTGTACGCGATAGACAGTACCTCAATTGTTTGCTTAACTTTTGAAATTGGAAACGGACCACCAAGAAACTCCCCCACTGTACACCCACAAGTTGACCCCATCTCCAAGCCAAGCCAGTGGCTGATTTTCCGATAAGACCCATTTTCCCCGAGCATCATGCATTCTTGGGCGATAACTGCTAGTGTTGACAGTTGTGTTATCTTTTATTAAATCTAAAACTATTATTCTAATAAGAAGTGTTTAAGGTATACCAACATACCATAAATCTAGAATTCAAGTCATTGGGTACAAATGCGAAAAATCATTTCCTAAATGGAAGTTTTTAATGCAATAATCCGTTGAAGAACAAAAGCTAGTCTATCTTCATGTAGCTCAAGTTTTGACAGTGATCTCGCCTGTCTTATCTGACGCTTTTGATACATTCCAGGATCACGTAAAGAAAAACAGTATGGAATCTAGTAAACTCATCAAATAAAAGAAAAACATAATACAAGTGAGACCAAAGTGTAGGTATGATGGTTTATTTGCTGGTTTGACCATTCGTTTTGGTTACACGGGGACTGAAGGGCACGACCATTGTGCTTCCACTGTGCGGCAAGGCTCCTCCTCTGTGCCTAGACAATGCGTTTTATACTCTGCTTTCTTCGATCATCAGGAAAAACTCTGGACGCTACATTAATGAGAAAGGGAAGCGAATCCGATCCCAAAGGAAAACTGCCCTGATTTACATTCCTGAATGTCCCAGTCCCGTGGTCTGCAGTACTGTTGATAACAATCAAAGCAATACTAGCTGTGAAGTGAACAATGTAGGTGAGTTTGTTACGAAGTTTTTTTACGGTACCTATTTGGGGATGTTAATCAAGCGAACCTCAACACCTCTTTCAACTCACCACAACCGGTAGAGAGCCCAGATTGCTAATGACTGGGAAAGCTGGGGTGAAAGCAAAATGGCAAGGAGGAAGGGATGCAAAACTATTTCAACCAATATATTTTACAAAGCAATTCTGCTTTTAGGCCAGTGTTCTTACGACTAGCGATGGACATGCGAGACATCCTACACAATTCTCCTATTTACAACAGCGTTCCGGGACAGAAGCAACCAGGACTGCTAAGAGGAATCAACGAAATTGAGTAAACTATGCTTCTGTTGCAAAAAAAATGGGACAACAGCGCAGGTGGTTCGTGAGTGTATTTCTTACGGTACCAACTACATTTTGAGAGCCGAGGCAGGATGCTGACTGGGAAGAGTGACGGAGATGACATTCAGAAGAGAAGAGGGCTATGTGTAACACCAGTTATTTGTTCATTCTTTCTCTTCGGTTTTGCGTGCATTGAAGGTTGCAGCCATTTTACTTCTGCCCAGCGGCATTTCGGTACCTCTATGCCTCTTCATTACATCGACAATGCATATTTTACCATTGTATTGTTGCCTCGATGTGCTACACAAGCATTTCCAGTTCATCCAACAACAATATACAGACATTAATGCCGACGTCGAACATAATTCATGTGAATTGTAATTATTAAGATAGAAATCAAATCCAGCAATTTCGAAGGATGCAACACCTTTCCAAATCTGTTCAAGGAAGCATAAATTAATCCACGCATCTGGTAGAGTAGAAAAATAATAGGAATTAACTTTATCCAATTCATAATTACCGACCGAAAAACTGATCAGGTAGAAAAAGCAGTTCAGATGTGATTAATATAACTGTACTGTTTCAAAGATATTGGTAAACAGGGCCTGCCTTGGAGTCGTAGAAACTACGGTGACCTTTTACTCTGGCTAACTTATTCATAACGGTGACTAAGGCAATAGAAACTAGCGCCAAAGGAATGAATGGGGTTACGTGGTGTCGTGTCAGCTCAGAAATGACGTGTATTTTCTGTCAAACTCTATTGGTCCTTATAACAGGATCGCATGAACGTATTGAGGAACCTTTCACCGCCAAAAAAACTATGTACTCCGTGATACTTGTCTGCTTTACCATTCAGTCAAAAGAAGATGCACAAGCTCGTTACGATCGAAAAGTGTAGCGGCTGTGATTAAAATAAGTTTCTGTGCACTAATTTGTGTACAACCCAAGCTATTTCCGGCATGAAAAAAGCAACGGTTCAGTCTTTAACGAAAATTTCTTGTGACAATTGTATTGTCCGTGCGCGGCGTCACAAATGTACGACGTGTTCCTCGTCAACACAATCATTGGCTGCATCAAATCGTGTTTTGTAAGCATGTTGATTGATATTGAAATGATAAAATAGGATTTAGGCTACCATTAATCTGGTGATAGTTATATTTTCTTTCAGTTTCTGAGCATTATTAACCCGACCAGCCAACCTTCCTTCCGCATCCTAGTAGAGGTTAATTTATTGACCAATATTTACTTTTTACTCCAACCCGCCTTCAGTAGTATCCTTTCCATTTGATCACAATACCCTCCCCAAAACAAGCATTAAAAACAATACACCAGCGAATGAAACTCACAGATAAAGTGGTCTCCGGACCTGGTATCGACCTGACCATCCCGCCTTGACTTATTTGATTTGGAAGGTGCGTTGGCAAGGACGAAGCCGAAACCCTCCTCACCCGATGCACGTTGCAACAGGACGCTCCGTAACTCCGCCGGTGCTGCCGCGTTCGAGGACCAGCATCGAGTCTTGCTACTCTCTGTCGATCGACTTCCGCTCTGAAGTGGGAAGAGCAATAAAAAAATCGGGTTGAAGGCGATAACCGAGACGGTCTCACTAGGTGCTGCATTGGTCCAATTGTGCATTAAGCATTAGGTCAGTCCACCGTCATTCCTTTTAACAATAATGAAAGGGAAAAATAAAGCATGCGCAAAGTAGGAAAGGACTGAGAATAATTCTGGTCATTTAATTATGCAACTATATGGATCGGTGAAAAAGAAAACAGGCTATTTGGAGTTTCAAAAAGAATGGAAAAGATGTAGAACCTTCTTAGTCTGAGGAGAATTCTACCGCTTATTTTTTGTGCAGCAATTTAATAGGTCAAGTGGACTAATTACAGCTAGTGCTACATTAAAAAGTTCAAACGCCCGGTCTATTATAATCATATTTCCCCTCGAGACACCAATAAATACCTCGAGGATAAAATGCCACACTGAGCTTGTGCGTCGTAGACCCAAAGGAACAGTAAAATCAGGCAGCACAATGTTCGGTGGCTAGACAGAGGCAATTTAGGTGTAGATTAAGAAGCATGTGGAAGGTGGAGAGGGAGAATTTAGCCAGTTCAATTACTAACCGAGTTTACTTTAAGATCATTTCAACAATTAGGCAGCCAGCGAGGTCATTCAACTCTCCAAACGAGGACGATAGTCCAATTTTTAGGTAAAAAGAAATTGATCAGATAAGGTGCCAGTTTTTGAAGGATAACAACCGCAAAAGAGGCATTTTAAATTCCCCCAACCCCATAGAGAATTGGGAAAAAAGAGGGACGAGAGATGAAGTTACTGGTCGCAGGAGAGGGGTGACGCGCACTGCTGCAAATGCTCGCGATTCCAGAAATACATTTCTTTGCGATTTTCTGGAGCGTTTAGTAGTCTTAGCCAGCCGAACTGTGGTCAGTTTCAGAAGTCTAATGAGGAGTTAAAAAAAGAGGGGAGCAACTCAAGCGCACTAATGTTCCGTTATTTTTTTCCTTCTTTTGATGAAAAGCTACCTGCATACTCACATGCCTTATAACGTAATATAAAATGATTCAGAAGGTAAAGGAGGTTTAGGCCGTATTTAAACCCAAACTCCTAGCTAACCAATCTTACTTGCGAGACGATAAGCATCAAACTGCTTCTATCATCCCCGACACGGAAGTGACTGAGGAAGCGCAAAGGAATATACTCATTCTGCTTAAGTCACAATTTACTCAGCTGCCTCATGCCTCATAGTGCATTCAGAAATAACTGGGACGCTTTACTAATGGTGTACAACACGTTAAAAACCCATTAGAAAACAAAGTTGAAAGGAAATACAGGGGAAGAATTAAAGCTATCGTGGGGTTGGAGCTGTCGAAGCTAAACTGAATCGCATGCATGATAAGCTGTGCAGCAGATTTTCAGCTAATGCGTCTAGGTTAAAAAAACAAATAAATGAAAAGAAGAGGTAATAAAGGACAACTGACCGTGGAGGTGGAGGCGGAGGCGGAGGCTGGGAGAGAAGGCGGTGGACGCCAGAGACCAAGGGTGACCTCGCCATGGGCCTCTGCGGCGCGCTCAAGGAGAGCGAGGACCTTCGCATGGCTGCCACCAAGAACCCGTGTCCCGTTCACCGAAACTAATCGGTCACCAGCGCGCATCTGAGTGCTCCGCTCCGCCGCGCCACCCGGAGCAAGCTGACCGATTGTAACCTACACAGCAAGCAAATACATCAAGTCGATTCAATCGCTTCCAGTCTGCTTACACTAATCTTAATATAATGCCAATGAGGAATAACTGCCTTTGGTAATTTTTAAACGCCAATAACAGTAATGAAACGTGGGGCTGGGCTCGAAATAAGATTAAAAACTGGGTCATGGCCTTGCGCAGATCCTTTTGCTAGTATTGCCGAAAAACCCACGATATGGTCCAGTATACGCTGCAAGTGGAAAAGCGCCTTTCCAGACAATAAATTCACTCATTTGGATATTCAGCTGGGGGTAATACCATTAAATCATTTTATGGAGAAGGGGCGAAAAATAGACAACTTTAACTACGAGGGCGTAGTTATTTGTCACGTTCAAGCCTATCGCAGAGCTATTTCAGTCCAACAATCCGATTATCCCTGCATGGTTGCATGACTAAGTCTTTCGCGTCTAGAGACAAAGGAGCTCTACAGAAGGGAAAATCGTAAGCTTGTGCCTTACTGGAAAAGGTCTGTAGACTGCTCGGTTTGGTCTCAAAGGCTTAAGGTAAGGGCTCTGTACTGCCACTGGTTGGCGTGGTCTCCGGGCTAATGAAAATGGCCCTTCAGCTCGTCTGTACGTCGATGATACGCTGGTACCAGAGGAACGCAAATCCAACCTTAAAGGGCAACTACTCTTATTTCCATTCCTGAATGCCAAAACTTGACCTGAAGGAAGAAGGTTGTGTTGTGGATGAGAGGAATCATTGACGATCCCTAATAGGGGTTGAAAATTACGTCCACCTTTTGCGACTACTGCAACCCTGTGTCCTGCAGTAACGCTACAAGTGGAGCGGTAATAGTCATGACCGTCAAAAACCTAGAAAAGGACGCCACAGAGCTGCCTATGGTACCTGTAAGAGGGTGTTAATAAAGCTGCACAGAAACTAGGAAGATATAGCTGGGCAGTATTGAAGTGAGCACAAAAATGGCAAGGAAGGCAGAGGCAGAACTCAATTCCTGCTAAACTATTTCAAGCACCGAACTTTATTAAATGGCTATTTTTAGGCCAGTTTGCCTACATCTCGCAACGGACAGTTGTGAGGTCCACCACTTTCGTCAATTCTCTCAAGCAGAGAAAAACTTCAGATTCTGTGGAATTGCCGAGAGGGTTCAATGAGCTGTGGTTGAGCACCGGCCCAGTTCAACGCAACTTCGGTAGTGGCGCCGTTGGTTCGTGGGTGTTTTTATCACAGCACTATGTTTTGATGGCCGACGCGGGAGCACCAGTGACGACGTTCAAAAGTAGAGAGAAACCGATACAGGATTATTTGTTCAACGTTTCGATTTAATTTCGATGACACTCAAGTTTCTACCTTTATACTTCCGCTTTGCATTACACCTTCATTCGTATTTTAAGGAGTTTCTTCCAGTTACTTAAATTTCTTATTAAAAAATGCGTAAAAATTATCAGGCCTCTTTATAAATTACCAATGACGCAGCTAACAGTTGCCTAGTTTCACCCTCTTCCATGATCGGACATTGACATTTCGTCAAGTTGCGAAATTATATGACCTTTTCTTGAGGCAGGTCTAAATTTTTTAGCGAATTTCTTTAATTTGCAAAGGCTACCTTATTAACTATAGAACGACGCCGGTGGGGGAAGAGGGAGCGTAAATGTCAATGGTGAGTTTTTTGAGAGGTGAAGCGATGTGCCCGTATCAGGTCTCACCGGGAGCGCATTAGTGGAAGCGCTAATGTGAAAACTGAAAACAGACTCTTTGACACTCAAATACGGCATGTGTTCCCACTTTAATAAATTCTCAAATTCCGAAGAAATGAAGAGAGAACGAACAAATAACAGTCTCCATAGGTTTAGGTTATCATCTTAATTTCGCGGTGTCCTGTCCAAGGCATTTTTGTTGCCAATCCAATAGACCTCCTGCAAACGTATAAACCAAAGCGATATAACCCCGTAAAATTTTTGGAGTGGACTCCAAAGCTACACCAAAGGTAGTGGAACCCTATTCCACCTTACCTACATCCCATCAAATACCTGACTTCTTCCACAGGTTCACAGGCAGGCTTCTTCTAGACTCGCTGATATGATTTTGGGGGATGACGATGCAAGCGAGAACGAGCAAAGTGCAATATGACGGACATAGTGGATTCGAAATGTGGATGCTCAAAAAGATCGGATTTTATTACTAAAGCGTGGGATACGCACCTGAGTGCCCTCCTCTGAACCTCCGAGAAGTTTAAAGCCAAAACCATTGGCCTCGTGTCGCAAATTCACGAAAAATTCGCCGCAAATGTGAGGTGCAATGGTTGTGCGTCGAGGCAGTGACTCGTACTCCGAGTTCAGATGCAGCAAGTGTCCGCTTCCGAAGGGGTTGCCTGGAAGAAATACAAGGTATAACAGAACGGTGGATGGGCCTATCCATTTGCATGGATTCCACTCACCGTAATGGTGTCTGAAACCTCTCAGCCCATCTGTACCCATGTAATAAATTTTCGTACACATTGGTGCCTTGCTAGACCTTCATACATGTACGTTTGCGCTGCTTGTTGAGGAACCCATCACATTTTCAGCCAAGTAGTCTGTTTCATATTGAGTGCCTTCAGTGGGGAGAATCATCAACCAGAATTAGAATGAACAATAATGCGCTGAAGCGTCGTAGGCTGTGACTCAGCCTAGTCTATCTGGAGTTTAGGTGCATGCATAACCCAAGGTAAAGTAGATGAACGTGAGAGTTTTTTCTCTAATGGCTATGTGTGTAATAGTAATGAGATGCAAAAAAACTGTTAATTATAGCCTCCAAATGAAGTGAAATGTCTTGTGTGTCACGCGGATCTGACAGAGTGAACGGGGTGAATGAGGTACTAACTCATTGTAAGTAGTTTAGGCAGCCATCAAGGAAGTACCGATCACGAAGATCATAGCTTAACCATATCTTTGTTTTCTGCAATACTACCACTGCATCGATTTTAGGCATCGCCTATCAGCCTAGTTGCGTTTCTTGTCTTTCAGTCAGTTTGCATCTCAAAATCTTCAAAGCTGAAGTGGCAATATCGTGTAACCCAAGCTATTGGTCCTTCAACTCTCATACATAATTATAATACAACTAATTTTAAACTAGTATGCCTTATTAAGTCCTCGTGGATGATTCGGACTCACCTGGTGGTGTGGCGACATATGCTGTATCAAAACGCTACAGGTGGAGCTCAGAATATGCAGATGACCGAACCACTAGATCCACAATGGCATCGACTTCTTACAACTTCCTGTACCCCAAAACACGCATAACACCCAGTAATGGAGTGAAATCATGACTTGAATCGAAATTACCTTCATAAACCTGCTCACAGTGCTGCCAGGAGGACCTGATAGCCCAAATATATAAAATGTAACTATTTTCACTACCCGTATAACATTGACCGACCTTAAGCCCCATTTAAAGTCGAATTCCTCCTCAATGGGGTTCACGATTCGCAATCAAATCCGTGAATTAAACTACTCATACCATAAAAAGCATTCACCGGATTTTCCGCAAGGGAGCCTATGTGGTCAAATTATACTTTTTAACTGTACGCCTGACCACGGGGAACTTTCCATTCTGCAATCTTCTAACAAAGCCGTTTCAAGGCTCGTGTTATTTAAAAAATGATTTCAGAGTTCATCGAAATGGTGGAAAAGCAATTCAACACGTCAGTGATAATAACTCACTTCGCGAGAGACCCTGCTGTAGACAATAGGCGTCGAAATCAGTCCCTCCGTAACGCTTGAGGCCGGTGGTCCAAACAGCAGCGCTAAAACCACCTCCGCTACTACCGAAGCCGGGATTAACACCGCTTGTGTTCGTGTTAAGTGGTGGCGAGGGACAGCGATAGAGCTCTAGCCCATTCACTGACTCGCCCAGACTATAGATGCAATCGGAACTGCTGCCCAGTCCCGCTCCCGTACCACGTCGAGACTCTTCTCCAGGACCCGGGGTGCGGGATCGATAGCGGGTTGAGGCAGACGTCGAAGTCGTCATGCTCTGGACCTGTGGAGTAAATAAAAAAGAAAAAGAACACTTCGTCCCTAATGGAGCTAGCAAAACTTATGATGGTGTACGCAAGTTGTACAGTGGAACTAAAATAGCTGCTTCCTGCTTAGTTGAATTCTCACTGGAGAGGCAATAAGCTCAAGTACAGTTTTCTGAGAAGATACATAAGACCACTACGTAAAGTGCTCAATTGTTAAACTTGAACTTTTCGATTTCTTTAACTATTGAGGCGCGTTAGCTAAGAAAAAGAAACAAGGAAGGTGAGTAATCTTGTTCATCTTAGTTCTGTCGTGAAGGTTAGGGTTGGAGTTTATCTGCAGAACTGTCCTTCCTCCGTACTTTTACTTTGAGTGGACAAGGAAAACGAGGAGACCTACTCTGCTTCGTGCGATGACTGGAGATGCAACACTATGAAGAAATTCACAAGATAAAGCAGAAGATACAACTCAAGAGATGATATCAAGTTTGGACAGATGAAGGTGAAAGGGATCGTGAAATCACCATGTTTGCAATGGCACTAAAGATGGGTGAATTTAAAAAGATCCATAAAAATTGCCAAATCAAACTTGGCTGTGAAGTTAATGTAACACGTGTTGGACCACTTGTAAGAACAGAGGAGAATCCTAGGAGATCTTTCACTGACGATGGAACAAGGACTCTACGACAAGTATACCCGATAATCAGATTGAATAAATTTCCAACCATCCAACTAAAACAAAGCGATGCTTTTCACTCCGCTGTGCAGGAACCGGTCAGGTTGATGAGGTTAATCCACCACACAGACACGTTCAGCATGAATATTAAAAGGTGTCACATAGTTTCTACGAGCGAATGAATAAAGTTGCCTCGCAAGCTAGTTAAATTTTAAAATAAGTAAAGTTTGAAATTTCAATTTCTACTTCCCAAGAACTTTGCCCGGAAGTCAAATAGCGCTGCCACAGCCAACAGTCACGCAAGCCAGCGCACCCGAAGCGCAGCAAATCGGGGACTGCTAAAACTGACAATTTTATCTTACTTCTATTGAAATATGACCATGGAGTGAATTTTTAAAATAACAAAAACAATTTGAAATGCAATTTCTAGCAAACTAAAAGATATGATGCTCGTGTCGTCATAAAAAAAGGTGCCACAAATCCAATCACCAGAAGATGAACCCTCTCGACAAATTCAGTTAGGCTGAAAAAGCTGTGATTCAAAGGGCAAAGATCTTGCCTCTTCCCACCTTACTTCCAAGCGTAGTTATTCTGAAAAACTAGTATCATATGCCGAGTGGCTGAAGAAACAAATTTCACACCTCCAGCTGAGAATCTCAGGATGATGAGGGTGGAGAACGAACATAAGTGAGGATTGCGACCATTTAAACGACTTTGCAAAGCAATTATCGAGCTTCTATTTATTTATCCTCAACAGATATTTGGTTTTCGAGATTTGGCTCCAGAACCCTTTCTTCTATCCTCATGGTCACTCACAAGGCTGATGTATCTGCGGCATCAGTGCAACCACTTCCAAGCATTTCATTGTGCGCATAAACTCTACTTCACGACCAGTCTCGCAGTAGGGTTGCAGCTTATGTAATTACCAAGTTCACTTAAGGCTTGCAAGGTAATAGACTGTTGGGTGCTACGCCCAAACAATAATTTACTACCTCCTCTTCTGCGTTCATTGCTTTCAGAGAACGAGAAACTTGGAAGACTCTTGGCCGATATTTTGTAATGAATAAGCCAGTTATAAGATTATAAGGAAAAATAAAAAAAAGCTGTACATCATTAGCACCCCATGGAACGGAGTTTACCAGAAATGGCTCAGGATTCATGGATTGGGAAACAAATTATAAAAGATTCCCATAAGTTTCTGGTGCCGATTAGAGTATTAATACTGAAAATATTTTATTAAAGCTATTTAAGACACGAAAGTCGTAATGCTCCACCAATTACTAAAAATGTTAGATAAAAGCCCTTGACTGCTGCCTTCAGAGAACAGACAAACCAAAATTAATCAAGTGATTTTAAGGAGTCTTAAAGAAGATTTAGGAGACCCAAAAAATTGAAAAGTGCGTTAACTGAAAGAAAGGTATTTTTTCATTTGTTACAATTGCCCAGGTCTTACGAGGTTCCAGGCTCCCAGATTAGCGCAATTCACAGCAGCAAGACGCAATTCTAATGACATGGAAAAGAATCCCGATAGCATAAATGAGCTCTAGTCTTACATACTGCCACCTATCAGTACACGAATGTATACCACAAATCAGAGAGAAACGCTAGTAAAGAAGCGCCCAAGGCAATTAAAAAACGATGGAGAAGCGGCAGCAGCTGTTGATGCTACTGCCTCCTCTCCTCCCATCTTAATGGCCGTCGTCGGCGTTAGCCCTCATGATCCACGCACTAATTGACGCAGGGAGGGAGGGTTTAAACTAATTAGTATTACCGCGGTATGACCCAAGGGAGTGGAGGATGCAACCATCAACGAAATGGAACAAATTCACGACTTTCCTTCAAGGAGGTTACGTTTACACATATTATGAGGGTTTTATCCAAACCGCAGAACATTTTAATGAGCAGAAATTCAATTTGTGCCTTTAAATGCTCATCTACAACATCTTGGTGTATCCCAAAGCCAAAATAGCGTTTTTCAAAAGTGAGCATTACTTGTTTGTTAGTGCCTAGAAGTGAAGTAATTTATCAAAGTTGCAAACTCTTCTTGACGACAGTCTTTTCCGCCCTCATTCTGTACAACTTGATAGTGACGAGTTGTGCGTCCGGAATCATGCAGGCGCCGGGTCCATGTTCGTAGGAGGGGCTGACCGACGTACTATGGGGCGAAGAACACCATTATGCACTTAATGACGCTTAGCCGACCGTCTTTGAAATGTTGACAACATTCGAATGAGCAACCTATCACTGTGCAGCATCTTCCGTGCATAGGGCTTGATGTTCATGCATTTGCTTTCTGCATCTTCCTCAAAGTGGGTGGTGTATCACCCACGCACAATGGTGCATGCAAGCCGTTGTCTTGATGAACAGTGCCTGAACTGGCGTACCGCTACACGTGCACGTGCAAGGTATGGACTGTAACATTATAGCCTTTGGCGCAGCCACAGGAGAGTGCGGCTCGACAGCATAGCTGGAGGACCTAAATTCTCCATTTGACTAAAAAACTGTGCGTGAAAAGGGTGACGCGGCGCCCACCAGTAGAACCGCCTACCTCCCCTTTTGGAAGGCACGTCAGATGCGGTTGAACGATGTCTGGTACCACCTAGCCATGGCTTGATAAGAAGTGCGATGAGAAAACGCTTTGCCTTGTGCCATTCGAGCGATGAACTTTGCAAAAATGATACGGTAATACGACCACAGATGCAGTCATGGTGAATCATGTGAGAAATACCTCCGAGAAGGCATGAAAAGTGCCCATGCGTACTAAAGAGATTCCAGTAGAATCGACGAAAATGCTATATCAAGAAGAGAGGAAAGCTAAAAAGAATCTCTCAGATCTATCGCTATTGGTTAATTAAAAAAAGATTTACGATAGTTGTTAATGTTACGTACAGTTAACTTCGAAAGAAGCTGTGAAATAACTTTTGGCAAACATACTTTACGGAACCGCCCAAAGCGACAAACCAGCTAATTGCTTGACTATTGACATAAATTTGCTTTGAAGTTGGGGTTATAAGCAATGCAGTGTTAACAACCATGGTTATGTCTTTTGCAACAACCTTAATGCTGCGAAGTAATCCGAGGCGGATCGTATCCTGTGGCTGTCGTATTTATCACGACTTTGTCAATTGACTGTATTATCACGGTGTATGCCCAGTACCAAAAGAAGAAACTTCAGCCACCAACTTGCAATCAAAAAAAGAAATTCAGTTTCTATCATGGTCTTCTGGAGAATTTTCTCGCAATAATGCGTAAACACAGCATGCAACCCAATCATGCCTGCAGGACCATGATTTCAAAAGACTTTAAAGAAGTCTCTCACAATTCTTTGCTATAAATTATCGGAAGGGAAAAGTTTACGTCGTACTCTGACGGCTTCTTGCAGCAAAGAGGAAATTAAAGGGAGTTGCTAAAAATGAATAGACCTGCCAACTTTCTACCAATGGCATCAATGAGTTCTAAACGGTTGGGAAGAATGCAGCGTCGAAATGGTCAAGAAAGCGATTAAAGGGCTTGAGGAACCGTAAATTGTAAATCTTCAGGCTAAACCGCACCTTGGTCATCTTCCCCTCAAGTCGATAAAAGGTGGTACGCTACTTCATTTACTTGCAGGAATCTTATGCTAGGTAGAGGAATACAAGAAGAGAAAGAAAGCTCCTTAACTGATGTAAAAACTGTACCACAATAATTTAAATATTTGAAACGGAACTTACCATATTGTAATCGGCAGGATGGAAGGTGGGATAGAGAGCGCTGGTGGGTGAGAAGTCGTTGATATCGGCACCGTCTGGAAGGGCAGAGCAATGGTCCAGTGTTACCAATGCCCACGATAAATGGGATAATATGGGAACTAATAGTACACATTTAGGGCAGAGCATAATCCGGTCTGATTGATGGGATGAACAAACAGCGCCAGAGGAAAACCGATTCCGCCTCACGCGTGTCCAGTCACGCCCTGGTAACGTTTGTCGCTACTCCGATACACTAACAACGCGGAGGATTAGCTTCATAACACTTTGAGGGAACAAAATCCCCCCCAAAGGTCTTCTCATCAAACGCACAAAAAAATTACAGGGGTAATAGCTCTCCAAGTTTCGTGTTTCATAAATCATCTCTAGGCGAATGCAAATTTCGATGACGAGAGATGTAAACAAAAGGGAAAAGTTATTTGTCTTTCCTCACAAGGCAATCGACCGCCAAAGAAACTGCCCGATGCAACACTTACCAAAACTGAGTGGCGAATCACAGCCGGGCACTCTCTGAAACAGAAAAAAATAGGTAAGCACAGATGGAGACGGAAACCCTCATCATCGAAAGGACGGAAGTAGGTGGTGAATGTGACATGAGTTCAGTTTTCCTCCCTTCCGGTTATGTTATTTCATTCGACTACAAATAGCTAAAACGAAAATGAATCGCTTAGTTATACACTGAAGATGACAGAAAATTCCGGACTTCCCTTGTTCGTACCAAAAGCAAGAGCAAGTTAGACATCCACGCTCTTCCATGGACTACCCCAGTCGAGAAGTTCGAGAGGTTCCAAGCGGCACAAACCCTATTTAGTTTTCTATCCGGTCTTCCGCTACATTTAAACACATAGCAGCATTTAGCTAACAGATACAATACTTCGGTATTCTGAAATTAGTGTGCCCACCCCCTGTGCACCTTTTGCAACTATAAGTAGCATGCCAATTATGCCTCCACCACCAAGTCGATGTTCCACGCGCCGACTGTATTCGCAGGAGTGGTGGACTACTGTGCTATAGGCTGCAAACCCACCCCTGAACCACTGAAATTATTCAATAGTCTCCCTATACGTTTGGCTTCTACGTCCCTCTCCTTTTGGATGGCACCCATGCCTGCTGGGACCTAGATGGGATTACGTGTGGGCCTGAAGCGTGCAGAAGGGTAGATTGCAGTTTGATGCAGTTTTAGCACCCAAAGTCTGCTTTTGAAGTGAATACTCTCCGTATAACTGCATGACTTTATTGGCTGTAGTAGAAAATTTTAGGCATAACTTAGTGAATGACCCCTCTTGAAATAAAGCAGCGAAAAGGTTCTAGTCACCCAGATGAATCGCACTGCAATCATCGGCAGGCCACCTTAGCAGCAAGAAAGAAAGGTTCACGCAAACAGAAAACAGAATCAGTCCTTGGTATCACTGTAATAAAAAAACCGGCAATAAATACGCTTTAGGCCAGGGGAAAGGTGGAGGGAACCAACCCAAAATATGCTTTGAATCACCTTTTGCAGTCAAAGACAACTCTCTCCAAAGACGCCATAAATATTGCCTGTGTTTTGTCACAGTGCCTCCGAAAATGCCAGAGAACACTAACAGTTGTTGCTGTGCACCGTTTAGCATATTCGCCTACCCGAGAATTTGGATGTCACAAGTGGGAGACATATGGCCCCCATCGGTTTGTGATATTCCTGGTTGCAATATATCACCCAACAGAACAGTTAATTCCAGAACTAACAAAATATGCGCATGGTGTTGTTAGTTTGAAAAGAACAATGGCAACTCTTATTTTTTTGAAATAAAGGATGGCGTTGATGAGCCATGGCGACCGATCCTTCGCCGAGGCCCATTATCTTGGCATCACAAAGTTGAAAAGAAAGAGAAGCCATTGTGTAGAGGTAGACTTACAGCGAAATTTGAGTTTGCACTCGCGCCCGCATGTTTTTTGTCGACTGGAATCGGTAAAACTACAAGTAAAAGGGGTAAATTAATAGGCTTTGGATCAATTATAAGTGACAAATGTTGACACTGCCTCGGAACTAAACAAAAGCCTCTATCTCATGATAGAAAAAATAATTACAAAATGTTCCAATAAGGCATCAAAAAGCTTAAATTGATTTGAAATAACAAACTATTTTAAACGCAACGCATGCAGTCTTGAGCAGATTATGCAATAAACTCAAAGCAGGGATAACATTAAAGGAGGTTTTGAATAGGCAAGGGAGCGTTCCAACACTACTAAGACTCCTCAAAGCGTCCTGAGGCCCATGTGCTTAATTGAAACACAAAGGAGAATAAGTATCAACAGCTGATGGGATTAATTCAGCTGAAGGCCTTGACGCTAAGCCGCGTTGGATCGGACACAACCGATCCACCCACTTACCTATTCACTCACACAAATGCTAGTTCATCCTGGTAGTTAAAAGTATTTATCGGAACCTCAGGGATTACCCCGAACCGGTTCCAAGAATAGGGTTAGCAAAAATCTGTGGCAATAATAATGAAAAAATCCTCGCAAAGGGAAAACTATTAACTGCAATGGGTCTATAGAACTGAGTAAAGGAAAGCCAACGGTGAACTGGCGCCACCAGCCTACTTTTAGCTTGTAATAAAGAAATGAACTTTTCACCATCAAACCGAGAATCGGACAAAATTTCTTTCGTATATGATCAAAAGGATTCACGGAAATCCTAGAAATCTTCTTAAAATAGGCAATTGGATCTTATTTGAGAGCGACCCAACAGGCCAAATGCCATGAAATGTTAATAGATTCAGTTACGCTAAATTTGAATTGACGTAGGAGTAAAACTATGAAAGTTTAGTGAAAGCATCTGAAAAAAATCCTGCTTTGAAAAGAAAGATGATCATGGCTTTCAAAGAGTCAGCCAAAATGAGCCAATTGAAGCTAGCGTTGCTAGGTTCTTGATTGATAAGGTGAGGCAAGAATCCAATGGAGAAAAAGGAAAAATCATTGTAATATCAAAAGTAAAGGTGCTGCCTTGAACATTGATAATACCGGCTGGTGTCGACGTCAGGCCACTTCACTAGGTGTCGCCTCTCACCAAGCGCAAAGACATGCGAGCAATCATCAGGCAGCATTCCTAGAGCAACGGGGCAGAGCCGTCGTGAAAGCCTCTACTTCCCGTGCACGCAAGAACAGGTTTGCACAACCTGTATTTCGCAGGTGGCGATGCCAAAGGGAAGATAAAGGGGGCTAGACTCAAGCCAAAACAATAGCTCTGTCATTGCCAAAATTTGGAGTATGCGAAAACTAAGAAGTTTGCAGCAAAAAGATTGTGTGTGCGCTTGTCAGTCATTCTTCTCCCTAGTAGAAGAGCACGTGAGTTTCACCACGTCACAAAAACAAGTATCCATCGGTGCTTGCAATTCAATGAAGGGAACCGACTTCATGGAGCGTTGAAAAATGGCATCATGGGAATAGGCAGCTCTGAAGGCAAGTCCACAACAGAGGAGCTTACCTTTATTCTGGAAATAGGAACACGATCTACCGGTAAGTAGTGAAGTAAACAGGATTTCATAGATAGTAAACGCTAAAAAGTGGCGATGCTATGAGAGTTAAACACATTTGCTCTCAGCGTCACAAATATTTGACGTGGGCGGGTTCCGTTGATTCATGCTGTAAAGGGATTCGTTGAACATGAAAAAAATTGATCTAGGTCGACCATGATTTGCATAGTTGATTAACAGCAAAAAAGGATGATGCCTTTTGGGAGTTGGTGCAGTAATGGATTCCCTTCTGAGGTCCTGACGACAAACTTGTTGAATGTTTATTTGGACAGGACAAAATGCCATACGAAACAGCTCATCAAAAACAAATGCCATTTACACTTCAAGAGCTTGTGACAGAATAACGGGAGAATAATGCAAATGATCACTGCAGCATATTGTTTAGTTAGCTCTTCGTTTTGCTTGCGCGGGCACCTAAGACTCCGACTTTGTACTTCCGCTAGACGCCATGGCCTCCGAAACCTCCAGAGATTCCATATTTTATGCAATTGAGAACTCACACCAATTCAAAAGGTCAATTTAAAAACAGAGGTTATCCACATCAACCAGTGCAGAATTTCCGAAGAGGTGGCGAGTATTAGGGCACTCACATGGCCCCAGAAAGTGACCACACTAGAAAAGGGGGTTAATAAGCCCCCTTTCCAAAGGCTTTAAACTCTAAACAACTCTTAAAGAGCATATTTGGAGCTATTTGCAAAAAAATACCCACGGTATGGGTGGAAGTGTTGCGCCGGAGACTGGACCGAAATTGACACATTGTAGCTTCCAACTCACAAGAAGCTGCATACCTTTTCAGCATAGCATGATAAAATTGGATTAAAGTTACCCAAACGAGCTCACGCATTAGAGAGCTTTCATTAAGGGAAACGAAAACACCATCTGAAGCGAAAGTGTTTTACAATCACCAGATGCAGCCCATAACGAACCGCTATTTGACCACACAGCGTCTGTTCTTGCATGGAAAACAGCTGTTCAGCCTCAGGTAATAACATTTACAGCCCTCCCTACTTTGTCGAAAGTTTTGATTGGCACTTAGAACCCGTTCATTCTAAACACCTCTTATGAAAGTTAAACATTTATTCCCCTTTGTTGAAATGCACTCTTACAGACCCTGTAATTGCGCAGGGGCACAACCAAAGCTGAAGACGCTCAAACGGCGATCAGGATTATTTGCTGGTATAAACAGCAAATTGAACGAATGCTTTCTGATCAACAGCTGAATATTATTAACCTCGATTTGCCCAGCATACCCAAACACCAAATAGGGTACCTACTTTAACTAGCAGCTTTGGACATTTCTGTGATTATATGGCTTTATGGGCATACAATAACTGCCTTAACAGCAGAGATTTCGTCTGTTGGACTTGGTAGCTTTTTATTAACAAAGATACTTTTACCAGACAGAGAAACAAGCATACATATCAAATATAACGTGGGGTTAATAATCAAGACTGGAATATTCTGAGCACTTAGTTGAGAATCTAACTTCCGGTATTTCCATCCCAACAAAACAATGTGGGGGTAGGAAAAATGATGTGATGTAGCTATGTGAATGACAGATACCTCTTTGGATGAGGAAATTGGTTGTCTTGCCAATGGGACAGGTTTTCAGAAGTTGAACTACCTCCAAATGGGAGGCTTCCTTGACCCACTTGCCATTGACCTCAAGGATGACGTCACCAACACGGAGACCAGTGGGTTCAAGGACTTCCTTAACGCGCTGTCCGCCCACTTGATCGGCTAAGGTGAAGCCAAAGCCGTTGGTCTGTTTCGTCACTGCCACTGGCGCTGTCACCACCGCTCCGGCACCGGCTCCTGACTTCAATGCCATCGACGGTGCTTCCTCCTCTGCCTCGCCTGATAGTTGGCTGATCGTGGGAGAAGTATTTAGGCGCCGGATGCATAGCTCTGGAGGCGCAAACGGTACACTTCGCTCCGCCACTGTCGACTTGTTCCTCGCTGTCGCGAGCTTGAGGGCATAGCAAGAGATCAGATAGTTATGGTTCAGCCTTCACGTCGGCTTTTCGAGAATGCTTCCATCTAAGTAGCAATTGGGGAGCGCCACTAATGACGCTTACAGAAAGAACACCATAATGCTTTCCAAAATTTATTTTAATTGCAAGCTAATTCAACCCCGATTTCAGTACCACTAGCCTCGCAGCCTTGAGAGGTCCATCAGGAAAGGTTTCGCACAGACACAAACGCTGACATCACACTGGCTGCAGGAGTAGTGGAAGGTAATAAGGTCCCAAAAAAACGCTTTTTTAGTGAAGAATAAAATGACATTTTGGATACCTCGAAGTTAAGCAACGCCTTCCCGTAATCGAGCCATAGATGTACAGAACAAATCAAATTTGTTATCAAGAAGAAAGCATTTCTTGATTAAAATCCTCCCTCCAAATTGGTGCTACATCAGTTATGGTTCTACCTTCACGCCAGTTGAGCGTACCTTTAATTTGATAATTTCTCCTTTCGACAATCACAAGCACCAACAACAGCGCTTAAAAGAAGGCAGAAAATGTGTTGGTTATCGACATTTAGTTGCATGAAAACTTCGAAACGCTACGTTAGAATGACCTTCGGTCCACTTTCATAGTCACTTTCTGGACTTACATGACGTCACCTTACAGGTTTTGACCCTATATTAGTTTCAGGAAGATGATGGACTATGACATTTTACCAAGTACCTTCTCTGTTACCTTTACTGCGACTTTAAAGCTACCTTTTTTTCTCCGTAAATATAATGCCAATGGACAACAGAAAAAGAGCGGAAATACTCCCTGTGGAAGGAAAAAAATTCAAATGGATGGAGCGAGAAGATCCTTTGTTTAAGAAAAGGGAGGAAGAAACAATTAGGCCCTTTTAGTGCACTGATGGCGCCACCTCCGTATAGGTCGCATGACTCCCATTGGACCATGTGGCCCCAGCCCTTCCATTTTATCACGGGAGTGAAATGGTGCGGAGTGTCAATGACGACGCTCAAAACACGATAAAAGCTAGCTATTGTCGGCATTTGTTTTTACTGCCAATCTGGTGAGAGTCCAGTTTGAATTTTCCATCACTTTATAGATATAGGAAGGTAGAAACTGAAGACGGAACTAACAAAGGGTTTGAAGCCTATGTATTTCATTGCAGTTTAAATAAATCGTGGATGGCGTCATGACTTCGCAACGTACCTGCACTACTCCAACCTTTCGGCATTAGCATAACGTCTTCAGGACCAAACCAAGCAAAGTACAAATGAGGCCCGTGAAAAATCCTGAGGCTAATTCAAAAGCTGAGCTTTTGCTCTTGAGGGCAAAATTAACGCCACGGAAAAAAGATGGTGGAAAAGTTAAAATTTCCTAAAAAGATAAGAACGCAATTTGCGTATGCGACTAGCCTCATAAAGAGAATCCATATTAAGTGTAGACTGATGATGATCTGCCAGAATATTCTTTTCTACATAGAGGGTGCAGCAATCACATTCTACAGCAAGAGGTGGCCCATTTTTTAAAAATAAATATGATGAATTCGTGATCCGAAATGTCAATAGTCAGCCTTTAATAATGATAAAAACAGACAATAATTAACTAGTTGAAAAAAATTGGATACTGAAATGACAACCAAAGTTTGCCTGAGTAGATTACCCGCTAGAAGTTTAAGGTTTGGATGCATGAGGGCTTAGCTTTCTACTGCACATTTCACCGAGGCTATATCAAGCACACACAGGAAGTACCCTTTTGCTGAGGAAAAAGACTTGGAAGTAAGCATCAATTGTGCAACACTTGGGCTATTTATTCAGTTTCTCATTTTGGATTCGTGGACACTTAAGACTCCACTTTCGTACTTCTGCTAAGTTGTATGGTCTCCGGGCCATACTAAGGACCTCCCAGTCCGCCTACACTACGGGAAGACTGAGGGCACTACGTTTGGCAGCGAAGAGCGAATCCCATCCAAAAGGACGGTTATCCTGATTTCGATTCCTAAATGGTTACACTTAACATGACGGACGAAGGACATGCTGCTGATGGGAGAATCGATGACGATCCCCAACACAAGGAGTGAAAGTGACGTTTACCGTTGGCACCTACCTCAATCTCGTGGCTTGCAAAAATGTCAATAATAACCTAAGTGGCACTAGAGCCGTGGCTATGAACTATTTAAAAGAGATCGTTAGGAAACTGTCTATGAAATACCTCCTACATCACCCTATTAAATGAAAGCTGCATGGAACCCAGATGAATATGATTGAGCAGCAATGAAGAAAGCAAAGTGGCAAGGAGGTGAGTGCTCTTAATGACAAGCAATAGACGTACCAAATCGCCTGCGCACTACCCCGTTCCCTAATGCAGTTCCCAAATCCAACGGAACTCCAGCTCTAATAGAATCGCCAAGAGGGATCAGTGGCGTTGCAAAGAAATAACTCAGTCGCACACGGCTTTGATGACAGGCAATGTTGGTTTGTAGGTACTTTCTTACAGCACCGACTACGTCGCGATGGCCGAAGCGAGGGGTTGGGGATGAGAAGTGGAGGAGGCGATGAACAAGAGAGCGTTATGGGATGTTACGCTTGTTTGTTCAACTCGATTGGCTTACACGAGCACTCAAGGCTCTGTCTTCGTACTTGCACCGAACCCCAGTCATTTTTTTGCGTCGAAAAGATTTAAGGAATAACAAATGGAGGTTTTATTACTTAGTGGCAGGATTCTGCTAAATGGAGGTACAACGAAAACGAAAATTGGTCGCTTTTGAAGGTGCAACTTTATAGTTATAAAATTTTCTTTGGAAGTTAACTTCAGTATTGTCTCAAGGACTCGCAGAGAGCAAATGAACATTTTGAATCCCTTATCCTTGTTCTTATGGAACAACGATGCTTGAATACTTTTAAACGTTCTCCATAAAAAGCCTGGCAACACTCATTTTTAGGACTTGCAACTGGGAAGTCTAACCAGCACAAAACTTGGTTATTTTGCCTAATGTCCAACCCACTAGGTGCTTACAAATACAATTTTCGTCAAAGCATCACTATTCTCGCGTCAAAGAGGTTGAAAACCCCAAAGTAAACCTACCATTCAAAAAATTTGCCTTGGAAGCTTCAACACCAACCTTGCCATTAGCTACTCCTGAATCTGAATTCTATCACTACTGAGACAAAATGAAAGGCCTCTTATACATCTTCCCGTAGATAAAGCCTAATCCTTCGCTGACAGAGTCATAAGCCTATCGGTTTAATATCCACTTAAGAATAGAAGGAGTAGGATGATCTCTTTCATGAGCTATTTCCATTTTCCTTTCCAGGTAGAAGGTGTATAAAGTGAGTCCAAAGGGGCAATTAATTCTAGAGGTGATTTCTCCACACAGCTTCCATTTACCTAAGCATTAGAGGGGTAATCAAGGTATGCTGTTGTGGCAGTACTACAGGCTTTATATAATCCCAAGTCTCTCCTTTTACACCCTCATAGCCGGCGCACGTGGTGCGTCACACCCCAGTCCAGATGCCATTCATCAAGATGGCGATAGGCAGCAGTGTCACTGAATGCATGTATGCAAAACTGTGTGGTGAATAATGAATCGCGCCTCCCTCTATCGAAGAGAGTGCAAAACCAGAACTTTGAATAGTTAGTCCCATTTGCAAAAAAATCCAGTTACAGTTAAGAGGATCACAACTTCTCAGACCTAACAAGACACTTAAACGCTTCCAATACTCAAGGGAGCCGTACGCATGCAACAACCGTTCCTATTAAATCTGTACCTAACGGCTAATCGACGCCTAGCCCGTCGTCGTGGAATCTCACAAAGGACTAATGCTTTTTTTGTGAAACTATGAATACGATCCAATCATTCAAAGACACCTTAAAGTCCGCAAAGTTAGCGCACGCAGGGTACCAAGACAGGTGAACCATGGTAAGATAGTTGGATCGTAAAGGTAGCGTTTCCTATGACGCAGCTATCCAGCCATTAGTTAGGCGCTGATGCAGTACAACCCCTTGAAATACGTTTACTCTTTCTAAGGAAATTAAAAGTTTCGGTTTGGCTTGAACACCGTTATGAGGTAATATAGAAGGAGTCGAAGCAGAAGGTTCTTTACCTGATGTGACGGCTTTACGCCGGCACTGGCAAAAGAATAGCCCTGACTGACGGTGAGAGTAACAGTGCCACCGACGGGGATGGACTGGAAGAGAGTGACAATCTGGTCGTGAGAGAAGCCGAGAACATTGATGCCGTTTGCAGAGACGAGAACATTGCCCACAGCCAGAGTACCCTCCTGCGCTGCCGGTCCGCCAGGTATCACATTCTTTACCTGCACCACATAACAACGAATCAGCCTTATACACCATCAAATATTTACTCTTCCAGCTCTCCTACGCCGCATACATTCGTTCTATCCATACAGCACGGTTCAGCGATAGGACCACCGCTAGGCTTAAAAGTCGTCTTTCATTTGATGGCTGAAGCATAAGATTATTGAAAAGACTGTGAAATCAGATTATGATTTCACTTTAACGAAATTGCACCACCTATATTGATGGTCTACTAAACCTCTTTACTTTAATAAAATTGCGTTGGACTTGTAAGGCTTTGCAAACTCTTCATAGAGCAAATTTTAAGTGTGTCCACTGTTAACATAGCAGGCCTTACATACTTGGGCTTCAAGTTTTACAGATGCCTCAGATAACCGCGATTACCCATATTTCTATGCTTCCATGTGTTATACATGCCATTAAAGGCAGTTCTTTAGATTGACAGCAGCTAAATCCGAAATAGGGAAGAATTTGGTTTGAGGGGTGGAATTCAAACCAGTTTTATGCACAATATACACAATAATGGTGGGTGGTGTTTTCCATAATAGCACCGTCACAATCGTGACAAACGAATGGGTTTAACGCCTTTCCACTTTTAAAGGTCTTACTGGTATCATAGACAAATACATTTCACCCAAAGGGGAGGGGAGGCAAAAAATGATGGCAACCAGTACCCCCACCAAACACAATTTTAGCCTTCAAAGAAGGTTTCAATGGGTTTCGCTTATTGTTAGGTACATAAACCCGTAAATTGGATTTCCACACCCCCAATAAGCCACAAACTTATTGCAGCATCGCACTTCCCTACTTAGAATCATTTTAGGATGACAAATAGGATCGCCAGGGTTGATGCCCAAAGTAGGACAAAACGATTACCACCTCTCCTATATTTCGAGCCTTCTCAAGTTCGACCCCAACTTACGCCTCCACGGAATAGCGCAGTCCGCCACTAGCCTATAAAAATGAGGGCTGTCAAACGTCGCAACAACTAAGAGGATGAAGGATTAAACTAGATGTGGGGAAGGCGGTCGGAAATTCCACGTACCTGTAAAAATCCGGGTTGACCAGGACTAGACCCTCCGATAATCGTGAACCCAAAGCCCTTGGATCCTTTTACCAAGACTGCAGTGACTAAGGGACCCCGAACCTGCGCGGCATCGTCGGTAAACTTGTCTGATGTGTCGGATGACGAAGTTTGATGCTTCCGGTGGTTGTTTTTACCATTGGTACCATCGCTGCTGATGTTGTCGGTGGAAGTGATAGAGGGGGTTGAACTTTCCGTCGCATGGAAACGCGCTGCTTCTTCGAAATCGGCCTCTGTAGGGGGCTCGTACTGCGTCTTCTGGTGGATGTGGTCCACATAGAATAGACCGTACTCTGGGTGGTCAATCACCTCCCAACCATTCGGTAGTATTATAGAACTCAAGTCTCTCTGCTGCTGTCCCAACGGTTCCTAGAAAGTGACCTCGAACTAAATGGGGGTTTCAAATGTACATTTGATTCATAGTGAGCATCTCTTTGTACGCAATAATGCGCTTAAGGCATCAATGAATGCAACGCATCTTCACCATGAGCAAAAAAAATAGGCACAAGGTGAGATTCTAAAAAAAATTCGCCCATATTTTAAACGACTCGTGGCTTACTGGTAATGGTATTACCAAAAGTCACCGGCAAACTTGTAGTCAACAGTTAGAGCTACATTATACCATCAAGTAACTTTACTTTGCCTTAAGTTCTAAAAGGTGGGGTAGAGGAATGCGCGCAAATCAAGCCATGCCTAGATGGAAATCCAAGAATGGTCAAAGCAGCCACATGCAGTAAAACTAAAATCCAACGTGAAAGTCCATTTATGAGGAGTGATAGGCATGAGAAAGGGAAAAGAAAGAATCTAAGACGTGGGTAGATAGACTCACCTTAGCTGAACAGGTCAGTTCGGGGGAAGTAGTGGAACGCTTTCCGTTTGACTCAGAAGCCAAGTGATCGCTATCACGGCCGTCCTTCGCCTTCGCCTCCATGTGGAGCGCTGTGGCATTCGCATCCGGTCGTGGAGTGCCGTAGTGGTTGCCTAGAGGCAACAATCGAAAGGAAAAAACAGCCATGCTTCTAAAAAAACACGTGAATAGGAGCCGTAGGACTTTATAAACAAGTGCTAAAATCCTGCATTTTTCTGTTACAAAAAGGCCACCGTTCAGCCAGTTTCCATTGAGACCCGACTGCAAGATTCTGCACCTCCCTTGTTAATTCTTGCATACTTAGTGGTTAAGTAAATATTTGCATAACTTCAAAATCTGATTTATCTAGCTACAGAGTGGAGGAAAGAAAGAGCTCTAAGGTATGGGAAAGCCGAACTCAGTTTCGCCGCACAGGTTTGATTAAAGGAGGTTATAACAGCTCCAAACACGCTGCACACCTTGGGAATTGCGAAAAGCGATTGATGTTCTAAGAATTTGCTAGAAAATAGGATAACTGTGAGGTGGGTCTTGGACAAGTGGGACCATGAGGTATACTAACACTACCTCGATACAAACAATCAAATGGACGTTTGATGATCGGCCCGTACCTTTGTACATGCCACTTTCAAGAAGTTGACCAGACTTCTCCAGAGCTAAAAAATGCTCAACGCCAAGAAATTGATAATCCACACCATCCCTTTCCTCTGGTCTCGGATCTCGTGTTGTGCCTGAAATTAGTAAAACTTTTAGGCATTTCAGTGAGAATAAATGTACCAACTAGTAATGCAACACTTAATCCTCAAATTTTACTACTGTTATGCTATTTTCAGCCATCACTTCCGTTTAGTCCACCATAAAACCAAACATCCGTTTTGTCTGACAGTAAAATTCAAAACAGACACAAAAAGGAAAGAGGAATTACAATAGCCAATCTCAAGACGATCAATATTTTTGTAGTAAGAGGAATCTACTGAAAACTTGAACAAAGGAAAAAAACGGAAGCGGAAGAACAAAAAAACGCACCGCTGTTCAATAGAAATGTAGTTGGTTAATCACAAATCAATGTAAGCGGAAAATCTTAGAATCTGAACGACGTTACCCGAGTGATACAGTTCAATGCAGCGATAATCAAACCCAAGATCTCATTCTGGTAAACTTTACTATATTTCAAAAAACACCCACATGGAACGACACGCTGATAAATGTTGTTCCGGGTAACCTCCTGTAGAAGAAACTCAGGCGTTCCGATTTTAAATTGGGCCGACAGAAAACGGTTGAGTTGTGCACCTCCAGTGGGAAGTGCGGACGGGGAGATTAGCTTGAGGAGGATGCGAGGTCGCTCCCCACATGGGTTGGCATGAAAGAGGGTCTCACAGAGCCTAATAGCGTCAAGACGTGTAAATCCCGCGATTTGGTATTCCCCAATTTCGAGAATCACATCGCCAGGTCGGAGAATTGAGGGCATCCTTTTAGGAGAGGTAGAAGAGGATGATATAATCGGGTGGTAGATTAGTTGGGCCGGATTTATGGTACCGCCGATGGTACAAAAAAGGCCGGAGTCAGAACCGCCTTCGACGGGGAAAGGTACTGACTTTTCGGAAGAGGCTGCCGAGAGGAGCACCTCGTAGATGTTAGAATCCCATGATGTGGATTGATCCAAGTGTGAAATGACCTTTAATTGATTTTCCTCAGGAACACGAGCCGAGACTAGAGGCATTGCTTCAAGCTACCTAAAAATGATTAAAAGGTACGATCTTGAGAGCACAAGACTGGGTTATTGACCAACTAGTTAGGATACTCTTAAATGAATACGGGTGCAGCCTGTCTAAGGGAGAAAGGATCACAGTTCCAGGAGCGATGCAAAATAGGAGCAGGAGATACAGGAGCTCGAATATCCATCACATCGCATAATTCAGCAAATTTCTGAAACAATACAGCTTTATCCGGAAAAGTTATCTTTAGCAAACAAATAATCCACACCGCTAAATAAAATTGAAACAAACACAAGGTTACCGAATTACGCAAGAGATAACAAACTGATGACGACAATTTCACACATTTGGATATATAGTTCCAAGAAGAATAGCGTGAAAACAGACAAAAACGTTTTAATCCATTAATTTCAGGGAAACAAAAGAAGCTGAGAGTAGCCACGTAAATTACATGAAGGAATTTAAGCAAAACAATTCACAGTCGCCAACGCACCGGTAGACAGCGCTAACTCCGCATAACCGATGAGCAAACGATCTTGCTACTCCGAAGTAGCCGGTGTTACCTTGGTTTAGCTAAACAGTTTCGCACAAAATTTACCCAACGTTTAAGCAAGACACATCGCGAAAAATTTTAAAACTAACATAAAATATGCTAGCTTAGCATGGACTCTAAAATAATTTACTGTTACGTTTGGGAAACGGCTGCCATTTTGTTGCATTTAATATGTACAGAACGCACACACACGAAAACGCGTTATTTTTGTAGAGCTACTTAAATCAGCATTTTATGGCAAAAGGCTTTCTTTGATAAAGACACGGAGGTGTGCTGATTTGCTTCCTTGCTAATCGTGGAAAAAAGCCTATTTCGTTGCCAGTATGATCAATCGCCATAGCGTCTCGGAACTGTCTGTATAAAACAGATTCCATGTGGCAAATTGAGCCACTAGCCAGCGGAATTCTGTGATCATCTTAAAACTCAAACGTAGATGCACGAATAACTGTTGCGTATACTTTTGGACTTAGCAATCGGAGGCCTATTAGCGCTATTTGATAAATTACATTGCGGACAAATAATAGGTTCCTACCACGTGCAGGTTTGTTTTATTCCACTGCTCCTCTTTTTGATTGGCTTAATTTGTTTTGTTCGTTAACTCGTTCCTTCTGATTGGCTGTTGAGGTTGTTTTGCTGACTTTCTCTGCATGCCGTTTTGGCTCCCTTAGTTTGTTTCGGTTGGCCTTCGCGCATTGTCTATGGGACAATAATGGGGCATGTCTGTGATATTTGTGGAGCGTCTTTCAAACGTCCCTCTCGGTTAATTATTCATCAGCGTACACATACTGGGGAGGTAAATCGTAACCGCAGATCTTGCTCGTGTTTCTCACGCTGTTGATAGTTTTACTGGTTGGTTTCCTCATTAGTCCTACTTATCCAGTATAAGCTATTAGTATCATCACCTATAATAACTACACGATATGTGGAAGGCTTCCTATTAGAATGGAAGTACGGAGCAACTGTCGGTGAATCCAGTTCAATAAGTGCATTTTTCCTTGGGTGCTCTCTGAACCCATGCTACTTATGAAATTCTTGTATCTTTGGTGTTGAATAGTATGATTTTCCCTCCATGGTTTCCGTCTTTTGTATATTTTTTCTCCATGAGGACGTGCTGCTCTATATGATCGCTCGGACCACTCTTGAAAACTTTTCTTGTTTCTACTTCAGCGTCCTTTTAAGTGCCCCTGTGGCCGAAGTTACATACGTCGCCAGCATCTCACTCGGCATGCCGCCACGTGCCAGGGCATCCCTTCCAGGCCTCTGAAAAGCAAAGGCCTCTTGAATAAATCCTCCGACAGTGGCGAATACTCTTGTCCAAAATGTGACCTTGGGCATTTTTCCAGAAAGAAGTCTGTTTGGGCACACATCTCTATAGTCCATGGGTAGGTGTCACTATTGCCGCTGATGCCAAGCGCTACCCTCCCTCTTCCTCTCTTCTAGTGATCGTCGATTCAAGTGCACCAAGTGCGATGCGGCATTTACAACAAACTCAAAGTTAGAGCGCCACCAAAGGCGACATCATGATCTTAAGTGCCAGATATGTGAAAAGCGATTGACGAGTGCTGCGCCCCCTGAAGGTATCAACGACATCATTGGTGCTTCTACTTCCACTTTTCCCCCTGACTCCATTGAGCGCTTTGAGAACTTTATCGAACTGAGAAAACATATCGCTAAACATCATCCTAAGCACAGTGAGTTACTTCTCTTTAATCCCGCTACTTAAGCTTTGTGTAATGAATTGTTCAATTAGCCACAGAATTCATCTGCAAGATCTGCCATCATCGCTGTTCCCGCCGCGCTCATCTGCTCGAGCATGAGTTGAGTCATGCGCCGGTGGAAGAGAGAAGAAAGTTCGTGTGCACCGACTGTTCATCCATTTTGCCAAACCAGGTAGCCTTCACTTCGAAACGAAGCCTCGTGGCGCACATTCGCGCGATCCACAGCAGCGAAGTTCGACGCTATCCTTGCACGCAACCCTCCTGTCCTGCCATTCTTTCCACAAGAGTGAGCTAGATTTTATTCCGCTTTCGACTACTAACAATTATGTCTGCTTTTAACCGGTGGCACTGCAGGAATTTATACTAGGAAGCTTTTTTAGGTCAATACGTACTGATTTTGTGCTTCCAACTTACCCATATAGCTAATCTAACCTTGGGCTTTTAAAATATCACGGAAGTTGATTTTAGTATGGTAATTCTGTAAAGTGACCAAAGTTTACACGATACATTTCTGGCGTGGTTTGGATTTTTCCTCACCAATTCGTTTAGTTTGCTTTTGGTATTTCCAGAAACCGACATTTTGACGAGCTAACCTTGGCAAGTTCCAATGGGCCATGTAAGAGGCTAATTAATAGCCATTTTTGCGGTATTGTTATGCCTTATTGAGGTGGATTCCCTCATCAGACATTTAGACTTGTTCACCTCGAGTTGGTGATGTGCGAATGCTGTGCCTCGTTGTCAGCTTCGGAAAGAGTAGGGTCTTCGGCTGTCAGTGCCAACTTGTTAAGTTTGCTGTTTAACATTTGCTGGTGCTGAAACGGGCCAGAAGGCGATGATGCGCCGTGTTGAGGATGACTCTCCCCCCTCGTTTGTAATGTGGATTTGCGTGCTGCTGGTGTGCGAACGGAATGGAGCTGAAAGCGTTGGGTACAGCGGCTTGGAGCGTTTCACGTGGCACGAGTGATGAGACAACTCTTTGGTGCCTACGTCGAGCGGAAGTGCCGTGGCGACAGCTGATCAAATGGCTTCCACTCACGCGTGTTGGTCGATGGCGATGGGCTTCGAGGGCTACCAGTTTGTCCTCCATATGTTAAATTGCATCCTCGATGCCTGACTGCATGGGTGATGGGGTGCGTGGAGTGGGGTTGAAGGTGAAGTGAGGGAGGAGTGAGTGGCTCGTGGTGCGATGTGGCTTCGGTGTTTTTTCTGCGTTGTGGCATTCACAGCGCGAAGGAGCACCGCATCGTTGTCTATCGTCAGGCAAACCACCTGCTGCCCTATTCGCAACTGTGAGACATGGCCTCGGTCTGAGTAGACTACCGGTGCTTTGTTTGTGTGTGTGTGTTTTGGACTGTTGATGTGTGTGGTGGTTGCGAGCCGCTCAGTGAAGGCTTCGAACGACAGTGCCGTTTGCGTTCAATCTATCGGATAGGCTGCAACGGAGAGGTGTGCCAGAGAAGCATCCTCTCATAAGGCAACAACTAGGAGTGATGACACACTCGCCAAAATTGGTAGGAGGGTGGAGGTGGGAGGAGAGTGGTGTACTGCCTCGTTCTCGTGTTCTCAGCTCACACAACGCACTACGGCGTTGGTGTCTGGCCAAGTGGTGATTGTGAGTCTTCCATTGGCAGTTGTGTAGCCACGTGATGCTTTGTGAGGGTGAACCGACGGATGTTTGTGAGGTCGGGTAAGGTGGAAACGGTGGTGTCTTGTACAGTGTGTTTGGTTAGCCTCTGAGGGCAAGGTATTTTGCAGAGGCGAAATTCGTAGCTGTCTGGTGTGTGTTGCAGACAGTGTGAGAGGTCGTGGGGTGTAGCAGAGACGGAGTGAATGTCGGGGGAGGGGGCGGGGAAGCATTGTGCGATGTTGTTTGCCCTTATTTTGAGCTTAGTGAGGGGCATCTTCAGCTCAAAAAGGCGTTCACAAATCTCTTCTGCTGGGGTTAGAACTTAATGCCGTTTTAAAGTGGTTTTTTTAGTTGGTGTGATCTCTACCAGCTGTCCTCACACCCTTTTTGCATCCTTCGCATTCTCCTGAAGTGCAAGGGAATCGTAAGGATGAACAGAATTTCGCGCTTTCGTCTTATCTGTTGTCCACAGTTGATCCCAGTGGTATACTCTTTTATTTATTAAGGAAAGCTGAGTCCCTTTTTTCTTTGTTTGGCACTTCATTAGCTTTGAGGCGATGTCTTAGCTATTTAATTGGGTACGTGGTTTCATCCAATTTAGGATCTGTGTTAGTGATCATAATATCACTGACCCAAAAGCAGAATAGTCTGTTGCCCTTTGCTACGCATTAACGTGCTTGTTATCGTAATGTATGTACCACTGGCAGCTTTGTAGCTAGAAATTTTCAGATAGTACATTGACAGCTTTGCTGCAGCTGTTAATAGCCTTCTTGTAGACTATGGCATTGGAGTAGTTGCCGAAGGTAGACGTTAATTTAACCAATCTTTTGAGAGCTATCATGGTGTTTCATCTGTAGTCTTTGGCTTTCTTCTATGACGTTAAGGTCGAGCGAAAAACAATGGGCATCTTAGTAGTAGCACTATAGGCTTGGTATTGCTTCTAGCTGTCATTAGTAGTGCGCCGTCTGAATAATTTCGCAATGATTGGGGCGCTTCCTGCTTTCTCGGTGAATAATGTTGCCGTTTAGTGCAGTAAACACACAATTTTGCATAATGCACAAGTTGATGATGGATCCTGGCTCATTTATTTACCTTTCTACTTGTTATTCACCCGGGGTGCTAATAAACATCCGATCCTACTGGTTTCGAGCCAACCACCATCTAGCCTTGAAATCTCTAAACGTTTTGAAATTTTGGTGTGGCGAAGTCGTTTGTTTGCCTGGTCACAATGACGTACGCCCGAACTGATTCTTGATGTCACCAGGTCCATTAGCATTGGCTCTGTAAACCGTCTAATCTGACCAATGGAGTTAAAGTTGATTGCTGTCTTGATTAGTTTCGGTGCAGATGTGTCGTCTACACGAGAGACCGTAATAGGACGGTAATGTGGGCTATTGCATTTGAATAGGTTTGGTGCATCACTTGCAGTGAGTCGGTATGAACTTGTTGCTGAGTTTTGGACTGGGACTGGAATTTGTTTTAACTACCTCGGGTGCCACTTTTTGTTACCATATTTGTCTTTCATCACAATTTATAGCAAAAGTTGAAAGATCACCTGCGTTTGCATACAAGAGGGTCGGGGGTTGTGCGGGTACTCCAGCGCCCGTCTCTCCATCAGCGTAGATGCGTTCGCGCTTCAGCGCCACTGCCTTCACTTAACACTTCCCCTCAAGCGAAGGATAAGGCTCAATCGCAGAGGCCCAAGCGACAAAGGTGCGTGCCGCTGCGCGATCTCCAGGAGCCCTGGGAGACGGAAAGCCAAAGCAGTGTCATCGCTCTCCTCCACTCATAAATTCGATTTCCGCACTATTCCTCATGTCTTTCTGGATAGTAGTTTTATGGTGTTTTTATGTCGATGCTGTAGGTAATTGGTCTTTATTGGAGCATTCAATCGAGTCTGCGAATTTCCTACGTTGTCTATTAATTTATTTGTTGATGCCTTAAAATGTGGTGTTTGGGGGAAAGATAAAAGTCCGTCATAATGGGCGTGTCTGTACGTTTGGAGTTTACCTCTACACCAATTTTGTGTTAATGTTAGTCGACTTACAACTGTGAAGAGCCATCTTGAGGTGGTTGAGCGTGCCCAGCGGCGTGACGCCGTTTCAAATGAGAACCGAGTGGCAGTTGGTTTTTGGTGAAGCTCGAAGGAAATGTGTTGGTGTTGGGGTCGTCAGTCATGATCTTTTCTGTTCCTACAAACTGATTTATGAGGTCATGGAACTGCAGTTAAAGGAATTGGAAAAGGCAATAGCTGAATAATTGTGGTGCTCATATGCTCCATCCGAGCAAAGTTTTGGTCGCGAAGGGTTTTCATAAATGGCGCTTTGGAGGAACAACTGTCACGGAATGCCAAATTTCGTAAATGGTACGAGGGTTAGCAAGATCAGCAGACAAATTAAGCCATCTGGTTTTTCTGTCCTCAAAATTATCGCCTCATTAAGAACGTTGCAATAAACACCCACAACGTATCGCTCTTGTACTCGAAAACTGATATCACCCCCCAGTCGAAAGACGTTGCAGGTTATCCGTACTGTGATAAATCTCTCTCACCTGAGCTTTAACCTCTAATCAGCACGGCGGGACAAAAAGTGGATAAATCACGTAATTCCGCCCAACTAGTTTACGACCAAAGCAGTCTCCATAATTTCGAGGTAGAGAGGCGTGGCTGACAGTATTTGCACACACGATCTTCTTGTCGCATTTGCTACCCGCAATAATGTCAAAAGCGTTTGTCACCAAAGCAAAAGTGGCGGGACTTAAATGTTGGACAGTTATTTAGGTTCTGCCGTTTATCAGAACCCCAATCTTACATTATATGGTGCCTGTCCAAAGGCTTTCCTGGCAGTGCTTACGTGATACAATACATTTTGCCTCGGCATATCGATGATTTAACCTGAACAATTACGTTTGCTAATATTTCGAAGCCCGGAATGGCGGATGAACTGCCGTATTTGTCATGTTCAGGAATTGTTATCGCAGTGGGGGATAAGAAAGTGTAGCATTTAATGTCACCAGAACGTAAAGCAATGATGGGCCTCGCCTCCACTTGACTGTATAAAACTTCGCGCTCTGCCTGTTTATCGCGCGCGACCAAATGCTCACCCTTCCGCTGCATGCATCTCTATGTCAAACCTGGCACGCACGCGCCAAAGGCCTGCACAAGGCCTCCTCAACCATGTTCAGGGTTGGTCATGACCATCGCGCCTTTGGTATGAACTCCCACCTTCTCCGACCAGTACGCAATACCGCATGATCTGAGGCGCGTTGGTTGTTGCAGACCTTGCACATTGAAGCCCAGTAGCTGCGCCTCCTTCATGCGGCAGTATATTTGTAATGTACGCCCATGGACACACTTCTCAATGCGCATCCCTATCAACTTCAAGTTGACATCGAATAATCATTGTTGCATAAACCGTTGCCTTGATGTTTTGGCTGCCCATGCAAACTCACATTTGACGGACTGAGCGGTGGCTTGGGTGCGTGTTTTGGACTGTTGATGTGTGTGGTGGTTGCGAGCCGCTCAGTGAAGGCTTCGAACGACAGTGCCGTTTGCGTTCAATCTATCGGATAGGCTGCAACGGAGAGGTGTGCCAGAGAAGCATCCTCTCATAAGGCAACAACTAGGAGTGATGACACACTCGCCAAAATTGGTAGGAGGGTGGAGGTGGGAGGAGAGTGGTGTACTGCCTCGTTCTCGTGTTCTCAGCTCACACAACGCACTACGGCGTTGGTGTCTGGCCAAGTGGTGATTGTGAGTCTTCCATTGGCAGTTGTGTAGCCACGTGATGCTTTGTGAGGGTGAACCGACGGATGTTTGTGAGGTCGGGTAAGGTGGAAACGGTGGTGTCTTGTACAGTGTGTTTGGTTAGCCTCTGAGGGCAAGGTATTTTGCAGAGGCGAAATTCGTAGCTGTCTGGTGTGTGTTGCAGACAGTGTGAGAGGTCGTGGGGTGTAGCAGAGACGGAGTGAATGTCGGGGGGAGGGGGCGGGGGAAGCATTGTGCGATGTTGTTTGCCCTTATTTTGAGCTTAGTGAGGGCCATCTTGATGATTTGGGTTAGTCGGTCATTGCGTGTTGCTTGGTTAGACTGCTGGCAAATTGTAGCAGGAATGTTTGCAAACAGTGCGTTCCACGAAGGTTGTTAAGTGTTTGGTGTTTGTGGCTCTCCGATGATGCACAAAACATCGGATCGGATCTGGGCAGTAGTGATTCGACTCTTTTCTCTGGTTTTGAATGTCAGCTTCTCTGGTTCCAGTCCTAACGTACCCAGTCGTGCGATTCCCTTCATTTTTGTGCACTGGATTGCCTAGGCATCCGTTTTCACTGGAATGTCCCCGTTCTTCCCTCCACACTTTGATTATCAATTGACCAGTTGCTTTGGATAGAAGCATCTTTAATGCGAAACTAGTGAATGACTACCCTTGAAGTGTTGGGATCCAAAGTACGGTTTTTGGGTTAGAAGATTGCTCTCCATTGTGTAGAATTTTACCAAGCTCTGCTGATTGGTTTTTTCTACTCATTTCTTTTACTTTTGGTGGTTAATTTTGTTGGTTTTGGTAACTTAATAGCCAAATTTTTCCATGGGAAATAAGCAATGCCAAATGCTATTCATATTTTTTGTGCGACATCGTCACGTTCACACTCCCATGTCAATTTTTATCAATTTAATACATGTTTGCATACACTTGATTCCCGAAACCGGGAAATAAGGCCAGTTTGGCTGTTAGAAGGGTTTCATTGCATCCTCCACACTGCAAGGTCTAAAATTAGACAGAAATAATGTAATCATTTTTGAAGGGAGCATAATTGTTTGAAGCGCTTTGGCCTCATTAACAAAACTGGAATGACTTTTGTGATAACTTAGAGAACCTCTCTGTCTGCCTCAAGTGTCGTGTGGTGATTGTACATCAACTGAAATGGAACAGAAATGAAACATTTTTTGCCTGGGACAAACTGGCAATTGAAGAAGGGAAGCGAGGAACCGAGCATGACTCTGACTGGTTGAAGGCTGCGCTCAAAGGAGCAGGGCTAATCTGACACATTGTAACTCGAGTTTCGGTTCAAAGTTTGTGCCCCTTTGCCAGGAGACCTTCAATGCCTTTGGGTGTTGCTTTGATTGGAGGAGTTTGATCTCCCATTTGGTGAACTGTTCCCATAAGGCTTGGTTTACCAAAGAGTGGAGACAGTGCCAATGATGACCATGGAAAGTCTTGCAAAATGAATCGCTATATTCACACTGAATTCGTTATGAGCACAGTGAAATGGATTCTTTGAATTCAAAGGGAAGGGCGACTACTTCAATCATTTTCACCTTGACACAATCTATTCTTTTCAGTTTCGTTCACTTTCACCACATCCTCTTCGTGTTGAAGTCCTCCACACTGTAAGATCTTTGGTGATTCGCAGCTTATGCGGTGCATGTTTCTGATCATTAGTCAACGATAATGGGCAAAATTTGCAAAATTTTAAAGTGAATTAAAAGAAAAATGACTGATAGCATTATTTAGTGATAAGCTTTAATAAGTATGCTGGACTCACTAATTTTTTCTCTTTATATTCAAAGACATCTGAGGGTAGCTTTTACGAAGAATGAGAAACCAAAGGTAGTTGCTAGGATTAGATGTCAACTTCATTTCTTCTGTTAGAGGTCTTTACTGATTCTCTTGTCCGCAGTAAATGATATTCTTCCATCGAAAAACATTTAGCATTCAATGATAACAGTCAAGGTTCTTGTCTTTTACGATTGGGTTTTCTTACCACTGCCGTTGATGTGTCTTTCCGAGGCCTTCCAGAGATTGAAAGGTGGAAGAAGGCGTGGTATTAGAACCGACGCACAGAAGGGTGAGGAGCCAATGTATGGTCTGGTAGGAATGCCACTCGGCAGAGGTGGAAAGACCGAGCCTTCCATGCTGGCTAAGAGGAAGTGCAACGCGGGATTTTAGGAGAATTGTACATGTCTGCAAATCTGTTTCGTACTAATAATAAACTTCGGCATTAACAGAATTTCATAAAATTCCTCAATTTTGATTCCTTTTCATTGTTTGAAGGTTGTTTTTGAATTGCTGGTCCAGTTGTAACATTCGTTTTAAATAGCCCGTTTGTATAGATGGCGAATACCTCTTGACGCGTATAACTCTTTTTTATTGCTTTCAGCAAACAATGAAAGATTGCTACTTTGAAAGCGTGAATTATGAAGCCATCAGTAACACACACTTTTGTGCCCGTCTTTACCTATTGCACTGGTGAGATTACCCGAAATCTTATTGTAAAGTGCAGAAAACAAAGTTATTTACGTAGACAACTGATGTTTACCACCCTTACTGGTGCAAATGTTTGCAGAGGAGTGCGAAAACTTTGTCGGGATGTAAAGCCTCACTATGCTGGTGCTCCAAAGTATTCCCTTGCTTCAGTGTCAGCTTACCTTTTGACTACTGTACCTGTTTACGAGCCAGGATTGCCTCACATCTCAGGAAAACAGGACGCATACTTCAGGGGAATGGCTCTCGCTGCCACATCGCTAGCACCCTGAGATCCTATTGATGCAATCGTTGTGTGAATTTGGTCCTCAGCACAGTTTGAAGAACACCCTTCAAGAAAATAGACTTAGCAGCAGACAAAAAGGTAAGAAAAGGAGTGAGCTAGCATTCACAATTTGGCTTCTAACGGGCGTCACATTGTTTGGTAAATGAGGAAACTTAAAAGGCACCTGGAATTCCGGTATATCAGACTAGCTAACCATGACCCTAATGTTTTGTGGGAAATTTTGGTGGAAGCACGAACCTAATCACATCAATCAGCTTGGCAGTTGTGAAAAAAGAATTTTACGTTGAGCGATGTCAAGTGTGCCTTACACATCTTGCCCGTCAACAGCCAGAGACAACGCCAAGGGCCAATGCAGGAGGTATCAGTCACGATTGCAGGCAACAGTGCTGGTAAGCGTGTTCATGACTCAGGCGTCCTGGAGTAATTAAAGAGGATTTATCTAATCGAGGTCGTAATGCAGAAGGCGAATTCAAGCACTCTGCACTACAACATAGCACCGTGATGGAATGTTCGACTAATCGGTAGCATGACATTTGATTGATGCAATCGTTATCAAGCAAGCTAGACATCTGAATGTATGTCATTGAGGATCCTGATCGTATCACCATCATCACCGAAGGCATTCAGCCAGTCCGTGAACGTCTTATCAACTGCCGACTTGGGAGAAAACTGGCCAAGATAAGCAGATCTAGAGTGTCACCTATTTTAAGCGAATCCTCCCACTCTTCCAATGTATTACAAAAAATTGGGAAAGAGCATTTCCATTTCCATCAAACCACTTTGTTGCTGCCCTTCTCAAGTGACTAACACTGATTTAAGTGAAATTATATGAACAGGTCCCAAAGTCCTCACATTACTAGTGGCGTGGCAGCAAGGCCCATTCCCCAGAAGTCTGCATCCTGTTTTGCTGAAATATGATACAATCTTGGCTCGTAAACAGGCACAGTAATCGAAAATAAATGTGGATGCTGAACACTTTGGAGCACCAACACAGTGACATTTTGTGTCTTAGCAAATTTCCAGCTTTGGTACAGATGTTAAACAAGGGTTATCAGAAAAACAAACTTATTTTTTTGCTGTGCAAGAGGAACTCAACTACGTCCATTAGTTTTATCTGCAAAACCGTGAAGGCAAGTCTATGATGGCAGTATTTTTAGAGCCTAAATGCTCGACAAGGCAGCCTGTTACTGTTTGTTGTAAGAAATGAATTAATAAGAGTTCTTTTTGAGTGTCTCTCCTATTCATGGAAAAAAAGTAATGGAAACGAATGTGACAAACATTCTGGAAGCAATGGATGGAACCTAATTTCCCGAAAAGCCGTCACGGTACAAAAGGTTAGCTTTATGACAGCGTTGGGTTCAGCTTGCGCGCAAGTTGATTTTTGGACACCTCAATTTCTCTTAGTACCGCACACTGCCTTTCCATTTTTGGTACGATTCAATCCCTATACCTTGAATGGTAGGGAACAGTGTCAAGGATTTACTGTAGCACTTTGGTCATTTGCGAGCCCAATCCTAAAGGACATCCATCCCGACTCCTGCTGCTAAATTCTAACCTATAACAGGATGGAAGAGAGGCATATGCTGCTAATGGGCGAATCCAGGATGACTGCGATATTTGATTACGACGGCTACGCCCAACACTACACTGTTCTGTGGGAGAGGGAATAATAATGGAGGTGACAGTAACCACATGGCATCTGAATGGTTCGTTATGGAGCTACCTACGATACTTGCATAAAAATGGCAAATAAGTGAACACACGATACCCCTTCCATTTCCCAACTCCCTGAATAGAATCTGCATGGATATGACCGGACAGCTCCAAAGTGGGAAGAAAGTGACGTCCTATGTTAAATGGCTGCTTCCCTGCTAGTGTGCTAACGACCAATGATAGACACGTGACGGCCCGCGCATTCCCCCTCCTGAATATCATTTTAAAACAGGACAAAACCCCAGACACATTTGAATGGCCGAGAGACATCAGTGACGTTGACATGGCATGGTTGACTCGTGGGTGTTGTGTTAATTTGATGAAACGCCTTTACCTGCCACTTTGATAGCGCTAGGATGTTTGAGTTTGGTTTTCCACTTTAACCACTTTCAAACACGAATACTGGAGCTATTTCTCCGTGAGCGTCCCACAAGGATCTTGCCCGAGTAGTGGCAGACCAGGTGGACCAAACCACATGTCTGGCAAACTGACATTGACTTATCACTGCAGGTCCAGCCTCTGTTGAGTGTTCACGGTCAAACGGACCTGTTCCTTACCCGAGACTGGTTACCTCATAAGCCACTTCAGTCACAATTGATATCAGACCCCAAACTGATGACTATTTCAACAAGGCAGATTTCTGTCGTAATAAGAGCCCACAACCTTCCGAAGCATACCAGTTCACCATATGTCATCAGTCAATGCTTTTGTCCCACAACCTGGCATTACCCAGCCACAAATCAAAGACAGTGTTCATTCTAATCGACTCTATTCCTATTGACGTGAAACAGATAATCTTAAAAATGCCAAATGTACCAAAATCTTCCCTTTGCTTCATGGTATTTCGTATCAATAGTTAGGGTACACATGGAAAACCATCCGATTTTGAGTTTTGAAAAATCAACCGACCCTAAGCTGCTGGATAAAGAAGGGGAAGAAGCAAGCATTGTGACCTGGGCACCTCCTAATTGCTTGTACACGAATTCTCGCCTTTCAAAAGGACGGCCAAGGAGCCTCTATTCTCGCACTGGAAGCTCAATTTGATGTACATGATAATCCACATAGAAAAAATCCGATCATGAACATGGCGCCTTTTTCTTTTTAATACTCATGCTCACACACGCTACTTCGTGAAGTAATACGCCTTAATCAACCAAATGGAAAGTCGGATATCATAGCAGAAGAGCCATTTCATGGTAAAGGCGGTATGTATGAAGTTACCTGAGTGGCAATGAAGCAAACGAGTCTAGGAAAATATATTACACTGGAAAGGTGGTGTGGGAGAAGGCGAGGCTTATCAAGGAGTCCGGGAAGAGGGCAGAGAGGAAGTGCCAGTGGAGGAGGCTGTACTTTTTGGTGGGAAGAATACGTCTTTGGTGAGAGTGCTCACGATCGAGGGGACCTGCTTCTTGCCCGAGTAAGCTGCAGTTGAGGCCAATGACTCGAATTCGAAGGCCACCTCATAATTCACCCGCGTCATTATGGACATCAGATCAAGAACATGACCATACTTGCGTAGACAATTGTTCAACGCCTGGATGAACCACGATCCGTGGACAGAATTTCGAAAGGCGTAGTAGCCTATACAAAGTGGGGCAGATTAAAGACTAGTTTTGTTATTTCTAACTTCAATTCCCATCCAAAAGCATCAAAAAGAGATGAATAGCCTGTCCAAATAAAGGTTTTAGTTTGGACAACTTTTGACCTAAACCGAGCGCCAGAGCGTTGTACAGTTGGACCTCTGCGATAGACATGGTTCAGATCCAATGGACCACGAGGTATGCAAATTCCGTGTCACCGAATGCTTTAGGCTATTTCAAACAATCGTTTCACTTCATGGTCATGAAACTTCTCATTTGGACATCTGTCCAATGCATAGCCACGATAGGAATAACGGATCTGGTTTATGGAATCCTAACCTTAAACAAAGTTAGATACAACTAAGGCGTCTCAACTACGAGGAGTACAAGCCGGGTCTTTGAATGTCTACCAGCTTCAAAGCCGAAACTCAATTTGTATAAATCCCAACAAACAAGTGGAAATTTACGCTTAGCGGGACATCAGTCAAAGTTCCTCATTCTGTCACATCAAATGCTTGGTAGATTGGTGATTATATGAGCTGAAACGGTGGTTGAATTCGACTCTTCATGAAAAAGACAATGTCAGATATTTAGAGAGATTTCAAGGCTAGATGGTGGTTGGCTCGAAACCAGTAGGATCGGATGTTTATTAGCACCCCGGGTGAATAACAAGTAGAAAGGTAAATAAATGAGCCAGGATCCATCATCAACTTGTGCATTATGCAAAATTGTGTGTTTACTGCACTAAACGGCAACATTATTCACCGAGAAAGCAGGAAGCGCCCCAATCATTGCGAAATTATTCAGACGGCGCACTACTAATGACAGCTAGAAGCAATACCAAGCCTATAGTGCTACTACTAAGATGCCCATTGTTTTTCGCTCGACCTTAACGTCATAGAAGAAAGCCAAAGACTACAGATGAAACACCATGATAGCTCTCAAAAGATTGGTTAAATTAACGTCTACCTTCGGCAACTACTCCAATGCCATAGTCTACAAGAAGGCTATTAACAGCTGCAGCAAAGCTGTCAATGTACTATCTGAAAATTTCTAGCTACAAAGCTGCCAGTGGTACATACATTACGATAACAAGCACGTTAATGCGTAGCAAAGGGCAACAGACTATTCTGCTTTTGGGTCAGTGATATTATGATCACTAACACAGATCCTAAATTGGATGAAACCACGTACCCAATTAAATAGCTAAGACATCGCCTCAAAGCTAATGAAGTGCCAAACAAAGAAAAAAGGGACTCAGCTTTCCTTAATAAATAAAAGAGTATACCACTGGGATCAACTGTGGACAACAGATAAGACGAAAGCGCGAAATTCTGTTCATCCTTACGATTCCCTTGCACTTCAGGAGAATGCGAAGGATGCAAAAAGGGTGTGAGGACAGCTGGTAGAGATCACACCAACTAAAAAAACCACTTTAAAACGGCATTAAGTTCTAACCCCAGCAGAAGAGATTTGTGAACGCCTTTTTTGAGCTGAAGATGCCCCTCACTAAGCTCAAAATAAGGGCAAACAACATCGCACAATGCTTCCCCCGCCCCCTCCCCCCGACATTCACTCCGTCTCTGCTACACCCCACGACCTCTCACACTGTCTGCAACACACACCAGACAGCTACGAATTTCGCCTCTGCAAAATACCTTGCCCTCAGAGGCTAACCAAACACACTGTACAAGACACCACCGTTTCCACCTTACCCGACCTCACAAACATCCGTCGGTTCACCCTCACAAAGCATCACGTGGCTACACAACTGCCAATGGAAGACTCACAATCACCACTTGGCCAGACACCAACGCCGTAGTGCGTTGTGTGAGCTGAGAACACGAGAACGAGGCAGTACACCACTCTCCTCCCACCTCCACCCTCCTACCAATTTTGGCGAGTGTGTCATCACTCCTAGTTGTTGCCTTATGAGAGGATGCTTCTCTGGCACACCTCTCCGTTGCAGCCTATCCGATAGATTGAACGCAAACGGCACTGTCGTTCGAAGCCTTCACTGAGCGGCTCGCAACCACCACACACATCAACAGTCCAAAACACACACACACAAACAAAGCACCGGTAGTCTACTCAGACCGAGGCCATGTCTCACAGTTGCGAATAGGGCAGCAGGTGGTTTGCCTGACGATAGACAACGATGCGGTGCTCCTTCGCGCTGTGAATGCCACAACGCAGAAAAAAACACCGAAGCCACATCGCACCACGAGCCACTCACTCCTCCCTCACTTCACCTTCAACCCCACTCCACGCACCCCATCACCCATGCAGTCAGGCATCGAGGATGCAATTTAACATATGGAGGACAAACTGGTAGCCCTCGAAGCCCATCGCCATCGACCAACACGCGTGAGTGGAAGCCATTTGATCAGCTGTCGCCACGGCACTTCCGCTCGACGTAGGCACCAAAGAGTTGTCTCATCACTCGTGCCACGTGAAACGCTCCAAGCCGCTGTACCCAACGCTTTCAGCTCCATTCCGTTCGCACACCAGCAGCACGCAAATCCACATTACAAACGAGGGGGGAGAGTCATCCTCAACACGGCGCATCATCGCCTTCTGGCCCGTTTCAGCACCAGCAAATGTTAAACAGCAAACTTAACAAGTTGGCACTGACAGCCGAAGACCCTACTCTTTCCGAAGCTGACAACGAGGCACAGCATTCGCACATCACCAACTCGAGGTGAACAAGTCTAAATGTCTGATGAGGGAATCCACCTCAATAAGGCATAACAATACCGCAAAAATGGCTATTAATTAGCCTCTTACATGGCCCATTGGAACTTGCCAAGGTTAGCTCGTCAAAATGTCGGTTTCTGGAAATACCAAAAGCAAACTAAACGAATTGGTGAGGAAAAATCCAAACCACGCCAGAAATGTATCGTGTAAACTTTGGTCACTTTACAGAATTACCATACTAAAATCAACTTCCGTGATATTTTAAAAGCCCAAGGTTAGATTAGCTATATGGGTAAGTTGGAAGCACAAAATGAGTACGTATTGATCTCAGAACCGGGTTGGTTCCAGTATACATCTCCGAATTAGTTTAGGTTAAGGCGATACTTGATGCGTGTGCTCTACCAAGAGACTACCCATGCTTTTTAATGCACTGTTATTAGCAATCGTGAGCATTCATAGTCCCAACAAGTCACAGCTATTCATTGCACCAAACAGTGCCGCGCTTCACACAAGCTGCTTCGGTTGTCTGCTGTGAACGAATGATTTCGTGGAGTGGGGCTTGGTTATTTGCAATTAACGGAGGCTACAACCCTAGTTACACCAAGGGCAGGAGCAATTCTGTCAGCAAATCATTTAACGTAAATGCGGTTGAAGAAATAAATGGGAGTGAGAGTTCCAGTAAAATAAGACATGGAGAGACTCTGAACAAGTTGTGACCATTTCTTAAACCTTCAATCTAGCACAGTGTTGCTGATGTATTAACTTCATTGACTTCAATTGAGCAAGTTATCATGTCCCACAAAAATTCATGCAGAAGGGCTGAACCTACCGGGTTGGACGGCATAGGCCACAAGGAGGTCGGCCTCAATGGGAATGCGTCGCAGACTACCGAGCGTGTCCGAGTCACCTGGTCTACAGGAGCTATCGGTTGACACCAGCGTGCCTGAATCCAAAAGTGTCCCTCGGCAGGCCTGGAGTGGTCGGTGGATTAGTGCGTCGGAAGTTAATACATGCAAGTAAGGAATGATTACACTAAGAACCATCGAGTCCAACAAATATAAGAGGAAGATTATGAGAAATGGAGACAACGACCGTTTCATGGAACGATTTAATAAGCTATTTGAGGCTACAAAGAAGACTTTAGAGGATAAATGGTGATTGTGGTATATCGATAATTGCCTTCTGCGGTTCAAATTCCACCTTGGTGCAGTAACGATATGCTACAGCATGACCACCCTTAGAGTAGTGTGACAATGCCTTCAGAGGCAAACTCGAGGACTGAACTGACAAATGATCGGCTAACCGGGAACATGAGAATAGCAAACCCGACTTCGTCGACTAGATATTGCGTCAAAAAGTCACCGAAAAGGGTGGTTTTAGGTTGACGCACATGTGGGGCCTCCAACCGAGGGCCTGCTAAACTATTCCAGTCTTCAGCCGCTTGTTTTTGCCATCTAGCATCTTCCAGACCCCAGCAGTACTTACCAGACAAGCCCCTAGTACTTGAAAATACCACTGAATTTCATGATATGCAATAACACTAGGACACGGATGAGTGATTACAGAGAGCACAGATATCGGGGCTGAAAACCGTTATGCCTTTTTTTACACCCACCCCCTCAGTCTCCTGCCCTTCAACCTCCACACTGCCGAGAAAGCTCACCACCTATGCCACCAGTTATAGTAGTATCCACAATTACTACAACATTTAATCTCGTATAACGTTTGCCTTCTTTAGGAATACACTGGATGCCATAGCCAGACCCCTGGCTGATACTGTTTTCCAAAAGGAACCAAAAACAGTGCAATGAGAATCGCAAACGCAAAAAAATTCATGGGGAAGAATGAGCTTTTCAACTTCCAGATGAATAATGACGTGAGCCTAAAGACACTCAACTTAAAGGCCTGCATATAAAATTACGTGCCACTTAAAATTGCATTAAATATAAGCATGTGCCTTTGAACCAGTACCACAAATTCACGTGCCTTTCAATTGTCTGGCAAATCCCTCACTCACAGTGGACAGATAAGTGGTGGTGTGCAATTTTGGTGCAAGTGGAGACCACTGCTAGAACGGGCAAGACAAGATCGGGGGGGAGTGAGGTAGTCTCCTATCGTGACTGCTCCGTTACAAATAACCTAGCCTGGCTTAGTAATTCGATTATACATTTCTCGGAAAATCAGACTTTAGGCGCAAAATAAAGCACTGAAACAGTGGAGAGCATAGGCACGCACACAAGTTGTCGAGAGACTTGTAAGAGTGAGGCTAACCCAGATTTTGGAAATCAAAAGAATCGCGCCAAAGTTGATCCGGATTGCGTGTACGCCCCGACTCAATGCAAACCCACATTTGGCGGTCCTACGACCTCTCGTCAAGCCAACAGCAGGGAGCAGGATTAAAAGTTTGCGCACACGTTCACAGCTGAGCCAATGGTTGAAAGCAATTTGTTCACGCTCAACCAAACCCTGTCTCAACCTCATAGTTTGGGAAGAGAACTGATTGTGCACTGTGTGTACACAGATTCAACAGGTGCTGGGTGATTTGGAGACGTCTAATTTCACGTCTACACACATGCACACACCTAAGCCACCGCTCAGTCCGTCAAATGTGAGTTTGCATGGGCAGCCAAAACATCAAGGCAACGGTTTATGCAACAATGATTATTCGATGTCAACTTGAAGTTGATAGGGATGCGCATTGAGAAGTGTGTCCATGGGCGTACATTACAAATATACTGCCGCATGAAGGAGGCGCAGCTACTGGGCTTCAATGTGCAAGGTCTGCAACAACCAACGCGCCTCAGATCATGCGGTATTGCGTACTGGTCGGAGAAGGTGGGAGTTCATACCAAAAGCGCGATGGTCATGACCAACCCTGAACATGGTTGAGGAGGCCTTGTGCAGGCCTTTGGCGCGTGCGTGCCAGGTTTGACATAGAGATGCATGCAGTGGAGGTTTCAGACAGAGATAAGGGGAGGTAACACTTTTCAAAGCCTGAGGACATTAAACGTTAATTCTGATTCATTGCAAATTAGAATGACAACCAGTATCTGTGGCAAAATCTAAGAGCAAAATGTCAACATTGATTACAAAACATGGCAAGGCTGCACATTTTATCCAGGCTACGTCACCGCTGTTCCTTAAAAAAGTTAATATGCCACCACAAACAATCGGCAATAGGTAAGAACGTTTCCAAATATTATTTATAGGATAAAGCTGTACAGTTTTCGCAAAAAAAAAACAAAGAGAAACATGTCCACATAATACCAGCTGTTGATGTCCAGTAGCAAAACCTATTTATAAAGAAACTAAGATTATTTATTTATAAGCGTTACATTTATGTAGGCGGATTTACAGTACCTAACCTGGATAATGTTTTAAAAATTTGCGGTCCACTCCTACGTGTCCAACTTTAGTTTCTATATCAACACTTTGGAGTAAAATACCATCCAATAAAGGGTATTCCTCGATAACATCTCATGAATATGAAATAGCGAACGAACCTGGATGAAAAACATTTTTGGTTTTCCAGCGAGGGATGGACAGGTATTTCCACGGAAGGGATGAATGAGCTGATCCAAGGAGATGGGACCATCGGTTCCATAAATCGAACCACCATCGTCTCCATGGGTTAGGATTACGCACGCGAAGCAGTCAGCGTCTGTATGATTCACAGATGATTCTGTGGAGTGAAGAAGGACAATCAATACTGCTTCAGTGTGATTACTAAAAGCCACTAATAAGATCAAGGAGAAAATAGAGGCAATTTAAACATTAAAAACTCACATATCCCGGTAAGTGGACGCTATTACTTATATATTATTGCTCAAAATAGGAATAGAATGAGTAATTGTGTGGTGGGTAATTTACACGGAAGGATTCGATTGAGATTAGGATCCTCACTAGGAACAGCAAGAATTAGGGTAAAATAATAAAATTCTATAACAGCGCACCCGCTTCTACGATAGAGAGAATTTGGGCGGCAGTGGGATTTTGATATGTTTTGACATCGAAATCCAGAAAGTGGAAGGTATCTTCGAGTTTTCTTAAATCCACACCAGCACCAGGTCGATTGGGAAGACGGAGAGCTGCCTTAAATGTGTCCACAGAGAGGATCAAACAGGTACCACGTCGAGGTGCACGGGTTTTGTAGACGAAGGAAGTGGCGGCGCGATGGTGCACAGCGGGTTCTACAGCCTGGCGTTTAGATGCGGGTGTATCGGACCGTGGCTCGAGGGGCATTAATTTACAGGAGAATAGGGAGTTTTCTAACATCTCCGAAAAACTATTTGCTTTCACTGCTGGTGAGACTTGTATACTATCTGCGGGGGTCGATGCCTCGGTAGCATCCTTATCGCAGGGGCTACATAAGAGTAAAAATTAAGTAAAGGCAACCAAACCTTCTATCTGAAAACTGCAGGTCATTATAGCACAGTGGATTAAGGGCTTCACTTTTACGCCACATGTGGATGTCCCATAAAGATAAGGACGAAATCCGGAAACAAGTACGCAACCTATGGGTACAACGGACAAATATTCAAGTAAGAGCACTAGAAAGACCTTGGAAGTGCTAAATGCGCAGGTACTACTGAATTGACTAAACTAATTTGATTGCTAGGATGATTTAAAATCTTTAAAGCCAAAGAAATTTCAATGCGTTCTTTTAAATAAATCACATCTAGTGTGATAAAAGCAATTTAGGACAAATATAATATTGTAGCAGCAATCACGATGACAATAATAATAACTTGCGTAAAGTTAGACGCTTTAAAATGGGTGAATGGCTTCAAACATCAAAGGGTTGGAGTTGATTTCTAAACCTCCAACAAGGAGGCCAGCAGGAAACTTTGACTAGGACACTAAATTTTTGAGTCGAGTATATTTGTTTGATTTGGTTATTATGGAGAAGAACAGCAACCCGAGCACTGAAATTTATTGGCAGACAAGGCGATTCTTAAGGAGAAATTGACAATTACTTTCTTAAGGTAAACTATTTATTTGATTTAAAGTGCAGCAGTTTCTGCAATTTCCATGTGATATTTTGGCTAGGTCTTCTCACCTTGTTTTGATCATTATTATAAAATGAGAGCCAGCTAGAAACAATGTTGCCTTTTTTCGAGAATTTAGTCTTGTTGGAACTCTTTGATGTTACCGCGCTATCATCGTGTTTTCAGGGCGCTTCGGCAGCCCGTTTGTAAAGTTGTCCTGTTGGACGTGCTATCGCATTTCTTCTCGTCATTCTTAGGTCAGTTTCTGATCTTTAAATCGCAATTTCCTTAATTCAACGATTTTTCAATCTTGAGTGTTTTGAATCAAAAGTTTGGTAGTTTGGCTGTTTTCAAGCATGCAATTCACTTTATCGACGTCCGAATTTTGCTTCACAGATGGTTGAACTGAAGAGATTAACAGATCGTTTACGGGACTTGCTCCCTAACAATTATACAGACAGCGCGGACCCATCCCTATGTTTTCGCGCCTGCATTGGGCGCTATCTCAATGACCTCGAAGATGACGATGAAATATTTGGAACTCTTCAAAACATGGAAATCTTTCAGGCCTATGTCTGCTGCTGTTTACATGTTCTTGAGTCGCTATCAAAAGTTGACGCCGGAGTTGGAGATGGGATGCCAGTGTTTAGTGTAGTTCAAGTTCAGCAGCTCTCTAAATGTCTCGAATTCATCGTTTGTCTCGGAATCTATCCTCTTCTCTCTTCCGGAGTCTCTATGCCCTTATATTTGAGGTTGGAAAATTTTGACAAATTCAACTGTCCCAAACTTCAGTCTGCTCCCGATAGGCACCGAAGACTGTTTGAGGTTTGTTGTTGAAATTATCGAGTCAAACTCTCGTCTTCCGCCTTTTTGTTAAAATCTTCTATTCTTTACCTCTGACCGCGAAGCTCTATCATTATACATGCTACAGCTTAAGTTTGAAAGATCCAGCGAAGTATTCCATTGAAATAATTTCTGCGCATCAAAGTGCAATGAAGAAAATAATTTGTTTTCCCACTAGATTGCAAAATGCTTCGATGCTCTTAGTTGCTCATCTGTTGACTCGCTTCGTGGCCTGGTCTCGCCTAATGGCTACCTCGGTGACTACCTCGCCCTTCTGCTGCAACTAAGTTACGGACCTGTTTCAGGAGATTCCTCTACTGCCAGCACCACAACGGAAATCATCCGTATCTCTCGCAACCGTCTTCGCTCCGTTCTATCTCGCCTGCCCCGACCTCTGGCCTTCAAAGAACTCTTTCTCTTCCAGTGCGGCTTTTGCAAACAACAGGTTGTTGGCACTGCCTTTATTTTCAACAAAAGTAACCTTCATCCGTTTAGTCGCTAGCAAAAACCACAGTACCTCAGTGGTTACGCAACGCATGCGGTCGCCTGATCACTCAACTTTTTATCGCCCGGCCTCGTGAATTCGAGACGGGGCGATCACCTCTGAAGGACCTCATCATTGGCATTTTGGACGTCCACTCCACTGATCCACGACACGTTCCCGCTTTAGCCTCCGCTGTGGCTCATATTTTAGCCACGCCGCCTCAAATGACTGGGCGAAACAACACTGTTGAGCAGTACTACGGCAGTCTCGCACTACAGATCTCTGAAGCCCTTCAAATCAGCAAGAGTTGTGAAGACTTGCTTTCTCATGCTATCCGGCTCGTTGCTATTGACACTACACACCAGATAGTTGAAAGGGATGTGGAACTAGGAAAGCGGCTCTTTCTAGAGAAACCGCTTTTGTCGAAGTTGGAAAATCTCGTCCTAGTTAATCATTTAGAGGTGGATGATTGTACATCATACCAGCCGTCATCTACGGCGATTGATATGTCGGACTCAGTGGAATTGCTCTCTGCGACAGACTTGCGAAGCGTCATTGAGTTTATCACTGAGGTAATTGGACTCAACAGGTGGGCTGGAATTCGCTCCAAACAAAATTTAATTCCAGATTAATGTCCTTTAGCTTCTGGACACACGGCACCCCTCGAAAGCCCTCTGCGTGATTCTGGCGCGTTACTCTCGGCCCTGGTTCTATTTCTGCTCTCTCTTCAATCTTGCATGTTCTGAAAAGGAAGTGGATGGAGATTGTCAGACTGATGAAAGTCATTCACTATCACCAGTCACCGAGTTCGAGTTGGTTTAACTTTTCATATGTTGAAAGTGGTTAGTTTTACTTTTTTTTCGGGGAGGCTTGGGCATTATGTTATGCTCTGTGTCATATCTTTTGAAAGACAGAGGAAGTAGATGTGTAGAAACTACCTATTTTTCTGTTCTTTGCATTTTGAGTCAGTAAATTTCCCTTTTGGTGAATTAAGCTTTGTCAAAACAGTTTTTACTATGATGACTTTCATGAATGTCATATAGCTCTAAAAGTTGGCGGTTACTTTCATGCCAAGCCTGTTATGGTTGTCTCTCCCGCTTGGAGTGACGTTTTTTATCTACTTTGGCATGTTTATTGCCATTTTTCAGATGTTGGTGTCACATTCTTCTGATGTGGGCAATTGTTACATTTTATGAAATATATTAAATTTGTCTTAACCGCTAAGAACGCAATCAACATCGGATAATAAACATTCGACTCAGCCAATTTTTTGCGATATGCGATCTTTCGCTTTACTTTTTAATGATAGAGCAAGGAGGCGGCAGTGGGCGAGCTAACACCCATTAATACATGTTTGTAGATAACCTTACCAATCAAGAAAGCCTAACGCTTTCGTTTGGCAGTTTGGAGGAATTTCACAAGTTCAGGGTGGTAGTCGAGTTATTTGCTAGCTCTCTAGTTCAAGGCGCACTTGGGCAAATGTTCCTAGTTTCGCTAATTAGTACGTAGACTTCCTTATCAAAAGTAAAAGAGACTCATTTTAATGGAATGGAAACTATTCTTTTTTCACCTCTGAAAGCGGTTTCTATTCTCAACAGTAACTTGCGACTTTGCCGATTTAACAGTTTACAAAATGTTGAAACAAATCACTCATTTGAAGGCCGTATTATGGGCATTAATCATTGTACACCTTGAATATATCCTTTTTCTGTTTATTTATGCCTCTGTTGTATTAGCTTGCCCTCTGTAAAGGCAGCTTTGGGTCAAGTTGGTTCTATCGGGTGCAGTTCCGTTATTTTGTTGGCAAATTTTCATACTGCGTGACTTTTAACTCAAATTGGATCAATTTGTAAATCTGCATACAAGTCACACTCAGTTCGGTCGATTGGCAATATAAGCATTTCCTTTTTTTCGCCGTCTCCTAGGTCTCAGCTGTATTCAATCCTTAAAAGCCTTCTCAATACCGGCCACGTCTCCCCGTTCCTCCTCCTTCGCGCCTGGCTACGCCTTCCTACACTTGATGCAACCACTCTGGAATCATTAGCTTCATCTTCCGTCCCCTCCTCCATTCCCTTACCTCTACGGCGAGCCATTGTCTTGCGACCTGCCTCTCTTGTCTCTTCTGTCAACATGGACTCCGGCGCTCCACGCGCACCCTTTCGTGTGTCTCGGTCGGCGGAGGCAGTGATGGAACACTCTCTTGAAATGATCTCCGCTCGTGTCACCGTCGCTATGCTGTTGCTTTCATCCATTATTCCTTCTGAAGGACATGATGGTGGTGGTGTTGACAAGGAAGAGGCTTCCGCGGAACTATTGCTTTCCAGATGGTCTGCTAGTGGTGGGAGTGAGAACGGAAATCAGTCGGATCTCGCTGCACACCTCCTTCTCAGCCTCATTTCAGTGAGTGTTCCACTTTTTCGAATCAGGCATGCTCAATATTGCACGTCGATTAACCTCGTATATTTGATGATTTAAGCTTTTTTATTTTAAATCATCACACCTCTTCTTTTCCTCTGTAGGACATCAACTCTAGACTGATCGAAGGCACGGATGAGCAATCAAGGGACCGCGTTTGCTTGCAACAAGGAGCATTGTTACGGCCAATAATGGAGGAGGAAGATGAAGCAGGGGCCGTGGAAGTACCACTTACCGCGTGCCTGATGGCTAGTGCAATGCTGGAAGAACTGAATCCTGCCAGTCTTTGGCCCTCCGATCCCGCTTTTGCCGCGCGTCTCCTCTGCGTAAGTTACGATAAAATTGACCTAGAGAAATCTGGACTAAGGTGAGTTGCTGACTCTTGATTTGATTCCAAATACTGTTGGAGTAATGCCCTTTTAGCACTATGGAACCCCAATGATTTGGCTAACAAAATTTTTTGTTTCCACTTTTACTTTGTCGCCTCAGCTGACACTGACGCGTCTGTGCCTGGTGTTGAGCTCTCCTGCAGACAAGGAGGTTCTGAAGATGGAGGAAGAGTCGCTAAACTTGGTTCTTGGAATCACTGCTTTCTTTGTCCAATACATGGATGTGAGTAGTGCTGCGTCTCCTTTTTTCTAGTCGGATCCGCATTCGACTGCTGCACTCATCTATAGCTTTCGTAGCGCCAACACTAAGTTCATTGCTTGAGTTAACTTCGATTGCTTCCGAGATTGTGAAGGGTAGTGGCTCTCATCATAGTATGAGTGGAGCTAATGAAGTCACGCATAACTGGATTGGAGGTTGTGAAGTGGTAGATTCCATTATGCATTGAATGTGTACAAGCAAAACATTGATAAACACGCTACACACGTTTATTGCCGTTGTCCTTTCTCCAGAAAGGTGACAAGGTGCCAAGTGAGGTACGGAGCTGCTTTGCCGACTTGATTCCTCTGTTGCACAAAGTTGAGGCGTTATTTCCGCAAGGCAACGTCTCTGCAGAACTTGCTCAGCAAATTCGCATGTCACTCTTGACCCGAGGTGCACTTCCCGTTTCCTCCTCAATTGCTATGCCAAACCCCGATCAGTAAGTCTTTCTCCACTACTAGTTGATTAATTTTGCGTGAATGCAAACGCGGTACTTAGTCTGATCAGTCTGATTGCTAATTGCTGCGGGATCAGTCCTGGTTTGCTAGGAGGGTATAGATATGGCAGAAAGTAAATCTTAGTTGAAGTTTGCCTAAAGAAAGATGTCTGCATGAAAATATTCGTACTTGTAAAGTCATTAGACTGATTTTCCCTTGCTATCAAAAGTATCGCTCGGCTCTGCTTTTCAGCTCATCCCTTTCAAAGAAAGAATTGGGTTCCAATAGACGTCTGGTCGAGGAGTTGCCCTCGGTCCCATCGTCCACCTGCAAGACTGACACTGAAACTGCAACGGAATTGACCACGGAAATGAGTCCGAAGCTGTCGGAAATTTTTGAACTCTTAAAGGATCCCTTTATTCCAGTACGAGGTCACGCTCTGATCGAAATGAGTCGACTTTTAGAAGCCAGAGATCCCTGCATAAGGGGCTTTGAGGACAATATTTTTGAGGTACCGGAAAGTTGTACTAGGTTTGTTTTCATGATTACTTGAAAGTAGCGTTGACATAGTACTACCTCAACCATGTAGGTAGAAATGCTATTTTTGAAAATGTGAATGCTTGCTGATACCCATCAAGTTCAGTGTTTGAAAGCATTCTGTTGTGCTAATACTTCATTGAGGTGGAGTATTTTTGAAAGACAATATGAATTTGATTGGGTAATGCGTGAGTTTTTCAAAAGTCCACATTATTTTTCACTTTGGAAGCCGTAAAATGATTACTGATCACCCGTATTTGAGTTCGCTATGTGACAGATCAACCGCTCCTACTGCTGAGTACAATAATTTCCGTCATTGAGCATTCTCAAGTGCCGTTTTGCCTTGATACAGATTCCAACCGCATGCCCTTGAATGTTTTGCAGGCGATGGTGAAGCATTTGGACGACGAGGACAGTTATGTCTACCTGAACGCCATTCGAGCCCTCTCGGCCATAGGCAACGCCCTCACTGACCGTCTGCTGCCTCTCCTTCTCTCTCGTTTCCTCTCCACTTCCCACAGCATCGAGTTTCGCCTCAAGGTGGGCGAGGCTATCGTCCGGGTCCTTCGCCAACTTGGTGGGTCACCCTCTGCCCTCTTCTCTCTCTCCCGTCAACTCTATATTGTTTTGTTTCATCTATCGGCTGTGCAGACGATTCAGTTACTCAAGTTAGCATGACGGGGTCTAAATTTCTTACCTCTAATTACTCAAGCTCCTAACGAGTCGCCCTATTTTACTTGCTATTTACTAATTCTACAATTTTGGCTTAATGTTCAAGAATGGTTAAACTTGGGTCTCAAGCCGAATGTCTACTTCTGTGATGTAATGCCTTTTTCTAGAGAGATTGGCATTTAGGGCGCAAAATTGTTGGCCACTTTCATCTGCACAAGTCCATCTGCTAACTTTAATTTACGTTCAATTAACTTGGTTCTTTAGTGTTCTTGCTACAAGTCCATCGTTGTAACTAGCGTTTCTAATCCATTTGTGTACACCAAATGACCGTTCAGTACTATCAGCTCCTTTTTGGAGGGGACGATTCAGAATATTTGGTCACTACTGACCATTGTTTTGGAAGGTCAGTCCTTGCAGAAAAGGTTCTACTTTTTATAAGTTCTTTTTACCTCTCTTCACAATAAGGGCACAAGGTTCTACTGATCTCACATCCGTTAGTAATTTTTCAGCTTTTTTCTGTGTGTGCGGAAAAGTACTGAATAAAAGGATAGTTTAGCTATCCCATCAATCGTTCCCTCCTGTTCATCCTACAGGTGATATTGCACCCAAGTATCGTGACGTCATCGTTCCTGGTTTACTCAGCTCTGCCAGGGATCCGTCTGAGCTCATTCGCGCCGCGAGTCTCTCAAATCTGGCTGAAATTTGTCACCTCCTTGGCAACGCGATTCAACCTGTTGTCTACGAGGTTCGGAAATGTTCATTTTCTGTCCATGTCATCCTACCAGAAGCCTATGACATTTTGAAGAGTGTATTCAAAAAACTGAATATTAAGTGTGGCATCCAAGTTGCTTTTGAAGGCGCTATTAGATTTGCGTGCACCGAAGCTACTTTGCTGGAAATGGCTGGAGGCTTGGGTGGAACGATTGCTGCTTGAAACAAATTTGTCACCTCTTGCCTAACCCCAAATGAACTGGAAAGATGAAAAGCATTATCTAGCATCCCTTGCGAAACTTCTTTGTTTCACTGGTCAAGTCTTCAAGTTGATGTGATGGCCATCTCCTTCAGTCCTTTCCAAATTCGTCGAAATTTTAGTAGCGAAATGAAGAAATGTATGCGTGCAAAATGTTACTCTTACGTCATGAGGTGATTGATAGCCAGTAGCAAAAACTTGTCCTTTTGGAGTCATTATGTGCATTTATTGCGTCCTAGTGCTGTCGTGGACCGAAATATATCTATCCTTGAGTCCTATTTGACTATCATAAACAACCGTACAGTGTGTTTGTGCATTGAAAATTGTGCACTAGGGCTGACCAATACATCGGCTGGCCATCTTATTATTTACTGTATAAAGTAAAACTTATTCGGTAAATAATGAGGTTTGGTTGATCTCCCTAGTCTCGTGTAGACTTTACTGGCTCTCCTTGTCAAAGTCTGCTTAAAAATATCGTTTCCTCCTTACCCAAGCCTCATTTTTTGCGTTAAATGGTATTGTGTAGCATATAAAATGATGTTTTAGTAAGTCCTGAGTTAAGGGTTATCTGTAGGCAGCATTGCGTCAACTGCAGGCGTTGGAAGAAGAGTTTACGGTGGCAACACGTGACGCTTGCCACGTGATAGTGTTGTATTAAATTGCCACCTTTGCTCATGTGAATGAAGCACAAATCCTGGCACTTCCTTTTTAGGCGACCTTGTGGGCCGCTAGCTTTTGAATCCCACCTTTGACATGCTACTCCCACGGCTATCGTTGAAAGGAGAAAAAATCCCCTTGTACTACTCAAACACTTCAGACCATCTGTTTGCCCTCTGGTAGAAGGAATGTCTTGATGAGCTCTGAGGCGTAGGTTTATTGTCTAATCGTCTGTAGCATTAACCTCGCTGTGGTGCGTCGGCCTGCCTCAGCTCTTGCTGCCCGGCATACGGATCTTCCAAGAAAATGGGATTATCACCAATGTCCGAACTTATGCCTCCCACTTCCCATTAATTCATTGTGATTAGCCAAGTAGCTTGACAGTGCTACCTTTGATTACCCCCGCCTCCTTCGCGAAGTTGATTGCACTTTTTTTCGGTATTGGGTTCAACCATCTCAAGTGTCAGTAAATCCTGAGAACCATAATTTGGAACTTATGGATTAGGAGGTTCTATTATTGATACTAAAAAAGGACCCATCCATCAATCAAAAGGGTTGGGCCAATGCACTTAATCATTCCACATTTCTGCACTTCTCTTTCGGTTGGCTTTAAAGTGAAATCCTTTTTCGTTCCTCTGTTATATCTTTTTGAAACGCCAACAATCTGCCATTGAAAAGTCGGATTGTCATATTTTTGGGTTTACGTCAAGTACAAATTCATCGCTTGAAACAAATTTGTGAGCACTTAGCACTATGCCTTATTTCTAGTGTCCGAGTTGCCTCCGAAGACGTCATAACTGGTAAGGGCCTGGAAATACTTTCACTATCTTATCTGTGCCCAGAAGAAGCAGAAAACCAGTAGCATGGGCGACGCGAGCATGAAAGCTTAATTGAAAAGTCTTTTCCTGCAGTTTAAGTATCTACACCACCTGAGTGATATGCCATTATGGGGAGTTCTTAGAGCTGGCGTAGCATCCAATTCCACTCTGTGGATGTTCTGGGTGAAGCCTCGTTATTAGATACTCTGAGGGACCGATTAACTGTTAACTGAGCACCATGAACAGCTGGTAATCGAAGCTGCTCTCATTGGAGTCCTAATGCAAATAAATGTCATTCCCTTGTCTATTATTCATATCACATTCCTCAACTCCAGCACTTTATGCTCTGATGGGGGACTTAGAATTCTTTTTTTTAATTAATCTTCACCTTTTAGATATTTGAAGCGATGGGGAGCAGTTTGAAACACGACAGTGCGTCCATTGTGCGTAAGTCGGCTGCTTACCTTGCACGCAGTCTCTTTTTAACTTCACCCACCCTCGTCTCCGGCCGCTCGGGTCTCCCCGCCTACCTACCGGCGGTTCTAATCCGCGACGTGCACCGTTTGCTGCGAGACCGATTGGCCATTGAGCGGGACGACGAGGTGCTTGAGCAGCTCGAAGCAGCCATGGCCGAGTTGGATGCGTGTACACGGACCGCTGTCTTTCGGCCGCCAGATACCGTATATGATCTAGTCAAAGAGATTCGGGTCCTGCGCCCTTTTGATGATTGAGATCGCCTTTTTTTATTGACTCATTTGTTACAAATCATGCATAAATTAAGGGCATTCTTTTATCCGTTGGATGATCGGCATCCGGCTTTCCCTGTGATTTGGTACCGAGCTACATCAATAGAACTGTTGGTCAATATGTTAGCGAAGTATGATGATTTTGTCCCATTTCCCACAGATAAAGATTTACAACAAGGTGAGCAGGTCACCGACTTCATGGTCCAAACTGAGGTTCACTGTTTCGGTTGGCGAATGTCGTCAAATATGCTCAGGACTTGTCTTTTTTGCGGATAAGATATGAGGTTCTGGTGGATTTCAGAGGTTACTTCGCAATGATTGCACCTCGAAGTGGCCTGCATCAACTTCGGCATGTCCAGTATGTACCTGAGCAAATAGCTTCTAAGCGACAAGAGTGATGCCCTGTGTTACATTTACTACCTGTTCGGCTCTGGGATGTAGCTAAAGATCGTGTGGCTGGTCAGTGTTCTTTCGAGGAGTGGGCGGGTGTCGGACCCCGCCAGCAACTCCATTCTTTTCTGTGAGAGAGGGGTACATGTTGTCTTCTTTCGTCTTCAATGAGACCTCGAAGCACCTTGGCTTTAGGTTTGGTCAGATGCCTTCGAGGCTCTGGGCAGAAATGGGCACAAATAATGCATAAACACTAGTTGCAGCGTCCCGAGAATTCTTTGGAGGAAAAAGAAGACATTAAGCTAAAGCAGACTATATGTATTCAGAAAAAGGAGAGAGCGATGCGGATGACATGGTTTGGAGGTCAGGGCACTTGACTGGGACAAAACGATCACCGAAGTGGCCATGAACGAAATTGGCAGACAAACATGCGGAATACTGCACGAGTAACGTGTTATTTTTCTCTGTTGGTCGCGTTGGAAATAGCTCACTCAGTCGCCTCGTTTTGATGGTATGGGGCCAAAGTCAAAGCTTTTAATTCTGTTGCGATGGATCAGCAATCTCTTTTTTGGTTGAATGTTATCTTTTATGCTACACCTAAAAATTTGTTTTAAAAACAACTTTGTATACAAACAATAAAATTCTCAAAAACGTAAGAGCCTTTTAACTCAAATTTTGGTAGAAAAATGCATGATTGGGGATTTTTCTACAGTGTTTAGGACATGCATTTGCCTATCGTTTTCATCGGTGAATCTCAAGGTTGCCTCAGTGCAGACTTTGTATAACCGAATGGCGTACACGAACGTAAGCTTTACAGACGAGGATGTGGTGTTCCATGGTCCAGACCCGGTAAATCGGTTCAAGCCGTTTATTTCAAGGCCTCTGAAACTTTTGATCTAGAGGGTGATATCCAAATTCCATCATCGCAGATGACTAGCAAGGGGACCATCGACGAGCCTATTAAGGACACTATCGTAATTTAATGTTGAGTATATATGCTTCCTAGCTAAGAGACGTTAGATCAGTTTGTCGAAAAGTCGCACATGTCATATTTCCCCGACGAGGTCATGAACTTCTGAGTGATTGTAAGCATTTGATAAGTCCGTAATGGCTGCACTTTTTTAGGGGATTTGTGGGGTCCATTCTTCATCTTTATTGTTCTCGCCCTGTAAGTGGATTTTGATGTCATTATCTTCATATCTTGAGCTGATTATGTGTATGCGATACATTGCTTGGTGCCCTGGTACGGTGTTGCCTCTCGTGGTTGTCTTTGCTAGATACCTGTTCTTATGTAGCTGCAATGTAATTGAAGTAGCAGAATTTCAATGTTTGAGCTATTTGATAAGGTAACCACATGCTGCAGACCATTATTTGGAGCCAAGAACGTGTATTTCTTTTGGTTTCGTGGTTGCTCTCTATTTTGTTATGTGCTAGTACTCAAGAGATCTGGTTTGGCTAGATCCACCGAAGCTCACTATCATTTTTAGTGTTTTATCTCATGATACATCTGTCTACGTGGCATTCCTTGTTTTTTTAGATCAATTTTGCTCTTTCAGGGTGCTTCAGCTTAGTCACGGTCAGAAGGAAGACGCCGGCGCTCCGCAGTTTGCGCAAGTATTCACCGTCTTCTGGTTTGGTGTCATAGCTGTATCTCTCAATGCAAAATTACTTGGGGGAAACCTGTAATTATTCGCCTATTTTCCTATCTTTATGTAATTCTCAGTTTCCTGCTAACGGCCTTTCCCGTCACTCTCCCCTCTTCACAGATCTTTCTGCCAAACCGTTTGCGTTCTGGGGTACTGCATCCTTCCGCTGGTAATCAGTCTAGTAATCAACGTTGTAATTAAACTCGCCACGTCAACCAGCATCTGGGTCCTCCTTATTCGGCTCGCGGTTGTCTTTGTCGGTTTGGCCTACTCTCTCTTCTCGGCGGCCACCTTCCTGGCTCCCAGTTCGAAACCGACGCGAGTTGCGCTTGTCGTTTATCCCCTCTGTCTCTTCTATTTCTTCATTGGCTGGCTGGTTTTCGTCAACACTGGAACTTCAAAAATTTAGCTCTAATTTTGTATTCTTATGTAAATTGAACACGGCTTTGTCGTGAACTTGCTTGGTCGTCATTTATAAACTTGCACCTTGATGCTTGCCGCTTGAAGAGGTTGAGCGTTTTGATCCCTCGTTTGCAGTACAAAGCGTTATCTTCTAATTACAGAAGTATTTTGATGCTCGCCACCCAGATTGTAAACGCTCGAAATATCGCCTTGCCGTATTTGTGTTTCGATCCACCGAGCATTGATCCCATCTGACACTATCCAGAGCTAACTGTTCGAGCTCATGAGGGCTTTTTTCTGAATAAACTTTGATAGCGATAGGCGTAGGCTGTGTGGTTCTGCTATAAGATCGCTCAAATTGGTGTCGTAATGGGGGCTCGATTCTGGGGCTATATTCTAAGGTTTTTTTGGTATTCGCTCTGTTCCGTTAATTTTCGTCAACCGAATTGTCGAATTTGGCAAGAGGTGGGAAACCTAAGCAAAAGCATTGCGCGTTAGGAGCCGGATGTTTGACAAAAGCAGTGCTTAAGACAATGGGACTATTTGGAGGACAAGCATGCATTTAACTGTAAATTGAAAGCTACTGAGTTCGTGGATAGTACATAAGTTATCATCGGAAGTAGCTGCTACTACCACCTAACCGAGGATTAGAGGGGGTCCCATAAATTGTGAAATTCACGTCATTCATTTAAAAGTGGTTTCACCTTAAATTGCGAAGATATCCCCGCCAGCTTTTTACTAGTCCGTAAAACTGTTTGAGTCATTCATATCATAGAAACCTAGTTAAGTCTCATGATCCATTTGATTCTGTGACGTCAACCAGCTCAATTGGTGGCAATATAATGGGAAATTTTCGTGATGGAAATGGGGTAGTTGTTGTGTATCAACTGGGGGAATAATGGCCTCTGAAAGTAAAAGTGCTTTAGCTTGTAAGAAAAATTGGAAAAGAACCGTTTATCCTTAGCACAGTTCGTCGGGAATTTTTGCCAAAACCCACATCTACGTCAACTAAGTACCCAAGAGGAGCATCTTCAGTTGTCCGAGAACTACTTGCTTTAAAGATCTAACCCAAAATACCAGAAGAGATCGTTTTCCGCATCGTCGCTGGTCCCCTGCCTCATGTCAGGATTGTTTTTCTTTTTGTAGAAGCGATGTGTAATTTGTTTAGTGTATTCGAATCACCGCAAATAATTGAGGGTCAGGTCGTGTTTGACGCCTTTTTTCCTTGGCCTCTTACTGTCTTCGCAATCATCTGCATTCACGCTTTCGTGTAGTTACCAAACTCTGCACCCAACAAGTTGACCAATAGATCCACGCATATTCCAAGAAGGCTCTGAACAACGTAAGAATTGACGACTGGCAGTTTGCTTGGAGATCTTAACCCAATTGATCTCCTGGGTCTATTTGTTCGGACTCCCTAAGACCCGCGCGTGAGGTGCGCTTTAAGGGGTGAGCGGTATCTGCCGTCGTGACAAAGGGAATAAAGATCTAAAGCACCCATTGCAGTCTTGCTGAAGCTTTGCTTTAACTAGTTTTATTTATAAATGCACTCGAATTAATCAAAATGACTGCATATCACAAATTAGCCAACATTCAAATATGTCTACATATGGTCCGTGAATTTGAAGGTGGGGAGGAATTACAGGAGCGCGGAGGTTCCAACGTCGATACACCATTTTATTGTTTTTAAGGAAGAAAGATATCGAATTTGCTCACAATTCCTTAACAAATTACAAGACATTCTGGAAAAGACTACCATGTCTTTTGACTTTAAAAGCCATCTTTGGCACGCTTCAAGCAGCAATGGCCTCTTTACTTTTTCACACCTATATTTGCGTCATTTCAGACATCAAAGGGCCAATGAGGTTGCTTCAGCTCTCTCTTATAACCACAATCACGACATCACTGCCACCATCCGCACCGCGTGCTGCTGATTGTTGAGACACCACAGTGGCATGCGTTTTGAAACATTCAAAATATAAAGCCACTCTGAAGGTAGTTGAGGTCGTCAAAACATCCATTGTATTCGTTGTGGAAAGACACAGACGCTAGAAGCTACCAGTCGACTGACTAACCGACCAGTGGGCGATCGGACGATAGCAGCCTACGCATAGGAACATTTTAGTCTTTAATGCAGCCGTTGATTGCTAGTTCTTATCAAGCACTGCATCATCTTATATTTTAGTCACACAGCTACTTTTAGGGAGCAAAAAAGGGCACAATTGAAAGGAACCATCTAGTGTAAACAAATAAGAGGGACTTCCAATGCTTCATTTAACCACTGTGTGATCACTTTTCATGTGAACAAGTGTCCCTACCAAAAGGGTGCTTTCGTTGAGCACTAGTACTTACTTGGCCCTCCATGGAGGAAGGGAAGCCAAACTAAGTAGCAAAAGATGCAGGAGCCATGCAGAGACACCCATTTCGTGAGTGATCACCCAACGAAAATGCGAACTCAATCTACCAGACAGTCGCGTTAAAATGACTACTTCGCTTCAAGGAAGACGCAAATGTGGAATTAGAAAATTGTTTTGACAGTTCGATTAACAACAACATGTTTGCGTTCACTCACTTGCACGCATAAACACATACACACACACACACACACAGTTGTGAGTGAATGAATGAGTGAGAGGCATTGTGGCTACAACCAATCATTCCCTAGCTAAATGAGTGCCTGTGCATGAGCGCAATGCGCCCTTCCGATTTAAGGTCCCGCACTATGCTAAGACGCATAGAGCAAAAACCTCATGGCAGCACAGACAACACAAGAGTTGAGAGATTTTCTACGCAGCTACGACACCAATAATTCTGGCAGTTTCAACCGTGACCGGTGGCTTCATCTTTGCACCAGTGCGACCATAAATCTACCACAGGACGGTGCTGCCGCCCTTTTCGATCGACTGGATACTGACAAGGATGGTCTCGTCACCATTGACGAGCTGTTGAAGAGCCTTAGTGAGTGGCAAAAGGCCACCAATTTAGAAGTTCACGACGAATGGGAAGAGGTGACGGGCAGACCAGTCGATTTGGGCCAATTTGCTGAGCCGAGAACGCGTAAATCACAACTACACGTGGATAACCGCCTTGGTAGCTTTTATGCCTCATCTCCGTCTGATACGGACAAAGAATTCGGTAAAAGGTAAGCTATCATAAAGGTTGATAGACAGTGGGCACTCGGTGACTGCATAACTTTGTTGGCCTAGCCTTTAACGGTTTGACTAGTAGCGCTAATACGAGATGTACGAAAAGCTTCCTGATATTTTAAAACCTTTTTACTACTTAATTTTGATATCCGGTCAATAATGGAGTTAAATTTGAGACCTTTGAGTGCGTGCTATGACAAGCGGGAAACCAACATTTGGTTTCGCTATGCGCATAAATCGGTATCACCAGTCGTCGCTCACGCACGTGAGCACACACACGCATACGAAAGAAGCGTCAAATCATGTGCGCGATCGCATTTTGGCATGACTCATTACGGTGAGGGGAGAGCGGGGGATGGCTTGAAGAGAAATATAGCAGACGATTCCGCGTTGCATCAGATGACGCAGTGTTTACAGCCAGCAAACGTTTAAGAAATGTGATGGTGCGTTGATCTTAGCGTGGGAACGTAGTAGTTGTGCCAATCTGTTTTTTATTTAATCCTTAAAAAAGCTAGATGCCTAATGAAGTGATAAATGGCAGTTGAATGCACCATGGTTACTAGCTTTTGCCCTGTGTTTGTGAATAAATCAATGTATTGTAGGAAGCTGGACTCTGTTGCCTTGACGGACTTTAATGCAAATCGAAACTCAACACGTTCATTCGAATACTTTGCAGCAGTAAGAGCAGTTTAAATACTTCGAGAATCCACTGACCTAAAACTGGCGGCACAGATAAAGGAAAGAGTACGTTGGGCGCGTGAGGGGTCTTGCTGATGGAGGACATAATGAGTGTTGTTATGCTTAATCAGTCCTATTTGATATCATTCGCAGAAGGATAAGCAAAGAAGCATTTATTTTCCGAAATCAACGATTAACCCGTGTAGAGTTCTGATTTTTTTGGCACTTTTCGATAGCATTTGGGGCATATTTATTTCATAAATAGCCAAAAAATTTAATGCCGATTTACGAATAACTAATTCACTAGTTTTTGGATTAATGGTAGCAATGCCAGACTGACTCACTTGTGGTGTTTGTGAATTCATTCGACTTTTTTCCTTTCCGTAGTGTAGTAGAGGCTACTAGATTGAGCAAAACTATCAGTGACTCCTATCCCGAATTAGCATCCTCCTTCAACCATCTGTTGGAGTCCTTCAAGAACGATATCATGGCCAAGAAATATGAGAATGCGGATCTGGAGCAAAGCTACCAAAGGTGAGTCAATGAGAGCCTTAAGTATATTTCAGCCCATGAGGATTCTGACACACAAGACATACCTGACCTAAGCGGAGACGAAAACTCCTTTCTTCAATGCTTATGGGTGGCTATTTCAGTAGCAGAATGAAGGGAAGCAACTTGTTAGGGGATATTCCTATTTACTGATTAGGAAAGAAAACAGAATAAACTAGTCCTTTTTACGACACATCATCAATTGGTCGTTTTTAGAGAAAGACAGGCTAGGAAGGACGATTTACAAAGACTGGAAAATGAACTTGACTCTCAAATTCAAATAATTGAGGCGAGGCTACGAGAAGAAGTGAGTTGGTCCAATTTTATTTCCTCGGTTCAGGGTGAAAGAGGAGTGTGCTTTTGGATTTTTGACAATTTTTTGACAGTGATACGAAGATGACTTGATGCTACCAGTTTGCTATTCAATTCGAGAGGCAAAGTTAGATTTTAGACTTCCCAATAAGTAACGCAACAAATGAGTTGGGATAACTACTCTGCAGAATCAACCAAAGTAAGGTAACATAGGCTAGGCTATTTTAGGAGAGTAGTTCTTTAATTAACCTGCAAATTTTTGCTATTAAAACTCGTTTTCACTTTTTTCAGCTTAGCAAAAAGTATGAGGCTGCATACGCAGAGAAAGTGCGACAAAAGGAGCTCGAGACTCAGAGATACAGAGAAACCGTCAATGAATTAAAAGAGGTAGGTTCTTGAAAGCTTGTATGTGTAATGAAGGGATGTCTCTTGGATTATTTACAGCTTTTGTAAGAGTAATAAGTAGCTCGGAATACTCCAAGTGGTGGTGTGCTTTATAACCAATCTCATTCAACAGTCACAGCCAAGGTTAAAATTCTGTACTCAGTCGATAGCTATTAAATGCTGTTCTGAATGCAGTGGCAAATATAGTGAAACAGATGATAATTCAACTTAATCCTTTATTAAAGAACAACGAAACTTTTGGGTCTTTCCGATGCGTAATGTTGGTTTAATTACTCAATGTCGTCTTTCAAGAATATAAAACTAATCATATCGTGTTTGATCAGAAGGTCAGTTTATTTACTTTGTTGTCGCTAAGCTAGACAGAGAGGTAAGTGGTTTCGCACTTCTAAATAGGAAAAACTGCTTATCAGGACATTTATTGACTGTTTTCAATGAATAAAATGATCGGATCCCAGCCAGCCGGCTCCTTATAAAGTCTATCATTTCAGCAAGTTCAAACCAACCACCGAAAGCGCTCCAGTATTGGTGGATTGCGTTTTATAAATCCTGTGACCCTCGGAGAGGAAAATGTTTTCAGTGGAAATAAAGGCGGGAAGGGGAACCCACAGGAATCTGTGGAGGAGAGCAACTCCATTGAGGCGGAGCTTCAGCGCGAAGCTGAGGATCTGCGCAAAAAACTGGCCGAGGCGCAAAAACACCTCAGAGAGAGTGAAGCTGAGCTGACTCAACTGCGGGCCACTGTTGAAACACAGTCCTCACAATTGCATATGTACGTCCTTTGATAGCTAGTGAGTTTCTTGGAAATCTACAATTATTGACTCACTGTAATGTCGATTGCTGATTGGCGGATTATTCAACAGTAGGATTTCCGGTCTACATAGACCTGACAGGCAAAACTGTAGTTAGTCTACCTTAATAGCAATGTGGTGTTATGAATCTTTCTTAAAATGAAAAAAAAATAAAGCTGGGGTAGAATGTGTGCTGTTCACGTACGGAGAGACGTGGTTCTGCGCTCATGCTGCTTAGTGAAAGTGTAGTGGCGGAGTCTTAAATTCCGACAAAAACATTGGAGGGCCAAGCAGGTAATCTAAGTAGAACAACCGATATTCGGAAAGAATATGAAGAATGTATCCAATGCTATCTGTGGTTCTCAGTCGTTAAACGTATGGTAATGCCAAAATTAAGAAAACAGGGAGGATTCAGTATCGAAACTAGGTGCAGGTGAATGGGACTCGTAGTAAATTTCACTTCTATTGCTAACATACTGTGGTAGGTGGCATTTTAGACGGACTCGATTGTTTTTTCTCATCCATGTTCTGACCCCACACCACGGCGGCGACAGTTTTCTTTCGAGGCTTCACATTTATTTTACACGGCACTGGGAGGAGTTGGCGAGACTTCAAATCCCACTGACTCATTAATTCGTTGATTACCCTTGGCGTAATCTTATGGACTGAATAGTCGAATTTCGACAGTTAGCCTTGATTCCTTTGATGATGCTCATGACTAGTCATGTTTACACATAAATTTTATTGGAAAAGCATGGTGCGTTTAATTGAATGCTTGTTTTTCAGCGAAAAAATGAAGTCCTCATCATACATTGAAGAAAAGGATATCCTTTATGGTCAGATCCAAAAACTCAAGTATGTTTGGGCCTATGTTTTCTGGTTTTTGCGATCAAGATTAAAGCACGAGTTTTCAAATGTTGCACTCATTCTTTCTGGAAAGGCGTCTTTGGTTCTTCTTTAATGCATCTAGTTTTCAAGCATGAATACAAAACTAACACATGTCGTAACCTCGAAACTAAAGGCGTGAATGGATTTTTTTATGCAGGGACGCTCTTCACGAAGTTCAGAACAAGCACGCGTTGTATCTGCAGGGCGATTTCCTTGAGAGGGCTCCGGTAAGTGACTATTATAAAGCTTTCACAGCAAGTGTTAACGAATGTGTTGTTTGAATTTGATTGGTTTATTTACCACTCATAGGATCTCCAAGGTCCACCACTGCAAAGAGGTGCGTTTACTCCGCCTACTTAATTGTCGGTTCCTGTGATTATGCCTTACAATCGGTAGTTCTTTGCCATATTTAGACAGCGGTCAATGGTCCGGCTCGAATGAATACAGTGATGTAAGTCATTCACCACGTTCTCACAATTCTTCATTGTCGCAACAGTGAAAGGGTCCTTGAAGACGTGGTTAGGAATGTTTCGCCGTACACTGCACCCTTGTGACTCTCTAGAATTGCATTAATTGGCGCTTGAAGAATTCATGGGAACTTTTTACCTCATTCCCAGCAGAAGTGTAATTGATGCTAGGCTAGCGTGATGACACTGTTGTAGAGAGGACTCTAGTAGCATTTACCAAGGTTCTACTGATGATACATTTCATCGGTATAGAGGTAGCACATAACTCTTCCGTTTTAGTGCGTTGCATGAATTCATCAAATTGTAATGTTTTAATTATTTTGGAACCAAAATACAAGCATCATGAAGTAATATCTTTCATCTTTTCATCAGTATTTTATATGCAGTGGCAGAAGAGGAGTTTGTTTAATTTCTATGACTCAGTTTATTCTTAGCTATAATGTAAATTCTCTAAGAATAAATTACTTTTGTGATTAGTGAAGACCCTCAGCCAGGCACTTATTCGAAGGCTGCAAACGCAACTTAATGTAGGTTTTTCATCAGGTGGAAGCGTTAACGTTCTTACTCAGAAGTAGCGTTTGTAAGTATTGACCTTAGCACTTAACGCCTTAAACGTAACCATATTTAAGGACCGCTTTCAAGTCTGCCTTAAAAGTACCTATAATGAGTTTTGTAAGAGGACCACGATAACTTTTCGTTGGCAGAGACCCTTTACCAACATGGACCCAGAAATGGGGAGTGTGACGAACTGGTCGAATGTTGACGCTTTCCAGGCACCAGATCGTATCTTCCGTGTTGTGATGGTGGGGGAATCTTCGGTAGGGAAGACATGTTTCATGTATCGCTTCTGCACTGGAGACTTCTACTACAATGCCCGTGCTACAGTTGGTAGGTATCATTTTGTAAATTGATGCTGTTGTGCATACCCGGTTGTTCTTCATTACTAAAATGGTACCAGCGTCGATTTTCGTGTGTTGAAGTTGTTAGGAGATAATTTGCTTGTAATTGTGCCCGCTGCTGGATTGGTTGATGGTGGTATCCATTTTGCTGTGAGTTTCTTAATGTTAATTAACTACGGAGGAGGATTCGTTCCTAAGCCTTTGTAATTATTGGCGACAAATAGGCATTAGAGGTTAAGTAGTAATCGGTGCTTCATTTGTCCTTAAACGTGGCAAAAGACTTGCGAGTAGTACTTTCTCCCCTTTTTTCTCATCGCCGTTGATAAATGTTTATTGAGTCGGTACCGATCTACCCTTGATCCGATAGCCAATGGTGAAACTTTGGGACTGTTTATTGCTGGCAATTGTTCAAGCAATTTTGCGCCGCACATAATCTCAGTTGCCTAAACAGATAACACAGGTGTAGCCTGTGTGCCAGCGGTCAATTTTCAGTCCTAGTCTTTCATAAGTGTGACTGTTGAAGCGGAGGGTTCAAAGGTATCATGACTTATGCCTGAATTTCCAAAGGACTAGTTCAGACATAGAAACAGTCATGTGCTTGGACGAAATGGTCTCAATCTATTCGGATGCAGGAACTAATTTTACCATTGAAACTCTTAAGCCAAAAACTAAACCAACGATGAAGTTTATCTACTCAAAGGCACGATCATTTCGCATTAAAAAATGATGTTTAGGAGGGCAACTAAATTTGTTTATCAAATTTAGGCGTGGACTTCAAGACGAAGATCATGATGATTGACGGAAACATATACACAATCGAAGTTTGGGATACTGCTGGACAGGAGAAGTGAGTTTGCCAAAAATAACCACCAATTTTAGTTATTAACTTAATATTTATAAATTAATCACACAAAAGCTTCGTCCAAAACAGAATTTAGTCTGTCCCTGTAGATATCACCCCAAGATCAGTTCGAAATTCTCTTCAAGAATTTGCTATCATGAAACCACTTTTATTTTGTGCGGAATACCTCAAACTCCTAATTTTCTTAAAAGTAATTACTATCATTTATAGGTGACGACTTGGTGTCCAAAGCATTAGGGATGCAGCCTTAGTTAACCCTTAAAGCTTCAACTTTTGAAATTACTGATACGTTAGGGATTTTATCACTTGCTGGGGGAATAAAAACTGAGAAAAAATTGTCATGCCTCCAGATATCACAGCCTGGCGAGGCAATACTTCAGGAAGTGCGATGGTGCCATCCTCATGTACGATGTATCCAATTGGACTTCCTTCACTGGAGTCAGAGATTGGGTCAACATGCTGGAGGTGGGCAACCCCGTAATTTTTCCCTTAGCATTTGCTTGAGCTTCGGATCCAAATTTTGCCATTTGAAGATAATGCAGTGATAACTGTGTCAGTGATAGTCGTTAGGCTACGTCTGTGAAGGGAAGGGAACTATATTCTGCACTGGCTGAAATCAATCAAAATAATCCCTAACCTATCATTCGGGAAACTGAGACTATCCGTACAAGTTGACCATCAGATTCGGTAAGGCTGACAGAGGTTTGCTATCCTCCTGATTAGTGGAACTATTAATTGAGCTTGCAGTCAAGCAGCGACTTAAATGCGATCTCAGCTTCTACTTTTAATAACTTTTTAATCTAATCTGTAAGGAAGTTAGACTACGTACCACCTTATGGTTTAAGAACAGGTTTGATGTTGTTCGTACTTGAGTTGTTTCAGGTTATAGAAATCATGGGGAAGCATGTTTGGTGAAGGCTTTGTAACACTTACCTCTATCACCTAATTAGGAAAGGTTCTATGACCCCTATGTGGTGTGATCGCCCTTGAAATTAACTTTGGAACCTTTTTCAGGAAAGCTGTGGAGACACGTTTATACCACGTATATTGGTAGGCAACAAAACGGACCTTCGTGATGGTCCAGCGAATTCTGTCAAACCGCCAGCTTCTGCCTTCATTTCAACAAGAGAGGGTGAAAATCTTGCAAGGGTGAGATATGTGAGACTGAAAATATCCATGCGAATTCACGAACCAAATTGTCTTGATTTGCTGGTATTGATGGTATTCCAGGCCTCTGACACTAAAGTGAATTAACGGCCCAGGCAGGCTTGAGTTGAGAAAAATTCAGCCGGGTCCTATCCCATTGTCACTGTTTTCATTCGGTTTTGTAGTAGAGCTAACCCATTAGCGTTAGCTTCCCTTACTACTTGGATCTTCGTTTGTAAGCTCGCATATTTTTGTTTCAACTTGCATGAACCTAAATTGAAGTCCAAATCCCTTAAGGTATGGCCACAGATCGCCCGTTACAAGTGTCCAACTCGCCTTTACTTATCTACCCTGGATGTACTGTAGATAGCCAAGTCAAGTGAATGATTAGTGCTTTGAGCGTTTAGGCAATCGAATCCACAACCTTTTTTTAAGAATAATTTGTTATTTTTACAGTGATCATATAACGTCTACATGTTCTCAAAAGTTTAACATGTATAGCTGAAAACATTTCAGGTCTACGAAGCGGATTTCATTGAAACAAGTGTACTCAACAGCATCAACATTGATGAAGCTGTCATCAACCTGGCGAGGTGAGCGTTGGCGGTCACTGCTTAATGTGTGAAAAAGATGAAGGTTTCCCTCCCTACCATCTCGGTTAAGAGGACTTTGAAATTTAAAACATCCATAGATTCCTCCGTCTCTTAGCTTTCATCGCTCCTGGTAACAACGATGATTCCAGTAATTGCCTGTTTGAGTCAAGAGTAACTTGAATGAGGTTGCGTGTGATCATAACAAGAGCTTTCAAAATATGCTCACTGATGCAAACCGATGGGGTGGCTACTGAAAATGCACGGATCTCCGTGGGGCGTCTAGTCTTTTCAAGATTTCATTTAACAGTTGATACTACATTCAAGCATGTTAACAATATGCAAAATATGATAATTACAAATTGCCAGTTCCGCCCTAGTCGGTTATCACAATGTAGTCGGTGCTGTAAGAGGCACTCACGAACCAACTGCGCTGGCGACGAAATGGGCTTGAAGCTGAGAAGTTATCTTACCGTATGTTCCCTCCTCACGCTCGACAATTCTATTGAGTCTGGAGTTTTCTTGCTTAGAAACTGATTTGTGAGAATGAATGTCCACCACTTGTTGAGAACATTTGCCTAAAATCGGATCCTTTAATAAGGAACTGGATTTAAAGTGGTTTCGCGATTCACAAGGTTTCACGCCTGTTCCTCTTTGTTACTTGGTCCTTACAGAGGTGGCGTAAAGAGCTTCTCCAGATGAGTTACGATCGCGACTAGTGTTTGCTTCATTTACGACGAGCATTCCTGCAGACTATTGGAGCGAAGTAATTGTTGAAGATAGACGCTATTTCCAGCTCTTTTGTTAGGGGTCGACACAGCTTCTTCTGTCACGTTAAAGCTTAACATCTTTCAATAGAAACTAGGGTATTTGGCTTTTGAGATCGGAACTGCCTTCACCGCCGTCGTAGAGCCTCGTCTTCGGACACCTTTGAACTTATCGCCAGACAACGCGTTGCAGCAATACCTATCTGAGGTGTCTATTCCTATCTACCTGTCGCTATCTACCATACACTAAGACATCGAACGAAAGACTGATAAATGAGAACTAAAAAGACAGCCCACTTCGACTAATCGGCAAATAAAACACAATCAGTCAAAAAAATGCAGAACTGGGATTTAGTGATGTAAACCTCCCGATGATTATGAGCTCAAAATCGCTCTTTAAGAAGTTCAGACGGTAGTCACAACCTACCTCAGGCACGTATGCTCAAATGACTGCACCAATTGCCTAAACTTGGTTTTGCATTTTCGCAGAGCAATGAAGTATCGAAACGATTGCCAGAGCAGTGGTATCCGCATCTCCAGGAAGCAGAAGGTTAAACTCCCCGACTGCTGCAATCAAACATAGCCTCAGAGTTACACCAGAGATCAAAACTCCTCAATTTCTACCTTATTTACACGTTCTCCCACTGTGTATAAAAGAACGATTCCATTGAAACCCTCCTAGCCTCTCTCTCTTATATGGGTTTACGAAAAGCGTAGCAAAAAGCAAAAGATTGCGCGTTTAATACAGGAAAGTTAGAAGATCCAAAAAGAACAAATATGTACAAAGAGGAGGGAAAGGAGGAGGCATTAGCAGGCTTCATCGAGTATTGGACACTGACGGGTTGGCAAAGGAGGTACTTGGGTGACTGGGGACTCATCGAAGTCCTCCACACCAGCACTCAACGAGATGGCACGTTTTTGGAGAGCTTGGTAGAGGGAGTTGAGGGACGCTTGCACTCCCCTTGCTACAACTTGGCTCGAAAACCAACCTTGAACACTCTGAAGTAAAAACAGGTTGGTTAGTACTGTGGTTGTTCGAGTCCTGGCGGTCTGAAGAAGCCGATCCCATTACGAGTACTGGTTGACGGAGAATGCCGATGAACGGTCTGGGCTAGGTAGCCTTAATCAAGGCGTCAAACGGCCGTTGGAACTGCGCGTTTACGAAACTGCGATGAGGTGCGTGGCGAACAAGGTACCCCTATCCTAGTTTCAATGGATTCAGGCGCAGCAATGAAGCTTCCAGTCATCTCAAACCCGCAAGGCACCACCCAGTTCTGCAGATGCTCAATTCAGAACGTGAAGCATCTAGCGCAGTGTAAACCTTTCCGTGAAAACAGTAAGCACAGCACATTTGACCACAAACACAAGTGTTTGCGATTCCGCAGAGTTAGTGCAAGCTAGAACTCGGAGCGAATTCTCGTTTTTGATTAGTTATGAAAATAAACGAATTGAGCTGCCCTGGAGTGGTTCAGACGCACTGACGAAGCATGACTTTAAGCAAAAGTATAGGCAATACAACTGTAGTCAGGTGTAGACTGAACTTCCCACTCCCTTTACTGCATCCTTTCCTTCTATTCAACAGCTTTCGAGTAAAGTTGAAAAAAAGCAGTGTGTGTACAAAGTAAATGGCATATTTACGACTGTGAAAAGAATCTGCGCGCCCGATTCATTGCTACTAATTCACCAGGGGGTGAAAGTAGATGAATTCGTGACCCTCAGAGAATTTGAATTTTGGCGGTGTTAACAAAACTCCACGTAGCTGAAAGCAGTTGTAGATTAGCGCTTGAAATGCCTATATGAGAGGACTATGGATTTGATGGGACACGAGAGTTCCCCCTATTCCCACATCCCATATTCGGCCCTACACAATTGCCACTGACAGAGAATGTGATAATAAGGCGGGCATTGAGTCCCTGGCTTGAGGCAATTAAACCAGTTGAAAAGTCGACGAAAGTTGGTGCACCAGGCTTGAACAACAAAGCATCTGGCCTATAAGATCAAATTTTCTCTGAGACTGATGCTAGAGATGACAAGAGGGGTAATCTGTTGGCACCAATGCGAAAAAATAGAGTAAGGCTTCCTTCAGATCCATGAGTAATTAATTATTCCAGTGAAAGAGGCAGGCTGATGAGCGCTATGCGAAAGGAGTTTCGCATTTCCTTCAATCGCCGTTCTTATACATGCAAAGGCGGAAGTGGCGAAATCGGCAGACCCTTAAAACGCCTCTACCCTTGAGAGTAGCTAGGGGACCCACACCCTCCGAAGTACTGGTGACTGTGTACAAAAGCACCGTTCCTGATAAAAAGGTTTGTGTTGATGCATTCTAAAACCTGAAATGAAGTAAATTAGGCGCGAAAAAGTGGGATACCTAACAGTACCTTCTAAATGTCGATAACACTCATTGACGGCCGGAGAATGCTTTGGAGCTTCCCATACTTTTCATTTTTACCAGAATTAGTTGTTAGAATGAAACTTCTTAATTAAGTAGCTAATAATTCTCTGGTATTGCAGCCTATATTAGAAACTAGTTCAGACCCCAACTTTGAATGCATGGAGTCACACCCACAGCAGAACACAATAAAAGCATGAAATATTAGCCCATTCAATCATGGTGACATCTGAAATGTCGCCATGACCACATGTGCTACGAATTCGCGAAAAGTACACAGCTTGCTTCTAGGGACTAAATGTTCCTGTGCAACCACAACGCAGGCAGGGAAAAAAGGGAAGGGTGGTCAAGATTTGAGCTTGAGAAACAATTTCAGATGCCATCCAGGATTCGTATAATCACTTTTACAGGATCTCAATTATTCGCGTTGTCGACCAAGGCGGCAGCTGGTTCAGTTCCCACTCAAGTGAGGCTACCAGGCGTCTCCAAATAAAATAGACCGGTGCGCGTGTAATGCAGCCAAGTGCGAAACATACCAACACAATCAAATAATTTGCCATAAAACTAGCGAAGCGGGGAAGCGGTTACCTTCAGATCACAGCAAGTGATACAAACAAAGTGGCAAACGCTCCCACTCGGCTGGAGAAACATTGCGTTGATTAGTTGTTCAGCCCTGAAAAGGAAGCAGGAAGCAAAAATGAAGAGGTAAGAAACAATACCGCAGGATGAATTCAGGAGTACACACTCGAAGAAAACAATTTGGATAAAATAAGAAAAATCTTCTCCATTATCTTAAACACAAATCAGAACGCAAACAGTCTAGAGACACTAAACAAGTATTGCCCCAGTTCTCAATGAGTTCTTGGAGTAGAATCGATTGTCGCTACTCGATGAAGAACTTGACAAGGAGTGCTTGAACACCGCGCATAAAATCACCCTTTAGGCTAATAGATAGATTAGTCTTTCAGTTGATTACAAGTAAAACGAGTGTGGAGCCTAAGAAGACTATGTTCCAGACGAATAGGACGTCGACAATGGAGTCAAATTGAGCGAGCTTATCTAACTCGATCCATCCATGAAAACAGGTAAACCACGGCATTACCATTCCAATTCGTTTCAGAGTAAGGGAAACTAATCTACCTACCGAACACAATCGTCCGAGGGTGGACACTTGGGAAAGATGACAGAAGAGGAGGCGACGTAGCAAATATCATCCTTGACACCCCACGCTCTCAGAACCACAAAGTCTCTAAAGGAGAGAGCAGCGCAGAAAAGATTATTGATCCATTTGAAGCTTGTTTCATAACAGGATGGCATGAACAAATTTGCTTACAATTCCAGAAACAGTTATACCTCCAATTTTCGGCTGTTTACAGGAAGCACTTTCTCGCACCAGATTCGCTCTATGTAAAAAATTCCTCTGCTTCCCTCTAATTGGCCAAATTTTAATGCCGATGTACTCCTTGTGCGGATACTCTCCTCTGAATCAAGGCTATTTCTTTTGGTGTCCGATCAGAGTGCGATTGATCTAGCGATGGTAACTAATCAACATCGGGTATTACACAGCTTCAGCCACTATGCGACTTCTTTCAATAGTCCGCTGGTTCGTCTGTACACTGGAGTCTCTTCTAGACCCGCACATTTCAGTAGAGGACATAAGAAATCAGACTATCGACAGCATTCAGCGAATCCGACCCAAAAGAGTAATTTTGATACCAGACACCGAATCAACATCATCGAAGATTTCTGTAGTAGACGAATAGGTTCGTAAATACTCATATCAGAAGAGGTATTGTGGTTAAGCCAATTTCCTTCTTCTACAGAAACGTAACAAGCACCTTCAGTATTTGTTTCAGAGTAAAATTGACTGCCCCATCTCAGACCGTTTATTGTTTTCAGCCGATATTACTTTTGCCTTGTTTTAAGCTGTCTTTAAAACACTGACTTTGCAGCGAGGAAAAAAATCAGATGAATTTTTGGGAAGTAGTAAGAGTGATTAGATTGTGAGAGTGATACCGACTTCCAAGCGTGACACTTCAGAAAATTGAGCAATTCTACTGATCAAATCTGACCGCCAGAATGCTTTAAATGGATAGGAGGATAAAAAGGAGAATAGGTACCTTGACTTTATGAGACCTCCGAGAACTTCCTTGGTCACGAAGTGAACGATATCCAGATCCTCATGAGGAAACTTTTGCAGACACTGAATAGATGAGGAGGCAGATAATTTGAGATGCGAAATGTCAAAAAGAATAGTGGAATAGGCTCCAACTACATACCTTTGCTGAACTGATTGTCGAGTTCCAGAGTGGCGAAAACTCAAATCCATGAACAAGGTCGTTGAAAATGGTCTTGACGCGTGCATGAAGTATCGCCTTTGGGAAAAAGCAGGACACAAAATTCTCACAGGTGAATGCAAATTAATCATGTGCGCACATAGGTACACAACACATACGGAAAGTTTAATTGATTCGGTCATTTGTTCTCCCAATTTTTTTGCCATCTAAGTAGTAAATTGTTTGTGCGTTCGGAACGAAAACCCTTCAAGCACTTTCGGCTGAAATCACTATTGCATAAAACCATTACTACTTGGTAATAAGTATATAATTAACCATTTGAAATATTAGTTTTCCGGGTGTCCAGTCGCAACAATCGAGGAGTATAAATTGAATGCCTTTTGTACATCACTTATTGGAATGAAACCCTTCACATAGCCTGAAAATCACCATTTTATTCAGTTATTCAGCGCAGCTTAAGCCACGAAATCACCAATAAACATGAAACGAATGTCTTGAGGACGTTACCACTTACGTCCAAGCGGAAGACCCTCTGACTGAAGCCGCGGAGGCTGGCAGAGGTGACGGAAGGTCCAAATTTGATGGGGGAAGATAAAGCGACTTCGCTCCACACCGCGTCTTCGAAGACATTCCAGGCATTTTGACGCAAACTCTCTGCTAGGGTCAACAGAGCTGCTACCTAAAAGGAGTGATGACAAAATCCAACCCTCTATTGCAATGAGGGAGCAAAAGGAGCATTTGATTGTTCCATTTAAACATCCGTTGTCATCGATAAAGTTTCTAACAACCAGCCGATATAATGAGGTACCACAAACCGAGAATCAAGAGTAGAATTTGTCTCAGTAGCTCACGCAGTCAGGTTTGTGGTAGTTAACGCGCTTCTTGGAATTTCCACGACAACAGGCCATCTTTTCTTTCACAATAAACTGGCGATACTGTCCTAAGAGTTACTCAGCACTGCTTAAACTCGAGGGAAAAATGTTGGGTTGGCTATGATTCCTAGTTAGAAACTTAAAGTTTTCTATAACCTTGTCCAAAAGGCAGACTGTAAACTCACATCCACGGGCGAATCGTTGGTACCTCCGGAGTTGTATTTCGAAACACAAAGCAAGGATTCCGCGTCATCGATCAGGGAGCCTACAAACAAAAAATAGGGAACTCACTCAGGCCACCACATTCCCTGATAACTGCCACTAACATTCTTCGCGTTTTCACTTCGTGAACAATAGAAGCTGACTTTTCCTAGAAGCTTTCGTTAATGCCAGGAGAATCAAAACGAATCCCTTTGAAATATAAACTACTTTGTACTTTGGTGGTAATTTTAGCAGATGGTTCTCGACTAGGGGTCCGTTAGATTTCCTCGCGCAGATCTCCCATTCCCACCCTAATTATTACCCTTATGCGTCGTAGCAACCGCGGTAACCTGCGTAAGCTTCCCACACTTTTGTTTTTAGATAGAGCACCCGCATCGTGACAGCAAGATGCGGACAGGTGGTTGAGAGAAAAGCTCCAAAGTGCTGAAGCATGACTTTATCTGCTTTAATTAATGTCACAGTGTCCACAACTCAGCCTATACCATCCACTCCTCGCTTTCCTTAGTCCTGACTAGTATGCTAAACGACCGGACTTATAAGTGTTTTTTTTCTTACGGCACCAAAGATACCGGCATGAAAATCACTGTCAAATAAATCGAAAGAAGTTCGGTACAGGCGAAATACCGTCACCAAGATCAAAGCCCTACTTCCAGAGAAATGGCCAAATCCTGCTAACAACAGGTCAGAGCTTAACGCAAGTAGCCCATTTTTCCTGTTTAATAAAGCTATTCCTAGCCTTTTATTAAATAAGGCTTTGTTACTAACCCGATAATTACTGCTTTTTTGAGATAAATTTAAAGTGTATTTATTTACGGTAGCTACTGGTCTCTTAAACACAACAGTAAAGCGCATGGAGTATCGGTTCATAGTCGACAGCGCTCTTGATACGCATTGAGCCGCTAGTAGAATTGACTGCTGATAACTCTCAATTAACGCTGAAACCGAAGTTGTGAATCTCAATGAAACCACTGAATCGCCAGTGAAACCCAATATATACAAACAAACGATCCCCGGTGCTTTCTCATCACAGCAGAGTACCATCTCCGCATATCAAGTTGAAACCCCTGCTTCCAGAGAAGATTGGCAGTTTTACTTGGTTCACTATTAGGCTCAATCACCAGCACCAGTGAGGCCGCCAAATAGAAAGAGTACGATTCCCAGTGCCTTTTGGACACAAAGTCATTGCCAAGTTCAAGCCCTGGTATCTCAATGAGTTTAACAAAAATGGTTAAGCTCTTACCCTCAGGGGACTCGTAGATGCTACCAACACCGCGTGAAGTGGCTGCTCTGGCAGCCCATTGACGAATGGAGGCAAATCGTGCCGATTGCGCCTCGATGGCAGAGAGGTAGTCCGGATTCATCCGCTGGTATGAGTTGACAACTAGTATCACAGAGAGATTTATTTCAATCCCAAATCCCCTCAATCTCTAGAGAATTGACTTCACCGAAGAATGCATAAGACACTATCAACGTCATTTCTATACTAGCAATCTTCCGCATCTTGATGAATAAAATGGCTCCAGACTTAAAAACAACTTTGATGCTGCTAGAATTCGTACAATTCACAGTAACGTTTCGATGGGATGGCTTAAAGCTGTTCTTTTGGAATGAGCGCGATTGCTTATATGTGCTGCAGGACATAGATGTGCTCCAGTTTATCAACACAATACGCCTCACTACACTCGCTGACATTTCGATCGTTGGACACGCGTAGCATAACTTGACGGTTAAACCCGATGCATGTGACTGAGGCTTGTCTTAAGAACTTCGTAAAAGTCACTGTGCAGTATCTGCAGTAAGTTTGGCGGCAAAAATGACTCCTTCAAGCAGATTAATAAAATTTTTTTGAAGTGTAGAAAAATAAGGGAATTCCCACTCTATTTGGCCCTAAGGACAAATTTTTATGCAAGAAAATTTCCATCCCTATTAGGTGTGACCACCGAAAAACAGGCCATCTTACAGCTTCAAACTACTAAGTTGAGAAGAGGTTGTAGAAAGGCACCTAATCGCATGCCACCTTCCTGAGCTATGATAAGCTAAACATCGGTCTTCAATCACATTTCAACAGGTTCCGCCCCCTGCTCCTACAGATAACTACGTTCCAGGAACAAATATTGAAAGGGAGGTTCTCACAAAGTGGGACTGACGTGACACGAGACACGAAGGACACTTACTTCGTTTAGCCATCCTCTCCCGAGGGAGAACACGACATTCCAGAAAAAGGGTGAGCAGCCAGACCATAACGATGGGCAAAATGAGAATCGTGTAGCATAAACCAATGCTTTTGTGTTGAGACGGGAGCTAAAGAGGCCATTAATGAATGTGTCAAGATTAACACGATGTGAAAATGGAAGAAATACAGGAGGTGAGGAATTACACATTTTCACAAAGAAACCCCAAATGACATAACAAGACAAAGACTTCAAACATGTGGATGACTACTCACCGCAAACATTGCACACTTTGTAAACATATACGCCGTTGTAGCAGCTGTGGACACCTAAAAACACAAGACCTAACACCCTCATTGAGACAAAAAATTACCAACAGATTTGGTATCTGGGCCTCAGAGAAAAATCGACTACCAAAGTTCAGATGTTTTATTGCGCTAATATCAATATAAATAATTAAGCCTCCATTCAGAGTAGGTGCGAAATTGCCCACTTTTAACACGCTTCTAACAGAGCCTACGTTAGGGAAAAATTGAGCCCCTAATATGACACACACACCTTTACTTCCTAGCCAATCAGTTGAATTGTTGGTTCATACCAAGAACGTCTTACATCTATTTCAGTTATCACAAACTGATAAGAAACACACATCATGCATTTGCCACAGCAAACCCAAGCGAGGTCGGAGCGTTGCTTACATGTGGCATTGGCTTAGGACGTGTTAGAGTTGACAGCTCGGAGCTACTCATGGAATCTGCCATTTCCTTCAATAGCCATAATCGCTCAAAAAGATGGTTGGACAAAATTGCGGAAATAACTGATTAACCAAAGGAGACCTAGTGATGGTGATGAAAGTTCATTCAGTATGGCATTGTGAGGTCTGGTGTGTCAATGGATTACAGGGTATGGAATAAACAGTCGAGATTAAGCCTATCACAACAGGTCTGAACAGCCCTTGAATACAAAAAAAATACTGGAATCACCTATAGGGTCCGTACCAGAAGTCTTTCAATAATCAATAAGTCTCCTTACCATTGAATAAAGTACTTATTGAATTCAATTACTATCCGCAATAATGCGAAAGGCCCTTTCGCAATTTCACTGCCGGCCAGCATAAGCAAGCTGCCGTTGCTGACGTGTTCAAGTTGTTTCCATATCTTGCACTTAAATGTGGCAGTGACTGAAAAGAGCATTTATCTCAATATTTCAGTGCACTGGAGAGTCAATGAGAACAGAATCAAGAAGCTGATCTGAGAGAACAAAGCGATAAGAAAAGCAACTCACGGCAGAGGGCCATCGACGGCAAGTCATATACGCTCCGTACGCCAATTCAAGAAAAATGAAGCGGCTGACAGCTATAATCTAGAGAGGAAAAATCAACATGCATCAGACGCAACAGTAGACGACAAGTGCGCCTGCAGCAGTTAGCCAACGCATATATCGTAGACCAGTCTAGAATAGACACCCACAATCAAGACGTCAGACAGCAGTTATTTTGACCGCGCGTTCATAAATCTATAATGATGAAGCTCCTGGTGAACGAGGGACCCCTATCACATCCTCATGATCTCTACAAGTGCAAAGTGGTAAAATTCTCAGCCACTCCACAAGAAGGCGATTAAACTTGATGGTGCGAGCCTTTCAAGCTACTGAGCACACGCCTGTGGGCCAGTGACGACGACAAAGATGGTGCCTTTGTTTCCAGTCTACGACACATTGACCAGTCCTATCGGCGTTAAATTACGAGTTAACGCTAATACACAAGCGCATCTTTCCCAGATAACCGGAAAAAGAAGCGCAAACGCTCAAAAAAAACAAACTTTTGCGAGTTCAAAAATTAAAGACAGTTCAGACGCTGGCAAAGCACTATGTCATTAGCCAAATGCTGGAATAAGTGTACGAAAGTGGCCACATAAACGAAAAACGGCCTCCATTTAACAAAAGTTGCTTCCTTTGAACCTGGAAGTCGCTGTCCCATAAATATCTCCGTACGTCATAAATCGCAAACATCGATGGCTAGTAAATTGAACAAGTCCGACGCAAAGAACAAAAAAGCATGACAAAAAAAATCTTGAACCAGCAGTTCAAAGGCTGCACGACCAATACATTTGCTGGAAACCCGAATCACACGAAAGCAGGCGATGCAAAGTGAGGAACAACTTTTTTCGTGAAAGTCGCATTTGGGTAGTAAGGACTCCGAGGAGTGCAGCGTAATCTGAATTATGCGTATCACATGCCGATGACCATGAAATAATTCATTTTTAATGCAAGCAAAATTGCGGAATTTCAGCGATTTTAGCACACCCATTTTGTAAAATTTTGCGGCGTAGCATTAATGACTGTATTCATTTTCAGCAAAAATGAGAGGCGGGGTGGTAGAGGTAGATGCGCTCATTGGCTGCTTGGTGGGATAAATCAAGGGCAATTAATAGAGATAAAATTATTTTGCGATCCCCGCACACAAACCGACCAATCATCCATTCAGGGTAATGTGAAGGAAAGTTACTTAATTCAATAAACATACCTGGACATCAAAAAGCGTAGTGTTAAATCGCATGTTGACAACTTGATCCTTAATCTGTTCGGCAAAGTTCCCTAGGATCTGGAAGAACGAGGTAATCGCGCGTTACTCAGGCTTCAGACATTTGCTTTTGCCATAACAAAGCTACGAAGGTACGCCTAAGTGAAAATTGGCCGTACTGATTATGTTAACACGAAAACAATCACAATGCAAACCATTGATCGCGCAAGGAAGGTCAGGGTCTCACAATTTAGACTATTCCAAAACTGGCTGAACTAATAAGACCTTATAAACAAATAACCAAGACTGTGTGGTCCTATAAGTCTCCAAGTGATGTTTTAATAGCATGAACATATGTGTCAGATCAAACAGCCTATGGAGATGCGTGTCAGGACAGGGAGAACGATTTTACAGGATACTTGAATCCGATCATTCGCTACGGTCCCAAGAGTAAATCTACCACCACACTCGAAAAGTTTCATTATTCTAGCATAACAAGTCGCGAGGGATCCAAACAATCCAATTGCCAACAAAAAACAAATACCAAGAGTACTTCACATTCAGTTTGGTGTTTTAAACTTAGTCCATCCAAACAATTCGGTAGAACCAGTTATAATAAAACACACAAAAGTGGGCTACATAAAAAGTGACAACGGGAACAAGCGTGATAGGAGACGGTGTTGTAAACAGAAAGCCATTGCTAGTCTTCTCCAATAAAGTGTAACAATTAAAGACTGTCCGTCAGGACTGTAAATAAAGGCGCTTAGAGTAAGGAAAAAAATGTACTATATAAGCATACCCGGACGTAGATCAACCATAGGACCAAGCTGAGAACCAACTCGAAGAAGATAACAAGGAGAAACGTCCTCCGGACGGGTGATGTACGCTGTTCATCAGGAAGACCCTCAATGGCAGAGGCTGCCACATTCACGCTAAGACGTGGGGTGATAAAGATAACATTTTATGCAAATAATGAGGATGCAACATGGAATAAAATAAAATCAAGCACGAATTCACACCCTTAAAGGCAAAAAGTGCTGTTTTTGTCATACAAAAGGCGAGTTGCTTTGTTGCAAAAAGTTACGCGCATCGGCATAAATGCGTGTGAGTCCATGCTTTTACTATAACGAATAAGTGATATCAAGTAAGAAATAGACTAATTTCCAATGGGAACGCTGTACATAGAAAAAAGTTTTTAAAATGCAGCCAAGTGAGCATACTCAGATGTCCCAAATAGTCGACCTCCATAATCAAGCATTGGCGACCGATCTGAAAACCAATGGAACGAGTATTCAACTCCTCGTATAGATCGGTAAAAGGAAGAAACTAAATTGGAAAATTCGGTGCTGCGTTGGCTGCAATAATGAATTTAGTCGTGGAACTCACGAAGCCCCAGATATTTGTAAAGCCAAAGCGCACCAACGGCACAAAACTCCACACAGAAAGGGATACAGAATCTAACTAAACCCTATCCAACAAAGAAACCCACCACCCATTTCCCAAAAAGACCGGCTATCCTCACCGGTTAAGAAGGTACTCGAGGAAGGTCCGTTGCCATCAACATGAATAAACAAATTTCATGTATTTGCAATTGACACTTCCAATCCATTTTAAAATTGCATTTTGCATCAGCTTGAGACACCAAACAAAAAATTCAGGTCTGCCTCAACGGTTTGGAAGATTTAAAGGGTGGAAATATACAATCAACAGGAAAATTGATCTTTAAAAAAATAATATTGCTGGACACTATGCTCAGTTAATTTGATGCTACAGTACCAACGAGATAAAGAGTGGCAGACTCCGAAGGCGAAAAGAGCTGATTCCATTTGATTGTTTGAATCTGACTGCAATTAAACGCATTTCGGACATTTGCTTTTGCCCGGCCGTTGTACTGAGTCCATCGTTTCTGTATTCGGCTTACACTTTTGTGGCGCCCTGAGGCTTCGCGAAAGATAAGACAGGATGCAAATCTCGGACAGCATGCATATATTCGCCCTGCGGTGGGACATGGGCCTACTGGCATGGCCAAAAGACCGACTCACTGCTTAAAATATAATGGATGATGCCCAACTTGGCTCTTTACCAATGCTGGGGGTTAAACAGCTTGCTGATAACTTAAGCCTCAGAAATGAACCCAAGCACAGTCGATCCAAATTGTGTCGAAATCCATTCTGCTATTCAGATTAAGATGGCGATTACTGGCCCGGAGTTTCACTTTGCTTCACAGCTAATTCAATTTTTACGGTCTTTCTATGTTACTAGTCATTTTTTAAATTCCGCCGTCTACTATAGGTTGCATTTAATTTGGCCATTCCATGGTCGCTAAGGTTACCATGATTTTGCGTTCCTCGTATTTAATTTATTCAAGTGGATACTTTACGGATGAGGTAACTTAATTAGTATTAGTGGGCGAAGGGATGATCGAAATGAGGCTGTTCTGCTCAACTTTTCATTTGAGGATAGGTAAAAGCAACGTCAGATGCAACTTAGTTTCATTCATTAATTAGACCCAGCCGTGCCCCTCCAGTGCATGAGTCTCCAGCGTTGATGCATATCCATTAGACCAATCGGCTGAAAGTAGGTGCAACTGAGGCTTCTCCACCCTTCGCTTAGGAAACAGACCACTCAAGGACTCGTCTCCGCGCCACCTCTGTAGTCCTACAACCCGTCCGTAGGTCAAAATCCATGTTCTACCCGATTATCATGGCCTATTCCGCCTCTAGGAAAGTTCGTTATCAAGGCGTTAATAGAAACGGCTAATGAACCTGTCAAAAGCAATGCGCTTGAAAGAAATTTGTGCCTTAACAAATCAGCCCATTCCTATGTTAAGCAATGCCCTTCATCTGACGAAAGGAATTTGAATGGGTGCCCTAGGCTTTCAATTTTTTTAATTGCTAATGTGTGATGAGAACAGTCGACTTGCGGGGTAAGTCTTGGGAATTACAAACCACAACTTTAGTATGCTTGATTGAGTAAAATAAGCCCATGCAATTCCTATGTGGTGGAATTTCTATAAATACGTAAAACCTTCCAGCTGGAGTTTCGTGTTACTTTCTACAGTATTCCTCTTTTTCATTAGGCACAAGAAACTAAAACTCAAGTTGTGTTACTGAGTGGGATCTGGGGAAGGCCATGGCACAATGAAGCTGATCAATTGAGGTTCCCCATTATCTCTAGTTAAAGGGATCCACGCAGCCTGCTTTTATCCTTACTAAGTTGAACGGAGTGAATAGGAACAAAAGTGGCCGGTGTCAGGCCACCACCGACAGCATAAATAATGTTTGCATGCGGGGCGGAGACACTCAGAGGCTTTAAAAGCGCTGCTCTCCTCCAGCAGGGGTGGACGTAATCTTCCGATACTAAAGCTCCCTTACCACCCTGCCTCTCCCCTCAGGATGTTGTAACGTCGGGAGGAGAAGAGGATAAGTCTACCCCCTGCTTGTCTACTTGTCTATGTGCGTGTCATCCCGCTAGAATTCGCATTCACCAGTGAATAACAGAACATTTCCTCCGCACTGGAGATGGAAATCTGCCTTACTGCGTATTGTTGAAAGGCGACTGTACCAACTGCCCAAACTGTGGATTTTTGTCAACAGGCGTTGGGTCTTCCGCCAGAGTAGACGCACTCAGGTGCCTCATACAAAATGTGCTCTCCGCGCCAGACAGAAAATTCCTCCCTTTGGTATAAATTGAAAGCAGCTTCTTTTAAGCAGCCTATCACTGCTAACCCATTTTAAAGGATTTGCCGTCAATTAGTAAGACAGAGATGGAGTATTTTATTATCTGATTTGGCACGAAAAAAGAGGCGCCTCTAATTTAAAAATGTGTCACCTCCAAAGGCTTCTTCGGCAGCACAAGTTATTTTGTATTTAGTAGTTCATCGGCCATCAAAGTGGTGCCTTTTTAGGGATAAGTGGTCATTTGAGTGAGACAGTAAAATTTTCTCAAAAATTTACATCAATATTACTAAGTTTCTCAGGCCCACCAATTTGCGTCTTGGCGGATGCAGCCTTCTGGATCCAAGGCATGCACTGAGACAAGGAAGACTACGCGAGAAGAAGCAGTGTTTGACATGGCAATTTCGGCAATTCGGATTCAATGAACTCTAGTGAAAAGCATTGCTCCTGTGTCGGCTCTTTCCCTGGCGCTTGACAAAGGGTCACAACTAAGGCGGTAGATTAGATACCACGACAACTGTTTCTTGAATAGGCATTTGTGCATTTAGCTGACCTATTCGACAACAAAATCGATGACACCAATCATTAGGTGGGTAATTTCACCACTTTTAGACTCTCGGTCGTGACGACCTTTCGTTGATTCGGGCATTCCATATTAAGCAAGAGCTTTTGGCATCACACTTTCAAGAACGGTAGATTAAGGCCCTATCAGTACCAATATCTTGAGTACACAAAGCACAATTACCCACACAATCCTCAACTTAAAGTTCACGCGGGCTCAACACTAGCACCCATAGTCGGTAACGGTGGTAGTTGTGGTACTGGTTAATCACGCTTCCGACGTTCATGTGATGAGGACGCCACTCTGTTGCCTACCGCTCACTGACTTTTTCCTCACTACCTTTCGCACAAGCTGCACCAACAGCAGTGGCATGGATGCCCCAACTCAATCTAAGAATCTCACTAGCCGTCTTCACTACATCTTCGTGGGACTAATCTTTTTTGGTCTTGCCTCCCTCCTCTTCGCCTTTGAAGTGTCCACTCCAACGCCCTACTCCCTCGGTTATTGGAATGGAGCTCTCGCGTTTCTATCGGGCCTCTCAATCTTCAGTGTGGCAGCATTCACCAGTCAGTGGACTCTGGTACTCCTCCTCGGTGTTAACGCCTTCACCATCCTCGCGTGCATTATAGCTGCTCTCACCTCCATGAAGACTCGAGAGGAACGTCATCTGCCTTCCTATTGGGTGTGTCTGGCGATACTCATGTGTTCGGTCTACTCTATGATTTTTGTTCTCGTTAAGTATGGACTGGATGCTGAGGACTTGAGCAGGCAGAACTCTGCGTTTATGTTGGCTCCGCAGGAATTGCCACCTAGGCAGCAAAATATTCAACCTCCGGAGGGATTTATACTGCCGAGTGAGGTACCCTATTTGCCGGATTATGACACTCTCTCGGATCCACCCTCCTATCGAGAGGCTGTTGGTGGTAATGCCGAGAAAAGTATATCAGAAAGGAATTAGAGTTAGACATATACATTTTTCTTTGTAAATATGCAACTTTTGAACAACTTCTTCCCAACATTATCTCTTATTAGCAGCCTGAAGGGCTTATCACTACTTTTTGATGAGACTAACCCCTACAGAAGTCAGATTTTCAATCCCTTCTGCCTGTCATATCTTTGAGTGGTTGACATTAAATAATAATTATGTCTTTTTGAGACTAGCTGTTGAGTTGGCGAATTTAAGTAAGTATGAAACAGATGCGGAGGTAAGGCACACGTGTCTCAAGGCGAACTTAGAACATATCCACTTTTACTGATCTTTGATAATGGTTGATACCAATTCTGGTTATCTGTCTTCTAGTGAACACCTCGATCTCTCGTCTCTAGAACAGTTGTTGCCGATTTAAAAATCGCGTCAATTTTTGAGTGTCTAATTTGGAATTACTTAGTCGGTTTGTAGTAAAATGTCGGTAAAACGATAGACTTAAAACCGGTCGGACTAAGGTGGCGCCCACATATTATGGAGCATCATAATGTGGAGCGTAAAATTTTAAAACCAAAAATCTTTTGGATTTTTGCGCATCCTTCCTCTTCTTTATCTTCACTCTATTTCCGGTCTTTCTCAATGTTTGCTTGCGAATAAAAGCTAGTGAATACATTCTGGCGCCTTTGGAAGTGAAGGCGGCTAACTTATCTCCCGTCTCGGGACGACAGTAACCACGAACATTTTGCATGCCTGTAAGAATGCATGTCTACTTTTGGTAACTTTTGAAAGCGCTATTGAACATCTTAAAGAAGACTTTCATCTCCGCCACACTGGGGCTGTCGATATGCAATGCCAGTTAAGATTGGATTGTCTATCGTTGGTGAATTCAGTGGAGTCGGCTGAGACGCCAATAAAATGTCCATCCTTCGTCTCTTCATAATTTTAGTAAAAAATTACATCCCAAAATTAGTTGCTCTGACTGAAAATGATTCTGAGACCAAAAGCGACAATCCCAACTCCAGTTTAATTATGTTTAGATGCTGCTTCCTCTTCAAAACAAACCACTGGGTCTTTGGTTTGTTACAAAAAATAGTGAAAGTGACATACTTGACGTTTGTTTCTTTCAGAAGGGCTGGTATGGGCAGAACCTGTCAATAATTAACGCGCTCATGACCAGATTCTCCCAGCGGAGATCCGTTTATCCCACTCCAGATGCTGTAGTGTTCTACTCAATTTACATTCCACCAAGGACTAAGGCTGCAACAGTCGCGAGACCAGGCCGACCCTAAATCCACTTAATGGTGTCCATCCAAGCCAATCTGTTTGCTATAGACGATTTGTTGCAAGCAGTGATAAAGAACACATGATCCAGACTTGGTATGGTGGAAGTGACTGTAGGATCTGGAAATGATTGCAAAATTTTGGTGGTAGCTTTATTGTTAACAAAAGATGGCATGCGATAATCGCCTCAGTTTTGGTTGACGAATTCTTTGTACCATCACCAACTAAATGAGAAGTGCCCGAGAGTCATCTAGGTAAGTAACCATTGAGTAATTTAAGAGATTCTATAAATTAAACAATAAAGCCTTAATGGCTTTTTGGCCTCCTTCTTTTCGCTTAATTTCCTGTGATGATACTGCTGCAACTTTGAGTGTCATAACTAAAGCCAGTTATGAGCCTAGATCATGGAAACAGAGAGCTTTTGAATACTTAACTTCTACTTCTTTATAATTTGAAGTTTTTTTACCCTTTGGCTTATGCTGATGTAGTTAGCCTGACTACCGACGCATCAACGTTCCCGAGCGACGAATCCAAGTTACTATTTTTTTGAAGTTTGTAGGTCGATTAATCAAAGAGAAAATTATGTAGGTGAGCTAGCTTGTACTGCTAATAGCATGATATGACAACGGTGTTTTTTGACAACTCACTTAGAAACATTGACCTTGAGGTAGCCAATAATTGATCAGCAAGTTGTGAGAATTTCTGCATTGCTAAGGCATAAACATTTGGCTTCTTATTTATCGGTTGGTTTGGGTCTCGCCTAAACTTTTGCTTCACAAATCACTTTCCAAAATTTATTATGTTGGGAAAGAAAGCAATCTACTGTGACTTAGAGTTCGCTGGGCTGGCGCCTAGACAACACAAAGGGGTTTTAATAAGGCCGCGGTTTAGTGTTTAAAGACAAAGGTTTTTGTCCATTTCCAAGCAAATGAGGGTTACGCTAAGATAGCCGTCTACAAATGGCCTTGACTCACTTACTTGGGTGACGGAGCCGTTTTTCGTTGTCGCCTTAAAAGCCTACATCTGATTGCTTACGCTTCAACCCTACCACACAGCCTCTAAGGACACGCACTAATAGGTGTTACTCGGCAGAATTACTGGCGTTTTATACCACGGTCAAATGATTTTTACCGACCTATTTAAATATACTGGCAATTGAGGGAGCTGTGTAAAAGTTTCTCAAAAAGTGACTAGGTAAGAGGTACTACAATCAGGGGCAGGGTCATCATCCTTGGCTTCCGCACATCGCCGTGGGAAGGCTCGAAGCTTTTGCAGGCCTTTGAAACCCCTTCCATTTACGGCAATTCCGTATTTGACTGCCCACGCTCTCGTCTGCTTCATAAAATGATCGAAACTCGATGAGGAATTGTAAAATTGAACGGGAAAGGGAACTGATCGACACAAAGTAATGTGCGTCTCTCAACTGGTATATATTGGGGTATTTATCAATTCGACGGATTTGCCGCCATTGGCTTATCTATGATCAACGCAATAGTCAGGAGAAGAATCAAGTACTGCTTTGAGGTTTGGAAACGTGGTTTCTGAGAGAAGGGTGCCTACCAAAGTCAAAGGAAAACAAGGAGGAAGAGAAAAACTTCGTCAGAATGTGTGGATACCAGGTTTGATTGTGAATGCAAGTGGATAGGCGATAAGAAAAGGGAGGTTGAGTTGAGAGATACCAGACAGGTATCAAGAGGTTGGATTCAGTTTAATTGATATGCATGGCTCTCAGTTGACTCAGTTTGTGGATTTGAGTTTGCACGTTGGAGCCACATCGATGGGTGGCCCTCCCTTTGGGTGAGATAAATAGTATAGGTTGGCATCAACTCTAATTTTCCACTCTCTACTAATCATGGCATTGGATAGTAAGGTGGCTGCGTTACGGATATAAGTTAAGTACTGATGACAAGTTGTATCGGATACTGTGGCAAAATTAGTGGCAGTTTCTGACCAACTCCAAAGTCCCAGTTTTACTTGCGTTCTCAAAGATAACGATTTTCAAAGGAAACGAAGGCATTTTACTTGTTTTACTAAAAAATTTGATGCTCCAGCATGCACACCTGATGATTAGGCTAAGTATGAAATCCTCGTTTTTAGCACATCGTGATACTCCTTAGTGTGTAGATTCGAGCTTATCGGTTCTTGGCCCATATTTCGGAGACGTCCTGTTGCCATTACGGTTGATCTGGGTAAAAAGAAACTTTTGAAGTTCCCAAAGTGGATTTAGGACAAAAACATGAAAACTCGGGTTGCTTGTAAAGTGTAAACTTTGCATCAGAATACCAATATAGTTGGTGGCAAGGGTGTGGCTAGCCATTCAACGCGCAGTACACTGATCAATGATTTACGGATTTCCGCTTTGACGGGTCATTTAGCCTCTTTAAGGATTCATCCACTTGGGAGCCCTGGGAAGGCATTTGAGTGGATGCTCATTAGTTGATAGGCACGATCAGAGATAGGCAAGTTTATCAGAGAAAAGGCACTAAATGCTTTCAGGACTTCTGGTCTCGAAAACGCCGATTCACTCCAACTTTGAAATTCACTGCACATTGCACCAACTGAAAACTTCCTTACCTCTCAAGCACTAAACAGTGATGCCTGAGGTGCCCCTGAAGGCATAGTGGGGAAGTTGCAGCACAGGTCGCTCTGTACCATCATCCAGGGAGCCAAATTATAGAGGATGGGAAAGGTCCATCAATTCTTCATCGCTGGTCAGGATGAAATCGGGGCCGAAATTCTTCAGTAGATCTGCTATGAGCCACCAAACACCCATAGACAAATATGCTTATAGGTCAGCCGATGAAATCACAACTTATGTTCATTTTGTCCGATCTTACTTCTCACTTCCACTTACCAATAAGCGCTCAGGAATCATGAAATTGCTAGGCTAGTGACAAACGACATATTTATAGCATTGACCCAAAAGTGGTTGCCTGTTCCTGTCATTGGGTTCGAATATCATGAATGTAGATTATCAAGTAAATGCGGTATTCTGCCAAAAGAACCAACCGATTGATAAGCTACTGAAATCATCCATTTTCGCTCTTAGTAGAGATTTCAATACAGTAAACATGATTAGCCTTGTTCAGTTGCTACGTTGTATCTTTGGAGCGAAAAAGCCATTTGCTCTACAATAAAACGTCTGTAGTAGCTCACAGAACCGACGAAAGATGGTATTATTGTTTCAATTTATTAGCGAGTGGCGTGACTGATGGCAGTGTTGCTGCCAGAGGGAGGAGGAGATGTAAGAGAAGAGGAAACAGGGGTATATTTTTGTATTTTGTAGTCCTTGAGGTCGCATGGTGAAAGCGATATCTTCTTGGCCCTTTTGTCGGGCTTCAGTTAACTAATATAAACATCCGAATATAGCAAGTCGGTGAAACCAGTTGGCTTGATAATGGCTGACCACACTAAAGGGAACACTGTCTTTACTACAACATAATATAAGTTCCCTATTGGCATCCATTATAGACATCCCAGTTTGAAAAATGTAGAGACTGTTGGTTATTGCTTATTTGCTACCATTATATCCAGCACAAAATACCACTTCACTGTTGTATTGCGGCAGAGGCAAACGTTCCCATCTTCATCGAGCTGGTATCCAGCTTCGCCCTCCAGCTGGTCTGGATATGATACTCCGGTTTGTCCACTCAGGCGTTTTCACTCATCAAGGATCGTCATAAGGGTTCAAATAATTATGATGGATTCGTCATATTTTCTGCCCTTCTTACTGTCATCAAATTCGATAGTCGCCTAGATTTTCTCACCTGATCCCGCACATCCCCATTGCGTTGAAAGGGGCACTTCGAGGACGATTTGATTAAAAGGAAAATATGAATTATGGAGAGTTATTATTTGAGGAACAGAGTATTCCACTTGTTCACTGCGGTAGACGATTTTGCACCGCCGCCTTAGTGTTGAGGGTGTTGAAGGTGCACATTTGGCAACGTATGCGGTTAAAAGTTTTCTATTTTTCAGTGCCTTTTGCAAATACGAAGGTCGCGCTAATTGTTTGGAAAAGGCCTTATGCAGAGCATAGTTGTTCAAAGAATAAATTTAAGCCCATTGGCAAAAGCTTGAACAGCCTAAAGACGGTGATAACGCATGTCACTGTCACCGTCTTGGTCATGAAATTTCTCTTCCCATTCAGTTTATGCTTCCCCCGAAACATTCTCAACAAGCGCTCATTAACTCTAACCATGGAAACTGTCTAGTAAGTCCAAGAAATCGTATGTTTAAATAAAAAATTAGGAAAACTTTTGTTTTCGTAAACCAGATGCGTGCTTCGAGTGCTACATAAACTGCAATATCAGGTTTAAGGTCTTGCTGATCGAAATTGATTCCAAGAACTGGGTAGTGGGAATATTGAAATGCTCTGCTCCAATCCCACTGAAGTGCTGACAACAGTGCATAACCAAAGCGCATCATTTGTGACAGCCTGCAAATATTACCGCCCACATCTAAGTATTGGGAGAAGGCGAGACCTTATGTCATTCAGTGGGTCTGTTCTTTCTCATCTCAGTATTATAGACACCTGACCATCTCTTTTTGTTTGGCTTTCCAAGAGCGGTATTTCCGGATTGCCGGTGAGATAACCAGCAATGAACATACTCACGGTTTTGACTTACTGCTGTCCACTGATAAAAAGCTTATGGTCGGAATGAAAAACTGCAATTCTTAAACTAACGCCCATTACAAAAACTTTTCTGTCACTCCTACCAAGAGGCACGCTGTCAACGTGTCCTTTGTGGGTTCATAGTGATTTGTTAAAGGGTTGGTTGAGTAGAGCGGCAAAATAAATGCAGAGCATTATAGGCATACGAATGATTGTGCTTTTGCTGTAGGATAGCAAATGACTTGGTGAAGGAAATTTAGTGAGGCGTGGTGTCATATTCGAGCAATGAAGTGGAAAGTGTTATTTGTCTCAAAGCGGAAATTGGGCTTTGAGACAAATGGCAATAAAGATATCCTCTATTTAATTCTTATTTTTAGCTCCATGGATACTTAGATCTCAGCAATTGTCCTTCTGCTGGTCCCCTGGACTTCAGTCCTTGTCAACTTCAGCAATACATATTCCGTCAAAGTATAATCCTTCTTTTGACGTCAGAAAAGCCTTGAGGCACTACAGGTGGGTACTAAAAACAAACACAAAGCTGAACTGTTAATTTTGCCATGTATCAAACACACTACGAGGTCTGTAGACATGTCTGAGGGCAGAATGACAAACATTCTACTCCCATTAATTGCACATTTAATTACGGCCACAACCTGCCTAGCAGCAGCAGCAGCAGCAACAACAACATCAACAGCGACAACAATAGCAATAGCACCTGAAGTGTTGCATGATGGCGAACTATAGCCTAGCATTACTAAGAGCTTGCTTACTTTGTTGGCCAGCCAAATTGACGTTAATAATGACGCTTTAGTTTAGCGCTTCAACCATCAGGAAACCCAGTGAGCAACTCATTTACAATCGAGTTTATCCATATTTCCACAAGTTTAACACAATTCCGACTGCAACAGAAGGATAATAAATAAGTTGACTTTTCAATTAACTTAACGGGATGTTTACTGCTGAAAAGTTACCCAAATGGCCCGGTCGACAAATGGCAAGGCTGAGGTCACCCAGCGAAAGCACAATCGCGGAGTCTCAAGTACCTGCATAGCCATCTTTCAGAGCTAAAAAGAACCAGACCATTATTGAGTCCTCTTTTCCTTTTGGGCGTCATCTTGGACGCTCTGCAGAGTCAAACTCTGGGCTCGGCTATCACAACACGAACGGTGTTTTGAGGAAGGAACCCACCAACCAATCCCACAGGCCATGGCATTCGCGTGCAACAGAGAGGATATCTGACCGCAAATTCACAGAGCTTTTTTGGCCCCTTTTGGGAAAAGGGAACGTGTTGGTCGTAAGAACGCTAACCTAAAAGCAGAGTAATGCAACAAAAGATGGGAGTTGAAAGCGTCATGAGGCTACAGGTTTACGTCAGCTCCTCCTCGTTACTTTGATCTCACACCAGTCCGACCCAGCCAAACGTCTATGTGATTTGTATCCAACTAGCAGAGCCGTGGTGTCATGCGGTTGCTCAACTGACACCTTCGACCAAATGCCGTTGGCAACTCCTTAACGAACTATTCCAGGTAGTTCACAGCCAAGACTGGTGTCGCTTTAGTTGTTAATAGCATCCCTAAAGGGTAAGGGACAGGGGTAGCTGCCGAAATTAGACGTCAATTTCAAAGCTTGCATTGGAGGTCGAGACATTCTTTCATTCGAAGCAGACGCCCTTATTCCGTCAGGTTAAGGTTTAGGGTTTGGAAATAGCAATTAAAATAGCTGTCTCCTAGAATTGAGCTTGCCTTACGCTTTCATTAACTGAGGGTGAAAGAAGGCACAGCGCTGGGGCAAAGTATGCATTGCCGACGCAGAGAAGGGCTGAGAGGAGAAGGGAGGTGAGGCTACTGGCATGGCCCGGAGACCATGCCGCCCAGCAAAAGTACAAAGGCACAGCCCTTAAGTGCCTGCAAAACCAAGTCAGAAAGTTAAACAAATAACTGAAGTGTTTTAATAAGCCTCTTGTGACAATTAATTGAGATTTAAGCCAAATATCCTAGCCTCATATCTATCACCGAGTAAACATATCCTGCTTTTAGAGGGAATCATGTCACACGATTAGGAAATATCAGTTATTTACCTGGCAGCTTTCGTTCTGGGAGGACAAATGTTTCAGAAAACAATATGCCGTGCAAATGTTGGTAAGTTACATAAAACCCAGGCAATTATTCCATAGAAGCTCGAAGTTTTGCAAATTTTTTCCAAATCCACTTAATAGATGGCATTAGTTCTTCGAGGGGAAGCACCGATTAGTACATTTTAAAGTTATTTTGTTGACAAAAGCGACTGATGGCAGTAGCCATGGCCATTTCAAGAAATGGCTGAGTTTGATCACAAAAACATACCAAGGACACCCTGACGACTTTTGCAATTCCTCCACTCCACGTGCACAAATTCCTTCCAGTACTGTGCTTAGAAAGACTTCAAACCTAGACCCTTCACAGAAAAACCATTTATGCGTTAGATAAGAGTGTTATAGGATTCGATTTTAATAGATGAGAATGGAAGAGGACATTTGATTCTCGTACTTCCTTTAGGCTCATTCTAATGACGGAGGCCTGAGGGCGAAATGCCACTCACCCTGACAGTTCAATTTGCCTACTAGACCATTTCACATTCCAGGCAGGAACGAAGACAGACTAGCACCCTCTCCCTCTCCCTCGCCCTCTCTCTATCCCTCTTCCTCTTTTTCTCTGTTTTGGCATTTCTCGAAAAGGTGAATATATGCAATTTCTCCCATATTTGTGAAAGTAAATTGACTAGAGTGACATGAGCGTGGAATCGTCTAATCGTCTGAAATAAAAAGATCCTCCCTTCCCAATCCTCTGGCAATAAAATTAGACGTGCATAATCCCATTCTGTGTTTACGCTGTATTTATAACTGTCAGAGGCTCCTCATAAATTGTTTCATGATGACTTTACAACGTCAACAGGTAGGTTGGGGAAATCACGTTTTCCCCGGCCTTTGAAAGGCCATGGACGAAGGATTCACCTCACAATACATTAGACCAAATTTTGCTGTGTTTAAAATTCTCAATATTATAATTACCTAAAATGTGTTAAATTTCTTATTTGCTCTGTCCTTGACGCCAAAATCTCACCGACTGTTTAATTGTCAGAGAGTTTCCAATCCAATTATTTGAAAAGAACCTTTGAGCCTGTTTCATGGTCTTGTTGGCACCCTTTCTGCAATCGTGGCCCTGGTTATCTCAAAAAAATTCGGAAAATCACTTTACGATCGGTTAAAAAGATGAGCGCGAAAAGTACATATCCATAATGGTCCCAAAGCCTCATAGCTGACACAAAATACTCCTTGAAAGCGTTCAATCGTTGCTGTTAAAAAGACGAGCGGTGAACGCCGCTGTTTTGATTGGTAATCGGGGTGGACTCTTCGTGGTTTTGCTTCCGGTGCTACCGGTGCTGGCAATGGCGATGGACAGTGGTAAAAACTGCCTGTTGTCGTTCCGTTTCTACCTGTAGATAATCGCAGCCCTTCTGTACATTAATACTCCTGATACCAGCGAAAAGTTGATGTGCCGGCTAGATTCTAGAGCCACCAACAGTTGACGCGAGACTAGAATAAATAATTGCACTAAATGGTGCCTTATGGCAGTCGATTGTATTCAAAGTAACAGGTACAAGGTGTTCTTCTCCCCAGTATGTGTTCATCTTTTACTTCTTTTGAACATAAGTTGAACCGATCAGACGCATTTGTCACAAACGGCTTCATCTGAGCCGCGGTGACCAAGTTTTATTTGAGGCACTTGGCGTCTTTAGCGATAATCGATGCACAACAGTACATATTCGTATCCGAGACGAACTGGGTCTCTTTGAGAGTCAAAGCGGAGGTGGATGAGAAGGGTCTCGGTGGTTGGCATAAATTGAAATGATTTTGCGTGCTTCCATCGTTGTGGCTCCAAATTTGACGAAGAATTTTCCCAAAATTTTGTTGATTCGTGTTTACTGCAAGGGAGCCTGCCTTTACGGAGATCACAATACCTAAAATAGTCATTAAACCTAAATAAAATGCCAAGGTATTTTGTATGCGCTTAGAGAAGTTGAGATAAGTGACTGGGCAATCTTTGCGCCTCGCCCCGAGGCCTAATTGCACCCTGTAGTTATGCAGAAAGTGCAAGAAAGGAAAGAGACACGAAGAAAGGTAGAAAGATGGTAGTCTTTGTTAAAAACCAGCATAAAACGCCGTGCTTTTAAGGAAGGCGGATAGAGGAGGGCAACCAACCACCTTACCTTAGACAGCGGTCTGGGAGGTGAGTGTGTGTGTGCGGAATTTTAAGACACGAAAACGCAGCGCATGCACACATGGAGGACTAGCATCCTCATGGTTAATTGCGGGCCCGTCTTGGACATGCTTCACACGAAACCCACCGGACCCTAAGCCGAGAATTCACCCAAAAATCGGCTCATAACAAAACACCAATTAAAACATCCTTCTCTCTGGCACAAACCGAAAAAATGCGCACCTCTGGGCACCACTTTATTACCAAGAGTGTGCTTGCAAAATTAAATAGCCTTCAGACTATCGGAACATTTATCTAAAGCATAATATTTTGTTCATTCTTTAATTTATAGCCCCTAGACTTCCTTAAAGGTGCAAGTGGGCATAATTCAAGGGCACGCCATGCATCGTCGATGTACTGAAGTACTGAGAGGCTACTGCTATGGCTCGGAGCTCAGAGCGTCCAGCAGAAGTACAAAGGCGGGATCTTAAGTGCCAGATACGTTAAATTAAATTTTGAAAAGACACCAAGATTTTTTTGCTTGATTTAAGGATCATTTCCGTAGCTAATTATCTACGCAAAGTAGAATAAACAAACCGAGTATTTCATTATTTGTTCAGCCAACAGCTTAGTTCTTCAGGAATGAATAGATCTGCTAGTTAAATGCAAAAAAATAATTGCCTCCACGTAAATATGCAATTGAAAAGGCAAATTGTCTGTTGGACATTAGCCCTAAACTTGATGCTAGACAGTCTTCGAGAAATAAAAACATGGCGTCGTTCTCTTCCACTGCAAAAGAATGCAACTTTTAACAGCTCAACTCATGCTGAAGCGCCTAGCGCCTACGAAAAGGCAACAAATATTCAATCTCTCGATGCTAATGGACAGATTGTAAGACTGTTAAGACGAAGGTCGCTCGGCTACAAAAATCATGCATAGCAAAGCACCAAAATGCATGTACCAGCCTTGCATCTCGCGAAAGGCAAAGTTTTCTCCATTCGTTTCAATAAATCACTTTTACTTAGGCGGAAAAATACACCGAATGCAGAGTCATAGCGCCGTCAGCTGGTGGAGTTGGATGCGACAAAAGTGAATGCGAATTGATGGACATCAACCCGACTACTGGGCTCTCGTATCGAAAGTTCCTCAGATATATTTCATGCAAACATTTGTTGCTAAAAAAGTAGAGTAGATACGTGTAATTTATCAGCCTCGTCAGCGGTACTCGGGGTGGCGGCCACGATCTTCTAAAAATCACTTTAAAATAGTGCTTCCGATCGCATAAGCTAAAAGGTGTCATCGTCATTTATTCAATCATTGGTGTATTGTTATTATTTAGATAACCTTTTGATTAATAAAGCAGGTTTCTTGTCAAGCGTAGCCTTCGAAAATACGCTACAGAGACTCTTGCTGGTGAAGAACACGAAAAAACTCACCAGAACAAGGATGGCATTTGGTGTACAGTTGGATTAATAAAGCGTGTATCTAATGAGAGTTTACTGGTTTCAGTTAGCTTCATGTAGGTGTATTTTGGCCCAACATCTCGGAAAACACAAAGACTCGTCTGCCTCGGTCAGTGAGTCTTTGCTTGTGTCGGATGATTCTCCCTACCGGGATGGGACGGGAGAATCACAGTCGTATCACTTGGTTAGCTTGACAAAAAATAAGTCACAATAAACGCTTTTCAAATGCTTCTTACACCAAAAAACGTATTCATATGCAGATTTTACTTGATTCGAATGTAAGCATTTAATAATTCTAAAATCCCCTATTAAACGTTGCTTTGATTGGGTGGAAAAGAGAGAGTCGGTAATTCGGGTCTCGGCGTTGTAATTATGCTTTAGTCAACTTTGAATGTAGTAAGGAAACATAACAACAACCTTCTCTGGAAAGACATTAGTTCCAATTTTCAAGTTACTTTCATTATTCGACTGCCGAAATAAGTGAGCTGCCGTTCTTACCAACAGCAGAATAGCCAGCACATTGCTGAGCCGCGTATTTAGGTATCTCGACTTATTCTCACCCAATGACAAATAAAGCTTGTGTTCACAAGAAGATGGACTTTAATGGACCAATCAAGTGTGTCAACACAAGTTTAGTGGTCTCACAATTATTTCTGTTTCTAACGCAGCCCTGGACTTGCTCCCCAGGGCCCCCGGGCCAACTTCCAAGGGCATTACCGGCCGCAGAACGGAGACGTCTAGTTGCAGCCTTAAGGAACCCAACCCAACTCATGCAAGTACTTCGTGTTCTCAAATCAGCATAAATTTAATGATAAAGGGTCGGAAAGATTATTTTCATAGAAGTACAAGTAAATTATGCTAAATAGAATTTGGCCCAAGGCGAAAATTGCAGTGCGAGAATGAAGAAATGGCCTCAGATCGGATGATTGAAAATGATGGCGAAGAAAGGTGGCATTTTTTCTACGTAGACATACGGTAATGCTCAACTTAATTTATATTAGTGATACAAAACCTTATTTCACCGTTCCATTGCATAAACGTGATAAATAGCACTCTTTAGTCAATTCATATTAATTTCATCAATTGTATTTCGTCTAAACAAGCAAAAAAATGGAAGCGGGCACATGACTACTGAAAGTTTTCCTTTCTTCGTTAGTCAAATTTATTTTCTAAAAAATCTAAGAAGAAAAAGGCTTTCTGCACTATCGTCCCAAGATTAAAAAGGCAACTTTTAAGTTTTGCAGTAAGAATAATTATTTTTGATATCCCATCAAAATGCGGTGTTCTGGACTTCGTTTTTAACTGGGAAAGTTCTCTTACTTACCCACCCCATTTACTAGGTTTTCCAAACCGACTTTAAATTCATGCTTTTATTGGTAAACTGTAGTTGCGTTCAAGCGTAATCAAAAATATATTATTTACTTCAAAACTATACAGAGATGGTGGAAGTGGAAGAGGAGGCGGAAGCGATACAATGATTTACCACGTCTAGACGGTGGTGATGAACCCCGAGGACTTGTCTTCGTTGCCTGCCGTCGTTACCGTCATTAGCACAACTTCTGGACGAGTATCCCCCACAGTCGTCGCATTTGAGGTATCAGCGAACTCCACATGCTTTGTTTTGAGCGTCGTTGAGTTCCTTGATGGTGGAGGAAAGGGATTTAGCTTAATCGTTCTTGTCGTCCGAACTACTGGACTTAGTTGGGAATCCACTCTGCTTCCATTGCCTTGTGGAGATCCCAGAGAAGCCAGCACGCTTCCATGCCTGGGACAGAGCACATAGTCTGCTGCCTGCGCATTGGTCCCAGGCCCTGGCTCCCCCATCAGCATTACTGAAGATGAGGTGATTGGTGTCGACAACATTTCAGGGATTTGTGATACCGGAACTGTGGTGAGGCCTCCATAAGCATTCATGCCTTTGTCTAACGTGTTGAACCTTGGACTGCCTGAATCAAAGGATTTTTCGCTAGATATGAAAGAGGAAGAAGGCTTAGGCAATCCATGAACTGGGCAGCTACCTGCAACGTCCACGGTTCCGTGCTCAGCCATAGAGTAAAGTGGATGACTGTCTTGAAACGAGAGGATGTAGGGTTGATGATGCTGAGTAAAGGGAATATCATGCGACGGTGAATATCGTGGAGGTTGTAGCCGTCGGCTGCTGATACCACCGTCCGTGGTCGCCGAGTGGATTCCATTTAACGGCGCCATTTCAGTGAAGGACGACTTCGAGTGTGGTGGGTTGACTAACGCCTTGGCAACATTTTTGGATGGCCTCCGACAAAAACAGTAGAGAAATGTTCCCACAGTAATGAGAAGGATCACTATAACAACTGCTGCTATGCTAGAGTACTTGAGTACCGTGTTTGAGTTAAACTGATCCAGCCAGCCAATAAATCCTGCTTCAACATTTGCTCCTTGCATCCATTGTGGATCAGCAAGACTCAATGTGATGGTTGTATTAGCCTTTCCAAAGTCATTTTTCAGAAGGCAGATGTAAGTACCAACATCGGAGTCTTGTATTCCCGAGAGAAATAATTCCACAGCAACTTGACCATGATAAACCTGTCTTACTCGCACTCGCGAAGCAGAGACAATCGGATTACCATTCTTATACCACAGTACCTCATCCACAGAAGAAGCGTCAAAATCACATGTGAGGGTGATATTCTCCCCCACCTTTCCACGAACAATAAAAGAGGATCTTTTTGGTCTAGGAGGACATGCCATTTCAGAAGGGACAATGGGGTTATTTTGTACAGTGAGGATGGGGAACAACGCACGTCCGGCCAGGCGGGGCGGAGATGCACACTTGGGGTAGGCAACGTTCTCCATAGACCCAGGTTCCATCGGCAGCAGTGGATCGACCACATAGCCGTTTGCGTCAACCCCTCTGGGATCGATGTAGTACTGGGTGGTGTTGTGTCGATCCATCCACTCCCGTAACCATCGTAAGGTACAGTCACAACGCCATGGATTGCCAAACAGGAAAAGCTGTTTCAACTGCATTGTTGTGAATAGCCCATTGAAGGTGTTGGGGAGAGTTTCAATGTTGTTATAGGAAATATCCAGGACTTCCAGTTTGAAGAGACCTTCCAAGGCCTCGGTAGAGATGTAAAAGTCTGGGCTGGCTCCAGCTAGAACCAGAGAACGCAGTTTATTCCGCATGGGGTAGAAGTAGTGCGCTGGCACCCTACCAATAGGATTTCGCATGAGATTTAGCGCCTCCAGAGTGTTGGCACTAGTCAGTGCATTCGGATGAAAAGAATCAACGGCAAGAGTAAGGTTATTAAATCGAAGACTGAGTTCTCGAAGATTTGGGACTGGAAGGAAAGCATCTCTTCTTATAACCGATAGTCCGTTCGAATCCAAATCAAGGTAGGTCAGATTGGGCAGGTGTTCTAGCTGGCGCCTATCGAGAACCTCTATGCTCTGATGGTTAATTGTAAGTCTAACAACCTCCCTAGGCAGAGTCAAAGGGATATGGGTAAAATGGGTATCGAGTCTAACACAAATGCTGGCCTTTTCGTTGTAGTCATCATCTGTCACGTAAGTGACACAACCCTTCACTGAGTGGACTTGGTTGACACACACGGGAAGCATGAGCAGCAGGGGCAAGAGGACTAACCGAGGGAGCATTCCAAGGTCGTGTTAGCACCGAGAGGCCATATTGAAGAGTTTCGAAAACTTATCTCATTCACGACACTGGCTACTCGAATAACACATGACACGCCTCTTCGTATTGTGAGCCCATAGCCAACCAATCATCGAGGTCCTGCAGCTCCACCTCCCCCTGATTGGTGCATTTGCACAACCAATCAAACTAATTATGCCTGCATTCACATTGCCTTGAGGGTTTGATGCCCTCTACAAAAAGTCCTCTTCTCTAACAAGTCTAAATAAGTTGTTCTTAATAAAGCACGCTTCAATGCGTTTTGATGGATAAGTTTTCTCAATTAATTTTCCTTAGTTCGAAAAAAGCAGGAAGAGGAAAAGCTATGTATGACGAATTTACTGCGTGCCAATCAGTTGCCTAGGCACCAAAAGTTGGCAATTCCTCCAAGTTTGATTGACCAAACATTGCAACACATTGAGCAAATTCGTAGGAGCCTTAATCATGCCACAAAGCAGAGTGTACTATGGACGCGAGCCCTGATCAGTACCACCTTTAATATCAGCAATAGAAAGAGGAAACACGGTGGGATAAAACTTGGAGGCATTTGAGGTGTAGTTTCACCGCTTTACTTTATTTAATGCTTCCAAAAAGCACTAAATGACTTGCGTCATTAATCATCGAACTCTAGTATTTGCCTGTTTCTAAGACAATCGCCATCAAAGTGCTGTTTTTGCGTGAAAAACTAGTGACTCTGGAAGCTGCGAGGGGACTACAAAGGAAAAGAGCATTTTTAATGAAAGAGAGCATTCTTTTTGTATCCAGATAAGCTAAACACAAATGATCTCAGTAATTATGCAAACGACTTGACAAGCCCGATTGGTCCTATCACCGCTCGGTTGTTATTCCTCTTCTTTGCTGAGATAAAGATTAGCTCCTCCATTCTGGCTAATCCGCATTTGCAGACTCTAATTGCTCAACTGTGCAGGCACTCTGAAAAAAACCTTCACGGATTCTGGTGAAATAACTGCCCCTTTTGATTAGCCGGTCGAAGAAAAAGATTCAGTTCGCTCCCAATTCTAGAGTTGAAAAACCTTGAAATTTCTTCTCTTTATTCATCAATTTCTCAGCTTCACGAATTAATACTTTTTTATAGGCTTCTTCTATCGCTTTGTCACCATATAGCAGAGTTCGTCTTATCCCTCCTATGGCGCCAGTTTTAATAAGATGCCGGCCTCTCGACATCTCTACATTCATATTCACATGAATTGGAGGAAAGATCCAATGCTCCTGTTCGCCTATTCATCCAGACTTCCAGTCCTACCTGCTGCAAATTATAACCCTCATTAAACATAGGGAAGATTTGAGACGTCAAGTTCCATAGACCGTCCGAAGGCCCGGTTGAAGTTGTGTGGCTGAGGCGGAGTTTAAGGCGTTGAATGGGATTTTGCTTTTCCATCCACAAAGACATGAAGACGACAAAAACGCACATGCCGACTGTTGCAGGCGTTTATTTGAGATACTGAAGGTTGTAAAATTTGCAACCTCTAACCAACAAAGTTGTCCATCAGGCAGACTGTCAAACAGTGCTGCCTTGTCAATGCATTCAGAGGTTCACATTTCCTTATTTATAAATCTAACTGTCGGTTATCTTAAATTTGCATGTGAGACTGCCATAAATTAGGGCTAGACGCGCAAGAAATTACTCTCAACATCAAAACTGCTGCAATTTCTTCCAAAAATAAAAATGGGTCTACTTCCATTCCTTAATTTTATTTATGCTCTAACCTGCCCAAAATTTCGCGGTATTTATGGGCCAGCCGTGTAGTTGAGGTTTCGCGAACAGTCTGGCGACCACTCGCCAAATTAAGGCGGCTTTCAGAGGTGGTGGTCGGAGTACTTTGCTTTGATTAGTCAAATTAGTCTTGCGGGGATCGCGCTGAGATCGATTTCCCCCTTGGCATGACCCAGACTGTGACTGCGTCTGTCGCCCATGTCGACCCAATCGCTCCCTCAACTTCTGCCTCGGGTTGTTAATGCGACTGTAATTGTCTTAACAGGCTAGTTCACTAGATGATGCCACAACATTAGTGTCTGGTTTCTCAAGCCAACGTGTTTTCCAAGCCATCTTAATGGACAATTTATAAGCACGTATACTTATACGTTATTCGACGTTCCAGCAATCGTGGGGCAGAGGAAAATAGCCTCGCGTGTTTTCTCCTTCCAAGTAAGTTAGTAGGGAGAAGAGAGGTGGGACATTTCGGCGGTGATAAAATAGTTCCATTTTCAGGAACGAAATAAAAAAAAGGCGCTGGGATGTTTTAATTTGATAAGTAAATTTGCTTCGCTAAAACAGCGATGCTATTTATCAATGTAATTGCGGCTCCTGCAGGCTCATTGCCCGTAGCCGTCGTGTCTCCCTTTTGAGGCGAAGTTAAGCACCAAGAATGCAGAAATGGGGTGTGCAAAACGTCTGTTCCTGCCTATTCGGTGCGTTCGCGCAGGAAATAACAACTCGTTTAACTCGTAGCCAGTCTCATTATCCATGATCGACTTTGTCAGAAGAGATTCAGATAATGACATGTGAAAAGTTGGGCTCTCACTTTGCGACGAAGATCTTTTCTTATTAATTGATGAGTGGATATCCAGCACACTTGGCCTCAATAAAAAGAACGATTTTTCGATACAAATGCTAATAATTATCGAGCTTTGTGGCAGCGTTATAGTAACGCTGTTTCTAGGTCTCCTGCACGATGGCATGAAGGTACAACAGAGACTTAGTTGGCAGGTCTTTAGCTCGACAAAAATGAATGTTGAAGTTTACGACGGCGCACTTTAAAGCAGCAAGTTGTTTGTAATCTACATCACGAACCTGCAAAAGTAATTAAACGTTTATTCACAACCTGGTAAATGTAGTGTGGGCAGATTTCCAACTCACAGGTCTCTAAACATCACTGGTCACTACGCATTATGAGAATGAGCTTCAAAAGCGCCCCTTGGGCAAATGCGTTTAAAAAGTTTTGATTATGAAGGGTGAAGGACAAACGATTAGGGCTACGAGGTTGTGGCATTTCAACCGTTATCATTCATCGATGCTAATAGTGCTGAAAGGTCAAATATGATGCGATCATATACTCTTGCATAGTTCAAGCTGTGTGAAGAAGGGTAGAACCTAGATGGAATACGCAGGCAATCTCTTGAGCACCAATCTTGATCCAGTAATCGAGGGCAATCTTGATCTTCTAGCTGTTAACCTTAAGATGCTAGGGATTCCAGAGACTACTGCTCTTGATCGTGGCGATTATCAAAGACTCAAAACTTCAACATACAATGCGGATTCGGCTAAAATATTGGGGAAATGAAATCTGATAGTCATTTTGTTAAAAAGTCAATTCCTTGCTCAGTTTGGAAACATGTCTTCTTACCGTTTGAGTTGGAGTTCAAACTTCTAAGCTGGGGCTGAAAACAGGTGTGTAACTTACTCTGGACTAAGATCTTTATTACTAATAAGATGCCTTTACCTTAGCAAATTGATCAAGTGAATACGTCTGTTCTCGCACAAGAGCGGGGAAATTTCTGCACTCCATGTGGTTGATTAGTCGCCATGGTGCTGATCGCAGCCTCCAATAGGCCTTGTGTGACTCAGACTTCATGTCAAAGGAATTTTAGGATTTACTCACCTTGTGCGTGAATAGATTTAAAATGTGTAGACTTTTAAATTTTTCTTCTTAGGAAACATCAGTGCTAACTGGATAGGCATTAATCTTTTTCCAAGAAGTGTTGGAGAGGTTTCCATGTAATTCGCCTTTGGAATGCATAAAAAGGCACGTTGTTTCGGGGAGATTGTAGACTAGCCACATTGTCTAATTAGGGGTTTGGGGAAAAATATGTTAGCAACCAAAAAAATGTAGGCGAAATTGAAAGAGAACGATAAGGAATCACCTTCTCCTCTGTGTGACACGTTGGCAAAAACAGAGTCAGGCTTGCTAATTACAGTGAAGGAGAATGGAGACACCTCCACTCCGAAATGAAAAGTAAAAGCAGAATGGCAATAATGGATTATCATAGGAAGACAGGAAGTCATTAGTAATTATCACTAACTTTTGCTCGATTAATTGATTGCTATTATGTCAGCCTGAAGTCACTGACATCACTGCCGGTCCCAGGGAAAGCTGATTTATTCAAATAAAGCCCAAAATCCGTCCTATCTAGCGGATGAACAGCCGTAGAGTTGAACAATCAGTGTGAGATAGCTCCCCTCCCCTTTAAAGCGTCCTTTTTCGTCACTCCGCCTTGGTCGACCTATTGCGTCAGCCACCGCGGTGTGTTTGGTGCTGTGAAGAAAAACGTCAACGGGGCAACGCCACCAGGCATGGAACTTACGTGAAACTGGGAGCATTCCTAGCCACAGCATCACCCATAGCTCTTGGCATTTCAACCTTTTTTTGGGTTTCGCCTTACTCGGAAACCGCACTGGCGGAAGGAGGAATGCTCAGGTCATCGCCTACGTCCATCGCTAGTTGCAGGAACACTGACCTAAACTAAGAGTAACGAAATAAAAGACGGATTTGATTGCTTCTATCAAGCAAGGGCTTTGGTATCAAATAGTCATTCAATCATCCGACCTGTTTGTGTTGAATGTTCATTTTTAAGGTGTCTGAGAGAGCTGGGTATTATAGCATTCCACGGGGCAAGCTTTACGGCCACCGGATCTTGAGAGCGAGGGGATACATTTTTTTGAACAGTGGGATTCGTTTGCTAAGGTTTTTGCGGAGACTTTTGTTTCCAATCGAGTAGAAGAATCCAAAATTTTGCGAAAATATCCTCCATTTGTCCATTTGATTTTGTTAGCGAATTAGACAAATCAGTGAAGTAAAAATGATATTAATGATTGAAAGTGAATAAAATGTGGAAAATGCGGATTTATCTGCTGGAGGACACGACCCCTTCCCTTGCTTGGCTAATTTTTAGCTCCTTCCTTTGTTTTTCCGGAGCAGCTTAGGAAAGATTAATTGACGTTTTTTGGATTAAAACTGAATATTTTTTACACAACTTATCACAAAATAAATTGCTTTATCTTGCATTGTTGGAAAAGAAGCGAGGCTCCTTCTCCATTCAAAACTTTCGATTTGCAATGGCCCTTTATTAGGCCCAATTTATTAGTGGCAATTAGACAAGCGAAAAAGAAGGGCATGCAGGTTCAAGCGCATGGGCTAGATCTCCCAGTCTGATCCACACCATCTTAATTAACTCACAAAGACATACACACGTTGACGAATCAGCGGTCAAGATAATGTCAACCTCGCAGGCTGGGAGGTGGAGGTGTGCTGGGTTCAATTACCGCCTTGATTGTAGCCAAAGCGCCCGGCGTAGTAATTAGTCTGGTTATGCCGAATGTGTGCGCGCCTCGCCTTGGCTTATTTTTTTATTAGGCAGCCCAAGTAACCCCAGCCCCTCCTGCCCCTCCTCCCTCTCCTCCAAGCTTCCCCAAGGCCACACGCAAGCAGGACCGTGGATACACAAGTGGGTGACCTGAACTCATCAAAGCACCGATCGACCTGACCTTCTCCTCGCCACATAAACAGGCTGGTTTATGCTTACACCGCTCCAATATCGCATCGGCGGAACCTGGCAATCTTCCGCAGTAAGCACTTAAATTGCTTCCGGGCTTATTAATAGGCACAGTGCTACTTTCCCCACCGCCTGCGAACTTAAAGCTCCTTTCAAAAGTGAGTCACGAAAATAACTCGAATGCAAGGAATTGCCATGTAGGAGTGTCGAGAAACCGTTAACCGTGTAAACGACGTTTTCTCTGCCGGCAAGAAGTATTGATGGATTTATTTTTTAAAACAAACAGCATAGATTTCGTCCTTTAGGACCAAGTAATCACCGAACTGTAGCTGTAACTGTAACTTTGGCTTCAAAGTCCGCACAACAGCATTATATTATAAAAAAGTAAGGGAAAATGACTGTCTGCTTTTTGAAACGGAATACAAAAACCTCACCGACAGTTTTTGACAAGGAAATGTTTTACTGGAGCAAAATTGTGAAATGGTTGAGCATTTTTACCGTCGTTACGGATGGGAGAGCTTATTTACCACCTATGGTACAGCTCTTAGGACAATTTTTTGAAGGCCTTTTATTAATTAACAATTTCCATACCATTCCGCGCACACAAGTAGCGTTTTAACTTCCCTGCTCTAGTCTACAAGTCAAAGATGAACTAATTCTTGATAAGTGGCTCCAAACTATTGTTCCACTGACGCATTGGTTGAGCCTGGGGTAAAAGGGAGGTGCAAAGCGTTTTCCGTGTGGGGAAGAGTTCTTGAGCAGCACCTCAGTTGATCGGTTTAGTAGCAAAAGGTTTGGAACGGCAAAGCCTCTAGAATGTATTGGTTAATGAGATGCTCAACGAGTTGATTGTAAGTGGTGATATGATGTTTAATGAAACGAAAGCCCTGTCCAAGACTTAAATAGAAGCTCTCTTGATTCCTTTTCACATACTCCATGCCTTCAGTAAATCCGATAAAGATTAAGATCCCTTGAAATACTGCGCATTGTCATCGGATAAGATGACTCGCTTTGCTTGCTCAAATCGTAAACTGTTTTCGCTCAGTCGGAGCTGTGTTGTTTTCGCTTTTTTGCAGTGAAAACTAAAGTGTAGATCTCTTGCGTCAATGAAGAGTGGAGGATCCTCCTTCTGCGTGAGTGTATGCGTGTGGTGGGAAGGAATGTGAGGGGAATGTCATTAGTGTTGCCTTGGAGAGGAGGGGGAAGGAAGGAAGGAAGGAAGGGAGGGAGGTAGAGAGGTAGGGAGAGGGGACACATTTAGTAGTAGTCTCCTCTCAAAGGGAAAGCAACTAAAAGCTAGTCAGATAGACACAAAGATGGGTGGATTCGCAGTGGTCGAACGAGGTGACCACTGCGAGGAGGCGAGCTAGGGCGACAACTGACGCAAGAAGTTGTGTTGCACTCGTCTAACATACACGCTTGCGTCCAAATAGGAGATATTTTTGGAGGTAGAGGAGGAGGAAGAGCAAGATTGCTTTTCTCCTTGCACTGCTACTGCTTCTAAAAAAGGAGCAGCTGTTGTGTGTGTGTGTGTGCGCGCATGCGCGGGGTGCTATTGCGGGCCTCACAACCAAATGACTTGCATGCTGCCAATAATTGAAATTTTGGGAACGCGAAACCGCTAATCCACCTTCCCGCTTATCTACCGGTTTCTAGCGTATCTCCATTAAGGTCTCCATTAAGGTCTTAATTATTTTCAACACCCTTGAAAGCATCTTTCCAATCTATGACACTTTCAAGTTACTTAGGTTTTCCATCGGGCATGCTGCTTTAATCAGGGACTTATTTGCGTCGTAGATGGGCAAAGCTTTCGGCCACATACGAGCGTTAATGCATGTGAACTTTATAGATCCAAAACTGCCCAGATAGCCGTAAGGTAAAACAATTTTCCATCCGTGATTGTTTTTTTTTTTTACTTCTCGAAAGCGACGTAGCTGCATGGAGAACACCAACAAGGCAGAAAAGAAAATATATACCAGCGCGCAATTGTGTTTGCGCATTTTGCCTGTCATATTTCATTCATTTAGACAAAGAATTTTTCCCTTTCTCTCCCCTGCAATTCATAATTATTTTGATACTTGTCCAAATAGCAAACCCTAGTGGTGGTATTTTTCCAAAACGAACGAGTGTGTGTGTGTGTGTGTGTGTGTGTGTGTGTATGTAGTAGGCTTGAAAACAAACTAATTTCATCAGTGTTTTGGGAACAACCTCGGTTTTTCATTAAATAGAAACAAAAAGGCCCTTGAATTGTTCAAGAGTCAACTGTGTTATAACTTTGTTTTATCAATCGGTCATATGCGGAATGCGTTTTTTGCACAATTTTATATCATGATGTCCATTTTAAAGAATGCTTGTGATGCGAAATCGCATTGTAGAAGCACCTAGAGGGATTTCTTTTGGAGATGATGCTTCCCAAAGTCAATGGACTTTGGCAGAACGCTAAAAAGTTAAGGTATCGTTGAGGGTCTGATAGATGCTCTCAAACCATTGTTTCGCCACGCTTCGAGGCTTTGACACCTACCGACTGCAGTTCAGTCGGTCTTTTCGTAAGCAAGGAAGCGACGTAAGTAAGGCATGCCGACCATACGAGAATGGGACATAGGCAGCACAGTCGGAGCAGCCTCAGGTGTAGGATCAAATACTACTTATATGACTGGTAAGCTAACTACTTACGTAATCACAAAATCGGGCAAGGAAGAAAAACCGCAGCAGCGTCAAGGTATTCCAGCTTTTTGCAAAGTAGCAAAAAATAAAAAAAATCCAAAAGAAGTAATCGCAAGAGAGTATTTTGGAAGAAGGAATCGCTGACTGTAAAAAATGCTTACAAAATGAATAATTGAGGAATGGAGTTTTAAGAAATTTAGGTTCCCTCCAACTTTTAAGCCTGATAGGTTTAATCAGTCTTCTAAAGTGAGGATACGCTTCTCTATTTTATTACTATAAATTAAACTACGCAGAATTACAAAAGCATTTAGACTGTGACTGCTAAGAAATAGTAAAAAATGAATCTGTCAGTGTTTCAACAGGTTAATCAATCATTGTTTGCACCTCCTATTCACGCTCGGGCTGAAACCAACTGGTGACTAGAAGCGTTATTTTTATAGGTGAAATAGGAGTAGACTCAGTTTAATCAACCGTGATTTTAAAAAGTGCCATTGTATGTACATTATCAATCTACCCGACGGGAAGCGCACCCACTTCTTCCATTACCTCACAGGTGCCATCATGACTCTCTCCCCGCTTGAGTCTGCAGTGCTTGGTTTATTCATTGAGCAGGCAGTGGGGTCTGCGAAGTACGCTAGTAGTCCTCACCGGTTTCTGTGAGATGGAAATGCATATTCTGCCCTGTATTATTGCTTCTCTCGCCTTCAGGGAAGCCTATATGCTATTCATTGGACACAGTTGAAGGCAAATCTTAACCTAATAGACAAAAAGATCTGAATTCCATTTCTAAATGCCTAGCCTCGACTTGGCAGAAGAAGGGTAGCTGGTTATGATCGGAGAGTCTGTTAATGCCCCAACAGAAGAGTTAATAAAAAGGTTGATCTTTGGAAACTACCTCAGCTCCCTCTTCTGCGGCATTGACCGTTACCGTGCGCCGTTTCAAAAAAGTTCCTGGCTGAGTTGTTTACACAACCCCTTATCGCACAACACCTCCTTGATTTCTATCCAAGCCGGACGGATTCAGTATAGATGGACTGATGGGGTAATAACAATAACGGGGAGAAAAAGCTGCAAAACCTTATACCCACAGAACTTTGTTGGACCCAGCCTCTTTTACGTGGCTATAAATTTGGGCCTCTGTTCCTAGTAATATTGACAAACATATGTGAGGACCAGAACATTCTCCATTTCTCCAACGCTTAAATCTCAGAACCCCGCAGAATTGGTGATTAAGATGAGTGACATTGGGGTCAAATATCTTCCCGTTTACATAATTATTCAACGACTGGTTGGTGGATGTTCTCCTTACAGCATTTACCTCATTGATTATGGGGAGCGTCAAGGGAATGCATTTATAAGGAAATAGTGTCCGCATAACACTCTATTTAGGTTACTCAAGCCCTGAAGTTTTCGCAATTGCACTTCCGCTCAGTTACGTCAGTGCGACTCTGGTTCGTCTGTACATCGACAATGGTTAGTTTACCCCAGTAATCTGACTTCTTTCGACTTCTGGAAAGTCTTGGGGCCCTAAAATTCAATCCTGCGCTTTAAATCCATTTGGATTAAAAGCGCTGATCGACTATTCTATTTCCACCCAAAATAAACTCAGAATTCCACCTTTTACGCATCCGCATTACCAATTTTGGCACCGCTTTCAAAAGTCATATAACAGTTTTAACGCCTTCCCTTTCACAAACGAGGAGATTGAACTCCATAAAAGTTGCAGATTCCTCAGGGACATTATTTGTATTACCGTCTTCGAGCTTCTCTTTTCGCATCTTTGTGTGAATCTCCCTGTAGATTTGGCGGCTGTAGAATTGCATTAGCCAAAGGAAAGGCATGCTTTGTGGAGAATTCGTCATTTTTTAACTGATGATTTGACCAAATTGTGACCGAAAGAAAAACGCTATCCAAATTAAACGGTGTTAGAGATCCCTCAAGTCGTGCTCCATCCTTCACTCCACCCTTTCCCTAACCACTTACCAATTAATTTGGAATTTGGGTAGGGAATAGAGGTATTAAGTGGAGTTTATTGGGGTTTTTATTCATTTTCCCAAATCATTTCGGCACAAGGCCCTTTGATATTTGTCAGACGAGGTGAGTCCATGTAAGTACTTTCTTGCACTGTAAAAGGCTTTATTTGCGGAGTTACACATCATCGAATTAATGGCACAGGGTCGCATTGCAACCCCCAATAGTATAACATTTGTAAGGCACTAGGGTGGAGTACTAAAATTCCCCAACTTTATTGTTGAAAATCCATGCGCAGAGGCACGTGAACTTCGCAATACACACTGACATGCAGTGCACCTACCTATAAATTACCTCGGGCTCCCAGAGGCTTCAATTTAATAACAACCATGCTGTGATCATTGATGAAGGGAGGGTACTAATGGAGAAATTCGTCCATGTTGTTTAAGCTAAAAGGTCCTGGCGTGGTCTCCATAGATTCTCACACCTGCGGCCTATAGGATCGGGCTTGCTTTCTACTCCCACCAACAGAGCCCTTGACCCTATCATAAGGACCAAAAATTTAATAAAAGGACAAAAATTGTACCACTCAGATGCAAGAAGGCTTGTGGGATACTTGCGTGGCCCAGACCTCATGCCCTTCGGTGGGAGTACAATTGCGGAGCCAAGGACACCTCGTTATCGAAATTGAATGTTATACAAACAACTTCAAAAGTTTCATTTGTGTCTCTGTAGAGATGCTACGCGATAAAAGGCAGCCAATGAGAGAATCAGTCGCCGCTACTTGAAGTAACGAAGCGGATCATCAAAAACTGCCACCTTAATTACGCAGAACTGCGATACAAACGGAAGCGCACTGCATTGTGCTTCATGAGTTTAGCTTAATGGTGTCGTTCATGAGGCTTATCACCTCCGCCATCTTATCAGAGCGGAAATTCACTGGTTTTGCCGAGGGCATTACATGATGCAGCATGACCGTGCTTGAGCTTGTGAGCTGAGCTACACGTACTCCACCAAATCAAAGATAAACAGTGCAGTGAATGTGGCAGTGCCATAGAACAAAAAGTCTGCGAAAACATTTAAATTTCTTAAATGAATTTATACGCAGCGTCCCAGGACTCCCTTGAAAACAAGGGAAGGTACAATACTCAGGTAGATTATTTATTATCAACCTAGGGAAGAGTTGAATCTTCTGGCATGACTAGGAGGCTATTTCCTTAACGGGTGTATAATAGCGGAGCCATCATCAAATTATGGCAGTCTCCTTCTCCTTGACTAATTTCTTGCGCGGACCTCGCAGCACAGTTGGTGATGTAGGAAAAGGCATTCACAAACCATCCGCCCCAGTCATCAAATTTGCGTGCAGTGGAGGGGATTTCTGACTGCCACGTCACTGTTCCTCTTGGCAATCCTACTATATTTGGAGTTTCATTCTGTTTGGGAACTGTGTTGGGGATGAAGAATGCGCTGGCCATCTCCTATCCCCATGTCTAGTAGTAAGAACACTGCGCTAAAAGCCAAGCCGATCCTTTATGGCAAGTTCTAAATACAAACAAATTCTAAAATTCCAAAAAATTTTACATTTTTGGAAAAATAATGTGCTAAGCAATTGTATTATTTCGGCGCGTTTACAATTATCCCTACATGCATCAAGCCTCAAGGAGACGGACAGTCTTTTTAGCGTGTTAGCTGGAATGATGAAAAAATTCTTTTCTGCCGTGTTGCCTCACACCACAAAAACAAATTATGGTACCTAACCTAAGTTTAATCACTCGAATGTTCATTTCCGTGGCCAAAGTTTCCAAAATTACCGAATTAGATTGCAAACAACCTGCTTTAGCTTTACTTTGAGCTCTGTGCAGCTATTTATAAGTCCGACCAAAACACAACTTTATGGATCTGCGGCATCGAAGTAATTTGTTTGCTAACTCTCGCAAAATCCTAATCAGACCGAATTCTCTCTCCTTTGCATTTACCGTGTTTTCTATAAGAGGAAGAAGAGACGATGATTAGGATGATGGTGCGACCGCGATAAAAACCCTCTCCCCACTCAATTGAATGCCATCTGGTGGAGAGGAGAGGCACAAACCATCTGTTTACACGAATTCTCGATTCTTCCCCAGTGGTTTTCTCTCTCCCTATTATTAATAATATACTGAGGACCATAAGCTCTTTCTGTAAAATAACCTTTTTTTTTCAACTCCATCCCCATTGGAGGAATTATCGGCTGCTTCTGCGCTAATTTAAAACGCAGCAGCTATCGATTTTGCCGTATTGATTTTCATGCCACAAGACAGCAAAAGCTTTATTCTGTGCTTCTTATTATATGGGCAACACACAAGACTCCAATCTGCACCGCGAACAGGTCCCGGGACGGAGCACGTCGGTAAAGTCAAAATGCAGGAAAGAATTGCTTTGTTGGAGAGAGGAGAAGGCGATCCAATGCGGAATACTTCTTCCACCAAGTCCAAAGGATTTAGCCCGTCAAAATGCACGCTATTCCGTGAAGATTATTCAGGTTGGCACAAGACCACGCCTTCAAAACCGATCCACCATGACGGAGGTCGAACTGAAACCTACCACTTCAAGTATGCGAGGTACTTTGAGCCCCAAGCCCCACTACCACCGTTACCACATTAGTCATTCAGAAGACAGGGATCGTCGATCATCCGACCTCTTTGTGCATCTACAGGATTCTTACAGGTGTCCCACAGCACCTTACCCAGATGTAATGCCTGGAACGTGTATTTTCACAACAAAGCAACCACTTTACTTTGACTTGCCCAAAATAAGTCGAACACCACCCAGATGGATGTTTGCATCTCCACCTATGAATGATTTCACTGCCTTTCAACCAAGTATTCTACAACCAAAATTGGAATCAGGTGATGACATTTGGCAAGCCCCAACATCTGCTGATCTATTTGAGTCTATTAAGCAAACACAGCCACATAACAGGCCCCAACACGTACAAATTGTTGATAAACCTGAAATTATACCACCATTGGTAATGGGAGGATGCCCACCTTGCGTTCTTCGAAAAGCGCGGTCGTGGCACAGTTTTCTCGATCACCACGATGATGCAGGGTTCAAGGAAGGGAGAACTCCACTGGCCATGTCAATGGACACCATATTGCTTTCACCACATTCGCGTCGAAGTTCATCACTCAATGCACCACCAAGATCACAGGTTTTTCCCAAAATTTACTCAGACGTTTGTAATTCATCGCCGTACTTTTCAGCACCGCGTTGCTCCGACAACTTTTTGATCTCTGACACAAACCAATCCAATCAATCCTATGCCACTATAAACGCTGAAAGAATGGGTACCAGTGCCGAGTACATACCAATCCACAAGCCTCAATGCCAATGCTGTTCGGTACCGCAATTTACCCACCCGGTGCTTTATAGACCTCACCCGGGTCCCATGTTTCCAGCATTCAGTGTGGCGAACTTGAATGAGCGTCCCATGAGAGGAATGCCACACTTTTCCAGAGCCAGCTCAATGCGATCCTTCAAGACAGGAATGACGGAGGGTGAAAAAAGACATCTAATGGGTCTGGGGATGGTAAACAGCGCTACCCAGTGGCCCAGCCCCAATTCTCAAGCGCGTGGAGGTCTAGCAAAACAGATTGGTCACCTTGGTGACACCTTCGAGAGGTTTACCAGGAATCCACCGCGCCTCAAATCTGTTTCCTTCGGACAGCCCAGTCGTTTTCGATTCTACTTGAAGGAATCGCCGCAAGTGACAAAAATCCTTCTAGACACCGAAGATCGTCGGATTCGCACCATCTGTGATCGTTTCCAATGCGATTTAGAAGTGTACTCAAAGGTGCCCAAGTCGGGTTTCTTACAGTACGCCATTGACATAACCGCACCTGACAGCACCAGTCTCTATGCCTGCTCGAGGAACTTGGATTCCGCACTGGGCTGGTTTCTTACTGCGCAACTCACCGCTGCCCGCTACCTCAAGTGTTGAATCAAGCCTAACTGAGAGGAGATAAGACCTAGTCATTTACACTACCTGAAATTTATCAACACATATAACAAATTTTACATTTACTAGCGATAGGGATACTTTGACCGCGTATCAGCCATTTAAGCAACGATTTAAGAAGGTAAGGGCTCAGAAACGAAACTAATACTTGGATCACTTCATTCAAATTATTACCCTTTCTTTGGTTTAAATACAAATTTAGGGTTCCGATAAATTGTGATAAATTAAAAGTCTCTGGGAATTTCAACTTTTATTTAATTTCAAGTTGAAGTTTGTTTTCGCCGTGACGCGATTGCTACCAGCCCCATAAATAAAGGCACCTAGGCTGCTTCGTACCAAAGTTGGGAGTTAACTAACGTTATTCCTAGTCCAGCCGCTTTTGAGCGTCGTCCCTTGTGCCCCGATACCCCAATTCCCCGTGTCCGTAGTTACAATGCATTCAGTGCACCTACGAGTCAACCGAGCCTTCAGTCTGCACTTGGCCGTAACGTTACTAATTTGCTTTCACGATTCTACTATATCTGGAGTTTTGTATCCTTAGACAATGGATTTGGGAATGAGAAAATTGGCTGGGCCTGATTACTTAATCAAGGACTGCAATTTTGAGAAGTTCGTTGAAAGTAGCTTTTGATTCTTTTGTTTTACTATCAATTCATACATCAGAGCCGCCTGGCCACATGTCTCGGTTTCATCCAGCTGGTAGTGAAGTGGAAGAGATGTCACGTGTTCACCTCATTAATGCCTTCACAAAGGTACGGTAAGCAGCTTGGTAAACAAGTTTTTTTTTAATAGCTAATAGCATTTCTGCAGAACTTGGAACTAATGCAATTTTCGAAAGTGGACACCATTAAAAAGCCCTCTGTTTGGGGCTTCAGAGGTTCTCCCATTCGCAGCATATGCCCTTTTTTCACCCCGCTGGGAGAAAACCTAGCGATGGAAGACGAGATAGCTGTCTTTAAGGGTAAGGATTGCTTTCCACTGCCAGCACTTCTCACTGAACAAAATAAGACACGATTATGTATTTGTCGGTCTGCCGAAGGTCAGGTGACCCGAAATAACTCCTTTGCCTAGCCCAAGAGTTAAACTACCAAAGTAGTATGACGTTTGCGATCCGGGTGAACTCACTTTTTTTCGTTTTCCACAAGGTCAGAGATAAGATCAAATGCAACCCACTTTTCTCGTCTAAACTGCAGGTGTAGAGGTTCAAAGTGAAGAATTTGGTTGAGAACAGCGATAAAGCTTCGTATGCTGTTTCTCTAGCTTCTGTCCCAATTAAAGGGTTTCTAAGATTGTAATTTTCTCGAATAGAACAAATGATTTTCTTCCAAGGGTGCCAATTAAAAGGCAGTTGAATTAGTTCTGGAATAAGCATCAAGAAGGACTTGATGACAAATAAGATGAATGGAAGCTCAAAATCACTGTGACAACACAGATCGTAAGAGTAAACAACATTAATTTGTTCAGCTCCCTTTAAGTAATTCGCATGGCGTATTTGAAAGGGTCAAAGCCAAGGTAAAAGTTTAAATCTCCCATGCGATAATGCCTGAGGCTGGAGAGCTGGAAGTGCCGATGGCCGTCTCTGAGTCGCACATTGCTTGCACAATGAACTGCAGTAAATGCGAAGGTGGAGGCGAACCAAGCTAAGACTGCCTCTCACACTTTGACAATGTGGTTGAGAAGCAAAAAACAGTTCAAACCATCGTGATGGGATGTAAAAATTTGAGTAAACAAAACAACTGATAGCCAATGGCCTATTGCTTGGCTCCGGTTGATTACGAACAAAACTGCCCCCAGTTACCTGACTCGGCTTGGAAGTCACTTAACGCCGTCGAGTTGAGTCTACTCATCCGCTTATGTCAACGTTCGACTCAGTCCGTGTCGCTTGTGGGGAAAAGGAACAGCACATCGGTAACGATGTACAGAATTACATGATGTAGTTAAAAATAGTCCCAGCGGAAGCTTTCTATTTATATCTGCATTCCAAAACAGGGTTAGCCTCATTTCCCACCCGCGGACCTTGCATTTCAGCATTGCCAATAAACAGTTTACGATGTGTAAGTACTTGGCTTTCCTTGGGTATCCAAGGTGTCTCCCCATCTGGGGTAAGGATTAAGGATTAATAATTTATGCTCATCTCTAAACGGCACAAAATTTGGGCCTTTTAACAATTTTACGAAGTGACGCTGGGAGGAGATAGGGTGTTAGCACCAAATTGTCCGTAGCGATGATTGAGTCTTCGTGATCTTCAAAACCTTTTGCCACAATTTGCTTACTGGATCGCCTTTTTTTAATTATATTCGCCACCTCCAATGCGCATGGCCTAAAATTACTCATTATCATATCTTTGATGTAATTCTTTTATTATGCGCCCAACTTTGGTATTTTATTCATCTAAAGCTCTGCGATTGTACTTCCCCTAATGAAAATGGCTTCTTGGAAAAGCCAGTGGTCCCGGCTCTTCTGTACTTCAGTGCCACATGATCTACCACAGTACTATGTTCCCTTCCAATCTGCAACTCTCCATGGTCGACAGTAGAAATTGAACCCAATCCCAACTGGCCAGTTATTTAATTTCGTTTACTCACGAAATAAGGGCTTGAGCTACGGGTGGGGAAAATCTGTGGCTACTCGCAACAGAGGGGTTAGAATGATGTCTATCTTTGGCAACTATCTCAGTCCTACGTCTTGCATGAATGCTGTTTGCAACTGAAGTGATGCTGGTCGTCTACCCCTCTCTCTACCAACTGGGAAGGACTCAAACTGCCATAGATGTGTAGCATTTAAGTGATAATAAAATGACAGGGAAAAACGAATGCGAGATCTTATACTCGCCAATTTGCCTTAGGATTCATCCTTTATTGAATGACCGCCAAAGTACTTACTACTCTCAATAAATACACGGGAAGACTGCCACATTCGCCTTCCCTCAGTGCACTTCCCAAATATAATGAGACACCTTATTTGATAGAATTGCCAAAAGAAATAAGTGATGCTGCGCTAGAATTTCCTCTCCGCTGCACGCTAATCCGAGAATTTTGGCGTAGTCGGTTCGTGGGTTTTGCTCATGTAGCACCGACTACGCTATAATGGCCGACGCAGGGGGATGATGAAGGTTAGCTCAGTGAACAACGATAATTAGAAGAGAAAACATGTCTAATACTATGTTTGTTTATTTTAATTTTGTGGCCATCAAAGGCTCTGGTACAGTTGCAGCGCCCGTCAGCCAGACTTAAGGCCAATAGCGGCAGCCTCTCGGTCCTCTGTACGTCGGTAACACACTCCGTCCGGGCATTACGACTTCTTTAGTCTTTAAAAAGCTAAAAGACCCGAGTGGAACATTAACTTGGACTGGAACCAATAAAGGCATGTCCAACATTACTAAGGATTGTTAAGATAGCAATGCTAAAGTGATATGCACTTCGTGGCGAAAAATCCTTTTTTACACAAAGCGTGTTTTTACAGCGAGGCAGAAGCGCGGTATAACACCTGGCAATCAGCCTGAGGTGATGAAAAACGGTGTTTCCCAGACAATTCAATTGCCTAGGAGTGTTTTTTGCTTCCTGAACTGTCTCAATGCCTTCTTTTGGTACAATAAGCCATCGCTGACTTTACTATCAGCAGTCGAAATTGTCGCTTCCCCTTATTTACTAAGAAGTGTTATTTTTTGACTAGAGTATGTCTAAGGACGCATTTGATCCCGATTTTCCTGTCATTAAATTGTTATGGCAGTAACCCCTTTTATCTTTTTTAAGTCTGCAAGAATAGCATTCCTGGGGAGTGAAGAGGTATGAAAATACATTTCAACCGGATTTTGTCGATGATATTCTCATGAAAGCGAAACTAATCATCCACACTTTGTCTACGACTACCCCTGACTTGGCGCTGGAAGCAACATGGAGCTGAATGTTATGGGTTTGATAAAATTACGAGCAAAAGGAACGCATCTGCAGTGACTCTTTTCGGTGAAAAACTAAATCTGTAGTAGGCTTTCTGGCAAATGAAAATTTTTCCTTTCCACCAATAATTCATAACGAAAGCATCAACTAGCATTGACAAGGAACTTCCGCTAAAAGTGACTGCTGACGTTGATGTTATCTTAGATCTAAATCGAGAAACTGAGCGACTAGCATTGCCTGGGAATGCGTCCGGCTCTCTACGTGCGGAAGGACTCAGAGACTAACGAGTCGGTGGCATGTGCGGAGATTGGTGGAACAGAGCTGCAATCATGGCTGGTTTTATTCTACAACCAAGCGCCGACGACGCATGCGCGATGCTGCCATTCTGCTCTCGGAATCTGTCTCCTGGTGGCGTGTTAGGTACCACTGGCATTGTTGGAAGCACCGCTCTTGAGGAAGGGGGAAGAAGGGGAAAGAAGGGGGCCTCGATCGGCGCCACATGTGACCATCTCCAGATGTTTCACCAAATGCCCGCCCACAAGCTACATGTGTGCGCGTTGCAACACTCAGCGAATCTCTCTCTCTCTCTCTCTCGCTCCCGCTAATGACTCAAAGTTAATTTTGCAAATGAGAAGACTTTTGGAAGTGCTATCTCCTCACACGGTCGAAGTGATTTCGTAGTCTCATATTTTAACAGATCCCTTCTTGACCGGCGTTTGTACACTTTCCGAATTCGTATCCATTTAAATTAAGTGCCACATGATCATTTTTACAACTGTTGTCACCGATTTGCCAATTGTGCTTGTCATATATCAAATAACAGAGAGTTACGCGCTTTCAATTTCAATCCAATGCTTCGGTAAAAGTCAGTTGATTGAGGACTATGGGGACTTTTAGGTCGAATTTGAAGGCCCGCGCGAACATTCAGCCATGTCGGGTTAAGGTTTCACTCATCAAAATACGGTGATATTAGTGATGTACAGAATTCTGCCCAGAATTTTTATTCAAAGATGCATTGCTCGTACTCCACCCTACAACAGCCTTAGCAACAAAATTTGAAGAAAATCGCTCAAGTTTATTTTAGCTAGTGCAGTTAACTCTTCGATCTACTCCATGATTGTCAATTTCAGAACGCCGGATTTTATGAAGTTTTAATGGGAGAAATTTCTACAATAAGCTTTCACTTGCGAGATTTTGTTAATTTGATCACTCCCCGAGGAGGTCTCGCCGTGAAGTTACTGTTATTGAAGTGGAGAGGTCGCCATTCCCACCGATGTGGTTCCAGAGTCCTCGTTGTAGGGTTTTTTGAACCCCTTGAGTCCAACTAAAACATTATTGATAATGGGCGGGCAGGTCACCCCTGTAGCCTCTCAGCTCGTCCCTCTCATTTTCTGCCATAGCACTATTGACATTCTGTGATTCCAGTAAAGATCCCTAGAGCTACAAATGCAAAGCTAAACCTTCGGCACAAATGTTGCCTCTGCAGAACTTACATCTGAACGATCAAGGGTTACAATGGTGGAGTCGAAGATTAAAGAGGCCTCAAGTTGTTGTATTACAATCGAGGCTCTTAATGCGGAACGTACTGCTATCGAGACTCGTGCGATGTAGAACACCAAGGTCTACAAGGACGAGTTTGGAGGGCCTCAGAAGAGGATCAATGAACCTTTACACGGGTTTTTTGGTTATAGAAAAGACGTTGACCGGAAGTATAGATAGTAGATAGTCCACGTGATCAAGCACACTACTTTGGGAGGCCTTGTCTTTGAATAATGAAATAGTTGGGACAAATAAAGTGTGAAGGACACTCATTTTTCATTCTGGTAACGCAAGCATAGACACTAATAAAAGTTAAGAGGGTTTACAAATTTCACACATGAAAGAGCAGGTAATTTACTGGAAAGTTCCGCGTCACCTCTTTTGATTTTATATTCCCTCAGGAACTTAATTCACGTCAACCCATTTAAACTCCAAGGGGAGAATAAAATACTTTAAATTTCATGTCAGGTATATCACTCGTCCGCTATAAAGCCCGTCTAAGCCTGAAATAGCCAACATGGTAACTTTTCTTGGCCCAAAATAACTTGCTCAACGGGATTCGGGTGCCCAACTTAGTCGAGACCACTTTTAACCACTTGTGGAGAAGCCCAGTGAAACAGCTCTGGTCTTTTGTTGAAGGTGCGCAACACAATATGCTCCATTCTCCCTTTCCCTACTCTCTAACCGCAGCGATGGCATTGGCAACGCTCTGTTTCCGTTGGAGTTTCACGTCTTTCCTTGTCCAGACGCAAAAGGCAACTTGGCATGCTCACCTGAACGCACACACACACACACACACCCACACAGAGACGCACACTCACCTGCCTATTTTGCCCCTCCTGTCCAACAGTCTGAAATATTTAACAGTTTCTCTTGGTCTAAATTTACAGCCTCTGTATGTGTGTGTGTGTGTGTGCATGTACGTGGAAAAGTCAAAAATTGTAAAGGCAGACTGAAGAATGCATTACAATTAGAAGGGGAGTAGTATGTCAGGAGCAAGCTCAAACTACACCATGCAATGACAATAAATGGCTAGTAATTTGTTGTAACTCAAGTTAACTTTTTAATAAAACGAATGACCATATTGCTCCATTAGCCATAACTTTTCTACCATCATTGTGGTTTCTCATTAGACGAGTTTCGAAAGTGAAGGATATTCGCCTAACCTGGGCGTTTAATTACACAGCCGTCCTTGTGGTCTACGAGTCTAATCACTTCGTTTCCTTTGAGAGTTCACTATCACACTGTTCTGCACAACTGCCGTAAACGTCTGCTCAGATTCATGATACTGCAGTGCATAACTCTTGGTTCACGTTACGCTATGTACTGCGAGGTACTTCCATCCAGCGGCACTACGCCTGAGCCATTCTGGTAGACCTTCCAGTCCTCCTGTGTGTTTGCATTACCTCTTTCTGAGGCGGTATTAGGACCCCTTCGGCTTTACTGGTAAATTCGGAATCAAGCAAGCGGCCTCATTTGTCGAGGTTGCATTCGCATTATCATTGCAGCGTTGAAATTCACTTTCCAGAATACAAGTTTCTCCCTCAGAGGAACTACAAAATATTGGAAAGTTTCCTTGTCTGCTCAGAGAATTAAGTTGCCACGCACAAATGGCAAAAAGAGATTTCTGATGGGCCTGACGATTACTGAGTCAAGAGTCACCTGCTCTACTCCTAGTAACTACGTCATAACCAAAGGCTGCGCCATGTCAGTGACCTTAGTAAAGGCACGCAAAACGAGAACAAATAGTGATCTTCCACATCTGGTTTTTCCATCCCTTCTGCTCTCCTCGGATTCGTTGCGCTTCAAAAAACGCCCCTTGTTTTTGCCTACCCGCGTTTTCGTTTACTTTACTTAGTGAGGAGGGCCAGGTTCAAGTACGCTGCATGCATCTATCCACCCACCCGTCGACTCTTCCCTCCTCCTTCTCATCCTCCTCCTATTCCCCACGTCTCATTCCATTTACTGGCCCCCTTGGATATACATAAACTGGACCACACACACAAGCATCCACTTTCCACCGTTAGGCTCTTTCCATTGCATGCAAAAACAGTCGGTTTTCCTGCAAATGGAGTGCATAGTAGGGGATGGGAAAGATATGTTGGAGCTAAATGATTGGTGTTTAAGTGCCTTTTCAACAACCTTACTCTGATCTTGTGTGTATTGCCATCAAAGGCAGTATTATTTCCAAGAAAGGTAACCCAATTTTAGTCTACGCAGCTTTGATTGCCACCTCGGTGGCACGATGCTGTGTCACCAGCATTTCTCTTAGCAGCTGAGTGAACCTTCTGTTTTTTTTATAAAATCTTCATATCAAGTCATGCATCCTGTAGTGTTTTCAGAAGGCCACCTGTAATACCTACATTCTTTAAATGCACTTTGTAGTTGCGAGACAGGAAGACAATTTAAACGTGGTCGCAGACGTTTCTGGCAACTCCGCGGGCACCCAAGCACCTTCATGGTGAAAGCGAGGCACCCACCACACCAGCCTCATTCATTTCATGGACGACCAAAGCCAAAATCTGAATAGGTGATTCATAATCCTGCAAAGATTCATATAATCCAAGGGCACGATGCCATCTACCTTTTCTTATTCCCTCTATTAGTGGAAAATACAATGTCGACATTTATTTGGCTTTCGTCATAATTTGATTTTAGGACATGTGGTTAGCCACTGAGGGCACCTCAGTCTCTGGTGCTTTGGCCAACATTGCGGCAGCATGAAGCCACGTCTTCACTCATTCACTTAACGATCCATAGGACCACTTGTGTCCGTTTCTACCTATCTTGTCATCTTCAGAGAAGACTTAATTGCTAAGGCGGTGACAGATGTTAGCGATTAAATCCAAAGGACCGAAAAGTTTGAATTCAGTGAACAACTACCGCACTCAAAGGTTACAACAAGGGTGCATCTGCGGCAAATGGTTGAACCTGTGGGAACTAACAACTGAAGGGCCATTGGGACCGTGGATGCCTCTAGCAATCACACCAGTTTCGCACTCTGCAGTGGGAACATAGCCGACTGAAGCTGGGTCAAGATAACACAGTTGAATACGTCTGTCATGAAGCCGCTTAGAGCATTTGAATGAGGATGGAAGAGCCGTGAGAAAAAATAAAGTTGGGATGGGTGAGCAGCGCTGATATGGGTTCTGAATACTATCTCCGTAAGGCTTCCTTGCATGGCTTGTTTGAACCGTTCAGACAAATTTTCCACCACGCGGAGACTTGTTATAGAGTAATGGACAATTTCAATTCAACTGATGAGGGAGAAGAAGGTGTGAATCCATTGAACATTGGGAAACTAATGCATAAGGTCCATTTCCCACTCTGTGGATGGTTTAACCTCATCGACAAAGTTCTTATAAGCAATACCGAGAGGTAACTACAGGACGTACTAAAAACGAAGATCAAAAGAAGGGAGACTTATCCCAAAGAATGGAATTTGTTTACGCTTTGCTCCCAACTATGGTGGTCCCTCCGGTCACGAAATCGGTACCATGGTGTTTCGTCGCCAAAATCCCTGCTACAATCCAACTGGTCCCTCGGTATGTTCCTTAAAATCTCAGATCCATGAACTCTGTGCATGCTCGTGCAACTACTGCAACATTATTTACAAAGTAAATTTTTTTGCAATCTAAAAGCTAAAAAATGTTGTCTCGTGGTACTACCTAAACGCGCATATTGTAAATAACGCAAGGGGTAAATTTTGGACACAAAAATTTGTGAAGAAAAGGCTCATTGTGCTGCAACATAACGGATGGGGTGTTGATGCAGGTCAGAATGACAGGTTATCAGGCTGTTGGTGTTGCTGTCAGACGCAGCGCTTTTGTGAAATAGTATTTGCAGAGGAAAAAGGCCTTTATTTGGCGTAGAAGGCTATTTCAAATTCCACTTGCTCAAATTAATCTGGGTTCGCTTCAAAAGGTGTAAATTCTGATTCCATTTTGTGACTGTTTACTTAACAATAAAAAGAGGCCTTGGGAACTATATTCAAAAACAAAAAAAGAGAGAGAGAGAGAGGGCGAGAGGGAGGGGATTTCTACCTCTCCTTGAGTTTGGCGTCCTGCAGATTAATTGTTCCAAAGCTATAATGTTATTTTGTGAGCCTAAAATAAATTGTAAGGCCATAATTTTGTGCTGGGCAGGCATGCCCATAATGGCGAGCCCGCAAATTCCCACCGCCCCAGACGTCTAGACAGATAAAATAATACGCATTTCCACACTGGAAACAAAGTGTACCAACGTTAAGTTAAATTGTAGCGGAGTTTATCATTTAGTCGGCTATAACTGTTGGGTTTCCAACTGCCAGGACTATCGTCCCAAATGGCCTTTTCCACGTCCGGCTAACTTCAGTCGCCTTTAGAATAAACGCACGGGCCGTCACCATACCACCCGTGTATTTTCTCATGACTACAGACGCCACAGCCGAGGCACATCCGAAATTTAGAACTTCAAAGCTGTCAAGGCATGCATTCTTGAAAGTCGTCTCGAGGGCATCCACACACGGACAGGTGAGACTCGAGCGAGAGATCAAGGAATCCAGTTGCAGGAACATGGTTGCCACCACCAAGGGCTGCAAACGCCTGGTAACCATGGTAGTGTTTCAGTGAGTGTGCCACAATTAAGAAGGGTGCATAACATTGAGATACTTTTCAATGATCCATCCAACCCTAATAGCCTCATGAGTTCTCAGAGCTTTTACTGTGGCACCGGGGTCCTTCCTTGGGTTGATGGTACAATGAGGGAGTGTTCATTGCAGAACGAGTACCTGTGTCGCGAAGATGGGAACAGAAATCCTGGACACTGGATAATCATTTGCGCTACTACCACATACTACCGTTTCCAGATTGGCGCAGCCCGAAGAACATCAGGAATGGATCAAGGAATCTGAATTTAGTTCCAGCGTCGCTATAGGTGGTGCGAGAGATGGCCAGAACAATATCCCTAAATCCCACTTTTGAAGGGAGAATCCTGTGGCGATCGTAGAATTCATTTGTGGCTGATATTGAAAACATAACTTGATAAAAACTAGCAATAAAGGTATTTGCAATACACTTCCAAAATTCTGAAAGCTCCACATTTTAAGTGCTTTAAAAAGATTTGAGAATCTTGCGAAAAGCTGTGAATAAATGCAATAGAGACTTAATTCGTTAATTTTCCCATCGACACAAATGGCTATCAGTGCTGACGGTCCATGTTTTTGCATGATAGATAGAGTTCTACAAACCAGCATTGAGACGCACTTCACATTGAACCAAATCATCCTGCTCTTGTCATAAAAATCCATGACATCTGGTAATTGACAAGTGTTCTTCAAAGGAAAAGAAATAACATTTCCGTTATTTATTCCCCACTACCCATGTGAAATGCAATCCTGTATCAATTTGGGTAAACACTGCCTTAATGGGATTTGGTCACCCATATTTCGCATGCTTCCTAACATAAACAATGCCCACACACACAACTGGGACTTTGGTACACTGCCTCCTGAGTGCTGAAGCAAAAAATGTCCTCTCTGTCCTTTGAAAAGCTGGGATAGCGCCGGTACGCTTTTAAGGAATTGAATGTGCCTTCATTCTCCCACAAATGCATGGTCATGCACCCTAGTAGGCTAATACATTGGCACGGCTTTCCACAAAAAGCCTGCTTCCTTCCATTCTTAGGCGTCTTTGTGAAGGAGGCAAAAGATGGGACGAAAGTGGTGCTACTGACTATTTGTCGGTGCAGCGAACGCCACTCCGAGCTTTACGCCCCAAGAGTCTCAATTAATTAACAAAAGAAACGATCTAATCACTGACAGCCAATTGTCAGACCTCGAATTAAATTAATGAACTGGAGTAATTCCTCGGGCGACAGTCCACTTTTTGAGAAGGCGTGCGACATCGTTCAGGCAGAAACTTCGAATTAAAGCTTTCCGAGGGCAGTTGAAAAGGATGAAAAAGTCCTCACCGTGTGTTGAGTAGATTGGGGAGGACATGATACCCCTGCTTTTAATAAACTCTTCCAAGGTACTTTTTTATTTATAATATCGAGGGTTGAAAATCCATTGGTGCTAGGAGTAAATTAGTTCAGCCGAATTGATCCGAAGCGCGGAAACGAATGGCATACGCTTACACAGTACAGGTATGCCATCGCGAAAGAAAACCTCATTCAGTGGGAAAAACCGTCTAGCATGACAGTTTTAAGTCTCGCTGACTAAAGAGATAAAAGTACACGAGGTAGCTTCCACTGGTTTTGACTGTGAAGTTTAAAAGTGTGGAGATCTAAGGTGAGGCACATTAATAGGGCACCAATGAAGCATCACCCTTGAAACGGAGTAACTTTGCAGGCACGATGTGTTGCAAGCGACGAGCAATTCAAAGCCGGTTGTGGCATTTGGCGTTCAAAGAAAGGTCTGGGAGGCACAGAGCGTGTGACGAAAGACTTATTTCTTGGAATGAAGCGTAAGATTATGCATTGGCCTCTTCCCATCCAGTTGATCAAGTAAGCGTGGCTGTTTCTGAGGAGGGTCGTCCTAAGCACCTTCCAGTTTCATCGACTCGAAGAGATGGCCCTCAGCCATGGTTATTGTTTGGTCCTATGTAAGTGAAGAATTCAGAGCATAGAGCTCTAGAAACGGATTAGTGAATATTTTGAGGGTGACCAATGAAAGGTTTGGTCGCTTAACACAAGCCATCAGAAGTCAGTGAGTAAACAATTTAAAGTGTTTGAAGCACTTTGTGAATTTTGCAGAATAAGTGGAGAACAAGTTGGTAGGCCTCAAAGCCTACTGACATCGCATAATGCAGATCAATTGGAGTTATCGTAGATGCATTGTTCTTTTGCATTTGATGAGTCCATCACCAGAGTTAACTTTGAACTTACAACTTACAGTCACGATGGTTGAGGAAACCAAGCAATTTAAAATGCGGCTAAGACGGGTATCACTTTTGCACAAGACTATTCGGAGACAATGATTCCTTTCAACAGGCCCAGTTTGCACTGTCTATTCACCACCCTCTTTGACCTTGGGAAGGGAGGCAGAATCGTCACATTTGGAAAGTGAAAACTCAGTTTCCGAGTAGCGCATATTTCCTCACTCAATGAAAGCTCATGTAGGTTGTCACCGCTGGGCAACTTCAGCATGCAGTCTGACTGGAAGTTGGCACAATCTAAAACGGTTACGTAATTCGCCCGCATCGGATGGAGAAGCACAGCTAATCTGCTTAGTAAATTCTTCCATTGTGTAGCGGTTAATCGTTTTGACTCACATCCAGTAATGGTTGCAAAAAACAGCCTCTTGTAAAATCCACTTCTTGTTATTGTATTGCCTTCAAACTGTAACAAAGATACTACTTAACTGGCCAATAAGTGGCATTCATTTCAATATTGAGTTTAAATACGTGTGGAAAAAAGCAGCTTAGTGCCAATTTAGAGTTCAGTTGTAGAGAATTTGCTTTATATAAACTAATAGGAAGGAATCGAAACTGACACGATGGAATGTCCCAAATGCAACTTGATTGTCCTTCCGATTTTGATCCAGCAGTGATGAGTGGAATTATTGGTGAGATCTTCACTAATTTAGATCATCAACCTCCTGACAATGGGATAAAAATCGAGCAAACTACGCGATAGTAGCATTTAGAGTCAGGAAAATTTGTTTGTGGGTAAAAAGACGTTGACATTACTACGTTTGCCATGAAAGATTTAGTCTATCTTTTTTACGAAAAAAGAGCCCTCGTCCCGAGTTGTGTTGCCGGCGACTCTCCCAGAGGAGAAAAAGAATGCGTAAAAACAACAACAGCAACAACAATGTAACAGCAGGAACATCCAAGACGATAAGGCTATTTACAAGTTACACCGACTCGGCGCTACAATTAGTGGGCTACAGATTCTGGAGAAGTCGTGAATAGATCAAATTTTAAAGGAATTTTAGCTATTTTTAAAGTATTTAATTGAAATCACATCTCTCAATGAAACGTTTGCAATCTCTGTTAGACTTACAAATTACACTCATCTTGCGAAACCGACTTTCACTAAATTTTGCTTTAAGTCAGCCACTCGGTAGGACACCCGCCAAGGAGGAAGCCAGACAGACGCGTGGATTCGAATTATCAAAGCAATCGCTCCGTGTTTTGGCAGTATTCCCCCCCCAAATCTTCATTATGAACTGGATCCTCTGCGGCAGCGGACGGGGGTGGCGAGGGGTAGGGAGGAAGGACCAGTACGCGAAGGAAGCACTTGAACCCCAACAAAAGAAGGCAAGCATTAATTTGTGGCAGAATTTACAAGAGTCTCTAAAACACGAAATTCCTTCTCCTCTCCCCTCCCTTTCTTAAGTGTTAATTTTGATTTATCGGGGACATGTGCTCGTGATACCCTTTTGAAGTCGCCACATATCCTCCGACTATCTTCCATCTAAACAGCACAGTGGGTGTTGTGGTTAAGTGGAAGCGATTGAAGCACGTGACGCCTTTTCTTTCTTGCGACTTCCGCCGAACAGGGCAGACTCTTTGGGTCCCTCGGGGTCCACCACTATATGGGCGTTATGTACATCAAACTCGAATGCCACAGGAGGAAATTGTTTGATTTGAATAAAAAGGGCTTTCACTGTAAAATCCACCTTTGCAGATCAACCCAGAATCGGGCTATGCAAAATGACAATGTTTATTAGCGGTCAGAGTTTGGCATAATCTTTCTTACTTTGTCTTTGGAGGAACGCTACTAAATAGGGGAGTGCCTATTAAATATCCTCCTTCGGCCCTTACCACTCCCTCCTCGGTACTATTCACCCTGCAAACGAGTTAATACTCGCAGTCTCCAAAGCACATTACAGCATGTTTTATCTTCATTTCTGACTTACGGCTAATGACACTTCACAGAAGAACTTTTCTCGACCGCAGCCGAGGAATGACCATGGAAGGGATGAAACGACGCTCAGAAGAAGAAGAAATTATTGTCACTTTCATGCTAGCAGCCTTCAGGTCCTTCTTCACCCCATCACCTTATTAAGTCTTAAAAGGCTCCAAGTGGAGGGGGCAGGGAAATCTCATCTGGTCAATTATACTATCATAGTGGTGTACAGTTCTCCTGCAGTTTCGATCACCAATGTCAGCCCTTCATGTGGCTGTTTTTGTGCCTACGCAATGCAGATGTTGAGGCTAATTGTAGCCAACTAAAAGAAAATAATGTAGACGATGTGGTTGAATCTGATCCCAATCCTACTGTCAGTAGGCTGAGCTCGATTGGAACGTGTATTCCACCAGGCGCACACCATTTACCTATCCCCTTTTGAGGGCGAAACATTTGTCTGAAAGGAACATTTGGAGGAATATCGTGTCCTCAGGTTATTATCATAAATCACTCAGTTCAACGCAATATGGCATAGAATTTCTTAAAATATCTTCGCTTCATTTTCAGTCCAATCCCTTAATTTTCTTTCCACATTTTAAAAGTGGGAAGTTGAGAAACTGCCGGAAGTTGATGAACCTATTTAGGTCGTGCGTCGTATATCACCACAGAATCAGCTTTCCATAGTATGTTTCCCCTTTTGGAGACAGTAATAGCAAGAAAACTATCATCCCAAAGCTGCTACCTCCCTGTTAGTCGAGCCTCTCTCGAGACAACAGGATCCCCGAGTCTTGAAGCAGTTTTGCAGCAGAGAAGGGCTACGTAATATAAGCAGGTCACCACCACACCGGTATGACGCTCTGTGGAATCATGACTCAACTCAGACGAATCGATGTTTGCTTTCAAATAAATTCAAGCTATGGAATCCTGAAGGATGATTGCATACCGCTCGTATTTTCAATGGGTTCCACGAAACCTTTTATTAACTGGTACTTATGTTGAAATAACCGTCATTTAATTAAGGAGGGCTGGCACACGAGGAAATATTCACTTTTGTGTAAGAATCGGCCCACGGTAGGGAGTGATTGAGGGGAAGAGGAATTTTGTTCGACAGTTTTGCCACTGTCAAGACCATACACAAAGAATGGGAGCATAAAAGGGAGGAACGGGTCAATCAGGGGCAATAAACGTGATTAGAGGCGAGCATTAGCAGTGGAAAAGGTGAAGGAAGAATATTGTACCATCAACGAACCGCCAAGTGAAGTCCAAATGCAAAAATTGTCACTTTAGTAATGAATATTCACATCAAGAACGGTGTCATGGTAACCAGCCTAATTACCGCCCTGGGAAATAATGAAGCACGTTGCGTATCTTGCACAAACGGATGTTTAATAACCTTGTGATCGTTGGTGCTTTGGCATCCAGTACCTACAGCCGAGGGTACATCCGGTTTGTGGCAGAACTTGCGAGCGAAATGAAATCAGCAACTTTGCCACCATGTTTTTGATAGGATCCTCTTCAATGGCCTCTAGATTTCTTGCCGCCAACTGCTGCTTGGAGGTTACATAAAGTGCAATTATCGTTACGATAGGAGCACTCCACGTCTGACCTGGTTGAGACCTGATTTAGCTCAAACAATTGCCATTAGTCAGTGTCATCAAGATGAGGTAAAAATCGGTCGTCACACATGTGTGACGCAGGAAGCACACGACAGTTGGTGCAAAGTCAACTTTTCTACCTTTACACGACGCTGATTTGCCGTCCTACGGATCGTGAAGATATTTTGTTTCGCCATTTAATTTGCATGAAGTGGCCTCAAACTGGAGCCACCAAATTTATAATAGAGCCGCGGTTATTAGTCGACGCAGGCGAAATAAAATTTGAATTACAGCTTAGCATGACTAACACGCACTCTTTGGCATTTATCACTTGAGTCAAAAGGTAATAGCTTTGGCGAACCTGTTGAAGAAAACTGGTGTGTAGGGCTGCAGAATGAAGCACCTTGGAGGCCTAAAATCGGCAAGGGATGCGCTTCGTAAAGCTTATTAATTTGCCCATTAAAAGACTATTGCCACACGAAACGAATAAAAAGCTCTTTTCCGGTTTCCACTAGATTAGTATGATGGACCGAAGGCAAACATCAGGCGGAATCTAAGTAATTTTAAGGAAATTATAAGGAGGAATATCTAATTACTTTGGCATGAAGCTCCCATACAGGATTTTAAAGTGGAATCGAAATGAGCACCAACTCGGTGGATGTTCGCTTTGGCACCAGTGACGATGTGAAGTGAGTTGTCTCGAAGTATTTTAGCCCAAATTTTATTAGACTTCCCTAGGTTACAATCACATTCTAGGTCAAGTTAACAAAAATATGCAGTTCACACTCTCTGCAGTGACGTTTTGGAGGAAATTGAAAGCCTCTATTCTATGTGAATGACACTTGGACTCCTCTTCAATGGATTGAGGATCTCGGGAACTCTTGAGGCCCCCACAGGAAATTACGTTGATATTGTCCAGCTTCAATTGTTTAGCTTTCGTGGGAGACGAAAATCGGGTATAGTTGACCGACTCAACCGACTGACTGGCACCAAGGCGAGACAGTTTGATCTAATCTTTACAGACCAGATGCGGTTTAAAGAAAGATAAACGAGGCACTAACTCCTTTCCGCCGATATGCAATAACGTTTCAGCCAAAAGACACTGGTTATAGCGTTTACAGTGTGTATTAAATGAAGTGGACTAGGCACACATCCTTGGCTATCACCTGTGTCGTGCTCAAGGGGGAATAATCGAAGTAGGAAAGTCGTCAGCCAATGGGAAACTGTTGACAGCGTCCTTGAGCACACTCACTTCTATTGGGCAGGCCTCAAAGCTGTCGTTGTCAATCCAGAAGAACTCGCCCTGAAAGGCAAAATGGAGTCCAACATGAAGGACGCACTTCTCGAGAGAAGAGAATGTGCTCTGCACTGTCAGAAATCAATCTACTTTGAGACACAAACGTTACCCCATCTCAGTGAGCAAATATCGGTAGAGATTCTAACAAATGATTCACACGCATACTAAGACCACGTATCAAATCGAGGGTTGACGTCGCGAAAAGTATGAGCTATGCTTTCACAGAAAAACTGCATTCAAAACAGTCGAAACTGAATGATTGCTGGCCACAAAAAACGGTTTCCCTTTGAGGCGTAAGAGCTGCAAATTGCAAGTGTGGGAGGAGCACATTCGTAAAGCCACCAAAATTGTAAAGGTGTGCTTAAAAACAAGTGCTGTTTGTCCATTCTCCCATGCATTAATTCCCTAATGTAAAGGCCCGAAAACGTGTTCTTTATTATGATTCCCCTCTAAAAAAGTAGTACCAGGAAAGTCAACATTAAAAAAGAGAATGCAGGAGCATTCTTCATGATCTCAATAACTTCCTTATAACCCGCTTTATTGGCGAAAATTGAGGGCTTTTCGGAAGAGATTGCTGAGATGACCCTCAGACATCATTAAGGCGAAATTGGAATCTGTGACCAATTTCAAATCCTGAAACAGGAGAGCAAATTCCTGCTCAACAACTGCGCCTTAAAATGGAATTTCAGTAAAAAGTTGTCCTTTTAATAAAATCCTGTATTCAGTCTACCACAAACGCAGAGAAGGTTAGAAGCACCATTTGGCACCCAAAAATGACGTTGCGCCATTAGGAAAGAAGGCCTGCAAATGATGGTTCAAGGATCTAGGCCATCACAAAAACTCTTCAGAAATGAGCACAGTGTAACTCTTACCATCGATGTCAAATGCTTGTGGTGCCTCGATTTGCCCATCTGAGTCCACACTCGCACACGTACAATGCGCTTTCTATCACCTCCCACGAAAAGGGCCGTTGGCACCCGATCGTGTTGCAAGCAGCTTGATCGCATTTAAAACCACAAAACGCATGTGTTTGATAGCTGTGGGCTGAGAGTAACTAATTTTTGCTGCATTTTCAAACTGATGCTGTCACGTAAGAGTAGGAAGCACTGGAACTCGTGAGAAGTGTGTTGAGACCAGAAGACATAGAACATACCAAATCACTTCAATAAATTACGAAACTATAAAATAGAGCAATTTCGGTACAATTTCGGAAAATCAGTCAAATATGAAGAGATATGTTACATTCTGTTCCTACATAACAGGAAAGGACACATTGCATTACCTTCATTGGTCTTTCAACTCCTCGTTTTAATTTCGTGGGCACCCAAGGCACCGCTTTTGTACTTCTACTGGGCGACGTGGCCCCCAGGCCGTTTCAGTGCCCCTCCCCACCTCCACAGTCTCTCCCTACGCTGGCAATACATATTTTGCCCGCGTATTATGCCTTTTTTGGACTTTAGGGAGGTCTCGAGCGTCACGAATTACTAAATGCCTGTGAGGTAGTATGAGACGGTTTAAGAAAACCGCACATGCGTTTTTCTACTTGAAACCGCCAAGTTTCAATGCGCCCCATCACAGAAAGAAAGGCAGAATATTTGCCGCTCGGTTTTCACTTTCGCAGATTGAAAAAGAAATTACAAAAACTACACGACATTGCACTGCAAGTACCCCATTACGCATAAAACGAAACGACATCGACAACAGTTAGTCTCCAGCGAGATTTTAAACCCAGGTCAAAATTGACTCGGGTTTGGGAAATAAAGAGAACGTAGAATGGTGCGGTGCCTCATTCGTTGACTAATAAAATCAAAAGTCATGAAATTAGGCGCATGAAATCACACTGTAACACCCCAATCATTTGTTGAACTTTTCGTCCTGGCTTCAAGGGTGCATAAAGCTGTGCCTTTGTGCTTCTACTGATCTACATGGCCTTCAAAGCATGCCGGTGTCCCCTTGCCCCTCCTTACAGAGTCCGCCCAGGTAGTGTGACCTCCCGTTTTCAAAGAGGCCTAGAAGCCCAGCACAAACGTTTAAGGAAGCAAAAGAAAAATAATTCAGTATTCAATGCGAAGATAGCAAACATCGATGCAGATGTTTTGGAGACTTAGAAGACTCGAAAATTTATCAGTATTTACAAAATGGAATGTACCAAAAGCACAAATGTAAGATTGGCCCATACATTAGATACTTGTAGACCTAAGCAGCCTACTATAATTAGCCCCAATGTCGCCAATACATTTGCACAACTTTATCAAGCTTTTAGGCGAGGCCCGTGAAGTTGAGCCTACGGATTTTAAAAATCACAGAAGAAGATAAAGCCTGGCTTGCTTAAGTGGAGCATGCAAAGCGAATACAAACCTGCATTCAGTAATGGTGGTCATTCCTTCTCAACAAACAACCGGTTCCACCAAACTGACAATTGACACGTCCCATCAAAAGAAAGTGAGAATTTTCACCTCTGGTAGTAAAAAAAGTGAATCTACGCTTCAAACGACGATTAAGAATAGCAAACGCAAGGCATTTCAAACACCAACAAAACTTCAGTACAATTTTACTTGCGTCGAAAACTAGAACCGTGAGACCCGTATTGATAATTGGCTAATGGTAGGTAGTTGCTGAATGACGAGTTGTATTTTTTTGCCTTCATTGTCCAAATTAAGCTTATTAACAACTCCAGAGAATGCAGACAACTCAGCTTCAAATCGGAGTACTGTATTGTATGGACAAAGAGGCAAATCAATCACGTGAAAAAAAAGTATAAAAGCGGCAAGAGAACATGAACCTCTGAAACGTCTGCCTGGATCTGATGGGACAAAGTGGTTGAGTCTTTAAGAAATCAGGGAGAAGTGTGTATGCACGCATGCGTTTACGACAGGACAGGCTAGGCTAGGGGGAACTCAGAAAACTCATCAATTATGAAACATTCTGTGGGTTAGGACGGGCCAGAGGGGTGAAGGGGGCAGATGGAGACCAGTGAACGGCAAAGTGGTCTCCCGATCCCTCCATCCGGCCAGTTCCGCGATCCGACCAGCATTCAAGACTTCGAGAAAAAGCAAAACGTGGCTAAAGATTAAAAATGCGTTGGGGAAAGCTACATGAATTAATTGGAGGAACTGTAAAGACCGAAGAAACTGAGATCGGTGGAGGACACGGGCGTATGCAAATAAGTTAAAAGCCTGCTCCATACTACACAAAAAGCGGTTCACTTTGTAACAGCCGACCTTATAGCACCAAAAGTGCTTCACTGTCATGATAACCGATAGAATTAAACAAAGTAGAGCTTAATCCAAAAGAGCTCATCTTCACTACTATCATCATCACCAATGCACATGTTGCACGGGCCCCGTCAGTCTTTAAAGAGTCAGCTAAAATGGCGGTGGCATAGTGCCTTGCTCATGCAACTCCTGTGCTACTGAACAGGTGGGTTTTCTTTACGTTGGTGATAAAGCTGCTGTTTTGAGGCCCGTATATGCCTTATAAAGGCGTCACAAGGTAACTCGGCCACTGTGGTAGATGGTTTCCATAAGCAATAAAGTGAAGTACGTTGCGACCTGGTAGAGGGCTTAGGAAGATTATGTAGTCTTCTAAGAGGCAAAATTCGGTGGTTTAAAAAAATAAGGACCTATTATTTCCTTCCCCTTCTTCTATTCTGTCTGGTGAGTCCAGGAAACCAAATGGGTCCCAGTAAACAGCTCTATTTTTTCCAATCACTACCACAAGACTGATTTGTTAATTAAGTCGGACGGGCTATAACCGCCGATTTTCAAGGTCAGTGTGAAAATATTTACGATTAAAAGGCGGCAGGTTGCCATTTAATATGGCCTTGTAGCGAGTTTCTGCCGCATGAGGGGTGAAAGGGTGAATGCTTTTCAGTATTAAGAGAATGGACACAGGCACCATCACAGTTCGGGGAGATTTGATGAACCTGCCTCACAAACCTGCCAAATGTGCAAGGCATTTTTCTCTTACGGCGCATATCCTACCATTATTTACCTCATTTGAAAACTGTTCCGCATTCTTTTCAGCCAAACCTTTAACATGAAGTTATGAACTTAAAGCCTCTACAAATCATGGCGAGTGAAAGCTATTTACATCTTGTAAATGGCCAGTTAAGTCAAAAGACATAAAAACTAAAAAGAGAGATTTTGGGCAGTTTTAAATGCATTCGATAGCTCAGTTAACTTTCAACGCATACTCACCACCATAGACATGGTTTTCAATTAGCTTATTGTATGCTATGGTCAACTCTCACTAAGAAGACCCACCTGCATACGCTGCAGGCTCGCTAACACCGATAAAATTTCAAGCTGTCGGCATGCCACTGGTTCCTCGGTGCGGATTTTGATTCAGTCATCGTCATTTCAAAAATACGCTAATCACAAATTGGAACTCTGAAGTTGATGGTGGAAATTTAATAAAGTACAAGTGCGCGTTGTTTTGACAACTTCCTGCCTTAAAAAAAACTAAGCGTCAAAGTGTTTCAAAATTGTCATAGAGGAGGAAATTTTAAGATGCTGCAGTTTTGAGGGAAGGGAAGCTCAAACCTAGGAGTGAAGGTATTATTCGGAAAAAAGAACAGCAGAATACCATCGTTGTAGAAAAGAGGAAGACGCCAAGCCTGTTGACCTGAGGCTTGCCAAAACCTGGTGAGACAAAGTGTTTCAATTAAGCTGTAACGACACGGTCTTAAAACACCACCAAGGGAAACAAGTTCATTAGGCAAGGAAGCGGCGAAAATTTTTTCGGATTTGAAGGGCAAGAGACGTGGAACTGAAAAGGCGGTAGTTGTGCAAGCCCAGCACGTGATGACTTGCAAACCAAAATTACTGTTATGAGAATGCGATTGCCGAGTCTAGAGGCAAAAATCAGATAACTGAGAAAATCACAAATCATGTACAAACCGCCATTCGGTTCTGCATCATCCTCCAGCATAGGTTCCTCAAGTGAGTAATCAGCCACCAAGGCTATAATCCCGAAAGGAGAACTTTTACACCCGTCATCAATATGATGTTCACCAGCTAAACCAAAGGGTATATAAAAATGCAGCGAAGGAATTATTTGAAGGGGAACAATGCGTCTTTGCGGCAGCAAAATCGCAAATTCAAAACTGACGGTCTAGAAACTACCTTCGATCACTTTTAAACGAAACAAGACAAAAGAGAAGAACTAACATGCACAATGGCGAAGTCTCGGATGAACAAATAGTTGTCACAGAAGACGTCCTAGTTAGAGTTACGCGACTCAAAGAAAAAAAACGGTGGTTGGGGGACACATGTCACATTTACGCTACTCAAATTGGGGAGTCAATTACGTGCGAAACTGGTACCAGACTTATTAAATATAAATCCTTTCCAAAGGACATCCGGGTGTGCAGATCGTGTCGTAGGTCAATTGGGTTGCTTGAGAACATTTTTATCAGAGCAGCTGAGCGTTTCAATAGCTTTTGCTTTCAAATAGCAAAATGCACAATGTTGAGAGTGTGCATCATAGTATCAGCTTAATCCCTTCCCGCGGGTAATGCAAACATTTAGCTAAAGCACTTTTTCAATTGCCGCAATAGGCTTCGTAGACACTTCAAACTGTCCTCAAGATACGCTTGCCAAAATTCGAATTAAATTAACATGGTTTTGATGACTTTTGATGGTTCCTTAAAGCAAGTGTTTAAAAAACGAAACGAAGGGCAATGAAAGGGAAAAACATGAGCTGTAGTTGATGAGAAGACACCCTACCAAAGCAAAAGAGGTAAAAAACTAGGGCAAAATCTATGAATCATGAAAAATTAGGGTTCCATAAAAACTGCAACTAAAATCGGAAATCCCGCAAAATTTCGGAAAAAAATCAAACGTCTAAAACTCGAGTAGAAAGTCAACGACAATTGTCGAGTGGGCGACGCCGTAACAAACGATGCAGTTCTCTCGCACAAGCCATGATCAAAACGCAGAAGACTTTGAAAAACTCACCAGTGCAAAACTGAAGCGTAGAAATGGAGAGGAGAATTTCGAAGCAAAAGAATGCATCGAAATATAGGCGCTAAGACACAACTCTGCTCCATGGTGTCGCTTGTCAGGGTTATTAAAAAAGGGCAGTTTTGGAGATAAGTAAACGTTAGGGGAATAATTGGTGGCAAACCCTTGCCTAAGGAGAAAGAAAAGGGAGGAAAAATGAGGAAATTTCTCTGTCATAAATATCAATTATCCGTTAGTAAATCAACTCACTCTCCTCTCAGTTGAGTGAGTAGAATCAAAACACGAAAAGATAGTGGAAAAGAGGAGAACGTTATTAACACCATTTTTTGAGCTAGAGAGTGAATATAAACCCAAAAAGGCCGATTCCACATCGCCTCGGTGATTCACCAGTGGACGTTGGAATTGAAAAATGTGACCAATAATGCCTTCGTGCAGCCAAAAGATCTCATGAAGAAGAGGCCGTAATTGAGACTAGAGGACAGTTTTTCCAGAAGTAGAGTAAAATGCTTCGAAGTTTGCACAAATGTAAAGGTCGCAATGCGCTACAGAAGAGGAAGAGGTTCCGCATTTTCAGTAATGTGCACACAGCAAAAGGCAGCCAGTGGAATCCACTTTTTCTGCGCGAATGCGCTCACTAAAAGAGCATCCACCTAATGGAGCAGTTTCTAAACACTATAACCGTTGCCCCCAGTGCGTTTTCATAGCCTTCTGCATTCGGCTTAGATTCCGTTCATTTCGGTTTTCCTTTCGGGTTCCTTGGCTCTGGTTGGGTGGTGATTGCAACCGCAGCTTCAGGGAAGACTGATCACAGTCGCTGAATACTTTTCCCCAGCTAAACCGCTACTCAAAAGCTAAAATATGGCTGGCCTCAGATGGATAGTATCCTATACGCACTTTGCGGTTTTAAGCTCGACGGAATTGATTACAGCGCGGCGTTGTTTATTTATTTTCCATAAGCAGACAAGGAATAGGAGTCACAACTGCGTGATGTCGAACTCAGCAAAGAAGCTGCTGAACGAAGCCACTCATGTTTCAGTGACCATTCCATCAAAGGCTGCAGCAACATTAAAAGGATATTTCGTATCAAGTAGGAGACCTTGCACCGGAACACAGAAATTCCAGAGTAGCAGGACCGGAAGGTGGATATAGAGATAATGGATTCGAAGGTAATTTGAAAGTGCTAGAGTGCATTGTAAAACGCATTAAAAGGGACACCTCGAGTAAGTAGGAGTGTTGCCTTACAAAAAGACTGAAAAAAAGTAGAGTTAATAAGCGCCTCAAGTTCTCACAGAAATGAGGAAGGAAGATGTGGGGCGATAATAGCTCATGCACGAATTCATTTTCAGGGTGGCAGTAGGTAGGAGAGAAGGGAGTGCAAAAAGTGTAGGTGGCTGGTTAGTAAACGGCAAGTATTCACCAAAAACAAATAGGGAGTGAAGCAGTCACATAGGCATCAAACCTGATCAGAATCCAGTCCTGTAGAGGGAAGGAATAGTTATTTGAGTCGAACTATGCTCAATAACGAGTTTATTACCAGAACCCCAAAAAGGCCGTTCATAACTACTCAAATATAATAAAACCCGAAACGTATCAAATGCCTAGGTACCGGTTCCAAAATGAACGAATCTCTTTGCCACACGATCAGGCCTAAAATAAAGGCGTCACATATATTGGACGCTGAAAGGGAAGGTGTTAGAGACAAATGCAGTGCTAGTAAAAACGACCAGCGTAATTTAATGCTGCACAAATAAGAAGGTACTGATGCGCCTTAGTAGAATTTACGAATGTGACGAACAAGTGACAACAGAAAAAAAGCCCACCTACCAACCCCGAGTCAGATTAATAATTATTAAAAGTAGTTTTTAGCCACTATGCTACTGTCAGCTTTCCCTCCGTTAAGAGCCAACCAACTTATTTCAGGCTCCTCATAAAGTTTCTTACAGGATCATAACGGTTTCAGCGGGGACGTGTGCGTTACACTGATGCCGACTATGTTGCTTGTATTTTTTGTTAACCGTCCGTTCGGCATCGACTTCTACCTCCCAGTATGACTAGCCTAACTACAGTTTCAGGGTGGATTTGGAGGGACGGTGAGATTTCAGGGGTTGTTAAGACCTAGCAAACGATGAACGACCTCACCGAAGAAGAAACACGACAACTTTCGCTTGGAAAACTACTAAACAAGAGGCGTCGCTGAGACGGCCACCAACGATCATGCTCATAGCATTCATCCGGAAATCCCTAATTCCACACCAAAATGGAAGTCAGGCGTGCCCATTTCGGGTACACTCGATTTTAAAATCGACCATTTATCAATTAAAAGAAAAATTGACCATTGACTGTCCGAGCGACCTCAGTTAAGGTAAACTAGAGGGCTGGAACCAACTTGGCGAAAGCACTCTCCGAAACGTCGAATTTAGAATTGGGAAAAAATCTACAAAAGAATCAACAATTGTGGGCAATTTTGTGTTGCGTTGATGAACAATCACGGTTGATCTGGAGTATCCCAAAAAGAGTCTCTTTCCAAATCCCAAAGGAGGATAAGCAATCGAAAGAAGACCAGCTGCAATTTTCAAGGAAATTCCCACTATTTACCTGAGGTCTCAAACTCTGAGAACAGTCAAACAAGATCCAGTAAAGGGGTAGGAAATTTTTGTGAGTAGAGTCAAAAAATCCCAAGCTCGGTGACACCGATAATCGCCAGGAATTTTTATACATTATTTTCAAATTCCAATTCCAACTCCAAAATCCGCCTAAAGCATACCTAACCATTGTAGGTATAAGGTTTTGGCTTAATTTTTTGACAAAAAAAGCAGAACGGAGAAATAAAGATCAATTTTTGAGGAAACTAGCCATCTCAGATCTTGTCCCATGCAATTCCCTACAAAGGCAAGACACAAAAGGAAATCCTTTTGTAATAAAACAAACAATTTAGTAGTTAGCTCAAAATTAAGAAATGAAAACAATCCAGATCACACAAATATGACAAAATGACAGCTTGGTGCACAAGGTGCCTGGTAATAAGTGACAAAGTAGAGTGCAACGTGAGTGGGAGCAAAAGTCGAGCCTGAAAAAACGCAAAATGCTCCTTAAATTGAAGAAAAATGAGAACTATTGCACATGCGGTTTAGAGTCACAATGTCACAGATTGATGACCGTGGATTTGTTTGTACAACTTCGGATGCAAAATTTGGATAGTGGAGAAGCATGCAAACGCAACACTTCGGCTCGGTATGTGATCACGAAGGAAGAGTCCAAGGACGCAATACCAAAATAAACAGATCGCCTTCCAAAATTGGGTGACGAAATTTGAGGAGCTTGCTTCACTCACACTAATGTATTGCGTCTTGACCAATTTCTTCGGCTTTAATTCGACAGACAGAAACGAAAGCACGATTTCCCACAAACTTACACCGAATATTGCGACAAAGAAGAGTTTTACAATGGGCTTGGAAAAATCCCCTTTCCCCTCTCTTGTCTAGCAAGGGCATCGTTCCAAAAAGGCGAATAGAGACGAAAGAGCGTTTCAAAAGTTGACTTCGCGCTTTTAAATTTTGCTGTTTGAAATCCGAGCGCTTCTTGTAAGTGATAAAACTCGCAACCGAAAAATTGGAGACTTCTCGCAACCTAACGGTGCTTTCAAACGGTTCTCTAGCAACTTGGGGATAGATGGGGACAATTTGGTTTAAGTACAGTTGATGCCTTAAATTTTTGAACACAGATAATTAACTACTTTGGACAAATTGGCTCAAAGAGACCAACAAAAACAAGGAAATTATTTGAGTATCCGCAGACTAATTTTGGCAAGTTTATTTATTCAGCAGCGGTGAATACCGACCTCTAGAGGTGATGCCGAGGTAGAAGCTCGTGGTGAAGAAGTGCAGAGGGCAAAGGCCCCTCACCGAGTTCTTAATAAAGATGCTAGGGGATAACAGGCAGGGCATTTATGGAATGCATAGTCGCGTGGGTGGGTGGATAGGTGTGAGCGGTGGGTGCTTGCGGGCGGTTGAACAAACGCAACAGTTGTTCCTCAGCAAGCAGCAGCAAAAACAACAACAAATGTCGTTACGAAGCTTATTGCACTGCCACCGTTGCCATTGCCAGCACTTGGTTAGGGGAGCCACCATATGGTCCAACCCTTCAACAACACACAGGAACGCACGTAGGCATGCGTACGCGGTAAATAGTATTTTTTTTTGCAGAAAACAAGCCAAGATTATTCCCTCATATTAATGCATTAATCGAGTTTCAGGGTCGCCAAAAACACCCAGAGTTGGTGTATCCAGCGGCCCCGTTACACACGTGCTCATGCTATAGAGTCTAAGAAGTTTATAAGTAGACATTGTTCCTAAATGAACGTTTGATAGCGTCATTTCGGTCAATCACTTTGTTATTTACAGCCTGCAAAAAAGCCGCTCTCACTAGTGGTGGTGGCACCTTTCATTGTGAACTGCATAAAAGTGGTACAGAGGGTGGGTGACTGCCGCGGATGGATTAATATGAGAAGACATGGAAAAGAAAAGGTCCCCAGCCACAGCAACGCTTTAAAAACCATTTAATAGGGCTTAAACGGTTCATATTCATCTATTGGGGGATTGTCTATAGTAGCTACCACCGTAACTTATAATCATGATGCGGGAACCACGCGCCTCTATCCCAGAGCCTTGGCCATTCAACTTATCCTCTTAGTTTTCCAGTCTTTTTGCTGGCTTACAATACATAAAATTTCAGGCCTCTAGACCTTGAAAAAGCCTCCTAGAGTAATCAAGGTGTCACATGCTGTTATACATGAAGCAGGAATGAATGAAAACACTAATAAGGGATTTTGTACCAAATAGACAAACGTTTAAAAAGGAGTTTGTGGCAACGCAGCACAATCGCCCTTCGGATGCTTACAAAATTTGGAAAAAGCATCTAGTAGAGACTGTATCTTAATTTCTGCCACAGACCCGGTATTTAATGAATGCTAACGCTAAAAATACCTTGTCTGCTAACTGGAATACTCAAAATTGACAGGATCGAAAGGAAAGTTTATCTCCCGGATAAAACAGGAATACATAAGTCAAGGAGATTACTTCTATTCAGGAGCTAGAACATGGTTAGCATAGCTGTTTGTTAATACTTTGAATCAAGAATTGCTTCCCACCAGCCACATTGTCAATTGCGAAGTCCATTAGAAGCTTCATCACTGGCAAAACGATGCAGCTAGTAAAAAATGACAACATCCATCATCCCAAAAAACAGTGGTGTAAGGCGTCTTACAGATTATTCGTAAGCACAAAACTCAGGCCATAATTTGGAATCGGGATAAGCCATTGGCAAGAGTAGAATCCATTGGCTAATATAAAGTGTAGCCCCAAGAAACTCGCAAGTCATGAAGTAGTTCAAAAACCATCAATAAACTTAAAGATAATTATCTCCATTAACAGTCTTTAGAAAGGTATACATAAGGAGGTAGTAGATACACATTAAGCAACTAAGCAGCCCTTCTACCGCTCCGCGGGCTTTTGGTTGGAGCTGCCACCTTTCGTGATTCCTGCTGCTTCCAATCTTTTCACTCCTATTTGGATAAGAAACAATAAAACCTTCGTAAAATTCAGCAAAAAGAATGTATGGGATGACCAATGAAAGTTCAGAGGATCACAGGGCCAAGATGGTGCATTATCAAATGGAAAATCGCTCAAATATGTTTGGAATCGGACAGACACCGTGATCAGGTTGCCTTGTAAAGCGGCATTAGAGTAAGCAAATAAAAAGAGGATTCGACCCATAAAGGCGGATGGCCAGGGGTAACCCGAAAAGTATATCACAACAGGGCTGGCCAAACAAACTGATGAATTCGACGTTCGTTCTGAAACGCCAGCTTTATCCTCAAGTCAGGTCACAGGAGACCGACCGACTAATGACGTAGTAACCAGCAATAGAGGTCTGAAAAGTGGGATGATGAGAGGTAATAAATTCTACAAGACGTTTGTCATGGCGCAAGGCTCTGCTCCTCTAAGCTGAACACTGGCCCTTATTGCACGAGTCAAAAAGGTAGTTTCACCTCAGTCTGACTACTCATTACGTGCGATTCACAAGCCAGATTGCGTTAAAACAATCGCACACGAACCACTAATGATTATATCAAATTAATTCAAATTTCCTCGTAATAATCGTGAAATGAAATATGGCAAGAAATGGATTCAGTTAAGAACCAGAAATATTGACATAAGAATCCCTCTCCATGCTAAAGCAGCATCGGATAATGCACATCAGGCCATTCAATTAACCTTGACTAGCACGTTTAATCAACGCTCGTCACGGTGTCAAGACTCTATAGGGTAATCGAAGTTCGACATTGTAAAGGCACGGAGACTGTGCATGAATTCCAAGTGCATTCCAATTGAGAAGTTGGGGCAGCACCAAGACCTAATTGGAAAGTACATGCAGAGAGGGAGGGCACAAGTGCTGAATCCACAAAGTAGCACATAAAAGCGGTGGAATGTTGAAGTTAGACGCCAAAGTTGACAGATTACAGTCCACTGAATAGCATTGGCATAAAAATGCAGTTAAATTGCTTCTAAGTCGTAAACAGAAGAGTGTAGTAACGTGTGCGAATGCATTAAAGTACAGGATACTAATGGATGCAGAGACGGGGCTTATCGCAGCCAAACATTTGTCAAAATCAACAAAACAGAAGTTCCAAAAAAAATTAAATGGAGCATTTAAACTGAAACTTTGGAACCCGTTATTCAACATTTTAACAGAATTTTCAGAAACATGACAATAAGTGGATTCTTTGACAAGGGGGACTACAAATCTCTGAGCACAGATGCGTTTTGATAAAAAATGCTGATACGGGCACCGAATGCACCGCAGACCAGCAAACCAGAACAGAGAATTTCCTACACGAAGGCGGCAGATGCTAGGGCACGTGGGTATATAACCCAACCCCCCAGACTGCCAACCGAAAGTTGAAAATCAGAACTGACAAAGGGTCTAAACTAATATGACAATTAGACAACGAAAAGCATATGAAAAGGAACTCAAAGAAAATCAAAATTACGAGCATAAATTGAAAGTGCTCGCCAAAATGCGGTTGGATTTACTTTGAAGTGGAGCGACATGGTAGGCTGATTGCCCGCTCTGCCTCCAGCCATTTATCAGGCCAATTAATCACCCAAAGCAGACCGATTTCGTCAGTAAAAATCAGCGCATCACTAATTCACCCACTACATTCCCCGTTAGCAGTATTTGGGGGAAAGAAAGGAGGGTTAGGGCTAAAAGTTGTGTTGGGGTCACGTAGGCAAGAACAATTTCGACAACGGAAAGTATTAGAAGAGATACAGTGACTGATAGTAATATAAACACGAGATGCCTAAGAAATTTTTTCTTTCCAAATCAACCTTACCTCGCATTCTTACTTCATATTTAAAATTTTAAAGTCTTTTTCTCGGTGAATCGCTTAGAATGCAGTCATGGAAAAGCCTCAAATAAAGAGTTATAAAGGCAGTTTTTCCAACTGCTAAAATTGAGGCTAAAATTGAAATCTACAAACCTTACACTATGAACTTAGAAACACCCGAAAGTTTCACCGAATACGCTGTCCTTCTAACATGAATCAATTTTGAATAGATAGAATCACCTGTGACTAAGGTACCAACCTAAAAATACTGCTTTGAATGTTTCAACTAAAGATTTGATTAATTCTTAGAACAAGGTTCTGCTTTCTCCAGTCTACCTTAAAAGCGTTACAACGAGCTATCTGCGGTACTTAAGCCTTCGGGCTACTTTAAAGCCGCGGATCTACCTTCCACAAAAGGGGTTGAAATTTTGAAAGCTCATCGAACACAAGGTGATTACCACACAAAACGCGTTGCTGCTTCGAACTCCAAAAAAAGCGGTTCACCATACATATATTCCTAAACTGAAAATGTTTTCCTGTGAATAGCATGGTGCATAGGCTACGTTGGTCCCGCAGAACTCGGCCACCGTACTTCCATGGGGCAACCTGGCCTTTGGGCCATGCAATTAGCTCCCAGGCCTCCTTTACGTCAAAGACGAACATACCGCGATAGTCTAACGTTGCTAATTCAGTAAATATTTGTCGGTTGTCTGAAAAAAATTCAGAGGAACTAGGGCAGAATCTGAGTGAAAATGAGGTATTGGAATCTCAACAAGGTAATCACAGCGAAGAAACAAAGGACAGAGAGAGTGGCTCGAAAAGGAAGACGAGTAGGGAAGGTGTACTGAAAGCTTGCTCTTTCTCTCAAATCAACTTTCTTCTTCATAATCCTTATATCAAAGAAAAACTACTCAAAGGCTTTCTATCAAATCAGACAGAAAGAGACTACGAAGAAAGGTTTAAAGAATCGCACCTTTTAAAATTATTTTAAACTTTGTTTTCCAAATAAAATGCACTACATGATTGACATTTGGGTGTCAGGTATGAAAGATCGCATACTTTTCCAGACTGACTATGAGTTTTCTTGCAGAATAAGGATAAATTTCAGCAATAAATGAGGCTACATTACAGTCTAAGGAGAAGAAACAGCTTCATTTTGTTGTATTATTTGCCTTCCCAAACTCACCTTTATAAGACATGCAATAAAGGCTTACTGCTTCAATTTTACAGGGCGTAAACCATAACATGACGGAATGAAAGCCATTGTACCTCTCCCCTCTTCCCAACTCCTCATATAAGCAACACGTAGTCTCCCTGAGTCTTGTCCTCTTTCGCCTTCAAGGGAATCAAGCCGATCAGATTTCAATGCTAACCCATCGACGGATTGCTCCGTCAGCATGGTTGAGGAAAATAAGAAAGGCATGGACAAAGACCTACGAGATGCCAAGAAATCACTCGAGTTTTACAGATCGCGTGACTAAGGACAACCGCAACAAAGAATCGTGCGAGATCCCGGCAAAAAAGAAAGCATGCGGTTAGGTAATTGGGGAGAGAAGAAAATACAGAACAAGATCAGTAAAAATTTATTCTTCCTCTCAAATTGGCATGCCCCTATCGTTCTCACACTAGTAAAGCACTTTCTAACAATGCACTTTTGACGATTTGTTGGGAATAGAACCGTCGGAGAGGTTCAAAGAATATGCTTTAATGCAAGTTCGTTCAAAAGATACCAGCCAAAATCGCTTTATCCTTGGCCACTGAAGCACAATTATTTTAAGACAAAAGAGGATTTCAAAGAAAAAATCGAATAACGGACTAACAAAGCATTAAATTCATTCTACGAAGTAAATAAAACATTCCTCCTTGCTGTACAATTTCACCTCTTAGCACCTAGTCAGTAAGCAGTGTCACGAATTATCAGCAGTAGAAATTTACCAAGAATATTTCAAAGCATTGCCGTGATAACCTTATCCATTAAAGCAAAAAATTGATGTACTTCCATCGGAGAAAATTGTTCTTGCTCTTACAAACCGTCAAATGAAAGGAACAAACGTCGACAATCCAGTGATAAACTAGCAACCAGATTGTAATTAAGTGATATTGAAAGGAAAAAGAGGTCGAACAATGTGGGACCGAAAATGATAGGGACTTCGATACTCGAGCCGCTTTTAATGAAACCGCACCTCGATGCCTCCAAGAAAAACCGAATTCTACAAGCTCTTCCCCACCATTGCCCCTCCACCCAGGGGACTCTAGTTCAATGGGCAGAAGAGGGTCTATAAATGGCTGGCACGGCGAAGCATGGAGGCAAAACAAACGTGGACTGGTCTGAGCTGAAGTAGTGCTTTCTACCAAACGTTAAACTCGCGCTTTTACCAAAGAGCGCTGCAGCTTGCAACGATAAAAATACAGGGCGAAATCCTCCAAAAGGCCCTCTGAGCGCAAAAAAATGAGGCAACAAGACAGTGAAAGTGAGAGGCGATGCAGTGAGGCAAATTCTGTCACTGAAAAAAAAGACGAAATAGCAAAATCCTGCAGACACATCACCCTATTTCCATATCGCCTGTATTGATGAAGAAAAAACCAAACCCCGAATCATGAAAAAAGTTAGATACACTCATGGAGCGTTAATTAACACCCCAACTACCGGCAAAACTAGTTTCACCAGAGAGCACCACGGCCAGATGGGTGGAATTTAACACAATTAAGATGCAGAATATTCTTGGTCCGAGTATCACGGCGCTCACTTCTCGCTTCCATACGTCATATTTCTGGAAGGAAAATAGTCTTCTTGGACTGTGGGGTTAATTGGCACTTCAGGACGTATTTCAAAAGAACGGCCATGGATTTGAATTATATCCGTGCAGTATTAATAAAAGTCATCGTTATTCAGATTTATCATTAAATTGCCTTAGAGAATAATGAGATGTGATGAAAAAATCCTACGCGCTAACATAATAGGCCTAATTGGAAAGTCGGGGATTGTGAGCTTATCTGGACAAAGCATCTACCCATGGAGAAGAGCGACAAGAAGGAAATAAGTCTTGGCATTATCAATAGAAACAGAAAATATTCTTCCTAGTAGGGAGTAAAATGGTAAAGGAAAGCCTGTAGTTTTTTCTTTATGGTTTTCTAGTCGTCGAATGTCCACTGACTTGATAGACCCATCAGAAGCTCTATTGGTTTAACGATGGATCAAAGGACAGTTAAAATGGGGGTTCAAACAGCAAAATCCTGGCCTTACAGCTCGGTTGTACCTAGAGTGGAAAGCCAATGAGGAATGGAGTCTACTGTATCCGGAAAAGCAAATAAGTTTACATTTTGGCCATTTGATTGATGGGCGTGTCAGTGGGATGATGGCAGTGTCACTTCCACATATCCTCCTGTTCTCTGCTCACACAAACAGGAAGACAGAAGCATACACACGGACACACCCACGATTGACATTTTCGTGTCCTCGAATTGAGATGCGCGTTTTCCAATAGCGATAGCACCAGTGAAAGAAGGATGTCAGTCTGAGTGGACAGTTTGAATCGTCAAGTGTCCTCTCCGAATAAAAAGTTTGTCGATTACTTGATTCCTTTACCCCGGTAGAAACCCCTTACCTTTACTCGCAATGTAGAATCAAGTTTTGTTCGTACTGAGTCTTACCCTTTGGATTAACATGCTTCAAAACTATCTCACTGCGCTATCATGAACCCCCACTCTCCCTCAATACTCTTATCCATTGCAAAACCAACTCGTCGACCATAACAAGATGGATCGACTGGATAAAGCAGCTAAACTTTTTTAGTATGATAGATGATACTACTAATTAAGTGGTCATTGTTGATGAACCTATGAGATACCCAGTGAAATATCAACACCCTTAATGCCCGCGCTGAAAGGTAATTAAGATATTTGTGGACCTAAAAAAGTAAACTTACAGAAATTGGTCTCTACCTTGGGACTAAGTGAGCTATCGATGAAGAAGACCTTGAGGACACATAGAATACAAATTTTAGAGGAAGTCAATGCAATTAATGAGATGCCACTTGTTTCAAACGAAGACAAAGGCATTTTAAATGTTATTAGAGGAGAGAGCACTGAAATCACGACTACTATCAAAGTATGCGTCATGAGATATGAGAGGGGGAAACTTTTCATTCGGCATGACCTGGGTGTTGCATTGTACTGAGCTAATCAAGAAGAGATTTGAGGACGCGGATATCAGTGCCAACGATAACGACGGCCTTAGAACCAGCAAGCAGGTGACGACTCAATTGTGCGGGGAAACACAGTATCTATGCCACTAACTTAGCAGTTCTGCCACCACCAGAGCGGTATACTTCATCAATTTTTGAGGAATGAATTGTATTTCATGAGGTAATGGACGGTAATAAAAGGGGAATAATAGGTAATAAATGAAAAGGTCCATTTGAAGATATGCATAATTGCCACAGTGCAGCGATTCGCCAGCAAACGCTTTCGTCCAAATTACTTTCCGAAAAAAGTAAAGTAATTGCATTGAGATCATAGACGGAATTATGGGGAGCACAAGATAAAACAGGGCGACAACGAATGCACCACGAGCTGCTGTGGTAGTCTCCCACCACAGCGCCACATAGGCAACAACAAATCAGCAGTGGAAAGAGAAACCATGGCATCTCCTTGATAGTACTGATGAAGCGGGAGCGTACTGGTGTCTTATGGGTAAAGAGAGCAGAAAAAAGAGATTGTTACCGATGATTTAAGAGGATTTTCGTCCTTTGTGAAATGACTTCTAATGAGTTTATACAGGGAACTTTTGTCAAATAACCAAAAAACAAAAATAATCCCGAACTCAAAAACAAAATTCTGTCGAAAAACAGACGAAAATACCCGCCGAAATAACAGAGAATTTTTTTCCCAAAAAAAGAAGCTGATTGAAAGGAAAGTTTGTTAGGTTCACGGGGACACGCAAACTGATAAGTCACTTTGCCGCTCCGAGAGCGTCTTGCTAGTATCCCAAAAAAGACACTTCTGAATTACTCCAATTTTATTATTTCAATTAGAGGAAAAATATTCACGCTGGACCATTAATTATTCACATTTTGCACTACACCTCGAAAGTAGCCACTGCAGCGGAAATTAAGGAAGTGTTAAACTGCAAGGCAAGGGACTTCCACTTGCGGTTTCTAGGACCTCCGCTTTGCTGTCTATGAAACCATAAAAATATCATCCGCAAAGCAAATTAAGACCACAATTTTTCTTGAAGAGATTAATTAAGTCGTATTCTAAATACATTTCGGAGTACAATAGAAGCTTACCATAGGAAAAGTCGGATTTGACTGGCTTTTCCGAACAGACAGAGAGTGGAAGCATGGAAAATATTAAAAGTACTAGCTCAAGAACTTCTTAAGATGTAGACCAGCTTTCCACGAGTTAGATACTCACACCTATAAATGCTTCTCTTCAGTCTGTAATATCGGGTTTCAACGACACAATAAATTTAATTCCTTACTAATGGATAGAAAACTACTATTCCATTAAGATCAGTTTAGAGAAGAAACAAGAACCGTCAATCCAATCATCGTCTTTTCCTTAAAAAAACGCAAGAAACCCCTCAACAGGCCTTTTGGATTAGAATACATTAGATAAAGAGTTATCTTGTTTAGCCTCATCACGAAACTGATTACCTTCGTCCGAGAGAAAAACTGGTAGCAAGTGAAGAGAAATGTTAACACGAATGACCAGCGAATCTTGACGTACTTCACTATTTCAGAACTCACATGTCCATCACCATTCTAGCGTCACATGTACAAAGCACAGCTCCACCCGGAAAGGAAATGCACGGCCTGACTCTTGGGAGCCAAGCAAGTTGATCAAATGACCGGAAAGAGAAGTTATATTCATGAAAGATAGGGGCAAAACTAAAGTCGTAAACTTCACATAGCAGCAGGAGGCGAAGGAAAATTCACCTCCTAGGTTCAGCTACTTCGCATTCATGCATTTTGAAACTATTTTCAACTACGAGAAAAAGTTAGACAAGGTGGCTCGTGTATAGCTCAATTTTTGTGGAATTTTGACTAATAAATTGGAAAGTCAAAAGACCTAGTCAAAGGGGCGCTTTATAGAAATTCAATTCTTTGTTTTGTTCCTGTAGAATCGCGGCACAAGGATTCCGCCATCAAAAAATGAAAACACTATTTTGCTCCTTCATTATACGCGCCTTAAAGTGTCCTCAGTTGGGAGAAGAATGAAATTTAGTGAAAAGGGTCGCAAGGTGGACATAATAATAAGAGTGTATTCAGCCACCTAGCTGTGCCTCATTTTTTGCCCGTAAAAGATGAGAGTAAATCGGATAATTTTCAAGCAGACGGATGGAGGAACTCACATCAGTGCGTGAGGGGCAGAGGATGACGGAGGAGCAAAGAAAGGAGAGAGCACAGGACTCCGCGGAATTGCAATGGTAAGCCGGAGAAGTGAGGTGCTCCAAGGCCTGTCGTACGTAGGTCACGAGACTCCGCGCTGCTGGTGACACATTGACACGAATGTTGTCCTGTCGTGGAAGCGGTAAAAAAGGCACAATAGTTATATTTTTTTCACATGGGCCCTTCCAGTTCCGTCTGCATGGTAGCAGCCAAGAAGCAGCGAGGAAATAATTGAGATATTCCCGTTACTAAAAGGTTCCACTGCAAATAGCTAAATTTGAGAAAACCTACTGCAGAAGGGATACTAGCTTTGTGTATAACGATTGGAGGTGAGCAGAATCGGGCTTAAACAGATTAAAATCACCCCAAGAAATACTCAATACATTTCCAACTTTGTATGATGGTTGGCAGACATGCGCCTAGTCAAGCGGCTAGGACCCCAACTTCCTAGTGAATTTCTGGCTGTTGCAGTTCATCGGATAGGGGACCAAGATGTGTGTTGCGATTGAATATCAACACGCCATAATAATTCCTGTCTCAATTCTGCTGTCATCGGCAGCATCATAACGATCAAAGTGAGCGCAGGAAAAAGTTGGAAAAACCCGCACGCAGTTTATTTGGTTATACGAGTCAATCCAATCTACCACGATACAGCCTCCACCTGATGGCATGGACCTAGGCTCCTGCCACTCCTCACACCACCAGCCCTTCTGCATATTCACGATGAGGTTACTTAAAGCTAGGCACCAAATGCACTTAGGCCTTGGGACTCCTTCATATGTAGCCAGGGTATCATAAAAACAATGACGCAGAGTAAAGAATTCAACAAAAATTATCAACAAAGGAGAAAACTACATCGAAACACATTTTGAGCGAAGTATTAAATTTTTCAGCCTCCCAGCATGGATAATAAAATTATTGCACCAATTCCCCACACAAACCGGATGCAATCCATCATTAATTTCGGCTAAAAAAATTTAAAACATTTTAAGTTTGCATAAAATACAAATGTAGTTCAGTCGACATTAAACTGCGGCGACGATGGTGAAATACAGCAAAATCCATTACAACCATCGGTTTATCAAACAGGGCTCGTAAGACTTATTGTAAAGCGCACCACTTGACAGCGTAAGCCCTTTCAGTCCCCGCGCCAGTGGGATTGAGGTACGCCACTGGTCTTGGCCAATAAGGCCACCACCAGTTTTACCCCGTAAGCATCCTCGCACAAAATCGAGACTCTTCAAACCAAAGGAGCGCCATGCTATCGTGATATAATGCACAAACGAAGTTTGCTAACATTTGAGATGAGATGGCGGACAATTTCAATATGGAGGGCAAAACATGTACATGGAACGCGGTTTTATGTTTTCAGGTTGTGTGCAACCAATTTAGACGGGGATGAAGAGGGCAACACAGCGCTTTCATAGGGGATAGGGAGATCTGCGGGAATTTCAGACGGAAAAGTAACAAATGGATGTGGGCAAAAATGCAGTTTTCCTTTCAGTGGGAATTCGGTGGTGTTCAACACCACTTCATAAGGTAAAAAAACCTTCAAACATACGCCTAGTATTCATACAATCTATCCCATGAAACAATATGGAGGAAAATGTCGGAAATTGCAACTAATTTAATGAGGGAGTCTTAAGAGAAGAAGCGCTCAGAGTTCGGGCATCTGCTGTGACGTTACCTCGACTAATCGCGTTTACATCCTTATTAGATCTGGTACGCATGGCCTGGATGAGTACTTGTTCCTATATTCGAGGCTGAGAAACGGTTGCATGTGAAAAACTTGCGGTCTCCATGCAGCTAATGCGAGCATGAGATTTCTACGATTGAAAGAGGCGCACAGGCGGACAAGCATGGTGGCAATACCAGTAAGTGTCACACACATATGACACTTCCTTATCTGGACCCAGCGTATACGCCCTATCTCAACTCACAATAAATGCTCATACAGATTTGTTTAAAACGATATAACAGATGTGGAATGTTCTTAGACTGTGGATAAATTCACGATTAGTTTTAGTGTAGCAGTTTATTGGGCTGAGCAGTTAGCAGAGAGCTGGACTGTGGTGTTGAACTTTTCCACAAGATCTCAATACAGAGTGGTCAGGAAAAGCACAGCTAACATGGGCAGGGACGCATCTAGTCGCTATCAAAATTCACATGGAGGTTAATGACGATTGTACGGAAGACGTATGAATCCCTTTCGTCAATGTGAATTTATCCATGGATTTGAGTGGTCCTTTTCAGTAGTTGAGGCAATGACAACACCGTGTGCGGTATGCTAACTAGCAGCATCACTAGAGGAAGGGTTAAAATGCATTAAAAAACAGGATTTAAGGTGGTGAATGTGATGTAGGATCTTACAAGTCGGGAGTCGCCCAAATGGGAGAGGAGGCATAGGCGAAATTCGGCTTGACAAAAGTGAATAAATTTTGTCGGAGGAAAGGGAGGAGGAGAGTAGGCGACAGCAAGAAGGCAGCAGTTGTCAGGCCCAAATTGAAATGAATGATCTGCCCACTTCGTATCTCGCTCAAACACGCTTGCACGCTCTTGCCTGCTGCTGGTAGTTGTTCAACAGAAGGAAAAAGGCAAGCAATCAAATGTAAGTGGGTTACTTGGAGGATGAGATTGCGATTCACCTACCACTCTCTATCCTCATCCCTTCCCTTTTCGTGTCTGACCAAATTTTTGCTGGTGGAAATCGAAAAAGTGCAAAAATTAGAAGAACCGCGTTTTAGAAGTGCCATTTCGACGAAAAGTAAAGTCGGGAGATATGCAACATTTCCCTGTTTGATGGACCTACCAGATTTCAAACACTTCCAGTCAGTTTTAAGCCATGAAATAAAGTAGTGGGAACCTTTGTTATGCGAAGAGATTAATAAGAATTCAATATTACACATATTAAAGTGGCAAGGCTTCTTAACAAGGGAATGCTCGAGCAGCATTATCTTAACTGCCGTTTACCACGAGACGCGTTATGCCTACAGAGAGTAAGGAGGAATGCGTTTTTTAGAAGAAGGCGTTGAGATCGAAGTGGAAACAGCGTACTCTCATCTATCGCCTTATACAGAAGGAAATCCACCTGGGCAACGCTCAGTTCAGACAGGAGACTTGATTGACATGAACATGGTTAAACAAAACTCCAAAATAATAACGCGCAACCTGTTCTGCCTTACACTAGATGCGGCCTCTTAACGATCACCTGCGACAAAAACTGCCCATGCAAGCAGTTTTTGTGTGGCAAATTTTCACCTCAAAAACCTTTCCCATAAAGCCACAAGAGCAAAAGTGTTTCCGGATGTGGGAATGTAGTTATTTGAAAGAATAGTCAACGTGTGAGGGAAATGGAGTAGGTCAGGCTAACTTATTCTTATAAGAATATGAGGGCAAATTGTGCCTTATAATTAATGCATGTTTAGCCATTCTCAAAGAAAACGATTGTCCCATTGGTTAGAGTTGACATCTCCCGAGAGATACAAGAAGATGGAGAAAATGAGGTCTTACAACCAAAAAACGTTGATTAAAAGCATAAATTGTGCAACTCGAAAGTGCAAAATTCAAGTCCCAAGCCAAAGTGTTATTCGTAAAAGAGTAAATTATCAAAGTCTTCGCAAGAAAAGATTGCGCGCTCGTTTGTTGCTGCAGAGGGAAGGTTGAGACAGAGCAAACTAAAACTGTGATTTCAAATGAGCACGAAGAAACAGAAACAGAAACACAATCCTCTGTGTTCAACCGACTGCTCTGCTAGAAAGATTAAAGGAAAACAAGGGGGCAGAGAATCCCAGGAAAGTAAGGCTCTGCGACAAGTCCAAAAATCTACAAATAAGTCTTCACACTTATGAAATTGGTCATGCTCCAACAGGTGTTAGTAAACATACTTTAAAACTTTTTTTAAAAGCCTAATTGTAAAAACCACTCAAACCATGGTTAAAGTGGTCAAAGAATTTGAGTAACAAACCTCATCAAGGGTGATGACTATGCGTGAGGCCGGAGGTACATTGACACGTGTTTCTGAACCACACTCGGGATTTTCGTAGTCCGGAAATCCTAAACCCTGTGTTTCTGATGCCCTTTTGCCACTTTTTGCAGCGGAGCATGATGAAAGACCGAAAAGCCGGCCAAACCACGACGATTTCCGTGGAGTCTCTGGCATTGTTTTGGACGCTGCCAACTGAAATATTATACAACAATTGTTACTAGGTGCATTCAAGTAACATTTCAGGTCTACAAACTACATTAAAACTAGGCATTCATTTGGAACACTGGAAAAAGATGTAGATGATGGGAACAGTTTTGAGTTTTACTAGAATTAACTCTTGATAAATAACTAAAAACACCGAATGTTGTGACATTTTGATAGCGTTTGCAGTGTCCAAAGCATAAGTTAACGGGGAACACAAGCACGTCCTCCATCAAAAATAGAAAACCAGCACTAAACTTTCAAGTTGAAGAATGCCAGATATTTTGAACAATAACATTTATATAATCAAATAACACGAGCCATGCATAGCGCTAGATGAGGGAACAATGAAATGATTAGCAATTAGACGTTAAGAGTCGGAGCACACCTTTTACAGGCACATTACAGAATGTCACAGAATATCTCATCTTTTAACAATGCACCAAGTATTCAAAGCCAAATTTAAGGGCAATGCCCGTGATGAGGCACATTCGCTAAAATTACGCTTACATAACAAATCAGAGGGGAGGCGACAAAGCACACTTAGAGTGCAAATGACCGGAACAAAAAAATTTTTACTGATAATGTTAAAGTAAAAATGCGATTTTCGCGTTTGCAATTCTTCAAGAGTTCTAAAGATTGGTGGGTAGGAATAGAATTTCATCCGTAATACAGCAACAACAAGTTATGTTGAATCGATAATCCTCATGAATACTCAAAGCCTGACAACGCAAGTCACCAGAAAGAAATATTGCAAACCGACACAATTAAAAATGAAAATACGTCCGAAGATAAGTCCTTTTCCCTATTCACCAAGGTGCGGTAGGCTTTCTGTAAATTCACATTTAGATAAGACAACCCACCGCGCGCAAATCGTGACATTCCCCTAAGTAGTGATAGGTATAGCTGAAGATCAAGAGGAGACTTCATTAACTATATAATCAAACACATCAAACGTAGGGAGGCAACAACTGGTCCACTGACAACAAACACACCCTATGCTTCTCACTCCAACACTTTTTACAACCGGAGCACACCGGTTTAACGAAAAGGATTGCTTGCTTAGCGCATCCTCGTCGGAGAGGCTTCCCTTTCCTTCTAGCTGCATCTAACTGCTCCGCAGTAGGAGGGGCGAGATCAAAAGCGGGAGCACGGAGATAGGTAAAGGCATGACGACAGGCGGCTCCAAGACGTTTGAGACATTGTCGAAGCGAATAGTACTCGTAAGTGGAGTTGAGAGAAGTTTCACCAGTAATACTGTTACGAGTGCCAGCGCCACCGCATCTTGGAGAAGTGACAAGGCGAGGTTTGTGGCTAGCGGGACGGGCAGCGGTCAGGGAGAGACCGCCACCACCATATTCTACATCGCGCCAGCAGCTCCATTCAACCCCAGTCATTGCAAAGACTTCCTGCTTAGAAGAATCTAACTATTGAGAAGCGATTTTAAGCAAATTATTTCATGAGCACCTCAAAGTCTTCAGCATTCTCGCAACCGGCAGTACCTTGTACCAAAGGCCGGATGCTTAGAACATTTCTGCGATGAGACTTATTTTGTAAAACTGGTATAATCATTCGATAGCACCAGCTAGGGTAGGTAGGACTCGGTTATCAAATTGAGTTACTTAATAAGGTTACTATCCTTTAACACTGTACTGCAATAGTTATTAAATACTCCCAGGGGGAGCACGTAAATTGGTGTGTTCCACAGGTTTGTTGTCTACAATGAAAATAGAAAGGGAGCAACCTACCACATAATCACGCCTACGTAGGAGTCCAGTAAGAGTCTAAGGCAAAATAGGGCCACTTCCAGCGACGTTACCTTAGCCAAGAGATTGTCATCGCCAGCAACAACAATTGCATCAGTGCTTGTAGGGTCTAGCACACTTGAATATCTTTTTGCTTCGTCATCATCGTCTAGATACACCATTTGCACATCTTGGCCACTTATTTGTAGAAGGGGCATCGCATTTTCATCGAATTTATCCAATATTCCTCTCTGATGAGCAAAAGGATTGAGGAAAACGGTGACTCGTTGAAGTCTATCCTTGCCCGTTAACTTTTCCATACCAAGTTTCTTTGGGCATTGTTGTGTAGGATACGGAAACTAACCTTTAGCTGGATGCAGATTCGGTGACGCAGGAGGTTGTCTCTGATAAAACGCTCAACCATCAGAATGGCTTAATTACCTATACTTCTGCTTCACATGGTTCCCCACAACGAAGGCAACACTAATTAGCAGTACCGATGTTTTGGGATATTTCCTGACATTTCGCACGAGATTACGAAGCATGTCCAAAACTGGCTATATGTTCGACTGTTCAAAACACCACTACAGCCGTTGGTAAGCAAAACAATCGCATTGACCTCAACATCTCCTATGCTTAAAATTATTAAATGAAAAGCGGATGCAAAAAAACTATTTCGCACAAAAAAGAGGTGTAGGTTACTTTGTTCTATATATCGCAAATACCTAATTCGACATCCTTCCCTCTTAAACAGCAGTTGCAACGATGGTACTTACGCAATTTCAACGATATGAATTTACTACTCACATTAAAGCCCAGTGAAAATTTTTAACTGCTTGATTGCGACTGCCGCACTTGACTTAGTCTATTTGCAGTACTAGCCGCGTTAGTCATTGCCTCACCACCGACGATGGCACCCGCGAACTATTTTCTGCTGGTGTGCTGTTCTACCTATGTGTTTCTGTTTTTCGTATTTTCGGTATCGATTGGGAGTGGTCTTAACTTCCTACCGAAGATTCCGGAGCTGTTTCAATGCCTTATTGGCGAATGCTGCAGCGACGCTCTTCATTTTAATCATGAATGTAAGTCTGAGTTGACGCACTTATTCAAGATTTTTATGGGAATCTGACTACAAAACTTTACGGCCAACACATTGCCATTGAAAGACTGTACAACTATGTGAAGGTGGGTTTGTTTCAGTATCTCTGAAGACTTCATTCTTCTTGTAAACGGTCGCTGCTGCTGATTTTATCACCTATTTCAGGCTCACCTGGAGGATCCAAGCCCTCGCAGAAGTCTGGTTTTTTCGCTTCATGGCTTTACAGGTGTTGGTAAAAACCACGCAACCTCAATTTTGGCATCGAATTTGTTCAAAGCTGGAGAGAAGAGCAAGTTTTATCGTTACTTCGATGCGACCGTTGATTTTCTTTTCAAAGACTCGGTTGAATTCTACAAGGTGTACTCTCTTTCTCTAGTTTTTTCTCTAAATCTTTCTAAGCCGAGCCTATCACCAAATTACTTGGATTAGCCCTCTCCATTATCATCTGTGAACTCTCTAGGCCAAAGTGCTGGAGGACATTCGAGAGATCGTCAGCATGTGCGGTCGATCTATGTTGGTTTTTGACGAAGTTCATAAAATGCCTGCCGGTATCCTGGATGCTCTCGTTCCTCTTTTGGGTTACTCAGAATCCATCAAAGGCGTGGACTACAGGAGGGCTATTTTTGTCTTTATGGGGTGAGATTTGACTTTTTTAGTTTTTGTATTTCAGGACAGACTTCATTGCAATCCACTTTGATTTGTTTTTTATGGATAGCTAAATAAGCGTAGCTTTTTTAACTCTCCATGTCTTTAGGAACGGTGGTGCCTCAACCATTAATGAATATGTCTTCAATCACCTCAATACTGGCAAGAATCGTAAGTCAATTCAGTACGGTGATCTCCGTCGAGCCCTCTCAAAATCGATCTACAATGAAGAAGGTTCGTGCACTGCGTTTTCTAGTTCCAATGTAGCCCGTGCCCTGGAAACTTCTTTGCCAATAAGTAGAGCCAAAAAAGTTTTAATCCGTTTCGGCCGCGATAAGTGCCTTTCTTCTGGCTGAATTATGATCGGTGTTCTTTCAAAGTGGGTTTGACATCGCATCAAAGTAGTTGCATATTAATACTCCGTAAGGATATGAGAGTATCTTTGTTGTATGCGCACAGAAGGACTGGAAAACTTCTGAGTTTCCAGCTGTTCTCCCAGCCATTTTGCAACCAATGTCGTTTTTCTACCTCAACTGCTATCACATCGCGTTCAGTACCCCTGAAAACTCACCCAGATGCTACGGACAGCTTGCATTGTGGCACATCTTGTTTTGCCTTACAGGCGCCTTCAAGCTTTCGGACCTCATAAGCAACCACCTGATAACTGCAGTGGTGCCTTTCCTTCCGCTGCAGGAGGTGCACGTGCGTGCATGCATAGTCGATGCGGCACGCCGGCTGGGAGTTGAAGCGACTGAGACAATGGTCGACTTTGTGCTGGCCGAACTGGATTGGGAGCCTGAGGGCACTCGCCTCTTCTCAACCTCAGGGTGCAAACTGGTTTATGACAAGGTTGGTTTCTACCTTCAGCATCGCATCTTCGAATTCGGCTCCACTACCCCTCATGGCGAACTCTGAAAAATGATTATCCCCTTTTGCAGCTATGGTATCCACAACAGTCTCCGTGCTGGTCTTCTTTAAGCATAAAAAGCTTATTTTGAAAAGGCCCGATTTTGCCTTTTTGTACCACTCAAGGAGAAACGTACAGTTGGATTCAGTGCGTTTCAGAGCTTGTGAGTCGTATTTAAATTAGCGGAGCGTTTGACTATGGTTTGAACTTGGGTGCGATACGTAAAGGAAGGCTCTTAAGTCAAATTCCCCATCAAAGGATTGGCCTGTTTCTATTGGTATTGCCAATTCTGTTTATCATACCGGGGCCTTTTCCCGCCATTTCATCCTATCCCTGGATGCGTTATGAGACGTACCACCTCTAGTGCCTGAAAGGCTGCTGCTAGGCGAATGGCGTTATCCGAAATGCGAGCAATATCCGTAGGACACATTAAAGAGCATGTTCTTCCCCTTTTTTTCGGAAATCGAGATCTGAAGTGCCAGTGGTTACTGCTATTTCAACTCCTAAATAGGAGGGAAAAGATTCGCTGAATTGGCGTCTGGGTTGTTTCGCGTCTCCTGGTAGGTTGACCGCACCAGGGAAGGTCAATTTGCCTTTACAAATGCGTCTGATTTCACGTTCGTCCTTGCGAATTGAGGTATTTCCACCACTGCTTTTCATACCAAAGTTCTTCCGTAAATAAAAGTGGTGAGCACCGCTACTGCGACACCTGAGCAATCAAAAAGGTGGTAGCATAATTCAGATACAATTACTCTTGCTTAAATTTGAATGTACCAAAGTGGACACGTTGGATTACGCGGATCGCAGCATCGTCTTGGTGAAATGGCCGAAAGCTATGACGAACCACTTTCCAGTTCTGGCATGTGGCGAGGAATAGAAGCACTGCGGCAGACTGCTGAATAAAAACTGTCTTAGATCACCTCACGTACTACTTTGTGAAATTAAAAAAAAGTTCACGCTACTAATGAAAACTAATTGGCTTTCTTGAAAGGAGAATAGATCCACTGAGAGTTTAAAATTGGAAAGTTACAAACCGGGCAAAAGGCAGGCCATGTTTTGACAAATAAATGAGCGATGCATGGGTTCACCAGCGATGGTGAATTGCTATTGCTTGCTCCTCCGCACTGCAGATAAATTAAATGACGTCCCAAAACATACACGGGCATAGGATTTGAAAAAGAAACTGTTTGACGTTCAAGGAAATGCACTTTCGAGGAGGTTAGTGTAAATATTGACGGTGAAGAAGATGCCATTATCAATATCATGGCTTTGCGCTCCAAGGCGCCCCTTCAGTGTCCCTGTTCCGACTTCTAAAGTTAAAGGTTGCGTTTAAAATGCGAAAAAACGTGAGCATTCCCTTCACGTCATTCTACATCGAACTCTAATTACGATCAAAAAACTTCAAGGGAAGTCAATTAATCAACGAAGTTCATGAACTAATGCATTAAGCTGCATGTGCTCCCTGACGAGTTTCCATAAAATCTAGTGCAGACGATTCACTTCGTGTTATAATTGTAGTAATCTGTAGTGGGAAGGTGGTTCAACCTAAGGAATTAACAGTTGTTTTTGTGTTGTTATAGCATAAACCATCTCTGATTCAAACTCTTAAATACTTTCCTTTAAAATGCCACAAATAATGCGACCGTTGCGGTGCTAGATTTTACGCTTAGACTGATTGTGTGAGTGTGGCAACGTTTTAAATGGTTTTAATGCAGGTGACAGTGGAAAGTTGCGCAGAAATTACCTTATAGACACCGAGACAGAATTCTACAGCAAACACGATCAGAATGATGACAAGGCCAATGATGCTAACTATGAAGATTCCAAAGGCGGAGGAGAATTCAACAGAATAGTCGGACCAATTGACGAGGGGATTTCGCATCGCCTCGATTGCCTTTTCCTTGAATGTGACCCCACAGTACACCGGTAGAGCGGCTAGCTGCTCCTCATAGCTCCTAAAAGTTAATAAAAGAACGCATTTGCACTACCAAGGTCCAAAATTTACCTGAACTCCCTCCAAGGGGTTAATTTTAGGCCTTGATATGACTTTGTTTCATCTATCCGACCTGACACCATATGTTAAAAGATGGGTGTAGCATGGAAAAACTCTATTTTATGCTTCATCAGTCCTTAATTTAACTAAAATGCTTTATCTTCAATGCATTTAGCTTACTGGTCCATCGCATGTCTTGTAGCAAATTCTCAAGGAAGATAATCTTCAGTTGCAATTTATTGTACCATAAATCTATTGACATTGGAGCACCAAAGTCGTGAATTTATCCTGCATTATTAACCGGCACGATCAAACTCAAAATATACCAAAGATGTTCAAATAACCAGAACAACTTAAGCATTTTAGCGATTTACCCAAACGGAAAATGTCCCTTGAAAAAGACATTCTCAAGCATTAAACCATTCGGCCTATAAAAAATCTTCCATCACAGACAATCGACAAAGCTGTAGATATCTGCTCAACCAACTGAAAGAGTTCCAAGTGAACCTGCCCCTCGGTTGGTCCGTTCAGCATCAGCCTCAATCACAGACATTGGCGTGACTCGCATCGACTTTGTGGTCGGTGACCCCTCAAACTACTCCTCATTTCATGCAAACCTTTTGACCACATTTTAAACCTGCCCACGTAATAAGCCGTTTCCGGTTCTGCAGCTTCTTGCCTCTAGACTTTCGAAACGCACTTCTCCCTCGTTCAAACGGTTTTGATAATTCAGGGTCAGTGCGAATGCTCTCAAACAGCCAATGCGTCCGCCTTAAAGTCTCCAATCACTCTCGTTGTAGGGCTGTGCTGTGGCGTCGCACAGTGGACACTGCTGTGTATTGAATGTCGTGCAGCTTCCTACGCACCGCCTCCCCAATCTTTAGATCTGCTATGCAAAGCACAACTCACCTTTTATAAATCCTATCCACGGTTCCATCTGCTATCATCGATGTCAGTTCGTCGTTGATAATTTTGTAGTATGGAAGCAGTTTTGGCATGTAGAAGACGTAGGCCCCATACCAGAGTGTCAGGCTCGTCTCCAGACAGTACTTTCGTGCATAGTATTCGATGAAGGGCGATTCGTCGAGCAGGGCAAAACCACCCTAGTGGGAGGGAGAAGAGCAGCCCTGTCAACTTCTCTACTTCTCATCACAGTGAGATTATGAGTTGTTTGATGGCGGACATGAGAAGGTGGGCTTACTGAAACTCATCAGAGTGTAAATACAATCACCCATTGCCAATCGGTAATCGCACATTCAGCAAGATGTACCCTTCTACCTCAGAGGAGGCAGTTGGTTTGTTTGACGATGACAAAGTGAGGAACAAGGTACCTTAATGGTTTGTTCAACTCCGATGCTTCGATTCGGCGGTATCATGTCCTTGAACTTCGTGTTGATGACTGTGTAAAGTGCGTAGATTGACGAGTCCAGGGATGCACTCATCTCTATATTCATGCAAGATCCATTTATGTAAGCATATCTAAAAAGATCCAAAAGAGGTTTAACGGTTGAAAGGGCCAAAACGCTTGACACGATAGAGTTGTGCCTTAGTAAACCACCAATGAGTGATTGCCAGTGGTAGTCACCTCAGGTATCGTAAGCCCTCAACACAAGGGGGCATTATTTTCAACTACTAAATGCTCACTAATAATAGCATATTTTGAGTCCTAGGCCAAGGTATTGCTAATGGAGAAAAGGCGGGGAGTTGGGGAGGTAGAGAGACGTTCTCAAGCGATGATGAACAGCCAATAGAATTTGCTACCAAATGACCACTTTTCATGACAGCAGATATCTACACTACTTAATTCCTCGGATTTTCACAGTTTTGACGACAGATTCACGTGAAGATTTCGGAACACGCGTGTTTAATTTGCCTAAAACTAACTCACGGATTGCTTCCTTACACTGTAGAATTTGAATAACAAACCATTCTTTTCAACATCACTGGACTTCGAATGATTTAGCTAATTACTTGGTTAAACGCCACACAAAAGGGCAAACGGTCTTATGGCTTCATCACACCTGAGCGCACACCAGTCTCAGTATCAAAGCCAAAGTAGCGCTTCTCCTCAGCCTCACGTGTGACATTAGCTGCCGGCCATTTGCCTCATTTTTATCCTTACTCCTCTTTTTTTAGACGATGCATGCTTGCATTACCTACTCGCACGATTGCATGGATTCCACTGGTATCCGAAAATGCAAACCCTAGAGTGGGTCCTACTACGGCATCCTAACCTTTCCGGGTGTCTATAGTAAATCACCTTTTAAAACCACCTCATTCAAAACGTTATTAGAAGCATCTTGAGAGGGACATTGGTGGTAGCGTTGATGAACACACACAAAAGAACCACAGGTACTTTCTTGCGTAAGCCATTATGCACCAGAGGACTAGAAGGCACTGATTATGGATACTTATGGTAAACAGAACATAAAAACAGTAGATATTACTACACAGTAAGACATGAACAAATGGCAGCAGGCCATAGAAGGGTAGCCATGCACTAAGACAGCTAGAATTCAAGGCTGTGCAACCAGTAGGCGGATAGACGCACTTGTAGTACTCCTGATGAAGGAGGGTAGAGACGGTGGTGGGGAGGGTCCCCAACGCCGTGAAGGAACGATAGGACGCGTAGTTGGCGCAGAATGCAATGACAAGGATGAGGCAAAAGAACCACCACACCACAATGAGGATCTGACTCGACGCCTGACTCGGTGGCCGTGTCCGCACTCCCTGCAATCACACAAATACACATACAAATTCGATGGATAACGCCTTGGCTGTTACTCCGGACGTGATATTTAGGCGCCACTTCTAGCGAACATTCAGTAAATTAAATTATTTAACACGCCACGAAATATCCGATTCACCTGGGTTTTATTGTTAGAGCCTTTTGAATTCGCCACGCTTCAACCGCCATATTGACGTTACTGGGATCAGCTGAAAATGTCTTCGTGGTTCTACGAATTGATAATAAATAATCCTACACACTCCGGTGTCCTTTAGTATTGCCCGCAATCACTCAGTTACTACACTAAATACAACTTTGATAAGAACATTCGCAAGGTATTAGTCAGTTTTTGATCCAAATAGTTAGGCCAGACACTTGACTCAGGCGGTGTCTGACGCCATCTTAACCCTCACAAAGGTGACAACTAGAGGTGAAAACATTGATTGTATGAAACAAAAATGATGTACACAAAACTGCCCTACCTAATGGCAACCTTTCCAGAAAGCTATTTCGGTATATCTTAGAGAGAGTTAGCTGGTGCAAGTGTTTGCTTGAGGATGGGTGGTTCTGGTCCAGAATAAAAGGAATGCTATGCACACTAGTTGAATGCGCATTCACAGAAATAACTACTGTGCCTTGTAACAGCGGTATGAACTAAACCCAAAGGAATAAGAAAGCAGCCTATTGTACCAAATGACCATGCCCTTTGAGTGAGTGATCCTGCAAAAAACCTGTTGGCGTACTAGACATCATCTCGTCTCTAGTCTTATTTCCAAGAGGCTCCATCTTTAAAGGAATTCTCTACGGAGAGGAAAAGGTCAACCCCTGATATGTACGACAGCCGAGAAAGGCAGAGGGCCCGTTTCCGAGAAAACGCTTCTATTTTAAATTGGCCTGCTACTACGTGTGCTTTTCAATCTACCACAACGCATTCAATCCCATTCGCACCTATTGTTCCACCCTTCTTCAGGGCAATTTATGCCTTGATAATAAATTTGCTTAGGGATTAGCACACTTTATAAAGTACCGAGAGATGATTCAGACTACAATATCCATAATTAAGAGTGGAGGGCATACCTGAAAAAGGTATCCGAAAACAAACAGCATGGAAGGGTGGATACTATAGCTGAGAGTGTTTGGACTGATTTTGTGCAGTAGAGTGAGGACTCCACCAAAGAGCGCAGCGGTTAGGATGATGAGCAGCCACGTGTAACCATTGAAGGCGACGACAAACTGGAAGATTTGGAGAGAGGCTCTGGGAGAAGGTCGACGGTACATGTAGTTGTAGGTGATGCTGCGAATAGGCGTTGTACTTAGAAAACTTTTCAATCGATCCCACGTCTCCGTGAAGGGACCGACCAGGAGATCCATATCCTGAAAATAAACGAAATTTTACTACGAAGCAAAGGATATGAATGCGCGAAAGCGCCAAAAATTTAAAAGCTAAATTTTCTTGTCCTCAAAAAAAACGTTTGGCAGTACGACCTTACCCACTCCTCTAGGAGCCCGAAGACGCCGGTCCACCGTCCATCCACCTCTTCTCCAACGTTCAAGTCGAATATAGTGATTTTGTAAGACACATTCAGGCGCTTCAAGAGAGCCTTTGCCAAGGCAATCTCAGGTCCATTTATTGCCACAGCTCCGTTCGTGTCGGTTTCTTCTGTTAGCAATGGCGGTACCTGCAAGGCATTGCATCGGTACATTTTTATCCACACTGCATTAATGGGTTATACTAATACATGTTTAGAGAGCATATTCCCACTCTACACATCATTTATATATAATGCAAGTGTTGCTTCGAAGACGTAGAAATTCAATACACCACCCGAGTGCCACTTTCAAACAAACAGGTCGACCTTAAAACACCTAAACGGGAACATTGAATCTTTCGGTGATTCATCCTCTTACATTGACAGGATTGCAAGCACCGATGTAAAATGAAGCAATTTAATGCTTACTATGCACCTTCCACACATAGGGTATGTGAAAATTCGTAGGCATTTGCATAATTCGTATCACAGGTTTCAAATTATCATAATCGTCAAAGTGATCTATCTTCAACAAAATCAAAAAGATTACCCGGGTGCTTGAGGCTTCGTCAATGACTCTCACTACCGCTCCTGCACATTAGCAGTCCATTCGCTACCCAACAACCATGTTTTATTTCCAATTCAGAGAAGTCTTGGTGCGCTATAATGGTGATAATGGGAAGTGGAACCGATTCCAAAAAACAACCATCCTGATTTCTACTGCTGAATGCTACCACCTAACATGGCAGAAGAGGGGCATATGCTGCAGATGGGAGAATCGTGACGACCCCTCGACAACTATCCAAGTCCCGTGTTCTGCGGGAACGATTTTACAGTTGAAGCAACACTTGGCACGACAATTAAGAAGCTGTCAACCTTACCTGCATATCGGCGTCATTAGGGTGAAAACGCAGCACTTCCACTCCTCTACTATCCCTAGTTAACCCAGATAGATCCATGGCTGTACGGTGTCAAGGCGGCACCGAAGCAGAAAGGGAGAATCGATGCAAAACCTTATCCACACAAAACTGTTATTAGACTCAGATTTCGGATCAGCGTTTCTGCAAATGGCGAGGGGTATACGTGCTGACCAACGTGTATCCCTTCCTTAACGCTGTTCCCAAACAATACAGAGCTTCAGCTCCAGTACAATTACAAAGAAAAATTGGCGTTTCGCCCACGCAGGCACTTTAGGCTCTGCAATTGTACTTCAAATGCGCATCACGCCTTACAAACCATGCCGGTAATTCCTAGTCATTGGAAATACTTATCCCACCCTAGTATTATGCCTTCTTCCAGCTTCAGATAAGTCTCATGCCACTTCAGTACCGTGCACCTGAGTACTACCGTATAATGAGGAGCAAATGTTATTACCACAGAAACGTCTGCTTAGTGTTTTATGAAGTGCCTGGTTCACTTGTAAGCAGCCATTATCCCTCTCCTACTCAATGGAAAGCAATAACTGAGACTCCGAATCCTCTAATCAATCGGCGACACCAATTAGGCAAAGTTACAGCCAAATTAAGCCGACATTGACATATCTCTCAAATATTCCAAAAGATTTTTGACAGATCTGAATTAAAAAAAAACCTGAATTATAATAAATAGACAAATGAATAGCTGTATGAAATATTTTTGTAAATTATCTAGACCGACTTTGTTTCCTTAACTCTCAGAAACAGAAACGACAATTATGAATAGAACCAACTCAAATACTCTGATATGTTCTTCTACCGTAGGTCGAAATTCTTCATGCCGACTATTCTCATGATCACGAAGCATTGCTAAATTTAATTCTGACTTGTTTTTAAAGCTACTGCTGCGATTCTTTTCATTCCAACTAGCACTCATCGCTGCGTGTTTTTGTATTTCGTTTGGGGCACAAAAGTGCAACTGCCTCAAAAAGTGCATGAGATTATCCGTTAGCATCGCATTACCGGTGAATATGGCTGCCATTGCACACGTGGTTTAGTAAAAAATTCTTACCTTGATAGTACCAAGACGAAGCGGTTTTGCCCGCATTCGGGCGAGCAGAAGCTCTCTTGATGGAGGCTGCTTCAGTGCTTGGAAGCTCGGTGTAATGGATCCGTCAGTAGATACCATTACTTCGTAGACCTTAAAAAGGTAGAAAGCAAAAGGCAACCAAAATATCAAAACTTTGTAGATTTTTCAAAGATTAAAAAAATATCCCATTGTAAGCAATGACATGAATGGGTTGCAAAATCATCGATACATATAATCCAACCAAAGGGATAACTGATTAAAAACAACCTATTTGATGTGTATTAAAGCGTTAAATCGCAATTTCATTCCTGAGTTTCTAGAAAACTAAGAGAGACCTGCAAAAGTAGCTAGAGGCAAGTATACTTACGCTCATCGAGTCAAATTTCGTGTCCACATATGAGTAAAATTTCCATTTTTGTTGAATGGGAGTGTTTTCCAAGCCGTCCAACGTGCTCGTAATGAGTTCTATGTTACCAGGCACCTGAAATAAAGTTTCCTTATAGTAGGATACTACCTCAAAAATACTGTGCGCAAATAAGGCACTATGTAACACTGGTCATTTTCACATTCTTACTTTAACGATGACTGTTGCTGCCGTATATGAACTGCCTTTCAAAGATAGTAATTCATAAATGTATAAATACGGTTTTTATGTTGATTCGATCGAAACACAAATTTCGTGCTTAAAAGCCGACTTGCTGTTTTATCGAGAAGTCTAGCGAGTTCCTGAAGTCCCACGGCAGCCATGTCCCGAAAAATCAGATCCTTCGGAGTTACGGGTCTTGGTAAGACACTCAGTTCAGGGAATTCGGCAAACCTGCCATTGGTAGAAAATTCTATTGCGAAAAAGTTCGCGTTGGCCACGAAAAAATCCACGCCCGATAGGGTGATACCCTGTTTTTTAGAGAGCAGACGCATTCAAAGGAGTTTTTCATCCTCTTTGAATCATGAAGACGCCTTAAAACTACTTGCACGAAATATTACTAAGTGCAGAGGAAAAGTGAAATTCAAACGCCAACGATAACTTTTAGTTGAATTCAAACTAGCAAAAAATTAGTTCTCCTCTTCACTGCATTAGAAAGCGAACATTCTAACTTAGTTAGAATCCATTTTTGTCTTCACAAGGAATCGGCAGAGTATCAATTTAACATCATACACCCTAAGAACACGTGACTACATTTACCACGAAGCATGTCTACACTTGAATTATCACTGATTCGCTCCTTGAGCGATATGAACTCACGGCATTGAAGACAAGCCAACGGAAGGGTTGCTGAAGGATGTTCTTCTCTTGTGCCTAGAGAGCGTCATTAATAACTTTAGGTGGTTGCACATACCACGTGTAGAAGTTCCAGAGCGGCTTGCTGGCCCACATTGAGAACAAGAACATTAGCACCGTCGACAAGAATTCGGCTGAGAGCATCCTCGGTGCTAGTAAAGTCTCTTAGTTTATATATGAGAAATTGACCCACTCTTTGCTCAAGGAACTGGGAGGTCTCAATGTCTAAAGTAAGGCAATTAGAAGCACAGCGCAAGACTTACGAGTGAACGGAGAGACTTCGCTTCCTAAATAAAAGAAATAATTTGACTGATTAAGATTCATGCACGCATTTAATCCTGTAAAATAAGCATAAAAGAAGACAGAGTCTAAGACTAAATTCACTCATGTTCTTATTTCCGTGCTTCCTCTTTGCACCAAAAATAATCCATTTTTACTAAGAAATGTGTAAGAAAATTACACCAGCCACTCAAGTATTAAACATTTTAATGGGATACAGGGTATGAAAAAATGAACGAACCCGAGCAATCGAAGAAATAGGCTAGTTTGACTACCCCGAGGTTGGAGGTTAGATGGTCAAAAGCTGCTTTGAGCACTTTGTTTTGAGCATCAAAAGACAAATCGAAACCCACAATACGGGATCTATTCACGCTGTGCAAATTTGTGTTCCACTCTGGTGGAAAGAATGAAGGTCCGTAAAAGTAATCAGGTCCAATTTCCACAAAAATGGCCCCATTCTTTATTATCTGTAATTCTATAAAGAACAAACGTGCCAGCCGTTATCAGTTCATACACCACAAAACGCAGGACTAGGTTTCAAAACACATCAAAAGGCAGAAATGAAAGCTGTGAACTAAGAGGTAAAACAAAATAAAGCCAAGTGGAGTTATGGTGCCTACCCCTATTTATATAATTAAAACCATATCAAAATATTCATTTTTGATGAGAGTGGTTGGTTAAACGGAGGGCCTTACGATTCTCCAAGTCGACCTTCGACGCCGGAGTCTTCAATGCCTTAAGAAACACCGGTTGAATTTCAACAGTTGAGAGATTTGCGAATTCCTTTCTTTGCAAAATTGATGAGAATAAATCGGAGGATCGCTGTGGGTCCAGTTTAGGGTCCGTGAATACTAAATCCGAAATTTTTTATTCTACATGGTGTCTATATTCTTCTGCATTTAATTGGCTCGGTTCAACTTCGTTTTGATGAGTGACTAAAGTGCGCACTAAATTCTTAGAAAGGTCATGGGGTGCTTTTGGTCAGTATAGGAACTGCTGTTGTTATTGTCATCCCAAACGTCAAATCAATGTTTAAGTGTCGCGTTTGGATGGCAATGCAGCAGAATCAGCTTTTATCTCTTTAAGGGAATATTTGTGGTCTTCGAATGTGCTTGAAATAAGACATGAAATTGTGACCACTAAAACGGAAATTTTTGGTTCATATTTTTATTGAATTTGACTCATACCAAGTGTCAAAAGGTGGGGATTTCGGTAAAGTCTACCGAACTTACATATTGACCTTGCAGTTGATTGGGCGGAAATGCGTAGAGCCAAAAGAACGGTGACTGACAATATTCCGATCTTGAGACAGCACATTTTGTATCTGTTGGTACCCTTAAGCAGTGTTAATATGTGTTACTTACCTATGATCACCGTAATTTAGGCGCTCACGTCCAGATCCTCGCATTCGCGCAGTGCCGCAATTGGTGGTGTGTTTTCCATGCACACAAACAAATGCGCGTGCATCCACCTACGCACCCAAATGTCTTCGAGATAGAAGATGCGTGTGACAACTATATGCAAAACTGGTACCAGCGAGCAGCTGTTTGGCTCGCACAGAGCACAGACGCAGAGGGACTCAAGAAGTGCATGCAACTCACTAAAACATTTTAGATGACGCTTTGATAGCTTCGTAACATTAGCTGACAATCTTGACAAACTAGGTCTGGGGTTGTGCATGAGGAGATGTACCAATGTGAGGATCGAATAGTAATCTATGATGCGATATGGCGAAATCAGACATTGATTTGATTCATTTTATGCTTTTTTTACGAAGAAAGTGTTTTAAAGCGACCTTCAGCCTCAGCTTTTTAATGGGAGTCTAGTCTAACGTTTATTATTATTCGTAGAACTGAGATTCGCAGGCCTTGCTTGAAAGATTGGAAACAGAGATCAGACAGAATTTTTGACAAACAAATAAACAATGGATGGAATCACCACCGGTGGAGAATCGCCTTCGCGTCTATCTCCATACTGGCGACCAATAACAGCGAATTCCAAAAATAGGCGTATACATGATTTGAAAAGAGAGTTGGGTTTATAAGGAAATGCACTTTTGTGGGGAATTATAGGTAGCGTGAAAAGTGAAGAGGATGACGCTGTCAGTATCACCAGTCTGTGTTCTAAGGCTCTTTTTCATTGGCCTGGTTCAAGCGTCTGAAATAAAAGACGGTTCGGAAATAATATCAGAGCAAGGCCTGAGTGTCTACCATGTGAAGCCTTCTTAACTGCAAATAGGCGAACCATACGGAAGGATTTATACTTAAAGGCTTTTCATACAATTGATGATTACCTATAGAGGCACTAAACATTCTTAATGTCTCATAAAACTCAGCTTTGAAGTCATATTTGTGATTGCTAATGAAAATGCCTTGGAAGTTACCTTTTTGTAGATACCAAGCAGGAACTCAACAATCATGATGATCAGGACGATAAGGAAACCAATGAGGCTAATGACGAAGATGCCCAAAGCGGCAGCAAATTCAATAGAATAGTCGGACCAGTGAACAAGGGGAATTCGCATCGCCTCGATCGCTTGGTGGTTAATCGTAGCTCCACAATACTTGGGAAAGCTAGCTAGTAGCTCCTCCTGGGCTCTAAAAATTAAACCAATAGCACAGTTTTCAACTGTCAAATTCTAAACGTGTTGGACTTTCTAAGTGCCAAATATTTCCAATACTGAAATTTCACTAAAGCAGTTTTCTTTGACGCTTTTTTGCTGATATGCTTGAGGTCGCAAATAAGAAGGTCTTCCATCTTGCTGAATTGCAGTCGTGGATCAGGACGTAGTACAGTCCCTGTTTGTTGATCACTTAGTCCCGAGTAAGAGTGGGCAGGTCTCTGGGCCACAATAGTAGCTGCAACCCTTACTGTACGCCGAATATGTCTTCTGCCCAAGTAGCTGGAATTCATGGAAGTCTCAGGGTGCTACATAGCCCTTATCAAACTCCCCCATCCAATGCATAGTGGACTGCAGAAGAAAACATCCGCATTTTCAACTCTATTCCCTGAGTCCAAATGCACAAGTCTTGAAGTACCTCCCAGTGTTACCGCATTTTGACATCATTTTTCACTTAATACACCCAAACTTTAAAGACGAAAGGGATCTCATCCTAGCAAATTATTTGAGTGAAATATCCCTAACTTGGATTGCCAAATCCCACAAGGATTATCAAAATCGTTCCTCTGACTTTTATTTTCTATGTCTCATAAAGAAAATTAGGTTGCATTGATAAGAAAACTTCCACATGAAATTGGCAATGCTGTAGGTATCTGCTCAACCAACTGAAAGAGTTCCAAGTGAACCTGCCCCTCGGTTGGTCCGTTCAGCATCAGCCTCAATCACAGACATTGGCGTGACTCGCATCGACTTTGTGGTTGGTGACCCCTCAAACTACTCCTCATTTCATGCAAACCTTTTGACCACATTTTAAACCTGCCCACGTAATAAGCCGTTTCCGGTTCTGCAGCTTCTTGCCTCTAGACTTTCGAAACGCACTTCTCCCTCGTTCAAACGGTTTTGATAATTCAGGGTCAGTGCGAATGCTCTCAAACAGCCAATGCGTCCGCCTTAAAGTCTCCAATCACTCTCGTTGTAGGGCTGTGCTGTGGCGTCGCACAGTGGACACTGCTGTGTATTGAATGTCGTGCAGCTTCCTACGCACCGCCTCCCCAATCTTTAGATCTGCTATGCAAAGCACAACTCACCTTTTATAAATCCTATCCACGGTTCCATCTGCTATCATCGATGTCAGTTCGTCGTTGATAATTTTGTAGTATGGAAGCAGTTTTGGCATGTAGAAGACGTAGGCCCCATACCAGAGTGTCAGGCTCGTCTCCAGACAGTACTTTCGTGCATAGTATTCGATGAAGGGCGATTCGTCGAGCAGGGCAAAACCACCCTAGTGGGAGGGAGAAGAGCAGCCCTGTCAACTTCTCTACTTCTCATCACAGTGAGATTATGAGTTGTTTGATGGCGGACATGAGAAGGTGGGCTTACTGAAACTCATCAGAGTGTAAATACAATCACCCATTGCCAATCGGTAATCGCACATTCAGCAAGATGTACCCTTCTACCTCAGAGGAGGCAGTTGGTTTGTTTGACGATGACAAAGTGAGGAACAAGGTACCTTAATGGTTTGTTCAACTCCGATGCTTCGATTCGGCGGTATCATGTCCTTGAACTTCGTGTTGATGACTGTGTAAAGTGCGTAGATTGACGGGTCTAGCGGTACACGCATTTGCAATTCCATGCTAGATCCGTTTATGTAGGCATATCTGGAAAAAATTGACAGAAACGCTTTGATGGCTGTAAGGGAACTAATGAAATGTAGCCGCCTTAGATATTGCAATACTTCAGTAATGCGATGGTTTAGTAGTTTATGGGTCAGGGCGTATCGAAAGGTGATGAAACTTTGTACACTAACAAGGGGGAAGTTGTTTACCGTCTTCCCATTGATGGACAACTACCCTAGACCTTAATAAATGTCGCTTATGAGAAAATGTCAGACTTGAAGAAATCAAAGTTGGCTTCATGATAATAAGGCAGCTAAAATTCAAGGCTGTGCAACCAGTAGGCGGATAGACGCACTTGTAGTACTCCTGATGAAGGAGGGTAGAGACGGTGGTGGGGAGGGTCCCCAACGCCGTGAAGGAACGATAGGACGCGTAGTTGGCGCAGAATGCAATGACAAGGATGAGGCAAAAGAACCACCACACCACAATGAGGATCTGACTCGACGCCTGACTCGGTGGCCGTGTCCGCACTCCCTGCAATCACACAAATACACATACAAATTCGATGGATAACGCCTTGGCTGTTACTCCGGACGTGATATTTAGGCGCCACTTCTGGCGAACATTCAGTAAATTGACAATCTCTTTGACAACAGAAACATATACGACGATGTGAATCTCGAGGGTGCCAAGTTAATCAGTCTCCCTGTCACTTTCGCACAATACTCCTGGCAGTTACGTCATGTAAAAATATTTCAGGGAAACATTGAATAGCACCAGCTGTAGTATACAATGCTTACATTTCGCAAAAAACGTAGTCCTGAAAGACGATCAAGCATAAGTCATGCGTGAAACTCTATCAAGTCCAGACCTCTGTCGCGTAATGCCTTAGTCTTTAGCCTCCCCTTTGTGCACAAGAGAGTACGAAGCGATGAAATGGGATCTAAGCTTATCCATGCCATTCAGAGACATACTATAGATACGAAGACGTATTAATGTTATCGTAATATGAGCGCTAGTATCCTCTCACTCCGCTAGGAATTGTATGCGCTCTAGATTGGCATCTAGGAAGTATTAAATTTGCAGTACCACTAAAAGGTTGAATTATGGGAATATCTTGCTAAGTGGTAGAGCAGTAAATGTGTTCGCAGTAGCTGACCACTTTTCGGTCTCGCACAGTGGCCACCACGGAGGGCAGTGAATAACCTCCAAAATACGATAGCAGATGAATAGTAAATATTCATTTGCTTCCGCTCTTAACATCACTAAGCGTCTCCTTATTTGCCGCAATTTTATAAAGTTAGAATCACGCTCATAGGCCTTTAGGCTTCAAGATGAATTCGGGTCTGCCATGTAATCCCAGTAGGGGCAAGAGACTGACTGCATACCTGAAAGAGGTAACCAAAAACAAAGAAAATCGCGGAGACTATGTTGTAGTTGAGAGAATTAGGGCTGATTTTGTGAACGAGGGCAAGGGCCACACCAATGGCAATCGTGGTAAGGAAGATGAGGAGCCACGTAGAGGCTTCAAAGGCGACGACGAACTGGAAAATTTGCGTAGAAACCGAGAGGGAGGGACGGTAGTACATGAAGCTGTAGCCAATACTCCGAATAGGAGTGGTGCTACGAAAAGTGATCATTCGATCCAACGTCTCCGAGAAGGGACCCACTAGGAGATCTATGTTCTGCAACCATGGAAAATATCAAAAGCTCTGACTGACTAATGAAGTCTAGAAGTTTCATGAAACTCACCCATCGCTCGAGATGGCCAAAGACACCCGTCCAACGTCCATTTATCTTTTCACCAGGGTCCGTGTTGAAAACAGTGATATTATAGGGCACATTCAAACGCTTCAGGAGCTCTTTCGCCAAAACAATTTCGGCTCCCCGTAAGGTCACCACTCCGTTTTTAGCGGTTTCCTCCATTATCACGGGTGGCACCTATAAGTCATTTCTTTTATTTCATTCACTAATTTTTAGCCCCAATTACATGCATGCTTCGCAAACATTCCCATCTTCAAATGCTACGCTCTGGCCAGATTATGCCACGTTTGATCACTCTACGAACTACCCCTCCCGCCTCCCTTTCCTTCATGGATGCCAATTTCTTACAGTCTTTTTTACGATTAACTGAACAGACTTGTTACCACTAAGGTGAAAAAACAGCCCTAGTGGTGGTCATATTTCGAGCGGTGCTGCTTGAATGTCATGCCAATAATACTCGCTGCCACATAAGCTCTACCACCAAGTATAAGTAGGGAGAGTTGCGAAGCACAAGATTATTCGACACAACATTGGCGGTAATGGGGGTTGGTATTCAACTTCTTACCACAACAGTGCCAAGGCGGAAGGGTTTTCTGCGCATTTGGTGTAACAGAAGTGCCTTTTCCGGCGGAGGAATCAGAGCCTGGAAATTGCCGCTGACAGAGCCGTTGCTAGAGATTTGCACCTTGTATAGCTTCAAAATGCGCAAGATAGACACAAAGAATTGGGTTTTAAAACATCCTGTTATTGAATACTAAAAAACGCTATTGAGAACTGGAAAGCTTAGTCCGAATGTTGCAAGAGAGAGCGCAATCTTTTTAGTAACCGCAGCCCAACTTGAATTTGGCAACAAGGCGATTGATAAATTAAATGAGCTTACACTCGCCAAGTCAAATTTTACGTCCACGTAGGAGTAGAAGTTCCAGGTTTGCTGCAATTTCTCCGCATCATTGTCACACACAGTGCTCGTAATGAGAGCCACTGGACTTCGTAGCTGAAACAGAATTCCATGTATTCAAAATCAAAAGGACGTTTCGGCTCACGGCATCTAGTCTAAGAATGTGTTCAAAGTGTAAATTGTGCCTTTGGACTGATCTCTTACTTTTAAACTATATAGGTAGCCTCGAAATGCCCTAAAGTAAGTTAAATTTTAGGTAATCAAGGCTTTATATTTTGTGGCTTTAAGAAGGGATTTTGCTGCAGAACGGCCGCATACAGTAAAAGGCAGGAATTGCCGCCCATAGCCTGGCAAAAATGGTAGTGTCTGCGTATAACAGCGTGAGGTGTGGCGATGAGCCTGAAGATAGCGAGAGTGCTAAGCTCATTCTTTATGTTCTTTATGTTCTCCATTTGGAGCCCACTCGTGCTCACTCAAGCAACTGGAGAGATAAATGTAGGAGGCGGTGAATTCCACACTCACTCCACCGACAATTTGACCAAAATTTTGCTACTGCTGACGAACTTCGCTCTTTTTCTGACAGCTATGATCAAGTCATAATAAGACTCCTGGTTTTATCTTGAAATTTACAACACATCATGTGAATTGCGAAGTGCACTTAGCGTCTCTTCTCTGGTCCAGTCCTCTGCCTCATCCACAATTATCACCACCTTCACTTACTCCACCAGTCCACAACTACCTCCAAAGTGGTTTCACCTCCCGCGAAATTGTCAGTACTACGCTGTCTTGTTGCTCAGTGTGAGGGGTGCGCCAACATTTCCGATTTGCAAAGGTGTGGCTGTGGTGCCGGCCATTGCCAGACTTAGCAAGTAAGGTTTTAGCTTTCGCATTAAAAAGTCAAATTCGGCATTGGTATTTAGACTCACATCTTTTTTGAGAAGTTTTGCTAGTTTCTGAAGCGCAACAACAGCCATGTCCCGAAAGATAAGATCTTTCGGTGTTATGGGTTTTGGTATTGCACTCAGCTCGGTGAAGTCGGTGAACTTGCCATTTGTGGAGAATTCTACTGCAAAGAAGTTTGTATCGTGCACGTGGAAGTCATCCCCCGACAAAGTTACACCCTATTTGTTAAAAAAGGTCGCCTTTTAGCCCAGTCATTCTTGTTGAAAGAGACTTGAACTGCTTAATTGAGGGGAAAATTAGCATCAGGATTTCGATCGAAGTGTTTTATACTACATATATATATATATTTTTTTCATGCTCCATGGGAGAGTGTGATTACATTACTAGATGCCACTGATACATTTTTGTTTAGTATATTCGATAGCGAAATAGACGTACAGCATTGAAGACAAGCCAATAGAAGGGATGTTGAAGGATGTTCTTCTCTTGTGCCTAGAGAACGTCAGTAATAGCCTCAGGTAGTGTCGGTAGTACCTACCTTGTGCAGAAGTTCCAGGGCGGCTTGATGGGCTACATTGAGAACTAGAACATTGGCGCCGTCGACAAGGATTTGACTAAGGGTGTCCTCGACGTTGGCAAAGTCACGTAAACGATACACATGGAATTGACCCACTTCCTCTTTTACAAATTGGAAAGGCCTAATGTCTACGTCAGAGGTCTTATCATAAACACGCACACAACTTACCAACGAAGGGATAAATCTCACCCTCTGCGTAAAAAGAAGGAAAAGCTCAGTCAGCGAGTGCAATTACAGTTCTGGTCTTTATGGAGCATAATGCGAATAAACTGCGTTCGATTTCAGGAAGTTATTTGTTATCGTACCATTAATGGGAGTAGTGTTGATAACGGGATAATAGCTGTGTTTTATGGAAGTCTGTGGATTATAACAAGCACAAAATTGGACTTTTCATGAATTGAATCCTCTACCTATGCTGCTAGAACTACTTGAAAGAGACCGGGGACTATGAAATATTGCACAAACCCATGCTGTCAAAGATGTAGGCAAGTTTGGCGACTCCAATTTGGGAGGTGAGATGCTCAAATGCCGCCCCGATCACGCTATTCTGCACACCAGAACTTAAGCCGAAGCCGATCAAACGGGTCCTGTTAACATGTTCCATGCTTGTCTTCCACACGGGTGGGAAGAATGAGGGTCCGTAGAAGTAGCTGGGTCCAATTTCCACGAGAATGGTCTCATTAGTTATTACTTTTAACTCTGTAATAAGTAAGAATATCTCTCTGTGGGGGGGAATGTCGTCTCAACTCTTCCACTGTTTATAGAGACGGTAAACCACGGTGTAATAAATGCCACCTAATGGTTCTGCGGCTTACAATGGCAGAAGAGATAGGTCGCAATGCTCATGCATCATGCGCTTCACATTTTTGGTGTGATTTTGGGCATGCGGCACATAAGAATGGGTGTCAACTCACGGCTTTCCAAATCAACTTTCCGCGCTGGTACCTTCAGCGCGTTAAGGAACATAGGCTTGATTTCGGTGACAGGAAGTTCCGAAAATTCGCTCCTTTGAAGAAGGAACGAGAACAATAAGGAGCATCGTTGTGGGTCCAATTTCGGATCTGTGAATACTAAGACGAAAATGAAACTTTCGATTTCTTGGCGCACAGTTTACATGACGTTTTATGCTAGTATCTGCGGATCATCATAGCCCTTTCGGGGCATTGATGACGTCTTCACCGAATTGTACATCAGTCCTTTAGAAGGGAAGGATTTCACCATCATTTTATTGACGAGGAAAAACATAAAAAATTATAGCATACAATAAATTTTATCTTTTACGAGCTATGTTACGAATATTGCCGTGTTACAATGACAAAGCTGCATAGTGTTTTAGGTGAGTAGGTGCCTTCTGCAGTGATTGCAAAATAAATTATTTGCAAGTGAATTCTAATTTTGTGTAGAAATCCAAACGAAAACGAAACTACAGGGATCAACAGTGTGATTGGGAGGGCCTTGTAAAAAAGTCGCAATACAGAGGGATGGTGGGAAACAGAAGAGGATTGTGCTGTGGAGCTAAAACAAATATCACTAGCCAGCACAGGTACTGTTCATCAAGTTTCTGGCCGACAGTGAGGTAATAAGTTTCCTGCCAACGAGGACTCAAAATCCATGGATACTTTTGTTCACAGGGGAGTCTATGTACTTTGCACCACGTCCAACACGATAAGACTTTGCCACTCGCCAGTAAAACATTTCAAGTTAAGCACGCCCATCCCAATATCTTACCACTACTGTTAAATAAACAACGAAAGCCATGTTTTGAGTCGAGCGCTGCAGCATCTCCATGAATGAGCGCTCAGCCAGAGTTTGCAATCACCTTCTTGGTTTGAACACCTGATTTGACCACCCTCACAATCCATTGTGCAATTGCACAGAAAATGGTTCGCCCTTGTGTGCTAACATCACACAGCCACTTCCAAACAAGAACCTTTGCACATATGGAGAGTGAGCGCATTTAGCACTCTGGATACTAAGCCAGTCTTCGGTTTCCATTGAAAGCGAAGTGAAGTAAGTTTTTCTAGGCTGTGCTTTTAAGTCGTATTGATACATTGCTTCGCGGTAGAACTGCTGAGGTGATGTGGTAAGTGGCGGAGAAGAAAATCTAGGATGTAGTTAAGGAGAGGAATTGCAGTATTCGTGTCACAAAGTTTGTTGCAGTGTAAAGATTTTTAGCATAAAACCAAATCAAAAACCCCGTGTTTGAAGAGAATGAAGTCGTAAAACCATATGCATCAGAACCTTGCTGAGTAGTCATTTATTCTTGTCCCTGCATGTGTTTTTTTTATCAAAATTTCCCACCGCTTAAATGCTATTTATTAATTTATCTGTTTGTATGCAACAATGCATGATATTAGAAACAAGTAAATAAATGGTTTCCAGTCTTACGTATGGACTTCACAACAGATTGTGTGGACCTGAGCGGAGCCAAAAGAGCACAGATGAGGACAACTCTGATGAGATTCATTTTTTGCACCAACCTGCACAGTCTAGCAATACCCATGCACCCTACTCACACTTCTCATCGTGATTTAAGCGCCTGCGTCCAAACTCTCGCACCCGCCCTTGCACCTCGCCCCCCATTGGTCCACACCGCCCTCCAAGGTCATTGTGCCATAAGGTCGCTTGAATGCGCACGCACCGCTACCCTCCCCCCCCAATGTTGCACATACAATCCACCTCCGGCGGGCATTAACAAGGCATTTACGTCACTAAAATCGGGCCAAGCGATTCTTAAAACAAATTTAATTGTGGCTGTGGCATGGAGTGTCTTAATTTCGCATGAATAAGAAACTACGAAAGTATGTTTAAAGCCAGAATGTTGTTTCTTTCTGTTTATGGGATTAGGAATGTATTAACCATTCTCTTCAACACAATTTAGCCAACTGGACTTCTGGGAAGCGCTGGCCTTATGTTCAAAATAACCAACGCCCACACAAAAGGAGCTATAAGGCCTAACTTCAATCTAGCCACTGGGACTTCGATAATCCCCTGCGAATTAGAGGACGGTAAGGGGGGCAGGGGATGGCTAATGCTCGCTGCGACTTAGCCTCATTTGGACGTAACGTTTGTGGCTCTGGGTAACCTCGAAGCTTGTTTTGTGCGAGGTAGGAAATGCGCAAATGCGGCCTCTCATCGATAGTCAATCCCAAAATCCAGACAAGAATGTTGGCGTTGGTTACTGCAGACGTGATTGTAATTTGATTGTCACAGTGTATTTAACTTATTATTAAAAAATAATGCTTTTCTTCATTTATTTGGTTTATCCTTTCCAATTACTTTGCTGTCTGTTAATTTTGGCTGAGATAGAGAAATTCCAGAGTCCATATCAAGGGTGGGGAGCTTAAGTGTCTCCCTGAGTGCTTTTTTATGCTATGTCGTCGAGCTTTCTTTTAAAGTGGATCCGTGATCCAGAGAACGTAAGGAAGGCCATGGCGATTTTTCGTATGAATTACTTGGTTTCTGAATCCATGTAGGGCGACAGTAGACATTTACCTTAACAGCTATAACTTCAAGACTTTGACTCCTCAGGTTTTAAATACACAAAGTTATATTTGGCTGCGATAAGCATTGAAATGGGGAAGTGAGATCGGTTTGTATGTCTCTCAATTTGGGACCATCTACTTGTCTCACATTGGCTTACCTCGGGAAGGGGATTCGTTCGACCGCATGTGATGTTAATCCATCGACTAAAACAGGGCATCACCAAAACCGAGCTAAATTCCATGCAGCGTGGCGTTTCACTGTGACTGGCCAGACTCAATGGCCTTTGTAAGCGACCATTTTTAGCGCTTTTCATTGGTCGAGCACTCAAGAACTTCCCATAAAAACTCGATTAGGGTGGGCAGCAAGAATCATAACCGTGGCACCTTATACACAGAGTAAGTCAACAGATCCTTAATATCTTTTGTGCGCTAGAGTAAAGGCCATTAGACCAGACCGTCAGTCGATCGTAGGTTACTGATTCACGGGAAGTCAGTAGAGGTCTCCCTCTTCTCTTCAATTTTTGAAATCCTCAATTACGCACCCTGTAAATCATCTTAATGTTTGATAAAGGCAGTGTTTGTAGGAATCCATCAACTGACAAAAAGCTGTAAACGTTTTTAAGCCTGAGGAAACCACTGAAATACAGGCGATTTTTTTCTCGGAACATGCTCCAAGTTATGAGTAACTATTTACTTTGCAAGGAAGATAGCTCTTCCAATTAACTCCCAAAGACAGAGTCATTTGAAATCACAACCTAATAAAGCCGATTCGGAATGCCGACTTGAGGTGGAATGCTATGGGGCTCGAGAGTCTAATCATAGCTGCATGGGACCAAAGCTGAAGAGTGATAGGGTTACAGATGACTACGAGGCACTTTAAGGGTTACACAACCACCACTGTGCAACAAAAGCCCCTTTTAAAAGAAAATTACAACTACTTTTCCGTTACTTTTGATAATAACTTGTGCGATTTTAGTCCGCCGACATGCTGCGCTACTCGGTTTTGCATGTCCTTAAGATGAATCATGACTACGAGTCCTCGAACTCAATCAAAACTTCTGCTATTGACAAGCAAATCTCACTTCCGGATGACGACATGTTGAAGCGCCATCAGCGCTTTAACCGTGGTGAAACAACAACAAGTTTGGTTTACGTACTGCCATTCGATGGCTGCTTAAACTCTCGAAGCCTTTGTAAAACCGAATCACAGAAAGTAATCGACTCCTCGATACGATCCAGCCAAGGGGGCCCCAATTTCAATGAGACAGAAAAATTTGGTCCAGTGGTCTCTTCATCTCCGCTCAAACTCACCGACATCAAGCGTGGTTTTAATCCCGCTTTGGTTCAAGCTCGACGCCTGGACCAACTGGTGGAAGCCTATAAAAATATTCTCACCGCAGTCGGTGAAAACATTCAACGTCCCGGCCTGCTTAAGACCCCCGAGAGAGCGGCCAAGGCACTACTCTATTTCACAAAGGGTTATGAAGAAAGTGTGGGTGACGTCCTAAACGACGCAATTTTTGACGAGGATCATGACAAACTTGTGGTTGTAAGGGACATTGAGATGTTTTCTATGTGTGAGCACCATATGATCCCGTTCATGGGGCGAGTATCGGTGGGATACCTACCCAATGGAAAGGTGATTGGATTGAGTAAGATCGCGAGGATTGTGGAGGTGTTCTCACGACGTCTGCAAGTGCAAGAGCGTCTGACACGTCAGATTGCCGAGGCGATGATGACTGCGCTTCGACCCCGTGGTGTGGGTGTGTTGGTAGAGGCCACCCATATGTGCATGGTGATGCGCGGAGTTCAGAAGGTCAATGCATTTACTGTGACCTCGGTGATGATGGGTGAGATGGAGGAGGATGCAAAGTACCGACGCGAGTTTCTAATGATGATTGGCAAACATTAACTGAATGCGAATGACTTTCTAAGAAAGCATCTAATCGTTGTGCTTCTCCGTGGGTTTCTCTGAAAAAAACTTCCAATTTCTGCTCTCATCCCTCTTTTACGTGACTAGAAAAGGGTGAACGAATTTTTAATAAAGAGGAAAATCAAATATTCAGAAAAACCACCATCTAGATTGCCGAAATGATGAGACGTTGGTAAATTCATAAAACATCGGATACCGGACGTCCTAAGCAAATGATGTGTTAACATCGGAAGCAAAGAAACTCAACGAAATTCAATCTTGAAATTGCCGAAAACATTTTGGTAAAGCACAAACATTTAAAGCAGCCCTTATAAAAAGCAGCGACACTGTATGGAGGAGTTACAACTCAAGATGTTTGGAAGATCCAGTTGGTTTAGCCCCTTTTAGAGTTTGGAAAACAAATTCAACTTGAGTAAAAATCCAGTTTTAATACGGTAAATAAAGATGAAACGACCTAAGTTGTGAAGGGATATTAAAGCAACTAAGCTGGAAATTAAAAGCAAATATATAGATGCTTGCCAGGTCTGTAGATGTTAAAAGCTGATTGAATGAAATTGAGTATGAAGCTAAAAATGATGATTTACATTTCAGAAAAGGAAAAATTACAGCTTGCTTGGAATTAAATCTAATTTTTAACCTTATCTGTCTACGTGCATGGGCGCATTTCTGTGATTGTTCGTTTGTCTTTCGATCTTGGCAACAGGCCACTTGAGAGCTCCATGCAACTACTCCAAGCCCCACTCTAAGTGGGTCAATGCGCATTATTTTTTCCTCTCTCATCCTCGGGAGTCTCGGAACGCTGCAGGGGGAACGCGACATAACCGGCTGACATAAAATCAGACACCAAGAGAACTTAAGGGAGACTAATCGTAAATCACGGGAAGCCGAGAAACGCAGCAGTCAATTATCCCAACTTTTCAAATAGCCACATTAGGACAATTCATTTGCTACAAAAGGGGTAGCTAAAACACTTGAACAAAAGCACTAGATGGTAAATAGTCAAATTTGACAGGAACTATGAAGGAGACTCGATCAATAATAACCTTCCCGTGAGGGATTTTATTTGCAATATCACCACAAAAGGTATCCAAAATATTCGGCGGCTACAACCAAGGCATTTTATTTTTCTAAAAAAGCAAATCAATCATATTCCTGTACGTTTAGTTTGCCTATCCTCCAAACATCAGAGTGAGGACGTCCCGCAGCTAATTCATGATTGTTTGAGGATCAGCCTTTTAACGTTATAGCCAAGTGGTCACATATGCGTGACGCTACTGGCTGATGTTTTACTGTGTTTCCTGTTAAGAATGATTCGTGCAATCTTCGAGCTTTATTAGGATGCGTCAAGCATTTTGTAGAAGTTATCCTTCGGTTGATTGTTGCATTTACTCCAAAGGACGATTGTTATAAGCAGCCAAGCAAGGTCTGAACACCACGTGAACTACTACGGAAGCCTTTGCAGACCCAAATCAACGGTCGTCTGCAATATCCGCTTTAATGGCTGATTTTGCTACGCGGATATCCTAGTCTTCGAGCGTTTTAAGCACCATCCTGGTAGCCTGTCGGTCATTTATCCATCACCGCTTGTGTATACGTACGGTGAAACCCCGTCCGAAAGCTTGTGCGCAATGCAGCGTTAATTGTTTGCTTGACACCTAGGACCTCGTTGCTGTATTCACTCTGGACAGTGTCCCCAATGCATATCCTCGTCCATTCGTGCATGAGTACTGATTTGCTGACAGTGGCATCAAAGGTGTTTCCGTCTTCCTTTAAAATACATCAATCCTAAAGATCAGAAGATGACTGCTGGGGATGGTTGAAAAAGGAACAGATCCGCATTATCCGCTACCATACTTGAGTTTCAAGTACATTACAAAGAAGCGTATGAATCGAGATCAGCTAAAAACACAAAAGAAAAATTTTGCAAGCATTAATCTTGAGCAATTATTTAAATTACGAATCTACATTGTACAAGGGAAAACGCCTTATTCGCGAAGGTTAGCAATTTGAGCCAAAGGTACACCTTTGACCCAATCCCGTGACCAACCATAAGTAAACTCTTCAAATGGGCTTATTTGGCACCCCCCTTACACAATTCTTCATTCCTCCAACTGCTTTGAAAACGAACGGAATTTTTGTGTAATAGCGGAGGTTTGAGGGACACGGGCTTACGAGGGTAGAATTGATTAGTCTATTACACGGTGCTATCGTCGAGCACTAGGCTCTATTTTGCTACTGCCGCTCGCCCAAGAAGTGCATATTAAAACAGCGTAATTGCAGTTGCCTATGCCCTACACTCCATTAAGGTTTACACAGAACTGCAGTTTATTTTGCTTAGACGAACCATGTGGGAGGAAAGAGGCAGAATCGATTGATCTCACGGCAGTTCAAATGCCATTGTTCATCGGAATGAATGCAGGCTGAGCCCTCCCATAAGGCTTCCACCGCAAAGTGCAAAAAGTCTTGCCGTAAGCATTCTTTTAACCCAAAGAATAGGCAACTGTGGGAGTATTGCGTAACACAATTCGAAGACTGGCTTTTATAGGCGCCAGCTTAAGTTGATGTGCACAGCCGCAAGAGATGCATTATGAAAGTTGTCAGTTGCGTATGAAAAAACAGAGTGTTTATGGTCATAAATAAAAGTTCTCACCATTAACAGAAAAGAAATAATTGCAAAGGGTCGACAAAACTAAGCGAGCAATCAAAGCCGTTGTCCTTGTTAACCTGGCATTTGTTAGAGTATGCAAGCTCACTTCAACGTCTTTGTATTTCAAGGTTGCAGAAAGTTGATAGAAAGTACTTCTTTACTGACGTAGGCACCGCTAGAAATTTGCTGAATTGTGTTGCCTAATCTCGAATAACTTTAAGACTTACGCTACTTTAAAAGCAAGCAAAATTTCACATACTTTTGCAATTTTTTAAAAAACATTTAGCACAATTTTAATTCAATTAATGTTTATTTTAAGTTTGAGCATTGGTTAGTACTAGATCTTTGTTTATATGACCTTGCTTAGGTCGCGTCAATTCGGGTTTAACGAAATAGGCTATGGTTCTGAACACTGTTGGGTTCGATATTGTGTACCCGGATGGATGTGCTGAAATAGACGAAAGTCTTCGACCGGATGAATTGAGAAAGCGGATCAATGTACGTGGATTTTGTTGGTTTTAGCTTTTCAAGGATATAAATGCTGCTCTGCGTGATATGTTGCGCCAAAGTGGAATAAAGGATGACTCGGTGGCAGACGATTCCGTAAATCAACATTCGGTAACTCAAACCCAGAAACCGATCCAGTTGGTCGGTCTCCTACTGCATTTATTGTCCCACCAATTCACTCACCATCCTGACATTGACATCCGTTTGCGTATATGTGTGGCGGTGTGCACATTACTGAAGCTGTTTTGTCCTACCAATCCATTCGAAACCCTTTCAGATTCACAGAATCGCATTGAGGTACCACGAGTACATTTGGTAATGGCTTCAGGACCTCCTTACCTTCTTAAGCGAGTCTATATCGAATCTTTCTAAGCTGCATAGCAAACATGATGTAAATTATCCACGCCTATTTACTATTGTATATGTAAGTCGTCAACTTTTCGTCCCTACTTTGCTAGACATGCTGTAAACTAGATGTATTTACCTGGTGTCGACTGTTAGACAATGGCGATAAGCACTTGCTTAATTGCTTGAGGACACTAATAGAAATTGCTAAGTAAGGCGCGCTTTTTTGCCAAACGCTTTTTGCAGAAACCTTTCAATATGGGCTTGGTCGGATGAAGAAACTGTCCGGCAGTTCATTCTCAATTCACTTGTTACATTAATACATCAATCTTCTGCCCTTCTTACTAACGATGTTGTGGCATATCTGCTATCCTTCCTCATCGAGCCTGCCAAGAGTTCTCAACCCACGCAACATGCACTGGTCAAGGATCTAATTGTACGAGCTGCTGCTCAGCTTGAGTACCCCATTCAGATGGTAAGTTGGGTGGCTATCCCACTTATCTTGTCTAGCTCATCCAAAACTCGCTTGTCCTAAGCGATCAGAAGTATGCGTCTACGGATCTCGATGAGTCAGAAGCTGGTGTCCGTCCACACGATCCGCTTGGCGAACATTCATTCATCGTAATTTATGCTCTTCATACGCTGCAGGAAAGCCTGGTCTCCCCAATTCTACCCTGTGTTGAGCTTAAGTTGAAGTCCAGTGTTGCCCGTGAGAGGAAAAGGGCTTTCCGCCTGCTTGCTCGCATTTTCTCGGAATCTGTAAATCACTTATTGTGCATGAAATTGCTTCCTTAGAACTCTACGGTTCACCACAAAAATCCCGAGTTGTGGACGACGTTCCTCTCCAGGTTCAATGATATCGATGCTGACGTGCGGAATTTCTGCATTCAGATGGTGCCTGTTATGCTGAGACAGAATGCTGAATTACCCAGAGACAAGCTCGTTGATTGCCTTAAGTCTTGCACCATTGACAGGACGGAATGTAAGCATTGTGTTGCTTTTTTACTCAGTTGTCTTTCGGTTGGTTGAACTCAACGCCCCTCTCTCCATGCACAGCCGTTCGTTTACTCGCTCTCAGAATGATAGCTACATTAATGCATGAAGCGAAAGGCGATGAGGCGGATTCCCTATTTGACATAATCTACAACCGGTCGAGGGACAGGTCACTTTCCGTCCGTAAAGAGGTTCTTTCCGAATTGGCTCTAGTCTATAAGCAGAACCTCCAGGCCGCCGAGCCCAATTTGGATAAAATGGTCATGACTCTAAACTCCATCATGCATATGTATTATCAACCGTCCGTTGATGACAAGTAAGCCCTTCGTTCCCGATTAAATTTCTATCTCGAGTTTGGTCGCGATGTTTTATCCAAGATTAGTTTATCCACAGTACATTTCGCATTCGTTGCCCTCGTTGTAGACGTATATCTTACATTTCCTCTTCCCAATCTCAGAATAATAGTCGAACGCCTCTTCAAAAGTTGCATTGTCCCCTACAACTTCGATACCAAGGAACGGGTTAAAAGTCTTTTCACCTGCTACCAGTTGGCGGATGATGCATCTATTAAAGCTATACAAGAACTCCTTAAAGTTCAGTTTGTGTAAGTTAATTTTTCAAAGGAATGTAATTTCACCTGAATCACTCATTCGGTGCGCTAACCCTATCGGCTTTGATAGAACTCGCCTCCTGTATTCTCCATTTTAATTGAGTAAACGTTTAACTAAATTACGCTATCTTTATTTGTATGATGGCTGATAGGTTGATCATTTTTATTTGCAGTGGCTCTGCCATCGTGCGGGAGGCTCTTCGCGTAATTGTTGATCACCAGGGCAAAAGGATTTTGGGTCGAGCTAGCGCTGAAATGGTTCGAATCATCCAGAAACTCTCCAGTAATATCCTCTAATGCGCCGTGCTCTTTAGCTCAATCTAGTGTTAATTCGTCCTCTATCCACCTTTCCCAGGTCTACTGCCTAAAGCTGAAAAGGCAATCGACCATCTAAAAAAGTTTTTCAATGCAGTTCACTCTGATCGACCTCTTAGAACAAGCTGCTGCCAGCTTTTCCACCCCAATTGTTCCTCAAAGATGGCGGCTCAGTGCATGGCAAGTTTTCTCTTTTACATTATGAAATTTGCGCCCGTATTTACTGGCCTTGAGCCTGTGAAAGGTCATTGAGGTGCGAATCCGTATTCCTCCAATTGCTTTACTATTCGTGTTTCATGGGCTCAAGAATCTTTAGTGCACCTCAAATAATGCAAAATTGGTTTGAGTTCTGCATTTGCTTACACCTTCCGAGGTAGTTAATCTTTTGAGTAGTTATGCGATCTGGAATGCGGTTGCAAAATTTCAAGGTCTAGGGTTTTGAAGCTAGCCTTATTGCAAGCACATAAAGTACCGCGAGACTAGCAGTTTCGAACCCTAGATCGAGTAGGTCCCCACACTAGCATTGACAGTTTGAGTCTATCACTTTGCTAAGTTAGAATCGCGATTCCGCTCATTTTGGTGGATCACAGGACAAGTTAAGGTAAAAAGTCGCATCATAGCGAGAGCATTCCTCTTTCCATAGGTAATATTACTTAGTGTGGGTTTTGAGAGAATACTTATGTGTACTGAATCGGCGGGTGGTGCGCTTGTGGAGTGGTGTTACGTTGGACGTTTGGAATGGTTATAGGAACATTTTCTTAGACTTATAGTGTGAGACATTGCAGTGTTTTCAGGTTAAAAACAAGGACTGACGTCTTTATTGAAGAAAGCTTTCGATTATCTATTTTGGTCTCCTAGCATTGATTACTGGGCAGTATCTGAGATTGGAGCAGTTGTTAGGATTCAAATTTAGCCACTCGTAATAGACACTTTCCTTCTCTGGCGCCCTAGCGTAGTGTTTACCGTAACTTTAATGGTGAGGCCCATTCGTTGATTTGACAGCACGACCTATTGAAGCGGATTGCCTCGCAGTTAGGTGGCGGGGGAGGTGAAGTAGCGCAATACGAACATACTGTGAAACTTCTTGTGGAGCGCTGTGCCTCCGTCCTCTTTGACGAGGCCTTCGGCCAGGAGCTCCTCACTCGCCTAGTCGTCTCCATGGAAACTGGTTCCTCACAAAACTCCCTCAAGGAGGAGGTAGTCGGTCAGGAGTTGGTGAGAGACTTGCGGATCCTTCTTGCTCTCTCCGTCTACCACAAGGTTCCTATTTGCTCTTTTGCCTATATTGAATTCATGCATTGGGTTTTAAGCATTTTAATAACCGAATTTCTTTTAGCAATTTATTTTGCATTGCTTCTTAAGCGGTTAAGATCAGTTTTTTGAGTGCGGGCGCATTCCTTTTCTCGTTTTAGGACACGTTACCTGCAGACGACATGTTCCAGTACATTAATAGCGTCCTCGATGCCCATCAAAGCACCCTTGTTCCTGATGTTCCTGTTGAAAGCCCTTCGACCGAGGATCCCAGCTCACCAGTCGAACTATGTCTCCAAGTGAGTTCAGTTGCTTTTTTAATGTTTGTTACGGGAAGTACTTAAAGTTCTCATTGTCCTTTCTCCCGAACAGACACTGAAACCTTTTTATTGTATGCTCGGATCTCTTTCGAGTAACTCGTTAGCACAATCGTTACAGAGCTCTTTGAAATTCGGCTTTTCTAGCGTTGTGTTCCGTTGGTTATTTACCAGCACCTTGTTTTTAATCAGCTTCATTATGCGTATAAGTAAATAGTTATAATATTTAAATGCGTTAAAAGCAATATAAATAAACCGTAAATTTCAGCTTCAAAAGTGACACTGGTGTATCACATCAAATCTCGTTATGCTTATATGACGTTTCATTATGCGTAAATCGTTCAAGATACTTAATTTAGCACAACAAATTGCCACCATTGCCGTAGAATATGATCTGTTCCGTTTCCCCTATGTTCTGCTAAAAATAAATTTGCCATATGGCGCTCACATTTTCCTTTTGTTAGTTGAAACAGCGTTTTTGATTTAGTGTTTCATCAAATTTACGCTAATTCTGGACACTGTGACAGCAAAAAATCGTGTTCTTGTCTCTAGCCACTATACGTATGAAGTTCGACGTTTTCCCTCTATTAACTTGTCAAAACCCTTTCCACAGGTCCTGTGCTGTCTCCTTGGCGGTGGTCCAATCTATGGTCCGAAAGATGCAGGTGGTAGCGGGGTCGCCCTTGAGCAGCACGTGTCTAGCTTTCAGGCCTCTCTGGAAGATGCAGGGGCGTCAGCGTCGACGGAGGGAGAGAAGCGACACAAGGGGGTCAAGTTTGCCGCTAAGCGCTCTCGTGGTGTCAGCCTTTTCTACTCCGGCAGTGGAGAACAGCTCTGTGAACAAACGCATCAAATCCTTCCACTTCTCGCTGCCTTTTGCACATCTGGCCTCACAGCTGCCTATCCACCCGTCTCCATCGCTGATAGCCATAAATCCACTCCTCCTACTAAGGCGAAACGTAAGGCATTAGTCTTCAAGCAGTTCAGAGTCTCAACCTTCTGTTTTTTCGGCCTTTCTATGTGTGAGTATGCTTTTGCTGCAGGTCAGCGTCGGGGGGAAAAAGAGTCGGCAATGGATGAAGCAGTTGAAGAGGTGGTGACCGTTGGTCAAGCCGGTTTGGCCTGGCGTCGGGAGAAGCGACGGGCCAAGTTATCGGTGCGAGTGCTGCGTCAGCTGCTCTCCGTGGTTCACGCGTTGGCTGGAAAGCATTCGACTTTTCCCAAGGGACCTGTCTCCTTTCTTGACACCACGCGTCAGGAGAGTGATGTCAACGAGGAGGATGATGATGAGGAGGAGGAGGAGGAAATAGAAAACAAGACGAAGACGACCACCACTGCTGAAGGTGACGGCACCGTGTTAGCGGAAGGTGAGAATGATCTTGATTCGGTGTGCTCCGAGGCACCCAGAATGGCAAATCTGGAAGTGAAAATTCAACAAACCCTGGACGAAATCGTGAAGGTATTCTGATGTTCACTTGACCAACGTATGGAACATTAATTTTATCGTTTTTTTTCTCGTCCCCTATCAGACATGTCTGGCTTGTGATATCGCCAGTTCTGATTACATCACCTGCTTGACAACTCTGAGTCATGTGGGACTATTGTTTCCGGGTGTTTACAACCGTCAGTTAAAACCCCTAATGACGGGACACTTAATTCCAAACCTTCTGACCAAAGATGGCGATACAGAGGCGCCAACAACCAAAGCAGCGAGGAGGGGTGGTAGGCGACAGAAGGCGCGGACGGTGACTGAGGACGATGGCAAAGAAGGTGCACAACCCTCAGATTGGACTGTAGATGGCAACCTCCCCCTTCTCACTCGTGCAAAGGTGGGTGCAATATTGTGACGCCGGAGTTATCTTTTGAACACCATGAAGCTTACGAGTCTGGAACTGGCTTTGTCATAAACGCTTGGAAGGACTGAGGGGTTGGTAACGTCAAGACAATGCAGCCAATATTTGTCTTTCTAAAGGATTTCTGAAACAGGAGGCATAACTTGCGCTATGCTGACTAGAGTTGGCTTGATTTTTCGTAGATAGCAGCGGTGAAGCTGATGGCCAATTGGCTGGTGGGGCTAAAGCTGCAGAATAAACAGGTCGCTCAGATCATCATCCGTCTTATCCATCGCATCATAGTCCATGATGGCGATTTGACGTGCAGTGGTCTGATGAGGTGAGTGAAACCTTAAATAGTGAATTTCATTTTTTGAACTTTGAGTACATGTTGGACAGAAGCAGTTGCTTCGAATGTTTAGTTAATTTGTTTTCTCTCCGTTAAGAGGTTGTGTTAGTGACCATCCACTGTGCTCTCTCCAACTGTTACCAGTATAATCATGAACTGTTATTTCGACCCACAGCAAGGCAGTATAGATGGAAGGGGAGCAGGTGGGAGAGTGAAGAGCGCTTTTTTGGCAAATCGCGTGAAGTTCAATTAGTGTTATGCGTACGACTGTTATGTGGAGTGTCTGTTGACCGTCCACTAGGTCCTTTACTGGTAAACTCACCTCTTCATCATTATTTGGAGTCGCTTTGTTCAGCCTGTCCTGCCCATATTTTATAAGGACGAAATAAATAACGTTAGTGTTGGCTCATCGAATTCCATTAAATATTTTGATAGTAATTTACTTTACTCCGTGGCAGCCTTTCAAATGCTAATGCGTTAGTGTAAATGCATAACGCTGGTTTCATTACAATGTTTTTTTTCAACGATATGAGAATGAACCAACGGGACTTCTTGAGGCTTGACGTTGAAGGAGTTCTTTACTTTTTTTATTCTTTTGTAGTCTTGGTGACATGTCCCGAATGCGTCTTGTGGCTGCGACCTCGTGGTTGAAGATTGCCCATTTTCAGTTCTACGCTGAAGTTATTGAAGTCGGTTGGTATCAGTCTATGTCCTACGTTATGTGTGTACGTCCCATGGCATTTCCTTCACTTTCTTGCTTTTTTGATCACCATTTCTTCCCATCGGCACTCGGTTGCTATTGATTTCCACAGTAGCATAGTAGTCACTGCGATCCAGCAAGAGTTGATGTGGCATGGGAGCTTTGTTTTTACGAATTGTGATTTTCGTTGTCGAAAAATACTCTTAAGCTCAAGGCCTCACATGCTACGTCGAACTGAAGTGATATCTATCATACCTTGGAACTTCTGTGAACGTACACTTCGTTGTTCCTCATATTTTTAACCTGCCGAAGGCAGTGATTTCGAAGCTCTAGCTTTTATGGAATATATGAATCCAGGGTTTGTCGGATGTAAATTTCATTTTCGTAATTATTGAGTCTTGTTGGACGTAATTTTGGGAGTTTAAAACAAAAATGTTCTCTTTTGGCAACTTATTCAGTTACAAGAACTGCAAGAAGCGCCAACGCCAAATAAAAGTCAACAAGGCTTATGGGTGAGCAAAACAAGTGTATAAGCGCCAATGGAATATGAAAACGAGAGGCGTTGATGGAACTGGAGGTGATTTGGTTATAGAAACATTTTGGTCGAGATTACTGTCAACGAATAAAGTAGGCAGCAGAAGTGCCATGCTGTTACTTGCTGTGTTCACCTTTATGCAAAACAAATTAATTCTGATGAAGACATAGCTTCCTCTTTCATCGCGTCGCTTGTTATGTGAGTTCTTCTGGACATAAATTAAACTAAATGGACATTCAGACAGTCTGCATCAAACGTTTACTCTCAGCGTCACGCATATGTGACGCTCCGATTTTTCTGTCTTAATTCAGCGTTATAGGTATGTGACGTGTTTGTTATCAGTTCATAGTAACTGCAGCTGAGCTTAACAATGCAGCGAGCAGATTGGCTCTGATTAATGAGAGCGAAATATATGTATCATATTCTTTGTGTGGAGGAGGTTCTGCCTAGTTATTGGGTAGCGGCTCAAATGATCCAAGAAAGGGAAAATAGGCCTTATTTGAACGAAAAAGTTGTGGTTGTGATTGTTTAATTTCATCCGAGAACCTCGCAACAGCCTTATTAATGGCAGCTAATACATTTTTTTCTGTTCGGGGTTCCAATCCTCCTTTTCCTTACCAAACAGCGAGCATTCCACATGTTTAGGGAGGATCATTTTGTCAAAATACAAAGTATTGATATTGTTGTTAGTAATTGTTTGACATTGGTTCGACAAAACTTTATTGAGACACTGATAATAAGGTTCACACTTCATTTAAGTTACTGAAACATTTGTCAGGTGTGCCTGGATTATATTAGCCTTTCGAGGCTGGAAGTCTATGCTGATTCACCGATTCGCCTTTCCTCTTCCTTGCACTGCACAGGATCCCTGTAGCAACGTCCGATCTCACTTCCTCGGAGTGTTGCACCAAGGCCTAATTCAGCTGAAACTGCCCCTTGAGTACATGGCCATGTTTGCACACGCTGCCGATGTGTCTGAATTGGCTTTTCGTCAACGCGCAAAACAGTACCTCGCAGCTAATGTCAAGCAGCGCAGGGAGTTTCTAGCCAAACATGGACCCTTCAATGAGAATCCCAGCACGTTATTTTCCTTTTTTGTTTACGCATATTGGTTTATCATAGTGAAGAAATACGGTCCGTGTCTGTTTCAGAGCTTCTCTTCGCTCTGCTGCCCGACTTTGTGTTGGCCTACACCATTCACTTACTGGCTCATGATCCCGACTGGGAGAAACCGGATGATGTGGCTCGTCTCAGCGTTGTGAAATCGTGAGTACCTCTTATTGGCGTATTTTATTCTTTCCGTTTTCCCTTTTGTAGTGCACTTTGGTTCGTAATGGAGCCCATCATGGCCGGCGGTAACAACTACACTTTTCTGCGTCAGTTGCTGGAAAAGATCAAACATTCACAGGACGCTCTTCGTCCCACGGATGAGAACAGCAACACGGTAAGCCGTTGGGGCCTGATTATTAACAATCTGCACGTTTTGTTGGCACGATCGGTATCGTAGATGTCTGAACTCTTGATGCGACCCCTTAAATTGGCCTATTTTATTTGTCTATCAAGGCTTGCTCTCAGTGTTCCTAGATATTTACCCTTTTATTGGCCACTGTAGCGCCGGGAATCTCCTAGTTGGAGGATAATTTTAGTTTCGTCAAGTCTTAAAATATTCCCTTTGCTGCTAGTTACAATACTGGAAAGATACACTGCTGGTGGAAATTAGTGAACCGAAAAGGTTCCTAACAAGGAAAATTTCTGTGAAAACCCCTTGTCTCAAGTCCACTTTAATGGGATTTGCCTAGTAACGAAAGGTTTTCAACGTTCCCTCCATTCTTGTTACCTGATCGGCTTTCTGTAAAATTCAGAGGTGTCATGTAGCAGTATTAGACCTGTGGCAGTGGCTCTCAAGCTGAAACCTCAGCCCCATTATCAGTCATGGAAAAAGGGTTCCTTTTATGCAACACTGCATTTCCATTCTTCGCTGGTTTTATAGTGGTATTCACTAGCTTGTCATTCTGTATGAATAAACAGGCATTTTTAGACGATTTTATGGAATGGTGTTGAATGCTATCTTAGTTCAAAACCAGCAATTAATGATTACCAAACTGAGCTCCAGTTTGTTTCACCGATTGAAATATGCCTTGATTACCTAGAGCCTACTACATACTTTGACAGTAAGGGTGGAGACAACAATTACCTAAGTGTGGTGTCAACCATGCTCTATCTCCGTATTTAGAGGTAGGGATTGTGATTTTGTTATTGCTGTTTCTACCTTGATTGTTTGGCCTTTTTTATCAAGAAAATTTACATCGCCTGCGACATATCCCTGGGCCTCCTGCTCACACGTTGTACCAACATAGTGTGGAAGGGATGCCAGTTCGAAATAAAGCTGCCTCGTACCCTCTTCCTTCGTGCACCTTCCTCCTTTTCCAATCCCGATTTCGCGCAGCTCTGTCGTGGCGAGGGCGGCAGTCCTCTGGTCACCTTTACACCATGCAAAAACGCTAAAGCCGTAAAGGATGGTCTCATTCCCCCTCAGTTTCTTAGAGTCAAGAACCCTGCTAACAAGCATCGTTCCCAACAGCCTCAACATTCGTCAGTTGGTGATAACTCGGAGATTGTAGACGAGGGTGAGAGCACGAAAGAGGAGATAGAGATGGAGGGGGCGCCAGCCAATGAAATGAACAGCGATGGCGATGCTGGCGATGTGGACCTGGAGACATCTCCTGGCCATATTGAGTCAGCATCAGGCGAGGAGCTGTGTTAGTCCTTGTTGTGCTTAATTTTTCATTCGCATTTTGTGACTTTTCTGACTGGTTTCTTTTGTTTTTTACAGCTGGAAAGAAGCGACGAAAGAAGGATGCTGGGGTGGCAGCCAATGTAATTTCGAAACGCGTTAAAAAGGCTAAGCAGAAGGAAGGTAAAGAAGGTGGAAATTTGAAGCAGACCAAGCTACCTTTCGCGGCGAAGAGCAAGACCACAGGAGGTCGTCCGAACACACGCATTACCAAACCATCGGCCTCGTCTGGCATCGGTTTGCGGCGGTCGGCGCGGCGGACCAAGTGATGGGAAAGTTACGCCGCTGGTGGTTTTTTTACTTAGATTGTCGCGACTAGGTTTAAAGGCGATCCATCCGTTTCTTCTCCCCCTCTTCTCGCACGATTGTAAACACTTCGCATTCCCTATATCCGTTCCTTTTTTTCTATGTATATGCACCTGTATGTATTAATCATCTGGATGCTGAACGAACATCGTTCAGTGAAATTTACCACTAATATATGTAAATTTTTGCTATGTCAATTTCTGTGGTTTTTCAGGCACATTTGCCTTCTATTCGTTGTATGAATGCATGCCATGTGGGATTTCTGCACTGCTGTGGTGTGGATCAAGTCTTCAGTTTGAAATACTCGTCTATAAAACAGTGGGAAGCTATCATGATTGCATGTCTAGACTGAGGTGCTGGTTTACATCTTAGTACCGGATTTGCACGGGTGGATTGTGCAACAGTCTGTTGCGCATGCGATCGCTTAAATTAAACTGCAAATCTCGCATTTGTTTGACTCCCGAACAAGGGTGTGTGCACGAATTAATCAGTCTGCGCTCAAGTCACCACTTGGTCTGGAGAGTACAGCGGGTGGGCTTCGGCATCCAGCCATCGCGTCCTAAATGGTCTTGTGCGTTCTAGTCGTCGTATCTGGTTGCATAACCACAACCCCAAGTGCATGGGGTTGGCCTGCACGAACTAATGTTCCGTTGTATTGTCTATTTAATGATGCCACTCGTTCGTCCACTTTAGTTGATTTACTGGTCAGGTTGTGTGAGATCTTGACGGCTGGTGTAGGAATTTGCAGTATCATTAATGTTTTATGTGGGTCGATTCAGTGTGGTTACCGCTCATAACCACCGCACAATTGTAGGGCGGTGTTTTGGTGTTCTCTCTACACTTTAGAGACTGTTGAAAACCTCGGTCAGTGGCTGATTATTCTGGATTCATCGTTGGTGTACAGGTTGCACAATGCATACTCCTAGGTGAAGTCACCCAGTGTGCTCTGGCGCTGTAGTGCTGTGAGCTTGAAGTGCCAATCAACTGCAATTAACCCGCGTGGCACTAATCCGGGTGCTAAGCCAAAGCCTTAATTGCACACCATCAGGTGTGAATCATTATCTTTGTTGGCAGCACCGTGTTGTAATCACAGCGGAGCACTTCCTCCTCGCTGCCATCAGGACTGGCGCACTAGCCCCTTTCCACCTGTTTCATTGTATCCCTAACTGAATAAAAATTAGCCCTAAAGTTGACACGTTATACCAAAGAGGGTAAAATCGAACGTGAAACAGGTCACACGTGAGGCACTTTTTATCACCTCAACCATAGCATTGAATTGGAGGTAGAACAAAAACAACTTTTGTGTGGTCTACTGGTAAGGCAGCTAGTTTGAGACAATAGGAGTTCATATTTATCCCTTCCAATGCATTTGATAGATGCGATAAATTACTTGGCGCGCGCACCCAATCGTAAAAAACGGTGAAACCTTCCGATTACAATTGTTTTACTTTGATCATTAGTTTAATTCTTCATTCTAATTTAACAGGTATACTATTGCCTCCTCCCTGACTCTTCTGTTCTTTGGCAATGCATTTTCTGCTCTAGTATTACGACTTCTTAGGGCCTAAAAAGTCACGAAGGTCTGCATTGATGACAGCAGAAAGTGAGTTCAATCTTAGAATACCACTGCCTTGATTTCTATTGTTGAATACTAAACACCTGATGCACCTGCACCAGTGACAACGCCCGGCAGAAGAGTCGAAAATGACGTCCCATGTTCTGCAGAATCATCGCTCACCACTGAGGCGGCACTGACGTTGAACTGTTTGGAATACTTTGCTACGTAAATGCCCATGAAACGTGTGTGGAGATGTCTATAAGGTGAACACGTGATGCCTTATCATTCACCTCGCTCTTGTGTGGATGGACCCCAGATGGTTATGGCCGGGAAGCGCCAAAGTCTGAACAATGTCTCGAGGAGGAACAGAAGTAAAATCCCACCTTCAAAAAACTATATTGAAACTCGTCTCTAATTGAATGACTCAAATTTTAAACCAGCGTCGTTACAACTAGTGTCAGATATAGATGACAGCCGTCATATTTCTCCCTCCCTCAGCGCGGTTCCCAAATAGGACGCAAATTAATATCCATATGATTGCCTCAAAGAACTAATATCTCTGCAGTAAGGCATCCAAGGCGCATGCGAACTCGATGGCTGAGGAGGAGGGTTGGTGGGTGTATTTCTCAAAGTACTGACTACGTTGCGTCGGCCGACGCGAGAGGCTGACCAAAAGGCCCAGCCCTTTTGTTGGTCGGTGGTACATTTTCTATCCGAGTATTATGACCTCTTTGGACGTCAGGATACTCGAGATGCTGCGTTATATTCTTCGAGATGAAAGAAAGATTATGCCAATATTTGTGCCATAATTTTCATTTTCAATTGTGTTGCTATCAATCGTAAATTCGGTTAATGAGCTGATAATAGCACCTGGAATAAGTGGCACTTCACCTAACGTACTTTGGAGCGATGGATTACTACCACTGATTAAATTAAAATATGTAGAAAATGCGTATGTTTTTAGCAACCGGAAAGTGATTGAGGCTGCTAGTATGGCTCAAAGGCCGGCTTACTCGGTACGGGAAATGTGTCCATCTCAGGTGACCGTAACCGAAACCGGCAGTTAAACAGGCAAAGTATTACACTATCATCTTCGGAAGAGAGGTACTTTATGAAGACTAGGTCATGATAAAGCGTTTCGCCATGAAGCATAATAAATGACACAAATTCCGCATCGGTGTCTCATTGAATCGATTGCAGTAGAAGAAGTTTGGATGCTGAGACTGAGATTCCTTTCTAGCGATATCAGCTTTATGACCCACTATTCCTGAAAATGTTGCATATCGCTTCAAATTTGATTGAGTTTTCTATTAGGGCGGGGAATAGGAGAACTTATTGAGTTTACTTGCATTAGGTTCATAAGAAGGTAAACAAAGCATGTAGGACATTAGAAAAGAACTACACAAAACGTCATAGAGCTGTTCTTGATAATCGCGTGAGGGACTGCTTACTGGAAGAATATTTGACAACTCCCTCACCATTGCAGTAAACACAAACCTCGCAAAGGAACAGGTGTTACCGACCTTCGAGAAAAAAGTAACATGAACAAGCTCAAACGTAATACTGGTGTCCCATTAACCATGTATCCATTTAACTCGTCTGCTCTTTCTGAGGCTACGAAGGCCGAAATAAGAGCCTGAACTACTGACGTAATACAAGTAAGCCTATTTATTTTCACTTGGAAACTAATAAGGGCTACCCGATTTTCGAAAGCGCACTAGGTGTATTCTCCTTCGGTCACAAAATACAGACTGCGAAATATAGCTCAAGTCATCCTTCATATGCTGGATATGTTAAAGGCTAATAATTAACGTCGGACAGTAGAGCAGAAGTATGTGTCAAAACGTCATAACCAAACTCTTTGCATGCTTAATTTTTCTGAACAAGAGTGTAATTGAACACCGACTCCAAATGCACAAAAGATTTTGCTCGCAGTGACCTATTCTTCAAAGGTTCAACGTTTCAGTGCGTTTAATGACGTCATGCACCTCATCGTGGTCGCGCTAAAAGTCCGCCCGCAATAGCTTAGGTACATCTAATTGCTGTTTTTCGCTCACAAAGTAACCTATGTAGCATTTAAGAGAATTGACCGAAGACCTTTTTGAAGGCAAAATAAAAAATCGATTAAGCAGCATGCATGTGTTTGGCTAACAGAAAGGATCAAGCCTGCTAGTATGGCCTAATGCCAGCACATTCCGCAAAGGTAATCTAATCACCCAGGTGACCGAAACCGAAGCAAGAACTTTGACAAACAATGAAAGCATTGCAAGACTATTCAAATCACTTTTGAGATCAATTTGTATAAAATGCTTAGCAGCTCTGTGAGGTTATACTTTTGGATAAAATTACTAATAAGACTTTCCATAAATTTTGTTTGAAATATTCGCTCCTATGGTTCTAATTTTGAATATCTGACGGCTTTTAAGGGCTTACTATGACTTGTATTTGATTGGTCGAATATTCATACGCTTCTGATTTGTCTTGTCTTTGTGTTACGCTAGGGTTCTTTAAGCCGACTTTTCTGCCTGGCCTTTAGCCCATCCTTAAGATGTTCGCCTAGCAGTAGAACAAGTGATTTATTCGTGTATGCGTTACATGATTGGATTTATTTCTCTTGTCGCATATAGACGTTGATAAATATTTTCATTACTCTTTTCGTTAACAACTCAACGTTTCCTTAGGTGACGGCAGTTTTGGCAGTTTCGTAAGCATATCTCCGTTAGACCTCTTTAAAAGCTTGCTGAACAACATAAGCTTCTGTTTAATTATAGATTCGATTTCGGCCGATTACCTTCGAGGGCGATGCTAGCCACTCTAGTTTCCATGACGATCGGACTAGTTTGTCTGATTCGAGTAGAAACATCGATTTGGACCGTGAGGACTCCGCTGTGGGTGGTACTGTCACCACTACAAGCCTGCTAGGTAATCCTCAAGGCATAATTTCCAAAACCGATACCATCCGTCGTCTTCTGCGACCGGTTCGTGAGAAGCACTCTTCCAAGGAGGCGGAGGAGGTGCGCATCACCCAATTGTATGAACACGCCCTTCAAATATCCTCTGGTTCGGAATCTTCTGTCGAAGCGATTCCCCTTCTAGAGAGCATTGTTCACAGCTTCTTACTGCGGTCAGCGCCGGTAAGTTTCTCTCTTCTTTCTTTCTGCAAATTCTTTGTGGTCGGCTTTGATTACTCAACTAGCTTATTTGTTGAGACCTGGTAACGATAACAGAAGAAGACTTACTCTCTGCTTATTAATGAATACACTTTCGTTTGTATTATAGGCAATGCCAGCCCACCTAAAGACAATCAAGTTTGCCAGCTGCAAGCATCTTGCGAACCTCTATCTGAAATCGGAGAACTTAGAAGCTGCTCTTAAATGGTTTAAATTGGTAGATTATTCTTTTAGTTATTCTGGCTCGCATGCTTTGGGTTCTTTACTTTATGGGATCACGCTTTATTGCATAACGTGTTGCAGAGTCACCTTTACATATATCGGATTCTGGTGTGTTTTTGTCTCGAAGCTTGACCGGTCTTGATAGTGGTTTTTCCCCATTGGTTTAATAATTCGTAATCTGACTGATTGGAACCGCGTACTTCATTCACTCTTTCTTTGTTCATGAATAATTCGTTCGGTCCTTGGTCTTTAAATTGGCGCATCATTCAGCAATGTAAAGTGTTATTCGTAGTCGTGTTGGCCAGATTTGCTCCATTTCCCTGACTTTTGTGGTATTTGAGCTACTCACTAAGGAAAAGACTTAATTCTGATCGTAACTTTGTGATTAAATTAGCACTTACCTATGGAGATTTAATGTGGATTTGGTAGTAACTTTATCATAGACATTGTGGACTGGCGTCTGGATGCTTATGATCCTAACTGTCTGCAATGAATTCCAAAAGTTATCGCCCCAGGGTGGCTTAACTAACAATAGCAAATTGGTCGTATACGTCCGCATTTATGGGTGATCCGTTCGCAAACATTTTTGGGTGAATTGGATGTCAGTTAATACGATCAATTTCTTCATTTTTTTTAAGGCTGTGGAACTGGACGAGACAGATTTGGGCCTTTGGCTGAAGCTAGCTAGCACTGCAATCACACTACATCGGTTTGATTTGGCTACGCCGGCACTGACCCATGTCCTCAAAGAACAGCCTTCGCACCCACTGGCTCTGTACTGGGCTTTACCTTACTTCTTTGCCATCTCCGAGTTTGAAGGTGACTCCCGTCTCTGCGCATCTTCCTCTTTACAATGTCTAATTTGGACTGTAGTCAGTTTGTTTACGAATTCACCTCGAAATAGTCGACTTATCGATTCACCTATGAAAAACCCAGAAGGAGTGTTGGGTTTTTAAATGGCTAACCAATCAGGTTTGCTGGAGGAAGTAATTGTTGACTTAATATGCAATTGCATTCTCTCGTATCCTGATTTTAATAAGTGAAGGTTTAGTTCAGTAAGGCTTAGAGATTCGGCTTCATCAGATTTTTGGAACTTGAATCTCCAAACCAACCTTGGCGTCCACATTACGGAAGTAGAAGAAATGATGTTAAGTCCTGCCTTACCTACCTATTAACACTAACACAGTGGTTAGGGACTACGTTCAGACAAGAACAGGATCTTGTCAGTCACATTTAAAGACTGCTGATGCACATTTCGGTACGTATCAAACTGGTCGGAAACCTTGAGTACTCTTGACGTAGCTTTCTCCGGCGACTCTTGCTTCAGGCATCTGTCCTGTATTTTGTCAATTTAGCAGATGATTGACCATACAAAATAGGGTCAGGCTGACCACACCACAAAGAGATTTCATCTTTTTTATGCTTTAGTTCACCCATTCTTTGGATAAAGTTAATCGATTTGTGCAAGATACTCCTAATATTTTTTTAGTGTTCTGCTCTTATTGTTAATGAAAATTCAGTTGCCTTGAAGGTAGCAATCATGGTTTTAAGTTTATGAACGATAATTGACTGGGGGTTTTAACTAAGTTTCCTGATACCTTGGTTTGGGAGTGCTCCTTGTGTTGTTTTTTTATGTTTTAATAGTTCTGCTTTTTTGGTCATGTCATGGTTGTGCTCTATAGCAATGATAGCATAATACCAAACACCTGCTAATGCCTCATTGATACTCTAATTCTTTTTGTTTTCATGTGATGGGCTTCTTCAGCCTGTATCTCGTACTCCGTGCGGTGCCTCTTTATTGACCCCTACAACCAAGCGGCCATTCACTGCATCCGGCGTGCGTTAGCCTTACGACCAAGTCTCGATTTTCTTTTGGAGAAACTTCTGGAGCGCCATCCGGACATTTTGTCGCATGGGGTCGTCTCCGAGGAGGCCGAAACAATGGTGAGATGCGACAGTTCCAACATTAGCTAACCATTGACGCGTATTATTCATAATTTTCATAGCGATTTTGAGCGTGTGTGATGTATGGTAGCTCAAAATGTTCTTATGATTTTTATATCTCTGTATTGGAATTTATAATACCCTATCATTCTTTAAGTGTGTTGATATGAGTTTTTGACGTTCTTAATCAATCTCCATTGTTCGTGCCCCATCGTGTGCCTATGGGATTTTTTGTTGATTTCTCCCCCAATAATTTCTTTGGCTTGGTTTGGCCTCGAATGAACCTAAGTCTTCCGTGAACTGACCTACCAACAGCGTTAATGCTAACGTGGGACCTCTCTTCCCCAATCAAACTTAAGACTGACCAGCGTATTGCAAAGATTCGTGGGGGTTACGTGCGAATGTCAGATGAGTTCAAGAATGCGGATGAGATCAAGACGGTGAAGTTTCCAGAACCCCTGACCAAACTTTCGTGAGTGTTCTTCTCCGTGTCTCCAGGCTCCTCCAATCCTCATATTTGAGGTTAAATGACTCTTGGCCTTTCCCTTTACAGATGGGAGCACTTGGCCCGCGCCTTTGTCAACATGTTCGATCGACTCAACAAGGAAGGCGTAAGTGATGGTGCCATTCTTAATCGACGATCAAATTGGAAATATTTAGCTTTAACTCCTTATTACCTCTAACATTTTGCTCTGACTTCTGTTATCTAAGTGTTTAAACGTGGCGCATAAAAAACGGGAAATTCCGGTTTAATTGTTTCCGTGGGTAGATGGTTCTCTGCACGCAGCTGGATGTACTCATGAAATGTGGAATCTCGCTCTTAAGTGTTTCAACTTTTTTGTGAGGTAACAGTCACTTTGCTAGGTATTGTGCTGAGTATTATCGAAACTGCAGGAGCTACATTGAAAGACTGCCTTGTACGCTTTGTGTGAGACAAGCGTTATGGGGAATACCGTTGTATCTTTGGGGTGTTGGGGTTCCTTTTAGAAACCATATTCCATGACCAAAGAAGTCATAGTTCATCCATAGCATTTGTAAACTATCATTACTTATAAGATTGAAATTTGAGGTGGACCAATATGTTGTTCTAAGTAATCTGCATACGTGATCTGTTCGGGAATATTAAATGAATTTCAATTATTTGCCATTCTGTTCCTTCATTCATTTTTAAGGATCGTCTGCATTATGCACCAGTTGGTTTATCATTGCTAAGAATGGGTGTTTTGGCGTGCCTCAGTAAGTGTGTCAGTGATACGTGGCCCACTGTCCAGTTTTATTAACTCGTTTGTTATCTCATCGTTACAGAATGTTAGAATCTTCCAGCCAGTTTTTTTTTCAAAAAAGCGACTACACGTTGTTCTGGAACTTGGGTCAGATCGTCCTTTGCGCACCTGAAATAAGACGATGTCAACTTTTGACCTACCGCGATTAGGTTGGTATGCAAATTTGGCTCCGCTATTTTTGTCGTGTTAAGAACTAGAACATTATTGCTTTTATTTATTTCCAGCATAAGTATGTCTTTTCTCCTAATGCGCAATGCTTCTTTAGGCGATTAATTCAATGCTTGATCTACGTTCGCTCTTCGAGGGATGTCATATCCCCTCCAAGCAGCACTCACAGGAAGCAGAAGCAGTTGCCTTTGCGGATATAATTATCATAGACGTTGATTCCGAGGCTTCATTCCAACCACTTTCTTCCGACACCTGTGGCGACTCCTACCAGCAGCCATCTCAGCCACGTGATCAGTTGCACCTTGACTTCACCGAGACTCAACAAACTCCAGCCAGTGTCAGGGTAGGCTCCACACTCATTCTAGTAGGATGGTTTATGTGATTTTAGTTGTGTCGCAGGACGAGTTGCTTACGATCATAAATATTGGAGCACTATAAAGGGAACCATTTAATGGCAATTTTTTCCTTATTTTCCTTGTTGAGTTACTCAGTTCTCTTTTCGTCATTCATTTCGTGCAACGCTAAGAAGTAAGCCTCAATTGCTCCAGCTCAATTTGGGTGCGGTACTCGAAGCCACTTAAATTTTTACCCTCGTATTTCAAAGTTTGCTAAACATATTTTCATATTTTTCAGGTATTCCTTTATAATTTCCATTGCTTTTCTATCACTAGAACCTGTTTTATTTTTTGAACAGCTAACTTTGCCTCTCATTAGTCGATTTTGCGTCCTATTGTTTTATGGTTTTATAGAAGGGTCGCTGTAAAGATGGATTCCTTGAATTGCCTTTGTGTTATATTACTGAACATCAGGACTTAGCATTCTTCCCGACTAGTTGCGGTATTGTCATGTGTGATGCCGGTGCTGAGCAGCCGTTATCGTCATCATTCGTACAGTTCCTCGAAATTTATCAGAAATGCCCTTGGTGTAATTTTAGTCGTTCTCGTGAATTGTAGGGAGGCTTTCGCTGATCCTGCCTTTGCTGTTACTCCCAAACATCCGATTCACTTGCTTTGTTCTGATTGTATGCCAATATCAGAATCTTTTGATGTTCTAATATCACCGGACACAACCGATTAATTGGTCAGCCGTTCTTCCAAAATGGGCCTACACCTCATACTTTCCTCTAGGGAGAAGAGGATGAGCGTCGGAGGATTTCCAAGCGCATCCGCCGATCAACAGTTATGTTTGATGATATCTCTCAAACCTTACACGGTCTCTCCTGCATGATTACCACTACTCCTTCCGCCCATAACCCCCACGCCGCCAACGCTGGTACCAGTGCTGCCGTGGTTGCTGCCTCTACGCCGTGCGCGGGTTCTCTCTTCCCCACCACTGCAGCCGACGCACAGCCTACCCGATGGCTGTGGGTTGAGAAGGCCACGCGTTTTGCCTCTCTCCTGCCCTTCTGCTTCAGGTTAGTCAAGGGAGCACACACCCGTTAATTCTCCCTTTTCGCCTTTGTGCACTTTTCTTTCTAGGGACTTGGCCCTTTTGTCGGAAAAAACACAGTCCACAAATGCTAAGAAAGATATGATGTTTGAAAAGCTTATGCCTGAAAGTCACCTTGCCAAGGGTAAGTCTTCTGCCTCCCTTTTATTGTCAACTTATTTCTCTAGATTCAGGTTTCGCCGTATTTTAGGGCGTGAAGACGAGGTTGTAGCGCCATCCGATGTGGTACTGGAAAGCGGTCTAGTGACGGAGTTCTTGCGCATCCTGTCTGATGATAAACCGAATGCTGTGCTGCTAGGCGTAGCGCTACTTTTGCAAATGTCTGCTCACATCAAGCCATGGTGTGTTTCTCATGCCTACAGTGTGTCCCTCCTTAAAATCAAAGCAACAGCGTGGCCAATTATTAAAGCAGCTCTTTAGAAACCTCTGGGCTCCATTGTGCTTTATTTTTGGAGTAGAATTTTCACCTCTATAAAGGTCATGGAATGCGAAAATCTAGTTATTAATAGGAGCTTTTTGTTATCCACTCAGTCTATTTGTCATTTTAAATTCAAATAAATGCCTCCATTTCGTTGTACTTTATTTATAATAGCTTAATGTTGAACTTGTCAATGGCTTGCGATTATTGTCTGTCAAATCTGTTTTCCCAGGACACAATCATTTTCGGCAGCCTATCTGGCCGTTTCTGCCCGCGTTCGCCCATGCCTCCCTCTTTGGCGACCAAACACCCTTTCCAAAGGTATTTTTAAATGTATCCCACTGTTTCAAATGGAAAGCAGAAAAGTGAACGTATTTTTTGCCACATCCTAATATTGCTAGATAATCTTATTCTTTCGATGCTGTAAATTCCTGTGCCGTGGACACCTAAGAGTTTTAGAAGCTGTGAGAAATTAAAATTGAGTTATAGTGGTATCAGGCACATTATTGCATTTTTTCTGTCGAATATTGAAAAGTGAGGAGTTGAACTCACAGCCAATCTCGTTTGACCTGCGACTTTACATAGTAATCTGGGAAAATTGAAGTGTTTGCGTATGCCACGTACATCGATGGCTGCATTTTGCGTTTGATTATATCCCCAAGGGTTCTATTTACCCGATTGATTTACATTGCTTTCGGCACATCTCTGGCTATTGGTTTTCACCATATCCGACAATTTCTTATCATGAAAACTTGCATAAAATCTGGCAAAAGAATATTGTGTTGTATGAGATACGATGTTGTGGCACTGGTGTCTCCACCAAAGGTCGTTAAATTTGTAAAGCATTCATCTTCCCATTTAAGGGAAATACGACACTTCTAAATTTCATGTTTCATTGCATCCCTTCCTGTTCCTTACAGTGTGCCATCATCAGTGGTGTCATTTGCACACTCAAATATACTTTAATATTATATTTAATGATTGTAAATTGTGTTGGTTGGCGATGGTGCCTTTAGAACACGACTAACTCAATACCTATTATTTATCTTTTATCAATACTCCACTTTGGGACATATTTTGCAATTACAATTCCACAGGCCTCTCTAAGGAGACCTAGTTTAGCCCCTCTAAAGCGAACTAGTATTTATGTCTCTTTCTTGCGATGCTATCCTCAATGATGACCTTTTCTTCAAGACTCTAATTTATGGATTTTAAGCTTCGTGTTCCACTCCACCGCTTCTCATACCAACAATGCCCAGTTTTTAACATCATAACTGACCACTCCAATTGACCCATCAGTCGAAGTTTGCCTTTTCCTCCTTGGCCCTCATTTCATTGAACCAAGTAGACTGGGTAGGTAGGCCATTCTTTAATGGTAATGCTTAGAGCATGGAACAGGGATTAGGAATACGCACGCACAGGACACTCTTCTACCCCGGCATTTCTAAGTACTTCAATGGCCAATGAATTATCGCAGCAATTTGTGAATTTCCTTAATGAAAGTAGGAACTCTTAAAGACTGACTAAGCGCTGGCAGCAGTGCACAACTGTTGGAAGAAAGTACTTCGATGAGAAATGGTAACATTGCTGGAAAGTAATTGTTGCTGGCTTAGTGCGAAATCACATAAATCAGATGTGTTCCCCTGATTCGTATTTGTTGTGCGAATGCAGAAGTCCGTCCACCGACGGAGGAGCTCGTCCTTCCCACCGATCTCCTGCGTCTACGTAGGTGTCCGAGTTTATGGCACTTGGCCAATCTGCATACCGCCTATGCAGAAGTGCGTCTAGACGCGTTGGTTGTCTGTCGCAAGGCCGCCGACTCGGCTAAGCGCCATCTCACCTCTTTCGCCGCCTCTTCTCGCAGTGCTGGTGTTGTTGACTCTGAGGATCCTGAACTCAGAGCATTGTCACAGGCTCTCCAATTTGATTCGGCTAGGTCTGTCTGGAGTTCTGCTATCTAAAAGCTTTTAAAGGGAAAATTGGCTTGTTGGTTTTACTGCTGATGAGTTTCATTAACAATGTTATTATCTTCACTCTTTCTTCTAGGTCTAAGTTGATTTATGACATCATTTTCACCGATTGATAAGGGCTGAATTGGCCCTAGTATTGGTGTTACTGCGATAAAGCGTTGATGCTGCCCAAAAAATGTTTTAATTCAAAGACTTGTTACCACGAATTGGCAAAATGAAGCAATGAGGTTGTATTTTCAATGCTGTAAGCTGAGATTGCAAAGCTAATGGTAATTCGGTGCTTTTGATCCGAGTTTTTAATACAATATTGACATAAATGTTTTTCACTATTATAGAACTAATAATGTAAGAAAGCTGATATTTGCATGGAAACAAATAAATTCCACCCAACATTTGATTTCCGCCTCCATTCACTTCCCTCTTACGTTTCCCCTCAGTCAATCATAGCGAATAAATTTCTGAAATTATTTATCACAGTTTTGATCCTGTTAATAGGTTTCTTGGGCCCGATGAGACGATATCGATCTCCGACTTCAACAAGGTGATGGAGTTGGTCTCTCTTTTTCCGGAGGAAGCCCCAGAATCCATTGTTTTTCATGGAAGAAGTGTGTTCCGCCCATTTACTCACAGTCACCAATCCTTTTAGTTCTGTGGATTAACTACGAGCTGAGCGTGGTCGCTCATAAATATGATGCAATGAAGGACTACCTCTTACAGGTATTTCCTTTGTCACGGCCTTCCTCAACAGACTGTTCATTTAGATGAAAGAGTTTGTCACCAGGCACGGTTCACTCCGGCGTTCGTGCTCCTTCCGTAACAGCTACATCACTCTTGGTGAGGATTGCAGGCCTTTTTTTTCTTTCCAAAAAGTTGTCACTAGCGCTCATTCACATCGACTCAATCCATCTTCACTGCAAATATTCACAAAGAGATCATTTTTCTTCAAACTTTTTTGACTCCATTTTTGTCGTCTGGAAACTTGCACTCACCTATGCTCATCTCATTTTTGTCAAATTTGCATGGTGCCATGTCTCAGCTTGTTAGATTGTCTTAATTGTTCAGTGAGTGTTAGTGAGATCATGACTCTCACGATTCGAGCTATCTTTTCGGCAGTAAAGCCTATTTTGCGCTCTCTTGTTAGATCGGATCGATGAGTTGTTGGCGCAGGTAGAGGATGCATCGATGGGCGAGAGGTTGCAGCACCTTTGCAAGGCGGAGCAAGATACTGCAAAATTAATGAAGGCCCTTAAGGATTGCCTCCACTCCCATTTTGTCGCTCCCTGTAAGGGAAAGCGTCTTCTCTTGCATTTTGGAACGGTGAGTTTACCTATTAATCTTATTTCCCAGGAACAGTTAAAGCAAGATAACTATCCGGCATAGTTATCAGTCTTCTGATCTGTTTGCCATGAGCAATCAGTTTAACCGCCTTCTCTTATGCTCAGCATGCTGAAGGTCTTCCACGTATCTGCCAAATGCTCTACCAGCCTCTGAATACCCTAAACATGAGACTCTTGCAATCGAACAGTGATTCTGAGTCAGCTAGAGAAGCGGTATTACTGGCACTTCGGTGTTGGCGCATGGCAACACAAGCACTGGCCCTGGTAGCGGTAAGATGCGTGAAGGGCGAGCAGCTTTCATCCCTTCCCACTCTGCCCCTATCCGAGCAGGAGACCGCTGGTCTTGAGGACGTTTGGCGTGCTGTTACTGTCGCCTATGACCTCCTGCAGACGTAAGTGTTCATTTCCTCCCTCCCCCAAAGTTTGATTGCCACTCTTGCTTCTTCATGACTGCTTGAACCTGTTTGACGAGAACTAGTTTTTGTTCCTTTTGCGCGACTTCACACCTAACAATAACAAACTTGACTAACTTGTCGAGCCTTGAAACTTCTTTCCAAACGGGATTTGGATGATTTTGTATTTTCATGGATGCCGTTGAAATTTGATGGGGCTTTTCATTAATTTACTATTACCACATGATGGGTAAAATATTTCAAATTCCATAGTTGATTCTCTTTTTATTTAAAAGAACTTTTTATTGCTTTTTCTCTGATGTTCAGTCTTAAAATACTCCAAAGCGGTGCATTTTGTGAGCTTCACTAGCTTAAGCCCTCTATTTAAAACTCTGGATCTACTCATGTCTAAACTGTTTTATGAAAGTAAAGGAATAGGATTTCATCCATAGACTTGCTTAACGCCAAAACTCTTCTCACTTTTTTCATCGTTATCCTCTATCTATGACCCTCAGATGTTGGGGCATCATTGGCAGCGAGATGTCTTTCGATTCGAAGGCGAAGGCTTTTGCCAGGAGGCTCACTCCAGAGTTGCTCTGTTCCAAAAGCATCTTCACCTTCAAGCAACTAGGAGACAAGGTCCTCATTTTGACATTTGGGCACTTTTGTCAAACTCTTTGCCTCATTATCGACACTTTCGCATGGCGGCTCCTGGCCACGGGTGCTTTGGGCCTGCCGGTTCCCGAACTTTCCTACGAATTCGTTACATTTTTGTACGAAACTATTGAAAGGTATCTTCCCAAACTTAACGAATTCTATAAACTTTGAACCTGCGATTCTCTCCGGTTATTCAATTATTAACCAGTTTGTTTGCCTGTACCCTGCTCTATGTCCTGGTTTATTCCATTTTACTCTTTTTTATTTCAGACTAGAATCCTGTTTCCCTATCCACCTCCTGCATTCTAATTTGGCCATTTATCGAGCACTGTACAGCCTTGGTAGATCAGACATTGACCGGAGGTGAGTGCTTACCGTACTTCTGGTTGGGCCATTGCACAAGGGATATGCTACTAGTCGATAATAATAAGTGGATTTTAAGGAAAAGCGTATGGTTTGTCTCTTGAAGAAACCCAACATTGTTTTCAGGCCTGAAAAATTGGCATTTTCTACTCCATAAAGGTTTCAAAAGTGTATTTCGGTTCTTTTACTTCCACTCTTGCAAATAAACGTGTGTACTTGTGTTTGCATGCATTTGTAATCACCAAAATCTTCGAATTCATCTTGATCGTCTTTTTGTGCAATTAGCCTCGATTAATTGATGGTTTGAAAATCTTATTCTGTATTTAGTCAGTGGTTTCCTTAAAGTTCTACAAGCCTTACAAAGGAATTACATCTCCGTTGCTATTGTTAAATATAGCGCCTCAAGATTTCACTTGCGTAGAAAATGGATTGTCGACACGCAGAGGGGATTGAGGCTACTACCACGTCTTTAGGGCCAGACTGCCTGCGTGAGGTACAATATTTGGGCCTCTAAGTGGTCCGTTACCAAACCCAATTGCTTAATAAGCTTCCAAAGCAGTGCATAGCTCCTTTCCATTTTCGAGTGTCGTCTTCAGCGCTCCCCTTTGGTCAACACCCCGCGCCGACTACTACGATGTAGCCGGTACTGCTAAAAAAACATGCTTGAACCACCCACACTATTTATCGGATTCGCGCGTATCTAAGAGGGCATTTTGACCGCATCGTCACTGATTCCCCCTGACAATTCTACTGGATGTGGAGTTTGGTACCATTCGGGAACTGCATTGGATTACGGGGGATGCGCTGATAACTCGTGTTCATCGTTAATTGTAGGAACACTGGCCTACAAGTGGGGGTATGCAACAAAAGAAGAGGCTGAACTCAGTTCCATGGGGGTAGTCTTTTGTCGATTATTCCTTGCCAATTTGTTATTTCTTCAGCCCTTCCCTAACATTTCTATCCAGCTTGTAGGACTATGGGGAAGGTGTCGTGTACTCGCTTAACAGATATCTTTTTACGGGTAGCGTAGATGGCCTCTTAGTGAACTTTTCGGGATGATCTGCCGCCAGCGTCTCTTTGGCTGTCAATATCGATCTTGCTGAACACAGCATTGGCATATTTGCCAAAGGTAGATATTATTTTCAGTCACGCAAAAAATTACCACTCAGCGGTAGAAAGTAGCATATTCATCCTCTAGGATTGAGTTTGCTTCCCGTTGCTATTAACATACCGCCTCGGTACTTTCCTGAAGGCGAAAGAGAATGTAATGCTCGGGCAGATTATTTCTCGATATACGGAAGGATTGAGGCTACTAGCTGGGTACGATGACGGAGCCCCTAAGTGGCCTATTACCAAACTGGAAAGTTAAAGTAACAATTAAAGTACTACAAATGGCCATGTCTTAAGGCTGAAAACATGGCTCATAGGGATGCATTGAATTAAACCCTCTCTTCTAATAGTACTGGGAACTCTTGTTAATTTTTGTCCGCTCATCATACAGTATTATGATTACATTAAGGAGTAGCAAAAATACCTTGTGGTTAGTTGTCGTTTAGAATTTAGGTGAAAGTCAAGTTAATCATTTCAAGTATTCTATCTGAAATTTGTGTTTTCGAACCTCACATTTGATACTAATGCACTTCCGGATAGTCATCGTAATTCCTTTTCCATCTGTCTAGTTATCATACTTCTTGCGATTGCCAAATCAGCAACTAAATTCACCCATATCGTGACGAAGTTCCACCCTATATTCGCGGAATTTGAATGCCTTTTCGGGCAAACTCCTTAACGCCTCCACTTTGCAAATACCTAACCGAAAATGTACAGCGAGTGAGAGCTGTTTTTGTGGTCAGTACGTGACGTATTTTGTTGCCTGTGATTCCGTGCTCCCTAAGCCTTCTCGAAAATAATTGTTACCGTAGCGAAGCATAGTACTGTCATTCCATTACACCATTGATGGTACTCCGTCTTAATTTTCAGAGCCGCTTCTAGTCTTCTTGCCTTCCTGCGCGACTATCCCTCCTCCTGTCTGCTCAGGTGCGCCCGAGGTCGTGACATTGCTCCACCCAGCCTTCTTTTACTTCACCTCTTCCACGACCTCCTCCCTCTCACATCCACCGTCCACTGTTCCTCCTCCTCCACCCCTTTGGGCCTCCGCTATCTCCGCTGCGTCGCTGTCACCGTTGCTAGCACTCTCCAATGCCTCTCTGAGGGCTATCATCGGCTCCGAGCCTCCAGAAGTACGGGCGCCGATGACGAAGAAGAAGTTGGTGCTGCCCACCAGTCGATGGAGAAGATGGAAGTAGAAGCCGAGACTACTAATGCTAGTCCTCAAGACTGGTCATCCGGCAGTTTTAGAGTCGGTGAGATTTTGGCACAGGCAATGCACTGTCTCTGTGGTCTGCCGACACGTCCGTGTGTGTCCACCTCTACCACTACAAACGCCACCACTACCAGTGATCCTAGTAAGGTCTCTTCTCTTCTTTCTTCTTCATCCAGTCTCAACTCGTCGCGATTCAAGGTAGGTTACCCGTTGTTCTCCTCCCACTCCCTTCACTTGAACACTTCGCTTTCGTAACCTGAACTATGAGCTATTGTCATTGAACTATTGCGACCTTAAACTGCCATCTACAGTGGCCCTGTTAATGGTTGAACAGTTCTTCAGGCTGTTTTCGCTAGGATATTACAACTACTCTTCGATTCTACCCATTTCAAATAGATGAGGGAAGCATTGTTGGTGGAATTCCAAAATTGAAGTCGTTTTGCCATATCCGCTGGTAATGGGCTCTGATCCAGCTTAAGATTGACAATAATAGAGGTTTCTGACTTCGTTTAAAATATTGATCATTTCGAAACGTGGAAACTAGGCTTACCTCTTCATGGGTCGGATAAACAGTTTTTTCTTTTCTAGGTAGTGTATTTACAGGAACTTTCCTCCTGTCAATATTTGGCCTTTTATAACGTTGTTCCCCAACTTAGACGTGGAATGGATTATCAGTACCTGTTGTCGAGTTCCACACGTTTTCAAAACCCTCTCACTTTCGAGTGTCAGCATAAAAACTTTACCATCTGCGATGCTGAAACCATTTCTGATGCTGTCTCATTGAGTTTTGATTTCAATTTCGTTAGGCTTTGAATTTTTATTTTTGTTATTGTTGAGTTGGAGTTCAAAATGGGATTTGATCTTTACACACATGTAGTGGTAACTATTTCGCCTACAGCAAACAGCAGCACCACCGGAACCAGCCTACAAGTCCAACGAGATTGAGGAGGAAGTGGAGGTGATTGAGGTGCCAAGATTTACGGCTCTGCCTTCAGCTATTACCCCAATGCCACCCTCCTGCGTGGCGCCGAGGCCTCCCATTTGGCTGACCGACAGGGCCTTCTTCTACGAATCCGTCAAGGAACATGTCATTGATCTAAGCGGCCCTTCGACCAATCTTGGCGTCTGGTGGTTGGGAGCTCGACCTTCAGTACTGGTGAATCAATTTACTTAGTGTTTCTTAGTTTTTTAAATGAATTATCTTTATTATGTCCTCCTTCATTCCGTCTTTCCAATTCCCACTGAAAATTACTTTCCTCAGTGGCTATTGCGATTGTATTTAGCGAAACCGTATTAATGTTTGATTTCAATTAAGTCATTTCCATAACGATGAAGACGGAAGTTTAACATGGCTTTTGGGTCTATTTCACTATTGAATTTGGTTTGAAATCTCCCCTTTCATTATTTTGACACGCTGATAAGCAAACTCCTCTTTTTTCTTCAATTGCTCAAGTTTCCTTCTATCTCCTCTCCTATTTGGAATATTTTCTCCAGTTAGACAAGTCTGTTGCTTTATCATCGCTCATGTCTGGGACCACTTTAGGTGCCTTTCCTTCGTTCACCCTTAATTGGATCAATCGCTATGACTTGGGTCCGTTAGCATAGTACTAATACGATAAATGATGAAATTTTGCCACCTTCCTTGTCGATGATGTGCTGATTTCTGGTCGAAAGCTGTTTTAAATATGTGAAATTTATTTTGAACACGTTTTGTGACCAGGTCCAAATTCCAGATCGGAAGGGTTAGTTATTAGACGGCTTCTGTGCAAATGTTGAAAGGGTTGCTATCTCAGGAGAGTATCGCGTTGGCATAGCTGTGATCTGAATTTGCTCGCATTTCACTTATCATTTGGCTTTATTATCCAATTAGTATTATCATTTGGCCTCCACTTGAAATTGCTCACTATCTATATGTTTCCTTTTCAGGACTGGCAGCTCATCGAAATCGCCTTCGTCTTTTATCGTCCGGCCGTGATTCCTGAGTATGACAGTATCAAATCTCTCTCGATTTCCTCAGAGGTATTTTCTCTCGTCTGTTTTGACAGCAGTCAATCAAAGAGAACCGCGAAAATGGCGTTTCCAGTCTTCAACTTCAGAACCTTTGTTTATTAAATGATAAAATGCGCAGTTTGGGCTATTTCTAAGTGCTTCTTAGGTAATGTGCGGCTGGAAATAGACTTTTCTCAACGTACATAAAAGACCGAGTGTTTGGCACCAGAGTTTCACGTCTCCAGCGTTGAAGACAAAAGCTTAGTGTAGTTGAATGTGAAATCGAGATAAGGTACACTCTGCAAAAATGTTTTATTGTAAAGTAGAAATAAGGTGGGATTTTTTTCCGCTCTGTAGCTTGCAAACTGGCTTAAGGAGGCAGTAAAGCTGATGCCGAAGTCCTATGAAGAATTCATGATTCCGGAGGGGCGAATTGATTCATGCATGACAATGCACACTCCCTTGCCCGAGCAGACGCACTATCTCAGGTTCACTCACTCTCTTCTACCCACGTCGGATGTGTCTGGTTGATAACTACGCATTCTTGAAGTTTCTTTATCTCATCTAATTCAGCGCTTTAGATTCATCAGCAATGTCGACGTCAACTGTGGTTCTGTAACAAATTTCATGCTAAATCTATTTGATGTTGATTTACTGCAACTAGGCAGATTCAAGTCTTCCATTCGATTTGAGTAGTGCAATTTCATCTTTAATTTTGGGAGATCAATGAATTTGGGTTTTTTCCCCTGTAGAAATAATATCCCTGAATGTTTTTATGATGTTTTTTAGTGATATGCTGAACCTCGTTTATTACCTTCTCGCGGACTACTATACAAAAAACAACAATTTTGAGTAAGTCACTTGAATTTCCTGTTAGGTAAACGATGGAAATACGTAATTTCACTTTCAAATAGTCTTCTGTCCAAAACGGGAGATAGTGCATTTGCCTTTGACCTACCAGAAATATGCTTGCTGCGTGGGAGGTACTGAAGTCGCAGAAAGCACTTTTCTGCGCTTGTGGGGTGGAAATTAAATGCTTATTTTTAGAAGTTAAACACGTTTCTCTCATAATCATAGGTAAATGGTATCCTGGATTTCTCATCTCTGCCGTCTTAGCTTCTTATCAGCGAGGAATAAAGTAGTCGTGTTTGGTATCATGCAAGAGTGATAAAGCATCTGGGTAGCTGTGGTGTGTTTTCCTCAGTACTGTCCTAGTAGCGGACGTGGTATTGTTCCAATACAGGATCAATGGTTTGAACGTCTTCTGGGTTAAACGTTGTTGGATGGTAATTAGATCTTTCTTAACAGCGATTCATCTACTATGGTACATTGATTGGGTGTCATGGAGATGTGGTGAGTAGTGTGTATTTGGTCCTTGATCGCATGTTTTTTAATGTTTCTTTATTTCAGCCTTGCAATACGCTACTACAAACAAGATCTCCGAGTAGCCCCGCATCATGCTGACAGCTGGGCAGCTTTGGCTCTCATCTATAGCAGCCACTTAGAACAAATTCTTAATGTGGTAGGTTGCTCTCTCCCTTCACATACTTCACCTGCCTCATTTTTTCGTCCAGTATGCAAAATAAGTCTGGAAGGGAACATTTTGTAGGTACTTCGCTCGGTTTGATGCTCAAATTTCATCCAGCTGCGATGGAACGATTTTCACTTTTATGTCACATTTGTGTTCCATTTCAATTGTTGCTTCAAATTATTTTAGGTGCGTTTGGTATGATATCATTAGTGCTTTTTAAGTTCTCATATTTTCTGAGAGAGTTCCAGAAGAAAGCAGACTAACCCAGCCAAAGAACGCATTAGCGTTTTATAGTGATTAAACAGTTGTCACTAATCACGTCATCCCTCTTCGATCTTGTTCATTCTCTTTTTATGTATGCCTTAACCGTGTCACCTAAGGAATCTAGTAAGGAAATGGGGGCGTTGTGCTTATGCCACTGGTAACTATAGTGTAAGTAAACAAATGACAGCACTAGCTGTTGTTACAGGTGAGCACAAATGTGCAAATCACTTTCTTTGATAGCACCAACCTTTTAATCATTCTTATTGTCGATAGAAACTATTGGGTTGGTGCCTCGGGACTGCCTTGGGGAAGAAAGAAAACAGAATACTAATGAAGAGTACGCATTACTGACGTAGCGGAAAGATAAAAATTTACTGATATGGTTTGGGGATCATGTCACTGGACAGAAGGTGCAGTGGCGGAGCCCTCAGTGGCCCGTCACCAACACCTGGGGCTATACAAACGATCAAAGCACTGCATAGTCCCCCTCCCCTTCTAAGTCTTGTCGTAGGCGCTGCCCTTTGTTAACCTCCCACGCTGACAATCACGACATAGCAGGTGTTGTAGGAAAAGCATTCACAAATTACTCGCGTCAGTCATCGAATTCGCCTTCAGCTTGGAATACAATTGGCTGCAACGTCGCTGATCCTTTCTACCGATCCCACTGCATTTAAAATTTCGTTCTGCTTGGGGTCCGCATTTGGGGGAGGGTAATGTGCTGGGCTATACCGTGTGTCCATCATTAGTGAGTGTATCAGTATGCAAGCCGAGTCATCGGATGAAAAACGAAGTTTAAAATGGTCTCTTAGGTATGAGGTTTCATGTCTGTTCCTCTTTGCCGCTTTGTTTTCACATCGGCGGTCCTGCCATATCTGTGTGTGTTCAAGCCTCAGGTAGGGGGGTGGAAGTATTCCAGGTGGCTTGCGGTTCAATCGTTGGGTGCATACTTGTGGAACGCAGGGCTGGGGTGGATATCAAAGTTAAATGTCACAGGTTAGTCCATTGGTAGCAGAAGTCAGGACAGCTCTTCTTTGTGACTGGGTTCGCTTTCTGTTGCCACTGGTGATGAAATTGTGATATGGTTTTGCACAAGAATTGGCAGCAGGACTGTTTCGTGCAGTCGTTTTATTTTGATCTCAACTCTATGGGGAAATCTACCCAATCCTGTATACTTTTGGACCCATAATTGTCCAAATCTTCTCAGATTATAATTGAGTGACCTTCCACCCTTATTTTCCTTTCTTATAATTTAATTCTTGAACTCAGTGCATTTCTTTCTCCTCACAATTATGATTGCATTTCAGCAAATCTGTTTGAAATGATACTGCGATTACCGTTTCAAAGTAAATCTTGCTTTAATTACCACGCAATGACAGACATTCCTCATTTCTTCTTCCTGCTTCGTTTGCCAGTATTCGGCTTGCATGCTTAGACGGTTATCAGCACTTCCAACTATTATTGTCATGGAAGCACTTCATAATGCTTAGCTCAAATTCTTTCCTCAGCATACGTTTTACTCGTGATTGCAACAGGCAAATTCCTCACTGGTCACGGTCTCACCGTCCTGATTATGAAATTTAAGAATTGAGATGGAAATGATGCCGTGGATCGACGCATACTTCACGGCGTTTCTTTTTTTACTTTTAAACGAAAACGGCACCTTAATTTTCACCAAATGCTTCCCTTGTAGTACTGATTTGGATTTTCAGCTGTCATAATCACGTGCACTGCAAGCTCAATGAATAGCTCTCCTTTGCTTAAAATCGTCTGTATATATGCAAAAAATGGTTGCATGGGCTTCTCGAATTACCACCATTAAAATATTCTTACTGTGGATTTACAAATAAAGCGCAGTAAATGACAATCAGTGTTTTTGTATTGGTTGTGTGTGTCCAGATCGATCCAAAGACAGAACGAGTGACCTCACGTGCTGTAGCATCCTGTCTGCGCTGTTTCGAATTGGCACTGCAGCTTCAGCCGCGCCTCACCACTCTCCTTACCGAGCGTGGCTGTCTCGCCTACCAACTACACTCTTACGCGGCCAGGCTTATCAAGAAGGCAATTCCCTTTCTGCATTATTTACAGACTTTTTGCCTCATCTCAATCGTTTATTTCTTCCCCTACCTTTTAGTCCATTAGCCGACCCTTTCAAGAGACGCATTTGCGGGTGTGTATGCAGTGGCGCCGACGGATGTTAACCCTTGCCTATCGCTCCTATGGTCAGGCACTCCGTCTGGAGCGCAGGCGCTCCACCTCGCCTGAGGTCACGCAGAAAGAAGTGCAGTTACCTCCCTTAGCGGCAGACGAGGCGGCAGTGGCGGGACCGAGTCCCCTTTCCATCTCTTCCGCCTCACCCTCCGCCGTCAGCGGTGGGGGCGGTGAGGCAAGTCCAGTTACATCGACACCTGTGGATGAGGAGTGGCTCTACCACTACATGCTCACTAAATGTGAGGAGAAGGCTGGTCCAGGAGCACTCTTCCGTGAGGAGAGTGGGAAAAAGCATTATCTGCGTGGTGAGCTATTTCACATTGTTTGGACTCAACCTCTTGCTTAGCTAGATCTTTGATGACTCCACCATATCATCCCGTCATTTTCTCTCCTTTATCTCAAGTCGAAATTTTTCATATTTGGCTAGTTATTTTGTCTTATTACCCCAAAGTCAGAAAGCCTTGTTGACTTTCGTGATCTCTAGAAACTCGCTCCGACTGGGTGATGCGTGTGCTGAACAATTACCAGCGTACTGCCGATGTCTTGCGTGCGGCGGGTGCTAAGTATCCGAAAAAGATCATCGTCTACAACAAGCTGCCCCATCTCGCGGTAGAGGCTATTGAGGTGTTCTACCGCACTCACGCCTTTATTTTGAAGATTCTTCTCGCATCCGGTGAGCCCGAACCCTCTGCACCGTCTCCTCTGCCTCTGCGGCAGATATGCGAAGCTCTCTACTCCCTGACCCTGTCCGCATTCGTTACAGAGCCTTCTAAAGCCTCGTAAGACCTGTTGACCTTTTCTACTTTCTAATTATAAGTACGGCTAATTACCCGAGTGCCTACTTTTCCTCTACACGCAGAGCGAAGATTCGAAGTCGGAAACGGCCCTCTCTGCTACCAGAGCCGGCAGCAAAGATGCCAAGGTTGGAGAATACTATTGGTGGCAGCGGTGGTGTGCCTGACACCGTGGAGGCCTCTGGTACCTCCCCTCCGCAGAGCGATCCCGAGATTGCAGTGGAGGTTGTCTCGCGACCCTCTTTTGGTTCAATTTCTAATTTTGGTAGGTTTAAGCACGGCAAACTTATCAACTCCTTAGAGCTCTGGAAAATGTGTGTGGAGTACTGTCGAGAGGCTCTGGAGTTGGTTCTGCGCCGGTTGCCCTTGCATTACAAATCGATGTACCGTTTAGCGCACCTCTATCTGAACCAACCTTCAATGCAAGTGGGTCAAGCTCTTGTTATAGTTTAATTTCGGTGCTAGCAGGCGACATCTCCTTATTTGTTGGCTGTCTTTTGAAGGATCTGGACAAAGCTATGGCAATACTTATGGGGCCATTTGACCACGTTACGAAAGTTGAATATGGAGGCTTATTCAAGGACAGACGTCAGAGTAACTTCTTTCACGTAAGCTAGACTATTCCATCCAAAAATTGGTTCTTATTATAGGAAAGTGAGCAAAGGAACGGATTTTATCTCGAAAACTTTGAGCTATTTAAATGAAGGTGGATGCATTGGGTTGAAATGGCCAGTGTAAGGTAGTACAATCGGGTTTAATGCATCTGGAATTGGGGAGCTCTATGCCTTTTGTCTAGTTTCCTCGAAACTTGAGGTGTTCCTGAATCATTTGTTGTTGATGGGGATCATGCTACATTGAAACGTTTAAATCTAGAGTTACGCGCGAAAGTCTGCTAGCCTACGTTTTCGATTCTTGAGGTTGAATTCTTTCACTGGGCTTACGGAATGTACCTCTAAAGCTTGAATAGCAGGGAACAGAACGAGGCAGAGCTTTACAAGGAAAATTTTCTGTTTACCAAAACGCCATCGTTTACGAAAACCGGTCTCCTCATTAGATAATGAGGTGCTTTGAAATAGAGTGCATGTCTAGTGTGGTTACCGCAGGGCGAATTTTTTTGATTTGAGAATTGTGAGTTTTTTCTTGGGGCGAAAGTTTTTCAAATAAACGCTTTGGCAGCAATGAGTTCTGTGTCTAAGAGCGGTTTTTTTTTGTTCCTTTTCTGCCTAATCAAAGGGTGTATGGCGGATTCCCACAGCAGACATCGACCGTAGCGGCAGCTTTGCGGCGCACATGTACCGATCCACCTTGATGGTGCTGGAAGTGCTCAACAAACGTGGTGACTGGAACCGTATGCTGCAGGTTTTCCATCAGCTTCGTAAACAACCACCCGAAGACAAGTAAGTTCGTGTTTATTGAACAAGTATTCTATTCTCCTTGGCATGGATTCGTGTTTTGGTTCTTCGTAGACGTGGCTTTCTAAGCGAAGGCGACCGAGTCTTCCTGGCGCGTCGAGCATTCAGCCTAATCCACCCAACTCTGCGTTTGTGGCTGTCGCGGCAACAAAAACGGGCGCAGCAGCAGGAAACAAGTGGTGAATGGGATGGAGTAGGTGTAGAGACACTGCGACAAATTTATCGACTACACTCGTTTGCGCAGTCGCGTGCTTCTGCTGCTGCAGCCGCGGCTGCTGCGGCCAGTGCCTCCCAGGCCCCAGTCTCACCACAACAGCCTCGGGCGCATTCCTCGGTGGAGTGTGTAGAGGCAGAGGAGGAACGGACAGAGGAAGCACGTGCTACTGACGTCGCACCATGCTTTGCTGAGCTTCTTGCACAGGCCTACGAACTGTGTCCTGCGGCTTGGGTAAGCTCCTCCTTCCCCAGTTTCCTGTTCTACCCTGAGCTTGTTTTTGGGTAGCTGTGGTTCCTTTTCGATTATGTGTATGCCGTGAATGGTCCAGCCGAGTTCGCGCTGATTTGTTCACTCACAATCCTGTCGAGTGACGGAACTGCATTCTCTTCCCTAAATTTTCTTCAAATAATTCTGCTTTAACGTCTTTTGCAACACCATCTTACACTTTGATTGCAGCCACAAAATAATTGAATTACCCTTACCGGATTAGTCTGCAAATTCACTTTTCAAAGTGTTTCATGGATCTCATGAAAAGTGGAATGAGGACGTATGATATTAATGCGTGTCATTTTTGCATTTGGTTAGCCAAGGAGGGAAAAATAAGCGAAATATGTGACATCATATTATGAGCTGAGGCAATAAAATTATGATTTCGGCAAAAAAATTTGAGGCTTCATTCCAGCTACCCAACATCACTTTTGAAAGCATGAATGCCTCCGTGTGGTTTGAAAGTAAATGATGAAAAGAAATGCAGTAAATGTGTTTGTGATCGAAGAAAATGGAACTTATTTTTAGTCAAAGGTGACCCGGAAAAGCCACTAAATGCTGATGAAAGCAGCACGCGCGACCTCATTAATCAGGACGTGTGCGGCGAAACTCCAGCCCTTGAGACTCCATTACTAGCCTCAGTACGTTTCATTGCAGATGTATGCGCGCTCCAAAAATACAAAAACCGATTTAACCTTTAAAGTAGGAACTCGTTGAATTAGTTTTAACCACCCTACACACCAGAGCTGAGAGGTGCTGACATGCCAATGTTTGCTGTATCTCAAAAAGCAATATTAATTAAAATTGCCTGCTTTTTGCCACACCACTTTCCGCCACATTTATGCCCTTTGCGTTTGGACAGCACCTCCGAAGGATTTGTCAGTGCAGCTGACTCATCCTAGGCGAATTTGCCGAAATCCATCCTAGCATCCGCCCTGCACGAACTTTTTGAAACTCCACGTGCATGACTTTGCTTACTGTTTTTACACGGAGAATTGATATGCTCAATTTAACGGCAAATTACGCATCGGATATGGGGGGATCAGGTCCTCTAAGCGCCTACTTTGCTGGATTTTGCCGCAAGCTTGGCCGCAACCAATATTCGTTTGTTTTTTCCACTAATTGAATGTATGTTGCATCATTGTACCATTCTTAAAGTTTTTCTTGCGAGTAAAGAGCCGCGGCTTACGATTTCGCTCATTCCCCACGATCGGTGCTAATTGTCTCCATCATCCCAATTGGCCGATTCTGGATGTCGGTCGGCCATCGGGGGGCAAGAGGATGCATTTGGTGTGTGCAGAGCTATCGCGGTGACTTGCCAGTCTGAAAGGGCTGGGAAATCCGAACTCTTGTTTTAGCTTAAATATCATTCTGTTGCACACCTTTAACTGTTTTTGCTTTCTTTAAGGACTCTGCTGGCCCAAATCTGTCGAAGGATCTAATTTTGAAGCGCTGTTCAGAGTTGACAAGTACCCCGTCCGCCTTCAATACCTCTCAAATGAAATCATCCTCCTCAACTTCCCGTTTGACAGACGCTGTTGCTGCTCCTCAGACCATTTTATAAGACGTGGAAACTGATCTCATTTTGTACTCTCCGTCTCTCTAAACATGGTCAATGCATAGATTTTGAAAATCTATGCTTGAAATTGTACCGCTCTGCCATTTTTGAAGCTGAAGTACATAGGTCTGTATTATGTATTATTATGACCGCCCTATGTGAGGGATTGAGCCGTCTTAATTTGCTACCATTGGCGATAAGTGCAAGGAGATAGAAAATGGGTATCCTTCGCTTCCTCTGCTTGAAGAGCAGGCACACCTTCCAGGCCACGGATAATGCCGACATCACAAAGTACCTCTAGTGTTCGTAGAATCCCACATGAACTCACGAATAATGCTATGCGAGACAAATTTAGTCGAAGCACTTATTCATACGCATGTGAAGGCAGACCAAAGGTACTCCTTGATGAGAGCGATTAATGCTTCCCGAAAGACAATTCTCGGGGACACCTGGTTCACTAACGTTGGAGCACTTCGCCTCCACCACCAAGGCTTAGTGGAAACGATGATAGCTTTCGTTCGAGATGTTTTCAAAGTGGTGTGTTGAATTTTGAGACATTCAAGTCGACTTGATGGCCAGCTAAGAGGTATTTGCAGAAATGGAATACCTGAAAGGTAAAAAGACACTGGATGGTGGGAACTGAGTGAATTGCAAGTGTGAGTGAGTCAAGAATCAAGGACTGATTGGCCTTCTCATTTGCAGGTCTCTTGCCATAGTAACCAGAAAATTAGATGCGACGTGTATAAGTGGTGAGGAGATGCATGGAAAGGCGTGGTAGGAATGTGATCATCATACCCGGATCTTGTTTCCGTTGACTCAACTTTATTAAATTTTTGTGTTTTTGTTGTTCTAATAATTTGCTTTTTTCTGTTCCTTAGTTCCTGAATTCAAGATATCGACACTTGTGAATAATTTCACCCGCTTCCCATCTGAGTGCATTTTCGCACACGGTCCTGATTTGGACACCAAAGATGGCTTTCAACTATCAAGGAAAATACAATGTCACTCTTGAAGGGATTTTGGCTCCCCGTTTTGTGCTTAGGAATTTTCTTTATCAAGTTGCCATTTATCGACACACACTAAAATCGTGTCAGCTCCTAATTGTCTATTGTTCTCTCTCGGATCCTGATACTCCACTTCATTTGACATGATCGAGTAAATGGGATGGAAACTTTAGGGTAAAAGGCGTCAGTTGCTTTCAAGGACCTGCCGCATTTCACACGTCTTGCGCAATAAATGTGTAAAAGGTCCTACGGAAACTGCTTTGGACATCGTCAAAACAGAATCCCAGCAAGCATTTTTGTCAGGTGGCATCTTCCCACTTGATTGATGGTTGCTGCCACCTTCTCGATCCCCCCCATAATCGTCATTTCGAGCGAAAATGGTTGGGGTGGTGCTTTACAGTGGAGAGTAGCTATATATTTCTTATGCCAACACGATTGAAAAGATATTTTCCTACCCCTTTTTAATTGCTTCCCGGATGCCTTTGAAAACCGTCATAAAATTCTATCCAAGAATCAGAAAATTGGGCAGCTGGTCTATTGAGACATTCACTTTATTGTTTTTGTGGAGCAGGTTGGATTTCGCTCTTTGCTAGCGCTAAGACAATTGCTGAGTTTTTAGGGATTACTGCAAGTTGAGGGCAACTAACTCCTCAAAAAAGGCCGATTTTGTGCTTATGGAGGATGTAGGCAGCCGTGTTCTCCACGGCGAATGTAAAGGGTCGACATTTTTGACCCAATCACCAAACTGTGCTTTGTTTATGTTAAGGTAGACGCCGTTAGACATAAACAAGGTGGATTGCGAAGCCGCACCGAAGTCGAGGTGTCGATGTGCCCATAAATGCGTATTTAGTAAAGTCTGACGTGGTTGTTGTTGCTTTGTTTTTAAAAAGGGCTTTGAACCCACAACATCCCCTGAACTCGTATAAATTCATGCAGTCGCGCAAAAAAATGTTTGGAAGGATTTCTAAGCTGTGGCACCTATAATGCACCTAAAATGTCCTAGAAATGCAAACAGGAGTTGTGCATTCAGAAGAAGCGCAGTACAGACTAGGCAACCTTATAAGCATGCAGGTTCGTTAATATGCTCTAAAAGTAATTCAAAATGAGGTAGGGAGATGCACTTTGCTGCATTCTTTTATCTGGATGGTCGTAGAAATTGCTAAGTTTATGGGATCGGTGCTATCCACTGGGCAGTTAGGTGGTTTGGACGCTACTTCTATTCAATATCACAATATGCAGCGTTTTGGTCGGCAGATTTAATATTGCTGTAAATCTAAAAGGAACAAGGGAATGCGTTCTTTGTGGTAACCAAACTCGACTGATTTATATCACCTAGTTTACCAAGAGCTTGACAACAACGTACTCAATTTACAGACATCAAAAAATTGTGGTGTTATTAAACCGCAGGTAATGGAAACATCACTGTGTAACATCGGTTGTTTATTTAACGCTTGGTTTTGGTGGCGGAACACCAAAGGCTCCACCGTTGCACTTCCGTTAAGCGGCATATCAGGGATTTCTCGTCCCTTCTCTATGTAGTCAATTCAAATTTTGGTCCAGCATTATGTCTTCTTTCGCCTTTGGGGAAGTCTCAGGCGCTGCACCGTTGGCTGATGAAAGCAATCCCCTTCCTAAAGAGTGACTATCCTATTTGCTTCTTGATGATAAATTTTGTCAGGTTGGAAGAAGTGCAAATGCTGTGGGTGGGAAAAATCCACAAAGACGCCCCAACAACGGGCTTGTAAATGTCTGTACCTGGCAAATGGGTTGGTCGCATGCTCTGCAGGACAACTGAAGTAACACTAATCGCTTCACCAGCTTGATAGAATGCAGAGAGGTATGGCTGGATTGCGGTGAGATAAGAGCAAAGTGACAGGAATGAGTGGCCACAAAACCTAATCTCTATGAGCCATTTAAATCCTATCCTTTGCCAAACAATCGCTTTTAGACCCATGTCCCTACTACAAGAGGCGTAAATATGAGATGGCCGGTACTTTCATCATCACATGCGGCAGAATTACTTATTAGAGGTTGGCAGTATTGCAGCCGGAAGTCCCTATAGTTACGTGCGCATTTTTGTGGTTCAAAGATGGTTTTCTTTATGCCACCAACTACGTTGTGACCATCAATGCAAGCGGCTGATCAAGGAAAGCGCTATAAATGACGCTCAAACGAAGAGGGCGACTTTTGACCCTTTGTTTAACGCTGCGGTTTTGTCACTCCTCCATACTACTAGAAGGCGGAATGGCTGCTGGACCATGCCAGTAGTCCGTCATTCACTTTTCATATGTCAACAGTGCGTTTTCTACCCTAGTTTTATGTGTTCTTTCGTCTTTGAGGAGGTTCTGGCGTACTACAACTTCAGCGATGAAATACGCCAATTAGGAAAGTTGCATCAGCCTTACGCATCCTTCGCCCCCTCATTTTAACTACTCTCTTAATGTACACTTCCGCCTTCCCATAAATTGTCCAATTCCACTGTCATCTCACGACTCCGTTCACCAGAATCGAGACGATCGTGATGCAGTATTTTCGGTGGGCAGTCCTAGAACGCATGTAATTCTTCTTTCCCAACTCCCCGAGGTATTTTCTTCTTAAATGATTGCTGTTAATCACCCTTTATAAAGTGATGTGCAGATCCCCGTTTTGTGACAAAAAGTGGTGCTGCTTTTACGATTGAGCGAAGTTGTGAAGGAGAAAATTTTGTCTGACCAAAGGTTGTGCTTGTTAATGCCAGTTTTGCGGAATGAAATGCAATGTTAAAAAGGCTGGTGGAATAAAGCATTCAGATAAACAGGAAGCGATACCTTATTTGGCATAAACTGTGCGAATTTCTTCGGTTCCTTGACTGATTTTGATAGACTTTAATGACGGGTTTGTTAAAAAAACGTCTTCATCGCTTGTGTTGCAGTGCATGCGTCTCTTACTCTGTTTATGACATTTGCATCAAATGACCTATTTTTCTCTAAGCGCCTCCCAAATGGGGATTCTAGGAATGTCCACCTGCTTAGCCCCAGTTTCGTCCACAGCTTAGCGCCTACCTGGTGTCGCACACCAATCCAGCATAAACCGTGGGGCAAAGAGTGTTCTGACCTCCGTCCGATCTACGGAACAGCACTTGTCACAATCGAGTCGTATTATGAACAGTTCCTTTTAAACCCACATACATTTGCCTGTCCCCAAAGAAAATCTTATCATGTCAACACTCGTGGGATTGTTAAGAGCAAACCGACATTTTAAGTCCTTTCGTGAGGACATTCGGCGACTGAACATTTGGACGGGGTTAGGGATAAACTCGTTGGGTTCAGCAAAGCCATAAAAAGGAAGTAAATTTGCGTCTAGCAAATCCTTCCCTTACCGGCTTTTTTAACTACACTAAATTCTTTTACATAAGCTTTGTAATGAAACTGACATTGCTCCATCCTCTACTCATTTGCATCACCATTCGGTAGATAGTGAAAGCGATTTTACAATTCCTTTCGCCTTTCTCCAATGGTCTGACCAACTGCTTTGAAGAGTGCTTCTGAGATAACAGAAAGCTGAGCTGTTGATTATCTTGGAGCTGTCAATTTGCGATAGTCCTATTCAATGCTTTAAAGCACTAACGCTTGCTGCTTCTATTGTTACAGCAGAAAGCTGACGCGCCTCTCTTGCATCATCCTCTTGTGGTGAAGTGATGCTTGAAATTTGTTGGATGTTGAGAATAGAATGAACAATTGTGAAATCATCCACGTTTTATTCGCCAGGATATAATGCTTTGGGCCTGTGACAGGAAAATCATGCGGCGTTAAGTCCCTCCACCTCTTACGTCGCCCCCAGAGTAGCAACGATGGAGCGTGAAGGCTTGACCATCGACGGGGAGAGGAACTTTGTGGTGGTTGGGTAGCAAATCTCTCTGTACAAAGACTAAGTAAAGGAAATGGCATTATTATGCGCAAAAATGAGTAATCCAGGCAGTGGCCATGCCAACCACACCATCATCTCTAAGTTCTTTCCGTTTTTAACTCTTTAGCAACTTCCCAGCGTTTGCAGCGTTGTGCTGCCGGTTCGCAACAGTTAAGGAAAACGCGTGGATGCATCTGAATGGGGTTTGATTACTGAAGATCCCTGATTTCAGAAGCTTAAATGTCCAAGACCATCACTTTTTTGGATTGTGGTGCCAGATGAGAGCACAAGAGTTGCAATTTCTTGCAGTGGAAATCAATGCATCCTGTCACTTATACACACAACGAAGATCGGCGCCACTATAGTAATTGAGCTCCACCCTAAAGCATTGTCAGACACACACACACACGAACGCAACCTTGAAGGGAACTCGGGTAAAAATAAACACTCCCGTACACCGGTGTTGTTTATCCAACGCCATAGTGTTTCAGCTAAACAGGCGCCTAGCAAGTGATTTGCATGGTCTGCTTCGCCGGACCAATTGAATATTTGCGGGCTGTGTGCCGGCCTCCATGCTTTTGGCAAACTGGAAATGTGTAACCCATTTTCATTAGCATTGAACTGCTGGATCAGCATCCAAAAGACCTCCTTGACTAAGGACTAAAGAAGCTACTGCAGTGTTTAGTTGAACTCGGGGAAGTCGATGACAGTTTAGTCAGTGTTGCCATCGAGGCGGTCAGAAAGTTGGCACCAATTTTTATGATGTTTAGTTTATGCAGGAAATCGTCATAGAATTCGTGCGTAAAAAATAACCACTATTGTTTAAAACTAACAAAATTTACCCGAATAAGTGTGCCTTGTAAATTAGAATTTACTCAAGAGGTCTGAACCCCAGAAATTTGTGTTTCGCTTGCATTGGTTCGAAAAACGAGGCCATGGAGGGCATAAGCAGATTTGTCCTAAATGGCCACAGAATCGACCTAGTAAATAAATACTTGTTTTGACCTCGCATCAGAATTGGGCGTCCTCGTGCTTCTAGTCACGGTATTCGAGTCTCCCTCGCTTAGATCTGAAGTGCTGAATACCTCCACTGATTTTGAAGTCCTAGTGGAACGGCGTGACCAAAACATCTCAATCGTAATTGTGGTTCCGAATTCTTTCCTCCTGTGTCAGGTCTATGAGACTGCAACCCAATTGTTTATCACAATATTTTGGACAAAACTGAGTCTACCTGAAATTCAGCCTTGCATAGTGGTCCCCTCAAAGTAAACACCGGATCGTGGAAGTCGAATGGCCTAAAGATCTTTACAAAATCACAGAACTATCCCTGTTGGTTGCATTGTTATCCTCTGGATTTAGATCCGCTTCCTGGTCGGTAAGTTGGCTAAAACTCCCAACAGTTTCCAGCCTTTACAGAAGTTTATCTCATTGACGCTGAAATCATTTCGATGCTGAAGAGTCAGGTAGAGTTACGGACTAAAGTGAGGCGTTCTGTGTAAGGCACATGGCCAAAGAGGAAGAGGCATGACAGCCCAGGCAACAACAGAATTTCCATTCCAGGCGTCTTCTATTTTAGATGCTGCCTGACTGCGGTGTCCAAAAAACTGACTAAGATTACACAATGGAAAATTCGGTGCTTCCATTGTGGTTTTTTATGCCAATGTTTGACTGCAGCTAGTGGGTCTGTTTCACCACCGCCATCATTGGGTAGGTTCACCACTTCATCAACACAGAGGTGCATGTCCACAACGTCCTCCCTGGTTCACCTCTTCAGAAGCTTCATTTTTATGCATTAAACTGGCAAGTTGGGGCTGCATTATTCTTGGCTTCTTGACCCCCAGCACAGGCAAACTCTACTCCTGCAGCGTGCGGACCCTGGCATCTATGTTTCATTCCTGGGACTCCGAGAAGGACTACAAGTTTTTGTTAAATCGTTTTTCAGTGTTATAGAATCAAGTCTTGGAGTTGGATATATCCTTGTTGTTGCAGCATAATGCTTGAATTGTCCATTTACTGTCGATTTAGGCTCCGAACCATTTTACCGACGCCACCTTAGGGTCACAACGGTATGGCTCGCTCGCCTGTAGGAAGACAGCGCATATCCTACTCAAGTATCATGGTTTATGTCGTCTGTCAGGAAATACTCGATGTGCTACAGCAATGCAGCCTTTTGGCAAATGCAAAGTGTAGTCGTTTTGGGTGGATGTAAAGAAGAAGACTAAAGCAACGACTAGCAAGTGCACAGGTGTAGCGTCTCACGGTTTACCTGAAGGCAAAAACCCGAAAGAGGAAATGCATTACCGACGCACAGAAGAGCTGAGGTACTACTAACACGAAAGCGAAGGTTACGGTGCTGAGCCTTACGTTCGCCGTAAGTGTTAAATAAATATTCGGCAATTTTTCCCTATTCTTTTGTAGCACAAATTGTTGAGGTTTTCGTACTTCTTGTTCGCAACAATAGGGCCGACTTGAAGTGCAAAGTTTTGATAAAGTTCAACACTCCTCTTCATCACCTTAGTTAAGTAAGCATCTGTAAGATGAGATGAGATAAAAAGCCTCCAAAGACGGGACTGTGGTTACGAGGCGTTTCCTGTTTTAGGGTCAGCTTTCAGCCAAATTGGGGTAGTTAACGCATCTGCAAGTGCTTAAAGACCCAAACAAATTATGAATACACTGATGTGGGTGGGCGGAGAGCTACCTAACGTTTGATCCACATGCTGAAGGAAGCCATAAATAGTAGCACTGTGCATTTTAACGCTCTAAAATTGGTATTACTGGCACTAAAGCATCTGCCTTTGTACTTTTCCAGAACGGTGTAGCCCCTGGGCCATATCGGTAGGCCTTACTTCCTTTCTATGTAGCAGCGGGGTCCCTTTTTTTGGCACCAAAGCTACTTTAAGCTTCAGGGAAAACTGGAGAAGCTAATTTAAGGGCAGTGGAAAGCAAACCCGATCATAAAGGAAAATCACGACTACGAAGCGCCGAAACTAGTTGCAATGGAAGAAATGTCCATGGTGCGGATGGAAAAAACTGTGACGAGTTCTATTTGAAAAATCAAAAATGGTGTCCACCCTCGCAATCTGCCTTAGTTTCGTGAATGCTTTCAACGATTAAAGCAGCAGTAGTTGTGGCCTTAGATTACCTAAAGTTGTTCGTTTAGAAGATGCCTGCGCTTTCTAGACGAAATTAGCAACTAAGGAAATATGCGAAATCTAGCCGGATAGAACTCACACAGGTAACTATGGCTAGGCAATACTGAAGTGAGAACAAACTGGCAAGGCAGAACAGGCGCGGAACCGCAAATTCACGCAAGTGTTTAACTTCCATCCGCCTCCAAACTGTTATACTTTTAGGTCGTCGCTCACAAGACTAATGAGGAGCATGTAATATGGCATTCACTTCTTTTTAATGAAGTCCTCAAGCGAAAAGCTCAGCATTTAATGGCTTTGCCGAGGGGGAGCAATGATGATACAGCCAGGTATTTCCTCAGTTGCACGCGAATTCCTTGGCCAATATGGGCGCCAAAGACGGCGCCTACACGGAGAGAGGGGCAATGGTATACTGTAATTGTTTGTTTTGGCATCACTGGCACCGAGCGCTCCGCTATTGCGCCTTATGGCCATTTAGATAATAATTTCTCCTGCTATTAAGTCTCCATTCATCTTCGGGAAATGCTCAGGCACTACAGAACGAACGCTTTTTTGAAATCGTATATGAGTTTGGACAGATAATAAGATTTTATAAGTGTCTTAAAGACGGATTCAAGTCAAAGCGGTAGTCCAGTAGAGAATATGAGTCATTGACAATAGAAACCATCAAGGGCAATGGGCTCTACTATCATTTCTGGTTGGGCTGTATTTCTAATTGCCATTGCCCCAATAAGCGACTGGATGGCGGTGGACTTTGTGACTCACAACCTCACAAGCATCCGCTTGGATGTAATTTACTGCAAAGCACTACTTCTCTGAGAAACGCGGGAAAGCGGGCGAGTCTATTCTACATCGAATCTGCCTACGTTTTAAGCTCTTCTACTACATAAACGAAAGTTTCTATCGTAATCACCTTATCAACTTTACTTTGTTTAGGGGATTATTTTAAACTGCAAAATTTAATTCAATGCTGATCGAATTTTGTGGTTTTTCTCGCGGTAAGTAAATACGGTCTCAATGATTGACGTGCCTTTAGTTTAAAGACACTTGCGAAGAGCTTGATGCATTCAGTGAAGCACTGGTGGCCGCTGGCTTTGACTCTGTAGCGGTGAACAGACTACCAAAGGGAGTATAACAGGATGTCTCGAGGGATTAGCTTAGGACTTGCATTAGGAACCTTTATTACAGTTCTAGCGATTTACCTAACTACCGGCCTCTCTGACCGTAAATGCGCATTGTGGCTGACTTAATAAAGGACGAATGCTGGAGCACGACGAGTGTCACCCACAAAACGCCTTTTGGCTACATTTTGCATTTGAACTAAATCGCATTCAACAAGTTAAGCAAATATTATACAGCATTGAGGTAATGGCTGCTCTGCCCCTTTTGGTATGGGCTCCCTCACTCTTATCTCCGTGCAAAGCAGGACTATTAGATTGAGCGTTTGCATGGAAGAGCAAACCAGCCCCAAGTGTATCGCTATTTAAGCCAAAAATAAACTGGAATCTTCCTTTCTGCTTTGTTCATATTACCAGGATGGTAAAATTCATTTGCCGTGTTTGATTGTTAAAGATCTCCAGTCCTCTGGACCAGATGCCAACATAAGAAGGAATGTCCTTTTTTGCAAGTGAAAAGTTTTCTTTCTACTCAATACGAGCAGCTGTCAGTTGGGACAGGATTTTTTTGGGGGAGTTTCTGCTGGTCCAATACTTGTCTGGTTTAGGGGCGAGCGATTTTGGGCGGTCGGACGAATCTGCAGCAACACTGATCGCATTCATTGGTGATGCATTGAGGTGTCTGCGCTGAAGTGCGCCTCTATGGACAAGGTTATCTGCAGCTGTAATGAAATTGAACAATGTGATTGCCATTTAATTATGGCACTATAGGAGGAGCAGATCAGGAGTGAATTACATGCCTACCAAAGTGGAACTCCTTCACTGATAAGCAATGTAATAAAATGATAAAATAAATGCATTAGTTTTAAAATTACAAAGCCCAAGAATTCGGATATGGGATTATTCCTAGCGTCGGCAACGAATGCACTCTTTTCATGCTTTGACACGCAGTGAGCATGCTATAAGAATTTGTATTTTAGGGTCCCTCCCTCTGGTTTTTAGTTACGGAGAACAGAAGAGTTCAACCTCTGGATATTGTATGCAGGCCTGATGGTCGGAAATAATGACGTGGTCTGCTACGCATCTCGCAGCCACGAATTATTGTAACTTTTGGAGACGTACCTAGCATGTACCTAGACGTACCTTGAGTACATTGTATTGCACGACCCTGCCTTGTTCTACCACCATAGTAGTACACTCCCTTTCACTCTCATCCACCCGCCCGCCATCATCGCATAGGCCATCGGTTCAACCTAATATGCGTATGTTTCGACTTGCCTGCTTCACAAAGTGATTTTGGCCCCGTCCCAATAATGCTCAGGCCATCTACCAAACGTCATCCGTATTATTTCAGATGCAATAGGCGGCCACGCAATTTACTGCCCTGAGTGGTGAAAGCATTTAGTTTACTTAACAAACCATCCAAATGACAATAAACCATCGTTCTTGACGAGGACGAGGAGAGGTATTAATGCCGCCACGAGGTTTGGCTTGCCGCCAACGAAATTTCTGCCATGTCTCACGCAAAGAGGTCGGTAAGGCATCATGTTTACACCAACATCAACCTATTAACGGGTTGTAGAGGCTACTGAAAAACTGGGCTCTATGTACCTGTCTTTTACTCATTTTAGGCCTTACAAAATGCATCACACCTTCTGGAAGGTTTACTAAACAGCTCGCTAATTAAAGGATTAACAGACTTATCTACAATGGTATTTGAACTTTGTGCTTTTTGACTACAACGTTTATTAGGCTCCGATACATTGCATTGGGAATTCCAAACTATCAACCCACTACTCAGTCCACACTTCCAAGATACGCACCACTTCGTTCACAGAAAACCATTCTTGCGTGTTTGTGTGTGCGGAGGGCAGTAGGTGAAATTGCCTGCGAAAGGTCGATGGATTGCATACGAAACGGGCAGGAGGTGGAGGGGCATTTGAAGAGGGGCAACAGGCATAACCGGTCAATTTAGCCAGCCACAAGAAGGCGACTTTCTTATCGCTGGATAATAACGGACCACGCACACCGACGGAGGCAACGCCAATTTAAGATAGATGTGAAGACCAGGACAACGGGATGGGACTAAACGAGCTTACTGGGGTAACACCGATTCCGCCTTGTTCTCAATCTCCTCCATAAGCTATTTCTGTGTTTTCTCTTCATTCATGTTTATCCAAACAGCTATTGCAATCCCGTTGTGACAGTATCTTTTTTGCTAAATGACCACACTAAGGGCAATTCTACACTTTGCCGAGTAGTGAACCTGAGGTAGGAACGAAGAAGGTGACTGGCAAAGAGCTAAACTTTCGGAGTAAAAAATTCCTTCCAAGAAGGGCTAATGAACCAATATTGCTTTTCCATTGAAGACTCAGAATTTTCTCCCGAAAATTAAACACTTTTTTGTTGTGGGTACTATCGAACCTGTTGCACTACTCAACGGAATCGAAACCTCATTTCCATGTGCATGCAATCCACTTGTCAGTCAAATTACAAGTTTCATGTGATAGTTTTCCAAAAGTGTTGTAAATGTCATCGCATAGTTCACAAATACGCAGCTATGAAGAATTGAAATAACAAAAGATTAGGAATGAAACCAAATGCTTTCAAGTCTGCTAACCCCTGAAAAAGCGCAATCGGCAACTTATGAAATGCATCGTACACCGATCAGTAGGTCATAGGAGGCTGGCTATGAGCAGTGGTTGTTCAGGAGAGAAGGAGCTGGACTTACACAGTCCACGCAAACCCTTTGGTGCGGTTTCCACAAATCATAGAAAACAGCGAAACCTGAGCAGCTTAGCTGTTGCAGGGCTGGACGAGGAAAGAAGGCGCACGGACCTGCACAATTCGCCACATCTCGGTGCTCGCAGGAAGGGACGCGGCTCGAGGTCACTGCAACGAGTTAGAAGCTAGGTCGACCGGTGGTTGTTAGTCCTGACCTTCAGTACAAGCTCCGCATCCATTCTGCACATGGTTGCAGCGGCTACTACACCACCTTGTACAATATGGTTTCAGATGCCTTATCACCTTGCAAATTAAAATTCTCAATTTCATGTCTTCTGCGGGCAGAGTGAAACTGGAAGTCTATGATAGACATATTGAAACAGGGCCACTAAAGGACTCAAATGCATAAGCGCTTAGTTGATGTGTTGATGGGTGTCACTTTGTTGTTATGACCACTCGTGACAATTCACAACTGGCTTACCCAAGAGGTGTCATGAGTTGGTTTATCGTATTGTTTGAAAATAAGGTTTTTTGACAAGGACATCCGACTTCCTGAACAGGAATACATATTTTTAACTTTATCTTTTTAGACCCAACTACTTTTTTATGGCACAAACGGTCAGACCCCAAAAAATGCGGTGATGGGCTTTGGCAATTAAATCAGTGTTCTTTTGTAGTCAGTCATGGAAAGTAGGTGAGAAATTGAGGCTACGCCATTCCAAAGGAACCTTAAATCTATTTACCTCTACTGACTTCTTCTCGCTCTTCCTGTTAAATCTGTTTCTGCGACATCCACCTTTTCATGTAGTCCGCATAATGAACGGCAATTTGATGGCCGAAAATTGCCACGATCGTACACTCGCATAGCTCCTGTTGGATGAACTGCTACTTGTGACTAAGGCCGCTATGGGCGACATGAAATAAGACAGGCTGGAACCTTGTGTGGCCGTTTTAGAAGGCATAGAATTTAGGCATAGTCAAGGCTGATTGTGCCTTATTGGGAAATTTTATTCTGCAGGTCTGATAACGATGTGCTAATATCTAAAGCACTTTTTCCATAGCGCAAATTAAACAGTTGCCTTCAACCAGCCCAGGAGCCCATTGATTTCACCTCCACGAGACAACATCTTATCACATCCCAAAGGTTTTGCACTCGAAAGCTGAAGCATGCGGTTAATTCAAAGCGCGGAATCCCTGACATTCACTTTAGCGCACCCCAGCTGTTTGCTAGGCCATTCAGTGCAAGTAAGGGGCACATGTCACATACTCATGACTTCAGACTCTGGGGTCCGCACGCCCTAATCGAAAGTGGAAAGTTATTTCTTAGGCTGGAAGGGCTCTCTCAATGCGATTGTCACTATTCCCAAAGTAAAATCAGGTCACGCCTCTCGGTTAACCCAGGGCTAATTGGGTAAAATTTGGGTGGGAAAATGGAGCAGCAACTGGTAAAACTTGTCAGGTTCGTTGTAACAAGTGTTCTCTTAGCTTTAGAATAGTCATGAAGCTGTAGACGGTTTTTCTCGTACTCTTGACATTAGAATTCTGAGATAAAGCTGTGTCAGAGGTGAAGGTGGAGAGTCACTTGGAAGGGAGCTAGAATAGGCCAGGCTTGTAGGAAGCTTCTATTTTGATTATCATCTCTGTGTGAGATGCAACAAGAAATGCAGTTCCTGCATTAATTTTTACAAGACCATCTAATTTTACTCTTACTTTTGCATTTCAAAAAGATGGAGCAAGGTGTCTTCACTGCTGGCATTTGACTATGAAGTCCATCTTTCTATAACACCCTCGTTTTAAGCCTCAGAGAGCTAGAAATATATCGCATCTTCGCGCATATCCCAACCATAGAGGAAATTGCTTCCATTTTTCGATAAAGTTGCCATGATTTTTGAAGCAGTCTCCTGATGAATGGTACTGGTAACAGCATAAAAAGCAGGTTTCGCCTGTTCGTTGTTAAGTGGCAATATGACGTGTGTAGAACGACTAGGAGCGAATCACCGGTCCTGCTGTGGAAGCATTCCTAAGCTGCGTTTGCCTGTAAATTATTCAAAATGCCATTAATGAAGGCTACTACATCTTGAAACGGTTCAAAGGTAAAGGGAAATGGTGTGGTGTTTACTGCGTCAGGATGAGGCAGGAAATTCTGATACCAGCGCAGCTCCACCGTCTAGAATTTTAGCATTTGCATTCGTCTAAATGGGAAATTTTTAGAGACTTTATGCCTTTGTGTAACTTTGGGAATTATTAATGGAAGCTCTTGGATGATATGGAGGCGAGTATTGTGTGAATGGTTTTAAAGCTGTAGATTTTGTAGGGTGGGAGAATCTACTTCACTAAGTCAATGGCTTTCAGTTCATTTATATTAATTTGCATTGGATGAATGCCGAGTGTTTTCCCCCAAAATCGGAGATCAAATAGGGCAAGTCACCTCCCGGGCTTAAGTTCATAACGTCAGTATCCTATCCCGACTAAGTTCAACCACCCAACTTCTAAGCAAACTTCAAATCCACGAGATGAATAAAGATTAGCCAGGAAAAATTTTGAATTTTGACTTTAACATCTATTATAAAACTTGTGAAACGCACTCGATACGTATCAGCACTCTGAACTCTCCATCTTAAATTGGTATGTCAATTACCGATGATTTTGCACCAAAACACAAAGGGCTTAATGTGACAAGACGGAATCGGCGATGACCTCAAACAACAGAATCGAAAATGAAGTCCACCTCTGTCACTTACCATAACTAAAACAGCCCTAGCCGTGGCTATGAACACCTTAAAAGGTTCATTATGGAGCTGCCAATGCTACCTGTGTTTGGACGTTAAGTAAGTGAGCGTGGAATAACTCATCCATCTCTCCGCTACCCCGACGGAACTCAGATGGGCAGATGCGTATGAACAGCTCTGAAGTGAGAATAAAGTGACAACGAGAAATAGACACACAAAACTACATTAAACCTCATTCCTTATCAAAGGACTCCGCTCCTACAGCGATTCAAGATGACCCGCAAACTCCATTTTTCAAAATATAATTCCTGGATGGCAAAGTGTTTCGGGCGCCTTGAAATTGTCAGGTGCACGCAAATGAGGTGACTGTCGCCAATAGGTCGTAAAAACATTGTTTTAGAGAGTTGACTGCTTTAAGATGGCTAATGCGGGAAGCTGACTAAAGGAAGCATCGGATACGATGCTCATAAGAGAAGGTGGGCTACGTAGGGCTTTGTTTTTGAACTCTCCGTTCTGGTTGATGCTGACATTGAGGTGCATGAACATTGCACCCTATAAACAGAGCGGTCGCTGTGTCATTTCTGTAGCCCTTTAGCCCTTCCAACTGATGACTGCGTGGACATTGCTTTATGTGGTAATTCTAAGGCTTACAGGCTGCTCCAATCCTTTCTCTGCACAGGTTATCTTCACACTCATTACAAGACTCTTTGTAAACCCAAACACCAAGGCAACATAAATTGCGAGCGTTTACATTAACGGCATCCCCCAGCAAAAGTACAAATTAGGTTTTTAACGCACTTTCGGGCAAAAAATAGGATGTTTTGATGAGCGAATTAGGTCATTTGCTTCGTTAATTTGACAGGGTTTCACACCATAAATTTATGGCAAAATAACTTCCAAAAGAAATGTTTATTTTCATGCCCACGACCGCATTCCAGACTGATAGGCAGTGCAGGCGATCTCAATCCAGCCCGCGAAGCGGTTGTGTTGGTGATCTCACTCAATCACACCAGCTTACCTTTTCAGAAGGCTTCAGCGATCCAGTAGCGAGCTATTCTGCAAGCAATAACACGACAAAGAGAAACTCACGCAAACATCGACAAGGCTTTTAGACATTTGGGCCCATTAATAGCCTCGCCTCAATGCATCCATCGTAGATCTCCGGAATACCCCTCTCTGTGGAAACGTAAATTTGCAATGGTATGGATAATTTTTAAACACTTGGGATGGACTGTGTAGTAAATGCTATGGCTGTAGAGATGAGAAGTGAATTTGCCTTATATGCTGTGCAGAATGGATGCGGAGCTTGTACTGAAGGTCAGGACTAACAACCACCGGTCGACCTAGCTTCTAACTCGTTGCAGTGACCTCGAGCCGCGTCCCTTCCTGCGAGCACCGAGATGTGGCGAATTGTGCAGGTCCGTGCGCCTTCTTTCCTCGTCCAGCCCTGCAACAGCTAAGCTGCTCAGGTTTCGCTGTTTTCTATGATTTGTGGAAACCGCACCAAAGGGTTTGCGTGGACTGTGTAAGTCCAGCTCCTTCTCTCCTGAACAACCACTGCTCATAGCCAGCCTCCTATGACCTACTGATCCCGCAAACCGTTTTGGCCACTGCTCGAGAAATGGAACTTCCCCTATCACACTTTCTATTTGTTTTGCTTGTGGTAGATGAATCTCATCCGTAGTTGTCTAATCATCACCACATTAACAATTTCGTAGGCAGTCCTCCACGAACACACTTAACGTGGTTTTCCGTGGGCGAATTAAAGAGCAGCTTGGAAGTGCATAATGGATAGCGAGTTGATTGTTCGAGCACACTTAATGCAATTTAATGACAAAAAATAGCAAATTTCCACAAGTCAGTCAATCAATTGGCTAGTTAATAAACAATCTGGAACACGAGGGCCTTTTTTAATATGCCAAAAAGAAGTGAAAGACAAGATTAAAGTGCCTTGTGTTTACTAGTATCTGTTGGTGCAACCCTTGCCCAGTTGATGTGAGAGTAAACACAGCGTCTTTAGACTAGTTGCATGAAATGTCGCAGTGATTTGTTTTTTTAGCATGTTCGCCTGCATTTATTGGAATTGGTGGAATAGAAACACCCCTTCAAACTCTCATCAGGTAGTTTTGCAGGTGCCTGCTATGCCCTCCCCAGAGTCTGCGCATCAATGGAACAGGAACAAATCGGTCCGTAAAGCGGGCAAGCCAGAGGCAGTTAGCTTGAATGGTGAGCAATTGGGGGCCAGTAGACTGAACTGTGGGACGCGCCGAACCGCGGCATGATCGTGCACTACAATGCATACAAGTGATTGCGTTTGACTTGCCCACACAAGTTACAACATGCCATGACCGCCAGATGCGTCGAAAGCCGTTTTGGCCCATCGGTCATCTAATACCTTTATTTTGAAGTAATGATCCCTACGCCTAGTCCCTTCCTTGGAAAATCGTTTAACCTTTTTGATACACGATTTGGACCACTCACATGTCTTATGTCGTTATGTGTTCCTCATTTGACGGCAGAGTGTGGCATAAAGGGCATCCTCTTCCAAACAGCTAACATCTGCCGATAAAGTAAAAGTCTTCAAAACCTGCCCCTCTATGGACTCAAACCAATCACAAAAGGCATCTAGCTCCAATTACTTAGTGATTCCAATGTTCATTAGCGGCCCCAGATAACTGTCACAGACAGTAAAACCAGTTATTCATTATGTGAATGTAGCTTTAAAATTCTTGAAACACTCAGCTTTGAAGTGTTCTGGCTAGGCCTAAATCCGTAATCCATTGGCAATGAAGAGTTGTTTAAAAACTCCATTCACGTACATCATGGGGAAGAATTGCTAGTGTTACGCTTTAACGCAAAATGGTAATAAAATTCGACGATATTCGCCTGTTAGGATCGTAAAAAGCACACTATCGTGAAGTCGAGTTGATGTATCCTTACCAAAGTCATTTGCTCAAAGATTTCATCAGATTGCTTTGACGGTCAAGGAGGAAGAATATGACAATATGGCAATGTTTTTGTTCATCCACACATTAACAGCTGTCTTGTTGAAATGTATGAGAAAGTAAAAAAACTGTACTCTCACACCTGACCTCCACCATGCATCCAGTTAATGATGGCTTGTAGCGATGAAAAAGGATCAGTTGCCCAGTCATGATGGCTTGTTCGACTTAAGCAACCCCGATTTCGAGGGAAAAGGCCCTGGGTTCTACTTTGGGGTAGCAATTCTTACTATGACGAAAGAACGGCAGATGCTGCGGATGCGCAGCGCTTTGATGACACCCTGGAGAAGGGCAGAAGGTTATGTCCACCTTCAGCAAATACCTAAGTGCTATGACCTACAGGAATGCTGTTAATGAATGAAGTGACAGCAGCCGTGGCTGTAAATCATCTAAAAAAGTTGATTACGGAGCCGCGATGCTTCCTTCACTACCTCTGTATTAGCTCAAATGGAACACCGAAGGCAGAACAAGTGGACATGTGGGGAATCGACACAAAGCATTGTCCCTGCGAAGCCACTTTGAACTCTTTCTCTCGCCAAATGATTGCTTTTGCTCCAGTTTCTCCTCAACTAGCAATGAACATCCATAATGTCAAGTCCATTTTCCCCTGTTTCCATTTAAATTCTCTCTTGAGACTTTCTATTCTCCAGAAACTGTTAAAAAGGCAACTTCTTAGTGATGGAATAGGCAGAGGTGACCATAAGCGCAGAATTATATTGGTATAAAGTGGTAGTTTACTTTCGTTCAGTATTAAAAATTCCATCCACACGCAGGCAAATCACTTCGCTTTTATTTAAAAATCTTCACTTCTTCTAATTGACCCTTTTGAAAGGTGTTTACTTGTTCCCACGGTGGAAGCGAAAGCGGCTGTTTCTTTGCTTTTCTATTTCATGGGCGCAACACAGGCAGTGAAGTTGAGCCGTGACATTTTCGTGAAGTAAGCTTTGAGTTCGTTGCTCAGTCAGCAACTGGCATGATTTGAATGATTTTAGACAGGCAGAATTTGCTTCCTTGTTTGAAAGGTGGGCGACCTATGGACAGGTTCGAGTTACATCCTAACAGCAGCTTCCCGGTTCTGAATGAAATAGAAAAATTACACAGGAAGAGGGCACCGGAATTCAAAAAGTCTTTAACTTATACAGAGCTTTAAAACACCAAAATTCAACTACTGAAGAAGTGAACTATCGCCTATCCCGCAGGTACGAGACCGAGGAGGGCGCAGGCAGGCGATTAGATTTGGCCGATTGACCCAGAACACTGGAGAGCAGCAACATGATATTTGGATCAGACTCGCAAACGTCCATTCCTGACCATTAACATTCACATAAAGGCAGTTTCATCCTCAAATCAAATTCCTCTTCAGTGATCTTGGCCATCTCCAACTTATTAGGACATTTTGCAGGGAGAATTTGGGCGAATAGCTTCTGGCGCTACTTGAGAGAGCAAATCCACCTCCCGCTTCTTCAAGACCACACAACTTAACAGTTTTTTTGGAAATTGTGATATTCTAGTGGCAGGTGTTCTTGAGTCCGTGCTTCATCGTTCCGTATTGGTGTGAAGATGACAAAAATTAAAAGCTGTTCTTAGCCTCTGCATTTATTTATTCGTTTATTAACTTGTTTAATCATTTTCAGCTTGTACAGCCGTTATGTTTAGTGCCCTATGGACTCACTCAAGCTACTCACTCCCCATAGTTCAGGCTTCCATCATGATAGCACGGCATTAATTTCTTACAATTAATGCTAACAGCCCACCAACTAAGTACGATCCAGGTCCTCGGAAAGACCCTAGAAGCTAATGCTTTCGTATCACAGTAAAACTGCTTATTGACCTCAGAGCTTCTTGATTCTCCTGATACAAACTAGTGGCTGAGGGCAATGATTTATTGCGTTGGTACATCAAATTCCTGTTATTACTACCGACCGAATTCCCCCTTATTAAGTTGATTGACGGCTGATACACTGATTGTGGTAGGCAGTTTTAGGGCTCAAGCAAATAAAGGCGTACTCTCTGGTCAGGAAGTTTATTTGGTGGAAAATATAACCGACTTATTTCTTTTATGAAAGGAGGAAAACAGCAATGGGGCATCCTCAGCGTGGAAGACTTTACTCAATCAGACTGGACAATTGAGGGAGTGAGAAAGGACTCTACCCAATAACAATGCAGTAAGAAATCAGAAAAGAAGAGGTCTGGTCGACCGACTCGCCGTACCATAAGTCTGCGTGTGTGTGTCTTAGAGTAGTTTGTGGTCCTAGAGCAGATCAAGAGGAGTTCACGAGGCAGCGGTGGTGGTGGCAAATGGAAAATAGGAGGGAATGATTAGTTGAGGATTGAGCTGTTCTGGAACCAAAGGAGGCGACATGGACTTGTGTCTTAGTGATCGCCCACCTCTGAGATGCCGGGTATGTCAGTGGCCTTGGAGTAGCGTCGAGTGTTGTCAAAGAGCAGATTCTTCACTCCCACCGGCTGGTCATACTCATCCATCGACGCAGAACGGTTGCGGATCCTTGGAACGTTCCCGGTTGAGCTTAGGCGTCGGTTGACCGCGCCGCCAGCTGGAAAACGAATAAAAAGGGATAATTTAGCGGCTCAGTTGTGGATTCTTTAAGTTGAACGTGCGTTCCAAATTACATCGTTTAATATATACCTAAATTTAAAACGAGTGATGTTTTAACAACAGTTTTCTGCTGGCAAGGGAAAAGTACAACTAAACACTTTTCGTGTAAATAAAGCAATCCCCTCAAACTCCTTTTTTTCAACTGCTTAACAGTTCAGGTCCCCATTATATAGCGTGTTGCTAATACTTTCGCCTCCTTATCTGGGAAGCAATTTTTATATTTGATAATTTAGCCTATCTTTATGGATCACGCGACAGAGTGGTTATGAACGCCAATTAGATCCACAATGGTACAATAAAGCACCTAAAGCGCCCTCTCACTGGCTCCATTCAGTATCCTGTGATTTCAGGTTGCTTTGGCGGACATAGTTCAGCGTCTCGAAACACAAATTGGATGAAGAATGCAAGGGACTGCAGGCTTGTCATCTTCTGAGTTAAGGTTAATATAATTTTGGCCTCAATTGTTTATAGGAGAGAAAGTGACAAAAACTGAGCACCACCACCATTCATATTTGGCAGATAAATTTGGTTTTCACTTTGATTAAGGAGGAGTTCCTAAAACTAAATCCTTCAGGATTTTTTATCAAACCTTACTGGAGATTTTAATGAGAAGCACGTAAGTCTCAAAATAAACCAAAGCGATTAACTTTCGTTTGGCCTTCTTTTGATCAGCCATGTATACCTGCAAATTTTGCTAATAATTACAAAATAGGAAGCAAGTGAAAGTAAAACCTACCTATACCCAATCCCTGCATGAAGTTCTGCACCGACTCAGCAACTTTCTCTGGCTATAAATTCAAACAAAGTGTTATTTCCCATTCTCCGCATTGCTTTGGAAATGCCCCTCTGAGGCATTTCAGGGGCAATTTTTTCCCAAAACAATGTTCACGCTTTTCTAAGTAGAAGCAAAAAGTAGAACGAGGGTATTCTTGGATCTGGAAGGCTAAGATGTAGAAGTACGCGGGCGTCAGAGTGGTGAAAACGGGTGAGGACCTGGTATAAATGCGATTGGGTACCCAAAGGATGTAATCTAGTTACTTCCGTCCCAGTCTCTCGACACCTCACGCGTACACAGTCGAAAGGCCTGCAGGTTAACCGGGTTCCTCAAATCTGCTGCTTGTTGCAGTGCAGCGCAGAACCGGCTGCAATACGACCCAAAATTATGGACGTTCCAAACCAAAAACATTTTCCGGACATTCCTCATAAAATATAGGCCTTAAACAACAGGATGCAAAACGTCACATATTTAATAGCATATCCACAGCACCAAGTCAATTACACATTCATTTACGGTAAATATGACTTTTGGATACGATCTGGTCCTTCACCTACAAAACTTGACAGTTAAATTGGCCTACGATAATTTTGCACTCAAGTTTATCATTTCTCGGGTGGCATTTTTGGAAGTAAGTAATCTCTCCCAGTATTGACTTTACAGATTGATAGGAAGAGCGCCGCTTCTGCTAAGTCTTGTAATAATGATAAAAGGAGTGAAGAAGAGAGGCCGCAACTGACCCTTTCCCGCATGACATTGGCAACTCCATCAATCTCGAGAAGCTCAACATTGGCCTTTCGCGCCGGCTGATCCTTCAGAGCATTCATGAGGGCATTGTAGAGCGTGTAGACGGTGTGATTAAAGGAGGCAACAGAGCCCGTGATAAAGAGAACTGGGCACCTATTTTGAAAAAATTCAAAACCAAAATTAGGATACTGTTTTTCACAATAATCTACTCCTTAGCAAAGAATCCAGCTGCAAACTTTTATAAAAAAAAACTAGAATAGGCAACCAACTAACATACTTCAAGTTTCCAATCGAATCAGTAATATTTGTTCGCCTTTAAAACAAAAAAGGGATTAATTTAAAATTTTAGAGGAATTTTTAACAAAAAAAATAAAAGTAGCTTAAAATGTATATGCATACACGTGTAGGATTAAAAAGCGCAATAAATGTAACGTGTAATATAATGTAATGAATGCAAAGCATAACTGGTCTTTAACTATTTAATGGAAACTTACACCATAAAAGCTTGGATAAACTTATTGAGATTTTTGGGATTTATGTTCTCACGGAGAGACTGAAGGAAATTCTTGATAGCTCCCCACAGTTCTGCTTCTGTTGTAGCTTGTACAAACTTAATACAGAAATCAAGAAATTTCCACTGAGTAAAAAGTTTATCATACTTCTACTCCCATGCGTTAAACGTCTACTTACATTAGGGTCTTGCTAAAATTTAAAAATATCCGACAGTTACAATAGGAAATGGCGCATTGTTTTAGATCAATTTCGTTCATACTTACCACACCAAAACGGTGAAGCACTAGATAATTTTCTACACTCGGGTGCATACCAATTGAATTCAGTTTCCATGAGTTTACCTAAAGATAAGAAAAAAACATAATGTTAAAATCAAACAAACATGATGAGTAATAACGAATGTAATGAGGCATAACATAAAAAGATCCCTTATTAATGTATTCCCTTACGCGGTCCCTAAGTGACTCCATAAATCCAGCGGTCGTGCCAGTACAGTGAATGAGAATAGCTCCGAGGCAAATGTCTTCACGAGCCATCTATAGAAAAATCACAGGAAATTTTAAAGAATTACAGCGACCCGGGCAACAATGTTTGCACCAGCACCATCACCAATAACAACGACATGTTTCAATTCAAGACTGTCACAAAGTTCGGAGATACCTTCCGCGATTTTTTGCATCGTGGGAAATTTCCAACTAAAACATTCAAGAACATGACTTTGGAAACGAGGGTTGCTTTCAAATAAACCACAATGTTTTAAATGCATTAAGTGAGGAACGGAAGCATTCAGGCGATAAGCATCATACAAATCGAACCGTAAAATTAAACAATAAACAAGAATAACTCAAAACAAAATTTAAAAAAAGTTTATTTCCTACTCTGATGGGAGATCAGGCATGTTGTCTCCTTGTCCAGGCACTTCAACATGAATCCAAAATACGCGTTGCGTGAGTTGGCTCATGTGCTCGTTATTTACAAATTCATAAAATTCCTTGTCTTAAAAAACATGATCACTGGCACAACACATCTTACGGTTGCATCCAAGATCGTGGACTGTGAGAGCTGCAACATCTTTCCCTACACGACCTCCCTGTTTATAATAAATGCGGTAAAAATCGAATTTACATGTAGGTATGCGGTAAGAGAACCACATGACTTGGTATCTACCGTAATTTTCTAAAAAAGACACGTGTTTAGTTTTGCGTAAAATCAGAGTGTATGAGCAGGAAAATACCTGAGGTACTTGTACGGACATCAGCAAGCGCCGCGAGAGCAGTTGAAAATGGGGTAACTGTGGCCTAAGACTGACTGGTTCACTCAAACAAATCTCCAAGGTTGAAGCTATTAAGCCTTATGTTCTTTAAATTTGAATATACCCTTCAGTTTTAACCAAAATATCTAGACACACAAAAACCTTGTACGAATATGCAAAAATGCATTTAGAGTTTATAATTTACAAGATCAAATTAAATTTGAAATAAAACATCTGCATGTTAAACAATGTTATTATTCGTTTAACGTGTCAGTTTGATTACTCGGACACTCATTGGAAGTGCACTCGATTTACTTTAGTAGCCCAGCCTTTGAACTGTGTCGGTACTCCCCAGTCCTACGATAAGTCTTCTGTGTTGTTATTATGCTTTTTTGGCTTCAAGAATCACCTGGTGCGCTGCATCAACGGTATTATAAAGCACGAGATCCTAAAGTGGGGTAACTTTTGCTTCCTCTATTGACTGCTGAGCTTTGACGCAACCAAAGAAGGACATACATGGCGAATATACGAATGCGTGGCGTATCCTAACTAAAGCTTCTTAAAATTGCAACCACTTTGACAATTGCCCAGTCTCCTATTTTGTATAAGTGGTGATGATAAATACGAGCTCAACCACGGTCATGCAGTCGAGGCACTTATTAAAAGCTGTTAACTAAGTGAACGCGAGGTACTCTCTCAACATCTGCATTACCTGGAAAGAAGACAGATAGATACATGAAAGTGCACTACTAAATGGCAAACAACTTGACAAGGAAGAACAGTGCTGGAACGTTAGCCAAACAAACTTTATTGAATCCTCGCGTTCACTTGAATAAATCTACTACTTGGCCAGTATTTTAACATCTGTCAATAGACATTGTGGTTGCCCTGAACATTCCACCTTCCCTCAATTTACGAAGTTGGAACAGTGACGTTGCTGTCAACTTTTTTCAATTGCACCCAAATAGAGTGACTGACAGCGATTTGTGGGCATATCCCATATGAAGGAAGACTCAGAAATCTGCATCTATTATAGGGTAGCATCATCTTCAGTAATCTCCCGTTATCTATTTAAAATACTATTAATTGCTAAAACGTATGTTACAGACGTTCAGTCTATGTCCAGGCAATTTTATCACTCATGTTGAATGTTCGCGTTCTTACCTCTGCCCTCCACACGCCTTGGCCAAACACACTGAGTGGATTGGCTCCCACCTACTAGTTGGGATCAGCGGAAGTCGGTACACAAGCGCTGCAGTGGCACGAGGAAAACCTGGATTTCAATGATTTACTTCTGTTCTTTAGCAGCAATGCTTGAGCGAAGAATTCCGCAAGCGCCTCATGAGGAAACTGCTGGATATAAATGCATTTGTATCGCCCCTCATTTGTATTAAATCCCTTGCCTTGTTTTAAACCGCGTATTAGTTTTTATCTACTAATTATTACTCGGTTTAGAGAAACTTATCAAGCTGCAGTGTATCCCTGTTTGTAATTGAAGAAAAACCAATGACTATTTTGATAATAACAATTCTACTGCAACACCCGTGACTTCCTTAAAGAAGAAACAGTGCAAATAATAGTGGCATAATCGATACATTAGCAGGGATCGGGACTGCTTGCATGGCGGAGAATCATTGACCCCTTTACTAAAACCTAGCTTACAAACTTAACATTCCATATCAGATTACTTCGATCCCATTTTTGTGCAACTCCCGCAATGATATGTTTATTAGGCATTGTTTAGGTGGCCATTTTGATCCGGATAGTGAATGCCATAGTCCCACAGATTAGGAAAAGGTTTTCACAGCCACGTTTGTTGTTATGTACTTCTCAACATCTTCTTTTGTAAGTTGTTACCCTTAAAGGGGTCAGCAGAGGTCAAAAATAACTGGCGCGCCAGCGTTGGTTGGTAAATTGTTTTAGTGGTTATGAGATGTTTGCAGCCCGTCTGAACCTTCCTGAAGAGGCAAAAAGGCACGCCGCTTAGGTGGAATGTGTATTGCCGACGCGCGGAAAGCTTGGGGGCTACTGGCATGGCTCGGAGTCCGGGAGTGCAGAAATGGAATTAGCACGGCGAGTCGACGAGGGCATACTTAAACGATGCCAACTATGCCAGCTCTCATGAGCCCATAATGAGTGAAAAACTTGTATATTTGGTAAAATACACTGAGAGTTTAGTTCTGCTTAGTTGAATTTATCAATCAAGGTTGTCAACTTACAGTTCGAACATCGTCGATCCGTTGCGTTGCGCCAACGAGTCGACGTCGCCTGGAGATTTGTCCGCTATGCGCCATCTTGGAGTTATCAAGAGCCTGCATTTGGAGGGGCTAGTTGTAGCGCCCCCAGCCTTTCCAGGTTGGAATTGGGGACACAATGGCGGAGCCTTAAGTGCCTGCAAAATTAACACGATCAGCTAGGCAAACAGTGTAAATATTACACTATTAAATTTGAAAGCCCATGATTCGATCTTAACGCGTAATTTTTTGGCCTTAATTTTTTGAGAATTCAGGAAGAACACCTTCAATTCGGTTAACTTGTACGGTTGCTTTTTGCATCGCTGGAACGAAGGTAATATTTGTGAAGTTGGTTTTCCGTCTTCAATGCTCGACACTTACAAGCTTTCCCTATTTCAGTAGAGAATTGTGCATGAAATATTTGATTAACTCTTTGTTAGGGGTTCACAGGCATATAAGCCTTCGCAGTTGTTCTTCCAGTCCATGTCAGTAGCCTTGTAGCCCTTCTATGCGTCCCCAATGCACTTTCTTCCTTTGTCTTCAGAGGCCACACGGGGTACTACATTGGTGGCAACGAAAAGGGAATCATTGCCTAAAGGACAAATGACCCGATTTCCATTTCTGAATGCCAAACCTATACGTCCTGATGGAAGGGCATTTGTTGCTGGTGAGTGACGCTGCGGCAATCCCTAAACAAAAGATTAGAAGTGGCGCCTACGGTCAGCAGTTACAACAGTCCCGTGTAATGTAGGAAAGCTATAAAGATTGGTACGGAGCTGGTCACAGTACCTGTATGTAGACCTTGACTACGAACACATGCAACGCCGCCTCCGTCTCATCTCTAGTAGCAGAACGGAAAACGGATTGATACAAGCGAACAGTACTGAAGTAAGGACAGAGTGGCCAGGAGGAACAGGCGCTAAACCTTATCCCCAATAAATTATTTTAAGCCTCGCCCTACAGTACAGCACCAACTGTTTCGTGACGGCCGACGCGAAAGGTTGACCAAGGGGAGCGCAGGTCAAGACACTTAAAAGGAGACGAGGGCTGTGCCAACAGACCCCAGTGGTACCTATTCCACCCAGGTATTGTGCCTTCTTCCCTCTTCAATTTGGTTCCTGGGCGCTAGGCAGCAATGCGGTGGTGGCCTCTTATGGAAGGATTCAATTCGAAATCTATGGTTTGTTCCACAACCAGACCTTTGAATCCTAGCTCACTGCATCAGGTTTTTACTGACTATTTGTGCTGCTACTTTTGAATGGCGACAGCTTTGGTGAATCGTCTCAACTCACATCGGAGGCACTAGTAACATTCAAATTGGCGCGCGCAGACACACCACCGGCACAGCATTTGAGTGTGTTGTCTCCTTTTTCCTTTCGAGAGTTCAAAATGTCCAATTCGTCGTTTCTCGCAGCCACCTCTAATTTCAAACCGTGGAAGGCCATGTCGCCGGGTGGAAGTGCAGTCGCCGTGCCCTTTGGTGCCAGCGCAACCAAAGTGAAGAGTCAGACGACCCAAGTACTGCCTTACCTCCATGTTGCTGGAGAGAGTGGTGTGAGTGTGGCACTTGGAGACAGAAGGAATAGTGCTTGAGTTGAACATGAATTGACGACAGAGGAAGGAGGGCTGACAGTTTACCGACGAGGGGTGCAGGACAGTCCGCCGCAGGGAAGTGAAAATCGGCGACTTAAGTGTCCACAAAACCAGACTGAAGAGTTAGAAAATAAGTAACTATTACGCTAGGACGACTGAGATCAAAATGTCAAAGGTGGGCGTTAGTCAAAGTACGACGAGTCCTGTGGTTCACTCCAGCATAAATAATGCGATGGTACTGAAATTATTGTTTCATCCACCGCAGCAGTCAAGAGTGCCCTGGAGCAGTAGCCGCGCCTCTCGGTGCCCGCGTAATCAATGCGAAGGGCCAAGTCTGGTCGCAAAGTCGCTCTGCCTCGTCTGCTTGCCGTCCGGCAAGCGATTCAATCAGGCACTTATTTTATGTGCTGGACAAGATCATAGAGTGCCTTTGTATGCTGTCTTAATCCGAAAGTTTTAAGCTTTTTCTCCGAACGAAAAACTGAATTCCTCAAGTAAGAAATTGCTCCAAACCTTCATTGGAGTTCCCATTCATTGTGGAAAAAGCTAATCAGCTTTGTGTTCAGTTGATGAGTATGTACTTTTCGCACGGAGGAAGAGGTCGTATTTAGTTTAGTAGCCTTGACCTAGTTGCCAAAATAGCAAGGCAAAGGGAGGTGTGCCCTGGTGCATTGATGGATGCCCTTTTATTGGCTACAAGCTCATTACCACCTGTGGTCAACTCCAGTTAGCAAGCATTCACTGATTCATCATCAGCTTCCTTGATGATGTGGGTATAGAAAGACAAAGACAAGGAAGTGTGGTGTTCCATGACTTTTCCAAAGAAAAAAGGTGCAAACTTGGGTAGAACATGCATCTCCAACGTAGGAAAGGACTGAGAAACCACTGGTACGACCCAGAGACTGTGTCGCTCAGCTAAGGCACAATGCTGGAGCCCTAAGTGCTTGGACAACGAAAGGGAAGAGTTGAACGACCAGAACATTACAGCAGCAGTGTCACGCATGGACAATTTGGCAGGAACTTCTTACGCCACGCTGGATTAATAATGGATGAGGCATTGTGGGATCTGTGGGATGTGCGAGCATTTTTAGTGAGGGAGGAAGACATTTTGATGGGAAGGCGCATTGACTCATGTGATGCACTTGAATACTTGACTGATATTGGCGTCGTAGAAGCTGCCAGACGTGAAAACAGCACTTTGCCATGAGCATTCAATCAAGGGGTAACATGGAACATGCTTTGTTCACTTTTAAGCGGACAACCAACAAGAACTGTTTGCTGGAAGGCAGGTAAATAAATAGCAATAATTTTCCAAATGGTGTAGAGAGATACTTAAATATTTAGGACTATAGTAATGAGTGTCGTACCGATGCCAGAGCTCGATGTCGAGGACAGTACATTGTGGTAAAGGCTTCATCCTCTATAAAGGCTGAACCACTTCCACATTAAATAAACGCATTTTGGAGGTACAATCCGCTGGCAGGTCTATTCGCAACGTGGCGACAGGAAAGCACACGCGAGCGGATGCAGCATCCAATCCAAAATCGATAAATCGCCACCACGCTTGCAATTCAAACTGTCCAACGTGATGGTAGTCGATAGTCAGCGTTTGAAATGTCCGGTTGGCTAAAAACTCAGGTAAGCTGACTTGCGCTACTCCTTACCATTTTGATTTTTGAAAACCCATCAAAACCTGCTCCGTAGAGCAGTAGACATGACTATCACGCACAAATAGATCTTAAAAGGCTCACTTGACCCAATTTGGCAGCCAATGCTCCTTTACCTAAGCTTTGATCCACTATACTCCACACCCACCAATACACAAAAGGGGAAGCATAATTTGCTGTGGGTTGGGACACCTGACGTCGGAAAAAGCCTTTCACACCAATGAGGCTCGTCGCGCTTGTCAGTGCGTTTGAAAATGAGTAATTAGACCGCCATGCTTCGCATTAATAAACTAACACCCGTGGACTCTCAACGAGCGCAGCCTGAAGCACCGGGCAGCGCGCCCGAACCCAAAGGCAGATGACTTAATCATCCCGAAGAGTGCGACACATCCAACCGATCTAACACCTCATTGGCACGACCCACATTTGCAGCCACAAGCCAGCACAGCAACGAACACATTTTTCTGGAATCGATATTAGAGGCACCACACCAACTCGGAGGATACCAGGAGTCTAGAACCAACCGTAGCAGCGCTCACGCAGGCTACGGTCCCATCGCCTTGACACTGATACAGAGGATCTCGGATAATGCAACCAGGCCAGCCAGTGAAAAATTACAGAAGACAATAAATTGGTGGAATGACATTTTCACTTAAAATAACTATTTACAGATCCAATCACACAATCCAGCTACCTGATTCCCGTACATAAAAGCTTTGTTACTGCGTGACAGAGTGGAGGGATAAGTCATACGAAGAGAACGATATCGAACAAGAATTCCATCGTTCAGGCTACTGCTGATCTTTCTCCTTACTGTCACTGCTACTCGAGGAGCGACTGTCAGCCATCTTTTTGTAAGCTATTTCGAATAATTTTAAAGATGACTGTTGCAATTCATCCGTAGCTTTCTTCAGAGCATCGGCCGTTAGGTTCTCCTTGTTGCTGAGGGTCTCGCGAAGATCAGCAATCAACTTAGCCAATTTGTCGCGCTCCTCTTGAGGCAAATGGTCCTTGTACTCCTCCATCTTGCTCTCGGTATCATGGGCAATACCTTCAGCATGGTTAATAGCCTCGACCAAATCACGACGCTCTTTGTCCGCGGCGGCGTACTGCTCCGCGTTGCGAACCATATTCTCAATCTCGTCCTTGCTCAAACCACCGCTTGACTGGATCACAATTTGCTGCTCCTTGCCAGTACCCTTGTCTCTTGCCGATACGTTAACAATTCCGTTCGCATCAATATCAAAAGTAACTTCAATCTGTGGCACACCACGGGGTGCTGGCGGAATACCAACGAGGGAAAAACGTCCCAGCAACTTGTTATCAACAGCCATTTCACGCTCACCCTGGAAGACTTTGATTTCCACCTGGGTCTGACCATCGGCGGCGGTCGAGAAAACCTGCGATTTCTTTGTTGGGATGGTCGTGTTGCGGTTGATGAGCTTGGTGAAGACACCACCCAATGTTTCAATGCCAAGAGAGAGTGGAGTGACATCGAGGAGCAACACATCGGTAACATCACCAGCCAATACGCCACCCTAAAGAATTCATTGCAATTAATGCAGAGCCAAGGCGCTGATAGCAATAAAAAGAGAATGTTACTTGAATAGCAGCACCCAGGGCGACCGCCTCATCAGGATTCACATTTTTGCTTGGGGCCCTACCGAAGATTTTTCGAACAGTTTCTTGCACTTTGGGCATACGAGACATACCTCCGACAAGGATTACGTCACCAACATCAGAGGCCTTGACACCGGCGTCCTTCATAGCCTTTTCACACGGGCCAACTGTCCTCTTAATGAGGGACTCAACGAGAGACTCAAACTTAGAACGCGAGAGCTTAAGGTTCATGTGCTTAGGGCCGGTCTGATCCATTGTAAGGTAAGGCAGGTTGATATCGGTTTGGAGCGACGATGACAACTCCACCTTGGCCTTCTCGGCTGCCTCTCTAACACGTTGCAAAGCCATCGGGTCCTTAGTGACATCGATTCCCTGTTCCTTCTTAAACTCGCCAACAAGGTAATTGAGAAGGACCTGATCGAAATCCTCACCGCCGAGAAAAGTATCACCATTTGTTGATTTCACCTCGAAAACACCTTTTTGGATTTCCAGGAGAGAAATATCGAATGTGCCGCCACCTAAATCGTACACGGCAATTCTAAAAAATAGTTTTAGGTTTGTATTTCTCACGTCTTATCCTCGGCACGATCCAGACCGTAGGCGAGAGCCGCAGCAGTCGGTTCGTTTATGACACGAAGTACATTTAGACCAGCTATCTGACCAGCGTCCTTGGTGGCCTGTCGCTGGGAATCATTAAAATAGGCAGGAACGGTAATAACTGCGTTGCTAACCTTTGAACCCAGATAGTTTTCTGAAAAAATAACAAAAAGAAAATCCCTACCGGCAGTCTCTTTCATCTTCATTAATACAAATGCACCGACCTGGCTCGGTGAGTAAGCTTTGCCCTGAGCCTCAACCCATGCATCACCATTAGATGCCCTGATAATGGAAAAAGAGGCGTTCTTCTTCTCTTTTTGCACCTCTGGATCATCGTAACGTCGACCAATCAGACGCTTAGTGGCGTACAAAGTATTCTTGGAGTTAGTGACAGCTTGGCGCTTTGCAGGAGCTCCGACCAGCCTTTCACCTTCAGATGTAAAAGCAACAACGGAGGGTGTAGTCCGAGCACCTTCGGCATTCTCCAAGATTTTTGGTGCTTTTCCTTCCATTACAGCAACACACGAGTTGGTTGTGCCAAGGTCAATACCAATAACATGGCCCTTTGGAGCCGACGAGAAACCTCCAGAAACATTTTTCAAGATCGAAGACTAAAAAGACGTAGAGATAAAGAACAGGCAACCTACAATGCCCTTCTGATTGATGACAGCAAGATAGCGAAACATCCGGAGACGCAGAGCGGCGCACGCCAGAAAAACGAGCCTTCTAGACGAGTAGCCCTTTTGTCACGCTATTTCAAACAAAACAGTCTATTATAATTGCTATCGCCCATGAACACAAAACTTGGTAGTAATATGATTAAAACAGAACAACAGAGCTATAATTATTTTTTGTTTGATGGTCTTGATTCTGTTTTCCATTTGTGAAATCTTAGGTTTTCGTATCATTTTTTCGTCAAAATGCACCGACTTAGAAAAAAACGAATCACATGTTGATCATGTTAGCTTTTTAAAATGCCACCTTAGTATTTTTTGGGTACTTTAGACATTTTTACCATATAGCAATATTGCTTTTAGTGTTAAACTAAGTAGTTTAGCATGATCAATTGAGTTGTATCCCTTTGCGTCCCTTTATTGTACACCCAAGTTTATTTTTAACTGAAGTCGCTTTCCTCAATCAATCTGTATTTAGAGCTATTAATCTGGATTCTGAATTCTGTAATGCACACGTTATCTGAGCTTCTCATAATGAAATTTCAATGAGGGAAAACTGGCTTCTCCAAAAAACTCATGAAACTAACGAATTAAGTTTCTCTCAACTGCATCATACGTTGCACTAAATGGATCCAGTAACCTTTGGTCGAACCTGTTTAAAAACGAATAACCACTACTTGAGCTGTGCAATATCTCCCAGAGCCTTAACAAAGTAGTTGTGGGAAATTTTAGTCCTACCCTTAGAGCGCAGCAAAGTGCAAAAAAGACTGATTGGTCTGTGCTTTTCCTTAATTTAGGTATCAAAGTTCACCAGTCGGTTTAAGCATCATTGGGTTGATCGAGAACCAGACGAATACTATCTCCAAGTCGTATGGAAGGTAGTTGCAGATGTGCTGAGAGAGGAACGTGAATACAAGCGAGCTATGAACAGTAACAAAAAGGTTCCCTTTCCATGTGCCTGCAAGGCCACTTGTTCCTTCGCGGAGTACCTTCAACCCACTATCTCTGCGTTCGACAGGCTCTACTTAGAGTACATAGCCGTCCATCGTGACTACACTAACCTCTTCCGAGCCACGTGGGTAAAGCCAGTATGCAAGGCGGTTTCAAATGAGGGGGAGGCGAACGAAACTGAGCCCGAAAAGGTTTTATTCTCCATGCATGAACCCCCTCCAACGATGAGCGAGCTGCCAATCCTCCTTGATCCAGATCGTATCAAGGTTACACCTATGGTACACCCCTCTGTGGACACAAATACGACGCCAGTTGAAATCCATGAAATGGGGAGTAAAGAAGACGATGAATTGAGGTTGGAAATTATCAGAAAGCGACTTGCTCAAAATTTGGAGGGTCAATCAATTTGGGTCAAACTATGGCCATTCACATATGCCTATAAAGTTTGCTTGTGTCGCTATTGTGATTATCGGGATTGTGTGACGGATTACCGAAGAGCAATTGAGAAGCTGAATACTGAATACGATTTTCTTTATCAACAGTATGAGATCCTGTTTGGGGCTGTAGACATGCTGCCGCCAGAAGGAAATAAAAAGATTATCATGCTGTCCAGAGAACAGCAAAAAGAAGAGGAGGAAGCGGAGACACAATGCAGACAAGTTTTTATCGGCGCTGAAAGGCAGTATGGTAGTGTTACGAAGTTGTAAAGGTGCGACTTGACACCAATTTTTTGAACTACTTGTGTTTGCATGTATTTGGAGCATGGATTTTTCCACTTTTACACCCTCTATTAAGCATCCGCTAATTCAGTCCATAAGACAGAATCGTAGAAACCTATGAATTAGTACAGCACTACATTAAGGACCCATTTTGGAAGAAAACTAACCCTTCCCCCGACCCTTCCTTCAAAAAAGTGCCATGAACTTGTAGCGTATTCAAACTCTGTCATGGTGAAACAGAGGCCTTTGTTTTGATTGTCACTCTAAACCTGGGGGCGCCCGCTCTATCCCAGCCCACCATTGCACTGAGCACTCATGACTTTGGGGGATATCGTAAGGCGCTCACTTTTCAGTTCACTCATTCGACGAACTGGAAAACAAATTTCTTTCATTCTAGTAATTGGCAGAAGGTTAAGGTTCAATAATCTTCTCCCTTTAAAACTTCACTTCCAATGTCTCGATTGTAACGTTTTTGAGGTCTGTCAAATATCGGGCGCTGTAGAAAAGCTTTCCAAGGCATCCGTGCCTGAAACCTCATTGGTAATGGGAGGTGAGGTGGTGCTCGTGCACACTTCTTGTCTGTGTGATTGCCTTGGTCGTCAACCCCGTGAGAAAAATACCATTTGTGTGATTACACCTTCCGTTGTCTTGAATTAGTCTAAAATGAAAAGAAACGGAAAGCAAGTTACTTTTACTTTGCTACATTATAATAATACTTTCAAATTCTCCAAATTGATTAGCTTTTGTACCTCTGGAAAGCATGCCTTTTGCATTTGCCTTGTATCTTAACAAAGTAAAATGCTTTCGGCGGTTTCGAATGCACTGCTGGTAGGGAGGTCTGCAACATAGAAAGTGTCCGAGCCTGATCTTTCAGATCGTGGTTAATTCATAGCAAGCAGGGGAGCACTTAAGGTGTGATGGTGAAACTCGAAGGCCAAAGTCAGTCCTTCTCATATTTACCCCCAACATGGCATCTCAAACACAGCCAATTTTCCTCCGGCATATTTCCCCACCCACGCCTCAGGCGTTGACGCAAAACCAATGTTCCCGCAGGCTTACTCACCTCGGCCTTAACTACTGAGTACAGAAACCCCAGTTTACAATAGTTACACGCACTCCATTTGCAAACTGGAGAAGTGGCTGAAGGTTGAAAGCTTGCTTTCTAGGAGGTGGAATTTGCGGAAGCAGATAAACCAGCACAGCCTTGAAGCACTAGCATTCGTGCAGACATTTCAGTTTGGTGCCAAAAATGCGTTTTGAAAGCATGCTGTTGCATATCTTGCACCGAGCCCAATGTGTAGAACCTGTTGGCGGGATTGAAAATCGCCGCCCTCTGAACGTAATACTGGTGATACTGACTACAGAAACACGCTTCCTTTTATCGGTTTCAGACATCCAAACGCCGATGATGGTAAGGAATGAGGGACTGCGGTTAGATTCAGCCGGTAACAGCCTGGTCGAATTCACCCGCCTGGGCCGAATATGTAATTCTTGCCTGCTCCGTTAACGGAATTTAAGGGTTGGGGTTCGGGTATTTGGCAAAGCGGCCCAAGGGGCGGTGTAGCCCCGTCTTGAGAACCGCACGGTTCGCGATGAGTCACTGTGTGTGACCGGAGCGTAGATACACCCCACCTTGGAGTGATTTGCCACGACGTTTCCGTCTCCCTGTACTGCATGTTAATTAGTCAGCAGAGGCTTCCCACTGTAGAAGAAAAACATTTACACACTTATAGTGCTACTGTCTGCTATGAGTTGAGTTTTCCGACCAAACTGTAACGTCTGTTGGGAATTGATGCGTTACTTGGGTTAATTGGTTAGCAATTTGTTTTAGTTTCGCACACAGTTAAGGCTGCACCCTGCAGTCCTCCCATGCGCCAACAAAACATATTCCTCCAGAGTACCGTGGCTTCTCTCGCATTCAGGAGGAGAATGGTGGTCAGATTTGCAAGTCATTGTACTCAAAGTTGTCTCAGTTCTCGCCAAGCTGAAAATGGCGAGGAAGTCAAATGACGCGGCACATGCATTGATGAGAATAAAGAGTATGACCTCGATAATGACCAGCACGGTCTGACCTCGCGGGATCCTTTTTTCTTCGATGGAATTTTTCCGTCAAATGCTCTCAATCATACATGAATTTCATGGGGTGTGGCTCATGCCTACTCACGATTATAGCCGCTAAAGTGGTGGTCGTAATTCTCTTACAATTACTTATTTGTTTACGGAAGGTGAAAAAAATGAAGTCTAGCTTTCACCCCATTGGTATAGACATCCTCTCGTAGCTATTAGTTAAGCGCGAAGGGACCTTTGCATTAATACGCTAGAACCCCGAAAATTCTCACGATTTTGCCTTAGATCATTGCGATGTACCGCTTTAAGGTGGTCCCATGACAAGAAAAAGTGAATTTCCAGAGGTGAATCTGAGTACCTCAGCCGTGGTTACGGGTAATTCAGGAATGAACAAGTGTGGAAATTCTCTTATAACATGGCTGTTCAAAAATTAACAAGGTGGCAAGCATTCCGTTTTACATGGAATAAAGTAGGAAATTTGCCAGTAAAATATGAACTGACCCACTACCTGCAGCTCTGACAGTAGAGCGTCGATAATATTTCCAGTGGGTTTGCATGCGCCTTGGAAAGGTGGGAACAGAGTAAGTTGAAGCCAATATTTTGCTAGTTGATTTAGCAAAATATTGTTCTCTTATATTTCATAATGGCTGATTTTCCATTGTATCAGTCTCGGTTAAATGCGATCTTTATAACAGAGGAGGAGGATGCAGGTTTTTTAACCAGGTCCCTAATGTTTCTTGAGCCCTAATAGTAGCGTAGTCGTGCCATAAATAACGTGGGTGTAAAAGTGTACCACAGAGGGATATCAACAAGGCTGATTTAAAGTAGCGAAATAATGGAAGTTTTTTGTTCTTCTGCTCGCCGTCATGGCAGTAGACCTCCAAACCATTTCTGTATGTCGGCAATATATATTTACTCTTCTATTCTTTTCTTCATTTTATATTTTCTTGCGTTCCTTCTAAACTTTATGGCTTTGGCAGCCATTGGTGCAATAGGCTCTGTGCCTTTCTTTCATGTCAACCTTCACGTCCATGAATGGAGGGAGACGAGTCGGACGAACACACGCCTTGTTGGGTGATAATGAACAAAGGGGCATAAACTCCCGCGCTTTCGTAAGACGAAATAAGGCAACACTTGAGTTGATTACATACGTCTTAAAAGCTTCTGACATGGCCCGACGACAAGGTCGTCCAGTGGAGGTACAGGGTCCGATCGCTAACGAGGTTCGTGTTTACCGGCCACTTCTCCTCAACAGGATACGTTCAAACAAGCATGCATTACGGTAGCAGTCCAAAAGAGACCTGTTTGAAACGTCATGAATGGTATAAACTCTGCGAACAGTTTCGGTTCAGGAGGGGTTTATGAGCTCTTCTTCCCAGTGTTAGCGAGCAAACTACAGGCCTAGTGATTGCAGAACTTTGGTAAATGGCTCTTTCACTGCAAGACTTTGTCGTGATTACTTGTCAAATTTTTTTTAAAAAATGTAAATTTCTATTTTAGGCTCAGCAACACTTTTGTGTCAAAGCATCGCAGACTCAAAGGAGAGTTTACCATAGATGCATAAAGAAAAGACGGTTCAAGGGCTACATTGATGCTTTCGTTAACGTAACCTAGTGACACCCTGATTTTTTTCCTCCTCACTACCTCACAAATGAGTGACGTATTGTCTATCAGGTCCCACTACCAGATTATGCAAATTTGTCTGATAGGTGCGTTAAACTTAGGAGAAGGAAATTGGCTATGAGAGTTGTCTTGTCTAAGGATACTCCCACTTCTCTGCGTGACATATTAGCAGTAAAGCCACCAAAATAATTGTGGGATGTTTCCTTCTCAACAAACTATTCTTTTGAGGATTGCTTAATCAAATCAAAAAGTCCTCATCTTATCAACCTGTTCATAGGAAAGAAACGACGTTTAGGCATTCTACGGCCTGGGCACCGTCAACCATGTTAGTGCAGTTTTCGCTTTAAGTATTAAACAATCAAATAACAGAACTACAATGCACTTTTTTCTTCTTGAAGAAAAAGTAGAAGTAGAGGTTCTTCGTCGGTACTTATTTGCTTCGCTGATATAGATGAACCTCATTCCTGATCGTTTGACCCTCAGCAAGTGAACAGTTTAGACCGCTGTCCTCAACCAATATACCCAAAGGGGTTTTCCGTAAGCAAAGTGGCGCTAGGAGACGTGTGTGGTGGCCAGTGAGTTGATTGTTTGGGTGAACCCAGTTGGTGCTCTCTAATCGAACTAAGGCTACCATAGGGGAGCACCAATCCCGTTCCTCACCACAATTTAGTCTGAAGCTCAATCAGGCAACAAGTCATTTAATTGGTTAGTTAATTTTAGAAAATACATAAATGATTGGGTGGCTCTTGATGTCAGTAAAAAGGCACTGAAGGATGGGCTAGTGGTGCCTCAAGTTTACGGTTGCCTGCTAATAGATAAGGTTCGGGTGAGGTCCATTTTCGCAGTGACCCCTAAAGGTGTAAACGCTATGTTTCATCGTCCTTGTTGCATGTAGCATTACAGAGTTGTCGACAGCACTCCAGCATTGGGTCAGTGGAATTAATGGTGGCCCGATCACCCCCCTATTCTGATAAAGGCTGGCGGCTCTTTGCCAACGTCCACCCTTGATTGGTTTGTCAGGAGAATCAAATGCTTCAATCATTGCTCGGCGTTAAGTTCCGTTATTACTTACTATACACGAAGTTATCCTAGAATACCACCTGGGAATCATTGGGACTGGGACAAATTGGGTTCGTAAAGCAGAAAAGCTTGAACCACGTGCATCACGCGGATGTGGTAAATGAGTGGATGGAAGAGAGAGCACAAAACCAACACACTGAGACATATCCATACAACAACATGACGCATACAAGCGGTCGTATTGGACAAGTTACGACAAGCCTTAACTAAGGGTTCTGCAAACTGCCGTTTGAACGCTCTTGGTCACCTGAGAGAAGGCGCGATTTATCTGTATTTTTCCATCTAACAGCTGCATAATGTATTAAAGTTGCACAACTAGAAGTGTGAAATCTAGGTGTGTTAAGTACGCATTTGAAGCATCTTTAAGAGCCTGCTTGTTGTTGATGTCGTCTGACTGCCAACGAATCATCTGCCTTGGTGAGTGCACACCGTGCCTATGTACTAGTCTGTAGCATCTGCTAATCTCAGCGCCTGGTGGTTTGTTGCGTTGCTCCAAAGGTACTAAATGCTATTTCGCATTCTGATGGAGACTTTTAGTTGGATCACGTAGATAGTTGATGATGGCAGTCGTTCTCACTGCTGAGGGCTCTACGATTAAGGACTAACCACCAAACTTAGCAGCACGCGATCACATCAACAGTAGCTGGGTGTTACCGGTTCGTTCATCTAAACCGTTCGTAACAGCGTCATACACACGCAATGGCCTGATTGCATCCGAGACCGCAAGCACATCGAAGTGTCATCCGCTTGTTCACCATGACTGTGCCCACGAATTGCGCCGCGAACAGGTCGACTGATTTTAGAAGCGTCCAAACAAGCAGAACCAGTCACCGTCAGAGATCTACCGTAGGTGCAACTTCCGGTTAGAACATCAGTCGCGTCCATTGATACCAACTTTGGCTTAAACATCTCGGTAACAAATGCTTTGTTCCCGCTACTAACTCCATGAGCACCTGAGAAGTTAAAACTCTTGAATTCCACGGCTTAAGGCTTTAGAGAACAAAAGTGTAGTGCAGACATAAAACATTCGCCAAAAAATGCAAAAAATGACCGAAGAGTCGAGTGGAGGGGCACCAAAACCCTCCACCAGCACCCTCCAGAGAAACGCTAGCCGCAAGAAGACAAAAACTTGACATTTGAGTCAGATTTCTTTTCTTTCAATATAAGACAAAGCAAGCTCAGATTGAAATAAATGAAAGTAGAGACCATGCTAACACACGAGTGTAGTCGCCGAAATTGTAGTGGCATCGCTCAAAAATCCAAGGCGGAAGGAAAAAAACGGGTGCATGGGTGATATGGGGCACAGTTGATGATGAAGGAAGATAGGGAGGTTGGTGGAACGAGCGATATTACACAAGTACAGAGCGCGAAAAAAGAGCGTTGAATATACACTGTTGCTTTGTTCAAGAATGGTTAATAAACCCGGAAGGAGATACAATACATACGCTTAAAACCAGCAGTAATCGCGGTGAAGGAATGGGTCTTCATGATCTGTTTACAAGTCAGTTCGAACAATCAACACAATGAAAAGGGTAGAAGGGACGGTAGACTTTTAACTGTACAAAAGAGCGGGGAGGAGGCAAACACCATCATCGAATGAATGCTTGAGAGAGAAGAGAAACGTGTATTGCACATACGTCTATGAAATGGATCGTGCACACGCCCCAAGCGTACACACGAACACTCACAGACGATAAATAGTGTTAGCGTCATTAGAAAATAGTGAGAGAACATGAGCTCAAATGAGTGTGGATAGATGAATGGACCTCTCCTTTGGCACCCATCCTACTTCTTCGGATTAATGGGAATCGCTACATGCGTGGGGGGTCCGGCAGCCATAGGACTCTCCTGCTTAATGTGCCGCAAGGGAACAGCCGCCGTTGTAGTGACCGTCGCTGCCCCTGTTCCAGAAGATTGTACTCCCCTATCGTGGCCAATGAGCGTCGAAGCGGAAGGCAGAACGAGTCCAGGATTTGGTGAATCCGCAGCTGGTTCAGCTCGGAACAGAGCAGGACCAGAGGGAGTGGAGGAAGTCGAGAACAGAGCGGAAGGTAGGGAGAGTGAATCCAGAGAAACTGGCAGTCCAGAGATCAAGCAAGTTGTTGCCGCACTGGCTGCGCCAGTGTTTTGATCATCCCCCCCGCCCCCACAAGCTGCCGTATCCAGGGGGGTGTTAATAAGGATGGCACTCTGTGTACCGGGAAGCAGTTGCATTGAATGTGTGAGCAGTTGTGGAACAGCAGTGGTGGGATTGGTGTCCGAGGGAGCAGAAGTTGTGACGAGAATACCACCGGAAACTGGAACCTGAGTGGGCAGATCCCCACCAGCCAGAGTGAGACTGCTAGTTACTACGGTGTCCGGAGTAAGGCTAGGCGGAGCCGGAGAGTCAGAAAAATCAACGCCGGCTGCGGCACTTGACGAGAGTAGAGGATTATCCTGTAGACTGTCAGAAGGAAGGACTTGGGAGGCCAACAGTGGATCGTTGGAAGAAGCAGAGGAGACGGATACTGTGTGGAGATTGGGAGGCTGAGAGTTAGCAGTGGCCTGAGAGGGCTGCGTGGGCGAAGTGGCGTCAACACTGTGTGATGGCGATGGAGAGTCATTTTGGCGAACCTCATTGTCATCCTGCCACTTATCCACGGATCTTCTGCGAGCATTCATGAAGAAGTTGGCCACAGTAGAGACCTCAAGGTCTAACTGTTGGGCTATTGTTACCTGCATCTCTTTACTTGGTCGTTTTGTCTCCTTGAAGATGGCATGAAGCGTCCGCCGTTGAATATCCGTAAAGACAAGACGGGGTCGTTTGACAGACTTTTCTTCACCCGGCTTTACTTCATTGGACTTACGTTTTGGAGGATAGATTTCCGTTTCGGTAGCTAGAGGAGACATGGTAACTATATGTGATTACTTACTTGCAGCTTTGAGTTCGGCCATGCGTTGGGGCTGTGGTTCGTGTAACCACTTCCACATTCGCTTGAAGGTCTCTCGGCCAGACTTCAGCTTACTCCAGGGCTTGGGATTCCTCAAAAGGTCGGAGAGGGTACCCTGACTTCTATGGAGTATCTTTTGAGCAAATACCGCCTGAGGAATACTGTACCGCTTCAATTCACTGCTGATCTGCAACGCGAGTTCCTACCAAGGAAGTGAGAATGTTAATCAACCAAACTGAAATTACCCTCGTGTTTATTTCTGTACAATCGATTCCGGGACTCATGGTCTCACGATCTGCGTCACTCAGATTATCGGCATGGTTACTAGGTGGACTAGGGTCATCTGCAAAACGACAAAATAGGTAATAACAAGACACAATCGATGGTTTGACTTAAACGGGAGACGGAACAAGGGAAATACCTGGACTTATGGGTCGGGCGATCTTAAGTTCCGTCGCAGCGTAGTCCATTAGAGAAACAGAGGATTCAGCTGGTAGATTGAGAGTGATGGGAACAGTGGGAGTTTGGAAGAAGTCGGCTGTGTTAGTTTGAAAAACACTGGAACTAGGAGCTGCCTTATCCAACAGTTTCATTTTATCACCATTGCTTGTGAGAAGAGGAACAAGATCTTGAAGGGCGTAGTTTTGGGTGGCTTCAACCATTGACGGAGCACTAGTCGGGACTTTTTGTGCGTAGAGCTTGTCCGATACCGAGGTGATAGGAGGTAGAGAGGTGATCGTGGCATAGTTCATCTTATCGGAAATCCCAGAAGGCTCAGGCTCGAGTGCAGGTGGCTGTGTTTGAGGGATGCTGGCAACTGGTACAGTAGACAGTCCTGCTAGATTAAGATCATTTCCACCCAGAAGGTTTTCGGGAATGGTGATTGTAAGACCATCCGCTGACTGGTCCCAACCACTCAATGGTCCAGAAGGAGTCGTCAACAAAATTGTCTGTTGGTCACCACAGTTGATAAGAGTGAGTTTCACCATCTGTACACCCGGTATGGATTGATTGTTGGCAGCCAGAGATTGTAAATCCACGGTACGTCCATCAATGGGATTCAAAATGGGAATATTTTCCAAATCGCCCACTTGAACGTTCAGTTTTTCACTCGAGTTCAGGGCACTGATAGGCAGAGAAGCCATTGTAACAGGCCCACACGCCGAGGTCTGGAGTCCAGCTAATTGAGATTCAAGTCCGGGCTCCATTTTCAAACCTTCTGTGGTGATTTTGACGTTCATTGGAGTGGGAATTAGCGTTGGCGTTGTCCGCGAGTCGGTGACAAAAATAGACTCCAGTGAAGTTTCTTTGTGTGGTGCAACAGGTATGGAAGCACGTCCATTGGGGATCAATTCATTGTGGCTGTTTAGTAAGTGACGATTATCCATGTTATCCAGTTCAATGGTTATCGATTTGCTGTACAAACCAACCGATCAATAACTCATCGATAAAGTAACATCCACATAGCTCACACAGCAAAATGCTTCATCGATTTAACTGGTCAATAACGCTGACTAGCCTCCACAATGGCCGTTCGCTAGTCGTTCTAAACAAGAAATATAAACAACCCAGAATTTCGTTTGGATTTAAGCAAATAATAAATTTAATCAATTTGCGACATTTAATACTATGAAATTAAACGGAAAAAGTCCCTAATGATGAGTAGAAATGACTATTTTTGTATGGATGATGTGCTACTTCACGCTACTATAAGTAGCTTGTACTTTATAACTTTTTTAGTCAACATTCCCATTGGTCTGCTGCATGCCTCAGAAATGCAACCGTCTCTAGACCGCTGGAGCTGGCATTCGCCAAACCAACAGCGTTCTTGACGCGCCCAAGTTTTACTTTTGGGTTGTTTCGGGTTCCCATCGACGCTGTAGGGATTGAATGTCTAGAAAGCCGTTGGCTTTGTGCATGATCCTTTAAGTTGGTTGCCTTCCAGGGGATCATCCTATTGACTTATACCCAAGCCACAGCATACTTTTCAGTAGGAGGTGTTAAATTTGAGGTAGAGAAGGACGCTAACTTCGTGAACCGGTAATTTTTCAGTACATGACAAAAGCGCCTTACCCAGAAGTTCGCAGTGTCAGTGGTTTCCATGGTCGGCCTCCTAAATTTGGATTTCGGCAGGATAGCATCATAGCATCTATTACGTAGACCACAAAATAGCTGTATTAACTGCCAGAGCAACACAAATCAACGAGTTAGTCTACGAACGCAGGCCTTCTTTGAATATAGCGTAGTCTGAGGGAGGTTGTCTTAGGTCGACGGAAGCATCGGACACACTTCTCGAGTTCACGCCTCAAAGATTGTGGCTGAACAACATTGTGGGGTTAGCAGTAGCCAGGTCCTAACAATTGGACTAGCCTCTTTGGTTTTAGTGGGAAGTCATGGAAGGCTTTATGAAACGAGACTTGAGAATTCGTAGATAACGCTCTTGGTTTGGGGGGGTATTTTGATTAAAATGCATCGAAAATCGATAATCATTTAAGATGACCTTGGCTTGACGGAGTAAATGGAATTCCTTTTAAAAATTACTGTGTTCTCTTATCATATTTCGCACAAATGGAACCGGGATTCGCTCACTAGAACAGCTTCACACTCGAGTAAGACAGGTTATGTTATGCGCGTGAACTTCAAAATGGTAGTTCACTTTGATTTATCAAATTTGATAGCTCGCTAAGCCCCACAGGGCACAGTTAGCAACAAAGTAGTTCTATTTACGTTCTCGGTTGCTCACTAAGCTGCCGTATTGCCACGGGGAAGTACTGATGGCTTCCAAAGCTAGCATCGGGGTTCGGTGACACACTAAGGCACTGCTTCTCTTCAAAAGTATCTAAAAGGCGTAATTTGAGCCCAGTTAGAAACGGACTCTCTCAACAGATAGACAAACAACACTAAAAGAGCGTAAGCAGGAGACCTATTTTGCGGTCAAGAAGAGTTTGTGAGACACACACACACACCCATTGCTCTTCTGAGACATGGCGTTTCGTTCGTCATGCCACGCAGCACGAAGACAGGATACGCCGCTTCTTCTAGTAGTCAGCTACTGGACTGAGATTTCACTGGCTCAAGTGAATCACCAATGCCTCTTCTTGATCAAACAAGTTTAAGTAGGCTCTAAAGGGGCTCCAAACCATCGCTCGCAATTGACACTTCAGCGCTAAATAAGACGAAATAAGGGTTGAAAAATTCAATGATAATAGTCGACAACATTCATCGCATACTATCACTAAGGGTTAGTTTTCCTTGAAACTCTAATCTTTGCTGCTGCCTCTTATTAATGGAGGCTTAAATGCGACCGACATGAGGCGTTGGGCAGGGATCATCAATGTACCCCAAGTATTTGTAATCAGGTAAGCGTTCTGTCCTCCTAGACGTCAAGTCCGCTAAAGAAATGCGGACAAAGCTCGGTTCGCCTCCTTTTGATTAACGAAACGAATGCCCCGATTGGGAAAGTTTCAGAAAAGTATAGCCCCCAACATTTCACACATCCTGAATTTGATTAGCTGACAATGGCATATTTATGCTGCAACTCAAAGAATCATATTGGGCTGACATTCCCGGCAGCTGAAGACTACCAAACTGTGGGTAAAATGCACAATCGCGGATAATGTAGTAGTCGTCAGTATTTGACGAGTGATGCAAAGCCTCAGTGCTGATGTCTTACCAACAATACAAGCTGACTGTAAATAGCCATCAACTATTTTTAGCAAAAAGACGGATCTACACAAGAGCGTTTGCGGAGGCACGAGTTACATTATAACAAAAAGGGAAAAAGTGATGTAAAAGACATGCAAAAAATTGAGGAAGCCAAATGAAAGAGGAGAAATCAGTTTCGCATGATGTGTACGTGAAAGACTGAAAATCAACGCGAGGATTTCCGTTCCTCGTCAAATTCTTGATCCAGTTCAGCATTTCTAGTGGACTGAATCCGCAAAAGCTCATCCTAACAAGAGAATAAAGCGAGTTGATAAGTAGTTAAAGGTCGAAGACAATGGAAAGGGTTAATGCGTTTGCTACCAGAGGGGTCGGTCGCCACGGATCAGATGCTTCATTATCCTAACTTGCCATGACTATTTAAAAACTGATAAGAGTAAACATCCTCAAACCAGGGATATCTTACATCTGCTACATTACTTCTAAACTTAATCAAAACATCTACAAAACATGATTCGTTGCAACTAGCTACCGAAAGCTAGGCCGTGGAAAGAAGTAGCCTACCTTCCACCCAAGTAATTCGGCAAATCGGAGACAGGTGTCGTCGGCGTCACCCTTAACGAAAACGTCCGATTTGTTACCCGGTTGGCCCCACTGTAGTGGTTTGGTACGAAATCCAGCGACCAACCATTTCATGATGAAAGAAACAAAACCCTTGCAGCATCGACAGCGGCAACAACCAGTGCGGTGAGAAAATGAAAGATTAAATGCTGCTTTTCACCAAGACAAAAAGATTAATCTACGCCGCCACAAAAGCTCAAAGTTACGGAAAAGGGCGTAGGGCGTTAAAAAGCATCCACATTCAACTCACAGAAGTTGAGCCGTCCGTGTATTCACGGTTGATGTAGAGACGCGGAACTCCGCGTTTAGTGCAGTTTACAATGCCAGAAAAGGGAAGCACTTGCAGTGATGTCCCCATTATTATCAGGAGATCACATTTCGGGAAGTCCTGAGAGGCGACAAAAACACTTAAATAACTTCTACTTACTAAACAATTAAGTTGCTTAGAAATTATTCCAATAAAATAGGTATGTTAAAGCAAATAGAAGCTTCCTCTGAGTTAAACGGAATGTAGGCATGGTAAGGAACATTTAGACAACAGCTAACATAAGCACTAATAATAGGAACGATTGTTTATTCGAAGCGCTATGAACCAGAAAGATTTGTACTGCTTAAATAGCCGGTGTAGGCGGTATGGTAGTCGAGCTTTTGATTTTACAATTAACTTACCCGTTTGACTCCACGTGTAAACTTTGATGGGAGTCCCTCACCAAAGAACACGACATCTATGAGAGACACGTCAAGGGAACCAAATTGAGTCTACCTGGTTTGACTACGCCGTCACAATTCGCCCCAGTGCATTTGGGCACCTCCTTGTCGAGAATTTTACCTACGCGTCGAGAGGGCGAATAGCCTTGTTAACAGTTATCACGGTACCTTTGAAAAACTCAAAGGGGTACTCCTTGTGGCATTCGAGGCAGTGGCCAGTATGGAAGGATCCATGCGCTTCCACCATCTTATCCTCTGGAAGCCCTGATATACGTTCGAGCTGGTCCACATTCTGCAATGTAGGCGGGGCAGAAAGAGCACCCAGACAGAGATGACAAATTTTGGACAAAAAGAGTTAGACGCAGGTTTTTTCGGTTCCTACTACGTTACCCGATCAGAAGTGAGGAGTTACGGATGACACGTGTATGATGAAGTGCATGCACTTTTTTCCAGCAAGACTGAGCCCAACGGCCAGAATATTCAAAATTACAACTACTTTACTGTCATCACATAGACTGTTTTTAACCATGGCACTTTCAAAAAGCCTGAACTCTAATGCAAAATCACTATTTGACATTTTGAAGGTACCGATCCGCAGATCGACCCTGGGATAATTTGAAGCATGGCTTAATGCCATAGGACCTTGGCCAACTTAAAGTGAAGAACAGCCACGAAAATTGTTTCGTATTTGTCGTCTAGACACACCTGAGTATAGTGCCGTAAAAGCAAGCCCTTGTCACATAGAAGTTTGATGAAGTAATGCGCCGTAGTGGGCTAAACAGGGTCATACGGAAAGCTAGATACCAAACCTTGGCATAGGGGCGGTAGAGACGCCGAGCAACCTCGAAAAAGGGTTTTGGATTTCTCTGAAAGTTAACAGGTATGACAAAAACCAGCATTACCTCAAAGTAGCTAAGTTCGAAAACTGACATAGGACTAGGTAAATGGTATTCTTCCAGATTGTCGTAAATCCCTGTAGATGGACTTCGGAAATCGGGGATACCAGCAGCTTAAAAAAAGGAAGATAGAACACACAACTAGCTAACTGCTCATGAAAGCAGGTCGCCTCTACAAACATCATTACATAACTGATCCCAATTGCCTCTCAGATAACTCGCGAAATACGATGTTACAATATTCACATCATTACTTGAATTTGAATGCTAAGACTGTGAAACCCATCAAAGAAAAACCCATTGCAAGGAAATGGTACTTTGCGAACCGCTGCATTCGACCTCGTGGGTGCTGGCCCTCCGTACCCTTTGACAGAGGTCTAAAAATAACCTAGAACTTCCGGAAAAAGCTCAACATTCCCAGGGTATTAAATGCCAGCCTAAAAAAACGGCCAAAAAAGCTCCAGGAAACAGAATTGACTTCACTTACAGGTAGATATTCCAGCACCTACAGCAGTGATTACGTTCCTGACCATACCGCTTTTGATCAATCTAGCGATACCTAATTAATAGTGGCCAGATCCACAAAAGAAAAACCTTCTAGATCCAAAGATTCCAATAGACAATCGGAAGAGGAGAGGTGCAATGCTTGCCGCAGAGATTCCATGTTGAAAGCCATTTTACTGCTACCTAGGTTACAAAGGCAGCAAAGAAAATTAGGGAAGTGCGATGAAGCACAATTTCCCCATTAAAATGAATATTCTTTGGAAGTGAAGTAATACAATTGGAGCTCGCAAAAAAAGGCTAATCGGTACATTGGAGAAAAGTACCACAGAAGGAAATACCTCCAAAAGGGAATCTGGAATCTGAGCCCAGTGAAGAGATCAACTCACCAGCGGGTTAAACCGAGATTGCCGATCTGGCCTTTAAAGCAAAAACACTGCACCCGTTCCCCTAATGGTTAGTTTAGCATCAGTGTCATTAACACCAACACAATTGCTACTTTGGCTCTACGAAATTGGTAGCCCTGTTAGACGAAGTACACTAGTACTTGCATGCTAAACTCGGTCAAAAAGTGATTAAGCCCAGCCGATCCAACCCAACTGTTAAAATGTCGCAACTTAATCAACAAAGGGCGATGAGAAGGGAATTAAAGCTGTCCAATGATCGAACAGTTGAACTGGCTTAAGTTAGAGATGGACAAGCACCTAAATCATGCAGGCGTGATGCGAAATCTCGGTCCTCAACGTGTCATGAACAAATAAGCCCGCAGTGCGAAATGAAATGGTGACACTAACACATGATCTTACGTATTTGGGACAATTATAGTCAAATCCACCCTTGACAGAATACCCCGAAACCTCTGTTCCGATAATAGCTAAAAATTGTCATAGGCTCGTAGTCACCCAAGGCTAAGAACAATTTTTTTTCAATTCGGATGGTAAGTTCCTGCTCATGCTCAGCATATTTTCCGCATAATGCTGAAACAAACCATCCGTCTCTGCTTATTCAAAAGGCAAATTTTGTGATTTGCCAAATAAAACTGCATTGGTCTGCAAAAGAAAAAAATACTCTCTCCCAACGTTTGTTTAAGCGTTCCGTTGCATAAATTCATTTGCGAACCGGGCCGGATTTGTCGCCGACTTGTCCTCTACTCCGTAGCAATGACTCGGCACTACTTGCGAAAGTGCCAAGTATATCTTCTTTATATTCTCAACATTGTTTTGACGGTGAGCTGCGCTGCTTTCGGCATTACCCTCCCAGTTTTGCCTTTTGGCCGGTATTGGGTACCGCCCCAATACAGCTTCGAAAAAGCTTATTGGTTAGTCCGTACTCGAAAACACTACTAAAACTCGATAACCTCGGTCTTGACCTGATGCTTACTCTTGTTTTGTCCTAGTCCATTTCCACTTCCATAACTCATGACATCCTTTACGCTGCAGTTCATAGGGTTGGCGATTGTCGGGATATCCACTATTTCCTACATGGAACCTGAAGTTCAGGCGATATTCGATGTCGCTGAAATTGGTTACGTTACTTACATATTGACTATCGTGCTAATCTGTATTGGGTCTGCAACCGTCGCTGTCGCCGTTTGTGGATTCTGTGGAACTTACCGCGAGTCCGCCTGCTTGATCAGCACCTATTGCACATGTCTAGCGGTGGTTGCGTGCCTGGAAATTGCCGTAGGAGTTTTAGCTATACTGTGCCAGGAAGAGGTTAGTTATTCGCAACCCTCGTTCAAACATTAGGCTGAAGAGAAGGTGACACGAGCCATCAAGAGTTTCATAGATGACTGGTTCACAAAATCGACTGATCCTGGTTCCGAGGCCCAGAAAATCGTTAATCGAGAAGTCTTCCAGTCCTTTGTAAGCTCATTGTCAATGCGTATGACGTCCGCAAAAGCCTTTTAACTGTGGTTTTGAAATTAAATGTCTTTTTACAGAGCAAAACTTACCAGCATTACATATTCTTAGATGGAACTAATTGATCTTCCGTCACAACTAGGTCGTGTAAATTTTAACCAAACTTTTCCCCCAAAAAAATACCAAAATTTGTTCATAAACCCCTTTGTGTCCTTAGCTTAGGTGTTGCGGCAGAAGGGGTCCTGCTGATTATGGAGAAGCCTCGCTGCCCCTCTCCTGTTGCCCCCCGCCAACTGATGTCTGTGATGCTACTGCCTACTCCGTGGTACGCATCGTGCTTCTCATTATGCTACAGCATTCCCGTGGCCTATCAACGTCTTAGCACTTTTGGCAGGTCTGATGAGATTGGTACTTGTATCCTCTCCTTTAGGGCTGCTACGAGAGATCCACAATAGCGGCTAATAGTGGCCTTCGAGGGTTCACGGGAGTTGTATTGGCAATCGCTTCTTGTAAAGTTAGTTCTTATCGTTGTTACTAGCTGTCGTTCGCTCCTATTTATCATCTTAATGGAAAGGTCTGCATTTTGTAACGGCATTTATTCGTTGTTCTTATGCTGCAGGTGATCGCTCTTCTTCTTTCACTCGTATTCTACTTCACCGTTATTCAACACAAGTCTGGATCCGAATACGTCGTGGTACCCCAAAAATAGCGCTGCTATTGCTTCAACGCTAACACCCCTGTGTTCTCCAAATCCACATCAATAAGCGATGATTCTATCTGACACTATTAGCTTCCCATCTGCCACAAAATCCGTGACCCTGCTCGTATATACCCTGAAACCGTTCTTGCCTATTGAATAGGGTGAGTGAATTGGGGTTTTTGACTCAATATATTGGATGACTAAATGCAGTTGCAATGCGGACACCGGAAAAGTAGGCGTTCTAGGAAGTTGCTTGGTTTACGGAACAGTATGGATATGAACTATAAATAGCTGCAGAACACTCGCAATACTCATGTGGTTACGGCCAGAAAAGCGTAGGAAAATGGCAACTCAGTAAGACGCAGCCGGGTGATAATAAAGTTGCTGAAAAACTTATGAATTGTTTATTGTGCCTTCGGTACATCCTGCAAAATCAGTCCATGCGCCCTTTGAGGTCTGTGATGGTTACTTTATCTTTTTCACTAAAAGCTAATTGAGAGGGATGGATTAACTTACACTAGATAGACACGCGCTCCCAACCCGGAGATGCAGTCGCGATTCATAGCGTTTAGAATACATTGTGATACGCATTCAAACAGCGCACAAGGATCCTAAAGGAAAACAAAAAGTAGAAGGGTGGAATTGAGTTGGATTAATTGAGATAGTGTAGTTGGGCTTCCATGCTCGCCAATGACACATTACGGTATGGATGTAGAAAAGATCGGGGAGTTTGCAAAACTGTTCTGTCGCTAACTAAGGTCGGAGCCGAGGCCGATACCCGCAAACTCCAACAAAATAAGTGGTTAGCCATGCTACCAAGAGGCCCAAGGAAACCACCGGCACGGTTGGAATGGAGGTGTGGCAACTATGCTGATGCAGAACGCCATTTGATTTCAGGAACGCAGATTATGAAATACTTATATAATTGAGCATAAAATCATACCTAAAAGAAGTGACCAAAGACAAAGGAACCCAAACACGGCTCACCATATCCTTTTCCCACATTGTCTCGCACATGCCATACAGCTGCTCTGTACAAGATCCAGCAACAACAAACTCCTCAGTTTCCATTGTACAGCCAATCAGATCCAGGCCACCGACAAACGGTTCGTTATTAACGGGATCGATACCAACAACTATGGGCTCCACAAAATAAGGGCCAAATCTAGCGCGCCATAACGAAGGTGAAAAAGCCAATGTACCTTCGTTCATAGAGCAGGTTGGCGAGCATACAGAGAAGAGTTTTCGGCCTGATGTGACGATTTTCACGGAGTTCGTACATGTTTTTGCGGAATAGGAGCCGCTGGTACCTATTGGTAGACACGATCATGAAAAGAGATTTGTTGAAAACATATGCACCGATACCAATTTATTCAAGGAATAACCGTGCGGCTCAATTTCCTAGACTAAAAAAAGACAAAAATGACCTAATGAATGGCATATAGAGCACAAAGCAATAATGGAAAATACGATGTAGGAAGAGTGGCACTGTAGTTAGATTATGGGTCTATGACATTCGCCAAACAATTGCAGGCAAAGACCCAAGAAAGGTGTAACATCGCTAGTTCAATGTGTAGCCCTGTACTCCATGAAGCATAGCAGGTTTTTAAAAAAGAGCCGAACAGTTAGCATCGCGTGTCCAAAGTCGGCTACAATAATCCAGAGAGCAAATGCACAAAATAACCTCAATAAAGGCAGAGATCACGAATGAAAAAGATTTAGACATACACGGTTTCTTTATCTGTTATCAATCCGGGAAAACCGACAAAAAGATGGGGTCCGAGCTGTTCAACTTTTGGGTAATTAGTTGCGATCATCTGATATCCTACTCCAAAACGCATATCAGTTGCAATTGCAACACAGTCCTTCCCCTTCATCCCAACTACAGCAGACCCATTATATGAAGTAATGCTCTGAAACACAATGGGTTACTGTGACGAACTCAACTAACCATTATTAAGCAGCGGCTACGACTTTGTGTTCAGTGGTATTGTTTTGAATGATTTGAACAAAAAGAGAGAATGACCACAAATTGCTGTCAGGATGGTAGCGTTTTATGTGTGCGTTCATACGTAACTTTAAGAAAACTTTTTAACCATATAGTTAAGTTTTGCACCTTTAACGTGCCCTTACTTATGGATTTTTCTTAAAAACCATACATCCCGAATTGCTTCACCCAGGCGCTTTCGCTAAACGTCAATGAGATATGTAAACTTGTAACAGAGTTCAAAGATTTTTGAAGACAGATGAAGGCATAATGAGTAAGCCAAATCTATAGGCTTAGCAAACACAAAGTGTTTAGGTCGCTGTCATGGGCAGCCCACCCGACCTAGGTGACATAACCGCCGATGTAACCGTGGCCGAAATCGGCAATTACCATTCATGATTTAGGCTCAGGCTTTATGCGTAGAGCAGTTAATTCTAAAAGGTAGCTATTGAGTTTGTAATTAACTAACCCTGACTCAATGGGAAACAGAAGTTAGTTTAAGGCATATCGCGTTATGATTTTGGTAATTTCACTGCTCTTTATTTTCTTTGGGATTAAGTTCTAAATTTTTGCCTAATGGTGTTCCTCATTATGGATGCATTTTATTAAGATGACCTCTAGTATTTGACCAGGAGGCTGTTATTTTTAAACTAAAGCCACTTACGAAATGCGCTGCTCGCAACATTCTACAAACTTCTCACATTTTTTGTTTTACCAAGCCTTAGCTTTTGACAATGCTGGAAGAACCCTCTGGCCAACGCATGTCCCTTTTGGAAGACGAGGGGAATTTTTAATGCCATCTACCCAAGTAATATGGGGGTTGAACGAGATCACAAATTTGTTCTTCACGGAACTTTTGCTGGCGTTTTGAGACTTCCTTGAACGCAGAAGAGACATATCACTAGGGCAGAATATGTATATAATCAACCAACAGAGGAGTAGTTGCAGCTGACATGACTCAAAAGTCAACCTGAGCCGGGCAGGCCAATGTGGCTGCCCAAGGTACCTTAATCGGCAGCCAGGCAAAATAATTAGCACTGCAATGCTAAAAAATTAGACGAATAATAAACATTTTCCTGCCCCTGGGGATCTTTGCAAGCACAATCTGAAACTTGATCATATTTGCTTGCATATGATCATTGAGCCCTCAAACTTCGGCTGGCAGTTTCTTTCGCTCTAGCCTTCTGGTCATATTGGTAGCCCTCCAAGTTCTCTATGCACTAAAACTGGGCTACTTTTTACATCTCAGGAGCTTAGATTGAGGCCTTTGTTAACATTCTAATAATTAACTTAAAGAATAAATTCCTATTCAACCATATGGAACACATAGAACCTAAAAGCAAATACGAGATATGCATGAAATGAGTATTATACAAAATTTAAGCCCAAAAATTAATGTTAACTGCTTCTTTGTATGGATTACAATTGATGAACGAAAGCACGTCACGAAATGTTCCCAGTCCATAATAGGGCAGTTTTAACATCGCACAAATACGGTTTTTACTAAATAAAGTAACTTTTTAAGGCTGAGAGGTGCTAGTAGCCCTTTAAATAATATAAAATGTAATTTGTTTTTCTAATCGAATGCGGAACATCATCCTCGCCTTTTGCGTCCTCTAACTGCTTTCGGTTCTGGTCGTGGTGCGTCGTGGTTGTGAATTATTCTGCGTCGCTCGTAGTTACTTTCTACTGTTACCTTGTTACCTGTAATCTCGCTCATTTTTAGATGTTCTCCGTTTTTCCACTTGTCAAATCCTTGACTTTGGTCTCTCGACCAGCAGTTTCCCGTGTTGTAATGGAGAAATTGCCAAAGTTGGGATCTCTTGCTGCCTCTGAGGCTGCGTGGAAGAACTTCCACACCTCCATTATTCGCCGTGACATCGATCAAGCTGCTAAGTACATTGGTGCCGGTGCCGCTACCATCGGTGTTGCTGGATCCGGTGCTGGTATCGGTTCTGTCTTTGGAAACCTTGTCATGGGCTATGCTCGAAATCCCGGTCTTAAGCAACAGCTCTTCTCCTATGCTATTCTCGGATTCGCCTTGAGTGAGGCCATGGGTCTTTTCTGTCTAATGATGGCGTTCCTGATACTGTATGCTTTCTGAACTATCAATGCTGTAGTAGTTAAGATCTGCTGATGTAAACTATGGGTCTAGTTTTATCGTGTCGCTAGTAATTGCATTTCATGCAGTAGTTGTGGGAATAAATCAATTTTATACTGATCTGAATGTGCGAGCTTGCAGGTTTCGTGCGGCCTTGTTTGACGCTCGCTTCTAATTTCAGAACTTTTTTGAGTTTTGGAGTATTCCCAGACCTGCTCCGATTTCTAGGGAGCAGATTGGGTCGCTCTGGTGCCTTTTCTCTAGGTTGGTGTGATGGAAGATTTTGGTTTGTACGGGCAGGGTGGTCTTTGTTGCTCTTAGTGGCTTCTTATTTGTCCTTTCGCCTTGAGTTGAACCGTCTCAACGAGTTGTTACTTGTCAGCTTGTGTGTCTAGCGTAATGCACCAAATATGCCGAACTTTCCGTTTGTGCATTTTCGATTTGATTGCTTATGGGTTGGTGACACCAGGTGCAAATGGGTACTTCGTCCTAGAGTATCAGCCTGCTAAAGTCATCTTTGTTGCAGCTGGATTAAGATTGCTGTTATCTGAACAGAATCAATAGCTGTATTGTCAGTTGTGTTTCAAGTATTGCGGCCTCATGTCGCTACTTAGAATGCGCATTTCGCGCCAAGTAGCTCTGCCTGTGGGACTCCAGTGAATCTGTGTGTGTCGCGTATTTCACATGCGATCGGTGGAGGAATTTTAATAAAATCTGCAAGAAGCTGACCTATTGTAAATTTAATCTCCCCGAACCGTTCTCTTCCGAAGGGTGCCATCTACGTGAACATTAGCGTTGGTCGACGGGTGCGCATTTTCTCAAGGGGAATGTGTGCCAAGTGCTTTGTGACGTTGATGCTGGGGTCTCATGACGGTCGATAGCAACTCCAGCATGAGCGTATTGGAGGCTATTCGTCGGGGCGCTAAACCCAAATGTGCATCAAGCTCCGGAAAGGTTAAAGCTGTAGCTCAAACGCAGATTGCGGCTCTTTGTGGCATCCATCTGTCATGTGCGTGTGCTAACATGTTCATTAGGGTTTTCAGGGTGGTTAGTGCGACGCGGAGGCTCATATACATCTAGCTAATGCAGCACCCAGGCACTTAGCATCCCGATGAAAATAAAACATGTTGGAAGAAATTGGCGTGGGCAATACTTCCTGCTTGGCAAATAATCCCACTATAATCAGAAGAGTCGTAAAAATTAAGGAAAACCTATGCAAGTCGGGTTGGTACTCACAAAAGCCTGTGTGGAGGTTTGACACTGTGGCTGTGAACGAATCATTATTTTTCAAAGCGTTATCTAGTCATTCAGGTGGGCAAAAGGACGCAGTGAGTGCCCTACTTAAAGTTCTTAAGTGTCTGGTGTGCACTACTCAATCGGCTTGTCAGTAATGTCTGTTTCTAGTACTAGCGCAAATTGGTGTTTGCGTCTAGCATTACGTAAATGCAGCCTCACGATTCAGCCCTTTCACTAGTGCTAATAACTTTTATGCTTACAAAAAGGTTAGACAAATCAGTGGTCGTGGGGGGGAGGACTTGCGTCGCATGAGCGCCTGTTTACACCACATTTATAAAGCTCGTATTGACATATCCACTAAAAGTAGGCGACCCAAATATAGAGCGTAATTTAACGCGATTTACGCTTCTAATTTTTTTACAAGTACTCACAGTTAAGTAACTTTCAAGCTTCCTCCGCAGAATTAGTCACCCTAGCGGCCCCAAAAGTCCAAGTAGTCATAAAAGTCGAATAAAATGGCAACAAAACAATCGTTTTATAGATTCAGTTATTGAAATTATCCAGATACTGTAAAATCAAACAGCCGTGTGAAAAAGCGCGTCTTTGTGGGAGAGATAGAAAGGGGTAAATAAATAAATAACTGAAGGTGGTGTTGGTGAAAAAGACATCTGGAAGGTTATTTTTGCATTCAACTGCGATCAAAGTCCACGATGCAGCTCTTTATCTTCTGTATCCATCTAAGGTTAGCAGAAATAGCACATAAGGGGTTTGTTTGGTTAACAACACTTGGTGCATGTTTATAAAAAGGAGAAAACCCAAACACTCAGTGGAATTTTGAATGGTGCCAGCCCGGGAGACAGCTGTGTTTTCATCTTCATTTCAACTAGCAAGTGCACACTAGGGCCTACCAGTAGTGGTGGCGTTAATGATACAAAACTTGGATTTTTAAGCAAGAATCTTCACATTTCAATGAAAGCTAGCAGTTTCGCGTAGTCGAAATCCCAAAACTCATTAAATTACGATAAAAGCGTCAGTGCTATATTTACTGCCGACCGAGTTACTAAACTATCATGCTCAGTTTATGTGCCATCGCTAGACACTTCGGCAAGGCTAGAAGTTAAGTAGTAGAAGCAAACGACATAGTCAAGAGTCAATCCAGTGAACTCACGTGTTGCGCACTTCCTCACTAGGTGCCTCAAAATAGTGGCCAACTTTGTCTGTATTGTTGGGCAGTATAAGAAAACCGTTCATGTTAGAAAGTACCGAGAGGGTGTCTGTAGAGACTGGGGCGACGACCTTAGAGATCATGGGCAGTCCATTGATTTTATGGTTCTCCTCTGTCACTGACACTGCCACTTCATCTTCCTTCTCTTCCTCCCCTTCCTCTTCTGATTTGGACGAATGAACCATGGCAAGTGGTGTCTTTTGGCCGCAGACACGTGCGTAGAAGCTGTTACCCCTGGTTTCACCGATAGCCTTGCGAGTGGGCGATTGTTCTACTTCAAAGGATCTATTTCCTTCGATCGGGATTGCTACCAAAAGGAACAGTTAGTAGTGAATTATGGAGTCAAAATCATAATCAGCTCCCATGCAGCATGATGCCTTCATTAACAACCAATGAGGTACCACGGTCACTCAAAACAGAGGTGTCGATTTCGAGCTCACAATTAGTTATATAAGTCACAGCTAGCTACTCCTACAGTGCGAATAATGGGAGAACTTACAAGAGACAGATTTAGAATCAGTACTGCTGCAGTTGCTAGTTTCTGAGCTAATCCGACGCCCAAAACTTTGACGGTCTGATGGTGGTGAGGGTGAAGAGGCGGTGAAGTTGTTATCACGAGCTGCCGTTTCTCCTCCGCTCACTCTCACGAGGTAGACAAGACGCGTCCCAAGAAGGATTATACCGTCGCAGCTCCGCGCGTCTTCCTTAGCTGCATACAAGGCCATCAGCGTGTCCGGCTGGAGGACGCAGAAAACCCGCAAGGTATGGGGTCGGATGATGAGACGGGCAGCTGGTAATGGGACGATGCCGGAGGGAGAGGGAGAATTGGGAGATACAGTGGCCACAGAGGAGGGATCACCAAGGTAAGCAAAGTCAAGACTCATTTCGCGTGAGGGAATTGAAAGGAAGAGTGATGGCGAGTTTTCGGATGAAGAAGAGGATATGGGGGAGGTGAGAGGGGGAGGCCGAGGAGGACTCCTATCTCGGGACACCAGACCGGCGGAGTACTCCATACGCACATGGGTTCTCTTATGTGGCCAATTGTCGCGGACCTTCTTTGTGAACATCAGGAATCCGCAGTGGTATGGTGCGTATCGCTGACCCTATTCGTTGATGGAAACTTCTGGGTGTTTTGTCAAGTATTAGCAAAAGTACGTATGCATATAGTCAAAGATAATCATTAGCCAACAAAAATGGTTCAATCTTGCTCCCTTTCAGGAACATCATAGAAGGATGGTAGATTTGGGGACGCATTCACTTTCGATACCAAAGTAGACATATGAACTGATAGGCAAGGTGGAGAAAAGACGTTCCACCCAAATTCTTATAGCACCGCATTACCACCGAAGTCGCACACTTTTTAACACAGTAATATTAATTGAACTACGTGTTAGATCATGCGGTTCGATTTATACGACAGTGGTTTAGAGTTCTAGTCAAGTTATTTAGGCTAATTGTCTCAGCCTCATAGAGTCCTCTGAGGTAAAGTAAACCACTGAAATGGCTTTCAATCTTCTTCAAAGCAGCCTCTTATAGCTATTTCCCAAGATCTTAAAGAGCGTACAATTAGGCGACTTCCTAGCCTACCCTCAGTAACAACAAACAGGCTTTAGTTACATGAATGGGAAAAGAAAGATGACAAGGCATTTACCGAATTGGAGAATTGTGCAATGCGCTCCAAAGCTGTAGCAGTCTTTGGCTTAAGGTTGGGATTCAGGCGGTAAAAATCCACCTCACAGACCCGAACCTCCACAGGTCCTTGATGATCAACCTTAGCTCGGTAGTTGGAGCACACGCCGCAAAATATCTACACCCCAATGAGAAATGAGAACGCAAAAACTCAAATAAGATACACCTAAATAAGTGGTAAGCCAGATTTTGTTGACGTCTAACCGAAACAGACCAGCATATCTAGCAGTGAAAAACATCAGTTTAGGGCAAGATCTCACGAAGTCAGTGGCATTTTTTAGTTCTCGTGCATATAAATTAGCATCTGGGCCACATGAGATGTCCGTTTGGACAGAGCTGCTGAAAGCCTCAATTTGGGGCAAGCAAAATTCCAAATTGATAGTCCAGGTAAGAGATGGACTCTAGCCTCAAGAGCCAGGCAAAAATTTTATTTTCCATTTTCTTGATGCATAAATCACATATCTCTCGATCCAAACGAAGTGAAAGAGTTGTCACACATTGACATTGTTGTCTGTGTCCGCTCGGACACATGAAATGATTTAAGTTGTTTCCGGCTCACACTTGCAATGCTTGTGGGTGGATGTGATTCGAATATAGGGCTGACCGACATTCGACGAGACGAAGCATCAACATTCTAGATTAAATATCTATAAGGCCAAAAATCCGGTCGCATGGGAATGGCCGAGGTAAATGGACCGCGCTACACAAAGAGGCTAGGATACGACTAAGAGAGTGGCGGAGATCAAACTGTGCCGACAGTGCGGCAATCCAAATGTCATGTAGAGTGGTCATGGTCTGAGTGCAGAACTTCGGCAACCGTGATCACGATGTGACCTGGTCAAGCTCTTGCTAAAGGGTAGGCTGTCGCTATCAATATGTGGGTTTAGCCTTTGACACGCCATTCCGTTGAGCCCACCTTTGAACGCCCAACCACATGACAATGAGGAGATAAAACTTGAAAAGTAACAATTCACCAATAATGTGCAGAGCAAAAAGCACAACGCCAGACGTGCATTGTTTTCATCATGACGCATTTAACCTCACGGATGCCTGCAGGGTCATGCAGTTGCAAGTAAAAAAAATTGCTACTAGAATAACTCTTACAGACGACAAGAAGCACAAGGAAGGCTGGCGCACAGTAAAAGTGCAAGGATGTGTACGAAGAGGACTGAGTGAATCGAGGAATGACGAGGAAGTTAGTGGGAAATAGCAAGGAGGGAGGTATGAAGGTGAAAGGTGAGGAGTAAAGGGTGTAGCGCCAGCTATTATATCACATAGAAGACATTGGTTCATGTCCTATCATCAGAGTCAAGCCACCTCGGGACGGCAATTAGATTCAAACTACTACTTCTCCTTCAGGGTACGATAAGGGGTGAGTCTTGAGGCAAGTGCACTTGCACAATTACCCAGCGAATTTGACAAAAGAACAGCAATGTCTTATAAGCTAAGTAAGAGAAGAGAGTGCCCTCTCGCATTAAGCGGCGAAAGGGCTGGAGAGCAATTAAAGGTTCAGCTGCAAGGATAGGAAGAGGGAGTATACTTTTGGCTGATTAAAAAGACACTGTGGATAGGCAGACAGGTGCAGCTTTGAGTTATCGATGAGGATATCATAAAAGTAGTGATTCATCAGTAAATGCATTTTCGAAAGGCAATCTTTTATTTATGGCGTTGAAGGGTTCGCATACTACAGCACCTATTTCTGCCTCGCACAACCTTGCTTTAGTTATGCTACAATCTGACGCAAATTCGAGCGCATGTTTTTATTGTCAGAGGTGGGTAATAACACAATACGATCCTCATCTCCAAGCTACCGATAGATTCACTTTAGGAGAAATTTTTATGCGCAATTTCTGAAGGCAGAAAAACTACTTTTGACATTGTTTTTAGCCGCTATGTGCTACAAGTTGGCATAATGATCGTACTAGTTCTGCAGACTATTGGATCGGAAGCCAATCTTCCCTGCATCCCCAAGAACATTCATTACTTACATACTTTGGGAATGATCAATTTTCATTGGATATGAAGGCGGTATGGAAACTCACTTTTCCGCAAGCTCGGCAGTGATGCTTGCGCCGGATATGGGTGAAGCGGCGGTAGCAGAGAGCACACATCGTTGCCTGCTCATCCTTAACCCACTCCGCAGCCCTCGGTGTCTCCCCTTCCTTATTAGTAGACACGCCCTAAAATAGTAAAATTGAACCCCCTTGAAGTCGTCAGAATTTTGCACCTCCACTGCCACTGTTGGAGAAGTCGACCACCACATACCAGATGTTTCCTTATTTCCATAAGGCGTATGAATTGTCACTAAGTGGCTTCCCTCCAGTGTGTAATTCTAAGCGAGTCTGTCATAGCGTCACATATTCGTGACGATGGTAACAAAACAGAGGAATTTAAAACGAGTTGAATAATCAATGGCGTTGGGATGAGAGCTAGAGATTTGGAGGTGCATTGGATAATCAACAATGAAAGTCCTTTTAACACATTTTTAAAGAAAGTTCTCCATCGATACCCCATGCCCTAGTCAAAGTTCACACACCTTTCACGCAACACAGACATGCATCCACACTCAGTTGTCACATGTTATAGACAAGTGGTCGCCTGCAGAAGGTGTGTGCGATCTAATGATATCAGCACTAGAAACAGAAGATAGACAAAGAAGTTGTAGCCAGGTATGATCCCATTCCAATTGCGTACTGAACCATGCTTGAACACGATGACAGCGGTTAGTTATTTTCACTTGGTTAAGCAGGGCATATGCGTCTGGTAAAACGTACCATTGATGAAAAAACAAGATGGAGTTAAGCAACCCTGAGCGCAAATGATAACGACATACGTCAGTCGACACACAAACTCTTGAAAAGCAAGCTGCTTACTTCCCAAGCGCATTCAGGAATGTTGTAACCTATCCATTATCAACAGGTAGGCCTAAGAAATACCCCTACAAATAAAAAAGAGCTTTGGATTTTGATATTTAGTTGATGCCTATTGCGTTCCGCGAGTAGTCCTTAGTTCAAGCTTCCTGTCGCTTTCCTCCAATATGCGGAGCGGCCATACGAGATAAGCTGAAAGAAGTGTGGCTTGAAGCAGGCGAAGGGCCGGAATGCATAAACACGAGTGGTCGGCGGACACGGCGACCGAATGGACCAATGAGTCATGAACAGGCACATACACAGAACTGATCGTCTACCTGCGTAAACAAACGACCCCGTTTGACTCGCCTGTGCCTCTGATCGGAAAATGCTAAGTACAATGTTTTGGGATGCTACAAGAGCCATCACTTGACAACACCTATCCATCAAGCTACATCGGCTTAGCAGTGCCCGTGTTTTGAGCATGCCCACAGCCTCCAAACTCTTTCATATTAGTGCACCCTATGACACCCTCAGAGGTGGCCTGGACCTCTACGGTAATGATTAACCTCTATCATAATGTGGATGTTTCAATCCAAAAACCATTACTCAGATATAAGACAATTTCATGTTTAACGCAGCTAGTATTTCCGCATAACTAGAAAAAAATTTCGCTGATTTGCATACTTGCAACTTGATGAAAGAACCGTTTTGACGCTTTCATTCAGAGTAAACTCACAGATTGTCGCCTCGAAATGGCGTTGAGCATCGGGTTGTTTCTATGCCGCTCCTGCTCTATTGTGTCCTCCAAACTCTTGCACCAACTTAGTTTCTCGTCGGCATCACTAAAAAGACGCAACTTTTGTAAATATCGAAGCATAAAATCAGGAAATAAAAAGGAAATATTCAACAGTGATACACCGTTAAGACACAAATAAGTTCCAATCACTCAGACAGTGTTATTTATGGACATTTTGTGGCCCAGATTAACACTGTCCATCTAAACAGTCACCCGTTCAAAACTATGGCATAAGGGGCAACCGACTCTTACTCTAAGAATAAGGCTTACGTAATGTCCAAGATAAAAGCTTTTTACAAAATGTGTTGCCTGAGTAATTGGGAGATTGTATGATGAACAAGGACAAAATGCATGAATTTGGTTTTTGGACAATTAAATTTCCAGCCGCCTGTGCTTCTACTCTCAGACTGACTGCTCAGCGTGCTCTGTTCACCTAGCACTCAAGCGATAAAACAATGCCTATGTTCCACTTTCCCATAAAAGTGATAAAAATGCATTAAATAGACTTCCTAGTTATTTGCCATTGAATCTTGTTTCTTTTTCCCACATAAGAGTGAACTTTTGGGCATCAAAAGTGCTAGAAAAGTTGTACCTACGACTCCTTGCTTCCCATAGACCTTATAATACCACTAACCACTGGAGTAATTATTCTCACCGTGTCAAACACTGTCAACCTAAATTTGGCTCTGCAGAAGAATTTGGTTCAAATGAGTGCAAAGTGATAGCTTCCCCTTTAAGCTTAATACCGCCCTGAGATTTTCGATTCCCTGGACTCAAAAAGCTACGCTGATCAATTGTGCCCGTCAGCGGTATTTATATACCCATGCCTCTTACGACATTCAAAGAGCATCTCGAACAACGGAGGAACTCGCTCAAAGTGAAACACATTTGGCTACTAGATGCACTCTTAAAGTTGACCACACGCATTTCAGGCGCCACTATTTTTACCTATGAGTGTTTTGGTCAGCATTGCCTGTCTGATGGCAGTACCTGTTGAAGTGGCACAGAAAATGGCTTCTTTGGAATTTCAAGTACCCGATTTGAGAATGTGGTTAAACACTGTTTACGTTAGAATCAAAACCGACAGAGGGCAAAACAGCTTACGCGAACATAAGCTCGACCACACACTCGACTGCGCGCACACGGATGCATCGCTCGACGGGGATATCGTCTTCCAGCTTTGGCTCCTCGAGCTACAAGTATGGATCAGACAATTTGGCTATGCTTATTCGTCAGGATACAGAGTTTCCTACTCAAAGGGGTGGGTCTTCATTCGCTCTTCATAAATAGCGGATTCGATTGTAAAATGCAAAATTTTGAAACACATTGCTAGTCATGCAAAACCACCCAGGGTGTACCAGGTTAAAGTATTAAAAATATTGTTATAATAACGAGCGTCTACTACCCAAGAAATACGCACAAGGCTCAAGCATAAATGTAGGAAATGGGAAATTAATACCACCAGAGTGGGAATAATAACACAAAAAGTGATAAACACTTAAAACTATGGTTTCTACGAAAAATAGCAGTCTGTTTGATTAGTATATTGTCAGTCAGAAATTCCACCAAATATGAAAAACTTCCTATTCTACTTAAAGATGATTGATAATTGAGGCTTTATTACGACAGGATAGCGAATATCATAAAAGAGAAGTAAAGGGACAGCTGCGTACTTACAATCATGCTCACAATTGTCAATTCCGACTTGACCAAATAATGACCAGTTGTCACTGTTTCCGGTTCCGTTATTATAAGATAATCGGAGAACTAGAATAAATCGCGATATCATCTATCATAGGCTAGGCCGAGAGCATATGGACAATTTATTACTCAAGTAACGCACATACGACCAAAGTATACAATAAGAATATCTGCTGAAATGCAGCGGGTCAAAGAGAAGTAAAGGAAAAGAACCAGACCATCTTACGAGGAATAAGTGTCGATTTAGTGGCCTCTTCCCCACTGACCGTCGGGGAATTTTCAAACACGGACCCGAGCGAATAAACAAAGACAGTTTATCCAAGTCACTTCTTCTTCCATCAAGTTTGGAATTTATCAAAAGCGCCTGGTTTATCATTTCCTAAAATAACAATAGCTCCATAAAACAAGCACAAACTACGTTTTTCGTCACTTCCTCTTCTGATGTTTTCAAAACATTTATTATTATTTTCAAGGCACCTATATGCTAAAGATGTAAACGAAATGAGCACCTACATTCGCAGCGCTCCCGATCAACTCCCTCGGGCAAGAGATCTACGATTTCTAAAATAATTGTAGAATTTTAAGCTATAAAAACGTACTTTGGAGAAGCAGTTGATATCGCATCAAGCGGCTTTGAATCCCAATGTACATTCCTGGAATATTTTGCATATGTTGTTCTGTGAACTGACTTGTTAGCTAGATAAAAAGGGATACCTATTCAGTGATTAAAGACTTGTATTGATAAAAAGCATACAATTTGGAGTATTCATAAAAAGTCGAAAAAGCAAAATATTACTCAAAAAAGCAATATACCACAAGCGATTGGCAGAATTGCTGAAAAAGTTTGTCCTTGTCATAAATTGATTGGAGTGTTTCATACTTTGTACGGACTCGAGACAAAAAAACTTTGTAAATATTAAAGTAAGGTGCCAGTTCTGCACTAGTAAATATTTGAATCCACCACCCGAAGACAGAATTCCGAGATGGGCTTTGGTAAAACTTATCGTCCATATAATTGTGAAGCATATACAGGGACGGTATCTCCTTAAACACATCGCGAAGGACGTCCTGATGATCTGATTCAGTTATTTCAACCTTGTCACTTATGTCTTTTAAAATCCGTAGCGTCTCAAGATATCGTTTCTCCGTGGCGAACAATTCCTTTGACAAATTCTCCAACTTCCTAATTTTCTTCTGAGCAGGAGACTGTTCATCAACGCCAAAGGATCCATTTTTCGCAGAATTCAACAGATTCTGTACACGATCTCTTGCCTCTACTTCCAGCGAAATTTGAGCTTTTTGCTTTAGACCAGCCTCACTTTGAAGATATAGTGCTCGAATCGCGCCACTTATTGCAGTTGCTGTCCTAATATTATAAGCAGCATTAGACTCAGATTTTTTGATCTCCTCTCTCTTAATGAGATCGGGAATCAAGAGGTCAATCTTAAGTGCAAACGACTCGGACGAAATCATAAGAAACTGACCGCCACCAAGACATCGAAGTAGCCGGGCCCGACTTCAAGGATATATTTCGCGCAAGATAATTTATTAAAACCATATGCGATTACTTTAATGCTGCCTTAATACTAAAACAGCTAGATTGACGGACAAAAGACATATACGTTTATGATAAGAATACTTTTGTAGTTAATCAACAATTTTAGAAATCAAACTTTTAGCATTGAAAAGGTTGCCAAATAGTCACACGGAGCACATTTTTGAGGAGTAATAAATGAGTGGCTAGTACTTGCATTAACTTATTACATAGCTTAGTCGAATCTCGATGTTAACTGGAATAAATCGTCTTCTTCTCCGCAGCACGGCAGTCAGACCTCACCTCGGTCGAACACCGAGGTTGATGACCGCCAGGGCGCCACCTCGCCATCCTACCCAGCGGTACCAACCCCGCGGACACTAGTTAATCGCCACGCCATACGCGAGCCCCAACCCACCCGCTCCCCGGAGCAGGAACACACGACAGACGCGGCCACCGCTACGAGCCGGCGTTACACCTCATCCGAGCCCCGTTAGAGCAAATAGACGACCCCAACAAGGGAAAAAGATACACTATATTTTCACCTGTATAAAAACACGACCATCCACTGGACTAATTCCAACCGAATACATAATTGAGCGCTTTGGACAGCAAGCCGGAGGAGGACGAGGTTCCAGCCTAAATTTGGGAAACAAACAAAACGCATATTAACCGACTGGCGGAAGACAGTTTTACCAATGAGCAACGCCATTCAAAGGAATTCAAAAATTTCAGTGACATTTACCCGAAAGGATTGATTATGACTGGCCCTGGTTACTTGCACCCTGGGAGGTGGCACGTACGGAGCTACAAGCGGCCGCATAGAACCATGCCGAGTGAGACCGGAACCAGAGCGCAAGGGACCCGGACTATTGAGCCCATCCCTTGAACTGCGGTTGAAAGGCCCCAAAGATTCCGTGGTGGCCACAGTCTGTGTCCCACCTCGAGGAAGCGGAGAATCAAACTTGAGCGCGGGCGATTTGAAAAGCCCCTGTACGTGGGACGCCGAGACGCTATTATCTCCCACATCGGTGACCCCGACATCAGACGCGAAGTCCGAGCTGTTAGGAATGATAGCCTCGGAACTGTTCAATGCACTCTAGGAGAGGAATATGGATCGATTAGCAAATTAATAATAGAAACTTACCAGGTCGCTACATCTTCGCACACCGATCATGAATTTACCGGCGAGCACCCGGCCGTTTTTGTTGAGGGCGCATCTAGCTTGGATCTTATTAGCGTACTTAATATTCATCCAATTTCCACCGTTTGTAATCTGCGCAGGAAGAAATTGCAAATATGAAGATGCGCTAAAATAACTAGGTAGTGCTATTTTACCAAGAAATGCGAGGACTAACGATGTATTTTTCAATAGTCCCCAGGTGAGAAAAATGTTGCAATACGAAGTTTGCTTGAGCTGGATCATATCCAAAAACTGTTATCCAAGTTGCAGATTCATCGTCAGGTACGGCAAGGCAACTACAGGTTTGAAAGAACACATGAAAAATCGAGAAAACGGCTGAAATACGCACACAAATCCACCTTACCCCTCTTTATATGACCCGTTCAGAGACGAGACTTGTGTTGGAGTATGAAACAGAGGGGAAAATCTCGATGCATCCGCTGCAGAACGAGTTGCCACACTTCGACATGGAGACGGAATTGTATTTTTCGAGGTGGATTCGGAAGAAAATTCACAAACTCCTGGATCGACCACTTTTTTTCTACTTGCGCTAGACCACAGACTTTGAGTTGGCGGGGAGGCATGCCTACGGACACTGCGATCAAGTGAGGATGGTGGCTTTAACCCCGACAATCGAGGCTAAAAAATAAAAAAATCACATGAGATGGTGGAAAAGTTCGCGTACCTGCACAACTCTAGCGTGCTGAGAGGAAGACGGATGGGTGTGGGGTTTATGTATGGGGGAAACATGGCATTCGTTTGCAGATGAACCCTGAAAATCACCCATTAAGAATCCAGGCAAGTATTGGGGACTTGAAGAATTAAAGGAAGACGCTGAAGGAGAACAGACAATCATCGGTTCCGAATTTTTACTATTTCTACCAGGAGATTGAGAGCAACACTTAGGAGAGGACAGACCGACACCAAACATCTCGATCGTAACAACTCCGAAGATTCAAAATGCTACAACGCTTAAAACAAGCTGGCAGTTGAAGAAAGCAGATACAGAAGTAGCTTAAGTGAAAAATATTGCCACGTAACATTGAATCTCAGCGAAATAAGATTGCCTCTAAAACTTTGGCTATCAACTAGAAGTGATTTTAAACGTATTATAACTTGTTGCAAATTTCATCTATCTTTGTAAGAATCTTGCTGCCTCTGCCAGAAACACTATGTCTTAAAGGATTTATTCTAGCTTATTAACTCATTGACGTTAGATGCATTCAGCTGCTCATTTGCGGTGGTAAAATGTCGGTTGCATTTTTTCACACATTTGCATTTGACGCTTTCGCTAAACTACATGATTTTCTAAGAGAAACGGGGTAAGAAGTACTTCCTGCAAGTCAATGCTTTATTACACGCTATAAGAAAAATTTAAACGGGTTTATTTGAATTCGTTGTTGGTACATAGCTGCATCAGTTCGAATGACATTTGCGGAAATCAGCAGCAAATGAATAAAGTATCATTTTTAACATGAAATTTTCCTAAGCATTCATGGCGTAATACTTTATGCGTTTAGCTGCCAATTAAGTGTAATTGAGCCACCATACGATCCTGTCTAGTTGTCTTGCAATGCCAACTGCTATGATCCTGCTCTTTGGTATGCCGTTCAGGGCAGTATCGCGATGATATATATGTGCCTCAGAATGGATTATTTTGGTGTCAACTAATTTCTGTTGATACAAGATTAGCGTCATGCGTATCAGTCAAAATATTGACAGGAAGATTAGCTAATCTCCCAATGTTGATTTAAGCGGACGGTCTGAAGTGTAATTTAGCTCTTAAGATGTAAGGTGGACGCTTAGCGTGCCAGCTATGCTCTTCTTCTTAGAAACCATGCCGAATACACTCTACATTGTTTGGGTTGATATGTCTCACATTGTGCAGATTTTTACATACCACTTTGGCATCTTGCTTGATATTTGTATCGTAGCCCTACTGAAGTCAGCTACTCTTACGTCCTTTTCAAGAAAAAAATTTCAAAAGTATTAATAATAAAAATTTTATTGAAAAATTATTAGTTTTTGACACTTTATAATGCAATTTGCTAATTATTTGTTAGCATATAATAATTTTAGTAACCTAAGGGTCCTGACCTTCACGTGTGTTTGAAAGTGAAAGCAGCGTGGGGATGAATAAGTTGAGGTCGAAGCTCCGCTTTGTACGCCCAGCCTTTAATTTTATGTGTTACGAAATATGTATTTCAGCACGGATGCTTGGTATAATGAGTAATTTTGATTAGACTATATCTCTGTATTCCGGCTTGTTTGGGGTGAAAGATATATTTTGTAAGCTATCAAACTTTTTAACGTTTTTGCTGTCTTTATTTATTTTGCATGAACTTACAACAATAAACTCTGATAAGTAAGGTGATTAAATATGATTCCTTGCCTTGAGACAGCAGATGAATGCATGGTCTTAATACAACTTGTTTAATAAACTTTTCCCTAATAATTCTCTTAAGAACAAGGAGACTGGATCAGGCTCAAAAGCGAATGACGCTACTGATACAAATGTAAATTTTTTAGTTTTGTTTTTCTTAGTTTTATTAGCTTGTTGCTGTAATCTTTTTATCTCAACTCTTTACCTATTGGTAGCATTTTGCTTCTTGGTGACTTACGTGCAAATGTTCTGCTTTTTGTCTAACAATTTTATTTTTTAAACCTTGCCTGTTTAGTGTTTTTTTTCGGAGTTGAATGTGTGCAAAAAGTTCTTCGCTCAATGGGAATCGAAAACGCTGAGCCTTTTGCGGCCTGGCCATCACTTTCATTCACAAGCTCAACTGTCTAGCATTAAAGGAAGGAGCATGAAGCAGGATAACTACAATTACAAAGAGAAGAGCTTTGTTAGTTACTTGAACGATTTCTCTGACCATCTCAGTGGACATCTTCGTACGTTAATAGGTTTAGAACATTCTGCCGTTCATTTCTTTGAATCAAACGTTTTGTGCTGTCACATTTTTACGAGTCTTTATTAGACTCTTTTACCGATTATTTCCTATAGTACTTAACTTATGATGTGGATGTGTACTAGCATTCTCTTTATTCATAAAATATCGTAATTGATGTGAAGGAGTTTTGTAGTTAATCTTGTAGTGAGTTGTTGGGAGACTTTAAGCATCGGTTGATTTCTGACATTTTGTATGAGTTTTGAATTACGCCAAATGAAGTAACAATAAGGTTCATCTGCCTTCATTTTTTTTAGTTGAAATGTCTAGTCTAAGAATACAGGCCGCGCATCCTTTATCATGGATTGCCTACTTTCTGAAGATTTTGCCCACAGTTTAGGATCTATCTGAGAGTACATTTTTAGGACCTTCTGTAGGGATCATTAACCGATGAACTTAATACATGACCCCTAATCCCTTGAAAAACCAATCTTGCGTTCGTGTGATCAAAAGACTGCAGTACTGATTTTTTTAAATCTATCTCCATATTTTAAAAGCTTTATTAAAGATTCGCTTTGTGGCTTGTAGGAGAGGCTATACAAGCCATGGCGACAACATACCAGCAAGTAGCTGATCTTAAATCACAGCGTGATTCGAATATGAGAACCGAAGTGTTCAACCCCATCAAAGATACGACACTCAAGGAACTAGATAACATTCAGGTATGTTTATTACCCCAAGTATTGATCGGGAGTAATTTTTTTGTGTTGTTACTCATACCCCTACTGAGCTAAAAGAAATGAGTGTCGTGTCGATGGTGTAGTGAATTTCATTATGAACTGGAGAGGTTGGGAGAATGTCTCCAACATTTGACGAGTAGATAATTTAATTAATTGATTGTCAAATGCATCTTGAGTTTTTTTGGCATCCCTCTTTATGCCAGATCTCAGCTCAAATTGTCAAGTCAGCTGTTGATATGTGTTTCAGTACTTCGTTAATATTGTTTAACTGTGGCATCTCTATGAGCCTACCTACAATGCAACACAAAGACATCACAGCATGCAATCTAGATGAATTGAAGTCGTTTTTGGTTTGTAGAAACTGCGTAAGGCAGTTGAGAATGCTCAGCGTGAACTAACTGAGGCTGTAAAGAGCAGAGAAAAAGACAGTAAGTTTGTAACATCATGAATATGGTTTTGAGGTTGAAGACGAGGTTGTTGGATAGTGTGCAGGGCTCAGGTGTCACCTCCATGGAAAATGAAAAATTTTCCTCGTTTATTTACCATGGAATTGCCTTTGTTTCATGGATCACGGTTTCATGGTACGAACAGTCGTGTGTCATTTGCCCCACTTTACATAAATTTTGATGCATCGTTAAGGCATTCTGTACCGTTTAGGTTTATAAACCTTTCCAGTGGATCTGCAACCTCTTACAGAATTCGAGCTTAGCCAGTCTTAAGATACCTTTCAAAGCCTTATATACGACTTGCTCTTAATTAGTGTCCGACATTCACCGGCCCCTCCAGGATCGTAAATGTGACTCTTCAGGCATCTGGTGTATCGGTATTGCCCACCTTTAAGGAGCATGAGTAAACTGAGGTAGCCAAATTTGCTTGCTAAGATAGGATCTTGGCTAAAAAGATAGCAACTTTTCCTTGCTTTAGTGAATTCACGTATTCTACTGACTTCGAAAGCCGCTTGAGTGCAGTGGGAGGGAGTGAGCCGCGAAAATAAATTAGTTTGGACCATTCACAGCCCCATCAACGGCTGTCGGCCTGACAGTGCCAGCGCAAATTCTTTCACACATCAGATAGCGTAAAACTGAGGTTTTATATACCTCAAAGCGTTTCTGCACATTGGTAGTTTGACGTGGGCAAATTAATTTTAATCCAGCAGACCCTTGCCGTATCTTCCAGTTTATTTGCGGTAGCCAGATTATTCGCCACTTTGTGGAACCGGGAAGTCAATTGGAATATATGGAGTTTGCCCCTATCATAAAATCCATCCCCGATTTTGGTAATGTATGGGAGCTTGGCAATAAATGGTGTAACTCTTTCAGGTAACCAGCAGGCGACAGATCGGCACGATCGTGCCTTCAGAGACCACGCCGTGGCAACAGAGAGGCTCAAGAAGGCAGTTATCGAGTTCCGGCAAGATGAGGTAGCCATATAAGGTGCTTCATTCATGACAGCCACGAATGCGTATTAAGACGTATATTTAATTTTTTAGCCCAAGAGAATAACCTTTCTTCAGGCATCGGCTGAAGCTCAACTGGAGTATCATAAATGGGCAATGGAGGCCTTCACCAAATTGGTTTCAGAGTTGAGGACAATGTAGGTTGGCATTTTTCAAAAAGCGTGTGCAAAGCTCCATCATTGATAAAGTCAGCACTTTAGTGTTAATATGCGCTAACTTTGGTAGAACAAAGCACGTTTTTAAAACCACTGTGCAGTGTTATTTTTCTTCATCTGTAAAAGACTAACCCGATAAAGTAACATACATTGTGAACTTTGGACCCCTTACTTAGTCTGAAACAGCCAAATCAAGTATCAGTCACTTATTGTGTATCATAATGAGTAGCTGAGGTGAAGAGGAGAAACCTAGGGAACTTAAGCACGCCCAAGGCTTTAATTCTTTATTTAGCAGGAATGGACAAATTACACTAGTGGTGTGTGAGGTCTCACTTGACCAACACGTCTCCAAGGTGCGGCATCCTACATGTGCAACTATGGCGCGTGCGTTGCCAACATCTTTCAAAAGAGGTTCCACCACCGTTATAGTCACAGTCACTGTCGTAGTTACGAATATTACACTCATTTTGCGGGACTTTAATGTTGAAAGTTGCGCCCCATTACACCTTAGCATCACGGGTGAGGCCTCATGACAGAAAAAGATTCTGGATTCACACACTAACTCCGTGTTGGATTGGCGCGCTGTCACAATGAGGGAAGGAGTGCTCACACCCAGCGAGTCTCATGTCGCGGTGAGATTGTGGCTTGTCTAATGCAATTTGGGCATCGATCCCCTCGAGTGGGTAGACTCGTGTTAGACGGAGTGAGTGATGTGTGCTAGTGACACAAATCTGCATTCGCCCCAACAAGGTACTTGGCGCAGCTTGGCAACAGCCTGTGGTGTGTCTAGCACTCTGTGTGTTTGTGACCGTGACCTGCCTCCATCAATGCCACTTCCAGCTAAGGCAAGCAGACCATCAGCCAGGCCATGTAATTCATTAGGCGCCAGGAGATCGAAAACCCGTCTTTCTTGACTCCTCAAAACCGATGCTAGTAGCATTGCTAATGCCTCTGCCTCTAAAACTTCACCATGGTGCTTGCTGTTCATCTCAGCATCGTTAATTCAACGTTGGTCGTTGATCAGTCCTTCATTTTTGATAAGCGCCAGCGTCTACACTAGCACTCAGTGCAGTGCAATGTCGATTATTTCCATCTAATGTGTACCAAATTTGCCACTTGACGTATGACAATGTTGGACACTTAGTTTAGGCATGGCATACTACTGACTGGTTGATAGAGTTCTCCAAAGCAAATGACAAGTGACTATAGGAAGCTTTTAGGTCACTTTATTTCTTGATTTCATCAAAAGTAGAATCCATAATTCTTTGCCAATGAGATGCCAATTCACTGCCTCCAAAAACAGTGCAGCTTAGTCCCACCTACCTATGCTTTATGTTCCAACTAACCAATGTAAAGGGATGGTGAAAATTGATCGCATTAGTGCAGATCGGCGGATACGAAAGGTGAGGCAGCATCTCCTTCCCATCCACTTTTATAAAGTGGGTAGATCTCATCTGCAAATTTGATCCCGTCTGCGCACAAGTTTTGTTTAGTCTTTTGGGGACTGGCCAATACGCCCCATGGAATGTGTGAAGGGTGAATTGATTCATTGTATGTAACCAGATGGTGTGTTCCTTTGTTTAGCGAAAGCCACGATGTAGAAATCACCTCTAATCGAATGCCAATAGACCAACAGTTCGGACTTCTACTGTGGGTTTTACTGACCATTTGAAAGGATTGTTGAAGAACACCCTGACGTCTGTTAAAATCACCGGTATTTATCCATGCGCGAAATTTCGTTAAAACCTCCTCAACTGGCTATTTGGACGTCGACGAATTGCTCCATCATTTAAGATGGATTGAACACAACACAAAGGGGTCCTTGATACGTTAACTTCCACTTACTTCAGCCAATATAACTGTGCATTCCTCCATGCTCTTCAGAGGTAGATAGTCTTTCTCATCGTGACGTCTTTGTCATCAGCCGACTTATCCAATGAGTGAAAATCCTTTAACCATTTTTGCTACCCAATCACCTAAAACCTTACATAAATTAGACATGTAGAATTGTTGATACGAAGCAGAATTTTAGCAGCTACAGCACAATCATTCGCATCTTTTCTTGGCTGCCTAACTGTGGATTTCATGTGTTGTACTTACAGTCGGGGCAACTCGGCAGACAGTGTGCCCGAGATGGCCTGTAACACCAACATCAATGGTGGCGGTGGGTACTATGAAAAGCCGCAAGCTAGCTTCGCTTTCACCACCACTGTGGAGAGAAAGGCATCGTCGGTACCAGGTATGTCCCTATTAGGTTCTTTTGTTTTGCGTGTCCTGATACAGCTGATTATTAAGCAAAAGGAAGTTTATTTATGTATTTGAGTGCTCGCTCAGTGCTTAATATTTGTGCGAGCTGGCTCAAAACTGGCAGGAGTGATGCAACGTAATGCTAGCTTTGCTATGGCGCTCACGAAGCAGTGGATACAACCAGACTGTCTAATCACTCCTTTTGTCACTTTGGTAGTAGAAGAGGAAATCACAAGCCATGACTGTAATATTGACCCCACCTGATTATCTGGTAAGTGCTGTTCTGCAAATGAACTTTGGGCCTCGATTTGGGGAAATTTTTCCCCCCCTCCTTCCATAAGAAGTGAAAACAGTTTTACTATTGTACGAGTAAAATCGCAAATACCTCAAGGCCGAAAGTGGTAGGTAGAGGCGAAACGCATGAATCACCTTTCTTTTTCGTTGGATGTTCATTAGGCTCTACGGCCTTTGAAAGAATGCTTTATAAATTTTGTGTTTAGATGACTCTAAATTTGGTCCACCATCGACGACGGTAGCGGTGACCAAATGTCAAGCATTGTATGACTTTGAAGCAGAGCAAAATGACGATTTAAGCCTTAAAAAAGGTGATATTGCAACAATTATTGAAAAGGTAAGTCTTTCTTCTGCTTTTAAAATGAATTTTCTTTATGAACATGCATATGCGTACACATTGGCCATCAGATTTGTCAGGGCGCAGAGGTTAAATAGCCGTCATAAGTGCACGACAAGATACCTTGCCTAGATTAGTGCTGCTTCAGGTTGTTGAAATGCCGGTTTTTCACCACACACTGGAAAGGTAATGGCTTCTCTCTTGCTAAGGTGGATGACCAGTGGTACTACGGCGAGAAGGACGGACGACACGGACACTTTCCGGTGGAGTTTGTGCAAGTGATCTAATGATGCACCTCGTGGGGAGGACTGCCTTGCCACTTAACGCTCTGTGATACTGCGCAAGACGACAAACATGAACGTTATTTTGACTGATTCCTGACTTCTTCAAATCCCTCACCAAGCGTCTTCGCCGTACCGCGTTCCCTTTTGTCTGCATGTAAATAGCATAGCCCTAAGGAATACATTTAACAGGAGAGGAAGATGAACAGAAGAAGTTTCCTTGCACGCAGACAGTCGAATTGCTCCCGCATTGAAAACCAGTAATCAAATGCGAACCGCGCAGTATAACGCACATTGCTTTTTGCAAGATAATTTCTCAAAACCTGTCTGCATCACGTACATGTGTTGCGTTCACTGGGTAGTTTAAGAACTAATACTTGGGGTAGCGAGTTGGTTCCTCACTTTGAAAGGCTTTTTAAGCTCACTTCGAACTGAGTTCCAGGATAGGCATCTGCACGGCACTTTATATAAGAAACCCTTAGCGAATAGGTAATTGAGGTGGAGCTTATTTGGTGATGTTCCTTATTGACCTACATGCTGCGGTCACTTTATCGCCCTTCTTCACAACGGGCGTGCTGAAGGCCGCAGCTGCTCACACGACCCGGAGTTTGAGTGCTCTAGAGAAATTAGTGAAATGCAAATACTCAGGCACTGGCGAGATCAAAGTGTTACACACCTTTCTTCCTCCTAAGCATTGTCCTTAGCGCTCCCCATGGTCATCAAACGGTTCTCTATGGTGTAAGACGGTCAGTCATTAATTGACCGCACCAATCACCTCAATCGCGTGCAACAGGGAAAACGTTTGGCAGCAGCATTGCTGATGCTCTTTGGTTGTTTTGCTGAATCTACATTTTCGTCATGTTTAGAATTTTTATTGAGGGAAAGAATATATCCGCATCATCGGGAAGGTCTGTCGCGAGTAGCAGGGAGAATAGTTTAAAATAATTATTTAATTTTTTCTTTTTTCCCCCATGACACTGTTTTCACCTCAGTACTAAGGAGTCGTATCCATCTGTCTAGGTTATACCCGGCTTTTAGGGCGGTATTGTAAGTACCTCACTTTTACTTGACGTCCTCACATAGATACTGCTGACAGCTCCATGAAGAACAGTTTCGAGTGGTTGACAAGCATATCTGGTGTCAATTTAACTGTTACCCGCATTATCAAAGTCCACCAGAATAATACAGGTTCAAACCCTCTGTTATGAATCGTTCTTATACAAAGGCAAATGGGACCAAAAGTCAAGAAAATCGTCACACTTGAATCTGGGAAAGTGCGCACCTCCACAAAAGCAGCGCCCCGAGTTGTCGTAGTACCTCACCATTTTGAGGAGGTAAAATAGTAGTCTGCTGATCCATTTGATAAAGTCAGTAACGTTGTCAGCCAGCACACATACATACAATGCAATGCTTAACGGGAGAGTGAAGAAGCACGCCATTGCGCAAACGCGAATCCGTGACGTCTAATTCTCTACAATCCCGGCTTACCAATACTCACATTGGAAAGCTATGCGAAAATTAGAGCCACCTAAACGATATAAAGCGCTGGCTGTTATTACCATGCAATTCGAAGGGTATAATTATGAAGTTTTGCCAGCTCGCATGAAAATAATCAGTTTTCAGCTTAATGCACTGGAAAACAGATGAATTTGGTGTGGGTACCTGCCACCATAGAAATACTATTCTATCCAGTGTCCCAAAAGGTCCAATTAACGACCTCGGAGCTAGCGCTCCCGTCAGATGTGACTGCTCATTCCATTTTGACAACTTAGTTACTCGACAACGTTGCTGCATCTAGGGTTGACACAATCCACAAGTGACTGTCGGGAAAAAAGGCGTAAACGGCGTGTCAATGGGTGGCGCAGATTTTCGGCTCAAGGCATCACCACCATCGCACCACTGTCTTTCGAAAATGCGGTTAGCTAGATAATACCGGTTATTGGTGCTCACTACCGAGACGTGAGAGTGCAGCTTTTCTTGTGCCTTCAACAAGGCGATGCAACATGCCATACTCAAAGAGAATCAATTCTAATTGATGCACAAGTCGCTTCCCGGTCGTGTAATTTCCCGCCTTGGCAATGCGAATAGGCCACCCAGATCGTCCGAATTTGGTTTATAGTCCTCAAGGATTACTTGAAGTCCAAGGTTTATGTCAACAAGCCCATGTTCACCCACCTCTCGCTGTGTCAACAAAATTCAGCCGCATTCTTATGCATAAAGGTGCGCATATACCAGCGAAGTCGTCGAGACCATTCACCCACTACGCCGCTTCATTCACAACTTTACGCTGTTTCCCTTACGAAACAATAAACCACTTGCAACTCTTGGCTATAAAACAGTGTATTTTTTGTTAAGTTACTTCTTGTATGATTTTTGAGAATCCTTTGGAAGTAACTACACTCATATTTTTCTCGTTTTCTCACGGTAAGATTCATAATTCAACTTCCGAAAAGCTGAGGGATAGAGAGCGCCTCATCAACGCGGCTAAAACATTCTGTGATAACCTGCCTCTCATGGAACCCAGTTGGAGCCTATTTTTATGCACTTGTAAATGCCCGTAAGGGCCTTAACAGAGGAACTTCTTCTTAATTGATGCCATAATGTATTTAATGTCGCCTAGTCTTTTAGGATCACACGTTTTGTACTCTGAATATTCAGAGAACTGATTGTTCCTTTGTGCATTTGAAAGTACCACAGACTGGGTCGTCAGTAAGGCAAAGAAGCTTGGTTTAAATTGAGGCGTCCAAATTACGCCAATTTCTTACTATCGACAATCTCATCCGATAACCTTGCAATCTTAATTTTGGGCTTCACGCCATTCATCGATAGATGTAAGCTTCGCAACATTCACAAGGCACCTCATTGTTGCACCCTCCTTCGTGTGGCCGCAACGCGGCACATTGAGTTTAACTGCGTGAACTGGACTGTCACTCGACTTGAGTGGAGGGTGCACAAAAAGGGCATATTTGCCACTTACTATAGGGTTCTGCACAGGCACGATAGCCTTCCATGCTTTTTTGTGAAATCAAAAGGAGCAATTGAACCTGAAAGTGATTCATCTGCAACAGATGAAGAATTAGAGAAGTTACTTGACAAAACTGCATAAAGAGGCTTAGTAGGCCGTTTGGAATACTTGCGAAGCAAATGCTGGGCATAAATTGCAATAAAATCTTTGGAGTGAAATATTATGTAGCAGCGTAAATTGACGCATTTTGATTTTTTTGTCGACTGACGATTAAATCCAATGAGGTGGTGGCGTCACGTGGTTGAGACACGGCAGGTTGCACCACGTTAGTTGTTTTGGAACCATGGCGTACACATCAGCGTAAACCCGACAGTATTACAGGTGGAATAAATGTCTCCATCATACAAAATCTGTAGAAAACTGAAGGCCACTTTAAGCAATGGTTATGAAATGCACAAAGAGACCATTTGACAGTGAAGAAGACAATTTCGATAATGGCGATAAACTCCATAGTTAAGGTTGACCCAAACTGACAAGGAGGTGAGAACGGGGGCCAAAATGTCTTCCGTACAAGCATATTATGCGTGTAACGCATTGATCCCCTCGCCTACGCACGCAAAAAAATGCATTTTGTGTTCCTCGTTGGAGTTTATGGTGACTGACTGCACAGCATCATGTGAAGTAACTAAACTGGTAGCGTTAAAAAGACAAACCAGAAGCAGAATGATTTAAGCCTGAGAAAATATTTTTGCTTTGCTTATGGGAGGTGTGGTATTATCCAGGTAAAAAGAATCCACGTTGTGTCTATCAACTATAAAGACCTCCCAACTACCTCCTCCTATTCCTTTTTAACATGTGCAGATCGACACTTCTACAGTGTTTCCACCCACGAGCCATTCTTGACGTCATCTACTCCCATCTGTCGATGACTGCAAAGTGGTGGGCGTTCGTCACCTAAGAAGAACATCTATGGCATCAAATCATGATGCTATAAAGCTGCTTAGCATAGGCTTATTGGAACACGTGCCAGTAGAACGCTAGAGCCACAGCAGCCTCATTACAATTCTTTTACCAGTAAATAAACCACTTCTGTGCATGCAACAAAGAAGCCTGAGAATTTCAACCGAATCGCCTTAAAGGGCTTCTGCATTGCCTGCATTTGAATGTGTTGAGTGAACAAATGAATAAAATTGACCAAAGTTACAAGAATGGGCAAACAGGAGGGCTATAGGCTTTAAGAAAAGGACAGTTTTCCCCATTTCATTGCGTTTGAAATTGTTAAAACGAATATTTAAATATGTGGGATAAGGTATGGTTACGTCAAGTTATAAAGATGTTGAGGCGTCCGCCATCTAAAGGGAGAGGCTGAGCAATGAGAATGCATTATACCCTCAGTGTAAACACTGAATCTAAAAGGAAGCCATTCTGATCATTTTGAGTTAATCGTACGAATTGACAAAACCTTGTGTAACGCGATGATCTGCGCATGGAAAGTACAACCATCCATTCCTCAACAATACGCACAAACGCCGTTTATCATCATTCATGTGAGAATAGCAAAATGCATTGTTTTAGCTATAAAAGGTATAGGCCATGGTGATAGTATGACGGTCATTTATGTCCATCAATACCAACAAACCAACATGACACTAACAATTCGCACTACAACACCCACCAGTTCGGTTGTTGCTCGCATTGAGGAAGTGACGAAAATATTTTAAAAGTTGAATGTAACCAGACCGTCTACGGCATTCAGGCAGCTAAAGTCAGTCGTTGTAAGCCGACGCTGAGAACAGGTAAGGCAAGGTGAACGTCATATGTATGGTGCTGGCAGGAATAATACCAGTTGTGATCTTAAAGTCGTCATTTCATGGTTGAGTGACCCGAAACTCCCTGAGAAATTATAAAATTTTGATTGACTTAACTACAATAACATCGGTATTAGACGCTGTCTTGGTGCTTGCATCCAGAGGGGTTAAACGTCACCGCTTCGTCGCCAATATCATTTTAACGCCGCAATGAGGGAAGACTGCACTCGTCTCGCCATAAATTGAGATAAGTACAACAATCAGCAACTTAACAAGGCAAAAAGTTGAGATCGACGACTAATTTAGTCGTTCAATCACTCACAATCCGCCTTACCACCCTAGGCAGGCAAACGATTCGCCCCCAAAAGTAGGGAGAGCAAATGTTATGCTTACTAAAAATCCAAAAGTAGAAAAAAACTTAAGCATCAAATCCTGACATGACACAATCCCACCCATAACTTACTTTCGGTGCCAAGCCAGCAGGGGACACCACTATTACTGCCCACCTTAGTGGGGACGAATGCTACACGGCACCGATGCGGCCTACCTCGAAGTATAACAAGATGACACAATTTAGATGCGCGCCCGACTCTGCAACGTTCCATATGTTTTGGCTTAGATCCACGCACACCCAACGCTTGCCATTGTAAACTTCAAATTTATGTTGATGGTTTTCTAATCTTAGCCATAGTGGGTTAAACATCACGGCTCGTTGCTTCTATCTGTTTGCAGGGCCGAAATCAATTCAATCAAATCAGCACATTCTTGAAGTTGGGCCAATTCAATTAGTTAAAACCGTTCAATTGCAACGGGCCACGGGGCCGCACAGCGCACAAAGTGATCGAACTCAATGGGAGCCACTTCTAGACCAGAGCCTAACGACATCAGCCATACGCTGAACCGCAAATTCGCTCGGGACATCTATCGATAAATTGTACGAAGTGTATAAAAGGCAAATGATACCACCCATCAGATAGGCATATTTGAATACAATGTTTACTCTATCACAGCTACCTAAAACAAGTTGAAAAAAATTGCAACCATGTGAAATCTACCACACAACGACAGTCCAGACGTCGAAAGCGAGGAATGGTACCAAGCGCAAGTGCTAAACACGCCTGTCCTTCCCATTTTTCAGGGCCTACAAATGAGAACAACGCATTATCAGCATTACTAGGTCAAAGTAATGCTGCGCAAAGCAGATAACAGTTGTTGTGTGGAAAAAGTTGAATGATATACTCACCGTGGTGTATCCGCTTTGGTAACCGCACATATACCAAGAGTTAATCATATCCAAGACAGCCTTTTTGTCATTACCACACAATTCCAGTAGTAGAAAACGCCAAAAATGCGGTAACGCCCGAAGTGTCTGCGAGCCTGTCAAACCACTGCGGTTCTTCCATTTACCTTTCAGCGTGCCCCTCTTGCCACGAACTTGTTCCTTCTTCACATCTGATTCCCCTGCCTTGGCGCCTAGGAAAGGCTCCAGCATCGGCATCCTTCTAAAGTGCAAACGCATTAAGTGTGTCTAACAATGCCACTCCTTCAAGATGACATCGAGTGTGTAGGCTAACGCATAACAATAAAAGCTGTTCTTTACTTCGGGATGAGCGTGAGCAAACGTACATTTGCCGAACAAGTTCCCTTTGCATACGAATCACATTCGCATCATTGGTGACCATTTTGGCCACTTCTGAGTAGCATGGGTAGATATCCTCAAATGGCACACAGTACTGTTGCTTTCGGCGCAACAAGAAAGCAACTTTGCACATTCGCTCCTGCACGTTAATTGCGACCACCTTCCCGAACAAAAATTCGACACCGCCGCTGAACTGACATACACAAAGTTCACCGACATGGATATTGCACAATTGCAAAGCACTCTAAAAGACAAGAAAAGTTTGCACTTAAGCAAGTCAGACCACGTAGACACTACTTCGACATTTCTCACCTTCCCCGGATCTGCCGTTGAGGCTTTGGTTGGTGGCTTTCTAAAACTAAAAATTAATCGCGTTATTCTACATGAAGTGTGAGGGTAGCGGCACCGAAGGCTAACGCACCCTATATCAAATGCTAGCCTTGAGAAGATGATCATCGCCTGGGTAGCAAGAACGTTGTCTTCGTCCCTCACCCACTTCAAGGTGAGGGCATTGACTGGATGCAGTTCATCGATGTGAGTATCCTGCTTCGCACCAAAATGGAGAAAACGTACTCCACAGATGGCAGAAGAGTGATTGGTACGGGTAATTTCAGCAAAATACCACATTTTGTCCACATGCCACCGACACACGCAAAGGTCTCCAACATGCCATTCAAAAATAAAGGAGTCTGATAGTTCCTTCCTAGGCTAGAACACAAAACACTAGGGTGCGCATGGACATTTCAGCCTTGTATTCAATAAGGTAATAAAGTGTTTAATAAAATGGATCAAACTTTATCAACCAAGTCGTCTGCTCAAAATCAACCATCAATAAAAAACCACGCGGCAAAAGTTACAGCTGGAAGAAACCAGCGTACCGTAGATTCCTTCTCCATCCCTTTGAAAGTGCTTAGCTTATTCATCCCCTCACACCTGTAAACAACAAGTCGGGAGCCCACTTAATGTCTGCTAACAAGCAGCAGCATTGCAGGACAAAACAAACCGTACAGATCTTCCTCCTCCTCTTCACTAGACCCAGAACTGGAGCCGCTTTCAATGCTTTCCGATGAAATGTCATTTTCTTCTTGCATTCCTTCGGAACTTTCATCCAAGTTCTAGGTAAACACCAACAATTACTAAAGGTCAAACATGCTAACCGGGCCGACATAGGCAAGTATTTCAAAACTTACGTTCAAACAATGGAATGGACTATAATCTCTGGCTTCTTTTAGCCCCGCGGTGCCATCCATTGGCGACAAACACTCCACTACTTCGGCGTCAGGAAGAGATATAAGTACCGCGTCATCGTCACTATCAATACTATCCATCACGCCCAAGGTAGGAGACATGACATCTGAGCTACTGCGGTCAGACTTATCACCAACAGCCAGCATTCCTAGAAAACAAACAAATAAACATCCAACGTTTCATCACACACTAAACAACTCAAATTACTGGCGTTCACACCAACACCAACGCATCACAATGCCTTCGGCACGTGACGACACACAAAACCTCGGACCCAGTCGATCCCGATGGTGGGGCCATGCGCCACACACCCATCCACGACTGCAGCATTATGCCAAAAGGGAGAATGCACGCCTAATAATCACAAAACCGAAGCAATAGCCGATACATCAAACATTCACTAAGTGTCATTGACAGCTACACATTTGGTAAGGTTGGAAATAAGTCCGCAGTCGCACTGCAACCATGCCGCGACCGCTGACACGCCCTACCTTTGAACCGAATGAACGCGCCACACACACGCACGCCGTGCATTTAAACAAATGCCTTGCCAAAATCAGTTAAAACAAATTTGAGGTCACCTTAGCCAATCACAATGCTCAAGTGGTATTGCTCTTCAGCACAGAATTTTGTGCCCTTGTGCTGTGTTCCGCACACAATTGCAGCACAGACTGGGCAGAGGTAATGGCGGAAAGCGTCCTGGTGCCTGGTGCACGTCGCCCACCATCTGCCTTGGTCCTCGGCTTCGGTGACATGCCACCTCACGACTCCACCATCGTGCCACGCCAAAACACCTGATTCCTGGCCCATGCCAGTAGACCACAAGCCTTGCTCACGGCTACAACACTTGTTTGGCCCGGTAACTGTGACCTACCTCGTCTTCGCCAAAGGCTCGTCGTGACCCGTCCCCCCCCCTCCCCACCCTCCCAACACCAGCCATCACTTGTCCGCTCTCTGCTCAATTTGAGAAACGCTTCCCATTCACACACTGTCTGGTCGCCCATACGAAGACGCAGACCCACCAACAACCATAACATTTGTCCTCAGATCTCTGTCAGCCCCGCCCTCGGATTGCGCCCACAGCCTTCTGCCTCCCCTCCCCTCCCTCTGCACCCTACCGATTACCACGCCCGACGAAAGGTCACACAGCATCACCTCACAATGATTCAGCTGGCGTGGCGCAGACGCGGCCTCAGCCGATTAAAGCAACCCAACTTCGCGCTCATCTTAACAGTGGCCTGGCTTTAAGCGCATTCGATGCAACCTTACGCGTCGATGTTCCCGCCTGACAGGAGGCACGACATCCAATCAATCGCCCCAGTGCGCTTTCATTACTAGGCCGTATCAACCAGTAGAGCCCGCCTGCCTGCACCATGTGGCAACACCTCACAGAAATCGCACTGAACAGCCTCCTGGGCAAGCACCATGGTCGAAGTGACTAGGCATCGCGCCTTCTACTCCAACAACATCAGCCGCACGTCTGATTCACAAGTCACTCAACACTTCCCCCATCACTGCCACATCCACCAAACAATTGTGTGGAGAGTTGACAGCTTGTGTGTGTGTGTGTGTGTGTGTGTGTGTGGTAAAACTCATCACACGGACAGGCATCATTGCATGTGCAGGGTGTATGCTACCACAGCTACCACAGCCACCACAAGAGGTGCAGAGTGGGCAGTCATGTGGGGTCTGCCACAACCATATCGTCAACACCTCGAGAGCGAGGAATGCTGATGAGTACAAGTGCCGAACCCTCCTCTACACTCCCCATTTTTGGGGCCCACAAACGAAATCATCGCTTCGTGATGAAACGTTGCAGGCGACACCCATCGTTGCGTGGCCAACTTAGTGCCCACGAGCAGGGTTGTCCTTTGGCATTGGCCGTGACACCGCCTGCTACCGGTGTAGCAGCTCATGCTACAGGCAGTCTTGTCCAAACACGGCCTAGTAGAGCATGGCTTGCAGCTGCTTGCATGTTCTCCTGGTCGGATTCACCGACATCGGCACAAAGGCCGAGGTCATGCTGGTGCGCACACAGAACCGCGTGTTGCAACACCAGGGAGAGTAGCACATTTGCAGTCTGCCAAAGTGAATAAGCACTCGCGGACGACTTCAACCACTTTACTAAAGACCTAAGTCATTCCACGTTCACTTAGGGTTGACGCGGTTTTACACCTTCCTGCCAGTAGACTAATAAGCTCAAATGAGCTGTCACACAAGAGTGCAAGAAAACGTGCACCTTCATTACTATTACTCCTATCATTACCTTTACTTTTGCCCTTACCATTACTATTATTATTAGTATTAGTATTGGTATGAGTATTATGAGTATTATTCGATAACTCCAAAACGCGAGTCTAAACTGTGAAGCGGTGAGCAAGCAGTTTTCCCGTAAGCTCCAATCCGTTCGCTGAGGCAATTCAGTCAATCTGAACTCTTCCATAGGGTGGAAAAGTTTCCCCTGTTGCAACGCCCACGCTACTCCTCGCAGTCAACGCACACACACACACACACATGAAGGGGTGTAAGTGGTGAAAGTAGGAAGGGATTGGTGCTCACACTCAGTCCCGCTCCACTCATCCACACAGAATGAAGGTGTGCTCTGTCTCAACTGCTAGATACAGCTGAAATACAACTAAAACCACCGCACGACGCCACTGCGAGGCTGACTCATTCTGACCCACTGTCAGCCCCATGACCACCGGACACGTGCGTGCCGACCCCACCCGTCTTTGCCCACCCCTTCCCCAGGCCAGAGAGGACAACCGCTCCCAACACCGCATCTACCATCTACTCATCCAAGTGGAGACCTCGAGCCTCCAGCCCACCCATAACCTCGGTCATAGAACCTCCCAGGTCACAACATTTGACAGTCCACCCTCCATCTGCCTCATTCCTTTCCCATCACCGTTTCTCTGGCTACTTCCGTCAGCGAAGCAGAACTGCATGAAGCCCCAAGGCAAGGTAGCCTGTGCAACTACTCTGCACCAACCACCACCCACCCCACAACACTCGTTCCACGTGCCTGCTATGTGCACTTCTTCAACAATGCAGAGGACTGTCGTGCAGGAGAGACTAACTTGAGAATGCGGAATACCGCAATACCGGAAGACCGGAAGACCGGAAGACAGCGGAGGACTGTTAGCAGTGGAAGCTGCATTTGTTTCCCGACATGCCAGTAGCTCATGCAAAGGCGGAGCCTGGGGAGCCTTGTCAATGTCGGCGAGCATTCCCGCACAGTCCGTCTACCTTCCTACCCAGCGGGCGTTACTCTCTCCCTTGCCCTCCCCTCCCCTCCCCTCCCCTCCCCCACGCCCGCCCCCTCAGGCAGACCAACATTTGACCAACTCTACAGGAAACACTGCCTGTCTAATGTCACGTGTTGTGGCCTCGAGCCCTCCACGTCCTAACAATGTTCACTGAGCTGACCACAACAGCATGGCTATTCCACACTTCCCCACATCCGCCTTAAGAGGGGTTCAGCCTCACTGCCTCTCCACCGCCACTACCACCACAACTTGATGCAAGCACCCTAACAGGGCTAAAAGTTGAGATCGGCCACTCAGCCACCCTCACCCTCACCACCCGCCCAACATTGAAATCCAACCACTCACACTCCGCCCCACCGACCCACGTGGGCAAACATCTCGTTTGCACTGGTAACTATAGCATTGCCGCTGTGACGCGAATAGAATGACCGGGTTAGGCGTCTACTGCAGCAAAGACGACTTCCAAAGTGTTCCACCGAATCGGAGTCGGTTACTTGGTTCGACCACTACACCACTCGAGCATATTGCAACGCCCCTAAGTACAGTTGCACCTCCTTTGCCGCCATAATTTGCCATTTCACAAGGCAGCATAATTTGATGCGCTATCAGGTCTTGGGTTTTACAAACCCATATTTCTCGATAAATTTCGTTCTTTTAACCCTTTTTTTAGGTATCGGTGCTTGGTTCAGACACTTCATTTTTTTATTTCCGTGACCATCTCTACAAATGTGGATTGGAGAAAGCAGCTTCCTTAAAAACAATGCGATATTGAGGTCACTGATGAGCGATGAATTGATGTAATGAGGGATGTTGACTGAAACCCTAAACACGCCATGTGGTCGTGTACTACCTATAACTTGAGACCGGCTCGCCTCGCCTAGTAGCTCAGAGAGGTTACCGAGCTGATGTAGTCTGTGGTTAGCCCGCAGCCTCCTCGAACATGATTAATGGGCTGTCATGACGGAACTGCAGCACTTTCTCAGTGGTTGCCATGTCCCCAGGGAGCTTGGAAACTGGGACGGACTTCAACTGCGTGGTGGTCGTTACTCTCAAAAGTAGAAAACCCGTAGATCCTAAGTTCGAAATCCTGCAGCATCAGTAGACTGACCGCGTAGTTAACTGCCCCTCCCCCGAAATCAGCTAATAAAAATACCCAAATCGTTCGATTTAGATACGTGCGCTTGATCCGCAAATTATGAATTCCCTAAGATGGTCTAACTTAGCCAAAGACATGATTTTTAAATTAGACCAATTAGAAGCGACACCACCCATTATGTAGGTATACATGATTGGATTTGGGGTATATTCTATCACAGCTACAACAAATAGAAAAATAGACAACCATTTGAGATCTACCGCAGCGATACAGTCAAGATGTCGAAGGCAAAGATAATTGCCTAGCGAAAAGGCTACGTACATCCATTCTCCGCATTCTTAACTGCCTACAACCGAAAAAGCCCATTAGCAACATTTTTCGGATGAATTTGATAGGAGAAAACGTTACAGTAGATACCTACCTTTGCGTATCCCCTTTGGAAGCCAGACAGGAACAACGAACTAAGCATCTTTTCAATGGCATCTTCATCACTTTTATAAAATTCACGGAGCATTGTGCGCCAAAACGGCGACAAAGCCGGAAATTTTTGAGACCCTGTCGGCCCACCACCGGTCCTCCATTTACTCCGCTTACCTCGACCCTTCCTTTTCATCAAACCACCTTCTGACTGGGTGTCCGGCTCAGACAATATCGTTTGGAGCACCCTAAAATGCAGGTTATTTCAATTTGGAAATTCAACAGACGCCAAGGTGTGTCAAATGGTATCACTTCATTGAGACAAGGTAAGCCAGCCGATGTCATTACAGTCCGCCTGATAATGTAAAAAGACACTAGCTCATGCCGAACAAAAATGTACAGATGTCTTACAATAATTATTTGCAAAGACCTTTGCACATTGAAAACAGATGCCACCGCCGCGGCAACAACGAAGGACTGTATTGAAAGAGACTTAGTACCCAGCACACTATTCTCACCTCTTTAGCCCCCTCATTACTCTATGAGCAATATGAAAAGAGCAACACTGCAAACGGAAAAACACACTTGCTAGGTAACTCTATGTCCCTAACAAGAAGCAGCTCCTGGGCAGCAGAAATGTTGTCCTCATCCTCCACCCACTTCCAGGACGAAGCATCAATTCGATGTATGCGATCAAGACGGACGAAGTACTGATTGTTATCACAATGGAGAAGACGGATGTCACAGCAGTCATTTTCCTCGGTAATATAAAGTATTTCAGCGAAGTACCATTTGTTGTCCACACACCACCGACATACACACAAGTCGCCGACCCCCCACTCATGAAGAGACGGTTCAACTTCCTCCTCCGAAAGCTTGATTTCAAAACAGGAAAATGCAAACAGACATTTGAGATCCACCGAGTAAAGCAAACAGTGTGATCTCACAAAACTAACCAAGTCTAATCATCCCTGTCGAGAAAGGCTATACAACTACAACTACAACTACATTGAACTAACGGTCTGACTCAAAACGGAACAAGAGCATTCCCGTTGGAAGGGAGGAACATACCCCGATTGGCTCCTGACCCTCATCGCAAGTTCCTAGCTCATTCATTCTTTCACATCTGTAAACAATAAGCCCAGGGCTTACTCAACGTACACCGGATAAAACAGCTGCTATGCGCAAAAAAGTGAAAACGTACAGATACTCGTCCTCCTTATAGGTACGCCCAGCACTAGGCCTTCTCTGATAAGGAATAAGCAAAATAAAGGAGATTCATATGTTTAGATGAGTCAACTCAAAGTACTAACAACGCCAAAATCACAAGAACTCACATCATCCATTTTGTCCCTCAACAGCTTGGCAGTTACCGAGTTAATCTCTATGTAATTGTTTTCTAAGGGGCAAAGTTCGCTTACTTATATGCGCACGATAAAATGAAAATACGCCGCCAAGACCGGAAACACGCCTCACCTGAGAGCGGGTCAAACGCGATATCTACCAACGCCACGAATTTAAACAAAGTTAACACACGCTGATTAAAACAAGTTCGAAATCTCATTAATTATGATGTTATCCAAAATGAAGAGATGATGAATAAGACACAAAGGAGATTCGGCGATTAAATCTGGTCTTCGAAGGAAGACCTTACAAATGTCCCTTGCCACACTTCTTCCGGCTGACATGAACTACAAATCATGATTGACACCTCGCATCACATTGGGACCTCCACAGTACATATTGTGCCAAGTATATTTTCGGCTCAAGCAGCTTTTATTGTTATGTCATGGTAAAATGCCAGATTAGCTTCCCCAGTCCAAGCATTTTGGCCGTTGGTAAAAAAAGCGGCAAGTTGGAGTTTCGCAGATCCCATTCCCACCCCACTTCACTTATAAAAGCCTTTTGTTAGCTTATTCTAGTTGCACTCTCATTGCGTAGCTACCTCAACCGTCAAAATTGACCTCCGTTCCGTCACCGCGGTCTTTGGGTTGTGCCTACAACCCGTCTTCCTCTCTCCTAGACGATTGGAAAAGGATTTCTGCCATAACGCATGGACTATCTTAGCCTCGGGAAGTTTGCTTAATTTCAACAGGTATTTTCTACGATTTCGAGTCAACAATTGTAAATTTACAGCTTATTTCTCACCAATCTGTCCCTACTTAACTCATTTTAAGACTCAATGACCACAACATCCTCGCAAATATTGAGCAAAACCTTCAGAGCTACCAAAGCGCTGCTTTTCAACAGCCAAATACCTCATCTTGTCAAGGAGCAGAGGTTAAATAGCCGTCATAAGTGCACGACAAGATACCTTGCCTAGATTAGTGCTGCTTCAGGTTGTTGAAATGCCGGTTTTTCACCACACACTGGAAAGGTAATGGCTTCTCTCTTGCTAAGGTGGATGACCAGTGGTACTACGGCGAGAAGGACGGACGACACGGACACTTTCCGGTGGAGTTTGTGCAAGTGATCTAATGATGCACCTCGTGGGGAGGACTGCCTTGCCACTTAACGCTCTGTGATACTGCGCAAGACGACAAACATGAACGTTATTTTGACTGATTCCTGACTTCTTCAAATCCCTCACCAAGCGTCTTCGCCGTACCGCGTTCCCTTTTGTCTGCATGTAAATAGCATAGCCCTAAGGAATACATTTAACAGGAGAGGAAGATGAACAGAAGAAGTTTCCTTGCACGCAGACAGTCGAATTGCTCCCGCATTGAAAACCAGTAATCAAATGCGAACCGCACATTGCTAAAAATGAATTTAATGCAAAAATAATGCAAATATAACAATATGTGCCTCAAAAGGTATTCATTTACCTAAAAATTGCAGCAGTGCCATCTAGCCAAAAACTGGCGATTTGACCGAATCACGCGGCACCCACACCGCCTGTTAGCGCTGAGAACGCGGATCGGCGATATACTACATTTGCCTACTAACAGGCGCTAGGTCGAATCAGCCTCCAAGGTACATTTCTGGCATTAGATGCAGCCAATTAAGTGAACCTGCTCACTCACAACATGCTGGGACACCTCACATCCCACAAAGTTAGCAACCACGCCAACACCCATCAATCGCACTCAGGGTCAACAATCGATTTGGCACCATCAACGCTTCTTCCCACTCCAGCAACATTAGATCTACCTTTATTATCTGATAGATAAACTACAAATACCAACAGCCATCAGATAGGGAGGCATCAGTAAATACATATAGTCTATTCTATCACTGCTGCCGAAACAAGCCCAAAAAAGGATGATTACGTGAGATCTGTCACAACGATACGGTTAAGACGTAGAAGGTGAGGTCTATGGCCAGATACAAGTCCTAAGCATATTCATTGGCATTATTTAGCCACATTGGTAGAGTGAAAAATACGGTAACAATTGCTTCGTGTAAAATACTTTGGTGACGGCACCCATCGTTGTTAGAGTAAAGTCGCTGCGGCTCATGTACCACGACTTGAGAGGCTCCAGAACGGCGACTTGGTCAACAGCAGCCGATTAAATGAGCTGATTGCAACAGAATGATAACAATGTTGGAATTGTGTAACTCCTTCTTTCGATCATTTATTTGCATTCACCTCAACCATCTCGACTCGACTTCATCTGTCGTTCTTAGCACCCTTTCCAAAGCGATCAGAGCAGTTTCTATAATCTCAACTACTCTAAAATGCAAATTTTAATTTTAATTTTAATTCTAAAATTTAACCGATACATGGATGGTGGCAATCAGTGCAACTTCACCTCCAGCCGCTGCAGTAGTTCATCCACCAACAGCGACGTTGCAACCGTGAACCCCAACTTATGTTTCGTGGCGTTCTTCACACCGGCCTACATTCACATGTTTGCAGCAGCTCAACCATGAGTAACTGTTTCGACGTTGCTTGAGTGGTGTAAAAATAATCTCAAAGAGTGGCTACCAGCGAAGAATTAAAATACTTTTCATCAACCCACTGATGGACGCATATGCTATGGCTTTCGCAGGGCCTTCTCTAACGCAGCAAAAGGCTGCAGTCGGTTAAGTCAGGTGCTGGACACACTATTTCTGCTTATCTAACCTTTTTGGATGGAGTTTTTGGCAAAGGTACACTTTCGCACTATTAAAGTCTCCCTCAGTGACGCCAAAGCCATGGTTTAATTAAAATTGGAGCAATAAGCAGCATCGCATTAGAAAATAAGTACTCATCGTCGGTTTTCAACACCAGGTGGACAGCGAGAGCGTAGAGTGTACCCTCTACCCTCTTCGACGACAAGATAACTTGGCAAAGCTCACCAACACAAAGACTCTACCCATAGCATAGAAAGGAACTCGGCAACAATATCCTCAACTCTCCAGGATAGGGTCGATTTTTCGCGTTAGTAGTACCTCTTTTAGTTACAATAACACACACGTCTCCGACTTGACACTTACGAATGAACGCTCCATATCGCTTCCTACGGGCTAAAATCTAAAACAAGTGGATGCATTCATCCTGTATTCAGTAATGCAAAGCAGTAAATGTTGCAGAAATACGGCTAAAGCTTAATCAAGTAGAGATTCGAAGGCAGTACAAGCTCGAATACTTCAAACTGGAGATTCAAATCAAGGCAGACATAGGCGATACCTGTCGTATCTTAAATTGCTCTTCATCCCCGTTAGAGAGAGTCAACACACCCAGCCTACCATGCCTGTGAGCGACATCAACGCCATAAAATGCTGTAATCTTAGGCAAGTTTACTTAGCTCCATAATTATTGAATCTATTCAAGCAGGCTGTAGTCTTTATTACATGGGGAGAATATGATTTCACACTTCTGATTTAATAAAGCACCATAAATGCACCCGAACATCACTAAGACCACAAGCACATTGCGTCTGGGGGCGAAAATTCGCCAAGTGCACTCCGGCGCTGAGCTTTTAAGCAAATCCTCACCTCAGGCGGTGGGCAGTTATCTGAGTTCGCCCTAGTCAAGCATAATGCACAAAGTGTATTTTTCTTAGGTATACAACCGTCTGGTGATGCGCTTCTTCCAACTTTGTTTGAAGACTGTGGCCATGGCCAACTGAGCCGCCACATAGCACGCTGATTGTTTGTCCACCCCCAGTTTTGATAGTGAGTAGCCCGGGGAATGCATTCGTAACTTGGCCGAACTGACTGGCCTTCGGACCTTGCCGTTGGCTCCAATGCCGACAGCCATCAAAATGGCTCCGAGAGCTGCAAAAGATCATCGGCCCACAATATTGGCCAACGGAACCCAACACTCAGATTTATTCGCCTCTTGCCCATGAGCGATTCAAATGTAAAGAGACGGCATGGCCAATTGCTCTGGTTGCGTATTTGCCTACTCTGCTAACTCAGCATTCGCGTTTGTTCTCTATAAAATGTAGAAGTTCACAAAACTATGACATGCGCTTTACACAGCCTTTCACAGCCACTGAATGCTGCTATGAAGTAAGTAGAGGTGTGTCGATGATCACTTTTCATTAAGCCTGATGCAATATACTTAACAAAGCAATCAGTTAGCGCTTAATTAACCTCTTGAAGATGTGAATTCCGCTGCACAAATGAGCTGCTATCAAATGTCATACCTATTTACCTCATGTAAGTAAATGATGGAAACGCGTCTCGGGATTCCGACGTATTTACTCATCGGTTTGCGATGAATAGTGATTTATACACTTACAGCATGCGTTGGGCTTATGAATTCATCATGTGGCCATCCCAAAACTATCTGCTCACTCAATTAACTTGGCTGTAATGGTTGACGGGTTAGCACAATAGCCGTAAGCTGATTGAATACCTTAACTTGCCACGACGATGGGCACTACCTGGATTTTGGACTCCAGATACATTTGCAGCTTAGTTGATTACTGACGGAGGGCTAGAGGTGCACCGACAGGGATTAAGACGCTTTCGGCTTTGTCGCCGCTCTAGTACACGCCTCTTCCCATCGGCCGGCATCGAAGAAATAGGCATTCGCAATTAAGGGTAGCGAATCACGGTGCACCATTGGTGAGCTATCTTACCAGTCCTTCTGGTACGTCATTCCGAACTTGAGACATAGGAGACTAAGTTTAAAGTTTCTAAGATAATTGCCCACTAGCGTCGCGTGGACCAGTTATAACACCATTCAGTGTTGAATCTATCACTCCATTAAGCAAAGCCTTGACCACGGATGAAAAAGATTCCTCACCTCCTGATTAAAATCCACCAATAACAGCAATCGACACCCTGTTGTGGAAAAAGTCAGTGCTAAGGCTGAATGAATCCATTTACCATTGGCTTTTAGCGTAAATAGTCAATAAGGTCGGAGTAGCAACGCCTATCAATGCAGCAAGCCTCAATACTCACTGGCCAAACTCTCGCCTAAGTTTGCCTTTTGGCGTGCATATATCATTAGTAAATCACGAAATTATTTTTGGACTTATCTACACCCAGAGACTCTCTACTGCATAGTGTGGGTCGCCAATGCACCAACACTCAACCCTTCAAATACACCCCAAAAACGTCTTCGAGATGTCCGTCATCTGCCCCAAAATGTGTCTAAATTGGCATATTTTGCTCTAACGACCTTCTCAGCGAATACTTAGCATATATATGAGAAGATGCCCATCAAAATTGTGTATGCGCAGGCTTATTTTAATAGGAAGAATAACAATTTCAAACTTTTGCAAGAGTGTAACATGTTCAAGTCAAACACACTACTAATGACATTCAGTAACATCGGAGTATGCGCTGTTGTCGAACCGCATCGCCCCAACGTTTTGGTTGAGGCTACCTCGCAAGAAGCAGAGCGTATTTTCGTTTGGATGTACACCTAGCGCCGCAGACCTCGTCTGAAGTCACAACAATGATCCAGTATATAAAACGCAAAAAACCAACGCTCGAAAGGCATGGGTTCCAGATAATATGAAACTTTGACCGAGCATGAAGGGTAAAGGCTCAACCACTTAAGGGTACAGCCTTAATTCGAGATAATATTACTGCAATAGAATAAAAACGCTGAGCACACAAGTTCAATGATGGTAGCTTTTGTTAAATTGCATTCACCTGCCTATGTAACCAGGTTTATTTGCAACTCATTGCTTCATTAACTTTATCTCCCCGAGCGAAAATGGAAAAAACAACCAAAGAGATTTGAAATGATATTTAACTTCGATACTATGGCTCATCAGACTTTACAGCTTAGGCTTGGTCTCAGTGGCATGTCAAAACAGTCCCATCTGTGGAATTGCAGCCTAACACTACATCTTCCCCCTCTCCCTCCCTCCCCTCACCATTATGACATCACAACCTCGCACGAACACAGTCTCTATTTCTGGTTATACATTTTGCTCATTTTTCTTTTATGATCCAGTACAGTTCCTGGAGGCAAACTAATCAGACCAGGATCTAAGAATGGGTTCGTGTTGCCTATAGTCTGAGGAAGTATTACTAAACAAATAGAGATGAGAATGCGGTAGTGCATTTCATTCATAAACATCATGACGTTCTCTCACTACCAAGTATTGCATTGTGTTGCCTTCTGGACATGGCACTTTATTTCGATCAACTGACTAGTCTTTGCTGTTTCGAAGGTGATCCATCTAAGTACCCTCCAGCCAATTCACATTCCATGAAATGGACAGGTCCCAGTATTGTTTGGTCTTCTGTCAGCGCGCAATTTACAGCAAGCAGTTGCCACCACAGTCCATCACACACTCTTACAAAGCACAGTCCTTTGGGCGTGGAGTAGGGTGTGCTTCAGACCTGTGAGGCGTCTAGTGATTGAACGAAAAAAAATGTTTATTTGCTCAGTATACGTGGCAACAAGGGCCAATTTTCATTATAAACTAGAAGGAAGTGAAGAAACGACAACTACATAATCCGTCAATCTTACTATCTGCTTAATCATGGCATCCTCGCCCTCCCTCGATGTTGATGTTGGCATAAACCACTTGCTATATTATCTACCACGTTGCCCATCGCTATTGGCTGCTCTTGGCACATTGACCTCCAACGGAAACAGCCAAAAGGGGCACGCCAAATAGAGGGTCTTTCCAGTTACGATCTGCTTTGAGTAACCCAAAAACAATCGGAGTCAAAGTCATCAAATCAATCAATCAATCCCAAGCGTTACCTTTAATAAACGCCATAGAAAAACAACTTTATAAACAAGTGGATCCTACTTCGGCTCTAGGATCAAAGTAAACCAAAAGTGGCGTTTTAAGACTAAGCATCATGAAGGTTTTGACACACGCATGCGCCACATATTACACCAACACTTTGCTGAACTCATGGAATAGCTAATCCAGCATCCACAGCCGAATTTGCACTATTTGCGAGTCGATTGCAGAGTATTTTATTCCGCGTGTTTGATGCCGCATTGAAATATATTACAAAAAGGCTGGAGTGACCACACCACAATATTCATTACCAAGCTTTCTTCTAGTAAACCCTCGAGCATCCATGCTGGATAAGAGGGGTTTGTGCACATTATCACCACACTTTCTGGCGTGTGATTGATGTACCCTGCAGCAATCCCCAACCCGTATTAATAACAACTCAATGTGCTCACGGTGAAGAAACACACAAGAAGAAATGTTTGATTTAGTAACTCCTGACGTCCCATCAAAGACGTAACCTCTACAGCCACCTTCCTATTCTGCGACCGAGAAAGTGGCACAACATGCAAAGAAAAATGAGACGACCTCACTAATATGAACTTCTATGTGTACATGTTACTTTTACATTGAGCAACAGTGACCGAACTGGACTGCTCCACGATTTACGTGGCGGCTGTAGCTTGCTACAGGGTCTGGGAAAGACAACATCTTTCCATTCTGTGCTTGCAAAATCATGTAACAGGAGACGACTTGAGCGCGAATCTCGTACCCAAGGTGAGATAGCAAGCGAGTTGCTGAGCAAAACCGCCCCACCTTAGGTTCGATGGAAGTTAATTCGGGTGAGGTTGTGGTGTCACATGATCAGAAAAGGCAGATTCGATTGCATCTGTTACGTCCACACAAATACGGACACAGCTGCAGGTGTGGAAGAAATCGCGGCACGAACTAGACAGGTAACCAAGAGTCGTGCGAAGCAAGACAGGTGAAATAAATTTACGATGGCAATTCTAACCGAGAATAAACGTTGCTAATTCAAACTGACGACAGCAATCCGATGCCTTCCCCAAAAACATCCTATCCATATAACATCGCATAACAGGGAAAGAATCAATTCGACCAATAATGCAATTGAGTTGGCGTCATGGTCTTGCAGATTAATTTAAATACACCCATCACCACGCCATTTTCTTATGTTCCAGCAATGTTAGCCTCATCTCTGTTCAACATATCTACCGCCATCACATCCGCAATGGAGTTTTGTCAGAATTGCATAAACCAAGAATGGTAACACTCATCAGGCAGAGAAGCACATTGTCTATTTAGTCGCAGCTACTACAACTAGAAAAATAAACAGCAACTTAAGATCTACTACACAACGATGCAGTCAAGACGTCGACAGAGATAAATACTGCTAAAAACAAGTTCTAAGCTGTTTTATTTTCGCCTTCCTTGTACCTACAAACAAAAAACAGATTGGTATCAGCATTGTCTAGCCAAACTGATGTTATGCGAAACGAAGCAGCATTTAATATGCAGAAGTTGTGGTGGGCACCCACCTTTGCGTAGCCATTTCGGAAGCCAGACCTGAACAGTGAGTTGAGTAACTTTTCAACGGCATTTGCATCACTGCCATGCAATTCGAGGAGCAATGTGCGCCAAAACGGTGACAATGCAGGAAGTGCATGTGGCCCTTTCAGCCCACCACCGGTCCTCCACTTACCCCTCTCGCCGCGACCCTCCCTTTCCATCATACTTTCTGACTGTGCTTCTAGCTCAGGCAATACCCTTTCGAGTGTCCTAAAATTTTAATCACTTTGGCGTATTAATTCGTGTGGAGAGCCACACAAACGCACTACTACTTTACATCTTCAACTCATCGAACAGCTGTAGTCAAAGTGGCTATGCGCCATGCACATTATTTCCATTTTCCTTAAATTATCAGTGACATCAGCGTCGATGGTTATTCTTTGTGACTTTAAAACACCCGATTATGGCATGAAGTGTAAAATACGAAAGTCGCGACACTGGAGACGAAGAACTTACATGCCATATGACTTCATGTTTCCACTTCGAAGTAGCTCCAAGGCAGCAGAAGCGTTTTCTTCATCCTCCACCCACTTCCAGGACGAAGCATCAACTCGATGTATGCGATCAAGCCGGATGAAATACTGCTTGTTACCATAATAGAGCAATTGTACATCACAAAATCCAACCACTTCATTAATATTACTGATTTTCGCAAAATACCACTTGTTGTTCTTCCACCATCGGCACACACAAACATCGCCAAACCGCCACTCATGACGATACGATTCCATTTGCTTTTTCGACACCTAGAATTCAGTGCGGGAAGTGTTTGAAATACATTCAGTCAAGCTTCGTCAGTGATACAAAAGGAGCACAAATTCGTCTACTTCAATCACAAATCCGAATAAAAGGTATATTGAAGATTCCTGCTAGGACAGCGAAACGTACCTTGGTCTGCTCCTTAGCCCCACCAAGAGTATGAACCATATCCATTCTGCTACACCTGTAAAAGGTAATTAGAAAACCTCCTCGATGTTTGCTAAACGGTGGACGCACTATCAAACAAAGTAAAACGCACAAATGCTCGTCCTTGTCGACCGGAGGGCCAGAAACAGAAACGCTTCCATTTGAATAAGCCTAAGTTAAAACAATTAATCTTTAGATCCACGCCTTCCAATCCGAAATGTTTGTTGTGACCAACTTATAGCAACTGGCATCGTTCCTAACGTCTCACAGCAGATTGACTATAAATGAATGTACTTTTCGCATCGTTTGCTCAAGTTCTAAATTACCAACATAACAGTAGCACAAAAGCCTCAAGCTTTACGTTACACCAAAAGGTTAGCATAGAGGTAAAACTCACCTCCGAGCTTCCGAAAGTAGTGCCTTCACCAATACTTTTCACCTTTGAGACACAATCCCACTTTACCCATTTGCATTTACCGAAGGGAACAATGGGGAGAAAAAGTACACACCCGTCTTCATTCATATCTACACAGCACAGGGCGCCAAATTCAGGAGCGGCGCAACAGCTCTCTCGGTATATACATTTATCACCAACAGCCAGCATTCCTAGAAAACAAACAAATAAACATCCAACGTTTCATCACACACTAAACAACTCAAATTACTGGCGTTCACACCAACACCAACGCATCACAATGCCTTCGGCACGTGACGACACACAAAACCTCGGACCCAGTCGATCCCGATGGTGGGGCCATGCGCCACACACCCATCCACGACTGCAGCATTATGCCAAAAAGGGAGAATGCACGCCTAATAATCACAAAACCGAAGCAATAGCCGATACATCAAACATTCACTAAGTGTCATTGACAGCTACACATTTGGTAAGGTTGGAAATAAGTCCGCAGTCGCACTGCAACCATGCCGCGACCGCTGACACGCCCTACCTTTGAACCGAATGAACGCGCCACACACACGCACGCCGTGCATTTAAACAAATGCCTTGCCAAAATCAGTTAAAACAAATTTGAGGTCACCTTAGCCAATCACAATGCTCAAGTGGTATTGCTCTTCAGCACAGAATTTTGTGCCCTTGTGCTGTGTTCCGCACACAATTGCAGCACAGACTGGGCAGAGGTAATGGCGGAAAGCGTCCTGGTGCCTGGTGCACGTCGCCCACCATCTGCCTTGGTCCTCGGCTTCGGTGACATGCCACCTCACGACTCCACCATCGTGCCACGCCAAAACACCTGATTCCTGGCCCATGCCAGTAGACCACAAGCCTTGCTCACGGCTACAACACTTGTTTGGCCCGGTAACTGTGACCTACCTCGTCTTCGCCAAAGGCTCGTCGTGACCCGTCCCCCCTCCCCACCCTCCCAACACCAGCCATCACTTGTCCGCTCTCTGCTCAATTTGAGAAACGCTTCCCATTCACACACTGTCTGGTCGCCCATACGAAGACGCAGACCCACCAACAACCATAACATTTGTCCTCAGATCTCTGTCAGCCCCGCCCTCGGATTGCGCCCACAGCCTTCTGCCTCCCCTCCCCTCCCCTCTGCACCCTACCGATTACCACGCCCGACGAAAGGTCACACAGCATCACCTCACAATGATTCAGCTGGCGTGGCGCAGACGCGGCCTCAGCCGATTAAAGCAACCCAACTTCGCGCTCATCTTAACAGTGGCCTGGCTTTAAGCGCATTCGATGCAACCTTACGCGTCGATGTTCCCGCCTGACAGGAGGCACGACATCCAATCAATCGCCCCAGTGCGCTTTCATTACTAGGCCGTATCAACCAGTAGAGCCCGCCTGCCTGCACCATGTGGCAACACCTCACAGAAATCGCACTGAACAGCCTCCTGGGCAAGCACCATGGTCGAAGTGACTAGGCATCGCGCCTTCTACTCCAACAACATCAGCCGCACGTCTGATTCACAAGTCACTCAACACTTCCCCCATCACTGCCACATCCACCAAACAATTGTGTGGAGAGTTGACAGCTTGTGTGTGTGTGTGTGTGTGTGTGTGTGGTAAAACTCATCACACGGACAGGCATCATTGCATGTGCAGGGTGTATGCTACCACAGCTACCACAGCCACCACAAGAGGTGCAGAGTGGGCAGTCATGTGGGGTCTGCCACAACCATATCGTCAACACCTCGAGAGCGAGGAATGCTGATGAGTACAAGTGCCGAACCCTCCTCTACACTCCCCATTTTTGGGGCCCACAAACGAAATCATCGCTTCGTGATGAAACGTTGCAGGCGACACCCATCGTTGCGTGGCCAACTTAGTGCCCACGAGCAGGGTTGTCCTTTGGCATTGGCCGTGACACCGCCTGCTACCGGTGTAGCAGCTCATGCTACAGGCAGTCTTGTCCAAACACGGCCTAGTAGAGCATGGCTTGCAGCTGCTTGCATGTTCTCCTGGTCGGATTCACCGACATCGGCACAAAGGCCGAGGTCATGCTGGTGCGCACACAGAACCGCGTGTTGCAACACCAGGGAGAGTAGCACATTTGCAGTCTGCCAAAGTGAATAAGCACTCGCGGACGACTTCAACCACTTTACTAAAGACCTAAGTCATTCCACGTTCACTTAGGGTTGACGCGGTTTTACACCTTCCTGCCAGTAGACTAATAAGCTCAAATGAGCTGTCACACAAGAGTGCAAGAAAACGTGCACCTTCATTACTATTACTCCTATCATTACCTTTACTTTTGCCCTTACCATTACTATTATTATTAGTATTAGTATTGGTATGAGTATTATGAGTATTATTCGATAACTCCAAAACGCGAGTCTAAACTGTGAAGCGGTGAGCAAGCAGTTTTCCCGTAAGCTCCAATCCGTTTGCTGAGGCAATTCAGTCAATCTGAACTCTTCCATAGGGTGGAAAAGTTTCCCCTGTTGCAACGCCCACGCTACTCCTCGCAGTCAACGCACACACACACACACACATGAAGGGGTGTAAGTGGTGAAAGTAGGAAGGGATTGGTGCTCACACTCAGTCCCGCTCCACTCATCCACACAGAATGAAGGTGTGCTCTGTCTCAACTGCTAGATACAGCTGAAATACAACTAAAACCACCGCACGACGCCACTGCGAGGCTGACTCATTCTGACCCACTGTCAGCCCCATGACCACCGGACACGTGCGTGCCGACCCCACCCGTCTTTGCCCACCCCTTCCCCAGGCCAGAGAGGACAACCGCTCCCAACACCGCATCTACCATCTACTCATCCAAGTGGAGACCTCGAGCCTCCAGCCCACCCATAACCTCGGTCATAGAACCTCCCAGGTCACAACATTTGACAGTCCACCCTCCATCTGCCTCATTCCTTTCCCATCACCGTTTCTCTGGCTACTTCCGTCAGCGAAGCAGAACTGCATGAAGCCCCAAGGCAAGGTAGCCTGTGCAACTACTCTGCACCAACCACCACCCACCCCACAACACTCGTTCCACGTGCCTGCTATGTGCACTTCTTCAACAATGCAGAGGACTGTCGTGCAGGAGAGACTAACTTGAGAATGCGGAATACCGCAATACCGGAAGACCGGAAGACCGGAAGACAGCGGAGGACTGTTAGCAGTGGAAGCTGCATTTGTTTCCCGACATGCCAGTAGCTCATGCAAAGGCGGAGCCTGGGGAGCCTTGTCAATGTCGGCGAGCATTCCCGCACAGTCCGTCTACCTTCCTACCCAGCGGGCGTTACTCTCTCCCTTGCCCTCCCCTCCCCTCCCCTCCCCTCCCCCACGCCCGCCCCCTCAGGCAGACCAACATTTGACCAACTCTACAGGAAACACTGCCTGTCTAATGTCACGTGTTGTGGCCTCGAGCCCTCCACGTCCTAACAATGTTCACTGAGCTGACCACAACAGCATGGCTATTCCACACTTCCCCACATCCGCCTTAAGAGGGGTTCAGCCTCACTGCCTCTCCACCGCCACTACCACCACAACTTGATGCAAGCACCCTAACAGGGCTAAAAGTTGAGATCGGCCACTCAGCCACCCTCACCCTCACCACCCGCCCAACATTGAAATCCAACCACTCACACTCCGCCCCACCGACCCACGTGGGCAAACATCTCGTCTGCACTGGTAACTATAGCATTGCCGCTGTGACGCGAATAGAATGACCGGGTTAGGCGTCTACTGCAGCAAAGACGACTTCCAAAGTGTTCCACCGAATCGGAGTCGGTTACTTGGTTCGACCACTACACCACTCGAGCATATTGCAACGCCCCTAAGTACAGTTGCACCTCCTTTGCCACCATAATTTGCCATTTCACAAGGCAGCATAATTTGATGCGCTATTAAGTTTCGGGTTTCTGTACATTTCTGATATTAAATGCAGCCAATTAGGTGAACCTGCTCACTCACAACATGCTGGGACACCTCACATCCCACAAAGTTAGCAACCACGCCAACACCCATCAATCGCACTCAGGGTCAACAATCGATTTGGCACCATCAACGCTTCTTCCCACTCCAGCAACATTAGATCTACCTTTATTATCTGATAGATAAACTACAAATACCAACAGCCATCAGATAGGGAGGCATCAGTAAATACATATAGTCTATTCTATCACTGCTGCCGAAACAAGCCCAAAAAAGGATGATTACGTGAGATCTGTCACAACGATACGGTTAAGACGTAGAAGGTGAGGTCTATGGCCAGATACAAGTTCTAGGTGGCTTCACCGCTCTTAATTTTGTACGCCTACAAACAAAACAGTGCATTATGGATACTGTTTAGGCAATAGATAATTCTTGGCATGGAACAGTATTGTTGTTCGGAAAAAGTGAGAAAGGATACGCACCATTGCATAGCCGGTTTGGTAGCCACACATGTACCACGAGTAGAGGAGATTCCGAACAGCCTTTTCATCGTTACTATACGTTTCAAGGAGCAGATTTCGCCAAAACTTTGATAAGACCGGACCATAGCCAGTTTTAGTTAAACACTGTCGCGAACCTCTCTTGTCTTGGGCTTTTACGTTATTCACATCTGGCTTTCCCGACTGCACGCTTAGATCAGGCACCACCGTTGGGGGGCTTCTACAATGCAAGCGTTTTAAATCTAAAAAGCAAACTAGCACAAAGTGTGCCAAGCAGTGTCAGTCGGCTGAATGCCTCGGAGTTACCATCGAACCAAGCAACCTACTAACATCGAGGGCGCAAGCTTACGCCTGACATCAAATCTTGCTCATTTTTGGACGAGTGCTACGCAAACGTACATTTGTTTTATAATTTCCCTTTGCAAGAGTATCAAATCTTGACCGTGAGTAATCGTGCAGGCCTCACTCGAGTAGTATGGATAAATATTCTCAAAAGGCACATAGCCTACACGGTTTCTGTGACGAAACAGCCTGACTTTATAAATTCGCTCGGTAATGTCGATAGCGACGATCTTTACGAAGTAAAACTGCGCGTCGCCACCCCACTGACAAACGCAAATGTCACCAACGTTAGGGTTCCTCAGCCGCGTAGCTATCTGTAACGCAATAACAATCTACATTCAATCAGGCCAAGGGCTGCACACATTCATTCTACTTTCCCCACCTTCGCTGGATTTGCGACAGAGGCACGCGCCTGCAGCTCTCTAAAACTTCAGAACCATATTATTATTATTCTAAACTGGATATGAAGAAGGCAATACTAAATAAGAACGTACCTTCGACAGGACCTCATTCCTTTAGTTTTTAACAGCTCCTGGGCAGCAGAAATGTTGTCCTCATCCTCCACCCACTTCCAGGACGAAGCATCAACTCGATGTATGCGATCAAGACGGACGAAGTACTGCTCGTTACCATAATAGAGAAATTGTACATCACAATATCCAGTCTTCTCAGTAATGTCAATGATTTCCGCAAAATACCACTTATTGTCCTCTGACCACCGACATACACACACGTCGCCGACCCCCCACTCATGAAGAGACGGTTCAACTTCCTCCTCCGAAAGCTTGATTTCAAAACAGGAAAATGCAAACAGACATTTGAGATCCACCGAGTAAAGCAAACAGTGTGATCTCACAAAACTAACCAAGTCTAATCATCCCTGTCGAGAAAGGCTATACAACTACAACTACAACTACATTGAACTAACGGTCTGACTCAAAACGGAACAAGAGCATTCCCGTTGGAAGGGAGGAACATACCCCGATTGGCTCCTGACCCTCATCGCAAGTTCCTAGCTCATTCATTCTTTCACATCTGTAAACAATAAGCCCAGGGCTTACTCAACGTACACCGGATAAAACAGCTGCTATGCGCAAAAAAGTGAAAACGTACAGATACTCGTCCTCCTTATAGGTACGCCCAGCACTAGGCCTTCTCTGATAAGGAATAAGCAAAATAAAGGAGATTCATATGTTTAGATGAGTCAACTCAAAGTTCTAACAACGCCAAAATCACAAGAACTCACATCATCCATTTTGTCCCTCAACAGCTTGGCAGTTACCAATTGCATTTTTATGTAACTTTCATTCAAGCTCTAGTACAGTAAAAAACAGTTACCCAAGATATGTATTTTTAGCGTTTTTATCGTGTTAAATTGTCAGCAGGTTATCAAAACTTACATCTAGGCATTGAAACAGTAAATCACCTCCGGCATTCCTGAGCTTCCTGACATGATCACCTCTTACCCAGCAGCTCTCTGTTTTGGAGCGCGGAATGGAGATAAGCACGCGGTTTCTGTCATTGTCAACATATTCTACTACGCCAAATTCACAAGTGGCATCGTCGATTCTTTGAAACACACACGTATCCCCCTTGGCCAGCATGTCTAGGCGAGCAATTTGGAATCAACTACTACCATTAGCACAAAAACATTAGAGTTTATCAGAAAGAAGGCCCCATAGCATTAACACCACCAATTTTACGATAGCGAATTAATAAACCTTAACTGTGGTCTGATCTGATACCAGTGTGCAAACCTACAGCTACGAAAACATCTGAAAATGAGAACAAACAGGTATACCAGGCATTACTCAAAAGGCTCGCATTCACGAGAACCACCTACCAGTTAAGCATTAGAACAAACCGTAAAACCGCCAGCAACCCGTACCTGCCGACAAACCGAAGGGTCTATTCCGTTTCACAGTGCAGTAGAACAAATTTTATGCTGATATGGTTTAAACTACTATTAAGATAGTTAAGGTTATTCTAATATCCAAAATTTTTCAGAGCATAAACTTTTTATTTTATGGTCTTATTTTTTTGGCTTAGAAATGAGTGATTTCTTAAAACTTCTTTTATTTGCAGAAAATTTGTGAGACTTGCAGCACATAACCATAAATCTTGTTGGATTTAAGGCTACATTGGTTGCACCTAAGTACCGCTGGCTTTTAGTTTTGTTGTGAAGTACGGAACATTAGGCTCCCCTGCAGATTATCTTCTTTTTAAAAACTTCGTTAATGAGCGCGTCAGGGAATGCAGAAAGATGCGTGCTAGTTGGCCACATAGGCAGCGCTCTATCATTAATGCTGCGGAGATATTCAGACCTACTTACCATTCACAGGTATCATGGTGTTTCACTTTGTAATACTTATATTCTCTTAATGTACTTTGTTGGCATAAGCGGGTAGGACAATCTGAATCTGGTTGCAAATGTATGCTGTTGCGCTGCGGACCGTCAGGTACTCCGCTGCAATTGTCTACGCCCCGTTTATGAGCAATTTCTCCTCTCCTCTTAATAAATATGTCCAAAAACATCTAACTTTCCTGTAGAGGGGATGGTAGAAGAAAAGAGATGCGAATCAAATTACTTCTCCCCCCGATACAACCAGTTACCGAACCCCTAGTATATAGCAGTACAGGGGATACCGACTATTGCCTACAGCTGCAAAGGCCATTCTGTTGAGTTGATATTTGTTGGGATGAGGCTTGGGTGCCACATAAACAAAAGCATGTTTAGATTATATAAGGATTGTATTTTAGCATTTGTGCAGCATGGCAAAGAGCTATTTCCTGCCAGTGGCTCTTTAGATAAGGCACGTGATCTTCATAAACTCTTAAATTCTGCAAATCTACAAAGGTATATATTTTAGTTCTTTTTTTCCTCCGTGCTTTTATCTTAACAATCCATCTTTCTAACATATTGAGGCTGATCTATTAATTGGTCCATGCAGTGAAAATCGTGGCTTTCTTCTCTCTCACCCCCTCCTCCTTACAGCTTACTGAGGCATCTTTATTGTCTAGATTATTAGGATGCGGCACAGTCTCAAGGGGAACGAGATAGTGCGCTTATGCCCGCCTTGGGGAAATCTGAGTCCCCCTCTCTTTCGAGATTTAAATTGTTCGCCTCGAAATCGATCTAAATATGCGAACGTATTTTGTGAAACCTAGTGCTTTCGTTAGTACTGCTAAGTGCTGCCTCCAAGATCCCTTAATATGCAAGTTATACTCGTTTCTGTTTTGTTAGTGCCTCCTTCCCTTGTGATTATCTTCTAGCAACCGACCCATATGCTCATGGTTATGTGTGCTCATGTGGTGGCCTTGCAGACAGAAGTGGCGCGGCGTATTTTGTGGTCTGGGCACGTTTTTGGTTTATTTTACTGCACCAATTGGCGAAATAATTTGTTATTTTTTCATAGCCTAATCATTTTTGCAGTCTCAACCACTGACACCCATCGTTCACTGGTAATGCCCATCGCTAGGACCTTCTTATTTATTATTGGCAAATGCTGTCTGTGTTTCGATTGTGTGTCATTGGATATTTATGTCCTCAGGTCGTTTTATTCCAGTTCTTTTGAGGACTGCCAGTATTTTGCCTTTTGCTCGCTCTTGGGGGGGGGGGCAATTATTTCTTCCAGCAAAAGTCGGGTATTTATTGGCTTCTTAATGTATTCACCTTTCATAACTTGGTGTGAATGCTAGTAAGATTAATTTCATGTTGCTTAATTGTACACATTTTATTAGGTTCAAACTGATATTTTTTAGCGCCAACGCACCGGTGTAATAAACGGAATGCTTAGTGCTTTTTTGAAAAACCTTCATTCTCTCTCAGTGAGTTTTTGCCAGTGAAGTTGTTCATATGAGTGCAGAGACCAGTTCCTGGTTTCAAGTTTGTAGTAGTTACGGGCAACGAGAGTTGTGATCTGGATAGCATTGCTTGCGCAACCAGTTATGCCTACATAAAATCGAAGGTACTTTCATTTTTAACTGTTTCATTCTTGTTTCCTATTTAAGGAGGGTCTGAACAATGAAGTTATTTACATTCCTTATTGTAACATACCTGAAACCGACCTTGACCTGCGAACGGAAGCTACTTTCTGGTTGAGAAGCTGTCAGATTGATAAGAAGGATCTGTTTTACGCTGGCAGCTTGGATTGGTTGTTGAATCCAGAATGTGCAAATGAATTGTCTGTCATTTTGGTTGATCATTTTCAGAATGAACCAAGCAATGCCTTCAACTTCTGTCCCGTTGCTGAGATAATTGATCATCACCCCATTCTGCCAGGTTATCGAAAACCAGAGACATGCGAATTCTTTCTGATTGAGAAAGTCGGTTCCTGTTCTTCTCTTCTAGCTCACGAACTCTTCAATCGACTTCCGCAGGCGTTGACACCGCCAGAGCTTTGTCGACTATTGTATGGTTGGTGTTTTGGTGCTGCCTAAGACTCTTATAGGTGCAATACTGATTGACACTGACGGATTGTCGCAACAGGCACTAGAGCTTCAAAAGGCAACTCAGAAAGACGTGGCGGCTGTGCAAAAGTTGGAAACCTTCGCTGGAACGGCCTTGGACACTGGGGGGGCAACAAGGGCAGCCGTCTACAGGGAGATCTTGGAGGCCAAGTTTTGTATCGATGGTAGTCATCTGCCATGCTTTTAAACCAGACCAACGAGTTGTGTTAGGGTGCTAACAAATCATTGATCTACCCAACTCTGAATAATCCTCTAGATTATTTTCTATCAAACTTTTGTGCAAATGTGAATGACGAGACCTCTGCGCCAATCACTGGTACTGGCGAACCTATGCACTAGAATTGGCAGCTGGCTCAAACATCTGTTGCCTTAATTCTCATCTATCTCTCCAAATTTGTTTGCTCGTAAAATTACATGGAAGTCCTGTGCATCAATGTTAATTTCACGGGTTCCGAGCTTCGCGTTTACCTCAAGCATACGAAACAACTTATACTCCAGGTCTCTCTCTTTGGGATCTACTTCGGAGAGATTGCAAAAAGGTCACTGCCGATTCTGAAACCCACCCATACATCGTGTGTTCCACAATCACAGGAATGGACTTTAAAGTAAGCTCTGTTGCCCTATCTTGCTTTGATGGTTTTTTTATGTGCATCATGCTATGTCTTACACCGTTTCTCGCTTATTGGTGCAAATCTAAACTTTACGTGGACCTGTTTATATTCGCCTGAAGTGTTTTCTCCTTTTAGGAGCTCCTGGAGCACCATGACTTCAGCCAGGAGGCGACCCGATTTTGTGAGGCACAGAATGCTCGGCTGCTGGTGTGTGTCACCGTCGGATTGATTCCTCTCTGTCCCTGCGCCCATTCTCACGACGATCCTATTGATACACCGCTGTCCAAGGAGTTTCGTCGGGCCGTTGTCGTCACTGCTCCTGCGAAGTACCGCAACCTCTCGGGTAGTGTAAGTGATAGCCTACTTTTTTTTCAGATGGCTTAATCGCAGTAATGCCTCTACTTGAGGTAATGAGTAGGACGTTTACATGTGCTGTATATTTGGCTTTGGTGTACTGCTAGCGCTAATCCTCAGTGCTTTCATTTATAAGATTTTCTAAGTAATCGAATGCTTACATGACTGCAAAGCATCTATTTGACTCAATCGTACAACTATTGATGACTGTTCATAGATTTTCGCACACACTGCATGGCTAAAACTGGGGTATGGTTTGTTAAATCTGGGCAGCTTATTTATCATATCTCTTGGCAGCTTCACTTCCCATCATTTGAAGCTGTTGATCAGTGCTGTAAATGTTGCGATGGTATGCTGCCCAGTTAGAAATGACAGCATTAGTTTAACGCACCTGGGAGTTAATCTTGGTTTTGGCTTTTTGTTTCACCTGCCTCAATGCACTCTCCGTGGGTGTGGCAGACGCCAGCTTGACAATTTGTTATGTTATCACTTGAATACACATCATTTAATCGAGTAATGTTTTGCTCTTGCGTCCATTTTTAAAGTAAACAGCATATTCGGTAATCGTACCTGAGGTGTGTCGCTTCGTATTGTGTGAAACCGCTTTGAATCTGAGCGTCTTCGCGGGGAGCATCCTGTATTTGAGGATGGGTGCTACATGTTAAGCAAATACATGTCTGCACACGCCTAGAATTTTGGTCCTTCTTAAGGTTGAAGCCTTTTTCTTCGCAGATGTATATCTTTAACCCATGTTCATACGAAACCTTAGCATTTTCGTCATCGGAGCCTATCAAGGGCGACATTAGCCTTCGCGGCTCAGACGTCTCATCGTTTTAATGTGACGCTAATTTTCACTCATTTTTTGACTACCTTAACTTCTGCCCAAAAATGCAATTGCCCTCAGGTCCAGGCGTTGTACATCTTTCGCATCGTTGTGATACCATCTCGTCTAATTGCGACACTGTTTAGTGCGAATTTTTAGCATGACCTGATAAGAAAAAGATGCAACGCATTCTTGATGCCAGGCTCGGGTATGAAAGTAAAAGCGAACCTGTTGTTTCTTTTTTCCTTTTGCGTTTCAAAGATCTCCATTAAACTGTTAACGAGTGGCGCTAATGCCTTTTTTGATGCTCGTGGTCTTTCAGTTGTGGACTTACCTGATGGCGAATGCCAAGGCGTTTCTCTTGGAATGCCCTCTGGATGAAGGATGTAATCTCCGCGGCAGTGGTGGTGAATTCGAAACTGATATCCATGTTGCACTCATAACCAACAAGGCAGTCACAAGAAAGCAATTGATTCCCTTTCTCATCGCCTTTTCGAGCTCGCAGAAGTAGTACTTCAGTCAGGTATGTCCAATTCCGTATGAAGGTTTCCTTGTTTCATTTTTCGTTGGTTTTGTTAAAATGAGTGTAGCTCATCACTTTCCACCGTCAATTATCTACTAATATCTAAGTTCTGGCTACTGAGGGCAAATTTCACCAATCTTTCCTATCACGCAGGTCATTAAAATTTCGATTTCGCTTTTGAATCTCTCCAATTTGGGGTCTTATTCTGTCGCCACCAAATGGATTCTATGTGTGTATGTATCTCATTTTTCATTTTTTATTACTTAGTCTTGCTCATTACTTCAAGGCTGCTCATACTCTTTTCGGTTTAAGTAGTATTTGTGTGCGTTTTTTTGGACTTGATTGCTTGAACTCTATCCCTGTCTGTTGGCATTGAAACTGCTTATTTTAACCTGCTTTTCTCTCTGAATGACATCTCATAACCCATGCACATCGGATAAGCGAGGTCGGCAAGGTCAGCAGGTCTACTTACCATCTTTGATGTATTGATAAATTAACAGGATTTCAAATTTGATCATCGCGACATCAAAAAATTGCGCGCATGTTTCGTGATGCATTGTGATGGTCAAATTTCTGCCTCCGTGGCGCCATTTCATATCCAAAAGTGTTCAACTCATTAGTAATCACACCATTATTACCACTCTGTCTAGTGGGGGCATGTACGTATTTGTGAAATGGGACGCTGCTCCCTAGTTAAAGTGTGGCGCCATCTCACGGTTGCCACTATCCTCCCCTCCCGCCCATTCCTATAGGGCGGGAGATTAATACTGTGTTACAAGGCTCAGACGCTGCCATGGCCTTGTTTTCTCGTGATCTTGAGAATAAGAGGGTAACTCTTTAATTCAAACTATCACCTAAAGTGGTGGTTTGCGCGGTTGTGAAGCGTTGTGATCTTTTAAACTCGTTTATGAGTGTCGCCCACTATCCTTTTGAGGGTCAAGCCCGTAATTAGCATGGTAAAAAAGGTGAATACGATCTTTTTTTACTCGCGCTTATGATCACCATCCTACAAATCGGTGTTCCTAGTTGGTTAGCTGTCGGGATTAATAGGGTGCTCCACTTAGACGCCTTGAAGCATGCTTCCTGTGCTTTAAAATGGCTGATTTACTTGATTTTGTAGCATTGTTAACTACATCAAACGTGTACTCAGCTTGTCCTTTCAGTCCGGTAGTAAGCAGCTTTTTTTGTCTCTTCAACTGTAATAACAATAACTGATCTAGCAAGCACTAGAAAATGATTGAAGTGCGTACTTAAATTAGGTTTTTCTATTAGTGGATCTCAATTGGTACCTTCACATCCCGTGCCTGTGTTTGTGTGTCATATGGCGGTTCCATGAATCTCGGATGCATAACAGCAACAACAAAAGCAACACTGCACCAAACTTTGCATTAGCTCCAACCGCAAATGAGCATTGCTTATTTTCTGTTTTTTTTTGCCTGGAAAAAATCATACATTTTGCTTACAGTCTAATTTTACTTGCAAATGTGCGACCTCGCCATGGGAAAACCTCGTGACCCGGATCTTGTGCTGTTCCTCTCCATCCACCTCCAATCCTATGTCTGCCTCCTCTGATCTCTCTAATCGCCCCAGTTGGTTGGAACGTCACAGCGCTGCGTGATTGCTCCCTGAGACGTTACCAACTGCACACACAAACTCATCGAAATTATGTCTCTGGGTCCCCGATCTTGCTAAAAAAAGAAAGACATTGGGTAAAATTCGATACGAATTTTGCCCAATGTCAAATCATGGGGAGGTCAGCAGCTTTTCACCCGCCCGCCTGGTTTTGCGTTTCATTCCACCCGCGCGGCATTGACGAAATTGCTGTATAGGGGTACCCGTGCGCCCATTGCTGCTGCCGTTTCCACTTGAAAATCTTCTGTATCTGTGTGCATTCGCATGACAGCAGTATGTCACAAATCGCAAATTACTGACTTTGCATATTGTCCTTGCAGTCATCCTGCTTTTGTGTTCTCTTCGCCCCCTGGGTACTCTCTCCTTTCCTTATTCTAGTCGTTGGTATCCAGTATTTAACAACGAGGACGGTTTTCCATTTAAGTACACGGTCGCTAATTCGTCGTGGGAGGGTGAGGGTACACATTCTATGTGGTTTCATAATGTTGTTGTCGAGTTTTAGTAACCTGTTGAGCTAAGTAATGAACAGAAACTGTCTGGTCATTTCTCTCCTCCACCACCGGTCACCTTATTAATTTGCATATCTCTTGGTGCCTTAGACTCATTATTGGCCTAGTTTTTGATATCTAACCAGCATGAGAATCATGTAAACATGCTCTGCAGATGGAAGTTTACAGTGTTGCACTCGATTTCACTTCCGAGAATGTAGTATTTTATACTAATGTATGCGATTTATCATTTGCAAATTAGGGATAACCTTGAATTTTTGTTCTGTGGTTCTGATTTGAATAATTGTAAGGCGCTCAGATTTTTGCTTAAAATCTACTTAGATAAGCAAATGCTGGCTTTTTTGGGTTTATTCGGGGAAAGCGCCACTATATCTACATTGTACAGCGCTGTGGACTGGGAAATTGGAGGTGATCGAGTTACTCAACTACAATAAGTTACCTCTGCTTACTTACAATTGCTGCCCTGGGCACCTCTATATGTTCTCATAAATGCTTGCTATGTATGTGTGCTTCAGCGGAAGCAAACATTAAGTAATTGCTAACAAAACATCGGGCTGCCTGTTTTGCAAGGGAATCCATACTCTAAAATAAAACCTATTTTTACTTCACTGCGCTTTCGTAAAGTCCCTTCAAAACGAACTTGAAAAGGTAGTCACGAACGTAAACGATGAACTGAGGTTTTAATGCTAATGGCTGATCATGACATCTGAAGAAGAAGTGTTCAAGCTGGAAATAAAAGGGCGCCGAATTGAAAAGTTTACACTTAGGAGTTCCCTGTTTCATGATGTCTATGTTTATTATTTAATTATCTACTTCTGCTTCAACTTTATTTGTGTCCCAGACTCTAGTATGACATTTTGTTTTAAATTTTGCCGAAGCTAGATGAGCGTAGCGTCCAATTTACTCCTGAATGTGTTGGTTAGGGAAGGTTACCGTTTGGTGAATAAGAAGGATAGATGCTATGAAGAGAGCTTTGTGATGGCAGTCAAGTATTAAATATCGCACCAACAGATTAATCTTGCATCATTGAAAGTACTTAAAGGTGTTATTTCCCACGAATTGGTGTGGTTTTTTTGGACAATAAGTGGGCCGCTGTGTCTACCGGTTATCAAGACAATTAGCAGCATCACTTTTGGTTTTAAACTTAGTGCGGTTTGTACGAATATGTGACTCAGTCCTAAGCTTGCTCACTTTTGTTTTTTTCTGGTCATCAGTGAGTTGCTTTAACGGTATTTAAGTTTGTCTTCACTTCCTTGTGGTTTCCAGTTCCCATTTTATTCCTTATCCAAAGCCTATTCCTTCTGGAATCAAGCAACACCTTTGCGTCACTCCTATTCCATGCGCTCATATAGCCAAAAATTTCTTTTGTAAATTCGCCTTGAACCTTGCAACTTTTTTGTCTAGACTGGGGGTTGGGAAGTGTTGGCAGTAAATACGGGCGATTTTGATCGTGCCACCGTTTCCAGCACGCCATCCTAACTGGAAAGAACACACGCACACACGCAATAACAGTGTAGGAGATTTTTTTCAGGCAGCCTGAAATTCTGGTTGCTGTAAATTCTTGCGGCATGCCCGCGACTCGGCGTCCGATCCCCTCCTAACGGCGACGTTAATCGTTGATTATATAACAACTTAACTCATTAGTAAATGCTATCAGTTTAGCAATGCCGAAACGACAATCCCATGCTCGTATAATATATATTCTTTCGGTGATGCTTGTTATCGCTCTTCATTTTCCTTTTCAGATTAACTTTGGACCACTTATCTCTTTCCGTTGCCTTTAATCTCATTTCCCATTTTCGAAACCTTACGTTTTGTGTTGCTTTTGAATAACAATCATAATAAAATTGCTTGCCACCAAGCCTTTGTCTTTTATTCTACGCCTGGTAATGCGTTGATACCGTTCGGCTATAACCTCTCACAGTGTAAAAGTTAAAAAATGGTACTCAAAGCAAGCTCTTATTGTTCACGTTGGTGATCAAACAGTTTTGTCTTTTCCCCTTACTAGGGACGGTTGTCAAAAACCTAGTAAAGAAAAACATTGGATTTCCGTTGCACCTTTGCCTTTCCATTTCCAGTGTCATAAGTGGTAGCGTTCACAGCGTCATGAAACGGAGTGTGGCGTTGTCGGTTTTGATTGTTTCCTGTTCTTTCTTTGTAACCAAGTTGTCCTCTCATCGGTTAAATCTGGTGGATAGCAGTCCTCTAAACCACCAGACGGAAAAGCCTCTTTTTGCTGCAATGCTGCATGGACGTATATCACTTGCTGACATGCTCCGTTCCTTACCATGGGATTGGTGTTGTAGTACCAGCATCCCACTCGGGAAATCTGACTTTTGGCTGTCCTCATGAGCATCGTTTGGGGTTGTGTGCGATTTGGGGATGCATGCTGTAGGGCTCTGGAGCATGGCTTTTACGACTGCTTGTAAGGCCACGTCTGTGATTGTTCATTAAGACGAGGTTTTCAAATTGTTTGAATGGTTCTTTGTAGTCAGAAGGTAACTTTTATTACAGAATGTTTCGAGGCAAAAATTCTCGTATCAGTGCTATGATGATTTACAGAACTACGGTAAAACTATTGACTTCTGCTTTGCCCATTTAACCTGTCACTTTACCGTTCGACGTTTGTAGCTACACGCTATAATTTTACAAATAATACCTCTCAAAGATTGTAGAATGCTGAATAGCACAAAGATTGTTTACTTGTTCCTCATCCATGTGAAGTTCGGAAATGCAGTTATGGCAGAAGTGTTGAGTTTTTCCGTCTTGCTTTTTCATCGCTAAAACACAGTGATATCATTAACTCACTCCCTAGCAGGGCTTCAAAGGAAACTCGATCGTCATGACCATCCAGGCGACCAACTGGGATTATCCGTAGATCGAGAGTGTTCCTCCTTCCGTTGCATTGTTTTAAACCCGCCTAATGGAATTAGGACACGGTATGTTATTAGTAAGTTACGATTCCAGGTCTCAGATGTGGGTGTTGTTGCGTCATATGCGTGTAACTATCGCGGTTTTCAAGCCGCATCTGATTCCTTTTGCTTGTCTTCACGGTTAACTGGAGTGTTGGTGAAATCAAAGAGACTACTGAGCAAATATACCTGTAATAGTCTTTTTTCTCCCCATACAAATTCAAAACCAAGCGGTTTGAAATTAGTTTTGGAAGCGCATGCATATCGAGGTGAGTGGGGGCCGCGTTCTTTTAGCCACTTCTCCTAAGTGGAATTGTTTGAGGACCTCTCCGGGGCGGATTGTTGTCACAAGTTGTGCCTCAATGAAATCTTCACTTTAAGTAGACTTACTCCTGTCGGCTTCTGGAGTTAGAGCTAAGTTTGTGTGCTACCCGCTGTCTAGTAATGGCAATTAAGGCGAGCAGTCACTGATCAAATTTCTTTGTATTTGTCTGAAGCAAAACTGAGGACAAGGATGAGGTGAAAACCCACCCTAGGGCGTCTGCTTGTTGATTCTGATGTGTTAAAAACCACTCTTTTCACATGAACTCCTTGACATTGGACGTTAACAGCTCGTTTTCTTTGATACTTAAAAATCACCAAACACAATCACTGCTTTCGATGACTCATTGACTGGCATCTGATGGTATCATGTTCTATTTTTCTTTCCTTTCCTCCCCAGATATGACATGCTGTCAGTTCATGTTGCTGGGTGGTACTGACTAGGTGACATTTTCTTCCCAGAGAAAAGTATAATTTGGGAAGTGCCACTTTCACTGACACTTGCCGGATCGTGCTATTTTCTTGGTATAACAGTGAATTTTCAGATGTGTTTCTCTCATCGACGAATCCAGTGTTAGTACTGAGTGATTAATCCAATTGTCGGGTAGAACGCCACCTAGACATTGAGTATCTTAAACCTTCGCATGCTACTGGGCACTATTTCACTTGCGTAGTTAGGGCTTTCCGACTCATAAGTGACTTCGTCAACTCATTTTTATATCTGAACTGTGACAAACTTTGCGCTATTGCTGAAATTTCGCTTCGTCATGTCGATTACCGTGTTTTCAAAGTTATTTGAAACACCAAATCGTGCGTGCAGTTCTGAAATCGCCCATCATTACTCCCCCTCGGAAGCATTGGACTCCACTCCTAAAAGTTTTGCAAGCTTAAATAGCCTGGAGAATTTGAGTTGATTCGATCTGATTTCAGCGCTACGACCGATGCTCCGGATTATGTAATTGTCTTGATTCGGCCCTGCTGAGGCTGACAATCATTCTGCTCACGCTCAAACATTGGCTAATCCGTCTTTTGCCGTCTGAATGAATCGAACACCTTACTTCCATTAAACCGTAATCCTTCCCAGAAAAATCAAATCGTGCAATGTCTGGCTTTTGTTCAGTTTCACTCTCCAAACTCACTAATGCCTTAAATGGAAACGTAATCCCCAAACGCAATTGTGAGTGGTCTTTCCTCCATCGCCATCTGTCAATGGAGAATCCAGACTGCACCCATCTGTTGGTATGCAAGTAATTTTTCAGTCCATTAAGCAAGGTCTGTTTAACTACACGTCACAGAGGCGATGGAGATTCGCGGTCTTTCTCCTTGAAACAAATCCACGTGCACTCCCGCATCTTATTTGAAGAGCGGATCGTAGCTTGAAAAATGCGTTTTGCAGCGGCACATCAGGCCCCATCCCACCAGATTAACCCGAAATATTGAGTCTTTTTCCGGTTCTGTACATCTTCAAGACTGTTCTAGTTGAGGAATTATCCCAAATCCTACTTGCTAGTGCAGGCCTTATTTGTCCACTGCCTGTTGTCGGCGTTGATCTTTACTGTTGAACCTCCCAGCAGCAGATACTTTAGTTTCAATTAGACGCCTCAAAAAGGCGCTGAAGCGTTCACAAAAGTGATTTGCTTTAGAGATCACAAATGCCACCTTTTCTTAAGCGCTCTTTTTCGGCTGCAAAGTCTAATGCTCAAGCTGTGGTCACCTAGCCATACGAGTGGACAATGCGTCGACTTAATTGGCATAAGGCTTGAAATTTTCAGCAGCTGTTAAAAGTTTAATCGAAGACATCCGAAGTGAAGAAAAAAGTGAAATACATCCAACCCAGCTGTCTGCACGCTTTTCTTTATTACAGGTGAATTAAGGCTTAACGTCAATGACTGCAAGAAGCAGGGTATGGTGGAGAACCCATTCTATTCTTTTCTTCTGGTCTCCCAAGTATTATCGATTTCCTTTCCACCTTTCTAACTTCAAATCCGATTTTGAATATGAACGGACACTATAATCCTGTCTTTCAAATACTTTTCGATATTTTCCTCTCACTTTAGACTCTGAAGCTTTTCTACAAGTTGCACAAAACTCGACTTGTTGTCTTTAAGGGGGATGGTCTTGCTCTTGCACGTAAGTCTTCTTTCTACAATACTAAGTTTGGACATATAACTACATTTTTTGCTGGTAAAAGGGAAGTACTTGCTAATCGGACTAACATTTTGAGCCGATTTACATGGCAGGGAGAAAGCCTGTCACTGAGGCTTTTCCCCCACCGGCCTCAATGCTGTTGTTCACATCATCGCCGCATTTTACTGTCCGTCGCCTTACGCAGGCTTGGTGTTGCCAGAGCACTTTGGGCCATCCAGCAACCCTGATTTCTCCTTAATTCAGTTGTTCTTTCTTATGAGGGATTTTATTCATTTTGAACCCCTAAACCCTTACAGACTTTTAAAATAAGTTGAAATCCCCTAGGGATCATCAACAGCCACGGTCAAACACACTTTTGGAGACATTAAATTCCCTTAGGTTGCAGGCCCTGATTTACTTTTCCAGTTCCTCTCACGAGCCCAAAAATTGATGAAGATTTGATGGGCAAAAGGCAATAAAAGCGGTTCGGCTTGAGTTGATTAACGACAGGGAGCTGCAAGGGCACTATCTGCATCTCTCACTCGCATTTTCTTTGCCCCCAGGAGGGACATTCTTCCGGCGCACCATTGCCCGCTTTTGATGTCTCCTACACCACACCCACCAACACATCCTCAAGAGACGGGATTGATGTCCAAAATGGTGGGATTGAGGGAGAACTTATGCGCTAGTTTGTCGTTTTGATAACCTCCTCCCATGAGTGGCCATTGGATGTTTTCGTTTTTCTCCCGCAGTAAAACCGTTTGGGGCGGCTGTTCTTATTAAAACCCGTCCACATTAGACCCGGTGATGTGGTGTTTAGTAGACGGGAGCGGCTTTGATTTATGGCAATCAAAGTAGCTGCGAGTTGCTGCGATTCGTTGCGTTGCCTTCTGATACCCGGTTCATTGTCTCATCCGTTTCACTTTTGAGAATATGAAGACAAAATGCTGAAGCCATTCTCTTGACCTCTAGGCTAATTTCGGCTGAAGGTTTTCGATCTGTAAATGGTCTATTTGAGGACAAAAATACTTATTTTTTAGTGACTCGAGCAAACATAAACGAGGAATTTCGCAAAAATGCGAACGTAGCGGATCTGGTGAAACTGGATGAGGTGAGATTTTCATCAGACTTTGATGGTTTGCTTTCGTCTTTGTGTATTTTACAAATTTTTAATTTCCAAGTCCGTCACAAAGCGACTTCAAGTGTAATTGTTCGCCTCATTACTAGGCAAAAGGCCGTAGATCTATGTTTTCGCTTATTTACCATTCATCGCGTCACAGCTTACCTGCGCACTTGAAACTAACCGCACTGAAGCAATCCCATTTCTTTCGATATATTTGCAATGGTATTCGGCTGGTAGTATTACCAAACTGGCCAAGTAGGTAGGTAGGCAGATGGGCTATTCATCCTCAAAATTTGGTGGGACAAATTCCAGGCTGATTTGGGCTTTGAGCAATCGCTTAAGTAAGATTGACAATTTGAGGATAGAAATAGCAAATGGCGATGTTGATGTGGCCAAAGGCCGCATCGGAGTTGCCTTTCCCCCTACTGGTCCATGGCTTGCGGCTATCCTTTAAAAAACATTTTTGTTGCAATAACTTAAAATGGAAAATATGCTGTGCAGGGATGTTTTTATCACCCGCTCACGGGTGAGACACTTTAAAGGAGTGTTTCTATATTCATGCCCAATAGCATCGTCATTCTAGTTTCGGCCAGTAACTATGTGACCACACCTTTCGCACAATGAATTGTTCTATGTACCATAACTGCCGATTAGTAGGTGGTTTTTTTGAGACAAGCAAGCCTCCGCTAATAGCTCTCGGCGCTTTCTTCCTGTAGCTTTGGAAATTTGGTGAGGATGTCAATCGTCTTCTTCGAAAAACGGTTGTTCAATGCGAATACGATGAGCAAACGGGGCGATATAGTAAGTGTCCTCCGCTTTCATGTCGATCATTAGGGTATGTCGAAAATGTAGTTTTTAAACAGTCTGCTGAAATCTCACCTTTTTGCATTGGGGACTCAATTTTAGATGGAAAGTTGGGACCCCTTCAGTTAGCAAATTGATGTAGCTCTGCCCTTCATAATCATTCCTGCTGGCCAATGTTTCGACCCACCAACATCTCCTAGTACACCTGAGCATTTTCCTTGCCTTAATAACTGCAACTTTTGCTGGCGTAGTCCCTACAGTTCCATTACATCATGGTGATGTCATTCTGATCACAAATTTAGTGTCGTTCACCTTCGGTTGAGCTGGCATTCAATTAAAATAAGACTGAAAAAAAAGGATTCTTACTTCACCATGGATGAGTTTTGATGTTTGTTGAGGCAAAGTCAGCGAGGGGCAGGACGCAGGTAAGCCGAACAGTCCTAGCTGTGCGTAAGATCGCAGATTACGTTTTGGGCTCATTTGGGTGGGTACGCCCACCTCAGTTCCTCTGTCATCCTCCATGACCCAGATCCCCTACATTGTGGGGAGGTAGCTTAGAGCAGATAGGATATGAGTAAGCAAGGGTTGTGACACCGCGATTGGTTACCTCCGTCTGTGTGTAGCTTCTATTTTTTTAAAATTTAATCACGTGTTTCACACCCCTGTTCTCATGCCCAAGTTGTGATTGCACCCCAGGTCAATTCAGCCTGTTGAATGTTCCCGGTCTGAGGCAGATAAATATATGTTGGTTCTTTGAGCAGTAATTGGCCTGGTGAAGGTAGTTTTTGTCGATATGATGCATTGGAACTCTAAGAAAGTTTGGCCTTAATTGTTGAATATTGACGAACATTTTCACTAATGGTGTCGAAGCAAGCTTCGTAGTCTTTCATCCAAATGTGTGGCCGCTTAGACAATGAATGACGTCATTCTGAGTTGCTACTTTTAAAGTTAAAATAACTCCAGTTTTCTTATTTGATGCGATACCATCAAGCAGTAGGTTTCGGGCTGTTAGTTGCCTGTTTTACAAACGCATTTAGTAGTAGGATAGGACTTTTTAGAATTGTATTAACTCTGAAGACGTCGTTGTAATCTTTTCTTTTCCAGAAGCAAATATGCGCGAGGAAATGGTTCAAGATGATGAAATCGACAGGAAACAGTGACAGGACCTTACTTCAAACCCTACCCTCACCTTGCGTAAATTTGGTAAAAGAAAGATGCCATCTGAGTAGTCTTATTCAAGACAATGTGTGTGTGTGTGTTTGTGTGTGTGTTTCTATCAGGAGGGGAAGGGAGAGAGAGATAGGCGTGGGTTTTTGGGGGTCATCAAAAACGCCACATTAGGTCGTCAGCTTGAACGTACGCGCACACCCAGGCACACGCACGCACGTGCGTTATTTGGACCTTCGTGACTGGCCCAGGCGAGGCCAATGATCGCGTGCCTCGGCAACTACGGCCTGCAGGCGATATAAATACGCACAGAGCCGAGCGTTGAACCGCGCTCTTAGTACTGATCTCTCGCTACTTGCACGTGTCTCCCCATCATCTCGTTTTCCAATCGAGCAGAGTAAGCAGCACAGCATTATTTGGGGGGTTGAGCAGTCTCCTCTGTTCGCGAAGTTCAATCGTGCGTGTATGTGGATGTAATCGAAACCGAGATGTCGGGAGAAAACAAGTATTCTCCAGGAGTTGCAGTGGCCAAACCGAAGAAAGGTCTTGTCATCATCCTCGCCATCCTCCTCGCTGTGGTCACTGTTTTGGCGCTCATCTTCTTTGCCACAACCCTCTACTTCTTGTTGATTAATAGGAGTGTCCAAGGCATCGGTGATGAAGGTGAGCAGTAGTGCCGCTAGTTACAAAACATTACTGCGTTGGGTCTGCTATTTGCTACGTCATTGTACAGATTGACGGCAGTGGCTTTTGTGCCTTTTATGTTAGCACTTTGCTCCTCCTCTAATAGAGGCTAATGGTCGTCGAAGATGGGTTTCAAGGTCTCAGTCCATCGTTTCAGCATAGAAAAGCTATTTTTGTATGAGGAAAGATAAATTTGTTTACCCGGGGCGTTGGCTTTTGCGTTGGTGTTTACCAGTAAACTCCAGAAGCCAGTTGTCCGCTATTAAAGCACCCCAAACCTTTGGTTTGCCATTGCCGTTCAACTGAAGGCACAAATGCCGCAACATTATGCTTCGAGATGCACAAGGTATTTCTACTCTATTGCTAGGTCTTCTGGAGATTTTGGCACGTCATTATTCCCAGTTTACTTTTTTGTTTTATTGACTTTCAGAAAAATCAAAAACTGAGCGTCTAGAGCAAAATACCATTTTGGTTTCTATTAAACGGATGATCTTATCGGCCCTTTTTGAATTTCTAACCAGTTCTAACAGAAACGATGCTAGCTATTCCAGCCTTCCTTTATAGTGACACATCCCGAATAAAACTGTCCTCGCAACCCATATGCGAGCAAATCAGACAGGAAAGGGTGATTGCCACTTCAATGGTGCGGATATGTTTTCATCAAAATCGACTTACTTCAAAAGTTGACGTAACAAAATTAGGTCCATTTTCCGTTCAGTGGTTGAGGGTTTTTACTAGAATAGGGGATTTGGGCAAAAAGGGTGAGTAAGCATGTTTACGTAAGTTGCCGAGGTATTGCTTTAAATTGAAGCTGTTGAAGGAGAGATTCGTACCCATCTGTGCTTGTGGAGCCATTCATTTCATGCACGCTTTGGCTGGTAGTTGGTTAGCTTCTTGTTGGAGCTCGAAACATCTTAATAGAACGAATGCTTGCCGCCCTGTTAATGTCTCGGAGGACCAACATCTCTGTGTTTATTCAAAATCCCATTGAATTGAATCGTTCATTGAAAAGGCTAAGTCCTTTCGGTGTTCTTATCGGTTCAATTTTTACCTTGTCTCAATCGTTCTCCAAATTCATAGCTAAAGGGACAACTTTTGAACTATTCATTCCCTCACTTAATATCAATCGACAGAAAATCAGACATTCTTCCCCTGCATAGACGTAATATTTTTGAAAAAAATACGCAGGTATTCTCTGGAGAAGGAGCTACTTGCGCAATAGCAAGTTGAAATGAGGTCTGTAAGATTCCCAAGCTCCGTGTATACACTTGGCCTTTCCGTTCGCATCGGTCGGCATTCCTGTAGTCTACAAAATTTATAAAATATTGTATCAGAGATGTCGAATTGTACAGTCAAAGCATATTTAATGGCAGGTGAAGCTTGTATCATGCTATTTACTTTCGAAAATGAGGTGTTATCCATTTGCATCGCATCGTTGTCCCACGTCTCAGGGAATGGAAACAGTCTAATACATCTCAATATCAAGTAATACAATCGTCACGCAAAGCGGTCACTCAGCTTTTCATTATCCTTTGATGACCTCTACACAATTTCTATCTTGACAACTCTGCTGTACGTAATCCCTCTACTTTGAGGGATTTTTGGATGTCATGCATGCAAACCACGTGAGAAATGTCAGCCGTTTGGTCCCTACGGGAAAGGCTGTTATCCACGCAGTCACCTTAAGTAGGCGATACTGTAGGGCCCCAGGAAGCTTTGTCGCCTTGGTTCACATGCGTCCAGAGGATGGAAATGGCGCAAATCATGGGTATCTCAACTCTAAAAATCACATGCTTAGCTGTATTTTGCGACACAAAATTATCAACTGTCATCGTCACTTTCACTTGCCATCGTGGCCTCAACTCCACGCACCGTCCCTTTGGGCGCCCACCTCTACAGGGGCACAGCACTGTGTCGTCGCCATTCCATGAGGAGGCAGCGTATTTCTCTTTTACGAAATACTCCCTATTATAACTTCGCTTTTAAATGTAGTGTCTCGTTATTGTTTAATTTATTACTTTTCAATGAGGACTTCTAGTGTCTGTGCGATTTGCTGTGAAAATTCCTCGACTCGTGAAGTGTGTAGGAGGGCTTTGGTGTTTCGCGCACCCACATCTTCCGTCCAGAGTGCTGACTGCTTTCTCCAGCGTTCGCATGCACCGGCTTCTTTGTCTTAGGTTACCTTACAGCTAATATTCCAAGAGAACTTAACAAGTATGTTATTTTTTTTGGCCTACTTTAGAAATGTTTGGGAAAGAGGTGATGGATTGATCTAAAAAGCCTCTAATTCACTACGGTAGGTGTCAATAGGGGGGTTCGTTTGTATACTTCTGGTAGGTACGATTCACACCTATAATTTTTCATTGTTTTGCATTTTATTTCATCTAAATGTCGGAAAAAAAACTCTCCGAAAAAATGGATTTTGCCCTATAAAAACGTGCACTATTCGTGATTAACAGTTCACGCAAACAGGAAGCCCCAAAGTGGAAGTGCAACATTGTTGGGCATAAAAATTTACTTGTATAGCCTTTCACTGTGGTTTTTGTGAAACAACAAGCGTCCTGCTTACATGCTAGTTTAGAGTTGATTGCATTTTTACCTGATCGCGGCAGCGTGTTACAACAGGGAGGGATGGGACTAATGAGGTAATCTTCATCACCTCACTGGTACTATTACTACTGACTCGCGGCAGAAGTCTGCAGGCAACGTTCTGAAGCATTGCAAAGGCTCTTGTTTAAAAGTGGACGTTTTCCGTTTGAGGCGATAACAGCCTTTTTCAGGTGGACTCAGTGTTGCCGGTAAAACTCGTGCCAAATTACAGAGACAGTCAACTTATTCGTTGAAGCATTCTGTTTGTTTAATGACGTTCAACTGCGTCATTTCTAAGGTCAGATTTTTAGAACCAACGCGTCTGGTTTTCATTCGCGCAATCGAAGTGGTTGCCTCTTGAACTATTTCTGCTTTATCTAATGAAAAGAATTCCCCATAACTTTGTGCATCTTCTTCTAGCCTCAGAAGAATTTGGACTTTTCTCCTTGATAAGTTTGCTTCATTTAGGTGCAAATTACTTCACATTCTTACGAAAACTGCGATTTAAAGTCATAAGAAGCCAATAAGTGCACAACTCTTAAATCATACAGCAAACGCAGTCTTTTCTGGCCTTTTTCTCTGGTATTTTGAAAAACGAATTCATGGTGAGTTAATGCGTGTATGTTAATCAAAGCAGATGTTCGAACTATCTAGTTCCAAAGCCTCAAAGCGTAGTTCGCTTTACAGCTGGTCACGGCGAACAACCGGCGCAAACTCTCTATCCATCATTATGAAAGGGATCAGCCTTGAAGTAATCAAGAAGCAGTAATTATTTAAATACAATAATTTAAAGGCTTTAACCATTTCCTTAAAGTTAACCAATAGAATTACCTCGTGTGGGCCAAAGTAAATCAGCGCTTCGACTGCAAAAGCAGACGTGGCGGATGAATGAATTTTTCCCTCAGGACTAAAATATTTGCTTTTTTAGTTTATCCTTATGATATTAATAAATAAGAACTCATTAAAATAGTTATTGAAGCTACTCCCTCACCTCAGGTCACAGGGTTTAGCTATGACCTGTGGATCACACCTTCCATCCATGCAGTTTGCACGTCCACTACCAGCATTACTTTGTGACATTCACACGTTACCCACGTGTGATACCTGATTACAAGGGACTGAATTCGACTGGAAAGAATTAGGATGGTGATGGGCACTGGTTTGGACCGATAACAGAGGCGTCAAAAAAAATTTCGGTGAATGTTGTACTGGTAGGAGCAGCGGCAGGAATACCGCCGACACAAGCGGGCTCGGCGAAGGCCAACGCAACGAGCTGGAATACGCGAGTGAAGGATGTGCGATTGCCGTACACGGTGATTCCTCTTCACTACGACCTACGACTTCAGGCCAATATCTACGGCTCCAACGCGAGCCTCTTCAACTTCAATGGGTCAGTGCTCGTGCGCTTGCAATGCCACGAAGCCACGGACTTCTTCTTTGTCCACGCCCACACTGAAATGACTGTGAAGCAGGAGGCCATTTGGGTTTGTTGTCAATTCATGTCTTGACTTCAGTTTTTTGCTCACGAAAATCCGCATTTTTTAAGACCAGCGCTGCCTACGATCATACCGTCCCGCTCAGCGGTAAATACTCCTGTCTCATCAGTAGAGTAGAAAACAAAACATCAATCTATTAATCCACTCAGCATGCTCTTGCTTGAGATGTAGTAATTTCAGGTTATTTGGGGATGTATGTTATTATGTCTTGTGTACGTGCCCATCACCTTGCAATTACTTCCTCTTCCACCTATCAAGTTTCCAGTGGTTGATAACCGTGTGACTTGTTTTATCCATAGTGCTGCCAATCATATCGACGAATAAGCAAATTCGTTCTTTCGCCGCCCTTGACCTGTCATAATCGCGCAATTTTGATTCTAGAAGGAGGTCAGTTGGAAGGAGTAAAATGCGATAATTGCATGAAACCAAGTCAAGTCATCTGTGTAATGCTTTTTTGTCTTGTGAATAGACAAACAACTTGCCTCGAGGCATTGAAAAGTCCATTTCTGGAATGAGTGTATTTTTGGCTTTCAGGTCTTATGATAACAAAAAAACAAAGCTAAATAACCAGTTTCCTTCATAAAACCCTGCTTATGACACAATTACATTGAAAAAAAATATACTCAGGTTGAATGCCTGGTGCGTTAGACAACTTACGTGCCACACCTACCTTTCCACAATTTAGCTGCGCCGTGAGGGCAGTGATGTGAACCTACTGGCTAACGTCTCCTACGACCGAACGAGACAATGGTACAGGCTGAATGCCTCGAAGAAGCTGGAACCTGGAGAGATTTACCTCTTATATTTCGGAGACTTTGGGGCGCCACTCACCATCAATCTTCGGGGATGGTACCTCAGCAGCTATGTTGAGAATAATGTTACCAAGTGAGAGACGTTTTTCTTGCTTCTAAATTTCATTCGATCCCCTCTCATCTGTAATCTGTAATTGAGGAATTGGAACGCATTAACCAAAGTTGGTAATGCAAATGTGCCTCTTGTAGATACTTGGCAACGAGCCAGCTGCAACCAACAGACGCCAGACGTGTTTTCCCGTGCTGGGACGAACCGGCCTTCAAGTCCATATTTGAAGTAACTTGCAAGCGTTCTATCATTTTCTTTTGATAATTCACGTTTTTTCCAGTAACAGCTTTCACAAGGACAGCTTACATCAAGTAATATCAACAAATTGCATATTTAAATGATATCAATTTAGATATTGGGTTCCTTCTCTAAAAAACTTAAAGTAACACATGGTCATACCCACTTTACAGTGCAGTCTCCCAAATGATTCGTCTTCTAAGAAGGCCTTTTACAGGCTAATTCATCTCTCGTTTTCTTGGATAGATAAAGTTAGTACGCAGGGAGAACTTTCATTCAATGTCAAATATGCCACTCGTAGAGTCCCGGCCCATTGGCAACGGCTGGGTAGAGGACAGCTTCAAACCCACCCTAAACACCTCTACCTACCTCCTGGCATTTGTTGTCTCGCAGTTTGAAAGTCTACCAGGGCTTGATGGAAAGAACAGAAATGTGAGTTTCTTCTCAATTCAATACAGATTCTGACAAACGCCTTCACTTATCAGGTATGGCGATTATGTAAACTGAATCGAAATTTCGGAGTTTGCCAAAAGTTTGAAAGATAACATTTACAGTGAACAGAAGCTGTGCTATTTTACTATCTGGCTCCCCACATTTACATGGTGAATTCAGATTTGGTATTGCTTATCAATCTCGGGATACGTAATCATTTTTCCTCCCTGCTGCCCGGACTACATAATATTTGAAAGGCCGGTCCTTTCTTCAATTTAGCGAAAGTTTATGAGCCGGTGAGGGGTCTAGGACGAAGCCAAAAGTCAAAGAGGCGCTGGCCAAACGTTTGTTTATATGAATGAATAATGGTGGAACTTGTGCCGTGCGTTGGAAGTGGAGTCACCACGACTGCAATCCTTACTGGCACACGCAGGGACGTCTCCTCACTTCTGACACCATTCCAGTGCCCTGCTGCTGGGCCATTGAGTGTCCTCTCACCGTATACTAGTACTGTTTGGCGGCTTATGTGTGGGGAAGCATTCAGAGGCAATGGCTATGCTCCTTGGTTTGGAAGACTGTTTGTCCCTTTTCACCACGCATCACCCGCCGCATGTTGTTGTGTGTACAGACTTACAGAGAGGCACTGTCGTGCGGCCTGATTGTGGGCGTCTGAACGGCACCGCATTGGACTGACCGGAGGCTTTTACGTCGGTGATTAGAGGGAATCATGGGAGACAATTGGTACTCGGTATTACGTGCGGTAGCCACCACGACAGTGTGGCTTTTTGCAGATGTAGTATCAAGTGTTCCAGTTTATCGTGAAATTCCTTTTTATCCCATGAAAGTTCAATATTAGAATGGGTGAATACTAAAGTTCTTGAACTTTTAGTTCACAATTTGGGCGCGGCCAGACCTTATATCGGCGGCTGATTATGCCCTTGACATCGGCAAGAAAATAATTGGATTCTTTGAGGACTACTTTGAACTTGACTACCCTCTTGAAAAGACCGGTATGCACGCTTTACCCCTCCCATTATTTATCGGTTCAAATAATTAATATGATGACGCATTCTTTTTAAGTACTTACCATCATCGTCAAGCTTAAAGCACTTGTTTGCTTTGCTATGCTACCAGTAGGCAACAACTCTTTCTTCGCAGTCATAGCAACCGATACGATTTTTCTCTTCTTGCTTAAAGATATGTTGGCAGTTCCTCACTTTGCGGCTGGAGCAATGGAGAACTGGGGTCTGATCATTTACCGTGAGGCGACACTCATTTGGGATCCTTCTAGTGGTACCGAATTCGCCCGTCAAAAAGTCGCTACTGTCATATCTCATGAAATCGCTCACCAGGTGAGATTGCCTCTTAGCATCTGGAGATTCGCATGAGTAGCTTTATGGCGGGTTAAAAGAAATTTAATCTATTAGTAGGCAGAATCGGCAGTTGGTAAAGCCACGTGACTCAAAGCGCTATCGTCCGCTGTCACATGATTTTGGCGCGTTTGTGATAAGTGGTCGCACTATGTCGTGTCGTGCCTGGGTTGAAACAATAGAGTAGGTGCCGGGTATTCCTGGCTCAAATAAATGCATCCCTTCTAATTGCAGCTGGTGTCACAGTAGAGCGGTAATAGTGGGAGCGTTGAGGAAAATGAGGTGAAGTCTGCTGCTAAGTAAATGGTGCATGTTTAAGCGCCTTCATTAGATTTATATCTCACATGGGTCTCCTCCGATAGAATTTTGGAAAAAAGGCAAACTGAACTCGTCCTTCAAGTACCAAACGCTGCCTTTTATGGTTGCATTTATAAACGGTTCATGAAGCATTTAGCGGCTCCTCACGGCATTAGTCTCCCTGGACGGCGGCTTTTAGGACATAAAAGCCCTGGAACGCATTCCATGAACGAAGAGTGGATAAAGAATGGGAAGGCAGAGAGAGCTATCAAGAAAGCTGCGCAAAACTGCGCATTTACTTGGAATAAACACGCTTTTTGGCATGATCTTGTAATGATGCGAGAAGGAACGGCTTGTGCGTGGTGGCGTGCGTGTACGGTTACGCGCGTAGATTGGAAGATAGACCTTAAAGTGCGACGCAATGATTTCGTGCTCTTTTTTTTCTTCTCCAAGTTTTTGCTGCTACACTTAGTCATTTAATGAATAGTGTATGCACACTTCTGAAAATTTAAAAGGTTCCGACAACGTTTAAAATATTTTTTCACAACCCATGAACCCAGTCTGCCTTCGTTTCCATTTACTTCGACAATGGTACCAAGTATCTGGAGGCGCAATTGAAACACGTCCAATCGTGGCATCCGCAACGCGTGTCGATTACCACTAAGTGGAAACGGTGTTTGCACTGAGTTTGAAACTGGTCTTTATGTTTCCTCAAGCGAGGAGACAGCGACTATACTGCAGGGAAGACCAAATGCCTCAAGAATGTTTAGATCAAATCCACACAATTTTTTTTTCAGTGGTTTGGTAATCTGGTGACTCTGGACTGGTGGGATGATCTCTGGTTAAACGAGGGATTTGCAACCTTTGTGGAATACATTGGTGTTGCTCATGCTGAACCAACTTGGCATATGGTGAGTTGGCTCTGTGAATGCATTGCATTGAAGTACGACTGGGCCAAAAAACTCATTTGTATTGGCCAGTTGGTGCTGTAGAGGATATTCCGTGCCTGCCTCTAACCCCTCTATCCACCTGCATACCGACATTTTTCCCAGGATGAACAATTCGCAGTGCATCAGCTACAGAAGGTATTCTTTGTCGACTCCTTATCAACTACGCATCCCGTCTTCCTGCCGGTCTCGCATCCGGATGAAATCAACGATATTTTTGATGCTATCTCCTACAATAAGGTGGGAACACTTTGTATGTAAAAGTATGTCTCCATTGCTAGAGTAAAAAATTGGAAAGAAGATGAGCCTCCTCGACAACAACTAAGTAGAATTGAAGTCAGCGACAACGCAACATCACATTCATTGTTTCCAACTCATAAATTTTGCCCTACTAAATGAGTTCATTGTAACAGTATTGAGAGGTTTGTTATACCAGTAGTTAGTGGGTAGTAATTTCTAGGTTTCGCTAACCCCATTGGTAGATTTTTGACAAGCTTTAATTTCACTATGATCTGCAGCGTTAGTTAAGCCTCTTTGATGTCTCATCACAGTGATGTTTGCTTGAAGAGAACTAACCTTCCTCTTCCACAAGCTTTTTGCCGGACAAAAAACCGCCATACCTAATTATAGTACAGGCGTATCACTATGTAATCTAATGTTCTTTCACTGCGAAGAAGGTGTAGGATGTAGTTATGCTCAAGTTGTTTGCTGCACAACCGCATAGCGCTTGCAGACGAGGCCTAAATTTTGGGCAGAACTCATTTGAAAGCCAATTGGGTAGTTGATGTTGCGCACAGTGTCCTCATGGTACCCCCTTAACAACCTTTTTTATCTCTCAGGGTGCCTCTATTCTTCGAATGATGGAAGCGTTCCTTGGTCGCGAAGTTTTCCGCCAGGGTCTCAAGGTCAATGAGGGCATAAGTATCGCTAGGCTTAAACTCGCTGCCGGTTTAAAGCCTTTTTTGTTTTACTTTCTCTAGATTTACTTGTCCAGGCACAAATTCAAAAACACCAAGCCCATCGACCTGTGGAATGCTCTCACTGAGGTTAGTGTTTGCCCTTGGAGGTTTATGTAGCACCTCTTTCCTGTTGGGTGCGTCCACAGACATGATTCGCGTCTGTGTGTGCGTATGTCAACTCAGAGATATGTGGTGGGATCGAGGCGCATGTCGCAGTTATAACGGGCTTGTCTAGCTGTCTATCACCTTAATTTCACAGGCCCTTGCGATAGTGAAACAATGTCTTTCCTACGCTAAAGCTCTCCTCAGGGTATTTGCATCAATTGGGGGGCCACCGGCTGGGATCAAGGCCGAATTTGCATATTCCGCGACACATTAATCCGATCTCGTCTTGCATGTTCAATGATTTTGCATTTTCGCTAGCATATTCACGTCTCTGACGCTGCAGTGCCAAGTCGAATGAAAGACTGTTGGGTGGCAACGAGACTAAATAACTGTTCCATTTGGGAAACTATGGCTTAGGCGCAAAATGAACGCTCCTTGTCAACTTGAAGTACAAAGGTGATCCTCATTTCGCAAATAACTGCTAATTAGGCATTGATGGACAATTCGTTATGTCGTAGGTTCTCATTCCACTTTGGAGTCCTTTTTCCTGTGCGGTGGCTAAAAGTTTCTCAATGGTATGGGCTTTAAGAGGATGATCACGACGTCTTCTCCAGTGCTCCATCAGACCTCTTGCATCAATGGTAGGAGCCTAGGAAATTTAATGAACTGTTAGGTTGAAACTGTTGTAAGACTCAAAGGAAAGGAAGTTCACGAGTACCCTCATTTTGATCCTTGGGGTTCACGTTGGAGGAATGTGAAATTATGCTTAATAAAAGCAACACTTGTGAATTTTATGTGCGTAAATAGGCAATAATTTACCCTCTCCTTTTCCTTTAACAAAAGCTAAGGTTTACTTGATTTTCGACGATGCTCAAAGACTTGTGAAAATCAAGTGTTAAAATTTTACAGAACCGTTCTTATCAAATCAAATGAACATTTACGGGTTCTGTTTGACGAAATTACGAAATTCGTTGATTTTGAACTGGAGGTGGATGGATTCACATTACTTCTTTGTTACTTTGATTAAGGTTCTGGTTTCGCCAGACAGATTCGCTTGTGTATTCCTTCTTAGTTGAATTTAACACATTTGCTTTCAGCGTCACGAGTGTGTAGCGCTCCGGATTTCCATCCGATGTTGGCCGTTCGTTCACTTTCCATTTGTGTTAAGTTGTCACGGTAAATTATGTCGCAAAGTAATTGACTAGATAGCAAAACAACTGTTTTAATTACAGTTTTTAGTCTTTGGATTTTTTCCTGTGCTTCCAGCAAGAATTAGGCGTCTGTTGGTTCCACGGCAGAGCAAATGGTACACATGGATGGTGGTGGCGGTGTCCGCTTTTACTTAGGGGGGGGGGGGAGCAAATGCGGCAAGTAATTTTGATGTTGCGAAATTTGAAATAACTGAAACCGCTACTTTTGTTGAGAAAATGTGCAATTCGACTAGTAGATTTATGATGCAGATTCCGTGTATCCCATGTTCTAATGGATATTTGAAAGGAGGCAATTTAGTTGTAAAAGTGAAGTTCGAATTACTTTGTTCAAAAGAGGGGCTAAAGTAAGTGCCACTAAAAGCATTGAACATGCCGTTAGGTGGATCGCAACCATGATTAATAGTCGGGTGGATGTGGTCCTTTCAAACTGGAGGTTCCGTTTAGGTTTAACTAGTTTGAGAGTCTTCCGTATGCGCGTGATCCATGTGAGTGTTTTCTATGTCATGCCACTTTCTTCGCCAACAGGCCAACTCAAAATCGAGTAACTTCATCGATGTGGAAGCGGTTATGAATGTATGGATCAGGCAGGCTGGCTACCCTCTGGTCTCGGTGAAACGACTTGGAGGAAGTCGGTTCGAACTGACTCAGGAGCGCTTCTTACTGGGTCTGCATTCAGCGAATGCCTCTGTGAACGCGAGCCTCACTAGCAAGTCAGTTGTTACCTCCTTTGTCCTATCAACGGCAGTATTTACCCCTGTCACTGTCAAAGTTATTAAAATTAAACTGATTTTAATAAATACACTCTTCCATTCTGCAACAACCAAAAGCTGTTAGAGAGGCGTCATTTCAGTCGCACATCGACGTTTAACCTGCTCACAGTAGTCTCACTGTTCCAGACATCACGATGTAGCTACCTGCTCCCTCCGCCGAAAAGCCCTGTTGACAACTAAGTTAAGGATCGGCGATGCCATTGATAGACATTTTGCTATGGCATATATTTCATGGTTAAAATTATCTTCTGATCCCATCGTGATTTTATTTCGGTGCTTGAAATGGTAATGCGGCTCCGCACTAGCAGATGAAAGTCATTTATTTCCCATTTCAGCAAACTCTGGAGCATTCCACTTACCTATGCGACCGAATCGGAAAATATAACAGAAGCCGAAAGCCGAATCATTTGGATGAATGACAGTAAGTTAGTTGAACTGTTCGATGTTTTATGTCTAGCTATTGGATGTGAGGCCTGTACCACCTTAGCTCTCTCCATCAAACATCCTTTCATGAAGCAGGATGTATTCACGATTCCGAAGCTTTAATGTATTGAAACGATCTTTCATCTCGCATTGGATACAAAGTGGGTGGACAATAGCAACAATTTTTGTTAATCCCTCTTTTTTTCCCCACCCTTCAAACGGGAGGATCATTATCTTGTTCTTTTAAATGCTATCTGTAATGTAACAATTCTGGACCCAAATAGAAATCTAATTTGATTCCTTTAACTATGTATTATGCTTCACCTTTTCATGTGATAGGAAACCTACTCTTAGTTCCTCTTCTGAAACAACAAAAGTGACTTGGCTAAACGGGGTTGTTTTGTGTCCCACTGCCCAATCTTTAACTTGCCAGTAGTTGAGTAGGCATGGCGTTGCTCTAATGTTTTGCTAACCTCTACGGGTCTCCCTTCCTCTGGATAACCTATTTAACCCTCACACACATGCGTACAACCCATCCATAAAATAAGGGCTGTGTCAAGTGGTGTCATTAATATCTCCTCGTTTGTGCCCTTGTCTCAACAAACGCCAAGTCGGCCATTACGAGGCTGTACTTTTCGGGTTCGTAAGGTCTTTTTTCTTGACCAAATAGTAAGGCGTGCCGTTTGTGGCCTAACTTTGATAATCACAGAACCGTTAGATTTTTGTTGACTTTTTTTAGAACATTTGATCCTCGAAATGGACGTTTCTGAGAGGCAATGGTACGCTCTGAATCTTCGTCAAATGGGATTTTATCGAGTAAACTATGACATGGCGAATTGGCATTCGCTGACCAGGGCTCTCTGCACCAACCACGTGGTAGGGATTCTCACCAATTCCAACCAATCGAATTGTTCTATTTTGATCTTTCCAATTGCTCATGGAGGTTTGCTATACATTTCAGGAACTGCCACGGCTGATGCGTGCCCAACTGATTGACGATAGTTTCCATATCGCCAAGTAGGTTCTTATTGACTCCTTGGTTGAATTAACTTGCTGAACTGTTTGCTGCCAAGTTCGCCAATGTCCACTGGAAGAGATTGTTCTCAATTATAACGTATCTCTCATTTACAGCCAAGGCACCCTGTCATTTGAGGTGTTTTTAAATCTGACCCGGTATCTGCGTGAGGAGCGCGAGTACGTGCCTTTGAACGCGGCACATCGGGCCTTTAACTACCTCTACGACATGCTTGTCATGCATGACAGTCATTCACTGTTGAAGCGTTACGTGAGACTCCTCATCTCCGACGCCTACAAGGATGTCAATTGGAGCGCCGACAAATCAGATGAGAACCACCTCGTTAAGTAGGCAATGTTATCGGGCCTCTCGCCCATTTGGTGTTTATTCAGCGGTTTCCAATTTCGACCCCAGTGCTTGTGGTTTGGGCATGAACGTGTCAAATTCTAGGCTCACGTGTTCCCTGCTTTGAAGCAGAGGACATCGTATCGCTAATCCGTTTATTCCTAGAGCATTGCGATGTTACCGCAGTAGTTCAATTGCTTGTGAAAGGTGTCAAGGGATTCGGTCTAACTTTCTTTAGTGCTTAATGTATTTTTTAAGCATTTGGAGTGCCAAATGCGCAGTTGAAGTTCATTACAAGGTCATGAAATTGGAGGAATTAAAAGTGCGCCATTTCACATATTTATTAGGTTCGAGGGTGAACATAATAAAGTGGCGATACCCAATGCTAACCCTCATGTTTACTGTGCACACTATGCGAGCGTTTTTAGCAGCAAGGGTCTTGTCTCGTGTGACTGCGCACTTCAGCTTAAAAAGACTCCCATAAACTGCGTTCCGCTGCCTAAAAAGGGTTTAGTTTAAACTGATAATGAACCACAATCTCAGGGAGACATCATGGGCTATATCAGATGTGCTTTCTTTATTGCAAAACTTCATCTCTGGAGCCAGTTCCTGCTTTACCTTTACAGCATGGCCCGGCAAATCATTGTGTCCATGTCTTGTGGAGCCGATCACAGCGACTGCGTGAAGAGGTCGAAGGCCCTCTTCAGTGAATTCATGCAAGATCCATCGAGCCACCAGTGAGTTCCATTTCAATTGGAATCTACGCTCACATGTTCCAATGGTGCTATTTGCATCCATTAGAAAAAAGCTAACCTATTCAAGTTCAGTAATCTGCAAAACCTTTTTTAATATCGTTCTCTTTTGCTATTGGGTACGCTTAGTCGGCACATGGATTAGCTAACACCTTTAAAGCTTCGGCACAGGTAGGTTAGTCGACGAAGCTAGTCAAATCGCTTAATTTCCTCATCCACACCCAACATATTCACAATTTTCTAAAAAAAAAAGGTTCGTCTTCTGTTTGATCCCATAGCAGTTTATGAGCCGGTGAGGGGTCTAGGACGAAGCCAAAAGTCAAAGAGGCGCTGGCCAAACGTTTGTTTATATGAATGAATAATGGTGGAACTTGTGCCGTGCGTTGGAAGTGGAGTCACCACGACTGCAATCCTTACTGGCACACGCAGGGACGTCTCCTCACTTCTGACACCATTCCAGTGCCCTGCTGCTGGGCCATTGAGTGTCCTCTCACCGTATACTAGTACTGTTTGGCGGCTTATGTGTGGGGAAGCATTCAGAGGCAATGGCTATGCTCCTTGGTTTGGAAGACTGTTTGTCCCTTTTCACCACGCATCACCCGCCGCATGTTGTTGTGTGTACAGACTTACAGAGAGGCACTGTCGTGCGGCCTGATTGTGGGCGTCTGAACGGCACCGCATTGGACTGACCGGAGGCTTTTACGTCGGTGATTAGAGGGAATCATGGGAGACAATTGATACTCGGTATTACGTGCGGTAGCCACCACGACAGTGTGGCTTTTTGCAGATGTAGTATCAAGTGTTCCAGTTTGACTCTAACATCTCCGTATTTTTACAATAAAGTAGGCAATCGGTTGGCGCTGTTTCAAACCCAATGGTTAATTTGCAATAAAAGGTATCATCTTTCCTTTCCTTTTGGAGGTGATGCAAAATGTTTGACAGACTGTATTAATATTGCATTTCTCTTTTTTTCTGTTTTGTTAGAATACCAACTAGTCTAACTCCCACGGTGTACTGCACAGCCATTCGCGAAGGCGGTGTTAAGGAGTGGGACTTCTTGAAGCAGTTGAGCGTGAAGGTTTTGCATGAAGACGAGAAGTATCGCATTTTGGAGGCTCTGGGATGCACGCGTGACTTTGTTCGCCTAAGGACGTGAGTTTTGATGCTGATGATAACACTGAAATTGCAGCCCTTTTACTCATTCCATTCACCATTGCTCTCACTCTTTGTCTTCTCTCTCTTGGAAGGTACATTCGGGAACTGATTGAGGATGCCATTTCAAAGAGCGATGATTTGGAACTACCAGCGTCTCTCAGTGGAAATCCAATCGGCCTTTATGTAATTTACGACACAATCAAAAGGGAATGGCCTAACAGAAATCAGAGGTTGATACACAATTCTCCCTTAGCATATTTTTTATTTGTGCGGCCGCATTTTATCACCTTAAGCTGCAAAGGCAGTTTTTAAGGTTGATTAGGCGAAAAAAGATGAAGAGATTTTTTGCTATCTATTATTATTGATTTAGTGCTTTTTCTTATGAAATTTCTATCAGTGCTAGTAATAGCATTATTTTCTTTAGTTTAAATAACTAGGTCTCAACTATTTTGAGTTTTGCCTTTGTTACTTTAGCACATCCTCTCCATTCAAATTGATCCTAAAAGCTGTGGAAAAACGAGGGATTATCATCGAAACGCTACCAATTCAAGACGAAGTATGTTTCGTTTCCTGGAGTCTACAATTTATATCTATCTATCCAGTAGGTGACAATACTGTCAAAAGCAAATCTAAAGCTTTGAAAGTGCTGGGTTATGGCGATATTCTACGCTGCCTTGCTACTTTAGCTTAAGAGGTTTTATTTGACGTTTGGTACTTGGCTTACTGAAACGCTAATGTATGGGGAAGAAATACACATTTGCTCTACTTAAGCATGAGCACACAACACAGTGCAGTCCTGTGCTGGGTATTGTAAAATGCTCTGTTGGATGTTGGTTTTCCCGCTTAATGCTTAGCTATAACACGTGGGTAATTATTTGCGCTCCGGTGTTTCTCGTAGTTAATGCGAATGAACACAACACTGCATGAGGAGGCTGATCCACAGACGGGTCGTTGGATCCATCGGATCCTCACACAGTCAAAGCGCGACCACAGTTGGTTGACACGATACAGTAGCACCATACACTCCTGGCTTAAACGTGAAGTGGAGTCCCTCCAGGCACCAAGCGGTGGAAATACTCCCACGACCGACAACTCATTCCCTGCGAGCACTTGAACGACTCAATAATCTCACCTTGTGGCCGAAGTGGTGAAAAAGGGAAAGGAAGTTGCTGAAATGGTCTCCTTCCCCATCTTTCCCCGTTGCCTGTTTACCCTTTTCCTCTTATTTCCCGCTCACTTCCATCTCTGATACCACTCTGGAAGACTACTCACTCTCGCCCTCCCTCTTTCTCGGATACCCCAGCTACTTGCAGAACCACCCCCTTCCCTTTCCCATTCCAAAACTAACTCCACGCGGCCTAAATTAACTTACCTTTCTCTCGTGTGCCATTCTAGTGGAATATTCCTTCTCCGAGTATGTAGGTTGGCCATCAACCAAATGCTTTTTGCGTAAAGTATTTGAACCCTTGAATACGTTGTGCTTATTATTCAGGTCTTTTTTTCTTAGTCAAATACAACAATCAAAGAACACGTCTATCTAACCACACGAAATTCGATTACTAGGATTGAGAAATTGATGCCTCTAGAACTCACTTCTATCGTAATGCTTTTCTTGTGTATCATGCTGATCGAGTGAAGAGACCCCGAATGATTCCTCAACATTGTTGTGGCAAGGTTCACCATATTGCTAAGGCAATGGGTGGAACATAAAAAAACTAAATTCATAAAATCCCTTACTGTAATCAACCACTTCAAGATAAATGGCAGCAAATCGAAAAACTGGACAGGAATTTCGTACCTAGCCATCTTTCGCCATTATGCTTTTGTTCAATCACTCACGCTAAAAACGCATTCCTCAAATCCATTAGTTAACACGCTCTTCGTAGCTGGATTGATAGCGTGAAGGCATACAACTTTGTAAACTAGGCTTTCTCCAAAGTTACAAAAAACAGCCACCCAAATTCCTTCAAGTGACACTAATAAGGGAGAAATTCAACAACGATGAACTGGGCGTCTACTTCCAGAGGAATGATTGGCTCAAAATACACTAATTTTTGGAAATATTCGGGCAAGGCACCTAAAGTAGCAAAACTCAGACAAACAGCTTATATCTCCAGAAATTGCGCGCATCTATAGCCGTTTCATACCACATATCTGGATGGGTTCTCACAAATCCACAGACGAATAGATGCCATGATGATCATCATGCCAAGAATTTGGCCATGAAAACAAAATATGGACGAAATAATGCAATCGGAAGTCACGGCGCAATAAGAACAGTTAAAATTTAGGACCAGAGTCAAATTGCAATACAAACGCCTAAACAATTAAATAATCAATTTACCGGCATTTCGTAATTGGAAGCATATTATTTTACAGCACATTAATAATTAGTTTGCAACCATATTGGCGACTGGAAATAGTACAGCAAGATTTAATTTACCGATCTAAAGATTCCAACTTTCCTACGATAATGTGGCCTGAATTCTCATAGACTTTATTCTATTTAAAGGTCACACTACAATGCTTCAATTGTGCAATCACGATAATTAGCGATACAGAGCAAAAAATCTAGGATGCTAGGAGGGCGATAGGATTTTAAGTTTATTAAATTATCCAAGCACAAGCTCTTCAAATTATGACTGTACCTGGCCAATAAACGATTGGGGGCTAATCAGAAGGCATGATTCCGAAAAAAAGTGCGTTCCAAAATTCACGTGAAAAAGCTTGATATAAGGAACATGCGCTAATTTTTTGAGTTTCATTCAAAGAAACGATTTGTCTGAGAAACTTGCTAACAGCAAAAGGTCCCTAAAGTTAGAAGCTTTTTCCGTATTTGTTATTACTAAGCGCACTATTGATATTCCTCCCTGGATGATGTGAATGATGTGGCCAGGTAATTGGCCACTTTTATTTCCATTTTAGTTATCATCTGTGGACCTTTTTGCTTACAATGAAGCGGACAGCTAGGGTTGGTGGTTGTGACATTATTATGCGTTCAGGGCTCTCCCTGTGGCTTTTTAATGCCCTCAAGAAGTTCTGAAAGTGCAAGGGACTGTAGAAAGCGGAAAGCTTTACGCATCCAATATTTGGCAGAGAGTGTACGTTTGCGAGAACTTACTGTCCTTAAGATGAGGCAGGATGTGGAGCGGGTATGTTATCTAGGAACTGTCTATAGCATTTAGTTATTGGAAGTATGTCATGAAATTGACAATGGTGAGTTCCCTCAGAGTGTTGTAGCCGACCTCGGTATCCTCTACGAGTGATGAAGTTCTTCTTTTGATGCACAATTCTGCTCCAAACAATCTATTGACTTGCATTTCCTGTATCTTCCACTTACGTATCACCTAAATTACGTGCGTACAATCCAATGTTATTTGCATTTCACTGAATCATCCCTTTTTCCTGTGTGTATTTATTCACTTATATCCGTCATAACACTGTTCATCTTTTTATCGCTTTCATGGTCATTTTTTATTACAAAGAGAACGATTTGGCGAGTCAAATTTAATTGGGTAAGGTTATGCAGTATTCCTGAAACTCCATTAGACCTAAATACAGCCTTAACACGCATATTTATCCAACCTTCAGAACACCCATGCTTTATAGATTTGTTGAGTACTTGACTGTTCGAACAAAAATGTGTTTTCGAGGTTGCAATACGATGGCCTTTGCTTGTATTTTATGAATTCCTAAATACCTCACCCGGATGAGTTTCCATTCTCCGTATTTCTGGTGCTGAAGTTAATGGCTACAATTGTCTTTTGTCTGGCTCTGTTGTACTCTACTGAGGTGTGGCTCATTGGAGTGGCAATGAATTTTTGTGCGCGTAACAAAAATTTGGCAGAGGAGGGTTACTCTTACAATCTTTATGACTCTTTGGTGTTGCTGACGCCTAGGTTACTTTCAATGCCTTAGCTAGTCTAGTGAGTTGGTTTAAAATTTTTTGAAAGGGTCAAAGCTGCTTGGTGGCTGATGACGCTGATTTATGTCTACTGACACGAAGTGGGGCATTGCTAAGGATAAGAATGACTGATCTTTCTCTCCGATGGAGCTATTGGGAACGCAAAGCATCTCTGGCTCTATTCACGAAAAGTATTGCAGGTGGTTAAGCGATCACTTTTGCTTTCTCGTGTTCCATCTAGAAGAAGTGAGTTCTGCCATTGCCATAACTAAATTGAAATGCCTGAAACTTTATGTCAATTACAGGCAACGAGGTGGTCATTATTTTACCATCGAAAATGCGTAAAAGTTGGGTTGTGGTTATTGATAAGAACGCAGTTAAACCGCCTAGATTGTACTTAGTACGGCAATCGAATAGCTGTTTCGCAGATGCATAAACTCGAACTATCAACGATAAACGGAAGGGGTTTTATCATAACATTAAGTTTTTTGACATTATGGGTTTACATGTAGCTCTCTCTTGACCTTCATTCCATGCCTTTTCCTGAGGATAGAAAGAAGCAAATAATTTGACCGAATTCATTTCTAAATGAGTGGAATTTCAAGGTGAGAGGAGCTTGGATTTACTGTTACCTTTCAGCATCATGGCGAATTATCTTTTGGATGTATTATGAGAATAGTTTTAATAGGGGAAGTCCCTGCAAAATCTCAAATAATGTCGTGCCTCACTGCTGTAGCATGAGTATATTTTCATGGGGGTAGCCCTGAAATTGAATCACAGCGCCTAACTTCCTTCCCCAAGGGAATGGAAGAAATCAGTGCAGCTGAAACTCAAATAGCTTTCAGGGACTGATTATGTAGATTTCTCTCAGAATTTGCTCCAAGCTGGTAACAGAAAGCGAGGTACCCACACGGGTGCATTCACACACGGCATACAATGAAAATGCAACGCTTCTGAACCGAGAAAAAAGAGGGACTAGAAGCTTCTTTTTAACCACTGCCTCTTTCGGTCTGTTATGCAATTGTGTGAGAAATTCTGCACCCATGCAACCATAACGCGTGATTTCATACTGGATGGACGACACTAAGTTACTTCACGGTCACTAATTGTCTCGTGACCTTGGACCTGATCAAGGTTAGGGCTGCAACATGAAAGAGTGTCCTCATACAAATGAAGCTTTAGAATTTAGTTAGAATCACCACATTGGTCAAAAAAGGAAGCACCACATATGGCTAATGAGAAAATGAAAGCAAAAGCATCATGCGGAGGGGTTTTTACATCTTCAGGTAGAAAACAGAGGTAATTGCAATATCTCCCTGAAGATTATAGCATTTTAGCTATACCGGTGGCCTTCAAGCCTTTCTGAATGACAAAAGTACAGTCTGCTGCGGTACTGTCTTCTTTCACCTTGAAGAGAGTCACACGGGGCTACATTTGCAACTGTGGAAAGCAAATCTGGTCTTGACGGACGGGCAGACTTCCAGTCCTGAATACCACTCCTTGGGGCCATGAAAGAGGGGCATGTGCTGAAAATGAGAGAAGCAGTGACGAATCCTGGCACAAGGGCTTAAAATGGTGTATTTTACAGGGATGTTAGTAGCAGCTGAACCATCGTTGCCCGAAATCATTCAAAATTAAGCTATGAAGCTGTCTACCATACTTGCTATCCAGCGTCCAAGTTGCAGCTTTAAGCAAAATTAGCAACTTTTATCTGCCTACGAATACTTCCAGATAAACATTTCACAGTGCAGAATGACGATGCGTGAACGTTTTTCGGCTCCCACGGAGAACAGGACTATCATAACCCATGGGATTTCAAAAGTCGCCAGGCTCTAATACTGCCTAATTTCACGTGATGGAGCATGAACACACTCAAACTCATTGGGTATGTAATACTCTGCATGTTCGACTAGTGCTATTGCCATGTCCTTCGTCATCAGGGAGGTCTCCGGACGCCGAAGGTATGTTTAATAAAAAAGTAGATGAATTTCTTTTAAGGGCATAGGGTGAGAAATCTAATGGAGAAACAATTACATGCTTAAACTTAAAAAGGCAAGTTTCAATAATGTAACACAGGAAGTTGTAAGAAATGCTCTAACGATTAGCGTAAGCCGAGTTACCGCTGGAAAATTAAACAGCTGCAATGCGGAATACAGGAAGTTTATGAAAGTGGATGTCGTAAAAACAGCTAAGCGCACAGCCTTTTTCCTTGGGTATGAAATTTCAGGTAGCATTTGCGCTGTTTTGCGATAGAAGCAGTACTTAAGCGACTGCAGAGGTCGAGAAGAGGTACTCAAATCAAAAAATTCCATTCCATAACGCAGAATTAGGGACGCAAACTACATTTTCCACCGCAGCTTGATTTCTAGGAGGCGGTGAGACCCAGCTGCATCCACGTAATCAGTGTTTGTAGCTGCGAACTCATCTAACTCGAAAACTTATTTATGAAGACGTGAAAAGGGAAAAAATGACAAATAATAGACAAAGATAGACTAAGGGGTTTCTCTTGTTTGATATTATTCACCATGAACTATTTGGTTCGCACATCAAAGAAAGCATTATCTGTTAAACGCAATGCCTGTCCACTACTATATTGCTATTAGTATTAAAATCGAAATTGTTTTTCTTTAAAGCAACCTTAAATTAAATTATCGAAAATTACTGAACATCCATGAATCATATGTAAAGCGGTGGGAACATCAAAATTAACTGGAACTCTGCATCTGCATCTTTGTTTTATTTGATGCAGATAGGAGCTGCGATCTTGAGTTATCTGTGCTCGAATTGGGATGCATAGGGTCTTTGGTAGATCGTCAAATTCGGCCAAAGCGCCGCCGCCAAACCTCGCGGATGCCGCAGCTAATGTATTTTATAGCATGTTCTTATGGGCTTCTTTAGATTGACTCCCGTATGGAAACGCTCGACAAAGCAATTACCCTTAAGCGGGGCGAGATTATGAAACTTCAATCGCAAATGCGGGGAATGCGTGATGGACCTGCGAAGAATTCTCTCAAGAGGCAAGCTCTAACCAAACTAAAGCAAATGAAGGTTTTGGAGGCCCAGAGAGAAACTCTGTCGGGTCAGAGTTTTAATATGAATCAGGCCAGTTATGCCCTCCAAAGTGTAAAGGACACCCAGACAACTGTTAAGGCAATGAAATTAGGAGTCAAGGAATTTAAGAAGGAAACCAAAAACTTGAAGTTGGACGACGTCGAGGTAAGGGCGTTGTCGTTACCTACCTTAGCAAAATCTCGTCGCTTTATCTGTTGTTTTTCGCATTAGGATCTGCAAGACGATCTCGCTGATATGCTTGAGCTGAATGACGAATTTGGAGAAGCGCTTGGTCGTTCAGTGATACCGACCACTATCGACGAATCAGAGTTAGATGCTGAGTTGGAAGCCCTCGGTTCTGAAGCCGATCTGCAAGGTTTCCTTGATGCTGATACGGCGCCCTCCGTCCCTAGTGCGGACATTGGGTCCTCTATCTCCGTTCCAAACGCTCCAAATGCTGCATCTAGTGTAAGTTTGGTTATGTTATTTTTAGCTGCTGAGGTCCATATCTTCTTCAGGCCCAAATGCTTGATCTGATTGTATAGTAACAGCTATTTTTAAGTTACTAGCCCTCTGCTCATCCTACTTGGGGGGTAATGCACTTTATATACTCATTAGTATTTCTATTAGACTAATTTAGGTCGCAGGAAGAGGACTCCACACGTTTGACTAACGCTCTGTCAGCATATCACAGGTATTGCGTGGGCGCCACCGCCTTGCTAGCGATCACAATCGCGCCGCCATAGAGACACTGGAGAGCTGATTTTAATCTAGTCTTGGCACCAGTGTTGTCTCAGAGACTTGAAACTACTCTATTTGATCTGTTCGTGGATCAGTGTTAGCCAGCCGAAAGAGGCGCCCGCCTCAATGTCAGCAAGGTGACAGATCGCACGCTAAAGACACTCAGATTTCGGGCAATAATGTGTGCCTACTTTCCCCTACTCTACAGGGCAACGTTCCGCTGGATGAATTTGGACTTCCCCAAATCTAAAACCTGGTTCCGAGTCCTCCTCAGCACTCATAACTGGTTTTCTACTTGGCACCAACTGATCTCCTTCTCTGTTATTCGCTAACTTCTACCCCGAGTTGTGTGAAAATTATTTTCTTGCCAACTTTTTTGGGCGTAAGTATAAACACTTCCACGAAATCATCGGTAGGGGTGCCCAAGCACTTACAGCGATGTGAATATCAGCACTGCTACAAAGATTGGGGGACAAAGGATATCATGCAGTAGGTATTGGAGGGGAGGGAGAAATGTAGTCTGCGCCTTGCGCGCTCGACACCCCAAAAAAGAATGGTGCTTGAGCGAAATGTCGGGCTACTGGTGTATTTAGGAAAAGGCACTAAACAGCTGAAGAATCGGTTAGTGAGTCCTACAGGGCTATTCAGACTTGTCTTCGTCGAAACCCCAATACCGCCTCATGGAGATGAAGAACGGTGTCTGACCGTCACCCCAAGGGAAAGGCTATGTTGGGGAGGATTACAGATTAATTGAGCTAATACCTTTAAATCCCGGGGAAACGGTCTGAAAAAGGGCTTGCCGAACTCGGCTTCCTTCTTCAGGCGTTTGGCTTTTGCCCGATTCATGAAGCCCACCGACCATGCACATGCTGGAAATACGGCAAGACTTACGACGGCCCAGAACACTTTCTGCCCTAGAAATACTTAAAGTCATGCCCAAAACGCACTGGTGCTGATTATCTCATGCTTATGAAATCGGAGACTGTAGGAACGTCGCGTCTGAAGGGCCACACTCCCAAGTCTGTACATTCCGCTCGAGGTTGTCTTTGAACAGTCGGGGCGCCTTCCACACTGGGCTGTAACAAACAAGCATCGAATAGCTGCGCCCCTAGCAGAACCTGGTGGACAAACTTGCTGAAAAATTACCAAAAACATACGAGTTAATTATTAGGGAATAAATCTTGGCGGAACCTGACGGTTTTATACACAACTGGTGATTTGGATCTCTAGCCAAAATTCGCAAATGGCAGCGTACGCTAAATTAAAAAGATATTGTTAATTTATTGGTTCTGACAGAAAGAGTGAAATTAATTAACCTAATCAAGTAGATTCCGGTGGCGATAGGCCAACATTAAACGAACTGATGTTAAACTCCATGAGCGGGTCTACCTACCTCTCCTAAGCAACTAATTTTTAGCCTACCAGAATGACAACTTTATGCAGTTGATATTCTGGAATGAGAATAGCTAACAAACGCGATTTGAACATGTGTTTAGCGGTCCCAGCCTACTCTGAAGTCAAAAGAGGGCATGATACTAAGGCAAAATATACATCTAGCAAAATAAAGGGCATGAAAACTGCTGGGATGGTCTGAAAACCATGGCGACAAAAAGAGGCATAGGGCAAGGGTAGAATATTCATATCCAATAAAAATACGGGTAGGACAGATAGCATGGTTCAAAGGCCAGCCCCAGCTAAACTAACAAAGTCTTATAAATGACCGCATGGTCAAAGCGACATTGAAACTCAAGTGACAGAAGCCTTCATCAGCATTTAGGCAATGATTTGCGGCTATCGCCCGGGCCTTACTAGCAGCCTAATAGCTTCTCGTTTGCTGATTATACATATCTTACCCTAGTTTATGCTTTTTTCTGCCATCAAGTAAGTATCGGGCCGCTACACCGTGATCCCCTTTTACTCTAACTTAAAGTTTTGCCATTACTGGGTGCTAAAGGAAAGACTTAAAGGATTGAAAGGGCTGGATAGTTTTGCTTTTATTTATGTACTGTATTTTTTTAGGACAAGACTCTCCGGTTGAATCTATGCGTTTGTTTCGCAAATGATAATAATCTCAGTTTTGTGTTTCTCATCATTATCTGTGACAGCATTTGAAAGGCCAATAACAAGTTTATTTCAGACGCTTCTATTCAGCACTTTATGTGTCTCAAATTTAATAAGTGTGGTTACCTTGACCACTTGAATTGCAACATATTTTTTGCAAATATGAAAAGGTCAATGTTCCTTCTCCAGTATATTTTTTGATTATCATGCCTCGCGCAAATTTTTTGCCATAACTTCTCAATTGCTATTTATAATAATTGCGCAACTCAACTTCTTCTAACTCTTCCTTAAAATGCGTTATTTTGACACTTGTCACGTGCTGTCGTGTTCGTCTGTTCGTGCGCGCAATGCCGAGGCCGGAGCCTGTACCCTTTTTTAATTGCTCCACTCAAAATTCGCGAGGATCACGCATAAGAAGCATCGATGAACTCAATGAAGCAGTTAGGAGCACTATTAACCTTCTGGTGTCTGCCAACATGTATACGGGAGTGGGTCAGGTTCAGAGTGCACTCTTTAGGGTAACGAATTCGTTAACCATTGCCTATTTTCAAAGGACTATCCGGACGCATTTTCATTCATTCGAAACAACCGGCTGCATCCTAATAATATCCCAGCAATTCTTGGTCATCAACAATTAATACAGCATGTCAATGCTATCGCCTGGGGCTACGCCGTTGCCAATCCCGTGGTGACACTGGAAGACTTGAATAAATTATTAAAGGTCTGAGTTCTTGTATTTTACTTTTTTAGTTAGAGATTCGAGGTCTGATTCGGAACCTGGGTCCCATCTACAATCTTCCCGTTGCCTTGGAACTCTGTGATGTTTTTGAGTTTCATCGGTTTGTGAAGGATGCCTTTGTTCTCGAGGATGAATCGAGCGTGTTTAGACCCTCTACGCAGGTTGTTATGGATGAGCTCAATGCTTGCATTTGCAAGAAGCGGCATCAAGCACCAACTACCAACCTTCGTTCTTTATATAGGTGGTGGGAAGCAGTCTTCACTCGACATATGCTTATCTACTTCAATGATCCATGCGTATCGGATAGCGATGAATCTTTTAACTCTTGTGATTTCCAATTTTCTCTGTTGGGTCCCTATGGAATCAGGATAAAAGGTTTTTCAAAACTAATTGAGGTAATTTAGCTTTGTCTTTATGATGCCAGCTATTTGCCTTTTAATGATTAATTACCTCATACAATTGGTAAAACAGTCGTTTATTACGTACCCTTTATTTCTACTTCAATGCTTTGTTTGTTTTCGAATGCTGGATTGCGGTGCTTTGGTTTTAGTCGGTAATAAAGGCTTTGTGCCCAAACAACCTTTCACAAGCCTCAAGAAGTGCTGAATTGATGATAGAGCGCCGTGTAAAAGAGATTCATCAGAAGTTTGCCGACGATGTCCTGACCAACCGCGCCATCGGTAGGTAGTGATTCTGGTAGTTTTATTATATCCCATGGTGTGCTATCTGATTAATGCCCCAGCCCAAATAGCATGTTGTATTTTTCCTGAGGTAATTATTACTGATTGAGTATGTCAATCTAGTAAAGCACTTTGCCCTGTTCAATGCAGTTCTCATCGATTTGGCATGGGGCGTAATTAAGATGACCCTTTTTGCTTATAAGCTGAACTGCGGCACCAAAAGCCGAAGGTAGCTCTTCGAAAACTAGCGCGTAACTGCAGAAATCTTCACGAAAATCTCGAGTCCTGGGCAAAAGACAATAACCTTACATGGCTTCCTCATTATCTGGATTCCCTCCTCTCCTTCGCAGATTTTCTTGATGGTTTTGCGAGGAAAGGGGTAAGGGTCTCTCTAGAGCAGGCGTTTCATGGCATTGGAAGAAATGTATCACCTATCACTTTTTTCCACTTTCACAGCCACTCAAGTCAATTTTGCACTTGGTGCTGACTTACTGCAACTCAGAAGCCTTCAACCCTGATATAATTCCGCCGAAATTGCTTAAAGGCATCGTTTGTAGTGCAGGCACTGATGGTGAGTAAACACTTCTCGCTAACCGTATTTTTAATCCCAGTTTAGCCTGTTATTTCATGATGTAAACTCGGGACCTGGTTCGTTTATCTGGTGTCTGTCAAGTCCGCTTTTCTATGAACTTATTTCCGTGACTTTTTATTGACTTACCTCCAGATGCACCGGCAATTCACTTAGTTGGAGAGGGCGCGGTGGAGATGGAGAAGGGGAAGTCACTGGCTGACGTTGTGAATTGTTTCAACGACTTTTACGAGGCTTTTGTAAACACTGTCACTACTGAATCTGCGGGTTCACAAGTGCCTTGGCAACGCTTAGCGGATCTTGAGAGGCGGCTCAGCATAGGTTCTGGTAAAACCCTCCTCACTTTCCTTGCTGATGCCTCCACCGAAGGCTCTGAAGGATCGAAACCGAAGGTAGAAGCTTTCGTGCTATCGTTTCAACTTGGTCAATTGTTAACATACGAGTGCGAATTTTGTTGTCATTGTTGGGTTATGGATAGGCTTATTATTTTACAATTCCAGTGTCTGTGTATCGGTGGGCAGCTAAGAGAAACCCAACCGCAGGCGCAACAATTGACCGAAGCAGCGCCTCAGACCTCGGAAGAGAAGACTACGAATGTTTCTCGCGTTTGGGGTTTCATTCGCCATCTCACCTACCTGACGGAGCGTTCTGGTGAGGTAATTTTTTTTTAAACTTCTACTTCATTTTTTTGTAGCCGTTTTGTCTCTAATCTGCACACCATTTTTTTCTTGTAGGCTCTGATGAGTGTAGCAATGGAGAATCTGAACATCCCAAGGTCCCCAAGTGTTTTACAGGCAATCCAATGCATTCTAACTGATGCTTGTATTTCCCCGAATAAGTGTCATTTCTTGATTCAGTACGTATGCTTTTCATCTGTGCTGTTAAGGTAGCATTCATCATCCTCATTTGTGCTGCGTTGCATGTCTGCTGATACATGCGCCCTGAATTTTGGCTCTTTGATACACTAGACTGATGTGAAATTTGACGAGCTTTTCAAAAATACAACTTTATCCCGGAGGTAGGGCGCACTTGCTGTCAGTTGAACATCCGTTCATGTGCGAAGCGTCCACGGACTTAAATTCTAGTGAAGACGTAGTGACTCGCTGCTTTTGTAATTAATAGAAATACTCTGTCGAACTATCTAATTTCAGCACTGCGTATTCATTCATTTTTCACGTTTTTTATATTTGTTCCTTGGATGCTTTCATTACTATAGTAGGTGCTTTGCGTTTTATGGTAAAGGTTTTTAGGTTTAAAGTTATTGTTTTGCCTTGCGTTTCATTTGTTCACTGGTAGAAAAGGAAACTTTCTGCGCTATTAAACTTGCCCATGAATTTGTAATTCAGAAGTAGTCGAAATTTGAAGAGTCGGGCTTTCAAAATGTCACCGGTCTTTTGTATGTGTATGATTTCCAGGAGAAATTGTCTATCCCATTTAGTTTCGGTTGCATTACCACATCACATCTTTTAAAAAACCAGCCCAAAATGTTCATTTTCAGCCCTCAGGAGTGGAGTTTCTTGAGTACCCGGACAGTATGCACACAACTGCCCCCGGCATTGTTCACGCGGCGCACTGTCGTCTTGCGTCTACTCGCTTCGTGTCCAGTCCTCGAGGATCCTGAAAATTGGAGTCTTTGGTCCCTATGTCCCGCCTCTCTCGCTTCTCACTGGGGTCCTTTTGATGAATTTCTAGCTGATGTCACCGCTGACGTTGAAAGTACTTTGTTTTGCATTGGGACCCGGATCATAGAATGCTCCGTCACCTTAATTAAAACCGATTATCTGTAGATCAGAATGGGCAGTTTATTTTATTTTATTGGTTTAGTCTGCGAGAAATACAATCTGGCTGTGATCAAAGTTGCTGGCAATGGATATGTTCGCTTGAGCGTCAGTGGATCGCCAGGTGACCTTGACACCAGCTTATCAGAGTGCGCATCGGCAGTGAACGCTGAGGCGGGATGTATCGCAGCTCGTGAACTCTGTGACCTACTTATCGGATCAACCCTCTTTGTTAATCGATCCATCCTCCCGACTGATTGCATTAACATTGTTGGTGCTAAACTGAGATCAATCCCACGTAAGCAAACCCGAGCTTTTTGGATTAATGCATAGGAGCTCATTGTTATCCAACACTCTTTTTGATATCATGTTTAAAATTTGCAGTTCAAGACGTGTGGCATCACTTCATCCGCCGTATACTTCTCGCGACACCCTTATCATTACTCGGGGTTCTATTTTCGAAGGTATAATTTTTCCGCCCAGTACATCCTTCCGATCCGGAAGGGTTTGATTCGTCTTTGAAGTGCTCGCTTTTAATGCGGTTTGTGTAAACATTTTCATCCCAGTTAAAATATGACATTTCTATATTAAACTCGGTTTACTAATGGTTAGAGGGATTGAACCGGTTTTTTTATATTGAATCTTGTAAGATTCTCCTTCCCGCACTTGCGGGGATTTTTGTCGCTCTGGAGGAGGGTGGAGGTCTTGAACACCTCTTGAGGTCGGTAACAGAATCGTATGAGAGGGATCGTATTGTCACTGGCATCGGCGTCGTTGGTGGACAACTTGGCTGGTCGCAGTGGATAGATGTCTTCAAGACGCATCGCCTACTATCTCCCGAACATATGGATTGCGTACAATCTCGCCGATCCACTGTGAGTTCCCTCCTCCTCTGATACTTAAAACCGTTTTTTTTGCATTATATAAATCCTTAATTTTTTGTAGAAGAGCATCGGTTCCTATTCTCTGGAGCGCCCTCACGAAACACCACTTCCATCTGCACAAACTTTAATGCTTGATGTAACAGAACCTTCCTCGCAAGATACGGCAGAGTTCAAGCCTCTTTCAGTAGAAAGCTCTGCGACTGACGAAGAGAAGACCGACTGTCGTGAATTCATAGAGAATCTCCGAAGAACTGAATTCGGTCTGGGGATTGATTTGGATCCCAAGGCTTCAAGTCTTATTCGTGTAGGAAACTGAGGTTTCTTGACTCATAATGCGACTATTTTTTAGAAGTATGGAGGGCAATGTCCTTGTTATTCAATACCCGTAGGCATTATTGCTGAAAGGCGCTGGTGCACTGTTTCTTATTCCCGGATAAATAATTATCGATAGCCGACGCTTAAATTGTTCCGGAATCTCATTAGATTATTCGTGATATATTTTTCGCTGAGAGTTGCGATGAAGTAAAGGAGTTTACCTTTGTCAATTCTGATAATTGTTTGTTCAACTATAACGTAATATCGTAGAGATTTTTTTACTTCAGCGCCCGCTGATGGGTGGAACCAGTAAGTAAAAGCTTCCAGTCGCATAACTAAAAAGAACACACAACTTGAATAAGGGAAGGTCAAAGTAGCCAGTAGCGTTAGCATAGATTATCTTTCTCCGGAGACATTTGAAAGCGAGCGTGAACCAGACAGACTTTCACGCGCGAATAGGTGGTCTCCGGACAGTTGATGTTGATGGGGTCATATCTCAACCATTGCAGCGCCTCGAGGGTCGCCTCTGTCGTAGTCTGGACCACCTCTCACGCGAGTTGTACGGTCAGCAGGGACATTTTATTTTGGAGCTAATCCAGAACGCTGATGACAACGTTTACACACCGAATGTCACACCGAGCGTTCACTTCTCCCTCTCCCCAGCCGTCCTCACGGTGGGCAACAACGAGGCCGCTGGATTCTCCACAGCCGATATCTCCGCTCTCTGCGACATTGGTCTGAGCACCAAGATCGGGCATCGCGAGGACAAGATTGGTTAGTTGCTAACTTACTTTCTTCTGATTTATTTTGGAACCTTTCGTCACTTGCTAGGTTGCAGAGTTCTATGCCGGCAAAACCTGTTCGATTTCCAGGAGAGAGTGCTCTTAGTTGTGAGGAACAAATTTCCTGTTGCACAACCTTTTCTTTCAAGCGCCTTTCTCCCCTTGCAATAAGCGGAGAGTACACACGATAGTTTTAGTAAAAGGCCTATCCCAATAGCAAATTGCGTTGTATATTGTATATTTTACATGCTCAAACAAGAGTAGGACGACGTTCCACAGCGATCACATGCCTTATGCAAATTTCCCTTTGCAACGGGATTTGGATGAATCTAAAAATGTTTTACGAAATGTTAAACAAAACTAGTTTTTCTTTCGGTTCTCTCCGTCTATTTGGACCGCAGTCGGCTTCCCTCTGACTATTTCAGACCTTTAACAGTGTCTCGTTCCACCACTAGCCCACATGGTGAACTTGATGTTGGGCTATTTGCTAAAAGTTTCTGTGGTTGTCAGTCCTTTTGCCATGTCATGATCTACAAGATTGAGGTTTATTAGACCTTATTGGATTTGGTTTTCCTCTGGAACAGATCCTTTAGTACTTCTGCCAATAAAACGCTACTGCCACCTCTAAGGATGCCGTAAGGCATATTACTACAAGTACTGGTGCATAGATATATCTAGAGCCATTTATGTGTTGTTTATCACTAACATGGGGGTATGTTTACCAATCTTTTTTTGGGAATACTTCAGTTTTAGCTATTTGGTTCTGTCCCTTTACTGTGCAGTTTATTTATTGAGTTGCCTAGTTAAGCCTTCCGTGCGCTGAATCCATAAATTTTTTCTCATCTCTGCTCTCCTGGAAAACACTCGCTTTTTACCTGTTTGAATTATTAAATTAAATGTTAAGATTTATTGGATAAAGAACCGTTTGCTCTATCATGTCAGGTCGCAAGGGAATCGGTTTTAAGTCGGTCTTTTCGGTGTCTGATGCACCCGAAGTACATTCCAATGGCTTCCACGTGCGTTTTCGCCGCAGTCAAAGATCTGATGGCACTCTCACCTCCCTTCTTACACCCGAGTGGATTGCCTCCGCATCTTGCGGTTTGGAGGAGTGGAGGACTCTATTTAGGCTGCCTCTCCGTCCAGCTGCCCAAGGTTTCTCAGCTGATGCAGAGTCTATCTTGACATTCGCTCGCCAACTCATCACTCACCACCTTCTTCTCTTCCTTCGGCGCATCGATTGCATCGCTTTTAAGACCTCGGTAAGTGATCCTTCTTCCCCCTTGGACACAAAAGCCTGTTCATCTCCTCTACCTTTTGCTTTTTTTTTATAGAATCTGCCCACTAACTTGGATTTCCAACTGGAGAGAAAGAGCAGGCTTATCCTTGCACTTGGTGGTCCTAATCCCTCCTTTCTCAGGCTATTTACTATCACGGAGGTATGTAATGGATGTCGACAGACTTCTAAATGGCTTCTTCTCCGCTATCGCGTCTCCGTTGCTGTAGAAAGGTTGAAGCGGCTTTTTCGATGCTCATCTGAACTTGAGGTACTTTTTGTTGTCATTATTTGCGCTATTTGAACTTTTTAAATTACTGTTGACAAATATTGGTTGCTTATTGGACAGACTATTCCACGTCAGAGTGATATTGAGATAGCCATTCCCTTATCCAACAAAAACCAGCTTCCCACTTTTCCAGTCTACGCATTTCTCCCTATTCGAAGCACTGAATTTCAATTTTTGCTCAATGGTAAGACCTCTTTTTGCGATCTAAATATCCCAGTCATAATAGTGTTGATGCATTCTTTTATTTTTTTGGGATTTCTAGCCGATTTTGACCTGACTTCTTCACGAGAGGATGTTGATGGGAGCAGTGTGTGGAATCAGTACCTGGTCAACCAAATCCCTGCTGTCTTTGAAAGCCTCATCAATTGCGTCACTAAGGTATATGAATATATATGGTCTGGTCCCTTTTTATCTACCTTTTTCATTCTCAAACAGATGTCGAATTTTGACGAAATTCCACTGTCGCAATGTGAGATTTTGGGACGAATTCTTGAATGCCTTCCGTTAAAGAATCGCGTAAGCGCTTCAGTAATGGGATTATTTGATTGTCTGGGGGAGAAGATTCGTGAGAAGCTGTCCAATATTCCCTGGCTTCCTGTCCTGAACGAGGCTAAATTTTCACTCCCCAACAAGGTTCTTCTTAGCTCACCAAACTCGCCTCAGGTTGGTGTTCGTGTTTGCTTGACTTATTTACTGGGGTTAAGTGTCAAATAATTGGTAGCGCATTTAATGTTAGATGAATTGGGGATTTTTTTATTTCAGTTTAATGACCTGTTTCATTTATTAAGGTTAGAGACAAGATTGAACTACTGGTAGCAGTTAAGTTACCTTAAAATTAACTGGTACAGTTTGAGGAATGTGACGAAGATGGTGGACATGGTTTTTGACGTCGGTCCCTGTCATTAATGCAGGCAGTGTTTTCTGTCTGGAAGACTTGATCATTTTGCCAAGTTGCATGGTTTAAAAAGGCATCAAAACGTTCTCACGAAATCTCGATTGATGCTGTGAGATGGGAGTCATCGAATTATGCCGCTTCCACCATGCATTTCGTCTGGTTTATCTTTCGTTGCATTTGGAAACTATTATCTAGCCTTGTAAAACAGCAAAGAAATGCAGGCTTTCAAATTGATACACTGATGTATCGGGCGATCTAATTTCAATCAAATCGTGTTTTCCTTTCGGATGGATACGCCAACTTCCTTTGGTTAATCATTGTTGAGGTCTCGATGCTCTAAGTTTTTCGTCACTCCACTATCTCTCTTGCACTGTTTCCAAGTTTCTGCTGCCTTACTGCTTCTAATGCGAATCCTGTGTTTGTTTAGTAGCACAAAGTAATTGATCCAATTGTGACCTCAACTGGATCATATTAGATCATGAAAGCCTGCTTGATGTGCTTATTGTTAATAGGGATTGTGAATGCTCTTATCAGACCTAAGCTAAAGACTGGCACTCCTAGTCCTTTGGTGAAATGTAGGGAGCTGAGGACTGAAATGTGTTAATCTCGTTTGTTATTTCCCTCTTCCAGATTAATGATCCAGTTCTCCCAGATAAATATCTGTTTCGCCTTCTGATTGACCGGCTGGGTATGTGTGAGTTGGAGCAGACATTTCTCGTACCACCCCGAACTACCAACCATGACGAGGTGGTGATTGATTCAATTGCTTCCTTTGAGCAGCGCATGGAAAAGCTCTCTTGTCTCGGGGCACGACGCATTTCCGCCGATATCCTCATTGAACTAGCCTCCACCTTGTCTCCAGGCAAGACAATAACATCAAATTTAGCCATCTTCCCAATTGCCCACCTTTAAAATATTCTTAAACCTTGTTGGCGCCAATGTTTGGTTATAATTTTTAACTACTTTAAAAGCACTTAAAATGTTTCATGGTTTTCCTCCTAATTCAACACTAAGTACCATTCCCAGGCTTTTTTTTACTTCAGAACACAATTTGTGGTGTTAATATTTGGGTTCTACTCGCTTGTTTTCTAACAAAATCTGATCGTTAAACCACTGTTTTTGGGTAACCTGTGAACCTTCATGTAGCATTTCATTTCTTACCTGACAGTACTCATCTCCTGGTTATAATGTGCTACCACTTAACATTACCTTTATGATCACCAGTTGGCGTCTTCTAGTTTGCATTCACCTACCATAATGGCAGTAGAAGCGATAACCAAATCTTCCCTTCCCTTCACCGTTCAACAGAAGAGTTAAGTCGACCGTGCGTCCTTTACGCTCTGCTGGCAAACATCGACTCATGCTTGCGTTCCTCTCCCCACCAACAGTACCACTATACATTCCTGAAGGATCGCGAAGCTTGGCAACGTCGGTGTTTGCGTAATCTCCGTAGTCTACGCCTCTTTCCCCTCCTTGACGGGCGCTTGGTCAGTCTGGAGGAGATTGGTGATGGGATGGCTAACAGTAATGGACTGTTAAGACATCGCAATGGTCTTATGATTCCACCCAAACCACCGTCTTCTGAGAAAGACCGACTGAAAAATGTCTATGGTGAGCCACTCTCTACCCACACTTTTACTTTTCTTTTTTCTTTTAGTCTGAAAAGGTGTGCCTATTAAATGCCAATGCTTTTAAATGTCCAAATTTATTGGTCTATGGGGAAGAACATCAAACGCAATGAGCTAATGCTAAAATAAATAGACTCTATAAGCCTCGGTGCAAATTATGCCTGGCTCATAAGGGGTAACTCATCTCACAGTGCATATCAATGAAATTGGTTACTTCCCCTTTGCTTAAAGTCGACATGCGGTGGATGCTTCAGTTTGTCGACACATAATTTTGTTGCGCCATTATTTTATATTCTGACAGGTCTTTACCTCCACAATAGTATCCTGATGAGAAATATTTGCTTCCTTTTTCGGCTATGTATACTTTCTTTGATATCGAAGTAGCGATGGGTGAGAAGGGGGTTTGGCTCTCAAATTGCGTTCTTCTACCTGGGTTGTTACTGCGTTCAGATGACTACCTGCAACTGCTTAGCCGTCTTGGGCCATTGCTTTCACCTTCATCCATCTACCCCACGCACTGTACATTCCTCGAACTGCCAAGACTTCTTACAGCTCCGGAGGACGGGATGGGGATCATTGTAGCCAACTCATTTCTCGACGTAATCAACCATTGGGTAGTCTCACGACAACCCGACTTCGATCCCGAGAGTACACAGGACGCTGACTGGTTTATTGCGGCAGCACAACTAATAGTCCTTGCTGACCACTTGGAAGAGGTTTTGATTTCTCGCTTACCAATCGTTTGTGAGACAGCAAGGTCATTGAAATTGTTCAATCCAAGCGCTGATGTGGCCTTTCTGTCTCCAGCCCTTCTGAAACACGTCCCAGACACAGAAGAGTATGAGATTATGTCATTGTGTGTGGAAACGATGACGAAGACCGAGTCGGATGAGGAAGAAGGAGATCCCATCATGTTTGTATCCTCTAATTACTTTACTTCGTGTGGCCCATCGCTGGAGTTAAATGGTCCCAAAGCTTGTAGCAAGTGGCAGAGCTTGTTTTTAATTGCTGGTAGGTCCAATTGCTAGTTTCTGGTTTCCTGAATGTGTGAATTTAAAATTTTCAATTGTAAGGGAGTATCTTTTACCCTTGCCTTTATTTTAGGTCTTTCCACTATTCAAACACTTCATCCTCGAAAATATGGACTGAGTGTGGCTTCTGATCACTTACCACTCCTTCCATCGACGCATGTTTTGAAACTGTCTCCCGCTCTGGTCTGTTTGACGGGTCAGGGAGGCACCGTTATTGAGGACTGGACATGCCCAGGTCTCGAGAATCTCGTGCTACCGTGGATTGAAAGAACAACTGAACGGTTTGGCCTCATCGAGTCAGTAAAGGTTGTTTGTGAAAAGTTGGCAAAACTACTGAGTCGAAATTGGAGCCAGTCCTTCGAGAAGTAGGTTGGAGTTAAACATTAAGACCACTTTTGGTGCTTTATTTAATTTGTTCATGTTTACAATACACACTTCGGGTTATTCTTAAAAGCACATGAAACTTAAAGTGATTGTATTTTCAATGCACAGAAGTATTATGGGATTGTTATTGTGGGTGATGAATGGGACTGTGCGTCATCAGGGCGAGTGTCGAGCCTTAGGAGATAAAAGTTTACTCTAAAATCTGGGCGGTAAATTAGATCCTATGAAATTGGTGATTTGATATTTGATATTTTGACAATCTGAGTCTTCCCCTCACCGTATCCTATCGTACAGTATTTCCAATTCTGTTGATTTACAATAGTTTAGATGCCTCGCTGAATAATAGCATGTCTGCACGCATTTAAACTATCGCTTCCTGTTTCGTTATTTTTCACGATACCTCACTGAATTGGTCCGCACTTTACTGCTTTCCATTAGCCTTCAGGCAGCTATAGGCGGAGCGAATATACCTGTTGAAAACAAACGCTCACCAACAATACAGTTGGATAGTTGTTACCTTATTGTATCGCACTTTTGACACCCTCAGTATAACAATTATTTAATTTTTAAGTCTTTGGTCTCTCTTTCATTAGGTACACTCTGGCAATCGCCAACAAAGGGGATGGCGACAACAGAATGAGTGAGATGAAAGGCGAGGACAGACGAGTTGTTCTTGGGGCCTCCTCGTGGTTACAGGCACTGCGTACGCGCAAATGGCTTGTCCTCACATGCCCTATCGATGCCGACAACCGTAGCGGGTGCTTGCTTGAGCTTGTCGCTGCGACGAGGAATCAGAAATCCGCTGGAGCAGCAATAGATTTTGTCGCTACCCCCCCCATCTACACACCCACTGTATTTACTGAAGGAATGGGTGCTAATATTCCCCTCCCCCTCTTTGCACCGTTCTGCCCCCTGTGGCAGTGCTCTGAGACTTCTGAGGATCCTCTAGCACCTGGTTTAATTGCTGCTCTTGGGGTGAAGCAGATCTTGGATGAGTCCACTTTTCAGGTGATTTAATCTCACCGCTTTATTTTTACTGCTACTACCTTGTGCGATATTGGTTGAACTCATAGCTATTTCCCACGTTTACCTCAAGCGGTTTTAAATGTCAGAATCACAGGGCATTTAATTGATAAAATCTCGAACTTATTTTGAATTGCCCTTATGTTTTTTCTCTTTCAAATTAGTTGACATTTTTCTTGTTCATTTCTTCAACTCAGTGTAATATGTATCTGATATTATGTTGCTGGCTTTTCATGTAATATTGGCTCTCCGTTTTAGCACCTAATGGATCACCTTTCGAAGGACCCTTGCAACCTACCAAGCACTCTAACCGTGGCAACCATGCTTCAAGTCTACGATCTGGCGCTCCGAGTTCTTGGGGATACGCGTCCCGACCTGCTGCGTCATATTTTTAGTTCTGCCCTCCTCGTCCCCTGTATGGCAGCTCACACCGCCTGCAAAAAGCGCCAGAAGCTCGTCGATGACATGGACCTGGGCCGACAAGGGGAGTCGGCCACTAATAATTGTCTATTCTGTGTGCTCCAAACCAAAAGTCAGTGTCAGAAGAGGCATTCAGCGTGCACAGTCTCCTACCATCTTGTTCCTGCGCACCGCACCTGTTGGGAGGAGCTGCGGCTACTTCCTCCTGGTGTCGTCCGTGTAGTCCAAAACGACATGGAACCGGAGGAGGATGAGGATGACGACTGTGTACGAGTTCCGGTACCTTCAGTAAACCCTATATCGGTTACCACTCCATGTTACTCGGCTTTCGATCGACGAGTGCCGCTGTGTGATATCTACGGACCCGAGTGGAAAAATTTCTTTTGTAAAGTTCTAGGGGTGAGTTGCTTTTTTACTGGTAGGAACTTGGACTTATTTAACCCTTTACGACTCACTCGCCTTCTGATGCATTTGTTATTGAAGGAAATTTACTTTGATAATTGACATATTGAGTGTTCTTTTTTCTATGGACAGATAACTTTTATGAATACTAATGGAGTGTCGTTCTATTATGCCACTTACAGAGTTCTGAGTTATAATTGATCCTACCCTCAGATCTACTATACCAAAAGGATTACATTCCAGCATTGTGCATAGAGTGATGGGATCCTTCGGATCTAACCCCATATGCAACGAACTTTAATGAATACAGGTACCGCTGACATCTTCATTGGGCGAGGTGCTTTCTCAGCGTCCATTTCCACCCTCCTCTCCGTTGGACGCAAACCGCTGCAATTGGCGCGCTGCCCAGGAGGCGTTCGGTCGTCGCCTCGCTGCCTGGTACACTCTCATCGGTCGCTGTTTTGTGGCACACTCTGGCACCACCTCTGTCACTACTGAGGAAGGTGATAGTTTCCTTACTACCCTATGTAACTTCCCCCTTCTTTATGATATGACCGGCGCTTGGCGTGTGCCCAATCAGGTGACCAGCTTGGTGAGTCTTGATTCTTGCTGTCATCCCTCATTCTCACCTGATATCAACTTCCGTAATTGGGTCGGGTTGCAGTTTAGATGGTCTTCTTGCGTTTGTCAGCTTTTATCTATTCATATGGAGTGTGATGGGAGCCGAGAAAGGAATGGATTTTAGTTTTCGCTTTTTTATGGTATACCTTCTTCAGACGGATGCAAATGTCATCTGCTTCTAAAAGGTTTTCCCTGATAATTTTTATATGGCTGGAATTTTTTCAATTTAAACTTGTAAGTTTGCCGTACAGAGCCGTATCAGCGTTTATTTGGGGTGCAAAGTAGAGCTTTCATTTCCTTCGGCTGTGATATTTGTTATCCGACCAGTATTCCAAAGCTCTCATTCCCTATGGCCTACTCTAGCGTTTTCGTTTTCAGGTCCGTTTTCATTTTGGCTGAAAGCAATTTCAAATTCACCACTTCCTCTATCTCAAATTTTTAGAGATGCATCAGCATGCACGCCGTTGATAGAGAAATGGTTAATGCACTTTTTCTAAAGGAATATATCCATTCGTGTGCATTTTATTGCACTTTTTTATTTTATTTGTGGTTTTCTTTCATACACCTATTTTTTTACTCAAAAGTCGACAAGTTCCGCAGACACCGGGCTGCTATTTGCCTGGTCTGCGGGCGATTTAGCTGCCATGCTGCCGCCTGCGTGCCTCCTCGGCCATAGTCTGGAGATCCTCGGGGGTGACACTGACCTCTCCACACCTGAAAGACAATCCGCACCTATGTCAAACTCGCATTCCCTTCTCCTCAATGTCTTACGCTTACCTGTAGGTGCTTCCATCTTGTTAGCTTTTGGGTACAAACTTTTGAATGAGCTAATCGGATTAGTGTCTCAGCTAACTTGATGTAAGGCTTCGGTTAAAGAACCTCACCATTAGGGAACTTCCAGAAAATTTGTCACCTTCCTCAATCGCCGTGATTTCACCGATTTTGGTAGTGAATGGAAATAGTAGAGGTAGTTAAGGTGTTAGTCCTGCTTGTTTCCACAAATGCTGTGTATGAAAATATGATAAATTCTAAGTAGGAAAGTTGCGTTTTAATAAATTTATAACTCGCTTTTTTGTAACGCTAACGTTCCCACTGTCCCATATTTGTGTTTTATTTGTGCGTACAATTTTGGAAAAATAGCGCGCATTATATTGTTTAACTTTCATTTTCATTGAGTTGGAAAGTACTTTCATTTATCCTCTCCTCCTCTGCCTAGGTTCTAGAGAAGTCGGTGATAGAGAGTGTGAAACTGTCCGAGTCTCAGTGCATTCCAGATGATGATGGTAGTTTGCTCAGATTTGCTGTTCCCTCGCTACCCCTCAACCATCTGGTGAAGATTTTTCGTCGCCTCACTCTTGCCTGGCTGTCCTCCACCATTGCCCACCACCACTCCGCCGACGCTGCCGCTGCGTTCACCACTGATACATCTTCTGACGGCACCTTGGAGGCCTTTCTGGTATAGCTACTTCTCCCACCCTGTCTTTAACAGCCAGATTTCATATTTACCTTCCAATAGTTCCGCGTAAACTTTTTAGATAATAGTATAGCCACAAGTTTTCTACAGCTTTAGTTTTCGCAACATTTCGTGTGTTCATTGGTCGGTGGAGAGATCGTGATATGTAGTTCAATACTTCGAAGATCACTTTTTGATTATTCGGTGGTATGACTTTAATTGCGTAGGCGCCACAAGACACCGTTCTAGATGTGAGCCTGTCATGGACGCACGGGATGGCTAAGATTGAGAGCTTACGGCTGCATAGTAGTTTGCTTCGAATCATAAGAGGTGATTTAAAACGCCAACTGCGAGCCAGAAACAAGAGTCATATATCAAATCTCTGCTGTGGCAGACAGCCATTATTATCTCAATGATAAAACCGCTTTCACAGTTATTGACCTTTACTTATGTCACAACCTATTTTTTCGGACAGTGTCGTAGGGGTTTAGTAGCTGTTTCACTGAAGATCGGCCGATGTCAGCAGAGAGTAGTTTTATGGTTCTCTGTTCCATACCCATTCCCCCAACATGGTTGTCATTTCGCCGCGAATCAGTCGACTTTCTCGTTGCTTATTTATCCAGATCATTCAAATGTAGTCCTATTTTAATCTCCTTTCCGGTGTGGAACTCAGGATTGTGACGGTTGAGGAACCCGTAGCTTAAAGGTTACTGCAACCTTAGCAGATTAGGTGTTACAAACTAATGTGTACGTGCCTATTCCTTCTCAGTTGCCGAATTTGGTGGTGAAGCTGACGCTCGTCCGGCTGACCGATAGGCCATCAGATTCGTTGAAGGAGTGGACTTCCTTCGACGTTGTTTGTCGTTTCTGGAGGGGCAAGCTCTACGTTGACAAACGTTTTGAAGCGGATTTTGCTACCGGTGACGACGATGACGGTACTGCTTTACCCCTCTGTGGAGCTCACAAATCAATCTATAACGTGGTGTTGACGGAATTAGCCAGAGCTGTCTTTCCAACCAATCACAGCGCTCAGGTTTCTCTCCTGTTAGTATCATCTTGTTTTATTTGTGGAGGTTCTTTGCACTGACTGTTAGGGTATGTTGAAAGTCTTATTTCAGCTAACCTACGGTTATAATAGGATCTCTTTAAAAAGGATGTCCCCGTCGTCGAGTTCAAAAAGATGGGCTTTATTAATTAGAAGCAGAAGGGTAGAATTCAACTAGGTCTAGTAACAGTACAATAACATCATTCTTAGCTCATCTTACAACGATTAAAAGCTGCATTTTTTCATTAAATGTCACTTGCGTAGACCAACCAGCTTGACATTGGTTTCAGTAGTCTGTCTCCGGGATCATGACTTTTGTCGTCCTTTTCTCAAGTAAACCCGTATTGAATTAAACGAGTTTAATAATTTAGGACACTGGCTCTACTGCTGCCAGAACTGCATGTAGGATTACCTTCTAGAGGTTATTTTTAAGGCCTTCATCGAATAATCTGTTACACTTTTTCGCCTGTTTTGCAGGCATTTTGCGAGAGGTCTCATGAGCTTGCGGGCCTCCTTGTTGTCGTCCTCGTTGGCGAGGGAAGACGTGACACGTCAGCTACGTGCCTATCTTCTCTCCCATTGCATCCCCCGCGGTAGCCGCTACCTGGTCGATCTCCTCCATCGTCTCGTACCGGAAGTGTCGTCCCCGCCCTCTCACGCCATCATCTCTACTCCCTTAAATTCTGATAGCCTCATCTCCGTGGTAAACATGGCCCCAAGACCATTATCCCAAAATCGACAGGAGCACTCGAGTGTTGGTTACTCAACCCGCTTTCAGACTCCTATATTCGCGGCCCTCGGTGCGTAGTAGTATTCTTTGTTGGTCTCTAACACTTGGGGCTTTAAGGCACATAATTTTTTTATCGATAACCGTAGATCACCGGAGTCCGTGTAAACTGCTTCATAAAATCTGTAAAAATGTGGAAGCGCCTTGTCACCGTTAAATGGCGTTTTTGTCGCGTAGATAGCTCCCGTGGGTGATATATTGCTTTCCCCTACTGACAGGGCCTGTGTTTCTCTTCCACCTAATTTGCTAGAAAAATCTTTTCTTTTTACGCGTCAATACAAGCGTCTTTGGCAGAATTTCTGTTTGATTTCGTAAGTATGGGTTTAATGATGCTTTTTGTATATAGTAAACTCGATGTATTAGTGACTCAGCAAAAATGCTTCAACTAGTGCTTCCCTGTCTTTTTGGCTATGCATCTGTATTTTAAGCCACTTGTGGCAAAAAGACATTCTTTTATTTTCTGCGCAGCCTCCGAACACGTGAGTGGTTCAAGTGTGCCGGCACCGTCTGTCGCTTCTGTGCGCTTAAACGTTTTCGCATACGATCACCTGACATGTTCTACAAACTTGGAATCCATTCTCTCCCACTCCACTCACTCCTCTTCGTCCAAAATGAACATTGGTCGACTGGGAGAGCAGACAGTGTACGAGATTTACTTGGATCGGATGAGAAGAATTCACGATTTCACCTTCCCTTCTGGTCATCCATTCCTTGGATCGGGTCGCCTGGTTGAGGTGCGATGGGTCAATGGCGATGGAGAGTCATGCCTCCCCTACGACCTCATAGTCTTCCTCGAAGGTACGCTGTTCATCTCCCTCCCCTCATCCCCCGGTGATTAACTTCCTCCTTTCCTTTAGTGAATGGTTCTATGCCTGCAGCAAGGACGGAGCTGAGTGCTGAAGTGAGAAGTAGTATAATCCAGCAATCCACAACTTCTCCAAACCTCCTCCTCGTCGGTCCGATCTATGTGGAGGTTAAGTCGACTGGTGTAGTGGAGGAGAGGGGCGAAGACGAGCAAAGATTGGAACTCTTCGAGATTTCTCTCGCTGAAGCAGCATTTGCACGCACTTCAGGCTGGCGCTACCATCTTGTGCGAGTGCGATGGTCTCGAAGTGCCTCTGGCGACACCGGATTTCCACTGCAGCCACGGATCGCTCACATACCAAATCTCTCTAGAGCTTTTACTGATGACTCGGCGCACCATCGACTCTACATTGGACTGCGACGATGACGAACTAAGCACGCATACACTAAACGCTGTTTGCTCAACACTGACACGGTGATTTTATTGTTGCGAGATCCTTATTTTTTTTCTACTGTCTTCTCTTCGGGAAGTGGCTTACGCTCTTCGACGTACTTGGTACGACTAGTGGGTATGCCAATGGGGAAGGCAGTTGTAATGATGTTCGCTCTACTTCGTAAGCACCGCGGGGGAGGGCATGCGATCTTTGACCAACAGTGCAGGCGGAAGAATCCACATAAGTTTCGATGGGAAATAAACGGGAACAACCGTAGGATAGCTCTCTAAATGCACGTGAGTTCTTAAGCAGGGCAACAGAAACCATAAGTGATAGTGCATTCAGTTCTGTCTACGTATTCGAAATTGCCTCAAAGCCAAAATAACTTTGCTACTCAAATTTACAGCAAAAATAAATTATTATTTAAAAAAGTTGATTGTTGTTTAAAAGTTTTCAAAACCCTCACTACGATATATTCCCCCTTCAGCATGTTTTACTGCGTCACTCCTGAGGCGCCCAACCCAACGCACCAACAAGAGACTGCATAGTGAGTTGCATTCGGCCGCCGAGGTACAAAGGGCCTTTGTGTCCATGTCGTCATTCGCGCCTATAGTAGTGCTTATGTCTTTTATGCTTTCTGATCAACCTTTGGTACGCGCGTCTCAATATGTCCCCATTTCAGCACAATGTCGACTGAAATTCGACATCACTCGTCTCAGCACCGCGATAGATCTCGATCTCCTTTTGGAGAGAGTCGGCGTTCAAGGCATCGGCAGCGTTCACTCTCACCATTTGGAAATGAATTTAAGCGGTCAAACTGTGATTACTACAGCCAGCAGAACCGGAGGTATAAACCATTCGAAATAGGATACCAGACGCCGGAGTTTTGGCAAAATCGTCGGCAGGTCAGAGAAGACGCGGGCGCATCTGGCAACCGAAAAATCTGGGGATCTCCGCCTAAAGAACCTTACACAGATTCAGGGGAGGATGAATACTTTGAGATTACACGCGAGGGTCCTCTACCACCCTCAACTCCCTCCTCCGACCAAAGAGCAGAGAAGAAAAGGGCTCACGAAAAGGCGAGAAAAAAGGGTAAACAGCATAAGCACAGCCACCACCATCGACATCATCGCAGGAAAGCAAAGAAGAAACATCGTCGCTCCTCCTCAACATTGTCGTCCTCCTCCACATCTTCTGGTGCAGGCAGTGAAGAGGACGAAGCAAGAACATTCATACGGCAAATGAAAGCAAAGAAAGCAGAGCTGGAGAGAAGACGGCAGGAGGAGGAAGAGGCGACTGAGATAATCGGTCCAGTGCTACCAGGAGCCAACGGCGCGGACTCAACCAATCAACGAATTGATTACGGTAAGGCGCTCCTGCCAGGCGAGGGCGCTGCGATGGCGGCATACATCGCCGAGGGCAAGCGCATTCCACGTAGAGGCGAGATTGGTCTCACCTCAGAGGAGATTGAGAAGTTTGAGCAAGTCGGCTATGTCATGTCAGGCAGTCGCCATCACCGCATGGAGGCGGTGCGACTGCGGAAGGAAAATCAGATCTACTCCGCGGACGAGAAACGGGCTCTCGAGAGCTTTAACCACACCGAGAGGGCCAAACGGGAGGCCAAGTTGCAGGCGCAATTCAAGGCGCTGGTCAAAAAAAAGCTGGAGGACAAGCAGAACGTGGGAATGTAAATAAGATTCCGCAGCTATGTATCTGTGCCGTAACCTTAACAATCCCGTCCTCATCCCATCGCTACTTTCAATCCTTCCCCTCTGAATTGAATATTTCTGTGCCCTGAACTTGCCTCCATAATAGTGGTCGGGTAGGAGAAAGAGTGGGAATGATGCTTAGTGTATATTCGACAGAGGAGATTTACGATGAGTGAGTGATGAGGCCACAGTGCTGGAGGAATGTGTGCATTTCATCGAAAGAATGAAAGAAGAATGGGGTAGTGCGTTGTACGGAGGGCCGAGCGATGACGCCACCAAAGCCTAGGAAGGCGTCAGCAGGGGGGCAGGCGGCAGCATCGGTGACGCCATCACCCACCACCAATACGCCTCCCGTCTTCGATTCGCCACTCAGTTTAGATTTGATCGCCGCCACCACCTCTTTCTTCCCGTCCGAACGAGATGTCGGCTGCTGTCGGTCGAAGTCCACAGCCACGCCTGCCAACATTCACAGTACTGTGGTAGAATGACGCTCACTCCACTTCGATATCTCGGTTCGGTAACTGAACTATCCCACGAGTGCCGTAAATTTCTGGTCATGCTGTTTAAGTTACTGGAACTACAACCTATAGAAATTACTAATAAAGCTACCTTTCCATTTCGTATGAGTTATGATGGCTTTTGGAATACGATCATCGGAATTGACTAGGATGCGCAAATTTATAATGTTGTGAGCAGCCTCAACTTCTCACCAATGAGGAGTTGGTTTGCGTGCTATTTTTACAATAAAACAACAGTAAGCCTGGTATTCAGATAGACCGGGTGGTTTGTCACCTTGTCCTTGTGAAAGTTTAAGAGCATCACCTCTGGGACACGGCACCCATGTGAGAGGCTAAGACCAGTGCTGGTTAGGGTCATCGCGTTTCTTGTGCTTTGGTATCACACAATTCAGTGCGCTCCGGTTATTTAGAAAAGTTCGTTCTCATGGACTGATCTCCAACATTGGGAGAAAACGTCCTACTAGTTGAATAGATTCTAATGAACCAGTCAGACGAGTGATACAGTTGCTCTTTGTGTTAGACACTTGCCACACAGGGGTTGGCTTCAATGCATTTCATGACACGCATTATTGAGCTTATCATCGATAAGTTGGCATCGGTGACAGAAAGGGCTGTATAAGTAGGCAAAATGGAGAAACACACAGCGAATGTTGCGAAATGCTTGTATGGAAAAGGCTGAAAAGGGGAACACTAGCCAGAACACTAGCGATTAGCAACTGCCATCTATTCAAAATGCCTACCATCATCGTTGTAGATAAGTCTATTTGAGAAGACGTGATCTTCAGGAACAAACAGCTTTTTGGCCACGCGATCAACCAACTCAGAAATCCCTCCGCTCACAAGATACACCTCCACATTACTCGAGCGCAGTGAAGCAACCAGCCGTCTGAAATTGGGAAAACACGAAAGGCAATGTACCCCTTTAACTTGCGCCGCCTTAATCTATGCTGTCCAAGTCGGTCGCAATGACACCACATCCTCCAACCAAAGCAACGACAAAGGAATACAGACCAATGTTATCTTATGCGTGAATTTGGTCGATTTTAGCAAGCTATCCAAAATAAATCGACAAATCATTCAATATGCACGAAAGATTATTTAGGAGAAATGTGTCGCTCTGGAAAAGGCGGGCTTGCAACGAGTACTACAGACACAATCAGTTCACAATGGATTTTCGGCACCAATAATGGGATACCTACTCAATACCCGGTGTAAGCCGTAGAGGAGTGTCGTTCAGAAATTGCCTTATCAAATCCTTGGAAAGTCCCAGTATTTTTAGCCGTTGCTCCAATGCAACCGTAACGTCTATTGTTCCATCCATGGCTTGTGTTGTTCTAAAACGGATAGACACCGAGGCTGTGCTGTTAAATGCATCCAGTTTCCATTCTACTTCACAAATTAAGAGAATTGCCTAGTAAACCAGATTCACTGAAATGGAGAATAAAGCAAGAGTTTTCCATTACAACTTATATAATGGACTCTGTGTCTGGCTGCAAATGAGATAAGAATCGAATGTTATTAATTTGAAACAATAAACTACACTAGACAGCAGGAAGACTAGTCGGGAATTTGTAAAACCGGCGTACAACATCGACTTACATCTGACTCACGAGCTCCCCCTTGTTGCAATAGGCTGCAATCATATCAATACCCTCGTCAAGACATACCGTTGAATCAACATCGAAGCATACAGCCTTGATTCGCGAGAGGTCAAGCATAAATCTAATAGCAATGGGAAGGTCTTCATAATTGATTTCTCTCTTTAAGATGAGACATTTGATTTCCACCGTTTTCTTTATTTGATTTTGTGCACAATATGCAACTAATGTAATTTATGCTATCAGCAAATCTGAGGCCTAGTACCATTACAGCGCTGCCGATACGGCAGTTTTTAAGCCACATGAACGTATCGGACACAACAGCACATTTGCACAGTGCGTTTACATCCGAAACTATTTTTTTAGCTCTTATAAGTTTTTAATGGAAGTTTATAAAGCACCACCGTGACCCCATTCGGGGGAGTTACCCTACAAACGATAAAAAATATTGCAACGTTTGTGAAGCCAAGTCAGTTAGCACTGAATATCTTAGACATTTATTTGTTTAGAATTTCACATAAATACCTGTCCTTTCCTTAATCCAAATGAGTCTAGCAAGGAACGATAAAGCTTACTACGCAACTGACCATACCTTTACGTACTATTTAGCATTTACGCCACCGCTCACGCACGGAAGTAACCATTTAATTTTCACACCTGGAAATTTAAAGCTTCTCTTTGAAACCTTTACTAGATTGAGTTTATCTGTATGAGGCTTAATACCTCTCTAAGTCATGGTTTCGCACGAAGGGGGATAAGGCATAGCGAGCCGGTTTTTAGAAAATTCTTTTTAGGCGGATGGAGTTGACGGAACCATGGGTTCGTTAAAATGGACAAGACTTGGGCCAAGAGCTATGGCAATGGATGCCCATCTTTAATACGTAAAATCCTGCAATGGCATCTACCTGAACGATCATGAGAAATCCCTCTCAGCTAGATTGCCGCAACGACCTTGCTGAACACAACGGCTGCAGAATCAACGTAATTAACTCTACTCATCAAGAGGTTTTATGGCTTTTTTTAAAAGTAGGAAGAAGGAAGTATATTTTAATAGGCACTATTCTAATCATTAATGACCCCAGTTTGTATTTTACATTTTGCTGCACCTCAGATTCAACATGCACCTCTCGCAATTTGGATGTGAGAGAAGGGTTTTGCTAGCATGCAATGACGCAATAGGTAACGTGTGTATTTTAGTGAAAAATATCGTAAAGTCCTGAGACTAGGTTTACTTGCAGTTTTCATCGTAGCCGCCCCGTTGATTTTGCCCAGCTTCATGTTTGGTCACTCTTTTTAAATGATTTATGGTGCTTTCACCACACATACGCGCTTAAATTTTTAAGCATGCATCGGTCGAATCGCCCTCTTATCATCACCCAATCACAAGAGTAATCTCGAACCATGAGGACGGCGCATTATGCTAAGGTCATTTGCTTAATTACCAGTTTTGGCAGCGAGTTTGTTTGCGCCACTTTTTTCAGCTACGCTGCTAATAAAGGTCACTTACAGTTTTATACTGTTCACACTAAAATAGCACATCTAACTTATGAGGCCCGCGTGGTGCTTAGCATCTTTTTCAGTTTGTGGTATTATGTGTCACGAAAGTGACACGATCAACGCTGGGGCGTTTCGCGTGAGACGTTGTTCGATATTAGGGGCCTGTTTTCGTGATTGGTTGGAGAAATAGACGCAAACGATGTTTTGGCATTAGGTTGCCGATGTGGACCCTAACGTTCTCAAGTACTCGTTGACCAGGAAACTTCTAGTCAATCCTCCTATCTTCCCACCTGCTCTGCTTCATGGGGGACCGCATACAATACTTGTATGTGCCTTGACTCAGCTTCTGACGTCTAATAGCGCTGTGATAAAACAGTTGAATCGTCAAGAAAACACAAACTCTTCTTTGTTATCTTCCATAGCTTACAATTTTAATGAGAATAGAGGCCGCTACCTATCAGTAAACCCCGGTTTTTTTCCATTTGTAGGCAGTTTATGAAGGTGAATTGACAAACACTTGCATTTGCAGAAACAACTGACGGCTGAGCAGAGGCAGGGGCAGCAGGTGAAGGGACAGCACCTTATCTCTAACCTTAGCATTTCCGACTTTGGTCAAACAGAATCCGCTTACAAGTTATGCAGTTTGTGGTATATTTCAATGAGGCTGAAAGCGGCCAGTCTCCCTGTCGGCGGTTCTTGAAATCTCCCCATTAATCCTTCCAAATTATCATAAGTTGCAAAAGGCACACGGGACGACTGACTATATACTTGACTAAGACAAAGCACTGGAGTTTCAAGAGGCCATAATTGACTGCTTAAAGCAGACGGTTATATGCAACAACAAAGGCGTGGATAACTCAATATGGCGGGAGGTAGCCGCAGGTGACCAGATTGTGCCGTTGCAGCCATTATTTTTTGCACTCCATTTCCTTTACTTTTGATGCTTACAGCATCGAAAAAATTAAAACATTGACAACTGTGCGTGGTTCTCTGACTTGGCTCCATAGATCATATTCCTGTAACTCAAGGTCACATGTAACCATCGCGCGAACAACGCAGAACCCATTCACTCCGCTGCAAAGGCCAACCTGGGTGACATCATCACGCAGCATACTACGTGCTCTAGCACATCTTTGAGGTACCATGTGACAAAATTTTGTAAAATGTAGTAAAGGACTTGTAGCCATCAACTCATCATTGTGCCCAATCAAACCGACTTCATCTCAACACACTGTAGCCAGTCAGAACGTCCCCAAGAAGGAAGCCATGATACTGGGGCAGAATAAGTGGTATTGACATGCAGGTAGCTTGAGGGACAATGAGCAATGGCTTGGGGGCCAAATTGCCTAGCAGAAATGTGTTGGTCGAGTTTCTTATTCCCGAGCAACGAAAGCGAAGAATTTAGCAAATAGTCAAAACTCTTTCTATTCAAGCATCAAAACTAAGAATCGAACAAGGGTGCCGGAATAGCGATAAACTATAGGACATCTACTGTTGCCGGTAATTATGGGTCGGTCCCCCGGTACCTCCCCACATTCGTCGCTTTCCATGGTTTGCATTTGAGAATCTTTCACAAATTCGCAAAAGAGCCAGAAAAGAAAGTGGCGCACATAAGGCGTATTATACGGAATTGAGTCAGGGTGAGCGATTTTTCGAGGAGCCGAGAAGGTAAAGTTGATTAGTTGCAATCAAAGCTGGCTTCTACAAGGACAGTGCCTCCCTGAGGTCGAAATTTGAAAGATTGGTCGCAGATTTTTCCATAGGATCGAGTGATATGGAAGGGGCTACCGACACGACAATCGAATAGGGTCGTGTAAAAAATCCTGTATTCTCTTAGGAAGGGCGCATTAGAGGCACTGCGAGGAGATGCAACACTCCACCAAGCAGGGGGCACAGAATCAGAAACTTCCTAGACATTTAATGTAAAGCAAGCAGGGAGTAAATGAATAGTATTATCACTAATTAAGGGAATTCAACTTATCCCTAGTCTAGGGGAAATTAACACAGTGTGCACCACACAACTGCTTTCAAGTTTAAAGGTAATCCGGCAGCGGCGGAGGCAGGAGACTAACCGCAGAGCTGTACCCCCACCCGTCGATCACCTTCGAGGCGGGTACAAAGATGAGTCACGCGCAATCCCTCACACATTTCACTGTTTTGCCACTTGTTCCCATCCAACCTACTTGCCCCCTCCCATTGCTGAAGTAACTTCTCCAAATGACGAGTAGTTGGTATTTGCTTCGAGTTCTAATGTCATCTGACCTCGGAGAGACTGCAACTTTGAGTGAAGTGTACAACTCCGTGCGTTCTCCAGGGAGGAATCCTTTTCAGTGCTACTTCGCGACATATAAGGATTTACAATTCACTTGAACGTTGATCCCTTTAGAGTCTGCGTTCGCATGGTTGCGACGAGTAGCTCAAAAGGAACCACCAGCTCTTAAAAGACAACCAACTCGGAAGTGGCGGCAACGACGGGTAGAAGCGCAATTTCAACAACACATAATTATCATCTTTGCCGAAAATATGTATAACTTGGAAAATAGGTGAACATCGATTGCAAAGCAATTGTGACCATCTACCAGATGGCATCGTATTTGAGGCTAGAAAAAAAGAACTAATTGCTTCGTTACGTTACACCTTTCAAACCTAATGAAGCGATTCATAATGCGCTTTACTGCTAATGACATCACTCGCACACGCACACTCACGGCAGCGAGAACTGTCAGAGCTTTACGCAAACAGCATACATAGGGACAGAGATGTGTATCAATCATTACGATTCCTGTTACTGTTCAAAAGTGCGCATGTGCGCGAACTTAAGGAAACTCAATACAAAAAAGAATAAAATACGAAGCAGAGGGAAAGCAAAGACGATAGTGAGGTCAAATGTCGATCGTACCCGGCACCTCAGGTACAGAATGAGGCTGTACTGTCGACTTTGGAGAGTCGCGGGACGGAGGGACCTGTCTGCGGCCTTCCGCTACCGCCGCTGTCGATGACGAGGAAGCGGAGGAGTGATGGCTCGTATTTGTGGCAGATCCCTGATTCGACATTGATCCCGCCACGGCCGAGGCTGGAGCCATAAATTTGGTTCGATGGATGCAGGTCTTCTGATTGAAGGGCTTCACCGTGATAATAAGGTTGGAGCTATTGGCCACCATCATATCAGTCACTTGATCCAGTGTCTTGCCGTACACCTCGATGCCATTGACCTCTATCACCTCGTCTTTCACTGCCAAGAGACCAGTAGATTCGGCCAGACCACCAGGCAGAAGGCGAGATATGAAAATCCCTGGGACTGGCTGCACCCCTGTTGGCGTGGCGCGGATGCTAAATCCATCGCGGATGTAGAAGCCCAATGGCTTTGAGCCCGTCCTGATAAGGTGCACTCTAGCACATCAAGCAAACTTAGCAATACCAATTAGGGAATGGAGGTGGGAGAACACACTCCAACAACACACTCAAGCAAAGTACAAAGCAAACTTTTTAAGAAATAAAAACAGTATAGCAATGATAAAACCTAACCACGAAAGCGAAGCGATGAACTCATCGGCGTTATTCAGATATGCCCTAAAATTATGACCATCTCAAAAAATACAGGAAAAAATGGTGAAAGACAACTTCTCCCCAAAAACCTTACTGGTGAGGAACCAAACAGGCGACAAACTTCAAAGTTGATTCAAGATCTATAATCGACTCAAGACAACACTATTATTTGACGTATCGGACGAGCATATGGACACATTTTCGTATCGAAATCAACTCCAGATGTCTGAAAACGTGCGTTGCCTAAACATCGAACACAGGAACAGTAGAAGACACATAAAGGCCGAAGATACGCAACAATAAAGCAGTGCGATTCGTAGTTGACATAAAGCAGAATAAACAACGACCAAACAGATGCAAATGAGCCCTTGACAAGGCAAAAGGTCCGCATAACCAGACCTACCTTCGCATACATTCTGGAAGCGTTCCATCGTCAATTATCGATGAAACCTTGTGAAAATCATCGCATAGTATTATTGACTGATGTCCGGGTTTGATCTTTTCTGACCCAATTGATCTAACGATGTCTGCTGGCTTCTTTCGCAAGAAAACTGTTCCCGGTGATTTGTAGCCTTTAATTTCCCCGTAGCTCTCGCCTGAGTACAGTGATAATCAGTTAAAGTACTTTACCTTTAAGTTGAATCAAAAGCCTAAAAGGGTCGGACGCAACTGCCAAAGCTCTTTCACAATTTTTATCGTTATTTATAGGCAGGAGTGTGTTTTCTTTTGGATCAACGTACTGCAGAATAAACTGCGCAGTATAAAGCCCATGTGCCTTCTCTACAATTCTGTAGAGATCATCAAATGTCTTAACAGTTGAACGGTCCAAATGAAACCGCCGAAATTCAGCATTGTACTAAAGACTTAAAAAAAATTGCAGAAACATACTTTGCTCTTGACAGCAAGAACTGTCATTCTCAATGGGCGGTATTTTGCAGTCACTAAAACAAGGGTTTTAAGCTTAGACAGCAAAAAAAATCAAGGAAAATTAACACAGTCAGAATCTTACAACAAATTTAATTTAACCCTGCATTCTTCAATTACACTACGCGTCAGCATCGCAATCATCCTGTAACACGTACCCCTTTATTACAGTACTGGTCTACACATCATTGACAAAGCAAGCTGACCGGATCCAAAATTGGTTGCTAAATGGAATACATAATGCATAGAAAGGATAATGAAAATAAAAATACTAAGTTTCTTGTTGCTTCAATGCATCCTAATTTTATTTCAACCACGGGACTGTTCGTTTTCATGTTTATCGTCTGAAGGCAATTTCACAATAACATATGTAATTCACACAATAGCAATTTTGCCACAATGCTAAGAAATAAACTTTTATACGTTGCATTCGAAAATGCCATGTTTGGATGCATTATCCTATCAGTCCAAACTTTACTCCAGCATACGGAACTTAATGCGAATCTGTGAGGAAATGTTTCGTTACGGTGAACACGTCTTGTCTAAACGCATTTATAATTACGTACGTGTGTTGATATAAATAAGAATTACGTTTTTCTTGCAACTCAATACATGTAAGAGGCGAGATTGGTCTCACCTCAGAGGAGATTGAGAAGTTTGAGCAAGTCGGCTATGTCATGTCAGGCAGTCGCCATCACCGCATGGAGGCGGTGCGACTGCGGAAGGAAAATCAGATCTACTCCGCGGACGAGAAACGGGCTCTCGAGAGCTTTAACCACACCGAGAGGGCCAAACGGGAGGCCAAGTTGCAGGCGCAATTCAAGGCGCTGGTCAAAAAAAAGCTGGAGGACAAGCAGAACGTGGGAATGTAAATAAGATTCCGCAGCTATGTATCTGTGCCGTAACCTTAACAATCCCGTCCTCATCCCATCGCTACTTTCAATCCTTCCCCTCTGAATTGAATATTTCTGTGCCCTGAACTTGCCTCCATAATAGTGGTCGGGTAGGAGAAAGAGTGGGAATGATGCTTAGTGTATATTCGACAGAGGAGATTTACGATGAGTGAGTGATGAGGCCACAGTGCTGGAGGAATGTGTGCATTTCATCGAAAGAATGAAAGAAGAATGGGGTAGTGCGTTGTACGGAGGGCCGAGCGATGACGCCACCAAAGCCTAGGAAGGCGTCAGCAGGGGGGCAGGCGGCAGCATCGGTGACGCCATCACCCACCACCAATACGCCTCCCGTCTTCGATTCGCCACTCAGTTTAGATTTGATCGCCGCCACCACCTCTTTCTTCCCGTCCGAACGAGATGTCGGCTGCTGTCGGTCGAAGTCCACAGCCACGCCTGCCAACATTCACAGTACTGTGGTAGAATGACGCTCACTCCACTTCGATATCTCGGTTCGGTAACTGAACTATCCCACGAGTGCCGTAAATTTCTGGTCATGCTGTTTAAGTTACTGGAACTACAACCTATAGAAATTACTAATAAAGCTACCTTTCCATTTCGTATGAGTTATGATGGCTTTTGGAATACGATCATCGGAATTGACTAGGATGCGCAAATTTATAATGTTGTGAGCAGCCTCAACTTCTCACCAATGAGGAGTTGGTTTGCGTGCTATTTTTACAATAAAACAACAGTAAGCCTGGTATTCAGATAGACCGGGTGGTTTGTCACCTTGTCCTTGTGAAAGTTTAAGAGCATCACCTCTGGGACACGGCACCCATGTGAGAGGCTAAGACCAGTGCTGGTTAGGGTCATCGCGTTTCTTGTGCTTTGGTATCACACAATTCAGTGCGCTCCGGTTATTTAGAAAAGTTCGTTCTCATGGACTGATCTCCAACATTGGGAGAAAACGTCCTACTAGTTGAATAGATTCTAATGAACCAGTCAGACGAGTGATACAGTTGCTCTTTGTGTTAGACACTTGCCACACAGGGGTTGGCTTCAATGCATTTCATGACACGCATTATTGAGCTTATCATCGATAAGTTGGCATCGGTGACAGAAAGGGCTGTATAAGTAGGCAAAATGGAGAAACACACAGCGAATGTTGCGAAATGCTTGTATGGAAAAGGCTGAAAAGGGGAACACTAGCCAGAACACTAGCGATTAGCAACTGCCATCTATTCAAAATGCCTACCATCATCGTTGTAGATAAGTCTATTTGAGAAGACGTGATCTTCAGGAACAAACAGCTTTTGGCCACGCGATCAACCAACTCAGAAATCCCTCCGCTCACAAGATACACCTCCACATTACTCGAGCGCAGTGAAGCAACCAGCCGTCTGAAATTGGGAAAACACGAAAGGCAATGTACCCCTTTAACTTGCGCCGCCTTAATCTATGCTGTCCAAGTCGGTCGCAATGACACCACATCCTCCAACCAAAGCAACGACAAAGGAATACAGACCAATGTTATCTTATGCGTGAATTTGGTCGATTTTAGCAAGCTATCCAAAATAAATCGACAAATCATTCAATATGCACGAAAGATTATTTAGGAGAAATGTGTCGCTCTGGAAAAGGCGGGCTTGCAACGAGTACTACAGACACAATCAGTTCACAATGGATTTTCGGCACCAATAATGGGATACCTACTCAATACCCGGTGTAAGCCGTAGAGGAGTGTCGTTCAGAAATTGCCTTATCAAATCCTTGGAAAGTCCCAGTATTTTTAGCCGTTGCTCCAATGCAACCGTAACGTCTATTGTTCCATCCATGGCTTGTGTTGTTCTAAAACGGATAGACACCGAGGCTGTGCTGTTAAATGCATCCAGTTTCCATTCTACTTCACAAATTAAGAGAATTGCCTAGTAAACCAGATTCACTGAAATGGAGAATAAAGCAAGAGTTTTCCATTACAACTTATATAATGGACTCTGTGTCTGGCTGCAAATGAGATAAGAATCGAATGTTATTAATTTGAAACAATAAACTACACTAGACAGCAGGAAGACTAGTCGGGAATTTGTAAAACCGGCGTACAACATCGACTTACATCTGACTCACGAGCTCCCCCTTGTTGCAATAGGCTGCAACCATATCAATTCCATCGTCAAGACATACTGTTGAATCAACATCGAAGCATACAGCCTTGATTTGCGAGAGGTCAGGCATGAGTCTGAAATAATTTTAGTAAACGATTTTTTTTGATAATATGTGGCTTCTTTGAGATGCGTTTAATAGGTCATATTTTTCCTCTAAAGTCGAATCTTTGTATACCTTGGAAACTAATGTAGGGCTGCTGACCCAGCAGTTCTGAGCTCGCTTTTCTCACTATGTGTGGTGTTTTGCAATAAACGCAATTGCTGCGTTCATAGTGTTGCAACTTAACTTAATTAATGGAAGTAAACTTGCAAACGATGAAAATTGAAGCGGTGAATCTGAGTTGCGCAAATGACAATTTTAGTCAAATACCCTATAATTTATGCATCAACTCAGCACAGGACTTACAAACGAAAAAGCAATAAGTAAGTCAAGTTGTCGACATTGGGTGACCTTAAACGTTTTTTAAAATAATCCAATAAATTTGCAGGCAATTACTGAAAATATAAGTGTAACAGCCTTTTATGTTATTTGGTTTTTGTTATATAATTTTTGGCTTTTTTTACCCTTTTTGGCAGGCTATTCGACATGTCTTGTGTTCAAAGACAACAAGTATGCAACGCTGTTAAGCACAATTTTTTTATTCTACTTTTTATGTGGCTTTATTTGCTTGACTCCTACTTTTGACAATGATTATTTCCTTTGCCTTATTGTTTTGCCCGTCTGGGATATATATATATATATAGCTAACTAGAAGGAATTGGAGCTGCTTGCATGGCGCGAAGGTTTAGAGTCATGCCCTGTCAGATTCATAATAGCTTTGAAGAGCTAGGTTTACTCACATACTTTTCTCTGCTTCTTCTTTTTCAGTTCTTTGCCGCCTAGCCATATGCCTCTCCGAACTTCATTGATACTTATTTGATACCCATTATAGTTTTTCGAAAGAGTTCCGCAGTGAAATTTTCTAGGACGCAGAACTGTGTTAGATGCCGAAGACTGAAGCCATTTCCAAAGCTATTGTTGATATTGCAGATTTGCACATTTGCAGCCTGTACTCTACTTTCGTTGCATCAGTTTCTACCTTCAGTGCCGAAAGTCGGGGCCTTTGTCAACATTTGTGCGCGACATCTGACGTACCCCTTTATCTTCTCCCCTCTGATTGGACAGGATAGTTCAACTGATGCACATACTAGTTAGGATCCGTGAGAATGAGAGTGGGGTTAAGAATGGGACGTTGAGCTCTACTTTATCCCAAGTGCCACAGTTTACAGTATTAGTCGTAGCATTTGGGCTTAAGTCAAGATAACAAGGCACGTCATTGCCCCTGACAAAGGATTAACGACCGCTGTACACTCACCGGGAGGAAGCAAGCTTGACGCAAATTCTCTTAACTACACTAACCCATTACCTCCTTCTTTTGCGCAGAATTAAGCCATGCAAGTATGCAGGCGGGATTAGGAAGGACGAGCAAAGGGGTCAAGTGGCTCTAAGCGGGCTCAGAGGTTGATGCCCACAGTCCTGCAGACCCGCCTATTGACATGTACTATTGGCCTGAATGTCAGATCGTCGCGCCATTACGTTAGCAATTGCGACCTAATAACTACCGACGCAAGTGACTGCTCTTATGGAAGGAGCAACTAAACCATGGTTTACCACACCTTACCACAGACGAATTTTACTGTCTCTTCGCCTATTAAAGTGCGTCTACCTCGATTTTTTAATAAATATGCACTAATAAGGCGGTCTCAGCGCAGAGAAGAAACAAGAGAATCTCAAATTGACTATTAGCCGCGTGTTGCCCACACAAATAGATATCGAGCAGAATAGGAGTTTGAGTAACCTAACCTGTGTCTGCTGCAAAGGGTGTTTAACCAGTGTAGGAGTTTCACATTACAATTGATGCAATTCTGCTATTGTCTGCGTCCTATTTGGTTTATTGACTCCACATTATTCACAGGATCCAATTGGGTGATTGACTTGCAGAACTGCCAAACATGCAGTTAGCGGTGGGTAGCTGAGATAGAAGAGCACTCACACCATACATTTGATGTGCACTTGCGCACAAAGATTATTGCAGTCCACAATATCACTTCTTAAATGGGTCGGCAAACTACTCTCGAGAATGTTCATTTTCAAAAAAGTGACGTCTAGACAAACAACTCATAAAGGTTTGTTATGATCCAAGCGAAAAAGGTGAACTGGTGAACAAATTAAAAATATTTAAAATATTTGTCCACTCGTACACTAACTAGTAACAGTCGGGATAATAATTTTCAAATGGGTGAAGACTGTCAGGTGAAATATGTTACAGCACGACCCGCACCCGATTGCGAAGCATATCGTTATATAAAGCAGTTTTCGTGACAGCTTCGGTGGGACACTCAAGGGAGTCCACGCATCCCAAAATACCTGAAGCGGAATACCTTGAGGCAGCCCAGATGTAACCGAACCATTGAGACAATGGATGAATGACGCTTCTTCTACTCAAAAGAAAACGTCCCTACCCGGCTCCAGACAAACTGATCGTTCCTCTCTTCACCCTTTACTAGTTGACGGGGCAACTTTAAGGATAGATCAAGCATCGCATCAGTGAGGTACGACGAGTGCTACATCACACCCTGACAGTCAGATGGTTCTTTACCGTTGAGTGTCGAGTCAGTTCGAGAGAAGCACGCTTCGCTCAGTCAAGCCTAAAATAGAAAGGAGTATTTACAATAAACCTATTCCCAACTCCTTAAAGAAATATCACAAGCTATAAACGGTTCACACCAACATTTCAACTCACCAAAAAAGTGCTACAAAGTGAATATATCGATGGTTAAAAAAAGGACAAGATGAAAACAGGGAAGGGGATCGGTCTCCAGGTTAACTCAAAAGTCCTCCAATCCAGCATTGCGCATATCCTGCATCACTGTCTCCTCAATGTTGATTCGCGACGTCTTTGGCCTAAATCGGTTGGGGTGGGAGTCTGCAGAGGAGGGTGGTGGTGGTGTCCCTGCAGTTCCTGGTCGGCGTTGATAAGCCCGAAAATCTGCTGGTGGTGCAACCGCCAACAAGTTGTCCACAAAATTCATCAACCCCGAGAACATTGAACACACCTGGGGATAAAAAGCGTACACATGTGCGCATCAGAGTTGAAACAGGATTAAAGCAGCCTTTCCACAGGCCATCAAATCACCAGATGCCCACGAACACAAACACCAGCATATACTCGCACCTTCCTTCTCCAGACTCAACCCCACTTCCGCCCGGAGAAACTGAGCATTGAATTGCGATGAGAAGAAACCAAGCACCTCATAAGGCTCCCTTGATGAAACCGTGTGACAATCATTACGCGAACAATGAGTGCTCATTCTTGCTGTTTTCATTTACCACTAGCCATTCACGATTAGTCTTACTGGTAATACAATGGTTCCGTTCGCAATCCTTTCCTTGCACGCTCTTAACGATGAAGCATAAACAGTCTTTCATGTAATTTCACTACCAATTAAAACAATCCACTCCCTTCAAAAAGATGCATTGCAGGAAACAGTGCAAGCTCAATTGCAATACAGAGGCAGTAGTATTTCACACCGTACAATGGAAGCAATGCCAAGTCGCATCGACTCCACAAATGTGGGTGCTGAAAAAAACCTCCGCAAGAACGAGATCTGGTTACACAGAGTTAAGTCACCTATTCTGGTTATTCAAATCGGTGAACATTCTGCAACTCACATTGTGATGCCCACAAACAAAACTTACTCGTTCCAAAAATCCAGCTTCCACGCGACCAAGAAGACGAGGAAGCCAATAGGTAAGAACCAACGGCATCCGCTTGTCTGGAGAGAGGCTAGAGAGTCGGCATGCAATATGGTGCGCCAGACACCCAGACGGAAACATCACTTGTGGTGGAAGCATCTCCAAGCCACAGGTGCTATCTTCTCCCTCAGGAACCAGTGCATCAATAAGCCAAACCAGACTCGTGAGGTGCAGCAGCACTGATTGCAGTTGGGCAATTGCGTGGAGAAAGTAGAACCGTAAAGGCTCCATCTCCCCTCTCGATCGGCTGTAAGATCTAAAATCGCGCGCAATGGCGATGCGCACCTCCAAAGTTCTATCTTCGGAGTGTTGCAACAGACGCATTTGTGTGGCTACCGCACACACACAAACAGCCAGAGCGATAGGCGAGGAGGCAAGCTTAACCGACTCTGGGCGAGCGTTAAAACGGGCCCAGAGGAAAAGAACACAAGCCAAACCGTGGAGCCAAGCAGGGATGATGGGAGGACAGGGGGGAACTTTGAGATGTCGTTGGAGGAATTCAATTCCAGTAGAATCACGAAGTGAGACACGCTCAAAGCTCACTCGACACCTCTCCAAACTTGTGCAACCGACACGTCGATACTCGTTATAGAATGGACGGTGGGGAGGACCATACACACCAGGTAAGCGCCGACCGTCTGTTGAGCAAGCGTCCAGAAGGAGCCCAACTAGTAGTCTACGAAGGGGAAGGGTGCACAAATGGAAGGGCTCTCGACTTTGAAAGTCTTCAACAACTGGGTTGCAGACGACTCCATACGCGTAGAGCGCGTCACAAGTTTGCGTCGATAGTCGCGCTCGACGGAAGGCCTGCAGTAGTCTAGGAGACCACGACGCAAGATAGTCTGGACCAGCAACGCCTTCAACCAGAATTTTTAGAGCTTTGACACCATAACTCCCACGGGTGAGGTCTCCGAGTGCCGGTGACATCTGCAACACCCGACTGGGAGGCGGTGTTTCACCAAATAGGAACTTCAAGTAGGGGGGAAGTTGTTCCAGTGGAACATGATAGGCTGCAAGACCCGCGTGCAAATGACGAGCGGCCTCAGGCCTCTTTGACATTGGAAAACTAGACAGGACCCGCTCCACAGGCTCAACAATATCATCACCGAATCCTGATAGCCAGTCCACGAGCCTTCTAAACTTGATAGCGTTTCGCGAAGCCACAGCAGAATTGGAGGCAGCTTGGGCAGTGGGTCGCACGTAAGGCTGTTGGGGTGCGGATCCAGGGAGATAAAGGTTAAAAAATCCAGGTGGGGTGTAGTCATTGCCGCAAAGGGCAGCAAATAAGGGCATTTGGACGGAAGCCAATTTGCGGAAGGTTGGCCCTTCTCGCCCGACAAATTGCTGTGCCTCAATATAGAAGCCACCCTCGAAGGCACGTGGAGTCTGAAAGTCACAGAGGTCGGTAGGTATAAAAGTGAGGCCACCGTGCTTAGCCCAGTAAGGTGCAAAAATGAAGAAGTCGGAGTCGTTGGAGACCAATGGTGCGTCGAGGTAAATGGCAAGAGCAGCGGCCAACTGATCGGCCTCGAAGTCGACAACAACTTGCCGCGCCCCAAGCCGAGCAAGAGCTATTTGGAACGTTAGAAAAGCAAGATGAGGCTGTATGGCAACTCTAAATGCAGCAGAGTTACCGTCACTGGCTGTTCCCCTTGTAGCTTCTTGTTGTAGATGGGACAGTGTGATAAGACGATCATTGCTTCGCTTGAGAACTGTAGGCAACTTTAAAACCTGAAGGAAAACAAGATCCATAGAAAATTTCACACAAATCTGGAGGATTTAACTCTCACAGCATTGGTAATCAGGAAAAAGATACATATTGGCTTCAATGCAAATGAATTTGATGTACGCATGCCTATATTTAAGCGATAAAACAGTAGTAATTGCTATGTATAGCAAAGCGCAATTCCCACAGAGACCTACCTCATGAATCCCATCGAAGACAAAAATTGGTTCCAAATTGCATTGTCGAAGATTATTCAGAAAATTTTGAATTACAATATCATACACCAAGTATTCACCATTGTATTGTGTAGGAATAGGAGAGTCCAAATAAAGCTTGTTGACGATATTATTCCCATCAAAAATAATATATGAGTTTTGCAACCTTATTTCGCGAAAGTTGGAATCATTATTTCGGACGTACGACGACAATCCTCTCACTCCCATTTCTCATCTTACTATTTTCGTGAATGCGGACGTTTTGTTTACTGATTTAAACGCAAGCGACCCCCTAACCAAGGGATCTCGTTTCTGTCTTGAATACACTGTATATTCGGCAAAATACTACCCTTTTATTTCATTATGTCAAGTTTATTTGCTTAAAATTTGGAGGCATTCCCCCGTATTTATCCGTGTTGATTCCTAGACTAACCCGAATTTATTTCTGTATTTACTACGCAAATTGTTTGTTTTTAGTGGTTTTAGCACCAGCCTGGTCACCCTTCGAGGTATAACCCCCTCTTCCTCTCGTTCCTTTGCTCGGCGGCCGCCCCCACCGCCGTTTTATAACCACCACCTAGCACCCCACCCGTGGATCTGATGCCACGGCCTGCAGACGCAAACTCGAACAAGCCATGCACAGCGCAGAACGGTGTACAAAACTTTTTGCCAATATTACAATGAATTTCGTGTCTCATAAATAGCATATGATCTTGCAGACGTCAACAACATGGAGATATACATGATTGCCCCGGAAATGCAACATTTTAGCCATGGGTTTGGTCATCCTCCACAAAGTCCAATGCCTCTTCCTTGGTCACACATTCAATGTGCGAGACCTGTCGGCAACAGCAGAAAGCAGTATCAAAACAGGACTTTGGAGAAGAGACGAAAAGTCTCACACACCCAGCCTACCTTATTGCGAAACTTGACTCCGTAGTACTTTTCGGCTGACTCCAGCAACTCCGGTCGGAAGGTTGTAGTAATAAACTGAGCGTCCGACTTAAGATCTCGAATCATATCAGCCACTGCAGCGCGGTACTGAGCGTCCAGAGCAGCATCAATTTCATCGAATAGATAAAAGGGTGCAGGATCACACTTCTGGATAGCAAAGATGAGGGTCAGTGCTACGAGAGACTTCTGCCCACCCGAGAGCTGGTTCATATCCCGCATGTCCGCCGTCTCTCCCGTGAAAGAGACGCGAATGCCCACGCCGTTGAACAACTCTACCTCCGGCACTGGCACTCCCGCTGCAGGCGATGTCCTGCCACCCTCGTTGTCACTCCCCTCATCGTCTCCCTCCACTGGCTTAAGGGAACGCAAAAGACAGAAATAAGACGCCCTAAGCCCAATTTTAACCCTAATTTTCGTTTTAATGAACCTGCGTTTGTTTCACTTGCGCACTCGACCACGCAGGACGGTCAACGCAGCTGCCTACTTGGCTACCTATCCCCTCCAAATACCAAAGCTAACTCCCTGGCTTTTATTGCTACGGCGCTCCAAGTAATTAAAAAAGTGGAGTCGGAATGATTTTAGCATACTGAAAAATTCATAAGGCATGAGATAACTCAAATTTTTACTGGATAGAAACAATTTCAAATAAAGTACTACAGCCACCACGATATCAGCTAAAAGGCCATAAACGTGATGCTTTACGACAATGGATTTCTAAAACAACATCCAAGGATGATAATGAAAATGATATTCGGAGCATGCTTATGCATATCCTACTCAAAGTGGAATTTAAAGCATCCTCGCTAGGAATAAAACTGTCATGGCTCCCAAGCCTGTTGCGAACCAATGCAGTCGATAGATAAAAGCCACAGAAGTTACCTTTTTGCCGCGGTGCATGACCAATTCTGCGCGGCCCTCAGGAACCAATCTCTTAAAGATGTCCTGGAAGTTCTTTGATACCTTTTCAAAAAGAGTAGGGAAGTAGATGCTAAGCTACATGCCCGAACTAAAAATGTTCACCATTTTTTAAACCAAACACATTGTCGGTATGACAGAGCCAGCGGCATTAAAAGAACCGAAACCGACCTGTTTGAAAGTGAGAGTGATAGCCTCGTACTTCTGGTGGTCGAGAGCGTTCATTAGATCGATTATGGCTTGGTGAGCCTCGTCCAGCTCCTCCTTCCGTTTCAACAACTTCTCCTTCTCCTCTGAGTGGCTCACAAACTGGTCCAGCGCCTTCTTATTCACATGACTGTATCGTTTCAATTCACGATTTGCTTTATCCAATAGTTTGAACAACTGTGGGAGACGCATGTAAACAAATAAGGGCTGGGACGGCAGAAAAAAGAACCAAGAACAATGCGACTGATGGACGGACCTGCTTGAGACTCTTATCCTGAAATTTATCAAAGGCATCGGCAGGGAGAGAACCAAGGTCGCGTATTTTCTTCATGTTCTCCTCCTTCTTCTTAAAGAGTTGACTTTGTTTCGATTGCATCTTCTCCAGGCTTTGTTGATCATCTTGAATACGCTCTGCATAGTCCTTCTCCTCCATTCGCTTTGCCTCCAACTCCGCCTCCAGCCGCCGCTGATCCTGCATCAGTGCAGCCAAACGGCTCTCCACCTCGTCGACCGTCCGCTCCTCCGCCTCGATCCTATTATCCGCCTGCAAATCACCCCAAAAAGTATTCCTACGTCTTTACCACCGCGTAAAAGCCAAATATTATCCAGTAAATCACTCGAAATGTTTATCATATATCGCATATCACATACTTGGTGACATATCCTTGGGAAAATACCAAACAGGGGGTAGGAAATAGCTTCAACTACGCATTGAATGAGCTTTGGAGATGTGCGTAGGTTTTTATGGTACCATGAATTTAGTGAAGGATAAGGGAAATGTAAAGGAAAGCCCAATCATAGGAAGAGAAGATATGGATTCACTTCTTTTAACTCTTCCTGTGCCTCTCGTAGCCGTTCAGCTAGGTCCTGTTCGGAAACCTCGGCGAGCTCAGCCTCGAGCTGCTCTCGTTTTCGGAAAAGGTTGTGCTCCAGCTGGGTCTCCTTCTCCGTCTTCTCAGTCTCCAATTTCATGCGCTCTCTGTGGGAGGACAGATTGCACTCAAAAAGAGCTATATAAGACTACCCTCCAACCCAGAGGCAGAGGTTTCAAAGCTCTCACTTGTATGCTTCTTTGGCTTCACGCGTCAGTGCCTGTATCTTGTCGTTCAAGCGATCCACTTCTTTCTGTTCCTGAACAGATAACTGACTTGGCAGCTCCGTCCCTAACTCGGCCTAGAGGAAAGAGAAGTGGGATAAAGTCGTAAAAGTCGCTGTTTAAAATTTTTTTGTTTTTAGCTCCTGACTGTTTAGCTTTGGTGATGCCATTTATGCTACCAATCCCCCCAACCTATGGACTCAAGTAGAGAAAGAAACTTACCTTGTAAGACTCCATTGTGTACTTCATCTGGTCCAAGTCATGTCTCAACGACGAGAGTTTCCATTCCTTTTGTGGTCTTGCCTCAGTCTTTGCGCGCAACTCTTCCTTCCACAAGTGGATGTCCTTCTTCAACTTGTCAAAGGTCATCCTGGAAGTAAGGCTTACGTTAAAGCATTCCCACCGCCGTTCTAGTTAGACGCCTACGTTTAGAATCGAATGTGAAACGCACTCTAGCTTCGACTGAACGGTCTCCTTGCGCTGCGCCTCGTCAATGATGCGATTTATCTGGGCATCCACCTGCTCTTTCCTCTTAGCGTTGTTCTCTCGCACGTTCTCCGTCTCCTGAATCTCCATCTCCGTCTTCTGCTTGCGTCTCTGAAGTTCCAGCCGTGACATCCGGTTATCATAGTAACCACCTGTCAGAGTGCCCTTTCTTGAGGCCTGATCACCTGAAAATAGGCAATGACGCAAGTAAACTAGCCGAAAACTGTTATCAGCCATGGACCAAGAATAGTGCTGTACTGAGACTAATAGAACACAATCTACGCCAATGATTATCTACGGAAAGAATTCGCATTTCGAAATAATCTCCAACAAGAAGAGAACCAAAAAGTCAATAGAGACAAGGAATTAAAATATACCATGGTTAACACTACAATCCACCTATTTGACATCACTTCCTGATATACCAGATCACACATGCAATCATAAACTGATGTCACAGTCCAAGCCACTGATGTGGTGAATTCATTGCCACTCTAATATCTGACGATACAAGCCCTTTTCGGTCGCAAACTGTCGCAAATACACACCAAGAGGTTGCAACTGTATTTCCGTCAAGCATAATGGTAGTCTCTTTAACCCTTGATACCTTTGAATAACTACTTCTAGCCTAACTTGCCTCATTAATTTCTTGAAAGAACAGTCGAGTGCTATGCTGGACCCACCCCCTAAAAATTTTCACCAATCACTGCTTTTTTTAATCCTCGTATTGCAACTCGCAGCTAATGACGATGGTATAAAAACTGACTAATGCTTCTAGCCTCAAGACATTAGATAACTACGCTTGGGGAACAGTCTTACAAAAATCTTCCTTGAAATACGGTAATTCCACGCAACATTACAACTAAAAAGGCTGAACTCACCATCAAGAGTGATGCAATCAAAGTTCTGCCGACGCGCAAGTTGGGTGGCCACCTCAAGGCTACTGCAAATAAGCGTCTTCCCGAAAATGTGCACCATGACGGGGCGAAATTTGTCGTCAAATTTGAGGCGAGAGATCATGGGAATAGCACCCTCAACCTCGGGGTAGTGGGATTCCTTCACGTAGAGCTTGTTGATAGGCAAGAAGTGAACCTCACCGGGCAGATTGTGCTTGTTGATTTCATTGATGATCTTGATCACGTAACGATCCGACTGAACTACGTGGTAGAAGAGCCGTGCGCCTGCCGTCACTTCCACACAGGTGAAGAAGTCTTCTGGACATTCCAACAGCTCAATCAGCGTGCCGTAATAGCCTTGTACTATCTCACACTCCGGCCCAAACCGGTCTCTGAATATTTCTATCACCTAAACACAGCAACGCCAGTATTTATCAACCTCCCCCAATAATGCAAAGTTAGGATATTATAACAGTGGTTACCGTACCAGATCAAATGGAAAGTGGCAACTAACACCACTTTTACAGCCCCATCATCCCTTCCTTTCGACCCTTGAAATATAACATCGATCTTCAGTTAGTCCTGCAAATCGGCAGCTTTTAAAAACGAGTTTTACAGAACAGGAGGCAATGGGACATATAAATTATTGTCATCGCCATTGACGTTAGATCCGGATGCCATTATATTCGGCATCTTTTGTCCAAGTGTACTTTTAGACATAAAACGTCCAACAAAATAACCGAAATCAGAAGATATCTCCAAAAATTGAAACCAATTTTAAACAGGGATAATGTTATAGCTCTATTTGTGCTACCTCTACGCTTACTAAATACTCAGCTCCTCTGTGCACTAATAATAAAACTACTCTCAGATCCTTGTCTCAAAACAGCTTTAAACAGCTATTCTACTCTATGGAATGTAAAAGATGAGGAATAAAGAATAAAATGTTGAGCACCATAAGTATGGGAAAACTCATAAGTTATCCTTTGTAGCGATACAAATAATCTGAACAGAGAGCATGGACAGATACGCTAAGAAAATCGCCACCCAACACATATTTCTTTAATAGAAAGGTTGTTAATCAAAGATTGATCTACGTTGATACACTTGAAAGTGCTAGTGAGCCCTTATTTAAATACTAGTTTGAATTCCCAACACTGATTCAGGCTAAGAAAATAAATCTCCGATGAAAATAGGGTTTTTAAATTCGATAAATGCGCTTTCGGTAACCCACAAAGAAAATGAGACATGCAATAGGAGTACGTACCTTTCGGACGGAATCGAGTCCGTTGAGAATGACTTTCCCCGTAATAGATCGAAGGCTGTGTTCGGTGCGTGCAAGCTCATCACGCCAATTGTTTAGCTCCTGTGCGATTCTCGTCTCCTCTCTATACACTGTCTGACGATCCGCTTGTGTCTCCTCCTTCTCCCTACGTAGACGACGCGAATCTTCGCTCACCTAGACGTAGTAAGGGAAAAGACTTACTACTTTAACCCGGCAAGAGACAAAAGTCCAGTCCCGGCGCAGGGCCAGCTTACCGCATCAAGTTCAGTGCGAACAGTGTTCAAATTCTCTTCTGCCCCCTCTAAATCTTTCTCCAGTTGGGCACGACGTTCATCATCCTTTTTTATTTCCTCAGTGAGCTTTGCGATTGTGTTCTCTTTGTCCTTAATCGCCTTGGCCTGACTTTTCATCTGATTCTTTATCCACTCGTCCCTTTGAACACGAGATCGGAACTGATTCACCCGACCCTGTTTCGCAAATAGTTCCTTTCTAAAAGGCGCGAAAAGATGAGACTGGGGCCAATCAGGAATCAAACAACCACGAATAGATGCAAAACCGACCTACGATGTTCTGCGTCAGAAAGAGCGTTAGCCAGATCATCCTCCTTCTGCCGAGCTGCCTTATATTCGGGCTTCAGCTCGGCGAGACGCTGTTCGACCACCTCGATCTGAGCATTCACTCGGTTCAGTTCCTCTGCCGCACGCTCTCGTGCTGACTTGCCACTGCGAAGGGTATTTGTGTAGTCTCCACAAGTCAACTGCAACTGTTCCCGACGCTGCAAAATTGCACTCACGGAGTGTTGTACTTGCTCCGCTTCATCTTGCAACTGTGCCTCCTTTAGTCGAGTGTCACGTAACTCTCGCTCCAAACGCTGGATAAAATGGGACAGATGCAGAGGAAAATAATTCACACCATTACTGGTATGAATTAAAATGTAGCACTCACCTCAATTTGAGCTGCAGTGTCCTTAGCTGCACGGCGTATTTCAGCAGTGCTCTCACTGCTTTGCTCTCGACGTGACTGGAGCTCTTCCAATTTCCTACGCGTCTCCTTCAGTTCTCGATCATAGATGGTGTACTCAAGGGCTCGACGATCGCGATCCCAGCGCTGGTACTCCTTCAACTCTTTTGTCTCATTCTCCAAGGTCCCCAATCGTTCTTCTATGCTTTCCAACAGTTTTGAAATTTGTTCGCGCTTCGCCTCTGAAAGGAACTGAAAAGTAAAATTTCCACAACTAACGGCTATGATATAAAATCATTAATGAAAATCACCAGATTCGCGGAAAATCAGTTTGCTTTCCGCTTTCCTTTCATCATAAACCCGAGTGCCAGCCACCTCACGAAGAAGCTTCAGACGTTGGCTGTCAGGAGCTGTGGCGAGTTGCGTTATCTGAGAACCGATTCGAAGAGTTTGGATCGCAACCAGAGACCTACCTTTCCTTGCTTTACAATATAATAAGGGTTGCTACGGGAAAAGCCAGCACTTTCAAACATGTTCATCACTTCGGTTTTACTACGAAGTTATCATTAAACAGGTTCAACTCACGTCACAATCTTTTTATCAAGAAAGAATTGGTCCTTTTTGCTTCCGATGATGCGACGCAGAGAGACCTCATGTTTTTCAGACTAAGAGAGAAATTACTAATAATAACGCGTTACTGGAATCCGTCCATCACTGTTGTCAAAAATTATTTCAACGTAGGCTGAAATAACCCTCGGCCCCGTGCCCTCGTGTAAAAAATTTTGCCGCTCTTGATTGCTTAAATGACTGTATTCGTCAGATAAGACAAACTGTATGGCTTGGAAAAAATTCGATTTTCCAGATCCGTTTCGGCCGACTACAGGCATTGACAACTAAGTATATTGACTAACCCACGATGTTATGATGAGGACTGAAGTCTTCTGGGCATGTTTGATCACGATAACTACGAAAACCCTGAATAATAACCCTCTTTATGTACATTAGAGCAAGGCACCAAAACAGAAACCACTTCGTGAGGTGCGCTTCTCTTCCAGTTCGATGTAACAAAAGACTTGATAAACTTTACTAAGCATAGAATTAAAACCATTCCTATGACGTTTGTATTTTTTGGTTTCGAATGGATGACTCAACAGGCTGAGAATTTTTTTGATCGACCGAATTCACGTTATGATTTTGGGGACATATATTTATTTTTACCCATTTGTGATAAAAATGTTAAGGACATCAATGATTTTTTAAGTTTTTGTGCGATTTAGCTAGCAGGTTGTGTTTTATGGTTTTTTACAACCCTCTTCACTCATTTGCCCATTTTCATCATTTTGGGTTATTCAGCCAGTTATCTACTTAGCCTTATTGATTACACTTATCCTATTTGTTTTCGATGGCGCAGCATTGAATTCACTTTTAACTGGTATTAGGAACTTGACACATCGAAACCATAAGTGACTAATGTGGCAACCGAATTGCAAAGGTGGTCACGAATGGTCCAGGTGATCAGATTTTGCTGGTTAAAGAGTGTTGTGCTGCCGCATCGTTCAGTTGTTTCGTTGTAGTTTTTTTCCGTAACTGCTCTTCTGCATCGGCCAGAGCAAGACTATCAATTTTCTATTGGGCCAGCTAAGAAATCTATCACAAAACTCTTAAAGTATCCTGCTTTCGACAAGATCACACTACGTGTGTAGTTCCGACTTTTGTTTTGTTCAAACGCTGTGAAGGGAACGCGTCTGCCAATCCCAACTAGTTTGCATGGTATAGTATGTCTCCATTTATAAACCTTCCGAAACTGCGGAAATATGCTGGCATTATACAATCGTATGTTCTTCAAAGCAACAATCATAATTTGCTACCGCTTGTTCTTGTATGCCTAAATTGGTAAGGGAAAACACGTATCAATAGCATTCAAGAGCCCCGAGATGCCACTGGCAGGGTCTGAAGGTGGCGCCGCAGACAGAAAGCACCAACCACGGGGACTCAAGGTCCTATGCTTTAACCGAAATTATTCAACCGAGGATGTTTTTTTCTTTATCTTGGATGTATACCCTCAGATAGCAGATATGAATTGAATTGCGCCAAACAACTTCGCATGCTGGGATGGAAAAGCCATCCAAAACCAGATAATTCCACTTCCGCCGATCACCTAGTGAGGGGCAGATGAAGCGCACTCTAAAAAATACTCATTTCAGGATATTTGAATAACAGCTGCCCTTGTCTGCTGAGCACAGAGGAAAGAAGACATTCTCCAAAATGTTTCTTTAACTTATGGTTGCATGTAGATTGATAACAATAATGCTAGTAAAGCACTCTTCTGTCACCAGAGCTAAAGTAAACAAAGCAGTAATTTCAATGGAGTTATATCCTTATGATCTCGCAGAAAAAAATACAATAAATCTAGGAAAGAGGGTAGAGGGTTAGAAATAGCCGCCCTCATCGAACAGATTCAGAAGCACATCCTATTGAGCTCTATGCATATAGGTTGCAGAAAGAACGGAAGCCGGAGCCAAGAAAAGAGTAATAGTAGTTTTTTGATCGTGAAGAGGGCAAGAAAACTGCTAGCATTATAATTAAAATATCTCTTAAGTTGATCATTTGTGTATGTATATGTAGGAATGAAGTATCGCTACAGCTAGATATGCTTCGTTTCATTTAGCCTAGAAGAATCCGGGAAAAGGCAGAGATAGTAGGGAAAGATAGGTCGAGGAGGTGGCGAGTTCCGCCTAGAGTGCGCTCTCGATGTTCAAACAGAGGTTGTAGAGGAGGTAGTCAACCTCATCGTAGGTGCGTCGTGGGCGGCCGACAGAGGGGGTCTGGGTGAGAAGGGGCTGGCTGAGCGAGATAGCAGGGGTGGTAACAGTGGTGAGGGAGCGACGTAGGCGCGGGGCCAACGGAGGTGGTGCGGGCTTTGCCTCCACAGCAGGTGGCGTCTGATGATGGCGACGATGGGCATGGGAGTGAGGCAGGCACGTCACTGCTCCTCGTAGGGGCATACTCGATGGGATTGCCGAGCCATCACCTTAATGTGAAACGTCACCACGTTTGTGTTCCACCGACACAATCCCACCCAGCCCGACTAGTTCTGTCAAGAGCTGGGTTGCAGGTGCATTTTAAGTAATATTGCCTAAACAACCTTGCAATGTCAGAATAAATTGCACTGTGTTTTAGGTTTGCTGTCAGCAAATAATTTAAAATGATAAAGCTGTGAAAACTACAGACCAGCTAGAGACATCAATTAGCCTAGTGGTTATGTCACTTAACGAAGAAAAGTACCTTCAATTAATCAACAAACAAATGAAGGATTTCTCTTTAGTGCAAGTTAACAGTTGAATTATTCCAACCCGGGACTACCACTCTGTATTAAAACAGAAACGGTGGCGAGAGCGTACCTTCGAGGCGCAGTTCACGCGGGCCTACGCGCTGTTTGCCGCGTCGACGCGGTTGTTGTCGCAATGCAGTGGGATGGAATGCTTCCAAGGGTGCCGACTGGAGATGAAAGGGAGCAGTATCGGATGGGATAACGGGATTGTCCGGTGGTTCCTGTGATAGTGATCCAATAAGTCCCTGGTGGTGAGGAAATTGATGGGAGTGGTGAATGTGAAGGGGGAGACGATGAGGTGTCATTTCTCGCGGAAGGGAGCGACCCTTGCTACCGCCGCTTGTCACCTCCGAAGTTCGTCGGTGCTGCCGCTGGTGCGACCGCTGTGGGGGCGGCGCTGTGTGATAATGGTGGACTTCGTGGTGATGGTGCAAATGGGAATGGTGAGTGCAAGGCGCCACCTGTTGACGACGAAACGTTGCCCCCCTCGTCCGTTCCACAGGCTTCACTGCGCTAGATGCAACCTCATTTGATTTCTCCTGACTAAGGCTGCTTGGGAACCTAAATGTTCAATATCATGTACCCTGTTCACTTCTTATCAAAAAACGAAAAAAACCTTGAATGGAATCAGATTGTGATCTATTATGCGCCTTAGGGTGTGTAAACTGCATCGAGTTCCACATAATCACCTGCTTCTAAAATAATGCATGCATCTATCCCTGCGTTCAGTTGACGTCTAGAGACCAGTCACTCCACATAAATTTGCGTTAGCACTGCCTGCTCATAACATAGTTTTTGTCTCTGTCACTGCTTGAAACCGAAACCTTGTCTTTACACCCATCACATATACGTCAATATCCCTTGCCCGCAAATGTTTGCTATTTTTTGGCCAACTGATTATTTGGGCGAATGGATGAATGTTCCCACCAAAACTTTCGTCCCATGAGTAATTTCGTCGGACCAAAGACTTCCAGTCGTAGGCATGATCTACGGGCAGACCGAATAATCACAGGAATGACTGTCGAGGTCATAGGCTAGAGACGCAATCACTACACTCAGCATTCTCATTACCAGACGTGGGCACGACCACCTCTGAGACGTCGACGTCATAGAACTCCAATGTCTCACCGTTGAGTGCCTCAGCGTCCAATCACTCTGCTGCGCTAGCAGTCTTCCGCAGATCTGAGTGGTCGACTGTTTAGCATTTAACCTTTTGTTCACACAATACCTCTTTCTTCACAAAACATCTCACGAAGACATCAGCGTCAGCCATTTCTGATGTAACGCAGATGTCTGAGTCTTCTTGATTCCTCACAGAAGCAGTCCCTTTATCCTTCCGTATTTGTCATGATGTCATTTCCAGACTTTTGACATACTTCAAGGTGTTGCACCGTAAATTCAGCCTCCCACATCACATGCCTGCACAAACTTTTAATGTCACCTCTCTTAAATTCGTATCCTTGAGTAAATAAATGGAAGATATAATTACGAACGATCTGAATAATGCAAAATGACATAAGTTCAATGCTTGTGATTTCGTTTTAGAGGCGAGCAAATTACTCTTGACTGACGCAGACGTGTTCATCTGTCAGTTCGACTTTGTGCCAGTAGTTCATTTAGCTAATTACTAGGAAGACGATTCCATCTATTAATTTTGCGCTTTCATTAGAAGTTTGAACAAACCTTTCCTACTTCAAAAACCTAATTGTAAATCGTCATATTCGTTTCGCCCCCTTGTAAAGGTGTGGAGAAGACGAATCATTCTAGACAATCACTACAACAGTTACAGGTCGTGTTTGTGAATGGCGAAAAAAATTCGAACAGAAATCAGAAAAAAGTTGCAATACGTTCAAAACAAAAGGACCCAATTTAATTGGCATAACCACTAAAAGCGGAGAAGGGGCAACGCGCAAGCAACCTGAGCTCACGTTCCAGAAGATAGTAAAACCCTTTTGGTCGACTCCATTCGGGAACTCCACATGGTAAGGTAGAAAGAAATTAATTTCTCCCAGAGAAAAAGAACCCACTTTACGGGTTGAGTCAGCGATCGAATCGTCGATGTAGGCCGCAGCTGCCTTGAAGATTGATAGTGGTAATGGTGATGTTGCGGCTGTTGCTGTTGAAGATGGTGGCTTGGCTCCTGGTCACTCGATTTCCTAACCGCCTGGCTCATTCTTGGCAGTGTTGTCCGTTGCGGACGGTGAAATTGTGATTTTTGTTGCTGCTGAGGCTGTCGAGAGGTGTGAATAACAGGCGATGGGATTGCTGGGGCCTGAGGCGGTGGTGGTCGCTCCACAAGCAATAGTCGCACTCGCTGTGAGCCACAGCGAGTGCACTGCTTCAGTAGCGGCAGAATGGCGGTGAGTCCGGTACCACCGCCACCACTCTCCTCCGCCATCGTCTCGGTGGAAGGATCGACAATGACTCGGTGAAGGATAAGGGGTCCCGATGGATGCGCCGTGTCCGCCGCCCCTGCTGCAGACATCGTCTGTGGAGAGGGCAGGGAGGAGAGACGCGTCTGCACTGAATGACTACGCGTTTCCACGTGAAGTGGATCTGTACCCCTCTCCAGAGTTTGTGCCAACGCCTCTGGTCCAGTCAACTTTGCTTCTCCGGTTACGCTAAAGCATAATCAGTTAGATTAACGACGGCGTTGTGTACACAATCATTTATACAAGCGTCCCGATTTTTCTTTTAAACCTTCTTATGCATCATTCGCTCTTAAAATATTTTTTTCCCATTCTGGTGCGTTGCAGTCTCCTAGCTGATTCCTTCTTATTCTGATCGAACAATTCTAATATCTCGCATTCCATTATTGACATCCGCCACCTCTCATTGATCATACACTCGAGTGGTTCCGCTTAAAGGCGGCATTCATCGCCCCAGCCGAAAATGATCGGTGGAACCGGGAAACGTGGCCATCTCCCTAAAGATGGGTTTTATGAACACTTGCAATGAAGGCACCAGGCAGCCTAGCATAGCCATTTGTTGCAGCGTTTTAGCGCCGATTGATGTTACGCTGTAGAGAAATAGGCCTATCTTGACCAGAATTCGGCTAACGAATCCGTGATACCGGGATTTCTCCTTCAAGTTGAGGATCACCCTGTGCTCGAGTCCAGTTTTGGGAGGGTATCGCGGCCATTTCGGCATGAAAGAATGTAGCGTAGAGCAAAGCATGTATCGCCTCGTTTCTAATCATCTCTTTTGTTCTACGAAGGAAAGGAAGATTAATTTGAAGACTTTTTAGAGTAGGTTGGTAGTGGATAAGCTGATAATGGGATCATGAGGTTCACATATTGACACAATGTGATTGCCCTTGCAGTAGAATTGACTGTTTACAAGTGCGATTTAGCGAATGATCCAGCGATCCTCCCTTCCGAGGAGGTAGCGAGAAATCGTCAATTTCACCCTACCTTATGGTTTAAACCTGAGAAGAGGGCAAGTGAGCACCCCCACCGCGGTAATTTTGGTTGTGAGGCGATTTACCCAGCAAATTTTCTTTATGATGGCGGCTCGAGAACATAAATTGTTTGAACTTAGTGACCACTCAAAAACTGAATTGTAATGATGGAGGTTTACTACTCACACAAAAAACGTCGCAACTCATCCATATTGACGTATAGCTGTTTGTGGTCTGAATTAACGTCCAGTATCGAGGCAAACTATTTTTGTTCTGCCAATGACAGTGAAATCGTGCCTACGCACGCACTGGAAGGATGACAAGTCGTCGTCTCGACTACTCCATTAAGAAGCTTGGGAGGCACCAAGATGTCCTAATCCGCTTTAGGTGAACTTGAAGTAGACCCAGAAATCAAACAAGTAGAACGATTCAATTAAAAGCTTTTTGGGAGGAAGTGTGTATATCTTTACTGAGAAAAAAACACTGCAAAAGTGGCACCCAATGGCTAGCTGTGGGCCTTCAAATCCCAGTAAACTATGGGTGGCTTAAAGACCTCTTCCCGATTCCCATTATTGATGAGAAGAGCAAGAATTACTATCTCATCTCCTGTGGACACACAGTCAACGATTCACGCAACCCATCAACAAATACATATGGCCCCACTCACACCATGGACAAACTGCGGCTACTAGCCAATGGCACTTTCCCACTTCTCACCCGCGCCAACCCGCCTCTTCTCTCATTCCATGGCCAAAGAAAAGCTACTTGTCAAATCCAGTATCATACACAGCAGGAAAACTAAACGACCTATTGCCCCGTACCACCAAATTAAAAGCGACTTCCACCGAAGGGCATTTTCAGTACACGAGACGACAGAGCTCATCAGTCGTTAATCCTTTTCCCCCATTGCACGCCGAAAATGCCTTTCCTGATGCCACCTAGTCGAGCCAGCTTTCCATAATGTGATAATCAAACGGTAATCTGGTGGGCATGAACACGGTATCACGAACACATCTTTTTGTAATTCCTTCATTCCACACAACTAGCCACTACCGTTCATCACATGCACACAACAGTAAACAGGGGAAATAGAAACAGTACATGCTAGGAGTGACCAATTTATCAACAATATTATAGCATTGTTAGAACCCAGAAAAGGGGGTGTGAGGCGATGGATCTACGTTGTTCGAAGCACGGTTCACATGGTTGTGGCATTGGTTTTGACGTTCTTAGGTAGGGCAGATGGAACAACATGCAGGCGTTCCGAAGAGCATGCAGAAAAGGGGAAAACAAGAGGAACAACATCAACAGACGTATAAAATGAGCAAGTCTAAAGGTAGAGATGGTAAATTCATCGAATTCACGGAAGCATCCTGTATGGCTAGTATCAAATACTAGATAATTATGCCATAGTGCGTTAAGGGTTTGTGTCTTTTAGAATACAAAACCAGCCAAAGATGAAGCAATTTCAAAGCATCCAGTGAATAGAAATGACAAAACAACAATAACACCATAAATAAATAAAATATTTAGAAAGTAGCATGCTTCCGTCAAAGCGAAGTTGAATTAATGTCGATGTGTTAATCCCATTAACGCATCTTCCACGACTTCACTGGTCCCCTGAGGTCCTAATCAAAACAATTTATTCCAACTTTTGCCAGAGGAATGTCAGGATGCGTGAAGTGCATTGCATTCCATATAGTCCACGGCTTCTGAATTTGTCCATGTACTTCTTCGCTCGTCCAACGTCTGCCAAGAGGTCACGTCACAGAAACGTGTCGTTACTGCTCACCCGTCCCATCATCGCTCAAAACCGGAAACCCGTTTTCATAACCAGCACGTCTGAGCGATTCCTCGAAAAACTGATTGGACGGATGGTTGTTTTCACCTTTCTCACCCAAACTTTCGTCCTATGCGCAATTTCGCCAGCCAGCACACTAGCTACACGTCAGTTAAGCAGCCTGGAGCAGGCCAAATATTGAAAGAAATGACTTTCAGGGATATAGACTGTAACCACTATTACATATCTACGACCGTCTGTAAGACGCTGACATAATAGAACTGAAGTGTCTCACTGCTAAACAGCTCAGTGTTCAATAACTCTACTACACTTGCAGCCCTCTCTAAATGCGAGTGCCCACAGATTTGGCTTTTACACCATCGTTCGCAAGATACCTCATTCTTCACTAAACACTACTCCGCATACGCACTGCCACTGAACCACGATATCGAGCATTGCTGATAGAACGTAGCTACCATCGCTACCATCGTGAAGTTGGAGGTCCATTTTTACTCGAAAGATCCACGCAAATAATTATTTTACTAAAAAGGGACTTTAAACCGCACAAAAATTAGCTAACTTCCTACCGCTCGTGGAAATCACTTGGATTTACACAGCTTCTTAACCGGATTTCCAAAAGCACGCGGAAACGCTCCTACTTTCTTCGACGAAAACATCGATGCAACCGAACGAATGGATAGACAGAGAGTTCTCAGTGGAATATGATGGTGGTGTTTTCTGTCAATAAGATCAATTTAGGTTTATTGTCCAGAGCAGGGGATCAAATCGGCGTACAGGACCCCAAAAAATAACAACCGATGATTTGTTCAACGCAATAAACACTCTGGGCATTGCTGAAATTTGTGAACCGCTTGGTAATAAAAAACAAAAAGTGACCATTTCAGACTGTGAAATAATTTGCTTACGCTTCTATCAGGCTACCAAGGTGTATCAACCACAACAGACAAAAGACCTGAGTTTGAATGTGTCAATATTGCATTGGACGTGCGCTCTTTTAAACTGTTTTCGGCCAATCTGCGAAACATGGAACTTTGAGGGTGAGAAACAGTGAAAAGAATGCTTTAGACAACTACTCCATCGGCTGCTCGTGTTATCCACTAGTGACAGACTTGACAGTGAGAAATGAACTGGATAGCCAATGTCTGAAAGTTTATTGGTCGGAAACAGCGAAAAAGCAAAAAACATCGACCAAAAATGCACGCAGAAATGCTCCTTCAATCGTCGTGTAAAATCGAAGCCCAAGTGGCACTGGTCGTTATCTCTTTTTCCATCAACAAGTAAAGGCAGTTTTGATGGGATGAGCATTGGAAAAAGCATCACTGGATTTGCTGTTAGCAGAGCAAAGCGAATTAAGCTAAGTGAAGGCGCGCGAAACGACCGCCACCTACCGGAAGAGGAGCGAGGGTGGTGGTGGTGGGGGACTGGGGAGAAGGGAGGTGGGCAAATGCACCGCCTAAAATAGACTCGACGAATGCTCATGCCACAGTCAGTGTAGTCAGCGAGTCCTTCCTCCAGTCTTGCCTGGGTAATACAATTAGACCAACCTACCATCATCCTTTGTGTGATGGATTGTACCTCCAGGAGACAATAAAATAAACTGGGTGGAAGAGGACCATCTGGAGGCTCAAGAGCGAGTACCATGAAATTAGAACGCAACAATTGTTTTATCTTTCCAATGTTTTCATAACCAGCTTTGTTTTATTCGTGGCCACTTGTCATTCGGAAGTGAGAATAATCGAATCTTGCTAAAAATAATGCAATCACGTCTGCTTTACATCTCATCCTCTCCAAGAACTGAGCCATTCAAAAGGCCAAAACTGCACTCCCAATTGTTGGTCAAAGACATGAAATTAAACAACAATTTGCATAAAGTGGGCCATATCTTCGGGAGAAATTGAAACAATAAGGAGTTACATTTTTTTTCCGCACAGTGATAGGAGGGAAGCAAACAAATTTTAAATTCAGGAGGCACTGCCACTACTTCCATTGTCTCAATAGTGAAAGGGAAAGCCATGAGATAAATTTAAAAAATGATCCTAGAAACAGAGGTTTTTGATTCAGTTTCCCAAGACATTCATCAGGTCGCAACTCACCAAGTGGTTGGATGCTGGGGCTGACGGCGCAGTGTCTCCATCTCCTCTTCTTCCTCCTTCACCCGAGGAGGTGAAAGTGGAGGAGTTACGGGCGGGGGCGGAACAAGGATGACGAAACGTGGCGGTGGCCTCGGTCGCAAACGCGGAGGCCTTGCAGCACCATAAAGACCGTGCGCGTAGATCTCCTCTAGCGCAGCGTCGGGCACAAGGTAGCGCACTGATTGACCTCGCGCCAAGGCCCGTCGTACCACGGTAGCGCTTAGTCCGTTCTGGCTCCACTCCGTCGCTAGAATCACGTTTTGCTAATGCAAAAATTGGGGGGAGGTAAGCACTACCATCCATCTCAGCATAATGTACGGCTCAGAATCGGTTGAAGCTGAACCAGGATTGGAATCAAGCACCTAACTCTGGTAAAAATGCATTTTTGCAGATACACAGATGGTAGAATGCAGAGCTGCTCAACCCACCTCTACTACTAGTCTTCCAGCTTTATACGCTCCTAAGAAAGTTACCTTTAGATTACCACGTCCAAGTGCGTCCTAATGTATGAATTGGGAAGGACATTCATGGGAGAGCCGACAAGCCCGCTCTAAGGGCAATTGCGCCTTCAGCTGGTGGAAGCGTCCACCACGAGTAGCCGAGTGTACTCAGACTAACTGACTGAAACCACATAGACTTTTATGAACATTAGTGAAGCGAAACGGGATTTTAATGGCTTGGAATTTCGTTGTGAACACGGCGGTTTATGACCATGAGGTGGGGACATGAAATTCCCTTCCCACAATGCCTTCGTAAAAATATTCCCGCAAAAAGCAATTCCTGTATGGGATGGGCCTGGTGAAGGCCGCCATTCGCCACTTAACGCCGAACCCGAAATGAATCTCCTCATGTTACATGATGCTAGGCTCACGACAAACTCTACCGCAAGCAAGAATAAAAAGGCCCAAGCAGGAATGTAGTCACAGAAGGCGTTCAAGGGCGCAAGGATGTTGATTTGGCCTTCTTCTGATTCCCTTGATGATGGCATGGGTCCTGTATATGCTAAGTCACTCAACTTCCCCACAGGTTTATGATGAAGTTTCTTCCAAACTATTCCGTCTCGCACTGACCTCATGAATAAATTGAGAACAGAGGTTGCTTTCTTTTCAGAGTGCACGGATATTTAGTGTGGAAAAAAGTGGCAAATAAGCTAAAATCTAGTAAGAAATTTTACACAATTGAGTCACTGTTAGATACGAGAATTATGGCTATTCCTGTGTGTAATGAAGTAATGGTGGATTTGGTATCCTTGAGACAACTATTACGCTATCCGAATCTACCCACCCTGAGAGGAGAGCGGGATGATTGTACTTCATGTTATCCCTAAAACTAGTTCAAAATTTAATATCTACCAAATTTATCCTTTTTAATTCCCCACAATTTATTCTCACAAAAATCGTTTGAAGGAATAGGCCACTTAGTGAAGATGCTCTCCACCTTCTTAGAAAACTGAAATTAGCAACAGCAAGTCAGAGATACTATCACTTACCTGACATCAGAGGAGGACAGAATAAAAAACAGACCCAACCACAGGTTTTTCCTCTTCTTGCTGAGTGGACAAGTACAGCAAAAAACGATTCGGAGCAGGCTTGGGTGCCTTGTGTTTTAAGGAGGGTTAATAGTGAATTACAAATCTGACACATAAGAAATCATACTTCGACTTCTACTCTTAGTGGAAAACGGTCAAATTTTGTTTGAAAAACTCTATCAGCATCATTTAAAAACGGTATTTGAAAGACTTTAAAAGACGGTAAAATTCCTGATACCCCACTCGCACCGGACAGCGACAGTGAAAGCACATTTGTCCTATCGACCATGAAATGCGTTGAAAGAGGTTAAGTTCATGAGCAAGCTGCCTTGAACAGCGTGGATTCAACCCATGCGCGGTTGGGCACAAAATGGAGTGACGGGTATTGGAGAAACTGCGATGCTCCAAATTATTTTCAAGTTTCTCGGAGAGCTCGCAGCCAGTTTAGCATAAATCGGAGTAAGGGAAGAAGGGTGAGGTGAAGGTTAGAGCAAACGTTTTAGCGATTTATACCAAATCATACAGACGCTACACAGCAGAAATGTAGAAGTCAATGCACCTTGCGAAGGCAATGCAGCTCCTTGAGTTGATTAAATTAAACTCGCCATGTGCGCGTTTTATGAAAGAGAATCACTAGTAATCATGTTTTCGTCTCTGTTGTGCGCAGTAGAAGAAAAGTTATGCGGACCGTAACTGACCTATATGTAGGAAAACCTGGATCCCAGAATAAAAATGACAAGAATGAGAGAGGTAATTCAGCTTATTTGCACTCACAGAATAAATTCACCAGTTAAGTGACCTCAAATAGAAGAACTGTACCTCGACCAGAGATTTGAGCAGTTATTATTGGAGGGAATCAACAGCCTTGTCCGTGTGATACCCATAATGCGCATCCAAACCTGCAAGTCAGCAGGTGTGTCACATGTGAGCGGTCAGGCACAGCCGAAGCGAGGGGAAAATGTCTAAATTTAGATTCATAATCTATGTATGTCACACGAGAGCAGTAGCTGTAGCTGCAGAAGCAGTGAGCCAATGGAGCTTAATGAAAGTCGACATTTATTCTTGTCACAAGGAGGGAGGAAAGAGAGAGGCTTTTACTTGCATCGACAAAAGTCCACGATATAAATAGAATGTAGGTGTGGGGAATGTAGGAGTGAGTCCCATCGGACTAACCTCATAGCGAGAGAGAAGGTCCATTTCGTAAAGAAGACGAGCAGCGTTGGAACCGGGTCGGCTTATGCAGATTATACCGTAATCGCGCACCAATGCAGTCATCTGAAAGCGCATAGCAAAAAACGTCTTATTGAAAGACAATACGATGAAATTTCAAATGAAGAATACAAGCCTGAAGCACTCGGTATACGCTGGCTGCTCATTAATAGCTGAGAAAAGGGAAAGCCTTTGGTTTGCGATTTTGGGAAAAAGCAACTTCCACAACCCACAAACAATGCGTTCTGTTTGAGGTAACGCTATTTACAGATTACGAAGAATGCGGTCACTCTACCCAGAACAGTGCGAGCAATTACTATATCGCATTTGTGATGCTACATGGCAAATGTGTTAAACTCGAGATCTGAAAGACTACTCGTAAAAGGCCAAATACAAGCGCAAGAAAAACAATAGTAGTTTTTCTTGACCACATATTTAATCCAGACAGTACAAAGGTCGGATGTGAATGAAGTAGGGCGAATAAGCTAAGTTCCACTAGTTTTGATCCATATTTATGCCTGATTGTGCAAAACGTTATAGAGAGCAGGAATGTGAGGCCTCAGGACAGAATCAGATCAACACTCACGTCGTCTAGCCCGAAACAGAGTTGGAAACGCAAAAAAAAGAGTTCATTCCTTGTAACCTTTTCAAAAGACAAGATGACATCTGAGAAATTAAAAATGTGGCCTAACATATCCTACCTACTCACCGTCTCAAAAAAGATAAAAACCGATGCCTGTAGAACCAAGTGGGCCGCGCATAAGCCCGCTTAAGGTGTTAACTGAAAATATAAAGCGAACGAAATAAGTAATCGCGATCCTCGGTGTGTCTCACTGCAACCATTACGTGTGATTCCTAGGCATTTGTAGAATGCATTCAAGAGTCTACAAGGCATGTACGGAATTGCACCAGGCCATCGGCGCGCTACACCACTCTCTGTCGGTACTTGCCATTTGCCACCCGCTTATTTCGCACCCACCTTCTTGCATCAGATGTCAACGGAACAAACCTCATGCAATGCCACCTTGTACGCTTTACACATCGAATTTACTTCGCTTTAAATACTGCATTTGGTGAAGTACTTTAGGAAGAAAAACATCACTCACAAACGGTTCTAAATTGTGATTTTTATTTGAGTGGCTTAAGGGTAGGTGTATCATGTTCAGAAGGACCTCCCATTCCATAAACCTGGTGACCGAAGGAATTCGCAATTAACATGTCAAAAAGGACTGATCGACGTCACCGACCGAGAGGAAACGATTTGCTAGCATGTGACTGAAGCTAAGTTCGCCATGGGTATGCAGTGTGCCTCACACCATTACAAACTTATTATTGAAAGCTAAGCAACAATTACAACTGAGATCTATCTCCCGTTACCGAAAAAACCCAAATCCGTAAGAGAAAAGAACTTTCAAAAACAGCTACCTTGCAGACGCCCGAAATCCCAAAAAAACGTTTACGCTCAATTTCTGCAAACTCTCCATTACTGCAGATAACTCCCGATCATTCCGGAAGTTGCGCCCTCATTCTCCTGCAGATTGCTAAGACTAAGTTCAAGTGTACCTTCGTTGTACAAGTTGGCACTACCTTCGCAGACATCCATGCCCATGCCCATGCTCACGCCCGCTGAGTAACTCGAGCCCAGACGCGGTCTCTGACACCCCACAAAAATCCTGTCCAGTCATCACCTAAACCCGAACCCACATGCCACCTCCGTGTTGACTCACCCGCGTCAGTTAGTTAGGATATCTAACCTTTGGCGTGTCCCATGGATTACCGGGTTGGTGGCCTCGGCATAAACCTGCTAGCTCAAATTACAATACACATTTGCAGCTGGGTTTCTCCTAGACAAACGAGACGAGCCTGGCAGTCAACGTGTCAGAATTCAAGAACTTTCAACTGGACACTATGGGGATTGAAAGGTATGCTATAAACTGATGGCAGTAAGTGGATTCCAAGGTATCGTCTTAGCTTTGAACGCAAAAAAGGGCATTTGATTTGTAAATAATCTCAACGGTTAGCCTAGCTAGATGCAAAAGCGCCCAACCCAATGAAAATGGCAAATCTTTGATGCAGTATCACTTTTGATTAGATAACGAGGAAAAATGCATAAGGAGGAATCGGTGAAACAGGAATGGAAATTTTTGAACATGGCTTAATACACGAGACCGCATGAAATTCACCAGGTCTGATTGATTATCTACCCCAGAAGCATGAATGAACGAGATCAACGAAAAGCCGATCAGACAGCCTAAAAAAGATCCAATTCGAGGGAACGGTGAAAATCCGAACGGATTAAACAGGTCGTGGTTACAGGAACACAGACTCAGGTACACTGAGTGTTTAGGGGCATAGAGAAAGGGGAAAACTGCGACGAGGACGGTCAATTAGCAAGTGGGAAAACAACACAATACATTGTCCCAGGAATTACTTTCAATTCATTCCAAGAGAGCGTTGTGCTACAATGGTAGAGAATAGCGAGCAAGGCGAGGGAACGATTTTCTGTACTAAGGACATTCTTATGACTAAATTTAAGCAATAAATTACCAGATCAACAATCATCGCAACTCCGCTGTGACACTGCTTATGTCGACCTCAAGTTGAGAATCGGAGCAAACTGACATGCCTTCCAAACCGGGGGTATGCTGCAGTAGAAACAACTAGGTTAGCTCTTCGATATATTCCGTCTCTCAAGTGATAGAAGGAAACATACTATGAACTGTGGCAGATTTGTTATGGAATTTCATCGCACTCGACAGATCCTGCCAATTCTCCACAAAACGATCTCTGAGGTGTCTACATCTACGGTACGAATCTTGCAATGCTTTCACGAGTCAACAGCAAGGCGCATTTCAATGAGCTATTTTTATAACGTTTTTAGGGGTAATTTAAGTCCCATAGAGCTCTGAAGCATATTGAGAGAAGTGCAGGTGTCGTAATTGGAAAATGTTGAGATGCAACGATATTTGCTGTAAATGCAGTTAAGTGAGGAAGCAGTTTCAATCTTCCACAATACACATGCTACGGCAGCGGCTTGGAGTCATCCTCACATTACTCAATTCTTTGGATAACGCTGCTTCCAGACTCGCGTTCCTTAACGTGAGAAGGACTAGTTGGTTGAATATTCTTAATCCAATGCACCATCAGAGCAAAATAAAGCAGAGATAAAAATTCAACTTCGCTGTTTCTAAAGCCAACGATATGACCGGTGAAAACGAACAAAGAGCGAGATAGTGGACTGACATCGTCCTCCGACCAAAGGTTGGGCGTGGTAAAGGACTCGAGGAGATCGGCACCACATACGAGTTTGACCCGAACCGGGGGCAGGGCAGGGGGAGCGAAGGCAGACGCGGACGCGGATGCAGGAGAGCGTCTTCGGCCGCAGCAGCACCGACCACTAGGCTCCGCATCTTCCGCAGCCTCTGCGTCACGGAGGGCGCGCAGGTGCGCTGCCAGCCACGCATTTGTTGCTGAGCCCCTATGCATCGTTTTCGTCGCCTCATCATCCTGTCCCTGCGAACCTGAGGTGCAGTTAAAAAGGTACTATGCCGCTAAACATGCACACAATTCCAATCATATTGCCAACTCCCCAAATCACGCCTTGAATCAAGTAATAAGCGTTATGAATACCTTCTCCACGCCACCGATTTCAAGTGCTTCTCATAGGTGGAAGTCTATGAGAACGCAACAGTCTGAATAAGGCATTGCTCAAAGAACCAGCGTCTTATTACAAGCTCCTTCGATGAATGAATTATTGATCTCAACTAACACCGGTCTCCCCGTCTCATTCATTAAGAACTCAACAAATTTAATTAACAACTGTGTTGGGGCTCTCGATTGATGTCTTGACAAATCAAGGGCTGTTCGAAGCCAAATTGTGCTTATTGTACCAACCAAGGCTCCATTAACAAGATTCATCTTAGACTACAGTGAAAGTTCCTTGGGAAGAAAAATCTCTAGAAGAAGAAATTCACCCGAGATTTCTCCAAGTCGTGGATCCTCCAGATCATTCGGATCAAAGGTCGCCGCTTCTGTCCCTGCCCCTACCGCTGGCTCATCACCAACAGCACCATCAAGACTTTGTGAAATTCGGTGCATGCGTGCCTGGATTCGTTCAAGAACACGTCGAGTGGGTGTCCAGTGGCAGCGGGAAGCCTCCCAGGAGTCTACGGCCAGCCAATCAGAAGTGGTGGCACAGGCTAGTCGCGCTAGACGGCAGCGAGACGCAGCCGAAGCCAGACCCGCTTTTGCGTAAGCGTCCGATACTGGAGAGAGGACGCCCACAACCACAACTTGACGTCGAGGATTGAGCAAATGCTGATTGGGTGACGGAAATCCTTTCGCCGTTCTCAGTTCCCCATCATCATCTGCCTGAGGTGGTTTTTGTTTTTGGTGCGGTTGTTGAAATGACCATGTTTTTTCAACGGCGTCCCGTGCCAACTCTGGGAGAAAGAACAAGAGTGGCGCACCAAATCGAAACACTTTAATCAGCCGGGGGCCTTCTTATTGTCTGGATAGTAATTAAAGTGGTCCAATTTTTGCAGCAATCTACTTGCGTCAGAGAACAGGCTTTAACCCCGATGATGAAGCCAAGACAATAAATAGGATGTAGCTGCTAATCTACTTCAATAATGACCTCTCAAACAATCGGTTTGCTACCAGGCTTCAGCAGGGACATGTCTCAAACCGATTTAGGTAATGAATTTGATGGAATCGCCCGAAATTTCGCATTGCAAATAGTTGTGTAGTTGAAATTAACAATATCAGCCGATAGTTCAGTGGTAGGCCATGAGACGCAGCATGAGTGTAAACATTACCGAAAATAATCGAAAGGTGTAATCAATTTGAAAACTGAGAGGAAATTAAAGGAGCCGGCATCTAAGATAGGTGGTATCCAAAGGCCGTTACTAGGTTTGTCCAATCCAGGAACCCGTTGGGATACCAAACATGAGCTATCGCCGGGGGATTTGCATAGAGGTACGAATGGTAAAAACTAATTTCTCCCGTGAGTTATCGGCTTAACAACCACGGCTTTTGCTTTTGTGGCTGAATCCGAAAGGTGGCTTACTCGAGAGGCGACAGTGAGAAAGTTAACCAGATAGCAGCCCACATGTGAAGTCGCTTTGGTCTCTGTTGGTACACTTTCTACAGAACAGTGAAACAACACTTCTTAAATGAACTAACTTTAATGATGTAAATAAACTAACAAAGGTAGTCACGAATAAGATAGTGCAACTTATCAGTCCTCTAAACAAATGAGAGTGCTGGCGACTTTGTCGATTTCAGGAAAAGAAACATTTATAAATAATACCTAGCATGAACTGTTTATCCCAACTTTGAATGTGGGAAATTGGCAGATATTTCTCTTCTGACAGTTTGACAATTCAGAGAAAGCTCGTGGCGCATGTAACTACGATAGTCAAGGAAAGTTTCCAATTTTACCGGTTCGTAAAATAAAAAAATACTAATAGCGATTGAATTATTGTCCTTTTCAACCACAAAGGCAAAAGAAAATTCATCGCCAGTTTTATTGTTCGCAATAAACTAACTTTCTGATAATTAGGCACAACAACAGCAACAGGAAACTGATTTGGCTGGCAGAATGTATCCAAAGGTTCAGCTTTACGTCCTAGCACGCCTTGAAGAGAAGTTGAGCTAGCTACTTGGAGCTCGAAAACAACGTCTATGAAGGCACTGTCAAAAAGTTTGGCAGCTGATCACACAACACCAATACAATTTAAATTGGCTTCAATACTGGCACATAAAGGGGCCAATCTCCTTTAAAAACAGATTCAAAGGCCAAAAGATTTTGTTTTAATGGCCCCAGTCTCTGCAAGACAAAAAGTGTATGTAAGAATCAAATAGGGTATCTGCAAGCTTGACTCGGCCTAGTTTGAGAGTGTATGAAGACGCAAAATGTTGATTTGCTGCATTGTGTTTCGATTGAATGACGTCTCAGCTTGGCTCATTAATACACATTTTTAAGAAGACGCCAATTAAAGACCTAGGCGGATAAAGTGAACGTCAGTACATCCTGGAGGCTAAAAGATGAAGCGGGACAGAATATATACACGACAAGAGGTGGATAAAATTCACCTTCCGCATTGTAAACGAAGCAGCTATCCCCTCTCCCTCCAGGCCAATTGATTGTATTGATAGGGACTGCTCAATGCGACTTCATCCATGAGGCAAATTCGTGTGCGTTCACAAGCGCTGCTAACGGCCGCACTGCACGCAATGCCAAGGGCTCAAAATGCCTCCAAAGGGCTGAAATTCACTCACACGTTACTTGACTCCCGCCTCTGATCGGAAGAGAACTAGGACCGGTTTAAGCATAGAATGACCGGATTATTTGAAAAGCACTAGCCCTTGCACTAGGGACTGAATACGACTTTTACATTTATTCAGCAGAACATTTCGGTTAAAAAACGCTCACTTAAAGCTACGATCATCGAGTTATGTGTCAATAATGTTTTGGCTTATCCTATAAGCCAAGATTCCGAGATATGGGAAACAAAGCGCATTGACCGCTTTGCAGCGGAATTCAGCGCAATAGATAATGAACTCTACCGCCTTCTTTTTCTCGAGGTGAAACCTTAAATCAAACCACGGTGTAAGTTAAAGCAAGTGAACTAGGAGTGCATTTAGACTCAAAAATCTCTGTATTTGGTTTGAAAAGAAAAAAAGGCATATCTGGCGATAGGACTTCGTGCAGATCTAACAACGGTAAGCTAATTATAGGAACGTTTATTCTAGGGTCTTGGAATTAAAGCGGCTTGTCAGTCAAAATAAAAAAAGATGGTTGTCAAATCTTGCAAGTAGAGATCTTCCCCTTTTTACCAAGACTGCTTCATCACGCAACTTAGAGGGCTCAGGCTCGATTCCCTAATTGTCCTAGCATGAACTCCTTGTGGGTTACAAGGTTTAGAATTCGCTCCTGTCCATACATTATCAACCCTTCTATTCATCAACAAGTCAGTACCAAAACAGTACACCTTATAGCTTAGTGTTAGAGGAATCAAATGCTGCGTCATTTCAGAGGCAGTATTGGAAGATGACAGCAGTTATGTAGAACAACTTCCACCGCGATACACCCACCTGCTTCCATGGCAGCTCGCAGATCACAAAAACCGCCTTTGTAATTCCGGCGTCCTTAACCACCTGCGTGGGAAAGGTTTATAATAAATACGCCCTCTCAGCCAAGACAACAGAAAGAAGGGCCCTCATAGACATATCAACAGCGCGTTTTTGATGCGAAAAATCAAAGCAAGTGCGCTCCTTAGGCAAATGTTTGATAAAACGAACATAATGCATCTGCGTTTTAACCATCTTCTCCAAAATATGCCTATAGTTTGGAAAATTCTTGCGCAAATTGATGGCATATGACGGGTCAGCCGGTGCCAACTTGCTAAGGCAGCTGGAAATCACTGAAAGTTCAATACGCGCAGATGATATCTCCCTTCATAGCTAATAGTGGTGTGATAGAAAACGTAGAAAATGGTCAACTTAGTCTGCATGCTTTAAAGACGTTAGTGAAAAAAAACAAACAATACTGACACAACGAACAGAAAATGGAATAAGTAACACCTGCCAATTTTCAAGAGTCGTGCTAATCCGAGCCAGAAAAATACAGCTTAAGCAAATGATTCTTGAAATTTTCTGACTGAGTTAGCCAAAAAAGTAAAGTGAGAGCAGCATCAACCTATAGAAGTCTATTTTCAGACTCGTAAAGCACTGTGATACCAGAAAATTTTCAGAATAAAAGAAAACATGTTCCCTACATTTTGATTATTACCGCAAACGATAAACGGGTGTAAAATCTTTAGATAGGTGTCTTCAAAATGGCCAATTCACTGAACTAGTTTTGGCCTACCTAACTTTCACACTTAATTTCTTTACTGTGAGATGGGAATGCAGACAGGGCCAAATTATTAAAAGCAGGCATAACGCGGATTGCACACCATACCATTAATGTCCTGGCAGGTAGTGATTGACAGTTACACTTCAGCCTCCACCCTCTTGGTCCAACTTTTTTTTCAAATAACGGCGGCCAGTACCTTTCCCACTCACGAGTTTTCTTCTAAGTGCTCTTCAACTATCACTACGAGCGCACTCCACTTTCCACAAATTCTCACCAGTTCTTCGTGGGCATTTATACCAAAACGTTACATGAACATAAGCTAGCCTTTAACTGAAGATCATAAAGACCACTTTTGGTAGTGGAGGAATGAATTGACGGGGGATTCCGTCACTACAAAAGTTTATCCAATTTCTAATTTCCAGGGGAAATTTCAATTGCAAATCCAACTGTCGTTTGTCTTCGGTAGGCTTGTTTGTATTGCAAATAGAGGGGGCCCCGTGGACTATGCATCGCCTGCTTTGTAGGACTTAAAGTGAAGCAGTGAGAGTGTTAGTTGGGAATAAGATCCTAAAAAACAGACACGCCTTTTTAAAGTCCGAGTCAGCGCCACTTTATTTCCAAGGCCCCATTTATCCCACCTAATCCTCCCTCTCGCATTCTGCTAAAGAATATGTGTGTAATGAAGGCTAACTGTCATTCGTTGTTAAATTGCCACCAAAGGGCAAATGCGTTTGCAAGAAGCCGAAAGCAATCAATGTCCTCAACACTGCACTTTTACTGTCACTAACATAATTTTTCGTGACATTTGGAACGAGCCTTTTCGCGGAGACGAATGTTCACTACGAGATTCCGCGTACCTCTGTTTGTAAAATTTTACAAAGGCACAAGGTGCCAACAACAGCGATGAATAAACTTTTACCCTCATTGACAGCCAGTTGTATCAGCGGGGAGCACAAATTCCAGAAAAGGAGGAGAAGGGAAATATGCATAAGCAGATAAGAAATCAAAAGAAGGACCAATGAATTTATGCAAATGATTCTAATTTGTGTCTTAATACTATCAACTCGCCAATCACTTGTGCATGCAATCGACTCAAAATTAGAGGCACACTTCATAGAGTCAATCGGCAATGTGATAACGACAATTGATACAACCTCAAACAAACTATTGCAATATCAGAACTCGGGGGCCTATCAAACAGCACAGAATCTGCGGACATTTCTTAAAGGAAACTTCTTTCCTGTTTACTCACCCATCATACGGAGATGCATAGTGGTAATAGGATTAAATGATCCACACGCGACGAGGACCACTGGCTCGGGAGCTACCGACTGCCAAGAACAGTAGCAGCGGCAGTCGCAGGGATCCATTGACCACTTGCCGCTCTCCTCGTTCCGCTCAACTTTTACAGGTGGGGGAGATGGTAAGAGGGCCTTCGTCACTGCTACCCCCGCCGTCGCTTTGTCCCCTGGTTCACTCTCGCCCGATGGGGCGGATACTGCGCCCTCTGCAGGCCTTACTTCTCTCGGCCGCTTGGCACGAATGGATGAGCCTTGTCTGGAAGACATCGCTGCCGATTCGACTGCAGGATCACGCGGCGATGTAGAGGTAGAAGATGAATAAGAGGAGTAAGAAGAAGAGAAGGAGGTGGTATTCTCGGTAGAGGAATAGGAGTCGTACGAGGATATGGTGTTGGTGGTAGTGGCGGAGAAAGAGTGTGTGGAAGAACCATTGAGAGAGGAAGATGAGGAGGCAGTAGACACAGACTTTGCACTAGAATTGGAGGTAGAAGAGGGGAGACTACGGGCTCGTCGTTCGCTGTCAGCCGCAGGCGTGACGGTGGCAGTGGTAGGAGAAGTAGAAGCGGCAAAGACCACAGTATCTAGGGAAGTGGGACTGCTGGATGCAGACTGATTACTATTTGAACGCGAAGGCTGACGAACATCCTGGCAACGCTCGTTCATTCTTCATGTAGTCATACTGCACGCCATCAAAAGCCTGCCGAAAGGAGGAACCGTAAAAGCCATCACTCCACTCACTAGTTTCATCGCATGCTCCGTATAGATCGGCGACCAAATCGAGTGCACATGCTAGACCAGGATCATCCAATCGCATGCATGCCATCTAGTCCAACTTGGAGACAGAAACGACTTGAAGGTAGTGCAGGGACTTCATGCTAACCATCCCCACTTGCGCTCAGATTGTGAATAGATTTCCAAACACAAGTATCAGGAGATCAAACAAGAAATTCAATCGTCGGACCCTGAGTCTTTCCTCTCGTTCGTTTGATACCAATTTCTCTCATCTGATTTCCCCTTTTGACCTTATTTCGTTCCCTCCTTGCTAAAATGCGTCGTACGTGTGTGACGCTAATAGAAAATACCCTTAGAAATTTAAAACCATCGATATTTAGGATCATTAGGAGCCGGAAATGGGAAAAGTCAAAGTCCATAGTTATGAATTAAAAAGGGAGAGGGAAGGGGAGTGAGACAGTGTGAAACAAACATCGCATTGGAGGAAAGAGGAAGTGATGAGTGCAATACAAACAACGACTATTTTTAATAGACACGCAAGAATAAGTTAAACGCAATGCAAAACAATGGTAAAAACGGAGGCAAAGGCCAAAATAGTGAGTATATTTTCGGTTTAAACACTACGTACAATGGAAGACTGTTAAGCAACCTCATCTGTCGCTTGTGTGTCCTCACCATCGATGAAAGATGGGATAGCTTCAAAGGTAAGGAGATCGCTGGAAGAGGTGGCTGCCTTGTCGATGGTCTTCACAGGCCCAAGATCCACGCCGGGAGGGATGCGGAACCATTCGACACGGAGACCCTCAAAATCGCGTTCGCCCTCAGCCTTGAGGAGCGAGTAGGAGCGGAAGGGCTGGAGATACGCGATGCAAGGGACCTCCGCGATACCGGCGCGCGGTTTCAGAGGACAGGAGAGAAAGGTGAGGTGATTAAGTACACCAAGATGCCAATTGCAAGCGACCAAGCCCTCGGCTAGAGCGATTGGGCAGTGGGGAAGGAAGATTAAAGTTCGACGTTCCTTTGGAAGTTGATATCGGCCCTCCAAATTCGAAGATAAAATCTGCAGGAAAGAGATTGAAATGCAAAATAAGCGCACACTTTTGAAGTGGAAAGATGCCTACAGAAGTGACTCCCATGTTTCAGCTAAGTTAACCTAGCCCTTTCTAAAAAGTATTTCATTATGTTTTCGAGAACATTCACATTAAAGGCCAAATAGTTTTATGATAATTAAACACCTATTTAATTTATAACTTTCCGGGGAAAAGTGGCCCACCTGAGAAGACGATGATCTAGTTAAATTTTTCTCCCAAAGAGCCGACTGGTCAGTGGCAATCTATCCACATTGCCAGGGGAAATAAGAGGTGAGAGGCTTATTCAAAAGTTTCCATACAAAGCAGTAAATGAGCCGGAAACTACCTCAATTTAATTGTCAGCCTTGATTTCAAGCCCTCTGACTTATGAAAGCGTGCCCACGGATATTAATTCTGGGTCTTAGCCGTGGCATACCGGACAAATAAAAACCATGAGTTTCTTATCAGTCATATAACGTGTTTTCCGCAAAGACTGATAAACAAAAGGCGACCCAAACACCTTCAATCTAAGGGGACAAGAGTCTGCATTTGATAGAGGATAAAATTCCATTCAAAAGGTTAAACAGTTTTCATTAATAACACTATAATCGACACATACCGCTTCCTAAATGGAACTATTTCCGTGGATTTGACGCCTGCAGATTTCGCTGTGCACCTTAAAAAATCTTTGAATACACACATTTCCAGAAAGACTACATTTCTTTCACTACAGTCAAATTAACACTTCGCTGCCTTTCAAATAGAACCCTACCGGTTTGACTTATCCTCCAATCCTCCCTTAGCTTTATAAGGAGATATGCAGGTTTCAAGCAGCCAGATTCGTAAATAAATAGGATGTGAGTGAGCGAAATCCTCCTGGGGCTGAGCATGGACGTATATTTGCGTCTCTTAAGCACAGCTTTAAGTGCAAATTGCTCAAGATAATCCATGGGTGTATAAGCACTACTAGAAAAGGCCACAAAACAGAAACACGAGGATTCTGCTATATTCCAGTCAACCATTTCGATTTCATTTAAAACCTACTCAGCTATCGCCTGCAATTCTCTTGTATCTATACCGAAATACGGGAAAGAATGCCCATCGATAAAGCGAATTTGTGAAATTTCCAGCAGCCAGACCGAATGAACTAAATATAGATATTAATATTGTTGCTGAGGGCAAAGAAGCAGAGAAATGCAGTGCGAAAGCAATCGACTTCGCTTGTTCGTTTTTTTAAGTCAGAAACAATTACCAATCGAATGACAAATGAAAAAGATGGAAGATAAAAAAACGCTCAAAGACTCCAACAAAAAACTGCTAACGAAATCATGTTTTGGCATCAATTCCACTTAAAAAAACTATCCAGTTGGAATTGCTTTTCTGCCCTTGCCCCAGCTTCATCATGAAATATGGGGCGAGATTCCGAGCAATCAGACTTAAGAATCAAATACCACTGGAAAGCCTAAAGCAGACATAAATAACATTTAAGAATGCACTTGACAGTAAAACCAATAAAGCGATTTCTCAGAGCGTGGGCGAAAACATCATATAATTAACCAAATTGAATTTAGAAAGGATAGCTTACACAAAAGCCTAACTCCCTAATAAAGTTCCTCGAGGTAGTTTTGAGCACAGGATCATAAACAAACGTCTTCCCAGGTGAGAAAATGCCCCCAGACATCTGGATGAGAGCTGCAAGGAAGGCTAGCTGGCGCAGACTGGCAGTGTCGACAGCGGGGTTGCCAAGACCTAAACAGAGAAGGGGTGCAAAGCCTGCGGAACAGCGAAAGCGTGGGCGTAGCTGCGCTAGCACTTCAGTAACGAGAGAAGTGGGGCGCAGGAAGGAAGCCAGAGCGGCGTCGAACTTGGAGCTCAGCGCTGAAGGACTGTCATCTGGCAGAATGAACACCGTCCTTCGTCCGCAGCTCCCTGGGTTAGTGGGTACGGGAAGGGTGATTGAGAGAGGAGCGGTATAACCTTTCGCCTTGAGACGCCGACGCATGCCCTTTAAACAACCAAGTAAGTAAGCATGGAAGATTTAATTGCCACGATAAGTTCGGTAACGTAGAGAAATAAAGAGTGATTTAATGCATTTGCTTATCATCTTGGCGCCAGAGTACAGCATTAAACACAGAAGGAAACCAGACGTATGAGATACCAGGCAAGAGACAGAAGTAACTCACTTTTGACAGAGCACAAGTCCACTCATCCTCGTTCTCGCTATCTAATTGCGAGGGCTGCGAGGCCGAGTGGCCCTGATGAATCGTCCTAGTTCGCATTTTCTTCGACAGAGTCCCAGCTAGTTTAGGGATCCAAAGCAAAACCAGTAAATGATGTTGCGATTCTAGATTTGTTGTACCAGTTTTGCACGGAGAGTTAAATAATCTCTCAGAAAAAATACTTCAAACACAGTCATTTAAAACCACACGAGATAAAATTTCCAGGCCGAAATTATAAGCGGTAATAAATGGAATATCTTTAGGCTGAGAGATCAAGGCGTCAAAGTACTTTTTCCCATTTTTTATTTCATCTGTGAGATATTCTGCACAATATTCGTCGAAGCATGGCATAGGAAAGAATGATTGAAGATAGATTACTGGAGCAAAACAAGGCTTCTGTCCATAGCTTAGGGAGAACCGTAGGATAAGTGGGATCAAAGGCCAACACAATAAAAGCAATAGATATGATGTGTATTTTGGAGGATTCTAGTGTGAGGTTATTTGAAGACGCTATTTAAGTAAAAAATGGAGTCAATTGCTAAGGGGTGCAGCATTTGAAAAGAACCCTAACCACATGGAAAACACTATTTCGGCCCTCGGGAATAACTCACTTCCAGTGCGACATTTCCAAAATGAAAAACGAGCGATCATTCATCGGACATTTTATGGAGAAGGGGAAGTTTAAGGGGCAAACTTATTACCATCTTCACGGGAGATAAGCCTTATATCAACCTAACATAAACCACATCATTCAACAGAAGCGAGTAAAAATCAAAAACATAGAAAATCTTCACTTTTCTCAAATTCCTGGACTTTACTGAGGATGTAAAAAAAACATCAAGTCAGAGCGCAAAACTCCTTGCAGAGGAATGAGATTCTTCATTACCAACCTTTTTCATTGAATGGAAACTGCAAAAAGAATTCAATCAAACCCATGATGACGCAGCATATTCTACGTTAACGTGTTACAACATTTTCAACGTCAGGCACAGCTAGAAAAACCGACAACGAATGACGGATAACCAACGTCTAAATTAGCAAAACAATGGTAGCAAGCGATCAAAGTAACCGAATTCCTACTGATAAAGAGAGCATGTAATTTGCGAGCAAGATTAAATTATCACTCGGAATTTGGAAACCAGCATTACTTTGAGGTCTGTGTGTTGTGAAAAAGTCGTGGGCAAGAGAATATACAGAACCGGAGCGCCTCGTAGTTCCCAATACATTCGTTAAATCACCCTTAGAATCGACGTGGGGAAAATACCAAAGTGGTCATTTAGTAGGACATTGGCTCAGCTAAGTATCAATGGTCGTACAAACCGTTGAATAATTTGACCACTGGCGAGAATCCCAAAATCAACAATAAAACTATTTCTGATTTACGTCAGCCAGCATAAACAATAATATACGAAATGGAAGTCACTAAAAACAACTAACCAAGTAAAATGAGCCAAGGTTTTCCCAAGTTTTTTCTCGACGTATGGCCATAGAGCTTTACAACGTTAGCAAATAATATCATTTATTAATAAAACAACGCTTCGATTAGAGAATGAGGCCCACACTTTGGGATGCATGGGAGAACGAGAGCAAATTGATGAATATAAGAAAAAAACAACTCTAAGCGTAAATCAAGCTCGGGTTTCGAACACATACCTGCGATACGACACACGCAAATTCACCAACAAAGAAAAAAATGCGTGGAACAACCACGTTTCTGTGATTCGCAATGATACCACTGCATAAAATACATACGACACAAATATCACTCTCTTCTAAATATTTTTATTAAGTCTATCTACACTCTAAACACGCCCAACAAGCTTTTGATGTCGAAACAGATGAGCAACCTTAAGGAAGCAACTGATTGGACAAGCCCGCCAGTTCGATGCTGCTGAGCCGACCAATAACAAACGATAACAAACACCAATTCAAGCACACCATACATGAGCATTTTTCTGAATGCGAACGTAAAATAGTAAACACGTTAATGAATATCGCATAAGAGAGCTTTACACCTCGAACCCGTGAACAAATACGCATCCACGTCCCACCGCGAAACGAGTGACCTTGAACAGGCTGATGAATCACTTTAAGTATCTGAATATTCGTTACGAATACAATTCGACGATTTCGCGTGATCAAAAGCAATGTCCGGCCCAAAATTTTATTTTTCTTACGGATTTTTACAATGCCCAAAATGGATTGATTTTGTTGAGATTTGCTCGTTGTTTTTAAGGAGAACAAATAGGAATAAGCGCTGCATATCCTGTAGCAATCTTAATTGTTGATACCAAAGTGAAGGATAGCAGTGAACAACTTTTAACACCTGAACGTCGACACCTTAATACACTACACCATTTGACATCTGCTCATATTTTGCCATAAATAAAATATGCGTGTGACAAACGCGCCGAACAATTTCTTGCTCATGTAACATTTGGATAGGCAGCATTTTATAGCACCCAACTTTATAGCGGCTACTATGAGATGGGGTCGTGGCTCCGGCAGTTGGGTGCTATTCCGGGTGAGGGTGCTTCTGCGATTTGCATTTTGCCCCATCAATCGGGGCAGGCCCTTCTGCATGACTAAAAATAATAGCAATTTTATTTGCCATTGTGCTACTTTGCTCCGCTTTCTTTATCCCTCTTGATTGAATGTCTTGAATTAACTTTTGCATTTCTAATCGTTGTGTCAGAGTGGATATCTACCAACATTCCGCCGGATGCATTCAATCTTCGCGCGACGCTTAACAGTGGTCAGGCGTTTAGGTGTGTGTTTCTTACCTTCTTTTACCCGTTTATTGGTTCTTCACTCGTAGGAGCTTTAGCTAATTGCTCTGTTATTTGCATAATTGTGGCCGACAGAGGGTGATTATAGCATTTTTCGGCTTTTCAGAGGTTACAGCTTTAAAGTTTGCTACTTTCACCTAGGTTAGTATGGGCTCCATCCTCTTTCTTATCACTTTTATTAAAATATAACGGTAACATCCTGGTAAATTTGCCTTTACACGCTAGGATTTTATGTACGCGCATTCATATGTTACTTATTGGAGATCATATCCGTTTCTTCCGACGTATTGGCTAAATTAAACACCCTAGTTTCGGTAGCTAAGATCAGTTATTCGTTTTTGCATGTCTTAGTTATTAGATTCCCGTCTTTCTGGTAGATGGGTGGAGATATCAAAATCCCTTGAATTTGTCGGCCTAATCGGTGATCGTGTCTGGCGTCTACGCCAAACTTCTGTGGACACCCCTGTTGCCTTTTATGGCGGCTGTGCTACCGTCGCTGAGCTTGAAATGTTTTTTACACGGGGCCAGCTCCCCCTACCTCTGGTTTCCTACTTTCGTCTCGATACCCACCTTGACGACCTACTCTCAACGTGGTTAGATCAGGACCATTTGCTTCGAAAATTCTTCTCATCGTCGCGTGCGCAAGATATAAATCGTTTCAAAGGTCTGCGTCTGTTAAACCAGGATCCCCGGGAAACGATTTTTGCATTCATCACATCTGCAAACAATAATATTCCTCGGATAAGCAAACTCCTCATTGCTCTGAGTGCTCGTTATGGCACGAAGATGTGGTCGCACGAGACGGTATCTGTCTACACCTTTCCCACTCTTGAGGCTCTTGCCCGCCCCGCGATTGAGGTAGATCTTCGTAAAATTGGCTTCGGATATCGAGCCAAATTCATTCCGTACGTTCCATCTGTTTTGTTTTTTTTACCTGGAAAATGTTTTCGCATTCCTTTATTTTTAGCGCAGTCGCTCGGAAATTGATAGAAGTTGGCGGTGATCTGTTCCTTTCCAAGCTTCGCGTTTCATCGTATGAAGAATGCAAGCGCTTTCTTCTTGATCTACCGGGTATTGGAAATAAGGTGCCGTTCTTCGATTTACTTCTTCTTTCCATTGACCTCAATTTATTTCCATTTACTAAAATTGTTGAAAAAAATATTGCACTATCTGTATTAAGCTACTTTAGCTCACTTTTTTATGGCTTTTTTTTCGCATAACAAAACTTTGCATTCAAAATTATCAATATGTTCTGAAATTCCACTAACTCTTTCGTGCGTGCTAAAAATGCAGACTGAGTGTCGGTTGCATCAATAATGCCATTCTCGATTATATGCGGTTGAAGCAATTGGCCGATCATTGTGAAAATGGCAGCGTTTGGTGAGATGCGGGATATCCAGGAAGGATTTAATGCGCACTTTGTTTGAAGTAGTCAAGCATTCAGCATTTAAAAAATCGACTCGATGGCATTGGGTTGTATCATGCATTAGAAGTTGTACAATTATCTGAGGAACCCTATTTCATCTTGGAAAATCGGAATACGCCTCTTCTAGAGGTTATCATTATAATCACAGCAAAATGTGATGACTAACGGACAATGGTACATTGTCCCATCCTGTCTCGTTCAGCCACTAATTGATGCAGGCTGGCGCTGCGGATTATGCTAATAGTTACGTGATTGCATTGGGCTGTTTCCTCCTTCCCTTAGGTAGCTGATTGCATCTGCCTCTCGTGCCTAGACAAGGTAGAAGTGGTCCCAGTGGACGTGCACATCTCGCGCGCAGCCGCACTTCGAGGTGTTCGGCCTCCTGCCGTCTGCTCCTCTTCCCTCTCCTCTACCGCCTACCGCCACATCTCCCAGGGTCTCTCCAATCTTTGGCATCCCTTCGCCGGCTGGGCGCAAGTAGTAAGCCGCTGTGAACGTCATGCTTATGTTTTCCTGTAGTCTTTGAGCGAGTCTTTCTCGTTCATCGACGATGCAAACCTCTTTTTATGTGTATTACTTCACCGATGCGAATAATTTTGTAGATAATGGGAACTACCGTTCCACTGTTGGGCTACTGTGAATTTCTCGTCTGTATATTCAAGCGGCTCATTATGAATGCAGATCCTTCTTATCTCACCCCTATATGTATTGCATCACTCCAATTTTGAAAACCACTTTTAATGGTGATAGAAGTAGTGTTGGTGTCTTGATCTGCAATCATACATCCTCGCAGTAGTCTTTAAGGTTCGTTTTTTTGTCTGACTAAGCATCTACATCGCACTTAGCGCCCGCCTGATTGCGCTCAGTCTATGCTATTTTATTTTTTATCTTTTGGTAAGTGATTGGGGTAGTAATTGATACGGACTCTTGTGGAAAGTCGACCAGTTTGTAACGTTTCATAATCCATTTTTTGAAATTCTACCCCAGTTGGACCTCCTGAACGGTTTTCACTAGCCTTGTGAGGTTTCGAGAGGCGATATTAACCAGGACGGAGCAGAAACTTCTTACTTTTGTTTGTGAACAGGCGTTGAGATTGACAAACAACTCAGTGATTTAAGTTTGTCAAAACGATTAGGTTGCTCTGTTCCCCTTTTCTTAAAATGCACACATTGCCCCTTTTAAGATCCACTTCTTTAAATGCATCATGAAAGTATCTCCTGCTTGAGGTTTGTTGGAGCATTTGGAACCGAAAACGACTGAGCTGAGTTAAGACCTACCGGCTTGTTTTGAAGCTTAGAGAGAAAAGGGTATTGCATATGCTTCAATTTTCCGGTGAAATCAGGTTTAACGTTACCTTCAAGCCAAGTCGAGCCTATTGCAATTGAATTCCTCCAGTCACCTCATTTAGTCAATCATTTACGTTTGGCAGACGTTCCCAAAACCACCTTGTGCCGTGTAATCCATGCAAGTGAACTCTTCATTGGTACAATTAACGATCTGTTTGGTGCCTTTGACGAAATTTTTGGGCAGTAGGCGCAGTAATGTTTGGGAGTGCTGGCGACTACCAGACCTGCCTTTCAAACTGGCATAGCTAAGTCTGTACCTTTTTTTCGGTTGAAAGCGCTAACTTATTGAAGCTGGTTGTGCGTTTGCTAGTTAAAACTTGGATGCAGTGAGTATTGGTTTATACTTCTGTTCATTTGCTTTCAAATTTTTTCTTCTAGATCGTCTTCTCCATCCATATTCACGGCCAATCCAGTGGGTAAGGCTCTCCACACCTTGCTACACAGTTGCATGATTCATGACGCTGTTTTAATGCCAAATTCACGTCTCTCTAGAACTGAACGCGTGAGCACAAAATCCAAGACTAAGAAGGAGGCTGCAAACAGCCGTGCCGCTCCTTCTGCTTCCAACGTTCCCACATCACGGCGCAAGAGGACAAAGCATGCGTGAAACCGGTAGGAGAATCAACTTCAATTGCTGCATTTTCGGATTGAAGTGTCCAGTGGAGTATTTTTATTATCATCGCAGAGACCTCGCTGGACAAATATCTACATTTTTAGGCGAATAAAATTAAGCCTTACTGTACGATTATGAATGAATTTGGGAGGCATCTTGGGCCTTGTGCGCAAAAACATGCGAATATGTTTTTAAACAGTCCAGAAGCATTCTGATTAAAATTACAATAAGAGTTGTACTTTTCGCTAATTTCCATTCGTTTGTTGCATCTTCATTCCCCCTAATTTGCCCTTTGCGACTGCGTCCAAATAACTAACAAGTCGCAAAAGGCGTTTGGAAACTGGAGCACTGATACATTTAATGGATTGCAGCAGAAAAACCCTCTGAGGGATTGTGCGCTTCGCTCTCGAATTCTAAACGAAAAGGTTAATTAGCTTTCACCCTTTCGTACCTTTTCATTGACTTAGTGAGGGCGTGGGAACTACTCGCCTTCTGATGTGGAGCACAGTTGTCATTTGGTTTTACGAATAAACTTTTATTAATGCCCCACATAATAGACAAGTTGAGTGTGAAGAAGTAAATTCTGGTTCTTGGATAGTCTGGACGTGTCTCGGGGAATTCAGACAACTCGTATTTGGCAGCGCTTTTGGGTATCAATTCATGCGGCTCATTTGATATTAGGGAGCTTCGTATCGGTCAGCTTTCGATGACAGCATCTAAGGTGCAATCTGAGTCAGGTTTACTTAGAGCGCGAGTTGCCCTTTTTCGTAACTAGGGGCGTGCCATGCGCTGCCCAGGGGAAATTTTCAAGCAGCATGAATGCTCCCACCTTGGACGCTTCACATCCAAGTGATTTTTCAAAGAGGCGTGTCAAGTCCCCAATCAAACGAAACAGCCAAAAAAAATGAGCTCCGACTTCTATTCTGTAGAGCAGGAAGTTACTAACTTTGGAGCTTTGACATGACAACCATAGACCTTAAAGTTCAGGTTCGCAATTAAACACTTTGGAGAACTTGCAAACGGTTGGCCAAACCAAAACAGACCAGTCATCCGCTCACGGCGTTCCCAGTTGAACGATTTGCAGTCCGATCTATGGCATTAGCCTTAGCCTTACTCGATTTGAGCAGTGGCAATTACTCCGACTGTTTCGGTCCCGCAGAGTGCGATCCCCAGTGGTTCCCCGGTCCTCCTTTGCATTCACAATTAAATTTTTGCTATCAACGTCACACAAATGCGACGCTCCAACTTGATTAACTGAATTCTACGCCAAAACCAGTTGATATGCTTTCTTATCTGCCTATTATGACCTTACATCATCCAACTGCTTCGCAAAGATATTCGTTTCTGATCAACGTAGTTGCTGCATAGTAATGAAAAATCTGAGAGCCCGCCAACGAGTGTGTCAGCCTGCTTATACAATCGGACATTCTTTTAACGGACGGAGGCCAACTGCGGAGTTGTACACCCAAAGTTAAGTCATTCGCGTTTGGTTTCTATGGGTGGCAATATTTGCTAATCACTACAAAAACCTTACGTTGTCAACTTTCAGTGCTCCTTGTGATGTGATGATGGTAGTGGCGGTATCGATGGTGATAAAACAAATGAGATCTACGTGAATGTGTTTGCAGATGTTCAGGTGATTCAAAAAATAAGCAAAATTAGGAGACGGAAGTGTAACACACTCGCGCAAATAGAGTCTGGTTCCGCAGGTGGGATGGGGTGACAGGAGGGAGAAGAGAAGGGAGTTAAATCAAGGGGTGGATCGCTACTGGTCCAGGCAATTAGGTGAGACGGGAAAGACCAGCTTAAGCTCACTGTCCGCTGACCGGATGGGAGTGGTGCTGCGCAGGTGGAAGTCAATCAGCTCTTGAATGCTGCTAAAGATGCGGTCCTTCGTCCGTACCTTCACGGGGAGGAGGGCAAAACAGTGGTTTTAAAGTTCAGCTCGGGCCTTAATGTGGCATTAATTTATACACAGGCGACTATCAAGAAGGTTGAAAGTGTGGTGCTACCAGAATCACAAATTAATTCTACTCAAACGCGCACGCATAACGGCTGCAAAGTGCATCCTGTCTCTGCGACCATTGTTCGCCATGATTTATTCGCGATTCATGTGTAAACTCTGTTAGCTAGCACCTACATCAAGGCAATTGGAATGCAGGACGTGCAGAAGCGGTAGCGTTGTAAGTAATCTGGGTGGGACATGTGATAGCCTCACCGAAGTGACGATGCTAAGCCACTTTCCAGTTCGTGAATAGATCGCACAAGCGAACTAGTGAAGACGATAGTGAAGAAGGAAGGGAAAAGTTGCAAGCACGGACCTGACCATCAGGATTAACGAGAAGGAGGTGACGTTTCTTGCCATTCTGCATGCCACTAAGGACAAATTGGTTGGGTTGCTGAGTTGAGGCACGCACGAGGAAGTCGCCATCGTATTGCAGTAGCGACTCCGCCTTCTGCCGCGTCACCCGACCCACGTACCAGGGCTCACCCACCGGTTCCAGGGACCGCCACTCTCCATCTCCCATCTTCGTCGGCTCCTGTAATGGCTGTTGTGGCTCTTGATGAGCGGGCGCGAAGGCCACCCATTGCTCCTGCGCTCCGCCTGTCGCCGGCGCTTGGTGCTCCTGTAGAAGCCCTACCGATGCAAAACTCGCGATTTTGACATGTGCTAGGAAGCCGATGCTGATAACTTAACGCACAAATCAACTTTTCAAGACAACCCATTCACGGATTCATCTAATAAACTGACATGAGATGACCACCTGAAGACTACAGCAAGCGGAGGAAGGCAACAAGAGTGTCTCACGCCAACCCTAAAAAAAACAACGCAATTCTACTGTGTATTGGGGATAGGTGGAAATCTTTATGACCCGATTAAAGGTTCCTTAAAAAGCTTTAAAGGAAATCCCAAGACTGCCCAAGCACAGGTGTGTTTTTCTAGACTAAATATGAGTGCCGAATCGATATATTAAAGATGAAGTGAGCAGATTCGTTGCGAAGACAATTAACTGCAAGGAAGTTTCACCAAGTACAACATGGTACTACGGAAGAAACTGAGTGCTACAATTGTGGAGACAATTTGCTTCATTCGAACATTACGAACTGGAAGGCCGAACAGTGGTTGTAGGGGGTAGTAAGTATCAAAACTGATGGATACCATTAAAGGTACGGCTAAGTAAGGCACTCTGCCGAAATTACAAAACCATCAAGAGATGTTAGCCTGACCGCATGGAATACTGAACTGGAATCGTCAATTTGTTGACTCATCTCAGAGAAATGCTTTTGGCAATTCTCTGAGATTTGCAAAAATATGATGGATGTGGCCTTGGAATTGAGGTTAAGACCCCAAAAAAACGTCTTCAATCATTTCTAGAGAGTAATCTCCGCAACTTTGTACTTACGCATGCATAACTTCAATCCCACGAAGATTAGAAAGCTTTGGCCAAACGAAATCAATACAAAATCTTTGGATTTCAGAAGCATGGTACATATTCGTGCAAAGATATTGCACAATGCGTACCATCACGATAGGTTGCCCAGAGGCTTCGCTACAGAATCGCTCCCTGAGAAAATGGCTATAAAGCTCCTAAAGGCTGGAGAACAACTTTTTTGGCTTTAAGTGTTCACGATGCTTACATTTTCTTCCACATTTGGACGTTACTGATCACCAAACGCGTTTCCCAGGGAGGAAGGGTAATCAACACAGTGTAGATACCACTCTCCTGACGCAACAGCAAATGCCGGTGATTAGTTTGATCAGTTCGGCTGCTGCATACTTATCCACGGACTAAAAAATCCAACACACTTTGTGGTTTTAAGCTCAACCATCACAGAATAATCCGGTGAGATCTTAGAAGTATTTTCTTCAACTGCCTCAACTGCACTGTTGCTCCTTCAAACAATTCCGTGCGCGAATGTGTAAAAGTCACAGATAATTCGACAATTATTCAGTTTTAACGCGTCTGCTGTAAAATAACAGCCTTTGTTTTCCATCGGTTCAATATAAGGAAAAATTAAATGACTAGTGATAAGTAACGATAATTTAGGTCGTGAAAGCAAAAAATGAGCTCTCAGCCAAGTTGTAGGATCACGATAAGAAGCAGTAAATACATATAAACTCGGATTAGCCATTTAAAGTTTTCATAATGGTTTAGTCTATCAGCTAACTTATTCGTCCACTTCCAAAATAAACTCGAAATGGCTATCTAGCTTACAGGCGGAGTCGTCGAATTGGTCTTCAAAAGCTTGACCACTTAGGGCAGCGGTTATGCCTTGGGGAGCGAACCAAGGGTCAGCGGGTGTGGGAGGTGCCTAAAGGAAGGAGGATAGAAAGTGAGATGGTGAAAAGCAAACAACACTTCTGTAGACGCTCAACTTACCGGTGCCTCGGGGAGAGGAGGGTCCAGATCATCAATTACAGGTCTCGGAGGCAGTGGGTGGGGATTCTGAGAACGCTGACTCTGTTTAAAACCCTGACAGAGGCAAAAGGGAATAAAGATTGGTGACGGTTAATGAAACAGAGTCTACGTTTCGGGTGTGTGCCAACCAGTCTTAAAAATCAGCAAAAAAGTCTAATGCAATGAACAGGATGGTGGAAAGGAATCACAGAAAAGTTTGCCAAATCCTACCTGAGGAGCTACAGCTGCAAATCCTTATTAAAGGATTTTGCCACAAAGATTGCACGAAACAGACGCAGAGTTCTTCACAGTTAGTGAAAAGACGGATAATGTGTAATGCTAAATTACAGAAAAGGCCCCCTGTTCAGCCATCAAAGCACACCTTCGAAACTATGCCAGCAAATGACTAAAATCGGAAGATTTCGAATTGCTAAAATTTGCATGCGAGCCTGAACATGGATATCCCGAGCATTCAAATGACAAAGTGCATTTTGGCAACTCGCATAACGAATGGAATGTAAGTACAACAAATAAGTTAATTATTCTCCATCAACAGCAAATAGGGACTAGGGAAAAAGAAGGGAGTTAAGGCGTTTGGTGGTTATAGAGGTGCTGCAGGACGTGCGACTAAACTGAGTGAAGGGGATAAGCATGGCTGAAAAATCGGACTAAAGTTAACGGCCTTATATACTAGCGTGAAGAGGACTGCAATCGACCGTTAGACGCCCTCAGCGTCAACACACGATCCTGTTCCCTTACAGCTGGAGCGCAAGTTACTTCTCCATTACTTTTTGTCCTCTTTCAGTCCCTGTGATTTTACTGATAGACGCAGTGTCTCCTGTGGAAAACTAAATTTCAAAAAGGGAGTTGGTAGGGTAGCGTGGAACGAGTCCCTTCGTCTGAGTGTGTGTTTCATTATGCAGCGGAATTGGTAGTGGCACTAAAATTAGGAAAGAAAGTCTACGCATACATTTCATCAATTATACACACGAAAAAAGCTTATCGTGGCAGTTGTGATAGATGAACGGACGAAAATCGGCCAAAAAGTAGGAGGAAACATAACTTTTTCTTACCTCTGTGCGTCATATGTCGACTTGGCACAACAGCGAAAGGGGAACATTCCTAACTTTTCAAAAAGAACGAATGATATTTTATTAGCATCCTAAAATTAAAAATTCGCATGCATTTACTCAAAAGTTAAAACAACAAATGTAAAGCGAGAATTCCGCACAGCTACTAGTCTATCTTCAATGCCAAAAAAAGGGGGCAAGAACTTTACCCAACCGTAACTTTCGCCGCCCATCCGCATTCAAAAGTCAAAGAAGCAAGAAATTTTGATTGACATCGACCTCACCAAAGACCAGTGCTGTGGAATGATTAGTGAACTGGTCCATCCAAGAAAAAAATCGAGTAAACCGAGCTGATTGAAGATAGCTTAAACAACAAGCGCAAACACAACGGTGCGCTTTACCTGCAACAGCGCCAGTTGGCACTATCGCCACTTCGCAAAGCGTCCATCATTCATCGATCCGGTTAAAAAGTAAAATGCGATTTTGGGATGGCCGAGGGGTCAAAGGTCAAATGCGCTACACGCTATAGCACTAGCAACTATCACAACGTCAGAGAGCGAGGCGTATAAGGCTGAACAGCAGCATAATTATGCAGCCTAACCTTACTGAGATACCCAATGGGTAAACGGTTACTGCGTAGTTGAGAGAGTGGAACAAAATCACCTCAGAGGCAAAAGGACGGAGAGAAGGGGAGGGTAAGGTTTACTTGATAATTGAAAATTGTGTGTTTGGTTCAATCAGCCAAAGGAGCGCTAGAATAAAGTACGCTTTTATTTCATTTTTATTCAGAACAAATGCAAGTAAATAGTTAAAAAAGTCGCCGTTTCGAAATCGGAGGTGGAATAAAGAAAAGCTATAAAAGCTTCAGTACGTTTTATTTGCTCGCAATAGTGAATGTATGAGAGAAAAACACTGAAATGGCGCACCTAGGGTTTAAGTATGTCAGAAGCTGGCAGTGGTTATTAGTCCCAACTAAACATTTTTTAAAAAGAACGAGTGGGTGCTCACCTTATAGCCAAGTTTGAAGGCCTCGCCAATGCTGGAGATGAAGTCACGGGAGCAGCCGCCACTGCAGTAGAAGACGTAGCAGCGCCGAACCCCACCACCGCCAACCCTTTCACCATTAACAACCCCTTCTTTTCTACCCTCTGCCGCATCCTCCACCTTCGCAACGTAGCTCACAAAATCCATCATATCCGCCTCACCCGAAGAGGCGAAGGAGATAGCGCCAAGGCGATGATGGAAGAGCACCTTCACAATCCACGAATCAGTGTTGAACGCGCCTTATTAAGGATGCCTTCGCACAAGCTTCCGTTAACTAAACCTCATCTTAGCAACATTTGTAGGTGAAAAACTTCAGATAAAATTTACTAATCGGTCCCCCATTCTGCTATTTCTATTATCGGTCGTTTAGTATAGGCTCTCAACCTCTATTGTTAATGTTACATAAAGTATGACATTTATATTATTTGCATGTGTCACGTTGGTAAGAGATTTTCAAACTCTCATGGATTCACCTCCACGACGATGGTTTGGTGCTCTAATTAATGCAACTAACCTTCCAGCACACATTTCCCTTGCAGCGAAGTGTGCAGCATAAGATTATCAAGAATGCTTTGATGTTGAAGACCTTCCTTCAGCTCCGCCCACACTGCTTGTCAAATCCTAGGTAATGACGAGTGGCTTTTTACCTCTGATATTACACGGAAATTTCAGTTTCCTGTGATTCGACCTTCATGAAACATAAACATAAACATAAAAACTACCTCCCAGACCTGTACACTTGAGAAGTTAATAACACTTTTCTTGGTTCTTCAAAAAAGTCTCAAATGCAACCGAGTCGGCTGTTTGCTATGAGGAGAAAGCGGATGCCTGAATTTATAAAGGACTGGTGGACGAAAAAACGCAACATGCTAAATAAAGAGCCACAACCTAAACTGACGAATTGGAACTGTCTACAAAAAGTGCTTACAATATTGTGCCGCCAACTATAAAGTACTTATGAAATTAAAGAGAAAAATAGCACATTCATTGCAAAGGCCTTCCAACTCCCATGTAAACCAGGTGCCATGACAATTGGATTCCCGACTCTTGGAAATTTTGATAATGAAGTCGCTTCAGGGAGTTGTAACGTTTCCTTGGAGTGATTTGGACACAAAGTCTCTAAAATTCATGCAAGCCTTTGATGGTGTTTCATTTTTACCCAATTCAGTTTCACCTTTTAACAAAATAACATTCATCCTTAAATAAGGTGAATATAGACATGTTCTTTTGTCCTTTCAACATCCTATGAACATTAAAAGCAAAGATGGGACACAAGTAGATCACAACTACCTTAAGACTGGCAAAGACGACTGGTAGAATAAAAAAACTACCTGCCCTTGTTGGCGAATGTGTCAGGATGGGGACTCTGATGCAAAAGCATTATACTACACATCCCAAACATTCTTCAGGAACAGTAAACAAGGTGGAAGAAATATGAGCATGAGTTACGAATCTACGACTAAATATCACTCAACAGGGTATTTTTAATGAAGAGGTTTACTCGTTAAACTTGGAGGACGCTATTCTGTCCGAACAAAGGGAAAAACGTTGAAAATATTCACTAAAATAAGCGATACTTCAAATACAGTGCAGTAAATACAGCCAAGGGCATTGGGTGTTTCAACGAGGTCGAAAAGTACTTTGAGAATTTGGACAGGTAAAGTGGCAGCTGATTTCCAAGAGGTGCGTCTAATGCAGGCATCACTAAAATTCCTTCCAGAAAATGTCACGTTCCTAAGGTGTGCCAAAGGTAGGTTCGCAGTTAATTTAATCCTTGTTTCTCCGTGTGCAAAATTCCTGGATTGGAGTGTCAGAACTTTTGGGTACTTGATTGGCTCCATCACGCTTTGCGCTTTTACCAGAATTAAATTTCCTTCTGTGAATTACAGCGAAAATTACTTACTCCATTGGTGTTTCTGCAACTAATTTTCGGATTCACCAAGAGAGATAGTCCAGCTCAGTCTCTTACGCCAGAGCTAAAAATCTACCACCTATTGCACGCCTGAACCCAGGTGAGGAGTGTATTAAGAGTTCAAAGTAAAGTCTGTAAAAAAGACATCTATGCAATTTAGTTTCCTCTGGAGATTTGATTGACAAGGCCTATTTCCCTTCATTGAAGCTGAGATTGAACACCCCGCGCTATTACAAATTAAAACCCACATTTGATCGGCTTTTTTGTTCTATCCATGGCGGACAGATGTAAGCTCAGTCATTGAATAGATGACAGTAAATTACTCTGTAAGTAGAACGCTTTCCACCTCTTTTCAAAAATCACCAGAACAGATTTAACCGCGAAAATAATTAATTTCATAAAAAATCGAAATTACTCACAATATGTAACGTGGTCAATACCTTTACTGTCGCCTCACAGTGACAACTACGAGTCAAATTATACGTTAACGAGCGTGTCCGCTTCCTCGCATAGGAAAAAACGTCAAAATAAGGGTGACATGGAATCGCCCCTGGATGCGATGCTCATCACCATTTGTGGTGAAGCGAATTGGGCGTCACTGACTGTTTACTTCAAATATAGTGTCAAGTGATTTTCCGTACAGCAACCACACTGCCAATATTTGACAGTTCTATGTGTTTGCACACAAGCAACTTTTTTTAATTAACTCTGTCTTCATCCCAAAAAAACCTTTTATTTTCGCTAAGGGCAGGAAGTTTCTTGCTTGATAAAAAAGAATTTAAAATACCAAGTGTCGGATAGATCCAGTCGTTAATAGATTTTAACAATAGCTTAGTCACACTAAGTGCTCCTTTGCTTTGAACAGCCTAAAATTGCTTATCTTGTGCGCATACATCGGCTCCAGCTAGTGAAAATACAAAAAAGCCGAGAAAGCATTTTTAACATCAATGTCACCTATCGTGTCACAAAAATCTGCCCCGCTTCGTAAACAAAACAAAAATTTACCTCATTTAACTACTTTTAAGGTGGATACCGAGGATACATACTCTCACAATGCAAATGAAGCGCAGTCATCAGTGGTACAGGTATTCGTTATCGTCAACATTTCAGACTTGCATATCCAGTGGGGAATGCTTCGCTGAAATACTGAACCATTAATTAAGCGGGAATAAATAGCGCCAGCGAAGTCAAACGAGACAATATGGTAGATTTAATAATTACATAAAAGGTATAAGCTATAGCTCGAGACGTGTTAATAATAAGCTTCTGAATTCACACTCAGAAAGGGATTCAAAATGCTTGCACTAGGAATATCGACAATCAAATTGAAACGCCCGCTATCAGCTCACCCTCCTTAAAGACCAAGTGCTCTCAACCCTCCCAATAAATACCTTACTTTCAGAACATCTGTTAAATCAGTGGATTATAGAAGACGCGGAGTTGTGAAGTCTACACTGGACAGAGAAGGTAGGAATAAAAGACAACCAACTTATAGAAATACAATGAAAAAAGGAACAATTACCTGGTCAGTATGGAAGTCCTGGACGGTGACGCCTTCAACAGAGATAGAGAGCCGCACACTTTGTCGAGTCCATGTGAGATCGGTGCCCTTACCGATGAATTTGGAGAGGCCATTTACCGAAGGGGGTTTGGCTGGGGGCACTCTTAATCCAACGTCCTCACAAACTCGAATAATGCATTCTCTGAATCATAGAAAATACTGGAGAATGACTCCTGATAACATGCAGAGGGAACGCGAGAAGTGTGACTAATGAGACAAATTTATTAATGTAGATTAAACTGACCGAGTGATTTGCGTCCGCTCCTCAAAGTTGAGTGACTTTATCGAGATGGTAATAGGAATGCAGCCGATATACTGAATAAGGTAGGTTGCCAAGATCGATGAGCCACTCATATTGAATATTGATTTCTATCTGAATACCTAAAACTAAGCACGTGTAGGAACTAGAAGAGCTGTGAATATCCGGCGCAAGGTTAGGAAATACACGAAACGAAATAAAGCAATATATGAGCGATGCGATGTACGTGTTATTATAAGGGACCTGGATCAGTGAGGATATGAGCCACCGAAGGCAAAGAATATACATAATAAAAGTTAATGAATCAATTAAGATCGCATGCATAAAGTAAGTAGGGAAAATTGACAAAATTTGATCTGGAAGTTATAGAAAAATACGGTTAAAATCAAAGGGGCTGCAACACTGCCACAGCTGCCCATCATTGACAAGTATGTAAACACACGACCACATTTGGCTTACAGCCCAGAATAACCGGCACATAAAAAGCCAGCGCCAACCCTCTATTGGTTAACGTATGCTTTTGTAAATTTGCAATATTTATGGTTGATGAAAACATTTAATTAAATTGACACCTTAGAATAGCTCAGGGAAAAGTTAGAGACTAATTTGTTAAGCTTATAGGGGTTTTTAAATTTGAGTAAATTCGCATAATATTCCCTGGAATAGTATCTATTCGCAGTACCCCAAAGCTCACTCTGTATTTTATTTCAAAACTATGCTAAAGACTACTAAACACTTTTTCGAGGTTCACCGATCCTTGTGAAGAACGTAGGTATCCGTAACGGAGGTTTTGATTGCATCGCTTTTGGCAAACCTTTTTAGCATTAAGTTCTAAGCTGATTTGAACTTAGTTGCCATTTTAAAAGATTCCAAAAGTAGGTAGACCACTGCTTATCTCGTTACTATGTTGATTATACATAAAAATATACCGCATCTTACCCATATTCGTGCTTTTTCTTTTTTCTATGGCCATTGTGCAGTTTAAATAGCAGGTCTAGGTTATCTACTCGTGTCCAGCTTGTAGTTATTTGTCCTGCACCACTGTGCTTATTGTTCGCCTTTTCATACTTCGGGCATTAAATGGATTGTTCACAAAGCTCATAAGTCTTCCCTGCATTCATAACGTGCTATATTAGCAAAGAATATTAGTTATAATTAACGTGCAGAAAGACCTTGAGTGTGTGATTATGACCGATGGAATACTTCCTTTAGCGGAAGTGTAATCTTTTCTTCCGTTTTCCCAGACCTTAATTAAGCTTTCTGCCCGTTGGAGTGAGCGTATAATTCTCACCGCTTTATCAGCTTCCTAAACATGTTCAATTAAAGTGAGATTCAAATGCTTAAAGTTACTGGGACAAGTGACTAATACGTCATCTCTTTACACCAGTCGTAGAGAGATTAACCAAGATTTATGGAATTCGCCTTTTTTGATCATTTTCATTTACAAAATCCAGTAATGGAGGTGTTTTGAAGGGCAGCACTACCTAATACACGTGTTGCTGGTGTTATGTCACGGCCCCCATGGCTTCTCCACCAGTAAATGTGGAACTTTTGGGTGGAAAAATATCGTCTGCATTTCAGCACTGTTCGTTATACTTGTATTGCTCTCGAAAACATACTAGCGCCTATATCGCTTTGTAAACAACAATAATAATGCATCAGTGCAAAATTATTATAAAGAAACATCCACTCATCGGGGTATGGAATGTGTATTTTTTAGGCTGAATTCTGCCTCAGTTTAGCAAGGAAGCTGCTTATGAAAGAAAAGCCATAGATGAAAACAGCTACGAAGTACTGCAACATGGCGATGGATCGGGTGAAACAGTCCATTAGTGAAAGCGCAAAAACGATGTTCTTTGTGACAACTCTAACATTAAGGAAAACACCCAAAAATAGATTTGTTATGTCATTTATCATGCCAACGACCATGTGAATATACTCATTCACTTGGGCTACAACGTAGGCAGTGCTTTTCATCCCCGATATAGAGGCGTAAGCAAGAGTGGTGAGTTGAATCAATGAGACCAGCCTCTCCAGGTGGGATAAAATGATGGGTAACTTTCTTCTCGGGACGCCACATACCTCCTTCTTAGGAATGCTGTTGAATTGGTTGCGCGCAATTACAGATAGCTGGGTCCAGGCTTTCAGAGTGGGCTGTATGAACACCCTCTGTGCCATCGCTTTTAGGCCAAATTTGACAAAGTCGAATAAGTAATCAAAAAGTAGTCCAATACTACCAATTGACCTCTTCCAGAGTGGCGGGCGGACTACGTCTTGGGATGGCTGGCGTGTGACGGTCGTATAGAAGGAAACTGTTCCATCAATTTCTCCACAGAATTGGTAGTATACTGTCTCCCTAGCCATGCTTGGGAACGTGGGTTCTCTATCGACCGTCTAGGAAATGAATTTGAATTGCTGGAACGTTCATGTTGCCACTCAGGTCTTGTGATGGTGATGTGAGACATTGGAATGGCCAGTAAGGATGGATTTGCCCATGTTGCTGTTTGGAGTTCCGCATAGGCTACCATTTGCCCAATGAGTGAGCAAAACCACCAAACATTGTAATACCATAGTGTTGAGGTGAGTCAATAGCTTATTGCATTCAATGGAGAGTCGCGCTGATTGTCATGTTCGCGGGATGCACTCACGGCTCCATGCCAGCATTCATCTTCGAGTTATTCACTCAATTCAATGAAAGCGCCTTGGAATCCTTTATGTCAATTAAGCATGGAAGAAAACGCAGTCAGTTGTAAAGCTTTTGATGGACTAAAGCGCCTCGTGAGTGCAAATGCGTCGCAATCATGGTACCTTCGCGGAAGCTCCCTTCGTTGCGTCGAAGCAAAGTAATTATCACAGATACTCGGCTAAAGCCGATATCGCTTTGCCAATGGAATAGAGGATTGAAGCTCTAAGAAAAAGTAGTGATGGTTTGTGCTCCTTTTCCAGTTCGCGGGGATACCTATCAGTACCAATTTCGATTATTAATAGAGTGTCTTGATGCAAAGCACCGATTTAATTTTTTAGTGTTCTTCAATGGAGGGTGATTACTGATGCTCCCCAAATCTTTCTCAAAGGTGAAAGCAAGCGTTACACTTAAGCATAAAATGAAATAATGGCACGGTCTGGGGCCAGCGGCACTCAGTGGCAGTACAAAGGTGGAGTACCAAGTGCTCCATCACTGAAACCTAGAGTTAAAACAAGCAACCAACGTATCGCAGTTATATTGCTTTCAACTGGCTTAAAAGTGATGGTAATATATGCCTTGCCAAAGCATTAGGACGTCCTGCCTATTGTGAACCGGCTTCCGCGGGTGTCACGGTGGGGAAGGCGCCAACGCAGCTAAAAATGTAGCTGAATTAATGAATTTATTTCCGGTGATTTAAGGGAAGTTGCAGTTGACAAAGCGAATCCGAATTTGCAAATCGGCACAGATACAGTGTCTCCCGATCCTAAACTTTACGGTTGATTTTTTCTTTAGGGACCCTCTGGTAATCCGCCAATAACCCCAAGTATCAACGGCACTTGTGATGAAGAGCCTCATAAACAAATTTGTATTTTTTGCCACATTATTCGATAGAAGTCCAAACGCAGAGCCATTTATGAGCCCGCCAAGTCGTTAATACTTTACTATTTGTTTGACTAATGAAAATAAGCGGAAACAGAGGTCCTGCCAAGGGCAGTATGCCCATTCACTCTTCTGTCCCTCATAATACCTTCCCCATTTAGTTGGTAGATGAATGTATTACAGAAGCCTTCTTGATTAATGACTTTTCTTAAGCTTCCATAAAAAATCCTAATGTTTTGCTATATTGCCGTCCATTTTCTGTCGCCCTTTTAATCTTTTACTGTCATGGTTTCAACCGCTGTTGCGCCTGTTGTTGGGGGACACCCAAACTGCTGTCATCGCTCCTGCTGTTGCGCCACCATAGTATCTGCTGGTGCTACCATTGCTCTCTTGCAGAGCTGCTGTTCTTCCAGGTTTAAGCATTCCCCAGCCCGCAGCTTCTGCATAACTGCAACCGCTACAGATAGAACTCATCACCTGAACAATCTATTGCTCTTTTTGTGTGTTTGAGCTGGTGAGATTAAATGTTGCATACAAATACGACAGGGACATCGACTAATCGCTTCAGGCGGAGTTCGCCTCATTCTTACGCAATTGCAAGGTTAAAGTGGCTCAGCAAACAAACCACTGCTTCACTTAACCAGTAATTGTGACTGACGCATATTCCAACCAACTTGTTTAAAAATGACAGCTTGGTTAGGGAGCCTCAGACATCAGTTGCCTTCAAAATGTGATTTAGGAAAGCTGGACACATAAAGTTCAGCAGAGCTAAAGTTATTGTGACAAATGTGAGATCATTGCACCAAATTTTAAACTAGGAGGGCTTTAAAATTTGTGCCAGTTGGATGTATTAGGAGCAGCCTCATAACTTTAAGCGTTCTCTTTTTATGCATATGAATTCCTCCTGCTCGAGACTTTATTTATCCCAACACCGAAGAACAAATAAAAAACTGACTCACCACGAGGGCAGCCTTAATTTGAGAGAAAAAGTGATTAAGAATCCGCCTGCTTATACTAAGTGGAGGAGTCGCGTAATTACCAGAGTTGGTTAGAACGGTAATTAACCAGGTCAAAGTTCATCTTCACTGACTTATCAGAGACTGGCGTCTGTGAAGTCATAAAATGGTAAAATGCATATGCATAGGTCGGAGCATAGTTTGGTGGGGCAATCAATACGGTGGTGCTCAAAACTATCATCAGCTTGTCCAGCCACGTCAGAGCTTGTGACAAAGTCGACTTTCAACCTCTTACCTTCATTTTCATTAGGTACAATTCAGTCTCCATTACCACGTTTATCCTCCTCCTGCGGATACCCAATCCCCAAGTGGGAGTATCACTTGATTCGGCTTTGTTAGTCTACTTTGGAAGCCCACTTCAGTGCTCACACTCATCTCTGTTGTCTCGATGTCCCAAATGAAGTAGCCATCACTTTCCACCTCCTTATGGCGCGACACTAATCGCATTCCTCAAGCCTCCAGATCTATGATGTCCTGTCTCTTTTATTCCTTATTAGGGGCAGTTGCACCATTGCAGAACACCGAACTTCATACGCTACCTTCTTTTGTTCGTCTTATGTGAAACTCATGAAGGATTACCTGTTTTCCACTTCAAATTAATTCACCCAACCCCACTTCAGCGAGGCTCCCATAATAGGCGCTCAAGTTGTTCGCAGGCCCTGTTTTGTGACCACAAAATGTTGCCCTCAATTGAGGAATAGATGGTGTCTTTACAGCCTCTGGAATATTCTTTTTATTGTAATGTTATGTTTGAAAGTGGCAAAAGGTTCGTCAATTTAATTTTCCTGTGTGCAGGGAGCGATAATTTCCCCATTTTCGCCCATGTGATCAGGGCAATTAAAGGTGAGTTTTATTGTCGCAATTCATTCATTCCTTTAGCAACGCTGTATGCAACAGGTACAAGAAGCAGAACAAAGGCATATAATAAGACGTGATTTTTGACAAGCTCCCTCACCGTGGTAGCTCTTCAGTAAAAGCTGTCCTCGTAGAGACGCCTGGACTCGAGCTATGATTTCCGACGACGACGATGGCTGAAGGATATCTTTTTCTTTTTGTACGGGCCTATCAAATTTGCTTGCATCATTTTAATGTGGCAAACTGGATTCCATCACCTTCAAATTAAAAGGTGGGTAATTTAGAGACATGGATAAATCGCATGCCGTACAGCAGTTCACTTTGAAAATAAACTGGAGGTGCTGACGGTACAGAACCGAAAAGTCGTCTCGATGTTGGACAGCACAACGGTGGAGTGAAGCGCCGTCAGGTGACTCGTCAAGGAAAACTTGCGCTCTCATTTGCAATGGAAGAGGTGGAAAGGTCAAATACCAAATTCCGCGGAATAGGTGATCATCTCCAATTAACTCAGAAAGACCATCTCTACCCTCCATTTTCTGCTGTTGTGGCAGTGTTTCGGTACATCTCTCATCATCCACCGTTAATTAAAACAGCTCAATTGGTTTTGCACTATAATCCACCCCTATGATCTAATTAATTAATGACATTGTGAATTTGGCAGACACTTGTTGCCTCACACCAATCGATCAAGCACCATATTGAAGACCTCCCTGTCCCCCAACTGATCCACCCTCTTTAATCACAAAGGATTCTCTCGAAAAGCACTCCCTATTCTCTAATCTCTCTTATGATCCCCCCACATGTGGGACTAACAACAAGTCAAAAATTGGATCCATTAAAAACAGAGCTGTCACATTATCCTCCACACTGATTCCTTCGTCAGGCCCAAGTTAAAGGATTTAATACTGCCTCAGGAGTCCTTTTTGAGAGGTTTCAATCTAAAATCATTCGTAAGCTAATGAAACTGCTCTCATTACTCGACTCGAGCTATGGAAAAGAGGAGGCAAAGTGTAAACTGAATACCTGAGAACTCACTGCCTGCCCCTCCAAACGTGCTGCTTTCTGTGAAATAGTCGCCTGTTTGATGACTCTGTACGGTGCATAAAAATCAGGCACATCTTAAAAACGACTTAAGTTTGTGATGAAGAAATTAAATTATTGAAAGTAGCGGTGGTGGTGTAAGCGTTGCATGAGTCTACCAACAATAGCAGAGAAGTTTCTTTTTGCAACAAAATGAGGTAATTATTGCACACACTGGCTTTGAAAGAAGTTATTTGTAGATCATTTATCCCTAAGAAAGGTTCTGTGGAGAGGGAAATGTGCTACGAGTTGGCATATAGGGAGGCTAACTCGATAAACACTCCACTTCCCCCAAGAACCAGTGGCACCAAAGGCAGAAGAGGCGGTGGTAGTCTGAAATTTCAAGCTACTCCACTATTCGGCCTGCCATTGTCAGGCCCCTTGGTGACATTCACGAGAGGTAATCATCGTTAATTGAAATCACAGTTCTGCTTGGTGAGCATGTCGTTGGCGATCACATGCACCGGAGTGAAGCAGCGGTGCCAAATCACCCAAACATAAGCATCCTCAGACGTGTACGTCAATTGTATTAAGTCAGTGCAGTGAAGCATCTATTTGTCCACGAGTAGAACTAATTTCATTCACTGTCACAGGGAGTTCAGCTTCAGTTTTATTGAGCAAAAGCATGGGCAAGTAGTGCAAAAATGTCAGTACCAAATTGCCAAGTCAGATCACTCCAAGGCTAAGCTCTTTGAACCGACTACCTAGTTTGAATCCTTTGATCGCACAGCAACTGACACGTAATTAGTGTAAACCCCCCTTGGGCTTGTCATTCTCTTCAATTAAGTGTCATGAGGCTTGGTTCAATGAGATGAGTTACTAGTTGAGTCACTTCACCCTATCAAAGCTCTCAAATGATCTGCCGGAGCAGTGGTGCTGGTGAACTTGTCACGGCTATGCCTTGACACCCTCGGTTTTGAAACAGCGGTGTCTAGAATATGAGCCCCTTCTTGGGAGAGGAAATTAAGGGAATTCCATAAATGGAGTAGTCCGAGGGACGGTGGCGGCAAGAGCCTCTTAGAATGCGTCGTTTTATAGTCGGATTTAATCTTTTGCAAAACTTTGAGCTCTAAAGCGTAATTGATCCAGCATCAAGAGTCACACTTTGCCGCCTCCACTTAATGAGGCTTAAGTTACACTCACTCTGAGCTGTGGTGACAAAGGAATCGCTTGCAGTGTTGAGGTACGAATGCCGCAGCCATCATGGGGCGTGTCAGGTCGAAACTGTAATGATGCTGGTCACAGTATCCCACTGCACCTAAAAGAAGTGAGGCTTTCCAACGCTAATGTCGATGCCTCAAAAAACATGTTCCATCTGTGTGTAGTGTTTTTTGCGTTAAAATGTGGTGCTAAATGAGCGTAATCTCCAACTCCTCTTTCGCACAAGAGGCAGTTCAAATTGCCACACATTTTTACCAGTGCCGAGCAAAGTGTGAGTTGGAGTTGGCATGAACGCCGCAATTTTGCTCTTCTCCCTGTGTGAGGAGGGAACCACTACTCAAGAGGATGACATTAATTAGTACAGAAGTTGGTATGCCTCCTGACTTCGCCGTTTCTTCAGCAAGTCAAGTAGCCCACTGGTTGTTGCAATTGGTACGGGTAAAGCAGAAAGAAGCAGCAACGCTGAGTCTTTTAGACCGGCTGAAATTGCATCAAGGGATTAGCACAATCTTAACTCCAATCTGTTCAGAACCTCCTTATGACGTCTCAGAATAAAGCCCTTTTTCTAGGAAGAAAAACGAGGAATTCAGCATCGCAGCAAGAGTTGCAAATGCACATATGCGCCGTCTTCTCCTCCCTTCTCCACTAGGGAGCAATAAAGACGAGGATTTACGATCAGTTGAGTAATCGGGTGGAAACTGGACTCGCTCGTAATTTTATTGCAATATGCGTAAATACACGGTGCCCAACTTGCTTCCCTCGGCAAGGATCTTGGCAGCCCTGCCGCATGAGTGAGCCGCACTTTGCCATCGTGTTGGCATAAAAAGGCAAATCTGCTCCACAAATGTTAGTCTGCATAGCTTTGAGTCATTGAACAGTGCCCGCTTGGGTGGTGTTTAGTGACTACGCGAGCCATTTCTCAGTAATTCGCTTTTACAGTATGAAGACTACTTAGAAGTTAATTTATTTCTTTCATTCAAACTATTAAAAAGCTACGACCCGTTTGCTCAGTTCTGTCCTTGTTTCATCTTAAACATCGGCTCCTTACTTTGGGTGGCTAATTGTAAAAAGGCTGAACTACCATGGGTAGGAATGCAGTGGCAAAAAATATGCTAAAAACGAATCAAAGAATCAGTTTTTGCTTTGTAGACAGTGTTACAGAAGTTGCTTACTTAGGGATGATCATATAAGTCTCACAACAAGGACTGAAGCATAAGCAGGAACGAGACAGGAGTACAAGTCGCATCAGCTCGCTGACTTTCGCCGGTAGAAGTGAAACTTGATAATGGGAGCTATAAAAATACCCATCATGTTGCTGCTTCCTACTCGATCTTCACGAGAGCAGATTGACAGGGCCTCGTTGGTCTACGTGACTTGTGTGATTTCGATTTACCATCAATACAGCAGGCGTTCCTTCATGTGAAGTGAAACTGGAAGAGTTAGGGTACCCTACAGGGTGTCGTTAGATGCCAAACAGCGAGGCCACACAGGCCGCAAGAGCGTTAATTTTTGTGATGATCTGCTATTATAGGACTCGAGCTGAATTAAGGCACAACCTCTGATTCTTCTTACTTACTAGAGACGAAATTACCTAGAGATGTGTCTTCTGAAATAGCATTTACCAAATACCACTTTATACTAGTCTGACTCAACGTTAGCTAAAATTTCTCAAAATAAGCGTTTATAGGAAATTGAGATTTTATTGAATTCGATGGACGGTTTGTGGGTGGACGTACCTAGTCGACTGAAAGCCTACACCCAAGAGTAATTCATTCAAAAAGACTGCAAACAGATCGGCCTCAACACCTCCCTCTTTCGACAACGTTAGCATCAAAATCATCACTTCTACCGCCATTAACAGCATCGACTTGAACAGCAGCAAAAAGTGGTGCACAAACACACACACACACACACAAAGGAGGGCTTAGTGTGGTTTCTGCGTGCTATTGCCGACCAATCAGGTGCAGCTGAGGTGGGTGCCATCAAGTGTCATTTAAAACCCTCACACGGAGCCCCGTGACACAGTTCGACTCCACAGACAGCCCTAAGAGCATGGTTACTGGAGCTTGTAAGTCTCTTTGCCCCAACTTTTTTTCCAAATTCAATTACACCCTTTAATTCAAAGCGTTTTGGTTCAATACAAATTGTAGAATACATTCATTAATACCATTTACCACTTTCGACGATCTCACGCATCATTCACCTTTTTTCCTCCATCCCTATGGGCTTCTGACTTTGTTGCGAGTCATGGGTTTGTGATGAACCTACCATAACGACAACGTGACACATTGTTAGCACATTTGCGATTCTGATGTGAAGAGGTTTCCTTTGACGGAGATGCAATTCCATGTTGATCAAACAGTTTCACTTACTCCCTGTAGATGCCAAAGGCAATGGATCACGATCCAAACCAGTAGTCTTAAAATATGGTGAGTTGTAGCATTGCATTTCTCATTTAGGCTTATGGGGTTTACGAACACTTTGTCCGCCGATTATGAACAAAAGCGAGCTCATTTGGGTAGCGCTTTAAGTACTTGAACTAGTAAACTAACTAACATGTTGCAGAGTGGATTTCCCATATTTGGAGGGATTTTTTACCCCTTTCCTTACGAACACATCCATAGGACATATGCTGAGCTAGAGCAGACTTGGCGTTCTGAAACCCTCCGTCAAACCACCACGAGAAATGCATATTACTTAAAACTCTTAACTATTTATTGCGCAAATTAATTTTTTTTCGTTGCAGCACCTTCGCATGGTAAGCAAATCCCTAGCTAATACTGTTTCAACAAACAAGTGAGAAAATTTGTACCAGTAAAGTGATTAATTAAAATTGCCTAATTTATCGCCTCAAAATCATTCTGCACTTCCTTCGCCTCCCAGCCGAACGACCTCGCACGCGGGATTCCCGGGAAAAGGGAAAGGGTAACCGAAAACTCACATAACTTTCGTCTTTTTTTTGAAGAAATCAGGCGCATAATTATTTGTTTTGCTAGGTTGGCAGCGTAGCAAATCCAGCATGTATGACTACGGCTCCGACCTCTACTGTAAGTCTCGACGCACCTTGTCTAAGCAGAAATGGGTTTGAAAAACGAGGTTTCTAAAATTTCCCCATTTTTAAGTTAAAATCGGGGCGTTCGTTTCGAGTCGCTGCAAACGCAGTTCACTTTTTTACAAAGTTTCATCACCAAAAGGCAGGCTTTGACCATGGCTTGTCGCACCCAAGCATCTAAAGACAAGCTGTACGCAAAGAACTGGCCATTGAATAAAAAAAATGACCTGGCGAAATGTAAAATCGGCTCTTAATCCTTTTAGTTTGTGAAGATCGAACGTCGCATGAGCGCCACCGGCGAGGTAAGGATTGAAATATTTGGGCATCGTGCCTCCTTGAAACCGGAAATCACTTTAACCTCCTTAATTTTTGGCTGCGAATAGCCCTTGTGGCCGAAGCCATTTGGGAATGCTGCTGTTGATTGAGACAAGTGGGTCCAAAAGGGAAAACTTATCAATTCGAGATGGACTGCTCTAATTTTTATGGTAGGGAGTAAAGTTTTGTCTGAACAAGGCGCGGAAGGACGGTGAGAGAGCATATTGCAGAATGTTTTTGGACGGTTTCCTGTTGTTTTATTTAATCGCCTTATTGCAAGTGTGAGGAGTGTAACAGCCTTTACATTTGACGATTTAATCGAATCGGTGCAGGTAAAATTAAATAGAACGATCCTTACTTTAACAAAGTAATTTGCTAGCGGGAGAGGTCGTTGAGTGAAAAAAAATTCCACTTCTTTTTACAGCCCAATCCTCGATGAGCGGCAGGAGGACGGGCAAAAACAGCAGCTGCTACGAGATTGGTGAGTACACGGGGATAATCGTTCGCCCACGTCTGATGCGAAACACCAAAAAACAACTAAAATAATAATGTCCGAAATTTTTCCCTTGTTTAGACTGTCCAGCTAAAAGTGAGTCAAAATTGCCTTGTCATTGTGAACGAGAGACTGCGGAAAGTTAAATTTATTACACCCTAATTAAGTAGCTCACCCACGAGGTGTAGATGCCTCGGTGTAATTCAATTTAAAGCCTCCATAATGGTGGTGGTGACGCAACCATGCATGGGAAACGGAACAGGCTACCACTTGAGTGGAGCCACTTGGTGGTTTGCGAGATGCGCGTATTGTTTTGTGCTGACAGAGGCAGCGGAGTGAGGGTGAGGCGCCCTCCAGTGCCCGGGAGAGGAGGGACAGACTTGATACCGAAATCGCTCGACGTTGTAATAACAGCATATTTTAATTTCCAGACTTTGATATGCAAAGTGAAATGCAAGGTACTTTGCATCCTTCGAAGAGCCACCTATCGAAACCATCAAGCCAAGCATAATTGCTCGCAAACAGCATTAGTTACGAGAAAAAATGTTTTCTCAGCTTCGAGCATCTCATGTTCATATCTCATCTGAGACATCTTGGTGTGCTCATGGTACATACCTCTCTCCTCATTCCTCAGTTCCTAGCGTTAGCACTGTCTACGTAAGGGCGACTGCTGCACAAAGATCCTTTTATATTCTTTTGCAGAACAGAGACGAAGGCGCGCCTCCGTAGAAGCCATCGTTCAGAGTGCGAAACCTGACTCGAGTAAGAGAGGCCTATGCTTCGAGTTGACTTTGCTAGAGCGTTCTCAATACTCACATTTTCTTCATCTTTTTACTCCAAACTCTAGCAAATCTTTGCCAACCTGCTGTACCTATTGGCCCACCTATTCAAAAGCGAATGCTAACTGTCAAGCAGGGAGGTAAGCGTCACCAAAGTGCTAGTAAATAAACACCCTTTCGTCGACTTATAAGGTCTAAAAAGGCCATTTTGCTTGCGACTTTTGTCAGTAGTAGCTGAAATCCTCCTTTTTAATTATAGCTGAAGATAACTGCATTACACCGAACAAAACCTTTTATGGATGGACAACAATTTGTAGGTGACGCGTTATTCATGTGGTTTCTTGTTTTCGTCTACGCCTCCTACTTCTTCATTGACTAATCGCTGTACTTCTTACCCCTTCCTATTTGCTTCCTTTAGCGAACGACAGGAGCTTGCAGAAGGTCCAAATAATCGAAAGGGAGGGTCCAAAAGCTCGTAAGCAAACCAGCGGCCGCAGCAGCAACAAAGAACACATTCTTGCTCATGCAGAAATGACCAACATTATTTAACCTTTTAGGTGCCTATGCTCCCAGATATGAGAGCGCTAACAATTTTCCCAGCGCTTTCCCCTGTACGTCTCCTTGTTGTCATTATCTTGCAATCAAGCGGGTGGGATGTGACCGTGTCGCTAAGTGTCTCATTTCTCCCATTAGATGCTGAGTCTGAGCGGGAACTGAAGACTTATGAGTGCAAGCAACGCTTCATGGAAATGCTGGTTACCACAGGTACTATACTAGGCTTCGACTTGTTTGACATAATCTTTCGAAGGAAACCTCGAAATTTGATGTTAAAAGATCTCCTTTATTGTGCCCTTCAATAGATTCCTTCGACTGGCGCCCAGGAGCGGTAGGTTCAAATGAATGTTTGATTGAATTCATCACACGCTTTCCTCCTAAAAGCTCTTTTGACCTCCCTTTTAGGGTGAACCTGAAGGGCATGGTATGTCCACGCTACGTTTGATTGTTCGCTTTGACATTTACTCGTTGGTGTGATAAGGGTAACGAGAGCAAAGCAACAGTCAAAAAAATTTAAAAATTGGCATAAACTACCAGTCAATTTAGTTACTTTGTCCATTTGACAGGCTATGAAACTGATGAGATTGAACCCTTCAAGGTTAAAAGCTCTTTCCGACCACCTGAGAGGTCCCCCGCGAACAAGTACCTCAATGAGATGCGCATTGAATTGAAGGAGGCGGAAGTGTCACAAGATCGTGTTGTACAAGGTCGTGTCTTCTTCGACCTGAAGGAGCCCGCTACCGTTGAGTCTATTGTAATCGACATCAACAAAACCTTTGCCGGCACCACTTCGGATGGCAGAGTTAATCTTGTAAGGGCAATAAAAATTCACAGCTCCATTTCGGATCTTATAAGCATGATCGAATTTAACGCTAACCAGTTTTAGTTTGAGGAGTAATTATAATCAAATTTAAAGGCATTCATAATATTGTTATTTTACATACAAAAAAGGTATTAATGATTTAGGCCGAAGTGGATCGAAATTGAATTCAACTTTTTGCCATTTTTGTAGCTTTCTCCTGATAATAAGAACTATGCGCCTGAGTTGAAGCTCCTTCCGAATCGTCAGCCGAGACTTCTCCTGCCTGGGATGGAGCCTCAACCGGGAGAGAGTTCAGTTGCACACCGCTTGCCAGACGACATCGCTCTGGTAGAGACAATTCCCAAGAAGGTGATTCTCCAAACTGGCTACAATGCTATTCCCTTCAGTATCTACGTGCCCGAGAATCAAATGCCTACGTTTACCTACACCTCCCTTGACGGTCCCAGTGTAATCAACAAGTGAGTGGCGCTTCGTCAGTGTAAAGCAATTAGCTTAAAGATGGGTGTAAGGCGACTTCACCTTTCTCCCAATTTCAGCTATTCCGCTGAGGCTTCAGTCCGAATGAATGGAAACACTGAGAGGACTGGTCGTGTGCCTATTGTGGTCCCTGCTCTGGGTAAAAAAAATTTGGGCTACAGGGATGATGACGATAACTTTGAGTTTGTGGTAAGCACTGACTCCGATTATTTATACCCAGTGTTGACAAAGAGCATCTCTGATGGATTTATTTTGCACCGCACACACTTCAGCTATTCAATAAATACTTTACAAAGGATGACGGATTTGACTACGCTGTTGGCTATACAGAAAAAGAATCGGGTCACGATAAGCCGAGCAAAGTGGAGGCCAAAGTAATCCGATTGGCCGAATGTAGGGAAATTAATTTGAAAGAGAAGACCTACGTGGCTAATTTGGGCCATGCCACTATGTCTCGTGGCAAGTCCAACCCAGTTGTTGACAAGTATCGACAAAATCCAGACAACAAACCTATAAGATATGAATGGGACGACAATGCCTACGATGAGAACAACGTCATCAGCTCCACCACTCCCACTGTTAAAGGTCGCGGCTTCACTTGTGACTACCTCCTTGAGGTAAGCCACCGTTTATCATCCCCTTAAAATATTGGCATTTAAGAGCACTGAAGTGCACTTTTCTCTCAAACTTCTAGCTTAAGGTAGATGGCAAGACCTACAGAGGACCAATTATCTTGGTCGATCGTTACGACGAAAAGGGAGCTAGACGCTCTGAACTCAGCTCCCTTTCCAAAAGAGAAGATTTCAAAGTTCCTGCGTAGACGAAGAGATCACGATCCTCTTGAAATTGACTCTGTGGTGAACGATCCTTTCAAAAGTATTCAACTTGTCTGTATCTCCAACTTTTTTTCGTTTCTACGCACGCCATCTATTTTTCCCTCTTTAAATGATGTCACAATGCCTATTACAGGGCTTTATGCGAGGACTCACTTCTTTTGTAATATTTTATCGCCCAGCTCTCCGTGCTTGCTTTCACTTTGTTTTAACTAGGCGATTTTTGGATACGCAATGCTTTTACTTGAGTAGTAGTCGATTGCAAAGTTGAAACTCTAGTAAACGTCAAAGCTAATCCTCGATCTTTCCGGTCAATTCATTCGCGGATGGACGTACTACTCGATTAAACTGATTGTCCAACTCACAATTTATAATGGTGGCTTTTGTGAAAATTACTTCTTCGATTCGGAACAATTTAGCTTGGTGGAATGATAGAGTTTGACGGGTCTGCATCACAGTCATGGCAAGTCAAGAAATGCGCTTGCAAGAACTTAACCAAACTCAAATGCATCATTGCTTCCAAAGATAAATCTCAAGACCTCGAATATTGGATGGTATATTGGGTTCATTGTGGAGAAAATCGGTAAAATTTTTGAGTGTTCATTTTCAATGGTAATGGATAGACAGGAAATGCACAACTCATGTAGCGATGGTTAAATTTTCTTGATAAGCTGGACAGTGCAAGAAATCTGTTTGCACCACTTTTCAAGATCTCTTTCATGAACAATCCTTCCGCATTTGGAACTGCGTGTTAGCATCAAGTGTAAATAATTTGTCCATTTGGCTAGCTATAGAGTTTACATGCACTTTAGATCTGTTGATAACGGACCAACTCATTTCACAATTTCCCTATGATAGCCAATTAAAAGTCAAAAGTGATTTCTTTTATCGAAATTTCGAATCTTTCTTGAAATTCTTTAATAAAAAAACCTGGTCTAACCACTACACGCAATATATCCCACCGTTCCAGAATCATTCAAAAAACGGCCTCTTCGTCGAGCTTTTCTTTCCTTTGATAGTGAAGTTGCGTTCCAACATCCAAACCGTCGGGGCAACTGAGGCGCTACAATGCTATTGACAAGCTATATAAGTAGCAACACAGATTCAGCATAAATTTAGGTGCCAGGGCCCACATATTTGATTAAAGTTTTAAAGACCTTGCTTTAAAGTTAAGGAGTCCTACATAAAGACTAAATGATCACATCAAAAATAGTGAACTTCAAGAAACCTTTTTAACTCTCGCGAACACCTTAAAGTACTGAACTGTAAGTGAGTATATAAATTGAGTGTCTAAATCTGCTTTCAGGATCAAACAGCTATGCCCGATTTCAAAATAGACCCTATATTAATTCAGGCTGTTTAACTGAAAATCCAACTATGAATAAATATAGATACAACCATGGATTCATGGTATTTATTCATAATTACTCCGGCACACTTTTGCCATTTGAATTCCCGCCTTAGGAGTTCATTCCTGTTGATTTTTTGGTCTATTAACTAATCCTTATCAAATCTGCTATTAGTAGCAATTATGGGCACGAGTTTGGATCCCTTTGACTTCTCAATCGGAGTAATCGAGGTAAAAATCCTTTGAATGGGACGTCTTAACTTGTTGTCTGGTGAGTGAACGACGGGTGTGTTTCCTCTAGCCGAGTTGTGAGGCCTCAGGAAGGCTCCCTACGCAAGACTTCATGGTATTTGATTGACTTAAAAATTTACCATAATTGTTTTTCTCCTCTTTTTATCAATTATGCCAATGAAGGTGTAGATGTATGCTAGCACATCCTATTCTTGGGTCTCTGGTACTGATCTGTCTTCTTTCAGCGGTTTACGAGATAGTTCTACTTTTTAAGGATAGCATTTATGCATTGGCTAAACCCTGAGGTAACTCCTCTCAGGCGCTTAATAACGGCACTAAATTAGGCTGGGATTTGGCTGCTCGATCTCCACCAGGCTCTGTCTAATCGGGACCGCTCTAGGAATAGTGGTTTCGTCATCCACTGTTCCATGGTAGTTGGAAATAGATGCTCTCTATGCCATTATCGGTTCTGCTTCATTGCATTCTTCAATTCTATTTATAAGGGAAACATAATCTTAATAAGTACATCACTGAGGCTTTAAATGTTTTATACCTTTGCATAAATTGCATAAGTGAGTGTCATTGGTTTATCACAACAAAGCAAATAATCCTAAAGCAGTATGAGTGTTTCTCTAATCTGTGTTATGTCAGGGTGGTCAACGATGGATTGCAGAGTTTTCCGCCCTAATTCTACCAAGGGCGTTACTTGTTTCTTGAAATGTCATTCTAATGTGGTAAATCAACAGCTCACAAAGCAAAAATCCCTGTGGAGATGTTTGGAAGGAGCTGGCATCCTGCCTCTGCATTCGCTGCAATTCACTCTCGGTAATGAAGTTCTGTTGAAAGCTATTTTTTGACGTACAAGTCAAACAGCATGCATGGCAATGTTGTTTTCACCACCTCAATGTTTGTGATATGCTTGGTACTGCGGTATCGTCAGGCAGTCAAATACTCTTAACGCATTAACAAAACGCTTCTTAAAATAAAATGCCTAAAATTGGTGCAATAAAAATTGGGAACATTAGGCCTGGTCAAAACAAAGCCTGCAACGCCCGTAATTTTGCTATCGGACGGACACACTTAGCATAATGGAGCAGAGGTTATGCCAATTCCTCCCTTTATCAAGAACTTGGAGTGTGAAGACCGACACCTTTTCGATCCGTGGAATGGCAAACCATTTACTCAATAATAGCTCCTCCACACAGGACAGCGGAGGAAAAGTGGGACTGAGTAATAGGGAAGAAGTGTGATCATGCTGAATGCTAAAGAGGCGGCAACCACTCCCACGTACCACAAAAATACTTAGATAGAATGCTACAAAGATTTTCCAAGTTGCCATAACTTTGGATTTAAGCGTGTGATTTTGTGTTATGCTTACCTCAGCCCTCCCAACTAACCGAAAAACATAAAACAAGAGATGGAAATGGCTCAAACAGTTTGGCATTATTAAACCTCAAAGGTAGATACCGTTGAACCGATTCTAGTACCAATACATTCAACTCAACTGTGTATCAAATGCTGTCACCTGACTCGGGTCAAGAGTTGATGTGTAACTTTTTTATTCTGCCACCATACCAGTAGTAGCTGGGCGTACGCAAGATCAAAAATATTTTTTGCCCTCTAATTCGTAGTACTGGCAATTCGACATCAATTCAAGCATCAAGGCAAGGCAAAGGTAAATATCACTAAAACGTCATTGTTACTTATCCTGCAATGCTGTCGCCGCTTGTTTGGCTCTCGGTGTTTGTGTCGGATCACTAAGATCTTTGCTGCTGTACACCCACCGGTGCTTTGGCTTTCAAGCCACACCAGCGGCCCCCTTTCCGTTCTGTCCGCCAACAATATCTATTCTGTCCAAGCATTATGTCACCTTTAGCCTCCGTGGTGGCCTCGGAGCGCTACTTTCGTGGGAAAGAAAAACAAACCCAATTCCAAAGTACGCTCACTAAATGCGAAATCCTAACTTGACGGAAGAAAAGCTCAAGCTGCAGACGAAAGAATCTGTGACGACCCCAAACAGAAAGGCTGCACATGACATTTACCATTGACGTCTACCTCAGTTCCATGCTCTGTAGGGAACGTATTGACAACAAAATGCAACACTAGTCGTGGCCAGCAGAGTCCCCTCTCTTAAACCAACCCCTACATTTAGCAAAATCACCAATGAAAATCAGTTGAATATCTTTGTAGTTCAAAGCAACTTTATGGGATGTTTTTACAGTACAGAGCAGAGGACGAAGCGAAAAGCGAAATGAGTCGTGTAATACCTTACATCTCGGTTTTTGGCAACAAGTAGCTGAAGACTCTTATTTTACTCCGCCAAGAGGCCAGGCCTTAGGGCTACAATACGTCGATGACGACGGCGGTGATGCCGCTACCAGATCCACGAAGTGGTTGCTCATAATGATTCGTTTTATTAATTTTCTTCAAATTTGACATCATTAATGTCTGTTACAAACAAACAGTCGATTGGTGGCATTCGGTGCCTTTATTTCTACTAAATCTCTTAGGCATTCCTGCTGTGAGAGATTAAAGAAAGCACTTAAGCATTGCCACAACTAGAGATAGCTTTAGGGTTGATGGAATGCACTGTTTTGCTGATGTCATGGGCGACAAGTTTGCAGTGATTTAAGGCAGTTGTTTCAAAGGGTGACCACTTGGAGTCAAACTTGAGAAAGGTGTCAGCTACTGCATTGTGATTTGTGGTAACTTTAAAGGGACTCCTTTAAAGGGCAAATAACAACAGAGCACTAGAACGACTTCAGCTCTGTGTCATACAAAGCAGTGTTTTTCTCAACATTTGTTCACCTTCGGCTCTAATCTTGTCATCGACTTTTCCAGTTCTCCATCTTTTTGGGTTGTCAAAACATTCGACCTTTGATTTGCATTTTTCCATGTAAAAATGATGACACGAACTTCAAGAACCGCAAAACACCTATTTTGCCTTACTAAGTGTGAACACTTAATCATCATCCACTCTGATGCTGGTTTTGGAGATTAATGTTTTGTCTCCTGGAAGGCGTGGGATTCCACAGTTCTACAGAAGCATCTGTGTAATCGTTGCCGTACCACCATACATCTGCCTGAGCTATTTCTACCCAGAACTAATAGAGTGTTGCATACTATGACAGGAAGCCCTTGTATTCCTCAAATGGAGAGAAGGATGCATGACAATGCGTTATCACGTTTGAAGTTGTCAAATCAAGCAGCATTTGCAAGCATCATTATTCAATAAAACACACGACGGTGGCTTTAAAGTGGAGATCGGAATGGGCGCTTTTGGCACGATGGTACTGGCATTTGACGTTAACTCAACATCGAAGGCGCAGTGGGATTCTCACTTCTGGTGTCTAGGGTGCTGCCATTAAGATCTAGCGTATCCAATACAACAGTCACCGAAAACTGGTACGTATCAGCGCCTTGAAGCACCTCAATCAGTGCAGCACATTTGCCTAGAATATCACATAGGTAGTATCCCAGAGCACAAAGTGTGGTAGCTAAATCCTATAGTGCTACTAGGTGTGTAGAGTTAAAAGTTGGGTTCGAACAATATGCTCTTTTGAAAAAATAAATCAACAGAATCAATATAGTGGATGTTTGACGGGAAAAGGCGCTTCCGCTTCTAAAGGGGACGGCGTCTGCAAGACGGCTACTTGTGTGGGCTTATGCTGCGACGGAAAAGCTAAGAATATTTGGTGCAAATTCAGAATGTTCCGGAGTATCAATTTTTACCCCTCCACCACATTGGTGTTGCAAAGTAATCTGAGTGAGGTGTTTCCAACTTTGATAGACTTCGTGTTAAGAATGACCTCCCATTGGCCACGTGTTTAACGCGACACTGAGTATTCAGGGTCAGCTGCCCTTGTTGGCTAAATTTTGTGCAGTACTTAAGCTTTACAATCAACTTTAGAAAGGATTTGTCATGACTATGCTGGCTAACACTCACCTTTTGTGTATTTTCTGCAAAAGAACATTTACTTTGTCTTGATATTGAGCCATCATGTTGGAGAAATTTTCCTAAATGATCAAAGCCATAATACGAGGGCGCGAGTGCTTAATTCATATGGATAAAATATGTATCGTTGTGTTATGTCTGAGGGCCTTTTATGTTGACTTTTGGCATCGATTATGAAATCTTCTCAAGTGATGGGAACACGAGTCACCTATTTCCCATCACAACTTTGAAAAAAAGGGTTTGACCGAAATCGAGGCACCTCTTCGCTTATTCTTATCCCTCCTCTTGTGAGAATTAAAGAGAGGGGAAATGATGCAGGTGACCATCCAACAGGAATGCGGTCAGTTCACTGCATAGGCGACGGGTCCCCTTTCGGGTATTGTATTAAATCTGAACTGGAGCTACCTAAAAGATCCTCACTGAGACCACAGAGAGCAACAAAAACAGAAAATTCGACCGTCTCTGTAGCGTTTTGAGACTTTCCTAAAGGCAGAAGAAGGTAAAATACAAGGACGGAATGCATATATACATATGGTATTCAGCCAAAGGAGAGATCGGGCCGGACAGGATAATATGGCCCCTCAAGTCATCTCAACCGGCAGCCAAACAAATTATTACCAATTTGAGGCCCTTAAACCGGAAGCATAAAAAAAAGGAACTTAGAGCATTCAGGGGGACCAAATTTGTCTAGCTGCATCTGTTTTTGAGCTCTACAACGGTGGTAGGTTGTGATGTGTTAAGTGCCAGCGGTTGTCATGTGCTTCTTCAACGGGGTGGAGAATCGCGCCTTCTTCGCGGCAGCCTGGTTGGCGCTCCGGTCACTATCCAGCACACAGCTACACCCACTTGCTATCATCCCTCCAATGTGATACTCTGACTCAGAATGCGGCTAATGAAATCATTGTTACAATGTATTTTTAAAAGCAAACGTTAATGGAAACCCTCTACGGAAAACAACTCCACTCTACTCAGCGATCTTAATCGGTAGAAGTTTTGACACAATAGTAGGTCATTATGCCGAGTTTGTTCCTTCGTGAACTAGTGCATAGGTTTGCTCTGGATTACTACCCCTTCAATTCCTCATAGACGCTTTTTACCTCTCGAATTAAATCCATGTATGACCCTTAAGTTCAGCAAATGTCTTTAATTCCTACGCTTCTTCTGGCCACAATAGAGAACAGTCTCGACTACTGAAAGATATTTTATTGCATTAAAATGGTTGCAAAAGCATTAAAAACCCCCTAATAAGGGCAAAAATCAAAATGCCTATCCCCTGTTACCGACTGCTAATCGGAAGACTTTGACAAGCCTGACTACAAACCTCTTAGTGGCTGGTGAGTCGTCAAATGCTTAATTTGAAGGTTGTTTCTTCCCATTCCACAGTAACATCCAGTGGCTGAGAATTTAAGTAAAATGCGTAAATTACTTAGACATTAATGGCAATGAATGGGCGCAGAAGTCGGCAATACTGCTCAACAGAAACTTGACAAATTAGCTGCTGCTGTCACAACAGCCCATTGTTTTTCTTCAAAAGGATAAGTGAAGTTTACAAGTGAAATCTGTGACGGCAAAACTGTAAAATATTCACAAAATGCAGCCATTCACTCTTGTCATGTCACGGCTACTTCTCTATCTCATGCATTTATCCTCGAAGCGTGTAATACTGTCTCGCAAATTCTTCATTGTAATTAATTGTCGAAATTGGGTGATGTGAGAACTTTCAGTCTTCCTCCTTTCACTTGTAGACTGTGTGCATGGGTAATTTGAAGCCCTAATGGAGACGAGGCGAATTTGAGCATCGCCAGTGCATTCACACAGACTGCAGTGGGACAAAGCTTGTCAGATTTGACATGCTGAATTCGTTTCTCGCACGCCAATTTATGGCACTTGTACTCTTCTGTAAAATTGGTATACTAGCCTATAGCAGATAGTGGAATAAATTAATCATTTGTTTGACTCTCAGTTTTGGAAATGGGTCACTTAGGCCTCCTCTTTGATATCTCCCTTTAGTGGTCCAGACTTCGAGCCAAACTAGCAGACCCAATGCCATTCTGTACGTCGCGAATACAAATGCGGGCCGAGTATTAGGCTTTCATTCGTCTTCGGTGACGTCAGAAGTTGCTGCAGCAGTTCCTACCAAAAATGCCTTATATTTGTTTGGGTTCTCTGTCTTTTCAAAGACCTTATGCCAGTACTGCTTTTAGTGCCATTAATGAGGGGAGTGTAAAGCCTTTGAATACTACTGAGCTTTTGTTGTGCCATTTAGACCGAAAGGCACCTGAGAAATCCTCCCCCCTCCATTCATTTATTTCTACTTTTAACTGGCTCAAAGAGTGGTTTTGGGTCCATCTTCTGAAATTAAGCCTCATGTATTATTTTAATTCTTAAAAGAGACTCACACGAGCCAAGTTGGTTCCTTTTTTCTTGGTTTAACTACCATCAAGAACTAATAAAACTGTAGTACAACTTATAGCTTATCTAATTTGCTGGAATATTGCTTCTAAAGTGGGTACCACTAACAAAGTTAATCGGAATAAGCACCGTAAATTGTTCGCTGTTTTTGGCAATCTCCAGGCCTTGGCACCATAAAACAGGCAATTACTCTCCGAAAACGTCCTCATTTCTATCTTGGCTCCTTCGAGCCAGTGTGTTATGGCCCACCCTCGTTTAAACTCCTAAGACGTTATTTTTAGCATGAAAGATAAAACCGCCAATGAGTTCCTCTTCATGTTGCTTAATCATCCTCACCTTCTGGTAACTCGTTGAGTCTACGGCAATTAATGTTTGACGAGGTGGGATCGAGAGTCAGTATCACCAATAGCTAGAAGGAAACAGATGACAATTTTACGCGCTACGCTAATTTGAAGAGTTAGTATTTGAGCACCAAACTGCTTCATCTCTCCGCCTACTCCAGCATTTGAGCCAAAATCTGATGGACAACTTCTACTTCAAGTATTTTCTTGGCAGTGCTGCACCTGAGAGTAGGAGAGCACTGAAACAGAAATTTGCTTAAACTATTAAATTAGAGGGAAAATTAGGTTAGGTTGGGTTAGGTTAGATACCCACCTAGTGACTTGGTAGCCATGTGATTGCCGTAGTGGCCGTTAGTCATTGAAGCACGGCACGAATCCTCGTGTGGATTGCTGCAAAGCTTCCCCCAACGAAGAGTCTGAAGGGCTCATCTTGACACTCAAATCACCGGTTGCGCACAACAATTATTTCTCAAGGTTGTTAGCGCCATCTCGTCAGGCCTGTATTGGCTCCTAGGCTATTGAGAAAATCGCTGCTTTCTAGGCAATAAAGCTACCACTTATTGTTATCCATTTTGTGTTTGTGTGTGTACTTTGACGATTCTGTCGGAATTCACTTGCACCGAGGCGATGGTCTACAGCAAGCCGCACTACTTCCTCGGCCAACAGGATGCAGGTTGGTTCAACCTTCTCCTACCTTCACCACTCCCTGGGCAGATTTAATCGCCAGACACAGAGATTAGTGTCACTAGTTACAATATAAGGTGATAAGTTTTTTAAATTGATGAGGTACCTAACAAATTTGTTCATAAAGTGGTAATTGTGGCTGTAATCAAATCAAATGGTACACTTCGATCCTTCGTTCATCAATCTCAGGCTCTTTCCGTGGCTCGGCCGATCAGACGCCTGTTCGCTCTTTGACTTTCCACCTTAACTTCAATAATTTCGCGTCACATCAACGCTGCTTCAAGCGCTAACTTTGCTAATAAAAGGTCTATTTGTTTCATCTAGTAGCTTAAACTCAGCCACTTCAAGCCCTAAATGACTGTATACGTTGTGTTAGGCGTTGTTGTTAAGCGTTTGATACCTGCCTCTGAGGTAATTAAGTGGATTTTGCCAAGTGAAAGGGATTTTAATCAGTTTTGCTGCTTTGGCTTATTCAACCCGTTTTCAACAGTAGCAAACCTTTGCTGCATTACCACTCTCTCCCTTTTAGGTTTGCCACTGAAAGGGAGATCGCAGTCTGTCCTTGACTGTAAGTATATGCGCAAATCACTTTAACTAACCACTGTCGAAGAAGAATGCAAAAGCCTTCACTGCATCAGCGACGTGTGTAAGTGGCAACTGCTCCGATGGGCGCTACTTTCCCATCAAAAAGTAAACGCTTAAGGTTTTAGATTAAGTCATTACACTTTTTAAGACTGACCAAAAATGATGCGTGTTTTAAAGAACAGACGTTTACTTCATAAATAATGCGTTCCGAAAGTGCGGATTCCGCGTTTCTCTTATTGCATGTCCACAAGGCAGTTTAAAAGGCGAAACCGTATTTACTGCATAAATAGCCTGAAAACAGCCTCAGTGGCACCAACTCTTCAATACACGATGCAAGAAATTTGTGTGCTCATATAACAACCTACATCTCCCCACTTTCAAAGCATAAAAGTTAAGGAGCCCCTTATAGCGAAAGTACCCATGACAGAACACTTCTGAGCTGATGAGGAAGGAGGAGATTGCAGGCGTGGGAATATGAACCACCCAAGGAACAAACAGAGCGGTTGCGTGGCACGGCGCGTTTAAAACCACAAATGGCTGCTCAAAATAGCATTAATTACTGCTATCTTTCTATTTTCTGTTCAACTTGTATTGCACCTGCTAGGCTGCGCTTGTTTAGGTCCCACATAACCACATTACTTTGATTTTGTTTGCTCAAATGACGGGATGGCTGCGCAATTTAAAAAAAAAACACAAAAAACTCGCCATTATCCCACACGTTCCCATTTCCAGTAGCCTTAACCCGCTGGAATAGCATGAGTGTCGTGCAGAGTTCCCAATACAACTCGAACCAAGCCCCGCAAGTTGTTGTGTCCTGGTAACTCTGGAAACATGGGAACAATACGGTGTGAAGGAAACTGAGTGGATTGCTTAATGTTAAGACAGCATTCCCATTTGTCAGCACTAAATTTTATTTATTTTTTCTCTCATCTTACTGTTCGGGTGCTCTGTTGACAGTTTATGCCATCTCTTCCCTTCTATGATAATTCTAATGAATGGATTTCTCCTCTATTTTCTCGCATGGTTCATTTTTCGTTGTATATTTCATAGCTTCATTATGAAATACTGCTCTTGGAAGATTTGTCGTTTTATACTAAAGAAGTGTAGTGGCAGATTTACACGGTTCACTGCATCCACACAGCAAAGCCTTGAATGGATGAAAGCCACCCACTCGACTTCCACTTGGACGATCACCGTTGGTACTTTAATCCAGCTTAACCTTTTTCCCCTTTCATGACTGAAGAAGAAGTTAATTAGAACAGCTCCTCACAATGCATTTTCAATGGACTAAAAGTGTTGTGGGTCGGTAATCCTCCCATCTTTGCTTGTAGCGCAGCGCAATTCCGGCCTCTATCCTCGCGTATGTAAGTTTACCGCAATTTGAGTCGCAGTACTCGAGATTGGTTGGATAACACGATGCCTAGCCTTATGAAACCCCTGAGGTGAGATAAATGGACTGTTTGGGTAAGGCACATGCATTAATAGCAACCGTTTGTCGCATGTGAACATGTTAAAAGAACCACCAAACATAAATCTGGGAGAACGTTAGCTCTACATTTCTGACCTATAACACTTTTGAGAAAGGCTTACCTCATCTTGCAGATAGTTCACTAGCTGTTTGCTAACCTTCTCGGGCCCGAAGAGACCGACTATTAATGTGTTTGTTATGTAGTTGCGCACTCACCAGCACAAAATGAACGTAAGTTATTATGCCTCATGTAAATTGAAGTTATCAGGAGCCCAAAGGAGGTCCCCTCTTCTTGCCCTCTCCTCGCCCTAAGTGCCGCACATAAATCTATTCTAATCCACTAACAGTATTTTCGTTATGATAATTTAAGTCTTCATCCACAGAATACTGTTTGCAGGAGTATGCCAATAGACTTTCAGGGAGTACGTCACTAAGTAGTGTACAGAAACATCAGCTTTTCATATAAACTAACACTACTTCTCTTTGTTTCCACCAAGCTCCAAGTCCTTCCAAACCGGTGCAGAAAACTTTAGCCCTCAAATCTGGTGCGTCAGCCTTAATCCGGTTAATGGACGTGTTCTCTTCCATTTATCACTTTGCTCTGTGATCAAGCAAATCCACCCCATGAACTGCATAAATGCACACACAGTAATAAAACCTTCCTTGTGAAAATTTAAGACCATGAAACCATTTCATGCGAAATAAATCCATAGAGCTGGGTCAGGGCAGAGCAGGTCGCACCATCTCATCCATCATTTCAGGATAGCATCTTGAGATCAACATTTGGGCGATTTGATAGGTCGCTCTTACCTCCCAGAAGTACTGTAGGAAGTAAAGTAAATCCACTGGATTTTTTTTCATTACAGAACACCAAACAAAACCCATCTGGGTAGATAGGAAGACAGGGCGTGGTAGGTGACAAAGGTTTACATTAGGTGCTAAGATTACCTCGAGCAAATTATACAATTATCATTAATCCTCTGTATTAAAGAGCTCACCAAAAGTCAAAAGTGGTTTCATTTCCTTGGCTTAATGGGACACGCCTCTTGTGCTCCTTTTATACTCACAACTGTAGTGGTAAAAGGACCAGAATTTCTCAGTAAGTTTATCAACTTAACAAGCATTCACATGGTTATTACCTCTAGATAGCACCAAAAACCCCAAAAACCCCAACGCCCATGCCACTAACACCGTCAATTGCATTGCTTGCTTCCCGCCTGACAAGTTTAAAAGCATTGGGGGAATACCGATTCTGGAGGCTTCAAGCAAATACAAAAACAAATCCTTTACTCTTCTAAAGCTGCTACATGATTTAATGAAAGTAATCCATGCATTAATTTATGAAACCCTGCACCCGCACAACTCCAATTCGTGGCATTACTGCATCGCTCCTTGTTTTTTCTAGAGGGCGAAAGGTTGATTCGATTTGAAGACTCCACTACAACCGGTATGTTCATCCATCTTTCCAAACATCGAAACGCATACCCTATTCTGTTTTATCAGTCAATAGTAGATGGATTACTTTAATGTCACTGACTTCTGTTGTGAGCTGCGATTTTGGTTATCTCATTTTGCAATTGCTATAGACTCCGAGTCAACCGAAACAGGTAAGCTGTTTAGCCCCGTCTGCACCGCCTGATCAGTAAATGAAATCATCAGATGGTTTTGGCCCTCTTCCAAAAATTAAAGCTTAAGTAGGCCTCTTTCGCTCTTTAGTCCACCGTTTAAAGCCGATGCCTCGCGTCAACATCGGTAGGTGAAACAGGTTTGATCGTTACCACATTTCGAACTGCATAATTGCTTTCGCATCACTCATCTTGTTGCCTCTTTTCGTGAAGGACTTTGTACTTAAAGCGGATAAATTTTTTTCCATTAGGCCTATTTTACCCATTCATTTTCAGTTCTGTGTTTTCATAGGGAACCATTCATCACGGCAGTCCCCGAGGCGGACTTCTAAAAGTAAGTCGATGAGACGCTGCCTAGTAAAGCTTAGCATGTTTCATAATTATTGAGATTGTAGCGAGATGGGATTCTGTGGATTTCTTGTAGTTGCTTCATCAGTGAGACCACCCTTGTTGCCCACCTTAGAAGACCACTTTTACTAAATTATATGAAGTGGGAAACTTGTACAACCAACTGTTATTTCAATACAAGACACTTTGATTGTATGTTCTTGCTAAATTTCGATCGAGATGGCTTTATTTGAAGCGGTGCTAAAACTTATCCTCTGCTTCTAGGTCCCTCTCGACACCATTCTTCGAGCCCTCTGCGCCGAGGCGCCTCTCCCTATTGGCGCACCTCATCCAGTCGTGGTAATTGTGAGTTCGTATTTGCACCAATTATTCCGTGTACTGTCAATATGATATAATATGCTAGCGTGGTCCTCTTTAATCCACTTCAAACTCAATCTATAGCGGTCCAAATAGTCGTTTTTTAACCCCCAGTAAATGATACTTTAAATTGGCTTGATACAAAAGAAATGCAACTTTTTTTCTTAAATTTGGCACATTATTTGCCATCTTAGAGGTGTTGAGAATTATCTGCACTACCAGCAATGCATTAACCGTCATCACATAGGGCAGTGATGCAGACGAAAATATTTCATCCAATTCACATCTTGGCAAGTACACTTGACTAGCCTTTCAGTAATTGATGTTCTAACCGAGATTTCGCTGCTCCCTTAATAACAGTGGTTGCAGAATGTCAAGTTTATCGTGTAGGTTAATTGGTTGGATCAGGACCTTATCACAAGACCAGTGATTTGTCAAGCGTCATATTTCCAAAAGTGGCAGCTTTACAGGATGGGTCACGTTGGTTTTTGATGTGCCAATTACATGAGTTGCGTGTTTAAGTGCCGCATTCCATTGGTCTTACATTTTTTTATCGATCACGTTTAAGTGGGATACGCCAATCGATTGGTCAATTATCTTATAACTAATAAGATTCCATCCGCGTCATAAAAGTCAGACATTGAAACGTCTGCTCAGTACTGATACCACCATAATTTGCTTCACACTTTTCAAAAGGCCCTGGAGGCTAAAACCTTTTGGACGTTGGTGAGAGACGGAGTGCGACTATGCCGGTACAAAATAATAGCAAAAATTCATTGAGGTTCTGTGTTCTTGATTAAAAGTAAGATGACATTAATCCCGAAATTAGGCTACATAGATGTTGCGCCCTAGGACTTCACCGAAGGCGAAGGAAAACGTACTACCCAGGCAGAATAGGCATTTTCGAAGTTAGGCTGCCAGGAGGAAGTACAAAAGCAGCTCCTTCAGTGACCACGATACCAAAACGCATCTTTAAACAATCGCAGTAGTACCAAGGCGGTGCTTGCTAAGTTGTGTAGTGAAATGTATTTTCACTGATAAGTTTCATGTTTATATGCACGACCACTTTTTCCAGTATTACAAAGTGAAAAATAAAAACCAATTTTCCGTCCTTGTTGCAGACTACAAGTACGAAAGCGATGTAAGAAGCAGCTCCTTACGTCGCCATTCACCCAGTAAGTTCGGCTTCAACCTCACATTCAAAGACGTACCACCGCTGAACAACTAATCTGGCAAAACCCATTTCTCATGGTATCGAGTAAATTAGTTCAACTATTATTTTTGTTATTGTTAAGATGTTTGTTCAAAGAAATATTGCTACTCATCATAAGTGAAGTAATGCTGACGCTTTTTAACCTTAATAACTTCAATATTAATTTCAACGACTATAAGCATTGGCAGAGAAGACATCATTATTCCCTACAAAACAGTTTGAAAGAGGAATCGACTTCTGCAACCACAACAGCTCCTTTAAACGCTACCCGCCCTTGCTCCCTAACTCAGTTTGATTTGATGCTGATGAACATTTTTAGAATGTTCGTGCTCATGTTCATTAGCATGCAAAGGCAATGCAGGTAATGCACATGCTGCCCTGTACACGGCGTCAACCCATTCCACTCCTTCGAACGGACAACTCTAGTCACAGTCCGGGCATTTATTTTGCGCCGAGGCCACAGGCCTATGGACGAAGTGCACCTCTCCTCATTTTTCACTCTATTAGTTATGCCAGCATCGTTTAGCAAATTATTTGTGCATTTTCAGTAAAAAAAATATGCCTTAGCCAGGGGGCAAATATTTTGAGTTGTGTTTTTGAAAAATTAGGATCCAGCTCCCCTTCATCAACGTCGACTTCTTCTTTTGCCGCGAGTTTTCCGAGCTCGAGCTACTTCCAAACAGGTAAATGGTAAAATGAGTTCATTTTTGAAGATTTACCTCAACAATTCAGTGGAAAGCAAAGGAATGCGCTATATGTCCCATCTTAGTGCCTTTAATAGAGTTTTTCGGTTATAGAGCCATACAACATGAATTACATTGTCTCTTTCTATCATTCAGAATTTTCAGAGGGTGTATCATCGACCTCTTCAGGATATGATTCTGAAGGTAGGTTTGCATCATTGACGTCCCAAAGTTAGCCATTTCAGCCAGGCACACCTACTACCGTTAGCCTCCTCCCTTTGACAAAAGAGCTCCCTTTCACTGTCGTGGCTGCTAGGGGCCACTGGTGGTGACATTCCTTAGGGCAAAGGCACCCGCCATTTGAAGTTGTTCTAGGTGGATTCAATGCATTCACTTTTGCCAGTTAAACTTTCAATTTTAAAAACTATAGTATTGTGGGCAAAGTAATCAAGCCAAAAATAAGACGTGAAGTGCGAAAATGCTCCGAAAGACACCCAATAAATACAACCTGAGATTTGGTCCATTGTACGAAAGCTCTTTCAAGTCACAGCATCAGTCCCCTTAAATACCAGAGAGAAGATACCAGAAGGGGATCAGATCGAAATAAATTTTAATTATGTAAATTTCTTTCTTTTTTCAGCTTTCGATTGGAGGAATTATCACAGTGCGCAACACCTTGGTCCGAGTTCAAGCCGTAGGTTGATAATCGTCAAAATTTTGTTAGTGCCCTCTTCATTCACTCTTAGCGATCACTTTTTATCACTATTCGCCTTCCCAAGTAAATAGATGAATTGAGGAGTTGTGGAAATGCAAGTTTACCCTATGTTTAGATGTCCCACAGTCTTATTGCTGCAGTCTACAATGCATGACAGCAGCGAGTGGGTTTTTTTTACTTCAGGAATCATCGAAATTCACTCTCATCATAATCTTTTTCTCTATTTCGCATCGCTCCCACATCTATTTTTTTCACCACTTGCACATCTGGCTCCCTCTACCCACTTCGTTTTCGCCTTCAGATGCTAGCAAAATCATCATGTTGAAACCGCGCTCTGGTCGGTCTCCTCTACGTAAGTGATCTCACCGAGCAACAACTTTTGCAATTTGCTTAGCCGCTTACCATGCATCATAATTGGATATTTTCAGAAAACCTGGTTTCTCATCACCACAACAAATGCAGCCATGAAGGTAAGCGCCATCTCATAGATCTCAGCAATCGCATTCATGACGCCTATAAAAAAATTTGACGTTTCAGCCTGCCACCACAGATGCGACCATTGTAAACCCTTAGGTAACCCATGTTTGTTGGAAAAAACCTTTTGAGCGCATCATTGTACCCTATTCAGTTATTTGTGACTGTAACAGTCATGTCTGTCTGAAGTGCTAGCCAACTGTGTTAAGAGTTTATAAAATTACGGCATTCCTCTTTATCCCAACTATAAACACCATCGGCTTGAGTGTGTACTGGAGAAAAATAGTTAATCTAGAACCTGAGGCAATGACATTCGGTATTGTTATCTGGCTTCCAGACGCCAAGGCGATGCTACATTCAAACAATTTTTCTAATTTGCAGGGTACCATCAATCGGTCTCACGGCGCAGTCGAGCAAGTATGTCCTAATGCGTGATTAAAATTATTCAAAATGGGAACTTCAAAAACGTTTAACTTTCCTTTCTCCTTATGATTAAACGAAAGAGGTGTCATTCAGGTTCACCAGAAACGCTAGCACTGTATCGATGCTAGTGATTTTTTCCTTCTTTTAGCTTCCAAAATTTTGCCGACGAGGCCCAGTTCTAATCTTTCGTTCTTTGAAGGTTGGTTTTCTTAACTCCATCGATGTAGTGTCGGCAGGTAATCTGACGTGCCGAGTCTCACAGTACAAAAGGTGGCCTACAGAGCACCTAAATTTGTAGCAATTCATTCTCTTCTGAGAAATGTTGCCTCCACCTACAGAATGGTTTTACAGCTCGCTGTCAAACAGGTTACCTTGAGTCTCATCTACTTGGACCAATCAAATCTTGCCAATTATTTGTCAATTGATAATGCCCGCAAAGGTTGCTTTGCATTCAGCATTTGTCAGGTGTTTTTGCTTCTTATTCTCCTAGAAACCATTCTTCCTGGCCCTAATATGCCTCTGCATCCCGTCGTCCCACTCCGTTACGGTAAGCGGCATTTCAATGAAATGTTGAGGATCAATTTGTTTTGCTGGAGCTTAAAAAAGGGCTGCCGATCAGGCAATGATATGGTCGTTGGTCGAAGTCGCCAATTTTTCACCGAGTGGATAGAAATTCTTCGCTCTTGATTAAAAGGGAGTCATAGTACAACAGATAATAAACGCCATCTTTCTCTAGTCGGCATGCAAAAAAATGCAAACAAGTAGTTAATTGAGAAATAGTAAACAAAGTGGCAATTTTAAGATCTGAATTGGACGCTATATCCAATAACAGCGATTCTCTTCTTCTGCTATCAAGATGAAAGTGAAACGTATTCAGATTCAAGCAGCTCCTACTACGGTAAGTCTTGCATACTCTGATTCCTCTAAGAGCAAAGAAGGACATCACTGAGGCCGGTTATTTATTTTCGTGGTTTCATTTATTTTTCCAAAGGCAGCACGCCTAAATGCTTATCAAACTTTAATCTGGAACTGCTTTGGGCTCATTTTGAATTAGACCATTTCATCTGAACCCTGAACTCCCGGTTTCAAGAATTATTCACTTTTTTTGTTATCCATGGTAGCTGTGGGCAACCTTATTCTGCTAACTACGTCACACTTTGTCTTGTTTAACATTGGTTGCTTTCGGATAAACCTTGTGCACAGGTTGTGGTACTATTCGCTGTGGATCTGGTAATCAGGAGCTGTATTTTCATTTTTTTTTCCCCACATCTGACTATTATTTCTTCTTTGTTTGCAAACCCCTTCCGTTTTGGCTACCTTATTAGAACACACAATAATATTTACATTTTCATCGATAAAGTTATCTAACATGCCTCTTTTTTTGCTAAGACAATTTGCTAACCGGCATTACTACCACCACAATGCTTTCATTTCAGGTCCATCGCGTAATCACGTGCGAAGTGCATCCCACGTGAGAGGTACGTCGTCCCTGCCCCCACTCCCAACGGTTCCTGTCAGACAGGCTTTGACAAAGACCACAGTGTCACTAGCCTCCCTCAGGTAGTGGAGTGAGATTGCCTGGGCGTGCTCCCCGAGGCGTCTCCACCACTAAGCCCACTTTTTGGTTGGATAGGTTCCTGTTGCCACCGCTAGTCCACATGCTCGAGGAGAATGTTTCAGAGCCATTAACTAAACGCTTATCGGTTTGCGACACATTAAAATGGCAAGTATTATTTACGAGCTTTGGTAAAGCAGTTCTTCCAAATAAACTAGTGCAAGCTTTAATTCAAAGGAGGTCGTATCTTGTAACTTTATCACTCCTTTGTATCCTTTAATGTGGGTGATCTATCGAATTTTTGAAAAGCCCTCACACCAACACGTTGGCCAATCATGTCGCGAGAATGCAGGAAGTCTGTGCCATTAGATGCCAAACTGTGGATCTCACGGCAAAGTCCTCAGCATTGAGGCAGTGCTGATCTGATTCCAAAGGAAAATATATTTTTCTCTACCACTACAATCACAAACTTTAAACAGTTAAAGTAAATGAAAGCTTTCGGATAAGCCTTAGATGGTGCCTTGCTTTTTGAAGTGTCATTCAGAATTGACGGATAAATGGGAGTCGTTGTGCATTTCATGGTGCATCTCCGTGCATTCTCGTTAACCAACTTTTGTCATTCCTTCAGCATCCAGAATATTTTACTCTCGTTTTGTCTTTAAATCTTCTTTTCAAGCACCAGCACACGGTCGGCTTAATGCCAATCTGGAGAAGTGGCTGAATGATGGTGAGTACGAAGTAGTCTCTTTGTGCCACTTCTTCACCTTTACTTTATGATGCTAATTTTATCACAACCACGCGCCTCTTTACTTGTCAATTTGTCAACGCCAAGCAACGTCCTTCAAGATACTACAATCTTCAGATTGAAAAAGGAATATTCTTGGTTCATTTTAGCCCTAAAAAGCAGCTATTCGCCTCCTGCTAACAGCAACTGTGGAGTTTGTAGAGGTACTCTGCACAATTCCTTCTCTTCCCTCTCCCCCTCCCCTCGTCAATTCTCGACGCTTTCATCCCGTCTATTTTCCTATTCGCAGGTCGGGCATTGTAGGTCACAGGTAAGCACTGCTCGCACAGTCAAAAGTGAGGGCGGCTAATTGGAACTGAAAGGCATGCTTCACTAACAAAGACTGCCACTTCATTTCTTGATAATCCATTACTGAAATAAGTTGGCCAAAGGAGTGCAGTTTCTCGCTTTTGTCTTCATCTTGTGATACGCTTCTCTGTCCTTTCAGGTGGAAAGATACTAGCGCGGAAGTTTTCTGCCCGTTTGGGACAATTTTAAAGTCTTTCTCTATACCTCTCTTTGTTTTTTGATCCCACACCTGCTGTGTTGTTGATGCTCCACTTTTTCCTGTGCCTTACAGACCTGACCGAGATTAAGTAGTAAGAACTTGCAGTTAAGTTTTTATACAACCCATTTACTTTTGATCTGCTTTTTAAAAAATTTATTTTAATTAGAAGGTATTCAACTGTATTCTTCTACGTTATTTGGCCTCCGATTAGGTCTAATTTGCTGGGTGTTCGCAATTCCTTAACCAAACCTTTATTGGAATAAATCATTATGACGATGAGGGATGAAGAGGTGCGGTGCTGACGAGATAGAAATTAAGCTATTAAAGCACTCTGACCTTACGTAAATCCGTTGTTTCATTGGCACTGAAATGGGAAAATACTTATGCTTTAGCATACACGAAATACGTGTGATGTGATAGTGCAGAACGTGGTCACCGACGCCTGTAAGCACCGATCCCTTTTGCGGTGCGATCAAGGCGTTTAATACAATTGTGCCTTAAGTTGAATAGCCTCAGTTTTCCCGCATGCCAGAGCCCTCATTTGTAGTTTAGCGCACGCAATGCGTCCTTACAACTGAATTTCGACTTTTAAGTCACTATGATGGCGATGCCGAACAAAGATGACAAATGCTGAGAGCTTGTAAAACTTATATGACAATATTTGGGCGATTAAAAATCATTGTAGTTGCTTGTGAAAGTTAAAAAAAAACTTAGAGGCACTAAGAAATCAGGGTAACTAGCTCTACTAGTCCAAAGTTTCTAATGTCTCTGGTCAATCTAAGAAAGTTGACTCAATTTGAATGAAAAAGAAGCATAGATTTGAGAATTTCTAAAACTCGTGCCAATATTTTTCCCATTCATTTTATTTTTATCCTCTCGATTATCGGTCATGTTTATGTTGTGGGTACCCTAAAATATTTCCCTTTTTAACGGATTAGCTGTTATTACTTATAAGTAATAAGTATCATAGATTCTTCGCATAAAACGTAATTTGGAATTTGTGAGATGGAATTAATTAATTAGCCGTGCCGTGTTTCACGATTCTGGTGGCATGGTATTCAAAGCTAGTTGGACGCTTCCGTATTTTGGTTCCCATGCATTGAACTATGCTTAATAATAAAAATTTTGGGATTTCATTTATTCCTTATAGCTCTTTTTTTATAAAATCTTGCCCTATCACCTCCAGTGAATAATTTCGCGCCTGGATAATGCACACCAATGCTCATTCGGAAGAGTCACACTTTTAACGCTTTTTGACTAATTGGATTGACTAATGAATAACTGACGTGGATCACTTTACACGTTTTTTTTGCTATCGAGTTGAGCATAGCACGAAAAAATGAAAGATTAATACGATTATGCACATCGAGCTTTGGCAAACGCCTGCTGCCAATCTCTCGCGCAGTGCAGCACTTAATTTGACTTCCCTCGGGAAAATGAATTTGTGCGTGGGCGCATGTCTGCGTGCACCCCTCGCCCTCCTTTCTCTCCGCTCTGGCGCCTTGACTGACCCTAAAGCACTTGCTTATGCCCTCTTTGCACGATTAAGGCTTTGATAGCTGTTCGTACGTCTACTTATTGGCACAATACCCTAGCGTGTTTCACAGGATTTCTTTCATAGGGAAAAGGTAAATGATAAGGGTGTCACAGTTACTGCGAAATGATGTTGTTGCGTTAGAATGACAGCGCTGTCCACTCTGAATTATTGAAAAGTAATTCGATGCATCGCTGGCATCGATCATTACGACCCTAAATGAACTAAAATTTAAATTTTTTATCCCCAAGGTAGTTACGATGCGGTTTAAGCCCTAGTACATGAGTAAGAGCCAAGGAACTGTCTCGTCTATACAGTGGCTTCCTTCAAGCGCCACAAAGAAGTTTGACGGTCACGCGATGCGCGGTTGCCACACTGGAGACATGAAAGTGGTTGTTACGGTGATTGTCACAAGATTGTAGGCCTTCTTTTTACTTACATTTTTAAGTAGATACAGCGAATAGTCCTACACGATCGTCAACGCCATCGATTGCGTTCAATCGACGTTTTCTGGCCGCATTAAATGGCACTGCACCTCCTCTCCCCATGCTCTCCCGTGTTTGTGGTGCCCTTGGTAAGGGGATGATGCATTACTGGTGATAGCAATGGGTCGACATGAACGTAACAAGTTCTATAAAAGCGCTCGTCAAGATAATCCTAGTGAGACTAAAATTTGTGTCTAGAAGTGATTACTTTGGTGGTCTATGATGAGGTCCTCAAGCGCTGCGGACTGCTTACTCGATAGTTTGATGACTACATTATTACTGACACCCGATAACATAAGAGGTTAAATCAGGTAATTTGTGGTACAGTGGCTCGTTAATGATGCCAAGTTTGTTTGCAAGCTGACATAAACAAACGCGAGCTTATGTAGGCTGACGTTGGCCTCGTTTCAATTGTTCTGATGTAGCCCCAGATCCTTGTGAGCATAACTTGCCGAATTATTTAGCCACTAAGAGAATAAAAACCCCTTCCTGATGTTGTGAAATTTAGCAATGCAGTGCACGTGGACCAAACCTTGTCATTTTTAATGCCTGTTGGAGCCACTCTGTGTAGAATGCACATGTTTCTTGTTTTTATCCGCGATTAACTATGCCAGTGAGGAGTTTATAGAAGTCACGTATTGATAGAGTCAGGAGGGAAAGGGCTTGCCACATCAAATGCGATCGTCTGCCAGCCTTTCACACGTTAAACGCATCATCAGTGGTTAGTCAAAATGCTGCGCTCCGCTCCCGCCATCGCCCTCTGCATGCGCAAACACGCACATGCAGGCGTGAGGCGCCTTGCAGGCAGCGCAGCGATGAGTCAGCGCACACCTATTGATTTTTGTTTAACTCACGGCAGCGAAGTTGAGTCGCTCAGACAGGCGTGCACTTCACACACCTGATTTATCCCGCCACGATTGTGCGTGTCAAAACCCTTCACCCCTTTCATCGCACTTCATCACCTCATTTGTAGACACCTGGGCCTTAAACAGTCTATCAATTAATTAGGTTCAGATTAGTTCTGGTGTTGAAAAACCAAACATCGTGAGGTACTTTTAAGTGGAATAATTAATCTATCGACAAATAATCATTTTACATTATTAATACCGAGAGATGTAACGTAAGAAGGACATATTTATCATCCTGACGAATTTGTGGGCTACCCACTTCCCGGGTAGCCTTAGTTGCCCTCCAGACGTGGGAAGGCTCGGTGCGTTCAACCCCGCCGCGGCAATTGTTTTTTTTAACTTCCATGCCATTGGGTAGAACCGCTGAGGTGACCGATGACAGCACCTAGGGGCGTTCTACCAACAGCGACCAATTAAATCGTGCCCTTATTTTCTGGCCATGATGTTAACTATGCAGCCTCGAGGGCTTATTGGGTGAGATTTGTCAGCCGGCCTGTGTGTACCACGCCGGAGTCAGCATCGATAATGCATATGCGTTTGTCTTGGCAGCAAATAACGCAATGAAATTCCACAAATTGTCAATTTCCTTTGCGGATATTATTCCCATGGAAAAGCTATACTAGTTCACAAGTGAGGGACATTAACGATTTGTGGGGAGTTGTAACTGCCTGGAATATTGTGGCTAGGTCATAGCACTACTGCTCCGTTGATATTATAGTGGCAAATGAAAACCCATGCCTTGTGGTCGGTCAGTTTTTCTGGAATCCGCTTTGACTAGAGGGGTGTCAGCTAACCCCAATTATGATGGAGAGTCAAGTGGTTAGAATTTAGCAGCGATTAAGTAGTTTTTTTGCGCAGGGATTTTACCGATTAAGGGTCAATGGATCCTTTCTGCCTATTAGCGTTTGTTCGATTAGATAATTAGAGGGAATTACAAGGCGAATTATCATGGGGCGAGAGGTAGTCTGCATTTACATCCTCGTCTTAACTGTACCTACATGGGATAAATAAAACTGTGTAGCAGGTACGCTGGGGAATGTCTGTGCGTGATAGGGCATGGAACCGTATACCGATCCTAGCTTATTGATTGCTGAGTTGAAGTGGCATCTTGACGACACCCTCCTTCTCTTCTCATAGGCCCGCTGTGAGTTCAGTCACTCGATGTGTGCGTGCTTGCCTTCCCAGAAAGTGCTGTAATCTTGACTACAACTGCCAGCAGTTCCTACCAACGTAAAAATTATTTTGTGCCTTTTGAATGACTTCTTGTGAGAACAGAAATCACTAGTCGAATCTTTAACGTTGCCTTGAAGCCCTGTACTTTTGGCCTTCAAGAGTACAAGACTACCGCTGCGTTTGGGGTGAAACAGAAGGCTCTTGTTAGAGCACAAGGCTATGGATTGAATCAGGTGTGATCGCACAGAAAGAGTGGTCAGCGGTGCAAACGTGACCTGAAAGGACAATTAGTGCCAACTTTGGCGCGTGATAGTGATCCGATGGCTATTATTTTGCGGTGATGCAGTTCTCCAATTCATGGGCCATCTATGTTAGGCAAATATGAACGCCACTAAAGCACCACCAGTCTTTAAACTGAACTTCTGCGTGGACTTAAGCCGCTTGAGGTCAGCTCTATTTTCTGCCTCAAAACGTTCCAAGCCGCCAATACCACTGACATTTGATGCTGACAGGCAGCCACTAGAGTGCAATAAAAAGGCCCTTTTAGACGACGTGCAACATGCACTTAGTAGATTTTATCGCCACCTCAGCAATCCTAACTACACCCTTCCGAAACTGAAAACTGCCAGTTTCGGTTGCCAACTCGCCGTAATCTGCTAGCACTATAAGTACTGGGGCAAACGTAACACCCAACTACTATCTGGTTTGAGTGACATTTTTTCTATGAAACACCTTATGGTGCAAGGTAGTGACTGTTAACTAAACTAACTTGGGAGAGCAAGAGACGAGCGAGACGTCACGCACTAACGAGCCGCCACCAACCGATCAACAAGTCGCAAGAGTAGAGTGCCGGGAAGGCACACACCACAGAGCAGAGACAGCGACGTTGCGGATAGGCTTGCGCCAACAACAACAGCAACATGCATCCACATTGCGATGACCCAAACTATTGGATACGAGTCAGTAACCATCTGCGTGCGACTTTACATGCCTAAGCACCAATAAGCCAAGGCGACCCCACCGGACAGACCCATTCGCTAATGCTTCACCAATGATTGAAGACTCGTAATACGCACGGACCAATATATTTTCAATCAAAATCTGCATTGGTTCAGTCGCTCGCGAGGCGAGAGAAGAGAAGCCGATGCACCGGCAATCCGGCGTCCAATTCCCTTCAAGCTTGTTGCAAAGCCGTGTGGAATGGCGTAGCTGGAGGACTGCGTCGCTTGCTGGTCGCGCCCTGCCGACGGCCTATCATTGCAATGCCACATGGAGCACGGTCCAATGGGCGAGAACTTCACACCACATGAACCAATGAAGGCAGCAAATGTCACCACAAATAGCAGCTCGAGGGTGGAAAAATTTGTCAATAATGAATTCTAGCAAGGAGAATTACTTTTTCGGAAGATTTGCTCGCTTTTGTAGCCCGTTATGTTTGTGTACTTTGTTTTAATGCGCTCGTCGCCATTCAACGTGCGCAGTTTCACTTCGGCTGATACAGACAGTTTCGTGACGGACCGTTTCCCTCTTCTGAACAATGTAGGTTGTCTGCTCTTTAATTTGGGCATTTTATTTGTAAAAGTTGCAAATTTTGGCTCTGCTAGATTCATGCGCTTCGTGCATGTGGATTATAGTACGAAAAGGTGACCTGGTATTCGTTGTTCCACTGCAAGAATGTTCGCCATTTGCGTCACGACTTTCTCAGTTGTTTTGCTGATGATTTTCCTTAGATTGTTTGAAATCTGCTGCAAATTGGTAAACATTTACCATGAACTTATCATTTGTGGAGATGGTTGGCCAATCAGAGTCGGAAATTTCTGCAAACTCCAATCAAAACCTGAATTGTGAACAAATGTTGACATTTGACGAGCTCAGTCGACCGATGGCTTTTACAAATTGATGCACGCACTCTCAGGTTATAATGATGTCCCTTTTTGCGTCAGATATCCATCTCTTGGAGTAAAATCATTAAGTTTGTCCCTTCTGGGAATTAGAGCATAAAGTGGGTCTTCGTTCCCTTCTCGAGTTATTCGTTTCCCACTCCTCTAATGCCATTTTTTTCCGGTTGGTATTGTTATCTTTACCCAGGGAAGGTTATATCCAAACGAGTCAAATGGTTCCGGCCCAGACCTTGCTTCAACCGCTCCAACAGCAATTAATCGTCGATCCAAATGGTACTACGGCGGGCCAGCAGCCGACCTTCGCGTTTCAAGCAAGTGATGGCAGTCTGATTCCAGTTCAACTTGCCGCTTCACCAAATGGTGGACCACTTATCATGTTGATGCCAACTCAAACTACCAGTCAAGGTGGGCAGCCTGTCTACACTACACAGGCTATCACGACTGGTGCCACGGCCACTACCGCGGCTATCGATGCCTCCGGGCAAGCGGCTGTTCTTGGTTCCACTGTGGAGGATGAGAACAACCAGGCTGCAGCCCTACAGCAGCAACAGACTCAACAATCAGCTGGACAGGTACAATTGGTGCACCAACAGACCGTGACCGCAACCCAAGCTGCGAGTCAGCTGATGCAACAGACGGCTGCCCAACAAAGCAGTGCTTCCATGGCTGGTGTGGGCCAGGAGGAACCTCTATACGTTAATGCGAAGCAGTATAACCGGATCTTAAAAAGGAGGCAGGCTCGTGGCAAGTTGGAGGCTCAGGGTCGTATTCCAAAAGAGCGTAGGAAGTATCTGCATGAATCCCGTCATCAGCACGCAATAAAGCGGGTTCGCAACGCTGGGGGTCGATTCTACTCGGCACCGACTAGTAAGTAAAATGTTAGTGCGGAGTTTGTTCAATGTTCGATTTGATCTGACGCTTTGATCTCATGTTTATGCACGATTTGCCGTCTTTACTTTACTGTCTTACCTTTTAGCTTACATCGAGGGTGCTCAGTGATGGAGGATTTGTGGTTTTCTCTGCGTTTTATTTCCCCCGAATTTATCTACAGAGCTGTTTGTTTCTACTCACTACACAGATCTGTCGTGTTGCATCGCTGTTGTTGTTGTCAGATATGTCATAGAAAATCCAATTAAACTGTTGCGATATTCTGTGCCTGTATAGAATCCTTATTTTTTGTCATTGTAAATACAGTTGGGACTCGTGCTAGGACTTTGTTTTCTGTCTTTGGTCGATGATTCATTCTTGCGGCGTATTCACTCAATTGGGGCGGGTATGGATCGATCACGGCGCGCGGGATGCGTTCTGTCATTTCCCCGAGATCGGGTGGGGGGGCTACCGATGCTATGGTTCGCGGTGTTCCGCCGGTCATGGGTTGTCTGTAGGTTAGTTGGAGAGCGCCATGGGCAGTTTCGTGTTCTCTCCGCTTAAGTGTTGCTACTTATTATGCCACGGTAGAGTGTGTTGGACTGAGGTTTGCAGGTGAGGAGGGTTTAACGCCCAAGGTGCGAAGGGCGTTGGGATACGCAAGGCTGGTAATGGCTCTGCACTCGGTGCAATTAGAGACTAGGGGATCGGCAGAATAGGCAACTCAAGCCATAAATAAAATAGCCTAAAAAGGCACTACTCTACAGGAGTGCACAAGGAATTTAGAGTGCTGCCATACCAGTCGTTTCATTGGTAGAGGATGTGCTTGAGTCCTCAAGTAACACCATTAACACCTTAATTTTCTTAGATTAAAATTATGGATGCTTTTTACTAATAGGCTTCCTAAATTGGATAGCATATCCACTACTAAATGCCAGATAGACGTAGTTTGCTGACGAATTTCGACCGATCAGTGCCTTGTAGGTCAGATATTTTTGTGTAATTTTGATGGGTTTGATGCTGCTACGGAGGCCTCTTTCTCAATAGTTCCCAAGGTGTTTGGCTATGGCTTTTTAAAATTGCTTATTGGTGCCATCTCCGTTTTAACTCGCCCCTTGAATTGCGGGGGTAATGGATTTACTTGCGACTGCCACTATTTCAAATGCAGGGTCCCTCCTTTCCCAAGCCGAGATCACGTGCTTCCTAATCGATAGCTGCGCGACACAGAGGGGCATTAGCACAGACGCGGAATGTCCGGAGGGGCCTCAACTACCGCCGTGCGACACGTCGACGCGGAGGGTCTGAAACGTGTGTTGGACGACAACCGCCTCGTGGTGATAAACTTTTGCGCACCATGGTGCGGACCTTGTCGTCTGCTGGCGCCCAAAGTGGAGCAACTAGCAAAGCAACATCAAGACGTAGTTTTTGTTAAGGTGGACATTGACGAGTGCGAAGAGGTCTCCGCCGAGTACAACGTCTCTGCTCTGCCCACTCTCATCGCCGTGCGAAACGGACACATCGTTGGCCGCGTCGTTGGAGCAAGTGAGGCAGATTTGCAGCAAATGGTTAATGCCAATCGCGGTTGACGCGAGGACGACATACATATGTGCGTTTTTTATTCCTGCTCAGCCTGTTCTTTTTAATATCCATTAATTTTCTAAATATAAGTTAGTCTGATTTAGCCAAAATGTTGGTATTTTTCGCCCCACATGCGTACACAATGATAAATACAGACAAAGGGAAACAGTAGATTTTTTTTGAGCATCCAACGCGGAGTTACTCTTGGAGCCAATGACTTTAAAAAAACGATTAGAATTAAGTTATTTTGATTAAGTAAACTAGTTTGATAGCACTTTCCAAAATCTGCCTTTCCAGATATCTGCTTTTAGGTTTGCTTTATGATTTGAAGTAGTTCTTTTGTGGCCAGGGTGAATACTTAAGAATTAAACTGGAATTAGCCAAATTAAGCTTTAGGAAGCTTCGTGAACTATTAATTTACATTTTGCTACCCATTCAGGGGGCTGGTGGACTTCGATTGGGATTGGTGAAATTAGTGCAATTTGTATTGGTTGTTGTGTACCGCTTCCAGACTTCCCTAAGGGCGATTGAAGGCAAAATGCATTGTCACTGAGAGACGGCCTCGATGGCTATTGGCGTGGTTCGGAAGTAATGTCGCTCAAGAAGAGTAAAGTTAACAAGTTCCTGCGTAACTGAAGCGTCACATAAGAAAAGAGGTTCATCAACTGCTCTTGCAAGTCATCGAACTCGCATGCAGCTGGGATGACATTGAACCGCAATATCACTAGTGTCTTGGCAATTCTACCAAATATGGAGCTTTTGGGACCGTACTATGGAAAGGAGGGATGAGGTGGCCATCTGGTACGCCCATCCTTAGCAGCAGGAAAACTGACCCAAAGGTAGAGCTATTTATTAAATTAGAGAAACTACGAGAGTTGAGTAAGGGCGAGGCACTTTGCTCTCATTTCAGAGTTGCTCAACCATATACCCATCCAAGAGAGTGGAGGGGTAGAGAAGGTGTCGTGTGTTCACTAAAAGGGCGTTAGTTTTGAATAGCATCGTTGAAACACAGGGGATCAAAGCGGTTGCTGAGAGCAGACGCCACTTTTAATCCCTCTACTGAGGGCTCCCACAAATTCTTTCATCCGAGGCATATGCTCCCTTCCGTCTTGTTAGGGATTACGATTTGGCAATAAAAATAAGGGTAGATGCTTTCTAGGCTTTAATTTACTCTCCCTCGCCTCAACTTTGACGCCTCGAGACTGCTCTGTGGACAAAGGAAGACAATACTCGAATAGAGTATGCATTGTCGACGTACAGCCGGCTACCAGCTTGGCTGGGGGAGAACAGAGGCAAAGTATCAAGTGACTCGTTGCAGTATTTCAGTCAATCCTTTCCTCCTTTGAACTCAGGCAGCCATCATCTGCGCATCAAGATCATTCAGACATCAGTACTTAAGCAATGCTTATACTCTGAATGCCTTAAAGTTTAATACGCATCTAAAATAGCGGATTCAATTGCAACTTTAATGCTACCTCCGGTCATAGTTCCAGTCACTTATTGCTGACAAAATGGGCTACCAGAGACAATATCCAAGTTGCAGGCTAAGCTCCTATTTGTGTATATAAAAGCGCCTTTTTTGCTTAAGAATAAATAATTTATATCATGATCATATTCTCCGCACATAACTGGCGTAGTTGCGTAATGTATAACTGTCGCATGGCTTTCGATGGGTTCCAAGTTCATTGCTATCGGTGGGAATCTCTCATCGACACGCTTGATATCTTCGTGATCTACCGCGTTGTTTTATGGTTCACCGACTATCATGAAACCGGTGGGACTTGTAAATGTTGAAGCATACGGATGAATGACAGTACACGCGGAAGGTAACTCACGAGTCCTGAAGCACGCACGCTTAACACCCCCTCATTGATGGAAAGCGGGTGTGAAGTTAATCAGCACGACACCGTGGCACCTTGGAAGATGAGAGCCAAATACGCATCAGCCTCCTCGCCCGAGATGTTGTTTATTGTGTGGCCGGTCGAGTGACTCACGTCTGGCGATTGGCCAACAGTGACCCGTACCTGCCCTGTCCTCAGTCCAACTCCTGGCAGTAAAGTCAACGCCTCATAAGAAGCAAAAAGCAAAAAAATAAAAAAAATAATTTGCAGTGGCAAACATTCACTTCCTACTAAGCCTGCACAGATCATGCTCACGACTGCAATGTGAGCGTTGTTGTAGTCTTATGCAAGTGATCTAGATTTTCCCAACCGGGTACGCGAGTGTTAGCGGTAAAATTGAGCTGGGTACAGGCCGCTTGATCACTTTTTTCTCAGGATGATTAATCATGTGACCTTAAGAGAGGTTACCACACCCGACAGTGCACTTCCACCTTATGCACCCGTCAAAGGTGTGGAGAAAAACCTGGTTTCCATGATATCCAGCTGATTGATGGAGTAGCATGTTGAAAAGGGGGCCTTTACAGCGCAACAGCGTCGTCATAGACGTCTCACTTGGCTTCATCGAGCATAAGAATAACGCATTTTGCAAGAATCCCTTACCACCTATCTAAAAACGAATTACTTCAGATCCCTGAATGGTGATGACAGTAGTAGTGGTGCACTTACGATCTTCTCATTGGCGGTCGGAAGCCCTCCTAATTAGTAACCATGATTTTTTTCCAAAAACCATAGTTGTTGACCTAATATGACAACCAGGCTTATCACTTTGAGCAAACTCGTTATGGTAGATTTTACAACTAATCCGAAGGTGATTACTTCGTAAACTTTAGTATTGCAAATGTCCCCATGGTGTTACTCTCAACTCGTTCAGTGCTTCTCTCATTGCGCTCCTAATTGAGCGGATTTTCATTGGTCAAAACGTCACAAAGCAAGAAAGGTATCATTACCTTTTGCCACAACAACGGCAGGGGCATCGCGTTCCTCAAGTTATTTGCTGGGGAGTTTGTTGTGCAAAACAGCATAGCTTGTTGTGGTGTTAAAAATAGCTTGCTTGAAAGGGACAGCCCAAAATAAACTACTGAACGCATTACTTGTTACTTTAGAACTCACGATATTTTAAACTTAAAACACAAATTTACGAGATGCTGCCACGTCTTCGAGTTGTGAGCAACCTGATAGAAAACGAACCGTGTAGCTAGAACCAGGAGGCTATCAACCTGACACAGTCTCCAACTATAAGTGCCTCCAGCCTCTCTTTACAGATCCAATAAGACTACTCATGGATTTCTGCCCATATCCACCCTCTTTGGGAGGAATCCCAGCGCTGGAATGGCTGCCAAGTGGCTGGATGTGTCCACTGCCTATAGCACGTCCTCAAATTACTCTATTGACTTCCACTTTCTGGGATTTATGCGACGCAAGGGCTACAAAGAAATCTTGAAATAAATTGTGTACATAAACAAAGTACAAAAGACAGAAACCTTAGAGATCCAAACCAAAGGTGCGATTACCTCTTGCATGACCAATCGTTGCCTAAGCGCTATTTTGGGTGAAGAGATCAAAGTTGGCACAAAACAATAAAACTCTCTATAGTTTAGCCGGAGCAGTAAAGAACCAGTAACGTCCAAACACGTCATAACAAACCAAGTGAAGCTAATTTACAAAAGAGCGGTCAGAAGGAATACAAGCATAATAATTGCACACTGCATCATCCCGCACCGTTAGTTTGCTTGGATCCTCCAGGGTGCAGAGATCGGTGCATTATTTTTGTTTGTAGTCACAACAATTGTCGTAGAACTCCTCCTTAAGCTTGCTACACCTACAAAAGGGTGAGAACTGAGGCAATATGCGAAATCCACCTATGAAAGTGGAAATGCATTTACCATAGTCTTCGTTGACGGAGAGCATTACAACTAACTTTTAGAACAGTAAATAGACGACATCAATCAATCAAGGCGCTACAATTTTTCCCTGGGCAATAGCACGGGCTACCAATCTGAAAGAGCATGAAGCACTAACGCACAGAGGAGCTTAGGGACTGTAGACTTAAATATTATGTCAGGATGGTGACTGAACGGCGGGAATGGAGGCGTGGGAGCAGCAAAGTAGAAAAGCATAGAAAACAGATCCTGTTTTGTCGTATACTTCTTTGACATTTTAAGTGTTACATTCAACGCTCTCGCAGGTCAGCATTGTGATTCCAGTGCATTGAAATGAAGGTCATACGATGGATACACATTAATTCATGGGCAGTGGTAAATGTCGCGGATGTGCGCCCTGTCATTGACATTAAACTTTAAAAGGATCTATCAAACGGTGCTCACCCTTGGGAAAACTTTTCCCATCCCAGTTGCTTTGAAGTGAAAGAAGCTAGCCAAGGTGGGGAATGCGATGAGAGTTCGAAAGGAGGTAAAAGAAATGAGGCGAGTCACGCAGCCACCCATCCGCATGTGGCACGGCGTTCCTCCCTTGCATCGATTTGCGCTTCTAGGAAGCCATTTTCTAACATCTGTCCTCCTTTTCAGGGAGCGTTCAAGGCAAACTTGATGCAAAAAATGATGCTACCATGACGGTTATGCACGTAGAAAAGTGGGAAACGTGGCCCTCCAATGAGGACCTGCATTTCGCAGGCTAATCCAGTTCAAGTCTTGACAAAAGGTGTGCGGACAAAGTATGTAATCAACAAAGCTTTACGCAGGCAGCACTCACAGGCATCTATATTTGATGAGACGCACAGCTCCAATAAGACATTTGACTGGCAGTCTCAGTAGCCACTTCCACGAACGCTCAGTCAACATATGTGACACCTGCATGACCATCAAACCAAGGCGACTCCAATGTTGATTAATCCCGCCAGGTACTGGGTAAATACTGGCATAATTTTACCAATGTATCAATGAGGAAATCATGCTGAAGAGTTTGCTTTATTTCCTCATCAACCCGAAGGCCTCGATTGACTTTTGTGCCTGCAGCACTTAGCAACTTCGGTCGGGAACTACTAAAACCCGGCCATGCAAGCGAGAACCTGCACTACGGTGCCCCACGTCAGCTTTCAAATCCATAGCAAGTCCCATTGTAGGCACACAGAAGGACAGAGACACCGTGCTGCCAAATTAAATAAAGCCGCAGTGGTCGAACAGGTCGAGGCGCCAAAACTCAACGACAGGCAAGAGTTAATCATCTTCTTTGGAAGTAAATTCAAATTCTGACACTAATATCCTGCCCCTTCGCAACAAAATGCTGAGGAATTTCACGTCATTTACTCCTTTAATACACGCAGATAAATATTGAAATCAAAAATGCCTTACAAGTGTGCTTTTGTGTGTGGGTGTGTTGTTATGATATGATAATGATTAATAAGAAAAAAACCTGTTTCAAGAATATTTACAGGGGGCGCGCAATGTCAATAGTGCTGGTGTTAATAATATTATCAGTAGCAAGAAAGGAACCACGTGGTCACAAAAGGATAAGAAGTCGAGAGTGGGAGGAGCAAAAATATACATATCATATCAGTACGAAGGGCCATATAAAAGTACATGTATATGTATATATATTAGTGTTACCGAGACGAGGAGTAAGAGGAGCGGATAACGAGGTGAGGCGGCTCTGTTGGTTGGGCGTACGACTCGAGCATGGATACGTATGTACACAAAAGACAAGTATGACGTGACTGATTGTCAGAAGACGACAGAATGTGCAGCACTTGATTGTATACGAAGTTTCGTGCACGTGTAGATGTGGGAAATCTTGAGAGATCACATGAGAGGAGACAAATGCATAGGTGAGTAGGTAGGTTAATGTTAAAGTTTTGATGGGGATATATGAAGCGATGTAGGGGTGCTGGGGATGGATGAGTAGCAGCATAAATCTGCAAATCATGATAAGAACTCGGCGGGGAAGAAGAAAAGATGCAAAACTAATTTGTGACCCCTTTAACCTGCTCAACTCCCTCTCTCCAGGCATCGCCTCTGCTTCCATCCGACTGATCGGTCTCCTGAGCCTCCAGTTCCTCCTCATCACCAACTTCTGCAAGATCGATTACTTCCTCGTCTTCATCACCACATTCGCCCTCAGGCTCGACCACCTCTATGTTCCCATCACAGGAGTAGGTAGCAGCAACAGTGGAGGAAAAACATTGAAGAGGTGGCTGCGGAAGCTCCTTCGCGAATACCTTTGATTGAAGCCGAAATTGACTGTCCACGATGGGTCTCACATCAGACTAAAAATCAAGAACGAACTCAGGGTAGAAAGAAGGAAATCGGGCCAGATTGACAACAATCCAAGCAATTTTCCTTCACCACCTACATCAATGTGTAGATGAGAACCTAATAAGCCACCAGAAATTTCGCTACCTGGACTTGAGTTTAAATGAGACTTAAATACATCAAAAACTTCTCAAACAAAATATGCAAGAGCCCAAACCAACCAGTTTCGCGAGGTGTTCGAGGAAGGGAATCAGTTTCATGAGTTCGTTATCCTCCTGGTCGGTGAACCAGCTTTCGATGGGTATCCCGTTACTTAGCTGAAAAAAGATTAAAAGGAGTGCATTTATTTGTCCATAGTACAATAAAAATTATTACGATAGTAAGGACAGAAAATAGTACAACACACTGTCTTGCCTGGTAGCCAAAAGCCTGGGGAGAGTTGTCAATTATGACGGTTTTAGTTAAGTCCCTTCCTAACACACGCAAGTCCTTCACATAGTTCCCATTGACAAAAATACAGTTTTCCCGAAACAGACGGTGTCTGTAGAAAATCACACCAAAGTTCATTGATATGAACGAGTACGTGTTGAAATACACAACTCTCACCGCAATCACCTACCTAATCCACTGCTTCTTGGGATCCAGGAGGTTGACAAGTCTGTCTGCATAAACCTTGGTACTTGCGGTAAAAAGTACAACTTCGTAGAGTTCCGACACTCTTTCAAGGAAGTGAAAGAGATGCGGCCTTACACGCACGTATACCTATACGTAGGTGTTAAGAAGAGGGAGAAGACTCACCATGTAAACGACACCCTGGAAAACGACCTGAAATACAAACTGTGCGTCTACGAGGGGTTCGAGGCTGCAGTGTACCAGTGTTTCATCCAGATCAAGAACCAGGCAATGCTCCGGACACGACCGCGTCCTCTTTGGTAGCGCCGGTGGATGGGCAAAAAGCTCGTCTGACACTGGAGGGAGAGTCCGAATAAAGGCAAACCTATATAGAGGAAAAGCAATAAATCAATACGCAGCTATCTTGCCAATATCCCGGTCGTCAACTGCTTCGATTAGCACTAATTTTTGCTCTAAAACCAAACAGTACCACTGCAATTTGCTAGATAGCTAATAGGGAGAAACTATGATAAACAGGAGAGCAAAGATAACACAAACTGAGGGATAAATCGGAGATAAATACTACTAACGACGCAGACTTACGGTCCGGAGAATCCCACTGAAACCAAAGTACGCGATTGGAACGGGATAGACTTTTGGATTGAACAAACAAGATTGGCTTTGATAGTACGTTATAAAAGTTTGCACTTCAAGTAACAGCACGAAATACTATTTACGAAGGCGGATATCAACGAATAACTTACGGATCTACTTCACAGAGTTCACTGGCATCAGCTTCATAGTCTTCGGCCGATGCTGTAGTAGACGACTGTTTCTCCCCCATAGTCTCTGCTTCAGCCCGGGTAATTTCCATGATTTCCAATGAATCATCTTCTTCAACTTCTGCATCACCCTTGGTTTCACACCCACTACTACTAGTGGGGAGAAGGGAAGAAATGGATGAGGAGGCGGTAGAGTTATCTGCAGAAGGATCGGTAAGCCAGGCACTCTCTTCGGCCTGACAGGAATCAGAAAGTTTTTTCTCGTCCGACTCGGCATCGTCGCAGCGGACGGGTGGTTGCCAGATATGCACTGCGGTAGTAGAGGTAACACAAGTTATGAAGGGAGTAGAGGAGGACTCAGACTGAAGACTGGGTTTGGACGTTCTATGAGTTTTTGACTGGGAAATGGGAGGGACCTTTTGATAACGGTAGCGGAATTTTCGGCAGCTCCGAGAGGTCATATTAGAGAGCTTTTGTGATCTGCGACAAGCCCGAGTGATCGACACAATCTAGAGAGCGTCGAAAGCGTCTGTTAGAGAAGCCAGAGAAAACTTAGATTAATGATATAAGCAAACCTTCATCTTAGTGCGCTTAAGATTACCCCGCCTTAATTCGATCAGATGCGATTTCGATCCTAAAGGGGAAAGGGAAGTAAAATCGATGAACAAAAAGATGAGACAAAAAACAACCACCATACCTTGAGGGATGGACTTGAGACTGGATTTATCGAACACATCGCCTCTAGTACTTTCCGAGACAGGTAACTCATAGATTGGCGAAAATATCTGTCCAGAAATTTTTCGCCGGGTTCGTCGAGGTGATGGGCAAGCAACTACGGGCTTTCTCGATAGTACCGGCGACATGGCGACTATCCTACCATTGAAAAACCAATGTAGAGCGACAAAGACTAGGAATTGCCAGTGTGGACAGGCAAAAGTTCAACACGATGACGGTTGAATTTGGTGGTGAAATGTTTTATGGTGGTGTCTTGAGCGTATCAATGGTAACCAAAGATCGCATCGTATCATTCAAAAGAATCATAAAATCCAAAACACTTCACCCATTTATCAAAACTCTTATCATTTAAAAGATGAAAAAATTACCTGAAATAAAAATGCACAGTTAGTGTCGGCTGTCTATTACTGTGTAATCGACCCGTAGAAGAGAGCTTTTAGCCTTGGTGGAGACCAGTTTCTGGGATTTATAGATTGACATATCTATTAATTGAGATGCGCAAGCAAATCAACAAGTCAATTTTAAATAAAAACTCAAAACATGGACATTTACCACTCATTAAAAGTAGCAAAGACGACGTCCTTACGGAAAACACTTGAGTAGAGCGCCAGGTATGTACACAAGGTGTCTTAAACAAACGAGCATTTCAAGAACTTAATAAATCACTTTGCAGCATATTTCCTTGCACATAAGACATAATAATTTTTGATGGTCAAGGATCTTAGGGACAAACTAGCTGCTTAGGCCTATTTTTGCAAGTCTTGCTTGACTCAAAAAATTACATAACCATTCACTTAGTATGCCCATTTAAACACTAAATTCTGTTGAAAAAGCGCACCCGAAGAATTAGATTCCTGTGCAACTTGTAATTACTTTTCTTGTTGCTTGCCATGACCCTTAGCATAAAGCCTTCATGGTCACCTTTAAGGTCGTGATTTGCTTCATAGCACAGCAAAAGACATTGCAGAAACGTACAAATTGACTAAATATTTACTAGCTGACTAGTGCATGCCTCGGTGACCAGATGATCTGCATATTTTAAACAAATTGGTGAAAGCCTCAAACCGCTACATTTCTGAGTTTCATTTACCACGCGACTAATTGTATTAATACCATATATGAATGCAAAATAATGCGCGTATCAGTAGAATCAAGTTCACACAATTCCGACGACATCGCCAAACGCAAAGTGTGGAATTTTATTCAGTGGTTCGTCAAATACACTTTTAAGCATCCATGCCACATTAAAACATTGAAAGTCTGAAATAAATGAGTGCTGCCTATTTTTTTACAACCTCTTTAATTTGTTGTACATGTATTTACCAATCTTCTTCCAAATAGTTTATTATTTGAGTTTGATCTCTTGTTTTCAAGCAAAATTTTACCATAGTTCCCCCCAATTTCCCTCATGAACTAAAAAACGCCTTTCAAAAGGTCATGGTGCACAAGAATAAGCGTTAATGCCACACAGTGTTCTCTGCATTTCTAAGTGTACTGAAAGCACAAAGTTATTCCAGTATGTTAAGATTCCATCACTACTCCATCCTATGACTCAGTTTTCCGCTAAATCTTTTGTATTTCGCAGTGTCCTTATGCTATGGTTATTAAAACAATTAGAAAGTTCAGGGCTTTGTGAATGGATTACTAGATGCTGCTCTAAGGACAATAGAGGGCATAAGACTTAGGCAGAATATGAATATACGGCAGAGACGGGAGCTGCTGGCGTGGTTTGGAGGTAATCCTACTCCAAAAAGGCAGTATATCCATCTTAGTGATCGTAACCGGGACTGGCAGTCAAACAAACAAACAAACAAATCATTGCACATGTAGCAAAAAGAGAAAACAAAGACTACTATGGTCGGTTTGAGGCTTGATGTCGAACTCGTGGGCCCATGAAGTGATGAAACACCTTTCTTTCTCCCCTTCAGGCCCTTCCAAACAAGATCGTTTTAATTCACATGCAACGAAAAACTATCCTTTTGAATTATGCTGTGTCAAAATCGGATTGCAATATTTGCTATGATTCCACAGTTAACACGAAAAAATTCTTTTTTTGATAATTTAATCGTTAATGCTTTGAAAGATTTAGGCACAACCAATACTCCTTTTGAGCACCTTTTCCTTTCCTATTCTTTCAGCTCAAGTGTTTTTTGAGTGTGTTGAATTCCATAAATTTTAAATTAAACAAGGGTGTAATTATTCATTTTTATTCTCTACAGCTTAAGCCCCAAAGACTTTCAGCAACATTTCAGTGAAAGTTTCAGTTACTCCTAGTGTATTCCTGTGCCTTGGGGATAAAAATTGCTACCTTTGGAACCTTAAACACCTACCTACGTATGGCTTTAGGCATCAAGAGAAATGTATTCGTAGTAATGAATTTTATAGAAACTATACACCAAATTTGTATAAACAGTTTGAAGCCAAAGAATGCTTTAGTGCTGACTGTAGCGGTTGGAGCCTAGAAAATACTCTGGTTAGCTTATGTTTGGCTCCAGCGCTAGCTAGAGCTATAAATACTATAAATCCTGCTACATTTTCTGTTCTTGACAGCTTTAGAAAACCTTATTGCCAAAATTAGCCAATTTCAGTGAGTAAAGAATGACTCCCTGCACGAACACTTTTTATCAGAATAGGGTTAACGATACTCCTTAGACCTGATTTCACTAGGCAGAGCTGATTTTTAGTGTTATATAGCGTTGAATCTTCCCTTGTACTTGTATATTTCTGGACTATTAGGTAACTCATGTAGCTTCCTCTTTCTTTGTCAACTACAAAAGTGATTAATCCTTTATCGAAAACCATACTTGGTTGAATGACGATTCTCCTGTTTGCTAAGTCCACAGCCTTGAAATTTGAAGCTTATTGGTTGAGAGACCAAAGAGGGATTTGATAATGCGTGTTTTTCAGACCTTATTGAACAAATGTGCTTCGCGTGCAACTTTCATTACATTAGGCTGTAGTGGAGCTAGGGGAGTTGGCCAACAATATATAGAAGAAAGCTTTATCCCTACGGATATTTTCCAAAAGAGCTTGCCTGCCTTACCGGTTCCAGATTTGAGCAAGACCTTGACTCGATACCTTGCATCACAGGCATGTGCCATTTTTATAATGCTTTCTTGTTGCGCAGGAGGCACTACATCGACATGAGGTGTTAAAGGAGGTAAACGACTCAGTTAAACACTTTTGGAAATCATCTGGTCCTGCGCTGCAGGATAAGCTTCGGGATTTACACTATTCAGACCCTAACTTCATGAGTAAAATATTGCTTGATTCCCATTTGAAGGACCGGCGGCCCATAGCTATCAATCACAATTCTGTGTACATACTTAAACGATCTTCCCTAGGGACCGGATATAACGATGTACGCAGCCTTATTGTGAGATAATTTACTGTAATGTACGCTCGAGCTTGTGTATTTTTTGTCGATCATGAAGTTCGCAATTGATTTTAGCACTTTGTTTACAATATATTGCTGCTAAATTGTTTTTTGGGTCCAAGCACTCTCTGCATACCATCACGGTCATTGTTAACTGTGCCTTTCATATTTATAATCCTCAAAAGATGTGAGGATTTCGTAGTCTGCCGTAGTCGTTGTAAATTTTCGTAAGCATATTTAACTTTAATTGAATAAGATTTTTTATTTGAAGCAAATTTAAGTTTCTGTTTCTTCTCGCTATTGTTTTAGCCTGTTTTGAGGACAACCATTTTAGTGTACAGTTCACTTCGCTTCTTGGAGTCTTTGCGGCATAACAAACTGAGACCTGACTTCCATCATACCAGTTCAAGGATTGCCAACTCTAGCTGCTTTAACTGCTTTGTTAGTATTCTACCATCTATTCTGACCACGTATGGAGCCAACGTGTTCAAGGTTAGGAGTAGTTTTGATTCGAAGTTAGAAGCTCTAAAGTATTCAATTTCCATCTCGTATTTATTTCAGTCGTTTCTCTGAGAAATTCTAACTTAATGAGTCATTATAGATTTTACCATTGGATATGAGCCACTATAAGCACATGTTCCATTCAACTCGAATCCCGGATTTCGGTATCGACCGGCTGGAGACATATCCCGAGGCTCGCCACATTGTTGTTCTCAGCCATGGCGAGTTCTACATTTTCGACGCTTTCGACGATCAGGTACACATCGTCTGGTATTCGCATCAATCTAGTGTGGATATTTTTTGCCCCATTAGAGGTCTTACGGTTTCGCTTTTGAAAAAGTGCGCCCATTCAAGTACCGCACATTTCCACGTAAATTTCACACCTACAATGTATACTTTTAACATTTTATAGTTCTTTTAAGCAGCCGAAAAATAGGAAGACCTTATGTCTAATTGTTAGCATAGCATAAGGCATTTTAGATGAATGGGCTCCTGTGGCTGATAAGTGTGCGGTTCTGTCGTTCTGCAGTTCTTTTCGGACGCTTTGCTTGCAGTAACCACCGTCTCGTGTTTTGGTGTCTACTTTTTGTTTATCAGTATAATATTTTTCAGAACAGAATGGTATCAGTGGAGCAACTGATCTCCAATTTTGCGTTCATCCGAAATCGACCACGAGGCAGTGTGGAAAAACTCAGCGTGGGCCTCCTCACGACGATGAATAGGAACGATGCGGTAATTGCTCGACAGCGTCTTAGACAAGTTGATGGCGACATTGAGGGTGTAAACACGCGAAATCTTGCACTGATCGACGCGGCAATCATGGTGCTTATTATGTGTGATGACTTCTCTGAATATCTCCCACAACTAGTAAGCAGCTAATTGGATGTTGATTAAACTCTTTTTGGCACATTCCACCGGTAAGTTTAAAATAATACACTTAGGTTGGTCATATTGGCCTGGCTGCGTGATTTTGACCTCTTAATTTTTTTTTCTAACTGGGCTCGTCATCTTGTCAGTTTGTGGTAATTGTTCTCATTACATTGCGTCGAAATCTGACCTTTTCAATTTAAAAAACAGGGTTGATGTAGATGTTCCTGATCTGAGGAGGATACTCAGGTCTTTTAGTCATCAAAAGCTAGTTTGCAGCAGATGAACGCCTGGGGCTGGGGTTCTACTCTCAGACACTAGTGCCAAATGTGTTAAAGGTTCTGAGTTAATGTTGTGAATTCTTTACAAGGCTACTAATTTTAAATTGTGTTTTTTAGCCAAATATGGTTTTTTTGTACAAGTTTTAAACCCTCCCACTGTTGATATTCTTTCTCTCGGTAGAAATCACTTTATTCACCACTTAGGCTTTCTCTATTGCATGAAATAACAATTACTAGAGGAGAGATTTCCGAGTTGATATGAAGGGGAGAACAGAGGTGATCCATGAAGTGAGTGGAAGCAAGACTTCTACGACAAGGAAATGGTCTTTTTAAGCTTAATGCTGGAGCGCTGCTTGCCACCGTGATGCTTCTCTCCCTCACCTTCAACGCACTTTATTAACTTTTTTTGGAAGGTGTTTTACAATTTGCCATTTCCAAGCCGTCATTCTTTTCCCTGTGTGCAAGTGGCGGTGATAATCGGACAGTCTCACCGCAGAAGAGCTACCCAATTTGTTTGCGGTTATACCAATCAAACATTCAATAGGAGCTACATGGCTCAAGTTCAAATCTCGAGAGACTCATCCTCTGGGTGTTTATTGTTTTTGTCTAGGCTTCCAAATTTTCCAGGAATTTACACATCTTTTTCAGGATGCTCAAGTATCCACGCTCGCGACTGAAAAACTATAACTAGCATAGGTTCCATAGTCTCGGAGTCTCCTGGGGCACAGAACTCTGGAAGTGGGGCTGTTATAACCATGCAAATAGATCGAAGGGCTGGAGTGACGGTAGCATAGTAGACTAACCATACATACGTACTGCTATACATTGATTATTATTTTCGGATGAATTCTGTTTCTGTTTAAAATACCTAAAACTATTATCAAAGTTGCACTCGGGGATTTACAATTTGGAGTCCGGTTTTCCCTAAGCGTTTACACTTGTTTCTTTTTCAGCACTCGTGTCCATTGAATTTTTACATTTTCGCAGCAGTTGCGTTTTAAATAGATACAAACAAGGGACAAATAAAACTACCGCGCAGTGCGTTGGGTAACAACTACAGAATTGGAATTCCAGAAAGCTAGTCGAGTGTTAGACAATCACAGCCGTTTGTGGTGGATGATTACCCTTTTCGAGTTGGAAAAGGTAACTGTTGAGTTTGTGATATAGCTTTGATTTGGAGCCGAAAGTATCATAAATAAACGAGGAATTCAGTGTTGTTTGCTAATTCATTACTACCTATACGGCTTACAATGACATTGGCCTAATGTCTTTCAAAGGAGTAACTGTGTTGAACGTTGCGTCCAGTTGACAGTTTGCAAAAGAAAAGTTTCTTAATGAGGTGATATACCTCATGTATACTGCGACTGTGGATGAAAACGGGCTTCCCAATCTAGTATTTTCTACCATGCTGAGATGGCAGCATTACTGCTTAGATATCCACATCGCTGGCTGGTCCAGGTGGCTCGCGGTGGTTCGACAAGCCATTCAGCCTTCTGGTAGATCGGAGCGGTGTGGCAGCGCTCAACTTCGATTACAGTTGGACTGACGCCTCCGTCGCTCTTCGCTTTGCAGAAAGCATTTTCAGGGACTCTGAGACTCGCCCCTCCGCCGGCCCCTGGCTCCTCGATTCTTTCCACCGGTATGCGGAACAGGTTTCATTTATTTTTCTTCTTATTTTAAGTTTTTTTTGCATCTTAGAATATTTAAGCGTTTTTTTCATGGAGAAGTGGAATCTCATGCTCTAAAAGCGCATAAGGGTGGAGTGATTTATTTGGAGCGCCGTTTGGCTAATGTTTAAAAGCGACTTCTTTGACTAGCCATCTTATTACAGCCTACTGAGCTAGTTAGAAACTCAAGGCAACTTTATTACTCGGCGGACGCCAAATTTTGTTCTCCTGTGAGAGTTTGGGATAGCTTACGAGTGGATTGTTCAACATCGGCCCTTTTTAGTGCTGACCGTTGTCAAGAATTATGCTCGGGACTATAGGTTGAGGGCAGAATCACTACGAAGAGAATTGTTACGGTCGTTGCTGTATGTGATGCGTCTCACTGTTGAGCAGTTGATTTCCCCATCACCATGGTGTGTCATGCGGTGATTGAAGTCTTAAAACGTATGGGTGCTTGTTGGTCCAGACTTTACGTTATGCTTCTTGTTGATAAGACGCCTGGTTTGGCTTGTTTTTTGATCGTCCAGTTGTAAAATCTTGAAAAATTATAGGGTAGGCTTTCTATTTGTCATCACGAGTCGGGTTAGTTTTCCTAAATAGATCTATCAAGGCACCTACGAAACAACCGATGGCCTATGGATTCGATTAGCAGAATCTTTAAGAGGTGGATTCGATATTCGCCATTCTTGCTGCTCAAATTCCCGTGTGGTATATTTTCACCGAATTTGCGTCTTTTGTTTTACTTTTAATTACAATAATGAGAGACAACGATGCTCTGGTGTGGAAAATTAGGATCAACTGGTGTTAATAAACCTTAATTTTTCCAATAGGATTAAAGAACCTCAAAATACGCCGGTCTTTAAAGTGACAGCCGTTACAATCCCTTCCCAATTAGACACCTGTTGGTAAATTTCACGTTGAAATAGCGAATTTTCTCTAAGGAGCAGGAGGATCCACGATCCATTTACCGCCGTCTCTGCCTCTGTCCTACTTCCCAATTGTTAAGTGCCAGAAAAGCTGATTGTCTACTTAAAGAAATATGAGTACAATACAGCGGATGTGAGAAGGCAGCATCTAGTTTACTTTATGGTGCAAATCGCACAAGTAAGCTTTAACGTGTTTAGTAGAAGCTTATACGTATCTATAAGGCTGGTATTTTCTTCCCACCAACTGGTCATAGATGTTTTTGAAGAAGTTTTTCTTACACAACTTCAAGGCGCATTGTTTTATATCGTTATGTCCTCCGTAATTTCAGCAAAAATCCTCCGGTGCTAAATCTCTCCAGCGCGCCAAGCTTACGATCGAGAAAACTTTGGGAAATGTAGCATGAGGTGATTTACTACCTTGTAAGAACCCCACTTTTCAAAATCACTAGCCATATGCTGGGACGTGCCCATAAGGCCCGGACAGGTGTTTGGAACGCACGTGTGCGCTGGCTGTGATCATCGCCAGGGTAGAACAAACTGAGATCGGAGGGTAGTGGGAAGCATAAAGAGGAATCTGGTTATTGACATCGTGGATCCTGAGCTTTCAAAAAGTCAAACGGCTAACTAATGCCTTCTAAAGCACATTTCGTGTGGCAAGGGGGGCACCATTTCGGTGCGGGGGCTTTGGCTTTCTATCTGAGTGGGACATTTTCTCGGCGTGCAACATGCTGACTGTTGACTGCCTCTCGGGAAAGTCGTTGTGCACTTCTGGTTCGCGTTAAAAAGAGATGCTTCATTTGTAATTTTCTGGGTTTTTAGAAACGCAGAATACCACATGTGTTCATTGGGGGATGCGTTGATATATGCCTCAACAGCGTGGGTTGGATAGTGGGGGAAGGGCTGCACTAGAGATTGTTGTGTTAGTAGCTCCCACCACCTTCACACTTGGTACAGTTGTCAACCCTATGTACTATAATTGCTTGCGCTGATAAATTATTAGTGGGTTTGAGGTTAACGGGCCGGTGTTGGCGTTTTAATCTGTTCTCTCATCCAAAATGGAAAATGTTGCCGAGTTTGGTGCACTCATATCTTTGAGCTATTAGGTAGCCTAAATCGAGCATTTTAAAAGGTCATTCTGGTGACGCTACGTTTTTCTGCTGCGCCTCCTCCAAACGCGCTGCCACGAATGTAGACAGATGGTGAAACTTTGGTGCCTTTATGATTGCATTGGTGGGGACTACTTTCCAGAAAATTCGAAGTTAGGATCGAATTTTTTCGACTTTAAAAACGCAGCTCACATTCGTTTGAGAAAACCAGGTAACCGTTAATAGACTTTTTTCTATCACCACTGCGTCCTCTTTAATATATTATTGTTTTTGATAGAATGTTTCCTGAAGTCCTTGTTTGTGCCTGCTCGCAAAATACGTTTGCGTAAGAAACAAGCGTTTATTCAATAACAGAGGATAAGTAGGGTATGGTCCTCATTAATTTAAGCACTACTGCTCTTCAACCCTTTTGTGTTTGAACCAATCTTCATCCCAAATAAATACATACACCTCTGACAATACCCGGTCTTGGCATGGTATCGTTGCCGAATTTTATAAGGCTTTCAGTTCGTCGTATAATTTGCTCCTCCTCCCTTTAGCATCATACTTTATGCGGAATTATATAAGAATAACATACACCAAGGGCCCCTGCCGAATTGACGGTGAAGGCGAGAAAAACGGTCCTGTGGAAGCGGCTCCTTCAAGTTTTTAGAATGAGCAGAGTGGCGTCTGGGCAGCGGGTGTCGCGTAATGGGTTGTACAAGTAATCCAATTTACTTTTAACCAATCTAAAAACGACTGCGCCTCATCGCCTTTGGTTTTGCCCACCGACTTTGACTTTCACCCGCTGCTAAGTGAGAGAACTACAGTGACGCATTTGGTTTCGTGTTTGTATCCGTGTGTAGACTACCCAGGGCGGGGGTGCGTCGCTTGGAATGGCATTTGGACGAGGCCTTTTATGAAAACGTGTTGCTACCACAACGTGATGCCTACGACTCCCTCCGCGACTCGTTGCAGGTGGACTTTCTGGCCGAAGTGGGTGACCGGACGCTGACGCGACGTCTCTGCGCTCATGCTGGCGTCTGTGCAGATGCTATGATGCAACTTGCCTTCCTGGTCAGTCTAGTTGCTAAGTCGTCCAGTAAATCGGGTACGCTACTGGTGGAGGGGTAGAGGCAAAGTTATCTGAATGGATTGGGGCAAGAACATTAATCTTATTTGTATTCGATTAAAATTTTTAGTACTCAGTCTGACTTCCGTACTTCGTTGTGTGAATGTCCTTTGTTTCATAGCCTATAACTTGAGTCGGTAGAGAAATAAATATCCTCTTTCCTTAAAGGTGGGGGAAGACATTGGGGGTGGAAACAGTCATTTCTTGAATCTTGTCCTAAATTGTTTGAAAGTTTGTTTAGTCAGTAGATAGACCTCGGAATCTTCGTTTTTACATTACACCTCTCTTTCACAGCTCAAATAGTTCCGATAAAGGTATTTGAAAAGCCAGAATCGCCTTTCGGAAGATCCAACTCTCAGAACCGCTGACAGGGGTTGTGTTCTGATTTAGTAGCAAATCAATAGCCACCACAAGTGACAATTATCCATTCCAATTTCATCTACGTGTAGAGGCCTAGCTTAGTTAACTGACCATCCAACGAATGACACTCCCGTAAATGGATTCCTTCCTTGGCCTTTTGCTAAATTTGTTAGCAAAAAAACCAATCCCCACCTTTTCCACTGTTAACTAGTAGCGGTAAGGTCACAAGACACAGGACTAAAAGCATCTCCCTTACGACGACGGGGAAAGTCAAAGTTTAATACCAAAATTACAGAAGCCAAATCTCTGGTGACGGAAGAGAGCCGTCAAATTGTTTGCATTAATTGTCTCAATCATTGCCCCGTCGGAAATGTCCTCTTAGCGGACAAGAATTATGGAAGGGGAACTTAAAGCTATACGATTAAGCGTGGTTTGCTGGTCAAATTTATCATCAAGTGTTAATTTAACCGAACTTGGAGTTTTAAAATTAAAACAATACAGAATATGTTATGGTAGTTTTGAGGTCTTTCAGTAGTCAACAAATGTTGCACGTTTTGAATTGGTTTCCACTTTTATATTGAGCCGTAATCTGGAACCAAACAAGTTCATTCGAGTAGCAGTGTTGTCTTGATACCACTGGTTACTTTGTATCTGTAATCCGAAACTCCATCTGGTCCACAGCGATTGTGTTTACACAGTTGCGTTGCGTGTAAGACAATAAAAATATTATCTTTTGTCACAAACGTCGGTTGTCCACCATTCCCATGGCAAGGTGACTTGATGTGTATTATCTTAATAAAAATCAAGTTTACAGTAGTTCCGAGGGGTGCGGGGCCTTGAGACCAAACCAGAAGTTTGGAATCTACCAAGAGTAAAGGTATCTTATTTTCCTCCTTAGCTTTCCTCCTCTGCCAGATTTATGCACCCATTTCGGCACTCGACTAGGCTCCAGAAAACTTCCTCGTATGAACACTGACCGCTCCTATAGCAGTCTTGGGAAAGTTGACCTTTTACTCTCAATACCCAACGTACATATTTCGTACTGCCTCATTTTTAGCTGCACCCCTTTTACAGTCGCAAAGCTAAAGGTTAAGGTTGGTGTCGAACATCTTTCTATAAGCCCACCGGTAAATTGCTGGCGGAAGAGGTTGATAATGTGAGTCGGTCTCAGCATAATGCTAGCCCCTTATTGCCTCTGGAAGTTAGTTCCTATGAATAGATAGCAAATATGGACTCTGTCATGATTCATTTAATTGTTTTGAATATCATACATTAGACAGACTGAGGTACATTCATATCCACCAAAATTAGTCTCCATTCCACCACCATCGGCCTTCTTTGCCTCGGTATACATTTCTTGCGTCACGCCCCTCCGTCACGGAAGGGTCCGGCTGATGGAAGTTTCCCTCTAAATCACCAAAGCATCAGGCATACGTTCACTGATCACATCCTCACCTCGTCCGGCACTTTCTGGAGAAAATGTTTTGCGCTGTTTGCCTATGTGAAGACTAGGTGATGGTAAACCTGTACAATACGTCACAAAGTCGAGCGTTTTGGCATTTACTGTCAACTTCACCGATGAATGGAAGTTTTTCATTATCTTCGTGTAGCTATTGGAGACTGCACCAACACTTAACAGGAGGGTTTGCAACTTTGAAGTGTTTTCGAAGTTTATTCTTATTTGACCTTTTATTTTGACCAACTTTCATAAAATATTTACACGGCAACCTTGTTTCGCTCCTTCTGATAATCATGTTTTGCTTTATTCCAAAGCGCATAACAGGAACCCAATGGAACTACTTTTGCTTCTATTTACCTTTCACTTCTATCCATCGACCCCCAAATTATGCACCAGGAGTTGAGTCGAAGCTTTGCGTGGACAGTCTTCGATCACTTTCATTATGCCTGAAACTATTGCTTTTAGTTAAATTATACAAATGCCAATTAAGCTAGGGTGAATTTTCAAGTGATTGAAAGCAATTTTAGATCGGGCCGATGTTCTAATATGCGACTGAATTCCTATTTTATGCTGCATGATTCACGGCTTCGAGGCTGGTGGGTGCCTTTGTCGCTCTTGCAAGTAAATTGCTGTTTACCGTTTCATTGGGTGCTTGGAGATGGATTCACAGAATAGGCACCTTAAGAAAATAATTTCCATCAGGTGTTGCTGGAAGGCGATTGAGGCAAGAATGTTCAAGTCTTGTTTTTGTTTACTTAAAAGACGATTTGTGCTTTCGCGAACTATTGATTGGTAGATTTGAAGTTTCCATGCAAAGGTGTGTTCACTATCGGGTGAAGCAAGGTGCGCTAAGTGGAGAAGGAGCAATTAACAGATGTGCTTGTGTTATCTTAACAGCATGCTGATTACATCAAGCAATTTATGTTATACTTTAAGAATCTAGACCACGCGAAGTCTTTGATCTTTGTTTGTCCTACTAAACCGGATGGTTGGTAACGTATTAACCGGAGGGAATCCGATGTCTGGACTATCCCCGAAGGCGTATGAGGCATTTTAGATACGCATCTATTACATAGTTCCATTCCCCATTTGACCTTTGGTCCTGGGGGCCACTTTTCTTTTTTTTACCCAATCATAATTGCCAGATAAGCAGGGCAGCAGACGCCGTTCCTCAGGAAAACACGTTCTTTGATGGGTGGGCTCCACCGGAGAGATTTATTTGGGGAGTGTTGTTAGACTATCTCCCGCTATCAGCTCGTTCTCATTGCCTATCACATTGCCTTAGTGCATATTGTCTCTGACCAACACAGGGAGTTCTCTTGTTCTTATATAATGATCGTGATATTGCCATCCTGGTTAAATGACATACATAACTGGATATTGGAGTGGTTATTGGAAAGCTAAAGGGACGTTTCAAAAGTTATTTTGTGGTTGTCCTCAGGCTTAATTGATGTACAGGGTACAGAATAGAGGCTGCCATTCGTATGAAGTAGGTTCGAATACCACTGTTATTTACGGCGCGTCTGAACCCTTCTTGAAGACGTGTTGGGACGCATCACTTGAAGTAGGTTTATTATCACTGTTTAGAAAGTCTTGAAGACTGTTAGGGCGAGTAGCATAAACAAAATGCTGCGGTACCAATGTGGTAGCTGAATTGTTAGTCTTTGAATTAGTGTTCGGGAAGGCAATGCTCTTTTACCTATTTGATTGAAGCACTTCTTTGGGTTTCAGATGGCTCATGAGAAAGTGCATGGTGAGGCAGGACTGAACGGTGGTAGTACTGAATCTCGCAGTGTGCGCACCTTCCATGGCGGTTACACGGCATTACTTCGTCCGTTCACCGCAGAATTACGTGAATCCCTTTGCTTGATGAGGTTGGGTGACACTATTAACCACCTTGACGAAAACGACCTTCTCGACGCCCTTCGTCGCTGCTCTCGCGTCCATCGGAAACTCCTTCGAGAGGCCACTGCGGCTCAAGGTGGGTGATCTGGTTGGAATTTGTGCTCTCAAGCTCAAGTTGTTGAATCATTGAGCACGAAATCAGTTATTTATCTCTCTCCAAAATGATAATGCTCAATTACCAACAAGTTGTCCATGGCTAAAGTGGAATAGCAAGAAACAATGGTCTCAACTAGGAGAATACTTTTGGTATCTCAGTAGTTAATACGACAAAACACATCTCAAGTCCACCCAGTTTCCCATTCATCCATTACCATACACGTATTTCAGCTGCCGTTTGCCCACCCACCCATTTTCCTGCTCATCATACTTAGTGTTCTATCCAGCTTGTCGACCGGCCTTAAATTATCAACTGTTATTGCAACAGAAATTACATCTACTCATGCTGTAAATTCATATGCGGCCTAAGACATATTAATCACTCTCTACCGCAGCATCAACCTTTTTAATTCCGTGTGATTTGTTATCAAACAAGTTAAACATGCGCTACTAAAACTGAGCCACCTTCGCAAGATGGGAAAGATCCGGAAATAGACCTGATGACTTGCTCCTAAGTCCATGGCACTTTGAGACACGGCTACACAACGCTCAAATTATGTGGAAGTTAGAGTAAATCCAAAAGAGCTTGGTTAAAGTGATGAAAATCTAGTGTCAAATCCATCAACGTGATCCTTTTTGACGAAATCGGAAGAATGGGCGCAAGTGTTCGTGAATGGCACTGCTATAGGTTTTAATTCTGAGGTGCTTAAAATGATGGGAACCATCTACAAACTCGGAAACCGGAGGTTAATTTTAAAATGTTAAAGCGATTATTGTGGACTATTTATTTATTACAAATATTCCATGAGGCTTCATTTTCAAGCCTTATCGGCAACGTCTACTTTAAAAAGTTTTAAAAAATCGGTTTATGGTAGCAGAGTTATGCAAATTCCACTGTTTCATAAACAAAAATTGGCTGATTCGCTTCGATCCCTCTGCTGATAGCATAGTAGCATGTTTTCAGAAAGACAATGCTTTTTCTTAGCAGAACAGCTCAATTTGTAAATCAAGAAGTTCTTTGTTGCAAGACAGTGATTATTTTATTTCACAATTGTTACGCACTGCAAACATTTTGTGTATGCTTTAAATACAAAAAAAACATGTAGCCGGGATACGCTGGGACTTTCCTAAAGACAAAGGAAGATGTAACACTCGGACAGAATACGTACTGTAGACTCATGGAAGGGATGTGAACTACTGACCTGGCGGAGGTACAGTGGCTGGGCTCTAAAGTAATCTCTTACCGAAATTAAGGCTTAAGCGAACAATGTAAGCATTAGAGAATCAATCGTCAGCTTTTGAATAATTTGAAAAGGAGAGCTACAGCGGGCACCGGACACTGTAACTAGCCGGTCTTTGTAGGTTGCGCGGTCCCCTATCGAAAGCCCTGGAGATGTCCTCGAAAGTAGGCATTCACGCTTTCTTCTTCAACGTTAGGTCCTAGTTTGTGCACTTCCAACCCTTCTATTGCGCACCTACTATGTATGCAATAAAGCTCCAGTAAATGAGAGTTTTCGTTTGCGAAGCGACAAGGGTAGCTAAAATAACTGCTTTTATTTTATACATGCATCCATAACCTCCGCATCAATCAGCCAATTAACTTTGATGGGATCAAACAAGGTATACAAAGCTGAATGTGTGAAACCTTTCAAAAGCAACTCCACGTGGTTGGTTTTTCCCGACCAAGTTACTTTCAATCCTTGCTTGGCGGTGTGAGAGAAGCCAAGTAATTACACTTTTACTTCAGTTTGATTCTTGAAATACCACAAAACTGTCCTAGGATTATCGTCGTTTTATATACAATGCTTGAAAGCAGAGGCTAAGAGTTGAACGGTGATGCTTTTCCTGCCTTATAGACTCGAATATTTGTTAATCATGGATAGTTTTTAGTCCTACTTTGTTCCCACATTTATAATTGTGTGATGTTTTGGGGGACTGAGGTCAATCAGTTTTGCCCTTTTTTGGTAATAAGAATAGCGTCATTGAAATTTACCAATGTTCTCCGCCTTTTCAAGCCATCTAAAAGGCAATCGGAGGATAGTAATAATCAGTAGGATTAAGCGCTCCCATTCAAGTCGCCTGTTGCCTGTTTGAAAATGCTAGACTGGGACAGTCATCTCTTCGCCTTGAAACAGTTGGCTGAAGTTGAAGGCGCGGGGCTACCGGATTTCTTCCTGGATAAGGCTTATATGCGTATCAGTACAGTGGATCTTCACACTACTCCACTCACCTCTGACGTCGCCAATGAAGCCACAACTAGTCTGCGTGTTGGTGCCGTCGCTCCCACCTCACCTCACGGCTACGGCATCTCCTATGACATCACAGTAAGTATTAGTTCCTCATTTCACTTTTGATCGTGTCTAGGTAGTACGCATTTACAAAATATGGTTACGAATAACAGTAAAAATGTCGAATTCCCATTTTTGGTATGTTTCTGCTACTTTCGAAAGAAACAGTACCTGCTGTTCTCTAATTTTGCGGTTCTTACAGAAAACGCAGTGTGGAAGTAAGCATTCGTCGAACCAATTACGTTAGAAGCGGCATTGGGTGTCTTTACGGAGTCCATCTTCGTTGTTGAATCGAAAGCCATTAATAGATTAAAAGTCTACATTAGTTTTTACCCTCACTTAAGCAGCCAGAGGTATAGCAACAAAAAAGGTTGATTAACCAACCCGTTGGTATGAGGTTAACCTTAGAGGAAAATTAATTGAAAGCATTGAAATTGATTAGACTGCCTCGTATTAAATGCATGAATTTGTGAGGACAATAATGTTTTCCTCACAAAGTTTGCCCTTTTTAGTTGTAAAACCATTAGAACTGTTTATTATACCTCCTTAGGTGTGCGAGAAGAGAGGGTGGAAAGAGAAGAGTTTTGGAATCCCTTCAGGATATTCCATAATTTATTTGACGCGCTGCACCGTTGCCAGGTATCTGTGCCCTCATAAAATGCCATCCAGCGTTTGGTTAAAGTATGATAAAGCAATCCATATTCGGTAAATCCGCTGATTTTCCGAGTTGTTGCGGTAAATGATTTTATGTAGGAAGGTGCTCACAACTCCTGTGATTGCGGAATAGGGCTTTGTGCCTCAGAGTTCTGTAGTTTTATATGGATTCATGTTCTTGAATGCTTTGGGACACCTCACGGTTAATCATCCTCTTTGAGTTCTCTTTGATCAATAATGGCGGTGGGTTATTTTAAATGTTCTGAGTTCTTGGAGTGGCGGTATTGTTGGCGTTCACGACTTCGCTAAATTCTCGGTGTCCTGCTTACGCTGCTTGGGATCTCCATAAGGTCCATGCTCACATATTCAGCCTTAGATCGTAATGAACATTTGAAATAAATTCAACCAAAAACAGCAGGCCGTTAGATAAATCAGCGTTTTTAATTTGGTAATTTCACAATAATTTAGCCCTCCGTGCTACATCTTGTTCCGACACTTGGGGTTCGGTTTTGTGATAGAATGCTTCGTCAGAAAGAATGAAACGTCACAGGACAGTATACTGAACTGATTGAAAGTGGGAGTCGACATTTTTCTCATGTGAGGCTTTGAGATGGTTAATGCACGCATTTCCCAACACCAAACATCCTAAATGGTGGCTAGGGACAGATTCAACAAGGAAAGAATGGTTAGCAACGTGAAGACGAATGTACGGCCAGTTTGTGAAGCGCATATTGCTGCATCTTGTTGTGATTACATGTGTTCGTGGGTCCCGGTTTTGTGGGTCACTGCCCATAACACGTTGTTGTCTGCCTGTGCTGTCCCTCGCGTGTGAAATGGGAGCCAGTAATGGGAGTGGCTTAATACTCACAAGTAAATCTTGTATTGTCCCTTTGGCGTTCCTTCTCAAGCGTGAAACAGAAAAATAAAGAGTCACAATTTGACTTGAACACACCTCATATATGGCATTTTCTCACGAGAATGAATGGATATTTGGACATTTAAAAGCAATTTAACAATTTGAGTCCAGAATTTTCTTGTTAATTTTTACTAGGATGAGGGCTGCAGTGCTTGCTTCACCACATGGCGAGATTCGTACTTCTCCAAGGGATCACAATTTGCGGAGGGTTTTCGACAAAGTCTCCACCAAATAGCTGCTATCCTTCAGTCTTGAGACACATCAAGCTCTCTCCTCTCAGCTTTCATTTTGAGTGCCCTGCATTGGCCTTCAAGTAGTTTCTTCCTCCTTTGGGAATGTTAACTATACTTTTGCTACGCCTCCCTTTTAGACTATAGCTACTTTCATTCTAGACCTGAGGTCACCCAAATCATAATTGCTCTGTTGTTTTTCGGTGAGAACTTGGACATTGAAATGTTTTAAGTGAACACAAGAGCAAATTTGAAGGAAAGTGGAGTATTTTTCATTGCATTCTTTCATATTTTGCCACCGTCACAAAGAGGCCAAAAAAAAGTAGAGTAAAAGAACTGGACGAGGAGCGGACTGCCTAACCAATCGACCACAAAAATGCACGGGTCAATGGCTAGCAGAGCACACTGCTGTTACGGGTAATCTTGGGGTAATCTTGCATTAACAATTTTGCCTAAACGATGTTGGACAAATACACTAACATTTCAGGCAATTTCTCAGAAACAGTTTAAAAATCTACCAAAAATAAATTCACCTTCAGCATGGCAATGCGGCTCATTGTGATGGGGTGAGCATTTGTTACCGGCTTCTGTTATATCAGACGAATCACTCATGTACATATCGTCTGTCGGCGGTGAATTTCTGCATCCTACTGCGTTTCGCCGCACATGTTTCAGTTAATACCAGAACCTGAAGTTACAACTCGCCCAGAGGTTAAAGTGCTGACCTCCGAGGTGCCGGAGGGATCCGCGCAGCTGAAGCCACGAACAAGGTGTAATTGCAAATAAAAAAGGTTTTGTCTGAACAATTCACGTCATTTGGATTTCCGTTTACGTCCAGCCTTTGACACTTTAAGGCTGCTTTTTCGGTCGCAATAATCACCAAAAGACGGAGAATAATCCGCTATTTTCTTGCTTGTGTACCATACACAGTGATTGCGAAGCCTTTTTTGAGGTTTAAATAAAAAGCTGTTGTGATGTATATTTGATAATTGAGCCTGTTATAGGGTTACGGTGCAAGACGAACATCATTTGAGGCTTAGTCGTTAATCTACTGTCACTGAAATCAATTCTCACCTGATTAAGGGCGCTAAAATGATGCAACGTGGAAGATCTTCCGTCATCCTCGCAATGAATCTGCCCTATGGACAGCTTACCGGCCTACTGTAAACCTGGTCAATTTCCTCCAAGACCTCACGGTGGGATTGGTGTGCTGACTGCATTCATAAAACTGATATTATCAACTGATTGTTTTACGATGCCCCTCAGATTGGACGATAAGAGAGCACGGGAGACATAAGTAAAGACCCTTCTAGAGCCTTCTCCCCGCGGCACAGCGGCGACGGACACTAGGAGAGTAGCGTGGTAATGATCTATTTGAGATTCGCCTGTCACCTCAAAGGCGTATTTTGGCTTAATTTCCAGGTCTTGTGTATGAGATAGTAAAGAAAACTAGCCTTCGGTAACCAGATTTCAATACACTCTGGAGGCGACCTTAGAACTGGAGATTCCACATTTAATAGTACGTCTGAGAGGAGTGGTTCCATTATTCAATTCGTCACAAAATTAAATCCAACCAGCACCGACAAAGAGGGAGCACCGCACCATACGGAAAACAAACTGATAACTCACTTTATTTAGTTTGCATAAGAAAATTAGCGGTATCACTTGTGCAAGTGTAGTCAACAAGACATTGGCATTTGTTTCCGAGAGGTGAGGTGCATGGCACCATAAAGTGGCGATGACGACGGCGATTTCTTTGCCTTCAAAAATGGCACTTTTTCTGTATTATTTGTAAGGATCGTCGGAAGATGGCGCTGAAGAGGGAGTAGAGGAAAAAGCTTAACGAGCGTCTTGAGTCGCGTATCCGAGGGCCTGAACCGGGGTCTTATCAGACACCACCGCAGTGGATGCGTAGAGGATGCAAAAGAGTTGGCGTGATGGTGATGAAAGGAGACCTTGCGCTTGTGCTCGGAATCGCGTTTCTTGCGTCGTTGTGGCGAATACTCGATGTGGCTGCTGCGCCTCCTGATGTAGGCAAAGTAAATGCGTTCCGGTTGGAGCACGTCTCAGCTGGTGATCTGCCTGATAGCGGAGACCTTCGGCCTGAGCCCTGCTGGTAGTTGTCTTGTTATCCACCATGTTCGCCACGCTATTTCCCTCCGACTAGGCGAAAGTTGGACATCGGGCGATCCTTTCACTATTGAGTCCCATTGGCTGGACGAGAATATTTTTCCTCTTCTTATTCGATTTGGTCACAGACCCAATAAGAACGACATTGAAGGTCGTTAAAATGACAAGTGGAATGAAAACGAAAAGTGTCACAATAGCATAGGACCAATCTAAACGGTCCAGTTGGGTACTGATCCAGGTTGATTTAAAGACGCAGAATATATCCACGCAGGAGTTCATCGAGGTGAAAGTGAGAACACTTCCTCCGAGCCTCTCGAATTTTCTGTCCAAAAAAGTTGGGAAGAGTAATGATGGCGATGGGGAGACTGATAAAAACGACTTTGCGCTGAGTCCGAAGAATGGAAGAGACTGTGCGCGAGCGAATTAGCACGGTCGTGGTATTGCTCCACACATTGCCTAGGGGCAGGAGATAAGTGAGGGCACTGATGTAGGCAGAAGACATCTTAAGAGACTGGCAGGTGCGCAGAGTGGGGCAAACCGGTGAGACTGTAAAGGAGGTTGTACACCGCCAGTGCGCAACTGTGGCACGAGGTAGAGGCAGAGTTGCCGAGGTGAGTAGTCCTATGTTTAGCACGTTGCCAGCCATGCCCACTAAGCAGACAATGGGCATAAGGACTTGGTGCAGATGATGCGGGCCAGCCGAAAGCGTCGCTGGTGTTGGAGGCCGCGGTGAGAGCGATAAACGTTTTCAGTTCACTTGGCAATGCATAACTACTCATGGCCGTCTGATGCTGTGTCGAGAGACGCTAAAATGAGCAAAGAGGGTCTGCCTCTACCATTTCCGCGCAACGTTCCTATTGGCTGGCGCTTGGCCAATTGGGTCATCAGTCTCACCGTGCAATTCCTCCACTTCTTTGCATCCGCAATGGAGAGCGCCACGCTTTGCAGCTGCTCTACTTTCAAGTCAAGAATTCATCCAAGAAAGGCTATTTTTGCACCAATTTAGGTTGGAGCATGCCACATAGTAAATAAAACAACCTTTAAGACTTAGCTTAGTTCCATTTGAAAGCAAACTGCCATTTGGTTATCGTAAGCTTGTTTACCTTGAGGCAGTGGACTTTAGGGGATGGAGGAGGGAGGAAAGCTGTAGAGTAGCAAGTACTGGTGGGGAGTGATGAAGAATACCGATGAACTAATGCATTCTAATGCAGGTATTTTACAACTGTCTGTAAGTTGCTAGGGCCGACTGGAGAGAGGCAGGCCAGAAACAGCACAAACTCCTTTGGTCACTTCTTATTTGCTAAGAGCAGGCTTCACTTCACCACAACAAGACGCTGTGCTTTCTTGTCTTCAAGACTGAAACGATGACAACTTTCGTTTTCTTACTTATCTTACAGCAACTGTTTTTGATTGCAGTAACCGTATTTAGCTTGCATAGCTGTCCACGCGACTCGTCTATAACATTGAGTTTAAGGCGCCCCCTTCATACCATCATTGGCAGCAATCGCTCAGCCCTCTTGGATACTTAGGATTGGATTCCATCCAGACAAGCGCGCCCTATAACACAAGTAAGGATTACTTGGAGGCACTGTAATAAAGCAACAATCCCGACGACTTCGAGGCGGCATCACACCTACGCGCTTCAAAGTGCGGACATCCACTGGCGAAGACACCCTTTTCCGGAAGCTAAGCCCAAACAGTGGTACGAGTTGAAGCAAGTCCACATTCGTGTGTATAGTTCAGTCGCAAGTCGTGAGTGAGGAACAAGAAATGAAGGTTCACTCCAGTTCCAAGAGACGTAAATGAGTGTTAGTCGAGCAGAAAAGCGGGCAAAAGTTGAAATTAGGCCCTTTTTCTGGCTATAATTTGTATTCCGTCTCTTAAGTGCTTTTGCTTACAGACAAAGACTGGTGCGAATGACATTTGACATGCATGAATTGCTTCGCCTTGGGCATTGTAGAGTAGATAAGTCTTTGAATTTACCGAATCCTGTGCAATGCATTGCTAGCGTTAGCAATAAAATTCTTCACACTAGTGAAAAACCATCTAAGAACCCTCGTTTTGGTCTCGTGGGCGGTTTTGGTGCTGTAACCTGACGTTTGGTGACTGATGGAAGAGGGACTCTTAACGACGGAGTCCAAAATACGAGTTGAATTATTTATCCGACTGGTTTTTTATTCAAATTACACAGACCCTCCGGCCACTCGCGATTCCAGCTGTCACACTTTTGGTTCGGCGTTCCGTTCTAAGCCTCTCAAAGTGTCGGGAAATTTCTAACCAAACTCATCAAATTTCATTCCTGAAACTGGTTCGAAGGCCACAAAGTAGCATAAGCAGAGCTGATTAATTAAGGTAAAATAGTTTTTTTAGATGGAAATTGTTTACTTATTAGCACGAAAAATGTATACACCCTCTTCCCAATTGATTGATTTGGATTTTTTCGGACTCCCATCCCCTTAATCCCCCAGGTCTTCTGTACGAATCATCAACGCCTGTTTCAGCACCGCCCCCCCACCACTTCAATTCATCGCTACAGTCACAAATCATTCCCCACTTACCAGTTGCGTGAGTGTTTGCTCCTCTTGATGAAATCATCCAAGACACCAGCCACTGCCAAATTTTTGCTGGTCCTACCTTTACTTTATTAGCAAACAACCGTTTTATCTGCATGAAAAGGAGCAAAACAGGAAATGGGCAGGCATCCTGTCAATTGTACTGATCTTCTGGTTAGCTGTCTGTTGGCCTCACGACTGGGCTCAAATCGAGCAAGGTAAGCTTAGCCGTCTCTCTCTGCCGTCTATTAAGCAGGTGGCATGACGGACAAAGACAAGAATAAAAATTCATTTAGCTTGATAAAATGAGGTTGTGTATTTACAAGGCTGATGTTGGTGTAGCAAGTGAGAAGATATACAAATGATGACAAAAGGAAAAGAAGGGGAAGAGAGGAGGGAGAAGTAGGCTAGCGCTTCGGTGCGTATCAGCAATAGAAAGCATCCCATCGACTACATCTCACTGGTGCAATCAAAGTCATTTTGGGTGATAGCGGTGAGGTTTTTCATCAAACCCTCCAGATTCGCCATCTCCTCCGTCAATTCCTCGCTGCTGTAGACCTTCTGCAGTGGAGGTAGACAAAAGTAAAGGTTGGAAGCAATCGACGATCGCAGCAGCACACCAGTCCCGCCAAGTGTGAATCAAATTGCATAACTATTGTTCTACCGTACCACAAGCCTGTCTTACTTCTCTCCACTGGAAAGGAGAATCACTACCAAACAACACCGTTTGTTCAGTGTCAAAATTGGCATATTTTGCTGGCAGCAATACCATTTATTTATAAAAAGGCTTGTTATTCTGACTAATTTTCTTCCCTCAGGGTCTTGCGCTTGACCGTCTTTTTATAACGCTCGTTAATGCTGTTCTTTTCCCATTCCTCACACTATTGCCTGTCTTCGATGTTATTAGGCACAGATAAATACGTCTTTACTTTGACAGTGCTGCCATTCCCCTTAACAACTCATGATGTTTGTGAATGGTCTGTTGCTCGGCGTGCATTCTTAAAGACCTGATTATCTGGTGGTAAAGGTTGGAATGCTAGGGTGCAAAACATCTTATTAGCAATAGGTTTGCTTTGAATGCTCACTAATCACTTCACAATTGCTGCCCAGGGATCTGCCTTTTGTTCTTTTAAGTCCTCTTACGCTAAGAATGAACTTGAAAAACTCACGGATAAGCTTCTTTCGTCAAGAGCGGAGATGCGAGGGATCGGGAGGACGTTAGAGTACGAGTTCAGCTTGATGCTGGCGTGGTTTTGATAGCGCATCTCCTCAGACCTGGATTGCTCACTCTCTGACGTGGGTGTGGCTGGAGAAACTACGAAGGATAAAGACATAAATGATCACTCGCCACTCCTTCGGGGTTCATTTTCAAAGGCATTAGTAGATAGGTGAGAAGAACTTGCATTTGTCACTTTACAGATAACCCCTCCCTTCTGCCTCCTTCATTGACCATTTGAATATGGAAGCGCGAAATTCCGTAAACTCTACTACAAACGCATACATCAACATGCCTCTCATTTGCTCAGTCGGTGCCAACTTCGTAAGTGTTCAACCAACTTCTCAGATGGCGTAGTAAATCCCCAAGTTTATGGGCGAACAAACACGCTAACAGCGATCTCGATTATAGGGGCGGAGGGTGTTTAATCCTACTGTCCATCCAGAGTGAAAACGCATACACAACATTTTTCGGTCAGGATTTTGTCCAATCCTCCACACTGGGAGCAACTAGTTCAATCAGGGGCAACACATGCATGATTAGGGTGTAGACATGTAGGATCAACTCACTGAATTTGCGCGGAAGAGTGCCACCATTGGTGGAGTGAGTATCAAGGCGCGGTTGTTGACCCACCATGAAAGATTCCGTGAGGACTTTGTCGCTAGCACCCGCCGGTTGATTGCTGGTGGGCGCGCCGCTGTCGTATCCGCTGCTTCCCGCGGTAGAGCGCGAGGCCTCAGCGGACTCGCTGCTCCCTGTCGCGCCTACCACCCCTGCCGTCTCAAGGCGGCCCAATTCGCGGTAGGGCAGTACCAGTGGTCGAACTGGCGATTTGTTGGGAGACCCGAAGAGATCCTCCATTTTAGGAGGTAGAGGTACTGATTGGTGGGAATGATATTTACGATAGCAGCCTCCCTGCTTGCCCTCATTACCCACTGATCGCATATCCGGTGAGGCTGGTGCAAATTGAAGAAGGGTAGGAATTTTGAGGGCGAAAGCATTTCGAAGTTCATTTCCATATCGATCACGCTGCTTGCCTCCCATCCCACTCACAGTTACCGTTAGAAACTCATCGTGGCTGAGCTCATTTATTCTCTTGTTTAAATTTTTAAAGTTAATAAGATGCTTCTCGGTTTAAAATGATAAGCACTGACCATTACTCCAAAGAAGTACAGAATCTGACGAGTAGTGGGACTTCTTAGGACCTTCTTCCATCTAATTTATGGAGGCATGCACCTCCATGCCAAAATCCAAGGACATTGGGGAAGCTTCTTTTCACCACAAATTATTATTAACTGAATACGGGGTTAGTAGAGACGCCTGTGAGTGATAAATTTTCCACATTAGATGCACTGAAGGAGATAATATCCACAAATACTTCTGTTCTGGAAGTGATGGAAACAGTAAGTTGTACCTCCAACACAAAATGACTAGTCGGGGTCATAGCAGTTTAACAATATGTTCATCACACCCCTTGACTTGAAGTTAAAAGAAGGTGTAGCAATCGGCTCACCAATGAGACCGGCGTGTCCGAGAGCTAAATGTCTTTCGGTCGCGGCAGTACCAATGACAGGCGGTGAGGTGGTTCCATGTTGTCGAGCCGGTGAGAGATCTTGATGAGGTGGGTGTTGGTGGTATCCTTGATGGTAGGAGAAGGCAGTCACCAAGTTTGCAGATTTGGCACTCTCGAGGTCGCTGTCAATGGGCGTAGTACGACAGTCCGACTCTGAGCCCCCTCGGCCGGCAACACCACCGGCTGAGGGCGTCGGGGCGTTGGCGTGCACAAGAACGGGTTGACTGTGCACCGAACTGGATGCGACGCTGCAACCGCCACCGCTAACACCAAAACCGCTGCCCATAACGAAAGGCAATCCTACGTAGGGACTGAAACCAGCGGAGTTTTCAAAACTCCCTGGGGGTAGCGGTGGTGGAACGTGCATCAGACTTTCCAGGCCACTGCCACCTACACGGTGAGCGAATCCGGCTTCAGAGCAACTAGGTGAGGTGGTATGGTGGTTGTTGTGACTTGTCTGAGGCCTCAGTGAGGTTACGTCTTCCTTCTCTGAGATTCTGGAGGATGGGAAGCAGTCGACAGTGGAACGCGAACTGTACTTTAGGTCTTCCCACTATAGTGGCTTTTATTTTATGCCCCAAGGCTATTAGGGGCGCTTTGCACCCATCTTGTGCCTATTTAGTTTATGACACCCCAGAAATAAGTATGATGCTACGATCATTTTAGTAAACTGTTAAACTGAGTTTTATTTCAACAGTTTGTGTTTGAAATGGACAAGATATGAGGGGAAAGAAAGAGTTTACCTTTTGGTCGCCTCAGCAAGGTACTCCTTCCTGACCCTATCCAATCGACTGCGTGAGAATCGACGGGTGAGAATGATGGTCACTACCAGAATGATAATAATGATAGCGACCACGGCGAGCACCGCGGCAACCAAGATCCACTGACTTTGTCTATTATCCACGCTTCTGTCACTCACAGTGGGAGCAGCAGTTCGTGCAGCGTTAGAAGATCTCAAAGTCTTGAGAATCACTTTCAGCTCCTCAGAGAGGCGCCGGATTCTCTCAGGCGTCATAGTCTGCAACTCGTACCGCTCACCGAGCGTATTCAGATATATGAAACCAGAGCCGTCCACTACAACGGTTTAAAATAAAAGCTATACTTACCACTTTTAAGTAGCTAGTTTCCGCCAGTTGTGACTTTGACGGACAATAAAGGCTGATGGCTGAAAATCTCACACTGAAACGCAGGGTTGATGGCTTGAACTTTTAGTCCTAATTAATATTTCGGCCAGTCTCAAATAGCCACCGGATCCCAACCCGTCAGGTGAATGCAATTACTGCGATAAAGGAAAGAGGTAAAGGCACTCCGGCACGGAATGCATTACATCAGCCGACTCGAGGTAGCTGATCGGATTTTAATAAAACCTATTCTATCCTTTTTTAAAGAATATTTTAATCCTCGATGAAAGAATTCATAGTGTTAGGGAGCGGAATTTTTAGTGCTCCTGAGGTACACTTTTAAAAATACTACTGCCAATCATTAAAAATAGGGGAAGGGTGATGAATTCGCACCTAAAACGAGGCTTAATCTTCATACCAACAATATTGTAAACAAAATAGCAGGAGCTTTCTCTTTTGAAAATTAGGCAGTTGGACCCATAATGTAGTAGTAATCAAAAGAAAGCTGTCTTTCGCGCTGAATAAAAACCAAAATCGTTGCTTCGAATGTGTGAGGGGTGGAGTGGTACAGGATTTAGTGTAGCCTCGAAAAAAATCAGTTCCTTCATTCTGTTCATAAATTCTCAATTATTAATCTTCGTGCATGTGATTACAAGGAACCGAAAGTGACCTGAAGGAATGGGTAACACCATTTCTGTGGTACCACACCAGATCGTCAAATCTTCCACAACTTGGTCCCCTGAAGGGTAAAATTAGGCTCTTTCTCTCATTTCTGTGTGTTGACAACAAAGCCATCTCCAGACTCCATGGGTCATAGAACGCCCGTGGGATCGACTTGGATGCTCCGGCACTTTGGATTTACCAAGGACATATAAGAGTAATTGGGTTGCCTCCGTTGGTGCATTATTATTAAAAGGGAATAGAGCAAACATTCAAATCGGCTGAAAGAGATAGAACGCTAGGGGGTCCGATTTTCCGCAAATACGATTTCGGCTGGTTCTACTGGAGCACTGATAAGTAAGGTCTGCTGATCAGACGCTCAGGTGTTCGGTTATACACCCCGCCTTTACTGTGCCTTTCCGCTGTCATTGCCACCGACCGGCCATACACTGCGTAATTATATACACAGCACTTTGTTTATAGCAGAAAGGGAGGAAGGAAGGGGAACCAACCATCATTGCGCGATTTATGGCTTAGTTACTGCCACCTCTCTACGCCCTCCCCTCTCCTTTCCCCCCTCGGGGTGAGCCAGATCTCCCAGCCTACTGCATTGTTTACAGAGCGTAAAGACTGGTTGCGTTTACGACCAGGACCTCCACTGGTGGGCGGAGCGACAGAGGTGAGTCTGACGCCTAGATGAGCTTCTGGTGAAGGTGCAGAGTAAGCACCTCCATCCAGTCTCAGAATAGGCAGACGGCTACTTTTAGCAGCGACGAGGAACTGGTTTTGTATTTCCGTTTATGAATCCTGGATTCATTTCTCTTGCCACGAAAAAAGAACAAGCGATAGGAGTATGAACACACACATGAGGTTGTGGTGCTTCATTTTACTGGCGTAGATCGACCAAAGTTCTACGTAAGGTAGATTAACATCTTTAAATAAATCCATAAAAGCGTAACCCTCCACCATTTTGTCCGGTTCCATAAAGCTCCTCCCCAAGGCATAGCAGTTATCAGTACCGGAATTCTGTCCCTCTTGCTTCACAGACAGTAATCGCGGTTGCCTGGGCACTAGGGTAAACAAACCCTGTGGCCTCAAAATACCTCTGGTGTATCGGGAGCCCAATTTAACCCTAAATGATGTTTGACTTTTCGGCTGCGTATCCGCTTACATCTAGGCCACTCCATGAGATGTCATGCCAGCTCGACTTTAACGGCACGAGAGCATCAAATGCCAAGGGAGAAAGTAGACAAAGCCCTCAGGTTCATCCTGGCCAGATTCGTGATTATACGCAAAATTGACTGCCTCAGAAGTGGCAGAAATGCTAAGGCATTTGGCAAAGATAAACAACACTAACACATTAGACACACTTATTCACTTCCCAGCACTCTGGTCGATGGCAGTCAAGTCGCTCTTACATAGCTATCTGGCGGTCGAGTTTGAACTCCAAATGCTTTCTTTTTCAGTTCTCAGACTTTCCGTTATCATAGGAGGAATAAGGAGGAAGAGGACAATTCGCGTAGAAACTCAGGAGCTGGAAATCTATTCAGCGTTTTCTTTAAATGGGCAAAATTTCATAGTGGTACTGCTAAGTTCGATTTATTTTTCCTCCTTTTGCCCGTCGCAGCCAGGAATGGCAGTGTGTTGTGGCAAACTCTTACCAAAAAAGGAATCGCAATTGTGTTAATCTTTCCGAGGCAGAGACAGTGTCACAACACTTACCTCAAAATGTTGGAACATACATATGAGGCCATGCAATTTGTCTGTCACACTAATGACCTCAACGTAGGACAACAGCGCAGGGTTAGTGTAACAGTTTCACGTCTGGCTACTGTGTGTCTTGAATTTGTGCTCTGGAAGAACGCCGGTGCTCTTTTAAGCCATCACACATCAACCTTAATGTAGTAAGTTCCATGCCCATATCGCTACGCCGTCTCTTCATAGCGAAGCTCAGAGAGTTCGTGAGGCGGAGAAGGTGAGACATCACTGAGCTTACCATCAGCAGTCCTAAAGAGGCAGAGGGAAGAAAGTGGGCTCCTTCCGAAGCGATTCTGTGCACTCATAACGAGCAGGTAGGGCTGACTGGTGCGAAGATTGTGCAGTACAGTAGAGTTCTGTCCGCCCGGCACCACATGCTCACTCCACTGTCTCCTGGGTGAACGCTGTTGGGACCACTCACGGGTGCGCTGTGCACCGAATTCATCGACAGGCGAGATGTAGAGATGGTAGAGGCCGCGCGCACCTACAGCCGCTACGCCTTGCCAGCTTACCAGAATACTAGCACCACCGCTGCTGCCACCATTGCTGCCCATCGAGTCAAGTGGAGTAAGGTAGCCTGTCATCACCGCACTTACTGTGATGTTCTGCGGTGGTGATTCCGGGCCTGCACAGCAGAGCAGTAAACAAGTTTGTGTGTAGAGGTGGAACAAAATAAAGTTTATAGTATTTATGAGCTTTCCTTTATTTGTATGCTGGTTAATGTCTGTCCAAAACTTGTCATCTCAGAACCACCAAAGACGACAGGAGGATCTAAAAGAGCTGAGGAGACAGTAGAAGTACTTCTAAGGCATGACATGCCTCCATGACGTGGCAGCCGGGTGATGTACTGCCTGTCAAATAACATTTAAGGCTTCGGTGAGCAGATCTGCTCTTGACTTATTTTCGTACAAAATAAATAGCGATTTCGTCTCATTTTTGAGAACTCGCGAGTCTGTGGATACGACGACTCAGACGCGAAAAAACAAAGATTCGTACCTATCAGCAGCGAAGTATGGAGTGGATGAGAAAGACTACCGGCTTATAGAAAGCGTTTTGAGGATTAGAAACTCATAGAAGCTTGCTGAAGATGGCACTCTATCAACATCGACTTCGGCGAAAGTCTGAAGTTTGATGGTGTAGCTCCCGTCACAGATGATTTCCAGTCGATCACTAGCTGCAATTCCCAGACAAGACTTCTTCCCAACCTTTGGCCAACGCACTGCGTAGTCAGTCATAAACTTTTTGGTATTTAAAAACTGATTGTGGTGAAAATATGACTAAATGGTTTAAAAATAAAGCTAACCCCAGAGAGGTTACCGCTAAAAATCAACTCAAGGTTTACCATTTTCTTGGGAGTCACCAATTAATTACACGGACAAGCACGACCAACCTTATGAAGTGGAAGATCGCCTAACCGAAATAAAGCGAATGGAAAACACCCACCAACAAGCGAAAATGACAAATTTACCGAAAATTCGTTTTAATGGGGAAAATAATTTCTTACTACAAAAGGCTGACTTTATACTACTCGGGACACTGCGAATTCAACAGCCCGAAAGTTGTGCGCCTAATCCACTTCCTTAAGGCCCAGTTTATCAATCTTTCAACAGAGGTGAATGCTTTGCAAGATGGAGAGAATGAGAGTTTGACTGTTGGATGAAAGTTGATTTTTTCATGGCGTCAAGAATGGTTGGGAGGTTGTAAAGACGTGACCAACGATGAAATATGAAGAACACCTTGGGTTTTCAAACCTGAGCTACAAGGCCGAAACAGTGGAAGCTAATAGGACAGCCGACACAAATGAGGATCAAACACGTTCCAGTTACACTCGTTAGGGATCGCGGGGGATAAGTTGGAGATGGTTCACTTGGATAAGGATTATGCTCACAAATAACAAACAGATATGTAAAAAAATGTCTTTCTGTCCATCAGTCTAAGAGCACCGATTCTCCACAATCCTTCATACACATTAATACGCATCACTGTTCGCAAGCGCCGTGCTTTAAGCCAACAGCACTTTTCATGACCTATTCCTCTGAAAAGCGGTACTAGAATTAGTTAAAACTCACGCTGTCCGGGTGTTTCAAAGCCCTGCACCATGCTCCAGGCATCAGCCGCTTCAGGGGCTCCATTAAACAGAGAGACAACGCGCACCGCAAACTCGTAGACTGTACCGGGCTCCAGATTATGCAGTACTACCCCTGTGGTCTCTGGATTGGAGATATTAACCAGCAGTGGAGACACTGGCACGACCGCTAAAGGCATCAGCATAGACTCTCCTGGGTCGTGCCGCTTGGTCGGATAGTAGCGTACCTGGTAGCCTAAGATGTCCCTGTAGTTCGACTTTTGGAATTCTCGAGGTAGCTCCCACTGTACTGTCGCCTCTGTAGGGGTTATCCCGTGGGCCAGGAGATTCACGGGAATGGGATGACGTCTGGAGGTCTCATGGATTTCTAAAGAGTGAAGAAAGCCTCAAGTGTGAATGATCCTATACAGATGTAACATAATCCTTTGATTTGCTGTTAGTGATGTGATCTCAATTGTCTAAGGCAACTCTCAGACAACTGTATAAATAATGAATTTTGATTCGGTGCCTTAAGGCGGAAACGTTGTTTCTTGCCCACACAAAAGATAGACGGCGGGAATGCGTCTTTTGAATGCTACAGATAACGAATGGCTAGAGAAAGCTACCTGCTTGAGTCACAGGTTGACGATATTGCTTCGCCTCATGTCCCACAAGCTATCAGCATTAAATTCCTTTCGTGGGTTTATAAGAATGATTGCAAAATAATACACCTTGTCACTTTTCAAAAAAAGAGTTCATTGCGATGCCCCACAACAAACAAGTCTCCTTTTTTTCGGTTTGGTAGGTCTGGAAAACCATGGGAATCGTGGTGAAGCCTGAATTGACCAACATTTTGACAATAATTATCGGTGGAAGTCGTGCTTATCTGCCTTTTTCAACTCAAACATATTCTCGTTGAAATGTTTATGAGTGGGTTCCTGATACATACGCACACACACACACACACAGACGATTAATTTCACTCCGTGATGTTCGATTTTGCATGGAAAACAGGTTGAATTTGAGTGATTTGGAAATGGTATACGCGACTGGTCCTAGGCAGAAGTACTGGTTGGAGAGCGGCTGTTGTGTCAAAACGATTTGAAAGGAGTCAGGCAGCCACCACAACGAGCTAATAGTTCCTGAACACGGCCTTGATGGGATTATCTGGCGACCTCTTTGGAGGGGGGAATGCCATTTCCCACACCAAATGCAGTAGGAAATCTACCATCTCACAAGTTGGCAGATATTTAACTGGATAACAACAGGAGTTCATTCCAGCATCGAGCACTTTAGTGTTGAGAGATCCGTTTAACCTACTTTCAGGCTTTTGGCATTGATAACCATCAGCATCACAAACGTTGTAGGTTGTCAAAAATACTACCTCATTCCAGTAGCGGACCTTCTTCCTTGTAAAAGAGGGAGAAATCACATCTGCTGGAGATTTTTTTGCGGAAAAAGGAATGATCACAAACAAACACCTTTAAATGCTGGATTCATCCTGTTTACTCTATAGCGGAAGGATATTCCTTTTGAAAAAAAACAGGCATTAGTTGTTACAGCGCATTGGGACTACAATGTGACTCATTACATCCCTCCGTGGGATAAAAAAAGTTTGACTGAAACTGGGTTGAATAGCGCAGATGATTAGATCTCGAAGGGTGCTAGTCATTGACATCGGCATCGCCATATTCTCTTCTACGCACTATGCACAAGCAATCGCCATTAAAGGGAGTAACAGACGCCATCCCACGCACACACACACACAGGCGCTCGCCTCAGCAAAGATGCAACCATTATTCGGCTGTAGGAACAAGAGAGTGGGAGGAGGAGAAAGGAGAGGTGTCTAACGTCTAGAGGTGTCTAGATCACAATGCATTGCTTTTGCTATTTTAATCTCAACCGATCATCACAACATGACAAGGAAACCGATGTCGCATGTTTGTAACACATTTGCTGATAACAGTAAGTACGTTAACGACAAAAAACAAACCTTTTGCAAAAGAGCTCCCCTTGTTTCTGTACTTTGGCGTTGCGACAGTGTAAGCTGAAGGCCCGCCCTCACCGGGAATGATCGCGATCAGTCGAAAATGGTGTGGTGTTCCTGCTCCTAAAAGCTCAACAAGGGGCAGCAAGTTTAGCCTCCTGGAACAAGCAGTCCAGTCCGTCGCCCACGGACTGGAGTGGTACTTTCATACTATAAAGCCTGATAGTTCTGCTCCCGGTTGTAGCTCTCGCAGTAAAAGTTAATTAAACTAGTGTTAAGTTTGGGCATCCATTCTCCTTCTCCTTTGGGTCCTGAGTCGAGTCTACCAGATGTCTATCCGCCCTCCACGATCCGATTTACTTTTCCTTTGATCTAATTTAATTTCATGCCTTTTAGCTTTAGAGGAAACTCATTAGATTCTTTAATAGTGAGCTTTCCCTTTGAATTCATCATCATCGCCATTCTTGGCGTAGGGAACTAATTCAATCTCCTCGCTGTCTCCAAGACACTCCGCTTTCAAGCGCTCTGATAACGCGAAACTTGGTATTCTAGGAACTTACGAAGATTTTCGAGTGTGTATGAGGTGAATGCGGCTGTAATCATGTTCTCAGCAGTCTCAGCGTTGCCAGCACTCCAAATGAGCCGGAGCATGACATTAGGAGCTATTTGGAGGGAGTCAACTGCTTCCATTCCCACCTCATCGTCCCAGATAGTGTTGCTTTGCGGCTCAAAGGAGCTGCCCATGCGATAACGGCGCCACTTGATGGTCCATGAGAGGTGAATCGCATTGATGAGGCCTTGACCGCGAAAATCCATTATCTATGAGGTTAAGGAGTTCATAATGTAGTTCAGAGACTCATCCAAACATTAATAGCCCTGACGTCCGACGGCTAATGCTAACTGGATCGTGGTGGATTTGCAGGGAACACGGAGTCGCAGTTGCACACTATTCACCCTAACTGGCTGTCAGTTAAATATTTCTTTCTTGAACAGCAATGGCACAGTCGGTTAAAGCATTCCATTCATGAGGTAGTTTAGGAGACTCCGCAGAGTTAACTAACTGACCTTCCCAGAAAAATGCGTCGCAGAATGATGCCTAGCAATTCACTTGGATGTGGTGCATGTCATTCTGTCTTCGTTCTTCAGAGACAGAACACTGGCAACTGACACACACCGGAAATGGAATTAAAGTAAATAATACATACTTCAGCAGTGAGAAGAGGCGATGCTGCACCAATCTTTTCAATAAAATGCTGCAAAGTTTCTAGATGTGAAATATTTAACGGTCAGGCACTTTCCTTTTTGGAGACTAAAAGCGACAAGCTGCTACTCTCGACCTCATTTAATCATTGTAAAAATATAAAATCGTTCCAGAAGTTTGCCATGGCGTTGCTGTCGCTCTCTGTCAGTCAGCAGAATCACAACCCCGCCCACAGCAAGACAGAGGAGACAACAAGTGAAGGGCTTGTTTCAGTTGACTGATCTTCCGCCCAACAAACGCGACTCCACTCTTCTGCTGGCTTTAGGGTCCGCAATTAATTATTTTAGTTCCACATGAGATGCCTTCACAAGTGGTACCATTACTCGGCGATTTTTGCTTCCTTGGAGTTTATACTCCTCTTGATTTCTTATTTCCTACAATCGAGAATTGGGCAAACATGTTCCCCTTTACAAATACCATGAAGTGAAAGTGAGCGCATAAAACCAGTCATTGCGAAAAAAGCACCACAATGTAGCGTCTGACAGGGTGCTACCAAGTTCCTGTCCCACCTTCTCTCATAGGGAGAGGGAAAGAGAATGATATGTTCTGGCATGATGGATGCAGCGTTATGATGGCACGTCTCAATCAAGGCGCGTGGGCTGCCTGACTGCGTCGGAGTGTGACTAAACGGGCATGCGGTCTGGCGCTGCCACTGTTTTCTGTGATTCACCATTTCGTTTTGATTGTGTAGCTAGGACAGAGACAGTGCCTTGCCAATTTATCAGATACTGTCCCCATGTACTGAAACACTATGCTGCTCCTATATCTGGTGGCCACGGAATGACTGGGATGCTGCTGCATTTCAAAGGAACAGCAAACGTATTCCACCAACCTTTTGGGATCTGCGTTTTCTCGTTGTCTGGTTGCCACGTTCATTCATGCACAAGACATCACCGCAATCAATCAATCGAGTGTCATAAAAACAATATTTAAGTCTGGAGGCACGAACTAACCTTAAAAGGTTCTCAGTCTGAGGACAATCACATCCTACCGATTCTACAATAATAAAGCATCGCAAATCCACCAAACGGCCTCCCTCTGGACACTCGGTGGCAAATACATTTTGCAGCATCTCTCCTTGGTAGGCGCTCGTAAAGTCTACGTAGAATTAAAGGTATGGAAGAAGCGGTATGCAAGTAGAGAATTCTTGTCGTCAGCAGTACCTACAATGGATTCAGCAGTCTTTCACTCAACAGATGGTGGATGCGGATGCAATGCTGTCAATGGTTTGCTTTGTACTTCACTAAGTTGTTCTCAAGTGTGACGCCTCCAAAAGACGGTCCAGTGCGTCGATGTGGAATTCCTGAGGTTTAAATTCCACGAGTTACGTATATAGGAACGCCAGTGTAGAAAATTAATTATTCAAGCGCCGGGAACGAGGAACCGAGCAGGCCGACGAACGTAGGCCTTCGTGGTGCGGCGAGCCAGGGTCGCCGCTTCTGCGAGATGTGGACTAATTCTGTGCCAAATCGTACTTCTCTCTCTCCCTCTCGCTCGGTCTCTAAGGTTTCCGAGACCGGTTAAAAAGCACCACCTCTTGATGCTAACTCGGTGTTTTACCAGTTAAAATTTACTTTATGCCGACTTTCTAGAAAGTTCACAACAATTAATTTTGGGCGAAGATGGAATCTTGATTAAACCTTTAGCTCGTTTTGGCTAAAAGCAATCTGAAAATCTGCTTCATTCTGTGAGTGTGAGACAAAATCCCCTTTTGCGGAAGTGAAACTATCTTTGATTGAGACTAACTTGAAGCAGAGCGACCCTGCGAATCTTGGAGACAAAAGCTCGAGGTGGGAAGATAAATTTGTGCCTATTCGGGCGAGAGGATATGAAGATGCCGCTGTAGTTTCTGGCAACGTCCTAAACCGTAGACAGAGGTTCGCCTGTCACACCGTCACCGTTCTCGTGCTTTTTGCTATCTCCGGTAGTTGAAGTGAGGCGCTTTTATCTGCAGCAGAGGTGTAGCAAATTGCTTGTAAGCAAGAGTAATGAAGCAGACCGAAGCCACCTTTTCCTCGTGCGGCTGTGACTAAGGTTTTGGGCAGTTTTTACACACCCAAGACTAAATTGACACTCCAGCAGGCAGCGCAAACTGAATCAACCCGTTACCTAGGTCGATGATTAAATGACTCTTCCTTCTGGTAAAGAACCAGCAAAAGGCCTCCTGCCTCCAACTTTAAATTTCTAGATCACTAAACCGATCCCCACTGGTAAAGTAGATCCCCCTGTATTCTAGTGTTCGCAAAGCGAGATGGCAACCCCGAATCTGAGCGAAACAGGAAAGAAGGTATATGTTCCTTCCTTATGCGAATCCTCCACCACCTGCGTTGGAAAGCGGCTTGCAGACGACTACGATACAAGATCCTGTTCCCCCATTGACTACAATCGAGTTGATGAATGAGGAAGTACCGTGAGAATCTTTTCCTTCCTCATGGAATTACAAATTCATAAATTGTGAAGATAATCTACAAGTGTCTTCTCCAATCCTGAGCAAAAAGTTTCTCAATGAACCTCTTCAGTGTTGAATACCCTCGTTTGGAAACAAAATCCCCTAATAATACCGCCCCTACAATTGAAAGTTCCATTCATTTGTGGTAACTTTACCAAGTTTTTTCCTCCATTTTCTCCCTCAACATTCTCTATTGCAAAAGCTGAAAGATGAAATTCCCTTGTTAATGTTCACAACTTTCTCTCGAAAAAATCACGGTTTGGTCGATGTCATGCGGTTTTATCCACCAAAAGTAGGTTAGTTTAAATCCCTCGGTTGTATACCCACAATAGACAACTGGAACTCAGCTTCCTCCTCTAATTAAAGCCTTCTGAAAGTTTTTTGGGGTTTGCGACCTTCCGACTGCGAGTACGTGAGACGCTGCCTTGAGGCCAGGCGCTCAGGAACATTCTTTTTTCGCTGACACCACACCGGTGTGGCAGCTATAGAACCAGATCAAAATAGGCTATTCTCACAATAAAAAAGTCCTTTCCCTCGAATTGGGGAAACATGAGGGCTTCGCTTTCCCTCTGATTTCTTCACTAAAACGTTACTATCTTCTGAATGACTCTATCGGTAATTGGAAATAATTTTGCTGCCAAACTTAAGGACGCAGATAAATAAATAGAGATTTGCCTGTGAATGTGAAACGAGTTTGCTGGGCAACTTTGAAAAGTACCGAATACGTTGATGGCTAGATTAGTTGTGCCAATGATACAGTTGCAGAAGCAAATTATCTCACGACAATCCCTTGGTATACATCACCATCATTCACCAGGAAACCAAAACAACCACTTGTTTACTTGCCTCCTCCTCCTCCGCTGCCTGCCTCGCACCTCTCAAGCATGTTGACGACGCCATTAAACAAAAATAACGCGACTGTCATACACGCAGAGAGAGAGAGGCAGCAAATCAACTGACTGACTGACATCTCGCATCCCCATTTCCAGTGCACGTGTGGTAATGACACTTCCGTCAGGTATCCGGGCTAGTCCTCGGCCACCCCTTCAATGGGCTCGGGTTTAAGCCGATGGATGTTGGCCTCGTACGTATGACTCCCATAAACTTCCACCCTCTTAACGCTTATTGGCATTAGCCCTTTCAAAGTTAAGATACATCGTTCACTTTATTTGCTCCAGCCTATTTCAGGTGATAGGCAAACCCCGCAGAAACGCTTGGTAATCCGTTTAAAAATCCCACAGAAAGTCCAAATAAGCCATTGCGGTTAGTTCAGATCACCAAGAGAAAGGTGAGCAGAGGTTTTACCTACGTTGGCTAAAACGGAAACAGCTAAGGAGGCCCCAAAGATCTGGCTAACCTCGCCAATTTAAGACACTAATATTAACATCAGGCCATAAAGCGGACAATCCAACCATAACCCTACATCTCATTTGGCAGAAGGGTGCTTTAACAACAGGCTCTGGCACATGTTTGGAGGAAAATAAAGCTTTACCTGTAAATAACGTCCTCTCAAGTAAATTCAGACCCCTGTAGCGCAGTTTTTACGCTGACCGGTTTGAGCGTGACTATTAGATGCCCTTGTTACCCTCGTCTGTCTTCGATTGGCCCCACTCACCTTGTCCGGTACGAAGTAGACAGGCTGCGCGGTGGCCTCAAGATCACCCTCAAGGGCGCCATCGAGGTCACCCTCCTGGGGTTGGAGTATCGGTGGCAACGGCGGCAGAGGTAGCGACGGTGGCACGGTGGTGACAAAGGCCTCCATATCAATGACGCGGGCCTTACCCTGGGTGCGAAAGCTCACCGGCGGCGACCACCGGCCCTGCCCACCGCGAGTGCTGGCCAACATTCGAAGGGTGTAATCCGTACCCGGCATCATTCCTGCCGTTGCAAAGTGGAGAATTTCATCATCAAAAATTTGTACCAAAAAGAGTTAGCCACAAGCATGAATCCCTCAACACACCCTCGAGTTCGTAGCTTAATGTGACTTGAGGGATTCTGCCAAGAATTGCGCACTCTTATTTCTTTTACATTTTTTTATAATCCAAAAAGTCGTTAGGCACTCTACAGCTTCTCTGCTTGGATTGAACAAGAGGAAAATGCTAGGTTCGTTAAGTTTTTACAAGCGTTTAAAACAGAGAACGGTCAGAAAAAATTCTGGTGCCCTAAAGCATGCGGATCCTCAGCCGCAGATTGGTCAAACCAATCGCAAACCGTAAGCCCGCACAGACTCCCAGAGTGGGCAATAAATGACTGCGAAAAACAGGCATACTGATATCCCCACACGCAAATCAAATAAGTAGAGGTGCACGCAGAATTGGAAGGAAAGAAAGCAGAACTTTTTGCGCACCTGTCAGACTGTGGTCATTCGCCCCTGAGGCGATAGTTATCAACTGGGATGTATCGTAGGTAGAATTCACCTCCATTATGAAGCCCATTAACTTGCCGTTGCATTCAATGTCGTCAGGAAGGCGCCATGAGATCTGCGCAGATTGTCCGCTCAGCACTCTCACGCGGATCTGGACGGGAGAAAGTGGACAAGTGCTAACCGTTAAATTTGGAATAGTGGAGATAGGCAGGCAAGAGAAGGGCATTAAAGTTAACAACGATCTTATTTGTAGATGTGATATCTGAGTAGGATAAAAAGTCCTGCATTCGAAGGAAAGAATGCGCAACCAGGGATGCAGCACTTTTCACTGTATGGAAAAAAAGAAAGGCCAATAAATTCTCCCATCTCGCTGTCACGGCCGCACCTACACCAGATACAGAGGGTTCATGCCCTCCACTCCCTCCTTTCAATTGGTTCTATGTTAAAATTAGAATTTAAAACACCTAAGAGGTGGGAGAGAAGGTGAGGAGGGAAGCGAAAGGCAGGAAGGGATGTGCAACTGGTATCTCTGTCATGATAAATGCGGTGACTTCCATCTCTGCCGCATTGCATAAAAACGGTGTAACTTCGCCCTCCCTTGTGCGCTTCCCATGAAGCCATTTTAAACTCACATGCCCGTTTTCCTTGTGGTGATGGTGCTCTTGTGGAAGTGGTTACCACGGAAGACGAACTGGATTCTCGACATTAAATTGTCCGAAAAGGTAAGTTAAGCCAATTCGCGCTCTTATGCTGATGTGTATGAACACATGTATCGGTACAAAGAACTTATTCACCTTATGCAAGTGACCTTGTCTTCGTTCTTCGACGTCATTTGATAAAAGCCGACATGCAAATCGCCGAAATCTACGCCCTCAGTGGGTGGATACGATATACGAAGCAAGAGGGGAGAGGTAACACTGAGTCAGGCCTCGTGAAAGAGGGGTGAGACAGCAGCATGCATGGTCGCCAACATCTCGAATTTCCCACCGGCTGCAACATCAGTGAACGCAAGTAGAACCATCACGTGAACTCCTGGGTTGAGATTACCTTATCTATCGATAAGGTGTCACGTATCTCTACTCTATGGGGTAGCGGACACATTCAAATGTCTTCTTTGTTCACAAAATGCATACATAAGAAGGACAGCGATGGATACTGAAAAGTTCTTTCAAGAGGAGCACACGAAAGCTCCTCTCATTCTGAGATCGTATTAAATGTAATATTTGCAAAATTGTCAGTCGAATCAGTCAAGCGGTTACATATGGGTGGTGCATAAGAGAGGAGGAACAACTACCGTCTGGTGGGATTCAGGAAGATCTGTTCTTTCTCAAGCTAAATTAACATGAGTGGTTTCTGCAGAAATCAAAGTGTCACTATGAAACGGCCTAACAGCCAAACACTGCCTTCAGTTTGTACACATAGAAAGTACCCAAGCAGGCAATAAGCAATGATTACCCAGCAGTAGTTGTTGTCAGCCCCTATTTTATCTTAAGAGTCTGAAGCTTCCAAGATCCAGGTAGAAGCCAAAGTACCCTGCTCTTTCATCTGCTGATCGTCTCGCTGGCAACTCGTATGCCTGAGAGATGGGGTTATTCTTCGCAGGTGGGCAATTGGATAAACGCGCTGGGTGCCAGCAGCGGCTGTGCGCAACAGACACGGTGCGTTGCATAAATCAAAACCAAGCGTGACATTTCGTGACTGGCGCCGTTGTCAGGAGAACCCGGTAGGGGAAGGGGGGAGGAACGAGTATGCAGAGTTCTGTGACAGAACTGCGGAAACCTCAGAAACCATCGCCGACCCCTCTCTCCCTCGTCCCTCAACCGTGCTGCCACCATCCCTGTCGCCTCCCACCTGAAGAATGACCGGATGAGTCAGCAGGGCGGCTACATGTGTCCGAAACAATTCACAGCCCATGCAGAGGACGTCATTTGCGCTCACATAGAGGGGAAGAGGTCACAAATTCTGACTAATTGATCACAATAAACCGCAACTTCATTCAAAACTTTTGTATGCCACTTATTCCCCTATAATTGCATTAGCAACATTATCAGCACTTTCCAACACGAATAATTGCAAGAGATTCATCTCCAGTGCCTCTTAGTACTGATATCCTCCCCAAGCGCTTTTTTGTGATTGCTGATCGTAACAGAAATACTTAAAAGGAAACAAATCCATCACAAGGCCTTACCTTAGGGCTCAATAAGTCCTGGTCAGTACCATTTTTCGTCGCCAAATAACATGAAATTCCGATCTCGTGCATCCTCTAATTTCCGCTCCTCCACTCTCTCCCTCCGCCTCATTCTTAAGCATTCCGTTCTCTAATGAAAACCCGTCCGCTGGGGAACAACTAGAAGGCGCACTCCGATTTCTCGTGCACATTGGTGAAGACCAAGAGCACAATGGATGAGAATGAGCTCAGGGCTCCGCTGACCTCCACATGCGCAAAAAGAGATATGTTTACCCGACCAGAAACGGGGTGAAAACCTGCTGTATCCTTTTTGCATCAGATACACTGCAGTCCACAAAGTCGTTATTCGAAGTTTACGTGCTTTATTGACTTCGAGCAGGTTAACACCCAACCTCCGGGTGTGCCAAGTCCAGCTTCTTGAATAGGTTTTAAAAATCGCGGGAAGTACACCCACGAGGTCACATTAGTCACATTTTAGTGGCAAAAGGCCGTCAATAAATTATAATCATGGCAGAACAGGCTTCCAGACTTTCTTTTCGCATAAATATGAACACTGAACTTACCCGTCTCCTCTCTTTACGATTTATACTGGGTAACTATTTGCAAACAAAACACACTAACATCTCATCCCACTTCTTCAGACTTGTGTTTGCAATCGGTCAGTCTATCTAATCATGGACGAACAGGAGATTATCGCATGTGAAACACACACGAACTCGCCATAAATCACATCATCGGCGTCTGAGACTTTGCAACAAAATCCCTCAATCAGGCTTCGATTTTCGCTCCTCAGCGATGGATACACCGAGGCGCGAAGGGGAGGTTATTACAGTAGCTGGCAGGCGGCGATCCACCTTCGCAAGCTGTCAGGTTCGCTGGCACAAATCAAAAGAACCTTTGCGGATAGTCGAAAGGATATCTATTTACTGGTCAATTTTGGGTCAAGAGGTCATGCAGTAGTGGTAAAAGGTCATGCTCCGACTACACCACTTATGCTAGTTCCCCTTTTTCCAAAATTTGGTACAAGGTGGGTATAATCGGGTGCCTTCTTTATTTTCGCTACCTAGTACACCCCAGAAACTAATAAAATTCCATTCTCATCGGACCGAGAACACTCCACATCCATTTTACTACCTCAGACCTGCCTGGTTTGAGTGCAGCAAGTTAGCGCACCGTTATTAGCCATTTTGCTTCTTTAGGGTACCAGGTTTTGGGCGGCGGCTAGAATTCGGTCTCCACGTCTAGTGCTCCTAATGAAAATAGGTGGCAAAACAGTTGGCCAGGACAACAGACAGAAAGGAATAACGGTCAGTATTTAAGCACATTTCCTAGTTTCCTCTCCCTTGCCTCCTCTCGTCTGTCGCCTTAGTCCATGCAGTGAAAAAGGTAACAGGAATAATAACCGTTTGACTTCACAGTTCCTCAATACTTCAAAATACGCGATACGGATGGAAAATGAAATGCCAGCCAGCATGGACTTCAATAAGTAGATCATTTATATAGTTAAATTACCTTGTTCAAGAGGGAAGTAATACAATGGACTTGAAATTCATCCCATCATTTCCTCTGTGGGGTGAGAACATGCGCCTCCCTTCCTGTTTTGCTTTGTTAGATGAGCAGTGGCATACACGACACGGTTTTTATCCCTGTAAAAACCACTGACTGTAGTCTGAAAACTCTTTCCAACTCCTCCGATTACTGAATCACTTGTGCATATTAAGAGCTTGTACGCGGGGAGGACTTAGTCACTGGATTTGCTGCTCTGCGGCAGGCCTATCAATCAGCTCTTTTCCGGTGGACTTGGATTAAAGACATCATGCAAGACACTAACTGTTATTCCTCTCTACGCGCATACTTTGGATGGAGCAGTAGCACAAAGCGAGGAATCAAAATGGTCTTTACTTGGACGCATAACCTGAGGAAGAGGCAAAGCATGGTGCCGTATAGAGGTTGGATAAGGAAGGCGTTTAGTTTGTGTGGTGTTCAGGTCTACGAAAATAAGCTATATTCTGTGATTAGTGGTACTTGTCCATAGCCAGATATCAAGGACTTTGATGAGAACTTCACCAAATGTCGGTATGCCCTTCTTCTGAGCTGCACAGATGCGACCAAATCAGCACAAGTCATTTTGATCGAATGGTACAACGCAATCGCCAGGACCGTTTCCTAGGTCTCAATCATACGACTCCCATTCCTCGGAAATAGACAACTCTTATATTAGTCGATGGTGACACACAATGAAACACAGAAAAAGTGACTCAACACAGCAAAAAAGGTAAAACTCCGAATTGGGGACGTCTGGTTGCTGATGTAAGGTCCAAACCTTTCTAAGCTTATCTTTATTCCTTTGGCAAGGGTCAAACCTTAGTTACAACCTAACCCACAATTTTAGACAGATCTCACCGTGACTTTGGGTAGAGTTTTTCAGAGCCAAGTGTTGCTGACGTCAAGGTGGTGCAGACATTAAGCAGGTGAGGTCACCTTCGCTCTGGATTGTTTTGGGAAATCAGTACCTCTGGCACAAGTCCTGGGCCTTCAAACTGGAAATCTCACGTGGTTTGCCGTCAAAAATAAGGAACCAAGAACAATGCGAATTATGCAGCAGAAGGGAAGGAAGGGATTGTAAAGCATCCAAAGGCTAACCACCTCCGCAATTCCGCATTTTCTCATTCGATTAAATATGCTTTAGTTGTCACCACAAAAGTGTCCAAGCAGGGCTGAGAAGTCTTCACAGCAGAGCTTGGTGTGATACAGTGGGAGGAAAACCGCTTCCCTGAACAAACATTAGTTAACAGTCGACAGCAAGCAGAACCACCTTCATCCAGTTTATTTCTCCTATTCACACCGGATTCCGTCTTCATATCAAACATAATTCTTGTATTTCGATCCTGATGTAACTTAACAAGACATCAAGATATTTTATGAACGTGAACGCTACCCTGGTCCCACCCTCCATCTGCCCCTCACCCTCATACTTCCACCTAACTTGGACTCATAGGTCCTGCATCCTTTCCCGGCACAGGGTAAACACCATGCGATCATTTAGATGTGCAACCCATCATTTTCTTAAAAAAGTAGTTCCCGCCCGGACTGGAACGCTTTCTCCAGCTGGAAGACTCTAGAAGATATTGCAATAGTTCTGGCCACCACACGGATTATGTCCCTCAGTAGACTAAAACCCACCATCTCTGCAGCAAGTTTCGTTCGGAACTGCGTTAAACGCGCATCACTGAGGTAAATTTACGTCGTGGAGAATAAGAACTTAATGGAATTACGCAGCGTGCACAAACAGTTTTTTATCTACTAACTACCAGATTTTAATTGCAACTACCATTCTCAAAGTGAAAAACGCTTTAAGCAAAACGCACATGCATTATGAATTCTAGGTTTTGGAAATAGACAAGGGGTCAGCTTGTCGCCTTCCCAGAAGGAATGCGATAGATTCAAATAATTCAACATGAACGTAAAATGGAACTCCAGAAAAGGTGATTGGCGAAACTGATCAAAAGCTGAGTCCGTGCCGCAAAAGCAAGAGTGCGTTTAGCTATCAACCTAATATCTATGTGCTAAAAGGGGAATAAAGTGGAAGTAAGCTGTATGCAAAGGCTTACATGAGAGGGGTAGCCAGAGGGAGGTGCAGCGGGCACGAGGGGAGAGGAAGGAAGGTGGGCGGGAGCGGAGCAGGAGCCGTTGTGGAGGCGGGCGCAAACCTCCACGCTGTAGAAGGTGTCGGGAAGCATGTTGGTGAGATGGAGCGCGGGGTGCTGTGAAGGTTCCACCAAGCGTGTGATAACACCTGGCTCTGGAGTTACTCCCTTGTACCAAGGACAAACGCGTCGTCTCACGTCATCCGAGTGGGTGAGATTTTGCAGAACTACTCTGAAGATGAGGAAGAAAAATACACAACCAAATGTTAAATACACGACTATCCTTGGTAAGTCCGCTAGTGCTATGACATGTTTGGTGTGGTCGTTTTAAAGTAACGCAGAAAGTGTAAGGGCTTATACTTATTCTGGTACAAAAGGCGTTCGAGGTCTGCCATTTGTAGGCTTTAGTTCCCATTTTTTGGCGGATATCGGCGACGACATTTTACGCCAAATCTCTCACTTCATGCATGCTGGGTGGTCTCAGTAACCCGTATTCCATCAGAACTACGCCAGTTCACGAAGTGGGCCTTAGTACGATTGTCTTGGCCCAATTAACACCAGGTTATTACACACGGCTGCCGCCTTCCTTTGCAAAGTAGACTAGCGCAGTTTGCAGGTTCTGCTGCCATTGGAGACTCGTGACTGACCGAATCCAGCAAGGGACATTGCAATTTCCTCAGTTTACCGATAAAAAGAATGCGTCCCACAAACTTACTCATAGTGACTGATAAGAGAAGCTGACATAGGCGGATCCCAGGAAATGTTTAAGGCACCGAAGCTGGTTGGATAAACAACCGGGTTTGTGGGTGATAATGGGCCTAGGCACCAGGCGAAAGAAAAGAAGCATTATTTGCTCATCTTTTGGGCGAGATAACAGGCTTTCCGAGGGAAAGGCATCCTTACTTGATCTCTTATCCGCGTGCCGCTTAGCTTTGACAGCGAGGCTCTTGGTGCTGAGAAAGAGAAAGAAGCATGAAGATGCAAACAAGGATGAGTGATAGCAATGTATCTGTTGATTCATTGCCTTATCTTTTTGGTTCGGAAATTATTTCCTACCTGAGGAAAGAAAGTCTTGCAATTTTGAGACAAGTTGGCCAAATGAGGCAAAAAGGGGAAATAATTTTGGCTGCCAAGGAGCTATGATCACTCTGGTCAAATGCAAGGAATGGATCTGCAAGCGCAATCCACTTTCGGCTCGCACGGCAGTCTGGCGAAACGGCCACAAGGCAAAACATGGAAGGCCGCATTTAGGACCTGGTTAATGGATGGTCTGCAGTATATAAAGTTTACATGGGGACGAAGCTGTGTCAAATAAGTCTACTTTATCGACATCAAGATGCGGCTTCAACAGGAAGAATGTCAACTTCAGTCTCTAATGTCCAAAAATGTTCTCTACCAAAGTCTCGGTGATAATTCTAACACCATTTTCCCTGAGATTCCATCGTTTAAACGTGACATCAATCTCAACCGGTTTTGAACAATTTTTGCTTCAAAAACATTTAAAAAAATACTCTTAGGTTAGGAATATTCGATGCCCGCCTTATCTGAACGCGACGGGCATGTCAGTGACACCCAGCTTTCTTGAGAGTTACCAAGAAAGCTGAAATGAGTACGTCACATATTTGTGTCGCTGGAATCAAGACATTACATATTAGTAGAGGGGAAATTATATATTGAGTTCCATTAGGCCATTTTGTTGCTACCTACGATAACTAAAATACCAAGCTTTGATCCCTGCTTTGACGCTATTGAAAACTGAGAAAATGGGTGTTCAGACTTTTGAGCCTTCTAACTGCAGGCAAAGCGCCTACAGCTTGTGAGTGTTACCGACGCGCTCATTTAGAGGGAAGAGCAAGCCACCAGCACTTGAGGCAAAAAATGCAAATTTACCTGCCTACGCCAGAGAGCTGTGCTAAGTCGATGAATGGAGTACCATTGTTTGTAGCTGATATGCCTCCTAAAATGGATAATGCTTCCATAATCCACCAAAAATAAAAGCTTCCAAGTCTGGTGGGCGAGAATGATGTCATGGGGAACCAGTAGTTTACTCAATTATTTTATCTCTAGTTTTAATCCTGAGGGTCTTCCTTCCTTCAGGGTGGGAAGGATGCTCTTGACCTCACTTTATGACGTTTTCACGTGTTTGACACTCGAAGGTATAGCAATGTTATAACTTTGGTGCCCCTACAACTGGTAGATAATGGACACATGTGCTTCAGGGTGGTAAATTTTAGGCCAAATAGAGGTCACCTCAGAAAGTGGGCGAAAAGATGACCCGAAATGCATTTCTGGATAAGCATCACACGGAAACTGGTGTCGGATGCTTTTAAAGCAAGCGTATTTAGATACACCGGTGAGCAATTTGCATAAAGGGTGGTAAAAATGTTAATTTGAGTGCCCCACCCCCATCAACATAGTGGTGGATTCACTCAGTCATTCATCGTCCTTCCAAGTTTATCGATGAAGTGCACATTTGATGACCGGTTCAATTGGAAAAAAGCTGGGATGGCAAGCAGAAGTGACTTTTCAAGGCATGCTAAAAGGACACATGCACCGCAGTGGTGTGCGATCAGACGATGTGGACAGACGACGGAGGCTTTTGTATGACTGTGTGACCTGAAGGGGTTACTGCGCTGATTAAAGCACACTATGGCATCTTGATTTGGTTTTTGCGCTCGTCATCAAAGTCCACGCAAAATGTAAAATCTTACTCTTCTCTCGGATCTAGTAGGTAGTGGCGGCTTTTCACTCTGCCATTTAAAGGATTATTAATTACCTTCAAGGAGAGGCTTAAGAGCAGTACTGACAATCTTTCCATTAAAGAGTGAATGGTTATTATGGGACACTAATCAATCCTAATTTACCATCAGTAATTTGATGGTTACGTCTCATCTAAAATAGGATAAAAAAGGCCTAGATTTCAGGAAATTTGCTACACCATGTTTACTAGACTTAAAGAACACTCAACACAATCTTCACGAATTTGACTTAGCCTTATCTTACAGTGGCTGTTCTCATGAGAGTAAATATGGACAACTCTAGCTTGGTTTATCGCATGGACCAAGTAAGGTGTACCAAACAACCAAAAAGTTCCATGACTGCCCAATTTGAGACAAACCCAAAGTTTACAAGAGAAGAGCAAACATGATAGACAAATGATGAGCTTACTGGGGAGTGCACCTGGTAAGAAATCAGGAAGTATTGTAAATACAATAAGTGTAAGCAAGTGGTAAGGCTTGTATCCATGGCGTTTTCGCATTTTTTCAGTAAACCTGCGTCATTCGTTCTTACACGTATGCCCTAAAAAGAGAGAAAAGTAATGAACAAGCGCCGATGGGGCGAAATCGACTGCGCAGGCGAACGGGGAAATCAATGGTGTTTTTTCGTCGCTCCTTCCGTTCGCTTTCAAGTAGGTGTCATTTTGTAGGGGGCAAAAATGATTCAAACACAGTAATCAAAGCCTGCACAGGAAGAAAACGCGACTGTCCTACCGTTGCGCACTACTAACCCCTGATCTCTAAGTAATCCCCGCCGCTTATGAAATGCGTGCGAAATTTCGATTCTCCCTAATGCAAGGGTTGGTTGGCATCGAAAACACGAATTCGATTTGCAGGGAAATGATTATTTCATCATACTAAACACCAAATAGTGAAAAATTTTCTAAACTCCATGGATGTAAATTCTAATGAGTTTTAATTAAGATACTCTGGATTAACTGCAAGTCAAAATGTGATTGACGAATCTGCGTGGTGACTGAAAATCTTAGGTTGACCTAGCGTATGAATCCAAATCCACGCTGCAAAATCCAGGTCCAGTGAATTGTGTGATTCACGTAGATCAATAAGCCTAAAAACTCTCACTCCACCTATGCTACCTTCTACAGATGCAAACTGTTTAAGAGAAGTGATGCTTTAATGCCCTTTGCTGAGGGTATCTCAAACACCTTCATTTGTTTCCAATCAAACTAATACCCAAAGTTTATGACAACGACCAAAGCAAGCTTTGCAGATGATGTAAATAAATCCATCTAAGTAGAACTTACCAACAAAATAAAAACTTCTAACAACATCTACCAGTAATATTTAGGCGTTATTTATTAATTGATAAAGGAAGTTAATCAGCCAAGATTCAATAGTTATTTAGAAGAATAGGGAAGGAAAAAGGATGCTGTCCTGGCAAATAACTGATTATATTTTGCATTGACTGCTAAAAAACATACACAAAATTATAAAAAAGAAGCCATAAGTTGTAAAAGTTTAATTGACAGAAGCAACCTTTTTCAAGAGTAAAACTGTCCAAACAGGATACCATCATAATAGTAATACAGCTAAAACGGATTGTAATCTAATCAAAGCGCATACCATGTACTTAAAACTAAAATAAATAAAAATTATAACTGTTTAGCAAAGTTTTGAGTAAAAAATGTGAAAGAGTCAATGAATCCTTAAACAAAGGCTGTGTCTACAAAAAAAACATGGCATTGCGAATGAAAATCGATCAAATTTTAAAGATACAAACAAGTCCATTAGCTGTTTGAGACACATTCTTCTAACTAAACTTTCAAACTAAAGGATTACGATTGATGACAAACACATTTGCTACAAGTAAAAAGTACGCCAAGATGTTAAAAATTGTTTTAAAATATCACGGCACTCAGTGTTAAGGAATAAAGCAACCTGTTCCGTACAACTGAAAAAACCATGATTTGATAACTTAAGAAAATCAATATATAAGGAGAATAAAGAGCGGAGTTATGGGCCGAACTATGTAACTTACCTATCGAAATACGAGAACGCGTTTACCTTTCAAAGACGAGGCCTAATCACTCAAGGTCAGGTTCAAGGTAAATATAAAATGTTACGCAGAGAAACAAACATCACTTTTGCCATAATGCCCAAAGTAAATTATAAAATCGCACAACCCACTATTAAATTTAATAAAACTTTAAAGTTATCGGTTTTTTATTTTTCCTGAACAATGTCATAAAAAATTCTATGGAGTTTTTAATGTTCCATCAACTCTAGGAGTTATTAATTAAGAGGTCAACACGTGTATGGTATGTGACTCCTTCTAAAATAACTATCATTAATTTATAAGCGTGCTGTGGAAATTTCACTACGTTGCTGTAGAATTTTAAATGAAGCTTTAAGCTCGAATGCTGAAGGAAGTGCAAACCTTGCTGATGTGCTTATTTAATTAAAGTGAATATGTGCACGAAAGTACGTGCACAGTAGACATTATGATCTTATAAGGCTCACAGCACTGTAGCTTAGTCGGCTTTCTATGTGTAACCTGTAAAACTCCAATAGTTGCCCGAAGTGGTAAAGTTTATCAAAACCACAAAAACACACCTTCAAACAATATTAACCAAACCCGCGTCAATGACTCCCTTACATTATGATTCAGCGAATCGGAAGTGTGAGTAGAAATTGCGGTAAGGAGAGCCTAGGGCTTGTGAAAATTGCAAAGCCATGGTAATCAATCTGCCCTAACGTGGCAGCACTGATAATGATGTCGAGCCAGGCCTACGCATTGTTGCTGTTAATTATGAAGTGGATGGAGATCCAGTCAAATTTTTTACTTATCCTTGAACGTATCCTGCGTTGATTCGGTGCACCATTAGATGTTCAAACAACTATTCCGCGCTTTATTTGACATGGGTCTTAGTGCTCCTGCATATTTCAGATCAAATCGAATCTTGTCTGGCATTTATTATCGAAGCTCTGTTAAACCTGACCGGAATAAGGATCCAGAGTGCCGATGACTGTTGTTCGCTCCCTAATCAAGTTGCTCCCAAATCACTGCTTGTACATGCCGTCGGCCGTAACTTCAGTTTCTACATCTTGAGAGTCGACCATGAAGTAGATCGGCTTTCGACCACTGGCAATTTCTGAAATTGGCCGTACCGTCAAACCCATCATTGTAGTTCTCTAACCGATTTATGATGTTCTCGAAGCCATAAGGCAGGAATTCGCCAATTCCCCTTTTCACCCCCTTCACTAATTTTTTCCACTTCTTGTCAATTCATGCCGCCTTCAAATGTGTGGTAACCGTGTCGTAAGCTTAACTTTCATCCCTCAAATCATGAAAAACCTCCTGTTTTCGTTTTTTCAGAAACTGAGCTTTTTAGGGTCATCGAACCCCGAACATCTTATTTCCCACTTAGACACTTGAGTGAGCAAGTGACTACTTCGAGGGTCAGAATGTCAATGCTAGCACCTTCTTGAGTGCTAAAGAGCACACCGAACACATCATCAGGCTCATATTACACACACCTCGAGAGAACAGAACATGTGTACAATCAAAAACATGGGCTCAAGACGACACGAAGCAAGAGGGGAGCAAGACCTTGTTGGGCGGGCGTCAGATGATGAAAAGGGGGACAAAAGTGAGGGTAGGAAGAGGGGTACGTAGCCGGATGGGCGTGGATAAGGCGTTAGCACCATGTGCTCTTCATTAAAACTTATTATTTATTCTAATAAGTATCGTAGTCGATTCGTGTTGAGATATCACTGTGCATTATTGGCGTTGTGCTGTGGCCGTTTATTGGAAGCACACATGGCCCACTTCCACTTTCATCCTGGCCTCTGCCTCGGCGAAAGCCACGTCGCGCACTGGCAGACGAAGTGGCGATCCGTACACATCCAGCACTACTTGTTCAGGAAGGCCAGAGTTGTTCTAAAATATTGGAAAAGAGCAGAGCTCCGTCACTCCTTACGTCTCATTTCTGAGAAGTCGGCTTGCATAGTGAAGAACGAGCTTAGTTACCTATATCCTCAAACCTTCCGTCCCATAACAATAAAGCTTCTACTGACTAGTCTAAATGAAAGGAGACTGACCTGGCAGGTGTTAGAGGCGACACTAAATTTAGCATGAACTCCGTTGGATGTGAGTTCGATTTCATTGTCTGAGTAGAGCTTGAAATCCTTGGAGCAGGAGACAGTCAGCGTTTGGTGTGCACCCAAAGAGCGCGCTTTCAGCATGACCAACTGGGTGCCTTCAACTTTATAGAGGAGGTTCCCATAGTCCGCTACTTCACCCAACCAATTGAAATCTTCAGTCGTACTCTGCTTTCCTGCATCCACAGAGTAAACAGCTTGATTGGCATCAATGCATGTCTCCTTTGTCCTGAAGTTGCAGTAGACATGAATCGCGTCTTCCGGCCCACCTCCATTTGGATCCACCCAATAGAAGCCTTAAGAGACATAGAAAGCAAGATTATTGTTGATATTACGGCTGTTCTGCTCGATAACGGACGAATGAGAACTTACCATCCTGCAGGTTTGGATGAGACTCAGCAAGGTCTCGACATGTGAGTGCAGGGACATCGCGAGTACCAAGTGGAACAGAGACGGATTCAACACCAAACACCTGAGCAATGGCAGCAGCATCCGAATACATGATCTTGCCTTTGGTGGGCGACGTCATCATAGGCATCTTGACGGCAGGTGGACCGGGAGGACCTGGAGGGCCGGGTGGACCCATGGGTCCGGGTGGACCACGAGGACCATCGCGACCAGTTGGACCCTGAGGGCCTGGAAGACCAGGATCTCCACGGGGTCCCTTGACGCCAGTTTTTCCTCGCGGACCTATGAGACCAACCTCGCCGGCGGGACCAGGGTTTCCCTCAGGTCCTTCCTCACCAGTGTCACCACGGGGTCCGTCATCACCCTGTTCACCAGGCAGACCTGGAGGTCCCATCCACCCTGGGTGTCCCTGAGGGCCTGGAGGACCATCAGGCCCGGGGCTTCCTTCCTTTCCGTCGGCACCAGGTTCACCGGTAGGACCAATTTCGCCCTGAACTCCAGGAGCTCCTGGCTTGCCAGCTCGACCACGGGCACCAGGTGGTCCCTGACGGCCAGGCAGACCAACTGGTCCCTCCAACCCGATGGGACCGGTTAGGCCTCGCGCACCACGAGGACCACGGAAGCCGGGAACACCGGTATCACCAGTTTCCCCAGCTGGACCATCAGGTCCATCAGGACCATCCAGACCGATGGGTCCCTCAGGACCCTCCTCGCCGACTGGACCTTTGCGACCCTGAGGACCGGGTGGACCTGGTGGACCTTGGTCACCAGTAGGGCCCTGGGGACCCTGCGGTCCAGGGAGACCCTCTGGGCCAGGAGGTCCCTGAGCACCCGGACCGCCGTTGGCTCCACGCATGCCCTAAACGTACAAATTTTGGTGTAAGAGATAAGGCATGAAGACAGAGACAGGGGCAATAAATAGCCACTGGTTTACCTGTGAACCCATTGGGCCGTCACGGCCAACACCCCCTTGGGGACCCTTGTCTCCCATAGGACCGGGTTCACCGGTGGGGCCTTGGTCACCCTGAGCACCTTCACGTCCGGGAGCTCCATCACGGCCACCAGGACCAACTGGTCCGGGAGGACCCCTATCTCCAGGCTCTCCGACCCTTCCAGTAGCACCGGGTTTTCCACTTGGTCCAGTCATCCCACGCAGACCGGGAAGGCCATCAAACCCAGGAGAACCAGGAAGGCCCGGTTTTCCACGTGGTCCAGGTTGCCCAGCAGGACCAGAGGCTCCACTATGCCCCGCAGGACCAGGCAGTCCAGGCGTTCCACTAGGGCCATCGCGACCAGGATTTCCGTTTGGGCCCTTGGGACCCTGCAGACCTCGTTTGCCTGGCGCGCCAGGGCTTCCCGATGGACCTGGCTGTCCCTGAACTCCTTGCATACCTGCCCGACCCTTGGGTCCTGCAGGTCCTACACTACCAGCCTCGCCTGGAGGTCCAGATACACCAATGCTTCGCCCCAATACCCTAAGGTAGCCAGGGGGACCCTCCTTGCCTGACGGACCGCGGGGTCCAGCTTCACCGTGCTTTCCAGGAAGACCGCGAGTGCCTTGGCGTCCACGATCACCCTTGTAGCCTCGGGGACCTTGAGCTCCATCTTCACCAGGCGCACCAGGAAGGCCCTGTAAAATAGAAATCAATTATTAGAAACTCAAAACTGGAGAAGAAAAATTACTCTTGTACTTACCGCAGCACCAATGACTCCCTTAGGACCCATAGGACCGGCATCACCCTTGGCTCCTGGTTCCCCAGGAGTGCCAGCAGGACCAGCTGGACCAGCCTCACCACGGTCACCAGCAGGACCGGGACGTCCACGGGGACCAGGTGGTCCATCTTCTGCGTCCTTGCCGGGCTCACCCTCTTTACCGTCGTCTCCAGGCTCCCCATTGGGCCCCCGTGAACCTCGAGGTCCGGCAGGTCCATCAGGACCCGTAGGGCCTTGTCCTCCCTTGGGACCTTGGAGACCAGGTCTACCTCGCGGTCCAGCAGGACCAGTCTCGCCTTGCATACCCGCCGGACCTGTATGTCCTCTGTCACCTCTGTCTCCTTTGGGACCCACTGCGCCGTTGGGACCAGGAGTTCCGTGCTCGCCTTGTGGACCCTGCAGGGACAAACTCCAGCTGAGTCATGATTGGAACACACGGCAAACGGAATTTGTGGCTAGCTTCTTATCTCGCAAGTTTGTAAGTGACATAAGAATCATCTTCACTATTTTCCTCGTTTTCCAATAACGAAGTAAATTAATATATCCAAGAACAGCGAAAAACGGTACAGAATACGAGTCGCTGTTCTCTTAAAAAAGGTTACGCACGGAGGAATAAGAGTAGAGTTCGCTAAGATACTAAGAACACTCCTCTGTACTTCCAAAATCAGCGGTAGCGGAGTTAAGGATAAAGAAAAGGCTTACAGGAGGACCCCTTGAGCCTTGTTCACCAGCAGGACCAGAGACACCAGGACGACCAGGAACACCATCCTCACCAGGCTTGCCCGGGGGTCCACGTGGACCCTGGGGTCCCTGAGGTCCAGGCGCGCCCTCTTTCCCATCTGGACCAGGATGACCGATAGGACCGGCTTTGCCATCAGAACCGTCAGGCCCAGCAGGACCAGCTTCACCACGCGGACCGGTACGTCCACGGGGACCCTGCCGTCCTGAAGCTCCCGGTTGACCGGGACGACCATCGCTTCCAGGAGCTCCGGGAGCGCCTGGGGCACCTGGTGGACCCATTGCACCCTTCTGTCCAGCACGTCCGCGTGGACCGCGAGCTCCAGTAGGACCCATTGAACCAGGTGGGCCTGGTCGTAAAATTAAAGTTTGGACGCTGATAACAACCAATGACCCTTATTCATAAAGTGACTTGTTATTAAGGTCCATACCAGTGGGCCCTCGGGGTCCGATAGGTCCAGGATGACCCTGATGACCAGTAGGTCCAGGAGAGCCAACAGGTCCGGGTAAGCCGACTGGACCCTTTTGACCGGCTTCTCCCGTAGCTCCAGCAGGACCAGGGACACCTCGCGGACCCTGGGGACCTGGAGGCCCTGCAAGACCTCGCAGCCCGGGCTCACCCTTCGGACCCTGCGCCCCGTCACGACCAGGCGATCCCTAAAACGCATTAAGTGTGAACAACCTGAGTAACGGTTTCCTTCTTTGAATTGATGGTTTGTCAAATTTTGGAAATAAACTCACTTGAATGCCAGGGGCACCAGGCTGGCCTGGTTTACCGGCAATCCCAGAGGGTCCAGGAGGGCCATCGGGACCACGTGGACCAGGATCACCAGCTTCACCAGGAGCACCAGCAGGTCCCATCTCTCCAGGTTGTCCGCCAATCCCAGAAGGCCCGGCAGGACCAGGTGGGCCGACCATTCCATCAGCCCCATCGGGGCCACGAGGTCCTTGAGCTCCGACAGGCCCCGCTGGTCCTCGTGTGCCTCGTGGACCCGGACGACCAGCTGGACCTTGGTGACCTGTCTCTCCACGCATACCCTCAGGACCATCACGACCCTGATCACCCCGATCGCCCTTGGGACCCTGAGGACCCGCGGGACCTTTTGCGCCAGGGGGACCAGTTGGACCCATTGGGCCAGGCGGACCCATATCGCCCTGGGGTCCTGGAAATCCGGGTTCCCCATCGCGACCCATGCGCCCGTCAACTCCGGGTGGACCAGGAGGGCCGGGTGGACCTTCGGGACCATTGGATCCTGGGGGACCAGGGGGTCCCGGTTGGCCAGGGGGGCCCATTTCTCCGTCTGGACCTGGTGGTCCCTGGGGTCCGCGTTCTCCCTGAGGTCCGGTCTGCCCAGGACGATACTGCGTTTCGCCAAATGGAGCTGGTCCCTTCACACTCTACAGTGTCATCAGAATTTGCAAATATGGCTGCCTTTTCATCGAGAACGTTGGACAGCAGAAAATATCGACTTACACCACTAGCTGGTGGACTTTCGTCCTGTCTCCTAACACGAATCAATTCCTCGTCTAAAGAATAATATATCAAGTATTTAAATAGATTCACTTTCGCATTCAGGATGTGGACGATTAGCAGGCAGAACAATCGGTGCGAAAGCAGTCTCGAGCGGTGAGTGAAAGGGTCAGTGGCATGCAGATTCTGCTCAGCCAAAAGTTGCATGCTTCCACCACAATGGTTCTCGCGTACTTACCCCCATTCTAAAGGCAACACACAATGAGTGGGTTACAAAATTGCTCGATTACTTAAACTACTACAGAGGAGACAGGGTTTCAGCATCGAAGAAGTGGTAGCCTTCCTGATGAGGTTAGCGAGCAAAGATTAATGAAAAGCGAGTAACTGAAAGCTACACCGGTTTACGAAGCAGGTCTTCAAGAGCAAAATCCATCTGAATTAATAGAAAATTTTCCACTTACGTCGTTGGTTTTCTTCAAACGTCTCAGCGGCTCACCTGGAATAGAATTTAGAGATTTCAGGGAATTGTTTAGCAAAGATGGTGTTTCATGGCAATACGAGAAAAGTTTGAAGGCATTGTGGCATACAGATATATGGGGAGAAAACCTTGAGTGATATGCCTTTTCAGAGAGAAGGATTAGAGGCGACATACCAAATGAAACGGTGACGAGAAGCAAGCAGGCGAGAGCCAGCAAACAGAGGCTTCGTGTAGACCCCATGCTGCCGCGTTCGCATCTGCGCACTGTACCACACGCTCACTCAGACGGGAGTAGTGGGGCCTGCACTGGGAACCGATGAACGTGGAGCGACCAACCCCGATCGTAACCAACTCGGTGCGCGTGCACGCTCCGGGAGCTGCGGCCTGCTTCACAGCGTCCAGACCCCGGCTTTTCGTATGCATGCGTACGCATGCGTGCGCATGCGTGCACGCACATAGCCAAACACGCAATCTCGCTGACGTAAGCTCAACCAATGGGAGGCGCGCGTGCGGTAGCACGCTCTCCGCAAAAGCAGGTCATGCCCATTGGGCAGCACGGAAAGTAGGACGCTCATGTTCACCCTAACAATGCAAAAATCAATCCATTATCCTGTTTATGCCGGTCCGGTTTGTTTGTAGAACGTTGTATTTAATGCATTCCTGTCCGGCCACCTCACTAGGAGGTCGCAATGCCTTTGATGAGCTGGTTTCACGCCAAGTTAAGGTCGCACAATTGATTAGCCAAAGAAATTTTGAGTGTGTTAACCAGCTTATTTTTTTACTCAGTGCATAAAATTAAGATAATATCCCACAAGATCAACAGTGGTTGTGATATAAGAGGAAATTTCACTCTGATAGGAAGTTAATTAGACCAAGTAGAAATACAAACTATTCACTTGACCATGAACATTGCCCCCACGTAAGGGTGGGTCATTACATGATCTAGCAATGAATTTTTATACACTTTTAGACTTCGCTGTTGGGTAATAAGCGTCCCAGGCATTGCAAGATTGATTGAAGTGAACCAGCAAACCGGTGTCTCGTTAACCGCGAATTTTTGCTCGCTGAGCCAATGACCGCAATCCACTTGGCCTAGTTTCATCTGATTGGGGAGTTCCAGCTGCGCCAATATGAACATTGATCAGAGCATTGTGCCGTGCCGTCACTGGTGCGCGTCAAGGGCGTGGCTGGCAAGGAGTGTACCGCACCGCGGCATGCTGCTGCATACAGCCGTGCATGCACGCGGGCACGTGCGCACGCGGTCCTAACGGGGGACGGCAGACGTTGGTGAGAGGTTGGTGCTGACAAACGGAGAGTCGGTCCACTTCTTGACCGTGAGGACTGGACCATCTGCAGCTGCAGTAGGGGTTCGGAAAGGGATTTCCTACGCCCGACAGCATTATGGCGGCTGAACCGTCCCATCGAGGAAAGGCGGCGGTCAGCGGCCGCGAAGAAGATTTTGGAAGATATTCATCGCCAAACAAGAGTCGATGCGGGCCTTTGCAACATCATTGCTTCACCATCACTCTGGCTTTGCTTATCGCCTTCGCCTCCCTCCAATCCACCATTCTTGTTGCGGCTCAGCGTAAGTCCCCTTCCCTTTTTTTTGGTAACAAAATCTATTTATCGTAGGACCATTTCAGAAGTCCCACCGGAGAAGTTTATCACACTACCTGGTTCAAAGACTACTTTTTTTGGCAAAGTTGTGCATTTTGCGTAGAATTACGTAGATTTGGAGTCTATTTTTTTCTTGAGCGTTACCCACTGGGCATTTTGAGAAGCAAATCTTGGAAATATGGTAAAAAGCAATTATTGATATTCGTAAAATTAGTCATATTACTTACACAAACCACGTGAGTGGCGAACTCACCATGAAAGACTTCTTTTATGGTATGGCTTTAGGAAGCATTGAAAGGGTTGTTGACTTTAAATCGAAGATTTCCGAAATTTCTATATCGAATGGAACATTTTTTTTAGTCATTCAACTGAGGTGATTGCACTAGGGTGAAATAACAGGTAGCCTTTGGAAGAACAAATTAAATTCGAGGGGTTAAGGCAGAAGCTCTTTATGCATTTTAAACGTGTAGAAGCGGGCCAGACATGCACACTGGAGGACGGGCGGGTGCTGCAGCCGGGGGAGGTGATGTATCAGACGCGCTCGTGCACAGTCTGTACCTGCAACGGCGACACTGGGGAGGTGGTCTGTGAGCGCCAGACTTGCCCCGCTCTTGACTGCGGCCCCGAGGGCGCTCAGCCCGCCGAACCCGGCGAGTGCTGCCCTCGCTGCCGACGTAAGACTTTTACTCGGTTGTGTTACTAATATCTCTTTAATGTCCAAAATTTTGGCTTACAACCCTCTTTCCCCTCTCCTCTTTGTCTACTTCAGCACATTCATTACTAGCGTTTCATGTAGGCTTTCCCATCCGATCCAGCTCGCTAAATACTTGTGAAATAAGTTCTTTATTATTTTATGTCGAATGGTTGCGGCAAAAATTGTCCTCTATATGTCATTAATATTTCCTTGCTTATTCACTCACCTTACCAAAAGGCCATATCTTTCAAGTTTCAGTGGGAAGAAGTGAGCAATCTTTCAAACAAAAGCATCTGAAAGCCGAATTCCCGTAGTTTTGGCTGCGAACTGTGGCTGTATCAGATCGAAATAGCTTTTTTTAACCTTGAATGGAAGTTCATGCCACCTGATGAGACGCATTATCACACGGCTTAGGGGTTATTAAACCTCTCATAGTTCCTGTGTTTTGTGCTAAGGAAGACCTCGTTTAAAATTAACATAAGGTTATCCGAGTTATTTCCGGCAATGCACAATAATTAGAATTTGAAAGCCATAGCATTGGTTCACATTTGAGTTTACCGCTTTGTATCATCTGATCAGTGTGGATTTTTCTTCACAACGTCAGGTGAAAAACGTGAAGTAAGTTAGTGCTTGCATGAGTCCACGTTGAATTCTATGCATCTTGAGATTTATTTGCCCTAATACCTCACTAATGACATCCAGAATTGCCTTTATTGTTTTGCTTAAACGAAGTTCACTGAATTGTGAAATGGAAGCGACCAGGAATTGTCTATGGTTTGGCATGATGCAGCAGGCAGGCGATTTGCATGCAGAGTTACATATCCGATATGCTTACTTTAAGCTGTTTTTTAATTTTTACTGTCAGGCACGAACAACGCCCATGAGTACACCTCGTACCTACACTAGGGAGATGACAACGACATCCACGACAACCACCACCACTACAACTACCACGCCGCGTTCAACTACTACCACCACACAAAAATCCACGCCACCACCAATTTTGGGTCCTCGGGGTCCTCCTGGTCCTCCAGGACCTCCCGGGCCTCCTGGTCCCCCTGGTGACCCTGGCATGGACGGCGAGCACGGCGTTCCTGGTCCACCCGGACCTCGTGGACCGGTAGGCATCCCTCCCTCATTTCTTCTTTTAAAGTAAATCTGCAGTCCCCACTTCGAGACCAGAATAACTTCGTTTCCGACATCCATTTGGCTTTTTTGTGTCGAATGCAGTCCTGCCGGAAAACAGTTCTAAGTAAGCTTTGACACCTAATCACGAGATTTCTCGTTACTGCACTTCGCCGCTGAGACAATGGACAGAGGTCATCTGTTTATCAAATCACCATTTTTTCCATATTGCTGAAGCTGGGCATCCAAAAGAATTACAGAGCGCTGTCTCGATAAGAGTATTTAACGGATTCCGAAACCACTTAATTGTAGGCTTTGGAGCAAGTTAATAATATGCATTTTCTTCTTTTATTTCAGCCGCCTCCAGAACTGGAAGACTACTTAAAGCGTCAACGCGCCATGACCAAAGGTCCCGATGCCAGAGAGGTTTCCGCCTACCAAGAACTTCAGCTTACATCCGTACATCCCCCTAAGTCTCACAAATGCTCTATCTTCTTGTAAAAAATGATAAAACTGACATCGATTTTTCATCCAACAGGGCCCACCGGGCGAGCAAGGCGTTCAGGGACCTCCAGGTCCGGTCGGTATTCCTGGTCCTCCCGGTCCAACCGGGTCAGTAGGAGACATCGGCCTTGCCGGTCCAACGGGCTCCCGAGGTCCACCCGGACCCATGGGCGAGTTGGGGGCTGAGGGCGAGCCTGGTCGAAACGGCGTCAAGGGTTCACGTGGCCCTGTTGGCCCAGTCGGTCTCCCTGGTGATCCAGGACCCAAAGGACCTACAGGAATGCGTGGCGAGATCGGTGAACCTGGTAACCCCGGTCCAAAGGGCAAAACTGGGGAACAGGGAAGAAAGGGTCAAACTGGACCCATGGGTCCCAAGGGTGCTATTGGTCTTCGCGGACCTCTGGGCAAGCCTGGACCCCGTGGAGTTTCAGGACCTCAAGGGCCCAGGGTAGATCATCAATAAAGAACAGAATTAGTAATCCCAATTTCTACCTCATTGTCAATATCATTTCGTCACCTTAGGGTGTTGACGGACCTACTGGTGCTCAAGGCCCCACTGGTGAGCGTGGTGAGCAGGGAATGATGGGTCCAATGGGCTTCCAAGGTCCAGAAGGACCTAAAGGTGTCCCAGGTCCAATCGGTCCCAAGGGTGAACCCGGCTTCCAAGGCCCACCTGGAGCTCGTGGTCTTCCAGGTCTCACCGGCCCGCCTGGAAAGCAAGGAAAAATGGGACCATCTGGTATCCGAGGTGTGAAGGGTGAGATCGGTTCCCGAGGTCGTATGGGGCCTCTTGGAAGCATGGGCCCTCGAGGCTTCCCAGGCGCTGATGGTGAGGAGGGACCCCCAGGAGCAAAGGGGCCTGAAGGTGCTCAGGGTCTTCAGGGATCCCAGGGTCAGCCAGGTCCTGAAGGCCTTAAGGGTCCTCCTGGGGAGCAAGGACCACCTGGACCACAGGGTCCTGCAGGAAAACGCGGACCACGAGGAGACATAGGGCCAATGGGACCGAAGGGCTTTACCGGTCCTCGTGGATTGCCCGGGTCCAGAGGTCCTCCTGGTCCTGAAGGTCCAGCTGGACCCATTGGCATGGTTGGCGATGCCGGTCCTGTTGGACCTGTTGGACAGAAGGGGCATATTGGTGACCCCGGACCCGCTGGCCCACGCGGCCGGACAGGCTTCAGGGTAAATCTCATAGTCTCCCACAAATTTGGTCAGGTTTTCACCATGGTCATATTTTAAATGCACCGACTCATTGGTTTTAGGGTCCACGTGGTAAGCGCGGTGCTGAAGGTCCTGGAGGCGAGCCAGGTCCTAAGGTGAGTTCCTCTTCTATGCTAGCACTTTTTTTGTATTTCAACCTCAGCCTAATATTCCATCAAGCTATGCATTTCCAGCTCGAGTGGGGTTTAAATGTTGATGTTTGATGTGTGTGTTTTGTTCAAGCAACCCCAGCAATCCGACTTTACGGAACAAATGATTGGCGTCTCGATTCAAATTATTAATGAGTATCTCATGCTTCTGAGCGATGAAGCTTTCATTATTTACCCATATTTGCCACAAAATGGTTTATCTCATAAAATTTAAATAAACGTCAAAGTTGGATTTCAGATAATATAAATCATTCACTTTCCAAGAGTAATAGGCTTCACATCAATTTTAAAAGTAAACATATTTTCGTACTTACTACGGTATTCCGATTTTCATTATAATCGCCCAACGTTTTAGACGTGTTGATGTCTTTTCCTCATTTTGTTATGCCATCAAAATTTAATTTTAGCTCACCCAATAAATCATTGCATCCATTCGCCTTCCAGGGTCCAGTAGGTGCTCCTGGCAAGCCGGGTATCGGTGGTCCCCAGGGCCCCCAAGGTCCAATAGGTCCGCAAGGAGCACAGGGTGCCCGCGGTCCGTCTGGGCCGATGGGCAAGACGGGCGAAGTTGGACCCGTGGGTCAGCGCGGCCAGCAGGGTGATCGTGGAGCACGAGGCGAGGCAGGTCCTGCTGGTCCCCACGGTCCGCCCGGTGCCAAGGGAGCCCGCGGCCCTGGCGGTAAACGCGGTCCCATGGGACCTGAAGGCCGCGCTGGACAGCAGGGCCCTGAGGGAAGCATGGGCAAACAAGGTGACCCTGGAGCACCTGGTGAGGCTGGAGATGTGGGTCCCAGGGGTCCTGCGGTGAGTTGGCGGTGCGGTGGTTCATGTTAGTTTTATAAGTGGTTATAATAATGTGGTGTCATAGATACAGCAATTAAGTATTACCGAGCCCTTAATGAGGTGGTAGATTTGGTACCAATGCAATAACAGCCTAGGCCACAATTGGTTTAGATGGCATGAGCCTAGTCCTACCCTATCTGAAGTTTGCAAAGTAAACACTTCCTGCAATAATGGGTAAGAGTTTTGTCAGCATGGAGAAGAGCTTAGAAATTAGCAAGATAGGTAACATTAATAGATCACCACACCACCAACTTGGGGCTCGTTTATGCGCACAATTAAATGCACGACTGGTGGGGTTGTTGTCTGTTTATATTATCATGACTACTTGTGCATAAATACATTTTATTACAAAACTTAGGGTGAGCGTGGAGCACCGGGTCCAATGGGGGCAATGGGCTCATCCGGTCTCCGTGGTGAACGTGGTCCTGCGGGAGACACTGGTCCAGATGGTCTAGTTGGTGAGCGTGGGGAGAAGGGTGCGATGGGTGAAGTAGGCGCCATCGGTGTAGCCGGGCCACCTGGTAATATCGGTCACACTGGTCGCCGTGGGCCTATTGGTTCCATCGGTCCAGTCGGTCCCCGTGGTGACCCCGGACCTCGCGGTCCTGCTGGCGAACGAGGTGATGACGGTCCAGTCGGACCTCAGGGTCCTCAAGGCCGTCCTGGACACAAGGGTCTTCCCGGTGGTCTTGGAAACCCTGGTGATGAGGGTATGCATGGTGATCAGGGTGAACAGGGTTCCATCGGTGAAATCGGCCCCCCTGGTCCATCGGGAACTCCGGGTGAAGTTGGTCCCAAGGGAATAAAGGGTGACAGAGGGCGTCGTGGTCGACGAGGTGAAACTGGAGACACCGGACCAGTTGGTCCCACTGGTCGGCCAGGTCAGAAGGGTCTTCAAGGCATGCAGGGACGTGAAGGCGACCGTGGATTACCAGGTGAGATCGGTGACATCGGCGAAACCGGTCCAATGGGTGAGAGCGGTCCAGCCGGTTCGACCGGTGAACCCGGACCCGTTGGTCTGCTTGGACCTGCAGGACCTACTGGTCCAAAAGGTGACCCTGGCGATATTGGTCCAGTTGGTCCACCCGGTGTTGACGGTGATCCAGGAGAAGATGGTCCTGAGGGTCCCAGAGGGATGCGTGGAGAAACTGGGCCCACTGTTAGTCTTGCATTTTATTTACTCTACTCTCTCAGTTAATTTGTTCTTTCATAACCAGTTTTTTTGCCTTTCTAGGGCTATGTTGGACCTATTGGACCTATAGGATTGATGGGCCCACAGGGGAGAACAGGACCCATCGGTCCAGCTGGTCCTCCTGGTGAAATGGGAAAAATGGGAGCCACCGTAAGTAAACCTCCATCAAATCAGCCTAACTTCACGATTCGAGTGGATAGATGTAGATCGCAAATATTTTACTAGGGTGCTGAAGGACCGCGTGGACCCCGGGGTCGTCAAGGTCCTACTGGACCCATTGGAAAGACAGGAGCGCCCGGTCCCACCGGACCCCGCGGTGACGTTGGTCCAGCAGGCTTGGATGGCGAGCACGGTATTCAAGGTCCAGCAGGTCAACAGGGTCCTCCAGGACCTCAAGGTGAAGCTGGACCACAGGGTCATATCGGAATGCCAGGTATTGCAGGGCCTCGAGGTCCACGCGGACCGACAGGGCCAAAGGGGGAACCCGGACCAGTTGGCAAGCGCGGAGAACCCGGTTTCCAGGGCGTTCGAGGCGAACCAGGAGAGCCCGGTGAGCCTGGAGACGTTGGACCCACAGGTGTTCGTGGTGATCCCGGACCTCCTGGGGAGACTGGCCCACAGGGTAACATGGGCATGATGGGTCAACAAGGTGAACGAGGTCCTATGGGTTCGCCTGGTAGAGAGGGTTCTGTTGGTGTTCAGGGACCTCAGGTTAGTGGAGCAAAACCTAATTGACTTCACTATTTCCGCCTGCCGTCAAAATTTGCTACCCTTTTTTCTTCTAGGGCCCTGCTGGTCCACGTGGTGACAATGGACCAAAGGGTGCTGTTGGACCTCCAGGACCACCAGGACCACAGGTAAGCTATTCTCCACTTTCATTTCTTAAATGTTCGTTTTTCGTTCATTCTGCTTAATTTGTCTTCCTTTGTTTAGGGTCCGGCTGGTCCAGTTGGTTTACGAGGCGAAGAAGGCCCTCCGGGAGAAGATGGTCCTCCAGGCCCACCGGTTAGACTTTTGGCAGATAAAACTCTGGTTTTTTTATAAGTAGCATTATAATTGCCTGTGTGCTTGTGTAATAGGGTCCTCCGGGTCCGCCTGGAGACTTTGATACGGCCTTCCAGGGCATTTTCAGACGTCCAGAGAGCGACAGTTTCATGGTAATTAGTGAATTTACACCCTAAAATTCATGTCCTCAGTTTTCAGCAAATATTTAAGTTGCGTTTGATTCTTTTCTAGAATGACGAAGGTTACAACATTGACAGTGATGTGCTATTTGAGGATCGAATGCAAGGAGATGCACCCGAGCCCGATGAATACAACAAGGTATAATTAGAATGCTGGACCATTTTCGATTGCTGTGGCCCTTTAGCATGAGGGATCTTATTAAAAATTTACTTAATTATCCAACTTTGTGGATAGGGTTATACAAAAAGCTTTTTTACTACGCTAGAACGTCGATGCCTTCACGGCACTGACGAGCGTCTCGAACCTCATTGACCGTCTCTACAAGGCTTCGGGCACTCAGCGTTACCCTGCACAGAGCTGTGCTGACCTTCTTCTCCATTTGCCCGATGTTCACGATGGTAAGCCCTTTCCCACTGTCGTAGACCCGAATGCTTTGAATGATAGCTTTTAATTTTTCACTTCCAACGTCAAGCGTATATGACTACTAGGTTTTCTGGCCTGAACCAAGTGACGTAAGATGAAGATGGCTATAAAATTTTGACTTGGAGCGGCATTGAAGTTGTTCAGTTCTATCGCAAAAGCTTTGGCACCACACCGGGACAATTAAATCACTCTGAATTGTTTTGTTTAACTTTACTTTTTCCCCTCTTGAAACATCATCCTTCCTAAAGTAATCTCTTCCAAGCAGTTGGTGATTGATACTTAATACTTCTGGCTAAAATACCTTCCAGAAGAGGAATGCTCAGTAACCCCATCTGTCTCATCAATCGTAAATGCTCTCAAGAAATCACATCTCATGCAGCCTACATTATCTTCGGTTTGAACTGCTGCTTCAGGCCAAAGTGCCGTTCCAATTTACTCTTCTTTGTCCACCTTGCAAACACCCTCCGCCCTCTTTGCTGCTGACTTCCCAAGGCAATGCGTTATTACTACGCGGTGTCCAGGCTTTTGATCACCTCCCCTCCCCTCCCCTCCCCTCCCCTCAAATTTCCCCCACTCCCTCAGGTCACCCAATTACTGACATCGGAGTGCATGCCGGGGCAAATAAGGCCAGCTTTATTGCCCACATGATTTTCCTCCTTTGTTTCCGTAATTAAGGCATAAAAGTCTGCGCGACTTACAACAACTCACATCTCAGGTTATTGGCAAATGGATGCGTGCGTACGTGTGTGCGTACATGCGAAATGCTCCACTGAAAGCGTCCCCTTCTAGTCCACTCTTTATGCTGGCAGCGGGAGAACAGAACCGTTTGTTTCCAAGCCTAACCGGTGGATCAGGGCCTCTTTCAATCGGTACTGGCCTCCCCTCCCCTCCCCTTCCAGTCTTGGTTTTTCGGTATCGCATGTGGACAACGAAGATTTGATGCTTCTGGTCATCGTCTTATTCTGACAACTCTATCCAGGGTTAGGCTAAAGCGAAGGTGGAGATGACAAAGAAAGGCAATTGCCGCACCACAAACACGCGCAATAAGCTGTGCCATTGTCCATCCGTATCCATGGGAATTTAACACTCATAGCTTCGACTACTTACTTGACGTCCGTTTTCTGCACCACGTGTCATGAGGTATGGCAACGGCTCCCTTTCTTTCTCAATCTCTTAAACCAGCTTAGTTAGATTCCTCTACTCCTAACCTTAAAACGAAAGCTGGGAAAGTAGATCTACTTGAAAATCAGACCCCAAGGCGAACGCAGATGAAGCAGTGCATTGCCTTATAACCACAAGGCAAACAACAGTTTTCACTACCAACTCAAAGCTCCGGTTGCATTACTTTAAAATTGACTGGTATAACGGGAATTAGGCAATTTCGAAAAGAATTCTTCCCTTTTTCCCTTGTTCAACAAAAGGTGAATTCTACATCGATCCCAATGGCGGCCACTGGCGCGACTCCTTCCCGGTGCATTGCCAAATGGGTACACTGACCACGGTTATTCCTTCGCTTATGAAGCACCCTGAAGCGGTCGGACTTTCACGCATCGTCGACAACTATGGTTCCTTCTGGTACGCCACTGCGGCTCTCAAGTCCAACGAAGCGGTGAGTAACCCTCCTCCTGTCCTGTCCCATTGACAAGACCCTCTTTATTGGGCGTCTCTACTAATTGCTATTGCAGTCCTGCCCTGGTGGAAGTCTAGCCTCAATAACCACTGCGCCAAACTCATAAATTCGACTTAGTCTGATTGCTTTTGTATGACACATGCAGTTGCCTTCGTTGAGTATCGGAGATGCACGATGTCCTCAGGAAGCCCTCCAGAGAAAATCGTGGACAAAGTCGGAAACAGTCACGATTGAACATCAACCGATGAATGTGCAGTTAATCAATGTCGAAGCTTGAGCTTAGAGCTATTAAATATTTCCTCACTGGTGAAATTATAATTTTCCAGAAAGACTGTTAAAATCATCGGATGGAGTATTACACTGTACTCCTGCGTCATCAGCTGCAACTTTGACAAGCGAGTACTGAATTAACTTTTCTAATCCTCTACGTTGAACCCAAATTTGATCGGCTTTTACACAGTTTGCTTTTGGGAGACAATTCCATGGGTAGTTGGCCATAGCTATGCCAATTACGTCGTCTCAAAGTGTCGCAAAGCGCTGAGAAAGCTGCAACTTGGGCTCTTCCAAAATTTAGTAAATCAGCCATTCAAGATCAAGTGCCAATGAAGGAGAATAGATTGTTCTCATTGGCTTTCTTCGTTATGGGAACCTCGAAAGTTAGACTGCAGGAAATATGGCTTTCAGACAAGTTCGTTGCCAGCGTAACACATATGTGGCGCCTCCATTTTTCCGCATCTGCTCGTGTATCAAACAGGTGAATTGGGTTTAAAGCAGCAAAGCTGATTGGGAATGTTCTGTTTCTGGAGGCAAGTGCTTTTGTTAATCAAATCGTCTAATTTGACCGGAGAAGTGTGCCTGTTACAAAAAATGATCGAATGCCTAGTCTATAGTAAAATACGATCCAAATTCATTTTAGGAACTGCCCTACCAAATTACCAAAGATCAGTTGGCATACCTGCAGCTGTCGAGTGAAACAGCTTCTCAGAAGTTGGTGATTGGATGTCGCTATTACGACCCTGGTGACAAGGTCATTTTGCTCGGAGATGGCAACCAGGCGCTCAGCCTCAACGCCACCGACTCTGTACTCGTGGTTATCGATGTCCTCGAGAACTCCTGCTCGGTAAGCCTTCTGCTAGTTCGTTGAACTAGGAAAAAGTTCATTTGTTGTCTCCTTAAATGAATTGGGCAGCAGTTTCCTGTTATTTTCCACACCTTAAGTGATCTATTTACTTAAGTACGTGGCTTGTAGGTCACCACTGACAAAGCCATAAACATGCACCTCCTACGTGTCTTCTGTAGTTCTATGAGTATCATGCATAATTAAGGCGAAAGACGGTACACGTTGTAGCTCCCATTGTGCTGATGGATTTTGGAAAATCCATGCACCTTATTATGCAGCCCAAAGTAGATCATAAGCTCTGGAGGTAGTTTATCTGTTTGTGTTTATAAATACATGGAGGCCATTTGCTTTGATACCATGAGCCAAGCTCCATACATCCAATGCATCAGTCGGATTGCGGAAGTTAAGAAGGACAGTCTTTTTAGCAGTCACAATGCGTTGCCAGACACTTCGGTGACATTCTCCTGCCAAAGCGTATATGGTGCACAATCATAGAGCGACAAGTAAACCACGCAAGCCACTTATTATGAGAGGCGTGGTAACTGTCTCTCTTCCTCGTTGCAGTCACGCAGTTACAGGGGAGAGATGGTGATCCAGCTGCGATCGCAGATGACCTCGATGCTGCCAATTCGGGACGTACAGCTGCCCACACCGACCTCACGCGACGCTGAAGTGAGCGTGGAACCGGGTGCGGTCTTCTTCAGCGGCGCTGTCGAGAGCGCACCCATCGGCATTGAACAGCTATACGCCACCGACGTCTCTCGCTACCACGCCTTCAAGCGGTAACTTGCACCTCGTTCCCTGTTCTTGTCCACCGACGTACGCGCCCCACTCGTACAACACCGGTAATAGAGTGATCAGCACCCTGCGTTTCCTCTCCCCTCCGCGCGTGTCTAGTTTGTTTTTCTCATATTCATTCAACCAATCTGCTACCCACTCTCCTCTCCGCTTTGCAATGTCGGTGCCGGCTGTACAAAATTCGTGTTCCCTTAATCTCTATCGCTTAACTCCGAAGTTGGTACTCTTGCTTCGCTATGTATTTTTACTGTGAATTTCCTTGCCCGTCCGATTCCATTCTTTTAAACCACAATCACTGAAACCGCAGCTGTTGCCTCTTGGCTGTTGCAGCAGTTAAGAGAAAGAAGCAAAATTGACTGTGCGTGAATTTTCCATCTTTCGGGACTGGTGATGGGTGGTTCGGGTAGAATTTGAAAAATGGGAATAATCTGCCTCTTCTTGGGGGTTCTGCTACAGTTTCAGCAAGGCTTCGAACCAGTATATTGTAGCGAGTTGGCGGATTATGTGCAAGATATTGCTGCCTCCATGGTGTCCAAGCTGTTCCTGAGGAGGCTACGTTACAGAAGCGTGCTTAGTTCCACGATGAGCCTGCAGTAGAGCTGGGGGAACGACAGCATTGGTGGCGTGAGCGGACTTCAATGCCACCAGTGTGAGGTCTAGTCACCAGAGTCCGAAAAGTTCCACTGCAAAAGCTTTCTTGTGGACATTTTATAGACCTTTATCATTGGCACAGTAGTGTATGCTTAATAATGTGCACTGCGGGACTGCTACACATTGTGCTCTGAGAACGTATGTATGACAATAAAACAAACTTAGGGAAGCTAGGCAATCCAAAGGCACCAAAATTAACTCGTATGCGATCAATGCCATGATTGTCATTATCAAATGGATCGAAGGTTCCTTACCACGAAAAAGGGATGCAATCGATGGGGGCTGTCTACCTAATTTCCACAGTGCCGCGATTCTTAACTCACTTTGACCATTAATTTTAAATAACTAAACTTCCGTCAATTTTTGCCCCTAATGACATCTGGCAGCACTGACCGAGTCAAGGAGGCCTCCTTCAATCACACGACGCTAACACTCAAGGCGGCCAATCACAACGGAGCAACCTTGGTCGCCTCCACTCGCACAGCTGCCACGTTTGGGATCCAGCCGGTAGTAACGGCCCTCACCGAAAAATCCATCACGGATACCAAAGCTGGGGAATGGCGAAGAAACATGGGTATAATTTCGGGGTTGGTGGTTATTATGTGCATAACGCTGCAATCCAATCGTCAGCAGCATTCCCAAATACCAGTGCAACTAAGTAGCAGTTGCGATTTACTTGTGGTGAGGGTAACTAAAATGCGGTGGAATCCACTCCTCTTCATCCTGATGCTAATCGCTCTCGTCGTAGACGCTATTTCACCGACAAAGTGCACCACCCTCCTGGTATGGATTGCCCATAGACCACAAATGCATTTGTCGACTGTTAGGCTCCACATCTAGCAAGCCATGGACCACCGAGACATCTGATGCAGCAAACAAATGATTGATTGCTGGTGCACTTAAATCCACACAGCAGAAAACTCAAACGAGACCCGTCACCGACCACCATAGTTTGCAGTAATGTGCTAAGATGCAGCTTTCCCTCTCTCAAAGGCGGCCGCTCCGTGGGAGACGCTACTTCCACACCGCCTCACCTCACCATCTGCACGCCTCCATGGTACTTCCCGCACTTCCTTGGGCATGCTATAAGTGAAACACCCACAAACCGCGGCCTAACTAGACCATCTGACATAAACCCGACACTCGTGAGCAGCCCACATCCAGGCATCAGCCCCCCGACAACCCGCTCCGGATGAGTCACGCGTCATCCTCCAACCCACCTCAGGTGCACGGTTGAGGCGAACATCCAGCGCGAGGCAAGAATTTCCAGCCAAGTCCAAGAGGGCATTCGAGTGATTGGCAGTAGCCAAATAGGTTTCGCCAATCCTTGTCATAGTTGCGACAAAAAAGAGACCTGCTGTCACATCCAGTTCTATTTGAAAAAGTGGAATTGTGAATTCGTGCATGTGCGCACAGGAAGAGGGACGGGAACAGGTGTGAGGTGAGCTGTGTTGGTGGCGGCAGCGTAAAGAGGAAGAGGACCTTCTTGTTGATCATCATGAAAACAGACATATTCACACATACACAAATAGATGTTGTGGTAAGGATTGCGTGCGCGCACTTGATTCCATCATCTCACCTTAGCCCGACTTGAAGAGAAGAATCGCCACTTGTCCCAGATAGAAGTAAATAAAGTGCTGCGTTTCGTGGGTCACGTAGCTGCGCAGGAATGGAAAAAGGCGTGTTATAGGCGGCACTCATACAAGATCGCCTAAGAAACGCAGTATAGCTGTTAAACGAACACTCGTTTACATATGCACATCACCCACGCCATTAGCATAACATGCGACCAAATGAGAGGTGAGTGAACGCTCAAAAACAACGAAGGCAACGGCCGACTGCACAAATTCTAGACTCCGCCATCACTGTCGGCACCTCGCAGATTTTCGCTTAGGTGAAATTTGAACTGGTAGGACCTACCTGAAACAGTAATGACAATATACCCACGTAGAGACTCGAAGCCTACGCCGGAATGCGAAAAACGGAGGACACTGACCCCTGACCTTAAACGCAACTCAAAACGCAAAAAAGATGCAGGAAGCGTACAATCTGACCCTGATTGGCAGCACAATGCATAATCCCCAGTGCGAAGCCAAATTTAGAACGAAGCCGGAAGCTCAGGAAGAAGGCATACTAGAGCAAAGTTCACAAGTAGAGAGCAACAAGAAACCAACCCAGGACAGCTAAGAAAGATGCTGACTGAATCAGTGGCTGATTCGCAACAGACGAGACCAAAAGCTCAAAGTAGTTGCGCCAACCCCAGCATTCACTTCGACTTGCCAAAGCATAAAAAGCATGAACAGAACGGCCGTAGTTACGTATACTGAACATCCCAGGCCAGAGTAGCGTTCACACGGAAACACATTTTCCGCATAGCGTCGACACCATCTAAGCGAACCCAGCATCCGTACAGACTACGTGGTGCTTGAGTTTAAGACGCCCACCGACTTCGACCACACAGGAACCATTGCAGCAGACTCGAAATCACGCCTGGAAGTTGACCTTCGAATATTTACGCACGTAAGAAATGGAGATCTCGTTGGCGGGAGACAGCATCCACACATACATGGGAAATCTACGCGTGTTACGTCAGATGACTCATCTGGAGCAAAGAAGTTGAACATCCTTCGCAAGTTATCCCACACCTCCGTAGACCCGACCAGGGAATCGTTACTGTCGCAAAATCCAAAAGTGCAAATAGACAATAAAGCACCTGAAAAATCACCCTCGATGGGGTTGAATATATGGCAAAAGCGGTATGCAAGACACGAGGAACGACCCAACAGTGTTACTGGCTTCTCAAAATTAGCCACCTACTTAACCGAGCTGGGCAGCAAGAAGTCGGTAAACCTACCCTGAAAATGTAGAATCTATGCTATGAAGGAACTCTACGTCATTCCCCCGCGCGCATGACTATGGGGACATCGGCAAAGCAAGGCCACCAACCATTTGTTGAGACACCGGTAAGAGATTAATGTAATGTGAGGAACAGGATTTGCCTGGGTTTGAAAAGAGCTTCGGAGAGAACGTTATGAGAAAGTTCCAGAAACTATGCCCGAATTAACTATGAACTGGTCCTCACGCAGAGATGGCGAAAACGACTAAATTGGAAGGGAGGAGCAATAGGAAACAGACAAGCGCCAATGAGAAAAGCTAGACAGCATTAATCTAGGACACTCCCTCATGGACAGCCATGGGGTAAATTGAATCAAATTTAGTTTCCTGAGCTAGCTAGCCGGCTCCAACACAAAGTCGGACGACTCGAAACCTGTTTTACCTCCCAAAGTTTCGTCCCACGATGCAGTGCCAAGTAGGAGAGTGTTTCTTGTCGAACTCCTTTTTGATGTAGGCAGCAATATCCTTCTCAATGTTGAACTTCTCGAGGGCCTGGCCAGCCACAGCGACAGCATCCTGCTGCATTTCCTCGCTCATGTCAGCATTCTTGATGACGGCCTTGCGTTCAGTCATGATTCCTTCACCACCAAGAATTAATTGATCGCAATTCCAATAACAACGACGACCACCAAGACACGCCCAAGGCAAAAACCCAAATGACGTGCATGCGCTTTGCGTGTGTCTGCATGGCCGTGCGTTTGTGTCCGTGCGCACCTCACGGTGTGTCTGCCCCACTATGCATTGGTCGATTCGACTGCATATCTAGGCCTCTGATTGGTGCGTGTGCAAACCAAGCGCGAATCCCACGCTTTGGCCAGGCTTGAACGCGTACACACACACACACACACACACACACACACACACACACGCACACGCACTTCTGAATTGCATGGCCTCGGCACTCCTCTGTGTCATCCATATGTTCTCAACGCGCTGTCACATGATCCTCCTGTCCTCCGGGGTAGCAGCCGCTTGTCGCCAGCCTCGTTAGGCGACTGCGTTCGCATTCCTTCCTCGAGATCCAGAATTACATTTGGGTAATGTGTTTACTGAGCTTTCGGGAAATGATGGAGCCAGTGGAAGTTGGACAAAGTGCAGTTAAACTAATGTGATGGGCGCGAAGCTGTCATTTTCCCAAGGCTCATTGGAATGGGCAGGATTTTTGGTCAGACCAATGGAAAATTTTAGTATCTAATTGGCTATTTCAAATAATCAGGTGAAGTAATATGATCACTTCAAACGCCTTTTTCATTGAAACCGACTGGAACATGTAATTACTTGATCCTGAAAAAGCCACCAACCTTTGGACGAGAACGGGTTTATGATTGTTTCCATCGTAAGACGTCCGGACGGTTGTGCACGGATTTGTACAGGACTCCTGATTTCATAGTCGGGATGCGACGTCTTACCCATATTCCCACCAAGGTGCCACGCTCTAAACTGAGGATTTGATTCTCAAAGCAATGCAGTTGCCGAACTTTTGTAATTCTTCCCCAGTTAAAAGATGAAACTATTGGCTCTGATCATTCGATCGTTGAGTTACTGGAATCCTGAGAACCGTAGCGGCCGAAACTCCACAATCTTTGAGTCCTGGGATTCGCAATCCGAAACCCTACTCTCACCTCACTAGGATGGCTCAGAGATGACTGAGCTCCAATTGAGGCGAAAAGCCAGAAGTACCCACCACTCGACACAATGCGTACATTCTTTCAAGATTAAGGAGTTAAACTGTTAAACAGGAAGATGAAGGCAAATTCTAAAGGAAAAGTGAGGTCATTTAACTGGCACAAGATGGAGAGTGGGGGAGCGGGAGGGAGGGAAGACGAAGGTGTGATTGTCCCACAAAACACAACGTTGCAGTCTGCCTCTCCGCCTCTTCATATTTGATAGAGTAGCACCGTCAAATCCTTGAGAAGGAAGTAGATGAAGGAGCCTTCGAAATGGGACACGTAACTGAAAGATAGAAGGAAGAAGGATTGGCGACTTGACCTCTGCTCAACCGTGATTTTGGTCGCAAGTACAGCACAGTTGAACGGTTAATGAGTGATCCTTCAGCACCGGAGTAAAGTTAACTAAAATTTACCATGCAAACAACGTCGTCGAACTCGAGTCGAGGGATCCGGACGTCAGGGGAGGGTGAAGTCCCCTCACCTCCTCTAATCTTATTCCCCAATCTCCATAACGACCACCTTTCCATCTGGGGAAAAATGAAGCCCTCTAAAACTGTCACTTTGTGGTCTTCGAATGCGTCGATGTCGGCTTTGATGGCTCAAATGGGTGGGGGTTGGAGCTGATGACAGTGAACGTTCTCCTACCTGCTATGCAATTGACTACTCCCAGAAATTAGATAGGCGTTGTTGCTCAGGTTTGGGTCCCATTCTGGGCAACGCTATTGTCCACCCAGTGAAACAGCCAATTTTTAGTGGAGATCAGACTGCTTTTAAGGGCCCTGCTTTGCATTTCGTGTTAAATTTGAAGGCAAGTACAGCCTCAGTTTTAATACAGTTCGATGGCATTGCTATAAAAAACGCTTTGGAATCACGCTCTTATCCTGCCTCGACCATGCTGTTAGAGTCACTTGCTGTTTGCTGAATTGACAGTCGAATGAAATACCGCACATTTTAGACAATCTAGTATGCGATTTCACCTGTTGAAGGGGCGCTACGACGCGAGGATGACTCATGCGGACCAGCGTCGTGGTGTCTGCGTCCGAAAGGGCGCGTTCAAACCGGGGACTTTCAACACTTGATTGGTGGAGTGCACACCGATGTTTGGATGGGTAAACGCGTTACATGGACAGCCGCTTTGGTGTGTGTGCTGTAGCGCTTTAGCTCACAATACCTCCAGAAGTGCTTCTTTTTGTGATTCAGGTAAACATTATTGCTCATAGGGTGGATCGTCTTAAAGCGCAATGTTGGATTAATTTTGTTAGTAAAGCTACAGTCGTTGTGACAGCTTAAATGTGATCATATCGCGATTTCTTCTGGGTTCAAGAAGTTGCTTTTAAAGGCATATTCGTAAGTTACGTTGCGCCCCTAAATGAGTACCAAGCAGCTTGCCAGTGTGTACTGCCCGCTGGCTTCGATGTCACAAAAGTGCCGATGCAAAGTGTGGTTACCAATTACGGAAGAGAAAATAGACAAGTCCACAGATTGATGCAGGCAAATCAAATCGAAATATGGTATTCTGATGAAATTTGATCACAGAAGGCAATGTACTTGGAATAAGGTGAAATGCAGTTCTCCAAACCAGGCGCTCGTGTACCATACATTACTCAAAGAAAGTAAGGAGGTGGTCATCTTTACGGTGGTAGCGTTTATCTATGGCGGTTACCATAACCCTAAACGCCTCCGCACCTTGGGGGTAGTGGTTTGAGTGAGATGAATTTTGATAGGTGCTCCTGTACCTTATTTGCTTAAAAATACCGAAGTCAACCCAACTTTATTTACTTTTTTCGGCTCAATAGTAAGTCTGCTTGTCGTAGGACGCAGGATGCCGTGTTTTTTAAAATCTCACCCTTTGATCAAAACGAAGGAAACAACACACTACGTCACTGATTCAAAAACTTTTTTAGAAAAGTTAAACGTTGATTTTCAAAGTAACTTTTCAGCGCAATCATATTTCAAACAGTTTTTGCTGGCTAATGGTGCTTTATGCAACTATTGTTTAAATTACTTGCCAATACTTACAATCGGCAGGTCCTTAATCGAGTGCGCATAATGAAACTCTTTCCAAACGGCACCAATGAACTCAGTGATAGATGTTACCGACAGCACCCTTTGGCTTCTAAAGGACCAGTTATTGCGCTTGCTACGAGAGAAAACGCAACTATACCTGAAATTCATAATTTTTTTGCTGAAGGGTCATAATGAATTTGGTAAAGTCTCACGGGATTTTTTAGTTTGTATCCGTAAAACGAAGTGTTGAACAGATGCGTGTGTCAATGACCATCGATGAAGTCTTAAAAAAATCTGCATTGTGTCTCTTAATTGTGAGTATTTAATTGTTACTGAGTTCATATAACAAAGTGAACTAAGGCCCAAACGAAGCGCCTTTACCAGAGGATTGCTGGGATTACAAGGAGGCTTTTTGTTAAGAACTTAGTTCCCTGGCACAACAAAAAGGCAAAGGGTGAAAGCATGCAGTGAAGGGTTTGTCTGACCCTTTTTTCCTCTTAGCACTTAGGTCCTCCGTATTGGAGGTGCTGACGGTTAAATAATACCCCAATGGATACCATCCCTTTGTTCAATAAGAGTCGTATACACAAGTTATAAGCCAATTTTTGCTGGGTCATTAAGTATAATGTTCTAAAATGCCCATCCCTTGACAGGAGGATTCATTTGGTATAGTAATAATACGTATCGACGTACAAGACTGATGCCTTTCCGCAATATCGTGCCTTTCTTTACTACTAGGATTTAGTAGGCAATTTTAGATCCTTTATGCTATCAAGAGTTGCCTTGCTACAATTTTCCATACTTGAATATCTTATAACACGAATAATGGCGATGGCAGAGCGTATCGGTACTGAAACTGAGTCAGATGTACAATGGGATATCACCTACGTGGAATTTTGGCTCGCGCATGCTTCCAACATTTAAGTTCGTGTGACCTTGATTCAGTTAGTATATGACTTACAGCTCTTTGTTTGTAACTTTGTAGACGTGAACTCAAGAGGTGAATCTGAAGGTTATGCAAGAGCCAACTAACTTGCCGGACCATAAACTATTAGCCTGCATATGCACTGTTGAAGGCGGAGGTGCAAGAGAACTCTGAAGACAAAGAAAGTTGCCATCCACTACACTTTCCGAGTACCAGTATGATCGTTAACCTCACGTGATTGTCCTTTCCTAGAGAACTTTTAAAGTGCAGAGAACACAATACACTTTACTCAAATGGCCTGACAAACAAGCAAAATTTAACTGTTGAAGTGCCAAAGGAAGGCGTTTAAAACTATCACTGAGCTAAGCTTGCTTATACTAGCATTTGGATTACCTCCATGCATGACCGCTTAAGGGCATAGAGCCATTCCCATGCATGTAAACAAGATATGGTGCCACGTCGCAGTTTAGAGACAATTGCGTTAGGATAAATAGTCCGTGTAGAATTTTGAAAACTTCTAATTAACTTAACAAAGCTTGACATAACAGTAATATTTAAAGTGAGAGGAGTATTTTCAGGCTGTCATAGAATTTACCATCTGATAAAGATAAGTGTAAGGGAAGGAAGAGTGGAAAGTGCTCAGTGGACTCGGAAGAATTACAGTAGCGAGGCGGTCAAACAAAAGCTGGGTGCAGAGCACGGCAGGACACCTTCTGTTTTTGTTAAAACTCAAAATACCTCAAGATTACCTCACAATCAGCTGGACAGCGAGTATTCACGCTTGTCATAGGTTCTGACATGACGTCATAGAATACGTTGGTATCGCTAGACTAGATTCAGTGAGTTAACTTCGACGCATTCTTTAATGTTAGGATTTATGCCTTCGTTTTTGCCATATCACATGTTATCACTTCCCATGTCTACACCTCTAAGCGACAGTGGAGATGCCAGAACGCAAGCTAAGGGAATCAGAACCAGAATGCAGTACCAAAGTGGATGTTCTTACAAGCAGAACAGGAAATTCATGAAACTCCTAATGATTTGGCTTACAGCATTCGCATTACAATGAGAGGGAGGAAGATTGCTTTTACTGTATGGCAGGACTTTATTTAAGCTGAAGTACCAAACCTTACTAAGTAATTAAACACTAAGATTGGGGATAGCAGACTTATTTGTGCTGCTAAAGTCTAGAAATAGCATCAGCGTTTAATGAAGTTATTTGTGAAGCTACCAAACCAAGCAATTGACTTGCAACTCACAAAAATTTCTAATTTGTTCTTAAAAATGAAATGCCAGTTGGCGCAACGGAGGAAGACGGTGCCCTGGGCAACATTTCTGGGCTCATTCGGTTTGGTGTCGCTTACATCTCGTATTCCTGTTTTTACTCTTGACTGTAAGAGATATTAAGCGTTAAGTTTCACAAACTATGCTTCTACATAGGAAGAGTCGAGTTTCTTTCACACATAAGCTGAAATAAATTTTCGAAGGCAAGTAGATTTCTGAAGAAATGATTTGCAGATTTGCGGATTAAAGAAGGATTCAAAAAAGCTGCCTGATGTCCATCGTGAAGGAAGGTATACACTCACCTGCCAAAGCTGGATCCAACAACACACTGCCAGGAGGGTCCAAACCGCTTATCGAATTCCTTCTTGATGTAGGCGGCGGCATGTTTGATAGAAGCGTGGTTAATAAGAGCAATGGCAGCGCAGTCCACGGCCCAGGACTCCATTTCGGGAGTCATCTCGGAGCAGTGGATGGTGGCTTTTACAGGCTTACCGTCTTCCAGCAGCTGGTTGTTCTCACATGTGTAGGTCACAAGTCGAGGGTCTTGTCGTGAATGCGAATAGAGTGGCTTCTCCTCAAATGAGTACTTTTTCGTTGCTGTTGATGAGTTCGAGCTTTGCAGGTTAAGCATAATGCCAAAACTGGAGGTCTTCTTAGTGTCAGCACCTAAGCGTGTGTATGCGTGTGTGCGTATGTGTGTTTGTGTGTGTGTGTGTGTGTGTGTGTGTGATTGCAAACCCAGCGAGAGGATTAATGCCTGGTGTGTGGGCACCCACTTAACTGCTGACACACGCACACACACACGCACCGGGCTCAGGCGTATGAGCAGTCGCCTCAGGTGTGGAGATGTGCGCTCTCAACTGCCAACTTGGATCACTGAGCTACGGATAGTATTGGTGCCTAATCACGGTGGTGAACATTACCCAATCAAAACATCTTCCCCTCGGGAAAGACCAGGATTGTGGGGGGCTCCGCTTAGAACTTTGATATACCAATTAACTGATACATTCCAAAGCTGTGTAACCATGGGAAAGGAGGTACTGAGCTAGGCTCTCAGATTTTCCACCTACCACGACGATAGCATGGAGAGGCTTTGTTCTTGTCAGCATGAGAGTCACGAACAATCACTTGTGTGCCATTTCACAGAAAGTTTACTTAATTTCAATTAATATAAAGAGCCCCTTTTTTAACTGTCTAAGTGATTTATTTGAAAACCTGCTAAAAACAACCGGTGAGCTCAACAACAACAAGCTCCTATTTCATTCATGCTAATTGGGCAATTGCAACGCCTAATTGTTTTCATTTTATTATTTACTAGACTCGAATTCTCTGAAAGCTAAAAGATTTCTGAGAGTCTTTACGAATGACAAAGGTGGCTTGAGGGAATGCAATTGCTGCTACTACGCAGGTTAAATAAGTTTTGTTCTTCCCGGCGGTTTTTAACTGTCCCAACCAGTAATTGGTCATGGACGACGTTGGAGTTTCTTGATTTTCATCCACTTCCCAGACTGTTTGCATATAAACAAGACTTTATCAACTACGACCGAAAGGCGTTAATTTTGGCCGTTGTTTAAGCAAGTACAGTGTGTCCACACATCCCACCGCCTCCACTTTGCCACAGCCCAGAGGTCTCATAGATTCGCAAAAAGCCAGACAGGTTGGGGCTGACGAAATGTTAAGCTACATAAATCTTTACCCAAGATCCGCCCTACGCAACTACGTGCAGGAGCCGATCAAATGCAAAGCACTGTGATGTACCGCTCTCGCTAGTAGGGAGAAGGATAGAGGCAAATGAGTGATTTTGTGTAGCAGTTATCAAGAAAGTATAATTTGATTGAATCTCCTCCTTCCTGCTCCATACTCACATAGTAATTAAGAAGCCCGTAGAAATGAAATGCAGCCATTTCTTTCTTACTTCCTGCCATAAATCGAGTGTTTAGCCAATAAAGACTTCAGCTAGCACCCATTGGCACCCCTCAGTCACTAATCCCTTATTTGGTGTCCTTCAAGCCCATTTGGATTGCCGGGGTGGAGAGTGTTTTGCCCCAGCACAAAATATTCCACGTCAACTTCAGCAATCAGTCCATGGGGCGCAAAATTGGAGTTATGGGACGCGTCGAGAAGGTAAAATCTCGGGCGCGGATGAATCAAGGCATCATGCCTGTGTGACGCGGGTGGGAATTGCTCAAAGCATCCTGCGAAGCGACTGCACCTCTACCATTTCTTAAGTGGTCCCTGAGCGCAATTTCAGCTCTCAGGTTCCGTTACTTGGGTATATTTTTATGAGGCTTCAATCAAGCTTGTATTCACGGAGGCTGCGTAATTTGCAGCCTTTAATGATTATTTCCTTTATAACTCAATCTGCCATTCCAAACCGTGTATCTTCATGTTACGTGTTCTCTCCTTTTGGGGGCAAGGATGAGGGTGCACATCGCTCCATGAGTGAGGCGCTCTACTGCTACCCGGCGGCATAGCGGAAGTGTCAACAACTAAGAAAACTTTATAATGTTCATGAAGACTATTTAAGCAAGTCATCAAATTACATTGGAAATTTTATCGTTTATAAAAAGCCAACTACTCTGAAGCAGAAGGATACAAGAGAATGCAATTGGTCAACTGCAACCGTTGAACTGGCCCCCAAGCTTGCGTCAGGTTCAACAATGTCTTCTTTTAATGCCATAAGTTGATTTTTTCGACAGCAGTACATGCAGCCCGTATAGGTAGATTGGCGAAAAAAAACAAATTAAAAAATGTTTAAAAGTAAGGGTTAATAGCCATTAACTTCAAAACACCTTTCATTGGACACAACCAAGACCCAATGCTTCCCTTGCTTCCTTATAAGCCACTACCCACAGCAAAACTGGCCAGCTTTAGTGCCATTCGGCTAACTGCACAGCAAAGGAGCAATTCGACATATTTACAACCCGTGGAGCAGCCACCGCGCACAAATCAGAGTATTTTTAATGTCGCTCGGGAGTGGACCGATAGCGCTCATGAAGTTTGGATTCCGTTTTTCAGCATAAAACAACTTCGCTTACCCCTCGGCCTCACAGTCCCTTTCCATCTCTCGCCAAAGTCGAAATTATGCAATTTTTCGGCAGTTTTACAAAAATTTCTCCATTTACGCGGCTAAAAAAAGTATGGCTTTCACTACCAACCCATGCAATCTTTGCAACGACCATGTAAAGGAGAACAGTGAATGGTATGATTAGTGTGGTGATAAAATGACTCACTTTCGGTCATAAATATCTCATTTTAGATTCTATAGATAATATAACGCATCTCTACTTAATTACCTCATCTAAAACACATGCCCCGTAACCTCGCGTTTAAAGATTAGGTGCAGTTGGATAAGAGAAGTAAGCAAAGTTAATGAGATGAAGTGAAGTAGTTGTCGATCCCGCAAGAAGTACCCTTGACTGTTCTCCATAGCATTCATGGAGGAGAATAAAGTAAGTTGAGATAATATGATTCATTGGGGGTAGTGAAGTACGGTTAGAACTAATATTTTTCGGCACTGCAAAGCTCACATGATTCGTCAGGGCTCAAAAGTTCTTCTAACTGGTGAGCAATTCACCATGGGGAAGGCGAAACAGAGAGCAACAGAGAGCGATTAACAATTAGTCTACCCAAACATGCTGCCTTGACGCCTTGGAAAGGTGTGCAAGACTCTCCCACAGCACGCATTGCAGCTCAACCGCACTATACTTTTTAGCCGCCAAGCAGTCATTCTATGCGGCTATAAAAGCGAGTGCGGCAGCACTGAGTTGGATCCTTTTGGTTTGATAATAATTAATAATAGCAGACAAAGTCATGTGTTGCAGTCAATAAGGTCATGCAATTGCTAATTAATAGGACGTAAAGTGACCGAGAGTGGAACGTTTTCATAATTTATAATAACTCAACCCTTCTATAGGGGGTGGATATGAATGCATGAGTCATTATTTAGTCAACACTGAACTTTATTTCTTCAACAGCTTTACTGATTACTGTTTCAGTAGTACATATTTGCAAAGAAATTGAAAATCACAAATAAAAGGGAAGGACGTAAAAACTGCCTTAACTGATAAGAAAACTGATTAGCTTCACAGTCATTACCACCACAACAAGGGATAGGTTGCGGATAAAACCGTACCTTGACCCATCTGATGGGCATAATAACGTTCTTGGCCGTTATTTTAGTAATGCGTCGCTACCAAATTGCTGGCCACAAATGCACTTCTAAAAGGGCCTCGGTACCAGGGCCAGGAGCATCAGGTGATTTGTGGAAATATCGGTTCAATTTTAGGCACTTTATTATTTTTTGGCCTTTGTAACATCAAAATACTAATCTCAGAAAAAAAAGAAAAACGCTGGTAAGTAGGCTACTAACCGTTGAGCGGTTGGTCTTACTTGGGTTACCTAGGTTACACATAGCATAACTCTGTTTTGTTCCTTTTGGTAACAGTAAAGTTGTTGTCATGGCGATTATCCTGTATTGTAGCATCCAGCCTGCAGTCTACGGTCTTCCCATTGCAATTGGTGAGAGCACTGGTGTATCTTGGGAAATAAATGGATGCAGTCGGCTCTACAGGAAATATGGCACATTTTAGACATTAGTGGTTAAAGATGTATTGCTTCAACTGTCGCATAACCACAGGACATATCCAGCCGATGATAGCTTCGTACTTGGTCGGATGTACCCTCATTGGATTATTTGAGGGAAATTGCAAATGATTAAAACCGCAGCCTAGTCAAACGCACTGAATAAATAAGCACGATCGAGCTCCTTTTAAAAATCACTTTTAGTTAACTTGTTTAGATGAGCATCTGAAAAATATGACTGCCTTACTTTGGAAGGGCTCTATGGCAGCTCTTTATCAAAATCAGATGGGAAATGCGATAACCTCTGCTCAGCACACTTGACGCCGATTTTTCAGATGAATAATTTTTTAACATCCGCAGTCATGTATTTCAGGGGCCCAATCATTAGCTCGCTTTTGACTTGAGGATAAGAGACAAGGACCAAAAAAAATGCAGTTGTTCTCGGCCCACGAATACCATCCTAAGTAGGTTTTGCCGTTCCATCCTCAACCGATCATTTCGATGCAATCGGTTGGTGCAATTTGATAACACACACGTGTCGCACATGAATGACGCTAACAGCGACTCAATTGCAATGCTTTTGGGAAACCTAATGTTAGGACTAAAATCACAAGCTCATCCACAATAGCAATGGTCAGTTCAATTTCCATGACAAAATGGCATCAGACTCAGTACCTTAGCGACAGCTCAACTGCAATAAATGGAGCTGCGTATTATACTGTGGCTTTTTTGCACTTGCAACGCTTTCTCATTAATCAAACCGCACATACCAACCTCCCATTTTTCCAAAGGCATTAAGAAAGCAGAGCCTTGATTTCGTTGCGTTTATCAACACCGCTTTCTTTCAAGCCCACAGATCCGCATACACATGCAAAGAGCAGAAACTGTGTTCATAGGTGTTTTTGTGAGCGAGCCTAATGAGTGAAAGCAAGTAAACAGAAAATAATGATCTGCAGCTGCTGCTCCCTAGAGTTTGCCTCTAACACGCTGCTCGTGGAGCGCTCGACGCACGGAGTTGAGGCTCTCGAGAACCTCGCGAGAGCGCGGTGTCTCCATGATGGGGCCTCGAGATGTGGAGTTGCAGCCGCATACAGAGGTCCGTGGAGGCGGCGGAGTGGTGCGTGCAGAAATGCTGCTGGTGAGGGTCTTTAATGGCCTTGGTGTTCGCGGCTGGGTAGAGCGGGCCGAGGAGCAGCGAAGGCGGCACCTTGGCAAAGAATTGTCTAGGTTTGGGGTAGACACTTTGTTAAGACTCTGCGCAGTGACAGGAGTGATGAAATACTCCTTGTAACGCTTTAAAAGCACATCCCTTGAGGTTTCTGGGCTGGGCCGAATGTTGCGCAGACGATTTGCCAAAATCTATGATGGGTTAGAAGACAACGTTTTGGTGTTGATTGACTCTCTAATATGCTTCTATGTAACGGAGAGAAATGAATTTGGCACAGTTCCAGTGATAAAAATGTAACATGTTGTCAAATAATGGGGAAGTTAAGATTCTGTAATCCTTAAAAGCATTCTAAAGCCTAATATTACTTAGGCTGTCAAACGCATATTAAATACGTGTATTTTGTAGCAATTATTGGCAAATTTTTACTACTCACATTATCCCAAGCGCTAGAAAGATATCCAATACCTATAGAATTAAAATAAAAGCAGTTTACTTCAAACATAATTAAATAAAGCGTGCGCACAAAATTTTCAATTTGGATGCGTTCCTGCTGTCGCCACCGATTGAGAGTGGAGTGATACGGCCGACGAACAGCCAGTTGGGAGGCAGATGATGAGGAGACGTTGATGCTAGCAGCAGTCGTAAGAAGAAGATGATTGTACTCCCGCAGCATTGCCTCTACTGAAGCTGTTTCATCACTAGGTAAAAGTCGCGAGTTGGGGTCGCGCCAGAGTGGCCGAATACTGCGAAAACGCGCATCCCGCGACAGCTGTCGCAGCGCTTCTGCCAGTTCTGTCACACCAAACTCTGATTCCTGAGCATTTTCAGGTCTGCTGTTGCAGCTTAGGCAACTACCAGAGATGGAGGATAGAGGAGAGGGGAGTCTACCAGAAGTGGAGTAGGGATAACGTTGTGCCCCTATAGAGGTGCTCCCACCGCTAGTCCTCTTGCCCCGAGAGATCCGCTGAACCTGAAGACTTGGTGCAATGGGGTTTGAGGAAGTAGACCGAAGCGAAGGATATTCCTGCTTCTGTAGATGAGTTTCGTTTTGGTGAAATTTTACTGCCTGTGACTTGTTCGACCAGGCGCTCAAAACTGCAGATGCAGGAGGATTCAAAGAAACCTCCGAGTTAACACCAACTAAAAAACAACCACTTAGTTATTTTGGCTTCTAAATAAACACTATTAAGAGGTGAAAACGAATTCATTGACTACCAAGATCCCATCACACCCTGGAATTAACTACGGATATTTAAATTCACAAGTGCTAGGCATGAGATTGCCGGCCTTGTCATTAAGTTTAATTTCAAATGTCAACAGATAGTTCTTTTCATAAAACCTCTTTTTCAAGACACTAAATCATTTGCACAAAGCTACAAGGACCTGAAACGATTTTAAACAATAAATACACTGCTCTGCTAAATTTTACAACAAAAAATTATGCAATATATAAACAAATCCTTAGCCTACGAAGTAAAAAATACAGACTACGGTATCAACTAAGGAATACACATTTAAAAATAAGATTTAAAAAATGAAATAATGGTTCATACATTCTTCGATTCTAGACGCCATTGAAGCAACAATTGTCGGTTCACCTTCATCCTCCTCAGAAGTAGAATTTATATCGGAGACGTTGGAAGATGAAAGGGACTGCAAAGTATTTGATGTTGATCTAGATTCATCAAAGGATTTTTCCACTGAAGCTTCACTAACATTTAATATATGATGATCGCCCTGTTCCGTGTTAACATATTCAGCATGTAAAGAAAGACGCTCTCTATAAAAAAGATTTGTGTTAGAGTTTTTGAAATTAAAAAAAAAACATGTACTACCAAAGATGCCTGGATGAAAGTACAAGAAAATAGCGCCATTAAATAGGCCCAAATTTTGTGGCGTATTCTAGAAGATTCAGATATTTTGATTGTACACCCTTGAACTAATTTAAAATGCTATTACAATCAAAAAGGTTGTTTAATTGAATTTAAAAGCAGAACATCAAAATAACATAAAAAAGCAAATTAAAAAATAAAGTTTATTTGAAAAATTAACACCGCAGCTAGACTAATAACAGCATACCCCTTCAGACTTTTTTCCTTGCTAAGTTCCTCAAAAGCATCTCCATAAAAACTGCTGTCGTGGTTCTGGAACTCATATAAATTGCTACTCATTGAAAATCCTAGAGCGCAATAATGCTTGTCGTATTACGTACGATGTTTGCTCTAACTTTTTAATTGTTTCAATGCTTTACATCGGTACTATCAAATGCCACATGCTTGCAACATCATTAGCCTTCATGTGGTGAGAAGTAGCCGTGAAGCAACAAATAGAACTAAATTCACGGGAGCTACCCATCACCACAACGGAGCATTATTGGCGAATTAAAACAAAAAAGTGTGATAAAAAATGCTGCAAAAAAATTACTGCATCTAATGACGTCAAAATATGTAATGGTGGCAATAAAAAAAACTTATAGCTCAATCAGTTTCGCACCAGTTCAGACATGCCGGTAGATGGTGTAATTGACCGAGTACGATAGATAGCAATCCGCCTTACTACGATTCCACTGACACAGAGGCACAGCATGCCAATCGCAAAACCATAAATATTTACAGCTATATTGGGTTCTAAAAAGTTGGCTTATTTTAAGCACTTTACTACGGGATAACCATGGTTACAACGAGCTAATTGAAGGAGTTAGGACCACCAAAAAAGACTTTCTAATAGTTATATTGAGGTGGCGCCATAAAAGCGCCACAATATAAAATAATAACATAAGGTTTGTTTAGTTTTTTGGTATCATTACACAAACAGTAAAAGGAACTGCTGTTGTAGTAGAACACATTAAAATAACGTTCATAGTAGCAGGCATCAAACTTAGGAGAATGACTGATATTACTTTTAATGCACCTAGAAAACGCAAGGAGGGGATAAAATTTGAATCTGAACCTAGACGAAAACTTCAGTTCTCCGTAAGTAGATTGACCCGAGTAATCAACGGTTTAAACACCATAACAAAGATGCTTAAAAAAGCCTCACTTCCTCTTATTAGAGGCAGTAAGAGAAGAGAGAAGAAATGTGAAGAAACCTTCAAAACCAATTTATATCAACACAAGAGGGACTTGTTTTGCCTTGAGAAATTCCAAAAGTCTGGTGCCACGATTAACTAATCGGGTAACAGGCGGAAGTGCGAGAAGGAGACACGTTAGTGCCTATTTATTTGGGTTAGATTTTTAATTGCCAAAAGCAACAGAATTAATGGGTGGATTTAAAGCTAGCTATACATGGCGATGCTCAAAATAATTTAAATAGAATTATTATTATACTTATCAGTAGAGGTGTGAAGCAAATTCTTTCGCAGAGGGGTTAAAGGAGTGCTTTAGGAGAATCTGGAGCATTTGAACCGGAATGAACGCCTGCATCAAATGGATAAGGTTAAAAAAGCCTATCAATGCGGGTAGTGGGATTTCTAATACTTGTAGAATCTGCATATTTCACTCAAGCATACCCACGCGCTCCGCCTTAAATGAAATGCCGACTGTCCGCACTTTTCTCCCGTCAAAGTCATTATCTAAAAAAATTATGCACTCTTTGTAGGTTACTTATAGGTTGCACAAAATGACGTTGACAAACGCACAATTTAGCGTAAACCATTGAAATTTAAGCTAATATTAGTACTCTAGCAGGCCGCTAAAACACCCATCCTCCTGTTAAATGAAAAGGTTTAATTCTTATTGCTTATTTTGGCGATTTCAAACTTTAAAGTTTGCCTTCTTTAAGTAAATTGAACATTGATCATAACAACTTGCGTCCTTAAAATTCATGATCATCTTTGCCTTGTTAAACAAAATTAATTTTAAAAATTTTAGGTGTTAAAATTTTTTGCAACGTTGTGTGCTAATTCGCATAATTAAATTGTAGATTAATTAAGATTTCAATTGACTTTGTATCCCAAAATTTATGACTTCTAAGGTTAACTTTTAAGGTAGGCGGTTTGGCGCTTTTCCAAGTGGTGTTATATCTGCTTACGATATGGCTGATCTTCTCTCCACCGAATGGCTCAGGGATTTGCCTCTGAAGGATCGTGAGTCATATGTTAATACGGCAAAGTGTCTTGAACAAGCCGAACGGTTTGATGATATGGCTGTTTGTATGAAGGAAGTGACAAAGTTTGACAAGGAATTGAATAATGAAGAACGGAACCTTCTCTCCGTTGCATTTAAAAATGTTGTTGGATCTCGGCGTAATTCTTATCGGGTGTTATCGAGTCGCCTGTCTCGGACTCAGGATTCTGAAAAACAGGCTCTTACGAAGGAGTATCTGGATATTCTTCAGAACGAGCTCAATGCCATTTGCTCTGATGTCTTAGTATGTCTCGAAATTCATGCTAATGCGTTGGTTAGCAACTTATAGAGGAAAGGTTATATCCTTCATGTTCCAATGCTGAGGGAAAGGTTTTCTACAAGAAGATGATGGGAGATTATTATCGATACAAAGCAGAGAACGCCAAAGGTGAAGACCACAAGCAGGTCGTGGAGGCCTCCCTTAAGGCTTACGAAGAGGCTACTGAAATTGCAAATGAGAAGCTTAGCTGCACGCATCCAATTCGCCTTGGCCTTGCTCTAAACTACTCTGTTTTTTACTATGAAATCATGAATAGCCCTGACAGAGCATGCCAACTCGCCAAGAAGGCTTTCGATGATGCTGTCAGCGATGTTGACAGTGCTAACGATGATTCCTACAAGGACAGCACTCTAATCATGCAGCTTCTTCGCGACAACCTTGCTGTAAGAGCTTCACTTAGCTGTTTACGCCTTTTTTTAGCTTTGGACTTCTGATCCCGAAGAGACCGAGAACACAGAGGGTGCTGAATAAGCTACGAAACGCATTTTTAAATTATTTTAATTGTGACAATCATAAATATTATCGTTGCTGCGTGGTTTTGCTTTTCCCGCACGTCGTGGGTTTTTGATGACATCGATTAGTGCCCATTTTTTAGCTGTGCGAATAATAGGGGCCGTAGGCCACTGTGTGTGGTTTCTATGAGATGTCGGGGGGCTTGTCCGTTTTTCAGGAGGTCCGGCCTGTGCCGCCCTTGGTCATTGGCGGGATTTGTGTTCAGTCCCGATTGAACTTCGGCTATGGCTGCTCTTGAGCCGTGGGGGTGGCGCATGCTGAGCTCGCCTCGAACTCGTGTCAGTTGTGTTTGGCGGCACGGCAGCAGTCGTCGGATTGGCAGTGGGACGGCATCCTGGTTTGGGGTTAGGCCAACTCAGTGGCGGCAACCTTATCCCTGGGTTGGTTCCTGATTGGTCTTGCAGTCGGGTGGGGGCGTCGCTTAGCTCCGGACGTGAGTCATCACATCGGAGGTCTGGGCACGATAATCAGTGACCCAACTGGGGTTGCATGTTGAATCCTCCCACCGAGACCCGAGACATCCTCAAAGGGCGAGTCATTGCCGGTGCGTTGCAACGCTCCACCAGCACCAAGGGTCCGAGACAAGTAGTTCTGGCGATACCTACTAGGATTTACTCACCATATGTATTGAACGTCAGAAGCCGTTCACGCATGAAGGCGACAAGCAATGTTACCGCTCCGTAAAGCTTGAATATGATTCTTACCGAAAAGATTATAAGCACAAGAGGATCAGAGATAAGATGCTTTCATGCCAAGCCGAATTTCAGAATCAAAGCATTGCCTTTACAATTGGTTTGCAACAAAAGAGAATGTGCAAGGGAGAGCCTGGGAAGGGGTAAACCCATGGTATGCAGTTCACGCATTCAAATCAATGTTGAACACTTAAAACATACTCAAAAGAAAAGCTAAATTTAATGCATCTTTAGATACGCAGGTGATTTATTCGACTCAGAATCTGCTTATACCCTTCGACATAAGTTTAGAGTAATGCTAGTGATCATGCATTCTGTTCTCACACTGTTAGTATGTGCCTAATGCTTGGACTTCTTTAGATCCACGACTCGGACCTCCTGCTAAACGAATGGGTCGATCCCTTTACACGTGTGGCGGCGATCCTTTACATCCAGTTCAACGCTGGGATCAGTCATTTTTTCTTAGCAATAGGTATTGCAGGAAGGAGGACAATGAAAAAATTACGAGGAGTTCGTCTTTGGTATACCGGTTTTGTTCGTCTTCAAAATGACTCACATCAGTGTATTTCTGCATTCACGGGCAATAAAAATATCAAATATTCGTGCAGAAATGATCGTGAATGTAAATGAAGATGTTTACAAACCCAAGTGTAGATGCATCAAAAAAGGCAATTACATGGTTTCCGTCCAAATGCATTTTCTCATCACAAACTTTACTAATTTTGTGAATTTTTTGAAATACTTAGGTAGGGCGGACTTCCTAAGCAATGGAGCCTAATCTTACTCCATTAGACAGAGTTGAATAATTCACCTTCGGGTTTTATCTTATTTTTACATAGCGAAGTACCTAGACTCATTTAAGGTTCGTTTTGATCGGCTTTTAAGTCGGCGCGGTCTTCGCTTTTATCCATCGCATGTTAAAGGGGTGGCTGGCGTTTCACGTTGCTTGTTTCCGTGCCCTGCATTCCACACTCAGTAAACTGTGTATGGAAGGTCGTTTAATGACCATGACAGTGAAAGAAGGTTCCGCTCTTATTACTTTACCCGAAGGCGTCTTTTATAACACTGTTCAAGAATTTAATCGTGACCTTACAATAACTGTTGTAAACCATTATGCCAAAAGTCATCTCCAGGAATTTATAAATAAGGGTATCAAGAAGGCGGGTGAAAATGGCCCCCCAAAACCCGCAACCTATCCTGGGTTGTCTATACTCGAGGCTTTGTCTGCATCTGGTCTCCGTTCTGTCAGATTTGCAAAAGAGGTTTCACTTTTGAGCAGGGTGGTTGCGAATGATCTCGATCCAAAAGCGGTGAAAATTATTGCGGAAAACGCTAAGCTCAACAATGTTGAGAGTGTCGTTATGCCGTCTTGCGCTGATGCAATTAGGTTGATGCATGACTCTGTAAAGAACAAGTAAGTTGACAATTGTGAGAGCAGCGGAGACATTAGCCCTGTTTTTAAAGATCCTTGATTCGGTTGGAGTTAGTCCGAGTTTATCATACTTGGCATCTTTTTTGTTCCATTCAATGCTTATTCTGCTCCAAATATATTGGCATATTCACGGGAACTGCCTTGGTTACTTAGTAGTCATAGCTTATGTAAAAATCCTTTATTTGAATGAAACGTTAGTGTCTGCATCAAATCCTATTTTGTTTTGCTGAAATACCTCCTTAATAGCTGTTTAAATTACTGTTAAGTTTTTATTGCAGGACTTGCGAACCGATTTTACATTTAATTTGGACAAGGATGATTGCAACGTTGCTGTATTCAGTATCGAATTGGGTGCCTCGCCTCGCTTAGCCTTGCCCCTCTAAAATGCCTTAGGGCTTTGTTTTTGCCTAGGTTCCATGTTGTTGATATTGACCCGTATGGTACGGCCAGTCCTTTCCTCGACGCAGCTGTTCAATGCCTCTTTGATGGTGGGCTTCTTTGTGTGACCTGTACTGACATGGCTGTCCTTTGTGGCAGTGCTGCTGGAACCGCCTACGGCAAATACGGTGGAGTTGCCATCAGGATGGCAGCTCAGCATGAGCAAGTATGCCACTAACAACTTTTAAGTAAACATTTTTGTTCATCGTCTTTGATGCAATTGAGAGGAGATATTCTCCTCATTTTCTGCTTCTTAGGGTCTGCGGCTCTTGCTGCATGCGATACAGCAGGCGGCTAGTCGGCACGATAAGGTGATTGAACCTCTCCTCTCACTCTCGATAGATTTCTACGCTCGCATCTTTGTGCGCGTTCGAACCAGTCCTTCGGGGGTCAAGCGGATCGCCTCTCGATTGGCCATAATCTATTCCTGCACAGGTTGTCAGGTAGGGCTATCCTGTCCTGTCTCCCTTGTAGTTTTCTGCTTTTCAATGCGTTGTGGCATGGTAATAGAGGGTTTTTGATGTGGGCATTGTAACTCGGTAAGTCAAACTGCTCTGCGATGGTACACATTGTTGAAACCGAAGTTGCAACGCTTTATGGGTGGTCCTTGTAAGTTGTAGGGTCCCCATCACATCAAATAGCCATCTCAGAGGAGGGTGATGAGACGAACGTGCTGGTAGAAACATGGTTTTCCATTTTAGAATGTTAGAGTTCCGTACTGCTCTGATCCGCTGGAATTGTGTCGACAGAATCATCTCTAGCAACTTGTTTAAGGGCTGGGGATATGATGTTACGAAAATACGCCTCTAGCTTTCATGTAGTTAAGTATAAATTATAATTCTGCTTCGTTATTCTCATAGCTAGTGAAGATGAATTTTTAATACACTAGGGTGTTTGTCAATACGAATATCAACGGACCATTCCTCAGGCTCTTACAGAGCCTTAATGGCATACAGTTCGACAGGCTAACACCACGGATGGAGCTTCGATATGCGAAGGATTTTGTAGATCAGCTACGTCTGTTGAGAACCTTTGTATGACATTGAAGCCATTGTAACTATCTAATATCTGATAAAGGATTTTTAGAATTTCATTCGTCCCATTACATCCGTACATAAGCATTTTGACAGAATTACTATGGATTGATTAAGAATTTTGCCAATTCGACCTAAGTTTTATTTCGTAGCCTATTTTGATCTATTCCAAGCATAAAATAGTTATCATTGGTTGAAACAATATTCGATTTTCACCTCAGTCGTGCGTGTCTCGCGCTAGACACCATCCTTTTGCCAATTTGATGCAACTGTCGGTTCTCTCACCTGGATTTAGCCTCATCTGATAATGCGGCTCACTTTTGCCGCGAAAATGGTGTTTAATACAACTTTTAAAATATGCTGGGCTTGTTTCACAGGATTTTTGAGGTTACATCTGACTAAGCACACAAACAGGACAGAAAACTCATATAAAGTGAGGGTTAAACTACAGAACCCTTGTAACACATGCATAAGCTGGTTGTAACTACAAAACTGCCGTTTCCCCACAACTTCTCGCAATTGATAAGTGCGTTCAAATGATACCTTATCGGGTTCCCTGTGCTTCATAACAATGCAAGTATCTGTTTGAATGCCTTTGGTACTGTCCCGCAAGTTACTAAAAGCTACAGCTACAACGATCACATTAACTTTTTGAGTGACCTATTGTCAGCATTTAAAAGTGTTAGAAGCATATCGTTCTCGTTAGTAAAGAAAAAGATTTGCCGGCATTAGACGAACACGAAAGTTGGTCTTAATGTTGTGAAAAACAACCGATTTCACTTTCCAGATTTTTAAAGGTTAGTTCATTTTAAAACGACTCGAGATTCTTCCCAAAACAGGCCAGACAAAATCTCCCAGTTCTCCTCAATGCAATCGTCTACTTTTTCCGTATAATTTCAATTAACCATCCCAATATTTTGCATATGCCTAGATATTGTGGGCATATTTATCGTTAATGGTCGTAACGACATCCGCAAGAGATTTGCATAAGAGAAGTGACAAGGTGTGGTATAATTAGGCTTTTTGGTGGTTTTTACCTATTCGTTGATTTTGTTCCAAAGCTTTTCAGCACAAGTCATTTAACATGTTTTCTACCAACGTAGCATGTATGGCGTCTCAATTTTCGGTTTACAACGAATTGGGAAACAACCAGAAAGGTGGTGTTTGAAGTAACAAAGTAAGTATAGGCTATTCCTCACTCGAAGGCAATTACGTATTGCACAACTCGGTAGCGGTTGAATTAATCATTTCTGGAGTGTATATGTGTCACGCTAGAGACTGGTAGTCAAGTTGTAAAAAATGGAACCTCAGGGTAAACATCGACGATGGTTACGATGACTGGCGAATTTCATGGCAAAAAGGTTTAAGAACTATAACACTGATGCCCAAATGATCAACGCTTACCCTTTACGGGGTCATCGACTCGTAAGTTGGTCCGTTCATTCAAGAGTCGTCAGTGCTAAGAGGTGTACATGAACACTCACATTTGTACCTACCTCATTATCTCCAGAGCCTTGGAAATAATGGCAAATTAATTTGACGGATCTACGGCACTTCGCAAGAATCTGCCGTTTATTACAAATATTCTACTTCACCGCAGATGACTGTTCGATTGCGCAGTCAAAAATGCACTCAAATTAGGGATCATTCCACTGCACTGACGTTAATTTGGCCTACTAGCTCGGAGGCCGATTTAAATCCAACTTAACTACCTCGCATAACATAGATAATACCGCTACACCTTTGGTACAGTTGGAAGATGCTTCCTCTCACTGGAAATGTCCCCATAAATGTGCCGGTTAATTTATGCGTCCTGCCATTTCAAGGCCTGCTAAACTCTGGTTTTATACCACTGACTCAGTGATTCTTGTTCTTCCCTTAGTGCTAAGGAGGTAGCATTTGCCTCAAAAGGTGAACTAATATGCGATGTCCCACCTGACCCATTCTAAAGCGTCGTTATTTAATCGTTACGTCTTTTCTCATTGCTAAACGGTTCCTTAAACAATTTTGTATGCATAAATAATGAACATGTAGATATCGAATATGGAGTTTTATCACTTGTTGACTGTCCCTAAAGTCTTTATCGCAATATTGCCTTAGGTCTTGTTGACGACGTAGGCATAGTACTGTAGTATCGTGGATGTCGAGCCGTTATTGCAGAACTGGAGATTGCTTTACCTGCCAAAGCCTGATAATCGCCCTCTTATGAATCACCATAGACCCAGCAATTCATTGCATATACGTTCCTTCTGTGACCTTTGCTATTTCCCTGGTAAAATTAGTATTACCAGTTTTTTAGAGCAAAATTGTTAGAGGGGCTCTCGAAGATTTTGTAATAGGTACCGACTTTTATTTTTGCCCACAGTCCTTCTATCTGCAGCGGCTGGGCGGCGTTGTGGCGGACAGGGGCCTGTTCACACCAGCTCACGGTCCTCCAGTGGAGGGCGCACGGTGCCCGCAGTGCGACGGTACCCTCGTTCTTGGCGGTCCACTCTGGGCAGATGAGCTACACAATCGCGACTTCCTTAACGGCCTTCTCAACTCCCTCAAACGCCTCGAGACGTCACCGTCATCCCTGAGTAAGATGCTGTACTTCTCCCATTCTAAACACACCTTTTCGCTACGGATGATTGAATTATTTTTAAAGTGGGAATTTCATTAAGCAGAGCACTCTTACTGGTAAAGATTTTGGTAGTTTAGACTATTCTTTATCTGTTTGTGAGTAGGATCTTGTGTCTTTCGCCTTTAAGGGCATATTTAAGAGGCAGGCTTTGAATTAGTTTCCTTTATTATTGTATAACTTCCTGTCCGATCGACTGCTCTCGTGGTTCTACCTTCTTTCCAATTGAATTCTTTTCGCTTTCGTTAGTGAATCACCACCTAAAGTTGAGACCTGAGTGTCCTTTTCGCTCAAGGTACGCTCGTAGGCCTACCTGAGGCATGGGTGTCATAACGAGCATCTTCACTCCGGTTCCAATCCCACAAACCTTCAAGTCATCTTAAAACATTGAGCTTTTGACAATGCCAAGTGGATTCTTGCTTTTTTATTCATTAAATACCCCAGCCTTCAGTCCTTTGTATCGAATGCCCTTTACTCCTTTCCAAGTTTCGTATAGCCTATTCACTGTGAATTTAACTTATTAAATATTTATTTCCGCACAACTTGGAGTACTGCGCTAATTCTTGCATTTGCTGACCGCGCTGTCACAACGCTATCAACGCGTTGATCAATGATTGCTAGAATGTGCTTTAACTACTTGTAGTGTCATTTGGTTATTCTGGCCTGATTTACGTCTCTGTGTTTGAATTTGATGCTTTGTTGTGGAAAATTTGATTGATTGCTGAACTTTAGACGGATAGCTTTTCCCTTCCTGTCCTGAGCCTTTGTTATCGCCTCACGTACGGTTAACAGTTGGTTCGTCTCAGGATTCGCTTTTTTAAAAGAGCAAAAAAATTTCAGTCCTAAAGCATTTGATACTCCACTATGCAGCCGTACTTCAGTGATATAGAAGCAATTGACTTCTAACCAGGGATTGCAAACCACTTATTGCAGGTCGGTAAAACGATGGGTTTTTTGTGCAACCTTTCGACCAAATTTTTTGCAGGAGGGTGAATGCCAAAAGCACGATGCCGACGTTAATTTATTGAGATGCAAAAATGTTTGCGCTCATCCTCTCAAACCATTTCCGCACTCCTTTGGTGGCTATGTTTGCTTAATCAAAATTCCACAATTTCCCGCTTTTTTTTAACGAAAGCACGAACACGAGCTTTCGAAACTTCCGATCATGAGATTGCGTTTCAAGGTCACGCTTTTTGCTCTTTTTAATTCACATTGTTCTTTTATCCTACGGATATAAGTTTCGTCTGAAGTTGAGGCCAATGTCCATACAGCTTTCCTATCAGGAGACCGATTTTGCAATTGCTGAAATGCTTAGAAGTCCTTTTAGATGTTAAAGTGACCTGAAAGTGTCATAGCTGGGGTCATTTGGGTGTTTTTTTAACAAATGCGAATTCCAAAAAGTTGGTTTTGAAATTTGTGTTGACTGGCGCCAACCTACCAATGGACAATGCTAATTTCTTGCCAGTGACAGTACTGTATGTAACGAAGAAATGAGATTTCCCTTAGTTTCTTGCCTAAGGTATGCGTAAATGTCAACTTTCCTGGCTACCACTACCCTGTTCTAGCGATTTTCTTGACTTTAAGCAGCTTTCAAACATCAGTTGACCTATCTGTGTCATCAAACGATAAGGTAGTATCATACTACTATTTCTCTGTGACGGGTCTTGAGAGTATCTTACAAATTTCCTTGCCGTATGCATAATACTGGGTTTATTTTACCTGAACTGAACTGTACCTTTCACTAACATATATCAATGGTTCTGCTCCGAACTGATATGCATGTGCGTAACCACAGACAGCATCGGAATCCCAACCCCCGTAATCGTGAAACAGAGACTCCAGCATCGAGGTCATAAGGACACTAGAGCGAACCAAGAACGCGATGCGTGAAAGTGTGGCAACCGACTGAACCTTTGGGGGGAGGAAGTTTTATTTTTTGTAACTATTAGTATTTTTGTTTGCCTAAGCTCTGTGGTAGACATTGGCCCATTTAGGGTGCCTTCACCCCATGTCAGTCAGTTGAGATAAGCTCAGTAAAAAGCATCAATTGTGAATGCTCTGCAACGTTTGAGGAGTGAAAACTCATGAAAACTTATGGGATATTAAAAAAACGAATGTTATTTCAGGAATTACTTTTGTTCCCAACATGGTGTTACAAACATCACATTTATGTGGCGTTTCGAGTTCCCCACGCAGCTCTGCATGCCACACGTATGTGGCGCATATATTTTCAAGTCCCTAGAAGATCAGAAAGACAACAAAACGTAAAGGCAGTCGCCGCTCCATCAAAGCAACAAACCTACGTTAATGGAGTGATTAATTTTCCGCCCAGGAACTTTTGGTGGTGAACTTGTTAAAACAATTTGAGAGGTAATAAACATATCCACCGATGCTTTACAGTCGGGGAAGGTAAGAGGGGAAGTGACACACTTCAAATCAAAATCTTTGACTAATTGTGAAGGAAAAAATCATGCAGGTTCCAATTTTTGGAAACAGTTCTGCTATTTTCCTTGGTAATACCCCACAGAGCTATGCAGTTTCAGTTGTCAAGTTATTCCTGAGAGCATAGTAAGGCGTACAAGATTGAATGTAGCTTGGCGCCTAGTAGCATAGAAATGGCATGAAGAAAGCAGTATGACACTTTGATCTAACTTATTAGATGGGATTTGAACATTTTTTCACATATTACGACACGTTTAACCTTCCTGCATGGTTGTAACGAGTTTAACTCCAATTTGCTATTCCTTTCCTTTTGGCAAAATTCTTTTTTACCTATTTCCACTTTCCCCTCGATGCAGACCGTGACCATAATGGAGTTGGTTTAACCATAACCATTCCTGGAAGCCATTTTTTAGCCTAATCTATGTCACTGCGAACTTTCTTAGTTGCGACCACCAACTCTTTTGTCTAATCTGTTACCAGATCATCTTCCGAAAGGGCGCAACATAACTTGTTAATGAATGTGCGTGTTTCTTCTTTTTTTGTCGATCTTGTATTCTGTCGTCCCGACAAGCGCTGCACAAAGGCGAATGCGTGTGGCTTTTTGACGGCGAAATTAGGCATAAGGCGTGGGTTGCCGTCTCTAACCCATTTCTTTCACCATTTGGGATGGTATCGTTACGGTTAATGTGCACAAGGTTGAAAGCAAGCGAAATGTTATCGGATGATGTCTACAATGTGTTTATCGGCGACCCCATCGCATATGTTGAGCATTCTACTGAAGGACATAAACTTTTTAACCGTGTTTTTTTTGTTTACTAGAACTATGTTTTTATCTTCAATTGGTTTCATTAATTTGACAGCCACCGCAAAGAAGGAAATGGGGAAGAAGTGTGAATTGACGAAAAAAAACCACCTTTGAAAGTTTTTAACTACTAAAAAATATGGATATGAATATAGGATTATGGGGTACTGTTAGAGCAAAAAAGTAGGAAAAAGTCACTTGGTGTCAAGACACATCTGCGTATTTTTGAACGCTGCTATAGAACTGGCCAAATTTGCACACAAAGAGCAACGCGACGGTGACCCAGAGCTCGCTTATGATGGGAAGGACATCGTGCCTCAAGAGGTGATAGAAGTTGTTGAAAATGCACAAAGTATTTTTCGACTCGTCAAGTGGCACGTGACCAACTGACAAAAGAGTAGCCAACTGCGAGCACCCTGGAGACTACAGAGGTCACTTTTCTCATCTAATTTAGCATATCAACACTGCCCAATTTTTAAACTCGTCTAACAATTCACAGAACATTGAAAAAAATTGGAGATGTGCCGCATTTCCTGAAAAAGGGGTCCTAAATCAAAAGACCACTGGCTATGCTGATTAATCACGCTCATCGAAACTGATGGAAAGGAGAGCTCCAAGTTGTTCTCATGGGTTGCCTCGTGGCCAACCACAAAACGCTTTGTAGGATTGATTCTATACTGTTTTCCACTGTCCCCTAATCCACACCATGTGAGCCAAGACGGTATCAACCGGCTCTGTGCTTAAAAAGGACCAGTGCTGAGAAGGTTTGTGAGTGCTGCTACCGAGGTGTTCGTTTGGAGTGAGGAGAGGTGTGCAGAAAAGTTTGTTAGTCCTTCGATGTCATAGCATTGGAGGGGAAATGGAGACGGGCAGCCACGTGCATTCTACGAGACGAAATCGCATATCCACCGCGTGTGTCAATAAATTACAATTGAAAGCAACTGTTCCTGTTGTTGGAGCGTGATGTACATGTCTGTGGGAGGTAGAATTCAACCGAGAGCACAAGAAATTGCACTAAATGGTGGATGGAAAGAGGAGCTCTCTCGTCAGGGTATTCTTGGTGGGAGAAGCACATGCAACTGGAGTAAGTGTTAGTGGGACTGTTGCAATGCGCTTTCTCGTGGTGGTGGTGGTGGCACTAGCGCCAGTATCAGCATCAGGAGCTTTGATAATGTCCCAGTTAGTGGTAAAAGGTGGTGCCATTTAAAGCATGTGAATGGTGCACACCTTCGTCCACTTACCGTCTTGTGCCCTGCGCTCTCACGCCACCCCTCCTCTGCCTCCCATTTACACTCTCATCCAACCCCGCCCACCTAGAGCTGTCGGAGATGTCATTTGCATGTTTGTGCCTCTGATGCACACGACCTACTCTTCCATTTCTTCCTCGACTTCACCGGTGGTCGTGAAATTTCGCCCAATCCAGATCAGAAAGGTGCTTCACACCACGTTGAATGTCCTTCAGCATGCCAATTTGCAGGAGAGGACTGTTGCAATGTGTGGGAATGATTCAGCACCGTCCCCCATCCTGGACATCTCATCATTTGCTTCGATGATGTGGTGTGCTGTGCTCTTAAGATCCTGTAAATAACCGCACAACAGTGAAAAGGGGCAAATCCTGGGTCTCCCAATGAATGTTTGGCCTACGTCAATGATTGGTGAGCTCAGCTCGGCTCACAATGTTGGTGAAACTCGTCGTCGTGCGGCGCCAGACGTGACAGCCCGGATACGAAACGCAGAGACGGCATCGTGCCATGGAGACTTTGAAATGGCGTTTATGCTGCATTTTTATGGTCAACGTTTTTTGGCGTATTTGGTGCAATCTCTCCCCCTCTGGTGCCACCCTACTATCTGTTTTCGACGACAGCCTGGTGTCGCTCCCAAACCTGTCACCTTGGAGTTGTGTGAATAAAAAGGTGTTGAGTGAAAGTGGCATACCTAACGACGTTGGGACAGTTTCGAGCACCGAAGTATTTCCAGAAAGGATTCACGCTCCACATTGGGGTTGAGACTTGCAGCAACGCAAGCTTAGAGACTTAGGAGTAGACGTTGCGCTGTTTTTGCGAGTGCAAACTAGGCACTCTGAGAAGGAGAAAGTGGGCATTGGTAGCCGGTGTCTATTTTGAGACTGTGAAGTACTACTGAATGATCGATTGTACAACTACTCTATTCAATGGCCTTTTTCCCTTTTCAGACTATCTTTGCCATCTTTCTTTCTAATGACGTCTCCTTCCGGATGTTGCTTTTCTACGTACTTCTATTTTGACTTCAAAATTATGACCAAATTTTCCCCACTCATGATTCGGAACTTTTGACTGGTATTTAGGTTGTGATTATGATGTCCTAAATAATCTTGAAATTCGCATAGTGACATTAATACCTTTCTTTACCGCTGTTTAAATGTTAAACCGACTTTGGCTGTGAAACTCGGCTTCGGCATGTTTAGGTGCTCAAACTAGCAGACTTAGCCAACGTGAAAGTCCTCCAAGTTATTGGAAATTCTTTCAGAAATTTCTTTTGCATTCGTATCTGACCTTTCACTTTTTTCACTTTACGATTTCTGGTTACCGAGACTCGTCCGTACACAGGCTCATTTTTACCAGAATGACGCTGTTTTATGCGGCATTCATCCATTTGCTTCAGTTGATGCACATGGTTATATACATTTGGTGGTTGGCGCCTGGCCTCCACATTTTTCCACGCCTCGTGCAGTACGCCGTTCTCTCTTTGCCCCCCTCCAAAACACGCACACGCACGTACATTGGCAGTCACTTTCGCTCCCATTGGTGAATCCACATGAGCCCAAACTACCTCCACCCTCTTTCTCCTTCCCATCCCTAACTCGGTGCCGGTTTTCTGACCCACATCCATTACCCTTCTGAATGGTAGCAATCAGTAACAGTTCACGCAATGGGATGCTGACAGTCCATTGGACACCGCCCACTATGCCCGCTAGCTTCGCTCGCCCGTGCGCACGTGCGTGCACATGGCCCAGATATCGCCCACTTCAATGTCATTTTCAGCCATAGACAAAACACCACGGCGGGGCTATAAAAACCACCTACGCCCACCTACTTCCATGTTGCCTCCCTCTACCAGCGGTGCTAGCAGTACTAACATCACCAACACCAGTACCAATATGGCATGGCTGGACCGCTCTCACAATGACAGTCCCTTTTACGAATCTCTTGACAGTGACAATCACGAAACCCCCCAGCTCCTCGTCCTTGTATTCCGCGCCTACTTCTCTCCCATTATTTTCGTCCATGGAGTCTGCGGAAACCTGCTCTCTCTCGTTATCCTATTTCGTCTTCACCGACGTGCGCCGGGGCGCTTTAATCTCTATGCTATCGCTATCACAGTATCATTTCTTCTTCTCCTCGTTTTTGATACATTCCTGGATGACTTTTTTGGTCGAGGTCTCGGCTGGCTCACGCAGTACCGATTCAATCTCAAGATGGATCAGATATCCTCTCTTTCCTGCAAATTTATCACCTATGTAACTGACAGCAGTGGATTTATGGCTACAACCACTTTGGCTGTTTTTGGACTGGATCGGGTGCGTACTATCTACTCACCCCTCCAATTCCGTGGCGATCGGTATCTTCGATGTACAACAGTTCTCATTGTCGCTATTGTTGTAATTGACTTGGCGCTCTTTTCACCAACCTTTGTGTTCTATGACATTGTTGCTTCCAACGTCACCAATCAGACTTCCTGCACTCTCACAAATCCTAGCCTCCCTGGTGCTACTTACACTCTTCTAATCTATGTCCTTGGTTCGTATACCCTTCCCACTCTCGTAATCGTTATCTGCAACTTCTTGATCGCCTGTCAGCTTGTAGCCATTAAAAGAAAACATCGGAAGTGTGGAATCGATGTCTCTAGTCGGCGCGACATTCGTCGCATCATCGGTCATTTGGGGATCAACACTGCCTTCCTCCTCCTCATGATTCCTTTGGTAGTTGTCATCCTCATGCGTTATGAGTCTTCTCTCTGTCCCTCGCGTCACTCAGAGGCCTACCGACAGCGCTTGATTCACCTCTCACGCTTCTTTAGCTCTCTCCTCTCGGTTTATTTCTCGAGTAGTTTTTGGGTCTTGTTCCTTTTTCTCCCCACTTTCCGAGACGCGGTATTGGAACTGCTCCTCGCCTGTCCACTGATAGCCACATCAGTGTGTGGACCCTGCCTCTACCGCCACATGACATATGGAGGTGCGCGGCGATTTCGCGCCAAATCGATGACGCCCTCGTTAATGTTTCTTTCGCATCTGCCGCCGCCGACGTTGGACACGCACAGACAGCACTTCCAAATCCGCGGAAGCCTTCCATCCTCTGGTCTGGCTATCCTCGCTAAACCCATCCACTCGATCTCTACGCCCAGTATTGCGCATCTCAAGACATGAGACACTTCCCGCTATCGTTTTGACCTACCAGATTCTTTTCATATTTTTTTACACTTGATCGCAGTCTTTTTTTAAGTAATAATTTACGATGTTCACCATCCTGGCTCACTTCCTCTTGGGTTTCGTGTGGGAGATTACCTTGGAAAGATGTACTGAAATTTTTGAATGCTTTCTGACTTTACTGTGGCTATTGTTCCCATTGAAGCGTTTTTTTCTTAAGATATGAGGTTACTCATATATTTGGTTGGCTATCTTGTAGACTTATTTGATATTGTGTCCGAAAACCTGTTAAATTTTCTTGATTGTGCAAGCCACTACCGTCTATGTAAATTGAAGAGACCTGAGTTTTATTTAGAGTTCGTCTAAATTTTCATGTTTGTTTTTCCTTATTCCATACAGCATTTTTAAGGCGCTCCCTGTTGTTATTTCGTCGTCACACTCTCACGATGCATTTTGAATTACTCCTACCGTCAATGGTATCTTAATGTGCTATTTTAGGTTCTGAAATCAAACAGTGGGTAGTCTTTAATCTGTTCGTGCTTTCATATATTTTTTTCCAAATTTCAGTGTTCTTCAACGCTTTCCAGATGCCTTATCTTGGGTGATTTCTAGACTTTCAGAGATTATATTGCTTATACGACTACCTGCACTTTGCTTCTCCATCTATTTTCTAGAAGCAATTTCAGCCTGTTTTTTTAATTCCGTTGTTTAATCTGATTGGTACAGCTGAAAGTTTTTTGCTTTCTCTGATGTTTAAGCCATAAAGAATAGCTGCCACCTGCACGCGAATTGTCGAATTACTTTAATTCAAATAATCAGGCATTTTTTTAGCGGTTTTCTGTTACTCTTGGTTACATTTTTCATTTGTAAAGTACTCGAGACGAAAGTATATCGGAAAGCTATCAGTTCCCTAACTGATTAGCAAGATCACCCTTAAGCTTTCAGTTGAACGTCAAACGTAGCGCTGCAGATGATCTAGCGCTTCAGTGTGATACCAGTTATCTCATATTTTTTGATCAATCCCATTGCTGTTCAGGAGTTGGAGAGTGCGGTTTTTTTTTCATGTGGAGGAAATCTTACGTCCATTTTATTCGAATCCAACCGATCTACTTACGGCATGATTTATAACAACTACTCGTCATAACCTGGTGGGAAGTAAACACCACTCGCTTTTAATGCTGAATCCAGAGAAAAGTCCCAATATTGCTCTGCGTGGCATGATAACAGATGTGCCAATTCAACTTCAATGTCAGAAATTTAAATTTCATCTTTTGTGTCTAGTGTTTTTGGACAGGTTAGCGATTCCTGAATTTTGGCAAGTGTCGAGATCTATATTCTGGCAGAATGCTGGATCTCGGATTACTGATTGTTTCGTGATGTCTATTTTCCCCAACCATCCAGTCGGGTCACTTGGATCTAGGCTTTTGGTTAGGCCGTCTTTCGAACCTGTCATTTAAATAATGTTGTGCTGAGCAATACTGCTCCTCTGCACTAATAGAAAATGCTTGTTTTAGTAAGCTACAGGTCAGTTTTTATTTTAATCTAATTATTTACAAGTGTGTCTGTCTCTGATGTGTGGCAACTAATCGTTGCAATGCTGTCAGCATTGTGCTGTGCCATTTAGAGCTCAACAAGCCTATTAAAGTTGTCTTACTGGCTACACTTGTTTGCTAGAGGTCTCACTATCCTGGCATTTGCCTCTACAATTAAAGGGAATCCTGTTTTCGTTTGAAATTGCGAAGCAGTTACTTTGAGGGGTTAATTTTCTTTGTAATTAAGAGGTGCGTTTATGTGGTGATATGTTACCGGGGCCGGCGTAGACGGCACATCAGTGCGTTTTTGTATTTTGTCTTGAAATTACCTTTTTTAAAGTAGAAGAGGGGATTGCTTTGACCTTGGACAATGATTCCTAAGCGGTCGGATCATGATATTCCTTCTGCCACACTGCCAAAATTCTCTGTCACCGATAATTTATGAATTACGATTCCATGCAAACATTGTTGTACTTAAACAGTCTCCGGAAGCATTAAATTGTATGTGATTCTGGGAATAGCTCTACCATATGGTTAAGAATTAATAGATTCGAGACCGTGTCTAGGGGAAACAAGATCTAGGAGGATTAGCAGCATAAAGTAATTCAACGCTGTCAGCTGTGTATACAATACTCATTGATGGATATGGATGAACAATGGCACGATTTGCTGTGCGTGTTTATGGTGGGGCAGTTGCACTTCATTGCCACAAGACGATGACCAGAAGCATCAAATCTTCGTTGTCCACATGCGATACCGAAAAACCAAGACTGGAAGGGGAGGGAGGGGAGGCCAGTACCGATTGAAAGAGGCCCTGATCCACCGGTTAGGCTTGAAACAAACGGTTCTGTTCTCCCGCTGCCAGCATAAAGAGTGGACTAGAAGGGGACGCTTTCAGTGGAGCATTTCGCATGTACGCACACACGTACGCACGCATCCATTTGCCAATAACCTGAGATGTGAGTTGTTGTAAGTCGCGCAGACTTTTATGCCTTAATTACGGAAACAAAGGAGGAAAATCATGTGGGCAATAAAGCTGGCCTTATTTGCCCCGGCATGCACTCCGATGTCAGTAATTGGGTGACCTGAGGGAGTGGGGGAAATTTGAGGGGAGGGGAGGGGAGGGGAGGGGAGGTGATCAAAAGCCTGGACACCGCGTAGTAATAACGCATTGCCTTGGGAAGTCAGCAGCAAAGAGGGCGGAGGGTGTTTGCAAGGTGGACAAAGAAGAGTAAATTGGAACGGCACTTTGGCCTGAAGCAGCAGTTCAAACCGAAGATAATGTAGGCTGCATGAGATGTGATTTCTTGAGAGCATTTACGATTGATGAGACAGATGGGGTTACTGAGCATTCCTCTTCTGGAAGGTATTTTAGCCAGAAGTATTAAGTATCAATCACCAACTGCTTGGAAGAGATTACTTTAGGAAGGATGATGTTTCAAGAGGGGAAAAAGTAAAGTTAAACAAAACAATTCAGAGTGATTTAATTGTCCTGGTGTGGTGCCAAAGCTTTTGCAATAGAACTGAACAACTCAAAAACCTTCTGAGTCTTTCATTATTTTTTTATCCCGCCAGTTTTTTGAGCACGAATTCGGTGCACCTGTCTATCACAACACGTCATTTGCACCACACCCTTGCAGTACTGTGCCCCAATTGGTGCAGGTATTAAATTTGTATTGCTAGTGTTGACCGTTTAATTTATTCTTCATAACGCTTGTTCAAAACTTAAGGCTCGCGTATATCGAACTTTTATCACACTTTATTAATGTATGTGTGGGCTGCTTTTAAGTGTCATCTGCTCCGTGGTAATCACGTTTTTACCTCGACTCTGTTTTGTTGATCTACGCTCAGCTTTCGACCTGTAATATTTTTTTCCAGTGCAGATGGGGACACTGCTGCTAATGTAGCTTCCGATTTGCCCCTTTAAGTATTGGCAGCCACTTGTCGGGGAGTGTCGACAATGTAAGCATATAAGATGGAAATAAGTACCGTTCGTATAAGTGGTATAAGAGGAACTTTACGCCAGGATTATAAAGTCTAGCTTTTAAGGGGTTGAGCAGCGCTTCATTGTGGTGTTTATTAGCACGTAAAGTATAATTGCTACTGATGCTGTGCTCCATGCTACTGTGTCACTCGATGTGTTCTTAGTCTGTACAGCCCATACTGTGCTTTATTGACAGAATTTGCCTTCAAAAGGATGAGTTCGCGAATCCTCTTTGAGTAATGCTTTCACTTCTTGGTTAGATCGTTGAGAGCTCCAAGAGCAGTGGTGTACTAGAGGTAGAATAACTGAAAAGATGGACACTGTGGACTTTCATCCACTCTGGATCGGTGAACTCCTTTTTTCAGCGGCAAAACTCTTTGAACACGGACTTTCATTTGTACAGTAATAAATATTCGCTTAAATGACGCAAAAATTTGTGTGGAATTTGGTATTTGATAGGTTCTTTTGAAGTTTTGCGCGTTATTGCCATTTTATTCCGACTACGCTCATTCATTCCGAACATCTGCATTTAAGGCAGAAATTTAAGGAGCTAAATACTTTTGTTCGGTTAATAGGCAATAACCCACTTAAATTACCGTGGAATTTTTACCCTTTCCCTTTCGATTGCGACAATTTTATCTCAACTGTGTGATAGTAATCGCGAAGACCGGATGAGACAGTCAACACCCTCCATCAGCCGCCCTATCGGACAGTTGCGTGCTGCGAGGCTGCAATCATTTGAATAGACCTTAATGTTATGCGTGGGGGAGAGGGAAGGTGAAGCCGGATGTTTCTTTTTGACCGCAAACCTATTGCTCCGGATGTAAATGACTTTGTGTTTACGAACATAAATAATTTAAACAATCCGCATTAGCTCACATTCACACTCGCGTCAGTTGGGTTTGGCCATTGCCATTGACCATGGGTTATTTTTAGCTTAGGTGGGCAGATTCTACGATTCATTATCCCGCAATTTTCTTGGACATCATTGATGGCGGCCACCTTGTGCGTACTACATTAAAAATGCGGTGATTTTTCGGAGATAAATGAGAAAGTATCCAGTTCCAACTGGATACAAACAGCTGGTTTTGTGTCAGTATAGAGCTTAACAGAATGCATGGAAAGCCATCTTGGTTTGATTGAGGGAAATGCGCCTTCTAGTTATTGGCTATTCGTCAACCAACTAGGGAAACATTCCCTAGTTGGTCAGATACGATTCGGTACCTTGCTTAGTCCACAGTAATATTCTCGAATGTTTTAGGCTACTTATTGTGTGCGCCTACGTGTGTGGAAACTAAGATCAACTCGCTATGTATTCACTATAGGTGATTAAGAAGGTGCATGAAAAAAGTGGAATCTGTTACCTCGTACTGGACGATTTACTGCATTTGTGTCTTTGAAGAGTGTTTGGGCCACTTTGTAACTCCCATCCAATATTTCTGATCGCCCTCTGATTCATCCTTTGTGATTTTACTTGATTATCGTTATCCCATGAAGCAAAGATTTCAAACAAACCACAATGCCAACACGGCTTGCATTTTTGCAATTTTATTTTAAGGCCAAATGGATAGTGACTGTGGCATCGGTGTTATTGGCTCTATGGTGCAATCTCTAGGTTTCGTTATTAGTAGTCTTCTACCCGTAAGTTATTGGCAAATACCTAAACAGCACAAAATAAATCTACATTAATATGCTGTTGATGCTACAGTGTGCAAATAATGAGTGTATTTTTATAAGGAAACCAAGCGATTGCGTGGAATTGTGTTTTTTCAACTCCCTTTCCAACTGGGCGGAAGCACGATGTGAGTTTTACTGTGATAATTTTTTTAACCACAAGGGAGTTACACATTCTTCTCCGTCTCCTCTTTTACTCAGTTTTTTTTCTCTTCCAACGATTCCAAATGTGACTGGTCATTGCAAAGGAAAGATTGTGATCTACACTTCCACAGAACCCCAGCCTAAAGGACATAAGGTCTTTTAAGAAAAGCACCTTCTCTTCGTTGGCTAACTAGTCCTGCCTCCTTGTAGAGAAGTTTTTCTTGCATATCGAGTTGTTTCCTTTTGTGTAAGTAAGTCCCAGTTACAATTGTTACTAAGACTTCATCGAGTAAAAAATTGCATCCATAATCCACCACACTCAAAGCAGGTACGGCCTTTTGAGGCTGAAATAATGTGTGCCTTAAAGCTATGGGGCTCGTAGAGAGGGATCGTTTGGAGAGCACAAAATCGTGAATGCCGTTTCTTATCGCAGGTCTTTGGATCGGCTAACAATCCACAATCTCCGTATTTTTATAGTGACAACTCTTTGGTAGACTTCTAAGTCTGTTATCAGTGCATGTGGCTGCTATCTATGTGCCTAGCTCCCACCTTAGGTCTCCCTTCACGGTTGCTGTAGGGGTAAACAACCTCTTTGACCATCTACATCAGGATTTGGTAAAAAATTTTGACTCTTCAACCTTGATTTACCATTATCAATAGCGGCACGTGATTTTCAATGCTGTGGTTTATTCTGCTACCGCATTCCCCGCCCCTTCCCAACACTACGAGAATCTGGGTTTAAAGTAGAAAAGCGATGGACACCTATCCATGAATGTTATGGTGTATGTACATAAACAGCTGCATGCAGCTGACATTCCTACGAGTTACAAGATGCGACCGAAAAGGGTTATACCGGTCGTCAAATGTTAGTTCCTATCTAAATCTATCCAAAGACTTAAGACTGGTAGATTCAGCTCATCACCTTCGTCCCCGTGCTGTTTTCTCTGTTGGTGAAAATCCAAAGTACTTGTTCAACCTTCGCTTAATTATGGCGGTTTTCTTGGATATGTGTACTTATTTTTCAATAGTTCCTTTACACTTTTGGATAATTACAAGTTTGGTTTCCTCTTTTCTGAAGTTTTATTAATGTTTATTTCTTTTAGAAAGAGACTTTTTCTACAAAACGGCCGTAGCCTTTTCTACTGCTACGCTTTGTTGGAAGAATTTTGCGAGCGTTTTATGTAATAAAATCCCCGTCAGTGCTCTACTTGGTAGGGTAGATAAACCTTTAACTACAGCTTGCCTTTTCTCCATGTTCAGATTATATTCTAAACCAGCAAATCAGCACTCTCCTTCCTCACTTGAAGGTGTTACACAGTGCAGGGGTACGAGTATAACCGTTAGGCCTTTCTGGGTTTGGGTGTTGCAGTAGGATTGGAGGGATTATAAGTATAACCATCGCGAATAGGGTCGAATGCAATATGCTTGAAGGTTGTGTCGCACTTGCGCTTTTTCCCTCTGTCTGGATAGTGCTTTTGCAAAAAATGACTGGAAAATAAATTATGCACTGATAATGAATAAATGAATCCCTGATTCCTTCGAGCGACACGCATTAACAACAAAACAGCGCGATAGAATTACCCAAACGTTGAATGGAGAAGCTAATTCAAATGAAATTTATGCTTCACAACGTTAAGGAAGTGTGAAAACACCAACACGGGTAACACTCCTGAATTCCGGAGTTCGTATGAAAAAATGTATTTGATCTAACAATTAGTTCCAGATCCCAAGAGTGAATGTCCTGGCAAATCCGATGCGCTTGCTTATGCTCACACGTGTAGATAGGTGGTGCTCTCACAAATATGGGTGTGAACATATCTAAAAATTGGGAATCAGCTTCAATCCTCACCTCTTCAGCTTACACTATTCCCCTTTCTGCAAAGGACCTTCTGAGTCCTTATTTGGGGCTGCGGCCGGCTGAACGTCCAGAGCCCCTTGGGCATTGGTAGTTTCAGTGTAAGAGGTGAACGCCACTTGTAAGGGAAATTACAATAAAGTAATTTGTCTTTGTCCTTTTTTATTCTGATTTGTTCAACTTTGAATTTAATTCAATAAAGGCCGCGTCTAGGCAGATGTAATACTCCCAAACTTTTTTTTCCACAAGAGGAAGGGGTAGCGATACCAGAGTGGTTAACCCTGGCAGAGGGTGTGCGACTGCATCCACTAACGGAGACGACGGTAGTGCCGGGTACTCTAAACCGCCTCATTGGGATGCTTAGCGTTGTTACTGAAGAACTGCCAGATTGTCCTCTCTACTTCCAGTCGGACCGCCTCTGTGCCGCCCTGCGTACTCCTGTGCCAAAAATCGCCCTTATCAGGTCAGCCTTTATGCCTATTGTCCTTGACTTTTGGTCAAAATTTTCATCGTCTTTTCTTTGTGAAAAAGATGTTTGATGCTCTTTTAGCATGTGGGCTAGCTCTGTAGACGTTAATAATCCGCGTGGATTTAGAAGGTAGCTTTAGCGTCAAAGCACACAAGCCTTGAGAGGCTGGAAGCATGGGTGGTCTGAGCAAAGCTGTGTGCCACCATCGTGGCGGCCAAACTGTGGGAGACTGGTAGTGCTGCCACGTAGTTCTGACCCTGTTTTGAGTGTTGACCTCCGTACTTACTGTGGCCTTTTCTTCTTTCATCGGCATAAATGCTCAAGGCAAGGGTGGAAGCTGTTGACATGAGCTTTTCATACTTAATGGCGGTTGAAAACCTAGAAAGTTGTAGTGGTAGTTATTTTCGAGATTTTTGCTTAAGATCAAGCGTAGTTTTTGCAGCAATTAAATTCTTAAACTCATTGCCTTTTATTTTGGGTGAAATCATTTGAGCATAATGCTGGGCAGGTTGGCATCACGGCAGACTGTTTCTCTGGATCACCCATAGCTTCACGCAACATTAGGGGTATTGAACTTCCAGATCATGCTCGTATCTGACTACGTTCAGCTCTCCGAGGGACTTTGTATTCTTTACAACGTGGTCTTGGTGCATCATGAACCCAAAAGCCAAGTTTTACAAGTTCCAAAGAGCCTTCTGCCGTCAACTCCATTCACAACCGTCTCCTTTCCTTCTGTGGCTTTTCGTTTGGTGCATTTACTTTGCGGAGAATGAGAGTACGGAAATGCATTTTTATCTTAAAAGAAATAAATTTAGGCGAATAGCCGACATTAGGGTTTAATGCCACCGTTGTGGCTGCCAAATAATTAAGTTTCTCATGTGAAATAGTTGTTCTGTTCTCTCGAAGGAGCAGCAATCTAATTGTCGTAAAGCACACTTACGACAACCAAAGGACTCCATTAGTAATTACTTGAAGTCATTCATATTAGATGAGGCTGTTATTTTCGTCAATACTTTTATCAACACAAATGACATTTCCTCAAAATCGCGACGATAACTCAGCAGAACAATGCGCGGAGGTGGTTATTCCCCGCGTGAAGCCACTGCTCTAACATTGCTTTATGACTATTCATCACCTCCCTCCGCCTGCCTGGGTTTTTCAGTCCCTCTGCCAAACGGTTTCCACTTTCAACCAAGTACTGGGTGGTTCGCACTCCACTTCCAAATTGTGGGTGATCAAAAACATTGTTCGACTTATTTTACTTTGTAAGATTGCTGTGGCATCTATCGTCTACTTGGGCGCAAAGTCAAAAGTACCTTCATAACAAGGATTCAGGTGGTCTAGGCGACTATTGGGCACAGGCAACACAACCGGGGCTCCATGTCACTGGCGCGGAGGTCCAGTTCCCCATGCAGATACCACGCATTCGTTGAACTTTTCGATTTAGAGCTCAGTAATAGTCTCCTTTGGGATTTGTGTCGTTACACTTTTTTGTGAATGTTTTCTCCCTATCTGCTGAACCGAATATACCCGTAGTCGTACTTCCTTTCTATTTTTTCCTACTCTTATGCTGTCAGTGATTTTCGCAAAAAATACATTAACCAGTGTTAAAGGCGTTTTTATGGGTTCCTCTTTTCCATTACCGCCTTGCTTTCTATTTCCCACTCTCTTAGACTGCTACTTTTTTCGTCACTTAAAATTTTGGCGAAATCAATACGACTTTCTTTCCAAAAAGGGGATTTTCAGTTTGTTCTGGCAGATGATGGCTACAAATTGGCAAAAAAGCAGTATAATTTCCGTTACTTGGGGGTTCCTTTCCCAAATGCTTTATGACTTCTTTTTTTAAGTTATGCTAGCTCCCATTTTCAGCTACGGGAGTATTCTAGGACGTCTTAAAAATTGGCGTCTAGATAAGCCAACAAAGTTCATATTAAACCGTTACGTCCATGTTAAGTTAAGTAAGCTTGTAACAGAGTTTTTCCACTTGTCATTCATCAACATACATTGATGATCCACTTAGGGGCGATGTCACTTTATAAATCTTATTTTGATACAGCATCCATCACCCCTCTCCCTCTCTCTCGTCCAAAACTGAGAAATAGATCTTACCACAAGTGGTAATTCTTTTGGGAAAAGATCTGTTTAACCTCCTCAAATTTGAGGACCCACTTTAGTGAATAAATTGCCCAAACAGCTAATTGCGAGTATTGTAATAAGCAATTTTGTTGGATGTAGGAATGCGTCGTCTTGTATGTCTGAAACTCATGCCTTTTATATCGCACTCTGGCGTTGCAGCTGTGCTTTCTATGCTAAATGCTACTTCACAGCCCCTATTGCCTCTGGCACAGGCCTTGACAGCGAGTGCGTTTAGAAATGTTTCGCAAAAAGTGTCTGCCTTTTTACTGTGAACGCTCTCTCTGATTCGAAGCTCGACTGCTCTGTGGCAGGCTGTTCTTAATTGTCCTGAACCCGACATTACGCTATAGTCATAAAAATTCCACACTTTTTTTGCAATTCACCATTTCATTCTGCTTTCCCGTAATGAAACGATAATGGGTCTTCTCACAATTAAATCCATTGTCTCCATACCCTTGTTTTAAATAGTTTAGAGTAATTTTACCTATACGTAAGTAAAATTATTAGCTTTAAATGGTTGAGCTTGATCATATACTAGAGTCCAGTGTGTGGTCTTTTAGGAATTTTCAGTTCTTCTCAGTGCTACTGCAAATTATATTTGGCCCAAAAATAGGCTGTTTCCGAAAGGAAGTGCGAGTTTTTTTGAAATCGAGACGTCATCGTTTGTCTGGAGGCAAGGCTTTTTGGCTGAAATAAATGATCACTTGCCTTCGTGGTGCTGGCGAAACGAAATCTCTTTATTTTGTCTCATCTGCATAATTTCGAAAAGAACTTGCTATATGAATTGCCTGCGATAGCTACCACCAAGATTAATGGTTTCCCGGGTCACTATCTCCCTTGTGTGGAACAGGTGGCTCGCCAGAATTCTTACCGTGTTGTATCTCGTTTGGAATGCACTGTGAAATAAATTAGGTTTTCGTGAGGAAGATTCACTAAGAATGGCGTATTTTTTAACAGGGTTTGTTTGACTGACGATAGACACGCTTTTTTATGAATGTATAGCCTCAGCAACCACGCGAATCGTTTTGTTATATCATAGACTAATTCTCAGGGAAAATGTGCTAAAATTAGCTGTATCGGCTTGGAAGTGGAATTTCAGTTCAGGGGCTATTCATGCATCAGATTTTGCAATTTAGCCATAAATTCATGAAATACCCAAGTCTAGCAAAAAAATGCCTTCTAGCAGTGAATGTGTGTCTTTATTTTCGTGAAAGGTTCCACTGTCGTTGTCATTAATAAAGTGATACCCCCGATTTCTTGAAGCAGGTCAGTACTACTTTCATCTTTCACCTCTAAGATTGGTTGTTTTTGAATGCGTCTTTGGCCATTTCTTTTCTTGAATTCTGGGTGGACCTTCATTCATTTTTGTTTGATTATTGTTGGCCAGTACCTGCCACTGTGTTTAACATTACATAACTGGAGTTTTTAGTTCCAATTAACGTCTCTGAAAAGGCTAACTGCTTGCTTTGTGGGCAAAAAGGCAGACAAAATTTATTTAAAGATAGCTTTAGACTTACTCCCCCTATCGATGATTTGTAGCACCCCGATATTTTTTTTGAGGGCAAAGGAAGGCAATGCTAGGACCGGCCATGTACTGTGGACATAAAAGAAGGTCTTTTAGCATATCCGGAAGGAAAAAGGTGCGACCTTAAGGATTATACAAACAGTCAAGGTATTTCACAGCCTCCTTCTTTTGAGCGTTGTTCCCACCGTTCTCTTTGCTCAATCAGAGTGTAGTTGGGGTTGTAAAAAATATCCATCAATCAACCGCACCAGTCGTTGATTTTGTGTCAAACTTGGAAGATCTGACTGCGTGTCACTGATCCCTCTCGGCAGTCTCACTGGACCCGGAGTTCTGTCTTGGAATGTTTTTAGTCGTGAGGACACTGGTCTCACTGGCCTCTGTTTTCTATCCACCTAGTAGAGAGTAAGCGGAGTTTTGCGAGTTTGCGTAATTGCAACTCATACAGATACAGTAGATGGTTCTGGAAGTGCAACATTGCTGCTCGTCTTAAGCGTTCATAATGCGTTTCACGTTTTACCAAACACTAATTTGGTCCAACAGTAATGAATTTACGGTGGGGAATTTAGTCTCTCTTTTCGTCAGATTCGTATTCTGGGCGTTTAATAAAGAGTGACCCGGTGTGAATTTTGAAGCGATCCTCATTTATGTGTAACTTTTCTTTTCCTTCTCAATTTGCTACTATCGCTTAGATTATTCCCACTACTCCTCTTTGGATCGTTTCACGGCACATGTTTCCGTTATCACTGTTGCCTTCGTTGCTTCGCGAGATTGCCTTGTCCGCCCACTTGATGTGCAAAATAAGCGAGGTTACCCATTTGGGTTGATTTACCGTCTGATTCCATGTTCTACACCCATCGTCCGTTCAAGCTAGTGAGACTAAGTTGCTGCTCTGAATAAGAAAATTTTAAAGATGGCCACAAATTGTTCGTTGGTTCAGTAGTGCCTCCGGTATAACACCTTCGCCGTCCCCAGATTGGCAGTCTGAAGGGTATAACGGTCATTTGTAGAGTCGACAATCGCAAGATCGCTTCCTACATTACCTTAACGCTGGAAAACCATCTGGAAGGTGGGTTTAAACTAGTTCAAATCAACATCCACAAGCTGGATTGAAAAGATGTTGCCTTGAAACGCTCAAAATTCAACTGTGGCATTCTGGCCTTGGGGCGAACCACTGAGTGTTTCACAGCTGGAAGTGATATCCGGATCCTTACCGCAACAAAATGTGTCTTCTACGTTGTTGACCGTTACTGAGTTTGCTTCTCATAACGCTTTAGTCATCTGGGCGTCTTCTCCGACCGAAGAAACTGTAGCCTGGTGATTTAAATTTCAAGAATATATTTGATCATGCTTTAGTGGACCTACTCCAAGCAGGAAAGCTGCTTTGCATCGACCATTAGACTGGAAGCAAAACAGATTTTGGTGGCTGAGTGGTGGGGAAGAAAACCCGCCCAGGAAGGCCCGTTATCCTATGTTTATTTATCGGAGGACTCCTCGGGACTGGTAGCTTCCGGCAGGTCCCAGTGCAAAGTCACTCATAAAAAATCGCTCTTGGAAGCTAATTAATTTGCACCATGGAATGACGCAAGATGAGAATGCTCTTCTACATGACCACTCCCTAATCTAGGATGTCAATCGCCTATGTTCTGTGGGTCGAAAGTCAGAACTGAGAGCTGAACCTTTGCGTATTCAACGATGTTCCAGGAGTCAGCTATAGTGTTGTACCTTACCTATGCTTCCCAGCGATCTTGGATAAAATTGTTCGTCACAGTCTCTCACTAATCCAAGTAAGCGCCAATTCACTGGGGATGGCTAGCATTTAACGGTTAGAGCTCCCCTTAGCCTTCTTTTTCAAATAAATTTTTACTACAGCTCCTCCTGGATAAATGAACTTCACATTGCAACTTAAACGAAGCATCACTCCCTTGAGGCTATCGGGAACGCAAGATTAGGTCTGCCGTGAGAATATCACTTTTTTTAAACTGTTTTGTAACGCAGGGTTTTTGAACGACCTCCTAACTGACAAAAGCATCAGGCGATCCCCACGGGGTAGTGCTATACTACCCGTTCTTACCAAGCGGTATTTTTGCGATCATGCTGAAGGGGGGTCAAGTCAAAGCCTGTCCATAAGGTGAGGACAGGCAATGCGCAGCACAAACATTATGGAGTTGTTGAATTAGACTGTTGCCAACACAAGTGAATCGGTACTGGGCTGATATCGCAGCTAGTCCTCTTCATTTGCGTGATCGCAAACTTTCAGGCTTTAGTTGTTATGGGCGCTTTCGCATTTTGGGGTCATAAAACCCTCTCCTCCCACTCATTGTCTGCTTCGGCTTGCATGTGAAGGTGCACTGCAAGATTAACGGCATTCCCCACTTCGCGTTGCCAGTACGCTTAATCTAATGCTTTTGGTAAGATAACAGCCTTAACTTCTTATTCAGTATCAAATTTTCTTTATGGGATTTGGAAAAGAAAACACTTGCTAGTTTTTTCATTGCCGTACCGGGTTAAACATCTAATTTAAAAGTTTTCTATCATCTTTTGTTTAACCTTCATTAGGGCTGCTTCTTTTTTGCCTTCAACGCCGAGATTGATGAAGTCGGCACAGTCTCAGTTGTGTACCAAGCAGACGCATTGGCGGGATATGCTCGGAATTTGGGCCATCGTGGGGATCGGAGGAAGGAAATAAGATTGATTGTTACTGAAGGAAGTGGAGCTATCCACTGATTTTGTTTACACATTCCAAGTCAAAGGTGTATCCTATTTGGATTCTTGGTGCATCTTTATGCAGACTAATCAACTGGTCCGGGAAAATGGCAACCTTTATCACGCTGCCCTCTCGTTATGCATAGTAAAAAGATGTCATTTTTAAATGGCCTTAGAACCTGAACTTCGTTGGCTCTCGATTTGGGACTCCTATCGCACTAATGCAATTCAATAATTGCCACCATAATCATAATCAATTTTCGTTATTGAAATGTTTGTGAGAATTTTTGTCAACTTCGAACATTGTGATTCACCTCTAAACAATGCATTTTGTGTCCCAGATCGGCACTCCTCAATGCCGGCTACCGCGTCTCCTTCTCCCATGCAGCACTGAGTTCCATCAAGACGGATGCCCCAATGTCCTTCATTTGGGACATAATGTGCGCTTGGAAGCGGAAGTATGAAGCCGAAACAAAGGCGCGGGACAGTTTGAGATCGTCGACACCACCACCACTGCTGGAGGAGGGCAATGATGAGATGGGAAATGGGGGAAAGGCAAAGAAACAAAAAAAGCATGGTAAAAAGCATCCACCCAGTGAGGCGGCGCTTCGCGTTGTCGACAGACTGATGGCGCGTCCACCCAATCCAATGGTCTCCTTCGAAGCCCATCCAGACGCCAATCCTCCCTCCCGGGCTAGTGGACTTCTGAGGTAAGTTGCTGTACATACATATATCCTACCTACTCTTGATTTGTAGATAGCTGTTGCAAGCGAAAGGCTCGAAACGATTTTGCTCCACGAATTTTCAAAGCTTATTTCCGTAGGCCAGACCCATTCTTCATTAGGAATCCTATTTGTCACAATCCTTTCACGGTTTACCCGGATCCGATTTTGCGAAATACCCACGCGGTCTCCTGTACGTCCTCTGCATTGTCTAGCAGGGCACGAATTTTACCGCAGGTTTGAAAGTCTTTTAGCTCAACTATTTAGTTTTGGTACAGAAAATCACAAATCACAAATCCCTCGAGAAGGAGTACAGAAGCCATTCAAAAGTGGCGCACCACCAAGGGCTCACAATTGTTGCACACAGCTTAAGCCGATGGCTAGAAAACTTGAAATTTTTTGTTGGGCCCTATAACCAATAATTCTTGAGTCTGTTATTTACAGTGGATGAAATTCGTTTGAGAAATTATGGGCATTCACACAGGCAAACAAGGTTTACAATTAATACGGCATTATGCTCCATTAATATTACCACGGTTGGTTTAGTCCCAAAATGGGCATCAATTCTTCGCATTTGCATTCAACGAAACGCAAAGCTGTTGAATGACGCCTCCCTGCATTTCAGATACCAGATGAATCCTGAGCCTAACTGGGGGCCCAAAGCTCGCCCCTCACGGAATGCTAAGAGTCACGATGCGGACAAGGCAGTTACTTCACCGCAACTCAAAAAGCTGAGAACATTGGATTGACAAATACAACTATCCATTTACCTAATTCATTTTCATTAAATATGCATGCGAAAATTAATTCCAATTCTAGAGATGAGGATGCACTGAAGGTGGAGTAGATGGACGGACGAGTAATTGAAATACGGGACGTGGAGGGGTATCAGGCTCTTGTCAAGTCGGGGGCGGGAGCAGGGGTACAGAGTGACGTGGAAGTTGTGGTGCACTTGGTCGCCTCCCAGTCCTCAAGGGCGGCGCGGCACTGAGTGAGAGAGGCCTCGGCGTGTTGGCTAACCCAAGGGTCATGGATCACCTCTGCAGCTGTGATCCGCGTCATCGCGTCTCTTTCCAGCACCTGCCACATCCGAGAAGAGGTTTATTGTTCAAAACCAATGTTAAGACAGTGGTCACGATAGCCAGGCGCTGTGCTGACGCATCTCATGAAAGATTTTAATGTGGACCTGTCGCAGTTAGATTTAGGAATCTGGGCTGTCCCACGACAGGAACGGTTGGTAAATGGAAGCGCGTGATAACCTCAAAGCGACACCAACGCCAAAAAGTAATAAGCTCAAATGGGGAAAAAGCACAACCTTTGTCACTTATAGATCGGGAGACTTACTCGCTTTAGAAAACGAATGGCTCCTTCGCAGTTTATGAAACTGAAGTCGACTTCGTCATTTCGGATAGCAACCAAAGTTTCTTCCTCAGATGCTTTCTCAAAGGGAACTCTTTTACACAGCATCTCATAAGCTGTAACACCAAGGCTCCACACATCACATTTGGAATCATGCATAAAATCCACGGAGGTCATCTCCGGTGCGAGATAGGACAGTGTGCCCCAAACAGCGGTACGCCTAACCAGGGGTCAGTTGGGAACAAGAGGGACTTGCCTAGAACCTGGACTGTGGACTGCACAGCCAAAATCACCGACCTTTAATTCCCCATTCACACCCAGTAAGATGTTTGAAGGATTAATATCACGATGAATAACTCTACGGTTGTGACAGTAATCAAGTGCGTGCGCCAGCTGATAAACGTACTGTTTTGTTTGAAAGTAATATCAGCTCTCTTAACAAACTAACCGTTGAAGATCGAGCATGGGTAAAGTTGAACTTCTGGATGTCTTTTGACAGTTCGCCTCGAGGTGCAAACTCTAGCATCACATAAACACGTTTAATATCGTAGAAATAGCCATACAAACGGATAATATTAGGATGCCTGGAGTTAAAAAAGAAAAAATTACTTGAGGTGAGACTGGATCTCGATTTCTCTTTGCAGTATTTGCATCGTTTCAACAGTTGAAAAGTGCAATCTAAACATAATCTAAAGATAACACCAATTCAAGCATGGTACTTACTTTAAGGCACAAAATAAATCGACTCTTCTTCTCCCTCACGAGGTACACAGAACCGAACCGACCTTTGCCTAAATTTTTTCCAATATCAAAATCCATAAGGTTCCATTTTCTTGAACTCCTATATCAAATGTGTCTGTGGGATTATCACTTGCTGAGGTGGCGACGCAGCAACCTGCCTTGACGACACCCCACCCGAAATAATTTTCAGTTTTTTTGGATCGTAGTGGACGCATTTGTTGTGAGGATTGCTAGAATGAGGAGGAGGGGGATCACCCATACTGTGCAGGGATTGATAGTTCGCGCCTATTCAAACGATTTGCAACCGTAGAAAAGTAAAACATGCACCACGTGAATTTGTCCCTCATTGTTTGCTACTAGTTTGATGGCCACATCATAGGCTTATTAGTTAAGACAAAAGTGATTAATCGAACAGTAATTATTAAGCTATTTAGTTTTTTGCAACCTTTAAAAGCAATAATGCCCAAACTAAGAAAACATTTCTGTAGTTTGGTACCGATGTCTGTTAACCCGGCATGCATGCTACACATCTATTGCTTTGCTGTCAACTCATTGTGGAATCCTCGTTGCTTTTCCCACCTATTAAGAACCTAAAATCAGCTTGGCCATGGAGGCTAATTTTACAGAGGAAGGGATTTTAGAGCAGCACTCCTCTAATGTGGAATTGGGACTTACAACTCTTCAGCTACTGTTGGAGCTGCCTCGGACATCAGGCTCTTCGATCTCAGCAGCTTGTTACACAGAATGGCATAGTCAAACAAAAATACTTTCTGTATATTTGGTATTCAGCGCTGTTTATGTTACTGGCTTTGATTTTTACATCTATTAACAGGAAGATGTTATCCTTGTACTCAACATATGTTTCATCTTTATAGGCACGCTTTTTGCTATAGCATTTATGATGTTCACTGACGATGGAAAGGGTCCCTGGCGGGACTCTACAGCTCCGCCTTAACGACACTAGACGGACCATGTTTGCTATGATATACCTCTTGCCTAGATGTGAATTTTATTCATATTTTACTAACCGTTTCGCGTTGTCCTAAAAATTTCTTAGAAAAAAAGATGAAATTCGAAAGTTAAGGCTAAAAGTAATTTATATCTTGGATTTTCGATGGATAAAAATATTTCAGCACCACGGGCAAGAATCGGAATCCTAACCATGCAGTTCGAGATCCACGGTTAATGTGCTGAGAATCCAACTCGTTCTTTCTACATTTTTGAGGTCTGGATTTTATGCAAACATGACCCTGGAAGCTAGAACCCTTACCACTACGCAGCTTTGGAGACCTTCTTTTGGTTAATTCATCAGTTTAAGGAAACGGAGACGACTGCTTTGACATTTTGAGTCTCTGAATGTTTAGTCTTGGTCATTATTGCAATGCAATCCGAAATCATAAGCGGTGGGTTCCAACAACGTTAGCTTCCGTTTCCATAGAGATATTTAGCTGCGCTTTACCCAATGCAGGTCGATAAAATTTGTGTGCCTCACGTCGCCGCCACCTTTTGCTAGAAGCCCCCAACATTTCTGTCTCTCCTTGATAGTTTTTTTGCGCTTAAGCGGTTCGACCCAGTCCTGGTGACGTTAAGATCCCAACCTTCCAGGGGAAGTTTCATCTATCCCCTCAGCATGTCTGGTTGTCTCTCCCAACAACGTCACCTTCAGCATTATTTTGCATACGGATTAAGAAATCCTGCATACACTAGTCCTGTTGGTGATCGGTACAAAACAGTTCTCCACCAGTAGCTGCCATGCCCACTCGAAAAAAAGAACATTTATCGAACTTCGGCCAGCTTTGTTTTGTTTTTTTCTAGGTGAGAAATTCTACAAAGAACTCACATGATGGCGCTTTTTTGCACCAACGATCCCAAGTCTTTTCTGAAGCCGAAAGACGCCATAACACTATTGCAGGATATGTATTGCCGATGCTTGGTAGAGGACTTTTGGCATACTCCGCAATCACAGATGCGGACCCTTTGGTCCCCGCTAAACCAAAACAAGAGAAATCAAAACCTCACACACACCTTTTACCGTTTTCAACAGAGCCAACACTTGATGATGTTCTGCTTGTCTAATCAGTTAGCGTCGGTCAAGCCCCACTTGCTCCATGGGCTCACTGTTATTCCATTTGACGAAACAATTTCGTCATAAAGATTGATGTATTCGAGTTCGGAGTTGGATCTGTTTCTTGCAAACAATCAAATGGTGATGTCAGGTTTGGGTTGTGTTCTTGCACTTCATCATTTATAAGCAATGCTATTAGCGATAGATTACGCAAGAAAGGAAATTATCGGCCGTTAAAAGTTAGTCATTTTTTAAGAAGTTGGAAGCGAAAGTTACGTTTTTCGCATAAGGTAGGGTAATCTTCCTCCCTCTTCTCCATCCCTCGTCCTTTCCGAGATAAGTAAGCTTCAAGGACATTTGTAAAACTTCCCCTTTGAGTCTCCCCGTTCCTATGGCAAACGTCACTATTTGCCCCGCAGTCCAGCAGACCACAATTAGCAGAAGGGGTGGCAGTGCTATTTAACAAGGGGATCTTCCAAACTAAACCCTTTAGCTACGACATTTGCCAGTGGCTGCTGTTCGAGTTCAGACGCAAAAGGTTCTGATTAAGCCAAAACCACTAGTCATTGCCTTGGAGATGGTTGCATCAACTTATTACCCAAGGAGCCATTAATGCAGCAGAATGACTTGCCACCAATGGGGCGATACCTCATAGCTTGCTTAACATGAAATGTCTATTACTTACAAGAGGAGCGATAATGCTTTGGATCCTCATCTGTCCAAACTCATCACATTTGGGATCGTGTAGCCCGTCCACTCCCACAGCGTGTAACACTCACCCATGAACAATGAATCCCACCACCTTGACACTACTAACCCTTAATGGTAGCAATTTCAGGTGCAGCGTAGTATCCGCACTTCATATTAAAAGTAGTGCGGAATGCAATCGGGGCTCGGTGAATGATCACTTGAGCCAAATGAGGCACCGCTACCAGAATTTACTGAAGGTATGACAACGGATCACTCGCTTTGGTGGCAGTTGCCATAACAGCACACTTCAGGGAGGCAAGCGCCTCCATTTGGAAATCAAATTCCGGAGCTAATCGTCATTGCATTCAAACGCTGCTGAACCTGCCTACAATTATGAAAATTATACTATAGCCTGGTCCTACTGCTTGCTCAGACCAGCGAATAATTTAAATGCTATCAAACATTTAAAGTACCTCTTTAGGCGTATTTAATTTAAGGGTAAAAAGCACACCCATGCTCCAACCCAAAATCGAACAACCCGTACCGTGTTCAGCGTTCAGTTTTGATAACTGATATCAAATGTGGCAGTTGCTAACTATCAGAATCCCACAAAATTCACCCGTTTGCAATTTCCAGCCAATTACAGTGGCGCCCAACTACTACCTACAACGTTATGACGCGATTCGGCGCTTGACTTCCATGTCTCCATGTCCGTTTCTGACAAAGGCCCCACCAATAGGATGCCAGATCGCAGACGTGCGATTAAAGTTTTGGCAAAACTGAAAACTGGGTGCAATGGAATACACATCTACTTGAATGTCAACTACCACCCCTCGAATGAGCAAATGGGAGTAAGTGACAGATTCGACTTCCCCAGATGGAATCTACACCCTCGCTGTTGCCCGTAGATTGAGTAGGCATAGCAGAAAGCACTCTTACAATACTAACACATTCCCAACATCCTCCTCTACACTTTTGGGCAATTAAGGGATAACTTTACAGAGCATCAGCATGTCTTCAATGGCATAGAAACGTCGCGTGTGTGACCGCAAGTGAAGGGGGCCTAGTGCCACGGCACGAACTGCCGAATGGTCCCACACTCACCACCAGCGTAAACGTGCGGTAGACGGTTGTGAAAGGTGCAGCTGAAAGCGCTGTGGAAGCCCGTGCGGATCAGTTGGACGGGGATGATGACTGGTTTGGCCAGGAGATTACTGCAGAGAGAAACAAACACAAGCACAGGGATGAAAAGACATGGATCGAACTAACCAGTTTTAAAAACCGAGGACCTAGCACTTACTCAGACACTTTGCTGTGGATGATGAAGAGCGACCCATCATCTAGAGCGATAGAGACGAGTGGCCGGTGGCTGTGGACGTTGACTTTGTGGACGGTTCCGTGGTTCAACCTATAGCACATGCAAATGGTCGCACGAGTAAAGGACAGTTGCGTGTTGGTTGCGAGAGTTGGGGTGAATAAGTGGTGAGCTGGTAGATACTAGAACACCTACCGCAGTTTTTTGAAAGGAACATTGCCAAGTTCAACGTCAAACCAAATGAACCGACTGTCGCTAGTCCCCGCAATAACGTGTTCACCTAGAGATTCAAAGGAAAGGAATATTCAGCCCACATTTACCACTAAGCAAATAGTGTCAGACATTCAAGATATTGAAAACGGTAGGCAAGGTGTGAGAACATGTGGATGAATGCCTCGCTACCAGTTACTTTCAAATTTTTAAATTTACAAAAGCGGCAGAATGATTCAAAAAGCCCCGTTTTAACTGAAGCGAAATATTTCTTTTTCATTTCGAGACCAGCACACAAATTTAGGTGTAACACTAGAAAGGAGGTAATCGCACAATAAAGAGAGGAAGCTACCTGTAGGATGGATTCCAAAAGTAACAATGTGGTCGGAGGAGAGGTCGAGTTTGAGACGAGGCAGTTCCTTCTGAGCAACAAGGTCGAAGGTGTGGATATAGCGAGTGGCGGCAACGAAGAGAGTGGGCCGCCCAGCAGGATGAAAGGCAGCAGAGCGCCACTCCTCCGCAAGCCCACCAGTGGCCGCGGCAAAGGGCGCCTGACTGGCCATGCGTGAGATACGATGTAGCAGTACCCGGTTCGCCGCCCGGCTCCGCGCCTCGCTCGACAGCGGTGAGACGCTTAAGCTCAGCAGGTAGTCGCCCTTCGGATGCCACGAGAGATCGATGCATTTCTGCCACGCAAAGACAGGGATACGCAACTTTATTAAGTCGACCCTTTTCCTCAATGAACAGACAATAAACTCACTCACCAACTGCTAATGCTACAGCGTACTGGGCTTATAAAATCCACTCCACAACAACTACATCTGCCTCCTAATAAAATCTCCCTCAGACCAGATTCACACCTTAGCTCTTGATGAAATTTCATCGAGGTAATATCAAACAGCATTTATTCACATTTCGCATCATATTCAGATAAGTCGAAACATCTCGAGGAATTTTAGTAAGATTGGACATTAGAGAGTGTGAATTAGCACCATTCGACACTGCACGGTAGTTACCACCCCCTTAACCAGCATTTCGGCTTCATGGTTAAATAGCTTTAGTGCCGAGTTGTGCCACCAAGGAAAGGTTCAAAAAGTATCATAAAACCCGTTTAGATGACTAATAAAAGTGCAAGTAGAAGAATGGCCACATTAAAAATGCCTTTTACTAGTCACCGAACCTCTTATTTTTTATGTTCATACATTCAAGTGCCTTTTGAAATTATGCGAATTTGGTCGTCTAACGCGATGAAATATCTATACATCTTGACAACCGTTTCAACGGCTATCAATTAGCCTGGGAGACATTGGATAGGCGAAGATTTTCATCTAGAGAGTCATTAAACCGCTTTTGTTTCATTTCGTCGATGAAAATATCAGGGATTATCAAATAGACACTGGACAGGAATGAAAATAAGGCGGAAGGATAGAAAAGACACTAGCCTGATGCAACTCAATGGAGACTCGCGACAGCTCGAGTGAACGTGATCGTACTAGGAAAGCACTAGTGGCGTGTTTGTCTGCCGTACCGCCACCATTAATGACACGGGGGCCCCACTGAATAGCGGTATTTGAGGCATCAAAGGCAGCATTAATAGCGGTGACATTGGCGAGGATAGGTGGTTTAAAGCTCCACACCGCCACTTGGCTACACATCGTGCCTGCTGTTCGACGCCTCTTGCTTGCCGGTGCTCCGCCTGCTTCCTCAGTTTCATCCTCCACCCCAGCCTCCTCCATAGTGTCTAAGTCGACTTTCTGCAAAGTAAATGGGCAGGCGTTTTGGGAACTGCAGCAAGTCGCTGAAGTTCAACTTTACAAAGTCCACATCGACCCATAATGCTAAAATGTGAAATGGGAATTTATATATAGGAACGCAAATTGTGCATTTAAGTTTAGCGAAGCGAAAATAGCACACTTTAATGTCAAAAAAGACTATCTTTATGATAAATACATCGAACCAGACGAATTGCGTGATGTAAAATAGAAAAACAATTACGACGAACCCTTCACTATCCTTAAGGGTTAGGGCACTTTGCCCTTCCAAGTCTACTATATTTCAGTGACAACTTGTGCTACCGAACGATTCTAGCGATTCAAACCATAATCTTGAACACGTGGGGGGATGAGGATCCAGTTACATGATTAGTGAAGAGCACAATCGCTCCGCAGTATGAATATAGGGCAGTTATGCACGATGCTATTCGACTTGAACCGAAGCCAAAACATCAGTGTTTGTGATGCTGGAAAGAACTGAGTCGTGATTAATGTGCCTAAAGTGACATCCATTTCATCGATTGCAATCGCTTGATGGTACTGTGCTGCCTAGTATGGAGCTTGGTAACCGGCGGCGAAAGAACGAAATAACTTGCCTTAGCCTCCTCGACATCGGCCAGATGAGTCCGCCAACATTCGGAGAGCATTTTATCTGTCTTCTCCACTACCACACGATCGCCCAAGGCTGGATTGATGATAAATATCTTATTTCCACTGTTATGGGAAAGGAAGAGAGATGAGGAACCATGAGAATGGTGAAAGCCTTCGAGCTCCGTGGTTCTAGGTCGTATGTGATGCATTTAAAATGAGACTATATGCATAAAAATAACTTCATCACTGTTATAACATAACAAAAAACTCAGATTTATTGTGATCAGAACGATTAAACACTAATCACACCACAAAATGCAAGTAATATGAAACTTATGCTGGATTGGCTAAAGTCAGTGCGTTCAGATAGAGAATGATTTCATTTACCAATCGTTCCAATTACGAAAGTACTGGTCCGCCAAGATGAAATAACCTTACATGGTTTCACAGAAGTCGAAATGCAACATGAAAAAAATCGTAAACCCTGCGCTACGTTAAAATCAAATATACATCCATCCAATACACTACAAAAATTGAGGAACACGATTTCCCAAAGTAGGGAGATAGGACAAGTAACGGAAAACGATGAGAACAGATCTTGTAGCTTGAAAATAAATCCAAACGGACGACTGCCCATGCGGTGGAGTATCTGCTGAATTAAAAGGATGGAAACAGGAGTTTAACACTTCACTTTTAATCCACCAATGAGATCTAAGACCGCATTGGACAAGGTATGCAAAACCAAAAACCCGGTGGCCGCCTGCGTACCCGTTGGCCAATTGTGGTGTCTAGGACGGTCCCATTGCTGTGTACTTGATGTTTTAATTGACCTTTGCCTCTGCTTAGAGACATTAAGATTGCTACTATGTACTGTGCTATTGGCCATTTTGGGAGGACTCAGTGAAGGCGCCGTAGGCTTGGTAACAGCTATTAGGTTTGTGAACTCGCAACAGAAACGCTACTTTTGTAACTCTAGCCATCCCCACCAGTTACACGCCCAAAAACCGCACGTAGATATAAGGGGATTAGATACAAAGCAAAGGTAAATAAACGATTAAGTCTAATAATCAAACTTCAAAAACTCATTCAGCAAAGCGTGCTCACAAGGCGGCGGCAACTAGACACAACTCGGGATTGGGATTCCAGCTGACATGGGCGAAAGACTGTCTCTCCGCGTCCGCATCCTCCGAGTCCACGTCTATTTTCGCCTCCATTGTCTTCCCATCCGGACCTATCTTCCTCAACAGGCCCTCCGCGACTGAGACAGGCCTGATACCACTTGAGGACAGGGCAGGGACGAGGCTGTAGCATCGGAAACAGTAGTTGCTAGCCGTCTCCCAGATGCGCAGGCACCCATCCACCGGCGAGACGGACGCCAACCACTGACCACATGGTGAGACGGACAGACCGGTTACTCGACCACCGTGTGATCTGACATGGGGAAAATAGCGATTGTTAAGCAATCATATTGGCATGGGTGCGATTAAATATGCTAGGGATGGCAAAATCTCACGCCACACAGAATTCGCTTTGAATTCTTTTATAGAAAAAAAGGCCATCAAATGACCAGACAAATGAATACATACATCCGCGCGTGAGAGTGAGATTGGAAGCATTAAAGCAACCACTTTTTAATCGTACTTGAGGTATAGGCGTATGACCTTTTATCGACTAATACTTACAAGAAATAAATGCCTCTCCCGATGGGGGTTACGGTTAACAGTATAAAATTTCTTTTAAATGATTGGATGGGCTGAAGTCATGCCCATCAAAGTGAAACTGAGACAATTTCAACTACTTTTTGAGGAAATCAACTCCAAATCACAAACAACCACGGAAAATTAACTACAAACTACGTCCCAAGGATCAAAATCGGGTAAAGAAAACGATAGGAGCCTAATACTACCTGTACTCAAGACCCAGATGGGAGGGGTAGGGCCGAAGGTCAGCGAGACTGGGGATCTGAGGAAGGAGAGCCTCAGGAGTGGTGTGCACCTGTTGCTTTTCTACTCGCGCTGCCATGACCAGGTCCTTAATGCGTTCCTCGCGTTCCCGCAAGTAGCGCTCTGAGAATGGGACGTGACGCAGACATTCAAACCGCCGTGGCATGATAGGAAGCACCTTGCTAGCCTGGTTGTCTTTCACCTTGTCTCTCCAGGCCCTCATCACCTGACGCTCCTGAGGAACAACGGTACTTTGGCAATAATATGAGTGGGTTACGGATGCGCATCGACGTAAGACGGGAGGTCATAGCCAACTTTTGCGCCATGAGAGATTGGGAAAAAAGATGCAAGCCCAATATATCTTTGTCTTTGGATCCACCGCAATCAGCAATAGCGATATTTAGTTGTGCAAGGACAGCAATTACTGAAAATTTGTTTTAGTCCCAAATAGGTTACTTGCTAAAAGCGTAGCAAGTTAGTGGCTTGCTGACCGACAATCTATTTTCACAAAAATTCGAAAACCAAGTACCGAACAAAAACAGGTTTGATGAATACTATTTCTGTGACCATAAGGCATCACGGCAGGGGGATAATTAGTAGAAGGGCGTACACAAAATGCCTCCAAAACCACGGTTAGCACCAATCCGACGTCATGCACCTCAAAACTTTAACAAAAACAATAAAATCAAAACAGTGATTGAATTCGGTTTCAAATTGCAAAGGCAAACAATGGCCAGAGGCAGTAATAGTAATTAACAAAGAAAGGAAAAGCATTCCATTAAAAATCAAGTATCAGATTAAATTCTCCAATTGAATAGACACTATTCCCTTAGAAATAAGAGCGAGAAGTGGTGAAAAACACCCACCTCTTCCTCAGCCAACAAGAATTCCGGTGGAGGGTTATAAGATTCCGCGTGACCAGGAAGAGGTTCCGCGGCTGGTCGCATGTATGGCCGTGGGCGAGGTGGCCGATAGGTCTGAAGACTAGCCGGGAGGCCGGCCTGCCAGGCAAAGGAGTTCTGCTCGGTGTTATCTACATCCTGGTCTGCCCACACATCGGGTATCACACAGTTGGATACCGAAGATGCTGAAAAACCCAAAATTTCCCCTTCGTCATAATCATCAAAGGCTCCCGGCTTGCCAGAGGTCATGTACATGGCGTAGCGTCGGACTTGATCCGGGTCATTCACATCCTCCAATGCCCAGGGTGGAAGGTGGGGTCGAATCCAGCCCATTTTTATTGCATGTGTAATACGGCCTACCTGAAAGCGCCGAAGTCAAGAAGAGTGAAGCAAATGAGAGAGCTTATGCATAAGAAAAAACTACCCTGCGTCTATCCAGAAGAGAGGGAATAAACGACCTCTTTTCAGGAGGGTGAGCAGTGACAGGCATCTGAAGAACAGAATTCGAGAAGAAATCTTCCCAAGGTTGGTGAATATCTCCTTCCTTATCTCCAAGCACACCCTTTCCTGCGCTCATACGTGTGACTATTTCTAGGTCGCGATCACTCAGCACAACCGATTGACCGGTCTTGGGATCGACAATCGTTCGCCACTCAGCATCTTGTTCACCCTGCCCAGTGGAACTGGTTTTGAGAAAGTCTGAAATGGCATCAGCAGACTGTTGACTGACAGTAGGGCGCATAATAGGACGACCGGATGCGTCATAGCCGACATGAGGGAAGGACTCGTACCATTGCATAGGAACGTTCCCAACAGTATTTCGAATGTCCTTATTTTATAAATAAGTGACATATCAATAATTACCTCTTCGTCTGAGGAATCGAAATCGTACTCATCCCTCGCAAACCTCGCCATTTGTTAAAGCGCACGCACACCGACGTGTTGAGGTTTAGAACGGGCTGAAGAAGGCCCCTGACCAAGGCCGTTAGACGAATGGTGTAAAAAACTAGATTGGCGAAAAAATTAAAACTGCGGACACAGAAAATACTCTCATTGAATTAAACATAGACGACGTAGTTCAAGCAAAGTTTATAAGTTATACAAACAAGATTTATGTGCTTATCGAGCTTGCCGAGCCATAGCTAACAAAAATGCAACTTTTAGTCAACAAAAACAGCTTAATAACCATTTTTATTTTAAATTTTTGTTTTTTGTTTGCTATAAGATATTGTTATAATGCACCAGGGATGATTATATTTTTGCGTTCAAAATTGCTTTTACACGACTATACATAATGGGGGATTTTATGGATACATCAGTGTTATATAACTTGCTTAACCAAGGAGTCCTGACATCTTTCACCTATGATCCATACAACATTTTGCTTCTGGGTTCGTTGCGCTTAGTTTACATCAATAGATGTGCGTGAAAGAGAAAAGTATGAGATCTCACATATATCACGAGCGCTCCATTTGAAAGAGGTATGTCGACTTTTATTGAATACTGTAGGAAGAACATGGCAAATTTTCTCTCCCTTACGATTGTTATCCTGAAATGCGATGGCAGGTGTGCGTCTATGACGAGGACTCCGTTCATTTCGATATATATGGAAGGCATGCTGACAAGTTTTATAATAGAACTCCACATAGATTATATAAAATAGTTCAATTTCTCCTGCTCAATAAAACGTTTGCTACTATACACATTTTGAGAGGTGGGTTGTCAAAATTTAAGTTTCATTTACCCGTAAGGAGGTTTTCGACTATTCACCAAAGATTATCCATTCATGTGTACAAAGAAGCTTCTTTACCTTCAAAGGGTTTGACCTTTTTAAAAAACTACGTGCTTAGGAACTCGAATCCCTTGAATACTATCCACTGGAAATTGTGCATAACTTTCTATACTTGCTCTTACCTATGCACACACTACCGAAAACGGTGATTGAAAACCTTCATATAACTGCAAAGGTAGTATGCTATCCTAAGGCACTCGAAAGGTACGGTTTTTTGTCTTGGCGCAATTTCATCGTACTTCTGAACTGATAAACACCGACGCTTGAACCTGATTTTTCATCTCTCCCTTGCTCCCTTGTAATAAAGCAAAATTTGCAATTGATTTTTCCCGCACCCTTATTTTCCCACACAACAACCTGATAATGATCACTCAATGTTTACATAGGGTCTGAAGTCTGAATGCTAAATTTTTGTGGTTTCAGTGGGAGAAAGTCCAGAAGGATATGACTGTATTATAATGCATTGAATCCTCCCTGAAACCACGAAAATATACGCGACCATATACGTAGGATTAACAGTAGTAGATCTCATGTTCGAGTTTTGGCATGGATTAGAAACTCTCGTCCTCAATCACACCCAAAGGCTACGGAGACTCATGAACCCTCTTAGTCGAACTGGGATAAAGCACTGCGTTGGTGTTTGTATGTCCTTTGAAATTTGCTGGCTACGACTATAGCATTTGAGTTCTGTTTTGTTGTCATTCCAATACATTTGAAAAAAAGTTCATGTGCTTTCCTTATGGCAAGACGCTCGATGAAACTAGCGATTAAAACGCTATACTCTTGAAAGTAGGTGCACGATATCTTAATAATACCTTATTATGTGAATCCTGATGAAGATTTTTGACCCTTTTGCTGCTCAAACAACCTAAAGTCATTGGCATCTTTCTGCTAGCGAAAAGCTCCATTCCAGTAGCAAATGTTACACCTAAGCCATAACGGCCTTGACAAAAGAAACTTCGAGAAATTTTTGAGAAGTTCAGCCAATCTCTCAAGGCTCACATCAACCCTTATTCATTCGGTCCTGTATTTTGGGCTACAGTTTTCTTTTGAAGTAAAAACAGTGCAGGCTTTTATTTAATTCGCGTCTGCTTACATGATAAAACGAAAGAATTCTTCACATTTACAACTTTTAGAAAGGAAGCTGGGGAGTCACTTGAAACCTTCTATCCAGATATTTTTCCAATTCAGCTCAAGTCATTGGATAAATTAATTGAAGACGCGTTTGAATTTATGGGTACGTATAAGAACTCGCTTTCAGTCCCTTTAGGCACGATTTAGCTTAGCTTAGCCTTGGACCTGTTTACTTTGCCTACAATGATGCGGGCAGCCTGTCGCTTCCATGACAGTATCCCATATACTTGTTCCACCAATTCCCTTCACATAGATGGGGTGTATTATTTGCTGTTTAACCTACGTTGAGGCTCATGGGCCCTGGTGGAAGTAGTGAGATTGGTCACGAAATTTTGAATCCACACCTAAAGGTCTGTCAATTCCTTGCTTAGTTAAGTCATTTATTCATGCGTGCTCTTGAAATTCTCTGCTCAGACTGCGCAGCTATCATCGCTAACCGATTTGCTACTATCGAAAAGTAGACTCCCAGCAAAAGTTGTGCATAGTCAGGCCATAATTAACTTGCTTGCATGCCAATTAAACTGAATTTCTTTAGCTTATAACGCCCTTGGGTTTGATGACTACCTTGAGTCTGAACCGAGTGCAGGGAATTTATTATCTAAGGTACTAATTAGAGGAAAAAAATTATTGTCATCCCTGAAACTGCTTTGGCGATGGACTTCCCGCGAAACTTTCGGTGGAAGGTTCTGTGTATGCTTCTCAGCCACCCAGCTGAATCGCGGAGGCCGTGTTGTCATAGTGACAAATGAGTACAACGGAGTGGGATCGACACTGGCAATGGCCTATCTCATCGCGGGCGAGGGCAGAAGTCTCAAGGTAAGGTTTGTTTTCATCCTGTTTGAACATTTCGTCTCGCAGCGACCTCACAAGTTAAGCCGGTTCTCAACCTCAGAAGCTCGTTTGTACAATACGGGTAGGTGGGTCTCAGCCACTTTAAGTGATCAGTCATGCATAAACAGTAAAGATGGCCGGCAAACTAATTTGTTTTCACAGCCAAGAGTAGGTAGCAGCAGAACTTCATCGGAACTTTATTACATTTAAAGGCTAGACGTATAAAGCGGGAAGTTTAACAAAGAGCTCAGATACTAAAGTCTCAATAGCTCATGCGTCTGATTTCCGTCGAAATACAGGCATACCCAGAAAGCGGAAAAAATGCTCTGAACCACTCCTGTAGACCTCTGAAAGACGAGCCTAGGTGGCGTAACCTGTCCACATTGTGTTTACAGGAGGCTTGGGCCACCCTACGGAAGGCCTACCTGGCGCTCCGCCCGAGGTGGGAATTTCTTGACCGGCTAGCAGTACTTGAACAGAAAGTGAAGAGCCTGCCTAAGCCCACAGAAATCGCCGACGAAGACTTCCTCTAGCCCGCCGAGGCATACTCCGCAGATCCCACCCCCATCCGGATGAACCAGAGCCCTGAGCCATACGATACCTCCGTTCCACTTAATAAATTTCACCACCCGCGGTGGAGCACACCACCCGTCTACAGCAATATTAGTGACCCGGCCTTCTGGCCCCGAGGTAACCAGCACTTGAGATTGGGACCAGTACGCGCAGCCAAGGCTACCAAAAAAATACCCCCTACAGATGGCCTAAATGGGTACAGCTGGCACCACAGAGAAAACCGTAGAGAAAATTCAAAATTGGAACAGTCTTAGAAACCAAGGTGGTGTGATGATGTACAATAGTTGATACATAGACAAACAGCACAGAGCCCAAAGACTGGTGGAATTTCGAATTGTTGATATAAAAGTAAGATTACGAGTTCACCTCCTCGGCCTTGGGCTTCGCAGGATCCTCAAGATCCGGGAGTTCTAAGGATCGAATGAGAACAAATAAGGCATCCTTACCATCGTCATCCGAATCTTCCTCATCATCCTCCTCTCCCAAATCCTTGTTGCCCATCATTGAAAGCATATCTTGGAAGTTTCCACCAGATCCACCAAAACCGCCAAAGCCACCCTCGCCTTCTGAATCGGACTCATCTAAATCCTTCCATCTGCTAAAATCTGTCTTTAACCAAGGCTGCTTCGATGCGTCCTTAAGGAGTCGAGGCCAAACACTAGACTCCTTCTTCTCGACGCAATAGGTTATAACCCGATCACCAATCTGCCTAACCGCCTTATTGGGGTCGACTTCGGCATAAAATTCAAACGTTAGTTCGTAATTTGTAGGCGTTGGAGCGTCTACTCTTCCTCTAAAATTGGAACTAGCTCAATTAGACAAACATACTTGAAGTGAAAAGATTCAGGTCTAATATCAATCGCTTCATCCTTAACATCGGAAAGAGCAACTGTTAGGTAGACGCAATTAGGTCGCTGCGCCCAAAGTATCTCAGGATGACGTCTGAAAATCTGCTGAGTACAAACACGCACTTACGCGGCACAAGCGGCATCACCGGACATGGTTGCGAAGCTTGACGAATAAGTGCGATAGGTCGATTCTAGAAGACTCATGGTATATTAAAACAAAGGTCCAAAATAGGGAATTAACCAAACACATTATCGTTGAAAACACCGAACAACTTTATCAGCCACCTCTAAACCCGCGAAAACGGAGTAGAGATAATTAAACCTTAGCAAGTAACATTACGTTTCATGTGGCCCTAAAACATTTTTTCATCTAAACGCAACGTATACTACGACCATCTAAACTTGTAGCTGCGAAAAAAAAACCTTTTTTATGTGTTATTGAGGTAATTAGACTAAGATAAATGGCAAATGTTAAAAAATGCGTTCACTCTTGATAGCCGGAAAGTTTGTGAGGAGCCCCGATTTATTGGACTTAGGTGAATAAAGTAAATGTTTACTGGCAGTGGTGTTAAGGAGGTAGAAGCGCAGTTTTGAACCGGTCTTTCCAAATAAATAATGGTGCGGTTTCTAAGATGTTTGAGACGCAAATGCTGCCTAATTTTTTCTGTGTATTTGGGACTATTACTCTTCCAATGCTTCGTTTTTTCGACTACCGATCTCGTTGCTGTGAATTGAGTAGTCGTGTTGCTCTCTTTAATCGTTTGTGGCCTTCAAGATGTGCCAGTTGTTGCAGTCCCTCTGTATGCTGAACGCACATATCTTGTTTTATGGTGCTACACCTTCTTTTGCCTTAAAAGAAATCGCTGGGCATCGCATTGGTTAAAGCGGAAAGCGAATCACACCATATAGGACTTCTATTCCATTTTATGCAACTTGCGACAAACTAGCTGAGAATGACTCTGTATCTGGCATCTACCCCATCCCCATGTTCTGAGAGAAAACCATTAACAGCTTAGGCGACACTACCCGCATACTACCGGTAAAAATTGCACCGCGAAGACTCTCCTTGTATTTTCTTTTTTAAGAAGAGCGTTGTTCTAACTTATACGCATGGACACAATAATGACCGGTAGAACCATGCTTGTTTGTTTGCTTACCTACCGTTTTCAACAACCGTCACTAAAGTGGACATATTGCCCTAGCCGGTCGGGGGTGTCCTTCAGACCATGTTGTCTGTCCCGATCCCCGATTTTGCCCTAGTCTCATGCCTTTTTTTGCCTTCAGGGAAGCCTAAGGAAGCTAGGACCTTAGTGGTGTGAGAGCAGTTTCTATTTCAACATACAGGTTAAGACAAAATTCAAATAATTTTTAACTCATTTCTGTAAAGTAAGGTCAGCAGTTAGATTTAGGAACCTTTTGAGATCTATTAATTCCATTTTGCTAGAGCAAAACTGTAAATTAGACCGGCGTGTTCTGTTGAGACAATTACCCATACAATGGCAGCACACATTATCAAGACAGTATACGTCAGCATTTCGGTATGCTTACATATTAATGACAAGGGACAAACCGAGGGAAAAATGGCGCCCTGGAAGCAAAATATAGACACAATGAGACGACTGCAGCACTAAAAAAAGCAGTAAGTATGTTAAGCGTGCTAAGATTATTGGCTTACTATCACAGGAAATCATAAAGCAAAGTAAACGAGAGTCTATAGTACAAGATCGAAAATTCTAAATAAATTTACGCGCCATGGTCTCACTTCACACTAATTTCACAGACGGGCAGGTGTTGCCTGGCTCCGAAAAGGAAACAAACATGACTTGACCAGTCTGTAAATTCCCGAAACCACACGATGCTAGAAAAAAGATTAACAGCTACGAAGATAAACAGTCAGAGGTGCCGCACGCCCAAGACTTCCCCCGAAACGAATACTGTTGCAACACTTGATTGGGGTTAGTATTTCCAACACACAGTTGGGATCAAGCATAACGGCATGAACCATAGGCCAGTTAAACGCAAATTAAACACGCAATGGCGGGGCACCAGCGTGCCCTATTCAACAAAGTCGATTTTTACAAGAAAAAAATGTAGTTTTAAAATGTTCTCTACTATTTTGAATTCAACATGGCTAAATAATAGCCCACCTATTAGGGTTTCCGCAAAAAAGTTTATTGCAATTTTAATTGTTCGCATACTAAATGCTAAACACGTTTTTATGAAATCAAATACCAAAAAGAGGTTTTTGTAGATTCAAAGCTTATTACGGAGGGCATGTTAGATTATTTATTTTAATTTGAGTTGCCCTCAACTTTTGTTATAACGCTTGTTCATCCGGACTTTTCGCGTCACGTTTGGTTCGGTTCGTAACCTTTAGTTTATTTGCTCTGTACATACTGTACATACTATGACTAGAAGCGAACAATTTAGCAAACAAAATTTTTCGAAAAATAATGGGAATTCAAGTGCCATGAAAGTTGGCTCAAATGCGCCGAAAGCGACTGCCGAGCAGCTTAACCTTGCTAGGCTGCTTACCACAAATTGCGATGATGGTGACAGACAGTACAAACTGAAACAGGTGACGCTGGGTTTTGTTGCTTATTTCCGTAGATCCAGGAATGTACGGAATGTGACCTGGAAGAGGCCGTTTTGGCCTTGCATGATGCGGATGATAATGTCCAACGAGCGATTGAGAATCTTATCGATGCGAAGTGTGAGAACGATTGGCAAGACACGATTACAAAAAGATCAAAGTCAAGGCGTCATGCGGTTCAGGTAATTATTACTCTTGCATTTTATCTTGTAGAAATCTAAGTCTTCTAATACGGTTTTTGATCGATCTAAAGGAAGTTCTCCATCGTCACTCAATGAGAAGAGTGTTGTTACGCTTTCGGACAACGTGGCACAAGTAGTTTAGATTTTCGTATATGCTTCTAGAAACCCTCAAAGTCGTTTAATGGGAAGAGGGGTGGTAAGCAGGCTGCAAACGGTCAGAGTAAGATTGGCTCTTCGAACGAAGTGGCTGTAGCCAAATCGGCACCTCAATCAGAATCCGCTCATGTTGAAAGTAGTGTTCCGCTCATACGTTTTCTCGTTGTCTATCTACTTACTTACGATAATTTGTATATTTCAGGCTGGGGCATAGAATGTGGCGAGTGGAAAGGTGAGGCGATTGAGGTTGTCAATTCGGCTGCCAATATACCGATAAATATTCATGACGATACAGAGCTTTTAAAGCTTTTGACTTTAGAATCACTGGAATCTGCTTCGGATAAATGGTAGGTCTTTGGGATTTCAATAATCTGTTTTCAGTGTCGAAGTTGGGAAACAGGTTGAGGTGACTGGGGATGTGGAGATTAAGTCTGGAGAACTGCGGGCTGATGAAACAATGCCGCCAAACTCACGAGCAGAAGATCAAGTAAAGGCTGTCAGGGACAGACTGTTTAAAAAGTACGCGAGGAGCTCCACTCCTCCGCCCTCTCACGTTCCTAACATACCGGTCTTCTTTGCACCCGGCGCCAGAAATGCCACGCTAGTTGGGAGCTCTTCTACACTTGAAGGTGGGGCTATTCAAGCCCAGATGTTTCTTACTGAAAGAAGATCTGGTTTGGACGCGAAAGTGGGTCAGGGTGCCGAACTTTCCACCTCAGACCAAGTCTCCAAGATGAAGTCCTTAAATAGCGAGCATAATTTTGATTCTCAAGACCGAATAAAATCGCCCAATCAATGCAATTTCCCTCCTGCAGTGAATACCATACTTCAGTCAGTTCGCAATATGCAGCAGAATTTGCAGGTGGACCAGTCTTATCCTACTCCATTGCAGAATGCTTCGGCTCACAAAGAGACTTATGCCAAAATTCAAGACCATGGTTCGCCTCATGGTCGTGCACAAACTCACTCTGTAAATAGCTTTGAAGGCCCCAAGTCATATAACTACAATCTGTTGGGCGATTTGTCCCAGACTGTGAAGCAAGTGAGTTTGGAGATGCAGGTTGGGAAGTCTGATGCCTTTACCCAGTCTATTTCTTCAACCCAGTCAGAGAATGTCGTGTCAGCACCTTATTCCATCCAGCCATCTAAGCAATCTGTGACTCAACCTCCTCAAATGAACAAGCCGATCTCTACTATGCCTCCAAACGCGGGTCAGCAGTCACTGCCGACGACCCAGCCCCAACTGCATACCGTCATGCATCCTGGTTTCCCTACACTCCTGAGTCACTTACAACCAAATATGCCTCTTTTTAACTTCCCCGGTGGTTCGGGTCCGGCTGCACCTCCTCACTTGTTCGATATGGACCAATTTCAAGCCTTACAACAGCAACAACGGCTGCTATTTGAGATGCAACAGTCCCAGCACCCACCTCAGCACACCCAGGCTGTCGCAAACGAGAATAACCTCTCCAGCTCTGCTGCTGATGTTATTTCATCGACCAAGTCTGCTGTACCTATGCACCAAGTAACCACGGCCAATGTTGGTTCTGGCATCACGTTTTTGCCATATTCCGGTGGCATGGTTCTAATGGTAGGGTTGCTCCTTGTGTTATTCTGTTCTTCTAGAATGGCTATCCCAATGCTTACCTGGGTCAGCAACAGCCCCAAGCTGGTGGTTCGCAGAACCAAAGTCCGGGCCATGGTGGCTCCCCTCTTTCACACCCATCAAACCAGCAACAGTACCCGAAGTCGATGAATTCACCAGCTAACTATACTGGCTATCAAGGTCTGAGGCAATCCAATTTCGAAGACGTTGGAGATATATTCTATTCAAATTTAGCTAAGCAGAGTGCGTTTCCATTGTTAGAATAGTTCCGTGTCGGAATCTTATTTCTGCTACTATTTGATTGAGAATTGTTACATTATTAAACTCAATAGGTAGCTAACTTTTACACTGTTATGGAATCCGTCTTTTAACAGCACTAACTACATGGTTCCTAGCATCTATGCGCTTTTTCGTGTGCCCAGTGAGCTCACTTATCTTGCTGATGTTTTGCTGCCTTGTTCCATTTTTACGTACCTTTATTTTATAGCCATTTTAAGTACGGAAATGTGAAAATTTTAGTGGCGTACAAACATACGGCAAGTGGCGTTCAGGGTTTTTACAGCCCATCAATGCAGCAGCCGTCAAAGCCGGCTGGTGGGCCTGATCTGGCTTTAGGTGGTAAGCTTCAGCAGCAGGCTCCGGGACTGCCGTCTACCCAACAACCGCAGGTGCCGAATGCTGCACCTGGCGTGCAGCCCCAGGCTTTGTATCCACAGCAGGCACCGGGTCAATATCCGTTCTTCGGTCAACCTTGTATGGCGATGGCTGCAGCAGCGGCTGCAGCTCAAAGTCAGCAGCAGTCTCAGGGCCCGCCTCCGTCTGGTACTCCAGGACCTAACGGCATGGTACCGATGCACACGAGGCCAACACACTAGACATCTGGAATGGCCGTACATTCTCCCACTTCTTCATATCCACCTTCCCCCCTGTAAAAATGTCTACTTTGCCCACTGGCTTATTTGTGACGTGCACTCACACCCATATTGTAACGCGCTTTCAAGGTTATGTGTGCGTGCTTGTTGGGTTTGTTGGTTCCTCCTCTTTCGTCCTTCTCTTAATCCCAAGCTCCTTCTGGTGCTGTTTCAATGCGCTGAATTGAAACTGCAGGCCTGTAGTTGGAATGTTTTTATAACGCCTCGGTTAAATGCTATGTTCATACGCATGCATACTGTATCATCCATACACCTCATGCACTAAAGAAATATATTTCAAGAAAATCCTACCGCGGGTGGGGTGTATTGTGCTTCTTCATCCGATTGTTGGGTGTTACGGTTTCCGTCTGCTTAGTCGGGCGGGCGTTACGTCGACGATTGGGTGAGCTGTTTGGTGGTGTGATGAGTGGGTCACGTACTGTTATCGAGAGGGCACCACCTTTGCCTCCAGGATCGTTGGTGTCCCTACGTCTTCGATCTGGGCTTCTACGATCCCCTAAAGTCGGGAAGCATCGATGGCATAGTGGGGCACGACATTCCACCGCATGACAGGGCGGTTTGTAGTGCTCGGGTCTCGCGCTACCTCCCGTCGAAGGCTGCCTTTCCGGAGAATGTCTTCAAGCTCTGGAGAAAAGGGAGTGATGTCACCAACGTAAGTGAGAAAAGTGCCATTTAGCACGTGCGGAAAACGGTGTAGTGCAGTCGAGAGTTGATAACTAGGGTGTTGATTGTTGCTTTGCGTGGACTCAGTGCTATCGGAGCGACATTTCCAGACTGGTTGGATCGTGAAATTTGTGGCGAGTCCCAGGTAGGTGGGCTGTTCGCCTTCTTTTTTCTGTTCTGTTTTGACATTGTGCGCGTCCCTCGTTTTGTTTGCGAACTTCTGCAGGCGGTCAACAAAGACTGTCTTCTTTGGGGCTAAAATCGTGGTATTTTGTTGCGTTGCGCAAGTTGCATGCTGCTACCACCATTACCCATTTCGCGTTGGTCTCAAGAAGAGTCTCGAGTGTAATATCCTTACCTTTCCTCGGTCTTTGCGTCGATAAACGATTTGTGCACGTAAATGTGTCATGCGGAGGATGGGATACAGTCAGATTCCCTCACAACAGTTGCTCTTTTTCTAGCCGGCATACTGAAAACAGCAGTGTTGGCGATTATCCTGTTATACTGCAGCCTTGATGCCTATGCTAGTTTACGTCGTCATGTGAAGTCATTTTTGTTGATTATTTTCATCTCTTCTTGCAATTCCTTCCCGCATTTTGTTTTTTGTAGTCGAAAAAACCCTAATGTATTCAAATTTTTAAACTACAGATTAGCTTCCCCATTATCGGCATTATGACCACCACGGCTATTTTTTGCATGGAGCAAGGACAGTTTATGTAACTGAAAGCCCTTAGTTTAGCCCCTTGCGTGGTTCATCCCGTTTTTGACTCATCCATTTAACGTTGAATGCTTGTGTCTGCATCCAATTACTCGGTTGCAATGGCGATCAAAAGAGTGTGACACAGTGTAGTATGAGCTTAAAATACGCTTCTTAAAACTGTGCCAGACTTTTATGCTAATTTTGCATGTGATTACTGCCCTCGCTCTCGCTTCCACTATCAAAAAGCACAAAACCTGGCTAGTAAAGCATCACATGTTATTTGCATTATGGATTAAGCACCAATCAGGTTTCAATTCTGCCCTTCGAACAAGCCGGATCTTTCAGCTTGACAGGCTTGGCATATATCGCAAGCATTAGCATGTAGTACAGGCGCTCCAGACACCGTCAAGTTAGATGGAGAGTGACACCAGTGCCTACGTGCATGCAGCATCGTGTAGTGATAAGATTTCCATTTAACGAAGGCCAAAATAAGCGCTCAAAATCCCTCCAACATTCACCATGGTACAGCGATTGGATACTAAAACGCTCGACAGCAAGACACTTGAGTGCTGTGCACCTCCCAAACACGGTGGGTCATGTCCATGCGATGGCGGTGGCGGCACTACACCGACTGCGGTGGTTGCGGGTGCAACACTGAGGCGACAATCCCTGTGGACAGGGCTATGACGCACCCAACATCTGATTTTGGGTGTCTGATCAGGACATTATAATCTGTTGCGTCAGGAAATGTTGGGAGGAACGAATGTTTCCACGGAAACGGTGGACGCAGTGTTTTAAAATACCCTTGCCACTTCAAAAAGCTAACCCGAGTCGGATGTCAAGTACCATAATGGGCTTCTGTGACAGGAACAAGGTGAAGCAGGTTGCTCAACCAAACTAACCATCTTTTCTACTTCCGAGCCTTGTTGATATCATGCAAATGTCAGAATAAGGGCAGCAGGAGACTCCATAAACGATTAAATTTTCTGCTTTATAATTTCCTTTCGGTCCTTGTTCGATCTAAACACCTCTTGTACTGCCGATGTCTTGTCATCTCAGGCTTCCCTCTTTATTGGACGCCTTCATCCAAGTGTGGAATACGAGGAACTGCGTTTGGCGTTTGCTCATCTTCTCGCTGAGGTAAAAGAAGCCGAGACCGAAGAAGAACAGCGTCAAAGTCGTCGGCATCACAGCCATCGTCATCGCAACCGTGATCGGTCCCCATGGCATGGAGAGAGTAATAGCGGTGGTTCCGCCTCTCTCTGGCCCCTGGTACGGGTGGTTAAACATCCCATTACCGGCGCATCAAGGGGCTATGCTTTCGCTTGGTTTAAGTCCTCTCGGGACGCCAGTCGTGTCCTTGAGGCTTGGCGGGCTTCGTCTAGTCTCTTCCGTCCTGCACGCTTTGCCCATGGTGATGGAGTAAAGTTCGATTTGGCTCGAACTTTTGGGAACATGCCATGCTGGGAGCAGGTAGACACTGACCTATCGATACCACTTTCCCGAAATTCGTTCTTTTGTAAAAGGAGCTTACGGTTTGCTGATTCATACCTCCTTAGTGCATTACTAGCCTTGTACTGGTTTCCGAGCTAATTGGTGCTGATAAGTGGCTAAGAGATGGAAATTTAGCTTCACTTCCCCTTACAGCAGTAATGGAATTGTTATGGTAGCTCGTAAGTACTTCGGTCACGGTTTACTGAAGCTGAGTTAACACAGAGTGTAGGGAGCGTGATCGTAATTTTGTCCATTTGATTAGCCATCATTCGTCTTTCCTCTCTTCTCACACACAGTCGTTATTATTGGCTGGGAGGGTCTGTGGACAGTGGAACACTGGGAGCCGCTAGGATCGCATTTTGTTTGGTAGCTCCATCTGCACGTGTTCTTTTACCAAATATTGCTGATCACTCCAACTTTTTGTGACTCAGGTCACCTGGGTGGACTAATTCCCCCGAGGCCAGGTCATCCGGTCACTTCAGCAACTCATTCACACCGCTTCAGATGTAAAAATACCCTAGTCATGGTCTGGCTGAGCCAAAACCATCCCGACCGATTTTAGAATCGAGTTGGGTACCGAGTCTGACTACTTGCGCAAACCATTCACTATCCATTCGTCCTCAACTTTGCACAACTTTGAGATTTCCTTGGCTTTAGGGTTCGTCTCACCAGTCATGGTTTTAGTTTCGTTCGTCCCCAATGCCACGCCACATCTTACGATGGCCCTATCCTGCCTGTTTTCACCTACATCCGTGTGCCAACCATAGTAAGACACTCCAACTATTTAGACGCGATCTTGTAATTCCTCCTTGAGGTGATATGATGTTGTGTAACATTCGTAGAGTCTGAGCTCCCAGAAGTAATCTAAAACGAACATAGATGCCTTTATTGAAGGGCTTGGGCAGAGGTAGTGATTTAGGTTGTTTCGGGGACTGAGAACCTAATTTCCTAGCACCTCATTATAGGTGTCCCCTCGTTCATTTCGTGACATGTGAAGGTCTCACCGCTTTTGCACTCTGCATGTGTGCAATGGTGACTCATTGTGACATCACACAAACGTGTGTTTTACAATCTCTGTGAGCTCTCCAGTGTGTGAACACGCTCATCGGCCATCCGATTGGCCAAAACCGCGTCCACGCATACACTGCTTTAGAACCAAGTGATTCAAACCTTCACAGAGTTCATATTCTTTGCAGAAGGAAGAAGATGACGGGTGCTGATGACGCCCAACCACTGATTGGCATATGTCTGAAGTTAACTGCATTGTGCAAGCGAGGACCGCAACAGTAGGAGCATTCTATCCACACCGAGGACTGATTTATCTTTCAGGATACCAGGATCGTTGTGTGTGGGGTGTGTATGAGTTGCTCTTCACACCGCATGCCCCCATTCACACGCGCCTCACGGATCAATAGGCACGGGTAGGCACTCGATGATCGTCACTTGAGGCCCCAACGGCGATCTCAATGGAATCCACGTGTTGCTTTTTCGGTGATACCGAAAGGCGTTATAGTGCATCGAGTTGTGACAAAAATGGACTCTTATTTCAGGTCTTCTATCAAATTGCGGCGTAATTGTCGATACCATTGTCGTATGATGTGTTGCTATCACGCTTTAGCCGCTAAGGTCATTTGGCGCTAACTCCTTAATGTCGTAGAATTATATTTACCAGCAGGCGTTTACAGTTCTTCGTCTTGAAAAATAAAATTGTGGCAAGTCCTGGGCTTCGGTTTCAGTATTTTTTGATAAGTAATGCAGCTCTGATTGCCATGAAATGGCACGATTATGGGCTTTATCCTCGCGAAGTGTCAGATGCAGAGTTCGGCTATTGACATGTGGCACTTGAATTAAGAGGATGTAATTGCACGTCACTTTGGAAGTAGGTTAGCTATCGGTATTCGGATAGCCTGGTAGAAGCACCGACTTTGTTTCCCCCATCACACTCTGTGGTTAATTCTACTTCAACTGTCGATCAAAATTTGCCACGAGACGGCAATGACCATTATACACATGGGGCATTGTGTCCTCATATCATATTTCTCTGTCCCTGGTGGTTTTATTGTCTTCCTCTAATGTTTTAGAGTCGACCTCTAGGAAGTAGCGAGGTACACTGGTCCAGAATTTATTTCATTTCTGGTCTGAGGGAACTGATAGCACGCAGCTGGACTAAATAAAGCTTAACTTTGTCAGTGTGATAGCTAAATTGGAGGCATGAGAGCTAGTGTAAGAGACTTTCTTCATGACTTACTCGTCACTTTTAGCTGATCGTGGAGCCCTCTTTCAGCAGGAGCCTTCCGGGTTGGAAGCCACGTCGTCTGGGAGGTGGATTGGGCGGCATGAAGGAGTCTGGGCAATTACGTTTCGGTGGGATCGCACGGCCCTTCCGACGACCCTTTAGGAGTTTCCGTAATGAGGAGGGCTGAAGTCGTTTAGTCAAAATGTGTTGCACATATGCCTCCCTCTCTCTACACAGTGATTGGATGTTCTTTTATCGTATCGGTCGTCTATTCTGTGATGCTCCATCGGCTGGAAAGTGTACATTTCTTTGCCAAGGCAGTACGATTGAGTCGAGGTCTTTTCTCATTCTGATTTTTTTCAAGGGAAATATACTTATTAGATGGCTGTTAAATATGTCGGGAAAACTGTAGCTAAGTGAAAGGTGTGGAAAATAAGATTGTTACGGAATTGCTAAGAAGGAATTGCATTTTAAATTAAAAAAATGTATGCATGGTGAGCTTGGGTACCCATAATTGCGATTTTGCATAAAATCGTCGAAAGTAAGGCCTCGCAAGCCTGCACTCCCGTTCAACTTTCGTTGTGGGGTAATTTTTAAGACGGTCGGGGAGGTGCGGTGTCCCTGTCCCGTTACTTTCTCATGATTTAGCCAGACTGTGTTCGACCCTAGCTTAAGCTAAATTTTGTGATATTAGATTGTATGATGAAGCCAAAATATGGAATACAGCCAATTAATGTTTGCTTGTGATTTGGGCACAAAGTGAGATCTTGGGGTTCCACATCATGCATATTCAAAAGCAACTTCGGCACCACAGAAATGCCAATGGCACATAAATATTTGGACCTCGACTTGACTAAAAAACCCCAAGAGGCAGGATTTGTTGATACACAATTTAAGGTAGGAGCGCCACTTTTTCCGTTCCGGAGTGAGATGCTGAGGGTCCACCTTGAAAGCTGTAATTTACGAGGCAGGGTGAGAGGTGCAGTGGGACGCACATTGAGGCAACTTCAGCCTCGTCTCAAGGATGATAAAGTGCACTTCACGAACAATAAAACGGCAGTCGTATCGCGGATAGCAATTGGCACTTACGCCTCGACTAACAGAGACCAACAAACGCTACGTGCTCTAAAAAGCTATATATCTGCAATCCTTTAGCAGTCACTGACAATCCGACAAAGGTCCCTCATACACCATTTAGCAGTTATCATTAAGTTACTTGGCTGCCTCCAGTCAGGGCGCTCGTGATTGCGAGAAAAAAAAAGCTGCACCGGCATGCGTAAGCTGCCTATAGCTAACTTAAACGCTTCCAAAATCAGAAGTAACTCCGACTATACCTTCGGAGTTGGAGTAATTCACCCCAGCATTATTGCTCACCTCTAAATTTGTGAACCGATCCAATTTTCACTATCAGCATCGTTAAAACCCTCGATAAACGCCTCCTAACGGTTTGCAATTGGGTCGGGCTACAAGACCACGGAGTGAGGTAACTCATTTTAAAATCCTTTATTCGATTTAGATCAGGTGGGAATGTAGAACCAGAGCCTTAACCCATTTCTAAACTCTGGACTTCCTCGCTCTCCACCTTCGCAAAAAAGAGAAAGAACCAATTTGATGCGATTAAAATGCTTTCACAATGTGGCGACACGATACAGTGCTTACTGCCGAGCCTTGAGCAGTCTAATTAGAATTAGAGGGGGGGGGGGCAACAGGGTTGGAGGGCAGAAGAAGATGGAAAGGAAGTAGAGAACGAGGGAGGGATGGGTTTACATATTTTTAAAAGTCGAAATAACGAGCACGCAATATGGTCGTCGAAGAGTATAAAAGGATGGTGGCAGCAGGAGTAGATTGCAATTGATTGTTTTGACTGATTAATTGGTTAGTTGAGAGGAGGGCAGCCGACAAACGCTATCTAGTGATTATGGAAGACCGCAAATTCAGTAGGGAAGCGGATCATCAGGACCTACAAGAAAACAAAACATTTAGGAAAGAACGTCAAACGTCAACCCCAGTAATTGCGACCTGCATCAGAATAAACTACAAAGTTTTACTAGGTCGATCCGTTCTCAGGAGTCATAGCTGTAGTGATCCAGTAAGTTTACAATTATATTATTATTTCAAAGTTCTGCTGCTTTAACGCCAACGTTATAGAAACATTGCTGCGTCGACAGTAAAATTACTCACGTCTGAGCACTATCTCCACGGACAGTAATAGTCGATTTAGAACCATGATATTGTAACATAATTTGCTGTGCTGTCTAACGACACTACGTCTCTGACCGTTCGTCAACTCCTCTAAGCTTGCCACATAAAAGTGCAGTAGTGAAGATAATAAGATGATCACCATAGGTCTGAAGAGAATTGGGGACCAAAGGTGGGTGTTTGGGAGGAGAGAGGGGTGTTGCGGTGTCGCGAGTCACAGCAGATTTTCTACCGATGATGCTGAAGTTGCCGTTATCGTTAGCCGGGCCGGCACTTTTAGCAGGTGAGCTATGGGGGGACCCAGAGGAGGGAGAGAATCGAGGGTAGTGATGGAGGAGAGACCAGCGGTTCTGGCACTCTGGTGACGGCGACTCCTTCCAGTCTGGGCTACGCACGGTCTGCTGCAGGTCATGAAATTAATTAAAATTCAAATAACTAAAATAGTAGGGCTTACCTCGGTAGGAGAAGGACGGTGGGGTCGTGGCATAGTTCGATAATAATTTGAAGGGACAGAGAAGTGAGTATCTATAAAATCAAAAATCAAATGAAATATTTGCAAATAAATCGTGAAGAGAAAGAGTAGCGTACCATGGAAGGCGTCTACCAAAGGGTGCGGACCTGCAGGATAAAAGGCGGAATTCTTAGATATCGGAAGTGAAGGTGCACTTGTGGTGGAGCGAGGAGCTGCGTCGGACAATATCTCACCAGTTGACCTTGAACCTGAATGGGAACATTATACAAACATTAACGCATAGCGCGCAAGTCAAAAGAGCGTCTTGTTAATTGAACCGAATCGCCGGGTAATAGGTCGATACCTGTAATTGCCTCATGAAGGCCTGCGATGGGAACATGAAAGGGTGACCGAGGATGGGGAACAAATGCAAGTGGAGGTGGTTGTGATGTCGCTGATTCCACATTACCTCTCGAAGATCGACTTTTGGATTTGCATTCTATAAAAATCAAAACACTCAGTGACACCTACTGTAGTATTTAAGTAGCACTCTTATGCTGAAAATGGATTTTCGGATTCACGTCTTGGTATCTTATTTTTTTTCCTGTCTAGGGTACGGTTTGCTCCACTGAGGAAGGCCAAGGTTTATTAAAGCTCACATTGGCATATACCACCAAGTATATCCCACCTTAAATGGAACTTAGCTTCCACAGACAGAGCTCGGTGACTGTTGAGATCGCAATTGATTAAGCAAAGAAAGTATCTAGAAATGCCACAATTGAATAAACAACTTTTGATTAAGCACAAACCGATGCATTTTTACGGAGGATCTGGCCGATAAAACAAGCACAACAAACCTCTCTGTCGCTAAGACGTGCCTGTCGAGACACAGTTTAGCATTTTCTACGATTTGATGCCTAATGATGACTGCAGCTGAAAAAAGTAGTGTTTGCGTGACTCAAGGCTTACATCGTACAGATATTTCCATGTTCAAGGTAGACTAATTTAAGACTGCCAAGTACAAGAAAATGTTAGGACCAAACATGTGCAGTTATGGGAGGAGAAAAATAAAGAAGGAAGTGCTGTTACTGCACGGGTTTCAAAAGAAACGAGGCGTTGAGGTAGCAGCAGTCGCTAGAGGTGAGTCACGGCCAGTTAGCACCACCTCGCGGTTGTGTTAACACGCATGTCTGAAGCACAAATGCTTACTTCGCTTCTTTCCACTTTTGATAATAACTCGTCAAAAAGAGTGAACTAAAACCCACCTGAATTGCGATTTGACTGAGTTGAAGTTGAGGAGAGGGTGGCTCTAAGGTTGGAAGAATATAAGACACCGGGAGGTTGATTTCAACAAAGAATTGTTAATCGGTAGTTCGGGTCCGTCAACTTACGGGTTCACCGATGGTGAATCGTACGTAGATGTTCGCTGGAGCGGGAAAGATAGAACGCACTTGATTAAACCTCAAGCCATCAAAACACAAAAAATACAAATACAACTATAATCTGCGAACTGTTCCAGCGTTATTAGCTGCTACAAGTCTGGGAGAACTGATTTCGGGGCAAACTTTTAAGACATGTTTTTTTGGTAAGGCACTCAGAAGTTAGCTTTTCTAGGCTATAAAACGCGAATAAATTGTGTAAAACGAACAAAGCATGAGCATCCGCCCATCACTGAAGGTAATCCCTGTATCAAGACTAAACAGAAACGAGAGGATGCAGATTCACTCATTTGAGGGTAGCACTTTTCAAACCGAGAACAGTACCTTAACTCTCTGCACCTTCTAACCAATTACAATTACAAGCAAGCCGGTGACTGAAAGCCATCAGGCGGGGGAGAATCTCTTCAGTGTCCTATACTTGTCATCCCATCACCTTGCACCGAGAAACTGTCAGCCGTGATTTCACGCCGCATGGTGAACGACTCAACCTTTGTACCTTTTAAATGTTTGCATGGGAAGGAGGCAGTCCACAAGATTAACAAGCCAAATATTCGTAGGGTATTTCTACATGCAACGTTGAGATACTAAAGTATTGAACACTCTTGACCTGTTAAATTAACCTTTTATAAGTTTTGGGGCCCTCCTCTTCTTCTTCCCATCTCCCAAAGACAAAATTACCCAACTCGTCATTTACTCACAACGGTCGAAAAACGAGATGGTGGACGCTTCCGAGAGAACGCTCCACTTGTTCCGACACGGATGCGCTGCATGTTTAGCTCGTATAGATGGTAAGAGTTCGAGGCGATAAAGGGGTTCTGCGCGTTCAAGAGCTCTCGCTCAGACTCAGGCAACGCTGCCAAATTTAGACGATCTGTGATAGTCAGGGTGGTGGTAGAAGAGAGGGGAGAGACGCAGGAGAGTGGTTTGGGAGGACGCGGGGGTGGAGCATCGGTGTCTAGGCTGCCGTGTCGTCGCACCTCGGAGAGGCAGGCCGGGGAACCACTGTCTCGGGGCGGCAGAGCGGTCGAGCGGGGACGGGGGGCGGTTGCAGAGGTGGTGCTGCTATTGTTCGTTCGTCGGTCATTACTGGAGAGGGCTGATGGACAAAAAGAAGAACAAAAGCAATAGAGAAGCTTGTGGCATGAGATATGATTGCCCATGCTCAGATAATATGGCATTATTACCATAAGTCACTTCAAAATAAAAATGCAAAATCTACATCCGTTTCAGGCTGCTACTACTACATTTTCCTCCATTTACCGGAGGTCTATCAAGCAGTAGATGTCTCCGGCATTTAACGCAAGTAACTCGAAACTCTGATAATTTGAAGAAGACAAAAGCACAAGGCGGCAACAGCAACAGAAATGGGACTAAAATGGGGAAATCGGGAACAAATGAAATGCCAGGCCGAATCCAAATGATAGCATCATGCTGAAAATTAATGAAACTCAGCGGTCAATCAATCAATTCGAACCAGCGTATTGCACAAGAAGGCGAGCGATAGCCAAAAAGAAAGCTAACAAAATCCTAAATAAGCTGCTGCAAGGATTTGTCTAATTGATTGAGTCATGCTGGACAATATCAGCATGTGTAAGGTGAAATGGCCAACTTCCGGTCAAAATGCTGTTTTTTTGTTTCACCAGCCATCACTTCAGCAGATTCACCTCGCAGGGAAGCAAAATACGACGTAGGAAACTTGGTACCTAGCCTGATCAAAATGATGAGATGGAAACTTGTGGTCAGGCAAACTACCGTGCAAGCGTTCGTTGCGTTTTCCCATTACAATTCCGTTACCGTAAATACAACATCAGATTTTGCAAGCAACCCCCCAGTGTATGATACGAAATGCCTCCAGATAGAGGTGTCATAAAGCAAAACATCAGATTTTGGCATCTGATTACATGAATAGGAGTTGGCAAATGAGTTCTACAGAAGCCACTTTGTATCATACATAAAACATCAACATAACACGACCGAAGAGGCGATGGTTGGTTTAATTCGCACGATGACTGCCCCCCAGCAATGGAATTGTTTACGCTGCCTTGTCAATTCATTTAGGCTGATTGAGTGTGGCTTAAAGGATAACTACGACTCAACTTACAGCCACTTGCACACATTTTGGGACGCGGAATGCTTTCAGTTTAAATCAACACTGGGCTAAGGCAACTCTACCGAGTTTCGATTCAGCATCTGCATACAACCGGTTCAAGGGCGTGTTTCAAATTAACCAAGCTGTATTGCATTGGTGCACTGTACTTCAGCGCCTCATCGCTGTACAAAACACTTACAACTAACGAGAAGAACTGTCCCAAGTCCTCAAGAACAACAATATGGAGAGCTTATGAATGCCAACGAGAGGGGCTAAGTCTTCGGTCTATTCCCACGGCAACGCGTCGTCAGCTTTACACAATTTAGTTTAGATCAGACTTACTGTGGCTGACCAAACTAAAACAATCTGGCGTAACGAGACCTAGCGATCTACAAACTACACTATGCGTTAACCAATCACATTCCAACCAGGCAAACAGCAGCCTTTGTCTGTTAACATTTCGAGCCGGCTGCGCTACCAAATTACAGACCTCGACTTCGCGATCCCCTCTGATTAAAAAAATGGTAAGAGCGTCCGATAACGCCACAATGATGGTGCACTTCCAAAATCAACCACAGCTTCTCCCCACAATCGATAACTCCAATTGTGTCCACCAGAAGTGCACTGGGGTGTGGGATTGAATCACCGCAAAGCGACCCCATTGTGAATGTTCTCGTCTGCGTCAGGGCATGCGGGCAACAAAAAAGTAGATTGGTGTCATGCACGAGAATTACCAGAGGCCCAACTTTCGGTCGTCTGACTACCGTTTGCCAGGTCGATTCATCCTCATCTTCGTAATCTAATGACGAGGACGACGACGATGAGTCGACGACAGGAGGCAAAAGGGCCTTCCCATTGGAATTCTTAGACGAGTAATGAATTACAAAGACGGAAGGCGATCAATCCTACCAACCTACCTCGTTCTTCTACTGTTGAATCTTCCTCGAACTGCAGCGTCTGAAAAAAGACATGGAAAACTTTGGTGAAGAAGCTTACACATGGAACACATTAGTTCCGTGAAATCAAAATCCTTCAGTCTAAGCCCTTCCGCGTCTTCAACATAAGGCAGTTCCGAATTCACACGCCCTTAATAATGCCTTCGATAATAACTCGATTGCTATAGGACATCAAGAGGCCTTTGTCGAAAATTCTATTTGGCCATTCGGAGCTGTCAGATACTGCCAAATACTATCTCTGTGATTACAAACACAAGGTTCTCAGCATCTGCAACGGATTTCTGCAAGATCACAGAATTAATATAAATGTTTAAGTCTAGACTTTGGATATAACTATCGAGTCCTACATTAAGGGGACCATTCACTGAAGATCGCATACATCGCTAAACTCAGTCCCTACCCATGCAGCCAACGCAACTTGGCTTTGCTGGGCGGATTATCAATAGCATGCTCAAGATAGTAAGGACGTCTGTCACTATTGGCAGATAGGCTTTCCGAAAGCTGATTGGAGGAAGTAGCGGAAACAGAGGCTTACTCTATGAAGTGAGTTTACTAGGTCCTACAATAAAACAGTGGTTTTTAATATCATCACTTTTAACGGGTGCTTCCCTCCTCAAATGGCCTACATGCTGTGAATGTACGAGGACCACTAGGTGCGAAGGCATCTAGCACACACCTGTAAATGTTTATAGTTTGTATTAGCTGAACAACGTCATATCGAAAACGAGGAAAGTGGCCAGCACCCGAACCGCATGAATCGTGTGTATAAGGGAGGCGGTGGTAACTCACCCTATCAGTTTGACATTCCACGGTGGCAGTCAGGACCTTTCCCTGCTTTTCACGAATGCCAGCAAGATCCCGTTTCATATTTTCCTCCCTGGAAAAAAGGAGGAAAGACTGTTCCTTAGCATTATGAAGTCTAATTCTACTGATTTTGCCCGATTCTGTCCACTCTCCCGAGGCCCAACCACCAACTACCTACTAGTGCTAAAGGTTGTAACTTGGGGTAACAGTCGGAACTTCAAACGATAATCTCGGACAAACATTACGGGATGACTCACTTTAGGAGATAATTTGACCTCCTTAAGGGCAGGACAGAATTTGGAAACCCCACTCCACTCATCAAAACAGTTCAGGAAGGAGTAGTTTGACCTAGCTCTGCAAAAAAGCATGGGAATAGAAACTAAAACGTAAAGAAATCTAAACTACATTAGTTTAATAAAATCTGGTGTGTAATGGATTCAACCATAATTAACCAATTACTGAGTACATATGGGAGGAAAAAAATTGCCACTTATGGTTTGATGCTAAGTTCCGCCACCCAAATCTCAGTCGCTGTACGTGTAAATAAGTAGGGCTTCTTGGGCATTTCCGCATTAACTGGTAACCTTAAAGACGCTCCGATTCCATGCCATGAAACAAAAGCACAGAAAGCTAAACACCCCAGTCCATGAATAGAGAGAGTGATCGTCTGTACTTTCTCACCACGATTTCATGATTGATACAAAATGCATTTAGACATTCAATAGGACTCTTTAATGCCAATTGTTTACTCTCAGAAACACCAAAACGAAGATGTAAAGCTGAAAACGGACATCGACTACAATCGCCAAAAAGTTGGTGAAAACTTGCACAATGACTCTTTGCAGGGATGCTTTAGTCAAAATTCACTCCAAAAATGATGACCTGGGTGAAATATTAAACAACCATTTGGACTTTGATGGGGAGACCATGCTTTATTTTTTTATCAAAACAGAGGTTGAATGTTATACATTGATTGCCTGTCTCAGCGAAAACAAAGTGGTTAAGAGGCTTTGAGTACTCCTTCTGGGCAACTGAAACACTAGGATGGGAGTATAGAGATAGCAAAACGTTCCATACTTTTGAGTTCTACAGAGAAACCGGTGCCATCTCCAAGAGATGACAACGCATTCCAATGGCAAAATTTGGAGGATAGTCAGAGAATGATGGTTCAAGAGAAGAATATGGATCATTTGTGCTTTACTAAAACTTTTACCGTCATTTTCCTTGCAATCCTATGGTGAATTTCTTCCCTATGTAAAGGGAGAAAACGGTGTTAGGAGTCAAAAAGGCTCTAAACCAGGCAGAAAACATCAACTACTGCTGGTGTCTCTTAAGCTCTCAGGATTCAGCAATCCAAGTCAAAATATAAGGAGGAAAAGAGAGAAAGTATTCAAAAAGTGTCGATGACCCATCCAAGGAGTGAGTGCGACAACGCCAGTGGGGGAAGGTAAGAGGATAAAAAATAACCCACCCCTCACTTTCAACATGATTCTGGTTTTGTAACAAAACTGACCATCCTAAAAAGGTACGAAATGGAAGCACTAAGACCTCAAATCAGCCTGAAACTAAAGCCCGTCTCTCACGTTCCAGTTAAGAGACTACATTCATCTTGAGAAGTACTTCTGACTACTTTAAGAAATTGCCACTCCTTCAAGGAGGACGGCGTCAAACATGTGAAAAAATTTTGGCAATACTTCAAGGTGCTCTTTAACACAGTAGTACCAACCAATGGAACGCTAAAGTTTTGCAACGAATGCGCTGAGGGAAATGAAATAAAGTACTTTTGCGATTGGCCGATGTGTGGTAAAAACCATTGGCAAGTCTCCACTGTACAACCTAATAGCTAAGACCCCATTTTACTCAATTTTCCAGAACCAATCCAAGCTTAGGGACAGCAAATAGTTAAAAAGTGAAGAAGGAACTTGTCCAGATAAGAATGTTATATTATGCTAGCCGTGACCGTGTTGAATACAAACTTTTAAACAATAGAGGTAATTCAAATTATTACTCTCAGAACGAAAAAAGCGAAGCCAACCACTGAAATAATCCAAGAGTGAAAAACCTCGATAAAACGAACCTCTGGAGTACACTTTCGTAGAGTGCGAGAAGGGAGGAGTACTTAGTTTGAATGTCACAGGAACGGGAATCGTCAGCCAGGATCGTCGCCGCCGCTGTCTCCGCTTCCGTCTCCTCGGTGTCTTCGCCCTGTTCCGGCACCGGGCTCAGGCGTCCTCTCCCCTCGGCTGGTGTTGGCGTCTCAGCACCGCCCACTTCCAGAGTGGCAGTGGAAGCAGCAGTCTGTGCATCAGCTAGGCGCGTCTCAAGATTGTGACAGCGTAGGCACAATCGCTCTATCGCCTCGTCCGCTGCAGCCTCCTGGTCTGTCAACTAAAGGAAGCCAACGCCATAACAGTATTTCCAGCTTTAATGGGTGCGTTCTAAAAATGCTGAGACTTTCCGTTCTTTTACATTATTATGAGAAAATAATCAATGAATTCTTACATCTCTAAGGCGTAGTTAAAAAGCTATGCTGATACGAATGGTGCGTTTTATGGCTGGTAGTTCTGATAATATCGTCTTGAACCTTAACCTTCCAAACATACCTACGAAGTCGCTAAGAATAGCTATGCGGACCTAAGCAGCACTCTTAATTCGGGTTTGGGACTAGTGGCGCCTAGCTACGCCCATACAACCACGCTGAGGATTTCCAATTCTTCTGCAGACACAAAATAGGGCTACTTGCAAACAAAAAGACTCCAATATCTAGTACATCTTGGATACCAAGACATCTACACACATTCTAGCTTCAAGGGAAACTCGATCGGCACAGCCTTGCTCTTGCGAACATTTGGATCAAAAAATCACTTTTGGCTTTGCCACCATACCACTTATGATTGAAATTCTATGTTCTCTTTCGAGGCGCAAACAAATCAGAGCTCGCATGTCCTACAAAAGTACAAAGTGGAGACACCCATGGAAAAGTTCTTAGTTTATCACTTCATACATTTCGCAATGCTAGTGAACCAGTGGCTTTCAAATGTGGGTTTACTTGTGAAGTGAAAACTTAAGGTGGGAGGAACGTTAGACAAATGCCCTATTTATAAGAGGTGCAACTTTGGGGAAAACATCAATCATTTAGTAACACCTCTGGTTAGAATCATTGGCAATAAAGAATTTTGTAAAAATCCCAAGGGAAGAGCGGGTGGGGCCAGGAGGGGGTAGAGGGGGGTTAGCTTTAACAATTCTACACATGCACAACACCAATGGGAGAGCCACCATGAAAAGGCTAGCGGTCAGTCACGTAAACAAAAATTGCCACTTCAATCAGGATTTCGGAAATGCACTTTGGTGGTGAACGTATGGTGGGATTTCGACTAAACTCAATGGTACTAAGGAGAGAAGACCAATTCTCTGATTTACGCAAAAAATATATCCTCAAAGCAATGAAACAGGCGCCCTACTTTACTTAGGGTGCACTGGAGTGCCCAAGTTGCCAAAGCCCAACGACTTCAAAATTGCAGTCTCTGACAAATAGCAATCAACGTTTAAACTCGAACACTTGTAAATAGTGTGGTGACAGCTCGGCTTCATGGACCTGCAACACTTATTCCTCATTAACTTATGATAATCAACCGCACTGAATTTGACTGTAAAAACATGTTAGATGAGCTTAAAACAAGGGAGATAAACAAAGGTTGGTGCTCCTGGCCTGTGAATGAACATATTAATTAAAATTATCAAAAAGTAAAATGACTCAAAGTCGGTGAAAATAAGGCCTGGAATGCTTTTGAGATTCTGTTAGTGAACGCGGTGAAACGGACAATTTTTGGAAACGGAAACAAGTTGGTCTGTTGACGGATTTGAGTCGAATACTAAAGAGGTGAGACAGCCTCCCAAATTCAGTGGCTTCGGAGAAAACGCGATCTGTAGTGTGCCGCGTGCACAAATGAAATCCTGTTCAAAACTTTAGCTTAATGGCAGCCGACCGCTTTAAAGGTGATTGGTTTTGCCTTGCTTAGGTGAAGGCATAATAAATTGCTTAATTCTCAATTTGGAACGGTAAGTTTGAATTGAACACTCTGAAACTTATGTCAGCGACTCAACTAGGTAAAGAATAACAAAAGATTACTCGGCCAAGGTTGGAAAAAGCTTGTGGATTCAGGGACCCCACAAAAGTCCTAGTTAGAGCAACAAAGAAAAGTAGAAAAAATGCACATATGCTGAAAGCCAAATGCAGAATTATAAGTGACACTCTAAAAAAAGAACAAAAGCACGCAAGTAAATGCATATTATAACTGCGTTAAGGCATTCCGCAAATTCAGTAATTGGAGGAAAATAACATGTTGGAGTGAATGAAAGTACAGATCCATGAATGAGTGGTCCATTTCATGAATAAACTATTACAAATAGGTACAGTGATGAGGCTTTGTATTGTTTGATGCAATAGACTTGATACGTGGAAAACACAAGAGGGCACATTGGTGAACAGGTAGGCTGATGGAAAGTCGAAAGGACAGATGGGTGAGTCAATGAATAAGTGTAGGTCGGTTACTGAAATTGAACAGAACCACTAAGGAGGATTTACACAACAAGAAATTTACTCACTCGCTGTCCAAGGCGCCGAACACGAGAGCGTAGACGCTTTATTTGCGCCTGAGCACTAATAAGATCCTGGGCCAGGCACTGGACGAGGGGTATCGCAGTCCGTGGCACCGCCACCTGTATTCGCGCTCGCTCCGTCTCCGAAAGCGGACCCATCCATAGATCACTACCCTCTCCCTCTCTCACAGAGTTTCCACTCTCTTCTAACCTTTCCAACGCTGCTAGCACCACCTGGACCGGGTGGTCGTGGTGACGGTGGTGCAAGGAGGCACAGGCAGTTACGGTAGCAGGAGTGGTTGTAGTGGTGGAGGAGGAGCAGAGACCGGCGTCAAAAGAGGCGGAGGAACAGGGAGAGGAGGCTTCGTCAGTGTCCGTCTGGCGAAGGGTTCTTTCTTCAGCTTCTTCAGCCTTCTCAACCTCTTCAGGTTCAGTATTGTTGGCTGAGACCGATGCTGAGGTGGTGTTTGTAAAGGGATCATCTGACGCAGACAAACCATCGTCCACCTCGTCATTGTCCTCTTCGTCGTCCTCATTATCAGAGAAATTCGCCTTTGCGGCCGCCATTGAAGCATCTGCTAGCAGTTTACGCAGTGTATCCGCCGAGCCATCGTTCTTCATTTGGTGAAGATGAAAACACAGTTGAGTAATATTTACATCACATGCGGGATCCGTTCAGGCCACTTATGCTGTTAGACCCGCAGCATAAAACAAACCACTTTCGGGGACACACACCTTGAATCATTACAATGATGAAGGAAATATGGTCAAGTAACACAATTGTTTATTCACAGTCGCTTCAACAATGACCAGCACCTCTGAATGTCCGTTTCCGTGGTCACAAGCCCACTATGCCGAGTGTCCTTATTCAATTGATGTTAAGTTTTTTAGAAAAGATAATGCATTAACAATGAATGCGAATTAAAAGTGTTTATGTTGTTCAAGGTTATTGCGACATAGAATACCAAGTTCTGAAAATCCGATTGTACACCCAATGCGCATGCGAATAATGAACGAGCTCATAAACCAATATTGAAAGACTAGTTACTTTTCATGTCGCCTCGAAATCATTGTTGTTTGCTCGCTTGCAATTGGATGATGTCAAAAGGGTACCGCCAAATGATAGTTTTGGAAAGTTAGGAAATCAATTATAGGATGGGCTTCCAAAGAAGAAACTGTGACGGTAACAGAAGGTCGCACGGTTTTGTGCAGTAAAACAGCTCGTGTGGTTTTTAGTATAGCTCTTCGTAATGGTCTCTTGAACACGACCGATTCTGAAGCAAATAAACTACCATACATGAATGCATATTAACTCTAATTTCAACGGAGATACATTGCAATGCTGAAAAGTTAAACCAACGGGAATAATTACATAGATTAGCTTCACACGCATGCCTAAATCTAAGGTATTATGGGAGACTAACTGGTCAGTAAGTCACAAAAGTTTAGCAAAACTAGGAGGGATTTTGAGCTGACAATCGACACCGCTATCAAGCGGATAGACCACCAGCGCACCTATTCGGAGCAAATTACCAGATTGTAATCTCATTCTGAAATAGGCAAGATGATGTGCTCAGGCAGTGAGTCCGGCACTTGGCACTAAGTCGCCTTCTAAACAGCGTGTTGACAGAGCTTACTAGAAGAGTTAAAGATAAGCTGAGATTCTGGTTGAAAAAAAGGTATCGCGTACAGGGGTAAGTAGGAAAAAATTATGTCATAAGTACCTACAGACATCGTCAAGTTAGATGGAGAGTGACACCAGTGCCTACGTGCATGCAGCATCGTGTAGTGATAAGATTTCCATTTAACGAAGGCCAAAATAAGCGCTCAAAATCCCTCCAACATTCACCATGGTACAGCGATTGGATACTAAAACGCTCGACAGCAAGACACTTGAGTGCTGTGCACCTCCCAAACACGGTGGGTCATGTCCATGCGATGGCGGTGGCGGCACTACACCGACTGCGGTGGTTGCGGGTGCAACACTGAGGCGACAATCCCTGTGGACAGGGCTATGACGCACCCAACATCTGATTTTGGGTGTCTGATCAGGACATTATAATCTGTTGCGTCAGGAAATGTTGGGAGGAACGAATGTTTCCACGGAAACGGTGGACGCAGTGTTTTAAAATACCCTTGCCACTTCAAAAAGCTAACCCGAGTCGGATGTCAAGTACCATAATGGGCTTCTGTGACAGGAACAAGGTGAAGCAGGTTGCTCAACCAAACTGATAGTGGAAAAGTGTAGCAGAAGACTACGTATATTCGAATTATTTTCGTTTTATTATAGGCCCATATGACCTCCTCTCGTCTCGACCGCATTATGTCTGGGTGGGTTGAAAGCACTCCTCCAGCAGACTACTAACTGCAAGTTACAACAACTGGGGTAACCATAAACGGACAGTCAAGAATCGCAGATAGGCCAAACGCTAACCAATTTCACGTTCACTGGGCTATAAAAAAACTAACTTAGGACCAACAGCCGATAAACTAAGCCGTATTGGTAAAAACTTTGCTTAGAGTGGAGCATCCGAAGGTAACAAAGAGCGGCGAAAGTCAACACATCTCGATAAAACGTGCGAATCTCGGCAGAAAACTGTACCTAGAAGATAATCTCAGCATTCTGATAAATCGTGTTACGAGGAAACTTCACAGGAATACGGTCGGTAATGAAAAGAAGAAAATAGCGCCGGCCAGGTAAAAAAAAACAGACTCTGAGTGGTGTTGACCGCATACTTGCAGTACTAGTGACTAGTCTATGCACCCATGAAGAGAAATAGATACAACACAAAGCCTGATTGTTGTTGATGATGGATAGAAATCGAGACGATGATTGTGAAAGGGAAAGGGAAGTTGTAGCGTATTTTGCCACTACCAACGCCAACACCAAACACTCACAGGCAAGTGGGTAGGAAAGCAGACTCATAAATATGAGGGTGATGAAAGTTGACTCTTGTGCGGTTCTATCATTTTGCGAAGGAAAGTGAAGTGCTGGAGCCAGAGCTATTGAACGCTCATAAACGTAATTTAGTTGGAATATTTGCATGCGCCCCATTATTTGAAACCCCACTTGACACCCAAAGATTTCCGAAAGCTTAGGTTCTTTCAGTTCGTACGTGTACGTTGAGGCGATAGATTTGCCAAATAACAATTACTTTTCTCGATGCACCAACTTGGAAAGGCAGAAAAGGGACTAACACCACCTCTTCTTCCTCTTCTCTTTCACGGCGAAATAATTTTGCTTCTACCATTCGACAAATTTGGAATTACCGAGTACGTAAACATGTGACCATTGTTTTTCACTTATGACAAAACTGGACTCTTTACAAAAGAAAATGAAATGACTTACAAGTCCAAGGGAAGATTCCTGACTTTCCTCAATCGCGTCAGAGCTAAAAGTGGCACAAAAGGACAAAGGTTAGGTTTACTTAAAGTAGTGGCCTGTTGCAATGCACGCCATCACTTCCGCTCTACTGTGTTGGCGTGCATAATAGAATGCACCGACTTTCAGGGCTCCGTAACAGTCCAACAGTGATTCACCAAGGCAGGCACTTTGAGGGCTGTAATGCCCCCCAAAAGAGCACCTCTGATGAAGGCTATGAGTCACAAGCCGCTGCAATACGGACTCTGCAAACAATAGCACAGCAAGGCAACACAACCTCATCGCCAAGAGTATGTATTTGTGTACCAGATTGGAGAAGGCGTGTGAGTCATTCACACCGCAAACAGTGACAATGTACGTGCATTGACGTGCGGCTGCACATTCGCACTCATTCACCCATCCCCTACCCCACATGTACACGCATAAATGGGGTAACGATGAGGGAATATACATGTGCTTATTCTAAGGTAACATGTAGACAAAGGGCATATCAACACTAAGGCCTAGCATGGAGTAGAGGCAGCAAACTTCGCCGCTCACAAGCGAAGAGAAATAAGACTACCTCCATACTCGGCAACAGATAGGGCTGTGATAAGGCCCAAGCTACCGGTTTCAACTGTTCTGACTTGAAGTCTTATTAAAAGTGGACAAATGGATACAGAGGTGTTCAGAATACCTTGAATTGATGAAGAGTGCGGATTTCAAGACGCAGGCAAGAAAAAGACTTTATTGGACGCTATTATTTGCCACTATGACCTTCGACCCAATTGTTCGCATTCCCCTTCCCCCAAAGTAGTTTTAGTCATCGTTAATTGGCGATTCCACCTCCCGTACGATAAGAGATCCACTCACAAATTTCGAAGAACTGCGTTTGGTATTAACAGTCTTGAGAAGCTGCCGGGATTTTAAAAACTTTGCACACGGTTCAAAGACACTAGCTCAAAATCAAGGGAGCGAAATGTAGAAACCATAAATTCCTACGCATACGCAAGGAATGAAAAGGGGTCTCACTTAGCGCCGACACTGGAACAGGTGCTGGAGGTCATTTGGCCGTCAGCTTCGAGCAGAGCAACAATCGAATTCGCAGTGTCCGGTCTCTCCCGTCCAACAACGAAACTAGGACGCAGAGAGAAAGACCGATTCAGTATCGAAATAGCCGGCACATATCTTTCTCTTTTATGGATGAATAAAAATGATCATGTTCTCTAAAATAAGGGACTAAAAACAGGCAGTAGAAGAGTTCTATTTGACATCGGCGAAAAAAATCGGGACATCCCAAGGCAAGGCCTGCATAAAACAGAGTAACCAAACATTTACGAGTGCTACTTGCCACCTTTTAGTTTTCCATTCACAAGAACAGTAATACGAGCATGGCCGAGTTGTGAAAAGATGCTTGATTAAAAACTGTTAGTGTCTAGTAAACATTAAGTTGGTTCAGACTAAGCCCAGTAATTCAAATTTCAACAATAGATGCAGCACATGAGTTATAAGCACTTTTCAAGCCTTTTCACGTTGCTATTCGTCTCTAGCTGGTCGGTTTTATGAGATGAAAAAGACCAACTTTTCCTAGTACTTAGTAAGCCCAACTAATGTGCGATAACGATAACAACAAACATGCATAGCTTTTATGGAAGAGAAGACGCTCCCATCTCTCAGGGTACAAAATGAGGCGATATTACAGTGCAAGATAAGAAGTTACCGTCTGTAAAAAAGAGAAATAATCCATGTACATGTGTGCGCATACACGAATGCACGCCAAATACGTTAGGTACAGGAGGTGCAACAGAAAAGGACTGTGAGCATGTGAAACAGGGTTGCCAGACTCGGAAGATAAGCAAAGCGGAAAAAATTAACTCCAACTTACTGCACAGTCCCAGTGGTATTACGAAGAACAGTGGCGGCAAAATTTTGTGAGACACCGACGAGATTCTGTCCATCCACCTCCACCAACTGATCGTAAACTCGCATCCTGGTATTCAAAAAAGGGGAGAGTGAAATGGTTGCATAATCCTATTCCTACTACCAAAATGAATCATGAGAGAGGGCATGAGTCACCGGCTTAGAAGGGACCGACTCTCCACCCTCTCTCCATCAGTAGGTTACCAACCTACGTAGGAAGCCGCATCAGTGACCCGGGTGATGTGGGAATTTTACACTTCCGAACTGGAGGACGTACGCTACTATCGAAAGCACCCATCAATCATAGAAACAACTCCATCGAATGTGGGCGCTGTGCAAAAAAACACGTAAATAAATGTTTGAACTGGAATTCCAATATCCTCTTTTCAGAACGTAGCGTTATGAATATCCGCCACGTGATCCTTCTACACTTAAGTAAAACTACGTCTCTTGATCGCTAAGTTGAGGAAAGCGTCACCAAGTGTCTTGCGAAGGAGTTCTCTACAAGCTAGGTGGAGCCAACTTCCAACCTTGCAGCATTCCACACGCAAATTGAGCTGAGCGCAATTGCATTTCAATCCCTCTACGGGATAAATCTTAAACATCAAAACCCCTTGTTGATGCAGCGGTTCCCACCAAAACGATTACGCATCAACGCAATTCGCGTTAACTGCCTAGTCGAGACAACTGCACGGAATTCAAGGCTGAACCGCTTCGCTAGGGCAGTATTTCAGAGGATTGCGACTAGTTAAAGCAGGAATAATAGTCACTCTTCCCAGTGAGTATCAAAAGATCAGGTATTAACAAAATTAACCATCAAAACCTGAAAGCCAAGTTATCACTCAGCTAGTCAAGAGATGAGTCACTGCGACAAAGCTGGAGTGAGGGGCAAGTCGACTCCAAGATGAGTGGAGGTTCGCATGAGTGTTTGCATGGCTTTGTTGAGTAAGTAAGGTCACTGCATGACCATGTGGCGATAATAATCTGCATCACCAACTCACCTCCCGTCGACGTCAGCAGCCCCGCCAGGCGTGATGGCCCTCACGAAGATGCCTAGCTTCTCCACCCCATTCACGAAAGTCATGCCCATCCCGAGGATGCTGATTCCCAGACCATTGTCGCCTAGATGTAGAGTAGAATGAATAATACAGGAGCGAGGTGCACGCTCAGCTGGACGGATAGACAGACTGACGAGCGCTGCTCTTTCTATTTCACAGTCAGTAGTTGTGCGATTCGTGAGTCAAAACAGCAGTAGTGAGCATATGCGACTCACCCAACCCAGCGAACATCTACAGTCAAAAAGTAGCAGTAATAGCACCAACCAATATCCCTTCAAGTGGGAGTAAATCAGCTAAGTGGGAATAGATGCGGGATGCAACTATGCATGCAGATGATTCATGTCCTGATTCAGCAAAAAGGCGACCAGGTAGTTTTCACGTCTGCCTTCGCATTTTCGCGCGCGTCAGAGAAAATGGCACCATTTACACACAAGCACGATCTGGCCTGAAAATCACAGCCGAACAGCGCTACAAATGCGGTGCAGATGGTGGAAGAAAAGCTCTGCCACCGAATTAGTCTCCTCAAGGCCAGAGCACCTTTTATGGCCAATGCTGTAGTTCAGCTTTCGCGAGAACAGAAGAGCAGCAACTGCTATTCGGCTAATTTGTGATCGCAAATGAAGTTGTTATAGAACCTTTATTTCAACTGATTTTAGGAGATTAACTTCACTCAACGAAATGTAAAACGTGTTTGGCTTTGATACGGCAGTGTTTGATCTATGCCTTACACCCAGTAGATGCCACATTGGTACTGAAACTTGTCCCTTCAAGTACCAAGGAAAATGGTCTTTGTACTGGGCCCCACACCTGCACAGCTACGTTTTTCGTCTCATTTGTTTACTTACTTAGCATAGAAGGTACTTGATAACTGAATCTCAAGGGAACACCCACCAAAGGTTGCTATTAAGCTACCTGATCCATTTAATCGCTGCTACCCGAACATTAACCGGTTTAATTCTTCCCCCAAACCGAGAACAGTAGCTACTCACCTCAATGCTTTGATCTCAATTAATCCGTAGCAAGATTTGAACCAGTCACCTGCGACACAGGGATCGAACAAAAAGATCGAGTTTCCGCACACATATGACCCTGGTAGCAAACGTGTTAACAGCTGTTTTGAGCCCAATTAATAGTCTGAAATTCCACAGTTATGATCCATGCATTAATCACGGTGAGGGGTGCATCAGAAGTTGTCAAATTACATTGTCCACATTCTTCAAATTCCGAATAGCTTTCCTACCACCTCCTCAAAGGTCACAACCTTGTATGGGTGTCTGCACTTAGGCGCTTTTGACGTTTTTTGCCTTTCGAGCCGAAGAAAAGATCTTCATTTTCAACATAAAGTGTCCCCACTCAAACGACTTTAACACCGTAAAACCAAGAAATGCTTTAAAAAATACAAGCAAAGTCTGAAAACCTTGACCCTTGTAACCAGCTGCATCCCAAATTAAGATTTAAAAAAGCAACTTCGCAGCTTAAACAAACCAATAGCTAACAAAATCTGTAATGGTGAATTCACAGACCTTTCTGCAGCTCCACATCAAAAAGATCGAGGTCTTCGAGGCGCTTCTCCAGTTCGTACTCAGCGGAGGCGACCAAAGGATCAATAGAGTCATTGCGACGCCTGTAGGCGGTCACCGAATGGGTGCTGAATACCTGTGATAGAGGAAAGGCAGATAGAAGGAGTCAGAAACTGCGTAAACAGTTTCGCATTTGTGATTTAAGTCACTTCTCTAAAACACACAAGCGATCTACATTCCAAGGTGGATCCAAAAAAACTAAACTACCGAAGGTCGATGAAACAATAAATGCCAAGAGAGGTCCAAAGAGATTAGATGGGATGCTGCTAGTGGAATCAAAACTGGTCAAGAGGAACGCAAATACACTCGACATTCGGAAGTAGTGGTCAGAAGACTGATGAATGCAGACACCGCTAATGATGGTCGTTTCCGTAAACAGATGTGAGGGAGGAGAAGTTGCAGAGGTGTAAAACGTTTTTCACTTTTACCAGCCATAGCACAAAGTGGGAAAATAATAAAGCCTCCCAAAACTGGAAGGCATTAGTTACGAATTGTAACATACTTTTGCTTTTGCCAGTGTTGCCCATTGACCACATTTTTGTCGAACCACATTAAAAAATATAAATGGAATCATATCTCTCATTCGTAAGTCAACAAGCAAGTGAACCAAAAGACTTTAGCAGACCCAAACGGTGAAAGTTCCAGTCCTGAGCAAAATTATGCGCAGGGAGCCACTAAATCGTGCTAATGATCGATAAGGCGAGGAAATACCCCCAAGGGGATAGCGAAAACAGTGCAAAAAATACTGCCAATCAAAAATTTTCCTAGTCTGACTAAGGAAGGAAACTGGTCAAACCACGAACCACAAAGGCGCCGAAATAAGCAAACGCAAATATCCTGTCAGTGAGGCTTCTTGTGACAAATAGCCGTGCCGAAGGAGCAAAAGTGAAGTGTCACATTTTTAAGCAGAGCGAATGTGTACGCAGAAGGATGATAGCAAAGGGCCATACCTCTCAACTACGGCTTATCGAAACCAAATTAAGGAAGAAGCGCGCTCAGAGTCCTTCAAAACCACTTTTACTGATGGATGGATGACTATCCAAAGGACAATCAAAGCATTCAGCTCTTCTTGACTGGCAGAAGGAACCGAATAGATCATTGATTAAGAGAATTTGTCTAGTGGCCATAAGTGCCATTAAGTTGGATTCCGTCCTCGATGAGTAACGGAAATGGCGGTGAGTAAATAGTTCCCAGGTGTGAAAACGTTGGTAATAGCCTGACAATGCTTGTGATGGGGGGTGAGGGAGGAAGGATGATGCAGTGCAACCAGATTTCACAAGCAGCTGCTCAACTTCCACACACCCGCTGGAAAGCGTGGTTGTACACATAGTAGATCACGAGACTGGTACTTTACATGGCTAATTCTAGTACTGTGAGATGCCTGGGTAATGGAGTACTGAAAATAATACAATTCCTGCTCCAAAGCCTCAGCCATTCCCCCCGATCAATGCGGTGCATCACCTCCATCTTGAAAAAGCATAGAACTTCAGTCTCCTCCATCCCACTCCAGAAAATCAACATTATCTAATAGTCTTATTAGGGAGGCAAACTTTCCGCTTTTATGCTAATTTACTACCTAACAGAGTAAACTGTTAGTCGGCAAGTGTAGGTCACTGTTTGGGAAAGCACGAAAAGCGAAGTGAGCCTTTCATTTTCCACTCGTTTTGCATTAAAAGGGGTTATTTCTCTTCCCTTAAAAACAACCTTTCTCCTGGTCTTCAAAGTGAGCAACAGCACTAAGCCTAGCTTATGCTTATAAACAGTTGATGGAGGTGAGCGAACACAAAAATACAGCAACATCGGAAATGCCCAGTTTAGATTGCTCACAAGCGTTTAGAAAACGCCACAAGTTATTAATAAATATCCAGAAATGTCGTGAGATATTGTAGAATCGAAGGGAACGGCAGTCAATGTCGGAGCGGGAGAGAATGAATGCATCTCAAAAAGTCTTCCACAACTAGAATTCGACATGGGATGTGCCGATGTAGATTAAACATCCTTCTATCCACTTTAAGCTGCTAAATAGTGTTGTGCAGAGGGCTCAAATAGAGAGTGGAGTACCAACGCAAAACATCAAACACACGAATCATTATGTCTGTGCTTTTCTTCTCAGATTTCCAAAATGTAGGCCTAGACGTTTCAGGGAATGGATTCCAGACGTGAAAGGAGTGACATGAACAAGGTACGGTCAAAGAGAGATGCAACAGGCATATTTGTGTTTAGACTTCCAATGGGTCTACCGAGAATGTTTCAAGAACTGTTTCCTTGACACCGAAAGAGGGCATTTCGTAAAGAGACTACAAGTAAGGGGGATGCTGTAAATGCGCGGTGTAAGATCGGGAGAACGCGAAAAAATTAGTTTGCCGCTTACGCTAATGGAAAGCATCCAGACAAATAACAGACTTCATCTCATATTAAAAAAACTATCCAATAAGGTCAAGGCATGGCCCATTTGAACCTTGGAAACGAAACCAAAACCGTAACAAGCTTTAAGCACAGGAAGGATGAATAAGCTTTATTTACTGCCACCTTCAAGGAAGCAGAAGCGTGTCAACCTCCCTCCTTTTGGCTATGAATCACACCCAAACACAGCACTCGAGCCTCTTGTCTCCAAAACGCACTGCAAAAACTCTCTTCCAATCGCGACGAGTGACATTGGAATTTACTTTTCGCCTAAATAACTAGACAGTGAAAATACTCCAGTTCTACAGACAATAGCAACACCAGTATTGAATTCAATGATAGCAAGTTGGCTCAATCAGAACTTATTTGCCGATAGGATTAGCAGAGACCAACCGAATCAACACATTACTTGATAAATAGCTTGAACTAAGTGAAGCAAACCGAGATATACGAAAAACGCATGAAACGGAGTAGGCATGGCAACCAACAAATAAATCTGTCGGATCGTTGACCGCCTGCAGGTTCCCAATCCAGAACTGATTGTCGCTAATCCGTTGCGCGTTGAGGACAATTTACTCTACAACCAAGCCGCCACCAGTCTACTTTACTCCGCGAAATGCCAAAACACCGAAAATTAAGTAGCAAGGGGACTCGAAGTGAGGTTGGTCTCCAGCACTTTAACCATGCCTTGGCCCCGGCGCAATTGATGCTAAGAGAAGTGATAGGAAAACTGGCCACCCATTGAAGAAAAATTGGACCAAAATTTATGTTGCTCGATTTCAGGCTAAAAGCATCCCGTTCCACTTTTTATTCTAGATTCAACAACCTTTTCGTGAAACACGATTTCGCGAGGCCAGTTGCAACAATCTGAAAAGACAAGTCACATAATTTTAGTCATAATAAGGAGCACGTTCTTATTGACAGTGAGGTAATTAAAGATGGAAAGTGAACATTTTCAAGCATCAAAAACCAACTTTGTCTAAAAGTTCATAATACGAACCCAGATAACTAACAATTAAACGCTAAGAAAGGTGTTAAGATTGCAGGTGAATATGCTGCCCGCAAGATTGGTTCGGGAACGAAGTTTGGAGAAAAAAGTCTCATGCGGCAGAAAACAGAAACAACCTTGTAAGGAAGGAACTGGCATAAGTTAAGAACTCGTCAGACGGCAGAGTGCCTAGGAATCGTAAAACAACGGACAATAGGAGACATCAAAGTCCACCTTCTGGGGAGCCATTACCGAAAAACGAAACGTGCAAATTGGCAGTTTGTAAAGCATGAGGAAAAAACTACTACAATTGAAAAGGGTAAAACACACCAAAATTTTCCCCCCAAACGGGCCAGTTCAAGTGGGACATGAATTACTGCTAGAGGAAGCACTGATCATACGACTCCCAAGAAATGCTCAAAAGTCCCCAAGCTTTAAATTCTATCACGTGATCTAAGTGCCTGAAGCTAATTTCTAAGCTTTTGCACTTGTGCTCTCTGTAAGAGTTTTAGCCGGAGGTTATGGCCTAATCCAACGCTCAACTTCAGCTTCTCTGAGAGAAAGTCTCGTCGTGTTTCAAGGGTTTCTTCCAATTCCTTATGACCGGGTAGCTGTTTGTCAGGCATTCAATCACGCTAATGAGGCGATAGTGCACACTTTCCGATTCCCATGAGAAAATATCTCATTCCACAAATTAAGTGGGCACCTTTACTTTAGGAGACTGACAAGTTTGTCTACTAGGACGACCACACAGTCGGTTGATTGAACACAAAAACGGCCATCTATCTTGAACTTTGGCGACTCACGGTGATGGGCTCAGTGCTGAAGTTCACCGATCGCTGCTTCTTAGAGGAGGTCGAAGACTCGGTCTTGATTGGCGATGTCGACAAATCTGCCGAAGTAAAGGGGAATTCTTCGGCCTCCGATAGCGGTGCAATCCCATCTGTTTGGTAAAAAAAGTGTCCATCCTCCAACAGATATACACCGGAGTCATTGACTGAACAAAGGAGAGCAAAAAGTGGACTGATTAGGCTTCCCTTCTTCCATAAAATTAACCTTCAGCTTTTACAGCATTTCAAGCAGTTTGTATCGATACAAAACCACTTGTAATTGCAAAATAACCTAATTTTGATTAATAATGAAATCAGAAAAGGGTAGGGCAAGAACGATGGAGTAAAGGTAAAGGTAAAGAGTCCCTGTCATCACAAATGTTTTACAATCATCAATGCTGTAAAGAGCTGCATCCAACCACCTACATTTCTACTCAGGTGAGTAAATTTAATCTCTCTTCGAGAAACTCGAAAGGAAAACAGTTTGCTAGGAGGAAAAGAATGCAATACACTGTCCCTTAAAAAAGAAGAGTAATTATCGGGTAGCTCAAATGGCTTTCTTATGTCTACAAAACTCACTTTCCGCGGGGATGAAAAATAGAAATGTTGCAATTGCATTTCTTCATACTTAGCCAAATTGTCTTTTTTAACATTTGCCAATGGACTAGGATAGCTGAGCTGTTGCAGCTGATAAAATCGCGATGCCAACCGTCACTAAATCTGGATTGTTGGGATAATAATCTAACTGATGTAAAAATTGAGGAAAAAAGTGTTAATCTCTGACATCCATATAGGTAGAATGGTTAATGGGGTTATTCGACACACCGGCGACAGGACGGAGGTGTGAGGGGAGTGCGAATTTGGCTAGCTGCTCGTTACCAACGCTCTCGTCGATGGGATCCCAATCGGCAGTGTCCTCTGAGCTCGTCCCTTCCTCAGCCTCCTCGTCATCCTCCTCCCGCTCCCCGCAAGCTTCATCTGATCCCTCCAGGGCCTCATTGTCTAGAGAAGGCTCGTTGACCTCTTCATCGACCTCCAGGATATCCTGTCCGAGAGACAGATTCTTCAATTCTACACTCTCTTTCATCTCCGCCGGCAAATCGGTGGAAGGAGGAACGGCGGAGACCTCTTCGTCAAAAGCCTTGGACAAAGCGGTAGGGTTCTAAAATAGCCAAATCACAGAGGTAGGTAGAAATCCCTCCGATCATCAATGCGCGGATATTTATGATTTCGGTACCGTGAATGACCCGTCACAGATAAAAAACTTAAGGTCCTACTTTTTAAGGAAATTTCTCATACCCGAATTTGGCTTTCATTAGCTTCGACTGATGATGAGAGAGCCTTTGAAATTCCCCTAAAAAATAGCAACAGGTTCTTAACCCCTGAGACTCGGTAAGCCGGCAACTGTCTTGCCACTACAGGCATTACCCCTCCAAAAAGCGGGAAACCGCAGCAAACTACTGTATAACGTGTTTGGGTGCTTTTGTAAATACAAAGAAGTATTAAAGCAACGGTGAATTGGTGGAGAATGGCGATAAAATTCGCGGTACGACAGTTATGAGGCCTCAACTTCGGCTTATATCGTTATTCAGTAAAAAATAACAGCATGCACAACCTGAGTGAAAATTTAAAATGTTTCCTGCCGTTCCTTTAATCGTTGCTGCCCAAACCACAAGGGGCAGCATTCTTCACTTACTCAGCATGGCTTGTTTCACTGATCTTGCTACCTCTACAGGCCTGAGCATGAGCTATCCGCTTGCCAGTGTCTAGATAATTAGAATTTCAACAGAGAATAAATGTGACTCCCTACATAAATGCTTTGCTGCTCAGTTGTTCCCTTCTCGTTGTGTGTCAAAACTAGTGAGACTAAGATCCTACTGCTGAACAAGGGTAGCCAAACCGACCCTTTATCCTAGTTGAGCAGATCCAAACAGGTGTTATTATTATTAGACGTTATGACTGGATAAGCACAAACTAGGATAAAAGCAGGCAAAAACAATTAAATTGCGGGTAGAATTCGCAGTATATCAGGCCTACTTTGCATAGCCGAACTCCAAGACATTGTGGGTGATTGATTAACAAGTAGACCACAAACACACCAACAATGGACAAGTATGCATAAAGCATCTGTGTATGCGCACACCTGCCTCCTAGGAACTTTCGGAGGTTAACCAACCAGAGAAACGAGTAGTTGTGAGAAAAAAGACAAAAAACGAACCCATCTGATAGAGTCATCTCGCCATCGCTCAATCGTTTACCCACTGTCTCTAAAAGATAGGAGGATGATGCATGGAAGTAGGCAAATAAATTGTAAAATTACATTAATTTTAAGCAGATCTTATGCACGTGGGGGAGGGGAATATGTGGAGCAGTGATAATCTACGAGTGCAAATAAAAGCACTCACTTTATGAATTACGCAAAAAGGCGAATATTGCGCGCGTACGTAGTGTAAGTATAAACCCTCCTAGGGTTTAAGGCAAACATTTTGATGGTGAAAGATGAAAAGAGCTCCCAAAATGGCCGTTGAAAGAATGCATAGGTTTAATTCACATTAAAAATGTGAAAACAAATTTCGCTGGTTAAAAAGGACAGTGCTGTTAAGTAAAAATGTAAATCAATCGAAGCCTCCACTTCCTGCAACTTCATGAGGAATGGGATCGGCTACAGGACAAGCCCGGATGTCGTTTTGGGATACCACTGTAGAGAACCCAGTTACCCCATACCTGAGGTGGAGAGGGGGGATGATTGTTCTAAAGGCGGGGTCTCCGCGGCTCCCGCGGGGAAGGGTGAGGCGGTGACAGCAACGGGAGCACACTTCGCTTGACTTCCCTTAATCCCGTTCACGCATGGTCGTGGGTGGTCAGGGAAGCTAGAGGTACGTACGAAAATGAGTAATTACAAAATGCCACGAAATCATGAACGGGATTTCAGCAGTTAACCCAAGCTACACCAAGGTAAATATCTTAAAATATTTTGGGAAAATGTCCCTTTGTTTACATGGAGCCCCGCAAACTAGTCAATTCAGATTTCGAAGCGCAATAAAGTCAAGAAAGAATCAAATTACTTCAAGGGCTCGCACCTCCCAGACAGCTGCCAAATTAGGATATTGTGCGATAACAGGTTAAAATATCCCATGCTTGACGCGACCTGCCTTAAAAGAGGAATATTTTTTTCGCACGAATTTTGTGCCCAGCAAGTAAAAAGAACCGTATAGGTCACTGAACGCTCGAGAGCACAAACGATCCCCAGACTCGGTGATTAGAGAAATTTAGGCGATTATGAATAGCCACACATACTTCAATGCACATACTGGCCAAATGGAAACAAAATCATTCGAAATATAAACTAACCAAAGTAACTAAGAAATAATGTACCGATAAATACCAAACACAAGCACCCATTCTAATCCCATGCCAAGAGAATTAGCAGTTGATCTTTCAGAGAATGACAAGCCCAGTAAAGAACGGAAGAACAACTGTATAAGCACAATAAGTATGACTGGAGTATTTCAAAAAAATGAAACGGTCGAATAGGAAGCATACCTGTTTAGGTGATTGACAAGGGCAGCTGCTAAGTCCTTCATGGAAGGAGCGTCGTCGTCATCTCCATCAGTGCTTGATGCCCTGATTGCATTTTGAAGACGCCTTTGCACCGCGCTTTCTCCTTTCAAATCCGCCAGAAACGACGGAGTTCGGGACTTCAGATTAGCACTTCGAGGATCTCTACAGTAACTTTTTGATTGCATGGCAATGAGGAGCCATTTAACGGAAATTCACCGAATAAAGATGACGTATGAATTCAGGTAATATTTTTTTACGCTGCCGTGTACACAACTACGCCATCAGCGTTAAAATCAAAGACCAATAAGTACAACAGATGCGGAACAGGCGACAAACGTATGCATATATATTTTGTTAGCGTTAACAATTATGCAGAAAGCTACGCACACGTGTGTTGCGGATCCACTTTCACTGGCATCATTTTCGATGCACAAGTCCTCGATCGGAAGGGGTTTCCCACATTGAAACAACTCTCGCATTAATGAAACACGGCTATCTCGTTAAACGTAAATGCGGTACATACCCATGCTTGAGAAGTCCTGGGATCTCAAGGCTGTCATAACGAGCAGCACTTGCTGGCTTTAATAGTACTTCTGCGCTACTTGAATTGGCCATATTGTCAAGAGTTGTTAATATTTCTCCAAATCATACTGCAAACTTAACCACTGCGCACCGTAACAATCTATTTAAACTAGAAGAACCACGTAAAAGCCACAGAAACGAGTAGGCGCCAGAGAAGTTCACCAATTGAATTCAAGGGTATTTGGCCTCGATGTCTTTCGGTGTAGTCAAACCAAAATTATATCCTTAAATTTTTATCATTCACTATTAGGACATACACTGGTATTAGTATTCAAACAAATTCCAAATTTATGTATGTTTTGCGCAGTTAAGTAAAAACGCTATGGGCGTACATGATTTGACAGACTTTTAATGCGTTTGAGTGAATTTAATCTGAAATTGAGTGTGAAAATATTGTAATTTAATTTAGCAGTCAAAGAACTAAAACCTTTTGTACTTTAGATCTTAGGATAAAAGAAAAGGGATATCGTTGAATCAGCTTAAGCTGTAATTCATAAAATAGTCCGGTATGTCTTCGTTTTTATGTTCTTACTTTTGCAGTGCCATACGCCAGAACCTGTCTATACAAAATCATTTGTGTCGAGAATTTGAGAGCATCGATTATATGAAACATCAATGGAACTACCAAAATTACTGTTTTTATTGTCTGATATTCCAATAAAGTTGCAAGTTAAGCCATTTTTAACCCTTAATTTCCGAGTTTGCTGGTCGCGAATTTCTAAATTCTTAAGATTTCTTCCCACACTTTCCCCCCAGTCAACCTAAACATTATGATTTCTTAGAGGAAAATAGCAAAGTCCCACTGGTGTAGCAGCGTTCCGAGACTTCTTGGAATGCTAAAGGAGGCATAACGCTGAAGCAGGTTTATACGTTTTTAACAAAAGGAGGGATCTGGGTAGCTGGTATGGCTTGAAATCCAACCCTTTCTGGAGGGGGCAATATGGCTACTCCAACGACTGCAACTGAAACCGACATTATCTTGGCAATCAAAGTATTGCAGGTAAAGCTATTGCTTAGTTTCCCATGAGAGCCTTCGCCTATTGGCAGCCCTAAATTGTCCCAGTACATCCTGTTATACTGCGTTTAGCTCTTTTATGGTATCCAAAAAAGAGAAAGTTGCCTTTTTTCACAGTATGCTTCGGCCCATCAAAATAGCATATTTTCGTTAACGGTTACGTTCATCTTTTTCTTTGGGACGTCTATCTGTTGTTTACGGTAGCGTCACGGCATATTGTGACAAGTCGATCAGGCGTCCAGAATTTGGTGTTCACAGGGTCTATCACCGTAGCATCGAGCCATGAGCCACTACAGTGTGATCGTCATCATCTCACAGAGATGGCTGACTGTAACTAAAAGGAGCATGCCGTTCAGTTGTCTTGCTGTTGAGTGGTTTAGCATTTTACCACCTTACAATCTTGTGCTTGAAGGTTTCTGCAGCTACGAGTGGACGTCGGAGGGATTTTGGTTGTGAGTTTGGGGTTTTGACCTTTGTTGTTTAAATACTTTACACGTTGCTGCAGGTTAGTCGTGTCCCCTACCTAACATCAACGGAGTGTGGGTTAGAGTGCTGGCACCTCAGTCTCCTTGTTTTTGTGCGTTTTTAATTAACAAACCCAGTTTGGCCGCGAAGATCGTATTATGCCTCTGTCATCAGGATTCCTCTTCCTTTGATGAAGACTAAAGCAGGAGCCATATAAAGAATAAGGGTAAAAGTAGCACGTTTCTGGAGCTGTTTCACGTATTAGCAGCTCGCTGGCACCACTCTTTTAATCGTGCATAACTTGAACATCCGGTTTTACCTTCAAGGAAGAAATTTACTAGACTGTGTTTTAATCGGTATAAAGACCTTTTAAATCCCCAAAGACTGCGGTTTTATCTGCTAAATCTGCAGCCTGGATTAGGCGCTGAGTGTGTTTATTCAGAAATATTGCCCGAAATGCTATTTAATTACATAATGCTGTTATGGGAGGCATTAGTGCGACTTATTAAATTACCTGCATCACCTTTTGAGGCTTGTGTCAATCACCGGGCCGGCGACAACTTCCGGTTTTTGTGTAGTTACAAGGTCTCTTTCTGACTTTAGCAATGAATGAAAAATTGTCACCCCAATTGCATTGCATTGCATTGCAATATGTTTGCAGTAGACCTCGATAACCACTTGTGGTTGTCGTCCAGAGGTGAACACACGCCCCTTTTTGCTTTGAATCGACGGACTAAATGAATCTGATCAGCGATGCGATCAACTGGACACAATATGAGGCATTGATGCATTAAATTGTTCTCTTTGTTTGCTGAGAGAATTTTTGAAAGGCTTTTCCTCGTGCTGTCGGTGGAATGAAACAAATGAGGAAGGAATTTGGTGCTGCATTTCACTAAATAAAGTGCCATTCGTTTTTGTTGTTGTTGTTTGTTGTTTTTGTTGTCTAGCAGAAATTAGTCTTGTGTAACATGTGGTTGGTTGAGCAGACCTAGTGGCTTAGCAGAAGGGACCAGTGTTTTTCCGTGTGTCAGTAGGCACCCTATCAGTTCAATGCCGGCCTCTGAGGAACTTCCTTCCCAAGTGACATCTATGCCATTTATCTCCAAAACAATCAGAAATATTTCCTTCTAGACAGAAAGGCACAGTTTGGCGGTAAGTTGGGGTATCGGTAATTCCTAAACTGGGAAATTCAGTGGCAGTTGGGCTGCTGTTGAGGGCTCTATCGGCTGTGGCAGTCTGGAGGTAAATGCCTTATTCACACAGGTATGTGCTCGGAGGCCAGTGGCACAGCTGCATCTCACCAGCCAAGTCCACCATACGCAGTCTCTTCGCATTTTTTTAGCTTCGTTCATGGTAATTCTTCTACTTTGGTGAAAAAGCTCAAACTATGCTTGATTTCATCACAGTTTTAGCTGCTCCTACCTTTTCGCTCTTCCACTTTTCAGCTATCATGCCGGTGGCGAGGACCAATGCCGATGACGCGTAGCTCCTTTTTATGGACACATTAAAGCTGCTCTTGGACTTGTATGGCTTTTATTGTCATTAAGCTTGACACAGTGATCTGCAATAGGTAAATAAATCTGTGGAGAGTTAGGGGAAAATTAACAGACCTTTGATAGCTGCCCACCTTACAATTGGTCGGTAAGGGGACGAGATATTGGCTTGCGGAATTATCCTCATTCCGAGTGAGGGAAAAACGACGATGGCATGTTATGATCACGTGAGAAGGGAGTAACAATGCCACCTTGCCTGTGAAACAATCAAAAGGATTTCTGTGGTAGAGAATTACCGTCCTGAATAAGTTTATGGAGCACTGTGTAAAGATGACGTTTGTGTAGGGCTACTGCGATTGAAAACAACTTCTAGACACTACACTTTTGTTGAAATATTTCCCTACTAAATAGTTACATTTGTGGGCAAATCCATGAAGTGATTTTGAGGAGCATAATCACCAAGTTACCTGTGATCGTGTCACGGAGAGCTCAATAGAAGCTTGATGGGATCTCGCCTACTACTTAATTGATGCCTTCGGATTTTGGCAGATCATCCCTCACATAGGAGACATACATGTCAAATCTTTTCAGCCTTTAATCAAGTCATTAGTTTAGGAACTTTGTTTGAAAATGTGCCTTGGAGACACCTATGACAGTCATGACAGTTGCATAGAACCAAAATGCACATCAAAGGCAACAACTTGCTTGGAGTATTTTTTGGTTCACTGTGACTTAGGTAACTCTAAAAGTGCGACTGATCTCAGGGACTCTGCAACACCACTTCAGAGGATTCGTAATGTAATGGTTAGATGCAGTGTCAATCCGACCATGCGATACCGTGTGGAGTTGACCGTCGTCCCGCCTGCGACTGTTTGATGGCTACTAAAACCAGCCAGTCGACATGCAGAGTTGTGAAACCCCAATTATTCGTAGCTGAATGCATTGGGTTAGTTTGTAGGAGATGGAAATAATAAACTCTAAGCTCTGGTACCGGACTTAGACGTCGACTACGTCTGGGGAGTGATTAATAGATGTGTATGAGTGACCCGAGTATGTCGGATAAATAGGCGCCTTTCCCGTGGCTAGCACACAAATCAGCAACTTGGCTGGGTTCAACGGATTTGTGATGTAGCGGGTTGAAAACGGTGAAGCTCCAAACAACCACAGCACCCCTCATTGACTGCAAGCCTTCAGCAAATCAATCCACACGATGCCAACAAATGTAGCCACCTCCCCATCACAGTCTTGCAAACCAAACCTCCTAGGAGAGCATAACACTCAGGGATACAAACGACTCCACCTCTGGCTGATCTTGAATTTCAATTTTACTCTGACCATTCTTTGGAGACCATAAGAAGAAAGACAAATTTACTTGTTTTTCAAGATTTTAAGTTGTTCATTTTTATATTTTAACAACATCCCGAATATCTGTAGTGGAACGAATCACATGTGTAGACGCGATCAGCTCGTCCAAAGTTGACGCCCAAATCGGTTGGCCATCCTCCTCATCAACATCACCACTATCTCTTACATTCTCTTCCCCGCTCTCATCACCCTCATCCTCCGCCTCCACCTCCTTCTTCTGCTCCAAGTTGTCCAATAAATTGCGTCCAGACGTGTCCGGTAGCCAGAACAAATTCAGCATCTCGAGGAGGAGAATAGCCATGTAAATAATGATGGGAAAACTGTGGAAGATGACAGAATCAAGAGCGTTCACAAAGGGGCAGATAATTCCGCCGACTCGGCCCAGTCCGGAGGCCATGCCCAGTCCCAGGGCTCGTGACTCCGAAGGAAAGAGCTCGGGGACATACATAAAGACCATATTCAGCGCTGCAGCCAAGAGAATCAGAGCGAGGTTGCAGCAAATGTTTAACACAAAGTCCGATTCCGGTTTTACGACCCAGTTGTATATTGAGGCGATGGCGAGAATGATAAGGGATAACATATACATCACCATGATGGGTATCTTACGCCTCTTGCAGTAGCGGTACATCAGACCTGATATGATGGTCGCAGGGATTTGGGTGGTAGAGTTAAGGACGTTGACCAGGTATATATTTGCACGAACGATGCTGGCGTAAAAGATTAGACCAAAAGTGGTGGCCAGTTGACCGGAGAAGAGGAGAACGCACTGCACAGTTGTTCGGGCCATTCTACGGGCCTTGAAAGTCTTGAGCATTTGACGGAACTGCGATTGCGGTGGATGGGGTGGGGGCGCAGGCTTAGAACTATCCGTCTTCAGCATTGAAGCCTCCTCTTGAATTCTCCGAACAAAATCCTCTTCTGTCATCGCTAATGCCTTCTTCTTGAAAACGTTCATTTTTAGATTCACCCGATGGATCTTGTAGAGTTGATGTAGGGCATCCACTTTCCGATGCTGTGAAACGAGCCACCGGGGTGATTCGGGAAATAGAAAGATTGATGGAAAGCTGAAGAAGGTGCCCATGCACAGAATACCGTGGAACCAACGCCAATCAGGAAACCAGTAGGCTAATGGAGAAAGCAAAATCCTTAACACAAAACCCTGAATGATCGCCCATATCCCACTAATAAGAGAGCGCTGATGAGCTGTCGTCATCTCCATGCACAGCACCAGGAGAACAGCTATTTTGACGGAGCTGGAACAGGCGAGCGAGACTCGAAAGACGATGTAGAACCAGAAGTTGGGTGACAATGAGACAGCTATCGTGGCCAGGCCTTCAAAAATACATGCGATAAGGGCTGTAAGCCGACGACCGAATCGATCACCAGCTAAGCCTCCTCCGACATAACCGAGGAGCATGCCTCCCATGTACATCGCGGTGCTGAATGGAACCTTCCAGGCCTGGTCACACACTAGATCCCATTCATTGACTATCCCCCCAGGATACTGCTCCGAGGAAAACTTATACACATAGCCGTTGTTGCATGGAATGGTAGCCAATTGGGTCTGATTAGTGATTGGTGGCATGAGTGGGTTTCGGTACCTTTGACACCCAAATTCGCCATTTCCTAGAGGGGATGTTTGGGTAGACGACGGCCAGGGTCCTACTAAGGCGGCAACTGCGTCAAATGAGTCACTGGTCGAATAATTAAATTGTGAGCTGTATCGATTCTCTGTGGCCTGGTCCATTCGGCATCTATGTGGTAGTTCAGTGTTTCCAAAGACAGGAAAGACAACGGCAGCTGGCAAGGTGAGTGCACTGATGGTAGTTATGGCGATTTGCACAAAACCAATGTTGCCGGTATGGCGTTTGAGGATGTGGTCCACGTCCACCTTCTGGAGAAATTCATTACGATTATCCTCCCTACCACCGCCCTCGACCCTGTGAAATGGGGAGCCCGTCTCTGGTGTCTCCACATCACCCACCATCCTTCACCTCCAAAGCCAACAACGTACTACCCAGCTCCTACCCTTCCTAGAGGGTGATATGTGATTCGGGGAGGAGCCTGCCATTTCATTGGCTAACTCGCACAGTGACTACCAACCAATGGGCTGCCAGTTTTAACAATGTGACAGGCTTGGCCTTGAATTGAAGGCGGGAAACTGTAAAGAATAATAGAGATATTTGTAAACTCTAATCGTAATAAAACCGCATACATAAGCAGATTGAGTTGTAAGCTTATTTGATTTTTGCCAATTTTTCTAAAAGTCTAAATAGCAATAGTAGGACAATTGGATGCGGCTAATCTAGCGGCTGACTTAACCATATTAAGGCTATATTTGTGAAGAGAAGAGTGTATTTGTGAAAAGCGTAAACCCACCTTCTAATTATTCTATTAGGACTGTCAAAAATTAATCTGGCAATGTACTACCTTTACGTCACTGTTAATAGTGAGCTGAATTTTACAGCGTAAATTTGATCATAAGTTTAAAGTCAGTATCTTGGGCTTGTGTTGGCACTAGGACTGGTAGGCTTGAGCGAAAAGACATCCTGAAATCTCAATAATCATGTTTTACATGAAGCGAATGAGGGACTATTTGTTTGAACCAAATCTGAAGTTTAACGAGAGAAAAGCAGTAAATATGACCAAAAACGAGGTTGTGCAAAAAATTGTTTCCAAAGTTCGTCACACTTTTTTGACACAATTGTGTGCAGAAGAGCGCAGTCAATCGATAGGGCTCAAAAACTGTGCCGCAGTTAGGCGATTCAACTGCATCGAGCAGGCAGTAGCTTCCAATTTATTCATAAATAAATTCCCTTTTGTGAACTCACTTTCAATACCACCATTAACCTGGTTAGAGTAGTGGGGTGGAAGTTTCACCAAAAGTCTGACAGGTGGTCTTTATTTACTTACTTGACGATGCATTTTTAGCCTGAAGGCGCAAAAACTATTCCCGCTGCCATCGCATTAATGTCTTTTATCGTTTGGGCAAATTTTATATCGTCTGGCAGTGCTAATACCTGGACTAGATTTGCATGCCGTGTAGTTGTCTAATTCGCTGCTCTATTATTTGGCGTGTTGTATGATTTTATCCCTAGGCATTTGGACTGAGTCAAACGCGTTTTAAGGTAAACACATTGAGCGCACAAAATTAAAAGCCACCGCTTCACAGCAAGTACCAAATATGAATGGCGTTTAGAAACGCATCGACTGCGTGGATCACCTTCAATTTCCAACTTCTCCATGGGTGTTACCGCTACTCCGGCTGCTCCATGCGCTGAATATCGATCGCTCTGCTTTTCGGCGCAAAGCGCATCCTCCAACCCGCAAGCGTCGGCCCGACCGAAAGCATCGACCCTCACCGACGGCATTCGCGCCTTCGCCTAAGGCTGTTATGGAGACTACGCACACTCCCTACCACTCTTGACACCAATTTTAGTCCAAACAAAGTGGCCATTCCCAAACAGTAAATAGAGCAGTCCAACAATTTGAGACTCATATTCATTGTGATTAGGCTCTTCTGCAATTTTTGAGCACATTAACTTCTGCGTTGGGTAAATTTTACACATCAAAAAATTCGTTAATTCACTTGTAATTGGGAGTATTTCGTCGAATTCATAACTAATATGGGTATAATTAGGTGAACTTAGCAATCCTCCTCTTCTGCAATCCGCTCACAAGACTGACCAAATAACAATCGCCCACTAATATCCCGATAATGTTTGACGTTTATGTTTAGAGACAGTCTGGCAACAATGAATTCTGCACTACAATTGCTCTACTGAGCGAAGACTAGCCGGGCAAAGGGTTTAACGCTTACACAACCAGTACAGTTACTATCACTACGCTTTAGCGCCTCTGACAAGGTAAAGTGGTGTTTAGTTCTCAAAATGTCAGTACCACTGCTTTTAACCAAGCTGTCTTGAAAGTTACAACCATAGATTCTGCACCATTTTTACAAAAAAAGGTAGTAAGGGTATGTAAACTGTTCTCGCATTTTATAGAATCCTAATAAAACAAAATTTTGAGGTCCCCTGTGGACAACTGAATCAGAAAAACAAGGGACTCTTCCGATTTTCGGAGGTAAGGACTTCTGGAGTCGAATTGGAAACATATAACAAGATAAACCATATTTATATAGAAAAAGGTGCTGCTTGTAATCTATTTCAGATACTTCATATTATTCACAAACAACTAAGAAACAATTATAACAAGACGATTTTTATAAACTGAATTTTTTTTGCGTTGGGGTACGTAATGGGTAAAAAAATTTAGGAATCAGCTATATTAATTTAGGTGCCAAAGTTTGGCCCATGTTGGGTAAAATAAGAGACAGATTTACCTCCACTACCGCCCGGTTTTCGTCTGCCCTCACTACAACGGGGCATCTTGCATGCCATCACGGCAACGACGATTGTGCATGCTATTTGGTAGATTCAATGTCTCTTGAAGGCCCACATCATCAGAGTTGTAATTCAACACGTTTGTTTTTCAGTTGATTGGTTGAATAGCCCTTTCCTTGAAATTAAGGCCATTCGTGTTGCTGTTTTCTACGTTGGAAACAGGCCATGTCATGCTAGCAACGGCTGATGCTCTGGCGCATCTGCTGCACTAATGGTGAAAATGAAAGGACTTAGTAGCAGACTTTGCTTCAAGGACTGGTTAATATGAGACAACTGTTGGCCCGATGCGTGCATTTAAGCATCTAGCATTCGATGAATGAAAGTGTTGAGTGCTGGCTTTGACAGGGACGAAAAGGAATGATGTGTCGGCACATAAATGTTGCTGTCTTTATATTAGCTGCTAGTTCTGTGCTTTCTTCCCCTATGTGCCCGGAACTGAGATTAAAAAAGGAATTGCGAGTAGACAAACCGCTACCATGCAACTTGATATGCCACAGGTCATCTGGAATTTAAAAATATCAGATTCTTCATGAAGTTTGTTTTCTGCAGCTTCTAGGGGCGAAGTCTATTCAATCGGGTTGACGTTCCAGAGGAGGTTTGGCAAACAATTCAATCGAATTCCTGGGACCAAAACTAACAGTTCTGTCACTTTCAAATCCCCCTAAAGTTCGGTTAATCTTGCTTCTGAGGTTATTTGCACACCCTCTTTTACTTTGAATGGCTCAGTTGGGTCAGCACTTAACCCCCATCCCCTATCCCCTACATGCATTGTTTCGTGCATAAATGACAAAAGTGATGGCTGCACAATTAGAGGGCGTAGCATTGTTGCTACGGGAAGAAGTTGGAATTGTGATTAAAGTTAGCTAGTAATGAAACGTACTGCTTTCGCAGCTGCAGGTGCCTCAGAAATGCTGGGATGCTATAGGCAGAATCCAGAGACTATGTCGTTAGGTAAGTGCCTGCGACACCAAGAACAAAGCGTTGAACGATCGCATTATTGCATAACTCCATTCTACTACTCCGCTTGGTTAATTAACCCCCGCACCGTCCACCACAATCCAGTCGATGGCACCTGACTGAGGAAATAGGTAATTGCAGCGACCTATCTCTCTTGTCAGTTCCACCGGACAAGAGGTTTGGTCCTATGTAGGAACTGCATGGGAAGATGGGGGAATACTTCGGCTGTCATGCATGTCTCTCATCAATCGTAGGGACACTGACCAAAGGCGGTTATTGAATAAGGAAAGTGGTTCAAAATAGGTTTACTGGCTCAAAATGATTTTGTAGGGATAGAGTTTCCAGTCTGTTCTTCTTTGTTACTTTTTGCTTCGCTTTAGTACTGCTAAATCACATCTGCTACCAGAGCCCCATCCAGCTGTCATTTCTATCTCTTCCTTAACGGGTCCTCACAGATTTCCCTTCCGTAGTAGTTGCTCTCCTTCCGCCACGAGATTTATCATTTAGAAATGGAAATCCATGCGGTTGCCTGCAGTCACCACTGCGGAGCCCTGAGTCTTTCAAAAAGGCTGAGGAGCTAATGGAAGGCTACGCAACTTAGGAGAAGGCCAATGAAAAGGCTCTAAGTGTTTGGGAAATCGAAACAGATACAACAATAATCTAGTTCTACACTTTTTTCGTGAGCATGAAACTTAAAACAAGGAGAACCAGAATTGAAGTGAAACGGGTTGATGCACTTAACTACCTTACGAAAAGTAATTGTAAAGCGAATACTATTGATCAGAATCATAGATCTCTTGTCAAGATGGTAATGTAGTACTGCATGGCATTGTACTGTAAAGCCTCCCAGGAATCCGCTTTTTGAGTAAGCATTTTAGTCTGGACGATTACGCACAGTCGAGTCGATTGAGTTGGCATTGAATAAGTCAGCCGCTCGGAGGTCCGACTCCCTGGACAGACTGACTCATCTCGCCAGATAATCCCCATCTTTGTCATAGGTGCTTGCGACTAAAATTAACAAATATTTTGAGGACGTCTTACGCAGATTATTTTTAGATTTGAGAGATTGGCGCACATACTAGTCCAGGTATTAGGAGAATATTGGCTACAACAGCCTACAAAGGGTAGCCCCTGGCCAAATTTATGCCGCTCCAAAACCAGGAGGGTGCAATTGCCCTCGGACCAGGAGCACCACCCATATCCGATTTATGAGTCCCATCAACTCAGCCGATCTGTTTGCCACACACGACTTGGTGTAGTCAACTGTCACGAGCGTGTCATACGTGGTGATGCTAGTCGTTGGCTGACTAGCGTTTTTCAGTGTATTTCTGTGTGCAACGACTATTTATCCAGCGGGTCTCAAACCGCCCTCCAGAGGCAGGGAGACCCTGAACACAGAAAAGGTTGGTTATCAGCCAATGTTAAATTGGGCACCTCTAGGTGAGGGGATGATGCTTTTGAGGCATTAGTCATTACTGATCGTCAAAAAATAATTGCCGAGCCGATCACCACTGCGCCAATTGACGCGACTTACTGATTGGTTCAAGTTGTGTTCAATCAACAAAGGAAGTACGACTGAAACCCTCTCCTCCCACGTCGAAACAACACTCTCGCCCACATTCTTTTTTGTTGTAACCTCAACCAATCAGTTTGTGACGAAGGACTTGGACCACCTATGCTTCCTATGACTTAAGTAGGAAGGCAGGAAGTTAGGAACCTTGTCTCTTACGTCTTTACGGTTTCGCGTTTTGGCTCAACCCACACCACTTATACGATTAGTCTTTCAAATCCTTCTGCGTCTTCATAAGGAGCCACTCTAGAAAGCCAAAACTTTCAATGCCGTCGGTGACACTAATTAGTTCCTGACAAACTGTTAAATAAGTGAGTCTTGTGCCAGCTTTTCAAAAAAGTAGCATCCACCGAATTTAAGGTGGAGAAGCCCTCTGTATTTTTATAAAAATACAGTCATCAAAAATTCGTTGCTCTTGGGCATCAGTGGAACTTGCGGGACCAGAGGGCATTCCCGATGCAAATTGACTTTCACTTACAAAAATCAAAAGCTTGACGAAGCGCCACAGAAACTCATATCCAAATTGAGGCAAATGCCTTCATCCCAACGGTTTGTTAGCACATTCCTCCCTCCTCCCACCACATAAGCAGGTGACACCCCTGGGTCAAATGGGAACACACCTTCAGGAACAATTAACCTCACAAACCATACCGACAGTCTAGTTCATCATTTTCGTGAAGTACAACCACCACGGGGAAGGTAAAACTCCCAACGGAGAAGCTGCTCTACTCTGATAGAATGCGATTAGGAAGTCACTCGGTGTCCAGAGGAAAATGCACACTGCCAGTTGTGGTCAGTTATGCCTGGCATATTGCCAAACATGTTCAGCCGTCAATCAAAATCATCCAACTTCTTCCTCCTCACGTGCGCGACATTTACTGATGGATCATTTGAAGATGGCCGTTCACTCGTTTCGAACCTCCCCACTGGATGTTTTGAGTGGACGTAGGGGATGTGCATGCACACTGCGTTGTATCCACATGCGTGGTTGGGCTGCACATTCATCCACGTAACTTGCTGCTGCATGCCTTCCACTTAACCGACATTATCAGTGCGAAATTTAGTGTTACCATTGTGATGAAATTCGGGGAAGCCGCAATACTCCGCCCGACCATACCATTAAGCCGCAACGCATTACCAAGTAGATAAAATATAACTGGAGCGCACGCACCCCCACCGTGCCACAAAAGTGGGTTCGCCCAAACAATTATTCACTTTCCACTGAAGAAGAAATTCAAAATTACCATCGGAATGGGGAAGAGAGGGAGGAAGGAAAGCTGGACGCATCAGCGAATCAGAATTCCCCCCTCCTGTGGGCGTGAAAATACTCCTTTACATACATGAAACACTATGAATCAGTCGCATGCTAACAGGAATGCAAAAATTGACTGCTACCAGCGTCTGAACCCTGAATGGACTTTGAAAAGTGAAATAACAAACAAATGAACCATAAATCAACGGTTCCAAATCCGACTAGATAAACTCACTCACCGAAAAGCGCGCTTACCAACTAGTTCCTACCCTCACCATGAGAATTTAGGGAATGGAATTCACCATTTCTAAGTAGGAAAACTTTCATCTTCTCTAAATGCACATAGGCATCTCATCAAACTGAAATATTATTACACCCTCCATAAGGGCGAAGCATACTTGCCCTAATGGTCCAGTGGTGATTCCTTCTCCCTCAGCTGTCACTGAATGGAAAGTGTGATCACATCTCCGGACACAGGCAAAGTACCGAAATCAGCTCATTACTCTACTGGCATCATCAGACAATGGAGAATTGGGATCAAGCCTATCACCGATGGAAAGTCGAAACTCACTTCCAGATAAGGAAGTCACAAAAACCACATCAGGTCTTTGATCTACCGGAGGACAAATACCTCGGTAACCACAGTAATGTTGTGATTATTTCAACGAGTTCCACGTAAATTAACTTCTCCTACATTATCAACAGCATCATTAGACCGTGATGGCTACTGTCCAGCGCAACTAGCCAAAGGGAATTTGAACACATTTAAGGGTACAAATGCCCCATTGCTTCCACTATAGCAACAGCACTTTTATCTCAACAATGCATCGGCATTTTCCACCTCCGTCATCTATTAGAGCGTAATGGATGAAGTTTAGGGTCAACAAATGAGAAAGGTTTGAAAGCACTTCCTCAAATTACACGAAAAGTGGTACGTTATACTCTCCTCACCACTACATCACCAGACAGCGGAAGGCGAGGCATAAAAATAGAGTATGTACACAAAAAAGATTGGAGACAAACAAAACTGTCAATACTTAATTCGCTTTCCAGCGGCATCCCCGGCCTCCTGGGCCAGTTGCTTGCGCTTATTGATGAGGGAGGTGATCTGTTGCAGCTGACGGTCTACTTCGGCACGCTCATTCTTTTGACTGCCACCGGGGCCTCCACCACCTCCCAGTCGACGCGTTTTGCGCCCTTCAGGCTTCTTTACACCGTACTGATAGGCCGCCCTCGGCATCGCCTCCAGACTTGACATGTAGTCACCATACTCCTCCTGCGTCTCAAAATCCCATCGTCCCACCGGACCCTTCTTGTTGCCCATGTCCATCTTGCTAAAGTCTGTCTCCTCGTCCGAGTCGCCCATGGCGTCGTAGGACTCTGCGAAACCCGGGTAACACTCATCGTAACCCGAGATTTCCGACTTCTTCAACAGACGCTCCAAATGAGTCTTTCAATTGAAACAGAAAAGGCAATAAATAAACTCGAACAACCTTTTATTTTAAAACCCAAAACATGACTCAAAGGCAATTACGTCGTAAAATGCCTACGAGTTTTCCCCTTCCGCATCTCGGGGAAAAATTCTCCGCTATACAAAACGAAGCTCCCGAAAGCCTACGCCAAATTAACAATAACTGTAAATTGCGAAACCCACAGAGGTAGCAACGAATTAAAAGGCGTTAAAATGGTGATGTGCTTCCACTCTACGCACCACTTTCAATGACCACATGATAGGAATAATAATGTGCGTTGTGGACTAAAAATTACTTCTCGATCAACCCCATTGGAAACCATTCCGTGGAATTCGTCCCCACGCCCAACGCGTGCTATTTCACGGCATCGCCCAAAGAGGAAATAACAAAGGCACCAGCAGCATACATCAATGTACCCAAGCAGATGGCACAGGAGGCTGAAGATGCTGCTGCAAAGAACAGGTGCGCATGAATTTTCTTCTGAAAAACATTCAGTTCCTAGAAAATCTACGCGCACACTTTTCGAAAGCCTAGGAGAACATTTATGGTCTTTTGAGCAAAAATCCAAAGGAAACAGGAAATGAGAAAGCTAATTTAAAAGCGGACATTCAAGTCACGGAAATAAACAAGGAAAATTCGGGTAGTGTAGAAAGTGGCCGTAAGGCCTTGAAAATCCCGCAGGGTGCTCCGCCCAAAAATCTACTCTACAAAAACATATATAAAGTCCGAAAGAGGTACCGCGATCAAAAGACAATGAAAGCAGTTCAGGAAATCACCAGGATTGGAATCGGTTTGTTAAGGAGATGTGATCTCCTGTGGCCAATCAATGCAGAGGGCTTTTGAAAACACTTTTGACTGACCTAAAAGGAGTAGCCAGTTGATTAAGAAAGCGCAAAGATCACGGAAAGACACCAGTGGCTTGATCAAAATGTGCAAGAAAAGCCTCAATGAGGAGCCGTTGTTAGTATACAATGATGTAATCGTGCTTTAAAGGCGCCACTGGTGATCCGGTCTATAAGTGTCAAGGCATTTGCGAATCACGGAACCAAGGAAATTCATTAAAGGACAAATGAATTGGAACCGCATATCGAGGGGAATTGCCAACATGGACCCAAAGCTACTTCTGTGATCGAGGCGTCGATAACTGGAGAAATGTTCGCAAGGGATTGTGACGTACACAGGAATACAATGATCAAAAGCCGAATGCGCCCCATGTAAAGAAATTTGTTAGCCACAGAGGGACACAGATGACGCACACACGTTGGTAATGATAATGGTTTGTACACCTATTCGAGATTGTAGCTACGGTAGGCGCCCTCGATTCACCTTAGGCGGAGCCAAGAATGACTGTGACAAAGCATTCATTCCCATTCTAGGAAATTAATAATTCCGTTTTAACCTCCTGGTCCTGCCAAAACCTGAGCCAGGAATGGCAATTTCAGATCAGCTTAAGTAATTTATGCAACTCTTGCACTAAATTAAAACAAGCGGTTAATTTATGCATCAACGGTAGGGTAATCAGGCGCAGTGGTCGTGTATCTACATCTCTAAAAGTTTTATGCTTGGTGCGGATCATTGCTTTTATATGTAACCTCTCCAAACCTCTTCAAGACGACGGCCCATGACCCTTTCTGGGCGAATCCGACGAAGCACTCATGCATCAAACAGGATAGTGAATCCACACAAGGGAAATGGACGCATGTGAAAGCAATGTGGCAGTGAGGAACAAGTATGCACCAAGTCCTGGATTCAAAGTATCGATTACAAGAAAGTTGGCTATTTCCTTGGAGAATTGACACCCACAAAGGCACTGTGCCCAGTAGATGAAAGCTCACAGCAATGAAGTGAAAAGGATAGGCTAAAGTATGTGCTTTAATAATTAATCACCACATTAGAAAACTATATTGAGGGCATAAAATTGCTTTTTTACAAGACAAGGATGCTCATTGGACAGTGCTAGAGCTTAAATTGTTAAAACACTGAGCTACTAGACGTTGAAAATTTCAACCACCCCAATGAATAAGAAGTCGTGGACAAACCAAGGCTAGTGGATGGCAGGAATCGCTGAGCAAGAACAGTAGACGATTCAAAGGAAAGGCGATGCCTTAAAATAGCTTTGCGGCACGCACACGGTTAAAATTAATTCGAAAAGTATTAAAACCACCTAAACATGCCATAAAATCGCTTTTGAACCTTCTCATGACCAAAAGGTTGAATTTCCTCCCGGAATGAGAGTCAGCAAAAATGCACTGACTGTAACATCAGCATTTCAATTGAGTACCCGGAATTAATTTACGCGATCCACGTGAAGGTTGCACCAAATCGCTTAATTCGGCAAAATTTGAAGTAATCTTTTGCTTTAAATTGAAAAGAAGTCGAGATTTAGGCAGCACATTGACCTAACGAGCCGCAAGAGTAGTGCCATTACATGCTGATGGCTTGTAATGCCAGACAGCAAGAAGAAACTGGAGTTTTGCTGCTCAAGAATATTTACTGTAGTATATAAGAAAGCTGACAAAGTTAAAATTCATTCCAATAGAGCCATGGCCGGCAAATTAATTTGGATGGACTTAATCGATGCTGCGCAAGCCCAAATCCAGTGTCTCATTGACCAATCTTCACAACCACTGGCCATCTCAAATGGAAATGTTGGCAGGAACACTCCTGGTAAAATTCTTGCATGTAAATAGCCTGGAAACTCGTGTGAGAAATGGAGATGCGCCATGTCCATTAAGTCCAAGGGATGCCAAAATGGCACGAAATGCATTGAGCAGAGCAATTAGCGTTACAAAAAGAGGAAAAAACCGACACTCTTTTCCATCCACGGCACGGCAACAAGTGAACTATGATAAAAATGTGCGTTGATAAATTTACTTTATAATCCTAATATTTTGATATGAATGAAGAAAAAACACTTGGATAACTCTTCATCCCTTGGTCAAAAGAAGCTCCTTTAGCAAATTCGAAATCAAATTACTTTGAAGTGACTTTAGTTAGCACAATGAAGGATCGTTCATTTCCACCTCGCAAAATTAATCATGCTGGAACTTCTCATTGATGGAATTGCTACAAATCCTATTGGGCAATTAACCGAATGAATAAGGAGAAGACGCAGCCTCTCGATCAGTTCAACACATCGTTTACCAAATAACCTAAACGTGTTTTACGAAACAATTTCAAAAAAGAACAAAATCCCCATCGGAGGTAATCAACTGCAAAAAAGGTGTCATTGCAATTTATTAATTGATTCACTCAGAAATGCATTTGAGGTCAGCTAAACACTAGTCGGCCAAGGCGTTTGACCTCGCTGATCAAGCAATTTTTGTACTTAATTTTATGAGTAGCATGTATTTTTACAGGAACCAGCAATAGACAGTAGATCTAATGGAAAATGAGAGAAGGAACTCCACTTCAAATTATGCACATTTTGAAATTATATCTAAAGCACCAACTAATTACGCCATCCTAAGCCAAATTTCATTTAAACCGTCCCCAAATTCGTTGGGTTCCCAAGTCATTATCATTATCCAAAAACTTTCTTTATTTGATCCTCCACTTTTACGAATGAGTTGCGAAGATCCCACACATGCAGAGCCACTACTGTCAACCACAAAGTACCTGACCCCTTTCACACTAAAGGCACAGTGCACCCAGCACACACGCACCTGTTCATCGTTCGCCTTTGAGGCAACAGCAGAGGTAGGATACTTGCTGGCGATTTGTTGAATGAAGTCCTTAGTGGCAGAGCGAGAGGTCTTAGTGGCCGGCGCCACCGCCTCTTCCTTCTCAATAGGCTTTTCGAAGTAACGACCACCAGTGCCACTTGGCTGTGCCCGCCGCTCCACTTCCTCACCTCCGCGTCGATGACCCCGACTCCGACCCGCCTCCGCATCATCTCGGTGTGGGCGACGCGTAGGCACGTACTCCGTGGGCGCGTCCTCAAATATGGCTGCAAATGAGAATGAAGGTGATAGTTTGAATAACTAGACCTGGAGTCAAAACAATTTAATGACAAGAGCGGCCGCGATAACTATATTAGACCGGCAATAACAAATACTTGACCAGGTTAGGGAGAGCTCTCTGAGAAGGCAACACATGCTCTTTAGGCAAACCGAACACACGCTAACTGGTCCAGTCCCATAACATAATCAGCACCAAACTCTATGCCTTGAAGGTCGGCTAGAATTGAGGATAGAACCGAATGCATAAATACAAGCTTTTTCATCAAGTTTAGCATTTCCATTGGTACGCCATCACCTTTGAACACAACTTGGCAAAAATGGAAGCATCGGAATTGAACCACAAAAACGAATAAAAGACTAGAAAGGCTTTCTTAGCTGTACTCCATCACAAAGAGCACAGTTAAGAACCAAATTTTCGGGAGCGCCAGGAACCAAGCAAGCGAGTGATCCTAGGTAAGACCCCAGTTGGTAAGCACAGCAATGATGGATTCGGTTCCAATCACGATCGTAATCGTAATAAATTTGACTTGTATCGTGCCATTTCAAAAGTAAAGCGAGAGAAAATATCAGCCTGATCACTCCCGTTGAAATTTTTCAAATGACGCCCATTCCAAAAATAAATAAAACAACTCTGATAAGTGACAAGCAAATAAAAAAGGCCGATGGACTCACGTTGAGACTTCTTGGTGCCTTCCTGCTGCATAGGCTGGATGTCATATTCAGAAACTCCACTAATCTTCTGTTTTGCCGACTTGGCTTTCTTCGCCTGTCTTCTACCGGCGCGAGTGTAAGCGAAGATCTGAGCCAACTTATTGATAACAATATCGTTGGTGGTCAGATCGGAGTTTCCTGCCGCAGCCTGATCCAACAAAGGGCAGTCCGCCTTGCTCCGAATCACAGTTGCTGGCACCTCAAACTCCGCCATCTCGTCCTCCAATTCAACCCGATAAGCCATCCGGCCGGGCTGAAAAAACTCATTCCTCTCCACCTTACCCTGATTGGTTTTAAACAAGGTCTCAATTATCCCTTCGGCTAAGCGCGTCTTGAAATGTAGTCCCGCCTCAACCACCTCCCGCGAACCCTCTCCAATGGGTCTCTCAAGTTCGGCGTCTAATTCCTGTTCTGCTTCCATCTCCTTGTTCTTAATCTCACGCCGCACTTTCTCCAACAGAACGTAGTCCAAACCTTTTACCAAGTGGGTATGCTGTATATCACCACCAAAGTATTTTGATTCCTCAATAGCCCTTCTGCGTTCCGCAGCGTGCGAAGCGCTGGAGGTGGGAGCAACAGCACGGTAGTCGGCCGTTCGCATAAGGCGGTCATGCTCGTCCTCACGATCCTCTGCACCTTCGCCACCATTTTCTGCTGCATTAGGGTCGAGATTTTCCATATTGCTAGAGATCTTGCCTTCTCTGCGTTCACGCGCTCTGTCGCGGTACTTGGGGACCCCACCACTGACTCCACCTTCTCCACCCTCACCACCACCGGCGCCACCGCCACCGCCACCGCCACCGACGGGACCACTGCTACCGTCCTCTCCACCTCGCCTATATCTCCGATCGTGACGGTGGTGGGTACGCGACTTCTGATGGGACTTGTGAGGGTGTGTTTTGGCACGGTCAGCGCGCCCGCGGGGAACACCAGCACTTCCAGCATCCTTTTGAGATTTACGAGGCCCCGCTGTAAAAAGGAGTTTGCGAAAGTCGCTATTTGAGAGCTGAGTTTGTTTGGTTACTGGCTCGCCTGGTGGTGGTGGTTGGGGATTCGATATTGCCTCTAGACTATCCATTCCTACAATAAATTTGTTTAAATGTAAAAAAGAACAATGACGGTATGCAAAGAAGTACAGCAAACCAATAAACGGATAAGATCGTAACAAAAATTTTAGTGGAATGTTTGAGGAACATTTCAATAGAAAGTAAAAAAGTCACACCGCCTTATTCTGTTTGCATTCAAATGCCTAAAGAAACAAAACACATAACAAATGCAAGAAACCGCTTACAATATACATGACCAATAAGTTTAGATTAGAAGGATGACATTCCTACAACCTAAGGCGGAAACCACCTTCCACCCAATTAGCATAATGCTAAGATGTCCTGGAATAAATCGACACTTAGGACAGATAGAATTAGCTGAGATAAAGTACTGGCACTAAGTACCGCCCAGTTGCAATAACAAAAGCTAAATTAGTACTATGACCGAAGTTTTGACGGATAGAAGGCAAAAACAAACTAGAAAGCGGAGCACCTTACGCAAAACAGCAAAACAAGTTGTAAGCAGCCGAGTGCTTTGTACAACGCGGCCGCTTTGCAAGCTTGGAAAGACATCAACCAGATGTTCTTTATATTCTTTTTTAAAATTAAATATTTTAAGCCTTTATTTAAATTAAAAGGTATACAAAGCTTAAAATTAATAAACTTTAACTTAACCATGTCAGCCACCTTTAAACTTAATGCTCACATACCTTCTGATAACTAAACATCTTGAAAAATACGTAGCTTTCACTAGATTACTTTTATATTGCCATTTTATATTGAGTTAGACTACACGCTACAAGTGCTGCTACGTTTTACATTTCGCTTACGACTGCAATGCGAGTAAATAGCTTAGCTACAAACTACCATGCCAGATACCTTGATCACTTTGTTGGTTAAATATATATGCTCTGCTCCACTGTCATCCCCTCTTTTGCCTTTAAGGAAGCCCCGAGAAATAGTAGTTTTCTTTGGCTTTGCTTGTAAAAAGAGGTTATTTCGATTGATGTATTATTGTTTATAATACTTTAAATGGGTTATTGGTTAGTGCTAATGGCCGTCTTAAGTGATTGTTGATAGAAAATGTGCAGTTATTTTCGTTTCAAATCATAATCAGCATTTCTAAACGGATTTGACATGATGACCCCAATTATTTTTATGTCCACATAGTGCTACATCAGCCCCATTGGTTGCAACGTGTGGGCATGTGAATCCTTACTGCCAATGGCTGCGACACCCCCCTTTCCTTGCCCTCTTAATCCCCACCTCTAATCCATTCATCTGACTGACCTCACGGATCCATGATCCGCTCACATTCGCAAGCGAGGTTTATCTCTTCCCATGCATCTTTGCTTTTAAGAATGCCGCGTAATACTTCTTTTTAGGACGATTGCAGGATATTTCGCCTTTTAATACATAAGAAATGGAAAAGAGGAGAAGTGAATCCTTTTTTTGTCAAAAATATCGAGAATGTTACGGCTCGATTATTAGTTTTTACCATCGCGTGTCTTAGGTGCCACGCCGAAGTTTTAAACATTCACCACTCTAAATATGTCCTCGCTAGTAATTCTCCCTTCAAAGATATATTTCTCTTCTGTAGTAAAGGCTTCGTCTTGGTGAAGTCGAAGAACGCCTGTTCTGGTTGATGATGTGGATTGAAGCATTTGGGAAGGAGGAAGGGGCGAGTAAATCAGTCGGCAGAGGCGGAGAAGAAAGGTGTTATAACAGCTTACGTCATTTCTAGGTTGGGTGGCAGGACTCTAGAGTCGCCGACAAGCCGAATAAGCTGACCAAAGTAGCCTCTGAATTTTGGCTTTGGACTTCCTCACCTACTAAGTTGGTTGATTTGCCTATCTAAGTTGCAATCTGTTCAGGGGTTTTCGCAAGCCAAATGATCGTCATACTGATAGCATGCATACCTAAATCGAGAGGCGAACGCTAACGGCTGTCAATCACCGTCAACACTTAACATTTGAACTATGGTCGGCCCCTTTGCCACACTTTAATGGGGCACTACAATGCTTTGGTGAACTGCCTGACCCTCGTTTTGGTTACGCAGACACGCTGAGCACCCCCTTTGTATTTCCACTGGGCGAAATGGACTTCAGACGATGCCACTAGTCCCTTAACTCTTACCAAAATCTTGGAACGCTACAACCTTTTCATTTCTCACCTAATTTAATGCCAAGTAGTTTTTGTCGGATCTGAAATTTTTTTGTCAAGACCTTCGGAATACTAAACTAACTTCCAACAATGGAACTCGAGATTCGTTATTTTATGCTGGTGGCGTGTTACTCTTGGAGGCTTCCCGCAAATGAATCTATGGTCTTGGAGGAAAAGCAATTTTTCGTCCGGAAGTATATATATTTCCATATTGTTGAGACTTCCCCAAAGACGAGCGAAGGCATAAAGCCGGGGCGGAGTATGTATTGCCGACGTGTGGTGAGGGTGAGGAACATGCCTTAAAAACCAGTCAGCATAGCTAGGCAAGCAATCAAGGCACGACAATACAGCTATGAAATACGGCTACATTTGAAGTGACTTGGACTTGAATTTTGATGTCATCTCTAATAATGCAGCAAACCCATATTTTTGGTGACTGTAAGGTCTTTCATTCAAGACACCACTTGACTACATCATTGCCTTTAAGGCATCATTTTCCCTTAAGCAATTCGTACGCGGCTCATCCTCCCGTCAGAGGTGTTAAATACATTTCGTGAGCCTTTTTACTCCCGTTCCAACACAGCTAATGCACAGAGCGGCGTTCCCCAGACAATTAGCATTGCACAATGCAATGTTGAGAGGCAAAAAAAACGTCTAGTTCTGCTGAGTTGCGAAGTATTGCATTAGAGGATCACCTCCTCCAATGTATCGTGGTGCGTGTGCATGCAAGGCGAGGGCGGCGGCATTCCCCACTTCCCAGTTCCGGATGCTCAACAGCGAATCAGGATCCCTGATGACACTGCAAACTCGCGATAGCTAGCTCACAGTGCTTATCTTGATTGCAGCAATTTATGCTTCACTTTTCTTCGTGGCTATAAATACAACACTCTCCCTTCTCTTAGGGCAGATCATCATGCATCAGCGAGGCCTGAATTTGCAGTGAGTTGATTATTTGCTCAACTTAGAGGCGCCATCATTGCACTTTCGTTCTCATCACTTCTGTGTCAAAAATGCAAATGCTGTTTAAGTATTTTGGCTCCTTTCGTCTTCAGGAAAGGCTCGGTCCACTACGTTAGTGATGGTGGAATGCTGACCCAATCGCAGAGGGCATTTATCTTGATCTCCATTTTGAAGTCGCAAACTTAGACGCGACGGCACGAGAGGCGTATGCTGTGGATGGGAGAATGGGTGACGACTCCTGATAGAAGGGTTAAAACGACAGCAATTACCCCAGTCTCGCAGAACGCAATTTACCCCTCAAGCGACGCTAATCGTGGCAGTGAGCTATCAAAGACGTCAATTAAAGAACATGCAACACATCCTAGTAGCACTACGTCTTTTGTCTACAGGGCAGTCCTGGAGCGCTACAAAATTGTCCTTATAACTTTAAGCAGAGAAAACAGGTTCCATTTCTGGTTGGAATTCTCTCCTTTTCATTCGTTTTTCTATTTTGAGGAAACAGAGTCCATCGGCCCGTGGCGTGTTTTCCCAAATCAGAGGGGATGGGTCTGGGGAACCATCCAACCTGGTGTAATTCAATTTTCGACCACCGAACATTGCCAATGCCGAAACATTAGTTACAGGCACTTGAAAGTGCATAAAATCCAGCCGAAAAATGCACCTGGTATTTGCCGCAAAGGTTGGATTTTTTAAGGCGTCCTTCCATCCTCTCTTCCCCTGCAGAGGAGCTACTCGCTGCGCACAAAAGCGACAAAAAGTCCCAGGGCCTAAACCACTGCGTGGTAGCAATTTTGCCTAATTTTAAAGTTGGAAACAATACACACGCGCGCTTGGGTCATTCCACGAACCTAATTACCTCAGCAACTTCTTCACCGTTATTGCTTTTCTTTCCTCCAACCAGCATCACTGATAGGACGGCTGGGGACGAAATTATTCATTCGCCTTTAGCGTTGGGTGTCATTATCCACAAAAACTGCGCAAAAGGACGCCTTGCAGGGCAAATTCAACTTGGCAATAAAAGTGGCAGTTGCAGTTACGCCTCTTTTATTTTCCGCCTGCGTGTTGGGAGGAGGCAGGCGATCGCACTATAACTAGAAGCTTTGGAAGGCGATCATAGAGTTGATGAGAGCAGAGCAGCGAAGGCTGGCAGCGTGACAAGACATAGAAAATCCAAATTACTCACCAGTGAAGTTCCCTGAGTGGATATGGAAGAGGTGAGAAATTTGCAGCGCAAATTCGCGCGCAAACTGCGCTGCGAAACTTTTCGGGTTGGACGAGTCCAGTTTTACGAGAACTGTTTTCTATGGAAAAAAGTGAGGGATCTAACACCAAAAGGCACTAGTTGACCGAATGTGCTAGTGTAAAATGTGTGAAGAGAATTTGTAACAAAATTGGAAGAGATTGATTAAGCGAATAGGTTGAGAGAGGGGAAGGAGGGAGGAATGCGTAAATCGAAAATGGATGGTTAGCAAATAGTGGCGCCTTGGTGTCCCTTACGACTCCCCCGTGCACGACACAAGGTTAACTTCTTTGTTGCTTCTAGCACTGTCTAGCATGATTCGGAATTGTGTAGAGCCTTTTCTACCGATTTTGGTGATTATCTTTGTCAATTCCTCATCAATTTTATTCAACTCTTGTGAGGTGCCACGCCAAGACTAATACTTTATCAGTAGTACGGAGCGAAACAAGCAGTTCCCTAGTCATCCAACATTGAGAGTACTGGAGGAACAGACCCAAAACATCCCCACAAAAATAAGGAATCCTCTCATGTACTTTAGCAACAGAGACGGACATAGGTATATGCTTTGTAATGCAGATGATAACCTTCTAGAGCGTGTGCGCATGCTGTCCAAACCACATTTGCAGTCCTGTTTTCCCCTTCTCCCTTTTCCTCCGTGAAGGTCAACAAGAACTTGAATACCCCGTGCTTCTGTCATCGCTGGGCGTACTGCACTCGTCCATTGAGAGGCCGATCCATAATCGCCGCATTCTACAGGGGCTGAAAAAGACCTTCAATTATTCTAAAGATTGAAGTGTCTTCTCCCTGCTGTGAATGGAGAACCAGCATATGGGAGTCACATGGCAGCACGTCCTTCACAAACAAGAGTAAAATTAGGGGAACGTATACACATGAATGTAAGTGAGAAATATCATACAGACACGAATAATAGGAAGAGATCATTGAGAGGGGAGCAGCTATCCGTGTTTACAACCAAGAGGAGTCGAGCGTTCCTTCTTGCGGCGAGACATCGGCGGCAATGAGGGACGAATAACTTAAAATTCGTTAATGACATGCAAAGTAAGGACGTTTAATGATGTGTTGAAAGGCGGGGATTTCAAACTGGGCCAATCCCGTTGGAATGTACAGTCCCAGTACCACCGTCACCGGCACTAGCTCCACCGCCGAGTCGTTGGTCCGTTCGACGTGTGCTCTCGCCGTACGCACCGATGAACGATTCGGTCTCGTCAAAAGAGTCTGAAATATGAACAGGAGGAAAAAGTTACAATCAAGTTTCGCCATCCCACTACCTTTTCTCGGCAGTGTTTAGTGAAATGGCATTCCAAACTCTACGACAGAAAAAAAAATGAGTATTGTTGATCTGAACTCTTTGTCTATAGAGGAAGGCCAATGCTTTTCGATGCCATTGTAGCAGTAGTAACCGTGACACAAAGAGTCAAACTCTCCTCGCCTTCCCCAACCCAAAAAGATGCGCCTCAATGCTTTGCACTGCTAACAGGCTTTGGGATGAGCGTGCGAGGGCGGCGGCAGCAACTGGCGCGCGTTAAGTGGACCATTTCGACGCTTGCACGAATTCTGGAGGGGCGGATGAGTCACCGCCGTCAGGTCGCCATAAAAACTTCAACCAACCGACGCGAACAAACGACGTAGGCGTCCGCAGGCGCACTTTGAATAGGCATGAGCAAAACAATACCTGCCTTTTAGCCATCTCGATGTGTTGACTCTTCAAAACGACTGATTTAGCTCCGTTAAGGAGAGAATGTCTGAGAAGAATGAAATATGTGGCGCAGGTAAACTGCAGTTTTAAAAATGCCAGCAAAAGGCTCACCCAGAAATCACCATTCCCTTGGTTGTTGGGATCAAGCGACATTTATCACCATGTGTCACAATCGAAGATCCGTTTTAGAAAAGCTCGAACTATAGGTGTGCCGTTTCCTCGACTGTTTGTTATGATTAATGAGACAGTGAGAAATGTGCTGTCGTACAGACGAGGAGCTTGTGAGAATGTTGTGCTGAAGGTTGCTGTGTGTCAGGCGCAAAGAGATGCATGATCCGACCCACCAATTATGGCATGACTTGCCTCGCTTGTTCCACGCTCGTGAGAGAGTTCATTCTAGTCTATTCTGCGCCAAACCAAAGCAGCGACCGAAGACAGCGAACAAACAGAGCACACACGTTGTGGCAAAAAAAAACGGACAGAGATTATCCACCAACCGTCTCCGCCCTCACCTCAATAAGGCGTCCAATTCATCGAGATATGTCCCTTCACTCAACGCCACGAGGGTGAAGACGGGGCTCGTACCAAAGACACGCTTTGACGACAAATTTCACCCGCCGAATTGGCGATTATAATCCCAACCAACTGGGCTTACCAACCAATAGCACCAAAGCGAGGGGATCGTGCCGCATGACGGGCGGAACAAGTTTTCCTGACAAGGAGTCAGCGCTGACCACCGCTGGCAGGTTTAAGAAGGCGGTGCATATTCCGTTACTTTAAATAGTTCCAAAATCGCTGCCAACGTAATACCTTGCGTCAAAACCGTGTCGCAAGAAGCACCAGTGATGTGAGCGATGTAAACAAAAGTGGTGAAGGCATGCCAAAACCAGTCGTGTCAGAGATCCAATTGATCATCTGCTCAACAAACACAACTGTCCCACAATCATTCAATCAAACAGCGGACTAAAGACAGGGAGAACACAATTCAAACTCAAATTTATCGCAACCCCAGTTAATTTGATCGGTAATGCCCCTGTCAAGCATAGGCCCGGCGGTAAATTTGATGTCCCGCTGGTATAAAACTGACCTACTGCAGCAAAGTTGAGTCGAGTAATGCAATTTGCTCTCGTTGCTTTTACATGGAAAGGAATGCGGCAAGTTAGATCACTTCGGCCTCTTCTACAAACACTGGCCGCAGTTTTGAGCACTTTAATGGTGGTCTACCGGTGAGAATCTGCCAATCATAAGTGAAGAGAGGAGAGATTAATGAAAATAGCAGGCGATCAAGTCTGAATGACTTTATGTGAGCCTTTACTTTGCAACTGGAAGCACGGTTAGGAAGGCACATGGAGGCGGCAAACATGAAGAGAATGTCCCGTGACCAAGTTGGCAGCAGAAAGAGATTGCTCAGAAGGATAGAAAACCAGAATAAGCACGTAAGAGGAGTATTTAACGTGCCCGTTTGAAGACGCTTCTGCAGAAATGATAAAAGTCGATGAGTCCAACCAAGTTGTAGAAGAGAATTAAGCAAACTGCTGTCCGAGCACTTTCATCAGCAGCGTCAGCGCTGCTGCTACTCGATGAGAAGCACCGAAGTAGAGGAACTACTCTTCAGCTGCTTACCGAATTTACAAGGGGTAGCAAGCGGAGGCTTGTGTTAATATTGGTCGTCTGTTTATCTAAGGACGCAGAGAAGGGAGTTCCAGCTCAGTCCTAGAGGAGGCAATGTAAGATAGGCATGCGAATCGCCAAAAGATGTAGAAACAAGGCGCAAGTGTAGTCGCCCCCTAGGCAAACATTTCCATCATGAGCAGAAGGAATGCCATTTTGAGGAGAGAGCAGTGGACAGATGAAATTGGCCAACATGGAGGTATTTACCAGGGGTAAAATAAATAACTACAGGTAGGCATGCCACAACCACCCTCAAACGTCACTTTCAATAAGCTTGGACAAAGGAGGTTCTAGATGGAAACAATGAAACCATTCAAACCCAGTGTAAAAACTCCGCCACTGAACCGGTTGGGGGCAAATCGTCTCACCCCATGCATGAAGTTTAAGATAGCGCTGCAGAAAACCTTTGTAGCCCAAGCCAGGCTTGCAAAGGGACCCTCACACAAGCCAAGCTCCACACCGTTGATGCTGATACCATTCTTTCCCACCCAGACTACTAGAATCTCGGGCTTCCGAACGAGTTTGATTACAAACGCAAATGTCTTGTAGGGTGGTCAAGCGTAACCCGCAGATGTAGGGAGAAAGTCCTCATCCCTCTGCCTAATCCACAAATTTTGCTCTCGATAGACGTGAGAGATGACCAATTAGGCCCCATAACCCCCCCCCACTCCTTCAAAAAAAGCTTAACAATTAGCAGAGACTTCATGACTTTCGAAGAGGAAAGGAAATGTACGGCCCCATCAAAAGGGCAATAGCCGTGAATCGGGCTACCCCTTGAATCATAGGGCAGCCAAATGACACCGCTTGATAGCGGAGAAAGAGGCTCCACGATTCGCCGTTTGGGCTCACTTCAAATGCAATGACTGTGGTGTCACCACTGAGTGACAAGGAATCAATTGCATAACAGGCTCGGCGTCTGAATAGTCTCCCCAGAGATTCGAATCAATTGTTGGCAACACAACTGCCGTTCGCTTATTCACCGATGGGTGTGGTCCAGTCGCGATAAGACAATGCATCCAAATGAAATACTAGTTTAACTCAAAGTGACCGCCTTAAGCAAACTTGAAAATGGACAGACATTGGAAGAGTGGGAGTGGGAAGGTGGAGAATCTTACTGGAATCTTTGCCATAGCAGTCCAGTTCGCCTTCATCGTCACTACCAACCTGGAAGGTGTCGTTGAGGGACTGATTGCAACCAGGAATCGGGTTCTCGTCTCTGGAACAAAAAATAATAATCCGTGAGGCGCCTTTGTGTGTGTATGGCTAGGTAAGCAGGAGAGGCATCCTGCCGCAAGAGAAATAATCTTCCATGTTCAAACCTTCTGTGGAAAAGTCAATTCCTACTTAACCGACAGCAACTACTAAAGCGTTCAAGACTTCAGCAACACACTGGAGCTGATTGGACTTCTCAGTGCAGTATGGGTGTTCAAAGAGAATAGCAACTCCACTCAAAAAGAGTAAAATACACACAAGGAAGAGGCTGGTGGAATTTTGGGATGCATGGTAGCGACGAGAGCGTCATTCTTCGAGCCTCCAAACACTGCCATATGTAGTCTGTGGAAGCATGGATGCAGCACGGTTGGAGCCACTGATGTGGTGGAAAGCAATAGAGGTCAGAGACCGGTACGCCTCACAAATAGGGCACTTTTCCTACACCTATTCAAGGTGCGCACAGGGAGGGAGGGCGAATGGGAGGTGGCATCCCTGTCATTGGAATTCTTATGGAGTGGTAAGAAATGCGGTCAGCCTTTTTACCAGAAGCAAATCACCAGCATTATGCTGTGCTATTTCAGTGGTGGCATGAGATTATTCTGGGCAAATGAAGAATGGAGAGGGGAAACAGAGGCTCCACCCCTTAGAGATTTCAACGGAAATGGTGGAACAATTTACTTTGAGAGCGCAGTTCATTCACTTTTCCGTAAATTAATCTTGAACACGATCCACCAAGTGGAAACACACAAGGGATTTGGAAAAGAAAATTTCTAAATCAGCAGCAACAATGACAGCACTGTTGTGAGATGAGTCATACGAGGATAATGGCGGGTTTATCTACAACGAGGGCCGTTCGTGTGTTTACTATTGCGACCAGACACACCGTGATGCAATAGCAACGCGGAGGTCCAGTTAAGCTGAAGCGATTGACACAGAATTGAGCCAACCGATCCCTTTTTAAAAAACCACCAAAGGCCGCAATGGCTCACCTTCTCTCGTAAGCTTGAAAGGCGTCTCGATCACGGAACTCCTTCTCCGGATCATTCCCACGCATCCGCTCTTCCCTTTCAACTAAAAAGCACAAAGGTCGTACCGTAATGCAGGTCAGGTTTTAGCGTGAATCACAGTGATGAGAACGCATGGCATTAAAAAAAGTGAAGAATGGCATAAAGCTATGGCTTGGAAGGCTTGGATATGGGAGAACTTGGTGGATAAGCAAATTAGAAGACTCCGTTGAGGGAGATTATGCAAATTCCGTTCAAGGCTGGGTTAAGGCACTAAGAGAATGTGCAACTGTAATGGTGAGAGGATCAGGTCGGCTACCAGTTCTGAAATGCATGCTTAAAAACAAGTCAGGTAAGAAATCTGGGGGTGTCAGAGACAGGCTTTTTCGAAGAGAAGCCTATGGACACTGGAAAGTCTTGTTCTCCAAGTGGGAGAAGTTCCACACCCAGTGTCTATAGAAACGGAGTCAGCCAACCGATAGACTCAAAATTCCTTAAATGGTTGGAAAGTCAACTGACAAAAGCTACAATCGGGAGAACGCTGCGAAGTCGCAAATGATAGCAGTCAACAGCGGATTTACCGCCACAAGGTAGTAATCTCTGCCAATTTAATATCAAACATTCTTAATTGTAATGAGGAGAAATCATGCACGATTAGGAAGGAGTGAGAGGGATTGGGCATGTCTGCGTTCCATAAGAGTGGTAAAATAAACAGAAAAATCTGGAGAAAAACTCACGCAGGTAGGTTTTTCCTTTGTTACGCATGACAATGCAAACGGCAAGGATGGCAACGATGAGTAGGATCAGCACGGCGATCACTACAGCCACAATCCACGAGATGCTAGCGACAGTAACTTGAGGGAAGGAAGGAGAGAATGAGTCATCTAGGGGAAGGTCAAAGCGACAGACAGGGTGCAATTATTGGTCCACACGCGGTCACGTGAACACAGAAGCCGTGAGGGTATCTCAGGCCAGACACCACCGCCCTCAACCAGGTGTTCTAAGTAGCGATTAATAAACAGAAATTTCTTGAGAAATAGAAATTCAGACTCGGGATCTAGATGCACATACAAATGACCGTTGAACAAGTCCGCGCGTTACGCACACAGGCCAGTAAAAGAGGAATTTCTGGGTGGTAGGGTGCTAAACAGTACTGGTTGAAATCATGTAGTTGTCAACTTTATTGGCCCGAAGACATGGTCTGAAGCAATGTACTCGCGAAGTGCATCCATCATGGCAGGGGTGGGTAACGATGCTGCGTCTCTCTCGAGTTTAAACGTTGGGGTACTACACATCCACAGCCTCTCCTTCATCCTCACTTGCGTGGGCTGAAGCCGATGCAAATGTTTTGCCATTTATCTACCAAATACGCGCAAACTAGCACTAATATGACCAACACAAGGATTTGCTACCGAGGTTGCACGCAAAACCGCCCACCGGCCCATGGTACGGGGCACAGAAGTGGCCACACAGGTGACCTCAATGGCAAACCAATCAGAGGGGAGGAGTCGAACAGCGAGGGGATATTCAACAGTGTGAACACGCGCACACACGTATGCACAAAGGGCCGAACAAGAGGGGTAGAAACGCCTTTCGACCACAAAACCGGCATTGGCACTACTGCGTGCCGGGGCCCAACTACCGCGATTAGGAGCTGCCGCAGTTGTAGCATCTTCCATTCTTATTGTGAAGAGCAATAAAACTCAACAGGATGATAGTGCAAATTCGCGATCCTCCTAAAATAAACGGCTGGGAGGGTAGTCCAAATCCACACCTCAGAAAGAGCGTTTGAATTCCGAAGCTGAAGTCACCCAAACGCAAGAAGCACAACCATGTTTCAAGCTTCCAATATTAGCACATGTTGGTGACTAGCATTCAAACGGTGTAGGATAGGAGAATCAGCAATGCCTAAGGTGAAAGGGAGAACGTTCCTGGTTGCTTCATAGCTCAGGTGAAAAAGGCACAATAAAGTGCAAAATACAAAATCAGAGGCTAACCACACTGTTCGTGTGTTTACTTAAGAGCCCACGAGGACACGCCGACACCACATGGGGCTCTATCCACTGGTAACTACAACGGCTCAATGGTGGAAACGACACTCATTGTGCTGTTTTGGTGTAAAACTACTCCGAAACTTCACAAACCTACCCAGCTTTGACTTGGAGGGATACTTGCGAATATGCGCAGTGAGTATGGCGTGCAGAGTGGGATCGTTTTTCGTATCATAATAAGGTGTCTCATACATGTAGCCCGCAAACAGATCCGTCTCAGGTCCGAATACTCGGAACCGGCAGCTCAAATCCACATTGGCAAAGAGTTCATCAAAGAGAGCGTTATCCTGCACGATGTTCAGTACCACCTCGTGGTTTGAGTGCTTTAGAAATGTCAGGCGGTTGTCTCGCGGATCCAGACGTTCCAGATCTTGTCCGTCTAACTCCCAGGTCTTGACCACACGTAGACCTGTGTAGGGCGCCATCTCAATATCGCAGTAGAAACGATGGGTGGTGTGATTGAAACAGTCCTCCACACAACTGTAATCAGACAATTGACGAATTACATCTGGCTTGGCTAAAATTAAAATGAAAGTAAAAAATTAATTCACAAATCTAATCACAGCCATAATTATAATGTTTCCAGAAGCTTACGCAAAACCCGAATGAGAGTGTTGGTGCGCACCGAACCGAGAGCGTTAGTTACGACCATGGTGACGATGTGGGAAGAGCCGTAGGGAGAATTGGGAGCGAAGGCAAGATCGCGGACTGTGTATCGAATAGAGGTATCAGAGGGGAACTCGATTTCCGGATTAAGGTCGCCCACGTAAGGAAAAGACTCCTGCAGAAGACGCAATGACTCCCGGTATCTTACCGGTGATACGGCATCAATTTGAATACCGTTGATGAGGAGGGACTAAACAGGGGCAGGTGTGTTAGCAACTACAAAACTGACAAACAGGGACTTTTTGGGCTAGGAGACTTACTCTGGAGGTCAGCCTACCACCAAACCTGGCAATGACTTGGGCCTGATTCCCCTGCGGCACAATGATGTGGCGCGGCGGAGCATCCTCGATGGTGGGTGGCTGCTCAACAATCACCTCGTACTTGAAATGCATTTGCCCATGGGGACTTTTGAGAGAGAGAACATACATTCCTATAATGTTTCAAGGGACGCGTGTTAAGAGATGTCGGAACGGTAGAGTTCGAGCAAAGGCATTGAAACTAACCAGCATAGGAGGGCTTAATGTCCTGAGGGAAGACCAAAGAATGACGATTGGATGTAAATTGAATTGGAAGGGAACTATCGTCCTTAGTCCATATTGCAGAAACCATTTTGGGGTTGGCTGTGTAGAAAGCGCTCAGAGTGATAATATCGCGAGCATGCTGAAATGCAGAATCATATTGGGGAGAAGGTGATTTAACGGATGCGAGAAAAGATCAAAACGAGTCGGCGCACCCATCCACTGCGTAATTCTATACGATTGTACCGTGGTGATCGTGGGATGATCTGGTCAGGGTAGGTACCAGGAATGTATGTGAAAGGGACCGCTTTCCCATCATTGTCTTGGAAATACGCAGAGAAAATTTTATTGCGTACGATAGAGGTTGTGCAGAGAATACCAATAGGACGCCAGTCCTTCACCAGATCGTGAATAATAAGAGTACCTAACAAAAGATCACGAGACAATAAAATGATGTGCATTTGATGAATGAAACCTCAGGTAATGGGAGCAAACCATTTGGCAGAACGGTGTGTTCAAAGTACTCAGCGATGGATCGAGAACGGTCGTAGCACTTCCGAATCTCCAACTGACTCTCAGCTTCGGCTTCACAGGCTACCCAATCGTAGGGGACGGAGAAGGTTTGTTTCGCCCAGTTAGGCAAGTCCACGTGGTCCATGGAACCGCCACACTCAAGGGACATAGGAAAGCTACTACCAACGATAGGCCCGCGTAGGATAGGGTCAAGCGATTGTCTTTTGATGAAAGCTGAAGTCGAAACGTTAGGGACAAATAGAATAAACATTAAGGAATCAAACAACCTTTGGTTCGAAATACCAACTAACGGATAATCAGTAAAAAACCAGAGATGGTATGCAAAAAAAACCGAAAACGATATATATAGTGTCACTTAAAAGGTGCGGATTTACCCGTTGTATAAGAATCCATGTCCTGAACCTCGATGGCGTTTGACTGGATGACACCATTATTATTGCCAAGACGACAGAAGTAGGTGGCGTCCAGCGGAAACCTGTCTCGGTCCCAATTCGACGTGAAAATATAACCTTAAAAACACAAGGTGAGTAGCAAAAAAGGCAAAAATACCACTGTAGATGTCACCCGTGGATCTGAATTTGAATTTATCAGAGAGTAAGTACGAGTTGCCAAGGGCGTTGTCGCAATTCAATTTCCGGGAAGATGGCGTCTAAGGAAATCAGGAAGTATGAAACTGTACCTCAAAGCACAGTTGTGCACTTGTAATCGGTGAATCTTTTGATAACTTGTCGACGACACAGTGAAATTCCAATTTGGGAGGGACGTTATTAATGAGTTCCACAATCTGAATTATTACTCGTGGAAACCTTCCGTCAACAATAATGGGCTCATTTGTGCCGAAATATGAAAATGAACCATTCCTGTGAGTAGCAGATTCAACCTTGCGAAACTTCAAAAATGGGGTACCATTCTCTAAGAAAAGCATCAATCTCGAACGAAAAGATTACCTCCGTATGCTAAACCACATACAAAGAAGGCAAATAAGGTAAGCAAGTGCATTTCGTTGCATGTGTTCATGAGCGCCAAAAGCACAACAAGACAAACGACAGCAAACTTTCGTCTTTGTGGGTCCAATGGAATACAACTGTAATAGCGAAATTAAACAAACTAGGGTTATAAATTCAGAATATAACTAACGCTTTAAACGTGAGTTAAAATGCTGAAATTCTTAGTATTTTATTAGTCTGTTTAACAAAATGATAGTCAAATGCACGAATGCTTAGGTTCTTTTCGAGAATGTTGAAATTGCGGTAAACTAAGTGCTGACAAGGCGTTTGCACTGATAATACAAATGACCGGTACAAACCGCTTGAATTGCTACACGTATACGTTTAAGATAATCATGGCAAAGCCTTAAATTCTGATGTGACATATTGTTAAACTGTGCGTCTGGACCCTCGGTCTCCTAACGCGGTGAGATTGCATCGGCACTGTCGCGCTAACTTCATGGCTAATGTGGTCGCGTCGCTCCCTTCGTCTTCTCTCCTTCCATTTTGGGCATGGAAGGGTTGGATGTTTTTTTGTTTTTTTATAGTGGGAGGGGGGTCAGTTACAATGAGGGCGTCTGGGAGTCCGAGAATTCACCACGTCCGTCTGTGACCACCTAAAAAGTACACTTAGAGAGCATAAGTATTACAGTTTATTTGTGCCCTCCTAGTCATTATTGCAGCTGGTGATATACGTTCTTTCGTACTGCTTTCGCTTCTTACGACCCCAAGTGGGAATCGGTGCCATATTAAATTTTTTATGATAACGGTGCCTTTGAGGCGGTACAGGCATGTGGGTAAGTCCCCGTTGTGGATCAGTCTAAAACTCAAGATGATAAATACCGGAATGTAATATGTTATTTTCACATCCACAATTACCGCTGATCAGGTGCGAATTTGACACATTCCTCAACCAATCCAGTCCGAGACTCCGAGATCGCATACGCTTCAAATGATTTGCAAATCCCATACCACCCGGAAGTTTGGATGACACCAAAAACGAATCCATTGGAACACCATCAAAGCAATCGACGTTTGAGTTGGGGTAGGACGCCACCTGCAACTGGCTCATCTTCAAGGAGGGAAGTGAAAAGCCGTAATAAAAACCTTTATCTGCGCCATACGCACACGCAAATACACACATTATCAATGTCGGTGGGATGTAAACGACATAGAGACCGTGAAGAGTGCAGAGGAACAGGTGAGGCAGAGGGCCTGTCCATTTGTACAAAACGATGACGGTAACTAGTTGGGCTCACGGCGGATGGGGTGTGAATTCGTAGTGGAAGGAGAGGAGTGGCGCGAGGCGCCAGCGTCCCCGTTGTTCGTCTCCCCCTCTAACTCCAAAAACTTATCATGACACCATCGCGCTTCCTCCACCTCCTCGCGACCTCCATGGCGCATTGATCGATAGCCCCAGCGTCGTCCACCTCCTACTGCTCGGTCACCTCTTTCCTCGTCCGGGCGTTGTGCCCAACGTCGATTGCCTCCTTGGTAGCCTAAAGGAATTAGAAGAGGAAGGTAATTATCGTTCCAAAAGCCTGCTAATCTTTAACCAGAAAAGTCGGAGTTAGTAATTCCAACAAGGGATGAGATAGTGGGAAAATTGAGTTGGTTCCAGAGTCGGGGTGGAAAAATCGCGTCCTCGAGTGACTGAACTGTTAGGCGAACAGGAGTGCAACAGGACTGCGTTGGGGAGTGCATTACCCATCTTTGTAGAAAGAAGCGCAGGAAGAGAGAAGGCCGTAACTTCATGAACCCTTGCATGAGGAGGAAGTGATGCCAGTTTGGTCGTAAGATCAACAATCAATTACGCGAAAAAATCGCTGCAATCGCCAAACACAAACGGGGAGGAAAACTAGAATGATATTGACAAAGCCATGGGTTTCACAGCTGCCGTCTCCCTCACACCAAGGAGAATTAGGGAAGGCTAGATGGTGCTAGGGAAGGAGGAAGTGGAGGTGCATGCGTAGGGGCCCAAACAATCAAAGTAGTACCATGTGTATTCTTGTAAACACACCTCGATGAGATGCTAACACCTTCGAATTCAGGTATCTACTAATATCGTAAGTGCGGCGCGGGTGAGTTTGAAGTGGATGGTGCCTGAAAATATAAGGCGAAATTTCACAGATTTCGGAATTTGATGCGACAATTTGCAACTGCAATAGGTAGGCCACTTTTGGTTTTTGTTAAATAATAGGCGTTGAGAGTTGCTGGTTTAATAAGGACGTATTCAATAAGAATCACCCATGAACGGAAACCCAAAAAGACCTAATAAGCACCCCTTAATTGAGACCGAAGTGAAAGAGCGCCGAAAAGATGGGATAATGCAGATCGCACAATGATGAAGAGTGAAATTCGGCAGCAAACCTAGCCAGGATTGCAAAACATCGAAGGCTTTAAGAAAATCCATAAGAAGACAATATTCGTGATGCGAACGACTTAGATCTAAAAAAACCGGGTTCTGACCATACAGCGACTGGATTATCTATAACTTCGAGAGTCGAACCAAAATGCCCCCAAAGTGAGCCCATAATCACGTATTGAAACGAAGAACCAGAAAGGAGAAACAGACCTTCATTTTCGCGATATTCGTAATCTAACCGCCTTTGACGCCAGTTTTCACGAGAGTAGGGCTCGTTGAAATCCCTCCTGCGCCAGCCATACGGACGCCCATCACGGTCATCGTGCTAAAAAAAAGACAACGTGTCTCCAGCAGGCACAGACACTTTAGACAGCAAGATAGGTAAAAATTGAGCTCATTTCATGCTACGAAACAGCTTTAAACCAATCCGCCATCCTCAGTGGGATCCCGCCTCCATAATTAGCACCCACTTCGCTCAGCTCGAAATTTATTTCGATGATGATGAACATTTCCATGAGAAGTTTAGGCGGGAGGACAAAGTAATATTCCATACACTTACGAACTCCTTACCTCTAAACTGGTAAATGGCTCACTCCCTAAAGTAAGCGACGGTGAGGCGGTACATAGCGTGAAATTGCTCCCAAAATTCCTGGATAAGTATCTGTACCTGTGCAAATACTGGTAAGTGATAAGACCTACGAGCTCACTCAAGTTGTGAGCCTGAATGAAATTAGAGCCATTTAAACAACCACCTAAGTCATATTTGCCCATCAAACCGACTGATTTCGCATGTTAGAATATATAAAAATTCCTATGATACAGAAGGTAACAGTGCTCGTGCGTGGAACGTCGAGCGCAAATACGAGTTATTGACGTGATTTGGGTGAAGAAAAAGAAATTTATGCTTTCACCGCCAGCGTATACTAGTTCTCAGAAATCATAAGGCCTACCAAAACTGGAGAAATCGGCACCCATGTTGAATTTATTACTTAAGTTTTCGTACTGCATCACATGAAGACCCCTGAATAATCTAAACATTTACTACAAAGCCACATCAAGTGTGGATTGTTAGCGTAGTCATTACTCCGGCATTGAGCGATAATTAGCGTCATAATAGTTCAATTGGTGGCAAAAGATTAACAACAAAAGGCTGTTAAGTCGAGCAAAAAGTAGCACCAAAATCTGAGACTTACCATAAAATAGGCCGATCCTTTTGGAACATCCAGGGGGTTTGAGGCGCCTCAGAAGAGAGGAGGAGTACAGTGCAAAGATGCACACAAGGATATGGCCAAAAATGTGGCCATTCTACACACATACACTCACCCAAGTGACTAAATGCATTACCCCGTCTCAGACGATCAGACCGATCCAAATTGTTGGCACTACCGTTATTGTTGCTGTCCACCTCTCCGTATGTGCTGGTCGGTGGCTGAGAACTAAAAAAAGTAGAGGTGACAGTGCGATACTCGACCCTCAAGCACTAGCTTACTCCGAGGTCAGAAAACATACCCCATACGATTTGCCGCGATAACGGCCAACGAAGCAGCTGCTCGTTCAGTGATCTTCTCTAAATCTTCTGGTTTACTGAAAATGGGTATCTGCAAAGTAGACGACAAACACCACATTTAGGAGGAAAAAAATCACTGGTCCAAAGTGCGTCCCAAAATCAGGTTTCGTAAATGAAAATGATCAAAATAAATTTTATCCATAGAATTTCCCTTAAAAAAACAGATCCCACCTCTTCGCGATCAAAGACAGGTTTAGTTCCTGCATTCGGGGGGTGAGGAAAAACAAAATTCACCCCCAAATCCACATTAAACGATATTTCTGCTGTCGGATCAGCAACTTCTGCAGGTAAAAAAATACACCTATCAAGGTGATTCAGCAGGAAGGTAGAGATAGTACAACTAAACACGAACCCGGTGGAAGATTGCGTTCAATCACAACAGATAACTCCTTTGCTTCACGCATGAGTGTGGGAAGGGGCAATTTGAGGCGGTTGGTGAGGATAAGGTAGGCCAGACCCCCTGGCACACCATACTCACGCCGGCGCTGTCGGAGCGTTGCCTCCAATAGACCCTCAAAGCGTTCGTTCAGTGGCGGTATGCGACCGGCTAGCGGGCTGCCTCCACCCGAGCCCATCGTCTTCGTGGCTGTAGACGGTGGTAGCATTCGAGTAGGCCGCTGAGGAAGTTGTGCTGGACCACCTGCCCCCCTCAGGGGGCTGCGACTGTCACGGCGGGGAAAGGTAGACACGTAAGGGGCACCGCGACTCCCTCGATAGGGTCTAGGGGGCGAGAAACGTCGCAAACGCCCGTACTGCCTGCGGCGCGGTGGCCGATAGGATGGCGTTCTACTAAACTCCGATGAAGGAGCACTGGTTATTTAAAAGTAAAAAGTACCACATGTTTGAATGCAATAATGTGGGATGATACGAACCTCGATCTACGACGATGACGAAAACGACTCGATCTTGAGCGACTCCTAGTTCGACTTTGGTTGCGTGAACTGAAACGAGTAGGAATGCAGAAACAAAGCTTTGGTAACCAAGACTAAAAAGACCAAGGGGCAGCACACTAACCGGGAACGATGGTGACGGCCGCGACGGTAGTAGCGATCAGAGGAGGGGGAAGAAGAGTGAGACCTGTCGCGTCTAAACCTCAGGGACCTAGAAGACCTAGATGAGGTGGATCTACGGCGTACTCGGCCGGGAGCAGAAACAACGCCTTTTGAAGCCTCTGAAACATCCGGTTGGGAAGCTGCATTCTGAGTTGGAACTGAGGGCACAGGGACGGCTGGAACAGCCGAGGAGATCTCCACCGTAGCTGAGGCTAGAACTTCATCCATCTTGCTAACAAAACGCAAAATCATAAAACTTTGGGAATTTTAACTCTTATAGCTATTCTGTTAACCTATCAGGCAAGGTTAAAAGAGTACGGCAGTATCAGAAAGTGCTTGAAAATGCTAATGTATCAGGCGAACGTACAAGCAAACAAGAAGCGGAAAACTATAAACAAAGGTTTTTATTAAACAAAATAACAAAAATGGGGCAACGTTAAAATAAGCAAATGATAAGTTTGGTCAAACAATCTTCCATCAGAAGAGAAGAAGCATTCTAAATGTGTGCAATAAGTGGAAGGAATGCCTATTTAATAACAATGACATATGGAGAATATGTTTAATGGGGCTAGTGACAGTGATTCTGGCAGGAATTTCGAGAGCATCTATGAACGCAGACTCGGGTAGAATGTGAGGGTTCATCATGATAGGCAGCACTGACATGGGAATCCGCACGAGTTGTTGAACGACAAGAGTGCCTCCCACTGTCGTGACCTGATGATAATGCCACGGAGCATCTAACCTTTGGCTTGTAACTGAAATCGCTGGAAGTAACAACCTCTGAAATGGGAGTTTTGTTCTCATGAGCAACCATAGGAGCATTTGCTGCTGCACCGTCAACTTTACAGATGATGGGTGCACTATCAACAGCGCCATCACGTTCTGAAGCTGAACACACTTGTGTAGAGGGATTCACAGAGTTCCTTCCATCCATCGATGTTGTTTGAAAATCGCATTTAGTGGCACATACATTCTTGGGTACACACAGGGAAGAATCTTCAGCAGTAATTGTATTTTTTGCAACACACTTTTTTTTACAACTTTTCCTGTCCTTAAAGTAGACAAGTGGAAACAAAAGGTTAATAGACAAAGACAGATTAAACGTAAACAACTTCACGAAAACTAAAATACGATTTCATTCGATGAAAGGGAAGGAATACATACGCTTTTATAATTTCGAAGCCAACCACTTCCAGCTGGGAAATATAAATTTTGTTGTGATGGTGACATGGGCCTATTGTGCGCACCAGCAACCATTGCAGTACCCGCTTGTATGCTTTCTAAACCTGTGCATTATCATCGACTACCTACCATCGCGCTTCACAGTGGAACAAGAGTCTCTAAGGCAGGGAGGAGAATCAGGTCTGGTAGGTGGCACGGGGCTTAGTGGACAGTTAGGAGCACCTCGTGCCCGGTCGTGTTCACCACAAATGACGCGCTCTGGTGATACAGACGAATCGGTATCGTCAGGCCAATCGAATGGTTGATGTGACAACTGGGTTAAACGTTTATGGAGGCGAAAAGATAAGTTTTCTTGGTATATATGCCGGGCACACTCAAATGGTTTATAAGAATGACCATAAACCGACCTCCTCCTCATGGGGCGAAGAAAGATGAAAACTCCGGGCTAAGCCTAAGCGGGACCCTCAAAATAACCAACCTATTAGAGAGGTCCATATTTGACAACCAATCGCGAACAAATTTATCATTCTAAATAATGTAATAAAAACAACACTTTGAGAGCTTCTCTGGTAGGCCTAAAATTCCTGAGAGCACAATAGCAGGAGCGATTGGAAGTTATTTCCTACTGAATAAGAGCTTTCAGTTTGGAACTGTTGTCTGGAATGCATTGGATCACACAAGATTTTAGACCCAATCCTAAACCTTTTCTATGATTTTAAGAATTTATATTAATATTTTCAGACTGCACAGAGCGGCAATGTTTGTGGAATCCGAAGCAGGTCCGAAATGCTACAAGCGTTAATCAGCAGTCGTACTTGAAATGTTAAGCTGTATGTTTGCAGATTATATGTTTATTTCACTATACTTTTCAGAAGAAATTAGCAAGAGCAACTGAATCAATCCGGTACTTTTTTTGGCAAACGAAGGCATAACACTATGGCAGAATACATATACTCAACTTACAGAGGGATAATGGCGGCTGACATGACCCAAACGGCATGTACCAGCCGGACAGGACAAGATAGCAGTCTAAGTAACCTTTGCCAGTGGTCGAACAACTAATTATTGCAGCGATTCTAACCCATTATAAGGAAGTGGTTCCCTCGCGCCAACATCGCTTTTATTGAGTTTTTATCCACCATTCACAGACGCGATCCCGCCGCTGCATTACATGAGAGCTCATCTCTGTAGGCTAGCAGGTCCATCCAAATAGAGACCCCAGCTGATGAGCCATCTCTCGCCCAAGAGAAACATTTAAGCGACCTAAGCATTAAAATCGCTATGGTTTGTTGACTTCCGGTTGTGGCTGCAAGACCTTCGTTGATTATTTTGCATTCCCTGGGTGGGCTGACTTCATGGCTCAAACTCCTTCTGTTAGCCAATAATATGTATTAAAAACTGTCCTCAAAAAATTCTTAAAGTTCCTCGATGGCGATTGTTATTTTAAATGCATAGGATAAATAGCTCAAAATAAAGTTTCTAGGTGCTATAATGCAAGAACTTTAAAATATTTATACAAAATTAGCAACGTCTTATAATTGTGTGCCACCTGACTCATTTTTTGTATAAAAGTAACACTACCATTAATCCTGAAATCTGCTAATCTTGCTGCAAGAGAAATTTATTTTGTGCTTGGCAGAAAATGCCTTGAAGATATATTTGTTCTACATAAAAACACATAATCCTGGCACGCCAATTATTTGAGAGCTCATTGGTTGACTACTGGTCTGATCCCATTGCTCACCTTCCAGCGTTTACGCCGCGAGCATGCAGGCTGCGAATGAGAAAGTGAAACGCAGTCGGCCTCATTTAAAGATATGGCAGAAAATCAAGAACTCAAGCATTGTGAACCAGCAGATTTCTGACCTCTTGTCTCGTCGTTCGAGCATTACTGACGTACGCGGGCATAATTTTCCGTTTTTGAGTAGTTCTTTTCTTCGGCATGGTGTTAGTGTTGCTGATGATAGTGCTAAGAGCAATTTTGGATTTAGTTTTTGATTACATTACGAGTTTGCTTGACCTTACTTTCTTCGTTCTTGTTGCACTGTTGTTTCTTGGTAAGCATATTTTCTTTGACCTATGGTCTCATATACTTTATTAAAGCCTCATGTTTTAGCTTTACTTCTTATCAGTTCTATCATATCATTCAGTATGTGATGCTGTTCTAGATCGATGAATCAGCAGTTGAGAACTTTTCCCAATTGCCACTGTCTAAACCAACTTTAAAAGGCCTCAAAGCTGCATCCTTTATCAAACCAACCGCAGTTCAGAGGAAGTCCCTTAAGCACTCACTTTTAGGCAAGGATGTCATTGTTGAAGCTAAGACGGGCAGTGGCAAGACTCTGGCATTTGTCATCCCCATTCTGGAGTACATCTATACAGAAAAAATAAGTGCTTTTGATGGTCCCGTCGCTGTCATCCTTACTCCCACGCGAGAACTTGCTAAGCAAATATTTACCGTCTTTCATCGTGTCGGGAAATTTCACACCTTTACGATGCTTGACATTATGGGAGGAAAGACTCGGGTAAGTTGCTCATGTCGTCAATCGATAACTGTCTTGTGGGAGTTACCGAAGAAGGAGGTATTATGCCACTTTGAAGTGAGTTTGTTTAGACGGACATGAAGGCTAGTGAATTAGCAATGCAAGCTGTACTCAAGAGGCATTATGACATGGATATGGTAAATTTATTTATTTCAACAATTGGGCATGACGTGTTATGTGCCCTTACCCTTATTTTTAAGTCCGGTTTGTAGTACTCCCAGGCAGGAACGAAGGTTGCACAAAACTTCTTTAATAAGGAGAGTCGGCGCTTGTTTTAAACGATGTTGGCATATTCCGTTCCTTTTTGATGGTTTCATCCTGACTGTTCGGTGCTCTAAAGTGGGTGCCTTTCGGCTTCTGTCTGATTTGCACTGGAGCGCTGACCTTACAGCAGCATGAAGAACCATCTTACGTCTGTATAGACGGTTTCGAATCTTTCTACTTTGGCTGCTTTTATTAATGAATATAATGTGAAAATCAGAAGTTGAGGGGGTTCCATGAACCCTTCCACAATGAGTTCCCGCTCATTTGACCATTTGTAATGTCTTTTATACCATTATAAGCGCAGAGTTTATTGTTATTTCGCTATGGGTCCACTTTAGTGGTGAAGTTACCAGCCCGGACGTGGATTTATTACTTCACTGTACAAAATGATTTAGACACTGTTAGCGTGGGTGGCATGAAGGGGACACGACGAAGACTCGAAATCTCGCGGTTCAGACTGCACCAAAAAGGCGTTGTTTTGTTGCACAGATGTTTTTTTATAAAAAAAATGTACACAAAAGGTTGAAATTCGATCATACACAACTTTTCAGTAAATCGCGATTGTGATTAATTTCTTTACCTAGACAGGCAAACGCGAGGAGTGGCAGAGAGCCGCAAAGGCAAATATTCTCATCGGTACACCAGGCAGGTTCTCGCAGCATCAACAGGCGAACCCCACACTGGACATGTCCAATCTCCACTTTCTTGTCCTGGACGAGGTGGACCGTCTTCTTGACCCCACATTCCGTCAGGAGCTCTTTATCATAGCAGATAATCTCACCGCTGATCGACAGTGTCTCCTATTTTCTGCTACCCTATCTAGGTCAGTTATACATCTTTGTTAAAATCCCTTTTACATTCTTTTTAGTTTCATTGCTTTTTTGTGTTTAGAATTCATAGCCAGCTTGCACCTTTAGGCCTGAAGTCACCCATAATGATTTCTACGGAGAGTACAAGTATCGGTGCGACTCCGGCTCACCTCATCCAATTCTATTCTATCGTGCCTTTGGGGAAGAAATTGGACTATTTGTGGACTTTCTTAAAAAGTCACTGCAAAAAGAAAGTCATAGTCTTTTTCTCTACACAAAAGCAAGTAAGTTGGAGGAAGTTTGTTTTCCAGTTTGCTAAAAGCTAGGCTTAACACGCCTTTTTTCGTGCCCTCTATTAAAGGTTCGATTCGTACACGATCTCTTCTTGCAAATGCGCCCGTTCTTCGCCGTCATGCAACTGCGTGGAAATATGCTGCAGAGCAAGCGGTTTAAAATCTACGAGAAATTCTTTCAAACTCCTAGAGGCGCAGTTTTACTTGCTACAAACGTTGCTGAACGCGGTCTGGGTGCGTCGCTCTCGGGGTTGTTATTTTGCGGCAGAACTAATTTCTCTCCGAGTTAATCATAAAATAATCAAAGGGAGGCGCTTTAAATTTGCAAAGACCTTTAAATGCATTTCGCGGGTTCATCGACCATAATAGCTAGCCCCACCTGCTTCAACCAATGTTCTTTCCAAAAGTGGTTCCAACAATCTTTATAATTCTTCATGGTTGTGAACGTAGCGGGACTTTTGGAGCAATTAGCAGCCATTGCAATTGTATAGTCATCGTAGTGCTTTCAAAGCTACCCGTCTCTAGCGTGCATGCATGTCAAGGGAATGAAGTCGTACTCCAGGGGCTTGTCATTTCTGAATGCCTGCCCATGATGGGACGCTGCTCTCTTCGTACAATCTAAGCAACTGTTCAGCAGGATGCCACGCTCTTTATCTACAAGAGAAACTGGTCCGTTAAGGAGTTAGTTGAATAGGATTCCTAGATGCGACCCGTCGCTCCTTCTCCTGTGATGGAATAATCGCACGGAGCGATGTATGCATACTAATCGTTATCGCACTTATGGTGCCTTTTGTCTGAATAGATCGATTTTGGGCCTCTTTTTATTCTCCATGGTTGTGGACATAGAAGATTTTCAAAGCTCCCCGTCATTGGTGCACTTTGAGCCTTTCAGCCCACTCACCGAAGGTTATGCGAGTCTCACTCCGAAACCTTGTTCGAAGACGATTTTAGCCTTTACTTTCTGCTTACCAGAAGTGTATGGGAAAAACAGTGCTCTTCTTTGATGAAATGTAAGAATAAGCTTCGCAATCATGTTCAACGTCTGGGTGATAACTACTGTAATGGGCTGCTGACAAACACCTTCATCCTTTCCAACTGGCGGGTGTAGTGCAGAAGTTTTTCTTGAGCACACATCGTACTTCATGGTGCCATTCATCGTAATTCAAGTATATGCAACGACAAGAAGGCTTAGGTCACCGCTCCCGATCCGCAGTCTTGCTTTTTGATGGATTTGATAATGCATCGTGTTGCTTAGACTTTCCGGAGGTACACTGGGTGGTGCAATTCGACTGCCCGAAGCAGCTTGACGACTACATCCACCGGGTGGGCCGTACAGCGCGAGCTGAGCGTGTGGGTCGCGCCATCACCTTCCTCCTCCCATCAGAGGTCAAAATCGTCGAACTTCTTGCCAATTGTAACGTTTATCTTCGCCAGCAGCAGTAAGTCTACCTTTCAGATCGGCATTACTTCTTTAGAGTCCATGTAAGAGTTTTTTGTGAGGAAAGATGCTACAGAATGGGTGCGTAGTCAGAGTCACTTATGTGCTTCTTGTTTGGAGAATCATTTTTACCTAAGGTGTCTTTAGTCTGTCTATTTCGATTTCACACGGCAGGAATTTTTCAAATGAGTTTGGTTTAGCATTGTTTGAAATAGGTGGCGTGAATACTGAAAGACAGATTTTACCGAACAACAACCTGTATAAAGTGCCACAATTTAGCACACTATGAGTTGACCTCAAGCACAGTTTGAAGTCAACCACGACTTAAAGCTACTTTTTTCTGGTTTCCTATGAAATTCGCAAACTCAGTTAGTAGTAGCAGATCACTTAGAAGCAATTGTTAAACCGTTGGGATGCGCTTTTCTTTGACATCACGCATTGACGAAGTGTAGCCTTCCATCCGTACTAAGTGGTATGTGTATAGCACTTTGCCGGTGGAAATATTGCTGACAAGCTGTTTGCTTTGCAGATTCCCGGAGTCCAAACTCAAGCCGGTAGTGACGAATCGGGCGCCCGCCCTCCTTGCTAGCCAGCCAGAATTGGCGGCGTCGGCGCGTGCCGCCTTCACCGCCTACCTTCGCGACTACTGTTTCATCCCCAAGGCCGCCGGATCCAAAGCCATTGTGGAACCTTCCGGCATGTCTTCCGTCTTTCAGCCCTCTCGCCTGCCCGTTGAAGAGTTCGCCGCCTCCCTCGGTGCTTATTTTCATGATATATATAGGTGTATACAACCACTCTTCCCCTCTGCTCAGGGCACTATAGGCTGATTTTTTAATGGTTTGTGGCTTAGTGTTGTCTTTTTATTTAAGGAGCTATATATCGGCGCATTATCTTCCCTTGGCCTTCAAATGGCCAAAATCAAAGTCTTCATTGTCCTTAAATGTAGTTTCTCAAGGGAGAGAGTTTATCATGTGGTGGCATTATCAAAAGTTAGTGAAATTTATTGCAGACCTTGCTTCTCTTCTACCGTTTTTGATCGCCCCAACCCTCATACTTAGCGTAGATGGGGCACAGTAGACGAATTTTGCTTGCAATATGAATGCAGACCATTAGTCAGCTCTCTTTAAAAGCTTTTTTCCATGATTTCTGTCCAAGGCGTTTTGCGTATTAGCATACTTTTGAAAAAAATCCAATGTCTCTCTCCGGTACTTTGTTTTCATGCTTATCGGTCCAGTAGATGTAAAAGGTCAAGTTTACCCATTGCCCAGATTGCTCCTCTATCCTCACCATTCGGTATCAATGCCAACGTTCCCCTTATTTAACCTCCACCACTTTTTACTTAGGTCGGTGTTTAATATCTTCCCTCCATCGTATATTCTTTTCCTCGTTGTTTGACACTGATCGGAGTCTAGTTCATCTCCCCACTTGCGCTTTTTCTGAAGGTCTTCCTCTAACACCGGAGTTACCGAAGGTTATGCTTCAGCACCAACCGTCGCGGGCCGTCAGCATTAAATCGCAACAGAAGCCCACGCTCTGGATGGCTGGAGGCGAAAAGGAAGTGAATAAGGGTGAGGAGCGGGAAGAGGGGAGGGATAGTGATGATGATGGCTTTCTGCTGCGACGCAAGGCCTTCTCTATCCTTCGACCCGAGGTTAAGACGAAGGTGAAGGCCAGCGGACGAAAAGTCCTAGAAGTTATCTCCAGTGACGAGGAAGATTCCTCCGACGAGGAAGTGAAGATGCAGGAGAGTGGAGACAAGATTGTGGAACAAGCGTCTATGAAGAACGCTCTTGTTAAGGTGTGTGTGTGGCCACTGTTGCAATCGCAGTTCGTGTGCAGCACAGATCCATATTGCCCCATTGTGCGTTTTTTGTGTGCTACTTAAATCTATGAGGCGTTGAATTGGTCCTAGCGATAGTAGCCGAATAGGAGAGCCAGTTTAAAGGCATAAACTTGACATTTTCCCTTCAATTCTTTTAGAAGACGCTTTCTCGTATTCAGTTGGCAAAGAGGGAACTGAAGAAAAATATTCGACAACACTCGAAAATTGAATTTGATGAAGAAGGAAATGTGCGTGCTTTATTCACACTCATTTATTCACGGTGCTTATCATTTGGACTATTAAAGCTATTTTCGCTGCACTGTTTAGCAGTCTATGAAGTGATCACTTAATTGCATCTTTTTTTGCTGCACAGCCACTGGTGAGGACAGTAGGTGGAGTGCCAGTGAGTGATTTGGGCCTCAACACTGACACTGCCACCGCCAGCCACTTCCCTCCCACCCGCCTTGATATCGCGTCGGAGCGCGAGCGTCTGCGCACTGTGGTGGACGTGGAGGATAAGGCTCGGTGGCGCGCCATAATCCGTGAGAAGCACCGCCTCGAACGCAAAAAGGCCAAGGAGGCACGCAAGTTGGAGAAGTCTGGCGCTGTCCCAGTCCTCCTCGATGATGAGGTTGCTAGACTTGCCTTCAAGTGTTTTTACATTATTATTTTGTAGCCATCGTTTTTTGGACGATCTGTTATTGCTGTAGTCTGCTGATGAGATGGGGGACGGTGATGTTATTGAAAGTGATGGAGAAGGTGCTAGTGGCTCTGAAGAGCAAGGGGAGTACGGAGAAGCTGGGAAGTCGGAAAATGAAGAGGAGCCAGCTAGAAAGCGTTTCCGGAAGGGGTGAACAGTTGAGAATTCCCCAAATTGTACAATTTGTGTGAATAAACCAATATTCAGTGTAAAATTTTGTCCTTTTTTTGGTCTCGCTTTTGGAGTAGTTCTGATTTGCTTCCAGGTCCTTGCATAGATTGTGCTGCAGCATTTAAAAAGAATTAAACTATCTTTACTTTTTATTATAATTATTGAGTAGAAGGTCACGGCATAGCTAAGGTCGGAATTGCGTTCCTCTTATTAATTCAGCGGAGCGAATATGTGCCATTGTAGTATCGAGGGTGGTTGATCGCAAGACGTGTGCGATACCGGCTTGTTCGTTGGTCGGTCTCCCAGCCTTAACAGACAGTTTTTAGCCTTGGTAAAAGCGCTGTGCAACAAGACCTTTTGAGGGCTGTTAGATTTGCATTTGCCCTTGGTAATCGCGACACTCGTGCGAGTAAACTATCGGGCGCCTTGTCAACTTGCTAGCCAAAAGCTATACTCTCATATGGCATTAGTACCAAGTGGAGAGTCTTAACACGTCTCATCTGGCAAAGTATTTTGTACTTCGGAGGAATGGTTGAGTTTGTGGTTAGAATTCAAATGCTGTCATAAAGTTGTCTAAATTTCTAAATATTGGCTTTTATGCACTGATTTAGCTTGGAGCGTGCCAACGTGTAGTCCTTTCATCGAACTTTCTACACACCCTCCTTCCCAAATGGTTCAAATTGTCTGGGAAATATCAACTTTTGAAAAATTGGTCATTTATTTAGCCCTAAAATACTTCACTGGCGTGCTCTAGAAATATTGTCGAGCAGAACAAACAATTGTCACATACAATCATGGGGAATGGGCATGCACACAAATCATGCAGAAACTCAAGTAGTAGCAGCAAATCCTCCCACAACCTTGATGATTCAATGGAGAGGGGTCAAGTTTGGTGCCGTAGTTGCCTTCCTCGCTCTCGTAGCTACTGACTTCGTGTTGACGAACCTGGGGGAGATCTGAGCGAGAAGGAGACGGCCAGCGGAGGCTAGAGCCACCTTCCGAGCCCGAGTGGGGTAGGGGCGCTATCGGTGGCCTGCTAGCCACGCTCGCAATAGTGCTCCAGCCGCCGACCCTGCATCCCGGCCTACCCCTCTTGTTGAGGCCACTCGACCAACGCTGCGGCTGCTGCCAATATCGTTGTACCTATAGCCACATTTGAAAGCAATAATTCACTCTTGTACAACGCCGTCGACGCAGTAGTAAACGTTCATTAAAGCCGTTTTAACAGCAAACTGCATTAGGATGCACAGAAATCAACAGGAGAATCGTAAAGTAGCTTTATATTGCCATTTCACATTGTTTGACTGCATTTTTGAAGTCAATTTAAAGGGCGAAAGTGAATCCCCTGTCTGACCATTACGACTGTGCAGTTTGCAAATGCGCGATTTTGCAGTGCAGTGGAAGATTGATGCCTACTGCGACTACAGCGATTTCCACGTCTGATGTTAAAAGGCAGGACTCAAACCGACCTCGCAGATTCAACTTTTCATCCTCTCCTAACTACCTTGATGCCGTCGAGTTGGCATGCACATAGCGACCTGAAATAACTGCTCCGATAGTAGTGCTGCCCGCGGTTCTGACTCGTTGGATTGTTTGCTGGTGCGATTTTGGGATTCACTGTAGAATACTGCAATGCTGTGGTGGATGCATTCATCACAGAGGTTCAAATCAGCGGTCGAGTTAATGTTGTGAGGAGTGCGTGGTCATTTGCGTGTTAAATGCGCCGGCGAACCCTGAAGTACCTAATTAGGAGGAGACCCTAGAGCTTGACACTTCTCTCATCCTCCTTCAACAGCATCTACTTTAATGGATCATTAGTGCTGAGACACAGTGGACTTATGGAGAGAAGGCACAGAAAAAAACAATTAAACCATTGAAACCTAATTGATCAACTTATCGCTTAAACAACTCGGCTTGCGTGTATTTTGGGGAGAAAGTGGGGCACTAAATGGGCTACGAATTTGTAGACAAAAATATGCCCAAAATTGGATAATTGTGCAATTAAAACCACCAAAACTCGCCTATTTTCTTTTGCCTTCAGGCGCCCAAATGCGTGTTGACTGGCTGGCGGTCGGCAATGCCACGGTAGCGTGTTACACTAAAAGAAACGGGACAAAGTTTGTCACACTCTCCTCTAAGGTGCAGTGAGGCGAACTTTTAAAGTTGGATGCGGGTGGCAGCACCAATTCGTGATGACATCCTCCAATTACCTCCATTGGTCTTGTGCAGTTAAACGGGCCAAAGACGTAAGTTTCATCTTACAAAAGTGAAGGACTGCTGTAATGAAGAGTGAATGATATGCGTCTGGTAAAACGCCAGTTTCTATTCATTTTAAACTTATTTTTGTGTGGGTTGATGAGAGTAAAGTGAAGTAGAAAATATGTTGGAATATATTCAGTATGTTGTGCTTCGACTGCAGTAAACACGGTTATCCATCTGTCATACATGATTCCTCCGCTTTGTTAGGTCGTGGAACAACCAAGCAGTCCGCTGTCAAATGAGTTAATAAGAGCAATTTACTCTCCTTACTTCTACATCGACAGTCAAGAAACCGTCGTTAAACATTAGTTAATAATCATTAATATACTGTCAAGTTTCTAAGGCAACTGCCACTGGCAAAGAGGAGCTTTACAAACGAGAGGTAGTTGGTGATGTTTAAACTTAGACTGCTTCTCTGTGCACCTGACTGAACCAAATATAATCAATCTGACTTGATTCCAAGCCCATCAATTGTTTTTTCCTTTTAAAAGAGAAGTTAATGTGGGGTGGTCTCACCAGACTTGACTTTTCTCGCAAGCAGAGATTACTACACACTCGATCGGAACAGATTTTCTGTTCAACTCTAGAGCGTGTCATGAGAGGTATCCTAAAAGTGGTTTGCTTCAGAACTGCTGGTGACACTTGCCAGGCTGCTGATCAAACCAACGATCGGCCAAAGGTACTGAAAGAGGCTCACCAGTAGACGAATGAAAAACTCGCAGGTGGGAGTAACCCTTCTTCAGCTGTTTGCGATGCCATCAGACCAAGGGCAAGGAGTAACGAATGCAACGACGTCACCGACTTTAGAGGCCGGACTTCAGACTGGGACCAGAAGCCGCCAGCGCCTGCGAGGTCGAGTACGCCATGTAGGGAGAGATCGATGCAGTCTACCGCCTATGATATGAATGAAGTGACAAGGAAAAGTCATAGAGATCATAAGTGGCTAAAGGAAAATGGTGGCGGTGCGATAGCGTGGTAGCATTGGATTTGGGCAAATAATGAAGAAGCAGGCGGTGCCAAATAGCGGTGTCTATTTGGACCACTGCGGCTTCACATAAAGCAGATTTCACCTGTCACTCGTATTGTTAATTTTTCTAAAAAGTTGCTTGGGCACGACAGCTCCCAAAATTAAATGCCGCGGAATGTACCACTTGAAGTGAAGACGGTGTGGTACGAAGTGAGCAAGAAGTGAAAGCGAATTTAGTCTAGTCTTTTGTCATTCCCAATGCGGATCGTAGTCTAAGTTGGATGAAGGTCTTGATGCCTGCACTGCCACTTTTGTGCCAACTTCAACTATGTGTTATGCTCTGTTGAAAACAGAGAAACTCCTCAAGTAAATTTGCTATCAATGCTACTCCACCGCGGGTGAATACGGTCGCAAGATTGAGTTACTTTACTGGAAGGTGTTAAAACCCCGAAAAATAATTGCGATGGTCAAAACTGTTCACAGGTAGGAAAAGGAGAGTCATCAAAACCTACAGAAAATGGCTTAAATGCCGCCTTGAGAGGTTCCAACGGGACTTATTTAGGCGAAGGTCCCGTTTGATTGGACAGAAATTCCAGCGGGATGTGATGGTGCGATGGCGAAGAACATGAGTTTGACTATGTGTATTTGCTCTTGAGATGAAGGCCACATCAATTGGGGATTCGATGCTGAGGCAGTTTGTGACTAGCGCCTCCATATTTGCTGCAATTCAGTACCCGGAACTGCAGTGACGTCGACCTACCTGTCTCCATAGTCGACTTCTTGGACGCCTCAAGAATGCCAACAGATTAATTAGTGTTGAGGGGTCAATTCAGATAGTAACACTGAGGTTATACGTATAACCCCGGTTTCTTTCAATAGACCACTAAGGACTGCGTCAACGCACCTCCATCAGGTGAACTAGTATTACTATGCCATCTTTCAGGCGCTACAGAACTCGCGGGGTGCTGCAATCGTGGTAGCAGAGAGGGAATGGATCTTAAAGGACAGTCATCCCCATTCATACTGCTGGTTGATAAGCTCTGGTGTGCCGCGATACCTCCTTCACCTCCCTGCCAGTTGAACAGAACCCAGGTAGGTATTGCTGGACAGCAAAAAGGTGTATTTTAAGAAACATAAGTATTGCAGCCATATTTCTTGACAGTATGAACTCGACTGCCAATTGATGGATGTAGCATTTCAAGTTTGCACTGGGTTGCACAAGCATTGTCATTCTGTGTATTTTCCAAAAATTGTGTTAAATATTCCTGTGCAATCAGATATTTGCCGGACCAAAGCAATGGCGTCCAGTCAACTTCCTCAATGCACCAAACTGAAAACAAGCATTTAGCATTCAATAGTTTCTAATTGCTTTCATTATTGTGTGCTTGCGAATTTTATGCATGATAGGGAAGCTGCCAAAACACCATCTTTATTACACTATGTTGAGTGATAAATCTACTCACGAATGGTTGCTACACACGGGCCTCTGCTGGCCTGCATCAAATCCCGCTCTTTATTGAATGACTCCGCTTTTGAGAGCACACCCCTTTTCCCCAACACAGTTCTCGAACCGGACAAAACCTCAGATCCAGTAATGTTGTCAAGAGAGATCAGTGATGCCAGATATCGTCTCAACTGCAGACAATTTTGATGACCGACACGACTGGGTCGTGAGTGCTGGTCTTGCATCACTACCGACTGTGTTGTGCAGGCCGGTCAAGGGGCAAACGCTAAACTGAGGAGAGGTACCGTGCTACGCCCTGATTGCTTGAGCAACTCTCGGTTTCGTTAACCTGCAGCTTAAAGGCTCTGTCATTGTACTGCCATTTGGCTGCCTAACCTCTGGACCACGCCAGAAGCCCAATGCTTCAATACACGTCAAAATTGCATATTTTATAGGGATATTGTGACTTCACTTACCTTCAGAGAAGTCTGAGGGGCTGCAGAGCTCACCACAAAAGCCACATCAGAGCTGAATTTTTGGCCAAGAAATTCATTGTCTCAAAACTGGAGAATGATTTTTAGCAACTTAAAATGAATTAGGCTTACATGACTGCCACTTTATTGTTTGTCCGTTTCCAACTCACTTACAACTTGTGAATATCTGCCCGCATTTCTGCTTAAAGATGCAAAGGGCGAAATCATGGGTGTGCAGGAGGAGAGGAACGAACGGGTTGAGTTGGAACCGTCTGTGACGTGTGATCCTGATGAGGCAGTTGATAGGCCAAATAAGTCGTATCTCACCGCTTGCAAAAGCGACATTTTCTCTCTGTCTTGCACCACTCACTGTACTTATTTTCCCCCGACTTATGACAGCATTCTGACTGGTCTGTGCGAAAGACGTTGATCCCCACTTTTTCCTCTCCACGAACCAAAAGATAATCATCCAAACGAGTTCTTATTCATATCTTATAGGCTAGAATGACATGTTACCCCATAGGTTACGGTGAAGGCTATGTTTATTGCCTGCGCAATTGGGGGCAACCGACTTTCACGGCTCAGGTATGACATTAGCGTTGGCGCTGATGCGACAAGTAATCTGACCATCACCCAAAAACCACAAAAAAGCAAGGGCTTTGTGCTTCAAGTCTGTTGTTTAATACAGACCATTGTATTTTCGACACAAAAAACCAAGGAGACAACGTCGGTTTGTAGACCTTAAGCAAAACTTGAATTTCAAACTTGAAGAAGATTACATTTCTACTTTGCATGCTTACGGTGGCTCGGTAGTGACCAACTCTTGCTCTTGAAGTGGTCTCCATGGCCTCAGCTTTCCTCGCATCGTATCAAAGATAGCAATTGTCTTTCGAGCTCTTCGAGTCTCTGTTTCTCTTGACAACATTGTGCCGCAGCATTCCTTTACAGGTATTCAGCACCAAAGTGAAGCACTGCTGGAATCAGTCAGAAGAGAAAGTGAAGTGTTAGCACAACCAGTATGAACGAATGGGTACAAATTTCTATGTCAACCTTAAGTTGAGGAGACCCACACCGGGAAAACTATAGAAAGCATTTTTACACTACGCTACCACGCCAGTTCCATAGCGGTGTTGGTACCAAGCATGTGCAAGTGCCATTCTCGGAGCCACTCACGACACCGACCTAAAGATATTTGGATTTCAACTATAGGCACCTTTTTCCGTGTAAGGTTACAGGAGAATCAGAGGGATGCCTGAACACTTGAAATGTAAATTACATTCGTTACGAACACTTACAACCAGGAGACCAGTGCACCATGAAGAAGTAGTATAAACTGCGAAGTAAAAACCGAAGTCAAACGTCAAACATGGACTGGAAATAATCTCATGAGTGTTTCTGCATAGACGGCCAAAATTAATAAGCAACCGCAATGAGAACAGAATGCGTTTTGGAACCGTGCTTATTCTAGCATTATCTCATCCACACCATTTGTGTATGCATACGTTTAGTCCCCTTCAACATTTGGCGAATATTGCCTAACTTCCTCGATCTCCCGAAAGGTCGCCTCCGTCACTAGGGCATCCACCATCATCGTCGTGCCCCGAAAAGTTAATTAGCCCTCTAGCTCCCGAGCTCTTCCATTCATTGATTGTAAGCGCCCATACTGGAATACTTTACAGACATCTAGAAATAGCTGGGCGTACCACAAAATAACTTGCTAAGCGGTTTATCAAGCTATGCCACTATCGGTCAAGGTGAAGTGAATAAAAACTGACGAAAAACTGCATAGTAAAGAGCTTAAACCATCAATCAACTAATCAACTAAAAATGGCAAGGGTAAATAAATTCTTGTCGCTCGCATATTTTGATTCGCATCAAAAGATCTACTGAAACCCTGGCTGGCATTAAAAAGAGCACATAATGACATCTGTTTAGTGAAACCTAATTACTAAACGAATTTAAATAATGGTTCTCATTATCTAGGTTCCAGCAACCCTTTCTAGTTCAATTTAACAACCAATCAGTTCCAAGGCCTTTGGTCAGGTACGTGCTCCTCCTCAATACTCAGTGTTGGTCTTGTTTTTGTTGTTTAGATGGCTTCGTTCAAAGGGATTCTCAATAGCATATTACGAGTTAGTTGTCCTTTATGAGACATGTATTTTTAAGCGTCGGCAAAGATCTGTGTCGGAAACGCTTGAGGACATTGACTCGGCAAGTGCGCCTTAGTATTCTTACAGATGTTATAGAACATTGCAACTCTTGAAGAACTCAAGGCATCAAAAGTTTCGAGTGCAAATAGAATAGCCTTCCACCTTATATTTTATGCGTCAATCCTCTACGTCACTGTTGTGGTCATTTCATATTTTCTTATCCGACCATCCGAAACTCAGGGGAAAGTTGTATTTACCATTTTCATTGTTTTATATCCATTTACGTAAGTCCTATACACTTCGTTACTTTACTTCAGAGTATGGTTATTAAAGTATTTGGTCAATCTGTGGTATTTGGGGAGTGCAGATCGAGCGGGTACGTTATATTTTGTACATTATGCCTGAATAGACCGAAAATTGAAATCTCTCATCAAACAGAAACGACTAATTGTGGGTGATTTTGCCGCTAATGAAACTGTCTTGTAGTTGGAAGATGTTATGAGCAAGGAGACGTATAATAAAACTCAACAGCTACTAAAGCGCTTTGATCCGTTAGGACTTATTGTGCGTGACAATTTAGTGAGTTGCCTTTTGTGATAATATTATCCTTTTAGGCTCAGCAGGATGCGAGAATCGCCAGTCTTGAAGCAGAAGCGGCTGTCAGGTTGCGTCACGATCCCAGCACTTTAACCGTTCAAAACACGCTCAGGACCCCGCAGCGTAAGGTTTTAATTTTCTGCCTTTAGCCCTTCACAAAGCATTGTCCCGTACCTTTAAGATCCCCCAGCTTACGCCTATTTGCACTTTTTATTTTGGTTTCTTGCAATTGTTCCAATAATGGAATGGTTTCTAACCCCTTCGACTGCAAAAACGCCCCCAGCATGTGTGCTTGCTGCTTCTATGATAGTCTTGTTCATACACCTCTACTGACTTATTTCTCCCTCGTTAAAGTTGACGAGCGGACACTTTCGTTTTAGCTGGAATGCAAACCCCACAGTTTTCAAAACCTCCACATGCTGTGGAACCGACGACGACGCAGCCTGTTAAGGGTCCAATCACTCATCGCCCCATCCTTCCACGCCACCGATCTATACTCGATGTCGTTTTTGACGCTCTTGTCGGTGACGGCCCTGATCGTCGTTACGCTCTTATCTGCCAACAATGTTCCGGTCATAATGGAATGGCGCTTGCGGAGGAATTCGAATACATAGGTGTCTGTTATTCAATTAAATTTGCATCCTCGTGAGATCCTACCCTCGGATTTATGCGTTAGTCTTACATCAAACCACTCCTACGCCTTCCGCCCCGTTACATCTCTCATAGCTTGGAATGTTGTGTGTGACATTTTGCAATTGCTTGCCCTTCTGAGCAGATTTTCCGTTAATATTCCAGATCATCTCTTTCGTGTCCTTACCCCTTAGCGTTGAAATATCTTCGTATTCGAAGTCACGAAATTCTAGTGCCTCGGGGGTCATGCGAACTGTTGTCGATATGCACTTCTGACGACAGTTAGGTAACACTGTGCTCATGCGCTGTTCGTGCGATTTTTTTGCTTTGGATCGGGTTTCTTGTATGATTTTTTAGCAGTCAATTATCCCCCTTTTGCGTATTCTTTCGTAGCTTTTGCAGTTTTCCCCCGTCAAGATTAACGAACGTTTTTACAGGCAGCTACTTGACTGAGTACGTTGAATGTTTTGGGAGACGTTAAAGGCAATTAACTGAGTTCTCGACTAAGATCTAGTGTCTACCGATTGCACAGGTTGTATTCATCCGAGTATCCGACTTGTTCCCTTCAATAGTGCCCCTTTGTCGGTTTGTTGTGTCTGTCTGTTTGGTTGGACCCATTTGCGCGCTGCTTGCAATCGACCCCTCTTTTATGTAACACCTAATGGTCCTCCATTTACACACGTGGATTTGCTTATACCTGTGCCTTCATGTGCCCGCACCCTTTCCTGATGATCATGATCGGCTGTTAACTACGAACTTTAGTGTAAGAGCGTATCGCAGCCTTTTAATCCTCACCATGCGCATTTGAATTTGTTTTACCAATTCAATTTTACTTTGCTGTCACAATCAGCCATCATCGACCAGGACGTACGTTATGCTAATTTGTATTTATGTTTACTATTAAAGTCAGAGGTTGGGCTGAGATGCCTGCTATACAAGTTTAGACACTACAACTCTCAATCTGCAATTACGTAGCCGCATCACCGCTACCAGTTCCAACTCTTATACATGCGTAGTGGTTCACTTTCCCCACTGACGGTCGTCCAGTTTGGTGCCAATGAGGTTGCCGGTGTCTTCATGAGCGTCTCCAGTCTAGGGCTTTGAGTTCTACGTAAAAAATCACATTAAAAGTAATTATCGGCCAAGATATTCAAAGTGAGGGCGTAGATTTAACAACTTACGGGCATGGCTTCAAAAAGAGGCACCACGGACTGTTTGCGTTGGTCAGTGGCGTGGTCGCGGGTCTATGCTGTCAACGAATGGACCATTTAGCATGCTCGTTTTTGCTATTAAGTGCTCCCCTCAGAGTGAGGCTCGTAATTCTCGTATTTGCGTTCAAAACAGTGTTATGTTACGAGGAGAACGTCCTCGTATTTCTGCGATGGAAAGGCAACGCCACTAGCTGATTTCTGATTATTATTAGGCTATAGCTGTCTTGACAACAGATAGCCAAGGAGTTGACCCATGCGAAATGCTTTCAAATGTCTGAATTCGAACCCATTGTGTCCGTCCCGTTTTTCGGTCTACTTTGACCAGGCTAGCGGTAATACTATGCGTAGGGACATACTGGCGTACTTAGATGCAACGGTTCCCCTTTTGGATGAGCTTTTGCTCGCTGGTACTATTGTGTCTTGAATACCTTTAGCAGTTGCTTCAGTTGGAGAGCATTATCACATAACTGTTTGGTGCTTCCGGTGGAGTTCGATAATTGCTTTTATTCAGATGCATTATTCCTATTAGGTTTAATATTTACCTCTACATCTGGTGTAGACTGCAACTTTTCTTGAAATCAACGGACAAATGGTTGCGAAATCGATGCCTACCATCACTTATTTTCAGGCCAGTTTTGATGGCTATTGTACTAGGGTGAAGATCTTTCAGCACTGCAGCTAACTTGCTAACAGGCATTGATAACTGTGAGAAATTGGTGAAGTATTTTGCAGACGAGCATACCATCGAGTTCTTCGATTTGTTTCCCTGCTTCGCAGTGCACCATGACTAAAATACATGTATCGTTTCATACTTAAGGTCTCTTCAAATAAATGGTGATCATTTTATTTAGTTTTGCTTGTTGTAATATCTGCAATACTCCATAAGCAACTAGCTTGTCTCAACGACATATTTGTGATCAAGCGAATCATCTCCGCACACACTAATTCTCGCCATACAGTAGTGCTTAGCTGAGATTCCGCCGAAGGTATTTCTCTCTTTGATCACCATTATCTATGAAAAACTCCCTGTTGCAGCCTTCCGATGTTGCTATTGTGGATTCCACAATCCTGCACACCGGACTCGTCGTACACCGTCAGGCGTGCCTCGGATGGGTCCCTTTCCCTCCAGTCCCGACTCTCCGTCGGCTATGGCGACTCCAATTACCTCACCGGCCGAGCGTCGTCTGCAGAGCACCTCGGCTCTTAATCTCACCTCCGTTGGCCATCTCCAGCTCACGCCAATCTCTGCTTCTACGGAGAATGTTTTTGCAGAGCCACTGCATTCGCGTCCATCACGAAGGCCGCGGCCAGGTCGAAAGTCTCTCAAGCAACGCTCTGAACTGCGTTCCTCCTCCTCTTCCGTTGTGGATCTCCCCGAGGAGGAGAACAAAGGGGACACTTAAAAATCGGACTAAACGAGTTTTGTTTTATGAGGCAGATTGCGCACATTTTTGTGTTACCATCTTGACTAGGAGTTTTCTCATTCTTTGGAGGAGGGTGTTGCAAAGATTGACATATGGCACTAACTTTTACTCTTCTGGCCCTCTGCCATCTGCTATTTAAGAAAGGAACGGAAGTAGGAATCAATTGAACTGGAAAAAGAAAGAAAGGTTAATGCAAATAAACCATTGTCGTGGAGGCAGGAATGAGTTAGTGGGGTTTTGTGGTTATCAACTGGCCTCCAGAGATAAATTGGAGTGACGGGTTGCGTGCTTCAGGCGATTAGGTCTCGTGATGCTGTTTTTTCTGGTTTCATGGGCCCCAATCGACAGGATCATTGAGAAGAGGGATCATGCAGAGGGGCGAGTCACTGTGCTTGCCAAGAATGGCTGCGTATCGTCAGTTGGGACTGCGCTGATTTTCTGCAAAAAAGGTTAGTAATTACCCATCATCGTCATTGATGCACTCAGCTTACAGCAAATTCCACTCAACATCTGTTGACCCAAGAGGTCAAGACGAAACATTCACAGCCACCTTGAGCTCTCAGTTTCCCAATCCGACTTTGGCATGGCCAAGCGATTGTTTAACACGGACGCCAAGAAAAGGTTGAAGTCGTTTCGCTCTTGCTGGGACATCACAAAGCTACACGTGATGATGGAGATCAGGAGGGGACAGCAGCGATGCATACATCTTTACCCACATAGATAAATACAAGAAGCTAAAGAGGCGAAAATGGACTGTGGTGGAGAGGGTAACTTTGGCTCTAGAAAAGTCACATCTTTCAAAGGCTGAATGCGTCTCTGACACAAAACCTGCCAGAGCGTTGACACAAATGGCCTATTCGAACATTCTTTTATGGCGGTTTCATCCAAATGAGAAGCGTGTGCTGCCGGTTCGAAAACTACGCACACAAAGCCGTCTGCTCTCATGGCTGGTATCAGAACCTTCTAGAACGCCACTCCTCGTCCTGATTGGTCAATGAGGATAATTTGAGTGTTACAAATCATTTTGAGACCAATTTTACGCAGGTGCTATAAATACGGGAGACAAAATTTTTACACAACCAGCCGACTGTTGTGCTCGTGTGACCCTCGTCTCCCCATACACGTTGGCAAATGGAGACATGCGACGAAGTATTGGCCTCGTTATCCTTCTAGTCAGGAATTTGACAAGATCCGAGCTGAAGCGCGGGAAGGTAGAAATGGGGAGGTGGGTGGAAGGCTGGGTGCTAAGCTTAGAGGGAAAGGTCACGTGGTGGAAGATTAGTGTAGCAGGATAGTAAATCGCATTAGCGACCCGCCTCCATTGCGCCCATCTGGCATAGGATCACGCACACAAGAAGCTGAGACGGGTGGGTTGCGCCGAAACACTTCAAAGGGAGGCATTGAGGTGAATTATGTCAGGTTGGTCACTTCATGATTTTAACAAGAGTAGCGAATGTGAGGTGCTAACTCAGGAGCATTGGAGAGATTTGAATGGTTTTTTCTTACAGTACTCCTTGCTGCTGCTATATATTTGCGTCACACATGCATTTGCCGGTCAATGGAATCGAGGTATGTTGCTTAAATGAAGTGAGTGAGGATGCTTAAAATTGAGCACTGAGTGTTTGGACAAACGCATTGTAACAGGTGCTTATTTGTGCCTAGGTAGATTTCTCTACACCCACACCCACTACGATTCACTCCTGTCCGAAAGGGTAATAGCGTCTTTCTGAAGTGACTCTGATTGAAATGTGCACACAACTGCGTTTTGTAGGCGCTTTAAATAAGGGCTACCAAGCTTTCCAACTATCACCAAATTCCATGAAAGAAATGCTGATGGTTGTTTTACTTCGGATGCATGGAGGAGTTTAGCATCACTATGCAGTAAAGTACACTTTTTGACAGTATAATCGACCCAGAGGAGCACACAGTGTGTGGTTATTTATGTGCAAAAAGGTGTTGGCAATCATGTTAACAAAGAAAAACGAATCAAGTTTAAATGAGCCTAAGGATAACGTTGGAGGGGAAGCGATGAGCATCACTGACTGAAGCCCATAGTGGTGATTACGCCGAAGTGAACCAATTGACAGATGCGGGTCATAATGCCAAGTCAGAATGCGTACTTACCAACAGACTATTGTTCTTCACTTTCAATTCTGCTGTCAGAGAAGATCGTGTCAAGCGGTACCATAGTCATAGTGTGCTACCTTGTTTACCATAGAGCAGAGCCGCCGCCGTGGTTCAGATTTGGCTGCCATCTGCCCCTTGGACTCAACAACGACTGTATTGTTGGCTTCACAGTTTTTAACGGCTTTATTCCCTTATCTGCTCCCAAGCAAAAGGTGTACTCGGCTCTGTGGTGTAAATGGCTTCCCCAAGTGCCCGGCTTAATGGGTCCTTTTAGCTCCGGGTGACACTTAAAACCAAACGGTCGCCCTAATCAAAGAAACACGAAGTTCGCTGTGGCAGTGCATAACAGCAGCAATTGTGACTTCCTTTTTGTGGTGTTTGAATTCATGTCGGAATGTCGCTTTGAAGATATTTTAGGCTCCAAAAGGGCTTATTTAATTGCTGCTTGGTCCTTGGAATTATGGGAAAGGCCTTTACGGGAAGATGTTCCTTCACAGGCATTCGGGTGGACCAAGAAGGATGCATAAACGAACGGGTCGGCTCCGTTGGTGGTCGAGTAGTTGGTCACGCGGACTCTCCGATCCACGCACAAGTCGACCACCTGACAACAGTCACATCCGTTGTATGCGCTTATGACTAAATCATTTGCAGTTATAAGGCTTAACCCTTTTAAAATACCCCTAGAAAGATCTCGCTCAAACATAGGTGTCTGGATTTAAATGCCAGTAGCTTTTAGATGAATTTCCTTGGAAGTTGTCATGAGTCAGGGAATAGCTTTAAAGATCTTATTTTCCAACACTACCATTGGAGCGATGAAACAGCTTAATCGTAGGCTCATACCCTTCTGAAATTATGAGTGTTGCTAAATTTTGGCTGTTCCTTAGAGACAAATGTAGGTAAATTATAGGGCAGAATGTGTTTCATCGACCTAAATAGGAGTTGGAGGATTGCTGGCATGGTTCAGAGACCAGGCCACCCGGCAAAAATTTACAGTAGCGGAGCTCTCAAGTGTCTTGTTACCTAAATCGAGAGTTGAAGTATCAGCTAATCCATTACACATCGCCTTGTATCTTTGGAGCAAGGGCCATCACAGTGTAGCTAGAGCTGCAAGAAAACCACTCATGCATGTGTCTGTAATTGAGAGGATACTTTGCTTGAAAGGCACTGATACCTTTCGGAAATTCTACCGTATCTGGACTCGTCCTGTTTAGGAAATATGCTGTCCACCACACCACTTGTAAAAACACTGGCCCAAATCAGAGTCGGCTGCTCCCTGCCGCTCTGTTTTCACCTCAGTACTGTTCAGTCATGTCAGTCCACCTGGGCTCACCCATAATGGTGAAGTATTTTAGGGGTCAAGTCTCTTAGATTGTTGATAGCATCCCCGTAGAATGAGGGACTGAGGTGTTTACCGATGGTAGACGTCATTTTTAGCCCATTGGAAGTCGGCACAGACTTCTTCGCCCGGGGAATAAACTCTTCAGTCACGCCAAAGTGTACCTCTTAGCAGCATAAATCAGGTTCGCTTTCCGCTTACACTGATAGAGGGCACTACCACACCCCTGGAGACAAAAGAGAACACCATGCTTGAGCTGAATGTCTGGTTGAAGCAGAGCAATGGCTGGATGCTACTGAAAACCTACTCGAGCAGCCAACGCGAATAGTTAATCATAGGATGAATGCATCACAATTCAAAGATGATACTCCACATGTTAGAAACACTCCAAACAGGTAACCGAGAGTTTAGTTTTCTTGACACAAAACCCTTTAATCCCATCCACGCGTACCACCTTCACTCGTGCTTCTCAGTAAACTCACTGCTTTGATCTCCCCAAGCCGTAAAAAACAAACAAACAATTATTTATCCCTGCGGGGCAACGAGGTGAGCTCCATTGGGGTTAGGCCACTCCTATGATGCGAGTCGGGAATCGTGAGTACTCCGTTACTGGTGTAACTTACTGTTATTAGCATCCTCCCATAGGCAAGTTGGGTTGAAGGACGTTAAAAGAGTATTTCTAAGTTCATCCCATCTCATCCAAGTTAATGCATTCACTGACTCTGTAGGATATGGATGTCAAGTGCAAATCTGTTTTAATATTTGAGTTAGTAAATTTTATTTAAGAGCACCACAACACGGTTTACCGTCGACGGGTTAAATCCTTCGCTCTTCCCATTACTGGCTGATAACAACCGCCTTCAAGTGGGGTAAGTAGAACCAAAACCATTCACATCGTAAATCTGCTTAAATCACTATTATCTTCCGTACAATAGTATCCCATTCTGATAGGGTTAAATTAATGTAACTGGACTTCAGACCATGCCGAAAAGTAGATCCAAGTAAGCATTGGTAACTCAGGTCAGCACTGAGTTACCAAGACGCATTTATTAAAAAATCACGAGATTTTTTTGCAGTTGAGATGTCATACCTTTCAGGGATGTATATAATACGTTGATTCTTTCCTTACCTTGTAATTTTTCAAGGGGTCAATTCTGAGGCCCACCATTGCACCTCTTTGCGGAAACCTGGTCTCCAGGCTATGCCAGTGGCTCCGAGTCCTACTGTGCGCCAGAAATACACATTCTGCTCAAGCACTATGCTTTCTCCGGTCTTCAGGCAAGCTTAGCACGCTGCACGTAATTTTGTAAGCGAAGAACCTTTGAAAACGCTCCAATCCATTCATTGCAAGGGCACATTTTGCACAGAGTAGCACTGTGACCGAGGCAAAATCGTGGCGACTGTGGGGCATCAGTGGGGAGGCCTTCGTAAACGCCTCTGCCACCTACTTTCCCAACTTTGGGTGCCTGCGTAAGTGCAGCCTTAATCCTATCAAATACCCATCCAGATATGCGATGGAAAAAGGCTTCAAATCAGATGCCTTCACTATGCGACTTGCCTGCAGCTATCAAAGTCTGTGTAACAATGTAAAAACCACATTATGCACAGAAAATCCCTCAAAAATGGTCACCGCAGATGCAATCTGGGCTAAGTATTTAATTATTTATTTATTATTTAAGTTCACTGGACCGTTAAATAGCTTTGAAGCTACGAAAGCTTAGGATGGAGCCTTGCGCAGTGGCATCTGTCAAATTTCAAATTCCTTAATCAGGTGGAGTTTCATTCGTCTGATGAGTAAATTTACTTTTGCCTTTAGCCGATTGCCTGGATAGGTTGGAAATTTAGACGCTTTTACTAACTGTTATTGTAGCGTCCTGAGACTTCCCTGTAGGCAAAAGAAGGCATGACAATGGGACAGAATATATTTGTATTCAACCAACAGAGGGATCGGGGCAGCTGGGGCTGGCCGTGGCCAGGACAGGACAATACGGCCGCTCAAGTCATCTTAAGCGGCAGTCAAACAAAGTATTACATTTAATAGGATGTATAGTGCCAGGCTCATTTTTAAACAGTCCCCAGCTAAACAACTTTTAAGTTCTGTGACATAAAGACCAACTCACATAGTCGACTGGTCAAGTTTGTGACAATGAGGCGCCATGTCGTGCTCTTCTGCGTTAGGCCTCATGATCAGATGCGTCTTCCTATTCTTTATCCTACTTCCCCTCAAACGGCTTCCACTCATTTACTTGAGCCCCAGACAAGTTACAAGGACGTCGAAAGCTGTATGCGATGTCTGTAAGAAGAAAATCCATGAATGCGCAGGGTTGTCCAGTACTGAAGTTAGAGTCAATTGACAAAGCAGAGTAGAAAAAAGACATCATCTCCAAAAACAACCCAAACTGCTGCTCTATGTTAAACAATCTTGATCTTAGATCAGTGCTCCTACAACTAGTGGTGGGTGAACATGGTTTTGTCATGGATAATTGTGTAGTGATAAAAAGCGTTGGAACAGTGCACTACCCATCCACAATGCAGTCATCAAACAAAACGGATTAAAAACTCGCTAAGACTATTAAGATGAATCGATGTGGTTGGAATTATGCATTGCCTTATTTGTAAAAAGCAATCGCTGGCTCAACTGTTTCATTTGCTGATTATTTAAAGCTCCTACTACATCAATGTAGACGAAAGGCAAGAAGACAATTTTAACCTAGTCGCGGACGAAAGTGATGACGTCCCGGACTCCCAGGAGCCCATGGTGTAACCAACTCTACCTCATTTTTGCCGGTCTTTCAAATTTTACTGATAAAGATACTCAAAAACACCCAACCCTCGTATAGCAGTGAGAGAGGTAAGAGAGAAGAGGGGAAAGAGATGGTCCTACTACAGTCACCGTCTACGCTACGATGGGTGACGAGTTTTTTTGCGCGAATTTTCTAATTGAATAGGGATGTGGGGAAGTACAAGCAGCATTTGAGACGAGTTCTAACAAAGATTATCATATTTTGGCAAACTCTCAATAACTAATTTTACTCCAACAGGTAAGGCGGAGATTAACAGCCTTTTAATCTAATTGTAAGTTAGTTGCAAGAAATACGTGTAAATGTGCATTAAAACGTAGAATCAACGAAACAGAACAAATTGCTAATGCCGCAATTATCAACTTAGCGAGTCAGTATCTGGTGAAAAGTGCTTTCCAATAAAGCAAATTAGCTAAAGAGTTGTCACTTTCGAACAATTACAAGATGCAACTAAATGTTTTAGTTACTTTATTATTTCGGCGCCGTGCATTTGCTTCGGTTATGGGGAGGTGCGTTCTTGTGAGGTCTATGTTTGTGCTCGATATTGTATTTAATGGATTTACTAAATGTCTATTTGGGGTTAAAATTAATAATTTTCTCACAGGTGGATACTTGTTTCCATCAATAGCGACGAAGTCTCATGGATGTCTACAAAAATGATCGGCTGATCGATCGATGTAAGGTTCCAATTATGCTATCGTTTTAGGAACTGGCAGAAGATTTGGACACAAGTTCATATGAAAGGGATTTTAAAGCGCTAACTATTGTTGTACCCAGTATTTGTTTAAAATACACCCTTTTTGACGTGACGTCAGAGTTCAGTAAAATACCTAATTTCCATCATCTTGGTCTGTTTTAGACACGATCGATCACCGTACCGCTCATCTCGGAGGCATCGCTCCCGCAGCTCTAGTCGCCACCGGCATTATAGACGACACAGACGTGACCGATCGCGTTCTCGCTCGCCGAGGGATTATCGCCACCACCGTAGCTCACTCCTTGCTAGCTCCTCGTCTAATTCTCTCGGTTCTCTGCTGGCAGCGAATTCCTCACAAAAAGACGGTACTCCTTCAAGAAGTGAACGTGTCTCCTCTGTCGCCTTGGAGGCTCTGTCCAAAATAAAAGCCGCGCAAAACAGGGGAACTGATGAGTCTGGTTCTGGTGTTTCAGGTCTTGAGGGTGCACTCATCATTGACAGTACTTTGGATAAGGATGCCGAACAGAAGCGCCTTGAGTTGGAGATGCAAAAGGTTTGTTTTAACTACCAAATACATTACCTTTTCAGTGATGCTTGTGATTTAAATGGAAGTTGTTTATTTCAGCGTCGTGAGCGTGTTGAAAGGGAACGACGTGAAAAACGCTTGAAACAAGACGTAGTGACGGCCCACAACAAGCTTCTAGACGGTATAAAGATGCGCTCGATGAAGAAGTGGTCCCTGGAAGATGATGACGACGACGATGTACCGCCTCCCACAGTGATCAAGGAGGATACATTGACGAAAGAGGAAGAGGATGAGATCGATCCTCTTGACGCTTATATGCAGGTCTGCATCGCCACTACTCCATTCGCGTTTTTGTTGACTTCGAATTCCGCTGGTGACTTATCTTCATTTATTGTTTTAGGAAGTCAGTAAGGAGGCCCACCAACAAGTCGATGACACTCCTGTTTTACATCTGGTCCAAACACCTGCAGGTCTTATTCAGGCCCCAGGGCTCATAACAAATCCTCAGTTGGGGTCGGCAAATAGTGCAACAAATGATTCTCAAAAACCGCAAAAGAAGGCTGGCAGAGGTGAACTAGTTCTTGATGAAGACGAACAGGATATTGACATGCCATATGTAAGCAGAAGTGAATGAACGATGGCTATTTGGATAACTGGCTGGATATTCAATGGGGTTTTAAGGCTTTGCCATCGCATTTGGTGTCTGAAAAACTTGATTCAGGTGAATTTTATATTGCTTTTCAGTATCCTGAGCCAGAGGAGAGAATTTCCATTGCAGATGCGTTGGCACAACTCCAGAAGCGCGAAAAACTTGGGGCGGTGGATCACAGTAAGATTGACTACCAGCCCTTCACAAAGGACTTCTACGTTGAGGTGCCCGAAATCGCGAAGATGACCAAGGAGCAAGTGAAGGTTTACCGTCAGCAGTTGGAGAACATCCATGTGAGGGGTAAAGACTGTCCGAAACCGATCAAAACCTGGGTGCAGGCGGGTGTGTCTGCACGTCTTCTGAATTGCCTAAAGAAGTAAATCCGCCCCATATCCTTTTCACTGCTTCGAATATATGCAAATCTATAGTCTGATGGATATCTGTAGGTGCTTGAACGGCATGAATGTCCTTAAGCATATTTTAAGCGGAAAGTACCATGGTAAAGTCGAACAGAAGCAAATGTGAATGAATGAATGATTTGCTTTACTGTTATTTTAGAACCTAAGGGATGCAATCTAGAACCAATTTGTTGCCTCATCTCCTAATCTTGAAAAATGTTCGTTTTTTAATGTTATTGAACTGAAGCGCTGTTGTCTTTAATAGCATTTGTGGATTCATTCTACTTTATAAGTAACCCAAAAACCAGTCTACAGTCTAAACATATCGGGGAAATCTAAATTTTTATTCCCAGTGTTCCTTGTACGTGCTTTCCTCGAGCGAAAGACGTGCTCGAATATGTTTGGGTATCTTCGATGCCTGAGGGCATTTTGCCTGCCGGAGCAGTTGGAACATCTTTGAGCTGATTTCAGTTCATGAATGTTGCAACAACCTTGTCTAAATAGAATCAAGAAAGCACGTCCAATTGGTCGCGCTTTATGGTTAACGATATAATTTAACCGCTAAGGTCCTGGAAACAAGACCTCGATCCACTTTTTATTAAAAAATGATGTGTCACTCTTGTTAGTTCGAGTAAGAGCTATCTGAATATTGACTTTTTTGCCTTATCGTGAATGGAGTCAGAGGTTGTCAATGTACACGAGATTTTAACATTAGTTGTTTAGATTATTTCATTTGTTGAGTTGACAGACCTTCTAGCTTCCCTTAGTTTCCCTTTATGCTTTTAAATCGAATGTAGCATAGTAGTCCGATAACACATCTTTTAGACTTTGCTTATCAATACTTGTTTAGTGTAAAAATCATGCAGGCCCTTTGCTGACATTGAATTCTTAGCGCTTATAAGTCTCGTTCAGTATATTTTAGCAGGCAGCAGGTCTTTTTCCGCAATTTGTCTATTTATAAAAACTGCTTAATTGTATTTAATAATTTATTTCTATACCTGTCATAAATCAGACTAAATGCTTCCTCATCTGTACACAGCAAGTGTTTTAATAACTTGTGGGAACCCATCCTTCCATTATTAACACTCCATTTCAGGCATGCATATTTTATTAACTTGGTCTATCAGCGTCTGTTTAGGATAATATTGGCCCTCGCTGCGCTCCTTTTCATGCATTTAAGCGATAAAAGTGTAAAAACTTGCTAAACTGATTGCATTTATATAACATTTCGGACGGACATTTGATTTTGCATACACGGGAAATGTATGTGATTTCTTTACTGCTGTGTTCTTGCTAGGAGCGGCTTCGAAAAGCCCACTCCCATCCAATGCCAATCCTTGCCAGTTATAATGTCTGGTCGGGATATGATAGGCATCGCAAAGACGGGCAGCGGGAAGACACTGGCCTTTCTCGTTCCACTCGCACGCCACTTGGAGCATCAGGCGCCCCTCGAGCCTGGTGATGGTCCCATCGCTCTCCTCCTTACACCTACTCGTGAACTCGCCCTCCAGATCTACAAAGAGGCCAAGCGACTGGGCCATACTTGCGGCTTCCGTTGCGTTTGTGTCTATGGTGGCACTGGCATCTCAGAGCAAATCGCTGATCTAAAACGCGGCGCCGAAGTTATTGTTTGCACACCTGGACGTATGATCGATATGCTCGCTGCCAATGGAGGTATTTTGCGAATTGTATCTTTTTCTGCAGTTGCATAATATTTGTAGAAAGTTAGTTGGTATAACCTCACGTCTAGTTCAAGTGTACGTTCTTCTGCACGCAAATTCTTGCCTGATCACTGTTTTGCTCTTTTTGCTCAAGTGACGTCTAGGCTCTTTTAACTCTTAATGGTGGCGTGTCGATTTCTAACACTGATATTGTCGAGGGGACTTTTCATCCGATGAGGTTTATCCCATTTGCATATTGCTGTCTCTCACTTTTATACCTCTCAATTTGTGACCTTCATTCTGGAAATTTGTTGTTTGAATAATGCAGCAGATAAAACTACCGTGATAATTGCCCAAAATTGGGTAGAACTGAGTTGATTTTTATATTGGCCCATTTGTCACACTCGACTATTGCTATTTGTTTTTTTTGTGTATTTTATAATCCCTACTTTAAACTACAACTGTGTTCTGTTTACTTATTGACCGGCGTGGTCAAAGTTCCGACTTCATTTTAGTAAATTGAGAGTTTGGCCGATCGCCGCATGTGGTTTGCAGCTCGAGTAACTAACGTTGCACGTAACTAACACCGGTCGCTTAAGTAGTCAATGTGTCTTCAGAATCAAATTTCACTTGTTACCTTATCAGAACGAGCTTTTGGTAAGTGATTGTTTTACGCACCTATGTGGGATTTTAGGTCGAGTGACAAACCTTCGGCGCACTACCTACGTGGTGTTGGACGAGGCTGACCGCATGTTCGATCTGGGTTTCGAGCCGCAGGTGATGCGCATCGTGGACAACTGTCGACCAGACCGCCAAACTGTCATGTTCTCTGCCACCTTCCCCCGGCAAATGGAAGTGCTGGCTCGCAAGGCCCTCTCCCAACCTATTGAAGTGCAAGTTGGTGGTCGCTCTGTTGTCTGCTCCGACGTCACACAGAAAGTCGTAAGTGCCACTTTCCGTTAGCAAAGGCGTATACCAGCAACCTTTTCATATATGTGTTTACTTTTCCTGTATTGCACAGGCGGTATTGCAGACAGAGGAGGAGAAGGTAATGAAGTTGCTAGAGTTGTTGGGTATTTACCAAGAAGAAGGCTCGGTTTTAGTATTCGTCGAGAAACAGGAGAGTGCGGACGAGTTGATGCGAGTGCTAATGAACTATGGGTATCCCTGTCTTTCGCTGCACGGTGGCATTGATCAGTATGATCGTGACTCTGTGATCACTGACTTCAAGAAGGGTAACATCCGCCTCCTCATTGCTACTTCGGTGGCCGCTCGTGGTCTTGATGTCGCCGACTTGGTGCTCGTGGTCAACTACGACTGTCCGAACCACTATGAGGACTATGTCCATCGCTGCGGGTGAGTCCTTCACAAAAATATGATCCAAGCTTTTGGAAAATTTGTTGGAGCTACAATTGATTAACCTAATGTCAGCATTTTTCACTAGTTCAATCACTTGTATACATTCTCTTTAACCCTACCTTTATTTTGTACTTAGAGTGAAGGCTAGGTGGACTTACCAATGTATGAAGGGCTGTCTATTTGTATGATATCAAAGTCATTTCTAATCATAAGCAACGTCCAATGCCTTTCACTTCCATAGTTTGGCTGGAGATGGAGTTGGCTGTTGAAGTAATTGTAATTAGGCGTGTGGACTTAGCTTGTACTTGTTGTTCTCAGTCAAGCCAAATACCTCGGTGGTTCTTGTGATGCAGGATATTGTGAAATTTCACCGGAGGATTTGTTTCATGTTCCAATCCTCTCCTGAGCTGGTGTCATCATGTTACTCACATGTTTAAAAACGTTCTTATGAGAAGTCATCATCAATCACGTTTCACTCCAATTTCGCAAACTGACTTTAACTAATAAGACGAATCTATTAAGCCGCTTTCGAGGTCCCGTGGTTGTGGTTTTGCAGCCAGACCTGAGATTATCGCATTTATTTGCCGAAACTTTCATGGACGTTATCAGTTCTCCATCTCTATTCAACCCATAGTGGCGATAGTATTTCAATGCTACAGAAAGTTTGTAAATAAATCCAACTATTTTTTCCAGTTGTCTGTTAGCCTTATTAAGGAACAAATGCCTTGATTAAATCTTTCTACGCCCTCTTGATCCTCATTGAAAGTAAGGTGTGATTTTTTCTGACTTTAAATGAGTGATAACCAATTCGGCAGAATTTCGTCAAATTGATTCGTTGTTAATGTGTTGATGCATGCTTATTTAAAGCAATTGTATCCAGCGTTAGGCTGGATACTTCCTATACCTCTTAGTTTCCTTGAGCAGGTGATCATCCTCGAGCCTTCCTTGTCAATGTTAATTACTCGTGTGTAACGCGTATATGCATGGATAGCGGAAACCGGATTGCCATTTTCGCTTGTGGCAGCCTTCTGAAATCAATTAGCCTGGCACCCTTGTTTTTTCATAGTCGAACAGGTCGTGCGGGAAGGAAGGGCACTGCATACACCTTCATAACGCCGGACCAGGAAAAGAACTCAGCAGACTTAGTGAAGGCCTTCAACGCAAGTGGTCAGATGGTACCCGAGGACCTCTATCTCATGTTCCAGGCCTACAAAGAGCGCATGATGATGGTGAGTCTCTCGTTCTCTAATTTCGGTTTCTTTAACCCACTTTTGTCTTTATGCAGGAGGGTAAGAAGGTGTACAGTGGCAGCGGCTCTGGGTTTCGGGGAAAGGGTTTCCGTTTCGATGAGGTGGAGGCACAGTTGGCCAGTGACAAGCGTCGCTTTGCTAAGGCCGCCCTGGGCATCGAAGACTCCGATGATGAGGGCTCAGGTGAGGGCGGCAGCGCTGGTGGTGTTGACTGGGACAGCAAGATTGAAGACATGTTCAGCTCCAAGCGGAAGGTCATCGATGTGGCTAAGTCGGCCGCGGAGGGCGGCGCATCCGCTGATCCGTAAGCTTTGTCTCGTGCCCTCTGTGTAATGATGTTTATCCAAGACGAAAGCTCTCGCAGTAGGACTAGTATGTTTACGAATTTTTGGGGGCTCAGGAAATAAGTGGTATCGTCAAGTTGTATTATTTGTTGATTTGCTTGGCATGAATTGATTTGTAAACTGCGATTTTGCTATGCGTTTTTAAACAAAACCTGTTTTTATAGTGCCTCTACCTGTAGGTATTAGGATACCTGCAACTAAACGATCAGGTTCACGCTTGTTCATAAGTGGTCGTTATGGTTCTACCAACTTGTAGCACTAGCGTGTTGCCCTGACGTTTAATTTCTGTCCTATGGAGTACTTACAAAATGGATATAGACGTAAAAGCACTAATTCTGCTAAAGTAGTTTTGCAAATAAGCTCACTGAGATTTCAGTTCCACTTTCCAACTACTTTCCGCTGCCCTCTGTAACTCCATGAGACCGTTAGTCTGTGGTTGGGCCTGTAGTGACTGATGAAAGTCACTGTTGAAGTAGGTACCCTGACATTATTTCCCGGTTTGGTCTTTCTTTCATTGATAAAGCACTGTGTTCTCCTAATTTATTGATCTACATATCCTGATGAAATGCGTTGGACGCTGTTATTATTATTATTATTATTATTATTACACGGGTCCCAGATTCTCCCCATCGCATTTCTAAGTAGCCGTACAAGAGTTAGTATGCACTTTGAAAACTTCACTTTACTACCAGTGCTCCCTGGGCTCCAGGTGGATTGGCTCGTACTTCTTTTGAGTCTTCATCCTTGGATGAGCTAGGAGATACATGGCTTTGCACTAAGCATCTCAATGATGCAGCTCATTTCAGTGTCTTCTGCAGTAGTTGCAATACCGAGACTAGCGTATTCGCAACCTATTACGGTCCTACAATTCCTTCGCGCCGCCATAGGCAATGATAACTTTTTTAGGAGAGAAAAACTGTGCACTTATACGTGGCATTGGGAAATTAGTGGTTAGAGTGCCTTATTACGCACTATTCAATATTATTCGCTCAAAGTGGTACTAGGCCCTTAACCTTTTATGAGGTGGAGGAACTTCTCTGCCACTTTGAGTAGAAAGCATTGATTGTACACCACACCTCGAAGCAACCCCAAGGGGAGCATAATTTGTTCTATAAACACCTATTTCGTCTAGACCTTTGTCAACTATGCCTTAACCACAGCCTTAGGATTTTGTGATGGGAAATTCCACACTAGCGTCTCAACTGTTAAGTAGTGCGTGAACAATGCCGATTACTTGTGGACTCTGGCAGCCTAGCTACAGTTCGTGGTCTTTAATAGTCTCCTTTATGCTTATATTCCATCAAATCCACAACATTTAATATGTATGAATTTTTTCTTATTCGTTTCCCAAGGCCCCCAAGGGTAGTCGTGCCTCCGATAAGTTTTAATAAAAGTTTTGACGTTTTGTCAATAAACTATGTTGATAAACTCAAAACCATTGTTGTTCGTCGTTACAAATATAAACTTATTATTATCTGTTGTTATCCAACCCACATCTTCCATGTGCCTTTAGCTTGGACCCGAAGATAGCCGCGCAGCTGGAGTTGGCGAGGCAGAAGGCCAACCAGGTGGCACTGCGGGGAGGTCTGGGCACGAGTGCATCGAAAACGGCGTTGGGAGGCACTGCGGCGGCAGTGGGAGGGGTGTCGAACGCTAGTCGCACGGCCGCCGAACTGGCCGCAGAGCGACTCAACGCTAAGTTGGGCTACTCTAAGTCCTCATCCTTAACTAATGCCGATGGTGACGATGAGGCTGGCGGTGGTGCCACCAACAGTTCTACAGACTTTGTCAGAAGGTATGCACCATTTCCTCTACATTGAAACTTTGCATCCTTTTTTCATAAACTTGATGGAGGTAGTTACCCATTATAAGCACATGGAATAAGTGGAAGAATAATAACATAAGTAGCACGGCCAAAGCCTAATTCTACTGACATGGTGATCTGATCACGGCAGCTAGAGTTGAATACAGGTCATTCTTTTAGCATTTCGGCAAGTTTGGATGCCTCCCTCTGTGCTTGCATAGGTACGAGGAGGAGCTAGAAATCAACGACTTTCCGCAAAACGTGCGATGGCGCATCACGGGACGGGAGTTGTTAACCCACCTGAACGAGTACTGTGACGTGGGGGTCTCAGTGCGCGGGGTTTACATCCCCCAAGGCAAGGGCACCTCTGCCGCCTCGGCTGCGGCTGCCGCGGGTCTCGTAGACTCGAGCGACGAGCGACCACTCTATCTCTGCCTTGAGGCTACCAATGAGCGCAGTATTCAACTCGCCAAGGCCGAAATTATGCGCATTATCAAGGAGGAGCTCGTCAAATTAGTGAGTTATCCACCAAGCCTCCCTCACTTCCCCCACTCGCTCACTCTGTTTGTTGAGCCGTAGGGCCTGAGGAAGTAATTGTCGCAATGTCGACTTCAGACGAATGGTGTCCAGGTCATCATCAATACCCAATCCAATCCTAATGATGACGTTGCAATTGAGGTTTCGCATAGTAGTCATTTTTTGGTGTTATAGTTCCCGAGACCCCCGCGACAGTAATAGGGTTAGGGTATACGAGTCTGGAGTTTGTTTCTCTGGGAACTGTATTGGGGTACAGGAAACGTGCTGACTGTCGCTCATGTCCGTCACCCACAAGCAGTCATTTAGTGAGGGTCAGCGTTCAAAATAGTCCCGCATAGATACGATTCCGCATCTATTTGTCCTTGCAACCATCATATCGCCTCAGTGGTTCCCAACTATGTCTGGGTTCTGTCCATCTAGTAGAGCGGTGGAATAGTCGCGATTGACAGCTCAGTAACGAAACTTTCAAGACGGTTTACGGCTAGTGTCGCTTTGGTTACCAATAGCATCCCTGTGGGCCAAGGGGTTAGGGTAGTTGTCGAAGGTAGACGCCAAGTTCAGCCCTTCTGTAAGGGACCGTCAAGGATTCTCCATTCTGCAGCATATGCCCTTCTTTCGTCACGCCTGGATTTATCACTTAGCAGTAGAAATCAGGGTAGCTGTTTTCTGGGATCGGGATCGCCTTTCGCCACCACCTCGAGACTTCTCCGAAGACGAAAGAGGACATTACTAGGGCAGAGGAGAGGTGCTGGCTTGCTTCGAGGCTAGGCTTCTCAGTGAGATTACAAGGGCCAAGTTCTAAATGATCTATAATTAAAACCAAGAGTTGAGCACACGCTTGGAGTATTACATTGCAGTACCGCTTTAACCACTCCACCCAAAGCACATTTAGTTTGCAGTGTTGATAGTTACTAGAAGTTGCCAGGGATTGGGGAAGGAGTGTAAAACTAAAATGCCTTGCTTCCATCCTTCACATTGATGCCTCAACTGTTGCTTCCATTTTCAGCAATCAAGCAACAGTTTGACCAATCGAGGTCGGTACAAAGTGATGTGAGGAGACTTCGGTACACGATGAGACACTTCCCCTTTCACGTCTTCTCTACCCTATTTACTGAAAATATGTTTGTCGCAATACTGCTGTATCATCTGTTGTATATGATGGGAAATACATTTACGCGGCTACCTTATTTGCCAATTTTAGCGATAGATACATCATTTCATGATGGGTTGCCGAAGCCGTTTGGAGAATTGGTGATGTAAATAGTTTGAGTGAAAGCAAAATTATCTCCCTCTACGTATGCGATGGTGGAGAAATTGGCTTTGTCCTTTTTAATACAGTATGAGATGTCATGGGATAGCAGCGGCGCGATTGCACACGCACTGGCGTCTGTGGTGTCCTCGCTCAGGGCAGCCAATTGGGCCGTAAGACGCTGGAGACTAAGGAATGACTGGAATCGCTTAGGCATGACGGACAGCAGTCATGATCATCTGGTTGGACATGATTTGTGCCCTGCCAACGGAGTGTTGACCTGGACGTGGCTGGCCGTGTTTGTTTATCTGTAAGTAGGCCGGGGCTTTACCATGCCCGTTTCTTCTCGTAAGGCGGCTGTTTGTTTCTCTCAATCGTTGCAATATGGTGATGCCACTGTTCGTGCAATCATGAGAGGAGAACTCTGGGAGAAGGTTGCACCTTGTCCTATGGAGTGAGGGGATCGTTTTACTCACCGAAATGTCCAAATTGCAGAAACTTGGGTTTATTCTGCTTGGCTATCCCGTTTATGGTTTCGCTAGGCTGAAGCAGTCTACGATCCACATCGAAACAGCAATCAGGGGGCGGTGCTTTAAGTGGAAGGTGGAATTCTCCTTAGAAAGCTCCACACTGCGTAACTGTACCCATCTGATGTAGGAGGTAAATTTCAAGGCACCTATTGCATTCAGCTGACGGCTCGGACAACTCGAGCAGGATGAAGTGGGAGCCCGACTTCGAACACCTGTAAAAAGAAAGCAGCATGAAAAGCCGATTTGACGGACTGACTGACTAGACCCCCTAGGATAAAACGAAAATAAAACTCCTCTTCAGTGAAAGTTCTATGACACTGCTGCATTATATCTGTCGCAGCATTGGAAAGTCAAGAGTAAAAGTTTGATTCCAGCCTATTTTACGTTCGGTGTACCATCGAAGAGTAGCCAACTGGTGTATGGTACCTACAGCGTATGACTTCGGGGTCTTTTCGGTATTACGATTGACTGCTGTCTCGCATCCGATAGTGGCAGCTCCCAGAACGTCGTAAAACACGGAGACCAGACCGCTAGGAAGTCGTATTGTTACTCGAAGCAAAGACGTACATTTCGATAGCTGCGTACGCCAGACGCTACGCAAGGTGCACTAGGGTTAAACTCCAATTAAACGCGATTTTGCATCGACGGAAACGCCGACTTAGGCTTAAGTGGCAGGAGCGTCGGTAGGGTATCTTGCATTGATAAGCCTGAAATTTGTTTTGTGGAGCACTAAGCTTAAATAAATAGCGAAACACCTAAGACTGAGGCCTTTGCTTTCGCCAAAAGTTTGAAAATCATCTGCAGGAATCTATCTGACCGGTGCAACACGAACAGTGAGGCGATCGGTGGTCGTCGGTCTGATGACAGGAGCCTCATTTTTTGGCCGCTAAAAAAAAGGAAACTGCATTGCTTGAATGAAAATATGAGTGGGCAAGGTCTGTCAACTATTTTATGGTCCCATTGAAGAGGAACGATTAGAATAAAATAAAAAAATTTTCATAAGTTTTTTACCACATCTGACTGATGCAAAATGCGGACTGAACTACGGCCATTGTCAGCCTTGGAGCGTACTCATGCTGAAAATACCAAGTACTTGGCCTCGCAACTCCAGAAGGAACTTATGGACACTAAACTACTTTAAACGTATGGCTGTTGTGGAGGCTCTTTCATAAGCCAGTTAAAAGGCTTTTGAAATTCTCATCATCAATACACCTAATCAAACTATTCACCTGAATCACCACCGTTTGACCAAACAAAATGAGGAGCAGATGTTGCTAGGTCTCAGTGGTGGGCAAACGATAGTCCAACTTAGTTAATCAAGAAAAAGACCTTACCTTTTTCTGCTGGTCACTAAAGAATCTTGGCACACTTCGTTTTTGGCAAGACACACTGGTCAGGAGCGTTGTACTCTGACTGATGTTTAACAATCTTTCAAAAAGCAAAAGGCGTGAGACTGAGCTACAGTGATCTCGGATCCAGCAATGTCATTGGCTAACCAACTGGGGAAAATCAACTCGCACGAAACTGGTGAAGTGATCAAGGTATCTAAGCATGAATGTCCTCGACCAATTTTAAATGCCAAGCGAAACCACCAACAGTTTCCTGGCAGGCGTTTGGCATTAGCGCTGATGAGGCTGTGCTGGAAGTCGATAGAACTCAAAATAACAACAGAAAGGAAGGAAGTGCAAAGTGGAAAAGCGGAAATGCATTGTTCTGTCATTTAAAGAACGAAGAGGAATTAAATTTCCAAGCGTATTGAAAATGAAGTGGTATTACATTACCGAGGCTTGATGTGAAGGTGTTCCTCTGTGCGGTGATGGATGCATTGCTGTGCATCAATCTACCATTGTTTGGGTTCGTGACACGTGCTGTGTAGTGAGAAAATTTGGGGCCGTACTCTGGGAGGAGATCTTCCGATGGCTCATCAACCCGGGCATTTAACAAGCAGGGACAACCAACGAGCACAGTTGAATGTGGCTGAGGGTGAGGAAACTTAAACTAAATTGCATTTCAGTCATGTTCCTAGTGAATCAGAGTTACTTACAAAATGCGCTTTCTTCAGTAGTGGCTAAACACTGCCATCAAAACGCCGAACAGACAACCGAGTGATTTGATGGAACGAAGTAATGCAAAGCAGATCATTAATCTGACAGCCAAAAGTGGCTGCCTCGTTGTCCAGATGGAAATATGGTCAAGAACTCGGGTTTCTAGTTTCGTGAAAAGCGAAGTACCGAAAAAGTCCACCTTTTTGCAGCTCTACCAATTCAAGGCACTTATACAATTGACTATCCTTAGTTAAACTAGAATGACTGCAATGTCTGAAGGACAACTGACAATGTGCTTGTCCAATGCACTGCGTACATCTCACGCAATCGCCATGGCGATGGGAACATGCTTTCCCACCTTCGATGCACACACAAACAGCCGTCACTCCTGGGACGAGTGATGAAGGAGGCGAGGAAGAGACGAGGGAACCGCGGAATCGATAAGTTGGTGGGGTTAAGTGCCAAGAGGTCACGTGGGTCGCAGCATGGCCGCAAAGGCAAGATTGCAGGCGGTGAAAACAGCAGCAACAGCCTTGCTGCATCCAAACGAAGACTAAGTATGAAGAGAGAGAACTCGGTGAGTTCAGAAGGCAAGAAGAACAAAGTGAACAAAGTTGCTAAAGCAGCGGCCAATTATGTGCTCATCAATGGCGAGACAAAAAATGAGTGAGCAAACAACTTTGCCTCATAGTTTGTTTTCGTTGCATTCCTAACCGATTTTTCTTTTCGTGCTAAACAACAAATTTTTAGTGCCAAGTTAACCGCACATTTCTGATCCCAGAATTTTTGCATTCAGCACAAATTTCAAGAGGGATTTTGGATTATCGACCTTGAAAGCAAAAGTAGCGTGATGGAAAGCAATCCCACCTTCAGAATTGCTTTCCTTAATTCATTATTGAAATGTTCCTTTCAACTAGTCACTACTTCGCATGGGCTAATAAGCTGCTACTTTGCGCAGCTTGGTAGCACCATGTAGCTCTGATCCGACTTCATTTGGTCACCAAATTCGTCTTTGAGGTGATCGTTCGATGGTGTGGAGGAATGTGCTTAAGTGTTGTCGCATCGTTGTGTTTAGTGTGTTCAACCTGCGCACGGACGTGGTGGTGAAGCGTCGAGGTGGCCTAGTGTTGAGTTGGACAGGTGCGCGGGCGGAAGTGCCCAATGGGGCGTTGGGAGGCGCGCGGTCACACCTCATCTCGGCGCCTCTGCCTGCGGCGGTGCGTGCTTACGCCTGCCCCTGGCTCGGGCCCAACCTGCGACTGGGCAGCGAGGTGCAACTCCTCTGGTGCTCTGCCAAGCTGCGCAAACCCGTCCAATGCTTTATCCCTTTCTCCTACGCCACTGCCATTGAGCTCACCGTACCGGAAGCTACTCGTCGGGCTGAGGAGGGGTATGCTGAAAAAGGTACTTTCTGCTCTACCTCTCAGTTAAAGGCACGTTTACCAGTAATTCAATCAAATCGACTGTTTAGTTGATTTTAACTTTGCACCAAAAGTAAAGATTGCATAAAATGCAAGAAGAAACGCAATACATTTTATAAATACAAATAAAATATTGCTAAACTATACTGTTTGATGCATAATAGCTGTATTAGTTGGCTTCGATCCTTCGTCACAATCACCTGTTACTTTCAAATGGCTCTAAACATGCAACCGATCAAATTGTCCAACGTGGAAGTAATTCATTAAAACGAATAAAAAAGGCAAGGTCGTCATGAATCTCGACAACGTCGGACTGTGCTTTCCACCTGACGCCTCTGAGCTTAAAGTGGTGGCGCAGGTTGTCCACTTCATCACTGAGTGTACCTACGAGAGGAATGCAGTTCGATTTGGTTGGCATGCGTAGCAGATTGGCAAAAAGGGTGCATTATAATAAAGAAAGAGGAAAATTCATTAAATATGGAAACGGCTTAGAGAGGAATAGCTAAAAAGATACAGTCAGTTTTAGAGATAATGTAGTTCCCTTTTTGTCTTTCCTAAAGACGGAAGAAGTCATAATGATGATTAGAAGCAAAAGTTTAGAGGTGACGCCTTGAGTGCTTGCCAATCCAAATCAAAGAGTACAACGGTCAGTCAGAGCATCAAATAGTTCCTTCGCCCCTTTTGAAAATCATCCCTGACGCTCCCCACGATCAGTCTCCCGCGTCAGCCATCACAACGTAGTCGGTACTACCAGGTAAACACCCTCTTAGAGATCTTCCTGGAGGCAGGATTTCATCCTGCGTGGGAAAAACATTGGACCGGTTTGGTTGGCACGCAGTTCCATCACCAGTGATTGAAACACCAGCCCAAAAGCATGGTCTTGAATTAAGAGACGGAAATTGAAGTAGCACTTACTGAATGAGGTTTTGCGTCTACCTCTCCTCACCACTTCGTTCACAATTCAGTGCCGCCTAACACGCCAATCTGAGCCCTTCCCAGCTAGTAGGGTGGAGGCGGCGCCACGTACCTACTTAATTGTCATCCTCACCTAGATACTGTAGAAAGCTCCGCAGCTAGCGCTTCCAGATGAGTCACGACTACGGCTAGTGTCATTTCAGGTGTAGAACCGGGGTAGTCGCCGTAGGCGGACGTCAAACCCCTCAGCCCTTCTGCCAGGGGTCGCCACCGATTCTACCAGCCATCACGTATGCTCTCTCTCTCTCTCTCCATTGCAATTAGGCTTTACATCTAGTAAGGCAATTAGAAAGGATGTCATTTAAGACCGGTTTCACATTTTCGCTGCCACAAGTGCAGTGCTCCGCCTACTTCAAGGACGACAGTAGACATTGCGCTAAATCTGATAGTGTACTTTTAAACAACACAAGGACTGGGGCACTACTGCTCGGACCCGCAGGTCATGCCTATCAGTGAAAGAACAATGGCCGCGCCTTTCATCGCCTGGGAAACCACAACGAAGATTAAGGCGAATAATCTTAGCGTTGCAACAATAAAATAACGCTGGAGGATTGTGTACAGTGGTTGGGAGGAAATTGCCTTAAATGCGTCCTAAAATCTGCTCTCCATACGTACTCATGGGATGCATGTCTCATTGTTCATAAACCAAGAGTTGTCAAACGTAGTGCGGCACTGTTTTGTCATATCAAAGGTTCCATTTCGGTGCAAAGCTTTGTTTCTTTATTTTACTGTTAAAAAATTTGTAAATAGCAATAAAATTCATAGAGGAAAATTTCCGCTTTTCTTCAACTTAATCCGCCACTTACTACAGAGTAAATGGAGGACATCGACAACTCGATGATGTGGACCGCTTTAATTCTCCATGTCTCCATTATAAGGCATTTACTGGGCCTTGTTCAGAGTACTTGTTGTATTCCTTAAAGTCTGTTTGGGAAACCTCATCTCGCCTTACTTTGTGGTAGGCCACCACCAGTACAGAAACTGGTGAATTTTTTTATCAAAGTTTACTTTTCTTCAGTATTGAAACCTAAAAAATTGAATGAACATATAAAATGGCTGGAATAAAGAGTTTGACACTGATATGCTTACCAATGCGGGGTTTCGTGATTGTACAAGAGATGTCTTATGTGGTTTCTTCAAACATGACTTTCCGACTATTATTGGGCAAATAAGGGCTATTGCTTGAAAAAACCAAAATAAAGTTTTTGTGTTACCCTATCGTTATGTTAAAAATTTTAGTCAAAGCAGCACGAAATGCAGCCAAGGCTGCGACGAAAAACGCCACTGAAGGTATACTCAGTGAATCCCTGAGCGATGCCCACCATCGTAAGTCTCACTTTCCTTTGCTTTTGCCTTTGCCTTTGCCCACTCAATGGGGGTTGAACCACGCAACCTAGCTGCGTTACTTTTTGCATTGACATTGACTCCAAGGCAAATCGTAAAACCCCTTTCATCTGGCGCCTCTCCTGAAGCCACTTTATCATTCGAGAATAACATTTCCATGAGCCCTTTTTCCTCAAGTTAGTTATGCTAAAATTTCAATTATCTCTACTTCAGCCTTTGTAGCATCTTGTTTCAGCCGTTTACTAGTTCCTCAGCTATTCGTTTGTGAGGTGTTGCCCTTCAACTAGCACTGCATCAGTGGTCAATAAACTCTACCACTGAACAGGTCTGGACCATTCCTTTCAAATTGTGCTTCCTCGACTAACCTCAAATTATGTAGTAATGCTTCCTGCCTTTCACCTCTCATCCGATCATGTCCATACAAACCGAAGGATTAATCCCAACGCCTAAGTTTTCATTGCTGTAGATTAAAAATAGCTTGCATCACAAGGCATGCTGAGCTCCACTAAGTGCGTGGATAGTGGACCGCCAGACGAAGCCAATTTTACCTCGGGAATCTTGTCTTACGAACAAGATATTTCTAGAACGCCTCGTCTCTCCTCTAGACTTACAATGTCTCAGGTCCTTCACTCATGCTTGTCTGTAATTCCACTGGTTTTTCCAACTGTTCAAATAGGAGTTACCACCTACTGTAGCTCGTGGACAAAAACCGGTTTGCCTAGGGTGCATCAACACTAATTTTCCTGCTAGCACTCCTGTCGCACACTTTTGCGTGCTTGAGTTACCTAAATAACATCATTGCGCTTTCTGCCATCAAATTTTCGCGGCTTCAAACTTAATATATCAAATTAATTTGACAATCCCTGGATAACGCCTTGACCTAGGGCTCATCACTTTGATTTAGCTAAATAAGCACCTTGACATCGAGCAATCTTATTAAAACTCAGTGGAAATGTAAAAGTAAGGAAGCCCTGCGTAAGCCTCCCCCTTCAATGTTTTCTTACTTTCCAAGGTCCTTTACAGGCTTCCCATTTGTTTCTTGGCATTTTCTGTCGCTTCAATGTGAACAAGATGCTGTCAGGGCATCTAAAATTGTACAAACCCCACTTCTCACACTGTGGATAACCACCTTCTAGTGGTAACTGGAAGTGAAGCCGAAGTCAGCGATGTGAAAACCTTCCGAGACACTTAAAAGCCGCTCCCTCAAAAAACCCCATCAACATAGACCCACCCACATCTAATAGGAAAATTCGTTCGAAACGAGATCTGCTACAGCGATAAAGTCAAGTCCAAACCTATTTCAGGCTTTGCGAAAGCATATCAAACACTTTGCAAACTATTTCTGCGATTTTTTGTAATTAAAGCATATCATTTCACAATAAATTTGCATTGGAAACATCGTAACGTTCAGTACTGAAGGAGTTCTGCCAGGCTGATAAGATAGAAATCAACCATGGAGAGCAGCTTCTCGATGACCTTCACAAGCACCCAGAGACAATGGTGTAGTCAAACAAGTTTTGGGGGAAGGGAATCTTAAAGTTCATTTATTTGTCACACTCTTTTATGGAAATGTCATGCTTTCTTTAGGTTATCCAACCGTTTATTTTGTTTCAAACCATTCAGTGGTGCTTGTATAAACACCTTTTCTAAGTGAAGCGCAGTGGTTAGGAAGTTAAACCTTCGATAAAAATACTTCTTATTCTGTTTGTTTAAAATCTTCAAAAAATAACTTTCGTGGTACCATGACTGTGGAGCCTAACTAGGAAGATGGTTTTTACTGGCGAGTTTTATGCGTTAACAGCATTTTGACAACACATTTTACTTAACTGTTTGTTATGTGCATCAAGTAGGAAAACATTTCAGGGCTGCATACAGAAACGTTTTAGGTATGTAATAAATTCGTGCCAAACTAGGGTATTTAATTGCTGCGAACCAAATAGTAGAGAAAAAAGGTCATTATGGTGAACTTCCAATAAATCTGCTCACAAATGGGTCGATTCTCAATAAGGTCTTAAGTGTGTCCCATACCTGAGGCATCAAATCTGATGCAAAGGAATTAAAAAAAAAACTGAAAAATGATCTTATCCATATCTTATATCTCAGAGGAAGCATCCACTCCAACCTCAGAGAAGAAAAAGGACAAGAAGAAAGCTGGACGTCATGAGCGAGGCAAAACCATTGACTACGTTGCAGTCGGCATACCCCTCCTTGACACACGCTCAGTCTTCGTTCTTCAGTCCAAAGTGGGCGAGAATTTCTGGACTCTAAAAAGGGATGTCGAGGTACCCAGAATTTCTTATCGATGAGTTATGGATAGATTTTGTAATACCCGCCCACTTAAACCTTAAAATTAAATCACTTAATTAAAAGACCTATTTTAATTCATATCGGTGCAAAGGCTGCTTAATTTGGTGGTAGTTTGGTTAAACGGCATGTTACATTACGATGACTTTATAAACTATAAAATGTGTGGTCATGTAAGGATACATGTGTTTTACAAGTTATGTATAGGCTGTCTAATTCCTTGACCCTTCATGCCACAAATGTTAGGTGAACCCGGTGTACGTGATTCGGACCTGTCTGCTTTGCGAGGCCAGTTTAACCTCCTTTTAAAGCGTCAGTGGTCTTGTAGCGCTTGATCAGTAGCATTTGGCGAGGACACGGTGTGTGGCAGCAGAACGTGCTGTTTAGTTATGGTTTTGGCGGTGGTGATGCTTTTGGTTAGTGAGGCACTTGTTATAAAGCATGACTTGTTACAATAAAAAAACCGACTCAGGTGGTGCCTGTTGTAACGCTGGAGATAGAGTTTGTACGCACCAGCACCAATTGGGGAGACGAAGTGATGAAAGCTGGCCAGCGAACGCAGATGGCAATAGGTCACAGTCTGTAAGTCTGTTCTGCTTTACTTCTATAAAGTGTATTACACAGCTATACAGTGTAGCTTGGGTCAATTTATCTTTGGCAGAATGCCTGACGATTGATGAAAGAGGGACTTGAATTTGAAGCGTACAATTCCCTCTTCATCTCACATTTAAAGAGAAAGTAATACTTAGCCTTCAGAAGACTGCTTTTGTGTGTATAGGTTTATGGATAGATGGCGAGTGTTGAAATACGGGTGAATAACTCACTTGGTGAGGGTTATACAACAATTATAGCGAGGGTCTCTCTACACGCTGGGACACCCTGGAATGTGTGCAAGAGAGCCTCTTCAGGAAACAGACAGGACTAGTAAATCAATCGAGTGGAAGTGTCACTCCGTCTGTTATAAGGCCTCTTAGTGAGGAGACCTCCTCCTCTCCCCCCATTAATCTCCGCCCTCGTCATAATCATAATCACCAATATGTATGACTTCTTGACCCTTCCCAAGGCTCGAAGTGACTGCTGTCTCGATAGGAAATCAAGGGTCATGCCTAAATTGGAATGGGCAATAAGGTGGTTAGGGCAAAGCGTTTGCCTAGTTAAAGAGGTATCATCCATGGTATACCTTTTTCTCTTTCTCGAGACAATTTCGACCCCTTTTTAGGCTTAGCCACCAAAAGTGACCCTTTTTAAAGAATGCCTTATATTTGCTGCATGACGCCCACGAAAATGTCGAATAAATCGGCTGGGGAAATTGCTCAGCCTAGATGTTTACCAGCAGTTTTTGTCGCGCATTCTTTTACACCCGAGAACGTAAGGAATGATATCACAGAGGGTCTCTGAAAGATAACGGACTAGCTTAAATGGGTCTAAACTGGAACTCTGTGACTACGATTTTGAGTAGCCAATCGAAGCAGAAGGGGGCCTTTTTGGCTCAAGGGCAGTTCAAAAGAGCCCCTATTTAAAAATTCTGGGCTTTGCATAAAACCACTGTCAACTGTCATTTAAAAACAGGAGTCTTAATTGTGCATTTTGTGAAAGAAGGAGATGGAAACCGCCAACCATCATGGCTAAAAGAATCAGGAACTGTTTGGTTTTAACTTTTGCTGAAAATCGGTAGGTTGGAAAGCTCCCTATCGCTGAGGATTTAACACTCTGACACAAACGTGGCTTCCTCCTTAAACACCGCGTCTGCAATGTAATTGAAACACACAAAGTTATTTATTAATGATACTGGTATCAAGTCCCTTCAAAACCCAATTTTGTATTGAAAAATTGATAAAGCTTTCTCAAAGGGCGCTCCTCATTTGTTCCTTATTGCAAGGCGATGTTGGTAAATAAGATAAGTCGCCAAGGCATCGTTTTAGCTGTGCCCATTTTAGATAGTACAGCCAACGATCCATTACATTGAATGGCCATCCCGACTGCGTGAGGCTGCCTACAACGCAAGTCGCTTTAGCGAACACAACACAAGAGCTGACAAGCCCTCATCACCATCTGGAGTTGGAACCGCGACGGCGACAGACGGCCGAGTCGGATTGACTGCGTTAGGCGGCAAGTCAGGCAGCCGTGGAGAGCGCCACGGAGGCGGTGGCGGGGGTGGAGGCATTCCACGACCGCCTTACACCTCAGACATTGAGGTGATTATGCGCTCCGCACGCGACGCTATCTCGAATCTAGAGGTGGCCAAACGCGCAGCCGTATTCACCGGAGGAGTGACCTTCCACACCGACGAGTTGTGCGACTTTATCGCTGTCGTCATTGGCACACCCTCCGAGACGGTGGCCTTCGATTCGGACGGAGGATTATTGCGCTCCCCCATCCTCCATCCACTTTTCAGTGTGCGCGTTCCCAAATTCGCACTCAGGAACCCTCTCACCTCCACATTTAAGGTCAGTTTGATACCAGCTCTGTGTGTTATTGGAACTTTAATCTCGACGATCCCGATATCAGGCACGTAATTGGTCGGTCAAAGCGCAATTGCTCTGTCAAGTAACAATTGCCAATTTGCCCGATCAACCAGCCGGCACGCCCATACCGTGAGTATAAGACTAGCATTAGTTTAGTGTGTTAAAACTTGGTGAATTTTGGTTGGTTTATCCCACTGGCATGACTTATTCTTGCCACAAAGATTCATAATTCATTATTTTTCTTGGGAAATATTCGCAACTTATTTCTTGTGCATCGAAACGTGGAATGAAAGCACAGTCTAAAAGATTATTTTGGGGCGATAATTAGGAAAGATAAGCGCCTTGGATAGCATCTTTGTGCAACGAATTGACTCCACATCAAAACAAATTCCTTCACACCGGACCAAGCTCCTGCTGTCAGGGCAGCTAAAATAATCGCTGAACTTTCTAGCGCGGGCGGTTAAGGGATACTCAAAAACAGCGGCTGAATAAGCTCTATCCGCCCTGCCCACCGTTTCGACTTAAGTGGGACCAGGAGTCGTGGCATTGTAAATCAAACGAGCAACGTTTGTGACCGCAAAATTGAAAAAAGTGTTATTCGTTTGACTGCGTTTCTAAGTCCTATTAAAATTCGGCTCTACAGGCCTAAAATGGACAGTTTATTGGGTCTTGTGTGCGAAAAGGTTGCATTTTGAGTACCTCAGCTGCCTCGAGGTACAAGAAGTTCAATTCAAGTAGGTGAACTGTAACTGAATCGTGCCTTATTTTTTGCCCTAGAATAATTTCCTTTTTCTTCTAGTTCTTAGGGTTATTGGTTGTTTGAAGAATAATGGAAAACTTTCCGACCCAAATGAAAGCTTTATCATCCACTTAGAGAATTAAAAACAAATATTACGAGAGAAGTACAAAATCTACCATCTTTTCAGTTATTGCAGATACTAAACACAGATACACTCAAAGTAGTAGTAGATATTGAAGGACTTAAAGCCTTTCCTGGGGCAGAAGAGGCACTGTCGATCCAGCTGCGAGCTCAGAAGCCGAGACGCCAGGCGGCAGTACAATGAAAGTGTCTTGTCTCCTCGTAGGACCAAAATGCAAGTTTAAGCAAATTACGATTACCTTAGTTATCGAGTTGGAGAGGCACAGTGTTTTTATCCTTTCCAAATGAAGAAATGCTCTCCCAAAAATGAACAGGGGGCATGGGCCACTTCAGAACCTTTTTCCGACTGCATCCTTCGCCTTGTGATGCTACACTTCTATGTGTAGTGATAGGTAAATTGGTTTCCCTCTTCACCACTTAGAGGAGTCGTGCCCGGCTGGACTGAAATACACTTACATAAGTATCCTGACAGTTCTAGGCAAATGGATGGTATAATCATTTCAAAATGAGATTAATAGGATGCGATCGAGATAATGGGCAATGAGTTGGTTTGATAAATTTTCCACTTGCCCCAAACTGGCCCGCAAAGGCGATACAAGTACGCAAAGACCTGATCGAGGCCATCCACCACTTCGACTCACAACTCACCGAGATCAACGAGTGTTCCAATATCTACGAGCTGGACCTGGGCACGGAGGCTTTCGAGAGACCAGTGACGGTAATGCTACCACTACCCCGATGGTACACCCAAATGGTGGAACAAATGCAGGCGAATCCCTCGGTCAAGCCCTCCGGTGCAGAAGCCATCGATGGTGGGGAATTGATGCTAAATGTAGAGGAGAACAAGCGAGACAGTCGAATTTACCAGCCATCAAGGGCTACGGAAAGTCACCGAAGAGAAATTAAGGATGAGAAAAATAGTGACCAAGTGAATGCTAACAATGAGATTCCTATTGAGGAGCGACCAAAAAACCTGATTCTCGTATATCAGGTAAGCGCTTTTGCCGGGCAAATTAAGCACACCACCCAGTGGCAAATATTTAATCACTGGATTGTGCGATCCGAATTGTATTTGCTGCCTTGGGTAGAAGAATTCCATGCCTTCTCATTCCTCAGGATGAGTATATAGTGAATAAATAGAACGAAATTTTTACACAGACACGAATTATCCTTAAAGTCGGTTTCCACGATTAATGGTCCAGCATTAGGGCTGGAGGTTATTTCAACTTTGCAAATCAGTCGAGATGCCTGGAACCCGTAGCTTAGTTAGTTGGTGTGGTCCATACAGCGGCCAATGCTGAAGCGCCAATTGGTGTGGCGAGCGTCCACAGGGGACGTGAACAGCGACAACGTGGTGAGTCGAAAGCGTCAGAATAAGTCGGGCAACTACCGCGACACAACCACCTCAGCAGTGCTTCGCGGAGACAATTTAAACGCCAAAAATGGATGGATGCACCTTCTTTTGGGTCTTAAAGGTGCGTCCTGGAAAGACGTTCCTATTAATGGACCCTTCACGCCACGCTGCTTGCAGATCAACACCTACCAGCTCGGCCGGTGAGTGTGTCTGCGCTGTACCCTCGTCACCATTTCAAAGCCAGTTTACCCTTAAAGTTGCGCCCAATTTGTAATCAAACATTCCAAACAATGCCCCTCTTGCTGAAAGGTATGTTCTTTTCTAGGACAGTAATTGCTAGCCTTACAAGGAATTCTAAAGGCATCCAAGTTATTTATGTGCCGCAGAACCAAACCACTTTCTAGCTGACCGACTGGCCCCTTACCCCGCTGGATGCCATCCCTTTGGCGCATTCCAAATGTGGAATCCTTGCTCGATCTTAGTACCATAGCATCTCATGGTGAAGGAATCGTCGCTCCAACACCTAGAAATTTACGATTCCTGCATTGTTTTTTTTTAAAAAAAACGTGCCTTTAGGCATAAAAACCAACGGCTCCTTTAGAAGTGAACAAACGCCATGACCAAGTCTGCCGTAAATTGAGCTAACCTTGTCTACAACGTATTCGACCCTTTCGTGCTCACTCTAGAAGATGTGCTTGGAAGTGGTATGGATTGGGTGAAAAACAAAATTTTCGCTTAAATCTAGCAATATCATTTGCTTTCGCGATTCAATGTGCCATTGCGATTGATAATAAGACCAATGAGGAGACAAACCTTTGTGGAATATGGTAGTATGCAAGACATTTAATTACTTGGATCCTTTAATAATATTGTTTTGGGGGCTTCAAGTTTTGCCATGGTGTACTCGAGCGATCCTCAGCGGACGTCATCGTCGAAAGTGGCACATCTGATGGCGCGTCTGGAGGCGCTGAGTGTGGCTCCGCCCGGCGTGCTACTGCTGTGTCTGCACGCCGACCCCTCGCGGCTCTGTCTGTGGATAGACTGCGTGCCCTCAACCAAACTCATTACCACCCTCGAGGAGCGACTCAACGCCGGATTTGTGCCCCTCGTCCAGGCAGGTTCCACCCTCACTCTCTTTCTCATGCGCCTCTAAGCCTTCCGCGCGTTTTTTAAATCGAAAGGAACTAGACATTATTAGTTCAGATAAAAGTAGTTGTATACACTGTCTAGGCACGTCAAGTATCCTCACCTATCCTCTCGTCCCCGGTTACGGTTTTCTGATGAAGACAGGGAATTCAAAACAAGGCTGATGCAATCCCCATCTTAATCGCCTTCTTTATCCTTAATATCTGCTGGGGCTGTTCATCGTGTCGATATACACATTACCAAGTAAAGAGTGGAGGCGATTGAATTCGACACCAAAGTTAGTCAACTGTTCGCCCTTTACACAACCATTTTCTTAGGACGCATCCCAACTGGACCATTTTAAAGCATCAGGAATAAGTGTCTCGACTTTTACCACCACCACCTCCTCCTCCTCCTTCTCTCCGTTGTTGCTCCAAAACCAAAGTGCCTGATTTAGGTAGAGAACGTGTGCAGGTGCTCACTTTGCCACTGTTCAACTCCTTAGCTAATGGTTTTTTGGAATAAATTTAAAATGCTTTAAATAGCTTATCAGCTTAGAGTTTATAATTTCAGTCGATTTAAGGACACGGAAGTTAATTAAAAGGAAAACCTAAGAATTCGACCCATTGGCAAAAAATAAGAAGCACCGTGGCTAAGGAACGAGTGCAGATAATTTATGGACTCACGTTGCGAAATTTGCTTAAAATATGGACTTTAAAGGCACTGAGCAGGGTCGATTTTGGGGCATGGAATGTCAGTCTCCCCGATCACGTCACTCTCCGCTTCTTCGCTTCATTCTCTTACCTTTATTTTCCCCAAACATTAAAATATCTGTTCAGCTTCTGCTCAGCTTAGCACAGTATTTTCTGTGGCTGAAAGAAGACATGATATGCACAAAGGTTGGGTCTGGAAGCCGTTCCGCCCTGAGGAATTACAACTGCGAAATCCTAGGCGTCCGCAAAAATGGGAAAAGGCGTTTTACGAATAATTAAGGAATTGTGCTGTCCTCTCCCCTCCCCTTGTGGACTTTGCTCCGGCGTTTTGCTCGGTCCATCAAACGCACCAGTAATGCAGTTTTGCACGCAACTGGGAAGATATCTGACTGCAGCGCCACTGGTCCCTCACGGCGATTTTGCTAGGTCTGGAGTTCGGTTTGTACGGTTTAGAAACTGTTTGAGGACAGGGGAATGGGCTGGTTATCTGTATGCACACCACTAGTTGTAGATACACTGAGTTAATATGACAGGCTTTTAAAACGGTTTCGTCTCCATTCACTTCAATGCTGCTTAGCTGTGTCTTTCCATTTGGGTTCTATCCAGCCATTAGAGAGGTGGATGGGCGTCACGTACTCTCTCTCTTCGTTGTCACCTTCAAACGTGGATCGTAGATAGCTGACCGACTGACTTTGCCGTTTCACGATTTAATTCGCTTAGGCTGTCAATAGCATTTCTGCAGGCACGGTACCGGTGTAGTTGTCAAAAGTGGACGTCATTTTAAACCTCGTACGCTCTTCTTCCGTTGCGCTTGAGTTTAGCTATCCGTAAGAGAAATCAGGGTAGACGGCCTCTAAAGGTCATATTTGCCTTCCACTGTCGCCAATGCGGTCGCCTGTGTCATTCTGAAGACGAGAGTAGACATGACGATTGGGCAGAAGGACTTGTAAGCGGCCACCATAGCCCGGAAGACTAAACCATTAAATGGAGACTCCAATCTGGAGGGAGTCAGGTGCCTTTGTTACAAAGTGCAGAGTTGAACAAGCTGTCATAGCATTCCACTTGTGTGCTGTCGAGGGCAGCTGGAGACGTTTAACCTCACACTCTATCACCTCTTGGGGATTTTGTTGTTCAGATGAATTGTATACTTATGACTGAGAAGTAACAGATATTGTTCATCCAAGCAGGAACAGCTCCTTCTGACTTTTGAAACCCCTTGATCTACCTTCCTTGTGCATCTCAGAACAAATCTATTGCAATATTAGCTTATAAGCCTCTTCTTTTTTAAATTTACTCATTCATTTCGCTAAAACTTATCCTTACCGTACAATGCAGGCAAAATTTCCATCTCTCAATCACTAAAGCGTAAGTTGGAGTATCCTTTGGAGGTGTTGAAGTCAGTTGATGAGCTCACAACATAGAAGCACCATGAAAGGCGCCACACTGGTGTTCATTTCTGCATTTCTTTCTACAAAAACACGATGGTTTGCAGCCAATAAATGATGTTTTAATCCACTCCTTATCATTATTCCAACGCGGTTCCAAAACTAATTGACTGAAGAAACGGACTCCACCTCATTCCGTGCACATTACAGCCTTTCTCCTCTTTCCTTCTCCCATGAATTATTTATTTCCGCGCTGTAGGATCGCGAAATCCGCCTTAATTTTTACTAAGCAGCATCACGGCGCTGCCAGTGAGACGCTATGCGTTGAGTCGCTAACTTGGTCCCAAAAGTTTTAACTCAAGAGGAGGGGAAAACGTGAGACGAGGCAGCATTGACCCAAGTTACCGACTGTGTTTCTCCTGTTTGCCATGGTTTCACTGGCGCCATAATTGTACAAAGGAAAACAGAAAATGTGTTAGCAAGTTAATCTTCCCGATCAAAAAAAGCAACTGGATTAGTGGTGATGGAGGCATCCCAGTCGATTTAAGGATAGTAAAATAAGAAAAATGTAGGAAGCAACCAAGAAACCATGAGTGTTAAATGTAGTTACTAATTTCCAGGCAATGTGATTCAAAGTTTGAAAATGCAGCATTGTTAATGTGAAAGAATGCAGCCAAACCCACCGTAGCACCACGAGGCCCCTCATCGACCTATCGATGATGTTCCGCCTCCATCTGTGATGGGCGCGTCTGAGATCCGAGCCCATTCATTCCGTGCAATCCAGCAGGGAAAACCCTTCACTGTGTGCGTTATGCGGTGTTGCCCTGATCGCAGGTAATCAAGCAGTCTATTCTGAGAGCATCAGGTTCGTCCAAACTGTTGGCAAGGCCGCTCCTCGTCAATCGTTATTTTCGCTATTTCCGATGTGTAGTTCAATTTAGTGCCAGTAATTTGGCACCTATTGCCGTGATCTTACTCACCACAAAATTAAAAACATGTCAACATATTAATGATTTAATTAAATAAGGCTACGCATTTGGATGTAAAATCGTGTGTCGAAACAATTTGTCAACATTAATTTTCATTTAATCTTAGCAGGTTTTAATCAAGATTAATCCTCTGTCTCTTTCTCTCCACGATTGAAAATCCACTTTTGGGTCAGTTTTGCTCAAGAGAAAATATTTAATTTTAGTTTAACAAAGGTTCAAAGCGGCACGATAACGTGCAAGCAGAGCGCTTCCATATCATTTCCGCGCCCTCGGTAAATATTGAAAGGTAGATAGCACACTGAACGGACAGCAAATATTTCACAGTGCAGTGCCCAAACAGCATAAAGCCTTCAGAGTTCTTGTTTTGCAGGTCCCCTAGACTTTAGAAACAAGCCTAGTCACGCAGGATTTGCGCGAACAAAGCGATGCACCGAATAATTGCTCGTTCATAATAGATGCTAACCTTCACAGAAGACGGAAGATCGTGAGGCTCGATAAAATTACTTTTCGAGGCAGTAACCCGTAATATTTCGAGATGTTTTGATATAACCACAATTATCACCCATACATACTGATGCCTAGAGGGTAATCCTTTTTATTTTCATAATGAAGCATAATTTTGCTTCTTCCAAATTCTTAAAATAAACTCACTTATGCTTGTCTGCCGTATCTTTCGTCAGATGGTAGGGCGCATTAGGGGCTTTCCTGTTTATCCACCTCCAGTTCTGTTCTGCACAATTTAGCTTCCAAAATCCAACCCACAGCTCTCAAAACTACGCCTCAGGTGAAGTTCTATGTCAAAAAAACTAACTGCACTACTGCTTGCCTTTGAAAGCTCGCTATGCTTGGAAAGGGGCGTCCTGCGCATCTCCACCTGCATGGATTCGGTAATCTGGTTAATAAAGCATCTGCTTGTATTTAGCGGGTGGTCTTATTTACAAAAAGCATCCAACATCTGAACCCAAAATTCTCTCTGAGTGAGTTTTTAGAAGGCCGATTAAATACTCACTAACGTAACACTAAAAGCACTTTACTAATGATAAGGCTTCGAGAAATAAATCAAAAAGAGCGATTTTTAAGCAGCCATTTGGAGAAAATGTGACAATCCTCGAATTTGATTGGAAGCAGCAGAAGTGCTTCTACTTTCTCGTTTTCCTGCAAAAAATGGTGATTCTCTACTCTGCCTGTTGTGTTGTAGTCGACGGCCAGCCCCTCAAGACGCTGTGCGGCGATTGCGAACTGCGCCTACCAGAGCCTGCAGCACTTGCAGTCTGTCTCAGACAGCCCCCCAGACAAATCTCCAGTGCGTTGTTTGTGTTTAATGCCTTCTCATCATCTTATCGTGCATGTGAAATCGATAGCGCATGTGCAAGTACAAGGTGTGCACTAATCAATAGAAGTCAATAAAGATGAGTCATCGGTTCTTTCTTACGCATTTCACAGGGTCGTGTGGTGTCTGATGTAGCTATTACCCTGACTTTAACGGGCAAATTTCTCAGAAGGGGATAATTTGATACTGTTTGCAGAGCAGCAAGAGTACTTTTCCACTTTAATTGATACACAGTATTGCCGTGTCACTTTGTTATTTGTGTAGAGCCATTTGAAAATGAAATTGTAGAACCAAGGAAATTGACGTTCATAGCACGGATTACGATATCTATGCAGAACTTGTTGCCAACTAAACATTGATAATTCAACCAGTGTCGCTACCAGTTGAACCTTTAAACAACTAAAGTAGGTAGGATAAACGATTGACGGGTTTGGCAAAGGATTTGCCCTTGGAGGCAATATAATAGGGCCAAAGCTTGCTTTAGTTATTTTTTTACTATAGCAGAAATCTATCTATTCAAGGTGACTTTTACTTGCACTTATTACATAGTTTAAATCCCGCAACTGGAGCAAGGGACAATTACGTTATGACAGTAAATTATATGGCATAATCAAAGTTACAGGATGCAGTGTTGGTATTGAAACACATATATTTAAAGGAAATAATGTCAATACAATAATTTCTACTAATAGATTCCCACCTTTGGTACGTCAAAGTACCGAGTAAGCGGTTTTGATCTGCTTCGCGTCCTCCTCTACAACGGGCTCTGTATACGCGCGGTGGTAAAGGGTCTAGTTCAGATTCGAACTCGTGGCCTGTTTGACTGCTTTCTAAACCTCTTGGAGACGAAAAGGAGCAGCCCTCAGCAACAGCAGGCGACTTCCGAGTCCTCGGATGTTGTGGAAAGCTCCACTACCACCGCTGCCGCCCCCACAGCAGCAGAGGAATCAGCCCTGTTGTCTGGGAATCGGAGAAATGTAAGATCCTCGCAGGGAACTGATGGGACCCCACTGGAGCAATTCATCACCACCACAGAGACACGATTCTTTTTTAATGACCTTCTCAATGACAATGCCACAGTCATTGACCTTGAACCACTCAAAGAGAGCTTCGCTCGTGTAGCTCTTCGACGCACTCGCAAGTGAGTCTGACCAAAGATGTGTTGTTGTCATTCAGGGTAACCTCAAGCGATATTTACATCGCTTATTAACAGAAAAGATACTGAAGGTATCCATCCTGTTATATAATCATGCGGATTAGTAAATATGATTTCCGAAAAAGCAGCTAGGATGGAATGTTTATGTACTATGGCTAAGACGGATTGAGCTTGTGTAAGTAGTAGAAGGTTAGAATGCAGAAAGAGAGGTCATTCGATGCTCTGTTTGATATTCGGTTGTGCTTTATCGCGGTGCACGATAATGTGTTGCCCTTGCAATTTGAAACAAGAGCTGCCATCCCCGGTTAAAGGCAAGATTGGATCCAATGCTCACGTCATATTTGCTAAAAATGATTTACTCGCATGCATTTTGTGATGAGAAACTGTGCCGGTAATACATTTTGAGGTCCCTTAGAGTGCTTGGACTTGGCCGTAAGGGAGCGGGAAGTAGGGACAAAAGTGTTTGAAGAGAAATGAAAAAGCGTTGGCGTCGACTCCAAAAGCAATTTAATCAGAAGCACTGATAAGTTTAGGAGAGTGCGTTTTATGTGAGTGTCTACGCAATTGACAGCGCGACAATGTAAAGAAAAGCGCTTATGCTAAGGCAAAAACGGGAAAATTGTTATCCCATCGACTGGTGTCTAGTGGTGAAAAAAAAACAATTTTGTGTTCGTCTCACCTCAGAATCTGGATTTCATATACATATCGGTTTGGATGAAGGTGCACAGAAGAGGTAGAGGACTAGAGTCATTGACTAGGAAGTGCGGGCAGCAGATACCGAAGAGAGTGCTTGGGCCAACAACAAGATGAGATTGAAGAATTCAGTTGCATATGCCGAAGGTGACTCAGCTTTACTTCTTTGATAACAAGGCGTGATAATTTTTTTCTGAAGGTCATTCGCACGATGCAATTTCTTTGCTAGTGTGTAGTGGTTGGTTTCATTTAACCACTGCATCGAAATATTCTCTGTAGGGTTTTAGAGATGTCAAAAGGTACCGAAGCGGAAATTGATCGTGTTACACCTTAATTTGCCTGGAAGATTTTTAATATGTTGAGGTCCCCACATTCAGCTAGGCGACAATACTTGCTTGAATGATGAGGGAAGGACTAGCAGTTGAAAGATACAAACTCAGAACGTAGGTCAGTTTTTAGTGCGTTTCAAGTGGGATGTCTAGAGAACTACCTAATGAGGGGGGGTGGGCTAAGCCCTGGGATTTACGACATCTGTTTCCTAACCTTGGCAAGCTATCCCAAACAAGAGCGAAAGTTCTTGCATTACTTTGCTACTAATGTATTACTTGTCTGCAAATAAAATGGGCATAAGTAGAGAACCTCGTTAAAATGTCCACAACGCTTTCCTTATTTAATTTGCATTGGATAAATTTATTCCATGTGGAAACCCAGCGGGACTCATTAACTCTAATGTCATCTTGAAATCGAAAGTTCCTACGTCATAAAGCACAATCAGTGGCCCGACTTTCAGGTAGCTTTGCTTTAGTTTAGCTGGCGAATGTAGATGAATACACACAAATGCCAAACAGTATTGCTTTGCTGGAGTCTCCACAGTTTACCTTTCTCGAGGCAATTAAAAAGTCCGGAGGCTAATCAACGGAGGATTTCTCGTGGTGAAAATCGGCTAATTTTGCATTGGTCAAGACTCTACTTTGGTTGGCCGCTTTACATGCCACTGTTTGCCAAAAGGGACTGTTAAATTAAATTGGGGTGTCTTCAAACCGACGATGTAGGAGGCACTTCGAATCCACCCATTCCAAGGTGAGTGACAGCAACTTGTTTAGCCGTTGTGCTTTCCAGTATTGAACAAAAATTCTAATTTGGCCAGTCATTTGGATCTCCGCTCGATGCATTTTTACTGGAGATCGAGGAGACTGATATTAAGTAGACTTAAGTTAGTATCGCATAATTACTGACTGAATTTACTGTAGAGCGATAAGGGAAAACATGAACTGGTCAAGTGCGCTTCTGTTCAGCTTGTTGCTTGCAGTTGGATGAATTTAAACCATCTGCAAGCTTGGTTCTTACACCTCCTGGGTCACCCAATTCACTGCTGATTTTACAACTGTAACCTCTACCTGAGGAACTGTAGTGCTATCTGAAATAATCCTCAATCTAGAGCAAACTTATTTCCTTTTGAGTGGATTGAGGCGAAGTTTCGGAATAATTCACCGTGAATTTGCACTCACCCTTGGATTCTTGATACTGTTTTCGCGATTTTTTTGGAAAAAGTACGTTCAGCTTTTTGTGGGCAATTTCTCAATTTTTCCATGACAACACAATGATTACTGAAAACGTCTTGTCTCGAAGTGAGTCAACAGAACGTCGGTTTTTCATCTGTCAAATCATATAGGCATGGGTTTCCCTTTTAGTTTTTCAAAAGATGCATTGTAGAGAAACAAGCGTCTTACATTAGTGAAAGTTCGACCCGCTCTACTATCCCTTGCCTTGGTGGTACCAGTGGTATTTCTAACCCAAAGTTTGTGATTTAGCCCCAGAGGAGTGACTAATGTTGGACCCATTTCCAGTGCGTCCCTCATTATTCAACATTCACGATATTCTATGGCTATCCATAGCATAGGTGCTTCTAAGTTGACGTCCGCAATGTCGGAGGCCGGCTGGGAAATAGAAGCGTTGAGAAACACATTGGAGTCCCTTACGCGTTCTGCAAAATTTCCGGCCCGTTAAGATGAGTCATCTCGTATGGTTGATACAATCGATAATCAGTCGATATTAATATCGACTTAAAAAACCAATCGAAATGGTCGTCTCACAACATATGAATTCCCAACTGAACTCAACTGATTCGCAATGCATCAGCTAGCCGGAGTTCAGCCTTTTTTGCCAGCCCCCCGTGCTGTGAGATTCCTACATTGACTTTGCAGCATTTTCCATCTATTTTCCCTTTGTCATATTACAGGGAGAACTTGATCCGAAATCTCATGAACCGTCGGTTGGAAGAGCTTGAAGAGGCCAGGAGTTCAGAGACAGGGGTAGAAGTGGGCGAAGAGCGAGATGAAGTTGAAGAAAAGAGCATGGAACGCCAGAGCCATAACATTTGTAGCGAGTCAGATACTGGAGGCGACTCTCCTAGAATGCTTCCACCTCTGCGGTTGAGTGATGCCCACTCAGGAGACGAAAGTGAAAGAAAGGAGGAAGAAATTTTGGAGGCCACTTCCGCGCTTTCACAGCAATCACATAACGTCGAACGGTTGAAGGAAATGGAGGTGAATGGGGAGAAGAGTGATGATTATGAAGAGGAAATGGAGGAGGATGAGTGGGTCCCAGCCAGTGTGGATGGAGATGACGAAAAAACTAATAGAGATACTTTTCAAAACCTTCTTGATGCCTTCTCGAACAAAAATGCTTCCCTTTTGGGGATTCATGTGACCAAAGATTTGTGTCGTCGTCTGACAACCATTTACGACAAAGGACTCGCTGGTGGTAAGTCTGTGTTTAGTCAGGTTACAAACTCAGAATCGATGGTAACAAGCAATAGGCTTTGATGTCAAACTATGTTTTAATGCTTTTCAATTCGGTTAATATCACTGCCAGCGGCTTACTTAGTTATTACAAGGAAAATAGAAGATAAATTTCCCTGCTGAAGAGGGACAATTCAGGTATAATGTTTATTTCTGCTGGAAAAGGTAGTGAGGAATTCAGCTTCCTCTGAGGAAAGAGAAATGAGGCGTTCGATTCGCTGAGGGACACGAATTATGTTTCCCATGGAAGTACCTTACAACAACATAAATACATTATTCGCCTTCCAACTAAAACCCTGTGCATCTGCTTGCTGCCAAATGGAGTTTGCTGTTCATTTATTGCAGAAATGCAGCATTGTGCCACCTCGAAGTAAGTAAGCTGATGGTGTGTTCAAAGCAGTGCATTTGCTGGATATCAAAAAGGCATAAACGAAATACACTTGGTTGCCAAAGGGGGAACAATTGAAGTGTCTTACTTCCTTATACGCTGGCGATGGAATAGACAGTTGCATAAACGTCAGCTATATGCCTGTGTGTGTGAAATTCTTGCAGTTTTTTTCTTTCTGGAGGTGAATATGCCCCAAACATAACTTCACTGAGCCGGTTAATTTAGGATTGGTCAGGTGTGCTTAAATTTCCATGCTATTGCGGTAGTCATGCACAACTATGGCCATTTTGGGTGATTGTTTGACCGCGGTTTCAATGTATTTGCTGCTCAAGTTGAGACTGTCAGAGGAGCAAGTGTCGATTGCTTAGCTATGATTAATTTCCTTCCAATTGGGATAATCTTCTGGGGTGAGCAGGAATTAAAACACATCACAAAACTGCCAAAACCCAATCGTTTCCTTGACTCCAAGACAGATTTCCAACTCCACATAGCGACCCGCAAACCGTGCCGTCTAGAAGAAGTACAAGAGCGGAACCTTTAATGCCAGTGAAACTAAAACGAAGAGTTAAGCGACTAATCGAGATACCGCAAACCCTTCCTCCTTTTAAACTTTGTCTCTGGTGCTCACTTTGATTAACCTCCTGCGTCGGCCACCACAGCATAGTTGATGCTTCAGGAAAATCACCCATGAGCCAGTCAATGATGCCTCTTCGTAGTTCCACTGTATCTAAAATTTTGTCCTTTTTGAGAACTGCATTGGGGGAGGGGAAATGTGGGATTATCACTTATGTGCCTCGCTAGTTGTGAGAATGCTGGCCTGAAAACCGAGTCATTTAACAAGGGACGGAAATTAAAGTGGCGTCGTGGAGACAAATTTTTATGTCCCTTACTCCTTACCACTTTGCTCTCGCTTCAGTACTGTTCAGCCATATCTGTTTATTTTCTATCCAGCTGGTAAAGAAGTGGAGCGGCTGTCGAGCACCCAGTTCATTGTTTTCATCGCTCGAGGGTCGTAGGGAGCTATCAAACGAACTTGTCTGGACGACTTCGGCCATTACTAGGTAGTGCATTAGAAAAAAGAAGGAAGAAAGAGCACTTTTTAGGTTCCCACCATCCAACTGTGTCGACTGTTATGCAGTTAATAATCTCAAAATCGTTTCCATCCTAAATAAACCTTATGAATTGATGCTGTTAGATAAATGTATGTAGAAGGCTATTTCTTTTTTTAATTGTATGCAGAGGCGATTGAATTAATTGACCGAGTGTACGAGATGTACGCAGTGGGGCGGGTGGAGATTTACCTCGTGCAGCCCACAGATATGGCTCAAGTGCGCGAGCGATCAGGGGAGGACGAAGGGGAGGAAGGGGAGACAAAGGTCAAGGAAACCAATGCCTCTAATCCATTGGCAAATGTCGCTCCCGTCAAAGACGACGACATTGAGGGTGGTAATAAAACCGACTTCTACGAGGGAGCCATTCTACCACAGGTAGTGGATGGGACCTTGGAGAACAAAGCAAGTGACGAAAATTCCAGTGGGCGCAACCAGAGTAATATGAAGTGGAATAAAAAGGGGGATCCTATAAATCCTAGTGGCAGCGCGCAACAACCTCTCGCCTCCTATGATGTGAGTTTTTATTGCCTGGCCATACCTCCAAAGATGCCGTAAGACAAACGAGTTTGGGAGTTTTTACCAACCTAGAGAACAGTCGAAAGGCTGCCAGCAAAGCAACATGTTACCACCATGGAAGCCGAATCTTTTGAAGATTTAAAGTCTATTTTGGATTTAAAAAGCTCGAGGTAAATAGGAATTGCAAGCCAAGCTGAAATTGAAGGTCAACGACGCTAGTGGACTCATATATCTAGATGAGATTCTAGAAATCGCATCCAACCAGTTAGGTAAATTACTCTACAAGAAGCACATTCCTTATACCAATAGTTTTTTATTGTGCGAATAGGACATTGCGGCCTAAGATAATACTCGCAAATCACTGCGTTCGCAACTATGATACAACCTGTCTGAACTTCTTAACCTCAGAGACTGAGGTGGCTACCAGGGTTCAGCGTTCTCCTGTTGTGGGTTGGACCAGATACTTAAGTCACGCATCTAGCCAACAAAACTAGAATGTGTTTTTCTGAAGCGTGGTCATGTACCAATTCTAGTAATTTAGCAACCTATTTATTTCAGAAGGTGTGCCAGGTGTGGTGATAGTCCCGTAGGAGACTTTGCCTGACTTGGTACTTTGCTAACCCTACTGCTGTAAGGTGGTTCAAAAATTACGACTAATATAGGAAACGATGTTTAGTTAGACTTCTTCAAAGTTGGGACAAGTCGTGGAACATATTTCACGAGACTGCGACTAAAGCGTAAATGCTAATAAAGTTCTATTACTGCGGAAGTACTTGCAGCCACCTCGCAAGCGCATAAAAGTTCTGCTTGAATGCATCATTTCTCCGCCTTTTTGCCGTTTGATGGTGTTTCAATTAGCGTTTAGGCGGATTATGTTAGCGGTGTAGTAAGACTTCCCCAAAAACATGACTTGTGAATGCATTAATTTGCAGCCAATTATTCGCGTGAAGGAGACATCTTGCGTGTCTTTATAGAAATAAACTCAGATTAGCGCGCATCCACCTAAATTCTTCTCTATTTCGTCTTCGATTGCAGCTGCTCATTGAACCGGATTTATTCATGCGGTTGGTTCCCAAGACCAAGAAGGGCGTCAAACCCCCCTCCTGATCAACGTTTGATAGGCTCTTCAGGTAAATTTCCTATCGTTACATGAATGCACCGTAATATTGCTTTCTTGCTCCTTTTTGCAGCGAAGGGTGTTGCTGAAGTTCTTCAAAGTTTAACAATTCTGGTGGGAAAAGTGAAGGCGGAGGGTATGACGCGCCAATTTCTAATGGTCTTGGTTGGGCAGATTGTGAAGCCATGAAGTAGTTAATGGAATACAGGACTGCATTCTGCTATAACGTTTTCATCGAAAGGTGTAACGGAGACACGCATTTGTCCGAAAATGTGTTCTGATTCTCCCTTTAATGGCTCCGTTTGTGGGTAGCTTGAAAAGCGAGTGGTCGCGTTGGTGTACCTAGCACAGACGTTTAGACATCCAGCCGAGGAAAAAATCTTAAAGATGTTTGGAGCATACGGAGCGGTAAAAGTTGAAGAGATTGTACAATGTCCTAATGTGATCAGTTAGCGAGGTCTCTCCCTAACTCATGCGAGTGTTAGGTTAAATGAAGCGCTGAACGTCGGCCCTGACAACAGAGGGAAAATGACGACGGTTGGATTTGCTATCATTGACTTCGTTGATTGTATCTAATGTCTTTAAAAATTTTCTTGCCATGGTAGCGCGAAAAACACTTACTGGCGACATCTGAAAAAAACGCGGAAATTATCAGAACACCGTAATTCAAAACGAGCATTGAGATAATGATAACCACTACACAATCTGCTAGATTTCAAAATTACATCTTAATTGGCCCTAAATGTACCTTTTGAAATCGGCTATTTTAGAAATAGATATGGACAGCGTTTCAGGCATTTAGATCAGCAACCGACATCACCCTGGAATCATTCTGATGAAAATTGCGTCACTAAGTTCATCCAAAATCTGGTGATTTGTTGTGACGTATTTTCAACCCGGCTTATCTAAGGCGGTGGTGAAATCCACTAATTGAGATTGCAAGAGGACACGTGGACCACAAGTCATGCTGAAACCGCCCACAAGAGACGATAATCCTCTTTTATGAATGTTATTCGGCAGTCTTAATCAAACAAATGTTTCTAATCCTCCGATGATTGGCAGGATTTATACGAGTTGTGGTGACGCCCTTCTTCCTTTCTTATTCACAATAATACCTAAAATGGGGAACATTTTTTTCTCCATTTAGATTTACTCAAGAAGCCCAAAGTTCCATGGAGTTCGTGCAATAAAAATACCTCTCTCCCCTTCAAAGGTAGAGACCTCGTCCCCTTTTCGACTTTCTGCTCACTTAGAGGTTGGGATGACTCAAGCCCAAAAAATGCATAAGTTCTAATCTAAATTAAAGCAGACGTAAATGCGCGCAACGTTCAATGCGCATGAACTTAAAAGCAAATACTACATCCACTAGATACTCCTAGTCTTGAAACGACAATGATGCCACTGGCTTCCACAGCCTTTGTGTTAGCTCAGAAAAGCGAACGAATATGGACACGGCTTAGATGTTAACGTTTAAAAGATAAATGACCGAGTCATCGCTTTCTTGATTATTGTGCGGCGCTTGACGCTTCAAATAATAGCCCCCCTCAGGTACTTCTGGCATCTTTCTCTGAGGCGAAAACGAGCTCACAATGGGCCCTCCTTCCTGTGTGACCCTTAGCTCTGCAATAAATGTCTTCGGGTCGATCAAATTCAATTAGTTCGAAGTCAATAGTTTCTATTGATTGATTAATCGGCATAACAGATGGCGTGTCGACGCCTAATTGCTTCAATTTGATCGACCGTCAAACGAACCACCTAAAAATCCAGATTTTGCTAAAAATATTTACAAAAGGATGGGACAACGTTTCCAGTGGGAAACTCGCCTATTCACCGTTCGTGAGCCCAAATTGAGCAGAAAATAGCTACCAAATACCGCACTCAACCAGCAGTTTGGAATGTAGAAAACGCAGCGCTCACCACATTTTCAAAATAAAGACGATTTTGCCACTTTTAGTCACAAATGGGAAACCTTGTTGAATAAAGCAAAAAAACACTACTTTTGCCACTTTGAAAGTCAACAGTAAAAAATGTGGATGTATTACTACCATGTCGCAAACACAAAAATTACCCACTATTGTAGCAAATTCAGCCCGGATGACACTAACACTTAACCAATTGAGACGAGTTGAGAATAGGAACGTGTATTTATCAAAAGAAATAATTGCGCAGAGACAATGCGTTTACAGAAGGAGATCGAGGAGAAGGAGGAGGAAAGGAAAAGAAATCATTAGCTCACTTCTCGTGAATGCTAAGTACACGCAGACCCGCAGAAAAAAAGGCGAAAGTTGACTGGGAACGCAATGCGCAGAATAGAACGGGAATGAGATATGAAACTATGCGAGAAAAAGACAGAGACCACTTTTGTACAATCATTAATAAAACATGGCTGGATATGGATGAGAGCAGGCGATCTCTGGAATGGCTCTTACGATCTAGTAGAGGAGTGTTGTCAGTTGTCAACGCTACCGAGGGGGCTGTTGGACAGGGGAGTCAGTGCGGTTCCACCACCGCACCAGTGGCTCAGCCAGAAAGACCACCAGAAGAAAGACCAGGAGGCAGACGTTCAGTGCAATCGCAGAACCCCTGTGGGCCAAACAAAGTAGATCATTTCAAGTCAAACAGAACGAGTAGCAATGGCATTCAGAGGGCACGCACCGGTTGTTGGTGACAGTGGCACCGGCATTGAGGAAACGAATGAGCATTTGAATGAGGGTGGTGACGAAGGCAACGAGAGAGACAACAAGGTCTGTCAGGGTGTTGGCAATCGATCGCAGCATCTGTGGCTGATCTCGATCCAGATTCAACAGGCGTTCACACTTTTCCAGTATCATAACCTTAGGGGAGAGGCAGCGGGGTAGAGGATGACACCACGTTATGATATGGAGGGTTAAACCAATGCGCCCATTAAAATATGCTTTAATTGGCATGTGCTAATTAACATCTAATTAGAGTGAAGGTTCGTTGAATAAAATCAAATTCCAGCACACAAACGAGCCTACAACCATGTCACAATCGTCGTGGTGGGTTGAAATTCCATGGGAGGGCACTACCTTTCAACTCATCGAAAATGACAATTTGTCTTCAGTTGGAAATGGTTTGCAAAGCATGGAAGATGGTGGCAGAGAGAATGGAGAATACTTTTACACCAGAATTCTCCACTCCCCCCAATTAGTATACACGCCAGTTTGCTGCGCGGTGCTCTGTTTCTAGCCTGGCTTCCCTCTGATGATGCGCTCAACAAGAGGCAGTGGCCAACACCAAAGCCCAAACTACCGGCGAGAGTATAGCAGTGCTTCGTCATGTCGGGAAAGAGGAAATCACCATGTGACGGTCCCATGTCGAAATCACACACCAAACGTTAAATGAATGACTATTTAGCAAAGCAGGCTTTCACGTTCTGCTCCTGTTCACAATTTAGACACACTGTCCTCCGTTATCTTGGCCAAATTTAGCCACTTAAACTCTCAAGCTACGAGTTTCCTATTGAAAAGCTAGGGTTGGAGAGGAGAAAAACGAGAGAACCTCTCTGCTAGCCAAGCTCTCCATCCTTCGAAGGCTCGAGATGACTGCATTGCGCATCCTGTTTAACAGCGGAGTTCACTTTCAAAGGAAGTAAAAAGTTCAACTCTTTATAGAGACTGTTCGAAACCGACAACATCCCGAATGCTCCACACAAAATAAAACGAAGTAACAGGTTCGGGAGATAAGGATGAAAGGAGAAGAGACAGAAATAGCTCGAACCAGAAGGTAAAATACCACAAAAGTCATGCCTATTCTCAAACCAAGAGGCGCAGAAGAAATAGGGTTTGATCACATAGTGAATCTGTGCAGTGAAAGCAGCAAGGAGTAAACACAAAAGAGGACACACCTTGTTGCTCAGTGTGGTAAACATATCACGAAGATCACGAGTCTCCGTGGCCAGTTGATAGTTGAGAGGCTCCAGAGCGTGCTTCTGCTCGTTGCGTATTACGATGAGGTCCTGTTGAACGTTCTGCCGCAACTTCTCTGCCGAGGCATCAAGCTGTTCTAGTCGCGCTACCGCATCCACTAACTTTTGGTTCTGTACCTCCTCCTTCGTTTGCATGTCTCGCTGTCGGAGTGTGCAAAAAGAGGAATATAACTGCTTGAGAATAACAGTGGCGACACACTAGTGGGAATATTTCAATCTAGCAATTTTGTCGTTGAAAACCTTAGATTTAGATTGTCCTTAAAGTAAGCATGCGTCTATTTGTTACTGCTTTGTCAATGTCGGCTGTAATCCTCCTATTAACCGTATAAAAAGCACCTAAATCTAGGAGGTTCAGCTTGACCCACCCAATTGGCCGGCCTTGAACAATAAAGATGAACTTGGCTGCATCAGAGCAGGCAAAAGAAGGATGTTTATTTGAATTTTGCGTCTAACCACCATGCGGGTCTTTGAGGCCTCTCTTAGCCTTACTCATGTTCCAATTGCAGTGTGACGAGTAAACTCCACTTTTGGTGGACCGAGTACAATCAAAATGCCATAAGACACGCTTTATGGACTGCTGAATGTGCGATGACCCACAACAGAGGGGCAACTTTGCCAATCTCCAATTCTGCAGCAATTATTCACCATGGCCTAAAGGCTCGATACCTCTCCTCCCCACTGCCTGGGCGTCGAGAGTGCTGAAACTGAAGTGTTTATTTGTTCAAGAATGGGCTGAACTGTCCTACAAATACTGAGAAATCACAGCCTGAAATACCAAAGTACGCGTTTAGAGGTGATTGATGAGCCGAATAGTTAGGGTTATACTGTTGTATGATTTTAACTAAAACTGGTAACATATGCCTACTCTGTGATCCAATTTTTTTCAAGGTAAGTGTCAACGCATGTTTGTACCCAAATTCGTCAATCTGAACCTTTGAAATGACGGAGGAGGACGCCGACAGCCAGAAGCAGAATGGGGAATCGATATGCTCCACACAAGCACAGCCACCAAAAGGAAACTCAGATGGCACATTCGAGTCAGCAATGCAGCAGGCCATTTTTATACTGAGGTATGTTGCTTAGGAAATACACAGCTCAGTTGCTAAGGCAACTGGCACTGGAATAACCGCGATTCTGTGGAAGAAAGAAGCAAAACACCAAAACCCACATGACTGCCGACTGATTTCCCTTGCTTGAAGTTTCCCTTTATCAGTGCCTTTCTATAGTAAGGCATCTCCGAAAGCCAATCCTATACACGAACCAGACTACCTATTTAACGTTGGTAGCGAGATAGCCGTCCGTTTGACCGCTCTTCCGAAAGCATGCGCGCTTACTTTAGAGCATTTGGTGCAAGATGGAATCGAGTCTACTTAAATACTTTGGGTCAATTTTTCGCTACTTTTAGTGATAAACCGATGGATAAGAGAGAGGAGGTCACTGATGATGACCTAAAAACACCAAAATTGTTGGGATTTAGAATGGTGAGTCAACACTCGCTGCAACTCCGTACGGAAGAGTAATTCCTCAAAGTTTTTCCTGTAACCTCTTTGAGGCTCATAGCAAAGTCTATTTTCCACAAAATCGGTCAAGTCAAAACAATGAAAAAAGCAAAAGGATCAAATAATGGGACCAGAATGCGTCGTCTGGGTAATCCCACAAATCTCCCACTGTCTACTACATTTTTGTTGCCTACGTGGTAGGTAGTTTTTTTCCATTTTCCTAGAAAATAATCTGTGACATTTTAGCTACGCAGGTGAATTTCGGGGCACAGTCAACGCTAACTGGGCCAGCGCGCTTTGTGAAGACATTGGTACTGGGACCTAAAAAAGCTTAACCCGACCTAGGTGATGGAAAATACTAAACCTGGCCATATGGGAAGTTCACAATAAAAAAGGAACAAGGATAATTAATTTCAACTGTTTCACAAAAATACCGTAACAATGGTTAGTTAGAAGGAATTTGTAATGACTGGCTTCGTGTTTATTAACATTAACAATTAATGCCACCCGGATAAAAGATTTTCAGCGTACGAAAGACTATAAACAAATTAGTCACGCACATCAATGAAGGCCTCGGATCACATGTAAGTTTATCAGTGAAAGAATTGGCATTCCAAACTTACTCGCAGAGCCTCAACTTCCACCGTAATAGAGTTAACGATGTTGCGCGTCTCCGTGAGATCTAGTCTCAGAATACCAAGCTCCTCACGAATCTCTGAAGTGAGTTTTTGTTGCACCTCGGCATGCGCCTCGAGGAGGGCTTGAATCCGTTGATGAAGCATTACCAGTGCCATCGCCACGTTGTAGGCGGACGGAGGTGAGGAAGAGGTGGAAGGAGAGAGTTGCAAACCGCCACCGCTAACCCCTCCTGCTAATCCCATTCCCACCGTTGGCGGCCCGTTTGTCGCGGTAGCGGCAGCACCGTTGCCCCCTGAGTGAGTGGAGGCACCACCTGAGGAGGCGACAAGAGGGATGCCAAGACTTCCCTTTTGCAAACCGAAAAGGGCGGCGCCGGAGCCCGCACTGCCCCCATAGAGAACGTCGACCACATCGAAAACTTTGGAGAGTGCAGTGTTGGCAGTGGATGATTCTTTTGCGTGCTGACCAGACGACTGCAGCAGATGAGGAGGCGAGGAGGAGGAACCGACCACTCCACTCCTCTCGCTACCCGTTCCAGAGGTAGCCCCTGACTCACCCATCTGCTGTTGATGAGGTTGTTGATGTTGCTGCTGTGAAAGGCGAGAGGAGATGGAGCCTGTGTGACTCTTTTTTATGCTATTAGCGTTCACCTCCTAAAATAGTTAGAAATACAAAAAACAATATATACACATCAGATATGATTTTATCATGCTCCCTAGAAGAATTCAAACTCATATGGACAATGTTTAATGACTATGAGGTTGCGCACAGGCTCCACTTTCCTGAAACCACACCCAAAAGCGATTTTGATCTTGTACTCTGGGGCAGTAGAATTAACACATCCTTTCATCGCGTGGAACCGACAGAATGGTTGAGTTATGACGTAAATGACAAGAAAATGGATAGAAACGTAAATGCCAGGGTTATTTATTCACGGTTGCCAGTCACAGCCTGAATCACATCGACGCACGAGGTAGAGATGAGAAGGGAACGACAAAAAAGCCGCACTTAGATCGAACACTTCCGGGGTTTTTAGTGGATCTAAATGAAATAAGGATTTAGACCGCTTGGAGAACACATCTGATAAACATAGACCCAAAAAGTATAACACAAAATGGCACAAAATCTCAAAATGGGCAAGCATCTGGAATGCAACTTAGCTAGACAGTGCGAGCGTTCCTCCGGTGGCAATAAATGCGATAAAGCTTGGCTTATAACAATGATCCTATTCAAAACCAGTATCACAAATTAGTGAGGCATCTGAACGGGGTCCTACTGGGTAGGTGACTGTCAGAACCTCCCCTCAATTCCCCCAATGATGTAAAGGATATAAATGAAAATCAAGATAAGAAAACCTCGTTCTGCAAATTGGTGAGGATGTGGCTCAAAAAAAGCCGATCCAGTACTTCAACTTCAGGGCTCATGGTTCAAATTACATGCAAGTTGGGGGAAAACAAACAAGCGGTTAACCTAAAGGAGTATAGATTACTACAGCCGCATGAGTCCGCAGAAATTAGGTCAAGAGCGTAGGAACATTACTTCTCGCAAAAAGAATAACAAAGGAAGCAATTAACAATCAAGGATGCAACGAGAGGCTCACCCAATGCGAGAGATGGTCGGTACCACCGCCGCCCTGTTTGTTGGATTTCTTCCATTTGGAAGACGTAGATGCACCAGCGCTAAGGGAGAGAGGGTAAGTCTAGCCGGCTCCGTGCAGGTAAACCATAACCACCAATCACAAAAGAGCTAACGAGCATCTAGTCAATTCCTTCATTCTACATATTTACACCTAATGCAATCTCGTAAATTATGTGTATACTCTGCTGGCAGCAAAACTACGTCCATCCCTTTCATCGACTGTACAGTGATTCCTCCAAAGCCAGATGGTTCCCCAACTTCACCTTTCCCTCAATACCGATATGTCCTAAGACACGAATCGCATCAACTGCCTAGCGTCCTAAAAAAACTCCCAATGTTCACTCAGGATTGAATTATAATTGAACAAGAAAGACGTTGAGGAAATTTGAAAAAAAAACATTCAACCGAAGGTTTTCCCAGCATTTCGGATGAATCAAAAAACGTAGACTTCACAAACAGCCATCAATGTTGCTTGAGAGGAACATTTAGCATATGAAGATGAGCTAGATTCACTTTGGTGTAAAGTACATACTTCGTACTCATTGCCCAAGCATTCAGTGTGGAAGGAACCTTCTTAGGCTTCGAAGAGGCATCATCTGTTGGAAGAAATAAAAAAGCACAAGGCACACTCACGTGGGTAAGTAGCAGATCAGATCGGGCTAGTTGGTAGAGTACGTAATACAATGTGAATGAAAAACTTGGATGCCAGTAAAATTGACATTGCCAGGGCATTAAGGATAGGCGAATGCCAGATAAATAACAACGCCTATGGCACAGACAAAGGTGGATCTTGAGGGCCCAGAATATGAATCTCCTGCGCGGTCAAAAAAGCTCCTTTTGTGATTAACAAGAGGGCGGTAAAGATCAAAGAAAATATTTTTGGTACTTCAAACAGCAACGCAGTTGGAGGAGATCAGTGGTGGTAGTCTCGGCGACCGAAAGGTCCAGGAAGGTAATAAAAGGAAACGTATGCAGCCTGCTTTAATTTGCAGCCATGGGGGATTATTTCGAGTTCACTTCATAGATGAAGATTCTTCAAATGACATAAATTGCAGTGAGCGTACATCAAACAGTGGATAGAAATTTGGAAACCGTAAATCGAATGATCAGTAAAAGCCAGTCTACTGTGCTGCACTGTTGTTTGGCAACTGAGAGGCTCAAATATCAGGCTTAGCAGTAGAAGCAGGGACAAAGCGGAAAAAAGCGCAGGAGAGTAAAAGGCTGAACGATTGGGAAACATCAAAAGCATCTACCTGAGTTTGTGGGGTAGTACAGAAGGGGGAAGAGCCATATTCTGGCAACCACTGCGATGAAAAACACAAGAGGCAGAAAAGCAGAGGGATACTTGAGCGATTAGCAAAAGGCAGCTTACAGACATCTTGAACGACACCTAGAAGAAGGGTAGGATTGCGCATGGCTTGAATAGCAGCTGCAAAATTGAGCACAACACTTTAAACGCTAACAGTTGTAACGCATCGAAGGAGAGCACTTACAGTGACAAGGTTGGTGAAAATTACAATGGTATTAATGACGATTAGAGGATTTAGAAAAAAAAACAAATTTATTGGGAGGAGGGAGGATGACGTTTCCAAATGTTGTGAAATTACCTTGGCCTAATCTTAGGCTATGAACAAGGGAAAACTCGATGCTGCAAAACATCACTTTCGGAGATACAAACAAAAGTAAGCGACAAAAAAACCTCCAATGACTTGTGGGAAAAATTGCAACGAGCATAATTCACCAAAGCAGAAACCAACTTTCAAGTTAAAGAGAAGGATGAGAACGGTCACCGAAACGGGAACCAAAACGGCTATGACATCTAAAGTAATAATGCAAAGTAACATAAAATTGAAGGTAAAAAAATTTCAATTGATCGTGGACTGAATAAACAGTTGAGTTTGTTACTACTGCATGAAGCAGAGGGTGAATGTCAACAACTTACTAAAAGTGGTAAATGCAGTTGTCGTACGGAGATGCTCCTCGCTGGCGGACTTCTTAAGGGTCGGACGAGAAGACACGTGGTGTACCTCGGATTTCCGACCAAAAGGCTTTGTGAAGAGCCTTCGAGGCAAAGCAAATTAAACCCAGAGATGAGGATTGGAAAACATGCAAATACTTCCTCTCAGCGAACGATTTGTAACTCGTGATGCTATCAAGTGTTCTTTATTTTGGTGGGTTGGGAGGTAGAACCTAAGGGCACGCAAAGTAACCCTAAGTCTCTACACACCCGCGGAAATGTGTGAGTTCCCATCCCCAAGACAAGCGCTGTCAAATCACACGCGCGTGGATATGGAGCTGATGTTCTTGCAACTGCGCTTGGCAATAAAGCTATGCAGCGAAAGAAGTTCAAGGATTCAGCCTCGCTCATTATCCATCAAAATGCAAATAATTAACTCTATACGCTTCCCTGGCACTACACTAATAGTGAGTTCAAAATGCATAAAAGGAAAGGATTGCCCACCACACAAAAATCAATTTTGGTACAATTTTATCTTAAAAATCTAGGGCTGGCTCGACATTACGCGACGAAAATACTCAGCAAATGCTTGGCCACTTCACAGAAATTTACAGCACCTCTGCTTCTGTAGTGAATGATCTCAACAGCCGACTGCGAAGATGGCAGCAGAGATTGACGGAAATGACACTTTAAATGTCATTTGCCAACTTTGATAATTACATGTGGCAATTCAGACTAGCGCTTAACAGGTCTCATGTTACTCGATGTTATCTATGCCCTTGATCCTCCAATATTGCTGAAACTAATGCTGGCATACAAAACAGCTCCTCTCCAACACAAAGCGTGATAAGCCAATCCGACTGCTGACAAAGTTAAACAATCTTTGTTCCTGTAAAAGGCACTTCGGTGCAGTGGCGTGCAAAACGAACCTAAAGTAATAAAAAAGCATTTGCTTTATCCACCTCCCAGTCCTTTAACGCTGACGTTACATTGGCACCAAAGGCAGCATAGATTAAGTGTACCAGATTATGAACAAGGCAACTGGAAGAGATTTACTCAAAACCATGCTTGAAAGCGCGTCGAGCGGAGATAAGGGACTTCTTGGCGGAAGTAGACCGGCGCTTCGACGGTTGACTCGTTGTCGTTGATGTTGACTGTGATTGTTGAGACGGTCCAGGGTCATCAACGAAAAAGTGGGTGGGTGAGAACTGGTCTGAACATCCACTAACAGGGCGGTGGTTGCCGGGAGCACCAAGGGAGGAAGTGGAGGGATGCAGTGGCTTGATGGGCCTCGCAGTCACGGCGGCGATAGTTGACTCTGAAGCCATGGTCGGCGGTTGTAACACTGGCAGGGTGTGTGACCTCATCGGCTTAGAAGGAAGAGACGGAAGAGGTGCTTCTATTTTGGTGCTGTTGTTTGAGGGGGAACTGGAGCCCGGCTTAGAAGGAGGAAGAGTGGGAGAAGAAAGAAGCTCTTGCCTCTTATCCACTTCTTGCTGTCGATGACGATGACTTGTCATGGATTGTGAATCGCCAGTTGGGATGGAAGGAGTCGCAAGAGTCAGGGAAACTGAGGTATCTGAGGCCAATAGAAAGCAATCGATTTGCAACTTTTATTCATCAAGGTCGGTGACCAGTCAACTAATGAATTGCACATTGAAAGGGTTAAATTAGACTAAAAGGACGAGAAAGCGGGAATTTTCTCACCGCATAAAGCCTCTGTTATGAATTCGTGGAGGATATTCAGTCTGAGAAATCGCTGGTACACAGGCAGTACAAAACTAACCTCCGTAAGTTATTGTAGTATTAAATGCCACAGTACATTTCTAAATAATCACGTCCATTCAATGGCCTCAAGAAGAGTAGAGGGGGTAAATGGGCAGAGAAAATCCCCTTCATGCTTCTCGCATTTATGGTCTACAAAGCACTTGGTGTAGGGGCGCGTTGCTAGGACTTACTCAATAGTATGCTTTCACATCGCTATGGGAGCTTGCATGCAAATTTTTAGGGGGAAAGAGTGAAGACGAGTAGGCAAGGGCGACATGTCCACGAGACTGAAAGCCACATCGCTTCACTGCTAGGTGGGTAAAAATTACAATCATGGGTTTTTGTAGATCAGTTCTCGAGTAAAGAGGCTTGTGACGCAAATTGGAGCGAGTTACATGCGCAAGAAATTTAAGTCCAAAGAGCCACTTAGAATGCCGCTGGATGAGCGCCACGACTTACGATAATGGTGCGACCACACCAAGGCTGCTCAATATGTTGCCTTTAGTTAAATGTTTCCAAATAATGCAATTGCTACGTGTGATTCACGTGTAGTAGAACTTCCTCTTGCCCTTAATAACATAGACAAGGTGAAGTCCCCGCAGAGCCGTTTGATTAACATTAACATGATGTTTAGAAGACTTGCCCATCACTGATGAATTTACCGGAGAATCCACGATGGCAAAAGAAGAGGAAGGCGCCGAAAGCAATGAGGGACTATATAGTATATTGGCATGACTTAGAAACTTGTGTGACAATGAGTGTTCCCGGTCACGTGACAGAGCTGCACTTGCCCATTTGCGTCTCCAAATACTCCTGTTCCTTGATAGGATCACTTTCATGATTACAAATCTTATCTCCACAGATAAAGAGATTAACAGTGGTGAACAAAGCTAATCAACAGACCTATCTCCTCGACGGCAGTAACGGTGGAGGGCTGCTTGGAGGACTTAGTGAGACGAGGGGGAGGCGTGGCGGGGGCGGTGGAGGAGGAGGAGGAGAGAGTCTTGTTGGCCCGCCCATCGGCTTCGTTCGTGTGCTGACCCTCCAAGTGAGAAATGACCAGACGCTTCTCCGAGCGAAGCGCTTCTAGTTCGGCCTGGCGTTGATTCAATTCAGCTTTGCGCCGCTTGTAAAGTCGCTTAATCGCACCCTCCGGCAATCCGCCTTCTTCGCCTCCACCTCTTAACGTACCATCATCGCCAGCAGGCACCAGCATCTGCTCCAGAAACCAATCATTGAGTTCTGTCCACAAAAGAGAGGGATGCAAGTAAGTGACGTGGGAAAAGCCGATTTTGGACAAATTTGAAAGGCAGTGCTGGCAAAATGAGGAATGGATAGCTAGAGACGTCGAAATATTTGAAACCAATGCCAGTTGGATGAGAAGTGAAAAAAAAGCAATTGGATGATAAACAAGGACGATCATTTATACATCGGTTAATTAAAAAAGCAGGTAAGGCAAAATTGATTGCAAAACTTGGCCGATTGTCGAAGAACTGTGTGAAACTCAAGTGCCATGCCAATAATAAGTTGAAAAGTTCTACAAAGAGGCAAGAAAACGATGAACTCGAGAAGTCTAAAGTTGGGTCAACACCAATGGGAATACTTAGCAATTTAAACCAATCAAATCAATGCCCAGTTGGAGAAAGCTACTGCATTCACCAGAATGCAGCTCCCTAATTACCTTTCAAAAGAATGTCTTCAACAAACTGGAGTCATCATAAATGAGCAGGAGAACGCTGTCAGCATAGTTGAGAAGCCGACAAGTTATGAACAGACTACTTGGAACAAGACATAATCCAGCGACCCCATCCTGAGAAGCAGCTATTCAAAGAGCCTTTAAAAGGACTGAGGATTAATGGTTCGGACATGCAGAAGCCAACATGGCGACCGGTAGAAGCTGTCAGGACAACCTTTGTAATCCTCTTTAAGGAACAGAAATGGGGCTATAGCAACTGCCAACGACATGGAAATCTATTCAACTGTTTGATCATCACCACTAGTTGTTCACTTATGACAGATGTAATAGGTGAAAGCGCTTAGCCTAACAGGATTTCATTTGCCGTCTGTAAATCTAAAAGGAATGAAAGGAGATTTCGACAACCAAACGCGGATAAAAATTGCTGCCCTTACGTCTTTTGAGGGATTGGGAGGGTCTGAAAGAAACAGCACAACTATGCTGCAGAAAATCCAGCCTTTAAGGTTTCTTTTACTAAACGTGGAGTCCGATTTCCACTATCGTATTCTGAGAATGGAAAAGTATACAAATTGCAGAGCCTGAAATCCTACCTTGGCGTGTGACAAATCAGTAACAAGTTAAACAATTGCGACCTTTAATTTAGACGAAAATAGACTGGCAAATCTGAAGATTATAAATTAGTTTGCAACACCGCCATTATTAAAAAGCGGATCCAAAATTCCACAACCTATGTGAATGGAAAGCATACTTCATGAAGTAATCCAAGCATGGGCAAAGCATTGCACAATCGTTTATTGTTTGCGACACCCGCAGAAATGCAACAGCAAGGCAAGGATGCCTTAATAATACTTCTCTACAGAAAGCAAATTGTATGATGTTTTATTGGGGCTACAGTTTTGATTTAAAACAAACCAGTTTGCGATCCCACACGGTACACTTAAGTGCTCAGACTTGATGCCATTCCTAAAGGAGGCGAAGCAAGCAAAGTGGTCCAGACGCGCATGAAAAGATGATGCTCCGGAAGGGTAGGTTATGAGTAGAAAGAGACTTTCACTAAGCCACTTGTGGCCAAACATTGTTGTATTTATGTCCTGTGAATAGTAAAAAAAGAAGGTCTTCACTGTCTAGAGGGCATCAGAAAGTGCACCTCTTCAAAGTGCGGGAAAAATGCAATGCCAGATTGACTAATTTGGCAAAATTCCGTTCCAGAGAAAGCAACGGAAACCAGACGAACCTAATGCGCAACTGACGAAGGGCTGTTCCACCTGGGTCAAATAAACTTTCGGAGGTATCGAGATCTAGCTCCACTTCACCTGTGAATGGAAAAGCTAAAATGAGCCGATTACAGGTTCCTAATACCCAACTTTTCACGGTTTATTTACGCCATTACTCCCCTTAAAGTCAGCTCGTATGAGCGCTGTGAATACGTGATTCACAGATCCACCTGACGTGAGGCAATGATCACAATTTTACGAAAAAATGAAAACGATTTACCCAAGTGTTAAACAAGAAAAACGAACCATTTTGGACTGAGAAAATTAGCAATTTTTATTAAAAAAAACATTGGCGCAGACAATGGATTCACTTGGTAGGAGGGTAGCAGATGTCAAAATTTGCAGGCTCAAAAATGGGAAAGCCCAGTAAAATTCCATGGTTGGTAAACATAAGCCTCCTTGAAAAGTTTTGGTTTTTTCCAAAAAAGTTAAAAAGTGCTGCGTGCATCCGTCCCGGGGAGGGGGTCAACCACCACTATTTTCCTGTTGGCTTAACTCCCAATCAAAAACCGCGAAAAATGCAGTCAACGGTCCCAAACCAAGAACATCATCCCACGTCAACTTCACTGTTTGAAATACAGCTTAAGCGCTCGCGACACATCAGTGCAACCAGTCATCGCCATCGTCAAAATACAGCTGATCAAGTGATATTTCAATTGCTTAACTATTACGCACTCCAAATGAATTACGCGCACTTGTGCGTGGCAAAAAGGTTGATAAATGCAAACTGTGACCATCCATTCCGTCCCCTCTGTCCACATACATGCACTAAAGGCATACCAGACGCACTAAGGCCGTCGGCTTGGAAGACGCAAAAACCTTGGCTATATTTTTCGGTTGACGGCTACTCCTTCTCATGAAGCCTACAGAGCGATTGATTCTGAGTAGTTAAAAAGCAATGGTGACACAACGTAGTACCCATCTTGAACTGGAAGCCCCGTATGTGCAATCAGTGATTAGGAATCTCCATCCAAAAAACATTCCACATCCCGACTTAACTAACAATGGCCTCTAAATAGAAGTAGTATTGAGTAACATCAATTGCCAGCACGGCAAGAAATGAGTCAAGTGACGTGGAAGGAAGTATTTGATGGTAAAAAAAAGTAAAATAGTCCTGCAGCGCGAAGTCAGGTTGGCTAGACGAAAAGTTTTATGGAAAGAGGGAAAACAAGAACGCATTTTCTCGCTGATTCGAGTCTGAAACAATGTAATTGGTAGTCATTTCCTCCAAAAGCACTTCAACAAAAACAGTCTCAAGATAAGGGAGAAAGAAGTGGCATAATCGAAGTGATAAATACAACTCTTCGATTGTATGATTAATCTAAATACAAGTGATGATTAATTATGTCTTTCTATCTTGGACTGAACATGCATAATCATGGCTAAAGATATCTGAAATGATGATGAGCTAATAGAAGCAACGCTTGCAGACCTGAGATACCGAATGAGTGGAGCCACGAATCTTTCGAGATAAAAAGTGAGGTGTTGGCGTGCAGGTGCGAGCGAAGGGGAATGGTAAAAGTTAAAATGGAGAAATAAAACAAATAAACACCGGCGGATAAATCGGAACGACAGTTACACTTCTCTTATAAGGCACCTGTAATGACTTCAAATGTAGTGTATAACGAACTTAGTTTCACAAGACTACGCTAACGTACCATATCCAATGGAATCAAGGAAAAGGGAGGGCATTTTTAGTTGCCTTTGCGTAACTGGAGAATTCGATGCCTTAATGAAAAGAGCTCGAATTAAACGGTTTTTGCAGAAATAAAGGCGAAGTCCACCAAATCATGTTGAAAATAGTTTAGTCCTTTCCGCTCCTTCGCATGAACACATCTGGGCACCTGACGAATTAGCGATTGAAAACACCATAAACATTCGAAGGTAAGAAACCTCAGTCACAAAAATGGTGAATTAAGGTATCAAATCCAGAACTCAAGGGATTGTAATAGTGCTTCCCTTCAATAGGAGTCGTCCTGCAGGAGGTTAATGAAATAGAGCGCTGTAAATCCCATCGCGACACAGTAACGGGGTTTTTCCACTCCCAGCCTGAGGAATTCAATGCTCTGCGGAATGAGACTAATTCATGGGTACTCGAGGTAAGAAACATATCAAAATGTTTTCTCAAACTGACTCACTCCAAAAACGAACAAAAGTTGACCTTTTCAGTTTAAGAAACTCAAATAAGGAAATCGGTAATACGTTTCAGACAACAAAACAACAGGTAATTGAACGACACAAAAATTGTTAACACTCCTGTCTTTGAACCCCCCCATGCACGGAATAAGTGGCAATGCCGCTATATTTTTAGTTAAACCCAAAAAAGACGTAAGCTATAAGATGCCAAACATTTGATGCGCCATGAAACAACACTAAGATATTACTATTCATAAATATGAACAAACCGGATTTCCGTGACTCAATATTCCGAATATCTGCTTCCAATCGTTGCTCTTCCTTCCTCAAGCGTCCAATCTGCACTTTGTCCTCCACTATGGCATTCGTCGTAGGCGCAGGTACGGGTTGCACGTCTGTCCCCGATTCCTCCACCGGTACCTCTGTCCCCGCCGTCTTAGAGTCCTCGGACGCAGTTCTCTCGGTGGTTCCGACATTGGAGGTAGCAGGAGACGGAGGAGGTTGGGCGGGCGATTCCGCAGCCAACTGCACCATGGACAGCCAGTGTTCATCCCGAGTGGCACAGTCCGCCGTCATGACCACCATTTGAGCGGGCAGAGAAGCGGTAGAAGGACGGAATCGTTGACGCGATTTTTTCCGCATTGGTGAGAAGAGACGTTCAAGACCCGAGCGTACGGTGGATGAGATGCCACGCGATGAGCGATGATTTAGGTTGTATTCGAAAGCGAGACCGAGGGTTATCGGGTCAACGACGGCAGCAGTGGCAGTAGGAAAACGGGAGAAAAAACCAAAGGGTGGATTATTGACGAGTGCCTTAACAAAAATAGGTTCAGGCGGAGTCATTCCCGCGAAAAGAACAGAGAGCAGGTGGTGCACGAAATTAGAGGAGGATGTTGTGGCGGCGGTAGCGGTGGAAAGGGCAAGTTCATGGCTACCGAGGGGCACGTTGGAGTCGCCGATAGAGAAGAAATTTTCCCCATCCATTTCCACATCGGCATTGGGGTTCGAGTTGTGCACCACCAGATCAGTCACACCGCCATCTGATCGACTACGCTGATGGTGCAGCGCCCCTGCCCGCATGACTGATAGCGTACTGTCAGTACTAATGTGGTGGTGACACCACGCAGGGGTTGCGAGGATGCGATTGACTGACTTGCCAATTAACAGCGAGCAATTTGCCAAGTAGGTTTTTGATTGGCTCGTGAGGTTACGTTCAGGCGCGCGTTGTGAACGCAAATCAGCGATTGTTAATCGCGAAAGGGCATGGAAAACGGAAGACTCGAACAAGACCAGGCACTTCAAGGATAAACTGAGCTGACTCTCCGTGGAGTCACAAATCCGCCGAGACTGCCAATAAGAAGCCGAGCAGCCACAGCTCACATAGCGTTGGGTTAAGGAAAAATTTAAGGAATATTTAACTCAGAAACGCCAACCCCTTTTGAAGATTCTTTAAATATGTTCACATTTTAAAGATCCCATGTCCCTAACTTTCAATCCACGCGTAATATCGAGGAAACAAAAAAAGTTGGATATTCAAGACCCTGCAAAGCCAGGATACTTAATCCCAAAACCTGGCATAACCGCATGGGCCATTGCGCCTTTTGGCGACTCCTAGTAATTTTACACAAGTGAATTTACTCAGCCCTATAATTGGGCATCGATTTGGATTACTACTATGAAAGAACAAAAAAATGGTGTACCGCATTACCTAAAGAGTACGAAAGACTTCTCGAGAGAAAAATGGCTGTTAAAATAGCATGAAACGAAATGTCGACGAGGTTGCCAGGTGATGGCTTTGGACCTGCCTCAAAATACAGTGATTCCGCGGTAATGTTATGATTGATAGTAAATTTCTCTGAAAAGTTTAAAGCATACAATGAAGAGTGATTTCGGCCTCTACTAAGCCATTTACAATCGCCCGGTATACTTGAGTATGGAGTAGAGTCAATTTGTTAACTCATAATTAGGCGAACCTGTCAATAAAATTCAAATAGGACAGTTTCATTCAAAGGAAATAACGCGTCAGCAAAAAATGGCAGCACTTAAAAGAGGGCGGATGCTTCGCGCAGAACCGTATAGTTTGGTATCGTGTACAAATATTCCACTACTTATTAAATTTAAGTAGCACTACACCTCCTGGAGGATTACCCAACACCTGATCGAAAGTAGGAATCGAACTTCAAACGCAGTAAAATAACTAGAGCAATAAGTGGAGCCGAAACCAAAGAACAAACATTCTCGTAGCGAGCGCTACCGCGGAAAACTAAACAAGATAGTTGCATTAAAACAAGGAATGACATTTAGCAACCAAGACTAATTGAAATAATCAAGCCGCACTCAACCAAGGAAGGTTAGAAGACTTTAATTGTTAATGAAGACGTTACTACATTTTCTAAGCAAACGGGAGACAAGAGTATTGCAACACCATCAAGTTAACACCGCCTGTAAGTCTGTGCCCTTCAAAATAACTTGTCAACGAATTAAAGCTCTTGCTGATGTGAGCTGAAATAATTAGCAGCAAGCGCTACATCACGGTGGTTAAAGGCCAAATGCAAAGTACTCAATGACATAGCAGTCATTGCTCCCAATTGCTTGTGAATAACTGCCATCCTGTTAAAGAATCCAAATAAGCGTGATAAACACGGTAAAAGGAAGAGGGGATAAATGCAGGCGCAAATTACACATATGTCCGAAAATGTCAGGTCAGAAGGAATTCAGGTAGGGAGCTGGGTTAATTTATGATACACAATTTACACCGGCGTATCTGGGTCTTAGGAGACCCAGTGGAAAAACGCCTACTAGCAATGTTCCACCGAATAAAAACGCCTTTAAATACGTAGGTGTTCTCATAGTATTATCTGATTTCCGAAGATTGCTGTGGTAAGGCCATTTCAAGTTCGGGGGTTTGATTTACTGATAAGGCACCACAGATGCTGTAAAGATAAGGCATAACTGGGACATTGTACAAACAATGGCAGTAGGATTTCGTTTTTCAGCTACTACGGAAACAACTGTGACCTTTGGACGCCGCCTCCAGTATAAACAGACGAATTTTTCAAATTGTGTTAGACCCAACTACGCACTTACAGCTGATAAATGCCACAATCAGTGAGATCTGGTGCGTATAGGGGAAAAAATCGGTAGAATGAAGTGCGTTAACACAGATTCTCCTTTAAATTGCAAAAGTCACTTGCCTGTGGGGTCAGAGAGTCGCCACCCAGTTCGACGGCTTCTTCACGCAGCCCAGCGTGGAATGTGGAGACTCTAAAAGAGGGAGAACTGGATGAAGGACATGTTGGTGTACACATGAGTTCACACGTCCAGAAGAAAAAAGTACGCGACCAATGCATGGGTGTGTTCTGATCTGATAATTTTAACATTATACCAATTAATCAAATAGCTGCTGGAGTGGCAGCATTCACACGTGAAATCAATCACGTGGCCACCAATCGCGAGTTTATAAATACGCCCAGGGCTATTAGGCGTTGAATTTACAACTGTGCCAGGTTAGATCAGCATTCGTCTTGCAAGTTCCACCGGCTTTTGCAAAATCAAGGTTTGCATTGCCCCTTTTCGAGTGTGAGCATTTGTGCAAGTGAAACTGATGCCTATAAGTATACAGCAGCATTATCAGCAACGCCTGCCGCCTCCATGCAGGCATCCGAGCACTCCCACTTACGCCTAGATTCCTGTGTCAGTACATTCTTCCTCCCTCTCCACATTTCACTCACTTACTAATTGGCATAGCTATAGATACGTGGCACTACCTTCGTTATCCATTTGTGACTACAACTAATTGTACGAGGTCGTGGGTGTGCCATAAATCAAGCAGATGTAGGACGTTTTCGAGCAGCATTTGAATGAGTGGAAGGATTTAACGACAAATAGCGTCACACGGGAGGGCAAAGCCACCCAGGCTGGAGTGCTCGATTTTTGCATGGGATTCTGCCAGTGAGTGTGTGTGATTAAACTGTTTACACTCGATGCGAACATTTGCCCATTGAGTGCACACCCGAAAACGCGTCATCCCAACATCGGCAACTCAAATACAAATGCTCACGCACCACCTCATCCTCCTCCTCATAAACAGTTAAAAAAGTGGTCGGTTCCTGTGTTTACACGGAAGTGTCAACACTATTAAGCAAGAACATTGGCGTGAGGAGTGATGATGTAGCTGATGCGTGGGTTTGCAGCAGTATTTAATGTCTCTAATAGAACGCTATTCCTCTCACCCCGCAATTTTAAACTCACAAACTATTTATTGTGTGAGGTTTTGGTTTCTCTCCCAGTGTCACGGCGTCTTGTCTATGCCTATAACCTTAATACAACCCTGTACCCTAATGCTGAATCTGCCATGATGGGATACAGCATTTCTTGAGGTGATACAGCCGATAATCGTGATACGACTCAAATCATGTGACACTGAAACCAAAAAAAACAAAGTAAAGCTATACATTAAAGGACCAAAAAGAATTCAGATCTCATCACTCCACCGCATTAAATTGCTGCTGACTTCATCACAAAGGAAACAAACACCTCAGCACCAGAGGTGACAGCCATCACTTATCTCGCCTTGACTACGTGAAGCACAGACCCATTTTTATGTGCTTTTTACGTTCTTAACGATAATGGAGAGGTACTTTAGCATTTCCACTAGTGATAATTCAGAGGAAGTACGTGGATGCAGTGATTTCTACCCACAAAAAAATGCAAAATTCTACTTTCAGTTTTTCGTCCTGCAACTAATTATAGTCGGAAGCATGGAGAAAGAGGAGTGACTAAAACTACCCAAAGCACAGCAGTGAGTTTACACGCTTCAGAGAGGAATTCGAGGGTTAAAAGTCACAATATCCAAGCTCGGTAAATTTGTTCATAGCCAGTCCATGACTAGTAGAGGAGGCTGTCACAAATAGGCGTAAACAAAGTCCACGATCAGTCCAGCATGAAGCAGATGAACAATCACCGCACACAAACACGTTTCCTAATATGGCATGATTATAGACCCACAGTGGCAAAATAGTTTTGGATGGTTTCAGGACTTCTTAAAGCAGTGCATCCTCTGAAACTACCACCACAACAATAATTGGTTTCTAAGAAATCAACTCCACATACACTTCTAGCACTCCTTCATTTCAAAATGCGAATTTTAAGTGCTGTGAAAGGGTGCTAATGCCTTAGTAAAAAATCAGGAGAATATGGAGGAGGAAAAAGTGCCTGACTACCCACGCTCAAGTGCAAATACCCTCTATAGTCTATTTTACGGCTGAATTGGTTCGTCTTGCCGTGACTGCATCTGATGCCCTAGTTGCAAGTGATTCTAAAGAGGGCTTTTATGCACACTTGTTCGCGCCGCACGAAGGCCTCGGTTCCCAACAATCAATTCCGTCCACGGTCCGCATGCACACATAAACACACACATGAAGCAGCCTTTTTAGGGTTAAGTATTGCGCCCCTTAGAAGTGTAGGTTTGGTAACGAGTAGGCCATTTGGAGACAAACAACACCATGTTCGTTTGTTCCACTTGGGTCCGCCGGTCAGCAATCGATTTAAAGGCACCGTGGGCTTTAATAGCACACACAAAAGGTCGACAAATTGACGGAACCTAGAGCCTTATTTATACCTCCGACCGCAGATAGGCGGGACACACTTGCGCGGATTCTCCCCGGCTCATGTAAGTGTATACGGATTACGCCCTTATTTACCTTAAAGATCACCATGTTTCCTGGTGCGGTTCACTGAAACGCATCAACAGTAGTACGCGATTGTTCATCGGTGCAAGTAGAGCGCCTTCATGAGGGTGGCAATTCACCGCTATTCGACAATTCATCATTAGGAGAGTTACTATGACTTCTGTGAATAAATTGAGTGGAGAGAACAAAACCGACAAGTGCTCCACCTCTCCAGATCCATATGCTGTAAAATGGAGGTGGTTGCGACTCCAAAGCATTTAATTATAGAGCCCTGGAAAAAGTACACTCATTCCTAAGAAAAAAGGGCAAAACGATGGCTCTTTTAACCATTGAAACTAGAAGAGAGAGCTTTTGCGCCATCCCAGTTACCGAAAATACCAATCGCGAATAGACGACCGAATAAGGAGTATACGAGCACTAAGAAAAGGAAGAGAGGAGCAAGAGGATGCAAATTGAGACATTCTGAGATTAAACGCCATTATGGGTGTTTTGGTACTAATGGTACCGCTGATTCTGCCGTTGTCAGTCTAGCATAATGCATGTTTGCGTGTGGGCTCTGCACCAACTTGGCACGGTGCCAATAGAAGTGAAACTAACGTGACGCAATGAGGAGACATCTCGCTAAAAGATCAATTCCGCCTGCTCAGAGGCAAGCAGAAGCCTCACCTCACCAGGAGTTGGGGTACAGGAGCACCTGCAATCTATCATTCCCTCATACACCAAGACATGCGCGGATGACGTGAACTGGCAGCAGACGGAAAAAAAGGTGTCATTCAGTCAGTTTTACTGAAAAATCACCAAAGAGAATACAGAACTAGGCCGAAAGGAGAGGGACCTCTTGCATAACACTATACGAAAACAGTTGCTGTTTTTGTTGTTGTTGATGGTGATGAGAGCGAGCAGAATGAGATGAAACGGTCATCAAACTCACTTACACATGTGCCCTGAAGATGGCTGGATAAGTGACCTTGATTTAACCCGTATATCATGAATATGCATGGTGTTGAATGTGTGTACTTATGACTCCTAGCTCAGCACAGGCTCACACAGAAGTGCCGATAAGATCAGATGTGGAGTGATCGTGTTGGAAAGGGTAGTGTAAGACTAACATACCAATCCAAAAAGCTGAAAAAATGCATACCGAACTTGTGCTTAATGACTTTCTCATACCTTTTCTCGACACACCATTTTGACGAGGCGACCGGCGGAATTATGGAACAGTTGCAACAAATTTTTTAGCCTGCAACCTTCATCCAATCAAGGCCATTTAACCATTCATCCACTGACCAAGGCGAGTAGATACTGAGTGAGGAAGTCTCCTCAATATTCGTGCAGAAATTTCACTTACAACAACACTTAACAGAGAGTGATGAGAAAGAAATTAAAAGTGGAATATGCAATTGGAGGCAGAAAAAGTGCCAAGAGTGGCCAGTTTGTTTCCTTCTGCAACCGCTTCCACACCTACAATTTGCAAACGAGCGTGCTAGCTTGCATCACCTCCAAAGCAAGCCTTGCGTTTTCACTTGGACGCTTTCCGCGAACGATTATTTGATCACCGCTTACATGAGATCGCCTTCATGCCAACCAGAAGGCACAGACTATAAAATTTATGCCAAGAAGTGCAAAATCGCTGAACACGGTACCAGAGTATGTGAAATCACGTTCTCCAATTATCGCATCAAGGGTACTTCTGTTTAATGTCAGTTGTGTTCAAAGAGTCCTGACTACTGTGTCGAATAATCCACTGAGTGACGCTACTTTTGGACACCTTCAAAAGAATGTCCCCAACACACTTTTTTCAAAGATGCTTGATGGTCTTTTTAGAAAACCTTTCAGAGCTACTAACAGCTTTTATCATAAGGCATTAAAAAGAGTAAAATCTGCATTGAGGGGAGGAAATTCCAAACAGCACTGCGGCATTTAAGAGTTAAAATGCTACTTCCAAATACCAGTTATACAAAAGGAGGCGAAGTCTCCAACTTAAAAATAACTTCAAAGCCTTTTCGGAAGGTAGAATTGTTGTAATTAAGCCTCTTACGCATCTCAATGAATTTTTAATGCAATGGCATCATTTGCCACAAAAGAAGAGTAAGGATTCTAGGGAAAATTATATCACCTCAACGGTAGCACTGTTTACCGAGCTTCATCCGATGATCAAATAAAAGTGACGTTTTCTTACGCGTGACCATTATCAATTTGAGTTGCCTAATCAGATTTCAAAAGATTCCTGTGGGATTGATAATAATTTACGGTGCATGGCCAGTTGCTATAAAACGCGAACAGTAATGCCATGAAAGACAAAAATGAACAGACTTGCAAAAGATGTGCAATACACTACGCGAAAAAAAAGCGGGGCGAGCGTAATAACATGGAGAAAGTAACTTTAAAGAGCGATCGTTGTTGCTGCCTCCGCTGCCCTATACAGCAGTGTTTTTTTCTCCTCCAATTGTTTTGCCTGTAGACAGCACCCTTACCATCTCAAAACCAAACAACACCATTGTTTTGAAAAGGGACAAAGGGAGAAATAATTTAACAAGGAGGAATGGGGCTTGTAGTGATTTGATTACAGACCTACCTTGAACCAGGTGACGTAGAGGAGTTGAGAGAGGAGAGAGCAGAGGCTGATTGAGGGGAAGATGACATGTGTGGGGAGCGGAGGACTCTTAGAGGTCGCCTGCCATCCGGGGGATGGTGGGGATAGTGATGGATATGGTATCGACGGTGGGAGGAGGAACCCGCTTGGTGGGTGGGCTGCTGTTCTCCCAAGGCGACACTTTTGCCTCCACTTGACGTACCCTTGAAAAGGCTTCGGAGGACTGGAAGAAAGTAGAGGCATATGACAGCGAGAGGGGAGTAACAATAGAATATATTTGTACAACGGACTAGGCATCAACTCATTATAAATAAACCACTAGACTGTGGTTTAAAAGGTTACTCGCAATGAGATCGAATAAGGGGTATGAGAGTCTAAAACACAATCAATGATACATTTTCACACGCTTATTAACCAATCTTTCATGTGCTGGCAGCAAGGGGACCGAAGAGTTATGCATTCCAAGGGTCTTACGCTGCAAGTTGAACATACTTAAATACTTTCCCATGAGGTATAGAAATGTAATCATGTTGGATATAGCGGATACAGTGAGTGATAGGCTATGTTTATAGCGCTGTTCGTGCAAGCAACATGCCGTTAAGAGAGCGTTGCCTTGAGGGACGACTGCTAAATTTTGGTTGTTTCCTTATTCTCCTGCTTTTTTGGTCTTGTTACAGCACACTTTCGTTCACTGTAAGCAATCGATCTTGTTCCACCGGGGTTCCGGTGGGAAATGCCAGCATAATCATCAAACCGATGCCATTAGCATTTTTTATTACTAATAAGCTTCGATACTTAATTATTAGCCCTTGCGCTAGTGTACAGAATCCTTGAAACTGACGAAAGGAATTCACTACCACGTGCAGACGGTTTGCCATTTCCCATAGTTAAATAAATTTACAACGGCAACAGAAGCAAGTCTTAGCATCAATAGATCGTGTCTGGTTAGACACGGAGAAGGCACTTCCATCTACTACAAGCATTTTCATATCATCATTGCCCACTAATCTAGTTTCCCGCGTAAAGGATACACCAATATAGCCGAGATCAACTCTGAGATAAGAAATGCGAGCCGAAACCATTGAGTATGATATCTCTGGACACATCAGCCAGTCTTGTTGTTGCTAAAACTTCGGGGAGTCCAAATTGCTTCACATGCTCCAATACAGAAAATAGCACGATTGTAGTTCTACCTCATTGTCTCACAAAAAAGCCACCAGAAAAGTACCACACAAGGGCTAATCACAAATTAGAACGTGCAGTTAAGATCGTGACACTGGCGCATCTGTATAAAATAGATCAAACAAAACACCGATGATTACCAACCCTTAAACTAAGGCAACTGGATATTTCACAATAAACGAACCAAAACGTCAAATCCAAATATGGAGAAGATAGGTACACAAAACACTACTACGTACTGCGTGCGGATATGTATGAACAAGGCTACAGGAAAGGAAAAGGCGGAAGTAAATGATTTGGGTACGGAGTCATTTGAAAACGCTCTTGCTCCACATCCAGTTTGGATGGTACTTTTATGTTAGGTTCCACGCGATCCATCTTTTGCGAACAGCAAATAATTGCATACATGTACATCACACCAAAAAAATTAGGGAATAATAGCGAACACGCATACTCAGAAACGTAGACACGTAAGTGAAAGTGCCTGCAGGTATTTTTGATCATCCTCGTGTATGTTAGGATGTCCCTGTTTGTGCGCCAGGGATGTGCGTACCTCCAAGGACCAATAGGCCACCGGAGGGACGAGGTCCCATTAGCAAAGCTCAAACAGTCGTAATGAGGCATGCGCATAAAGTGAAGCGAAGCGCACATAGCAATTGTACCGAAATGAGACTTGGTACCCAAAAAACGCCTACATCGCAACTTGGAATCAGCGTCCATAGAAAAAGTATTCTCTTGCCATCAAGTACCTTGAACAATTTGCAGCATTTCGATGGAATGTGAATTGAACGAAAACAATGGAGGATAATTGATTAATAGAAGTGCAAAAAGTTGGAGGCAACCCAAGAGGTGCTGGTTTACGGGTCAATGAACGTGTCGTATCAAGAGACTTAAGTGAGACTTATCAAATGGATGAATGAGATAAAGCACTCACCGGACATAGAAGGTATGCGCGACTTAGATCTGAGAAAACAGATTTTACAGGAATCACAAGATAGACTAAGCAGTGGAGAATTCACAAACTGCAGCAAAATGGGCATGCATCAAGTTGGAAAGTCTGTAGGCATCAGCAGGACGCAAGTAGGATGGAAAGGACTGGCCTTAGCTCAAGCTGATGGAAGTGCCTACAACGCCAGAAGTGACACCTATTAATGCTTTTAGATGCCAGAATTTTCTTCATGTTCCCTTGGACATCCACAGTAAGGCAGCTGCCAACCAAGCAAATAAGAATGAAAGCAATTCACGACTCAGCACTTTCGCCGGCCGGCACGCACATGGGTGAGTTGCATTAGTCTTGCCGATAGTGGATACCTTGGACACCCCAAGTCTTACCTCTCGAGTGCTCCAGGTAGCACCTCAGTAGTTTTTCGTGCTCGCGCAAATAAACACTTGTTTACGGTAACTGACCACAAAGCACTAAGAACCGTCTGGTATGCTCAGTCCTAATTTAGTTTTCCACATAAGATCGATCTTGTCGCCTCAGTCTTTCTAATCGAAACTAGCAGAGAACTCAAAAAATAAGTGTCGATTAAAGTAATCAGCATGTTAGGTAATTCAATGGGCGACCAACGCTTGTTCCAATACCACTTTTCAGAGCAAAAAGATTACACGCACGTACACACGACCTCCAGTCATGAAATTGTGCAAAAAATCCGCGCTCATCACATAATTTAGATGTGTAAAAAGGAAACAAGGTCACATCTTTCAATCAAGCAACAGAAAAAAATGAGAGCCGTGAGAAGATGCGGCAATTCTGGCACAGGAGAAAGTCTGAAAATGAATAATAAGATCGTATGACACCCCGGCAGAGCGCATGATTTGACGAAATCCCTGGTAGATATAAAAAATGGAATAAATAAGAAAATGCCTGGCCGATCAGTAGGCGAGATCGCAGGGAAAAAAAGCGAATGCAACAAAGAAAGCAGCACACGAACATCCAACGTTGGGTAGGCAGAGGAAGCAATGCTTGATAGAACATTCGGCTACAAGCTTTAACCCGCCATGGCCCCGACTGCAGATGGAAAATTGAGCAGTGACAAGATGGAATAAAAAAAAGAATACTTTGTGAGAGGAGCGTGGCGAGTGTGAAAGAGAATCCCTCTAAACTGCAAAGAATACCCAGTCGCTCTTATGGCGTCAGCAAAACCAGACATGACAAATAAGAGCATAGCATTTGAATAAAGGTGCACCAAATAACACAAGTGGTTTGAGTAATGTAGGACGCTTATTTCCTGATCGGTAGCACTCTAGCGTGGGAATCGAAGTCACAGTGTAAGCGAAGGGCGCTTTAAACACACACCACTAATCAGCGTTTGATTCAGTTCCCACCCGACGAAGTAGACGAGTCTTGGTGCTACGTCAGCAAAAGACGCGAACGTGTAAAATGAGCAGAAACTTATGCCAAAGGGTTAAGGATACAGCAAACCACTTTTTGTATAAACCAAGGTTGGGTGAAGATCAAGGAGGACCAATGCAGTGAATATCGATGCCAAGTCTGCTTGTCTGTATCCCTCGAAAAGGGGGCAGTTTCCCAGAGCATGCAATAACTGGTAAAAATACACACGCACACCCACACATTCCTCACGAAAAAACGGCCCACAAATTTGACAAATATTAATATTTTTGTGGAAGAGGACGAACAAATTGACGTAAAAACCAAAAAGAGGGCGATTCGAATAAAATGGCAGACCTGAGAAATTGCAAATGAGAGGACCCAACAACCTAACGTCGAGAGACAAATGAAAAAATAGGATCATTATACGCTGTTGCTGACCCAAAGTACTCATTAAGCTAAATGAAAATACTTCAAGACGTAGCGGTCCTCAAGCAGCATCGACACGCAATGGACAAACCACACTTTTGCAAGGACATCGGGAAACTGGCATATGGTGGCGTCACTCAAACCCAGCCAATATCACACCATAACTGCGATCAGTGTGAAATAAACTGCTGGGGGCGGATGACATTGAAGAAGCAAAGTAGGAGTAAACAAGAAAGAGCCCAGGACAGACAACACATGTTCGCCTTAGCGTTTGCACGGAGACTTCATTCAGAGAGTAATTCAAGTAATGCATGCAAAGCGCGAACAAAGCGAGAGTGGGAAATAAGCGGCAATAATAAAACAAGCGCTTTTTGATTTTTTAACTTACCAGAAAATTAATGGACGTCACGAAGCGAGGTCATCGAATGTACTATATAGGTGTACACATATATATACATACCCGTGTACAGATTTACGCAAGCCGAGAGATAGCAGAATTGAATTAAAGTGAAGAAGCGGTGAAAACTTACCTAACCGATGCTTTCTGAACTGATCGGTGGAGCCTGTGGTAGAAAGTTGGCTTTGGGGATCCAGATCTTTTTTGTAGCCGAAACTAGTCAGATGATGGCCAGCCAGGCTGAAAATGGCACAATGAGATCCAAAGCCAGATATCATCGTAGCAACAAAAAAAGCAACTATTCGATTTTAAAAGGACAAAGCTACTAATAGGAAGAAAGATCCAAATTCTGTAACATGCATGAAAAAGCGACGTGTTTAAGGAATATGCTCGATTCTGCACACGTGTCAAGTCCACAAAATATGGTAGTTGATAATACTCGTTTGTTCACTCACAATAATGAAAGCTTTGAGGGTACTGAGCTAAAGCAGTACGCCTGGTAGTGCACTAAAGGTGTCCGCAAAGTACCACTGCCCAGGTGGGACGAATAAATTTCGAACACCAGTCTTACAAGAAGTGCCGCTAGTAAATTCAGGTCTGTCAGATATGAGCACCAACAACATTACGTTCCAACTTATTATTCGAACGTAGCAAATAGTTTACACAAGAACCTGCTGATGGTCTTAACATAATTGCGCATATCATAGCGTCTCGGCAATGCTTAACCAAAAAACTGTGGAGCAATGCTCAGTAAAATGTACGGTACTTTGAACAAGACTAATACTGTAACAGGCACGATCACAAAGAGGACGAAAGTGTCACAAAAGTACTTCGAAACGCCAAGACAAGGAGCCGCAGCTACCGCACACTACAACATCCAATGCCAGTGCTTAGCCAATGGGATTTAAGGCCATTAATAAGAATACGATAAATTTTCACCCTTACTGGCAAATATCAAAACGTAAAATGAATAATCGCATCATGAACTTAGAGCCTTTGTCACAACCGGCAACTTACAAACAGAGACATAGTAACGATCTCGTTAAATTTCAATACCAAAAAATATTTTTAGCAAAAGCTTATATCACCGTAAATTTTCAAAAATTCATTGACAAATAACGAGTTTAGAATCTAAAACTAAAATAAGCCCTACAAGTGCCCATGTTACAAATTAAGTGACCCTTTAACAACATGATTGTCCTCTTTATGAAAAAATTTTAAAAAATTCATCCGTATATGTGACATGGTTTGCCACATCTGACGATAAATTTTCTCAATATTTTTGCGCATTATGTTTCTTGTTGAAAAAGTCTTAGAACTTCTCCCTTCCACTTGGACCTTCATACCCTTGCATCGAGAAAACGGTTTGGTTGAGGGGTATCCTGTAGCGTACCGCAATTTCCTCGAAGATAAAAATGGGGTAGAATGTATAAATTTTTTAGCACACAGGAAGGGACTGGACTGCTGACATGGCCTGGAGGCCAGCCCACCCGAATATGGCAATAATGACTACCTAAGTCATCGTAGCTGAAACCCACAGCCAAACAAATAAAATAATGAGACTTCCCTGAAGGACAAAGGAAGCGTTATGAGCAAAATATATGCACCTAAGTCTATTAGCATGGCTCATAGGACACCCTACCTGGTGAAGCGAAGATAGTGGAGCGCCTGCCAAGGATCCCAATTCCAAAAAGTGGGTGTTAAGCTGATAATTAATGCATTTGTTCTTATTTCCTATTGTTACTACTTTAAATTAGACTTGTTAGACCAGTTTAAATCACACAATGAGCTTAACTATTCATGAGTATTAAAAAGGCATCCTCTTTTACAGGGTTCAGTTTCTCGTAGTTGCGGTGGTCTAAAGCTATTGTGCATGGCCTAGACGCTATGGAGCTCTCAAGCAAATTATTACCAGACATGATTTTAACAGAGATCTTTATTTGCCGCCTTACATAGCTGGCCGAAATTGGAAATGGTGAGCTTGCACGCTCTTAAAGGCCAGTGAGTAAGATCTATCTCAAAGGGATACTGACCTGCTGACCTTAAACTTAGATCAAATACTACCTAATTTTAAGTTCAGCCAAAGTAAATTCAGTCAATTACGAGGGGTAAGAGAAAGCCCAGTTTCTAAAATGTGTAGAAGAATAATAAAAATGCCTAATCCAAAGTAAGGTCTATATACGATTCGATAGAACTCTTTGTTCCTGCAAATGCTTTCCAAACACTCTAGCAGCCGCACACCTACTCACCTTTGTTTTGATCGTCTGAGACTACGTTCAGATACATTCAAATTACACTAGGGCCATTTTAACCATTGTAAACTCACATGACTAAGCCCACGAAGTAACCGTGGCTCAGATACAACCCCTACCTCAGACTTTGGCATTCTTCACCAGTCAACGATTCAGGACTATACTCTGTCCTCACGCATTTATATTGACTTACCGCGTTAAAAGGATAAGATGTCTGTCCTGAAATCATTACCCTTAGATAGTTTGGATGGTGGATTCGATAGGATACATGGGTCTCGACTCCAGGTTAAATCTTGACGACTAATTTACGGTGGCGTTGACTCAGTAACTCAGAGATTAAATAGGCGAATGGATTTTGTTTAGAAAATTGACTGAGCATGGATCCCATCACTTCTGACAGACCCAACATTTGTCAACTAGTCGCCAAAAGCCTGCACTCTTCTGTATCAGAACGATATGGGAAGACCATGGTGAAAAAGAATATCTTAGCCTCGTCCTTGGTCATCTCGTTATCTCTACGGATAACCTTTGCAGTTAGGTGTTAGGCTTGTTTGACTCCTCGACTATCTCAAGAAGTATTGCCAATCCTGATTTATTAAAACTCAGAACTCAATCGCGCAAAGCTGTCAACCAATTTACACAGTGATTTTAAGGTGATCCGGGAAAATTTTAAAAATCAATGAAACAAAAGCAAATTTCGCGAACAACGACATGTGTCTGACCCAATATTTGACCTGAAAGTCCACCAGGTCCTAAGAACTTTAAATGGCTTTTAACCTTGTCTTCCTCATCTTTTAGTGGTGGTGGGAGAAACATCGGACTTCTGTCTGTCCTTCCTAGAGGATGGTGGGTCCGGGTATTTTCGTGCAGTGGTGCTCGAAGTTGGTTACCGAAACCACAGAACTCTTCACCACGACAAACAAAAGGCCTGCAAAGGTGTATAGAAGATATATTGGAATAGTGTTTGCTATTGATAGAGCTGGCTAGCGACTTTGATGCATTTAAGCCGTTCGCAAAGTTTGCATTAACTTTATGAGTAGAAAGATGTAAGGATGCCGACATGGTGCAAGAATCCACCGCTTCCTTCTTTTGCTCAGGATTCAAAATCTTTTGACTAGAACATCTTACTTTTGGAATGCATGAGATAACTAACAGGACAGGAAATTTAACCTTTTTAGAATGAAAAACCGCTACATGTATTTATGCGTATTATTGTCTCCTGCGCAAATTTGATGTTACCTTGACACTTTAATCTCAGTGTGCTTGCATAACTTCATTTTCCCTGTTACTCAAACTTACTTTTAGGAAGCAGCACTTTGAATAAACATTCTTCCTTATTATTCATTCGTCCATTGGTAAGTTGTACATTTACTTTGTTTTACCATTCTCTCATATGATCACAGAACACTTCTTTCATTAGATGCTCAACACATGAAATTATTTTAAACGATCGACGTTTGTTATTGTATAGCTTTTGGTGTAGGCCGCGCTTTACAGTTGCACGTGCGTTCACCTTCATTGCTGTTTGGTCGTCTGATGGCGAAGAAAAAGGTTAGGGATTTCAATAAAGTGAAATTGAAGCTTGGGAAAACATTGAAGCGACAAAAGGAGACCGTAATAGATCTTTCAAAGAAGAAGATTCTTCTACCTAGGGAGAAGGCTCATGTTGCTGTATTCCTTGATGTTTTGATTATTATATTTGTTGGTAGCTTAGCATTCAGAGAGAACCCAGTGTCGTCCTTTATGAGCACATAAAAAGGCTCCAGACGCCGAGTGAGAGCTCTCAATTATCTGCGCTATCCTGTATTCAATCAATTCTCTCGCCTTATGTGGCACAGATAAACGCTGATTGGAACACGCAATCCATCGTGTGTTATAATGAGAAATCTTTTGCGTCGCTTGATGATTTATTTTGTTGTGGTTCTTCGAAGAGTAACGTTGCCCTTCAATTTGGCGATTTGTTTGAGTCTCTCGATCGGATCTCTCGACACTCAACAAACCCGCATCTTCCCCTTGAAACTGCCAGATTGTGCTCAATGATTGCTACAGTAAGTTCCAAACGCATGTATAGCATGGTGACTGCTTTAGTCCCTCAAGACTTACATCTGTTTAGCTATTTTCGGTCCACCCACGCATTCACTGTGCATTAACGTGCCTCCATACTATCGCCTTGTCGCTTCTGCATCGGTCGGAGTTTTGGTATCGAAATGCTGGAGTAAAGGTTCTCGGTGACCTAATGGATTCGCGCCACCGAGTGATCACTTCCTTAGCCTGTTGCGCCCGTTCTCCAGTTCCATTTTTATGGTTCGATCATCTCTGCGCGCTCGTTGATGTAAATAATTATTCCGTTCGCAAAAGCACCTACGCACGTCTCCTTATTCGTCATTTTGGGTCTCTTCGTGAGGTAGGTAGCGCATTGAACAACTGAATTTTTAAGAACACTGCATTTGATACACTTACCTCTCGCAAAACGCTTTTGATGTCTACAATGAAGTACCTGAGGGACATTCAGTACACCACCTACATGACACCGGTTATGTCGATACGCTCTTCCTCCCAATTCAAGCTGCATCCATTCCTTTCTACCGTTGAGCTGTCGTGTCTGCCTTTTGGTGGGTTAGATGCCATGAGATGTCAAATTTGCATATATCTTTTATATTCATTCTTAATGAGTAGCAGTGTTTTTGTAGAGGGGTCCTCTCATTGCACGCCACCAGCTGATGCTAGTCTCAGCTCTGTCTGGATGCTACTCTCTTCCAATCCTATCTTTGATAAGCTGTCCAATGCATCTTCCGTGCAGCAGGGGAGGAATACACCCAAAAGATCTTCATCCAGTGCAAATAATCTGCTAACCAGAACTGAGGAGGATTCCTTGCTCGAATGGACTCTGATCATCTGTGTGCTGAGAGAAGGAAATCGCCTTCTTGATGGTACGTGCTGACATCTTGAAAACATGGATCTTTATATACCCCTCTATCCACCCAAACGTCTGTTCTTTGTTGATGCTCTAGAACTGGTACATTCACCTAATGCCGAATCTGTTTTTGGGCTCATCTTTACCATTCGGTGTTTGCGAGCCTTCGTAGAAATGAACCCTTGCTTCGCTTCCTTGGCAGATTCAGGCCCGTAAGTCCCTAGTGGCCCCTTACTATTCCTTTGCTATCTTAAAAATTGCATTGAGTCATCTGGTACATGGTGTAATCATTCGAAGTGTTCCCTTGGAAAAAAGCTTTATTTAAAATGTCTTAACCAAATCCCCATATAGGCTAATTAGGCATGACCTTAAAATGCAGCAATTGCGTCTAGTCCTATTTCTAAAACGCGGTCTCCGAGGTAGGTTTTATCCATCGCTTGTCCAGTGATTCCACGCTTGCTTCCATAATCCCCGTGGTAATTTGATTGAAAGCCCAAACAATGGTTTATGAATTTTAAAGCATTATATGAAGGTGGTTGGTATGCTTTGGAGAAGAGCAATGAAACAACGTTGCGTGTATGTCGTTGCATTTCCTCTGTTGCACTTTAAGGTTTTGCACACTTGTCTTCCACCTAATTTCAAAGGGTGGCTCAGATATTGGAGCAAAGTCTGAGTAGTGCTACGTAGGGCTCAAGGAAATGGGCACTAAAAGCGGTCATTCACATTCGTACTTTTTAGTATTGCGTGCTAATGCTACGTTTTAGGTCACCAAAAGCGGGATGTTCTGAACGTCTCAGAATGTTACCAAACAAACTAGCGGAGTCGTGTCAGCGGTTATAGTGACACGTAGATACATACATCAAGCGACTGTAACTTTCGGCCTACTTCCCATTGTAGCCCCTCCTTGTTTGGGTTACCACCTTTCAATGACGAAGTGGAGGGGGGATCGCCGAAACCATCTATTTTTAGTCTCATTTGCACCAATTGCGTGCATACTTGGCGTGATAGACTGCAATGTATTTTACAGCATCCAATGGTCTTGGGCTCTGCCTCTCTTGCCTCGCTGCAAGAAATGCTTATGATGCTTATGAAATCTCAACATATCGTTTCTAATGTGTTAAACAAGCGGATTCATTCCACAATTTCATTACTTTTACATCCCACGCTTTTGACAAAGTGTTTTGGCATATTTACTAGCCGAAGTACGATTTATTAGGGTTACAAACCGGTGAACCAGCGCGCTTCTTTCCTAATTGAAATCTCTGTAGAAGTAGATGGCAGATCGCCATATTTTACAGTTGTCAACATCCTTGAGCATTGTAACACAAGGTTAGCAAGGCTATCCTCCCTCCTATTATCTATTTTAATTTCATGATAAAACACATAAAGGGAGAGTTATTGCCTTGTCCCTAAGAGAAAACCGCTATGTTAAGCTCTGCTATTCGAAAGTGGATCGCAGTATTTGCTCGGAACTTTGTTACTCAACTTTTTCCCTTTTTTCTTTCAAGCCAGTTTTGAAATTCTGTGTGTAGACGATCGCGCTAGTTGCTGCATTCAGATTGCTGAATACTGCCGTTTCAGGCATGACCGGCGGTGCTGGGTGGTAAATGGGACCAATACATTCCAGTTCCTCCCAGCACTATTCACTAACTAAATGGATCCATCCCCCCAATTGTGCCACCATTGTCATCGTTTAAGCGCTTGAGGACTCGTTGCAGGCGATCTGTGTAGATGCGAAATCGGCACATGCGTGTCAAATGGGGTTTGTCTGAGGTTAGCTCACGAAAAGGACCATTCTCAACAATTTCCTCCCCATAATCCCCACCCTCAGGTACACTCACATTGCTACAATTACATCCCCACGTTCGACTACCGCCTGGCATAAGCCCGAAATGCAACTCCAATTGGGCAGTACAACTAAAGCATCCTTGATCAGCCTGTTTCGTTTCTCCATCTTCACCATCATTTTGATGCTCGCCTCAGTTTCGCCACGCGTGATGGTGTGATCCGGGGATTCCAGTTCTCCTTCTCGTTCCCTTCCTCTCTCCCAACAAGGGCCCCTTCAACTAACCAACCAACCAACCGACTAACTAACTGCCTAACCCAACTGCCATGCCACCCAGAGCCCACTAATTTGCCGAGATTGCCTATCTTTGTGTTAGTGACTGCTTGTCGCCACCCTTCCCCTCCCCTCCACTTAAGAACAAGTTGGTCATGGAGCTTAGTCGTACGACAGGTTGAGTTGCCCGTGAACAGGGCATCTAGGGCTCGACGTCTCACGAGCTGATTGGGTGGTGGTGGTAGTAGTAGTAGTAGTAGTAGTGGCGGTGGTGGTGGTGATGATGGTGGGGTGGGAGGCACTGCATTTGGAATCCTCACTGACGTGGAGACATGCGACTAACCGTTAGTGAAGGGCTGACACACAAACCATTTAAACGCCCTACTGCTGTCGTGTTGGAAGTGAGTGTCACATTGGCTCAAGGTTCAAGGTGTGGTGTTTAATGTCTTCTTCGTGAGTGGATATTGGTGCGTATCGCGCCTTTATTGATGGGATGCTTCGTTTCCTGCTACCAAGATCGAGTCCTCTTGTACTGATATGGGATTGCAAGCCCTAGTTTGGCTCCAACTGCTCTCGTAGCTGAAGTGTTGAGCACTTGGTGTAGGTTTCATTGATACTTCAGCACTCATAGGTTTCTCGCAACCCCTAAGTCACTCGCGTTCTGTTTCGTAGCCTTCCGGACGTGGAGACGCCATTAATTCAATTCATTCAGCACCTGTGTGAACTTGTGCCGCCTGACTGTGCAGACGAAACTCTCATGCTGGAGGACAGGTCGAGGGGTGGAGACGTCGGTGGTACCTATCTTTCCCGCAAACAGCTTAAGCAGGCCTCCAAACGCGCTGCCAAATTAGCGCGTCGGCAGAATGCTGCAGGCCTAAGGCAGGGAGATGACACATCAGTCAAACACCCCAAAGGTTTGTTATCAGCCTTCGCATGGAATTATGTATCTGTTGTCATGGCTTTACTCCTTAATTTTCCTTTTTACTCCGTATCACCACCATTAAGAAGCATTGGCTGCTGATCGAGTGGACAGGTCCACGGCATGGCCTCATCTCCTAAAGCAGCAAACTCTTCAATTGGTTTGGAGCTTGGCAGTCAGGGGCACTATGGAGCGCGCTCTGATGAGGGATTATTCAAGGTCTCTTGCTACTTTTCTCCTCACTACAAAAAAAGTAGGAGCTGATGAAGGAGATACACTGCCACCTCTAGCATTCCTCCACATGGTCAGTCCAGGTCTAGCCTGGCGATGGATTCACTGCATCGATTTCTGTCTCCTCTATAATTCACGAATTCAGCGTCTTCCCCTGTAAGCTCTATGTTTGCTCTTTTTTACCACTAGTTACCTTCTTCAGGTCCGGGAGAGGTTTGAATCTCTCATCTGCAGTCCCTCGATTTCATTAATTTTACTGATCTTCCATTTAGTTTTAACTTAGCTCTTGTGATTTTTTTCCACTTTTCGCTTGCAAAAAGCTCCTATATAGCGGATCCATTAGCACCTTAGTAGCTTCGGAATAGTGTATAGAGTATCAGAAATGGGATTTTTGCTTGGTTAAACCGGCAGTCAGGCTACACACTTGATGACGCACGCGGATGTAGTTGATCGGTAGCAAAAATTTACCAGGTACATCTACACAAAAAGAACATCAGGAGTAAACTGCACCTAACCTCTCGCTACAGCACACGTGCAAACGCGGCGTCTAGTTTGAAGGTAGGATTGTGGTGGTGTGACGTCTTATCAGTTACTGTTGCCACGCGTCACCTTTCTTCCTGGTGCGTTGTTTTTTTACAATTTTTTCTTCGGCCCGTAACCGACATCCCGAGCCTGTGTGTATGACCTCGCTGTGGTTACGCAAGTTACATGAAAAGTACGACTTGTTTACAAAGTTATGCGAAACGTGTTTGTAATTCGCTTGAACTGTGTCCTGTAATCCAACTCCTGTTGATGTGGTCCCTTGTTGGCATTAACTGAAGGTGGTTATGGGCTGACCCAATATTTGCCGCATTGCTTAATGCTTAGCGCGTTCTTTGCTATCGTCCGGGAAAACTTGATCAACACGTCTCAAACATCAACAATGACACCATTAAACTTATCAATTTAACTACAGCTGAAATTATTCCCCCACAACGGAGGCCTTCCTTGTATTTCTCATTTGGTAGCAATATCAGCCTTTGGAATGGGAAAGGTTCTATTGTCTCACCAACAAACTCCTATTTGGGCTGGCACGTTCGCTATCAGGGTGCCGACCAGATGCTTTATCGCCGCCATAAAAAGGAGCGTTGCGCTCAGGTCATGAACGCCCCATATCCGTGTTTTGAAACTGAGTTCGTTTGTAACAAATAGTTTGGTGTGGCTAGTACTTATACGCTCACAAAAAGCCTCCGCAATTCACATTTTTGTGACACAGATCATTTGAGAATATCGGCGTCACGCGCATGAGATCGGTATCGAACACGTGAAATGGGCTTTGGAACAAATTCGATCCCAGCATTGCCAATACTTCCGGGTTGTAACGGGTCGGTTGCTTTTGATGCCTCAATTACATGAAAGGAATCGGTTGTGCCTTGCCATGCAGCAAAGCCCCTTCCCTCTGTCAGTCATACTGGGGGCGCATGCAGTTTTTTTATCACTTCTGGGTGGACATTAAGTATATATTGGAATGGAATCAGGATTTGAACGCACGATAATCGCTATTTTAGTTCTCTCCTAGGGTCGAATTTTCCGATTTTCTGTTGGCTGAATTTTGACTCCTTCTTCGACAGGCTATTTTCACGTCATCCTTTTTCACTATCTGACCTCCCTTTCGCTCGTGCGTCTGGGTATGATTTGTCCCAGTGTCGGGCCGCCATCGACAGTGAGGGTTCCCTTTGAAATAACCCGAAGCCCTCCATTTCCGTCTGAACCTCCGAAAGCATTAACACTTGTATATCATAAGTCCTACTGTATCCATGCTGACCCCTTGGAAGGATTTAATACTCCATGCCTAAGTAATCAGACTATGTAGGGAACGTATTCATGTTACGGCCTGACATGTAGATCCATCTACAAGAAAACGGAAAAGCCTTTAACTGAAGTTGTTTTAGTGCCAATTTGCGTATACGATGAGAGTAGTGTCACGCGTGGAAAAGTCTTCATAGAGCAATACAAAAATGTGTTTATATCAAAATATTTTTTCATCCAGTATTGGTTTAACTTTTGGACTTAGCCGCTGCTAACCTATTTTAATCGTAAAAAGCCAGGCCATGTCCCAACTTAAGTGCCTAAAGTTTGGAGAAATTGCCAAGCGTTTTTCGCTCGTCAAAGCATGTTTCTCCTATCAATTCAATTATTTATGACATACGATTTTAGGAACCTGAAAGCAGTAGCATGGTAGGCATGACAACGTTTGTTGCTAAACCTAGGATCTGAAGACCTGATGCCAATCACAGCGTGGAAAAGCGAGAAATAGATGTAGGCCATAAAATATGAAGTTGTCTTTTGATTGTGCATCACACGCTTGTCTTTGTTCCCAAAAGGGATACGGTATCGTTGGCTTATTTTGTGGCTCCGATGATAATTGCACTGGGCTACATCGTGCATCGTTGGTGCCGCCGCCAGCAATCGTCTGCCCCCTCCAGCGTGCCTCCACGTGCCCCCCGGCTGGTGGTGCGTAGCGCAGGCATTCTGGTCACCTTCCTCCATCGCGAGTTGAGGGAGCAGCTCTGGTCTGGTCGTGTCTCCCTCTTCTCTCCTCACACTTTTTCCTCCCCAAACACAACTACCCAGCCTTATTCTCTGCGGTACGACTCCACGTGGCTACAGTAAGTTCATTCGTCTCCTCTTTATCAGTGGCTCGTTTGGCCAGAGAGGAAAAATTCATTTTGGGCGTGGAAGTCTCTTTTTAATAGTCACTTGTATGGATGATTTTGCAGTGCCTTAGTACATTATTTTTCCCAGCCGTTGAACCTTGCTATCTCACAGCGGTCGATGATTACGTAGTTTGAACCAATGGTTTTGCTCATCTTTGCCATAAAACCATTGACATTCTACCCGTCTTCCTGGATGGCGTTTGTTGTCCCCATTGTTGACCGCTTTTGCAGTTGAAACTTGACTGTGTGGATCCAATGCGCCATTTTTGCCTTTTATAAGTGCAGAATTTCCTCAGTGGTGAAGGTGGCTGGATTTGTGAGATCCGTTGGTCTCCCCTTCCATGACTTTGCAATGATATTGATGTTCTTGTTCATCTTCACGTTCTTTTGTGTACCTTCTGTAGAGCTGTCTGTTTTATACTTGTCGTTTCACAGTTCAGATTCATGACCCGTGAGATATGCAAACAATTTTTTTCACTAGATAGTTCTCTTAGCCTACACCAATTGTTGCACACAGCCTGCGTAATTAATTTCCATCTAGATCCGGGTCACTCATCTCCCAATCCAACTGAAGAAAGAGGATCTTGGGGTCCTCCTTATTAGCCAACTGCGTGTCTGGTTATTTAATCTAGTGTTTGTGATTTATATCTAATTCCTTCGTTAGCCTTCGGCGTTTTTTTCGATTGTCATTCATGCACTTAGGTATGGATGCAATTCAAATGTCGTGTTTACCGTTGTGATCGTGCTGTTAGTGAAACCTAAGCACATAGCTAAATATCTTATCCGCGTTTCGTTGCGGATATTTATTTTCGGACAGATATAGCCATAGAAGCTTTACCAAGCCAGTCGTGATGCCTTTCAAAAACAAGTTTGTGCAGATTGAACGCCTCTAAGCATCAACAAACGAAGTGTTTCATTAGCGAGCATGTAGGTGGGTCGTGAATAATTGAACACAAGGTACCCAGGCAAATGGAGGGAGAGATTGCATTTTGGTAGCTCTTGGTTATTGCGAATGTAAACTCATCGTTGGCAGGGCATTAGCCATCTAAGAGACCTGCTTTATTTATAATCTCACTACTCTGCATCGGGGTCTGCATCGTCAGTGCATCGTGGATTCGAGTGTTAAAGGTCATTTATCTCACTTTCTCACTTCCAGGGCCACTTTAAGGGACTTAAAGGTGAAGTCACCATTTCCTGGCTCGGAGGACCCTTTTTCCACCCTCACTGAAGACCTATGTGACCTTGTGGAGAAGGAGTCGCTTAAGCCAGATGGCTGCAGAGCTCGATGGGTGTGGGCTGTCGCCTGTCTTAACAGTCTCGCTGGCGTCAATGTAGGTTTTGCTCCCTACCTTTTTCTCCTCTCCAAATGGCTTTTGCTAACCGCTTAGATCGCTTGTGGCTCACATGCCATTGGATGACAAGACATAAAGTATCCAACCTCTATTCTCAAGCTAGTTTTATCATGTATTCTAATGTGGGAGACATTGAAATGTAATTTATTCCTGCGGTTACAATCAAAACTCGGGTTGTGATGAAATGAAGAAAGACCTTATACCAAGCTTGCAAAACTGACTTAATGCTTTGCAGTTGTGTTAATTTGTACAAAGTGGTCTGGCGATCAGAGCGTTTTTGATTTTGAATTTCACATTTACTGTGAAGAAAAGTGTTACTTATCCAAGTCACATTGTTAGTAACAGCGCTTTTCTCACAGCAGCAGCCAGGTGCCTTGTTGCCAGCTTTTTACAGTCCTTTGGCAGCAAATTAGCCCAACGACAGCGATTCCGGGAGTAGGTGCACTCAGAACGCACTTTATGTGGTCTGTTTAGGTGAGGCTTTAGTTTTACTTCACTGATACAAACAAGCAGTCTTATGCTTAAACACCTTGGTGGCACAGCTGGATTAGCATAGTTCCTTGGTAATGGCAACACTACTTTGACACTTACTGTCTGTCATTTTTCTCAACCTGGGTTTACTATTCCTATGTAGCCCGGGTTCCATTGAACTCAACCGGACAGAGGGTAGATAAGGACCTCAGGGTGGACGTCTTTATTTGCCAATCTGTGTGAGTAAGCCTTTGGGCCACGGCTCGCGTTTACGGGCTCGGCTAAAGGCTAGTGGAGAGGCTCTAGGACTGATGATGGGCCACTGAGTCGCCTCACCCCAGTCTATCTAAAGTCCTCGATTGGCCTTGATCTTAAAACAAGTATCAGTTCGATTTCGGCCATTTAGAAGGAACTGAACTAAAGCTAAACAAGAATGTTTTTTCGGGGTCTCCGAAATCTGTCACCCAGTCATTATTGGGAAGCCGCAATTCATTTGCTCTGCTTTTCAGACTTGATTTGCGCCAACAAGGAGTCATCGGCTCAATTTACAATGCGTCTCTTCTTAAGCCAGTTATCATAACAAAATAGCACCTCTGCTTTTACTTTTTCCTAGAGCCTAAGCTAGGAAAGCTCATTACAAGTCTCCTGTCCTTGTCTGTCGATGCTGCCTTGGTCTAATCCCAAAAATTACCATTGCTTCCTCAAATTCTCACTTAGTTTGTGTTTGCTACGTCAATATTTCTGACACCTGTCATAAGCCACCGTTCGGTTATTTTAGGTCCCAATTTTGGATTTCGCCTTGCAAAAGAGGGCAAAGCAAGCACGGTGTATGCTCATACTTCCTAGGACTTATTAATTCGACAATAGCGGCATTGTGCTGCAAGTCTCAATGTGGAAATATCTCTTTTGATAGGCACCACTTCCACTTCAGTTTCTATATCTGGTGGAGGAGATGTTCTAAAAACACTTTTTATTCAGCACGTGCCATATATATTTCGTTAATGGGTTCCTCATGCAAACCCGCACGCGGACCATGCACGCATTTGCGTCAATCGGTCCTCCTCCTTGCCCTTTCACCACGCCTTGAGATCACTGAGGTTCGGTGTTTCTCCCACCTTCATGCAAAGATGGGATTATTCTCGAGGGTTCCATGCAGTATAGGGATCCACCGAGACTAATCAAATCCTTGTTTTGGGTGCCAACGCTGCAGCTCTTCGCGGTCACTCTTTTACTTTGACAGTCACGGGACCTCCAATGAGCTATTATCAGTTGTGTGATATGCATTACTTTTTAAGCGGTGGTGCCTGTACCAGCTTTAATGCAATTACTGCGTACTAGGTTCTCTGTTAGGTTGGTTGTGTCAATATATATATATATATTCTATTCATGCCGAGCGTTTTTCGTGGTGGGAGTGGCTGTAGTCAAGCAATACAAGAGCGCGATAATAAAATATTTGATTTTTGACAACATTTTTGGTAGTTGTCTTGGCACTATTTTGATTCACTTCGTCATTGAACACGTTCGGAGTAGTCTCCCTGTTATAAGCGTCCGTCCATTCATTTATCCACAATAGTGGTCTCCTGTGCTATTCAGCACCGAAATATAAAAGAGCGCTCTTTTTGGAGACGTTAATTGGTGGATGTGGCTGCATTTCTCCCGTTCACCGTCCGGAAAATTGGGATACCAATGGCGTGGGTGACACGCAGTCTCATGCCACTGGTAGGGAACCGAGCCACCGGGTGTCAGACGGTTGGAGCAAAGCAACTTACCATTAAAGCTAAGGCCACTATGTTCGATTTTGGCACGAGCATGTCGCATAGCTTCCAGCCAAGTGATAAAACATCCGCGTGGAATTACCCTAATTACAGGCATGCGCGTTTTTGATGTTTCATGTAATCACACACGCTCACGCACACACCCCGAGTTCCTTTCTGTTTACGGTCACAGATACCTGCCAGTATGTTTTTTTTTATCAACACCTCAATGTTAAACACGCTGCAAAACCCTCTCCATTATCTCTTTGTCTTCGTCGTAGTACGCGAATGCACTGGAGAGATTAGAACAGTCTCCAGGCCTGTCCGAGGCTGTGAATCTCCTCAAGGGCTGGACATGCGGTACGGAAGCCCTAGAGGACCCCCTGGTGTACCTGCCCTGTCCGGAAACTTGCACCTATCCATCTGTCAGGTCGTGGAAGTGTCTCCCCGTTGAGCGCATTTATTCTCAAGATGCGACATCATGCTGATCTGTGTTGTTGCTACTGATTTTCAACAAATACGATGCTTTCATACATCATTTGATGGTTTTATTTTTTCTGAAAGTGCCATCGACTGAAGCTAAAGCACAAAAAAATTGCAAAATTGGGTGTGAAATGAAGGCAATGAAAGGTCTAGTCTACTGTGGGCCAGCTTTTACTATGTAAGTTCGCAGCAAAGTCTTGAAAACTCAGTTCTGGCTAATTATGGCGGTAGGTGGAGCAATTTCTTAATGCAGGCATTGGATAATGTCGTGTTGGGCACTTTTAAATCTCATCTGCCCTTCGCTTATCTTCACCGTCATCTTCCCTTTCAACTTTCCTCATAATACCGACTTACCAAAGTCGACTTTTAAACGAAGGTACCGCTAAATCAAGTATTATTGAAATCAGCCTCGACCTTTTGACTTCCACTGAATAGACTGTAAGCGCCTCTTCACGATTTGTCGCTCAAGTGCTCTCGGGGTTGGTTCATGTTTATTCGCGATTATGGGCTTTCGATGGTAATTGAGATTGTCCAAGGTGCAGTTCTTGCTCTTCCAAAGCGACGCAATGTTCCTTTTGAATGTACAAAATTTACTTCTACCTCGTTGCAATGTTATTTATGCAAGTAAAGTGATTTTGATTTGACTCGCAACTCATTTTTTGTGGAAATTAAGACTTCAGGTGGTTGGTGAATCGTGAATCTCATAGGGCTACCGTCTTTGTTACCACCGTAGTTATTCGATCAAATCTCCAGTTTTACAGTTCTAGATAGATGTCAACTTCACTGACGAGAACAGAGCCTCGAAATAGACGAGTCGGACAAAAAAATTTATTAAGGCAGATTTAAATTAAGCCGGAAAATTCGTTTCCATAGGCTTATTAACGTGAACAGGTTCAACTCTTCTGGTAATGCCGATGGCGAACGTGACACTCACTTCCAACACGACAGCAGTAGGGCGTTTAAATGGTTTGTGTGTCAGCCCTTCACTAACGGTTAGTCGCATGTCTCCACGTCAGTGAGGATTCCAAATGCAGTGCCTCCCACCCCACCATCATCACCACCACCACCGCCACTACTACTACTACTACTACTACCACCACCACCCAATCAGCTCGTGAGACGTCGAGCCCTAGATGCCCTGTTCACGGGCAACTCAACCTGTCGTACGACTAAGCTCCATGACCAACTTGTTCTTAAGTGGAGGGGAGGGGGAAGGGTGGCGACAAGCAGTCACTAACACAAAGATAGGCAATCTCGGCAAATTAGTGGGCTCTGGGTGGCATGGCAGTTGGGTTAGGCAGTTAGTTAGTCGGTTGGTTGGTTGGTTAGTTGAAGGGGCCCTTGTTGGGAGAGAGGAAGGGAACGAGAAGGAGAACTGGAATCCCCGGATCACACCATCACGCGTGGCGAAACTGAGGCGAGCATCAAAATGATGGTGAAGATGGAGAAACGAAACAGGCTGATCAAGGATGCTTTAGTTGTACTGCCCAATTGGAGTTGCATTTCGGGCTTATGCCAGGCGGTAGTCGAACGTGGGGATGTAATTGTAGCAATGTGAGTGTACCTGAGGGTGGGGATTATGGGGAGGAAATTGTTGAGAATGGTCCTTTTCGTGAGCTAACCTCAGACAAACCCCATTTGACACGCATGTGCCGATTTCGCATCTACACAGATCGCCTGCAACGAGTCCTCAAGCGCTTAAACGATGACAATGGTGGCACAATTGGGGGGATGGATCCATTTAGTTAGTGAATAGTGCTGGGAGGAACTGGAATGTATTGGTCCCATTTACCACCCAGCACCGCCGGTCATGCCTGAAACGGCAGTATTCAGCAATTCATTAGAAATCGTATCTGTACCTACTGCATTTATTGGGCTGTTCGAAGAGAAACTCTCCGTGAATCACTGAGTTATCGCTGTGCATGATGTAATCATACTTTCCATACCAAAGACAGTGTCCTCCTAGGACAACACTTGAACACTCACCATGATTGATAGAACGCGGCAATGCGTAAGAAAAAATGTCAATTTGGGGGTTGCGCTAGTGCATGCTGTCTTGAGCCAAACGAGATGGTGGGGTACGTGAACAGTGGGTAGAACTGCTATGGCTCATCAGGCGCTGGATAAGACGACCTTTGAAATGAACAGACGCGCACACATGGTCGCACACATATTCAAATGCGCATGCTACAGAAAGTCAGGGATTGAATGCAAGTGGTTGACGTTATCACTTACTTATGCAGGCAGTCGTGCGACTCAGTAGAGCCCAAGTTACTTCCTTTTATTCCTTATCTTTGCACGGACTCCCGCTGTTAGGATGGGCTATCATGTTGTCAATCATAGGCCACTGCGCAACCTTCTTCATCACCTCCGTGTGCACAAATACGAACCGAACAACACAACCAAGTACAGTAAGGCAAACGTTTTTCTCTATCCTTCCTAATTTTACTCCCCTTATCCGTCTATTCTTAAGAGATATGAAGTTATATGGACTGGTTTTCTCTTTGGTTGATATTGAGATACCTGAAACAGCTGCCAATCAGATGGAGCATCGTGGATTCAGGAATGTTAGACTCTGCGTAATATGGAATCACTTTGTCCTTTGGTGGTAAAATTTGTGTTAAAAGGCTACTGGCAGCGATCAAAAGTCCGCCATCGCCTTGTGAGTGTTTAGTAAAACTACGAATACATTATTAGAGAGTGTGAACAAGTTCACAGTTCGTTTAACATTACCGTAGATTTTCAAAAACAAACGCTGCTCTATGGAATGGTCGTGCTATCATTAAGTGGCATCAAGGCGACGTCACAATCATCTTGAATCAGATTTTAGAGCGGCATGATTCCCTCAGGTGAATCTAACACCCGAACTTTTCTGGCCCGATCGAACCATTGTTGGTCATGTGTTGGAGCAGTTAATCCTGGACCTAACATAGGCATTTGGAAAATGGTTCAATCCTTTCTCGAGAGGCATAACCAGAGTGATCAGACTCCTAAAAATGGGCTCAATCAGTAATTTTGGACTACTAGTGAACAGCTGAGGCACTTTTGTGGTTGAACTCAGAACATTGAAGCCCTCATGTGAGGTGCTCTTGACTCGAGAAAGAAGCTGACAGTGACATTACGCGACACCATTCCAGATGTGGAGGGGAGCGAATTTTGCCGCCGAGACAGGTGCTGGCAACAAACGAGGTAGAGAAGGACTTCCTGTGTTAAATTCTGTTCAAGTTTCTTCAGGATATTTGGTTTGCTACATTCGCTTTCTGCCCAAATCATTTCCACCTCACCGCCAGGAGTACGGACAAGAAAGTCCCCTTCGGAAAAATAAAGAAAAAGGAAAATACAAAAAATGATTTATGAATCCGTCCCACCAGCCGAAGCGCATCGAAACCGTTTTATGCTCTTTGAGCTGTCCATTGAAATACATTTCCTCTACTTTTATTGTCTTGATGCATCAATTAATTTTTGTTTAATTTTCGGTCCATACTGGCTTATTTAAGTGAGCTGTGGAGGCACCAACAAACCTTTCTCCTTTTTGCAAGACACACCTTTTGAATGCTTGTAGCACTAACTGCACTTGGGTTTGCTTCCAAGATTCAGTTTAGCGTTCTCGAATGAATTTGAGGGCTTTATAGCCGCTAAATCGTGATATTAATACTTTAGCCCTTCCTTAGCACTACCATCAGACGCCTAGACTTCCACGCTTGGTTTGTTTAGTCCTCCCTTTTGACAAGGTGCTGCTGAAGCTCTGCCCTGTGATGCATCCAACATCCACTTGAGCTTCACCATGTGAATACTGTGGAACTGGACGGTCGCCCACCTAAAACAGATCGTATGCAACACCCGGTGGTTGACAAGCGTGTGTGTGTGTGTGTGGATTGTGTAAAAATGCTTTTAAAATTTATTTTGAGCAAAGGAGTAGAAGCAGTGCAATCTCGGGTATGCAGTTAGGTGTTGGCTCCTGTCACACCCCTTTTAAGCTTGCGAAGACCACACCCTGAGTTGACGCATCTGTGTCATCTTTTTGCGTGGAAAGGCATTTCTTTCTGCATGGCTTCGAGAATAAGAAGGCAACGATGAAGCAAGTTTCCTTGCCTAATTGATCCAAGCTTATTTTGCAATGGGCAGCAATCAGTTCTTCTCCTTTGAAGAGGGTGGTGATGCTTCGCGGATCAGAGTTTCCACGATGCTTAGCTGCACATAAACAGGACTTTTAAGGTAAATTAAAATGGGTTTTTCTTGCAGTAAAAATTAATTTGGTCAAATATGCCTAGATTATTTTTAATGTAGTGATGATATTCTTTCTCGAGTCGTAGCAAGTATCCACTCCCGTATGGAAGTGGTAATTAATTAACCGAGTTTGTTCCATGCAATCTCTCATCTGTTGCCTTTCGTGGAGGTGAGCATATTGCACCTTGTTGATGAACATCAGAGTCTTGCTTTCATTGTTTCGTGGATTCGGTTGAGCTGTACCGACCACAACTTTAGGCACACAAACGACCAGGCTTCCTAAAGCTGTGATGCAAAAATTTTCCCAAACAAAATGTTATTCTTGCTACCGAGGCAAGGTCTGCGCAGTCAGGCATGCAGTCAGGCTACCCCCCAAATCACTTTCCTAATAGGTATGAGGTTATAAACAGTTTGCGTCTGATCCCTCTCAGTTCATTACTCATCGCATTAAGTCAAATTCAGATCTCCTGTATGGGACGGCTACGCTTCACAGTTAAAAACACCGAAGGAGACAGTAGTTTCGATTTAAATTCTCTATCAGCTCCATGATGTGTACTATTTGATGGCACCGTCACCGGATAGATGCTTCATTCATCGAGCTTTTAAACACCACTAACACTGCTTTATGATTTTCACAACAAAATTTGCACTAGAAGATATCAAGCGCCCACCATTTATTTTTTCAAAGAATAGCAAAAGACAAGGAGAGCCATGCAAACGTCGCCTCTGCAGCTTTGGGCTTAAAGAAGCAGAGCTTCTACTGCTATATAACTAGGGAATATTTTGAAATATATTTAGAATGATAGAATAGTTTGAATTTTTAGCTACCGATAGGCACGCTTGAGTAGTATGTGCAATGCTTCTCTCCAAGTGGGTGCTGCAGAGGCTTATAACTTATCATGTGTCGATTACTTTCATGAATAGACGTTGACTCCTGCAAAATTAGCCGCCCTCATCGTCCAAATTTGATTATCTTACAGTCCTGTAGCTAGCATCTACTCATGTTGCTGTCATCCTTCCCCAAACTCACTTGAAGCTTTGCCTAGGGTTGGTGCCGGTGCCCCACACCCCGCTGCACGTGCATGGGTACGCATTGGCGTAAGGGCAGCCCCATGAGCATACATGCAAAATTAGCTACGCCCTCTAGACAGGCCTTCCTTACCTCAAAGCCCGGCACCTCGCCAATTGCGCACATGTGTGCGTACGTACGTGCAGGGGATCGATGCTGGCGCGATCCCCCTCCAGCTAACCAGCCAATCGCGTCACGTCCGTAAATTCGGTCACTAGACGTGCACTGCATATTGTGCCGAACCACCTCTGCGTCCTCAAATGTGAACAAGTGGAAGCCAGTTGTGGTGGGCGAAGAGCCCCATCGGCCGCTTTGTAAAGCTCTCCCAAGTTTCGCTAGTTCGCCTCCTCATAATACCGACCGGATTGCTGTGCACATCCAATTAAGGCATTCCTTTCCGTTCCCGTCATCGACAATGGCTTTATCACAACCGAGAATTCGTGTCCTTGGGAAGACTATTTCTGCTGCGGCAGTCTACATCTTAGCAACGATTGACCTTCCGCAGGTAGGCAAGTAATTGCAAGTGGTGTGAAAATAGCGACCTGCAGGGTTTAAAACCAGTCTTTTTAAGGCTAACTTGCAAATATGCAGTTTCTGAGGGCTGGAAAAAGCTTCCCTCATCCGCCATAAAATACTCGTTTCAGAGGAAAATCGTCCAACAGAGGTGAGCCGTTTTACGGTTTCAATTAGAGCTTCTTCTTAAGTTCCTTTTAACCAAAGGTGCTGTATATGTGCTATGTGGGATCTTTGGTAAGGAATTTGAAGCAATTCACGTAGATGAATCAAGAGGCAAGAATGGGAGCCGAAATGTGTTTCCCATTCACAAAAAAATTGTTTCAAGCTCCATTTACCGTTGTTGCTTTCACCTAGATCGCCGAAAACTGCATCTCCTACTACAAGGCGTAAAAAGGCTACGCCACAAGTCCAATCCCGGCCAGAAAAACCAAGGTGAGGCAACACACCACCCGACCATTGCCTCCTCAATGAGGGCGAGTTGGTTTCATGTTTCCTAAGTGTGTGAAGGACGCTAGGCAATCCATCAGTGTCGAAAAAAGTTTCTGCAGCGCCCCGTTTGCAGTGGCAATCAAATCGTGGTAATGAAAGCTTGCTGGGAATGATTTGGATGTCTACACTACGGTTAAAAGTTACTTTTTTTTCTTTTATGCATCCACATCACATGCTCTTTCAAGGCTTTTTGGCATCCAGGCCACTCGACTCACCAGTTAGGCGGTTGGGGACTGCGGGTAACCAATTCTCTAAGCTTATAAGGTGTCCCTGCTTTTAAACCCTGACCAGACTGTGAATTGGAGATTTGAGAAGCCATGGGTAAGGGGCCTGCGATGTAAATATAATCTGTGACGGTAATACTGATGATGAATGGTGATAAGATTTAGACTACAAAGGAAGTTTTGACTAACTGCTTGGTTAGCTTAAAAGTGAGTGTTAGCTATGTTTGTCTGAAGTCGATTTCTCAGTGAGTCCACTACTTTCCCTCCTGAATTGTTTTCCACCAACTACTCATTAACACATTCTTTATCAGCGTCGCACATATATGACGCCCGAATGCACTGAACCCCAAAGATTCTCATTTATCGTGATGCATTGTGCCTTCATTTTGGGGCTAAAACATGCTTTCGAACTCACGAATAACAGTCCTTGAATTGGTGGTAAAAGCGAATGTCAGTTAGTGCCACGCAATCACTCCCTATTTACTCTCCCTGTTTTTTTTAGATCTTTGTCAATCAAAACTTGCTCGACTCAACTTAAAATGAGATATTTTGTTAGCGATTTGTTGACAATTGTATAATGTGCGAGTGGACGTCGATCCTCCGCATCAATGGATGCGATCGGTAGAGAAGTACTGCTGCATTGACTTGTATGCCAGCTTAAATAAGATTATCTCACTGAAAAGGGGATGCAGTGCAAGAGGATCACCGCCTCGCTCGCAGAGCCGCTGGCACTGCCGACGACAAAACGAGTGGGATAGACTCGTGAATGAACGCACGAAATTCGCCATGTTGTCATTGTCAGGCGGAGGAGAATGTCTCATCGTATTTCCGGGTCGTGAGTCAAATAAAAGTAAAAAAAAACTGTTTGTCTGGAAATGGTGAAAAGCTGCATTTCGAGATGCTGAAGGAAGTGACTTCAATGAGTCACTCCGGTCAAACTTCCCACTTGATGTAAACGTCCGGGTTTTCTTTTCCTAGGTAACAAAAAGGCTGTCAATCTTGGCACATTCTTTTGGTTTCTATTTAGCAGTGAAATTATGCTGATTATGAAAGTGGAGTACTTACCCCAAGTTATTTGTATAAGTCAATTCTTAGTAGGATATTGTAAGTTTTCGCTTTGATTTCAATTGGTTTTACCAGTTTCATTAAGAACTTTTCGTGACAAGGGGAAACTTTTGCTTGTCTCAGTCTCAAGTGTAAACGGATGCAGAGGAGGAAGACGAGAACTTCCCTCAACAGAGATGGATCGTTGCCTGCCCCACTAGCCTTTAAATCATCCAGCGACGCTTATTCGGCGTACCGCTGTCCATCGCCTTCGGCCTCTAAGGCCTGTCAGGTGAAGCTCTCATCCACAGTTCCTTCAAGTCACCCCTCCGGGAGGGAAGAGGACAGGCATGAGAACCTATAAGAAGGTTCCAGGCACCTTTGGAGGCGAGGATGATGCTCGAATCGTCCGTTTTGAATGGAAAGTAGAGTAAGGGTTTTCAACGACCAAGTCAAAGTTTGCTCCTCACAAATTGCACATCCAACGTGAGTGGTGGGATTACACGACTGCATTCACTTTGGGTGCAACATTGGCGCCAAACACAGTTGCTCATGTGACTTGTCAGCATGCACCACCATCGCTATTTGACCCCACTGATATCCACTTCGATTCACTTCCACGCGAAACAGCACCGTTTGTCACTGGCACTGCTGAATGCTGCTTTTTTTGGCTTGGTGTGATCACGTCTGCGCATCCGTTGGTGACAGGAGGCAGTTGCCAGATCCACGTTTGTTTGTACAAGCCATTGAAATAAACAGGACACTTTTGTGCTCCCATTAAAGCTCTTTATTCAACTGGACGTCAAGAAATTTGCTAGAATTTATGTTTGATAACGTTCAGGAGCTGTGCCACAAAATGGTGGTAGCTTTCCCCTCCCTACTACTGATGCCTATCGGCAACAGGGAATGTTTTATCAACCGCGATGAGGCCAGGTGTGTCAGCATCTCATGTTTACACTTAAAGTGAAATTTTCCCCCTTGAAAAGGGGCGAAGGAAACACGAAGCGATGCAGGGCACAGCGCTGGTTTCGTGAGTATCCAGCGTTCCGCTCTGTTCTCACAAACTACACCGAGTTAGTTCTTCCACCTAATCTGAAAATCCATAATGGGGTTAATCAGTCCACAAACTAATTCTCTGTTTAGGTGCCTTCTACTGTTGTTAATGCTTCACTTGGAAAAGCACCATATTATGCAGCTATTGTCTCCCACTCCTGGATTGGTTTCGTGATTCCTTGCCATTATCTGCACAATGGCTCTTTTAATTGGCAGACGAGGTGGCATAGCCCATAAAGCTGGATATTGATACTGTGTGAGCTGAAACTGTGAACCGCATGAGTGGCGAGCCTTCACGTGTAAAGCAAAAACTCCTCAATCCTCGGATCAGGTTGAAGTGAAACTACTTCAAGCCGGATAGTTTTGCTTCTCCCTCTAAGGTCCTATCATCAATTTCATTGCAACTTGTCATGGGAAAGTATTGCCATGTCAGTATTTTATTTCTGATTATGAGAATATTTGTGTATCTTACTCATTGCAAGCACGCCTCCAATTCAGGCGGTTAATTTAATTATCACCGAGGCAGCACGGCACAGCACACAGGTGAGTCACAATGTTGACCTAGCGGTTAATGAAGGCGGTGCATCGGCACAGTCAGACCTACTGACTACCAGCGCTATCCCCATGGCTTGGAAAGGCGATCCTAAGGCGGAATAAGGTGGCTGTCTGTTGCCTGCCTGTTTGGGGGTACATCAAGTTACCCTCCGTCCCTCCCATTCCCTACTCCCACCTCACAGACAGGCTGCCTCGCATTTTCGTCCAGTCGGTTGGTGCACCGTTTGAAATGCACACATCTCTTTTTCCCGTATTGGACATAACTAAGAATAGCGCAAGTATTTATCTATTTTTGTAAGCGTACTTCTGTTCAGTACCCTCAGAGTCTCATTATTATTGCACTAAAACAAAACTCGATGTAATTTGATTCTCAAAAGTAAGTTACGAAAAGAGATTACATGATGTTGTTTTATTTGGGAAAGGAAAATCACAAGCCATTTGGAGCGCTGAGAGGTGGTTAATTAGTTGACTGGCTGTTTGGTTGGTTGAGAAGGCACCGAGGCCTCCGTGACACCACGATTAGGGTGCTGAAGAGCGAGGATGCAAATCAATTGGATGGCAAACAAACAGCTGAGTAGTCTGCACCAGTAGGGTCCCGGCGTTTGAACTCAGTACAGCAATGCAACCAATGAGCAGCAACACAGGCTTATAAAAGCACCAGAACACGTGCTCATACACCCACACACTCTTCACACTTATACCCAAACGCTTTACGCCACGTTTGTGTGTGTGTGTGTATGTGAATGTGTCTGATCAAGCAATGAGCAAAATACGTCATGTTTCGTTAGAACAGACTCCCTCACCACCCGAACGGCTGCCTCGGCTGGTCCCACCACCAGCGGCAGCGGTGAGTCTTCACGGCTCACCATCGAGACGACATCTTGTGAGCGAATCGCAAGATTTCAGTCAACTTTCTCCTCAACGTCCATTTTCAGTTAGACGCATCTCCGAGGACATCACCACACGGACGACCTCGCGTATACGCTATCCCAGTGAACAGATGTCGCATTCTCCACAACATAGACCTCTGCGACCCAACAGCCAACCTTACCATCAAATCTTTGAGCAGAGCAACAGCCGTGCCGACACACCAGCAGACGGGCGGAGGGCAAGGGCAACCAATCTCCCCAGCGTCACTTCGGGAGTGGCAGTGAAGGACTTCTACGGCGAAAACTGGACGTCTGGTGAGGAAGGAGATGCGAAGAAACGCTTTCACCTAAAGGAATATAGACAGCAGAGGCGGGAACGACGCTACTCTTTGGCTCCCTCCACACCTGGACTCGAGGAAAATGGTGTAAGTTGATGGAAGACTTATAAAAAGGTGACACTTTTCTGTCTTGCTGTCAGGGTGAGTAAACTCAGAATGGTGGTATTATCAGTTGTCTTTTACATAATTAACTAATTCGATATTTTACGCCACGAGGCCTGACCTCTCTGGCCCTAGCGTGTATTGTAAGGCCAGCGCGTGATCATGGTTGCTGGCGGATCATCTGAAGGGAGTCAGTAAAGTCTTGCAGTCTTTTCAATCTAAGTGAATGCTCATGTGTGGGTGATCGCGGATTCGGATTCCAAATAAGTCCAGTTTTAATGCTGTCGAGCCAATGGAAATTCTGAAGGTGCACTATTGTCTCGATTTGTAAAAATGAAATACCCTTGGCCCTGGCGCCGATGAATTTTGTCATCTCTTAGTTGAACGAGTTCGAACGTTTGGATGATTTATTGACAATGAAAGTTTTATGCATTATGCAAGGCACCAGGGTGATACTTCCCTCCAACCTTGTGTCAATCTGCCCCTTGACTGACACGTAGGCGTGTTTGTTGTGAGAGTGTTTTCGAAGCATATCAGGTAACACTAAGCATGCCCTCCTAAGGTCGTTACAAAAGTGTAAAACAATTTTTATTTAATAGCTTATTATTCAAACTTCACTTTCATGGCTTGGTAATGGGTGTGGTTTGTCTTTCTATTAATCGAGGAGAGATTTCAGTTCTTTGAAATAATCATCTCAGTAGTCACCCATGGGCACACTCCACTAACTCCAGGAAATTTTATGTGCAGATCAACCAATTTTGTATCGTAGTGCCGCAATTCCTCAAAACTGGTTGTAGTTTTTATGGCAGAAGCTAAATGACCACAGAGCGCTTTTCGTGCGCTCGAATGAACACGACTACACACTGCACACTGCAACCCTTCCCCAACCCGACACTGCTTCGTTGCCAATTTCACCTTGGCTGGAGAAGCAACCAACCTTGCCCTTCCCTCAGTCTCACCCGCCTCCGCCTCCGCCTCCGCCTCCGCCTCCGCCTCCGCCTCCGTCCCCGGCCCAACTTTTGCTTCGCACGCTACCATTGAAAGGGTTTGCTGCAACCCTCGAGAAAATACGGTAACCACTTGGGGTGTGGAGAATCACAATCTACCCACTTAATAGCCCCCTACACCATCCACCCTCCTTCCTCCCCCCTCCGTCCTTCCTCCTGCCCCTTCCCCCTTGCCAAAGTGCCATGCGACGTCCTATTGCAGGTCAGCTTTGTGCCGACAGTGGCAGGTCTACTTCCCTCTGTCTGTCCAGAGATCTCTTCATGAAGTCACACATGCCTCAGGGACTGGCAATGCGTGGATCACTTTGAGGCAACCGATCATGTGTTTGTCTTGTCAGGCGTCCCTCCTCATCTCAAGTCAACTGACCAACACTCTGAAGTGCACACCTCCTTCCTTTGCAGTTGATGCAGAAGTGGGAAAGCAGCCAGTTACTGCATTGCCCAAGTTAAACACGGAATCGAATCTCCACAACCGCCACTAAACTAAACCAAACCAAACCAAACCAAGCTAAGCTAAGCTAAACTTAATTAGCGCGTTCGACTGTCACGTCTCCTCTGAGTCCTCTGTCACGAAGTCGACGGAAAGCTTCTGCAGCAGCTGTGGAGCTGAAGTCTGTGGGTTTGTGGGTCAGACAAGTGTACCCTACACCGTGTAGTGTGACGGAGGGTTCAGCTCAACAGGCAAATAGTAGAGCACATAGGAAAGACCACTTGCTTCATTACTAATGGCATCCAGGTTGGCAGGCCCACTTATGTTTTCGCAGGTCGTTGAGGTGATCGGTCCTGAAAATCACACAACTTTTTGGTCACCTATAATTGCATTGCTGCTTCATTTTCTCTAAGCGTTGGCAAAAGTAAGAGAATTTTTTGGCTGTATAAATTGTTTATCTTAGAAATTCAGGGAAGTTATTTCATTTTGCTGATTAAAATGAGCTGATGTTGTAATATTGAGGCATTGTTATAATTAGTTCCGTGCCCTGTCCTCAGCTTCTTCATCGGCCTTGAAGAGCCAGATCGTTACGACCATGCCTTCTGTATTCCTTTTTTTATCAACACAATCTACACCTGCATTGAATGGATAGTGCAATCCATGTAATATTTCCTTGATTTGCATTTTCTTTAGCTTTCTGTAACTGCTTCTCCTTCCTTGCTAAGACTGCGTGAAAATGGAGGTCTAAGCTTTCTTGGCTATGCATCTGTGCTATTCCAGTTTTGCAATGAGCTTGCATTTAGTTACCCTTTACGGTACTAAGGTTGGTTATTTGGCAGACGTATTTACTACCTCACGTATGATTGCCTTCTGCAAGGCTTGAGTTCCTCCACTTAGAGGCAAGGCCAGCCACCAATTCTCACTTCCATGTGGATCGACTTCTTATTAGGCACATTAACAAAATTCGACAAACAGTAGTTCACGGAGCCTCCACGGTTTACACAACAGGTCATAACATAAATAAAGTTGGTACATGGCATGACCCACATGGTGAGATACAAATTACGGAACGCTTTCCAGCTTTTGTCATTAGTGCAGCAACGTTTATAACATAGAAACAACTTTTGGCGATTCCTCACCGTCCGCCTAGGTGAATCGCCTGCCGAATGACTCCGTAGAAATTGCTAAAACTTCCAACTATTTTTGTGACCAGTCACAGTCGGACACATAATGCTTCGAAGCCGCATCGAGAATACGGTACTCTGAGGTCTAGAAATACCAATGCTAGGGCGTCCTTTTTGGCGAATAAAAATGCCTTGGGCAAATCGGAACCGAGGTGCCTTCAAAATTCCTTCTCGGAGAATTTTAAAACCTGAAAAAATTAGGTAAACAAAAAAAAATTTCATGGTCCTATGTCTGTTTAAAGCATAGAGGCGTACTGACACAAGTCTTGCATGTTGAAGTGATTACTAAGAACGACAAGGCCTGGTTCACTCTCATTCACCGATTAACAATGACAGGCCACAACCATCCATCGCCTAGTTGACATTTGTCGTAAATATTCCATCGTTGCCATGTAATTCGCAGACAGGATTCATGAAACACGAGATTTGGTCTAAGCATAGCGCAATCCCTTGGAGTCTGTTCGTCAATCATCGGTCAGTCAGCCTTAGGAAGGTAAATGCCGCTGAAGGCCATTTAAGTATTCCACCTGTCTGTAGTGAGATGACATGTGGAGTACTGGAGAATATCTTATAAATGTGGCAAAGCGTGCTTCTGCTACTCTTTTGTGTTTCCTTTTATCAGGAGAGCTAGCATGACTATTTCAATGAGACCTATGTAAGTTATAAATGTCCTGTAACCCATTGAAAAAGGAATAGAATTCTTTTTACAGTAGCATAAGAAAGGTTAATTCTTTTCCTTCTCAATCCTTATCTGCCTCGTAATCAACCCAGGCAATCAGCGATTCTGCGAGAGATTTGTCAACACTACGAATGTACTACTCATTACCAGTACCACGATGAACATGCATTTAACTGACAATTTGACAGGTAGGCCTTACTGCCAAAAATTGTGCTATGCATCATGGCAATGCGCCTCTCTCACAATTCAGCTTGATAATACTCATAATGAACACCTTAGTCATTTGGTTTGAGTTAAGGGCAAGTGTCTTAGCTGAATTTGTTGACAGGAGACACTAACGCGTCGTCGCACATTCAAAAGGCAACAATGTATGCACATACTCACCTCGCGAAAACTCATCTACGAAATGTTTGCACTTCACTGTCAGCATTCATATTGTGGGTATTAAACACGATGGGATATCTGTTACTCTGCAGGCGAAAGTGTGCAGACACTGAGGTTATTGTTGGGCGGAGTGAAGAACCGCCGACTTTCAGCCCCTATTAACCCTTTCAGAAGACTTAGATGGAGGCACGAATGCGCGCGATAACTCAAGTGGCGCGCCTCCTGTGTGTAGGTAAATCAGAGGTTGGCTGCTTGCTATCAGGCGTCCCACTTCCTTATTTTCATGCTGGTTTGCTCTATGTATTCCTGTTCGTTTCATACAAAACCGCTTACTAACTTCAAAAGCGGCTGATCAGCGATTAGCCTTGGAGCTGGTTCCCAAGAGGCACAATAGGCATCCTAGCACTTTGAGATGGCAACAATATTGACGTCTTATTCCTGTTACTTCTTTGATAGATACTAAGATTGGAAAAAATGATGCATAGTTTCCAGACTTTAAAGTTTGCAAACTGTAATAGAAATTACTCACATAAGCATTTAATAACTCTTCAATTTAGCATTCCTGGAGAGAAAAACGCTTTGCCACACCTGTCGACCTATATCAAGTTAGATATGAAGGGGAAGAAGAAGAAGAAGAAAGAGAAGAGGGCGGGATGGGGAACTGTTATTAGGTTTTGCAAACACTGCCTGTGTACTCCGACGTCCATTGGTTCAGCCCATTATTTACTCCACTACACCTCACAGCCAATCAGAATGTGCGATTGCGGCTAAGACTTGCAGCATCGTAAGGCACACATACACACGCGCCCATCGGCACCGCGAAGTACACAATTGCCCCGGGTTTGATGCGTGCAAACAGGCCAGAGTACTATGAACGGCACCCATTGCCACGGGAATGGCATTCGAAAGACCAAGTCGGAGGGCAGTATCTGCGTCATTCGAATGCTCATATCCTTTGACGATCGGGCGATGAATAAGCGGGATGTCGAGTCGGCGCTGGTGAATAGTCTCTCCCACTCTTTGGGTGTCCCAACCCCCTCAAATGAGCACACACAATCCACTTCGCGTCGGCACTCCTTTGGCATTCATCTCCTCCTCGGCGCACTGAAACGACATAGGTCCTCTACTGGACCCATCCACGAGAAGGTTTTCGAGCATCACAACCACAGCCACTTTCAGCACTCCACTCACAAGACGGAGGAGTTCTCAGGTCATGTAGCTCTTACTACCCATCACACGGGATTACTTCTTAGTCTGCCCAGCCCCGTGAAACCTGTTAAGAGTGTACACTTTCTAGTGGGGAAACAGGAGGACTATGAGTCAACGAACCACAACCAAGGAAGAAGACGGAGCCGATTATTTACACGTCACAGTATTAGTACTACCTCGAAATCGCATTTGGTGGAGAATGCAAAAGCATTCGAGGAGAATGATGTGATGGATTTTCCTCTACGAAGATCAATCTCCTTGGGACGGTTGATGGAAGATCAGAATAAGTGCATGGATGTAGTGTTTCAGCACTCGGATGGCAGTCACTTGGAGGTCTTCGGCTTGGGCTCCAAGCCGACCCTAGGGAGGAGAATTCGTCGAGTGGCGAGGGGTTTTAATCTCACTGACATGCACTGGATTTCGAAGAGGCACTCACCTTCCAGTGGAGTGAGTCTGAAGTCGGCCTCGAGCTATGAGGCGACAGTTGGCGGTGGTTTGACCCTTACTTCGTCTTCGTTGAGGATCCAGACGGATGTGAGTAGAGCTGTAACCACTTCCATCCCAGCTTCCTGTCTACTGCTTTCGATGGCAGTCTGTCTTGCATCAGCGATTGAGAGTTAAGATGTCTCTGTTTACTAATCGGTGGAGTCTGGTTTTTGACGACGGTTGATGCCTGAAATGAGTTTTGAAGGGGTTAGGACAGAGGTAGCGCCCTTTTAATTTGCCTCAAATTCGTCGATTTTCGTTTGGTCTGAAGACACTACGATTGCGTTGGCTCCAAACAAGGCAGTAAATCACGATTTGGTGTACTTTTTGTAAACGTTTGCAAGTCAACTTAAATTAATTTTCTTTTTGCCGCCTTGTAAATGCCGTTTTGCTGGTACGAATTTCCATTAGAAGGACGTCAGTTGTGCATTGTGCAAAGGTATCCCTCGGCATTCTGTATTGCTCGCTGCATAGATTAAATTACACCTCACAAGTTCCAAGTCTTGTGAAAAAAAAGATTAAAAAAAATTTAATGTTTAGCCACTTTCATTGGTTCCATTGAGACTTATCTCAGTAATGAATAGCGACTTCTCGCCTTTTTCTGACAAGTAGTGAAAAGCAATTCCTTTAATACACCATTTCGAAAGTCTGGATTAAAAACTAGTTCTTAACTTCCCAAGGTAGGATCACAGAATGGGATATGCCACAAGAAACCCATCTTCTGCATCAAACGAATTATTTGAAAATCAACTTTCGACTAATACGGACGAAAAATTGCTTCGTTTCGCTTAAGCATCCTGCAAATGCTTTTCTATGTATTATTTATGCGAATGCATCGTCTTCAAGCACCTCATCTTTTGCATTACCTTTGAAGAGGCGTGCTGTCAAAGACGGGAATAGTAGTTTGCTAAGTGCTGTCAGGGCAATCATAAATGAGTTCCTACCCGTCCTTAAAGTCTGCTAACTGATGAAGTAAGAGTAATGTTGATGTTGATGTTGATGATGTTGACGTCCTGTTGAAGCAACACCACTGCGCCTCAGGCCAATCCTTTTTCACGCAGACTGAAAAAATGTAGTCCTGGTCGCAAAGTGCCAACCCTGGGTAAAAACTATTTTTTAGCTTTGATATGTTCTGTGCCTACGAATCCCCCTATCGAAATTTTACTTTGGTCAAGTGACTATCATCAGCTGGAAGTTTGTTTCCTTAGAATTGATTATCCCTTTTTGGAGAAATCGGAAGTTAGGCTTTCTTCCCCACTTTAATCGGTATTTCTTGCGATCCGGTTACACTTGGATCGAGTTCAATAGTAGAAATTGTGCATTGTACAACGATGGGCGGACGGTACTCACACCACAAGACCGATTCAGCTTGCGAACGACTGCTGCGTCATGGCGCATCACGGAGTGCAGTGAGGTGCCTCGCGAACACAATTGTGTCACATCTATATGCGCTAATTGATATCGATTATCGATCAATGTCAATTAATTGTTTCGCCACACCAGCATTACAAAGGGAAGACTTTTGACGAATCAATCATTCGACAAACGCCCTTATGAAACTTTTCACCCTTTTTTAGAACCCGTGTTGGTTTAAACCTTTTGTGTGGCATCTAAGGACAAAGCATGAGGCCATCACCTATCGTCACCACAAGTGTACTTTTAAAAGTACGTTCGGAACATAGTTGCGTTACAATGCGTGTAATTTGATGAACAAAAAAAGCAGTTAATATGGCTCGTGAGAGTGAGGTTGGAATTTGACCCCAACATTCACATGATCATCTGACTCCCTAACACCTTTTTTGTTTTTTCCTGTAGTTTTTTCTTCTGTTTTACATTATGCAATACTTTACTCCAATCGACTTAATTGACCAGTTTTACGCTGAAGATAGGCCTGTGTGGGTGAGTAAAATAATTGTGCAGTGGAAAAAACGACTGTTAGGCTTGTCGGTGGGTGTGAAAGTGTCTAGAAGGCTGAAGGCACCCATGAGAAGGCTTTTCCGTAAAATGAATCCACAGTTAGCGATTCCCCCTGCTTACATCATTCTTCGAATTGGTAAGTGGAAGCTGTGAGTCTCATCTTGTGGGCTGTTTAAGAAAGTAAAGTTGTCAAACCATCTTAGAACACCAGTGAAGCTAAGTACAGCTTCCGCTGGAAATATTAGGTTTTTTATTGCTAGAAATCCAACATTTCAAATCATCCAAAAAGACTGAATTTCCACTTCATTGCATTTCACTAAAGTATCACCTTCACTACTTTTTTCCTCATTCGGCGTTCATTATTCTACGAACTTTGATTGACAATAGAATATATACGCTATATTATCAGGGGACAAACTGTTTCGGTGTCTTGAAACTACGTTAAGGAGTGAACTCAAGGTCGTAGGGAACCTTTGAACCGACACTTCTGTCGATGGCTTAAGTATGTGTCAATATCAGAATTCGAAACACTTGAACAATGCATTGCCCGTCGGCCCCTCAGTCCTCCTCGTCGCCTGCATCTACCCAATGCCGATTGAGTCTGCCAAGCTGCTTAAATAGTGGAACCGCTAACAAATGTCCGACTCCACAGATGCACCTACGACGACGTCTCGCCGCGTCCTGCTAGTACAACACGTGCCACTTGTTACACACCTTTGCATAGTTTCACTGTCACTTCAATGTGAACCATCCATCTACCCACTTGCTACATTGTTTTACTTGCAGGGTTTATAGCGTGCTCGTTGTTAAAGTGGCAAAGAGAAACTAAGTAGGGATTATTTTTTAGTAAAAGGCGACATCTAAGCACAAGTACTACAAATCAATCACCATCGACATGCACACATGAAGTGTAAGAAAATGCTTTGGTGTTACTCTTCTTTTCATTTCAATTCAAAGGAATTCAACGCAAGGGGATATTTATTGAACATGCTTTAACTGATAGCACCCTAGGAATGGTCACACAGTCAATCAAACTTGAAAGAGTTAGTTTGGCGGATTTTCCCATCTGTCCTTCCCGAGAATTTGATAGTACTTTTAAAAATCTGCTAAGTTGCAATATTTTTACCGGGAAAGTTCGGACAAAGACGGCTGGGTTTTTTGCTGGCCCCTAACAAGGCCATCTTCATGTTTGCCTTCACCTTTTTTTCCATTTTAACTCCGTCTAGTTCTAAGTCACCGCCAGCAAATAGCTGTTGACAATGCCTCACGCAAGGAAAAGTAATTGGTGGCATCAAATTGCTTCCAAATCTGCCAAAAAATTTGGCTGGCCCAGTGTCACAAATTGGCCAAGTTGAAATCAACACCATATGTGATCTGGCTAGCATACGGTTTATCCAAAATAATCGTGATCAATGTTCTATAATGGGGTTCTCTGTAAGTTTATTCCAAATTATTCATTTGTTTGCAAGCATACTCTAAATAAATAATTGCGCCTTCCTCAAGTTCACCACCTCTCGTTGGGTGAATATTTTACAGTTTTTCCATCTCATAGATATTTTAAACTAAAATGTTTGCTCAAATATGTGAAGGACAAATTGATTTTAATTAGCAGTGTAATCAGATTAATCGCGTTTTTTTCTGAAAGTCTCAAATAGCGTTCAGAATTCGACCAATTCCCGCTACCATCTAGCTCCTCCCAGGTGCTCGTTGCAATTAAATGCGTTAGCAGGAGCAGTCTTACTTATGCAAAACCAGTAGCAGTACTTAACATTACTGGTTTAAGCCTCGGCTTTTCACGCCGATGAAGAGTGGAAACTAGTAAAACTTCACATAAATTATCGTCTACTCGCAATCGATTAAACAGTAGTTATTCAACAAAATTAATATAAACGCTTCAGTTTTTTCACTACCACTGCATATCTTTAAGATCTATATCATTGATGTGGCCAGTTGGCTTTTCGTCCTTTATTTGTATGTTCTTCCCCTTCCCCCAAATTTGAGTGGGTTTAATCCTAGCAATAATAAGGAACTTATATCACCTTCACGTGAGGTGACCCCAGCGTAATTTTCTAACATAAGCCAATGAACCTGCAGCTTGATCCGCAGAAGTCGTTGATTGGTGGGTGCATTCATTGATTGCAATCTGTTCGTCGCCCACGTGTCCATGACTGGGATGCACGTACGCACGCACGCGCTACCTTCTGTGGGCGCGTGCGTGTGTGCTATTGGTCAGAGTCGCTCAAAGCGCAAGAGAAATGAATCGCCTCCTCCACGTCTTTCCTACCTCGCTATTTATATCGCTATTCTTTGCTGACATTGGCGCACGCGCGCACTAGAGCGTATTACGCATCTCACTCGCACCACCTGACCTCTGCTGAGTCGGCTGTCCCTAATTCGACAGCTAGTGGGGTTGCTAGAATTTTACACTTATATCCAAAGATCAGGTAAACCCATTCCCCCTGTTTTAACATTATATTACGACTTCTTCTGAGCTGTTTTTATACCCAAATTAGTTTCCTTCTCAAAGCTTGACGTTGTCGTTACCCATGTTATAATTAGGTTATATTCTATACTCCTTTCCCTTTTTTACAGGTCTATAAGTAGTGAATATTTACTTACCTTAAGCCACATTTACGCGAGTTATCCAATTTCAGTAAGGCGAACTGATAGATATTTGACGTTTATACGCTGTTACAATGGCTCAAATTAGTTTACAACGGCTTCGAAGACCGGATGATAAGTATTTACCTTTCCCACTTCTACTGAAATGATTAAGAGGATGAAAAGCCCTTTTCGAGGCTAACTTTTCGTTGCATCATTCTAGCAATATTCAGGGTTTTTGTTTAACCGACGAACAAAGATCGTTAAGCTGCTTTTGGGAGTTGTGCCTCCACTAAGAAACCTGCGAATGACTCATCACGGGTATTTATTACGCGCATACACCACGTCAACGAGCTAAATAAAGGGGATAGGGGGATGGGAAACGTCTTTTCAAGGCCGCACCACTTCCCTCATTGTCTTAATGTGGCTCCCTAAAATTGCGAGTAAAGGCAGTGTAGTAGAAACTATGTACTTGTGATTTGCAGGTATTTAAAGAAGTGCTGTTACAATGTTTAATATGCTTGAATTGCCACGATTTCCGATCACTGTCTCTTGTTCGAATTGTAGGAAGTGACACCCTTGCGATCTCTGGCTCCTGCGAATTTATCCAACTCTACGGACCCTAAATCGCACCACGTGGGCCGATTTGTGGTGCTTAAGGCCACCGTCTCAAATACGAACGAAGAGGTCCCGCCGTTGGACGACACGAGGATGGAAAATGAGTCAAACAGCATATCAGGCCCTCCTGAGAACCACTACTGGACGGTGAGCGGCGGCAAGGGCGTCCTGCTTACCGCACCCGGCGCTCGTCGTTTCGATGTCAGTCGACCGACTAGCAGCGGACCCAATCGTCCCATGCACACCCGCTTTCGCCAGTTCTTTGTGGAGAACCTTCGCTCATCTCGTCTGCGGACTCACTCCGAACAGCAACAAAATCATCATCAGGGTGGTAGCAGCAGCAGCAGTCGCGGCGCCCATCCGATAGGTGAATCACCAAACAAACCAAAGCCACCGACGGTTAAATTCGGCGCCGGATTGCCACCCCACGCGCACACCATCACGGCAGGGACGAGCTCGGCGGTCACAAGAGCCCTCCTTCAATCCACGCAACGGGCCAAGGACGATGGGTCGATAGGAGTGGGTGAGGTGAGCCCTGGCACCTCAGGGATGTCCTCCTCACCCATGAACAGACAATGTTATCCCTCGATCTCCCTTACTTCCGTCAATGACAGTGATGGGATGGGCTCTTCCCCGGTTTCAAAGAAACACCTTAAGTCAACACACAAAATGGTGCGGAAATTGCTGAAACTATCACCTGGACAAAAGAAGCAGGCTAATGACGCTGGAGAGCTGCCTGACCCCTCGAAGCTGCCTCGAGAGCTTCCACAGAGCTCATTGGAATTCACACAGTCTCGACTTAAGAATGCTCCAAGAAGGGTAAGCTGAGGACTCGGTTTGCGTTAATCCCACTATTAATGGGCCATCATTAGTATTTTTAAGCTGGCGAAAAAAATTGACTTAAATCTCGATAGTACTTACGCCTCAAAAGTACCTGATAAATTACCACTCCCTCCATTAGAATGCTGGATTTATGTGGAGCATCCAAAACCTCTTGCGAAATTTGGTTGGAACGACTTGTTCTTGGGGAAGTAACGTGTGTTGGTGTTTTCACTTTAACTGAGTTACCGTTAGCTGTCGTATGTTGTGCGCCCCGTTATAGGGGCAGCGCGTCCTCGCCTTGGGGCCGAAATCAGAATGGACAAACGAGAACGCCTACCTGCGGTCACTTTGCGGTGAGATTGGGAGAAGAGGGCAAAATTAGACAACACCTTCGGCAGTTCATTGCTTCCATTCTTCGAGCCTTGAGACTTTTTTAAATCACCTCCTAATTCTAACATGCATTACGTAGCGCTGCAAAGATGGGACCATTTTTTCGGAGTGTTTATCGACAAAGTTTGCAGCCTTAGGAAATAAAAGCGGAACATTTTCGTATTGGAGGTTCTACTGGATGCTAAAGGACTGTAAGATTGGGTACAGAGCTAAAAGTCCCATTTTCCTATAAAAAAAACATTTCAATCAATATTTCTAGAATCCGTCATTTACTACTTTTCACTTTGCGGACGGTGTGTCTTGGTTATGTCCACTAAATAAACAAGAGAATCTAAATAAATGAAGTACGAATGACACAAAATTGGTTTGGCAAGTGATGCTTTAGCAAGACTTTGATTACGCCCTAATCCTTTCCTTTTTATAACGTCTTCAGAGTGTACCCTCCAACTACTACGGACGGAAGGGCAAAACAGGTGAGTTGGATTCACTCATACCTTTGATTTGTGTCACATCACATCTTGGCTTCCCTTTCCTCCTTTTTCCCAAGCATTGGAAATGGCATAAGAGGGGAGAAATTCTCAATCACCCGAATTGTAGTAGTCAGTTTGTTGTTGAAGAGGGGAAGAGGAAGGGAGGCCAATGTTAGCAAAATCATGTCAAGTGTGTGTACCCAAACTACGCTTCCTTCCATTCGCATTTCATATCTTCGTGGCATTATTTTTGCGGCAATTCTTGAGGCTCATTCCCCACTCAATTTAGACACGCGACTTTTTCTCTATGAAGAAGATTTGCTCGTAGATTTCTTAACTTAAAATTTACTTTCTCCATCCATACTGGAGCCGTTCATGCGACGCTGGATTATGGCACCTACCTGAACTATAAGGATGCCTCCCACTTCTTAGTTTCGTGTTTCCAGCACTGTTTCACCAACTGGTATCGACGAGAACCCATAAACTAGGCGCATTGCAATGCGTTGGTCGCAAGTCTTCATTACGATGACGTGGGAAATGTGTCGACTCAACAGAAAAATTTGCCTAAAATTGCTTTTATTTCAGCCTTGTGCCGCAAAGGCTTCTGACTTATAGAAGACACGGCAATCCAGACTCTCCCCTCTTTTTAATCCATCGGCTTTAACGAAATTAGCCGATCCTCAAAGTACCATGTGCCTGCCAATTGGGCAGTTGTCTCTCGCATCATTCTTATTTTCCTTGTTAAAGGTTGACTCTACTGATCTGAGGTCAAATTCGTCTTGATAGTTAAACATTGCCGCATCAATAAGATTTGGATTTCGTCAGGCCCTTACCTAAGTTTCCCCTGCTTACAAGAATATGGGAGAAATGCAAGTCAATACATGGGACAAATCTTGCTTGTTAGGTCATTTAATAAGTCTCCCTGTTTTTTTAATGCGACATCGTAAAAGGTCAAAAGAAGAGCTTACAATCCAAGAAGACATCAGAATAACTCCGCTTTTATTGTTTGCAAAAAAGCGGAATGTTGGTTACACATACCACCTTTTATTAACTGTCTCCGCATTAGTTTGGTAACATTTTCACCTTAAAACCCAACTGAATGTTGTCCTTACTGTTCTGGTGGAAACTGTCATTTCTATTTCTTCCTTTCACTGCTGTAATATTACTACGTGCCTAAGTATCAAGTCTGCGTTCAAGTGCTTTTAGCGGTCAAAATGGTACCCTCATGCTTTGTGACCTTCCAGATGCCCATTTACATGGGTGGCACTATGGGCAAAAAGTGGTGTGGGGATTCATCAATTCAAATGCCCATTGGTTATGAGGTTGGGTGAAGCATTCTTTTGCTGTCATCTGACAGTTTGGTAAAATTGGCTAATCTCTATCTATAGCATTTCCATACGGTGTTACCTTCGGACACGAGTGTATTCATTTCATAAACACGTCACAGCATCAGTCTCGTCCAAGAGGTCGTAATAAGACAAACCCATCCGAAAGCATGCTCATTACAGGGGGTACACAGGGTAAACCATACTTCTTGACCTTATAAAAGAATCGAAACCGTATTTGTTTTTTAAAGGGAATTCTTGAACCTAACTGGATCGTTTTGACTTCGCCATAGGACAATCGAAACCACCGATTTGGTGTTCACTTTGGTTAAGGAACGCAATAATTTTTCCGGGTTTCTTCGTATGCACGGCCTTGACCCCAAAAATCCTGGTCTCGGTAAAGCGGTTGTTCCGGCTCACAGATATGTTCAAATCCTCTGGATGCTCACTGCGTGCGTACCCCTTGAAACGGAAATCATCGTATTTGCGAATGCTTTTACCGCTAACACAGAAAGGTCAAGCTACGCGCTGATAAGAAATCTCGTATTAATGTGTCTCACGAGCTGACTGGGTGTTGACGGCAGTGGTTGCTGTGGTGGTGGTGGTAGTAGTAGTAGTGGTGGTGGTGCAAACGACAGCGATTAGTATCGCCACTGACGTGAGGAAGTGCGACTGGCCGTTGTGAAATGTTTACACTGAAAAAACTTTAATGCCTTACTGCTTTCGTGTTGGGGTGAGTACTGTATCGCCAAACCGTACTGTTTGCAGCCTTCTGTACGAGAGGAGGTCGCTGGACTCGGGCTCGACACTAGCGTCAAGTACCGCTTCGGCTAAAGGTGTCCGAATCGGGACAAGGCTTGTCGCTTACTAAATCTGCTCGTTAGATGAAGTGTCAGCGTTTGTTTTAAATAACTTTGGAGGCCTTCCGTACATGAGAGTGGTGTAGATGACGTAGGTGGATCTGCATGAAATCAGTGCTGCTTAGTCAGATACGTTGTTGACTCGGATACCATCCATCATCGATCTTGATCCAACAGTTCGATTTTCCTTCGCATAGAACTGCTAAACTTGATTTTGCGGCAGGAAAAAGGTGTGGTTGCTAGAGTTGCTTCCACAGCAGTTCTACGGGCGACTTAGTAGATCTCTGTTCCTGACTTTGAGGGTTTCTGTTTGCCCGTGTTACCTCACGCGGCTTTGGTGGATCAATGGACCCTTTTGGCTGTTCCTACCACAGAGTACTTGCTTCATCCTCTTTCCCCTCTGTTTAGTGCGCAAAAGTCTGTCATCGTCAATGATAATAGGAGAAGAACTGGCCTAACGGTATCTTTTTATGGCCTCGAGATCCGCTTAAACGATTGTCACAGTGGATCTTTTAACTGACATTAAGAGCTCCAGTTCCCTATTTTGAGGCTGATTCTTGGATCCATTGGGGGAAAGGAGTGCATAATCATCACAACGAATTCATTTCCCGTGGAAATATGTGTGCCTTTTGCATGCTCAGTGATCATTCCTCTTCGGTCTTCAAGATCGAGTTTGTGTTTTCTTTGTCTTGCTCATAATGGATTGAAATATGGGCTACCGACTTCTGCCTTGGTAATTTTACTATTATCGGCGGTATGTGCTTCTTACGAATTCTTAAAGTATGGTCGAGTTTTTGTCCGAAAGCAGGTACACTCACAGGGAATGCAGCATTTACTTTGCTTTAGTAGGAAGGAAATGGACCACCATAATAACAGGCGCAAGCATTTTATGCGCATTCCGCAGCTCAAAATAGCGATAAAGGCAGTAGCACATGTGGTGGTGTATTCTGCAACCGCTAGCACTTTTTCACTTTACATTTGCCAACACAACCAAGAATACTCGCTTCGTACATGTATGTTGGAAAGAGAGGTGAAAACTAGTTTCTTATTTTTGTTGCCTTTAGGGCCTCAACTTGACGTAATTCCGCGAGTTCTCCCCCAGAGCGGAGCTAAGTCGGAAGAACTCCTGCTCAGTGCCTTTTCGAGGTCACTCTCTGGCAGCAGTAGTCACGGGAGCAGCCATCACAGCTACAGTCACCACCACAGGCACCACGATCACCACCGTGGTCACCATAGTCACGATAGGTGCGCTGTCAGCCCCTTGACGCTGACACGAGTCACGGAGAATAGACGCTACCTGATGTTTACCAAGGCCTCTCCGTTCAGAGTGAGTTATGCAGACTACACTTTTATAGCATAAATATTATGCATTAAGAATTTAAGCTCATTTTAATGAGAATATTTCAACACAAGTAACCGGCACGACAACATAAAATCCGCCCTAATTTGTTTGACCAGCCTGAAAAAAGGATCTGAAAACTTCTCACTCCTTTTTGCCAACTACGGCGAGGGCTAGTCAATTTGCCGACTTAACAGCCTGGGAAAAAATTGTCTCTCCCTTTTCGAATTCCATTCACTAATTGATAAAGGGTAGATAGAATTTTATTTCCCCTTTTTTATAAAAGAGAGAAATGGACTAAATCACGTCACCAAATCCTGTCAAACACCAGAGCTTCCCTTATTAGGATTTTTTTTTACAATCTCCAAGGCCAGAAAGATATCTACAACAACGTTTGGTTCAGACGTAGTGCATGAGCCCCTTTGTGTCCCATTGAAGGGCACATACTTCCCTTACTTTTAGCTAGAAAGGGATAAAATTTTGGGATTGATGGCAATGTGAGTCGAATTATGTGGAATCAAGCCAGTAGTTAGAGAAAATGGCTGGCCCTGTTAGCTCGTGCCCAAAGTGTCTAGGCCCTTTTTAAACTTTACTAGAAAGTCACCATCTCTACGGCTTAGGGGAAATTAATTGCAGAATCACTTAATTTCCACACCCGGAGAAGATATTTGTGTCAGCTGTGAGCTGCGCTTTGTTGTCTAGGAGATGAGGTTAGGACCTGCCTATACCCAACAGGTTGGAGTACTTTCATAGAGATTTATTTGTTCGCTCCTTTCCACAGGAGCTTGATTTGGAAGTTCTCTACACGTTTCGTACTAGCGCCATGTGCGTGTGACGCTCCAGGTTTCCTCTCCTGGCTTTTCGGTGGCAAACATCTACCATGCCTACCGATCGCACCAAACCACGTGTCAGAAGCGTACGGATTGAGTCTGGGTTAATAAACTAGATGTGAACTCCTTTCATTTGTGATGTGATCACAGTGTTTACTATTTGAGTGACAGATGATTTGATCAGTGCAATATTGTCACTGTTAAAGTCTAAAGCATAACTCGATTAAATCCCTGCCAATTATAATGCGCCTCTAAAGGGAATAAAATAACTTCCCAGTTAGGTTTACCTCCCTCTAGTGCAAAAAATAAAGTGTTTCCTTTGGTTATAGTTCTTTGTTGCAAAAGAGAACTGTTTTGATTGACTGTTTGTTCCACCTAAAGGTAAAAAATAGCAAAGCCTTTAATCGTAAAAAAGATTCTGTTGCCTCTGGGTTTCCATGTTTGTGACTTGTGCGCTGATGTTTCGCAAGGAAGAATAACATTGAATGGCTCTATCTCAGTAGTAGTAGCACCAGCATTACTTGCTTTTGGTGTTTCAAAATAAGTCTCTTGTGTGGTAGAAGAAAAAACGCAAGGTCAACAGACATTCTAATTGATGCCCTTCTCCATCCATCCTGTTTCCCTTTTCACTGTGTCCCATGTCAACGAATCCTCATTGCTAGGGCCTCGTAGCATATAAGTGCTATTCCTTGCCCCTCTCTCGGTTAAATCACATCGATGGATTCGCAACGGATAATTCTAGCCTTCATAAATCCCCGAAAATTGTTCTCCCAGAGCGCTATATTTATGAGACGACGGGGGTGACGGTCTGGACACCCTCGGCTGCTATGAGCATATCAACCAGCCCCGATCAGTCACTAATATATGGCGTGCGACTGGCCCACGAACGCAGCTAATAGAAATACATTGGAGCATCTTCATCATTACAAGCTCAATGGAGAACTTTCTGCGCAGTAATACGAAGTGATTTTGTTTAAATACACAATCCCCTTTCCCCAAATCCAGATCAACTTGCCAGATAGCTACGCTTTTTACCCTGGCCGCACTCTAACCCGCATTTCCCTAGCTGATCTTCCTTGTTCGTCCCAATTCATAAAATTTTCATTGTTGTTCACGACGCAGGCAGACAGCATGACTTAAACACTTGTAGAGCAAATTACTGGCAATTTAATCTGTTGGGCTTTTTGTCCTAAAATCGTTTGAAGGAGTTGGGAGTTTGAAAGGGGATTTCCACTTGGAATTCGCTTAATGAGACAGAGACACGAGCCAACTTTTGGAATTATGAGTAAGGAAACACAATTTACGAGTACGTGGGAAATTGGAAATGCGCATGCATCGCCTAAATGCTGCCGCTTACTCGGAAACATTAGCACGGGAAAAAAGGCGTTCTATGGCACTTTTTGTGATACCATAATCCCAATCAGCATCGTTTGACCAAGTAGCTTAAGTAGCCTTTTCACCAACTGAATAGAACGAAAGAATGAATTCCAAGTTCTTGTTCCGGAACTACCTGGCATAATCGACACTGGCACGTATTTACGTGGTAGCTTTGGTGTCAAGTGGCCTTCGTTAGCCAGCCATCAAAGCAGACACCTCGATGCTCTGCCTTGCCAATTCTTCTTCACGACACTTTGGCCTTACTGATTAGTGGTGGTGCATTCTGCATCCATCTCCTCCTCCCATTGTCAGTATCTGAGGGCATCATGTGATGTAGCACGGCTGTCATTTGCCTAGACAGCTTTCCTTGCACCTTAGATAGCAGCAGCAAAAGCATGCACCGAGGGAAGGACAGGTGAAGGTGTGCACGCGAATTTAAGGTTTCAAGAAGGATAGGCCGTTTAAATCCCCCCTCCGAAGAAATGTCTTCCTCACACAGCCTGAATCGTGGACTGAGTTGACATCTTTGTGCCAAATTCAAGACTGAATTACGCAGATTAAACTGCTTCTTCATTTGCAGCAAATTATGAGTTATTTTAACTGACTCCCTTAATCCTGAATTAAACATCCGTTTTTTCTCTTTCAGTCACCATACGAATTCCTCCAAACTCGTGGCAAAGGATTAAGTAAGTAGTCACTGCCAATACCTTACCTGGTCGACCTCCCCTCTTCCTCCCCTTCATCCTGCTGCTTTTGATGTTCTTGTTGGCTCAAATTTAGGTTAGCGCTGCGATAATATTTTTCCCCTACAAAAATGTTGAGTGATTGTTTTTTGCCCCCTCGTCCCCCTCTCACAGGTGAATCCGAGGTCTACTCGGTGCTCTTCCGACACACTACGTGCTACGAATTGATGCCAGAGAGCGCAAAGTTGGTCACTTTGGACAGCATGCTTCCGGTAGGCTCCTTACAACTTTTCGTATTAAGTTTCAGTTTTAGTTGCTTCACCAATCACCAATAATACCAGTTTAAGGAGGCAACAGTTGCAAGTAGCCGATGCTTGAGCAATTATATTTCAAATTTCAACTTCCAGAGGCCACAATTAGCGTAGCGATTATTTCTACCCTCTTCATGTTGCTGAATTGCCTCGTAGCTGAAAGTTACGAGCTCATTATAAACAATGGGACATTTGAGTCTATGAGAGGAGTTAAAAAGAAGGAATTCGGAAGGGTGCCAACCCAATCCACCTCTAACGTAGCTTCCTGTTGCATTTGTACACTTTTCCCTACCTCTGATTAACACTTTAAAAATTGATTCGTAAAGCTGATTCATCTGCAATAGCGTACTCTTCCTGGTATCCGATGTGCTCTAGACTCTTGAAATGGCAAGTGTCGATGTTGGCGGCTGATTATATTCCCGTTTCCCCTAGGACACCTCCTCTTTTGTATAATTTCTCCACACGACAAGCTAAATTACGTGTTGGTGAGACATTCAGGACCAGGAGTCTCACAGGAGTATCCGTCGTAGTGGTGACGCGAGAGCCACCACCTCTGAGGCCGTCACCATTCAAATGCTCTACTGATGTGTTTGTTTGATAGGGTTTGATTCTTCTGTGCTTAATCAGTGACCTGGGCATCCATGAACTCACTACCATTGCTGCCTGTTACCTTGGTTGATTGTGTCGAGATCACCCAACGACATGGGTGCAGGCAATCATGCATGACAGCCGAATATGCTTTACATTTGTTACTGCACGCACTATCGCAATGGTTGCATTCTTTACCACAAATGGACGGCTAACATGGAAGTCCCCGTATAGAGTGGATGCAGTTCTCAATTCGCATTCCTCATTACTTTTGTTCATCTATTGCTAAACCTAAACATTCAAAAACTACTGAGATCATTGAGTTAAGGCTGCAGGGGCTCTCAAAAGACTCCAATTTTTATGCAGAATTGGTGTTGCTCTATTAAAGTTTACCTTTCTTGGCTCTGAAGGTGGGAAAGGCATTCCGGGCACTTTGCGTAAACGGCATTCGAGCCGCACCAGTGTGGGATTCGGAGACACAGACGTTCTCGGGGGTTCTGACCATAAATGACTTCCTTGAAATGCTCACCTGCACTTGGAGACGGCAGATTTGCAACTCCTCCGGACAGGGTGAAAAACTTACGGTCGAGGACCTGGAATCCACTTCAATCAAAAAGTGGAAGGGTAAGTGATGGGAACGAGGTCGGTGTCGATTGACTTTGAACCTAATTTAGTCTACTTGTAGGGGACAGACTTGATGCTAAAACACTTTTATGCCAACAATCTAGCGGTTCACTAGAAAAGTAGATGAAAATCTCCTCATATGTAGTTAATATTCCAACTGGTTAAAAGCTGCTGAGTCGCTTTTAGCGCGACCTGTCCGTTTTGACACCGACTTGTCCCGTCTATTGATTGACAACCATAAAGAGAAACTTTGTGTTAAGCATTTCCTTGCTGCGGTGGTGCCTCTTTAAGGGACCAATCAATGCTGCGCACTGAATGCCTCTTTTGGGATAGTGTAGTAAGTAGAAGACAGCATTTTGACGGCATACATGTTAACTGGGTGGAATGGAAAGGTCACATTAGAGTGAATGTTAATGTAAACGCGTTACGATAATCCTAACTGCTTACTTTCCTTAGCCGCATTTTCTACGCTAGAGGCCCATATTTACTTCCAAAACATAATTTTATGCTCTTAAACTAAAAAGATAAATTTATTTAATGTGTTCCTATTTTCCGTCACTAGAGAATGAAAGTAAATCACCTCCTCTGCGTTTTCACTCTTCCTCTTTTCCTAGGATGTACGCGAAATCCTCACTTTGAGGTAACGTAAACACGGAAGCCTTCACTTTACGCTTACTTCCGGACTATTGGGTCTTTGTTTAACGAACTTTCATTATCAGTCCCAAACCTACCCATTTGGATCTTAATCACCTCCTTTATTCCCCTTTCGCCTCCTTTCTGAGGCTTATTGCTTCACCTTGGCCAAAGTGAGTTAGTTCTTGGGCTCAAACAAAGAGGTCGACACCTCTCCCTGTTTCCCTCTAAATTTGGTTCATTGATGTGCAAGTTCAAGTGAGAGGTTCATCTCGCTTCCCATTGCAAACAATGCAAGCTTTTGCCCATTGAAGAAGTCTTAAAACTGGCAAGACTTTCGACAAAAGCCATAGGTTAATCACTACTGTTACGAAGAGGAGTCTTTCAAATGTCTTCCAACAAAATGACCAAAGTGAAGTGAACAACGATCGCTTAATTGGGGATGTTTGGCGTCTCGGACGCAGCTAAGCGACTTTAATGCATTTATTCGGATATCATTCGTCTCCTTTTCCGTTGCCACTCACTTTTGTTGGAGTTCCTGCTATGCATTAAACCACACTCGGTTTGTAACTTTTACCAACTTTTTGAATTTTGGATTTTCAGAGAGTTGCCTTTGCTTCCATCTTAGACATCCGGAAACGAAAATCAAGATTCGGGTGATTAGAATAGAAAATTGCAAAAGTGCTGTAAAGCTATGGCTAAATGAACAAAAAATTGCATTGCATTTTTAAATGTAAATTTGCGTGGAGATAATGGTGCAACTAAAAGGCACTGACTCTGATGCGGTTGTCACTGGCGTCACGTACATATTTAGCGCCATTATTTTTTTGGCTGTGTTGGCCGAGTCAGCAGTGTAAATGTTGATCTTACATTTGAAACCATAAAACATTTTGGCTGCGGCGGCCAATTTTGCCATGCGACCTTCTGGTAGACGACGGGTCATTGCTTTTAAATGCATAGAAAATAACGAGTAAAGGTTCCCTTCACTAAATGGTATGTTTTGCCAAAATGTACTAATCTTAGAGATACACTAGAACGCAGATAGCTTTTGGCCCAAACAAGCAAGCGGTAATTTTAGAAGTAAAGTAAAATTTTCGTAGAAGTCGATAGTCTGACGCAGTAGCGGTACATAATTTTTCAAAAGTAATTCATCCTACGCATATTATCATGGGTTTACTTTCCCAAAGGAAACGCTTTATATTTTTGCCGCCCATGCATTTTTTCTCATCAGGTCGTTGCATATTTAAACTATCCTTTTTTCCAATTTCCATACAGAAATTCGTGCCCGCACAAGGAGTCAAAAATTCTCCGGAATGGACCAACATGACACGATCCATGAAGAGGATGAAGAGGGTGAGAAAGAACGAGATGGCGGAAGCTGCCCCAGCAGTAGTAGTAGCTGCAGTTGTAGCAGTGCTAGTGACATCGACGATGGCGACGGTGATGATGACGACGGTGGAGATTCAAACTCAGTAGCGTCAGCGCCTTCTCAGTTGGGCAAGTCGGAGCACAGTCGGATTAACCCACACCCTCACACCGGTCATCAACACCAAGGGCACAAACATCGGTCGGTGCGAGGCTGTGAATGTCATCGGAAGGGGGAAAAGTGCGGTGTGCGTTTAAAATATCACCGGATGGGAGGGTTAACCATCATCTATCCCGAGGATTCACTATATACTGCACTGCGCCTCCTTGCTCACTGTAAACTCCACCGTCTGCCCGTCTTCGAAGATCCAGTTGGTGGAACCGGCAACCCCCTTTTCGTACTCACTCATAGATCCCTCCTCGCCTACCTCTACAAGAAGCAGATCGATCTGCCCAGACCCAAGTACCTTCAGGTGAGCTTTTTTGGATAACTGCCTTTCCAGTTGTGTGGGGTGCTTTTGGCTGTTTTATACGTCAACGAATTTCCAAGTCGACAGACTTCTTTAAAGTCAGTTTTGAGAGGAGTCTGGTTCAGTCCAATGCAATAACGGATGTGATACTCTTTTGACGTCTTTGATCCGCTAATCAACCATGACCTGATTCGAATGCTTACGCGTTCAAAACACCGCGGAAAACTGTAATATCGTCATTAGTTATGTAGGAAGAAAATAGTTAATAAAAGCAGTAGCATCCTAAATCATGAAATGGAGTTTCCGAAAAAAATTTATAAAGTCCTTAAAGATGGTCACCTTTCGAGCAAAATTAGGCGATTGCAAATGTAGGGTGACTTCTAAAGCCAACGGCTACGCCATCCAACCCACTGGGTGATTCAACAATGGCGTTTCCTCGACGGAAAGCTGCTTCGATTGACATGATAACTGCTAGATGTGGAGTGGTTTTAGCGTCGCCATCATTATCCGAGGGGGCTATAGCACCAAAAGCCCATCGCGCCAGAAAGCTGTCCTAATCTTGTGTGTACATGCAAAGTTTGTGTCAGACACTTTGATTGCTGCAATGCTTCAGAGATCATAGCCTTCTAGAAGCTCACCAGCAAAAGAAGGTAGTCTCTTTCGCAGATTTTTACATCAGTTTCGGCCATCCTCTTTAATACCGCTGCTTGCATTTACTGCTCTTTCTGCCAGTGTGATTGGAGGGAATCGGTTTGCTCAAAACAAGCCTACCTCTGTGACTGTGCTTTCGGCACAACAAAACCGCATTGGTTGGATGCTTGAATCCCAGGAAACGAGGCGTTGTGCTTTAATTTACTTTTAATTGATGCAAGATACCTAAATAACCGCAAATAGCCAGTGAAACCACCTTCGATACCACCATGCCACAAGAAGAGGTTTGTTGGGTTCTTAATAGCAGGACTATTTCGTGTTTTTGGGTTAGTTTTGACCCTTCTGGATGTTACAAGTGTGATTGCCAACATTTAAAAGGAGTTAGTGAGACCTTTCAGTCATTCACTCAGCGTTTTCCCCACCTTAATGCAAAACTATCCCAGAAGAAGCAAGAAGAGTGTGTAGAAGACAGTATTGGCAGTGGTAGTGAGAGCTCCTCTTCGCTTTCGAGATGGGCCGGAATGGAAGGACATGTTGCAAGGAGTCATAGGAGCGAATTTGTTGCTGCCAGGTGTACAGAGCCCTTAATAAATTCGTCGCATCAGATCAACCGAAAATTCGCGTTTATGCATTTTCATGGCGTTATGTAAAACTAGTTGAAGTTACTCAACATCGGATTAAGACAACATTGTCCACTCCTTTGAGTGCTTAAGTAGATCCAGAAATATCCCTTTGGATTGCACTAATCTTGCTGAAAGTAAAAGCTAATTGCCCAAAAGGCGCATTCCGTTGTTGGACGCATACAATAGCCAGTCTATTCATCGCTATTGCGATGCCAGGCAAGGGTTAAGGGGATGGAATTCAGCATGCGCTCGTGGTAGAAGAAAGTGTCCCTACCTTCCGTACTTGGTTGCATGCCCCAGCTTTTGATATCAAGACACAGCTGTATTCTAATCCACTTCTCATGCATTGGGGACTGATCTACGTTGCTGCTTTCATTCACACTGCAGGTGGACCTTTTGGTAAAATAGTGGCCAAAAAACTGGCACCTCGTTTTCAAATGAGTGTTTAATGTTAAATTTTACATTCACTTCAAAGTGGAGCTTTGTCGCTGTGCCAAGATCGTAAACATTGACCTCGCCGTCTCAACTGAAACCAGTGCAATTACTTTCATGTGTGTGCATGGCAATATTTTTAGCTTAGAGGCCTAGGAGACACTGAAAAGATTCCACTTATACAACTTACTTAAGTTGAGACAAGAAACGACAAACCAGGCATTAATTTTGCACAACGGAGTGGGCGATAGGCCCAGTGACTGTTCCTGGCTCGCAATGACAGTGGGACTAACATGAGGACATGCAATAACCTTTGATCTCAACAATTGAGGTGAGGACTTGCATGAAAGCCACATTGAATTATGTCTTAGAGGCGAGAAGGCGATTTGGTAGTGGATCACAGCGCTGGAAAATAATTTCAAATTGCTATTAGATATCTTCTTTAAGAAGTTGAAAGTGCTGCGGAAAGCCCTTCAAAGATGTTGGTACAGAAAGAAGTATTCATGGGTTTTATTCCTCCTGAAATAATTTTATTCTCAAATAAAACGTGCCTGTTCTATCAGTCCTCTTTGAATGCAAATTACAATGGTAACAAGACCGTATGGCAATTCCAACTTCACCTGGGACGATAGATAGCATCACAGGTCCTGCTGATCTCCTTTTTCTCCCAATAGGGCGTGTGCATGAGACGGTGCTGAACTTTTATTGTAGGATTAAGGGAACTGTTGCCTTTAAAGCGGTCAGAAAAGGCGTTGGCACAGGGGTTTCCAATTTCTTTCACTATTCACACATTCAACAGTTCACTTTTTCTGCTTATGGGACACAGTTACTTGCAAAATAACCTACTGCTCATTCGCAGGCAGAGAGGCAGAGGTAGCTGACATGGATGAAGGTTATGGGAAATCAAGCTAATTACAATGGCCTTAAAGAAGTGGCACAATAGGTTGTGGTGATGAGTACCGAATATTGCGAGTACTTTTGAATTCTCCGGATCACCACTGCCGATCTTTTGATAGCTCATGCAAACGTAGTACCTCCAGATCATAGTGGTAAAATGTTATTTGCTGCGATTTCCTGAAATTGTTGGATGACGAGAAGTTCTGAGAAATCGAACCCAAATTAACACGCTCGTTTTGCTCCTTCTTCGCTTTGCTGTAGGCGCCACTGAAAGAGGCACGAGTGGGTACGTACGAGAACCTGGCACTGGTGCTGCCCTCCACTAAGTTGGTTGACGCACTGGCCTTCTTTGAGGATGAACGCGTTTCCGTCCTCCCCGTAGTCGACTCCTTAGCCAATCGTCGCCTCGTCGACATCTTCGCCAAATTTGACGTCATCGTAAGTGTCACGACGCACTCGAAATCAAACCAGTACCTTTAAGGAAAATATCTTTCAATTAAAGCGAAACCGGTAGTCCAGTAGCCGCTCCTCCCCGACTTCCATTGTGTAGCAGTGGGTCATATTTATGCTAATGCTTCTAGTGCAATTGTCTGGAAGCACGCATTGGAAGGCTTGTAAGGCGGGCCCGTTTGCATAGCAGCACTTTCATCTTACACTGTTTGTGTAAAGCCAATTGCAAGCTCCAAGGGTTCCTTTTTCGTTAATTAAAGTTTATATCGATGGCTAAAAGCGTTAAAAGCCAACCTTACTTCGAATGCAACCTTTGTGTTGGAGGAGTAAGCTGCTTTCCAATAAATCCAATTAGAATTAACACATGTATTAATGTGCCTAATGTAGAGAAGTAAGTATAAAATGAAGTAATTGGGGGAAAGCGAAAATTAAATTGTTGGGCATTAGATTGTGTGGAATTTAAACGGACTTGGTTGCCGAGCCTACTGAGTTTTATTTAAGCGACCTAATTGGCCAGTTCCATTCATACCTTTGTTGCCTCAATCGCCTCGACTACATCCATCCTTCAGCTTGAAGAACGACTGGCAAAGTCTCTCATTCTTGTGTCAAGCGGAGGCTCTAACCCAGCTTCGGTGAAAACGCTGACTAAAACCAAGTGCTAATATGACCTGATATTCTATAATTTGTTCAAACTGCATTTCATAGTGGTCAGTGTGCATTATTACTTTTGATGTGATCTAAATGTCCACAACACCATGAACAGTTTTAGGTTTGAACTGGATCTTGTCACTACCATTTACTTCCATGCATTTGTTTACCCGACAGAACTTAGCACGCCTCTGTGTTTTTAGCTTGAAGAACTGCTGGTAATTCCACTTATTCCTGTTTGTTTGTTCTTACATTACCAGCCGTTGTCATTAAGTTTACTCTTATTTCTTTGCCTCACCCACATTGCAGACGCTCATTCTGGCTGGGAAGTACAAAAAACCCGACATGACTGTTCAAGACGTCCTGGATATCTGCAAGGTGCGCTGCTATCTTCCTTTTCCTTTAGCATAACTAAGCAAACCATCCATGCATTTTTAAATTTTATTGTTTAACATTTTACTTAATGATATTCATAACCAAGAAGATCCACTTTCCTTGAGACAGGGAGGCAAAACAGTAGTGCTGCAAGTGCTTATCACAGAGGCTGACATGCATCTGACACCTGAGGAAAAATTTTCTCCTTCCACTCCCCCTTTTCCCCTCCCTCTGTTGTAGGATATGAAAATAGAATTGCCTTTCATTGCATTAGGAAGATACTTTCCTCCTGGCTGTTAACCCACATCCTAACAACTATAATCCGGAACACTAAAATTAGGTCATTAAAACGCAATGGCGGTCTCATCGTCTCCCGAAGAGCACAGTTTAAAACTTATTATCAGGAGATACAACGTATCGCCCAGGTATCTCAAAGCTAAAGTAAAGAAGTTGGATTGATGGTATATTGTTTTTTTGCCAACTTTAGCAAATCCACCGTGGTGTTATACCTATCCCGGAGGGGCAGAACAAGTTTGACGTAGAGATCTGCCGCACAACGGACACCATCCAGTTTGCCCTGAACAAACTGATGCGAACCGGGGTGGGTGAATTCTCCTTTTCTCTAAACTGAGCGCAAAAAGTCACGCACCTTCTCACTACTGACAGTTACTACGCCTAGTTCGTGCAAGCCCTGCATCGGCCAGCTAACCTGCCTCCACTTCCAATATCTTGTTTTCGCAACTCTCATGTACTACCAGAAAATGTCAAGGTCTAATATGGTGGCACGCCTGTTCGTTAGTAGGCTTTGATAGGCAGGGCTGAGTGCCAGATGCAGCGTAAATGGATTTGTTCACTTGTATACAACATTTTATCCGCAACGTGTAGATTCTCAGAATGGGCTTCATGTACACCTCACAACAGCATCAGGAATTAATTAACTTACGATTCGAAATAAATTTAGCTCCCACTTTGGTGTGCTAGTGAACGGAACACAATTACTATTTCGGCCAGGGAGTCACTATTTTGGTAGATCAGTTGCACCATCTAATGCTTTGGCATTCTTGGTCAAAATTTACCACATCACGACGAGATTTTGCGGACAAAGAATTCCTCTCTCCCGTGTTTGCAGTACCATCGATTGATAATCGTGGACAACCAAGTGAACTGTAGAGTTGAGGGCGTGGTGAGCATCTCAGATCTTCTCTACTACATGGTCCTGCGTCCCTCACCTCGCGGCTCCGCAGTATCCTCACAGGCTGGAGTCATCTCTAAACAGCCGGAGGAGGACCTGGCAGAGGCCAGCGTGAGACCAACAGGGACGGTGGAGGGTGACTCAGCACCCGACTGGCTCTTCTACTCCGAACAGGATCCCAACGCATTGCGTCGGAAGCCTTGTGTCCCTCTGGTGAAAGATCTGCCTAATGCTTCTTCTAGTCTCAACGGCAAAGAGGAGTTAACAGCGCAGAAACAGGAGCGTCATCGATTGCGTATGACATCAGGAAGCTCTGTGACTACTGTTACAACCAGCACCGCATCCTCCCGCTCCTCGTCCACCGCATCATCCTCTGCTTCCACATCTTCCACGTCGTCCACGGCCTCTAGCACAGATTACTCTTCCTCCTCTACCTCCGCCTCCGCCTCGACCTCCTCTGCTGATAAGGGCTCCTCCAGGTCGCATTCCAACTCACCAAGGGCCACTCCCACTGCCGCCAAAACAAGGGGAACGACGGCAGCGAGAGACGCACGGAGGGCGCCAGTCGATCATCGAAGGAGCGGAGGAAAAGCAAGGACGAAGACGATTAGCTCCTAGAACTCGATCTACAAGCCTTTCATTTATTTCGCCTCAACTCTACTTCACTTCCTCAAAACAGCACCAATCAACCACAAAACCACACAAGCGCACTAGCCAACCACCCACCCGTGAACAATATCTCTGGTCTTTGTTTATTTTTACAGTGCTTGTTAGAGAGACTGACAAAACTAACCGACACCCACTCATTACATATATGGCGCGTGTAAACAGGCTGCGTACATATATTTTTATTCGACAACCAACTTTAAGGCTGCTCTCTCCATGCTGTCGATGTTGTTTTACTCTACCACCACACTGGGAGCCGGTAGCAAGAGTTGCACATAGGCAACCTAGTTAGCTCCAGCTGTCCCCATTCAAGACAAAAAAACAACGAGCTGTTGTTGGGTCAAGAAAAAAAGACAGAACAACCCTTGGTGCGTTGAATTTCTACCACACAAACAACCAGGGCTATTCTTTCGCGCAGTCAAAGAATGAGACTGGACCCCCCACCCAAATCAAGAAGACGGTCAGTGGCCAGTCTGGTCGGTTTTATTGGTACCAGAGATTCCGGATAAATGCAAACTGGACTGGACGTTGGAAGTGAGAGGGGGGGGTGGGACACGCAATCATAACACGAAGAGGGCAGAGCCGACGAGGGAGAGAACGGTGAAAACAAAGCCGCCATCAACATTGATGCTGTTGCTGCCGCAGTGCATAAAATGAGGCGTTTTCGTGTATGTACAAAGATGCAGACAATCGACTCCTCCGCTGCAAACAAAGGACATGAGAGGTGTGCTCCTAGAGGCAAAAAGGATGGAAAAGAAGACAAAATGGGACAATTGTGCTTGAGCGTTCTAACTTGCATCTCCCTCTCATGATACTGTCACTGCCCATAGATAATGACGCTCAACGTTGGGGCAACGATAGAAATGGCTTTGAAATCCCTGAACTGATAAATGCGTAAACTTTCAACCATAGCATGTCATACTAATGCCTTCAAAACCTTCGGTCGAGAAAGACAGCAAATGCGATGCGAGAAACTTGGTTGCTCACTCGTTGATGGCCCTCATCAGTTGAACATTCTTTAACCATGGAAAATTCAGCCTAGTAGCGAGGCTCTTGGAGTCGGTTACTTGATCACATTTAACGCTATGTATTTTATATAGCCTTCGAATTTGCTTGAGGGTTGCATCCTAGCTGCTGCCAGCGTTTTTGTATGGGAATTTCCTCACCGCGGTAAGAAGGCAGCAGGCAAATGAGCACTTCATTTTCCAACTAATTGCAAATGCCATACGACTAGGTCAATCCACCGACAGCTTCACTTCGTGTAACTTTACAGGCAAGCGGCAACGCATTCGTGAGAGGTGGTGAAACCACACATCACCTAATAGTGCATGCACATATATCTACACAAAAGTGGGTCCACGCCTGGGGTAAATGAAGCACAAATCATGCCCGGAACCCAACGGTCGCCATAAATACCACGCAGCGCAGTGAGCAACGCCCATACTCTAATAGCCCAACAAAAAAACAACTTTGAGCAGGAAAAAAACTTCAACTGATCGCTTTTTTGCAAAAATGAAGTATTAAGCCTACCGACGACCTTGACCGGCCAGTGCAAATTGAGGATGAGGAAAGAGGGAAGAACAAAATCTGAGCGTGGCATAGTAATAGTAACAGGGGTAATAGATTTCCAATTTCACAGATGGCGTTTTTGCGATTTTGGAAAAGCCAAGTTTAAAAGTATGCTCCCAAAACAGCATCCACACTTTCTCCTAGTGGAAGGAATATATTGACACTAAAATAGCCTAAAACCCGACACTTTTAGGCATGCAGAAACAACCCTTTCTTGAGGGTCACATTAACATATATTAGCCGAAAAAAACGACAATACAACACATTTAAGATCGTGATTGGAATCCAGTCAGATGTTGTGAAGGAAGGGAGAGTGGATTCACTGCTGCATTTGCTGTTTAGTTGTTGTTGCTGTTTTTGCGCGCAGATGATGAAGATGATGTGTGGTGTTGAATGTAGATTGAGTAGTAGTAGTAGTAGTAGTAGTAGTAGTAGTAGTAGTAGTAGTTGCGTGGTGTCTGCCGCCTATTCGAGTGGGGTGAGGTGGTGACACAGGCATGGAGGAGGGAAGAAAGGAATTAGACAAAAGGGTTATGTGACAAGTAAGACTACTTAAACAATTTCAGTAAATAGTATATTCAAAACAGAACCTACCATCACTCAGTTGTCCCCCTTACTGTTGATGCCAGCTGCGACGGTGGATGCAGCGGACCCAGCAGAGGGTGGTGCAGCCCCACCGGTGGTGGCACTGGAGACTTTGCCAGAAGAGAGATGCCACCCATTGGAGGAGCCGCTGCCAATGGGAGTACGTGAATAACGACGTTCAGCAGCGCCCGAGCTGGAGAAGGCAAGGCGCATAACGAAGGGCACCCGATCACCCGGCGAGGGAATGACAGTGTGGTTGCAAAAGATGAGTGCGTCACATGCCTCTTCCACGGAGTTCCACTCCAGCACTCCCGAAGAGTTGCGCTCGTTTTTCTTGAAGAGGCTCACCACACTAGAAGAGCGGAGAACAGAGAGGAAAGCGAGGATGAGCGGCGGTACCATACCTACTGCTGTGCTTGCACTCCAGTAAAAAGTGGCACAAAACTGCGAGGACACTCATATGCTTGGCCTAAACATCTGACAGCAGGAAAAAAACTGTTGCGCCTTTCAGATGCCTACCATTTAAATACTGCATCTGCCTAAGGAAATAAAGCATATGATAAACAAAACTGGTTGTAGTTTTTATGGCAGAAGCTAAATGACCACAGAGCGCTTTTCGTGCGCTCGAATGAACACGACTACACACTGCACACTGCAACCCTTCCCCAACCCGACACTGCTTCGTTGCCAATTTCACCTTGGCTGGAGAAGCAACCAACCTTGCCCTTCCCTCAGTCTCACCCGCCTCCGCCTCCGCCTCCGCCTCCGCCTCCGCCTCCGTCCCCGGCCCAACTTTTGCTTCGCACGCTACCATTGAAAGGGTTTGCTGCAACCCTCGAGAAAATACGGTAACCACTTGGGGTGTGGAGAATCACAATCTACCCACTTAATAGCCCCCCCTACACCATCCACCCTCCTTCCTCCCCCCTCCGTCCTTCCTCCTGCCCCTTCCCCCCTTGCCAAAGTGCCATGCGACGTCCTATTGCAGGTCAGCTTTGTGCCGACAGTGGCAAATAGTAGAGCACATAGGAAAGAGAACTACACGGACAGTTTGGAGACTTTTTGAGGCTTCATGATGCATGTGTACAAATAGCATGGATATTGCAAGTTCCAAAAAGTCACTATTGGGAGTTATGTCCAAAACCGCATATACTCTTCGAGCTACCTTGTACCTTCTGCTGAAAGAAATGAAAGCATGGGAGACTGCACTGAGACAACAAGAGGATTTGCTGCCTCTCTGTATGAAACCGGAAGGGGAAATAGGTGCAAAAAAACACCACATAAAAGAACGTGCCACTTCCCTTAAGATCCCAGAATGTCAAGGGAACGCGGACGTGCCGCATTCCACGGAGGTTGTTTTCGATTTGCAAAGGAAACTGTGGCCTTGAAGAAGCCCATATTTAAGATATAGTGGTTGGATAGCTGAATGGATGGCATCAACCAGACAGATGCATTTGTTCACTCTGCATGTCTTTTCCCAGTATTAATGCCATCCCAATATCACAAGATTTTGCATGTCCTTTAAGGCCTAGATCAGACGACAGTTAGTCAAATGGAGTGCAATGGTGGCCCGAGGTGACTAAATCACCGATTGGATGAACACCTCAACTGTACGGTAGCCACCATACACAGGCAAACCTCGAGGCAGGATATCAGATAGCGCAGAACAAGCACGTAGAGAATTAACAACCTTTATTACCCTCATTGTGTATAATAGGAATGCGTACAAGAGGAGCACACTAGCATAACCGAAACGCAAAGGGAACTCCATTCTTTGCCACGCACATCTTAATTCTTTTTCGATAGAAGGAGCCCAATTTTATTAAGAGGTGAAAAGAGACATGAAAAACTCGCGTCCTAGCCAGTGGAGACCGGAGATTCGATTTTAGCTATATTTACATGTGGAGTAGCTACAATACGGTCCCTAAGCATCACAAGAAAGTCCTTTTGGTAATGTCCTCAAGCAATTGACCCATTACAACCGACCGATAATATCTCAACCTGACCTTAAAATGGTCCAAATGAGAGAAGGCCATGTCGACAAATGGCAAATGGGCAAATGCACGTCGGTACATCCGAAGTAGTACGAGAACACAGCAACGTGTACTACATAGCTTAGCGCCATGACACTTACGAAGTATGCAGGCATTAATGAAGTCGAATTCGGGACATCAACAATCGTGCAATAAATAGGATGATTCACGCGTTAACACCACCGCTAATGCGTGCCATAGAAATGGTGGAAAACATGGCTGATACAGGTGCGCAGAAATAAGCGCACAACTTGATTTCATTCATACCTGTCACTCCTTAGGACCTTTTATTCTCTCACCTGTACCACCACCGCAGATTAAATGATGTGACTTAGTAGCCAATAAGCATGCAATGACGAATGGCCGAAAACAAGCCTGTCACTAGTAATGTATGAGTAGGAAAGCTTAGCCGCGGAACAAGGCATATGACATGCATTTTGCCGAACCAGCACCATAAGTAGCAAGCCGAGCCAATCTTTTCCAAAAAATAAGGAATTGTACAGGCATAGCCATGATAAGACTTTCTGTGTTTTACCAGAAGCTGGGCTGGTTACAAAGTGAAAAAGTGAATTTCGGGAACCACGGAATTGCTCAAGTTTTCCCACCACCTGAACACGTGCACAAACGCAAATCCACGATTTTACCGCAGATTTGGATGATCAGAGCTGCATCACATACGAACCTGATATTTCGCGCGCGGCTTTCCACATTGGTGATTCGTCAGGACAATTTATAGCAAACGCCCACACCGCCTTCTCCTTATAGTATATGCATGGCTAAGAGACTCGCCCATGACAACACAATGATCCACCACAGAGTCCAACTGTGCGAGGTCGTCCATTACCTAATGAGACACTCTATTGTCAGAAGTTCCGGACCATGACCCCCCCCCCCCCAATCCGGTATAAATAAGCACTGGGGGGCTGTAGCAGGTGATCGCGCAAAAACACTGAACTATTGCGCATTGTTTAACAATGTTTAACACTGAGATGCGGCGAAAACAGCAGTGGCAAAAGCGCTAGCGCCAACTACGACTCACAAACCTCGACTACAAAAAGTGGGACCGCGTCAACAAAGGCCTCTCAACAATATCTATTATAACGACTGTGAAGATAAGCAATGAGAAATCTCAACCTCCATTCATTCGGTCGCGACTCAGTACAAAATGAGCAAGGGTAGAAAATGACTGCTGCCGTTTTTTCTTCACTGGCAAGTACACTGAGGGAGAACATAGTTTGATGTTTCCGACGGGGAAAGGTAATTTTATGTTGAAGGCTATCCAATTTGGAGGCGCAAACGCCGTTAATAGAGGGACGTAAATAAAAGACAACCCATTGCAAAAGTGGGTAAGTGCTAATTTGGGCACACTGTAGTAGAGACAATGTGAAATCATCCTCAAAGGTTGCACATCTGACGAATCAAACAACCAACAAGCCATTTGAAGGGAGTTTTGGGCGTACTTTGCGTGCTTCTGAATGGATGTGGTGTGTGTGTGTGTGTGTGTACGCGTTTAAATAGAGTAGATGATCAACGTTAAGCATGGAAACGCGCTTTTGCTAGCCCTTTTAAAAAGTGTGGGATTTGCTAACACATTAACGGAGTGACCTTGCACTTACTCCCACTTCTAGAAGGCGTGGGAGGCATGGGAACAGCAACTACAAATGAAAACTGAGAGCATTGGAAACTGGTAGTGAAGGCTTGATGACAGTAAATTACGCAAAATATAGGGTATGCACACCCTCTACTGCAGGAACATTTTGCTGGAAAAAATTGCACACAAGTGTGTATACGCACACCAAGTGGGAAGAAATATGGAAACGCACAGTTTCAAAGAGGGAGGGTAGATCTGAAGTGGAATGGGGCGTTACAAAAGTGGCAGTAAAAAAGACCAGGACAACAACCATGAAGAAAACTAGGAATATGGAAAATTACGGCGCTTGGAGTTACTATCGAAGGTTAAGATAAATAAATTCACCGTGACGCAAGGCCCAATCAGTGCGTTTTGTTTGCTAATTGATGGGAACCAAAATTCCTTATCAAGCTTTCCACTAGAAGAAACCATCATAAAGCTATGCTACGGGTGTACGCATGAAAGAATCCAAAAAGACGGTGAAAAAAATCGAAGAGGAAGTGCAAATGTTTGTCTTAAACTCAATTAATATGGTGACATCGTCATTCGACAACAGCAGCTACGCTGAGGTGCTTATACTGGTACCGGTCATAGACGCGTCTGCGCACACAAACAATCGCGTGAGCCGTCGTCATAGGAATCGTCGTGCAAGAAACAGCACAAATGCGAGCGGATGGGTCGAAAATAAGGCAAACCAATTGGCCAGACAATGTGACACTAATGAGTGATCCCATCAACAAAACCAATGGTAATGGGTGACAAAATTTCATTGGCATTGTGCCAACCTTTCTTTTTTGGGTAATTTCAGTAGACTGTCTAGTGTCCACGGTTATATGACTAATGAAAACGAACTACGAGTGCCAATGTTGACACGCTACCTCAGAGCAGTCCACCATTTGGTAATCAACGCAAAAGATAGCAGAGCACGTGAACATCCTTTTGACAAATCTCGAATATGCATAAGTCTATTTCACGCAACCACTGGGTTATTCACGGGAAAGGAGAAATTTCTGTGGCTCTAGATCTAGTCTCTAGGGTAGGTAATCTTTTCAGTAGTTTGTCAAGCAATTAACATTCACTTCTCGGGGCTAAAGCATTCCAAGCTTTCACTAGGTCTACAGTGATGAAGTGGGAAACCAGCTTTAAAAACATCAGTTTTGTGTCTAAAGCGTTCAAGCCTCAAATACCAGGCAACATTCATAAAGAGGAGACTTGAGTTTGTCGTAGATTTTCAATAATTCTCAGCTGAAATACGGGTGCGGTAGTCACCGAGATTATATAGAAATCTTAAGTTAACACTACCACAGTTTTTTTACGCCACATGAGCGCATGACAAACCAAGTGCGTGCCTGTGTGTAGGTATTTAAGGAAAACAGTTAAACTGTGGTCTTCAATTACAGGAAATGGCACATTCAATAGTAGCCAAAACCTCTGTGCATGACTAACCACCTCTCGCTGAGTGGTCTCGTAAACCACGCCAAAGGAACAGATTCCACAGCATTAGACGGTAGCGCACACAAACAAAGAAACCATAAAAAGCCGACAGCTCGTCCGCCCGAAAATGGGAAATGGCGGTGAAGATGTACGAAGGGGAAGGGATAGTTGTGTACGTACTTGGGGACAGAGACCCCAGCGTGGGCAAACACCTCCTGAAGTTGTGAGGAACTAATGCCAGGAGGGCAGTTCCAGAAGTGGAGCATGCGCGATGGAGGGTAGACGCGATTTTTCGCGGCACTGTCGTGGGTGTACCGGTTGTTCCGGGAGCCTGTGAAGTCTTTGAATGAGGGACTGCCATCGGGCAGGATGTAGGGCTGAGTGACCTCGACTATGTGCTGTTGTCGGCTGAGCTGACCCTGTCAATGGATGAATGAATGCTGTGATGCATAGCAAGGCAGGGAGGCGCGAAAATGTCCACAGTGTATGACCAGTGGACCTGGGTTGATGCCTTGATAGGTGTACTGTTGCAGTGGACTAAACGATCAGAGCTTAAATACTTGCGACATAAAGGACACTGAAATAGAGGCAGGTGTTGTAGTTGGAAGGAATCTGCACAATTTTCAGATAGAGAAGCTATGGGGTAAACATAAAATACGCATTCAATCAAAAAGGTCACCTCACACACACAGTTGCAGGTTGGGTTTAAGCCAAACAAGGTGAATGCGCAAAAAGCAGACGCGTGTGCGAATGAGAGCGCAAAGTTCACTGGTACCACTAGGTAGTGCTAGCTGTCTTCAGACATCGATCACCCAAATAATCAGACTATCAGATCAATCCACCGATCGACTGTGCAAATTGTTCTAGTAGTGACAGCACCTCAACATAACTGACGATAATAACCTGGTGTCAACCATCTATTTATTTCTGCCATTCAATATGGGAGCGGGGAGTGACAGCAATTTTCAATATAACACATTGGTGAAAGTAAGGAGTATTGATCGGCACTATCAATCCGCATTTTCCAAACTCCAAGCAGGTGTTGAATATGCTGATCTAATAGATGGGCCCTCGTTACTTAAAACCAGTTAAAAAGCTTACTTTTAGAAAGAATTTCCGGTTGAAAAAAAATGCCGTTTAGCCACTAGGAGGACAAACAAAATTCGAAACAGTTGAGAATACAAGGTTCTGTTTATAACACCCAGACAAAAGCAGCACAATGAAAGCATAGACATAGCAATTATACACACCTGCTACAGATTTATTAACCACGCTCTTCTAGAATGAAATGCACGTCTATTCATCTCAAATTCCGCAGCACTTAATAAATGAGCAACTGTTGTTTGGCTTAAAATGGCAGAGCGGAAGTCTGATGAAGAGATTATGGGTACAAAGCAACATCTGAAAGTATGTGGCTTGTTACTTTAAAGTTGCATACCAAACTGAGGAGTTGGAACCCCAAAATTATCAGAAGCACGAATGTAAAGCCCTTCACTGGCGATCAATCCAGCCTCGGTGCACCAGAAAAAACTATCACAAAAAATATCGGTGCATGGTGTTGACAAGTTAATCGGGAGGCCTGACAACAGAACTGTCACAGCTCAGTTAATAGCGCTAACCTTTTTTAGCATACTTGTGGAAAACAAATTAATTCGCCTGAATGGAAAAAAATTTGCACCCATTAAAATGACTCATTTTGCGTCCCCGAAAGACTTACACTGAGCCGTTTTCCGGCGAATGAAATCATCGGTAGGTTGGCAAGAGCGCTGTTAGCATTGGCGATTCCATGCAATTCAACCATCGCCGTTCCCTCCTTCGAGCGAAGGAATTTTATCGGACCAACGTCTCCGTAAAGGCAGAATAGATTAAACAATCTGAATGCACAAAAACTCCTTTAGTGAAAGAAAAACCTGTTGAGAAGATTAGTATGGCAATCCCTATGATAGATCCAGGGACGAGTACGAAGTGTTTGTAGACGAGAAACGCACCTATCACAATTAGCATGGGCCATATTCAAATTGTAGACCATGATGACAGGACTGGCAGACCTATCGTTCATATCGGAGTAGCCGCCACCGAAAGCGCCTTGTTGTTGCTGTTGCTGCTGTCCTGCGGCCACCATTGCGAGTGCGCTGATGACAGAGTTGGGTGAGACGGCAGCGAGGTTACCAGGCAGATAGGCATCAGCCCGCTTTGCCAACTCACCATCGAATTTACCTAATAGAGAAGCGGCCGCTGCTGCAGCCACAGGTCTTCCCTGAACGCCCATCCCAGTCTCATCCATGAGGGTCGGATTCTCATAGTCCCAACTATCAAGACAGTTTCGTGTTACTTTGAGTCTTGTCTGCTTTGCGTACTCGACCTTGAGAGAGCAACATCCGGAGTAGATATCCGCACCGTTGATATGACGTTTGGTTTCCCGGGCGTCTGCGACTGTAGCAAATTCAACCATAGCTTGAACACCCGTTTTACGGAAGATGACAATCCTCAACACCTTGCCATGACGGTTGGTGACCTGATGAATAACATCCACTGTTATGGGATACTGAGCATTGTATATTGTCAGGAGGAGAATGTTGTTTTCCATAGGTGGTGGCCGATCGCTTTGTATGGAACCGTCGTCAAGACGACCACGGAAAGTCAACCTTTTCGAAGTGCTATACGCCAACCGGAGACGCTGATTGCCAACCATAAACGGATACTCGTTGGATCTAATAAAATAGGTGGTTAGCGCTAAAAGGCATTTAAGTATGGAGGCCAGCGATGGAAAGTCACCAAGACATAAGCAGGGTGCTTTCCCAAAACAGGGAAAAAGATACCACCCAAACTTTGAGAGGTAAATATTGAAGGCGGCTAGCTCAAAACCACAGTTCAGTGACGAACAAATCGGCGCGCGAATTAAAAGCGAACCAATCAAAATCACTAAATATTGCACAAGGTACAAAAGGCACCATAAGAGGGAGAAAACTACCTTTGAATTACACGGTCAGCATCGTTCTGATCTTCAAACTCTACGAGGGCCTGACGTTTGTTGGGTAGCATGATGATTTCAACTATGCGACCATATTTGTCAAATAACTTTTCCAAATCAATTTCCAACGTGTGCTCCGGCAAGTCGGTAATGTGGATAACGGGAGATGGCTCGATGTCGCCCCATTCTTCCGGACGATTGCGCTTCCGACTCATACCGACACAGATTAGCTAATCACGCCAATTCGAATAAGCCGCTGCGACTACACAAAAATTTGATTGGGTCGTGGGACTGGAATTGGAAGCAACTAATTAAAACCAATGCAAAATGTATATTCCGTTTTACGCTGCCTACAAGTTGCTTCAGTTGCAGCAGAGTAAAAATTAGATATTTTTTGAAATAGCTGAGCTTGTATGTATTGGCGATGTTATTATTGGATCAAAGTTTTGTGACAATGAATTCACACTAGGACACCTTTTTGATATTATCGCTTTATTTGTTTTAAAATTCTAATTCAGATACTACGATTATATTTTTATGCAAAGCTTCACTCATTATTATTCTTAATTATGAATAAAAATAAGACTGTCTTCGATCCAGGAGTATTCTGCAACTACTTCTATGCTGCAGCATCCCACCTCTGAATCCGTGCCCCTGTAACGGGAAGACTGCGTAGAGGCTGACGTCATTTATTTGTGCCGTAATTTGGAATATTCAACATGTCAAGGATTAAAGAGGCTTAGTGCTTGTTTCCTCTCTAGCAACCAAGCTGGTCCGCTCCGTCGTGCGGTTAACATGAGATAATAGCCCATTAGTTAAATGTTTTGTCCAACAAGCGTCACATCATAAGGCTTAAAATTTTACCCAGTCGTCTTTAGCTTCTCTGTTTTGGAGATAATTTCGCATTGTAACATTATGTTATCTAGTACCGATTGTAAAAATATGGACTCATTTTAAAGTTACTTTCTTCCTGAAGAGAAAGACTGCCAGTTTAAAAACTAATTTCAAAGCAATTTTTAGTTCGTCGGATTCACCAACTTTTCTCTAATGTAATTTATGGTACTATTTTGTAAGTATTTTCGCAAACTAACTTTTTCGTCAGAGGCCATAACAGGAAGTGACTTTTATCATCATGTTGTCGGGGCCAGACCACCCAACAAAATCGCTGTCTCTTGGGGACTCCACAGCCCTCATAATTTATCACACAGTTACACGGAGTATTAGATCACTATATAAAATTTTTATTTCTTGTTATAGCGAAACTTGGTTCCATACAACTTCATCTCCACGGCCTCATGATGTCCGGGGATCATTGCAAAATTAACCTTGTACAAAAACAATCGACATTGGATTTTGCTTGATAATGTTATAAGTAGACAGCATTCAAATTGTCTCATGGATTGGAATTACGGGACGCGTTAACTTTTTAAGTTTGGTAGCCGCGCAGACCAATGTACTTGGATTGATACAGATTTCAAACTAAGGGGTCTTCAATAAGAGAAGTATTGTACGAGTTTTCACTCGTCTTAAAGTTAGCCGTCATAAGCGCGCATGTCAATGAGGCTGTGGTGGAGGAGGCGTAAGAGAGTGCGGAATGCAACCCTAATTGATGGGTTGCATGTTGTACCCCAAAGTAAGCAAAAAGTCACTTCAGTTTAAAGCTACCGCTTTACTTGATAAACCGGTTGTGGATGTTCAACGTTGGTCACGTAACTAACACGCCTGTTTATCCTTTGGCATCATATGAACACTTTGCCGTCAAAGTGCCTTTGCATAAAATGGACGAAATACGGCTTGAATAGCATCCTTCACCAGGCTTGCTGTTACCAACGGTGACGTCAGAAAAGTTTACTTTCTATCCTTGTATCGTATTGATACAGCAGCTTCCATTTCGCGTACCACTTCAAAGTAAGCTGGATTGAGGTGAATTTTACACAGACTCAACCGTTTCAACTCTTCAGGCTATTTTGAGCTTTCCAATAGCGAATAAAATGAGGCCTTCGGCTGTACTTTTCAATGGTTTGATTCGATACATTTCCTCCAAGCATTTCATGTGGCTTTAAGTGCAGTCCTGGTTGGCAGCTTTGCAGAATTTGATCAAGTGTCAACGCTACTACGACACAATGCCCCGATGTTATGGCAATGGAGCGATGGAAGTCAGATAGACTGCTGATACTAGGGTCAGTCGGTGAGGTCAGTCGAATAATCTTAGCAGCCGTAATTGTAGAATCGTGATGAATGAGACATGAGTAGCCACGATCTCAAACTACTCTATTAAACCATTAGAGATACTCAAGATACTGCCAGTCTGCATAAAAGGCGAACGATGAGAATCACCCTCAAAACAGGGGCTGACTGGGGGGCCGCAGAGGCGGGTTGGATTGCCACTGTGAAATTAGCACTGAAGCCCAGATGAATTTTCAAATTAAAATAAGAGGAATTCACCCAAAGGGGAATTGGAACCAGGAGTTCTCTCTCTTTTATCCATGGTCCTTGTTGTTTTTTTCGATTTGTCTTTTTTGAGGGGGCGAGTGAAGTGGGATAGAACTACTGCTCAGCTTTTACTACCAAACAGTACGTCTCATCCTGGGAATAACTAATTTACATCCCAAGTTCTCATGCTGTGGTAGATTTTGTGGAAATTTTAGATCCTAGCAGCCCAAGAGTTGTGGAGTTTAAACAACTGTCACTGTCACCCAGACCCACTGTTCTTGGATCATGTCAGTTACTAATAGTTTGGCTCCTTATCGCAACTTAATACTGTTTGCCGCTAAAAAATAGGGGATCTAACTGGCAACATGATCTCAGCCCTCCTTGCTAAATGCGTGCATGTCTCGAGGGGATGTCTTCCTCGTCCACTTTAGGCCTAACTCATATGCCCAGGAAGTCTGATGGATGTAACAACAAAAGCATGCAAACCGAATCGGGTTGGATTAAGGGTCTGCTTTGCAGAGTTACTTCCTGCCTTAGCCTTTAGGGTATTTAGCATTTGCTGCAAATGCCATTGTTTCAGGCTGGAACTCGTAAAATTGAGAAGCAAACTGCGATCTGTTTGTAAACCAGAAATCCTGCCGCATAATTAAGCAAGCGTACAAGCTTACGTCAGAAAGACTGATTTAAGACAAGCACAGCACCAATGACTTCAGTGCACCCCAATTCCACTGTAGTCCTAAAAGACCTACAAAAGCTCTAGATGAAAACGAATGCGAGTAAGTGGTGGGTGGAACTCAGCAAAATGATATGTAGGGCAAATAAAAGTTGCAAATTGGTAAAAACTAGTCATTCTTTTCCATAACTAACCATCTCTCACCATCTACTGCAAAGTCATAAGTTTCTGCGACGTGATCGTCGTCTCCTTGATCCCCGGAAAGGTATCCTTTCTACAGGAGTGGATGGAGGTGGCCTTATGTGGTCAACTTCTACGGTTGCTGGGTATCTGGGAAAGGCACCACCAAGAAATTCCGAGTAGTTTGGTGGTGGAGGTTGAAGTGCAGAACTTCCCTCCCCACTCGTCCCTGGTATCGGCGGGGGTTGAGCCGTAGGCCGAATGCGCACGAGTTGAAATCCCGAGCTCAAAAGGGCTCTGGTTCGGGAAACTGTACGTCTTAGCACGACTCTCAGTTCAACTCCAAGATCATTTCGACTAGTGGGTCTTCGAAGATGTTGTGGCAGGGATTTAACTCTTGGCGAAGTACTTACACGTCCTCCTCCTGGACGAGAGGAAGATGAGCCTTGGAGGCTCTGCATCTTCTGTATCACTCCTTCCGGTGCCACACCAATTTCCTCGTTCACATCAGAGTACGAGGGTGGTAGCTGATGACCAGATTTAGCAACAGCTACGGGTTTTCGAGGTCCCCATCGGAAATGACGTTTCGACTGTAGGGTGAAGAAGTTCGTCTTATCGGCTTGTTCCACACTAGCGTAGGTTGGTGGGCTCAGGGGTATCTCGAGGTCAGCACTGCTGATAGAGCATTGGCGGAACATGGGCGGGTTTCCCACTACCCTTTGATGCCATCTAATGGGTAAGCAGCAGCATCCATAATGAAGACATTGTGACTGAAGGTGCAGGTACCGGAGTGGTGAATAGCGTCTCAGCAATCCCACATAACTTATTAAAAATAGAAGTGCTATATTTATGACGCTAAAAAGGACAATCGCTACCAAGAACCAGTTAATAGAGGGTGCGTAACAGATGAGACCTGCCGAGTACTCGTCTGCGCTGCTTTGAGGGAGGGATGAAAATGGTCTGTTGGCTAGCGAAGTGGGACTTCTTGGACAGTTGACAATACCGTCGCAACTAAGGCGGTAATCGACGCAATAGGCTACAAAACGGTAGGTTGGTTTCAATCCAAGGCCATTGGCGACCACTGGAGTTGTGCAAATAAGCCAACCGGGATGAAACATTTCGTTTAGGTTTATAAGACCTATATCATAGGGATTCCGTAGGTTTGTATGAGATCCCCGGACCTGGGCCTTTGTAAGCACACAAAGATATGTCGGAGTGAGAGCAATGTCCAAGTGGAATCTGGCATCTCCGCTTCTGTCTCCTGTAAAATCATGAATTAAAAGCATATAAATGACAGTGGAATTCTTCGGCCAGGCTCGTGTATCCACATAGAAGTCACGCTTCACTGGCAACATCTTAGTGAGTCTTACAGTGGCAAGATGAACAGTTGGGTGCGAGTTTCCTATGAACACCAAACTTGCTTCTCCACCCGCTCCGGCAGTAACATTCAACTGGGCTCGTTTAATGTACACCGTAACAAAATGAAACTGAGGATGCGTGGGAGCAGCAAAGGCAAAAGCACATGCGTGGGGATGTGTGGACTCCGTGTGCGGTTGCCCGGTGAGTGGAATGTCTCTACCATGTGTCTTGAGGGCATAGGCAGCGCCCGAGTACATAGATCGGAGTTGAGTCCTGTGCGTTGGACTGCTAATGCCGAAACATGGCTCAATATCCACTGCCACGCTTTGGCAGACAGTAGGCACTATTGCAACCGAGGCCGCGCAGAGGCTGAAAAGCACCGCTTTGATCAGGGGCATTGTAACTCTCCATAGAGCGGCATGACTGCTGCAGCAGTAGCATTACCATCGCTCCGTGAATGGAGGATCTCGCATACCTCTCGTCTGAAATCAATACTCTCCACGTGTTGCCGTGAAGCGGTGAACAGCCGGTCTCGGGGTGACGGCATGCAATTACTCGCTTTTCTCTGTTGTTTGATGGATACAAAATTGCTTGCTAATTTTCCAATCTCCCACACGTAGATACCAAAAAGAACTTGTTCTGAAATACTGGATGGCATATCCAGGCACCAAGCTCACGGAGTGTCGTAATGACAATAGCCTCTCCCATTGTCACGGACGGGTAAGTTTGTCATTTACTCCAAAGTACTGTAAGCTGCTGCATTCTTTAAAGCGATCATAGTAAATTGAATGTGATGGTGGAATGGTTTTGGTTCTAATTGCTGAACTTGATAAGGAGAGATACAGGGGGATGCTTAAAGCGGTAAAGCGTAAAGCGGCTTTCTCCTAAAACTGGTAATAAGCATAAACTTTCAGGCAGACTGTTCCTGCAGCAGGACGGTTGAGTTTGTGTTGTTTGCCCCTCACAGGGCAGTTGCCGACGTTTGGGGCCTCTGAAAAGATTGAGAAGATTGATTACATTAAATCGAAGATGCCCTAAAAACTATTGTCCGGCGATATGTAGACACGATGTGACACAAACACGGCCAACCACGTCACGAATGATTGTCCATTTCAGCCTCCACAACTTTTAAGGCATGTGCGCCTACGCCTAATAATTTTAACTTCTTCACACTTTCAAGTCCGCTGATGGAATAATAATATTTCACTTAAAATATCGACAACAGTGTCAGTTTCTTTGGGATCCGCGAAGACCTGCACGGTTTGTCAGTTTACGTCGGTATACTCTAAGGAAATTGTATTTACTTTTGGAGCTCTTATTATTTGCAGTAAGTGACAAGATGGCAGCCGAGAAGCTGTGTGCGGTGTGGGAGACCACGAAAGCAGAACAGACTATTGTGATAAACAAGCCACGGATACTGTTAGTACGCGCTTCCGGGTCAGGCGGCGTTCGAAGTGACTGGAAAGTGGAGCGCTGTGACTGCAAGGGTATTCGGTGTGAGAATGAATTGTCTGACATTAGTCGGCCTCTGCATACGAGGGCTTCGAGTGGCTCAGGGGGACTGTAAACCAGGTACCTATCTGATAGGCACATTCAAGTGGTTTTGATGGTTCCTCAGTGGAAAGGTTTAAAGCTGTCACATTCGTCGCCGTAAAGATGAAAGTTATTGTCCAGCCATACGTATGCATGACATCGTAAAACAAAGCAAATCCATCGGTTTTTTCTGATTTCGGGGTTTCGAAAAAGGGACATTTTTTGCGAAGAGATTGCGCCAATTTCTATGCAATGGATAAGCTAGTCCACAACACCATAATAAGAGATTGCAGAAATTTCTTTGCACCCCATTGGGAGTCAATATGGCGAAGAACGCTCAAAAACCAGCTTCGAAAAAAACGTAATCCACTAAAGCGAAATAGCTTAAGGGTAGGATATTAACCCTTAATGAAATGCATTCGAAAAGCTCCGGATACAGTTTTCACTTTGACCTTTAAGGGTGTGACAGTTTTAACAAACAAATGAATGTCTATACAAGCAAATTGTTGCATTCATTTGTTTACCCAATTCACCTAAATAACTGTCAAAGTTCGCAATGATAAAGTATCAAGACTGAACAAGGCAGGCTAGAAGGCACTCAATGAAGAAGTGAATAAACTCGAGACAATTGATAGTAATTAGCATGATCACCCCTTAATCATCAGCCCAGCGTTCAACGAAAACTTCCGGTGTGCATCATGCAAAATCGCATCAGCCTATTCCACGCCTGACCCCGAGAACAAAGTGGTATACAGACGGGCAGGAGGGCTTATTTATGGTCCTCCTGCGGTCTGACACCGCCCCAAGTGCGAAGTGGGCTAGCGTCAACAGCATGACGAAAAGATGACGTAGGCACCACCCGCCCTGAGGACAGGAGACGCCAGTGAGAGTAAAGACAATTTTCAGATAGGAAGGTAGCCCGAAGACCAGGCTTTACGAATCAATCACAAGGATATTTAATGCTTTCCAATGTATGCCTATGATTAGCAGAAACGACTGCTCCACAAACTCCGTCGGACAGCAAAAATGTACCTAGCGTTTCCAACGTCGCTAGCAGCACGCTATAAATTCAAAAGTCGCCAAAAAATTTGGATTATTGGTTTGAGACGGACATGCCCGCGAGCAGACTCTGGTTACTTTAACGTTCTAAGTGGAGTGGCAATAAACTGAATTGCATCGTGAACGAAGTAAAATACAGGCAATCAAACGTAACCAACTCAAAAGCAGGTGCGGCGACACAAGTGGCAACAAATACGCAGGAATTAAGTTCAACACCACACCCTGTGCTATAAAAAAATACTAGGAGTCATTGCGATATTGGGTGCCGCCCATCATTTAAGTAGATCGTAAACACCAAATAAACACTAGCATTAGCACTTTATAGACGGTGTACCGCCTACCACTGGGCCCAGAGGCCTGTCGGGGACACGTGCCTTGAAAAACTCGAATGCAGCGCCATCCACCCGACTAGCTAGAAATCCAAGTGGAGGACGAGTTAGGCATGCACAAAACCTCAACTCCAGTCACCGAGGTGATCATCTGCACTAACCCGAAGGGACACTAGACCGATTACAGATAACGGTTTCAATGTGGAAAAAAACTGCCCCCTTCCCCCCTTGGAGGACCCTTGCAAAAACCCCAAACTCAGCCCTAGGTGGGTACAATAACAAAAGGGAAGCATTTCAAAATGCTTCTATTGAATTAATTTGCATACACATGCACACAGAATGACACGATTTTTGAAAACGCAATCATTACAAAAAGCGGCCAATGGAGGGAGCTACGAGAGGGGTTTGGAGATGATGTCCTCGCGACCTTGTCCTACGCCAATCCATCGAACGTGAAGCTCACAGAGTTTTTCGATCATTTCAATGTACTTACGAGAATTCTCCGGCAGATCTACGTAGTTCTTGATGCCCGTCGTCTTGGTCTTCCATCCAGGTAACGTCTCATAGACTACTTTCACTCGAGACAAAAGTGAAAGGTCGGAGGGGAAGCACTGAAGTATCTCACCAGTAGTTGGATCGATGTAATCCTTCGCAATTTTAACCTACGAAAGATCCCCATAAGGCTTTCAAGAACGCAGAGAAAACCATGATAATTTTAAGTGACTTACCTCATCAAAATCATCCAGAACATCGAGCTTAGTGAGTGCAATAGCAGTGAAGTTGTTGATCATGTGGGCATAGCGCAGAACAACCGCATCTAGCCAGCCAACACGACGCTTCCTACCAGTCGTGACACCAAATTCACAGCCAACCGTCTGCAGCTTTTCAGCTAATTCGCCAGTTAATTCAGTAGGGAACGCGCCAGATCCAACACGAGTTGTGTATGCTAAATTTAAAGCATTACAATAACGGTGCCAGAGACAGCAAAAGCGAAGAGGAGCAAGAGATTCCTACCCTTGGCGACCCCAAAAACACAACCGACGCGAGACGGAGGCAGGCCCAGACCAGTGCACACACCGCCAACCGAGCAGTTTGACGAAGTGACGTAGGGATAGGTGCCAAAGTCGATGTCCAACATAGTGGACTGAGCGCATTCAACAAGAAGCCGATGTGTATCGACCGTTGCAAACTTATTCACCAAAAAAGCAGTATTTCTGACCATGGGCTTTAGGCGATCACGGTAACAAAACAGTTCCTTAAATACATAAGCATAAAATAAGGAAAATAAAATAAGAATAAATTGAAGGTAAGAGATTACATACTTCAAGGGAACTTTTGACATCAATACTGAGAGAAGGGTAATGTGACTTGTAAAAATCAACCAGGGATTCATATCGTTCGCAAAACATATTCCAGTCCCCAACAAGATCAACAACACGCAGACCCCTCCTTGAAACCTTCGATGCATAAGTTGGACCGATACCACGCTTAGTCGTACCGATGACATAATGACCTCTCGCTTCTTCTTCCAATTCATCGACACGACGATGAATATTGAAAACAAGATGCGCACTCTCAGAAATGCGTATACGACCCTCAACATCGGGAACACCTTGCCTAGTAAGGGTGTCAATTTCCTGAAGTAGAATTAGTAGAACTCAAGAACATGCCTTAAATAAATCATGAAGACTAATAACAACGCCATTGCCAATAACACACATTGTATCACTCCTGATAATGCCGCTGGGAACAAGGTGGAAGAAATATTGTGCGTCATCGACAACAACAGTGTGGCCTGAATCCTGAAGTGAAAATAGATTTAAACATACCTGCATTGTTACCACCTTGACATCGGCAGATAACATCGCAACGGGCAGAGAGCATGTCCACAATCTTGCCCTTTCCTTCATCACCCCACTGGGCGCCTACAACGACAGACACGCCCGACATCACGAAGACGCGAGAGATACTTAGTGCCTTCGAAGCACGAAAAGGGCTAATGCGATAGCGCCTAATAAGGTGCCTGTGTCTACTTTCAAGATTTAAATTTGCAATTAAAATTTAAAATACGGCCAAAGATAATAAATAAATAATCTAGATTAATTAATTTGTTTAAGTGCTAAAAGTGCGAAGTGGAACTACGAAAATGCCCTAAGATTAGATTGACTATCGTGACCCGCGATGTAGTGCGCATATTCGATGCACATTATGGAAAGTCTTCTAGCAAGACTTGTAACATATAAGTTTATAAATGGCTCTGGCTTTGTGGGTGATTTTTTTAATCAGCCCATGGAAGAAATGCTGTTTTTACTGCTGCTTTTCATATTCATTGTCGGATCCTCTCTTTGCATTGTGTATCGCACCCTCTTTCAGCGCATCCCCCCCGTTTCCAAGAGCAGCGCACATGGGACCATTGATCCACAGCTTTTGGTTAACTTGTGGATTGAGCAAAACCACAATTTTTGCGTGAATGTTGTGGAACTGTGTGTCACATTCATAAATAATTATGCTGACAGGGTCAAGGTGCCTTGCATTTTCTGATTCAACATCACCTTTAGGTTCCGAGTGGATTGAAGGATATTCTATATTTGCCTCATGTATCCAGTCCCGTAACATATTTGCAGAAATCTCCCCCGACTGTATCAGATAATACCATGGTATTGAATGTCGAACAGTCTGTGCTAGCCTTTATAGAGCATACCTTTACTTGTAACGGCTAATCGTCTTTCATTTTCTGGTAAATGGCAAGGGAATCAAAAAGTCTCTTATATCAAGTTTTCACTTAGTAATTTTTCACTTGAGGTAAGCACTTTTGAACAATTAACACCCGAAGGTTATGCTGAATTTGTCTTTCAATAATACCGACCTGATTGCCCTTCAAGGGGTTTTGTCGCATCCTAACTTTTCTTTATCAATCGAATCTCCTGACCCAGTAGGAGTTTGTTTTTTCCGCTAACAATTAAGTTGGAAAATGCTAAGCAGGACCTTTTATGCACAATTGAAGACATTGTTGCCAATTTACATCTCATATGGAAAGATGCCGATGCTTTACTCGGCAGCCGGGAGATGTTTAAAAGCTCGAAAGGATGTGAGGAATTATTTTCGGACTTGGTATGTCTTTTCATCACTTCGTGTTAATTTTGCTTCAAGGACTCAAAGGCGACGGAAGGTGAGGATGAGGACTTGTATTTGTCAACATTTTCACAAAACTTCCACTCGGAATCAGAAATAACGCCAAAAGGAAACCAAAAAACAGCTATTGAACTTGATGCAAATATATTAACAGAGTCCGTGCATTCGTTACCTGAAGCCGCCAGCATGAACGCAATTTCTCTGAGTAGCCATTTCCACTTGGCAAATGTCTTTACACCCAACAGCGATTCAGATGAGTCAACGGAGGCTCTACCCGAGCCTGTGGTATTGGCGTACAACCCCAGCTTAAAGAAGAAACTCAGCGAAAGCATTTACCGCCGACATCAACGCTCTGCATCAGACTTCGTGGAGCAGGAGGTGAAGGGTACTGAAGGTACGCTTCATGACACCGAGCCCGTTCCTCTGGACCCCATTGTTCATCCCCCTGAGGGGCAATATTCGGCAAATCGGAATGAAGGCAAACCAGTGTCCTTAATCCCAAATCAACGCTCTCTAAAGAGGGTCACTGATGTTTCTCCTCTTCATGAGCGTGTGACTCCCAACCTCGCTTCGAAAAATCTACTTGTGAAGGTAGTCAAGGCAGACTTTATCGACCTTAAAAGTATGTCAACCTGTGTCGCTCATTGTGTTCTATCAGAGATGAATGAATCTAAAGCCTTATCCCTTCGGAACTAGGTTCCTCCAATGCTTACTGCGTCGTGGAGTTGGATGAGCCGTACCAACGTCACGCTACGCATGTTGTGCCACCTTCAGAACAGCTATTTTGGGATCAGCATCTACTTTTGTATGTTTTCAGCTTTCCTAGAATTGGCAATGCACAATTCCACTACTAAAGAATTGGAAGTGGTTCTTTTATCAAGGTTTCTTTCATTTCTAGCTTCATGTGAATAAATTTCCAAATAATATTCTCATTTCATCTTTAAAGCAGCTGTTTGCTCCAATTTGCTTAGATTATGCATATTTTAATGAAGTACTATCGCTTTGGGTTGCAAAACTTGCCGTTTTTTCAATTTCCAAATATTCTGGCTTAAAATTGCTTTACACTACTTGTTCCCTTCTTTAACTATTGGATTATGCAGCCTCCTAGTGTTTAGTGTGGTTTATTGGCCTTTTACTCATTTGCATTTTAGCGGACTTAATAGCAATTCAAAACGTGCTGCATTCGAAGTTTTTGAATTATCAAAAAGACGAAGTGAGTGACCTCTATGTGTTTATTGGCGACTGTCGGATGGTGTTCCATATGGGTTCCATTTTTTAATCACTAATTAGGGGTGAATCTAGCCTTGGTAGATTTGACTCCTTGCACTTGATTTAACATCCCTGTTTAGAAGTAACTTCTGGACCCGACGAGTTAGTTGACAACATCGCTTACCTGCCCCAAAAACCTCACTTACAATGTTTTATTCTCGCAGTGATAAGCGTATAGTGTAATTTGCCCTACATTTACATTGAATGTAGCATACGCTTCAGCTGGTGTGCATTTTACGTGAGCATGCCTTTTTTCATTGCCTCTTGCTCATCGATTCAATTGTATTTAATAGTACGAATTCCAATGATTTAGCTTGATTGGGGTCAACCCTCTCGTTGCATCTTTTCCGAATCTTAATTGACCTCTCACGATCCGCAATACTGCGCATTACGCACCACATTTTCGTGCATTAAATGAAATAGTGAGACGCGTTTTTGGAAATTGCTGTTTTTTGAGACTCACGACAGAGCGCCTTTGGGTGTGGCGCAATGAGCGACTTCGTTATTCCTTACGGCGGCCTATTTTTACTTTCGCCCAAATCCAACTCCTCCCTTCCCCCAATTTGGCTCATTGCTAACGACAGTTGACGCCATGGGATTTTGATCGAAGAGAATGAAGAGAGAAATGAAACCCACCGGACAGTATCAAACGACCACATGACTGCTACTTAAAAACAGTTTCTTTGATTTAGGTCTAGCCGATTCTACATCGAAGCTATTATAGCAACCAGAGGGTAGTGGCTGAGGGCACATGTGAAGACCTGCGGTCAATCATCTTGTTGATTCTGCTCAAGTGAACAGCCTCCCTTGGGGGCATTTGCGGCGTATCGATTTTTGTAATTCCTCCACCCACATTTCCCTCTTGTCACCATGCCACGTACACGTGGCGCGCAAGCACAATGATCCCATTGCACCTAACGTGTGCCTGTGTCCGTGCTTGCGTTAATGTGTGTGTATGTGTGTGCAATCGGTTAATTGGTCACTGCGTTTGCACGCGCATACCATCCTCCTTATCGATTTTAGACGTGTGTGCACGCACACAAGTATCCAAGCCTTGGTGGATAGAGCGTGGACAAGCGAGCGGGTGCCCTGGGGTTTGGACCGATGCGCATGTGCAAAACTGCATCCTAGAGGGAGTGTTCGTGTTTGTGTATCCTGATATCTAGGCCTTTCCTCCTCTATCCCGCCTTTTGTGTTTTGGCAATTTTGGAATTCCCCTGCTCGTACTGGTACCTGAGAGAGAAGTCGCATAAGTAGTCTTGCTGAGTAGGTCTGTAGCAGTTTTGTAGACTGGAGGACATTTCCACCTATACTCAGTTGTAATTGAGGAGAATAAGAAGGGTGAAGATCCACATCGTGATTCCGAGTAACTGGTGGTTCATAGGGTGTTTTATATGCCATTTAGTTCCACTATTTGGTTACGTTAACCCTCATTTGAACAAAGCGACAAATTAAATGACTCACATTGATTAACGTGGCTTTTCCCACTCTAGGGTTTAAGTAATGGCTAAAGCGCGGCATCGAGCTGGTATTTCTACTACGGTCTCATGATTGCGGTCAAGGAGGGCTCGTTAATTTAAAACCATCAAATTTTTGCTTGCGAAACCCTAAAATTGTGTAATCATTTCACTCTGATGTTTTCCGCACCCAATATATGCAAGTATTTCGATGGCTCATCGGAGAATTGCCTATCTCAAGACTTGAACGTGTTAATTGTATCAAGTCGTCAGTGTAATTGTTTTTTGATGAGTCAACTGAAAGAAATAATAAATGGAATCTTTCCTACTTAGCAACTGGCCCATTTAATACAGTTGTACATAGTGTTGGGGTTTTATTTAAGGCTGGGAGTCCGCCCTCTTTCCAATAAACGTCAATTTTGACCATTGTGTAATTGGAATCAAAAGTGTCATGTGATTTATGCCCAATGTTTGATTAAAGAGGTGTAATATTCATGGGCCGCAAACAAAGGGAAAGGGGTTTGGTTTGTTCGCCCTCTTTTTGGAATGCATTTTGGTAGTTACTTTGGATCCATACTAGCGTGTCTTCCGCCTCGATAAGAACCCTAAAGTGAAGGTGGGTACATTATCTGGTAGTCGTTTTTGATAAGTAGTTTTAATAGCCGTAAAATACCAACTTTTTACGTGAACTGAGTCCAACAGCTCTCACTTTATGATGATGGTTCGTAAAACCAGGTCAACGTTTAAATTATGTTCTGGCATTTTGCACTATTTTGATGCCCTACTCGTTTCACAACGCTATTGCCCATGCATATTTGCTCTTAGCACTTGTTTGCCTTTTTGAGTGTAGTGAAGGCATCAGGGTAACCACTAATTCATCTCACCTTCTCATCACAGAGTCCATTTCAAGGGGCTACGCGGAGGTCTACCTACCAGAATTGCTGACCAGTTCTGTTAGAGGCTGTTCGAGTGAGCTGTTGCGCTGCATCCCTCTGGACTCCAAACAGCACTCCTCCTCTACCCTGGGCATCGCTGCCAGCGTCGGCGGAAGCGGTGGAGGGAAGTGGGAGTACACCTCGAACTCCGCCTCTAGCTCCACCTCGCTCACCATCCGCAGACCCACCGTCACTGCTGAGGTGCTCCTAACCTTCTAGCCTAAAGAACGAACTATTTAAAAAAATTGATTTTTGATAAATTTTTGCGCTTACATACTCTTTAGATTCATTAAAGGCTTTAGTATTTTTAGCATCTCTAGCAGGGTTAACCTTTGGTAGGTCGAAACACTCTGGTTAATACTTTTAGTTGATTTCAATGCCATTGAATGGGTTTGTGGAATTTTTCTCTAAGTGGTAAGTACTGAAGTTTAATTGCTGTTGGAATAATGACTATATTACATTTGATAGCTTTGATCGTCAAATGAGTGGAATTTCTGATAGCAGCCTATGGGCAATGGACAGCTCGTGCCATGCTTCAACAAGGCTAAGAAGGTTGCTGTGGGCCATTGCTTACCTCATGCAGGCACTTCGTCAAATTGCCATGGGAAATCTTAATCTGGGAATCTGCTGGACTTCTCGCGATATGCCTGGGACGTCTTGACCACACAAGTGGGAGTTATTCAGCAGCTAGGATAAAGCAAATTAATTTTCGTAGCAACCAGAACTATTAATGGGGCATTATTATTCCTCTTCAAGCTGTTCCTATTCATTCATCATTTCGTATGTATGTTGGCACGGTCTAACTTGCCTTCGAGTAGAGCAAAATGAATTTTAGCTAATTTAGTCAAGATATCAGTCTGACCCTCATTAGTTGGTTAATACGATCGCCTTCCAAATAGTGTTAAGAAATAACCATTGCCATAGTTTTCGGTTTTCACTCTAAGGATGATGTTCTTACCCATGATGAAACCATTTTTTACCACAACAGGTTATAGTCTCGAGCAATTTAAGCCCCACTGTGCGCCTTTTGTGATATTGCCTACGCCCATCTCTATCCTGATTTGAGCCTGGATAGGTTCCCACTTGAGAATGTTATTTGGGTGTTTTCCGTATGGCAGTGGTAAATGTCGCATCGCTGTTCATCCAATGCCAGTTGGCTGTCAAAGCGTCCTACTTTGGTGCACACGTACGCCTTCCCACTTTTACTCTAGCATTTGGGAAAAGTTGCTAGCTACTCTTGCTTTTGCTTCTGTGGGACTTCCATTTGAGCAAAAGAAACTTCTGTGAATGCAACTTCAAATAATCACATTGGCTTGTGGATTGAGCACACCTTTAAGGTGCTCTGACTATTCTACACTGGTAGTTTTCATAATTCGTGTCAGCTATTTCGTGCACTTAAGCTAGTCAAAGTATGTGTACCCCGAGGTCCACGAAAGGGTGTCAAGACGACCAATAGTACGACTCGGGTATGCGGCGAAAACTGTCGCATCAAATCCACGGTTTGGCATATTGGTAATTACTACTGAATCTCGAACAAGTAGACTTGAGAAAGTCAAGTATCCATTTGGATTTTAGGATGAATGATGAGGGTACTGCTCCCTTACCAATGGGGAATGTTTATGATGCCTCTACTGGGCAAAGATTTTGACACGCTCTCGAGGCAGCATTATATATTAGGCAAATAACCTTAACTACTCCAATTCTTGAGTGCTTTTGGGGAACCAAAGGGTATATCAATCTCAACGTTCTGCGGTTCTGATCGCTTTGCCACACTGTTTGAAATTTCAGTTCCACTTTATGGAGAGGATAGTTGACGATCCCTTCTCGATTTGCAAAGGACGCTCAGGTGTTGGTTCACCCACGCCACTGTCGAAACTGCACGCTGTGGCTATGGTCTCTCCTACCTCCTCCTCAGATTCCTCTCTCAGTCAGACAGCCGGTGCAACCGCCTCCGATACTACTGGTACTGGCGTCGGTACCGGTGCGGATCGCGCCTCGCACGGCTCCAAGGGTAAGCGGTCCCCTCTCCTCGAAACATTAGCATTGTCGTCCTTTGTATGCAGTGGTCGTTTCTTCCAGCGCCAACCCAACCCAGGGCTTTGCTGCGAAGGGAAAACCTTACCCTTCTTGCATCCACATTGTTGACTAGCCAATAGCCCTAAAAACTCACCTCTACATACTATCTCATTTCAAAACTCTTTGTGGAGGAAGCCTTAAATACTTAGAAAAGAAAGGCTTTATCGGGGGTACGAAATCTGCACATTTCGTCGGGATCGCAGAAAGAAAGGTGACGGTGTCCTTTGAGGTACAAAAATAAGTAAGTCTTGCTATTCCTCCCATGACGCCTAGGCTCCTTTCGTCTACGGAGGGCGGTAACTTTCAACTCCGGTCGACAAGGTAAGCACTGTTTTGCACCGGTGGCGAAAGGAGGACCTATTATAAGGAGGAATCGCATATTGTACTCCGACTTATTGCAACTACTGTTATCATCAGCGCCATCATCGGATATTTGCACGAATGCATGGCATTTCATGCACACTCTTCATTTTTGTTCCCTCATTAGTTGTCTTATAAACTTCTCAATGATCAGGCATTAAAGAGATGTTATATCAATTGTTCAGAGAAGGAGAAAGGATTACGAAAGGCTCATTGAGTAGGTTTGACACTGGACTGACTTTTAATGTGTTTCTGCTGCATGTGTTGCCTGAAAAGCCGTACTATCTGGGATTTACACTCTTGATTGCTATCACCAACCAAATTATCGGTACTGACACTGCTTTATTCCCAAAAGAACGGGTCTATCGGGCATAACCTATTCGGATCTTTACGGTATTCCTACCAAACCCAAATACTGCAGAAGCCTATCACTTTTTGACAGCAAGGTTTGGGGCCATTTGTTCGGGACTCATACAAATACTTGTTTGCGGCTTCTGTTTCGCTAGTATAATACTGGGCGCTCTTCGTCACTTTGTAATACATAGGAGCGGGTGTGCTTGTTACACTGCGGATAAATGGAGATATACATCTACATTATCTATCCCTTAACCTGAAACTGCTCCTGCACCACGTGTCGTTCCATTCACACAGATGCAAATCACCAATCAAATACCCGCGGGTGTCATTAGATCCCTGCGCTCTCTTGGCCTTCGTCCCCATCCCCCTTCATTCCCTCTACCAAGGTGACGTGAATTGCGTACTGCTAATGGTTACGTATTAGACCTTCACTTTTTTCCTTTTTCAGAAGGAGTGGAGGACAACGAACAGTTGGAGGTTGGTGCTTTCTAGGTGCTGTTGCATGTGCGCGTGCGTGTGTCTGAAGAGGGGTCCTGCATGGCACCAGCCAAAACATTCCACATCCCACACAATTGACCCGTGTTCGTGCCGGATGCTGGCGTGCATGTCATTGCGAATGATTGTGTGGATATCATTTGCGGCAGCCCTATAACATGCGCGTGATTGCGGCAGGCGCACGGGTGCTTGTGTTTTATCTTGAAGCTTTAGGGCGAGAGAGAATATGGGGGGGTAGGGGGGAGAGAGGGAGGGGACGAGGATGAGCGTATGCATGACGTCATTGACATACCCTCTTACCGATTTTCTGCCCCATTCGTTTCAGCATCCTGTCACCAGGGCTTGATGTGTTGTCCTCTTTTCCTTCCCCCCACAGATCTTTCGGGTGAAGTGGGAAAAGAGAGTGATCAGTGCAAGCAATTACTTGCCCTATCCTGTTCGCGGCGTATGTAATGTTGCCTGGAGTGTCGTCTGATCGCATTCCTAGGGCATGCTGGGCGCATTCTCGGGGGTGGAATTGTGTGTGGAGTTCACATCTCTAATTAGAGGTGGGGGTCACGTTGCATCTGCGCTCTTGAACTCATTTGAAGGTGCCCAAAGCTGCTACCGATTCGTGGGTTTATTTACTTTTTATAGTAACTAGTGAGCGCGAATGGTATCCTGCTTCTTTACGATGACATGGGGGAATGAGGGACAGTGAATCAGGTGATTTTTCCACGCAAGCGACGCGGATGTGTTCACCCTTTTGCTGCATCCAGACCAATTGGGAATGTAGGTTTCTTTGATGTTGGGATTTTGTTAGCAGACAAAATGGGAATTTTGGAATTAAAGAAAACATTTCGAGAGGTGGGGGGGGGTCTGGGTTGCATTATATCTTTTGTGACAAAGTTATGCGAGCTCATGGTTCAGATATTGACTCGTAGCAGATGTCTATGTCTCTTGGTATAAGATAGTTCCGTAAGTTTACTTTACTTGGTGCTAACTTGTAATCACGAAGCTTAAGAAAATCCTTCGGAGATGGTACGATAGTGCGTCTTGATATGCTGGACGGCCGTGTCAGCGATGGCCACTTCCTCACTAATCGCTCTAGTTGTGGCTGCGGACGGAGTGAAATACTTTATCATGGATTGGCTGTCTAGCCTCCTCACATTGCATAGGTGCATGCGCACACGGCGGGTATGCGAATGGGTCAAATGCACATAGTTTCTGAACTCTTCCGTCAGTCAATCATCCCGCGTAAGATTCGTGTAAATTATCTCTGCTTGAGTAGCTCCTGCTGCCGCACTTGTATAAATCCTACAGTTTTCTTTTGTTCCCCAAATTAATACCGCCTTATTTAAATATCTAAAAATTGTGCAACATAGACTTCTGTTAATTATGCATTTGTCCTTATTTAACATTTTGTTTCAAAGCAAACCACATCCACTCTACATTAATAGCTGTATACTAGGGCTGGCTGTCCTATCTTCATGCGCTCAAGTAGTTCCCCTTCTTCCTGCAGTTTGAGACGCCCAAGGACGTCACCCCAACGCCTCGCAGTAAGTGCCCTTAAAATGCGTATGCGTTCGTGTAGTCGGTGTCTCAAAAGATTCGCTATTAGCTTGCGTGCTTCTTGATTTGCAGTAAGGCTGGTTTATTCCATCACTTAAATATGATTTTACGCGCCATTAAGCACCATCCACTTTTCCCTCGGAAAGACTTGTTTTGCAGGCTACCACGCTTGTTGAACTTCGCAACTTTAGTTACGAATGTTTAGCCAGGCGCATTCACTTGATGAAGTAGTAATAGCAAATTACCTGAAATCACCATGACTTGAAGCGAATTTTTCGTCTAGCAGAGAGCAGTAAACAGTACGAAAGCCGTCTTCAGCGTTCCACCTCGACTCGTGGCTCGCGTCTCTTCGAGCCAGCCTTCGAGAATCTACGTCTGGCAGATACTAACGCCGCTCTGACCAGCCGTCAGCAGTACGGGCACCGCGTTGGCGGAGGTCTCGGTGGCTTGCGTCGCAAGTCGGTGCCCCGCGCTCCCTCCAGCGGTTTGGGTGGTGGTGGCTTTGGTGGCAGTAGTTCAATTACTACCGGCGGCTTTGGTCTCCTTGGGCCTAGCTCTCAACTAGCCGGAGTGGTGGCGGGCCTTACTGCCGCCTCTGTGGAGTCCTCTGATGCCTCTGTTGATCCCTCCACCGCTGCCGCGGTAGCCTCAGCGGTGGCAGTGGCCGCTGCCACTGGGCGCTCCACCTCTGCCTCCGCTGCTCTGGATCGCAGAGTCATGGTGGGAGGGGCTGGAGGTGGTGGAGTCGTGGGTTTAGTTGACAGCCTCTTTGAAAACACTGCTGCTCCTATGACGAATCCTGGCATCTTCGAACATGAACCACTAACTGATGCTGTAGTTCGGTACGCCGCACCCGCAGCAAATGTAGCAGGTAAATTAGAAAAGAGAAAAAGTGGTGCAACTTTCCAATAGTATTTTTTTGTCGCATTCCATGATGTTTTACCCTCCATCCCCTTAAAATTTAGGTGATCCTTTCAATGATCATTGGTATTTTTATGCCAAACACTCGTTTCACTTTGGTGTTACATTTAAAACTCACTTTATGCCCAAATATTAGGCGCCAGAATATAATGGGTTATTGCACCTCGACGTTTAGAGAGTCTGGGAACTTACTCGGCCCAGCTGCCTCCTAGGCGAACAGACACAGCGGGAGCGAAGTTGATTAGCCTCTTCAAGTCCAAAAAGAAGCATCAGCAGCCATCTGGTAGGCCACTTTTGTTATCAACAAATGACTGGTTTTAAACATTTGAATATCTAGCGTTTTGGCGGAATTTACGATTTTTTCCAATGGTCTCAAAAGCCTTTACTAAATAATTTAAGTAGCAATTTTGCTTCGTAATTTGTGATTAAAACTAATTCTCGAATGCGGTCCTCTGAATCAGGCATGGCGCGCCTTCTTTACTTGCAAAACCTCGAAGGTTCTGAGTTCGATGCAATTTCGACAGAGGGGTATCAAAGAATTCTTCATGGGGAACAAACGGAGAAGCAATAAGACCCAGTTGTTTGCTCGCGCCCTCTTCTCAGCGCCGCCTTCTTGTAAAAACTCGGAATAACCGATGCTTTCAGCTTCCAGAGCCATGATTTCTCTCATTTGCGTGCGTCATCGGTGGTCCCACGTCAAAATAAACTTTTTGTTGGCTCAGACAGGTAGACCTGCTCGTGTACTTTATTTTCCAGCCTTTCGCTATTTCGCCATTCTCTCTCTTTGCCAGAAGGGGTCTGAATGGGGTACACTTTTTCTTATCCCTCCTCTTGTCTACACTACTCGCATGCCCGATTAGTGCGCGATCTTTGTGGCACAGCCCTAAGCTTTCAATTGACGAAGAATTATACATGTACTTCTCTCATTTGTGTTCTTTTTAAGGATAAGGAATTTGAGGTTGTGTGAGGGCGTTGGCCTAGTGTCGTATGTTACTTGGGTGGTAAGAAACGTTCACAACAGGGAGTGAGGGAAGCGCTATGCTTAATCATTCAGTCGAGTAATAATTTGTCAGAGTGGATAAGCGTATACTCGGTGAGGCGTCCTCGAAAAAGATATCAGTGTGGCACTGAAAAAGCGGGGTTGCACTGAGCTGGCGAAGAAACTTTAGGAATTCGTCGCTTCCAACTCAGAGTTGTAACTGGAATTAGAACCCGCGAAGTACGAATGGACAATTGAACAGTACCGGATTAAAGCAATTAGTCTCAGCTACATATGTTATGAAATGACCTTGAGGGAAGAAGAATCCCAAAGGCCTTTGGCAGGCACAGAACCCGTAGTAGTAGTTAGCTCGTAGGTCGTGCAGAATTTTCATGATTCTCAGCTATTTACCTTTGTATTCAAATTTTTATACGTTAACTCAATACTTTTAGTAACAATTATATTTATATTTTATTACTTGCATCTTTGTTTGAATACATTGGCGCGAAATTAAATGGATTTGTGTATAAAGCTGCACTTTCTTCCTCTCCTACTCTGTGGAGTGTGACATGTCTGGCATTAGGCAGAGCAAGTTCAAACATGTTTTTGGAAAACCTTTAAAACGAGACGAATGCTATGAATGCATTCCAATTACAAGAAGCACACATGACACGTCATTTTGTACAGTCAATCCCAAGTACCTTGCAATTATTACTGAGACCAGTGGCGGTGGTGGATTTACTGTGATTCCGATAAAACAGGTTCGTTTGACTTATTTACTTTGCTTGGGCAAGAGTTTTGTTGAGTAGCTTGTGTTCGGTTTAATAGGCTTTTGGCTTGATAACCAGTTTTAACGTAGTCGGTGCCTATGAAATTTTGATAACTAAACTGACGATCCTATCTCACAGGTTGGTCGCATGCCCAGTGTCTTGCCCATGGTTGCTGGCCATACTTCTGCTGTGCTTGACATTCAGTGGTGTCCTCACAACAATGACGTCATTGCAAGTGCTTCTGATGACTGCACTGTTAAGATTTGGGAGATTCCCAAGGGTGGTATAGGAGATGAACCATTAACAGAGTCAATCGCTACCTTAATTGGGCACCAACGACGCGTATACCTTGTTGTTTGGCATCCTACGGCGCAGGGTGTGATCGCTTCGTCTAGTAAGCTCGCGCCCTGTCTTATAGATCGAATAATCTGAATTATCTTTGACTGCTCTGATAATTGAATGCAAAAGCACAAGTCATTGAGATTGTGCTAGTACAGTTAATTTATACATATGTTTGGCTTTTTCTGTCATTTCTGCCTTGGCATTTTCTTTGTCTTATATGGTTTAGCTTTCTTATCGTGTGCTGGCATTCGAGTTATGTCTTGTCGTATAGTTTACTATTTCATTTTGGTTGCTTGGCTAAATGTTGCATTTTGCAACCAAAGGTGCCGATAACATGACCATCTTATGGGATTCGGAGACTCAATCTCAGCTCATATCTGTCGAATTCCCCAACCTTGTCACTTGCCTTAGCTTCAACTACAACGGTTCAAAGTTGGCAGCATGCTGCAAGGACGGATTAACGCGCATAGTGGATCCGAGAACTGGAGCGTTCACTAAAGTAAGTTTAACTATTGTTCTTTTACATCCCTCACAAATTGCCGAAATTATTTAACAAGTACCATAAACTTGGTAATTTGAATTTGTGCAGAGGTTTGGGGTTATGTCACGCTTTAAATTGATATTTGTTTTCCATCAAAACGTTTTCACCTTGGAAATATTTTACGTATAAGATTCTGTTTCGGCTTTCAAAAATAGTAATTTTACCTGGTTCCCGTGTCACATTATTCCACCTGTAATACCATGTACGGTACTTTTTCAAAACCCTGGCACAGGCGCGCATATGCCACCAGCACACGCACACAGTGAGTAAGCGGTCCGCCGAATTCCTGATGACTGCCCAGCCAATCGGGTGGTGTGACTCAATCATTCCTCTTGTTCTTCGGTTAAAATTCGGAAAGAAAGCTCATTCTCCTCTTGCTCCCCCTTTCCCCACCCCATTTGTTGCCTTATCCTTTGCGTCAGCAGTGAGACTCAAACATTCCCGCTCAAGGTCGTGCTGTTTTATGCAAAGCTGCAATGTACTTAAGGGTTTCACAACTCCTAGTGAGACGTAGAATTTGCCCTAATTGGACATACATCCACGGCTTTCACACTTGCCTGCGTGTGATGCCCTCTTTCCAATCTAGACGGGCAATTGTCATGAGGGTAAGAAGCCGCAGATGTGCGTCTTCGTTGAAGGCGATCGCCTCTTCACCACGGGCTTTTCGAGGATGAGCGAACGCCAGTTGGCTCTTTGGGACTCTGGCGACCTGAGTAAATGTCTCTGGCGCGAGGAGCTCGACATTACCAATGGCATCCTCTTTCCCTTCTACGACATTGACACGAATCTCATATTTGTCTGTGGTAAGGTAAGACAACTGATGCTGTTTCCGGCTTTATGCATAAGCATGCATGGTGTTAAAGGGAAAAAATTCGCTACCGCACCGAGGCGGACGGCTGAATTCACTAATTTTTTACTTGACAACACCATAGCCGCTCAAATTCTTGGCGCTTTTGTAAAACGGCTCTACATTGTCAACTCTGACGCCCTAGACCAGGCATTAAAATCTGCACTTCGGAAAGTAACGCCTTCTTATCAGGTTGCTCGATCCCCAACATCACTTAATGGGAGGGTCTGGATTCCATGTAGTCATTCCCTAGCAGGTTAAGAAGGCTTATTTATGGCCTCAGGCTTGCACAGGTTAGCATTGGGTCAAAACTGCCAAGCCACAATTATTGAGAGGGAAACATGGGCCTAACTTTATGTGAGCTTCATTGGGCTAAGCTAGGTTAAAGCAAAGTACAACAATGTGTACCGTAGGTGATTTCAACATGGCGCTGCTGTTTAGTAGAGGAGGCAAGTTTGTTTTTCTCTTTTTTGTTCTAAAAAGGATTCATGTAAGCTGTGTACACAAACACATATTCAGAGCAGGGCATGTGCTCTGCAGTTTTTTAAGAGACAACGATTGATTTTGGTGCGCCACGCCGTGTGACTGAGTGGATGTCCCTTTCCATCAGGAGTGTGTGTGCGCATGTGCACTCTCCACGTGTCTGTGTGAGGGTACACGGCTTAGATTTGGAGCCTCCTCCTCCTCATACTTGTATTTGCAGCGAAAAACCACATGCGTTTTTGCATCGTGTGTGTATGCTATCTTCACACCACGCCAGCACAACCGCATACTCGCCACTTCGATTTTGTCTAAACACCCCTTCGTGCCAGTCGGTATGCATGTTGCTATTTTACAAAAGCCCCTCTCCCTCTGATTCACACTGCATCGCGCTTACCTCATATCATTGTTTTTGGTTGTGGTATTAGCATCCACGATAACTCAGGCAGCACTACATTTTCATTCCGTACCTCTGATTTCTTTGATTTATTGTTGAGGCTATTAATACAATGAAAAGTTAAGTTAAACGCCTATCACATTTACATTTACACCTAGTTGCTCTACTACTGTGGTGCATTTCCATTTGTGTCGGTGTTGATAATCACTCCGATTAGTTTGTAACATCTTAAAATTAATCGAATGGCATACTATATCAGTTAAGGAAGAGTCATCGGAGGGTGATACTTAGTGGTCGTTTAATTTTTATGAACCAAATACTACCTTGAGGTGCGTCAGTGCTTGGTTTACAAGATCATACACCTCAACCCCGTGCACCAAATCATTTGCATTTTAAAGTCAAAGTCGAAATTCACTAGAATAATTAAATGCTAGGCTTTCAAATTTCATAAGTATACGGTCTACTGACATCTTACCTTCGTGGAACTCGGTCCATACGGCGTTATGCCACTTGATTGGGTGTCTGGTCTGGCAAAGTCACCACGTTTAAATGAAATACCAAGAGGGCTACCATGAGATGATCTTGCGTAAAGCCGTAATTACAACGTTCATGAACTTATTCCATGACCTTAACACTAGACTTAGTACAGATGTCCAGAGCCTGTATATTAATATGAAAATCTAACTCTTCACAGTTAAAGTGAAATTTGTATTTTGAAAAGTGGGTGAGGAAAATCTTGGACCAGCCTACGGCACTCACTTTTTGGATCATAGGGTGACAGTTCAGTGCGGTACTTTGAGTACTCTCCACAGGACAAACAGGTATACTATCTGAGTCGCTACGATAGCACCGATCCACAGCGCGGTTTCGCTTTCATGCCTAAACTGGGACTCAACGTGGCGACCTGTGAAATCGCTCGAATGTACAAGCTACACAACAAGAATTGGTGTGAGGTCATTTCCTTTACGGTGCCCCGTAAGTCGGGTCTCTTCCAGGAGGACCTCTACCCCGACACTGTTGCTCCTATCGCCGCTCTCTCCTGCAATGCCTGGTTTTGGGGCCAGGACGCTGATCCTATCAAGGTAAGCATCTCCTTTTTGACAACACGGAACAGGGTTCGAAATGTGCGCGAGTTGTGCCCAAGCCAAATGGGGACCTCGAAGCTTACAAATTTAAAGAGGACTACTTCAGCGAAGGTAATAAGCATGCGATAAGGCGGAAGTTTATCCTATTTCTTGCATTCAGCGCCCTTTTCGTGAATTAAGCTACTCCATAACCCCTCAGTAAAGTGAGCGGCAGCAATTGTAGCAGGTGTATGCATAGATTGGGAAGTAACGAACAACTTTCTTGCAAAGGCGTGAAATCTGTGGATATGCACACTCCCAGAAGGTTTTAAGCACAGCACAGCGATAAATCCCCGGTTGTTCAATAGTACGACAGTTGAATGGTTCACAGCCTCGAAAGTCAAACCAATGAACACCCAGTCCTCATAGAACTTTTGCATTCCTGACGGCGTGATAGGGTCTAGTGTAACTATGCCGACAGGAGCAGAAATACTAATTAGCGTTTAAAATTTTAAAGTCGGCGCATCCTGATGTTCTAGCACTGGCTAACTCAATGACAAACGTTTCCGTGTCCAGTCCTGCGTTAGAGATTGGAATTTATGTGTGGACAACAGGTGACTGTGTGGGTAACAATTATGATTTACGCTCCTTGAAGTTTGTTTTGCCATAATATTAAAGGCAGGACACGACTATGACAACACCCAGCACCCTTAAGCGCACGGTCGCATGCTGCATACCCTAGAAGTGGAGACAGGTAGGTAAGTGAATTGTAATTCCAGCAATAACGTGCGTCACTCCCTCTCCCACTTCTCATTGGCCGGCTGTCATCAAGTAGTGATTGACGGGCCTTGTGAGAAGCAAGTGCGAAGCTTTTCGCCTCTGTCAAGGTGCCTTCAACTCTGCGTTGAGGTAGACTGTGGTTCTCATTCAGACACCATCATAGTTCTCTGGGAAAATGAGACATTTAAGGAAATTGAAAACGAACTGTCTTAGCGACCTCACATTTGTATTTGGATTTTGAGTAAGAACAAGTAACATTTCAAAGATTTTGGGAAACACTGCCAAGTCACACCTCTTTCACTGCAGGTTTCCGTCAAGGAGGCGGGCAACATCTCGAAGCCGGGTTCCTCATTGCAGGTACAACCCCCCTCCTGGTCCGTGGTAAGTTATAAAATCGCGGGAATTTTGGAGTCCTCTCTCCGTGTTGTGTCCCTGTGTGAGGCCACTGGATCATTTCCACGATAATGCGAAAAAAGTAGGGGGCTGCACGCTCACGCTTGGTAGGTTATCTGTGCATACCTTACGGTGGTTAGTAGAGAGAGGCACCAAGTCAGTTGTATTAGAGTTCTCCTCACTGTGCTTACCGCAACAATATATTTTCTGGTAAGTTTCTCTTTCTCCTTCATCACACGTCGAAATTGAATGAGCTGATGTAAACCACAAGCCTCTGAGGTCGTTCAAACAGAATTTATAGTGTATTTTATCTCTAAAACTGCTTTCTAGCGACCTACTTTCCCCGCTGTCTGTACACGCCCTCATGCCCACGACTTAGGGGGGTTGCATAGTCAAGACTGCTCTTTCACACAGTTGTCTTGCCTTGAGTGAGGTGATCCACTTTTGCATAATTTCATGGGCGAGGTCGCAAAGCCTTTATATGGTCCCTCTTTTGTCTTAAAATAAGAAGCAGTCACGCTGTGTGTTTGCGGTGTTATTTTTATGTTTTAAGTAATGGAAGCCAAATGCTTGCTCCACTTTGCTCGGTAGTCCTTTAGACGATCATTAATGCCTCACTATTGAGGCGGTAGATGCTGTTGCTCTCTGCCTACGCAAGTGAGCTTCACCTGTTTAAGATTGCGATGGATGAAATATTAGCAGGGTAATCAGTCACATGTTTTGTAGGATCACTCTTCACCTTTTTAATGCTGATTGGATTTGTGAGGCGATGGGCCGCATCAATGCCTAACCGCACTGCTTCAACCAAGAAGTCTGATCGATGGAATATTGCGTCCATTGCCTATAGGGATGATGCTTATGTGATGGCCTTTCCTTCCACCAGCAAATTCCTCCATGGTCAAAGTAGGCTATGTATACCGATTTGGCGAAATAAACCACGTGAAAGCTACGAGCTCGCCGTTCTACACATCAAAGCAATAACTTATGGCCCCTTCCTAGCCTTATTAATTGCATCCCTCATGTCGCCAGTATTCCCCCCTGTGCGAATTTTCGTTTTGACAGCTTCAAGTATTTGTGAAGCAATCAGTCACAATTCTTGTGTTTCAACGCTGCAGGTAAACATAGGCTCCTGACCTCCCTCCTGTAACGGTAATAGATGCTGGAATGGTTGAAACTAGTGATTTCACCATGCTTAAAGTACCAAAGCCCTCCCTCATAATGCCCACCGCTTCTATAGTCTATGGCAAGTTCTTCGGAGCGCGCAAAGGTGTCGCATCACACATCCTCAGTGGTCTCGGAAGATCGCAACGGTCCCACTGCCTCTTCTGACCACAATCAAGGTCCCCTGAAGTGCATGGAGATGATGACCGAAATGAGCCGTATGGTGGGCAAACTATCTGACCAGGTTAAACGGTTGGAGCACCGGGTGCGAAACCTGGAGGAAAGGCACCAAAAGGATGATGACGGCTCTGATGCCAGCGACTTCAGTGGCTCCAGATCCAGTGGTCTTGAGCGTGTCTGATACAGCGAGTCTGTGGCATGCACTCTCTTTGCCAATCTCGCCTCCTTCCTACTGCAGCAAACCTCTTGTGTCCACTGTCTCTCCATTTATCTCATCATCGCTTGCACACACTCTTTTATCATATAACTTTTTTCTCTTTCATTCCTAATCTCGATGATGCGAAATAATTGGATTTATATTAATAATATTGCTACGCCTAGGTGCACTGTTTTAAGTTGTGATGTGTGGTAGTGCTTTCTCAAGGCGTGGTGTGTCCGTCATTTAAGAGGTCTAAATATAAACCCATTCTGACTTTGGTCCGCCTTGAGCGCTTCAATGGGCATGGGCTCGCCTGGAAGTGCGCTGGTGGGTCTCTGTGCGCACCGCCACTTTAATTCTGTTTGCGGTAGTCTGCCTACTGATTTAAAATGAGTAGCAAAATTTGCTAACTGCTTCCGTGGCAGTCCTAGTTGATACGCCTTCTGCTAATCCAATTCGCTAGTTGAATACACTTAACCATGGTTAAGTTCCCGCGATACTGGGGTTCCGGCAAACTGTTTTGCATGAAATTGCAAATAAGGTTTGTCAGGTATTGGGGCGTTACGCGTCACTCGAAAAGTGAGGCGATAAAGGTGGACCACGTGAAGGGGAGCGCATTTTCAAACGCCGGTAAAAGGTGACTGTGTTTTGCTGTCTCTCTTCCAAAATCGTCAACTTGTATATACGGGAGAGCGTGGGGCACCATCTTTAAATGAAGGGATGAAATTGACCCAAATGTGCAAGATACCACCACTTGATTCCCCCTGGTAGTTTTCCAAGTATTCAGTTTCGAATTTTGAATCCCTTTAAAGCCTGCTTTCCCTTGAGGTGTGTAACAATTTTGAGTGCCTCGTGAAATCGTATGAGTTTGCTTTTTGGCCTATTTCTTCCTTTATATAATCGCTCTCTTAGGGCCCCAGGAGGAAAGTTGGCTGTATTCAATAGTTTTTCGTTCGGAAATAGCGATAGTCGCCATTAATAATCTTTACAAATTCAACTGCAGCTCGGTAATCACGATCACCAGGCTTAGTCTATCTAATGATGGTATGGTGTTTTGCAGCTGTTTGTCATGAGGTCTCCAAGAGAATAACGGTCCCAGATTGCAAAGTGTGGGTGTTAGGTAACGTAGCTTTCGTGATGATCGAGTTGGGCGGCTCTTGTTATTGCTTTGCATAGTTAAATACAGTAAGTGCTTCTACTCTCTGTCAACTTCAAGACGAACTCACACTAATGCTAGCTAGGAGCAGAGAAGGACCAGTCAAAGTGGAATCGTGTAGATTCACGAGGTAAAAGTTGAAAAGAACTGTAAATCTTCCATGACGCAGATTTTAAAGTTAACTTGGCGTCTTTTCTGAGAACAGCCTTGCATCAGGAGGCGTTAAATTTCCAAAGAAGAGTTTCTCATGGCGAACTTAATGCAAGTTTGGCCTACTGCTTCTCAAAGCAGTTAATCCTTGGATCTCAATCTCCCATGCGACATAATTGCCTGACGCCATTCAGAAGACCAACTGTCTCATCAGTGATACTCACTATTCACGTCATTCAGGTTGGACCTACATATTTTCTATGAATATCCAAGATTTGTACTGACAAGCTCCCATTACTCAATTTTATTGAGCCTTTGAAGGCTAATCCATTTTTCCCATCAAATTCCCCAACTCAGACACCCAAACTCTTTGGATTTTGATTGGCGAAGCACCTCCCGAGAGGGTAGAGCAGGATGGCGTTGGCTGCCCAATCTTTGGCCGTCAAGGCGGATTCTAATCATAAGCATCGTGAAAGTTGGACAAAGTTGTGTTACAATATTATATCTTGTTTTACTGTTTGAGTCTCTGGAGGTTGTACTTCTGCATTTTTAAGGCATGTCTTCCTGGCCGTGTTGATTACGTATTGTTTGGAGTTAAAGCTTTGGAGAGGACTCCGTCTTACACAAGTTGCCGCCTTGAATGCTTTTTGCAATTTGCATTAGCCTTAAACAAACTTAATTGAGAGTGTCGTGCTGCAATTTTTATGTCGTATTTCGTCCAAATGGTATTTCCAAATTGGTGTTTTGACAACGCTAGCATGTGTTAAAATGCTGATAGCGTGGGCGCTGTCTCACTTTCCAAAGTACTTCGGAACGAAGTCTTTCCCTGTGGAAGTAAGTAAACTGACAGCAGACCAAAGTGCTCCAGTTCCTGCGTCATTTACATAAAACCGCTTTGAAAGTTAACCACATTTCATGAAGCAATCGGGATGTTTCCATACGGCTACTCTATAATTCCTCCCAATAAATCTAGATTCAAATGGTAAAATTCTCACTTAATATGAACCCCCAATCCTTCTTTCATTTTACATTGGAGGGATCTAAAACGATTAATAAAATTGGAATTCGATGACCTAACTTTGCAATCCCAACGCCTCCGAACTCATGCTGTAGATCGAAGGGCGAAAAAAGTTTGCCTCGATTCAACTGTGCGGAAAGCAACACAGAGGCTTGCAATGACGCAATGCGGTGGACTCACTCCGAGTAAATGCTTCCCTCGCACAGTCAATGTGCTGCAAGCATCAAAACTAGCTGATGTTAACTGACAGGTGAAAGATTTTGCATTGACCTACTTACAGTCGGAGTCAGGAGGACATGAAGGTAAACACAGCAGCAGACGCCTCTAACGCCTTTTTGTTTTATGTGCATGCTAATAATGAGTTTTTTTTCAAGTTAAGTTATCCACATTAGTCAGAAGTAGTCCACATTTTGTGGTTACCAACTACAATCACGTGCTGAGAGCCTGTGCTATAATGCTCTAGGAGCTGTGACTCTCGCAAGGCTCTTGCCGAGCTTGGAGCATCGACTGCTTAGTCTTCTTCAACCTTCACGGCAAGAGGGAGGTGTAATGGATACACGCGAAAACGACAGCGGCACAGCCATCACATGATGTGTACCTGAGATTGCTTCGGCGCTCACCCAATTGGCTACTAGGGCTTAGGTTCTCTTGAGGTGCTCATGTCTTTTGTCTCTTCAATGTGGAGATTTCTGTGGAGCACTGCGGTTCCAGTAGCCTCAGGAAACGGATTCTTTCCGTTTTCTAGACTTTTGCATTCCCACCCAAACTCGACCCACTCTACATGGCTTTTAAGTCTATGGTTTATCCACTGCCAATGACCAAGCCGACTGAGTGACCCAGGATCATTCGCAGTCCCAGACACCTCCAGCAGGCTTCAGGCTTCAGGCGTCGGCATCGAATCGTATCCAGCCTCACTGCTCTGTAATGACTCACCCGTGTCAATCCATTAAGGCGTATCCCCTCATTAATCGCCTAGATGATTGCCTTTGCGCAATGCAGACTACACGCCTAACATACTGGCTCCAGTTCGTTCGGTTTGGCCATCCTTTGTGGCGTCAGGCATACGCCAGCGGTGGGTGTACCGTGAAGAATTCTTCAACTTTCATTTAATCGACATCCTCTACCACGGGTTGATTGCTTTTCACATCTGGAAACCAACTGGTAGAAGGGAATTTTAATTCATTTCATAATTGTTCAAGACTGCAACCTCGTCCTCTTGTCAGTTTCTGAGACACAAGGAGAGCACAAATTCGATCATTTGGCGCTTTTTGAAATTGTCTACTTCAGTATCGTGAATTTCCAGTTCTTTGTACAGAGAATCACAGGATTGACAAGTCCCAATGGAGTAACTGGCTATGTGGGATACGAGAAATGAACTAGGACTAAGCCCACTTCTTTTGGTCTTCGGTGTCAACACACACCCACTCGTGGCTGCAGCACGATTTGGTGGATGTCGAAGTTGCTTGATTGGAGTCGGCTGAAAACTTGCGAGCCGGGTTGTAGCGCCGGTGCCTTCACCGCCATTTGGCGCGCGCGTTTGCTCAATTATGTGTCACATGTCAGCAGAAGTTTGACATAATTAAACGGCTTGGGATAGGTTAAATAGGAGCATATGTTGGAACCAAAGTCCCCAACACCCTTGGGTACCCGAATTGGCTCAAACTGACCCAAAAGGGATATTCTATCCTTACTTGCTCAAAATCCTGCTTTACCAAGACATAATTTTATTCAAGTAAAAGCATGATTAAAAAGCGAGAGCAACAAGATTGTTTTTCAGAGGAGTCGCATTTTAGCCAACATTACTCTGTCTCCTTCTTCTCGGATGTAAATAGGTGGTTAACGCGATTTGCTCATAGCCTATGACGGATTCTTCAGTTCTCGTCTGATAGGAAAAAGATCCCAGATCGCATTTTAGTTGCAACCTCGATTTTAGTTAAGGAGTGAGACGTCAATGACGAAGGTAAAAAGAGCTACACTGGAATGAAGGAGCATGCTAAGCTAGTTGCCTGCAATTGGTGTTGGCGGGTTAGTTATAACCGTCATGGATACATCATTGGTGAACATGATCGACATAATAATAACCTGATTAGGTAAGGTTAAAAGAAAGTAATCTTACCACAAGTTTATTATGAAACTACTACCCCTAAAATCGCTAAAAACGTAGAATTTTGAGCCAATGAAGTAATTTTTTAGTCTTCAACACCATTTGCTGTAGGAGGGTGGAGATAAAAACAGAAAATGGACATTTTATGGAGGAGATCAGCATTGAGCCTCGAACAAACATGCCTTCACAGGAATGCCAAGGTCAGACGACTATGATTGGTTCAGCTCATCACGGATGCACGCAGCACGCACACACCTCAGAGGCAGCTCAGGTAGGCAGGTGCCTTCTAAAAAACCTCTGAGAAAGCGGAGCTCCGAGTCAGCATTTGCAGCACTCGCCTTGCACTGGTGTAGCTGATCTGCCGGAAACGCAAATAATCGTGAGTTTTGCTTCATGTTTTTCCCATTTTCGTAAATTCACTTTCTCTATCCTCGCTTCACCGCTCATCCGGACTGACAGCAGTCGGTCGAGGACCATGAATTTCACTTGTTTTGTGAGCAAATCCACTTGGTGTTTTGGGGAAACTGGTTTATTTCACGAACTACACGCACTGGGGACTTTTTGTATCACTACTTATTTTGAGGATAGTATTCGTCATTCCACTGTTTGAAAGGACAATCAGAGAATTTGCCAGTCAGCCCAAGGAGTAGCGACTGCAAATTTAAAACTACGCATTTTTACTTTATTTCTTCGTACGAACGAGACCCCATCTCTGCGTTTATGTTTGCCTAGCCAAGAAAAGAGAGAGCCCCTCTCCCGATTTGGTGTAGTCAATTTTAGTTATGTGTGAATAAACGCATATTTCACTCCCATAATAACTGTCGCTTCCTAGAGGCTGAATTCCTCCTAAAGGGTCATTGTGAAATTGCAGGAACCTCGGTTCTGAGACAAGTGTTGAAGAATTCCTTGGGAAGTTTTCAAATGCTGGCTATGATGTTGTATCTAAACAGTCTAAAGTTTGTTGCCTAGCCTGTTCACCTGACGTTGACTATTGACATTCCTAGAGGCACTTAAACACTGCCTCTAATGAGCTCACTTAAAGTAGCGGTGAGGACGAAGTCCGATTCGCCCACGTGGAAGCTAAGAACTTTCACCAAACCATGCTATTTCATACAGAGGGCTGCAATGACCACTTGTGTGCTGTGTTTCCTAAAAAATGCCCACTGAACATCCACCCACAACTGGATTAGGCGAACTAGGCTCCCCACGAATTGTAAATTCCGCTTTTTCTCACGCGAACTGACTGATAAATTTGAGAATTTTCGGTAAATGCTGCACAGTTTATTGGGCATTTCCTCTTATGTAAGTGAGAGACTAAATCTGTATCGACGCAGTGAGGAAGAGGGCAGCGAGTTGAGCAAAAGCGTCTTTCAGTCCATCCTGCAGTGCGACATCCTCTAATCCACCTAGAGGACACTAACGCAGACCTCGCCACGCGAGTCCTTTGTCCCCTTCCATTCTCGCACAAATGTAACCCATCCGACTGGATTAGCGGTTCACTTTTACTGCATGAAACGAGGCATTAACTGGTAGCCAGACTTTAGCCCTCTTGGTTCCAATAGCTTACGCAACTTCAGCTATTCTTGGCTTCAAGTCCTAATCTTGGCTCCTTTTTGTCGCCTGCCAGGAATGACTAGCACGATATTTCTTGCACATCCTCACACCTAAAAAATTAAGCTACTTCACCTCTCTTAAAGTGAGCCTCTAAAGTGGAAAAGTATTTGAATGAGGTCCTCAGACATAAGCGAACCTTCCTTAATCTGAGAGGAGTGCGTTCTAACTGAAGTCGCCTATGAAGCCTGGTTTTTTAGACCCACACATCTTGTGAGGATTTGCATACAAATGCTTAATCGACTAGTCTACTCGGCATCGATTCTAGCTATCTGCGGTTCTCCCTCCTTTTGGGGACTCTAAAGCGCATTCTGATTTGTAATTTGGATTGCGAGAACATCATCTTTGAGTGGCACGCAATCCAAAGTTGTAACGACCTTGTCTAGACACTGCCAATAAAGAGAGGGAGATGCAACTGCTCAAGAAGTTCAGGCAATAAAAGGAATTCGATAAGATTTACGCCGCCTCGGGTGCGACTCCCATTTTGTTTGGGAAAATGATGACAGCAAACCAAATGTATCCTCACTCAGTGCAAAAGAGGTAGCTTTCGCATCAAGTCGCGCACCCCTCCGCTTGTCCTCATTATTTTCCACTTTGTGAGTTAATGGGAAAAATGCGAATTGTGCCATTCGCGTGAGCTAAAAATTAAACTTTAAGGACTCACCAATGCAAATTCACAGTGTTTCATGCTTTTTTTAAGCATATCAATTTATTTTTACTTCCTTCTACCCCTCTTCCTCCCTCGAGGAAGGCATGTGAGAGTGAAAGGGACATTTCTCCTTGTCACGCTGGCATGTGCCAAGCCTTCAATAATCCGAATTTGTTAATTCAATTAATGGTCAGGGACTTCCAAAGTGACATTTTTATGCCTTGTGGAGTATCCCAATTAGCGAAGAGCTTTTTGTATTCATAAAGCGATGCATCGAGGCATGCCTTTGCAGAAAACCATGCAAATCAAATACCCCTAGTTCTTATTACCAGCCAAAAAACAGGATTTGTGTGCCTCCGTTTCCACGATGTGGCACAGCATCAATTACACCACACCTCAAGGCATTGAAACAGGCAGAACCTGATTTGCACCACCCGCATAAACGCCTCTACGAGTTTTCCCAAAGCTGCTTTTATCATTCATTGAAAGCCTGATTGAAGTGCGGTGGTTTTGTAAGTGCACACGTCCTCCTCTTACATCTCGTAAAAAATAACCGGTCGAGCGTCAGCAGTTTGTACGTGTTGTGCTGAATAAATCCGATCTACATTAAAGCCAGGCCAACCAACGAAGATGGCGGTACCGATACATTATCGACAGCCTATCCAGCGGGTGCCAGCCTACTTGCCATTTGGGCCGCAGGAGAGTTCCTTTTCGCCCAACGGTTCGTGGAGGACGCTCAGTGTGGAGAGCAAGAGTGCCTCCACTTCTTCGGGCTATGGAACCCCGTGCGCAGTGCATGGAGAAGGCCATTGCCAACACACCTCAGTACCTTGCAACTCAACCTCTTCCGGCTACCTTACCAAAAACGGCTCCAACTTGGACTGTGACGTTGTGGTAGTGGACACAAAGGCTGATTCCGCAATCGCTTACAAAAAGCGGTCTTATAACGCTCCTAAGCAGCGCTCAGGTTGGCTCTTTTGAACCCTTTGCAAAAATTCTTGGGAAGGGTAGAGAATAGATATCAGATCTGCATTTAAGCGAAAGCCCAGGCCTCCCTTATTGACACTGTAAAGGAGCGGAGTTATATTGTCTTGTCAATCTTCCTTAGACCAGAAGACTCTCACAGTAATTTGAATCTAACTGAACATTAATTTAAATGGAACTGTGCTTGCATGACACTGGTACTGCACTTTAACCAAAATCAAACGTCAGGCGTCTTGCAAAGCCCACTTTTCAGGGACCAACAAATGCTCTAGTTTGACAACTGCATGTTGAGGTGATTTGATGCTGTGAAAAGTTCTAGCATTTTGCTCCAGCCCCTAGCACCACTCTCAAAGCGTGTTTTGACATAAAGGCAAACAAATTCCAATGCCGTTAACTTGGGTCGGTGCCTGAGGGCACACACACACACACACACACAGCCCGCAATTCAACTGCATGGTTGGGCGAGGCTGCATCCACTTCTGCACTTGTTTAAGTGTGATTAAAGTCTGAAAGTAGAAGCATGCTGCCAAGGCTAAAACCCCACCGCCTGTGAGTCACTGAACGGACATTTTGTTAAACTACTTTGTGTTTAGTGTGTAATGACTAACGTTTACCGAGGCATGTCAAAGTGGTAACGATTCTACCTTTGTCATAGGCGCAGAGGCACTGTCCATCGAGTGCTCCGACATTCTCAGTTTAAGGAGGTGCTGCGTGCCAAATCACATGCTCCAGCAGTAATCAACGTGGCAAATGCGCACCTCATTTAGTGGTGTAAACTTGACTGCATAAACTAGAATGACAGGATTAGGCAAACAGACATGTTTCGACTGTCAAATGCTTTTGAGAGATGAATGGTAAGATCCGATTGGTTCTTGTTAGAACATGACAAAAAAGTCCTTAATGGATCTTAATCTCATGTTGAAGAAAACTTACTAACGAATCTTTTCAAATTACGAAATACGGCTTTGTTTTTAATAAAAAATTATGTTAAACGAAGCTAAAATGGAACGAAAAATTGACTTTCCTATCAGGCAACATATACTGGCAACGGCTAAACGATAATTTATCGCATCTACGTCGTTCGATAAGCCAAAGGCAACTAAGTGCGGATCAGGCGCGCCTCTACGGCGTGGTTGCTGAGCCCCGGAATCAGCAGATTCGGCAGTACTATCCCGTCTACCGCCTCAGCCAACAGCATTCCAGTCAAAATAATAGGGATGGCTGCAGTTTTTGCCGTGATCACTGTAATTACAGTTACAACTTCTATGGCCTGCGCAACTGTCCCCACTTCTCCTTCAGTAGCAGTGCCACCAACGCCTTGTGGAGAGAAAATGATGGCGACTATTCGCCGCGTCGTGTCGTCCGACCATCGCCGCACATCTACCCAATCGTCTGTAAGTCCGCGCTGATCCGCCGCCTCCTACCTCTCACCTCAATGGGTGAATGAGCGGAGGGCGTGTGTGGCCGAGTAAAGATGCACTATTTCAAACTTGACCCATTGGCAAATTAGTTCAAAATGCTACACCTTTACACGTGAATTGGTGAGACAGTACTTACAGCCAATTTCGGCGTCGCTAGTTGACAAGATTAGCCGACATCCTATACACATTTTCGGTTAGGCGTTAATAGGTGTGGGTGCGACGAAGGTGGACATAAATTGGTTTTAACCCTCTTTGCCCTTTAGCGAAGTGGAAGTCCGAGTCAGACCTGCGGGGTAAGCGCTACTTTTGTGACTGTTTGAAGCGCTTGCAGTTTTGAAATATAAAAGCAAACCTTTAAAAAGATTTTTGCTTAACAAAATTACTCAAGCAAGTGGAACCTTTTCTATGCAAGTTGATGGATGCATTGTTGACTTAAAGGGGGTACGTTGACAAGGTTGACATGCTTTGCATAAATTTGCAATCGGTAACTTCTCCCCCTTGAATGGTGAAAAGGAAATGGTGATGACGGCTGAATGCCTACTCCTGACTGGCATTGTCGCCTTTTTTAGAGCACAACAGGTTCAATGTGGGTGGTGAGTTCGTGCTACAACCTACCCTTAATACCTCCTCGAAATGTAGCTACTTCCTCATCTCCTTAGTGTTTTTGTGACTCACTCAGCCAATTCGTTTGCATAATGCAAAACTCTTGTGAATGGTTAATTTTTACAATGGTAATAAGTTTTTTGAGTGACTGTGATGCCTCTGACTGCTGTTGGGAACCAAGCGCTCCACCATGTATGTGAAGTAGACTTGTAGTAAATGTGACGAGTTTGTTATCTATCTTGAGCAAAATTAAAACCATTTCTTTTGCTTGTGTTCATTAGTAAGAACTCTAGACGAGGAGGCCACTGTAGGTAAGCCCTTTTCTTGGCAGCATAACCGCCAGGGTCTCTCCACTCCTTAAGCTCAGCCAATAGATACCAACCCATCACCCTTCTCGTTTCAGTTTACAATGAACTTTTGGACGCAGCCGAGATGCTGGGTAAGTGCAATACCATTTCATTAGAGGAACACTTCTGCTCATTCAGCGTTGAATGTGCCTTGCGATTGCGCACGGTGTAATTTAGTGCTTCGGGGTAAAGCAATCATAGTAACCATTTAGGTCTCGTCGTCCTGCTGATCATGTTTTGGCATGTATTGCAGACATCCAGTTCCTTTGACAATAGTCCTGTCTTTTGTCATGTGCTTGCTGCCAAAACACAAACTAGAATTGTAAATTATCTTAGGAGGGTGTCCAATGAAAGGGCCAAGAAAAGCGCAAGGATAATAGTCATGATATTGAAAACTAGTTAAAGGAATAGTGATTACTACACTATTCTTACCTAACAAGAGTAACTTCATTGTTAAGCAGCTTCGATGGAACAAAAGTCGAAGTCGTCTGGAGCTCGATGCATGGATAATAGTTTGCAGCCGCCGCCAATTCCACAAAGGCAAAAATCAGTAAGTCGAATTTCCTCATCCTCTCTTGCGCTTAAAGGGGAGCTTCAAATGCAAAGTGTGGTGCCTACTACTTTATCCATCTGTCTAAAATCTTAAATTTTATGCATTATTTCCTATGCTGAGTTCTTAAATGCCAAAAACGAATCTGGACAGTGCTTAAAATTGACCCCTCCCTACCGATAATGAGTTGAAGCAGTCACAACAGCAACTTCTTTCTCAACAGAACCGACTGAGAAGGTAGGCATTCAGTGACTGGCAGCTCAGGTCAGGACTAACATGAAACACTAAGGCGCCATTGCGCCACGCACTGTAGACGCGAACCGATTCTGCTGATTGGCACCGATAGCAGTTGTAATCATCCTGAGGTTGGGTACCGCTACACCATTTCGCTCTTGCAAGTGAAACGCTAAAAGTTGCTTCGAGGGACCTTGAAATTTCAACAAGCATAACTGCAAAATCCCTGTGATCTAGGTTCCCGATTCCAAAGAGATCCAGGCTCCATTATGTAGGGAAGCTAATGTGTAGACAAGCTCCTCAATTGCGAGGGATAAAGCATAGTTGGTTAATCCAATTCCCTCCTTTTTGCTATGGCAGATTTGGCAATCTTACTTGTCATCCCCATTTAATCTTCACTTTGGCTATTTCAGTGCTACGGTTTGCCAGCCCTGTTCTCGGCGAAGGAATGCAAGGAACAAGCCACTCCTCGACCTATTCTCAAACCGTTGGACAAGTGAGTGCTACATTATACGCCGTGTATGCTTGCAGCTGGAGACTTCCGGAGAGGGAAGTATGGGGTACTGCGAGCGCAAATGCATTTGACAAACCACCATACGTACTCAGCGGACACGGAACACTCTGTTTAGACGCGAACTGAGAAGGCCATTCTACTCAATAATCTTCATTGGAGATCTTACCCACTGAAAGGCCTCCTTCTTTGAAAATACTACTGATTTTTAAAATTTGAAATAATATAAGCGCCCAGAGAGGAATGTCTAGCGTGTTGAAGCAAAAGTGCAACACCACTTTCCTACGCTTAACCTTTGGCATTGCCCACCAAAAGTCATCCTTACCTACTGGTTAATTTTCCTATTTTTAGACCTGGATGTCCTGATTCCCAGTTTGCATCCCAAAAGTTGCACCCATATCACTCAGCCTTACACTAATGTAGAACCGGGGTAAAAATTTTGATCAAACAACCACTTTTCTATTACTAAGGCAAATGAGAAATTTGTGTAGACCCTTTTAGTGATTAAGTGAGCTGAGAGTAGGTTAAGAGAAATTTGCAGCACTTGGGATTCCTCCTGAGTTTGCATAACTCCAAACAGGAGGCTTGTCAACAATGTAAGCGCATGATCGCATGCGTAATGAGCTCGAATGTTAATAGACCTTGTGCGAGTTGTCAGATTAAGTTTGAGTCGCCAGAGTGCAGCCACATTGTGTCTGCAGATAAGAATGAGGTGAATGATTTGGATGAGACGCTTTGTCTAATGGCATTTTATTTTTGGTAGGCGAAGACAACGGAGAATGGATCGACAATGTACCCCGACCAACATGAAACCTGGGGGTGATCCCAGAAATTCCAGATTTATTCACCACTTGGAAAGCTCAATGAATGCCCCAACGATAGATCGTGACGAGGAGAGTGCATTGGCAGCTCTGGAAGCCGCGGTGAGCCTAGAATTCCCAAAGTCCACACCGGGTAAATTTTTCAACAGTGGCTGCAAAAACGGTCCCACACAGATAATCCGTGCCTATCTCGGCGAGACGGAGGATGGATGGGCGGAGCATCAGAGTCCCTATGCAAACGGGAATACTAGTTCTGGCAATTACAGTTGCATCGAAGTTGACGATGACGATGATACTGAGAAATTAGGATCGGAAACGCTGCCACCAGATACATTGGTCACAGAAGCATTAGGTGAGGAAGGTGGGAGCTGCTTTGACTTCACAACTTCAGAAGGCACAAACTGCCCATCCGACCTTGAAGTCTGACGATGACCAACTCTGCCACCACCATCATTACGTAATTCCATCTACGCTGATGCACCCATGGATGTGCATTTGTATACAGAGTTCTTTTTTGTCCTTATGTCATCCTAACACTATAACTGTCCCTATCTTTGTCTTCGTTCCCTTTTGCCTACTCCACCTCTGTGTATGAGGCATTATTCTCTTTTATAATCTTCTATTTTAACATTAACAGTGGCAATCAGCCGAAGAACTACGGTCCTAAGTTTACCCTGAACATAGCTGCCAAGAACTAAAGCTCATTCTAATGTCCGTGCTGTGCCTAGATCTCCTTATTGTTATTTATCCTTAAAAAGCCGATTACTGTGCTGTGGTAACCGCTGCGGTGCCGAATGGTGAAACGGCTTTTCACAAGCGCAAGGTGAATGAGGGCTACCTAAGCCATGCCAGACCATCGAAATTTGTGTGCATTAATCGGCGTCGGTGTGTTACTCAGTGCTTCCTACTAAACTGGAAATGGGTGAGACAGAGCTGCTGCTCATGAATAAATACATGGAATCCTGTGCAGAACACCACACAATCGGATATACCTTCAATTAAAATAACGCCTTTGAATAGCCTGTAGTTTGTAGCACTTTTCTGCAGTATTGCGATGAATTAGCCAGAAAGAGGAGCTAAAAAGAATATGTCAAGCATGCACAACATCGGATAGGGTTAAAAGACACCGAAAAAATCACGCGCTCTCGGGCAAAGGTATTGTTTGCCCAATGACTAAAGAGGCGCTCCGCATATTAATCCTTGAAGCTTCATTATAAGAAGTACTGGACTCGTCGGTGGTTGAGATTTGGGTCTCTAGCTTAGCGTCTAATGTACCGTTCTGAATAAACAAAGATGGTGGATACATTTTACAAATAAATTCAATCTCATGGCGAATCATTTCGTGAAAGCTTTAAGCCAAAATCACTTTTGTTTGTGTTGTTTAGGCACGACTGTGACCCAAATGCATGATTATATTTGAGAAAAGGTTTAAAATACATTGAAGGCATTTGAGAAGACATAAATTTCGCAAAAGGTAGACAGAATCGAACTACTTACTGAGTTAAAGTCAAAGTATTGTTTAAACTGACATACTGTGGACTGCGTATACCACGCAATTGTTTTATCTACGGCGGGACTTTGTGATTCTAAGTTCGGTTATCTGTGGTGTCGTCGTATGGCGGATCATCAAATGCCGGCAGGCGCAAAAGTCGTATTATGGCCGGTGGTGGGTAGACCTAGGGAAGAATGCTTCTGCTGTTCGCTACTTAAATATTAATGGTAGACAAAGCGTAATGCAATGACAAAAAACGAGGTAAAATTTTCGAGCCATCGAATGAAAAGTAATTAACGAACCGTCCTTACCTTGACCACAGACACTTGGGCTAAGTGAAATACCGGTTCTTCAGCCCTATGCTGCAAGTGCAATACAGTTAGTTTTTATGCAAATGCAGCTTAAGACCCAGCCACTTCTATATTAAATAAACTCACCTTCGTGGATTTGGCAGTGCCTTTGCGATGTTTACTACATTCTTTCATTGTCAATGTCAAGGTGGAGTGTGCGCAACGTGTCTATCGATTGTCACGTGAACTGGTAGCATTTGATTTATGACCAACAGCACATCTAAATTAGGAAAACTAATTCCATTGGTCGGGAGGGGAACTCTCCGGGGCGATATCTTTTATGCACTACCAATTTCTTGTAAATGAATGAGCCCGTATTGTGATTTATAGAGAGAGTTTATTGCAATGACCCGCGAACTCTACTGCTGTAAATCTGAATGTCCGAATCCCTCACTTTATCGGTACTAATCAAGCTGAACACACCCAAACGTGTGTTTTCCACCATGATAGGATGAGCGTCCCCAAAAAGAGGGCTAATGTATAGTGCAAATGAGGTGTCAAGTTTCAGACCGTGCATGCAACTCCTCTCGTTATAAAATCCTATCTTTTAATTATCAAGAACAACCTACGTTTCTCTCACAGAAACCACTTTCTATTCTTTCAAGAGCCCGGAGATGAGCTTCAAAACCCTCCTTACTTCTTTACTTATTACAAGCGCCTCATATTTAAGCAATTGTACCGTGTAATTTTCGAAAAATACGACAAAAAATAAATTGCTTGCGTACTTATGTCCTTAATTTGACATATGGCAGAGGCTTCGGCATTGGACTGTCCTAAAAATTGCGATTTGTGGGCATCGTGTATAAAACCATGAAGCTTTAAATTTCGACATGTTTGGCTAGCAACAAGTAACACGTTGAATTCAAGCAGTTGCAAGGCTTTTTAAGTGATACTAGAACGATTCTCTTTGTGCATAAATTTCTTCCCAAAGGTGCCTTTCACTTCGACAGTCAAAAAACCTTTTTCATGTTCTTATCGAGCTGAGAGCAACGCAAAAGACTTAAGTTAATTTATTGAATATTGTGGGCTTCACTTAACCTCCTAATAATCAAATAATGGCAAATCATAAGTAAAAGCTTCAAGTTCCATGGCTACAATCAGAAGTGATTCATTCAAACTAATACTACCCAGCTCTTTCTGAAACTGTATTTATCCAGATTGTTATTGGAAATTTTCAGTGGGAATAATCTGCCACACTTTACAATATCAAGAACAATCAGCTTAAGTGCCAGAGGATCTTTCATTCTTTTAGTACAGTCTAAAGTTTTTTTCTCAAATGATCGATGTTGCTTAAATCGCTCCCCTCAAGCTGATTGGTTAGCGCTCTCCACCAGTCAGCATCGCACGCCCTTCAAAAGTGGCGCTCATTGCGCACGCAAGCCGGCGTGCAGCGCGAAAATAGTTGATGGAGAAAAACGTGCGCGTACACACTTACGCACAATACCGAGTCTCAGTCGCAGCTGCATCCAGCACAGTACACATTATAACACCAGCAAATAGGCGCCATTTTTGGCACAGTTTTGGTGGTGGACGCTCAAAAGACCGCTACTACTGCTACTTTACCGCCTGTACGCGCGTGCGAGCAACCAGCCAGCGGACGTGCCGCCAACCCAACCATCCAGCGGTTGCACGTGCGTGTGTGCGCATGTGCCTTCTACAGGAGGAGGGAAGGCGTGTCTCTGCTACTAAATTCCTCCAACCCTCCCTCTCTTTCTGACTCCCTCTGCTTCTTGTGGCACTAATCAGCCGTGCCCGTGATGGAAACAATGGATTACGGCACACTTACCTTGTAAGTCGGCGGGTGCGCCACTCCTTTTCACAGCCCTCGCTTCACGTGGGTTTGTTTGCGCTGCCGTCTTCACGGGAAATGCTCACTCCATCGCAAGTAACTTGTTTGTTCCCTTTGACTTTATCATTCTTCATCTCACTTATTAATTCCTCTCTTTGCCACAGCAGAGAGTAATGATTTCCCGAATGGTCCTTAAAGTCCTGTAATTTACACCGTGAACATCGTGTTGCTTCGTTTCTTGGCATTAATTGCCACCTCCTATTGAAAACAGCATAGGCCTAATAAAATTGGTGAAATATGAGCTCAATCATAAAGTGCTGAGGATAAGCAATACCCAGTACTTCACGCCACCAAACAGTTCATAAATTAAAATAGTTTAAACTGTGTCGCAATCCATTGAAGTCTATCGCTGGGACTGCCAAAATGTTTATGACATAGGAGTGCCAGTGATGCTGCCATGTTTATGCCAGAGAAATATGGAAGTGTGCATGTCTGGGTTGCAAACCGAACACACAAATGCAATTATCCTGCCAACAAACAATCCACACTGCACATCCGCGGCAGCGCAAGCTCTGTGCCCCCTGCAGAAATTTCCACCTTCCGCAATGAAGCAAGGTTTGCCTGGGTGGGTGATTCACAAACTGCACCCACAGTGAAGATTCCTGCCCCTCCCAGTGTAACAACATCCTCCAGTTTTCAGCTTCACTTGAAATCATTACCCAATGCCCGAATTGGAGATTTTTGGGAACAATTGTGTCGAAGCCACCATTTGTGGCATCAGGTACACTGATTAATTGGTTTAATTCGACTGCATTAGCACTTCAACTGTTGGGCTTGGTAACTCTTGGTGCAACTGACCTATCGACACCGCGACTTCAAAGTTCTTGTTATAATCATTCCGTCTCATCCTAAGTTTCTCCGTTTACTCGAGGCCTGCAGCAGAAGGTCATTTGCAATCTTCATCTGGAATCGTGTCACTCAATTGTCAGAAATGATGGTTTTCACCACCTTTTTATGTGATTTACCTTCATTCACCCCGTCATGTACACCCGTCTCCATGCGTATGCGCATGAGTGCTGAATCTCGGATGAATGGTTTCACCTTTTTCATAACCACCTTGCATACTGATGAGAGCTGATGTGTATCAGCACGTGTGATTACCATACACTCGTGACACAAATGATGGGATCACCTCTCGCAGAGTGAAGTCAACGGGACTCACATTCTCAATACCTGCATCAACGCACTGCTCAGAAAACTGCTGACGATTCTTTTCGACTCCTCTCCCCTCTCTTTATCCCAAATTAAAGGTGAAAATTGCTGTTTTGATACTCGGGCAATACTTGATATGCAAAATCAGTGGAACATTTGTGTCACGCTGATGCGAGTCGCTGCGACATGACGGGCATAAGTCTGCTTTCAACGATTTCCAGGACCTTCTATGTGGTCCTATACTCCAGGATTCGCTTTAACTCCACTTCGAGCGGCACCTCTTGCAATCTCCCACGCTCGAAACTTTAAATGATTTTATTTTCAGTGTGTTGAAATGCATAATCTTGAAAGTAAATAGCGAGGGTTAAACTTCATTTATCCTCCACACACCGTAGTGTATCGCCATGATGAAAGTGTATTTCATTTTCCTTGCATGAAAATCCTTAGAAATTAGAATGGTGGGCTGATCGAAAGGGGCATAATGTTACCTCTATAAATGTTTCTGCTAGCGATTGGTCCAATGCTTTTTCAGCCCCTAGCAAACAGTTGCTGTCGGAGCCTACACACACAGTAGTTACCTACGGTGAACGCCGTTTATTTTAACTTTTCAGCTGTCATTCTGACTCCTATATGGCACGACGCGAAAGTGTTCGCCGAGGCTCCAGAGAATGCCAAAGATCAGAATCGTCCACAAACACTACCTCTCCCTTCACTTCTATCTCCCCCCCAAGACCAAGGGCTTCTCGCCGGAATCGAACTCCAAGTAGATCCAAAAGCCCCACATACCTTGGCTCTCCCGTTCTACCGTTCTTTTCCGACCAGACTAACACTTCCTTCAGTGAAATTTTTACTGCCGTCCTGGGTTCTAAGCTAGCAAAACAATCCCCTTCCAAAAACGGCCATTTGCAGAACTCTCAGAAGACTGAATCTCTGCTTCCATCGAAGCCAATAAAAGCCAGTGACACAGAGAGGAGGACGCCAACACCACAGGCCTTTCTGGAGTCGCCAACACTTGAGTATCGAATGAGGGGAGATCGAGAGCGACAATTAGATACACGGTGCCTTCGAATTATAAGGAAGCTGAATTACTATCCGGAGTATCAGGAGATTGTTCGACGTTTCGCCATTGCTGAGAGCGAGATAGATACCGAAGCTTCGATGACGAGTTGTGTGAACAAGGCCAGGCCTTGTTCTTCATGTGGTGTGCAGGCCTATCTGAGGAAGTTTTTGTGTCTAAAGGAACCGACTCACCCATTGGCTGTCAGCCAGGCGACTCTTCTCTTGTCCGGTGACTCCACACCTGAACGTAGTTGCGCTCGAGAAGCCAATGGATCTCCCAACCGATACGAGTAAGTGGCATGCAGGGGAGAGTTAAAAATGCAAAATCGCCGCATAATTTCCATGAGTACTAAAATGAAAGGGTACGAAGTGGAAAGCAGGAGAAAGGGAGAGAAAAAGTAACAGAAGGAACGTATAGTCAGTAAATCTAGACAAAAAAAATTCGCCCATTGGAAGGAAAGTGGCATTGTCACTAGTCCACTTGGCTGAAAAGCTTACCATCCAACTCTTGGAGGTTAGAACAGCATGCTAGTAACAAAATACCTGTATGTATAGTCATCGCTGCGATTCAGATTATCTTAGTTATAAATCAGATGTGATTTATTTAGTGCGCGAAGAATGTCCAGGAACAGCATGACATTAGAGCAGTCCAGTGAGATGGAGGAGACTTGGGTGATGGAGCGATCGATGAAGCTGACGAACTGGGCGTCGGGACATGGCACGGCAGTGGCAATGCCCAGGAACCTGCCTCCGGAGACTCTTCTACGTCGTCTGGCTCGCAGCATCTCCATCCGCCTTGCCTACAAACGCTGCCTCCTCGAGCAGGCCAATCAGCGTCTCAGTGAACTTGACAAGAGGACCAGCGTAGTAAGGCCAAAAAATTATCCTCTGGATGAGATACGATAGTTCTGCTTTTCAATTTTTCGTAGCACAAGAAAAAACTTGCGAATTTGTGGGCAAGACAATTTCATAAAAGGTTTTGCAATTGGATTTTGTAGAGCTTGATTTTTGCCTTCTGAAAAATGGTCGTTAGCGTAATTTAATATCACTTTTCTCTTTCTTATCTTTGTGTTAATTAATCATTGACTGATTCAAAAATAACATGCTTCTTGTGTTAAAGGTTCGCAGCGTACTTCGCAAGGCTATCGATGGGGCGCTTCCCCAGATGCGTAGCGGGACGGACGTCTGCTACTTCAACATTCCGCCTATCGCCCCGCCAGAGGCGGAGGTGGTGGAGATGAGGTTATGTCATATGACCTCTGCCCATCATCCTCTGTCCTCCACTTCGTCGAACTCAGCCCTGATCTCAAGCTCAGTGGAAACGTCACTGCCTGAAGTGACAGCAAATTTGGTGCTCCGTTTCGACCGTCTCCTCTCCAGCCAGACCGCTGTGCTCGAACTGCTTTGTCAACTCACCCGTCGACTCTACTGCCTGGACCGACGCATCGCCGAGTGCATCGCGGCCGGCGCCGACGCCACCATCCGTGTAGGTGATGGACAGCATCCCTGTGAACTTGACGCCACTCTCGTGAGTTCTTGCGGCTTTTCCATTTGATTTGTACAAAAAGTACTTGTTTTGAATAGAGAACTCGTTACAAGCCATTTTGGTGAAGGAAACTGTACGGTTGTTTACGCTGGTCGCTAATCCGTTCTCCGCGTTGACAAGTACCACAGCAAATTAATATAAATTGCAAGAGCATTAAAGCCGTTAATAAAACTGCTGCGTAAGCTCACTGGCCACCTTTTTCTCAATAGTTTTGACGTTAGGAGTAAAATATCATGGAGAACTTGAGGCCTGTTGATCGAAAATGCTTTATTTGTGATGTGTGTACACGATCACGGTTCCTCCACAAGGAATTGGTACACAATTCGTTCACTTTTCCAGTTTCTCTGGCTTGCTCTTATCCACCGGTTTGCAGATAGGTATCAGATTATAGAATATACGCACCCAGCTTCTAGATAAGAGGTATGCAGTGATTACTTTAGTCATCCGAATATCTCACTTCTTCCATTATTGTGGCTTCACTCTCTCAAGTCCCAAAAAAGAGTTCATCAGTTGTTTCTTTCCTGTGACCTTCAGGCAGCCCGCAGCATTCTGCCAGTCGACTCTTTAGCTTAAGCATGGGATGCCACTAAGCGACCCGACTCCCTTACCTTATCCATCTTTTCAATGCAACGTCACCGATGATTGAAACAGGTCATTACTCATTGTAATCTGCTTGAATGCTTAGTCAAGTTCTTTTATGCCTCGTTTTCAGGATAGCATTGACGCAATTAAAAGTCCCAAACCACGCTATCAATAGGGAAACTATGTGAGTGAAATTACATTAGCTGCATCCCCTACAAAGTTATGTTTACCGATACCCAAGGCTGTTTAAACCGCTTCGTGGACTTTGTTCATGATTATGCGGTCACTCGGCTTTCGCCAGAAGTGGCTACTAGTTCCCACAATAACCGAACTTCTAAGGGTGGAGAAAGTACAATACGTAGAACTTGAGATCGTCGATACCCAGCCTTCGAGGCAAAGAATTTCGGTGATGCGCATTTGTGCAGCATAGTGTCCTGACGCGGTCTTATTCAAAGCTTCTGTTGCCTTCCGAGTCGTACTACGTAAAGTACGCCCCAGCGTACTTTAAAGTCTGCCCCGGCTGTTGTTGAGATTAGGCTGTAAATCTTACGAATCTACAAATGTACTATTAGCTAAGTAGCGAACCTTTAATTTACCTGTCGCTAAACGAGGGAAAAAGCACCCGAACTTGGGATTTGCAGCTAACGCATTGATGCAAAGTAGTAAACTGTTGTGTGTTTTGTGTAGTTTCCCTTACAGAGCCGCCGGCAGCAGTTGATGGAGCAGATAGGTGAGGCGCAGCGACTACGCGATGACTTTGAGAGCACCAAGGTTCGCCTGCTCTCTGGGCTACAGCACCAATTCTTCGTGCTGCATGACACCCCTCTCCACTCAGAAGGCACTATTTCTGGTCGGAATTCGGTGAGTGTCTGTCCATTTCGCCTATTTTATGGCAGCTTTCATTTGCCACTTCTGATTTGCCTTTTATGAGCTCTCGGACCTGCTCTTGATCAATGTCTGCCCCTCATCAAAAAGGTAGTCATTACATCGAAGGAAGTACTTGATCGTAATAAAACGTTCCTATCAGTACTTTTCTGATTCGAAGAACCCCCAAAAGTGGGTTTAAATGACCTTCCTAGTCGCAGAAATTAATTCGTCTCACTCTGTCCTCACACCAACAAACCAAGAAGGGGCCTTGCATGGCCAAGAAGCTTTGTGGAACAATCGTGAGCCTCCGTTTGAACATTCTATGTACTTATAGTGCAAAGGCGGTATCTGGGTGCATTTTTACTCACTTTTGCGCTTTTCCAATCGCAGGGTCCACAAAATCCTTTCGCTTTCACCAAAAGACGAGAAATTTATTCAAATGACCCATCACTTGCAATGTACATCTTTCTGGAAAAACTCCTCAGTGGAGATGCCACTTTCTCCTGTTCATATTATCTGGATTTTGGTAGAAGATGCAGTTTTGAATAAGGATAAGACTTCTTTGATTACGTATTCTACACTGCTAAGCTCGTAAATGGAGGCGTCAGGCATCTTAACATTTGACCTTCGAATAGACCTATCTTAAATCGCTTGCCCCAAAACCTCGAAATTTAATCATTTCCCTTGCCTTTCAACAATCCTACGGTGATCAACTTTTCAGTGCAGCATTTAAAATTCTCCTCTCCTTCCTTTCTCTACTAAAAACTGTTTAATTCTTGTTTTAAAATGAAAAGTTACTGGACTTGTTGGAGAAATCACGACGCTTGGGTTTAGCCAGGACGCGGGTGGAGAGCATCTTGTCTCCCCGACGTTTTCATGCACCGAAAAGACGGCGTCTTCAATGGTGATTGCTTGTAACTCGTATGAGGCAGAAGGAAAAGACGTCACGACTAAACTTGAATATGTTGCTTCCTAGGGTTTATTGTCTGACATGACCTCGATTCCCCCAGCGCCCAGCACACCGTTTATAATCCTGCTCCCTTATCTTTTCGAATGAAAAGTTTACCTTACTTTAGGCACTTGTTTTTACACTCAAAGCCTTATCTAACTCTGTCTCAGCATCGAAAGGCAACCAAAGGGTCGATGAGTAAAGCAGTGTTGTCTCAAAACTGATGACTTGGTGTAATGTGGTTTGCTTAATTGAATCAATCCTGTGTCATTACAAGACACGAGACACATAAGGGAGCGGAGGTGTCATGAGTCTCTCCTCGCACGTGTTAGAATGCAATTAGGAATAAGAGAAACCCTTAAAGTCGTTGAACGAGTAGCCTCACTCCACTCACTCGCCTCCAAGGTTTTGGCCTTTCTTCAACTTCAAAGAAGTGATAATTACTAGCACTTGGGACGTCTGAAAAATCAGTAATTCAATGTTATTTCCACAAAGAGATAACAGAGGAGTATTTGCTTTAGTTCAAAACCGTAAAATATCTACGATTGTCAAGAAGGGGAGGTTCGGGAAAAGCGAACTCAATAGCATTACTTCAGTAAGGAATCGCAGCAAGTTCGAAGCATGCTCGTGATTGCCTATTGCTGTGGTAGAGGCGCTTAAGTGTGACTTTTCAGAAATGTTATGTCTGCTTAAGCACTGAACGGAGGTCCATAAGAAAGGGCCATCAAAGCGGATTGCCCAGACGGCATAAACCTGACTGCCCCTTTTATTGGCAGAGTCGGTTCAGGGGCTCGGACTTGAAATGACCTCTTTCTTGGCACTGCAACAGTGGGATCGCTATATTTTGTACTCCCATATAAGTATGATAAAGTGGTGTGTTAAGAGAAAGAAAAGCTGGTAGTCCTTCGCCTCCTCCTCCTCCTCCTCCTCCTCAACGAGAAGCAGTTGCGCGAGCAAATGTGTCATCATTTGGCACCCCCAAACTGTCACATTCTTATAAACAGTAGCATGGAAAGGGAGCGTAAATCAAATGTAATTTTTGCATATTAATGCTTCCTCTCCCACCCTTTCTCCTGCTGCCTCTGAGAGGAATGCCCAAGTGATTAATAGGCGCCCTGGGTATGATGTTTGTGACCCTTGACTCCTCCCCCACTGCATTCTATTAACAAGCCTGGCCTTTGGCAGTGCTATTAAAATTGTCTGGGAATTTCGTTGAAAAAAAAGGCAGAGAGAGGGAGAGGATGTGTAAAATCTCCTTTGCCAGTTGCAATGTCATGTGATTTTCCTGGAGAGGATAAATTGTTGCCTGCATTACTTTGATATCCTATGGCATAAATAGGCCTCAAAAAACCTTTAGTGGAAACAAGAGTTCAAACTTTTTGTTCCTTGGTTGCGGATTTTTTTTAGTTTGTCATGTGCCCTCAAATCTTAGCTTAATTTCCATGGCACCAGTGTTGTTTGGTTGGGTTAGCTGTTAGTCGCTTGTGCTGGATTGGTGCTATTAATCGAGATGTTTTTTTTTCACGAAGTGCACTAAAAAATGACTTTTAAAACAGAATAGTTCTGGCAGGAAAAAAGAGGGATTTTTGGTTCGAGAATCAATGCGTTTAATGGTATCATCGGCGCATCCATCCATGGAGGTTGATTAGTCACTCGACAAACGCGAAATCTCTCCCAACTTGAACATTTGTGCCAGCGATTATTCCACAGAGTGCAGAACTGCATGCACCCTCGGGTGATCGTAGAGTAAAACAGAATGAGTCATTTAGAACTTTGAAGGGAAAAATTCTCCTGATATCTTTCACGGTCATAGTGCATAATTGCGTATTTGGTTCAATCTCACATCTGCAAGGCTGCTTGAGTCACTCCATGACAAGATGATGCTTATTAAATTTGGTGTGCTGTAAGAGCATTAAATTCACCTCGTCATTCTGACCATTCCAAGTCTTCCCGCAGTCCTCGTTGGTGGGCTTTGTGACCTACAAAGCCGTGGTTCCAATCACCGCCTGAGTGCAAATTTTGAGCAGGCTTTGAGGTTCTGAGGAATAGTCAAGAGGCAATCCCGCTTCTAAGCACTTCAAAAGCCTCTTTACGTCAGTCGCTCGGGCACCTGTGCTATTTTCGTCGTCATTAACTGTATATCACAGAAAATTGCCATTTGTTGCAGAGGCAAATGCCACTGCGCTTGCACTTGCTCTTGCCCCTTCGTCACTCAGCCGTGAATCCTTCTGGCGGGCGTTTTGCTGAGTACAATATATTGCAGCCACTTCTATAAGTATACCTCTGTTCCTTCAGATTGATTAAAGGTTTGCAATGTCCTCTACAACCTACACTGGTGCGAATATGATGAATACTTTGCAGTCACCTGGAAGCGAGTTAGTGGACGAGATGGCTTCCCTCAGTACTGGTTACGCTTTCTGATCGCACTTAGCATTATGCGATGTGAACAGACTCCACCCTTCCCTCATTAAGAGGCGACAAAGTGGTTACAAGGGTGTTTAAATGTGCTGCAACTCTCAAACCTTAGGCTTAGATGGGAACCATCGGATGCTCTCATGAATGCCTCGAGACTACCTCCGAAACCTGAATGCTTTATTTTAGGTCACAACTGCACGGTTCGACCGAGGACCGACAGTCCAAAGTTTCCTTTGTTCCCGGCAGATACTCTGCTCCATATTTCCTTAACTGTGCAATCAATCATTGGACTCATTCACTTGTTTCTTTTAGCAGGGGCGTTTGACCGTAGACGTTTGTTCACGCTGTCGGTTTGTTTATTTTTCATGAAGAATGGATGGATCGATAGAATTGATAGAATGAATTGATGGATGGAGGAACTTTTTTTGCCCACAAATCGCAAAAAAAACCAATCACAGAATAATGAGTTGGAATAACCTCTTTTTTCGGAGGACTTTTAATTGAGTTTTGGCTCGTGAGATTTTCCAGTTCGTTTTCTAGCATCCATCCGGATTGGGACTGTTAAATCTACTCTTTCGCTTTTCCCATTGATCACCTTGTCTCTCGTTCCCGTAGGTTGTATTACCCACATTGTTGGATTAGTCTTTTTAGGGTAACGGTTATTTTTGCAGAAATAGAGACAAGAACTTGAACTAGCTTTTCGAGCCCTTCAAGCAGCCAACAATGCAGACGCTGTGGACACAACCTGGTGCATTAGCTGATACGCACCTTCTATTCTCATCTTGCGCACTACAATCTTTGTTGAAAGTTGCAGTGGCAAGGCTCGTGGGGGAAAATCCACTCGTGATGTCCCGATTAAGCCATTCTCTCACATTGCGAGCATGAGGGACCGTGTGCATCACCACTGTGCGGACTTGAGTTAATCGGGTAGTCAAGCACCAATTTTGGCGTAGTCCTAGTTCCAACTTGAGGTCAGCTAAGTGGGCAGCGTAGTGTTCTTCGAGGATCATAATGGTGCTAACGTTTGAGATAAGGAAGGGACCAAGTGAGGCACCCATGACCAAGGTAAATAGGGCTGCAGTGAAGACAAATGCAGAGGATTTGGGGAAGTTAAAGTGCACAGACCGAAATCGAATGGTCTGATGAGTTTAGCGGCATAAATTAAACGAGCATGTGTCATGTCATTTGTCTTCTGCTTCTCAAATTCTAATTGTTTTCCCTACTTTTGAGGAAGCATGAGCGCCTGGCTAACCTTTTGACTAAGTATGGGTGCTGGCATTACCAACCTCGGCTTAAATAGGCCGCTGCCAAGATGTGGCGACTACTTCGACAAGTTGGTGAGAAGGAGATTGATAGAATTCCCTTGAGGAAGGTGGATAACTGCATACAGCTGCCATCACACGGGTGATCATCCCAATTCAAGGGAAACCAAGAAATGCCGCAACTCACTCACTGTCTTTATAATATCCTGCGCTACCAGATTTTTGTGGCTTTTGAACATTGATTCGACTAGTTTTTTTCAAATCAATGTCGTTTTATTCCAGTTCTACTACTTCTCTTGGTCATTTACTATGGGAATGGGGAGAGATCTTAGCGGTTTGAGTGCATGCCTCATTTGTGATTTTTTGTAGTAGACAGTTTGAAAAAATCTTAAACAAAAGACGCCATTTTGGAAAATTATAAGGATTCTATCGGTTTTGAATGGAATGGTGATTGATACAGCAATTCCCCTCGAGCACCTTGCCACAACATGGCAAAAATGCGAGATATTGGGAGCTTTGGGTCGAATCGCGTCACGGCGTATCCAATTTCACCCGAATGCCTTTTTATTGCAGCGGTAAATGTGCAGTCACTACCTATTGCAAGCGCCCTGGTCATTTGTCTGCCAGAATTTGTTTATTAAGTGCGTACGTGTTTGCTTGTTCCCTGCCCCCCATGACCACCATTACTAGAACTGCATCCACCGTACCCCTTTAGCAGGTCAACACAAACGCAAGTGAACATTTACCTGGGAAGTGAAAGAGAAGGATTAATCGTGATTCGTGTAGCAACTTTATTATCTCCGTCGAACCTCCGTGTCAGCTGTTGCTTTACATCACACGTTTGGTGTGCAGAGAAGGATTGGAGGAGGAGGCGGGTCCATGCAATGGCTTTACTTAAAAAAATTCACTGTTTAAGGAGGTGTTTGTATAGTCTACATGCAGTTTCAAACTCAATAACTTAGATGTACTGGCGATTAAGACACACCCGTTTTAATTTAGGTGTCATGAGTAAATTTTAACAACGATGGCAGGAAATCGAGGCGCTTCACCTGAAGAGTGCTCAAACGACAAGAAGCCCAATAACGAAATAGATTATATTTAGTGTATTTAATTATCCGTGGTCTACGGCCTAATCAAGCTTATTCTCTTCGAAAAACACATCAAGAGGTGCTAAACTCAAGCCACAAACACTTCCTTGTGCCTCTTGAATACTGCAATCGTATTTGAGTGCTAAATTATGCGCTTTGAATTTCAGTCATCCCCATTTGAAGGCCACGAGTGCTACGACTCAAGCGGGCAGTCCTCACCTTCCACACCCCCACGAAGGGAAGCCAACTCCGTGACTTGCCTGGCTGAGTTTGTTTCCCGTCATCTTGGCAAATACCTTCAGACTCTTCTCATCAAACTGGTAATACCCCTTTTCTGCATGAAGAGATAAAAGTTCCTGGACAAGGCTTTAGGAGCCATTTATTCAGCACAGGTGGTAACGCTGATAGTGAAGTAAATCTCTCTGCCTTGCTTACCTGTTGTCAATTTAACTGCCTCCTGGTCAGTTGCCCCACCTCGTGTCTATCCTGTGTCCATCCCTACAACTCTTTCTTAAACAATCCCGGAACTATTTCACCACATTCGCCTAATCCCACCGCGTGCATGAATCAGCAGTCCCTTCCAGTCACTGGTATGGATGCAGCACTTGCTGCGGATTAGGGCTTCATTCATTGACACTCACGTTGCTAATTTTACTAAAATGCTACTGACCGAGCATGTAGGTAGTGGCAAACTTTTATTGGCAATTCTGGTCTATCAGAGATCCATGCCTCATGGGGTCAAAGGTGGAAATGATACTGATACCTTTCCTCTTTCTGCATGACCTGCTTATCCACATTCCTTGTCTTTTTGTTATTGCTGGGGTAAAGTCAAAGACAGATGCATGCTGAAAAGTGGTTGCTGCCTTGATCTTGCTCCAAAATCAAGGTGTAAATTTGACGGGGTTAACAAAATTTTTCTCCGGCAGCGGAATTGGTTAATTAAACGCCTCGACCTTGTCTCATCAGGTCATAGCCCACATTACCAAAAAAAAACAGTGAAACAGAAGGATTTTTAAACTAACACGGCACCTAGTCCATTTTGACAATTTTTTTATATTTTAGCTTCTTGAAACGGAGATATACGACGATCAGGAGGCAGTCGATTGCGTTGGTGAGCATCTCCGGCTGGTGGCGAGCTTTTCTGCGTAAAGTTGGAGGCTCTTAGTCAGTATCCTTCTCCCCTAGGAATCGCGAACTTCGGCTCTCAGTGCCCCTCCTTCATATTTGCTCACTCACTTCTTTGTAGTTTGATGTACCGAGATCCGCATGTGGAATTTTAACTCCTTGAATACATGCATCAATTGCAACGCTGCCTATAGAAAATTTTTAGGGATCTGCTGATGGTTCAGCTGTTCTTCAGCGATGCGTATCAGAGCATGAAGTGAATTACACACCGAATGGTTGGCCTAGAGTGGTCACTACCAGCACTTGCAAGTTTGTATGCGATGTTTGACCAACTATTCTGAAAGGCTAACATATACCAGACCTGCCCTTCATGCGACTGTTTGATCATTGCACCAGGGCCCTGCGTGTTTTCGTATTAAAATTCAAGCGTTTCGCAAAGAAGATGCAAACACTGCCTACAAACCACTAGTTCCATATGTTCCCCAATTTAATGACCGATTGCCGCTTCGGGCCAGCCTACTTATACGGTCAAAATAAGTAAGCTGACTTGCAAGCCTTCGGTTTGAAAAGGCAACTGTGCACCCAGAAACTGCCTCAACAGCGCGCTCACTTTGAGGGATCTACGGATTAGCCAACCCCTTGACACTCGCTTCAATTTCTTTTTTGCTTCTTAAGCGACCGCTTAATTCACTATTTGGCATGGTAGATATGGTAGCATCCAAAGGTCAGTCAGTGTTCCTTCAGCTTCACTTTACACTGTGCGTCTCTGTCACGCGCATGTTGCTATTGTCGCCACACCTTTAGGAAGAAAGAAGAGGAAAGTCGGGCGATTTTACGCAGCAAGTCGAAGCACAAGAGCAAGACAGATACTGGCTAAAAACAGAGAAATACACGACACACACAATTAATGCTTAAGAACGCTTGGGTTACTGGGTTGAAGTTCGAGAAAAAGAATTTTAGAGAGCTCCTTGAAAGAAGCTAAAAAGATCTAGGAAGGGCAGCTACACCTAGCGTAACAGTTTTTGACCTATGTATTGGAAGCTTTGATGTAGAAAGAATTGCAACCACGGATGAATTATCCTGAGACTAAGTACCTGGCAGAGGCTAGCCTCTTGAAACCCCAAATTTTCACTACTCCTTTCTTATGCATTACTACGATAGACTGTCTCTGTTACCGGAGGTTTTGCACTCTTAAAATTATAGCTGTGGTATAGATACCAGAATTTCGGCCGTCTCTAAAGTGACCGCTTCGTCTAAATGTCTACCAGGATGCAGGTGTCCATTGCCGCATTATTGTATTCAAAGTTCCAACCAGATTTTCGTGAGTTATACAACCTTCTTTACAAGCGTCTTCAGTGCCACACACTGTTCACGGCTCACAAGTATGGCAGCTATCAGTGAGCAATGGGTCACGGCTGGCACTCACTACCGAGCGTAGTACCGGCGTGGCGGCGTTCTTTGAGCCTATCTGCGGAAATTATGTCCCATTCTGAAATGATCGTCCTCAAGTTCCGAGTCTCAAGAACCCATTTAAGCTTACTGGCAAATTGGAGAAGCCAACCTTTGAAAGAGGCTGCCAACACCCTGATTTACTGAGTATATTCAATTATCTACGGGTAGAAAATACTTTTATCATCAAACAAAGCACCCCCTCCCCTTCCAATTCCAACAAAACCTTCTGAACGTTTTGATTCGCCACGCCATGGCACCGCCACTGCACGCAGACACGAGATCGCTCCGCCATTACCCATTCCTAAACTGACTGAGTTGTTGTGGCGATGGGGGAAGGGGAGAGAAACGCAGGACACGGAACATGGCATCAATCAGACGACTTCATAGGTCACACTTGGGAACTTTATTTTTTTCGCTAGTGCTTGCGTTCCTCCTCCGTCGGTTCACTTTCGCAGCCTTGAATGATGCGTTAGAAGCTAGAGTTGGGTCGGGAAAGAGCTCAAATTTCGGTGGTCAGATAAGCAGCTGGGAAAACCAAGGCTTAATCATGCATTCCTGTGAATTTCTTTCTGCACCTCTTCCTATTTTCGCCGTACATTTGTAGCAGGCTCCATCCAATTTGACGGATTCATGCTTTTCCCACGAAAGAACCTCAATTTTGCCATTTACCTGAAAGTCATAGGGACTGGGGTAGCTTTCGAGAACCCAACACTACTGAGCCCACCCATCTCCAAACTTCTTTAATGGTCAATCCACTTTATTGACAGTCCCCAAAATTCCAAATGCCCCACCGATTTTATCAATGCTAGACTGCGGAATCTACCCCCACCTGGCAACAACCAAGCCATCTCAAAAAAATTGCAAAAAAGGATTGCACGAAAATCAAAGCAAAACTCTAAAGTCGAGAAGCCCCTGCAGATGACAGCGCAAAGGCTTCCATCTTTGTCGAATGGTTCAAGCACAAGATGCCAACGGATGTTGCCTCACCTATTCAGGGCGTTTGAGGCAGTCAAAGCACTTACAGACACTGGGATGGTAGGGGAGGCCAGGCAGTATTAAGAGAGCATTTAAACATATTTAGGGATCAAATACTACGCAAACTGCTGAATTGTAGCGCGAGAAAGTACACACACAGGTACCTAGATCAATATTTCATTTGCAAACAAATAGGTAATATACATATGATGGCAATAAATAAATGGCAAACCTCAGTGTCGAAAGTTTTTGCTCAATTTTTTTAAATGTTCGCGCAGAGAGACCTGTTTCTCGCGAAAGCTGCGTTTCGCCTTCCTGCGCACCTTGTGTTTGATCATCTGAAAGGTCTTCCTCTTCCGCTTCTCCCGGTTCGTCGTGCTCGCGTGAGGGTTCATGCGATTCACCTGTGAATGAACACAAACACCTGACCAACTGTTGAACGAAGGAGGCAGATCCACGGAGTAGGCCCGCAATTTCACGTGTTTTGACTACGTTTCTGCTGAAGGCCAAAGACCTTGTAAGGTATTCGAAACACGCAATTTCACTTCCATAATCACTTCCTATGAAGACATGGCCAATGCCCGATGAAATTGGTTTAATAAACAAACTTAGAGAGGTAACCTAATTGCTCTAAAAAAGAAGACCCAACGCCGTAGAACAAATTCCAACACATGAATAGGCCAAGTCTATGTGTTTTTGAAAAGGAATACATTGCACAATACTACCACAAAAGGGCGCATTACTGACTTTAGACCAAAAGAACCAAAAAAGACTTGCTGAGTAGGTTTACGCCAACCAAGATGCCCATTCTATGTGCACCGCGATATTCATGGTCTACAGCAGCTAGAGGATATTCAATAATAAGATATTTTAAATGCCATAGGAAGAGGTGCCACAGCAAATAAGGGCGTTTAAGTGATTCGCTCCAAGGCAAGAAAGCAAACACCTGCACCAGAGTTACCAGTAAACCACGACTGCGCAAATAATTGCGCATTTTTAGTAGAGATCCTGCATCCAAGACAAGCCTACATGAAGAGCCGAGACTAGTATCTAAGTCCTGATACATGCTGAATGTGGATTAGATTAAGCGAATGAAACGTCCCAATGCACAAAACAATTGAGAAGGAATTTGCTAATGATTGAAGTATGAGGAAAAAACCTTCCAAGTGCAGTATCACATTAGTCGGAGCCATGGTTAGACCAAATCCACTTTTTCTGGCGTAAAGCTGCCTCTTCGATGCAAATCAAAACTGCCAAAGCTGAACAGGAAGTGCTTGCACGCAGTTTATTACTGCTACTCGAACCCACACCACCACCCGCAGCATAATTTATTTGACACCTCCGGAGGAGAATGCAAACTGCAAAGCAAGTTGCACCATCTAAGACGATGGATTACAGCGAATTGAAGCTGAGACATGCAAAAGCACTCACAAGATTTGACCAAAAGTAGAATCTTGCCATGTTGAAAAGCATGCTGAAGCCATTCAACCCAGTCAAGCACGTAAAAATCCCTGTTTTAAGTGCATAGGCAAGAAAGACACATTCAACCGGTTGCAAACATGGACTGGGTGTGCTGATTGTAAACGGGATGTGTATTTGTAAGCGACGCTATCATCAGGCTCACATGGAACAAAATAATGGGTTTCTGTATAGCAATTTGCGCTGTAAAAGGCACTATCTGGAAAAATGCGTGACAGATGGAATCGAGAGAATACTCAACGATTCTGCAGATGACTTTCTGCACCAAACCTTCAAAACAGATATTCGCTCTTCTTCCCTGGTTCATTAGTCCAAGCATCTGGAAGTGACGAATGTAGCCTTGTGAGTGGACGCACTAGCAGATGGCTGCATCAATTTTGCTGCGCTGAGATCGAAACCCGGTAGCAGAAGATCACTCCTTTAACACGGCCTAGATGCGTTGCTAGCGCAACCATGCAGTGAGTTACTTAATAAAGACTCACTGACATCTCTATTTAATATCAATACACTGCCTTACCACTTATTTGTTCGTCGTGAAGAAGTATTCTCCGTCGTTAATATGCCCAAAGTGCTGAAATCTTAACTCAATGATATTTTCATCCAAAAATGCATTTCACCAGTTTCAAACAAAATTTCAAATCAGTCACAGGTTCTTGAATGAAATAGCGATCACGGAATTATAACTGCATGTGAAAACAACTTTGTTTGGCAAGGGCATGTAGGGAGTGAAAATGGGATATTTGAAAGTGAAAACAGTATTAGCAGACCGCAGGCTTTCGATAGGTTGCAAAAATGCTTATCCGAAATCGGCCCTTGTTACAATAGTACAAAAAATGTTTAGAACATCTATTCGCCCGTCTCTTCAACTTGCTGCACGTGTTAGTAATAGTGAAGTCCAATGCAACTGCCTGCTTCCGTGGCGATATTCACGCATTCGAGTATGATAGAAGCGCTTAGTTTGATTGGTGGATTTGAGTCTAGGCATTTAGCAAGGGGTGGACCGCTCCACGAGGCAAGAAAATCAGCAAATACCCATTTGATGAGCACACAAGAACTCTAGACAATAAAGAAATAAAGCCAAACACTGCGTAGAAAGCTGCATGAAGCAGTAGCAACCATGCACGCCCCGTGTTTTGTTATAGACGTCCATTTATCAAAGTTGGGAAAGTTGTTTGCAGGAGGTTGCCCGTCTGGGCAGGTAAATTGACACCGACAGAAGCAAGGACTTGGGCTTTCGGTAATAAGACATGGAATCGAAGAACACACCAAGCAGTATGACGGAAAAATCGGTGGTCAAAGTTTTTTGGGTGTGCATATTCTAACGGCACACAGTGAACGGGCAAACAAATTTACCGCAAAGAAACTCTAAAAGCAACCCCAAATAGCTTATTTGGGGGCCTTTTTATTTGAACATCACATTTGAAATAACGTATTGGCAAAAAAACTGCGCCCATTTAGGTACGGGTTGCTCGCCACGAACAGCATTGCATATGAAAAGTGTTATGCCTCCAAAAATCGCTCGAAATCTCTCACTGACTTAAAGTGCAGCAAATCACCCCTAAAGAAGTGCTGATCTTACCTATCGGCAGTATATGCATTGTGTGACAAACAATGTCTTAAAAAAGGCGAGGATACAAAAAAGACATATCAGAGACGATAAAGTGCAGCGGCAGCAAAGACTGAGATCCAAACATTAACTTCCAGAATGCCATATTGGGAAGAGCTACTCCCGCGTGACCAAATTAAAAATCATTAGTTCATCACAAAGCATAATATTGCCTTAAGAGCATCATTTACTCACAACAACTTTTCTTATTTACTATCGGAATGTAACTAATATTAAGAAAACAGCTTAAGGAAAGACGCAGGCCAGTAATACAGCAACTGATTTGCAGTTTTCATTAAATCGGTTCTGATGCGATAAGCAACACTGTCCAAGTTATCTACCCAAATAAAACAACTGAGCAGACAGAAGTGACAACTGTACTGGATGCACATAATTTACATAACAACTGCAACGCTGAAGCAATCAACCACAGCCTATCACTGCCTCAATTTGATAGCAAATTCAGCAACAGTACCAACCTGGAGAACGATTAAACATCAAAAAATGATTAAACACAACTTAACACCACCACTGGTATGGCAAAGGCGGACGCGAGAGCCGATCACTGCAATAAACCCTCCTTCAAAAAACTGATACACTACCTGGAATCCGTACTTCTTACGGCCCTCTCGACCCCCTGCGACAGTATCCATACGATCTGCCTTGGTGGAGTGAGGCCTCTTGACGAGTTTAGTAATGTTTCGCATTGACACAAGACCATGCACCTCCTCCAGATTAACTTCTTTATCACTGTTCTCTTCGCTATCATCGTCAATGCAACCGTCAGCAAGATCTTCTTCCTCGATCATCACCTCCTCGCCCCGCTTTCTCTTACGGCCACCCATAGCAGCAAAGAGGGTCTGCAAAATGACTGATGGTGACATTGCTACTTACTAACCTAAAGTAAACACGAAATATAGACAGACCTGTTTTTCGGCCTGTCGCTTGCGGATGGCCTCAAAATCTTCATCAGTGAGAACACGAGTGACGAGGATCTCTTCAGGTGCTACATTTCTTGCCAGTTTCTTCTTTATTAACCTACTTTCTGTGTTGGAAGCCTTATTCCCCGTACTCTTCCCCTCCGTCGAGTCTTCATCTTCGCCAGCTTTGGCAACTCCCTCGCCTTCACCTTCATCACCAGAAGCGCTGTCGGCTCCGTCACCAGCCGAATATTTAAAAATGGAGGTTTCTACAGTTTAACAGTTTTTCGGAAAGCAACATGGCAATTGAAGTAGAACTCTACTCCATGTCTGGAAAAAATGAAATATCGATGCTTTTTCTAAACAAATTGAGTTATATGGGAAAAATAGCCAACGCCTGCTGAAGTTAGTCAAGTTTACCCAACCTAAAGAAGCAAAGCGGCGTATCGAAGGCTTATATTGAAACGCTTATTTAGGAAGTAGTCCCAGAAGAACATATGACTAAATAAGCAGTATACAGTAGAGTGGTTTTATCACTACTCACTTTAAAGACAGTTTTAAAGTCGTCTTTTTACAGAAAACCTCCAAATTTTGCAATCACAAATCAATGAGAAATTCGTACATATCGGAAGAAATGGGGGCGAATCGCCGGAAATAAAGAGATGCAAGACACAGTTTCGAACAAGTAATTGTTCGAGAAATCTCATTGTTTACAAAGAATGACAAACCAAAACAACGCATTAAAGCCATACAACTTTCTCAATTTAGCTTTATATAGATTTCGACACAAGACAATCGAAAATATCCTCTAAGCGCCTCTTTGTTTACCCAAACAAGGAACGTTAAACAAAGGAAATGGAACTCGAAACAAGATCAATGAGAATTAGAAATCGAAAGCCGCCGTCATTTCTAATTATGTGCGTTAGCATAAGATCAACCTATACAACGAGCGCCTCATAGGCATTCCAGCACCATCACATAAAGCCATTGCAATTAACAAGAGCCGAAGTTAATGGGAAAAAGATACATACCTTCAACCTCAGTGGCCGACCCCAGTCCTTCCCCATTCTCCTCTCCTTCGGCATCAATATTGTCCTCGAGTTCGAAAACCTTTTCCAAGTTTCCTCCGACCCTGCTTCTCTTTTTGGGATGCTCACCGTCGTCCGTGCCGAAAATAACGGCTTCTGAAAGAACCTCAGCACCGGCGATGCTAGTTGCAACAAACCTCTTTCCGAAGACTCGAGCAGGCCCACTACTTGCTGCCAAGGCGTCGGTATCTGCAATGTCAGCACCAAGAGCCTCTTTCACCGCCTTCGTTGGACGACCCACCTCACGCTTCGGTAGTAGCGATGGGTTCATCTGGCACATGGAAAAGAACCGAGTAAAGCACCAAAAAATGTTGGTTTAAGTTGGAATAGCAAAAAAATATTCAATTCGCCTAATTCAGTTGTAGAGAAATCCAACGCAATTCAAATTAACCGCATTTCAGGAGATCATACCCGTCTATACAAGCGGATAAGGGACCGCGCAGCCGCAACCACATTTTTGTTGCGGTAGGACTTATATCCAACAAGGTCAGAGAGCAAATCTGCATCCACAGCGTAGGGACAGCGGGCACAGATCTCACGAATGGTGTTTAAACCCACGGTAATGGCCTCTGCTGACGCTCGGTCAGTCACAAAGTTGTCGGTGATGGTGCGGACAAGTGGGACGATCGCCTTATTGATAAGAGCAAAGGAATTTAATGAAAAAGGGCTCAACAATCAGACCTTAACAGTGTATGAACACGTACATCAGGTGGGACTTGATCGTGACTAGCCTCGGCGGCAAACAGGAGGAGCCGAGTGATTTCTAGAAACAAAGCAAATACAAAATCTTCGTAACCCTAATCTTCAATACTTACCACGCTGTTGTGGACGCAAGAACCGTTGCAGTGAGGGATAGAAATTCAGCAATAAGAGTTGATGAACACCGATGAGGTGACTAATCAACTCAAGCAAAAGTAAGCGGATTTCTAGACGATCGCTGCACTTTTCAAGTTTGCGAAAGAGTTTCTCAGCGAAAGTTTGGGGATCGTAAATCATGTTGAGAGCAGGAATATTGATACCCGTAGGAGTTTGCTTCTTAAGCCTTTGTTCATTTTTGCGCTTCAAATTGTCGATATCACGATCGAGACGCTTCGCTCGCTTCCTTGATTTGGTCCCCACACGGTGACCCAGCTTCAGCTGTTTTATTTTTGCATCAAGACCGATATTAGCATCACTGTCACTACTACTCTCCTGTTCCGTCGACTTTTCATTATGACCGAGAAAGAATCGAACCGCTTTGGAATAGACCTTTTGCGACTTGGCTAAACACGCGTCTGCAATCAGATTAACCAATTTTTCGTTTTTCCACACACCCTTCCTATACAGCCCTGCCAAAACAATAACGGCTTCTTTTGCGACGGTTGTGTTCCCATCTTTTATCAATGTGGCGAGGAAAGAGTGGATTACCTATTGGAAGGCATAATCGCAAAGCGCAAAGTTACAGAATTGGATTTCTCAGATCTATTTTTAGAATCAGTCCGTTTAATATCAGAAATAACAAAACCGCGCAGCATTTTCCGGACTTGCTTGTCTTGGCACCGATGCAATCGAAAAGCGACATCAACAGACTGCTGCAGTGTTATGAAATTCCTTGCTCGCAGCTTCATAAACGCCTTTAAATAAGCCTAACAAAATCATGTCATTAAGGCGGCGGACGAACCATCCGCATCCGAGCATTCATTCCAAAGGAACGAGAGAGGAGAGCCAATGTCACGCTTTCGCTGAATTTATGCACAAAATTAGGAAATAAATGTATAATCTGTGTATCGCCATTAATAGGAAGACTATCATACCTGTGATAAGAAAGTGAGGAGGCTATCCAGCTTGGGAACATATTCAGAAGGCGCAGTAAGATATGTAGCTTCTAGAGAGTTGTAATTTTCGTACTGAATCTCAAACTAAATGAACTAAAGATTGATCCGACTTGGTTACATCAGGTAGGTAAGACTCCGGATCCCTCCTAATATTGCCCTCCAATTCACTCAAATTTAGCTCGACTACTGCAAGACTCATGCCCAAATCCCACGCAGCTGAAGACAACCTCCACAATTATAATACTTGCGTCTGATTGACTGACTGTAAAGTTAAATATGGTGCTGAAATCTGGAAATATTTTTTATTTAAACAGCAATATAAAAGTCTTAATCAAAGGATTAATCACGCAGCTAATTGCAGCAGGTTTGCGTAGAATTAATATGTCAATGTAACTGTACTACATTTAGGTGGGATCAAAGCAACAATATAGGTCCATTTAAAAGCAATTATATGCAATATTTGTATTCTTTAAAATGCACTTTGCAAAAGAAAATTGCAAAGACAATTTGGAAACAGTCGTGGATAAACATGGTGGCATTCCAGACTCCCGGGCACCCTCCTCGTAATTGCCTTCGCCCAGTTTCTGTCAATCTTTTCCGTCCTCTTAATAAAGATACCCAAAAGCATCTGACCCTACCAAAGTAGGAATGGTAAGGAAGAGAGAAGAAAAGGGAGGAATTGGCCACATTATATTTAAAACTTCGCATTTACAAAGAACACTTTAACAGATCATGCCTAGCGTTCACTTTCTCGTACCCGTTAAAAGTATCGTAAGTTAGGACTCAATGGCTCAAAGTGAGGCAGCGCAAAGGGCACTGGAATATCGGGTTTTTCTAGCAAATACAACCTGGTTATAAGCAGGTATCCCTAGTACCCATCATCGTTTTCGATTCCTGCGTACGTTTCGCCTTTTAAGGCACAACTATCCGTGCAGTTTTGGCGAGAATATGGCATCAATAAAACGTCTAAACAGATATGGATAAAAGCAGTAGTCCCTTCTTCTGGGAACCACTTCCAGGAACTTGATTGCGTCGCAATTGCTTATTGGATTCTATACGGTATGAATTTCCTTTTGGCAGTATTCAGGATTGCTGTTTGAAGAAACTGTTACTATCGTTTATCGATGATCGCAGCATATCAGTTTTGGGGATTAAGCTGACATTTAATGTGTACGCCACTGATTCGAACAGTTGATTATCAATCTATGGATAAGAGATAAAGCTTTCCAAGGATCAAGTTTTCACTCGCCTTGCTTTCTCATTTAATAACAAATATTAAGTAAAAGACTGTCCTTCAAATACCCAATAAAAACGTCGCGGAGTGCATCGGAAATATCGACCAATGTTCGACTGCGCTCCATTTGGTGTGGCCTTTACTGTTCGATAAGTCTTTCGAAACGATAGTGGTGCAGTTTATTTAAGAATTGGACAGAATGACTTCCACTTCTGAAAAATGCAGGAAATTTCCTCTCCGTGGCAAAAAAATTTACATGCACTTTGAGACAGGGGCACGCCCATCCAAAAGTTTCGAAAAGATATTAAGAGTTCTTGGTGCCGTGAGTTTTTGATTGGGTTTGCAATTGCCTGCCTTTTAATGGTCTTGATTACGCTGGTTCCTAGCCATTGATAATTCGTAGTTGTTTTGATGCTGTTAGCAGTGCCGTTTTTTGTTAATTCATTAGATTATGGAAGCTTATTACTTTTTCCCACACTCAACTGTCTTCAAAGTATACACTTGACGTTGGTTGAGATTTCATTCTCATATAAGTTTGCTAAGCATTTGCCCTTACTGTGCTGGAATGGAACCGAGAACTGTCATTTTTTTTTCCTCCTAAAAACTTATAAGTAATTTTCTGATGGTTATCAACCGTTTCTTGCAGAGCATATCGCAGTTTTTTGATCGCAAAATTGACTATGTGATCACAAACCTGCCTAAAGATCGTTGGCCATCGCAAGCCACACTGTCCCCAGGCTGCTCATCAAAGGAGAATGTCGATCCAAGGTCAAAGAACTCGCCACAAATTTCCACAGGGACACATCCTTCCCCCTCCTTGCAAAACTCACCTTTGGGTGTCACCAGGGGGCGTGCAATGCTGCTTGCCGTTAAAAAGGTGTCGAAGCCTTCCACAGCCTCCTTAGCAATCGATCACTCTGTTCCGGTAAATCTGTCTACTAGTTAGCGGAATAAGGCCGTCAGTTTATTGTGCGCATACTTAACCGATCTTGTCAACATTATTTGTTAGTATTGATACTGGCGAATCGCCCTGAATGTTGCTTACTTTTAAAACACAATAAATCTTATTACTTTAGGGAACTAGGCATCCTCACGATATCCTTTTACGGGCTAGGGAGTTTGGCATTAAAGTTCTGACAATCGATGGTGAGTTGGTTAAATTTTCAGTTTTTACAGTTTTTCCTACTTGTGACAGGCTATCAATTTTGTTTAATGGGTTGCAGTAGTGACTTGCAATGGAACACAGTCTCTTTGAAGTTCTTATTCTAGAGTTGCTTTGAATTTTAGTTGTAAGAAAGTGGGTTCGGGCACTTCCTGAGGATGTCAAAATGCAACTGGAGGTAATGAACTCGAGCTATCGTATAACACTTCTCTGATAAGGTCGATTTTCATTTTTAGCCTAATTCGCGTTTGATCGTGTCAGATTTCACTTCCATGGTGATAAATCAAAATACTGCTCAAAAATAGCTATGGAAGTAAATCCACCAGTTAGCTTAATTTTCAGGGCTTTTCAGCACATATTGATGTTTGATTTATTACTCTAGCAGTAATGGTCACTCACTAATGTTCTTAGGGTGCACCGATTGACTCTCATCGACCTGTACTCTGCGCCAAATTGACGTCAAATGGCTTTTGATGTGTCTTTTGTTTCATAATGGATTGACGCTTAATTTCCCGGCGTAGATATCGATAATTATCGGTTCTCTATCTACTCACAAAATTTTAGGTCGGTGGAAGTCCCTTCTTCGATAGCGGCACAACCTCAGAAGCAGACGATCCCCAACGCGACCGTCTATGGCTCCGTAAGTTGTCTCAATTTTCAAATTGTTTCCAGGTGTATTTATTAGCTACTCGTTGGCCTTGGGTTTTTCTATTAGGAAGAAGAGCTCCATTTGTCACCTGCAGGAAATGCGACAGCTAAAGTTATTACTCTTGGGGCTGTAAAAGAACGGTTTGAAATATTAGTTAATTTTTCCAAACCATAATTAGTATTGAATGCTGTCTCGGGTACTAGTTTTCTATGTACGCTAGTGCATCAAATCCATTTCTCCTACTTTGTGCTGAAAGGGTAGCTATGCAATGAAATTTGCTGCTGATATTTCAGTGAGGCCATTGGTGCGCCCATGCATCAAAATAGTTGACTTGAAGGCACAAACACGGCCAAGTTACATGGAGAAGACGAACTACATGGAGTGCCTCTGGCGACCCTTTCTGGACTCTTCATCTACAGCAACCTCTCTAAAGACTTCTGCCTTTCCAAATGTCCCACAAATACCTACCACTCCCGCCGGCACCAGCACAACTCCCCAGGCCAGCGTTGGACTCCCTCCCTCTACCAACATTGTCACCTCTCAGCGCACCACTGAGCTATCTAGACGCGACCTCGGGGCTAAGAACTCTCCAGGAGTATCCATGATTCGGTCTAGCTACAAGGGATTCTCCTCTTCCAAGCGTCGGAAACCTTCGTGAGTATGCTCTCATCGGCACCTTTCTGTATTTAAGTCATGGCTCTATTTTTTCCACTTTCTTCCAGAACCAAGTCATCACGAGGGGCTCTTGTAGAACCCTCTGGGTACTGTGAATGCTGTTTGTCACACTTCAACAACCTATACGCGGTGAGCAGTTTTGCCCTTTACCTTTGATGATTTTGTGTCCAATGGTCATACTTGATCTGCTGTAGGATTTTGTTCAACACAGCGCGTTCATTACTAGCGTCACGAATGTGTAACTTGTGTTTTTCACTAGTTTGTGACAACCATTTGAATAAAATCATGTCCTTTAAATGGGTAGGTTGTGTTTGGAATATTAAATAGAAGTTGGATGATATTGACCTGAGTATAACTGTTATTGGTGGCAGTGCGGCGGTAGAATTGGTCATTTCGATTGTTTAATCGTGAGTGTCATAGTGGAACGCTAAAACACTAATGGACCGTGCTGGTTGATTTTCCTTCCACAATCTGGTGGAAAACTATTGATGTGATCGAGCGTTGGTTAACTTTGAGTTCTATTAAACCACCAAACTATCCGCTCCATTGCGCTCCTGAGGTCATGTCTTTTGGGGGCTCTCATGCCTTCGCTGTTCTTCGTACCGAATGACCTTGCTATTTCGAATTTCCATGCTGTCCTAGCTTAGAGGTTGCTGCGTATCTCATTGTTCATGGACAAAATCTGAAGTGAATTCATAACAACACGTCATTTTGGTTTGAGAAATGTTTGTCTCGCTTTTGTGAACACCATCTCAAAGGTCCTCTCTAGTGATTAAGTGTGAGCTTATCCAGTTATGTTAATTTTTACTGAACTTTGACGCATTGATAAAATTTCTATCGTGTGCTATGATTCTCGTAGCTCTTTTCTAATCATTCTCAAATGTAGACTCGAATGAAGGCAACCATGTTTCATTTAATTACTTCTTTCCACACGTGGTCTTTTAGCATGTCACCGGAACATGCCACAAGAACTATGCAGAGAATGCGGAAAATTTTCGTCAGTTTGATCAACTTCTTTCTGAATTGCCGTCGATGAGGGAAGTACTGGCAAAGGCTCGAGGCGTCAAAGTCGTGGGCATAGCTCCGCCTCCCAATGCAAATGCTCCAGCCCCTCCAAACGGGCAGATTCAGGAGACCTCGCCACAACCAACCCACGCTGCCCACGAGTAATCCTTAACCTACTGTTGCTCTTGCTATTATGATGGGAACACGCTGCTCCAAAAATATTCGATGCTGTCTGTAAGGCTTTTCTCATCAAGACGCTAATTTTGCAGTTAAAAACTAAAAAGCCCATTTTAAGGGTCAAAAACTGCACCTATCTTCCAATAGAGTCTTCTGTTGCATTTACGCACTTGTTTCAGCACTTAACGAATGCCTGAGAAGCTTTAACATAGAAAGTCGGCTTCAATTCGTTATCGATGTCTTTGTACCGAGCAGGGACCAACTTCGAAACTACGTGTTCGTGAGTGCTGACCATTTCACCGTAAAATGCTTTTCTTGTATACTCTCGGCACAACAGGGGTTGCCATTTGTGAAACATGAGTGTACTTTTTATAACCAGAGCATATCGATAGTTTTGAGTTATTTACAAATTTTTAGGCCAATCGACGGCACTGTGATGGATTTCAGTGCACTCCCACCTCTACCCACACCCTCCGTTCCACAATACCCTGAAGTGGGGGACAGTTCTGCCTCGCAGCTCTTCAGTGACAATGGTGAATGCAGTAACATTAGCATCGTGGATGATTTGCCTTCTTCGCTGCTTGTTGGTGAAGCATCTCCGACACTCCAGCCTGTATCGATCCATGTTCCCGCCACTTATTCGTCCCCGTTCCCTCCGCCGTCACAGTTGCCTTTTGTCACCCCAGCACAGGACGCGGAACAGACTGCCACAACATCTCTTCTGAGAGGTGTTGCAGGTGGAGGTAGATTTGAGTTCCTCGATTCAGTTCATTGCTCCTAATTATTGAGTTTTAAAGTAGTGGCAAATGGACTTTGGATACAAATCATTTCCCACAGATTTTAACGTTGGGAACGGGTAAAGTTAGAATTATTTACTGCCTACCAAATTCATTCAAGCAATTTACTTAAATGCCGCAAGTCCAGTTCCCCAGTCCATCTCCATTGGGGATGGGATATGGTATCCGTCTAAGAGTCTACTCCATTATTACTCTCAATCATGCCCTTTACTACCTTAAGCTCTCGCTCAGCCCACGACCACCATAGATTCGCCCTTGGAGTCCACCTGCCCACCACTTCATCCCCCCAACGAACCTCCGAACCTGCGCGCAACTCCCCTCATATCACAAGCCCCCGCCTTTCGGGGGGCAGCTCCAGCAGTAACCTCATTGGGGTCAGTGATAGTACCTCCACGAATCGGCACCTGCACTGTCCAAGAGATCATCAGTTCTATCGTCATTGCTTCGCCGCAAAAAGTCCCGGCAGCTGCTCTGTCACTGCCATCACCACGAGGGGACACCTCACCAGTACTGAAAAAGCGCTTCAGAAAGTGCACTGAATGCCAATGCATGCATGTGCCCACTGAAGTGCCAATACAGCTGCGGCTACAGGTAAGTGTTCGCTTTTCATCACTTTCCGAGTAGAGAAAGGTAGGGGAGTGAAGTCTCAAAAATATTGCTAGCATATGCAGGTGGGTGTGTGAACATCTGGTGTTTTGCGTGTCTAACGAGACTTCCCTCCCACTACATTTGTGTATTTGTTGCCTCTTGTAGTGCGGAGGAGCCTCGTCCGACCGCACTAGAGACACTCAGGCACGTTTCTTACCGCCACCATGCTCTCAGTTTCTGTCGCCTCAACGGAGCCGTGCACAGCCAAACAAGCGTACTAGAGTCAGCGCACAAAGGGCTAACTCAAAGCCTTCATTTCCCTGTGGTGTTTGTGGCAGTAATGTGAACTACAAGGTCTGGAGTGTTCTCTGCTCCACTTGTGGTCTCTGGATTCACGCGAACTGCTCAAAAATGAATCTAAAGCAGATTCGGAAATTACCACAGCAGCACTCTTGGATATGCCCTGCCTGTCACGTCCGCTAGGGTGTCTTTTCTACTGTATTTTGTGCACATGCGTGTGTGTTCAAATGTCTACGTTCCGCTGACATTATTCCCAATTGTGTTGTTATCAGGGCGTAGTGACCTTGGAGGTTCACGCATAGTTATTGTCTGGAGAAGTCACCTCCACTGGAATGTGTTGGATTTAAGCATTCAACTGTGAGCTAAGCGCTGGCAATTATGAACTTCTTTGCTCTAGTCGCTAGCATTCCATTTTTCACGATTCTTCAAGGGACATAAAGCAAATGCTTTGTTTCGGAGCGAGTCTTGAGCCGTTATCAGTTGACGTGGCGTCGGGAACGGTGGGATTTAGCCTAAAGCAAAATGGCTACAAATCATTGGTCACTCGTGTCATGTTTTTCTGCCCGTTTCCATACTTGGGTTCAACGCTGCTAGTATGGAGCACATCTTTTATATGTTCAATGTGAATGACCGCAGTGAATCGTGCCGCGAACGTGTCAGCTATAAAGCGCCAAACTAAATTTGGTGTTTTATGCTTCGGGGGCGATGGTATTTTAAATCTGCTCAAAAAAGGAATGCCACCCGGTGCCGTTATGGATCAGTACAACACATGGGGAGTAACACTCAACTTCGTTCTGGAATTTTGTAGAAGTGTGCATGTTAAATTCTTCAAAGAAAGGCTTTACAGTCGCGATTATCTATTTAACTTGAAATACCAATATTGTTTATATTGCTACTCGTTTGCGTTTCCCAACGTTACCTTGGGACGTACAGATCTTGGCTAACTTTCTTGCCATATGTATCTGATAAATAGGTCGCGTTCAGTGTCATTCCAGACTGTTGACTAAAACACTACTTATCTCTGACCTCACCTAAACATGGAAAACCATTTACCGGTAAATCATCTATTTTCCTTTCAGATGATGGCGCTCTTTGGCCCTCTAGCAATGCTAGATGATTTCTGTCCTAGGCTTTTTCCCCTCACTGCTATTCCTGCAACTGTTATCTCGACCGAGGACGGTCGATGTCCTGCTACCTCCAATAAAAAGCCAAAATGTGCCTCTCTCCTGTCTAGTGTAGTCTCTCCACGGAATAGAATCCCTTCGAGGAGCCGATCAATTGATTTAGAAACTGTCGATCACGGTAATAAATTCGAGATGGTGCAGTTACCTATCTGTTTAGAGGATGAGTGTGCGGATCTTTGTGCGCGTTCCAACGATCAGGACTTTCAGTCTCCCATGATTGAGGCTTCTTCTAGTGATGAGAAGGGTAATGTGGATGCTGTCCAACTATCCCCCCCTTTGGCAGACGAGGCAGAAAATCCCCTCTCGATAGTCGTTGATCAAGAGCATTACTTTCCAAGATCTCCGGTTTTGCTCGCTGAATCGATGAGTCCTACTGTGATGCATAATGGACCCACCTCAGTCAGTACAATTATAATCTCTTCAGATACTAACAAGGAAGCAGAGGATGAAAAAGGTAGTGAGAATATCCCAAATGAAAACCAAGCAACGACAGTAGAATCTGTTGACGCAGGGATTACTCCACTTGAGCAACCGATTGCAGGCGTTCGGGGTGGTAACAGACACCTTCAGTCCACCACTTTAAGGAGTCATACCTACCCTCCCGTAAGTCGGACGATGCAAAGAAGGACAAGAAGGCGTAATAAAAAAAGGATTGGTACGGGAAGCAACGAGGTCTTTTCGTTTGGAAGTTACGGAGACCTGAAACTTAATTTTAGCACTGATGTAAGTAAATATGTATTTGGGCACTGCGTGAACTTCTATATTTCTACCCTGACAAACCCGATCGATTCTGACGGGTGCCAGTTCAAGGTAGGGGTGCTTCATGCATAATTCAATAGGTCATCTTTGTGAATATTTCTCCTTTGCAAATAATTACATAGCCCTCTAATCAATTCATTTGTGATAATCGGTTAAAAGTGCAGTAAAATTCTCACACCTCTGAAAGTATTGCATATATGCCTACTTAGCCGGATTTGGGGACGACGCAATACGTGTCTGAGCCGTCCTCGATCGACAGTAGAGCTACGATGGTATCGGCGCTCCCCAGTCCTCTGCTGTGCCCCGTCCTCAGTCCAGAATTCACCAGCCTCTCAGGACCGCGTCAGCAAGGCAATTTGCCTCGCAGGGCCTCCCTCGTGGCTCGCGAATCCATCAACCTCTCCTTGCAGGCTCTCTACACTCCCATGAAATTCGGCTCTGATAGAGCATTTTGCTTTGATCTTGATGCTGAGAACGCCCCACAGGTGTGGTAGAAGGACTGATCGCTTCAAATGAGAGGGGTAGAGGAATAGATATCTGAGTGGGTGGATTGCTGGCCTCGAGATGGGATAACAGATTAGCATTATAATGAGTGGAAAAGATTGGTAGAATCTGGATGGTTGAGAATAACATGCAGTGAATGAATATGTACGATGGGAAATAGCCAGGTTTTTTGATTGGCGACAAGTAGCTAAATGAATGGGCAGATGCGCAAATGGAGTCTGGAATGAATAGCCGAGTAAATGGATGAGGAAGATGGTTTTTCGATGGATTTACGGGTGAATGGCTAGTCTATCGTTGCAAACCGTGGTTGTACGCACGGCTTAGCCATTCTGGGCTGCAGTGAGTGATCGGTACCGCTGTCTCGGTGCATTAATCCGTGACTGGAATTGTGCCTCCTTTGGTTGCCTGCGTATAGCGGAGGTGGATGCAATTTTTCTGAGTGATGGGGGAATCCCGAGCCGATGGAGAGTTTTCCGCCTTCAAGGTTATTTCCTTTATTTGTGTCTGGTTCCAGTTCGTAGGGAGGAGGTCAAGGGGGAGCAGTTTCGTAGGCACTTTGCTGACTTGCACGGTGTTTCTAGCCCTTCAAGCCACGGGGAAGTGGATGGTCGTTCCCCACTTCAAGTCGCGCAAGAGGCTTCTTTTTTATTTGCGGATCTGGTTTATCAGGTGCCTTTTTAGGTCGTCATGGAGGAGGTGGGAGAAACCGCGATCACACCAAAAAGAAAGGTAGGCAGGCAGAAACGCAGTCGTTCCTCTTCCCAGATGGTAAGAGTTCGTGTGGTAGCGTAGGTTGTCTAACGATGTTTTTTTTGTTTTTCCTGCAACTGTAATTTATAGCGCCTCAAGGCTAGTGTCAACCCACGAAATAACTATTAAACCTTAGTTATACAACGTTTTCGCTCCACGGCTCTCCGTCTACCAATGGCAAAATGCTACCTGTCACCTCTAAAGCGATTGCTTCAATCCCAGTAACTCGGCTTCAAATGTCACAACTAAATTTAATTTTCTTCTGGTTTTGCAATATTGTGGCGAATCGCTTTGAGGGAGTAATAACGGGTTGATAGTTATGAATCTTGTATTCACGCCTGGTGGCTTCGAACCTTATCTGTCTGTAAAATGTTTACTTTCAAGGTGGGTCCATTGCTTGTCAAGAGTATGTAGTTTATGCTAAATATAAAGCTTAATGCATGAATGGGAACAAAGCGCCACGCTTTGATAGGTAATAACAGCTGTTTATGAAGATTAAACGAATCATTCGTGGGATCTTCCACAACTGGGCCTATGAGGAACTACTTTGGGGCATGCTGTGAGAGTTGAAAATCAGTTTCCCATTACTGTGAAACGAATTTCCTTTCTGCACAATAAGTTTGTCTCGCTTTCATTTTGGCTGTTTGGGGCGCCCAGTTTCACACCACTAAGTGGATCAATTTTTTTGAAATTGGGAGTAAATTTTTGTTTAATTTTTTCCAGAGTGACGACACAGTATCTCCCGGACCATGGAAGAAGAGACAGAGGCGGCCATGAGTCCTTGTGCAACTCCACACATCCAAATGTGGTATGGCTTAACCTTACACAATATTTCTTGAACAATAAGAGCAAAATACGCGTAATGTCTGTAACCTTCGTTATTTGGACCGATTTCTTGTTTTTTTTATAGCGTTTTCCTGATTAAGCTCACGGTCGGGTTGTCAAGTCTTCTTCATGTTTCTCATCTATGTCGTCATCACGTTTTGAGTACTTATCCTAAACGCATGCCAAATTAGGACGGTATTTAACCATGTGCTTCCTTATCATTCTTTTAACTTGTTTTTTTTCGTTAAATAGGCATCATCCACTCCCTAATTGAGCCCTATCGCCGCCTTGAAGAGAAGCAAGTATTTTACCAAGGTATAAAGAAGCTATTGGGGTCAAGAACAGAGGCTAGACATTGCGCAGCTCTTCATCCCGTGGTTTTTTATCACTTATTTTATCTAGTAACCTGCCATTCTCTTAATATCGTACGTTTTGACAGAAATTTACCTTTTTTTTATGAACTTCAATTCCGACGCCCTTTCGGCAACCTTAACAACACGTGGCTCTCGCCTACATAGTTCTTGGCTGACTTGACAATAAAATTTAGACAGTCATGGATCGAGGGGATTGCATAACTTTCCTCATTTTCTGGACAATACGATTTCTTTCTTCCCTTTTTCCTTCTGTCAGATTTGTTGCACAGCGACCAGACTGGCACAAATATTGTTGATGTTAAGGGGCGTTCCGGAAGCCACAAAACTGGTCTTTTGCTCTTTAATCCCCAGATATGTAGAGGTGATGCTGCCGATGGTGCTTCTTTCGATTGCAATCGGCTGGGAGCAATTGACGAGTGCCATCACGTATTGTCCTGTACAAGTGATTGCACAGAACATCCATGCTGGTATTAACTTCTCTGCTACTTCGAGGTGTCGCATTTGTTGCTAGTGCAGCAATTTCTCTAAAACAAACTGATTTACCAGAAGAAGTAGTTACACAAACCACCAACGAAAGTTCTTTATCCACCATGCCTCTACACACCCATTTTCAAGTTGGAAATTCCGTTTAGATGCTAAAGACGTTAGACACTGAAGGTGTTCCCTTATGAGATTTTGGAATTCTTTTCGAAAAGTGTTGGCAATTAACATGAGTGAAATGATCATACTGATTCATATCTGCACTAAATGATCCTATTTAGGGCGGTAGCTCGGCGGCTTAATGGCCTTAGAGCACGCCTGCAGAAAGAAGAAAACAATCTAAGCGATCTCAGTATGTGAATTTTTCAAATGATTAAATATGATTTTTCCGAGTTGCTACAAAATTCCATCCCATAAATCGCTATTCCTCGACGGCACAATGAGCACTGTGAGGTTATTCTGGATTCGTAATCGTTGTTCCAATGACCTTTAAAATGAGGCTGCAGCGATGGCGTAAGCATTCACGTGTTAGCATGACCTCCCCAGAATCGATAAATTCGGTGGAAGTAGGTGTCCAAGAGGGTGGCAACAACGTGAAATCCCACGGGGATGGGATCCAAATCAAAGTCTGTCAAGGACAAGGGAAGTAAAAGGAGTAAGAACAGTAAAGGGAGGGACAACAATGGAAGCAAGGGCAAGGGTAAAGGCAAGGGAAGCGATGGCGCCAAGAGTAAGTGCGAGCTCATCCCTGTACCCTTCGAGTATGTGCGGCCGCTGACACCACCACCACCGCCAGAACCGCCTAAGCCCACTCTCCTTTCCTTCATGCGACGCCAGGTCTGGTATCCTTATGCAAGTCAACCCACTCTGGAGTATAGCGAGTTCGGGTGGTCCCCGACAGTACCTCTATGCACCAGCTGGGGAGATGTGTGGGTCTCGGAACTCCCCTTTCGTCGGATTCTGCGCTACAAATACGAGCCGGCTAGCAATAAGTTAGCCTCTTTGGGCAGCCCAATTATCACTAAGGGCGAACCAAAGATGATGATTGAAGTGCCGCTTACCGGTCGAATTGCAGTACTTTTAAATTGTCCAACTGCTAAAAGTAACGCCATTGTCTTCTACAACCCAGAAACTTTCGAAGAGGAGCACAAAATTGAGTTTCCCTATAAGGTCAAAGATCCATCCACGATCCCAACAACCGTCGATCCAGACACCAACCAACCTCTGCCTCGTGGATTCGACCTCTTAGACGAAACTACACCTTATGGAATCTGTGCTAACAGAGATTCCATCTGTATTCTGTCTGATCCTCTTCAAAGGATGCAGTTCCTTTCCCCACACACCTACGAGCCTCAGGATTTCCAATTAGAAAATTACTTCACTGACGAGGGGACGTGTATTCATCTAGCTGCCTCGGGAGGCTGTGCTATGTCAAATAACGTGCTGTTTGTTGCAGCCACCCGACCAAACCGAATTCAAGCTTTCCACCTCCACTACTGCCGCGTGTACCGCCGGATCGATGTAATTAAAGTTGTTCTCTATGCCAACTTCGGTGTTGATCGGCTCTCGTTTGGCGAACCATTCGGAGTGCAGATTGACAGCCTTGGTTTGTTGGTGGCAAACGACTCCAAAGTAGGTATATTTCATATCTACAACATTAATAAGCTGCCGAAAGGCCCGTGTCTTCCTTCCTTGCCCAATGGGGAGACTTGCTACATGGGATCCTGTAAAATCGGCGCCTTTCAGCGCATTCGTCCAGGCTACTTCTCTCTAGCCAAGAATGGGATAGCAGCAATTGTGGATCGCTATAGAAACTCTCTCCTCATAGTAAGCGACCAGTCGATGATGCGATGGTACAACGACACCTTCCTCTGCCTGGAGAACGCACTTATTCGACCTGTCGTGGATCCGCTAATGCCACAACTGGGTGAACCACCAACCCGGGATAGTGTCTGCATATGCTCTTTGGAAGATAGGTGGAAACCAATTCCACCGGAGGAACTCCTTCCTGAATCTTGGGCGCGAAAATTCACTCGAGAGAAGGATCTTCCTAAGGAGGGAGAAAAAGGGCCGGATTCAAAATCGTCCAAGAAGAAGGGGTCAGAGGGGTCCAAGACTTCAAAAGATTCAAAGGGAAAGAAAGAAAAGGTTTCAAGGAGCTCTAAAGGGAAGAAAAAGTAGAATAAAGAGCGCTTTCACGTGTCACCGTTATACCGATGAATGGGATACTTCAATAAACCACTCATTCTTTCTTAACTTAAACCTTGAACATTTAGACGCGTTTACCCATTTGACAACTTGAAATGCTCTACCTTTGTAAAGAAGAGAATGACTAGCTGATCCTAGATCTATACTATCGAAGGACAATTCTATCCCTACTACTCAGTGGTCTTTGCACTTTTAAAAACTTGAATGCAATCCTCAAATCTCAGCGTACTTGGGCAAACTGCCCCAACTAAGCGTGCCCACAGCCATATGTGCCTATGCTCCATGGAGCGTTTATGCTTCAGTTAAGTGGACAATAGGCACTACCGTTGAAGATTCCAGTACCCCAAAAACATTTGCCACAGTAAAGGCGCAGCATCCCGATTACAGCCACAGATTTTCAAGTTATCGAAACAATGCTTGCAATTAGTAAAGGAACACAACATAACCGTTCAGGATCTACACGAATTTCAACATTACCTTGACTTAAGAGCCTTCTGGTCGCACTTATTGATGCCTAACGCCACATTAGCCGTCTGCATACTCGAATTTCAAAAACTCCAAAGGAGTGTAAACTGTACACCACTTACAGTATCGAGCAAGAATAGCGATACGACTGTGTAGCGATGAAAACCAACGATAACAAGTCACTGGTCTATGGGAAGCGCAGTTGGAAACCAATTGCCCACAACAAAGCAACCTCTTCCTTACTTAAGCTTCAACTGAGATAAGGTTACAAAGTAGGCACCAATTGATACTGGTCAAACGGTATCCGTTTTGATAGAACCCAAGCCCACGGCTTCCCACCTCGCCAGCAAACCAATACGACAGCAAAGGTCAGCATCCTCCCAACAGTAACTTTGACCATAAAGGGAACCATAACTCCCTCGGAGAGTCAAATCGTGATCAAAAATACATGACCCAAACTACGTCAAATCTACACATTACAAGTAACCATCTCTTATAACCTATACAAGCCAAAACCCGTAAAAGGAGGCTCAAACGCAACCGAGGAAATTCCGCTTGATTGGATCAAATAATCTCGATTTAGTGGTGCATGTAAATATCCCGCCCTTTTTACTTAAAAAAGCACACGGGGCCAAAATAACTCCAGATAGAAGGGATAGGAATAAAAAAGTATGGTCGAGGTCTATAGAAAATCGAGGAGATATCTATTGATATCGATGCCAATAGACTTGGCGACTGCCCGTGCCGTCTCGAGGTTGATGAGACAGCGGTAGCGTGGGCTGAACAGAGGGTCCTCGGAGTAACCAGTAGAGGACGCATCAGCACCCCCACTACCCGCAGCTACCGCAATCGACGCCGCCGCCAGTAGCCCCAGACTGCAGAGTCCGCCCACCCAACCCATTAGCAGGCTCGTCAGCTCCGGCACTGGTGTAGAACCAGCACCCTCTCCGGCGTCCTCTAGGTTGAGCAGCGCATAGAAGATCGCCAGTAATCGGTCCAGAGAAAAGAGGCGAGGACCGTAGAGGTGGCAGTTGGTCTCAACAAGGTTACGTTCATTTAGAATACATCATCCGAGATTAGGATTGGAGTATTTAACAATAAGACAAAGCATTCGAGCATTTACCATTGGAAAAAACTAACTAATATAATCACTCTAGGCACTGCCGTATTCTACCTTCAACCTGACGCGACGTCAGATCAATACTGAATTATTTACACGGAACAAGTAAGAAAACTACCCAAGCATAATTAAACAAATCTAATCCGTCTTAATTCTGTGCACAAAGCAAAGGTGAAAACGTTTCACAATGACTGAAGTTAATAGTCAACATTACTGAAGCGAATTCTGCTACTTAAAGATAGGGACAATTAGATACTTATTCGCCATGGTTGATGCAGCTTCGAGATTGAAACATTGTGATATACAAGTAGACACCAGTTAGTTGAGGAGCCAAATGAAGAAAACTTACATGCTCGACCTTCTTTTCATAATGTTTGCTTCTGGAGGACATTTTTCCAGCATTCTAAAACAGAACCGATCAGAATAAGATCACATGATGACTGGATAAAACCCAAACACGCTCATGTACTTTGACAAGAAATCGTTTGTCTGACTTCTTGGGATTGTAGGAGGCGATATAAGCAGCAAGAAGGAGGTAGCGGGGATAGAGAGGCAGCTCTAACGTATGCGGGTTTGTTTGTACCGGATGAGTCTGAGCACAGGATTTGTCTACATTGGAGGATTGGATGCTGTCATACTCGGGTCGCAAATAGATGGTTGACAGGGAGCGCTTGAGTGTCGGTAATGCATAGTGATATTGACCCCACTCATCATCTGCTGCCACCAGTCCATGCGCCACCGGCTCGTCAAACGCCTTCCAATTAAACTGAAGGGAGCAAATAATGGAAAGACAATCCTCTAAGATGACCTTCACTACCTACCTGTGCCAAAAAGAGTAGTTCGTTGATGTTCCGAGTGACGGGCAGACAAACGGTTAAGAGGATGTCGATGAATCTCGCGTAGCGAGGTGAATCGACGGGTGCGGCCTTAATAAGAATCTGTGCCAGCTGTTCTCGGGTGTAGGCCTTCAAATAAAGACAAGTGGGCTCGGACGCAAAAGTACCGGAGTAAAATTTGTCCCATGAGCAAGTAGTGAGGAGTATGGTGACTATACTTGATGCCCTAGTGTCTGGATACAGCATACGTGTATGATCATGCACCAGGGAGTTAAGATTCACCATAATGGGAAGTATGTTGTCGGGGAAATCACGAAGTTTTTCGGCTTGATAAAGTGCAATGCAAAATGTTGCTAAAAACTGCATGAGAATAAAAGTTGACTTACCGTTATTCTCGTTTTCTGCAATCTTGTTAAAGAGCTCGCACGTATTTTCAATGAACGAGGCTGTACTATCACACCCCAGGTCAAAATTTAAATGGGCAGGAAGGAAACGATGCCAAAATTCAGACAGAATGAGATTGAGGAGACTGACGCCGCGAGATGGGAATCCCGTGCTGGCTACTTTGTGAGAACAGGCCTCAAAACAGCTAACGTCTATGTAGCGAAAGTTTCTGGTGGTTTTGGCGTGACTGCGAAGAACTGAACGAACCAAGTTAGACTTCCCACATCCTGGAGGTCCAGAAACCACCACACACGGTGAAACAGGTACGCCCTTTCAATGGAAACAGTATTAAAAACAGTTCAGCCAGTCAGTGCTTTTCGAAACATCCATCGGATAAAACTGGTAAATGCAAGAACTCGCATGCATATAATCAGGCGATTCGACACAAGAAAGCTGCATATTCAACTAACAAATCGATTACAAGCGTGCAATTTGATAACCTGTTAAACTTACCTTCCCTATAACCGAAGCCAAAAAATCGAATTCTTCCTCTCGAGCAACGGGCTTTTGAGGGATTGCATTGTCCATTGGTTTTTATTATACGATTGAAATTGCTAACAGATTCAGATCAAGCCCTCGGAGTTTTTATTGGCAGCTGCTCTGAATCCATAATTAGCGCAATTCACAAGCGTATGCTATATCAAGACTGCCGAATAAAGAATCATAAGTTCACTTGAAAACTATAAGATCACATTGGTATATTTACTTGTCAAACAAAATACCCATTTTACTGTTTAGCACGTTCTGTGAGCTTGAAGAACTTAGATGAATTCCACACTTAAAATTTACTGTGGATACGTGTAATAAAATTTAGTGTTTCGACTGTTATGCTTTATATTAAGCTGGCAGAGTCTAAATTCTGCCATTAGATCCTTTCAAAACTATTAAGGTTTAATTAAATGTAGCATTAGTATATACTCTTCTTGACTAGTTATTGCTTGCTTTGTAGAGTTTCGATTCTTTTTCAGAATCCTAATGTGCTACATTAGCATGAAGAGGGATCAATAAAAGCACGTAGATCAGCTGGTAGGTTGCGGACATGATCTTGAACCATTTTGCCGAAACGAATGTGCGGACGATCTGAGATGGGGCCCCTGGGTGGTTAAATATGCAATCCAAGAAATGGCAAAACGCGCACTAGCTTCCCAAATTATTTGGTTGACGTTCCCGGAACGTCACTTTGTCATCAGTTGATCTCGACCTCCAGGATGTAGTCGATGCTTCAAAGGCCGCCCTAAAGCCATGAACAGAAGTTATTGAGCTTCCACGGAAGTGAAGGAATAGTTTATTTTGAAGCCAATTACGCGTAGACTCGATTGTGTCATGTCCGAAATTCTAAGCTCCTCATGAGCAGTATCACGTACGAAGGACTTAAGTATTTTTGGGTCGCCTAAGGCTGGATTATATCCTTCGCCGGACCTTTTGCGTGTGCTAATCACCATTGGTAGGGAACTTGTCTAAGCATGGAGTCACCTGTTAATTCATAATTTGAACCAACCTAACGAAGCGGGGTCTCATTTAGTTGCCTGGTCAACACTCTGGCTACACAGTGTAGCGTCTTGAGACTTTCTTGAAGGCGGAATAAGGCATAGCACTAGAGCGCAATGCGCACGTCCCCCTATAACGCCAAGATGGCGGTCACATTCGCATGCCCACGCCACCGAGACACAGCGGGTACTGCCCAAGGTCATAGCAAGTGGCACTTTGCCTGCTGTGCATTCTGTCCCACGCCATAAATGACGGAGTGCATCTCATCCTCATCATAATCTCCGCAGCTCCTTAAGTCCCCTTTATCTCATACGCAACTCGTTTACGTACGATGCAATCTAATGTACTAAGCAAATCTTATCCGCTTGTGGTTGGGCAAATCGGATGCTTTTACCTCTCAAGTCCTGGAGAAACCACCACAGGACCTGCACAGTCTAATCCTTATTACTTACATAACTTCAAACACAGCACACCATTATTGGGGTGAAATGACGTCACCAAAACGGACAATGAAAGCTCGTGCTCATTCGCCCCACAAAGGCAAGGGGAGGAGTTTGAGGTGCTTGTGATGACATTTATTTGCTTAATTACTTAGCAAGAAAATGAACAGAAAAAAGGGAACGGTATGAGGACACACATAAGCATGCTCATCTCTGCCTTCCGCCCCGCTCTCCCAGGCACACACTCGCACATCCACACGTATCATCTGATGGTGGTGATGATGACGCATGGCAGCAGTGGAAGGGGTAAAAGGAGGGCGAGAGGCAGGTCGATCGGATTGGTACCCTCAGGAGATGGCAGAGCTCAGCATCATGTTCACCTCCTCAGCGATTGCGGCGAGGACAAACTCAAATTGGGCCTGAAATCACATCGTAGACCAGCCAAGAGTGGTGGAGCTTCACACCACTGTACCAATATTTGCGAAGTTTACTTAACTCATGAAATCACCTTCATGGTATGTCATTGGTGCCGCATGTGAAGGAATAAGAATTATCCAAGGAACAACTTAAAAGTACCTTTAACTTTAAAAGGAGCGCGGAGTAAAAGTGCTTTACACGCCGCGACGCCAAATTTGGCCCCTCCCAACATACCAACAAGATAACCTACTCAATCTCATCTCTAGCCCTGACCTAAAAGTTACCTTTGATTTGATCATGCCTTGTCGCTGATCTCGAAGATGCTCGAGAGAAGCTGCTACATCCAACTCCTTGACACCTTTACCGATTCGACTGAGAACTAGATCCAATAGCAGATAGGTCCCAGTCTTGCTCGAACCATCCCTGGAATTGCCGAAAACACCCCAAGAGTGATATCATGCGGTCCCCAAAAGAGACCTTCAAATCGCTACTGGTAAAAAAGGTTTCATATGGTCCACAAAAAAATGGGCAATCGTTATTTTCAGGTGCACAAAAACCATCCTGTCTCATAACTTGGCTTGACTATTTAAGAGGTAATTGTAGTTGATGATTGATGACGACACAAATATAGTTTACATAAAGTATTCTTGGCACTTTTTGATAGCATTATAGAAGTCAGAGTTTTCGAAAAGCCTCTGAAACATGAAAAGCACAAGTGAGTGAGTGAGTTACTTATCCGATCAGTGAAGAGTAGGTTGCCACCAACACCTCCATTACATGAGTTTTCACCGTTTATTTGTCTGATAGGATGGCTGGAAATCAACACAACTTGGCTTTTACGAGCGCCAACCGCGATACTGATACACTCCCGGGACCTCACCCAAAGACCACAATCAGTGGGCGGAAAATTACGCACAAGTGGAAGGAGGTTTCGTTACACTATTCATTCAATCGTTTCATTGACCGACCACGTCGACTTAATTCACTAAAACACTGACTGAATAAATAACAAACGCAGAGCTGGCAACAATTTTGCAGTATCATGAACTTCATATAGCAAAGGTTTTGTTTCACATTTTCATTTTCTCTCACCCAAATTTGTAGGCATCCTTAATTAAGAAGCATGTCAATGATCCACTCGGGTGGGCGATTAAGCTAGCAACGGCATCTCCTTCTACACTGAAGCCCTAGAAGTCATCATGGCAAATTAAAATGCAGGCGCCAGCAAAATAAAACTATACCGTTCAGTGTCTCCAGCATAAGATCTAAGGGGCACTTATTAGTCATAACGACCACCTTTCCACTCATTATTTTCGTACAGGTGCTTTCATGTGAGCGTGTAGACGAAAGTGTGAAGTAGCTAATAACCCACTCCATACACAGCCTTAGACTCAATTATACGAGATAAATAATGGTCAGAAAGTCATATTCCCCACAGAGTCCATACCTAAAATGCTAACATGTACATTTGTCTCGAGTATTGCTGACGTCTATTCAATTTCATTTGACAGCTTGGGAGTGGAGGAAACAATACCAATATAAGCTGTGAAGTATTCAGCAAGATCTTGCATGATAGTCCCATCTCCACGAAGGAGAGAGTGCAAAATTCAGAAATAAAAGGTTCCGTGATAACTGAACACCATCCTGTGAAAGGCAAGCATACTTAAAAGACGCTTGAACTCACCTACAGTGGACCACCACAGGGCTGTTTTTTGCTCGAAATGATTTATTCACCTTTCTGAAATCGAAAAAAAATACTGCACTGCTTAATGTGAAGGAAGAATTTCCACGAAACTTTACGACCAATCGGCTTGTTCGTTGCCAGGATCTCAGAGCAGAGAGGGCAATCGCTATGAAGATGTCCTGCTGCCTTACCACTGATACCAATATTCGCGCTATTGAAGTAGCTAGCTCAAATGCTGCTCAGTAGCTGAAATTTAGGTGCTTTCAGGCTAAGAGGACGTTTCATCGTACAAAACGCTACCAATCTCAAGTTGGCGCAACTGATTAGCTTAAATAGATAAGCGCTATGACGTTACGTAAACAGAAGCATACAATTTCTAAGCACAACCAGCAAATCATATTCGATATCAGATCGAGGGAACATGTTAGATGAATAAACAGAAGGACCGGAAGCCGAGTAGAGCCATTGTACCTTCTGAATTCGAGCAACGTCCTCAACTCGCTGGAAGGCGTTTCCTCAGGCCAACTGAGGAAGTGGAACTGTGTAACAGTGCGTGTCTCACCGGACTCACGCTCCTTTAGGTAGAAGGACCGGGTTATGTAGTCACTGCATTGTCTATGCTCCGAGACCAGTCGTACCTACGAGGGAAGTAACATGCATGATGTCATCATTCACCTCTCATGTAAAACACGCAATAAATTTCGGCTTGCTGATAGAGACAGTAGTCATATCACTAATTTGGGGTTCAATCTTTTAGCCAATCCGTTTTTGCATCTTATTTTCGCAAATTTCATGCGGAAACTAGAAAGTTAAGTTCCTCAGATTCATTTATATAGGAGTCCAAATATGTTAAGTTCAAGTCTCCTAAGTAATTTATTTTGAAGATTAAAACGGTTCGTACTGCCAGTCAAGGTGTGCTTTGCGCAGAAGAGCGTTTTGAAATGAAAAGGCGAAAGCTTCACTGACCATGTTTGCAGGTCACTCAAGCAGATCGCTTCCACGTTTGAAATATTCCGTCGGAATAGAAAGCGCCGGAGTACGTGAACATATGCTAGCAAACACTCACATTGATGTGAAAGGCGATACTGTTTAAAGACAATCCTAGATCCAAAACTCTGCTCATTTCCTAATAATTTTTCTGGCTCAATTCTCCAAGACAATGGTGAAGCATCAAGCATTTTTCCGTTTACGCCACTTCTCAAAATAGCCACAAAAAAAACTTCTTATCATTCACGCCACACGGATCCCATATCGTCCGGCCGAAATGAAGGGCAAACGGATGTACAGATGAAGAGTTAGGCAGCTTTCAAACGACCTTGAGAATCAGCCTAACTTTAAATAACAGATAAAAAGCGGTAAAAACGGGATTATGTGCACTCGTGAGAAAAACACAACTATTTTGGAATATTATGAAGGTGTTAGATTGTTCATTATGAAGCTTTAATGGTAATGAAGGCCAGCTATTTTTACTGCCACCTTATGGAGTTTATATAACTTAAGGGTAAGGACGACAGTGTTGCGTTAGGCATGCAATGAGGTCACCCACTGCAACGGAAGCTTAAATAGCTAGGCCTGCGTGGTGGAGGCCTCTGACGCACAATTGAACCCAGAGATGATACACACTCAGCCCAAAAAGGAATGCCAGTTGAAGAACGTAAATGACGCACAGAAGCTACAAGGGGAGGAACTAGATTCCGCATGTCTTTAACTTATACATTAAATCCAATTTTCTTTAAACAAATTCTATGCAAAAGACCAACAATTTTAATGCAATTACAGTGATATAAACTTCTAAAATTTTGTTTTTTAAGGTTTACTAACTAAACCGTTTTTGTTGCTACACTAATGAAGAGGTAGAGTAGGGCGCTGATTGGTCAACAGAGAGAATTGACCGAATAAGCCCTCCACAAAGTACGCATGATTGATCACGTATTTCAGACGCCAAATGTGACAGACACCTGAGATTCCGTCAAACACTTCCGCTTGGAACTTCCACCTTTTACCTCGCTTTCTTCTACCTTGTTTGACCATCTGAGGGATAAAGAAACGTCGAGGTAGCCGGGGTTTTTAATAAATCCAAAAAGCGAGTCATGTTACTCCTCTAGTAATTAATGGTGGATTCCGCAACCTCAATTTTGAATGCCAAATTAGAGCGAGTACAATTATCAAGGCGTAGCATTTTAAGAATCGCAGAAAGGTACTTTTTTAGTTATCTTAAGATACGTATCTTCATATCGAGCATAAAGGTAGTAATCATTCAGAATAATTCATGGATTCAGTTTATTGAATACTTTATTACACTCATCCCAGTACCACGATACTGGAGGGAAACAAATTTGCAAGTGAGGAGCGTAGACTCAGTGAGATGTTCAAGCAGACGAAAGAAGGCAACGCCCAGTAAGTACAGTAGGAGGCCTGACGAAAAAAAAGTAGAGGGGGAAAGCGGTAAATTGGAAGAACGCGGTCGTACGAGAGAAAACCAAGTTGAATGGGGCTAAATGATAGGGTATCGGAGCTATTTTGACGCTACCTTTTAATAATGAGTGAAAAACGCATATACAAGCGACTGCAACCCAACTGAGACTGAGGTTAATCCCCAATAGGGAGAAAATGAGGGAACACTGGAAAGGCTTGAGCAGCTTATACCTTTGAGAAATGCGACAGCGGTGATGATGAGCGTGTAAGTGGGCGCAAGTACCAACTGACTAAGCTCAGCAAATGTGATAGTGAAGAAGCAATTCATGTCCTCAAGACGCTATAAGGGCACATGTAATACAATAAATTTATGCGGTTAAGGGTTAGCTTTTAGCAGTGTATATGCATAACGTCCAAACTTGCTATAAACAGGTAAGTGACACGTGTTTCTTGTCGGTTTGTGGCAATGGAATTCATCAAACCTCACTACGAAGGGATTGGTTAAATCTCAAATGATAACGTCTCTTTGGGATCATTCACCTACCTAAGGAGTAGTAATTGCATTCCTTTCGGTTACAAAAATGCAGGTGGGTTAATGGAAACATAGTAACGAAGGAAGTTACTTTTTGCCAATGGAAAATCAGCGCTATTCTAGCTTATTTTCTCTTCAGACCCTGATAGCGAGCTTGTTAACATGCTACTCGAAACTCGAAGGCACTGTAGTAATAACACGAGAATACTAGGCTTATTGTTTTGCAACTGAAGCAAGATGCAAAACACAATTCCTGAAAAAACGGAAGTTAACTAACTCATCCTCGTCTTGATTTGTCGTTCTAGCTTCCGATTCATGCCACTAATCATTTCCGACCACAGTTGTCTTAGACTCACTTCATCTGCTTGATGCAGCGCAAGCATAAAAAGATAGGCACTAATAATAAAATCCGACCGCACGATTAGCCTAGGTTAGTTGCTTATCTTAATTCTCTTTGTTTTTCGAGTGATAAATTACCCTTAACTCCTTCTCTTCTGTAGCATCCTCAGGATTTTGCGTTTGTTCAAAAGACACTTGAAAAGAGGCTAAGTAGGCAGCCTAGCTAAAAGAAAGTGCACACAAATGGACAGGGGAGTTGGAGTAACCTCCTCGTTCCAAGCCACGCAGGTCAGTCATGAATCAGCGATGCCAACTAATGGCGTGCCATAAACTTCAATACAACCCCCGAGTTCAACGCCCTGCCCTGCAAATAAAGAAACTAAAATGAGAGGACACGGGATTTTGGGAAAAAAGACCAAATATTGTTTATTTTACTTCATTCAAAACCGCGAAGCGCGAGAAGACAGTGAAAACTACCAAAAACAACTGCTCTATGATTTGTCTAAGCATTTTGGGAGTCAAACCAGAAATATCGCCTAATAAACTAGCCATTACACACATTGATGATACATTATCGACAGGACGATCACCAAACCGTAGAAGAAAGCACCGTGAAAAACAAACACAGTTTTATTTCCCTACGCTAAATTAAATTTTTATGGCCCACCCTTTATCGACAGAAAATCTAGCATTTGTTAAAGAGTGAAGCGAAATTCACATCTAGATTAATTTTCTACTGTCGCGAAATGTCAAAATGTTTTTTTTTTAATTTACAGTTTCAAGAGACAGTTGAAACAAAAGCCCCGTTCACCCATGAACAGGATTTGGAGGATGGGTGAGAAATTGAGAACCAAAGTGGAAGAGGCTCCAAAGGGCACTTTCAAACAAGCGGAGTCTAATAAACTAGAAATTATTTCCAGTCATTTACATGATGCCTAAACAAACCCTACAAATGTGAAACTCGATAGCATTGAAGGTGGGGATAGTCCGATTCAGACATTTAGACCAGAGCCAAAAGTAATTCCCAATTCGCATAAATGAGAAAAGAAAATTATGCGCTTGCAAAAGATGAATTATCCGTTCATGGCAATAGGTGATATCCGCGTGCACGCACTCGATGGAAAACAAAGTATGAATGAGATGCATTAAGGGCTATTCCCTCCAAGTCTGGGGCTGGTAACACGTTTCAATGAAGAAGAATGGGATGAAATGCATTGTACTGATGAGTGGCGACAAAGAAACTGTGACATGAAGGAACTGTAGTCGCTTACCTGGTTGAATGAGCAATTCTGTTTAGCCCTTATAGATACAATTCTGTCCATTCAGTGATGAATCAAGATTTTTGGAGAAAATCAGATGTGGTCATTAGATGATCCAAAGGATGCAGGAACGAATAAAGGCTTAAATTGATACGGGAAATCAAAAATCGAGCAAGTAATCACAAAGAGCCCACTTTTTGATCAGCCTACAAATTTTTGCTCCGCTAAATGCATGCAAAGATTCAAACTAACATAGAACTCTCAAAACCTTTTCATCTCGGTTAATTTTCTCCCAAATCGATGGTTGGCCTCCAGTCTAATAAAGGACATAATGTAAGCACTTCAGTACATATATAAGTAGCTCCAAGTCAAATGCCGCTGACTAAACCCGCAATAAACAAAGAAGACCATATTTAGTAATTCTTAAGCACGACAACGCATCTTCTGAATTGATACAGTTACTCCAAACGCCAAATGTTTAATTCGCTTAATCCAGAAATGAATTCTTCTTATGAGACAATGTAGCTAGCATACAATCTGGTGACAACTGTTTCTAATGTATAATGACCGTATAAAAATAACGACGGAGCAACAGAAATTGAATAACTTGGAAATAAGTTTCGGCAAATAATCCCTTACCGTTTTGATGAAAAATAAAGCAATTCATTACCACTAAAAAGACCTTAACACTGCACTAATAAGCCCAACGGTTGAAATGAGAGAGTGGCTTTCATGCTGTGGGATTGTCTGAATATTACCACTTACATTGTTGGTTTAGTGGTGTTCAGAGGCCTGCATTCATGCAAGACAATGCATTTCGAGCAGCGCCGATCAATGGCAACAAAGGTAAAATGTATCAAGAAGATTTGTAGTTGAGAAAAAACGCGCGGAATTCGAGCATTGGCCAGTAAATTTTTAACATTGACCTCTTCAGCCAACTACTTATGCATCAGAGGTAGCGTCTTCCAGACTACCGATGGCATTACAATGCATGAAGAAAAATCATGGAAACAGCAAAAAGACAACAAAAAACGTCAAAATTTGGAAGTACCAGCTTTTAATGGTAAATTGCTTGAGATTGTTTGAAAAAAATGCAAGTTAATTAGCATTGTTACAAAGTGAGAAAACAACTCTTGAATTAAATTCAACCATAAGAGGTTGCACGTCTCAAACCATCACACCAAACAAGCCAATCCAAGTGAGACCGATTACCAAAAGATGAACTAGATGCGCCAATAAGGAATGCTATCTATAAAATAACAGGCAAGTAGGGCTTCTAGAACCTAAAAACTCCTTAGATAAATAGATGGGGGTAATAGGGGAGGACGCACTTCGAATTTCCCAAAGGTCATAGAGCCCTCAGGAGGCCAATAGCGAGCCTGAGAGATGACATCGTCATCGCCCTGTTCGGTGATATTGAAGAAGTCCTCAATGACCTGGGTGAGTGCCGACTCAGGCTCGAGGCAGACGATAACCACGGCGAATTGCTCCCACACCATCTGCCAGAAGTCGCTCACCGTGCTTAGCAATGGCGTTTCTGCCGCAATGTACGAGGGGTTCCGTGGGTCATGGTCATACTAAAAGCACGCCATTCAGCAAAACCGTTAGTTGTATTGCAAGCGACAATCGAATTAGAATAATCTGCATTGTCTCTTGAAGTTTTTCTCACTAGAAGATCACCAGCTTAATTAAGAAGAAACCATCTTATCAAACACAAATCTATGCATTTAAGCGGCTTTGAGTTGGCTTTACATAAGCATCCAAAGGATGATAGTGTACTCAACTTCTTATCTCACTATAAAATTGCATTTGATTTTCTCATTGGTAATTGTGACAAAGTCACATATTCAACTAGGGGCTTCATAATCTTCGCGAGATCTAACACCATTCCGAAGTCATACTCGGCTGGCAGTGTCTGTAGCTTTTCATCCTTCATGCTGATGATATACTTTCCACGTTGATACGCCTTGTTATACCTTCGGAGAAGCTTCGAGGCCCAAAAGCAACAACTCATCAATGTAATATTTTGAAACAGGGCATCCAGTGTGATTCATCATTTCCTATCAGAGCAATGAGGGAAGGTACTACCTTGACCAGCAAATTATCGAAAGCAAAAGTTATTTAATGATAGAAGTCTTACTGTTGCTGCGTGAAATGTCTGTATGCAAAGAAGTCCACATGCTAGAGTAAAAATTGTAACGGATAAAACTCGAGAACTCCCCCATTTCACAGCCAGTGTAGCCAAAAGAGATTCTTCCACAATACTTTCCATAAACACGAATAAGCTTTACTTTATGAACGCAAGTTATCACTAGCCTTCCACTCAACTGCTGAAACAGAAACACGAAAATACTTATTTGTATTCGCGGATGAAATAACATTGTAAGGGGAAAACTGACTTAAGTTGATGCATCAAATTAGCCTTGCAACGCTAAATAAATTCACATCACGTTGGACGATCAGTGTCACATGAACGAACAAACGATCCGTCTAACGCTGGAACACTGAAGGGTTTCGCTTAGAGTATTGGCAGACGCAAGAAATGTCTCACCATCAAACTTGCGTTGATGTAACCGTTGCCACGGCACGAGAGCATCACCCGAGTTTGCTCATCTAGAGGGGAAAGCAAATAAGTCATACAATGCGGCATTACTTAATCAAACGACCTATTCTGCCTCGCATTATTCACCTAGCATTCTATAAAAGCTCCAACCATCATAAATATGCTTTCAAAAATAGCCTTTTCGTTTCGGCAGTGGCAAAACAAGCTTTTTAGTCAACGAAACCCCGGCGGGAATGATAATCACGCAGAAGAGAGAAAACACTTGCCGTTGATTAGAAAATTTATCTAATAGTGGGAGTCATTTTAAAATGAACTCCTAGAAAATAGGAAAAAGAACACCCTGTGTGAGACAGTTCTGGTGAAAATAAACGTCTACTCTGGTTTACGCTGACAGTCATCCACACCATGCGTCGAGTTTAGCAACAGTTTATTTTTAAATGGCAAGTGATTAAGTCGCCGTAACGGTAATGGACACTCGTAAGTTGGGGTTCAGAAGGGTAGTCCAAAAACTGTTACCTTCCCTCAGTCTGGTAACAGCAGGGGAAAATATTTTATCTGATCAGAACTAAGCGTGAATTATGAAATGCAGGGTAAGTGGTCTTATCAAGACTGTAAGCCAAACCACCCAAGGCGAGGTTACTTAATGCCTGGGATTCTGTCAAGAGAAACACAGCGACTTCGAAGCTACAAAATCACTCCCAGCTGGTAGCTACAGGCAGACAGAGTAGGCGTCAGCATGGCAGCCAATCGCCCCAATTATTCAGTGCGCCACGTTAAGAAGGCAGAGAGTTGAAAACAAGTCAGAAAGCTTATTTGATAAAAAATTGCATTCTTTGTTTTCTATTTTAAAACCTTATCAGTAACTAATTTTTGCGCATCAGCTATGGAATGGGACAAGGGGCATATTGCCATAAGCTGGTCATAGTACACTGAACAGTGCAAAGCATCGGCTGTGGACATCTGATAGAACAGATTTCTAGGGTTTTTTAATTATCCTACATTATACACGAGGCTTTAAAAAATCTTGATTTGATGAAAGAAAGAAAGCCTATGAATTAAACCAAGTGAGTAGCAGCACTAGTCTCCAGTGATCTCCGTGATTACGTTCATCCAGTAGCGTTTCACAGTACAGACACCTTAGTTCTTCGACATTTTTTGGGCGCCTACGCAAAGCTGGTAAGTGCATTTTTATATTAACATAGAAAAAGAACCAAACATACATAACGTGACAAAGGACACCAAAACAAGGGTAGATACTTTTGTAGAAGGAGCAGAGCCTAAGCACAATTTTTTCCTTTTTTTATTCTGGAAGAAAGTGCAAAAGCCGGAGCAGTGTGAGGAGAGGAGGGGAAAAACTCACAAGGAATGGGACATCCCTCGCGATTTTTGTGGATGTTTTCCGGTCTTTTGGCAGATTCACACGGCACCGCTTCCTCACTTTCGTAGGTGTTCACCTCCTCCCAGTCAGCGTCCAAACGGTCGCGGTTTCGCAAATGCTCCTCCATGTAGGACTGCAACAAGGGCATATCGTGGTATTAACGGAGAGCTAAACATTAACCAAATTTCCTCACCCTTCGGCCATTCTGCGCACAGCATAAAAATACAGTTATCAACACCGACCCACAGTTTAGTTAAAATTATCACTCTGTGAAGGAAAAGTGTTTCATAGAAATGCAGTGCATTAATTGTGACGAAGTCAATGAATGGTTTAGCTTTGGCAATTGAAACACATTCAATGACGCTAATATCCAGTCAAGATGACTCACAAATCCGTTAGGAAGGAGAACGGCAGGAGACCCGCCACTGTGTAGATATGTGCTTAAAATCCAACCATACTACTCTAACCAAGAAGAATAATGCTTGTGCATAATAATGATGCAACGTTTAATGCTAATAAAAGGCATAATCTACGAATAAAATTCGTTGGTTAGGAAGACAGATGAGTTTACGTCCGACGTAGCTCACCGTCTCCACCTCGTGCTCAGACGGTGGTAAAGAGGCAATATGAACCATCACTAAGAATAGAATAGTATTCTTGTGCGCCTCTAGGAAACACCAGTTTGTGATCAGTGCGGATTTGGCTCCTGGAAAGTGATCCAAAGGACTTACCAAAATTAGGTGCCCTGTTGTGACATCAAGGGTCATTTGAACTGGCTCACTGCCCCTAAAATAAATAATAACCACAAAACTTAAATGAACACTTGCAAATTCACAAAACTGTTGGCGCAGCTATACATATGATATCCTAAATGAAAGTTTTACAGCATCAAACAGTGGCGGGGAACAATACGGAGCCCATGCTTCTGCAACAATGAATCATAACGCTTAAAAAGCATTTATCCCACAACACCGAGACAGCATTATATCAGAAAAGGCGATTAATCGAATGAAATATATAATTTTTCGGTCTTATCTCACACTTCAACCCAATAATTCGCAGCTGAAAGTTTCCTGTATTCGATTTGTTTTCTTCATATTTTTTTGAGAAGAACGCTAGAGAAACAACTCAGTGACAGGAAATTAACTAAAAACCAAAGCACACAAATATGATTGGAAAAAAGGTATGAAGGATTTAGTAAAGTTGTTAGAAGCTGTTGGAGCGATTGCCACCACACACGTAACGTCAGCATTGTCCCACCTGGATCCGAAGTTACAAACATGGTATGGCTGTTCGTTTATCGGTCATGGCAACCGATTGCTCCAAACTATGTGGCAAGCAGACTAGCTAAACTTAAAGTGGTGAAAAAATAGATAGGATGTCAATAGTTTAGGAATAATGATATCCTTAGGTTTCTAAGCAGCAACCGAATCGGGCATGGAAGTAAAACCGCTTATCACTGATCAGCAACCGCAATGGGCGCATATAGAAATGTCTCTAACAAGCTATCAGTTTAGGCAGCACGGATTCAGTTTCTTATGACTGTCAGCGTTCACCAAATAAAAGGGATTTGTGCAGTGTCACCTACACTTATAACATCTACGACAAATAAATATTGCGTGTGTTCCTATTAACAATGTTTATGTTCAAATACATTTTGAACGAAATCTTAGGATGATTCGAGGCAGAATTCTGACCCTAAAGCATTGCGGTCCAGTGGCTAACGATCGTTAGTGCAACACACCAGGAGCTGTGCCTCAAAAGACAAAAGAGAATAATTACACTGTCTGGGTAAGCGATAAATTGAGTAAATCTTCAAAGATAACAAAACCTGCAGCTTTAAATGATGGTGTCACTACCGCTTGCACAAAAGCATATCAGCGCAAGCAAAGAAGGCCGTTACTAACGGGAGTTATAAAGTGTTTGGTTAGAATAGCATCACATGAGAATTTGAAAGCGTGAACGAGATAATAAGTAAAGGAGTCAAGTTAAGGATAAACGTTTCAAAGTGAAGAAAAGGCGCCCAGAGAATAAAAAACAGGCATCTTACATCTTAACCATAAAAACATCACTGTAGTTGCATCCGTGTGTCAGTGCTAACGGGGAGCCCACAGGGGAGTAAGGGGAGGAGGGTTTAGTGGGTAAAATACTTGTTCGCTGCGTTTTTCTCGCGATTCGAGACTCTTCATGTTTCCAATAGCGTCGAAATATCACAATGTCTTGGCTTGTCTGCTGGGTTGGAACGGACAAACGACTTGACGTGTCGCCCGCGACGAGGGAGCTCATGGAACCCAATCGGCGAGCCAAAAGCATATTTCCCCGTCGGTTATCCTGCAAGGCACCTTCTACTGTGCTGAAGTATTGCACTATGCCCTTTACTTGCAATCATATCTACTCTCAAACCGGATTCATACAAGCCTAAGGCAATGGATGGCTAGCCAATGGCATAAAGAATGCGGGTGTGCAACGAGTGTGCCGACGACATGCCTCCAGCTAGGCTAATTACTCAATAGCAATATGGCGCATTCTTTTGAATTTCTAAATGAAGCAGAAAGCTAAAGCATTTATGAAATGGCAGGACAGATGTGCTGCTTGAGATTTGAACATCGATGAATGGGGACGGGAAAAAGAACTATATTGATAGATCAAAACCAATTGGTAGCAAATTACAACCAAAATCGAGAAGTTAATAATAATATTGAACGCGCAATTGCGTAGGCTATCTAACGTCCCTAATTTATGCTAATGTCTTAGCCTTCGCATCATTCTGTACAGTAGCAATAAGTCTTCAGCACTGGTATTGTCTTCTACCAATTCAGGAAAGGTTAGGAAAGCAGTAACACAACCGTAAACGCAATTCTTTGTACTAATCCTCAGCCACACACATGATTGACAAATCCAAGGCACAGACTTTGATGCTACTTCAAAAAAGTTGCTGCTGGTTAAAAATTCTCAAAAAAGTAATTACAAACCATTAAAAAAGACAGAAAGGACCAAGACAAGGATTGGAACAAGACAAACGACACGGGACGACGAGGATAGATGAAAGCATGCAAGTTACCAAGATAAGTTGCTATTCAGTTGGGTGGTGCGATGACTGGGGACACTGGCCATGGACTCGGTAGAGGCTTCGGAGCCTCCTGTGCTTATAATTTGTCGTCGAAAAATACCCTGCATGTACATACCGAAAAGAACGCATTATCAAGACGAATATTCCCGGTTAACGTCACAACTAGCCCCACGGGTACACAATGCCATCATTTTCTTACTCAAGTCCATGTGGCGCGTGTTCCTCTTCATTCGCTCAAAATTAGCTGCACCAGGGCGTGTCGCAAGCACATCAATGAAATTGAAAAATAGAAACTAGAATTACGCTTCCCAGCAGTTAAACGACAATCAAACCGATTAAAAAGAACTGTGGCAGTTAATCAGCGCCGAGCGCTTCAGTAGTGAACGTCAAGACTACAGCCGGGTTTGTGCTGTGGATTAACGTGGCACTTAACTTTTTGCGATCTACCAAGCACTGTAAAACCCACCTAAATCAGAGGCATTGGGTGAGTATAAGCTCAGATTTACATACATTGTGAATATTTAAAGTCTCAGTCTCAGCATTTTGGCAAAAATTGCCTTATCTTAGGACTAATGGGAAACAGAAGACACGGCAACTAAACACAATGCATGGTTTAAAAGTAGGAAGACGTGAACAAATAAAACGTGAAAGTGAATGGACAAAGGAGAGCTGTCCCTCAACGGTTAAATTGAACAATCCAAGATCACCTCAAGGAGGAGCGTTCAAGCTTCTGCTGCATACTATTCTTCATGAAACCAAGTCGTGAATAATTGCGGTAGTTTGAGACCTACCAAGGGGTAGAGTAAGTTCCTAACGTTTCATTATCAAATGTAGTGTTGCACAGTATGCCGTGTCAGATGCACTCGAGTGTGATTTTGCGCTAATAAAAAAATTGGATGTCTGACGTAGGTTTTGAAAGCATCATTGTAGTTTTAGTACCATCCCATTTCCACGCGCTGTAAGCCTACAAAACCCTATGGATAGTGCGCATAAGAAGGCATCTTGTTCTTAGAGAAATTGATATTTTAGTTAACAATTCATGAGGTCAAATATCAGGCGTCTGACAGCGATTTCGCGACAGTTACAGTAAGCTAATGTCTTTCTTTCGACTTCCAACAATATGAAGGGGGTTTGGATAAATTTTTCGTTATAGTTGACTTTGCGTTTTTTTGCCCACCAGACCACCCTTCATGGCATTTGGACAAGACTACTACTGATATGCGTCAAATTTCAAAAACTTTAATAGAAGTTCTACTTCAGCAATTGCTCTCAAAATAAACAACCTGTTTAAGGCTGAGACGTCAAATATGTGCTATCGCCCCGTTCGAATCAATCAAAAACCAGCTCCGGTGGCCATCCAGAGCACTTAAGAAATCACCGGATTTTCTACGCAATAAAACGCGTTTTACATTGTCAAACTATGGAATTTAACATTTAGGTGGAAGAAGGCGGTTGCAGCTAACAAGAAACTATGGAAAAAAGTTGGCACTATACCCTAAACACACGCACACATGCAAAAATGATTCAATCGCCGCGAATTCACAGATCTTTTTACATGATCGCCCTAAGCAAGTCACTCAGCGTTGATCATTGCACACTCCAACGGAGCACAGATAAGCAGTCTCGAATCCAAAGCCTTTTGTTTATGCTACAGTTTAAACTCTTTTAAGCAAGAGTTTGATCATTTGACGCCTCCAAAAGGCTGTTTATTTCACTAGTTATAGAACTCTAGAACGAAAAAAATAATTGAATGTGAAGGGTAGTAGATTATACAGCAATAAATATAGCAATTGAACAGCCTAAACAGATCATCAAAAAACTTCGATCAACTAATTCGTGTTCGGAAAGTAAACAAAAGACACCATGACAGAATCCTCCTGGTTCAAAAAGGATCGGTAGTAGCCGGAGCAGGGACAGTGTTTTCAGAGTTCAGTATACCTTTTTTCGCTAAACAAAGGCTATGTTCGATGTAGGCTGGTTACTAACGTAGAAAGAAATGACCTTCCAGTCGAGCTTCTAACAAAGACGTCACCAGATTGGAAAATAAGCACTTTAGTCACATTTACTAAACATTGAAAATGATAAAGAAATCATATTAACAAATTTGCAATGAAGATGTAGCAAAGTGGGAGCATAGATGCCAAATCTTGATAGAAATACGTTTGGGAAATTAACCTAGCTATGAAGTAGTCTGTCTCAAATGATCCAAATTGAAGGTCTGAAGGAACATGAATTGCAATTATTAGATTATTTATTAAACTATCCTTCGTGGTTTTGCGGACACTTAGAGCTTTGCCTTTGAACCAGGAGGCGTGGGTTTCAAGTCACACCATTATCTCGGCAATATACCTTCCGTCCCAGAAGTATGCCTTCTTTCGTCCCCAGAAAAGTGTCAGGGTGCTATAACGGCGGCGGCGGAAAGCGAATCCGATTCTAACAAGCAATCACCTTGATGCCTATTACTGAAGAGCATCTGCCACAGATGCTTGAATTTATTATGACCCCTGGTAGGAGTTAAGAAAAGGACGTCTACCCTCGGCAACTACCCCAGCCCCAGATTCTGCAATGGATATTATTAACAAAAAAACAACACGAACCACCTGAAAAAGCTCGTAATGGAGCCGCCCACAGTGCCTGTATAAAGGTGTCAACAAAGTAAGCACACGATACCACCTTCACCTCTCCACGAGCTAAGTGGAACCCAGATAAATAGAAATGACTGAGCCTCACTGAAGTGATAACAGTGGTAAAGATGAGCATACGCAAAATACTTTTTTCACAAAAACATTAAAGCTCTGTTTCTTACTAAATGAGCCCGCTTTAGGGCCAGTATTCCTACAACCAATGGGTATACGTGTTGGTCTGCTCATTCTTCCTTCCACCAGTACAGTTTCTAAACAGGACGAAACTCCGGGTCCAGGAGATTTGTCAGAAGGAATCAACGCCTTTGTGGTATGGCAGCTTCCAACTAAATGCAACTTTGATAACTGGTGCGGTTGGTTTGTGGATGTTTTTTTTTACAATGATTGATCGGCATGGGGAGTCAACCAAAGAGGGTGGCGGGGATGATACTTAAAGGGAGAAAGGGTCATTGCAATATTTTTGTATAACGCTGGAGAGCACGGCCATTAGACTTCAACCAGGTGGCATAGCCTCCGAGACATGCCAATGGCCCTATCAACCCAGTCCATACTTCTACAATGCATATACCAGTCAAGTATTGTGCCTTTTTGCATCTTCAAAAAGAATCAAGGCTCTGCAGAATGTCAATAGATGCAGAAGCGAGCATGGGCTTCTGAAAGTTAGTGTTGTACATCGATGAAAGAGGAAAAAGCTCAATTAAGTAATCACCTGCAGCAATACCAAAAAAATACGCTGGCTTTCCGCTTAAATGAGTGCAAAAATGACTCGAGTTTCGATAGGTAACGCTGGAAACGCATCGATTCGGGCTAAGACTTCAAGACATTAAAGTAAATCAGCACAAGAAGAAACGATTCATCCAGAACGAGGAATCGCTCTACCAGTGACCAGACTTAAAGATCTAAATCTTGTTATAAAAGTATTTTCCATTTGCTCTTAGTAAGGGAAAAAACTGAATAGGGGATTTTTTAATTTATAGTGATTAAGGAACGTATACGCTTAGCTTCAGGAAGGTCTGAGATACTGGAGACAATCCAAAATGAACGATTTAAATGTTCTCATGATTAAATTTACTACCACAGCCCGCCTAAGAGCTTTAAATAACTACCTACGGTGTAGGAAGGGGGCGTAAGGCGTTCGGACCAACCTTTTCTACTCTTGCGAAGAGGCACATCTGGTGGACAATAAAAATGGAGGATGCTATTCACTAAATTCAAGAATTCGTTAGTTTTTTGTTCCATAAATGTTGACCGAGTATTCAAATGTTCAGGCAATAACAGTTTCCTAGTGTAGGGTTTTATATAGCATTAGAGAAGAAAGAACAATGTGATGGATGGTTCTGAAGCGAATTTGCTAGTAAAATAAAGTACTCTAAAAATTGCCACCAACCCATAATGTTTCAGTAATGTCTGTTTCATCGATAGAGCTTGGAAGAAACAACAACTGGTAGCAAACATTAACCATTATTAAAGCCAGATTCACTTATTTTATTCAACCGTAGAATACCCTAATCTCATCTCGAAAATAAACCTTTCTGAAAGGCTGAAATCCAAAAAAGGCAAAGGATGTGAGTGTCAATAGACACAAAAACTTACTTTGAAGAGGATAATGACTACTGTTATTTGTTTATTATCCCTTTACAACTCTAATATATCTATGAAAACATTTGTGTAAATGAAAAGGATGCATTTAATTGGCATTTAAACAGAAAGATGGAAACAGCAGCTAAATCCGATAAGTTTATAACCACATTAATACTATGAAACGCTATAGATGCTTCGGGGATCTAGACGAATCGGATCACCACAAGAGGCGATGCACCTGAAATACTAAAATTGACTGATTTTACCCATTGGCCAATAAGAACGTAGTAAGTACACTTTTATGACCAACGTCACACGGAAGTGCCGAAGTTTTGGACACAAATAAATTTAACTGACGCAAAGGAAGGCTATTATTTAGCAATAAGGTACCTGGTTTTCGCCTTTTTGGGGAGTCCCCTGATATGGTAGAGGAGAAGTTGTGGAACAGGAAGAAAGGGATTCCTGATGTTGTTTCTCAACTGAGTCATTTTGACCAGCGCTGGCGGCAACGGTGGCAACGGAGGCAGAAGGGGAAGCAGAGGGAGAGCCGAGTGAAACAAGAGGCCGCTCAGAGGACTTACGGGGATCCTTGTCCACAGAGCCTGCTAAATAGTCGTTGAGACGATCGCGCCGACGCACAAGGATGTGCGCAACCAGCAGCAGCGCCACTAACACCGCCAGTGAGCACACCACCACCACGGCGACAAAGCCGACTCGCGAAGGCCTCCCTCTAATACCCCTGCCCCCATTGCTCTGCCGTCGCCCCGTCCCACCCATCGTATAATCACCCATCTCCGAGAGGTGCTCAATTTTCCCCACCATTTGTGGAGCTGCTTTCGGTTCCGTCAGGACCTAAAAAATCCTAGTCACTATCCACACTTGCCTCGCTTTTAACCTTTCTGTAACTTTCAAGGCCCTAACACAGATATTTAACACTTCCAGCCTCTGGGTCTTTACCTATTTGACGCTTGACCTTCTTTTAGCACCAATAAGGATTTATTTGTTCAACCTTATAATACCTTCAGTAGGGATATACAATCATTTCATACTAAATTGTTCCCAGCCTCCCTGTGCTATTTACTCCAACACTAAGCCTTCCTACGCTTGTGATAAGAGCTTCTCAGAAAAGTAATATAGGGAAAAAGAAAAGCGTTGATTAGTGTCATTTCTTGGTAAATTTACTCCAATCTATCTTAGCTGCGTAACGGGATTTGCATGACTCCAATTTGGCCTCTAAGATAAGGTCTTGTGGCGGCCGGTTCTAGTAACGATGCTCCGGTGTACCAAGAACATCTTCTGGCGCTATTCTTACATTATAAAGTACACCTAAAAATCTATTTTTAACAGTTTAGCACCAGTACAGATGAAAGGGATAAGGATAATAATAGTGAGCCAACTGAGGCATTTGGAGAGGTTTTAGTAACCCCCTTGTGTATCATGAATTCAAAAATAGAGATGATGGTAAAGCTCTTCCAAAAGGCTAAATATGAGAAGTTACTAGACCAAAACGTGCCAGTCCATTGCTTATTCAGTCCATCAAAACTGGACTATTTGAGGTAGTATGGAAACCGACAAACGACAGATAATACCACTATCGCCCCTAAAATGGCACTTCTTTTTTACGGAGATTAACTTCATCTGTTTCCTTTCGAAGTGTTTTCTAATTTATGCAAAATAAAACTCTGTGTTTCCGCTGAAACATTAAGCTTCTACAAGGGGCTTACAGGCATCCCGATTCCGTACTGAAAAACATTATTTTGCTTCATCCATTGCGGATTTCGGCCTGAAGAAGCAAAAAACCAAAGAATTTCAAGTAGTATAAGTCAGATAAAGCACAGGCACAAACTGATGAAAAGTCTACTCACGCATCATGTTGAGCACATCATTTGCCACCAGCCCCGTCTCGAAGGGCACAAAGAAGAGAAGTATGTGTCCAGTCTTATCAAGTCTAAAATTGAGAGACAGGTTTTGCACATCACTAAAACCAAGTAAATAGGGGCAGTGGCAATGAAGCACTGCTTTACAGTATTTGCCACTTCCGGAATTATTTAATTGTGGTCTAGCGTAAGTGGTGGGGCTAGTTAAAATTGTTTTAAACCGATGGTAATCCTGCGACTAAAAAATGACGCTCCAGCAATATCACTGTACACAGTGTTTGATGGAAGAGGACTGAAAAAAAACGCGCATTCTCAATTCATATCTATGTCTTAAAAGATAATTTTATTTATCAAGACATTGGGAATGGGAGATAATCGCTTGGACAATCTGCAGGCTGATTGGGACTTCCTTTCAATAGAAAGCCCCTTTAGTGGGGCAAGTTTAAGTGGTACTTTATGATCTACTATGAGCATTGAGCTCATACCGTAAACATTCTATACCGAGGTCTTAAAGGAAGCTCCAGCCACCACAGAGATCAGCTACTGTTTAAAAACAAAACAAAAATGTAGCCATCCTTCACGAACCAAGAAAAATCTGTCTATTTTGCGGGACAGTTAACAGCCGTTTCTGTTTATAATTAAATAAACCATGACAGGTCATACCTTTGGCTGTTTGAGTTCGCATTCCAGTTGTTAAATGCGCATAAATTCAATCCAAACCCTGACGATAGCCGAAATAGATGCTCGGTGGGTGCTACTGAGACCTAAACCCTTTGTGATGCGCCCATTAGAGCCCATTATGAGTACTTGTTGAGTAAAATGGAATTAAGTTCGGTGTATTCCTTAGAATGCGCAATAATAAGCTTAGGATGCAGTAAGCTGAAAGGTTTCACTTGACATATAGCTTTCTGCCCCGTAAAACATTGCAATCATTATCCACATCTCAACGTTACTATCTATAATTAAACATACCTAGCCATATTTATGATTGCACGTCAATGAACGACCGACAACATGCTATCTAATTTCGGATGGACCAAGGAAATATGTTCGCACAACATGGCATTAGAGCCGTTAAAAGCGATAAATGGCCCAACAGTGTTGATACTTCGTATCATTTAGACACGGCTTGTTTGTAGAAAAAAAACTAAAACTGACTCTGATAACTGATATTTATTCCCAAGAATTAGATATTTCACCAACGAAAAAGTGGCAAGAGCTACAGAGGACTAGGAACATCAAAAAGTCATTGAAGACCTATCTGATAGAGCGAAATTTCAGTTGTCTGTTGGGGTTACACAGAAGCGGTAACTTTGACTCTCCACCATTTGCAGTCATAGAATGTCTTGAGTCTTACCTGCGAGTGATTTCATTTAAAAAGACCACTCAACTTACTGAAATTGTGCGATTGGAGGACGGATATCCATGTTTTCAGAGAGCTCTTGCAGAATACTATCTGCCTCAATATAGTCCACCCTGCCAAAGAAGCAAAGCAGATAAATTCTCCTTCAAGCCTGTACGGAAATGGAGTTGATTTTTTGTGTTCTGTACATAATATGTTTTGTTGAATTATAAGGCCTTTTTGTAGTTGTAAGTCGAAAGCCACTCAGGTTATTTAGTGAAGGCCCTAAGTTAACCTCACGAGCGATGATCCGATCGCAATAAACCTAAGCTAAAGCTCATTTGCAGAAACGGGAAAAAACAGTACCTCTGTTGTCTACCAGTTAAAAAAGCTGTTTCAGGTGACCTAGCTTGGAGAATTCATAAAACAAGGAAACTATTTCGGCCATGAAAATCCCTTACAATTTTCAAGAAGACAGACTTTAGAGCTAATTTTGTTAGTTGTTTGCTCAAAACCAGTATGTTCAAATGGAACAAAGTGATTCGATAGATTTCAGAAAGGAGAGTGAGCTGAATTTAAGAAAAACCGCAACTCACGGTTTGGATAGACGCAACCATATTGTGTTCTTTGTGCGACGATCGAATTCAGCTGTGCCAAATTTTACAACTTTGTCGCGGTTGAACCGCTTTACGGTCACTTTCTTGCCCCCGAGTAGTATATTTTCATAAATCTTTGAGGCTTCATCTGAAACGGAATACGATATGAGAATTGCCAACAAAATTTATAAAGAATGCTGAATGGGCCTAAGCCAATGAATATTTTGCCATCTCTATCATTGCATACAACACCGTGAGTAAGTATGGGTCATTTGGATTGACAATGGTGATAGTTCAATTTGGTTGATATTTATTAAGATACCGTCACATTATTCGTAGAAAGCGAAGAATTTCTCACACAAGCAAAATTCGGTGCCATTCCCCTTTGTCGAAAGCCTTTAGTTATGCAAACTAAAGCTAACCCTTTAGGCGTGGAACAAATGCGCATTAATGAGTAATTCAGCATCCTCGTTCGCTTTAGTGGCCAGGTCGAATGAAAACACTTTCCCCTCTACTGCTATTATAGTAGCGCTAAACTGTGCTGGGGTGGATTGCAGCAACCCATGGGTAGAACCGTCAAAGGAACACGTAGTACAAATTTAGATAAGGGAGAGTAAGCTAAAAATATGACTCCATGGAGTGTATCACAACAACTGCGACGGGATTGGTTAAGATGGATGTGCGCAAAAAATTAGACACTTATTTGATTGGCTGATCTCATCTCCCAGCCAACTGCATATCCGAATACAGCACAGAAAATATAGACGGGCTAAGGGCTGTTTAAGGCAGCTGAGAAAATATCAGATTTTCGACAAATCCTTCCGAATTCATTCGATAACATCTTAAGGAGCAGAGCGGTCTCTGAAAACACTCTAAGCGGTAAAACGACCACAAGCTACTATCACATTCTTTTCAAAAGCTTACAAATCCAACCTAGATTCATGTCTGCTAAGCTTTGAACTAAAGTAATGACAGCTACAGCATTAGGAACCGCTTAATTTCGCCAAACCTAATCCTCTAAAATAAAGTACTAGAAGGTTAAGTACGTTTAAGAGCAAAACGATCAAGATACTTAAATAAAAAGGTTCGAATTAGGCAAATCTAGTGACCTTAACCATCACAGAGCCTTATACTGTACAAACATATTAAAATTAAAAATGGTGTCAGTCATCGTTTAAATATCGCGGACTTGAAATATCATCAAAAGCTAACCACCACAAAATTACGCGAAACATGGTACACGTACCATTGTCTTCGCGAGTAAAGTCGCGAAAGTATTCCGTCAACGAAGGGTCATCGTCAAACGACCACGTCCTCAATGTATTGTCTGGAAATAATCGAATCCCATTCTTCTGAAATTCTACGCCCTCATCGTGAAATTCTTCTCCAGGACTCATGTCGAAGCCAAAACTTTCAAGTCCTCGAATAACCCTTCTCATTGCCGCCAAACCTAAGGTACTCGACGGATTCGGTTCCCCATAGTCTTTAGCACTGTAATCTCCTTTATAATTGCCAATAACTTCTATGGGCATTTCCCCGCAAAGTTTTACAATATCCATATGCTCATCCTGAAGCCTACGGACAAAAAACGAATCAAATCGACAAGTACACGGCAGGATAAAATGTTCTGTGAAAACAATATATCACTAACATATGAACGGGACAGTATACACAAGCTCATTGTACAAAGTGTTTATTAAGCAGAATTGCGAGGTCCAGGACTATACCATACCTGAACTTTAGAATCAGGCCACGGAAAACACACTGAACATATAAGTCGGAAAAATCTAATCCGATCTGAAGAAGGTCTGTACCGACGTTGGTAAGCAGACTTCTTTCCGCGTTACTGAGCTTGTACGTACTTCCATCGAAATGTTCCTCGACACACTTCCCAAACAATTGGTCTAGACATATCAGTCAGGGTTTAACCACAAACAACCATTTTGACAAGTTTCCGAAGGCAGGCAGACATCAGAAACCAAACAACCTGATAAATGTTCACAATTAAACGCACGAGCATACCAACATAGCCACCAACGACGATTTTCGAATCATGACTCAAGCCACTTGGTACATACGTAGCTGAAAGAAAGACATGATTTCTATCAATAACGAATGAATAAATAGCGAACACCAAGGGCCAAATCTTGAAGCTAAACATTAGCCCTCATTAAGGGTGGAGCGAAGATCAAAATGTGGCCTTATATAAGAAGATCAGTAACAATTCATTAAAACACACGAACTGAATTGAGATTATTTTTGAAGACAATTTAAGCAATGCATATTGCAGCATTAATTCACCCCCAAACAGTTAAAAATATCAAACATGTTTTTGCGGCTTTAACTTTTTTTGCAAGCTTTTACCTGTCAAAAGCATGTTTATAGGCTTTTTGGAATCAGGGCCTCCAAAACCTGCATTAATTTTTTATCCTCTTTTCTCTTTGCTACTAATTATGGTTTGTTTGGTCTTATGCTTGATTAAATTTGAGAGAAGGGATGTCGAAGATAGTAGCGGAGCCGTTGCTAAGCAAAGACGAACTAGTTTTGCAGAGTATGCTACAGATGACGATAACGCTAGGTCCACCAGGCAACCATCGAAAGGCATATTACTCCCTTTGCAGAAGAGATTACATCGTCTGATCATAAAGTCATCAAAGTCACCTTGGGCCTCCCCCATCTCTCTGGTTTAAAGGAGCTAAGTAGGTGTACGGCTATGCATCAAATACAGGAAGCCAACCTCGATCACAGAAAAGGCGCCTTTTTATCGCCTTGTATGAGCGATTTGCTCAATTATTTACATGAGCTAAAGCAGTTTTTCCTTAGGTATAGAACAATACTACTGGGAAGTAGAGGTGACAGATACTGACAGAAAATAGACAGCTTTTGCTTTGCGATACCGGTCTTGTTAATTGCATATAGTGCTTTTCCTGCTCTGCAATTTAGGGTCCATCTTTTAACATCAGATATAAACGGCATGAATTGGCTTATTCTTTTAATGTTATGTAATTTATCAGAATGATATTCTCGCCTTCGGTAGAGACAAAAAAGTTAATGTGGGAGTAGTAAAGGGTCGTTCACGCGACGCAGGATTGATTTTGGTCCAAAAAGAACACCGTTCTTCAAGGCTCGGCTACCATTCTAAGGAATAGTCTTGTCTGATGAGGAGGCGGTCATCGTAGCGCATAAAAAACAAATGAAAGCTTTACCAACACCATCCAATAAGACCAAGCACAGCAGTTTTTTAGGATTGGAAAATTAGGTAATGCTAAGGTTGCCAGTTTGCTGCATAAATTAACTAGAAAGCAGACGAGAAATAATTTTTTAAGTATAGGAACGAGTATTACGAAGCGTTTGAGGAATTAAAGCAAACGCTATGCCCTTCACCGATCCTAGCATTACCCAACTTTAAGATCGAGCTCCATGCAGCCGTCGTCCTCGCGGCTGTCAGACCCACAGGAAAGGCAAGACAAACCGATGCGGCACAAAGTGGGATTTTCACTGTTTGTTTAAAAGATAGCCACTTCAGACATTTCCTGGTAGCGAAAATGGCCATAGTGAGAACGAATCATTAGGTTCGTTCTCGCTCGGTAGAAACCGGTGAAGGAGATCGACCAGCCGGTTGCACACTGACAGGAATAACTAAAAAAACATTTTTATAGTGCAATACATAAAAGGGCATATGCATGGTAATGTAGGTGTTCTGTTGCACAGACCAGTCATGACAGAAACAAGTGGTGTTATGTTTGGTATTGCATTGTTGAGCGAGCCAACTAAACATTAGCGGTAAAATACGGCGGGTACCGATGTAGAAACGGCTCTAATGTACGAGAGTTGTCTTTCGTTATCTTATAAACTCGCCGCAGAATGGATAACCCAATCGTGCAAGGCGGTTGGATGGATGTGGCAGGACTGTTACAAAATCTACAGGGGATGAGGTGTTGGACCTCCCAAGCCCGTAGTGGCCTCGAGATCGTTCGCACAAATAGTTGTCCAAGAGTTGCACGAGCATTTTTTAAGTAAGTAAAAAGAAAATGCTAAAAGTCTAGAGAAAAAGATGTTAGTGGCCTCTGCTTACTTTGAACCTGCTTTATTCCTGTCGAACCTCTACCACTTGCAGAATCTTCAAAGGACGTTGCCTCACAGCAATCGCATTACTCCACATGATTCCTGAGGAAAAGTGAAGATTTTGGCATTACGAGTTCCCTACCGTTTACCAACAAATTAATCTGATATATTCTGGCTGTGGTATGCTACTTCACGAAAGCAGCTTAATCAGGGCCTGTGGCGATACAGGGCGCCAAAAGGATTGCTTCTGTTTCATTATGTCGTTAGTTTTGTCAGCATGGAGTACCTACAACTTCGCTTTGCAATGAAGGTGATAATTTTGATACCCAAATCTTTGCTGAATCAAGGAAGACCTTTAGGATCCCAAAGACACATGCGACTCTGGGCATCAGCAAAGTGATGGACAGGGAGAACTAATCGCACTTTGATTGGACTGCTAAGCGCTTTCAATAAGCACACGCAAGCGGAAGACTAGGTTCAAAGCCTTGGACTATGGATCCTCATGCATATGGCTGGAGTGCCTATACCGATCAGCGTTTTTCCATTCAAGTTGTCCTGTAATCGTAAAATGAGAGTATCTTCCGAAGTTTTCATAATACACGGGATCGGCAAACCTCAATGTTTTAGAGCACTTACTCCTGTTCGTATACTTCAGACCGAGATGATTTTACAACACACAAGGTGAATCCAGAGTCTGCCACAAAAGGGAATTGGCCAAATTATGCGGACGTTTCCCACTGTCTGCAATCCGAGTGCTGGAAGGCGTCCCGCCGACGCACCGCATTGTCCTCAATGCACAGCCCCGTACACAATCGATCAGTTTTCATCTCAGGAGGATGCGCTCTAACGAAGGTACATTTTCGGTTGGATAAAAATGAAATTAACTGTCAACAGGCTATAGAAGATCAATGGAACCGAACTACGAATTCATTGCCCATAAGTGGGTACCCGAGCCTGCACCCCTTTTGTAATCACCAATCATCAGAGCATAGTCTCATCCAATTCATGCTTCAGGATGCCAAATTTGTTTTAGTTTTCGGCTAAAGAGAAACTGTTTGAATACCTAACGCCTCCTTTCTCTCTGAGCGTCTTTTAAAGGGCGATAAGAGTAGTAAATCGCTTGACAGACATGTTCCTTGCTTTTTTATTATTAACACATTTTGAGTCCTTAAGTGTAGTGCTTTGAGCATTCTTCAAAGGCAAAAGAAAGCATGATGTTATAGCAACATATATACATTCAACATGCATAGGTATCGAGGCAGCTGGCATGGTCCAGATGCCAACCCACCCCGGTAGGGCAATATGACCACCTAGGTGACCTCACCCGAACCCGGAAGTCAGGCAAACAATGCATTACACGAAGTTCCTTTACTATGCGAGTTATAGTGATTTAACGTTCTATTTGACTTTATATTTAGTAATGCAAGCACTGTAGCGTTCCGAGACTTGCCTGAAAGCAAAGAGGGTATATTAATAGGGCAAAACATATATCAGCAAACAAAGAGGGATTGGGACCGCTGTCATGGTCTGAAAGCCAGCCCATCCAACTAGAGCAGTATGGCCGCCCAACTGCCCAAGATTGAAACATGCAGTTAAGCAAAGTACTCAAGGCACGGCTTTAGTAAACTAGGTTTATAATTCCCTTCTGTATTGTAGTCCTTAAATAAGTTATATTTTCGCAGCACTTCTTTATGTTGTCAGCACACGTTCGATTCTAGTATTTCGGTTTCATAGAACTTCGGAGGGGTTTAAAGCACATCGCGTCGATTAGGCGTTTGACGGATGTGGCTAGCATTATGCTTCTAACTCTCGGGTTTGGGAAGAAATTTCAGTAAATATATTTTTTGTTTTTTTTTGATGGACTTTAGCTGTTTATATATATCATTGTGGATATCCTTTTAATGGGCCACCTAATACCCGGGAATGACAGTGGTTAAGGACGGTGGGTTCTAGTCTCGTCTTGCGTTTAAATTAGTTTTTCTGTCATTTCTGATATTGGCTTCTGAAATAAGTATCTTATTAACTCCATTTTAGTCGTTAATGTGGAATTATATGGGGATTTTTCAGATAATCAGTGGTCACTTACCTCTTGTTTTGTAGTATTCCACGGTACTGTATAAATGTCATGCGATCACCTTGAAAACTTGTTTCAGATCACATTTTACCACTTGTTATCCTTGTTTCATCTAGTTTGGGCTTTAAATGACAGGATTTGATTTCCCTGGTTTGCATATTAATATTATTATTACCATTATTAAAGAGCTCAAGAAGCATTTTTCTTTTTCTTCCCCACTTTTGACTATGCTTTTGGAAATCAACACTTTCTTAAGAATCGACTTGTGTAATATTTCTGCTATTTTACCTAAATGGCGGCATTGTCGCCAGACCTTTGTTTCGTGCCTTTTGACAGCGTTGTGGACACCGCTTTTTGGCATGTACTTTCAAAAAAGAAACTCGAGGATTACCGACTTCTGGAGGGACCCTTCCCGATGTCTGGCGAGTTCACTAATGGCACTCCCCTTGGCACTGTTCCGCGACTCAACATCGATCATGCCAGTTTAGATGAGTAAATTTCCTCCATTAATCATGAGTCTCAGGTGTAAAGTCTAGGAATATTCGTCGGTGCAGCCGTTTGTTCAAACTAACTTATCTTCATTGCCCCACTGTAACACTTTATAATTCACCTGAAAATTTGGAATTTATAATACTGTGCTTTGACAAAAATTGTTTGCTAGGTGAATAATAGCAGGATTAATGCTGGTTCATGGCAATTAGTCCTAGCATAACCAATTCCTGCTTTAATTTATTAGGTCACATATTGTGTCCTGGTTCGACGTTTTTTGCATTGATTTTAGTGTCAAGTCCACTGGAAGGGGGAATTTGTTTCGTGCAAATGGTTATTTGTTTATACTCAACACAATTGACAAGTTTCGTGGGATGGACAAACAGGAGCTCATCGACGAAGTTGGTCGGAAGTATATTTGCGAAGAAGCTATCAATGCACAACACGATTTCTTGCAAAACCCCAACAAACTACTCACTTTTTCTCTTCTGACATATTGTGTATGTACCTGAGCTTAGTACGAAATGGTTTCCACTTTAATTTTACTTTTATTCTTTCAGGACCTGAAGCACCACAAATTTTACTACTGGTTTTCTTTCCCTGCTGCGGTTCAAGACAAAAAACCAAAACTTATTTCAAAAACTCCAATCACGAGCGAGTTCAATGAAGTCCAGGTATTCCGATTTTTCATTTTGAATGACCCAAGAAATCATCATACTATGGTGTTTCTTTTACCCCGCTCCCCTTTAGTCCATTTAATTGTAAATATAGGAAGTAGTGATCCGATCATCCATTCTACCTAAACGCTGAATGTTTTGCATGTTCTTATTTTCTCGCAATGCTATCAACCCAGCTTCTTTTGTGAAACCAGGACAGTTAAATTATTATTCATCCAGATAAAATCTTTGAGAGTCATGATCACGCACTCAACCGAGTGCCGGGCCTAAGTACCGCTGTTACTCATGGCAATTTTCTGGGTTAGATGGCCAATCTCCTTGTGAAATATGACGAATGGCGTAAGCGAAGTAACGATGCTTTCTTTTGCCTTCACTCTACTCCGGATGACGTTGAGATAGCTAATCTCAGTACTCTTACCGTTAGAGAAGAGGTAAGATTTTTTTTCACCACAGATGTCGTTCCATCAATTAGTGTTTATCGTATTTTCAGACCCATTACATTGGATTTTGCGACCCATCTAGCCGTGATGACTTCCCAGGATGGGGCCTCAGGAATCTCCTCTTTGCTCTTTCAACTATCGTGTAAGCTTACCTATTTCGTTTCACTAGAAAGTAATGAAAGATCAATTATTCAATTAAACGTAAGGCCTTGCAGTTGTGTCGTCTTTGCTCATTACCCCACAGAAAAGAAAGTCAGATCGTGAAAGTACTGTGTTTGCGGGATCGTTACGCCAACCAGGCGCGGATTATATCCAGTAGTCTCGTCCTACAAATTAGTATCGAGCCAGAAGTTCTCTCTCAAGGTACTGTGTAACTTCTCACGGCCGCCTGACACAGCGTTATCTTCTAGGTGTTAAATTTGTGGGTTGGGAGAAGTGGAAGGGCAAGCTCCAGCCGCGAATGGTCAATCTCAGTTCCACTATGGATCCAGTTAAGTAGGTGTCTTAGTTACCGTTGTCTCTGTAGTGCAGTTAGTACCTTTTGTCCTCATATTCTTTACTCTGCAGACTGGCTGACTCGGCAGTGGATCTAAATCTGAAACTCATGCTCTGGCGCGAGCTGCTTAACATCGACCTTAACGCGCTCCATAAGACTAGTTGCCTCATTCTGGGTTGTGGCACTCTGGGCTGCAACGTGGCTAGGGAACTGTTGGTAAGTCTTTTTCTTTCCGTCCTTTCATTTTTTCCTGGTAAAGAACGTGCTCATCTTTTTCAACTTGGCTAAAAATTCAGTTGATTTCAAGGTGTACATTCGGGTGCTGGGCCCTGAATCCTTTTGGCCTGTTTTCCAAATTATAATTTTTTCGTGTTGCGTAGTGACGTTTGAGATACCGTATATTTTATGCACAAAGATTTGCTATAAATTTAGGCTGTAAGAGTTGTCTTGTGTTAAATTGCTCGAGCTTGGTTTGCAATTTTAAGTGATAAGACTTGATATAGAGATTTGTTACCTTACTTTATTTGCAGCTTCTAAGTCTTTAAAGACACCTTTTATCCACCCGTTTCATTTTCGTCTTAAGGGCTGAACAGGAAAAATCCCACGGTTGAGCTCTGTGATGTATTGTGAGGCCATTGCTGCAGTTTTGTTTCGTTATTCCACCGAGGAATCTATATTGATTGTCCTTCCAGCTAAGGATTGCTGTTTGCACGGAAGTGTTTATTTGACATGGCTCATAATCCCAACAAGCTCTTATATTGAAGCATCCTAGTTACCCCTTCGTTGACAAGAATCTGAGAATGGTGCGAGATATGGTTGGAGGCACACGTAGCTGGTACGCAGGCTCCAACGTACCGGACTTGCAAGTGCGAATAACGCCAAAATAATGCATCATCGGTTTAGTTCGATGTATTTACTTGTCATGCGTTGTAGGCTTGGGGTTTCCGAAGAATGACTTTTGTGGACAACTCCATCGTCTCCTACTCGAATCCCGTACGACAGACCCTCTTCACTTTTGAGGATGCCAAGTCTGGAGTTGAAAAGGCTCTTGCTGCTGCCGAAGCCGTTAAGCGTATACTTCCCACTGTGGTGAGTTTAGTTTGTAGCAAAAAATCAGTTCTCATTTCTGACTCATCCACACCTCTTCCTATCTATGTCGGTTGGTCCGTTTTCTTCTGTTAAGAAATCAGATCTGGAGTCTTCTATACGATAAGCATTTGGGCCTGTCCGACCTCCCATTGAATTCTATTCTGTTATTTTCAGATGGATTTGTGGATTTGTTCCTTGCACCGCCTTGAGTTTTACTTAGGAACTACGACTAGACCGTGTTTTGTAGGCTCTTTAAACGTGATTGTGGATGTTTTAGCCATTTTTAAGCAGGAAAACTGCCTGATAATGCCAAATTTTGTTAAAGTGACACTTTCTTAAGTTTTTTTGTCTTATAGTTGGCGAATTCTAACATGCTTTATGTTTGAATCATAATCTTTTCCCCTTACTCTCTGATGAGCGCATGATATTCCGTTTGATTTACCTCATTACGAATGATTCTCTGTACAGATTAATCTTTTATAATTATTGACTGATTCGTGTTATTGACTCTGCAAGAGATCTACCATTGTCCCTCCTCTAGGATGTGCGATCACACAACCTCACTATTCCAATGCCTGGCCATCCTGTGTCTTATGCTTCCGCCGGGTCAGATGCATCTAGGCAAGTCTCCATAGTGCGTGAAACTTGTCAGAAGTTGGATGAACTCGTTCGAAGTCATGATGTCATCTTTCTTCTGTTGGATACTCGTGAAGCACGTTGGCTTCCTACCTTGCTTTCGACTTATTACAACAAGGTAAGGTGCTGTTTTCATAAAAATGTTTACTTATATTAGATCAGTAGATTAGTTATTTTTGTGCATTTAGTTGGCAATAACGGCTGCACTGGGGTTCGACAGCTTCTTGGTTTTGCGTCACGGCGTGCCTCGCGACCACGGAGTCTCACCATCCTCATATCAGGCTCCTTTGGGTAATAACGCAACCAAGGGAATCGATGGAAGTCGTTTGGGTTGCTACTTTTGCAACGACGTGGTTGGTCCCGCGAATGTGAGTGCGCTGGAGTAATTTGGTAGCTGTGTCCTAGCGTTAATGTTACATGTTTTACCGTCTGCCTATCTTTTAGTCGACTCAAGACCGTACCCTGGATCAACAATGCACCGTTTCTCGTCCTGGTGCCTCAATGATGGCTTCTAGTTTAGCAGTTGAATTGTGTGTCGGTTTACTGCAGCATCCTGAAGGGTAGGTACTCTGAATAACACTTGTACCTTGTCGAAGTAACCCCTTCTTAGACTGATAGAGTTGTAATTTAGGGTATTTTTCGACGTCATGAGCACTAACTTCGGCCCTTGACTATAGATCGGAACATTTTAGCTTACCCAAAAGGCCACCTATAAACAGCAAAAGAACCCTCAATACCTGACGCTATCGTAGCAAATATTAGAGGTTCTTGTGGGCCATTTTGGGTTGTGAACAGTTATTGACTTAAATCTGTGTCTTCTAACTTTAGATATGGGCGTTTCTAGAGAAAGCGCCAGTTACCAGAACCCACGACGTTTGTCGTATATCATTCTTTGGTCTGTACTGTCATTTATCTGAGAAGATCCCAAAGCATGCACTTCCTGAAGTAACTGCTGCTGCCGTAGGGATGCCTTAAATTATCTTTTGCTTAATCTCGTATAATTGCAGCTTTGGTCCTATGTTCTCGAATATTCGTGTTTCCCCTCAAGGTATTTCAAGGCGCATGAACTGGAAGGTATTTTATCGATTTAGAAACCAATATCAACCGGTCGCAGACCAAATTCATAAGATGCATTTATCATTTATGACACCGCTAGTGAAACAAGCTTGATCTTTCCGCATACTTTTGCTTTATGCTTGGTGACACGTTGCGCGGTATAATATGGGAGCTTTGCTTTTCCGCTGACTCCTAAAGTAAGGGTACATTATAATAGTCCACTTCCTTAAGGGCATCTAGATCTCCTTCGCTTAATTAAGGTGACTGTCATTAGCTGTTTGTCGCTTTTCTTCGTCAGAGCCTTCGCATCTGCCGAAACACGTAAAGATGGTGAAGTTACGGTATCTCAAAGCTTCACCTTTAGCTTCCTTCCCCATCACATTCGCGGTTTCTTGTCCCAATTCTCCGAGATTGTACCTTGTACAACCGCCTTTTCACGGTGTTCTGCGTGTTCGCAACCGGTGGGTTCCACTTGATATCGAAGTGGTCTCATTTGTGAGCTTGTTGGGACAGGGATGTACAATTAAATATGGCTCTCCTTCACAGGTGCTCGATGCCTACGCAAAAGAGGGTTTTGACTTTTTGCTCCGAGTTTTTGACAACGCCGCCTATTTGGAGGAGGTCTCTGGACTGAAGGAACTGCAGGTCGAGACTTATTTTGATGAGGTGAACTGTTAGATTTTTTTCAAAGTACAATTTCTTTCCATGAATTGTTTATTCAAACTTTTCACTAATTCGATCGTATAAACAGGTTTTGGAACGAAAATAATGTCTCTTTCAGTTTCACAAACTTCGTTTCTTTTTTTTAATTTTAGGTTCTAGCACTAAGCGACGGGGGCTCCGATGACTCTACCCCCTGAAGCCTGACACCTTGGGTGCTTTCTATTTTGATGTCCAGATTTGACGTACGCGTTGGCTTCTGATCGCATAATAAAAACAAAAAAAATTATGTTATTTTACTCCACGTTCTTGATCTCCTGGCCTTTGAAGCCCTATTTTTACCTCCTCTATTGTTATGGCCAAATGAATTTGGTTTCACTGCAAGCAGTAGGTTAACCCTCATTGCACCGTTCCTTTTTGCGATTGATTCCAATCTGGCAAACTCGAATAGTCCAGTTCACCATCCTGTACGCCCTCTTTGATGGGCAGGGAGTGGTCCGATTATGTGGACCATTATGTGGGTAATAGCCATAAGTTTTTGCCATAGCTGAAAATCGAAGTCCTTGTTTATTGTTGACGTTCAAGGTAACAGAATGGGAATGAGGCCTCATTGATGGGCGATAGTAGAATGGTGACTTCTGTGCCCATCACGAGGTTGAACAAATTCATGTCATTTCACCGGTCTCCTCGCTTGCTCGCTGGCCTAATATGCTGGCCCAGTTTTGCGGTTTTAATTAGCTCTTTGGTACATCTACCCTCCTTGAACATCGCCTAAATCAACGCGTCCTCGATGGCGCTGACGGTGGGAATGGGGTGGAGTGAGGCTGCCTCCTGCAAAATAAACGCATAAACTGAAGGGGAAGCACCTGTGTGTGTTTGCTTTTTTGATTTTGGCGAAGTGGGCCGTTTTATGTACCCTCTGAGCTCCCTGTCTATTTGCGAGTTCCGCGGGTCGGCTCAAAAGAGCAGGGGGTTGCTCAGCTTCCCTAACCTGGAGTACGCGATGAGTCTCGAAATGGGACTCGAGCCCAAATGAGTATCATCAATTCCAGTCTGTAAAAGTGGGTGCAGCCAATTGTTGGTTTAATGGTGAGGTTTGTAACTTCTTGAATGCGCAGTTCTGTTCACCCAACTTGTCCACAACGCTGCCTTTTTTATGTTTTTGTCTATTAAAGGCAGTTTTTCGACATTTATTTACATAAGTTGAAATCAAATTTAAATAACACAGATCCAAAAAACGGTTTTATGGAGGATGTAGTGGACTGTTTTCTTTCGGTCCTCTCCCTCCTTCATTAAGTGGAGTTCAGCGGAGCGGTAAATTGCAGAGCTGAACATCTGCTTCTGGCTTGGGTGAAAAGACGCAATGCGGGGGATTCCTATGCGTGAATAGGTTTTGATTTCAAAGGAGACTCTCTCTTGCCAGTCTTGCAACCCTGCAAAAGACGGCAGAGTTGCAAGGAATTAGCACGGCCCTTATTGCAATCCACCTCGTTGAAGGGTGGAAGTATTGTTAGTTTGGTCCTTCAATTTTCTACCAAAGACCGTCGTCTGTTAAAATTTGGAGATTTTTTATTGTAAATTGTTGCAAATTCAAGGGTTCACATTTGTCTCACATATGGACTGTTAGAACAAAAGATTGTGCAGATAAGGGAGTATATTCGATAACAAGTTGCTCTTCATTCCTTTCTTCCAAGCTTTGTTCAGCATACCACCTGCTCTCAGGAAAGCAAAGAATTACAAAAGCGTTCTTCACTTAATAAAGTTTCTTTGAACAACCGAATCTATTTACAGTGCTACTCCATGTGCTGTGGCGTTCAACAGCGGAGACAGTGGTAGGGTCGACGTATCGTGATTGTTTAAATAATCATTAGCTCATCGTGTGCATTTGTTTGCATATCTAATGAAACAATTAGTTATTTCGCTTTAACACTGTTTAGACATTTCATAGATAGCCTGATTTTGACAGTGATCCACACAACGTAAATGGGGAAGGGCCTCGAAAAGACCATTTTGGGATTCCTGCTTCAAGCGTTTCCCACAAGCTGCCTACCTAGGGTACGAATGATAATGAGTTCAGTCACTGAATTTCGTAGTTTAAAATTGCTTTCTGGCAACTGGACCTTTTCTTAAAGAGTGTGACAATTTCTAAGGCATATCTTGCTTGTACCAACAAATGTTTTTAATAAATCCTGCGAGACCAGCCAAGTTTAAACTTCGGTCTTCTAAGAACTTCTTTGCGAAATTGCTAATTTTAACTGTAAAAAAATTTGTCATTGGTTGCGTATAGCAGCTTCCAATGGACACTCCTAAGAAGTTGATAGTAGTTCTTACTAACCCGTAAAAAGAAGCCGACTTGTTTAAGACTCCCTGAGGTCTGCCTCATGTTTTACTTCCGGAGGTATTGATAAGATATTTCCATATTTTTTTGCCTATGACAGTAACTCCTTTGAAGTGCTATGCATAACTCAGATTGCGCACTTTTCTCCAGCAAGGACCTTTAAGCCCGAACGCGAGAGCGCGTTGGCTAGTCAATGTCACAGCGCCGACTCTCTCGGCTCACCCCCGATCCCCAATAAATGTATTGCGCCGGCAAAGCAGACCAATCGGAACACGAGTAGTGTTAGGCGTGTGATTGGTCCGCCCGCAACGCGCTCGGTACATGCCTACCATACACACTTCCCCGTCGCCGCCACCACCGTCGCCGTGGTTTATATCTGCTATTTTTTTCCACTACAAGCATACGCATAGGAGAAAACGTTGGTCGATCGACTCAACTAGCTTTGAGAAGGTTAAAATCATGGCTAAACTCAACACTGGTGGTGGTGTCACCAACTGCTGTGTTGGCTGCGAGCGACCAATTATGGACAAGTACTACCCATGCATCGACGATCAGATTTGGCATCAGGACTGTCTTCGCTGTGTGGTATGTCGCGTTCAATTGGTGAGCCGGTGCTTCGTCCGAAATGGGCAGTACTTTTGCAGAAACGACTTCACACGGTAAGCGCTAAATAACTTTTAGACGAAGTTATTTATTTGTTTATCTACTTATTTATTTAGCGTCCACTGGAGCTTTTCCAATTATAGGTAATTGCCTCTTCAACATTTTCTAAACCAGCATTTACCTGCCAATACCTGCGAATGGATTTTGGGAAAACACTCTAGTTCTTGTTTACATTTCCATTTAATAAAGCCCTTTTTTGACTGTTTTCTGTGTTCACCAGCTCAGCTACCTTTTCATGAAACATGGCTATTGCTCACCATTTAATATGTATTTCATAATTTAGTAGTGTCATATAAATAGTTGTCCTCGTCCTCTTTTGAGAAATCTGCCAAATTTTCTTGCTTTGACTCACGACCAAATGCAGTGTTTTGACATCAACACTGTCTAAAAGATAAAATATCAAAAACTTGGCTTTTTTCGCTTACTTGCGACTTATGCGGCATAGGTAGGTCTATTCTGTCTCTTTTTAAAGAGTATTAACCAGTCCTGGAATGGTCTAGCATAGTGTTTCTGGCCATCCAATTCAAGCACTACTTCCGCCGACCAAATCGAAAATGTTATGAACTTAAAAGCTATTTCCCTAAGGTCAGGTATGCCTTGGAAATGTATTTGTTTTAGTAAGATTTAAGAAATCGCCACAGGAAAAACATTTTTAATGAACCAATTGTCTGTACTTTAGAAAAGCCAGGTATCAGGCGGACAGGTCGGTCGAACTACAAAGATAACGGCAGCTGTGACCTTGAGGAGCTAGAAAAAAATGTACACACACAGAGAGGTTGAAAATGCACTTGTGCTGTTGACCACCACTTCTATGAGAGCGCCCACCCTCTGGCGTGAAATAAACAGGATAGGTCGCGTCCGCATCAAGAACCTGCGTGACGGCGCCTCGATGTTTCTTTTCACTGCTATTTATTTCGCCTTCTCTGGCACACACCTGTTTACGTACTTCACTTTCCACAGGCGTGGGAAGAATTAAAAGCCACCCCATTTAACGATCACAGAAGCCAGACTTTTAGCGCCTCGAATGGTTGTGGTTGTAGTCTCTTCAGTCCGCGCTGCCCTACCTGCATGGAGACGATCCTGTCGACAGACATGGTTCGACTGCTGGGATCAGTTGCTTACCACGCTGACTGCTTCCGCTGTGTCCTCTGTGCGCGCTGTCTCGCTACAGGTGACGAGTGTCGATCCCTTGGCGATGGTGTGCGATTTGTCTGCATGGAGCACGACGCCTCCGCCACCGGCCAGAGGCTCTGTCACCCAGGCACTTCAAGGAGTCCCTCTCGCTCCAACAGCATCTTGGACGGCAGTGGTGGTGGTGGCGGTGGATGTGGTGACGGGGCTAAACACGAAATAGGTAGGTGGAAAAATGAATACTGTAAGTAGTGAAAGCAAATTTGGGAGCCTGGTTGTAACCTGCTTCCAATAGCGTGCAAACAGATGGTTGATGATAGCAGTAGAATTCATTACTTCTAATTTATTTACCAACCTTTAAAACCTCAAATGGGAAAGCTTTACTGATGATTAAGCGGTTTGTGTTTTTTGTGCCTTTGGATGTGTTACCATGGTGGTTAGCGTTTTATTATCCGGATTTTGCGTCAACTCTATAAGGTGCAGGTAGGTAGTAACATCCTTTGGCCTCTTGTGTCCCATAAAAGGAGTCCGCGAGCAATGAGCCATGTAAATTTAGCATCAATAGTTGTATTAAAATGGGACAAGTTTTATGTTTCCAAACAGACTGGGGACTTATGGGGGATACTTACTTCCCTAAATAAAATTTTGATGACTGAAAAAACAAACTCTGATTTAAAAAGGCAACTATGCTTATTCAAAGCCTCATGTGCTACTTGAACAAATCAAGAAATACGGTGATCATTTCATGGAACTACTCTTTTGCCTTTTTAATGGGTTTGAAAAGAGATTACTGTTACGGTATTTTAAACTGAACTGATAGTTTCCCTCACCATGGTTGGCAAACAGCTACTTGAGGGAAGTGTAGAGGAGTCTAGATGCGTTATTGCCACTAATCCATTATCCCAATTCGGTCCTCTCACAACCAGAGTCGGCCAAAGAAGCCATATATTTCGAGCAACAAGACTCGTACGCTTCCACAGACGCTGGTGTGGGTCACTTCGTACTTAGTGAGCCAGAGCAGGAGCGGGATGTCGACTCACCGATGTATGCAAGCAACCTTGAAGGCGATGACCAGTCGGAGGACTGTGGAGCCGGACTCGCCGAAGTGGATGGAGAGGCAGAGGACGGGTCAAAGGCCACCTCCGGAGTGGATGAAGCTAGTGGTAGTCCTGCTTCAAATGAAATTTTGGCCACCGCCACTAACACAGTGTCCGCTCAGGCCTCATTGGAAGGCAGTGGAAGCACTGTCGTCACGAAACGACGCGGACCTCGCACTACTATCAAGGCGAAGCAGTTGGACACTTTGAAGCAGGCCTTCGCCACCACGCCCAAACCCACCAGACATATTCGCGAACAATTGGCTCAAGAGACCGGCCTCTCTATGCGGGTAATTCAGGTGAGCGTTGGTTTGCACGGCAACGCTACTCAAACAGTAACAATCCCAAATTCACTAGATGTGGTCCATCTAGTCGAGCTGACATTGCTGCCCTATTCCGCTCAGGGCCGGAGCAGGGCCATGTGATTCTGACATGATTCGTTTTTCTCGCCATCATTTTTGTGTAGGGGCCGAGTGTGTCTATGTGCATCCGAATAGGCACCTCAGGCGTCGCGACTCCTTTCCATCCTGTGCGACACCACACACCTGGTCAAATGCGTCTCGTGCCTTTGACGTCCACCGCATACGCCCCATCATGGCCCCTACCCTGTGATAAACGCCTGAGGCCGGCTAGAGAAGGTTTTTGTACTAATATCTCATCGCCAAATGCTGAAGTACATTAAAGCTTAATATCTGCGTTTAACTTTTTTGCAAATTTTTGAATTGTAGTTTAGAGTTACCTTGACTAGTAAGTAACTCAGTCCGTAGGCGGCAGTTTCAGCATTGATCAAATTTTCCACAGGGTTAAACCTGCAAATAGTCGAGGATTTGATGTTGGTGCGAATTCATTCCTGCGGATAGGCGGAAGCCAATAAAAATGAATCTCCTCTTCTTCAACTTCCGCTGGCATTTCGCAGCGCTGACATCTCGACTGACGCAGCTAGCGGCGAGGTGGTGTGCATGTCTCAGTGCAGGAAATCACTGCCCCTTCCCTACTTCCCTTCTCTTTCACTTGTCGAATATGCAAATGAGCAGTGAGGGATTCGAGGTGTGAAATTGCTTCCCTGCTGTCACCACCATCATTTGACACTGGATGAACACGGGCCTTTGCCTAGCCTAAACGCAGGGAGAATCAAATACTTTCCTCCTCTTTGTCTGGATAAATTCCTAATGCAAGAGGTCATATACGCTTGGGATAGTCGAAAGAATTTTAGAAACGTGCGTCTTTGAGCCATAAAAAATTCACGTTAAATCATCATTCCATCCTAGACTCGTTTGGAAATGTCATTAACATATATATAGTATATGCACAGGTTGAGATTAAATGGGCAAACCATTTCGAAAAAAGTTATTCTTCCTTAATTACAGTTATTGTTTCTAAACGCTTTGAAGATAAACCCCATGGGAGTCTCTGCTCCTGCCTACCACAGATTAGAGAGGGGGCGCACAAAGAGATAGCCAGCATGTTTCTCTTTCGCCTCGGGAAATAAGAAGTGTTCGATGGAAATTCCAAGCAAATATATAGGCATAAACTAACCTTTCAAATGAGGGTTGTGAATATTCTGTGGGAAAATTGTGAAAGGACAATATGGGAAGGTTTGAGGATGCAGTAAAGCCGCTAGCAAATGCGCTAATCCCCGACTTAAATGGTATCGACAGGCTTCACACCAGCCATCTTAATCCCTCGCTTGCCTACCCGTGTGCGTACGTGTGTGAGCATCTGTTTCTTGCTTGCATCTTCAGCTCCATGACGTGCCCTCTCCGACCCACCTCCTTCCCGTCTCCCTCTCCCCTCCCCATGTGCCCCTTCCGCTAAGCAGAGACGCAGTGAGGGCGGATTATACGCTTTCCATTTGCAATTGTTGTAGCTGTAAAGCTCACTTCCTCTATTTCTATCACTACCTTCTTGTTTTTAATTTTGTTAGGGTTTCGAAATTATATTTCTATTAAGTGCACTTCATCCCTTCTCGCATAGGTTAAAAACTATGTCCATCTATGTGGCCCTAAAATAAACAAAATTCTCAATTTAAAAAATTGGTCCATTTTTTTGTAGAAAATACACCGTGTTTTGAGACCGCGCACTAAGGATATCTGGTTTAATGCATGCCGAAGTGCTCGTAAAGGATAACACGTGGGTGGTATCTGAATTGAAATTCATACTAAACTGCATTTCGACTCTGCACATGAGTACCTCCTGCGTAATTGATGAATCAGGTACTGAGTGGTTGTGTGCTATAGGTATGGTTCCAAAATCGTCGCAGTAAGGAGCGTCGGATGAAGCAGCTGTCGGCACTGGGGTTGCGTAGGTCCTTTTTTCAGCAACAGCAACATCACAATCACAGCCACCACCAACATCCCGCTCGGCGAATGCGGTTGGGGAGCTGTGGTAGTGGTGGAGTCGGGGGAGTTTCGTCTCTCGAAGCAATTACCTTCGGGTCTGACGACCTGCCCTCCGAAATGATGGCGGAGCTGCTGCATGTACCTCCTCTTCCACCACCACCGCCATTACTTCCATCCGCAGGATATCAGACCGGGCTTTTCTGTGTCGAGGCACAACGGGTGAGTCTGTGCACCTGTTAACCAATTTTTTTCAAAAGGGAATACAAATGTTGAGAAAAATTTATCTGCTAAAAATATGCTCATTTTAACGTAAAATACCTCAGAAAGTTGGTCCTTTTTTCTACCGTCAAAACGTGATGCATAAATGAGAAAACTTGCTAGCCGAAGTAGTTTTTTACTGTTTTAAAGAAACAAAAACATTGTGAGTGATGTTTTACAAATCAGAAATTCATCATGGGTGATGGTGAATCATGTGGCTCTACCATCATTATAAAAATCATTAACTGCTGTTTAAATTTAGGAATTTTACAACGCAATAGCGGTCGAGGCTCCGAGTACATTGCCAATGGGCGCTTCGTTATTCTCCCAGGGACCTTTGTTGCCACCGTCACCACAACAATCAGGATACCAAAATCCTTTCAGTGGGGGAGGGCTAACTTACTCCTCACGACACGAGAGCATGGCCAAGAGGGTACCTCTTTCGCCTGACCTCGGAAAGACCGCCACTGATCAGATTAGTAAGTGACTAGTTTCTTGCGAAAAGGCGCCTGTCATTCATTTTATTGAATGCATATCTCTCCAAAAAGTATTTAAAGACTTCTTAAATGCTGCATGGTAGCCAATGAACTAGCACTTGACTTGAACGGTATAGGAGTTGCAAAACGGCAGAAAATGGCGATTAGTGAAAGCCCCCTGCCCCTGGTACCCCGCCATGGTAGCTGCTCTGATTCAGTCGCAAAAAAATTATCCGGTGCGTTGCTGTCAAATGTGGGGCCAGATTCGTGATGGTGTTATGGACTTGCGTCAAATAATGGGAAATTGCCTTATGAGATTGAGGGTGGGGTTTTTAGTCGGAATCTTAGATCGCACTCCATCAATCTCTCCTCAAGCACATAGCAATGCTTTTAAAGACCTCAGTGCTTAATATTTTTGTCATGATGTCGATTACTTCGTTCTAATGCTTAGTAGACAGGTTTTTAATTTAGTGCGGCACTTTACTGTTTCACCATATACGACTCATAAAGACGCTCATCTGCTTTTTGAAAGGGAGGTAAGCCAGACCGGTCTAAAGACGATTGAGTTTGACATCTGGTTTGAATTGTAGAGAAGGTGAGTTGCCTAGTCGCAGTCAAGAAGCACAAGCTTTGATTTGAAAAAACGTTACCTTTATAATGGGACTGAAGTCGAATATTCGCCATTATTCTCCTTCTCATTCCTCTCTCTCCTTCGCAAGGGAGGATGAAAACGAAAGGGGACACGGGAGCAAGCGAAATGGGTGGTGGAAAGAAGAAAAAATGACCACCACCAGGAACGGTTAGGGGTGATCGACTTTGTGACCATCCTCTGGGGAATAAAATGAGGAATAACGCTTCATTTGGCTGTGGGGATGAAATTCCATATTCAACAGCACGCACACACAAATGGGGAGATATGGATAAACATATGTCACGCCGGCAGGGTTAATTATTCCGAATGTTAATCCAATATCCCAAGTGAAAGGCCACCACAACCATCAAGCCTGTCAGTAGGTAAAGTGGATCGCTTATGCAGAGGGGATTGTTGCGCCCTTGGTTGAGTGTTGTATCGACAGAGTCTGTCGCAGGTTGCATTGATTGTTGGAGGAATTACACGATATTGTGATTCGTAAACGGAGTTAACTACAGTAACGAAATATTATTGCTTGTTATTTTCTAATCATTAAGTTTAATTACGACGCATGAGACACAACGTCCGCAAATTCCAGTGGCATCGAAATGAATAATCTCTTACCGACTACTATTTCACCACAATCACTACCTCCACACGGACTCGCGTCGTTATTCTGCTAAGTTTCATTGCATCCAAGGAAACGAATTTGTTGTGTTGGACGTCTAGGCTTCTTGAGTTGCAGCATTTAAGATGCCAGCATTTCTTTTCGGCAGCAAGCAATCTTGAATTCGTGATTTGTTTGGACCATTTAGGGGCCAAAAGAGAGAAGCAAAAGGAGCTGTATGGAGATACACTGATCATTGAGTCTACAGTGAGGGTAGACAAAGCTCAACTCCATGATTTCCTCATTTCACTGTAGGGTCAATGGGTGAACTCACCATAGATGAGGTATAACAAATCTTGAAATCTTTTAGTTTGGGAGTCTTATTTTTCTAATCCTCTGACTGCTGCTTTACAGCAGCCTAATAAAATTTGAGAAGTTTTGCATTGGGGGGAAGTGGCTAACAGGTGTTGATTAAATGAATTGTAAAAACAAAATTGGGACGTTTTTTGTTTGGCAAACAAATAGAGTACTGTCGCGTCTTAATACTTCTCCAAAGATGCGAATAACACAGCACTCTTCTCTTGGTCAACCCCTCGCGTCGCCCGCCACGGCGTAGTCTGTGCTGTGAAGAAAAGCACGCACACAAACCACACTAGTCATTGAATTGCTGAGCCTTTGCAACTCCTCTAGACCCAAAATTCTCCCTTGTTTAGGAAATGCATTGGGAAAAGGTGAAATGTTCTGATCATTACGCATGTACGGGACTGGTAGTGGGAACACTGACCCAAAAGCAATTGTATAATAAAGGTTGAGGTACCACACACCTTCTTTGGCTTTTTGCATTCACCCCATCGCAGCCTTAATGCAGGTGAAGTAGACAGCTCTGTGACGAATCTTTTCAAATAGCTAATGGCTAACTTTGCTTCAGCTGTAAATCGCATTTCTATAAAACATGAAACTGAGGCAGTTGTCGGGGTTAGGCGCCACCCTCGTCCATTCCGATAGGGATAACTTGGGTGTTCTTGTTTCACCACGCTAATATGTACCACCAGGCAGGAGACACTAGGATGCAGCATTCCGAGATTTCCTTGAAGGTAAAATGAAGCATAACACATGGAGAGAATAGACATCGGCTACGTATAGAAGGGCTGTCAACTACCAGCATGGCCCGGAGTCCAGGTCCTCATCACCAAAGCCATGAGACCGACGAATTATGAACTATTGCATAAGATATTAGGCAACAATCCTATTCCTTGTGGTTTTATAAACATTTATTCGCGTCGTAATGCTAAGGCTGACAAGGGCTTAAAAGCTGCCATTGTTTGAGTGGGGAGGGGAGTTAGCGATGTCGCATTTGAGTTTGTGCTTGTTATAAGAATAATGGAATAATAGAAATTGGGAAAACCAAATGAATTGATGCTCAATGTTAGGATCAGCTCCAAATTGTCCTTTTCGCTCTAACATCTCCTTCACAAAAAAAGTTAAGTGAGACCCATTCTTGGATGTCATGCAACGAACCGTCCAGTAATGCCATTGCAATCTTGTTTTTTCTAGCTTCAGTTTATTTGCCATTCGAATGCAATCACGCACTTCTAGCACTCGAAGACATTCCATTTCTGCAGACCTTTGTGATTTGATACCTCAACCAGATTGACGTTATAGTTAATGCTGCAAACAAATTCAGAAATAACTCTAACGGCTTAATTAATTTACAAATCGTGCCTTGGGCAGGGAGAGCTTTTTTAGTCTCAATGATTTTACACTAAAACTTGTAAGATAGTCACCAAGTACGATGCCGCTCTTCATCAACTGATCTTTAGGAAATTCGCCCACTCCTGGTGTGCTCTTAGAGCACTCTCGGTCCGTTTCTATATTTGCTCAGTATTCTATCTGTTAGTTTGAGGTTTCGTCTAGTCAAGATCGTTTTTGGTCTTCTCGGTTCTCACTTCGTTACTCCATCTGTCTGGAAGCGATTCCTGAAGAGTTTGGTATCACCGTAGCCTTGCCTCCCTTTCCATCATCACACCAAGTCTGAATGTGATTTTTTCCAGACCCAAAGAGAAGCTCTAGCAATCTGTCAGAGTGCCTTTGCCACAATTGCCTCTGATGGAGCATTGAAATTCCAGTACCGTTCTATGGTACCACTAGTTGAGACGTCTACAACTAAAGCCCGGCTTTGGAGCATTTCGTTCGTGTCCCACAACTCCACCATCACACATGGCAGGACAAAGTCAGTCCCCAAATTTACTCCTTGATTTCCAGTCGGTGTATTGGGCTCTGACGTAAGAGACTTGTCGTTCGACACAGTCGCTTCTTGTCAAACGAGATGAAATAGGATGAGTAAACTTGTACGCGATCCTTCAGCCTTTTACCCCCTCCACGACTGGTTAGTAGGGCTATCAAATCAGCAATTGTGCTTCAATGATTGTATGGTGGCACAAAGACTTGAAGTAAAGTTGTTTGTAAAGATTAACGTTCTGGTCAACCGGGTGAGGGTGAAATGGGATAGAAGGATCATTAAAATTCCTTCGACTCCTTTTTGGGAATCAGGTTGTGAAACTGACTAATTTTTGTTGCACTAAAGATATACCACCAATTCTTTGATTCACCTGAGTTCCTCAAAGGGCCCAACGCCATGAAGATTGTGTTGGGTTCAATGACTGGGATAAACCTGATGGCAGTTCTCTGACTGTACCAAAGCCAAATGAACAATCAGCAGTAGGAACTAAGCCAAGCGCAGAAAGTGTAAGAGCATCGGAACAACTAAGAACGGGATTGCAACATGACTACAAACCGCGTGAATCGCATGCAAAGTGAAGTTTGCTTGGTAAACACAACCAAAAATTACTTCAAACTTCTACGCATCCTAGAGCTATATGCTTTTGCAATCAAGATTCAGAATTTGACAAAAAATATCCTTTTTTTATGTTACCCCAAGTCCTGAGCCAATTACTAACTACCTCGCAAATTTATAGACGAGTCCTCAGTATACTTCTCTGATGGATCAGGATATACACTGGAAAAGGCAGCACTGAGTCCTCTGTCTGAGCCTTTCTTTCAGCTGGAGGGCCGTTTCAACAGAGACGCGACGTTCGTTGCAGCTCCCAGCGAGCACAGCCTCACTTCACCCCAGAACACCTATCGGCACAACCATCACCGTCCCCATCATCTTCAGCAGCAACAGCAGCTCCATCACCTCCAACCAACACTGAACCAGCAACCAGGGCACCTTTCTCCCATTAAGACTCAAAGCGCGCCCTTAAACCAATTCGCCTCTGCTAGTGCGCTCGAGTGCTCTTGGTAGTGCAGCCTCTTACTCCTTAAACTTTCTCCCATTTATTTTGTTCATTCGATCCTGTGTTTAAATATTTTGTGTATATATGCACTAACACTTCATCACATCAAATCATCTTATATTTCACCTTATACAACACACTTCAAAATATGTATGTACGTATGCTGCAAGCAAAAATTCGTTGACAATTTGCATTATGGCAGAACATCCTGATGATGTGGGTAGTTTCGGCGGTCATCAAGAGGTACACAAACACGTCCTATACGTGAATGACCTCTGCCATCCGCCACATGCTTTCAACTGCTATTCACTTTTGGACCGTTAATTTTGCGACAGGGCTCGATCTTCACCCAGCGGCAGCCTGAAGTGCAATTGCTCTCATGTCCAAAGTTTTCACTACTAAATTCCCATTACAGCAGTGGATTCTTAATCGGTAAATGTCAAAATGTCGAAGGATATCTATTTAGAAAATCACGATAATTGTGCTAATGAAAGCACACTTGATATGTTTAACTTATTATGAAATGGTAAAATAAGTCGAGATCTTGGATAACAAGAACCATTCTTTGCTTTGTAACACGCTAATTATTTGCACAACCCTCGGTTTTGACAAGGGGTCACTTAAGAGCCCTGCCGGTGTACCTCTGCTAGGTGGACTAGCCCCTAAACGGCGCCACTAACTCCCCAGCTTTCCTCCGCGTCTGTGACGCATATATTCCGCCCAAGTGTTGCGTCCTCTTTCAGCTTTAGGAAATTCTGGGGTCGCTGCAGCTTTGCCTCCACATCGCCGAACCAACACAGTATGAACTCTTACTGTATAAATGATGGCAGCCCAACATCAACCTCTGGGATTTCGAGGTTATTTGGTATTTTTAATGGTGTCGGTGAATTCGAAAATAAAGTTACAATCCATTATCCACAAATACAACAATACTTTTTTTACGTTTTCCATACCCTCAGCAGCGCCTAAACCAAAAGATTGGTTGAAATGAGCTTATTTTTTGGTTTAAAACACATCCATGGGAGTGATGTGGAAAAGCAAAGCAAATCTTCATGCTTACTCTCACGGAGAGCTTAAAGAGACAAAATTTATCTTTAAGGTCGACAGGATGTTCCCAGTGTGACCCCATACCGACTTATTTGAGGGTCACACTTGACTGGATCTTGCCTGCAAAACATTCCCCCTTTTCACCTCCCCTTTTGACAGTGAAGTCACGCTTCATTTGCGCAGGTAATTTGTTTCCCCTGATTTAGGATTGGCACCAGGAAAACACTGATGCGTCGCCATGTTCGCTGACGCAGAAAATAAGGCAAATATAGATGAAGATCAGAATTGCACTAGCTGAATTTTGAAATAAAATAAAGCAAAAAATTTTTAATTTTTAGGAATACTTCACCTTCAAAAACTGTTTTAAACAACTATTCTGACCTAACCCAGACCATATTTTAATACCGAACCGTTTGCTCTACCCATTTTGGCTTTATAGGAGACCAGTGCAAGTATCACCAGGAGTGGAGTGGTACTGTTGCCTTTTTAAAAAGTCTGCCTCTAACTGACATGCCGCATATCATGCACCCCTTTTGTAGCATACTGTCACATCCAACTGAGACCTCCCCATTCAATTGTTAGAAACCAGGGGCCAATGCGACCCATAAATGCCTGAATAAGATTTTGTGGAGGGAATGCGGAGAGTCTAAAAATTACGGGTACTAATCAAGATGCAGAAATTTCAGAGTGGTTCGAGTGCAAAATTTAAACCCTAAGCCAAACAAACATGAACAGCTGCGAGCCAAAACAAAAACGCTATTTGTCCATGAGTTTAGGGAGTATGCGTGGAGCGTAGTAAGCCGCTTATTTGCTTAATCCATGTTGAGGTTTCAGGGAGAATTAAGGCTCCTGGGGCTGTGCACTATTTCCCCCTTCCCCTAATATAACGAATTCGTTTGCCTTCAATAAAGTATCCATGCTCTGCAAAAGGCTTTCATCTTTTCAAGGTGTTCGTCCAAGTGGTCCACACCAGTGCAATAAGATTTGGTGATTAAGAGTTTGGAATGGTTTAGAAAACACGAAGTAGAACGTTTGAATGTAATACGGCAAACAGTTCTTCAAATAATGATGCACAAATATGCTTCCGTTTTAATAAAACATCTTTTTATTCGAAGAGTATATGCTGTAATGACCTTAAGCCAAAATTCAGCATGGAAATTGAGCCTTATTTTTCCAAAAGCTTATGTCGCCTTTGTTTAAAAATATAATCTTTGCACACCATTGCATTTATATTCAAAACTAAAAATCTAATTTATTATTAGATGTTGTCTTTTAGAAGCATTTCCCATATTTCTCAATAACCTTGAGAGTCTTATATTAATTAAATATTCGCACGGCTTCCAATTAAATCGCTAGGTTTCCGGCGCATTGTTTAAGCTGCGGACCAATAGGATGGGGACGTTCTTTCTGTCGCTTGTATCATCTTAATATTGTTTTAGAGATGTGTAAGTCTGTACAGTTTTGGTGCTTCGTACTTGACACTCTGTCCAAAAGACTTTACACATATTTCGGCGAAGCATTTTAGTGTCTGTCATTTTTTTGTATTCGGGTGGTATTCATAGCGGTTATTTTCTTGCTTGGTAAGGTACCCATAGTGGCTATTCCCTGGACTGGCGACCAATTTATGACCACGTTCTACCTATTTGAACTTGTTTTGATTTCTACTTATTCCTTTTTTATCCTGAATCATTTGCGAGATGTGTGTCTTAGGTAGCGGGCGAACTGAACGTACTATTCGTTATACGTCTTGTAGGGCCTAATCGGTTTTGGGAGCGCCCTACTTAGTTTTGTTAGTGTTTTAGGATAAGTTGGCACTTATATTAGCATTTTGGGCGATTTTTAAAAAATTTCGGACTTATTAATGTTTTTATGCCTATCAAATAATCTCTAATTTATCAAAACATTCCTGGATATGATGCGCTGGTGTCGTTTGAGCTAAAATGAGCTGAAGCACAGCATTAATTTCTGTGTACTTGAGTTAAAACTAGCCAAATATTCCTTTGCTACACTTTTAATAAGTGAATGAAGACTCAGTCCTGCCACGATTTTTCTCATTTGACTTTTAAATTATCCGATCATATTAGAATAAACTACTTCTAACTCTGTTATTTCTGTTACGTTACTTTGATCTTTTTATTTTTAACACTTGCACGCACTTCCTAACATTTGATGCCTTTAAATTCTGGTTTGCGTTTTAATTGCACTTGTTAATCTACTCCTCTCTTTCACTCCAATTCATCAGAGATCTTTTCGCAGCATACTACCCTTCTTCGAGCGCGTTACAGCTTGTTTGCCGATGCAGTTAGGACATTCTGTTCAAATTTTTTCCTACTAGCATTGTAATTTCGGCGATATATGTGATAGATGGCGACATGCACTGCTAACAGCCTCATTTCATTCTTTTATGCATTCTAACTAGCTGTATTTGCGATGTCCATCCAACCAAATAATATCCGAAGAATATTTTAATGAAGTTATTGTGTTTTTGCAAACTCCCAGTTATCCCGAATCTCAGTGCCTCTGCAAGACCTTTGTCTTTATCGCAGTTGTTTGAACGCGTAGGGTTCATCGGTGCTATCCTCATCTCTTGGATTGGTCTTAGCTGCTAATGCAATTTCCTCCCCCCATGGTTGGACTAGGCATCAATTTGCTTACTTGTGAAACGTTTTATGCGAAACTCGCCCCATAATTTTTTTCACTTTCCCTTGAAAGGCAAATTACGATATAATGAGGGCTTTACCTTCCCCAAATGAGTATTTGGCAGTAGTCACTCCACTTTTCTGGTTTCAGATCGTCTACTAGTCTTCTCCCTTTCCTGTGTATTCTCTATCTGTAACTTCGCCCTGACAAATTTTTTTTGCGTTACTTCGATGTGGATAGCACTGTAGGAACCCCGCCTCTTCTCTGAAGTGAACAAGTGAGATTATTTTTCGGTATTTTTAAAAACATAAACGCCACCGTGGCATGTCAACGATACTTTACTAATTTGTGTTTGCTTTTCCTTTTGTCAAGAAATCCTACAAAAATACAGTCATTATGTTTCATTTCAAAGTGCCATGGTTTTTCTTAGAACTTATTTTGATTTCTTTTAACAAAGACGGGCTGATTGAGATATGCGTTGCCATAATTTGGAGTCCTTCTACAGTTTTGTTCCTCTAGTCGTAGCATATCGCTTTGTCTTCTGTAGATATATCTCCTTCCCCTTGCTCTCCGTACAGTCAATCTGGCGGCACTAGTTTGGTACTTCTCATGCATTTTCCGTCTAGTAAAATACTACACTTTTTACAAAACGAATTTCGGCCCGCTTGTATCCAGATTACCCCACATCACGACACGCGAGGGGATGACAGTGAATCCAATCCACACCTCTGAGGTTTAGATTCTCGTGGAAAAAATATTTAAGCAGTAGCTTAGTTTTCTACTAGGGGTGCTCATTGTGAAGTCTCGTGTTTTACCTTTGATTCATAATTTTTTCTCCTTCCAGGTGTAATGTCGGGACGCCTATAAGGCTGTTGCTCATCGGAAGTATGTGGCTTGCCAATTGCCTGTGCATCATTTCTTTTTTCACATTGCTCTTTCATCCCGTCCTGTTACGAGCCGTGACAAATGATTCAGGTAAGTACGATATCTTTAGATATTTCCCTTAAGGTACCCATTTGTCCATGCTCTCCTTCCAAAATACTATGACATTTTCAATCTCATTTCATTAATGACTGTGTACTCGTCACAAAGTAGATCTATGTGCAACAATGATATCTCAATGCAGCTTGCTGTCCTCAAACTTAACATCAATGTAGCAAGGTCACAAGAGAAATCGTCTTGGCTGCTCATTACTGTTTTTTGACTTGTTTCACCCACGTGCTTTTTATATACGAAAGTGCTCCCTGCAAACTAACAAACAAATGGTGAACTAGGCCAGCGCACGGACAAGCGCTACAGCGCTTTTCCCACGTCCGCGTCTTCTTCAGGGATCTCCTGTAACATTCTCTCCTTTCTTTTCTTCTTTTTATTTCTGTAACGATTTACAGCCGTGAGTGTGCGTGTGGTGGTGCCAGACCCCTGTCCCTGCATGCTTTATCATTGGGAGGTTTGATCCCAAGTTCCACGTGCTTGCCTCTTTTGGGAAATGTAGCGAAACATTTAGTGAAAGAAAAGTTGTTTCGAATTGGAATGTCTGTGTGTGTGTGACGAATCACTTCACTAAGCGACGAATCTTTCCCGCTTAATACTCGTCTGGTCCTGCCTTTGTTTTTTCCTAATAGCCATTTTGTATTATCAAGTACGCTAGAATGCGTGGGAGCCTGTTGCTTGATTGGACGTGAATTGCTCCTTTACGTTTCGTGGAGTAGTGGGAGAAGGAAGAGGTGCGAATATTAGTGGTAAATCCTAGTTTTTTCAACCCTCTGACGGCGAATCGTGTCTAGACACCCTGTCTTTAAGACCGCGTTGACCTATGGACGATTATTTATTCTTCTGCCTGTCCGGGCGTGCAGCTGAAAGAGCTTGCATTGAAAATACCTTCGTTTACCACATCATTCATGTCGATGCTAGATTTTATCCTGCTTTTGCAGTCAGCATTACTGTCGTCAACAGCTTGCACTTCTTCGCAGAAGGTGTCGTATTGTGAATTGAAACACTTTACTGTCTGCTATCCACAAGCTATGTGTAATAGTGAGTGCAAAATTTGAATGCTGCAAATGCATGTCTGTACACACTGGTTCTGTCAATCTACTTGCGATTTATTGTAAAATCTCTCCGATGGAATACGAACATGCAGTGATTGGATAGCATGGGAAGAAGGGTGGTACTGCTACGTAAACATCTTCCCACCTCTTGAAAGGAACACACACTTGTCTATACGAGACTTAACACACGCTAACACGTTCACACCACCAAAATTTAGTATAACCCGACCATAGGGATCATCAACAAACCACCGCTGTTGTGAGCCCGAACAGTAGCTCCGTCTTCTGCTTTCATCTTTTTGCGGTGATAGTGTCAAAGCTTCATTGTTACCTTTTTTTTACAAGTGGGGTGTGGTTCACACAATTTCCGGACGAAACAATAAATAGATGCCTCCTCCCTTTTCGCCGTCCATTGTGGCTTACAATCAAGGTCCAAGTGTGTGTTAAAATGAGATGGGTCCTGTTTTCAAACCCGGGCACTGATCTGTAAGACCATTTTTGAAGTCTGAATCATACCACCGGTGTTTATCTCTTTCCCACTTAAATTTGTCAAGTGAGGTTGCCTTGAAAGGTGTCGAATTATGCCTTACACCTTATGTTCTTTGATTTCTTCGAGGAACAGCGTCCGGGGGTGGTAATGACACAACTGCTGTAGTGTCCGCTTCAACAATTTTGCCCCCTTTGCAGCTTTGTTGAAATATAAAATTTCATCATGTTTCGTTAGGTGCTACTGATGGCTATGCTTCTATGTAAAGCTGTTGGGTGCTTTTAATCACACGTCTTTTTTCTAACAAGCCTCTGAGGGGCGGATGGACTGGTTTTCAAGTTCAATTTATTCGAATTCGTTAAATTATCTTTCTCGATCATTTTCACACCTTTTGTTTCTTAGTTTAAGCAATCAAATTTTTATCATATATTCCTTCCCTGTGGTGGGATTCCGCTTTACAAACTTTTGCCGTAAAAGTTGTAAAATGGCTAGAATGGTTTATCTCCATAAAAAAGTGATTTTCTCGAACCATCGGTAGCAACTTTGGCGACTATATGAGTAGAAGACCTTGATTCCTTTCGGCTAAACTGAATGGTTTGTACACTTTGTTCACAGGAAAGGTGGATTGGTTGACGCTACACAAAGTAACACTAAATTCGGCTATCTACCTGCCCAGTCGTCTTTGTGGTAGTCATGTCATGCTCCACTTATTTCATAAAAAACTCTGCTCTAGTTATTAGTGAGAGGAGAAGGCATTAACTGAAGGCTCCTCATCCCTTTCTCCACTTCAGATACCCAAAAGTCAAAGCGATCTCCGCCGTCACCTTTTCAGCTGGGCGATTCGCCGACTCCAGGGGTCGCCTCCTCGATCAATTGGCGCCTTTCCTTAGGTAATATCAACTCCACACGCGTTGGTTTTGCGCCTCCCGCTCCGAGACCCTCGAAGCAGCCCTTCCGCAACAAGGGTGAGTTTTGCGTCCTTCCCCCCTTGGCTGTAAATTATGGGCTTACAGGATTCTGTATACATATTCAAGTGCTGTAGTTTTGAGGGGCTTCGTAAACATAGTCATGTCCTTTTGGTGATTTATCGTGTGTGTGTTTGTGTGTGCGTACATCGTTTTGTACTAAGTATTTGCTGGATTGATGATTCCTGCGTCACTTGCACCCTAATTGTCGGTGTAGTTTGGTGCGGACTGTTTATACTCCTTTCATGCGTCTGACAGTAACTAGGTTTTTCGACAATTTTTGAGGTAAAGCGAGAGAAGAGCGGATTACACTATGTGGAAATTGCCTTCCTCTCCTTCCCTCTTGCTGTGTCAGGCATCTTGCGTACGGGTGGCGAGTAAGACAGCCCTGCCAATCATTCACGCCCTTAACCCTTTTTCTATGCTCAGCACGGGCTGTGGGTTTTACGTTCCAGTACTTTTTTTTTAATTTTTGGAAGGGGAGAAAGAAAATTAAGTTTATGTTACTGCATTTATTTTTTGCTCTCTTCCTTTTACAAATCACGGGGTGACATTATTTGTAAGGGGCTTTGGTCGTTAATTAGCCGCACAGACGCAACCGTCATTTTTTCATGTACATCCTTGGAAAGGTTCACTTATTTTTGTCTATGTGGCTGCCCTCGTGATAAAAACAATTCAGCACCGAACAATCTATTCCCACGGGACTTCAAGTTTCTTATATCAAAACAGGCCACTTCTTTGTGCATTATGTTACGTTTCGCAGCCTCGTGGAGACCAGAGGTAAGGATAATCGGCGACAATCTGGCGGTGAACTTGTCCTGGCCCTCAAGGGACAGTCAGCAGCGTCAACTCAGTCACTATCGCATCCAGTTTCGCTACCGGGAGCCGCATGAGCGCCGTTGGGACCGAAACTTCGTTGTTGTGCAGACTCGTCTCTCTGGCAGGGTAAGGGCCTTCTCTTTATCTCCTTGCGATTAGGCACACATTTCAGAATAGGTGCTTGATACACCAACTACCACCGTCGCACATGTTTGATGACTCCGTTTTTGAACCTGATTTCGTCCAGTACCCTCGGATTTGTTGAAATATAAACGACAAAGGAGGGTTAGAGTGGTCATCCTGATCTGGAAATACTTATATCTGTAGTTTAGTTATTGAGTGGTAGTTGAGTTTGTCAAAAAAGTAGAATCTTATACATGCTTGAACTTTTGCATTCGTGGCGATTCTTACTGCAGAGTTGTCTTGGGACTATTCTTGGGTGCATGGCAAAGTGCGGTTTGGAGATGTTCGATATCCTCAGCATAGCAACTGTAGACGGTGGCGACAAAGACGTCATCTCCTCTTTGCTTGTGGCACTTTTTCCGGCATCATGTGCAGCCGATCACTCACGCACGCGCCCAGGCAGTAGTGTTGCCATAGCTACGCAGACGCACCCACCGCAGCTAGTCACCGTGCTACCCAGACAGGCAGGCGTTAGGTAGCTGGCACGTCAGCCGGCATGCTAGCCGGGTAGATTTTGTACTTACGCACACACTTTCTGAAGGCGAGAGGGCAAGAGGACGGACATGCAATACGCTTCCGCCGCCGCTGCCTCCTTGTCAAGTGTGATCGCACCACACCTTCGCCATGGACGAGTATTCAATCTCGTTCCCCTTGACCTAGCTAATGCGTGACTGACTGTACCATAATGGTTTTTTGGCGCAAAATGGCAGCAACTTTACCGTCTGTTTCCGCGCTTTGCTTGGCTTTAGCGTGTGTGGTCATACTTTAGTCCATTTGCCCTTGACATTGCAGGAGCAGGTAGGGAAGCACGTTCTAACTGGACCGTTTGGAAAAGCGAAGTATATGGTATGGCTGCTGGCCTAATTGGGCTTTGGGTTAATTTAAAACCGTGTGAAAGATGAGTATATTTGATGTGGCGACCAGGAGCGTGGGAGCGGTCTATGGAATTTTGCCAATTTCGCATTTAAGCACGTTCTTGCCAATGAATATTTTACAATTATTTGCCATTTATAAGCTTATGTCAAATTTAAAATATAGTACAAAGATGCGCATGCTGTTTGTCATGTCCTGTGTTTTGGCCAGCAAATCCATTTTATGCTCTTATTTGGCGTTTACAATTTCGACATGTGGTCGTCTTCTGTTCGCACAAAATTCCATATAACTAGGCCAAGAATTTGCGGGGGGATGATAAACTTAGATAACGTCCAAACAAACCTCTCCCTGCTGAAATACTTGTTTTTTCGACAAAGGTGAAGGAGCCCTACATGTATGTGACGAACAAGCAACCCGGCGGACTGGAGGCCGGCAAAGTCTACCAATTCCAGGTGGTCGCGGTCTTCGTTGATGCCGAGGCACCAGAGGAGAAGAGTCGGTGGTCGGCCACCATCTCCTTCGATTACATTTCGCCTGAGCCTCCTCTGGTGCGAGTGGCTCGAAGACTGGTGAGGTCCTCTTCAATTCCCTCTCGACCGCATTAATTACCTTTATTGACCCCCACCGCTGATACTTTCTTGAGGTTCACCTATTTTATCTCTTTTTCCACCACCGTCACGCACGTGTGACACTTTAATTTTTTCGTCTCAACTCGGCACCACAAGTATGTCACATTAGCTTGTGCTAGCTGGTTACGTCAACTCATGTGTTACACGTAACTTCGTTGAGTTTAAAACAATAAAATAACGTTACAATGATTGACTTAGTCTGGGGCCAATTACAGCCGTTTCTGGTTGTCAAATTGACTCAAAGGTTTAATAACTCTGAAAGACCTGAGTTAGAGTTCGGTAATCGAATTCCTTGATTTTTATCCTCTACTCTTGTTTCAGATTCTTTCATACTTAATTGCGGTTACATGCTGTGCTTTCAAGTGATCAGTTTCCTTTAGTGAAATGTCGACAACCCATAGCCTAAGCGAAGTTGTGGAATCTAGAACTTTGCAATTCCTATTTCTCCGTTACGCTGGTTTTCTGCCCAGAAAATTTTAGTTTCTGGACGCATCTGAACGTAGGAATTATTTTAGCCGGCCACTATTTTTCAACTACAAAGGAGGCAGAAATGGCCATTTAATTTGATGCTGAAATATTCTTAATTTCTTTATTTGCAACCAAAAGTAATTCGTGGAACTTGCAATCTGACGTTCTGCTCTTCCAGCCAGATCCGTGATAGTGCCCATTTTTGGGATGATGGTGGATATGTACATATAAGTAGCTTCAAACGTTTTACATTTATACGGCAACGTATTTGGAGTGCTCTATACTTTTGCGTAATGGGTGTTGGACACTCATTTTTTGTAGCCGGATGGAGCAGTTCACATCAAGTGGTCGAGGCCCTGGCGACAAAACGATTTCAAGATAACGCGCTTCATAATTCTCTTCCGCAAGGAGAAGCGACTCCCAGGTGGAGAGACAGCTTTCCACGGTTTCCAACATATCACTGCATTGGGCAGCCTCGAGGTAGGCTTCTACTTGAACTTTTCCACCGCGAATTTGGGAGCTTATTTTGGAATTTTTTGCCTCACAATATTCCAAACCGTGGTGGGGCGCTGTCTCATCGTTACATCTTCGTCGTCTCTTATCCCAACTTCTCCCCTTAAAATCTGCCCTTTAATCTTCCTCCCTCCTTCATCTTCAAACTTTCTACTCGTAGGTGGCCCAAAAATGAGCTGCTTCTTTTCCCCAAAATTGTAACTACTATTCTCTCTCCTCATCACACTCGTCCGCATAGTATTTTGTGTCCATTTGCGTTACGGTGATATTTAGGCGAAATGGGAAGATAACCATTAGTGTGGTCAGTGAGTCACCGTCGTATTGGTAGATATATAAGTGCCTAAAGGTCAGTGGTGTCTGTGCTGTGCCGTGCTTTATATGCGGCTCTATAAATGCCCTAACGGTCAGGTTCTGCGCCAATGGCGACCCTCCCCCCCGCTTTCCTTCTCCTCCCTCCCTCCATTTCTCCTCTCCCCATTTCCCGTAAGGTGAAGAGACTTGAAAAATCGCTGAATTGGTCTTTGCACCGCCATCCTCGGGCAGGCTATTTCATTCTCTGCTTATCATCATATGCCAGAAGGTATTGGTGAATCTTAGTTGTTTCGATGGCAGAAAAAGTGATCGAATTTCTTCAATTTTGATCCATTTTCTTAATTCAGTCTCCCAACCCTTATTTTCGTACATCAATTGATATCATCATGTACATGTTCTCGTGTTTTTTCTTTCTTGCTCCTGTAATTTGAATTGTTCACTCTCCCTTAACCGACCATCCCATGTAAACCTTCCTTAGATTGTACCTGTGGAAAGCCACTGGGATCCGTGTAGTCTTCCTCTGTGACATATCTTTAAAGCTTCCACGCTTAGACTCTGCAAGGCTGGTTTCCTTAAGCACCAGTGATGCCGCCCTCTCGATGTGCAGGTGGAGCTCTGCTGGGGTGGTGCATTGCTAACCCTGAATCATGCAAGCGCCTGACACCACACGCCTCAGAGTGTCATCCTATTCGTGCACCTGAAGCATTGGGAAACACCTTAAATTTATTCGGCATTTCTGCTTTCTATTTGGTAAATCCGAATGCCTTTTTGAAGAAGTTTTGAAGAGGCAGATTTTTGGGAGCCTATTTCTAATATAATCGAGGATGTTCGTAAGAGTGTGGAAACAAATTGAACTTTTGACTCTGGCGGTTTGTTACCACTGTTAGAAATGAGAACCTATGAAGCTTTTTCTTAAAGATATATGGATGAAGTTGTAAATTCCTGATGAAAGATGTGTGAAAACTTGGCAGAAACCATTCTTCAATCCAGAAAGAAACTCATCAAAGCTCAAACTTGGAATTTAATAGCCTTCAATCGCCCCATATTGCCTCGTCATGATTTTTTTTTTTACTCACATCTCATCTGGACAACATGGGCAAAACTAGCACTGTGGTCCGCAGCTGGCCGTTTAGAGTTTGATTGCCTTTGAGTTGTCTGCTATTTCGAAGATTAATTCCGCACACCGGAAAAATTTCTTAAGTGAATCCACTAATCTGAATTTCAGTGCAATCTGTCACAAGCGTTACAAGACCGAAGACCGTCTTGTGTGCGGTGGGGCTCATTGAAAGGGATTCTGACTTCTGATAGCATCCGGGGCTGTGGTGGTGGTGGTATCGATGATGGTGGGCAGCCATCACGTCTCCTCTCTTCCATGAGTCATACAATGTCATTAATCCCTCCCTCTCCCCTGTCTCCTATCCGCACGACTGTGCCGAAGGATGACATCAAATTTCTCTTTTGGTCGTTCCAAAGCCTCTTCACCGTGTGCTTTTACAAGTTTCCCTTGACTGCTCTATTCCTTTGAGCTGCAGGTTTTGAATCTTCATCACACAATTCCATCCAACCATTCCGGTTATCCTCTATGCACGCTGGGGTTTGATTACAGTGCGTTAATTATACGACCACTTTTGTTGATACCTTTCTGACATTTTCTGGATTGGTGGGAAGGGGTTGAAGGGAAGGAAATCGTACAATCACGAATCTCCCCCTCCTTCCCTATATTGTTATGTTCCTGTAGGTTGTTGAACCACGCCCCTGCGCACATAGACAAATGCAATAATTTTACCGTCGCTTTCGAATAAACCACTTCTCCATATCACCCCTCTAGATCCTCTTGATGTATTTCCCTCCCCATGCGTTTGTGCTGTGCTGAGTCGGGTTTTCAGTTCACCCCTGAGTAGTGATTGATTGGTTTGCGCCAATCAGGAAGGCCATCTCAAAGTTGACCTTTGTGGCTACCGGTCTGACTCGTCTGCTACTCGTGAGTCATGCGTACAGCAACTCACGCATGCAACTGTTCTTACAGGTCTGCTTGAGGGGTACTTTGGTCTATTATTGAGGTCCCACATCCCAAGGGTTGTCCACCTTTAATTGAAACAGATTTCTCAAGAATCATTGCTTTGGGAAAGCACCTGTTCTATAAAAGTTGGAAATTGGACCAAATGACTTACCAATGGCTTAGAAGCTAGTTGCTAAATAGGAATACGAAGCTAGTTTGTTCTAATACCAGTGCTTTAGCTACTTACATGGATGTTTTAATTCAGTTACAGATCGAGTTAATACTATCGAAAAATGGTCATTTCTCATCCGACCAAGAACGGTCCAAGAATTTTTTTTAATCACCATTTATGGGGAATGGCTAACCAACTAGTGCCTCTGCAAGCTTATGATCTGATCATTCAATGAACCAAACGTCCTGGCTCGCTCTCCTTCCTGCGATATAATTGTTGGACTTTGCCTCTAGCAATTACACGTCCTGAGATACCTGTTTTTTATTCATGGAGAGCCGGCGGTAAAGGAAGTCATTTATCACGTCGCGATTTAGCCTGTTTTTCTCCCTTATTTCTTCCATTCCCTTCCCCTCCTCCTCCTCCTAATGAAACCTTTTTCTGTGCAGTTCGCACCTCGCTATAGTCTCCATTACTTCTCCATATCACTGACCGCTAGGTCTGATTTACGCTGTTGTGTGTTGTGGATTAATATTTTGAGCTTTTGGGGCCCTTTTAAAGCGGAAGACGGAAAAGCCCACCATCATCACGCAGGAGTTGCAAATAAAGGCGTATGTTTTACTACTCCCATCCAGGCATAATTAACCGTTTTGCTGATTCTTTCAACTGCCAGTTAGTTATGACCTAACTATCAAAATCCACCCACCGAGATGGTTTGCGGTCCTCTAACAGTGCTCCACGAGGGTGTCAGAAATGCGCGTCATCTTTTTTTGCTTGTTTAAGTTATCAAGGTAGGGCTTTAAAAGCATTCTAAGTCTGGCTCCAGTGCATGCTCCATTGGAGATTCATTAGAAGGTATTTCCCTGTAGATGTTTCAAACCAAACGGATTGTGGACCTCGAAAACAGAATCCTCCAAGGTGTTTTGATTAGAGGGGCCATAGACTGTTTGAAGTTGTGAGCGCCAATGTGTCACTTGAGCGTCCTCTCCTTGATATATAAGTGGATGAAACATCTGGCTTTGGTGGTGGTAACCCCTGTGATGATGGTGAATTTGCATCCTTTTCACAATACATTATTCCTTCGCGATTCGTGTGTGCGTTCACCAATCATTTGATTGCGTACCGTACATGTGTGCGTGTGCGCATGTGGCAATGCTGACGCGTCCTTTTCCTCCTGCTGCTGTTGTGAAGATGAAGGAAACCGTGGAGGAGGCGATCATCATGCGGGCTTCGAGTCCATATTTGACGTGCTAGTGCGTGCACCGTGCCCTCGTGCACACACACGCTTACACGAAGAGAACCGCGTGTGCTTCTCCCCGTTGGCTAGTTGGCTTGATGGTTAACTGGCTGGTTGGCTGGGTGAGTGAATGAATGCATGAATGACTGACCGCCTAGCCAGTCACAACGACCGACACGCACATCTGCTAATTCTGCTTTCAGATTTTTTTGTATACTTCCATGTATGCGTACTTATGGATGTGTAGTAGACCCATGGCTTTTTCAAGTCTGTCGGGGCTCCGCCAGACGCTGTGTGCGTGTGCATACACGCTGTGTAGTCTTGGCGGGAAACGCACTTCGTTCGTTCATTTAAAGTATTTACGCTCATGGCTTCACGTTCACCTGTTTGTCTGCAGAACGCAGGGTAAGGGAGGGGAGGGGAACAAAAGGTGACCTTTCTCTGCATCCTGCTAGGACAACATTCCTTTAGGCAGCAAAGGCACCTCTGCTTGTGGCCCTGCTTCAGCGTCATGTTATTGCTTCAGTTCCCCTAACTTACACACTTTGGGTACTTCCTTGTCTGTGTGTGTATGCGCATGGAGATGGGTGACTGTGTGGTATGGCAATGTTCAATTACCTTAACTACGTTTGGAGTCTCACATTTACTTTTCAGCTTCTGTTATTTTTTCTGTCTGTTATTTCAAATAAAGCCATTGAGATGCCTATGTGCTCGTGTGATACGTGAGCTTGGAATTAAAGCGCGTTTTTGTAATTTACTCTTAAATCACACACACACACACACCCGGCAAGACATTTATTTCCATCTCATGCAAATCGACCACGCGCTTGCTTAAGAGCAGCTCCTAATTTACTGTTCTGTTTCGAATATTTGCAGACTGAACTTTTATGGCTTTGTCATTGGGCTTGCTTTTCTGACCTCCAATCGGTTTGAAATTAAATTTAACATCATTAGGGTGGATGAATTGCCCAGGCTCCTGGAAAGGTGATATAGTAATTTCAACTTTTATACACCGTTTTGAATTCAAGCGGTAAAGCTTTTCTCGATTTACGTGTGCAAAACCCAAGGATTTTTGTATGGATTAAGTTAAACCGGCATTATGTGCTATGGAATGGTAATATTTTATAATCCGTATCGGCGAAATATTCAATGATTGTGTTGAAATCAGAAATGACAACCCTTTAGCAATCAAATTTCCTGGAAACGCAACTTTGTTAGTAAATTGTGTGTCTCTCTACGATTTGTCGGTTGTTGAAAGCTTCATCAGCGACGATAAGAAATCTGTCTAATCAGTGTTGCCTAAGGTCATTGGTAATGCCCTAGAGGTGACTGCGCGCAGCACAAGCAAATCGTTGAATTATGAAATCGCCAAGACTTCAAAGTCGTAGAAGGACTGACGCTGACTTAGCTTGGAAAATGGGAGAAATAATTTGGGCGGTTGTTGCAATGATGCTGCCGTGTTGAATTTACTTGCACACATTTATTGTGAAGAGGTGACAGAGAGTAAAATTTTGCTTAACTTGTGCTTTTTTATGCAACGAAAAGGGCAAAGCATTTGTCGAGTAATGCATTGTTTTTGCTTACTTTTTAAATCTTTACAGCTTTTTGTAATTAGTGTTTTTTTTCTGCAAGCTATTTAGCTGAGTAACCATAGTAGTGGTTTATTGTTAAGGTAGACAAGGCCTCTTGAGGAAAGTGATCATCTATCTTCTTTGATAAGGGTCGAAATTAAGAGAAAGAAACCTAATCCTCTATCATAGGAGTATAAGGTGACGCGACTTGATCGAAGTGCCGGATACCAATTCGTGGTCTACGGAGAGAACACACCAGAGGGAGTCGATCCTTCCAAGGCTCTATTCACAGGCGGCCTCAACGGTAGAAGGATCACCGCCTTCAGTCAGGAGGTCTTCGTCCCTATGGCTGTGGTGAGTCATCTCTCCTACCTCCGCGTGGGTGCATTTGATGCCCAAGCACCTCAGTCCAACATTTCTGACATCCTAGCGGTGGTTTCCATCTTTTAGGCGCTACCAAACTCCTCTTTGTAGTGATGCCACAAGAGGCCGAGTCTTTTGTCAGATAACTAGTGCTCATCGAAAGCATATGGCCCTCCTCCACACCTTTGCAACACCTCATTTCTAGCCATGCCCCGATCTCTCTCTTTCCCCTTATGGCGGACGGTCGCTCAAATATAAGGATCAGCTGTCATAGGCTGACTACTGTCAGTGAATTGACAGCGATACCTTTCGCTGGCATCCAAGTTTAGGTGTTGGTACCGGGGCTATGTCGTGCGCCAACTGCCTCTGGCGTCCTCGAGGCAGGCTAATTGGCAGGTCTTTATTTCTTCACTGCGCTCACAAAATGCTAATCAGCTGCACGGATTTCCACTTCAAATGCCACACCTTTTCCTGTTGAAAGCAGAGTTTCTGCCAAAAAACACCATGGCACCTTACAAAACATATTACAGTGTGTGTCACTCAAGAAGATATGCCGCCACCGGCATTGCACCATATCGTCAGGGGTTTGAATTCGCCAAACAAACTGGGCTCCTCACCACTATGGGCTGAACCCCCCTTTTGTAGCCACATTAACGTATCCAGTTTTTGCTGCCTGGGGTGAAGATCTGTAACAGAGTCCTCTGAAATTCCCTCATACTTTCCATTTCAGCGTACTGCAGCTACCAAAGAGTCCCATAGTGGTGTCAGTGGAGGAAGTTCGTCCACCTTTAACAACCAACCGACTCTCTTGGATATGAATGCTACTTCCTCCAACTTCCTGATGTTCCTCATTCTTGGTGTGCTAGCGGGCGCGATGCTCATCGTCATGACCTCTCTCGTCGCCATCTGTTTCTTCCGCCAACGCAAGGAGAAACTGCGTCTCCTCGCTCAAGTCAATGACAAAGGTAATCGCTCTCTCCTCTCTGCAAGCAAATATGTTCCATGTTTGCCTTGTCTAGTGTCTGGTTTTAAGGAAGAAGATGGGGATGGAATGTGTACCTTATGCGCCATGCGTAGTGGGTGGGGAGAACAGATTTTCCCGCAGCTGTGTGGACCATGCTGCTGTTTTCTACCTGTGTAAGGGTGTGAAAACGTGTTTTTGCGCCCAGAAGACGATATAGAGCGCTTTATGAAATAGCTGTAGCAAACAGGCGAAAGGGGAACTCGTGCAATCAAGATTAATGTCTCCAAGTGCATAGGAAACCGAGGAATTCTTTGAGACAACAACTGTTTTCCCGCGGAAAAACGAATCCTTCAGTGATTTCCACATTACCCTGGAGGGCCTCAACAAACTCGCTTACCAATCCCATTCCCTCCCTCTCCGCCGGCACATTCCATGTGTTCATTTTTATGCATCTTGTCAAAACACGGCACGTCACAACTGTTAGACTTGAGTTTCAACAGACTTAGCATTCGTCGTGATTATGCCTCATTGCGGATCTCCACTTTATGCGTGTCCAGAAATAGAACCCTATTCTATGGCAAGGGATTTGCTAGGACTGACTATTGTGAAACCAAGTATTCTCATTTCCTGGAAGAGCCTGGCTCCTTAAAACGTTACTATGGTTTCATAAGACTCTGTATTGATCACGACGGAAGTTTCCTGTTCAACTTTGCAGTGGCTTTACTAAGTTACACAGCGAGGCCGTTTTAAATAATGAGAAGCTTCGGTACTCTTCTTTTGCACTTTGTCAGGGGCACTACTTCCTGAAGCATTATGATATTGAGTAATTTTTATTTACCTTAAAACCCGAGGGCCAACGCTTCTGATTTTTGTGGTAGCTTGGCCAAGGGAGTGACAGCCTCCCTTTTTTTGACACAACATATCTGGTGGTGGCGGTTTCGTAACCGACGTTGACTGTTCAAAAGGTCTGTAGCACGGAAAAGCGTGTTATTAAATTTGTGTTGATGTGCATGAATTTTACGAGGTTTAAATGGTAGTTTTAGTTAACCACGTGACACCGACCTCCCACATCCCTGAAAGTGTGTGTGGGCAGTGCCAATATTCCACCCTTACCTTATGTTTCCCCTTCCTCTTTCTTAAACCCGGATAAAATGTTATATTCCTTACTTTTTTGATTGGACAAATCAAAATCTGCACAATCGGACGATCAAATAGTGAAATAGGCCGCTCATTAACAGGCTTATTCATTTATGGCCTGCCTAATAAGCAGAGCAGCGTACAAATGCCGTTGCTAAGCTGCGATGTGGTGTGGAGGATTAGTATGTAGGCAAGCGACAGGAATAATGACTCAACTTATAGTCAAAAGCAGGCTTCTCAAATGTCTTGGGGAGCAGCGTTTCCCTCCTCCCTCTATCTAACTTTCGATGGCGGCGCAATCATGTGTACGAGTTCCGTCAGCACGAGTGCATGCGAATGCTTGTGCGTTTTTTTGGGTTTGGCGGTCATCTCAACAATTGCAGCGAGGTATCTCACCTTCCTCAACTTCCTGTGGATATGTACGCAACTTGTGTCGATCCAAGACCCAATCCTTCACATATTTACATATGCGTTCACTTGTTTTCTTCCGCCAGTAGATAGCATTGAAAGTATTGCACATCTGTCCTTTCTCTCTCTAGTTGACACCGACTGTCACAATCTCGGCAGGTATACAAATTTTTCCTAGTTTATATTCCAAACTACGTCATTTTCAACTATTTCGAAGGTTCCATGTGACTCCACGTTAACCTTCAGGTCTCCTCCATGAGGGCAGGCTGTTCCGCAGTTTTTAATGCTTTGCGACCCGCGACATATCAAAATATCTAAGGCCATTATGAGATGCTTTAATCCGGCCATAACCCCATAGTGAAGCCACCAAACATCTGCTGGATCTTTATCAGAAATAATGTGAACTAACTCTCACAACGCCGAATTGGCGACCGAAACCCCCGCAGGCTGAAGACTCTAGGTAGCCAAACTTCAAATTCAAGGAATACTGTATTAAATTGCGCAAATTTACGAGCTCTTTGCGGCACAGTAATTACTCCTGACGCTTGTGTGACTTTGTGACTTGAGCTGCCTAACTAGAAGTTCTGTGTGGCCAGAGTGGCGGCAGTTTTGCATTTCATTAAGGATGAGTCCACTTTTTTCTTGCTGCCTTCTGCAAATTTGTAGTTTTTAATGTCGTCCTACCGCTGCTCACCCTCCTCCCTTTCCCCTTCGACACCACATAGCGCATGACCAGTGCCAAGTGAAGCGCTGTGACTCACGCCGCGATTCGTATGGTGTCACCTCGACACAATTCGATGAGGTGGGTAGAAGGATGCGTTTCCGCAAGCGCGTCTACAAGTTACAGTTCTTGCAGTAATTCTGGTTTACTTAACTTGCTGTCGCGCAGCCTCTCTCCAACTTCGGATTGTACGTTGCTGCGATTTGCTGTTTCACTAATGCTGGCGAAAGTGCATTAAATATCTGAACTGTTGAAGGCATTAATTAACAATAATATGGAAAACGAAGTGAAGACAACTTTTTATGAGTGTAATTTCGGTTCACAAGTGTTGTCAAAACGATGTAGTTAAGCCTTGCTTTCTTACCCCTGACTAGGCCAAGATAGAATGGCTTTTTTACAAAGATGTACGGTCTCGATAAATTTTAAATTGTTATTATGTAAACATTTTTGAATGACAATCAGAATTTGGCGATTTCCCTGACTCAATGGTTCAAATACGATTATAGCATGGGTTTCATCAATTGCGTTTGGCCTGAAAGCGGGAAAAAGAACTATTGCGTAATGGCCACCAGGCATGCAATGTCGTGCTCGAACGACTTCACGAAGCAGCATCGTGATTCCTGGCGCTCACTTTTCCCAAACATTTCATTTGTATACACACGATCGCATGTGCGAATTTTCCCGTCCGTGTATGCACTCGTGTCAAGCGTATATCAAGGATTACAACTCTGTCTTAGAGATTTTATTTTTGGAATTACTATTTGCATGAAGAATGGCCATGCTTTCGTGTGAGATTATAAGGTCTTATGACTTCTGCTGCTGCTGGCTTGCACTGCAGAAGTCCCCACGCCAGCTCTTTACTCCGTCGCCGGTTCCAGTGTTGATGTGAAGCTGCAATAACAACTTTTACGCCAACCTCACTAACGGCTGTGCCAACGCTACCTCATTCTGATCAGCAAAATGTGATTTCACTTAATTTTTATACCTTTCCATGATTTTATTGTCAACCTAATATGCACGGTACATTCAACTCAGGTCTTACCCAGTATCTAGCAGAGAGCCTTGTGCAGAAAAGCTGGAAGACCATTGACGTTGCTGGAATGAGTAGAGCTCTATACCATTACCATGAGATACTGGCGTTGATTTTATACTTGCCTCGCCGTCCAGACATGCAGCTGGTAGCAGGGTCGCCGGGAGCGAGTGAGAGAGGCAACGAGATGGCGAGAGGAGCTAGCGGTAGTGGTGCTGAGTCGGTGGGCTCAAAGGTGGTCACATCGAAGGGAGGAACAGGCTTCCTCTTATCAGAGTTGACTCCGATTGCGGTGGCAAATTTTCGCACGGCGTCCCCGCAACTCACCTCGGTCGCGGGGGAACGCGAGACTCTCCTCCCACCACCACAGATCCCACCTCCTCCTCCGCCACAATTCTCTGCATGTGAGTCCTGCCCTAGTGGCAGTCCAATCGCTGCACCCAGCGAATTCAACGTAGCGCTCATGGAGATGAAGCGTGAACCCCCTAGTGGGGGATCCATTCATGAGGAATCCGATGGTGAGTTTGCCTTCCCTTTCCTCGGTCGGTTTCAACATGCTTAATTGCTGTTCGCGCACAGTGCATCTTAGTTTTGATGTAGTCCAGCTGGGGCGGCAACGCACTTTTCGCTTTTGCTCCTATCTTACAGAATGCGGTGCTCAAGTTACCCTCGAGGCCATTATAAAGCATATTCTAGAGGCTGTTTATATCTATTTCAAGAAAGACTGGGCGCCTAGGTACACAGGTGGCATGAACTTAACCTCAAGCCACCAAAGAGGGTTTCAAAGCGAAGGGGGCTGCATGGCCTCGTATAGTCAAATATTTGATTAAAACAAACACACCCATCACTTCTGCTGTTTATTTGACATTCCTCTAATTTGATCATCAAAACGCTATCAACGTGGGTTGAAGTTAGTTGTGATGTAAAGCGCGTTTATGGCACCAGTCGCATTTTTCAGTCGCCGGCTTCTACATAGAAGAGTATCAAGTTATTCTTCAAGTCTGCTCACATATGTTTGGTAAAGGGACACAAGGGACACATTTTTACTACAGAACCATTGTGTTTTTTTAAAGCGCTGTTGCTCGCCTTGCTGACTCTTCTACCTACACCTGTCGTGGGACAGGGTCGGGTGGAGCAAGTCTTAGTGCCTGGCAGTGTACGCTGGATTTTAGTCTCCCTTCGGTGGAGACGTTTACCTAGAGGCCATCTAGTAAGGGGGATTTCGTGTTTTCGAGTAATGGAATGAACCGTTGCTTTCACAACAATGTCGTGCATATCTATTTAAGGGGTTTTCTTTAGTTAGTTTAATTTTGGGTCTTGCTTAGTTGCCGAACATTGCACAGGGGCTGAAGTAGGGAAGCACAATTTTCGATGGTTCTATTGATACCGTTTTCTGCGGCTCCACCCAATTACGGTAGATGCCTTATTCATAAGGCAGACAGCTGGGAAAATTGAGGATGCTGTCTTTTGGAGTGCCTTTGTTCGTCATTCACACTCAGAGCAGATCTCGTGTTTTGCAGACGGTCTTTTTTCCGAACAATTTCTTATCTTTAGTCATTCTGTAACCCTTTCAAGCATCACTTATAGCCCCACGGGTCCTATGAGTAAGAAAGTGGCAGCGCTGTCAACTCACTGGAGGACAAGAGACTGATTTTATGGGTGGTATGAAGAATCTGTATTTACTGAGTTAAATATTCAGATTTGAAGCAAATATTACTTTGCCACACTCTCATGCTTCCCACCAATGAACCCAAAACTTTCCCGATTTTAGACGATACCTCGAAGCATGCAAAGGGTACGGTGGGGGCCTTGACCTCCCCCTCAACCCACAGAAGTGTCTTCTTTACCCAGACTCCCATCCACTTGCGAGGCTACCCCCTGCGCGACTTCCACCTTCAACGGCGTCCACCCTCCCCGGCACTGAGGTTGGGGCCTGGGTTTCAATCCCCCAGTCGCAACTACTCCTATGATCACAGCCATAGGGACGGGTTGGAGGGGTGGAGCGCGACTGTAGAAGCAAATGGAGCCCTACTGGGCGGGCTTGGGTCCCATTCTTTCGTCTGCCAAAACTCCACCACCAGTGCGGACGACTGGTTCTCGAGCCTACATGCTCCCTCCACCTCCACCCATTTCCTTCATTTGACCTCTCTTAGTCTCTCTCCACCACCTCAACGCATTCAAGCCATCGTGCCACAGGCGGATAGGAACAAGGGAGAAGGAGAGGTGGTGAAGGAGTCGAAGGTTTTGCGAGATCTCAGTGGGTGTGTTTCAGGAATGCACTTTTCCTGTTTTCGCTCGGAAAGTGGATGTAGCCTTCCTATCGCTCATATTTTTGTGTTCATATTTTTGCTGAGTACATGCGCATAATCAATTCTGCCCGTACTTAGGGCCTTGTCTCACTTTATTGCGCTTATTTTCGCTCAGTCACTGTTCATGTGGTTGAGCTTTGTACAGTGATAACTCGGTTTTTGATTATCTCTAAAAAGATTAGTCGAAACATTCTCCCAAAGTACTTTTCTAACTCGGAAATAAGGGTGAAAAGTTTCCTGAGTTTCTTTTGAAATTTCAAGGAGGAATATGAAGCGTTATTCTTTCATTTGCACCATGCGTAAACAGGCCAGTTGGTGGCAAAGTGTTAGGTAACCCTCATTCGTGCTTTATAACGTAATATTTAGGCCGTTTTTTGGTGATCAGTAGGCTAACCTCTGGTGTTGCCCTTCGGATCTCAACTTTGTTTTATGGTCCACCAAGTACCACCCTGAGCTGGGTAGCGCCTTCTTACCGGTTACGTTTTTGAGTGATTACACGGCTTATTTTGCTTTGGTGTGGGCGAAGTTCTGTGGAAGAGTCGCGCTCCCAAAGTGCAAAAAATCCGCCTTGCGGGACGTCGGTTGCGAGTCCACTGGAGCGACCTCACCTTCACCGTCGGAGATGCTTCCATGGTCTCCGCAGTCATATCCATTCACTGGTAGCGTCAACTGTGGCCAATAACATATGTGAGCAGCCGGAGCAGGCGGACGCTTACACGCAGACGCTGGCAAATAGCAATGGCAGCGGCTCTGATGTAGGTTTGACGTCGTATGGCAAGTGAGTTCCCAATTGTATCCACATACAGGGTATATGGAGATGGTTGTTGTACTTATTTGGTTTAGGTAGATACTTGTTATTGCAGACTTCTAGTTAACTGACCTCATGACCTGTGAAATGTTTTTCGATTCGCCTTCAAAGTAATAATTTCAGAAACCAGAGGTTGGCTATTTTTATCTGCATATAACTGAGAGGAGGAAATATTTTGAGTCGCCGTTAGTGAAAACCTTAGTTTAAAAATTCATTTTATGTTTGTATCGGCTTAACTTCCACAATGCTGCATTAAACCTAGTGCCAAATGATTACTACACTGGTTTGCATATTTAAAGGTGTCAAATTGCCTCAAAGTTATTGAAACTAACTCATCTTTAGATTTCATGAAGGGAGAAACCAACAGAATCCTACGATGCAAACACATTGTACCCGGTTGCTAAATAGGCAGCTCAAATCCATCCGATGTAACCAAAAACTTGATTCAGTTGCGCTTCTTTATACATTCTATTTTTACTCATTCCAGACTTCCACCGTCTCAAAATTTTTACTTCACTTTCACGCACTATTGTTGCATTCACACCACTGTCATCATTTTAACAGCGGTCAGTATGTATTCTCACCACTGGCGAACGGTTCTCCGAGGGGAATAGACGTTGACTTTGCCTTCCCTTCTGTCTCCCCTGCCGTCGCAGCACTTCCTGCAGCTGACTCCAGAACGGACAGCATCATTCACCAGATGTAAGGCTACAGGGTCTCTAATTGCTTTCAAACGCACCAGTCTCCTCATACTTTACATATTGTCTTCCACCACAGGGGCAAACTTTTCTGCACTTTTGCTGAAAAAGAAGGCATAGTGGATGCTTAATTACAAGCTCAAGCAATAGTAATAATATAGGGTATTTCCTCGACTTACCGGTGGTGGTGCACTCGTAGATAACTCCTTCCTAGCATCTGATCGTGCTGTACGTAATCCCACAGTGCCTCTGCAAGGTAAGATCCCTTGAAGCGAGTTGCCGGTTCTTGTTTCAGATAAAGAAGTCCTGCCACAGGGGCGATGTATCAAAGCGCCACTGATACCAATCCAGTCTTTCATGTATGCCCCTCTTCCCAGTATTGCAACTTAAACCTATTCCCTTCCCTTCGTCTACACACATATCACCAGACTACGTCCCTCCGATATCTACCTCTGCACATGACAAAAAGTATCCTTCTACCTGCGCGCATACACATCATATGCTGCTGTATGCACAGACTAATGAGAGTCAGGCGTTTTTCCTTCTTTTTTTGAGTAACTTGGTCTCAGTTGCCCTCTTCCACTCTTAAACTTCTAACTGGCGTCATGTAAATTGGCTACACTTATATGTTAATTTCCTCCACTCACCCTACCTTTTTTCTACGTGAAACGACTTGTGTTTCTATGCGGAGGGACAAGAGTTTTACCAGTGCCTCATATTAGGAGACAGTTTATTCTTGCGAATAAATGGAGGAGCAAAGGATAAGTTCCATTTTGGTTACGGCAGTACTCCGTTACAGAAAGAGGGGCTCAAGTTGCAGCAGTCGGGATTCAGTGGTTGGCACTCAAGGCGATTAAAGGAATCGAGTGCCTACAAAGAAAAACCGTATGTTGTTGCTACTCAAAATGGGTTCTGTGGATCTGGATGTGGACTTCAATGTTGTGATTGCTAAGGCCATTAAAACGATAAGAAAACCTTTCATGGACATTTTTGACTAAACTTGCCTCGGAGTGGCTGCATGGATAGACTCGACTGGGATTGTAGCATCTAGCAAAGTGGTGGAAAACACAGGGGTCCTGTGGGATGCGTTTGTGACTGTTCCATCTGACGAAAGGCACCTGACCTGGTAGGGTTCCCAAGGAAGATTCTTATAATAACTTAGGAAAAGGAGGCCTCAACAATAATGTAGTGTAGAGGTCAATTGAAAATCACTCAGATTGTTAGCTCTAGCGAAGTAGTTGCGGTCTAAGGTTTGTGTTGTAGGACTACCCGATAATACAGGAACAGAAACTACATGCGTGCTTTTGAATATTAAAACTACTAATGATTTCAACACCTAGTGACACCGACAATTATGGTACCTAAAAATCGACTTTTCTACGGTCAAATCGGGAAAGAAGAAACAATGCTACCAAGAACGTAAACTGGAGTAACAGAAAAATTGCATGCTATAGCTTAAGGGGTCCAAAATTCATTCATTAAGACGTAACAAAGTGTTTGTAAGGCATGTGCCTAAATTATGTATGGTTGCATTATGAGTAGCTTTGTACGTAAACAATCATTAAGGACGTTTGCTTTACTTTAATGTTTTCAAGGAACTAAATGATCAAAATACGTTCGAAATGATTACGCATAGTTTGTCACTACGATGAAATAATTAATTTTTGTAACATTGGTAAACGAAAGTCCTCATGGTCGGTCGTTCAGACATAAAACCAAAAAATTAGGAAGATTAGTTTGCTTCTTATCATCCTATGCTAACCTTTATGGGAAACCATAATGATTAATTGTATAAATAGCTACCTGAAAGGCATTGATATAAGAAAATAACGCAAAAACTATGAAACGTTGAAGCGGCATTATTACCGATTCATCTCTAAAATTTATTAAAATCAAGAAGGATTTTTAGTTGATGATACTTTTATAGAAGTAACGCACTCTTGCACTTGTCTTGGTTGTGTTTAAGGTGGGTGTAATTGTTGTCGCTTTGAATATCCACGGCGTCACAAAAAGTACACGGTGGAAGAGAACGGTGTCGCTGATAGCTCTGCCACCGCCTCTCTAAGGGTACATAGTAGCCGAACTGAAAGTACTGCGACTTCAGTCCACCCTCGCGATAATTGAATTCGGGAATCTCAATGCGCCACTGGCGGTTCTGGGCTTTGAGTGAATAAGACTGACCGGCTGCTGTCATTTCCACGTATCCCTCTGACAACAGGCCAGGAAGTAACAAGGTAGAGGAATTTATGGATATCAATGCAAGTATTTTATTAAACGGTCCCGTTCAAAATTTTGGAAAGTCAACTGTGTCCGTGTTTTAAAGAGAGAACGATGTTTAAAAATGTGTGACGCAAACAGCTGTAGGCGGACATTAGAATAAGTATCTCTTTGGGTGCGTATAATGCTAAACAATGTGGAAAATACACACGCATATATAATACACAATAAGGTCAAAAGACCTTAATTTGTGGTAATTAGATGTAGTTCCTCTCGACTTTCTAACCATCGCTAAAAATAGATCTGGTGAGTAAGAATAAAAGAAATGTACTACGTAGGTTAATAATTAGTAGCATGCATTAGTTGCAGCTGTACTATAGATATTAAATAGACTTACATCGTTTTACGTGCACATAAAAGTTCAAAACAGAGCTGGATGCTTAAATAAAGACAACCAATTTCAGCAATAAAATATACAAACCACAGATACTTAAATTAAAGAGAGCACTAAAGTTTACTTAACTATAAAATATAATGCAAGTCGAGAGCCGTAATTACCACTACATACTATGCATATACGGCACACAAAAAGCAACAAAACCCAAGTCATTGCTATCTTTACGCGGTGGTTCTAAAAATGTTTACAGCTACTGCATGGACGTTTGAAATGGGCGTTTTCTTTCGAAATAAAATGACTAAAGTGTACATCTGGAAGGATTCCGCTTGTATGCAGGATGCACACACTAAAGCCCCAAAAGCGTAACTTCTATTTAACAGAAATTCCGCTGAAACATTTCCCTTTAAAATAAAAAACAACCCCTAGAGTTCCAATGTTGAAAAGTCATTACATCAAATAAAGCGGTATCACACGATAAGTTCGAATTGTATATGCAAAAGTTGCGTAAAACAAAATATTAATTTTATTATAAATCGCTAATTCGAAAAATGACTTTCCAAAAAGCACTACAATGCAAACGAATTCTGGCGATTTCTTTTGAATTGGCAATGAAAGTTTAAGAAGCAACAAGTGCACGATTTTAACTAAAAACCGCTTGGTGAGGGCTAGTTTAAGCATGATCTACCGAAATTGCAAGCACCTAAAGCTGTAAAAAACTTTATAGTAACAAACTTGGCTCCAGTAAAGTTGAAAAGCACACCTGACTGTGTGTTTGCACTGATATCTATTCATTACCTTTTCTATGTTTCGATGTCTGTAACGTGTTTTATGTACAGATAAATTATTAGGATAAATTTTTCTCCTTAACTACAAGCCACTGTTGCTTTTTGACTTAGTAGGAAGGGTGGCGATTGATTGTAAGTGAATGAAGCGGAGTTGACGGGATTATTTGTGTGCGAGGCACACCCCCAGAAGACCATGCAGCAATAACCTCGGTTACCTTATACTGCTTGCCGCTACCCCTGTAACGAGAAGAGTGATCGTTTTGCTGCAGTGTAGTTGTCTTAGATTTAAAGGTAAACAAATTAGTCCTACTGGGAACTGCTAGAACTTTTTCTCTCGGCGTTGGGGAAATCGACGTTTCCTCAAGCACTAGGTTGGAGTTAACTTTCCGTCTCTCGTCCATAAGTACATTTATAGAGAAAAAAGCCCATCTAATCTCAAAAGTACCAAGTATTAAAAGTTGAAGTGACATTGAGAAACCCTCCATTTAGCCATCATGCAAATTTGGTTACCTTAAAACTTACAGGAACAATTATGGTAATCCTTTCCTTATAGTGCATTTTACCAAGGTCAGTCCCCTTTACTCAATTTCAATGCGATTTATGATGAGACCTTTCATTCTGTCGCTTTCACCTTTCTCACAAGATTTGTATGGAAGCGTACTTGTGTACTGGACCCTACAAACAATTTTTTTGCCTTTTCCGATCCCTTAAAACATCTTCTTGAACTTATTAAGCTGCACATAAATTATCCACCTTCACACTTACTAATGTCTTAAATTTTTCGACTAGTCACAGTTAGATGTACATAACGGTTGGTGAAATAAGTGCAAATTGTCACCAACAGTACCAAGGTTCTGACTGGACTAGTTCACATTGAGTAAAACGTTTAAAAAGCTGAGCTCTTGTCTAGGATGATGTGCCACACAAAGAAAATGGGGTATTGCCATAAATAAAAGCTTCGAAAATTTCGTAGGTTCACACAAGTAGTTTAGGTCTTTAATCAATCTTTTTTTATAAACAAATTAGTTGACAACGTTATTTTAATCTTTGATGGTATTGATCGAATCAGATCAGGTTTGCCGCTGCTATCTACGATTGGCAGAAAGGGATTCTTTTCACTTCATCAAAACATGGCAATTATACGGTCTCTACTATAGTAGAACCAATACAAAGAAGGAGTAGAATTGTCAAAGGTGAGTAGTTTTACGGTGGGATTACTGGGAGTGAATAATCATGTGTAACGCCTAGGGCCGCGCTTGAAAGTCGCTTGGACGTTGGTGTCATAAAGTTACTGTCGATGGAACCGGCGCCCTAAAGAATTGAATAGTGCATTTTGGAGAAAGATATATTTTCACCATTATGTGTCAAATTCTTTGTACGTGATTTTCTGCTGTGTTCGAAAGCAAGGACGCGAATAGGATATGAGGCTGCAAATTTTCGAAATGGATTATGCGCGACTTCAATTCGTGGGGGGAGGAGGGATGGAGGGCGGGGGGAGCTGGTCAGCTAATTCGTCACATAGGTGGCTGAACCAAAATTGTGACCCGACGCCAGATTGGCAATAGGTTAAATGAACAAACCTCCAACGTTTTAGTTTAAATAGTGTCAAATGGCGGCACCTCAGAAAAAAGAAATGAACTATCACTGTTCTATCCAATAGTAATAGGATAGTCTAAAAAAATCGGGGCTTCTACAAAATGCATAATATTAATTGTGAATGGTAAGTCGTCTGCGTCTCCTTTAAAATTATCTAAGAAGCGTCCCATTAGATCACTGTAATCCGCTGCTTAACAGAAGTTGGCGTGGCCCCACAAATTTTATTCGGGTGGCCAATTGGCGTCGTCACTCCACTTTTTAAGGTCATGGTTAGACGAGGGTTATTCTAAGGCGCCTACCAGCGCCCACAAGCATGCTATCGCAACGCGTCAAACGTTTACAATGCTGGGGACAACAGACGCAGTTTGGACAGGTCTCAACCTTGACATCGAAAGAACAAGCTAATCAGCTATTTGCTCGCCCACTGCTTGGTATCATTTCTTACCAGCGCGGCTACCCACAATTCTCACCGGGACGACCTATGGTTAAGACTTTTTTTATATCTAAGCTCTGGAGCTGTGATTGAATGTAAATTTGGTTGACTATTGGACGCATCCAACTCCATCCTTAACCGAAGCACGGGTAAGCATGATCCGATCGGTCTAAAGGTAGTGCCATAACATCACCAGCATGATAATGTTCGGACGGTGGCATAAGTTTATGGCCTGTCTACACACGTCCATTGATGAATCACCAAAGCCGCCGTATTTCTCGCCTCGAAGTATCACCATTATTAAATCGCCTAACCAGGATTAAGTTAAACCTCGATAGCATTTTGGGAACGTCGACATGTTTAAACTGACATCCACAATCCCAAACTTAGTTCTGGTCAGAGAAAGCAACGTGACCGAAACACCAACGGCAACAGTTGAATAACCAACAAAAGCAACTTGTAATGGAACCTGACACTGTTACTTTGAGTCATCCTCAGAGGAATGTCTTAGTAAGCAACCTTGCCATCTAGGCACTGAAGGACTGCGAACCTGGTGGCAAGGAGTGAAGGTTCGTCGTATGTCTGTAAGGGAGGTGAGTTGCTTTGACCTGAGGATAAATTGGTGGTGCATTCGCCACTTGAAGCCTGCCCTAACACATACCGCAACCCGGATGATCGTGTTTGACCATGAGTCGACCTCAAATAGCGCATTAGACGCAAGCGTCCCCTACCCTTCACCAGAACCACTCCAGGCAAGAAAGTACAACTGCGGTCGACACCGCGGCATAGCCATCTAAACAAAACCCTCTCCCCGTCGCGCCGGCTCAGCTTCATAGGGGAGAAAGGAAGGGTGACAGATTAAATCCACTGTATCGGCAAAACAGGGCGCCCGAGGGCATCCTGATAGGATTGAGACACGCACCAGACTTGACGAAATCGACGATGACTCACTTTCCGAAAGACACAGAGCAGTCTACCTCAGGAAGGCTGCGGTGTGAAATTGCACCCAAGCCCCTCTAGTAGCCGTCCAATACGCAGACGTACCACTTTAAAAAAGCACCATTGCGACTGAAAACGCGAAAAAAACAGCTGTTCGAGGAAACCTGCCCTCCGCGTAGCATAAGCATTAATTCACAGACACGCCAAAACGGTAGTAGACAGCTCACTCAAAAGATGCGCGAATTCGTCCACGAAGGGATTCCAAATCAGAAGGGAACATGAGCAAGAGATATTTCTTTCAACGTAAATGCAAAATAATGCGATTACACCAAACGCTGCAGTGAAATGTCAGTCTGGAAATTCTCTTTTTGACTTTGGTGTTTCTTTTTATACAAAAAAGATCGGGAATTACCATAGAGACTTTACGGAGGGTATAATACAGGTGTCAAATGTGTAGTAGATGAAAAAATTTCAGTGCTGAGTAAAATGGTAATTGAAGATGTCAAAGAGTTCCCTGAAATCACTGAGCATCCAGTTTCAATGTCTCAGTCCGTTAATAACAGAAATTCCATCTACGTGGCCTTTAATGTACAAAAGGGGTTTGACGAGGAATTAAGACCCCCCAGATGGAGCCAATTTGAGTGCCAGAGTTTGACACGTCTGCACCTCATAAACTCCCCACATTGCTATCAGAGGAAGGAGTTAGCCGTTTTTGAACGAGAGGATTGGTAGAGGATGAAGGATCGATCCCATTGCCACCTGAGTGAGGTCTACCATATCTCTCCCGAGGGGTGACGGACGGTGAGGTTTTTGCACTCGCTGGCTCACCGGACGGAGTCAGCAGCGCATCATGCAGCGCTTCCCCTACAGAGAGGTCAACCGCGTCAAATTCACCTGTCAGCAAAAGTAAAAAGGTGAATCAGACAGCTAACTTACGCTTCCGGACCACCTCGACCTCATTGCCATCATCTTGGCTGATGTGAACATGTAGAGGTTGGCTGGATTTACTTTTGTTTGCCGCGTTTACGCTGGTGTCAGGTGAGAGGTTGGTTAGAGTGCGGTCAAGATCTTCCGCCGTGTCCTGAGCTTCTTTTCGTCTAGCCGCATTCCCAGCAGAGTAGAAGGAGAGGAATTCAGTAGGAGAGCTGGGAGGGATTTCTGGTGGACAGGGTGAAGTACCCAGATGGGGGAGGTTATCATAGTCGAAAGGATCATCACCTGCACCAGGTTCGAAAGATGAGGTTGGCCGCACCACACTCGGTCGCTTCATTGACTACATTTACAGAGGGGTGAGTGCATTGTCACACGGTTCATTGAGGCTTGCAAACAGACATTAACATGAGTTCCTTACCTGCCACGAAGATCGATCTGAAGAAGCAACCTCACCACCCAACGAAGTCGATGGCAACTTGGGCGATGACTGACCAGGAGTGGCTGGACTCATGACATTGAAATTACTATAACGACTAGGATAGTAGCTGGTGTTAGATTGGACAGCAGCACCTGGAGCAGGAAGAGTGACGGGGGAAACTGTAGCACGGTGCTGGTAACGCGTTTCGTAGCCCCCTGTACTTTGAGATCCGCTAGAGAGACTGAAGAAGTTCATGTGCTTCGTTGGGCTTACACTACCCAAGTGGACTCGGACCTGACAAGAAAAAGAACTTGAACGGTAAGCTGTGACACCAACATCCTTTCAGGGGTGGAGAAGACAAGGCAATCAATCGTGCCAGAGGTGAAGGCAAGATGCGTCTAGCTTTGGGGCGGATTTATCCAATTACATAGGGAAGCCCAACCCGTCTGTATGTTTACAAAAAAAAACACTAGACTTTAAATTACAAACCCAAGCGGAGACGAGTGACTCACCACCACTACCACCGCCACAGCTAAGACAAACTGGGAAAAGCGTGCATGAAAAAGATGACTAACAAAGTTGACCTAGTAAGATGAAAGTTGCGAGACATTAACGCCGCAACCGATTTTATCGCCCTAACTGACTTCGGAAACAGGTGATGAATCAAGTCCTGGAGCAGAAGCTATTTTGGAGATTCATTTGAGAATGTAAAAATGGTTCCTAGCGATACATTAATGACGGTTTACTCCCCAGACAATGGTTTTAAGCGCACTAATAATTTTTATAATTTGCGGGCGTAATGGAGACCAAGTTTCGAAAGAGGGTATAAACGAGAATATGGAACGGACACAGATCCGAAGGGTGTCTCTAGTGTATCCACGCACACACGAAAATGCAAACAACCGAGTGGTGGGCGGGAACGGGAGCAAATTCACACCACCAGTCGAGTGGGGACAGAAACAGGGGCGCAAATTAGAGCCAGGCGGCTGCGCCACTACCCCAACATCTCACTCCTCCACCTCCTCGACTCACAGCAGCATTCTTGCAGTGGGTTTCAGAGAAAGAACAAGGAAGACTCACTGTGGGTTCATGAGCTCCAGGGGCGTCAATTGGCAACTGAGTAGTCGGGTGCTTGTAAGGTATAGTAGCATAGGGGCTACGACCACCGGCTATTGGAGCTGGAGGCTGTTGTGGTTGGAGGGAATTAGACGGACCAGTCGTCTGGGCTACAAAAGCCCCTCCTGTGCCATAAGAGGTGTACGATGTTGAGACCTCCAAACCACGATTGGGGTAGGGCGTGGTTGGAGTAGAAGCACAGTAATTGCTGTTACACGTTACTGGGGTCAAGTAGGAGGCAGGGTTCTCGGAGAAGCTAATAAGGTACAACAAAAACATTTACAAGTGTTGCTAAGTCGAGAAGAACCAGGGGATTTGAAATACCTCGCTCGCCTTTGGTCAGTAGAGGAGGAGTGCGCGTAAGGCTGCTGATTTCGTTGGCTGAGATAAGCCGATGCGCCCGGATAGGCGTCAGTCGTTTGCGTGACTGGAAGCGCAGGCTTTGTAGCTGGGGTTTGAAGCAATGAGTTTGAGGTAGATGAAAACTAAAATCAACGGAAAACAAAAATGGCGTTGGTACGTTTCCGGCCTGGGTAAACTTGCAAGTGAAGAAGCAGAATGACAAAGGATATGTGCTTCTACATTTAATTAATTCAATCCAAGGCCGGGGTTAGATAAGATAAAAGATATACTTACACAACTCAAATCTGCCTTCGGCAGACGTTTACCACACAGCATAAAATTCTAAAATGAAGGCTGAAAATGATTCCATAAGAATCAAACATCTACTTTAGGTAGTAATCAATCAAGCGTGTCAACTTGGCCCTAGCTCAAACAGGCCCGAGGGGAAGTCATTTCAAGCGTGAGAAAGCTCAAACTATGCTCTCCATGAATGTAAACACGGAGGACTAGGTGAGATACAGTATTATCCACTCAAGCATTCACGTAGCCTGTCCAAAACCGCAGCACGTGAACAGTACTGACCAAGCCCTTACCTGAGTTAGAGGAAAAGAGTAATGTGACGAGGGAGATATCTGATAGGCTGACACTGGCATAGTACCAACAACAGTGACGGCTGGGGCGCGATAGGGGAGGGTGCCACCACCAGGGCCGCTACCACCCATTTGGTTAACTGTTGCCGTTGTCACTGGAGGTGTTTGAGAGTGCGACGACGAAGCCGTGCTACCAGCGCTGTTGACACGCCCTGCTGGAGAAGGATTATTCCCCACACTTGCAATATCCACACTAGAAGATGGATTCTGGTCAGTCTCTAAAAATAATGATCGTTTGCAGTTTAATAAAACCAGCCAAACAGGATGCGCGCAAATTTAGAGAAGACAAACCTTCCTTTTTGAGAAAACCATCCTTTCTTGGAACGATGGGAGATGACCGAGGTGTCGATGGTTTGAGAGCAGTAGCGTTTTCAGAAAATTGGGAATAGGATTCAAGAGATTGCCTGTACATTTGTCCATACATACCTTGATGAGGACCATGACCACATTATTGCAGATAGTGATCAAGACGCAAGAAAAATCGAGAGGAGAAAGGCCTACCTTTCTGAAGCGCCTCAGCAAAGGCTCCAGCAGCAGCAGCACTGGGGGTAAGAAGGATGTTCGAAAGACTGGAAGAGGCTACATTGGCCGAGTTAGTAGAGCTATTGGCGAGGTGGGCGATGAGTGCAAAGGCGTGTCGAGAATGAGCAGTAACATATCGGTCGGAGACAAGGTGTTGAGCAAAATGGAGCAGTGAGGTGAATTCAGTGCCAAGAACGGTGCGAGCATATTCGAGAATAATTCGGACTACGTCGGCCAGAATGGGCCCAGTGACACCAAGGACTGTACGCACCTCTTCGGTGGGCCAGGCAGGCGACACCTCACCGCGTTGATTATGACGCTGCTCATCAATGGAGGAGACAGAAGATGAACCGCTACGAAAATTGTTAGTAGCAGGTGGAGCGGAGAGCTCCAATGTCAAATCGGGAAGAGAGGGTGCCTGAACCTCAAGCTTCTTACGCATGCCCCCATAGCAGTACCTGAAATCCAATTTTTAGAACGTCAACTCGCTTGTAATAGGACCTTCGAGGCTCGCAATTCCTCCAAGGAAAAGCTTAAGACAAATGTGCGTACTATTCAAGTACCACGTCACACTTCCCCTCTTGAATGAACAAAGGAATGCCCATGATTCTCATAGAATGGCTATATAAAGGGAGGGGGGAGGTAGGAAACAAGCCTGCAAATTCGCAATGATGGACGCATAGGTGGGTAGGCGGGAGGACGGTTAGGCGCATAATTCAGCCTTTGTCTGAGAAAGGTGTGCGCACAAGCACAAATTAATCCCTACCACCACAAGCACCGAGAGTTGCTCCCCGTGTGCGCGCCCACGTACATAAACAGATTCTCATGTCACCAAGTTGGGCAGAGACATGCGTTCTCCTCCCACACGGACATACAATGTATCGAAATAAGGTGACAGGCAGCTTGAAATCAGACTTATGGTCTGAAACCTATCCAGCTAACGTGGCGTGTGCCTATGCTAGAGCTGCAGTGGGTCCAAGCAACTTTCAGGCAGGGCTATGAAACAGCAACTTTACTACTGGACACAAGTGATGATAGTAACGATGGGAGGCTACAAACGCAATGTAGAGGTTCCACAGTAAAACAATTCCCAAGGAGAAAAACTGCAAAACGGAAAAAAATTCCTTAGCGAAAATCATCATAGACAAACGTCTTATAGCCGGCATTAAGGAATGGAACTGCGTGAATTTAGGTGGTAGAATGGGCAAGCAAAATTTGAATCGTAACCAACGCACTTACGAAGGGACAAATAAATAGGCTGCTGCATATGCAAAAGCAGACTTGAAGTGCAAAAAAGCCAACGAAACTAAAAATTATATAAGACCATACATGAGGTGCCAAAGTGTTTTATGAAACGACTACTTCGAAGGTTCTATCAACCAGAGTCGTGTCTGACAAGACAACCTCAAACCCCATGCACCCGATAAACTAGCCATTTATGAAGTCCCAAGTCATTTTAGGCAATTCGAGCATACCGTTTAATCACAAGTCAGGCATACCTAGATTGACCCCTTTGTCCCAGCCGCCGAGGTCTAACATTGGGAAAGGCTCGCTTCATCACCTTCCCGAAATCGGCCGTATTGAGGGTTTTCTGATTATGCTTCTCGCAATACGCCCTACATTACAGTAAGACGTTCAAAGGCATGCAAAAATGAGGTAAACATAACGTACAGAGCTTCAATAGGATAATAAACGGAGGAATAAGAAGAAATAGGGTCGCTCCCCATTTATTTGAAAGGTTGACCAAACAAGTTGGAATCGACCAAGCAAGAAGCAGTACAACACAGTAGAGAAATTCAAAAATAACAAAACATCCACATCACCTGTAGTCTTCATATACTTCATCTTTCCTAAGACAAGTCGATGAATCCTCCTCCAGATGAGACATTATCCACGTGTATGCCTGACTTTGCTCGACCTGATTTGACAGATGGAGGGAGGACGAACAGCCCGAGCCGCCAAAGATCCCGACCCCAAGACTATTAACTTCGAACCCATTCGGACCAATATCGTCCTCTATAAGGTTTGGGACGCAGTTCCCATGCGGTTCCGCCGGAAGTAACAAAGCACAGAGAATCTTCTCTGTATCCCTGAAAGATGCAAATTCTCGAACGAGAGCATCGATTCGAGAACGCGCCTCGGGAGTGACTGCCTTCTCAAGGCTATTTAGAAGATAACCATAAAGAGTCCGGGAATCCTGGTCAGCGTGCGTTTGCATCTGATGAATTGGGAGAATCCAGTGAAGGTGTATTCAAAAACCGAGCAAAATAACAGGCACATTAAAGCGAACTTGCCTCTTATAACGTAAACATCTAAACGAGCCTACAAGAGCGTTGAAATTTGTATCAACCCAAATTCGCTAAATTTTACAAGCGCAGTCAAATCAAGAGAATTTAAACAAACTCCTGTAATGCAATAAATAACTCCAAACTGCAAATAAAAAAGTTCGAACAGAAACATTTTAAATTTAAGCCGTGTTTTGCAGCAAATATGGTCATCTGGGGACTTGGGTTATTAAGTGCTTAGGAAATAGGCACCTAGCTGAATGAAGTTAAAATTTGAAACGAGTTTTGTCATTTTGTAAAAACAGCGAATATTCGGTGATTTTGCATTATTAATGGTGCTTTGGATCATGGTGGATGTTCACTTCAATACAGGGAAAAGCAACGATTGTCAAACGTCCATATTCTCTAAACCTTGCCTTTTTCGTGATAGGTTGTGTCGGTTGTCTCTACGTCTTGTGTTATACCCACTCTTTTACTAACTACCAAGTATCGTTTGCTTTGAACTTGAATGTTATTCCAATTGCAAGCTTCTATTAAACCTTTCTGATAATGGGGAGACGTGCCGCTGAAAATTCCTAAAGTTCCAGGAACTTACGAAGCCTTGACAATTTGTGATTGCTTCTTATTATTATCGCGCTCTATTCCAACTGCGTTGAACTTCAACATCAACGTTACGAAATTGAGCGCTTAGGCAGTGCAGTCTCCACGTCCGCCTTGACGTCGAAGTAGAGGTTTTTGTCTTTACCTGTAAACTGAAGCATGGATGCTTGTTTGAGTCATCTCATAGGTAGCCTACATTATTCTTTACATTTGAGTAGGTTCTGGGTGCATGTTTCGGTTTTCTCGCTACCGAAGCTTGGATATTGCATGTTAGGCCTATATGCGATTTAGATTTTGAAGAGTTAGAGCATTGGAGAATAAGTTTCTGCATCTGAGTGCAATGCGTTTAGCTTTCCGTAAGCTGCTCCAATGTGAAAGGAAAGTTTGCGCCCCTAGTTATGGCATAAGGGTGTCAATAAAACTTCAAGAGAAAACAATGAAATTTATCTCATTTCCTCCCTTCACCGAGTCACGCATTTTGATCACTGCAGATCAGTCTGCATGGGGTAGGTGACAAAGTGTCGTGTAGTGATATCGATGATTTTTTCCCTTTTATCAGGTTTCAGATCCTTATGCTGAGATGATTGCTTTGAGAAGGGCATCTCACACTGTGTGTTTCAAGAGTTTTATATATAGTTAAAGCCTTATGTGGCATTTTAGTGTTTTTTTCCTTGGATATCGAGGCTGTCTGCATAGGCACGAGGTTGAGGCAAGGCTCACTTTTTACCCAAAGTATGTACTCAAAATAAATTGCAATAAATTCTTAGTATGTCCTCATTACTTGGCGCCTCCAGCCTCTCCTGAAGGCAAAAATAGGCATAATACTAGAGCATGATGCAGAAGAGCTAAGCAGGTGCGTGCTGGTTTAGCCCAGAGGCCATGCCGCTCAGCGAAAAAGCAAGGCGGGGCCTTCAGAGCTTGCGGAACCAAATCAGGGAGATAAGTGAGTTATCAAAGCGCTACAAATTTGTCTCGTGTCGGATCAGTCCGTCGAAAAACACGGTTTCAAAATTTCGGGTCTTAGAGTATGTCAATTCGGCTAAATCTGCAAAACCGTTGGCCACTATTTGTTTAAATTGGTTTTCTCTCTGCAGTTAAAGATCACCTACGCCCTTTGTGTGGGGCGTCTGACACGTTTTCTTGGGTCTGGAAGAGCCATTTTCTGATGAGGCTGACAATACTAACAGTTTGGGTTCTCCAGTCTAATTAGGCCATAAGATAACTGCATTTTCATTGGCACCTTTAGTCGTTTAAGTTGAGCCCGCCCGGTCAGCTTGTATGATTAATGTTGGCTTGCATTTGATCTGCGCAAAACCTTTGGCACACTAGAGCGATTTCACGATCGGTACCCTGTAGACTTTCCCATTGCTATAGGGTTGGTTGGCGGTTGCCTGATTTTTATCCGAATTGTCGGTGTCTAGTGTGCGAGACGGGGCACTCGCATTACTTTTTAACCTGCAGGTGTTCCAGTACACAATTAGCATCAATATTAAGAATTGATAAGAACTATACGGGTAGGAATCTGAACCTGTTGAAATTGGTGCCAAGTCGCGGATTTGCTTTAATTTCTCGAAGGTATTATGGTGTTTTCGCTGTCATTCGTATTTTTTAGTAGTCTTAATTTCCATTGGCAAAATATTATGGGCTTGTGACTGTGAAATACTTACGATCGCCAGTTGTCAAGTTCTGTCTGTTTAGCTGGCGTTGAATACATCAAAACTTTTACTGTGTAGTCCACCCTCGCTGCTGTACGCTTGCCAAAACGCTAGAAACCAGGACTTTTATTGACCCGCTTTACCTTTTGACGATAAGCGCTAACTTTTCATATTCTTTGAAGTCTGCTTGTAGAATTTTGCCAGAACTTTGCATTGCCAAGAACGGATTTGCAGGGTAAAGAGAAGAGTGTATGTGTATGTATGCGTCGTAGTACACAACACCTTTGAAAATGACCTCACGTTTCTCAGGACAATTTTAGATTTATACGTTTGAAACAAAAAAAATTTTGATTGAGGAGGACGTTACTGAAATATTAAGGAGTAGGCGAAATTTGAAAAGACTTCTACTAATTCACTCTTGACGCGGAGACGGTGGGTAAAATTACAAGGTTAATCGAATTGCTACGATGCAAATTCGACACTCGTAATTATGTATTCTGGTGGAGGACAATTTCACTTAGCTTCAGACTTTCAGAAAGAATCGCGTGCCTTTCTTATTCTGGTAAAGCAGTGCACTAGCTACGTTTGAGCGTTTCAAAGATGGTTAAGGAAACAAATGAACCAAACTAGGCGTATTACAAAGGGGATACTTCTTTTATTGCATGCTAACTTAGAGTTATCGAAGACTCAAAGAGAAAAGCAGTTGACACGTGATTTGAGGATGCAAATGCAGTCTCTGGTATGCTCCCAACAAAGAAGGGGAGCATAGTATCTGAGCAGAATATGTAGTGCCGACGTGAAGATTCGAGGACTATCAACATGGTCCAAAGGCGATACCGCCGAGAGGAAGAAATTACCCAGAAGAACTCTGCAAAAAATCGAAATGAAGTGTTAAGCAAATAACCAGGACTTCATACAGTCCTCATCGCTCCTCTCTCTGGTCCAACTTCCGCTTCAGCTACCACAATGGAGTCAATGCTGGCAGACATCACCCACGAGTCCACCGCGCCAGTCGTCAGACCTGCATGAAATTAAGAGGATACGTGAGCGCAACCCTACTGGACGCCGACCATCCTGCATGCCAACGCATACCGCTGTGGGGAACACTAGCCCTCGTGGGAATAAGGCTTGGCGTCAACTCCCTCTTGCCAACTCGTTCCCACCTCAGTGCTGCCCAGCCATGCCTGTCTACTTGGATTCTATCCAGCCAGTGGAGAGATAGGGAGGCGTCGCGTGCTCTCCTGTGTCCATTCTGTTGTTAATAGCATTCCTACTGTTCAGGGGTCCTCATAGATTCTCTCATTCACAGCAGCTGGCCTCCTCCTGTCAGTAATGGAAGTCGTGGTGGTTGGCCTTAATGATGATGCATCGCCTGCATCCTGCATCCTACATCCATCCTGCAGTGGAATGAAGTCACAAGGTTGGGAGAGGAAGTGTGCTGTTGACGTGCGGAAGGGTCGACAGATGGGGAGGAGGAAGCTACTGGCTCCTATTGAAGGCCGTGTTGTCGAGTGGACTCACGAAGGCGGAGTGATGACTTTGAGGCACCGCGAAAGCTAAAAGCACGGAGTTAAGCTACTAACCAAAGTCTAGTACTTTAGGCTGTCCGTAGTTTTGGGTTTCACTTAGACAATAGCGAGTTGCTGGAATGATTCTCTCCAGTGACGACTCTCCATCGGTTTTTGCCCACTCATCCACGTGATTGGACCAGAAGCTTTGATGAATGAAAGTCGGCAAATTGCAAGCCCTTTTGTTTATTTCGCAGAAGATCTAAGTACCCGTCGTCTTCCATTTACACAATGCTTGACGCTCAAGTTTCGATCCCGCCTTTTTGGCGTATTTTCTCGGAAAGCCCTGCCTTCCAAGCTAGTACCTTATGAAGTGAAAACTGGTGTGGGTTACTTGGTGTATTTGCGTTTTTACCCAGAAACGAAAGAGCATTAGGTCGCAAAACAGTACGGGAACTTGACATGAAGCATGCATACTGTCGATGACTTGCACAACCTGAAACAATGAGCCTGGCAGGGTGAGCAGTCTGTGCGTCCCTTAATTTGTAGAGAGCATAATGCAGCATTATGAATTCCTTCCTGTGCAGTGCATATTGTGGCCGCTGGTGTACGGAACTTCCCAACTTTGAGTCTTAAAGGAATAGCATTTAGACGCCCACTAAAGGTGTGGCTTTGGCATTGTTTCGACATGAAGCTACTGGCTCCTATTAAAGGCCAGTTGATGAATCCTCCTCCAGATGAGATATTCAAAATGGGGAACATGAAAAAACGGATCATGAGCTAGTGAATCAGCGGTAAGCAGTTTTCAAGTTGTTGTAAGGTTTTACTACAAGCGTACATACGGTCAGGAAAACAGATAGTTTGGGTAGAGATAGCAAAGTCCCTTCTCACTGTCATGGATGACACTTAAGCTCTATCCATGGTCCTACCTATTCTCATAACCACGATCGCGTAAATGACCACTCGACAACACGGCCTTCAATAGGAGCCAGTAGCTTCCTCCTCCCCATCTGTCGACCCTTCCGCACGTCAACAGCACACTTCCTCTCCCAACCTTGTGACTTCATTCCACTGCAGGATGGATGTAGGATGCAGGATGCAGGCGATGCATCATCATTAAGGCCAACCACCACGACTTCCATTACTGACAGGAGGAGGCCAGCTGCTGTGAATGAGAGAATCTATGAGGACCCCTGAACAGTAGGAATGCTATTAACAACAGAATGGACACAGGAGAGCACGCGACGCCTCCCCTATCTCTCCACTGGCTGGATAGAATCCAAGTAGACAGGCATGGCTGGGCAGCACTGAGGTGGGAACGAGTTGGCAAGAGGGAGTTGACGCCAAGCCTTATTCCCACGAGGGCTAGTGTTCCCCACAGCGGTATGCGTTGGCATGCAGGATGGTCGGCGTCCAGTAGGGTTGCGCTCACGTATCCTCTTAATTTCATGCAGGTCTGACGACTGGCGCGGTGGACTCGTGGGTGATGTCTGCCAGCATTGACTCCATTGTGGTAGCTGAAGCGGAAGTTGGACCAGAGAGAGGAGCGATGAGGACTGTATGAAGTCCTGGTTATTTGCTTAACACTTCATTTCGCCTTTGTGTTCACAATGGTCTTTTTGCTCTATGTAATCCTCTTATTATTTACTTCAATATCCATTTTGGTTGCAAAAGCGCTTCAAGATCTACTTTTTTACTTTGTGTGATTAACATGCCCTTCGGTGTCCGCCTACCTGTCTGTGCCTCGGCATTACAATGTTTTGTTGCACTAGGTTCTTATAGATAAGCAAAGCTTCAACGAAACTCTAATTCTTTTATTTCATGAAAGCGCATCCCATTTTTGTTTGCTAGCAATTGCGCCGCAAAATAGAAAGTAATGAGTTAAAAAACTTGCAAAAACCAGGTTGATTTTTCTAATATCCAATACAGTTAGATACAACTTTAACTGAATAATCAGAAAGGGTTGTGCGCAATTTGCCTTTGGACAGGAGCATGCAAAAATAATTACCTATGCCGTTGGGTTCCACCATTGTCTTTCATTAAATTGTTGTCCACTCCAAAAATAGTGGCGGCCAATCCATTCCTCCACTTTTTAGGTAGTTGTTTTCAAGCAATGTTTTTGTCACAGTCTCTCAAATGCCTGTGAATATGTTTTGGCATAAGGAAAGGCTTTCAACCTTTCGAGTTGTTTCCTTCTACTTGATTTCAGTGATTGCTTGCGTGAGCAAGATCGTTTTGTTCAAACGTGATTCCTAGTGCGACTTGATGCACCGAAAGGGCAAATAACGGATGTTGTGATTGCGTGCGCAAAAGATACAAAACCTCAATCCCGCTGGAGTTGTTGTTACTTGCAAAAATTTTAAGAAGGAGGACGTTTTAAGACAGAAAAACATATACGCTTGAATGAAGTGTACTAGCTTGCTTCTGTGACCAAGGCTTATTTTGACCACCGAAATCCGATGACAGCTGCTCTGATGTGTGAACTGCAAAAAGAGGAGTCGGAGGAAGCGGGTGACAGTTGGTGTTCAGTTTGCTACGCAGTGCCTGACGTGCTGGGATTCAACAATCACGTACACTTTTTGTGTCTACGAGAGTAGATGGAAACTCCAACTTTAAAGAAAAGATGTGCGATGCAATTTAAAATGGAAAACGGATTACGACTTAAGTAAAACAAGGTGTTAGCTGCATGTTGCTTTAATAATTTGTTAAACTCGAGTCTTAGTTGTGCAGACAATTAAGCCTACACAGATTGTGCTTCCAATCAGTGGCATGGTCTCCGACACGCGAACCCCATCCCAAAGGCCAATCACCCAGAATCGAATGTTTTATTCCGAAATTTAGCGCAACGGAAGAAGAGCAGTTGCCGCGGATGAAGGAATACGTGAAGCTTTGTAAGAGAGGGGCTGAAATGGGCATCTACCTTCAACTATTAACAACTGAAGTGACATTAGCAGTGAACCATCCGAAAAGTTTTTACAGGGATATCCACTCTGTCTGTATGCCTCCACCTCATGACAAGTGTAATAGTGGCAGGACGAAGATATGGTTTGGCATGGAGATGGGAAGGCACAACGTTAACTCATGAAACCACTGATCCGGTGACAATAGGTCGATTATATGTCTTTCTAGGAAAGTCATCCATGATACGCGGAAATAGGAAGTAGATTAGCTGAATAATTTGGCTTACATTTTTCTGTTGGTGCAGAATACAACGTTAACAACTTACTCAAGTTGAAAATAAGCGTAAAGTTTGGTTTACTTGATATTAAGATGTAGCCCAAAAAACTTCCATTTGCATGTAATTTTTGCTATAGAAGAGAGAGACAACTAGAACTTGTTATTAATGAATGTCCTTGAGTGTGTTTCATTCAATTATTCCCTGAGGTTGAAATAGACGGACAAACAGCTCTGAATTTTTTGGAATCCCGAAGACTTGCTTGGGTAGAACATATGCACTGCCAACATGCGGAAGGGCTGAAGGGTCGCTCACACGACCCGGGAGCCAGCGCAATGACCCCTGATTGACCCGCCACCAAAGTGGAGGGTTGAAGGGCCAACCAAGGCATAGCATGTTTTGCCTGCGCAGAAGGGGAACTAGTGAGCTATTAAGGGAGACACCGAAAATCATCACAAATACTTTTGAGACAGAGCCTGGGCCGATTTCTCTTACCACATTTTGTTGAGTATTAAAAAGGAAAAATTGCATAAACCGTGCTATCATGTAATTATGAGAAGATATAATGCTAGCGACATTGAGAAGAGGAAGTTGTGCTAGTCAGTATGGCATCTGTGAGGCTAGAAAACTGTGAAATTTCTTAAAAGAGAGCCTCTAAACCGTTACTAAAAAGTGGTGCACGTCTCGATCAAAGGTAGTGCAATCTATCCTAGTAGACCAATGGTCTCTGCCTTCGTCAATAGGTTAAAGGCGAATCAAAAGGGACAAAATTCTAATTTTACGCAGGAAAAGATACACGGACACACACCGAAGTACGCTCTCCGAAGCGTAGGGATAGCTGAGGAGATTGGTTAAGTCAAAGTGCCTCCTTTGATTGGCTCTGCCCTCCGGGTTCTTTGAGGCGTGTGGAGGTGGTGGTAGTGGAGGAGACGGCCAATTTCGGCGCACCCACTGGGGGAAAGAGAGGAAGTGAGCTGGATCAAGACTACGAACACTTGCTCCCTGATCTGCTGCTGATCACTAACTGAGCGCAATGAACAAAACAACTGTGTGCTTTGTCTTACTGACCAGCCTTGCATGTCTAGCAAGTACCCAGAGTCGTGGGTACCAGAGGATGCTCGGGGAAAGCGCCCTTCGAAAATACGCAAGTGTTTACGTTTATATGCTTGGTTGATTCGCTTACGCCTTTTTACATTCAGTTTATTTCATCAGATGTGCAAGCATTTGTCTTGGAAGGTTTCGAGTTATCTTCTTAGGATTTATTGTCAGCTTTTCATTTTTAAGTCTTGCTGCTGCTTAGACCTTTAAGGCTCTAGACTTGCCCCACGGCGAAATGACCAAACTGCGGAGTTTGGAGCCTGGGTTTTAAGAAATTCAGCGAATTGCTTCAAAATTACGGCGGTTAACAATTAAATTTACCAATCCTAAATGCTTTGCATCTGATACAACTTTAGCAGTAGGTTCTCGACAAGCAAAAACATATTTCACCTGATATTTGTATGAAAGGAGGGTATAGGTAACGTGGCAATGCTTTACTCGTTTCTGTGGAATATCAACCTTCCAAATAGTCTGACAACCACACGCATCACAACTATGTTTACACAGCCTGTATCGCCTACAATCACGATAGTAGAATACGTACTTAAGGAATACACTGACACAGCATTTCAAATTTTAGTGCTCCGAAGATGGTGAAGAATGCATGTTCTCCACACACTGCTGTCCAGGCCTCTACTGTGCTCTGCAAGGTTCGATTGCTTGATCACTTGGGTGGACATGCAAATGTTAACCTGTCTCAAGAACTCACCACCAAACTACCTGTAAATGTCTTCCTGGTTAAGGTGGCTCGGTTTAGAGAGCTAGCTAGTAATGTATTAATGCAGCTGACCGACTTTTCACGGTGAATGTCAGTAAGTAACTACAAGTTTTAACCTCGAAGTATACTTTGTGTAAGTAAAAATATTTTAAGTTTCCATTATTACCAGCAACAAGTTGACATCGAATTTTTCGCACACCTAAATGGGGTATTTTTAGCACAAAAGCTTGGACAAATCTACACATGTGCAAAATTTTAAGTATTTAACTCTCTGTATCTTAGCCAATACTCTTAAAAGGAACTTTTTGCCAAAGGTGGTTAGTAATTGCGTGCTTGACTGCAGATCTCAAATTTCCAAATCCCAATTAGGCAATATCGGAACCTGCCTCACTCAAGAGTCAGCCCTGACCAAATGCCTCTCCGATGCCGACTGTCCCGAGACGAAGTGTTGCCACCGTCAGCGTCGTCGTGGCGGTTTTGGTGCTTGCGCCTACGTGTGCGGCGATAACGAGGTTCTGGTGGACGTTCCATCTAACGTGCCTGTGGGCAGCTATCGGGGCGATGACTTCTGGAACTACTGGATACACAAACGCCGCTTCACCGTCCCGTGGCAACGCCATTTCCGCCGTGGATGGTAGACGTCGCTATGACGGTTCAGCCCCAAATTTGTAATTAATTGTATTGTACGCTACCACTAATGATAGATGCGTAAAGATGATTGACATATCCACTTATTTTGTTCCAATCAAACTGGACTTTTAATTAATTAATGAAATATGCGCTGTTTCGATGGAATGCCGTAGGTGGCAGAGTGATGAACAGGTTTGCAGTCTTGTTCAAAATGCATTTCTACATGATAGGTCTGATTCCTGCCAACGGGAAGTTGCCACTGATGATTGCTATATAGAAGTAAGCATCCATGGAAGAACTACTCGCCTATCAAAATTGGGCACTCCTAGCAATAATGGATTTCTGGATCAGGTTCACTTGCAGATCACGAGTTATTACTGGTTGCAGCTAAAGGCGTTTTGAGGTAGAAAGGCGAATGCTGCTGCTTGTGAAGTTATAACGCATGCAACATTGCGACAGGGACTTTTGCCAGCTCTAATTTTAGGATGGAAAAAATGCGCATCAATTGAAGCGTATTATTGTAAATTGTATCCAAGTCATCCGTATTTAGCGTTTGAAATATCAACTCGATGTCCGGGGTTGAAGAATTTGGAAAGTATTTGAAGTTGTGCCTGATGCCCTTCGAAACATCACTACGTGCTATTTTGCGCATAGATGTCTTTGACGCAAAAAAGTTAGCTATTGTAGTGATAAGTGGTAGTAGATTGTCGTCAGACTGTAAATTGTCCTCACCACCCTTATGTCCACTAATTGATTATCTACTCAACCCTCCCTGAACACAAAGGAAGATACTATACTTGGGCAAAAAGTACAGAAGATCTGGAAGACTTCTGGTATGATCCAAAGGTTATGCAGCCTAGCAAAAGTAAAGTGGCTAGGCTCCAAGTGCCTACGAAACCAAAATGAAGAAATAAAAGACTAACGCTAGTATTGTGTGAGATTACTACAGCAGGCTGAAACCTATCAGACACCGACCCAAAAGAAGAGTCATTTACTAAAGGGAGGCCTTTTAAGTGGTTTAATGGGGATGGGGATTCGCATCTCTTTCTCTTTGTCATTTTGTCACTTTGATCTGAATTCTATCCAGCTGGTAGATAGGTGGAGGGAGGTATTGCATGTTCACTTTATTGACATTAAACAAACAGCGTTGACAGCTCCCTTGCGAACCTTTAGAACGGTTCGGAGCGGCGCTTCAGATGGTAACGGGATTTCGGCGAAGGCAGGGGACCTGGCTAGTTCCCGAAAGTTGACGTCAGTTTTGACCATTCTATTAAGGGTTACCACTACCTCTCCCATCAGCAACGCATACTATTCACCCGTAGCGTTAAGTTCGAACATTCAATGATAAAATCGAGATTGTTGGCCTTTACGAGTGGGTTCGCATCTGGCCGCCGCTGAATTAGAGCCCCCAGACTACCTTCAAGATAAGAGGAGGCATAACATCAGGCAGAATATGTACCGCCCGCTCGAAGAAGAACCCAATGCCATGCCTCTCAGCGCAATTACTGAGGCAGAGCCTCAGATGCCTAAAGAACTGGAAAGGCGAGTTTAGCAGGCAATCAGAGCAACAGAAAAGTGGTAGTGTTGCAAACAAATTTGGTTGAATACACAGTCATATTAAATTTGTATGATTTTGCACACTTGTTTGTGGGCAGACTTGTGGAGCTAAGTATGGAGACGGGGAAACCCCAGAGGGTTTGGATTTCTGATGGAAGAAAAACACTTCCACTCGCTAAATACTTAAGCAATGAAGTAAATTTATGAAAATTTCACGATGAATTCAAAAAGGAAAGTGGGAATACATGGTGACATGTTTCGTTAAGTTCTTCGGTAAATGGAAGGTTTATGCGTGAAAAGGTATCGCCGAATGTAGCCTTACCAAGCCATTCAAGTTGGCTTGCTTCGCGGGGAAAGAATAGTTCTGCTTCCTCAACATACATTCTTCGAAGTTTGGAACTTAAAAGCTAAATTTTCAACATCGATCAAAGCCACCAAAATACTACCAAGCTTATTTCTAACATTTGTTGAAGAAAGCCGCATAAATGCTAACTTTTTATACTGATTTTGAATACTCGTCCTCGATAACATTAAGGCATCCAGTGGCATTTACCGTCAAAGAACAAGCTAAGCGGGGCGAAGAGAGCTGAATGCAGCTGCTACACCGATCCCATATTGTGCCAAAATGGAAAAGGAGTATAAGGTGTAGCAATAAAGCCATATGCAGTGTGCGGTGCTGCTTCCTAGATTCACCCGTAGACTGTAATGAACAACCCTTTAAACACACACACGCAATAGGTGGAAGGGAGTGAGAGAGGCAGGAGAGAGGAGAACTCCAATGGGATTGGCAATATACACTTATGTCTAGGTTGCTGTTTATTCTTCTTTTGTGTGTGTGTGCGTGTGTGCGGTTTTTGCGTATACATCCATTGGAAGGCTCAGAAAAGGTGCTTCTTCGAGTCCTTGGAATTGAGTTTGCGGCGAACGAGGGGTCGCAGTGTACCGTGCAGCGTTTGCCTCAACGAAGACAGCGTCTGGGGTCGGTGAGTAGCGTCGCGGGAACAGATCAACGGCTCCTCAGGATAGCTGAGCGGATCGTCTTTGGTTGACATTAGCGTCCGATTGTCGCCTTTTGAGTAAACTTGGATAGTTGGATGTCTACAATGCATTGTAGAGTAAAAATGTAATTGCGTCACGAGTAAATTAGTTAACAACTTCTATGAATAAATTTAGGTGGAGACTAAACTGCAAGAAGTGAGACCTCATTGGAGAACATAATGCCTAAGGAATACCTAACGTAGTTTAAAAATTGGCACAGGGACTCGCTTTGAATGACTTTTACTTTGCATTGAGAACCATTATTTTCAGAGATAAAAGAGTTCGACGCATTCGAAACCGAATAATGACAAAAATTCCATAACTTCACGAAGGAAATGGATTACTTTGCAGGAATTCCAGTGAGAATGGGTCTCATGGCGGAGGTGAAAGAGACCTTCTTCGGCGTGCTCTGTGGAGTGAGTTTGAGGTCTACTGTTGCGGCAGCAGAAGGGATATGTTGCAGACCACTACACATGGGCATGGGTGGGACTAGCTTGAGAGGCATCAGACAGGCCTTGGGGTCAGCCACGCGTCGGGTGGAACTTGCTCTGGGGTGTGTGGACGGTGTCCAATGCGTGTAAGTCGGTGTGGTGTGGTGGCCTGGCGAGACCAAACTCAAGCGACTCGTCGATCGGTCCGACAACTCATGTTGCACAATCGGCGGCAAAGGTATACTGTGCATCGTTTCAGGCGTGGCCACCTTAAGTGAAGATCTTTCTAAATCCTGAAATACGCAAAGCGAGCGCCTAAGAAAGCACGTAATATTATGGCTTTCTTTCGTTGAAAGGTAACCTATTGAACACTTCCAATAATTCATATACCCTGTGTTTTGACAAGGTCTGCTAAAATTGGAATAAAAAGCCATCCATTTTGACTTAGTCACTCAAGCTTCCCGCTACCGTAGTAGTGGGAAGCACGCACTAAGTATTTGCTTTTTTTGGGCGAGGATATCCAGCCTAGTTTCAAATTACCAAAGCAAATTCTTCTTCCGTGCTATTTACTTTGGCCAAAATCAACTTTGCATTTCTTTGGTACACTACTTTTTCACCACCGGGTTTCATCATGTAACGGTGAACTGTTCCAGCCTAAACGCCAGTGACAGAGTAGAATACATTCTTAAAAATGAGCGATCTCACATCCCTGTACTTATCATTCTACAGTATACTTTAAACCAAACCATTTCGCGTCAAATTGGTATTGTTCATTGTGAGGTAGCCCATTCTTACCCTTTATAGGAGCACATTCCCATAAGTAAATTGACTCAGAAATTAACACAAAAGCAAATCGAAAACGAAATTAAACTAAAATTCGACAAAGTGCACAAGGCCCCTCACCCATCCCAAAATATTTACGCCATCAATAATTGGCTACGAGAACACTAAGAACTTTCCAAAATATTTAATGAAATTAATTTTAGAAAATAAGGTCTCACATGCTCTCAGATGTGGTGCCAAAATGATCGTTTGAATGACCATTGTCAACTTTTATAGCCTTTCCGCTTTTCTAGACTGGGTGAGGGGCCCTAAAATTAATAACAAATGATTCGGTGAGATTTGGCAAATTGTTGTTAGTGTGCCATAGTTTGGGGCTTGAAAAACAAAAGCTGTCGAGAAGTACTGGCTTACCATGTGGGCTTCAGCGCAAAAGGATGAATTTTCGGCCCATTTTTTATGCAGCTCGCTTGGTGAATCACCCACAATAGTTGATGTGTTCTCTTTTAGGCATGAACCTGTCTTCCTGACCTTTTCAGCTTTCTGGACAATGGGCGAGTGACTTTCAGCCACAACGTGCCTGTAGAAGGTTTAGCAAAAAAGACTAACAAGCATGTTTTGAAGACACAGAAACTGAGTCATAGAGAATACACTATGAAAATGCAACAAGAAAACGGAACCACAACTTTGGTTCAAATGGCAGCCGAAATGTTAAGATCTGAACCATTCCGAAAAGAGGGTGCAAAACTAGAGACAAGGTTGACCTCCAAAGAACGAACCAAGCTCATGAATAGTAGATCTTTGCAATTGGGCACCAGTAAGTTTTAACAAACGAACATGATGAAATCAATACCTATTAGCGAATTTAAACCTCTTTCTCGATTCAAGCTCCTTTTTTAATAACTCATTTTTATGTTGAGCTGATTGAAGTTGCGCTTCCAGATCCCGAATTTTTCTCATCATTACTGTTATGTCTGTGTCCTCCGCTGCAGACTTCATTGACTTTCTCTCCAAAATAAGCATGTGTTGGAGTTCTTACACAAATACAAAAAAATCAGGAAAGTTTTTACCACAATTCGATTTCTTTAGGCGCTCTACCTCGTTATGTAATGTCATCAACATTTCTTGATGATTCTTCTTCAGAAATTCGATATTCTTTTGTAGCATGAATATCTGGTTAGCTCGATGGAGGTTTAACATCTCGTTTTCATTAACAGAAGATTCGGCACGTGCGTCAGCCCCACCATTTACTTCCATTTTCACAGTGGCCATAGGACAGATTTGTTTTAGGCAATTTTTTTCATAAAATCAAATCAGCAATCCAACTTCAATTGTCATACGTGCTCCACTATTCGACAGGATCGAATCACCACCAGCGTCCATAGAAGCCCAACTAAACAAAAATCGAACGTCTTGGGTATCAAGACTCCTCAAGGTTAAAAAATAATTTTGAATAAAAAACTTTAGTAAGGAAAAGCGCTTCTTCCTTCATAAGGTTTATTAATCCCGGAGGGGTGAGACTAAAGAAGGTGCGCATTATGCATCCGATCTGATATTTTACAACGCATTATTCGAGCCCAACTAATTTAAAGCGACTAAAAAGATGGGGACTAGCTTACATCCATATACATTTGAGATAGCCTAATGCTAAAGCGGGTAGTCGCCCATTTGCACAGACTGAACGGACTGAAATCGGTGACCATTGAATTCAGGAAAGAGCGGATCAACATACTTTTTCGCATACTTGTTTTCTGATTCCACCGAGGTTTTTAACGTTGCGTCTGGACTAAACAATAATTTTGAAAAGTAACGTCTTAATCTGCTGTCAATGATGAAATTTTGAATTTAATGAGAATTTAAGGCAAATTTGTGTTGACTTTTAGCCAGTTGATTTCCATTTATTTTTTTAATCGATACACGTTTCTGCGCCTTACTTAATGATGCCACCTGCCCTCTTGTTTCGTTCGTTGCGCCGGTTTGATGCATTTGCGAAACCGCTTAAAGACTTCCGGATACAAACAGTCTCAGGGGCTCTCCGTTCGTTCTTTTAAATTTTGATTTTGTGTTTCCTAGTTACGGTTGTTTTTTTGTTAATTATTCTCGTTTTGTTTGCGTGGGAAGTCGCTGACTACCTCTCGCCCTCCGTCAAACAGGAAATTATTGTTGATATATCTCGTAATCGTCATATGTCTATCAGCTTTGATATTGTTTTTCCGTTTGTGCCATGCTATGGTAGGGAACTTGGCCCCAGTTATATTCTTTTAAAAGTGCTCTCTGTGGACTCTATGGATATTTCCGGTGAACAGCATTCAGCTATAACGAAGGAAGTAAACAAGACACGTGTTTTGTCAGATGGAAGCTTCATTGATTCTGGTAAGCGTTTTTTGTCGCTCATAATATAGGTTCTGATTCGGAGAAGTTGAGGGCTTTGGAACAGAAACGTGTAAATCAGCCTTTTGTTTCTCACAACCCTTAATAGAATAAGAGTTATTGCGGATCGTGTTATGGCGCAGGTGTTGAAGATAATCAGTAAGCATGAGGATAAACAGAAAGCTTACGAGTACAATGCATAATGTGTGTGTTGTGCGCCCCAGGTGCTGCAATTCATGCGAAAGTGTGCTAGAGGCCTACCGCGTTCGCGGTTGGAGCGTTCCAGACCCTGACGTTTTTGAGCAGTGCAAAGATGAGAAAGAGGCGGGCAGTCTGGCCGCTATCGGCCAGGAGGGCTGTCGTCTCGTAGGACAGCTCGGGGTGAACAAGGTGGCTGGGGCTTTCCACATTGCCCCAGGAAAGAGCTACGGTCAAGGTCACGTTCATGTTCATGATCTTATGGCATTTTCTGGTAAACAAGTGAGTTCATATGTATTGGTGGGTCTCTTCCTGCGAACTCCCCCTTTGATAACTGGGTGTGATCTTTTGGTTGAAGCGTTTTAAATTGGGTGGCATTGCCTTTTCTCATGTTGAGGTTGTTATAAGGTCATAATCGGCCGTGTACGGCAGTTTGGAAAAGCATCAAGAAACCGATATAATTTAGTGAGGCAACACAACGAAGTCTTTTGAGTTAGTTAAACAACCATACTAAGGTTGTTAAGATATCCTTCAAGCATGTATTCTTATAAGTCTTTACTCTCACCTTTCCGCACATGTTGCAAAATTGTGCTTTGGCTACTTTGAGTGTTGAACGTGGATGGATGAATTTACCGTCTTATAGTTTGTATATAACGGTTTAAGCTCGCCTAGGCTCTCCGTATTTAACGCGATCACCAGTAAAAGCATTTGAGGGGTCAACATAATTCCTTGTGACGTTTTTTGTTTAAACCATATAGTTCGTATTGGATCACCAAATCCGGCGCTTGAGCTTCGGCGACACTTACCCTGGCCAGATAAACCCATTGGATAATACAAACATGTCTGACAGTACAAGTATGTGTTAATTCATTTAGTAAAATAGTTATTGGTGACATTGTTCGCATAACTCGTTTATTGATATGCCTACATCAATAATAAGTGGTTCGTTACATCACAACATGATGTCCATTTCAGCAAGAATATTTTGTGGTCATGCAATGTTGCAAGTGTGTATATGCCTCAAACTAAAAGTTCTTTTTTTCCTGATTTTCATCTATCATTCTGGCAGTGCCTCATAGGGTTCACGTCTTTTAGTTCTTGATTGATCAAGTTTTGAGACCAAGTGTTAACGTGTTTATATTTGGTCTATGTGTGTACGGAAGGAGGATACATATGGGCGAAGGTAACGTAGCTGCGAGTTTTGCAATTTTGGGGTACTGTTATGTTTGATTTCGGAGTTCCTAGCTTATCAAATGTTTGATTTTGGTTCTTGATTATTTGATGGTTTCCGATAATTTTCATGAGTACTAAAAATCCAATTCAATAATCGTGATATTCACGGGCTTTTAAAAACACAGTTTGTAACTTGGCTAAAGCGCTCTTGTTTTGGTATTTTCAAGAATCTGCAATGTTTTCTTATTTCCTCAAACTGGTACCAACAATCTACTCTGACTTTTCGGAAAAGGCAAGTCTGTTATTAGTTACTTAGCATAGTCTGCCTATCCCTAAATCTGGAAGTAGTCTAAAGTTACCAGTCGTATGCACCAATATGGAAGAAGGCAACTTGCATTTCGCACTGATTAGTTCAGAGGAAGCTCTTTGTATCATTGTTCTCCCAACTTTTTCTTGCTGCCTAATGGATGTGTATTAAGTTCTTGAGTGATATGGAGGTATGATTGTTATAATTCGTATCACGACTCTTGAACCTTCAATTTAATTGCATTGGGCTGTAGCCATTGGTGACCAATCAGTATTCGGCCACTTGGCAAGTGAAGTCGACTCCTCTAACAGGGGGCTCCGAGGGCATTCCGGGTGTTTTCTTCAACTACCAAATAAGTCCCCTTCTGGTGAAACTCGCCAGAGAACGAAAGTGGGTATATCCATTTAAGTTAGTCCTCTTCGCCTCCGAGAATGTTTCAGCTAAACTGTTTCGACCTTTTTAGATCCTTTCTACATTTCCTGACGAACACTTGCGCCATTGTTGGTGGAGTTTACACAGGTATGCCTCCCTTTATGCTTCAAATTCAATTTATGGAATCCGCAGTTCCATTGTTAAATCAGTAATGCCAAATTATTTATTTAAACCCTCTCAAATGTGTGGCCAAATACTAATCCATCCCTCATGCATGTCAACTAAATAAATGAATTTTTAAAAACTTGAAAGTTTTCGCGTGATTTCAAAAATGTGCTATTTATTGGCGTGTAGGGTTAGAAAGCATAAACACCTCGTTTGTTTTGGGGCATAAAATATTCTTGCAGCTACCCAGGCGCTGCTTAATTCATTGATTCCCATGAGGAACAAGCCCCAAACTACGCCTAAACACACCGAGCTCTGGTGTTTAAGTGTTTTAGTGTTTTTTCAAAAATTCATTTTATGTACGAATGGTACGCAGACGTCTCGTTTTTCACCGAGGTAACATCAAATCACAACCAGTCGTCGCTCTTTCTGAATTTGCATTGCATTCGACTCAGAAAGCCGTGATTTGACTTTCCTTGGAGGTTTATGCGTTTTAAACGAGAGCATTTTGCGAGTAGCTGCGATCTTTTCAATGCAGTTATTACTATTTATATTCAAATAGGTAGCGTGCTCTGTTTGACCTACTTGGCACTGCTTTTGATACCTTTTAGTGGCAAGTCTCCTAGACGCCTTTGTCTACCGCTCCTCATGTTTTCTGGCTAAGTTAAGGTGATTTTCTTTTCACAACTTCTGATTTCTTTTGTGATATTGAATAAAAATTCTTGGTGATCATGCCTCTTGTTTACTCATTTTTCATGTTTTGGGGCGTCAAGACGCTTAACACGTCGGCGTGCACTTTTATTTTTCCAAATTACTATATTTATTTTATGCTATGAAAGATTGAGTTTACAAATACGAGCATCTGGAAACCACTTTATTGTTACCGGTGCATCTTCACGGGAGTAGGGTATCACTGTGCTTTGGCCTACCGGGTAGGGAATGTGTGAGATGGTTGTTGTGAATATCATCCTAAGATTTTCAGTGAAAAGGCCAAGTCAAATATGAGGACTGTGGATGGCTTGTAGGGCGCTAGCAACTTTCAATCCAAAGGCTTTCAATGGATAGCGTGTGGTAAGTTATTTGTGGTGGCCACACGCGCACTTTCGGCATCATGAGGGAGCCAACACATGGGAAAACGCATAAATACTGTTAGTACTTTATGCGCATAATAGCTAATGAACTTCCACTGGAAGACTTGTTGGATCACCGTTTGGGATTGCGTTTGGATTCGGCTAAAGGCTTTGGCCAGCTTGGCTGACGTGCGCATTCCCGGCTAGTGCTTACAACTGTTTTCTTTGTTAATGAAATGGTTTTTTGTTGTCAGAAGAGGCGGATTTGGTTTCCACTGGAGAAGGAAAAATTAAAAATCAAACGATTGAGTACGCTCTTTGCAAATGTCTTTGATTTGAGTTGCACTCTACAGTAGACACGCCCAGTGAAATTATTCGGTTGCTTTTCGTAGATCTGCATCCTCAAGTAGTTAGTCTTCAGGTCCTTCAGGTAAGGACTAGTTAGCATTGCGATGCATCGTTTGTTTGTGAAATTATGGGACGGCATTATAAGTGCCTCTCTGTAGGTAACTGTATAAGTAGTCTCTTTAAAGTGATATCTTGATGCTTTACTCAGTTTCGCGGCTTCTTGCTTTTTGACTTGTACGGCAGTCGATTTTGGGAGGCTAAGTAAGCAGAATTTATTTAGCAGAGTATGCAGGTCAGCCTTTGGGCTTTCAAGCTCCCCGTTCGCTGTCCACTTTCGAATGGCGCAAATCGTTGAATTGCGTCTGCGATACCCGCCCAGGCTCTCCTCAAAAGGTAATTTGTGTTAATGCTTAATTGGAGTAACTGGCATTGTCAGACATAACCCATCGACGGCAGGTGCATCTGGTTACTGGTATTCATTTTACGCATTCCCTGCTGATGTACAAACGATACTGGGTTTCACCTGGCACTTCTAATTGGCAAATTAATGCTTCCGTCCTTTCGTTGTTAACGCAAGTGTTGGGTTCAACCAGAAGGACAATTTTCCAGCCAGCCTATGTCATCGATGCGAGGATAGGCTGCGCGTTAAGTAAAGTGGCTTCCGGACGAGGGCATTGCTAACCCAACTTTTATTTTCATACCTACCTTGCTGTCCGTTATCATGCCCAAGGCTTTGGATTACAAAATGTACGCGGTGCAAGGAGAGATGTCTGAGTAACTTGTTTTTTTAAAACTGGAAACGGGCATTGGGTGGGTCCGGAAATGCCGTTTTTCAATGCGCTGTGGAAACAATAGACCCACCATCAGTTTCTTAGCGTACGACCAGATATCATCAGCCGCTTTGGACACAGATTTCTGGAGCAAAGCAATGAGTACAATGGGCTTGCATTGTCACATTGCGGTGTCTCCCTAATTAGCTAGTTATCTGATTCAGTGTTGGGACTCATAGAATTACAGTGACACCATGTAACTTGTGCTATTTACAATATTACGCGATTGAAACTACCGTAAAGCGCTTAAAGCGGACGACATCACGTGTGGTCCCACGCAGTGGAGACCAGCAAAGTTGGACTTACAGTGTTCGGAAGAAGCCGAACGGCCTGTACGAGCGCAAGGCTTGTTCACTTCATCAAAAGCCTTATTACAGGGCTCGTTTAAGCTTGCCGACTAGGATGACTGCGATTGTCAGTAGAATCATAAAAAATATCTCAGCTGCGAATCTGCAGCAGAATTCAGAACGGAATGGTTAGATGGTTTTTGTTTTTCTCTCAAAAAGCATTTGGATTCGATGATTAGTTCAACGCAGCAAATACATGTAAAAGGAGTCTAAAATTCCCTCGCGGTTTTTGCAAGTCTGTTGAGAGAAGTAGAGAGGTTGTTGAATGGCCAGATAATTGGTGGGTGAGTAGGCAAAATTGCGGAGTCTCCCGTTGACAGCACAAAGTGAAATCGTGTAGAGTCTTGCCAAACATAGGACAATAATTAATGGGGAGAGAAATTGAAACAAAACAAGAACAAAAAGGGAAAATCAAAAGGAAATTAGCTGATGTTGAAACAGACAGGAACGTGGGTAGTCAGGATCGCGGCCGTCAGGCGTGTTCTTCAACGAATGTCCACGGTGAATTAGTGAGTTGGGACTCTGCCCCACAAAGGCCAGCTATCATTGCTTGAGCATACGTAAGTCTGCGCAGTTAGCAATTCACATTAATCACAGAAAAAAGGCACCTTTTTGGAAACTTCGAAAAATTGCCCACAAGTCTGGCCTCTAGGGCGTGGAGTTGCTTGTCTGTGATACAAAGGGGAAGTTATTTCTTTGCTGACAACAGCACCACGATTGACGGTGAAGGAGGTGTCGGTTCAGTCAGGCGTTTATTAGGCTACCGTCATAAAATTATCGGAGCCAGACCCAAACTCTCTCTATTTTTTTATTAGAATTGATGGAATTTGGCTGGGTCGCGCCTGTTTAAATTTATTTTGTATAAATGAAGTTGAAAAAGCAATCAAAGTCTGCCGCCAAATTTGCTTCCTCGGGCAGCGCCTGTCTTAAAAGCCCAACACATTATTCACCACATCAAACAGAGGTTCAACCTTTTGGAGGGCCTCGATACTACACCGACTGGGACGGTTGGTCATTTCATGATTGCAGGAGGCTTTGGAGGGCCTGCGATTCCGATGCGGAAGGGATGAACATGTGAAGAGCGAGGGAGTATTTTGTCCCTGCATCGATGAATTTAATTAAAACTTTTTGCATTTTACGAGAGTTCAACCGGCATGCTTAACATGGCCGTGGTCAAATGAAGCCTAAACTGCAATGGACCCAAGAGACTCAAGGGAAAACTTTTACTGTCTGGGATGGGCAGAATTCGGAGGCAATGTGGCGGTTAAAATAGCTGCGCACAATAGTAAGTACTAAATTAACCGCCATTGAGTTTTGCTTGCTTGAAATGGGAGGCTATTTAGCTAGCTAATTTCTGCTACCAATGTGTTGGGTGTAAATATTTAACGTTCTTGACACCTCTACCACAGCCCATTGTCACGACACACTAGGCCAATCCAGCTTGCCAAATCCTACGCTGATAACGGAGTCTTTAACCGGCGCTTTATACTGGTTTCTGAAGTGCTACTCATGAGGAGGTGACAGCATTTTAAACTTGACTGGAACTTGAACCAGAGAGGAGAAGCTCACTTCCGCTCAAGTCTCCTGTTAAGAGAGACTGTGAAGAAGACGATGGAAGTTGCTGAGCTACATCCAGTATCATTATTCTGTGCCTGTTTTCGCAGACGCGTCAAAGCTAATCGAGGCTGACTTACTTCGTTGATCTCCATCTTTACGTCCCAGCGCATTGACAACCCACATTATTCGTGTCAATTAACCGCTGCGCTGCAACACGGGACTTACATTAGGTGGGGAATAATCAAACTTGAGAAATGCACAGATAATGTCATTTCCTGCTGTAGATAATGAGCACCGAAGGCGAGCTTTTAACCTGACGCAATGTGAGAGCACTCCCTACCATCGGCGCCGACATCAACGCGGCAATGTCGAGTGCACGAATATTCTTGAGGCAGGGCCACCCAAGAATGCGGAAAAGCCCCCAAAAGTCAGTTCAGCCATTTTCAACCAGCTGTTTAAGCGTCTACAAAAACCCTTTCAATTTCAAATCCCCACAGAATTATTAGAAAGCGCAAGAGAGTGAAGCTGAATTACTGGAACAAGTCGTTTCTTTGTAATTTTCCAGGACATGTTGGTGTTAACTGCTCCAAAATTCCGGTCCTTCTGGTCTGGTCCTTCCACTCCTCTTACTCCAATCGCACTGACTCCATTTCTTCCGCTGGCTTCAACCCACAACCAAGACACTTTTAGTGCTCCCACACTCCTGAATTCACATTTCCTTATCTTAATGAATACGTATTTTTAAGTGTTTTGACTTGACAATGAAGGGAAACGAACGTCTACGATAAAATTTTTACGTCATTTAGAGCTGAATTGGCTTTTTGCTTATTGGTTGGAGAGTAGCGTATGGAAAAACTTCTTTTCTGTTCGTCTACTTTTTTGAGTTTTCGAGTATTCCTGTCTGGTGGTCGTTCTGCCTCAGCTTTTTAATTACAAAAGTTGGACTTATCACTTCAGTGGTCCGGTATCAACTATTTCCATCAACTTTCAACGACTTAAAATTATTTCCCATAGATAAAATAAAATACATTTTGTAGCACCCCTGATCGTTACATTTTAACCTCTGGCCTTTCGCACAGGTCTTTGGCTAATACACATGTGAAGCTTTTCAGTATATTTTAAAGTAATTCTCCTCAAGATGAGCGAAAAGATTCGTCCAGGAAATGGTACTGTTGAAATCAGTAGAGGTAAGGGATCCGCGACGCTACACCCAAATGGGACGCATTTGCCCTCGACTAAACCGATAACAGCTCTGCCTGCCAAACTCTCCGTTAATTTAAAAACACGCTCCATTTTGGACCATCACTCTTTCAGGAGTGAGAGGGAGGCAGAAACAGATTGATAAAGATGACCTACATCTTCAAAACCTAATTAACTGCTGTGGTGACCATTGCTGTTATTTTTATGACAAAATTATCTTTTCGGTGGGATTTCCTGCAAGATTGCACAGACGAGTTTTTCCGTGAAAAGCGTCAACGAGCTATTCCCTTGTCTCATTCAACGCTAGCGCCGCACATGTGTTGCACAGTCTACTGAATTCATCTTCACTAATGCGTGGCAAATGCCAGTTGCTTTTGATGAGAGCTGGTGGTGGAGAGATATTTGAGCGGTGGCCCAATTTATCACTTCGCTACCAGTGCCAGGTTAAAGTAATGCTGCATCCGCGATTCCAGTGACAAGCATTTCAAACAAGGTAGCGCACACAATCTTCACACTTAATAAGGTTGACTCTTTGTGAATTTGTCCATTGAAAAAGGCATTTGAAGGTGTTAGGCCTCGACTCCGACATCCCCGACTAAGTAGCAAGATGAAGTTAATTGACTTATATGGTCGTCACCACATGTAGACAGTAAAACGCAAGCACAATCAAATTCTTCCGAAGCAAAATCAACGTCTTGTGTCTGTTGGGTCTTGAGACTTTCCTTTTTAACACAACCGTTGCCACATAAATTAGCTCCAGTGGAATGGTTGCAGTAGCTGCTGCCAAGAATAACATTTCCTGCTTCTGTCCCCCACACAAAATGAGCAGCTTTTGTGCTAGCCGATCATTCGGTGGCACAATCCACTTTTCAAAACTATAGGGATAACTCTGGGCTTGCGATTTTATGTGATTTCATCTGCTGATGCACAAATCACATTTTCACCTCTCGGAGCTTATGTACGCGGAGGTGCAAGGAATTTTGGTAATTAGTAGCTTGTTAAAAATACGCTTCCAAAATTCTTTAGAAGATATGCTCGGATCTAAATGGACAGGCTTATCTGGAGGCGAATATGGTTTCTAAGGGAAACACTAAGGAACTATGGGGAGGAAAGGCACACCAGGAATAGAGAGGTGCGTCGGTGACGCAAATGGAACACCTCAACCAGCATCGCTTTCAATGGAGTAGGTGGAAAATTAGCTCTAAAAGACTAAGTGCGGATATTTCGAGGAGTTTAATTGCTTTTATGCCATTCTAAAGTCTTAGAGACAAAGGTCAATAAAGCGAGGTTCAATCAAATGAATTTATGCGTCTGGAATACGCACCTTCAAGGCGAATTGCGGGTCGAGTTGCAGCTCCTCAAAGTGGTGACAAAATACCTCTGCGTACTTAACCCACTTTAATTTTTTTTCCAGAGAGCAATTTCACTCTGTGAAAATTCCCTTGCCGCAATAAGTGGAAATCGGCGTAATCATGTAGAGGCGACACTTTTCAAACTAAGTTAATTGACTTTGCATAGCATGAGGAAGCATTTTTACGCCTAAGTTATGAGTGCACTCGTGGACAATGATGTCTTTTCGATAGTGAATGACTTCTTCTTGGCATTCCAGTCCAATGCCACTAGATTTCCACCAACTCTGAGTCGACTCGTGAGAGCACATTTTTGTGCATTGCTTTCTGCCTTCAAACTATTTACAAAGACTTGTAAATCGAGTTTAGTAATCCGTTGCAAGCCTCGAACTTGCAGCATATGCTTGAATTGCCCCTCCTTTGCAGCGAATCGAAGCCCACGTCAAACGGGTAGCACGTGGGCGGTACTGAAGGGGGCGAGGGAATTAGTTTTAAAACCTTAAAGTACAAAAAAACACATGCTTTTACGGCTTTGTTAATTCATTTTTTTCTTCTTACAAACCTGCAACAGCTGGTGGCCAGCCGTAATTCGGCTGAGGGTTAGGGTTCGCTGAACGCCAGCAGCACGAAATTGCTATCGCTGCCTGGTTGTATAATTTATTTATAAGGGGTCCACCGTGACCCCTTATTAGGCTTGATACTAAAGCACCGTTGGCGCTGATTATTACAAGAAATGAATAATAGAGAATGTGGTGCTTTGTATCGCGCAGAGAAGTCTCTACTGGTGTCTGGGAAGATTGGTAAGTACTGAAGGGTCAAGATACAGTTCTATGGTCAAATGAAACATATAAATGCAATTTAACATCTGCAGAGCAATTCAAGGAGAACTTACACAGTAGTCAGTTAGAAAAGGCGAATGCATCCATACACATCTATTCTAGAAGTACACTGTGGTGCTTCCACGATCGGTAACGATGGAAGAAGAGCGTCATAAGAAGAAGGACGAGAGAGATAAAGAAGATTAGACTTGGCCAAAAGGCTGAATGGAAGATGGTTTGAGGTTGGTGGAATTTGTCCAGCAGCGCCTCGCGGCTTCGGTACGTGCTGGAGACAAAACAGCGGAACCTGGTGCGCGAGAGTAGACGCATTCGAAAGAGGTCAACCACGTATCTGTTGTCTTCTGGTCGGCGATAGCACGTGGACGTGACGCACTAAACAGGAAGGGCATTTGTTAGCTCACGAAGATGTTTCTTACTCCCTTAGCATTTTTTCTCAAATTTGATTGAAGTCAATAAAATTCGAAAGGGAATTACTTTTTGAAGGTGAACTTAGTCTAAAAAAATAGGCATCGACGTAGTGCTTAGATGGGTCGTTTGACTTAGCGTTTTTGGATACACTGACACTCCCGTACGCCAGTAAAGCATTTCCAGCCGTCCTAACATGATATCCTATGACTTCAGAAAAGCCCCAAAAAGCTGTAATAGAGATGATAGCTTTTGGATGTGTAACAATAGGGCTTTTATCGTCGTGAAACACGCAACGAGGTGTGAAATAAAGATTTTATCGCATGTCTAAAGATATGCACAGGTGATGGAAGCAGTGAGGCGTTTTCGATTGGAATTAAGAAAGGAAAACACAAAACTGAAAGTCAGAAAATGTAACACATCACTGATGAAAGCCTGATTTTAGCAGCATTAATGCGTTTCAAGGAGGAAGTTACCTTGCTCATGTCCTAAACTCTTTCGAGGGCTTTTCACCGTTTAACAGGTGAAAAAGGTGCATTTTTACCAAAAGTCAATCAATTTTGCCTTTTTAGAAAATACCAGACTTACATTCAGCGTAGGCATTACGAATGGAGACGTGTCTCCGTTTTGTTCCTGGCGCCGAGGGGCATAAGAATGAAGATCCGATCCACGTTAATTCCAGCTTTCTACTTAGGCGGGCAGTCCGCAGGACTGTTGCAGCCCTATTTATTTGCGAAAGCATGCCTACCAAAGGAGTGTGGTAAAATCTTCCCACCAGCCTATATTTTCTCGGTGATTGACCTCTCATTAGGGTCATTAAAGGAAAAGTCGTTCATAAAAGGATCGCATTGTAGAAACTGGTTGTATTTATTCCCCACATGCATTTGCAGGCTTACTTAAACGTGAACACAAAAGTGAATGTGAACTAAGATTTGGCATAGCGGATACAGCAGTAACAAAAGCGCAACCGATTTCAAAGCTTATTCGAAATCAGATTTCAGAGTTAGAACTTAGCACGGAGAGTCACTAATGCAAGGCCTACCACTTTAGTTGGTATGCGCTCGAAAGTGGGTGATATTTTGAAGTCTACTCTGATTATCTTCACAACAGCTAGCCTCCCTTTTGCTTACTTCATCATCGCAAAATTCGACCAGGATTGAAGATAAACTTACCCATCAATGGAATTTTTGGATAAAAACGACCCTTAGTTCAAAAAACAGCCTTATAAAGCTGGGTGAATATTCACAAAGTAAAAATTTTTAAAGAGCTTGTCTCGAGGTTGGCACAGCCACTAACGCGTCTGGTCAACCAGGAGCAGAGACTGAAGAGGAGTGTTTAGCCAGTTGGGGAGATCAGCCAGTTACTTAGTAGTCTCTAAACCCCACCCCCTTCGTAGGCTAAACTTTGCTACCTTTTTTGCAGAAGTCCAGTAATAATTGATAAACAATTTTTTTAGGAATTCCGAAAGTCCTTGAACTAATGCTGAATGCTTTTTGATGTTTTCGGTTCTTGTTACCAATCGAAATATCTAGCCCGCCTATTTCATTGCCAGTGTACGGGTGGGCGGGACGCAGTGTCACTAATGAAGTGGGCATCCCGAGTTTCTATAAAAGAATCACTTGTAAATTTCAAAATTGCCGAAACCTTTTCCGACCTATCATCCAAATCGTAATCCTTAGCTTGAGAAAGTATGACCAAAGACACCTGCAGAAGTTATAATTGCGGGCACTGAGTGCAGAGTGCTCACTGTGTACCAAAGTCCGTCATAACGACACACAGACTCTGACCAGCCTAAACGGCGCCCGTGTTTCCACTTGCTATGCAAATCCTGCCCTAGCATACGCAGACAACAACTGCTGCTTCACTATCATTACAGTTGACATGAATTACGTGAAGTGACTTTACCTTCTCCGGCCTGCATAGAAACGGTGCTTAGCCAGGGCATGACAAAGCAAGTCACACCTGCGCAATAATTACACAGCAAGAGTTTTTTGCTGACAGCAAAATCGGTAGCTTCGTTTTGGGACCCATGAGACCCAAAAGTTGAGTATACTTCACTTATCATTTCTTTTAAAACCATCGATAAAGAAACAGTTGTACCTTGAAAGCTCTGCGTGGGAGCCCTGGAGAGGACATTCCATATGGACGCAGACGCCCTATCACGGTGCACAAGAGGAAAATGTAAAAATAACTCTCACCCGACAGACAAACAAATCAGTTCAACTACTGGCCCTTTAAGGGAATGGTGGAATCAAAGTAATTAAAGAAGTGGCGGCGAGGGGGCAATTCATATGCTGCAATTGCTTGTTTACCCCTCGGTTCGGCAGCAGGCCACTTAGGAGCTGCTCCATCGTATCCTTACTGGATGGCTCAGCCTTCGCATCAGTCCTACTGTACGTTGAAAATAAATGCACTGTCCGAGTGTTGTGCTCTGTTCAGGGCTCAGGAAAGTTTCGGGTCACCACATATTCATACAGTCTTCATAATCCGCATCGCCGCCATACTAGGAGGTGTATTTATTCTTCACCCACATTGAAATGTCAAGCAGGTGTGGTGTAACTTTTGGGACTAACAAAATTACTAGAATTTTTCCAAGAAACCAGCAATAAACCCACCAGAACAGTTCAAATCTACTGGGGATTGGGCGCGGGATGCCTCAGCCATGAATGAACCTACCACCTTCTAATTAGTTATAAAAATAAATTTAATTATAAAAAGAAGCTTTCCAGTTTTTTATATTTATTCAAGTATTTTCTTTTTATAGGCATTTTTACTACTTAGAACGTTAAAAATTACTGTAAAGGAAATCCCGATTGCCTTTCTGCCTAATAAGCACAAAAGTGACATACAATTCTACTCAAGATCACTTTATGGCTGAGGATTTGTAGTTCAATTTCACCCAGGCTTCAAGCAGGAAACATTCTTCTGATTCTAATGTATTTCATCGACGGAAGTAAGCTTCTTCCTTGTGACGAGCAGAAAACACGGACTCCTTTGCCTGCGTTCCCAAAAACGCCAGGTAAGAAAAGGAGAGAAGGGAAAAGTGTTTCAAAGTTGAGATCTTCACATAAATCGGAATCACCGATTCGTTCCCAGAAAACCTTCTTTCTCTACCTCAGATATTCTTCGTTAATGTTTTGCCACATTAATCTTTAAACAGGAGGTGGGGAAAGCACCCTCACCTATCTCCTTTTTGACGCGGGGCATGTGAAGCTGGACTTGCAGCCGGAGAGACTGCACTGATTGAAGAGAGGGGCGGGTGTTTGGGGCTAGTCTCATTAAGTGCGACTGTATAGAGCAGTGAGGGCGTAAAAAACTGCCGTAATGCCCGATGGAAGGCCTAAGCTAGACTTCATGGCCTCCTCAAGTGGCGCAGAAACCGTGTGTAGGATGAGAAACATTCAAGTGGCTAGGATACAGAACAATTGCTACAAATTTTGGATGAATTTTGAAAAATTTGACCGAATCAAATGGCTAAACTATACGCTGTTTTAAAATGGCTTAAAACACTTAAGTTTTATTGTATACCCCGATCTGTTGGACATTGAGCAAATCCAACATTGGCAACACCAGGTTGATGGAATAGAAAGTGAACAAGAAGAACAACCTGGCGGTGTTATTTGAATGGTAGAGTAGTCAACTGCAACAATTCGTCAAAAAATTGTGGTCTCATTTAACTTCTAATTTAGCCACCACTTGCATGCCTTTTGACAAAGGGTGCGTCACCTCCTCCCCATGACCTCTCTGTGGAGGGAAGACGCGGTCGCTGCGTCGCTGGAACAGGACTCCCGTGATTTCAATTTCAAGACAGAAAATTTGCTGTCTGTGATGCAATTTTTGATTAAGCAGCACAGATACAAGCTTTGACAGTTTCTTGAACAAGCGAGGAGTGTTACTATTTGACAGATTCATTTTTATGGCGTTTGTTGCGTTACGCTAGCGCAGACGATCATGGCATGAGTTTATACCGATCTAAAATAGCATCAACTGATTTGTAATATTTTTTGGATTAGTTAGGGTGCAAGTAATGTGATATAACCACAGCATAATGGCAATAACTTAATATGAATTCCTAGGCGCATTATTTAGCCGAGAAATAGAAGTTCTGCCAAAGACGGCTGCAAGAGGCGGGATTTATCCTAAGGTTTTCCAGCAAAATGGCAGGATATTTATCACTTTTCCATCGGTTTTTTGAGGGCTAAGACATTTCCACAACACACGAAGAAGGCTGAAAGGTGATGGTGAGTCAACTTAACCCTTCTGCCAATGCATAACTTAAAAAATTTTCTGCCTTACAAAACAGCAAAGTGTAGCCATGTGCGAAGCATTAAACTGGTTTTAAAATGTCCACTAAATAGGAATAGCAAGACACAATTATGAAGGGCAATAAAGCTAGCAACTCACCCCATGTTTTTTGTAATTTTCGTGAGTTCCGATGGTATCGAAAAGTTTGGCACTGTGATTGCGATTTTCCCATTCGTACAAAACATGCACCTTAAGGCAAGGGAATTGAGATCGGTCCTTTGAGCATTTGTTCTCGCACTTAAGCATGGGCATGTTAGGCTCAATGTATTGGAGGTAACAGGTCGCCTCCTCAAAATACGACTCATGAAGGTAGGGTAGAATGACGAGGTTGAGTAGGATGCATTCAATGATGAGAGACATAGTGAGAGTGGTAAGACAGACTATATACACAGTTTTGATTAGAAGACCAGTACAAAAGGTATCCACAAACTGGTCAAAGGGGGAGTAGTGGGCACCCCGACTCGCAATAGCGTCTCGTCGAGCGTAGGTTCTGCGATCGCCCAGGTTGCAAGGTCCATCTGCAATCAGCATGATCATCGGTACATCGATACCATGATCTCTTTCTCTCCTCCGAAGGTTCGGTGCAAAGCACCAGGCCAGCTTGAGCTGGCCGTGAGCGTGCATGTCGAGGTTTTCGTGCTCCAGCCAATGGGAGGCGTGACTTTTCGGAAATTTTCATTTGATTGGTGGAATCTCTGCTCGGTTGGTGTATCACTGGTTTTGTTTGGAGAAAATTCACCATCAAGTGGATGCAATGTGCCGAATGGAGCCGGATGGAGGAGGCTGCTAATGTTTGCAGAATGAAGCAGACTTGGAGGTAAAAGTGCTTTTTACTTGCTTTCAGAGCACCCGATTCACCTTAATGAGTTTCGCTTTCGCGGCAGGAAAAGGAAAACAACCCTAGACTCATTCTTTTAGGAGCAGCGGTGCCATGAAGGGATTCGAGAATTAAAGCAAGTAATAAGTGTATTACATAACGCCCTACACATCACGAAAACGTTTTTAAGACATCCTGAGCATACTGGAACGAATCTGCAATTGGTTTACAGGAGGTGGTTCTCAAAGTCTACTGAAAGAGATTTTCGTCTCCATAAAACCACAGAGCAGATCTCGTTTCAACCCAAGAACCTCAGTGAAGCAAACAGGGATAAGCAAACACGCCCTAACTTCGGTTGGTTTCCAACAACCAATACTTCTAAGTGTAGCGTGGCGTTCATTACAATCACTCAAACAATTACCAATTTTGCACCGAACTCGCAACAGTCTGAGGCACACAAATGACCCACTCATTCAAGTAGAAAAGTCTAGATTTTGGATAGAAAAGAAGTAGAAAACTTTTGAGAACTTCTGCCAAGAGTTGACAGCCAAATGGTTAGCTTTTCAGAGATAAACCAGCTTGACACAATTTTGGGCTAGTTCGCTTGTTTAGAATCAAACGTGTAAGAAGCAAAGTAGCTTTAAAGGATAGAGTCTGAGAAAAAATTTCCAGTGTAGTGACGATAGTGCAAATAACTTAATGGAGGGGATTTATTTTTAGTCGTATTAGTTGAGAAGTCGTGTCACTGAAACAAGAGGAAGGAAGCAACGGCGCTTTTTGCCTTGCACGGAAGTTCGGAGAAGCCTCAGAGCCAGCGCGTATCCGACGTAGCGATTCGGTTCAGCCTGAGGTCATAAGAGCATCGAAAAGATTTTTGGGTAGGCATTAATGACCTCCATGAATTTAAAACTGAGGAAACATGTCATTTAGCTGAAAACATTGGAAACTGCATGGGCAGAATAGGCCTTAGGGCTTATAACAACTGAAACACTCTTGCATTAAAGCGGCCTGAACTTCAAGAACGCACCTGCACCAATAAAATGGCTTACTGTTATAAGCGGTGAAGCGTATTCAGTTAATGGTAGAGTCTTTCCCTTGCATCCTTCTCAGATTAAGCCAGCTTACCTGGTAGGTGGCACATCGACAACGTCCGTCGCTTCCAAACATTTCGGGATCAGGTGTAAGTATGTAGGCCTTTTTGACACGGTTTTAGCTTCCAACCTTTTTGTACAAAAAGGAATTCATTTCCCCACTACCAGATGCAAAAGATGCATTCACTTTGTTTGAATAGCTTTTCCAAGGAGCACAAGAGAAGGGTTTGAGTGATATTTACTTGGTATTCATGATCAATTTTAAATTAAAAGGGAAATTTTGTGTAGATGCAAAGGGCTGGATATGACCACTTTCGTCCGGCTGGCATTCACGGCGCTCAGAGCAGGGAGACAAAGCGGTCCTGGACAGCGTAGAACTCCGATTTTTACAGTACTACGGTAGCCGCTTTTCTATTCTGCAAACTTAAAGGGGGAAACCCTCGTTCGTTCATTCCCCCACTAGTGATTTGCTCGTTTATTCTTTATTTCTCTCAATCATCCATTCATTCGGTCTAGATTCATTTCCACTTTTATTTGATTTTCTGCTTTCCATGAGTTAAGCCGGACAGTTGACATGAATTACTGACCTTACTCACCTTCTTATTGAAACTTATCACTGAGACGGCTTATAAAATGAATGCCCCGTTTGTTCGTACTTATAATCGTAAATTGATGAACAATGGTTTTTTTCATTCCAAGTTAGAACTTTATCCAAGTTTTCCAAGATGCTTGCTGAAACTTAAACACAGATCACTTCGGAGATGAAAGTGGCTTTGCAAAAAGATCAAAATGGAATTCTTTGATGGCAAATCACAACTTGAAAAGAGGCGCGGGCGGTGTGGAAACAGAACAGCATAGAGAGGTTGATGAACCAATTAACATTGCAGCCACATTCAAATCACAGTGAGGAGACTTAAAAAGCAGCCGTATCCATTTCTCCCTATTGTGAATAACCCTAAGAGTGATGTCGTTAATTGCTGCACGAAATGGGAATCTTAGATTCACTGAAATAAGGTTATACCTAAGAACTACTTCATGCAACACACAAAATCGTTAAGAGACAAACCATGGAAGAGTCAGCATACCCCCAGCCCCGTTACCATAATTTTGCAACCTAGGATCCATTTACTTTATGTTAGCAGCACAGAATGGACGTTTAATTGCAATTCTTATTTGATAATTCATTATAAGTGCACTAACCACGAAGGAATATATATCGACTAACTAGTCGCACCAATATCCCACCAAAAACATCTCCAGATTAGCATATGAAATCATCCAATGTGGAGAAGGAGCCAATGGGTATATTAATTTTTCTGCGATACAACAAATTACAATGCATAGTCTCAGACTGATGAAATACTAAACCTTTACACTAAGCGTAAATTAAGAGTGTGAGGTCATTTCAACGTCCTCTGTGGTAGTAATATTCTTGCCTTTTCTATTTCTAAAGCTTGCCGAGTATATCTGCGTGGCCTCCTTGTAGCGCTGGATGTCGCTGAGGTAGTCCTTGTAGTCAGGTGCCATTTCGCTCAGGTAGGCTGGATGAAAGCTCACGGAGGGAAACCATTCAGGCAGCATGTATGGCTTCAGCCACCCCACCAGTGGTGTTGAGCCTCTCCGGTAAGAAACGTCGCTGTGGTAAAACAGTACGCCATCCAACTACATCATTGACAATTAGAGATGGAAGCTTCAAATGGACTGGTGCGATTTCACCTACTTAATTTTAAAAGTAAAACTATAATTACAAGGTAATTACAAACTAATAAAGGGATTGTCCCTGAAACTTGGCATTTTTTTCTGGTTCTTCTTTCGTAAAAATGCACACGTTGCACACATCTTTCAAAAGAGGGTTATATACCACCAATGAAGTAACAAATGCATCGTCTTAAGAAGAGAATTCCACTACGAAACAACTGAAGCGATGTGTAAGCCATCAAACCTCAGGGGAACATTAAACGGAAATGTGGACGAAAAATTTACATTAATTCGAGCAATGCTTAAATAGGCTATCATTCTTGAAAGTGGATCATATGAGGAGTCGGAAAAGAGCAATTTAAAGTGAAAACAACGAATACATCTCAGAATGCACTCGTATGATGCACATCTATGTTTAGATTGCATCTCGAGGGAATGAGCCAGCTCACATACAGCCTCCGGGATCGAAACGCAAGGCTCAGGATCGATTTTAAAGTGTAACTAAAGAACGCACTTAGAAAACAAAAGGCGTTATGATAAGCTAAAAACAAAACTGCACCGACAAAACGCAACAGAAAAACTTCGTGGAAAAGAAATAGAAGCAGGTTACAAAAACCCCCTTCAAAAAAAAGTTGGTTATGAAACAACGTAGAACAGGCCTTAGCAGCATGCCCACTGAAAACAAACACAGAGGAGTTTCTAACGAAGAGACCAAACCTGCTTTAGCTAGAGCTAATATAAAAAAACAAACTTTCAGCCTGGAAGACGGAAAATAAAACTACAAGAAAAAATCAGTACAAAGAGAAAATAAACGAAACAAGTAATCGACTACCTCAAAGGGAGGAGGAGAGGAGAAAACAGCCCTCAACGTATCTGAATCACAGCTGTAGGCCGGGACAACTTCAAACCGAGCCTACAAGAAGGTGTTGAGCTTCAAATGTGACTTAACAGGGAGGGGAGCACAAAATGACGGCGACATACCAAATCATTCGGTTCGTAAGCTTCGATCTGCTCCCTGTGAAACGATTCCAGCCATTCACAGCGTTCATGAAACTAGAGGGAGAACAATTTTATTGCATGATTTTTATAAGAATAACATTAACTAACGCAAATAACTAAAGCTTTCAGCCGATGAGTTGGCCAAAACTTCCGAGGGGGCGAGGCTTTAAAATGTGCCTTTCATTGGAGCAAATACTCCGCATAGATGAAAGTAAGACATGGATCTATAAGAAATCTCAGCCTATTCGTGAACAAACACTCGCATTTTGGAAAGGTTGTTGAAGAATAACCGAGACTCAATAGATCAAACCTTCCTGTAGATATTTTGTGACCAAAAAAATTTAGATTTTACAAAAAGACTTGCAACAAGTATCAATGTGGCAACCAAAAGATATCCCACTAATGCTACAAAGTCAGAAAGAGATGAAATGCAGAAAAATACAATGCAAATATAATGGTTTTAGCCAAAACTACTAAGAAATAAATTAATTTGTGATTCGACACTTAATTCCAGGAGACGATACTGATAATGACAAATTAAGTTTTTGGATTCTGATTCGGAACATCCAATACGCCCAAGTAAAGCTTTTGCTCAAAGATATCAATTGAGTGGCAAGAAACCTGTCATAGACTATACGAGACCACAGCCAACGAAGTTTAAACAAATACTCATAGAATGGAAAGCTAGTAAATACCATGAAAAATATTTTTTACCCGCAGTTGGACGTAGGAGGTTGATTTGAAGCAAACAAGATCGAGGACCATAAAGATGATATTACCGTTTGGGAGCGGGACCTGCGCATCAGTGACGGAACGATCTGCCTCATGTGTCATTGTGGCAGAAGGTACTCCAAGCATAATACAATCCAATGTTGTCTCATAGCGATGCATCTGGGATGAACTTTGCCCAAGACCACCGCCTGGCAGCCGGGTCAGCATGGTCGCAAGGCACAGACCTGTTCGAGAGTAGACATTTGTCTGGCCCTAAAATTCACACAAGGGTATTTAGCAAAAGGACAGGCTATAGGAATATTGATGCTGAAAGCCATGGAGACCGAGCGCAAATACAGGCGCACAAGCGACAACCGTATAGTGAACGAAGATGCCCACGAACCTTTGCAGCAGTAATATAGACATGGCGGCCTTTGGGGCATAATTTGAAAAGATAGTCTGTTTCAAAATTCGGAGGCATGAAAAGAAACCACTCAGCAAGCATAAGATGGGACTGCTGCTTTTCCCATTGGCGCTTCTGAGAACCACTTTCAGGCCTTCCCGAACGCTGACTACACTGTTTATATTCCGAATTGGGTAATTCGCGACGCTCATCAAATTTGGCCCTGCGTTTTTTTCGACGTCGACAATTAGCAAGTTCGGCCCTCCAGCGGCGTTCTTGATCAATCGCATAACCCACATTCTTATACAACAAAAACCTTGGACAGTCCGATATTTCATTAACAATCGCTGACACTTTTTCTACGCCGGACATTGCAGACAATTCGAAGGAAAGAGCGTCAACAGAGGCCTCCTCGTCCATTGCTAGAAGCAGCCACAGTTTGAAGTTGCATATCAAATTACAGTAGAATAAAACCAAAGCCAGCCATGTTAAGTTTTGTCCTCTTATAATAAAAATAGTTTTTAACAAATAAAAATTATTTAAATTAGTTTTTTTATGGAACGTCATTATTTTTACTTTATGAGCTGTGTGATTTTTTACACCAAAGACACTGATTGTGATTTTATTAGTATTAAGTATAATTTTCTTGGCATAAGTTAGGCGTTAGGATACTCCTTGTAAATTTTGTTCATCTTCGTCGCGAATGTTCAGCTATATCGGGCTAATGCTGACCATACAGCAGACATCATTCAAATCACTCATCAGCCTCGGTGGTTATGTTGAGTTTACTTTTCGCACAGCAGAAGAGGTGATCTTTCTTTAGTCTAGGTTTACTGCTCGAGGGTTATTGGTTAATATATCAGCATCGTGTCAAAGAATTTGGCTATATTAGCCTTCATTGGCTGCTTCAACCTTCCGCTGCAGAGATGACTGTTTCATGCGTCGCCGTACTAAATTCCGTTGTGTGGATTTTAGTTTGGCTGATAACTTGGCCCTTGTCTCTTGTGTTGGCAACAGTCGAAGTCCTTCTGATTCCGCTCTGCGTCTGCTCTACAAAGGTGAAAGACATCGTCGAAGAACTCGACCGAATATCAAAAGTATGTTTCGCTAGGATTAACTCTGCATCATATGGTACTTTTCCTGAGTTTGCCACTTAATTATTTGCACTCTCCATGGGAATCGTGAGTTGGTGTCCTTTGGCAGAAATTTGTCGGTTAAGGCTTTGCATTGGCCTAAGAGGCTCTGGCTTTGTTTGTGCGACTACCGAAAGTTCGCGAATGTGATTTAAGGGTATCTGTCCATAGCATGATTGGCAAACGCCTTTGATTTTCTTGTTTGCTCATGTAATCTTTGGCTTATGAGTATTTTCTTCGACTTCGTTAAATTATTTTTTTAGTTAACTTTACCGTGCATTGGTTCCTTGTTTTTCATACATTTTTCATTTCGATGTAGCCTACACAATCCACACCTGTCGGTTACTCTATACATATCAAGCCACTTTTGGTCCACAGTTCTCTAAAAGTCTTCGCAATAATGTTTTTTAGTGGTTTGCCTTCGTACCCATGGAGAACGCATGCAAAATGAGGCCTATACGTTCCCGCCAAGATATTCCCGTTCCAGTCGACGAACCAGGATCACCTGACCTTGTCTAGATCTGTGATTTTTTTATCTTTCCCCTAGGCACCTATTGGGCGTGTCCGTGCAGCACGCACACCTGGTTAGTCGCGTGCACTAGATCATGTGTATATCAATTCGCCTATCATATTTTCCATTGCTTGTGTATCTTTCTTGGTCGCATTTTTGCCTTATTTGTTTTTCGTTTTGCGCCGTGGAAAACGTTTCAGGCATCACATAACCAATGAATGCTTGTTTGTGCCGCTTTTTAACGTCTCGGTAAAGAAGAACACATTTTTTTGCTGTCGTATTGTGGTATTGAAATTGTCCGGATTATTGTTAATACTTCTGCTTCAAACGACTTCTTGTATAAATCCCTACAGGGCTTTGGTTTGTCAGAATTCCATTGAAGTCTTGTTTGGTGAAAATCAAGTTTTGCAATCCTGTCTTTTTGTGGTTCACAGTAAGATAGGTTTTGATTTTGTCACTCAGTCGTGGTCAGTGAAGGTGGGTTTACTACACAATTTCGCTTCAGCAGGCTATTTGGCAAAAAGCTGACTTAGTGGTGCGTGGTGTGGATTTTATCCATTTAACTACCATTCGTCATACTTTAGTAACGGCTGGGCTGCGTTAATTATCTGAGCAGAGCTAAGTCATTGACAAAAGGAACCTATACTAAATCACGGTGCCCAGCTAATGCACTGGGTTACACAACTGATTGGTCACGAATGGGGTAGTGTGCCCCTTAGCTAATTCATACAGACAGAAGCCAATTTTTGCAAGTGCTGTCCTGTTGTTCTCAGTTCGATTTGTGTGCCTCTGAGTCTAATTTTCCACCCGAAACGTTGCACTTGCAGAGTGCGCTAGTTTTGGTGGGGGTAAAAATCTTCGAAGGTTTCCTCAGTATTGGTGAAAGCTCTTACTCATCGTCGGTTTCAAAATCTAAATTTGTGCTTAGCTTTCCCCTATTTCTTTCTACTGAAATTTCGCTAAGTTAAATCCGTCTGATTTGAAGCTCTGAATGGTAGGTGAGTTGCGTATGTTCTAAGCCATTGGATTTTACCTATTGACGTGTTGTGTGATCGGCGTTGAATGAATCACATAGCAATGAAAATTGCTTTACAAGATGCACATACGTGAGTCCAGATTATCCAACCTGTAGTTCATTAATATTCATTTCCCTTCACACAAATGATCACGTGCTAAAACAGGTTGTTGAATACATGTTTGCATGCAGAGTGCTATGTTCCGTTGTTTTTTTCCTTCGGCCATATTCCCCTAGATGGTGGAATTTTCGGTGATCTAGGTATTCTATCTAGTACGGGCTTAACTGGCCACATGTGGAGGCGACTATGAAAATGCACTTCTACGAGCTTTTTTGCGGTGGCTAATCAGTGCCAACTCCTGTTCCCATTTCAACCTTAAGAGTGTGCTTCTTGAAGGCAGCGCGTAGTAGCTTAAAAGTCTTGAATTTTTCATTGTCCAAACCAGCGCTGTTGATATGCTGATCACCAAATATTTAATTACCTTAACTGGATGAGTACTGGAAGTTCTACCTTTCGGTTTACTTTTTGTGATTAAAAACAACAATAGAATCAGTATCCTTCGTAAATTGTGTCCAGCGCATGATAATAGCTCCAAGCATTGCCATTGACGACTATTTCCCTGTAGACTACCTATAACGTAAATGTAATAAGCTTATCCTTTCTCTCTTCAGTACCTATTCTTGCACATTTAGAGCGAGCGGATGGTTTAGAGAAAACGCTCTTTTATGGAGCATTGTAGAAGTGCGCAAGGAGTAGTTTAGGGTCCTCAAAGGCTAATTGTGTTTGGTCAGTTACGGGCCGCGGGTTCATGTGTATCGCCAGCTTCGAATTTACGAGGTATATTCATCCAAACGTGTTGCATAAAATTGATAAATGGGACGTGAAACTCTGAATGACTGCAAACTCAGCGTCTCCGTGCTACTGCCCAACGCTGTGGATGTTAATTTGCTTGAAGGAGTATTGTGTAGCGCCTACAGTCGCCTCTGAGGTCGTAATGAATTACAGGAAGAAAAAAGCTGGGAACGTAAGTCTGGCCAGAAGGTAGTATCACCATTGCTGAAAAGTATGCAAGGTTAAACGTAACACTTCCTCCTTAGGGCATCTTCTCCGATGTTACTCTTCATAGCCCTTCCACTTCGACCATCACTCTGTAGTTCGTGTTTTGCAAGTCTCTCATAAGCCATGAACCAAGTTCACACGCTAGTGATAAGCCGTGTCAATTTCCATAGTTCCGTGTATTCTTCATCCGTTTAAACAATGTTGAGGTGATCGATTGATTGCCGTAATTTGGACTATGAAGCTAAGGTGATTGCCCAATCACTCGCGACAGGTGCCATCTTTTTGTTTGGTATTCAGCTCACTTTTTAAGTAATTCACTCATTAAGACTGAGTTAGCTGACCATCACTACAAACGTAGCGCCTCGAGTCTACTTCAGTGTTGTAATAAGCATTGCAAATGTGGAGGAAAGCTTACTATTAACGTATTAACGTTACGTTTGCGACCACGGCAACTTGGGGAGTAAGCTGAAGCGTCTGCAGTAATACTTGGACTGCCTGTTTGCATACTCGTTTCGATTTCCCTGGCACTTAAGGCTCCGCCTTTGTCCTTCCCCTGGATGGCATGGCCTTCGGCATCTACCTTGGTCCCGTGGTTTTTACGAAGACTACGAATAATTGAAGCGCGACTAGTTGTGAACCGCTTGGAAAGGCTTGTTATGGAGTTGTCTACAATTCTCGTTTGAAGCAGGAAATGAAGTGAACACTTGATAGTTTCTCTACCTCTTTACTGGCTAGATGAGGCCCAGAGAGATATGACATTTCGCCTTCCTTTAATGCAAGTGCCAAACAGGACGAAATCCCTGAGCCAGCAGAACCGCCAAGAGGGATCAGTGACGTTGCAGTCAGTTGTGCGCATATTTGATATCTGGCGCGGGTGGTTCGTGAGTGCTTTCCCTACAGCACGAGCTCCGTTGTGGTGGCTGAGGCAGAAGTTTGATCAAGGGAAGCACATTACAGTGTCGTGATTATTTTTTTTTGACTTTTCGTTTTGGTTACGTGAGCACTAAAGAACATGGCTATTGTGCTTTCGCTGAGCGTCATGGACTCTGAGTCGTGCCAACAGCCAATAAACAAGCCTCAAAGCACTACAATGGCACTCAGGTTATGGCTTATGGGATAACTATTCATCTTCATTGTACACTTCCTAATAGTTGGATTTTATGCAAAATTAATCAAGCATTTTGATGCTGAGTGGAATCATGTGTAATGATAGGTTCCTGCATCATTAGTAGTAATTAAGGTGTTTCTATCGTAAAAACCGTCCAAAATCTTCCCATTGGTGATAATTTGGACTGTCACATGGTCAGCCAACTGCACCCCCTTAGCGGGCAAAAACACGACTCAGCTCAGTCTTTCGACACAAAATGACTGTATTTTTGCTGCGAATTTACTTTTCTTAACTAGCGAAATTTGACAAGGGTTAAATTTCCATGCCCTCAGGATCATCACCATTCTTGCTCAAGGAATAGTGTTACCTCTTGCCTAAATAATTTAAAATTCGCATGCACGTTGTCTGGAATGGCCCATTTTTGTTCTTTTTGTTTCTGCTTCATTTAGCACCCTGAAGGGCCGACTTTAACAGCTAGTTTGTTAGTTTGAACCGTCTCCCATACAAGAGCATTTAATACCATTGTTAATGAAGGTTGAAGTTAATGTATTTTCAAACAGTGAATCTGAGTCCCATCTAAAACATGCCTACAAAGGGAGTTTGTAGTGGTCTTGGCTCACTAATGTGATGAAATTATCCATTACATTAGATCAACACGCCTTGCTCCGTTTCAGTCGACGTGGCTCATGGAATTCGTTACCTTTTTTGCCCCATTATGGGTCAATCCTTCGTCTTTCGAGTAATAACAGGTTGCAATTATTCACAAAGGTTCTATTCAAGAGAAATAGAACAGTAAGTACCAGGCTGTCAAATCACCTTAGGATGTTTCAATTCCGGACTTCTTTCAAAAACTGCCCAACACACTGTCAACACCAAAACCTAATGGGTTGGCTTAGATACACGGTGAGGGAAAGAGTTTAGGATATGGACTGTGACAGAAGTCCCCTACTCATCTTTTCGTGCAACGTTTTTTCTGCTTCGTTTTATTATGTCACCGATGCTGCTTCAACATCGCAATAGGCCTGTGCAGGAACAGGCTGAGTGAGGCATTGGCGAGCATGTGGGTACGATTTTTCCCAGTCTATGGCGGACAGTCAAAACACCATCCATTTTTTAGTTGGCAAAAGTCAATTAAACAACTTCAAAATTGGTTGGGTGCGCAACACCTCGAGGAAACAAAACTGCAAGTTGGAAACAAATGCACAATTCCAGTCTCATTAGTACACTGCAGTCTGTTAAGCAACCGTGATTATGAGTGTTTGGCATAAAAATGATTGCTTGCCCTTTTCAATTTGGACCCTTCTTTCAAGAAAATTAACTATTCGTCTCGCCCTTCCTCTTGCAAATTCATCATTTAAAATATCCCCCAGTTTGGGCTAGGCATTAAAATGATTGCTAGAAAAAGGGCATAGGATGGATAATTTAACGTTTTTTTAAAAAGTCCTGAAAGTTTAGATTGCCGAACGGCCTCAGAGGCCAACATATGAGGAAAAATGCATGGGACGGAAGGCAATGCAATGGGGGTTGATGCACACAGCAGAAATCCATGGCAGTCATAACGACGCTTTCACCTTAAAGACGCTTAACGGTCTCGCCAAAAATTGAACCGTCCATGTGGAAAAAGTGGGCAAAGTGTGGTCTCGGAAACAAATTACTGACAGGAGCCACTCGGTCTAATCCAGTACTCTTATCGTTTAAATGTATTTGGCTTACTCCAAGAACCATTCGCGTCTTTCAAGAACCAAAACCATGGCGATGTGTGATGGAGGGTCGTCGTTTGATAAACTGGCATAAAACCACGCACGTCGAAATGCCCACGCCCACGGAAATTTTAGTACTCACATATGGGACAAGAACAGACTCTTTTTCGGACTTCTGAATGTGTACGAGAAACCCCCTTTCGGCCTGTCAACCACCTAACTAGAAGCCATGTGCTGAGATGCAGAAGGCGAAGAAACAGAAGGTTGCCGTAGAGAAGCTAAGGGTAGACAGTGTAAGGCTACAGGACTAAACGTGAGCTACGATGCTAACGTTTGAAGACTATCTGCATCGGTAATTAAAGTGGTATTACCTGAGTGAAATCGGATATGCCATTTTAGTTTGTGGAGTTCTTTGTGAAAATTCCAAACACACGTTTGTACAGAGAGTAGCGAAATAAAGCTTACTTAGGTTTGTCATGATTTTGAGAAGAGTTCACAAAAACAAACTACATGATCTCTAAATAGGAACACGTTTTGTGTTACTTCGGTCTCACCAAAATATTATGTGGTGATATGCTAAAGGGGAAAACAAACCTAAAAAATCCTATTAGAATGAAGCCTGCTGGTTTAGTAGTACAGTTAAAATGGGGGATAAAACATAGTCCCCTAGCTTTAATACTCATCCCAGTGAGAGACGTAAATTTATTTCCAGTGCGCACTTTATAGTGCGAGGTGTAGTATAATTTCCTGGTCTCAAAGTCAGGGAAGAGGGGTGGAAACAAGATTACGTGAAAGTTTTTTCCTATTTATAAAAATAAAATGAGTGGGATGATTCTGAGTAAACATATCATGGAAAAACCCCATTCTAGTCGCTTTCACTTTAAAGGTTCTGTCTGCAGACAAAGTTTGCTTCTAAGACGCAGTTGTACTCATTTTGGGGATTTTACAGAAGACAATATGCAAAAAGAAGCATTGCTGAAGTTTACGATTATTTTTTACAGGAGACCTAAGTGTCGTTAAATTAATTGCACAGCAGTGTCCAGGAACGCTACACTTTGAAATGACTGCAATTATAACAACTTGTACGTTGACCCTGCAAATACTTTGAGACAGTTTTCGTGCGTGCGCTGGTAGGAAAAAATTGGTGGTTACATTTAAACCGCGCACATCAAACTGGTGGTGAAGCCTAGTTCTGTTGGGTAAGCCGGGCGTTGCGCGCGGTCCTTCTCATTGTTCTAAGCTTAACGTTGAACGGGCTATCTTTTTTTTACCACGAAACACCCATTTATATGCGGTAGCGATGGCTTGTTACCTTTTGTTTTCAAAAGGGTTTATATAAACATACATCCATTGTTTCTGTGGGAAGCACTCGCTTTGAACTCCATGGTGTAATGGAGCTCTGCTACCAGCATGCATGTAATCTTGAAATTATTTAACCAGGTGTCTTGTATTTCAATACATGAGCTATATTGTATCCATTTTCAGCTGCGTATCGTACATATATTTGTTCCGAAATCGCTAGAATGAAAGTATGGCTAATTGCAGCGGTTCCACGTAGCAGTAATATCTACGGCGTATCGAAACCACTGCTTCATATCTATTATTCGCTTAAGGTTATTGAACCAATATTTTGTCGAATATTAATTCATGACATGAATAGTAGAGACGATAGTACTTATGAATTCTCTAGGGAAGAGACTCGAACCATATTTGAGTCTCTTGTAACCATTTAGTTTAATATTTTGCCAGTTCCATTTTCTTTTTTGCCCGTTGAACTCCAGCTGTGGGACTCCGCCAAGTCTTTCACATCCAATGGAGACTGAAGCCACTGACTTCTATGCCGACACAAAGCTTGATAATGTGGCAGGTTCAAGCAATCTGCACCATGCCAACCACCTCATTAATTCATCAGAGCCACGACATGGGAAACCTTTACTGGAGTTAGAAAACATTGATACGGGGGCTACCGAGAATCCTGCGCACTCTTTGGAAAGTGAGAAATCCCTTTTCCAAAATACCCCTGAGATAAGCAGTAATGGCGCGGATCTTAAAGGCCGTATTCAAAATCCACACAATGACTGTGATAATGATGCAGAAATGTGCTCTTCTGGTGCTATCCATCTCACCAGTGATTGTGCGCAAGTGTCTTCCCGATCGTCAGAATTCGAATCTCTGAACACAAATGTTGAAGTTTCTAAATTGAATGAGGAATTCAAATGCCTAACTAATCACCAAGCTGCGATTTCTACTTCAAAAAGTGAGAATGAAAATCAAGCTAGTGATCCATCTTCGCAAACTAGTGGGTATCAAGATGACCAAAAATTTATATCCAATGGCTCTGAAGGACCAGGAATTAATGGGTTTACTTCAATGGATGATCAAAACTGTTTGGATGTCTCCCATATCGTGAATTTACAGTCTTCTGGCTGTGAGAGTGACACTGGTGACTCAGCACGGGTCTCAGTCTCCGGGAATGACTCGAAGCATGCGGATTCATTAAAAACAGAAAACAGAGTAGGTGCCCATTTCTATATAGATAATTCCACTTCCATTTCTAAGTCTTCAACCGACAAAACCAATGACGAAGACGATTCGACTTCCAACTTTTCCTTCATCGGAGAAATGGAAGATCCGAACAACGTTTCTGTTCTTCAGGCCAAAGTGGAGGACCTGGCAAAAAAGTTGCTGCGGTCTCAGGAGCAAATAGAAGCTCTTTTGGAAGAGAAACAGCGGTGGTTAACGGATCGGCAACAGCAATCTCAATCGTATGCTAAGCAGAAGTTCAGTGTTTCTCCAGACACCGCTGCCATCGTGGTCAAGTTTGCCCAGGTGCATTTTCTGATAAAACTAGCTTTTATCGGAAACTGGTACGCTTTGTCTGACCAATACCTCTTCAATCTGTTGTCCGAAAGCTATTCAGGAGCCTTAGAAAATGAAGACGGACTTGGCCATTGCTTTCCATTTTGGACTAAGAAGCTTATTTAGTTTCTCTTTCGAATTCTAGAAATCTTTTTAAGTTCAGATGTAATGTAGATCCAATTAAGTCATGACAGGATTTTTAGAATAACGCAGTTTTATTTGTTAAAACATGCAGTCAGAACAACAAAGAATAAAAGCCGAGGCCAAGGTGGAGGAGCTAGAAGCTACGATTGCTCGTTTGAAAGCAGGAAACATTGCCTGTTCTGACTCGGCTACCCCAACCAAACAGTCAGAATCTATTGAGGAGTTCAGTAAGGTACATTATTGACTCGATTTTGTTGTTGTCTTAATATTTCAAGTTTTAAATAAGCTTCACCTTTTCACAGGAATTTTGATTTGTTTGCCGCTATTGTTTTGTCAATTTCACCGTGTAAAAAGGCAACCATTTTTGATATTTCATGTTTCATTACTCTGTGAACAATTCTTTCAAGGGTTATCTGGTTGTTAGTTTTCAGGAGGCATAAATAGCTGTTATACTTGTACGTAACATTTTTGGCGTCGATTCTATTCCAATGGTTAAGTTGACGCGGGTTTAGAGTGAAGAATTGTAATGTTAGCGTCACTGGTTAGTGCAAAGTATGCAATGCGTTGATGAAGACAAACCGGATTAATTACGCAAGCTTTTCAAGACTTCTTTCTCCCGTTCATGCGTCTTCTTTAAAATACATTTAACTTAATACCATTGATGATGTATGAAATACGCGTTGGAAAATGTCTTCATTATAGTGTTATTGGGGGGTTTCAGCAACTTTGCGAAGGAGATCTTTTGGTCTATTTACTGACAAGGATGAAGGTACCTTTTTTGCTTATAAAAGCATATTTTCAGCGAAACGTAACCCATTAAGTTATTCGGACACAAATAATTTTTGCGCTATATTCCCAAGTTAGCAGTAATCACCTCAAATCATGACTTAGAAATTGTACCCTTAAACCACCTGGCTCAAGTTGGTAAGTTTCTCTGTGAACTGCGTATTGTCTACTCTTGTGATGAATTTTTTCCTCCCTAAATTTACATTTTTATTGTTTCTTTAGTCATGCGAAGCAAACATTGCGGGTATTCTGAGTCCGATCATGTTGCCTTCAAATTGTTCTGTTTGTTAAGTGCCTCGTATGTGCTACTGATAGCACTTTAGTAGCGTGTGTATGTTTTCCTAATGTGTGAATGTAGGCCCTCGTGGTGGCTCGCGAGCGAGCGGAGCATTTGCGGCACGCGCTGCGAAAGGAGGAGGCGCGAGTGAGCGACCTCGGCGCAAAGTTGGCCACAACTCGCGAGGCGCATCGCAACGAGCAGAAACGCGCCGCTGGACAGGTGGAACTAATAAGTAAACTCAACCGCGACATCGACTCCCTCAAACGGCAGCTTCAAGTGAGGCCGCACTTCTCTTTATCGCGTTTTTTCGTGTGGAGCCATTGGTAATATAGAAACCGGGACGTTTATTAGTGTTTTTTGGTATCTGTGGTACTAGCATTTAACCATTGCACTTTCCTTGTAATTTAGTTCTTTGGTGTCGCTGGTATCGGTACGATGCATTTCATCGACTCTAAAAAGAGGTTTCTGGGATTGATTTTTTTTTGCGCGTCACCTTTGAGCGTCCCATACATCTCTAGGAGGCAAACAAAGTGCGAGAGCGGGAGGCTAAGCGGCTGTGCGATGAGGTAGCTCTTCATGAGACCACTGAGAAGTACAACAAGACTCTCTCGGAGATAGTCACTCTTCAGGAACGCATCACGCAATTGGAGGAAGTACAAAAGTCCAAACTGGAGTTGGAGGGCAAATACGAGGCGTACGTTATTCCAACTCTGATCCTTTGTACATGAGAAAATCCTACACAAAAATACCGAATCAGCAGAATTGTTTATGCAACGATTCTTGTTGGTATGTCAATTGGTCATCCAATTTATTCATTATAATCCGACTTGTTAGGTGAATTTAGCTTGGGATTTTGAAGGAAAGGGTCATTTTAGTAGATATTCGATAACTTTTGTCACATAGGAATGGAATTTTTGTTGACTTAATCGGGAAGCTGACTTTCGGTGGATGAAATACACCACTTTTGATTGCACAATTCGCATTGCATTTAGCAAATTACTTCTCTGTACCATAAACCTTTTTGTTGGCTAGGCATCGGAGGGGTCTTTACACTTAACTGCACATTTCGTTCTTAACTTTACGATAAAAGTTCACCCACTGACCCTGCACAGCAAGATAGATCTTGCTTTGTTTCAATGCTAAAGTACAAATTTCGGCCTCACAGTATCTTTTGAACCCATTTTAATTATTTTTAATTATTATAGACATTTTTTGGCATATGATACAGTTCTATTTCGTAAACTTACATCCCCAGTTATAGTTTAAAATTGGCCCTTAATATGAAGTTAAATCTCGCTTCTGAAAATCCGTTGAACTATTTTGATATTTGGGGTGTATTGGAGGAAGCTCTGAAATCGACAATCGAGCACTCAACAGGAAAATAAGAAGTCTTTGACCTGCGTAAATTATTAAATGGAACACAAGTTCCCAACCCACATCCGAAAATTTGGTGTTTGGAAACTTTTTGGCGATTACATCACTCGTTTTCATCTGGTCGCAAGTTATTTTGACCGTCCACTTACCAGAATAAATAAAAACAAGTAGAAATAATATCGTATCCGTAAAAGCTTACATACAATTCTCTGTTTAAGGTAATTTGTTATATGGTTTACACCGCTACCTCACCTTGCCTTTCACTATTATAGTCCTGACATTACAGTGTATATCTGATGTTTAACGTGGTGTGAAAAGAGGAAACTTATTTGTTGTCTTGTTGTGAGTCCGTTACATTGCATCGAGTTGAGGAATACCTTAGCTACTTTTGCGTGTCATATTGTCCACCGTTGTACTTTCTCCATAGTTCCTAATTGGAGCTTTGCGTTATGTGGATATTTGTGGTCTCCACTCAGTGGCTCACCGGTAATTTATACGTTGTAGGTGTTCGTTTTGGAAGCAGTTATCTCCGGGTGCAAAAAACCCACATTGCTGTGTTACCCAGCGACGTTAAATAAGCCTACTTAACAAATTTATAAGCTTTCATTTTGATGCTACTTTTAAGGTTAAGGGAAGGTCATAAATTGATGGCACTGTTAATGGTATCAGCGACCATCATTTGGGCAGTATGCACAACAGCACGAATAAATATTCATACAGTACTACTGGATGTGTAGGCGTATATACGAAGATTGAAACAGTGAAAAAAAACATTCGACCGGAGTTAATGGACAATATTGTAAAAGATACATTGTCGAAGATGTGGGCTGTGACTATGAGGAGTTTTGAGCGCAGCCTTCTTTTTCATATGCACTACTCGTTCATGTTGAACTGGCATTACAAGATAAATAACCACAACTTTATTCTAATTTTTATCGGTCGTGGAGATGGGTTGTTATGCTGAAATATTTCTCTTCTTGATAATAGCTTGCAGAAGGCTTACGACGGCCTCCTGTCGGTGCGCGAGGAGATGGCGAGTTGTGTGGAGCGCGAGACGCAACTGTCGGAATTCACTCGGCGCCTGACAGAGCGTAACGCAGGCCTGCAGACGGCGCACCTGGCGACACAGGCGCGGCTGGAAGCGAGTGAGCTCGCTGTGGGTGAAGCGAGCCGCGCCGCCAAGGAGGCCACCGATCTCCTTCACGCTCTTGAGCAGCGCACTCGGACCGAACGTATCCAGGCCACAAATACCATCGCTAGCCTCGAAGCGAGGGTAAGCCGTTGCTGGAGGTATCTATACACTCAGAAGTTTATCTTCTGTTTTTCTGAAATCTTCCATCATACCTAGTCCTTAGATATTCTAGAACGTCTTGAAACTTACGCTCTTTTTCATTTTCCCTGGGTGGCCAAGGCGGAGCTGGGATAGGCCTTGGTTGTATTGGTAATCAGTCAGAGTATTATAAGTTTATGCGAGTTGAACTAACTGCTAGCCAGAGAACGCACACGCATAGTGTTCAGTCTCTGTATGGAAGACCTTATCCTTTTGATTATTCCGTTTGGTGATTCGTTGGGATATGTTCTCATATGTACATTTCGGCTTCCAACGTTCTTACCGTCGCCCTTCTCCTTTCTCTCCTATGGAACGCTTTTCTAAGATTGTTGTGGGTCAGCCTGTCTGAAGCGCTAATGAATATCTTCCGTTACGATGGTGGTAACAACCCCTTGTTTCACTGAAAGGCTAATGGTATCCTATCCCGTTGCAACATTGTTTAGCAAAATATGGAATATAGAACAGCTTAAAGCACCTGTATATTGCATTCTTCAATCTTTTCCATTTTATGGCCATTTTAATGTTACTTCATCGTCTGTCTGCATTATCTCCCTTTCTTGACTACGGCCTACTAATAAGCCAATCCTGAAAGTGGTTCTGCAAGCGTGATTTCGGTTCATTCAAACTCAGCCTCATTTAAACGCAAAACACTGCGCAAGCTTAGCGTTGTAAGATCTGTCGATGACTTTTTGAGTCCTCGCAGAGTAAGGAATGCAGAGGGATACCTCCCATAATTCCAGTCAGTGGAATTGATGTTACCATCCTTAACGCTGCCACTAGGGAAGTGTTCGAACTGCTGCAGAAGATGTTAAACGCAAGCATATATGAGAGTAATGGTATTTTCGGTGTGTAGACCTGTTGGATGAGTTTCAATCCGAGTGACAAATACGGCTCAGAGAGAAAAGTGTGGTAATTTGGGTGTAAACTGTGGCAATTCGCGGTCTAATAGAATGAAACCCGATGTTATCACATTGTTACATGGGCATGCATGCAGTTTAACCAGGTTTATACAACCCATTCTACACTTCAATGCTCTCGCCTCTACTCAACACCAAACTGCAGTTCTTTATTACTGTCGGCGTAGAGTGTCACTTCTTTAAGCACCTCGCATGGCATTTACAATCTCCATGGGTAGGATTTCCAAATGATAGAAATACTGGATTTGATCAGTTTCCTGTCACCGAACCAATGCACGAATCAAACTATTTCCTTATCAGACATCTTCAGCTTTGCCTTCTTTAGTGCAAAAAATTGAAACGTTGAAGTTGTTTTGTATTTTCGCATCCGCTTGCACCATTTTTATCATCGAAGAATGGCATTAGTTGTACAATGAAGCATTTCAAACCTCATTATCACATTTAGATATCAGAGCTGCTACAGTCTGAGGAAGCACTAAGGGCGGAGTTGACTCGTGAGCAAGTGGAGAAGGCATCGCTTAAGCGTAAGCAACATGGCCTGGATCGCGAGTTGGCACGTCTGATGGCCCAACAGCGCAAACTCTCGTATCAGATATCGACGAATGGGACACCGTGTCAGGACACCACCTCGGATAGGTCTCTCACAGACTCAACTCTCAGCCTCTCCACCCTCAATGATACCATGCTGGCGGTAAGCTCCACTTTCGCTTACCTTACTCTTGTTTGTGTAACAGCTTTCGGGTCATTATGGAGATAAATTGACTTGTTCTCGAAATGCCTCGTGTTGGGGTAGAATTTAACCGGTTGATGCGTTGGGACGGCATTGCTACCATCAGGTACTTTTAAATAAATCAAACAAAACCCGTATGACAAATCTCTGGAGCCTTGTATCCACTGTCTCTAGACCCCGGATCCCTCGAAGCTCTCATCTCCACCCCCAGGGCTTGGAGACGCACTGCTTGTGACATCCAAAAATGTAGGGGTGGTTGCAAGTCATGCGCTCACAGTGACGGGAGAAGCAGTCGCGGATAACACCAGAGCATCCGACCTTGAGGTGCAAACCCTCGAGCCCAATCGCGTGCTCATGCTGAACAAGATCGACCGCCTCCAGCGCACCAATGTGCGTCTTATGGAGAAGATTGACTTTATGCATGAGCATATTGGTCAGTTGACACAGGAGCTGCAGAAGAAGTCGCAAATTTTGCAGGTAATCTCATATCCAGACGTAGCGAGCTACTCGCTGATCACCTCCCGTCTTGAGCCTAGGCTCCCACGCGCTTAATTTTTCAATGCTTGCCTCTAATGCGTAAATGGGTATTAAGGAGTACTCATCAACACCACTCATCATCATCATCATCATCAAAAGATTTTAGTTTGTGTGCTTGCTCTTGGAATGATATGAAGTTGAGTCAGGCCTGTGACTCCAGAACGTTCTCCGGAATAATCAGTTGTCACAGTCATATTTAGTTGCATCCCTGTTCGTTGATTAGCAGTCTGGTTAATGACGGCGCCTATTTTTCGCATCTTTATTGGGCAGTGAGTACAAAACCATTGGCGAGGAGGGGCACAATTTATGATTGAAAACTTCCTAAGTAATTAGTAATTATCCAACTCAGCTCACGGGGCTTTTTACTGTAACGGCTAACGTGGACAAATGAATGAAACGCTGTTAGCCCGTCAACTTCCTCTTTTCGTCGGCGATGCTTAGCACTGTCTGACACGGGAGTCAGAGAACGAAGGCGCGGCGGTGCCGTCAGCGGTGGATGCGAACAAACAGCAGCGCATGCGTCGTGGCGGCACCCTCATGGCCGCAATATTCGCGGGTGAGAGCGATGGCGCCTCTTCCGACCTCCGTACCTCCTTGCAACTCAATCAAAAGCTCCAGTCGGTGCTCGAGGACACACTCTACAAGAACCTCACCCTTAAGGTAATCACAACCTAACCCACACCAACGATCGCAACTATCGACTTGACAAAGTTAACTACACTAGTCCTATGAGTGGTTGAACATGGCTCCCAATTCGTATTTGTCCTCTGCTCCCGAAATCTAGAACAATCTTCTTTGCGAAAATAGGCAATAGAGTATAAATCAGGCGTTTAGGGCGCCGAACACAAGCACGCCCCCGATTTACTTAGCCTTAGCTCGAGTTTTCTTTCTTTAGGAAAATGTCGACACTCTTGCAGACGAAGTCGCAAGACTGAAACGGGCTAACAAAGAGCTCAAAACTCTCGTCTCAACCCAATCGGATACATCGACATCCGATCCCCATCGGTGACTATGGCGCAATCCCCGAGGGTCAAACTTTCCACGCTGTGATAATTTCATGAGCACCTTTAGCTAATATTGTTGCCTGTGATAACTTGCTTCAATTTTACCATGAATGACTGCTATCTGGGGCTAACAATGGAACCAATCCCGAGATTTAAGTAAAAAGGCGATTATAACAAGCACTTCAATGTAAAACTAAGATAGAATGATATTCTTATCCTTCCTCATAATTCAGCAATGTCCGATAACAGGCAGAAGCATAGCGGTTGCATTGTGGGTCTACTAGCTCACTCCAACGACTGGTAAGGTTGGAGCGAAATTCGGATTTTGTACGATCGGGTGCGCGAGGGCAGCGTTCGCAGAGTTATAATACAGGTACCTTTCGAAAACGGGGGAGGAAGTACTCTCGTTAGGTGTGGTTCGACAAGAATAGAACCTGGGTGAGGTGTAGTTAACGTCTCCAATAGAAGGAACCACTAGCTGGTCAGAAAGCGGGTCGGACGAGTCCAAAAGTTGTGAGGTCACGGGAGACGTCAAGGGTGAACTTGACAACAGGAGTTCGATGCGACTGTCTTCAGATATCATGGACACCCCCGGATGAGAAAGGGCTAGGAAGGCGGCCGCACACATTGCCATGGCCTATGAACATGGAAAAAACTGATTAAACCGTCCATTAGATGGCATGCTCTGAAAACAAAGCAGCTCCACCATTTTAGTTGTCAATATGGCACGAACTCTGCACAAGTTGACGAGAAGGTGGCAAATATATCCAGTTTTAAATCTCACCTTGGCCAGTGACCATCTGCGGTGAATCTTCCTACTTTTTTGAGTGAAACTATCGAAAGAAGTCTCTCTGGCCATGGGATCAGAGAGCTGACGTTTGGACTTGCCGCGGATTGCCTTGTCGGAATGCACAGCGACAGCAAAGCGATTCATGACAAACTCATTGAAGTCGGATTTGGAAACAAACAGATTCCAGTGAAGAGCTGAGAGGAAGCGAAGTTCCATGACATTTAGCGCTTTCAAATCAATATCAAAGTTTGCCGCCCAGGTGCCGTTGGACGAAGCCTCCTCTGTATCCGTATCGTGAAGAAATTTCGAAGCAGCCATCTAAATAAAAGCGTTATTTAGAACCTGACCACCGTAGTGACAAAGCTACTAAAGCAAATTTAAAAGGCATAAAATATCCCATGTGAGACTTACGGTAGCAACAATTAGCAATTCCGTCGCCGTAATTTCGTAAAAAAGCAAAGGCTTCGGGTCAAGTCGTCGAAACTTATCAACCAATATCAAGGCCGTTATGAGTGTTGTGGACGTAACCTTGCTGTATCTGGGCGGATTATGATGCATACCATTTACCTTAAGAATTCAGAAAATGTGTAAACATCCAGTTTTCCCAGTTGTCTCTCTGTAGCTGAGTTGACAATATTAATGACCCTCCCTAAAAAAGAAAGTGAAAGACAAGCAATAAAGTTTTACCAATGAAAGCAGCAAGCAACAGATATCGGCAAAATAAGAAACGCTGAAGCACATCAACTTGTAGCAAGTGGCGATATAAAAAAGTAAACTAAAGCCATGGTTTAGCGAAACAGTCAACTACGTACTAGAGATCAGGTTGCTGCTTTCTGGAAAGTCAGAAAAACCAAACGGCAGAGGAGACGCCTCTTCTTCACACCGCCGCACCAACCGCGCCATACTCGATTACAGTAGTGAATAACCTTACAAGGCTATTTCCTGCTTCGTTTCGATGTGCCAATGAACTTTTAGCGTATGCTTCACGTGTATAAAAACAGACCCAAAAGCGTTAAAGCAAGATTTTCATGTGATTTTTACTTCGGAAAGAATATTTGCTTCATCAAACAGAAGGCATTTGTAAAAAAACACCAAAAATGTTTTCAATATAAAAATTGTAAGTAATATATTTAAATATCTTACATTCATTTACCCTCTTGGAATAATTACTATAGCGCCATTATTTAAAGTATCTATTTTTACCGCATAGTTTAGATAATCATGTCACTACTTGTTCTACATCTGCAGAACTGATAGGTCGGCGGTATCGGTTCGGAATGGGGTCGCTCAGAGAGATTTCGATCCTTTTTGTGGTTTCTTTTCTCCTTGCAAATGCAATTAAAGGTAGGGAGTGGCAGTGATACGCTATGTTCTACTTCATTTCTTAGTAAAACCCCCGGACAACGTCACTCTCCCCACTTATACCTCAAACATTCAGTACGAAAGTATTCAATTCCAGAAACGTGCTAAAAATGATTCCGCTCCCATCGTTTTGAACTTTACAATCACTGATTTACCATGTAAAGATGTCAAAATCTCATTAAAGGCGAATAAAAAGAGTATCGCTGTCGGCAATTTTGGCGACCGGGTGGATGTTTATTCTGAGAAGCATTTTGATTCCAGTGGGCTGTTGACATACGTTCTTATTCATCTCAAAGAAAGTGGTAAGGCGTCTCTTTTTCAAAATGAGGTATGTTTCTAGCTGCAACCAGTGGTACTTATGTTTTAACGGTGGATGCTTGCTCAGACTCAGGGTCAGCAGAAGTTCTAGTTTTGTGTGAGTTGCTCGTTATGCTTTTATTCTCTGAGATATGTGGATGACTTGATACTTATTTGTATTTAAAACACTGGATTCGTTCTTGGCAACTTCGCTAAGTCAGTTCGCAAACATAAATTTAACGTGCTCTTTTAGCTGCTCCAATTTTACCAGTTTACTCAAAACCGAAGCGGGTGCTACAAGGCGATCCTCTTCGCATTTCTTGTCGAGTTTCCAGTTATCCTAGTCCTGATGGTGTACAATGGCTGTTTGCTCCCATTTCCATTGAACTTTCTGACGATAAGGCGGCGATTTCGGATGCATCGGCGAATCTGAAGCCAATCAGTCTCTCAGATGAGGCATGGAAGGATGCCAGTTTTACTACAGAGGATGGCACTCTGAATGACACCCTTCGGTTTAGCGCCATCACTGTTGCCCAGAACGGTCTTTTCGCCTGCAATGTTTCCAACGTTCTCGGCACTGACTCGACTTTTCTTCTTGTCGGGGTCAAAGGTAGGCAACTCTATGGAAGTATGTAGCCACTTTTTATTAGTAACTGCCTTAGTGTGAGTTCTTTCACTTATCCGAGTGTGCTAAAGTATTTGCTACTGCTCCTCTAAGCAAAAGGAAGTAGAAGTATAATCTCCAGTGCATAGCTCGGCTTTATCCATACTGTTTTGCATATTATTGACCGAATGTTGAGTTTCTGGGGCGGCAAAATGTGTTTTATATCATCCAAAGTTAAAGTACGCACCAAGTTTTTCCTCCATGCGGTGGTTAATCAGATTGGTTGTCGCGTCTGTCCGGCGTGATTGCAGATTTACGATGATGGTCTATATCTGCTTCAGTCTAAGGCTCGTCTGGCGCGTTTGCAAATTGAGGGTTTGGATGTGAGTTCAAATAATAGTGTTTGTGTTTGTGCTCTAATTGGAACCGTGTTGATCTGGGTTGTTTGTGGATACTGTGGGGCTCAGCGTTCGGTTCGTGTGTGTGTTTGCTGACGAAGTGTAAACAGAATTACAAGTATCCGCGTTCATTTTCGAAATCTTCCCTTTTCGGAATCTCGTTGGTACTGCAAATTAGATTTTGTTATATGCAATTCTGGTGCGGCTTTATCTTGACTAATGCGATGCGTTATACCATTCCCCAATGTTTTTCCACTCCATAAGGTAAGTTACTTGTTAGATTTACTTTACTCCACAGAATAATTTTGCTCAGGTATTCGTTCGCTTTTTATTATCCTGTTTGACAATGGATTCAAAACTCCCCACAGACCGATGGGCGGCCCTATGGCCCTTTATTGGAATAGTGGTCGAGGTGACAGTCTTGGTCGCAGCCATCCTTCTCTATGAGCGACACCAGATACGCAAAAAGCCCACTGCTCCTGAAACCACTGGTAATCCCGATTCCGCCTCACCCAATGGCAATGCTGTCGACAAGTGAGCTAGACTAAGTCTCCCGCTTCTTCACCCCTTGCTTTGCTCCTGCGATTGCTTGGTATTGTTTTGAACTCGTTTCTTCGCATAAAATTGCGACTTTGCTGATGCTCTTAGTGCGGTGTAACCCATTGCCTCATGCCCAAGTTAGGAGGGTGCCATACCCAACTTCAGCTCAATAAATCAATCAGGGTTTTCTCTGACGTCTTCTACTTGTTTATTCTAGGAATCCCAAACCGGACGAAGTTCGCCTTCGCAACGCCAGAACGTAGAGGACCAACAATTATTCTTGCTCATCACAATCTGTTCAGTCTGTTCTCAGTGATTGACCAGTTCGATTTCTCCCTTCCTATTGTGCTCGTTCGTGTTTTCCCACCGCATTTTGCTGCATTATAAATTTGTTTGCCATTCTAATTCGCTCCATCCACTCATCTCCCTCCAACTATGATTTCTTGGAAATTACTCTATGTACTTGCAATTACCGGTTTCATCCCACGGTCACTTTTGTGAATACAAAAGGTAGAACCGAAGTTGCAAGTTTGTGTTTCTGACCTAAAGATACGCTTTGTAAGCTTTGTCTGAGTTAGCTTTGCTGGGACTAAACGGTGACAGGATGCTGGATTTCTAGCTTTGGCGCCTCAGCGATTTTCTGTAGTCCGGTTATGTTGTGGCTCTATTAACAATCAAATGAATGCGCGCCGAAGGGCTGGATTAGCGAATTAGAAGTAAGGCTCTTGCTATGAAGTGGAGCAGTACATGTCGGAATAAGTGAGCTGCGCGTGCTGACCCCACTGGTGCAGTCCTTTGAGGGTGCGTGGATTGCGTTGTGTTGAGTAGGGTTTTTGCAAACGAAGCTGGTCTTGCGCGCTCGTCACGGGGTTTCTGGGCACTGCAGTTTTCTCGATCACCACTCGTAGATGAACTGGATTGTGTCCAGACTTGGGGTGTTCAGTACAGAATTCTACACCAAATCGGAATGGGACCGTCCGACGCCACTCAATGTAGGGGGCTTGGTTGACTAAGGACTTTGGTCATCCACATGGGACGTGAAGCAAACCTACCGAAGTGTTCAGCCCCAGTCAACAGCAGTAGGAAAAGATTTCCAATTAATCAAACGACCAAAAAATTGACCGGACTGTTATCTGAAGGTGTTGAGGTCAGCAAACTGATACTGGCGGTCAAATGTTTCCACCACTTGGATAAAAAATGTTGAGAGGTACTAAATTAATGAAGGCTGAGAATAAGTCTTTCACGTGTGTTTCAGTACCCCTTTCACTATAAAGCGTGCAAAACTACGAAAGTTCCAAGCCTCCTCCAGTCCTTTAGTGTCACTGACAAATTCTTTTCTTTTCAGTGCATAGTAGGCATCATAGTGCTGTGCTCTGAATCATAGGCTAAGCCTGCCGTTCGTGCGAATGTAAATACACGCTGTGTTTGGGATTAAAATGAACTCGATTTGTAAGTTCAAACACTTTGACCCTAGTGCAAGTTGTTGGTAGATGAACGGAACAGGACAAAGCGAAATGACCTTATTCCAAAATGGTATGATAGTGAACTCTCAGAAGCGCCATAAATTTACGAGTATCAGACAAAAAGTGTTTTTTGTCTTGCAGACGCGACTGGCGAGGTGTAACAAATGGAAAGAAGGCAGCTTATGAAGCCAAATATACCATAAATTCGAAGTGGAATTAAAGGACATGCCCGCCATTTGAACACAATAAAACAGTTTATTTGCCCACCTACAAAGTCTACAGGTGGGGTTCTTTGTGATCCGAATTAACCAAAAGAAGCGTTTTATAGTATTCACCACGTTTTGCTTGTAAGTCATTGGGATAACGTAATCAGTTATATCTTTGAGATTTTGAATTGACGACGATAGAGTGTCTACCCTACTAAGTTGTCAACTGACAAATAGGAGGTCAAATGCACTATTGCCATCCTTGATAGGCGAGTGGAACCGAATACTCCACCGTTGTACCACGACGTGTCTTTTTTAAAGAGTTTTAGACCAGCCTTGCTCCTGAGAAAGTGTATTTAGTCTCCGTAGCAAAGATTGACCCCCAAAACCCATATTGTATATAACATGAGATGCCTTTCCCTTTTCTACCTAAGGAATACGACTGCAGGCAGATGAGCACGACACGGAAGCTATTTCAGGAACAACACCACTTGAAGTTCAACTAGGTATGGTTCATTACATAAGTTGTAATTATCTGTAGGATTGACGGAAGTCCATTTTTTGAGAAAAGTAACCAATGGGCTAAAGATTAGAAAGGAATAAGATCGCAATGTTTTTTGTTTTAAAAGCTTATCTCATTTAGACACGGAACGTAAAGCAATTGAAAAATTGGGTTAGTCTCTTCATATTGGACTTCAAATACCACGAAGTTCAAGTACCGCAGCTGCATTTGAATTTACATTCTTCACGCGCATCAGTACCATGTTCACTTTTGGAAGTGCATATCCAAAAAGCGTTAGTCACCTGCGTGCCATTGGAGCAGTTATATTCAACCACTAAGTAACGGCATGATTGGGTGCAGAATAGAATTCTGCACAGGCATATGAATTTAGGAAAACAAAAAAGTATTATGATGTAAATTTATATAACTTAGCGGCGAAAGCGGGTCTTGAATGCTGGAAAGACAAAAATGGACAGAAGCTATTGTCCTTGCCCAAAAGTTTTGCAAGGTCGCCATATTGGTCCGTTGATCTTTGCCTACCTCTTAGTATGGATCAAACTTTTGCTAATGCACAAGAAAATGACATTTTGCTCGTTGCGTTGAGCTTATTCACTAACATGAACATGCAAATGCGAAATTAAAAAGCAATGATCACATGCTTTCAATGACCTTCGTTACCATGGAGCTCTGGCCTCTGCTTACATATTAGCCCACGAAAACTCATGAACTGCATAAAACTAGTCCTTCTAGGACCAGTGGCTGTAAGTTTTTTGCGTTACAGGAGAGACACAATAGTCAGGAAAATCCTATATTGCGAACTTTTTGTCAGATGCTGTTGAGCAGGGAAGTACTGAATACAGACCCACCAAAGGTGTCCGCATACTAGAATATGATTTAATGGCTAAACACGACTCGAAAATGACCAAAGTCGAGCTCCAGCTATGGGATGTCGGAGGAAGCAAACGTTACCAGAACTGCTGGCCAGTGATTTTTAAGGGAGCACACGGAGTTGTGTTGGTTTATAACGCTGACCAACCAAGCCAGGCTAATGAATTGGAGGAATGGTAAGGCAAACATATAAAAAATGCACAAAAGGTACGAAATCGCAATGTCGCAATCACTGATAAAGGACTCTAACTTCTGCTTAATGCAACACACTCTGTCGCAAACAATAGACAAAAACGACGTCGACCTTTGTAAGTGCAATGTTTAAGTTTACTAACTTTAGCTCAAAAACTTATCAATCTCACAATAATCAAATCTCGGCTGCCAAGCCATGGTGATTCCTTGAGGGAAGCATTCTCGAAGTTTGTAGGCCGACTAATAGACAATTTATCCGAAGCCACGGAACAAGAGGAGCTAACTATAATTAACTCGTAGTACTTTTCGTGGCTAAAATACGAAATATCTAATTGATGTTAGGGTACGGTTTTGCAAATGTGACAATATTTATTAGTCGAAACTACCGCATTATTGATCGGTAAAATTCTTTACGTCATAGACCAAAATTGGGCTTTATTTCCGTAATCTAATATGCCATTGAAAATAAGAAAGGAAAAAGAACACTGAGCGACCGCTCCATATTTATTTACATTTCTGGCAAAGTTGGAAAAGCTGGTAAATAAAAGTAGTTTACTTAAGTCTGAAAGACCACGTAAGTCAAGGAACATTAAAATTAAGAAGTACTTAATTCCTACTGGACTTCACTCCTTTGATAATCCAGGTGTTTGGGGGCTTGAGAAAACAAGCTCTTGTATTGAAATGCTTGCGCAAGTACCATTTCAATGTCGTTGTTTGTCCAGCGGTGTGTAGGAAGAGCTTGAAGGTACACCAAAAGGCCATGGAAGTCATTTCGGCGCATCAAACTGTCTTTGAATCGCAAAAGAAAGGCAGCGCACACGTAAACATGAAATTGTGAGAAGCCATCCGGTTCTGCCTAAAAGAAGCAGCGATTCGGCAAGCAAATTATTTATCTAAATTTTCACTCAACCTAAAACATTAATATGGAGTAGAGAGAATACCTAACACAATGCTAATTGCGAGATTTGCATTATTGCCACTCGCCTCCGCCAAATCAGTGAAAAATGCGTCTCGCACAATGCGCCGAACCACTTTACAAACGGAAATAACAAAGACGGAATGCTTCATTGAAAACCACCAATTCTACTTGCACACATTAAGTAAACATCAATATGCACCTTGAAATGGAGTTCGAACTGGATAAATGAAACCTCAGGCATAATTTCAGTATTGAAATTGAAAAATTGAAATACATATACACTGGTGCACGCATGCAGGAAACAGTCTTGAAGGGGTACCCTTAACTTCAGGCAAATGCTCCAGTATGGATATAGATTGCATACCATGTACGTATCCCACAAACGAATAATGCAACGCAGCGGTAGTTCTCGAATGAGGAGGTTGTTCATCCATCGGAAGGCAAATTGCAGATACTCAACTTTATGCTTCATCAGATGGCGATGCAACTCATTGTCAAGACGTTCGATAAGACTGCTCAATTTGTTTATGTTGTTTTGAATACCGGGCTGTGCAAACGTATAGTTGTCCTGAATCGTGTCTAGCAACCTCGACACACACCAAAAAACATCACCTTCCAAATCCAGCAATTGCTCAGCAGTGACTGGTGTTGAAAGCTTCAATTCACCAGACGAATTCAACTCTTCAAAAGAATTACAAAATAAAGAAGCAATTCTGCAATAAAAATAAAATTTTTGCCAACAACAGGAGTTCACATCACATTTTTGGTAGACCATTGAGGTTTTCAAAGCACCACCTGATTGCATAAGCTCTTGCTTGCGAAAAAGTTAGTAATAAAACACCCGCCTTTATGAACGGTGAATAGGACCTCGGTCGGAAAACACTAACCATCCAGTTAAAATGTAATATGGTATTTTCTAAAGTGGTTTACTTTTCATGCACGAGGTTACCGTGCATGCCGTACTACGAACAAACATTGGAAAGTTAAACGATTATTGAAATTTCCAGGGCTACTGAAACAAAGGTACAGAGCAAGGTAAGGCAGGATTGCATATCCAAACGCACCAGTTTTTGTGTACTCGGAGAGAAAGACAACCATGAGTGGTGTGAGCAGGTCGTTTATGCCTTGGACGTACCCGCTACCTGGATGTCTTACGGACCAATTAAAAAGCACTCGCTCAAATAGCTGAAAAACAAACCACATCTGCTAAAAAGAAATATTCTCCAAATATTAGCCAAAGGCGATTGAATAAGTGAGAAAGTCTGAAATATTGGTACGTTTCCGTAATTACTAGTTGATTGATTGATTGATTTCAATAATTTTTGACAAAAGAATTACCTCAAAAATGTCTTGCTGGTTAAGCAGCATTGGCATGCGAACCAGATCCTTTTGTACCTGCTTAAAAATTTCAGCGCCATCGTGGCCATTGCGGAGATTAAAAAATTGCGAATTTAGATCTATGTACTGTTTGCGCTTCTTCTTAAGTGTCGTGACACGCCTTTCATGGGACGCAGGTAAATAGTCCTATATAGGAAAGATAATTGAGTTTGGGGAAAATGAAGAACTAATCGGTTAGGTAGTGAACGCACGCATAGGAGTTTCCAAGTAACAGGGCGCAGAGCTTGTGGGATACCGGACCATGACAGTTTACGCAGAGCACCTGCAAAAGCATGAATCACGCCGCAGGTTAATTATTACAATAATTCCCAAAGAAAAAAGGTTGAAAACGAACCCAAATCTGTAAACGATAAATTTATGAGTGTCTGAAATTGCTCAACGCGTCGCTCTACGGTCGGTTGGGCCAGTGACAAAGAAGATTCCGTATTGGTGTCAAGACGTATACCACGACCAGGAGCTAATTTTCCAGAAACCCGAATAGATCCCTTACGATTCTGAGACTAAAAATAAATAGCACGTACCAGGAGCTATCACTAATGATAGATATCAACATTCAAACAGAAAAAACACAGATGTAACAAAGTGCAAAGAAATTGTGGCAAAAATGAGAGCAGTGTTCTTGAGCACCCGTATATTTGTCTAGTGTTTCAGTATGAATAAAATGGCAACTTTCCCGATAAATGTTTACCATTTGGGATTCACTGGAATGTTTCCGCATAACCTCTTGAGCAGTTTGGTCGGCGACTGATATACACACAATTACTGCGATCACACATACCTGTCTTCGAAATAAGTGAAAGAAATTCTTCATCATCTGCCTCCCAAGCGTCCTCCACACTTGTTTGAAAGGCTGAAAACAGGTCCGCATTTTTGCCGATCATTGCAAGAAACTTCAGGCCTCAAAGACTTAGGAAAACAAAAGTAAATCAATGAGTGTGCAACAGTAAATTCGTCAAAATTCGTTGACGGTATCTGTGGACACTGGGGCCAGGAAAACTGGCACGCTAGGCTAGTTGGCTCGATTATGAAGTTCTAAATGGCAAAAGGTGAATTAACAAAGTATGATTTTCTGCTGATTGACCAAGGCGTAATTTTGCAGTTTGCAAAATATTATTTCAGCAAACAAACCTAATATTAAAGGAAAAAGCTTCAAAATGGGGCCTACTCAAGATCCATTTTGGCATTTCTTGCTAAGGCTATTCTGTCAGCCCCTTTGCTCATCTATTTGATGCCCTAAACCTGAACTTTAGCATTTTTTCGTGGCCTCGGCAAGTTTTTTGGCAGGTCTTGATTAGCTCCTTACAGGACAACTTGTTTAATTTTTACATTCTGGATTCCGTCATGTTGGGTCGTTTCTTACTGGCCAAATCCCTTAATAATGTTATTGCGTAAACATGATTGCTAAATGTCCCTTGTAGTTTCTCAAGACTTCTCTAAAGGCAAAAGAAGGCACAGCACTAAATGAGAATATATATCTGCAACAAAGAGAGGAGTAGGGGTAGCTGGCATGGTCCAAAGGCCAGCTCCAGCCGGACAAGATGGCTGCTTAAGTAACTTTCACCAACAGCCATACAATCAAAGATTACATCCATTTAGGTAATACTGTCAGTAATGTTGCGTTCCGAGGCTTCCAAAAGACGAAATGGACATTTAGAATTTAGCGCGGCTTGGGTCCACTGATACTTCCTGGAAGTTTCTAGTCTAATACAGAGTTTAACAAGCAACAAGTGTTTTACTGCATGTACGAACCTTGTGGTGGATAAGACGGCGTCAGCCCTAATATAAAGTAGGTTTGATAATGATATTTTTATCCTTCTGTTCAGCGAGACTGTTCCGACTACTTCATTCCGGTTTTTTGTGCCATCATGTGTATTCCCGAAGACATTTTAGGCTGAAGTGGATCGACGCAACACGATGAAAAGCCATTTCGAGGTCATTTTTATGATCCGAAACCTATACTCCATAACATAATTATAACTGTGGAATCAGGAGATACTGCTAATTATTGCCCTCAGTGCATTTTTTGGAAACAGTAATTTTACTTACTTTTAAAACACTTCAAATTAAATTGCAATCGTCAAAAATTTTTAAAGGAAGAATATTAATATTTGCTGCATAGTGCTCACTACACCAGTACTTGTTAATTACCCGATTACTCACTAAAGTTGATGAAATGATCAGCTAAATGGGGTGCAACCCTAACTCATCTTGGTTATGTAAATAACCTGTGGATCACTTTCGATCGAATGGCTAAATCGCAAGTGCTTGCCATAGATGCGTGTGACAGACTGGACAACTAAATGGAGCTACATTAATCGGGTGTTGTTCTTTAGTTGCATGGTTTGCCTTCTTGATATCTTCCTGTAAGGATTAATAGCCAGAACCATGGAAATTGTATTTTCTCTTTAGTTATGCAATTTCACAAACATAGAAACTGCCTTTAGAATTCCATCAGTACTTGTAGTGCCTTGTTGTTTACTTGACTCCCGACTTTGTTTACGATCTCTTGGTTGGCAATTGTTGCCTTCGCGGGGTGGGCTGGTAACCCCAATTTCACCCTTTTTGCCGAATATTGAAGATTCCGCCTGAGCATTATGTCATCTTTTGTCTTTGGAGTAATCTCAGTCGCTGAAGTACTCCCGAACGGAGGAATAAATATTCACTTGGCGAACATTGACACAAGCCGCGATTGGTATATGTCCCCTCGCATAGCCCTGGAATAGCTACAAAGAAGCAAATTTTGTGCTTTTCGTAATGTAGGGCTTAAAGGCTTCCCTGAACATAAAATGAAAGCATTGTACACAAGGAGACTGCATGGATATTTTAAATACAGAGGAGATTGGGGCTAATATCTTGACGCAGAGGCCAGAACATTAGGCGAAGGTACAATTATGGGCACACAAAGTGGCTCCTTTAAAAAATAGAGTTAAACAACCAGCATATTCTGCATACAAATCGGAAATTCTCATTAAATGATTTAACTTCAGGAACATTCCCCAGGCCAAACTTCTTTCCCGTGTCGTAGAGGTAAACTCGAAACTGTTCCCCCAGTGCTACGCTGATTTTTCCCGATTAAAAGGCAAAGTCAGTATATCAAATTGCCGGCAACAATGTAAGCACATATGTTTGGCGTGTTTGGTTTTTGTGAGAGCGACCCATGGGAACTGCAACACTGATGGCTCCAAACACCGAGGCTCACACTCCGTTACCAAAACGATTTCCCCTAATATAGTTTCCACGTAAATTTTTTTAGTTTAGTTTAGTATAGTCCATAGCACTGCCTTTTCAAGGCTTGACATGAGGGTTTGAGTGAAAGTAAAATAACAGAAGCACTCGACTTTCTCAAGTGACCATATTTTATTCATTAACACAGGTCGCATGTAATTAGTTCAATTAACGAGTTTTTAAAAATATCTATGTGGTACTTGGTTGTATGACTGTCGGTGAAGGACACTTAGACGACCATATTGTTGTGTTCGGCTAGGGCTGGCTTTTGGACCACGCCAGCTGCTCCTGCCCCCTGCTGTATGGGCACATATTCGCCTCAAGCGTTATACCTTCTGTTGCCTTCAGGCGGGTCTCAGGACGCTGCAATTCGCAACGCAAACTTGCACTAAATCTATCGAAGGACTTTAATGCAAAATTATTGGCTTTTATTAGCCATAGGAATCGAAAATTTTGAATTGGGAACTTCAATAACTGGCTAGTAAAAATTACTAACTACATAATAAAAATCAACATGATTAAAATGACGAAAGGATGTCTTTATATCTAGTGTAATGTGCAACCACGTATAAAAGGGAAGTGGAGGGGAACGTGCATGAAGGTGGGAGGTGAATTTAAGAAAGAAGGGCACTTGTCTCTGTGATGCCTGGTGTATCTGACTATCAGGTTCTATCACGGTCACACAAGTAGCCTTACTGTCCTAGCCATGCATGCTGACCCCCGACCCATGCCGGCAGCGCGAACATTCCATGCTTCTGAATATATGTGCATACATACATGCATGCATACATACATATGTTATGACTTCCTTTTCCTTCAATGAAGCATTGGGATGCTTAATCCACAGCTAACAATATAACTCAGGAGGCTTTTGTATGTTACTCGAGGCAATGCTTAAAGAGAGCCAAAAGTTGCATAAATTTGCGTTCATGCCATCGTTTGAGGAGCGAACTCGGCTTTGAATCTTTGAAACTCAACTGCAATTCACACTTTAACTATTCAAAAACTAGTTCAAGACCGTGTTGCAAATGTACCTTTCAGTTCGATCAAGTTTTAACTTTACGTTATTCAATATTACTGGAAAGCATCACTACCAGACAACATTTTTAGTCTATTTTGTTTATATCGACTGATTCTAGACAATGCTGCAAATATGCCTCTCATTATTACACCCATTTAATTCTATTAAAACAGTTCGCTTTCGAGATCACGTCATTTTTGTTAACGCAAGAATTATTAATACCTCTACAGGCTTTCGTGACGGACCCCAAGCAGAGCGAAATGATGTTCTGCAATTGATTGGTGCAATTCGGGGCTCCTTTACCAAAGGTTGGTGTAGGGTTGCGTCAAATCTTTTGTTCGTGGATCCCTTTTATTACTCGGCCCTGTGAGTTCTTGCCATCTATTATTTGCTTGCCTCAGAGCGCACCATTTTATCTTGAGCTATTAGCCAATTTGTTTAAGCGCTTATTTTCTGTTATCCTGACTAATTTACATTTCTAAGCATAGTCATTGAACACCTATAATAATTTAATCCTGTGACTGCTTAGAGTACATTTTTAGTTAGGATTGACCTTCACGGATTGTTTTCACTGGTGCGCTCGCCATGTCTTGCAAAGTAAGGAATTATGTTGAAGCCAACAATGTGTCCTTCTGGCATAATCTATGTAATAACAAGTTCCTAGTCGTAGTTATTTAATCCCACTGTTACCTTACCGTTGCACATATTAACGAGCGAATTCAAGTTTGTTTAAACATGGTACTTCTTCTTTTGACCTGGTAGTTTGCCGACTTTACCATTTTTGCCGTCACAAGGTAACACATTAGGAAGAATGAGCCTCTTCGTGACTCCCTTGCCTGTGGTTAAGCGCCTCATCAGTTATATAAAGGAGGGCTCTGATAAGGAGGAGAAGTGGAAGGAAAAGGCGGTGAAATCGCTTGTTAAAAGACTAAAGAAGGGGAATCAGTTAGACGAGTTGGAACGGGCTATTGTTAACCAGGACAGTTCAACTCGCTGTGTCACTATTCCTCGTTCCCTCGATGGACGTCTTCAGGTAAATTTTCTATCTATGGTACTACTTTCTGCTTTTCTATGGCAATTATTTGGGCTACCTACAGCTATTCTTTGACTATTTGCTTCATTAAGTCATTTTGGTTGTTCACATAGTTCAACTTTCATTAGTATTTTAAGCTTTTGTTCAAGATGAGTTCAAACTAACAGGTAAACTAGAAGCGCCGAATAGTTGCCTCTTTTTCCGCCTTACTAATACACGGTACGAATTACTACGTCTGGGACACACATAGCTTTACAAGATATCCGGTGGTCAGCTGAGTTATCATATCACAATATTTATGGGAGCGCTAGATTAGTTTTACAATGGTGTCTCCTAGCCTTAAAAATAGGTATAAGTGAAGTAGTCCTGGCGCAATCCCGAAATTTCCTACTACCCGTTCAGCATAGTTTCAAGGAGCGCCATCACCATTGTGCGTTGATTTCAACCACTCGTCTGCTTACTACACGTGGGAGTGTTTTCCCAGACGCGTTTCATTAAACTGACTGCGTTTCCTCTCTGTTTGCAAAACCTGCTTTACAAAAATAATCGTATTGATGAGAGATGGGAGCTTTTCTTAAGCACTGAACATAAATCTTGTTTTGCTTTGAATCTACTCTTGCATTCTCTATGCACTGTCTTTTCTCTCCTATTATTGAAAATCGAATTAAATTGCCCAATAGCATCTAAATTTGCTCAAGTAGGTGTATCCAGTACAGGTGTAAGTCATAATTTTTTGAAGGAGGAGGTCACAAGTCCTCCAGTAAGATGGACGATTGGTTAAGGCTACGTTGGCGTTCCCGCCCTCATACTGATGCGTTGCCTAGCTTTCTGCCTGCGTGTCTGGCCTAATATTGTAACTTTCTACGCTTGGGCACAGACGCCAGACAGTTGCACGTGTGCTCGTATTTTCCCCCATTTCTGCCCCCACTCCTATTCCCTCTAATTGGATGCCAAATAGGCACAAGGCATCGTGTCCACAATATTATTACAGGAAACTTATTGCACCCAGTTTCGTTTGCACGGCATAGATCACAAAGTAAATGGCTCATTTTATAATATTCCCAGATTGGAACTCTTCTACGCAGCTATCCGTCGTATATCATCGATCACGAGTTACTTTGACTCGGAGGCATATTATTATCATGGGCTGTGAGAATGAGATCACTGAAGGCATTTTGGTAAACCGCTTGAATTTCACATTGAATGAAAAGACTGGTGGTAAACTTTTGAACTAATTCATCCTAAAGTAATTTGAAGTGGCTTCCTAGGCAGCTTGATTTCAATAGCCTCACTGTCTAATCTGTGAACAGCTGAACCTACACCTTCAAATGATGTTTTGGTTTTTTTCAGGTGGCGCAAAAGAAGGGCCTACCTCACGTATTCTACTGTCAGCTTTGGCGTTGGCCAGATCTCCACACTCAGCACGAACTTCGACCAGTGGAGAACTGTCAGTACTCGTTTCAAGCCAAACGGGATGAAGTGTGCATCAATCCCTATCACTATCGGCGAATAGAAAACCCAAGTAAGTTGCCCTTCACTTTTTAGATGCCATTTCTCTACATCAATCCTACATTTTTAGTGGTTGACTTCAGACAGCAATAAATCTTAACCTCTCTTATCATGGATGGGCATCTGATTGTTTCGAGTTCCAAAACGGTTGCACTCGAAAGGTATCTTTTGCTGCCTCCATTTGCGTATCACTGTGCTCTTCCTGTTTAGCGGTTGATTAATGCACGCTGATTTGTCGTAGAAGTCTGTTAATCATTTGGTTATTAAATTACATCCGACTAGACCCAGTGCGATCTCGACATTATCAGATTATTTATTACAGTTTTCCATTCTTAGTTCTCAGGGTATTACCTTCAAAAATAGGTACTCCTTGGGTCCAGCTCTGGTAACGCCCATTGTCATTAATTCTAGCGATTTTATTTGGGTACTTTTCTCGCTTATTTTGGCAGGGGATCTGAAAATTTCTGGGTTTTTACCGATGCCTTACTCATGGTTCGCCGGACGCTTGCCGATGAGTTTTAGCTACCCGTATGACTCTGAGCTTGTACCATTTGTAAATAGGCTTTGGATCCTCCATTCCACATACTTAATTCTCTGTTTTGATCTGTATGCCATCAAAGGGACCTCATGGCCTTTGGCTAGTTACTCCGAATTCGCTTGACTATTCGCTGTACATAACTAATGCCTCATTTTGTTCTGCACAGTTTAGGGTGCTTGGTCTTTGCATCCTTCTCCATGTTCTAACCTCCTACCCGCATCGTTATCAACCCGGAGTCTGTTGACTCCACTTCAAACTTGTTCGAAATTTTCGTATCTGCAATATCATATAGTTATAATCTTAGGTTCCTGGAACTAGTACCCAATTGCTACTTGGCATTCCTTGGTTAAATTTCTCCCTTTGCTTATTCGCTGACTAGAAGGATTGCCAAATCATTTTGGTTGGTATTCCTCGTTTATCGCTCTACGCTCATTTCAGCATTGTCATTTGATTCAATTGTTTTCGATCTGGAGATTGCCTGCCTGAGATTGCATTATGCCGTTATTATTTTAGCCGTAAAAAACAACCAACAAGACTCGTGTTAACCTCAATATTATGCGACCTTGGTCACAATGCGTATGCTCACGTGTCTAGGCCTCTTTTACATATTATTATTGTGCATATATTTGGTTTTACTGGCTTAAACGTGGTATATCATTTTGCGACAGAAACCCGTCTGTCAAGGGGTCGTGTTTATTTCTCAAGCTCTTCATTTGATTTAAAAACGTTATTCCTCAAGATTCTCAATTCTGTCAACTTATGAACTCAGTGAAAGTAGGAAGTGGTCTACAAGGCGTGTAACCTTTTCTGTACGTCTTCGGGGTAATCTCATTATTCTGGGTGGTCTTTCGAGTGTCACACACCTTACTGTCACTACATGTTGCGGTAGTTTCTCTGTGCAAGTGCTTCGCCTCAATCAACTGATCCGTCATTTCACGTAGGCTACCTATGAACCGCGTTACAGAGTTATTTTAACACTTGCTACATCATCGGTTTTTTAACGCTTCTGATTTTTATTTGCCTCTGCGTTGCCAGTGTTTTATTGTGTTACGCTTTAAAAACAATATCTTTTCCTTATGTACCCTCGTATGCTAAGCTGTGTGTCTAAGTCAGTGTTATCAACATGGAAGAGACTTAAAAACCCAAGTTGAGGCAAAAAAACTACACGCAGGTCGGCAAAAGCAGATGCCTTTTTTATCCCATCTGCCGACGTCACTGCCGCCTGATTGGTGCGGCGAAGGACAGAGGGGGCGTCTTGATAGGCCTGCAAGCGCCGACAAACGCTCGGACGTGCGCACGCGAAGAGGTGGTAGGGTGAAGGCGGAGACAGAGGGGTGGTAAGGGGGATGTTGCTTTAATCCCCCCCACACCCGTCTGATGCCTTGGCGATGCGCTCCATTTCCGAAAGCATTCACTACTTTAAAATTGGCAGTGCAAAAAACACTTAATTTCGGTCATGATTCAACAAAGAAAAATTCATTTGGAAATTATGTATTACAAGCTCTTGTCTTCTACCCCTTTTTTTACCATGACCAATTCAAGGGGCGGTCAGTGGGCTAGTCAGTGTGTCGCACCAAAAGGACTAGAAGCTCACCTACGATTCCGTATTTAAGCAGAAAATGAACTCTTGACTACTTAGATTAGTGTTGTAATACCAGCCTAATAACATGCCCTTAACAAGTGGGGGTCATTTTCCCTTTTTACTTTCGCCCCACCTCTTGTCACTACAGATAATTTCGTTTTCATTCAAAGTTCAGCATAAGTTGCACCAAGGTCAACTATCAATCTGTTGGATTTAATATTCACCTTCTGGCGCAATGTGCTTCCTCTCAGTTTTCTGTTCGCCTGTCTCCAGACAGATACTTTCTTATCTTTCGTTTTTTTTGGCTTGGTAGATTGGCATTGAATTCTTGGTGTTTGCATTCGCTTCTGTCCTCGATATTTCTTTGCATCAATTTTAGCTGATAACGTTGTCGTAGACAAGATGAGGCGTGTTTTTAACTACATAGTTGGCTGTTCCACCCTCAGAGCTAACATTGTGTTCATTCTTGCCGCATTCGCTAGTAATCCCTCCTATTATGGTACCTCGAGCTCCGCATCCCCCGTCTCAAGCAAGTATGAATGGTGCAGATGGGATGGGTAGCTATGGGCACCACCACCACCACCACCATGCCGCCTACCGAGCAGGTATGTCCCAGCGTCTCGGAGGAGCGACAACTGGTGGTGCCTCGCGTCACACCATGATGGACTATACTAGTGGTGGGGCCAGTAGTGGTAGCGCAGCCGCGGCCGCGGCCACAGCGGCTGCAGCCTATCGCACGAGTGCTCCAACGCAGGCTGGAATGATGGCACCGCCTCCTCCTTCAACAGGCCTCTCGCAGACGCCCTACGGGGACACGCCGAGCTCATCACACCATCTCACCAGTCTCACGGCGCTGCTCAACTCCTCAACTGCTGCCGGTTGCTGCAAGTTCGAGGAGGAGATGGACACCTCAGGGTCTCTGCTGGGCACTAGCATGGCACCCCCTTGTGTTACTCTTGATGAGGTATGTCTTTTCCTTATTTCTCTCCACTATACCCGGCCCAGGATTGTTCACTCGTCCATTCTGCCGGCTGATTGTTCCATTTGACCTTATTCAGCCACCAAATCAGGTACCTCTTAATGGGCATTACTCAGTCAAACCTAATCCAACATTCGCCTAATTCTTTTGTTACTTCTACTCACTTTGCTCATTTATAACATTGATTAGTTTTTTTCACTATCATATTCTCGATGATGCCCAGTGTGTTTTTCTTCGATAAAGATCAGAACACCGACCGCTTTAATCGACTAATAATGCAAGTATTACTACAAAGAAGAATATGATCCAGATAAAACATACGCCCTTACATTCGCTTTCCGTTTCCTTGATACGTAACAACAAAGGTGTCGGGAGGAAGCAGGAGCATTGCAACGACCGTAATTGGTATCATCTCTAACTTGTGCTGTATGCATTCTTTCCTGTGAGAATCTAATGCGCTTATTCATTGAAAAGCACTAATTTAAAGCACTTAAGATACTTTTTATGCATTGCAACCTCATTTGCTGATGGACAAGTGTTTGGTCCCACTCTGCAACTATTATAACAATTTTCCTTATGGCAGCAGGTGCGTCTAACTTCTCTGCATGTGATGCTCTAGAAGCCGCAAAAATCCTAATCCCTCTTATGTGATTGAATCTAGCGTTCTGGAATCACTCTTGTATTAACCAGTCTCAGATGGACGTGTGTAGAGCATGTGAAGGCTATAATCATTCACAGAATTGATCTCTTTCAGAACGCAGACCACGAGGTCCTCGGTGGTACACCCCACGTGGTCTTTTCCACTCCTCTTGTGTCCTCCGGAATGGGTGCTGGAATGGGTCCCTCCTATCGTTCATCTGATGACTCAACTACTCGAAGTAGTAGTCCACACACTGGTTCCATGCTCAGGTTAGTGCCTCCAGGCCTTTCCAGTAAGTGTGTACTCGTCTACAGATCGCATTGCAATTTTAAAGGGAGAATCAAGGTGTGACTTTCGTAATTCAGTTCATTGACTGAGCGTCTAGGCCACATGACATTGTTACATGGGATGGAAAAATAAACAAATAAGTTCTAGTGCAAACTGATTCTTGATAGAATTGCCTCCGAGTCCACGAACACATCGGGTGTTTGATTATTGCATAGGCCTGCTCCCAACTATTTGTACTCTTAAAGTTTGCCCCGCTTTAACCACCTCGGTTGTTGATCTAAGCAAATGTGGCATTCCAATTATTGCACTTATGTAGACTTTTTTTCCAATCGTACACGCAGATATAACGAAAATCCACGATGCACCAGTCTTACGGCGTTAAGAATTAGATGGTTTTGCCGTGTTTGGTGCTTCCTATTGCGTTTGTTAACTGTACTTTATTTCTTTGGGCAGCATCACTTTACGTATGTAACATTTTTTGGATTTTCCTGATTTAAACTGACTTAATTTCAGGCATGAATATCTATCCTCAGTGCCACTGAATTCACAAAGTTTAACATCTTAAGGAAACGCTTCCATTAAGTTGGTGTCCGAACTGTATCCCCCCTTATTGAGATTACCGGGGTCATGGTTCATGTATGGTAGGAAACGCTCATTCTTAACTAGCCTTGATTGAGCATCCCTAGGCATGGGACTCTGGCACTGAGGTACATAGAACTTGTACCAACACGCATCCTCGAAGGAATTAGATTTCTTTGTTTCACAAAAGCATGCTAAACCCCTTTGGTTGTAGTTACCTGTCACATGGGCTGAAGAACAGCATGGCAATGAAATCGTCTCCGCTATCAACATCGTCGCCGCCGCAGATGAGCCCGGCAAACTGCTCGAAGACGACTGGAGCGGGAACAGGGAAGTTAGAGGAGGGTGGAGACTCCTCGGCAGGCCTCGCTGGAACGACGGACGCGCTGAGCTGCACAGCACCAGGGAGCAGCAGCAGTGGCGGGGGTAGTGGGGACGCCACATCCACTGGCGGTCTCGACTCCCGTTCTCCCGGAGCTCTCTCAAGGGATGAGAACTGCCTCAGCGAGGATAACGACACTATGGACACTGGTCTGGGTAAGTTGACACCGACTGTTCCATTCGCCTGCTTGGTCTTATTCAACCGTATGTTTTGGGATGCAGTTAAAGGGCAGCATTACCCGCATTAGAAGCACTGTTGGGACCTCAAGTCGTGGTTTAACCCTCGTCATGTCTCCAGGGTATACAATTGTCTCAGCTAATATCAGTAAGACGATTTAACAATGTGTAAATTAAAGTTTATCTAACCTTTTCTCTCAATCCTTTGTCGTACAGCACAGATGTATCTGTGCTGTGTCCCTTGGTGCAATGTGCCTCGAAAGCTAACTAAACGCATCTCTCGACGAAGTTGGCTAATGCTGTATGAGGGCTGAATGTTTCAGCTGAAACTGGAGAATAGATTATCTACATGTCGAATTTCCATCCCCACAGAACGATTGAAGTTGCTCTATTAGCAGTTTTCTGCCGTGGAAAACTCAAATAACAGAATAATTATTATCTGTTTACGTCACTCTGACTCTTACTTCTATGGAATGAGCATCGTTAGTAGGCATTATAATTCCCTTCTCTTCGGTATTTCAATTGGAGCATTCTCTATTGGTTTACTCTTTCAGGAAATAGTGTTTATAGGCCTGTTTATATGACTGTGGGCAGTCTTCCCCCGGCTTGAATGTTGGCCATCTACTTTCCACTGAGAATAACTATCATAGGTAAAGTCTTGAACTTTTCCATCCTTCATCTGTAGCTGTACTCAAGTGCGGTTACTCATTGAACGTAGTTTACATGGTTACACGACTAAGGATTAGGCCACGTGATATGATGTTATCCTGGGTACTTTAGGTAGCAGCATGGTTTTTGTTTAAACAAATTCTTGCCAAAATAATTCCTTTGGTATATCCGACCAACAGGATGTGCGAACTCCGGGCCAAGGTTTTTAGAAATGCCATGCCTAGTTAAAATAGCCGCGTTTTTATTGCGCTTAGCTTAAGCTTCATGCGATAGCAATTTGCGTTGTTCGAAATATCCGCTCTGATAAGACATTTGATATTTTGTGGTTGCGTATTAGTGGATCGTTTATTAGTGCTGTTGGCACAGATGGCGCACTTGTTCCCGCCATCATTCGTTTAGACACACTAAACGACATAACCATCGATGACTCGGCGCACACCTCAGTGGCCTACCAGGAGCCGGACTACTGGTGCTCGGTGTACTACTACGAGACGAACACGCGAGTTGGCGACACCTTCTATTGTGCCTCTCCCTGTCTCACCGTTGACGGCTTCACCGATCCTTCTCGCGAGAACCGCTTTTGTCTTGGTCTCCTCAGTAACGTTAATCGCGGCCACCAGATTGAACTCACTCGCCGGCACATTGGTAAAATTTGATCATTCCTGATTTGAAAATGCTTTTTTGTTGTTTTGAGGAGGTTATCTCACCTCGTTCGATTGATAACCACTGGCTTCCAGATAAATGTCACGCTTAAAGCAAAAAACCGGATTAACATTTGTTAAACTTGGGGAAACTCACGTGTTACATATTGCCGACCTTACACCTGTATGAAATCCTATCAACGAAGAATTTTTACGAGGCAAATTTCTTTTATAACAGAAGGCGCCTTTTTATATAGCGGAAATGAGCACACCCATTTGCACACTTTTTTTCAGGCTTTTTATGATAAATGTGTGTAGGTTACGGCGGTACCTAATCAATACATTTCGGGAAAATTTGCAGGTCACTGTACCTTTTTATGCGTGCAAATTTGTCACCATTTAGGTTGTTTGAAGTGTTAGCAAACAGAAAGGTCGCTGATGTTATCATGCATTCCGTCCTGTCACTTATGCGCATCTGCTTTACTGCCTTAGGTAGTTATAGTCTTTGCCTGAGAAATGCGATGCTGTAACCAATAGCCATGACCTCTTCCTTTACTCATCCCATTCATACTTAGGTAGCTATTGAATGGGGACGCTTCGAGAGACCCGACTGTCCACTCACACCGTACGTGTGCAACGGGTACAAACTTGGTTAATCTTTGATTCCGGTTTATCCCTTTGGCCTTTGAAGAAACTTGTAAACTATTATTTGTTATTAGACATTCCAATTGTGTGCTCTTTGGTTGAGGTCACTGGGGTCATGCTTCAAAGGCCATGTTTGAAGCATGAATCACGTGTACTGTCATTGTGAAGCTTTCCGTAACAAGTCCTACTTTGTATTTTTAAAAGTTTCAGGCATCGCTTATTTGAGGTGTTTCTCGTTTTTTGTGCCAAATGACTCTCCTTTCCCCCTTTGCAATGCAGGCCACGGTGTTGCTCTCTACTACATCGGTGGCGAGGTTTTCGCCGAATGTCTGAGTGACAGTGCAATTTTCGTCCAGTCGCCAAACTGCAATCACATGTACAATTGGCATCCGGCTACGGTCTGCAAAATTCCACCAGGTTAGCTCCTGCTACCATCGTTTTTGTTTTTTCCTCCTCTATCTATTCGTTTGTATGCTTTTTGCTGCCAAAGAGAGCGGGGGATAAAGCTCTTCATCAAACCCCAGGACTTGGTGGGTCAACCTACAATTCCGTTTGATTAGCTCGCCTTTGTTTCGTAAAGAGCGGTGATTGTGTGATTATGCCAAGAGTACACCAAACATCTGTGAATAGTTGCTCAATCATTTTTTAATCACCTGTATTGTCAGCAGCTTACGAAGTATGGTTACTGTTCTACGGTTTTAATTTAGCAATGCATTTGTACTTCATATTACCATTGGGCTACGCCGTTGTTCTTGGTGCAGGTACATGATGCGAAAATTTTTGTGCGTTATTCACTGACAAGCTAAAACCCCTACACACTGATTGATGGACGTCAACTCCCTTCAAAGTGAACCAGTTGGTAGGCAGGTGAAATAGTGATTTGGGGCTAAACATATTCTCTACGCCTTATCACACACACATGCATTTTTAGGCTGCAATCTGAAAATCTTCAATAATCAACACTTTGCGGCACTGCTGAAAGAGAGTGTCAACAATGGCTTTGAGGCGGTCTACGCGCTTACCAATATGTGCACTATCCGGATCAGCTTTGTCAAGGGCTGGGGCGCTGAATATAGGTAATTCTGCCTGCATTTTTTGTGCGAAATCCACTCCATCGGCGCGACACTTGTTACACAGATAGTGGGGGCTGAGTCAAGCCCGTCCAACTGTAGTTACCTGACTCACCTTACGCCTCTGTCTACGCCTGGTGCTCTCCTTATAAAACGGCTCTACAGGGTAGAATTCAACTATTATGAGTGCTTCTTCTGGCTCTTTCCTTTTCAGGCGTCAAACAGTGACAAGCACACCTTGTTGGATAGAGCTTCATTTGAACGGTCCCCTTCAGTGGTTGGATCGTGTTCTCAGTCAAATGGGGTCTCCTAACCATCCATGCACTTCAGTCAGCTAGGCCAAATTTAACCTGCTCCCCGAACCCAGCCACAAAGGAGAATTATTGCTTCCACTACCACCTCCACCCCTCTGCGCCATTCATTGTGTGACTGTGCCCTGCTTTTTTTCTCAACTCATCGCCAATGCATTTCGCTTTTTTCTCTACTGCTTCTTTTTACTCAACCGCTGAAACTGCTTCCACATATCTCCCTCGGCCTCCTTCCCATTTCTCACTTGGCGATCATGCTTATACATGTACGTAAATGCACTTTTTTGAATGTGGGCTTAACTCCACCCACGTAGAAACTTGTGCACCTTAAATTTCCACACGCTTCTTGTATGACTTAATTTTCTTCTTCCCTCTGTCATACACACATGCTCCCTTCCTTTTTATGTATTCTTTGATTACTAATAAAGACGGGTAATAAGCTGTCAAGGTGGATCATTCTCAAACATGATATTGCTTAACATTGATGTGATTGTGCCATAATTTGGCATCCAAAGCTCCCTTGGCAAAGGTATCTGTGAAGGTGACTTGGTCTGTTTGTAGGTCGGTCACGATGGCATGTTTTATGGTTCAATTTTGGGATTTTAGCCTTCAGAATCGTTAGCTCTTTCATTTTGTTATCAATGGCTCACCGCCATTTTGGTGGTGTGCTTTCGTGAAACAGTGATTAGTTTGGATTAACCTCAGATGGAAGCGTCGGCTCTTCAATCTAGTGTGATTGCCTTGCTACATGTTTGATTGGATGCGCTTTTTAACTGATAGATGGTCAGTTGATACAATCCCGGAAGTGGAAAACGTACCTCGAACATGGCCTCGTACTAAGGCAGGAATGGAGGGGGGAGACATTGGGCCTATTGCATTACGATGAACTGATGGAGAAATGTTGGTGAACTACCCAGGAATGAGCTTTTGGCAATGGGTAATGAAGCCGTTCTCATGGGTAGCTAATAGAATGAGTTGTGGCACCCTGGCTGCCAAGGTCTTGACGGTGATGTTTCACTTAGCAGTGGTTCTCGACTTTTATTTTATCCAACCTCTACCAATTACTCACTTCAATGAGTCGTCGATCGCACTTAATTCCTACTCGGCTGTTTCGCATTGACGTTTTGGTCTAGCTCCAAACAGCATAGGAGGACTACTTGGAATAGCGGAAAAATCAGCCGACAGTGGCACGTACGAGTGCCGCCCCTGACTGACTACAATTTTAAAATTCGATCGTAAATTTCCTGGGCTCTGTCGCATTTCAGATGGTTGAATGAAAACACTGGCAACCGTTGTTTCATCTTTAATTCAGAATTCGAGCCTTTTACTTCGACATTCCGAATTAAATGTCTAAGACCACCATGAATTAGACCATAAAAGTAGAATTACGTTTTGTTCCCTCGATACTTCTGAGAAGGTTTATGCTACTGAGTAAAATTACTTGTTTTGCTCACACGGAAATTCCAGGGAACTGTTCGATTTAAATAAGACCGGAGTAAATCTTCGTTGACCGAAGCAGTGCATAGCGACGAAGGCGCTAATTGTGAAAATTCAGTCTACGTCGAACTATGGGAAGAGCTAGGGGATCACTGGAAAATGCAAAATGCTCGGATAGTCGCAAGTTAATGGACAAGTGAAATGAGTTGCGCTCTGGACCACTAAAAACCGTAACTAAGGCTTCACGGTCGGAAGATTAGGATTTTGGCCTTGGACTGAGCCTCCTTGCGTACGGGTCCATTGTCGTCCCTACATCAATCGGCTTTCCATTAATATGCTTACGGATCGCAAAGTGGGATTACTAGACGCGCTCCAGAGTACGTACCGCAGTAAACCTCCAACATTGCAAGGAAAAAGTGTGGCTATGAAATCCCAGAAGTAGTGTTGTGGGAAATAAAGTTAACTTAAACCTTACCACTTCATTATCTGTGGAGCAATAAGGCACCCCTGGTGGTTGGCGTCATCTCTCTACTACTACTACACACAACACACACACCATCTATCCATAAAGGCGGGACAACGGGGTTGGTGCTCAAAAATACGTGGGGAACACGGGGCACGTGCTTGTTTGAATATACCTTTAAAGCAAGAGGAGTTAAAAGAAATGCAACCACGGGATGGGTTAGACGCTATCGGCATTGGAGGAGGAAATGTACTCTGAACACACGTAAACTGTGACATCTGTACCTTCACTTATGGTTACGTAATGAAGGATGTCATCATCCGACTCATTTGCTCGTTTCAAAGGTATGGAGGTAGGATTACCGGCGACGTTAGCCTTACTGAAAGCTTGACCATGTGAGGCCATTGTAAATCTCCCACTTTAATTTGCTGTTGCTGGATGAAGTTCCAGTATATTGTAAATCTCTTGACAATAAATTCTTAAGGAGTTCAAATCAAAACAAGTATGATTGCATTACTAAACGCATCGCCAACAATGTCGTTGTGTCAAACAGGGAAGAAGGGCAGGGGAGAGTGTGAAGGAGTGAGAGTGAAACATCAAGCATGTGGAACTTGAGAGTGCGACTACTACAAAATATGTAATTATTGGCCAATTTGTTCGGTGCTGGTGCTAGCCACAGGCTCCATTGCTGCCGTCGAGGACTCTTTCCTTAAGGCACCACCGCCGCCGTAGTACGCCGCCTTCCTCAGAGCCAGTTTGAGCGCCGTGTTACTGCCACAGCGTCGCCTTTTGGCTTGGGACTCGATGTGCTGTTTAGTTGCAAAGCGGTGTTTTGGAGAGCAGATGGGGCTGAGGTGGGGCTGTGTGGTGATGCGATGGTGACGACTGCAATCGCGGTGACGCCCATCGGCTTCCTTTCCCAGTTTCCCATCCTCCTCTTCCTCTGCCTCATCAATGTCCAACCCAGTCTCATTTGGAGTGGTGGAAGGGCGGTTACGCATCTTCCGATGGTAGAGTCGACTGCGAAAGGTGCGCGACCACGCGGAGGAGTTGTCTCCTTGGCTCCTACCTCCACTCTTTTCTGATGAATTGCTCTCCGACTCGGAAGCTTTGCTGGGGAGGTTGGAAAATTGAAGGGACGAGGAGCCAAAACCATTGACATTCTTTTCGGCCTATAGAGAGACAGCTTCTGTGTAATCAGTGTTTTCGAATTCATTTTATTTGTCATTGGTGCACACAAAATTGGTATATTAATCACCAAGACCGCATCAAATATACTACATGAGGACATTCATTTAAGGAGGTTAATAATAGTTAGTTATTATGCAGAGAGAACATTGACAGTTTAAATTTTGTCGAAATTATTGAACTTTGGGAAGGAAGGAACAATTCCGTCGGCTGGAGGTTGCATAAATTTGCAAGCCTTCTTGCGACATCAGTGCGATTACTCTCGCATATATCATATATCCGTAAGGCTCTGGGTCAGGAAACTTTGCCGGCTTGGCTGAAGAGTTCTTAAAAAGGAATAAGTTTTAAGTCAACTTTTGGGGATTGCGACTGTTTGTGGAAGACTGTATTTACCGTTTTAACCCCGGAGATTGGGCTCTTCTGTAAAGTCACAGTGTATTATGTGTCGGCTCTGGCCTGAGCCATAAACTATTGTTATACATTCACAGGGTCAATCGAGTGGCTAGACATAATAACAGTAGTCCCTCCTGTGATGATCAAGATGCTAATAGCTTCCTGCCGTCTCTTTATTCAGCACAGACTCGCAGAGACGTTGGCAGCAGGCAATGGACCAGAGTTCACTCCACGAGAGCTCCTCAACCTTCACCGTCGCCTTGCCATTACATACGCTCGCTTTTCTTCGTATTTCCATTAATTCAACGGAGAAGCGCTGTGGCACGGTGACAAAAGCGAGCGACTGTCGACGTCTGAGAGCGTTCTGGTGACGCATTCAGACTTTGTCCGAGACCGTCAGTCAAGAACTAAATCATTAGCAGAGCGGAAACACCGCTTGGTCAACGCGATGATAGTCTCAAGGCCGCAAAATAGCTTCGAAAACCCCAGACGAAATTCCAAACACGCCACGACTATTGTTCATGACAGGATCGGTGTATTGCTAAAAAGGTTTATTTGACTGTGGAAAAATCTTATTTGGCCGTAGGATTAGAATCGACACCTGGGTAAGTTAGGAAAGCCAATTGTCTCTATAGTACGCTGAGGAACCGGCATTCCGACACAGTACCTTCATTTTCGAGTGTCTACTGAAGGCCTTCACTCATTCCTACGCTACTTGATAAAATGGAGGCACTTACTGTCTGACAGTTTGACCAAGGATATTCTCCCCACATTTTAAACAAAAGTAAAGCCCTTTTTTATGCGTCTGTCTGAATCAATTAGTGAAAAAAAACAATGGATACCATCTCCTAATGGTTGGCTTCCAAAAGATGAGTTGTTTTTAATGGATGCACAATTTTGGTGACAAAATCATACCCATCAAAGTAAGTTTAGGTTGTATTGACACAGCCTAAGCGGCTCTGGGACTCTAAGGCTAAAAGAACCGAGTACTCTATGGTCTGTTGATTTCAGGTCTGTCTGGTCCAAATCACAGGCGGTGCATCCTTGCTATTCTGGGGCATGAGGGAGCGGAGAGAAAGTCATTTCAGGTGATTTTATCTGACCTGTCCACTGGGGCAATCGTCAAACCACCGGGTTGTTTTCGTGACAAATGATCATGATTTCGCCAAAGAGTAAATAAGGACTTGATTTAGCTTTAAACATTTCTACAATTGAAAATTTAATTTCACCCGTAGCAGAAATGCTAGACTCGCAATAAGTAGAGGTAGAATTTCTCAAAAGACACCAACATCGGTCGGGACTGTTAATGGCCAAGAAGAAGAAGGTGTTTGCACAAATTATAATCCCCAAATACATAAAAGTCACCCAAAAGGTTTCTGCTATTGTGGTGCTTTAACAACATGACCATTGTTTATTTTCGCACGGAAGAACAATATGTAATGGTACTTAAAGTCACGTCCTTTTTAATGTAGTAGTGATTTTTACAAAGGTTTTTGGTAGCATCATTCAAATGAGCGACTAATATTGACTGAAAAGAACGCTTTGACCAAAGACTTATAATTGTCAAAGGGCGTTGTACCTGGCTCACGATCTCTTTCACTATCTCGAGATCCTCCTGAAGGTTCTTCCGGTGGATGACTTGTAACGGATCCCGCCCCAACTGGTGCAACCGCTCTGCAGCAACTGATTCCAGGGTGCGTCGCATGAAGGGATAGTTTTGCAGAACATCTTGAAAGCTGGTTCTGTCCAGAGCATAGAGGTTGCAGTACGTTTCTGCACGTACACTAGCAACGCGTCGAGCATTTGTAAGGAGACAGATTTCTGGGAGACAAAGTAAGATTCAGTGACAGCTGTAAAATGGTTACGCACACTTTCCATAAACCAGTCCCATACTATTGTTCTATGGGCAACGAGTCTAAGCATTTCGGTTTGGTCTACTTGCCTAATTTTAATAGTTCTACTGCGCAGCAAATAATAATGTCAGGCGAATTAATTTCAAAGGAAATACGTTAGCTATTCCCTGGAGGTTCTGGCAATTAGGTTTCGACCTGTGGGGCGTATTTTCCGCAGCAGTTTCCAAGTTTATTTTGTTGGATCATTAAACCTAATTACCCTTTATCAGCCATAAAATGCAAAATTAATGTTTGGCGCCCCCTCTGCCTCAAACCATTGCCGTGTTTTATCCACGGATGTCAGTTTGGTGCAGGCATCATATGCTACTAGCAAATCGCAGTAGAAAAATTCGTTTATCCAAATTTGTAGGTCTCGAAATAGATATTTGAGATGCAGATGCCAGGGCTTGACAATAAGAGAGGAATGTAGCGCTTCCAGACCATCCCAAAGACAGGCAGAGTGCCAAGGCAGACTATGCACCAGCGACCTGCGGAAGAGCTTGAGAGCTGCTGAAGTGACCTGGGGACCTGAATATTCGGTGAGAGTGAATTGGCGAATGATTACCACCTGTGAACAACTCCCTCTGCGGTCCACTATAGGCACGCCGGTACACGTACCAAGTAAGTGCAAATATCCGCAGATCAATTGGTGCGGTCCCTGAGGAGCAGAGGCAGTGGGAGGATTGACTAGGATCATCACCAATGCTGTCACTTAAAAAAAGATTTGAGCGGGACCAAGTTGTTCATTAGCTCCTACGACTTGCCTTTACTACCGGGCGTAGGTAAAGATGAGGGTGCAGATGCAGGCGAACTGCCTCAAAATTGATGTCATAAATTATCGCAAGTTGTTCGCGTCAAAATAATCGCCAAATGTTATAACGCGTTGATAGTGCTGCACAATTTTTACTTTAAATTAGAAATGGATGTGCCGTCGAGCTTAATATATCTACTTTTGAGTCGAGATTAAAATTAGCATGTTGGACTTTGCTACCCCACCATGTATTCTGCATGTGTCATGGAGCTTTTATTAGAGGCTTCTGCAAATTCGCAACCCAGTTAAAGCCAGCAAAGCAGACGAGATGGCAGCACTTTAGGTCCTATGAAGATGGGAGGGATGTTGAAAGTGGACATTGAACTGTAAGGAGGTGAGTAATGAGTAATTTATGAACAAGTTGACACATATCGGTACCCACAAACAGTGAAGCTTTGCAAGCGCCCACGGGTAATAAAAAGCCATGAGAATAGATTTGGTTACCTGGTTTAGAATTATTTTTCAAATGAATTTTCGCCTACGTGCATGCTAAAAATACGCTTTGATCAACTTCGGATGAAAGCTGACTAGGAAAGCAATGCCCTGTTGCTTGCGTGGGAAATTTGTCGTGGCTGTTAGTTTCGGGCACAGTCAGATAGGGTGTTGAAGGCTCGAAATAACCACATATATCTCTGCCTAAGTGCTAATGCAGGTTTTCTACTATGCGTGATTTCGCGCATGCATTAAGTGATGTGACTCTCTTGTCCCTGATTTCGCAAAAGTAGATGTACCCAATTCTTAATTCACGACTTTCGAGTAGGATAAGCATGAATAATTGGTGCATTTGTTGTTCGATGATTATATTTACATCACAGATATGCGTCAAGAGGGCGCACACCAAGTCGGCAGAAGCTGTCCCTCTGGAAATGACTAAGGAAGGCAATTTTTGTTTAAAACTAAAATGCAAAAAATGTCTTTGTCGTCCCCTTGGTTTCCATGATCTTTTTTCAAGTAAAAACACTTTCTCTGCTAGGCATACACATTCCAGAGACCTAAAAACACCATTAAGTTGAATTTTGTTGTGTCAATGAGAATACTAGTTTCCTCCCCTATTTGGTTTACTGGTGAGAATTTTCCACGAGGTGATTTATGCCCAGTCGTGAGGGAAATGCAGTCGTAGTTTAATTCGGGAGAAAAGTGAAACTGCAGAAGTGCTCTTGGCTCACAATAAGTTGGCCGCATGTCTCGCAAGCCCGTACAGAGCTGCATGATCAATCAGGCGTTTCGTTTGTTGCTGTAAGAATGCCTAGTCGAAATGGAGTAAGAGTGCAAGGAAGGATTAAAATGGTAGTTAGAGAATGTCCGGAGGGGACAAATTGTCGAATTAGGATAGAGTTGCTTTCACGACAAGTGTCAACTTCCAAGCTGAACTATCTTGGTCCTTACGGCACCAGAAAGTTTTGTTTCTAACGGGTTCTTGTAGCATAATTGCACGCTGATAGAAACACTTTAGTCCAAATGAAAATATGGTCAGCACAACTGGACGTAAATTGATTATAGGCCCGAAAATGGTGGAACTTTTCGTCAAGGAAGTTTTTGCTTCACTTGCATCAATAAAAAATAAAACGTACTGAACGTGCTCAGGAATACAAAAAATCGAGCTGCTGTCATCAGGAATAGTCAAGTCCTCCTGTTCACGAGTAATTCCTACTTTTCACGATTCACAAATTTACTAACACAATGGATTCCCCGAAGGCATTTTACACGTCCTTAATTAAAAAGTGGATTCCATGGTTTTTGAGCTGCTGATGTGCTACTTAAAATGTTTTTTTAATGTTCCTTTTAAAAAGCTAATGTCGCTTTCTGCAAAATTGGTTGTGGAGTCACTGTCCTATTTTCTTTTCAGGGCACACTAACCTCACTAAACACTAGACTGAGGTCACGACTTTCTGTGAGTAGCAAGGGATGAAATTTCACCTCGGTTTCTGTGGAAAACATTAAATCCTCGCAACCGTATCTGCATAGTAGATATCATCCACAAAAATCTGTGTCGAAATCAGACAAACCACTAAGCAGGATGAAAGTTGTTGATGAAGAAAATGCACGACAAATTGCTGCACAAACCAATGCTTATACTAGGATGGTAAAAGGAGTGAAGTTGAACTACCTTAGCAGCCTGCTCATACGTTCCGAACGATAAATTGTCAGTTTTGGACAAAACTTGCCCTCCATTCTTAAACTTTAGCCTATAATGTGGTTGGTCAGACTTTCAAATTGCTTAGCTTTCATCCTATGAAGGTTTTCGAAAGACTGTTCAGTCAACCAGAAAGACTGAATTATTCAAAAGGCAACACAGCCTCAGGGGTTGCTATCCAGTGCCCATAGCACATTAAAATAAATGTTTGAATTCGAGCCGCTGCATTCAAGCTCTGAATTTGTATGCTTAGACTCATATCCCTGTCGCAAGCAATGACTTCCACCAAATTTACATTTCAACTCTTCAGAGTCGTAAACTTGAGATAGAAAGTCCCGCTTTAGGGGATGCTTGTCAGCCATAAAGCCACAGGCGTAAATTATGTCTATCAACTCACGATAGATTTACTAGCAATTACGCAGCCCTTATCATCCACTAAATTCTCGCTTTTCACTTTATATATAAATTAACGCATATAACTATATGTGTAATTTAATAACAGCCTTATTTTTAGACCTGCAAAAACTCGAAGGAATGTCGTCTCTTCGTCAATTCCCAATAATTGACGAACATATTCTGCAGATCCGGAGAAGTTGATGGAGTTGATGTGGTTATTCCATCTTGGATGAGAATAATCAAATTACAGGAGAGGAAAAATCGCCCTCAATGGGTTAATAACTTTACTGTTTGCCTTGTTAATCTAGTAGAAGTAGCATGGAAATGCAAGAATTCTCAGATTTCCAAACACGGCCTCGACATGGAGACTCTAATAAGGTGTTGCAAAAAGGAGCGCACATAGACTTCAAGCAAGCAGGTTAATGTTTAGCAGTTAGGAATGAACGGTTAACGCGGTACGTAGGATTTGCCATTGGTAAGGAAGCAGATCTGCCATAATGGGCAGGACGGCCTCATAATAGGCCAGATTATGTAGCTGGGGTTGAAAAATGTCAGTCACGTTCTCGGCTCGTGCTGACCGTGCGAACCAACAAAAGGGTCAAAACCATCTACTCAACAGGAAATAGCATGTCAATTACTGCAACTCGTTTTTTTCAAAGGATATTTTCCCTTGACTAGTTGACGGGATCTTATTAATTAAATTACACAAATAGATGGTCTTTGGGGAAATAAGTGGAATGTACTAATAATTGAGGGAGTGAATAGTAACCTTTTAATTAACGGCACACAAAATAAGTTCGAAAAAATAGTTTTAAAGCACCGCGTTTTGACATTTTTTACAGTTGACCTGTTTAAAACCTCATATTAGGCCTGTAGATGAGTAAAAGGGTTCAGAATTCAACGAAAACAAGAGTTCACCAAGGTTAGGGGCATTTGGCGCCCGACTACACTATCGCACTCTTCTTTCTTTAGTTTTCTCTAACCTGAAATTATCTAGACGGCATAATTGCTTAATACCGCAATACAAATACTCCAGTTGTGATATTCTCAGAGTTTTTTCAGGCTTTATCTCACCGATAGTAAATGAAGCAATTCCAGTGTCACCGACCTAAACACCCTTTTTGAGCCGTCGGTTCGTCGGAGGTTAGCTGTAAAAATATGCTTGAATAGTCCTACGTTAATACATGTAAAAGAGCAAAGAACTCTCAAAGGGGTCCTTCAAATCGACCGCCCCAACTCATGTCGGTTTCGTCAACAGAGCTTTGACTTCTTCCTACCACCCGTCATCATTCCGTCTGCTTCCCAGACCGAATTTTGACCCCTTTTGACAAAACCACATCAGTATGGTTGCCCCAGGCAAAGAGGAACTCCGATTGGGGCGCATCTTGAATATAATTGCCTAGGCAACTAAAAAGCCATTAAAGGCACCCTTTCCAAGCACCGCTTTTTCGAATTTAGTATCTACAAAAATTTTTGGCGTATTCAAACGGAAGCATTGGAAGTATGTTTAAAAGTATCCCAATAAGGGGAAATTTCACCCTTTACAAAGATGGGCAGTAAATTCATTTTTTTCGCAACACGACACACAATGGGATGCTCACAAAAACTCTTTTCACATCAAAATCAACAAGCTAAGTATTCAAATCTTTGCTGCCACTCATTCTATGGATATGAACAGTACATGCGATGGAGGAGTGGGAATCTTTCGAAACAAATAAAATGCCAGATAACTAAAATTCCTAAAGCAAGGTGCTACCAATCGCAACGGCTGAAGAGTTACCTGAAGTCCAGAACTTTGAAAATACTGAACCCCACATTTGGTTTTCTAATACAAAAAGACATCCTATGGCTGCAAAAATTCGCAAACGGTGCCAAATGTCATAGAATTCAGGGACTGATGGTTTGGGATTGGTGGTTTCGAGTTGTTTTTTACGCTTTGGCAACAACCAACTAAAGATCGAATGGTTTTTCAGTGTAATAGTATACCCAACTAGGGAAGACTGGGAAGCGGGCGAGAGCTTGGATTCACTACGGAATGTACGCCTCATGCAACTACACACTGGACAGACTTTCAGCACCCAACTTGTGTATGCAAACAAAGCATGAAGTCCCCAGCGAAAGCAAATATCTGAAACACTAAATGGAAATCCTTGGGGTGCAAATACGCGAGAAATCACTAAGAAAACAAACAGCCGACCGTTAGCAAAGATGTAGCATTTATTAAACGAGATAATCGCATACAAATGAGATAACTAATTTAGATAAGCTAGTCTATATTTCGACGTGTTGTAGCTGGACGAAAAGAAAGGAATCTAATTAATTACAAAATATGTTAAATCAGTAGGGACTAAACACTTACCGGATGCCCTCATTCGTTGGCTATAATGCCTGCTATCCCTACAGTTGTACAACATGTGCTTGTTCGGCAATGGATCCTTGGCTTTTCCCTTATAACTCCTTCCGTCTTCATAGCGCCAAGTTCTGGACAGAGGCCCTTAAAATTTCACCAAGCCTAATTGTATGTACTCCTTTTGAACACCTAGCATGCTCATAAAACCAACCACAAGCCGGAATCAAATTTGCAGAAGTCATTTTGAATAACTCCGACATTAATCAAGTTCTGAGTAAAGTGATAGGCGACTCAAACTAAGCGAATGTAGCGTTGATAGCGTTTAATTGAGTTTTCTGCATTCGAATCAAACAAAAATTGCCGTTTATTCTAATTAGGCGATCGGCAATTTTACAGGTTTAGCGATGCAGGCGACCCAAGCGAAGGGAGATGTGCCACGACAGCGCCTTTTGGACTAAGGGAGCGTTGTAGAGACACCTCAGCCTAATAAATTTCGTGCCAGGTAAGGTAAACTTTTTTGGTTAGGACTCTTCTTGACGAGGACAAATATTTTACAACCCACAAATACGCCAGGGCAATAAACTAGTTCATCCGTGCTTAGGATGGGTGACGTGATTTATTAACTGCTGCCATCGTTTAGTTGATAAAACCAGACCGCAACGGCATGAAGAATTCAATCTCACGAATGTCGAGGGCCAGTCATGCAACGGCTATGACTTGAAAAATAAAAGTTTGCATTCAATTATACAGGAATTGTGACTGACTTGGAATCCTAGAAAAGAAGTGGGCATTGCATAAGAATACGTGAAATTCCTTTTGGGGTGGAGCGACTAAAAGCAAACGTTCCTATAAAGACGATAAGAAGATTTCATGCTAAAGAACAAATGGAGACATTTGGTTATTTTAAAATTCTTGTTACCACATACATTCGTTTTGCTTTGCTTCAAAACTTCACCATTTGAGACTCGAAAATACAGCAGGAAAAAGTCGCGGGTATCCAGTCTTAATTTGCCAAGTAAATTCACGCGAGCTCAGTGCTCGGTCTTATGAATGAATACGTTGGTTTGAGAGCCACATGCAGTAAAATGTTAAATACAAAATTAGGCGAGGTAACTCATGATGTCTTGGGAACAAATAATGGTCCTCCATTTTGCAGGCGGTGACTTGACTCTTAAAAAACAAAATTTTTGTATGGCAGAGAATGTTTTCCTGACGAATTTCATGAAAAACAAGTAGAAAAATTAGCAATTTGCATACAGAAAGCCAGATTCGCTCCGAGTTCCCTGCTACAGTAACTGCGACGGGGTACTGCACATATTTGTAAATAAAAATGACAGGTAACTGAAGCATCCCTTGACTTGCGGGTGCGCGCAGGGAGCGATCACCACCATGTTGCAGTTGAGGCGAAAGAAAATAGACCTAGCGAAAGTAATGAGAAACTTTGGGGACGCATCGGTCTGACATAATTCGGATCTTGGAGAATAGTCTACGCATTTATCAACCGACACAACTTTACTCAATAATGCTACCTATTGAAATTCATCAGACTTAATGAGGTAAAACAATAGGCAGACATCATCTTTAGAGTAAAAAAAGAACTAATATGCTTCTGCGTAAGCTCTCCATGCCGGCAAGTAATGGAGTGTTGCAGTGCCTGCGACTTTACGGCAGTTCACCTTTCAAAACTAATCCTGACACGCTCGAGTCATTGCCTTTGACTAAGTGCTCGTCGGTTATTCCCCATTAGTTGAAATAAATAGCCAAAAGCAATTTGCATTCCCAGTAGGGAGGCGAGGAGTTATTAGATAGAAAGGAAGAAAGAAGACGTGAATTTGTAAGGCAGGTGATTTAAAGGAGATGAAGTGTTTGTTGTTTGTTGTTGTAGCTTTAATCAACTGCACACAATCTGCATCCCACAAGAAAAGTTGCCGCATGCCCACTCAGAATGCAGCTCTTAAAGGAGTAAAGAGCAGTTGGAATGCATTGATGTTGGCATAATTGCTAAGACAATGCAGGGTGATTATCAGAGCCGCCGGTTTATGAACCTAAATTAATAGTTTGAAATGAAGGTTGCCGTTGATGACAAAGACGTCTTGAATCCTCCGGCAATAACTCCGTTAATTCGACCCAACAAAGGGCATTTTTGATTGCCTCTGTGCCCTTCCACGAGCGTCGTCTTCGCACGATTGTGTCATATTCTTGATCAAATTCCAAATGAGAAATAACTGGCCCTTTGCCCAATTTCAGTCGCGTGGTTAGTAATAAGCATTTTCATTCATTCACATAAAACGCCTCCTTAAAGTAAAAATCGGGGGTCAAAAAGCAACATTTTGACGAATATGTATCCATATGAATGCTTAATTTGTTATAAATTCGGGTCCCAAGTGGAGGATTGAGGTAGGACCACATGGATGGGGGATGTTTTGGCAGAGTATTCATTTTTATGTTTACCCGGTTCATAAACAGACAGGTGTGAAAAACCCACTTTAGATGAAAATCTTGACACAAAAACACCCCAAAAGTGAAAGTTTGACAATCCCATCGTAAAAAAACGAAATACGTTAAAATATTTACGCCTTAAAATTTACTAATGGAAGGAGATAATTTTGGAAAATATAACATCTCTAAGTGAAAAAGCTTGAATTGAAATCTTATTCGACGTGAATATTGGCAGCGAGTATTTATGAAGAAGTAGACCTATTAATTAATAGAAAAGAATCTCGTGACAGTTCTCCATTCTGCATAATACACTCCAACGTAATGCAAAGTAATTGCGGTCTGATGGACACAGCCTGCACAAGACCACCGACACCAAGACGCTTTGCGCCAGAATCTTTAAAAAGAAAACCGAGGTAGACTTGCGCTACGTGCCGTGCACTTTTTCGGGACGCTTAGGCGAAAGGCATGACGGCACCACTTGTCAAAATGTCGTCCAACTCTATAGGATGCAAGTTATTGGACACACCCATTTGTCGCTCGCAAAGAAATAAATCCTGAAAATACACCTCCGACTCTTTGTACCCAAAGAGTGGTATTACTAGAGCTAAAAAGAGGTGTGGTAGAAAATTTCTACAGTACAGCAGCTTTCATAACCCTTATTGAAAATTTGGTTAATTTAGCAATCCTTTAGTAAGAAAGGACATTGCTTTTATAATCTTGAGGGAGAAGGTGAACCGCCTGATTTCTAGGTTAGCCAGAGTGCAAATAGATGGGAAAATGAAAAGAGGAGAGCAACGTATTGTAAATAGTCAAAAGCATCCCATATTTGGGCTGGTGTGATTAAAAAGCTCTATGTTCGTGCATCGCATGTTCCACCCACCTTAGCTTAGCTACTGCGGGCAATACTTTGCTGTCACTATGAGGAGAGCACTTATTCATAATATTTCCTTAGCTTGCATGCATGTAAGTTGTCAAGAATATTCCACTACTACTGCTGCTGCACTTAATCAGAATTTGTCAAGTATCACTGGAAGTTTCACTACTACAGCCTCTACCTACAGGAAAGCTTTCAGTTGCCTGAGTCTCTGCCTGATACAGAACAAAATTAACACCTTGAAGGTGGCATCGCTGATCGGTAGTTTAGAAGGCGAATCCATGCTAATTTCTCAATACTTTTCGCCCAAAGTGGTTTAGTTATTGGCACAAATTCTGCCCAAAACGGCAGCTTTAAATTAAAAGCAACCGATGTGCATGAGTGGTTTTCGATTTTCAACGGGATGTTCACACCACTGATGACCTCTTTACGCTACTGGACAAACTACACAAATGTTAATGGAAAATTGACAACCAAACTAGACTTCTTTGGAAAGCCACTACTTTCACTGAGGGCGACTAAAAATCTGACAAACTGAATGTCCAAGTCAAAAGAAAAATTCATAATTTGCAATCACTTTAATGCAATGCTGTTACCTCGTCTGGTTTTGAGCATTTCACTGCTCCAAATAATCTGCATTACCGCCTAATCATTCACTGCCGTCATGCGTGATGTTGAGGTTGCTTGCGTTTGTGGAGGGCGGAATTGCACAACAGTCGGCCCACAATGGTGGCAGCGTTAATGCATGGCAGTGAAAGCTTGACAGTAAACAACTATTAACTCATATTTCCGATTCTCTATTTGTTCAAAACCTATAAGGAGGAAAACAACCGGTTGCCCTAACCCTAAAGCCATAAAGTAGGAGCTGCCAGCAACTGAATTGTTAAAGCCAATGAAATTTTTTATTTTAAAATCACAAAACTCTTAGGAAGAATAGATGATCCCTGTGTTTTTTTTAATAAAACCCTCTTACAAACGATCTATCCGACGTCGAAAAATTGCAGGGCGGCAATATGGAAGACCGTAAAGCCAGTCGAGAAATACAAAGGGTAAAACGACCATTTTACTGATTTTAGTGCTAAAAAATGAAGTTTTGAACATTTTGGTAAGACAATCTTAGCAGAATTTCCTTGTAGCTCGAAAGCGCTATAAAAAACACTCATCGAATCTGCAAAAAACACTAAATAGGATTAAATTTAACGGCAGTCTAAAAACAGCACGGCATTCGAAAGCCATTGGTAATTTTATCGTGTCAAAGTGTTTGCTAGTTTTTATTTCAAATGTTGGTACTCAGCACTTCATCATAAAATGCCTCAACTCTAGGAAACAGGAGGGAAAAGCCCACACCATTAACTCTCTGTTATGGAAGTGCTCATTGCTGTACAAAAGTACTTTTCGGTCTGACCTCGATTTGCGCAACCACGATCACCTCTCCTGAACGCGGAAATGAAATGGACAGCATGCTAGCATCCGGGCAATGCATCACCAGCTACGAGTGTTTTGGCTCCTTTTGGTACAAGTCGCCAGACCTATAGGACCGTCTTGGGAATGGCTTAAAAAAGAGGCCTGTTATTAATCGCCCCCAAATTGCCTCCCTATCTTTCATTTAGTCGAGTCGAAATCCTAAAGGCAATTTTTTATGAAGGGAATTTTATTTTAGTAGAAATTGAATTAAAAAGTTCAGGAACAAGCTTGATCAATAGCAATCGGCATTTGCCAACGTGGCATAAAATTGCTGACGCTAAAGTCAAAGGAGCTCATTTAAGGCGGTCATGCTTCAAGTTTCGATATCGAGAACGATTGATAAAACTTTCAGCTATTAAAAAGCAAATGACTGACATGCTCAAAGTGTAAATGTGGCTTCGAATACAACAGGAACTTAAACGAATTCGGTGGATACTTTACGCATCAGTTGAGAGCGGACGTACTCACCACCAAAGTAGGAGCCATCTGACAGGCTAGTAGCTACACGGCCATCGGTGTCAACAATGTCGACAATGCCCTCCTGAATGAAGTACATTTTGGTTCCCATCTGACCTTCTTTGATGATCCAGTCGCCTGGTTGGAATACCTCGTATTTCAACCGCATCAGCACCTCTGAGACAAAGTGACGATCGGCGTAGGTGAAAAAGGGAACTGCAGCGACCAGCGCTCGGCAGTTGTGGTTCACGATTTGCTACGGGACAAAAACAAAAACCTTCTAAGTTAACTTCAAAGTACTGGAAAGCATCTTTAGAATGAACTTTGGCAGCACCAGCTGTGTATACTTACGTATGGCACTAGCATAGATGCGACCATTTTACCCAATTTCATAAATCTTAAGCTCTATAACAGAGCCTTCCCAAGCCTTCCCAAAAGTAAAAACAATTCATTCATTCCAAATTATTTGTTGAAATTTGGATTTTCTTTTGAATGTCCACTCACAAGACGTTTGAATTTTGACACTCCAAGAAATCAGGCAGAATGCATAAATTAAGGATTTAATAAATTTCTGACAGGCGGACAGACACGCGAAAGAAAGAGAACAAGTTGAATTATGCATGTGTTAAAATGTCCGAACGGAAACTCTCAGAACACGAGACTTAATTACAGCTGAAATTGCAGTTTATACTTGGTAAAAGATCGAACTCAGAGCCTCGTGTAATTAATGAACACCTCATTTAGGACTCATGAACCTTCCCAACTATGTTGAATGCTCCAGTTGTCCAGGGGGTGCGTCTTACCTGCCATCCTGATCCTGACACTAGGCACAGGGAGGATTTCGGAATTGACATTGATAAAGTAAGCATCTCTCCGTGATCAAGAAAATGAAGTGATCAACACCGTGCAAGTTCCTTGTCATTAGCCCCAAACACAACTTTGATACATTTTTTAGATTAAAATGTGACAGTGAAATAAGCTACTTACTTTAAAGTGAGCAAAGCATTAATTTAGCTTTGACACTGCCCCTCTTTTGCACTCAAGGAGATACACAAAGAATTTATTAATTGTCCACCCTGCAGACCATATTTCATGACGGCAATGAGTTTGTGCTACAAAACTAGTGGACATCACTAGTAACTATATGGACTCCCATTGATAGAATTATTTCCACTAATATAAACCAAGATTGCAAAATTAATGCAAAATTTGTGATGGATGCGAAGCCTTAGATTTTCTGCAAACTTCATGACTGTCACGTTGAATAGGAGAAAAGGTAAAAGTGATTCTCACGCAGACAAATCCATTGAAAACCACACAGAACAGGGAACAAAATCAACACAGGGGAAGTAGTTGTGGCAATTGCCTCACGAAATAAAGAATTCATGGAAGAGGTAGGTATGTCAGGCAGCAAAAACGAGAAGGAAAATTAGAAGCCGTACCCCAATGAATATTCAACATTCAAGCAGTAGGTAAACACTTCACTCCTCTCCTTCTATCGCAGGGATAGAGAAATGAAAGTGGGTCCCAATAAAAAATTGTCACTTATAAGTAAAACATATACCATAGGATTTGGTAAACATTTCCAGTGGGCAAAAGGCAAACAGCTCGCCTACTTAAGTGATGCGGCCAGCAGGACGGGAGCCTTTAGCTGAGGAAGTTTCATGAGGAGCGAAATTGGAAATTCGGGGGTTTTTAGATCGTAGCATCCAATTTTCGCCACTAAGCCACTCAGTGGGATGAGTTGCGGGATTCTATTAATTTACCCAAAAAATATCCCAAATCGAAAATAGATTGTCGCGTAGAAGAAAAACAGGCCATCAGACATTTTTCCAAAAATAGTTAAGCACTAACCCTAATTTACTGACTAAAAATCCCTACTTCCCACTGCATAAGGGGTTGTAGTAACCACACGTCAAGTTAGCGCCCGTATTTCTACAAGCGCCCCTACGGCGGGAACGCATGCACCGGCGTCCTTTGGGTCAAAGTGGCAATAACGCTGGGAGAAGGCTGTGTACAGGGTCAAGCATCCGCCGCATTTTCGAGCCTGACCTTAAATACGGAGGAGCAGAGTCGCAGTGACACGCCAACACCAAAGTGCAGAAAGGTGGGCTCGTTGCGCCAGAATAATTCCTGCCATCAACAACCCGATAGATCGGCAGATCAGTGTCAATACAGTGATCAGAATATCAAACTATTTAAAAAGAATTTTTGAATAGAATTGGATTTTAATAATTTGAGAATGTTAAAGCTTGATGTAAAGTTAAGTGAAAAATTTCTAACGATGTATGGAAGCTAGAAGAGAATCAAGGAAAAGCTTACTTATAGGGTCCAGACGGTATGCAAGAATAGAAGGAAAAACTACTTCCTTTACAAAGGGTTTCCCCATCGTATCACTTGATTTTGGAAAAGGTACAACCTTAAATTGACCTTGTGAATTGCAGTGGAATACTGCAAGCCTGCCTCAGGGGTTGGCGATAACCTGGGTACCTATGGTAATCCCAATATGTTTGACTTCAAAACGGGCCAGATCCGTAAAACTGAAATGGGGAGTTGAGACAGTGGAAGAGGTAAAATTTTATGTCGTACCTCTCGAAGGCATTCTGAGAGCTCGTCTAAGATGATCACCTCGTTGAACATTTTTCCCTGATATCGGTGTTCATAGTAGTTGGCTATCTTTTGTCGAAGAACCCTCGGCAACTTGCGGTACGCCATGTATTCTTCTACCTGTTTGAACTGAAAGAAAAAATGAAGGGAAATAAGACCAAGTTTGTGTAATTCCAAATCAAGTGCACCCTATATGGAAACTCACAATGTGTATTTTTTAGGAAAACTGTCACTTTTTGTGGAGCTCTGCGTAGCATTTATATCATTGACCTTCTAAGACTGTTTGTTTTAAAAGCTGTTGCAAAATTCCGCTTCCATACAGATTTCCAAGCAGGTACAAAACACGGCAGTTTTTAGAAGTTAGCGAGGAAACCCCCGCAGTCAGACCCAAATACAAACTATAGCAAGTCGTTTTTTAATTAAGTTTCCCAAAAAACTGCCTTTAGGAGTGGGAGGAGCAAAAGACGTGCTGCAAAGACTACCAAATATTTAAAGGAATTAAGGCGAGTTTGATAGTATCGACAAAACCTTCCCTTTTTTACTCTTGGCCATTACACTTTATGAAATAGGTGAAGTAAGTGGTTTGGAAAGTGTGGAAGTCTTATGTAAGTCAAGGCAGCAGCAATTCTTATCGATGGCGAAAGTAGTCAGTGGATGGGCACAACTGATTAGGATCGCGATGTACTGTTGACTCTGGAAGTAATGGTACACAAGTGGGAGATTGCCATGAGATTCTTTAGTGCTGTGATGTTCCACTGAGATTTGTTGACATTAAGCGAAGAAACTGGGGAATGTTGTACAAATGGGAAGCAAGAATGTTTACATTGGAGGAAAAAATTAATAGATTAGAGATGAAAGCAACGAGCAGGCGATGACGCTATTCAGAAACCCATTAACAAGCCTAACTGGTGGTATACACTTGCGCATTTACAAAATGCTAGCTGATTGAATTTTAACTAGGAAAAATTTCACTCTTCAGGTGTTTTCTTTCAGCGAATCACCATCCCTTCTTCGGTGAGCAGATAAAGTTAAAAATGTCTATAGCTAAAAATATGGATTAATATTTCTCGGAATCCCTGCCACCTGAAATCCCTGGAGCAAAGTATACAAGAGACACGTTTTGCTGTGGCCGTATAAATACCACTCCTTTCCCTTAAGCTGTCCATGAATTTTCTAATTATTGAGATAAAATATCTTCTGTCCCCTTCCTACTGAAAATTGCCAGTTGGATAGGCTTAATTGTCAGATGCTTAAGTCGGGTCAAATGAGCTAATTTTATTTCATTGACCTGATGTGATTTACGGCATTAAATAATTGAGGATTGTGTGAAGTTTTGGAGATCTCATCGAGATCCCATAATATTATTTGGCGGAGAAGCCACATTTTTGGAAAGCCTTAATCATGGAAGATAGAAATACTTCAGGAAAGAGGAGAATAAATTCGCAAGGTACTCAAGTACCAATGTGAAGCCTCCAAGATCCTCAATCCACAAATACTGACTTACTGTAAAGCAAGAAATTCCCTCGTTTAATTTAACTGGTCAGTAAAAATCTGAAAAAATACGCTGCTAGACTTACTGAAACAGATCTGCTGTGCAAATTTACGTCACTGGATCTTCTCCTGCCTAACGGTATTATTCATCGGTACAAATGCAGACAAGAACTTGTGTGCATTTTCGGGTTGATAACACTATTTCCGAGGTCCGAATTTGGTGCGCATTACAAAATAGTGTCAACGGTCCTCCCTTCGATAGACAAGTTAGACGCTACCAAGCATGTCACTTCGCCTGGATTCGCTGTTTCACACGCGCCTATTCCGTGGCGTCTCAGCTACTTCCATTTATATTTGGTGCATGATGATGGCATTGTGTTTGTAAAAAGTAATGTTTTTTTTGGTGTTTGGCAGATTTCTCAACGTTCAACTGGAAGCTGATAGCAACTCCTCAACTCATGAGGCGATGACACTTGACGACCCTTGATAATACGAAATTAGTTCCGTTCTGTTCCCTTTAGTTATGTTCAAGATGCTTTGCAAGATTCCCCAAATAAGCTCGACGCGACTACTTTATTCAAATTCTCGTTAATTTATTGCCTGTTAACATAAAGAATAGCTGTTTATGCTACCCTCCGGGTGGTAGCGCAGCAAATTGCAGACTGCCTTCTAGAGTATTCTAAGAAATGGGGAAATGCGCACCTCAGTAAACACGCGTTAGAGTGCTAAGTGCAGGAAGGTCTCCGAAGCACTGATTCGAGTATCATAAGAGGGCTGAACAACCTCTGACACACAATGCATGAAAACTTGAAGAGATCTTGATAAAACCAGCTAAAGATAGGACTTAATATATTTCTCGGGGCCATCCTGTTTAGTATAGGCGATATGCCGTAGCGATTACTCAGTCATTACCTAGATGATATTTATCAATGAATTAGTGCTACTAGTGCCTCATGTTTTTGGGTTTTTCTTCAAAAGTCGGCTTCGTCCGCCTGACTTTCTACCTTCACCTGGATACGCGCGTACGCTGTAAGGATATAAATCTCTCACCTTTTCTCGGTACATTTTTTTTGAGCAATCGAATGATTGGATGAGAGCTGCGGCATGACCCACGAAGAGGGCATAGCACGTAGATCCGGTCATCATACTGATGATGGTGATCCAGGCTTCGCCTGAACTTGTGGGGGGAAAGCGTCCGTAACCGATGGAGAGCATGTGTGACATGGCCTTAAATAGAGCCCATGTGTACTGCTCGAACCAGCCGGCATCCTGGGTAAATGACAATAGCCTTCAGCAGGATTATCAAGCATATCAAAACTATTTCTCATATCTATTCTTCAAATCTTACTGGTGTCGGCTTTAAATTAGACATTCGTAGCCTAAAAACCATTGAAAGTCGATGGCAGCATGCGTCGAAGGGATGCCAGGGTTCATTAACGAAGCCTTTTACATTAACGACATTATAAGGCTGAATAAAATGTATGACCAATTAAACACGGAGAGGATATTTAAGTCCACTACTAAACTCGAAGGACCGCGAGTTGACAGCCTTGAGTCGAACATACCAAAAAAATAAGTATTAATAGTTAGCGTGCACGTTAAAATGCAAAAAGCTCAAAATTTTGGAAGAAGATAAGAAATAATGAGCCTAGCGCTCAGTCGCCTTTTAGTATCTCCCGACTCGACCTTGCGAGAGTTGCGAAAGGACCAATGCCGAGGTGTCAATAGACCTTCCACTTTTAATTTGTAGAACAAACAGGTGCTGAAGTGGTTGACGTATCTAGGCATTATGGTTTAGTTGTCTACCGATTGTTCTAAAATGTTAATTAATGAAAGCTGTATCCCTCAAACAAAGGTTTGCAATCTCACCGAAGGACAAATGGCGTAATCTTTAGACCTCGATTCAAATTAACTACTATATAGAGCTGTATGGCCATTTGCAGTCTCAACTTTTCTAGGGAAAATAAATAAACGAACCTTTAGCTTGCACTTGATCACCCAACTGTCGACGGGGAAGTTGTTGAGCATTGGAATGAAAAACTGCAGACAAGCGTTCCAATGTCCAAGGAGAAGCATTAGCAAAACCAGGTTAAAAATGCCCATAAACTTGTTGGCCACGTTTAGAAACTGAAGGAGGCAAAGAAGACAGCGATGTTGGGCAGTTTTCACCAACACCGCCTAGCAAATGCGGTCTTTTGATAAAACCTTGACAATGAAGACTAGTCTCAAACATACTGGCCAAGAGTAGACTGCTACCTGCATTGCTTTTAAAGATGAAAACGATGTTGTAGTTAGTGAAATCGGATAGAGTAAAGTAGGAAGTTGTGGATTTTGTGCATCACACTGCTGCTGTCTCGATATAGCGTTGAGCTACATTACTTTATAAGTCATCACGACGAAATTATAAAAAGTAAACAAACTGGCAACGAAACCACACCCGGTTATTTCCACATCGCAACAGTAGAGAGGAAGATCTTTGTTGCGTGACGGAATGTCATTATGTTTGTGTTCCCTTTTTTGAAGGAGGATGTGTATCCTCTCATCAACCGAATAGAGGAAAAATTAAATTAATGCCTTCAAAATGAAAAAACTCAAAATGGGACAGAAAATCTGACTCGTTTAAACCAATCCTGCTGCAAAGTGATGCAAATGGATTTGCTACAAAGCAGAAGGTTAAACTGCCGGTACTAGAAGCTTAATGTGTGAAGGCGTTACGAGCATTCCCGTAACCCCGTAATTCTGACCTAAAAATAAGTAACCTCCAAAATAATTGCGTTCTGAGCGTGGCAACTCTAAAACCCAAGCGGACTGTTCCATTCCACTCCCGAACCGGTGTGTGTATGGGGAAATGCAGTTTTAAATGAGCCATAAAGCGGTGGGAAATGACAGCATCTGTGCATCACCTGTGTTTGAGGTTTGAAGAAAAGAAAAGCACTTGATCTCCAACCTTGTTTTAATAACGCGGTTTTACGGAACAATTGTCTCGTTTTAAAAACTCCACTCTTTTGACTGATAAGCAGAGGCAGCGTCGTTGGAAATGCCAAAAAAGTAAACGTTCTACGTATTAGAAAACGCAAATTTCTGGTTAAAAAATCAAGCAAGGTTAGCTCATCAACAAACACCCTTGCCTCTCATCTAAGCAACGCCAAGGGTTGTGCAATCTCGTGTGTGGTAAAAAATGGGAAGTTACTTTACCTTTTTCGTAGGCGCTTTTACGTGTTGTAATTGCTTTAAAAAAAATAGGTGGCATGTAGGGACAAAATGAAGTGGACAAACCTCCTCCCATTGGCTGACGTAACGAACAAGACGGGTGATTCTCAAAAGGCGCAGAAGACCGAGAAGTTTAACGAGTCGAAGAATTCGGAGTGCACGACCTATAACGATGCATCGGCAGCGCATTTAGGATAAGTCAAAAAGGAAGCGGTCTTAGCAGTTTGTTCTGACAACACGCGAATCAATTTATGGCAAGTTATTTGAGTGTCAAGTTTTTTATGGCATCGTGAGCGATGCCAAACTATTTTAAGCGTCTAGTCAATGCTCGTCAGAGGGCACGAATAACATCTGGCGTCAGCAAGCAATGGCTATTTTATAATAACGTTTCATAGGTTTTTTAAAATTAGCGTCGGTCACAGCAATCAACTTTTCAATTTTATAGTTCCTCGACACACACAACTGAAGGTGACTACAAGGCGGTTTCGAAGGAGTTCATGCACACTTTAACACTTTGTGAGATCGAGGTATTTGGTCATGTTAAGTCAGATTTACTGCCGCATTTCTCCAGTGCTGTAAAGTAAAAGAGTGGAACATTTTGGAGGAAAGTCTTAATAAATAGGGACTCATAGTGTTTCGAAACCTCTTGTAGTAAACATTACCAACAGATATGTGTGGCATCTGAACGAGTTCAAACAGAACTGGCAACTGCTTTCTGATTTAAGTAAATTATTTGAATTAAATGGCACCTTCTATAGGTGGAAATGTTGGAGAGTGTCAAGCATGACAAGCTGATAACGAGTATTGGTGGAATTATCACGAAACCACAATTGAGAAGAGGCAAGCCATTCATCTTATGCTCCACTTAAGTTCTTCGAAGTTGCTTAAATAGTGAATAATTCAATCCCGAGTGATACATGGATAGTTGATACAGTATGGAATGAAGTAATCGGCAATGCTCTCACTTTTTCAGCATACTTGTAGAGGGAAGGGACTGCCGAGTAAATTATGATAAGCTCGGCGTCCTTAAGGACGCCGCTGTTCAGTCTTGCATAATAGAAACCCGCATTGTTAATTTTGTCAATATCTACGGAGGCCTCGTTTTATTTTAAGTTATTTATAGCTGAAAAGACCACCGACTATTTATTCAGTAGAAGAGGAAATAGTTTAGCATCATAAATAATTCAACACTACATCACAAATTGACTAGAGATTGTTTTTCTCCCGCTTCCGAAAGAATGTTCAACTTTATCCTCCATCACCTATGCATCACGTAGAATTGCTGAAAGGAAAAGTTCACTCGCACCTATTGCAACAGCAAAGATTGCTACAACTACCTCCTTTTAAAGCTCAAGTGTGTTGGTTAGGAGGGAAACCTTCTTATATCTGCCTAGCAGGCCTTCACATCTGCTCTCATGCAAAAGTGGAAGATGTATTTTTGTTTAATAGCCGTCTTTTAAGTAATGTGTCTGTATGGTAGTGGATTTTGAAACGCAATGAGGAAAATTTAAAATTACTTCGGTGGATCGTAGGTAAGGCTTAGTGCTGCGCCCGAATGCAAGCATTGCTTAAACCAAAATCGCCGTCTGCCGTTGGAATACCTTTCTCTTCGAAGTAGTCGTCCTTACGGCTACGTCTGCATTCGTAGTGCATCCCATTTTTTGGCATATTTTCCAAATAGCAATCGACAAACAACTTCTGTCTTCTCTAATCGTCAAAATACTGCACTAAGTTATCAAAATTTATCCCATGCTAGAAGGTAAATAATTCCAGAGGAGAGCTGCTCACCCTTCTGTTTTGCCTAGCGTTTGAAAAAAACCAATTCCCATTCGTGTGTATAGGTGTACTGGCAAGATGAATAATTATTTTTAAATTTTGACTTACTATACGTTGAGATTTTAGTGCAAAAGCTGTTTTGTGATCATTTTTACATAAAATGTTGGTTTAAGTTCGATTTAATCACGATGTGGCTGAGGAACCACCTCTCACCCCATTGCTTTCGGGGTAGGAATCGCAATTTGTACGGGTTCTAATGCGCATTTACTCGCGATGAGCTGAAGGCATCACTTAGATTAATCCCATAACATCTAAGTGGCTCTAATGAAGTCCACCCACGTTTTTGCGGAAAAAAGCTGAAGGTCTTACTGCCTACCCCAACGCCACCAATACTGCAAATTGCTTGACAGCATCCCTCTAATAATCGAATTCCTGAGCAGAGATTTCGCTCACCGTTATGCACAGCCTTAAAGTATCGGATAAGAGGCGAAACTACCTATAAAGGCACAAATTGCCATTTTTCTTGTGCTAGATTAACCGGAAGTAGCAAACTCAAGGATCCTTGGGCAGGATATGCGGTTCGGCCTCTCTGCTTATAATTAAGATTGGGTAAAATGTCAGTAAAGTCTTCTGCCTTTGAAAGTTGCATGTTTGTTGGCTGGTACGGCATCTTATCCTTAGCTAAACCGCTATGATTAGAATAGACCTTAATAATGCCATAAAAGCAGAAAATGAATGAGCATGGTACTGATAAAACCATTGCATGTAAGGTAGCATTAGGTGCTGTTAGCATAGAGAAGGAAGAAGAAAAGGAACAAACCAGCGCTGACGAGGTGAGAACGAGCCTTCGCCTCATCACTGAGCAGTAGGAAAATATAATCAAGTGGAATTGAGCTTATAAAATCCAGTGCAAACCACGTACGAAGATAGTGATTTGCTATTTTCCTGGGGTTTAGGATAATCTCATCGGCAAACTGATTGGTCAAAATCCCTTAAAAATTAAAATAAAATCGGAATATATCACGCGAACGGCTGGTATGAGTAAACAAGGTTTTTACAATGGAAGTAGTCCTATCAGTAATCTTGGATGAGACAGGAAGTTTTCTGATCTAAGCTAAAGTGGGCTTTGATATGGGCGTCTATGATTGGCAGACATTACTTACACCTGCAATGCATAAAGTAGTAGTTGTGCGATAAAACGCCCCAAAGCTGCAGCAATGCAATCCATTTTACCACCTCACGCTAATGAGAGGCACTAATTTGACTAGTTGGTGATGGCTGCATAATTACTAGGATGGCTTAATAGCTTTATCTGTAGCGAGCATTTCGTTGGGTTCACTCCAACATCTGGGCTCTGTAAATGGCCAGCCTATCAGCCGAATAAAAATGCAATTCGACACCTCGTGATCGTGATTTTATGTGAAAATAGGATCACAACAGGCGCTAAAGTTAAACACTTCCCAATTCAACTCTCAACTTCTTCGCCTTAAGGGGAGGACTTTGAAGGGCTTCATTCCCAAGTAACAAATTCGCTTTGTTTCTATTTTGTCCATACCTTTTCTTATATGTACAACACATGATTTTTAAGGAAATGCTACTCGTGTTTGTGAATCCCAAATAAGTATTATCTAAGTTAGTGGTATTTTGGTGGTAAATGGGTTTCGTGCGTGCCACTGGAAGCGCCTTAGTCATCTACATTCGCTAAAAGTGCAGTGCTGTGCTTTCGGCATAAGGCGAACAGGTGAGGAAAAGAATGTGTCAACAGAATTCAAACGTCCCTTACTACTGGAACTGTTTCGCTGCTCTGTATCAAGTGCTTAAGTGCTTTGAAGATTTAATGCTATACTGTTTACGGGAACCTGTTATCCTACTGTGCATGTGGCGCCTCATCTCCCATTAGGTCCTGAATTTTTCATTAGACAACTAATAAATCCAATGAGATCTCTTGCAAAATGATTACAAAATGTTTGCACTTACCCGTTCGGAAGTTCACAGCAATGTCTAAAAGGAAGATGGTGTCGGAGACGCAGTTGAAGCATATGGCCTGAAATCCCAAGTCTTCAAGAAAAAATGAGATGAAAACTGGAAGTATGATCAAATTCGCAATGAGCAAAACGAGCATCAGCAAGTCCCAGTAAAATCTAAAAAGCAGCATGTAAAAATAAATTAACTAGACCAGTGCAAACCAGGAAAAAAAAACTACTTATCTTGTTGAAGGTTTCAGTCCCTCCTTTCTATCAATATGGCACGCAATGTGCGAATGCCTTATAAGGCTATCCATCTGCTACAATCAACAAATTGGTGGCATTAGGTACCTCTAAAATTAAACTTTGGTTTTTTGACATTTGGGCTCATAAGAGTGATACAAGGATCCCTCCGGAAGGAGCTGAGATAAAGGTATGCCAGCAAGGCGTTAAAAGCTATGCTTTAGCAAAAATGTTTTGCCTAACAATGTAACTAAGTTCGGTGAACAAACACAAATTGATGATATCTTTTGACCAACTGACAGGCATTTGGAAAACCACCATTGTTTGATAGAATGTGAGTTGAGCGTAAACAGAGATCTCGTCCGAGGGTATAATCCGGTTTGAAGCTGATACAGTGGTGCAAAGTAATTTTTTGGTATTTAATATCTTAATATTGATATTATTTTAATACCTTCGGTATTTTTAAATGTTTCGCAGAGCTCATGTGAGTTAAGGGGCTTATTTTGCATCCAAAAAGTAATTTTGTCACACGACACCTCGAGGCAGTGCATGACAGGCGAAATGCTATAAAGCTACTGACATTTTCGATGGTCCGCCTAGCATCAGAAGCTTTGGTCGTGGTACATGAGCTTCCTTTACAGTGCTACAGACCGCATAAGAAAGCCACACCTCACTTTATGCTAAATGCTTCGTTACTCTTGTGTTACAGTATATTAATATTTTATTGTGAGCTTCACCTATTTTTACCGACCCCGCCCTGGTACTGACGCCCACCGCGATAAAATTGGCGCAAACATGCATTTGCAGTTAAAATGCAACTACCTTACCTAACTAATCGTGTGTAAGTGGCTCCATCCCCAAGCCTTAAAAAACGATTCTGCTTACTTGCAAACAGGAAAATGCTAGCATCAGAATTCGCACTTTGCCGTTGTTGCATGCATGCAACATGGCACAAAATACAGTAGTCCTAAATCGCTTTGAAAATTTTATGGAAAAGCCAATGTATTGATACAGCAGAACCAATATGAGGAGACCCAAAAATTGGCACAAATCCTTGAAGAGAAATTGCATAGGTACGGGGCACCCAGCAGGACATCACAGGCTTGGATTGATTTGCATCTGCATGAACCATTCTGTTTGCAGAACCGAATAAATTGGCGTTGGCAGTCTCTACCTTTATCTCCACTTTATCTTGAGACTCTCTGAGTTGCTTGTTACTGTCTGGTGCCAAGTAGGGCTGATTAGCACTGTTTAAAGCCATGAAATCAGAGGAATACTATAAAAAGGATGAAAACGAGGTGGTGACTTATTTTCTTCCTCCCACTTTTACTGCTCCTAAGGCGCATACCTTCCTATGGGTCAGGATTTCGTGCTGCCTCGCAGTAACTAGCAGAATCACAATTTCGGACTTTCTCTCTAGAGCGCACTATTATTGTTCGCCACTTAGTTATTTTGTAATATACCGAGAAAGTGAGCAATTATCATTGGACATCTCGTCCTTTGCTCAATACAAGCACACACAGAGATAAAGCGGTGTGTACCTCAAAAAGGAGAGGCAGTGAAGGGATGGATGGGGGATCACGTATACGGTCATTTTTCGTTAGGCAAATGTTGTAATAAAACAGAAATAAAATTCGTTTCTCATCATAGATCAACCAGTGAGCAAGCAATCCAAAGTACACGGCGCCTTTTTGCGTGGCAAAAGCGGCTGAAGAAGTGGAGAGGGAATGGAGCATATTGTCAGTTACCCAGTATACTATCTGCGCCAGAACCTTACCTTCCTTACCAGGTGCAAGTGAAGACAAGGATGTGGTTACGGACCAACTGTCATATTATTCATGATAAGTGAGGTTAAAAATTGCTCTCAGCACAAGTTTTTGCTCGATGCACTTTCTTGTGGGTGGGTGGGTCATCGTCAGGACACGATTGCCCATAACATTTGAATCTAGACGTTGCGCTCTGCTACCACATATCGTGCTGTGGAACTGTTATTAGAGGCCTCTGCAACTTTGCAACCCGAGTGAAGCTAGCAAAGCGGACAAGGTGGCGGTACTTTGGGCCCAGCAAGCATTGGAGAGGAGTCGAGAGCAGGTGAAGGCTCGTAAAGAGGCCGATTGAGTAGCATGTGGACAGACTGCCGCACATCACTAGCATGTAATGCACACAGACAGCACAGCTTTGCAAGCGCCTATAGGCCGCGACAAGCCGTTAGAAAGGACTATACCGAAACTCGTACGCAACCCTTGGCCTCCATCAAATGTGTCACAATTTTCTTTGCAAATTCTGGTAACCGTACACCAGTAATAACACTCCGTAATTTTATTTTTGACTGGTGATTAAAGTCACACATAGACGGAAATTATTTGGTTGCACGATTCCTGTTCAACGCACTAATTAATGCGAATGGCAGTTTACGCACCGAACCGGAGGAGAAGGAATCCTCAAATTTTTAACCACCGTTTGTTGTTTCGCTATAAATCACAACCCCGTTTTGTAGCCACCTTACAAATGAATTGGGAAAAAGGCTGAATTTTAAGTTGGATGGAGAAATTTGCGAAGGACATGTAAATAAGGGTGAATTCCCTGTTTTGCTTGAGGCAAAAGCATTGTATTCACTGGTTGTAAATGCACGGATTTTGTGGCATGCTAAGCGAGCGGCTACCATCAATTTTCATGCAGGATATTTAATTTTTCGTCTGTAAATTAACCCCACGTGTTTGGTGCCAAAATTGCAGCTACAAAAGGCCCTTGAATGTGGATTCTCTGGAGTTCTTACAGGAAGGTTGGAGGTTTATGGAGCCTACATTTTTAATGAGCTTTAAAAAAGTAAGTTTCAATGGATTTTTAATACGCCATCACAAAATGTGTGCTGCACACCAGTAGTCCAATGGTCCTGCAAGTGCTCTCCTCACTTGCACAGAATATAGTGGGCCGCAGGAGTGGTGGTGGAAGTGGCCTCATCGTCAAATAAAACTGTTCAATCAAATTAGAGATCACAATGTGTTTAAGGCGCTCTCTTTACAATCAGAAACAAAAGAGCTTGCTGGCCTTCTTTAATCAGGCAAGTACCTACAGTAATTTCGCTCCTGTTTAAAAATCTCATCCCGTCATACTGGAGAAACTGGATTTTGATTGTATTATTCGGCCGGAATAAAATGAGTTCTCTATCTCCCCGGTTCACGCCAATTCGAAGTCAGCGTCAATGAGATCAGAGCAACGTCTGACAATTATGTCTTATGCAAGATAAACTCAAAGCCTCAATACTACTTTCTATTTTGACCAATAATTTAAACGTTTGAGTCTCAAACCCGTCTCAGTAATAAAAAGTTCAAGATCTATTTTGTTGACATGCAATTGTACTGTTGGAACCTTTAACAAAGCCATTCGAGATGAGAACTCGCATTATCGTTGATTTTGGCCATTAACTTCCGTTAATATCCATTTGATTTCGCAAATTTGAATTTCAGGCTCTGGTTTTAACTCAGCGCGTTACAGTCTTTTTTGAGGGACAAATCCACACAATAGTTAGAAAAAAGGAACTAATTCGACACGAGTCGACAGTGAAACTTGTGGGTGCACAATTCTGACGATGCCTACGCAAATTGCATTCTGTTTTTCCGTTCCCCTTGCAGTACAGTACAAAAATGAACAAATTAGTTGGATAATTAGCGATAATTGACAAGTTCTTCAATAAAAAGGCCTCTTAGGGATTTCGGATTGTCACATGCCAAATGTTCTTATAAGTACCTGAAGAGATCGCATACCATAGCTCGATTTACACCATTACAATGGATTCGGTGGTTGCACAACTAGAAAACTGACGAAAACTCTCCTGACAGAAAGTCCTGGCTGAACACACAGAATAAAAACAAATGGAAAGACTTACTAGTGAAGATATTTTGAAGTGACCTCGAGACTATAACCCACCTGAAATTGCTGGCCGGGTGAATGATCCATTTACCCTGCTTTCGTTGTCTAGAACGCTCCTTATTTAGAGCCACCTTTGTACCGAATAATTTCTTTGCCAATTTATTATCCGACGGTTGAAAAAACATCAAAAATTGTTCCTTCCAGTATTCCTTAGAGCGTTGTTTAGACGTATCGTCCATGCCAGTAGAGCTTTCCCAATTGAGACCCTCATCCGGTTCCTTAGTTTGATCCTCCTCATTTAGAATGCGTGGAATGTTGAAACTGGATTTAATCTCTTTTTCGAAGTCCTCCATTGTTTGCAAGCGCACATCCCTTCTGCCGGCTCTTGTTTGAACCTCCTCTTTCATTTGGGTCGATGCTTCATCATCCACAGCTATTGTTTGTACTCGCCCAATGTACCCATCCGAAAGACTGTGCTTTCTTGGCATGGTCGCCTGACGATTTCTGAACATTTCAGTTGATGCTTCCTCATCTTCATTACACATTGTGCTTGTAGTCTGTCCAGCTGGCCAGGAGTGCAAACTTCCTGATTCTGAGGCGGTACATAGATCATTGTGAAAAATAATCGCTTTGTTATTTTGTGCCACTTTAAGTGATGGAGCTGTTGACGTGTTTGTGGTTTGCCTCGGTATAGAAGGAGAGGATGTGACGTTACTAATGAGGAGGTTTTTTGCTGCATCACTTGTTAAGGTGTCTAGATTCTTCTTGCTAGAAGAAGTTGCAGATTCAATGGGCATGCGAACTATTGCGTTGGTTACAGACAGAGTCTTCCGCAATCCAACATCAAGTCCACGCCTACGAAATGACTTTGTTCGCTGAAGTGCAGGAGGCAGTTGAAACCGCAGCCCGGAGGCATGTTTCGCGTACATAGAGCCAGATTTTAAGTGCAGTCTTGACTTATTTCCAGTGCTATTAATGTCGTTACTGACTGTAATACTGGAGAAAATCGTTTGTGTATGTTGTGATGACTTGGCCGGTATTTCGATCAACGAACTAGACCTTCTGTTGGCTCCTTTAGCAGTATTTAGGCCCGGAAGTTTTATATCTCCATACAATCCACTCATAGCTGGAATGTCATCAATGTCAATGTTAACTGGTGTTGCACTGGAGCAGCGAGATTGAAATGAGTAGTGCTGTTGCCACGTAGGAGCCCGACTGGAGTGAATGCTTGGCCTGGACCAAACATAGTCCTTAAGTGGATTCTGATAAAAATAGGCCGTGCAATAATTGCAGCCTCGATCCAAGCCTGAGAAGGCGATGCTCTTTGAGCGACCGCATCGTTGTAAACCTGCCTGCCAATTTGATTGCTGCCCTTTTTCATTCAAAGTGTCATTGCTATAAAGCGGTTCCGGTTTATGACATTTAGGGCAGGCCAAAATGGGCACATCAAGGAGAGGTTTGCTGGGAAAGCTGGCATCGGCTTTTTGCATGGCCGCAAGAGTAGCCTCGGTCAGTTGCTCACTCAGTCTCCGCATTGCCGACCATTCCTGAAGATCGTCCGGTCTTCCTCCCGACGAATCAATAGTGTCTGAATTTATATCAGGCATGCTTGGTAAGTTATTTTGGGAATTTCCATGAGAGTCGACCTCATCCTTATTTGCCTTTCTAAGTATGTCTAAATCCCGTATGTTACATGCTTTACACTCATTCTGATTGGCTCAATCAGGAAAGTTTTCATTGGTGATTGCAATCAGCTGATGGGATAAGCAAAACAGTATTAATCTGATTGGTCGATTCATCTCTATAAAAATGCCTATTTATCTATAGGTGAAATGTGTACGTTGGTTCAAAATAAATCACCATTTATTTCCCTCACGAAATGGTTATTATCTAGTGGAAATATGAAAATAAATCCGATGCAATTTTTGCAGCGTGGCATATAAAATACATTACTTGCAACCATAAAAGGAATTAAAACCTATTTTAGGCGACTTTTGTGCAGTGCACACTTTTGGAGAGGACAAAGGCTTTCAAATTGATTTGAGATTTTAAGAATTACTCTATTTGACGCTAGAAAAGATGCGAAGCCAGAGATTTTACTTTTCTTGCGGAATCTCGCATTGGTTCAATTTAAAGATCTTTATAGGCTAACTTACTGCATAATTGTTTAAAATTTAAGTCAAAGATGACATCGTAATGGATAGGTGTTTATATAGCTCCATAGTTAATTAAGCCAGCTCTCTTATCTCAGCGGTTCATGCTTCAGTCTTGGCGGCGTAGGGGGAAAATCATGCCTATCGCCTGAAAACCTTTTTTGGATTAATGCTATGATTTTTCTTCTGTCACTAAGAGTAATTGTGACTTTGAGAAGAACTACATGCATCACAGCTTTATGGTGGCTTCCATTATGAAATCTTTTTATTGATTAAAATTAACTTATGAACGGAGTTATTACCCTATTAACAAGTCATATTGCTTTTGAAAGGCAGGAGATAGGGCAAATATAAAGGCAGGAAGGGATTCAATATGTGTAAGTATGATCATGAGAACGTATACAATGCTCTATCTTGATGAGGTCGTTGTCGCCAGCAGACACCTCTGTACCGATTGCAAAATCGCTTCAACCGGTAGATATGTACGGCTTATTAGCCCAGTACTCCATAAGAACTATTATTAAGGCATAAGTTTAATATTAATTCCTTTAAAAGGAATTTACCGACTAGTGGCAAACGGTTTCTCTTGAGATCTTGCTAACGAAAGTATTAGTCTCCCTTATTACCATATTTTCTCCTATTTGAAAGCATTCATGAGCCGCTTCTAAGTTCTTAACCATAAAATCTCGGTGGAGGATGAGTTGATAAGTTGATACAGAAAATACAAAATATATGAGCAAGCATTTTTCATAACTTTCTCCCACAAACGCCATCATAACCATAGTATACGAGTGCTATTATTGAAGTAAAAGTACAAAGTGCGCCAAAAGAACCCATGGAATAGAGTCGCCATCAACACCTCTTGACTTCTCAGAATGTCCATGATTAGAGAACTTGGTAGACAATATGTAAGCCAGGATTTGTGAGCGTAGTAGAGCTTGTAGACGTGAAGAGTTGAAAATGCATGCTGGTTGCTGCTGACTTTTAATCAAAGCACATTTTCACACATCGAGTTACTGGAATAGCAACTTATTAAAATCTAAAACAAGATAAAAGCAAGACAGAGGTGGAGAACTTTCATTCGGTTTTCGTGAGTGTGCAGTGTGTGCTCGGCGTCGCCGCTTGGGTGTACGGTGATATGCGCTTATCAACCCCACGATAGGCGAGCAGAGCCCCACCTGAAGTCTGTAATTAGGGTGGTTTAATTTCTTTGCACACGCAACCCTCATAACCCACTCAAATTCGATCCCACTGATAGCTTCAGCTTGCGACTCTGCTTCCCATCACCACGATTAATGGCACTACGAATGTCACTTGCACATTCTGCAGCACTCACCTCCCGATGCTAGAAGTTGATCTCCTTGAGCCAACAAATATGCTTCCATGTGATGTAAGACATTGTATTTGATGGGAAAGGGAACGAACATACTAGAATATGGCTTGGAGTCCCTTTTTTGAAGGTGTGGTTGATCTGGATCACAGAGTGCAATATTGAAAAGTTTCTATTCACTCTCTCCCCATAAGGTTTTTCTGTTTGCTGTTTTAAATATTTTAGTTTTTTTTTAAGCCATTGGAACTCAAGCTTCAAAAAGGAAGCTCTTAACGATTTCATAAACGGAGGAAGAACTCGATCAATTACCTTTGTTGGCGTTGGTGATTGATTTTGTTCTCTGTTTTTCCTTTATTTCAAACATATTATACGAAGGTCACAAGCATTATATTGGTTCCCACTATTCTTTTGAAGTTAGATTCCATGTTGGCAGTTTTAAATTCTACCCATACTACAGGCGAGTGACATACTGTGTCCATTTCTGAAATCACATTCTCATCGGTGGTTTGGATAAGTTAATTTGGTAAGTAGCATGCTGATGTTGCCTAACGAACGTCAGAGCCGTTTACTTGCCCCATTGAGCAGAGGTTAGCTGGCCAACTTTATCACCAAAAGGTGTAATAAACGTCCACTCTGCTAGCACATTATTCTACCTTTCAATTGAAGAAAAACAGCAACATTGATGTTAACAGGATGGCGTCATATTTTGCTCCGAACATGACAAATTCTTGCAGCCATGCTAAAAAAAGAGTTGCTTCTGCCTCAGTAATGACTAAATAGAAGGAGATTTGTGAATGAGGCTCCTAAGACGTGGGGATTGCGCAGTTCTTAAATTGCTGATCATAAAAGCACAAGAGGCGGTTCAGTCCAGCAGTTCCTCAACTAGGTGTACAATGCCTGCGCTACACACTCTCGTAGCTGCCTTTTCATTGCCGTGCTTACAGTGGAGGTGGTAGAAACACTCTCACGGAGGCGCCACTAAAACTCCTCGCCGTGCATATTTTAAAGTAACTTTGAATGAAGCGCTTTCAGGCATCTCAGTAGAACTTGCCAACATTCATGGCCAACTAAAATCATTCCGACTGTTTTCGACTGAGATTATTCTTTTAATTTTAACTTATTACGGACAAAACACAGATGCAGGCAATGTATATGATGCATGAGCAATAAAACCGGCCGTATTTAGTGCACAAAGAGTACTTCTTTAATCCATAAATCGGTAAAAAACTTATGGAAACTCCTCATGTGCGATGCACTAGCAAAGTAAATAATTTTCGCTCGGCTGCAGCCGCCTAATTTTGTGTAAGGAACGACGAGGCTGCCGCAGGAATGTGTTTGCCTAATGAGATAAAGTAAATGCTGTGTTTATCGTAGCAACTGAAGTACGAAATTTGTACTGCTGTTAAAAGACAAAATTTTTGGTAAACCTCAGATGCTGTTGGTATGCACAGGTGTTCTTATTGGGGCGATTAGATGCCCCACACGTACGTTTTCAAATCTTGCTCTATGAACTGTTTGAGAACTGCTGGGGCGTTTGGCATAGCAAGTGGTACAAATTAAGCTTCGACAATGCACGAAGAATTCTGCACGCCTCGATTCTGAATATGGTGGTGATGTTGACACATCACCATTGCACCTTACCACGTGAAAAAGAGGTACGTGAGACGACAACTGCGACGCGGAGTATGAATCTGACATGGTGGATTTTAATTTTATATACCACTCCACAGCACTCAGCGTTGAGAGTAGGTGCTGGAGGCAATAACATTTATTTAAGCAACAAGATTTTGACGAGTTTATGTGTCGTTAAGCCACTCGTATTCGCCACCCCAATCCGCCTTCGGAAAAGTGTAAATGCTTTACTGATACCGTGCTAGATAAATCTCTGTTCCCAAGCACATTTACCGACTTCACTTTCAAAACTGTCAACTTTATATTAAAAGTGGCAGCTACCCAAAGTACAGAGAGTAAGTAAGTTTGAAGCATGCAAATCAGAGAAAAGATTAATGCGAATCGCATTTTACAAGACCAAAGAAGAGGTGTTTTTTTATTGGAGCCACTTGTCAAAATGCAACTAGCGCTTACTTTTTGTCACCGAAAGGTGAGAAAAGAGTCATGAACTTGAGTAGTTAGTAAAATAGCATTAAAAGGTAGTGTCTTTTAAACATGTCACTGATGATGTAAACACCTTTAATTTTAATTTTAAAACGCAAGCTGTTAAAACACCAAAAGTGAAATTATTCACCTTATGGTTCTCGACTTGCACATTGGCGGACACTGCTCCCTTTAGAATAGCATGGTTCGTCGCTTACAGGAATCAACAGACTTCGTTTTCCCATAAAACAGCACAAAATGCAATGAAGTGAAGTCATGGGGATAAGTAAGGTATCAAATGCACTGCGATAAACAAGCATGTTATCTAAAGTTGAATTTTAGAAATTGCTTCCAATTCCTTAGAAGTGCCTTTCCCACGGGGGCATAACCTAGCAACCCAACTTTTACGGATAAAAGGACTTTAGAGTACGTTCTTGGCTAAGGTTGATTCTTTATTTTGGCACCTTTTGGTAGGATCAAAGGAGAAGTACCATTACACAGACAACTGCCTTGCGTTTTCCGTAGAGAAGTGCTACCTTGAGCCTTTGGCCGCAGACAGGAAAAATGTAAAAGAATCCGCCCTTATTTGGGTCCCAGGTAACTTATTTTACTTTGGCTACAGAATTGAGTACGTAAGTATTTAAATTTTGATTAAACCCTTTCGCTAGACCTTGAATGCGTCAATCTCGCCGTTATTCGCCAGGATTGAAAACGTTGTCCTACTACCTGGTATTATGAATGCAGAGTCCTGTTGAACGCACTTCAAGAGTCATCACTTTATTTGTTTATCCCCAAACGGAGAAAGGAAACCCCCAAATATAGTCACCTAACTTCATTTTTTCCTCAGCAAGCACCAACAACCCGACGTTTATTTTCATTGGACATTGAAATACGCGGATTGTTATTATGAACTCGACTTTTGCTCAAGCTACTAGCACTTCAGTGTTTTATAGGCTGACAATAAATCTACAGCAATACCGATATACCTTACTACATCCACAGGGACTACTTAATTACTGACTTGCTAGCGTCGATAAACTAATCTGCTTTATCTCGAATTTGCTGAATGAAGAGCTATCATAACTGCATTGCAATCGAAATTAGGCAGCTCTAAGTTGGGAATGATTTTACATATCATTTGCGACAATATCATCTTCCAAAAAATTCTCTGAAGGTGCTTAGCGAAATTAGTGCGAAAAGTATTCGCAATCGCTAATATCCGGGCTGAACAATTAGATTGCTACTTTAATATTATAAGTAGTAAATTTTGCAGATTGTGTTAAATATACCGGGCTAATGGCGGTTGCGATCTGTTAATTATATCAAGAAATCTACGTATTTCCAAAAGCTGGTGCATAAATTCGCTCATTTATGGAATTAGGATATTCGCCAACTAATGGAATCACCCACTGGGGATTAGTGAATCTTAATTATTATTAAATCCAACTAAGGCATACTTCCCATCTACGGCAAATCCAGGGGAAGCGCTCTCTGTGAATGGCAGATTGATAATCAATCTAGCATACTCCGGAGAGCAACAATAAAATTTACCTAATGAAGTGATAGACTCTAGGAATCTCGTTTCTTATTGCTTGATGTAAATACTCACCCGCTTCCGTTTAGATCCAGTTCATCAACATTTTAAAAAGTGGGATTGGATTTCCAAAGATAATTCAAGTTCGCTCATAAATTTGCACATTGAAGTGCACTCGATTATATTTTAAGCCATAATAAACATTTGTACTGCCTTTATGACGAGCTCAAATGCTTTTTTCCTCTTTTTTGCAATCAAGACGTGCACTTTGAGAATGTTGACAAGTGGGCAATAAGGAAGGCACTAAATGAGGTGGAGGAGGAGTGTTTTGACCTGCGGGAGGGAGAAAGAGAGCGAACATAACCTCAGCCCAGCCCTTCGGCAGTCTGGCGCGTGCGTATGCACACGGGTGGAAGAAGGCTGGCGGGTGCGCACTTGCGTGCAAGCAATTAATGAATGCGTGCTCCGCTAGCACCAACCCCAATTGGCTGCCTGGTTAGCGACGGTGGAGGCGTCGAGAATGGTGGTGATGCTGGTGATGGCGATGGTGGTGGTGGTGGTGGTTAAGGAGTTGAAAATTGCCACGACTATTCATAACATTGCACATAGGTGTTGATGACAAAGTGTCGGCATGTTGCAGGTCATTTCCAGTGTGCAAATACTGCTGCCTCTGTTAGTGGCATTTCTCAGCAGCCCCCGACTGTGTGAGGCATATTCTTCTGGGTAAGTTCGTCTTTTTCTACATTTCAAACCCAATGTCTGCTACATGGTGTAAATAACTCCGGACGCGAACTGTTTTGACCTGGTTCCTTTTCCACGGTGTCTGTTAACAGTCCATGTGTAGTGGCACAAATAACAGAACCTTAGCAATTAACACTCAGCAAACTAGTAGATGTGCAGCTGTAATAAGAAAGTAACAACTTCGCTTCAATGGCTAAAGAGTAAAACCGCAATAAATTAGCCGCTTGTATTTTCCCAAAAAATGAAGTTTGTGGAAATACATGCGACAATCGTTCATCTAGGTAGTATTCTTGCTTTATGGCGGCACTGTTAATAGTATATTTATCTGCATTTCAAACAATTGTGCTCTTTCGACCAAAAGCAAAACATGAATTGTACACAATGCACTTTGAAGTGACAGACGTATCTGCTGCTTCACCAACACGACTTGTTTACTAGACGTTGTTTCAAAATTACAGCACATCGCCCTTCCAAACTGGCAATCGAAGCATAACTTTTTAAAGTCCACCCAGAGACAACATACTAATGTTGTAAGCACCGGTAACGTTACAAGTTATAAGTCCCAACTTCCTTCCGTTAAATCCGACCACAAATTTGTTTCCAGTCGCGAGTGTAGCTATGCATTAGGCGCTTACTATACCGCAAAAGTATAATTCCAGTGCAGGTGAGATGTGGAGCCCTTTCACCCTCATTTGCTTTGCGCCGAAGTTAGTTAAAGTGATTAATGAAAATTTTGCCATCACGAGTGGAGAACAATAGATCATCGAAAAGTTCTTCGTGGATGTGAAGCGTAATGGAGGTCCTCACCGTGCTCCTAAAATGGGTAATACAACGAAGAATAAGACAAAATAGGTATGTAAATCTACTATTGACTTTACACGAGTGGTAAACATGAGTGCTAAATGGCACGCCATTGTGCTTGAGGTCTTCTGCCGCCGTATTGCTGCCAATTCACAGCTCTCTCGCGCCTTGGTGACGCTTCGGGTTCATTAAGAGGCTATTTTCTGGCTGGGTATAAAGTCATTTTATGAGACCCACGAGTATATTCGCGTGTATTCGGCTTTTGAGACCTTCAACCGATGCAGTGGCAGTCAATACGCAGCCACGACACACACACACACACAACGCAACTCGCATTGCCTGCAAGGCCGTCTGAAAATAATGGCCAATCAACCACAAGGAATGATCAGTTGTACGCCATTATAGGCGTTTCACTTCTGATATCTTATAGGTCATTTATAGGTTGTGCACTAAACACATGACCTCATGACTAATAAAATTAACCCATTTTGTTACTGGTCCTTTCCCACCTTTTGAAATCTAAACTTGCTCATCAGTGGCGCTTGGCAAAACTATTTATTTTTCACATTTCCTGGCAGCCCTTTTCATCTTTCCGGAATGTTGATAGTCTTGACATGTATGTTATTCTAATGGTCGAAAATATTACGCTTTTAAGCGTGTAATTCTTTCCGCCTAGATAAAAACAGGCAAGGTGGTAGTTTTAACTGTGCTTTTGCGTGATTTCTGCATTAAGAGAGAGCCTGTGCGTCCTGGAGAGAACGAGTGTGTGTTGCAAACTTCAAGCATCATCGTCGTCTTACTCATGATAAATGTGCCGCCAGTTGCTTTCGATGAGGTGAATTAATGAATCGCGCCTGTTTTTGAGATCTAAGGACTCAGGAGAGACCTCGCAAAGCAGCAAATTTTAAGGGACTTCTGACTTTCGAATGCTTTTAATAACTTGGTCAGTAAATTTAGCCTTTTTTAAAGATATTACAGGGAAACACAGGAAGGTATGTAAGTGCACATGGTGTCATTTGATCTGAAATTGAAAATTTTTATCGCATTCCATTACAGTACATTGTTGTAAAAAAGCGCATTGTGACTGTGCTTCTTCCAAAAAGGCAGCAAATACCGCATCAACGCGTTAGGCGAGTATTTTGTGGTGCAGACCACCAAAAAGGTCTTGAGTTAATATTAGGGAAACAGGCAACTCGGCCAAAGCAGACAAGGCGGTCATCCACTAACCGGCGCATTGGTGACTTCAAACAGGCGTCAACAGACGTGGTGAAAAAGTGCGAAAGCAAAAATACCAGTGGGAATGCCATTTTTTCCATTTTCAACAATTCTGTAAGGAGGGGGCTTTGGAGGCTCTAGTGAAGGCGTTACGTTGTTGGAGGAGGATTCTATGATTTTGAAAAAGCCAATTTGATTTAATAAATATGATCATTCCGGATCGCAGAAATATTCAAGCTGTATGAAACAGTACATGTATCTGTTCCAAATATAGCATAATGCCTCCTTCGCCAGATAATCTTGGAGCAAATTTTTAAACATTTACTTCTCTAAAAGGAGCTGCGGCGTCTGGTCGTCTTTCTGGAAATCCTGCAATTCGTGTTTGCCAAAAATCGGCAAACGGATCATAAAAGCTCACTTCCACCCCAAGTGGCGGACGATATTAATCAGGAAATATGGCGCGCAAACCCAGTGCTATGCAGTTTGGCATGCGGAAACGAGATTTCCGTGTCCACCCACCTCAGAGGCAAATATACACTGGATCTTTTACATCGTTCACATTGGCTTTCAGGATTCCGGAGACGGACTGCTATTACTTGGCCACACGGATAGATGCGAGGAAGTGCAAATAGTTTGCCTTTGCTTTTTGATTTCTGGAAAGGATTTGCAAAAGTGCAGTAACACTGTAATCAAATTGGATGAGGAGTTCTGCCTCCTCCCTAGAATGGCCTCCAATCGGTCTAGACTGCATAACAATGTTGTTTAAAAAGGAGCAAAATCACACTAAGACATCCCAGTTGGAGATGCAAATTCCAACTTTTTTTGCCTGCAAGTGGCATTTTTAATGATCGAAATTCTCCCGCCTTCGCACGCTGCCTCACCGGAATGCATTGCTGTCTGTCTGGCGCATCATTTATCACGCGTTTTGGCTCGCCATTCCCACTCGCATGTGGACCTGATGTGCACCGAGTTAAGTGGAATATGGAGATTTATGAACATCGATGCGCTGTCTATTGTAATGTCACCTTAATTGACGAGTCATCAATCTAACTGTGTCTGTCTGCCAAGGCCCAGCCAGTTTGTACTCACACTAGATGCGAGATTTTCAAAGTGTTGAAATAGTCTTGCGCATAAAGTAGCCAAGGTAACCACACATTTGTTAAGGGTTCAAGTTAAAGAAGTTAGATGCCTAAAAATAGGCTATTTATCCACTAATCCGTCCTGTGTTTAATTTAGCAATGAAAGCACTTATGCATTGACAGAACAGTAGTTTAAAGGAAAATTCAAACTCTTAGACGTGTCTGTACCGGCGGATGGAAAAAAAGGAGGTGCATGCCTTCCGCACGAAAAATACTAGGACAAAGCCATGACTTGCCCCACCAACACTGGGACCACATGGCAATTCCGTTTAAGTATGCATTTAAAACACATTTTGCGAGGTGGAAACACAGGTCAGGCAGTCATGATAAGGTGAGGGAGCTTTGCCAATTAAGAATGCATGAGAAAGTGCCGGTGGGTGCTAACCAAGCCAACCATGCATTATCCCCATTCAGTGGGAAGCATTCTATGGCAAATGAACAGCTCGACGAAATGCCTTTAAAATTATGGGTTTCCACCCACAAACAAACGAGCTATGTTTCAATAGTCGAGCCAAAATTATAATTGCATGACTGTGCCTCCATTCGACAATGGGGAGGACTGTAGATTTGAAGTCTCGAAGTTTCGTCAAGCATTACTTTGGGGGAGATGGAGCTGGTAAAGGCAGAAAGAAAATTGCCGTAATGCGTGTTTTTATGGTAGCCTAGGAGGCATACGTTGGGTCGGATAGGCGTTATGTAGGTAGATCTCCGGGCATTTCTCAAAACTCGTCATTTGGCATCCTTTTGAAAGCGTTTCTTTAAAATTGATTATAGTAGCATGTAATTCACTTTTTGTAGAATATCCTCTAATGAGTTCACCAGATTATTAGGCAATCGAGATGGTTCTCCGCGATATCTAAGCCTCTGGAAGGGTTTCGAGAAGGTGGTTAGTAGCATTTACTGCATTCCATAGGCCGCGGGAATGTTGCAAATGCACTGTCCACTTTGTGTGCTCAGTGTTGCAGCTCACCAAAAGTTCTTTTACGCTTGTGTTGCACACACCAAAGGTAATACCAAGCAGTCTTAACTCAAACGCCGAGACTAACACATCTGCCAATTCAATCGTCGAACGCTTTGTTCACTTTCGGTTTTGGCAAAATTTGACTGCGATCGTTTTTGTATCGAGTATTGCAAAGCCAAAGTTATTTACCACGGTTCTTTGAGGTTCGAAGTATGTGCAGCTACAGTCTATTTTGCACTGTAAAGCTGACAACCAGACAGCACATTCCCTTTTTCAGCATTCCCATCAAGACTGTTTATATTTTAAAGTTCTTTTAACACCATATTAGACAAGTTTTTATGGCAGGCAGACATGATTAGGTCAAAGGTTTTTACGTTGTTTTCCATTTTTAGGAACTGTATTTGGCATCATTTCTACTTGAATTCTGAAATTTCTGGGGTATTTTGGGTGTTTTTCAGCAAACAATTGCACGACTTTCTTTGCATATTTTAAGGAGAGGTCCCAATGCTTGCGGTACCTTTTACGGATTGACACTCTGCTGCAAGGGATGGACTAAAAGTCTCGACGGTCTATGCACCACAGGTAAAACAATACGAATACTTACGTAAAGTAAAATTATTCTTAACTGAGTACATACAATCTCCTAGAGGCTTATAAGCATAACAAGTCCATGACCAGTACAGCAATGGATTGGCTTTGACACAAAGGAAGGCAAACACTTTTGCACAGTCTCTCTCATCAAGCACAAGGCAGATGGAAAAATTCGAATTCATCCTTTTTAATTTGATTTCCCTTATCCCTAAGCCATTTGCGATGGAAACTGCGGCGAACGGGGCAGTTGCATTGCACCCAACCAATGCAGATGCGAGGATGGCCGAGTGAAAGACGACTGTTTGGTGGAGGACGACAATGGCTATCTGGCCGATGAACCGGGTAGGTCATCATTCTCACCGTTTTAACAAACAGGAATCTTTGTGCCCCAAGCAGTCTTTTGCTGATGCAGTAAGACAAGTACTGGATTTAGGTAGTGCGCCCAAATCCAGAATGCTGTGGTTGCTAAGATAAGCTGCACATGGAACATCTTAACAGCTTTACTGTGAATAGCGCGGCACCTTGTGTTGGTACGAAACTCCTCAATGTTGCTTCCAAACAGAAGCAGCGGAAAGCATTTTTTTTCCTTGGAATTGTGTGGGTGTGCTTTGCCACGAAGATAAAAGGAATGAAATCAAAGGCGTCTGGAGTATGAGTTAACTTAGAAATGGATATAAATAAATTTGGGTTTTAGAACTCCGGCTGAACCCTCTCTTGCCTCTTTTCACTATTCTGGTGGATCGTTAACTTGAAGACGCAAACTGCTAAGTCTATTACGATGGTGGTTACACTTTTGCAGTGAACTTATTTTGCGTTCTTTGAAAACCCGACGATGAGATATAATTGTCTTAAATGCACCAAGAAAGGCCTTTTCTTGGAAAGTGATTTAATGAGTAGAACATTGCAGTAATTGCCTTACACCCGAACATTTATCAGCTCCCTCCCCCACAGAAGATTAACATTTCCTTCATACCCTAATAAAATACGGAGGCGTGGAGCATTTCACCTCCTTCCTGTCGGAAAACGAAAACAGGTCTGATCCACATCAGCGAATTTGTGTTTACGCAGTTGCAGCTTCTTCAGATAAATTAAACGTCGACAAATTGTTAGACTAAAGGCTGTTGCTATTTTAAGCAGAATAATAAAGTTCTATAAAATGAAAAGAGGAGCAAGTGCCCTGTTCAAAATACTTTACCCAACTGTATTTATTGCATTGAAGCCCTTAACAGAGCTGTGGCTCCCAGGGTGGTGGTGGGAGGCCTTTTCGGTTCTCATATCTATGCACACACTCATGTGAAACCTCTTCCAACGACGATTCCTCTAAGTTTCCTCCGACTTTCAGGACAACCTTCCTCCCCAGAAAAGAAAACAATGCAGATTATTTGACGATTGTGAAAAGAGGAGGGTGCTTGTGGCGGCTAAGAATGCATTTTCATGAGGAAAATAGCTTAGTGTACAGATAGCACTGCTTTTGGCCTACTTAGAGAAATGTTTCAAACTACGCCGCCCTGCAAAGCAGGGGTAATTTATCCCTCTCGATCGCGGCAGTATTTACATGCCCATTAATACCGCTTTATGGGATGTAATAATGGCAACTACAGCGCTTTACTTTCAAGTGGTACAGAAAAACAGAGCGTTCCCGATGCCTAAAAGAACACACCGTATCACTGCTCGTTTTGCGATGAACTAAAAATGGACGAAGGAGAAGTAAATTTTTCGCCACTGCATTCCACACACACCACGAAGTCGGAAGTAATAAACTCATTTCATGTTTACTTAGGGCAGCATTGAAAAAGCAAGCTGATACTTCCACAAATTTATACACACATAAATTCTGGGAAACTCAGTGCAGTCGGATGGAGATTTTAGGAACATCAGTTTATTTTGAAACACTGTGGAGGTCACTAAATCCACCTAGAATAATGAGGCGGCAACTCCTGCCTCAACATTTCCACGTTGATGAATGGTTACGTGTCCCGGTGGAAGAGGGAGTAACCACCACGGTGGCGTCCGTTGTTTGCCACGAAGAGAGAGTTGACAGACCCAAGCGAATTTAGTACTGCCAGTAGAGGAGTGCACAACGCAAAATGTGGCCCCCAGTGACACAAATTCCGATGGCAAACGCACGGCAATTAATGGCTTTGGCATGTTTAATGAGCAGTTACTTTGTACTAGAACAATGGCAGCATTGCAAATACCATCAATGAAAAAAGTATTAATGGAAAATTTGTTTTGGATAGTGGAAGAAAATGATTGGGTAAGTACAAAGGCTTTCCGTTCGATACCTCATTGCAACTGCAAGACCGGCTTCCAGGCTGATATGCGTGTCTGGGGTTCTGAAGCTACAGGTGAAGACAAGCAAATCGAATCCCGCAACGAATGAAAGAATCACTTTTTTAAGCCAAGCTTACATTCGGCATGCGCTAAAATCGTGCAGGCCCAAACTTTTTTTCCAACACCTTACAGGGATATTTTTAACAAACAACTTTCTGTCTTTTAAGAAATGATTTTGCTGTCAACTCCTAAGTTTCGAAGTGTCAACGCTTTAGAGCCATGTCCTGCGTTTGCTCGGATGATTATTAAATAAATATAGAGTTATCGTCTTTCATTGACTACAGTAAAAGGAGTACAATTCGACTGCGATTTGCATCTGAGGTGGTGAATATGATGCCTCTCACGGAAATGTGCAGCATACCTAACGATGTATCAAGTTCCAATGGGATCATTAGCTATTAGGTTGGATAGTCTAAGTCAGCGCCTTTTGTATCACTTCAGTTCGATGTCCATCAAACTGCAATAATCAGGGTAGCTGCATCAACGGGAAATGCGTCTGTGACTTCGGCTTCAAAGGAAGCGCATGTGATGGTAAGTGTCGGAATTTTGTCAATTTTGAATGTACTCGTTAAAATGTCGTCGGAAGTTAACTTGTTATTTCACAGGGACGAGAATATATCAAAAGTAGCCGGTGGTGAAAGGTCACCGGTTTGCCTCCAGGTTGGTGACAGGTAAATTATGACCGAAGTCAAGGTCAATGCCTCAATGTGAATGTTGTGTAGGAAATATTTCGCACACCTTTATAACCCAATTTGTGCGCAGAGAAAAAAAAACATTGTACGTGTTGACATGGGTGTGCATTCCTTGTGTTCACTTCATGACGGCTATTAATAAGTACATTAACTTTTGCCTACGAATAATTGCTAAAGTATGGGGAGATGTCATAGCAAACATCACTTATGAAGCAGGTGGATGGAGAGGCGATGCAGTAGTCAAAATTCTGTGATGATCTGACTATTCGCTACCTATCGATACACTCCACCTCGGTTATGCTTGTGTAGGCGAGGCGGCGCTTGTGTGCTTGTACTGCTACAACAGAAGCCGGTTCCACATGCACCACACCGTATTAGAAGGGGTTCGCTGCACCTCCCTTTGTGACGGATAACAAATGAAGCAAACAGCCTTCGAGTATGAAGTTTACTACTCCCATCATACGTACTATCATTTGTGTGTACGCAGCAGAAGCCCCATAGTGCCGTGGTATGTCGCCAAAGGCTCACAACGTCAAGTAGTATTATTAGTATTGGACCTGTAAAAAAGGCTTTCACTATTTGCAGCAATCAAGTAGATTTTATGCGATCGCGACAGAGACTTTTTTTAGAATTTAGCACCTTGGCACTCGGTTTAAAAGGGTTGGCTGTCAAAAGTAGTGGGAGGTGTTCTTTTTATCTACGATGCTGAAACGATACTACTCACAACTGCCCTCGATTGATTGACATTGAACTTTAGAGGAGGAGGTAGGGCCCTGCTTCATTCAGACAGATCGAGGCGTCTGCAAAAACAAGGTGACAGGTCCTGGAAATGAGACCGCGATGCTGACGCGGAATGCCTGCTGTGGAAGTATTGGAGTGGCGTGGGGTGGACTCTGCCAAGGTTGCAGCGCCCAGAGCTCCTACTGCGGCAAGGGCTACATACGCCTGGACCACAAGTGTGTCGGTGAGTCAGGCTTCACGATGCATCTCACAACTGCAATAGCCGTCACATGGGGTTAAAACTTTGAATAAGCAAAGCTTGCAAAAGTCAGCACTATGTAAAAGCTAAATAAGCTGATTTAGTTCCCCTAAAATCCACTAACTCTTTTGTCACTTGGCCAGACAAAGGTTGCAAGTTTTGTTTTAATACTGTGTCATTAATTCTAGTCGACAGCAGACTGCTTTTGGGAACAAACTCACCGTGGTGCTTCGCTCACCTTAACTATACTATCCCATAAATGGGAGCTGTGCACGGTCAGACGAGTGGTAAAGATCCCGGGTTTTTGTTTAGCCACTTGTCAATCATAAACACCAACAGATTTTAAAAACATTTGCATGCAGAAGGTGGCACAAAATTTGGGTAATGCGTGTTTGATTTTCAGATATAAACGAATGCGAAATTCCAAATGTGTGTATGGGCGGTATCTGTCGCAACACCGACGGTTCATTTGAGTATGTTCCTATTTCCTATGAAAAAGTCATTTTAGCTTACATTCTCGTAGCCCCAATAAGAAGGAGTCAAGAGTTGAAGAGCCTAATCCTTCACCATACCGATTGTTGGAGATTAAATAAAAATGTTATCGATGGCCAACAAGAGATAACTGCAAAACATGTATTTTACTACTTCTTTTTAAAACTCACCTTTTACTTCAAAGCTTTGACTATCCAATTACACTGGCAAAATTCTAGCCTTTCGCCACATCTCCAAGTGGCTGGGAAACAAATACTTCGCCCTGTATTTAATCACCCTAACTGTTATATGATACAGCATCGTGTTGTCATTGATTTGGCTGTTATAAGATAATCTTCTTCGCAGGTGCGATTGTCCTTATGGGCACGTCTACGATAAAAGCACGGTTCAATGTCGCCCCATTCTAAGTAAGTTGCCTCCTTCGCCCGCAATGATTCTTTTCTCCAATCATCCACTGCAGGACCATTAAAAAGACACATTTTACAGTTGAGCCAGCCACTCCCTGCAAGGGAAGTAACCACTTTGTTCGCGTCAGAGCACCCTTCTTTAAGCGAGTGGTATAAATGCTTAAAGAGAAGTAGGAATGATGTAGTCCGCCATAAAATGTGTCAACGATTGTTGTAAATTTGGTCGCCAGTTGCTATAATCGAGTGCAGTGCGCTCGCGGTCGGAGCCTTGATGCTGCCACCAGCCAACCAGTTGAGTGATAAGTAGTGCCTCCAGGGCGACAGTATTCAATGGACTGCGGAATGCGCATGCAAGGGGCTATGGTCAACGCGGTGGCTATAGAGTAGACTGTCTGGGTGGGATTCCACGTAATTTGACAGATTCAGATACTTCCCATTCATAGTAACTGACTAGATAACTGATCTCGGTGCTCAAGTGGTTATAAGTCAAGCAGTGGGACGTGAGCGAAACCACTACCACCTTAGAATGGCCATAGATAGAGTAGGAACATTGTCTCCGGGTTATGGACAGGATTTTATGACAACTTCTCCATAATTTGCTTAGGATCAGGAATTTCCTTTAAGTGTAGAAAGTTCTTGTTCCTCAAATCTTTACTCATCACTCAATTTTTGGTAATGCTAATCGGCACCATAAAATAGGTTGAATACCTATTTTTTGTGAGAATTCTTCGCTCCTTTTTCTTAAAACGATGACTTTTCACTCAGTGTGAATTAGTGCAATTAGTGTGGCCTTCAAACACATTCTCAGTTTATCAGGTAAAGCATATTTATGGATAAAAGAATGGAACTGATTTGGCTCATCTATCGCCGGAAGTTTAAAAACAAATTTCAAGGTTATCGTTTAAGAGTGCAACTTGTGGATAAAGTTTGGCTGCCAAATCTTCATTCCTTGACCACAAAGGAGAAGGCGGCCTTTTCAAAATCCCAATAAGGAATCACCAGTTCACCACCTAATAGATGCCACAGCATAGTAAAAAACACTTTTAAAGGAAAGACTTAAGGGACTTGTGAATTTTAATCACAAAATTACCATTATTTTGGGTGTTGCAGTGACCAGTAACTGCTTGACTTGACTGATGGTTAGACTGCGTGCGCTGTTAATTTTGCCTATTTGATGGCAAGTCTGCAACCTTCGTGTGATAAGCCTGTACACATCACCATTGCAGACGGGTGCCAGAAGAATCCAGAGGCGTGTACTCCTGGCGGGCGCTGCATACCTCTGCATGGCACTGCTTACATCTGCCAGTGCGATCCCGGCTACGTTGCCACCGACGGAAATACACACTGTGAGCTCGTGTTACATGAGTTGGAATTAAGTGGAGAGAGAGTATCTAGGTTAATAATGGAGTAACCTTAGCTGAGTGATGTAAAGGTTTGATTCCCACAGTTTAGTTCATTTATAAATCCCACAAATCATTCCAGTGCCATTAATATTCGACCATTTATGTGGAGAAGTTAATGCGTCTTACAAAAAAATATAGACTAACCCAAAGCCGTATTATTAATAGGTCGAAAAGAAGAGGTGGCATTGAATTACTGTGAAATATTTGAGGGGCGACTGTGCAAAAACGGAGAATGCCACCCAACACCCTCCTCCTACGAGTGCACTTGCAATCCCGGATATGTGCCAAGCCGTTTTAAGAAGCAGTGTATCAGTAAGAATTGTATTTATCATTACTACAAAAAACGTACAAAACAAAGAAATAGAAATGAGGGTCTATAATCCTCCAAAGCCGATGCAGTGCCTTCTTTCTTCCGTTTAAGATTGATTATTATAACTTTGGGAATTCCAGATAGGTGGCTAAGGTTAACAGTTACGTATCAGAATAGAGTACACCTTTTGGTAGAAAAACATTTTTTTTTTGAACAGAGGAGTTCAATGCCTGCACGCTTTATGGGAACAGCGTTTGCACCAATGGCCAATGCATCCCGGTCGACCGAAGCTTTCGCTGCCTCTGTAATCCCGGCTACGTTCTCTCCGGTGACGGAACTGCATGCCTCAGTAGGCTTCAGCATATTCTTCCGTCACCAACAACTGCCCTATGGTTTTGATATGGATGTAGTAGTTCTAAGTCAAAGTGCAGGTATCACGCTTGCTGCATAAACAGTTCATCTCTAATGCCTCACAATGAATCGGTGGCATCATCGCCTTGTGTTTTAGCCTTGTTGTCGGGACTACTTAGCAAATTTCTGAATTTCTGCAATCTTCCACTTAATCCCCTTTCCGTGCCTCATTGTAAAACCTTCGACAAAATAGCACAGTTAATGCTCTAGATGGCTCACTGTTGAATGGGGATCTGCATATTATCTTAAGGCCATATGTAAAAGCAGTTTCGCTAGAGTTGAGACCTTCTTGTGTACCCGAGTGGAGTAGAAGTTTCGGTGGGAGCACTCAAAGCATGCCTCAAGACACCTCTAGGTTGGGATACTAAAGTCCTTGTTTCTCAGAAGTTTGGCAAGCTGTATTCTTCCAGTCGGAAACCTGGCTCGTTTGTGCTCACACACTAGCGGTTCATGACACCTGTCCAGGGCGTCTTGACAACCAAAGTGCTTTTAATTCAACAACTCATTCAAATCTTTAAAAGAGCGTTATGGGTATTGCAATCTAAATTTTTCTAACCAACTATAATAGTAAGGCATGCTCTGTTTAGATAAGTGCCAACAACTGGGCCCATCTGTTTGTCAGAATGGATTCTGTGTTCCACGCCCCTACGGAGACTATCAATGCCGTTGTCACTACGGGTACCAGCCTTCCCCGGACAGAAAAAGCTGTGTGATGCAGTTGAACCCCTTCCAAAGTAAGCAAAAGATATACTTTTACACAGACAAATGAAAAGAATGAATGCACAAACCATTTGGCGAATCGCTTTTGCATGGCAAAAAGGGTATAAGAAATGTCATTACCGAATAGCTTTGTATGGCATCTATACTTTGTCTTAACCCCTGAAATTGTCTTATTTTGTGCATATTAACATTCTCATCTTATTCTATGGCTTGTCATAAGGGTTTGGAGAGAATTGCCACACAATGTAATGGAATGAGACGGGGTGAATATAAGGAACCCAGCACTTTCTTCACTCTGCATACGATGTCTTTAAGTGGAAGTAACTGCGTTTCACCACTCGATGATTTACTAATTTACCACTTTTCGAAATGTCTTACAAAATTTACCATAACAGTTTGTGAAAAGGTCTGTCATTCCTTTGTTGTGGCATTATGACGTACCTAAGGGTTCGGAAACATCAGAACCAAACAGCGAAATAAAGTGACTGAACATCAATTCCCGTGTTTTCGTCTTTGTGTAACTACTTGTGTAGGTGCATTTTTTAAAGAAAATAAGAAGGCAGCTTGAGGAAATGAGTTACCAAAAACACAGGCGTACTGTCGTATGAATGGGAAAATTTTGGCTACCCAAAAAGCTGTTGATTTGTTCTTTTCTGTATCGCATTAAAGGTTTTTCGACCCGTTTTTTAGCTCTAATTATTCCCGCACTCGTATTATATCTTCCCTAGAGGAATGAATGAAGACTAAGGATTCCTCATCTAGCGAGACTAATCGGCATCGGTGTAATGGTTCCTGCATTCTTTTCAGGCAATTGACTAAGTAACCTCTCATCCCGCTTTTTTAAGACGTTTTAACAGTAGAAGAGGCAATAAGACTGCGAGTGGAGGAAGTATTCATTCATTTATGGCACGGGGACTTGAGCTAGGGTGCTGGTCTGTTATTCAAATTGTTTCTTGTGCATTCTGCATGTGCTGGCAACAGCGGCATGATTCACCGAGGGATTCTGCCACACTCCATTAAGCGCAAATGTCTCATAGACTGAATCTGACCAAGCAAACCCACTTCACAGTAAGGCACAAATGCAAAGTGATTTATTTTTCCAGCAGTCTAAAACTATTAGAACCAAACATGGATAATTCAAACCAGAAAACACTTGTTTAATTTATTATTTCCTTTAGCACGCATTGATAATGGTCTTTTGGATTTATCCACCTAGCATCAAAACGCGAGCCTTGGAGCAACGGAAACAGCTATCGCGCTTCTTATCAGGCGGACTGGCCACAGGAAAACAGGGCTTATCACAACGGTCGGTTTGGCTCACGAAGCAAAATTTATTGTCCAATCCACATCCACATCTACCATCCTTAAATTTCTAATGAAACAGTAGAACATTGGGGCAAAGATTTCCTGGCTCATTTACCATAATTTAGCAAATGACTTCGATGCCAGCAAAACTCACTAATCTTACATTTTCAGCCACTACTCATTCATATCACCCATTTGCGGAGCGCACTTATCGTGTTTACCTTCACTCTTGTTAAATCTCAGTCTTCAAAAATGAGTTTTTTAATGATACACTGAAACATACTCCGGATTTGCCTCTTGCTACATGGATTGGCCTCAGGCGTGAAACATGAAGCAATACACAGTGATCGGTAGTGCTTAATCATTCGGCGTATTTCCTCTTAACTGGTTAATTGTTTGCTTTTAATATTTCACACAGTGGATGCCAAAGGCTGTGGCTCTAATTTGGTTTATTTTCCCCATCAGTAAAACCACAGATAGGTGACTTAAGATGGCAACCATCTTCAAGGGCGAAGCACCCAAATCCCTGTGAGGATATCGCAATTAGGCGGAAGTGCATGGGCGGATTCTGCATAAACCTTGGTCGTGGGGGCTACGAATGCAGATGTTACAAAGGGTATCGAGCAGTAAATGGAAATCAGCAATGCGTAGCAGACTACAGAAGACCCAGTCGTGAGTTTTGCCTAATTAGCCGCTGTTTTGAGTTATTTTGGTGGGTAAATAGATGCTAACATGAATTGGTGCTTCAGAAAGCTAATCTAATCCCCATTTGTCCTGTTTATCTCTTGTAAAATTGCGATTGGTGAATTGGTCGTGGTGTTCCCACCATCTATGGGCAATTGGTTGTTTTGACAGAATTTGGAAGAGACGTCAACGAGATTTAAATGGCAATACCACTTTCATGCATAAACTGCATAGGAAATGCAAATTAAATCATTTGTCCCTATTTCTGGTTCTTTGATCAAATGTAATACCGTGTTAGATAATTGCACTTTAAAGTAACTTAATTTGGTACGTTTCCTTTTGACTAGCGCCATGTTTTGCCCGCTTTAGGTAAGTATAACTGGCCAATACGGGAACTGGAACGGGAAATTTAATGATGTAAGTTCTACAGGCTAATGGAATTCCATCGAGGTCAGCGCAGATTCCACATTTCCCAATGTAGTAGGTGGAACATAATCTTTGTTAATTCATTTGTCCCCTTTGCAATCAAACAAGCACCTGAATTTCCGAGGATGAGGTGCGTTTAACTAAGCCGGACTAGAGCTTGATTTTTTTCACTAAAAGCCAACGTGGATGACTGTTTGCATAAGATGTGCTACTTATATAATAAAAGTAGGTCTTTATTTTAAGGCACGCTGAAGAAGGGGGACGGATTTTTAGCAATAGCGGTGAGATAATGAGTGTGAACGAGATATAATCGGAAGGGAAGAACAGTACGGCTTGCTAATGTCCATACTCTTTTGTGAAGAGGTACTGCGAAAATTCTTGCTTTATCTGACTAACCGTTAAACAGCTAGTTGAAGTACAGTTATGTTTATTTTAAGGACTCAACTATTCATAGACCATTGGTAAAGTTTCCAAATCGACTGTCGATAACCATGTTTTGACTGTCTTTCATTTTCGCAGGTTTTGTGCTGAGCCCAGTTGTTCTCCTATCAAAACATATCTGAATAATTTAGTAGTGAGACGGCACAGCCGATAGTAAAGGAGAATCTAGCGTGCCTGTAACATAGGTCAACATAAATAGGACACAGGTTAGACCCTCAAGCAGCTCTACCCCTGTTGAGCTAATCTATTATTTAGCACTTTGAAATCACCCACCAAAAGTACGACGTTCCTCCGATAAAAAATCAATTTTTATTAGCTGTTTAATTTTAGATCGGTACAGTTAGAGAAATTTCTGCGTAAAAATATTTTTTATTCTTTTCACCTGCTCAGCCTCAGAGTATGTGGAAGTGAAAGCTGCCACAAAGTTGTGGCAGCTTTTATTGTTCCTCATGATCAAAGTAGTGAAGTCAATTTAAGGAGTGTAATTAACATGTTTAGCTATTTTCACTGACTATGTGTTACCTATCCTTTGTATCAAACGCACTGGTCGCTTGATGTGTCAGAAAAAGTATCAATTTTAGCCTGCAGTAGTTGTTGAGGTAGACTTAATACGGCTGGGGAAAATTGGGCATAAAGTCGGACTTTTTGTCGTTGCGTGTTAACCATAGGGTAGGAAACAATTCAGAGATGTGCAATGACAAAATAGCTTCTTTCTTCGCACTAGAATTTACTTATTTTTTAAAGTAAGGCAAAACAAACAAAGATTATCCAAACTGTCAAACGAAACCAAAATACACCTGATTATGTCTGTTGAATGCAAGGAGTGGCAACCATCTTGAAATATCTTACTTATTAGAGGCATCAATTGTATACTTTCTGACAAGTGTTCAAGTTTTCACCTCGAAGAATACTGTTTTCCTGCATTATAGTGGCAGAGGAGCACGCTTCACCAATCGTAACACTCCGTTTGCAGAAAGTTTCTCATGTTTCCATACTTACATCGTCGAACCCCACCCATTCAACGCGTCGCAAACTCTCCTTCCCAGCTTTAGTTATGTGCATCGCAGAACGCCAGGATTCCGTGCATTTAGAAATGTGGCACCACTACCCATATCCCCCAGACGCACGCACAAATACACGCACACGCCATTGCCGCCTTCTCCTGATCCCACCTCTGTTAGTGTAGCCTGAGGTCGGCCCGTAAAATCCAAGCCACGTGTCTAACATGTACTGCTCTTCCTGACACACCTTGCCATCAAGCATAACTGCTCTCATACTTTCCTATTTCAGCCTTAAATGTGTGCAAGAGCATTATTTCATCTCATGGCCTCATCCCCTACCGTTGCAAATGCCAGTGTCGAATGGTTAGTTGGTGGTTTTGGAGCACATGGGGAGTAGAGCTCCTTTCTCCTTCGTGCCACGGTAAAACATCTTAGAATAGCTTTAAACATAAGTTCCACAGCTCTACACATATTCCGAGCAATAAAGTTTGCTCTCCAAATCTTCCATACGAAACATTCGATAAGTTAACCAAGCATGGCCGGCAATTTGGAATCCTTAATAATACCTTGTAAAAACAACGACTTCAATTCGAAACGTGATCTTCGGTTTTGACTACAAGACTAGTTCATTCTAGTTGCATTCGGATTGCAGCGAAAGAAAAATATGCACAGGGAAACAGCACGACCACGAATGCAAAGTAAAAATGGTTTCGCAAGAGCTCTTTTGATTTAGATTGACGAGTACCCGCATGCCCTCCACCCACACGTCAGGTCATTTCCCTTAACTGTAGTTACGCGGGTATAATGAAAATTTATGACCAGGCCCATGCACGCCTTGTTTAGTCGCGTCGCGGAGATAAGCACAATTCGCCCTTTGCTCATAGCAGTCGGCGGTCAACATTTAAGAGGTGTTGGGCTGCAACTCATCATCGTAAAATTGCATCAGTCACGGAGTTTTGCCTTGCAATAATTGATGGCTTTGTGACTTGCGAAGGTACTCAGTTAGTGAGACTCCGCCATCCTGATTGTCCTCGTTAATCACTTTTCTTTGATGACAAATGAGTGTGCACTTATTGGGAATCGTTTAAATGACCAGTTTTAGTCAATTAATTGAACTTTTTCGCATGGAAGAGTCCACTTATTTTAATTGTCCTTCCAACAATGTTAAAGCGCTTTGAGTTCCTATTAGCTTTGCTTAACCATTTTCGTCGGAAGGCATTTAAGCGTTGCACTGTAATTTGATCTTGATGCGCACAATTCCATTTACCACGGAGAATGCAAAGGCAAATGAAGTCATTAAAATTATTGCAATTATGACACGCACCGCATCTACCTTTGTTACAACACTGACGATCAACCTGGTTCCGGCTGAAGAAGCACCACGAATGAAATAAAGGCAAAGGTAGCTTGAATTCGCGTCCCTCGAAGGCAATTGCTCTATTCCCAATGGAAACAACCTACACAAAATTAGTGGATATTGCTGACAAGTTTTGCGCAACAAAATTCGACCTTTCTAGCTCCCTCTTTTGCAGTCATGTCAGATTGTTTAAGATAAACTGTCATTTAAGTCTTTGTGCTGGTTAAGCGTAAAAAGCCAAATGCACTGCAAACTTCGTTCCACTCGGTAACTTGAAAGCTTCCATAGGGCAGTCAGCATAGGGAAGTGACTCATTTGCGCGCAAAAAAAGACAGGAAATTCAAAAAGAGGTATTCATTCAACTTGTCACTAGCTCACAGTTAGCTACTCCAATTCTCAATTTCTTGCACATCCTTACATAAACTATTTTCCAAAGACGACCTGAAGTTCCATAGCTGGCCAGGTTGATTGTGCACTTGTGCGGAAACAAATTTCGGTGCCTGCAGAATTACTTGCTTCACCAAACAAATGATAGGGCCATGCAGTTGATGTAGTTATTTTCCCCCTTTCTTCTTTCCTGAGGCCCTAAGGAAGCATGCCAGAGTAGAAGGACAGTTTCCATTTGCGTACAAAAGGTTTGATATGTATGGCCCAGCCTTGCTGCCTCAATGGCAAGAGGAAAGTGCAACCCAGCGAAGGAGAAGAGGCCGATTTACCCAATGTACGTTTAAGCAATTTATCTGTAAATGCTTTCCATTTCACATGACAGCCTTTGATACTGAGGTTCGCCTCACGCGTGAGCCTTTTGGTCATCTTTCGTGCAATGGAGTTCAGATGGCTCGCAACTTCTCGAGAACACCGCCTGTCAGTGCGCACAGAAGTACAAACAAAACATTCGATGATTCGCTTTCAACTAATCTAAACGAATATGTGACAGAAATGCTACTTACTATCCGTTGGTTTTAATGCTGAGGGGTCTGCTTTAATGGATTAAAAGAGCAAACCTAATAAAAAATCACAGAAGTTGATGGGTTTCAGCGGTGCAGGAGGCTAAAATGAATACACTTTTGTGCATGCGCACGAAGCTCAAAGTGCTTTCAGTGCCTAAAACTTCACTACCACCTGAAGGGAGGCACGATTTGAGAAAACGGAATGAAACCCCATGGCCTATTTATAGATTCACTCTAAGTGGTTGTGAATTTGCGGTTGCTTAGCATTATCCACGTTTAGCCAGTAGTCAATGACCACCGTCTTCGGAGAGGAACTGCCTGCTTGGGTTCATGACGGAGTAAACGACATTAAGAATTTAACACTGAGGCGACGAAGTGAATGCGCCACTTTTGATGAAATCATGCCTTAAAGCTGAGGATATTGAGCAGATAAACACAGAACCTGCGTTTGATAACGCATTGTAAAGTTGACTAAAGCTATGCTTTCGTATGCATATCACTTGGGACAATTAGCGATAGGAAACCTTTTAAATTAAAGATTTATCAGGATTTAGGCACCACATTTGAAACAGTTGTCTAAAACGCCAACTAAATGCATCGAAAACACTACTATTTGTTGGAAAGATCTAAGGTCTTCTCGAGGTGTTGGCATCCACCACAATCGACTGCCTCACGAAGCATGTGGAGCCTGTTCACAGTTCTAGCTTTAAAGGCCACTTCAGACGTCTACACGTCTAAGTAAATGTCATGCATCTACTAAATTAGACTCGCTTCTAAGTGACAGGGGACATCAATCGGGCAATTAACTCACTGAGATTGGTCAATTCGCATGTCTGACCACCGGTGATTTGGGCGAGTCAGTGCAGTGACACGAAGGTGGGGAGTCACATGCATTGGAGCAAATCATGCATCAAGTTTCTTTACAAGTAATTTGTTTTATGTGGTCAACCGTGCATGCTTGGCGGAGAGAGTCGGGTGTAGATATACGGAAACGCAGTTATTTTGACAATAGGAGAGGGAGTTCAAGCCCCTCTGAATAAACGCTGTACGGAGTGGCATGTATCTTGTGGACTGCGGCCGCCCTCCAGTGTGGGACAAGCACTAATGAAGTTTCAGCCAGAGATAAAGGAAGAAAACTTTTTTCCTCGAGAAGCGTCTGATTTTATCTCGCCTGCGTTCACTTCTAAGGGATGGAATAAAATTTCAGCGCCATAAACAAGATGGCGCAACAGTCAATTGCCTTATTCATTTGGCTGGGAATTATCATGGAATTGTTTGACATTTGATTAAAATCACGAATTATTTTAAATTTAGCTCCGCGAAATGTCCATTTTCCAACCGTATTAGAACCTAATTAATTAATGTGCATTTATGACCTCTGAATTCTTTCCTTTGCAAGTTGGAGAGAAAGTGAATTTATTACTTCAGTCCAAAACAAGCCATGAATTATTTATTTAAAAAAAATTATCTTGGCCACAAACGACCCAAAATGCCTTGGGATTTGCTTGCAGCAAAGGCAAATAACTACTTTCTTGAAAATCGTAGTCTTTAGGGGAATCCATCAGTCGAGCCCACTACGGCTCTGCATGTCAGCACCAGCTTTTGGAATGATCAGGACCTGTTTTCAGTCTACAAACTGAATGGTCACTTTTCAGGCCTTCTGACCACCCAGAGAGGTGCTATCTTTTTCCACAGTGGGTGGCTAAGGTTTGCTTTTCTACAAATTTGGAGGAGATTGCAATATTATCCAGTCCTGTTCATGAAAAATTATGCACTTCTAGGTGAGTAGTCTGGTGGAGGCAAAAAAACAAACTCTCTAAAGTGAGGATTAACACTCTGGTGGTTCAGCGTTCCGTACAAATGGCTAAAGCATAGCTTTGCTTTGCTATTTCCCAACACCTACAAACGGTTTTATTTCGGTTCTGTTGTTTAACGTCCAACTTTTTCGTAAAAAATATGGAAACGTGTATCGAATAAAAAGTTTTGTTGCTTTCATCGCTTGAATTAGATCCAAATATTGCCTTCTTTAAAACCGCCATCATGTGGTATGCCCGGTGTCAAATGCCTGCCATCTGCAGTGGAGTGTCAACCAAGCCCGCAAAACAGTGAGGTCACTGTGGCACATGGAAATGGGCCTTATTGCAAGTGGCAGTGTGTCCCACTTGAAAGCGAATGAAATAGCGACAGAGGCCGCCTTACCATTGACCGGGTCGACTCAAACACCTCGATTGGAGCTGGCATCGACGAGTGGTTCTCAGTTTTTTACAAGCAAATGATCACCTTGTCAAGTGCTTATTCACTCCACCATGAAACAACAGTCGCCCAGTTGCCAAAAAACTCATGACATTTACTGGGTTATTAAGTGGGATCATGCTTAAGACAAAAGCGCTCTTGCCTTTTTTCCCGAATACAGAGACTCCAGAACCCACTTAAGCCGAATGTGGCATGTTTTAATTAAAGGCTAAACAAGACGTCAGTCCCGCATTTTTGCTCGGGCAGATTGAACGAAGTGGGATTGATTTTGCAGTGAACCTTGTCTCAATCAGTAAAGGCGAAGCAGGACTAAAACACACCGGTGCAAAAAGCAAAGCGACTATCAGCCTCAATGGCCAGATTTGCCTCAATGAATAAAGCACTCCTGTTTGAGAAAGAGGTTAAAAGCTGCCATGCTATGCATCTGGGACTCTTTGGTTTTGCATCAAAATGGACAATTTCTGAATCGGACATTCGCATTCCCTTTATTCAAGTTAATTAAAGACAAGAGTTCTCTGGACCTTGTGCTTAAAATAGATACTCTATGCTTGTCGTTTTTTTAAATTCAATTTACAAAAAGAGATTTGCCTCCAAATTTATGCTTTTATAAAAATCAAGGTTCCTCCAAGTATTTACTTGAGTCGTTTGTAAATGGGAGCCGCTATTCAGTATCCTCTACCCGAAGCTTGCATTTCGCAGACGCACTAATTGACCTGCCAAGAGCCTGTCTCCGACTGCCAGTCTGTACCCACTGTACGTATCTACTGGCCGAAGATTCGCAAAGTTGTGACATTGGAGCTAGTTTCTAACGGGTCACAAGCTCTTGTAAGGTAGTCTGAGGGAGTGAGAAGACAAAAAACACCACTTTTCGATTCCGCTTGCACCAAAGTGTTCAAAACACAGACTTTGTTTACTAAATCTAGAGAATATTAATTGTTTTATGTGCACAATTTTCACTATTCTATTAATATTATAAAAACGCTTATTGCATTAATCGTAAACATGCCAGGTGCCATTTAAGACTCCTTCTAACCTTTTTTTTCGCAAAATCAGCGGGTGTTTAAAATCATGGAATTCCGAAGCTTTGAACTTGGACAACTGCATAGCGTAAGTATAAACTTTATTGGTGCATCTAACAACTCAAATCTCGACATACACACACACACACACACACAAATAAACTCTTGTTATACACAAATGCAAAGAGTGTAGCGGATATGGACATAATGGGGTGTGTGGATAGTTCTGTGACATGCTAGTCTTCGCACAGACTAAAATACATGGAGAAGTAATGCTCGCAACATACGTTGATTCTATCACAACTACGCTGAGAGAGTTATGCGGTCTGAATAAATGCAGGTAATTGCTTCACCCTGTTTGTTCATTTTGCTGGAGAATCGCACAAATTTTTTGCAGGTGACTCTAGAGGGGATGGTGGTTGCGGCATCGAAGAGGGTGGTAATGGAGGGGAAGGAAGGGGAGGAGGACGGTGAGGAAGAGGGAGGGAAGAAGGTGAGGATGCTTCGTAGTCGGTGGGGTGGTCTGGATCAGTGGTGAGGGATTCGGGGCCTGCTTCTTCAGTTCCAAGCAAATGCAAAGTTTCAGTGGCGTGCGGTGACTCAATATTTAGTGAGTGCTTTTTATCATCACGATGGAGAGGAGTGCATTCCATCGTGGGCTGAATCGACGAGCGAAGTCTTGTAAACCTCTGTTGCCTAGCCCTGTCCCAGGATAAGTAAGCCTCACTTTCATTATCCGTATGTTCACCGAACACGCCACCACGCTTAAACAATTTTGATACACCCGAACCAATTCCAAATACGCGATTGTGGGACCGCTTCCGTGATGGATCCCCTTTCGGAACGGCAAGATACTTGGATCCATCGATAGAATCGTGTCTTTGAATCACTACAGCTGTTTCTGTTGGTCCCTCAGAAACAAAAGGCTTTTTACGAGACTTCCCAATTTGAATTACCCTACGAATTCTGTCCATTGCTCTCTCTTCTTTGTCTTTACTCCCACTTTCGCTGTCATCGCTACTGCCATTTGAAACATCGTCAGACTCGACAACGGAACTGACAATTTCCTTTACCAGACTGAGATCAGCCTTCAGATCTGCACGCGTGCTCACAATGGAAGGGTTTTGGCCTATCTTGCTGAGGCGCTCGGCCGCCACAGACTCCATTGTGCGACGCATGAGAGGATAGTTGTCAAGAACAGCCAGAAAGCTGTCTCGATCCAGAGAGTAGAGATTCGAGTAAACCTCAGCGCGTACACTGGCTACACGCTTTGCATTAGTCAGTAAGCAGATTTCTAAAAGGACGAATTCGCAATACTTTTATGCAAAAAAGATAGCTTCATGATTCATACTGCGCCTGCACTATTGCATTCCTGCATGGCAAGGCTTGTAAAAGTTGAAAAAATTTGCTGCCAATATTGTCACAATGTTTGTTTAAGAATCAATCATTCGTACAATCTTTGAAGGATAACAAAACCGTAATTAGAAGTGCGGTGCATTAAGATCTGCCGTACGATATTCTCCTTACGCATTTTGAATAGCAGTATTAACGTACTTCACTACAAACTGAACCAGCTAGCAAATATGAATTTTTAAAAAAGTATGTTACTGGTGGAGAAAAGAACTTTTTTTCTTTTTGAATCGCCTTGCCCACTTGGGCCTACTAACATTGGCTCTTAATATACCAAGAGCAGGCAACTTCAATTACTCCACAATTAAGCGTTCAGTTGCTTTGGTAACTAGCACTGAGTTAGTAAAAGCCACGAAAATGCATTACTGCTCTGCGTGTCCAGTGCAAGGCACAGACTGAACCGAAAAGAACAAGTACGTCAACTTTGTAGCAGAAGTTTGCTGTATCTAACGGAATGGTTTGGTGTACTTTATGTAGCAATTAACCGCGGAGCGGATCTCCATGACAGGGTTTGTGTAATTGGAAAATCGCATTATGCATGTAAATTCAGCAACAACTATCCAACTAAAATGTGATAACTTGAACATTTCAACACTAATATGTATCCCAAAGTGATTGCAAAAATGTGAAAGATATGCATAAGCGGGGCAACTCTAAATGCACACCACAAATGTAAAGGGGCTTCCATTGAGCCTTCGTAGGTTTTACAAACGTACTTTTTGACGAAAAATGGTTTTAATTTGACTTAAAACAGCAAACTTGAGCATACCACCGAAGTAGGAGCCATCAGAGAGGGTGGTCGCGATCTCTCCATCTTTGGTGATAATGTCGACGATGCCTTCTTGTATGAAGTACATCTTCGTGCCAATTGTCCCCTCTTTAATAATTAAATCACCAGGTTGAAAGACTTCAAACTTCAGGTTCGCCACCATCTCGGACACAAAGTCCTGGTCAGCATAGGTGAAGAAGGGCACAGCCGCCACGAGCTCTCGGCAGTTGTAGTTGATTATTTGCTATAAATGACAAATTTTACAAAACCTTGCCCTGAAATCACTAACGGTCAGTTTTTGGTCATCAACTTTTAAGGTAGCGCCTAGCAAATGGACACCTATTTACATTTGCGTTTATTTTGAGCATTACAAGTAGGCGCAAACTACATATGAAGTGGATGTAAAATACATGGTTCGAATCCATTGCAAAGCTCGAGTATTCCGGAGTGAGGCTTATGTATGCAAAACTCCATTCATGCAATTAGAAGTGATTATGGCCGATCTCAACACCTTCGAGTAGCATAATACTCTTAATTCGCCCAACAAACAAATGTGTCACGCATTTCCATAGCCTCCAGAAGCGTGGAAGATTAGGTAATTAAAGGCACATGGCTGACTGCCGTGCTCGGCGGCAGCTAAATGCCACCTTGACATTTATAGTGCTTGGCAGGTAAGTGAGTGCAAGATCGCGAAAGGTGAGAAGGAAATCATAGGACAAAGAAATACCCACCCCGCGTATCTCATGGTTCTGAATAAAAAAGGCTCCTGAAGGATTAAAATCTTACTGTTATTGTAACACAGGGGCTTATTCTGTATCAAATGGTTCACAAACATTTTTGTGGTTCTTGAGTTTCCATTTAAGTCAACTGAAACAACTTTGTTATTGTTGAAGAGGAAAACCGTTCTTTCATATTGCTATATGCTTTGCATTGAACAGACTAGGATACATTACATTTGATCATCGCTGATACACTTTTCGCATGGAGAAGGATGTGCCATCATCAAAATCCCCTACTTCTAGTTGCCTCAGCCAAAATTTTTTATTAATTATCGTTGACGGCTCCAGTTCAGTTAACATTCCAAACACTTTTTTATTGCATCAGTACTGAGCTGTCCATTGAGGAAAAAATCACTTTTTTTTCACTTTTGGCAGTCCGCAAAATACTGTATCTTGTTCAATTATCAGACAATGAAAGTAGAGCGAAATCAAGTCACTTTCCTCTACGTTAGTTTCCATGCTATCCTTGAGACCACGAATCACAGTGTCTGAATCTATGAGGTGATCGTAATTTATAAATCAGTCAATTCCGTTGACGCCCTACAGCTTGAGGCGATCCATCGTACGTTTGACAAACCGCTCTGTTTCTTGCTTTCAGGCTAATCGTCGCCAGCGTACGGCTTTGCAATGGGTTTTGGAGCCAACTTATGCCGAAACTGGAAGCGATTCCTTTTACCTCATAGAGCAGAGGGTGTTTTGCAATATAAAAAAATATAAAATAAGTTAAGTTAAAGTTAAGAATGCAGTCAGGATTTCACAGAGAGAAAGTGATTAATCTAAGCGATTTAGCAAACAGTAATCGTTAAATAGGTGTACAAAAGTGCAAAGTACTGGAAAAGTACAGCAAGAACTTACCTCCCGTAGACACTCGGAGAGTTCCTGCAGAATCTGTGCCTCGTCGAACATTTTGCCCTGATATCTGTGCTCGTAGTAGTCAGCGATGCGCTGTCTGAGGGCCCGAGGCAACTTGCGATAGGCCATGTACTCCTCAACTTGCTTGAACTACGACATAAGAGTTAATCGAATGTATATTTTAAATGGTATTATTCACGCGGTTCAGGCTCTAAATACTGTCGAGAGCTGCTTTGTGTGCGGTCGGTTTGATAGCTGACCGTGTAATGTCACAGTGGCACGCAAAGCAGTGGAGTGCTAATGATTGTCTTCTTCGCGCATCATCAAAACCCCTGAAACGCCGTTTCTGCACGCAAACATTGCATTTATTTTTTTCACCAGATAACCGCTTGTTTTCGCAAAATTTCTGCAAATTTTTGAAAAAAAACCTGTTCACGCTTTACAGGTGCATTGAATGGTGGGTTAAAACCATATCTGTACATTCGGTGCGGGCAAACCAGTTAATACACTCGAACAAAAGTATGGTTTTGCGTCCACATTTAAGTCCATGTATTTGCAAATATGTCCTACTGAGGGACACTTACAGCCTTCCATTCTGTTGTACAGCTTTTTTTTCGAAAAGCCTTTGTCCTTTGCCCATGCAATTTGCATCTTTCAGTGTCTAAGCTTATTATTGTTATCACCCATTTACATTCAGGTGGGTCATTCATTTTTCAACTCTTCAGGGCTGCATTTAATCGCTGTACCACAAAACTGTCCTTAAATAGAAGACTTTTTATTTTTTTAGTTCCTTTTATGCAGACTGAGTGGAAAGCATCAAGGTATGCCCTTCATCATTTTCTTGAATGGGACTGGGATGGAAATCATCAGATAGTGCGCGTGTCTAGAACTTCAGTGTCCCCGAACCTTCATATTATTTTCATAACTTTAGCTGGAATTTTAACCAATAATTTTCCTGAGTAAACAAAGTGCTGGGAAACTCAATTACAAAAACATTCGTTGGGCGCACAGATGGAATTTGCAGTTTAGAGAACAAACGCAAGAAATGAGAAGCATCGACGCTACGATAGCAACTTAGAGTTTGACTTCCAGTGACAGTGAGTGATATGGTGAAGTCCGCCCAAGTATTATGCAATAATCAACGTACTTGGTCGACATTTTGTGTTCATTTGTCTAAAAGCTTTCCAACATGGGCAAAGGATTCCTATTAGGTGATTGGATTTGTTGCATGAAAAGGGAATAATTTTCAAATCGATTGACACCTCGCAAAACCAATCAGAAGTAGCTTCTGCCTATGCCAAACTTTGAACTCCATTCACTGCAATGTGTCTATTAGACACCGATTATGAAGAGGATTTGAGTGTTTTCCAACTTATAATAAATGAACCTCACACTTCGCGGATGCCATTTCTAGACAGTCGCATCCATAAACAAACTCGTGCAATGCCGAGCAGCTATGCTCCGAATCAATGCTACCCATTTCTACCGAGGATTTCGCATTTGAAGACATGGTCTTCAGATACTGAGTCCCTTACTTTATAGGCACTGTAAACGACCCATCTACTCAGCGACGCATCAAGAAAAGCCCCATTGATGGGAACAGGTCCACCTCGACTCTAGTTGTGTGAGTGCTTTCGAACGAGCGGTAAGGACCAAGAACCTCTATTTTTCGCTAATTCCCTTCATCAATGTGATCAGCTTAAGGTAGTTGAGACTTTCCCATGCGAAAAAGTTTCGATGCCTTCATGTTCACCCACACACTCGTTTTCAAACTAAACTTTATTCAATCCAATTATTTCTGTGACTGACGCCTACGTCCTTAGTGTTTCCAAATAGCTTATCCTCGTCGACTTCGTTCGCTCGTTATAATGCAAAACATTAGCGTCAGATTTTGCCAGACGAACGACCTCTCATTTACAGAAATTGAAAAGAATTGCGCGTAGTTGCAAATGCCTTTTGTATTTCTACAAATTAGGGAGATATTCATTGCAATTTTTAGCACTATCAATGGTAAACTCCAAATTGTTGAATATGTTTTACAACAGTAAAGAAGCAATCAAAGAATTCAACTGAATGGTTAGTTAGTCAAATTAAAAGCTTTAAATCTATCCCTTTTGGAAGACCTGATGCTTCAAAGAGACCTACTATCATCCAAAAATGGTTTAAAGCAATTAAAGGTAGGACACCTAGAGAGGATCACCTCGCTAATGAGGAGGAGCAGGGTATCTTGCATGCTTCTTCTCTTGTGTTCGTCTTCAACTCCATAGACACGTTTGCTACTGATGTCGCTAATTCATTGCCTCAGAGGAGACACATTTGCGACGCATTTAATGAGGAGGAAACGAGTTGGATTGGAACGGAAAAGGCAACGAGTCGTACCATTTAAAAGCGGTAGAACACCCAGATTTTAAATGCCAATTTCCCCTCCATTTTCTGGTAGCACAAGTCAACTTGGAGACTCACTTTTTCACGATAGAGCCGTTTGGAAGTATCGAAGGATTGGATGAGAGCAGCAGCGTGACCCACGAAGAGAGCATAGCAGGTAGCTCCGGTCATCATGCTGACGATGGTAATCCAAGCCTCGCTGATGCTGGTAGGAGGAAAGCGTCCATAACCAATGGAGAGCATATGGGACATGGCTTTGAATAGCGCCCAGGTGTACTGCTCAAACCAGTCTGCGTCCTTCAGTGCAGAAAGCATGTTCTGTTATTAATGAAGTTCTGTAAAAAGCCAGTAACACCATTTTGCTTATGAAATGTCAAAATTAAATGGTTACGTGAGATTATGGCTCAATTATATGGCCGAGAAGGAATTTGAGATAACTTCACATTCTCAAGTGCGGAAGTGTCACGTTCAGAAGATAGAAAGGTCCAAATGTGATGTCTGTGTTGTGAACGCACTCAACTCAAATTGAGGGCATACTATAGAGTTAGTACTGCAATAAGCAGCAAAAATGAGTTAAAGTACGGGATTACTGCGCCTGTTTGCAAATGGTCGAATGGATATTTCTGAACCTCGAAAATGAAGGTGCACTCAATGAATTCTCACCGAAAAATTTGTGCATCACTTCAACCACTTTGACTTCTAAATTCACTTGCATTGCATTAAAAATCAACGTTAATGCCACCATGCTGAAGTTAGATGCTAAGATTCGCTGCAGTGGCCTGGAATTGGATTAAGTCAAATGCGAGGTCACCACTTTAAAATTCTACTACGCACTTATTGCTTTAGCCACTCATTGTTAAGGTATTTAGATTAGTGGGCTATTATAATTTGGAGTATGGCGTGGTTTAAATCATAACTCCTACCTTAAATAGCAAAGAAATTCTATTTATAATCCAAAGTTGACGTTTTGCTTTTGCTGGTGCAGTTCATTTGCCCAAAAAGTCCGCTTTTAAATGAATTCGCTGGGTGAATGAGGAGACGCCCAATAAAGCAGTGTATTTGTTTGGGCGCTTCTTGGTTACGATGCAGCAAGTCCGTATTTGTCGCTTTACTAATTTGATGACATTGCAGTACCGTAAGTCCGTTTTATTTTTTGCCCCTAGTTTCTTGTAAAATATGCGCTTAGTCAACACCTGTAAAATCGTCAAGAGCTACTCAACCCAATGGCCTCCACACGGAGTTTAGAGCCTGATATCATTTTTTGTAGTAGGAATTCTTTCTCGTTGGCCCTTCAAATCCGCACGGTTCCTAAATGTTTTCACCAAAGACATTCCCTTCATCTCCCCAATCATTTCCTGCATGAAACTGTTCTTAATATAATAGCACCTCGATAAACACATTTTCTCTATACATGGGATTGGAAAACAAAAGGTATGAACTGTACAATTCGCAAGTTATTTCTTTTTGGACTAAAGAACATCAATTTTTCACCTCCCTTCCAGAATTGTTTTAATAACCTTCTGAACACTCATGAGAATACAATTTCCAGAGGTAATGAATGACGGCCACTATATTCGGCTGAAGAGAAACGAATTGGGTGCATAAGATTATGGGGAAAAAAACTGCCCCGGTTGGCTAAATTCTCTCCTGCCGATTCCTCCAAAGCGAAACTGGCATTTTATGGAAAAAAATGTAGAGCTACGCCTATTTTTGTGCTCTATATTACATAAATTTAGCAATCAGAGGCAAGATCATTTGCCTAGTTAATTTTATTTTTGCACAGCCATTAGTTCTGACTTTCAGCGCAATCCGCATTAACGCAATTCACTTGATTGGGTGTCTGGAAGTCAGTGGCGGACCAGCAGCAGTCGCGCTTGAAATTACCTCAATCAGACTGCGTTTTGCGATGAGTTTATAAGATGAAAATGCCAAAGTTTACACTCCTTAAATTACCATGTTTCATGTCGTAACACAGTTTAGTTACGATTATTTTACCGTAAGACGACCGATACCCTTTTGGTACTGCTTTCAAATAAATATTCCCGCAATCTTTTGTGATGAATGTTTGCTTGATCACGCCGCCAATCTCCGATGAAATGAGAGGCCCCAGGTCGCCACCCAACTTTGTTGCCCATGCAATCTTCCCATTTGGAGAATACATTATGCCCTCAAGATACCAAGCTTCTCGACAGCTCTTCAACCAAGTATTCTGGTTGCATTCATAGGCGTGTAATCCAGTGAATATTACACCTCAGATATTCATTGCGTATATAAAGCATCGTAATTCCAGATCTCATTTCTATTTACGTGATATGTCTGTGATGATAATTTATGGGAAAAGGTGATTGCATGGTAGTAGACCATGCTCCAGCTAAGGAAATTATTCCATTTCAGCCCTAGAGCAAACGAGTTTGATTATTCCATATTGTGGTTGTCGATAATGCCTCAGTAATGAAACCCAGTAAGGTTTCTTTGCTGTCATTTTTTCATTCGTGCGACATTCGACCAATTTAGGGTTCCAAATGGATAGGTATCGCCAGAAGAAGTTAGCGGTTGACAGCTGACAACAGTTAAAAGTGAAAATTCTGCGGCGCAAAAAAAACTGAGCGGTATCATGAAGTGAATTGGGTGCCATTCAAAATGTATTCAATGTCTTCACATAAACTGTGTGGTAGAGGACCTCATTTCATCGCCACCAGGATCTTTCCTCATTCCATGAGGATCTCTGCCACACTTCGATCGGGAGAGTGCAGTTAAAAGTTAGAGTAACAGCAACAACTTATTCAATAACCTAACTGGTCTTTTCTAAGTAAGGATTGAAAGCGCTTGACATACACAAAAACAGCTATGGGTTAATTGATTTTGGGGTAAAGAAAGTCGTTGCTTTTTAAAATAGAGTGTTTATCTCAAGCTCATTGCGTAAGATTGAGCATCTTACTTCAGGCGCTTTTGTAGGCTTTGAAACTAGATGTGGCGATTCACCCTTTAATCGGAACAATAAGAGCTCTTGAGATTGTCTCTCCAATTGTATATACTGTTGAATTTGTATTATTTGACAAAAACGTCTCGAAAGCTTCGCCTGCAATTAGAGTAGTAGGCGGAAGAGTATGATCAAACTATGCGACCTTAGTTGGGGAAATTGGTATGGGAGAGCGTTGGCCTTCTCCAAATGCACAAAGCTTTGGCCCCTTTAAACTGAGACACGCTATGGGACACCTATTATATTGCAAGCATCGTTACAAAGAAGGACTTTTGAATTGATTTGTGTAACATAAAAGCGTTTCTGGGTAAGAAATTTATGGGAGCTGTACCAGTTTAGTGAGGAGCGCTGCTTCAAATTCGGAGAAAGATAAACAGCTTTTTCTGCCTTTCACGCAGTTAGTGCTCAACTTTTCTTTTCATAAACACCAATCCCCACTCTACGGTGTATATTGCAATAAACAATTGTTATTCAGCTCTCTTGTTTACAGCTAGAAGGGCTAATTTTGTTTGTTTAGTGAAGATCATGATGCAAATTATGTTTCGTGGAATTTGCTTCCCATGTCCGCCATCACCCAGAAGGAGTTAACTGAATCTCGCGTGCGATAAATAAGAGGCTACTAAAACTTCACTTGTGATTACTTATATCTTGAGAAGATCTATATAATTTACGGACTCCGTGTAATCCGTGAAGAAGTCAACCAGGTCCAAAAATAATAATTCAGCACCTAGTTTGGCTCCCTACTTCTCTTAATTAACTGCATTCTCATTCATGCATCATTGCGCCCTCATCATCACATATTCTAAGGCAAGAAAGGCCTTTCGTTGGGAGGAAATGAAAGTACTTGAGAGATTAAGACGCAAATGGGATAAAGTTGCATAAAAAATTCAGTTTAATTTAAACCACCATTTATTTTTGTTGCGCAAAAGTAAGAATTCAAATGAAAGTGAATTAGCTAGAGATTTGTGCTCACTATTCATTTTTAAAACATTACTTCGTGAAAATGCTCCTAGGACGCGAACCTTGGAAGCAACTCTAATGAGTCCTTAGAAGCTGCATATTCTTACTACCTCAAAACAATTACCCAATCGTAAGCCTTATTATCATAGTCATGTTACGTGACACTGTATGCTTTGGCATGCATCTTGCAGTGCTTAAAGTATTCCACACAACCGCTCACCAAAACTCCTGACCAAGGGATAGCAACCCGAATTCAAGCCGCGGAAACCAAAGATACTGTATCTCTTGCTTGCATTTTTTGCAGTTTTATCATTAAATGTGACTGAGTGTCCAATGAAACTTGATGATGGAGTGTGATTCCAAAACATCTCACCAAAGTGGCACAGTTCACCAAAACACAATGGAAGATGGTCACTACCAGCCTACTTATTAAGGCTATAAGTAGAAACCACTTAAATCGCACACTAAATAACGCACACGAATGAATTGAGCTGTCAATAGCTGGTATTCCTCAGTTATGTTTCCACACCTCTACCATTACGGTTCTCAGCTAAACAGGTTACTACTAGGTACTCTTCCAGAGTCACTTTTATGCAGTTCCCTAGCCTCAGCAGAGGCGATAAGTTAACGTTCCGCAGTAGGTTCTATCGGGGTCAATGAAATAGCAAACGAAGAATGAATCGCAGCAAGCCCGACTTTCCCCAACTAAGTTTGATTCCACAGACTGATATGCTATTTTTCATCAACTTATTAACTACGCTGCCTACACTGTCAATGCTAACAGCGGTGGTTCCGTGCTACCATCTACTAATTAACTAATAAAATCCTAAAACGATAAATTTCCGTAAATTCAAAGTAGGCTACTAGTTTTTATTTAAAATGCTTTACTTTAATCGCCACTTAAGCCCTAAAAGCGTGCTGTGTTAATGCAATTCCCCAATAAGTCCCCTTCAAAAGCAAACGGCATAGTTGGGTAGAGCAGTGCGACCAGAAACAGACGCTCTGCTAATGTAGAGACAAAACTATCCATTTCCGTGGTTGCAATAACTCCTTCAAGTAACAACGCGCAAAAGTCAAACGACATCTTTGCACCAAACCGTTTAGGGTTGGTGAGGTGGGAGTGATTTATGTGAAAGCAAAGCCTGATCCATTGCTCGCTCCAAGTTACAAGCATTTGTATTTTTGAACACATGCACTAATATCTGCTCCGTATCTCACTTCCCGAGGCTGTTAGTGCACAATGCATCAGAAAGGAGAGTTGGTGAGAGAATGCTAATGCAGTGTTTGGGGAAGGAAGAGGCAACCTGCTTTCCGGGTAATGCATCCGCTTCCCACAGCTACGCTCGGCTCATGTAAAACATTGCTTTATTAAATGTCAAGATAAGTTAGTCACCTTTGGACTTCTCTTTTTCAGCTCGTTAATGAACTAATTAATAAGTTAGTGGCATCTAATTACCAAAATATACCTTTCAAACCGGGCTAGTGCATGGCTTCCAATTACTGCAAGACGGAGGTTAGTTAAGATTGATGGCATGTGACATTTCGACTTGGCCATAATATCGTTTTTGGAAGGGAATATTTGTGCGCACATCATAATCCTTGTTTAACCAGTGCAAAGGTTCTATTTAAATTTGATTACATGACGAAAATCACTTCTGTTGAAGGCATTTTTTAAAGAAATTGGTGTACCTTTAACCTGCACCGTTGAACCCACGAATCCTCTGGATAGTCCATGAGAAGCGGAATAAGAAATTGTAGACATGCGTTCCAGTGTCCAAGCAGCAGCATCAGAAGAACGAGATTAAAAATGCCCATAAATTTGCTTGCAATGTTGAGGAACTGGAAAAAAAGTTATTGTGGGCAAGCCATGCGTGCATTCACTGCTAACAACCCAGTCGGCGTACATTTATTGTGCAGATTTGAACTGGAAAGTGTGTATTGTAAATGGTAAATTAGTCTCAGCAATCTTGAGGTGTAAGCACAAAACACTGGCACTTTTAATGGGAAAAGTCGCCACACTCTGTGCTTCAATTTCTGCACGAAAGTTTTGTGTCACCCCTTAAAATGACAGTAATTGACAGTTACAAGCTTGGTTTGTGATAGCCATCTTAGAAATTCGTGGACGTAGAGAAAGCAACAGCTGAGTGGAAAAATATAAGCACCGCTTCGTCACCTACAGTGAAGCAACAAAGGTGGCGACCACTTCACCTAATTGTGATACACTTGCATACACACAAAATTCGTATGCATAAACTTACGTATAAATAAAGTCCTTTACTTATGTGCAAAGGCCCGTTTATCAATGTTTGTTGGTCCTGTACACTTATGGCACGCACTAGCACAATGAACGGTAATGAAATACTTTTTCTTGGGTGACACCCGCACCCTCCTACCCGCCCTTAAGAGCCGGCGAGTTTTCTAACAAATGTGGTAACGAGAAGAAGTGGTGGGATCTCAAGCAAATCAGCAAGATAAAAAGTCATGAGTTCATGAAAGGGACAATTACCTCCTCCCACTGACTGACGTATCGAACAAGCCTCGTGAGCCGAAGGAGTCGAAGCATACTGAGCAGCTTGGCCAGCCTCAGTATGCGCAGTGTGCGTCCTTGAAGTAACGGAGAATTAATTAATATGTAGTACAATCTAGTACAGCTTTTGTTAAACTAGTGGATTCCTTTAAGCATAATATTTTAAATGACTGGGACATACGATAAAGGTGACTCAGAGGCACTTCTCTCTAACTCTGCTGCTTATGTGGTGTTAATAAGAATATATATAAAGATACTGAAGGGCCTTCGAAGAAGCTGGGAGATCACTCGCTGTGAAAGCTCGCAAACAATAAGTGTACCACGGAGGCCTCACGGTAGATACTACACGGGAGATAAACTGGATGTACGGATGAACGTACCTGCGGTAAGGATTTGGTTGTAATTTTCGTGTTTGTTGAGCACCCAAAATATGTAATCCATGGGAATTGAGCTAATGAGATCCAGCAAAAACCAGGAGCGAACATATTGCCGAGCGATTTCCTTCGGATCGAGGATAATCTCGTCCGCGTAGTCGTTGGTAATTATACCTAGTCACACAAACAGTTCCAGCCTAAGGTCATTAATAGCCGGCCGGTCATTCTGACAGCCGTCATAGGAGAAAAATTAGAGCACAACAATTGAAGAGATTGTTAAATTACTCCTATGCAAGTACAAACGTGTTTTAAAAAGAATGAATGGACAGACGTTTATTCATACCCGTGCGAAATTTGACAGCGATGTCTGCTATGAATACAGCATCTGAGACAGAGTTGAATACGATCCAATGGGCCCGAAGATCGTCATAAAAAAATGAGATTGCAACAGGAAGAATAATTAGGTTGGCAATCAAGAGGGTGAGCATAAGGAGATCCCAGTAGAATCTGAAAGCAGGGCAAATAGTCCAGCTGCGATATTGAACCTTGTAAAATTTAAGGCGCAATAAGAGAAAGTACACTTATTTTGTTAATCATTAGCTCTAGGTTAAAAATTAGCGGGTTTTTGCTTGAAACTGTCGTGCTATCTCTTTCTGTCCCACAGATAGTAGTCTACGGCTTTGTTTATTTAGCTTTTCGTTTTGGTTTCGCAGACCCTGAAGGACACGGTCGTTGTAATTCCGCTCGAAATCATGGTCTGCGGGTCGTGTCTGTAGCCGGCAACTCTATTGTAGATCGGTGATGCGGATTTCGTCCAAGTAATACGGCTTCTCGGAGCTCTACGTAGTAATGCTTGATAAGACTTAAAGACCACCTAATAAGCAGTGATTTAGGTTGTCTAAATTTGGAGCAATCAATGCTTCTGCTTGTCAAAAAAAATCGGCTTATAGACCTTAGCACAAAAGCGAGACTTTAGAGATATCGCGTTTTACTCTACACAGCTATGGATCACCTTTCTTCTGTAATGAAAGGTGGTTTAATTGGACTTTCAGAAACCTGGTTGTATACAAATTACTCGCTTCACTATAACCGCTACTCTGAAATGGCATAAATTAATGTGATCAAGCCATCTTTTTAAGAAATTAAAACTGCTCCCTTAACAGTTGCCATGGATAAACAAAGTTTTCCTCAAAAGTGACGCTTTTGCTGAAAAGTTATGAGAACGATGGACTGTTTAATGTATACCCGTAAATCTAAAAGAACCAGTTCTGGCCATTTCATAACCGTCATTTTTGGAATTTTGAAAGTAGAAAAAATTACATGCCATGCCACAGTTTTGGTGACCGTTGGTTTCGCACACTTATGCGGACCCTTGAACATCGACTCAGGAATGTATGCAGTCGTTTTGGTGAGCCGAAAGACGGTCCCCTGTTACCACATTTAAATAAAAAACCAACAGTTTCCGAAGTCAATGACCCTGAAGTCCTCAATGTGTGCGTGCTTGAGGCGTCATACCTTTCCATCCGTTTCAACCTGACATCGTTCCCACACGTACTACCTGTGCGAGAGTACAGTCACTTAAAGAGCCAAGTTTTATTTCCACCCCGCTAGGGTTCACTCAATTCCGACAGCAGTGGAATGCAGAACTTTTGTGCGCTAATTTTTCATTCACTCCGCGTTCTTTCAATAGACGAAGTGAAAACGGCTTCCAAAATTCAAACTTGCAATGTGGTTAAAAAGACTCAGCAGTTTGTTTTTGTCCATAAGGTAAATTGACTGTCCAAACTCAGACCACTCAAAAAATATTTGTGCGAACAAAGGCTAAATAAAATTCGCCAAAGGTTATGATTTGCGGTTCTACTTATTCACAAAATTTCCCACCTCAATGCTGTCTTGTAAGTGGTGCGAATCCTCATTCACCGTTTCAGCATCGAAACTACAAGTGTCATACATGGTAGAATAAGTAAAAATTGCTTACTTCCAGCCAAACAAGAAAAATCTACTCTCGCAAAAGCATCTCATTTGATGTGATTTCGTGAAGCAGCAAAGCATATTTCATTACCTTAATTAGCCTACCTTCCACTCCAAACATCATTTTGCCACGGCATAATTAGCCAACGAAATAGTATAAAATCATGTCGGCGATCAATGGTAGCCTTTGAATCTCCACCAGCCGAGCACCCCTGATCCGACAAAATATTGTCGAAGACAAATTATTGCGGATTATAAAGTGAACAATCGTAAAAAGGAAGGCTTTATGCCCTTTTATGCATTCGTGAACTTGTCGAGGTTGCTCATGCTCAGCGTTGAATTCGAAAACTACGAAGTATTTCAGATTGAGTAAAAACATACATCGCATCGAGGTAATGGTCACTTCTAAAGCTTAGTGAATTTGGTGGACAATTGCTTTATCTGACCTACCGAAAACTACTGCATGGATGAATAATCCACTTCCCATGTTGCTGTTGTCTGCGTTTCTCTTTATTCAGTGCGCTCTTGCTACCAAATAACTTCATGGCCAGCTTATTATCTGAGGGCTGAAAGAAGGCAAAGAACTGTTCCTTCAGATAGCTGGAGGTACTTTGTTTACTGGGATCGCACAGTTCCTCCACATAACCATCTGCCATTGCGGCCGCATTCAACGGAATCTGACCGTCATTTGGCATTGTTGTTCCTGCATTTTCCGAACCGATTTCACTGGACTGGGTTACAAGATGGACAGCATCTGGGATATTCAAAGACACTTTTGCCTTCCTGTTCATCGCGCCCGTCTCAGTAGGGGAAGCTTGCTCCACGTCTATAGATGAGGATGGAGAATAATACTGTGTTCCGACATCTAGGCGTCCTTTTTTAGAGGCAATGGCCCCTGGGCTACGATCTGAATGCTTACGCAAATTTGTAAATGGATCACCCTCATTCGGCGACCACTTTTGAAGTTTATTCAGTGAACCATGCAGTGGCTGATGTTCAGTCGGTCTCGTGTCGCTTGATTTTACGTCAATGTCCGGACTGGTAAGGAGGGAACCGGGATTCCATTGCACAGTATTCACACGAGTGTCAATTGTGCGACTTCGCTGAAGTGATTTCAATTTTGCAATCCGTGATGTCCAACGAGTCCTTTGAGACGTTCCACGACTCCGAAATTGGCCTGCACCGGGTGGATGGGGTGACGGTGTCATCGATTGTGTCGTACCGACTTCGTCATCCTTCTCGTCACCCATACCAATAGTAACAGACCGGTAGAGACGTGACTTGTAGATGCGACGCGTTGCTTGTGGTGTAATGTTAGCCTCTGTAACAGGCGGATTGACAAACTCATCTGAATTTGGCATTGGTGGGGGTAATGTGGGAGTCGTGTCAATCAATTCCGATTCGTCCTCCTCAGCAGTGCAGCTCTGAATGCTATGAAGGAACGGCTTTTCCACCGACGGAGGATGGGAACTCGAACACTGCGGCTCACCTGAAGATGGTGTGCATGAAAGTTCCATTTTTAAAGAGAGGAAATAGTACACACCTTTAGGTGCGACACAACTGAGGAAACTAAATTCATTTCTGCGACCCAACCTTTTTCCAAGCCCTCCTCAATGATTGGTTAAAGCATATTCAGAGCTGATTGGATTCTCTCATGTACAGTAGTTGCAACGAGAATACTTATTACATTAGTCCATGGCAAAAAAACTTAGTGAGGACCTACTTTCTATGTACCAAAGTTAAAATCATTTTTGTGAAGTGTTCTGTTCTTTATGACCAGTTTTAATGGAAAAAGAGTAGAATAACAAGCTTATCAGTAGTCAGGGGTAAATTTAATTGTTCAAAATAAGTATTTGAGCAATAATTAATCTGATTTGATGATACTTGCCCAATAATAAGAAGACATACAATTTTTAATGAAGGATTTTTTACTCAGCGACCGAAGTATTTGTATGTAAAGAATGATAAACAATATCCCTAATATGCTCACCATGTAACATGGTGGGTCATTTTCTGTTGAGCAGTCATTTGAACAATTCTACTCTGTTTTTAAACATTTACTGACCTCAAGCCAAATTATCAGGTTTTTTAGTAATTTTATTACGAGATTTTGTTATATCGTAAAACTTGCTCCACAAATGCATTTTCAATCACCAAATTACTAAATCCGGCGATTTTTTATGAGCTTAAGACCAATGAAACCGACGAATTTTCAAAGCTTTTCTTTGATTAGAGCTTTGACTTCATTTTCACCCTAATGCTACTGCCAAAGCTTAAGTAACACAAATTGTGTACAAGAAGTAAATTGACCAACCTTACAGTGCTTGAAAAAACTTATATTTTCCATCTACCGATCTGCTTAAAATTTAAGGTCAGCATTGGATGACTACGTTATGGAAAACTGACAAAACTAGAAGAAAGCTCTTCCTTCAATGAGCAGTTTTTAAAAAATATTCCAGTCTACTCAGAACCACGATTGGTTCTTCTGTATGCATGATTAAAGAACCATTTTATGGAATCAAAACTAATGGCATAGTTATTCTTGTCCATAATTCAGTTACCATTGCTATCTCAATATTTTAAATGACTATCGATGACATTCGCATATACTGTGTGCAAAAACTGCTATTTTTGCGTCTAGGTAAACCTTATAAACTGTTATGAAACGTAGGTTCACTAAAGTCTACCTTGAGGCACATCAAAGTATGGGTTGTCAAATGATATTGCCCTGGCCACGATGGGTTTCCTCCTTTGCGTTGCGGCAGTGCTTTTGCAATGCTGACTCTCCATTGTCCCATCGTCTAGGCTACATGGTCTCGTCTCACGCAGTCGACGTCGGAGGTAGGACGCATAGAGGCATTCACGGGGCCCCCCGAGCCTGAAGTCCTCAGGCGCCATGACCTCCTCATCGGCGTGGGCAGGATCGAAGTACTCGATAGGCTGATCGATAGCTACCGAGGCCTGCGAATAGAGGATGTGCTGACGCGTCGCCCGGACGGACGTGTTACTCGGCGAGAAGGAAAGGTGACGTCGTCGACGCGGTGTTGACGGCTGCGTCCAAGCACTGTCTCCCTGCTGCGTCTGCCGCAAATTCGGCATCCTCTGAATCCGTCACTTCCGTGTTTTGTACCACCGTTAGGAGTCGAATAAGTCACTTTCGGTTTACAACGGAAGGGAATGTGATGCAATTAAATTCTACTACTTCAAAGCTTTATTTTAAGGACTAAAGAAATATTCCATATTGCCTTTAAAACTTAAGGAAAGAGTAAAAATCCGTTATCCAAGGTCTTTAACACTTAAGTACAAAAGGCAACATCTTGGCGTAATAAATTGATAAGTAAAACACCGAAATTCCTTTGCGAAAGCCAAACCTTATTTCTACTACTTTATTTTACATGCAGATTTTAAGTGGATAACTCCAGAGATAGCCATTCCAAAAATTAGCGCAACATGCAGTCAAGCTAGTCACCGACCCATTACTTCCCATTGCAGTGTGTAAGCAGATGCGGAGAGGCCTAAATAAGCCATAATGTGTGCATTTCGGATTTTGTCCTACTTTCAGTGGCCATTAATGCAACACCGTCTCGTAGTCCTTCGGACATCCATTTTGCAAATTGGCGTCACCAGACTCGTAAGAATGGACATGGGCTATGGGTTCTTCCAACGTTCTGTGAATATTTATGACTCGAGCACTACTCGAGATTGCCTGGAAGCATTTTGTTGATACCAAGGCTAAGGTTTCAAAATGCATGAGTGTTTTTTTACCGTCTAACGCCCAAATCTTGAACATGGCACTGTGCTTCAATCCCTGCCAAACAATGCGCATTAGCGATTGAACGATGCCCATTGAAGTTATCTAGTACTCACTGGAGAGGTCAGCATTTTTTATATGGTTGTGTATAAGTGAATTATTTTTTTTCGCAGCTAATCATAGACACTCAAAAAATATAAAAGGGTGGGATTCGCCTCAAAAGGAATGAATTATTACGCCTTGTTTTGCCGAAGAATTGGTTCAACTAAGTAATAGCGTCTGTTCTAATTTTAAGCCTGATTCCTGAACATTAAAGGAGGTGAGTAGACCTTAACGAAGGCCTTTCAAAAGCGTGCCTTAATGCTAGCAGCCACGCCTAGCGATGCTGTCGCCCATCGATTGTCTGGCGTGGTGGCTGTTCCAGTCGGCGCCACCGGAATTTGGACAAATTTTATCCTTCTTCATACCTGGGGACATACATTTTCAGCCTTTCTTGAGCTTACAACATTTTGGTGAGGCTCGACATCGAGCAGACAGGTATAGCAGGAACAAGAGTAATGATAATAAATGGAGTTTAGCCCGCAATTAAATATGCATTGTCTCTGCAAGCCAAAAATGGACGAAACGCTTGCCTTAATCTCGCAATACCTCCCATAAAATTACCGTGACTTATAATGCGAGCACATCTGCTGAAACTGGAAACAAAAGCATAAATATTTACGATGAATTAGACGTTAAGACGTTTGTCAAGTTAGGTGTTTGGTGTTGCAATTGCACCTCTACAACCGTGGACAGTCAAAGTATGTAGCGATGACTGTCAGTCACACAAAGAAATTTCATAATAAAGGAGCTCATGAAGTTATTGCCAAGAAAAGTAATATATGTCTACTGAATTTGCTCCATTTTATTTTCAACTGAGAGGTTTCTACATCCTTTTTTTAATGCAGTAGTGAATTGACCTAAATCTACATGATGCAAAGGGAGCAATCAAATTATTGTTGCGCAAGTGTGATGCTTGCAACACTTTTAAACTGCAAAAATTTCACTTCTCTAAGTTCCCTTTTTTAAGTCGAGCAAAGATTCATTTCTCTTTGAGCGCCATGATAGTTCAACTTATCTTTAATGCCCTCTTAGCGCCCGGAGTCTTTCCTGTAAGGTTATTCATAACACGAAGACAGAAAGTGTGTTGGCGACGTACAGGAGGGCTTGGAGGTCGTACCGCCTAACGGGCGTACTACGGCAGAGCTCTAAGCGCCCGCGCAACCGAATTGGAGAGTTAAACATGCAGTTAAAGAATTCCACTTTGGTTTTGGCGAGCTGCCCATTCAGCGTCTAATCGGTAACTTCTTGGGCCATACCAAGTACCTAAGTTGTACTTCTACTGAAATCCAGATTTTCGAAGGAACTGGCTGAACCGTGAATCACTCGATGAGCTAGTATTTGGACAAGGTTGCCGTAGAACGGTACTGCGTTCCTCGGCTCTCTATGATGCAACATACCACAAAATGCTGCACATAGTTAAATGACTTCAGTTTCCCATTCACTGTACCACGCGAAGGATCAAAACACATTACTTCCCGCAAAGAAGGCAATATCGCTTCTGCGGTAAGTGATGTGTGCACCAATTTGGTTTCGCCCAATTTTATTAGCCAAATGAATCGCTACTACTTTGAAAGCTCGGCAGAAGTGCCAAGTGTCAGTATTCATAGCAATTAAAGTGCCATTTTAGAAAGGAAATCAAAATTCGCAACTTCGGAGATTGAGCTAAGCCTTTTCCACTCCGCTGGTCGATCTCCATGTATGATTTCAAAATACACCGTTATATTATCATTTGGTGATAGCAATAAAATGTCACACAAGTAACGATACACTTTACGACAGTACAAAATGCTTTTTCTAATAAAGGCAATCACCCCGCGATGTGTGCACCTTAGGTCAGGACTACTGTCCCAAGGGACTTTGCTGGTATTTGCGATCACTTGCAAACCCTCGCACCACACACGCGCCCGATGGCGCATATGCGGAAGCCCTCCGAGTGGGTGTAGAGGCCATCAATTCCGTCCGCACATCAAACGCGTTCATTCACTTACCGGGCACTCTTTCGTTTACTGTCTGATCAAATCCTCTCTATGAAACAATGGCACAAGAGGCATTGTGCACAGGTCCATCATCCTATTCATTTAGGAATTAACTTTATTAATTTGTCAAGCAAAATCGCAAGTCCATAATCGTGTAGGAAAATAGAGATTCAACTATTAGAGCTCATTTGGTAAAACGCTTAAGTAATGGTGGGAAAGTAAGTCGCATAAGCAAGTGAGCATATCAATGCGCGTGCACAACACCGAACCGCTCGCTAAAATTCCATTTGGAGGAACAAAATTTGAGTTTGCAGTGCTTACAAAAAAACATTAGACATCTTAATATTTAAGCAAAAAATAATGGGATACACGGCAAGAGAAATAAGCTGTGCATATGTATGCATGAATTTCTGTCCTTTGTTGCGATAGCAACCATCTTCTTGAGAGACCACTCCCTTCTGGGGCCTGATAATGGTTTTGCAACATCAAGTAGCTTCATTTACTCTCCTTTCGACATATTCCTTCTTCGCCCAAGAATTGAATACTCTTCGCAAAACATGAAACTCACCTTTTGAACTGAAAGGGATAACAGACTGCAATCACTACGTCCATACTAAGGGTTACTCATTGGCATATAGTTTATAGTGTAAATTCAAGTAAATGCCGGGGAATGCATAGAGGTTTGTCCCTCTTATCAACTAAAATAAAGCTACCATGTTCCATTTATCGATGAACGGGCTAAAAATATGCAGTCGTGAAACACTTTTCAAGCCAATTTTAGTTCTGCAAGAATCATAGTGAACCTCGCTGAGACGGATTACAGATCCTTGATAATATGAGGCAAACCGCATAATTGAAGGGGTAGTATTTGCTGTTTCTTCCAACGAGCGCAAGGAGACGAACCTTGTTGAAAAGATTAAAAGAAACGGAGTGCGTTTTTATTCAATTGTGTATGAAACAACAGGAGCAAATACTAGGAACCACTGCACTTTGTTTCTACGGCCCTGATATAAATAGTTACGTAAAAATGATCGAAGAAATTAACCCTTTCCTAGTCTTTCTAACAAATGAAGATGAAATTTCTCGGAATTTATTCGCTACGCAGCGATAAGCAAAACCCGAACCGCTCCAACGATTTTCAATAGGTTAGTCTAGCGACTCACAGTGCTGCAAAACCCTTGCTGGAGCCCCTCCACAGAACTGCCAAATCAATTCAACAACTGAGACTGTTCAATCTTCGACTGCAAAGGCGCAAATATCTACCGACTCCACTTTTTGATTAGAAATTTGTAAAGCAATCAAACTTAAAAATCTTCATTACTTCAACCAGTAAAATATCCGTAGAGTCTTCTCTTAAAAAAATTTAATTTGCAAGGTCCTGCCAAATCCTTAGATGGAAAAAATTGAAAAATTACTCTCGTAAATGTTGAAATACCCAGATAGCCTTAGGTAGTGTAATTTAAAGATGCAATTCCTTCGTAACAAAAGTGTGGATAAATACAAGCTATTTGGAAGTAGTTGGCCCATCATTAAACGTGGTCATGATTAATGTGATTGCGCCGTGGAAAGTGGTTTGAAGCTAGAACGCAGAACAGCTAACATAATTTATGAGGCCCTCGAGACACTTGCGTCTCAATGGCAAATAAGGATAAAAAATACAATAGCGATGGTGGAATCTATAGAATCAAAAATAATTAACAACTTGAAACGCATCACTCCTGCACTTTTCACCATCCAAAGGTCCGTAGAATACAGCTCCCTTCTGTCCCAAGATGATCATATTTACCCACTTTTAGCACTCAGATTTTTCCAACCGCTTTATTAGATTGAAAAACAATACATTTCTCGATCTCGCAGCATGGTATACGCATTTCCTGGTTATTCATGAAAGGGTAAGTAGTGTGAGAGCTCCTTATCCACATACCCGTAGGTTGCTTCAATCATCCACAAGGTCCGAGATGTTCGCCATATAAAGACTAATCTTACGCCCTGTAAACCATTCCAAAGTTAATGCTTTGCAGAGTTCGTGTGGTTGACCTTCAAATGTACAAGAAGCAGTCCACCGTCGTGTTGAATGGAAAACAAAACCATACAAAAACTGGAAGTCTGATGGAGCCAATCTCAAGCACAAGCTACAAGTTTTACACTGAAAGACTAAGAGTTGCTTTCACGCTTTATAAGAAATTTGCCCGATATTCCCCTCAACATTACCTCGTTTGACGCAGAACCCATTTCATTCGACCACATCCATCTTCCACGCCCATTTCGTCAACATTTAAGAATAAACTAATTGAGAACGCTCTTCGACATAAACCCGCTCTCCCGTTGATTTTGACGCACCGTTGAGGTCTGTTACAATTTTGTTTAATGTCTGATTGTTTTTCCAATGCTAGATCCAAATGCTCATAAAACCTGGCAGACAATTTACGCTCATCAGCCAAGTTTGCAATAGGTGACGAATTAATTGAAAGTGGACATGACTTTGGAGCTTGTACGCGAAATTGACGTAAAATGTAAGAAAACAATACCATTTTCCAAAAAAAGTCTATTCACCAACTATTGCGTGCACTCTACTAGATCTTTTCCAGCCAAACCTCACCATTTCGTGTCATATTTTTTTAATGTGACAGGACTCAGGCAGGGACTTTCATTCGCTATCCTGTTGCCAAACCGCAGTTACCACATATTTACGCTCCATTTAACATAACAATGGCCGAATAGCAACGCTTTTAAAAAGGGTTCGCAGTTCATTCGTTAAAAATAATCTTAAAGGACAGTCATAAACTTTAGAATATCAAATAGTTCCAACATTTGATCCTTTTTCAAGAGTAAATAAATGGTTAACAAGCACACTTAGTGCAATCCCAATCCAAACCGATTTATTGACATGTTGACACCGTCAATGAAATCAAGAGCCAGAGTCGAAGGGGGCCAAATATAACCACAGCTATCCTGAATTGTACATATAGTCAAAATATGACGGAAAATAGAAATCTATGACACCAAATCCGTTCATCAAAAGTCAAACAAGTCCAGAAATCAATAAAAACACTAAATAGAAATATTTCCAATCCGATTGGGGCATTAGTTGCAACACCTTGTTAATCAAAGAATTTTTGGAAATGATCCAAGGCTGCGCTAACTAATTGGAGGTGTGATGAAAAACTGAAAATCACCGTTCAGAGTAAGGAGATCAACTATGAGTTCCCTACTAGCAGCACTTGAGTACAAAGTTGCTGAATATTACACTTGGTTGAGAAAAAGAAAATTGTGTGCTTCCGTATGATAAAATGCCAATGTATTCAATTTTCTAATAACTCACGAAAACGATGGATTGTATTGGAAAAAGGGAAGCAAAACCTTTTAATTGGAAATTAGACATTTTGCATGACTTGCTACAACTCGTTGTTCAAAAAGTGATTGTCGCATGTTAAGGCAATAACACCAAAGGCTGTCGAGACAACCCAGCATTCGAGGAAATTGTGAAATTAAAGTTACTTAAAAGTTTGTTGCTTTAATGACAGCTCTTACTGCGAAAATGAAAAGCGGCTGATGTCTTAGTGATGAAAGTAAGTCTGTGCATTGAAATACACCACTTACAAACTACGTGTGCAAAATCCAAGGGGAATTCTACTCTCGAGTAAAATATTATGCGATCGAGTTTAATCTTCAACGTGTCCTGCATTTGTTGCAAGGCCTATTCGCATTGGTCAGGAGAGACCAATCCACGCATCCCAAGGTGGGTTTCATAATCTGCTAGCCAATCAAAACAGAGGAATTGGTATCAATGGACAAGATTGGATAAACAACTGTTGGCTTCGACATGTCGTTTTCATAACAAATATTTGAATTTATTGGATTGACGAGACCAAGCATACCACATTCGAACCTTAAAGCCTACAGAACTAAAAGGAACTAAGTGTCAGTATGCTTTCCATTTAGTTTCAGGAGTTAACATCTGAAACGCAGACGTAGAGAATCTTGAATATTTTTATTTTTAAAATACAAGTTTTACACATACAGACGAAACAAGAACTCATCTCGATGTAATCCCCAATCCCCTTTTAAATTATGATTGTGATTATATTTTAGTAAACTGCGACAGCAATTCAAGGACCCCAAAGCACGCGACCCCATAGAAAAAAACAGCGCGGCCGTGCGTCGGCGTAAATTTGCCCTTCCGGAAGCTGAGTGGTATAGTTTCAGCAATGTGTGCCAGATACGCTGAAGAGCCTTTGGAGAAAGAATTTTAGGTGAAGGCCATTTAATTCATTAAAATATAAATGTTTTAATCCACTAATTTTCTTCGTATAAATGTATTATATGAAGGAGGCAAAGTTCCCACTCATTCAATAGCGAGTTGCCTTAGATTTTAACGTTGCGTAATATTAATTATGAGAGCAAATATCTTTACTTACACCCTTTGATACGCTGAATGCACCTATAAAAGTTTCGGTGGGGAATATTCAGCCATTTGCACTGGTATCGCCTGTATACCTTTAAAATTCATCGCTAAGCATAAATAACTAGAAAAGATATGACATTAGCCCTTGAAATAGGTGATAAAAATTGTCAATGCATACATAATCACTAAACTGGGGAATTCGGTCAGAATACATATAAATGGGGAAATGAGATTAGGCCTGGACGACCAGTACCACTTTTCACCCCCGAAAGAAGTGCCTGAACTTCCAACAAATCATTCACGTTTACCATCGTTCAAAGAAGGCTCGCACAGCACGGTGTGACCACTTGGCTATATTATCTCTTTAATGCGATCCTTAATTCTTATTTATGGCAATGGCTATAAATTAAAAACTTAAAAATTGCTGAATGGTTTACTGATAATACCTACACATCGACTTGACAATTATCATTTGTAATCAAAAGTAAAGATAATTAAATTAAAAAGTACGCATGTGGCTAACGAAAACATCCGAAGCCTACATTTATAATCGATGCGATTTTGCAGATAACACCAACTTTGGATGCTTGGATAAACCCATTTATGGACCAATTCACAAAGATAGGTATGTATTTTATTAATTTCACTGCATCGCTTTTCAAGAAAAGAGTCTCCCATCTTTAAGCCATCGTTCCTACAGACTAAGATTTTTCGCTTTAATTATCTTAGGTAATAGCTTTGCCTCCCAAGTGTATGTTGCAAATTCTAGAATTCATTCCTTGAAATGTAACCCAAATAGCAAATAGTAAATGCTACACATCACTATGCTCTCTTAAAAGTAAGAATGCGTGGTCCTACGCAAAGCCTTCTTCGGCGGTGTGAATAATCTTACATAAACTACACCTTCGTACTAGGCATTGGAACTCACCTGCGCAATTTTAAAGCATTCCAATAGATAAAGGTAGTTGGAATTCACCATCGACATAAACCGAGTCTTTTACCAATGTGTAAAAAGTCTCCTTGCAAATGCTTGATCAAAACTTCTGGCCGAGCAGCACGCTGACCCACCGTCGGTATCCGGTGCCCTCCCTTGACCCCGAAACATTTGTGTAGGCTATTTGTATCGCCTCCTTGGCGATGGGTTCATGAATAGGACCTGACAGCAATCTCGCCCATGGACCATAAAAGTTGGCCCAATTCCTCACCCTCCTGTACACCTCGTGAAAAGAACCGTCCCAAGTGAGATCATGCCTTGCGACCTCACTTCTTGAAATCAAGCAGGTTTTTCTGCCAGATTGATGTGAACTGCTTGCATAAATTAAAATAAATCGGCTTCTTTTACAGAATTCTCTAAAGCATTTGCAAAGACATTCATTAACACACCAATGTTCACTTCTAGACTGGGCACAAAGTGGGCACTCGAACCAAGCATTTAGTCACAGTTTATTCCTAATTGAAACGGAATTCAGGTTTGCTACAAGCCATTCAAAGACCGAATGCATATCTTTAAGTTAAAAATATGTCTTTCAATCACGAGTAAAACGGAAAAACGCCTGTCCGGCAAGCTCAAAATTTACAATTACAATTTTCAAGGGCGTCAATAGAAAGTTGAAAAAGCTGGACACGCACTGTGGTATTCAGGTTTACATTGCTCTGAGAGAGAATAAAAAGCCGATGGAAAGGCGGTCAAAAAAATAAGTGGGATGTATTTACCAATGCTATCCGCATACTCATTCGCGTACTCTCTGAGGCGTTGCTCATAAATGTCTCAAAAAACCGATTGCGTGGTGCTTCATTGTTGGTTGGTTCTAAAAAAAATAAGGAAAAGGATTAGCTGTTTAAATTATACTTCAGTTGTTTCACTGCTCATTGTTGCTCGTAAACAAGAGTACCTGATGTTGTGTACATGGAGGCCAGAGTGATTATTTATTACCGTGGAATTAAGGCTCCAATTCACACTGAATCCACCATCTTGAACTACCTGCCGCACCATGTAACAGTCATTTCTGCTTTGAAACAGGGACAATAAGGCCTTAGGTAACAAGAACATACCCCAGACACCATTTCCAAACCATTAAATTACAAGGCCGTTTTGAGATTGAAAATATGGTAATGTATTGGTCGTGTAAGGTATACATCAACACCAGCTCTGAAACAGACAATACAGCAATAAATTGAAAGTAAGTTCCACTACATGAGTGAATACGAAATCCGACTAGAGTGCAGTAAACAGTATTTGTGCCGATATTTAAAAGGCTACGTGTTGCAACGTGTTAGTGTAAAAAAAGTGAAGTGAACTTGAGTAAAATTGGTAAACTCATTGGTAGCTAATTCCACCAAGGAGAAGCAAGACCTTAAAGTGTTTTGAAGTAAAATGAGGGAAAATTAGAGAAAATGTGACAGATTGGTTATGAAACAGCCGTACGAAATTGTCACCCGAGTCTAAGGGGAGGGGATGACAGTGTGAATACCTTTGCGAGGAACAAACACCATCCATTACTCCAGATAGTACTTGTTTATGAGCAAACAAGCGCGTCAGTGTGGCAATCTTAATTCACCACCGCTTTCCAAATAGTTATGCAGCTACGTTATCATATGCAATGGTGCTTCCAAATAATTACGATTGACCATCCAGTTTAGCATATGAGTAAAACTTCCCTGTTAAAGTGTCACCGAGATTGTTGAATCCGCGAACCATAGTTAGTCTTTTGGACAAATTGAGGTAAAAATCGGAGTGAAACAATATGCTTTAATGGCACAGGTGTGGGTTAATGCATATCGGGGTATTTGAATGGTCAATTAAAGTCAACACGAAGCAGAGGAATGCTTAAAAACGGAACTGATAAACGCCCGTCCATTTTTGCAGACCGACAAGCAACTTCCTATGCAAGAGCTATGATATAAAAACATAGTCGGAGTGCGATACAAGATTAGATTTACGCTGAACAGCATGTGGCAAATCCATCGGTAGAAATTTTCGGCAGAATCAAGCGACTTGGGTAAGATAATGATACCTTTAGATGCAAAAATCGGTAGACGTTCGGAAAAGTTGGACGAAACGGCATTCACAGCATCAACTGGATGACTTTCCGCCACCCGAAAATACCACATTGGTGATAATCAAGAAATATAAATAACTAATAAGGGGAAGTTCAAAACTAGCAATGCACTCGTGTTTATTGTTCCTCCGAGGGGATGAACCGATAGCGTAGGAAAAATCTCCAAAGACTACCAGTGGGTGTGTGAAAATGGAAGGGTTTAGCAGCTTCCCTATTACAAAATGCATATTAAAATGATGGATGAACAAAACGGCAAAAAAGCAGCCTCCAGATTTGTGTCCTGGAAATTGATCCAATCAGCGCATTAAAAAGTACACATAAATACCTGCGACAAATATGCCATACCCTATAACAGGGCCGCACCGCCCTCCTGGGTGCATTTGCGAAAGTCAACACGAAGTAGAAAAGAGCTTGAGAGGAGAGCATTAACCCCACAATTCATAAGACCTGTTTATTTGAGTGAAAAAATTGAATCCAAAAGTTCACTGCCAATGGTAATTTCAGTCTTCATCTGCAAGCAGACACCCATCACTCACCAGGTGCAGCGAATCGGCATGGTAATAATATCACATTTGAACTACTTATATGTAATTTTAACTTAAATCATCAGGTACTTCATGATTGTTAAAAAATCGGAAACGTTTTTTACTCCTTCAAGTGCGACCGTACAAACGCTCACAGCTAGGGTCCTGATGTTCTCGGCAAGCTGGTTAATCGGATGATAACAAAACCAAATGCTTAACTTACCACATTATCCCTCTCTAACTACTTGATAACTTTCCTTTCTCACTGTGTAAAATATACTTTCAGATTCACAGGATCGGCTTGCTACCCCTAATCTGGGATAGCACACAAACAAAAAACAATAGGGCTAAATCGCACATATCAGACGCTGCACTAAAGCAACATTCGAGTGCGCACATCGGTTTAAATAAGAACGGCCCATTCTCTTCCCCTCTCTCTCTCTCTCAGTGACTTGACATATAAAGCGGTTTTATGATAACCCGAACATAAACATAGCAGGGCGCTGCAATAGCGTTTGATACCCTCCTGAAAAAGAACAAATAAATCTATCTGCATTGAGCGAATAATAAATACACGCTTTCGATATGTCATAAAGTCAATTTTATAGGTATCACGCGCAATCACACGCAAAGTTGACCAAAGTTTATCAAGAATTTTTCATTAAACGCCATGGCCAAGGTTGAGTTAATTTGTCGAAGAAAAAGGCGACCGTAGATAAGCACTATTCCCCCATTCAGGCACCTCTCCAGACATTCACTCCGATGGTTGCATTTGTCCTAAGCATATGTAGACAGGGCGCAAAGGAGCATAAACCCTGATTCCCGATTGATTAGCGCCACCCATCCATGGTATCCAACCCATGGGGAAGGGGTTTGGAATTACACAATAAAAGCCACCTTTTGCGCCAAGTGGTACATCGAAAGAATTGCAATCAAAATAGGTGATAATAAAAACAAACCATTCCTAACACCCGTGATAATCTTCCCCTGAAGGATCGTTTAGTAAAGTGGATATCCAGAATCAAATTAAAAGGTTATAGGAAATATCATTTTAGCCCAATACGTTATATGATAAATAGTTCTTTAACTATCCCATCTGCTCAACAGAAAATCACTTCTATCACCACAAGAAGATTGCAACAGGGTAAGCAATTTCAAAAAGGGAATCTCCTAAATGCAACTCCATGGACAATTGAAAAACCTTCAGTGACATTTAGAAAAAGTTCAACCAACTTGTTTCTCTCGAGGCATTCGCAGTAGATTCTGCTGCTCTTCCTCCCCCAGCTGTTGTTGTTGTAAGCATTGCTCTTGAGCGGTTGACTGAGCTTCATCAATTTTGACCATTTCTATCTCTCCGTGCATCTCAACACTTGGATGGGCGGCATCACCCTCACCAGACGCTGGAAGCTCAGAGTGCAACGGAAGGTCCAGCGTCGAGGTCCCCGATGGCTGTAGCATATCCCCATATATTTTCTCTAAGAAATGAGTTTGTGGTAAATATGAGCTCTGTGACAAGGGAGAAAAATCATGCTGCCCACAGAAAATGATCCCATTTATACCATAAGTTTGGAAGCATAAATAAAATCGCGCCAAAAAATGAAAAGAATCCGATTTGGAACGACGAAATCTTACGCTGCAAGGAGTCACTCAAAGAAAGCGATTCCATGGGATGTGAAGTAGTGGGTTGATTAGCCGTAAGGGTGTTGATAAATGTTGAAAAAGAAGAGGAGTCCTCCTGATGGACCATATCGGTGGTGACCTGGGCTTCAGGCGCGAAGTGGAGGAAATTTGGTGAGTTGAGAGGTTGAGGCACCTCCTTTGTGGGTGTTCCTAGATCCAGACCTGGCGGAGCGTTCGCCATGAAAGCGTTGAGGAGTGATTTAAGCGAATCGCTTGTCGATACATTCGAACAGGCGTCGATAGAGAAGGGGAGGCTTATGTCACCCTGGTTCGATTGGGAAGATAGCACCGGTGCCCCCGTTACAGGTGTGTCGGAGACAGTATTGATGGCGGCAACGCCCTGAGCCTAGACAAAAGTGGAGACGACAGTACTTCGCCTGAAGGAAATTATGAAAGTGCAAATACAAAACCATAGATATTGTCGCAGATAATGAGGTCACTTTTGGTCATCGCGAATGTTATACTTCTCTTGCTCATTAAAGTTGACGCAGTTGATAATTTTAATGCCATTGAAATAGGCTTTTATTTGATTGTTTGATCCGAACTCGTGTTTACAAGGAACGGTCATCAATAGCATATCATAACCATACCAAGCGTGACAGCATCAGCATTACAAGGCAAGGATTAATCGGAGATGACCATAAAAAAGCATTTCAAGCTTAAATTTGGCAGGCCATCTTTCTATTGTAAAACTAAATTTCTCCAATGAAAGGAGTATGTCGTGGTGTCCCTTGAGAGGGGTGCATTCGGCGAAGTTACTGTAGCAGCTTAGTTGAAAACAGGTTGTACTTGTTCTGGTAGTGCAGAAAGGGGGTGATATAATTAACTCAGTTTAGAGGGCCCCAAGACGAAACCGAGAAATGAAACACTCATTTAGACGCTATTATTCTCATGTAATTCAAGACATTTCGTAATGTTGCCTGCTCCGCTGCTTCCCAACCTTGTTCAAAAATCCTAATTCACCCGAAGGTAATGGCGCTAAACTGAATAAAACAGAAATAAACGCCCATCCAATCCTTACGTAGAGGAGGGATGTACTCGCAGAATGGCCTCCCTTTGTGATGAGCAAGATATCTTGTTAGACCAGAGGCTGCATAAAAATGCATTATTTAAACTATAAAGCAGTGGTGAGGTCCTGAAAAAGAAATGTTACGTGAGATAATAGACCACAGTACCCACTGGTAGCTTTTACCTCATGACGTCTCAGTAACTCACTCAAAGCAGTTTTTGGTTTGCGATAATAGAAGTAAGCTGGGCCACTATTGAGCAATTTATATACAAGAAAAATTATTCCCCATTACTACTATGCAGTTAAATGCCAGATATGAGTCTGCATGCGATAATTTGTTAAAAATAGGAAAACGTGACCGGTAATAATAGTGTTGGTTAATGAACCACTTCTTCAAGTTTTCATCAGCCTTGGGAGTAAATGTCATTGAGATATGGATTAAGGAGTTTTTTCAAAAAAAAGAGGCTCTTACACAGGCCTAAGGCATTTATGACAAGTTGATGAACATTTTCCCGTTAGTTCCCACTATAGAGGCAGAGGCAAACGAATTTCGAAAAGTATATTGTATGACCGTCAATACTTCACTGGCGGCGGAACTATTCGCCTAGTTCAAAGTTCCATATTTAGCATAAAAAAGAATCCCTTAATCAAAGAATGAATAACCGACAAGGCAAATACAATCGATAGTCACAAAAACAGAAAACAATGACTTTTTGGCGTTTCGAATTGTGTTCGTGTTAACTACTTAGTTACCTCGTCCACACCGCTAACAAGACCACGGAAGAGGGAGGGTGGTGGCAGAAATTAGTCGGTCCGAAACACCATTTTAGCTAGAAAAAGTTGAGGAGCAGTCCACGCAAAGCTGGTTAATCAGCATTCACTCCGCCTGTATATCCTCCTAATGGATGTGTCCAGTGGAAGTGAGGAGATAGCCAATTTACCCTAACCACTGGCTAGTTAAATTATACACAAAAAAGGAGAACCACAAAAATCTCCCCTAGCATGGGGCACTTTCAACATTACACCGACAATAAATTCTGTCAATTATGTATTTCAGAGAGAAACTGAATATCAAGTAATCATAGTTTATCTACCAAAAAAGCATTGGCTAGTTTTGCCAGGTTCCCAATTCTCACCCCATTAAAGGATGAGATGTGATAAAGCTGTTAGGTATAGCAGGAAAATTAAACTTTAGTGTTTGTTCTCAATCAAACCAGTTCTTTTTCCAACTTTGTTACAAAAAATTTCCTGCTGTACCACATATTTCATAGTTTAATCACAGGAGTATTTTAGTTGAAATTACCTTAAAACGACCTGCAAATAATTAAACGAACATTCCGTTAATAATCCTAATACCAAGAAGTGCCTTCGTATTCCTTAAACAATTTACATTTCCCCCGACTGCCCAAATTAGACTCAGCCAGGACAACCGCCACGGTGAGACAGTGTTTGAGGTGAACAACTCGGAAGGTGAAAATACAGAAAAAATAGGTCTTTGGGCGCACTTCAAAAAACCTCGTCGCAGCAAGGTGTCATGCGTCTCGCCTCGGATGCTTGTATTACTTGGATTTTCGGGCTGAGGTTACTCAGTGAAAGCACATTGGAGAAAACTGGAATCGCGCAGTCTGCAGTGAAAAGGGATTTTTGCGATGATACACATGTGTTAATGAAAAGTGGTCTCGTAGAAGATAATATCTCGTTCGTTTTTGCATGTATCCCAAAGCTATACTCAACCAAATGACTTACACTTAGTGACTTTGCCACAGTCAGATGTCTACCAAATCGAAAAGAGTATATTCACTTAACAAAACTTAAAATGGAATAAAAACTGATGGTAGTTTGACACTCAGAACTTGCTAAAAACACTTTTGAGACAGAATAATAAGCACATGTGTTAAGCTAAAATTGGCATTTTGAGATGGCAAGACTTTTAAAAAACCCGGTTTTTATAATGTTCGTTAATGACAAGGATTGGTCTGAAAGCACCCCCAGCCAGCCTACTTCAGTTCTGTGTGATCAAAGTCTGGCCAAATCGAAGCGCTCAAAATCAACTGACAGCAATTCCCAGGTACAAAGTCATTGTTTTTAAACCATGCAAACAGGATCCAAGGATTTGCAACCTTTGGTGTAGGTGACTACCAAAAAAGTGTGAGACCATCACTCAGATCGGACGGAAAAGATTAAATCCAACAGCGCCACCGTTCTGATCGTCATACTGTGTACTTTAGGAAAATTTGACTCTCAGCGTGCTTGAGGCAGTACCATAGCTAGAGTTTAAAAATCGGAGTGCAGCGGCCAGTTAACACTAAAATGCCATAAATGGGTTTCAAGATCATGAATTCCTAAAGTCCTGCGATAAAAGTAGGATCTAGGTGCTTGTTAATGCATCAAACGTTTGCACATAACTACGAGAACAGAACGATGACGTGGACATCGACATAAACTTTACTGCTACAAAAAGCAGTCAAATGGTTACTACGGAAACAATATGACAAAACAATCAAGCTTACTAATTAAATTTAGCAATTACAAAATGAACCATCAGTAAATTCATATCTACGTATTGTGAATCAATCCATAACAACAACAACTCATTTTTCAGCAATAAACACCTTTGCAGCCAAAAGGCGAACCACCGGGTAAGAAAGAGAAAGGAACATGACAAATACCTACAACCAGTCAAAGTAATTATGACATAAAGAGCGAAGGAGGTGATATTACAAAGTTTTATCTGACCTCCTCTTCCCATAACGAAGAAGCAGGAAAAGTGTACTGACATTTTGATGCTTAGTATAAGCAGGACGAGCACATACATGAGATGAAATATTGTCCTCCATTGACGACTCTGCAACAGAAGCCAGCGGTGGAGGAGGCGGGGCATTTTGCTGAGCTGGATGAGCCGGAACAAGTCTGCGCCTACGCAAAGCGCCCATGGCCATGCGATGCCTGCGAACCCGCCGCGCTTGGTTCTGGCTAAAGGCGCGCAGCGCATGTAGCGAGGTCGTGGGTGGCGGGGCGGCCGCCTTACAGACAGGCAAGCTGGTGGTAGCAGCGGCAGCTGAGTGAAGTGGTGGGATGGGCACCTTGGGAACCGGCAGTGGAAGGATAGGACGCGGGGACGACGGCGACCTGAGGGGAATGGTGAGACGAGTGTCGCCGATACTAGAGGGCAGTGGGACCACCGGCCGTTGCATGTTCAGCTGCCGTACGACCACCATCTTGGTCTTTTGCTTTTGCTAAAAGGCAGTTCAATAATGGGTTTAAAGGACTGTTATATTCGTGTTGCCTTTGCATATGTTGCTCTACATAAAATTATTCCTGAGCATCAGGAAGAAGAGTGGGTGACACACGCCATGTTCTTCCAAGATAATGATGCATTTACACGGAATAAAAAGCAACAAAAACCACAAATTCGGATACCAAATTAGATCAGGTTTCGCAGCATTTTCTGTTAAGTCGGTAAAAGCAGGACTTCCGAGACGCGGTCCTTTGATATTCGTGTATATTACAAAGATGTTTCCCTCTGTGCCAAAAACATACTCTCTGAACGTAAATTGGCAGTAGTGTGTTTACGTTTAGCATCGTAAATTTAATCTGCTCATCTGATCTCAAATACAACACATTATACATTACACTCAATGTCAAGACGGTATTTGATTAAAACAAAGCAATACGTCTAGAGAACCCAGAAAAGAGCAAACTTTGCGAACCACACATCAATTATAGAAAGCATAAGAAACTTGAACACAAATAAAGCAGTGTCGAAAAAGCATCCTCTATATTCTCTACACAAAACAAAGGTAGTGGCATGGACGGCCTATCACCAGGGTTCCCAGAACACGTCCACAAAAGCTCATAAAGCAATGTATCATGAACGATTCAAGTTTTAGTTGTTTGAATAGAAAATTCAAAAGACAGAGGAAAAGGGAAGAAAGCTTCAAATCTTTAGCACCATTAAAGCGAAAGAAATGCATTATTGATGGCACATCTGTTCTACGCAGATAAATGAATATATACCCTGCGCCTGGTCATTTTGCCATAGCAAGCTGTTCTCGTCATTGACTTGTTCGTCAAAAGCCGGGTGAAGATGATCAAAAGAGACTACTGAATGACAAAGGGGAGATAGATCTAGAGTGAAAACGGGGCGCCTACCCCTTCGCCGACCAAAATAATTTCGTGCCCCCCAGGAACGTGAGAAGCCGGTGTTGAAAACTCGGTTTTCGGCTTTGTTACGGCGACCTGAGCAGGTGACTTGGTCGATAAACCAACATCTGAGAGTGGTGCCGAAGTAGCCACAGTGCTCTTAGCTGTCGTCGTCGGTGCCTTCATTCGACGCCGGGAGGACTTTGACACCGATGTAACTCCCGTCGTATTGGCCTGAACAGTCGTGGTGGTGGCGGTTGGACGAACCGGTTCCTGCATCATTGGGACGTATAGTCATTAGACAGGCGTCCCAACTAATCCGTAAACATGATCACTTAAAACGATTATTATACATATAAATATATATGTGTGTGTTTAGCGTAAGTTATGGAGGAATTTTTAGGCCAATGCTTTTTGAGGGAAAGAGATACTACAGGAGAGAAACTAACCTAGGCATTCCAACTCCTTTATGCGAATGAATCCAGGCAAATTATGCTTGAGGTAAGAACTAAGCAACTTTATCATTTGAAAAAAAGAACGCTTTTCATAAGTCTTAAAAAAGGCATTCAATGAAGCAATCTTGCGTAGCAACTGGGTAGTCGGCTGGAGGAAAAGGTAACTAGAGGATGCGCAAAATATTCAGGTCTTCGGTGTTTGGTTATAAGAATTATTTGACAATTTTTAAGAATAACTACAGCGTGAGAGCACTGTCAAAGAAAAAGGTACACTTTCCATAAATTTGAAGCATGCATAGAAATGACAGCGTCACTACTTTGAAAGCTAGTCAATCTTCCAGCGTCTTTTTTCACTCCCAATTCAATCATCTGCATTTGGCTAGAATACGAAACAATTCATTAAGTTTAACATCAGATTACCGATTCACAAGCTGAGTCTAACATTAATGCCGGTTGTTAAGTTGGCTAATGAATTTAATTTTCAAAATTGCGTTGATCCAAGCCAATCTCACATGTCCTGTTGACAATAAAGCATAAAGTGAGTACGAAAGGAAGCGGATTGGGAATTAAATGCGCACTTTATTAATGAAATAACGCGCACATATGCGTCAAACAAGATTAAATAAATTTATTGCCAAAATGCGGCGGCTTTGAATAGGAGGAAAGGACAGTCCCTGGGGGAAAATGTTCAAACGAATTGTCTCAGATAAACATATTTAATGTCGTGATTTAAATCAAAGCAGGTAGTCATTAAACACCAAGGTGAATACTCACATTCCAGCTCCTGAGATTGAGATACTCGCTAGCACTGAGATGAAGGAGGCGACGAAGACCGTTAGCGATGCCCTCGCCATTAGCGATGGCCTCCTTGGGCAAGGATGTCGGGAAGGAGGAAGTAGAGGCCCTCGTCGAATTTGACTGCACAAAGTCGTACTCGAAACGAATGCGAGCAGGGCAGCCGAGGGCAAGGTAGATGACTACCAACTTGATCCCCCGTGCCTCCTGCAGGGAAAGCAACGACACTAGTGCAGTAGGCGTAATCCCTTGGGTGGAGAATTAGTGTAAATTATTCAAATTAAACTACGGTGGCTTTGGCCCCAAGGCAAAAAAGCCATTGAGGTAAAGGGGAAAATATAATTTGCTCAGTAACATAGTAACAACAGTGATAAAGTACCACAAAACAAGGTCGAACATTAGCATGACTTTAAGCATGAGGAAATGTCAAATAAAAGCCGAATAAACGCATAATTTTTCCACGCAAATATGTTGCATTACTTTATGCCGAAACTGGCTATCACTGGTAGCACGTGTCAAATACTTGAAAATTTCCCAGATATTGTAGCTTTCCAACAGAAGTTAGCAATCCACCTTGTACAATGTCCGCGGATTTACCGTAAAAATATTGAAAATTCGTGGCCACTTCACACCCAGAAATTGTATTCTTGATCAGTGAAAAAAGACTGCTTGTTTTACGGTTTTAGGTTCGCGGTAAGCGAATTGCCGCCTCCACTTCGGCTGGCAGGAACCTTCCAAAGTCTCCCACGAATACTTGAGAAAATGTAGAAGGTTTAAGTTGAAATATCTCAGATTGATGAATGTGCTTCCATGTTTGAATAGGCTTACTTGAATATTTGAAGCAAAATGAAAAAGCCATGAAGCAACTTAACTGCGTTCAAACTATTTTTACCAAAACAAAGAAAACTGCGATTGAAGATAAGTAGTATGCAGTCCAAATATTGCTAAAAATTCATCGTGAATTCCTAAAAATGGAGTAGCACCAATTTTCCTACTTTGTACACATGAATAATAAACTTTCTCCAAGGCAAAAACGTCACAAACACATGGATAATGCAAACAACTACCTATTCTTAATTCGATGAAGTGGGAGCTATAGCCTACCCTAGAGCTAAATCAGACCAACTTCGGCTTTGCTTTAGTCACCCAAGTTTGCATTTTGTGTTCATTAATTATAACCACGACCTTGTGAGCAGTCGGAAATGCTCTTCCTTAAGAGCGAATAAATCAGAAAAAATTAGACGGAGAAAGGAAACTGCTTTGAGCCTCTTAAATCCCAGTCCTGCACTAACCCATTTATGCCAAAAAAATAACATTGGATAGAAATGACTCCTGTACCGCTTGTATTCAATCTTGTTGATAGAGAATTCCGTAGTTTACAAAACTCTGGCTCATTTGGTACCAATATCAGGCCCTTAGGGATGCACTAATGGCGGTAATCACTTAGAATCGCAACTTACTTTTCATCAAAGCAAGTAAAGCGGAAAGGAAGACAGCTCCTTACTTTGATATGTTAAAGTCGTAGCCCAGGAAGAATAGTCCATTCACTTGGTGGCGTAAAGGCCGTCTCTTAAAAAGGCAATTTGGCTAAATCCATCAAAAGCGCCGAATACCTTTCCATTGCGCAAGTAATGAAATACTAAACCGTAAATTTAAAAGTCACTAAAAGTCCCATTAGATGGAAAGCAAACTTTTGATTGGATGACAAAGGGCTTTCACAAAACCAAAACATTGCAACTAAAATATAAACATTACTGTTCCTTGCTAATAAGTTGAATTTCAAATTCAATGCAAAGGATAGTTAGCATCAAAAAGTATAGACCACGATTTAAACGGGTACGCTAAAGATGTGTATCTGATGCAAACTGTTGTTTAGGGGTGTGAGCTCGGATCCCGTCTAGCTCCAAATCGGGACAGTCAGGAGACTAAGCTTCTTTATTTGCTGGCGTATGCGCGCAAGCAAAGGAAGTTGTGAAATTGGCGTAATGGGGAATACCAAAAACTCAGAACGGTTTCAGCATCAAACAAATTTTGCGTTCTCAGTGACCATTTAGGGCACGCATGTTCGCTATATTGATTGATCAGAAGATGCCGAGCGGGAACACAGCCATCCAGTAGCATTTAGAAAACAATTACCAAACGACCACATCAAAGGAAATTATCCTTCCCATGCATTTTTGCTTTCAGTCCTCCCAAAGTCGAGAGTTTTTGCTGCTGCGGATCATGTGCGAACGGACTGAGATATGAAGCGCACTTAAATAAAATCTGAGTTTTTAATTATACTAGTTTAGTGATGAAAAGAGATAACACGATGGTAACAGTACACGCAGTAATAAGTGACAAGTGTGCCCTATCGCATTAACCACCAGCGCAGTCGTTGTTGTCCGGTCTACTGGTGATGCGCCCATGCAGCGCCGCATGGTGGTTAAGCGTCTTGTCAATGAGGTCGACAAAATTTCCGAGATCTCCAAAGGATTTCAAGCATAGCATGACGACAAAACGTTCAAAAACATTGGGCATGTCAAAAGCAATCATGTATCTCCGCATCAGTGACAATTTTGGTTGTGATGGCTCCGCCTCCACCCTACAACCTCAGCAGCCCTTGCCATGAACTACCGGCGCATAGAATGCTCCCCCTCCCCCACCGATTCTGAACAGTACACCTGTATTGAAACCGCACAAAATATAAATGTTTTGGTGGCGGCGGTAAGTACATCAAATTAGGAACACTTGTAACTTCAAGAAGTTAGTTAGTTAAACATTAAAATATTAAACATTACAGCAACTCATCTGAAAAGTATCGTCACGTCCCCCTTCTAGCAAGTTGCACATGTTCGAATACTCAGATGTCAGAATTTCATCACCAAATACGAAATAAAACCTAATTCCCTACGACGATCAATCTGTATTGCCCTTATATTAGTTCGATGCCATTTGGCACAAAAACCCTCATCAACCAAAGCAGCTTGGATACTTAAAGTATGACAGGAATTCTCAGAACTACATGACCATTAAATGCTAGTGCCATTGCGTTATATGCTTTTCCTGAAATGTAAGCACATTTAAGATTCAAGTGATGTAATAACCAAATCAGCAAATCGGTACTGAAAAGCACCTCTGCAAATATATGCTCACATCAACGCATTGCCTGACTTCTGAGATGTTGAATCTCTCTCCTCCCTCTAAATGAGGACTTGGAATAGCATAATCGTTGCTCTCGACGTATAAAAGTGAGGGGATAAGCGGATATTTAAAAAATTGCTAATGACAAGACAAACGACCTACCTCAAAGGTGACGCCGTTGGCTAACTGCCTTCCGACCCCACGGAGATCAAGACGAACAGCAGCGGAGTTACTCGAGGGAACAGAACCGCCTGTCCTAGAAGACACTAAGTTACGCTGCCCCTCCTGCCCCGAGACTTTCGAGATACCGGTGGTGGCAATGTTAGTACTTGTAGTACCACTGGCACCCAGCGCATCTGTTGACATTCGGAGCCAAGGAATAAGATTAGGGGCATTTTATTGCTTACCTACAGGTCGGTTTATCTGTAGAGAAGTCAGATAGCTTAAAAATCCGCCAGCCTTAGCAACAATCAAATTAAACATCTAGCTCCTAGCAAATGATAGCGAAGGATTCCCGATTTTCATTATCAGACTTATCTTCATTGTGTAAGCATTTTTGCTAACCCCTGATTGTTCAGTGCGAATCGGACTTATAAATGCAGATCAACTTACCGCAATCAGGCCTTTAAATTAAGGCAACTGTTTGCTGGAGCCTAGTAAGTAAAAAACATGATTTCCGACCTCACCAGTGTTAGCTTTCCTACTCATAAGCGCTTCACGCCTTGGCCATAGCTATATAGATTAATTTACTAAAATCAGAGCACCAAATAAAAGTATCGACCCAGAGCAAATTTAAGGAATTCATTACGGAAATTTCTAAAGAATGTAAGACGAAAGGTGACACCACCCGAAAGCGTTCTAACGTTTATGCAATCTGGGTAAATTTCAAGTAGCATGACCCTTTAGTTTAAAAGGGCACGTACTTTCTGGCGCCACTCCCAATTGCTTTCATGCACTTCACCCCATCACTGGTGCTATTAGGCCGCGAGTGAATGAATGGGAAGCTAAGCGAAGCATTAGAAAGAGGGGAAGAGGGGAGGGGACAATGTCTCGCGTTTTTGCTTTGACCCAAAATTATAGCTATGCAAGCTGCTGGGTGCTGTGACAACGGCGACAGCTACTGCCCCCATCAGCGTTCACCTTACACGCCCATAAGCGCGATTTAGAAAGACAAACGTCATAATAATGAGCGCTAGCGCCTGTCAAAAATGAAGTCGCTGCCTTACAGCTCCCACCTAATATATCCTTCACAATGCAATCGTTATTAATGCCTGCGAAGATCGTGACCAATATTCTTGGCAGGTGGCAAGCTAATCTGTCAAATGGCAGAGCAAACAACGAACTCTAAAAATGAGGTTTCAATATCAAAAAATTTTTTGGCATTACCAGTGGATGTTTGGGGATAACCGCGAACTTACTTCAAAACAACCCATAGATGGCCAAAAACTCTTGCTAGCGTAGTGTCGTGAATTAGTAGGTGAGTCCTATCCACTTAACCTTCGGTTCGCAGATGTTGAGGATTGGGGACTGCGGAGAATAGTGGAAAATAGAGCATAGAAGGTCTGATGCCCCCTAGAAGTAGCATGGTTTCCAGCTACATAAAATTCCACACTTCAGAACGAATGCCACACCGGAAGCCGCACATTTATCGGAAACAGGCTAGTTTTCAATCTCGACAAATTTAAAATTGTGGACATTTTAGATTCTAAATCGCCCCTGATGGCCAATTATATTAAGGAAAATATCAAGAACCCGCAAAGTGTAAATTGTGCGAAGATATTAACCTCTGTTTTCAGCGAAATGGCACCTCTTCAGATTTGCAGTTCCACACCGCGATTCGGAACTGATTTTTTTATTCGTTCACAAAAAAATCAACCCAATACCGACTTGCGGAGCATGGATTTAAAGTTCTACAATTCAAACACTTTCTACTGAGGAGGTTACTCTTGAAACAACCGATCGTATACTTAACCAAAGACGTCCCCAGTCCACCACGATGCTTCCACGTCAGTGGTCTAACCATTCCGTAGTGGCACTTAAGCCAACTCTAGATTCATACACCCAAAGCATCTTCTGAGCTAACTCGGATGCTACATAACCTACTCAAATTTAGCTCACCCTCGCCATCGGCTTCACCAGTGGTAATGGATTTGGGATCTTCCTGGCTGGCTTGGCGTCGTGCGAGGTAGGCGTTGAGTGCGATGTCAGTTGAGCGGGTACGAGAAACCTCCTGCAGACTGATGGCTCCATCAAGTCGATTTTCCTTCTGAAGACGCAGCACGAGTTTCTCAGAGACCCTTCCGTTCTCCTCTGGTTTTGATTCCCCGGAGGCGCACAAAAGGAATCGCTAAGGACAATGCGATGCAGAGAGGGAGGTGAGAGTGCCTTATACTATTTTAGCTAAGTGCCTTACTGATTGGATGGCTTGATAATCAAAGACTTACAACAGAATGACTGTCGAGACCATATCGACTTTTAGCAACTAGCCAGAGCCTATGTTTCGCAAGACAACCAGAAATTGAATTAAAAGACGCTTAGCCAAGCTGAAATCGTCAAGAGAATAACTTGGTGCAATATTGAATCAGAAACAGCAAAGTATAAACGTAGTGCCTCTGTAGGTTACAAGCCGAGAGTATCTGAGGCCATTAAGTGGTGCTAGAAGAACGAGAGCGGGAAGAAATGAAAACGGGATGCGAGCGGCTTTTACCATTGGATGGCTGCTCACTCTAAAATCCCTTGAAGTTGAAAATGTAATCGCACAAACGACCACTATCGCCATTTCCTATGGAATAGAGTATGTAGGGATTTATTTAAATGTATGTAACGAAAAACTAGAGTTAAATTCGGAATCCTCGTTGCAATAGATAGGCATCCTCGTCTGTGCCCGGTAGATGGTTCTCACACTTTATTATATTACTGACCGACAAGGCAATGAAAGCACTAAAGACGCTGAGATGCTCAAAGAAAGACAGAGACTATGTAATGGAATGAGAGTTTAATTTTAGCTGTAAGCGAGCCTTTCAAGGTTCTCATTGGCCCATCTCCGAGCTGGTCAACCATAATATGAGCCCTTAAATCCTTCAGCACGTTTATGATAATGTCTTGAGATGTCTCGTCAGTACCGGCGTCGTGGCTTCATGCAAAAGATTAATGACGTCTTTAAGAACCCATTCGCATTGTAAAGCCTGCTCTCAACTTTGGCAAAAATCGTCTTCATCATTCCTGATGTAAAAACAACCTCAAATCCTGCGGAGTACATTCCCATAAACCTAGAATACAGCTAAGTATCTTCACTGTGGAATGCCTCTGCGGTGGAATTTGCGGCTAGACCGAATCAAAGTATGGTTTTTCATCTCCAGCAGAATTCCGGCTTGTACGAGTACGGTTTCTGGAAGGAACCAAACCACGTGTGCTTTTGAGTTGCTTCACAATAGTAAGGCTTAATTCGTTGATAAAATGTCTAGTACACATCTGTGGATTTGAAAATCTCCTCTTTCTAGAATCAAAAAATTAAATTTTAAAAAAGGTTGGGAGTAGAAAGTAGCCACTCCCATACCGCCTAAAATTTGAAATCCCATTAGCCATTTCTTCTGAAAGGAGTACCAAGTTTAACGTGGAAAGCAGTAATAAGCAAAAATTTGTTTAGTCCGAAATTTATTCCAACCAATACACTTTAGTGCCAGCGCCTAAAATGGCCACACACGCCCCCTAAACAGGGAAAATCGCAAACCCTCTTGCGTAGCCTCTTGGTGGAACAATCTGCAATGGTATACTATTAATTTTTTCTCCCTCAAAGCAGACTACCGCCAGTGCTTTTGCAAAAAAAGTGAGAAGAGAGCAAGTCACTGTAGAGCCCAGAAGTCAACAAATAGCGTTTTTGAGCGACTCCAAGATCGCCTGTGAAACACAATAATGAAAGCCTGTATTGTTTAAATATGCATGTAATTAGTTACCGTGGCATTAAAATACTTTCAACCATAGTGAATGGGCCAAGAAAATAGCAAAAGTAGTTCCACATGAGAACGCAGTCAGTTTAGAACGGTTGTAACTCTTAAAAAAGAGAAAAGTTGAGTTTTCTGCATTGGCAATCCTGCAGGAGAAAAGTATAACTACCTAGCTTTAAAATAATATTGCAGAAACAAATCGTCTGATGGACTCTATTTCGACTAGAGAGAAAGAAAATGATGCTCCATTCCGGTTCTAAACAGTGAAAAAGGACAATAAGCAGTCATGATACCTTCAGCAACTGAAATGGAAAGGACTTTTTCCTCAATAAATGGCAACAAATTAAGCACTTATGATAAAAAATTAACAATTGTGTTTGCAAATGAGACATGGCACTCAACAACTCGATAAAGACTTACAATCAAGTCGGTGGGAAGAATCCACTTCGCCTCAGCTAGACTAATAATGTCTGAAAGTTGACGGTTGATATCTGTTTTGAGTCTCAATCGAGGATTTTGTTCGGCTTGCAGCACTCTCCAGGCTACCATCTGGGTGGCTGGAACTAGCTCCACCCACACATCCTCAGGCAATGTAAATTCCTGGGTTGGTGCTAGATAATAAGCGATGGGAATGGGTGACGCCTTTTGACATAAGCATACTGTGAGCCAAAGTATCCCACCCAGGGCGCTCAGTAGACACCCAGTGCACACGAACTTTCAGCAACGGTTGCTACTTATTAACATATTAGTAAAGAGTACTTACCAGATATGTTATTGAGCTGTTTTAGGATGGGACACACAGGTGTGCGCAACAGGAAACGGCGACCCTTGTGCTTTACACAAGTTGACCTACCCAGCAGATTCGAAATTAAGATTATAACGATGGCAAATACCTCAATTTGCGAAAGGGACGCTTACCCATAATGGACGAGTTCATTTAGTTTCTCTCCAAGTCGATTGTCAAGAGCTAAAGCGAAATATGCAGCATATTCTTAACAGCACATAGATTAACACATTCACTACCAGGGTTGCATAGAAAAATCCACCACTACAGGCCAGCTCACGCGGCAAAATGTTGCCTTGATTCTCCAGCTCAAACGCCACACTCGCAGCGCTCAAGCTAAGTTGATAGTAGGTGTAGTAAATACTAATGAAAGTCACTAAAAGGTGGTTACTTTCAAAGACGCCAAAGTGCTGTTAAAAAAATACGAACGAGCAGTATTTACAGGAGCTAATGAACCATGTAAAATTTGAACAAGTGCTTAATTTTATGCATTAATAACTATGTACAGAGTACTCATTATTCAGACGCTGAACACGTGGTAGAACTGCGAACAAAAATCATCAGTCGCTATCCTCCAGTGAAGAAAAAATACAGGTGCTTACTTTTTTTTATACGAAATCGCATTACCGACCAATTAATGATGGCATAGACCTCGCGAACGTGTTGAGGGGTATCGTCCGGATACTTAATATAGCGCCGGAGTTTATGCCAAGTCTGCTGATAGAGGAGTCGCACTTGATCCTTAGTTCGCCCGTCCATCGCTGCTGATTGAACCCCTGACTGATTTGGAGGGTTATTAGGCAAAAGTCCCGCAGCTGCAGCGACAGACCCCACAACTGTGGGCCCGATTGACTGAGAACTGTTCTTGGGAGCCTCAGAAGGAGTTTGAGGTTGGTTCGCAGTGGCACTGGAGGAGTATGCGTCAGTGCGATGACCCCGAGACCTTATGAATCGTGCCAGTTCGTTAAAGTTGCGCCCATACTAGAGAGAGTATTGTTATGCAATTGTTGAGTCTCCTACCAAACGAACACCCAAGAAGAATAACCTTCGGTCATCCGCCGTCCATACATCCTTCAAAGAAACCTTTTGACCAACTAAAGAAGCGGGTAATTTAGCGATAAAATAAAATTACCCTGCCTAGACTTCAGCGGAGGCTCATCTACTTTTTCATTTACAAGAACCATCGACTGAGCACTAACATTTTCGTCGAGTTGAGTGTCATTTGGAGTACGGGATGATGGTGAACCGACACGGGCAGTCCTTCGCGTCCGCACTCCAGCGGTTACTTTAGGTGGCTCAGTAGAGGTGCGACGTGTCTTCATTCTGAGGTCGAAAAGAGTTTCTGAAGCAGCAAATAAATACGGATTAATGCACACCACAGCATCGATGGAAGGTATTATGGAGAGCGATTAACCTTGGCAAAGTAGCCAAGCCCCATTCATTCCCAACATTGCGAATTATGAAGGGAAAAAAAATCAACAAACAACGCCAAGTAAACTAATATTGCACAACAAGCGCATTTGTAAAAGCACACTCAAAACCGGGTTAAGACTCGAAAAACAAACTGGAATACTGTAAAGCTACAGAAACTACACAAAACCGAAGGAAAAATACTAGATGCACGAAAATTCATAGCTGTAAACCCCTCGAGGCATTAAACACGGAAGACTTCTGAATACTAACCCTAACAGCACACAATCAGCGAACCAACGGAATCTGTTGCAACCAATGAAGAGCAAGCCCATGAAATTTCGGACGCTGACAAAAATTGTCATAGATTTAAACATGAAACAAACAAGTGACTAAAATGATTACCTGAATAAAAGCCAAAAAATTAAAAACTGGCAGCAAATAAATTGTTTAAATTATTTAAATCGTTTTGGGACGACGATTGTTTTGTTACGCATTAAACGAATTGACATGTTCATAAAAGCTTTAGCAGACCGCATCAGTGCTTATTTACATAATTTAGCTAAATTCTGAATTATTTCTATTTAATGAATTGCAATAAAGCACGTTTTTTTATTTGTACTGCGATTTGTTTGATTTAATTGAATTTAGCTACTGATGACCTTTGCAGACTTTTTGTGTAATCATTCAATCATAAGGCCGACTCTTGGAGCCCTCTGTTTCGTGTCTTTTACATTTATTGACTAAAGTATATCTATAAACCACGGATTAAGTCGACTTAATTATATTTCCATCAGTTTTTATATCGCGCTCTATTGCGGTATGTGTATCTTGGCTGTTACCTTATCCTGATCGTGTACGTGAGTGTTTGCATATATCGATAAATCAGGACAACTTTTGTCAACTTTGAATTGCTTTCATTGTAATTTTTGTGGTTTTAACACTTTATGTTGCATTATTAGAATTTGCTTTTGTTTTTTTGCTCTATAGGCTGCTAATCGTTCTAAGATCCTCACTTTCTTAGGTTCTGGTTGCATAGTTATACATATAATTCACCTTATGAATTCGAATATTTTTTTATACATTTAATAATAAACACAGATAGTTGTAGTTTCTTGGAACTTTGACAAGCTTTTTTAACTGCTGTGAATGTACCTATTCGATGTGTATACTACATAGTCTCTGTGTAGTTTTTGGTACACAACCGCTTTTAAGCAAGACTGAGAGGAATTCATACTTTCGAGTATGTTTTGGTGATAAAAGAAAATTTTTTGTTTTTTTTTGTTGAAATCTTGTTTGCATTGAAATACGTCATTTCCACTTACACTCATTTTATCTTTGTGCACTTATGCTATAGTCTGCTTTCTTTACAGTTGTGCCACACATTTACTCTTCCTTACGAAATTATGTATTGACTTTACAAAGCCTATGCGATTTTTTGGCGCTGTATTAATTAATTAATTATCAGATTTCCGCGTTTTCCGTCTTTTGTATCTTCCGAGTCGAGATAATTACTTGTTTATGTAATCCGAGCTTGCTTAAGGAATGGGATTTTATGTTGTTCAGCCTTTCTTTGGTTATTATTACTTGACGAGCTGTAAAATGGCCCATCTTGCATTATGTTAATGCTCAACTAGTAATTGAGCGATTTACAACCTCATATTAATAATGGCGACACTGGTTTTTAATTTATAATAGCTCTGCAGTTTGGTATGGAACGACGCCTTTTCTTAATCATCAGCTCTCCAAAGTGGAAAAAGGTTTAAATTATTATGCGTAATCGTAGCCGATATCTGCGGTTCAAGTCGAAATTGCAGACGAATCTTCATGGAAAGGCATTCCAGTTCGGGATCATCACATTGGCTGGCTTAGAGGGCCTGCTTGTGGTTGCAATGTTAATGCTTGAAATCGAAAGACTTCAGAGTAAGGTTAGTTTTTATTGCCTATGACACGACAACTATCTTATCTTATTTCGTCATCCTTAATTTACCAATGATTTGAGTTTACGAGCTTCTACGTCTCCGTTTAATAAAAACTGTCATTTAAGTTTGACAACCATGAAGCTATTCCTCTCAACGAAATCATTTATTCACCTTTGCTTATTCAAAATTATGTATCGAGTGAAGACTTTAAATGTAACCTGCATTTCATAATATAGGTGCGTATGTTTGCTTGTTCACTTTCATTGTGATATCACGTCATCATATTTAAGGTAAATCAATAACGTCTGAATAATCTGAAAAGGCGCACCTTTTTCTAGTAGTGGTAAATAATTTTTAATCATGTTTTCTCACAAATCGTGCGCTACGTTAGTTTTAGTTCGAGACGGTTGGTGGTTTTCACACAGTAAAATTTAAGCAGTTCAAACTATGCATCCCTCTAGTGTAATATTCGACTGCGGCTGTTTAGTATTTTAACTTCCTGTTGACATTATTGGATCAAAGAGCACATTTAGTCCCATAGGCATGGGACCAGCTCTTGAATTTAATACCACGCATTTATTGATGCTGACTGCTGATTTCAAGGCGAATGTTGGCTTTTTATGTTCTCCATGGCTGTGTTCATTATTAAGACCCCAAAATCCAACAGCACTTGAAAAATGCGTTGCGTTGTATATCATATACTAATGCATATCGGTGAACAGAAAATTTAATTTTAAAAGCAAGAGAATGCAAAATATCAGATAGCTTGGCATAGTCCATTGATCTATCGCCTAATCAAGATACTGAATTATAGGCCTAGCAAGTGGCAACTTTTTCATTGCCCTAGCGTTGCGCGTTTGGAGGAATGTGGGCATTGTTTGACTAGTGAGCCATTGCGGCAGATGGTGCTCCTATTTTTTGGTTTCTCGGCCGCCAACCTTGCTTGTACTAGTCCACCACTTTAGTTAAGGAGTCTTGTATTGAAAATTATTGAATCAGAGTTCTTTCAGAGTTGCGCTGCGGTGAATGCACTGAGCCAAAATGAACGGTCTCAATTTCGACCCAATATCTCCATTTCTATGTGATTTATATTCATTATCAGACGACTAGGTAAGGTGTTTTTTTGTGTCACAACGGATACTTTCAAGTTTCGCTGGGTTAAATCAGCACCTGCTAAATGTATATCTGGTTAAATAAATTTATGTACCACTGTAGTGAATTGCTGCATTATCTGCTGGGAGAAGAGTTTTGTGCACCTTTGGTCTGCGCATTGTAGAATCGAGCATTTTGATTCCCTTCATTGTTTAACCCTGAAAAATATCTGAGCCTTATGGCACTAATAAACATCATGCAAGGATGCACAAAACAGGTAAACTATGCCGTTTTCTGCACAACGTCAATGAATGCTATGCTGACTTGTGGATAGGAAATAAGATTTCCCAAGTAGTTAATTCATCCATTTCTGGTCCTAGTACTGGTTGGGCCTTTACGGCTAGGTAACTTCCGGAGGTGAGAAGTCTATTCTTGCGTCCTACTAAGGGATTCTCAGTCTTTTTCAAAAGTAAGACGTGTAATTGGAAAGTGGTGAAAAATTCTGTCCTTGAGGAGGTTGAATGGAACAGGTGAAATCGGCACTTTGTATAGAACCTTGTCATCAAAGTGATTTCACGAAAACGAGTCTTACTCACTGACTCATGACGTCATTTGCTTTATTCATATTTCCATTTTCAATAATTAAACTCTGGACTCAAATAGTTGGCGACGTTTTCCGAAATATTGATTCCAAAGGTCACCTCTTTTTTGAATGGTAAGTCGGGCCATTGTCTGGTGTCACGGGCCACCTGTTTTTACGCGTGCCTATGATTATACCTCTCTGACACTTATTCGGTTGACGCCAGGTTGGGATCATCTGGGAAATTGTCCTAGTAATTCTATCCCCTCGTATTGCAACCCTTTTGCTGAGCGCATCTTCATCTTCTCATATTACCGCTAATACTTTATTCATGCCAGTCTACGCGCTACTTATTTTATGAAAAGTTTTGGTTTCTTTTGCCTCTCGTCAAGTGTGTGTTGTCAACATGCCAAATTTTCCTCTTGGTTAAGACAATTAAAATGGTGCAAGTAGAGTAAATTCTTAGGAGCAATTCACGTCTTACCAGAAGGAAAATGGTGCAGACATTCTTAGAGATCTTTAAGTCGTGAGGGTCCCGAAATAAATGCTGCATTGTATCATGTGTATTTCTCCTTCTCTCTGGAGCCTATCTTATTGACACTTATGGGATCATATTTTGATCTTCTTTCTTTATATCCTCAGTTGTAATCTTAGCTTTGCGTGGGATCGCCAATACCACTTTGGCCGACTTAATCACAGCCACTTGTGTTGAGGTAGTTGAATATCCGTTAAGTAAATATCTGTCACTAAAGCCGTGTGCTTGATCCGGTCTTGTAAACTGTTATTTGAGGTTGCATTTGCTACTTCTATAAAGCACTGTTGACTGCATGTAAAGTCGGAGTGTGAATGATTGGTTGTAATTAGAACATGTAACTCCTGATTTGGCACGGAAGATCCGAGTGCTGCCTTGGGCACCATCCACTTTACACTGAGAGCTGAGATTTGTGAGTTAATGATCTCACCTCGTCGAATCCACTCTCCAATAGCTAATGGTTTGCGCCGTAGTAACGAAGAAAATAGAAGCATCGTTTTCACTCTAGTAAGAACCTCTATTACCCAAAACTCGTCGCAGCTACTACCTTCTCGATACGACTGTCAACCGCATTTATTCATTCCACAAAAGATGCACAACTTCTGCGTTTCCAGTTGGATTTCAAAGTCAGCTAGTTTTTTCTTCCTCCATGCTCATGCGCACATAACCAGCAGCCCAGAGCATACGCTTTTCGTAGCAAATTTGTCCTCCTTTGGGGAGCATTTGTAGCCATCTTCTAACGATGATGGAGGCGAATTTCTTGCAACCCCTTATCCATCAGATGTACAGCCACTGAGCTTTTACAGCTGTAGCTTGGATGGGCTGGGATGAACTGTAGTGAATACCGACTTCGCTTTATGCCTTTCTCCACCATTAATTAGCTAACAGCCAGACAAGACAACCAGGGTGCTCAGACGTTTCATTTCATTTACATAAAACAGTGCCTCGTTTTATTGCGATTGGCAAATGTGCTTGTGTTTTAGCTCACAGCTTTGTACGAGGCGGCCAAACTACTGACGGCCGCCGTTTACTTTTTGCCAATTCCTGCCTACTTGGACATAAATAAACCTGATTTGAGATTTTTTTACCTTACGCAAACTAGCTGCCCGACCCAGAGGAGCATGAGCATTTGATTCGGAGGAGCTTTCGTGGATGTCCTGTGTTTTGCAGCAGAAAACTCGGTGTTGTAAAAGCATATCCACCCTCACCACCTTTGAGGTGGGTCAAATTCGTTTATCAGCGTAACCGTCGATTATTTCCGACCCGCTCTTTCACTACAGTCCCTGATTCCACTTTGTTAGCATTTATTATCTTTCTGCAAGGGCGCCTGAAGAATTTTACAACAGTTGTGAGTCGAAAAACGTGTTTTCTGTTTCACCTTTAATGTCAGGCAGGAATTGTTTCCACTGACGCTTTAGTCAAATAAAAATCCTTCCAAAAAACCATGAAATGGGAGAAGCTACTCCTAACCATTGGCACGTCCCTTTCTACATTTGGTCGTCAAATTTGTAGCAAAGCCCTTAAATAGGAGACTTTGAATTAACTTCAATGATGAAACAAAGCAACGTCTCTGCGTGGCTCTGAGACGGTATTGCAGACACTACAGACCCTCATTGCTGCTATGTTTGAAAAGGTCGTCTCGGACTTGCACATGCTCTGGACACTTCCTAAAATAAAAGCTGCATTTCAAGTAGGTTTCTCGCGGTGCCTTGGCGCTATCGTCAACTTTATGGCATCAGTGTAAAAGGTTATGGTGCATATCTCGTACTTGGGTGATTTGTTGCACAAAGCTGCGCGCTCCTTCGCAGTTTCTATCTGGAAGTGCACGAAGGCGACGCGATTCGTTGAAATTCCAATAGCAGTGGGAATGAATGCATGGATCACTAAAAGTACAACGAACGCCCACCGGGCAGATGTTTTGCCTCCGCGCTAACAAGCACTAAACAACAGTCCGTCAAATTCACGGTGTATTTGCGCAACTTCAAATGGCTTCAGGTGCCGTTGACGAGCTACTTAGACCCTTGATTAGCAGTGACATCTATGGGTGAGGTAATGGGACGCTGTATGTTATTGCAGGACACTGTCGTAATGCACTGATGGGACATTCTTTGATGCGCAAAGGTCAGCTTCCAATGGCGTTAAATTCTATGCACTTTTCACCCTACAGCCGTACAGGAAGTGACACCGGTAGACATAATTGCCCTGACATAGTAACGGACATTATCTGGATGTTTTCTCTCTCTTTTAGGATTCTCTTCGTGTAAAGAATTTGGAACTAGCTAAATTTAGCATTGAGTGCATCAGCTTGAGCATAGTCTCCCTCTTTCTGGTGGAAATTTTTCTTAAACTCTGGGTATTTGGTGTAGGACTGTACCTACACAGCCTGATTGAGGGCATTGATGCAGTGGTTATATGCGTCAGTTTTGCCATCGACGTCTATCTAATGGTGACGGAGACTCACCGTCATCATACGTCAAGTCCCTTAACTGCCCATGGGCTCGCAATGACGACAACGCCCGCGCTCCAATCAACCTTGAGGGATGGTATCAAGTCTCTCCCGGAAGCCGCTGGTTTCCTTGTGCTGTTTCGACTCTGGCGCGTTGTCCGCATCGCCAATGGTAAATTATTACTCATGAAGTCTAGCCTGTTACCCACTAACCGAGACTTAATGTCATTTTTAGCTCTGGTAAAGTCAATAGCTCCTGGCTAAAGCGAGTAATATACCAACTTCGAATGTAAAGCAAAAAGTTGCTCAAATGACCTTGGTGTCATTCACCAATTCATGATTCTACATTCTGCAGCATCTTTAGGACAAGTTCCATGCAGTCTCCACATTCATCAGAGGGTAAAGGCATTATTGAAGCAAGAGCGCCCTAATGCATTCATGGCTAGGTAAAAGAGCTGTGGTATTCGTGCCAGCCGGTTCAGACAGGGGAAAAAGTTTAGCAGATTGGTGAGCCATTCCCTGCGGAAACGTCCCATGAATTGAGCAACCGCGATGACACTACTGTGCAGTAAACAGGTCTGGATTACCACTGTGCACGTAATTGGTGTCCAGTTTATGACCGCTCCTGGAGCCGATGACGCGGCTAAATAGAACGTGTGATCGTGTCGTACAAGCCACGTCCAAAACGCAAGAGTGCGGTCAGCGCTACACGCGTGTCTGGGTATGGTTTTCTTCAGCCTCTGTATGTTTCTGCACTTCCAAAGTAAACACATGAAACCCATCACATACCACATTTAATGTTTGGTTCGTGCAATTTTGGATGATGCCCTAGAGCTACCTCCCAATGAGGTGATTTTCGAATAGTTCGATAACATCTACTCCTAGTTCAGTGAATATTTTAATCTTCGCTGTTGGACTGTGCCCATCAATTGCCTAATGTTGAAACCTAAAAGTTCCTGGATAAAGACAGGGAATTCCAATTCTCCGTGTTCCAAGGTTGCGGAAGTCGACTCATTGACATAAAAGACTGACACGCAAACATGGCTACATTAGCAGAACAATATGTGAACAGAAATTTGGTTCATGTACCCACTTTTTCGTTTCGTGACAGACTCCTCTTGATAAGTCACGATTCTGAAAAAGATGAGAAGATTTTCCGGTTTAATTAAGGAGATGACACCGAAATATCGTGCAGTGCGTTGCTTTGAGCTATTTCACAAAGCCGGTGCTACCCGAGAGGCATGTAATTCAGTATTCCGTGCACATTGTCGCTAACCTTCCTCCGTTCATTCCCCAACTCCACTTAGCCATTCTCGTCTCTGTATCCGCGACGCAGGAGGCAAAAATTCAGGAGTTGAAAGCGGAACGCGATAAAGCAGCCTCGCGAGTGTCTCAACTAGAAGACTTCATTCTCGCTCTTGGCCAAGATGTTCCCTCTGACTCTTATTCGTCTCCCACCAAGAGTACCCCGTTCTCTCCTTCTTCCTCCTCCCTTTAACAAGAGCCACTACTTGATTAATTTCTACCTCATTTGCTGGTGAGGCCGCCCAATGAAGAAGTGCATAAACTCTGGGACTACAAGCAATCGCCCTCAACCCACAATCCATCCTATTCAACTGGGCAAACACACACCTGCAGCGCATATTTTGATAAACACGCTCGATTCATATTTGGCCTTAAAAAATCGCTTCCGCAACTGAAGAAGGAAACTTGCCATTCTTTCAGCAATCCTTATTTACCATTCATGTATTAATGTGACTACCCCTATGCCGGGTTCACCCTCACCCAAATAACCTTCGAGGCAATGAATAAGAAACCAAATTGTAAAAACGCATCCTGTTTAGAAAAATACCAAGAAAACAGCGGAAATAAGGTCCACAAACTAATTACTCTTCACCGGTTAAAATGCAGCCGAGTTTGCATATTAGTGTTAAAGTGGTGCGCCAATTCCAAAACATGCAAGAACGGGGTGACTTTCTCCGTCCGACCGCTGTCCTGCATGGCTTCTGCAAGCACTGTTCGAAGAAAGGCAACACGAGTCGAGAACTCACCAGCCAGATGGCTTTCGATAACGCCAGACAATCGGAAATGCAGACACAATTCGAAGAGCCCCCTCAGTGCTCGATTCAAGATTTGTTGTGATGCACAATTCTCTAGAAGACACAGTTGGGAAATTCGTGTAAGATATTGTGTGAAGCTGGCCATAAGGATGTCCAGGTTGCAGTCGTTCTGGAGCCGTTTCACCTCCCGCATGAACCTGACGTGAGTTGCCTCAATGTTGTCCGCGATGAAGGCGTGGAGGCCGTTTATCACGAAGAGGAAGCGCGAACGCAGAATGCTCAGCTTGTGATTGGCTGCGCTTCGGGCCCATCCGACGCCGTCCAAAGCCCATTTCGCATGTTTCAGCTGCAACAATGAACGTATATTTTTTGATGGCAAAATAATGACATCACCTGCATTATTCCCTCAAGTATTTTGCGATATCCAAATGAACTAGATGCAACTCAAGGTAGGTTATGTTTTACCACTTTGTTTGCATTAAAGTATTAAACGATCCCTTACATCATAGAACATAAAATTCCCGGGTTCGAAACAATCAATTCAGCTCTCTCAAACAAGAAACCGTAAAGCAATTATCTAGATATCGACACTAGTTTTTTACAGCGTTTTCAGTGGATAAGCGGTTCTAGCATCAGCCAACTACTGTGTTGAACACTCTTAGTTATCAGATTAGGGCACAATCAAACACGTTTGCCATTACGAGCCAACAATGGATGCCAGACTTCGAGACCACCTCCTTACTGCGGCTCAAATTTTAGAGCAAAATTCAAATAAATACTTCAAATGGCCAAATATTTTCAATCTACATGCATTCTAAGGTAACCACTCACAATAACCCACTCCCCTCCAACTTAGCCTCTGATTTGGGTCGCCAAAGCGACTTAATAGTTTTTATGACTAAAATAACCACATAATGATGAGTTTATCTAATCATCAACCATTAAACTCCATGTTCAATAACCACATCTGCACCAAACAATTCATTAGTCTTCACAACCTGTAGCACTGAAGCAGTTATTCTATGAAATGAAAGTCAACTTTTCGCCTAGCCATGACAACACCGCTAGCCGCACGCTACAATGGCCGTTCAAAGCAGCAATGAACATATATTGGCAGTAAACAATGACTAGTAAACAGTCTTTGGGGAGATCAAAAATCTTAAATGAACTGGTAAAAATGCCACTACTTTTCAATTCAAATGATCCTGGAGAAAGCAGCACATCTAAGGAAAATTTACCATACCGCAAGAAGAAATTCAAAAACCTGTTGATAAGCTCCAAGATTCTTCTCCGTCAGAACAATATTCAGCGGCCAAGGAACATCAATCAATAGCCTCAATGCGCTTGCTCTCGCTTGCATTACTTTATCCCCCATGGTATGGCTTTCATCATCCAATCCAATGCAAATTTGCTTGTAAATCCACGACTTTTCCCCGCAAATTAAGATGAGTTGCTCTCTTAGTAGATTGTTGACCTCAGTCTCCGTTCGTTCGGCTGGGCGAAGCAGAAATAGTGACTGACAGAATGTATTCATCCGATCTCCAGCTCGAAATAAAGCCACATCAGCCAAGCACGTAAAGGCGTGAGTCAAATGGAAGTCGTTACTCATTAAATCGTCCTCAAACCTATTCTTCAAAATTACGGGTCCCCGTAGGAGCAAGGAACAGAGCTGGGCGGAAAATCTCTTTGATAGCAGTCGCACACCCTCTATGAGACGTCGTATCGCGCAACTTGGGGACCCTTCCCACTTTCTTGTTGGCGGGAGAAGCAAAGTATTGCCCGAATTCTTCAGCGCAATTGAGTGTATCAAATTCGCTAGTTCGTGCAGCTCGGGATCATCAAGAGGATTGAGTTTAAGAGCAGAATCCATCCTGACGTTGGGAGATTGTATAGAGGGAGATGTCGTAGGTTTGCAAATTTTTGACACTCTCGGAACTCTGAGAGTTGATGCAATGGTTTGAAGAAGTGTCTGCGACTTCACACCAACAAAAATATCATCGACTATAGGATAGAGAACGTTTGGTACACTATTTTTATCCAATGTAATACCCAACCCCCAGAACATAGGATGGGTTGGGGGAAAGTCGAAATTGCGTCGAAGAAAGGGAGCGGTAAAAACCCGACTACCTGATTTATTCAGTAGGTCAGAGAGGTACGCTTCAGTCCCAAAGACGTAAGCATCATTAATAAGATCAACAAGATATGGATCTGAGGTATTATGGGGAAGTGTACAGGAAAGCTCCTCAAGTCGATTCAGAAGTAGAATTGAAGTCGTGTCAGACATAACGGCGTTCAATTGGGGAGAGCAAACCTGTAGAACGAGAGCTGCCACAAAAGAAAGACGTCGGAACCATGGTTGCAATTTATTAATTAGACTAACTAGAGTTAAGGGGAGTTTGCCGGGCATCCTTGCAACTTTCTCAAGGGAAGCAATAGTCTTAGAAGTGTCCCACGTTAGACGCGCACATGATTCTGCGAGTCGAGTAAAGAGAAGTGGTACAGCACCAGACCTTGTAAGAAGAACGAAGTCAGTGAAAGCGCGGATTTGGAGAACACATGTACAGTACTTGGCAATTTCGACACAGAAGGCGTCGAGGGCCCCGTAAGTGAGATGAGTGAGGCAGGCGGGTTTCCGAACGTACAAGCAGACGTTTCTAACGAGGACCTCGCAATCCGTGCAATACGTAAAGAGGTAGCCCTTACGAGCCCCCAGTAGTGCCCAAAGGCATTCGCGCACGATTTGGTACTCCGAAAGTTCGATGCGTGATTCACTCCGCCCTGTATCCAGGGAGGAGAGCCAAGCATTTTTTAAATTACTGCTGCTGTCGGGACCAGTCTTGATATTGGTTTCTTGCACCCACCAGTACTCGACTTGCACTTTTTTAAGTAGGGAGATTTCGTCGACATCCTCTAGTTCCAAGGGGCTAGGTAAAGCAAGGGGTAGATCGCTCCATGAACAGGGAAAATTCACGCCATTAGAATCAACCGACGTCACTGTATCGGTATCCGAAGCATCAATCATAATAGGTTCGGCTGAAAAATAATTAATCCCAATTTAACAATCCAATAACTAGTACCAAGGTTAGAGTGTGCTTTAACTCAACCGTAAATCAAATTTATCAAATTTACATTAATCTCAATACTATTGTGATGAATTCCTCGTTCAGGCTACTCCGTTTAGTGTGACACAATTACTACTTTTGGCATAAATGTCGAAAAAATTCGGTCAAACCTTGTCGACCCCGCTGAGAAATGTATTAAACTGACAGTCAGCACGGCAAGCTAATTTACATGGCTGAGAAACGTAAGCGTCTCAAATACCCACCCTCGTCCACTCAAGACGCCTGGTCGCGACACAACCGAGCCGCCCGCGCATCCCCTAAATGATTCAAACGATTTCAAGGGTTCCTTATAGCATAGCCCGTATAATTCTTTGCAGAATTTGCCTATCAACAGTGTTGGCATTATACAATAGTTCAATTTCCGTTATTTTACTCTGTGATGTTGCCATGTGTCAAAAGTATTGGGGGATTTTAGCTCGGTTATTCGCAATATTTTACAAATGTTGCCGCCAATTCGCAAACAGTCTCATTCTAGAATTATTTGTTCAAGATCTAAAAGCACTAGATTAATAGAGTCAAATCGCCAAAACAATGCAATTCTTACATATCTTCTATTTCGTTACTTTTAGGGGTAATTATTAGCTATTCTGTTAGCGCTTTTTATTAGCAGCTATACTTAAAATCACGTGGTCTTTTACTATAAACGAACTTTAGCTGTTTATACGATAGCACTTCTCACCCTGTAGTAATTAGCTTGAAGGATCTTCCACTTCCTTAGATGATTGGAGTAGTTAATATTTTACACCCACTGAATATATTGTTACAAAGCAAAGTTTTTCTGAAGCATTAATTTTCAAAAAAATAATCAGGCACGCAATTTCCAGGACCTGGGAGCATTAAGGCTTAGACTGGGGGGAGCATCCTTTATTCGAGTGTAATGTGGAGGGTTTTTAATAGTATCGGTGCTTATAGGTGACTCAAATTCGCTTTTTTCCCAGGTTTGTGTATGTCGGCTGGGACATTAGGTTGGCACTGATGATCCAATTATCCACAGCAGTTATTTTCCGTTTCTGAGTTTTAAGTATGGAACCTGATAATTGAAATGGGTTTTTTTATTCTTGACGAATATTTTTCTCACAAATGCCGCCAATGCTGTGCCCAGGACATGTCTTGGTTTTAAGCCTGTAAGTAGTTTTTCCTCTAGTATATAGATGTCAGCTTGAAAAGTGAACAAGACCCTCGGCACTTGCTTAGAGGCTGAATCTTGGGGCAATTTGAAGACTTGTGCACTCGAACACACTCCACTAGAACAATGTTTAACTAGGCATGAATATGAGACCTTAAACTTTTGAAAGATCCCGTGTTTTTCTTTATTATCATCCAAGCGCTAGTTGGGACTAGCGTTTCGGTGCAGTAAGAAGATTGGTTTGGAAAGCCTAGAGAAGCACATGTATTTATAAAAAGGTGTCATGAGCTTATAGCTTGATCGTTTTGAAAAATGGTCTTTAGGGAAACACGCTCCTCGGTGGCCTCTAATGCAAGGTTGCGTTCAGCTGCTAGAGCTGATCTCTTTCTACTTTGCGCATTGCAAGTCGCGATCAACACAAGTTGGGGCACTTTTAGAAAAGCAGTCCAACCCTTCAGATCTATCATTTGCTTTTTCTTCTCATCCCATGTTGCCCTTATGCTTGAATTTTGTTTATCATATAATTATGCGTGCAGCATCAGATGGGCAAATAGCTCCAGACGCACCAACAGAGTGCACTTTCTTAAGGCCTAGCAGTGACTCGCTTGTGCAACGCTAGTTTCCCCATTGTTGAATTTGCATAATCCCTAAGAATGGCGACTTCATATTTAGCACGAATAAGCGAATCGTTGATATGTTGTATATGTAGATCATGCTTAGTCTGAAAGCCCTCCACCCTTTCCCCAAGTGCCTCATTGAGATGGTTCTAGCTTTAACGGCTGTAAAGGAGAGAACTCATTTTATAAATTCAAATTGTAAGCTAAAATAGGAGACGTATCTTCTGCAGAGCCCATGGGATGCAGAAGATACATTTATTCTGTTTAAAAATTATTTCCGACAACCCATCATTTTTACCCTGCCTATCAAGTGGAACTTACTAGTACCTGGACAGTTAACACCAGTGTCGTGCTTCTACCGCTTTCGGAAGGCTTGTTCGACTACTGCATGTGGTAAGCGCGGGACTCTGATCCTCGTCAAATTGTGTATCTGTATTGTTTAAAATGGGGTGCAGAAGCAAAGCTTCTGCAGAACGGAGTGTTTCTTTTCAACAGTGACTCAATAACCGTTATGATTTTAGTCGTTTTGGTCCAGTTTAAAATGGTTCCCGAGGCACGATCAAAGTGGGCCACGCACTGACTGACTCATTTTTGGTTTGGATCACGTAGTATGAGTGTGTGTCCCAAAAACAGCCCACATGTCGCTCAAACCAATAAAAAATTCCCTATTTTTAAGCCTTAAGTTGACGCCACCGTGATATTGCTACACGGGCTTGAAAATTCCCCGCGTTCCGTCACACACCAACAGACGACATACATGCTCTTGAACGATCCGAGGACTGTCAATCAAGATGACAAGCAACGGTGGTATTTCGGATGGTGCTAGTGTTTACTGACAGCAAAATTCCAAAACTCAGGTGTCTACTTGTGCTGTAAAGGCGTGAGATTTTGTATAACGGCGTTTTTAGCTACCCAGGCACTTCAACTCCCGTTGGTTATGCCACCCTTCAGCCTTGAGACATAGTAACAGCACTACAGCTCTGTATGACGGAACGCAACCTTACCTACGACAGGCTTGAGTGTGGGGATGACCAGCCGCCTGTTGTACATTTGTCAGATTCGACCTCGTTTGTGGTGGTTCCCGCTTAGTGCTGTAAGCATTCAGTGCGCTGAACCCCTGCCTAATCCTGGGCTATAAATGCACAACCTGACGTGAAATTGCAAAAGGACTAATTCGTTACGATCACCACCATTTCGAAGAGTTCAAAAAGAAGAAGAGCTTTGTGAGGAGACCTGAGTAAATTATCTTACTTTGAAATCGAAAGGACCACTAAATTAGTGAAAGTGTGCGGATCAAGAAATTTTCCAGGTAGTGATTTTGCGTTAGACGAGACACACGTGCATACTGCCTTAATATGCTCATCTCCAGGCTAACATAACCGTCCCTCAATTGATGCCGTTCAATCCAATCCAAAGCCGTCGACCATTCAGATGGAGAGAAGAGCAATTTCCCATTCACAGTAAAGTAGTAACAGTCTTTATGCTAATGTAGTGACAACCTCAAGATTACTACTAACGTGCACCTCTTGCTGATGGCTGCATAATCCCAGGGTTTCCTCATTGTGGGGCAATCTTTCGTAATGGACACTTCCAACCGATACGCAGGACCCAATGCTTTGAACACGGTAAGTGGACCTCTTGCAGTCAGTCCTGTTTTTCTTCCAAAAATTATTCACTGCCCAATGTTGGCAGTTAGGGCAGGAAGAATCTAGGCGCTATCTAATTGTGTTTTTTTCGATGAATTCCTGTAAGATGGTTGGATGAATTGCAGGTGGCAAAGCACTACTAGGGTGGTTAACAAAAGATATAAATAGCCCCAAGGAAAACCTTTAAACGCACTAACCCGTCTACTTTTCAGATGAATAAAACCAACACCCTCCCACAGATCCGTAAGATGAGTTTTTGGGGTTTGCTGGAAGTCCCACTTTTCCAATAGACTCCGGTTTAACAAATCTAGGCCCAATTAAGCAATCCAACTAGAGTTGAGAGTAGTGAGGTTGTCAGTTGATTGGTCGGCATGACTAAGGCGTCCGCTGCCAGCATCGCCTGCGCGCAGGAGGAGCTCTTTATCAGTTTAAGGTAATCAGTTGTGCCACACCGCGCCTCAGTCCTACTGGTTGAGCTTGCAGCAACAGCAGCGTTCGTTTAAAGGGAATAGCTTTTGTAAAACTCGGGTGGTCAGCGCTCTTCTTGACGCCTGGCGGTGAATTTGATCAAGTGTATTCCCTGAGGCTACCAAATGTAATCATAGTTTTGCTAAGATTCAGAATTGTACTGGTACGATTGTCCACAATTGGTTTGCGACGAGGCTATCAGTGTTTTCGATCATTTATTAGTGTGTTTTCAGATAAATTACAGACAGTTCGTCTATGAAAAATGTCTGCAATTCCGGGCTGGCAAAATGTGAGGAAGGCGTTTCACCAACGGTCTTTGTACCCTCTGAAAGCGAAATCAAATGACCCATTTCCGGGAACACAGTCTGGTGGGAAATTTATGGGTCGCCTCTCAGGCCCGTCATATGAGACAGGAGGAGGAAGAGGGCACTCATCATCGGCTTGACTCATTCCACATCCACTTTTAAACCATTTAGTTGGCGTTCTGGTCTACTTCATGTCTGGAGCACTAAACATGAAAAAGCGCTCCTGTGCGGGCTACTGCACAAAATTAAGCAAAACGGCTTGCCTCCAATCTAGCGGCGTGAAAAACGATTCGTCCAGCCCTGATGCACCTGAACCGAAACACCTTTCCAAGAGATCCTGCCCCTTCTCCTACTCCAATGGTTAGTGCTCGAGGACTGTATGAAAAGCCCAAGACTACTAAGTAATTTAAAACGCCGTGCATCCACAGAATTCGCAGGTAAGGTTACTTGCCCTCAAACTGACTACTGCAGCATCTCATACTTATCCGGTCAAGCTGTGTTAGGTGGGCCGCTTAATGGACTGCGAGGTCTACACCGTTTGGTGGAGCTTACTACTAAGATGCCATTACTTAGCGGCCGACTCATTAAACCCCCTAGTTAATCATAAAATGCGTCCGGCCCCGTCGCACAGGCTGCTTTCCGACAAGAGACGCAGTAAAGCCGCCTGCACATTACCCAACTCCCTCTAAGGTCTGAAGTATGGGGCAGACCTCATTTCATGTGATACCAAAAATAGGTGCCTGCGTGACCTGGTAAGGCCCACCCTTATTATCACCAATTTACATCCAACGCGGTTGAGCCTGTCTAAAGAAAATATACTTTCATCTGACGAAATGATGAAAAAGGGCAAAAATTACCTCACCGAAAGTGCGAGCTCCCATCCGTGTGCATTGATGCCCAATATCGGTGTTCAACTATTTGCTGTTATTAAAAATTGTGATAAAATACCAGACCCATTTAATCGGTCTATTTGCAGTGAGCAGCTCCATTGCGCTCCAACTAAGACTGTCGGGACAGTTGTCACATGGTAAGGTAATCTGCTTACAACGGTACATTTGCTTAGACTTAATGCTTGATAAAGGGCGTAAAAAAATAACAGTTCAAAACTTTGCATGGAGGCGGCGAACTTGTTTATGCGACACACTACCGATTCAACCAGACACCACGCCCATCTCTCTCTGCTAGCCTCAGCTTACACCGACACAAAAGTCCGGAGCCGCGAAATCGGCTCCAGGCCTTACGACGAACCTAGCGAAGGGTAAATAGAGCCAGAACACTCGGTAATAACTATTGCACTGCAAAATAGTGTCACCTTTTACGCGAACTGAGTTCTGGCTCACGTAAGTGAACTAATTCATTATTTATAAACCACAATTAATTGCCTCAATTGAAAACGGGCACTGGAAGGTAGGGCATAACGTAGCGCCATACTTCGAAGTAGTAAATGCAACAAAGTTCGCATACTGATTTCAGCTTTTAACGGATAATCCCGTGCAAAAAGACGCGTACCGACTTCAAGAAGTGGAGACTAAGTTAGATCACTAATAAGCAGTTCCAGCTGGAAAAAAGCCACTTTAGTTGGATAGTGTAAATAGGATTGACTTTCATTTCTTAGGATTAGCTGCAACCAGATGAAACGGGAACAAAAGACCAAAAGCCACCGGTACTAGATCAAGCTGTTAGGATAAAAAAGAACAGAATAGTGAGTAGAAAAAGTGTATTAAAAGGATTTTGTTAGCAAATAACGTTGAATTGTGTGAAGAGACCCTAACGAAAATGTAGCTTAACAGTAAAAAAGTGCGGTGAGACGAAAAAAGGAGCGGTGAATTTGTAGGTATACAAGAGGGGTAATCCACACAGTGGCGTTTTACCAACTAATGGGTACTACAATCGAAATGAGGCGAAATAGAACCCAAAAACGAAGAATGCATCTCGTTTTGGTCCGATTTATCAAAAATGGGCGGGTGTGTGACGAAACGACGAATAGGTTGAAGAGATTAGCACTATTGAATTATGTAGGACTCCCGATGCATCCACTGCAGAGCCGAGGGGTCCTCCACGAATGCTGATTCTCCGTAAGCTGCCGTTGGCCAGGGAATGATCCGCGCACCGTTGGTAGCATCATGTGTCCAGCCGTAAATACCTACGTCGCCGCAAGAAGGTAAGCCTAACCAATGTTATTAAAACTGTGCCAACACCCGATTGCACGCACAAGAACCGTATTCAAACGCTAAAGGGAGTTAGTCAAGAGAATTAGTCGAAGACGCTATTCTCAAATCGTACAGTGGAAGCAGACATAACCATAAAACCGCACACTCTGTTGGGATTGCAGTCTGGCTGGCTTTTTGCTAATGGATATTTATGGTCGAAGTTATTCACCAGCGGGCCTATTCTTCAGCACGCCCTCGTATAACACTACTGAGAAGGGGAATCAGTTTTGGTCCAAGAAAGGAAGAGGGGGCGAGTTATAACCCAGGAGAGGAAGCAACGCCTGCCCTATAGCCCAAAATATTTATAAACCTATCATGTTTCCCAAGCATTTCAAATCATAATCTAGTAATTCAGATTGAAGTGAACGTCAATATCCATTTTTAGCAAACATAAATCTAGAACCAAGGAGAGATGCGATTAGAAACCCACCAGCATCAAATTCCTCCACTGATTCGTTATCAGACGAAGCAACATCGTCATAGACGCCAGAAGCAACGGACACCCAATCGCCTCCATGGAGCACATAGACACCTTGTGAAGATGTGGGTGAAACCGACCTGAGGTGTTTCGATGGTGAGCCGGTGACCACCGCCGAGACCTGCATCAGGTCAAGATAGGAAGGCGCGACGAGTTCCCGCCTTCGTGGCGGTGTAATCTCTTCGTAAATCGCCTCTTCCTCCATTTCCTCGGAGGAGTCATTATAGACGTCGTCGTAGATTGGATTAAAGTGCTCAAGACAACGACTCAGCCGCCGCAACTTCAGGAACTTGTGCTCCAGTGACGATACCGAGGATGCCGCAGCGGGACGGCGTTTGACCGCTGTAGGTGGAGGAAAATGGAGGGCCGACGCGCGCATTATCGGAATGACAGTAGTGCCACAGCGAATGCGCCTCGGCGGAGGAGAGGCAGGATTCGCGATGATAGAAGTGGACATTAGCGGAGGCACACCGGCGCCGACCCGTGAAGGGGAGGCGCGGCGAAGGGAGGACTTCTGACGAAAAGAAGAGTTGCGTAGACTGGGCCAGTGGAAGCGCTTCACTCCCTTCTTCGACTTTCCCCACCTAAGCGGGGTGAAGGCTTGTCGCCTCACGTCACCTAATTTACGACGATTTATCTTGAACCACATCCTGCCCGGCCACCTGCAAATTGAATCATTATGGTACTAGGTTTCATGACTACATGGTGAAAACAATGAGTAAAAAGTACTTTTACTACCACAGGCCTAACTGAAAGGTGGTGAGGACGAGGAAGTGTGAACAACATGCAAATTGCTTGGACAAAATGCTCCGCCAGCCGAAATTACATAAGACCGCATAGTAATTCGTTCATCAGGAGTGTATTAACAAGAGACCGAAGTTGACCTTGGGGACCCTTGAAGAAATAAATTTAGGGGCAAAAGTACCGGAACTGCCTAATAACCATAACAAACACAGTTTACCGATCAAAGTTGCTCCCTGACAGAGGCAATGTGGACCCTGAACTTGCAGTGAAGGCGTACAGCCACAAGTAATGCGTATCACCGATCGAGCAAGTTGTAGCAATGTGGAGATTGTGGTCTCATCAATCGCATCGTAAAATACCTGTTTATTTGATTGCTCGCTTTGATTGGTAAACCACTACGCTAAATCCTTCGCATCTTCATAAGGACAAGTGATAACATTTACCTCAGAAAATTAAACAAACTAATTACCATACTTTGTTGGGACAGGAAATCACCTCTGATTTGCAATTGATTGCTGACATCTGAAGCGAATTCTTTGCCCTCCCCGTCTCCAAATTCAGACATTTACCCGCCACAGTCATGCCTGATTACAATGAAAGATGTTCTAGTTCTGGGATGTGTCTAAGCTCTTCTAAGATTGTTGAGGGAGCGTACTGAAGCCAAACCGGATGACAATCATTTGAGTAAAAATGTGATAAAAAATTAGATAAAAAATCGACACCGCAGATGGGATTCGTAAATTAAACTAAAAGTCACCCTCGAGTTGTGCCTAGGTGTGAACAGAAAACAGCTCAAGCATTAGTTAACGTATCTACCAGCTTCATTCAGACGACAAAATTTAGGGAAGGCGCGGTATCTGATGGAGCTTTTTGCTACTCAAGCAGATAATGGAAGTAGTGCGAGGAGAACCATTCTAGTAGGCTGCATGAATCAACTGCCTAGTTCTAGGCGAACATCAATTTAGCAGAACAGACACTCAACTACACCTAATCACAAAGACAAAGGACAACACAGCATACCAGCGGCCCCGGCCCTGCTGACGACCGAATGCACGCAGGCCGAACGCGTACCTGTGCATAAGCTTGTCACAGCCATCGACCAATCCCACGGCGACTTAGTCATCGCCTCAGCCACTGATCAGCCAATAGATTTGGTAATGAGCCGGGCTGTGACTCCATTGGCCAGTTCACTCGGATGGGCGTTAACGTGGACTGCTCACCATGGCACCTGGTGCCAAAGTGGACCAAGGCCGGGCGGGGGAGGGAGAGGCGAGATGGGGCGGCGTTGTTGAGTCTCAGTGTCGGCTATCTTATCCAGCGAAGTGCTATTTTTGGTGAAGATTAGAGGAGAATCAGTAAATTTCTACAACCTAGAACCTTGCCGCAATGCTCAATACCGGAGGGAAAATTTTAAAGCATTAACTTAGTCATATCGTCACGATTAATTAGCATATAATCATATCGTTGGATCCCGCTGTTTCCGAAAATATCTTCTGCTGCAAAAGGAGTTCTGAGTTTCTCTTTTCCTGTTTGTGAGTTTGCTTAACTGCCTAATTCTGCTTTTTGAGGCAACAATAAATGGGGGCGACAAGTTAAAAAGTGGTTTTGGAGCTTAGCTAAACGAGACTGCTTTTTCCACTTATCGTGTTTTTTGTCAAAGGTGTGAGTTAGGGCAGCACTAACAACAGTGGAGGAGATGGCTGCAAGTTTTTAGTGGCTGAAATAACCACACCAGCAAGGTAAAATTCATTCACTGAGACAGACAGATAGTTTTACGGTTTCCCTTATCTGGTTCGTTTGTTGATTGGTGTCACCAATGAGAGAGACTGGTGATTGTCTAGGTATGCATTCTATAGCATTCTATCAAGCAGCAGGCCTTACTCACTCTTGGAATGCGTCATTTACTTCGTCTACAAAGAGTGTCTACACCATGCGCAGGCCTTCCTCATACACGCATAATTGATATTGCGTCCCTTCACAAGCAACTGACAGGTATCACGTCAAATAGTACACTCTTTAAGCTTTTCAAACGTAAGTTCTCTTAAAGTCCAAATGAACGCTGTTTGGACACAAGGAACAGACCATCCCATCGAAATGTTTGCTCATCAAGTGGGAGGACATCGCTAATAAGGCTGATTTTCCAATGCCTCGGTATCCTATGGCTTTGTTCTTTGTTAAGATAAGGCGAGTGACAAGTGGGACACAAAAGCTGGTCTCTTTGGTACAGCACCAGATCTGGTAAAAATTCACTAATAGTAAGAAATAGATATCGATGCCCATACCTCTCAAATGTTACCAATGCATTACCTTTTGAAGCTTAACTTGCTCCCCGTTAGGTTAAGTTGGCGTGAAAGAATGGACCTATCGTCAGCTGCTTTCTAAACGGTTATTAATTGCGCGGTCAAAAGTAACCGTGAGTTGTGCCGGCTGAATTACTTATAAATATTTCAGGAGATTGTTGATGCATTGCAATGAAATATAATCTTTGTGAGTATAGCATTTGATTAATATGATCCTTCCCACATTTGTTTGCGTAGATGCATCACCAAGATAGACGTAAGGCATTAAGAAAATTATTGTACTACCTACAAACCCATACCCTCCATAGCTCTAAGGCTGATCTGAGCGCTCATACCTGTTATTACAGGATAATGCCATGATTTTACAATCTCTTCATTAACATTGACAAGTTAAACTCATAAAGCAATCTGATTTGTTCCGACTGATCTTCGCTTGCTAACTGAAATATATTTAAAGCACAATATTTAAGCTACAAACATACTGATCGTCAATAGACTCTTGCTTCGAATCTTAGGAGCGATGAATAACTTGCCGGTACCATCGTCATTGCACGAAATTTGCCATGATCTCTCAGCACCGAGCAAAATGTGCTACTTTTTGAATTAAGTAGTAAATTTTATTATTAAAATGTTTTACCGTTGTTGGTGTGGCGGCGCTGGATCTGTAGTACTAAAACTTTTCTCCTAATTTAGGAGAGCGCTCCTTTATCAGTGCAAAATTAATCTAGCATAAGTGACCCTTACTACCTTAAAATTTTTTTACAAAAATTGCTCTTTCATGCTGACCTCTTACTGCAGTAGTTTTCGGCAAGGCTGCTGCTCTAAAGGCTTGACGTACTAAGATCTCTACTGCGGCTTTCTTTACCTTTTTTGGCAAATATAACGCCATATACTTTGCAAAATACTTGCAATGACTAGTTTTGTCACTAGTCTCTGCTTGTTTTGGCGACTTTTTTACTACTTTGACTTTCCGCTTTAACCAAAGTATTGTGCCTTCAAGACGGATAAAATTGAATTCTTTCTTGCTTCAACTGATCTTATTAGTACAAGTAAAAACGAAAAATCTGAACAGCATTTATTGCATGCCTTTACGATTCAAAACTCTAATTTTGTTTCCTGAAATAAGTCTGTGAAGCACCGAAGAAATTATTTTAACCACAACAGGTAAACTTTTCTTTGGTCCTTATCTTATCTCATTGTTAGCCTACATTAACATACTTCTTGATTTGCGGCTTGTGGATTCATGAAGATACGGCATCATCAGAGAATCAGCTAACTTTACCTAAGCTCTTGACAGAGCAAAGGCCAAGGACGTAGCACATGCCTACGAAGTATCCGAATACTGCTTTTAATCATACCCCTATTAGGGAATTGTAGGATTCGCCCACCTTTGCCCATCCCCTGTGGGACATGTGTCGCCCTTGATGGAAAGTTAGCGCACAAGGCACGCCAATAGCCGTCATACTACCGCAGCACAACAGGTGGACAGGTGTGTGGCTCCCGCTTTCTCTCATTCCTTTCTCAACCCCCCCCCCTTTCCCCCGGTTCGGTGTGGGCTTCCCTCCACGTGCCACGGGTGGCGGTGGTGGTCGGGTTGTGTGGTAGGACCGGGCTAAGGAGGGGAGGCAAGGACAGGGCAGGACAGATGAGGGTAGTTGACGCAGATTCCACACACTGATGGCGGAATGGGAACTGTCAAAATGGCGTTTTTTGGTAGCTAGATCACAAAAAATCCTTCTACTCCGTAATTGTTTTTCGGACTGATGGTCGTCGCATTGATGCGATCCTTTTACAACTGATAGCATTGGTGACAAGCAGCGCTTGAAAATGGTTCCATATTTTGAATCTTAAAATGGTACAAAACTAATTTAGTTAAAATTATTATTGCAATGTTGTCTTTTGCACGTGAGCACTGAACACTGACGACCCAAATCACAATGTAATGACCGAGTTGAAGCAATCAAAATCCAACAAATTACAAAATATGTACCAGGGTTTCCTTCAAGTTGAACAAGGAGGTAAAAATGCAAGTTTCTTTGATGCTCAACCCTATTTGACATCTTCAGAACAGAGTGGGTGGTCTTAAGCACAAGTGTCTACCGACAAAATCAAAAAGTCCAAAAGGAAGAATCCAAAGTTGTAAGTGATTATATGATCATGGCAACGATCTGTGCGGAATATCTGCTGCGAGGCGGGTCATCAAACGAATCCAGAATGGGTTCGGTTGTATTAGTGTTCATTCTGTCTACTTGGCATCGTGTGGACCACAATTGGAGATTTTACCCCCGTATTATTTGGTGTTAGAGGAAAAACCTTTCTAGAAACCCTTCCTTCTTCGCATTGGGTTTGGCCACACCCTTCGAAGGTTATGTTCCCCTTAAACGTTAAACCACATTTAGAAGACATTTTTGCTGGAAGTTGGTACAGACTCCTGGGTTATGAGGAGGCCAAATGGATTTCGTTGCTGTGTTTTAGCTAACTCATGCTCATCATTCACCCAGAATAATGTAAACACTATTTGGTAATAATTTCAGCTAATTTTTCGGTGAACTGTAGTTCATTGGCACTACGAGATCGTAGACACGGATTCCTTGCCTCGATTTTATTCTTTGCACGACATAAAATGATTAAATAGGGCTTTGGAAGTTTCGCAAAGTTCATTTACGAATTTGTAATTGTTTGCTTTTAGAAAATGTATCTCCAAAGGCACTTTAACTAGTTACTCCTTAATATGCAGTAACATTCACCTTCTATAGGGCTGGTGAAGGAGACTGTCTGAAGCCTTAGTCGTGCAACAAATACGGAGTAATGCAAAAAGCGTCGGTTGCATCTGACCCGATTCCCTGCATTCGCGTTCTATCCCTCGGCCCCGTGAGGTCAGACTGGCCGGCTTGGTAATCCTTACAAGCTGGACAGCAATGCAAGTTTAGTGAAACTCGACAGCTTGGGTATCAAATGATTCATCAACAAGTTGACAACCTTCACTTTCTCTCAAGATGCAAAACGAATATTTTCCAAGTAGTCTGAGAAAAGGCATTGAAACTGTCAACCTCGAATTCAATGAAAAGGTCAGAATTGCTCGTTATTTATTTGCTTTGTACGATTGCTTAAGTTCATTAAGTTCATCCCTAAAAAAGGCGATCGACCAACTTCAGGAGCAGTGATGTTCAACCAAGGGGCATGACCGGCACCAATGATGCGAAATTATGGCAGGATATCCAAAAAGGGAATGGAACAAGTGTGCACATAAAGTGCTTTTACATTTTAACAGGAGTAATTTTAAATGCCCCTATCTAGAGACCCAAAATATGCCTCAAAATCGGTGCCCTACGCTTACCAGCACGTCATGGGAGATTTAAGCAACACGTTTTACTTTCTACCATGCCAAAAGCAGGAGGACCTGTTTTGAAAGCGAAACACGCAATTGCGGATGACTTAAAACAAGCGTCACTCAATACCTTGATAAAAAGGACAAAAATGTAGAAAATTATAGTAGTTCAAACACTCTGTTGTCAAGGGAACATTGAATTTCCCCTTCAAAGCACTTCCTGATTGACAGCCAATGAGGATTCTGTTGGCAGAACGTTGAAATAATAGTTTGGTACTCTGATTGCACCGGACCAGTCGTAATCCATTTAAACCAATTGCGCATGAGAGTGTCACTCCACCCATCAGTGTCATTCAACTAGCGACCCTGGGCTTTCACAGTTCAATCGCCATGCAGCAATCGGCCTCTAAGATGCAGGAGAAGACGGAGGTGGAGGAAGGGTCTTTTCGCCATAGCAACCACGTGACTCATAACATCGGTGGCGTGTACGCGGGGTCATAACCGCCCTTTCTCCTGCTTGCATTGATGGTTCAAGATGGGTGGAGAGTCAAATTTCTGGTTATTCTGCCCCCTGTCCCACTGGGCGCAGTAACAACCGATGTGGTTCGGTTAGCTATCCTATGTGGACGTCTTTGCCCTAAAGGAAGCATTACATGGCGATTGGCATGATTCGGTGAATTAAATATGCGGCAAGCGTGTGGAAGCCTCTTAAAGCTGCAAGATTATTCATCTGACATCAGGTGCACACCACAATTACCTACGTGGTTCTGTTCGCTGAGGGAGTCTAAAATATTCAACAGAATTATGGAAAAGGCATTTTCGGAATTTGAAACGAAACACCTTATGTTAGTATAAACTTATTTCAGAAACAATGAATCCTTGCCACCATGTTGCCAGAATATGTTTAACTCGCCGGTGAATAAAGTTAATCAGGCCAAATGCATTTTCCGCCTACTGTCACTAATGGCGAGCAAATGTAGCAGTCCCGATCAAAAGATGTCAATATTATTGCATTTTCTCCTCAAAAGGGGATTAAAAATGCCTCGTAAAAGAGCTTACATTATCAAAATATGGTGTGTGCCATTCGATGAGTTTCTACTAACCCTGAAAGAATTCGTACAAACCGTGGTATGAACTGACCATTTGAGACTATTAAGCGAACTCCTTCTTCCTCTTTGCAGTTAATTAAATCCCACCATTACATTTATGCACACCTTATCCCCTTTGGTTAAATACAAATAAAAAGGAAGAGTCATTTGGTTTGAAGGCAGGTCGAAAAATGCTGTAAAAGTGGTTATTGGACAAAGGGCAATCAAGATATCATTGTACGTATTCATGTTAAAGGTACTGGAGCGATTTTTGTCCACTAATCATGTCTATTTATCATTATGTTTAGCTTAAAGGTGTATAACTTAGCGCTTTGATTTGAAAAGCGAAACGATGTAGCCACCACAGAAACGCTCCAGTCCCGGCTAGACTGATTGGCGACTCCACAAACGAGATGAAAGGAGGGAGGGCATGCAAGGGGCGGATGTAGGGAGGAATAAGGTTCGCTCAGAAAACTGCCCTTACATGTGATACTCGGAATGACCTTTGGAACAATGAATACGCACTGACCGTATTGGCTGCGGTGGTATTTGAAGTACTCGATTTGGTGTCCAATCAGGCATGCAGCGTCAAAGCAAACTTATCGTGAAAGGAAACTTGGGGTATACAGTGCATAGGAATACTTCAAAAGGAAATTTTTAGGCAGAAGCTCCACACCTCGCTTATCCCATATGCAGACACGGTGCAGCATTTAATCGTGAATCGAACTGTCCCACTGAGGGGTAGAATTAACAACAGGGAAGTATAATATTCTTCACTTCAGAGTAGTCTACACGTGGCAATCATTCTGGACCTTTGCGGTGCACGTGTTGGCATTTTGTGCACACAATCCGACTCTCCATCTTCAACTCCACTTTTCCTTTGATGGTTGACTGCCCTTTATTCGCAAGATACTGAAGGCATGTGAAACGACTTGGGACTTGAAGCCGTATATTTTATTCGCAAACTGGCTCCGGTGAGCTTTTAGGTGTGATTAGGCCCTTCGGAAAGTTTCGCGGTGCTGGCAAATTGGTGAGGGAGGGTGCAGCAAAAATCCCGAATCACCTGCTTTTAAGCTCACCACATTCAGGGCTATGGCGATGGCGCGTATTTAAATTCAATACCAAACCACCGCATTAAAGACGCTCTTCGTCCAATGAATGTGAAAAAAAATTTCAACATATACGGTAAAATGTTGTCCTAGCACATAATGCTTAAAGTATATACTTATGTGCAGGAGGCGGTGAGGTGAGAATAATATTGCAGCACGCATAAGCATCTAATATTAGTCAGCTCAGTAAATGGGAAACTCCATGGCAACATTTCTTGGAGTTTATGCATTTATCATCTCACCACTGCAATGCAATAGCAGATGTTTCCGCGATTCGAGAGATATCATGAAGGAAAATTGTGCCATCTGACCCGCCTCGAGGAAGAGCACCCTTCAAATCCCATAGAGAGATCTAACCAACTGACTTGACTTCATCATGAATGCTTGGCACTTTTCAGTCCAATAAGCCAAACCACCAATTTATATACAACCAATGGTAATTAAGCCCATGGCTTCTGGTATTGCACAGACAGACGGATGGTTAGAATAACCCCAACACCTGGCAATAAACCACGCTTGCTTGCTTCTGTAAATCCCTGCAACTATTCCACCCCGAACAATCGGCCTCCTCCCCCTCCTCCTAACGCAGCCCGACAGGGTGAGCACTTCCATGACGCTTGCATCGGTGGATAAACTCTCACTCGGAATTCCGGATAGACTTCAATCTTTTCGCCTATTTTACTGAATACTGTATTTTTGTAAGTGAAGTCGTTGCATCGAGGAGTTAATGCAGCACTCTATGCCTGCTATTAGGTCGGTCAGCTTTGAATCTCAGAGCTCTGCACCAGGCAGGAGGTGCGAAGGAGAGAAGGCTTCTGGTGAAATATGCGCTTCAGACTCTTGATGCAACGCACGATGCCAACGATTAAATCAGTGTCACGACTTGGGAATCGCTTTTATTTGTGCCAAAGCCCATTTAAACAGGAGTCTGAAAAGGGCACTAATCTCTGAAGGGTTTGGGAATATTGCATGTATGTGTGTTGTGCTTCCCTCAGCACGGAGGGAACATTGGGGTAGTCAGATGCTTGTGACGTCCAAAATCCACAAAATTTGAACCTTTGTGCACGGATGCACACGCAAACACACACGCGTCTGTGGAAAAGATAGTACGTGCATGCATGGATGCATTTGTCCCTGCACATCCTTGCAAGCACGCACGCACGCGGTCAAGGAGTTTATGTTTTGTCTGCTTCACCTCTGTCGGTGTGTGCAGCCTCTTATCGATTTCTGATAATCACAACAGCTGTGCCGCGTCATTTGGGGAGGAGGAGGCGTTTTCTTTGCCAGCAGTTGCTGCGCACCCAAGCACACAGGCGCTAACAGCTGGAAAAACAATTGGTGCGGCCGCACACGCTTTCAGTACGCGCAAAAAAGTGATTGGTTAATGTTGGCACTCTTGCATTTGCTGTGTGCCATGCGAACCAATGGATGGGCTAGCATAATAGTGCGCGCTGATCGACTGCCACTTCTGGTCAAATTGAATAACGGACAGCAGTTGTCGCAATTACTGCTGCCCGAACAGCCGCAAGAGTGGAAAAGCAGTCTATTTTTTGTGAAAAACGCACATATTACACTGGAACAGTAAAGAGGAGGACGGAAACGATACACACACGCGCACACACCACGAACAGGCGCATCCCGGAACAACAGTTGATGCGACAACAGCCGCTAACAATTGTCGTCGTTTAAGGCAGTCTTGTGTGATCACCTCAGTCATCAGTCTTGTGAGGGAGAAGAGGAGGTGGAGGAGGAGGAGGAGGAGGAAGGAGAAGAAACACTTACTCTTGTTATCCGTCTACCGGTTGCGCACCGTCCTACCCCCCACACGCACCCACCACCACCAACAGACACGTACAGCAAAAGGCAAACAGATGTTGGGAAGCAGTGGCGATTATGCCGGTGAGGTGGTGACGACAGCAACTCCGAGTGTACCTCAACCTTCAAAACTTCAGGACGCAGATAGCAATGGTCCGGGTGGACGTGAAAACATCTACCCTTACTCCGAGTACCCCAACCTCATGGGTTATGACAATAGCGTTGGCCATGGCCGCCCCTTTCTGAATGATACGCATCCCGGACCGCTGCAGACCCTTGTCAGTCAGCTGGTGGCCAAGAGCGAGCTTAGCTCTAATGAGGCCAATTATGATCATCTTTTGTATTCAGCTTCTTCTACAGCAGCAGCGGTCGCCTATTCGCCCTTCTATGGCAATCAGTCGGGGACAATGTCAACGTCCTTCGAGAACTTCTATCCACACAGCTACACAGCGTATATGTCCGATCATCTAAATAATTCCACGGACCTGAATGGATTTCCGTATTCCTCCACCTATGCGAGCAATCGGGTGTACGAGACGAGCGATTATGGGTCGGCAACCTCTAACACCTATCAAAATCAGCATTCTTCCACGACGAATGCCAACAAAACGGCGCCTACTTCAAGCGCCATCGATTCCTCATCCACATCCTCAGTCACTTCAACGTGCTCGGCAATGGACTCAACCTTTAGTAGCACGGGATTTTACATAAAACCTGAGGAGGGCGGAAAAGTAGGAGGGTTTTTTACCAACCCCAATAATGTCACTGCTGCCGTCACTACTACCACTACTTGCAACACCAACAGTAGCATAGATAAGGAGCAGAGGAAGAGGATGGTGGAGGCCCGAAAGAACGGTGCAGATATGAGGAAGAAAATACGAACCCATCAGCAGGCTAAGAAGGCCGAGAGTTCTCCTTGTGTCACTGATAAGGACGTAAAAACGAGTCTTGCTGTAAGGGACGATCACAGCCCTCTATCGCTGGGAGGGGACTCCGGGGACGATTCGACTTCCAGTGACGATGATGAGCATGGAAGTGGGAATAAGGTGGGTCTGATTTGTTGTAGTCTTGTCAGTGCTCTCCTCTTAAGATTTTGCAGTCAGCCAACTTTGACTTACCCTACTCGCATCTCGTAGTATATAGTTTATTCAAGGTTAGTAGTTGTAACATAGAATGTTTAGTTATTTCCTGGGTGGCGTATCCCATTTGGAGGTAAAGTAATTACTGCTGTTGCTTCTTGACTGATGGAAGCAAATGAAGGTTTATGCAGGAGAAATGTAGTTGTTCTGAATCCTCCAATGGGCGTAGCAATTTTGAGCTCTAAAAATTTTCTATTCAGTGTGCAATCAGCTCCTATGTCTTCCAGTTTGCTTTTCGTTATCAGTAAAGGAGCTTTTGTAATACTAAAAAAAGTTGGAGGAAATAATTTCGAATAGCTCGAGCAATTAACAATCCCCACATTTAACCTCATACTTGTAGTAAACCAAAATCGAAATCCAATTTGGTAGTCACTAGTTTACTGGGAGTTAATGAAATCACAATTCAAGAGATTTGGTTTTTATATGTAAAATTCTAGGATACATTTGTGTCAGTGCTGATTCGCTACGAATTGATTTAGACTGAGCGTAAAGCGGTCCGTCAAAATGGCGTTGGATTTTGTAGTCAAATTACGGCCTTAGCCGCATACCTACGCGATCATGCGTGAACTGATGAAATGAGAAATGAGAAATGGGGGATGAAAAGGGACATATGCAACCCTGTTCACGGATGGTTTAGCAGATCCATTTTAGCTAAGTGGAATCAGATAAACATTCCACGTGAACTGTTACACCATTCGCCCTTGGTATACAACTTATTTGTAGGCTTGCATTCCAATTTTTTGCTCCAGTGCAGTCTCCGTTTCCTATGCTTCTCTGCCCAGAAGCAAGCGAAATTAACCAGCACTTCATAACTGCTATCTAATGGTTAAGAGTAACATTTTTACAAGTAGAATAAAAATAATAATATGCAGTAGTCAACAACTAGCGAAAATTTTCCCCAACATGCTATGAACCCCGAATCTACCTGACTTAGCATTGCCGGGTAGTAAAGCCTTGTTCCACACACCCAAAAAGGTGCCAACTACCGAACACAATGGTAACAGGTAAAAACACCACATAGGCTTATCACTTTTCAGTGTTTTTTTGGCGTCGAAAATTTGCGTCCATTAAAAGTTCAAGTTTTACCTTTTGCTATGTCTGTCGACATACATGTAAGACAGATGTTAAACTTGCCTTGAAGCAATTTTCTCGAAATTGATAAATTCAGACAGGTCCTTTCGTCTACTTGACGCACAATAGCTCATTTTTATAGGATTTTTCTAATCTTCATCCCTTCTTTTCTAAAAAACCAGGGCGCCTAATTTGATGCTGCCTGTTTCTAATAGAGGTGTACTAACAGCATTCATCATAGTCGGCTGGGAAATTAATTCAAGTCACTAATTATGGGAAAGGAAATAAAAACTGAATCTGGCCAACATTAAGGGTCGATTTAAATATTTATCGAATCAGTAATCTTACCTCTCACTGAAACCCTGATAGTACCAGTCGAATAGACTTATGTACTCAACCAGTCCTCCTTTACTTGAAGCTAACCAGCTTTGATAGTTAGTAGTACACTCAAATAAATTAATGTACAAAGCCTTCAAATAGGCTCAGTAAAGTATGCGATAGTTGTGTGAGACATCCGACCAGTGGTAGGACACTTCATTCTGACCATTTCTGATGAACGCATAGGCACTGGCTATAACAGGCAGTGAAGACGGAAGGAAGAAAAAAAGTCATGTTTGTCTATGTTTACTCGGTTGCATTGAGGACCTTCGTCAGATTAACGAATTGGGTCCCTGTGCGACGAGACCGATTCATAGAATATCTGAAATCGTACACGCGCTTCTACATGGCAGGAAATTAATACCCAAAATTAAGTAATCCAGTGGTCACTTTCATTGATTCCTTTTGGCTTATATGTACGTACACATGCACGAACACAAAGATGCTGACTTTAACATAGGTGGTTATGACTAACATCCTCTCAGTGTTAAATCTTACTCATCCAGGCCTTCTCGACAAGAAGGCGTCAGCTGTTCACCTCGATCGAGGTAGTGGGGGTTAGCGTCGGAGACGAGGCGGGTCTTAGAGAAATTCTCTCTCCCCTCGAGCTGGAAGGAAAAAGGAGGGAGCAGGATAGAGCGGGAGGGAGCGAGAGAGACACGAATATCCTGATATAACAGCTGACGCCCAAGCATCACATCCCCCCCACAGGTAGGCTAACCCGGGCGCGCTTTCTGGAGAGGGTAATTAAGCAGTAACAGTAGAAGCGATGGCAGCAAGTAGGAAAGGGGGGTGAAGGAGTGTAGGTCGAAACAACTGTTGCGGTGTTGGAGTCACAATTTCCCGGGGTGGAGACGTGGAAGGTTGGCAATAAAATATGGAGGCTGGTTACCACCATGGAAAGAGCTTTGGAAAAAGGCAATTGGGAGAGCCACCTTTCTCCATTCATTCCATCCACATGTCACTAAGGCGCTTCTACACCCTGCTATGATAGGCCAAATGCGTACGAAGGGTTATTAGGGGTGATTAAAGACCCATTACGCGTTTTCACAGCTAAATCTAAGTTAACTGGTATTTAACACTTACGAATGCATAAAAATTATACGAAGGTAACTGAGCTTTTTAGTTATGCACATACATGAATATTATATTCTGTTTTCGAAAAAAAAACACCGCCTTTCAGCTTCTAAGTATGATATATTTATTCATACAGTCAGATCTTTTTCAACGAAAACAAAGCTCATTAAATAAATCTGGTAGCTGAATCAATTCTGCTCTTCTTTTCTCATAGGAAGAACATATAATAGCACCTGGTTCACACGGCCAGTGCCTTCTGTGGGCATGCAAGGCATGCAAGAAGAAGACAATGCAGGTCGACCGTCGAAAGGCAGCGACAATGCGAGAACGTCGACGTCTGCGCAAAGTGAACGAGGCTTTCGAAACGTTGAAACGGCGCACCTGTTCCAATCCGAATCAGCGTATGCCCAAGGTTGAGATTCTGCGCACAGCCATCGATTACATAGAAAATCTAGAAGAGATGCTCCATCGTAACGGGGTTCTTCTAGGATCATCTACCTCTTCCTCCTCCGCTGGTGGCACACTTCTCCGCTCCTCCAGCCGCTATTCCACTGGTGGTGGTGCCAACAACACTGCGGTAAATAGCAAGATCACATCAGTAGAGAGTGGCAGAATCCAACGAACAGGTAGTGGCAATAGGGGTCGGAAAGCAGGCACAATAACGAAAAGCGATAAAGTGGGAAATAACCGCGCCGACTACACGGGCATAGCTGCCACTTCGGCTGCAAACACTAGCCAGGCCTCCTTTATGAAAATGGAGACCTCACAAGCCATAGTAAGTGCCTTCCTTTTATACCAGTGTAAACCTGGGAATTTTGGAATCCTCGCTGAATAGGAGGATTGAGATGAGAATTTCAAAGATAATTAAGAAAAAACATGTAACAATTGTTCGCCTCTTAGTCATCATACCTCAGTTATTGGAGTGAGAGTGATCAGTAGGGGGATTGGGAGGGGATGATGCGTGCAGTTTCTCTACCCCGATGGGATCATGATGGACGGTAGGGCAGGTGAATGGGTGGGAGAGACAAAGAGGGAGGGGAGATGCCGGAGATGAAGTGTGTACGCTTACAGGTCCTAGAACCAGTGGATCCACGCTGGGTGGAACCAACTTTGTGGTGAGGGGAGGGAACAAAAATCAGTGGGTCTTTGATGAATATGGCAGGTGGTACAGTTGTGTCTGCTAGGCCTTTCCCTCCGTCTCCCATTATACCCTCCGCCAGTGGGTGTATTCACACGCGCATCCAGGCATACTTGCACATGTCGGCACACGGGATAAGAATAGCAAAGGTGGTCCAACCCACACTCGATTTGTCATAACCGCCGTCTGGCTAATTAACCGACCCTCTCAAGGTCTAGGCGATGCAAGAGAGTCTAGAGGTGAGGGAGGAGAGGAGTGGGGAGCACAGTAGCAGTCACACATCTATTTTATGACATTTAACCGCAAACTTCTTAACCCTTGCCTTAGGCGGTACTTACCATTATAAAACTTGGAAGGTTTTAATTCGCAATAGAAGGTACGCGTAGAGTTATCTATGCATCATAAAATCACTGCAATTTGTGTATCGATGCCATCGCATGGTTTTATTCTATATGCAGTCCAGCTGTTTGATTTTTAGTTTAATATGTGGTCTTAAACATTGGCACAAGGCTTTTACCTCATTCGCTCGAGTGTATCGTGAGAAAGAAGTCCTTTTTAGCATCAAGTACCGCTCCTTTCTAGTTTCAAATTTATGCCAATATACCAAGAACAATCCATATATTCCTTCCTCCTGTATTATAAGTTTGTATTTTACCTACTTATCACTTCAAAGTTTAGGCGCCTTCCTGGCGCGATTGGCGTTGGAATTGATATTCTTTTGCATTGTTAGAACTACCATTTAAGTAAAAAATTTTTCGCATACTTAAGCTTTGTAAACACGTTCTGTTTTGTAAAATTACACGAAGCCAGCAATTTGACACTACAATTCGTTGCATTGGAAAAGAGCTAATACGGTGCCTTTTGATACAGCTACCACAGTTGGTGCTACTTCCTCTTGCCTTACCTGATCCTCAGCACACAGGATGTCTTCTGTCCAGACGCGCCGACTGACCACCGCAGCCACAGTAGCCACCACCACTGCATTCTAGCCTCCCTCTCCCCAAGTGTGTACGAAATCACGACTGCGCATACCCACACACGCATGCATACAGGCTTATGAGAGAGACACAGGGCAGACAAGAGGTGCACCCCTTCACTGCTCTACACTGTAGACAAATGGGCAACATGGATGTTCGGCTTGATGCCCTTGCTGTCCACCCTCCCCTTGCCTCTCTTCTCTCCCCCTAATTGTGCAGCCATTCAGAGAAAACGCCATAAACAGGCACATGCGGAGACGAGAGAGAGGGTGGCACTTTGTGCCACGTACACAGATCCAAAATAATTAGTAGTTAACTCCATGTTGGAATGCGTTTTTGCAAGATGCTGATTATACCTCCGTCAACCTCTGCAAATCCTGAGCTTCAGATTACTTAGGCGAAAAAATATTTTCCTGTAGATAATTTGTTTTCACTAACTCAAATAGATTGGCGACTTAGAGGTTAACTAGGCAATTGTACGCATCATGCCAAAAAGTATCTCACAAACTACGATTGAAAACTCTTTACCTTAGTTAATAAATCACAAAACAGACATTATGGAGACTTAGAACTCGCGCTAAATCTATCCACAGGTTGGAAATCTATTAGGTGTAATAAACTTATTTGACCTGAAGTAAAGAGGACACTCCAGTTACTTGTTATGGTTCACTAACTCTAATAAATCCAAGGCTAATGTGATTCGCACAGAGTACAAAATCTCGACTCTTCTATCATCCACTGATTCGCGTGGCTGCTGACAGTTGCGTTTGAACTTCGAGAAGACCATTCAAAAGCCACTCCAAATAAGTAACCGGGGTATATGGACGAGAAAATAGAGTATTGGCTTTTGTGAAACAAAAAAGGAAGGAAAAACCTTTAGACCGCTTTCAAACATTGAGCTTGTGAATTCATAGTTTTACATTGGTCTTGACATCAAACTGATTTTGCTAAATTTGCCGACCAAAAAGGACGGCCTAGGGGTAGCATCTGCTTATCTATTCTATTTTCTCCCTCTTTAGCCAACAGAAGACGAATCATCCTACCGTGGATACACAACGAGTTTGGCCAGCAACGGGTGGCCAGCCTCAATCCCTGTTCACGATCCCAATTCCGTCAGTGGTAGGCTCCCTTCACACTTTTCTTCAGATATCATACTATTTTGATAAGCAATGACTACGTACGTTCAAAGTCGTAATGACATTTAATTTTCATGGGACTATGCGATGAATTTTTAATGTACTAACTTAAGACATCAAAAATTAAAGTGTACACAAAAAATGCTATTTTTTTGATAATAGCCACGCTTAGGTTATGTTTTCGATTAGACTCTGGGTTAAAATATACGAATCTAATTGGTCTCCGGGACGCAGAGCTTTCATTCAAGGATGTGCTAGCAATTCATTCGAAACGATGCATATCTGAGTTCTTTTGTCCAAAATCAGGAGAGCAAGGTAGGCAATCATTCCATTCATTTCGTATTTATTTCAACATGTGACTTTTTGGCCCACAGACTTCGAGGTGGTAGAAATTACGCACAAAGAGCGCATGCGTATACACGCAACCACAAGTGTGGGAGAAGAATGGATGACTACATTTTGTGCAGAAAAGAGGATATAACTGAGGATTCCAGTGTCATGAATGGCTATTACTTTTGAATGGGAGAGGGAGAGTTGTGCCTGCACAAACAAATCGTGATCCGCTTCTAATTGGCCGGCTCCTCTTTCTCCATCTAGGTGCCAGCGTGTCCGCCGTCTCCTCTCCCCCACCCTGGCGACACGTGACGCCCTCTCTGAGTGGAGCTGAAACACCCACATCCGCGGTTCCCGAAAAAGCTCTCTGCTGATGGGCTGATTTTCACTTCACCCTCCCCCTTTTCCTCCCTCGTGCGCGTGCGCTTCCACGCGTGTGCGTGCGTCCGTGCGTGTGCAAACTAGCGGATCCCTACCTCAATCCCCTCTGTTCCAAATACCAAAACGCCAACCTCAATCCCGTCCACATGCACACAGACACAGTACTATTTACATCGGCGAATTTGTAACAAAAACCCAAACACATGAATCATGGTTTTCTCCTTCAATTTCAGATAAGTACTATTGTCGTTCATTGTAAATAAAACACCGCCTATCATGTGCTACGCGCACTTTTGGAGGAGAGGTGGCGGGGATGTGTGTGAGGCGCAGTTTTACCACTACCTCAATCACATTCGCAGATTGTGCTTGTGAGAATAAGTTCACATTTCTGGCTGAGAAAATTAGATCAGTTCACCGCAGATGTCAACACGGAAATGAAAGATGATACTGAACATAACGCTACTTTTAATGCCTGGAATTAGTGAAAAATAAACTAGATTAATGTGACATTAAATGTAAATGTTCATACTGTACAGGCAGAAAGCATTATTTGTAACAGACAGGAGTAAGGTTTAAAAGTAGCTTACTCCACCATAAACGCAGGTGGGAGCATTTCACCACTAATCATTTTTTACAATAAAGGTCACCATTTTAGTAGCAGACAGAAATATGAGGATAGTATTTTCCTCCACAACTTAAACTGCCTCATGTCGCATTTTATGTTTTGTGAAGTGCTGATTTTAAAAAAGAGGAAAACTGGCAGGCTTTACTCTATGCCCTATAGGTATTTTCATAGAAAATAACATAAAACTCACCAAAGAGCAGGGCACAACAATTGCAGCACAATTTATCTGCAAATCATTCCCTGCAGGTTGAGGACTGCAAGCCTCGAATGAACCCTTTTAAAAGGACCTTTAATAGATGTACACAATTAGTGCAAAGGCCGAACTGGGCGTTGAGGGGAACGTTCTTTCCATTAGGTTTTTGATTTTAGGGAAAAAGCATTACAATCTGTGTAGTTTAAAACTGCGTACGACCATAGTTTTTCCTACTCCCTGAAGTCTATTGTAAATGTGGCTAACATCGCAGGTAAGGAATGCGCGTTTGGTTTATTCCCGGTTATTTTGGACCAAAAGAAAGAACAAGTAAGTTACTGGAACGAAATCTAAAGAATTGCATTTCGTTAAAGTGCTTTGTAGTTCACTCTTAACCTTTTTTAAGAGGGAATGGAAATGGATAGTTTGAATGGACCAAGGCCGAGGGTAGTAGCAATGAAAAATGCATGATAGTAGTTTGGATAGAATTCAAAGTGCATTTAAGCTGCACAGCAGAGATTAATGGCTTTTTGTGATATCGCGAAGTAGGATGAATAAAAGAATTATTTTGAATAAGTCTTAATAAGTAGAAGGTTTTACACTGATACTTTGTGGTGAAGCTAAATCCCATTCCTTGGTCGGTGTCGTGTTCTTAAACAAGAAGGAGGAAGCAGACCTGAAGTTTTAGAAGGCAGTAAGAAGTTCACAAAACATAAACTTGGTGTCCAGTATCAGCAAGCGTGGTTTGCAGGCACCCACGTGTAGCAGTTGGATCATTCTTTTCCTCTGTATCGCGTCGCAGTTATGAAGCAAATCTTATAAGCAGCACTACTTACCTATTCAACGAGCATTATAATGGAGCTTCGTCTGCTGAAGCATGGGCATTACTTTAGTTATCTTTCAAAGTACATTTTAAAAACAAACGCAAAATCCAGCCCAAGAAACCATCCATTAATTATACACACGTGCGCGTGTATGCAGAGGTAGCGGTCTGCGACGAAGGGAGTACACTTACATGCCGAGAGGTACTCCCACAGCCAATCTTGCGCTGTGCATGCCAGACGTCTAGAACAAAAGCATGATTGATAACAAGTTGGTGACCAGTTTACCACAAAAATAGCCGCTTGGATGATGGAAGAAGGTCTACTAATCGCTGCGCCTTTACTGTCTATCGGCATCCCACTTTCACCTGCCCATGCCCTCGGAATTTGAGTAGGAACGTCTCGATTTTTAGCTTATAAGGCTGGTATTGCATTCCTAAATTTAGTGGTTTTTATTTATTCCCTCCTTTCAATCTCTGCTTCGACCTCTTTATTACTGATAACCAAAAACGAGGCATCAGTGAATACAGTGTGCGAGCACAAATGGCCAACTGGTAGCGTTTAACGATACAGTGAAACTGTATGCTGAAAGATTTAAAAAGATGCATAAAATGACTACCTATGAAGCGTATAATTTGATTTGAGAAAAGCACTGAGTCATCTGGGTACCACTTTAAATACAGCTTACACTGCATCTGAAAAGGCAATGGGCATCACTGTTGGCATAATCTTATATTACACTTTTTGGTTTTTGAAGAGCTAATGAGAACAAAGGCCTTATAAGGCCGCCAAATATAATTGGCACAGCTGATGATAATAAGGTCATCTAAAACTGCTCAAAAATTTGTTGAAGTTCCAAATGGCAAATGCGAAGTTTAGAAATGGAAAGATAGTTTGACACACCATTTTAGATACACTTTTAGGTAAGAATCGTCAAATGAAGACGAAGTTTATAATGAAGAGTTGTCGAGAATCTCTGGGGTAGAAAATTGTTTTCGTGACGCATTCCTCTAGTCCCTTATGCTCTGCCCTAAGCCTTATCAATAAGGCACGTCTCCACACAGTCAGCCCACTTACATCAAAGGAATGAAGGTTGAATAGGAAAAAATGGACACAGAATTTTTTACATTACCAAACAATAGACCTTATACAAACATAGAACTCACGCCCTATTTTTGACCAAGGTCTCAGTTCTCTATTGCCTGATATGGAGAAGCAGTGCGGAGGTATTTTGCGTGCTGGACTGGTAATTTCATGATAAATAGACGAGGCGGTATGGAAATCCCTAAATGAAGAGGGGACGTTGTTGTTGCTGTAACCGTCTGAGCGGTTTATTCCACTAGATTTTTTTACCATTTATAGTACAGCTTTATCAGCGTAGGAGGGGAAATCAAAACTGTCAAACCAAGTCACCTCGGAAAATGCATAATTGTGGATTTTCCCATTACTTTACACGAAACAGAATAACGAAAGTTAGTAGAACTAGTTTTGCCATGTAATAAGCGTCATTTGCAAACATTCTCGAAAGATAACTTGCATTAGGGGCTGGGAAGTGAAACGTCTACTGTTTTTAGAAAAGTAGAACACATCCGATGAGAACGATTACAACGCCTGTGTTGAGGCGCAGCCATGGACGGACACCCGACGTGAAGATCCCAAACTCAGATTTTGATCTCAGTACTAAAGTGCATAATAATGTCAACCCAGCATCACCCATACATTCAATTTTCTCAACCAGTAAAGACTGACTTGACGGCTTCAGCGACCGCTTCTAGTCGGTGACGTAGAAATTACCACCTTGCTTGTTGACGAATAACAGGGTGTCTCCACAAGACCCGAAAGCAATCAAATCTAACGCGAGATAGACGTGGAATATCCCATTATGATCATAAGTCACTGGGGAAGGTCTACACTATCAACAGCCGCAGGGAAGCAGTAAGCCAAGACACCAAAATCAGCTGATTATTAAAACCTGCCAAGGTAGGGAGAATATTTGGGGCAAAGCAGACGGTCGAAGACAAGTACAAGAGTACAAGGGTGCACACACATCCACACCTGCACGCCTAGTCCTCATGGAAGAAGTAGTTGCCAGACCGCTTTTGTTCCACATCCTTCACAGAATTCAGTTTGTTAATGCGCGGACGGCAGTTACGGGAATCACGACGGAAGGTAATATTTAGAGCCTGCAGAAACTTGTTCATTCCCGAAACCATGTTCTGTGGACTATAAAGGAGAACAAAAACACCATTTTTACATCAGACCACAGAGCTTACCCCTTGCAAAAGCATGATGGTAACATATATAAATGATATTAGAACTGATTTTCGCACTGAACACGTGTGATTCAAAATCATCTACTACATACTTATCCCAACGTTAATCCACTAGAGGAAGAACTCACTATGAGTAAAACTGTTTCAAAGCATTTACTTAGAACAATCGAAAGGTATTAATAATCATCGGGACAAAGGAGGAAAACATCACGTGTAAATTTTGCTTGCAAACTATATTGGCTTTGGTGAAAGGAGACAATTAAATTGATTGAATGAATTTGAAGCAATTGCTTTGAACAGCAACCTAGACTAACTTAATGACGAAAGAAGAGCTGAATAATGTTAGGGACTAACCTTGTAGCCACAGCATGAACACCCGGGGTGCCCTCAAATACGACAACACGATCAGCCAGGTAGGTAGCCATGATGAAGTCGTGCTCGACGACAAATGCGGTTTTCTTGGCGTGCATGATGAAGCGCTTTATCACTTTCGCGCTGTGCAGACGCTGCTCAGAATCCAAGTAGGCCGAAGGTTCGTCTATCAAGTATACGTCGGCCGGGTGGCCCAAACACAGCGTGATTGCAAGACGTTGCAACTCCCCACCGGACAGATTCAACACCTGTGGTTGACAGAAGAAAATCCTAGCAAACCAATCAACACACACTAAGAACTCAGCTACAGTGATTAGCAGATTCCATTAAGGCATCGAGTTAATGGGGGATGCATGACTTCAGCAGGCAGTAAAATTTAATACGAAGGCGATAGTGACTCCATTCAGAAAAGCGCAGAAGTTCACGCCTAATGAGACTGGTATGTGGGCTTAAAATTAAAAGAACTAGGTTCCACTTTATTAATTGGCAAAATGAAATGAATCAGTCTTCAAAGCAAACTCGAATAAGCGACAGCAGAAAAATAAAAAAATTCAGGATAATCAACCATTGCTAAAGTAATACAACAAAAAAAAAAATTAGTTATATCATAACTTGATATGGATCCATCTTAAAAAAGTACGGCTCTTGACCTGATGACTTTACCCATTACCGTAGGATCACACACCAAAGTTAAAGTACATCGTTCTCACGAAGCATCCAAAGAAAATGGCTTTTGCATAAGCTTTAAATAAAAGGTCCAAACTGTGATTAAAAATAAAAGCGGAGCATAGAAAGTGCACACCAATTGACACGCAATTAAAGCGGTTATGATAAATTTGAAAATTTCAAACTCTCACTTGCCTCTTGATCATACAATCGTTCCATTTGCAGTGGTTTAAGAACGTCAGTAGCAAACTGCGGATGAGTGAAAGCAGCACGCATCTTTTCGTAGAGCAAATTTTGCACAGTCTTCTCCGACTTTGGACTAATCTTCTGTGGCTTGTAGGAAATGTTCAGCGAGGGCATCTTCACCCCATCATCAGGTTGAAGGCTACCGGCAAGCATTCGGATGAAGGTAGTTTTTCCAGTACCATTTTCCCCCAGCATCACAATAATCTCGGAATCCGTGAAAGTGCCAGCCTGAATTTCAAGTTTGAAAGAACCTAAGGTCTTTGTCATCGATGGATACTCATATCTGGCCATACGCTTAATTTCCTCCTCATTTCCGGTTTCAGAAACCTAAATCCAAAGCAAAAAACGAAAAGAAAAGGGAAACACGGTCAACAAGAAAAACTGTAACTTGATGGAAAGAAGTGCTTACCTTAAAAACCAGAGGAGTATCGCGAAACCGTAGATTTTCAGTTGGGACCATACCGTCAAGGAAGATATTGATACCTTCACGAACGGAGAAGGGCATGGTGACAACACCATAGGCTCCGGGGACACCGTAAAGGCAACATATGAAGTCCGACAAGTAATCAAGGACAGACAAATCGTGTTCAACCGCAACAACATAGTTTGTTTTCTGTGAGGTAAAAGTGTAAGTGCAAGCACAGGGCCTACATCAAGCAAATTGCGAATGGTTATCGCGGCATTTAGACGCTGCTTTACATCGAGATAGGAACTTGGTTCGTCAAACATATAAATGTCGGCCTTCTGGACACAAACCATCGCACAAGCAAACCGCTGTAGTTCGCCACCCGATAACTCGCTGACTTGACGATCGACCAGACTTTTCAGATCCAAAATATCCAGAATTTCGTCCTGATTGCCACGATCATCCTTGCGATTGAGAAGGCTTTTCACGTAGCCCGATACGACCTTCGGAATTTGGTCAACATACTGAGGCTTGGAAACAGCCTTCAAGTTATCTTCCAGAATTTTTGTGAAATAATTTTGAAGTTCTGAGCCACGGAAATAAGTTAGGATTTCAGTCCAGTCGGGAGGATCCTTTAAATGAATTTCGGGATTCATAATTAAGATAAAGTACTTAAAAAACGTTCGGACTAATAATTAAATACAATGAAGGAAGTTTAAACACATGTAGGACAAACCTTGTGACGACCTAGATTTGGTTTCAATTTCCCGTTAAGAATCTTCAAAGCAGTTGACTTGCCAATACCATTTGTACCGACAAGACCAAGAACTTCACCAGGCCGTGGCATGGGAAGTCTGTGTAATTTGAAGGAATTAGGTCCGAAGCGATGCGTTATTTGGCTCTCTAAGTTACTTGCCAAATTAATTATAGTAATGGCTTGAAACGGGCATTTCTTCACGCATATACCACACCCAATACACAGCTCTTCGGAAATGAACGCTAATTTATCCTGAGGAGTTACTTCAATGCAAAGTTTTCCTAGATGAAAACTAGAAAAGTCCATAAGGATTAATTACCCATCCGGTTAACTGGGCAGGACTTCTTGCACTCCTGCCTGCATTTCTTTGGCTTACATTTATCACTGCTAACAATGGCTATTCGGGTAAGCTTATCCTGTGTAGGAGGCTGGGCCATCCCCAAAAAATGTACAAAACGTGCTATACGAACTGCAACTATATTGGCTAGGGCGAAGTTGCCCTTGGCTGGGAGTAAGGTCGTTGGTCAATTGACCTTAACCTGAAAAGAACTATTTTAGAGTTATGTTGCTACAGTGCACAAATTAAACCGAGTAAATAGTCAAATTTTTTTATTTTGATCTAAACCAGGTAAGCCCAGCCTCATTTTTGACTTGCTGGATTGTGTGCAATAGCCGATATAAGGACAAGAGAACCTACAGGCACAAAGCATTAAATGTTGACCCGAAAAGCCTCACCCTTACTTAGAACGGTATTTTGCATTTATCGTAATTAAAATCAGTTGCTGCAGGGTTGTGATTGTAGGAATTTCATGTACCCATACATACTCTATAAGTGATGTGCACAGTTACTGGGGGGATATGAGCTTGTTCTTTCAGCCGCGCTGCCGAAATGGAAATACAAACCGAGGGGTTCAAAGAAAGTGTTCACTTAGTCACCCAACTTAACAAACATTAAATTATCAGGCTTGTACATCTCTTTTGACTAGCCACACTTACAAATGTGGTAACATCCAAGCTTTAGACTATGGAGGACGCGAAAGCTCCTACAATTCCCTAATTTTTAGATATGCGTCCTTCAGTACTTGCTTTCGTATTGAAAAACTTAAAATTGTTACCTGCATGGTGTTCTTCAATCGGTTTGATTAGCTATTGAAAAGTGATCGTTTCACTTACAGGCAATTTTTGGACATCTTTTGTGGAAATCAGTAGGCTGGTCCAGTGCAACACAGCAAATAATCCCAGTCGCAAGGGTTTACATTTGGTATGTTTTCAGTAGCAGAAATTACAACCCAATCCACAGTTTGACTGTCATTACTACCATATTTGGGCCAAGGGACATAAGAGACTGCTCATGGAAACGTGATGGAAGTATTGCATCTGCGCAGGCACTTTTGCATTGCTGACTTTGTAAATCAACAAATAGACCGTAAGTGTGTAACATGTGCATCTGGATCTCTGGGTACTGCTTTTACGATAAGTACTTTCTTGTATGTCACAAGATGTCTGACATTACTTCTCATAACAACGCTTATTGCTCAAAAGCTCACACATTACCCGGCTAATGGAACGACATTTTCTCTAGTGTTATGTTATATGGCTGCGCTGCTTCATTAGGTTTCGCAAGCAACGCATAAACAGGGTTTTTTGTACCACAGAAAGCAGTAAACTTGCCTTGAGTACATTGTAGCATTAGTAAGTAGGATGAGAACATAACGAATGGCACCGTTCTACTGGTCACCAAGGATGTCTTGGATTCACATTACATACTGGGAAGCATTTGCATTCTTGTTATCTAACTATGGTAGAGTTTCTTTTATCACGACTGAATAGAGGAATAATCATTGTAACGATGCCAAAAAATAGAAAAAAGTTTATTACTAAAGACTGAATACTACTCGTATGCAATAATTAATCAGCGCCAGATGCACTGGTACCCTGCAAGTGCGCATCTCTTTCTAGAGGCATTTCTTTGTTAGGGCCATTGAATCTGACAATTTTGGAGACTCGTACCTTTCTACTGATGTATTAACAGCAAGCGAAACAAGGAAACATAAAATACCGCATCAATGAACTCAGAGCAGTAATGTATCAAGTTAGGAATGTGTAGGATAGGTACACATTCTACGAGCTCCACTACAGTAAACTTTTTGAGCCATCGGCAGTGGTTGCATGGTAATGCCGGAATCGTGCTTCTACTTAAAAGGATATAAGTAAGCTATCACCGCAGTGCCTACATAGACAGGAGGGCTGCATTTTGACAAGGGTTGCACACACACACAGAACGTTTATGCGGATTCAGCATCCAACCTCGGCTTAACGTCCACACATGCCCATGAACCTTCCAGTATTGCTGTTTGAGTAAATCAAGTTTCTGCGTCCTTTGTCCACAAAAGAAGCACCCTGTCTCGAGTTCAAAGACCTCAAACGTTTTGGAAAGGATTGGGCTTCAATGCATTCACTCCTACGAGTCGGTCAAAAACACAAAAACTGCACAAAAATTCTGACTAAATATCACCGGAGTTTACTCTCATCTTTTCAAACCTTCCTCAGAATGAAATCGAGAATAATCCATGGTTTCTAAAAATTATTGTACTTTTCTTGTCACATTTGGCGGTTTGTCTAGCTACTGGTTCTCTGTATTTAGGCATATTCAACTATGCGATGAACTTTCACAAATTTTGAAGCAGCAATTACCAAATCTTGCATATTTAAAACGTGGGGTGCTAAACAATGAATCTCCTGCAAAGGGAATACCTGCTGTATAGGTTAGCCATCTGCACAGAGCCACGGAATTAGTGACTTGCCTAGGCTGACGTGCATGTACATCATGGTCCAACGATTATCCGAGATGTGAATTTGTCTCTACCCCTGGAATGCCGAATTACCAGCGGTACTTATTTTCACATGTAATATCCAGAGCCAAAAGTAGAATTCACATTCAGCATCTGCAGAACTAACACAAAGCATTCATCACAAACACTCAGATAATCGAGCATAAAACAATGTCAGTCGAATGTGTCACTGAACGACCCCTAACTCATCGTGTGGTTAACAAAACCGCATCACTGTACCTCAAACGGAGCAACTTTCAATCCCAAACGCGCATTTCAACGTCCTCTCAGCCCCGCTGCGACAGATGAGACACTTAAATCTGAGGCCGCCTATAGTATCTGTCAGAACTTTTAACGGTGGGCCCCGCTCATCCATTATACATCAGGTTTAATACATGAAATCAAAATTTGCGCAGAGCACTGACGAAATTCGCTTTTAAATTCTAACTGAAATGATAGATTCCACAGGAGCTATAACGAAACGAAATTCATCTAATCGGAGCCCAGATAAACCGGTGCAGTCTTCCCAAGTTTGAAGGGGTAACTGTGGCTAGCCACCGACGTGTTTAAAGGGCGCAACCAAAATCCCAATATGAGCGCGTTGGCTGGAGCGAAACTACCCACGCCCTCCAGCAGTTGCCCTAACAGCATCAGTAGAGCGAGGGAGAGTGTCATCGATCGCCCTCCCCTAATACAAGCATTAGCATAACTCGAAACAAACCGAGGCTAACAACACATAACAACCAAATGCGAAAAATCTCCCACTATAGCAACCCGTTGATACTTGGGGCATCAGACCCCCCTAAGTGCAACTGTAAATGTCAACAAATGCAAAAATAGTTATACCAAAAAATTCCTAAAAGACAAATGGATCGCCAAAAAATACAGGAAAATAAAGTGCCACATCTGGGCAAATCGTCTTTGATGAAATTACAGATTTATCCAGAGAGCCAGCCTCACACATTGTGAGGAAATAGGTTGGGTAGTAAACAAGCATGGAGCCCCCGAATCAATGCTAATAGGAAAACCGAGTTGACGTAGGCTGCTAAGGTCTCGACGCAAGCCAAACACCCCTTTGTGGGTTGCCTTCATTGCCATCACTCAAACTGGTGGGAGTGAATCATCAACTGCAGCACACAATCCCGATCGATGGACCTGCATGCTCACGAAGCAATCCAAGTGGTTAGGGGATCCGATCGCAGTCAGATGATCTGTGGGAATCATTGAGTTAATGAATACTTCGAAGCCAAAGTCTAGACATCAAGATTGACAACCGAAACAGCCAAGCTATTTCCCCACAAATACCCAGAACCTCACAATCAATGCCTAGGAAGCTTGCACATTTGTACACCATTAAACTCGATGGCAACGAAATAAACCTGCAATCCATCTCAAAGTCGAGGGACTCTTATTACAAGCACTAATCAAGGCATCGAGGCGCAATATTAGAAAACAAGTCCTTTTTGAGACACGAGTCACGAATGAAAAACGTAAATTACAAATTCCTGGAAACAGTAAATCAAGTTCTGCAAAGCAAATACCAATAAGACACAAGTCAAACCACAGAGTACACAAACCAAAAGCACCAAAAAAGTCAGCAGAAAATACCAGGTAAGGCTTACCATACGATCAGAGAATTGAATACTTTTAAAATTAATAAGAACTATGCAACATGTGGCAGAATTTGATTACATACCACAAGGGAAGATGTGCAGTTTGTGGACATTATATCGAGACCAATGATAGGGGGTAAGGATGGGAAGAGTACAGACGTGCTATCCTTACAAACCATCGGAACGCGGACTGTGGGAAAGAAATACCACCTAAAACACTAACGTCAAAAATCTGCAAACTGAAAAAACTGCACACAGTAACACATCGAACGTCAAGATCAAGCCAAGTGAAGAATAACATAATCAGATCACGGGATTGCATCAGATGTTTAAATCAGTAAATCAATACGACCAAAACTCACGTAGACATGCGCGTTGGAGACATCAATTGTTCGATAAACCCACAACACAGAACGCGAAGACAGGAACCAACTTTATCAATAATATAAGAAGTTTTCAGACCAAACTACTGTTTTCGTAAACAGGAAGGTCAACTGTTCAATAAATCGAGGGTTTCGAGACGATAATCACAACAGATCTTAAAATCCAAAGACAAATTTTAAGCGACCACAATTACACACATTGGAAGTCGGAAAATGAAAGAATCTGGATCGGCTTGCTATGAAAAAGGGCACGGTCACAAATGGTGGAATGCAGTTAGTGTTAAGATGCAGTCGAAATGTAAAGTTGTCAAAAGGTAACCAACGCTAGGTACAACATGCTAAAGAAGTTGGGATAAATGAAGCGGATCGGATAAATCCAGGAGAGTATGAAATAGAAGGCGCGTCAGTTTGCCGAGTTACAGAGAATAAGCGCGACGATAAGCCCATATAGACCCAAAACTTCCGCGAAAATGAGAATAAGGACCATCCCCACGAAGAGACGAGGCTGCTGCGCTGTTCCTCGAACGCCCGCATCACCGACAATCCCAATAGCGAATCCGGCTGCTAGTCCACAAAGCCCCACGCTGAGACCTCCACCAAGTTGCTTAAGGGAACTAGATTAGACACCATTATCAAGCATAATTAAAGTATACATTGCCATTGATTTTGATCTGTCACTTTGTTGAGAAATAACAACGGACACCACTAATCCATAAATGGCAACTATACCAGCCATAACGACTGGAATGATGGATTTCATAATGAGTTCAGGACGCATAACCCCCATGGAACAGATACCTGCCCCGGATTTGGCGGTGCCATAAGCCGCACCGAAAGCTAAATTAGGGTACCTTAAATATTAATAACAAACCACAAAAGACCATTGAGGCTGTGGCACCCATAATCCCGAAAAAGGGCGCATAACTAGGATCAGAAGACATAATGATAACTCGATGGCGAAGAAGCAGCTATGTGGAGTAGAGAGCGCCAGAGTTTGGAACAGTAAAACAAGAAGATGTTGAAAGTGATCTGTTCTCTCTGCATGTAGATTAGTCAGTCTTAAATCATGCAACAGTTTAATTTCTTACAAATATTTAATTTAAGGTGCAACGTTGCATTTTTTGTGAAGAAAACTTATAAAATAGAATGCAAGGCAACATTGTGGTCCAGAGTAAGGTGACATTAGCCGAAGTGTGTTGGACACAATGACAGTAGGGGATAGTAGCCGACTTGTAATTATTCGGCTGGTGACAATTTCATTTATGATTTTATTGAACCATGATTCTAATTTCATAATGAATTTTAACGCTTTTGAAAACGCAGTAAATTCGGACAGCTTTCCTACCTTGATTAATGAATTTTCTTCTACCTGTAAAAGGGAACAGTGGCTGTTGACTTGGTCCGCGGATGTGATGTCGAAGCACTAATAGGACCTGTTACTAACACGAAGGTTTTGGCAAGCAAATAAGCTGTCAAATGGATAACTAAATAATTGGGAAGCCAAATGTACCTTAGGTAAATGTGCATGTGTGCTGTGCATGACAGTCCCTAAGCACTTTTTAGGGTTAAGACATCGTTTTGAACAATGCATAAATAATAGTCGCTTCAGTGTTTGTTTAATAGAAATGCTTTCGAACTAGGAGCATGAATACCAATGAAAAAAGTAAAGTAGGCCAAAAAGGTGGTATTCGACAAGCTTCAGAATCTTCTCCTCTGTAGAAAGTGTACAATGGCAATGCCGACGCAAACTTTTGCTACCTAGAGTAGGGGTTGCACATCCTTCAAGTTCAGTTAGAATTCCACCGCGTCACCTTAGTAGAATCTTCAGAGAAAATGTCTCTGTCTTTTAAGAAAACAAAACTATTGCATGCTAGCTAGAGGAGAAAAATACTGGTAGCTAAAACTGAGTGGTGGAAAACTAAGTATATTGAAAATGGGCTTTGAATGTATCTTGTAAGCGAGAGGCAGGAAGACGGTTTAAACCTGGTCATGGATGAAGGAGTTCGACCCATTCCCATCATAATTGATTTAGCGTTACAAAGGGGAAGTAATGCCAAGTATTAAATCTTGAGCTAATTCTAGGCATATTATAAAGCGTACTGCCAAGATTTCTTTCCCTACTGGTATCGTCCCTTTTACCGCCATATTCATCCTCTCTCCAGAGAACAGTGTTGTAGAGGGAGAAATTGTGCGAGTCTTATTACGTGGGCTCAGGAAAGCTTGGGCCTTGGGCTTGACTTGGCTACACCCTGTACTAGCATATATGGATGGGAGGCATTTGAGAGTGGACAGGATAGTGGATAGTACGGCTCACCTGATCTTGGGACGCAGGGCAAAGCAGTCCAACGTGGATGTGTAGGATTAAACAGACAACTGGACGTGTGAGGCAGTGATGTCAGACTGGGTCCCTGACGCTTCCAGACAATTATCATTTGCTGATAAAGAACGCACTGAACTACCGCCAGTGCCGATGGAACAAATCAGAAAAGGATGAAGTACACGTTAAACATACCGCCCTAGTTCCCACCGGTCATGTTGGATGTGTATAACGGGCCTACATTAATTAATGTCAGGTCACACTGGGAAAGCCGGGATCGATCTCGAGCGCTTTGCAAAGGTCAGATAAGGGAAGCTCTGAGACATAAGTCTTGGAGATTTTAACGTTCCGTAAAGCCTTACTCTTCTAGTTATTTATTTGACTTCACGGGGGGGGGGGCTTCTGCGTAAAAAATGAAACATTTATAATAACGTAAAACATCGAGTTGAAAAGAGGCTGTGGGAAGTGCTATTTGCTGTTTGAGGGGCATTTCGAAAATCGCAGATATGAACTGCTTTTAACGGAGAAAACCTCACTTATCCATTGCTTAAAGGAAAGTGTAAACTGTTACATTTGATGTCTAAAGATCACTGATTTTGAGTTTAATAACAACGGACTTCTGAGTGGAAATTCATTGGCATTGGGCGATGTCTGGTTGAATTTGTTGTCCTATGCTTCGAGCTGCACTGCGATGCACTTGACGGTGCCAAATCATCTCTGCATTGCGATTTTGCGCTGTCTGAAAAATACCTCATCCCGCCCAGATAACACCGATTTGCAGCGTTCTACTGTTTGTTGTCAAGATGGTTGTTTAATACGAACAATCCTGCACTAGGTACGATAACAGGGGGAATCTCAAAGGAACTCCCAATGAAACGCTGTTTGTTTGGTCGTAACTTCATAATCACGTTACTCCCAGCATTTAGTCTATTGACCTTTCAGGCATCAACTGTCTACAGCTATAATACTATCAAGATCGCATAAATGTGAACTGTTAGAATGCCAACGTAAACATGCACGTTCTAGGGTTCCACGCAGCCCTTCTAAGGCAGTGTGAGGCCAGAGGCCATTAAGCTCACCAGTTCCTTGTCATGCTTGTGTCAATCCAAGGACACACTATCCAACCGAAACACACTAACTCAACGAAGCCAGTTAATTTTAGCAAACCTTTTGCGTATCAAACGACTAGTGCGCCTTATGGTCATGTCCAGACTGATTATTAGGGACATCTGCCAATCCCTTCACCAAATTACGTAAAACCCAAAAATAATATTCTTTAAATAGAATTGATTTTGGCTAACCTACCAACCTTTTATCTGTAATTCATTCTTCGTAGTCGTTCACTGACTGCCATAATCGTCCTAAGCAAAAGCACTTCAGAAGTATTCATCTGCCCGTGTTGCTGTATGCACTAATCACCCCTGCTTTTGCAATCATTTGGAACGCAACGCGTCGCTGGGTGAAATAATTACCATACATTCAAAGACAAACTCGAGACCTAGGGAGGCTGAGTTCGTGGAGGCCCATCAATTTGGCTCAAATTATCAGGCTTCGCATTTCGCTCGTTAAACGACTTACTGGAGCAAGATTTGTTAATCCCCACTGAGCTTCAGTCATTCACAGTAGTTCATGTGAAATGCCGAACAGTAGCAGTGTATTTGTGAATGCGTATTCAATAAACCCTCTTTTGGAAGTTCCTTTATAGCGGAGAGTCACCAGCCCACAACATACAAGTGGCAATTTACAAGCTTTTATCTACCCCAGGATAAAATCACTTAGCACGCAAAAAATATCAGAGTCACTCTCGAATCCAGCGCATCTTGACTTAGTCTGAAGCGATATAACCCAAGACAATAAGTGAGAAAGGTGTCTACTTCCGATATACGCACAGATATTCCCGCGATAGCTGTACTGCCATATCCCAGCGAAAATCTCATCAAACAAGCCTGTGTGGAATTCCGAAAGAAAATTCAGTCTTCACCGTTTGGAATGCCTTAATTGAATGTATCATTTCATCAAGCGTAGAACGAAAATCACAGATAGATAAATAAAATCGCCATAAGCAAGGTATGCACATGAAGATCGTAGTAGATATTATAAAACCATTTCTCATCACATTTCCAACGGTATTCAGCCATCTCACTCCGGTTCAAACGCAATATAGGCAGCGATGAGTGCGAAACCAAGCACCAGCGAGAAGATTTTGCCGATCCTATCCCGCCCTACTGACACCGTGTCCGACTCAGATTCACTAAACTCGTGAGGTAACATTTCACAGAAGACCACGAAGAAGAAAGTGCCACATGCGAGACCTTGGAGCACTGCAATGGCCATGAGGAGAGCAGGTGAGGAGCGCTGAGCGATCAACGCCCATCCGATGAGCACACCAATGGGCGAGGCGAGGGCGAAGAAGAGAGCGCCCACCCATTGAGAGCGCGGGATCCCACCTTCTCGCTCATTGTGCGCAGTAGCCAGTGAAACACCAGTACTGATGGCCATGATTATTTTGTGCAAGATGAGAGCTGAGAAGAGGGTCATCACCTCGGAAACACTACGCTGAAGACCCACCGCCAGCCCTTCGAATATGGAGTGCACGGAGAGGGCAATAAGGAGAAGCATGATGCGGAAGGTTGAGGGGGCATCCTCTGCAGCGCTAGATCCGAGAATGGTTTCAGGATCGTGCGAATGGCTGTGACGCTGGTGCGGAGATACCGTTGATGCCTCATCAGAACGTCGATCGTACGATGGGTGACGGTGGCGTCGTTTGTGACAGATATGAACACATTGCTCTACAGACAGCACCATGAAGAAACCCAGGAGAGTGAAGAGAGATGAGAAGGGATATTGGGAATTGATTTTTAGTGCACTAAGAGCCACCGCCGTTGCGTCTTGCACCTCAGGGAAGAGATCCATAAGACCTGTTCAAAGTAATGGAAATACCATCCTAACAAAAGAAAGTAAAAGTAAAGTAAATAGGGTCAAAACTCAAAGCGTGCGAGCCCTAGTACATGCAATTGTTGAGAACCTGCCTCATCATCCTTTCTTTCGAGCCCCAGAGAAATGGGGGCATATTTAAGTAGTAAATAAAAATTATCTGACTGATCGTTTTGCGATGTAATACAAGTAATGGCACTTCGGTTGACATTTCAGAACTGGCAAAAAGCTAAACGTGAACGCAAAAAATCAAATGGAAAAGCAGCCATGGAAACCGCCTGTCATTAGCTTCATTCAGACATTAGTATGCCGTCTAATGGTCACGAAAATCACTTCAATTTTGAAAAAAACATGTTATCTCTTATAACACGACGTTATTCACACGCTTGTGAAATTGTTTACCTTCTTTAAAAAGAAGGCATTCTGACAGTTTTTTGTGGGGCTGGTTCTGAAATCGATGGGTCTACGTGGTACAAATTTAATGAGATCCACACTGACGAGGAGCTCACTCACCAAATGGCCTAACCGACACCTTGTCGAAGGCAAATTAAGGTGATTTCCTAATCGTGCTAACGGATCTGCGCCAAGACTAGTGGAGCATTTGTCCTGTGTCAATATCTGGTTTACCAAGTAAGCGCACAGGTTACAGTATATGTAATTATCCATTGAGACATAAAAGAAAGCAAAATTGAACAGAAAATTTAAGAATTTGGACCAATAAGCCGTGTGAAAGCTTTTCATAATAATACGTAGTACTTAAAGAAATGAAGGCCGGTAGACTGTTGTTTATCTCACATTTAAGAACGATTGTGCACTGTTTTAGTGTGAATTAAATTACGCCCGGCATGTTATGCCCGATGCAGCATAAGCGGTGTGCAAATGTTTGTGTCGTTCCGTAGTTTAATACCATAGCGACATCAGCCCGCCTACATCGAATTGATTTTAAACGAAAGAATCGCCTCAATAACGTCACGGTGAAATGGTTGTAATCTCATCCCGCTCCACTATCCAACTCAAAATTAAACCACCGAAAATTAATGGTTAAAGTCGTTACTTAGCTAGGTTAGCGCATTATCTAACCTAGGTTCCGCAAAACCCTCACAACACGCGGTCCAGAATGGGGCTTACAAAAGATTGCCCCAAAAACTTCAGGACTATAGATAAGCAAACGATCAACTTTGATTGCAGGTGTGTTAGATGGTGTAAATGCCACTTCACCTTAATTATTGTATTGGGTAAAGATAAGATTAGTCGAAGACAATAAAATCACGATTAAACAATACAGAAGTCGAAATTTTACTGGTCTTATTGCAGTTGGTACAAGTTTCCTTTACGTCCTTGGCACCATGAATCCAGGAATTTTACAGCCCAACGTCTTCAAAATGCAATGGTTTCAAAGCCTACATACCCGAGTGAACGCATAAATGTATTGTATCTACTTAAGCAAGGAAAGAATCAGCGACGATATTTAAGGCAGCAGTAGCCTATTTCCTTCCGCTATTCTGATGATAAAACGAGAGAGACGATAATTCAGCTTTCCTATTTGTTACCCATCCATAATGGGAAGATAGTGAATGATTAGTTCATGCAGACTAGTGTATCTGGAATCGACTGAAACATGAAAAGATTAGAACAATAAAAGATTGTTGAGGTAGTTTCATTCACTCCAAAAAGTATCCATCACACAATGCGGATTTTCGAGTAATAGGAAGTTTAACTAGAAAAGGGTAAGATACAAGGTTAAAGAAGTTAAAGATGAGGTGACCCAGCTGTAAAGGCAAGCCCGTCTCATAACTGCCCATTATTGCGGTATTTAGACCTGAGATGCATCCCATTCGAGAACAAAGCAACGACTCCGAAGTACGGGACGAATCAAGCTTGATAAACCACGCTCACCACTAACCAAGTCCATGAATAAAAGGGCATGGGAACGGCTAACGAAATGGGTGCGTGGCCTACTAAATAACCGACTAACTACTAGTGAGACACTAGTGTGACGGATGTCTTCAACACGCATAGAATACATGGGACCAAGAAGGTAAACAAATTGACACAATACAAACAGCTATGTGAAAAATGTGAAAAAAACCGCATACATACTGACAGACGACAAAGTAGAGAAACCAAAAACGGCGGCAAGCGTGATATTTAGATAAGTGACAAGTGCCCTTCTCGACCAAGAATAAGCTCGCACTGCAATGCTGCCGTTACAGGCATAAGTGGATGCTATACCGTGCGGTGACAAGTATACTGCAAGTTTTTATTGACCTTTTATGGGTTAGCAATAGAACATTTAGCCATACAAATCTGAAAACGATGCATCCAAACAAGACGATTAATAAAAATCGCTCGATGTATAGCAAGTCAATATGTCTAATGGATTAGAGCACGTGGGAAGGTCTAGAAGGTTCGTGCGAGTCAGTGGATGGAAAAGATGCAAAGTGGAATCGCCGACTAACATAAGTCAAGGCACACCGATTACTCAATGGTAAGGCGCCAAATTTCCTGCGAAATCATAGCAATTTGTACTATCAAAGGTTATACGGACAAAATTAAATCAATAACAAAAGGGACTACTGAATATGTATCTTGATGCTTGATCAAACAAAATTAAAAGAATAGATTTGAATGAGACCACGAAAGAGTAGCTCATGCCGAAATTACGCGATGGGCAGACGTACCGGTGGAGAGGAAAATGCCCGCGGCAAAGCAGTTGATACGACTCGCCCACCTGCGAAACATGCGCATTCGCCTGTGAGAGCTGCGCCGACGAATGCTTTTGATAGGCACAGAGGGTGGAATCCCTCCATTAGCTGTCGCAGAACCGTTAAAAACCCCGGCTACAACATCATCAGCTGTGCCGTTCCTCATGGAGCCATCGCCCCAGTGGAGGCGGTGATCATCGCGCAAGACGGAGGTGTCCTCCTGACGTTCAATTTCGTAGAAAGGTGTGCTAAGGTTAGGCGTCTGCGGCGTTTCAGATGCCTGGGAATCGGGGCCGCGAGTCAGTAACAACTCCTCAGACTCGGTACTTTGCGGATCCAGAGATGATGCCTCTCGATCGTCCATCTGCTGTTTAAAACAGCGGTGCCTGAAATTACTACTACTTAGCCTCGACACTTCAGGTAGCTATGAAAGGTAGGGATTATTGTCTCGAGAATTTCGTTCTACTGCAAATAGATTTTACACAATTTCCATAGGCATCAATTTTGGCAATTCTCTATATGTCCATCAGTACTAATTACGCCAGGATCACTAGCTGTGACCGTGAAGGTGCGAATGATAGGCATTACGTTGATCGATGGTTTGATTTCATTTCGATGAATTTTATTTCGACGAGTCACACAATAAGTATGGAACGCGACCCAGATGAGCAAGAATGAGATCAAGGCTACAGAAGAAACAAGTAGCTCTCAAGCTAACAGAGGTTGACACGATTACTAGTAGTTGCTCGAATTCAGGACCGAAAATGATTATGTGTATTGTTGGGACTGAAAAAACTGATAATAAGAACATGATGCCTTTGCCGGAAACTAGCCGCAATTTTTATCAGCATTTTTAAACATCAGTTGATACCTTTCGCTACTAGTTTCCAAGGAAATCGTGCTGCGAATAAATAAATTCGACACATACGATACTTTAGATCATTATAATGACAAATCAGTTATACTTAACTAATATGTAATCATACGTAAATGTGGACACAAGTATGTCAACTCTACTCTCCTCTAATAGCAGGCCTACTTCCGGAGGGGTGCACCTTACGTCTTCAGCAAATGCAAAGTGAAATGGCTCAGTAGTGCATCTAACGATCATACCAAACGCATCAAAAAAACTGAAGGATAAGAAAGAAGGAGAAGCATACCCTCGAGGCACGGCTGGCGATGGCGTCGCCAGAGTGGGGACCGTTGGAGGCGGCAGTGACGCAAGAAGTGCGCGAGCGCATCCGCCGCGTAACACAAATCATCAAAAAGAGAGGAAAGGCACAGGCTGCCGCAGTGATGCTAAACATGCCCACGGCAACGCCCAACTTTACGTAGGTCAGCCGATGGCCATCGTCGGTAACAGCGTTGGAGATGCTTGTAGAGTTGCCAGAGTAGGTGTAAATCGCCAGATCCCCCGCAACACATCGCCTACTCCAAAGTGAGAGTAGCAGCGTCCATACAAGCAGCCAGTAGTCGTTCCAGCCCTGAAAGAAGGATTGAGCAGAAAACATTAGGCTCGACGGAGAAAAGAACTACCATAATGAGAACAAAGTCCAACAATCGACTTGTAAGGATTGCAAAAGAGATGAGTCTACCTTTAGGAATTTCATTCAAGGAGCCGACAATGAAACAGAAATCTGAGTTTGATAATCTGCACACTTGGAATAGAGCCGAAGGTAAGTTAAACAGGCATTTCAAATCGCAGGAAATGGGATTCTTTTTGAAAAGGATCAAATATATTAAAAGCTGTTTAGAACTCCGTCGAGCAAAAAAGCAAGCGAACGCGTTTATTTAAAGATCACTCTGACAAAGAAGCCATAAACTACACAATTCACACGAATAAGAACGAAAACACAGGCAGTAGACTACACATGTGCTTACTCATCGCGATGACACCTTGATGCAGCTAAACAGGGATGCACAAGCACAAAATAAGCTGGTAATTTTCGAAACGTAACTTAGAAGAAAATAAGATACACCAACATGAAAACATGGTTGGTGTGACTGTCGTTACGATGAAATTGGTAATACTGGAAAACACCTTTATGCCCTTGCATTCCACGAAAAGCTAAACGAAAAACCGGGAGGTGAAATTTTTGGGGCGTAAATAAGCAAATTTTAAACAAGCATAAGAAAGATGGGAATAAATCTGAACACTTCACAAGCGAATTGGTACCAATACATACCTATTATCTCACAAAAACAACGGTTTTAACACTCCAAATGCAAATTGCCACTTCTCGAAACCGAAGAATCGTGGACAAGCAATGACGTTCAAATTGAAGAAACTCGAAGGTGTGAATTAATTAGGTCTCATTTCAAGCACCGGAAACTACGCTTTGAAAATACGGCTCATCCCAAAAATTGTTTACAAGGTAAACATGTTGAGCAAACGTAAAATTTGCTTCAGTAAAATCAAAATCACGGAAAGGGAAATGTGATCGTGATTTAGGGAAACAATAAGTGAAGCTTCCATTCTACAAAGGAATGAACGTTCTGGATTTTGCAGAAAGGGCAGGAAACAAAAAAAGGATGGAACAGGAGTTTCTTGGCATAAGGGGACCAACAAGACTCAACTTACAATATTCAGGAGCAGCGAGATATTCAGAAACGATATATCTTGAATGGGTTGGGAAACTACGCCACGATGAAAACACGCTTAATAAATAAGAACAAACTTGCGAAAGACCACGTAGTACTAATAGGTGTTGGATGAGTCAGGACTTTCCGATAAGGACAGACTCTGACATGCGTCAAAGAGCAGAAGCTACCAAGTTTGGTAATGTATTTGCACGATCGCAGCAGAAGAGCACTTTAAAGTGTCAGCGAATTCGCCAACCTTTAATACATATACATTGAGCAGACACAGGATTTGTCACGATAGCTATGCAACAATCAGTATATGATGGCATAGTAGGAATACACACTTCATATTAGGCATTTAATTGAGGACAACGAAAGTAGCGTATCTTTAGAGATGACGTGTAAACAACAGAACAAAGAGTGGGAGAGTAACGAAATGAAGCAAATAAAATGCTAGGAAGCATAAGCTCGGAAACACCACAAACTGGCTGGAGTCTACACTTATCTCTCACGCGTTTGTCAAGCGAAATTGATGATCACGGTAAGAAGCTGAGGTACTTGATAGGAAGGGTCATGACTTCTCAGAAGGAATGTAATTCAAGAAGCTGACAAAGCCAACCACAAAGAAAGCGAGAGAGTTTAAGCATTAATTTGTGTCGGAAGTCGCAAATGGCAAAAATTTACCGACAAATAAAAAATATAGCTTCGCCTTAAGTGCATAAATTTTATCAGATCATGACTATTCTTTTAGGAAAGAAAAGTATAAAGGCAGTTCGATCACGGCTTTTAAAAATCGAATGCACCTAAGAAGAGAAGGGCAAGAAAGGTAGTGCGTCTCTGTGACATAGGTATCGCACGAAAAATATGGGACGAATCAAAAGTTTCGTACCATGAGGCACAGAAAAAAAACATTAAATCTAGGATACAAATAGTAGCAAAAACAGTATACATCAATAACTTTCAAAGAGATGACGCATCAGAGGAACTAAATAAATGTTAAAAATTGCCTAGCATGGGGTAACACACGTACCATTAGAAAAAAGTCACTATGGAACAGATTAAAGAGCATCCCTCTTATACACATAGCAGCTGCGATGAAGGCAAGGCTGCGATTGGCTAGGGCTTAACCAATAGCGAAGCCGATTGAATGGAATGGAATTGAATTGAACAACACCCACAATGAACGCGTAGACTAGGCGCACTTTTTTGACATGGAGTGAGGTGCCCAAGAGAGGACTTACTAAATGCAGCAATTCCATACTTTTAGACTTCGATAACTGAGGGAATGCAAGAACAGCAGCAATGCCAATCTTGACAGTAGAATTACGAAGTTGAAATTGGCACCTACAATCGGAATAAGTCGCTGATGATGTTAATCTCACAAGGTTGATGTTATCTGTTTTCACCTTCTAGTGGCTTCAAGCATCGAATGGGGCGTGGATGATACAGAATAGTGAAGAAAAGTCCACTTTGATGGTCTGAGCTTTTTGGAGACAATTTCAGCGACTGCCAAACGATGGGAGTCAAATAAGGTAATTACCAGGAACAATTATTGTCATCACCACCAAAAACTACTAATCTGCTAACAGCATTTTAAAAAGTGGTCACTTGAAATAAAGGGTTCTGAAAAAAGGATTAGAAGTAGTGAACGTAGGAGCAAGTGGAAAAAAAACAAACATGCAAACATGCTGAAAAGTGTCTATTTAAGGTAAGATAATTTATTTCACAAGAGAAAAAAAACAACTAAAGCTACCAAAATACCAGTAAATGCAGCATAGTACCCATGGAAATGTGCAATGATGATTCGAGCTGTTCAATGTCGCAATCGGATGTAGGGTATATTGGGATAGGCCTGAGTGGCACAAGGTGTGCAGAGCCACTCGACCAAGGGTCCCTCCGCCTTGAGGAGGTAGAAGGCCTCGGGGGTGAGGCCGGAGCAATGGAGATGGAACCAGCCTCGACATCCGGCCTCGCATTGCACCGGTGGGTAATTGCAAGACAGCATCTTTCCAGGCAATGAGGAGGGAGGAGCGGGTGGCTCAGTGAGATCGCGAGAGCAAATGAGGCACACTGTGCCCTGTGCAGGCATAGTAAAGGGGGGCGCAGGACCGGAAGGAGGCATGGAAGGAGCTATGCCTACTGGCTGTTGACCATGGGGAGGCACTGATGGCGGTACTTGCTGCTGTTGTTGCATTCCCATTGGTAACTGACGAGCTGATTGTCGTGTGGGGTCGGTGACTGAAAGACCCAAATCGACTTATTTGTATCAGCAAATGAGCGAAGGAAAAGGCGTCAGTTTACAGCTAATTGTTTCGAGGCGCGTGATTACTAGTAGTAGAAATGGGGTTGTTAGGAGCCAGCCTCGTAAGTGACCCAGCTTCAAAAAGACTACTCACCGCATGAAATATCGCAAAATATATTTACGAATTTGAAAAAAATAAAGCACACAATAGGAGTAATTGCAGAGATCGAAGTACCAAAACCTGAGAAAATAATTGTACAAACGATGGTTTATGTTATTTGATGTTTCCTTGGAAGGACTGAGCTGGAAAACAACTACGGCACCTTTAAGAGTCACGTTCAGAAAGAAAACCCAAATATCTTCCACAAAATCAACATTAGTACCGTCGCCAAGGTTACACTACCAGTTATCTTATCTAAGCTTTGTAAGTAATGGGATATATTGGGAGAATTGGAACTGATTTGAGAAAAAAAATTTCACAAATCGTCTGGCGGCACGAAATTATCACTCATGGGTGTCGTGCATGACACTAAATGGTTCAAAAAGCCCCAATGAATCAACAAATACGAAGGAATTTGGCATTATATTTAATACAGAAGCTTATTTTAATTATCCATTCATTTTCTGAAATAAAATAGATTGGCATCTTGTTAATGGCTGGTTGCTACAAATGATTTAGTAAATAACTCAATAAACAGATGAGAGTAAATTATTTCCTCCACAAGTCAGAACAGAAGCCAATGGGCCCCAAGCAGAGCGAAATAAAGGACAAAATATATCATATTTTATGCAGAAATTAAGGGTAGTGTCAAAATAATTTGCTGGAGACAAGATAGCGCATTGGATAAGTGTATTTAACGAAGATATTCACAACGGAAAACTGCAGGGACCGAATGAACGAAACTTCTGAGAGCTGAAATCAACAGGGAACACAGGAAATTAAACTCACCTTCCATGCTCCTCATCGGCATTACAGGATTTGATTGGGGCTGTTGATGCTGAGGCATGGGAACAGGCGAGGAGATAGGTGGCTGCTGGGGAGCAAAGGGTTGCTGCGATGGCATTGGAAGAGGTAGGGTTCTTAGGACCCCGGCAGCACCGGGAACCGGTTTAACGCCAAATCCGCCATCGTAAGGCGAAGGATGACCCACCGGTGGCAATGCAGCCGCATCCGGTGTCGGCACGGGACCTATTATCCCGCCCTCTGCCGTATGCTGACCAGACGGCGATACGCCAGGAAAACGCGAGGCCGTTGGTGGTTGCAATGGTGCTTGGAATCCTGAGTGAAATAGAAAAGGACAGCCTAACCGATTCCGCATAGCTTCAATGCTGCTTAGAGAGGCAACGGCTGATGCCATGGTAGAAGGTTTCCATATGTAAATTCTATTCCATCAAAAGATAGTTTTCGCAAAAAAGTAGATATACACGCGCAATAGATGGGCATGAAAAATAGAATTACTAACAAGCAAAGAAACCCAACCGTCGATTTAAGCTATAGAAAATAGAAGCGCATACGTAAAGCAATAAAGACAAAAGCGCAGAAACTAGGTAATATTTGCAATGAGCTTACTCTGCTGTTGCAACATGTCAACAGGCATTTGACTAGACATCTGATTGTATACGGACTGCTGTTGAGGTACGTGAGGTGCACGCACATTGGTACCAGGCAACATCATTGACGTTGGCGGATGTTGATACATTGAGGGGGCACGCTGGTAGTTACTAGAAAGTGGATCACCAGGGCCATTCATATTAGGCCCCATGACTTGGTTGTGCACTGACATTGCATTCTCGGTAGGATACTCACCCATTCCCTCCTACCAAATGAACACTTAAAAATAGGGCTAACCATCTGATGCATCTTCCCTGTCAACGGACCAACGGTCGCAACATTTCGTCCCATTCGAGGGGAATTCTGAAAATTAGGAGGTCGCATAGGCTGCTGCATGTAAGAGGCATGACCATTAGCCCCAAATTTATTCATCTGAGGCTGCATATAGCTTGGCTGTGGATTATTTAATATGGTCGACGGGTTTTGCTGGTTTACTGGAATACGAGGGTCCATCGAAAGCGCCTACCGCTAAACCCTAAGTGGTGAGAACGACTCGTCAGTGCTTTATTGCATAGCCATCCAATCGAAGTACAGCATATAACAACATCGTTATCATTTTTAACCGAGTTCTTTCGCATCTTTTAAGGCAAAAATTTGCTTCCAAACCGTATAAACTGGTAGCAAAGTTAGGTTCTGAGGAATTATGTTTAGAAACGAAATCAAAGGAAACAAATTGCAAAACAAGTTCAAAGACCGCAACACACAAGAATACCTTTAGTGAAAAATTTCCCGGCATTCATTATGCAACTTTTCCTGTCTATTTTGAGGTTTAAGGACCATCTTCATGCTTTTTCCTTCGTGTCCAATGTGCAAATGGACGAAGTGGCTAAAGTGTATAGACTATCGTTTCATGCTGATTTGAGATTTAACGTTGAAAAGATTTGGGTACCGCGATTGGAAAATCATGGTATTATTTAATAATAACCTGAGGTATATATTTCAATACTTTGTTTGTTTAACTGCCGGTTAAGTTCAGCTGGGCGGCAGCATATCCTTTTCGATTGGATCTGCCTTAAGGGTCGCGGCAGCTGCCCCTGTCCCTCCGTTGGTCGGGTCTGTCTATCGCTCTGCCCTAGTGCTATGTCCTCTTTTGCCCTCAGGGGAGTCCCGGGATTCTACACATGTCACCCTGAACATTCTTCGAATGTTCATGCGTGTACCGCTGTCTTAGACTTTGCAAGCTACTTTCATTCCTTCTGTGAACTGACATTTTCTATATTCTTTTGGGTTATTAGAACTTTATCGGTGGCACGCAGTAACAAACTACACCAGTGTGCAAGAAAGCCTACTGTTGTATTTCGGAGCCTTTAAAATGCTCTCAGTGAGCCAGAATTCAATCAACGGGGTCACGTTGTTTAGTGCTCACGGTGTCTTGTCCAAAGTGGGTGACCGGGACACTGTCGTGGGAATAATCCATAGCCATCGATAACACCGCTTTCTAACAATTTTACCGAACTGATTGCAGCACCCCGAAACTACCCTGAATACGGGGACCTCTCGTCCGCGTGGAATATGCGCCACCGGCGTACAGGAGGATTAAGGGGTAAGTGACACGGCCCGGGGGCCAGGCTGCCAGACGAAAGCTAGATGACGGGGCTTTGGGTCGAGCAAACAACTCAAGTTCAGCATCAAGCTTTGGAAAAAGTTTGCTAACGATCTGCCTTAGTTTAATTAGTTCGATTAAACTCACACTCAGTAATTTTCCTGAAATGCTTGAGGGTATTAGGGATCTTGTAGGGGAATTTCATACGGAAAGCTGGTGTTTCGTCTGCAGTCAACTCTATCATTTTTATCTTGTCAGTATGGCTAGAACACCCATTCGATATATGCAACTATGGATTAGGATCGTGCAGATGACATTTACATAGGATGAACGAAACTCCGTAGGAGATTATTCGAAGACTCAGGTTCGTTACAACGCCTTATGAAAGTGTTAGCATCTGAGCATAAAAGGATATTGCTTAAAAATGTAACAATGGCGTAAAAGACAAAGACATGAGATGACGGAGGCGTGTGCTCGGTGGCTAGTGGGAGTTAGTTATGGTATGGGAGGATTTGCCCGTGGAAGATGAGCGTATGCGGTTGAAACAAAAGGGAAAGTTGAGGCGAAGAGATCAGCCTTGGTTCCTCCACTTGCTACGACGTTCGCGAAATTTGCGACCCGTGTGATAACCGAAAATTTTGTCAAGTGCCTTCTGGTAAAACGGTCGACAGTCTGGGGAATCGTCTGCAAAATAAACAGGCAGATAAATACAGAGCTGTTGATAAGCCTCTGAATATTGAGCAGCGAAAAAGCGACTAAGTTGTCTATGCACAAAGATCCCACACAGGGTACGAAATTGAAGTATTGAATTTTACCTCCACAAAGGCCCAGTTTTAAGAAATGTGGTTAGAATCCTGTCCTGGGTGAGAGTGTGATAGTAATGCTCTGCCAAATGTGCATAAATCACCACCTGTAAGTCAGAGCTGCCAACGAATTTGTGCACGTTGGTGGTAAATTTGCCTCACTGGACAATATTACAAGAGCAAGACCTGGGAAGTACTTGGGGTGAGTTTATTAACGTCTACTGAATTCTCGCTGTGCCTAATTTTAAACCCAATCCGCGTCGAATGAATTCAGAGAAACAGCCTTGTGTGTTTTCAAGTACGATGTTGCCATTTTGTAAGGCGCCACCATCGAAACTACTAGCAAATAAAACCAAATTACAAATTGAATACACTCCCAAGGAAAAGGTTGGAGGATGAAAATTATTCGTCAAATGGAAGTGACCCATAGATAACCTGATTCGTAGTGACATTAAAATCCCGTCCTTGGCTTAATCGCTAGTCCTTTTTAGTTCTTCAAGCGTACTCTGCCCTTGCTTTTACTCCTGTTGGGTAAAACTTCATGACGTCTCCTTTGGATGAACAAGAAGCTTACAACCCATACCACGGAAAACCGAAAATTTTCAACGTGTCTAATGTGGTTTATTTAAAACGCATCGGCACTTCCGAAAATAACGTGTCACGAAGATAGTATTTAGTAATGAGATTTTAGGTAACTTGAATGACTAAGCAAAGGTAAATGTTAATGACAATAATAAAGTTTTTGATTCGACATACAGCGGGAAACAGAAGACAACGAGTAACAGCAAGGAAATGACAATTCACAAAGTGGCATTGATGACAGATACATTAACTAAAACTATGGTTAAGTAAAACTAACGCATCGCATGAAATCAGCTACGATAAAAGTGGATCCCATTTCCACAAATTATATCAAGTACTTGATTAGTGTTGTTGAAATAGACTAGAATTAATAGTTGAGTTCGTGTAGAGCCGTAATACTAGGTGAGTACTTTACTTATGACAAAAATAGTTCTTCACTAAATCCTGAAAGATAATTATGCAACATGGAATAATAAACGCTGGGATCCCAACAGTGTCGACAATTTCCAACTCCTTTCAAAAGCAGATAATAAAAACGGAGGCTGAGACAGACCTTGTTGGCGGTCTATAATCTTTTCCTGTAGTTCAAGGAGCTTGTTTCTACAGCTCTCATAGAGTTCATCCTGATTCTTCAGTTGTTTCCTGGTTTTTTTCAGTGCTGAAGGAAAATCGCGAAGTAGGAACGAAATTAACGCATGTATATGAATAACCCAAAGGCCAAACTTACAAACTTCACACTTCGCATACTTTTCTTGGTACTCTGTTAGCGACCGCCCACACTCATCATATGAACTTTTTAATTCTCTTAAAGAGGACTTAAGCTTTTCAAGTTCTGAAATGAAAGGCAAAAGATTAGTAAGCAAGGAAATCAAAGTTCAAGGTTCTACTGAAACTGTTTTTGCTTGAAAAAAAACCGAAGACTGTTAACAAAACAGCTATGAAAGAAATTGAAGCGACCGTAAACAATAACGACGAAGAGGAACATTCTCAGTTTGGCTCACTAGTTTCTAGTTGTTCAATTTTCTCCTGCCGCCAGTTCAGCATTGACCTGCACTTCGTCAGTTCAGAAGACCCATCGGAATCGACCGCGCACGGAGAAGCGAGGTCTGTCAAGAATCTAATCGGTTATGGCAGTCTAGCCTGGAGTAGGGAAGTGTTAATACAATAACGTTGCGCACCTGTTTTTGCTGATGATTCTGAGGTGGGCAACTATGAAAAAAAGAATGCACAAACTTAAGGACTATACAAAATAAAGGGCTTCAAGAAGCCCTTGGAATTAAGCACTTATGCAACCGAACCCTAGTTACCATGAAAAGTAACGATTTTGGACATTAAAACTGGTGGGTAATTTAGGAGGGACTATCAAAGAATATTCACGCAAATGCGTCAAACTATTTTGAGTAAAGATGAGGTACTGAAATTAACACCTAAGGAAGGATACCCAGTTGTGTACTTTGATCTAAAGTAGAGGCAATCTGGTGAATGCACTGGTTACTTTCGAGGGACATCATCCTAAATTTAAAAATATGAACGAAAAGCATTTCCAGAGTAAAGGTGATTTGGGGTATGCGTTTTCGCCAGAATAAGGCGTTTCAAATGTGTGAAATCCGCACTGTGTAATAGCTTAACACATCAAGAAAATACAAAAATAGCCGGCTATTTTTGTGCGAAAAACATTGAGCTTGAGAAACCCATCTCCAATTCCACTATAACATAAAAGCATGGCGTGTTTAAGTACGTCTGCTTCAGTGTAACTGGTTTCACAAAATCACCTATGGCAAAGAGAACTTGTTTTTTCCAGTTACTTCATTCCAAATATCCATTCATTTTATAGAACTGTTTTTAACTGTACTTTATCAACAGATTTTATAATACAACTGTCCACAGTAGCGCGGACGTAGTGGATGAAGGGGGTGAGGATAGAAATGACCAGATCTCGATCAGCTAATACTATTTCACGATTGCTCGATCTAAGACCAATTGAAACACCAAAAAGTAACTGTTCTCCTTATGGAGAATGGATGTGCTCAAAAAATGCAAACGTGTCCTACATACCATGAACCAAAAGTATAAGAGACTGTTCCGAATCTGCATAAAACGAAACTTTGACACCTGTAAAATCGCCTACGTGGACGACTGGGTCGAATGATGACCCAAAAACGGCGAGAGGCCATGCTGATAACATTTTGGTGATGCCAATAGCAAGTTATTATAAAATGATAGCTTCCACGCTTCAATGCGCTTTTAGTGAGCTTGAAAAAGAAACAGAACAGAAGTATTTAAAGACGGAAAAATACCATTTATTTTAGTTTCCTTAAGAAAATAACACCAGAACTCGTTATGCAGCTGCTTAAAACAACACACATCAATCAGACCAATTCGCAACTAAATCATCACTGAAAAAAACCGGAATTTTCTTACTTCAAAGTCATATAATTAGCACCATTGGGACTCCAATCGCATTTAGGTCTTTCATGAATTGCGGATTCGTTAATTTGAATAAGTCTTATTCTACAATGCAAAATCCTTCGCCTCGTTCCCATAACTCAGGTTTGACCATTTGCTGCCAGTTCCGCGTAGAGTTACAGCGCTACCGGATCAAAAAGCGATACATTTTGTTGATAATTAAGCTGTGCACAGTAACCCTTGGGCTCAAAGAAATGAGCAGAGCATCACCACATCACATCAATATTACCTAGTTCTCGTAGTTCGTGAGGAAAATGTGGGCAGGAACAGTTGATACAACAGAGAAACACGTCAAACGCTTTGTGCTACATAACCTTACATGATAAACCGATAATCTACCTAATACGGTAAAAGGTGAGACTAACCCGAGGTCTCAAATCCGAATAAAAATAATGGAGTGAGTCGACGTAAAAAAACCGATTTTTCAACCTAAACAAACAGGATTTGCTTAAGTAAATACGCGTCTGAAGTGGTGTGTAGAATAAGCCAACCAAACCAAAATTCGCTACTTTCTTAAAGCAATCTGTAACATGTAAAAACAGTTTGTCCCTTCTTACACAAGTAGAAAATACGGTGCGATAGTCTGTTAATGGTGGGAAATGGCAAACCAAATGCAAAAACTAGGCAATTTCAACTGCTGAAAGAAATTATGCGTCCTCCCATAAAATGCTGAGCAGACTGGGCGAAAAATGTGGATTCACCTCATGGAAACACAATCAACGATTCCCGCACAGTACTTATTCCGCTTTTTGGTGAAAACATTGGTAGCAAAGTCCATACTTAGAATAGGATTTCGTAAGAAGTTGAGAGCGTTAGATTTGATACTGACCCCTTTGTCTAACGGGTAAAATATTTTGTTTCGAAACTACAAATCGGACGTTCGAATGGTTAGAGAAAGTGATAACCCCGATGCCATGAAGGAGTACGCCTGGTGTAGTGTATTAGGCAAAAGGAATAGGTGAAATTGGATTAAGTTAAGGCTATTTTAGTAAAATTATTAGTATGCGTTACGCAAGGGTAAGCCAAATGCAAGGTCTTGAAAAGGGAGGAAAGTTTAGTGGATAAAGTCACATGAATGAGGCGTTGGGGTATCGCGTGTATTCGTGCCCACGCAACCATTGATCGACAACGCGTTTCGCCTTGACTGAAAGACCGGAAAAGTGACCACTAGGAAAGCAGTGACCAGTGGGGAATTCGTGTGCTGCTAAATATAGGAGGCTGGTAAGGTACGGGAAGAGTCCCCCCTGAAATTAGAAATGGAGATTTGAAGCACGGATGATCGAATATAACGCTCGATATTGCGAGGCCTATGAAAAATCGGTAGATGAGCTATTTAATGCACCTATACACGATAAAATTGATCGTCTGGCCCAATGCGAATGCCAAACAACAGTGATAGAGGGGCAGGTTTTTCTGGAACGTGAGAAAATTGTATAAAAACTGAATGAAATAATTAACTGTACGTATGAAAATACACTTTCGACACTGTGTAACAAAATAACAAGGAATGTAAGGGAATGGTTACTTTTGGATTACTTTTAATAACAATGAGAAAAGGGGCAGTCTGGTTCGCCGGAAATCGTACCTCATTCGGCCACGGGGAAATCGCGATTACTTATTGGAACCGGGCTAGTGACACATACATGTCAACAAAGCAAGTCAGTTTTCTTAAAATTGTCAATAGTTCCTCGTCTACCACTTAAACATTAAATTATGCCTAAACACTGCTTTCGTGAATCGCAAGATTGGTGTTCTGCACCTCGTGTTAAGATGCATCATAGTAGCAGTTTAGGTAAAACATTGGACGGTGATTGGTACCCCAAACGGAAGAGGGCTGAGCAACAATCCCAAGAAAGCTATAGTGTCAAAGGTTATTCTCGATATTAAATGACTAGCAGTCAGAGAGATATGGAAATCTAACACATAAAGCATGGCAACACCACGAGAAAACTAGTTGGAAGATGCACTAGAGATAAAATTACAACTTTGCCTACATAACGCGAAGTCACCCTACTTTTGGATGCAAATGAATGGAAGCCCGAAATAATGCAGAATACACAGACAGGCGCATAATTTCGCCCTGATCTTTATTTACCCTTTCCACAACACTGGCATTCAAGCAGTAACTGTTTGCATTGAAAACGAAATCAAAAGCAATATGATCTTGTTTTGTGTTTTGCAAGGCCTATTAACCAGCTCGCGCCCTGAAATCGCATAAAATGATTACAAAGTAAAAATTAATCGTTTAAAACCAAACTTTTGATCAGATTTCACCTACAACAAACCTACAGCAACTTATTGCATTTTACTTGACAACAAAGACTGATCAAAACCGGTGAAAATGTCTCGCTTCAAAACTCTTAGATGATCCGAAAAACCCACTAGAGTCTGAGTTTTTTCACGTTTTTTAAATAGCTTTAAGACAAAGGGATCCACTCAAGTTATTCGCTTTGCTTGAATGGATACACACAAAATGTGATAGCACAGGAGCCAACAGATAATTTCTCCCATAACAGACAAGCTACTTTTATAATTTTCTGATATAAATCTTGAAGTCATTTGGTAAACGTTAACTCACCAGGCAAATCGTTGTAGTTGGGATCAAGACTAAATAAGAATAATAATTAGCACCTCAAAAGCATGGACCCTACCTGCGGCCATGAGCACACACAAGGCGATGAGCTTCGATGTATTATCTACAAAAAAGGATGAAAAAATTTATGACACCGGGTAATTGGGTCCCAGTGATTTTGACAAGAAGAAGAACAAACAACTGACTGATTTACGCACTAGTCGGGCTGATCCAGCAGTAATAAAATCTTAATTTACCGACAAAGCTTTGTTTGAATTACAAGCCACAAAGAACTAAGCGAAGTCGGGCCACAAAAGGCGATGTCCTCATTAATAAATGCAGAAGTAGAAAACGCTTCGCTACTACGGCCCAACATATGCATCGTGGAGAGAGTTTGTATGCGACGAAGTCCATTTGAGCATGAAAAATTATCTGCTGAAGATGGAGGGCGGTCTAGCAATGACCATGAAGAGAGCTCGTCGTAGGTCAGCCAAACTCCAGCTAAGACAAGCTGCGTGAATGGTTAAAAATCATGGTTGATGCTTAAGTGAGAGTAATATGCAAGCAATGTTGAAAATGGCATCCCAAAAAAATGTACAATTGTGATGAAAATTGGCTCCGAGTTTATGACTTCATTGGCGTTAGAGATTGAAAAGTTTGAACATGGGACATTAATACGCGCTTCAACGAAACATAACAAATACACTTGGGTAAAATTATCGGACATTCACGGACGACAGTCGTCCTAGTACCTAAAGCCTTGTTTATGAAGCATAACTGGCCATTGATTCATGGCCGACGCACGAACCTCATAAACTCATGTATCTAGCATTCAAAAGAGAAAATACATGCGTAATTAATACTCCTTCTGCCAGTACCTACCTTTCCTACCTGAGCCCAGAGTCACAAACATGCGGCATATCGCTCGTCAATTCATGAACCACTAGTTCCAAAACGATCAAATGAGTTTGAAATAGCAAAAACGGATGAAGTGCTCTAAATGTTGGCGGAATTTCGACTTTAGCTCTTTCGGTTGGCACAAGGATGAACAACGGTTGGGAACATTAGTACAGAGGCATTTGGACTGTAGTGATTCAATGTCTACCAAAACCCAAAGAGAATGCTTGATAAATAACATAACGAACACTAAAGTAACGGAAGATTTGACAAATATTACTCACAAAGCAAAGCATCCACAACGTACACATTATTCACACTTTTTAACAAAGAAAACGATTCAAGTGTTGCGAGCGAAGAGCTAGTTTGAATGGACAACGATATTGAAAGTGTAATGTATCAAGACGGTCATCGCTCCTTAGCACTTGTGCTGCCTGCGTGCAAGTCCCAAGTACTCTATTCGTGAAAAGCTTGTAATTGGGCGCGCGGATTCGTCTACACTCAAAAAGGTGGACATGCTCTTAGGAGACAACCATTGCTGCTAAACACGCGTAAAACTACGCATTGTATCCACCATTATGCAACCTCAATCCACACAGAAAAAAGTTACACAGTAAATAGTTACATTCTTGAGGCCTTTTAGAAAAGACATTCAAACAGTCGAAAATCGACCTGAAGCATGAAGGCTTTGCCCCCTAACCATTAGTTAAAATAGAGAAATTCACTCGATTATGGAAAAATACATACAGCAACAGAAGACAAAAAATCATAACTGCGCCTTTCCAGCATTTCTCCACATTTAGTTTATTACAATTATAGCTACACCATATATTAGGTCAAATAGCAAATACATGAGTAGCCACTAGGTGAGAAAACTAACACACTTCCAATCTCCGAAGCACCAAACTCATCGAAGGATTCGATTTATCCTGTTCTTCCAAATAATCCAGAATATACTTATTGTAAAAGTTCTGATTAACTAGTAGTCATTTGAAGTTAAGCTGGCAAGGTTATTCATAGACAGTTGTTCAGCGAGATGTTGAAAAGATGGCGTTAGGTGGCGAGTGCAAAAATGGTCGCAAGCAAAGCTGCAAAGCTTTTGAGCAGTGATGAAATTTAGGTAAATTCAACCATTTGAAACACGTTTTCAACATTTCCCCGTTTCCCCTTATAGTTATTCATGGTTCACTTACTAAAATACAAACACTGCTGTGCTCACTTGTCTTAAACGTCCACTGTAATTGATATACCTAATTGAATATTATCCATGAATTATACAATTACCAACAGATTTTAAGGGGAAAGAAACAATGAAAAGTCATGCTAGCTTACCAATATGACCGGTAATTTCACTAATTTTTTCGATCAAGTCAGTAATGCGAAGGAAGAAGTTGGAAACTGGACTACCATTCGGTCTGGTACCATAACTCTCCACGACTTCCCCACCATCTTCCACTGTCATGCCACCCGCCGCAGTTCTTTCACCCTTCTCCATTGTTTGAAGTGCACCCCGACCGACTTCTGGTTCGATATTGGAAATACTCTTCAACAATTTCTTCTGAGAATCATGTTCTAGTCTAAAGGACCACCAAATAATGCATTAAGATGCAAGGGGATACATAAAATGGCATTTTTATGTGCGTTTTCTGTGATTTATTACAATCATAATACACCTCAACTATTACCAAACAGCATTTATCGAAAGATTTCAAAAGAAACTTACCTAGAGGAATCATCAGTCTTAGAATAAGAATCCGAGTTATGTCTATCAGAGATCTGCGGTGCATCGACAGCTACTTCTTCCGGCGAAAGACTGGATTTATTTGAGGGGTCTGAAAATTTCGCGGATCGGATGGACAAAACCTCCACAACATCTACACATTCTGGAGAGGCAACTGGACAATTCGTAATAAGCGACAATACCATCATTTGACGTTGAACACGAATCCTGATCCTTTGAAGATATAATGGAAACATCCTCGGGACTGGAAAGTGAAAAGTAGTAGTATTCACCAACGTTTATAAAGCATTTGCGTGGACAGAGGACAAACTAAGACTAAAGCAACCTCACAAGAGAAAACAGGCTCTTCCTTTTCTGACCGATTTACAAAACCCACAAAGCTCCCTATTTTAGGCCCGAAACTTCAACTGAATCTATACATCATAAGCAAATAAGAAACACGATATAAAAAAGAAGACACATGGAAAACTAATAATAAGGCATACAAAGGGGCCTCGATTTTTGGATTCACTTTGATATGGCTTTTATCAAAAGTCAACGGCACATCAATAACTACTTCTTCTGAAGAAAAACTCGACTCCTTCGACGCATCATACGGAAGCTCCACAATATCCTCGTGTTCTAGAAAGTGATGAGCGAATTCCCAAGTAGATAGATATGCACTCGTAACTCAAGTCAGAAAAAAAACAGGATACTACCGTACCTGAGGAAGAAGACTGAGTCTAATATAAAGATTATCGGAATCATACAACACTCACATCTGGATCTAGTAACACGAAAGATGGGGGCCTTTTCATCACAATCTTGTTCCTACAAGTTGGGATAAGGTGTAAAATTTGGTCAAATATAAAGCCACGATTGACAAAAAAAGCATCGGAAACAGAAGTCATAACACACTCAAACTCTTAAAAATACAAATAAAATCGCCCTCAACAATTTAAGACTGACTCTAGAGGAAACTAGACCAAGTTCACAGGATAAGCGGCATAAGTATGTCAAAAAACTAATAGAGGAAAAGTAGTGGCCAATCAACAGGAACTACTGCAATGAGCAAGGTATCGAGATGTGCCAATCGAGGCATCGTAGCCAGGAGCACACGTTTAGGGGAACAATAAATAAGATATCGAATGCGCACCTTCAGCGATTCAACACTCTCATAAAACCAGTTCCGACTAAAAAGCGCGTTCTCGACCCGAATCGCAGCCTTTATGCTACTCAGCAGGGAACTGACAATGACCTTTGACGTTAATAATGGTTCGCTTAAAGAACCTAAAGTTATGCTAGTCCTATCGATATGCCACATAATTTAATCGTGAGAGACTTTCTTCCTATCAATTTTTAAGCAATTTGCGACATATCGCTTTCATTTGTTTATAACACATCACTTTATTCAATAAGATGGACTCTAGTTTATTCCTTTCGTCTTAAAAGCTGGAGAGCTCAAATTTTAGTACCGCTGTATTCTTTTATATCTTACTTAAGCTGCTTAGTGTTTTAACAATACACGGCGGCATTTGGCGGCGTTGCTCAGTCTAGCCGTAAAAGGGCTTTTTAATATATTTGTATTTATATTTTGATGAGACTACCTCGATTAAGAAAGAATACATAACACTAAGGCAGAATATGTGCATTTATCAAAGGCAAGATTTTGGGCAGCTGGCATAACTTGAAGACCAGCCCCTCCCTACTAGGGCAATGTGGCCACTAATGTGACCGAAAACGAAACCTATAGCTGAAAATAGCATTGCCTTTTATAGCATACTGTAAACCTCCTGAAAGTAAATAGGTTGTAATAATACGACAAAGAATGCATTATCGGCGCACACAATTGCTTCAGCGATACCTTGATAGCATGGAGGCCATGCTAAACAGTGAAAGTAAAAAGGCGTAGTCTTATGTGTCCGCATAAGCCAAACGAATAGTAAAAAAAAACAAATACATTAATTAACCAATTTTTTCTTTTCTTTTTCATTCTTTCGGTCAGCTTTCCACATTGGTCATCACAACCCTGCTATAACTGTTAAACTACTTCGGACCATTCTCACCAGTCATCGAATTTTGCATGCAGCTGAGCTGGATTTTGGTTGCAACGCCACCGACCACTCTTAACAATCCCTCTAAGCCCGAAGTTTTGTCCAGTTTGAGAGTAATTTTGTAGAATTGGGGTAAGTGCCGTAAAATTTTAGAGGTTACTGTCAATGTCAATTCCCTCTTGAATACCATTTCTGCAGAACACTTAAGTAGGTGATGGTGAGCGCAAACGCTATTTTAGCCCACTCGTTAAGGACCTTCACAATTCCACAATTAGTCAAAGTACTGCATCTGTAGCTGTATTCCCTTTACTGAAAAGCATAACAGAAACGGCATTAAATTTCACTTATAGCAATTCGCATTTAATGTCTTTGAAATCAAAACGCACACTCACTTACTAGCCTAATATCAATAAAATAAAATAAGGCACTAGATATTATCCTGTTTCATTTCGAAGCAGCTCAAGTAACGATGTCATAGGGATTGACAGTCTGCCATTCGTTGCACAAGGATTTGAATTTTTGTGACATTGGAGCATGACATATTGATGGCAAGCGGTGGAAACCGTGCATCTGGCAGTGAAGTTTCGACAAGTTAAAGTACAAATCTAGCTTCTACTCCCTCAAAACGTGCTTCTGGACTGTTCCTCCATTGCTACTTGTGCATTCTTATTATTGTCATCTACTATTGTAATACTTTGTTTGTTTGACTGTCGGTTAAGTTCAGCTAAGCGACAATATTGTTCTATCCGACTGGGGCTGGCTTTGGACCATGCTAGCTGCTCCTACCCCTCTTTTGCCTTCAGGGAAGTCTCGGGACACTGCAACAATGTCGCTTATTTTTTGGCTTTACACAAAGTCATTTTAGCAAGGCCAAGAAATTTGAAGTGGAAAACTAAGCTAATCTGTTTTTAGAAATTTAACGCCACATTGGATTTAGAGGGGAAGGGAAAAACCTAGCTCCTGAAAATTGGTCCAAACACTTAAGACATGAATAATAACACAATTTATCAATGTAATGGTTATGCATTCTTCGAACCACTCGTTGTTTCAAACAATCGTATTCGGAGTAGTGCGTATCTTATTCAATACAGTGGAGCTGTATCGTTCTCCAGTTCCTTGAGTAAAACAGGATAACTGTTGCAGGATTGTTTTATTAGAAAAAAAACAATTGTTTAAATGCAATTCACAGCCACCTACTGGCAAGTTTTGACCAGGACATGTGCGGATGGACAAGGAAGTCCCCTTAACTCTCCACGTTACTGGATGTGTGTGATTTGATGGTGGATAAATTGAGCCAAATTTCGAGCCTCGCAGGGCAGTGTGTGAAGTCGGTGCGTCGGTAGGTGGGACCCCAGCCCTTACCTAAGCTAATGTGTAGCACCGGTCCGAACAGCGATTTGCCCGGCCAGGGTGTGCTCTTGCACGCCTCTGTCAATCGATCCTCGTAGATCCGCGCGTCAAAAACTACCAGCGAACAGGTTGGTGCCACACGATAGACTGGCCAGTCACCGGCAATTAAATTGCCTTGTTGCACGAAACATGGCGAGGCGACAAATATGGGTGTAGTGGGCGTCTTGTTTGTCAGGAGGATTTGTCCTTTCGGTAGCAGCAGGAGGCTTATTCCCTCGTGGGAAAGACGCCGTCGTTGCTTTGTTGGAGAGGAGGAATAAGGGATTGACGGATAGTACTTCTTTCTACTGGAGTGTGGGTCTTCACTGAAGGCTCGTGGTGAGGTGAAATGACGGACTAGACGGTCCAGGCAGAGACGACCCTGTTGCGACCAAATTGCATGGTTGGAGGTATTTTCTGCGGTGCCAGCAGAGACGGGGTAGGGTTCCTCGTTGAGTACGACCAGCGCAGAGGTGAGGACTGGTAGCCATTTGTGACCGATGTGACGATTACATTCCCAGTAGGAGATGTGCGACCAAGGCTTTTTGCAACACTCCTCCAAAATACATCCAGAGTCGCCTTGATTTGTAAATGCGTCCTTTTGCCTTTCAGTCAAATGCAGAGCTCTGGGCACAGTTAGCATATCTGTTTATCGAAAAGTTTTAAAGCACTACAGATTTAACCGTGGCCCTTGAAGTCAAAGGATATAGGGCAGTGCCGGTGACACAGTGTTGTTCGGTCTCAGTCACCAAAGGGATGTTTTGATCGAAGGCGGTCAATCGTTAACTAATGGCACCGAAAATGAAAATCATGCTTGATGGACACTAGGGCTTGCCTTTACATTCCTTCTCTTGTGAAACTATTCCTGGTGCGATCCTGTTTATCGAAAGGTATGCACATTAAGTCGCTCCGTCAGTGGCACAAAGGCTGGTTTGGCACAGCTTCCAGAGCTAGCGCAGTTCATGATTTATGCCAACTTAATACGTTTTTTCCATTTCAATGAATCGATTTAACCAAGTTATCCATACCAAACCCATAAGAATGAATTAAGCCTTTCAAAAGCAGCATTTCCTTCTCCACAGCACACGATGAATAGCACCAAAAATACTCTCTTCACTTTTGATCACGTTTTCCAATTGAGAAAATAAATAAGTGAATTTCTGTTTAGACCAGCAATACTGACGGACATGGCAGTGCATGCCGTAGGTAACAGTGCTTGGGCAGTTGCTTGAAAAATGAAACTACACAATGATCCGTTCAGCAACCGGTGTCCTTCACTATTGTTTCGATGGTTTGCCTTCATAGTAGAAGATAACAAGGCGTTAGAAAATGCTTCGAAACTTGTTTCCAATGCACAATGAGAAGAAAAGTGAGTCAAAATATTTTGCTGCAGCATTCACAGTTAGTGTATCACATGAGACGTAAAAAATTGCACTGAAGTGGAAATTTGCGAATTTAAAAGTGCATATCATGAACTAGCACTTCAAATGCCAGTCTATCCAATGTAGGGGCAGGGGTTACGTCCATATTTTTATATCCAAGTAGTATAATTTCAAACAGACAAAGACCGTCCCGATAGGGGAGCGTCAAACAGCGTAAAAAAGGGAGGCTAGGTGCTTAAAATTCTGAACACAGGAAAATTCACCATAGCTGGAAGGTGATGCGACTACTTTGCGTTAGCATTTGCGAAAATATGTCAGCCAATCGCTTCATAGGATTCAAGATGCTAAGTCAAATTCCGAGCAATTATTAATGGTAAAATAGCGTACAAAGGTGAATATTAACGGCTGTATGGATGATTCAATGGAAGAAACGATTGTCAAGCTAGCTACTTGATAGGCGGGATGTCAAAATCCAGTGTCAACCCGAATTGTTGGATTGAGTACAGACAGGCTTCGCTCATTGTTCCACCCAAAGAAGTCAGTCAAGTGAAAGTAGGGAGGCAAGCCATTAAATGGAGTCAAAAGAGGCGAACGCGCAACAACAGTATGCCAACGCGGCGCCAGCGACCAGAAGGTCAGCAAAAGCCACAGGAAAGCTTTAACTTGCGGCATCGGCGCCAGTGTCCGCTTCTCACTGCTGGTCTCTGCCTTTTTCTTTCTCGGTCTCGCTCTCTCCCTCTCTAAACGCCCCCTCGTTAGCCAGCAGACCGCTGGCGTCGCGGTCTGCTGGCGCCGGGTGAATCGGCGATCCGGAGGAGTGGAGTGGAGTGGAGTAGAGAAGGAGTAACAGCCAGTCGCCAGCCCTCGTCACCACCCTTACCTATTCTTCTACCCCTTTGCTCTCCCCTTCCCCGTATCTTTTAACGTGCCGCAAAGGCCACACTGAGATGGTGTCTACCATTTCTTTTGTACCACTTTCCCAGTGTGTTTGCGTACACACATAATTTGGAATCGACTCCTATCGCACGACCGCCCCGGCGTTGCATCCATGTTATCGTGAAGTTCCTGCCTTTCGGCGGTTATCCAGCAAGTTATTCCACAAAAAGTTCCTTTTCACGGCACGCTGCTGTCTTTCGTGAGGAAGTTTTAAGCAGCTGAGCATCTACTACCACGACATTCATTTGCTACCCGAGTTGAAGCCCTCTGCTACTATCGCACTACTCAAAAAAATCAAGCAAACTCTAACACCATACAAAGTTCATAAGATTGTGTAACAGAATGTTTAAGGAGTGCCTCATTTACGAAACTTCTGAAACCACAAGGAACATTACGCGTGCGTTTACTATGCGTCCTTGTATCATCGAGTATTAAATTAAGATCGTTCACACTCAATTTGTTCCTGGGCTGCGATCTCTTTGATTCCCATCGCGAAATCACTGACTTTATCACCAATCCTTGCATCTTTTCAAGAGTTCCATTTAAATTCATATTGGAGACTTTTCAACGCACCCCCCACCCGCCAAAAATGGAAATTGGGTGCATTAACAGGTTAGAGCATCTATAAAGTTGAAAAGGCTATAGACTTCACATAAAGAAAATGCAGTAGTTTCTGCTAAGCCAGGGTTTAGAAAAGTTGTGTCCTGGCATGAGCATCGCTGCAGTCGCATTTCAAGTTGTACTTCATCGTTTGGTGTCAGATTAGGGAAGGTTCAGTTACATCATTTGGGACCAAGGAATTCATACATTAAAAAGCACAAGCCATTATTATTTAGACATACAATCAGTTAGCCTTTAGGTCATGAAAAGTAAAGGTTACCAAAAAAACTGGAGCCGCATGCAGCATGCTAACCGAAAGTGATGAAAGTGTTTAAAGAAACAAGTTGGTTGCGTTTAGTCACCAGCTCCGAACAATGACCATGTTGGATTCAATTCTCCTGTACAATTATACCTTGAGCTGCTTCCATTGGCGTTTCCAATGCCTCCTAGATTCAATTGCCTCCAATTGACCACAATATCACTTAATCATTCCAATACAATGAAGCACCATTATCCCACCTACACACAATGTAAATTAACCATTCCTATGCTTCCAACCAGCAGCGACAACCTATCGTGCCAGATAACTTTCCTCCCTCTCTCCACCAAGTGCTGTCGCGAGTCATTTAAAATTCAGAAGGAAAAATTGGGCATCAATACTAAGGTGTTTAGAGGGACCATGGAACATCATCCAGAGTGCTGGAGGACCACAAGCAGTGGCTCATTGTAATTTATCCGTAAATGGTACTTTCATTGACTCTGATTAACCGGCCCAAGCAGCCATTGGTCTTGGAGGTGGATGAAAAGCACGAGGTGGGTAGAGGTCGACGCCAAGTAAAATTTTGGTAAAGTCGACATGCCGCCCACTCGGAGGCGCCTCGGACTACTTGACGCCGTCTGCCAACAACAGAATCAGCATTCATGTGATATCCTAGCAACCCATCACTCCATTCTCTACACGCTTGTCGGACAATCTCAGTCCCATCGGTCAGGACCCAAGCTAATATGAATTTTTGTGATACCATAGCAAATCCTCATTTATTAACTGTTCATCGGACGAAAAGCTGTAGGCATTTCCAACAGACGAAAGGGAAACCAGGGCGTTTTTTGGGATTTAAAACAACTTGAAAGCGATGCTCTGAGCTACCTAATTTTGACTTCAGTTCTTATGTCAACGACTAACCCAACACGCATTTGACAAAATAGAAAATGGTAATAAATGCAAATTGCATGCTAAAATGATATCGACTTTGATGGAACAGGGAAAGGAAACAACATATCTCCGAAGGACTATCGAATGCGCCTATTACTGTATCGGTTATGAATTAACCAGATGAACTGATAAAGCAATGTGATACCAATTGGATGAAATGGATCTCATGACCAGTTATTGACTTAAATTTAAAGCAAGGGGTTACCCAATCGCAATTAGTAACAATCGGACCTATTTTTGGACTAATCTGTTCTAAACAGCATGAGTAAACGTAATAAATGAAAAATATTTTCGAAGAGCCATTAACCAAAGTGGGTCATGCTTACCTACGGATCGTGTAGGTCGTATTGGGGACGAGATATCTAGAATGGAATGAAGCATCATTTGTTTGTTCGGAGCATGAAGCGATCGATTTAGTGAGCCAAACAGGGGCTACTGTATTGGACATGATACCTGTTTAAGGTGATACTTGTACGCAATCTTGGTCCGATCCATATTTATATCGAATGGGGTTCAAAGTGAGCGCGACTAGGCACAGTCTATTGGCTCTTAGGTGGAGCCAATGAGCAAGAGACGCCTGACACGCGTAGTGATAATGACTACGCATAACCTTCAAAGTGCCTGCGGCGACGATGACGACGCCGAGAAGAGAGGCCTGGCATGGCCCAGCCTTGCCTAGCTTGGCGTCTGAAGGGCAAGGCGCCGCGAAAGCAGGGCGCGCTTATGTACGCCTGTCCACCGATGAAATACTCTCCATCTGCACACACACACACACCCATGCATAATGCAGTGTACACCTGACGGCGCCGCTGGCCTATGCGAACGGCGTCGGAGCCATATGGGCGCACGAGAGGCGCGTGTAGTGGTAGTGCGTCGTAGCACGAAACCTTCATGTAGTAATGCGTGTGGATGGTTGGCTGGGTGGTTGGTTGGTTGATTGGTTGGTTGACGGTTTTATACGCTCGGGCGACTATGGGAGAGAGGGTGAGTTAAGAGGGAAAAGGGGGACAAGAATGAGTTTCTGGGGTGAAAAAGGTTTGGCGTCGCTAGTTGTTGGGCGCCAACCTCTCCCTCAAGCAGTTTTGAGGAGAAAAAGATTTTTTTCTCTTAAACTTCCAGCGACGCCGGAACCATATCGGGAGGCAGCTAAAAGTTTTCACCAAAATGCAGGTAGATAAATTCCTTCCCATTGTATTGCCTTTAGGTGCTTTAAAAAGTCCTAATGTGTCTTGCAATATCGCACAATCGCACACATTTCCTCTAGTGATTTGACCAAGCATGTAATTGTCATTAGGCTTAACTCAGGTGCTTGGTTTTGTTAACCCAAATTAGAGTGAAGGTCAAGCAAGTGCATCAATAACTCTATTTAAAACCGGTAAGTAAAGCCTTCGGTAATGTTCTGCTAGGAAATTGAAATTAACAAGTTTTATGTTCGCGCTTTTATCGATGCGAACTGTTAATTTTGGAGGGAGAACAGTGCCAGATGGCATTAGAGAAGTTTATACCCAGCAGCGCCTGCCTTCTTAGGCATAATGAAGTGTTCATGTTTGGACTGTAGTCTAAAATTGCGACAAAATGTGACATCAGGTGGGGCAGTCCACGGATTGAGGTAAGCGTTTTTTGGTTACTTCAGTTATGCCACCCATGGCTTTTGGCTCGGTCACCTATTTTAAGACAAACGGTGAAAAAAGCATCAAGATAGTCAAAGAATACAAGATTCCTTGCAGCCAACGCTAAAATTTGCTAAGACAACCTAGCCCTAGAATGTAATAGTGACCAAGCCAGTTTATTTGGATAGAATACATGACGTTCTCGATTTTGCAACGATTAGGCATGTTTCGAAATACTGCGTGAGGGGTGATGGCATTAATTCAGGTGTCGCCAATATTATCAAGAGCAGCTATTGCCCGTTCAGCGTCATTGCACTCGAGGGTAGTACGAGAATAGATAAACTTTAATACCATTTTCATGATAGGAAACAGAGTGCCAATGTCTGGAAGTGAAGAAGTCGCTTAAGGTGGCGTGGTGTGGCCAGGTGGTGCGAATTTGAATCTCCCGGTGTGCAAAAAGCGGTGCCACCGACGCCACTACATGGCTTTAAACGGTGCGATCCAGGGAGGCGCCGTGTCTAAGCCTGGAAACGGTACACATGGAAGTAACAAGAAGCGCCTGCATTTCCAACCACGGAGTCGAATGTAACTCGTTGGTGGCTTTGGCTGCTCTACGGCGCCAGCTCAGATCTCAACTCTCTGTCCATATCTCTGTTATTTTGCGTCTTCAGTAAACAACGATGGAGATTTGTGAAACCACCTTGTAATCACGATCAATTCTACCTTACTTTTTTTGCTACTCACCGAATATTATGCTTTGATGTCTTAATGGAATATCGGAATGTTTAGTAAATATCTCTCTACTATACTCATGAGGCAAATAGGCCTAATGCACGATGTGGTGCTGGCGCTACAGATGCTGATTGTAAGGGAACAACTTCTATTAAATCTCCTTCCGGATAACGCATTTGAATGGTAGATTGTTTCGTAGCCACCTTCTTCCCCCAATGAGCAGCCGATCGTCAGCATTTGTTTGACCCTTTTCTGCCTTTTGACCAGACAAGCTATCAAGCCAAGTGCAAAAGCAGTATTTGCCAGATGACGCTTTCGAGAACTCATTTAGAAACGGTACCAACCATTAGGAGGATGCCAAAGAAAAAAGGAAAATTTTAAGCATCTTAACTAATTCAATGGCACAATCTAAGAAATACGAAGGGATAGCCATTATCAACTCAAGGTAGTGATTTAAATTAGTCTATCTAAATCGAAGCTCAACAGGCCAATTGAAGAGTTACTACCTGGAATAGATAGACGGTGATTTCGAGGAGACAGAGAGAAAGAGGGAGAGTGAGCGAGTATGATAGGAAGATTACTTAAATCCCCATTTGGTTTGCACCTCCCTAACGCCATTTCCCATTCGTTTCTCATTTTCACAGTTGCGAATGGCGCCAATGGCTGTCAGAAGGCAGGCTGAAACAGCTGTTTCTACACGCAGTGGCGCCGGTTTCAAACTAACCCCTTCACACACACAAAAGCGTCGCCTGACACATTGGGTGTCCTCGGCCGAACGGGAGGAGGGCAGAGAGGCAGGCAGGCAGGCGGACAGGCAGGCAAGTAGGCAGGAGGGGAAGATGGCGGAGGGCAATGGTGGGGCTGGGGAGGGGAAGCCTTCTCCCCACTGATCGATTGCCTCCATTGGCGCCAGTGTAAAGTAGCGTTTTTTTGAAGTAATTATTACAAGCACATAGCCGCATATTCCCTATACTTTACTTGGAACCGATAGGAAGCTCTCCTGAAGCAGACTATTCCCGACGCCCTCTTGAGATTGAAGTACAGAGGCACTCGTAAACACAATGATTGGCGCTTCCAAACTCGCACAGGATATTGTGCCTTGAAAACTGTACTAATCGAAACAAGCACCGAATAGCAATGGCTCGGAATAGTTCAACATCATGATATCTCCACTTTCCTTCTTGTTGCTCACGCTTGAAAAGAATTGACACTGACATCATAAAGCGCACAGGAACTTATGCGAGTTCTGCATCGACGTATATGGTTTGATTTAGCTAGAAACAGTGTAACGGGTTTTTATTTACATTACGTGTTATACTTTTCCACTTTTCGACTTCTAAGGCAGTTATTCCTAGTCGATTTTTGACACTAATACAAAAGGACTCAGAGATGAATTTCGGCAGAGTATACCTCGAAGTCTGGGATGCTTAAACCAGCGAAAGTGATTTGTAATAGGAAAAAATGAATTATTTAAAGGGAGATTCGCAATGCAATTCCACTGAACCAAGATGGTGACTTAAAATAAAAAAGTGAACCGTTTTTGCGTGTTTTATCTCTTCAGTGAGTGACCGTGTGGCTCAGGGCGCTTATTAAAATTTGAGGGCCTTTGCCCCATTTTCATCCTTCGGTTGAAATTGAACTAATGCCATTAATTTGGAAACGATGAAAAAATGGCACCTTTTTATTACTTTTAAAAGGGCAAGTAGTGCCAATCCTGCAGTTACAAGGCTTTATTTAGCACCTACGGAAAGTTGGATTAATCTCGCAATAAACTAAGTTGGAAGGCATCGCAGTCGCTTAACGGGACTTATCGCCACTATGATATAAGGGATAGGCGAATATAGAGAGAATAGAGTGGGAACGAAAAAAGCTGGAAGCAGAGGATGCAATCCATTCCGCCTCTGCAGCGCTTATCATATACATACACACACACACACAACGTGTTTGGCACCAGACAAATTAGTCGGCGGTGGTGTTGGTGAAAGGGGACACCTTTGCTTTGACGTTTCTGTTACTGCTTCTGCCTCTACTCCTGCTCCTGTTGTAGACGTCGTCGTCTGTGTTGTTGTTGTTTCTAATTGCCGTCAATTATGGATGCATGCATTCATATACACGTGCACAGGAAGCCTGAGAGAGTGAGATGGAAAGGGGGTTGGTGAGGCGGCTTTTTGTGAGCCTGCCCCTTCCATCTCCTGCCCAAGGCCTAATTGTGCTGACGCCAGGCCTGAGACGACGCCACTTCCGCGATAAGTGGCAAGTTGAACGGAGTGTGAGAAGGGCAAAAAGGAAAACTTTTTGATGCAGTCATAAAAGCATCGTAGGTTATCTTAATGCTTCTCCTCTTAGTAGAAAAGAGTGTACATCCACTCAAGGGAGCGAAGCCATTTAGCGTTTGGGTTTTCAGTCAAAATGAATACGATTTAGGAGTAGAGGAAGGGTACGATAATCATTACTTCCTTACACATGTGCAGAGGACGCGTAAAGAACTAGTTCTGATTCAGATTGCTACCTCTTTGCGAAGAAGAGGAATGCGTTTTACTGTTATGATGCTGATCTAACCATATCTAGTTCTAATGCGAACATAAGAAGGGTCAATGATGTTACCGTCGTGGTGAGGAACAACAAATGCTGGTCCAGCTACACCCATCCATCCAGATGCTTATCCAAACATTAGTCTATGGGGTAAGCAAAACAACTATTATGGCTTAAGCGAGTTGTAAACCACACCTTTCATAGAATTCCACTGGGTGAATAGGATTGTTAGCAGATTATACTAAGAACTCAAAAAAAGATGCCTTTAAAATTGGAGAAGTAAACTTCACAGGTTTGATTATCAACTTTTGATTATGCAACCTCATCATCCAATTCTGGTCATCATCAAGTTAAAATTTTGAAATTTAACTTGGGCTGTCCAACAAGCCTTCTTCCTAATTCGAATGCGATAGGTAATAGGAGACCTGCTCTACATTACTTCACACCTACACTAATCCCTGCATCATCTACCAATCGTTCAATGGTGCCATCACTTTCTACACAAATACAAAACACGAAACATGCGCGCTGGACTCAGCCATTGTCCTGCAGAGTACAACAAAAGCTTCGTGAAACACAGCAGAGGAAAGAAACTTTGATGTGCCTGCCAATGAGCCCAGGTAGCCATACCCAGACGATCTTTGAATCCACATCGAATTATGGCTAAAATCCTGCTATACGATTCCAAAAACAAGCATAATGCATCTTCTCATGAAATGAAGATAGGGAGTCAAAAAAATGATGGAGAAAAAAGTACAAGTAAAATTTTTAACGAACCTAAGCCCTTTGCAGTCTTCACCGAGTTGGCATAATTGCTGGGCTGAAATGGATCCATCACCTACCGTCGGATGGGGCTGTCGCTCATTGGTCGACCTGAAGGAACTGCAGCACAGCGCAGTACAGTGTCGGCTCCGCTTGGCGTACGTGCGCAATCAGACGCACACTTTCGTGGACAGGCGCCATTCACCGAAGCGGCGACGACGGCGGCGTCTGTGTACGCTACAGACACATGGTAGAGCACGCAAATCCACTCGTACGTATGTGCAAATGGTGGGTGTGGAGGAGTTTTTATAAAGTCGACGGCGCCAGCACTATTTTGGCTTTCTTACCTCAACTGGCCGAAGTTTCCAAAGTGTGCGAGGGAGGATGTCGCCTGTCAAAAAGAAATCCACCACCGAATGACATTATGCCTTCCTTCCCATCTTTAAGCCCATGTTTGTGCAAAGCCCACTTCAGAGCGGATTACGGGACCTCAACCCCACCCTAACAGAACTGAAATGCCATCTCGTGACTTGTTCATATTTTATCAAGCCTAACTGTCGAGCTCATCGGCCTCTGAGAGTTGCCGTTGGGATGCGATAACCAGGACGATCGGTAAACAAAATGTCACTGTAGGATAATATTTCTTTTACCAAAGGTTTTATGCTAAACTCTACCGATGGACTTCGGTATTTCGGTAAATATGAATTGGTACACGTAGCCCACTAAAGCGTAAATGATTACTACATCACAACTGATTAAAAACATTTTGCATTTGAATGTGGCCACCGCAACTGGGAAGATAATATTGAAGGAGCTTACATGATTAAAAAGGGACTGCGTATGGACAAATGCACGATGTTACTCCCCACGCTATAGGTTCATTTTGGACCTGATTGGCGAAAAACTGTTGAAATGGTGCGATAGCCAATTAACAATGAAAAAACCTTTACAATATCGGTTATGCAAACTAGCAACAATTTCCCAGATTGTGTATCCAACAGGATTGAAAACAGTGTAGCACTTTAGTTTTATTTGCCGCTCAGCTTTTGTGGAGGTAAATTAAGCGCTCCGCCACCGTGCCTCCCTGAGGCGACCTGGGTTGGAGGCCAGGCGAGTAGTTCCAAAGCTGTCTGCAGGTCAAAAACACAATCTGCTTCTTTCCTCTTTGAGGTAGTCTTAAGGCGCTTCAGTAGTTGAAGTAGTAGACCGAACATAGTCACCTAACCAGTTAACCTGCCAAATTGACGAATCCACTGATGGGGAGAAACGCTTGAAACTGACATTATTGCAGGAATCTACCTCGCAAACAAGGGATGAGGCTTTATTAACGGCTTCTGCACCACCGTAGTTGCCACTTCTAAGAAATATATACTGGCTATTTTACGATCAATTAGAGGCGTATCTGCATCCAAAAACAATTTTATGTGTGAAAATATAAAAATACTGCTTGTGGGAATACTCACTAATTTGACAATCAAGTCTTATAATAGGTATTAAAGCGCCAATAGCTCTTTTTGATCAAGAAAAAAGCCCTTGAAATCTGACAAAAAGTCATTACCGACATTCAGACGTACTGGTATGACCTCAAGGTCATGCCGTAAAGCGGAGGTAGAAAAGCAGAGCCTAAGATACTTGCAACACCAAAGTGTAACGAGTATCAAGGGATGGGACTTGTGGGAGGGCCATGTCGTTGGCCTGCGCTACGTAGTAGGCATGCAACCTTAAAACATGTGGTCTGTTTTGCCATAATGAACACAGAAGTCGGCGCCTAAGGTGGCTATTATTTTCAAAAGTTTACAAATGTTGAAGATATGACAGTAATTCTTTTATAAATTCAGGCTCTCCTTTGATCTTGGTCAATAGCTGACAGTGTAATTTGACAACGCGAGCGCAAAGGCGCACATACAGTGGGCGCTGTAAACCTTGTTCCAAACTGATGGTCTAATGTCAAACTGTTGCGATGCTGTATGACCCTGCGCCGTGAGTTCACTGTTAGGTGGGATAGCGGAAATGCGTTGTAAAGCATTCACTTCCATTTGGGTGGAAAGCCTGTGCCATATTGTGTTCTTTGCTGTGCAAATAATATGCATTCACGCTGTGAAATGCATTTGTTTTGTACACCAGTCATCCACAGTAATGAGGCGGCATTCAAGTTTTGCCCCTGAAAATGAGGAAGGAGTGAATATTTGCATCAAATAAAGGTTTTCGTTAATTAAAATAAGGGATTAGAGTCAGTGAATCAAACTTGTAAGAAATATACCCTTAAGTAGTTCGGTACTATGGTTTAGTCGAGGTACTGAAATTGTAGAGTCCCGATATTTCCTTGAAGGCAAAAGGGGGCACAGTACTAGGTCAGGATATATATTTAGCTTTCGAGCCCCAATCCTTTCTGTATACCGAAAATACGTACCCCGTCTAAGCATAATCTCCTCCTTCCTCTTCGAGGAGGTCTCTTTAGAAGCCCATGTAGCTGTAAGGCGCATGGAAAGCTAAAACAACGCACATTTAGACTTAGCGAAAAGCGTAAACACCTTAAGGACTAAGCTTTACTTCCACCAAAACTGTCCATTTTTATTTTATTTATTCTGTTTTTCCCTTGGCTTTGGTAGTCTACTGGTAAAGGCACTTTTAAAAGATTGGGAGCAATTTTCGAGCCCAAGGTGCCGGTAGCCCTCGGAGAGACACGGCTTCGGTATAAAATGTCTTTCTCCAACCAAACGCTTAGATGCGGTACTTATTTGAATACCGAAATACGGTTTCTGATTAAAATGGCACATTGGTAATGAAGAATGGCCTTAGGCGACTCGTCCCCCCAAGAGCGTACCGTTCATTCATTTTAGAGCAAAAGGTTTAATGCAAGTAGCGTGAAAATGACCTATATTTTTGTGGGTTTTCAAAAGTGACATAAAACTTCTTACCGATCACTTCATTTGTGAAAGGCGATATCACTTATAATTATATACATTGGTTGTTTAGTATAGAGGCCATTTATGCGCTCCGGCTAAACTGGCCTCAAGCATCTCAGTAGCCCCAATCACCTTCGCTCTTGGAAAGTATGTATTCTGTTTGAGTTCTATGTCCTGGTAGTAAGAGAAAGGGAACCTGAACCTGAGGAACAGCTACCATGCATTCGAAGGCTAAGTGATAAACCTTGTCTAGTAGGGATGCGAGTGTCCATAATTGTCTCAAACTGAGAGCTGAGCATGATGTTTAGTTTAAGCGATTATTCCAGTCCCTTTTTTGGATGAAGTCTGCAACAATTGAAGTGCCATCAGCCGAGAACCATTTGGATAGGGTCGTTACAGTTCCGTCAGCCATACCCGTATGAAGATATCGATGATGTGAAATCACGATACTTTCTCCACTTTTCGACCAGATAGGCGGGACCAAGGTAGATACGACTGAGCAGCTATGAATTGGAACAGACACAAAATAAACCCTTACAAAGTGATCGTAAGTCCAACCCTTTATTACTTTACCCCGCTTTTGGGCCAAAGTTCCCACGACTGCTATGCTCATGCGTAATGTCCAGCCTATGGTTCTATCCTCAAATCAAATTCTTATAAAGAACAACACTATCAACCTAGTAAATTGCCAAGAGGGATCAGGGACTTTCTGATAGGATAGCTGCTCAATTATATGGAAATTCAATAAAGTGCACGATTGGTTCGTGAATATCTTCATGCAACATCGACTATATTTTGAAGGCTAAAGCGGGTGAGTTGTGAAAGAGGGCGCTGAGAATGAGGCTTGGAAGAGGAAAGAGATTTGCGACGCCCTGTCTACTCGTTTAACTCACGGCTTTGTTAAAGAAACAACTCAGGGGGCCTCGCCACTGTATGTGGCCCGGCCTCTGAAGCGGGCTAGTTGCAATACCTTGCTTGTTTGATTGCCAGCTAAGACCACATGAGCTGGACCTTGGGGCATGCCAGCACCCCTCTGTTGGTATTATATATATATATATATATGTGTGTGTATGCATGTGTATATTTATGTATATGCATATGCATATTCTGCTTTAGTGCTGTGCCTTCCTTTGTTCTCAGGGAAGTAGCGGTAGCACCAAGCCCTAAGGTGGGTCTAGGATAGGTAATCTGCATGAGTTTGGAAAGAGTGATGCCACTTGTATTATTCAAACCCCAGGCTCACAATTCATAGACTGCTTGCAACGAGATGACAGGTAAATAATTGAAAGTCAATGCGTTTTTGTCTTTTGATCTTATGTTTGGTCCTAGCTTAAAGGCAAACTAAGAACACAAAAGTTATGACTTCAACAAACCAACAGTCAGGACTTAGCTAGACTGATCCTGTACAAATTGTGTATTTGTAGGAGGTAGTCAATACCTTAAATTATTTAGAAAAGTTCCGTAGAATTTCCCTTTTTAGGCCGTCTTTCACTACAAAATTTAAATTATAAATAATTATGCGAGAAAATATTGCAGCGAAAATGTTTACGACAAGCTTATAAGACATTGGAATAGAGCTTGGTTCCTCGTTCGTCTATTTCGTTGCCGAGCAATAAACTCGTCCCACACTTTGAAGTAAAGGTCATATGAGGCCTGCGTTAAAATGGCAAAGAAAAAGTTAAAGGATATGACAGAAATGGAAAGAAGGGCACATTTAGAAAAGCAACGGCTAGCAGCTGCAGCTGCGACAAGGAAGAAAAATGATTTGTTGCAGCAGTACTTAAAAGTTTGCATTAATAGTAACAATAACGTTATAGAATAAACTAGAGAAGGAGGAGAAAATGACAAGGCTTAATACCCTTAAAATTAATCATCAATGGAGAGCATTACTGCGTCAGACTAAATCGGATGAAATGAAAAGGGATTTGCAAATATTGAAAAGTACATTTGAGCGAGTTAAAGACAGGTATGACAGTACGCATAAGTATATCCTTTCTTTAAAGAAAGAATCAAATACTAAAAACATTGAATCTTGAGCTAGCCCAATCAGAGGAACAGTACATGATGTCTTTGCGCGACCACCTACGCAATCTACATTTATTTGTTGGTTAGTAGTGAAATGAATTTGCATTATTAAAAAGCACAATCCATTATTCAATATATAATAGCAAACTGAACCAGTTTTAAAACTTACCCAATTGTTATTGTTAAGCAGCTGTCTGTTACCTAGTTACGATCTATACAGAAATGAGTGTAAAATATTTTGTCGCATTTACAATCAAACCCAGCATTCACTACCACCTTTCACCTTGCCGGTTCCAAAATAAGTTGTAATATTATGCACTAAAACTAAGTACAAATAATTTCCGTGTGATTTTATTGCGCAGAAGTTCAAAATCAGCGTCTGGAGCGCATGAAAAACACGTTTGACGAAGAGCTTGCGATGATGAGAAGAGAATATGATGCGGGTATATTGTAATCGCTGATGCACATCTTGAATAGAGAAAACGTACATGGTGACGCGCCATCGACAGCAGATAGAGGAACTTAAAGATACCTACGTAGCTTTTGATAAATATTTTCTACAAAAGGAGCAAACCGCGAGGTGTGAGTATGGCAGCATCCGAGACGAGATGAAAAATAAGGCATGTATTTCCAGAATCATTTTTTAATCTTGCCCTAACAAGATTATCCATAACTTCAATGAAGTGAGACAAATTTCGAGGTTTTTTAAGTATCGAACTTTATTTTTTCGTCTCACAAATCTCAACTTTTGCGGAAATACTTTCACAATTAATTTGCTAAATTCCTTGTTTGCAGTGACACTATAAAATAATAAAAACGAGACTAACGTTAGTCTATTAATCATATCTCTGATGTAGAAGTACACCCTTTAGACCGTACTATGCCATGCCTGAAGAAGAGATAGCCACGCCCGTTTATTCGCATCAAGAGACTACGTAGGATTCGAGATTTTAATTTTTGCGGTAATGGCTGAGAATTTAAACCTTAAATCGGTTTCGTTGATTTAATTCCTAACGGTGGCATGATTTTTCTTGTTGCAAGGTATTACTTCGGTTTTTGAAATGCAGTCTTTTATGCTTTCTAACCACCAATCGATCATTTCAACCTTACTACTCTACTAACTAACATAAGTAACATTTGCAATAGGCGATTGAAAATAAGCATGCTCTGCGGATGACGCTAGAAAAGAAGGTGGATGCGCTTTGGGCAGAATTTACGACACTTAAGACAAATTACCTGAAGGCCACAGAAGGGCGACGTGCTCACTACGAAGTGCTGAGAAAGCGCAACTGCCAATCTCTCAAAGACATTGAAAATCAAATGTCTCACCTAAAGACGGTTAATTTCAAAATTGTCGCCGCAAAAGCCCATCTTGGGAAGATCCAGGAAGAATTCAAGGAAAAAAATCGCCTGCTAGGAGATGAGCGTGAGCGTTTATCGGCGCACTTTCTTGATCTAAAACGCCAAATAAATGAGCTACGTAATCGACAACTGCTGAAACTGACGGATATGGTCAATGTGAGCAACTCAGTTCACAATGCTATTAGCGAGATGGTGAAGCAGGCCAACATAATAATTGGGCTTGGAGAGAAGTGTCGTTACCTGGAATCAGAGGAGGAAAAAGTTCTTCCCTTCTACGTCTCCTGTCTGACGCAGGAAGATGAGAGACAACTTGCTGATGCGTGTGAAGCTGAAGAAGACGCGGAAATTAGAGCAGTAGGTGGATTCCAGATTTTTAACAACGTCGACCATTCATTTCACCCAACTTTAACATGCCAGCCATGAAAAGGCATTAAAAGTTTTGTAATATGATGCAAATTGGATTACACAATCCTTTTGATTATAAAGTTTACCCAAACCCGACAATTTTAGAGGGATTACGAATTTTGAATAATCAGCCTATGTTTGTGCTGAATGCAAAGTGATCCGTTTCCGCATAAATTTTGCTTAATCTTACAAGGGTAATGGGGCTTGAGATCCTATCCGCAATATATATAAGGAAAAACAACAACATTCCCTACTTTGAAAGACAGGACACAGTAATAAAACTGTCAGTTTAATCGTAGGACCCAATTCTACTGCAATTTGTGCATTCTTATGTAGATGCTAAAGCTCTATGAGCCGCTTGACATATTTTGGCGTCGCTTCAGCAAAGTTCAGCTTGAAAAGTTGGCCCTACTTAAGGAGCGACAAATTCTGGAAGTAGAAAACCGTCATTTGAAAACCTTGGTCGCTCAGTACCTGGAGAACCTGTCTGTTAACGAGAAGGTTATGTCAAAACCCAACAGCCTTCTCGTCATCAACGGCAAGCACAATCTTGTGTAAGTCTTGCCTTAAATTCCCCAACCGCGCTAAACGAGCTGGCAGAGTTGCTTGAAAGCAGATCTTCGCCTTTTACCACGCTGTGCAGGTGATTCTGTATTTATTGCAATTTCCCCATTATGAACGATACAAATAGAGGACGCACTGTTTTGAGGAATAATCCATTTCATTTTAGTGTCGATCCTGCCATGCGAGATGGCAAGAAGCGTCCCGTGGCCACAGTGAAGTTAGAAGGTGCTCTGATGGTCAAAGACGGAGTCATTTCGTGCCTAGAACTTTGATCATTGGTTTAGACAAACAGAAAATGAAATAAATCAGGTGCAAATCTCCATTTCCTCACTGACTTTACAACTGGATGCGTTGGAATAGCAAAAAAATTTGTTATTTTACCTGATTCTGGATTTTAGCACTGCAAGCTATCGCTGTAGCAGCATTATCGTAGACTTCCAAGACGGGTCTTATGTAAGACAAGTTTAAGATCTCCTTAACCATTTGAAGAGCATAGATCTTTAAGGCAATCTTGTCGGTAAGTTTTTGCTCATAATTTCTACTTTCATTCTTGTAAAAAGTGCGATACATTAATAAAAATGTCGGCCACTATTTTTGGCTCTCGACACTTAGCAGAACGGGTACAACGAGCCGCGTTTACGAGTTCTTTGTCATTACTTAGGAATAGAAAGCACATTACATACAGCAGTGTTAGCGCCCATTCTTGAGGATGCAGTTTATGATGCCGATGCTTTCTAATAGTGAAGTCGCACATTCTTCTTTGGATGAAAATGGAATGAATATAAAGGGAGGGAAATTTTTGCAGTTTGCTTTTTGAGCCCTTTAGCACAAGTCCGCCACTGTCTTCACAATTCTGCAGTTTTGATTGCATTTGCAATTTCCGCTGCATGTGTTGTGATAAGGCTTTAATTCACCTCTCCGTTACTGCTACAACACCGACAGAAATATTTGTGTCGCTCCTTTTACTGCATTTAAACTAAGCAAAATGAGGATTTAGATGCAAACACTGCATTATAAGAAGCATGAGTCTTGTTAGTTTTGGCAAGCCAAGATCATGTACACAAAACTCGCATTCATATCGTCCGTGGCTGGGCGGGTTCATTTTCACGTCAAATCGAGGATGACAGCAATGAGAGCATACAGCTAGGCCACAATCCATTCTTAATCGTCAATATGCGGTACTATTAGTAGGTTGAGTTGAATAATTCCCTTCAATCAGCTTCAAATGTAGCAGTAGACTTTGAGGACCCTTTTTTGCGACACCCTGTTCTCAGTGTTTCTCACGCATGCTTTGACATGTAAAACTAACGCGGAAGTTGATAATTAAATGCTATTCTGGGCTGAATGGGAGTATAAGTAACTTAATTTGATAAATGGGAATGCTGTCTTTTTGTACAGATAATCGGGGTACGTCTTTACACATAACTAAGCTATAAAAACTACAAGTTGGCAGGAACCTGTCGACCTCTCCATGGCAACGATGTAACTGAGAGGAGCGGTAGATCGATCCAGATGACTAAAGCCGCAAAGAAGCAGGCCATAATGGCTATGAAAAAGGACCACGTCCTGGTAATCATGGTGGTAAAGACGAGGACTGCAATGCTCAGTGCGATCGCACCCACGTAGAGATTGATGTAGAAGGACAGGAGCATGGGCCCTACAGTGTCCGGATAGATGGTCCAGTAGATACCAAGGAAAAAGGCAAGACCCATGCCGATGCAGCCAATGATCAGAAGAGCCCCTACCGCCGCACACAGTTGCTCCCAATGCAAATTCCTCGAAGCGAAAAGATTCTCTCCTTGCCAGTACGGCGTTCCCACAGCAGCTGCTGAGAGGATAAACGCGAGACCCAAAAGGACTACTGGCAGACGACTAACCTCCACCAACTTCTGTGCCATACTGGTGTTCGTTTGTCTCCCTGCTCGTGTGTATGTGCGGGTAAATGATTGAGTGGCTGAGTCTATGTTTCTGGTTGGTGAAGGACGGCACCACAAGATGCTGGTTAATCACACTGACAAAGGCTGGAGGCTGATTGGTCCGTGTGAAGGCACCAGCATGTGGACTCGCATGGGTTCAATAATCGTGCCAGGTAGCACTTGTGTGAGAAACTGGCACATCTGCACAGTGTAGGTCTTTTTTTAAAACCCTTGAAAATCTCAAATTGAATGTGCTTCAATTTATTTACTGACTTCATGTTGAAGGTGGGCTTTGATGGAAATTTTGCTTGCAGGCAATGCCCTTAGGCCTTGCTCAACTTTGCCTCGTCTCTGCCTGATTAAGGAATAAAAGGGCTTGTCCAGAGTGAAAAGTTCAAAGGTTATCTACGGGACCGATGCTTTGTTAGGTTACACCCTAATCTAAGCGAATTTTGTCGGTGTTTTACTGATGGAGACCGATGCAGTGTACGTGGGCTCGTGAAAAGGCTTCAGAGTGGTGATGGGAAGAGTTGGATAGTAATTTTACTGCATGAACCGCTTTGCTGGACATGTGAATGAGTACGGAAATGTTCAGCGCGACTTAATGTCAGCGTTGGATATTTAACCTCTTGCTGGTCTCAAACCCAACGTCGGTAAAGCATTTCTTGAGTTCCACCAAACATGTACCCATTATTTTCACAATCTTGTTTTAATGACAGGGTATTTACCTAAGGAAAAGTAATAACGCTATACACACCCTTCCGGTCTACATTCTTCCTTCTCACCTATTTATTATATTATTGTCCAGCATATAACATAGACTTCCATTGACTCTCTATTACTGGTCTCTGTCCGGCTCCTCATTAGAGCCAGTAGCTATGGCGCCAATTGCTCTAATCACTTCGTCGACGCTGTTGGGATTCGCGCTCTGCTTCATGATACTAGCGGTGTGCTTAAGCCATTGGCGCGGCGGCAACCTCTTTCAGTACGAGGAGCTGCAGGGCGCGACGACGGCACAGGCCTGCGCGGCTCTCCTTACCACTGGCGTGGTGCTCTGGACTGTCGCCTTCATTCTCGGTCTCCTACGCTTCTGCAACCACGAGGAGCTGGTCGGTCAGCGAGGCGTGGGATTGTGTTACCTCTTTGCCCTTTACCTTGGCACCACGCTCTGCACAATCGGGGTGCTAACATACGTTGCCATCCTGGGTGAAGACTGGTCCTACCTCCTCGCCGTCACCGCTTGGACTTCCAGCCTCGTCGTCTCCGTTATGGCGATTACTACTTGTCGATGCGGTGTCAAGCGCTCTTGAGATTCATTTTGCTTTGGCTGCGTGTATAGTTTGGCTGAAAGATTTTCCCAAGAGCAAATCTTATCTTCCTTTATCGTAACAACAAAATGTGTGGCCGGTATAGAGCATTAAGGACTAGAGATATCATCAACAATCCTTTATGCATACCTGGAATTTACTCATTCGAATTTCAGTCATGAGATCTCATTGTATTCTTCAAGACTTTGGTAGAGGACAGCAATGAGCCTTAAAATCCCCAGTAGGCTCTGATTTCGGAGCAACTGTTTATTTTAGAACAATATGATTGCACAAGGATATGTGAACACGCGAAGCAACTCACAGTTTTTGGTTAGCAAGACAAGGGCGGGTTAGCTGCTCCCTCTTCAGGGCCCGTCATGACCCAAGAAATTGAATTCCTACCAATGTAGCTGGTCATGAAGCCAAAAAGTTCTGCTGAATTACATCAGTTATAGCACAACAACTTTGGAATGATTACTAGGTATCAGCTAGTAATACGAACCCAAAAGAATATTAACTAAAACGCACCAATTTAATTTTAGCTATAATCATATACTTGGACTTTTCAATATTTTACCTTAATTTAAGCTGCAGTAGAATCAGTTCGTGGACGCAAAGGTATTAGCATCTTTTTTTAAATTCTTTGCTCTGATTTTTAAGTAAAGTTGTTTTAACAAGAGAGAAATCTGTAGTGAATAATTTAGCATAATTATTTTTTATGAACCACTGGGAATGGGAGTCCCTTGCATAAAAATGAATAGCAACCGATACACCCTTTAGGCGTGAAAAAGGCAACACTTCCACTCCGATATTCGTGGGAAGCCGATGTTTGCATTCAAAGCCAGTTCATCAGCAGCGTTAAGTCTCGTTACAAGACAAAAAAATAGTGCGACAACACAGAGTGCTTCTGTGGCGGAGGTAATGGTGGTTGAAAGATCAGGACTCGTCGCCACCTTCGATCTCTTTTATATCCACTGGACTCCTATTATTCAAAGGGTGTACTTAATCAATTTTATATGCGGGCAATTGGACCAATAAATCTTATTGTAGACGTATTCCCTAAATTGTCCTCATTCTATAAACATGAAATTACGGCTTTGAGAAGAAGGTCGAAACTAGATACATTAGTGGCCCTACGTATTACTTACTCAGTAACTGCATTTAACCGCGCTTTTAATTGGGTACGGAGAATTGGTAGCTTGGCGGTTCGGCAGCTTCCGAGGCTAATGGGAGGTCGGTTTTCACACAAATCACCAGATTTTACGCATTCCACCGCCTCATCATTGGATAGGTTGCAACACGTCGGCATTTGCGGCAAAATTTTGCACCATGGCACCGTATTTCGTTTGCACGTAACTGGTGAAAAGATGTGTTCCATCACCCGGTGCCGCCAATAGTTTAAGTAGACAAGAAAGTTTGTTCGGAACGCCTAAAAACTATTCATACTTGTTAATAATTTAACCAGTTCGGTTACTTTGAAAGGGTTACACGGCCCACTATAGATGGCACTACGCTTTGATAAATTAAATCATTATACAAAGTGTTATGGGTTAAAGTGAACTCCTTTCGCATTCGACATAACCGAGGTAAATGAATACAGTAAGACTGGGTTACCAGGGCTGCATTATAGCATTAGGGCACAGAGTAAAGAGAAAGGCTTAAAATTCCGCCGAGAGACTGACACCACCCAGTTGGAGAGCTTGGGAGAAGGATGGTTTAGAGGTGATTTCCTGTGAGGCATCCCATCTGCAGTTGAGACACCCTGCAACAATAAATATGTTCCGGATAAGGCGTGGCTTTTCCATCAAAGGTGGCCGAGTGTTTTATCCATGCCAGAAAACAGCCTCAGTGTACTACTTTGGAGAGAGAAGTATCAAAAAATCCAAAAGTCATTTTAATTTTAATGTCACTGCTATGTGTTAGCATTTTTTAAAAAGAAACAATGGGAAAACTTGGCTTTTGCACACCCCTTACACAGAATGTACACACTCAATGCACTATTTGCTAGTGGGTACAGAATTGTTATCTCTATCAAGGACCACATTTAGTAAATGGGTGGCAGACGAATAATGTAGGATTTTGTGTGTATACTTTTGTTAAATGGATAATTCCAAGTTTTATTAATAAAAAGTGCACCCACACTTTGCGCCTAGTTGATCCAGTTAGTATGAACCATCAATTGATCACAGGTTGGTGTGCATTTTAACATACCGCTTCGGTGCTACAGCCATTACCATTCCAGCCAAAAACAAATGAACCTTGGCCACTTGCCCTTTTGAAATTCATACAGTCTGCTCACTCCCGCGTTCAAAGGTCGCACTCAATGAAAGGCCAGTATATAAAAGGCGTATTAACGGTGCAACTACTCGCCCTGTTTCAAAGCATGTACCACCTCTCCTGCATTTTCCTTCTCTTTGTCGCTGCTTTGGCAATCGCAGTGCCCATGGGTCAACCTCCACCGGGCTTTACTACGATGGAGCAGAAGATGATCACAGGATTGCTAGAAAAGCACAAACTGCGTGATATCATTCGTGTGATACTGATGGTGGAGGAGAGGCGCTTGGTCAAACAGCCCACCGCTTCCACCACTGAGGCAGCAAAGACCGAGATTGTGCAAAGTGTGCCGAGACAAGGGCTCCCAATGGGTGGGAGCCATGAGCCGACAAACGTTGCAATGTTGGAGAAGAGGTCCACAACCCCGCCTACCATCCCTCGTCGCAGATTCTACGATGAAGACGTCTGGCAACAAACAATGGCTGAAATCTAATTCACTCATAACTGTCTTCAGATCTGAAAATAAGCTATTCCCATTTTCCTGATTCTTCACCCCCAAAGATTTGCGTAATTACTTTTTAAATGGCGGGCGGTATATTTCAATTTAATTAATAAATCAAGTGCACCAGCAAAAATTATTTAATTTTCACATCATTAGAGGTTTTAATTGGTTGACTAAAGCAATGCAATATTTAGCGGGAAATTGGACGTCGATCAAAAAAAAAACGCCACCTTAAGAAGTTTATACTTTACAAATAAACACTGTGGACGGAATGGAAATACAATGGCACTTGGAGAATAAAAAGCAGCGAATAATAGCCATTCTGCATGCATTAGAAATGCACGTCCCACCTGCAAAGATTGCCAAGTATCAATAACAATTCGCAGAGATAACGGCGATATTGTCCTCTCGTGTGCTACTTTGAAGCGCCTTTTTTAATTCATTTACTAGTATCCAGATATACAGACTGAGTCGTTGGTGCACAATCCGTGATCGTTTCTCTGCTGAATGGCAATGCAATGTCTCTAGAAATGGTTGCTAACCCGTTTCTTGGCCTGCTCGCAGCTTGGCTGCTCTTAGATACATGTCGTAGTGCCACCACAGTGGTCGCATCAGTACTGCTCTCCAATTAACCAGATCGTTTGGGCATGAGTCACTGTTGGTGTGGGGAACTGACTGTCTCATCCCTTGTAACCGATGTGATGCTTATTTTCGTGCAAATTGTGAGGCGATTTGGGGCGCTACTTTTAGGTCTCTTGTGGGGCGTTTAATTGATTACAGATTGAAGTGCCTAATAATTGGCGTTTTTGTACCTGGTTTGATTGGCACCAACGCATGCTTAAGTGGAACGGCTCATTCAAATGGAAAATGGCCTTTCAAACCACAACTTTCATGTGTGCATGAATGGGCTGAAGGGAGCGAGCACCTGCACCTCGAAAGGTGCCATGCGGATAAAGATAACGCTTTTAAAGCCAGCGACCGCAAAAGAGAATGTGTCGAGTTCAAAACGAATATTCATGGCTTTCAAATGAACAAATACATAGCCTTCTGACAAGTTTAAGCACAAAACCATTAATGCATTTGAAGTGCTGGAAGTGCTACTTGGTCCAATTATTCAGTTGAAGCTACTGTATCGGTCTGACTTTGATTGCTGCCATTTAGCCGACTGGGATAGTGTATCAAACATGGCTGGAAAGCAGGTTTTAATTGAATTCAAAGACAGGCAGTGGTAGGCGTAAGCATGATCCAAGTTTGCAACAAAGATGTGTTAGCTGAGGGCTCTGATTATGGGTCTATGAACAGGCAATAGGTTTGGACCACCATAGGCGCGTATTCCTTCTTCAGGAGACCTCATTTCCAATCCTTTCCACTGAAGACATATCTTGTTTCGCTTAGAAGGCGGCTAGTTTCTCGAAAAGATGAACTTGAGGCGTCAACGATTGCAGTGCACGCTTCAAGGGTCAAGTGAGCAAAGCGGGAATGTTCGTGATGGGTTTTATTCAATTAAATCCTCACATTCATAAACATTTGCAAATCTTTCTGATACTATTTGGCTCCTAGCTTCATTCATTGCACTAATTATGTACGAATTCTTCAACTTTGAACTTATCACCCCGTTCTGCAGCTTCAAAACTGGATCGGGAACTCTAACTTAAAGTTGGAGAGCAAATGTGTAGTCGCTTGCGATCTCGTCGAGGTGGTGGGCACTTGTGATGTCCACCGACACGACTGTCTGGCGGACTGGCAAGTGACACCGATAAAGCGGCTCTTCAAGGACGAGCGCCGGATATTAGGCAGAGGCGAGGAATGCGACTCAGAGGCTCGTGGCAGTCGTCCAACGGATCGCGCAGAGATTTTTGGGGGTTTCAGAGTCCTTCTGGGAAAATTGGTAGAGGAGGATGCTGGTAGAGGAGAAGCCTTCGGACATTTACTTCTCTTCGTCTCCAAAAGTTTACAGGACTCCGGTGCAGAGGATATCCTTGGTATGTGTCTAAGTATGAAACCACCATTAAGCGTCAAGGTCATGCAAACCACAGAAATATTCCCTTTGAAATCCAAGAATTTTGAGATGAAGAAATTAGTCGCGCAGAAAAGCAAACCTTTCCATGTTATAAAAGACATCAACATTGTATGCAGAGGCACAAACTCCAAATTGAAAAGGCTCAGCCTGATAAACTGCCAAAATGGTATAACTTGTAAAAGAAGGTTTTCCTCCTAGGTTCGATCCACTGTAAGGGCATATCTTTATCGCGTACGTACCAATCTTTCATTTTCTATAGACATAAAGCCTACATGATCAAACAATCAAGAACGTCGCCAACGTCACCCATTTGATAATTAAAAGATGATATTTAGACGGTGTTGTGATTCCTCAGATGGAAATTGCAGGCACCGGTTGAGGTAGAGTCACAGGACGAAATGGTGCAATTGGATTAGAGTGTATTTAAAAGCACTACTGACCTGAATGCAGACTTTTAAACATTGAAAAGCACGGAACTGATGTTTGGTAGTAGCGCGGCAACTCACTGTTCAGCAAGTTTAGTGACAAAAGGAGGCCTTTAATTGAAATCCCCAACGCCTTTGAGAGCATCCGAAAATTGTAGCCTCCTTGCTTACTGGGACTTCTACATGACGTTTCTTTGACTCCTTCCCCGGATACGAAGACACTTGAGGCCTCATCGACCAGCGGCGTGCCGAAGCGTTGGACGAACTGGTACAGCAGAGCGTCGTAATATCGCGGTGTGCCGAGTTGACCCGAGTACATGCTGGGACCGTCGCCACCGGCCGAGTCGATCATGCTCATCATGCTTGCGCTCTGCAAGCCGTGTTGGGGATATATTCGCTCAAATCGACCGAGGAAGCACGGTACCACTCGTTTATAGTAGTCGCTAACATCAGAGTATCGTCTGTGGTGGGATCATCCAGTATGGTCTTCATGTCCTATCCGAGGAATTCGAACGATTTGAGGCTTACTTTAATTGCACACTGAACTACACACGTCAATGCTGATACCATCAAAACCACTGGTTCCCTAAGCATTCTCTAGGCTTAAAGACCCACTTGCCACCTCGTATATCCTCCCAGTTCTCCATAACCATCTAGAGTAGTAGATGTTAAGCAGTCTACTCTGTTTAGCCGCAAGACGGATAACGTGCCCGGACACACGAACGTCGAATTGACAATAGAAGAGAGTGTCTATGTGAACTTTCAAAAGCCGTTCTGACACTCTCTCGTCCAGTCCAAAATATTGCATATCACGCCGTTTGGATGAAGCTCCAAGTTACCACTCCCCTGTGCTCCAAACACACTTATGCATGCAAATCGCTTTACAAGTCCTACAAATGCCCGAATGTGGACATATGCATTGGAAATAAAATCCTACGTGCATCTAGCAAGGTGTGGATAACATTGCTATAAGCCAGCAGGTGACTTGAATGCATTGTCTCATCACATTCAGCCAAACTTGTGTGCATTCAAACGAGGAGAAGAACACAGACACACCGGAGGAGACTGCGATCGTGCAGCGTATGCTCGGTGTTTCTTCTTCTCCGCATTCGTGAGATTGTAGCGCAGCTGTTCGGGATTGTGGATGGGCAACCTTTTGTAGCCCCATTCTATCAAACTGGAACGACCAGGCGAATCGCCATTGACACGCCTTCCGGCCCCATTTTCGTGCAACTTCTTCTGTGAGCTCGATGCACGTTTGACCTCCTCCTTTGCCGATCTCGGTGGAACGCGAAAACCAGCGAGATTAAGCATGTCAACCACAACTTCAGATTTGACTTTGTTGTCCAATTTAGTTGAAGTGTGCAAACTGCAATAGAAAATAAATTGCAACAGGCTTCCGTGCCACCGATTGTGTTCGATGAACATGCCTTCATGACTTTCAAGCAAAAAATTATGCTGCATTGATCATTGCCACATTTACAATGACAGGGCTTCGTGTGTAACACGTCGATTGGTAGTTTTGCTCTCGCTCTTGCCAACGAGTAGGATGGCATCTCAGACACACCAGTAACCCCAGCTCCTTCTGTACGTCGGAGGCACACATTCTGCGCCACCACTTCGTCTTCTTTCGTCTTTGGGGGCAGCGCAAAGCTAACTCTGTTCAAAGGGTCAACCGTCCTTACTCCTACCTTTGGACGACAAACCTTAGCGAGCCAGAAAAAGTCCACATGCTGCAAATGGGAGCAGCTGTGGCAACGCCTCACAAGAGAGCTAAAAAATGACGCTTACCTCTGGCAGCTACTCCAGTCCCGTGTTCGACAGGAAAACTGCGAGCAACCAAAGCAACATCTGCCGTGAACCATCTACCGTACCTGCGTAACGATATCAATAATGCGAATGCCCGATGCCTCCTCCACCTATCTGCTGGCTAGATGAAACCCGGGTAGATATGGCTAGGCAGCTCTGAAGTGGAAGCAAAGTGGTACAACACCCCGAAACCACTATAGCTTCCACTCCTTTGTTATGCGACTTGGCTTTTGGGGGAACAGAATTCCCGTCCCCGAACTCACTTCTCATGCAGGACGAAATCGTATATCCAGTTTTCGTGTCAAGAGGAATCAGTAACCCTGTGGATAAATAACCTCTCAGTTCAGTTGCGCGCTAATTTGGTGAACAACACGGTTGGCACATGGATGTTCTCCTTCAACGCCAATGAACTTGTGATGGTCTACGCGAGATGTTGACCAAGAGGCGCGCCTAGGATGGCACTAAAAAGGGGAGGGGCTATGGCACACGTTAACCGTATGCTTACCTCTCGGGTTTGGCGTGGAGCGGTCACTGAGGGCCCTCGCCATAGCACATTCTATGTATGGCCTGGTCGTCAGTTCATGCCGATGGCTCCAATCCCTAGGGCATGTCAACAGTACAAACTCTACCCTAGTAGTGTAACTTCTTTCGTCTGTGTGATATCGTTTTTTTACTATATACATATTCCATTTCACTAATTTAATGATGAAAATGCACAAATAAAACTTTGGCACAAATTTCTAGTTAGCAATGCAGTGTTTAAGAATGGACTTTTTGGTCTTCACCGAACACCAAAATTAAAAGGTGGAACATTCTTTTATTGTATTTTATTACTTTTTTGAGCATGTTCGTTGCCAGGTAGCAGGAGAATTTAGTTTTTCTCAGTATACCTTTTGCTTCAAAAATGCTGAACGTCAATTTTCTACGAGATTGGACCAATAATTATAAAACGATATAAGAATGAATAATTTGTTCATTACGCGTACTAGTGGCTGGTCACGATTATTCCCCCTTTCTTATCGTATGTTAATCCCTATAATGACGTATTCTCGTTGATCACTTTATAGTTTGCTTCCATTTTTAACTGAGGTTAAATCATTATTAAGCGGGGGGTTCGACCTTGGGGAGATATTGACCTCCAAGAGCCAGGGTCGCAGTTCTGAGTCAAGAAGAATGTCGAATCCAAAGAGTTCGTGAACACTCTCGCGACGATTAACATGCTGAACAACAAGGCTCGCCATCTTGGACACCGCAGAAGCCATTGTCTTGAAAACTATCGACTTTATATCTCTCCACAGCTTCCGCGTATCACTCCCTCGCTCCTCGAGGTATTGCCACAACTCCTCCAAAGACCTTAAATGTAAAATGATGATTTAGTTCCAATTTAAATGTTCGTCTTTCCTAATATGTTTGTGTGATGTTCTTCGACTTTCGTAGAATTACCGAAAATAAGCAGAACGTTCACAATAAATTCTGTCTAATTCGTGAAATGTTAAATCCATGAAGTCACCTAAACCTCGTGAGTAATATATTTTTAGCTGATATCATTTTTGACCCCTCAACGGGCGAGTCCTACACCCAAATGAATCCAACTTAAAGTGGTGTTAAAAATACGTGAATGCAAATTGAAATTTGAATTTTCGCACGACCTACCACTTGTGAGATGGCTGGTCAGTAGAGCCACCGCAGTGGTAATAATGTATGTTTCTCTTGTTGACTGAATAATTCGTTAAGTGCACGAAGCGGTTGCTAACTTGTTCTTGGGTGTTTGAATATCTGCGACGTAAAGAGGAATTAACTTTGGAGACGCAAAAATGCCAGTTGAAATTCAAATCTAGCAACTTGGGAATCACAAAGGAAGTTTCCAAGATATAGATTTAATTTCAGTATTTGCTAGCGGATTATTCGTCCAAAACGAAACTATTAAATTGATGAATCAATTTGATGTGTGTTTCTCATTAAACTTCCCCAAAAAATCCAAAGTTTGGTTTGTACCTAAGTAAAAGCATTTGCTATCATTGCTTACTGCCCCTTAGTTACGCGTAGCATGAGATAGTGTTTTAGGTAATGACGACTGCATAGTAAAAGAAGCGCAACCACACAAGCTTTTAATCCTTTAAACGTATTTTGTGCTCGACCATATGCTTTAGGCAAAAGGTACAAAAAAGCACTGTTAAAAGACAATGTATAATCACACCCATTGATAGGCCAGTCAGTCTCCAGGGCTACATTGCAGCCAACTCTTGTTTATCCCGCTATGAAGCGCTGTGAAATTCACCACAACACCACAGAAAATCCGCCTTTATCAACGGTATGAAGTGCGCACTTTTGCGAGGCGAACCGTACGAGGCCGTTCTTGTGGATGTAGAGGCGTAGCGGGTCAACGCTGGTCATATAGACGTATAACCGCAGGTCAAACTTGTTCCCACCGATCAGGTAAGGGTTGGAGATGTAAAGCTGGGCAATGGACTTCTTTCTTCTGGGCACCTCGGTTAACCGGTTAGCCAGGTATATGCCCACCCCTCTTGCACTGGCAGGCTAAAATAAGTGTTTGTATATGGTCCGTTAAAAGCATCTCCTAGTAGATACTTCCAGAAATAAAAAATTTAGCTTTTTATGGATAATAGGACAAAAGCATGTATTTGTTAAATTGGAACACCACTTTATAAACACGTTCAAGACTCTTTTCTTACCCAACTAACACTCATTTACATGCGTCAAAGAAAGTTCCAAAGGCTACGCAAGAAGTGCACTAGAAAGACACATCTGCACATCAAACAATTATCACGTTACTGGTTTGATTATCCATGTTGCAAGGTTGCGCTTTTTACTGCGAGCTGAATTGCGGTCCAAACCCTGTCCCCATGAGTCCTTCAACCTGGAGAATTCACGAGGCAAAATAAATGTTGTTGGATAGAAGCCGAAATTCTCGCTGCCGAATCGAGTGCGCATTTTAGACAGATTAATTGTGAGGAGGTCCTTACGACCCAACTCGAAGGAACCAGGAAAATGGTTCAGCTTTTGGAAATCTTTTACTTGTCGAAAGAGAACTGGAGTAAGATGCCTCCCAAAACATCCGATCCAATCGCAGTAGCAACCTAAATGGAGACGGAATGCGTGATCACAGATGGGAAATGCTATCACAAAGACCATAAAAAGGAACTACATCATAAGTATCGGTCAAATGCAGTAAACAAAATTAGGTGTAAAATGAAAACTCAAACCCTCATACCTTCATCGAAATCATCCATCACTGTAAAATAAAGCTAGATCGCATGGTTATGTAAACAGATATGCAAAAATACAACCATACAGACAGCCCACCTTTAATGGTGTAAAACACCCATTATGCCCATTTTTCGTAAAATCAGTAACCATAAAAAGGCACTTACGCGTAACAAAACCAATAAATCTTGTTGTAAAACATACTTTCAGTTAATCTAAAATGCGACCTTTCCAGAGTACGTTTAACCACGTTGGGTGTGATGGTCGTGTTCCTCCAAATCAATTTCGCCATTAACGAAGGAGGCAACTGAGTCACTATCAGAAGCGGTGAAAGAAAAGTGAGTGACATAGGTGGAACAACGGAAATTATATCGCGATTGAAGTGTCCACAACCTGCTTCGTCTTCTTTGACAAACCGAAGAAATGGTGGTATAGCGGGGAAAAGGGATATTATGATCGGTGATAATATTTGGGGTTTCGATATCGATTTGTTATCACTCTAAAAGCGGCAACATAATTTTGATTTGACAACAGAAACGATCTCAACTATAGATTATGATCATGTATTAAAACAGTATGTGGAAGTAGACGTATGTTTGACTGTTGAACAGTTGAAAAATTCTGCGAAGCAGTAGTTAGCTATATACCCTGAACACCAGGCAGGAAGAGAAATGCTAATAAAAACCAACAAGCCAGAAATTGGCACGCCTCGATATTTTTGCAACATACGGAAAGAGCAAAATCTTCGTCCGAGTCCCTACCATCTTCTACGTCGATATCAAATTCAGCAGACCCAGAATTACACCCGGAATTCAAGCTTGACCTCATCGGACTAATTTTTCGGCCTTTCGAAGGCTTCTTTAGTTTGCATTTTAAATTTTGCACGTTCTTGTCTCTCATATAAAGCCATCGGTATTTTTCCGAAATGCAATTTTCATTCCCACTAATTGACTTTTCCGTATGTTCATGATACTCTATATCTTCTTTTAACAGCTGGTGATCTACACTGAAATCAGGCCGTGAAAATGTGGACCAACCGTTTAATGGGGTGAAAGTCGAATACGCAAAATCATTTAATAAAGATTTCTTGTGTTCAAACAAAAACCGCGGTTTAAAAGCACGTGCTGGAATCCTTGAAGGAACAAAATTGCCTCCATGCATCCATGGCTGCCCAGAATACATTGGAATTTGACAGTAAGACAGATCATTTAATTGTTCTACAGATTCAACTGAATCAGCATCCCAGTGATTACTGAAGGTTGAAGATTTAAACGTAGAAATTACAGCAGCACCATTTAAAGCACTTCGACAAAACGTAAACATACATTAATGGATTTCGCAAATCGCATATTTCAATACCCGTCATCCGTTTTGCAATCTAAAAATGGAAACCAAAACTAAGCTATCTATATTCATTCAATCAGGTAAAATCCCTAACAAAAAGTGCAAAATCAAAAAAACAAAGACTTGAATTTGTAGACAAATGATAACGAAATTGCAAAGAATCGCTGTGCCAAAGTGATCGCACCGAACATTAACTAGCCCATAGTAAAAATTCAAGGAGTAATTTGGAATAACAAACAAATCTACCATGTATTCGTAACAATACATTTACTATCAATAAAATTCATAAATGTACTAAAATAAAATGAATTACTCAAGATGATTCAAGGCCGATAACTACGCATACGTCCCGCCTCTCCGTCAAAACAAAATCAATTCATCTACTTGTAAAATGCGCCTTTAGTGGTTAAGGTTGGTGACCTTCAAATAAAGAATAATAGACAGAGTCAAAACCATGTTTATCTGCTCCAATGTATCCTTAACTTTGCTACCGCATGTAAATGCAGTACTATCCAACAATATATTCCAACTATGCAAATGAAAAAAATACATAATGGAAAATCTGCTGCATTTGTTTCCATTGCAACAAACAGTCAAAAAACTAACATTATTTTAATATTCGCCTCATTTTATACCTAATGCAAAAAATGTAGCAAGCCCATCTCTTTAAAAGCCACAAAATATGGCAAGCCGTAATGTAATTCACTAATCAAATGCAAATTCATGCATTAAACCATTCATTTAATGCGTGGCCTTTGCACGAATCTAAGATGTCAGAATTGAGCGATTGCAACCTATCCAGACATCTTAAAGACGAAAGAAGTTACACTACTAGGGTAGAGTTTGTACTGTTGACATGCCCTAGGGATTGGAGCCATCGGCATGAACTGACGACCAGGCCATACATAGAATGTGCTATGGCGAGGGCCCTCAGTGACCGCTCCACGCCAAACCCGAGAGGTAAGCATACGGTTAACGTGTGCCATAGCCCCTCCCCTTTTTAGTGCCATCCTAGGCGCGCCTCTTGGTCAACATCTCGCGTAGACCATCACAAGTTCATTGGCGTTGAAGGAGAACATCCATGTGCCAACCGTGTTGTTCACCAAATTAGCGCGCAACTGAACTGAGAGGTTATTTATCCACAGGGTTACTGATTCCTCTTGACACGAAAACTGGATATACGATTTCGTCCTGCATGAGAAGTGAGTTCGGGGACGGGAATTCTGTTCCCCCAAAAGCCAAGTCGCATAACAAAGGAGTGGAAGCTATAGTGGTTTCGGGGTGTTGTACCACTTTGCTTCCACTTCAGAGCTGCCTAGCCATATCTACCCGGGTTTCATCTAGCCAGCAGATAGGTGGAGGAGGCATCGGGCATTCGCATTATTGATATCGTTACGCAGGTACGGTAGATGGTTCACGGCAGATGTTGCTTTGGTTGCTCGCAGTTTTCCTGTCGAACACGGGACTGGAGTAGCTGCCAGAGGTAAGCGTCATTTTTTAGCTCTCTTGTGAGGCGTTGCCACAGCTGCTCCCATTTGCAGCATGTGGACTTTTTCTGGCTCGCTAAGGTTTGTCGTCCAAAGGTAGGAGTAAGGACGGTTGACCCTTTGAACAGAGTTAGCTTTGCGCTGCCCCCAAAGACGAAAGAAGACGAAGTGGTGGCGCAGAATGTGTGCCTCCGACGTACAGAAGGAGCTGGGGTTACTGGTGTGTCTGAGATGCCATCCTACTCGTTGGCAAGAGCGAGAGCAAAACTACCAATCGACGTGTTACACACGAAGCCCTGTCATTGTAAATGTGGCAATGATCAATGCAGCATAATTTTTGCTTGAAAGTCATGAAGGCATGTTCATCGAACACAATCGGTGGCACGGAAGCCTGTTGCAATTTATTTTCTATTGCAGTTTGCACACTTCAACTAAATTGGACAACAAAGTCAAATCTGAAGTTGTGGTTGACATGCTTAATCTCGCTGGTTTTCGCGTTCCACCGAGATCGGCAAAGGAGGAGGTCAAACGTGCATCGAGCTCACAGAAGAAGTTGCACGAAAATGGGGCCGGAAGGCGTGTCAATGGCGATTCGCCTGGTCGTTCCAGTTTGATAGAATGGGGCTACAAAAAGGTTGCCCATCCACAATCCCGAACAGCTGCGCTACAATCTCACGAATGCGGAGAAGAAGAAACACCGAGCATACGCTGCACGATCGCAGTCTCCTCCGGTGTGTGTCTGTGTTCTTCTCCTCGTTTGAATGCACACAAGTTTGGCTGAATGTGATGAGACAATGCATTCAAGTCACCTGCTGGCTTATAGCAATGTTATCCACACCTTGCTAGATGCACGTAGGATTTTATTTCCAATGCATATGTCCACATTCGGGCATTTGTAGGACTTGTAAAGCGATTTGCATGCATAAGTGTGTTTGGAGCACAGGGAGTGGTAACTTGGAGCTTCATCCAAACGGCGTGATATGCAATATTTTGGACTGGACGAGAGAGTGTCAGAACGGCTTTTGAAAGTTCACATAGACACTCTCTTCTATTGTCAATTCGACGTTCGTGTGTCCGGGCACGTTATCCGTCTTGCGGCTAAACAGAGTAGACTGCTTAACATCTACTACTCTAGATGGTTATGGAGAACTGGGAGGATATACGAGGTGGCAAGTGGGTCTTTAAGCCTAGAGAATGCTTAGGGAACCAGTGGTTTTGATGGTATCAGCATTGACGTGTGTAGTTCAGTGTGCAATTAAAGTAAGCCTCAAATCGTTCGAATTCCTCGGATAGGACATGAAGACCATACTGGATGATCCCACCACAGACGATACTCTGATGTTAGCGACTACTATAAACGAGTGGTACCGTGCTTCCCTCGGTCGATTTGAGCGAATATATCCCCAACACGGCTTGCAGAGCGCAAGCATGATGAGCATGATCGACTCGGCCGGTGGCGACGGTCCCAGCATGTACTCGGGTCAACTCGGCACACCGCGATATTACGACGCTCTGCTGTACCAGTTCGTCCAACGCTTCGGCACGCCGCTGGTCGATGAGGCCTCAAGTGTCTTCGTATCCGGGGAAGGAGTCAAAGAAACGTCATGTAGAAGTCCCAGTAAGCAAGGAGGCTACAATTTTCGGATGCTCTCAAAGGCGTTGGGGATTTCAATTAAAGGCCTCCTTTTTGTCACTAAACTTGCTGAACAGTGAGTTGCCGCGCTACTACCAAACATCAGTTCCGTGCTTTTCAATGTTTAAAAGTCTGCATTCAGGTCAGTAGTGCTTTTAAATACACTCTAATCCAATTGCACCATTTCGTCCTGTGACTCTACCTCAACCGGTGCCTGCAATTTCCATCTGAGGAATCACAACACCGTCTAAATATCATCTTTTAATTATCAAATGGGTGACGTTGGCGACGTTCTTGATTGTTTGATCATGTAGGCTTTATGTCTATAGAAAATGAAAGATTGGTACGTACGCGATAAAGATATGCCCTTACAGTGGATCGAACCTAGGAGGAAAACCTTCTTTTACAAGTTATACCATTTTGGCAGTTTATCAGGCTGAGCCTTTTCAATTTGGAGTTTGTGCCTCTGCATACAATGTTGATGTCTTTTATAACATGGAAAGGTTTGCTTTTCTGCGCGACTAATTTCTTCATCTCAAAATTCTTGGATTTCAAAGGGAATATTTCTGTGGTTTGCATGACCTTGACGCTTAATGGTGGTTTCATACTTAGACACATACCAAGGATATCCTCTGCACCGGAGTCCTGTAAACTTTTGGAGACGAAGAGAAGTAAATGTCCGAAGGCTTCTCCTCTACCAGCATCCTCCTCTACCAATTTTCCCAGAAGGACTCTGAAACCCCCAAAAATCTCTGCGCGATCCGTTGGACGACTGCCACGAGCCTCTGAGTCGCATTCCTCGCCTCTGCCTAATATCCGGCGCTCGTCCTTGAAGAGCCGCTTTATCGGTGTCACTTGCCAGTCCGCCAGACAGTCGTGTCGGTGGACATCACAAGTGCCCACCACCTCGACGAGATCGCAAGCGACTACACATTTGCTCTCCAACTTTAAGTTAGAGTTCCCGATCCAGTTTTGAAGCTGCAGAACGGGGTGATAAGTTCAAAGTTGAAGAATTCGTACATAATTAGTGCAATGAATGAAGCTAGGAGCCAAATAGTATCAGAAAGATTTGCAAATGTTTATGAATGTGAGGATTTAATTGAATAAAACCCATCACGAACATTCCCGCTTTGCTCACTTGACCCTTGAAGCGTGCACTGCAATCGTTGACGCCTCAAGTTCATCTTTTCGAGAAACTAGCCGCCTTCTAAGCGAAACAAGATATGTCTTCAGTGGAAAGGATTGGAAATGAGGTCTCCTGAAGAAGGAATACGCGCCTATGGTGGTCCAAACCTATTGCCTGTTCATAGACCCATAATCAGAGCCCTCAGCTAACACATCTTTGTTGCAAACTTGGATCATGCTTACGCCTACCACTGCCTGTCTTTGAATTCAATTAAAACCTGCTTTCCAGCCATGTTTGATACACTATCCCAGTCGGCTAAATGGCAGCAATCAAAGTCAGACCGATACAGTAGCTTCAACTGAATAATTGGACCAAGTAGCACTTCCAGCACTTCAAATGCATTAATGGTTTTGTGCTTAAACTTGTCAGAAGGCTATGTATTTGTTCATTTGAAAGCCATGAATATTCGTTTTGAACTCGACACATTCTCTTTTGCGGTCGCTGGCTTTAAAAGCGTTATCTTTATCCGCATGGCACCTTTCGAGGTGCAGGTGCTCGCTCCCTTCAGCCCATTCATGCACACATGAAAGTTGTGGTTTGAAAGGCCATTTTCCATTTGAATGAGCCGTTCCACTTAAGCATGCGTTGGTGCCAATCAAACCAGGTACAAAAACGCCAATTATTAGGCACTTCAATCTGTAATCAATTAAACGCCCCACAAGAGACCTAAAAGTAGCGCCCCAAATCGCCTCACAATTTGCACGAAAATAAGCATCACATCGGTTACAAGGGATGAGACAGTCAGTTCCCCACACCAACAGTGACTCATGCCCAAACGATCTGGTTAATTGGAGAGCAGTACTGATGCGACCACTGTGGTGGCACTACGACATGTATCTAAGAGCAGCCAAGCTGCGAGCAGGCCAAGAAACGGGTTAGCAACCATTTCTAGAGACATTGCATTGCCATTCAGCAGAGAAACGATCACGGATTGTGCACCAACGACTCAGTCTGTATATCTGGATACTAGTAAATGAATTAAAAAAGGCGCTTCAAAGTAGCACACGAGAGGACAATATGGACTACTTTTATTTATGTAATCTCACTGAATGGTGCTAAATCATGCCGATTTAATACAATCTTTGTACCGAGTCAAAATCAGGTTTAGTATTCGAAATGCACTGCACGCTGACGACCGGCATCCTTCCTTGACAGGTGAGCATAGTATTCGTATTGGTTTGGCTCACACCAGAGACCGCGGGGGTTGTGATAGACGGGAGTGTCGTACCAATGGCCGACCTCCCAACCTGGTACATCCTTCATAAGCTCCGTTTCGTAGTCACGGTTCTTCACAAGTTGCCTGAGATACATTCGCTGCTGCTCCGCAATCAGAAATGGCGTCAGAGCCAGGCGCACCTCCCGATTCTCATTATCACGGGCTTCTTTACGCTCCTTTCCCCAGAGGCGAAGCTTAATACCAACAAAAGTGCAGGCGTACAAAGCCCCAATTAAGTACAACCCTACAAGTAAACAATAGTTCCTTAAGAGAATTGAGTACGCTTAGCCCGGTCATTGTATTAAAATTTACATACCATTGAGATGCTTTCTGACCGCCTTGTTGAAAACGTTAAAAGTAGCAAAGCCTCCAGGAGGAGGCATTTCTTGCTTATATGCAACCATTAGAGCTTAAAAATAGAACAAACTACCATTAAGACAGTGTTATGGGCCTATAAATGGATTTGACATAGAAAGGATAACCCCATGATGCGTTCAATGCCTTTAGTGTACGAAAACTCTTATGAGGCACACAAAACAGCAAATTGGTTTATAAAATAGCATTATAACACACTCAAAGACAGTAGCGAGTTAATCAACAGTAAGGTGATGAATAGTCCTTATGAAGACAAACACCTACGTGGGACGATCACCGTGTGATGAAACACTATATGACACAAGCAATACAGATTGCATATAGGAAAGCCAGAGAAGCCAAAGTAGACCAAATGAGTGCAGAGAGCACCATACGGTAAAAGGAAACTACCCCAAACTCTGAACTCCACACCGATCAAAGGCGTCAAAACCTATAACCAGCCGAAAACAAACAACCCATTTTAAAACATACCTAAATAAACAACAGCAGCTACTCAGACTTTAAGAAATGCGACTTTATACTAAGGCTAGGTTCCTTTGTAATAATAATCATCGAAAGAATTTTCGGCATTTGCTTCAATGCTTTTTTGTCTTGAAGTTATCTTTTTTACTGCTGTGGCCTTTTGTAATTTAGCTATATTAAATTATCACATTCGATTATTTTAAACGAATGTCATGAGAATTGGCTATATTATTAATGACAAACACTTAAATTTTGCATTTTTTGTTTGTTTCATGTTATTGAGTCAGAAGCTGTTACACTGTCATGTTTGATAAATGAATTTAGTCGGTTATTAAGTACGCATATTAAATACATGGGCATAAACCATGAATACTAGGAGCTATTGGAATTCGAATGAGGAATTAAAATTTGGTATACAAAGTGCTATGCTTTACTGCAGACTTCATTCCAATTTGGGATCTTAATTCGAATTCACTTAATGTTTTCTATCGAAAGTCGAAGCAAGTGACCCTAAGGAATCTCAGTGTCAGAAAATGCTTACAGCTGTTGTGGTGCTTCGTTTTTTTGACTGCCAATTACGGCCACTTGATCTGCCATATCGTTCAATCCGGCTATAGCTGGCATTCGAGCCATGCCGGCAGTCTCGATCTTCCTGTTGGTTAAATTTACATATTCTGTCCTAGTGTTGGGCCTACTTTTGCTGCAATAGTTGCTGCAACAATCGGTACTAACTGAATCCTATGTCAAAAAAGACCGGTTTGCCAAAACTGTAAGCAGGTCTGCGAACCATCTTCTGTACAATAATGCATTCGCTGCCGCTTAAATATTTCCTTTTATATTTAATAGTAAAGATTAGGATAACAAACACTTAGACGCATAGCATTAAACCCCACAGCGCCCTTGAAATGGGGCATATGCATTAACAAATTTCGCAATAAAAATAGCCTAACCCCAACGATAAACACCGTCCGTATCCATATGCGAAAAGGAAAAAAGTGGGCAAATGCTTAGTATATATCTATATATTTCACTCAAAACAAGTAAAAAGAATAAAAATTAAAACTTCTAGTCACTACTAAGAAAAACTTCGATTACAAAATAGCTCCCGAACAAAAGTCAATTTATTAAACTAACGCAAAACATCGAAGTTGTGATGGCCCGGACCAGTTTAATGTTACACTTTGTCTAAAATCAAAAGACAGGCTAGTGATTAGCATCCGCGTTGAATGGAGGATGGTCACTTCGTGGTGTTCACTCAGTTTAGGGCATAGGCCCCTCGTTGAGTCAGTTTTCTGTGCAAGCGGTCATTAAAATGCAACCAAATAGGCTGGCACAATGCCTGTATATCAAATAACCGCACAAATTCCACCGTCGTGGGCTTTTGATTTGAAGAAGGGAACCACGCTCGATGGGAGGTCAGATGTCAGAGTAGTACGGAAGATGGGGATGAGAATGAGACGGAGTCTTCCATCCCCTCCAACCCTCTCATTCCTACAAGAGTGCAAGTCTTCCCATTGCTAAGTTCTGGGATCCAGATTCCCACGTCTTCCCGCAAGACTGCCATCCAACTCACCGCCTTACCATACCTAACTTTGTTCTAGAGGTGAGATATTCTTGCACATGCTCGAACTGTGTTGTATTGAGTTGAGAAATCCCAGTCGTAACTCTGGCTCGGCCCTCAGCAGGCAACCGATTGAAAGTGAGCGATTGAGTCTGCAGTCTGAGGATGTGTGGTTCCACCCAACCAATGTAGCAACACACAAGCTGCCTTTCATCAAAATCCAGTCACCTTAAGTATTGCCACCAGTTCTCGGCGTGCTGATCCTCCACCATCATCATTACTTTAAATGACAGCAACACCCAGTTCATTACCAGAACCACATTTACACAACACACCTCGGATAGTAGGTTCTGTGGTCGCACACCATACCCTCTCCATACGCTTTTTATTCCCTACGACAAGCGTCTGCAGTTCTACAGCCCAACCAAGCGCAATTCGTGGGGCAGACAAAACCCAATCACAACCTCCAAATTCAAATGACACTTTATGCTATGGAGGTGGGCTCCAAAGAAAAGGTAGTATGGCAAAAGAACAAAGAACAAAGCACTGGACAACATGCACACCTGTTGCTCTATAGCGCAGACACACTGTCATCGTAGCAAAACGCGACAAAAACTGCAGCAACTTCGCTTACAGTCTACAGTCACCTGACTCCCATCCCCCATTCATCCACGGAAAGGCGTACGCACTACACTCATTTACCTTGCTCCGCATCCACACCACCCTTCGCCAGTTTGTTCAGCTTCGCACGTTCGTGGCAGAGGATGACTACGTAGAGGACTCCACCCACGATCACCGCAACGCCGGCTATCGACAATGCCACCGAGAAGGTGGACGTCGCCGCCACGATCATGCCTGCAAGGAGATCAAATACACATGCACCTCATTGTCCTACTTATTCCCATCTCAGTAGCACATCTACCACATTTCCCACAGACACCAATGCCACAACCTACCCGCAACCGGGGATCCCACCGTGCTGGCGACACCACGCACCATGGTGACAATGCCGTAGGCGTTGGTCAGCGCTTCCAGGTCAAGAATGTCGCAGATAATGATGGAAGTGAGCGAGAAGAAGGGCGCTAAAGATGCATTTCAGCGAAGTGTGCAATGAGGTTCTTATTCCAACTCCAGACAACTCAAGTCCAGCATGGAGGTGGACTTACAGACGGTCAGACCGTAGATCACCATGAGAATGATTTGACCGATGAGACTGCCCCAGTAGGGCATCACGCACACAGTGATGCCGGCCAACATAAGCGTCACTGCGGACAACAGTGTAGAGGAGACTTTCGGCCGGCTCGCCGCCCACGAGGACAACAGTCGACTCACCACACTTGCCCCACCTGCAACACACCAACGACACACCACTTACTCGCTCTCTCCCCTCCCTCCCCATCCAACATCCAACCCGCTCCACACACACACACGCACGCGTACACACGTACACGCCTCACCCATCGACTCACCGTAGACGGTCAGTAAATAGGCCGACTGACTCTTTGGAATGCTGAAGGAGTCCGCCAAATCGCAGACGAAGAAGAGAGGAACGTAGGCGCCTAGACGAAGGCACGGAAAAAAGGAGGAAGGTGGGGGAAAGGGAGAGGAAGGGGAAAAACGAGGAAGAAGAAAGGAAAGGAAATGAAATGAAATGAAATGCTAAAATCACACCCTCTCCCTCTTCCCCCTTGAAAGGAAGGAGGAACTGGGTCTGCCAACACTACAACCTCCATCACCATCACCATCGCCACTGCCACCACCATCACCACCACTGCACTCACCCATCACGGCGATCAAACTGGAGAGGCAGAATATCAAGAAGCTCTTCGCCTTCAACAGTGACAGATTCATCATTGTCATCAGCACGTCGAACATGGACTTTGGCAAGAACACACACCTTCTCACGAGCACGAGACGTGCCCGTTGTGGAAATTTCATAGGCTGCAGGCTACGATCCCCATCCTCCTCGAGGGAACACTTCAAACACTCCATTCCGTCCACCTCCTCTGCCGCCAGCTCCGCGCTGTGCTTCCGCCGTGTCTCCCAACACAGCCACCAGCCGCACATCGAGTGCGACCGCGGCACCCTGTAAATACCGTCCGCTGGCGCGTTCGCCAGATTCAGTCCCGTCTCTGCCTTCACTTGGTCCCACAATTTCGCCTCATCCTCCACAACTCCCCCAGCACCTGCAACCGCACCCGCACCCACACCTCCATCCTCCGCCTCGAAGACATCGGGCAATGGAATCCTCGTCAGCGACATTAGGCAGGAGCCTGTCCAGTTTGCATCCTGCGGTGCCCCCTCCACCGGCACCGACCCCTCGTTAATGGGTGGCAATGGCACGTTGTCGCCGAAGAGTATGTTGCTACCAAACAGCGAGGTACCCATGGTGGTCTTTCGCCGACGCACCCCGTCCACCATCTCCACTGACGCCTGACTGCATCCTATCTGGTCCTCCGAGGTCTCCATCATGTTCGCCACTGTTGCGACTATCGACGCCGTCGACGACTCGATTTGTCGTTTCACGCTCCCCCTAACAACACAAACAGCAACACACTGCATCAATCAGCGCCCTGGTGTGGCGATGCACATTCGCATGTGCCGCTAATGCGGCGAACAAACATACGGGAAGAAGATGTCCTTCCTGTAGAGCGGACGTGCGTAATCCTCCACGCTAATGCTCTCGTGCGGCAATTCAACGATCACAGGCGCGGCGTCCACGAAGTCCTCCACACCAATATTCCTAGTTCCTGTACCACTGCCCGCCCCGACAAACCCACCCGCCGTCGAGGCGAACACCGTGGAACCGAGACTGCTCAGGTAACTGCGCGTCAACGCGCCCATCGCCACTGACTCCGATCGACGCCGTGGCACTGATGCATTCGCCAGCCGCACCACCGACTGCCGTGGGATTGGTCGTGTGTACGCCCTGCTCGGTCGACGCTCCGACGGTTGATTCCGACTTCGCACACTGCGTCTCTGTTGTTGCTGCTCCTGCTGCCTCGACCAGCCTCCCTCACTCGTAGAATCTGCACACACACATACGCACACATCCACAAACACGTTGACAATATCTACTCATCCACCCACCTCCTCCCTCTCCCTTCAACCATACGAACAAGGGGTTGGGTGACTCACATTTGCCGGGTCGGATAAGACTGGGCGCAGACACTATGCAATCCAAAGCAGAAGCCTCTCGTTGCGAAACCGTACTCTCCCTACCCCACAAGGCTACCGTTCTGTGGCCGCCTCGAGTGGCCTGCTTGCGCGACGCCTTCTTCAGTGGGTGTAGCTGAACACACAATCAAACAACAGCCAAATCTACCGACATCTCTCGTGCGATTGCGACCAAACATGGCTCTTTGCAGCCGATCAAGTGCTTCCACCATGATACCCACCTACCTCGTCATCAACATCTCTCTTCTTCGCAGCAGCCTCATCAACATCTGAGGTGGAGGCAGAATCCCAGTGTGAGGCCTCCTCCTCGCACGATGAGCCACAGGTAGAGACGCTCGAATCACGGTCCGAGGCATCACTCTCGCCTCCCATTTCGTCCAATTCAGCGCCAGCGTCGGTGTCTGAACCCAACACCACTACCGCCGCCTCCATCTCGCCATCGTTTCTGACGCGGGAGCCTCGCAGCCGACGAATGCCCTCCACCCACTGTGCGTACTGTTTTTGCAGCTGCCGGCGCAGCGTCTCCCGTGTCCGCCGTCGTCTGTGGTGTCGGTGGTGCCGCGGCTTCACCCCGTCCTTTCTTCTCGCATCTCTCCTCCTCTTCCCTTCCGTTTCTTAGGACATATTAATCAAACCACCCTATCATTGCACTGTCTCATCGATTCTACAAATGCACCTCCATACACCCCTCCACAAATCCGTGACAGACTACTAATTAGATCAGAATTTACCTCAGCATTCACTCTCACCACCCTCGTCCCCTCGGCCCTCCTCCACGCATTTCATTCACAGTCAAACAGACAATCTACCTCCCTCCTCTTCCCACCCTACTTTCTGGCATCCATCTGACAAGCAGATCAGGCCAACCTCCTCCACTGGCTTCACGGATCACGAGTGTACCGCGAGTCTTCCAATGGCAATGCCATTGAGGAGGACACAAGCACTCACCATTTGTCTCCCCACGATCTTCGACATACAGAACACCGCTTCCAAACCTCTGCTTAAAGCTTGACAACACCTCCCAAAGCCAGTTCGGCATCCACCACACTTTGCCGCCATTTTAATTGACAGACAAGCCTTGAAACGACTCATAAAATAAATGACATTTCACTGGAGCCCCAGCCAAACCATCCATACATCGCACCGCCACGTAAGAGCCATAGGAGGCGAAACTCACAGAACTTGACAATCCCATTCATACTCTAGACATTTTCGTCTTCATCATCAGTTGCCTTTGACGTTGCCTGTTTGTTTCGTACAAAATGCGCCCTACTGCAAAATGTCAAACTCCACTTTGCTAACCCCTGGCATAAGACTTCGGATCGCATCAGTAATGGAACCAATCCCTCACACTGGCCACACTACTGCTGCTGCAACTCAAACAGATGTGAAGGATTATGAATAGTCACAAAGCTGCTCTACGTGTCCACAGCACTTTGGACGGTCTGCAAATAGGACATGATTGAGCAATAAATGTAACGCACCCATTTCTCCCTCCGGACCCTCCGCTATTGTCTCCAGCTGCCTAAAAAAGGAAATGCACACTCAGTTACATCCACCACATGGAAGATCGCACAGCTTTGTGTCGGCACTCACGATTGTAGCAGTTTGTCCTTTCCCACCTCCATCGCTTCGGGCTGTGCCTGATCACTCCTCCGTTTCTGTAATACCACCTTCCTCTGCGCTCCCACCTCTTCTTCCTTCTTCTTCTTCTTCTTCTCCTCCTCCTCATCCTCATCCTCGTCCTCGTCCTCGTCCTCCTCCGGCACCGGCTGGTCGCGCAAATCTCGCTGCGACACTACAGGCGGTGTCGCGTCCTCAACGCCCATTCGATCGCCACTTGCTGCCGTCGACACCGCCTCCTCACTTGCAGCCAGCTGCAACAACGACTTGATACCCTCCGCCTCCGACGCCTTCATCGGTGTCAACAGGAGGGCCGGAGTGAGTGGTCTGTACAGCGCCGCCAGTACCATGCAGTTCAACAGCATCCCCGCGAACAATATCAGTGTGTTTGACCAGCCGTACCTCTGCTCGTTCAAACCCAAACACAAAATCCACACACATTAGAACCGCCCTCTCCACCGTCCTCTTCCAGTGGCATTAACTCTAACAACAACTACTCCAAACAACTCAACACAATCTCACAGTCCCTACACCGTACAGCTTTCCCTTCACTTCACGCTTCACCCACACCCTTTGTTGCTCATTACAACAGCATCTGGCACAATAAGCTCCCCATTCCCCCCATCGGGACCAACTCACTTGCACTCTTCACAACAAATCCAGCATTCCTCTTGTTCCTCAGTCCGCCGATAGAGATGATTGTCGAAAAAGGCTATGTCATGTGACACCACGAGACTACTGCAAGAGTGTACCACCTTCGGCACGCAAAAGCCACAAGACATATGAACATCATTCAACACCACCAGCACTGAGTTGGATACATTCACCTCAAACAGTACTCGCCTCGTCCGTCACGTGGAAGGAGAACATGGAAGCGATTCATTTCTTTTCACAGAAGGCCTTTCAATAATAAGCGAGCTCCACCACCTCTTACTCGGCTGTGACTAGCAACCCACCTGTCTACTCACGTCAATTCACACTCGTTGTGAGTCCGCATTGCACACGCACAATCACGCACCGACTAAGAGGACACCGATCCACCCGCTGGCATTCCCCGCATTGCAAATAAACTCAACTGTGTCACAGCGGTGGCATAGCGCAACAACAACCAAGACAGGTGCCTCAACTGTCTTCGAAGCAGCAAAAACCACATTCAAAACCTCACCACAACCATCTCACAACGAAAACATCCGACTTCACCTGTCACATTCAATGGTGGGCACTTTGGAAGTGCTGTCCTTCACAGCCAGACAAACACAACCTCCTACTGCCTTTCCTTTCGTGCTCCATCCAGCACCATTTGCTCCAATAACATCATCTTTCTAAGCCACCCACCACCTACCTGTCTCCCCAAACGGTCCCCTGTGCTTCATCGTTGAAAGGTACCTCAGAGTGAGCGCTACGCGATCACACGGTTGGCGACCGATTCGCAATCCTACACCTCACCTCAAATAGTCATTACAACTCGTATCAGCAGTTTACTCGATGATTGGACTAAGGTGTGCTCATTTGTGCAGACACCTTCCTACCCACTCACCTGTCTACCCACCTAAGGAGACGTCATGCAAACCCAAAATGAAACCTCAAAAGTGCGCTAGGGCTCAAGGCATGCAAAATTCATGGAGTCCAATAAGACGTTCACAACTCCACCCAACCTCTCCTTCAACATTACTGTGCCAGAGCATTAAACCTCACATGAAAAGTACAAGGCAACATCTTGCCAACACCTCGCCCATTGGCTACTTGTGAACAATAGCAAATGCAGAGAAAACGCGGCGTTCACCCTTTCACCTCTTCCTCACGCACAAGCTGTCCTCCTCTCAGCCCCTTCAAAAGATTGCACAAATTCGTACAATCGTTGGGACAACACACCCCTACCATCCACTTGTCAGCATAATACGCATCACCCCTACATCTGTGTTCAAGGATGTCAGCATCTCAGAAAGTGAGATAGGGTGGGAAAACCAAGACAAACGCCCCCGCCGCCATTGAGTCAACACACTTACGACCACGACAACCCCACCTAGGGGGAATAGAGGTGTACTGTGAACTGCGAAGTAAGGTGAGAAAGCAAGACTGGTGGTGGAGAGGACGCAGACAGACCTGAAGCAACACCTCGGTGAGCGGGGCGAAGATCATGGCGCCAATTGGTGTGCCGCAGGTCGTCATTCCGATGGCTAACGCGCGACGTGAGTCAAAGTAGAAGCTCACGCAGATTATCGATGGCAGGTGCAGAAACCCAAAGGCCGCACCTACAGTCAGCCCAGATTGGGGCACAAAGGGAAAGAGAGAAGTCAGTGGAGCAATAGCTAATGCCACTCACACATCACACGTTGGAGAGCAGTGAAAGTCGCAAACCCTCTGCCGCCCTAGCATTATAATCACCTGAAACAATTTGTCGCTTCTAATGAGGCCGCGCTGCGCAAAACTGAAAGACATCATAAAAGCATGCTCAACAGTGGAGCACTTCACAAACCTGCCCTCAACATCAAAACCTGGTCGAGCCTGAGAAAACCCTACCTGCCCTTCACACTACCGCGTACCCTGTGTGTACACAAGGAATGGGGAAACTAAACTGCCCTCTTCTTACGTCAGTCCCTCCTGCCATCCGCCTCTCCTCCCCCACTACACACGTACCTACCTACCCACCTACTTCTCTACCTCTATCGTCTTCCTTCCATTCTCTCTTCCCACAAGATCAATGCAGCCATCAAACCATCCGCAAGATATCACAACCCCCTTTCCCCGTCCACGCCCCCTTCCCACCGAAACATGTCATCTGCATAATAAGACCGTCGATTAAGGCTACACTTTACGCTTCCCATCACCAAATCACCACATCCTTCTAATGATACTTGAGTACGTCCCTCCAACTTTGTTGGGAGGTACCCCAATATCAGGCAACTTTCACCCACTTTCTAGTCCCACTTAATGCCTTCACCAAACCCAATGGTGGCTTACTTCAAGTCTTGCCAATCATACGAAACACTATACTAGACATGCACTGTCACGAACGGGAGGTAGTGACACACCACACGTCACACGCCACACGCCACGCAAATGGATTGTCACCGCGTCTGGTTCCAGTGGTCATTTGGAAGTCAAACAAACCTCTTCAATACACCCACCTTATCTTTTCGCCATTGCCAAACACAACTTGCAAGAAGGGTGACGTTGTAGAGGATGCACTGGCATCACCACTACGACGACCGAGGGCAAGTTGGTGCCTCCCACAGCAAATGAACAACCACACAAAAGACCTACCAATAGCAAGGGCCAAAACACGCAACTGTACACCCAATGGATGCTGACCGTCTAACCCAAGGTCTTCAGGAAACGCAGTCTAGGAAATCCAATCATGCACACTAAATCAAGTGTTCGAGATTTGGAGCCAACCACTTCCTCAACCGATGAGACACGAAAGACTTCATGCCATCCATCCAGCCAGCCAGCAAGCAAGCAAGCAGGCAGGCAAGCAGGCAAACGAGCGGGGCAAGAAGGGAGGCAGGGAGTGGGAAACAAGACAAAAACACACAGTGACAAGCAGACAGAAACCAAGATGAAAACCTCGTTACTTACCAGCGAAGACACCGTAGGAGACGATCATGAGCTCGATGGTGGGCATGAAGGCACTCACGAACATTGACACGGTGGCCAGGAGAGAACCGCCGATTCCCACCGCTCGACACCCGAACCTGTTCACCAGACCCGCCGCCACTGGCCCTGTCATACACCAATCAACACCTCCTCAAGTTGCATTAGCCCATCACACTTCAACAGCCACACGACAAACACAACAGGCTCGCCACCTCATATTGGCGCCAAGTATTGGAAACCTAATGCACTTGGCACCTAGGCATGGGTTTAAGAAACCACACCCTCCATACTTCAACAGCGCTTCCGCACCACCAGCAATTAGCAAATCCTATGCATCCAACTGCATCCGCATAAGGAACCTCGCAACTCTCCAATTCATCAATGCCTCTAGGTCATTGCCTGCCGCATTGCTGCTTGTCACACACAGTGCAACAGGTCATGCTTAGCCAAAACCATATTTGTGGCATGCAGTGTAAGGCCGCTTCAAATGCCTTACCCTCATCACCCTCGTGTGTCTAGGCGCATAGTGTGCGCTTCACCGACCTACAAGGCGCTCCACTTAGCTCCATAAAACACACACACACACCTAACCTCCTCTCAATGAGTCTCCTATTCTCCATTCCCCTCAACTCACTGTAGACTAGAGCACACCCAATGCGTGCTGCATTAACCCTCCAACCATTCAAACGTATCATCAACTGCGACCCCGTTTTCTCCCCTTTTCGGTCGCCTTTACAAACATTTGTAGCAATTCCCTCTGCGAGTCCATCAATACTGACAATGCATTACTTTATTACTCTAACAGTAACATACATGCACAATGAACTATGCAAACAATTAGCAATCAAGCCTGAAGCCCCTCAATTGCGTTCCAAAATTGACCCTTCCCATCAAGTCACGCAATACCCTTTTCAGCACCTTTGAATGACATCCATATCACGCATCTGAGGCGTGCATCACAACCCCCACACACCAATTCTACATTCCTCTTACGTGCTACAACAACACCTCACTCCGCATCCCCTATCCACACTCCACTTCCTACATCCGCCTCGACCTATGACAGTGGGAGTTGGAAAGGTAAGCTGTCACCACAAGTGGAGAACAACAATGGGAGCACCTACCGACTATCTGGTAGACGCCAAGCAGGAGAGACCCCATCAGCATCACAGTAGCCACAGAGGCGTTGAAGTGCTCCACCAGGTCAGCCACCATAATGCCGAAGGAAACACAAATGCCATCGATGATGAGGTTGGTGATGAAAGCGGCGAACACCACCAACCACCCCCAGCCTCCGTCTGGCGGTATCGGCACAAAGGCCTCAGGGTGCGTCTCCGGTCGAATCACCTGTTTTCGTGGCCACACAGAAGAGGGAGAGGCTTAAACAACACTCAGCCAATATACATACATACATACATACATACATACATACATACATACACACACACACACACACACACACATATATATATACATAAACATTCCTGCAGCCAGTCATTCATTCATTTCCAATCCATATGTACACCAATTCGTGAAATCCAATCCAACTCTCATCGCGTCTCCAGCAATGGAACACCAAGCACCCTCCTTCCAACTTGAGCAACTGAGTAATCTAACCTTTCAACTTCCCCACCCCCCGTCCATGCCCATCCGTCTTCTTCGTACCTCTCCCAAGTCCACATCACGTCTTTCCAGAACACACACAAACCTCCTCCCTCCCTCCTCTCTCCCTTCTTCTGCCCTCCAAAGCCTTCTCCCACGCTGGTCTCACCGCGTCCTCGCTAATTGGAATCAAGCTTTCTGATCTAACTTCCCCACGCTAATCTACAAACTTCAAACAACCACACCACAATGCCATTACACTCCATGCTACCAACTTCCGCGTCATTCTCCCAACCATTTGCCACAACTTTTCGTTCAGATGCAATCTCTCCCTTAGGATGAAACGCCTCCACACAAAGCACTGCCGCATTCGCAGTCAATCCACCGCAGTCGCGTCTATCCACTCCTCAGTATGCCTCGTATACAATCCATACCCACCACCACACCTCTTGCGCAATCAACCAGTAGTCTTGCCTTAACCTGACATTTTACACCTCCAAGCGACAACCGCCTTCTGTCCTCCTCCTCTTCCGCACAGCCATACACTCGACCAGACCTTCAGGCAGTTTAACTCATTGCCAGTCAGCAAAGTGTCCGACCGACTGTCTTTATAAACTACACCGCTAACAATACACCGACAAAGAACATCCCCACCACACCAAACCACACAACCCTCACCACTTCCGACAGCCTCCATCACCTACAACACAGAGGAGATGGGAGGGCACACGGACGCACACACAACTAATCAGCGTGACAGGAGATTTCTGTCACCCTCTCTTCGACCATACATCCACTTTGTACCCTCCCGAACATGTCAGCGTAAAGATATGCCGAAACCAAAAAAAACCAAACTTACCGTCCTCGCTTGATTCACTCTCAAATTACTAACAGTACCCGACACCCACTTCCGTCCCTTCCATCACTTCTTGCCCCTGTTACTTACACTCATGGGCAGCACTCACATCACCGCCCTCGGCACCATACCTCTTGCCACGTCAGCTTGGCTTACCCATTCACACTCCTCGCTTCTCCTTTTGTCATCTCAGTACCACCAAGACCGAGGCAAATCGTATAAAATAAATACAATTTCCTTCTCCCAGTGCTTTGCATTCCAACTCCGCGACTGAGTTACCACCCCATACAATAACATGACACCAATAACAACAAAGCTGCTTCACCCTTCCCACCACCACCACCACCACCACCACCACCACCACCACCAATCTACGCATGTTGCAAATACCCCGACAGCATAAGACTCATATCTCAACCAACTAACCAATCAATCCATCAATCAATCAAACACACACACACACACACAACGCTTGCGTCCACTGTACACTAATCAGTAAACCAAAACAGAGGACACCCTGTTGCACTTTGCACTTCAGCCTCCGCCTCTCACGACACCGATTACTCCCTCCACCACACAAAAGATCCGCGCCCTGCCACTCCGTTAGCTCAAGACAAATAATCCAGCTAACCCTCCCACTCCCACTCGAGACACCTGTGCTTCCCATTCCTCCAGGCCATCCGTCAGTCCCATGCCTACACTTTCCATCCTGCCTTCCCTAAGAAGTTAAACGGGTGCGATCACCACACCACCACATGAGAGGCCAACTAATTTGTCCTAACGCCAGGACAATCATTACAATCTACATGACATGGAGCACAAACAAACAGCAAATGAACAAACACACACTACCACCACCCCCAAAGCGGAAAATGATACATCCAATGTACCCAAACACCTACCTCTTCTTCACCCAACTAATTTACACCCATCTTCCCACCTCGTTCCAGCCTCAGAGTAAGCCACCTCCACCTCCATGCTTTCTCGCATTCCTCCCCACTTCCATGCTCTTCCCATGCAGAGCACAACTACGACTCCTCTGGTCCACATTCCACGCACCACAGAATCAGATATCCGATAACACCTCGGTAAGCTAACGTAAACATGTTCAATTAACTGGCACAGGAACAAGCAATGCACATGGAAAGGCCACCACCAACAACCACATTTACACCAAGCTCGACGGTCGTCGTGGAAAACGACACTCATGTCTGCTGCGTCGTAATCCACTAACAGATCCAATCGGTAGCTAAATCGATGGCCGTACTAGTAGTGGGTGGGTGGATGAACGGTGCATATGTGAGTTGGTTGATTGACAAACAGATAAGTAGATTAAGCAGATAGATGGATGGATAGTTGAATGACCAAATTACCCCATGTACCAAACACCCTTCCACCCCATCCTACATCACGTACCCGTGTCTCATTTCACATCATCGCCACTGACTTACGCGCAAATAAAACTTGCAAGCGATTCAGCAGTGGACCTCAAGCTTCTCAACCAACTGAACACAAGCCCCTATTTCCAACGAACCCTCGGGGAACAAAAGCTTGCCCCTTCCCCTACTACCAGTGAGTGATTGAGTAAGCTAGTGGAAGGAGGGGATAACCGCCCGAGGGAAGAGAGAACGGGGAGGGAAGATGGGCGATGGAAGGGAAACGCACCTGCAGTCCCGCAGTAGAGGCAACATTCAAATCCAGCAGGGAGGCAGGCAGGATCGATGTTGAACGATGAATGGTGGAGAGGCTGCGAAAAATGTTCGATGTCGATGCTGTGGCGACATAAGAAGGCTTCGTCACCACTGAGTGCAGACGCATCACTCCCGGCGACGACTGCTCCGCCTGCTGCGAGCTCTGCGTCTGTCCTCCCACCACCGACGCCCCACTACCCGCCACACCCACAGGTGATGGCGGCTGCAGAAATGAGGATGAGTTTCTTGCCGACATGACTCTCGTCTCAATCGCACCAATCACCTCCTCCTTCTTCTCACTTCCCACCTGTAATTACACATGCTCCACTGTCACCCTCACACGTGCAAATCCACTCACCAATCCCACCCACACATGTGCAACAATCAACTCCTCGTTCTCGGCGAATGCACGCCATTGTCATGAGCAGACATTCCTGCCCACCATCACTTTTTCATACACATCTCACCTCATTCCCTCAAACACCATCATAAAGCACATCCAACCGTTCTCCTCTCTTCACCATCCACCAATGTCACGCATCGTGCAACAACTAGTCTCAGGCACACCACACAATCCAACGTCCCTCCACTCCTCCGCCAATCAAAGCATTGCTCGCAAAGTACGTCATACCCTCCTTAACACTTCTTGCCAAACCTTTGTCAACACAAGCTTCTCCAACCGTGTCTTTCAGTCTTCTCCATCCCACCATCGAGCACAGACCCACCACATGGCCAACAACCCATCCTCACAGCTGTGTTCCAGCGGGTCTGATACTCTCCACATGCACAGAAGGCCAACAGACGGTGATGCAAGTAACTCGCCCTGTCATCGCAAATCCCTGCCAAACACTTGACACCCATCCAACATCATCCTTCGACTCGCCTTGTAAGCACACTCCACAGTGCGCCGAATTCTCCCAAGCTACTGGTCGTTTCTTCGCACATCCTCGCACAGAGACGACTTCAAGCACAGCACGCTGGCCCAATGCAACATCCACTCCGCCACCTGCACGTCAGAGGATTCAACAGCGACCTCCGGTAACGTATGGCTACCAAGGCACACAGGCCAACCACCACTCCGTCCTAACCGTCCTCAGCCGTTGACACGGTCACTCAGAGTCAGTGCGCTGCAGCAACTCCGGTAACTTAGCATCACGAACGCAACACAATCCCACTATCACCGTGACGTCAACCCAATACAACAGACATTCATATGGCGTTGGCATAAAGTGCTTCGAAACTCCCATTCACTCACTCACAATACCCATCACCACTCCCCACTCACCCTCCAATTCACTCTCAACGGCACACACTCACACTAATTCCCCGAGATGGCATCACTCACTACTGCCACAATCAAACAAACATAAACGTCTCCTAATCTCCATGCATAAACAATGCATGCGACGCCAATTCGACGACGACACACCGCTTCGCTTGTGACCAAACAAGGCGTTTAACCACCTAATTCGAAGCTACTTCGGCATTGCTGTCGAATCCACACACATTCAAGCACTCATCAATCCACGCACCTCCTTCATTTCAATAACACCATTCGAAGCACACTCCTCCACACTTCTCCATTACGCAAGCCATATACTCATTCCCAATGTGCCAGTGCGACTCACTCTGTGATGCGCCTACTCACTCGCCCACTACGGAAACATCTGTCCCCCTCGCAACACCCCGTTGACAAGGTTTCTGAGCATACCATAGGCCGGACAATTTCACCAGGTACAACAAACATATGCCCGTCACAAAACTATCTTCTTAGCTGATTATCATTCCCTTGGAATGACTTCTTACTATTGTACCCATTATATCATGTAATTAAATACGTTCTTAAAATATTTCGGGATCTTCCCCAAAATAGCTAAATGGAACTTTTTGTTATTAGTAATTAAGTTCTGAATACTGCGAAGCCAGTGTTTTTTTAACTCGATCACTGGAGAACATTTGCTTTATTATTCTTTAAGGCTACTTATTTTTTGCCATATTTGATTTCACGCCGATCTCGCTGTTTTTACATCCATGTGGAAGTGCTGGTCTCAATCAGTCTGAAAATTGCGTTGAATCCGAAAAACTTTCACGTGTTTATTGTTGACATTGTAGAAGAATCTTTTAATTGGATTTGAAACTAGACCTATCCTTGTTGAAAGGGAGAAACTGCAGTTTGTTAAGTGCACGATGCTACAGTTAGTTGATGCCACGTTACTTCATGAAGTGTAAAGTGAATGCTTTCACTTAGGAGTCAGTGCTCTAGGAGAGGAGCCTTATTTACAAAAAGCCTATTACGTGAAAGAGTGCAGCACTGTCACTTACCCTTCACCGCTCGCCGACCACGCAGTGCAAAAATGATAGCTGGACTAGCATGCTTCTTGGTCAGAAAAGTTCAACCAATCGCGTTTAAGGGTTCACGGCGCCTCTACTACAATTGGCTCATCCTGTGCACTATAGTCTTTCACTCGACTGTTCACTCGTCATTCAGGAGACTTTATTTGATAGGTTCTCGGCTCTCATTACGTCAATCCCATTTTCGTAAATATACCTCTGCTTTATCTTTTGGCAACATTAAATGATTGTACTACGCACCATATCCTTTCTTATGCTTCTAACAGCCACATTTCTCGCATGCAAAGTGCTTAAAGCAATTTTTAATCGAAAACTAACTTCATCACCTTCTGCTAGTGGCATGGAGACAAGAATGTCCTTTTCTTTATTGGCATGAATAACAAATTGGTAACCATCGCCCATGGGTTTACTCTGCTTTCACATTTTTGGCTCTTTTGAAAAGTCCAACCTCTGTATCCTCCCCCAAATGACTGTAGTAAATCAACTAGAAATTCAACTCAACACATCTTGTCTCGCATTCATCATGAGGAGGACTTTTGATATATTCTCCAATTAACTCTGTACCAACCCTATGGAAGTAATGTACGCGCAAATGGATTTTACCCAAAGCCTTCATTATGAGGGTCTAAATGGAAAGCAATCTTTTTTTTAACTAAAACGTAATTCTGTGAATTCTACTTTCCTTCGTTGCTCGCCTTCCCTCACCACCAAGTAGCTAGTTTTCAGCAAGCCCTTTTTTGAATTCGCTCACTACGCTTATGGTTAGGAAACAGAGTCCACAACCTAGTGATTTCGCTGGATAATATGCTACGCTGTAATTGCTTGTTCAACTTTTCTTTGATTTCTCAGGTACTTAAAGCCATTTCCTGTACTTCCCTCGGGGGATGGTCCCCATGCCATGCCGGTAGCCCTCCTCTTCCTCTTAAGTTTTTGCTCGTCGCCAATGCTTTGTTCTTCCAAGAATTATGACTTCTTTCGGCTTCGGGAAAGACTTAGGCCACTGCAAATAATCGCCCAAATAAGGTGTGCTCAACTCACCGGCTTAAATGGAGGTGCCATAGTTCACCCTCCCATAAAGTTAGCTATGCAAAACTACGTTTTTTAAGCTAACCCAAAGCCTTTGAATGCCTATATCAAATAGTTCAAACATTGTATGGTTTTGACTTGGATGCCCTTATGTGTTCAAAATGAATGTTTCCTAGGAATTCCATTCATAAAACATTTGCATAACATTTATAACTTTGTTTTTTCAATTACTCAAGTGCATAATCCATCAATTAAAAAAATTGAGCATTTCGTTTTCAGGATTCCATTTACTAACCTCGTTTTAAGTGCATCACAAATGCATGTCAAAAGCAATCGTTTGGCGGGGTTTAATTTGAGCAGCGATTTTACGACTTGGCCAAGCTTTTTGACCCACTTGGCACCTTTATCAGGCACAAAATCGATTAGGAATGGTCTCTGAATGGGAAAAAGGGTTTGCAAAATCAAGTGGATCACAAAGCCTTACATTGTAAAATTTGACCCTTGGGGAAGAACGGAGCATATTCTTGAGTTGCACGAGTCCCACCCGGTTCAATCCATCCAGTGTGTTCTAAGTATCTAAATGTGATCCCTGTGTGAAGAGGCACAAAAGCACATATGATGTACCATTACCATATTATAAATGCCTTAAATTTTAAATACAAATGTTTATGTTCCATGACAAATTCATAAAATAACTATGGTTTTGTAAAACAGTGCATGAAGGGAACGTTGGTGCAGTGAAACCTCATGTTGTCTACACCACTGTTTGTTGGAACATTACGTGCAGCTAAAATTCTTGTGATGCCTAAAAACCCAGGAAGCGTTCCTGTTCGAGGCCACAACAGTTTTTGTTTTTCTAACTAATCTCCCAAACGTTCTTGGCCCTCGCGTCCCCCGCTCACACCCTCCTGATCGGTTGAAGGGCGCTGATACTCACTACAAGACCAAGTTAAATCAAAGCCACGCACGTATGAGGCCGAAACCACCATCTTCTCTGAGCACGCGCTGGAACCCCTTGAACCCTCGTACCTGTCGGTAGGTAGGGATGCTTGGTAGTTTCTTCCTCTGCGATCTCGACAAAATTTGAGGTCACCTATTTAAACCATGGTTCATAACAGAAATACCCATTGCCAAAGACAAGGCGACGTTAAAAGAAGAGATTTGTTTAGCAAGCTGAATAGGGCGGATTAAATTGGTGCTCACACTTAAGTAGTAATGATGTTTTGGTTGCTAAATTAACTCCGCTTAAAATTGGATCGTTTCCATTTTAGAAGCCAGAGTGCCTCCAAATAAAACCATCAGATTTAGTATTTTGCTTAGGCTCGACTAAAAATGTTTGAACTTAAGGACTTTCTTCCTTTATTGGAACAATTTTTATAAACTATAAATCTCCTGGAAATGTCATTATTGATTCACCTGTACCAAAAGTAACCGGAGATCGTATAGATTAAGCATACTATTATACTTGTTATCATATTTAGTGCTTCGTTAAGAGTGAAACGGCCAGTTGCTATGTCGAGTTGATAGCAATGTTTAGTAAACTTTTATTACCCTCAAGCATTGGCGAGGAGCAGGTAGCACCATGTTGAACTACCTATCCAATAACCAGTATCGAATTTCAAAATTTCCTTCTTAATTCCTTTTCACACGTGAGCCTTCAGACTCTGATATCACTGCACAATTTTTCAAGCAGGCTCATGGGACTGTACGCTAAAGCCATTTGCATGATCGCATGGCTCACCTTCAACTTGTCTGATTGTATTTTATTCGCAGAAAAGCCATTCAGTTATTACATGATTTTCCCCATTAGCCTGATGTTACGTCAGATTCTCATGCATTAGTAACCAAAAATTTGCAGTTTATTCTTATTTATTTTTCTATTCGTCACCACCTGCTTGTAGTCAAATTGCATCATTTTATGATTTCTTGTCACTCAGCTTAAAATAAACGGTAAAACGGCTTTACTCATACAAACATACAGTCATTTTAAAAGGTCCCAGACATTCATACATAATTGTCGTTTTTTCATTCGCGAACAACAAAGGAGGCTATTGGGTTTGGTTACAATGCGGGGAAGTAAAGTGTCAGCACATGGCTCCCCTCCCCTTCCTCCATGATCCCCGTGGCTACACAAAAAGCATAGCAGTGTAAGGGAAAATATTATTGATAAATAGGGAACGTTTGACACTGAGCTTGATTTAGATATGCAGTGGAGAAAATATTCGATCCTCACATGGTCGTGCCCTTCTTGGGCATCTTTCAGCGTCGGAAGTGTCACGTTCTTGTAAGGATTGCAACTGACAGCAATTCAAGGTAAAAAAATATTGTGGATCACTGACCCAAAGAGGATTTCATACATAAATGATAGTAAATTCATCGAATCTGTTCCTAATACTAGAATTTCACGTCCTCAACGAAGGGTAAGAGTGTCGAGAGGAAGTCTTTTAAGAGATAGTGCTCAAGGACAGGCAATGTTTAGCATGGAGCATAATCTGCCCACCCATCACTTTTCATGGATACATTTGTCTAAAAGCAACAATGGGAAGAGGGTATCACAATTTTCTTTAGTATAACATTTCCGCAGTGAGCAAAGTATGAGTCAATGCAATCTGATTTCGCCCCATCAGTGGTTGGTGTGTCGAACGATTATTGGAGGGTTGTCTCAGGCGGATGCCATTCCAACCTTGCAATTGTGAGATGTTATATACATCTACATGCGCAGAAGGCCAACGGATGGTGATGCAAATAACTCGCCGTCATTGCAAATCCCCGCCATTCACTTAACACCCATCCAACATCATCCTTCGACTCGCCTTGTAAGCACACTCCACAGTGCGCCGAATTCTCCCAAGCTACTGGTCGTTTCTTCGCACATCCTCGCACAGAGACGACTTCAAGCACAGCACGCTGGTCCAATGCGACATCTACTTCCATATCTCCCTAGATTTAATAAAAGACCACTATTCACCACCTGCATTAGCATCAACGCAGCACCATGAGTCGTAAAATGTCGAGTCTCATCATGCTGCGCCAGTAGGAGAGAAGGCTCATTACTAGCGTGAGGAACGGCTATGCGCATGTGATCATGGGCGTAGTGCCATGCTGTCAAGCGGGAGTGCAACCCACGAAGGCTGAGAAATTTGCGTAGTTAAAATATAGCGCCAAACTGGATACGAGAAAAGGAGCCTTTACCCACCGGGATTAGGTCCAACCATGGACAAGGAATATTTTAAGAAAACGCTTGATTATGTCCACCTGACTATGGCAATATGGCCACTCAAGTGGCCATAACCGAAACCGACAGTCAACCAAACAAAGCACCGTAGTGTTAATCACGATTTTGCCTGCTTGCTGCACATACAAACTATCATGAGCAAAAGAACTTGGGACCTCTCTCATCTTCTTACCCATGCTTTCAATATTCCTCTAGAGTTCATTAAAAATATCTATGTTTCAGCTACTGCGGCACTGTGCTGAGGCTAGCATTTGAGCCTTTTGCCATCTGCGAAGCGCAAAAAATGCAACGCTTATGATTGAATTCAATCATCATTTTTAAAATAGTGGCTGTTGCACACCGAAATCACACAATGCATGTATTCTTAACCTCACTGCACCATGCATAATTGACTCAAACACAAAATGTGTTTGTCCTTTCGTGTTTCTGATAGCTTACAGCTTAAGTTATCAATAGATTCATTGCATCCGTGCTTTGACAAATTTAACCTTTGAAATTGAGATTCAATAAAAATTTAGGCGCCTTGGTTTTATTATCAAAAACGGGTTCTTTTTTTTCGATAGTGAGTTATTGAAATGCACAGAATAGAGCAGGCGATTTCAAGCCGATTTCCCATTCTGGATAGCATGTTATGTTATTGGGCTTCCGTATACTATGGCTTTTTAAGTGAAAACACTCGGTACTTTAGCAAAAAAAGTAAACTTATTTACAGAAAGTATTTGATCTTGGAGAAAATGTTGTTTTAAATGTCTCGGGCGGTAAATTGGCAACGTGAATATCTGCTAAGATGAACAATTAACAAAACGTTGGTATGAAAATCTGCATCACTAGGATGCAGTGAAGGATTTTCGGAGGCGGTGTAGTAAGCCTACAGAAAGGTACCTATATTTTTAGAGAAAATGGCAAATTCTCGCTAATATTTTCAATTTTACTAAGGAAAACAGGAACAACCCATCGCGGAATTACCAACTGTTTCTCTCTCACTAAGCATAGCTTTACGTACAATGTTGAATGCTGTCGATCACAACTGCCCTTGTTTCACAGTTTCAGTCAACCGATTTCGAGGTCTCATCAAACTGGCAGGATCACAACAGTATACGTTGTTAGGATACCGGGAGGTCACCTTATTACATAATCACTCGTTCCACCAAATTCAGCACGAACGCTGAACAAGGCATCCTACTTTTTTCCTCTATTTCATTTTCCCGATCATTGGAACCAGGCAGAGCGCACCGATTCCGTTTTTTCCCTTTTCGCCCCAAGTATCGAAAGACTGTCCATCGTTTTGTTGACTCCCTAATTTCTCGCATCTCCTGATTGGTGGCCTAGGCTCGCAAAAACCATTATAACTCCAACAACAGCCAATGACTCAAAACTTTATGCCCTAGCTCTCTTAATACCATCCTAAGCACACAGTTTGTTCAAAAAAAGTAATTATCGAAAGTCAGGCCTTTCTTTTTTGCAACGACACCCTTTATTCCGATTAGCCATTCAGTGATACTGCACAATAAACAAATTTTGGCACAATAAGGCTCTCAGGAAGCTCAATGAAGGTTTTCCGGTATTTTCCGGAAATGGTATCCATTTCAAAGCGGGAAAGTCGGAGTCCTCAGATACGCTTTTTAGTAATACCTTTCCAGCAATATGCCTCTTGTAAAAAAGTAATTAAAATTTTCCAAAACAGCAATCCTTTGGCCTAGGTGATAAATGTGCTATACTCCAGCATCCTTACCGATTCACCATTCATTGTACATTACACAAGTGTAAGGTGTAGCATCGTCGCATGAAATGTACTTTCCTGAACTTATCTCCGATGATGCTGGTTGTTTTGCCCGAAAGCACTTTTGTTGTAACCCTTTTCCTCGCCCAGTAATTTTGCCTCCGTTTATTTTGGTCAGCTGGTAGCCCAAGGAAAACCGATAGTGCTGTACTCGAGCGCGCGACCGGAGAGACATTTTACTTGTTACATTGAGCCGAAAGGAGCCGAAAAGTAGCCAAAACAGAATTCTTAAACACTAGCATTGAAATGTCGAAGAGAAGAGAGTTGGTCAAACCCCTGTCAGATATGATATGGTGAAGGTATTTGATTTTTTGTAATGCGTATAATGAATTAAAAAAAGCACTCCAAAGCATTTCTTTCAAAGTTCAGCATATAGGACCTTGGGATCCGGCGGTAGATACGATTGTGGGCTAACATGATACCTCCCTTTGATTTCGATAGAGTTGTTTGCACGCCTACCACAATCGAGAAGGCATGATTTTACCCCAGCCACTGTTCTGTTCAAATGCAAAAGGCATCCTCACCTCGATACATAGGATCTCCCCGTTACTGAGACTTCCACGGGGTGCATTTTTTGACAAATTAATAGTGACGTACCAACTACGGCTCTCACACCGGAATTGTTGTGCATATCCAAAAGCCAAAACAATCAGTAGTAAAAAAGCAAACCTGTATTAACGTGGGGCAAAATCTCAAAAAACAGATGCCTTGGTGCATGCCATATAATTGAGAAACAACCACAGAGACAAGGTTTGATATCTTGATAACAAGTAGACCAAATACCAACGCAGGTGATTAAGTGTGCGGCAGATAGTTCACCGTGTCAGGGGAATACAACCTACACCACGTAGTATGTAACGAATTTCGAGTGAGAGACTCGAAAAAAAGCCTCGGAGGTGTGTACTAGACTTAGCGTCCCTAAATGGGGCTAATGTGGAGGCAGTTAAAAGCCATATGCAGTGAACCACTAAGTTGACGAATGAACCAATTGGCTGATTAACTGCTTACCATGCTGAGAATAAGCCAATCACACCAGAGCTGCCATTAACCCGCATTCATGATTGGTTGAACCAAATTCTGGCCATGGAACAGGCTGACCAGGCATGCATTCACGCCACGCGAAGTTGGTGAACGGGGAAGGTGAGTGCGGCGTTGTACCATATCCTTAGCTAGGATAGCGCCTTTTATCATTAGATAGTAAACATGATGGTTTCCATTAACCGGAGCACTTTTCTCCAAATAGATAGCTCAAAATATCGATAGGTATTTCCATGTCTCTGCATTATTTGAATTTAATGTATAAGATGCACAGAAATGGAGCCCAAACATGGCTTTTTAATGACGTTGCCGAAATCCGAGTTTATATTTAAGTTTACATTGGTTTTGTTTTTTATAAATGCAACGAGAAAATGAGAAGGAAGCCTATAATTTGAGGTACATCGAAACAACGACGAGACACATGCTATTCTAGCGTGAAGAAAAGTAATGGTTGCACATCGTTAGCCAAAACTATCTTTTCACTGGCATTTATTACACAAAGCCTTACTGCAAATTTCAAATACTTAAGAATATAATAAAGCACCTCAAACGGACAAGTGATTGAACAGCTAACCTTACCTAGTCATGACATTACTTTTTAACATTAACAGCAAGCGATAGTAGGCTAAGAAGATAGTTTTGTGACGGGCATATGTTTGTTGTACCTGGTGAAATTGTCCGGCCTATGGTATGCTCAGAAACCTTGTCAACGGGGTGTTGCGAGGGGGACAGATGTTTCCGTAGTGGGCGAGTGAGTAGGCGCATCACAGAGTGAGTCGCACTGGCACATTGGGAATGAGTATATGGCTTGCGTAATGGAGAAGTGTGGAGGAGTGTGCTTCGAATGGTGTTATTGAAATGAAGGAGGTGCGTGGATTGATGAGTGCTTGAATGTGTGTGGATTCGACAGCAATGCCGAAGTAGCTTCGAATTAGGTGGTTAAACGCCTTGTTTGGTCACAAGCGAAGCGGTGTGTCGTCGTCGAATTGGCGTCGCATGCATTGTTTATGCATGGAGATTAGGAGACGTTTATGTTTGTTTGATTGTGGCAGTAGTGAGTGATGCCATCTCGGGGAATTAGTGTGAGTGTGTGCCGTTGAGAGTGAATTGGAGGGTGAGTGGGGAGTGGTGATGGGTATTGTGAGTGAGTGAATGGGAGTTTCGAAGCACTTTATGCCAACGCCATATGAATGTCTGTTGTATTGGGTTGACGTCACGGTGATAGTGGGATTGTGTTGCGTTCGTGATGCTAAGTTACCGGAGTTGCTGCAGCGCACTGACTCTGAGTGACCGTGTCAACGGCTGAGGACGGTTAGGACGGAGTGGTGGTTGGCCTGTGTGCCTTGGTAGCCATACGTTACCGGAGGTCGCTGTTGAATCCTCTGACGTGCAGGTGGCGGAGTGGATGTTGCATTGGGCCAGCGTGCTGTGCTTGAAGTCGTCTCTGTGCGAGGATGTGCGAAGAAACGACCAGTAGCTTGGGAGAATTCGGCGCACTGTGGAGTGTGCTTACAAGGCGAGTCGAAGGATGATGTTGGATGGGTGTCAAGTGTTTGGCAGGGATTTGCGATGACAGGGCGAGTTACTTGCATCACCGTCTGTTGGCCTTCTGTGCATGTGGAGAGTATCAGACCCGCTGGAACACAGCTGTGAGGATGGGTTGTTGGCCATGTGGTGGGTCTGTGCTCGATGGTGGGATGGAGAAGACTGAAAGACACGGTTGGAGAAGCTTGTGTTGACAAAGGTTTGGCAAGAAGTGTTAAGGAGGGTATGACGTACTTTGCGAGCAATGCTTTGATTGGCGGAGGAGTGGAGGGACGTTGGATTGTGTGGTGTGCCTGAGACTAGTTGTTGCACGATGCGTGACATTGGTGGATGGTGAAGAGAGGAGAACGGTTGGATGTGCTTTATGATGGTGTTTGAGGGAATGAGGTGAGATGTGTATGAAAAAGTGATGGTGGGCAGGAATGTCTGCTCATGACAATGGCGTGCATTCGCCGAGAACGAGGAGTTGATTGTTGCACATGTGTGGGTGGGATTGGTGAGTGGATTTGCACGTGTGAGGGTGACAGTGGAGCATGTGTAATTACAGGTGGGAAGTGAGAAGAAGGAGGAGGTGATTGGTGCGATTGAGACGAGAGTCATGTCGGCAAGAAACTCATCCTCATTTCTGCAGCCGCCATCACCTGTGGGTGTGGCGGGTAGTGGGGCGTCGGTGGTGGGAGGACAGACGCAGAGCTCGCAGCAGGCGGAGCAGTCGTCGCCGGGAGTGATGCGTCTGCACTCAGTGGTGACGAAGCCTTCTTATGTCGCCACAGCATCGACATCGAACATTTTTCGCAGCCTCTCCACCATTCATCGTTCAACATCGATCCTGCCTGCCTCCCTGCTGGATTTGAATGTTGCCTCTACTGCGGGACTGCAGGTGCGTTTCCCTTCCATCGCCCATCTTCCCTCCCCGTTCTCTCTTCCCTCGGGCGGTTATCCCCTCCTTCCACTAGCTTACTCAATCACTCACTGGTAGTAGGGGAAGGGGCAAGCTTTTGTTCCCCCGAGGGTTCGTTGGAAATGGGGGCTTGTGTTCAGTTGGTTGAGAAGCTTGAGGTCCACTGCTGAATCGCTTGCAAGTTTTATTTGCGCGTAAGTCAGTGGCGATGATGTGAAATGAGACACGGGTACGTGATGTAGGATGGGGGTGGAAGGGTGTTTGGTACATGGGGTAATTTGGTCATTCAACTATCCATCCATCTATCTGCTTAATCTACTTATCTGTTTGTCAATCAACCAACTCACATATGCACCGTTCATCCACCCACCCACTACTAGTACGGCCATCGATTTAGCTACCGATTGGATCTGTTAGTGGATTACGACGCAGCAGACATGAGTGTCGTTTTCCACGACGACCGTCGAGCTTGGTGTAAATGTGGTTGTTGGTGGTGGCCTTTCCATGTGCATTGCTTGTTCCTGTGCCAGTTAATTGAACATGTTTACGTTAGCTTACCGAGGTGTTATCGGATATCTGATTCTGTGGTGCGTGGAATGTGGACCAGAGGAGTCGTAGTTGTGCTCTGCATGGGAAGAGCATGGAAGTGGGGAGGAATGCGAGAAAGCATGGAGGTGGAGGTGGCTTACTCTGAGGCTGGAACGAGGTGGGAAGATGGGTGTAAATTAGTTGGGTGAAGAAGAGGTAGGTGTTTGGGTACATTGGATGTATCATTTTCCGCTTTGGGGTGGTGGTAGTGTGTGTTTGTTCATTTGCTGTTTGTTTGTGCTCCATGTCATGTAGATTGTAATGATTGTCCTGGCGTTAGGACAAATTAGTTGGCCTCTCATGTGGTGGTGTGGTGATCGCACCCGTTTAACTTCTTAGGGAAGGCAGGATGGAAAGTGTAGGCATGGGACTGACGGATGGCCTGGAGGAATGGGAAGCACAGGTGTCTCGAGTGGGAGTGGGAGGGTTAGCTGGATTATTTGTCTTGAGCTAACGGAGTGGCAGGGCGCGGATCTTTTGTGTGGTGGAGGGAGTAATCGGTGTCGTGAGAGGCGGAGGCTGAAGTGCAAAGTGCAACAGGGTGTCCTCTGTTTTGGTTTACTGATTAGTGTACAGTGGACGCAAGCGTTGTGTGTGTGTGTGTGTGTTTGATTGATTGATGGATTGATTGGTTAGTTGGTTGAGATATGAGTCTTATGCTGTCGGGGTATTTGCAACATGCGTAGATTGGTGGTGGTGGTGGTGGTGGTGGTGGTGGTGGTGGTGGGAAGGGTGAAGCAGCTTTGTTGTTATTGGTGTCATGTTATTGTATGGGGTGGTAACTCAGTCGCGGAGTTGGAATGCAAAGCACTGGGAGAAGGAAATTGTATTTATTTTATACGATTTGCCTCGGTCTTGGTGGTACTGAGATGACAAAAGGAGAAGCGAGGAGTGTGAATGGGTAAGCCAAGCTGACGTGGCAAGAGGTATGGTGCCGAGGGCGGTGATGTGAGTGCTGCCCATGAGTGTAAGTAACAGGGGCAAGAAGTGATGGAAGGGACGGAAGTGGGTGTCGGGTACTGTTAGTAATTTGAGAGTGAATCAAGCGAGGACGGTAAGTTTGGTTTTTTTTGGTTTCGGCATATCTTTACGCTGACATGTTCGGGAGGGTACAAAGTGGATGTATGGTCGAAGAGAGGGTGACAGAAATCTCCTGTCACGCTGATTAGTTGTGTGTGCGTCCGTGTGCCCTCCCATCTCCTCTGTGTTGTAGGTGATGGAGGCTGTCGGAAGTGGTGAGGGTTGTGTGGTTTGGTGTGGTGGGGATGTTCTTTGTCGGTGTATTGTTAGCGGTGTAGTTTATAAAGACAGTCGGTCGGACACTTTGCTGACTGGCAATGAGTTAAACTGCCTGAAGGTCTGGTCGAGTGTATGGCTGTGCGGAAGAGGAGGAGGACAGAAGGCGGTTGTCGCTTGGAGGTGTAAAATGTCAGGTTAAGGCAAGACTACTGGTTGATTGCGCAAGAGGTGTGGTGGTGGGTATGGATTGTATACGAGGCATACTGAGGAGTGGATAGACGCGACTGCGGTGGATTGACTGCGAATGCGGCAGTGCTTTGTGTGGAGGCGTTTCATCCTAAGGGAGAGATTGCATCTGAACGAAAAGTTGTGGCAAATGGTTGGGAGAATGACGCGGAAGTTGGTAGCATGGAGTGTAATGGCATTGTGGTGTGGTTGTTTGAAGTTTGTAGATTAGCGTGGGGAAGTTAGATCAGAAAGCTTGATTCCAATTAGCGAGGACGCGGTGAGACCAGCGTGGGAGAAGGCTTTGGAGGGCAGAAGAAGGGAGAGAGGAGGGAGGGAGGAGGTTTGTGTGTGTTCTGGAAAGACGTGATGTGGACTTGGGAGAGGTACGAAGAAGACGGATGGGCATGGACGGGGGGTGGGGAAGTTGAAAGGTTAGATTACTCAGTTGCTCAAGTTGGAAGGAGGGTGCTTGGTGTTCCATTGCTGGAGACGCGATGAGAGTTGGATTGGATTTCACGAATTGGTGTACATATGGATTGGAAATGAATGAATGACTGGCTGCAGGAATGTTTATGTATATATATATGTGTGTGTGTGTGTGTGTGTGTGTGTATGTATGTATGTATGTATGTATGTATGTATGTATGTATGTATGTATGTATGTATGTATGTATATTGGCTGAGTGTTGTTTAAGCCTCTCCCTCTTCTGTGTGGCCACGAAAACAGGTGATTCGACCGGAGACGCACCCTGAGGCCTTTGTGCCGATACCGCCAGACGGAGGCTGGGGGTGGTTGGTGGTGTTCGCCGCTTTCATCACCAACCTCATCATCGATGGCATTTGTGTTTCCTTCGGCATTATGGTGGCTGACCTGGTGGAGCACTTCAACGCCTCTGTGGCTACTGTGATGCTGATGGGGTCTCTCCTGCTTGGCGTCTACCAGATAGTCGGTAGGTGCTCCCATTGTTGTTCTCCACTTGTGGTGACAGCTTACCTTTCCAACTCCCACTGTCATAGGTCGAGGCGGATGTAGGAAGTGGAGTGTGGATAGGGGATGCGGAGTGAGGTGTTGTTGTAGCACGTAAGAGGAATGTAGAATTGGTGTGTGGGGTTGTGATGCACGCCTCAGATGCGTGATATGGATGTCATTCAAAGGTGCTGAAAAGGGTATTGCGTGACTTGATGGGAAGGGTCAATTTTGGAACGCAATTGAGGGGCTTCAGGCTTGATTGCTAATTGTTTGCATAGTTCATTGTGCATGTATGTTACTGTTAGAGTAATAAAGTAATGCATTGTCAGTATTGATGGACTCGCAGAGGGAATTGCTACAAATGTTTGTAAAGGCGACCGAAAAGGGGAGAAAACGGGGTCGCAGTTGATGATACGTTTGAATGGTTGGAGGGTTAATGCAGCACGCATTGGGTGTGCTCTAGTCTACAGTGAGTTGAGGGGAATGGAGAATAGGAGACTCATTGAGAGGAGGTTAGGTGTGTGTGTGTGTTTTATGGAGCTAAGTGGAGCGCCTTGTAGGTCGGTGAAGCGCACACTATGCGCCTAGACACACGAGGGTGATGAGGGTAAGGCATTTGAAGCGGCCTTACACTGCATGCCACAAATATGGTTTTGGCTAAGCATGACCTGTTGCACTGTGTGTGACAAGCAGCAATGCGGCAGGCAATGACCTAGAGGCATTGATGAATTGGAGAGTTGCGAGGTTCCTTATGCGGATGCAGTTGGATGCATAGGATTTGCTAATTGCTGGTGGTGCGGAAGCGCTGTTGAAGTATGGAGGGTGTGGTTTCTTAAACCCATGCCTAGGTGCCAAGTGCATTAGGTTTCCAATACTTGGCGCCAATATGAGGTGGCGAGCCTGTTGTGTTTGTCGTGTGGCTGTTGAAGTGTGATGGGCTAATGCAACTTGAGGAGGTGTTGATTGGTGTATGACAGGGCCAGTGGCGGCGGGTCTGGTGAACAGGTTCGGGTGTCGAGCGGTGGGAATCGGCGGTTCTCTCCTGGCCACCGTGTCAATGTTCGTGAGTGCCTTCATGCCCACCATCGAGCTCATGATCGTCTCCTACGGTGTCTTCGCTGGTAAGTAACGAGGTTTTCATCTTGGTTTCTGTCTGCTTGTCACTGTGTGTTTTTTTGTCTTGTTTCCCACTCCCTGCCTCCCTTCTTGCCCCGCTCGTTTGCCTGCTTGCCTGCCTGCTTGCTTGCTTGCTGGCTGGCTGGATGGATGGCATGAAGTCTTTCGTGTCTCATCGGTTGAGGAAGTGGTTGGCTCCAAATCTCGAACACTTGATTTAGTGTGCATGATTGGATTTCCTAGACTGCGTTTCCTGAAGACCTTGGGTTAGACGGTCAGCATCCATTGGGTGTACAGTTGCGTGTTTTGGCCCTTGCTATTGGTAGGTCTTTTGTGTGGTTGTTCATTTGCTGTGGGAGGCACCAACTTGCCCTCGGTCGTCGTAGTGGTGATGCCAGTGCATCCTCTACAACGTCACCCTTCTTGCAAGTTGTGTTTGGCAATGGCGAAAAGATAAGGTGGGTGTATTGAAGAGGTTTGTTTGACTTCCAAATGACCACTGGAACCAGACGCGGTGACAATCCATTTGCGTGGCGTGTGGCGTGTGACGTGTGGTGTGTCACTACCTCCCGTTCGTGACAGTGCATGTCTAGTATAGTGTTTCGTATGATTGGCAAGACTTGAAGTAAGCCACCATTGGGTTTGGTGAAGGCATTAAGTGGGACTAGAAAGTGGGTGAAAGTTGCCTGATATTGGGGTACCTCCCAACAAAGTTGGAGGGACGTACTCAAGTATCATTAGAAGGATGTGGTGATTTGGTGATGGGAAGCGTAAAGTGTAGCCTTAATCGACGGTCTTATTATGCAGATGACATGTTTCGGTGGGAAGGGGCGTGGACGGGGAAAGGGGTTGTGATATCTTGCGGATGGTTTGATGGCTGCATTGATCTTGTGGGAAGAGAGAATGGAAGGAAGACGATAGAGGTAGAGAAGTAGGTGGGTAGGTAGGTACGTGTGTAGTGGGGGAGGAGAGGCGGATGGCAGGAGGGACTGACGTAAGAAGAGGGCAGTTTAGTTTCCCCATTCCTTGTGTACACACAGGGTACGCGGTAGTGTGAAGGGCAGGTAGGGTTTTCTCAGGCTCGACCAGGTTTTGATGTTGAGGGCAGGTTTGTGAAGTGCTCCACTGTTGAGCATGCTTTTTATGATGTCTTTCAGTTTTTGCGCAGCGCGGCCTCATTAGAAGCGACAAATTGTTTCAGGTGATTATAATGCTAGGGCGGCAGAGGGTTTGCGACTTTCACTGCTCTCCAACGTGTGATGTGTGAGTGGCATTAGCTATTGCTCCACTGACTTCTCTCTTTCCCTTTGTGCCCCAATCTGGGCTGACTGTAGGTGCGGCCTTTGGGTTTCTGCACCTGCCATCGATAATCTGCGTGAGCTTCTACTTTGACTCACGTCGCGCGTTAGCCATCGGAATGACGACCTGCGGCACACCAATTGGCGCCATGATCTTCGCCCCGCTCACCGAGGTGTTGCTTCAGGTCTGTCTGCGTCCTCTCCACCACCAGTCTTGCTTTCTCACCTTACTTCGCAGTTCACAGTACACCTCTATTCCCCCTAGGTGGGGTTGTCGTGGTCGTAAGTGTGTTGACTCAATGGCGGCGGGGGCGTTTGTCTTGGTTTTCCCACCCTATCTCACTTTCTGAGATGCTGACATCCTTGAACACAGATGTAGGGGTGATGCGTATTATGCTGACAAGTGGATGGTAGGGGTGTGTTGTCCCAACGATTGTACGAATTTGTGCAATCTTTTGAAGGGGCTGAGAGGAGGACAGCTTGTGCGTGAGGAAGAGGTGAAAGGGTGAACGCCGCGTTTTCTCTGCATTTGCTATTGTTCACAAGTAGCCAATGGGCGAGGTGTTGGCAAGATGTTGCCTTGTACTTTTCATGTGAGGTTTAATGCTCTGGCACAGTAATGTTGAAGGAGAGGTTGGGTGGAGTTGTGAACGTCTTATTGGACTCCATGAATTTTGCATGCCTTGAGCCCTAGCGCACTTTTGAGGTTTCATTTTGGGTTTGCATGACGTCTCCTTAGGTGGGTAGACAGGTGAGTGGGTAGGAAGGTGTCTGCACAAATGAGCACACCTTAGTCCAATCATCGAGTAAACTGCTGATACGAGTTGTAATGACTATTTGAGGTGAGGTGTAGGATTGCGAATCGGTCGCCAACCGTGTGATCGCGTAGCGCTCACTCTGAGGTACCTTTCAACGATGAAGCACAGGGGACCGTTTGGGGAGACAGGTAGGTGGTGGGTGGCTTAGAAAGATGATGTTATTGGAGCAAATGGTGCTGGATGGAGCACGAAAGGAAAGGCAGTAGGAGGTTGTGTTTGTCTGGCTGTGAAGGACAGCACTTCCAAAGTGCCCACCATTGAATGTGACAGGTGAAGTCGGATGTTTTCGTTGTGAGATGGTTGTGGTGAGGTTTTGAATGTGGTTTTTGCTGCTTCGAAGACAGTTGAGGCACCTGTCTTGGTTGTTGTTGCGCTATGCCACCGCTGTGACACAGTTGAGTTTATTTGCAATGCGGGGAATGCCAGCGGGTGGATCGGTGTCCTCTTAGTCGGTGCGTGATTGTGCGTGTGCAATGCGGACTCACAACGAGTGTGAATTGACGTGAGTAGACAGGTGGGTTGCTAGTCACAGCCGAGTAAGAGGTGGTGGAGCTCGCTTATTATTGAAAGGCCTTCTGTGAAAAGAAATGAATCGCTTCCATGTTCTCCTTCCACGTGACGGACGAGGCGAGTACTGTTTGAGGTGAATGTATCCAACTCAGTGCTGGTGGTGTTGAATGATGTTCATATGTCTTGTGGCTTTTGCGTGCCGAAGGTGGTACACTCTTGCAGTAGTCTCGTGGTGTCACATGACATAGCCTTTTCGACAATCATCTCTATCGGCGGACTGAGGAACAAGAGGAATGCTGGATTTGTTGTGAAGAGTGCAAGTGAGTTGGTCCCGATGGGGGGAATGGGGGAGCTTATTGTGCCAGATGCTGTTGTAATGAGCAACAAAGGGTGTGGGTGAAGCGTGAAGTGAAGGGAAAGCTGTACGGTGTAGGGACTGTGAGATTGTGTTGAGTTGTTTGGAGTAGTTGTTGTTAGAGTTAATGCCACTGGAAGAGGACGGTGGAGAGGGCGGTTCTAATGTGTGTGGATTTTGTGTTTGGGTTTGAACGAGCAGAGGTACGGCTGGTCAAACACACTGATATTGTTCGCGGGGATGCTGTTGAACTGCATGGTACTGGCGGCGCTGTACAGACCACTCACTCCGGCCCTCCTGTTGACACCGATGAAGGCGTCGGAGGCGGAGGGTATCAAGTCGTTGTTGCAGCTGGCTGCAAGTGAGGAGGCGGTGTCGACGGCAGCAAGTGGCGATCGAATGGGCGTTGAGGACGCGACACCGCCTGTAGTGTCGCAGCGAGATTTGCGCGACCAGCCGGTGCCGGAGGAGGACGAGGACGAGGACGAGGATGAGGATGAGGAGGAGGAGAAGAAGAAGAAGAAGAAGGAAGAAGAGGTGGGAGCGCAGAGGAAGGTGGTATTACAGAAACGGAGGAGTGATCAGGCACAGCCCGAAGCGATGGAGGTGGGAAAGGACAAACTGCTACAATCGTGAGTGCCGACACAAAGCTGTGCGATCTTCCATGTGGTGGATGTAACTGAGTGTGCATTTCCTTTTTTTTAGGCAGCTGGAGACAATAGCGGAGGGTCCGGAGGGAGAAATGGGTGCGTTACATTTATTGCTCAATCATGTCCTATTTGCAGACCGTCCAAAGTGCTGTGGACACGTAGAGCAGCTTTGTGACTATTCATAATCCTTCACATCTGTTTGAGTTGCAGCAGCAGTAGTGTGGCCAGTGTGAGGGATTGGTTCCATTACTGATGCGATCCGAAGTCTTATGCCAGGGGTTAGCAAAGTGGAGTTTGACATTTTGCAGTAGGGCGCATTTTGTACGAAACAAACAGGCAACGTCAAAGGCAACTGATGATGAAGACGAAAATGTCTAGAGTATGAATGGGATTGTCAAGTTCTGTGAGTTTCGCCTCCTATGGCTCTTACGTGGCGGTGCGATGTATGGATGGTTTGGCTGGGGCTCCAGTGAAATGTCATTTATTTTATGAGTCGTTTCAAGGCTTGTCTGTCAATTAAAATGGCGGCAAAGTGTGGTGGATGCCGAACTGGCTTTGGGAGGTGTTGTCAAGCTTTAAGCAGAGGTTTGGAAGCGGTGTTCTGTATGTCGAAGATCGTGGGGAGACAAATGGTGAGTGCTTGTGTCCTCCTCAATGGCATTGCCATTGGAAGACTCGCGGTACACTCGTGATCCGTGAAGCCAGTGGAGGAGGTTGGCCTGATCTGCTTGTCAGATGGATGCCAGAAAGTAGGGTGGGAAGAGGAGGGAGGTAGATTGTCTGTTTGACTGTGAATGAAATGCGTGGAGGAGGGCCGAGGGGACGAGGGTGGTGAGAGTGAATGCTGAGGTAAATTCTGATCTAATTAGTAGTCTGTCACGGATTTGTGGAGGGGTGTATGGAGGTGCATTTGTAGAATCGATGAGACAGTGCAATGATAGGGTGGTTTGATTAATATGTCCTAAGAAACGGAAGGGAAGAGGAGGAGAGATGCGAGAAGAAAGGACGGGGTGAAGCCGCGGCACCACCGACACCACAGACGACGGCGGACACGGGAGACGCTGCGCCGGCAGCTGCAAAAACAGTACGCACAGTGGGTGGAGGGCATTCGTCGGCTGCGAGGCTCCCGCGTCAGAAACGATGGCGAGATGGAGGCGGCGGTAGTGGTGTTGGGTTCAGACACCGACGCTGGCGCTGAATTGGACGAAATGGGAGGCGAGAGTGATGCCTCGGACCGTGATTCGAGCGTCTCTACCTGTGGCTCATCGTGCGAGGAGGAGGCCTCACACTGGGATTCTGCCTCCACCTCAGATGTTGATGAGGCTGCTGCGAAGAAGAGAGATGTTGATGACGAGGTAGGTGGGTATCATGGTGGAAGCACTTGATCGGCTGCAAAAGAGCCATGTTTGGTCGCAATCGCACGAGAGATGTCGGTAGATTTGGCTGTTGTTTGATTGTGTGTTCAGCTACACCCACTGAAGAAGGCGTCGCGCAAGCAGGCCACTCGAGGCGGCCACAGAACGGTAGCCTTGTGGGGTAGGGAGAGTACGGTTTCGCAACGAGAGGCTTCTGCTTTGGATTGCATAGTGTCTGCGCCCAGTCTTATCCGACCCGGCAAATGTGAGTCACCCAACCCCTTGTTCGTATGGTTGAAGGGAGAGGGAGGAGGTGGGTGGATGAGTAGATATTGTCAACGTGTTTGTGGATGTGTGCGTATGTGTGTGTGCAGATTCTACGAGTGAGGGAGGCTGGTCGAGGCAGCAGGAGCAGCAACAACAGAGACGCAGTGTGCGAAGTCGGAATCAACCGTCGGAGCGTCGACCGAGCAGGGCGTACACACGACCAATCCCACGGCAGTCGGTGGTGCGGCTGGCGAATGCATCAGTGCCACGGCGTCGATCGGAGTCAGTGGCGATGGGCGCGTTGACGCGCAGTTACCTGAGCAGTCTCGGTTCCACGGTGTTCGCCTCGACGGCGGGTGGGTTTGTCGGGGCGGGCAGTGGTACAGGAACTAGGAATATTGGTGTGGAGGACTTCGTGGACGCCGCGCCTGTGATCGTTGAATTGCCGCACGAGAGCATTAGCGTGGAGGATTACGCACGTCCGCTCTACAGGAAGGACATCTTCTTCCCGTATGTTTGTTCGCCGCATTAGCGGCACATGCGAATGTGCATCGCCACACCAGGGCGCTGATTGATGCAGTGTGTTGCTGTTTGTGTTGTTAGGGGGAGCGTGAAACGACAAATCGAGTCGTCGACGGCGTCGATAGTCGCAACAGTGGCGAACATGATGGAGACCTCGGAGGACCAGATAGGATGCAGTCAGGCGTCAGTGGAGATGGTGGACGGGGTGCGTCGGCGAAAGACCACCATGGGTACCTCGCTGTTTGGTAGCAACATACTCTTCGGCGACAACGTGCCATTGCCACCCATTAACGAGGGGTCGGTGCCGGTGGAGGGGCACCGCAGGATGCAAACTGGACAGGCTCCTGCCTAATGTCGCTGACGAGGATTCCATTGCCCGATGTCTTCGAGGCGGAGGATGGAGGTGTGGGTGCGGGTGCGGTTGCAGGTGCTGGGGGAGTTGTGGAGGATGAGGCGAAATTGTGGGACCAAGTGAAGGCAGAGACGGGACTGAATCTGGCGAACGCGCCAGCGGACGGTATTTACAGGGTGCCGCGGTCGCACTCGATGTGCGGCTGGTGGCTGTGTTGGGAGACACGGCGGAAGCACAGCGCGGAGCTGGCGGCAGAGGAGGTGGACGGAATGGAGTGTTTGAAGTGTTCCCTCGAGGAGGATGGGGATCGTAGCCTGCAGCCTATGAAATTTCCACAACGGGCACGTCTCGTGCTCGTGAGAAGGTGTGTGTTCTTGCCAAAGTCCATGTTCGACGTGCTGATGACAATGATGAATCTGTCACTGTTGAAGGCGAAGAGCTTCTTGATATTCTGCCTCTCCAGTTTGATCGCCGTGATGGGTGAGTGCAGTGGTGGTGATGGTGGTGGCAGTGGCGATGGTGATGGTGATGGAGGTTGTAGTGTTGGCAGACCCAGTTCCTCCTTCCTTTCAAGGGGAAGAGGGAGAGGGTGTGATTTTAGCATTTCATTTCATTTCATTTCCTTTCCTTTCTTCTTCCTCGTTTTTCCCCTTCCTCTCCCTTTCCCCCACCTTCCTCCTTTTTCCGTGCCTTCGTCTAGGCGCCTACGTTCCTCTCTTCTTCGTCTGCGATTTGGCGGACTCCTTCAGCATTCCAAAGAGTCAGTCGGCCTATTTACTGACCGTCTACGGTGAGTCGATGGGTGAGGCGTGTACGTGTGTACGCGTGCGTGTGTGTGTGTGGAGCGGGTTGGATGTTGGATGGGGAGGGAGGGGAGAGAGCGAGTAAGTGGTGTGTCGTTGGTGTGTTGCAGGTGGGGCAAGTGTGGTGAGTCGACTGTTGTCCTCGTGGGCGGCGAGCCGGCCGAAAGTCTCCTCTACACTGTTGTCCGCAGTGACGCTTATGTTGGCCGGCATCACTGTGTGCGTGATGCCCTACTGGGGCAGTCTCATCGGTCAAATCATTCTCATGGTGATCTACGGTCTGACCGTCTGTAAGTCCACCTCCATGCTGGACTTGAGTTGTCTGGAGTTGGAATAAGAACCTCATTGCACACTTCGCTGAAATGCATCTTTAGCGCCCTTCTTCTCGCTCACTTCCATCATTATCTGCGACATTCTTGACCTGGAAGCGCTGACCAACGCCTACGGCATTGTCACCATGGTGCGTGGTGTCGCCAGCACGGTGGGATCCCCGGTTGCGGGTAGGTTGTGGCATTGGTGTCTGTGGGAAATGTGGTAGATGTGCTACTGAGATGGGAATAAGTAGGACAATGAGGTGCATGTGTATTTGATCTCCTTGCAGGCATGATCGTGGCGGCGACGTCCACCTTCTCGGTGGCATTGTCGATAGCCGGCGTTGCGGTGATCGTGGGTGGAGTCCTCTACGTAGTCATCCTCTGCCACGAACGTGCGAAGCTGAACAAACTGGCGAAGGGTGGTGTGGATGCGGAGCAAGGTAAATGAGTGTAGTGCGTACGCCTTTCCGTGGATGAATGGGGGATGGGAGTCAGGTGACTGTAGACTGTAAGCGAAGTTGCTGCAGTTTTTGTCGCGTTTTGCTACGATGACAGTGTGTCTGCGCTATAGAGCAACAGGTGTGCATGTTGTCCAGTGCTTTGTTCTTTGTTCTTTTGCCATACTACCTTTTCTTTGGAGCCCACCTCCATAGCATAAAGTGTCATTTGAATTTGGAGGTTGTGATTGGGTTTTGTCTGCCCCACGAATTGCGCTTGGTTGGGCTGTAGAACTGCAGACGCTTGTCGTAGGGAATAAAAAGCGTATGGAGAGGGTATGGTGTGCGACCACAGAACCTACTATCCGAGGTGTGTTGTGTAAATGTGGTTCTGGTAATGAACTGGGTGTTGCTGTCATTTAAAGTAATGATGATGGTGGAGGATCAGCACGCCGAGAACTGGTGGCAATACTTAAGGTGACTGGATTTTGATGAAAGGCAGCTTGTGTGTTGCTACATTGGTTGGGTGGAACCACACATCCTCAGACTGCAGACTCAATCGCTCACTTTCAATCGGTTGCCTGCTGAGGGCCGAGCCAGAGTTACGACTGGGATTTCTCAACTCAATACAACACAGTTCGAGCATGTGCAAGAATATCTCACCTCTAGAACAAAGTTAGGTATGGTAAGGCGGTGAGTTGGATGGCAGTCTTGCGGGAAGACGTGGGAATCTGGATCCCAGAACTTAGCAATGGGAAGACTTGCACTCTTGTAGGAATGAGAGGGTTGGAGGGGATGGAAGACTCCGTCTCATTCTCATCCCCATCTTCCGTACTACTCTGACATCTGACCTCCCATCGAGCGTGGTTCCCTTCTTCAAATCAAAAGCCCACGACGGTGGAATTTGTGCGGTTATTTGATATACAGGCATTGTGCCAGCCTATTTGGTTGCATTTTAATGACCGCTTGCACAGAAAACTGACTCAACGAGGGGCCTATGCCCTAAACTGAGTGAACACCACGAAGTGACCATCCTCCATTCAACGCGGATGCTAATCACTAGCCTGTCTTTTGATTTTAGGCAAAGTGTAACATTAGTTTGGATCGGGATGTAGCGGATAGCCAGGCAAATCGCGTTGAGTGGTAGTGTTTTTAAGTTGCCTTCTTTGTCTTAAACACTTAATAAACATATGAAATTAGGAGTATATCCTGACTTGAACATTTCTTTTGGTGGTAGTGAAGTAGTGTTGAGAGAATTCGTTGTTAATGTTGGAAGTGCTGCCAGTTTTGAAGTACCGAATTTCCTCCAGCTGAAGTACGTTTATCTTAGGTCAAGCCTTTACTAAGTTGGATTAATTTTGTATTTGAAAAGGACTGCATAAAAATATATGGTACAGGTAAATAAAGATTAAGAGCGGGAGGGAGGAGTGTGTAATGGAAAGTGTAGAATGTGTGCATATTAAGCGGATCTTGCTTATAGAGGAAAGAGGGATCGGAGGTTAAGAACACCGGTTTCGTACGAGTTTCCATTGCGGTTTTTACATGCAATTACGATGGTTATCACAAGTGCCACTAGGTCTGCGGAGATGAGCATCATGAAGACGGTGTGCCAACCGTAGTATACCAAAATGCCCGTGAGGAATGGTCCCAACGCTGCTCCTAGACACGTGGCAACAGAAAATCTCAGAATATGGGCACTAGTTTGCATTACTGAGGCAAAAGCAAAACGGAAGCTAAGGAATGGAAAACCACTGCGATATAAACGATGACGCGTTAAAATCTAGTTAGGATGGGTCAATGAGAAGATATTGGTTTTTAAAGCATTATCCTCCTGGGTTGTTTTAATCCATATTTAACTACTTTGCAACTGAAGAAGTTCTTTGATAGCACGCATAGACCCATGACAGTGGCTATGCTGCGTGGATACATTTCAAATCACAAGGAGTGAGGACGGAGTTGGGAAAAGTATGGGCGTAAATCTCCAAGACAAAGTTGTTGCAAAGTCGGCTGAAGTGCACATTCTCGAGTATGAAACAAAAACTGAACTTAATGCACTGCGAGAGGAGAATCGAAGGAAGAACGGAAATTCAGGCGCGGAATTAGCCAACTTTGGTAATCAGGCGCACTTTGTAATAGATATTCTACCAACTTGGAGGTTTGTGGGGGGCTGCGTCATTAGGAACAATTTGCCGCCACGTCCAGGTCACGCAGGTTGGGGACAACAAATAATTCATAAGGGAGCAGGGAGATGGAAAAGAGAAGAGTAGAGCTGAGCTCACCGAGAGATCCGGTCCCGTCAATGATTGCCGTGACGGTGGCCAAGGCCTTAGAATTGCCTTGAAGGCTCGGCTGAGTTCCGAGGTCAGCAGAGACAGCCGTTGTGATCAGCGCACATGGCCCCGTTACCAGACCACCACAGATAAAGAGGACGACTTGGAGAGAGGGGGAAGAGAAGCAAATATCATTCGCGAAGGCCACACAAAACTCTTTGTCCACCAAAGCCGTTAGGAAGGTTAGAGTGGGGAGGTCGCACACGTTCACGTAGACATTTTAGCAAACTCGAGCTTTGGGAGTACATATTTAAAGACTCCTAACATCGAACATCTAACATTTTAATCCGACCAAGAAACGGTACTAAGGCTTCCGTAGGTCTTTGTCGAGATTTGAGGGATGAGCCTTAATTCTGCCGATTCAAATCTAGATATTGGATCCTAGAAGAGCCCATACATAAAGTATTTCTAACGGCACCAACAGCAACGCTTGACACGAGGAAGCATGAAAGAGGTGTACTTTAAAATAACTGTTTAGTTGAAATCTCGGGCAGGCTAGTCATTAGGTTCAACTTATTTTGAGTGGAGTGGAATTAAAGTTGTACCAAGAGGGTGAGAAGGCGCGCAATAAAATACAGAAGACAATCCACGCAAGGCTCACTGTCTTGACAATTTTGAGATGTCAAAATACGCGCATTTAAAAAGTAATTTCCTCCAATACTTCACTAACATTTCGCAAATGTGACGTAGAATGAAATTAAAAGGAATCACTAAATTTTCGCCTTGATAGTGAATAAAGCTATGAAACGTGTCTGTGCACAAGTGACTTAGAAAAATCTGAGTGCTGCACGGCGGGTACTCACTCCACATGCTCGCAAAGTGGAAGAGGGCAAAAATGGTCTAAAACAAAAATTCTCAGTTAAAGGAACCTTGATAATTAAGGAAAGTAGAACCAACTAGTCCCGCAGGTGTAGAGGAAGCAATTTCAATTGAGATGAAAGCATATAGATCAACTTTCATAATGATCGATACAAGACCATTAGTTGCTATACCATCAGCTTCAACACCAATAAAGGCGTGGCAGGCTGACCACGCACCAAAAGTACCAGTAGAATAAGGTAGAATAATGTGGGATTATTTTTCACGCATACATTTTTTATTTTACATTCTGCTTTAAGAGACCCATATCTTTGTGAAGTTCCTCCAACTTGCAACTTCTGATTTTTATGATCAAGAAATCTTTCATCACTACTAAATCAGGGAATGCGTGATTGCGCTTTCACAACTAAAATCACAGAAAGTAGGCGCACGTAAGTTATGAACATCATGGCTCTCGGAGATGCAAAGAAGTCTCAGTTCCCGAACTATTGACTCATGACAGCTAATGGCGTAAATCTGACTGTCACACACCAACGCGAATGGGCTGTAAAGCCAGCAATTGGAAGGACCAGAAGTTTTTGGGAAGATGACCCCACATAAAAAATGAGGCAAGATGGTGGTTCTCCTACACACTAAATGGTCGCTGGCAGGCAGTGTGATTTGAAAAAAGACCTAAAGTGACATAGCACTTTTCATTTGAACCTACTTTTTGCTCAATCCCATCAGTGACGGCGGTGATTTAAAAAAATCAAACAAAACCAACAGATATCCAAACACTAAGGCAATATTTAAAGGAACTTTACCAGCAGCGCTTATTAGACGTGATTTTATGAAGATATGAGGTGTAGCGATAATCACCAAAGCCTATACCCAGATGCCTCGCGGAGGGGTTGTTAATGCATGGTCTGAGCATAAACATTTCTCTTCGACAAGCAAATAAGATTGCACAACTATTTATGCAAGTTCCTATATTGAAAAAAAAACAACATATTGATGAAGAAGGACTGGGAGAGCTCAAAGTATAGGCGATACTGAGATACCGCAACAACCCAAGGCCACACCTCCCATAATCGCAAATAAAAACAGACACTTACCCATTGACGTAAACGACAGGCTTGCAGCGATCGACTGATAAAAGAATAACTACAAATGAAGGCAGACATTTCGTGACTCTTGGTGAATTCTCTCAATTAATAATTTCACTGTTAGATACCGAAATGAGTAAAAAGCAACGAGTTTAAACAAATCTCTGACTTAATTTTTCAATAAAGCAAACACCGTTGTGAAGGGGGAGCATCTGTTCAAATGTTGTTCATAAAATAATCCGATGTTTAGTTTAACTGATAGTGTTAAGCATTAAAGCCTCTAGTGCCGACCAAACCAATGCTAAATGCAAGTTTTACGCCTACGCAACGATTTTGCAGAAATATTACCAATCAGATTATACGATAATGCAATAAAATCATGGGAATTTTTACGATGTAAAAAATGGGGTTATAATGCAGTCGAGTGGAGCAATTTCTGAATAAAATAAGTTCAAGGTAAGTTTAATGATAGCGAAACATTTTTACATTTCTACCGAGACACCACTTCGAACAAATCATTGAGTGAGGAAAAAGATGAGTTACACGTAAAGTGGTCCGAGTGCAGCATACAAATTATATGCTTAATGTACTGCATTACAATGACAGGATAGTTACTTACAGAGGGCGCAGCGAGTAAGAGCATGGATGCACAAGTTACCGCCCGAAAATAGATTGTCTGTAGGGATGACTCCTGGGAGGAAGTTGCTGCAGGTTCAGACTACACGAAGAGAGGGGATGAAAAAAACATAAACAAATGGCATGGAATCTGAAAGGCACCAGTAAACGACCCTACCAACGCCGTATCACTGAGCAGACCGGCAAGAATGCCACCACATATCCCGCCGATATCGAAAATTGTCGACAACCATGCGGCCTTTTCTGCAGAAACACCTTCAGTAGATACGTTTGCCAGGAAATTGGGAAGCCAATATAGGAAGGTGTAGGCTACTAACTTTGAGAAGAACAGGGCCAGTGCATAGGCCATAACGTTCTAAAAGGCAATTTGGCAACACACTGAGTTTGGTGGAAAAATGCAAGTTTAAAGAGCACCTTAGCATTTTAGAGATAAAGTACGAACAAGCCCATCACTAATCATCAGCTCACAAGTTAGTAAATGTAGGTGGCCCGACAAACAGTGAAGCCGTGGATAAGGTGTTAACTGGTGCTGAAGTAACCAAGGTTAAGACAATGATTGCATGGGAGAAATGAAATAGTTGGGTGCATTTCCAGCAGCTACTTATCAACCCAATGATTACATCATACACACAATACAGCTAAAAACAGAGCTTCAGTAGCATTAAGAAACTCACCGGCAACCAAAGTGCGGCACAAAATGATATCGGCTTCTCCTTGTAATTCAAATTTGATAGAGCCTAAAAGAGCCGTTATTTAAATACTAATGATTTCGCAGACATGGTGGAAACCATACAGGCTTGAACTATTTACGAGCATAGGAATAATATTAAAACAGTAAATCTGACGCAGTACAAACGGGTGAACGACAGGTAGACTCGTTTTATGAACAGAAAAAAGCAAATTTAACCAAGATTGGAACCCATGAACAAGTTTGTTCAAAGGACCAAAAGTCGACGTTTACCACCTTGACATCTCCATAATATCCAGCAGGAGATTTCCGCCGCTGCTCGACAGTATTTGTTGGAACAAATGCAGAGTCGAGTTCAGGGCTGGGACGGTCAACAAGTACTATGTAAATTATGTAACCACCAGCAGCAAGAAGGAATCCGGGGACCAAGAAGGATGCACCCCACTGATAATTTACAAAAACACCAGCAATTACAGAGCCAAGGACGTTGCCAACGTTGGTATGCGCATTCCATACACCCATTATGAGGCCTCTCCTGAAAATAATGCTGGCGCTGATGATCCAGGAAGCGCTGTGTCAACACAGGGATAATTTCACCTACCTGGCCTTACCAAACCAATTACTTAGGATAGTAACAACTGCGGGCCACCCGGTTGCCTGCGTAAAACCAGCCAGAACCTCAAAAGATATACTGAAAATAGGTCAAAATACTTGCGCAATAAAGTAATATGCGAATATGTGTATGTCAAAGTAGTATCCCAGGCCAAAAAGAATGGTAGTGAATCCACTTGCCACCATCCCGACAGCGAGGAATATGCGCAAATCAGATCTTTCGGCAAAATGCCCACTGAAAGGTGAAAGTATGGAAGACGACTTACCAAGGAAACATCGCGAAAGCATAACACACAAGATAAACATATTCCAAACTGCCGACCAACTGACTCCAATTATCGGTATCTAAACAATGAAACAGACTTCAAAGACTGCTTACCAAACGGTTTCCACTGACACCAATTCGAGTCTTTTTGCGGTGTTGGTAAACAACTTTTGTGAAACACGGTTTTAACAACACTTAAGGGCTTCCGAGACGCATGATAAAGCACATAAACCGTAAAAGTAAGCAGAAGTATGAAAATCTGATGCCTAATAAGGCGAACGATAGAGCGTTTTGACGTCAGCCTTACCTCTCCTTGTTTTGCTGCAAAAACCGAGATCGAATCCAGACATAACCGACAGGCAGGATCATCATTATTTAGCAATCAAAGCGCTTGGAATAATGTTAACTATATACATTTAATCAAGGAAAAAAGGAATGTATAATAAAAGCAGCCAGAACAGCATAAAGCAAAAGTGAAGAGCCGCTGACGCGCTATTCCCATTGGACGACTTCTATTACCAACAGACAGTAAGTACGTAGCCAAAGTGTGACCGAAGTAAAAACGATTGTTTTCATTTAGACTTTACGATTAGGCCCTCTCGATACAAAAGCAAAATTTTGGATCGATGGACACAGTCTAAACAATGTTAGCTGCACATGGGCTCCTTGGCATAGATAGTCAGGAACGAAGATTGGGGGAAGTGTATTTATTCGCCATGTTCGGATTCGTCTGAATTAAATCAGACCTAGAAGTCAAGGAATATGAACCAAAAAATTCGCTTGAAAGGCAAACTCAGACCAATTTGCATAAAAAATAATTCCAGCGAAGTGGGATACTACTAACGTGCTGATATTGGAAGCCGCTTGACTTATGCTCAAAATTAAAGCAAGCTTGCCAATTTAAGCTCTGTCAATGGTTCATGTAAAGCTATGCTTGACCAACTGTAGGTTGCATTCATAGCCATCTAGGAGACAGCCTCAATCTCATTCGGTTGGATAAACATGTTTAGGTATTATACTTTCTTTTGTCTCTAAGGAGGACTGAAACACTTGTATTCTTCAAGTGCCCAATATGGGCAGGAAAATTTTTACCTTGGTTTAGGAGAATCGGTTTGATTCCCCTGGCGTGGACAGCACTACGTCCTTGTTTCTGTTAGGATGTAACCTACTCTTTCATCTAATACGCTATAGATTTCGAAGAACATGCAGCATTTCCATACTAAGGCTAGTCAAATAAACGATAAAGAAAAAAGAGAATAAGGATCGTTAGCAACTTTTAATTAACTTGCAGCCTATTGCAGAGCACTCAAGACATTAAGATCAATACTAACCAAGCAAATACACATGTAATTGTTAAAACACGTTATAAAAACAAAATTTAGCATTAATGATTTTGCTTAGTTTTTGAAATATATACCGTTGATTTTAAGCTTTTTAGTAAGTTGCTTAGTTGGATTAAATAAATGAATACAAGGACAATTTCTATGCCCCCAATTCAAAAGTGGGATTGTTGTCTTCTTCATGATTGGTCTAGTCGTGTTATTCTTGTGCCGTCCATTCTTTGCATGAAGATTATTTGTTTTATTTGAGTCAGCATTTCGCTTGCGAATCGTATTAGCGATGTCCATAGGTTTGAGCGGTTGTAAATAGGTTTTTTTGTTCCTCCTCATCTGTTATACAGTGGTGGTTTTAGCAGGTTCGACTTACTTAAAGTATTGCAGTTTAAGGGAATGCATGCACTATTTGTTGTGGCTACATGCATTTTCAGAAACATATATGGTCCTTATTACTGAGAATGGTTTAATATATGCGCCCACTTCAGATAAATGGGTCTTTCTCCTCCTTTCCTCATATGTAAGCTTTTACAATAACCTGGAAATTGGCGCTGGCCTTTCTATGTCTTAGATCGACTGCTGCCTTTGTGATCGATAAATTGGATATGAGCCAAGAAGCAGCGGTAGACGGTGTGGAATTAAGTCCTTCAGGAAAAAATTCTGACTTTGGGTACCGCATTATGAAAACGGTGGCGCTTTTTCTGTGTTGGTGTTGTTTGGTGAGTCGTTTACGTGCACATTTTTTACACGTTAAAGACACTTTGCTGTGCGTTACTTTCAATGTTTTTAATTCAGGAACTCCCTTTCACTTTCTTCAATGACTTTCTGAGATACGTCTATGTCTATTCTGCTTAAACTTGTCAAACTTGTCAGCGGCGTTTGGAATTGTGGCAAACGACTCTCGATATTTTAGATCCTGATCACCTTTTCTTTTTATAGATCTGCAGATGCTTGCTTAATGCCGGTTCTAATGCTTTGGAGTTGGGTTGTTATAGCGTCGTGAGAATTATACGTGACTGTGAAACTAGTATTTCAATGACATGCCGTCTTTACCCACCCGTCACCTTAAAATGTTAACTGTTGAGTTTTGCTCACGTCTCAACGACTAAAAACGTCGTATGCCCTTTGTAAAAACATTAAAAATGGGGGTGAGTTACATATTGGAAACCACTATGTCGGGGCACTTTATGCTTTTGAGAGGAGCAGTCTTGCTGTATTTGTGATCGGGCTTGGAGGTATGCGGCAGTTCATAGGGCATTTCTGCTGTATTATTGAGCAAATTGAGTAAACGAAGTTGTTTACTTTGAACAGTCTGATGTATATTCTGCAATATGTAGCAAGTTACTCTTAGATATTGTAGCAAAGTGCAAAAAGAGGTGTGAACCATTTTGGTCACATAAGAGATTAGGCATTAGTCTAGACAGGTCAGGTGCTTAACTTACCTAGTGCTCGTGTGTGGCATCACATTTCCCTTCGATCGTAATCTTACCTGTCGACGTTACATTGCAAAAATAGTTCGGGTTGGTGAATGCTGTAAGCATTCTTAAATAGATATTTGTAACATGAACGATGTCGCTTATGTCTGCCTATGCCATTTTTGCTCTTAGAGTAACTAATATATTACTTTGGTCAATACTCTATTCCTGATGCTAGCTGATCCATTAGTATGATTGTTCCACTTGGAGAAACTTATGACTGTGGTGTAATCCGCACTTCAAAATGGCTCTTATTCCTTTCTTGCTGATTGTCCAGTTAGGATAACCATGGCCTTAGTCTAAATTTTGAACCTTGCACACTTTGCTTCTCTGTAAATGAATAAAAATAGTCAATGTTAATACTTTAACTTGAACTAACCTTGTGCTTCTATGGACTTTTAAGAATTAAGTGTCGTTATTTGGTTTAGCAAAGGAACTGAAGAGTAAAAAATGGTTTCAGCTGGATGCAATGTAGACCTATTGGAAATCTGCAAAAAAGAACGATAAAATAAAATAATAAAAGAATTAAAGAAATCATGGAGAAGAGATCCTGAAGAGTATTACGGAACAGTTGCGTAATCTTATCCCCAAATTACTTGATAGGGTTTGTACGCAGAGGTGTTAGGACCCTCAATGCAGACGTATATAGACGTGACCAACTCGGACACAGAGCAGTTAGGCACGTGTCTCTCGTTGCGTGAATTGGGTATGTTCTTCGGTTCGTTGATGGGTGCTTTCCTGGCTGACCGCTTCGTGCAATGGCGACACTTTGTTGTGGCCGGTGGTCTAGTGCTCGGAGCGGCCACAATCGGTGCTGTACCATGGTGCACCACCGTGGCTTCCCTCTCTGCCACCTTCTTCTTCTCCGGCTACGCTCACGGCACTATGACTGCCAGTAGGTCCCAGCCTTTTCATTCACATTCTTCTTACAAGACTCACTTCAGTTGGTAAATATGGAGGGCCTTGTTGATGGAAAGGGATTCCTTAGATTGATAATAGGATCGCTTTACGTCGGCGACTGCCGCAAAATAGTTCGGTTTGGCCTTTCAAAGTTTGATATTGCAGCCTGTGCTCATTGCACAAGTATTTGCCTATTATTTGAACTGCAAAAACTTGCTGTTGACCCCAAGCATCAAAGTTTTCGCAGGTTATTTTATGCTTAGGGGTAAGAGGTGAGCTACTATTTCATCGCAAAAAGGATGAAGTAGTGTTGATAGCTACTGCAAGAACGAGTTGAGCTTCCTGACTAAGGCGGCTTCTTGCTTTGAAGAATCAGACGTCTGTATCGGTATTAGCTCAGAAAAGTTATTTTCGATTTGTCTTATTTGTTTTTGTATGTATGCTTATAGATGAAGGAGAATTATAAATCTTAAGATTGGTGGACTGAAGATATCGCAACGCAACTGTGAAACCTACAAGGCAGAAGTAATGCATTTTGATGGTAATTCTTCTAATGAGAAAGAATGCACTAGGAGGATGTTTGCGACATTTTACCCTACGCCACGATACAACCGTAGTGCATAGGAAGGGTTGGTTTTATTTGTCAAATAAAAATGTGTTTTACTTCAAAAGAATTGGTTATAGCCAATTGAAGCACTCCATTTTTTTACTGCTATTTGGTAAGGTCTTGTCTCATTGCTAATTTTTTAGCGGTTTAGGGGGTCTCGGCAATTGTAAGTCCGTGTCAAAAGCGACATCTGATAGTATCCTAAGCAGATCCTAGTGTTAACGGACACGCTTCGTCCAAGGTTAATAACCCCAAACTAAATTAACACTTCAATCTTGCACTGACAGGCCAGTACAAACCCGTGCCCTTATGCATCTTAAGGCTCATCACCTATGATTAGCTGTTAACTGATGTTTGTGAAATGCTTTCTTGTGGTCACATTGCCTCTATCTTAACACTTTCTGGCAAAACTTGGCACACATTTCATAACCGTTCCCTAGACCAGCGATGATCTTTTTTACTTCGCACAGTAGTTGAATTCAAATAGCCAGTCTTGACCAACCGGTTTTGGGTTTCATTACCCATCCTTTCGAATGCTTCAGGTTTGTTTTTAGTTCTTATTTTCCATGGTTCCCAAAAATAAATTGAAAGGTCTAATTTTCCAGCTTGACATTTTAATGAAGACGAAGATCTTTTTGTATTTTAAGCAGCAGTGAAATATAATCCTCATCATGGGTATTGGTTCGCATTCCTTCAATATCTGATGCATCAACATATCATCCAGTCATTGAAGTGTTTCGCTAACGTGGCAAATGGTAGCTATTCCTTCGCGTATGCTGTTTTGTATGAACGCAAAGATGCTCCCTACATTGGCCGCCATTAGTGGTCGAAAGCTGAGGCCAAAAGCTATTGCCGCCTTCTTGTTTTTTTCCGGTACAGTCAAATGCATCTTTTGAGATGCGAAATTGATTCGGCGCCCGTCATTGTAGAAAATTACACATTTTTTTAAAATAAATAGTTACTGCCCAAAATGTCTACCTTGTAGATGCATTAAATTCCCATTCTATCAAGCTGAATGAAAGATCGGCGGTTTAAGAGGGATAGTCGAGGAATTGAAAAAGGACTGAGGTCCCCGAGGGCAAAGTGTCCTCACCATATGCATAACTTATGTTTCATTGAGATGCAGCATTCAGGCACAGGCATAGGCAAAGTTATTAGAGTGAACTGGATAGGAAACCCATTATCTTGTCGTTTGCTGTTTAAATTTTGTACTCCCTACTGATCATTTGACGCTAATGTCAGCATTCTTTAAGCTAATGACGAATTCCTCATTCATAGTTTGGCTTTACGACAGACTTGAACTTCATTGCACCGTCTAACACAGGTGGGAATCCGTTGCTGAATTCGATTTGGCTGGAGAAATCGGGTGGACCCTTCAACTTCATGCATTCCGGCTACGGCGTGGGAGGCGCCGTAGCACCTGGTCTGTTGGCGCCTTTCACTTTCGCTCAGGAGAAAGCTCTAGCCAACGGAACCATAGTGAAGAATAGACTAATAAGTCTCACCGCGCCCTACCTCATCGTCGGTGGTCTCTGCTGCGTCTGTGCCTGTCTCTTTTGCAGCTTCTGCTTCTGCCAACCATCCAAAGAGGTTAATCCTGCTTTCTAATTATCGGACTAATCTTTGTGTACCTGACAAGCGGCATTAATTTTTTCCTGGCGGTGTTGACAGCGCAAAGAGTAATGGTTTAGATTTGCACATTTAAGGTCGTGTTAGGTTCATTAGACTCCTTTCCAGTTGAATTCACGAACTTGTAGGGCTTGCCGTCATTTCGGTACATTAAAGCGCGAAAAGATGATTGTGACAGGTGTGAAGGTAAACTCTAGTTGTATACACGAGCATGTTGCGGTTCCATACGTTTAGCAGCAGGATTTGCTGTGGTAATGAGGTGCAGAGATCCCATGTTTTGTTTGAAGTCCCCGCTCTGATGCCATTCTTCATTTTCATTCCACCGCTAATCATGAATGCATGTCATTTGAGGACCCGAACTGTGTAGACTAAATTCAAAGCATACCGAGGAGCTTGTAAGCAGATGTGCAGAAAATTTTTAAGTTTACCGTAATCTAGTATCGCTACCGTATCGCTTGCCTTTCATACTTACGCAATCACTGAGCTGTTTTGGTACTTAGATGTACCACTTACTTCTTGTTTCCTGACAAGACTTAAACCGTTGTTTCGATATTTATGTATCGCATTTGAGATGATTCTTTCAATTACTAATAATAGTATTATTTATAAAGGAGACCCCCGAAGCATCCACTGCAAAAGACGAAGATAGCAGCTCTACCGAGGAGTTTGGAGACCCAAAGGTAGAGGTCAAAAAGTTCGCTCTATTGCAAGCATTGGCAGCTCAACAAAGGGTGCTCCTCTATATAATAGTGCCAATCTTCCTGCTCTATGCAGCTCTAGTGGGTAATGAGCGTGTCTTCTCAAAGTATCTCTTTGTCTTCGCCAATGAGGGACCCGCTCATTTGCCAGAGAGCGATTGCTTTCTTCTCAACAGCGTCTACTGGATTGTTTTTGCTCTTGCCCGAATTGCCACAGTGCCCATTAGCTTGGTCGTTCCTCTGCCTATCCTCTTCACCCTTCAGCTGGTGGGTGCGTGGGCAATGGCGCTAGGGCTCTACCTCGCGCCTGCCAACCGCACTGTCTACCTGGCCTTCACAGCATGCTTTGGCTTCTTCAAGAGTCCCCTCTTCCCTACAGGCCTTGGAGTGGTCAGCTTGGCTTCACCAGTCACAGGAATTATCATATTTTTTGTCAACCTCGGCAGTTCCGTGGGTGCAAGTGTGCTCCAGGCGGTGGGAGGCATAGTACTTAATCGTCAGGGTAGACAAGCCTTCCCCCTCTTGGTCATGATCTCTGCTCTTGCGCTTATTTTCATTGGTGCAGGGCTCATCACCACCACCTACTTTTATCGAAGGCGACACCGACCGAATCCAGGACCAGAACCAGGGGGTGCTGGTCTTTCCGCATAGTTCGAAATCAACCTTTGTGTCAAATCTGAGATGCTCCATGATTTCAAGAGAAATAATCCATTTTAATAATTCGCTTGAGTGCACACAGACTACTTTTGACTTGCCTTTTTAAGACTGATGCTAAGTTGGTTTTTGCGCTCCGAAGAGCTGTCAGTGGCGTCCCACACACTACAACATATGTCTTAATTGAAAAGTCCGCGGCACATTGTGCATGCCTGGTAGAAGATGGTGCCATGCGGGGTTTGAGGAGTACTTTCCATCTCCCTGTGCATCCGCGCGTGCGTATTTCTGAAGTCTCATTAGAATTGTATCATCTCGAGAATTCCTTGGAGGCAAAAAAGGCACAGCATCAGGGCAGGACATGTATATCCGACAGAGAGGGGTCGGGGTAGCTGGCATGGCAACTTCAGTAAGCAGCTTAGCTGGTAGAGGGCTGCGGAGGCGTCCATTTTTCCATCGCAATTTAGGTCAGTCTTCATGTTCTCGAATTTCACCAGTGAAGCTATTGGTGGCTCACATCAGCGGCAAAGTAGTGGTTAACTTTCGTTAGTGAACCAGCGACTAAGGCAAAATCGCTGCTCCAGGATTGGGAGCCACCGCCTGGAGTTCAGTATCTCCAGCCTTTGGTGCCAGGTGATTGGGATGCAGCAGACTACTTATCCTCTTTACGTTTGGGAAGTTATATATCGAAAAAGAAAACAAGGCATGATATCTATGGAATAAAGATAGGCAGCAATCAGCGATCGTCAAGCGCCTGTCGTAAATTCTACATTAGTGAAGAGGCTAGGTTGTGGCGGAATTAGCTACTGGCGAGCTGCCAACTCTATATGAATTTTCTAGCCACAGGAGAAACACATTGTTGTTTAAAGCTTTAAGCTTACAACGTGGTAGAACCTCCCTACATTTTACATTAATTTTGCAAAAGTAGTTAAAACAGCATTACTGCTATTTTCATTTTTTAATATATACAATGCTTAGTATTTTCAATTATAAAGTTTTAGAATAGACTCCAGTGTGGTTTAAAATTGTTTTCATCTTAAAGTAAACGTGTTTAAATTATTTACGAAGGTGGCCGACCTTACGAATTATCAAATGAATCTGCACGTTCAGGTGTCGTTTTGCACGCGAGATAAAAGGTTTCGTCTTTGACGCGAAATAACACTTGGGTATTCAGGTATTCAGTCCCTTCGGATCCAATAAGCATTCCACGATCATCTACCACTGATGACCTGGAGAATGTTTTACGAGAATTGCTCCAGGACAAGGTCGATTCAGCTTCCTTCGATTTCTTTCTTCACAGTGAATTCATCGAAGGAACACTGGATGAATTTCTCTCAAAAAAGCAAATAACGTTGGTAAGCTCTGCGGTTTTGTCCTAATATTTTCGACAGGAAGTAATTGAGATCGAATTTACAGTACGCCAAGGCGCACCCGAACCTCTTTCCAAAATATCTCATGAGGATTTTATAAGTTGCGTGAGGCGCCGGGAAAATTGGTATGAATCTATAAAAAGCATTAATTACTTTCGAAGTATTATTACTGGTAGTTATGATGGAACTGTTCGGCTACAGGATGTGAAGGGAAGTGAACCAATATTTACCCTTTCGCTTGGAGAGCGGGTTAAAACTGTGGAATGGATCAAGAAAGGTGGATACTCCAGCAGTTTTCCCGGTGGCGGTGGCGTTCTAACGCACCGCAATTTACTTCTATGACTTCGTTTCTCTTTATTCGTGGCATTGAATCTCCATTCGACTTGACTCGGCTACTTGAAGTGGGATTCATCTATTCTTTAGGTGCTGTGGAATCAGATGATTCCTTATTTGTCACCGGTGGTTTTGCTCAATTCATTCGACTCTGGGTTTGGAATATTCCCAAAGCTTCCGTTCAATGCGTTGCTGTGTGCAGAGGCCATAAGGAAACGATAATGTCACTTGCGTCATCCTCGTCCATTCCCGGTTGTAATGCAGATCTATTCGCTTCGTCCTCTTTTGATTCCACCATTAAGGTGTGGTCTGCCGGTAAGCTCAATAACGTTTCAAGTCTCCTTATGACTTCTAAAAGTTGGATACGAATTTAAAACACGGTATTAATGCACGTAATATTATTACGTATAAGATCCCGAGAAAACAGATCTTATCATGGAAACTGGTGGCGTATCACACAAGCGGAAGTCGGAGGAAAAAATTCCAGTTCGGGTGAGTCGTTGTTTCTCTGCATCGTATCTTCGCCGTTGGGTTTATTGATTATTCTTTTTCCCATGTTTGTGCTTGCAATACTGTATACGCAGTTTAGCCATTCTTACTGCTGGTATTTCTGTGATAATTGTCTCCATTTTAGTAGCTATTTTTAGTCAAATGACATCAGTGTGAGGTAATTCTGATAATTGTGCATAGTGGCTTTTTCTTCATTCAAACCATTCTGAGTCTGTTTTTGAATCCATAGGTTTAGCTTTTGGAAATAGTGATCTAAGATTTGTAAACTTTCCATTTTGTCCTTCTACTTTTCGTAACTCGCAAGTTGTGTTATCTGGTGCTGTATGCTAGAATAATAGAGTTTTCATTATTGAATGCGATAATGGCTTTCGTCAGATCCCACGAGTAACCCTTGCGGGGCATCGCAACATGGTGAGCCAGGTGTCCTGGTATTCGGAGGGTGTCAATTCGACCACTGTGCCGAAGCTTATCTCGTGCAGTTGGGACCAATCCATTCGTCTTTGGGATGTGGATGCTGGAAGTGGGAGTCAGACGGCCGCTTCAAAGTGTGGTGAGGCGCGCTGCATCATGGTAGGCAGCGCTTTGCACGACCTTTCTGTCGCTCCGCAGGGGGTCCTGGTCGCCGCTTCTGACAACAAGGTCCGGATTTATGACCTCAGAGCCAAGGGTGCGTGTTATTTCCACATTGTTGAAAGCCTTTTACTTCGAGCATCGTGATAGTCATCTCGGCTACCGTCGTTCTAGTGGCTGGTACTCACTGCTTTTTTAGAGTTCCGCCTTATCCAGTCAAGATGCTTATTTGCGACTTCTTCGTTTCCATATTCCGATTACGACTTCGTTCCTAAAATACGTAAATCCGTTATCACTATTTTCAGTTGCGAATACAAACTCGTTTGCTCTTAGTTATTGGCACAGAGTGGGCAACTCTTGCACGATCGAAAATTAACTCTATACGACCTCCTGATCGAAGCACTTGCAAGATTCTCTCCCATGCGGAGGTTTTGACTTGTACTTAGATGATGGCTACTTCTAAGCACACATTTCTAACTTATTTCATTGGATTACGATTTTCTCATCGCACAATGAAGGTTCCACACTGTTCCATTGCTACATTCTTTCGCCCTTCTATAGACGCTCTTGCCCAAATTGGGTTCCAGAGTCATGGAGGTTGGTTAACGTCGATAGCCTGGTCGCCACATCGAGCCGACCAATTTGTAACAGGTTCGGTGGACAAATTGGTGAAACTGTGGGACACACGGCGCACCTCTGCACCGCTTTTTGACCTCATGGGTCACCAGGACATTGTTACTGCAGTCGATTGGGCTCCTCCCGACAAAAATGGTCAACACTACATTCTTAGTGCCTCAGCTGATGGAACCGCCAAAGTTTATCACTATCCTACCTAACCTTTTGGGCATTTTGCCGTTGTACGGCGAAATAAATTGTATATTTTGTATGAATTTTACTTTTCCCCTATTGTCTTTGTTTCTGTTATTTCTAGGGTGCATCGAAAATGTGAATGCCCACAGCGTTCTGCTTTATTTTGCAAGTGAACTTAAAATCGCTGTGTTTTTGCTTGTGTTTGAATCAATTACTAAGTGTGAGCAATGAACCGGATAAGGGTTTTGGTATTTAGGCAACTGTGTGCTGTGAAACTGTGAAGTGTTGTATTTTTTGGTGCGCTGCGTCAACTTCGCAGTTATACAGCGTGGTCGGTAATGCCCCTAATTCTCCTCTGCGGGTATCCGTGTTCGGGCAAGTCGGTGGTGGCCACGAGGCTGGCAAGCTTGCTGAGTGAGCAGGATCTGGACTGCGTGGTGAAGGTAATCTCTGAGGCAGATATTGCACGCACCATATCACCCAACGACTGCAGTGAACAGGACTCTCGCATTACCATTTTTGCCAATGCAAGTCTGGAGAAACAACTGCGTTCTCAGATCAAGTCACAGGTACGTTGGAAGTTGGTTTGTGTTGATATATCAGCTCATGTTGGACTGTGTGGGTTTTGCAAGCTAAGATTGCTAAACATTTCTCCTCAGTTTAACATTCGTGGTGATCTTTCAACATGCTCACATTGTCAAGATCAGGATCAAAAAATTGTTGACCACTTGCACTAATGCTTTGTGGTGTTTTTCCCCTGGGATCGCATCACGGAACAAGCTGTTAAAAGTTAAATTATTGGATGTTTCTTAACATTTTTATAACAATGTTTTGTCAGGCAGCATAATTCTGTGGCATCTTAATTCAACTCAAATGGTGTTATTAAATACAGGCTCCAGAAATGAAATGTAATTTTAGCATTTATGGTTGAGATTGGATTAATTTAAGTGCTACAATTTTCGCTTTAAAGTGCAAAAAATGAAGCGTATAACATCCAAAATGGGTGTTATCAATGCTCAAACAAGGCCATATTAATGTACAACTATGTGAGAAGTGAAGCCTATTGTCTTCCACAGACGGGCAGGATTCTCTCGAGGAAGAAAGGGAGTTCGGCACTGTGCGTGCTGGTAGATGCAAACAATTACATCAAGGGGTACCGGTATGAGATGTACTGCTTGGCAAAGGCCACACGACAGCAACAGGCCATTGTCTACTGCACAACATCCGAGGCGACGTGTCGGGCAAACAACGCCCGGGTGAGTCTCGGCTCCATTCTCAACCTCCTTAATCCCACGATCATTACGGGCGCTTTTTTTGAGTTGGTGTGAGAATGGCACTAACAACTATTTACTGCTTTTCATCTCACACAGCACTGATTGTTTGGCCAAAACAAAAGATTGTGCCGGCGGCACACCTCTTATAGCTTATGACGTCGACTACAGCAATTAAGGTTCTTTTCCTTCAATTACATGTAAACCTTTTTTATCGTTGTGTGGAGCGGTTCCTTCCGAGATCTAAGCAGGAAATTGGTTGTTGATGCTTTTAGGCAACCCGCTATCCAGAAGAGCTTTTCACAGACCTTGTCAATAGATTTGAACGCCCGAATGGCACCTCACGGTGGGATAATCCGCTCTATGAAATCTGTCTACCCGAGGTAGATGGACCCCTTGATCCTGAAGAGGAACTCAATCAGTTGATAGAGGATCTGGCCAGTCGTGTGATCCATGATCTGCTTCAGTCGAACGTAAAAGTCAAACCGAATCAGTCAACTGTTCCTTCAAAATCTTCAGCCGCCGACTACATACAGGTAAGAAATGTCACCAAAATACTCAATCTTTTTTTCATGAGTCAATGCTCATCCACGAACGGCATCTGTGCCTCTTAAATCCCGCGACCGCATTTGAGCTTTTGACATAAGCATACTCGAGGAACCCATCAAACTATTTGCATACCGATTAATTCAATAACCTGACCTCTCGGGGCGAAAAAAATGATGAATGTTTTTAACCCTAGGTTGTTGAAAGAGCCACTAGTAACGTGATTAGCCTGATCCTTGCCGCCCAATCACGAGGCGACAAAAAAGTGGCTCTACCTGACCAGGAGGGCGTGGTCCTTCAACTTGCCGATCAGGAGACTTGGACTCCGGCCACTCTTGCCAAAGCAAAACGCCACTTCATCGCTTTTGTTCGATCCGGCCTAGGCGCTGGTGCGGACGCAACAGTAACTAGACGAGCAAATGTGGACGAGATCGGTGTTCTCTTCGTCTGCTTTCTCGGGAACGAAGGCCAACAACTTGCCTCCCTTACCTAACGCTAGTCCGCCATACAAACCCAACTATCTGAACATACTTTTGCCCAACGTATGCTTCGGTGCAATGTGGAAGCTGGAGCTTGCGAGACGAAGGCGATGCTTAAAGCAACTAGCAAAAAAAGCATGAGACGGACTTAGCTTTTGAAAATAGCCCTTTCGCTTGTTTGCATTTGGGTGGTGTACACAGCCCTTCTGCTAGATAGAAACGATGCAGAGGCCAGTGTTTACATGATAGACAGACGGGGCGTCCACGAAAGTGGGCCAGAGTAGGACATGGGGTGGTAGAAAGGAAATGAAGTTTTTTTAGCAGAAGTAGAAAGAAGCAAGTTGATAAAACAAGATGTCCATTGCAATCAATTAAAATCATTTATCAAGTGGTACTTAATTGGTGTTTTTGAAGAAGAGCAGCGGTTCTATACAAACGACGGTGGGCTACTTTACAGGGCGCTAAGATGGCGAAGAAGGGGAATCGCTGACGACTGATCGGTGGCGAATGACAACGGACCCGTAGTTTCATCGTCGTCGAAGGGTCTCCTTCCGATTGAGCTGAGAAAAAGCAGATTAGGTCGAGATCAAGTAGACGCACATTCCTGATGAAGGAAAGCAACTAACCTTGGGAGGGTGTTAGTCAACGTTTACCAAGAAGAGGCACTAGCGATGTATTTTGAGAAGTTCAAACTGGTAAGCCTTTTTCGATTAATGAGGACCAGTAGCCATGGTATGTCGGAAAAAAACCACCCTACTGTTTGATGGGGTGCGAGAACATTGATCGGATAAATTCGTATCATTCATACAAACGGGACGTCATGGTTGCAGATTTATCAGTCTAGCCAGGCTCCCCAAATTTGCACCGCTGCTACACGGCACTGGGTATGCTTGTAATAGGTTAATATTACAAAAAAGGCATAACTATAAATCATCGGTACGTGAAGTTCCTAAAAAAGGTCATTTTCGTGATTGAAAGCACATATGAAACGGAAGAGGCTAGAGAGCAGTTACCTCTTGCTGCTCCCTCCGCTCATAATAGTCAAAGTCATTCAAAATGGAGGTGGTATTGTCGTATTTGGCAAATATCTCCAACACCTCCTGTCCATGTTCCAAGGGTACTTCAGTGGTATCCCTCGAATGCGTAACCGGTTTATTGTCATTGGTTTCCAGGTGAATGTGCCTCAACGCCACGTTAGGCACATCCTTCACATAAATCCACTTAACCGAGAATTGGCCCTGCCACTTGTCCTGCGCCCAAACACCTGCTCGAGTCGCGTAGTCCACACCCGAGGTCATCTCTGCGATTCCGCAGAAGTGACCTGATCCGTTGACTGAGAAGAAAAGATAGATAGGCACTCCAGCGCTGGCAGCCTCTGCGTAAGCTGCGTTCAACTTCTTATTGCCAGCTTCTGTGGAACACCAGATAGAATACTTGATGGAGCGATGGATGTCGTCCTCCGAGAAAGACTTAATCACAAAGAAACGAGCCCTCGAGGGGTTGGTATTAAAGGTTGGCGGATTGATTTGACGCATAAGACGAGCTTGAAGGGAATCCCCAGCACTGTTAATACCAGAAGGCTTATTCATTGCTTCTTCCAAGTTGCTCGAATTGGAATCAGCTAGGCGCTCATACACTCCGTCCCTGATGATCCCTCGAGGGGCGCAGGGAACAGGTCGCTCTCCGTTCTTCTGCACCCGAGGGCGGTGCCGATTGTGCCTAAGGAGTAAAATTCTACTCATGGTGCTTATGTACCACTTTTGAAAAAAATATTTTACACCCATGTCGTGGCTAGTCTTAGTTACCTAATTCAGCGGCAATCCAATATGGCAAATACTTCATGCTCCAAACAACAGAACAAGTATCAAAATAGCATCAAGGATTTAAATGCTTACCAAACGCGCGCTTAGTGCTTCAAAGGCGGACTGTACAACAAACCTGAAGCTAAATCCCATTATGTCTCCAGAAATGTCCGGGTTTCCCATCACAGTAGCAACATCACTTGGCGTGAAGTGGAGTGACCGCTTAGTACCGGGCCAGTTACATGCATCAGCAGAACTACTGCCCAGTTTAACACTACCGAGAGCCCAATTGCGATGAGCGTCACCATTGACAGCGACACCCGAGTAACCACTATCATGCTGATAACGATCGGCCAACCGACCAAGTCCCGGTCCCATGACGGCAAAACCGTTACGGTCCTGTGATCAAGGAATTACAGATGTGTAAGTCACCCACAGTTGTAAAGTTCTCTGAAAATTTGGATTCGCTGCATGGGCGTCCACAAAAAGGATCGCGCCAAACATCAAAACCAAACCAGATGTTATCATTTATGCATGCAATACCAACGACAAGAACCAACGACATTAAAAGCGAACAAATCGTTCGCAGTTTGTCCCTTTGGCTTAATAGACGTTTGCTCCAGACTTCGCCAGTATCTATTTCGTTAGATTATAAACATCCCAGCAAAAAATGGGACTTGACTTCGACTAGAAACAAAGCCGACGGCAAGAACTATAGATATTTTTGAACCATTAACCTAAGGTATTATTGACAATGCGAGAATGCGGTTCTAATGATGATGTATCGAGAAGTACTAAAGAACAGATACAATACTACAAAAAGCAACAACAAAAACTGACTTGTCAAAATAAGCCAGCTAGAAAGAACTTTCAATGGACCACTACCAAGACTAAGCCGAGCCCGCTTCAGAATGGTAACACTTAAGAGAGTGAACGAGCATCTTCCAAACTGATTGCTCGCCATCTGCTTGAGAGCAGCGAGAACCAAGCCAGATGTTCTTTCTACACTACTAAATAGAAAACGTATTCGATACCATCATTCACGGATTTATTTCAACTCAACTACGTCATGTAATAGGTCAGCAGTGAAATCTACAAACCCAGTGCTTCAAGACAGCTGAGAATGCCGTTTCCCGTAAGGTGACCGTGCGACTCAAGAAGGATAAAGAGAAGATCGTGATTTGAACATTCCACAACACGAAACTCCAATGTGCATCAAAATCGCAGGAAAACACCTCATTAAAGATGCATGAATGAACAATCGCAACTATTATTTAGGTGCGACCGTAATGCATAGCTGCAATCTACAACATCGCACACATCGAAAGTTCAACTGGCTTCGGCCTAATAAAAAAATTAATTTGATCATCTTTACGAGCCAAAAAGACGACATTCGCACAGATAAAGCTAAGTATCCCACCGCTTAATACGTTTTATATTCAGAATAGGAAGAAACCGTAAATTCTATCTACAGGTTACCTCTAATAAATAAAATTACGTTCATCAATGGTAAGATCAATCTTGTACAAAGGCGATCAAGGAATCCATTTTCCAAAATAAATTGCAGAATTTGCCTAGAAGATATCTACACGTGAACGTTTAAGTGAAGTCACAGTAACAGAACTCCCCATTTCGCCTGCCAGCAGAGATCTAGTGACTGAAATGCAACAACTAAAATGTAAATCTCAAATTAAACAAGTTTTACAAAAGGATGTCCAAATTACCACGTACGAACTCCATACAAAAACAAGTAGCCCAGCGACGACAAACTCACGTTCCACAAACACCTAAACGCAGTGACGATCCGATATCGCTGGAAAACTACAAATATCTGAAGGCACATGCGAATCGACAATATCAAATAGGAACAAATCAAAAGCTACGTAGCATATACAAACATTCTTCGGCATAATGGCATTTACCTTTCCCACAAAATGTTGCCACTGGCTGTCAACTAGTGGGTCGTTTTGATGTAGCGGAGATGTGGGATAGATATAAGACTGCTGTGCCGCCACGGCATCATTTAAACTGACGCAATTAAATCGCTCAGCAAGGTCATCAGCAATCCCATTGGAGTACATCATGTAGGGAGAGGCATTCATCCCCACGCGTTCACCAAATTGAGCATTGTAGGGCGAGGGCTGCAGAGTATCGCCTGCAGAGAAACCACTCCCCGCAGCGTTATGATAAACAGGATCGCAATCCTGATTCAGATTTTGATAGGGCCACGAATTCCCAGGATAAAAAGTGCTATTCCCACCACCCGCAGTCCCACGTGAGAGGTACATTGTGTTGTAATCGGCCGGAGAATTCGATTGCAGAGGTGGATAGCAATTTGTTGGATAATCGTTCAGCCCTGCTGCCGGGACCGAGCAGTAGTTGGTTTTTTCTCCATCAGGCGCTTCATTGCTGTTGCTGCCACTGTTGACTCCATTCAGGTTACCGTTGTTCGCTGCAGCTGAGGCCGCAGCCAGAGCCAAGGCCGTAGCAAAGTCAACAGGAATATGAGTCGGAGGAGTCTGCTGAGATGCACGTGGTGAAGCTGACGATATCAGATTCCGACCCTCCCCCACATCATATGGCACTGGTGGGACTAATGTGCCAAAGTAGTTATCACCGGAACCATACATCACTTAGTTTTCTACAAATTAGCGAAAGTGATAATCGACCATCCAGTAACTGAGTGAACTATGCGGAAAATTAAGATGCTGCACCCATTTAATCAGCTCTTAAAATCTCAGCAAGCCAGAAATACTGCATGGGCTTGGATACTATCCACGCCTGATAGTGTCGTCAAGAGCAAGTAATGGCAAATTTTATACAAGTAACAAAAGAAAAATTACGAAACAGTGAGAATCCCCCAAATGGCATAAAGTAGAAAAATGGGTAAATTGCCCGACCCAATCTTTGAGAGTTTCGTGATAACTCCATTGGACCAGAAATAAACTCGATGATGGTGTCTCGGATTGTCAAACAGAATTTACAACCCCATTGAGGAACGCGAAGACGGTTAATTTGTAGCAATGCAATAGAGAAGGTGCTTATAAGAAATGGGTCTCTTGGAAAAAATCAACGCCACCTGACACGACGAAAAGCATACGCACCTCACGATGGCCAAACACTAAGTCCGATTTCAACAACCTAATTGATAAATAAAAAATTTAAACAAATTTGTGCTTACTAGAGTTAATTGTCTACATGCATGCTTGTTAGTTAGAGACCAGTACCAAAGAAGACGAAGTAAGAGTATTTACTGAGCGAAGCTATTTGGAATAATTCGGCGAAAAATTAAAGATTCGCAATTTTAGAGAAATCAAAAGCAAGGTTAAAAGCTGGGAACCTAGGTTTCAACGCTCAGTAATATTGCTACAACTCAGTCTTTTAGACCATTATTGACTTTAGTTAAGCCAGGATTCCTCTTTAAATGGGTAAATGGAATTACCTCTGACAGCCCTTCCATTGTAATACTTTCAATCGTATATCTTGGGATAACAAGGAGATTTTACAGTGCAATAGTCGTAGCAATTTGTTAACCAAGGACTTAGTGGTCATAATCAAGGGCCTTGAGGCTGCCTCGTATGCGAAATTAGATATGACCGCAGCGTCTGGGGACTTCCTTGAAGGCAAACAAAAGGCACAGCACTAGGGCAGAATACACACACATATAGCAAACAAAAGAGGATTACGGCAGCTGAAATGACCTGGAGACTATGCCTAATCGGCTAGCGTAATATGGCCTCCTAATTCTCCGAAAACTAGACCAGACGTCAAACGAAGTGTTAGAGTGACACTTGGGTAGAATATATATTTGACAACGAAAGGGATGAGGGCTGATGGTGTGGTCTAGAAATTTGCTCCATGTCAAAGTCAACATCAATATCCCAGTATTTTGAACCTAGCCGAGACTGGGGCAAACAGAATACACCAGACTTACTTTCCTTTTTCTCAGTCAGGTTCTCTGCCACCTGTAGATCCTTGACACTTCTTTAAAGGAAACAGCAGATACCTTTCTAGTATTTTGTTTGTTTGACTACCGATTGCGGTAAATCGAGCAACCGTTTGGTCCAGTTCGGCTGAGGCTCACCTTTGTTGGTCGAACGCACACAGTCAGCTCTAGTGTTATACCCTATACTGCCTCCAGCGGAGCCTTGGGGTGCTAAAATACTACTTGGATATAATGTGTATTTTTGGCGTATATAAGGAGTCGGTACCCTCGCCATGACCCCAAGGCAAGCCAACCCGGCGGAGGTAAAATCAGCCATCTATGCGGCCTTAAACTAAACTCAGAGTTGGGGAAAATATTTTAAATATACAGTTGTCGTACTTTTACGTCAAAGAAAATGATTTTATCTTGTCGTCGTTGACAATCCTGCACCCGTTTTTTGTTGATAACAATGCTTTATATTAAAATATTAATAGCTAGTAATCAGAAAAACCAATTTTGCTGACTTTTTTTCGGCTGCATGCAGCATATCTCGTAACCACCCATCATTGGTTACCTGTTCTATTATTCCCGTTGTCCTGGCGGCAAAACAAGGCTGACCTCGTCGGGGTTGTGTTGTCGGTTTGTTCTGCTCCTCGGTTCTGCGCGAACCATGCTTCATCTGCAGGACCGATCAGTTCTTTTCGCGCACATGTGGCGCCTTACTCGACAGTTAGGTTCTGTTACAGCCCCTCAGCTAATGCGTTTGGTTAACGACCTGGATAAACGCGTGTATCGTATGCAGTTCCTACAAAGTCCCACTTGTGTCGCTGATGTACCAGTAGATCCGTCGGTGAAATCGGTGATAAGGGGCATAAATATTTCGAATTCCGAATCGGTGAAGTTTGGGGAGCTTGCTGACAGAGGTGGGTTTGATAGATTTTCAACTCTATTTTTTTAAGGGGCATTAATCTTATTCATTTTTTATTATCAACATCATCAATTGAAAAAATTTAGCTGGATTTTCGGAGTCCGACGATTTTGACGAATTTGATGCCGCAATAGAAGAATCCTTTAGAGATAACCACCTTCGTCTATCGAAAACTGGAAGAAATCACGAACCTGCCTGGTATCTTTGGAGAATAAACAAACTTTGTAAAGAGAGGGATGCGTGTGCAGCAGTCGAGGTAAACTATTCTCGGTACTAAGTAGTTGTAAACGCTTCTTACCATAAACTCCCTTAAGAATGCTTCTTTGTAGATGCTTTTTTCTTCAACTATAGCAGAGTTATTGTTTAAAAATATTAGGGTCGCCTGTCTGTTCATTGTTGAATTTGGATTTTATTCCGTGGCGTGTTGAGAGTGCAATTGCTGTCGACATTGTAATTGTTGCCATGCCTAGTTGATGTCCATGTAGTATGTAATATACAGCACACATCAGCTGTTCAACGCCCTTAGGACTTTTTTGTAAGATCAGATTTCGGGTCTGCCGTTTTCGGGTTGAACCAATGCCTCCACCTTTTCTTTGCTTAGCTCTTTTTTCACAAAATGTTAACCGTTGATCGAGTCATGCCAGATCGCAATATTGTTCACGTTCTTCTGGATGGACTGGCTGAGGTGGGTGACAGCGAATCTGCCTTCAAGGTTTATCGCAAGATGACCGAGTTGGGCATCCCCGCTACCAATTCCACATATTCACGTCTTTTTAGGTAACTTGGTTCATTTTGGAACAATCGCCTACTAATCATTACCCCCTTTTATCTGTTGAATTTGAGCGCCGGTCAAATTGAAAATGTTTGCTTTTGGGTTTGGACTTGCTTACCTATTGCAGGGCGTGCACTGAAGATATTGCAACATGGCAACGGGAACACCGCTACAGATTTGATAGACCAAGTCATTCTAAGGAAATCAGGTGATTATTTAGAACAATAAATTGCCTGTTTTAAATTAAAGCAATTCATGTCTTTTACATTCTCCTATCCGAATTAGGCTGGCTTAGAAATTGACTCTCGTGACTGCTTCAACCACACCCTTAGGTATAGTAAGAGTACAATTCTTCATTTCATAATAATCTTTTTCAAAAATTGTTTTAGTTCCCAACCCGACCTCGATTTGCTTGCCGGGCCCGCCCTTGCACGTGCGAAAGGTCTCTGGGTTCGGTTGCACGAATGTGGCTTTCGAATGAATCGATTCACATACAACACTCTTCTACAGACTCTGGCCAAAGGTATTGTTAGGTTTCACTATCAAGTCTAGCACTATGAGTCGAACCTCTGGTTTTCGAATTCGGAAAGCGGTTCAATACTACACAAACCAGCAAAGAATCACGTACTTAGTTAAAAAGTTCTTCATACTTTTCAGCGGGTGACCTTCATGCCTGTTTCCGAGTGCTAGATGCGATGTTGCTAGGTCGGGGTGGACTGCCACCATCGATTCTACTCTCAAAGACTGCCCCTCCGGTCACCTGCTCAGCTGAGTCTCTTCCACCCTTCCGGCCGGATGAGTACACCCTAACCGCGGTTCTCACAGCAGTACTACAATCCTTCAAGTCCGGCTTCCTCGTCTCGTCCCTTGACGCACTTTACCTGGCATTGCATGCATGGCACCTCATCCTCCCCCGTCTGCCGCGTCGACAGCCCAGTTTGCACCACTTCACCCTCCTTGCTGGCATTGCCGCTCTCAGCGATCACAGAAATGGTCGATATTGTCTCCCCACATTCTTTGGAAGTGGAACTGGACGTCACAGAGCTGACGCCCCAAGGAGAAACTATCTTGAGGTGTTGTATTTTTGCTCACTTCTGTCATTTTTTATCAATACGAGGGGAATTTTTTTCCACCTAAATTGCCATCTTGATAGGTGTAATAGCATTCACGAACATTAGTAGCTTCACGTGAGACGGGACAGAAGTTTGGTTTTATCTCTGTAAAGGTTGATCGTGTAATCATTTGGCACATTATTAACCGGGAAAAACGTTAAAAAAAATGGCGAAATCATGCATTTTGTGTTCCTTGCGCTTTTGCCGCTATCGCTGATGGCAATCGGGCACTACCTGTAAGCTTTCCAAAATTTACTAACGAAGCTGTCAAAAGAAATATTGTTGGAACTTTAAGGATAAATTTCATTAAAAATCGTCAACTTTTTGTAATTTTTTGCATTTTTTGACTTCAATTTAAGTGTATCTGTTCCCACGGCTAGAGTTCTTGCTACTCTAATATGCAAGTAGCACATTGTTTTTCTACATGGTAATGTAATTGCAGGTGATCCCTGAGAGCTTGCCACAACTAAGGGAATTACAGTCTTCTGCCTCTCCACGTATTTTGGCCTCTGAAAGAGCGGCGAATGACCTTTTGAGACGGATGGCGCTTTTGGCATCGGGTGATGGCATTCCATCACAAATCTCTACCAATTCAACCTCATTCAACGGCACTTCTCTTGCACCTATATCCTCAGATTCTCATAATTTATTGCCGAATACGTTTTGCCCTGATTGGACTGATCCCGATATAGTTATGCGGAGCCCAGTAAATCTCTTACTACCGCTTCCTCAGGAGGGTGTTAGAGTAAGTCTCTGAATAATTTCATTTTCTGAAAGCCTTTTGTGGCTACATTTTCCTTGATTTAGCAGCATTCACCTTGACTTAGAGCTAAAAACATTGGTTTGACTACCCATCTAAATAAAATTTGGAGCTTTGGACTTCATAAAGCGAGATTTAAATGCGAATCGATTGAATCTCCATTTAAAGTACAATTTATGCTAAAATTCACTTGAAAAACAAATTACTAAGCTCTTGAATGGCATTGTCGTCAGATAAAGTTTGTGTCACCTTTGGAGAGGGGGCGAATTTATTGAGATGAAAGTATTTACGTTCTTGGCATTTTGGCATATTGACGTCCTTGCGACAAAAGAAATATCAAACTGCGAAAAATGCACATTAACAATATCGTTACTTGTAATTTTGAAAGATTTGCGTTTGAAATGTTGCGGTAAAGTGGGCAAAAAGTCATTCAGCTGTCGTCCTTACGAAACTGTTTTACTGTTAAAATGACCAGCTCTTCCATATGATCTTGTCTTTGCTCGTTTCCTTTGGAATCTTACTCTGACTCTCTCCTTTACAAAATCCATGCGAATGCGATACTGCTAGACTTAATGAAACCTTTGATTCATCGTATGTAGACCGAAACTAGAGAAAAGAGAAGCGTGCATCTCACTATGTCGCCTCGAGTAGCTGGGCAATCGTCTTCCCTTGTACGAATTACATGGAATTTTCCCCGGCAAACTTTGCGTCCTTCGCAGTAAAACCTCCAGTTTCGTAATACTTCAACGCGAGCTTTGATTACCCACTGCTCATTGGTTTTCTCCAGTGTTCGTCCATCATATTGATGGTTTTCCAGTTATCAAGCTTCGAACATCTTTAGCTCAGACGCCTGGAATTGCATAGGAGCGAGCGCGTAACCCATTATCCACCTGCAAACTCTACAGATTATTAGCACATGTGGACGAAATAAGTCAGATTGCCATAAACACACGTTCTTTAGTCATTATTTTGTAAGATTGGGGCTGTTTTATTTTGCATCATACTTGCAAATGTGCCTCATGTTTGCTTTGTGGTTTCAGCTTTCTTAGAGATTACTTTTTACTTAATCGACAAGACAGCTTGATAAATGAGTGCATTTTCGGTGTCTCCAAATCTCAACGCCTATTGCTAGAGACCTCTCAAAGCGAATTTTCTGTTTGGTCAGACTAGATGTGTTGAGGTATTGATGTCTACTTGTTTTAGATAAATCTATTCTTGCAAAGTAACGCTCTTAGTCTTACACTTTAAAATTACCAACAGATCCAGGTGCCCACGAGGAGGGATCGTCTTCACATTCGCAATCCGTTTCCACCATGGCAAAGGCTGGCCTTATTTGGTGGACTAGAGGGATTTTTGGAATGCATTAAAACTCATTTTAAGGTAATTATCAACTACTCTGCCGTCGTTTTACAAAAGCCTGTTTATAATTAAACGTCCCTTATTTTTTCAATAATGATGTTTTGCCAGAACTTATTGGAACACTTAGAGTTAACTCGACCCATTTAGAATGAGTTGTTTAAAATAACTCATTTTTCCAATTGGTTAACAATTTTCTCGTTAATATTGCTATTCGTGTGAGAATGTTTTCAAATGTAGTTTATGACCCCACCCGTTTCTATTTCCTATCCTTTCTGTCAGTCGTGTTGACCATTTCGGTTATCTTAAACTGACATCAGAATGCTTAGGCACTGTAGAGGTCCGTCGCATTGGAAGCTTTTATCTAGCTGCTATTGACTTCCGAGGCCAATCTCTGCTAGCTCTCGCAAACACCGACGTCACCGCTAATTACGAAGGTCGCCACCCTTTTGCCACCTCCTTCAGAGAACGCAGGCGCAGAGTTGGATCGGTGGGAAAGAGCACTACTTAGCGCTATGGATGCTAGCAACGTCATTTTGGACTTACCCATACTTAATGCCCTCCTTCAGCGACGAACAACACACGGACTACCTGTGAACAAGCTGATGGCAATCGCGAATCGTCAAGGCCTTTCGCCAGATGAAGTGAGCCCTCATTCCCTTGTGAAATGAATGAAATATGCTTACCTGTGACGCTGAAAAAGTGGATAGGTAACACTTTAACATGCATAATGTTCCTAACACGGGCCAACTCAAAAGTGAATTGTTTGCCCTATGCTCATTCCTGGTTTTGACAGGATCGACGCGGCCACTTTGAGGCATATAGGTATTTTCGTGCAATCTAAATTGTTGGATTTTAATCCAATTTACGAATTCAAGCCAAATGTGACCCGAATAAGTGGTAACGAAAGAATAAAATCCACAGCGTTTGGCCTTTTCTTCTGCAGTATTGCGTGGGGAGAAAAGGTTTTTACCTCTTTTGTTAGCCATCTTTGATGGGCTCTGCTAATTTCGGTCATTTTTATTTTTTATGGGACTTTAATGCTATGATTTATGCCACGATTGACAGTTATCTAGTTTTTTTAATGTTTTCGTTTTTATTGATAGCGATTACTCACAAGTTAACTGCATTCAGCCGCCTTTTTACTATTTAATCGGGATGTCATTATCCACTTTACCTAAACGATTTTCTGATAGTTTGTTCAGTTGGAATGTATAGGCTTTAGCGAGTGTTTTATTGAGCTTAAATTTGATATCAACGCCCTTTTTTGCTCGAACTGCGGCCGACTTGGTGACACCTGCAGTCAGTTCGTTTGCAGTTTTATGCTACCTCTAGGAATAGTCATTATTTTGCTTCGAAAGCTGTTTTTAGGAGGGTCCTTCGTTTGTTTCTGTTTTGTCAGGCTTCCCATACTCTTGTGCCTGCTGCAACTATTTCATTATTAACACTACATGCTCTTTTGTAGGAAGTGAATTTAAGATGAAGTCGGCTTTTCAAGCATCTCTCTCCTCTTCCCTGTCTGTGTAATCTGAGGAGTGTCAGTTGCTGATAGACACTGTTCAAACTGAACAAAGTTAGCTCGTTTTGCGTTTTCTTAACGCGTTTTGGTCACTCGTCACATCATGTCACTTGTGATAAATAAAAATCAGATAAGTGTCAATGCTTAGGTCTCCAATGTTTTTAATTTTTGTTTCTCCTATATTGGTGTGTGAGTACTCATACTACTTAAGCTCCAGATGTACACTTATTTTCCATACCTTACTGGGGGTGCATAGTGAAATGCTGTTATATTAGTCGGCAGAGGGATTTTCAACTGGTCAGCACTAAAATCCAGTTTCAGTGTGCCTTTCATAACTTTGGGCAAATTCCCTTCCATCTATTATTCATCGTTTCTTAAAATGATGTTAGGCTCTGCTAGGCATTCGGCCTCAGATTCCACTCTTCTTTTGAAGAATATAAACCTGGAATTTTTCTGCGCTCTATCACATATCTGTTTTACTTTAATTCTGTTTGCCTACCATATTTTTATAAGTACACCTTTCCTCTTCCACACTGTCGTAATACATTGCTGCTCGTGTTTTTTCTCTCTTTTTTTTGTAATCATGGCCTCATTTTATTAAATTCTAATTCTGGTTTTGTTTAGCCTGCTGGTTGCTTTGTAAGGCTAATTCCTCATTGCAGTTTACTTGGAGCTGTCTGGCGCGCGGGTGCCGTACTACAAAACATGTTCGAGATTTCCTCACCAGTTACTCGAAGGCTGCCAAGCCGATGGGGGGCTCAGAGCTGCCGGCATGCTTGGGCACAGTGCGCCCTAGTCTCCATGTTTACGCTACCCTTCTGGCCTCCACTAAGTTCTACTGGAATTCCAAGATAATCATTATCCGATCTATGATGGGCTCTGGTCAGTTGACGTCAAAGTCAAAAGAGCAGCGAGAAGACGGAAAGGAACCAGCAGACTCACAGCCTTACGATTCTCCCATCCTTCCAAATCGCCGTCTAATCGCCAATCTTGAGCTGGAAATCGCCCACTTCCGTGATTTAGTTGCTCGCGGTATTGTACCTAAAGGTAATGACTTTTCTCGCCTTTTGAATTTGTAACATGACCCTCACGTTTTTTATGCTCTTTGAGCATTTTCCTATTGCGCCTTGTCCCATTTTAACGAAAATTTCACCTGTTGGTAGTACTTTTTGGTTGGCAATTTGTTCTCGCCTAATTCTACTGTGCTTTAGTGCGTTTATCTCTCACCGTCCGAGCTGATGTGAGGGGCCTTCAGTTGGATATTAAAGCATGGAAAAGCATCGCTTGCCGTGTTTAGCGAGGCTTAGAGCGCTTTTGTCAACTTTCGCCCGGCGCTAACTTTGGACTTGTCAGAGTTTTTTAACACTACGGCATTGACCGGAGCTCAGACTGCAATTGAGCGTCAATTTAAACTGTCACGAGCTTGGCTTTTTGCCGTATTGATTCTGCTGAAGTGGAGGGAATTTTGTCACGATCGCTTTTGTCTCATAAAAACGTGTTTTTTGGTAATCTTTTTCCTATTTGGAATGTTAAAATAGAATAATACGGGCCATGCTTCTATAGCGACAAATAAAGCGTTAGAATAAGTATGTGTATGATTAGTTATTGTTTGTGGTAAACTAAGGCTTCTCAAAACCACAAAATTCTACGCAAAAATGCCTCATTTTTCACTTAAAATTAACCCGTTATTGTGCCTGGCTGTGCCTGAACGAAGCACCAATATCAATGCATTTTTGTGCTGCAAACATAACTGCCCCAGAAAACATAAACTTGGAAGCTAATACGATTGAGCAGATTAATAGCTGAAAGTTTATAGCACATTTACCTATTTACTTATTTAACTCGATGAGTTATTAAGCCCATTTCCCTGATTTTTATAAGCTTCTGATTCTTCATAAGTATGGTTATCGTTAGAATGTCGACTTCGGACTTTGCGATAAAACATTTTACTACAGAGCCGTCATGGTTAGTTTGGACTTGTCGACTCAGTAAACTTTACAACTCTCTTCCTAAGCAGCTCAAAATAAAAAATGTGCCGCAGCTTTAAAAAGACAAATTAGACGTCCCTTGCCTTACTTATTTACTTCAAGACACCGGGTGTGGAGATCTGTGCCATGACATCTCTTTCATAGCCTTCCCTACTAATGCGACTGTTTCGCATGCTGAAAGCTCCAATTAGACTGTCTAGGAGTTTTTTAATCATTACAGTGTAAACCTTATTTTCGCGGCTTTTCGGTTAAACCCCTGTAACTGTTTTTTATGGCAGCATACTTCAAACGTCGTATGGCTGCTCCAGTCCGCATGCCCCCACTAAACGCTGCCGTTAACTTCCCCTCCTTATCAAGTCCATTTGTGTTTCGTTTTATGACACTGAGGCTCACCGTAAGAGAAGAATCATTCCAACTTAGTAATCAACAGTCAATATTGGGGAAGAACTCTTTCCCTGCATCTTGTGGCATTTGGTTGCTTTTAGAAGTTTTTGTTTTGATTTTTAAGGGTTTTTTTCCAACGTATGTCGCAATGAAAAGTTAATGATAATAAGCTTAAATTTTTCTCTGCTGAATCAAGCCCGTCTCTGTGATCTCATACTATGCGCGTTCTATTCTCTCCACCTTTTCAACGTTCCCACCGGCTACTCTACGTGGCATGATGCTTTTTTTCTTCCTGCTCGAGACTGGGTTTCCTTGAAGAATGTAGCGTAAAATGTACGTTTGGCAACCTTGAGACATGACACATCTCTAAGCTGCTAACCTTTCCCCGTTTCTGATTCGTCAATTTCGGCACTTGTTTATGAAACCTTTGTTCACATCGTTTTTTCCGATTGATGTGTCCAGCCCTGAAAATCATAACAATTTGCACATTTATTGGTTAAAATTTGGGAAAATAAAACTATTTTGTCCGGTTCTTTTCTTCAAAAATTAGTTTAGGTCGATTGCTCTCATCACGAGTTTCTTAATTGCCTGGAACGTTCCTTAGTTATCTGCAACAAAACTACCCACCGAGTTTTAGTCTTGCATGATTTATTTAACTATCATTGGACTGGAGCGAAGGGACTCCATGGCTTTTGATTGCTATAAGGTTTTCCTTCTAACCAAATAACGAATAGAAGTTTGTCTTGTATTATATGCATCAGTTATCATTTCTCGCTGGCGGTGGGCGACAGTCGACCCGATAAAAATCTTCCTCAACCCCACGAAAGTCGAAAACCTTCTGAGATGCTTCCATTGACCACCACAAACTAGCTTCAAAAGCGTAGGCGATTGCTGCTCACCTGTGGCTTTTCTAGCGACAAATTGCATCTGCGCTCATCCTGAAATTGGTTGTTTACCATTACCGATTCATTGACCTTTCTTCAGGTAATCGCGAATTCTTGTTTCTTTTTTTTAATACTCCGTCGACATTTAAAGGTGGACTCCGATTTTATGCGGGTTAGTATTATTTATACTTATGCGACGTATTTATTTCAATTTAAATCAATGTCATATTTTCGCAAAAAAAACTTGTGTTACTCTAGCTGGTTGTACGCTTGCAAAAGGTGAATAGATCTTCCGTAATCCCTTTCACCAAGCAAATCGTTTCGTAAATAATGTTGCATATTTTTCTTATTAATGTTAAAAAAATTAACTTACTTCTGCTTGTCATGTTGCATGTGTGCACACGACAATTTTTTAGTCAGGGGTCTTTCATGAATAACTAAATAAAGAGCAATCAAAATTGTGCATGCCGTTGGACCTTTTCGTGAATTGTCGCTGAATGTTCTATTACGATAGTGAATGGCTGAGCGTATCTTTTTTTACATTTTCATGCTTCTCACGGTTCATTTTGGTAGGGAAGATTCATATCTCCATACTTAAATTTGTCACGAGATCGACTTACTGACAACGTAACTGACGCGTTTGGGTGATGCTCGCGCGATTTTGCTTCCTTTTGTCGAGATTCCATGGGACACCCTTTGAAATTAACCTTTGCGCATTTGCTTTTCACATACATTCTGGGCAAAACAAGAAAAGCTTGCTTCACCAATTGGGATCAGACTTCCCTGTCTGCATTGTTTGCCTTTAACTCTGTGCTCTAATTTCTGAAGTGATCAAACAATTTAGCGACGGTATGTATCGCAATGGCTATTTCTTTGGCATGTGTGTAAACTGCACCGACAGTTGGTGAACTACCCTCATGAAGCTTGGGTAAACGTGGATCTACCAAGCTGGAGCAATAGGTGCGTTTGTCCAATGCAGCTTCACGGAAGATCAAGATACTCTCATATCCGTCTCACCGATAACATCATCTGGTACGTTGGCAAATGCTAAATTTTTACATTCCTTTTTATCTGTAGATGGGTCAAGTGTGGAAGCTTGCGATCAAACTGGAGGTGTGATAATCCCACCATACTCTCTCAGAGCTTTCAAAAAATTTCTTCCCATTTACAAAGAATGGGCTGAACAAACGGTCGTCGCCGATCCATCATCCACATCGATGCCGATCAGTGTTTGAATATTTTTGTAGCATCAGATGTATAGGGTTCCAAGTACAATAAAAGCCTTTTTATATAAATCGACTTCCATGTTTGTTTGTTGGAATTGCGATAGTGTTGTCTCTTTTGTACGCAGGTAGGCTTTGTTGTAACAATTACTCGTTTTACAAATTAAGTGTCAGATTAATTGTCATATTTTCAATACCTATTGATGTGCGGACTTATAAAAAATTGAGTCGTGGTGTCTTTCCGCCTTACATACACTTATTAGCATCTTTCACTTCCATCACAAACGCGTAATTTTGAATTTTTGGTAGCGCATTGCTTTTTCTAGCATGACAGTGCTGTTATTCTACACTGTCAGTTATTTCACATGTCCCAGCAACCGGATGTTTGTTTTCTTAAAAGCTCGTAATCATGATTAAAACCATATGGGGGTAATTAATCAGCTCATTGGGTGTCATTGACTTGATAGTGGATTGGAGTGGGGAGGGGAATCGTTCCGTGATTTGGCTTGTATTTCGCTCGTAATATTTGCAGTTTGTTGGTTTACTCATTTGTTTGTTGCCGTTGTCTTGTGGCTCACAACTCCCACCCATTTATTTTAAATTTTTTTTGCGAAAACACCCATTATTAGACGAATGAGGCAGTCTGATTATTCTCGGATTCGGCTGCGTAAAAATGATAGAGGAAGTTGGTTGTTCTATATGAGCCTTCAACATAGCTCACTAGCTAGAGCAATCGCTGGTGCAAAGGGGATCAGATAACCACGACAGCTCGAGAGGGGGGTTGGGCCGTAGCAGCGTTTGGTGTTGGTTAGTCTCGCGACTGAGATTAGCCTGTTTGGGGTGTTTTTGTTAACCTTGTAGGTGCTGTAGCGATCTTGAGAGCATAGCCGAGCTAATTAGCCGTGCTAATCTCACCAAAGTATCAGCGCACGGTCTTATCCGTCGTTGCGCCCTTCCACTGTGTAGTACACTGTAGTGGGATTGTGCCTGTGCTGGTCTTGATCTTCGCAAACATCGCTCTCATCCTCTTCGTTCTCGCGCTTCTCCGCGCATTTTTGATTTCAATCTGCTCTTTGATGTGTTCATTGTCTGTGCACTGGTCACGGCTGTTTTTGCTATCATCCCTTCCTCACCTCATTAGTTTTTTTTCCTATTCAACTCCTTTGTATAGCATAAACTTTTCATCCAGCTGTATTTCTATTTCGAAATTCATGCTCATCCATCACTATACGGCTGGTACTTTTCTGAAGTGAATATGTGGGAGTTGCTCTTACTTTACAGATTAAGTGTCACATCCGGCGTGGTAAATAAAAACGCATCTCACTTCTCGCGCCATTTGTTCCTATCTAGTTACGAAAGTAACTTGACACTTCAGCACACCTATGATAATTATTACGTTAAATATTGCGCTAGGCCTTGTGCTCTTCAGTCACTCCTTAATATCTAGCTAACGGACATAAACTAGTTATGTAATATGTTTTGAGTGGTTGCTCCAACCTATTAAAATAACTTATTAATAATCGTGGCCCACTTTCTCTTTGTAGAACTAACTCTGACAGAAACTCGATGGCTTCAGAGTTGGAGGCTTACGTTGGACGTATCCTTTTGTTTTGCATATTTCATTTCATGCTTAGCCAAAAGCTAAAGAAGACAAGGAATTCATGTTAGCCTTACTTGTAATTACTGCTGCACATCTTACGGTCGCATAAAGTTAGCTCTTAAACCATTGCATAATTTACACCGAATTGTGTTTGTCAAGTACTCTTCAGCAAATGAGCTTTGTTAGCGCACCAATGGAATCCTAGAAATTCGGTCTTTGCGGCTGATGCAAAGGATTTGGTATTTAGGAAGGGTCAAATCACAGGGGCATATTTGTCCATCTGAATGGTTTGGTTCTCGAAGATAACGTGGTTGCATTGCCTGTTGATATACATTTTATCATTTTTCTGGTATTCAAGTGGGCTAACGGACCGCCTATTTGTTTACGAATACTGTTGATCGTCGTGTGCGCTCAGACTTGTTTTTTTCGTTATGTTTGGTCTGCCTTCACTTAACCAAAGATTGTGCTCTACTAAGGTGTTTTCACTTTCAATGTCTCTGAGAGTCCTCCATCATAGGTTGCGTCCGTTTCGGTTAGTTCCTGTGGGATTTACCTTACAGAAGCGTTTTTCGCCATTTTTCACACTTTCCTGCTGTCAATGCACCCACACCCATTTTATTTAACTATCAGTAAGGGGAATACTTTCTCGTGTTTTTCTTTCTTACATCCTGTCAGACGATATAAAACATCATTCCCTGAGTGTAAACCTCATGTAAGCAATAGCGTTCAAGGTAAACCTTGACGTTATCAAGCAAATGACTCCTCTCATGGTTTTCATCGCATGCATACGATTTGATCGTGCTTGTGCTCATAAACAGTACACACGAATGGTTGATCGGGTGGAGATGTCTTGCTCTCCATCAACTCTTTGATGATCTTGCATGCACCTGCAGACATTTGTTGCGTAAGTCCATACTTTACGCTTTTTCGCAGGACTAGGAATTAGAAGCGCATTTTTTTTCACGATAAATATAAAACCTCTTACAGGAACTCCTAATTTTATCGTTCATCCCTGAAATCCTGATAGACTCCGTAGTTTATTTTTAGTATTTTTTGTGAAAAATAACCTAGTGATCTGGATGTTCCATCAAACCATGTAGGGCATAGCTATGAGGAAAACTAGGCAAATGGTGTGCCTCTCATTTTTGATATTGTAATGCATGGTCGTTCTTTCAACCACCATTTAACTTGTACCCTCATTGTTGTCTTTCAGGCTACCTACCTAAAATCCCTTGTTTATACGCGGTTTCAGTAGTAACGTTCAGGCGTAGTTCACATTTGCACATCAGATGGAAAAACTGAGGTTCATCTTTCCGAGCTGTTCTTTCGAATAAACTCTGAAGTTCTTTCATAGCTATGAACTAAACTATCCAACTCTGGCGCTTTTGTCAAAATTCTGGAGTCATTTAACAACTGGTAAGTTTGTTTCACGTTCTGTGAGCACTTTTAACGTGGCAAAAGTATTGGAAGCATGGTTCCTTCCTCCCTTGTAATTGCTGAATACTTGATTACGGTTCTCTTTCTGGCATACGAAAGTTGTCATGTCATGATCTATTCAATTGGGGTTGTCAAAGGTGCCTCAATTGTACTGGAATTTGTTAAGACTTTTTTCATTTATGATAACATATCCTGGCCAATAGGAAGCTCCTGTTGCAGTGATGTGTTCTGGAGCTGAAAAATCTAAATGCTGTTTTGTTGATCTGAAACTGAAAGTAATTTGAAATAGGCTTATGGAGGGTTAAAGATGTGCTCTCAAGAGTATGTAGGCTGTTGACGAATTTGGAATGCAGCAGTGAGCACCACTAGAAACCAATTGGATTTATCGTGGAAATACCAAATCGATAGACATGGAAGTAAAGTCCCTGAAGGAAATTGGATGGCATGATTGACAATACAGGGTGGCTTTAAATCTCTCATCCAAAAAACGAGGGGTTTATTTCTTAAACATCGTTTGGAGTTGCACTTCTGCGACATCATGACGCTCCTAACCGGGCAAATTATCCACACGTTAGTCGAATGCTAAGAATACTGCTGAATGTCCACTTAGTCGTAAAGGCTCGTGCAGGCTTTTCGTAGGTAGGTATGGTCTGTCAGTTTCCCAAATTCATATTTCTGTTTCTTATGGAATTTGTAATCGGAGCGTCTTACAAATATATTTGCAATTTTAGCACCACTTTCTGTGCTGAGACTCCCTAGTAATCATCTGAAGTGTCTTATTTGTAGCGTCTTACCAAATTTTTTAAAGTATTTGCTTACCGTATGGGATTTTTTGCTCTTTTCTAGAATGATTTCCTTAACAAATCACCCTTCTAAAAGGTGTTGTCAATATAATCACATCCGATGGCCACTCGATTGTGGTAAGTTATCCTCTTTCACTCTGTTCTACAATTCAACTTTTCCCTTTATCATTGGCACTTTCACATAATGCTTCCCTTGCCTTACTAATCACATTGTTGGTGATATTATATTCCAAGTATCCATATTAATAACCAAATTGGCTTGGGATTTGTCATTGTGGCATTGGGTAGCTTAATTTGATAGTTTTCCTGTCTTAAGGATTGAAACGAACTTCAATTTTTCTTATCATTTAATGTCAATTTTTCGCAACACTCGTGAAAATAATTATTCTGTTCCGATTCTTTATTTTCAGGAAATTTTAAAAGGGTGTCCTTTAGGATGTGGCTCCCCTATTATTATTTCAGTTTGTAGTCATGACGAAATTATTGCAATCTCTTAAAGCCGTAATCGTGCAGCTTGCTTGTTGCATGGATTGAGGAGTTACCATTCTTGCAAAAAAATCCGTTGGAAATGCTAAAGTGGGCGAAAACTGAGCAATCATCGAATTCTTTTCGTCAACCGTGCTTGAATGCATATTTCTCAATCTATCCTCTACTAGTCGTTTTTTACTTCAACTCAAATCATTCTTTTCGCCCTCATCTCCCTTGTTTCATTTGAAATTCATGAAAAACGGTAATGATGTGGGCTTTGCGTACCTATTAGTCTTCCTTTAAAAGTTTCAAATAAATTAATTATGTTTGATTAATTTTTTCCATTGCTTTCTCAGTTTACTCCGGGCGCTAGTGGAGTACTTTCGTGAATCTACGTGTGCCATTGATTTATTCTTTCTACTGCTGTAGTGAATCCAGATCCAACATCCAACGTTAACGTCTTCCTTATTAAAATAGAATTATTTTGTCCCCAAGACACTCAGATTAATTACATGATAAAAATCAACGGGAATACCGGCAGCAATGCCAACAGTGTCCAACTTATTAAACAGAAATAGTCATGGTTATAGTTAGACTTCTATTAGTCCGTGTTTTTATCGTTATACTTTTTGGATATGGAAGCCGTGCAATCGGACCTTCCCTGAGGGTCTCTCGGTTTATGAAGGCTTCATTGGAGTAATCAATTGTTTCTCTCGGTCACCTCAAGAACTTAAAGGTATTTGCGGTGATTGGAGATGCAATCACTGGGAAGCAGTGTTGTAGTTTTAGCTTGTTTGGCATTTTTTTGCAACATAAATCGACGAGAATTTTACGCTCTTGTTCGTTGTTTTTTTTCCTTTTTGGATTGGAATATGAGCAAGTCCGACCGGGGGGTAAAAAGATGCACTCACGGCTAAAAATAAACATTTCTCTCCTATATATTGACTGCTGTGGTCTATCTTTCCCTGTGGAGTTAAACATAACAGCGCCAGTGGCAGTTATTTTTTCTTTTATTTGTCGGACAAAGTCGCTTAGACTAGCCGATTCACTTGATCACTCTTTCCGTGCTTATCATTTAACAGTTTTTAAGTTTTTTCAATCTGTTACTTCTATCAGTTTTCGCATCTACATTATGGATCATCGGCTCTCTACGACCAGACAGTGCAATATGTTCCAACAAATGACTTCGTTGTCTTTTTCAAATGCCTAACGTGCATTATCCGAACTTAATACCTTTATTCTGTCCCGCAAATATTCGCCATTTGGTTTCCCTTGCAGAGAAAAACCGTTTTTTTCGAAAATTACGCATTACGACTTCACTTTGAGTGAATATTTGCTTAATCCCACTCAATAACTCTGTATTCTTAGCAAATAATCTTTCTGTGAAATATTTGCTTTTCAAAGCCAACGAGTTCTTGCATTTAACCTTGGTCAACAATTTAAATATTTCCCACACTTGCGTTGAATGAGTTTTACCTACTTTGACAGCCCTATGTGACTTTCTTACCATTCAAACGCTAGTGACAACACCCACTCGTTGGATTAATAGATTATTATGGGAATATGTGTTATTGCTACTTGCTAGTGAACACATTTGCGGCGAGCGCTTCAATTGAACTTATTCTAAAAACACGTCGTTCTGACAAGTGTTTCTCTTAGCAAAACTTAATGTCACATCAACCCAGTGGTGTGGACTTGCTTGGCGATTTAGCCCCCACTTCTGAAAAGGAGAACTCCGATTGACTATAACACATTTTAAACATTATCCCGATACGATCATGTTAAGGTTATTAAGGCGCCTCAGTATTCTTCATATCGTAAAACAAATAATCCACGTAGTTGTAATATCTTTTGTCGTTCATTGTATTCGGGTGATCAAAATACTCTACAATACCTGTTGGATATTCTTCAGCTCTGGCTGTCGCTTATCCACAGCTGATAAGCTTAGCTACACATTGTGTGGTCATAAATCCCCATGCCTTGACTTTCGTAGATCCTTTTAACGGCCTTTCATCCACGTAGCATGTGCTGTTACCGCCTGGACTTTTCCTACAAACGCTCATTATGTCTCCTACCCTATTTTTGGCGTTGTCAAAGTATGTAGTCCATTCTTCATCATCTCGAATGGTCGCTTTTTGGCATGCTTGATTATTTCTTTTATCGAACCCTCGCCAAACTTTGCTGCAGTCAAATAAACCGCCATAGCCATGGGTCAATTTGTATTGACTTCCAATCTTGCTGCGATTGAGAGATCTCTTGTCATTTTCTTATTTAAATCTTTCTAGCTTTTCCTTAATGCAATGGGAGTTAAGAAGTTCTCCTTATCTCTGCCATCTCTCGATGTGGAGAAGCTTATTCCGATATATTTATCTCCTTGAGCTTGACCGGACTACTTTTGCTTTGTAATCAAAGCACTTAACTTGTCTTCATTATTATGGAAATGGTGTTGTGGAAAAGCTCTTTGCATCCATGGTTTTCGCAACTAAAATGGTTCAGTGAGACGGTACCCTCATATCCGTTTTTTTTTCTAAACTCACTTAGTCAACGAAGTCATCCACACAAAACGCATTGAAATGCGAATTGCACCTAGATTGTGACGCATTCCACAAACATCCTAATGGCTGTTTTCTGTTTGTATACGTACATCTTTTTGTTAAAAATCCCGAACAAATGCTACTAATTGCAACTTTTTTCTCCTAATGGGAGCCTTACCTATTACTTAAGCTTGATTGAATCTCCAGCGTTACGTCATGCAACTTGACAACTTCCTGTTCCGGTTTTGTGGAACCTTATAAATCCGCTTGAGGCTTGGGAACATTTTGAAGAAGCTTTATTATCGTTGCTTTTAAAATTTAATTAAGCTTTCCAATTTGTAACACTCCCCAAACAAAAAATGTATCAGTGGACTTGTCATTAGTGTCTTTTGCCTAAAACTGATTTGCTGAAACAATTTGAGACATCACTGCAAGTTCATGGATCGTCTTTTTTACAGTTAGTGTTCCCCTTTGTCAAATTGCAGAGGATAAGAGGTTGTCATAATTTCCATTAACCCGGAAAGCTGAATGCTTTATTGCACAATGTGTTGTGCTGCTGATTTTCATGTTTACTTTCACGCAAAGCCTGATCCAAACTGGATGATGCAGATTGTCTGGGTTGGCATTGCTTGTGGTATTTTTTCATAAATTATGACGTAAATGTACTTCCGCGTTACAGGAAAAAACTCGCACGTTATTTTTTTCACTGTCATATTCACTATACTTTAAGCAGGGGTCAAAAAGTTAGCGTTTTATTTGGCTACTGCCGTGCGTAAGCAAAATTCTTTTGCACGAAAAAACTAAATCACTAAGCTCCGGGGAAAGAGAATGACTCATCGCCCATTGTCAAGATCTTCCCTTCTGAGCAAGGGCTGATATGCTACGACTGGTCATTGCTCTAAGTCACTGAACCTTGACCTTTCATCAAACACTCCCCCCATATGACCTACGTCTTCTTCAGTACTTCGCTGTCATCAAGATTTTTTGAAAAATCACTACGATTGTAACTATGATATCTTTTTCCCAAAGTTCAGAGTAATTTCTATAACATCCAACGGTATACTATGCTTCAAACATGTTTTTCTATTTTTGCCCTGACGGAAGGATTCCATTTATATCGTGTAAACTGGTAGACAAGCGTCTATAAATGCATCTCCGGCATTCAATTCCATCTTATTTTTTTTAAAAGCTAACCACCACATGCTTAACTCGTTATTATGGGTGCAGCAGTGCATTTTTCTAAGACGCTTATGGTAGGATCTTTTTGCAAAATGCTCTCCTATCTGCGTGAACGATAAATATGATTGTTTAAAATTTATGTGGGATCGCTAGGAAATTCCAAAATCCACTTTCATCTTCAGCCGTAAAACTTGGCAATAATATGGTGCTATAATATACTGCATAGTGCACTAAAGCTACTTACTGCACAACACCTCAGTATCAGTCAACTACTATTTTTTACTGAAACTGCTTGGGAAAACGTACAATATGTCGATGGGAGACAAGCTTTTCGCTGCTTTCACACTCGTTCGAGTATTTTAGCTGCGAAAGTCAGTCTTTCATAAGGATGTGTCCTTCTATGGTCAAAGGGCACGCATACACCACGCGGCTTGAGAGCGAGTGAATAGTTTTGGTTCAGTACGAGGAAAAGGATTTGCTCAACTTAACCCTATTTTAATGAGAAAGCTGTGAGTGTTTGCCGGACTTCTTCAGCATCTAATTGCTTCGGTGAGTACCTATAAAATAACTAGATAATGCGATCTTATGTACATCGTTTTTGTTTGCCTTGTAGGGTACCTTGAAGGGTTTTGATAACGTCATCAACCTGATTGTCAACGATAGCCATGAGAGAGTCTTCAGTCCGGATCGCGGAGTGGAACGCGTGCCCCTGGGGCTGTCAATCATTCGTGGTCAGAATGTGTAGGTCTTTCTACTCTTTTAACCGTTTCTAAAGTTATCTCATCCTATTGTACCTTTCAGGCGCTAGTTTTAGGTAGCCAATGGTTACCTCCCCAAATGCTCCAGATTCCCAAAATTTTGGTCTTAGTGTTGCCTTCAACTTTGAAAAGCTTTAATTCATCGTAGAATTGCGGCACAGCTTGTATTTGCGCAATCAGTTAAAGCCTCTTGGCACACGATTCAAAGATCCAAATTTAGTGGGGATGCTATGGATCACATGTCATTTACATTAGTTGAAGTATTTTCTTAAAACTACACATAAGAAAATTTGTGGAGTGAGTTTAATGAAATAACCGCAGAGCTTTCAGTCCATGGGGTTTAATAAATTGCTTAACAGGTAGGCATAAAATTTACTTATAATTTTTTTTGTAAGCAGCAAGTCATGTTGACGCAAGGTCTGCTAATAGCAGTTGTGATTTCAACATTTCGCCTTATTCATCATTCGTGACTTCGAGGACAGTGAAAGGAAAGGGATTTGGGAGAAGCGGCGTGCTTTTCTACTGGGTTTCGCCGTAAAGCTACTTTTCTGTTGTGTGTCCGAACGTTGCACCATAAAAAGCCGACCTATCGCTTGGACCACTTCCGTTTGTTTGATTGTTAAATATTAGTTTTTCCCTCCTTTTTGGTATTCCCTTTAGGCCAAAAAGTGTGAATATTTTGTACTTTGAGGAGCAATTATGATACCTACTCATATTTAGTTAATTTTCCCCTATTCACTGCTCCATAGTGCTCGCGCATCACATTCATTGTAGAGAGGCAAAAATATCACACCACAAATGTATTTTGTGCAAAAATCTATGCAGGATTGATTGTCAGTCTATAACAAAATACGCATACCGTGCATCGTGTCACTTTATGGGTCTGAACATTTTTTACATATTTCCATCTGCGTCTTAAGGGGTGCCATTCCGAGTATGCCTGTTTAGTGCAAATCAAGAAAGGAATAATCCAATAAGGATGATGCGACATATGCCTTGGTCCAATATGCCAATGTAAACCTTTTTAAACTTTTCCTCCCTTTTGCCTTTGACCATATTTGACTCATACACCTGCGTTCCTATGATCTGCGTTTTGTTTTCTTCATTAATAGCCTTAGAGTTCCGTTTGGAGTTTTGGTGGTCTGTACACACGCATTATAAGACAATGGACATTGTTGTCCATACTACTTTCCCGTTATTTAAAACCTATTTTCATATCACAAAGAGCCATTTTAACGTGGAAGATGTAATTTGAGTTTGTCTGCCTCACGCATCGCGTTTAATTCGATTGTAAAGTTTGAGAGGCTCCTCGTAAGGAAGGTACAGTATGCAATCGCAGAACACACCATTCAAAGGTTGTTTTGCAAATATAATTTTGGCGATGACTTAACAAGTGATGATCAGAGTCGAGGATTGGGTGAAACTGTGATTTAAAACAACAGTAGGGAAGTAGCATGCCAAGAACATGTGGTAATACTACTTAACGTGGATAGTGGAACGATTGGTTTACTCTTACCCTAATTCTGAAAGCTGGTAGGAACTATTGGGAAAATGGATGTGACTTGCATTAACAGGCGACAGTGAACGAACTTCAAAGGCCAACTGTTACCAAAATGTAAACTGTTTGCCAACTGACTGACTTGTGGTGAGAATGACTTTTGTATTGCCACAACCGTTGTGCAAACGAGCACGTCATGGAGCTTCTGCACACACGTTTCACTCACCGCCAATCCTACACTTCTATGGTTTGCGCCACTTACTATGCTTTATGTATGGTGGAGAGATAGAGGTACGGACTCATCACCCCCACATTCTTCTGATGATATTTCCCAAAATAACTATCACCTCTTTCTGACATTAGATAATCAAAAGCTAAATGGGAGGACGAGAAATTACGCCGAGATAGAAACATAGATGGGTGTTAGTATATTTGTTGCTGTTAAAGGCAAAGCTTCTTAAAGGTTGGATTTGTAATTGAGGATCTCACCGGCAGAAGACAAGTTTTAGTGGCAGTCGCTTTAACATGCATAATATTTTCGGTAGTTTTATTTATTTGATTCTTATCACAAATAACGCTCGAGTCAATTTGGTTATATATAGCTACTGCTTTTGCAGTTGTAAGCCGTTGTCATTGAGCCTTACCTTTACTACATTTGTAGTATGTCGTTAAAATGTTGGCAGAAACACATCTCCTTACGAAATAGTTTGTGTCAGCTAATTGAATGGCAATACGAGGTAGCACTTCTGTAGCTCCATTACGCCTTTTTACTATCTTAAATTCCGAAAATGTGTCTCCTTAAGTGCATCAGGATTTCCTCTCCATTCTCATTGTCTCACGTTATCTCCTTCCGCGAGTTTTGGCACATCTTACGGACATATGCCACTTCATCACTTTTGAAAGTTGTGAGTACACCCAGGCTCTTCAAGCTCGCGATTCAATGTAGTGTTTTCCTCTTGGATTTGGTACTTTAGCTTTTCACTGTTCTTTTATTTTCGAGAAAATGTGTGTATGGAGTTAAGCGGCAAATAGGGGTTCATTGTGTGATTTTGGGTCCCTTTTTCTACTAAAACCCGAGAACAGCATTGTCTGAAATATGTGTTTTCTCATTCTTTGATCTCACTCTTTGTATAGATGTTATCACTTATTACAAAAAATAAGCCCTTTTCTCACTTCGTTTTGAGGTTGCAATCCACAGCGTTCATCCATGTTGCAAGCAGATCGGTTGCTCCATTTTAATGTGGTAGAATAAAGGATTTGTGCCGCTATTTCATTATTTATAGCCTTCAAAAAAATTAGGCAAACTAGTGTCTCTCAGCTTGGTTTCTTGCCATTTTGTTGGGCCATTAGGCAGAAACCAAAAGGTTTACACGAATCTTCCTGTATGTGTTGCAGCTCGCCTCAAATAGCTGGTTGTGGCGTTGACACTATCAGTGCTGCTTCTTATCATTTTTTTGTCCTTCACTCGCTCAAATTGGAAAAATTTTCTTCCAAAGGTCGTATTATTCACTCGTCTATATCTGGTGCCACTCCTGGTGCTGAGAGCCATTGATGAAGCGTCACTTATTTGCGCGCATACAAGCGTAATCGAAAGGCCTTACCTTTCGTTCTTTGGCATTGAGAATAGTTTGGCACTTTCTCTTTTTGAACCTTTTTGCCAGTTGGCCGCACTTTTCCCTGAACATTACACTACAATGCACAATACTGCATTTAATATTTAACCCAAATCTATCCCTCTTGCTCCCCATAGGATGGCTAGGCTTAATCTATTCGAAGAACATATATTTCTATCTCAAATTTTTCAAACGCTCCTTGCATTCAATTCCTTCATTACCATGAAGCACTGATGGTCACCTGAGGCAAGGCACATAGGGTTATAAAGTCCATTCACCATTGTGGGCATGGGTGAATCACATCGATAATTCTCAGATCCCATTCCATTCTCTGTGTCTATCTCGAACGTCATCGTCTGAAGGTCTCGTGCGTTTTGCAATAATAAAACAAGCCCTTGGCTTCTGCACAATCAATAAACTCTAAGCCACATAAAATTGCGATGCGGAGATTCGCGGATTGTCTGTGTTCGTCCAGTCCTACGGAGGACATCAAAATACGTTCGCTGCTTATCTTTCGATCAAAATTGCTTCGTAATTTGTGATGAATTGCTGACGTTATTCCGTACAAAACTTCAAATACGGGAGATCCTTTTTACTTCAAACCGTATTGCACCGCTGGCATAACATCTGAAGGCTCAGTGGTTGGATCTGTTGGAGTTACTTTTTCAACGTTAAACGATTAAATGCACTTACTGAACAGTTCTTTTACATAGTTGCATAATAGGTTTACCTTATTATTACTTGCCGGTTGAATTTATGGTTGTCTTTAAGCTCTCTTAAATTGCAAACTTTCCAGTACTTTGTAATTAATTCAAAATTTATCTTCCTGGATCTAATTTTTACGGCTCAATGAGAGTGGGAGTGGTTTTTAGGTGTTTCAGGCATTAGAGGTGCCTGGTTGTGAAAATCTGCTCTGAACTGCCCAGCCTAACTGTTAAAACGCCTGACTTTTGTCGCTGCTCCCAATGCACGCTCAAATATGCACGTAAAAGAGCTTTACTTTAATTGATGGTGTGTTATTATTAATGGTGAACAGAATGTTGTTTGGTGCCACAACGGCGGTCATGGCGGCGCATCAGGAGAGTCATAACAGGACTCAACCCCTCCTTTCTCCCTCCCTAATCCCCTTGTCCTCGCATCAGCCTGTTTGTGCGTTCGAATGGAGCGCTTGGCAGTGTGGGGAGAACAACAACACACCCCTTGTGACCACTTCAGCGTCACCGCTTCCATCATCAAGGCCGTTAGGCGTTAGCCCGCGTTGCTTTTTTTCGTGACGGTGCGTGCATTTGGAGAATGTCTCTGCAACATTAGCAGAGATGCTAATCAATTTCTTAAAGACGACATAGCGTGTATTCTCCATTCTCCTCCATATGCCTCTCAAAAAATCACCTCCAAATGTTGAGCAGCCAGTGGTGGAGATAATTCAACCAATTTTGTGGGCGTTCCAGACAGTTGGCTAATTTGTGTTGGGGGGCTTATAAGTGCCTTCAATACCTGTCGAAGCCGACAAATGCATCCTAGTGCGTTGTGACGGTCGAGAAACGATTATCTTACCTTATCCTTGTTCCTTCTTCAAACCACAAGTGTAATGGTACAACTTTAGGTCGATTTGCATGAAAAAAGGAAAATACACTCACATTTTGCTGTTGATTACGATGGATTATCTCTAATTCCGTACTTCCGTTTCGTCACCTACCAACGCTACCAGCTTTTGTTTTTTCATACACGATCTTGGTAAAAAGTAGCATTTCTTAATTGGCATGAATTATTGACACACGACTTACCCACTTCCATACACCGTAGATGTTGCGATTATCATTTATTTTTATTGTCGCTGCTCTGTCTGAGAAATTAACCTGCTTTTCGAAAATTCCCTGAATCGACTTTACGCGCTACTTGCATGCGAGTAGAGTCCGATTTTTGGTGAAAGCCTCTTGTGTCGGCGTTTTGACGTTGGCCTCATGTGCTGATAGTAGTAATTAACTAAATTTTTTTCGTACCTTGTACGTCAGCAATGATTGCGCTCCTGTTAGCCCCGCCACTCATTCCGAACTGTTGAATTGGATGGCAGCAGATGCACACTTCAAGACTAGTCTTCAATATCTCCCAATATTTGTAGCGCTAAGCAAATTTTATTGTACTCTCGGCAAACGCCAATCCTCCCTCTCACCTCTGCGGTTTGGCTCGCTTGCAATATGCTGCAAACAGTAGCTCTAAGGGAAGGTCAAATGAAGAGTACATTGACCATAAATTGACAAGCGAAATAATTTGCTTTACAGCCGTCTCTTCCGGTCATTTACCTTTTTGAGTGTCAATTTGCAATCTGGTTCTGGACTTAGTTTTATTTGAAGGTCTATTGTACTTTACCTTTGTGTGCTGGCATGTTGAGAACTATCGCAGATACTCAGTTCTGTCGCGAAATTGAGGCGGGAGGATTTTTTGTCGTGCAGAAGTTCTATTGTCGATTAGTTTTGCCCGTCCAATATGCGAAGTGGCACCGCGTCCGGGTGTCATTAATCACTGGATCGAGCCAAGGGAGGAAACATTTACTAATCAGTTATGGTTTCAAAAGCTAGCAATTGCCCAGACTTCTCGGTGTTTTCCCAATCAGGCAAAACAACTCTGTCCTTTTTTCTGCTTGATATATCAGAATTTTTGTGTGTTTAAGGTTGGCTTGTGCTTCGTAGGTTTCCTCCCATTTTGTGCCATGCTAGAGGTTGAGATGGGACATCAGAGTCTGTTTTTTAAGGGCTTAGTGCCTTCCTCGTGTAGAGGTGAAAACTTGTGCTTGTTTGAGGGCGCATTCCCCAGTAAATGCGATTGGGGCGCTGGCACAAGCATCAGATGTAATTCCTACTTTTATATGCTTTTACTCCTCCTTTCAGCGCTGTCGTCGGGGAGGTTGACGAAGACTTGGACAGTCGTGTTGATTTTGAAAATCTTCGTGCTGAACCCCTAAATCCCGTTATTCACTAAACACATTACCTGTGTCAGGCGTGTGTCAACACTTATATGCATATCTAATGGCGCATTTGTAACGTTTTCAAATATGCTAGCGTAATTTTATACAATTGCCGTTGTGTTAGGAATTTTCGCATTTATTGTGCCAACTAAATTAATGATTTTTTAATGTGGAATTTGAGTTTGCGTGTGTTCTCATCGAAAACCTTTTTCATTTCAATCGAACAAACAAAAGGTAAGAGCAAACATTTAAACCTGTCGCGATAATATCAGTAGCTTTGAATGTGCTTCACATCTACGTGGGAGGGTTTATATGTGGCTGATTTTTAGAGCTTATTCAATCACAGAATGAATCCCGTCACCAGAAGTTCATTTTCCCTTGTAATCGTTGAGGTAAGAGCCAAGGATCAACGTTGGTAACCATAACACTGTGACGCAGCGTTTCGTGTATGTATAGATGACATGCTTGCCAAGCTGTAAATTAATGTGATAAGCTTTTAATGGTTCTCCTCGCGATGCAATTTCTGTCATTAGATCGAGATTAGGAAGGGAGTGTCGTCCTGAACGTTTCGTTACGTTTTAGGAAGATGGCTGTGGTGCCATTTTTGGCAATTTTTGTTAAATGGAGACTGTAGATTGTTAGCAGATGAGTGAATCGGCACAGGTGGAATCATGCGATTTCAGCAACCGTTTTTTTCGCAAACACGTCAATTTGCGTGATTGTCAGTCATCCACTTAATGGAGAGGGAAGCAATCACCGCCAGCAAGCGCATTAATGTAACTTGCATTTCGGCTTCTTTTGGTCCGCCTAAATGCCTCTTATTGTTGAAATTATTACTTACGCAATTTCGCCTAAGGTCGTGCATCAAACACACTCTTGTCGCAGCTATTCCGTAAACTTTTCATTAGAGCGAACCCTCCTGGTGATATTTATAGTGGTCAGAAAAGGTATGCAGCGCAATAAAAGTAATGTAGAATGCAGAAATGTTCCTGAGAAATTTTGGCGTGATGTGGCTTAGGGTTATGCTGTTCTCATTTTTGGAGCAGTAACTGTCTTACCACCCAACGTTGGTTGACTGTCATGAAGTCGTTCATTAAGGGCAAAGTATGGGTAGCTGATGACGTTTTCTTTCAAATTATTGGTGACGAGATTTCCATGATAAAAACATGCACACGGCTATGGTAGAGGGTGTTTGACGTGCTGGTGGATGGGGAGGAAAAACGTCTCCTCGATTCGCCAGAATTCCTCTTCGTGTATGCCTTCTTGAACCTACTCTGTCTGCAGACCACCTACTTCTTTCACAGCATACGGGGCACATTGTGGCGCGTATTCATCAGCGCTTAAACTATGTTGCAGTGCTGGATTTTGGGATCTAAAGTACTTTCCCATTTTCATTAATATCCCAGACGGATAAAATGAAACCACTCTTGAACAAGGACATAGTCAAATCGGTCCCATAAATTTGAATGATTCTATGACAAGGAGTAATTACTTCCGTAGCCTTCGCGAGGGGGAACCAAAGCACCAGTTGCCTAAGCTGCGCATGTTTACTGCTCCCCAACTGCTTGAGGATTACAAGTACTGTAGCTTATTATTTAAGCAACTCTACTCGCTTACGCTACGAACACTTAGCTTCCTTGTAGGTCTTTGCAATGTCCTGGGAGGTGTAGATTGATGGACTTGAATGCCCCATCGCTGATATGCATAAACTCCAGAACTCACAAACGTGAAGCAACGCCTTGGATAGGTTACCTTAAAAATGTGTCACTGATGCGAACAAAGCTGAGGATAATCGTGGTCACATTGTTTATGTTAAGCCACAGCCTTGTTTTGAAACCATCCAAATTCTTGCATTTATCTAACGCAACCTTACCTTCGTAACACTTAGCAGCTCCTTCCCAACTTAGTGATAATATGCTATTTAGTCGAAAAATGCACGTCTCCAGTATCATTCCCTGAGATCAACGATGCTTCAATCGACTTTTGGCACGTGGGTGTGGGTGGGTTTTGTCACTTCGACATGTTTACCCGCTTTGCATTGTGAGTACTTTCAAAACCATTTTAGATTCAGTTTCAACACCATCCCTTTCCCTTAACTAATAATATCCGTCTTTACTGTGTTCCTTGTTTTACTCGTTCATTGGTGTCCCAATTAGGCCGGAGACAGGGTACTGGCGTACGGTGAAGCAGTTAACATAAACACGGGGACCACTAGTTGTTGCAAACTCTTTTATTCAGCATGGATGCACACGAAATCAGTAGACGCACGCAAGGAGCCTGCAGAAGAACACCCCCAGCCTTGATTAGCCGCCTTTTCACTGTTGTTGTCAATCCATTTCTGCTATTATTGCTTCTTTTGTAGAAAAACTTTGTTTAATTCCTACTAGAAGGCAAGTATTTGCATGGACAGCTAGGGATGTTGCCTATGTTCGCTTGCATGCATTGTAGTGTTAACAAGAAGGGCGCACAAAATGTGCAATTTTGTCGAGGTGTGATTAAAATAAGATTAAAATGCAAGTAATTTCTAATAAATTCTACCAAAACGAGTTCGGAAGATTAAACCGTTTTCAGCTATGAAGTCTACGGGATGCGATAATTTTAGATGGCACTTCTTTTTAAATCTTGTCGGCAGCGCTTTTATTCTTAAGTTTTTAGCCGTTAGATCGTTTTTGATGAATTTTGAACTCCCTCTTATTGACTGACCAAAGATTAACGGTGATAGATAAAAGAAATGTTTTTCTGGGTCTTGATTCCAGAACCCCAAGAGTAGAGCACAGAAAGGGAGTTGGTCTGCATTAATTCTGGGAATAAAATAAGTTCTGATACTCCATACCTGAGGAAAAATAATGGGATCCTGAAGCTGAACTTCATAATCAGCTTGGCGTCGCGCGAGAAACCGTCTACAGCGCTAGCCTTTTATCATCATTTTGGTGGCTGTTCATTTTTCTGTGCTCCTTTTCCGCCAACAGGTAGCGACATCGAAAATCCGCACCATCTTCAGCAGGGCTGTTCCAGTGTATCGGAAAAAAGTTAAAGTCCTTTTTTACTAGGCGCAATGACTGGGGGTCATACAGCGAATACTCTGATAAACTAGTGACGGCAAAAGCTGTCATTAGGAAGACGGATTCAGAATGCAGCACAATATCGCAAAACTCGTATTTAATAATATTTCAGAAGTTGAGAAAGCTGCATGTTTTCGCCCTCATGTGCAGAGCCGAAGCATAAGGGCTCTAAAAGTGTTTTATTGTGGAGCACAAAGGAGGAAGTAATTAATGAACAAATAAAATTCAGACAGCAGTAAAGCTTTGGAATGGAGGTGATACAGAAAAATGGAAATAATTGCCATTTCGTTTGCAGCAGAGTTCTAATACAGCATTTCCAAAGTAGCGCCGATTAATGATGCTGAAATAATGGCTCGATTAAGGGGAAACAGGCTGCGCAATAGCTAATGGATGACGAAAACCACTTCACCGAACGCGCTTTTGGTTTAGCAATTAAACGTAAGTAATGGTTGCAATGTAATTTGAATAATGGAGTACTCGGAGGTCTGCACGGCTATCCACTGCGTCGATCAGAGATCATAACAGTGATTGTACCTTGCAAGGTGTTTTATGAAATCACATAGGTACGACTGTGCTGAAATTGTGGACACCTAAAGAAGTCATCATCGGCGTTTTCGAAATGGTCGCCTTAGGTTTACAAGCTCATGTAAGTTGCGCTACTATAATCACCGTTCATTCATAGCTGAAATTTTGCAATGGGTTCAAAGCAGTGATTTTTTGGCCAAAATGCTTAAACTTTATGAATTTGATCACGGTAAATTAAGTTATTTACGAATTCAAAATCTCTCAGATGCTCTCTGCTTGCGTTGCTTTGGGCCCGCGACAAACGGGTCACAGGGTGCATTCACCACGGTAACGAATGTCCTCAACTGCAGTTGCTTGGACATACGCAATTTGCGTGTTCCTCTACTTAAAATTAGAACTATTTCAAGTTTTTCCTGTAAAAGGTACGGGGCCCACTGCAAATTGCATAATATTAGGGCAATTCAATGCTAAATGTTCACTTCGTTCTCCATTCCAATGCAGCATTAACAAGAAACTAAAGCTTAGAATTCTGAAGTGTTAGAGCTGTGCACCATTTTACCGTTACTTCAGTACATGGCTCCGTTTTATTATTAAGTCTTTAGTGCTTTCAAAATTTTTTTTCTTTATTTACGTAAACAAACTACGTAACCGATAAATGGGGGTAGGTAACTAGCAATTGCTTCGGCAAAATTCACCGATTTTAGCCATTTTAAGCACGCATTTCGACTCTCAACTCCCTGTCCCACATTTGATGGGGGGCTTACCACCAACCGAACGCAAACCCCTACAATGTAGCCCGCCTTAAAGCACGGGCAATAATGATCAAATTTCCAAAAGGGCGTTGTTGAGAAGGGCTTGTTATTAGTCATGGAAAGATATCCTAGCAAAAGTAGCCCTGACACAAGGAATCAACGCGCTTTATAAATTCGCCTAAATGTGGATAGTCAATCTGATTGTCCTTGTGGGTTGATAATTGGTAGTAGTCTGACATCGTCATTTTTACTGGGTTATTGGACATGGAACCGAAGTAATTTCCTCACAGTACAGTTATTGGAAATTGTCCTTTGCCAACTTGTCTGTTCACCAGTATACCCGTGCAGTAATTATCCGTCAGGCAGCAGCGATGCCGAAGTCCTGGGGGCTCCGATGTACCATTCAGCTGATCAGCTTGTAGATGCGCGCAATGCTGAGCAATAACAAGTTACTGGGTTTTTGGCGAGGCTTCATTGATTCGAAGTCATGACATTATTCCCGGCGCATGTTCTCGACTCGTGCTGCGAAGTAGTGCTACTGTAGAATTTGATCGCCTGTGTGATCCCTCTAGCGACCAACACAGCTTAGTGATATGCCAAACATTGCAAGTGGTATTAAAAACTAAATTGATTCGATAAGAAGTAATACTTTGATCCGACTCAAATGGAATATAAGTGAAAATTCAATTCACCCGGTTCACTTAATTGGCCTGATTCACTCAGGTTGCATCTGTTTGACATCGCCCTTTACCAAGAGTTATTCTGCTTCAGAAATCATGTGGGTGGTGTGTGATCACCCGAAAAGCGCTTGTGATTACAGTCGTTGGATGAGGAACGGAGCGGCATTGATTTTGATCCCGCTCAATCCCTAACCGGATTGTCTGCTGTGGTTAAATAATTGCCACTGTTTTCTACTGCAAGTGACAGCACTTGCAATGCCCACTGTTAGTATACGCAGGCTCTTCTTAAAGTTAAAACGTCCGATCATTTGTGATCTGTTATGTTCTGCAAGAGGAGAATGTGAATGCTTTGAGGAGAAAACCTCGTCTCCTTTGATGTGAACTTTCACGGACCGACCAATGAAGGTTGTGGTGAGCTTGGCTTTAATTAAATGAATTTGCATTTTCAAGTATCCAAAAATAAAACTCGTAGGACTTCATTTACCGAATGGAGAATTTCAAATCCAGGTGTCTGAACGCGTTGTGCACTAGTGCAAGCCTCTGTCTTTCCTTCCCTCCGTTATTTTCATTGTATAAAGCCATTCACACAGCCCAGCTTTTATCAGCACCTCTTGCAAACTGATTGTTCCTTTAACTTTTGACAGTGAAGTGTCAAATCCTACCTAAGGGGCTCAAATCACTTTCAGGAAGCAGTTAATTACTTGTCCTTAATCGTAATTATAATGTAATTGTGGCTAATCCCCTAAATTACCAAAACTATTTAAGTGGACAAAATTAAGAATTCATCAACCCATGACCTAAAGGCAGTCCAAAAGTTGATTGAAAGCAGTACCACATAAAGCAGTGGAATTGTAGGTCTCTTGACCCTTTGGATTAAGTATGATGCTGGCACTGGATGCACGAATGAAGAGTGCCAGAGCTGCATGGTATTTGACTAGCCGGTGCTCAAGACAAAGGAGGACAAGCGAGCAAGCAAACAGGCGACAACAAGCACTCTCTTGGGGCACAAAGTAGCGACGTTAGCAAAGAAGCGGTGGAAGCCCCCATGTTTGCATTACTTTCAGGCAATCATCTGTAGCGTTTAGCAAAAAACTGTTTAAGTTGTTCCTCCTCCTTCTACTTGGTAAATACTTTCTTTCCAGATAAAAACTGTTATTTTGTCGTGCAGAGTTCGAAAACTTCGGTCTTATCTTTTCCGTATCTCACGTGCTTTTTGTTCCTTCATAAAAGTACCAGGTCCAAGCAAGGTGGGCAGACTGTGAGGAATTTGGGGAAGTATCCCGCCATATCAAAAATACAATGCTTTGATTTATGTGCAGCAAAAAACTGGAAAACTCCACTGATTCCTTGTGAAACCTTTACCTCAAATATCTGTTATTATTTTTCTTCTGTAAAGGAATTAAAGCAATTGGAACTTGTTCCATCTAGGCTAAAATTTTATTTTGAAACGGGGTTTTATTAGGGTAGACGTATGCAGAATGTTCTTGTAATTTTGACGCCAGTTGATGAAGTTGGTCATATTTTTGGGGGTAATTGATGTTGACAGTTGAATGCATTGGGCCTTCATGGTGCGTTTGGATCAACTAACCAGACTGTTTGCTTGCCCTGACTTCCGACTCCAACTATCTCTCATTACTCGTTGAGAGTTACTAAAAGTCAAGTCGTTATTTTACTAGCCAGGAAGAGAAAGTGCGTTTTAGTGCATTTGGCATGCAAAAGCTAACAATGACAAGGGTGGCAAAGTGGCCGTCACGATTAAAACCTTTGATAAATTGAATTTTTCATGGCAGCCGTCAAAAAAGGAAATGGCACCACAAATGAATTGTTTTCGCAACCTTAAGTTTTCGACACCAAAACATCAGTGCCACTTGAAATTCTGCTTGTAATTTGACCTAAAAATCTCATCGAATTGGTTTCAGCCAAGCATGAGATCGTGTAAACAATGAGAAATGTTATGCAACCATACGCAATGCAATGCAATGGTTATTTGACGCTTGATGTTGACAAAGGGTTGCTTTGCCTTTGCTGGATGTGCTGATCTCTAAACCACTTCGGTAGCCCAAATCTCTTTCGCATGATAACATTTCCCATCGCAAATATTGCCTTCTTTCGTCTGCGGAGAAATCTTGGGGCCCTACATTGCAGGTAGAGCAAATCAAACCCTAACTTAAAGGGCAAATATCCTCGTTTCTACTGCCGAGTAAAAACCTTAAAGGCATACATGCTACGGATGGGAGAATCGATGCCAAGACCAAGCATAGGGGCTAAAAATGGCGTTTACATTGGGCAGCCACCCCAGTTCCTTGTTCTGCTTAAAAGGTGTTAGCAAAATAAGCATCGATAGCTATAAGCCACCTGGGAAAGTGCCTTTGCGGATTTGCCTGCCGTACCTGTATATAGGTAGCGCTGGTGCCAACTCGCGATGAATGGAATTTCGGTGGATATGGCTGAGTAGATCTGAAGGTGGGAACAAGGTGGTAAGGTGGAACAGACGCGACCTTCATGGTTAAGGCAAAGAGTACATTGTGATTCCCGGCGCGGGTCTGCTGAACTCCGAGCCACACCAGTAGCTCTAGTCCCTTCGGTATGCCTAATGTGTAGATTCTGCCCACGTACACTATCATGCATTCAGCAGCTTTCGCCAACTCACCTTTGCAAAATCTGCATTTGGGACTACAAAATGGAAAGAATACTAACCCAATTTACTCATCCTTTGATATCTTGGTAATTAACACAGAATACAATTCTTGGAATCCACTTAAATTAAATCGAAATTATTTACCTTCTTTTTTCCAATGGCAAAGTCCACTTACAGTTCTTTGGATCCATTAGTTCAACAAGAAATAGTGAATTTAAAGCCAAAAAATACTGGGATTAGATAAGCTTATTCGAGAAAGTTACCCAAAATCAGCGTTAAAACACCCTACATTAACCAGAATAGTTGCTATGCGATGACTTTATTCCTCTCTTCGTTATAATGCCATGTAAATTACAGCACTCTCCCTTATTTCCTGCCTGACGCGACTTTTTACTGCATCCGAGTCACTAATCGGGGTAATTTATCAACTAGTACAATTACGAGGTGTAAAAATGAAAAGACTCTGCAGCTTTCGAAATTAGCACGAATAATCCACTCACTTAGGTTAAATATGACTAAAGTGGCCGGAAATTGCCCCTTTGCTAGACTTGCCTGCATAGGGTCAAACAGTGCCGGCGATTGTTTATGAATACTTTTAAAAATAGGCCTTTATTACCAGTTCAATAGTCCGCCAAATGGTTATTAAAAAACGTTCATATTGCGTTGGTTTAGCCTTCTTTTACTGGACAGCACAGTTTCTGGAATTAGTGAAAGAACCAAAGTGAAAGCACGATCACGCAAAGAAGGAGGAGGATGAGGTGGAGGTGGAGGTGGGGAGAAAAGTGGTGGAGGTAGCGTCGAAGAAGATTAGGTTGGAGCTTTTTGTCACTGCAACGCAGTGCGTGCGCGACGTCGCCCTGGCTCATGCGCGCGTGCCCCATGTGCACGGGACTGGTCCACACGCGCTCCTCCTTGCTGCGATTGGCTCCGCCTCTCTCGTGGTCTCCACGTCTCGCGGGATAAAATGGGGCCTATGACCAGACCCCAGGGACACTACTAATCGGGCTCAATTAATGCTCTTATAGACATACGCATCTTCGCACCCAAAAGCTCACCAAGGGAGACAGAAGAGACGCCACCGCGGGATGATGATGGCGAGTGAAGCGGCCTGCTAAGGTGCCAATAAATATGGCGGAAGTGGGAACCACCACAGCCCCGGAGTGGATGTCGTCACCGGTCCCTGCGTTCGACGAAAATAGGACGATCGCAGTGTTTGAAGTTGCCTACTCTTGGGCACACGTCTACATTGTATCAATATTTCTTGGATTCCTTATTATCTGCATTACCTGTGGAAATGCTCTTGTCGTGCTAGCTGTTTTAACTGAACGGCATCTCAGAGTGAGTTCCTCTTCTTATTGAAATTGATAGTTACTAAGAAAGCAAACATGTTCGCAAACCTTTTATTTGAAACGTACGGAAAGACACGAGTATTTTACATCTGCACAGGAGAAAAATGCTCTTATTTACATTAGAGATTCGGCAGTAATATTTAAATGGCTGTTTCTGTATAATCGAAATATTGCTTTATGCATTTAAGCATCTAAATGATCACTCACAGTAGAGCGATTCGGTTCAAGGGTATTTCACGAAATCTTGCAGACGAAAAAGTAAGCCCTGCAGTGATTCAAAGCAAGTTGAGTTGAACATTAGTGGAGACGGTGGGTCAGTAAATAGCTTTGAGCGATACCTGCCTTTGGAAAAGCGTGGTTTTACTGGCAGACTCCGCCTTGCTTTGGTTGACAACCACCGGCTATTCAAGGTCTGTCAGCCTCTCCGCTAAAAATAGCCTCTTTAATAAATGTGTTTTTTAAGCCGAGGGCAATTATGCTTAATCTTGTGAAAAATATTCGTGGATTTTTACTCCACGCCTTATCATCTATTGTCTAGCTATTAAGCAGTCATTGCCGTGTTGCTGCTCCATGTATCCGACCGCAAATATCTAAACTTTCTTGGGAAATTCGCATATTTCTAATGAGAAGAAGCTGTTGCGTGCGGAAACCTGCATGGAGGGATTAATGCATTATTCGCAATCTGTTTTCAAAAACTGAGTGCATGCAGAACCCTTCCAACTTACCAATTCTTTCATGGAATTAAAAGTTGCACCAAGTGGGAGAAGAGAGTTTACTCAAAAACGGTTCACCGACAGAAGACGAAGCGTCAGCCACATGGAATTGACAGCTGCAATCATCTGAACTTCCCATTTGAGAAGGCCTTTTGATGGTCACTTTGCCATTACCTCGACTGATGTAGCTCTGGGGTAAATATAATTTGCAAGTTTCCACTAGCCAGGCGAAACAACAAAATGTCAGATGAACAGTGTATTTGCAGCTCTCTTCGGTAATTGAGAAGGTTGGTCGGATTGTGACGCGCGTTTAAATGCATTTTATGAAATAATTTTTTGGCTAATAATTTTCCATACCTTCACAAAAGCGAACAAAGCGATCAAGGTTCTCAAAAACAATTCAGTCTACTAGTACACTGGTGAAAAGGTTTTTACTCATTTATGAAAGCACTTAGCAACGAAGTATTGACTAAAGGATGACAACCAATCTCGGCTATGGAGGTTTGAGCTACGAGCAAAGTAAAGGGGTAGAAATTGTGGGTAGAAAATGCCACATCTTTTTGGCTATTACATCCATTTTTATTGCCAACTACAAAATTTTCAGTGTGTTGCTTGGAAAGTTTGCTAATGGGAGTCTCCCTTTTATTCCTTCTTCTCCTAATGGCCTGGGAACTGATGAGCACTTTTTAAGGGGAATAACCACCTTGACAACGAGTGTAAATATGGCGTACAAGAGAGTGGGATAATGGTAATTTGGAAAAGTTACCGGTGTGTAAATAAAAGAGTAACGTGTCCCATTCCAAAATAAAGCTCCACTACAATTTGAATGCAGCCTTAGTTGGAGAATCTCAGTGTCACCTTTTCAACAGAATGCCCATTTTGCAGCGATTTGGAATTCAACAGAACCAAGTTGTCGACGTAGAAAATCCGACGTAAATACCTGATAAGACGGCGTTGAAGAAAATTAAAGATGTCTTAGTTCTTCCAGGTCAGATGAGTTCATTTAGGACTAGAGGGTCCACCACACTATGAACGGGTTTTGTTGCACATCGGTTGTTTCGGCAATTGTCCTCTGCCATGTCACGTCGTTAAGTTGACAAAAACGGTGTTGAATAAGGTGAATATTTTCCTCCAATGTGATTGTTAAACAATCACGTCGGAAAATCTACATAACTTCTCTGCAAATTCACTCTGTCCATTAATGGCCAGAATTGCCTGAATTATTTGAAGAAGTGTGGTTAACAAGACATGCTGTTGCAAATGAATGAGAAATGGTGATTCCTACTATGTAATGAAAATTAATAGAAAAAGCGTAAGGTCAGTGTTTTATAATCAACTACTATTTTGCATTTGATTGTTGATTGGCAAGAAGACAATCATTGGCGCAGTGAAACATGGACTCTCTGGGTAGATTCTGCTTGAACCTGCCAAGAAAAGTATTATTAGCTTGTGTTTTATTAGGGCGAAAACCCATTTTGCACGTCATTACAGAGTGTAAAATCCCCTCACTCGCCGAATGTAGCGCTGTGGATTCGGCAAATACCTCATCTTCAGTGGGAAAAGTGTGTAACTACAGGAACAGACAGTTGAGCAAACAATGATTTACCAAACACTCGTAAAGGTCAAGCGATTGAGAAAAGATTTCAGAATATTCGACTTTTCATTTCAATAAACTTAAAATTTATTCTGAGTGATTTAAAAACACGGGGAAACCAGAAAACTGGATCTGTAAACTCCGTGATCCTCCACAGTATAAAAATGATTAAACCCAAATGTTATGAACGATCAAGTGCCCCATTACTATATTTTAGATCGTATCAAACTACCTTATTCTCAGTTTGGCAATGGCTGATCTCCTCGTTGCGGTTGTTGTAATGCCTCTGAGCCTAGTACATGAGGTTTCCAAGGTGTGGTGGCTTGGTGAGTCCATTGCATTTACTTTAATTCACTAAACCCGGCTGTCCCTCTCAAAGCACTCAAAGCTGGGGAAGGCCAAAAGATGTCAGGCTTTAAATAAAATGGATATCTGGGACTCCTCTGTCTTCTAAATAAACGGTTTGCTGGGTTTAGTTGAAAATCCAGTAGACGAGATACAAAATTCAAGGATATAACTAATGTGTATTACAGATCTTCCTGTATGCTAGAGTCACCATCGTTTTTAATGATTCCTGTAATTGACTACACTAGCATTTTGCACTTAATGGGTAAACAGACCATTACGAGTGCAAAAAATGCTTGATTCGAGGTTCCATGGGAGCACTATCTATTTGCATTTTGATAAAAAAGGCAGTTTTTTGCAAAATTCATTTATCTACCAAGCTGATTCGTTTCATTGAATAAGCTACTCATGCAGTGCATTTGAAAAGAAACGCAGAAGCGAAACATGATTGGCGTCCAACAAATAACGTTTGTAAATCGTAGTGCAGCTCCCCTAAGTGTAGCCAAACTTTTTTCAATTCCATGTAAAAGAAAAAGTGCAATTGTAATTTGTTCGAGATTTATCCAATTACGATTACTTTTTTTCTTTATTTACGACTGAAGATGCAAAAAGTTGTCGCTTTCTTAGCGCTGTTAGATGGGGATGCATGAATTGATGCAATAACTGGATGGGCGCATGCCCTTTTGGTAGTAGAAGCTTTGTTGCGTTGTTTTGTAATTAATTTGCATCCAATCTCGGGCACGTACAATAGACCTTCAGATTTACTAATTAGCATCATTGCAATAAACTTCGTTTTACCATTAATCTTTTAGACATTTGAGTAGGCGTGTTCCAAGTAAAACTACCACCAGAAGACACTAAGTGTTAGAGTGTACAACACAGCACTCCTGCCTAAAGAGTTGAAGGGTATCATAACTTCCTCGGAATGTTAAGCACTGATGCGAATTGCAGGAAGCAGCAATCAACTATTCTCTTACAACGCTGCAGAAATGTTTGAGATCAACTTTTAAATGTCTTTCGATAGCGAGTGACAAGAAAGCAGAGATCACTTAAAAGGTAATCTGTCAGAAAACCGTACAAACTAAATAATTATATAAATAGGTCTTCCCTATCATTTCCTTCTACTTTGGACACTGTTAGAGAGAAAAGTATGAAAATAATTAGTGTCTGGAGACGTCAGGTACAGGAAATAAGCAATCAATGGATAGCTACTAGTGCCACATACCTCATTATAGCCAAAGATTCTGTTGAACTCATCAAGCCCTACGTCTCTTGCATAATACCCTGTTATTATTATCCTACTTTTTAAGGCAAACTAGTTGTATATTTTATTTTCTCGATATCTGCGCCTTATGACTGGTTTGATTTTAAAGCCGTAAAAAATCCTCAAAATACTTTTCCCTGCCCCCAGCATAATCCAGCAAGGTAACTAGGAAGTTTATTATCAACTTCCAACAAAAGCAATGGACTCGTTTTTGCCAAAAGCAATTATTCACTTGCACCACTTTTATGTGTGGGCAGTATGTAATATCGCGGGCCTGCCGCAAGATGCCTCGATCAATGTTTGCGAAACGAATACTCATTCTCCAAGGAAAACCTTCCTAACTTTAGTGATAAAACTTGAAAGAAAAGTCGTAGGATGGTACACACGTACGGTAACACAGAGCTAAGCTGAGATTTCACCAAGAGGTAGAAATGGAACACGTAAAGTGGTAATGAGGTTAAATTGCTAATCCATTAAAGCTAATTGATTGAGTAAACTTTTTGCTAAAATTAAAATTCTTTTAAGTAGAATCAGATCCGATTCACTTTGGAAGGAGTTGACGTGGTAAAACTGAGATCTTCATGCTTCTCGAATGCAGTTATCTATGTCGTTATGTTTTTACAGCCTGCTAGTTAACCCTTTGGAATTAACTACGCACACTGGGGTTACTTTAATTTTGCTTATTTTTTGCCAAAGAACACGTTTTGTCTTCTTAAATAGTGAAACGTGTAAAAGTGAATAATAGGTCGGTTGAATTCGATAACGCTTTGGTTTAACTGCATTATTTTACAAATATTTTGCTCAAAAGGAAACATAATAAGCAAAGAAAACGGAGGTAATTCTTTACATCATTTGTGCTGATATTTTTCCTTCATAGATTCATAAAGTCGAGGCGTTACAGAACAACTTTAATTAGTGTAACCAAACAAATTGAACATTATAGCAAACATGCTTGAGTGACTTACAAGCAAAGCTGACCCACCAGGGCCAGCGGTTACGGTTTATTATTAACGTGACTAGAGCTCAAGGAAATACATCTTCTACCTCTGAGAAAAGGTTAACTGCGTTCCGTATTTGGGTCACTGAGCTCTATGAGACATCGCTTTCTGCTTCATGGTAATCCGGAATAGCTAATAATGTTTTTCAATTGGATATGCAAAGACGCATTATTTGATGCAACTGCAGCTCTCTCTTAGAAACTTTGCAACTAAAGTCAGGGTGAGACTTTAGCACTTACCTTGTATTTTGAACAAATAAACTTCAAGAAACTTTAAAAATTGCCACAACTGATTTACATCTGATACATAAGTAAGTCTTTCGATGGAGGTGAGGGGTGTTTGCTTGAGGTAGGTAAAAGGGGTGAGGAAGTCTCAAAAACGCTTCAAGCACAATCTTTTAAGCCTCTTCGGAATTGTGCCTTCGGCATCTTTCGGAGAGCAACGCGTGGTCAATATATGAAGTGTTCCGAGTCTGCAAAAGATTTTCATATTTATCTATTAATGTATTATATCCTTAACTCATTTATACTTTTCTGTGCAATTTGTTGATCTCTCTTCACCGGTCCAACACTTCCTGAATTCATCCCTTGCAGTGTCAAAATTTATCAATGTGCCACTCAAATTTTACTATGCATAAAAAACGTACGCACTTCGCATTTTGCTATAGATTAAAAATTGAAATTAACCTAGGAGCCCAGTCTTTAATATCTGGTTAATTGTTGTCGGATTTCGTCTTTCGACTCAACTCAATATCTGCACCACCACTTTGCGGTAAAGGTAGGATGGAAGAGAATTTTTCCTCACCAAATCTCTAGCTAATGCAAAGAGCAAAGAGTTGTATTTGGCTTGTTTTACTTCTTAGGGCTTCCACTTTGTGATTTGTGGGTATGCGCGGACGTGCTCCTGTGCACAGTTTCTACCCTTCACCTGTGTGCTATTGCAATCGAGCGCTGTCTAGCGGTAAGTAGCCTCGCCTATCTGCGCCACCGCTCGGCCACCTTTGTGTTAATTATGGTGGGTATCTGCTGGATCCTCGCCACCATGGTCAGTCTACCCGCTCGCTTTCACACTAAGCGCCAGCTTGAAATCCCCAACGTCGTTTACGAGGGCATCTGCGAGATCAACATGGAAGAGGGCTACACCATCTACTCTAATCTCCTCGCTTTCGATTTGCCTATGGTCTTCATCGTTCTGATGTATGCTCGTATCTACTTTACCGCTCGTCGTCATATTAGGAAAAAACATTTCATTAAATATCAAACCAATTCGACCACCAAAAGGGGCAACAGCCATCAATCGGCCTTTTCCATCGAAAGTCCGGAAGGCCGCCCTTATCGATGCTACTGTTGTGGATACGTCATGGAAACAAAATTTCACAAGGGTAGAACCATGTTCAAAGTGGATTCTGCTCGGTGCTCAGAATTTCGATGTTCTAGCTCCTCCAACAAAATGACAGTAGTCACTGAGCCTTCCAAAACCATGGTTGCAGCGGCAGTGACAGCCATGCGTATGGCGGCGACTATGATTGGCACCACAAAGGAACCTGAGTGGGGAAACTACGAATTCGAAAGCTCAGACAGTGAAGGGGCTTTTAATGTAAACTCCTTTAACTCTTTGAAAAACCCGAACTATGATGACGAACCACAAATCTATGAAGGTAGACAAACGAATTGCCAGCCCTTGACTTATGATATTCTGCGTAGTCTACAGAAGCAAAAAGAGGTGGACTCGATTCGAGAAGTAATAGGGTCTCCATCTGGAAAAGGACTGGTGCGTGAGCTTTCAATCTACACAAATCATTCCTCAATTCTGTATGCAGATGAAAATTCCAAACCCAATTCCCTTTCCTCTAGCATGTACGCCTCGGTGATACAAGCCTCCGACTCGAGAGAAATCGAAAATGGAAGCACCACTGAGGAGCATCAACTGCGCAACTTTGTCCCTCTATGCATTTACTACAAAAAACGAAGGCAACAACGATGGTTAGCACAGGGAAAGATTTTTAATATGAAGGCTAGTGAGGTTATGAAGAGCTTATCAGTGAGTGAGCCAGATTCAGGTATAAGGACCGAGGAGGAACGTTATATGCGAGAGCGTCTGGAGCAAAAACGCGAACGACGAACGGTTCGAACACTGGCCATAATCACAGGCTGTTTTGTCCTTTGTTGGCTCCCCTTCAACGTTCACGCGCTGCTTTCACCGTTCTTTGGACGCATTCATCCAATCGGTGTCTCTGTGCTGCTCTGGCTAGGGTACCTTAATTCTCTCCTAAACCCCATCATCTACACCATCTTTTCAAAGGATTTTCGCAGTGCCTTCCGAAGAATCATTTGTCAAGGTCCGCGGTTAAAGTGCTACCGATGAGCACCCTGTGCCCACAACCCCGCCACTTTCTTCCCTTTCCCTCCTTTCCTTGGCTTTAAAATTTAACAAAGTGTGCGCTGGAGCGCTTGAATCCTTTTCCGAAGAAAATTTTCCACATCATCAACTTTAATTTCTCTCTATCCCGATGTTCCACTTATGCACAACTCATTGTTTTTGTAAGCAAAGAGGCCGATAAAGCGGTATTTGATCAATTTTGAGATTCGCGGTTATTTTATCAATAAAACTATCAAAAATGTACTTTCTTTTCCCTGCAAGACCTTTTGAATTCTTCCCATACTTGGGATACTTTCTCACAAATATGCTGCCTCCTCCCTTGCCTTGGATAGCTTTTAACCATTACTTTTGATCTTTTCACTGAGAGTTGGTTTAGCAATTAACCACTAATGTATCGCAAATACATAAACGTAATGAACTTCAATTTTAAAAATTCGTGAGTTAAATGAAGATAAAAGTGAGGCTAGTTGGTTTGGGCAAACGAACGAATGTACCGCATCTACGTTTGGATTGTCCTTAGAGGGAACGTGAGACATTAAAATGAAGCTTGGACTTTCAGAAGAGCAAGTAGAAGCCCACCGCTCACAGTCGGCTCTGTCCGGAGTTTGGACAAGCCTATCGCAGAGCCTTACGAGCAAAGTAACCTCTGTGGGACCTCATCCAACGGCCGAAAAGCATATGCAATGACAAGCACAGGCCAATTTCATTAAAGACGATATCAGGGGCAAAATGCGAAGGCACGCTACCACTTTACTGCATTCAAAGTGGCCAAAATTGGTGCGTTTAAGTTTCACAGTGCTCCTCGTTCAGGAATGCTATTGAAGTCAGTCCTTCCGTGATTAACATCTTCTCTTAACCCGTTTTGTTCCTAAAATTTTTTTCATAATAGCCATTTAAATGCATCTGGCTTAGCAAAACTTGAGTACCATAAAAGAGTATTTTAAGGAGATGGCGAATGAAATCATGCCCTAATTGAAATGCGGAAGAGAGGTGAAGAAATCATCGAGTTGTGGGTCTTGGCAGCCAATTTTATTTCGAAATCTCAATTCATCTTATCCATTTCTGACGCTTTGCAATGAGATCAAAGCAATACGAAGGGAATAATGAGTGCGTAGCTTCTAATGTCCCTTTAAGGCGCCCTTCAAAGGCAACACGCGAGCGAAATAGAGACTGTTCAATCATACTAAAACCACCCTGGGGTGATTTAATGTGTTACGAAGCTTGCAAACAACATTATAAAATTACCAGCACATTATTTTTAGCTCTTGGTACACCACAGTACACGGAAAATGGAATTTACGGTGATTATAACTAATAGATCTTGCAAAAACTGACATTTTAGGAAACAAGTCGATAGTTATAGTTCTAGATACATCCAATTCTTTCAACAAAACAGCATTCTACGACGCCTGTTTTTCTTCCACTAACATTTTTGCTTTGGTCTGTCTATTTTGGGCTGCTTGAAGCCATAAGGAAAGGGAAAAAATTTGACCAAATTAAACGTGGAAGATTGGGATTTAAGGTTTACCATGGCGATTTGTGATGGCTGTAGATTTCACTAAGGCGGACCACGCGAATAGAGGTAAATTAACTCAAACACGGCGAATACCTGAAGGAGCCCTCATGATTTTGGTCCCAGCGCTGGTGTCACATTATTTACCGTACTCAGAAGCGTCTGAGCTGAAGTGCTCGTGGGAGTTGGAGGCACCTGTGACATCACAGCTACATTGAGCGAAAAATCCACTAGCAATTTGGCAAGAATAACTTATTTGCCCTTACAAGCATTTCAAAAATTAAGAAACGATGTAGCTTCAATATGTCAACCTGCGAATTGCATTATTGCACATCACATGACAAAACCATACAGCTGTTAAAGTAAGGATCTATGCTGAATGCGATCCCAAACTCATTAAGTTGTCATTCTGTACAGCATTCATACCTCATGATCGCTATTGCTGAAGGCCCCTTCCACTGCTGCGGAAGCACATTTGCCCAAAGGATGGACTTGACTTGTCGCGTGTGCTTTGTGTAGTTGGTCTCAGCAACACGCCCTTCATCACCAAAGGGTTTAAAACCTACTGTTCAACAGGCAAAAAAATGTTCATCTAAAATTTACAAATGCATTTTCGCATCTTAAAGCTACGGACTATGATAGGGTTTTAACTCAAAAACAAATTGAAAGCCGCCTTTTCTGAAAGGTACAAAAGAACTTTCAAATCCCAACGTAATTACAGCCTTTCAAAATTGTCCATTAACGCATTTATTCTTACTGATGTTAGGATATGGTTCATATAATAGAGTTAATTACATTTTCTTTAGTGTCAAATTTGCTTTACTGAAGTACAGATAAATTGTTTAAAATTAGATTGTTAATTTTATTGCAACCGAATTCCTTTCGGCATTAGCATTAAAACAAAGTGCTCGCAACCGCGATGGCATCTTGATGGCCTGCAGTTCTCCTTCAACCTGCAGCCACATACTTTTGTGTCTTCTCAACGATCAACGACTTGTTTAAAACGAGCAAAGATAGCTGTTAAATATAATAAAACAGTGTCACAGATTGGATGCTTTGTCGGAAACGGCACTCCATAACTCCAAAAGGCTAGTCAGGAGCTCCTCCATCAAAATGTTGTGGGCAATTTGTGCCTTAATTGGATAAAGACATTAAACGAATTGTCCGCATATTTTTTTGATAAGCTAGCTTATCCAGACGCCTAGTCTCGGGAGGTGGAAGGGGCAGGGGCTGATAGGATCGCAGTATACGGTCTACTCAGTCGTCTGACTTTGAGCGGGGAAGAAAAGCGTAGTCATGGCATGAGTTGTTTCAGGAAGCAAAATTTCGCTCACTTATACACTCCTCCATGTTTTTGATGCGCTTGGAGACATTAGTGTCAAATAAGGCTGAGATGGGCTGGGGAAGTCTAGTTGAAGTAAAAATTTGTGCAAATTGAGCTATCGCTTAGGTTTTTGGAACTGTCTATTTAGGGCAGAGTTTTGGAAAAAATTCTAGATTCGATGCATAGGCGCCTGGAATTTTATTTTGTCGTTTTTCGAATTTTGGGTAACACTTCTTTGTAGTGCTATCAAAGAGGCAGCAAAAGGCTCCAGTTTTGCTGATCCTGAGGCAATGGAAACGCGTCAATAGTTTATTTGACTCTCGACTCTGCTGACGGAACACTAGGCGGCTCCACCCTTGTGACATTTCGTTTACCGTAAGTATTTTGGTGTTAGGGAATGGACTTCAAACAGGAGCAGTGGACCAGCAACCAGGGAGGCCTTAGTCCCCGCTATTTTTGTGGAATTGCTTGAGACAACGAAGACTTTTCAGGCTCACCCGTCCCTACTCTTTCTTGATTGCTGAAATAAAACATTAGACCACAATAATGACAAACGTCTACTGTCAAAATTGCGATACCATTTATTTCGCTTTTTTGCGACACTTAATTGCCTTTAGTGATCCAACATGCTGAAATGTATGACACTTAAGCTTATTCCGACAACTCAGTTTGGAAAAAAGAATTTGGAGTAAAATTGAGCAAATTTTGTACATCTCAACGAGAATTATTTATCACCTACGCCTTTTTTGTTCATCTCAGCACCTCTTTTTTATATACCTGATGGGATTTAGTTAAGCCTTATTCTTAATGAACACAGTTTTAGGGGATCAGGTCACTAATCCTTGCAATTACCACATTTGAGCAGTTTATGGCCTTTGATTGGCAGTAGGTCTTGCCACTTGGTCGACACACTTCGGCCATCCACTTGCTAGGGCTTGCATTAAACTTTTTATTAAGTACATAAAACAACATTAACCGCCTTATTATTAATATAAATGCAGCTTTGAGTCCGCGGTTTAACACTTTTTCATGCGCTTTTAATTCTTGAAGTAAGGTTAGAAAAAATGTTGAAGTCAGCAGTTGCCCGAGGCAGCCCTTCCGCCGGGTTAACCAGCAATGCCGACCTGGTCTTCGGCTCGTGCCAGTGGCCCCGAGTCCTGCCATCTACGGAATGTAAATAATGTGCCCCAGTCTTTCCCCTTCCTTCGCCATCAGAGGAGCCCTTGGCAGTTAATACAGCCTACCCAATGAATTATTTTAGCACCAGCATCAATTTACACAAACCAAAGCATGTAGACAAAGAAAATACTGTTGCCTCAATAAAAAATTTGATTTGACTATTCCACTTTTCCGCTTGTCCATTTGCTCCACTGTCTAAAAGGGAATGAGGTTGCTTGCATTGCTGTTGCAAGTTAGGTGGGGATGCTGAGGTTAAAACCGAAGTGCGAATTAGTAGTAAATTCCAATTGCATAAGCCACTGAAGTGATGCTGGTATCCACAACCTCCACTGTCTACTCCCACATTGCCAAATTCGGCACTGGTTCAACTAAAGCTGAGTACTCAGGCGAAGCGATTGCGTGAAAGACTTGTATTGATGCTCCAATCAAGCAGAAGTTAATGAAATCGTGCTGATGTCTGCTTTACATGCCTTCCATTCACATGGAAAACTGTTCACTCCGCGATCAAATATTAGGTGTATTGTTGAAGAGTATAACAATAATGTCTTTCCAGTGAGTTGTATTTCCATAATTATTTGTAGTGCAACTGAAGTGAAATCATATTTCCTAAACTAACGCCGTTTATGACCGAATGCGAAACTTCAACAAACTCTTGCATTTCCAGTTAATTCGGTAGGTAATTTTTAATATATCATAACGCAGACCTTCCTATTTCTCTTTTAGAGGCTTTCAAGTGATTGTATACTTTCATCGGTCTTGGCAAATTCCTCCCTTTGGCACACCGAGTACGTCATCTTGTAGAGCCCTATGACTTCCCTGAAGGCTAAAAAAGCCATAATGCTAGAGCAGAATAATATACTGTTTAGGTGAAAATGAGATGAGGGCTTCCGGCCTATCCAGAGGCCAAACTGCGCGGCGAAGCTACAACGACCGTGACCTTCAGTATCCTCGTAACCAAAACGGAAGGCTGCGCAAAGCGTTACATTTGTCTAGCTATGGAAACGGAATGTAACATCCCAGAAGTCATCAGCTTGTTCATTCCAGCGGTGCACATGATCATTAGCAATAGAGGCTTAAATGGACAAAATTAAACCCTCGCTTGTAAATCAAAATCAGATTCCTCATTGTTTGCATAGAAAGACAACTCGGCGTTTTGCCTACTTTCAGCATGCAGGACCAAATGAGTAGACTAGACATCTATGGTAGCATCCCAAATGTTGATCAAAGTGAGGCCTTGCTTGTGAAAATTGATTTACATTATGGTCGTCATTATGGTAAAGGGCTGCTGAAGGCATTGCTACTGTCCCTCCATCGGGGGTCTGACATCCAGGCCGTACCAATACCTCAAGCTCTAGCGTACGTCGGCGACATAAAGTATGTCTCCTCTAGCCTCCAGGGAAGTCTTGAAGGGCTTCATATTCTTCTTAAAAGGTTAATTCATCCAAACAAGATTCAACATATATATTTATTAAGCATCGTATTTTTAATAGCTGGGAGGAAGTTAAACCCAACTGTGGACTACTTCTCAGTTACTCGCATTAGACTAACAGAAGCCTTCAATTCTCACTTTAAAATCAGAGCGCACTAACATCTGCCAATTCCTTAACAGTAAATGGGTGCTTAAGGTTAGATTTATAGCACATGCAAAACAGTTGACATGACCTGAGTGAAAGTAATTTCGTAAAGTTCAAATTTGGAATGGGGCGTTTCGGCAGACACACGAGGCAGAGGAGCGCTGTGCAATCGATCCCAGACGTTTGAATCGTGACGTTTGCCCTCTTCTCCGGTACGAGTCCCGAAATCCAAGTGCCTTCAATCAAAGGAAGGCAGCATCAATGATACCAAGGCATAATATCATAGAGCAGTCAAAAACTTCTCATCCTCGTTCGCGTTCAGCCTTTCCCGTTGCACGGAGGCCGCCGTTGACGAAGAAGAGAATCTGCGAACGTGGCCGGTCCATTGATGCAATGGGAAAACAGGTGAGTTTTATCAAGTCTGAAAGTGCTGCTGAAACGCTTGCTGACGGTGGCAAGCGATCTGGGCAGGATGGAACGGAAGTTAATCAGAAGGTACCACTGACGCACATACTGAACCCCGATACCGGTGTGACTGAGATGAAAAAATTTCAACGTAACGTTATCTATGCCCTTAATCGTCTAATAAAAGAAGCAGAAATGGAAAATGAAAAAAAGATCCAGCAGAAAAAGGAATATCCATTTAATAAAAAAGCGGGCATAACTGTTTAAGTAAAATTTGCCTGTAATATGTGATATGTGCTCAAAATTTTTATCTATAATAAATTTGGTAGTGTTTAAATGCGAGTTGCTTTTCTTTTTTCACGTTCACCAGCCCCTTTCCTGGAGGCTCCTGCGCGCGCGTTTTTTTATTCACTTCCGGCTTGTGTATGTCATTAGAATTTTTGAGCGAATTTTCGTCATTTGCAGCTGTTTGTGGTTCCCATTCTCAACTATATCCGCGCTGATCGTGCGCTTACCATGTTTAAAAAAGTGGGGAAGTTCACTAATGTAGTTTTAACCTTGTTTCGTTCATTGTGACTGTTTTCGCAGTGCCCTGAAACTTCCTTAAATACAAAATAAAACGTGACACTCGGGCAGAATATGTGTTTTTGAACAAAATTGGGGACTTCAGGCTACAAAAGTGGCCCAAAGGCCATGTCTTTTGGCAAGTGTACAATAGCGGCATCTCAATGAACCGTTGCTACTATCAAGACTCGAGCAGTTAACTAAAGAAGTACATTTGCATCTCCCCTCTTTTGAGCGTTGTCGCTAGCGTGTAACGAAGGAGATGCATGGCCACAGCCTCAGTTTTTCCCTTGAAAGCTCTACTAAATCTGGAGTTTCCTTTCAGATGGAGCCTGCATTGGAAAGACGAGGGCAGTAATGATAATCACTCGGACCTGTCAACCATCTGTCTGGGTTCTATCAAGCTACTAGAGGTGTGGAGTAGGCATCACGAGTTCAGCTAATTAGCACCTTCATGTAAGCACGGTAGAAAGCTCCATAATGAGCTTTTAGATGCTTTACGGCCGCAGCTATTGTCGTTCTAATTGCTGATAGCACGCCTGCAGAACACAAGATTGTAGCAGCTGCCACTCTTGGGCATTTAAATGAAATTCTCCACATTTTCCTTTAACCCCAGTATGTTCCACTTCTTCTGCCTCCCGCTAAAGTTCACTGTCCAGCAGCAGGAATCAGGATAGTTGTACTCCAAAATGGGGTCCGCTTTCCGGTGCCGTCAATGTATCGTCCCAGGAAGTATCACTTGGGAGTTGCGGCCCATAGCATAGGCGGAATCCTAAATGGCCTGTATTTAAAACCAAAAGTTGAAAAAAGCCAATCCATTGTAGCTTTATTTATTGAACCTGCCCAAATACCATTCGACTTGCTCAAGTGTTCCATTCTCACTAAACGGCTTGGGCACGTCTGCTGCCACGCCTCGCACATTGGCAGGCAGCAGAATTGCTATATTTGTTTGAAAACTTATGCAAAATTTGCCCATTGTCTAAAGGATTACCAAGAATTTATTCGTATTATTTTAAGCACTAGCGTGTCAGTACTACGTTAACCTTACTCTTTGGTATTTTATACACATTAAAAACCCTGTCATATCCGAAATGCTCGACATGTGCCAGCTTTTTATGACTGCACTAATGCGACTTCGATGAGTTGGATACTACCGGTATGACAGCACAGACAAGCGAATTTTAGGGCTTTCCTAAGACATCGCCTTAAGGCATAATGCGGCTTAAAAATGCTTTCTTTCACCAACGGACTTTGTTGATACCTCAAAATCGTTGTTTGATTGTGTTGTCTGATAATCACCAGAGCACTTGGTCATATGGCTGCTGCACAGTTTATGGCAATCAGATAGTTATCCATTCTACCTTCAAATGTAAGTATATAATGGATTGAATGTCAGCTCAATTCTCAGTCTTGGAACCAGAACATTTGGGTGCTCCGCTCCCTTACCTCCGCCGGACGGCCTGGTCTCCAGTTCATGCTAGTCGCCTTCAAACCCGAGGTGGCGCATGTGCTTTGGCATTATCACGCTCTTTTGGTCTTCATAACAGTTCCATTTTGACTTTAACACACAAAACGGCAAACCTTCTTCGAACTCCAAGGCTTTTGTACCATTTAATAAAAAACTAATTCATGGTGCAAACGATTGCAGCCACTACGAAAGCGAATGAGACCAAATGGCGGTAATGCTCCAATCCTCAATTTCCTGCTTCCTGTTATTTTGCACGTTAAACTGGGCCTGTAATTCGGATTTTACCAAAGCCAACTTCTGCCTTTGGTTCTGTTATGACTCGTAATTGTTAAAAGGCACTTGTGCTAAGACCACTAACAAGATATTTCGCTTAAGTATTTAAACTTCCTAGCCTAGCACTGCTTTTGCTGATATCGTCAAAATCAGGACTGACTCTCTAAAACGCAACAGATGCGTTTCCCTGAAATTCACATTTTAATGCTGGGCGCGTCATTTGCAAACACGATTAACCTCTGCCTGAACGGTTCCAAAAGGCTGTATCCCCGTGCCAACTTGGATAGGACGATCGGTTTCTCAACCAAATATCTGCCTTCATTACTATCAACAGTGGCAACATTGTGACAAAGCATTACCAAAAAATACATTCCAAAGTTAACTTTACAGCATTACAGTCTTTCGGTGTATTCGTACCTTGGCTATTCATAAAGCATCTCACCTTTTCTGGCGTAAAATGTAGACACGCACTACATTTGCAAATGAGAGCCTTGACTTATTTCTAGGGAGAGAGGTAAAAATTCTTCGTTGTAGGCTTCAAAATTGTTTTTTAATCAAGCAAAAGACATTCTCGCCTAAACTTTATTTTTAATACTAATCTATACCCCTGCGCGCAGCGACTTTTAGCAACTGAAGCGGTCTTTGTTTGACAAGTAAATTACTTGTGACAACCTAAAATTTGAATATTATATTTGCTACCTCTAAGATGAATTGTTTTTAAGCTTATCGTTCTTGTACTTATTCGTTGTTCTCTTCCAAAGCTCATCCCGTTGCCGTGTTGACACACCTCACTTGCAAAATGGATGCTTGAGTAAAGCGGGTTGAAATCCTATTTTTTGCCCTTTATCCACATATACTTGCAATTATTCGCTTTGTCTAGCTCGAGAGCTATCAAAAATGTCTCCACTTCAGCTTAGCTCATAGCGATCGGCACGTCCAGACACGTGCACAACCACCTGCAGTGAATGGCTGTGTCTCGTAGTCTTCATGCAAATGAACCTCCGTCATCAGTCGAGACACGCACGTGCCTTCTGCCGATTATGATAATGGGAACTCTTCCTCTTCGCTCGTGTTATGTAAAAAATTGCTTTTTAAACTATTTTAGTACCTGAAAATATTCTCACGGTTAATTGTACGTTGCCACCATCACCAGCACCATCGTTGACCTAAGGCTTTTGGAGCGGCATTTCTTTAGGTACACATTATGACTCTGACTGCTATTTAATCAGAGCATATGTCTTTCATGCCACACTACTTGTTTTCTCCGTACAAAGTATTCTTCGTATGCATAACGAAGATACTAATAAAGAAAAATCGGTAACAGCAAACAACGACGCATAGTTTTATTAGTTCAAGGCACTGCTTAGGTCATATTTGAGCGATTACGTTGGTCTAAAAATAAGAAGTTGATTTAGAAGCATTGCTTTTGGCAGATTATACAACCCAGATAAAACGCATCTGACACATCAGATTTGGCTTGGATACCCAGCTGAGAGCTAGTATCCGATTATCAGGTCGTACATCTCCTAGATGGCCAAATTTAAGCAGAAGTGACTGCCCGCTTTTTCTGTCCAAACAAAACATGTCTTGCATCGCCCTTCTCCTCTTTGGCAGGTGTGGCATGGCCGGAGGCAGTTTCTGTCAAAAGACCTTCCACCTTCCCCTCTAGAAAGTTCAAGAGAACTCAATCAGAATGTGATGAGTTTTGAACACCTTACAGAATGACAGAGTTTTATTCATAAAACATCGGTAATTTAAAATTACCCTAAGAATGTTGCCGAATACTGGTAAATTTTTGCCAAATCTGGCATCTCATTTTATCAAACTCCCCTTTGTGGTTCGCGGTCAATTTTTCCGAAAGACTCGCATCTTCAAGGCATATGATTGGCACCCTACCTTTAGCCCTGTCCGAATATCTATCCTTAAGGCCACCTTCATAGTTAGCCCGTTTGCTCAATAAACTTTTTTGTGGCATTCCAAAATTTACTTGATATTTTACTTAAAGGCATCATAAAATTAACTGCTTTTTGGTTGGCGGTGTACAAGCACAGGGTTAATGGTTGGTCATATTAATCAGACCCAGACACTTGGGCAAGCAGAGCCTTGCCTACAACCGGTAAGCAGTTCGTTTGGGCTGTCGCGAAGTATGCGGTTCAAGTGTCAAAACGTGCGTGTCTCAAGCGTGTTTATGGGTGTGGTCCCTGTTGTTTAAGACCATCTACTCATTCTGCCATTTACTTAAGGAAGTCAAAGGAAAGGTGTTTGGCACTTAGAGCTGTTGAAGCATAATTCGGCTGCTGAGGCAGGACCGCAGGAGCATCATTCGCCTCATTGTTTGTTTACGGCCATTCTTAGGTACTAGCGGTATTTGATAAAACAAAATTCTCGGGCAGAGATTAGTCGTTAGAATTGATATTTAAACTGTAACTGATTTTGCTATGCATATTTCACATTTTAAAGGTAATATTAAAGGCAATTCTCATGAATTTTTACAGTAACAACTTCTGCCGACCGTAGACTTTGCAGAATTAAATGCGAGTGTCGAGTGATTCTTATAGAGCGGCTATGCTTATCCCGGTTGCCATCAATGAGAAAGTGCTTACGTTGGTTAAGACCGATGCGGATCTTAACTGCACTCAAAGGAAGCTGCCGCATTGTTTCACCATGCAATTTCTGTTGACAATTCAGTGATGTTACTGCAATGCATGTCTTTTTGCTTGAATTTACCTTTGGATGGGAGGCGGTTAGTGAATGCCAGTCGTGTGACGGATCGGCTTCACCGGTTCTTCAAGAATGAAACGTTCCCTGAAAGCACCCAAACCGTGATACTCCTGTCCCTTCACTTACCACCAGACCATAAAGCACGTCCTCATCCATCACCGATCCCATTCATTTGTACATAAAATACTGAGACGACTAGCAGCCTCTTTTTTTAAAAAAGTAGAGGAGTAATAAGTGCAGCAAAGGATAGGTGACATATGTTACCTGTGGCAGCGTTTAAGAATCTCAAGATCTTTCATAAAGGACGTGATTAAGAACTAAATGAAACCCTCACGTTGGAAATTTGATAACCTAAGTTTAGTGCTCTCTAGACGTAAACCAATATATAAGTGAATTACTGAAGGGTTGGACTCTTTGCTCACAGAATAGAAAGTAGGACTGGTTATGTTCAGCTGCAGACCACTTTCAATGATTTCTGTCTGTGTCATTTTGAACCAAATTCCGGGTAGTTTCTTTCCTCAGTGATTTACGGAAAGACACAATCCCCCCGTAATGGTAAATTCGACACAATTATTACTGCGAAGTATGGAAATGTAGAGAACAATTAACTGGACCGATTTTATAATCGCACCGAAAGCAAGGTAAAAAGCTAATCTAATCTTCAGCAAGCGTATATCTGTAGAAGAGAAAGGAGGATGCATTAACGAAACTGCGTCTGTAAAGTACACAGTCGACCATTACATGATGGGTCGGTCGTTGCTCGCTCATGGGTGCATTTTTACTTTAAAGGTATATTAGGCCAATGGTTTTTTCGTGCAAAATGTAATAACGTCAGCTGGAAAACCATTTATTGCTAAAAGCGAAATCACGCAAATTATGGCATTTCATGTGGTGAATTTTGAATGTGCATTGAGTAGACTTTCAGCTGGTATAGGTTGGCATATTTATATTTGATCATTACATGTAGTCCTCCCATAAATGACCTCTTTCAGGGTTGGACCCATTGCGTTTCGCTATGATTAATGACCCTCAGGCAAATTTCAATGTCTTTTTGTAATAAGAATTAGCGCCCTGAGTCTTCCCTGTGGCAAAAATAAAGCAATAGCATAATGGAAGAAGAGTTTATTAATAGCAGATAAAAAGGAGTGGAAAATCATTAGCAGGACTTGAAGACCTAGCTATCAAAACTACAAATAACAGCAGAGACTGAGGCGTTTATGTAATTAAAAGCCCGTTAAAATAAATATTATTTCTCTACAAATGCAAGAAACCGCATTACACACAGAGACAACTATAAGTGTCATGAGATGCTTCAGATAACTACGCTGGAATATTACATATTAACTCATATCTGATGGATGCCTATGGGCACTGTTCCATCACATGTGAACTCTTCTTTCAGCGTTCTGCAGTAAAGATAGAACCAAAGATACATGGGATTTTAATTATGGCTGTTTTGCTAAACACTGGAGTGACTTGATGGCTTTAACTGTGTACCTAACTACACCAAGGGTTTAGTTTCCGCAGATTGGCTTCCGCTATGCAGCGCAGCCTTCAGACCCTACCACCGGTGTACGTAGATAGGGTGTCTTCTTCTACAGTGCATTGGTTTGATACGAAATGTAATGCCTTGCATATGTGACTGCCTGTTTCAGTCACAGTTGTTTGGGTCGCTATATTGCCTAGACCAAGTAATATGGCCTCTGAGATATGCCAGAAACTCCGATTCCTGTTTGTTTCCTGAATGCGCATACTATGCCCTAGTATCACATCCTCTTTTGTCTTCAAGGGAGCCTTGGGAGGCTAAAAGGGGAGACATTGAAGATAAGTTAGCATTCTAACATCCAGAATATAAGCGCGATTATTTGTTATATACGATCACCACTGCGGTGAATAAATGAAAAAAAACGTCCAGCAACGAATAGCAACAAATATGTAAAAGTATGCATTTATGTCATTCGAAAACATCAGCAGTAAATTAATTCTGCCCAGGCTTCCATAAATAATGCGATCTTAAAATTTACAATAGGAAATTTTCTTTGAGATTAAATTTAATTTAGAGGTTTCTGTAATCCTCCCCATAATTGCAATACTTAGCTTGTTTGACTGACGGTTAGGATCACTTGAACGGCTATATTGTCTTGTTTGGATTAAACTGACCCTCAGACCGTGTCAGATGTTCCGGCTCCTCTGTAATTGAACGTATATATTCTGCTCTAGTGTTACGCCTTCCTTTGACTTGAAAGAAGTTTTGGGACACTACACCATTAGTCCCACCTACCTCTGCAGCAAACGCATATATGCTCTGCTCAAACGTTAATTAAAAGCTACATATTTGCTAAAATATGGGAGTATAGCTAGGGTTTAAGCGTCAATAGTAGTCATAAAGATGCGAGATTGCTTCCAAAGTGCAAAAAATTTATTAAGATCGTTTGGCTCAAAATCATAACAAGGTTCAGTCATGCTTTCGAAAATCTTACCTGCGCAAGTGTTATACTTGCTAAGTGCATATGAATGAACCCTATGAAGCTGATACCTTACCTAGCCGGTCTTGTTGTTATACAACACAATAGATTAGGCCGGTCTTTATAAAAGATCCAATCAGTAGGCGACCCATTTGCGTGCAAGGTGGCATAGGGATGCCTTCAACCCTTCGAGTATTCACTTTTGCACTTGGGGCGTCATTGTTTTTTTATCAGTGTCACGGCTACTTTGGGACAGTAGTCTACGTATGTCCATTGTGTAGTGGCATTGTATTTAGTGTGAAGGCATAAGCATGGAGCCCACAATCCAACACGGCGACTACCTGCTGGTGGAAAGACTCTCTCTTTATCGGGGCCAGATCAAAAAGTTGGTTTGTTTCTTGACCAATGCTACGTTTAGTGGGGATATTGTTGTTGCAAGACAGCCCCGTGAGTCTGGTGCCTGCTGCCACATCCTCAAGCGCGTCCGGGCAACCGGGGGTGAAGCCGTAAACTACTGGAGCCCCAAGTTTGCAAAACCCGTTACCGCATATGTAAGACGCTCTTGTCTACGCAGCATATCTAGCAGACCTTGGCTGCCTTCTAGTGCATAATCATGCAGCCTGCTTATGACTTTCAATTAACTACCATCGCTGGTTATCGTTATTTTTCCCCTGCACCGCACAAGGTCCCAGAGAAACATGTTTGGCTGGAGGGTGACAATGAGCGACACTCCCTGGATTCCCGAACCTACGGATCAGTTCCAATGAGACACCTGGAGTATCGTGTCTTCTGTCGTCTCTGGCCACTCTCCTCCTTCGGCAGGTTCAACATGGGAAACCGCACAAGGTGACATCCTCTACATCTCTACACCGAGATTGAACCGTGGACGTATCAATGTTACTACTTGTCGGCACCACTGCTCTTGTTTTTTTCATATCCTTGTGCAAATACACTGAGACCCACCTGATCTGTAAATCGAGTCCAGCCTGCCCGGCCGGAGTGATTTGGCAATCTAGACGCGAAACTCCTCCGAGAGGTTCCCAGTTTGTCTTTCACGAGTTTTCGTAACTCTACCAACATTCCCGTTGCCTATTATCACGAGTTCTGTGACGGTCGTTAAGACAGAAGATGTGGAGGTAAGTTAGCGTGGAAAATAGAGCAATAATGTAGTGTGGCCAATCAACAGATCTAGTGTAAGCATGAAGATTTGGAGGCCATGAAGGGACGTTGGTATTCCGAGCTCCAGGGGTGGGATGTTTCAAGAAGGGATTATTGTATGTACAGGATCAGAATCGTGAAACCCGGGGGAATAGAGCTTAGAAATGTCCAACGCGATCTCGAGGAATAAGCCTCAGATGTCCGCCGTGCTTCAGGAAAACTTCACCTAGAATGATCAAAAGTTTGGGGGAGTAAGGTAGCCTTAGTTCGTTGCTTAGTCTAGCTGAGCAAGAGGGAGACACCAAGCCAGATCTTCCGTAAAATCAGGACAATCTGAGACTACTCGGTTAAGCGCAAGCTGTGAGTAGGGAAGCGGAAGACATGGAAAGCAGATGAATGGGCGGGGCAACGTACCAGCGTTTTGATTGGGGTTTATTCCTATTCCGTCATCAGTAATTATAGCGCTGGTTGCCGGTGGAACTTTGAACTAAAGATCGCATCGAAAAGCTGTTTTTAGTGGTTCTTTTACTATTAGAAAATTGGATAAAGACGGAACTATTTGCTAAAGTACGCAAACGAGGCTGTATGGATTTAAAAGAGCGATGATGATTCGCCACCTGTTTGTACGTCGAAAAGCTGACATGAGGACCGACATTATTTCTTTAGGAGATAGGATGCCAACGAGGCGGTTGTAAATAATTGCGCATGAGACAACAAATTTGCACAAAAATAAAACTATAATGTTCCAGTACTTAAATTGGAGCAATTAAAAAGTTACTTAAGTGAGGAGAAAAGTAGGCGTATAAGGCGTAGTTGCCAGTGCGAATAGCATATTTTCTGCACAAATAGACCCACCTCCTCAGCAACGAATTTCAATACTGCTGTAAATGGTGTTGAGTCAGGCACATCGAGGCTGAAGAGATTAATCTTTTGAATAACACACATACATTTTAAACGGCAAGTTTGGATCAGATGTAAGGGTTATTTGAAACCGGACCTTTGACCTAAAAGTATGAATTCAGACAACAACTTCGAGGATATCACGCACACAAGAGAGAGACTGACTTACATCACGCCTCGCTTCCGCACACCAAATCACTGTCGACACGTCAACCAACAATGGCCTTTGGTCGACCTTATGGTTTTTTGTATCAGTATTGAATACCAGTATTCTCTCTCTGCAATTAAAAGAAGAGGACAAATAAATCCCATTGCACTTTCTTGTTTTTATCATCTGGATTCGTTGCAGATGATGAGGACATAAACGAAACATCCTTTTTTCCTCTTAATGGTACAGGTCTGTATTTCATCATTCAAGCAACTTTAAACCATAGCAATCCTAAAAAAACTTGGCAAATGAACACGAAGGAGTTGGAGATCATGGGTGACAGCAAATTGCCAACTTAAGAGGGAAGCTGCTTGCCTATTTGTGTGTGGGCCTTGAAGGTCCCAGTGGTAATTTTGAAGAGCACTGAGCCTTTCTCCTAGTCGTAAAATGTCCCATTAATATGTATAAGTATATTAGACTAATAATTTTTGGGAATACCTGAAGATAATAAGGCAGAACTAAACTAGAGTCAGCGATGACTGAAAGGCTACGTAAAATTAAACGCAACTAAACAAATTATGGTACGATAAAGCTTCACTCTGCAGTAATAAGCGCTGTCAATTTTTTGGGATTTCAGAGCCGAGCTATTTTTTTATTTTAAGACCAACTATATCACGGGCGCATTCATTAACAGGCTCTAAAGTGAGCACATTCTTTATGATAATAAACATTCCTCAAGCATAAATAAATTTGGTTAATTAAATAAAGACCTGAGAACCCATAGATTTGGTTGGAAGACTATCCCGCCAAATCGGGTTTGCTAACCACGGATACGCACCATACGCACCATACGCACCTACCCATATCAAATATCTTATTCAATCCAGGTGGAATTCATCTAAGATATTTTTACTGTGCTCTTAATAAACCCTCACAGCGTTCGATGGCATGACAAATTAGGCCTCAATACGTGCCATGACTTCGCTGACCTGTAAGCAGAAGTTATGTGCAGTGGTGGAAAAGTTTGCGTTCTGTAAGGCCGATGAAGTACAAGAGGCGCTAAGCCCTTAGCATTTCTACGTAAGTCGAAATTATCACAATGCTTCATTTACCCCTTTTTACCTTGATATGAGCTAAAGTCAGAGGGTCTGCATAAAAGTATTCTTGTTCATCACATAAAAACATACAATTGACCCATTTCTGATCATCAGCTCGTACTCACTGCCTTTTTACGGCCACTGGTGGTGGAAATTATGGACGCAATTAATGCCACTTTTTCCTTTCGCTTTCCACAAATTCTGATGCCTTTGTTTGAATTTTGATACTTTCAGGTGTTACCATCACTCTTACTATCTGGGAACACGCAACTCAACTTCACATGGTTGTAGTCCTGTCAACCAGCCGAGACGTTCTGCTCTCTGGATGGCTCATCACGATTCGAGGCATAGACATTACTCAGACGCAAGTCACCAGCATATTTACGCATAGGCCTGTTTGCCAAACATTTTTCTCACATTACCACTGCTACATGACAAACGAGATGCGCACCTTCCAGGTAGGCCACTTCCTACTGCGGACTGTTCGCTGTCTGGATTTATGGCTGTAGCGTATATATCGGGCCACTGGACGAAAATTGCATCGATGTCATTTTAGTAACTGTCGATTGCTGTGCACAAATGCTCGACTGGTTACGAAAACGCCACACACGACAGGTTAAACAAACACAGTTCTCAATTTGTGCGTTCAAGCCAACGAGGCTTTCGCTGTTGTTGAATGAAGCAGCCTTACACTTGACCGGTTTTGATTTTGAAAGTTTCAAGTACCTAATATTTTCGCAACAAAAATGCCAAAACGAGGGGCTCAGTATGGTCTAAACAAACCTTGGTGGTGGCAAAGTGTGCTATTTGAGATTAATAAAGATTCTCTAACAATTCCCAAAAAGTTATTATATCGAAAGTGACAGTCGGCAGTTGTTTGCCCAATTCCAACATTGCTTCTACGGCTTCTATGAGAACCATCTTCCTCAAAATATATGACCACTTGTGAAAGCATTACGACCATTGTTGTGATGAGGACGCTTGCTCTGTAGGCATCATTCCTGTGCATTAACTCACTCCGTTATGCTGTACTGCTAAAACTGGATAATTGATGGAAAATGAAAGAATATTAATTGGGGATAAAATAGGAATTGAGTGAGACCCATAGAAGCCAAAGTTATGAAGTTGGTTTAAGAAACTGTGTCAGGTGGACTATGAATTTGAGCTCCATTTGGGGCTACTGACAGCTATGCACTGTCTTGTCGTTGTCTTTCAGCGCAATAAGTGGTTCAATAACTTTGTCTGAAAGAGTGCATGTCTACAACTATTAATCTCCATCCCGCAACCACAGCATTGTGATTGTACTACTTAGAGGTAAAATACATTATTAATTATTTTGTACAAATAGCTGCCTACTATGACGATGACTGGTATTTGATGGAGTCGCTGTGTTTCATGTTAATTGTTTGCCTTTCCATTAGCCCACCCAATTTTATCCACTTCCACACCTATGGTAAGAAACCCCTGCGACTGTACGAACGAGCCGATATTTGCGAGATGAACAAGTTCAAACGGCATCAAGATCACTTGATGGGTCGGGAGGTCAAAGTTAAGAGGAGTTCGCAGAGAGCGCGGGAGCAATGACTTGACGAATGCCTATGGCGTATGCATTTCTTACATGCTAGTGCGAATCACAGGACCTTTTTACGAGACACGCCTTAGGCGGCACAAGCTTTTCGATCACCTGAAATAGTCTGATCAGCTTAGTGTGCCAACACTGCTTGCTGATTTGCGCCTGAAGCGGCCCTCCCGTTGCTGTGTGACCTGAGAAAAGGTAAGACCGCCAGTGCTTATTTCATTGGAAGTGTATTTCAACCCAAGTAACTATTTCTGATTTTGAGATGAGTTTGGGTTATGATGGGTATCCAAAAGAGATGGACAAGATCGAAGGATTGATGACTACAAATCGCTACTTTGGTTTAGATTTAAGCTTCCACCTTCTGCGCATCTTCGACGAAATGCTGCAATTTCATTGGCTGCTCCAAAAGAATATCTCTGTCTGAATGGCTTAGCATTCAAATTAATCTTACTAAAAAATTAAACCATCTATCCGTCTACTTCAAGCATTCGCATTAGTAACTGTCGCATAGTCACCAGTTTGCTCTCTCAGAAGTCAGCGCTCCACCAAGTAACCACTCACTGCCTCACAGCAATTGACTGCAAACGTTAAAAACGAAGCATGCAAAAAATCCCTTTTGGGCGCCTTAGCGTGAGTCCCAATACTTAAATGTGCTATGGAGCAAAGGATTACCCATTCGATTACAATATGGGAAAATGATAACCTAAAAATTAATGACATTGGCGACATCTTCACCTCACCAATGGAGACTAGACAAAATCCGTCCAAATGACAAGCTCTAATTATTCAAATGGAGATTCATCCACAAACTTTTCCTATCAAAGCTCCCAACCCGAGTTTCCTGAAACGCTGACAACAAAACACAAGTAATACGCTCTTTACTCACAACACCAATTCTGTCCGGTCGACACAAAAAATGTTTGAAGCGCACGCTCACAGAGCGATACGAGTGAAAACTCACCATTAATCAACACTTGAGGGGAAGTTGTTGGCCCAATTTGAAAACTACGAACAAACATAAACTGATTTACGAAAGGTGAATCATCTATTGCAGAAACTGTAGACGTAACTGTTAGGTATATTAATGAGTGTCATAAAGAGTGGACCAGCGCCTTTTATTTTTTATGAAATAGCCCGAGTTACCTACCAATATTTATAAAACACATCCTTCCACAGGCCCCTTATGATTCAAAACTCGATGCCACGGTTAATAATATTTTCTTTAATGACGAGGTGACGGAATAAACAAACCCATTATCGCAAGCGGCCTTCCAACTCTACGATAAGCTGTCAGTGTCTTTGCATGCAGATTGTAAGGGAGTGGAGGAAGAAGGGGTGATGGTGTGCTGACTCGAGCTGTGAAGCTGTACAGAGGGCTGGTAGATATGGAGAAAGGGACACACCTACGCACACGCACGGAGACTGGTGGACAGATAGGAGAGGGGATGAGGTTTCTCATTGAGGTGGGATTGGCGAAGACTGGTTGGCCAGACGACCTGAGCCTTTTCGGACGGACCGACGGAGTCCCGACGTCACCGAGGTGCTGTGCTTAAGTCGGCCCTACGGATTAGATAAGTCAACAAGACGCGCAAATTAGGCGGAGCGGACACAAATACAAAGGTCATGGGTTAAAAGCAAGCGCTTTGTAGTGCATTCAGAAATAAAAATGCTGGCTGATTTTGCAATTTAGTGTGACTACAGCGATCAACTCATACAGCAGTACCTCGTTGCCTCAGGCTTCGTGTCAGGCTAGAAATACGGCAAGATTAATAAGGTGGTGGAGACTTCAAGTAAAAATGTAGAATGACCAAACACTTGCTTAAACAAATAAAAATTAACATGTTGAAAACAGGATCACTAATAAGTTGGGAGGAAATCAGACCACACGGAGCTGATAGGATATGAGCATGAAGGAAATCTCATGAGCTTTGTCGAAGTAAGAAAAATGGATGCAAGATGCGTAAGCTTTAATGCCCTGCTTACTTGCTGGAGGAGTGATGCACTCTAATATGCGCACAAGACAATCCGATCGCAAACTCTGTGTGCGATTTGGCCGCAAAGATCTTGAAAATAACCTAGTACTGAAGCCACCTTGACAAGCCCTCATAGTGATGGACGCATTGACATGCGTGCAAACATCGAGATGGAGCACGAACGGTCCAGGTAAAAGCGGGGACGATAAAGGACGCGAACTTATTCGGTGAGCCCGATGTTATTCAACCCTGCATTCTTCCTGGATCAAGAAATCAGTCGTATTTACGGGCGTAATAATTGAACGCAAATGTAGCACACTTCCTGCACTTTGCCAACTTTGACAAAAAAAAGCATCAGAAAAACCACCTACAGCAGTAGGCTTGACTCCCACCAATTCGGCGTTCCGCATATCGTCTCACTTAACAAGTGCGACGATTAAGGCTTTATCGCCCTAGTGCAGCTACTGATATGCACGAAACATAACAAAGGCGTTAGGAAAACTGGACTGAGCAATCTAATTTGCAACGCCAGAGTGCTTATCTTGATTCGATTAGATGGGTACCGGCATTTTGCATATGAAGGGAATATTTCAAAGAATGATGGCGTTTCAATATTCGCCTGACAGACGAGACGGTTAACAGTTAGTTTACTACTAGATCAAAATAACTTGCTAAAATAATGAAATAGATCCTATCAGCAGAAAGAGCCCAAATGGCCTTTTGGAATCCCTTCAATTACCTGTAATTTCTATACGAGGCTTTGAAACCAATCAAAGGAATGAAAAGAACAAAACAGCGAGAAACAGTCTGGAGACCAGTGTGTGACTCAGGAGTCATGACAGCATACAGGCTTTATTCTCGCACAAAAGACCGGCTAATAAAACTACAAAAACGTGGAGGTTAGAGCTTAAAAGTCCAAATAGACTATTGGCCCGGTAAATCGGATTACCGCCTTCCATAATTCGTGGGATTTAAGACGTGACAGGAAGCAATCATCAACGCTTTCAATAAAGCAAATTTTGCAATAAGAATCGAGTATTGGTAATGTGACCGGATAAAGAGTTTAAACTGTTAAAGAATCCGTATGTTCGATGACTTATCTGAGGCATAGAAACTTAAACACGACCTGAGAACTAAACACTCTCGTCGGGCTTGGGGGTTGCACAAGGAATAGTGGTCATAACACCTTTGAAAAGACGCCATCATTTAATGAATGAACAGAACGTAAGTGTGGGGTGGAATTGAACATAGTGAACGTGAGGTGTGCAATGGGGGGCTAAAAATGTCGACCAATCGGAGCGGAAAAGACATCCAAATCGAGGAATAACCCTTGACCGAAACAACTGTCTGGCGTTGACATGTTACTTCGGATGCGTTTTTCTGAAGCAATGACAAAGAGAATACCTGCAACCAGGCTGTATTTCGAGTAACAATGAAAGGTAGGTGATAAATGTAAGTGTAAAGATATTTACGTACGTCCGTAAAATGATAAGTGGAGAACAGCATGCCTTATTTCTGGTCAGAAGTTTGCATTGTCTGATCAATAACTTACAAACCACGAGTTGGTCTGCCTATGGTGATTCGAAAGCCGAAGGACATCAGCTTTCCCTTAGGTAACCATGCGACACGTTTGTGCGATGAGTCACCGGCTGAACTTTATAGGTCAAAATATTGCAGCAAGGCTTGGAGAATGTGAAATGACCTGACCGAGAAATGGATGAAAACTCAGTAAGGAAATGTTCCCTTAGAGCATGGATAGCCAATAAATAGTTTACTCGAAGGGTAGAAGTTGTCATCAATCGAAAGGCCACAGTTAGTTCATCAAGATCAAGAGAAGACGTGGAATCTGAACAAACTGTATACACCTTACGCCGAATAACATCAAGATCGCAAGAGTATGCGTTGAACGCGCGAGAATGTGGGTGAAGCATTAATCATAATGCAGTAGGTCTATTAACAAAACATAGCATCAAATCTCGCGAACCCTAACTTAATGCTGTATTACATGATAGAGTTTGAAATGACGAAGGGAAACTGACAGTAGGGAAAACAAAGCACATATAAGGAATAGAACAATGAGACAGAAGCATTCGTCTTTCATGGAACAAGACCAAAGATAGATAAAACATATCAACGACCCCCATGAAAACCCAATGATTTACCATACGCGAGGAACGAATGCGTCATTGGTGCTAAAATGGTAAGTCATCAGAAGTACTAGATAGTTTAAAAGCAAACGCACTAATTGAAGAAACGTTGTAGTGAAGTTAGAGAGATAAGACACAATAAAACGGCACTTGCAACGGAATAAGCTAGTCATATAGCTTGATACTGAACTTATTAAACGAGACAACTGACATCTACACGTTGCAACCGGCCTGTCTCTGCATCCAGGTACACTTTAGATGAATATGTACTAATTGCAAAAAATGATGCTAATAAGAAATTAACTTTTCCTGACCTCGGCATCAGAATGTGCCCAACAGCTGCTGCATTCAACTAATTTAACTGCAATGTACGATGGGCATTAATCCAGATGGCAAAGCAGAAAACCGTGTGGCAGGTAAAATAAAACGCTTTTTTCCTAATAGATTTCACCGCGAATACAGGCAGATGTTAGTTTATGAGGTTTCTAGAATGACATGAAGAGATACGGGTCGTATGAGCCAAAGTGTTAATTTGACATGATCAACCAAACCGAACTTGAGTAGCAGATGCACGCGAAAAAAGTACGTCCGCCACACATCCGAAATAAAACGCAAACACGGCAATAGACTTGTATCAACAACAACAAAATGCTGGGGGCACATTAACTAATTATTCATGCAAAGTACACGAACGCACACAAATACGTCCACAGCCAAAAGGGGGGATGCCACCCTTTGAGTCTACATGTCTGTGAATACGACAGGTTGCTCCACTGTTATAGACTCCACTTTGCTAAGATAAGACAATGGGAAGAGAGAAACGAGTTTACGCACATCCAAGGGGCATTCCGGGTGCAAACACAGACAAAAGTGTAGGAGGATGTGTGTGGAGGTCGGCGCAACACTTACCGAGTGTGCAGGATAATACGACAATCTGGTAAACGAAAATGCATTCCCAAATGAACCAAGAAGATTTTTGGCCCAATGATTAAATTATCAGAGCAGGAAAATAATCACTTCGCAACCAACTTTGCAGCATGGATCAGTTTAAAGGGAGTACAGAATGCATAATCTCCATTTTGGATAAACTCATCTCACTAACAATGAGATTGCGTAGTAATAAATAAAATCTGTTGCTGAATCGATTATTACGTTCTAAAAACAACTGCCATAGTTCAAACCATCCACAAAGTACCTGCACGTCCGATAGGACTGCTGATTCAAAGACAAGGAATCTGAGGGATCACGATAATGAAAAGAACCAACTCTGTGCTGCGGAGCTTTAAAGGATTGTGTAAACGCATAACTATCAATCCAAAGTCAACATAAAACCTATCCAACATCTCCGATAACAGCACGGAAAGTTGGCTTCGAATTTCCAAAGGGACGAAGAAAATAAGACAGGGGACCATCCAAATAAGAGGCGGAAGGTTATTAGGCAGAGAGGCGTTAAAGGAAAAAAGTAGAAGAGGAGCTTCTGACGCTGTCACCCGCTAACAATGACAAACTTTTTACCGAGGCGGCCAAGCTAACTCTAAGGTAGTGTTAGTGCCTTTACATCTATGCGTGCGTGCAGCAGCAGCTATGCAAATAAAGGAAAGGAGTTAGGTGGAGCTATTGTTCACCTACGTAGACGGGTACATGCCTTCGCGACCGCTGAAACGGAGAGTAAGGCTGCAAAGAAAAATTGGGGCTGGAGAGAGATCATAATGGGAAAAAAAGGGCACATTAACTCCATGAACGACAAATTCATTTGGTCCTCTCTCGCAAATGTGCGTAAGGGATCACACTTGCTTGCCAACTTATCCAAGATGAAGTATGAGAAAGAGACCACTCGTTTGGATAGTATAAAAACAGGCTCGGCGGAAAACAGCACAAGCTATCCACAAAACATCGTCCAAAACTGTGAGCCCTTTGAAAGCCGAAAGAACCACAGAAATTTAGTTAGACAGAAAATAATGGAATCTGGCGAAGTTTGATGAGTACTGAGAATTATTGGGATCGCCATTGAAATATTACAAGTGGTACTGCTGTTATAGACATGCAAATATTGCTGAAAGACTAGCCAGATGATGAGCTTGGGTTTAGATCGCGAAATCTCTACCGTCAAAGAGATCATGCAGGCACAAAGTCATCAGCAAGAACATGCGAGCGAGATTTTGGATGCGGAATAACAACCGATAATTACCCATCGGCTGTGGAACTTGTCTCACTGCTCTCACCGCTGAGCGCGGTGGAATGGGAGCAGGACAACGAGTCGTGTTCGAAGGTGAACTCTGTGCAGCAGGCTTTAGATTGGCCCCTGAAGTATAAGTGCTCAGGGGCTCTGTATTCGAACGAAGGTAGTAGACGTGGGGTTTGGGCAGTTTTATCCCCTCCTTTAACAATGACAACAATATCGATAGGTACCTAGACACCTGCGTACCTTAACTTCTCGTTGAGATGAGAGACCAAATAAAGTGGAAAAAAGGGAACTTACAGCATCTGAGGTGGATTTCCGATGGTCTGCCCTTAGGACATCCCCAGATTCAATGGCATTGAACGAATCCGTGTTTTGCGATTCCTCTTCTGTGAGCTCCGTTACGTTATCGAGGGGAACTAAAATAAACCCCGATCGGTTAGACGAGAGTTCGAAGTGAAAGCTAGGATAGCTGACAACAGCCATAAGGAGGTCTGATAACGACAATGGCTATGAACAGGACGTAGAAATAGCAAACAAGTCCAATGATCGAAATCGTATGTTTACACGCCCAAAACCAATCCCAGTTTTGTCGGTAAGAACGGTATCTGAGCATACGTCTAAGTTATCAATGTGACTAGTTGGTAGTAAAACGAAAAAGGTCCTAAATGAGCGCAATAGAGTGAAGGGCTTTCCTTCTCTGTATGTCATACAATTTAAAAAACAAGAATCGAATGGCATCAGGAACGAAGTTTAATCGACTTTTTACCGGAGCAACCACAAATGCTTAAATAAATGCAATCAGTGCACAGAAATTCATTTAGAGAATGGAGGTGTCATATTAAAAAGGGTAAGACGAAACACTAAGATGCAACCGATGACTGACGACAATGGCACTTGAAGACCCAGTTTTCACCCTTTAATTTAAACGAAAATGCCATGTGACACGTTTTGATCACCTTTTCAAATATACACGAAATTATGATGAACCATTTAGATTGATACACGAACTCCGGATTGTCACGACTTCCTAATAATCAGAAGTAATTAACATACAACGGTTTTACAAAGAGCGCTGCAACGAAAGTCGAGGACTGACCAACTCCACTCTCCTATACAGATGAATAAACACAAACGAACTCGGGATGGAGCGTGAGCAGAGTCATGCCTACACACAAAGGGACCAATAAGCATGGAAGCGAAGGCGTTTACACGAGAAACCAATGCGAGTAAAAAAACAGGCAATAAAAGCGAGTGACCCGCTTAATATTAATTTAAGGCATGTCAATTATAAAATACGAATTCACCGAAGTGGAAAACAGTGAAGTGGAAATCGAGGTTACCGAAAAGTGCCCATGGAGTATGGATGAACAAAGTCGAAAAAACAGCCATAGGGAGACACCAACTTTTAAGGAAAGTTCACCTGTCCACACACCGATAAAATAAAAATTTTTGCAAAAACGACCTCAGTATTGATCACAGCGAACGACCGATAAGAACCACAAGGACCGTAACAGCAGCTGGGAGATCGCCGTGCAGCATGCTAATCACAAGTAGTATTTTCAGTTTTTTTCATGGATTTCACTATCAACTGAAGTGGACAAGTAACTCTGCGCTCGCATTGCCACCAATACCGACTCAACGTTCACAAGATTGGCAAACGAAGGTAGAAACGTCCATGTCAAGCCGTACATCACAATATTCAACTTTAGAACATACCGCGGCGTGAAATTAGTGCATTTAAGCAAGTATACGACTTCATTGGTCAAGAATTCCACAAGATTAAGGGATTGATTTAATGCATTTACGCATGAACAAGAAGTACAACAAAATGTACAAGGACATAGTTTGTGTTTCATAATTCCTAACTTAGCCAAAGCAGATATATCTGAACTGGAATGCAGCTAACTATTTAGTCATTTTCAAGTAAAGACGGCACCACGATGATCCAAGTGAAAATGATGCGACAGAATTGCAGAAAGATCATTCAGTGAAGATACCAAGGGGGCTCAGACTGTAAAATTAGTGAAACAATATGCAATTCATGACAGCTCACGCAACATAACCCGATACGTTTAGTTGCGAATTAAACTTAATCCTTATGAGCTACTTCGACCTTAAATCAATGCACAAAACACGAAAAGGCAATTTGAGAATGCAAAAAAGGATCGAAACCAGCGCTAACTTTGAATTTTCTCATAAGCTAATTTTGTAGCGCTTTAATGCGCTCCCACTTTTAAGAATTGAAAATCGCTTGGACTTCATATATGCCTAGATGTATCGGTAGCGTATTTATAATAAAGCGTTAACAGATTGCTCCGCTAAAATGCATAGGTGTAATTCGGATCCTCCCAGTTCATCAGTGAGTTGAGTCACTCTTAAAAGTAGTATTCACGAATTTGCGACTCGCTCATATCCAAAACTCTTTCCCCCATGGCGCCGATTTAAAGTACTGTAGGAGCAACAAAACCGTCCCCAGCGAACGGTTGTTAACGAGCACATTAAATGAGAAAATCAGGGAGTGAGGATTTCTACTGAACATCATGGACAACGTGGTTAACATATTTCCCTCGTTTTGGGAAGAGCATTCGTTATTACGCCAATCTAGTGAAATCAAAAGTTTATAAGAAATGTTTTATCATATGAAGTTATTTACACAGTCAACGCTGTGAAGACAAACTAAAAAACCTAAGTATCATTTTTAAGACCATCCACGAAAAACATACCGCTGCAATTTTAGGTTGGGATAGCTTTTATAATTAGCACTATGCTGCCTTTAATTCGTGTCCACTAAAATACTTTAATGCGAGACATCGAGCAACAAATTCCAAAAAGAAGTGACTAACCCAATAAAGCAGGCTCATTCAAAAGGTTTACCAAGAAATCCAACAGTTAGAGTAAGTATGGTACAAACCAAGTTTAAAAGAGTTCTAATTTGGGAGTTCAAAAAAAATTCTTTTGAATTAGCCATCACAAAAACACACACAATCACTTTTGGTTCGGAGTAAATACGGTCGATCACAAAAACAGAGCAACCAATAGCACCAAAACCATCAGAAACACAAGGAGGAGCCGCATAAGGCATTGCCGATCTGTTAGATATGCTATACTTACTTGCAGCACTGTAACGGTGACGACTCGGCCGACTCGTTTGATGAGACGCTTGATTGTATCCTCCTCTATCTAAACCAAAAGCAAACACTGACCAAATTAGGTCCAAAGAGGTAGTACTAAAAACGTCCGAAATTTCGATTTAGAAAAAACAGCTTACATGACTGATATGTACTTGCGGTGTCCCCACCGGGTTTCTGTAGTGCCAAGGGTCGAATGTCATCCAAACTGAGACTCCTTTGACTTAAGTGGTTTATTATGAGATCTTGACTCTACGATACAAAATCGGCCGTACAAACTCAGAAAAGTAAGGCATAAAAAGATGTCAAGATGTCGCTATTTAGTACTATGATGATTCAAACCCATAGGGACCGAATGATGTACCTTAATTGCAGTGTGAATAGCAGTATTCGCAACATAGGTTAATCCCTTTGCGCCGAAATGCATGAGAGCGCTGCAACTCGATTCAGCCGCCCGTTCAATGTACTGATCTATTTCCTGAAAAGGTTATTTGCAAAGGCAAGCAACCTTTTCCTTATTGCTGAGTTGAGGGTGGACGATCTTTCTGTATATAATACTGGATCCCTGTGTGAAGGGTAATACGAGGTAGAGGACGAACACAGTTTTGATTTCATAATAAAGAGGAAACCTTCACATGTTTAGGCAAAACAATAGAATACCAAGCCAGCAAGATATCCCCCACGGTTTCAAAGGCAATGAAACAAGAAAACACAATCCAATACATAGTTAGACGGACCTGAACAAGTAAAATTTCGAAAACGCATACCAGCTCCTTCACATCCTTATACCTAAGGGCCTTGTACGATTTGTATGCAGGATAAAGGACGCCAAAAATCGTCCTAAAAGTTCCATTAGGAAAAAATTCTTACGTTATAAAGCGACAGAACAGAGGTACGATCATTCGAACATAAATCAAAAATTGTGTGCAGATGAGTTAAAATACGCCACCTTGACCTATAAAATTAAAAACTTAAATGAAAGGAATCTAAACAAAGTATGTTAGAAGGGGACCCTGATCTTCAGGCTGCATAAAGGCCATCAAGGAACAATTTATACGCTTTTTTTATTCTATGGGGTGGATAAGTCACTTAAAAATCCAACTAGACCAACTTATTAACATTGCAGCCTACCCCAATAAATCTAGGCCCATTTAGTTTCATTTATCAACATGGTATCAAGTATGTTTATCACATGTGATCGTAGCTATGTGTAGAACAGTTTAAATTCGTATCCTAGCAATGCATGAAACCAATGACGAATGCATTTTTATGGTCAAAATAATCTTCAAATTTGTGAATGCCAAAATACAGAGGATGACAAGCGCTAATTTATGCCTAATTTGAAGGCTTATTGGAACCATTTTTGGTCGGCGGAATTAACCTAAAGTGGTCTATTATTCGCCAGCACTCCTCAAGCTTGCAAATTCTTTGTGCATTTCTTAGCGCTTTGACTTGCTGTTTTGCCACCAAATTTTGATTCAAAATTTTGAATTTTGTTAGAGTCGCGGTGTGAGAGCAGTGGAGGGCGGAAATTATTTTCTGGAGGAGTGCAGACGACCCAATGTCTCTATGGCGTCTTTCTGTTCAGAAAATGGGACACTGCCATATGCCACTGTTCATTGGCGCATGTGTAGCAGCCTACGTTGTTTCTGAGGCTCCAAGAGATCGTTTAGCAAATATAAAATATATTTCAGACGTACGAAGTGCTGGAGACTTTGGCACCGTCATGAGGCCTTGACGCTAACAAAATCCAAGCGAACCATTACACTGGCTCGTCTGGGTTTGCGTTCCTATCGGTGATTTATAGGCTTTCCTCGCAAGGTACAAGGTACGAACATGCGTGATTAAACTTGTAAAATTGCCCATTAAAGGCGTCTAATTAATGCTAAAATATACATTTATATATGAGGAATAGCACGAGTGACAATAAGAGCTTGTTGCTTTCCACGCATATCTCGGTGAAGTGGAGACATGTGTAAATAGCTTGGGATTTAATTATTCATGATAAAAATAGGCCGTATTTTGATAATACGCTAAATTGACATTACTAACGGGAGTTTAAACCATAATACATTCACATTTTGGGATTTCAAGTAGGAGTTACACCGCATTAGTACCCTTATGAAGGTTGACACATTCCCGCGAACATTCTGATTACGAGAACGTTTTCTTTAGCAGAATTTCTAATTTATTGCCCAAAAATAGTATTTAAAATAGAATCCGGCTCGAAGAAATGTTATTACACTGCTTTGAAAAAAAACACAGAACGAAGCACACATCAGAAGCGACAACAGCTAGCCACATTTGCACGCGGGGTACTCAAAGTGCGTGTGTTATCACTGTTGTTTACCTCAGGGTGGCATGATAGAAGCTGTGGCATGGAGAGGTGTATGAGGAAGTAAAGAGTGTTCACCCGGAGCTGACTCGCAAAATGACCACAGTGGCGTGGTCCAATTTGCCGGGCATTCTCTTCATCGAGTCCATAATCCACGCCCGCCTGCGCTCCAATTCACACAACTCAACGTCCTTCTCGGTAATTGTCACGCATCCACAACTACCACTAACTGCACTCCCGGATTCAGTCTTCTCGTACACTGAATTCTTCTTCCGCCTATATCGCGAAAATTGTGCCTTCAACTTTGTGGTCTCGGGTGCCTCGAGGAATTGGCGCTTCTGTGCGGTCACACGCTTGACATGCCTTAGCAGGGCCTCTCCAAAGTCTGCTGCAGAGACCTCACCGTTGCCGATGCGTTCGAGTTCGTACCATATGCGCGTGAGTTCCTTCGCTGCGTATTGACGGCGTTCGGGCCAAGTGAGCTCCAGCTGGTTGGTGTAGTTTAGACTGCGTGCGCTCACCCCGTCGGAACTAGACAAAAGCGAATCGGGTTGCGAAGGCGTCGGTATCGGTGGTAGGGCCGACGGTGGAGGAGGTGGTGGTTTTGGCCACACCAGTAGCGCATATGGCGTCGAGATCGGGGTCATCCTGGCCCAGTTAGGGTGCGCATTCGGGTACGCTTTAGAATGAGCCGCGCTATCACTCTCAGCCTCGTTTTCATCCACATAGGTAATATCTGGAGAGCGCGGTATAGCAATGCGAACGATCACTGGATCAAAGTTGTCCGTAAGACCGTCTGTTCCAAAGATTATCACATCCCTTGGAGCGCAGTTCACGACTGAAATTACCATTAAATAGGTCTATTTTGGGTTAAATTTAGCATGAGTAAAACCCTGAGAATGGGCAATTTCAGATGTCCCGGTTGTGGCGATGAATCTTCGAAAATAACTGGAATTCAGTGAAGTGTAGTTTGTGTGAGTGTCACAACACAGGAACGCTTTGCTTTTGGAAGAAATGGACAGAAATAAGCTAGGTACATTGGTTTGCTGGAAATTCCAATAAGCTATATTAATCCCTTGAAAAAACTGGGCCACAGCGATTTCCTTACAAATGTCGGACACAAGATAGGATATAAATTCTAGAAATTGCTATTTACTAAAAGAGTAGGGTCCCGCCGTCCCAACTTCACACATAAACAGTGTACAATCGAATTGACACTTTTTCCGGGAAAAAGTGGCTGGTTAAAGTCGGTCAGATTTGTGAGTTAAAAATAGAATATTTACAAATTTTTTTCGGTTATGTAAAAATTTGAAATGGCATGACTCAGTGAATATGCTCCCCTTGACAATAAGATCCTAGCAGGTCACCTCAACTTACCCGCACACATCAAGTTCTGAAGTTCCGGCTCGCCAGAGTCGTAGACGGGACCAAGAGCGCCACCAGCGTCGCGGAAGTCTCTCTCTGGAGGATCTCCGGCCTCGTAGCCCGTTTTGGCGTCCGCAGTGGACGACTGTTGGGGGACCCATCCGGTAACCTCAACGGTGTCGGTGCCCTCGCGCAACAGGAAGGCTTGCGAATCGCCGACGGAGGCGACAATAAGGGCGCTGCCGTGGCGCGACGACTCGAGACTCTCGATTCCTTCCTCCGCAGAGGAAGATGCGGAGAGACTAGACTGACCGGAGCGGTGGTGTCGGTGTCGTTCGCTCAAGTGCACTGGCAGAAGCAAACCCACGCAGAGAGTTGAAAGGCCTCGCGTATGCGCTGTGATATCCAGGTGGGCCTGGCGAAAGGCTGCAAATAGTAGACTAGCAGCATCCTGAAATGAGGTGCCATTCGTAAGGCTTCAATTCCACGCCTTGATCAGTATTTGAAAAACGTAGCTTCCTTGGTAATGTTCATAACGTATAATATTAGCCCTAAAAGGATATAGCTTCTGATACGGTTTTAATCCTCTGTTCTTGACAATTATGCACCAAATAAATGCTGATTGTTCGACTATATTTTCAGCATACAGTTTAGACTAACTTTCTCTTTCGGTTTATATTTCCAAATAAAGCAATCAACTTGCTCATAGGTTTTTTTTTTCAAAACCAATACGAAAATTTTTTGTCAAAATAGTGTGAAGTGGAAAAGAGCTATAGTCTCATGTTAGAATTCGACAAAACCCTGGATTATTGTTCAATTTTACGATTTAATTTTGATGATGCTCCTAGTTTAATTTGCAAAATTTTACGATTTTCATAAAACAAACTTAATGCAGGCGTAAAGTGAACTAAGAATGTCAAAGTATGCTTCGAGTTAGTTGAATTGCTTGGACTTTTAACATCCACTGGAAGCTAATTAGGAGGACGTAAATGTGAAATTGTATCTCAATACAGGTCCCAAAAAACCAAGGAGCTCCCCATGGGATAGGACGAGAGATCTACTGAGTCAGTCCCAGCCGTTAGCATAAAATCGTGCAACTTCCTCGAACACTTACTTAAATGGGTATTTACTATGCACAAAAAGCTGAACAAAGTAACTCGTAAGTCAAGTCACTTTGTAATGCAAAAAAGAAAGCTGTCCTCCGACAAAGTGCTTGCAACTATGCATAAATCACCTACCACATTTTAGAGTAATCATAAAACTTTCTGCGGTCGTTTCATTCACAGATCACTCGTTTCGCATGACCAAACTATGCCAACCAATGTCAAATGCGGCACGTATACCGGTTCGCTTTGGTATATTGTGCGTAAGGAAAAGGTGTTAAACAAATTGCGTATGAACGGAAGGACAACCAAGTTTATTACCAAAACGTAAGAATTGCGCTTTTTAGTTAACCCAACCTTGCATATTCCACCCCCAGTTCCTTTTTCAGCTCTAGTGATGCTCACAAGTATGGTATGCAATGGGCACATGATGGAGCGAACACAGCCAACATGGGATTAAACTAAGCTACTTTTAGCACCATGAAGCGATGAAGTTTCGCGCAAGAAGCAGCAGGGCGAATGCAGGATTCATTCAATTCAAAAAAGCGAATTAATCTGTAGCATTGCTGTCGAGAAATGAATGCATTAGTGGCTGTAAACATTTAGCACCATACCACTGAAGAGTGGTGTTGTTAGTGAAAAGTTATTTTAACAGGGGCCGGCACACCATCAAATGTGCGTTGAATGAGCATCTTTTTGACAGACTTGACCTCCGTTCAAATATTTAATGCCATGAGCTAGCACTAGAATTTCGCTGCCAAATTATAAAAAACTTAATGATGAGGTCCGTGCAGATTCTGCTAACACATTTAAGATTACCTTACGATAGTGAGCAGATATGCACCAAATGATCTATCAACATACCTAGTGATCAAAAGAAGGTTGCCATTTGTCAAAGAGTAAAACATGACGAAATATTGAGACATGAATTTTGAAAAGTAGATGCTACGCGTACTGGAGGACGGAAATTTAATGGGTGCTGAATTTTATGGGGTCTTATCAGCAGCTTCCATTTATAATGATGCATTGCACTAGAAATCCTGCTTTTTTACACAATAATATGGGCATTACCTTGGTTAGTAATTTAACGTCTGGATCCTCTGGAAGTTGATGATACCGCCGCTTCGCTTCATATAAATTACTTATTGAAGCACACGGGGCAAAGCATCAGAAGTTGCTGGTCATATCCTTATTTTACCAGGCTAATTATCAGTACACATTTTGTGGGCATCATTTTCAGTAAAATGGGCTTAGGCGTTGATTGGATTTTTAAACTGGTTTCCTCAAATGCTCCTAGAGTTGAGCATAAGCACAACTTGACCAAGTAGGTATTGGGTGCAAACCCACTGAAATACCCCTTTTTTAATTTTATACGTGCTTCAGCTTGCATGTGTGCTTAATTAAGATTTGTAGTTTTTTTTCTAACATATACCCAAATTTGTGTTGATATTTATGCAAAAGGGCTGTCTTTATCAGAAAAACAAGATCTGTTGACATGAGCTTCCTTCTTAGATCCGCAATAGTTTATAATAACAGTTACGTGGACCGCTGAGGTGGTGTGGCTTACTTTTTGCTTCTATCAATGGAGGGAAGCACGCGTTATCAGCCTCAACCCAAAGTGCCCACTAAACACTTCCAACTTTGGTGCAGCAGAGACCATTGAAGATTGCATGCAATTTTCCTAGTCTTTGGAGAGCCAGTTATTCAGTTTTGCCTTATTATATGGGGGGGGGGTGGAACAGCTTGCAATTTCTACTTCATTCTAAATGCCAAACAGAAGTGATTCATTCTAGTCTCTAATTTATAGACCCAAGTTATACAGCACACCCCTTAAATTAGACAGTTTCCTTTCCAACCATGCTAGAGAGCTGCGGTAAATTGATGATACGGCCACTAATAGCATTTTGCGTACAAAGTCGTCAGCCAGGGAGATGCAATGAAAGGAAGCTATTATGCTAATTTAAATTTCGCTCAAAAAATAGAACCCGATCATTTAACTGCGAGGACATTCTGAAAGTGCCATAAAAAACAACTGCTTTTCCAGCTGAGAAATAACCCAATAGGCAGCGCATCTAGGAAAAATTAGTTAGTTTTTCATCTACAGTTGGCATGTAACCCTATTTAAAGGCAAGAAAGTGAAATGCTCGTAGCTACAACAACGAAATTACTCATTAGGCAAAAGGTTTCTTTAATCCGGCGAACGGCCATAAATTTTTAAAAAGGATGACTTCATAACGATTTACCTTGTTAAAAGCAACATCAGAGCGTTGTGTACGAAATAGAGAAAGCATAATGAAGTGATGAAGAGGAGGATCAAAGCCTACCCGAGTGTTACGGATCTTGAGGGCTTGAGGTCCACCAAGGAGGAGGTTGGTTTCAAGGTGCTCGTAGACGGCATTGATGGCACAGCGAGCAGCGCGCATCGGCGCTTCGCCCCAATTCACCCCATCGGCGACGGCAAGGAAGGCGCTGTCCTGCCGCACCTTCACCACAAATGCGTCAGCGATTGGGTCACCTGTGATGTGTGCAGAAAAGTTAAGAAACAGCAACACCTCACCGTACAAAACTCGCACTTGCACGCAAAGCTACCCGTCTAATGGGGTCATGGCAATGCTCAGAAGAAAGCTAAAATTTACACCAATGCGCCAAAAGGTAGTAACTTTAACTTAAATTCTGAGAAGATCACATTACTAGACTAAGGGGAAAGAGCAGTGCCAAATTTCAAAAGTGACATGAAAAAACCGTCCAGTGGGTTAAGCGCACCCAGCCGAAACGACGCATTATCAACATAAATGGAAGCAACTTTAGCCACTGTTGCAAGTATTCGTTACTTGCGTAAGAACTCAAACTTTCACTAAGGCACAAAGAGGAGTCTACTGCATATCTATAAAAATTTTGCATTTTTTAATTCGATTTATGTTTGAACTACCAGGAGAACGCAGCTGAGGGAAACACTTAAGAGGAACATGCAGTGGCATATGAAATAGTGGTTGAACTATAGGAAATAAATATGAACGCCTTGGTTACTTGCATCCCCACCTTGACAGACATGGCCTTCAGCCCTTTTACATTTCAGCAAGTTTTTCTAGAGCTATATGGCTTATTAATACTATAGAGGAAAGCTCAGAACACCACTCCTGTACTGAACAAGTATAGGTAAATGAAGATTTGGTTAGTAAAATGATCCAGTCATACCCAAAACTACTTGCATCACCCTTAAAGAGGAAAAGGCAGCAGTCGTAATGCAATCAGATATTTTCGCATTAGATTTTGAGATTCCAAGCCAGCTGGTCCAGACAATTCCAAAAAACGCTAAAAATGAAATTTAGTTGCGAGGCTGGCACATTTGAAAGCACTAAAAAGTCAATTAGCTCCCTACTCCGAACAAACTTGGCGAAGTACCTAGCGCAAAAAGGTTTAGAAAATCCCCAAAACACCGTCCCCACGGTCTCTGTCGTTTTATTTAAAAATAGTAGGCAGAAAGCGTCAGTTTAAGAAGTAGACACTTTTTCCGGTGTGACTTACGTACCGCGGGGAGTTAATTTTTTCCAACACTGGTGGTAGAACATTAACGGATTTCGCAAAGATTTGCCGTGATCGACGAGGACGGTATGTATGAAATACGTGCCTTTCGATGGTAAAAAACTAGATTCCATTTGTATATTTCGACTGGGTTATATTATGAGAACATCTTTCATTGCAATAACGGCCGTTCTCATAAACAGCAAATCTGATGCGATGTAAATAAATTGAAGGTTGGAATGGGGTAGGCATAATTAGCATCTGTGCTAATATTTACAGTGAAGAGTAGAATTTTGGCCGATTGCGTGAGTGCAGGAAAATTAGAGTTGATTTACTGGTTGCTTCCACGCAACATAGGTACAGCATCTGCTCCAAATAAATTCACGGGGTGTGCGTGATTCAGCCCTCAAAAGTAGGCACAATTTCAAAGCTATCATCGGAGTCTGTTTCCCAAACTTACAATTCCTTTACGAATCACCTTAAAACAAGACGTTCTCAAATTTTCCCCGACAAATATGCCAACGCTCCCTTGCCTACTAATCGCGAAAGGCACAACAATTGTTGAAAGAATTAATCTGGACTTAAGGTACCGTTTGGGATTGTTAAAAGTCGCTTAACATGTCTCGATATCAAATCTTTACCTAGCAACAACGAAACAATAAGCTTCCTATTTTTAAACTGTTCTTTCATAGTGGCAATGTTAGCCAGAACGTGGATACCGTTACATAATTTCATTGAGCTCAGAAGTACGTGAGATATTATACCTACAATAAAGCAATCATCCCCTGTCGGTGAATTGCTTTCAAGTTAAACTGCAGATAGCATTGAAACTTAAACAAATTGCTAGACGAACACAGAGTAAGAGTTGCAGTAGGGGGGATAATAGCAGACTTCATGAAAAACTATGCGCCAGATTAAAAAGCGAATTCGGCTATTCTTTGCGATAATCTGAACGCAGAAGGAGACTCAAGTTTGGAGTCTGTAGCACAGGAAAATGCACTGTATTCAGCAGCCCAGAGGCGCAAGATTGACAACAATAACTGTTCAATAAGGCCCTCGATCTTTCTCAAACGAAAAAAATAGGAATCGCCTCATCGAATTCATTTCTTGGCATCGTGCAAACTGTCCAAATGGTGCACCACCTGCTCTGAATGGCAATATTCATCATGAAATATGAAGCTCAGTATTTAAATCCCCACTGCGCATAATTTGATGATGAGAGCATTGGGACAAGTTCCAGAAAGCAGCAACAAATGACTAGTAAGGAAATGTTTGTAGGTTGTTAACACCTTCAAAACAAAAAAACCTTAAAGCATCGATAAATAATATCAAAAATGTTTTTGTGAGTATTTCTCAAGATTTTACCATTGCAACAGATTGGTTGCAATAAATACAAAGCGCAAATTAATGCTATTGCGAAATATAGTTTTGGCGGTTTCGAGCACACATTCGGGTTTTATGTTCCCAAAACATAATTGGTACAAATTTATCCTGACCATGTTTTTAAAAAAAGCTTATTTGTTCAAATTCAGGCGCAACGCAGTTATAAAAAATGAAATTCCTAACATTTTCAAAGTACCAGCAACATCCTAGATGCGCGTGCGCTCAAGTGTGACAAACCAGACATCAAGGCAGCAGAAGGAATTATTCATCTGTAAAACCACATTTGAATAGCTGATTAAGAGTCCTACTTGGTCGTGGATACTCACTCAAGCAGCCCCAACGCATGCAAGAACCACTTATGTATTTGGTGGTGTCGAAGCCGCTGGCAACTCGGATGAGTGCCCAAATGGAATAGCAAGATTTTATAAACCGCCAGTAATTAACAAATTACTTGGCAGACCTTGACAGAAAATAATCGAACGAATAAAAAATGCTTTGCATAACTTTACTTCGTCCTTAAGTAAAGCCATACCCATAACAGTTATGAGAAAAGCACACTTACTGTGCAACATTTACTATCAAAAGCTAAAAATAAAAAATGGAACTAAGTTGCTTTAGTTTTACCTTACTTTTAGCTGATCCTGTACCAAATTGCTCCAAGTTTAACTTACTTTTACAGACAGAATCTGTCAAGCGTCAATTTCTTTAGGATCCTGCTTCATCCACTGACGCCAAACAGTCCAATAAAATTAAATTAACTAAGATTTTGCCTTTTATTACTGTCCCAAATATTACAGGCAACTAAGAAATAGAGTTTTGAAGGGTATTCAAGGTTAGTGGCGAGGGGCGAACCGGAAAGTGATCATAGCTACTGAAATAGCTGAAAATGATAAGCAAGCTAACGCGCTGATTTGCATGAGTGCAATATTGAGGAGCCATGAAATGATAACCACAGCGCAGCACCGTGCCTTGTGTAAAATGGAAGGAGAGAAAAATACCAAACAAAGGAGCCCGTTTCAATTGCTACTGTAGTGCCTTCCCCGATCAGCCTTTACTTCTCCAATCCCGCTGACAAGTAAAACGCCGTGAAAGAGCCAGTTCCAGTTTAGGATCAAGTTTATAGAGAAGGACTTTCCAGCTTAAAAATTTAGCCAATTAATAAGCGTTGAGGGAGTCATACAGGACTTCCACCCTTCGATTGAGTTGTCCCTCTGAACTAAACTCAAGACTAGATCTGGAAGTTATCTTGATAGAAGCCTAATCACTCAATTTTTACGACACCGCATCCCATTTTTTAAAGTTTTATGACCATATGCTTTTGTTGATCCATTAAAAATCTTAAAAACAGGCCCGTATTTCTGACATCAAGTGACTAATAGCTTAGTGTTTTCCCTCGAAAACCGCGCACTAGCTTGTTACTTGTATATAAAAATGTTGGCCTAGCTCGATTATCAGCCTCGTTGAGTAGTTGAGCGTACAATTTGTAACGGAGCTTCAACACGACGATATCGCTCACCAATGTGAGTCACGACCTCCTGACAGTGACTCGGTCGTGAGGTGGTCGGCCGTGAATCGTCAAAAGCGCATTCAGTCAAAATGGAAAGCTGGCACACACACGCGCGCAAGGACCGTAACTGGAGGACTCATGCACCAACGGTAGCAGTGTTTAAACGTTAGCAATAGCGTTAAATGTGGTTTATGTCCTGAGATAATGAGAATCAGTAGATAGGTTTTATTTGCTCTTGTGTGCCTGTCTGTCACCGTTATCCAAATGTGCATGACACAGCGTCAATTTCGTTTAAATTTTGCCCGGAACGCTAACATCCAAGTGCAAATAAATTCAATATCGAAAAGGAGTTTTGTGAATTCAAAGGTAGGTGTAATAACAACAAAATCATATTAAAGGCATTCGGTCATCCAGAAGCACAACCCGACAGGGGGGAGGATTTGTAAAATCGCATCAAATGCCCAGGCCAAACAGTTGTTTTGACAGAAAGTAAAAGGAAAGAGTTAACGAAGAACACAGCACGCGTAGACGACTTCTGCAGCTTGCTTAGAACTAAGCCTTGGTTGAAAAAAAATCGACTGTTCACTCCACTAGGGCAGGATTTTTTGAACCACCTTCCCTATGACCACTCATTTTACTTGGAATCACCAGACTGCAGGTCCCGACAGTTAACTGTGAATTGACGAAGCGAAATGGCAAACGCATTAAAATACTGGTCTTACCGGATGTTCGCCCAGTTACCGGATTCGTATCGTACAGCGAGACCGACTTCCCAAACGCCCGGGTATGCAAGGTTTCTTTCCAGTTATCAACAAAAACTAAAACAGAGCAAACTCGCCAGAATTTATAATTTTTTACTCTAACACATCTTTTTAATCTAGACTTAAGAAATCTGTTTCAAGGCTTTTTGTGATATGCAAGCTACCCTGGGAAGAAGCAGTAAAGGTTTCCTTAAACTCGGCAAATCATAATCAAATAGTGAAAACGTAAAACCCAAGACTGGAGCATAAGCCTAGTTACTAACTAAAATTGGCAACATAATCAAACCATAAGAAAACACGAATGCTGGTCAAATAGCCAGAGTTTTGGAAGAGCTAAAGCCTCTACATCTTCACACTAGGTCTCACCTGCTGTGAGGATCAAAAAATCCCCATGCAAAATATATACTCGGCGAATGCGCTCCGTTGTTGTTGGGAAATTTTGTAAAAATAGCTTTCATTTAAGATGAATGCGTTGGCTCACTAGTTTTCACCCATTGCCAGTACATTATAACTAAGCATGTGCAATTACGGCAGCTACCAGCATTAACGAGTTGTAAGGGTGCATTGGAATAGACTGAACAGCTGTATGATGTCACAGTCACAGACATGCTCCCCAACTGCTCTCTCCTTAAAAAAAAAGTAATAAAACCAATTGTAGCCCCGGTAACCTCCCACCCATACATGATGTGAATCACCCTCACCATAAGCAGGACTCAAATGAAACTTTTACGCACTAGAAACCGCAAATTTGTACAGCATGCCCAAGCAATTCTATAAGACGCTTATTGTGTAGCTCACTAAACATCCAAATGCTACTGTGCATTCTTCTGTCAAGTCAGCTAATCAAATGTTGCGCAACCGGTGGCAAACAATGGGGCAAATTCATCTTTGATCCGTTTAACCGTCAAGTTTTTTGTCATATCAGAAGAATGGTTTCCAAAAGTCGTATGGGGAGAGGATTTACACCTTCGTCAAGAATGAAATATTATTTCGCTTCCCTTAGGGACTCAAATGAATTCAGCTGCTTGTGTTATCGTTATGACTGATAAGTAAAAATGTGAAATTTCGTTATTTTGACAGCTGCAGAATCGTTGGCATAGCCTTTGTAGAGCTGTATGTAGCATAGCACCACCGGTGGCTGTCTTCACTGCTTTGTCAGTGCAATCGGCCGGTTGTCCGGTGCGTGTAATGCATAAGAACTGCTTCAATTATCCTTGCGCTTGTTGATGACTGAACTACAACGAACGCCTTTCCCATAATTCAATCAGCGTCTTAATATCAAATTATGAGCAAACATTACCCAAATTACCTCACAACCTTGATTCTGTGTACTTTTAACATAACAAACATTTTAGCTTAAATATATGCGTTCAGGAAGGTCTAAGAAATAAGTAATTACAGTAGGTATGAAATATAGTTTTAAATATGTAACGGGTGCGCACAAAACACGTAGGTGGTTGGATACATGAGGGGAGACGCAGCACGAGACTGAGAACAACTTGGAACTAAAGGGTTGTTCCACCTTCGAAATACGTTAAAAAGATGAATTCAAAGAAAACAGAAATGTTTTACGGTCTAACATTTGGGTTATGACTCAGTTGCTTAGCGGACAATGCACAAATCAAGCTACACTGAAACAATGCATAAATACGGGGCAATAAGGTGGCAATTAAATGAGCACATGAGTTGTCAGTTCGCTGGAAAATAAACAGTCATGGGATTACAAGGGATTGGTCATTTTACATGGAGAGTGAATGCACATAATGCCAGGGGGAGTTAACAAGAAGACTACTCGCTCCACCCAATGCCCTTTTCTAACTCAAAAATGTACTTGCAAACACAAATGAAAATTCCAATTTTATTCCCAGCTGTGCACAGTATCTACACTCATAAATTCAAAAGAAGCGTCCACAGGGAAGTAACAGACCTATGACCTACTTTAGCAAAGGTTGTAAGCATTTCGGCGATCAGCTGCGTTTGATTCCTGCAAGTTTTGCAGTTAGCCACAGAACCGAAACTGGAGGAAATCGACCCAACCGATTAAAAAGGGCTTACATTAATGAATAGCATTAGAGAAAACTTGTGGTACTTGTGGTATTTCCTAAACTCGCAGCGTGTGGGAACTCTCGACCAAAGCCTTTTGGGGCATGCCATTAAGGCACAAATTCGAAAAGACGTGACGTAAATTTCATTTTCAACCTTAAATTGCTAAATGTTCGCATCTCCAGATGTAGTCCTATGGTATGTTTCCGCAGAATCTCTTACACTTGAGAAGTTCGCAAACCATTTCTAGAAGCAAGGGCAGACAAACCCTGCCTCCCTTAAGCAACTAGCTTGGAGAAGTGTAGGCTATGATTGGAGAGCTGAATTTACAGAAATGAAAATCTAACGCCCACGGAGCATGAAAGTCTTGATTTTGACAAAAACCGACCATTTGCTCCTGTGAAAATTTTCTAAGAGAACGGTATTCGGCTTCAAACAGAGTACTCATAGTTCGCCCTTGTCCACCCAGTGGTTTAGCTATTCTGCCTCTGTAAATTGCTGGGGTTTGCCTAACTGCCTTTCCTACTCCATTATGTCCAAGTCGTGGAACTACGTGCATTTTTCACAAAGTTAAGTTCGCGCTTTGGCTACCCAAACGTCGAATACATGCAAAATGCGTTAAAACTTAAGTCACTTCCATTTAGCCACCAAAAGACACGTGGGTAATAAACTTTGAGCCCTAGTTTAAACGTGCTTCACAGGCAGACAACGAAGTTATAAAAAATGCAATCATTTAAATATATTAAAGGCAATGACCACATATACTCTGCGTGCTCCTCCAAATTATACGCGAGGGTAAAGTTAGTATTATCCATTTCTTTGAGGTTGTTTCAAAAACAGATTCCCTTCTTAGCAGGCAAATTGCAGGACTCACTCTGTAATTAAACGCTTAAATAGCCACTTTGTTTTCACATCACCTACAAATGAGTAGAGGTACACGAAATTAATGCGGCGGAAACTCGAAGGAAGGACAGATTATGCGTGAGGATGGCGTGCGCTTCATCTGATTAATTTGTGACCAGAGGACATAGCCATACACAGGCCAGCTATCCACTCCTAACTGACAAAGAAGGCAGCACTTGCGCTTCTCTCCTGTGGATAACGACCTACTAAGAGCAAAATTCACGTGCTACCTCCATCAATGAAACATTTCAAAGCGAAAGATCAAGGTTACTTTAAAATCGAAGGCATTTACCATTTCAGAGCATATAACAGGGGGCTTCAGCAGTCTAATAAGTATTATCACAATGCCATGGGTGACAATGCTGCATAAATTGTATGGACGCTTCGACACATCTAATTTAAGTGAAAACCTAATCAGCGTTAAAAATATAAAGAATCTTGATTATCTTTTGCTTAAAACCCGTTTCACGGGAAATTCCACTCAAACTTTAGCATTTAAGGCTATTTCGAACAGATAATAACTATACAAAACAAAAAAGTACGTTTAATTGAATGAAAAACTGTAGTTTATTAACGCTTTTCACCAAAAAATGATTTCAACGCTTTTTTATAGTACACAATGGAAACTAAAGTGAAAGAAAAAACAGTGAATCAGGTCGAACTGATCTGAGCTTCGCCTGAGTCACCATTACCGAACCAAAGGTAGGATTTAAAAACTATTCATAAAACGTCCCCTTTTAGATGCAATAGAATGCCATGAAAGACTTGCAATATTTATTATTACCCGCTACCGTCTGAATATTACAATGCGCAAGTCCCTTTTACAGACTCAAGAGACCAACATAACTCATGCTTAAACTCGACAGTCATTAAACTTGGATAAAAAGACAGTTGCATTATCAGATAGCAGGACATGGTGTAAAAAAGGTAGGAATTTATTCAAGCCACTTTCTATAACCAAAATGTCAACATTTTGACGTGCCTAGGACCCACCATGAGTTCCACAGACAAGAGTCTTTGAGGTGCTTTTGTCCTTCCATTCCCGAGCGGCTTGAAACCCATTGTCAGGACCAGTCATCGCAGCTACGACCTTGCGATTGAGCAACCTTGAAGTTGCGATCTGCATAACTGCCTCTGGAGGCAGATCTCCCGGATTCGCTGCTCTCCATAGAAAGGAACTGCCGGTATCTTCACCAGTAGGTGGCGTCTCCTATCCACCAAACTTCTCAATTACCATTTAGAAGTGATTGCATCATACTGAAACTTGTGAGAAGTGCCAAGCACAACCTTAGCAAACTATAATTCGCCTTAATTACTTGGTTAACAACACATACCCTTCTAGTTTCTTCCAATTCAGCCCTCACACCACTAACGTAGAGCCCTACACATGCCATCTGTGCAAATATCCTTCCATATCTCAATGTTAAAGGTATTTTCAGACTCACCCATATTTGAACACTTTTGAAAAAAAATTTGGCATTGCACTACGTCAAGCAATGTTCAACAACTAACGTGTCCTGTTCATTCACTTCTGTTCTAAAAGATTTTACATTAGTTTATGTAAAATATGAGGATAATCTAAAGTGTTTGATAATTTTAAGTTACTGCACAGAATGTAGACATTGAATTTCTATGTTGTATAAAATAACAGGCAAGACCTACGATAATTCAGTTGGTCTCTGCCTTAATCCGAATTTGTGAGACCAATTTTCGCCAATATAAGGTATAGAGGGTAGCAGAATTCTCGGATAGAATAAGTAATGTCAACGTCCGTAAACAAGAGGTAACTGTATGTGAAAAATGGGCTTTCCAGCACTCAAACCAAACACAATTTATAGTCTACTAATGTAATGCTAATATACGTATGCTGCGTGTTGACAGCTTCATGTAAAAGTGAGAGCTACGAACATCTAACACGCGATAAAGTAACCGCAGCAATTATCTTTACTAATCCAACAAATAGCTATAAAATACGCATATTTTCAAATTTGTTGAGTGATGAAGTCTCAAACGCCGTAAATACTTAGCAGAGGTATAGAGCAGTAAAACCCGTTTCATGCGTAAATTAATACGCATTTTGCAAGTTATGAGAAAACAGGTTCACTAGGTTAGCTAAGGTGAGTTGAACGTAGCATTTAGGCTCGGTTTGACGGGGGACAGTGTATGGAGAATACCACCGGAAATTGCAGAGATTTCGATATTTACATGGATGAGGAAATGCTGTTCAAGCTCAGTTAACGTCCATATCACACAAATTGAGAAGACTATAACAACGTCATTAATCAAAACCAACACCCATTGAACTAAGAATCAAAGCGTCTTATTCAGCGTCAAAAATTGCAGAATGGTCGTAAATCACTAAAACGTAACGGTAATTCCAATGACTTCACCTTTAACCCACTCACGTTGGAATTGCTAGCGTAAAACGACCGAAGAGAAGAAATTGGGTTTAATCTTCTGGAGTCTATGTGAAGCGAATCCACGTGAGAGAACTTCTGAGATTCCATCGCTAGTACCATTATTTAAAAGTCCATTGAAACTGCTCTCATGGAAGGCTATGCGCTTTGTCTATAGTTGGAAAAAAGTAAGTGAATTTGCGGGAGAAACACGTCCAAATACTTCGCAAGCATAATAAGCTATGAAACAGCGTCGCATCATTTATTGCACGCTATTTTTTTGCCAGGACCAAATGCGATAGTAACCCAGCGAAAATAGCTCACCAGACTGAAGTAACCGTTAGGTATAAAATCATAATGCAATTTATCCCTAGAGGTGTAAATTCTAGTGTATACTGTTGTCACACACACGCACAATGGCAAGGGTGTGTAAGGCAACGGAAACAGTCAAAAAACGCCAGAGCAAAGCATCTAGAAAGCAAACACATCAGAGGTAACCATTGCCCAATTAATGTAAAGTTGAATAAATATGGTAGATAAGAGACTTAACAAAAGGTTTCAGCCATTGTTCAAACAAACGTATAGAAAATATCCAAACAGGAAGTAAATCAAGGAGTTAACCCGAAATTAGCGCGATTCATTAGCTCCATTCGTCAGAAAATGCAGATGATACCCAAGCAAGATTTGGAAATTATGGAGGAAAAAGGAGTGCCAGCAACAAATAAAGTCACTTTCGCGGAAAACTAATAATTAACAAAACATAAAACTGCATTGTGAAACCACAACGTAAAATATGAACAGAAAGGCACCAAACCCATCCTTCATTTTTTTTCGCTGTGAAATACAATAACGGCCACAATCTAAAAAACCAACAAACCCGATAAAGCCCAAGCAAATAGTGTGCTTATCCAATAACTGCTCCAAAATATCACTTTTGACAAAGTTAAACAAAAACTAGTCCCGACACAAAAGACACGCCAGAATAAGCCAAAATAAAAAAGAACAACAATCTAAATTACAAAAAAGGTAATATATATATAAGTATCTAATTAAGCGCTTTTATGACTCCTGATTGCGAATAAAAAACAATTAGAAGAATTTTACCTCTAATGTATGTAACATAACATTGTTTTCCCTAAAATCCGTTTTTTGTGCAAAGTAGTTAAGGTGTAAGGTAATAAAAATTTTTACGAATACTTCGGCTGGAGTAAACTGTGATGCAAGAACCCCGAAATAGCGGTATTTTGTCCTTCTTAAAATCAAAGCATCATTTGCTCTAAATTTTTAAGAGTCGATATTGTGGGTCGTTGTGAGATAGTAATAATTTGTGTTTAATACGACACAGAAATCGTCTTTGCTGCTGTTTTAATATCCTTTTGCAAGCCCGCAATATTTAGATAATATTTTAGTGATGCCTGCGCCAAAGGGGGACTCAATGCGTGGTCTGTCTGTGTTTATTTCGGATATCAGAAATTGCAAAAGCAAAGAAGCGGAAATAAAGCGAATAAACAAGGAATTGGCGAATATACGATCTAAATTCAAAGGTACGGGTGGAGGTTTTCAAGTTTTTCTTGTTCAGTTTTTGTTGTGCATTTTTTCTGTAATTTTCGTTCTGACCCCTGTATTCTTGTATTTCTGATTTTGTTGAGCATGCTATGTCTGATGTGTATGTTTAAATGGCTGCTATTCACCTGTTTTTGCACTTTACTCTCGTGATTTTACGCTGATCCCCGTCGCTTCGGCTTCCCTGTTCGATCTCTTACTATTTTAGTGGACTTGGGTATTTTGTCGTTTTGTTGTTTTACGGTTGGAAATTTGTTACTCCATCTGATATTTTGTATAGCTTGAAATTTTTGTTTTTGAGAAACAACTCAGCATTTTGATCCATTTTATTTAGATTAGTACCCATTTCTTTCTAGGGGACAAGATGCTTGATGGCTACCATAAAAAGAAATATGTCTGTAAACTTCTCTTCATATTTCTTTTGGGGCATGACATCGACTTCGGCTATACTGAAGCTGTTAATCTGCTTTGTTCCAATCGCTATACGGAGAAGCAGATAGTGTGTTTGTTCTGTGGCTTTTGTGACACTGTCTTAGGGGTATTTATTCATATCGGTTCTCCTAAATGATGCCCATCCGCTGATGAATCTGGTGATCAGTCGCATTCGTGATGACATGTCCAGCCGCAGCGCAGCTTTTGTCAATCTTGCACTTCAGTGTGTGGCTAATATTGGAAATCGCGAGATGGCCGAACAGTTCGGTTCGGAGATTCCCAAGCTCCTCGTTTCTGGGTATGTGTCTTTATTCGCATTTCCGAATGCGCCTCTTAGAGAAACATCAGATTCCATTAAGCAGAATGCTGCTTTGTGCCTTCTGCGTCTTTTGCGCGTCGCTCCTGACCAAATGACAGACTTGGACTGGACACCTCGGGCGATCCACCTACTGAACGACCCACATCTCGTGTGTTTTTTTGCTTTGTACTAGATATTGGATTTCTTTGCTTGCTTCATGACTCATCCCATCGAAATTATAGGGTGTTGTGACATCAGCAGTCAGTCTCATTGAGGAGCTTATCAAGAGGAACCCAGAGGAGTGCAAAAGCTGTGTTCCCCTTGCCGTCGCCCGCTTGGGTAGAGTGAGTCGCAAAGTTTAATCAGACTCGCATTTTTTTGTTGCTGCAATGTCATTTCAGTTGTACTCATACCCACAAGGCCCCATCTCGTTTAAGTCTGCTGTGGCACTTTTGGTATAGTACTCACAACTGTTTTATTTCATTCATTTATTTTTGTTATTGTTATTTATCATTATAAGGTATCGCCTTAGATCACTGATATCCTTATTTCACCACTGTTCATTTTAGCTCAGAATGATTTCCTGTTACATAACTTTGCACGGTTATATATTCACCTTTAAACTTGTGATTTTCTCTTGAAGAAATGGTGCCCTTATATTGATTTCCGTAAACATTATTGTTACACAATGGATTATTTTCTGGCATGTACGTTCCATCAGCAGTAGCTCGTTGGCAGGCGTGCGTGTGGCTGCGCACGGATCCCTTTTATCCTATTCAACATACGCTTGCATTTTCAGGATTACCAATCTTGGGGTTCAGTGCATTAAGCTGCTCTTGTGTTTCCCCCGTTTAGTTGATCACATCTTCGTACACAGACCTTCAAGACTACACTTATTACTTTGTCACCGCACCCTGGCTTTCTGTGAAGCTCTTAAGGCTTTTGCAAAACTACCCTCCTCCTGGTACGTTTAACATTAAATATAGCCCTTCCGATATGTGTTGCCTTTTTCATCTCAGTTGTTCTATTCTCTCGTAAAGGGCGTTAATTCATCGTTTAGGCGTTTTCTTGTAGGGGTCTTTGGTAGGTCCTGTTGATACGAGTATGGCTGGCATGTAAACAGTGATTCATTTGTATACTGTTTACATCATCCTGTCATGTTACCGCTAAACTGAACAAAATTTAACATACCATACACATCTGCTGCCATGGTTAAAAGTGTCATTATATATATGAAACACAACTTCTACAATTGTGCACTTTGATAAGACGCCACAACATTGATTCTATGTCATAATATTCACCTTAGCACTCATCTTTCGGCGTTGCAGTTTTTTGCTCAAGTTGCGCTGTTAGCATCAGTAAAGTGTGACCTATCACTTCTTGTTAAAAGGGAGCGAAAGCCATTGTCCAATAAACTAATTAGTAGATCTCACTTTGTAGAGGACACAACAGTGCGCTGTCGACTGACTGATTGTTTGGACACCATTCTAAAGAAGGTCCAAGAGCCACCCAAGTCCAAGAAGGTTCAGCATCCCAATGCGAAAAATGCGGTTCTTTTCGAAGCCATCAATCTTATCATCCACATGGACTGTGACCGAAAGTTGCTGGTTCGTGCTTGCAACCAACTTGGCCAGTTTCTTCAGCACAAGGAGACCAACCTTCGCTACCTGGCCCTTGAGTCACTTTGTCTTCTAGCTACCAGTGAATTCAGTCATGAGGCCGTTAAGAAACACCAGGAAACCATTGTCAATGCCCTAAAGGTAAAGTGAATGTTTAACTTTCGCTTACCAGTGTTGTCCATGTATGTTTCTTAAACAAGACATCATTGTGTATGTTGGAAAATGTTAATTGGTATATTGCCACATTTTTGGGGATATTAGAGAGCTAGAATTAGCATCTGCATAAAAAGAATTACTTCACCTGGTAGCTTATAACTGTCTTGTGGTGGATGAGATAAATTGCGTTGATATTCTAGTTCGGAAGTTTTTTAAATCGTCTTCAGTTGATATTGATTAGTGACCCTTTGTGTTGTGAGGGTGAGCAAGATTAGCACTCAACTTTCCCATTTCAGCTTGAATGATTCACATTTTTCCCTAATCAAGAACTTTACTTTTCCATTGAACCATCAATTTTAGATTGATCGATCACTGCGTTCTTTTTCTTTTTATGAAATGGTAGTTTGTTGCCAATTTTCATTGCCTAAAACGACTGATGCTTGCTTTATCGGCACGCTGGAAGTATTATCTCTGTTACCACATTGCACGGGAAATTTAAATCAACGGAGCCTACTATTATCAGGATATACTTATGGTAGAAAGGCAGTGGTGTTCTGCGAAAATTTTGCAAAAATTGTGCAAATGCTTCTCGATGCTAGTGTCATCATCCGTTTGTGTCGATTAGACGGAGCGGGATGTGTCAGTGCGCCAGCGTGCAGCTGACCTCCTTTATGCTATGTGCGATCGGTCAAACGCACAGGCCATAGTGGGCGAGATGCTGTCATACCTGGAGACCGCAGACTATTCTATCCGCGAGGAGATGGTCCTCAAAGTAGCCATTCTGGCGGAGAAGTACGCCATCGACTACTCCTGGTATGTGGACACTATCCTCATGCTCATCCGCGTAGCCGGTGACTACGTTAGTGATGAGGTCTGGCACCGCGTCGTTCAGATTGTGGTCAATCGGGAGGACGTGCAGGCCTATGCTGCAAAGACTGTTTTTGATGTAAGCCACTTCTCTTTCCTGTTTCACCTGCTCCCGGTGACTTTTCCCCGTTACTTTATTTGTGATCACACAGGCGTGTAGTTGCTCGCGTTATTTTTTTTCTGAGAATCTAATATCGTAAAACCACATCGGTGATGAAGGAATGCTATAAAATTGATGGAGGACACCCTTCCTCTAATTTTTTTGCTTCATTGGATTTACATTTGGTATTCTTTTTTCTGCTTTTTAGGCTCTAACGGCTCCGGCTTGCCACGAAAATATGGTTAAGGTTGGAGGCTACATCCTTGGTGAATTCGGAAACTTGATCGCCGGTGATGCGCGTTCTTCGTACGTACATATCGACAGTTTGACTAATGCTAGTTCTCAACCAGTGCGGAATAGCGTTTTATTGAGCCATAACCTTTTTTATATGCACTAACACGGCCTAACTTTCTGCTGTGTTACCTTCGGAAAGATTCACAGCAATGTTTCTGTGTTCCGGGTTTTCAGACCAAAGATGCAGTTCGAGCTTATCCATAGTAAGTATCATTTATGCACACCTACGACACGCCAGCTTCTCCTCTCAACCTACGTAAAGTTCATCAATCTCTTCCCCGAGCTGAAGGAAACCATAGTAGAAGTTCTTTCCCAGGACAGCAACTATCGCAGCTCCAATGTTGAGATTCAGCAGCGATCTGTTGAGTATTTGGCTCTCTCAAAGGTTGTTACTGAAGACATTCTGGTTAGTTGTCGACTTTACCGCGATTACTGCTTCTTGATCAACAGTTGTGTCATCTGTAAATTGAATTACTGTTAATAGATTTACAATCTGTATGTCCTATTAGAAACCGCTAATTTTTTCAGGAAAATGCGCTTTTATGTAGAATCTGATTTGTTGCTTAATTGAAATTTCGAGGCTTTTCTTTCTTGGAAGTTGCTCCCACATTTCATGAGCTACAATCATTAATTTGCCGTAGATGTGTAACATTGGATTCAACTTTGACTTGGTCTATGTCATACTTGTTACTGTTGTCATTTCCATCAAAACGGCATAGGTCTAAAAATCATTCACATAAACTGTCATAAAATTTTTTCATAGATTTGGCTTGATTAGGATAGTCAAACTTCCTTGGATCTTCGTGCGTAGAAGTAAACAAAGCTTCTCAACGATGGCTACTTGCCACTAAACTTTGTCTGCAAAGTCAGGAGCCAGTTTCACTCTCTTTAGGCCACGGTTTTGGAGGAGATGCCTCCATTCCCCGAGCGAGAGTCAAGTATTCTGGCCAAACTGAAGGCAAAGAAGCCGGAGTCAGATGGTCTCTCCTCGAGTGCAAAAGCTGGTGAGCGAAGCCAGCAGAAGGCCACATCTGCAGGCGATACGGAGAAGCCATCGTTGGTAAGATTTACTGCGGAGCGTTTTCCTCTGTCCGCCTATTGCGTTTGTATGGGGTAGAGGGGATTTGGTGCGCCTTCTCATTGGCCGAACGGGATGTGAGCCAGTCGTGGGTGACAGCTTGGCCTTGGTTTCTGCCTGCAAATGGGAGTAGAGAGGATGGGGTTCGTCTCGGCCTCACCTCTTTTTCACCCTGCCTCTCAAGTCGCTAGCTGTAAATTTTGCAAAAGGCTTCTGTGATTCTAGACGTGATGATTTGGGAAACTATCCGCTTTGTGAAGTTGTGAAGTTCACTTTTAAAATCGTTATTTGGCCACAAACATTTTTGTCATTGGGACTTGTGAAAGAGCCCATTCAATGGAACCGATGGCTGCACAGCTTATCCTGATTAAAGTTACGGAAGAAATATCCCCTTGTGAATGAATGTTCATGATTATCCGCACTTTCACTTTTTCGAATCCTCTGTCCCAAACAAAATTTCCCGCTCATGCTTTATAAGTTAATTAAACTACTTTGACCACAAATAAATATTTCTGTATTTAACGCGAATTGTTGAAGTGTGTAAAAATCTTGCGACATTATTTCACCTTTGTTATATTCGCTATGGTCAATGATCGCTTGAAAGTTGTATCTAAAGGATAAGAAACTAGCATAAGAAGGTTATGTGTTCTTTTCATGTTCGCTCCACCGTTGTTCTGGTTTTGTCTATCCAGAAAGGTATTCGAAACTCGTTTGCTTGGTATAATGCCTTTAAGTTTTTCCTTTTTCATTGTTACTAACATTTCAATGAAACGCATATGCTTCCGATGCTCTTCTTTTGGATGAAAACACATAGTAATGTGTGTTTATGAGTTAATCGATGCTTGTAATTGTTGACGTTGTTCTTCACTAGAATCCCGGAAACAATGGTACCACAGAGGCGGATTTGTTGGGCCTCGGGTTAACCACGACCTCCTCCCCGGCTATCATTGCGGAGGCCTTGAAGGCGCCGCCTGCAGGTGCCAACAATCAGTTCCTGGCTGACATCCTTGGCAACGGTACAGCTGAGACTGGCTCCAACGCCTTAGCCCTCTCCCAGCCTCAGACCCGCTCCACAACTCTCATAGACCTCGACTCGGAATACATAAGGTTAGCCGCAGCGTCGCACTTTCTGCTGAGCACCTCATCTTCAATTTAGCTCAATGCGTCTTTGAAACCCTTATTTTAAGGCTGATCCATAGGCTGCAGGGCGTGCTGTACGAGAACGCCCTCTTGCAGATCGGCTATCGATCGGAGTTCCAGGGCAACTTGGGTCGGGTGCAGCTGTTCTATGGCAACAAGAGCGGTTCTGCCATTACGGCTTTTGCTCCAAAGGTGCTGTTTTCAGAGGTCTGCCCAACTACAGGCAGGAGTCCTCTCAACCTCGACCTTCGTCCTGCACCCATCACCATTGAACCCGAGAAGCAGGTTCCGCAAATCCTCAACATCGAGTGTCTCGTCGACTTTTCTGAGATTCCCGTCTTGAACGTCACTTTTTTGTAGGTCAAATTCCACTTTTTCTGTTTTTGAGTCAAAAGGAGGGGAAGTTATGTGTCGCCCAGCTTTTCCATGTTTATCGACAAAAGCCTTATTCCTCTGTGACTTGCGTTGATCAATTTGTGCTTATAAATACCATCTTTGAGAAGCATTGTAACTTATCCCTGGGTTTCCCTAGTCGTCGATCAGCCTTGTTTTTCTCAGGCATCAGAACGGTTCAAATCAACTGTCGCTTCCGCTACCAATTTTCCTTAATAAGTTCACACAGTCCGCGCCAATGGATCAGCCGACTTTTTTCTCTCGGTGGAAGCTTCTATGCCAGTGAGCATTCGTGACTTTATCATGTTTCATTGTTTTGTTGTCCAAACTTATAAGAATCATATTTCGATGAGTGGCCATCTGCCTAAAAAGGATCAAGTATTTATTTTGTGCATCAATAAGCCCCTAGCCAGCCCCTTAATCATTTACCCCAAAGTTAAGTTTTATCTACGTAGCGGTAGCCAGTAGTCTTATAAAAATTGTTATTAATTGCTACTGCAATATTAATACTCTGGTTCTTAGGGCATAAATGTTTTTTTTTTAATTTTAGACCTGGTCAGGAATGTCAGAGAGTGGCGGGAGCCAAGCTTTCCTTCAACTTAGAGGACATCAAGCACCGAGTGAGTTGCAAGTTAGTTCTGCTATGTCCATAGTTTTATTCAACCACGTCTGAAAGAATTGCGTTGCTTCAAAAACACTATCGGATGGCTAATTGTTACTGCCCTTAACATTGTTTTCTTTCAATGTATGCTCCCTTGCTTTCCACTTTGGGTTAGCCGAAAATTATAACACACAAAAGTGCATGCCACTAACACTTTAGCTGACTTCTATTTGATGCGCTTTAATTACAGTACCCTTAAACTAGCTTTCAAGGCTACAGAACTGCTCATTTGAATTCTCTAGATTTTGGGGTCAGGGCTGAGCATTCTGCCAGACATTGATCCCTGCCCAACCAACATTGTGTGTGCGGGAATCGTTCATACGGCCAGTCAGCAGGTCGGCGTTCTCGCTCGGATAGAATCCAACGTGGGTTTCGCTGTACCTCTATTACGCTCCCCTTCTTGACTTTACAAACACCGCTAGACGTTGATTTTTGTTGTTAACTACTCAAAAACCTGAATTGACAGACATTCAGCAAAAACTAAGCCTTCTACAGTACCTACTTTTGTTTCACCTTCCTGCCTCGTGACGCGGAACCGAGTTTTCACTTTCGAATGCACCTCTCGTTGGGGAGTGCCATGGAACTCATTAAAATTTGTTTATTTACTCCAGAACTTCCGAGTGACCGTCAGAAGCACAAAGGCGTCGGTCTCCGAGTGCATCTGTTCCATTCTGCTAACAGAATTGAGATAATTGTCGTCCTATCTCTGCAACCCTGCTGATCGACACTCAGTATGATACAACAATCGCATCTCGCATTTTGTAACGCTTAACCTTCGTCAACGAAACGAAGCTGGTGGTTTTGGCTGAGCAAGCCTGCTACCAGCCTCCATGCTCTTTGCCTTTCCTCCTGACGCTCTCGCGACGACTCCATCCTCGTGTGATTTAGCCGCTGTCACTTGATCTCTTTTTAGTGATTTTTTCTCTTTCCGTGCGAATACAAGAGCGTAGCACCTGCGCGCCACCTGTGTTGTCCTGTGTTTGCATTCGGAAGATGCCGCTTCGGATGAACGCGGCCGATTCTGTTATCTAAAGCAACCCCACGACCACTTCCCTTCCCATTCCTGTCAGTGTTGTGATTAACCCTACTACAACCTACCTACTCTGAATAATAGCAACCTCTTCGCATCAGTTTGTGCTCCTTGGATCAGGCTGAGGATTGCACCTCAAAATACATCCAAAGACCATTTACCGCGCTGGATCTGCTCTAAACTCAGTGCTTCCTTGTAGAGGAGTAAGATAAACACAAGACGGGGAGTAGTACGAGACGATTCTGCTTTTCACCTAGAATGCTCTGAGGAGTTTTCATGTTCACAAGCGCCAAATTTAGCAAGATTAACTCCAACAATAGGATCTGAACTCTTTAATAATCAGAATATCTACAGGCGACACGACTACTGTTGGGATCGTGCGACCATTTGCTGCAGCCGATTACGGAGGAACACTGAGACATCGATGTAGCGTTCAGCGCAGTTTCTGAGGCAGTTGGCTCGTTTATCATCTAGTTTTGCACCGGGAGTACCGGTATAACAAAGGTCCCAACAACGGCTGGTTAATTGGGAAACCTGATTCTGGAATTCGGCTTGAGTCTGAAGCTGTTGAAGTGCCAACTTCATCTCAGCTTCACCGCCTATGCTGGATGTGGATGGCTGAAACGATGAGTCATCGCCAAAACTTGTGTTCGGAGATGAAGAGTCGAACCTGTGGCAATCGAAAACACATCATATTCTTGGACAAAACTTGAGACAGATAAAACAATACCGGCCAACACCATCACTCAATGAACGCAAGTAACGCGATTCCCGAGAATACTTCCAAAAACTAGCATTCCGAAATTTCGCAATGAATCCTGCCATGATACACTTGAAATAAATGTAACCCACCCGTAAGACATGGTCACGCAGCACGACAATCGGCAGATTAGGCAGCCCTACTTTAAAAGCGCGGGAGTTTATATCATGCGTTAAAAAGATTAGTATTTAGAAATTATTAAAAATTCTCATACTTTTACCTACTTTTTGTTCGTGAATTTTGAAACACGTTTTGGGCACAGCTTTATGGACTGCGACAAGTGAGATTCAAACAGAGGATAATTTCTTAAAGGCGCAATTGTTCACGGACTTAGCTTTAAAATTTGTGTATTCTAATCTGGTTGATTGACTGATCACTTTATCTTAAAACCTTCTTGTTGAATAAATATTTTACAAAGTCTAATTTCTTATCCGAAACGATACCGCCTATTCTTTATTATACTAAAATCGGTTGGGTTTTGTCGTTTATTGGGCAGATAACGGAGCAGCAATATTGGTTATCTTAGTGATTATGCTTTAAAAAATGCTTGCATCAGTACTTCTTATTAATGTATTTTTAGGGAAAGCCTTATCGCGAAAAGCTTCCAGATGAGCAGATATTTTCAATTGAGTTTAAACACACTTCTGCGGTTAACATGTTGATGCACTAAAAATGTAAACAGGAAAAGATTATTTTTGCTTGAGTCGACTCATATTTCTATTTGACCGCTGTTTACCATTATTTCCACAACAAATTTGGGTGAGTCTCGTTCCCTCAGTTATTGATAATACATGCATTTACAAAGATAAAGGGTTTGGAGGTAATGTTTGTTCTAGTTTTGATGGTATTTTGTATAATTAGGCCTTGTTCGTTGATATTTGGAATTTTTATTGCAAATCGTTGCATTGTGCCTTAGTTTATCATAATTGCCTGAATGAGAGTAAGTTTAACTTTAGAGCTTATTGCATCTTCTTTTTGATCAAACAACTATTTTTACGATCCTATTGTAAAAATTGCTTTCGTAGAGGAGAAATTTCTTTTGAATTATGAGCTGTAAGTGCTGTCTTAACTCATGCCAGATGATATTACTCTGAACGGACCTGCACCATCACTCAGCCACGGTTGTGAGGAGGTTTCGACAGTTCGCTGAAGATTTGCTTGCATAAAACAAAAGTCCATTTTTGCATTCGCCTAGTGTAATGATTGAATGCTTTACCAAACTGTTATTGATAATGTTGTTGACTCAGCAGTCAGTCACCTCCCTTTGATAAATATCATTTGCCCGTAGTACTCAAAAGAATATCATCCACTAAAAATATTCCGTTTAATGATCCACAAGACTTTAAACTTTCACATAAAGCTGTCGCTCCACTTATAAACTTAATAAAACAAAACATAATCATTTACTTGAACTTGGGACACGCAAAATCTCCCATTGTCCGATTTTATAGTATATGTGCGATCAAAGCGCAGCATTTACTTCAACATTCAAGCTACTAAATGGGGTGTGGATGTAAAGCACTTTCTTAACTTTTCAGGAAGCATACATATAGCCTTTCAAAAGAAACAATGAAGACCTAGGTTGTACTTGTATTCGTGCTAAATAATGCACCTTACAAACATAGAGTATACGGTGAAACCATGAAGTATAAAAGAGGATGAGCTCGTAGAGCTTAGTGGAGAAGCAAGACAAAAATTGGAATGTTAATACCACAGTTTCTATATTGTTTCGATAAATTCTGTGTAGATCGAAGGGCCCTGTCTGCCTGGATTATGGTGCTTGTCTCCCTCAAACTTATCAGACGGCGGAAAGTAGCGACAGTCCTCATAATTGCTGCTAACGATGCTTTCACTCGAGCTACCTGTAGTAGCATCGGTGAGACTCAATGACGACTCATAGTTGGGATCGTAGTCGGCAGCATTTTCCTCCTCATCATCATATAAAATATAGGGGATGTCTGGAAGAAGTTGTGAAACGGCCTCTACCTGCGGTGATTCAATCCACATGCAGTCTTCCTTACACGCCAAACCCATTAGCATTGGGGTCTGTACGTCAACAAGCTGTGGCTCCGGCAAAGGTATTGGACTCCGGCATTCACCTCTGGCATCACTTTCCAGTCCGAGTGATTGGGGAGACTTCGTTAGAGGTGAAGGGGAGGTAACAAGTGGTGACCAAAGAGCAGCTATTGAAGACCCGCGCAAAGGATCAGGAAGGCTTGGTACCGCTGGAGGTGAAGCTGGACATTTTTCTGACTTTATCCCATTAACTTCAACTGTTTTGGTTAAAGGAGTGGGGGAGACCTTACGAAGACTTTCCTTAACGCTGCTTGTGTCGGGAGTGGACGTTACTACATTCAGCTTCACCCCGTAACTGCTCTTCGTGTTTTCATACACCACGGAAGAGTGCTTCAGGTCGCGAGAACGCCTCGTGGCGGTTCGAGACGGTACACCGTTCACTGGAAGATATGGCATCGCTACCGAGGAGGAGTCTTCTCGAGCATCTATAGAGCTACTCATCGAGCTGTGACGATTGCTACTTCCCGTAGTACCACCAGAGCCTCCATAAATGCCCACTTGTGAGCGTACTGAGGACTTACAACCCGTATCAATTTCTGTATCCTCTTCATCGTCTTCAGCTATCACGTCATCATCATCGTCCTCATCATCTTCATCCTCCTCTCTTAGATGACCGCTAAATTCGCTGCGGCTGTTAGAGGAACGACTTGGCCAGAGACTGCTATGAAAGCTCCCACGTTTAGAACTCGATCTTCGTCCACGTCGATGAGAGCTACCTCTTTGGCTGTATGAATTTCGAAGGAGTGACCTCTGTGTCATTTGCTTGCCGAAGCCACTAGAGCTGCTTGGCAGACATTGGTTGCGTTTCAACACAAAGAGGAGCAAGAAGCCGAGCACGAGGGCGAACACGACCCCCAATATGCCTCCAATGAGGGCAGAGAGGTGCCAGTTCTGCGTAGTCGCCTGAGTGCAACGCACCTCGTATGCGTAGTGGTCCGGAGAGACGGGAGTTGAAGGCTGTCGTACGTGCCAGTTTAGGGGAGAGCGGTTAGTCGTTGTCAGGGCAGTCGTGGTGGGCACAGGTGTTAAGCCGATTTTTGCAGATTGTAATCGGTGGTGAACACGTAGACAGATAAAGTACGTGGTTTCGGGGCGTAAGTTTTGCAGCGTGAAAGAGGTAATTGGTTGAGTTATTATTTCTGTTCTCTCGAAGCCCTCATCCAGTGGACTGTAGTAGAATATCTGGCAGAAACGATTGAGAGTCATTAAAAGAATACAAATAGCCTTTGCATCATATGCTGCCCTGATCGAAAAGGTCAACGTGCGATTGAAGTTGGTATTTCAAAATCCCCTTTAGGCATCATCCACATGGCGCATTTCACTGTGAGAGTTAAAGGTTACCTCAATGTCGCAAACTGGTGCTTAGTATTTGCATCTTTTTTTACTTATGCCAAACAGATGTTTGAGGACAAGTCTGAAGGTTTGTAATTGCGCTTATTTCAGAAGAAGTGAATGGGTTCGACCATTGGAACATTTCATTATGCCTCTTACTGCCTTAAGTCAACACCACCCAGAATGATCCTTAAGAGGGGGAAATCAGGCAAAGAGAGATTTTCATTCATCACTTCAATCATCATTGGCACCTTTATTGTTTCAACGCATTTGACCTGTTGACTGTTGTGGTAAATATTTTTGTGGTGTAGCAATCACTTCAATCAAAGTTAGAAGCGAATGCAAAAATTTATTGAAAAGTTCCTGAAATCGAACGATGTTTGTGAACTGTGCGTTTTACTGTATGGATCCTCTAATAACAGTGGTTCAGGTTCCCATTTGGCGGCGCAGCATTTCACCTATGCGCGTACCTTCCAGCTCAACTGTGGGTACATAGTCCGCCTTTGGTACCGGTACGGCTTATGACAAGAGTATCTATTTCGAATTCCTTTAGATGCTTAACAAACTTTGGCTGCAGGGAGCGAAGGCGCCTTCTGTAAATGGTGCGGTCAGTGAGAATTTACAATGGAAGGATAATTTAAGCCAAATGCATTTTTGTGGTCACCCCAATCTCGTGTTCTGCAAGAAGGCGATTCCCGAAACAACGAAAATCAACGGGATGCGTCACTAATGTTGAGATCAAAAGCATTTAGGTTTCTGTGGAAATGCATTTACTTCCACTTCTGGATCGTGGGTTGAATGAATAGGTACCAAGTGCACAGTGGTAACCGAGTTAGAATAATGGACAGCGCACAAATGCTGAAGGGTTGTGGAGTAGAATGATATTTGCTTCGATTTCGCATTTAGCTGCGCGGACTAATCAGTCTTAGCAACTTCATTTTCTAGCTTGGCAACACCCCATTCCCCCATCCCCTCCGTGCTTTAGTGCTCCGTCATCAATACTGGACTTCGGAGGTGAATCACAATGCTACACACAACAAGAGGGTATTATGTGTTTGCATCCACAGAATGCATTAGCATTCAGTTATTTGGAGGGCTCCCAGTTGTGTTCCTGCAGCAAATTTTTCATAAAAACGGCGTTCAATCAAAAGCCTCCTTCACTGACTCACTAACGCGTCAGCCTGCCAAATGCCATCGGCTTGTACACTTTAGTGTCAACCCACCGCTGAATTGTCTGCAATCAACTTGAAAGCACAATTTCACGTGTGCCCTATTTTCGGAGCTTCATGCGCTGGTTGTAAGTGCTTTCCTTGCTGGTAATTAATGGTTGGGCGAAAGGGGCAAAATTTTGCACATGATTTGACCGTCTCATCAGTTGGGGGATTTAACTACGGAATCATATTTCCACTCCTTAACAAACAAACAGAATTTCCTAATTTGCATTTTCCCCCTAAAAACAGAAATGGGATTATTGTACTGCTTTGTGTGAGAGATCAGGCACGGTCTGCTTGATTTTTGCCTCAAAATGAAGTAATTGCATCTCCACTCCCGTGTATTCTAGCGCACCTCAAAACGACAACACTGTTCTGCGACTACGAATGCTACATTTAGGGTTGATGGATGCTCTCAAAATGTCCTCCACGGACTGATAAGCAAAATTACCTGTAACTATCTAGTCAACCTCAGACAGGATCGCGCAGACTAATTCTCATGGCAAATCCCTTAAAACGCGCAATGTCTGCATGTGGGTGAGGTTACTATGCATTCTGCACAATAAAATTATACAAGCGACTTTATACTGAGTTGGGAGGAGAGAGGGAGGGAGAGAAAGACCAACCTGATTTGCATCATTTCATGTAATTCGTGTAGGCGATATGGAATTGCTTCAGCATTCCTATTTGAGAATCTTTACTTTACACATTGATTTTTCCATTCCATTTATCAGATTCGAAGGAATCCGTGCCAACATGCTTAAATAGACAATGTGATAAGTGGGCTCATAATGAAAGTTGAGGGTTAAAATAAACCTATTTTAATATTTCAAAAACTTATTTGTTGAACTGTTTGAAATGCTAGCTCATCTCGAAAAACCCACTTTTTCTGATCTCGGATGACAATGTTTTCTCAATATGGAGGTTTTGGATTGCCAACATCGAATGACCACTGATTCATTGCTTCAAATGAAAAGGAAAGCGATCCCTTACGCTAGCCCAATTACTTAAGCATATTCTCGTGGCTGTGCAACATGAAAGTGAACTGATGCTGGCGACACGACGGTAGTGTAGGCAGGACTGAGGGTAAGCACCCTTCCGAGAAACCTGTTTCTGGGATTTTGCTCTAAAAACCAATGCAGTGAAATGGAACCTTTCCCTTTGCAAAGGAAAAAAATTCCTTGTCCTTAATAAGAACAGCGCTACATTATTTCATTCGCTAAAAGGGAACCATAAGCTTCTCTCTTTTCGCCTTCTCAATTCAAATAAAATGAAACCTTGCTGGGGCGTCACTAAATGCTCGCCTCTTTACTTTCGTTAATGCAATTGAATAAACCATCTAGCGCCACACAACGACCCCACAGGACTGGTTTGCCACAATATCCAGATTTCACACACTTTTTTTCCTTTTCAGGTTATTCAAAAAGCAAGGGATTGACGCACTTTCGCTGTGAAGCGATTCCGGACTATTGTCTTCCCGTCTGTCGTGCTTTGCAGTGAAGATGTAGAAAAAGCGATCTAAAACGCCTTATTAGAGAAATTGCGGGTGTCGACCAGGTGCCTCTGTTGTGTCTGCCGTCGCGGAAATGCACGCAGTCACACTTCACTGGCTACCGAAATGAACATTGGACTGCATGCTATTTCCTTTTGTTTTGAAGGATTGCCTAAATAATTGATGAGCAACGTGGCCTCCCTCTGCTCCCTTTTTCTGCTCTGTTTCTGTGACTGATTGCTTTGCAGAAGATAATAGAGTTGCAACTTCATCTACTTTCATTCGCAAAGAATGAAAATAAAATAATTTACTGCTGCCGTCAGGTTAAGAAAAAATACAAATGATCTTCTTGTTTATGCACTGAAACAATTACTATTAATTCAGCCCCAATTAGTAGACGAAACTAGTTGTTTATTAGGGACAACGTAAAAATTCCACATTTTACTGGAATTTGAATGAGCGAAAAAAGTTGGAGGAAAAAGCAACTGGATGTACACATGTGCAGATTGAGGCAAACTATGACGGGCACGTTGTTTAGCCATTCACTCAGGCCAACCCCCAAGGGATTGCTCTCAGACCAGGCCCAAGCCAAAGGTCTGGCGGGCGTCGTGGTCGCAACCACGGTCACCTGCCAGTCACCCATGGGCGGGCAGGACGAGGTGGGTGAGGAGCAGATGCCTCATCGTAGTGGGCAAAGCTATGCAGTGAAACAGTTTTAATACCAGGTTTTATGTGGGCGAAATGAATTTTTCAAAATTCACCACACATTTGTGGCTTACAGTACCGTTTTGCATTGCGTTTTTTAGTTTAGTTTAGATCAAAATAAAAAAATCGCATGCATGTTGTAAGCAAATTCTACGATGATTCATTCACGTCAAGCTTTGACTCCTTATTCTGAACCATGCTACAAAGTGCCTCTCGTATACAGTGAGAGTTGTATCAACCGAAAAAACATTAATGCTTGTCTTTGCGGTGCCCGGGACGTGGGAATCAGTTACCTCCATACCTTTTTAGCGTACTCCAGTGGCACTCTTGAATAGATAGGCAACTCCATTCCCATTTATTTTAGCATCATGAAGTTTATTTAAATTCCAAAACGGAAGGAAAAGTAATTCCCAACATTGAAGATTGTGAAGATGGGTAGGCTTGCTCAAAGTCCATTGTCTCCAGCCTCTAATGCGCGCACAAAAACATATGCAATTGCTACCAGTGCTGATTACGCTTACTTCCAAGAGGAAGAGTTCTGTCTGCTTGCATTTCATCTTTCAATTACCCGGAAAATATCAGACCCACGTTTCATGCAGTCTAATAAGGTAGCAAGGGGATGAAAGGGCGAAGTGGGTGCGTACAAGGAAGTGAATTTAAGAAGGATAGATTGGATTTTTTAATGGCTTTATTTGCAAATTCCTTTAAAAGGTAAGGCTCGAGCGCATGAGTGAGGACTAATGGAGATTTCGATGGCGGTGGTGCCAAAAGTGGCGGCTTTTCAGACTATTTAAGTTGTCAGTTTAGTGAACATGAGAAATATTAAGTCAGATTGTACTCTCCACTGTGGCAACTTTTGCAAGTGACCCAGAGTCCTATGCTTACTTGAATTGGGTGCGTAGATGGTAACCTTTTTATATCACCGCTTATTCAGTAGCAGGTTTGGTTCATTACTCCTAAGGCATATGATTAATTTGGCCACTTTTCTTCAGCCATCAAAGCCATCCTACTGCCCACTGCATTACGCCAATGCCATTTTGGACACTTCATTTGCTACTTGAGAACTCTCATGACAAACACGGATATTGAATGAATGGAGCAGGAATTATACCTACACCCTAAGCACGGGTTATGCTCTTCATATATCTGTACGGAGTCCAATGCGGCCTCAGGTTTAATTAAGCAAAGGCGTTGCAGCTTTTGACAACGCAAAAGGACCCGCAGATCTTCTCAATATGAAGGTGATAGGGATTATAAAGCGTGACAATTTCGGTAACTTACGCTTGCCTTTTCAAAATAATGGAGATCAGCATCATAGTTCCAAGTCCACTTGGCGATTAGACTGCGCCCATCTGACCAAGGGGAAGTCACGAAGAAGTTATCCAACATTTGTCAATGAACTCTTTTGAACCGTGTTTCTGTAACTGGTTGCAAACTGACTCTTTAAAATCCGGAATCCTCGGGTGGAGCAAAGGCGCCCGTGGTTGTGGGTTCTGGAAGAGCTCTTGGGTCTTGGATCATCTAAAATACTTAATTTGTCCTCGGACGATAAGGAAAGTGTGTTGTATATTGCATTACTTAGTTTCTTGTTCTCATTGGGTTCAGCTCAGTTATGTCACCTACTTTTCGTTCTGCTCACTACTTGACGTCTTTTTTATTCGCCCGGCACAATAAGTACTGATCTGCCGAGCCTAATTCTTCATATTGCAAAATTTATTGCATGTATATTAAGTCAAGACGTTATCTGGAAGTTTATTTCAGGAGTCTCTAGGCTATGAAGGTCCAGAAACACGTTTCTAGCGTTAATGTGTCCCAAATTTATGGAGAAATTTTCCCAACAGCAAAACAGTTCGCAGCCTTTCCGAAATGGTTTTCATCCACTTCGAGCAAACTGAAAACGTCAACGAAGCTTAACAACAGACAATGATCATTAAGGCATGCCGGTTCGTTTGATTATGTTAAGTATCGTCTCATTTTCTCCAAATTGCTATGCAAATGCAAATAATTTATGAAGCATTATGCATTGCGCGACCGCTTTATTGTAGGTATCCTCGCCTTGGCCGACACAAAAACTCAGCCTCCTCAGTGCAGCGTGCCCATCTCAGATGCCGGACCAGTGGGCAGGTGTAAAAAGCGCACAAGAAGTGGAGTTGAAGGGCTCATCACTATGCCATGGCAAAACATTGTCACAGACTCTCTATTACCCCTTCATTGGACACTTCGACTAAAGCGTCCACAGACAAGTGGAAATATGGGACACGAAAAGCTTGTGACAAGAGGCAGATCTTTCGGACATCACTTGCGATCGCATATAGTCGTGGAACAAGGGTTCTTTGAGCTCATCACATGGATAACATGGTGATTGTATTGACAGCACGATCCAATGTAAGCCATGAATGCACATTTGCCCAACGCATTAACCCAAGCAATTCAAGTAGACACACTGGAAGGATGAGGTCGATATTGCAAAGGGATAAGAAAGCTCTAGGAACCTCGTGAAACATAAAAGTGAGTGATCTGTAAAGCAGATGTCTACCTAGAAAGCTTTAAATTTGCAGATGATTTTAAAGGTTGTAACACTAGGGGCTTAAATAATTTAGACTAACTTGATTAATGGGCCAGGCATCATTCAATTGAATCAGGAGTCCTCAAAGTTTTGTGCTAATTTGCAGTTATCAGTTCAAATACTTGCTATTTTTATCGTCCTAGGCTTGAGTTAATGGGTTCCGCGATTTTATCTAGTCCTACACCGTAGACATTGCGGGCTGAGGGTCGTAAAGATTGTTGGACTGAGTAAAACTATCGTGTAATCGAATGCACAAACACCGCAACTCATTGCATATAAATGGCATGAAAATAAGCTTTTAGTTTCTAACTACCTAATCAACCATGAATCGCATATTTGGAAGTTTTCTTAAGAAATCGCAATCATACACTTCGCCAACACTGTGAGGGAGTGCGGAAATCAAAGCGAATGCCTTCTACAGATGCGCCATTCAAGAACCAAGAAGGCAGGTTGCACTGCATAATTGAATTCTGCAACTTGTGGACTAGCCAACCCGATGCTTTCGCTTCCTGTTGGTGAGTGAATGTAACCAAGCGAGCAGGAAATGAATGTGCCTGTTGAAACTGTTTCCCAATCTACACATTTATAACAATTCCATGCCATTCTTGTTTCTAACACTCCCCGCCATAACTATCGGTATAAATGCGCACCAACTAATTTTAACGTCTTCATTTCAAAAATATTTTATCAAGCAGACCGATTAATGGCGCGTGTAGCCTACCCACACTGCAGACCAGTTTGTACTCCGTTCTGAGTATCTGCGTTGATGGCCTGTCTAGACATGTTTTCTACGACTTGAGACATCACGCCACGACTGTTGAACCAGCAGGAAGGAAACTGCCACTTCCTTTTTGCAATCTGTTAAGTGGTCATCAAAACGAGTGCCTTTTGATTATTCATCTTTTTTGTTCTGCTAAACCCTGAAACCGTTGTGTTTCTTTTGCTTCACTCAACCATTTTTAACCTATTTTATGAAAGCAATCTGTGCAGTGGAAAAGTTTTCATTCATGGCGTCCACTCCATGGATGGCCATCTTTCACTACTGCCTTCGCTCAGACGGATCAGCAGTGCTTATTAAACCAGGGCCTAAGCGCACATATGGATGCAACTCCTTCTCCCGAACAGGCTCTAGAAAAAGTCGAGGTGGATGATTTTTTGGGAAGCAAAGACATTTTGTCCCATCCACTACCAGCAAATCGTTGTTATTAGAAGTACATGGGACTGTGTTTACAACACAAATACATGTTATTAAGTAGATGGTGAGGTTTTAGGCGCTGCACTTTCCGAAGTAATGCTAACTAAATATAAGACCAGATCGAAAACTCACATTCGCATTCTCCATATCAGACTCAAAAATGCCATTAAATCTTGATGCCAAATGCCTTTATCGGCTTCCTTGACTTCTATACCAGTTCATTCATTTTAGCGCAATTTCTTGGGGTCATTCGTCTACTTCGTGGAGCATGTGGTAGTCCAGGGGGAATTTTGTCATAAAATCAGCAAAAAAATACGAATTTCAAGGTACTTTGGCAAAACTACTACCCAAAGAACCATATTATTTACAATGCAATCTACTTATGCATGATTTATGCAGCGATTCTCCTCGTCCATAAGAGTTGCTGCAATTTTTATTGCTTTCTAATTGGAAGAAAACTGGAACTCCTCCAAAAGTCTTAATAGCAGGCTTTGTTTTTACATGTTCATATGCTTCTAATCAATCCGGTTGAGACAAATGAAGTACTTTCATCCAGCATCGTAGAGAATTTGCTAAGGCTACCATTCCACCTCCATTAATTACCTACGTATAAATTGATGCTATGTTGACGAAACGAGACGCTGCCCTGTAATTCATTGGTCTCTAGGCTTACTCAAGATAATTGCGCTTGGGGTAAGGTATTCCATTGGTAAAGTGCAGCTCATACTAGCCGTAATTCACAAGAGATTGCCAGATGCCCTGTCCATACGTCCGACTGTCGACAATGCACAGCTTTAATACTCGCTTAAGTAAGTTCTACAAGTTTTGGGCAATCGTTCAACATCGCCAACAGGCATCTCTCCTGCTTCCTCGCCATGCATCGATACATCAAACCTTTGTGCCAAGTGCAACTTCACCGTCCGGTTCGAAATATAGAAATATTAGGTGAATGGTCAACTTCTAACCTATTACCGAAAACGCCTCCAGATACTGCCAAGACACCTACCACTTTAAAGAAAATTTCTAGGCCTTTTGACTCGTAACATATACCACAAAAAACAGTGTTCATTACTAAAATTGTTGTGAACAAAATTTTGCTTGAGTTTTCTGAGTGTAATTACTGAGAGAGCATACGCCGTACCGGCTATGTTGTAATGAATGCACTGTCACCGTTCCGGGGAAATTGTTAAGCATGTGCCTACAACTCCGTGTGGTGGTGCGTAAATAATGCACAGCTAAATTTGGGCACGAGGACAACCACCACCATCAGCATCATCACTGCCATCATCCACACGTACTTTGTTTCAACTCACATGCGATTGCGGTAGTGGACTTGAGTTATTCCATAGAGGGACCGAGGGGAAGAGAGTGCCTTCGTGGATGAAGTCGAGCTTCTTCGTCCGCTTCCCGTGTACTATGGCGTCGGTGGTTTGTGGCCGTGAAGGGAAGCACATACACACACACACACACACACACACACACACACACATCTACGCACACACCTCCACATTCGTGTGCCTACAGTTCAATGGAGGCGACCAACGCCCTCAGCCCATTGGCCTAATCGTGACAGTATGGTGGGCTGTCCAATGGGCGGGCAACGATCCTCCATCGTCCACAGCGCGACTGCTTATTTTGCGCCCAAGTGCTCGCAAGGAGAAGCGCGTTTACAAGCCCACGAATGCGTGGTTTGCTTTTGACTTGGACCAAAAGGAGTCTGCCTGGTGGCTGATACACGCAAAACGGTTAGGCCATGGGACCATAGAAAAACTAACAGAACAGGTTCTGTCTTACCGTCGTGGGACTGTTTCCTCTCCTGATTAAACTCAAGAAGTCGTTTCTTGAAAATTATTTTCAATTACCATGAGGGCAACGTGAACTATTTAATGTATGTAGAATTTAAAGATACTTGAACTTCAAGCCATTTTCAAAAGTGTCTCTCTCGGGCCGCAATCTTTTTTACATTCCTAGGCAATCTGAAAGCTTGTATTTTTTGTAATATTTAGGGCCCACAAAGCAGATACACTTTGTTATTTAGTAAAAATTAATTTTGTAGAAATAAACCCACTTAGCTGGAGGGGTTTTCAAGCTCCAGTGCCCTGGCAATTAAAGACCGCGCGGCATCTACTACGATGACAGTCAGTCGTATATTTGCCTCCTCCATTCCCCTCTCTAGACCTCGGACACATTTGTTACAGGCCGAAGTTTTTTCTTCGGCAGACATACAATAAATCTGAGGGCGATTTCGCCGTAGAATGGCATAAATTATGCTCAAGTTTTCAGACAAGTTTTGCATGACAGCTTTAAAAAATTCGTATATATTTACAGCACTTCATATATCACATAAAGTTGATAGAACAAAGGCGAACTGCAATTATATTTTTGCGCATTTGTCTGCCAGTTGGGATCTCGCAAGTAGGACTAATGCACAATTTCCTCAAGAAATTTGACTTGCCAAATCACCTATTTCTTAGACTCGGGACAACATCACCGCACCATTTTGTTGCTGCACCGCCTCACAACATGGCCAATAGTTGGCGCTCCACCCGTAGTCGATGTGCATAGTGGGCGGGAAGGCAAGGGGAACTTGACTTCACTGCGAATAGTGGGAAGGTGGATGGTGATGTGTGGATTGTCCACTTTTTCTTACAAGAACTGCCGCCTACACATGAATACGCCAGTAGTTAGCCTTCAATGCAACACTGCGATGCTAATGCACGCCTACTTGTTTGCCACAATGATCCGTCTCCAACCTTTTTGATATGCCCAAACTTAGTGAAAAAGACTGTCGTGATTGGTAAGAAATCGGTTGTTTTTTACTTAATTCATCCAAAGTCTTGTGGTTTTTTGCAAGTTATTTTGCATAACTTTGAACAGCTGATTTTTTCCCAATTCAGACTTCACCCCGCTTTGAAGAGGAGAAAGGCTAATGGGCCTACGTAGAAATAGAGGAAGTTGTGAACCTCGTGTGTTACATAGCTAAAAGAAAAATTGTGTTGGTTATTTCTATACGTGCAACTTAAGGTTTGCATAATAAGGAATGCTTTTCTCGAAAATGAAGTTAAAGATTTTGTAACAATTTAATGCAGTGTAGGATTCGGCCTAGAAAGCCAAGAGGTTTATTCATTCTGCTTTTTTATGAGACCATCTTACTCTATTCAGATGATGCGTGCTCACCTGCCGAAATTGCGTCCAACAACGCAGTGCCAAGTTGGGCCGTAGCGTCGGTCAAACTCCTTCTTTATGTGCGAGGCAATGTCCTTCTCAATGTTGTACTTTTCTAGTGCAGCGCCGGCCAACTCAATGGCCAGGCTTTGCATTGATTCGTCCATGTCGCTATTCCGCACCACGGCCCTCTCGCCAGTCACGTTACGTGACATTCTGTTCGTCCACTCTCCCTTCTCTCCGTCGCACACATCATTTTATACATTCACCTGCGTATGCAACAGTAGCCTGGCCTCATCGCTTTCTACATATTATTGTCCATTTGCAAATGAGATGCGGAATAGATTATCATAACCGTCATCAAGTTACGTCGTGGCAATATTTCCCCGATGGTCGCCAAAAGTCCTAAGCCTGCATCAACTTCATGTGGTTGGGCTACTAAACAGTATCGAAGGCGAAGTGGCACAAGATTTCAGGTTATCGAAATTGTACTTTCCAATGGAAAGTAATAACTTATTTTTTTCTCACCTTCAAACTTTGAAGTGACGTAGTTTCATTTTGTAAATCTTGGCTTTATCCAAGAAGTTGAATTATGTACTGAATGAGTGAAAGGAGGCCTTCAAAATCTCAACCACGTAGTTGTGTATGCGATTCTAAAGCTTCATATCAGACTCTAATTTTTTTCCCAGTCAAGGAAGTTTGGTATAAGTGTTCTTTACTTCCAGAATCCCGACCTTACTTGGTTTTGTGCCCTAGAGAGAGCATGTCTATTCTACCACCCCTATAAGGTTTTTGATTTCGGTGGTGCATCGAACCAAAAAAAGCACAGACGAAATCTTGTTGGGTATTTGGTGTCAATTTTAGCAGATATTTCACGAGCTTGCCGTCAAAACTCGTTCAGTTACTTCCCCTTATCAATGGGACACCGCCTCTTACCGATGATGCATCCACACTTTCTTCATGGCTTTTACTACTAAAGGCACGAGCTGCTGGACCTGCGGAATCAGTCCCCAAAACACCGGTTGAGTCGAGCAAAAGCTCTAGGAGCTCATTCGTCAAACACAGTCCCATTTCGCTGCGTAAACTGATGCCTGTTTATTTGGCTTGAGTAAAATAAGTTTTTATCGTTATGTTACACAAAGTTTCGAAGTTTGTGCACTGCTGAATGGCGTTATTCAAAGCTGGACATTGACCAACTATGGTGACGCGGTTCAGTTCTCGCTTCCCAACAGGAGAAGCTCACTTTAAACCTACTTCGACTTGCAATGTGCAATTAGTTCAGGAGTAAGCTTCTATTATCAATCAATTTACCTGTGTAGACTTTTAGGCACTAATGCATTTCAAACAAAAACATACTTTGTGCATTGATTGAAATATTGAGCGGTGGAGATTCTCTCTGATGATAAACCTAATATGTTTTAGAGCATGATCGTTGCACGTAGCGGGCGTTACAGCATGAAACATTCCCAAATAAATTTTATATTATTAGACGCAAGGGAGTGAAGAGCGACTTAATTGGGTCTTTGGCGCAATCTTAGATTATTCCAGAGCCTTGGATTAGCAGCCGTTCTCCTAAATTTGGTGCGCTTAAAATTATGGCATTTGCTTTGCAAAATCCAATGCATCCTCGTGGTCGCTTCAGGTGGGCTGTCTGCAAAATGCTTGCCAGATAATTGCCCAACTTACAGCATGAGTATAGGTAAGGGCAGTGTACCAGAGCTTAGCTATCTGCAAAACATAGCCTTTTACCCGCTGTGAGCTAAAATTATTTGGCGCCGACAAAATTCGGTGGTCCTTATTCAAATAGCGTAGGTCTGGTATCACGTGCAGCGTGCAGTTTCCTAAAGAAGAGTGGCCACATGGTCCGTACGTTACTAAGCGGCGCTTAGATGTGCAGATTATTGTGAATTGCCTTTAGACGTTCCAATTTGAAGTTCCATTTCCACTTACCATCTCCCCCATTTATGTGGTGAAATTCACCATGTAGAATGTGCCTGGTTGTTCTACCTGAAAACATTTTCTGAAAACACTCATTTATCCCTATTTTCTAGGTTGAAGTATCAAACGATTTATTAACGCATTCATTACTAATTCCAGAATACTCCTAAAATCTAATTTTTAGTTATAATTGTCGAAGCAGCTGATGAAACCCAATTGCGTCAAAACAGCAGCGTGACAGAATTGTAGCTATCTAATCATTCGCGCTTTGATGATGACGTCTGATTACCTTGCCTTGACCTGGCATTTTCATGCGATTCTAGTCCACAGGAGCAAAACTCTCAGACTACGTAGGCATCTCAAAGGCGGGAAACTAACAGCATAAGGGCTGTGGAAGTCAGGTTTGCACTTTACAACCACGCAATAGCTTGTTTATTATGAGGATGAGTGCAAACCAAACCAACGGTAGGATCAAACGACACAACAGCACACGCTAAGGCGACCCACTTGGTAAAAATGCTAGCTTCAGCAAACTGAGAAAGTCGTTGACATTTCCCTAAGGTCAAGCAGAAAAAATTGATGCAGCCCGCGGACTAAAAAGCATCAAAACGAAGGGGGAGGAAGGATAACTAATTTGTTCTGGAGAAATGAAACCGTCTCAAATAATGCATGCCATTAAATGGCCCAACTTGTATGTGGATGCGCTCACAAAAGGCAAATGAATTCTGCAAAACGCGGAATAGTTTTTATGCTTCTTGGGACAGAAAGCTGTTTTTCTTTGATTAAAAAGTTAAAATCACTCGCTATTGGTGGGGTTGGCAGGAAATGAGCCACAAATTAGTGTAGGTCAGTACCATTAAGGCAAGATTTGGTACCGTAATTAAACTAAACACTTAAGCAAACATTTGACCTTATATGCCTCTAGCAGCACAATTATCGCAAAATTAGCAGAAATTAGCCCACCGTCTTGTTTTTTATGGTTCTAAAGATTTAGATAATTTGCAGTCACCGATTACTTTCAATTTCCACTTGTTTCATTGGGTGAGAAAAATTGTTAGACCCACTTGTTCACACAACTTCTGTTCCGCCGTTCCGCAGCAATAGCAAGCCTGTCTACGAACTTTTTAGTTAAATGTAAAGTATTTGGTTTGTGTTTATGTGTTTTTCGCATATTTTGTGTGTTTTTATATGCGCAAAACAATGCGTAGTTGTGGTGTAATGTTATGCTCGGATGCGTTTCAGCGCGGAAGACTGTACCGTGGTTTTCAGTTTGTAAACCAGTTAACATAACTGGCACCTTTGCCTAGTTTTAACCAATGGAGAATTTGAGTTGCTGTTTGGTGCCCGCTTTTTCGTTCATCTTTAATCTCTCGGCTTGTGAAGGGGCATGCAACTTGACATATCGGGTTTTCAGAAATGTTCTGTACTCTTTTCGCGTCTTCTGTACTTTTTTTAACTCTAGGCAACTTATAAATGGCTAATCTAGACAGTTAGACCACATTACGTTGCAACTATTGGATTCATCTCGATGCGTTCTTGGGCCATTTTTCAACTTGATTATTTATTGTTGCGTTCGTGAGTGCTCTACGTCTCAAAGAGCTCGTATTTGTACGTCTGAATAGCTTGACAGGCATCTGGAAATAATTGAGGTGTTTTAGTGCTTCTGGCATTTCAGCATGGTCCGATAGATTTGAGTGTTTTAATCATTCTATGTTCCTTTTACTTAGGAGTGATAATTGGTACAGTGACTTGCTATTCGAGGACTTTGAAGATTTGTTGCCCTCAGAAGAAATGTCGGGTAAGCTCTTTTTGGTAGTTTCAATGTCATCTTCTATTTCAGGAACTCACAATTGTGTGAACAATGCGGCTATTGAAGTCGCGGTTGACTCTGACGCCTCAAGCGACGTGGTTATCGTAGAAGAGCTCAGTCAAATCTCAAAGAATTCGATAGTTGATCGTGTTCTTCGACCTCGCACATCACTTAATACCTTCCACCTCAGGTGCTTTTCACTGCCACCCCCACCCACATCCAAAGCGCACCGTAGTAAAAAGGTTTGTTTGATTCTTCTATCTCCTAAATTGAGATTTTTTGTTCCATTTCCTTGTGGTTTGCTTAACTAGCCGATTGGTCGTCGAAGTGGCCCCAAGAAGCCCTCAACCCTTCCGCCAGTCGAACCCGTTAGTCGTTCATTAGCAATACCCAGTCTTTTTGCAAACGAAGAAGCTCCTTCCACTCATGATCTAATTGATTTTACTGCCAATGTTGGAGCCGCCCTCTCCGCTTCCAACAAAATTACTCCGTCCCCCCGTCTCATTACGAAAAGGCGACGACAACCAACCGTATTTGTACGCGCTCATAGGCGCAAGCATCAGACAAACGTTTCTGCTACCAATACTGTTGAAACGGTGGTCAGAAATGTTATGCAAAGTAGTCACGCGGTTTTTAGTCGGTTGCAATCCAAATCCAACAAATTGGCTCTGGACCGGTCAGCTGAATTTCTTCTAAAACACCCCTTTTTATATCCTTGGGAACGTGACGAAGATAGAATGAATGGAGGTCAGTGGCGTGAACGACGTGCTTATTATCATGTAGGTTATTTGGGCTGAACCTTAGCGCTCTTAACTACCGAAAGAGCACCAGCTAGGATAGTTATTATTATTGTTATAACTCATTTATACCCTTGTTAATAGTTTATGACTACTTTGGTTTCTGCGTGAAGTCTTACCCTTCTTTTCGTAAAGGCTTATTTTATCCTTTTAAGGCTATGCTTAGAAGCCGTGGGGCGTGTGCTGATTATGCAGTGATTAACTCGGATGTCGAAAACTCTCCACCGATTTCGCGTCCAGGAAAACGAAAGCTCAAAGTTCCTCAACGCGACATTTCGCTAAGTGAAAACAGCAGCTCGAAACGATCACATCCAGCACTTGAACCATGTCTTCTTGGCTACCGATGGCCCTCAACCCAGCCACAGAACGCATCACCGGAAAAACTAATTTTCTGGCGTTAAACCACCCACCTTGCATTTAAATCCCGAATATTTTTATATGTATTTTTCTATTGCTAATATAGATGGTCTATATACATTTACCTTGTTTTGGTTTCCACACTTGAGATAATATCTAATATTTGCAGGCACACATTTTTTTCTATAGATGACACTTGATCAGCGGTTTGTGTGGTGGACGCTCGCGTTCTTCGTTACAGCGGCTTCAGCTGAAGCAAATGGTGAGGATTATGTGTGGATGACAGACCCTCAGACCCATGAGCAATATCAGGTCCTTCGATCCTCTTACGACCGCGATAAGGCCTTCTTCTTGGGAGAATCCACTCTCTCCAACCGGTTTTCACATGCATACCTCGATGCTCTGGCTAATCAATGTAGTGCTGTGACAGGTCCCCCAAGTGTCTTTGAGTTCCTCAATCATACCTCGATTGCTGTTGCTGAATTCTGCCTCAACCCAGGAATCTACCCCTATTCCTTCGAGATTTATCTGCGTCTCTTCGAGACCATCCGTTGGGGGCCTTATACGGTAGCCGCGTTGGTAGCTGTTTTGTTCACGGTTGCACGTTACTTCTGTGCAAAATTATTCCTCAAGGTGATTCTATACTGAGTGGCTTAAAGTTTGTTTAAATTTCTCTATTAATAGCATTTGCTAGCATTTGGGGCTTGGCGTGCGTACTCTTTATGATCTTTATCACACTATGGAATATCGTATTCCATGCCCTTTTTATCGTTGCCTCATAAAATGTTTGCCACGATAATGAACTGCGCAAACCACTCCAAGGGTGATTCTTTTAAAAAAATTTTGTCCTACTCTTTAGTTTTTCAATGCCCCAGTGTTGCCATCTGAATAAATTTGTGATAATTTCACCTCCGACACGCGATGTGCACAATGCACATTCAATAAATTTTTTGTGTTGTTTAATATTTTAGACAAAAGTAGGTCGACGATTTACTACTGAACATTCTCAGAAGAAAGCAATGACACCATTGTGGAATACGATTTCGTATACCTTTCTCTTCTCCGTGGAGACAACCATTTTGTTAAATTGTGGATACGACGATTTTGTCTATCCCTTGTGCATATTCAAGGATATCCATTTCAAACGTAAGTGAAGTGTACTATTTGACAAAATACTAAGCAATATTGCCAAAATAAGGTTGAATAACCCCGTCGGAGGCCAGGGAAAGGTAATATTCAGTTTGGATGACTAGCCTCCTATAGTTGGCATTTATAAGGGCACCTCCACTTCGTGTTTCTGGCGTATTTATTGCTCGTATCTTGTGTCTAAGTTGAATGCGGGTTGAAATCCATTTAGCCAACTGATTTGGTAAGTGCGGTCGAAATATAGCTTATTTTTCTGAAATCCTCTACAGTATATAATCCAATCTCGGGCATCTATTGTCTTGGAATGGTTGTCCAGTGAATTCTCGGTGTCAGTGCTTTTATTTTCAACTAGGCCTTGGATACTTATTACTGCTGCCCAATGGTGCGTTAATAAACTTTAAAAGCATGTTATAACATGGGGCACTATACTGTCCTTGGATAATGTTAAAGTATGGGTTGAAGGTTCTCATACAGTTTCATAATGCTATATTTTTTTGACAATTTATGGCGTGCATGTCAGACCAGCCCTTTGGTTGAGCTGCGTCATGCAGCATTCCAAGCTAAATTATTACCTTTGCTTAGTTGTGACGTGCCTTTGTTTAGGCGTGTTGCTAAACATAAATTCTACCCCGGAGTTAGCTTGAGGCGTTCCATCACTCATCGCCAATATACGCACGTGTTCACCATTCTCATGCGACGCGTACCAATGCTTGTTTGCTCCTCTTAAGTGGAGTTCAGGTCACCGTTCCCTGTTCTATGATAAAGAGGTTCAACTAACTTAGGCAACCTTTCATAAAAATCACTAGTCTTCTTAATTTAATTTCACTGTACAAAAGCATTCTTATCGAAGCGCTTCTGTTTATTACTCACCAAACAAGACAACCCGTATGCCATTTCATGCAGGTTCATTCTAATGCTGCCATAGTATTGAGGCAACTCTAGACGTGCAATTTAAGGTCCCTTGCCATCCATGTATCGCTTAGTCCTTGTGTGCCTTCATGTGACCTTTGTTCCCCAACCGTCTCCATCCAACGTATTTCATGCGTGTGGAACACTACTTTGGAATGAGTTAAAGCTGTCGTGGTGATTCACACAATCTGATTGCATATGCTTTTGAGACTGCCATTGTGCCAATCCTACTCCAAAGCCGCAGCATCATAATTTGGTGTAATGGTTAGCTTTTAAAAATGCTGGTTGACTATTTGCTTTAAACAATTTTTATGCCCCAAATTTCCTTTTTACCAGCTGTTAATGCGTAAACTCGCCACCTGAGCAGGCAGTATGGACTCTGGCGGGTAATCACTCGAATCACCCTAGTTCATCTGGAGTAGTCTACGGTTTATGCCTTAGTTGAATGTAACTAAACATCAGTACTTTCTTAAAATGGATTGTACTATATCTTCCCTCTGTAAAGAGATGTTGTAAAACTTGAAGCTACTTACCCGCCTCGTCGGCAGTGCTACCATTTTGTTGGCGCGGTTTGTGGTCGCGTTGCTGGCTGCGTGCTCGTGCGCTGAGGCGGAATCGGCGTTAACTAATTTTTTTTACCGATGAGTTTGTGATTCCAAGTATTGGTGTTTGTGCTGGAAGGTTGGAACTCCGATGCTCCCTGATAAAGCAATGACATTTTTTGTTATCGATTTTCCATAGTGATTTTAGTTATGAACGAATATGACTCTGCTTGTTTGCAGCAGATCTAGTTCAAAACGGTTAATCAAAGTAAGCTATTGTCTGGTGAGTTAAAAACTTTCTGTTTTGTACGAAATCTGACAAATCGCAGTTAAGCAGGCTATCAATCTTCCGAAGCGCTTTAAATTTTAACTTCAAATGCTCTTGATGAGGTATTCTTTCTTTTAATTTTGCTTTGCCGCTTGATAATTTCTAAACAGTCTGTCAATTAATCATTCAAATTGTTTCGGTGTTCCATTCATGCCATACAAATCTCATGACACGCAATTCTTCCATCCTTGATAATTGAGCATTGTTTTGATCACCTACCTGTTATGGTGAGGAAGAGTCCACTGAAGGAGCCACATAAACTTCCATAATTTGGAAGACCTTTTAAAATCCTCGGTTTTGGTAGTCAGAGTTACGAAAACAATGCGTTTGTGAGGCTAGCGCCTATTCAACAATGCCAGTGTGGTGAGTGAAGTCATGGCAACGACGACCTTTAAGAGACAATAAAATGAGGCCATCGGTAGTGATGTTTGTTGCGTTGTCTGAGTTTCGGTTACGTCTCTGTGATATAGAAAACAGTTTTTTTGGATAGTTGTTTTTTTTCCGCCAAATTTTCTTTCCCTTTTATGGGAATGTTTCCCTTCTCGTATCCTCCACTAAGAGTGGAACCTGCCCTGTGACAAATATTGCAAGGATAGCATCACTCTTGTGCCTAGGATTTGTTCTACATTTGAGATAAAGTTTCCTCATCGAATGGGCCGACGATAACTAGCCATTGCGTCGTACTAAGGCTGTGTAGCTCTGGTCCTGTTTTAAATATTGCTGGTCTTCTCAGAAGCTTTTATGCGAGCGCCATCTTGGGATCTGAAATAAATGCCTATACAGATTGACCCAGCAATTTGCGATAGCATAGTGTCTTTTACTAACCCGCTGAATTTTTCGCTATGCATATGCCACAATTTTGTCAGTAAGTTGCAAGTTTTATTGTGTACGATTTTGTAATATAAGTGTGGTCGTTTTTACATTATCTGAATTTCGTAATAAGCAGATTTAATGAGAATTAGCACTCAAAGAATTACACCTTCATGTGACTTGTTTTGAGTGGATAAGCACTTCATAGCGATAGTTGGAACAACTTTGATTATTGCTCATTACTTGTCCTTTAATTTGTTAATTTTTTTTGTCGCAGTACTGTGTTACATCTTAAATATAAAACAGGCTGTTTATGAAATGAGGTACTATGTTCAGCATTTGAATATGCCCCATCCCTTAACCTCAAGCACATAGTTAAATGTATGGGGAAATATCTTCGAGGGCAAAGTCTTTTTTGACTGAATTCTGTGTGAGGGGTTATTTAGTGTTGCTTTTTTTATTCTTTATGTGGGAGAAATTGGCACTGGCGAAATTTATGCCCCTTTGATGGCGTAAACTAACTAGTCCCACACTGTTCTATCTCTGTCCCTAACAGCTGGTTACTTTGATGATCCTATACCGTGGCAATACTGTTGGTTGTATATGTTCCAAATCGGTTTCTACGCCCACTCCTTCTATGCTGCCCTGCGGCTGGACGTTAGGCGAAAGGACACGTCTGTGCTACTTATTCACCACGTCCTCACAATTGCCCTGCTCTCCTTCTCCTTCTTCGCCAAGTAAGCCTCATCTGCCTTTTTTGAACATCTGACTACTCATTTAACCATTCTGTGGTCTTTACTTTGTCTCCAATCCATAACTATTTTAAATCATTCTATTTTTCAAGAGTGCCAACCGGGTTTTAGCTTAAGGCACCATCTCTTTGGAATTCCCTGCGGCGGCCATTTTAGCACTTTTGAGGCGCTCATGGTTTAAATGTGTAGTGCATGTGATCCTCCTACTCCCAGTTAGTATGATACTTTGGTTCAAAAGGTTAGGTCATTTGCGTGATCCCGTGATTTATGTGGTAGCATTCTCTGCAGTATGGACGTTTTGCAGTACTTAAATGTCGTCAATATTGTGCTATAGTATATGATATCAATCGGTTAGATATGAATTTTTTTCCCGAAGTAGCCTCTTGAATACGAGTACTTGAATGCCTCTCAAAAACATTATTCGCGTTCTCCGTATCAAGGCGTCTTTACTAACTGGTTACGTCCAACTTTATCGTGATAGGTGAGACTTTTTTCCAAGCTTATTTGGCCTCGCTGAACTAGGGCCTTGCTCTCCCGAAGAAACAACTAAGCACCTACATTGTATAGTAACACTTGTAAGTTTTTGATAGAGTGGGGCGCACGCCCGGTTAGACTCATACCTATGCTTGTATTTGCCGAATGGTACTGGAGTATAGTTCTTCAAATGCATTTTATCACCTCCGTTCGCATGTCATTGTCGGAATACTCGCAGCTTTGTATAAACCCACCAAATGGGTAACCAGCATGACCAAGATTAGCGTTATTAATGTACGAAATTTAATAATATGTAGAATGCATGGTAGAGTCAGTGTTTCTCAGATATGTCAGTTGTCTCGCTATCTGCGCCATATCACCACTGTTATTCTTTCACTTCATCATTCTGGATTTACAGATTTTTGCTCCGTGGAGTGGTTTATCCTTCGGTAACGACTACTAGCAACACCACTTCCCGAATTACATCAGTTCGTATTTTGAGTCATTGAAATTGTAGTTTAGTGGTTTTATACTTTTTATTAAGGTTTCCTCCGTGATGTTCGCTCTTCATGCGTTCCTTTCAGTGCACACTAACGAAACGATAACCGGTGTATCAGATCTTCTGCTTGATCATCTCTTGATTTTGTGGATGAGGTCATCTTTAAGAAGGGTCATTTCCATATTACATCATCAGACCCGATGTTTATTAGTTTTTCCCGTGAGATATATCAGGTAGGTTACACATGTTCCAATGCAGTAAAACAGTACCAGAAATCTATATTTTGGCCTCAGATGTCACCCACTTTTTATATTATGACTTACTTTGTTAAATATATTAAATTATTTGAAAATTAGGCCATCAAGATGAAAAGTGCGATCCTAATCTCTCTGAGCTTAAAATTCTTCGGTCCATATGATGGTTTTCTGTTTTATTAGGATTTGACTTGTCAGTTTCTTTGTTAGGGTGTTGAATCTAGCATTGTGATTATTGTTGTAGTTTCGTTATTGTGTGACCACCTTAACGACCTGTAGATCCAGCCATTCAAAGCTGTTCAGTTTTTTTTGAGTATGCTTCCGAAAAGGGACTTGGTATGCTCGCCCAGACGCACAGCTTTCGGTGGAAAGCGGGTTGTTTTTGCATTTTTTAACATTTGGAGGTAAAACGTCGTGAATTTGTTGTTTTTAAATGAATTGTCACCCATTCAATTGCTACGACAATGCGCAATCACCTTATCGACTTTGAAGGTTTTTTCGGGTTTTATTTTTTTGAGATCTTTTGAACGTTGAGAAGTGTACTCTAGGTAAGCCTTCACAGATTGTGTGCCATTTTGCTACCAAAAACTTAAAAGCAAAACTTTTATGCACCTAGTGTATATTTGGTCACGTTATTAGCTGTTGGAAAGGCAATTATTGGGTTGCAATTTTTGGCTGTCTGGATGCCAAATTCATTGCCCCCACCACCTGGTGTCCTTTCACCCTCTTGACGTTGCCTGATTATGTGGCAATAACGCTGTTGCAAAAAACGCTCTTTCAGCGTAGGTTATTACTCTTAAAGCGTAGGGTTTGGTAAATGGTAGCAAGTTAAAACTTCCTCATAATTGTAATCTTTTTTTGTAGGTTCCATAGGGTGGGACTCCTGGTTCTCTTTTTGCACGACATATCGGATGTGATTTTGGAGTTGGGCAAATTTTTTATCGCCGTACGCTCAAAGTATCCTGAATACGCCAATACATTAGAGCATATTGCCAACTGCCTTTTTGCCGCCTTCGTCCTTAGCTGGTGAGTTATCAATCCCTACAGCGTCCGTTGTTCGGTTCCTCCCTTCCACCTTTATGACTACCACTAACTGTGCCACTGATGAAAAACTATTGTTTCACTTGTTTAGTCCTCTAAGGCCTTGATTTTGAAATTTATGCCGAGAATGTTTTCCCCTTTTTCTATTGTCGATTGTTTTGTGAGCTTTTTATGTGCGTGTGTCTCTTCTACCCCAAAGGTGTATGAACTCATTGATTAGCTTGAAGCAGCCTTGATTTCCTTCTTTCGTGTCTCAAATTCTGTCACTACCCCCGCTCTTCCATATGTAGCTGTGTTGGTTGCACTTTTAAATGTAGGCTCCTGCAATTGTTGAGAGAGCTACGCCTTGCCTTTCAGTAGATTGTTTGTGTCATCACTTGTAATGTTTGCTGATGTTTGTGCTTGCCTACCACATGCTTACATTCTCAGATATTTTCGAACTGGAGGCTAAAAACTTAAACGATTCTTCTATTATTTTTTGTGTTTACTTGGTACAACTTGAACAATTTTGAATTTATTTCGGTCATTTTATTTATAGTCAGTGATATCTTTGATCTCTGAAAATTATTAATGTCCGCTAAAATCAGTTCATTAATAAGGGCGAGAATTTCCGATGCGCATTCCTCAATGTAATGTGTCCACTTTTAAAACTTCCTACTTTCTGGCATATGTTCACTTTTCACCGACTTCCTTCCCCATCACTGAGACGGCTGAACTGAGTTCTTGTCTCACGACGCTTATCCCACTAGTGTCTCAGAGACCCTCTGAGTGAAGTTATTGCTGTACCTTAACTACGTGGTATTTCTAAGCATTATTTATACTTTTCCTGTCTCAATTCTTAAACTGCTCCAGCTGCATTCACATTGTTGATCGGAGCGTTATACTGAGTGTTTCACTATAGTTTTTAGCGTTTACCTTTCCATGGTCCACGCTGCTGACCTTTTGAATCAAGTTTTACGTCTTCCACTTTTATTTAGCGTGTTGTGGCAAGCTTTGCCAATTAAATTTCTCATCTGCTAATGCGACGTGGTAAGGCAATACCGGCGTTGCATAAACCATGCGTATTATTCTAGTGGTGTATCTATTCCCTCGCTATTCTCGTTGAATGGCACACCAAAAACATGGTATATGATACGCTTATTAGTGCATTGGATTGGAAGCAACGCACGTCACTTATTGTGCGTCTAAATTTGCGGCTAATTTGAACTCGGCACCTGTCGGAATGTCTGTGCTAGATGATCCTAGATGGGTTAAACACCTTTGGGTCTCGTGAAATCTGAGGCGGGGATCCTGACAATTACCACAAAATCCATGACCAAATTAATAAGGTTTACATGCTTTCCAACAACCGGATAACACAAAACAAGGATATTTCCTCAAGGGGGAAACTACCATCTTACTTTGCTCCTCGCAGCACTCAACTACATGGTGCAAAAGCGCAGAGCATATGCTTTTGGAAATGTTCGCCAGCTCATTAGCTCACGTGCATCCACACCCTCTGCGATGCGGAGCAGATCAGAAGTATTAGTGCGATTCATTCACACCTCTTGTCTCGGTCCAAGAACTTATTTTTGAACTGAATTGCGTCAGTGTAAGGTACCATTTCTTCGTTCACCACCTTGTACCAAGACTTACTATCCGTTACTGAGTGTAACAAGTGGTCTTTCTATTAACGCTCCTTTAGGTTCTATCTCCGAATCTACTTATTTCCCACAAAGGTGATATATGGCACCACCTGGGGAGTGTATCTCACCCACTTGGATCGCGAAGCCTACTTCTTTCTCTTTTTCAATATCATGCTCACCATCCTCTATCTCTTACATATCTACTGGTCCTACGTGAGTTCACCTCCTTGAAAACCTCAACCTAACAGTGAGCTCAATATTGTGCTTTAAAGCAAAAAACAGTAGTCCATTAGCAGGAATTCGAAGCATTTTCAGTTTGGGGCTTCCAGCATTTCTTCGTGCAGATTGTCAATTTTCCTTTGGTTTATTTGCCATATCCAAAATTGTAATCTCCCATGTAGTTTAGCAAACTTTTCGCCCCCGCTTATAGCGCGGGATAGAGCATTCTATACCATACTTCCGGTTTTATCTAGAATTTAGTAAACATTGTGCAGATCATAGTGTTATTTTGTTTAGCTGATTTGCCTACTGGAATTCTGTGGATTTTAATGCTTGTACACTATTGCGCCTAATCTCTGAGTAATGAGTGATGAAGACGTTGAAATGTTTTTGGTTCACTGCTATGAATTTTATCACTCAGCTTTTTCCCCCTCAGTTTATCATTGTGATGCTGGGTAAGATAGCGATGGGCAAAATGCCAAAGATAGAAGATGAAAGGGACTTCGACTCCGACACCTCTAGCAACGGTGTCTGCAAACCGGTTATGACCAACGGTGTACGGAAAAAAGAAAAGTTGCAATAAACACAATGCCACCCCCTTCTTTGCCAATCCAACTCTCGAATACGTCCAAACCGTCCGTGTGTAATTACCCAGTGTATTAGCAGGATGGCAGGGTTCGGCGCATTGCCTGTGTAATCCCCAATCTCCTGTGTTTTCCCTCTTCCACATGCGTCCTTCCTCCCGTTTCACTGGATTCTGCACACGCATACACACCTATACACACAAACACACACACTCAGGCCGACACAAAGCAAAGGAGGGTTTTGGATTTTTTTAACGCACCTAGCACTTTCTCCTTTTGCCCCCTTCCCGATCTCCCTGTTGGTACTTTGCCTAAACGCAGCTATTGGAAGAGCACGACTTATTTTTATTTGCAATTCTGTAATGAAATGTTCGCTGCTAATGTCGCCGCGTTCAGTTTAAAAGGCTTGTATCAAATCATGCTTTATTCCCTATTTGAAAAGGAACAAAATTGCTTACATTCTGATGTCTTGTAGTCTCCCGGGTGTTTGAACTGGAATTGGTATACGCAGCCTGTGAGTTAAAGTGCACGCGCCAAAATGCCACATTTGTGGCGTCTTCTAGCTGCCCTGATCATAATTTCCCAAGAATTGGCTTACTGCACCGAAGCCTGTGCTCCACACATGTCTGTCGATGCGGACTAGCGATCCAGATCTTGTGTGCTTATCAGTCAACGTGAGCTTACCTTGCGAGGTTAACAAGAAATTAATGTGGCTATAAGACTTCATTTCCTTAGGAAAAATGATGACAAAGGCCAGTGTTGTGTGAATACCGGAAGCCCTCAAAGACTAATGATCAAGATGTCTCAATGTTGAGGGAGACTTTATGCTGTAAAGAGTTGGTAGAATGTAGGGAATCTTGCAAAAAAATCGTACGCCTTAGCAAAGCGATTCAAAAAGTCGATGAGTACAAGCCAGTACGCATGCTATAAGCCCTAAGCACCACGTCACCCACTCCTTTTAAGGGAGTCAAATAAACGGGTGGAAAGATTTCCAGCCCAAGGAACTGCACCAGCCCAGTGTCGCATATTCAGCGGTTCTTTTAATACTAATCATGCAATTCTCCTTTGATGGAGACGACCAGCTGAGTTTGTTCGTGCTGGCACACCGTCTGGAAGACTGATAAAGGTGTGAGTTGTCCTGTTAAGCAAACCTTCAAGTAAAGAGAGTACACCAGCAGTTTTGTCCGTGGCCTCGGAGTCTGAATGAATACCTATGATTCGACTTCAAGGTCAATAACTCAAAAAGGATATGCATGAATGTGAAGCTTAGGTCAAAAATAAATAGGTGTTAATGATATCTGGTTCACCTATCGTCGAACGATCAAATAGAATTGAGCAATATGGAGGTGTGTCTCTGAAAAAAAAGCAGGGGAAGAGAAAGTTTCGGCGTTCCTTTTGGCCACTAGGTGGATTCCATCAGACGACGAATGAAGTCGGCAACCCTCACGTAAACTTCATCCTGTCGATCCCTTGGTTTGCAGATGTCAGTGTGATTGGTATCAACAAGAACTACTTCTGAAAACTCAAGATCTAAAATAATTTACAAAGCGATATGAGGAATCACTGTTTCAAAACGAGCATTGAGGTAGCCATCACAATTACTGTAAATGGATCGAATTGATACTAAATTAAAAAACACGCAGTGTGTGAATTTTGGAGCCACCAAACATAGCATCGCAGAAACGATCCTAATCGCATAAAACTATCCATTAGGTATGGAAACGTTCCCGTGAACTACATCGAATACCAATTACTCAAAGTTATGGCAGCCAGATCATTAACAAAATCATTACAATTGGGGTGTGGTATAGCTGTAACTATGAAAAAACAGTTTCAGTACTCTAAAAATATCACGGAAAGTTTGTGATCTGGAAAACCAAGTGATTGGATATGGAAAGAATATGAACTGTGAAATAGGCGCAGACTCAGATCCTAATTGCAATAGATGTGTGCCCTCCCGCTTTCTTGCCTCACTGGCGCACCCTTTGCCATCCCAGGCATTGAGTGAGTGCGAATGAAACCTTCTATAAAGAAGTGCAGCGCGTTGGCTAGTTATTTCCTGCCAGGCTCATCTTCCCAACAAACAGCGAAGTGTAATGGAGGCAGCGATTTAGCGTGGCGGATGATTATAATCAAAACCAAGTGTAGTCGCACGAATGGTGCCATGGCATTAAATGGGACAGTAAAGAGAAGCTCGCTGCTGCATTTGAGGTCATCCCATGAGGATTGAGGTTGTGCGGAGCATATTCCTTTGAAGTTATTATCCCAAGCAAATGTACATACAAAGGAAACACTAAAGTATGTACTACCTTTGCACAAATTATGAAGTAGGCGTAGGTTACACCTGTGATTTCATTTCAAAAAGCATAAGTATTGCATTAATAAGACACACGACACTAAAGTTAAGCCCAATATATTATTTTTGATTTGCTTTTTCAAAGCTAGAGGCTGTCAGCTTACCATAAGACAAGAGACTAAACCAGTCAGCAGTAAGGTTTTAGAGGGCCTGTTGCTTTATATTTTTTTAAAAAATGAAACTAAAAGCTCTATTTTTAGGCGATGTGCACACACTATGGTCGAAAATGCCTTAAATATGACAAATCTATTTCCATTATGTACCTAATTTTGATATAGATAAGTTACTAAGGCTTGCGAGAGGATGTCGGGAGACTTGGGTGATGACTAATGATTGAGAATGGTTTCAGTCATGAATGAGCTTCGATTGCCAAAGTCAAGGAGGATGGTTGCTTCAATTTTAAACGATTCGATTTGTTGCTTGCCAACAAGACAGAAGGAAGGAAATGATAACAATTCTTTAAACTTTCAAGAGTGTCCAGTAATTCAGTAATTACAGTCATTAATTGGTCGTTTCTGTCTATAGAAAACTCGATTACTTTAAGGAAATCGTTTGGCTTTATATGTATTTACGTCATTGGAGCAGGGTTGATGATCCAGTTCCCCCTCAATCACAGTTTGCAAACACTTATAACCGAAGGATAGTACAGAGGAACCGTTTGACTTACCTTGGGGTTCGGGCTGAACGAGGTGCACGGAATACCAACGGTTGATAACCGTCTCTCGGTCTTCGACTAGGTTGAGCACTTGCAGAGGATGCTTGGAGGCCCACTCCAGGAACCAGTTGTGCAGACTTATTATCGACGTATTATCTGTCAAAATACCAACGCAATAGTTGAACCAAGGTGCTTAGGCGTCGTCGAAGATAATCAAATCCAGTCCGAGTGACGACGAAAATTGCATTGAAAATAAATTTAATGCACTAAATAAGAACAGTACCATGGTGTCGTAATACACGGGTTGTTTTGGGTACTATACACTGGACCATTAGCAATGCGTACAAATGGCAAACGACCTGATTAAGTTCAAAACAATTCGTAGTTCACAGGACGACATGTTTCCTAATTGCAATTAATCATGTATGAACTAAAATAGTCACATCTTAAATGTACAACTCCTCAAGCCTCAAAATAAGCAGACTTCTTAGCAGGCTCAGTCGAAACAGGAGTTATATCACCGGTGACTCAAAAAACGCCACTATGCAGTAAGTCATAGTGACAATAAAGCGCGATATTAAGTTCAAACATGCTTGGTATACAGTAGTTTGAAGCACAAAAATAAGTTGGTCTTAGGCACACACCCTGATGCCGTGCACACGCACACAATTAAAGCATTACATCTCCAGCTTTACGGCATACGAATGACGCCACCGATGTACCAATGCATGAAAGTCTAGGCCATTATTCTCTTGCTAAGTAACGGCTTTTCAAGATTCTAACGCAAAGTGCATTTGGCAATGCAAATAACAACAACTATTCTAAAATCTGCCTCGCCATTTTCAAAGGCTAGTCAACATGATACTTTGGTCCCCGTGTAAATCATCCGAATTTAAAAAATTTCATAGAAGATACTTATGCCAACACGCAAATGAACAGTGGACAAAACTCGCATTAATTACTACGCCACAAGTTGTATCCAATGCCCTATTACATTAATTCGATCATTTCTATAGGACGCGTCGTTATTGAGGAAAGGGAGGTTAAAGACGTAAAATAACTTTGCTGTAGCTGTTTTGCTTCTGGTGTGAGCGTGAACACCATGGGGAAGTGGTAGAGAAACATCATCGACTGGTTGCCTCGATGGGGGACGGAAAGGAAGATTATGCCTTTGGTTTGGCGTGCCACTGCACTGGGCTCTTCCATATCGACCGCAGAGCCCGTCACGATCGTGTCGACATTCATCCTATCACCGGAACCACAACCAAATAAGGCGTTTTCTGAGACGCTAGGGTCAACGTATTCGTCGTCACGCACACTCCGGCCGGTGGATGCTACAAAATTCGTTGTGTGGAGAGGGGGATGTGAGGATTCCTTGCGATGCAGCAGAGCAGTTGAAGAAGACTCAGGGACCCAGGTGGCAGAGAGCTTCAGCATCTCCTTAGTAAGTATGCCTTTGGGTTGGAAAAGATGAAGATCCAAACCTTGGTGACATTGGAAGAACTTAAACAAGTGAATAATTTGTTGGCTCACCACCAGCAGAGTGGGCAACCCAGACGATCGGACGCCGGCCGACACCAGCTAGTAAAAGCTGCTGTAGAATATCACGAGCCCTTTGATCAATTCTGCGTCTAAAAATAACAAAAAATAAATGTTAACTATTCTGGGATCGAAGACTATTCAGTAGGTTCATGGACAGAAACAGGCCAAATGCGTACCATAAAAAAAGTTTCAATAAACTCAATTTGATAAAGTTTAAGCGATAGGGTTAAGATGTATCTCAAGGTTTATTACTCTGTAGTAAACTTGCCCACAATCCACATTTGTCTGTACTGCTTTAAGTCACTTGGTGAAATTCTCCCCACTAAGTGCGATTTATGGATTGTTAAACCCATATAATGGTGACATTAAAGTTGAGTGCCATTACTACGGGAATGGCAGGTCATGAGGAAATATTTAAGAGTTGAGACCATTTAATTCAAGCAGCTCCATCACAGAAAGCGAAAAATTCGTCGAGGTAAAGGCTGGGCCGTGGTTAAAGAGCGGAAAAGTGTCGAGTGGGATAGATAAGCCTTGAGAGTGTTTAACGTATCAAAGAATGTTTATAAATTCATCGCCAAATTGGTGTATTTTCTTCTCTTTAATTTTACCACCATGTGCTGCACTTTGTTCATGTCTGACAGTAAATATTTTTGGTGGTATTATATGGGACTAAGAATTAAAAAACAACCTCTTGTAATTACAGTACTCACCAGTTACAGTCTAAAGTGGCAAAAAGCTTGATAAATTTTCATGTAATATATCGTTTAAAATGTCTTTTCTAATCTTCCCTTCCCACCTCCCAACGTTCGGTGTTGCCGCAGTTATGTAAAAGACCGTCAATAATCATACTGTTTTATCTTTGAGTAGTTCCTAAGCCTCCAATGCGTAGATTTTACGCTCGGATTGGAGAGTCAGATCAAATACGAGTTAGATTTTCGATGGGAGCCACCAGTAATCGAACAGTTACATCTAAATAGCCCAAAACGGATTGAGGCCGACACCATCTAGGGTTTATAACCGACCGTAAACATACATGGTTACAAAATTAGTGCTGTTAAAGTATCAGGATAAGGAGGTATTTATTCGATTAATCTCAAGTGGTAAGTGAAATCATAGAGCATTCGAATAAGTCAATGGAACCTACTTTGTCTTCTCCGCGGGACAAATGGGATTCCAGACAAAAGGCCTCAAATTTGCATTGACACCCAGAATACGGGCTTCAGGAAACTCCTCGCTTAGCCAAGCCTTAATGAACACAAAGGAAGAAATTTCACCGCGGACACTGACAAATGGATCAAATGTATGAATCGATGATTAAGTGCAATCGGTAACACATGTTGATAGATTGAATTTGGGCTCACAAAAGAGCGTTCCACGAAACAGGAAGAAGCTAAGCCTTGAATACCGCATGAAGCAACACACGATTTTGTACAAATTTATGTGATATAAAACCGGGGAGACAGTACAAAAGAGAGATTCTGTTAGCCGAATTGAAAGAGGGTAGTGCATCTCTTTGACGCTCTTTAACATCACAACCATCTGTTGCCCTGTAAGGACACTGTCTGTTAATGTACTTTCTTCGAAGTATACTTTCTCAGCTTTTTGTTAATAGTTTGTTACCTTTTTAATTCGAGAGATTTAATTAAGCTTTGATGAATGAATCCAAGCATGCATTAAGCTTTATCAAGAGATGAGCTCTTCTCAAAAGAATATACATTTAGGTAATGTAACATGTCCTCCGCCACCAGTCCTTTATAAAGCGCCATGAAAATCGTTCATGTCTATATGAGGATCAGATAATGGATAATCTGAGTTGAAATTACATTCATCGAACCCTTCTCTCACAAGTGGTTGCAGAATGACTTTGAAATTTAAGTAGTTAAGGCCATCTCCTCCAGCTGGATTCATTCTGCTTTCTAATCACATAACTACACTTGCTTTTCGGATTTGCTCCATTCATTTTTCATTGTAACATTACCGATCTTGGTCTCCTAACTAATAAAGCCATGAAATGAATGCAGTCTGAAATGTTAGATTGTCTATTCTCACGAAGATGATTGACTCATTGTCCGAATCATTCAATGACAACCACGATGATCCTGTTTATTAAAGTCTGCATACTGCTGAAATGGAGTACTACCTGAGGCCAGCAACTAATTTGGCCAGGGCAGGGAGACATTTGGTGAATGCTGCTGCTCGAATCCGCACAACTTCCCAAGAAATGCTCCTCGCTTCCAGCATTGGAGGAGTCGCGTTGACGCCAGGTGTGGAACACACTGCCTAGCATCCCATTGATAAAAATTACGTCGACTTTTGGAGGTGGCGACCCTGGACTATCACTAATTGAAAGGAGAGATCAGAAATAACATCCATTCCCCAATTTGCATTGCTGACAAGCGAAGTCACATTCGCAAATATTAGTTCCTCAGCAATCGTGGATGAATAAACGCTTGCTGGTAAGATGCGTTGAAAAGACCGTAAATTAACCTGGTAAACGGGTGACGAAACGCTGTTCTCACACAAGATATTAAGCTCTCCTAGTCAAGTCGGATCAATTCCATATCCATTCAGGCGTGTGATGTAATGAACACTTTTTCTACATTGACATCCCCTATTACAATCAGATTCACAATGGAGAGCAAGTGCAATCAGTAGGATTATAATTTAAATAAAACCACTCTAGGAGTCTCGACTTGTAGTCGTTGTTTTGGGACGCTTAAATTCGTCTTACGAAGCACATACTCCCTTTTGTCTAGCTGAAATACATCTGGTCCGTAAATTACGGGAGGGCCGCGGAGGGTTGTATTTTGTGAGATCGTCGAAGCATCATGGAATGTCGAGGAGGGAAGATAAAATCTCGGTCTTTCGCCTTCAGGCAAATTGGGAATACATTTTTCCTCTTCCCTTTGCACTTCATCGCTGTGTTCAGAACTGAGGCAGTTGTGGGCAAGCAGATTGTACTGGATCTTGGTGGAGAGGAGCTGTAGTCGAACGTCCTGTGAAGTGGACCACATTTCAAGCCAGAATTTTAGACCTATTAAGAAAACCGTTACAAAAACAATCCAGTGACTTATCTTACTCATAGCAGATTTGGTACTCAAATAGCCATCTGCTGTTACCTGCTCTGCATATCTGAGCACTAAGGATTTGATAACGAAAACTCTGCTCATTCACTTGACTGCATGTTAGTTCACACCGGTACTGACCAAATTAAAAAATTATACCAAAAAGACGCATTACAGAAGCAATCGCTTTCGGGTAAGTGAAACCACGATAATTAAACTTGAAATTAGGAATCTTTTGGGAGCACACAATTTAATGAATGGAAAATATCCACTATATGCCTCGTAAGTTATAACGAATTAGCACTTTTAATCCCCTTATATTTTAAATTGTGATTGAAAGATTTACTTTTCTCTTTAACACCAGTAGTCACCAACTTGTCAACCACCTCAATTGAAATACAGAGGACAACACATTAGAAATTACTTGGCTATTCCGAGTACGAAGGCAACGTGGATGATGTTTCGAGAGCCTTCCCAAATAGTTACAAAGCCCTACCCTGCGCTGCAGCCATAAGTGTTATATTGGAGTATGCTCAATCAACCTCAAGATGATATTCGTCTTTAGCATGACCCCAAAAAACTTCAAAAGAATTTTAACAAAGGATCGGAAATAACTGCAGGAATTGTCGATTTACTACGTCATAGATTTCGGTAATGAAGCATTTCAAAATAATTGGAGCTGAGATAGAGGTAAGCATAATGAAGCAGTTATTGCCTATATTAAAACTAATTTGATTGAAAGCTCCAGATAGAGACTGAATTAGGTAAATTGATGTAGTTAAACAACTTCGTATAATGTGCATATCATGACCGTTCTAACCTCATTTAGGCACTCTAACCGCCCAACACTTTAATCTGACTTCTCTGAAGGCACGTTTACTCCGGTCCACCATACCACTATTCCGCCCCAAACAATGCACGGGTATTGATAAATCCAATTGGAGGGCAGCTATTTTGACCTCCAATTTTCTGCGAAGTGCCATCAACAGGTAAAATAGTTTCAATTTCCAGCTTTTACTAAGAGGGTTTTTAGCATCCCGTAATTAGTTCCCCTTCTTGCATGCCTTACGACGCTTTCCGAAACAACCTAATCTTTGCAACATGTTATGGACTTTCAATAGTTATATGAACTTGTGCCTGTCACCTACAGGGCTGGGAGAGGGTGGTCACTGCTTCAGGCAAAACAGATAGGTTGGCGAGGAAAGAGGCAAACTGGAACTGGCAATGACCGAAGCGGATGAGGTGATCTTTGGGCGGAGAGGAGGGGAAAGGAGTGAGGTCGCGAGCCGCCGGCACCTCTAAACAGCGAAGGAGGTTGAGGTCCGAGGCTACACTGGCCTCCAATCCGTCTGCAGGGAAGTAGGCAGCTAGCAGGTAGATGGCCACATTCTCTAACTTGCCTACCGTCTGCTGCACCAACTCAAGTGACACCTCCTCTTGTACCAATGCATTCAGAAATCCATTCGACTGTCGATAAGGGAAAGGAGGGTTGAAGCTTGGAATCATCCCGATGGCTTTTGACATAACACTGATTGTTGAGTTTATCATTGTGGGGTGAACCCCCCACAATGTTTCTGTACTAGCAGTAACCTGGCGCTTAATGGTAACCATGATTTCGAGTACGCATTTCAAAGGTTGAAGACTTCAAACCTGAACTCAATAGTAGCAAACTATTTTATGTATTTCTACCCCAAGTACCATAAACTAGCTTTCAGATTTATATTCATTTCTTATTCACCCGAAAAATGACAGAAACAAGCTCATCAAACCATAAAATGATGTTAAATTCTTGATTTGACCAGTTTATACTAACAATGTCGCATAAGGTGATTTGCACAAGGCTGATCCACCGCATAGCTTAAATTCAATTTCGAGTCGTTTCGACAAGAATAGCAGGTGACATCAATTAGTACACTTTTCAAAGACTGTAGTGAAAAATGTGATACGCATGATTCAAATGTTGCTCTTGAGTGTGATTTCGCACACGAACCACCGATGGCAAAAGTTTTGAATTAATCATTTTAAGCAAAGGCCGAAATCAAGGCGCAATATCGACTTCAAGGTTCGTTTTTTCCTCTTTTATCACATTAAAGGAAAGATCTAACTTCAACGTACCACAGTTGTCAAATGGGGTTATGCTCATAAGAGCCTTCGACAGCACATCAGAACGCCTAAGAAGGCGTGCAAATCAAGTACTTCAAACCGCATCACTTTCAGGTTACTTGCCGGTGATTGCATATAAAAGACCCGATCGATCATTCAACAAATCATATTACTCAGACGTGCAAAAGCGTATTCAGTTGCTATTAAACTTGAATGATCACCCTTGCAAAGTGGTAGAAAACGAAGGTTCAGACATTGCTTTAATAATGTTTATTCCACATCAACGCAATTTTCGGAATTAACCTTAGAAACTGTCTTGTGGATCACCATTGTCGCACAAAACCGCAAACTTCGTGACACCGTCTACTTTCAAAGAGTCGTTACAAGACCCTCAAAAAACCTCAACCCTCTAGAACCACTTTTTTCACTAGGGGAAATAGGCGCTGGCTCACCTTGCTATAAAACGTCAGCAACTCAAGCTCCTCCATCAGCGCTTTTAGATTATCGTTTGAACCAGAACGGCGAAAGGGCAGTTTGGCATAAAATGACTCCGGCAAATGAGTAGGCAGGTCAAGCTGAAAGGGAAAAATTGGTACGAATAGACCAACAAAATGGGTTTCACAAAACTTCCTTTTTGCAGAGCGCAATATTAACCGCAATCACAAACATTAGACATCGACCAACACGTGGATAATACAGGCAAAGTACTAGTGTGAATAGGTGAAAAACCCTATTCTACCTAAAACGCCAGACGGCCGAAGTAGATATAAAGAAAATTACTAATGCGCTATACATCCACTGGAAGATTACAACTTTAAATACGTGATTGGACCACTAATAGCTACGCAAATACGGCCTGACTTGCGCATTATTGCGATAATTACAGTAGGCTCTTAAGATAGCGGTGCTGTAACTTGTGTCCAGGTAGCTAAAGCCTCAGTCCTGGTCGCGTCCCCACCTGCCGCTAAGACCAACAGGTTGGAGGGATGGGCCTCCAAGCGAGAAAGCGACGTTAAAAATAGAAACTCGACCAACGGAAACAATCAAACTACGATAAATTAAACTAGTCAAGGCATAATAATAGATAAAAAATACTAAAGATATCAGAAATCCCGAGAAATAGTAGCACAAATATGCAATCGGTTGAAAAAAAACTCACACTGAAAGCAATCGCCTTGATGATATTCATTGAGTCGGCGAAGGACTGATCAACCAATGCAACGGCGGCCTGCTCCTCAGCCGGGGAAGGAGACATGAAGCTACCTATGGCACTCAGGAGACGACGGACCAAGGAAGTGCCATCATCCGAGATTCTCGAGGATTCCTAGAATTTTATCGCATATTTCATAACGCCTTCAAGAAGAGAAGGTAAGGCAACATCGGCTTGGTGCTTTTTTCGTTAAAAAAGACACGCAGCCTAAAACAATTGGTACCATGAGCGGGTCAGCCAAAAAACCAAAACTTGAGTCCCATGATCATGTAGTCCTTGCGCTGAATCAATGGAAACAATCGAAAAAAAACAAAATACTAAATTTCACTAATATGAATTGAAGCGACTTAAGATGATAAAAATTAACTTCGCTAATGAACAAAAAACTAATTCAGTCAGTCATTATTGACTAAAACGCACCTGGAAAACCAAGATTTGTAAAATAGCATCACAAAAACCGGAGTCCCCAAAAAAACTGCGTCGAGTATTGGAAACGGCGAATAGAAACGCAATTTTACGAGCCATATGCACCAGTGTAACGCATTTAAAGGCAAAATATCTCCAACATCCCTGAATGCGACGAATTTACCAAGCGATTATCCATATGCCTTGGCTCCACTACGTAGACAAATCGAGCACACTTAAATATGATAGAGTGGATGATGAGATAGTCAAACCCGCTTACGAGTTGAGAATGTTCGATAATGAATACAGTGATATTACCTCATGACTTCACAACGGCATATGTGTTAGGCGCGAGACAACGCGCTCTTGGAGCTCGACAAACACCGGCCCTGATTTGGACGATGTATGGATAAACAAAATCACGCACATTGAAAATGAAATTGTGAAATGGTACGAGTTCAAACAGGAAGTCTGAATTTACCGTATCGGAAAAATAAACCCACGACAAGTCTTAGAGGGAAGGCAGCTGAGCCTCAGTGAAATAGAACGAACTGGCAGACAATTGCATTTGCCGTTTGTCTTCACCAAGTGTTTCCTCGAGTGATTGCGACAATAAAGAGATATAGGACTGCAACAAAGTTATGGATTTCGATGGTTATTCATAGACCCTTAACATGTAACACATCTACAATTCTTTCAAAACAGCGAAAAGTACGAAGCTCTTCCTGATAATACCTTAGAAAAAGGATTGATTAACATATCTGGATTTAGTACTTTATACAGGGATCCGAAGATCCCACCACAACCAGTGAAATGTAGTGAAATATACTAACCTCCATATCATACGGAAGAAACGAAACTTGTTTAAAAATAACTGTGTGACAATAGCACAGCGACATTCTGTTCCATTTTCTGAAGGTTCCAGTTGATTGGTCATCTTCAAACCTTCGAGAGTTGTGATCTCTCTCGGCCCTTCCTGATTGGCCCCCACAGTCACTTGAGGACCACGCTCAGTCAGTTGCTAGGACTACGCGCAAATGAAAGCACCGAGACAAGCATAATCACACCCAGGCGCGTACGCACCCATCGACCCCCCTATGCGTGCTCACCACGACAGTAATGACGGCGTCTATTAATTAAGCCGATTGGGAGCTCGGTAAGATCCACGCAACTCGCGCCCAAAAACACCAAATCATAAAAGTCAAAAATCCGACCAACATGTAGTTATTCAGTAAGGAATGACTATTAAAATAGAATAGTATATCACGAGAGTAGTTATGGGTGATACAAATGCGAACAAAGTTAAAAAAAAAGTTCAATAGACATTGTCCACGATTTCATCGGTGAAGATCACTAACTTATAAAAATGATGGAACATAAAGCAGTTTTTCCACACTTAGTTAAGAAAGTAAAGTTAACAAATATTTCACAATTAGTGAACACTTGTCATAGAAAATGCCTTACCACTTCAAGTGTAGATATGAATCCAACTCGAGGAAACAAACCAGAAAAAAACTTGGTTTACTTCCATTATGCGGCAATTGGATTTTTCATTCGCTCTTATGGTGTACAAATAACAGATACGAATGATAAAGTAGATTTCCCCATCATGACATAGATTGAAACACTACAAAAGTGGAGCAAGCGAAAAAAAGACCATATTCTATCAGAAAAAAGTAATGCTTGTAAGGACACTAAAAACGCGGCGTGATATCGGAAAAGAAGAGTCTGACGGACCGTGGCAGATCGCTCTGGAGATGCCAACGTCGTATCTTGCCTTCGAGACTCCGGAAACTCAGCTCCAGCCGCACCCCCACATGTTACTGAGATCAGGGGGTCGGAGGCGTGACTGTCCAGCGAAAGAGGAAGGTTCTGTCCATCTCCATTTTGTCTGCGCCTCCGAAAGTGGGCCACCAGAAGGGTCCTGTAAAAAGTAACTCACCTAAACTCATTCTAAATTGATCGGAAATAAGCTCCCTGTATTTGAGTAGGGTAAAAACACTGTTTCTTGATGGAAGTGAGAAAGGAGCCAATGTCACCAACTGTGGTGATCTCCAAGATCCCATTTTTGTCGTCGAAATGCGCACAGCTGATTATCCCTTTTAGTTCTATTTATTATTGTTTCATATAATTAGCAAAGTCAGCTTCCACTTTAGGCGAAAAGTGAAGGATGTACTATTACCAGCCCACCAGCAGTCAACTTATTGCCATAATTAACCATTTCGTCAAATGGTGTTAAGGTAATAAAGCACAAAGTAGACCGCTAAATAACTTGTTAATAGGAATTTTTTCCAAAAAAACTGGGAAAGACGGTTTGGGAATGCTCAACACTAACGGAAGTCATCCTTTTCTACTTATTAGGAAAGATCACCTATTCACCTGACGCGTGCTAGCACTGGTGAGAACTTCAATTCACACAAATTAAAGAGGCATCGTTGGCAATTGTTTCTAGCTCATCTTGACATAACCTAAACAAATAAAGGTGCTTTACTGAGACATGTACCAATAACAAAAAAGTTGTTCCGAAGACTCAGGCAATATGACAAAAGTAACACTAAAACCTTACGCCTTCTTCCTCCAAAGGTTAAGAAATCTCATTCTATGTATACGAAGCTTTGTTATTACCTTTTCCCAAGCGTAGATAATCAATATGCTGCTTTACTTTCGACTTCAACACCAGATCGAAAATCTCATTCAAAGTGGGTAACAAATCAATGGAGAGCAACGATAAATAAATGTTTACCAACACTGTTATCAAGGAAGAAAAGGTCCTATTGGTGTAAAGTACAACTTTTCATTAATAGAAATATTTGGTTGAATTTGATATTCGGTAATTTTGGAATGATATTAGGAGAATAATGCAATCCTGCCAGGGATCGTAGGTGCAATAGAAAAAGCACCACCCGTACCTCGCATCAACAAAAAATTATATTACTCAATGTGCCAACAAATGGCTTAAATTTAAGGTTTCTTATCTTCTCGTACATGAAACTTCAACGGAAGACACGAGCTGCACTATTCCCAAAAACATGTACAGCGAAATAAGTTAGAAGCGGAAGCTACAACTTACCCCCAAACAACCGATAGAGAAATCACGCGAGCCACTAAAATAATTTTTAAAATGAAAGGTAGTTTGGTAAAGCCCAGGCCGAATAAGTTCAAAGTGACATGTTTTAAAAATAATTATGGCAACAACAAAAAGCGAGAACTGAAATTGGCAATGCGCACATTTGCTTCGGTCGCCAATTATCGAATGAAGTCTCACACAATATCGAAAAATACACCGACGAAACCGAAAAAGCATTGCCAGCTCACAATTAATTTATTCTTAATTCCCACTTCGGCCCACTTAAAGCTATCGTGAAATGCACCCTACAATTCTTTTTAAAGCACGAAACGATCGCATCTATTGCAAGCCAGTGGGTAAATATTTAAAACTTTAGTAGCTTTAGCACAAAAATTCGTATTCTTGTCGAAGCATAATAAATAACCAAGTCACTAAGTCTGAGGTTAATAATAATAACTTTAAAAGCAAATTGTTACAAGCTAAAGTTAGATAGGGTATGAATCGCTAACCAGGTCAACCAAAAGATGAAAAATAACAACACAAATGTACCCATTCAATTTTCACTTACCGTTAGCTGTGAAATGCATAGTCACAAAAAGGAGGAAACACTAATTCTTTCGTGGCATATCTGAAGGCAAAAGAATAATGCTATCAACAACTCTTGCCCCACTGTATTCCCTGCGTTACGCGAAATTACACCCCCTCTAAATGGTGGGATAAATGCCGTAAAAAAGGACATCTAGGCTGGAGCCATTTTTGCCGATTACACCACAGAAACCGCTATTCACTAAGGAAAATTTAATACCCAAATTTTGAGTCAGGCCTGTGGGAGAAGAAGTGACGCTGCTTTAACGTCAAGCCGTAAGCGATGGACAACCGGTGGGAAAAGGATGAGCACCAAAAATTTCATACAATTTGGGAATGCATTCTGGAATTCGCTACCGCGCATGGTGAGAAAAATCACTGAGCAAAGAAATTACTTAAGGAAATCACCATCGAAAATTATTAGCCCGTATATAATCTGCTGCAGACATACGATGAAAGCGCAGCAAACTGAAAAGTGAAAGCATTGTGCAACAAACATATATTTAGTAGCAGCAAAAAATGGTATGGTTTCCCAATGTGGTTGAATGGGCATTTTTCTACTCCTCAGTTGACTGCATGTAAAGACCGTCAAATGTGGCAGTCAAATTGACGGCGTATGCATAACGCTCGAGATCAAAATTTTTACTGGCCTCTTGTGAAAATATGACAGGCTCGGCAGTAGCCTGAATCTCATGAGCTTGTGTGACGAGACCTTGAACCTCAACTATGCACGACTCCGGCGAAACCTTGACAGCGGCAGTGGGAAAATACAGAACGGCTAACCTGAAGCGGTGATGAGAGGTTGCATCTGACCTCAGTACCATCCGCACACTGTAACGTAATCTGCTGACCAGACGGATCAACAGAAAGTGCTTTACCTAATATACAAACTTCTCTGTTTTCTAAACGAGGGATCAGCGCTCCAACAATCCTAAAGCGAGGTCCATGTTTTTCCACTTCCATTGCTTTCTTCCTAAAAATCAAGAGTAGGCGATGATCATAGCCAAGTAGAACTAAAGAACAACAGAAATAGAATATGAAGAAAGCTTGGTTTAATGAAACTTGACAGCAATAGCACTAAATTTTAAAGCCAAGAGAACGAAGACAGGTCAAATGCGCCTCAATCAAGTCTTTGCAACTTTCTTCCCCTCTCTCCACAACACATTCGTCCCGTGCCTTTCGAGTATCGGGGCATGCACAGCAAGGTTTCAGAGGCCTACCATCAGGACTGACTGGAAGCTTGTCGGCATCAGGCATCACTAGGAGGAGTTAAACAAAGAACGATGCACTAGATAGATCATTACATATTAGTTTTAAAAAGGAAAACGAGTAGAACGGATAGGTTTATTGCCGAGATCCAAATATGTGGGAACCAACACGGACAATAGTACTACCCATTGTGATCTAGACAATGAAATACCAAACAGTAATAAACGAAGAACAATTACGGCCATCTCGTAGTCCGAGGACATTCCCATGCTTAATTGAAGCGAATGTTTCGACAAGCCCAGTGCATCACAGACCTTATTTCTGCAATTATACAGGCACTACAGCCCAAATTAGCAACAGCAATACATACCGAGAAATCCGGGTTAGGTCCAAGATTTTCATCGTAACCATACCTCCCAATTGTCATTAATCCGCACAAATTAAGATGTGAGCAACTTTCGGAAACGGCCTTATACAAATCGACAAGTTCCGAAACAGCAACCCCACCTTTCTCTACAGCAAAATTAACCAAACAGAGAACAGTACGTTCTTCACCACTGGTGTTAACTTGAATCAAGACATCAAGAGGGCTGCTGCACACTCTTTTCCATGCATTGTCGAGTAAGCTCGCGATTTTCAAATCGGACACCGTCTCCACCATTGCCAAATTGGGAACAGCTAACAATGCTAGACAAAACCTGCATTTACAAGCAAGTAGTTTGACTTTATTAGACTGTAGCCTCCCAATAAAGTGCCATCGAATTTCCGAACATATGACTTTAAGCTAAAAATTAAGCCAAGATACTACTCCAACCTTCTCATCATTGCTTTTTTCAACTAATTCTTGGATCTATAACCTAAATATAAATCCCCAAATTACATAATTTTCTCCAAATGCTTTTTGACCGGCATTGTAAGCCTCTATAACAAGTTCTGGAGGCTTTGTTTTTGAAACTGCAACTAACAGTGGGAATGGCTGGCCAGTATTTTCAACCTCCACAACATGAGAATCAGAGTGCTATGTACCTTCGCATATGCCGCTCCAATTTTCTGCAACACTGATTCCAGATTCTTTGTAGTCGACATCGACAAACTTTCTGCCACGATAAACAAACCGAAATGCGATAGTAAGAACTTAAAACTGCGGAGCGCTGAATGAGCTTATTATAACTATTCATCATTGTCCATTGGTCTCCAACACTTTAAATAAAAGCGAAGGTAAATTCAAAAGACCTGATTTTTATGTATAACGTTATCATTTATCTCACTATCTTCGCGGATGGGATGTTCGTATACTTGGACCGAGTTAAAGCAAAGAACTAACTTGCGGACACAAGTTGCTAAGTCATTCTAACTTTACTTAAAGTGAGTTGGAGCGGTGCGATCAGACTTGGAGTCGTGAAAATTAGGATAGTTGCCCTTTTAAGTTAGGTTCCATTGCCGATACAGTCAAGTTTTCACTGATGACTGTAAGGGAAGCTATCAGCATGGGCTGCGAACCAAGTGGAAACACAACCTTTGGAGACCATTAATCCTGCAAATTTAAAAGCATGGTAAACGGTAAACCGCACAACGACTGTAGACCTAATTTTATCGTTAATTTGAATATGCGTTGATGGTGGCGTTAGACCTCATACCATTTCCACTATTTCCTTTAATCACATTGCCACTTATACAGGCATGTATACTGATGATGATGTTGATGCATGCTCCAAGATGCCCTGTTTACAATTTATCTCGTGTTTATACTTTTGTAGTTAACAGTCTCTCTGATGCCGATGTTTTTTTTTAAAAACAAGTACCGTATTTCCTTAGCTGCCATGGAACCAGTGACTTTTGGGCTACTTTAATTTATTTCCCTTTTCCTAATAGTGCCACTGCTTGGTTCTTCAATATACGCCTTTGAAATCTCGTCCCAATACCAGACTTTTAGGTTAATGAGCGGTTCAGTTCCTTCAATACATTTTTTGGCTTCTAAGTCGAAGCGATTGCAGAGCGGATTTTTTTCCGCATTTTTCCGTAGATTGACATTCTTGTGCTCGGATGCATAGTGTATTGTCCATTGAATTTGTATTAAAATGCATACTATCCCATTTTTCGATGTCATTACTTTTAAATCGTCTTAACTAAAATGAATCTGGTGAACAATTAGATTATTAGGGGATACCTGCATTCGGCGACTTTCAGTTCACCCCTCAGTAATTGCTTGTGCTTTTACAGTTAGCTGTGTATTGCTTCATAATGCACAAATTGGTTAAGGAACTCAGCTTCTGCCCAAAGGTAAAACTGGTAATGCTGAGGTGCTGATGAGGTGCTAAATTTCTTGCTAAAAAATTGTTGCTTATTAATTTTTAGTAACAAATTTTGGGTGTAGGATTAAGTGGAGTTGCTCGAATTAAGTTTGACGTGGCTCAGCTCTGGTGCGTTGTTATCGTTGATCTGCGTATTCTTACTAGTAATCCACCAAAATCGTGTGCGTTGTATGGTACGATTTGTCGTTGTTTTTTTGCCTACTGGTCCGTCCATGCTTGCAGTCAATTTGCAAAATTACATTTTTGTGCCTTCTAAATGCCAAACGGTTGCTCTTTCGTGCTTCTCTTAGATGAGTAAGTTAGCGCGCTTGTCGAATTCGGCTAAAAAAGCGGCCGCAAACACGTTCACATTTGAGACTAATAGTTGTGAAACTCCTTAAGAGCGTTGCATTCCACCTACACTAACTGCGGTAAATTCACACGATAGGCATCGTTATGCGGCAGCGTTGCTCTAAGTGGCTCTCAATTGGGTACATAAGGTCATATGAGCTTTCAGGTTGCAAGTATACGTTCTTCGGTATTCAGCTGACTGAAAATCAACATCGAAAGAAACTAGGCCTAGAGAATCCAGCAATCGAGATTCATCACCTTGTCTGCTCAATAAGCAGTATTACTAAATCGGAAAAGTTTAATTTCATACTTCAGCTTCGTAAATATCACTTTCTAGTTTGCTATGAATAGTACGAATGGTCATTTTGTGCGGGACTCTACTGCTGGTGTCGCAAATAAAAGGCAGAATTTGAAGTGGGCTTGAAGAAATAACCTAATCGCTGCCTACGTAAGTGGTTTGCAATAGATTTGGCCTTACAACCAGCGACCGGCATGACGCAGACCCGTTGGTTCCGAGGTTAACATCGGTGACTAATCGATTGATTCATCGATCCAGCCCAGTTCGGAGAAGGCAACGTGGGGAAGACAAACTATTCAAAATCCAACCCCATTTATCATTTCCCCCCATACCCCCCAATGGACACAAAAGAGGTCGCCCACCTGAAGGCATCTGTGACCTAAAGTGGCTGCTACACTTCTTTCAGGGTTAAAGTGCTCCATACCCGCCAGCTTAAATTATAAGTGATCTTTTATGGGCAAACATCTTTATGGGACCATGGGGACGCGGGTGCCATAAAAAGCGTGGGTCTTGTAAGGATACGCTCAGCATCCCTTAATTCGATAGGTGTGTCGACCTCTGTTTTGGGGTGTATTTGCATGAAACGATCTGGGCATTTATCCTTTTTTCTCCGTCTCGATTATTTTCAATTGAAAATTTCCACTGGAAAATCGTGGTAATTTTACCTTAAGATCGTTGAGAATTAGCTAAAATGGTCACTTCAATTCTTCTTTAGGAAACCCAGTCTATTCGGCAGTAGGGTGATTTGATGCTAATAGGCACGATTATTACGGAAAACTATGATGATCGCCATTGTAACGCTAGCTAGATTGGCGTCGTGGCCAGAGGTTAGTGACGCCAGCCCCAACCGCAGCGCACGCTCGGGCTCGTGGATTAGAGGCGTGCAACGACGGTGATGGGGACGGCCACGAGGACGGGGCCGGGAGAACGCCGTACCCTTGCAGGGGTGATAGACACGCATGCAGGGTGTGAGGTGTGCGGTGAGTCAGCCGAACGCGTGGCCGAGTGCGTGTGAGTGCGTGCGTGCGTACGTGCCTGTCTTGCATGCATACGCACGTGTAAGTCGGCCAACGGATGCGCCTGCCCTACATTTACCACTGCAATAACGACTAAGCGCGCTCTTCATCCCACGAACACACACTGGACCACGCCACACCACGTTTGACTGGGCTGGGCCAGGCCACAGGCTACGACTGCGGACGGGCGGCAGTGGCCGTGCTTCGCGTTGCGTTGGTCCAATACGCTAATGGGCTGCGCCGCACTGCCTTCAATGCGCTGGGCTTAAGCCATGTACGTATAGTAGTGGATGCTTCGACCAGTATGTGCAAAATTGATCCAACTTTTACTACTACTGTCAAATCAAGTGGGCGAGAAAGGAGATGTAATGGCTTATTGGACCCAGTAATCTCGAGTGCATTGTTCGGGTTTCGTCCATCTTCGTTTCACCACTTTGCCTACCCGCTTGTCGAAAAATGCGATATTTACAGGATAGAGGAATGTTAAGTGTTCGTATAAATGATAAACAATTGTGATCAATGGGTAAATAAGTGTCACTTTTCTGCTACAGTATTAGAGCTTTCACTTTAAGCCAACATAGTCTCTTAAGCCTCATTTTGGCTACCTTGACGACATAGCGCATACTTTGTGCGCGATCGTCAAATAACGCAATGGAGGAAGTGTAAGAGATTGCCTATTCTATCACTCTGCTGTCATCCACGCTTCAGATGATTGGGCTCTGAGGTTTGTTGCCGACAGTAAAAATCAAATCCCAGGTTCTGTCGATTTAACGCGCTCCTATGGGAGCAACCCGTTTCATATGCCTTTGGAAAACCGTTTGCGTTAAGTATTTTTAGTCTATGGAAGTCATGAGATGTTTGTAGGTAGTAAAAGCTGAGCCCACAAGAAACAGAAAATTTTCAAAGACCCCAAGTGATAGAAATACAAAGTTTTAGCAGTCACAGTGCTTTCGGACAGTCACGATCCACTGAATCGGATCGGGGCTGTGAGCATAGCTGCTTCTTTTATAGGTAATTGTCAAATTCCTAGTGATTTGCAGATTTAATATGAGTATTTACATGGTTTATAAGATTGTCACAGAGGATAGATACTAACATGTGACCATCAAGAGGCTCATTTAGGCGCGGCGCCATGAGCCAATTGCCGCCGACAAAACTAGCCCGTTTTATGCTCTACATTGGCTGGTTGGGAGTGGATACGGGACTCCTTGTTTGAACCCATGCCTTGGACGTAGGCACTAGGGCTAGTTTGAGAAGGTATATTGACGAGACGGTAGTGTTCCCAAAAAGCGGTGCAACTTGTCCGGGGATGGAACGGCTAACCACCCACTATACATACCACCGCCAGCTCAAAGCCACCTGATCACCTGACTAAATAAGGACACTACCCAACCAAAGTAAGAACGGCGCCAACCATCATCCATTGAAGAGTCCTCAGTAGGTTTCCTTCTCTTCATCGACCCAAGCCACTAAGAAGAGGCGCTAGCTTGGTTATCCACCCAGAGGACCACTAGTATCCTTGCCGTAATAGGCCAAAACAAGGTAGGAGGGGCCTACTCGACACGGCTCCATGAAACCCACGCAGATGCATATTGCAAAACAGCCGCCCTACGGCGCTCACACGCCGAACACCCCAAAGCCTGACATCTCATCACGAGCCTTAACGATGAGTAATGACCAGTAAGGTCACAGTTTAAAACGCGAAGCCCACAATACCTAAGAGTGACTTATGCAACTTCATCTATAACCCACCCTGCGAAACAAAACGAAAGGGTAGACATACAATCGCACTATAGAAAAAGACCACTATCCAAAGGGTACACAAAAAGACAACAAGGGCTGCGGAGACGCAAGATGGGTTGATTGAGGGAAGTTGATTACAAGGTGGTTCCAACATCACCGCAGCATACAAAAATAGTAATGACGGTGGGCAAGCGAGAGCGCACGTACTGAAGGATAAATGCAACGAGACACAAACTGTACAGAATTGATCGATTCGGCCATTAGAATCTTTTATTCATCCTCGCCTTCTTCTCCACCCTCTTCTTCCTCCTCTTCCCCGTTCTCGGCTACGGCATCACCGCTTCCCGCCTCAGGATTAGACACCGTCGAGTTGTCGGCTTTTGACTGCTTCTTCAGTGGAACATAGATACCCTGACGATATTTATTCATATCCTAGAAGGGAAGAGGAACAGTAAACGGTAGCCCATTAATGGAAGCAAAAAGCACTGAAAAAAGACATACCTCCTCGTATCGCTGCTTGTCCTGTTGTGCCAGCGTATCATACTTCGCCTTTTCGGTACATTCCTCCCACCTCCGACCAAGCTCCTTTGCAATATCGCCAACTTTCCACTCTGGATGTTCATCACGAATTTGTTGACGAAACTCATCGCAGAAGAAGAAGAAAGCTGACAGAGCACGCTTTGGAACGGAGGGATCTTTAGCTGCCTTCCTTTTTTTACCCTTCTTCATCCCTTCTGGAGGCACGTAATCGACCATCTCACGATTGTAACGTTCTTTGTCCAAGGCTGCCATGTCCTCGAACCTCTTCTTTTCTTTAGGAGTCATTATCTAAGAAATGAGGGCTGTCTATGCAAAATTGGACGTACCTTCCAGCGTTCAGCACATTTGCGAGAAAAATCACTGAAAACAATGTGTTCTCCGGGATGCTTTTTCTTGTGTTCCTCGCGTATGACCTGAACGAAGCAGGCATAGGCCGACATCGGCCCCTTAGGCCTATTCTTGTCCTTTAGAACACGACTCATTTCTTTCTAAAGGAATATAAAAGCGAAGCGTCAAAAAGGCACCACTTATACAGAGATAGGAAATATAGGCAGCCTTACCACGCCCAGCAAGCCTATGCTAGCCTGTATGGAGATAGCTATGCTACTTGGCTATAGACAGTGCTGACTGCAATCAATCTACGTGTACGGCAAACTAGCCAATCAGGACAAGGCATATACAAAAATATTTAGTAATTAAGTTTCAAATAAAATGACAAAGCTCAGCCCAAAATAACAATTTATAAATAAGTTTTAGGTTTATTATGTGTATTTACTTTTATTAAGCGAAATATCTTTAAAAACAAAGACTAATGGTTTGTTTTAATTTGCAGCACAATTATCGCTAAATTGGATAATGCTCCACAAATGGACACGAAGTTGAAATGTACATTTGTTAAGCTGTTTTATTCAACAAATGAGAGGATAGCGTGCGCAGTGGAGGTCAGAAGACTCAATAAAGTCAGAAAGAGGGCAAAATTTCTGGCATTTTCGAGTAATTGCTGCGACATTGAATGTAACTTTAGTTTCGATTGAGAAGCCTCCCGTTATACAGGTGTACATGGTTAAATCGAACGAAAAATACGAATTTACCAAGAAGCTTCTAATGAACTCCCAAACTCTTAAAGTTATTGACTGCCACGATGTGTCGGAACAGCCATCCTATGATATTGAACTCAAGACGGATGTAAAGGTATACTTTCTTGGCTTAGGTGGAGAATATGTATTAAGCATAGTAAGGTCCGTTAGTTACACATTTAGCTTGCCGAAGTGGTGCTTATTTTACGTCTTAGTTGTGCAAAGCTGTTACTGTATCCGTAATAGTAAAGATTGAAGTGGAATTTTCTTAATTTTTTTCGGTGCCACCATCACTTTTGTGTCGCGTGCAGTTTAAGGAATTGGGGAATGGTGGTGCACTTTCTAGCATGATATTTTTCACTTAATGATGTCGTCGTTTATAAGAGTGCAGAATCGTATTCTACGGTGGATGCTTTCCTATTCTGCAGTCGTGGCGGGTTACCGCCATTCGTCTGGAGGAGAAGAAACGGTTTGTATCAATGCTATGCAGAGCCATAGCGATTTACCAGCCGCAGATTTATCGTGAAGTTTTGTTAAAGAATCTGCCGGAAGGAATAGAATTTTCCGTGAGCACACCTGAGGCTCTGGAGATGGCTATTGGTGCGTTACTCTTTATTTTCAACCGTTTTTATTGCGCTTTGCTGTCTGGTGTGCCTCGTGTATGTAAATCTGTTCCCAAACTGATGCCATGGAATTTATGTTGATTTGCGTCCGGAGCAAACCAACTTCTTAAATCTCTAAATTTATTTTCAGGCGAAATTTGGGGCGATTCCGCTGTTGCAGCTGAGGCATCAGAGGCATCGGCCATTGGTAAAAGACCTGGTGATGGTTACAATACCTTAACAAACCGCGAAGAATCCGACCTGAAAAATTTCTTTGACCGAACCACATCGGAAGATATTTTTGATGCTGATTCACTAATGCGGAATCTGCAGAAATATTTGTTTGATGCGGAAGGTGTACGTATGAGCCCTCTCAGGCCTATTACATCTGTCCAAATCCTGGTTTAAGTATTGTTATTCGTTTTTTTTAGAGCAATGTACATTTTATTGTGGAATCAGAACAAAAGGTTGTGGCCTTAATCAGTGCACTCGACATGGCTTTGGAGGAGCTTGATTCTATGGAAGCCAAGTTAGATGCATATCACCAATACATTGCTGTGAGTTTGCCATAAAATTTATAATTTAGTACACTGGCCATTGCTTACTGAACGGCTGCATTGAGTAGTTAGGCTTTGTAGCTTTACCATTTGTAACCGTTGGTGCAAAACCAGCAGTTTTATCTTTCACTTTGAATATGATTAGAATAGAGGATCGCTTATGCTGCTCGCTTTTGATATGCTTTACAAGTTGGCGCAGTTATGCAGCGGTCAGTACGTAGGCCTCGATCTTTTAATTTATGTCTGAGCGCATTCTACAGTGTTCCAGAGGTTTCTTTTGCGGAAATGCAAATTACATTCATACAAGTCTCGAAGAACATTCATACTTGTATAACTTTTATTATCAGCTAAGTCTGAGTTTTTGCACTTTGGCCGCAGAGTTGGTTCAGGTTCTTGTTTTCGGTCATGGTATGTTGACATTGATCCTTTATGGAGGTTTGACGTTTGGACCCTGATTTTATCCCCATTGACCACACTACGTTGGGGTTGGTAAGTTATTCTTCTTTGATGAAACCAAGGACGTAGAGGAGTCCATGTCGGGACTGCAGGACCGCGACCAGTTGGCGCAGATTACGGGCGACAATCGGCGCCTCTTACTGGATACTCTGGAACACATCGTGGCTAGCCTCTCAGTAAATGCGGGTGTCCTTAAGACCCTTGAGGAGGAAGCCGATATGATGGACATAGATCGCTACAAGGAGGCTGCCTCCTGCCTTGACGCTCTCTTCACTGCGGAAAGAATACCCGGTATGACTCCTTGCCTTCTGCTTACCACATTTGCGCATTTGCCTGTGGTCGATTTATTCACAAATATCATGGGTATGCAACGCTTCCTGGTGGGCCTGTTGTTGTTCCTGCTACTCTTCAATTCTCTGTTAAACTTTCACTTTATTCATTCGATGCTTTTCAATTCTTGGGTCGTACATTAGCTATTGGCAGGCTATCAAGGAAAGTGAAGTGCACTGTCAAACTGCTGTTATGGCTGATTGAGGACTTTCCTTTTTGTAAGGAATGTGAGCTTTGATAAATGCTTTAAATGTCGTTTCTGGTAACTTAAGCTAGCCTTTTATCAATTATTTCGTCCTCAGGTCAAAAAATAAGTTTTTATTCCGTTGTTTATGGACGCCGAAGAGGTGTCATAATGAAGTTTCCCTGCCACCTTATTTTTAATTGCTCTTAATTGCGGACGTCGCAAGAGTCGAGTCAATAGTGCTACGCTCTAGTTACGCAGCAGTGATACACTTTAGCCACGCTCTAGACTATTACGACCCCAGGTTGCGATGAGTTGTTACACATGTTACCTCATGCTTTGTGTAGGTGCATAGTCTTCTTTTGGGTGGTTTTAAGCTGTTTGCACGTAACGACTAAGGCTTGTCAGTTTTGTATCCCATCAAGTGGAATTCACGCTTTCTGTCTTCATCAGAATTGCCAGTGATCTCGGGTAAGCTGTTTCAGTTTAGCTGCATTTAAGGAAACTTTTGCAGAAGAGTCAAGAGCCGCATTGCTTCAGGAGGGATTTTTAGATGGTATTGGAAACAGTGATAGAATTCACCCCTTCAGGAGGTGCCTGCTACCTTGATTGTTGATTGCACTATGTGAGCAGGCGTTTGAGTTATACCCTTGCTTCGTAGGTGAGGAACACCTGCAGGCGGTGTCGGAAAAGTCACTGGAGTTGGTGGCATTGCGCGACAAATTCGCGAATCGTCTCTCTCATCAAGTGAATGCAATGGTGGTGCGTTTCTGCAGCCAGTTAATGCGCATTGCGCCGGGGGTAGGTGCGAGTGGCAGCCTGGTGGACCTCTCTGGAGGCGCCTCGCGTCACCACCGCCTCCACGTTCCAGGTGCTGGCAGTGTTCTCAGTCTCTCCGGCTCCCGTTCGAACCTTTCTGTCACTGCAGCTGGCTCCAGCAATGGTGCCAATCTCAGTCACTGCCAAGAACTGCTCAAAATTCAGCGCTCCGAGATCTTGCAACTATCTTCTCTCGTGGGTGGATGGCTACAGAGCAATCGAACTGATGTGTTTCGCACACTTAAGAAGGTATACTTCACACGGATACTTTGTGTTATCCCTTGGAGCTCTGACTTATTCTGTAGCCATGTTTGTTTCTAGCTCAGTTTGCTGCTACTCAAATATTGTTAAATTATTTATGCCGCAGTCACCATATATTGTTTGAAGGCACCATTGTGGTGTACTACATAATTTTATTTTTTTTTTGAAAATGTAGCAATACATTGAAAAAATGCAGGCTTTCTTTTACCGCGTTTATCACGAAATCATCCAACAAGGGGTACAGACGATCCTCTCCCTAACAAAATCGTCGAAACGTGCGTTGAATGCTGCTTTGATTGAAATGTCTTGAATTTACCGTTTCAAATGAATCAGTTTTGCTCTGCGTAGATGAATCTATGAAGCAGGACTCTGACAACTGTAGTATCTTGGCTGTATCACAGGGCAATGCTTTGAACCAATTCAAACCAGTGAGCTCCGACCTGTTTAGCACTTCGGCATCATCGATTCAAGCCCTGTCGTAGATGACATGGTGTTTGGGTTTGCTGTATTTATTTCACCACTACTCGAAGGATCAATCCATGAGTCTGCGAAATTTGTAATATTCTGAAATACTTTGAATTAGAGATATGCGTCTACCTTTGTTGCAAGCCCTAGTTTTGCATTTGAAAATTTAACGAGGAGAGTGATTACATCTGTCTTGCTCATCTTAGGTGTTTGTAAGGCTCATGGATCAGCTCTCTTCCGTAGTCGATGGCGAAGAAAACTTTATAATGGACTTCTTTTGTCTGGAGAAATGTAAGGTACCTTTTTCCATCTCATTCCTTTGGTAACCGCCTAGATGTTCGTAGGGTGTGGTAATCGTGAGTTGATCAATATGTTTTAAGTAAATCAGTTCAACTTGGTCACTACACCAGTTGGGTTACTACTTTCTCTCTAACTTCGTTATTTTTCTAGCTTATCTTTTACCACTTAATTTACCTACTGCATGTTTGTGGTCCTCATTTGCGTTTAAATGCGTTTAGGACGAACTCGATACATTTGCATGCATGCAATTGTTGTTCAGTGGGCTGAGTGAAGGAATGATGGAGTTAATTCGCCTCTGTGAGGGACAAAATGCTGTGTTTTCCATGTTCATACTTCTGGTCCTATCCCAAATGTCAAATAAGTTTGGAGAAAGGCCACAGGAGCAGCAGGCACAACGAAAGAGTTTAGCTGGATCTTTTTGGAACCAATTAATCAAGCGCTGCATGTCTGCCACCAGAGGTGTTCTCAGGCGGCATGTCGTAAGTCTGACTTGTCATAGACACAATTATCCATGTGAAAGATACCTACACCCACTCAGCCAATGCATTTCCCTTGTGACTTCCAGAATTCCATGAACCAGATGTTTCGTGACAGCAAGCCAAGTAGAAAGGCGCGCTGTGGTCTGCTGAACATGCTGCGAGTTTACGAGAACTTTGCAGAGTCTTCGCTCCTTGTTTTTGGAGCGGGTTCCACGATAATGGAGCAAGCGCACAGCGATCTTATCTGCTGCCTCATGAACGAACTTGATCGGATCGCCGCGGAGAGCGTGAAAACACCTCCAGAAGTTGTTTTGCTAGGTTAGGGGGGCTGGATCTAGTGCATGCTTTGTCACCATTAAGCTAGATCTGAAGCATATATGATCTTACGAGTATTATGAATGGTTGAAATTGGATGTGGCATTTAGAGAACTACCATCGCTTGTATGACATCCTGTGTCGGTTGAAACTACCATCCTTGAACGACACTCGAAAGGAGTCCAAGGTGAGGTATCAACGTGCACTCCAAGAGTACTCTTTGAACTGCATGGGACGACCCTTGGAGGACCTCCATGTGAGGAAGCCCTCTTGCTTCACATCATTGTAATATTTTTTCCACTGATCCAGTTTTCTGTCACGGTACTTGAAAGAAAATTGCATTGTAGAATTTTACATATCCCGTTAAGCAGTCATTCCAACTATTAGAATTGGACTAATTGTCCTTTGAATTACAGAACTTTTTTGAGCAAGTTCAAAGCGCTTTGGACTCGGGCGTCCGCCCTGACGCAATCTGCTACCAGTTCGCTTTCCAGAAACACATGCTGCAAAAGATTATCAGGGAATATCCAGGCAAAGAAGTGAGTTGTTCCATCACTCAGACGTTATCCTGGCTACTCTCGCACATATTGAAATGACTGAATTGTTTTTCATCCTCTTTTCCTTGCTGAAGGCGCTTTAGATTAGGTCTAATTTATCCGTATTTAACCATTTAAATTTGTTCTAGGTTAAGAAGGGACTGGACAATCTACGCAAAAAAGTGGAGAAGAATCTCTCGGAAGAAGCCAACCTTTTTCCTGTAGGTTCAATATATCCTATCCACGCTTATGAGGCATCCAATGTGGTAGCCGGGTTACTAGTCATATGCTACACCTGCACATCCTCTCGCTCCAGTATGAGCACTCAGATGTTGAAGTAATCAGACGCAAAATACTTATTTCATGTACTGAAACCGGTCTCTATTCAGGTTGTTTGGCGATCAATTCAATCAGAAGTCACAAAGCAGTGTATGTTCTACGAGGAATTGATAAGGAAATGCTACTCTGACACCGGGCTGACTCTCGATTTCACAATTGATGATCTTCAAAAGTATTTCAGTGAGATTGCTAGTGCTCCCAAGCGTCATGCGATTGGCTGAGTGGCTGTGATTCTTCAGATACTCACTTATCCATTTTTTATCTGCTTTGTTGGTTCTTTGATTTTGCATACCTTTACTGAGCCTTGTTGCAGAAATGCAATTGTGGGGGTTGGGAAACTCTGAGTGTGGCTGCTATTTGTTTTTTATTATTCGGATGTGAGGGCTTGGCTGTTTGTCGTGACATGAGTCCGGTGTGGTGCTGCAACGGGGTTGTCGTTTCGCTAACAGAATAAATTGGTTTTGAGTGGGGCAGCCTCGTGAGGGCTTGTCGAGGTCGTTTTGCGGATGGCAGTGGGCTTTGATGGGGTTTGGGGTGTTGGGAGGTCTGGGCGGTCTTTCGGTTGTACGGTGGGTGGGCAACAGCACAGGTTTAAATTTGGTGATCCGTAGGGATGCCGCGCAATATGTGAGCAGTGGAGGTAGAGGATGTACTTTTGGTCCGGTTGCTACTTGGTGTTGGTTGCTGATGTTCTACAAATTCTTAAAAAACATTGCAAAATTAGTAGTATAGCATGCATAGTAATCAAATTATTAGGTTAAAAAAATTTAGAAATTAATATTTAAACTTCCTTTTTTTAAAGTGACTAAGCGCAAATATATTTCCAACCCTCAAGGTTGTTAGCCGTGTGCCGGGAGTTTTAGTTAACGATGGTAATTTTGAGGGCGACATGATGGTAATCATTCTGTTGAATTTAATTAAATAGAAATGTGTTCACGCTTGCAAATGAAATAATTTTGCATCTGTTGAGATACCTAATCACTGCCCTATCAAGCTTTGTAAAACAAATTCAGCTAATTTCAAAAGAAAAAGGCATTCTATGAGCGTTAAGCCCCTCAGTCTGCAATGGCAGTTCGTGATACTCGAGACATATGGCGACACAAAACCTTATTTTTTGTGTTAACAGTCAATTTAATTACACGGTTGCATTTTTTCGGTCAACCAACTCACAAATAAATAAGTACAAATAAAACGATCAAAAGCTTTAATGTTGACCATGATGGAGCACTATGATGTATCTTTGTATTGGTTTTTTTGTTTAAAATAATTTTTTGTGTTTTATTAAACAAACTGGTAAAAAGCTTGGTTATTAACGGTTCGCCGTAAGTGTGATGACTTTGGCTGACCAACATTAGATGTGAGTGACTTTTGCCTTTCAAACCATGCATGGTGGCTAGCACCCTGATGATTGCGTTGCTGTGTACTCAAGTGAATGTGCTGATCAGCTATATGATGGAACTGAATTGAAGCCTACGTAGGTTATTTTTGCATACTTTGTTTTATTTGCATACTCTATTTACTTTCACAACCATCTCTTATTTTTTAGTTTACTACTTCTCACCGATTGCAGCTTTGGACAAAATTGTTCGTCCTTGTTATCGCCGCTGAAATTAGTCGTTCGTCTGGTGGTGATGACAGTTTAGTCTTTAACCAGTGCCTGTACGTATGTCGTATGACTCAATGCAACGCTACAAAGAGTACATCTTACCGCTTGCCAACAACAAAATCTTTTGAACCTCGGAATCTTAGTTTGTTTGAAAGGATTATTACCTGGAACTGCGATGATGAGTGCAAATATCATTGCATGTGGTGGGCTGTGGAGGAATTTCGACTTAAAGGAGTACCTCCTCAGCAGTTTTATGGAAGAGTAAGTTGCTTTTTTTGGATTCCGTGTGGAACTATGAAGTCGGTTGAACACAAACAAAACAGCAATACAACGTTCCCTTATATAATATTGATTATTTGGCATGCAAGGTAATGTAATTAACACTGAATTAGCAATAGAAGGATGTTACCACAAATAACAACGAATTTATTAAAATTAGTATAAGTACGCTCAATTATGTATTTATGCACTGTGATGGTATGAAGGTATGCATTTCAAGCATAGATGAGAGCATGCTTTATGGCACCGCTTTAAAAGATGATGAGACTTAAAGACAAGAATATGCATATTTCCGTTTACGTTTTGTTCGATTGCAATTGCTTCATTGCTATCCATTACTGCACATGAAGTGGAAAATATGATAGCTTTTGAATGGGCAATGTTTTGGACCATTCTTGCTACCTTACCAAATTGGGAATATTTAATTTGACCACATGAAGTTGGTAGTTATTTTGCGTTTTAAGCAATTCTCACCCATCCAAAATTGTTAATTTGTGGAGTCACCTCTATAACTTCTTCCTCTTGGAAATCCACTTATTAATCTTCTTCTGGGAAACTAGTGTTTGGGCCACACATGCTTAACATTATGCGTAACACTAACGCAGTGAATCAAATGGATGAAGAATCTTAAGGCTACCCTCAGTAAAATACTGCGGGTCACACCAACCCACAAAATTTTTTCGAGCAATTTATTAATCTTTTGTGGTTGATATTTCTTGCAAACGTTATCAGTACTTTGCAAATATTTTGGAACGCAAAAGTTCTTTGAGTTTTTTGATTTCTTTTATCCACAGCGCAAAATAGAGAATGAGTTAGTTAAGTGATTCGAAAATGGATTGGAAGCATCCTTTTTGAACGAATGGTACTGTGAGGAGTATGGGGTTGCTGGCCAGAAGCTATTTCACATTATTCTCTAGCCATTAGAACTCCTGTCATAATCATTACTTCTACATTGTAATGGGTAACATTATTGTTATTTTACTGCTTCAGTGGCCCCAAATTCGTCTCTTTGGTGCGCAGGAGCCGGCGGCCGCCTTTTTTTCATTCCTTAACCTTATCACACAACTAGTAGGAATACGGCGTTTCCTTCTCCATGTGTCCCCTCAAGCTCCACTTTATGCCTTTTGGATGCTTTTCGCCTCTGTGCGTCTCGATGTGTCTAAGCTTTGCCTATTTGAAGTTTATTTCCTATGCATGGCCATGTATGCAATCAAACCAAGGAATGAATTCTGTTTATTTTTGGTTAGCGGTCCTCCTACTTGGGGTAAACACATGACCGCATCAAGTAGTAGGGTAAAGTCGAACTAGCTCTAGCTAGCTAGCCTACTACATCAAATTCTTAACATTGAAACAAAATGATGAATTTCAGTTTGTTGGGATCAAAGTGCACTTGTACCGGATGAGCCTCACTTCCCTTTAATGGGACTTAGCAATATTGTTGCGGTAAAAAATACGCCAAGTTTGTTAGCTAATGCACAGCGACACGTTTCAAGTGGTTAGGTAGACACATAATCGGAATTTGCAAAACTTCACATTGAAGCCTACAGAAATGTTTGCATGCAATTATTTTGAGACATTTCATTCTATGCAGTATATTATTATTAAAGTGGCTACTACCGGTAAAAAAGCCTGTCAGATAATTTAGAGCCTCGTTAGATAGGAGTCTTATGAACCACGCAGCATATCAAAGAATATCTTGTTTACCTTTAGGCTGGTGCAAACGCCTGGCTCTGGTCGACCGTTTTTCATATCTGTGATACGGATTTCACTGAGGTCTGTTATCGCTATCCTAACTTTACCACCTACAGCTAAAGCGCGGGACGAAAGCTTTAGCGATAAGATGTTCATCCCCCTCTCCGGTTATATTTAAAGTGAAAGTAGTTCTGCCATTGTACAATCCAACGGTTGTTAAATAATGCGAGCTACCTCGGCACTCAGTGTGTTAATCTAAGTGCAAAAAAAATTCAAAAGATTTTGGTGGTGCGTTTACTGAATTATTTTAGAAGCTGGACTACTGTTCCGCATTCGCGTATGTGGTTTCGTTTTTTATCATTACACTTGCTCGGATAACGCGAGGGCAGCTTCAATGGGCCCGAACTGCAATGCTGTGCATCGCCTTTCATCTCGCTTTCTCGTATTTATTTGACCTAATCACTACATCTGGGATCAAATACGACTTCAACATGAAGGTTAACCTGACCCTAGGTGAGTGACTCGACACCAGAACTGCATAAACATTTTCACCAGCTGGATTGTAAGGCCAGACTCGAACAAGGGAAAAATACGATTTAAGACAGCGTAAATAGAATTTGTATTAGTGCTACCGATGGTGTTCCAGGTCTGCTGACGCTAGTGGGATGGCTTGTGGGTATTCCAAAAGCTCGAGATGGAGAAGAGCAGACGTCTTACCGCGTTATGCAATTCACAGTTTTCTACATTGCCGCTGCTGCTGTGCTAGAATTCATCGACTTTCCTGCTATTCTATGGCTGTTCGACGCTCACTCTCTGTGGCACGCTGCTACCATTCTCATTCCCTTCCCTATATTTTCGTGAGTTTAACATGAATTTCTCATTTGCGACTGATGCGTAAAGAGTGTTAGACATGGACATATTGTTTGTCCAGTATTGATAAAAGCTTGTGCTGTTGGAATGAAAGAGACACCCGATCTCCCTCTTTCCATCGAAAAAGGGCGTAGACGAAAAAAATTTTGTGTCTTAACATCACGTATGTAGAGGCTGTGTAGTTCAATTATTTGGGTCTATCATTTTAAACGGCTTTTTGCGATACACCCTTTTTGTTTCGAACATGTGATGTTTTAGGTATGCCATCAAGGACTGTCGCAACCTTTATCGCATTGAGCTAAAAGTCAGGACATAAATACCGTTTATCACCTTGGCCCAATGTACCACCATAACTTTGCCGTGCCTTCGTGGAGTTTTTTGAACGCCGGATCATCGCACCCTATAATCCTGCATTAGTGTCCAAATTTATGACGTTATTTCGACGATGTAGGGCTTATCCACTAACTACACTTACTGTACACTTACCTCTCTAGCATTTTCACCGTGTTACTGACCTTTAACTTTTCAAAAAAATGTGTTCGATTCCGAACTGGACTAGAAGCGCTTCCACCACATTTACTTCTTCTATGGAAAAAGCAGCCCCATGGAATCACTATTGCTCACTCAAAACCCTTGGAGAATGGTTAATGTGGGAGCAAGAGGAAGATATGGGCAAATATTCTACATTTGCCGGCGTAACTCCACAGATCCACGAGCTAATAATCCATAAACAATGTTCCTAGAGTGTAATCCTGCTCTGTATTTGCGTGCTTACTTTCTTAGATGGGCATAGAGTAAGGCCTGTATCAATAGACTACGTAAATCACTGCGTATCTATGAGCCTAGAAGTTATTGTGCAACATTTAATCGATAAAAATGCCTCCTGAATTGACGCGATATCCACTCATAAATAATTCCAATACAAAAAGTTTGCATAGAAAGCATAAAATGCGTTATAAAATATGAAGAATATGCAGCACTTTACTTGGACGACCATTGTTGTGCGAATTAAAGTTTATTCAGCTCTCAAATTTAGTAGCAGGTCACCAGGAGCTCCGCTACTAAGCCTTACTGGGTGGCCTGGCCTCTTAGTGACGTCGATTGGCTTCAAGCCCTTCCATACGTCAATAATGAGCATACTGCTCGACTACATTTTCCCGCCTCTTCAGGGGTGTCTGTGGGTACCACAATTAGGTCTTATTACAATATTTATGCTCTCTAAATGTATTTTGCATGTTGGAGGCAGAAGAACATTTTGAATCTGGGTGCAGACGAAGGTAAATGCGTCCGTCTCATTTCTCGTCAATCTTTTCTATTCTCTAAGCAAAGATGTCAAAACATCCAGCCTTTGCATAGCAAGGGAGGTAGGGGGAAGAGAAGGCAAGAGAAGATCCTACTAAACTATCGGCTATTGATAATAAGCGTGATTTCGCAACTAAAGTACCTTAAAAAGGTTTAATTTTCAACAACCAAGCAGAAATGGTAGGAGAGATATTGTCAATCGTTACCAAAGGTTCAAAATCCTAGCAGACTAGAGACTGCTAATAAAATTAAGTAAGTCACGGAGCTGTGTTTTATTTTTAGCATAATCAGTGCATACACGCAGATCAATTTCAGTTACAAACAAAAAATTTTGCTAATAGTCGACTATCTAATCGTCTTTTTTGCTCAATAATGTTCTCTAAATGATGAGTCTTGTACTTCGGCTATATTTTTAAAAAATAAATATTTATTTTGATATTTTTCCTACTGAATAAACCTGTTCTACATTTTATTGGCTAAACATGCCCACACCTTATTGGTCACGGCAATGTGCATGCACTTTGCATTGGCAATGTTGTGTGTATCGGCGTTTTGGGCGTCTTTAAGCGTGTTTAGAACACAAGGCTGCAAGGTCTTGCTAAACTGTCGCTATTCGAGTAGTGGAGCGGTTTCCGATGACGGTCGCAAAATTTATCGAGAACAGCGTCTCCTTGGGTAATAGGATTGATGAAATTACTGGCCTGATCACTAGATATTGGTTTGTGAGCACTAACATTCATAGCTCCTACTTATTTAAATACGTTACAAGCTTGTCTGAACTTATGTAAATGATTCGAGTTTCGATTGAGGTTTCCTTCATATTAATGCATTGGTCCTTTGTGCATGATAGTGATTTCTGCATCGCTGGTGTACTGCGGTACCATTTCCTGTGGTTACCTTAAAACTCCAATATTTGTAAGACCTTTACGTCAACTCCGACATCATTTTTTCCCAACTTATAGGTACAGCTGTGATCGAATGTTTGATATAATATCTGACGTCGAACAGTACTCCGAATTCCTACCATGGTGTCTTGATTCGGTTGTTTTGCAGACCCATCCTACGAAAGGTAGACTTTGCCGTTTGAGTATCGGGTTCTACCCCTTCAAAGAGAGTTACGATTCGTGGGTGACGGTAATCCAGCCACAACATGTCAAGGTAACATCCCTTCATCTTGGCATTTTAAAGCAGGTCCACCGTTCCGGGTTTCAAGTTTTTTAGCTTATAATAAGTTTCTGTGATATTTATTAGCCGCCCAAAGCGATTATCTCCTGTATACTCGGTTGTTTGCAATACTTTTTTCATGGAAACCCTTACTTCCACATTGTTTCTCAGTTGTGTGGTTTCACTGCATTAGTGACTGGAAATCCTAAAAGGTACAAACACTACACACGTCGTTTCCATCAATCGAGGTGCACCCTGACCTACTCAAAGCCTTTAGTTTGTGCTTGAATGCCAACTCCGTTCTTTGGCTAATTGCGATTTCACAATGCTCGCCTAATCGATCGATGGCTGCAGGGACTGCTGCAACCTTTGGCGAAGTGGTGAAGCGATCACTTTTCCTTCATCTCATGTTTGTTCGGTAGTACGTGTTCGATGATATCACAGCCAGTTAGTCGCAACACACCTCGTAAAGTTGTTGATCACCCCTACCCTCCGGGGGGTGAATGTAGCCTAATTGAAGCTAATACGTAAATGTATGTATGCTAAGAGCCTGTTGACCTGAAGTAGTAGTTTAAATTGTGGGAAACTGTCGCGCGTCTTTCAACACCGTCCATAAGCCAAACGCCTATTTGTCTACAGTACAGTAGGAAAGTTATCAGCTTCAAGGCATCGGCTCCTTTTATTGAACGAATAGGGAAGTCCGCTTCCTGCTCTCTGCTTACCACATTCTCTTTGCAGTCAGTGGCGACCAATAGCGACCTTTTCGAACACCTGATCAATGAATGGCACATCGGACCCGGCTTGCCCAGCAACGAGAACACTTGCACGGTTGAACTAAAGGTGAGAGCTGCGTCGACACCCCAAATACCTCACCCGTGACTTGAATTTGACTCAAATAGCTTGCACTCCTTGCCACCTAGGTTGATTTCAGGTTTCGGTCCAAGCTACATTCCCGAATATCTAGCCTCTTCTTTGACCAAGTGGTTGACTCCATGGTGGGCGCCTTTTTAGGCCGAGCCAACACCCTTCATGGCCCCAGCTCTATACCCCGACAACCACCCACGATTCTGGAGTACACCAAATAATGCTCTAACCAAAAATCTTCGCCCCCACTCTCCCGCTTGATGAAACGCCACCGTCGATTTTCCAGTGATTCGGAAAATCCGCTATTACTTTCCTCCCCACAATACAGCATCTGAACATGAGCAAGTGTATATTTGCGAAGGCATCAAATCCCCATATCTAAGTCGTATTCCGCGTACAAATTTTTTACGGTTGTCATTTTGATGTGTGCGAGTTGGCCAAAGACATATAAGCAAGCGTCTTTAGCGTCATTGTACTCGTGTAGTAGCTCGCGCCACATCTTAAGTTCGCCCTCCATGTCCTCCACGGTGAAGGTTTCGAGGCCTCGCACCTCACATATCCTCTTCTGTAGCACCTTGATTGCTTCATCTAACTCGTGCTCCTTCTCCTCTTCGTTCACGGCCATCCCGAAGCAAAAGTTCTTGCGTTCTGGTGAAATCACCCCACCGCACCGTTCTCTCTGGAGATGTGGATGATACGCTCATACTCATACCGAGGGACTTTTAATTGAGCACCGTGGCGGTTTACCATTTAGGAAAGGCAAACTCACTTTTATAACGCTTCCAGCTATCATTATCGCTTTCAGCCCTTGGACAAAAGGATTGAAAGCACTCGGTCATAGGTGCGCCGTTTCAGTAAGCGAAAAATGGATGTTATTTTTGCCAATATGTTGCTGCTTTTAATTGCAAGGCGGAGCAGGACACTCACATTTAGGTAGGCCAAATACGTATTTTACCACCTCTAAATTGGGCGAGTGAGAGTACTCCAACCTAGTCTGTTTCAAATTACTCTCAATCATGACGCGCGAAACGAAGTTAGGCCAGTTCGATCGATGAGTTAGGCCCAAATGTTAGCAGGTATAATTGGAACAGGAATAGCTGCAGGAAAATAAAAGGAAATACCTTCGAGGGTGTGGATTGCCCGGGTTTTTTAGATTCTTTTGGTGATAATGGCAAGGTGGAGCGTCTCTGATCCCCATTACGCGACCGTAGTGGTGACTTGAATGGTGCGGTGACCGCCGGCTTTGGGCGAGACTTCTTTATGGATACAAAAAAGGGTTATTGAGAACGAATGAAGTGAATGCCACAAAGCTACTAACGATGCAAAAGGGTTCCAAAAAGCAATGAGTAAGTTTTATTTGATTGGCTAAAATTATATAAAATAAGAAAATGTACAAATGCAGAAGCTAAATACAATTCATTTGCCATCATTTCGGAGAGCAGAACACTGTGGGCAAAACCATTGTCCTCGAGGCTTAGCTGTCAGCCCGACACAGCCAAAATGAAACCATTCTATGGGACAGTCCCGGTTATCGCAGGCTACCATTTCACCATAGGATACCTGCTGGCAAATGCAGTAGGTAGGCTCATTTGGATCGATAGGCATGTCGAGAACGTCACCGGGATTATTTGTCAGAGCCAGGGCAAGAGCTGCAGATGCAGGGATCCTGCAGACCAAAGCCGATTTTTGAGAACCATCAAACAAAGCACGCAGACGAAAACTAACTAACCTTGAAGGGGCGCTCAGAGGAGTTTTATTTCTTGACTTCTTCATTTCTTTTAGGACGGAAGCTCTTTTAAATTCGATCATGTCAGCATCAAGACGCTGAATCTGTCTATCCACGAGTTCGTATATGCTTTCAGCCCTTGAGACCTTATCATTGCATATTTCTTCGGCTGTTTGAAACAAGTTCTGTATCTCATTGAGGCGTTTAATTCGCTCATCCTTGGGCAAATCTCTCGCAATACGCAACAGCTCACTCGTTTTCACCTGCGCCTCATTTGTGATGTCCTGGACCTTTTGGTCTAGATCCCGTATGATCTTGAACTCCTGTTGAAGATATGGTGGCGCTTGCTCTAGCTCTAAAACGAAATAAGCCACGCATATTGTTGAGCTGAAAACAGTTCTCACCAAACTTTCCAAATAAGCTCTGATTCAATTCGCAGCTTCAAATTCTAGGAGCACGAATCCCGCACTCAACAAAAAACCGAACGGAAACATGGCGCGAACATGCGCACCACTTTAGAGAGGAAACGAATAACACTCGAACTCGGAGTGCTCGTATGTGACCAATCACTCGTAAACAAAAAGAGGTACATTGTGTTTGGGGAGTTAAGCGTCAATTAGCGTATATATGGATTGAAGCGTGCGACAGATTAGACGGAACCAACGTTACGCACTAGGAAACGCAGAGTCACGTGAGGTTCCACCTATTTTTTGAGGCATAGTGAGCGCTAAGGACACCCAGCAAGCATTGACAATTATTTACCATCCAAGAACTTTTGAAAATACTCCATATGAAGTCGAAAGAGGAGAGATGCAGAATGAGCGAATATCAAGCAGCCCAGTTAAACAAGCGGTGCCGCGTTCAAATATTGGAGAATTGGGAAAGATTTCGAGATGCAAACAATTCTAAACCCCACTTTGCCATCTTCCTTTTTGCAATTCTTCGTCTGTTTTGGTTGTGTAGTATGCTTAGTAGTATAGTCCTAAATTGGGCCAGAATGACTCGTAATTAAACCCTTTTTAGGTGAGATAAATTTTATTTTTACAAGATCGGAGTTTTGACATATGTTGTTTTAATTTTATTACTTGGTAGTACAGTTCATATCATTGATCTACAACGTGCAATACATATCGCGGTTCTAAGCCCCAAGTAAAGGCTGCTCTGCAAATCATTTGCGTTCATTTAGCATGGGTGCTAAATGTGTTTGCAGTCTGTATTATCAATAAACTTGTATGACGACACGCGGGAGATGTTTACGTCCCCGGACTCCCATGAAGACAAAAAATTAGGGTTGGGAATGAGGTTGCTGGGATGGTTTAGAGACCAGCTCAACTGACTAGGACTCTGTGACCATACTCATCAGCGTAGTCGAAACCGAAATTCAAAAAAAGCAGTACAGTATCCTCCTTTTGATAATTTTCCATTGTGCTCCCCTTGACAGACTTACCTCATCATCCATTGCAACTTAATTATTGTAGAAAGAAAACATTCACCAACAAACCGTGCTTGTCATCAGATCTCTACGCAGTTGAGGAGGTATTTGATAGCATCATCCTTTTGTCCAGTTTTTGGAAATTCATCCAAATACAAGAGACCGTTGACCATCAGCCGTATTTGCAGGTGCGTGTTGGCTTGGTGCGTTCACATTGTCGACGTCTTTGTCTAAGTAGGGTAGGAGTACTCCCTACTATTGGCGTATCCATCGTTTATAGCTTTTTTACAGAACACAGGAATGGGTAAATGCAAAAGATAGATATTATTCTGGGCCACTCTGTTATAGAGCGTCAAAAACGGTTAAAGACGGGACAGAAGTCCTCTTAAAGTAGACAAAATAATACTCATCACTCGGGGAGAACACACATTCAGCGGCTCAAAACGAGCAGGAGGACAATGTATTACAATAGAATGACTATGAATCTGATTCAGAGGCTTGAAACATCCATATCAGTGCTCCAACGGCCCACCTCACATTTTTACCGAATTCCCATTGATATATAAAACGTTACGAGGCGTCGCCTTGCCTCCTAACCCCTTAAATGTCTTCACAGATCAAAATTTTTCGTAACATAAGTAGAGCCGTCTTTTTAGTGAATTAGCACACACTGAAAAGACCACCCAAGCTCCGTCAGAGAGGCACACAAAGAATCCCAATAAAAATAGGAAAACAGCGCGTTTAAAAACACATTTCCAGGAAAGACTTGGGGACAAACTGAATGGGAAATTAGTAAATAATAATTGTAAGAGACAGCGTTTGGCGTTCGTTGGAATTCTTTACAAAGGTACGTTGGAGTTGAAATAAAATTAGAAAAGCACATGAGCCTAGCATTAGTGCTGCGACGCCGCAATAACGGCTGACATTGCATTTTGTAAAGCAAGTCTTGAACATGCAGTGGTAGACACAACTTCCTCCACCACAGCCTCTCCTTCCACCGGAGGAGTTAGAGAACTAGTGGTAGCAAGGGTTATCTCAGAGAATGGTCGGCTATCCACAGTTGCCTTCTCCTCTTCGCTCTCCTCACTAGCCTGACGCTTAACAATCCAACTATCGTCAGGTCTGAGCCTAAGCGAGAGGGTTCGCACCGGTCTGTGCGGCTGATCCTCGTCTGGAGCCATGGTAAATAGAGAGAGAGTAAGTCGCCCAGCAGAAGTTCGTAAAAATTCTGTTGGCGAGTGAACCGCAGACACAGATGGTAGACGCAGCTCTGGAGACTCCGGAAAGCTACTGCTCGATGGAGCAGTGGTGAAGGTAAGGGAGGGCACCTCTGGTGGCGAATTTCTTGTCAAATCACTATTGGCTAATTAACAAAAGTTAACGTTTTAGTAGGTATTAAGTTAAATAAATTGGACGCCGCAGACCGGGCAGTTAGGCGAATTGGGCAATATTAACTGGCTGCTTCTACCAAAGGTGACACACAAGCACGTAACTCAAATCCAGCTTACCGATTTGCAGGCGAGAGGAAGAAGGGGTCATTAGAATGTCATGCTCGCTGACAGAGGATGTAGCGCCCTCGGAAGAAGGGGAGGGGAGGGGCATCATAACGTCACCCATGCTTTCTGCAACACCGACGCCGCCAGTCTCACCATCAGGAGGGGAGGAGGGATTGTTAGGAACGGTAATGGTGGGATTCAGCGGAGACATTGGCGGAGAGGTCAGAGGAACGGTAAAGTAAGGCGCCGTGGAGATGGATGGTTGGTGCCTCTGGAAAACGCGCGTAGGTGAGGATTTTGAGCGGGAGATCACAACCCCTCCACTGCCTACGTCTTCGTACACATCAGGATGCCAATGCCGGATGCGCTGAGAGGTCGTTGCCAACACTCTACGTCGTATGCCGCTTGGGCTATCCGCCAGCTCGAGAGATTTTTCTTGGGAGGAACAAAGCACTTATCCATTGGTTTTACAAATATCTTTCCAGTTACAACAATAATCTGCGAAATTCTTTGGGTTACGGTAATACCTCAAACACTACGATACACATAAAGGGCGATTTTGATATCTAACTCGCTATAAACATCACAAACGTGTGGCATATCTCGGCTTAACATACGATAAGTGACCGCACCAAACAATGTTGAAAACACATTAGCTGGGTTTAAAACAAAAAGTAAGATGTAATATGTTCTTGGCCTTAGGTTGATTGTACTTTTGTGCCACTTAAGGTGTGGGAGTCAAATGCATCAACTGAGATATCTCCACTCTTCTCGAAATGCGGTAAAATAGAAAAAAGAACTCGGTGCGCATGTATTGAACATGCTCTTATTGTTCTTCGACTACAACAGGTATATTTAAAGGCTATCAAGCACGAGAAAGTCCGAAAATAGTCAAAGAGCTTAAGCTGGCAAAGTAAAATGACTCGAGGTAGAGACAACTCACGAGGGACATCGATCAGCTCCTCTTGAATTCGAGACAGCTGAGGGAAAGATTTGAAGGCGAAGAGCTCAGCCTCCAAATCGACAGGACCTGGGGGTCCAGGAGGTGGTTCAAAGGTTTCAAGCTCTTCCTCTTTCTCCTTCATCAATGCTACTGCCACTCCTGGACTCTCCACACGTTGCCGAATCGTCCCCGTCGCCTCGGTCGGCTTGCTGTTTTGTTGAAAGAGAGCACTGTGGCGGTGGGCACTAGAACCATGAGGGAAACCAGAGGATTAACTGATGAATTTGGTCCACTTACACTTGGCATGCACAAATGTGGCCTATGAAAAACAAGTTGCTGATTTCAGACTCACACAACTGCTAGCCTTCCAGTTGCTTTGGGCGAGGGAGCAATTCCATCTCAGATCAAATGTCAGAAAAACGATTTAATAATGGACTTACCGTGGTAACAATATACCTGCTGGGAGCTATTTGTAGAGAGATAGTGTGAACGAGAGAAGAGGCGTGGTTGAATGATGCGTCGAGAAGACGTGCTAAGTCGCAATGGCGACAGCGACGAAAACCGACCAAGATTCACATTGGGAGCATCATCATGAAAATGAGGGTCAACGTGGTTTCGTGTTGGTTTTGCGTATTTTAGAGTCCATTAAGCATGTATATCTCAATTTAGAGGGAACAAAGTGGGATTTCAAAACTATGGACGCAAACGGATTCAAAGGTCCCCAATTCGTCTATTTATTTTTCGTAACATTTGAAAATTAAAAGTGTGAGCAATGACATGTTGCGCGAGCAAACTTTGGAGCAAATGCATTGTGTTAATAAAATGGTCATACATCATGCACGAAAGAAGCGGTTAACTTTTTAACAATTTTCAATTTGAACAATTTCCATTAAAGGACGAAAAACATCTCGCAAGAGTAACTAAGCAAAGAGGATCAGAAAGAAGCAAATAGAAAGCATTGCTATCTAACTGGGATAAGAATGGAAACATATGTAATCATTTCCAAAAATAATTCAGTACGAATGACATGTTAATGATCGAAGCATGAGGGTTACACTTAACTAAATACACGGATGGTTTTTAATAAATGACGTAAAAATAAAATAAGAAAGCAACTATGAAAACAACTAGCTTGCTGATATAAAACGAATATTACTGCTCCTGATGTCCAAAAACAGATATTACGAAAAAAGACTTCAGAAAGTATGGTGGATCGATGAAGCTATCAGTTCAACTTTTCCTTGAAACTTGGGACTCAAGTTGATGCGGAAGAGGGGGAAGCAAAGGCAGAGATAGGTTTGAGGTAAAATGAATAGCAAAGCAAACGTACCTGGCCTCCAGGATGCCTTGGTAAGTTTCCAACTGTCGTAGAAAGTTTGCATTGGGATTCACGCAGGGGCGTTTACCTTTGACAAACTCCAATGCGTCATTCAACTTCCAGCCCTTCTCTTTCATCGCATAGGCCACAACCTAAGCAAAAAAGAACCCCGTCAGCTCAAATCAACTTTCTCTATGCACTGCGTCAATGGCAGCAGTGCCTAAGCTTATTCGCGTGATGTGAGTGTTATCTGGGCGTCCCTTGGTCCAACAGGACGTTTATACGCAAGTGCCTACGATGGCGTGCCTGTCAATCCCGAGGATGAATTCTCAAAGGCCATGAAAATTGGATAAAATACCATAATGCGAATGCATTTGCGTTGGTTGCTTCTTTCTGCTTAACAAATGGCCATTTTGGCAACGCATCAACGGATTAGCACATAAGTTCGCCTATAAAACATAGTGTCGTTCTCGTCTTTACCTCTTCAACTCCATGCAAATGGGGTAGGAAGCCTATAAACTCGGAACGAATTCGTTTGGAAGCCCACCTTACTCCCTCCAATGAATTCATGATGAATGACACTACAGATTACACGCGATGTCGAATAACCCAACTAAAACATGACTGGCACCATCTAATATGGAAGCTAAAGTTACAGGACATACTTTCTCAAGAATAAGGAGAATTTTGGGATGGAGGGTAAAATTCGGTACAAACAGTGGAGGGATTCTGAGATTTGAGCGACCATCACTATACTCTAGCAGCAACTGACATGAGTGCGGTAGCTTACCGTTGAACCAGACCGACTGATACCCATTTTGCAGTGAACAAGGCAACGTGTCCCATTCGCCCTAAAAAGGCAGAATTTAAAAAAAAACAAATTAAGTATGTGTTTTTAAACGGTTCAGTACTTTACCCAAGGCAGAATAATAAATTGCTTTTATTACACAACCAGGTGAGCCAATTAAGGGGTCCAATTAGGAATCAAAGCGATGGGAAGTTACGACGAGCTCCCAGAACTCATTAGTAAACACTCCTCTCTACTGGGAAAGTCACACCAGTGGTGGTGAGTTTACAGATCGTAGATGTGCAAAGTAACTCGGGTAGACGCACTACTCGTTTAACGTAAATTCAACAGGAACCACTTCGAATGCAAGCAGAGCGCATACATTTGCCAACCGTTGCCTCGGCGAAGGAAACCACCATTGATGCTTGCAAAAACCTCCCTTTCTTTGGAAAAATAGGAGATGCAGAGTTGATTTTGACATCAGATATTAGGTTGGCAGATGACCAGAACAAACGGGACGAAAGGGAGAAGTCACAGCTTGCAGAAAAGGTAGGGTTGTGTTTGGATTTTTAAAAAAATCATAAAACCAAAATGCACCGCAATAGACACCCCCATATGGCTCAATTAAACGAAATGATTAAATGGAATCTAATGAGTTGGGAACAAAATAATGAGTGTGCTTACGCAGGAAACTGTAAACACGTCACGAATCTTGTCTTAAACAACTCCACAACACGAAAGCCCTGTAGTGATCATGAAGAAATAAGCTTACAAAATGTCAGTCACTTTTAATATGGATTGAAGGTTTTAAGGCTTTGAAAGCACACAGAGAAACCAGTAGCAGAAAAGCTTCCAACTTGATCTAAGTCCCATAATAAAAATTTATAGACTTCGTATACTCTTCCACAGGTGTGCGCAACGAGGTCACTGGCAAAAAGCGGTCAGGCGATGAATGAAAGCACATCCGAATCCATTTTTAATGCCAAATGTAACGACTAATAAGGAACAACTACACAAGGAGACGTTGACTTCAATAAGTCCCTACCTTCAGAAGCACCAGTAGTGAAATTTTGAGGACGGCTCAATTGGGAAATTCGCATACGCAGTACATCAGTTTATTTCAAAAGGCAAAATGGACAATGGCGTTGAAGTCAAGAGAGCCCGAATAAAGGTAATTTCCTCGAACTTTCACAAAAACCTACAAGTTATTCAAATGTACTGATATAGCTATTGAGGGGATCAATGTAGTAGGGTAGCACTAAATTTAAAGTATATAACCATAATGCATGTGGTAGAGACTATGTACTTCTTGGAAATAAAGAAACCGCATGAAAAATAAAGTTATTTTCATGTAAAATTAAATTATTGATTGCTCTTTAATTCCTTACTAACGGCATAGATAATCAAGAGCAAGTTAAAAAGACAAATCGCCTTCGATTGATAGGAACCAAACACTACGGCTTGCATACATACGAGGTATTGTGTGTTACCCAACTAATTAAACATAGTTTTACGGAGAATGAGAAAAAAGAAGACGCGTTTTACGTAGAAAAACATGAATATGCAATGCGCAACGTCTACTAAGACAGAGGTTCTCACGGACTTTTACCGGCACTGCCGCTACCCCAATTCAAACGGACCTGAGCAAAGACCCACGTGCATGGACGTACACCTTCAGGCGCATCTCAAGTCGTGCACAGCAAGTGTGAACTGAGTGAGTTCAAAGTGCCCGCAGATAATGCGCATAAGGCATCGGCCAACGAAGACTAGGGTGGGATCAGCACGAGGATGCAACACTAATCGTATCAGAGCTTGAAAACGTCACTATTACGATCCAGTGGAGGCACTGAAGCCTCACGCCCTCTTGACTAGCCAAGAAATTATCTACATGCCAAAGTATAGAACTTAGAGTCTTCTTGCGATTGGATAGACCTAAGTAGACATATTAATTTGAACGAAGAAAGGAGAAACGCCAACTAGATTTTTACAAAACTGAAGGTCCTTGTCTGTGTTCTATGCTATACGAATTTCTGCATACTTTAATTTATAAAATGCAAACATGGAGAGGGTAGGGAAAAGCGCAAAGGAGAATAGAGAAGTACAAACATCTGTCCAAGGTGAAATGGGCACTCCCTGCTAAAAACTAGGATTGGCATACAAGTCACCAACGAGCCTAAATTTGAAGCTCAGCTTTCTGCAGGAAGAATGGACAACGCTGAGCACTAAACACAGTACGAATTAAATGAATCCATGTACCTTAACTCACACAGATTAGTAAACAAAGTGTGATTGATTTTCGAAAGTGTTTTAAAAAGTGAAGACAATTGCACAAATTCTGAGAACGCAATAATTTACCGCCTTGTTTTGCATTTGCATGCCAACCACCCAAATTAGCAACCTACCCTAACAAAGGAAAAAGTGCCTTCGTTGAAAATGCAAAAAAATTTTGGATTTGCCACAGAACGAGCATATTACTGAATGCCACTATTATGATACAACTTTTGGTGCATTTTAGATAAGAGATTCGTCTGTACTCAAACCCAGCCCTTTGGCCCTTTCACCTGTGCATACTGAACTGGACTTCAACGCAAAAATTATAAGTACAGAAACTGGTTACAGTTTAGTTCATTTGACAATGGGTTAGTTTTGGACATGGCCTTTGGTGACATCACGCTTTGTGGCTTTGTTCTGTTCACTATGCATGCAATCACAAAACCGATGCCACTTGGGATGATATTTAAGGGTTTACCTGGCCTCGTTGATAAATTTGAAGGTTTCGTCCCAGTGGGGTAGGAGCTGAGCTTTCTCGTCATCGTAGACGCGGATATTTTTGTAAACAAACTGGTCAGCGGGAAAGAAGTTGTCCACTTCCCGCGTTACGTTGACGATGTGGGTAACGTTGTTCCGCCGTAACTCATCTCCATTGGAAGCGTTGAAGGAGCTGCCCAGAAGGAGGTGATCAAAGATGAGGGAGGGCACGTCCATTTGGCCATAGATTATGAGCACCTGGTCAGCGATGAATTGACGCTGGTCCTTCAGTGACATTCCCATCTGTTCCTCCAGCATCTCTCGAAGCTATCAAAGGGGAACGCAAAAAAGATGTGAGATATGATACTGTTCAACTGCATTTTATAGTAATGGGAAGCTTTAAATTTGATCCATCAGAGAAAATAGTGAAAACCTTACGTGGCTATAGCGAGCACACATACTACAAGCCTTCTACACAGAGAATGACTAAAGAAACACATGCAAAGAAGCGTCAAGAGCAAATAATAGTGCAATAAAAATGCGAAACCACAAAATATGCAGATGCGTTACGGGTGATTTCTCAAATCTACATGTGAGCATTTTATGCGTTTAAAAGGATGAGTGGAAAGTTGTCAAACCTAAGAGAAAAAAAATAGTAGCCCTTTGACATTTGAGGTTTTATTGTTGACAGTAACAAGAACATTTTGATAATAAAAAACAACGGCAACGAAAAGGAGCAGCGCAATAAACCGCACCACGAAGTAGAGGTGATTCTACAGGCTTAAAAGCTAGCTTTAGCCTTATCGCTAGCCCTAGAATTCTCTTTAAACCTCCCACGCCCACTCATATAGTGTTGAAAGTTCGATAACCCGCATTCTCATGTAATGTATAGGCCATGTAATGACCTATGCACAGCTGGATGCAATTCTGCCATTTTGGAAGCGATCTGTGACGTTGCATTATGAAGACAGTTCATAAAACCAGAACATAGTATATTTATAGCAAAAAAAGGAGCACAACAAATTTCGTTTACATAAACATTCGACAAATGCATTGTATTGAGAAACGCAATTATGGTATGAGGGGCAATGTAGGATAACCGATTACAGGACATAAATATAGGCATAAAAAATACCCTACTTCATTCAGGAGACAAGTTAAATGTTTTAACAGAACAACTCCTTCCGAATATTGAATGCTTGAAAGCTTATAGTCCTTGAAAATGAGCACATCTTAGTACATGAAAGGTGAACCCTTGACTCCGCCTACTCAACTGACGAACTAATGCATTCATGCGTGAGTAGACATTCAGGAGAGCAGGCTAGACGATTAAATCTTATGCTCTTGCTGGTAAAAAATCACAGTTAAAGTCACTGGTGACGCAAAACTCACCAAAGCACCAAATAACATAAAAAATATCAAAAGAATTTCTAGTCAAAGTCAGACAATAGTACCATAATGGCAATACAAAAGACGATAAAAGCACGGTAAAAAATTATGTTAAAAAATATACAATGGACTTATTTGCACGAATTCCACCACTGAACTAAGCCTTCCATCGACAGCTCAAGCTCGCTCGATTTGGAACATGGACTCTAGACTTTCATTGAGGCGATAATTGCTTTATCCAGAAGATTATGTCTTTAAAACAGAAGCGAAATTTGGTAGGAAAGCAGTTTCATTAGAGTTATGGCTCAAATTCAGCCGGATAGGCGGAGTAAATCGTGCATAAAATTACTTCATGGAATCGCTTATCAGAAGCAACATGGATGGGTCAGAGTTGTGTGCCAGGAACGGGAGATAAATGGACATAACGAGTGGGTTGGAAGGCAAAGTAGGAATATGCGATTTAACATTTCATGCCTTTGAGCATTACAAGAAATACTTGGTGACACAAAAGGGATGAGGTAAGCCTCTCCATTGTACTCCAGAAATATAAAACAAGGAAAAACTTGGTTGGAGTAAAAAGATGTTAATAATAAAAATTTGGGTGTTGAATCAACATTGCAATCTTATCGAATATTTAAGAGATTCTTGAAAATTAGGAAGAAATAAAAATTGAATTTGGGAAGCTCCACGGCCACGTTTGTAGTTATGAATTTAGACGAATCCGGCAGTATCAGGCAAAAGCAAAAGTCTTATTCTGAGATGCTACAAAACAAGTCTGCGCCACGCAAGACAGTGGGCACGTCGACCTTCTACTGTGCTGCTAGTAGAATCTAGTTTTGAAAGCCGCACCTCTCGCAAGTAACATTGAATTAGCCTAAAATATTCGAAAGTCGAAGCAGACCAGAAAGCAAATTAGACGAAATTAACAAGAACACGGGCAAGACTTGGGATTACCAAAGCCCCGCGTGAAAATTCGAATTCGCAAATTAAAAGAATAAAATACTGTGGCGGGGTAAGTGAGTACACCTGAAACCCTACAAGCGTTCCACATTTAAGAGAAGATCAGCGTGGTAGTATCACAAGACAGGTACTCGGCACGTGAAAAAAACTAGGGGTTTAGAAAGCAAATACTCGAAAAAGATTGAAATGCTTACCTGAACAACATTTACGTCTTCTAAATCGACTGAGCCCATAATTCTTTGTAGATGGAGGCGAATCGTGTTCTTAAAATTTTCATTCCTTCTCCTAACACAGTAACAAATAAACGAACAAAAATTTGCGCGCCTTATACATCCAACCAAATTAAGCCTGAACATTGAATAGCCCAAATAAAATTAGCTCAAAGTATATTGAGTGGTCCTTCAAGAAAACACTTTAAAACTGAACAAAACAAAGAAGCATTTTGAAAGGAAAGTTGACTTGCTCGTCTTCGGAGACTGGCCTACCAAATTCAGCAGTGGACGGGGTAGCTCTGCCCATTTCCTCAATGTCTTCCATTTTGTTCCACTCAAACATCATGAATTGTTTAGAGGAGGGCAAACGCGTATAGTATGAAATCCATGAGTGACTAGGACCCTTAGAATGATAGTCATTTTGTTGAGCCACCTTGCAGCCCAGCATAATCGCCTGATGCGCAGCCCAAAGGGCCTGGACCGAGACTGGTTTGAAAAGGCGTATATTGTCTTTAGTTATCAGCTTAAAGCCTCTAAAGTGATGAGAGAAACAAAGTGATCAGACGATGCCAAATTTATGCACAACATAAATGATGTAAGGATGAAAACAAGAACCAAACCCACCCATCACCATCAAGTGCGACGACCATATCTTGGTAAATAGGCAGGATAAAACCAAGTGTAACAGCGCCTTTGTACACGTCGACCCCCATTATCACCGACTCTTCAGTATCTTGTGAACCAATCGTAGAAATTACAGCAAGATAACGAAACCAAACTGGCCGTGGACTAGCGTTTTCAAGTTTTACAATCTTAACGCAAATAATTAAAAGCATAGACAAATACCAATTTGACGTAATCACTGAAGCGTAGAATTTGCAAAATGCGTTTCAGATGCTCATGCAAGTTGTCTAAAAAAATTATGGGGAAAAAATCTCCAACCATGATCTCTAACGACACTGATTCGTCGTTGGGATTTGACGCTCAATGTTATTGCGCTGGTTTTCCGCAGAACAAAATCCTCACTGTGGCTGAAATGTAAGAAGTTGTCACAAAACTTATACACCGAATATAGCAAAAAACCTTGGGGAATTATCTAGGATCCTACCTGCTTCTGGAGCCGGTTTCTGCAGCATTTTCCGAATCTTCATCTATCACAAAAATTGACTCAGGATTCTGTAACCAAAAATATCATAAGTAACAGCGAAAAGTACCTGCTCCTGTGACACGAGAGCTCTGTCTATTGTTATCAAGGACATCACAATCACTTCCTAATCGTCCGCACTTCTGACCACCGGCTTAAACAATATTACCTATGCAGAAACTTTTATTTTACAAAATAAAGTCTATTAAAAAATTTTAAATACATTTTAAAAAATTGCAAATTTTGTATATTTGAGTTGTGAGTGCACGTCTAAGTCGTCACGTCAAACTATCGCGAAGGTTATTTAAGCAACGCATGGCAGAACAGGTTGGCTACTGTCATGGTTCGATGACCGTGTCAAAGAGCATTAAAACATCCTCTAGGCACTCATTTGTCCAAGTATTTCAAGTGGTAATTATCAAATTGTCGTTTCGTTGCAATGCGTGTGCTGCATAAATGACATAAGATTAGAAATTAATTTTTGTAACCTATTGCAGTGTCTAGTATGCTACCGCAATCGCTCAGTAGCAGTCCACGGAGATTAGCATTAAGCATTTATGGGTTCCCATGACATTCTTTAAAGCAAGAGGAGGCATATTACCAAAGCAAAATATATTTACATTCAGTAAACCGGGGGATCAGGATAGGTGGCATGACCTGAAGGTCAGCCCTAGCCAAAGAAAACAATATGGCCATTCAGTTGACCGTACTCAAAGTCGGTAGTCAAACAAACGAAGCATTACACCCTATCGTTTGTAAAATCGGGTTACAAGATTGGCTTTTGTGAGTGAGACAAACCTATCGATTTGTTCGATGATGGATAGGCGGACTGCCATTTTAGGCCTTTATTAAATGATTCGCCGAGGGATATGCGTGTGGTCCTTTGAGCATGTAGTCATCCCTCATGTACATTCGTCCTGCTATGCGTAATTAATGTATTATATACTGTTAACAAATATAAGTAAATTTGGAAGAGTTCAGGATGCGTTAATTAGCGGAAATAGTCCGCGTAAAAGTGAGTCACTGATACTAAAATCAAGTGAAAACGTTGACAGTTGCCCACACTAGCCTGGAAACAGATGAGAGGAAAACAACCCTATCCATTGAGGAAGTGGCGGTTCGGTTCTATTGATCGCCCATTCTGCCTTAACTCTATCGGGAGTTGTAGCTGTGAGCGGCCCAAAAGGCCATAAGGTAGTGGGACAAACAGGCGCAAGCCTACGCCCCGGACACACGTACGTGCATGTGTGCGTACGTATGCGCACGCGCACGTGCGATCTGCCATCATAGGGCACGCGTACGCGAGTGCATACGCGTGTGCGATCAACATCTACGGCCACAACTCAAGGGCTGAACAGCCGCGCTGGCTAGGCGCATCGAGCATGGCCATTAACTTCAACAAACTCTTCCTGCAAAATCTCCTGCCCAAGAGCCAGTCGGCTACTCACACACAGGTCTCTACTTTTAGCAGTTCGGAGGCGATTTTTGAAAATGCAGGATCACAGGATTACACCGACTCCAAAGAAGTGGATGGCTCAGCGGAAATCACTGAACAGCAGGAGAGGGAGACAGAGCGGTTATCGCAGACATTGGAGAGTCTACGAGTGTTAATTGACAATCATAACAGGCGAAGGGTTGGGCATAAGGAATCGCCAACACTGCAGCTCCGAGCTCCACCAGGTATGCAGCAAGAGCCACGTGTGACCGACCAGCCAAAGCACCGCAGAAACACACTAAACCACCAGCCATATCAAGTTGATGCAGCTCCAGCCTGTAAGGATCTATCACATTCTAGCGTCCTTCGAACAAACGAAAGGATGTCTAAGAAATCAGAAAAGGTAAGCAGAGAACGAACATCTTATTAACAATTATGGCGGGCCACGGATTGGAGACGCAAGATCCTTGTCCCATCCTACATTTTGCTATCGCAAATTAAAGGTCTTAAGCCTCTAGAGATCATTGTGCAGGATTCAGGAAGACCCTAAAACCAAGTAAGCGTTTGCCTTCTATTCATATCACCTCAATTAACTCGGGTTCTTGCAGTGTTTGATCTGTGATGATAGAACATGCTGACCCCTAATTTGGAATCATGTAAATAAGTTCATTATAAATTTCAAACCCAGTGGCAGATTCAGACGGAAAAATGAACAGCCCAAAATGGCCAATTTCACTGGGCTAGATAGCCGGTTTTGCTTTACTCCATAATAAAGTAAAGCAGTTAGTTACTATTTTCCACCCAAAGCGATGTCTTTCAATGCTTTGCAAAGTTTAGAGGTGCTGAATTATTTAAGTGAGAAATGTGGCGATTGTCATCACCCAAGGGACTGAGGCAAACCTAAGTTGTCAGCAATTTTGTGGGCATTTATCAAGTAACGTCTTTTACAACTACCTCACTACTAATCAATGTACCAAATGATCGCATAATTTCATCTTCACTTAAAAGGGTGTGGATTTTATTAAAGAAAACAAAAAATCACTTTCTTGCAATCCCCAGGCATTAAACTGCCATTTAAAACCAAATTCCAAGAACATGAAGTACATCTTTGCCCAAATTATTATCCCCAAACTGTCGCACTATATCCACTTGACAAGTTTCTGTGCATTTTTGATGCCTCTACAAAAGATGTCTCTTAAGTAAAGGATCTACACTATATTGACCTCTCCGCCGAAGAAAAAGCGGAACAATTAAAAGGTGCGTTTCGAATTGATTCACCTAGGTTTGGTGGGGACTTTGAAATTAGTCTCAGTTGACAATACTTTGGAAGTGTAACACCAAAAATCCCCGTCTAAAAAAAAGAAACGTAAACATTTTTACATGAGCCTGTTGACGTTACTACTTTTCTGTCCGGTTATGCCAAAATAGTCTCATCAATCTTCCCCGTGGTGTTTTACCAGTGGACGAATTTCAGAATGGTTCTACTTGTTTTCAGGTGACAGTAGAGGTGCGAGTGGTGTTCCTGAAGATAGGCGAAATAGATACACTGAAGGAGATGTTTCGCGCCGACGCTTTCATTCAAACCAAGTGGCCCGAGCCTCGGCTTAACGGGAAAACTGACGAGGTCTGCTCCAATTTAAAAAGTAGCTTAAAGTTTTCTTTTACAGTAATTGCTCTGAAGTGGGCATTTCTAATGTAGTCTACGGGTGGGAGGTAATTCCCAACGCCGTCGAAAATGAAACAATACACACATTAATGAAATTGTAGCAAATTCTGACCCACCACATTTTATGGAAAAATCAGTGATTTCGACTTATCAGGCTCATCACTGCAACCATAACAGCGAGTACTGCTTCAACTCCTGCTTGTTAATTTTCGAGATCCATTAACGCTGATGAAAGGGGATATTCAAGCCTTATCGACTGCACGCAATCAAGGAACCATGGTGAAATTGTTAAAATCGTGGCTAAACACAGTGAATACTATCTGTGGGAATCGTTTTTAATGAGCAAATGGGGTTCCGTAAGTTTTCAGTGGTTCTAGATGGATGCAATCGCTTGTGGCTGGTGGGATGCCAATGACAGGCAGGTAGTGATGGACAGTCTCCCTTATCCACTTTTCCATTAATTTTATAATGCGATGTGGAACTACTTAGACCTAGCTTCTACTCAAAAATACATTTCTGACCATTTTAGCATTGAAAGAATGGAACACTTTCTCTATAGATCATGTACCAACCACCTTGAAAAATTCAGTGAGAGCAGCTTACCAGTGTGTTTAATGTGGGTGCGCATTGCTTCTACGATGGACATGTCGCCATCAACGTCGATGTATTCTCCATTTAAGCTGCTGTTTTTGCGCCTGCTAGGGGCTGCCCTTGGAGACTAACCTATCACACATTTTAGATCTCGTTCTTGGCAAATGACAAATGAAAGGTTGAATTGCTACAGTTAGGTTAAAATACTCTCCTTTCTCGACTCGAAACGGAAACAACCCAAACGCCAACCGACTCCCACTTCCACTAATATAGATGCCCATTAGCCAATGTTAAAGCATCACTTGCGCAATTTCCATGTTGTGGTTTGCGTTGAAGCTTGAAGCAAATCCGTTTTCTAAATGCTTAATTTATTCAGGAACTGGCAAAGATAGACCTCTCAAAGTGCTGGAACCCATTGGTATACGTTGAGAACATTCTTACGGAATCCAAGGATCAGCATTGGATATCTGCAAAGGTCGATGACAACGGGCAGGTCTTCGTGACCGAAAGGCGGCGTCTACGAGCTATCTTCCTCGAGACTCTCGAACTCAACGACTTTCCGCTGGATGTGCAGGTAACCGCTGCATTTGCACTCAGACTCGCTGACATTCACAGGGTCATGAAAGCTCACAACGGTAGTATTTTTTCAAAGATGAAGTATCGGTTTGGTGAATTTATTTTCGGTAACCCCTCTGTTTACCCTTGATACTAAAAAGGGGAAAACCACTATTAAATTCACCATGGTCAAAGTTATGACTTTGTCCTTAAAAATGGCGAACCTTTTACTTGAAACGGAGTCCGCGTCATTTAACTCTGTTACATCTCTGTTAGACTGTTTCTAAAATAGGAGTAGTGCTAGCTATTTAGCTTTAATTCGCCGTGTACGCACTAACTAGGAAACAGCAATAGCGGTAACAAAAGAAACAGCCTCCAAAGTTTGTGAATAATGCAGGATACAGGATGGCTATAAGGCTGGTGATCTCCGAATATTGAAACTGTGAGACCCGTGAATCCTGGGCGAACCATCTTTAAGACATTCGATATATTGACATTTAATGGCATTGACTTTGAACCTGGTGGCAGGATATCCAAAGGCGAATCTTCCGTGGTTATGGAGGTCACACAACAGCAGTGGCCACTTCTCATTGACCCCAAGACCAACTCTTATCAGATCGAGTTTATATGCGGAAATGTACCGCGGATTTCCTTGGTTATTACAATATGCATTTGATTTATCCAATGCAAGACTACACTCCTTCATCCGCCAGTAACTTTCTACCGCTTAAAATTACGCGCAAGTTTAGTTCTAAACAGAGGTTTACCAGCCACACTTGCATATTTTTAATTATGCAAATTAAAACCTGAGAAGAAGTGTCAAAGCACTAAAAATGAATGAGTCTTGACGCTCTCTTTTAAGGATTTGACCATCACCCTATCGTCTGAAAGACCGGATACAGAAGTGGATTTGGTCCCCGATAACACAGATTTGTGCGGCATCAACTTACAGACCTTCGTTGATCAACAGGTTCGTAAACATTGTATGCGCATTTTTAGGTAGAGATAAATCTCTGAGCCAAACGCCACTTTGAAGTGAATTCGGCCCAACGATTCTGCATAAAGCTAATATAGAGACAAAAATTCACTGAGTAGGAAACAGTGCCTAATGCTAACAATTCAAGCATGCCTCAATGAGTAAGGTGGAATAAATACAAAGGATTAAAATGAATATCCTTCCGATGAAATTTGTCTTCACACGCATCGCGCACTGCTGGGGACAGCACACTCACCACCATCGCATTGTATCCATTTCAACTTATCAAAACTGGCCGGTTCAGCAAAACACTTAATAACAAGATACGTGGCATTGCAATAAAAACATCAAAAAATAATAGAACATTTGCTTAAACATAGCAATAACTCATCAGGTCTACGGATTTTGCATTTTATCCGGTTGCGTACATTCAGATCAGACCAACGATTTGGTTTTGGTTGGGAAGTGATAGTTTTTTGCCACTAGCTCTCAGTTTATTTCCCATCATCAGCGGTATGTTTGCGAGGGGCCTATGCTTTTGTGCTATGGAGCACATGAGTCCTGGAAAAAAAGTTGACAAAAAGGGCGATGAGCTGCGAAATCCGTTACATCCCGGTTGCCATGTTGACAAACGGCTCATTTTTCATCTAGGCAAGCAAAAAAACTAGGGCGCTTCATTCAGTGCTCAAAATAATCTTACAAGAAAGCACTTGTTTCTCCAGCTGTGTTAGCGCTTTTCACCATAAAATTTGCTGCATTGCACGGTTGTGAAGAGTCCTGCGATGGTAAACTTTTGATCCCAAGAATTCACTACTTCTGTAGGATGGACACTTACCTAAGCCATGAGTTGACGAGAGCCATTCCAAGAGTATCGCTGCCTAGCCGTTTTACAAAGTGGAATCAAGCGTGCCAAGGGGAGTGAACAGTAGAAAGAAGTGTAAAGCGGCAAAAAAAGCTGTTACCGCAATGGTTGCAATGTTTGTTTAAAGGCAGTTCTTTATGCAATTAAAGCATGAGCTCTCTAAGCTTTCTGTTATGCTTTACAGGTGGAACTTCGTAAAGCAGCACAAAGTCGTGTTTCAAAAAAATTCCCTTCCTTCACCTAAGCCTTGACACAATCTTGTGCGAGCTTCTTGCTAGCATTGATGAACTGAATTGCAAAAATCTCTTCTAATGCAAAAAATACATGGCGTTGCCAGTTGGCTGTGTGTGTGTGTGGAAGAGGTAGTAAGAGACAACAACCGACCGGTTTCTAGTGTCAGTCCGCACATCCACTTAAGTTGGCTTATTTCTGCTTCCAATGCAATCAGTCCTCGTGAAATTAACTTTCAAAACTTCTAGCAGATAAGATTTCAACAAGCGTTCTTTTATAATGAATGGATAGCTTACGACATTGGAAGCGTTAGTCGGCAAAGCCAGCCAGCATTCGTACAAAGTGGTTTATGGTCTGCCTTCTCCTACTCGAGCACAAATGCGAGATGGCGGCGGTTATTGCTCGCAAATAAGGATGAGCTGGCCAGGCCTTTGCCATCAATGCTTTCATAAATTTACATTCTACTAATTCATGATTGCTAATTCTGTGGTTTCTCTAAAGCTAATTTTGGTTGTAGAAGGATATTTTGCTAATAATTTATCTGCAGGAATGGCGCCTTCATGAGCACATTGAAATAACGAGGCAGTCGATTGTACAGGAATTCACAACCTCTTCCCAGAAGCACCCCTGCATTTCCGTGACATGTCGCGCAGCCCGTCGACCCGGCTATTTCTACTGGAACGTGTTCCTCATTATGGCAAGTTCCCCATTTCCATCCCTCCCTCTTATTAAAAGGGAGTATTTTGGTTTCCAAAACAAGGCGTTATCAACCCACTAATGCCATTGCAAGCCAATTCAGTCGAGAATAAGTTATCATTGACGTTTTTTTAAATAACCAATGTGCCTGTTTAAGAGAAGGCTTTGTAGAGCAAACATATTGTAGTTATTTTTCATGATCCTTTCAGGAACGCCAAGTTAGTAAACTTTCTTCCTTGCAGTTTTTCATCACAGGCCTCTCCTTTGCCACGTTTTCAGTGTCTGCCGAACGGCCGGAGAATCGGCTCCAACTTTCCTTCACTCTTTTCCTCACCTCAGTGGCGTTCAAATTCGTCATTAACCAGTCCCTCCCCAAGATTTCCTACCTCACCTTCATGGTCAGTTTGCACCTTCATCGAAAGGAAGTTGTTGCATGCAATAAATTTCGACTCAAACTATCAGGAGCTTTATATTCTTTTCTTCATTTCCTCATAGAATCCGCATGGGAATTGTGAAAAGTCGTCAAAAGTGCAATTTCAACTGAATAATCAGATTGTGAAAGTTCACCCATATGCTTTCGTACTGAATCAAATAAATGGTAGTGTGAATGAGTTTCTTGAATGAACAGTATAAAATGCAAAGAACGGTTCTACCAACAACGGCATTAGCTAAATTTTATTCGGCAACAGACTCTGACAACGGATATTTAAAAATCATTCTGAAATGCTGCCTTCAAATTCAAATTCTCTTGGCTATACCTGTATGTCACGAGATCAAGGTTATGGAATAATTTCTGAAGCGTCAGTGTAATTCATTTTTATGTCTCAATTCACCCTCGAGCAACTGAGTTTCGTACACCTTAGAACATGAATTGGAGTCACTTTGTGTTACCTGCAATATAGTCATCCTCATACTGCCTTCTTGGTTGCAGGATAAATACGTGTTGATGTCGCTGGGAATTCTCTGCAAAGTCAGTGTCTGGCACGCGATTGTGACTCTGGTGCCGGTGTACTCCCTGCCCGATCCCAGTTTGCCTAACGCCACTGGAATGGCCTGGGGCATCTCCTCCCTCTTTCACTGCTCATCGCCCCCCACTCCAACCGCTGTCATCACAACTGGTGAACCCGCGCAGCTCAACACGCAGCTTTTCGATCTCTTCGGACAGTTGCCCTTGATCAACGCTTCTCTCCACTCTCACAACAACCATCCTGTGGGTCCCTCCACTTTGCAGCTCAAATATATCATCATACGCACACTTTTTTATGAATTGTGCACTTTTTGCAATCAAACCTCGGCCGCATTCCGTACCTAATACTTCATTTGTAAATAATGAATTGAAAATGCAAATAAGCCTTGCGTGCGCGAACTTGACTGCTTCCTATTAAAGGTACCAAAAATGGTGTGTGATTTTTAAGTGGAATGTTAGCAGCAGGATTAAGAAAAGGTTTCATCACAGAGTAGAAGTTTTCCTCATGTATCGCCCTTTTCTTCCAACCACCTAGGCAGCATACTGTTTCAGCGACTTCCGTCAAAAAACGAGGGGAATGTGCTAAATATAGAAAGAGTCTAAATAAATAGCGAGTAGGATCGTGGAGAAGTCCATTCCGTAAGTTTTACAAAAAATCGCAGTCCAAAATCCTAAAACAAGGCTCTGCCTATTTCCGGCACTTCTCTTTCGTATCACCACTGTGAATAACGAGGTGCGCAATGTTGTTGATGTTGAGTGGCACACTGCATCAACCGGCGTAGCGTAATGCCGCCTTACCCGCCCATTTTTACTATGAATTTCAAATGTGACGAAGCCATGCATATGCTGTAGAACTAGCAAGGCTCTAGACGACTTGTTGATAAAATGCACCCATTTCCATTGTGATGTAGAACTGTCTGATAATTTTGTCCATTTTCATCTTTGAGTTTGGAGGCTCATCATCACACGGGCTGCCAAAAGATACATCCATGCTGCGTTCACAAAAGAACACTACTGTGGTTTGGTTTACTTACACTGTAGATACTTCTTCCTCGAAATATGATTCCTCCGTGGATGAATGAATCTTTTACAGAGGCTCTGCGGACTGACATTTACGAACCTGGGATGGACGATGCGGAGCGGGGTTCGTCTTTTGTACATTGTTCTTTACTGTGAATTAGACAACAATTTTAGCGAATACTCGCTTAGTAGGGATGGGAATTGATTCTTGGCATGTAAATTTGCCAAGAAATTCTTATTAGGAGGCCAAAATGGTGTTATCAAATTCTATGCCAATGCGACTTTGCGGCGTAAGGCTAGAGCAGCAAACAACAACAATTTGCTTTTTGATCTCATAAGTCTGAAACTATGCACAAATTGGAATTGACATCTCGCAACGGCTACACTGCTAGCAAAGCCCAACGGTTATGCTTGAGGGCCGCTTAGTTTTCACAAAATAAGTGGAGTTTGGTAATTTACGATAGATCTTGCCATACTCCAGAGGGCAATCGACTTGACCCTCAAACGTCGCTTATGGGAGCGCCAGGCTTTTCTGAAACAACGCCAGGTCGAACTCAAGAAATTGAAGGACGAAAGAACTGCCCTCCTCAATAGGGTTGAACGCGATGTTTTTATCATCTTCTGCATTTTCTACTTCGCTTGCCACCTCGTCTTCATTTTCTCATTCTACTTTGGGGTAGGTTGTACAAAAAAACATGTTCTATGAATGAATAGAGTTCGTTATACATTTTATTAGGACTGCCTGATAAAAAATACATTTCTCACAAGATCACCTTTTTGGCAGAGCTGCAAACTAGTAATAGTTGAAGTTACTATACCATTTTAACTGACTCAGCTCTTAATGTGGTTTTACTTGAAGTAGAGCCGAAATTACTCCCTGAAAGTAGCAGCTTCACCTACTGCTAGGGAATTGCGCCCGTCTCCATGCCTTACTTAGCTAACATCTGAAAGTTACTACATTTTGGTAAGCCAATATTTTTAAGTCGGGGACATTAACAACCCAAGCTCCTTTTCGTTGTGGCATTTCGTGGTTCAGGGAGTTTTTATTGTCAAGCTGAGGTTTTTAGTTTGTATCTCTGGATTTTTTAAAATGGCATTGGCGCCTTCTTCCTGAAGGCAATACATTGTAATCAATGCATTATTTTTTAGGCCAATAAACGTAGAAGAGAAATGGTAGAGCGCGACAAACAATTTCGGGTGAGTAAATGCTGACATAACCCACTTGTCAAATGACATGCAAATTGTTAACACAGCTTGCTGCAAATCATAAACTGGAAGAGACGCATTACAAATATGGCGGTGTTGATTTAAAATGCATTCTGACATGAAAACCGGTTGGAACCGAGATGACTTCCTTCCTCAGGATTGGTCGGTGTGCTGGCCTTTGTGGAATAATCTAATCTCAGCTTCTTAGTAGTCAACTGTTTGGCGGTTCAGGGCTTTTGTTAATTTACATGCTGTAGAATGAACCGTGGTTTATTCTGTATCCTCAATCTCGGGTGTTGTTTTAATTTATTTCAGGTCTGGTTGAAGAAGAGACGCGAAAATCCATCGTCATCAGGACCTCAGCCCTTCATCAAAGTGGGACCATGCATCGCGCAAAGAGTTTAGGATTCCACCTACCTTACAAATTTGCGGCTCAAGGCCATGACTTTGCATCCAGCCCATGTATGACAGTACCAAAATGTGAAGTAATGCCCAATTTGTGCTTGCCATGTGCTTCTATTGTAAAAACTTGTCGTAACTTGGTATCATTTTCCATCTCCTGCATTTAAGCGAAAATGGACATCCCACGTGTTTTTACAAAACCCAATTTTAAAGTTGCTTTTGATCATGCCCTTACTCGCTACCAGTGGGTTTGATCGTGGACATTTGTGTATATTTGATCCGGCCGATAATTTAGGAAGTGGAATTAATATTAGAAGGGTTTACGCAGAATTATGTGTGTCGATCCGCGATTCCCCCGAGGCCAAAAAGGCCATAGTACGCGTGGAGGATATTTACTGTCGACGTACAGTAGAGCATGGGGATGTTGGCACGGCCCAGAGGCCAGCCTGTTTGGCGAACGCGCAATGGCGGAGCTCGTAGATGGCGCCTTACCAAAACAAAGATAAATAAACAGTGGAGGAATCGCAGTTGTAGGGTCGAGTTAAAAATAAAATTCTGAATACACCTTGCATCCTTTAGGCGAAATTTTAAGTAAGCGCAGGGATGGTTGAAAATTGAGTTCAGGCGTCCCAAAGGTTCGTTACTTCACTATAATGAGGGCCAAAACAGTTTCACACATGATATTTTGCAAGACTTCTACAATGTCAATTTCAAACTTTTATTTTAAATACTTGCGTAAAGTAATTGATTCCATTAACAGTACTTTCAAACGTTGATACGAAATTCCCTCAAATAACAATCTTAGGGTGTGTTTACTTGAATAGTTCACTAGCAGTGTCGAATGCCACATTGACATGTCTTGTTAAATGTAAGGCTTTTGCTTCTGAACCAATTTTTCCCCCCGTCCTGCTGTCTGATGCGACAGAAGAATAGACTCATGACTCAAGATAATTGTGGAGAGGTCCCCTGGAAGAATGGAAGTAACTGAAGCCTGAGTTCGTTTCACACTAGAGTGCATTGCCCATTCTCGTTTGCTCGGTAGTCTTAATCCACGGAATTAAACTATTTAAATAGTTGATCCGCCGACATTTATCCTTTTTAAATGAAGCATCAGTATACTGCAATGCTTGAAACCATTGTCTTTTTCGATGGAACGAGAAAACGACGTTCGGTTTATAACTAAAATTTTTGTGCTGTGACTATTTAACGCCTCGCCCCAGTTTCTCTGACACTTGGACCTATGCCACTGGACCTTCGCCAGCAGCACCAAATTCCACCAAATCGAAAATGCGTGCATTCTACGCGAGCATTATGACTTCTACATAACTAGTAGCAAAAAGCAAACTTCATCCTTAAGGATAACTGAACTGACATGCATAATTGAATAATAAAAATAAACATGGCAGAAGAGGGATATATGCCACGGACGGGCAAATAGATGAGGACCTAAAACAGAAGAGTTGGCCACTTCACCTGTATGAAGATGCCATTTAAGTGCAAACGTAATGCAATATTAATTTTCCCCAGCTCGATAGAACCCAGGTAGATAGGGCTAGGCAGTAATAAAGTGAGATTAAACTGACAAGGATAGACGTGTGGAAAGAGTAGACTCATTCTCAATCAGTTACCAATATTCAGCTCTAATGCTTTCACAGGCGCCAATACATACCATAGACGCTTCTTACTCCTTCTCTTCTTCCCTTTTATCACTTCTGGTAAGAGGTTAGATGGTTTTCGGCACTTATATCAACGATAACCAAGCTGTTGTTTAACAGTGTCATTAACAATTAGGTGGAGGATGTTTTCATGAATAGTGAACTATTTTATCCATCCACAACTAAGTTTAAATTGTTCTGCTACCCTCACCTGGAAGATCCTTTTTCAGCAACAAGCATTAAGCACACGTACGTCAGAAGGCGTCCACAAAAAGTTTGTTTGTTAATTAACCAGTTAAAAGCTCGATAAAATCCGGGTTGCGCTGCATTGAAATTTTTCCCATATGTTATAGGCGACGACTAGGCATATGGACGCTACATAGTTTATAACTTTATAAGCCTGATAATTCCAAAATCCTTGCTGATCAAGAGCATCCAAAGTGCTTTTTACATTGCACCTTTGCGCATGTTTTTAATGAATATAAAATTAACAAATGATTCATTTAGAGGTTAGGTGCGTTAGGTCATAATGTTACTCAAATTCGACTGACCTTGTGACATGTTAATCTTAACCCATATGCCACTCCAATGCGTTCTTGTGTTTGCGTGGTCCTTCTTGGGCGTCGTTTCCTCGGTGTAACCATGTTATGCTCTGTGATTGTCATTACTATACGACTGTTCTCCAAGGTATTTTTTCAGAATTAAATCACTCGTGGAGATTTCGTACAGCGCACCACATTTCCCGAAGCCTACCTACAATTTTTCATGGATTAGTTCTGGTGCGTTCAAAATAATAATGTCTTGTATTCCTAGCAATGCAAGTATTCATTTGTATTTAAGTTTTTAACTATAGAGCTCAAAACTAGCAACATTATTTGATACCCATTCAGTAGTTACCACTTGGAAAATTCTATCGTTTCTTGTAGTCAATCAGTCTTTGGTTCACCTGTCACTAGAATACTGCCATCACACTGTTCAAGGCATTTCTAGAGTGACAGATGAACTCGGCTATGTTTGCACGCGAAATAATTTGCTACGTAGCGGCTGTTGCGATCAGACAAAAAGGACGCCAAGTCGATTTATTTGTTCTACGTGTTCAAGACTTCATTGTTGCGCAGTGTATGAGTATTGTGTCTCCTGTTGTCTCGATCCTATTAATGTATGTGTATTTATCTGGTGCCGAAAGTGTCTATAGTGTAGCAGTAGTAGTTTATGGATGAAAAGGTTTCATGCCGCTTTTTGCGCAGCAAATTACATTGAAGGTGACACTGTTACCTCAATGCTTTTTTTGTATTCAACTACGTTAAAGTTGGAAATGTAGTCAATGCAGCTTCTCAGAAGATAAGTGCATTCGCCAAAATTATTCTGTTGCTCAGCTACGCTTTATTCTTTTGCACCTAGAAATTTGTTTTCTCTTAAGTTTGAACTCTGGAAAAGTGTTTTGGAGCTAGCCCAACTCAAAGCTCAAATTGACGTTCTGTCTGCAACGTCAGTATTCCAGTTTTGTTCTGCCCGTTGTCGAACTTCATCTGAGGTGACTTTTACTATCTATGAATGTTATCCCTAATCTGTATCTTATTTTTAGTTGTCAGACTTATCATACTCCATGTTTTGCCGAAGCGCTGTCTATGCTACCGCATTTTCTGGCCGTTTACATTTTTATGTATTTTGCACATTTTCCGATTATTTCTCTCCAATCATAAACCATATATTAATGGTGATTTAGTCTGTTGTCAATGCAAACGCCTACAGGGATCGTAAACGCCGATTTTGTTTCGGTATCGACCCTCCGGAACTGGGACTGATGTCGAGTTCTGATAATGCTACCTTGTGAGTTTATTCAGTTCACATTTCTTTTTATGGAACATCTACATAAACCAGAGGAAAGTATCCGAAAAATTCATCTAATTTTTTTGCCAAATTGAGAATATTCGAACAAAATATGCATGTCTGTGCTTGAAACACGAAGAAACCCAGGTTTTAGTGGTTTCAATCTAGGACACTCCTTATCTAATTATTTTTCTTTTGCAGAGGACGTTAGAATTAGGGTTGACAGTTGAATACAGCGACTGTTGGCACCATCGGCTGTGACACATTTGAGCTTTTGTACCTCCCCCATTATTTCAGTTTTCTTCCAGAAATATTACTGCTGTTTTTTGCGTTTTGTTGGGTGTGCACTCTTATTTCTTTATCGACAGAGTCGATGTGCCGTGTTTGGGCCGGGGGAGTTGGGAAACATCTGCAAAGGAGGATGGTCTGGATTACTTCGGAGTGGGATATCGTGCTGCAATCGTGTGGGGGGCTCCGCGCTCGAGATGTGCTTGACACCTCGGGCGCGTTTGGAGTGATGCCGCTTCCACACAATGGGGCCTCGGAATCCGTCGGCGCTGGGTGTTGCTGGCCCTTGGGGTTTGCTATATCCGTCTCACCGCTACGGCCATCAATCGGTGACCACGTCTTGTAGCAGGGTCAAGGTGTGCTTGAGTCCATTGGCATGGTACTATTATTCTGCAAATATCCTCGTTTAGTGTGTAGTGAGCACGAATTCCGTTTAAGGGTCATGTGCCAAAGTGGGGGTTATTGTGGTGCATTCTTGGGGGGGGCGGGTGGCTGGCGAGTTGTGCTTAGGGGAGGGAAGCACTGGTTCACCCAAAAGTAGTCCGAGTCGCTCGGACAGTGACGAAGCATTTGATCCTTTAGCAGAAGTAGAGCTAGAAACAACTAATCAAGTCAAATCATACGCGAAATTGGGTGGAACTTGTAACTACCCAATTCATTTCATAAGGTCCCAAATGCAATTTTTACGAAATACGCTATGATGGGAAGTAGACACATACTTTGACTAAGCGCCAATGGCAAAAAATGTAAATGAAGCAATGTAGTGCTATTTAGTAAAGCATTTATTTGTTAAGATACGTTAAAATAATCAAAACGAAAACCCCAATTGGTCCTTGATGTCGATTGGTTCATTTTTAGACAATATATGGCCTGTGCAAGCGTGCGGTTGTCCTCGTCTTCTCTGTTTTCTGTTGTCCGCCAATTAATCAGAGAATATGTCGGCGAATCCCTTTAATATTGGGAATTTCAGTAATATTCTCTCGTTGATAATGCTACTGGTCATTTGTTCCACAAAGTCTCAAAACTCCTTTGAAAGCCAGAACTTGTTAATAAACCCCGAGGTTCACTTGCGTATGCTCTTTTCTAAGTATGCAAAAAACGATAGTATTTGCGCCCATGGTCTCGATAAGCTCATCTTGGGCATTAGACACCCAGAGAAGCAGGTGAGTTGCTGTCCCGTGTTTTCACCTTTCACTCTGGTATTTAATGCCTCATTTTCCTTTTAAGTGTTTCACAGCTAAGGATATATTAAACGGCACTATGAGTAAGGATACGTTGAAGGAAATTTTGCCAATTCTTATTTACGATCTTGTTAATCACAACTGTTCGGCGGTTTTGGATGACCATCATGACCATGACCATCATGATGATCTAGTCCCTCGTCAGGATTGGAAGGGTATGTGATATTACTAATTCAGGCTTTGTGGTCTACAATTCATGGTCTAACTTCTTCCTTGATAAAATAAGGTTTCTCAGATAACCTAGTAAGTCCAGCGTAGTCGCAAATGCATAAATATCTAATCAGCCATTTAATGACGCATTTATTCGGTTCGCTTTGACTTTCGATTTTCTGATTTTGCATCCCTATTACATGTTAAATTTTCATGTTTTATTTATTGTTTCTATTATTACAGTTTGGGGTGCAAGTATCGGTGCTGTAATTGTAATAAATTTGTCTGGTCTGGTGGTCGTCATACTTATCCCATTGATGTCACGGAAGATATTCAATGTTGTTAGTCAGTTCCTTATCGCATTGTCGGTGGGCTCTCTGATCGGAGATGCATTTTTGCATTTGATTCCCCATGTAAGCTTCTTATTGCCTCGTTAGATGGCCATGTGTCCGATGCTCTACCTACTAAAATAGGCTCGAGTCATATCTGAAAAATATGAGTTATTTTTCATATTTTACTAGAAGTTATCGTGCTCACCAAAGCTCTGCGCTTTGAATTTTCAGTTTACCAATTTTTACATTTGCCAGTCATTTCCATTCTAAACCCAGATATTTTTGTCGTGCCTTCTTTTCAGTGTGAATCATGGCCTAAATTTCAGCGACACTTCGTTATTGACTGGGTGTCATATCACACTCCCTAGCTTTTCAGTTCCATTGATCTCGAGGCATGCCCTTTTAGGCTCTTTTGTCGGATGGATCGGATAGTCATGGTCATTCGCATCATTCCCATGATGAGGAAGGTAATAACCACCATGATGTTCTAGTGTGGAAATCAATGATTATCATTTTGGGCATCTACGCCTTCTTTTTAACGGAGCGTCTTACCATTATATATCAGAACAGCGCTTTTACGCGCAAATTGAAGCGCAAGCAGGTATGTCTCTTCGGGAGTTCTCACTTGCATAAACAGTTCCACAGGTTGTATGCTTGTTACGTGATATTGCTTGTGCTAGGACTAAACTATCTTGGTTTTTGCCGAAATAATGTAGATACCCGAATTGCTAGTGGGGTTTGTAGGAGTTTCACTTGGGACTTGGCGTATTATTCCTATTGCTGGTTGTTTGCCCGAAGCCTTCAAGTAAAACTGTAAAAGCTCTATTTTGGTTTGATTTTGTTACCGGCTTCAACGCCAGCTTTCATGCAGATTGTTTTATCCATTTGGAAAATCCCTGCAGCCATTTTTCTTGTATGCTCCTTTAAAGAAATTGGCTTCGAAACCTCCGGTGGCACCTGAAGAGATGTCCGGCCCGGTAGTCAATGGTGGCGCCTCCTTGACGAACCAATCATCCGGCAGTACGCCACCTACTCCACACACCCCGAGCACTCAGCCCTTTGTTAATTTGAATCAACGCGCTTCCGATCAAAACGCCTGTACTAATCTCATTGGCGATGTGGATGTCTCCTGCGGTATGGTAAGTGGCGCATTGCCGCATCATCATCAGTGCCTTTTCGCCTTGGTTACGCTTGACTGACTGGCTGGGGTTAAATTATCTAATTAACGCAAAAATTATTCTTATCAGTATTCTATGTACTTCATTTTGATAGCTGTCACACCTCCTTGAAGTAGACCCCCAGAATCGCTATTTTATGCCCATCAACTTGGGTAAATCAGGCATAGCACCTATCTAGATATCATCTATTGTCCAAGTCTCAGCCATCCTCATTTTATAGCATCAATTGTTCAAGTATTTATTTATCAAAAATACTACAGCAGTAAATCCGTTCAGTATCTTTTTTCCAACTTTGCATTCTCATTCCTGAATTAATACTGAATATACCGTATTCTTCATTCTGTTTCTGCTTTTTCTATGTTAACGTCCTAGAGCTACCCTCTATACATCAAGTGATTTTTTGAATTGTGCTCTCGTTTCTTAACCAATTCCTTATAGAAGGCTGCGCCAAACTTCGATTTTGACAAGGTGTGCTTTTGGCCTCGTTCGTGGATTGCTGATATATTACGGTCTTTTTTGACTTATGCAAATAATGGGGTGATAGTACTTTACTTACTGCGCAATCTTCTGTAGACTGAAACGTCTGCTTCCAGACACCCCTGCAACCGCCCACCCTCCAGACATCTCGACAACGCCCGGTGTAACGAATTTCTCACGGGTAAGCGCTTGGCGACTCCTGTGCCTCGAATTACGTTGGGCACTATTTTGAGCATAACCACCCTTTTGTGATGTGTTGTCTGGTTATCTCAGTCATGGTTTCTGTCCAAACCCGGAAGACGCTAAAGGTTTATTTCTGACCTGACCTATTTGCTAGTGCGACAGTCTCTGGTGTGTAACCTAGTTTTCTCATTGCTAAGCTCATTACAATGTCCAGTCATTACATACCAGGTTCAATTTAACCTTGTGTCGCACATGTACGCTGGTCTGGTCTTCGTTGTTTTTACCTGCTATAACTTTACCACCTGCACTTATTCACTTTTGCCTCATTATGCTACTAAAGCCATATGCTTACCTAGCCTGATGTAGACCCAATGATATCACTTTTCTTGCAAGCTCCTGAAGCAATTCACCAACTCGTTCTCTCTCATAACGATGGTATTGATATTTTTTCCCCAGATGAAAAAGGTGCTATTGCCAACGGTTTGCAAGGACATGCAGAGAATAGCCGAGCAGATTTACTGCTTTCTCAACAGACGCACCAACCCAATCTCGGTGTCACTAACAATGCTGTCTCCTTGATCCTTGATGAGGGTGCAGGTGATCCCTTGACGAAACAAGTCAAAACTGATAGTGATGATGATTTGAGAAAGGTTAGCTTGTGTAGCTACCCTTTTATAGGCTTTTCTGTTTCTACTTGCGTTTCAATGTCTCAAACGTTTCTCGGTTCCGCAGTGCTCAAGCCTTGTTTGCTTGACCGTATTACGATGGATACAAATTTCACAATAAGTATTTTTGGTATATCAGCATCAGAATCGTAACGCACAAAAGAAAACCCAACGATGTAATACACAAGCTGCCGCATGATTACATAATGTATGTACCAGTTTTTTGCGGATTTTATGGTACTTTTTGTGATTCTAGATTTTGCTTAATACTACCTAGTTTTACTGTGTGTTTAGATCTGAATTCCGAGTTTTTTTCTACTAGGCGTCTGCGCATAAACTATTTTGTTCGCTTGCAAATCCGGCACTATCAGCAGTGTCATCGCATTTACGTCCATAACCTCAACTCATTTTGTGTGCCAGCAAACATGGCTTGGCCGTCAACTCCGATCATGTGGCACGATTAACTTCGTTCGCCTGCGTCTACGTGTGAACACGTTATCACCTTCAGTAAAAACCGTCCAAAATGCGCTTGGACATAATTCATGCCCTGTTCTGCTACTTTTGTCACTTTTTTACCCACCAGTAGAAATGAGCTCAAAACGAAAACATTTGGTTTGTATTTCGCGTTCCGAAACGCCACCTTTCATCATACAACTTTCGTCACTTGGACCATTCGTGATTGCATTCGGATGTGTGTAAGACTAGCATCTTCAAGTTGAATCTTGGTTTCCATTTGACCTGTGTCGTCATATGATTGAACATTAACGTTACTTTTGATCCGAAGGGCTCTAAAGGCAGGTTCATGATGTTGGAGCTCTTTACCCAACCTCGTCTAAAAAATTCAAACTACTTATATAAGGTGCTTTGGAAAGTCTTTTTTGACCTTCTAGTGAACCAACTGTCCCGATTACTGTTCCCTCGGATGAATTTTTATCATTGTCTGCCAGCTGACTCCATTCAGACAGTTGATCTTTGGCCTTCGAGGCAGTTTGGTTGTTTATTTTACGCTTGTTTTTTTAGGTGCAGGTCAAAGCAATGGGAGGTTTTGGCTCTTTTAAGTTCCCAATTTATTCAACCATAATTAAAAGTCAGCAAATATAAACAATAGAAACTATGCTTTGAAAAAACCATACGGCTTTTTTAATCAAAGTTTATTGATTATCTTAACCCCCTTGAATCTATGGGCGGATCTGATATGGGTTCATTGCAGACGCCACCACTGGACATGAGCTGTCATGAGGGTGGTCACGCGCATCATGAGCACAGTCACCACCACCACCACCACCACCATCACCCCTATGGCCATGAGCACCACTACAGGAAGCCCCATGGGCACCATCACGGCCACAGCCATGATTTGAGCTCCGTGAGGGCCATCGCGTGGACTCTCATTGTCGGAGATGGGCTGCACAAATTATGCGATGGCATTGCCATTGGCGCCTCCTTTGAGGAGAGTCTTCAGGGCGGTCTTTCTACCTCACTGGCCGTCTTCTGCCACGAACTGCCTCACGAGCTGGGTTAGTTACCTACCCCTATCTCCTTCCCCAAATGCTCTAATAAACATACGATATCAGCTGGAGATTATTATCTTCCGTCATGAACTGCTTTATTTATTCGTTCAAACTGAACGTCTATGGTTCTCCTCAGGGATATAACACAATCTCACATTGAAATAGGGCCAACTTTCATCCCAAATATCCGTTGCAAAACAATATCCTCCCCGAATAAAATATTTTAAAAGGCCCCTCTCGCTATTAGAGTGAGTCGATTGTAAGAAGTAGTGCCACCGTCGATGGCAAGACATGTCTATTCTTTTTTATAAATTCGATAAACATCATTGGGGTTGTAACCAAGCTAAGAAATAAATGTCCAGGTTGTTCCGCATCAAGGTAACCTTTGCTGTTATCAAGCTGTCAGCCACGGGTATTGTCACGTGGAACTTGTAGGTCACTGGCCTGGAGTGGACTAATTCATTGAGAATTCTTGCTGTTTTTCGTGAATTTAGCAGTTTGCTTTGTGGTAATCCAAAATGGTACCGTATCACTTTTCTGTCTCTGCGGTGACCACAGTTTGATTCAGTTGAGACAAACGCATCGTAATTCTACTAGTCCACTATCTTTCAAAACAGCAATTACATGATCAAGGTACTGGTATGAGTACATCCCAATTAAATGGGGTTTACTAAATTTCAACATTGTGGTTAGAACAGTTTTCCACAACTGGTGCGTTCTCTTAGGTTGTGTTGTCTATTTCATCACCATTTAACAACTGAATTATTTTGGAATTTTTTGATGTACTTTCTTTACTTGAAAGTGACCACAAGTGCATTTACGTTTTTTAGTCTCCTTGAACTTAGTATAAAATAACTTGAAGTCTCTTTGGGTATTACAATTTCTTTTCTCCACTGCTAATGCACCTTGAAGAAAACGAGTTACCAAAAGTGCCGGGTCAAACCAACTAGACTATCATCACAGATTCATTGCGACATTGTACCATCAATAATGCGCAACTGGTAGTGGGGATAAGGCCATTATTACTGCACTTGGCTATTGTAGTCTTCGGCTATAGACTCTTCGCCACCATATTTGCCAAATTGTCTGGGTTAGCCAACCAACGACTTGTCAAAGTTTCTACTCACTACTCTTTTATTAATGTGAAAAAGTGTTAAACAATGAGATAATTTCCCCTTAACTCTTGTTTGTAGGGGACTTTGCAATTCTGCTGCACGCAGGCATGTCAGTGAAGGCAGCTTTGTTCTATAGCACTCTTTCAAGCATATTCTGCGCGGCTGGTATGGTGCTTGGCGTCCTCCTTGGCTCCATGCCCTCGGTGAATCGCTGGCTTTTCCTTATCACCGCCGGCATGTTCGTCTACCTTGCACTTGTCGATATGGTAAGTCTCCTCCCTATCGTACCTGAAAACGTTTCATTTCACAGTATCATGTTTACCGGAATATTGAGTTCTATGAGCAAACCATTCCTCCAAACTCTATATGATTAAAGATTTGGCATTTGGTTAGCCATTTTCACCATAGGAATTTATTTTTTTGAGGACGTCTTGCGTGAGTTGTAAATGCGGCTGACCTCTCCCGCATCAAGCTAATTCAGGTTACTTGTCTACTGATTTCGTTATAGTACAACTTTACTGGATTATGATCACACCAATGGAGATTATGAGGCGTTACTATTGCTCTTGTAGTTACTTCAGAATGAACAGTTAGATAATCCAGGTGGATAGGGTTTTCATTTCCTGTATTATTATCCCAGACTTTTTCAACATCTAGCAGTGGATCAACTGAACGAAACACAAGTAAAAAAACTTATGGGGTTGTTATTTTTATCATTTTAGATGCCGGAGCTGGCAACCACTCGCATGAGTGGTCACCTTCACTGCCACACACCCGGCGTCTTGTTCTTTTGGCAGAATGCTGGATTGATTATCGGTGTTGCCACCATGCTAGTCATAGCAAGGTTTGAAGGAGCTATGTGATCAACATTTACTTCCTCCTCCCCTTAATTCTTCTCTGATTCCGCCTTCTTTTTCCACTCCTTATGCCACTAATTCATACGGGGTTCAACTTTTCTCTCTCTCTCTCCTTGTGTTATGGTCATCTTCAAAATTGTCGAATTGGTAACTCTCTGCCTTCTTACGAGCCATGGTTACATTGCTCCTTAGCTAAATAACGTCTGCTGCCTACCATACATGACGCGTTTCTTCTCTTCTCAGTACGAAAATCCTAGCTTCCCTTCTTCGAGCCTTTGCCTTAAATATCACGGTACGATATCGAGGATGGTTGTTTCCAAAAGATTCAACTGCATTCATGTCCAACGCACTCACCGTTTTATGTCGCTGGGTAAATAAACTTGAGTGAACTGCTGTTTGTTTCCTTTTTTGGTGTTGAACAGGTTAGCTTTGATACAGTGTTTCAAATATTAACCTGTTGTAAGATTGATGAAATTCGTAGCCGCCAAAAGTGCTTTGGTCTTTTAGCCTTTTCGCCTGATCCAATTAAGCTTGACTTTGCTCTGCCCAGTGTTGCCTGCCAAAATAGTAGGATTTTCCTGTTTGTTTTCACGTAAAATAGGGAATTTCGTATTGAATAAAATTTAATCGAGAAAATCATAATTGCATTGCTCGTCTTTGTGCCTCTGCAAATTGCATTACATGGTACAGTTGGCGGCCCATATTTTCACTTAACCTCTTCCGAGTAAATCCTTTCCTTCCAGCTGCTAGATTCAGTATGCTAACAGCATAGTCGAGACAGTCCATTTCCGAGCTCTCAACGCCGATTTGTATTCCTTCCTCTATCATTCGGTCCCATAGGGCTCCGTCTATTGCGCCTACCTCCGGAAATTCGCAGACAATGGACTGCTTCCACATCTTGAATCTCTCACTGCGAAATCGCCCCTCATGTGGAAAGTAGCTCCTTACACAGCCTTTGGTATCGATGACTCCACAGTGTAGCTCATCCCCGATAGTGAAGTTGAGAAAGCCTCGATTCTGGTCGGAGGGTATGAAGGCGACACGCACGGGACAGGCCCCTGAAACTATGGGTGTGTGAGCGTCCCTCACCGGTGGGAGTATTTCACAAGGCAGTGATACGAATTTTGCTACTGCACCACAGAATTGGCAGCGGAAAGCCCTCGATCGCAGAGCATACTGCCATGCGCCATCGTTTTCACAACACTCGGTTCTGAATTGATATAGCGGCTTCAGCATAGCGCCTCCGCAATGCAGTGCATGCGTAATGCTGGCGCCTTGTTCAGGCATGTCATAGGCACGCACTTATGCACCGCACTAGGCATCCATCAATTGGATGGATGTGCGTGTCACCCGTGTGCCGGTTTTGCATACCCATTTGTTGCTGCTTTCTGCCGCAACTTATTCTCTATCTAGTGCTAACACCGCTTGCCCGCTTTAGATGATAACTTCTCGGTATATCAAAAAAGTTTAGCGGTAGAATATCAGTTTTACTTTTTGTGTTTAAAGTGGTGTTAGATCACCAAATAGAGTATTATCAGTGTCCGCCTTCTTTTTTATTCTCCTCACTTTTTGGGCTGGTGCGGCGACTGCGTCGACGAAGGATTACAATTTCACGAATGAAAGTTGTCAGAATGAAGCCTAAAACAGCTGTGAAGAAACCGACCGCCATGAAGTGGTAAAAACTGCTTCCTTCAGTGGTATCAGTGATAGTATCCCCAATTCTGAAGACGAACAACTGCAAAAGGAAATGCATCCAATTAATGTTTGTGAATGCGAGCATTAAAATAGTTGCGTGATTTTCCAGGTCAAGTAATGAACTTTCATTTTAAATAATTGCAGTTTGCCTTGCATAGCGTCTATTTCTAATGCGAACAGTCGCCTGTTTAGAATCCAAGGCGTTGGGTTTTCTTAAAATTAGCTACCTAATGAATTTAGTAATTAAACTAGCACGGCGCGATTTTAAGCTCAAAACCGTCATTCCCCTGTATATCATTTAAAGTCACTGAGGTTGGGTCAAAAGTTGGATTTACTGGAGGCCCCAATGGCTGGCAGGGGGTACGCGATCGTAGCCGTGCCTAGTTATCTCTCCCACCGCGTAACCCAGAGCATTCAATTCACCTTGTGGGCTGCCTTCTCCTTGCCGTTGATTACGTTAGAGGCACGGCAAACCCCCACGTAGACTAGGCCCTCGGGATCGTCGAGCTCCTTTTTCACTAGCATCATGGAACCCGTGTCGTTTTGCATCACCGCGGTGGGCCAATTCGGCTGCAGTCGCTCCGGATCACGCCAACGTCGAATGCCTGAGAGGCCCAATCGCATCACCTCGGGCAGGGTCCCCTTACGCAGAGGGTAAGCATCAAGGGTGACCCAAGGCGCGGGGTTGCCGCTTGCCAGACACGTTACCCACTCTCCTGATTTTAACACGAAGGCGACGTCCTTCTTGTTCACTTGGTCCGGTGGTGGAGGGTTGATGATAAGGTTTGAGGGGGCAAAGGACACACAGATTTTGGCGGTGGCGCGTCTTATGAGTTGAAGTTGTAGTTTAGCCCAATCGGTGGAAAAGTTATACAAATTTTTATTTATTTTTGGTCTAACTTCACAAGTCAGTATGGCGTCGTTATGACTGGAAGATATATTCAAAAGGACAGGTGAAAAGTAGACAAGTTTTTTGGGCGGATTTGCTCCTGTGATTATGGATGAAGATATGCGTAATACTTTGGTCGTGACATTTGCAACATTAGAGATATTTAGCGTCGCAACCGTGGACAAAAGCCCAACACCCAAAGGCTTATCGTCCTCCACACATAGTGCCTGATATGCCATGGCCTCACACTCAACAGAGAGAAATTCCCCAACATGGTAACAGGCCTCAGCTCGAAATGGAGACAGTCGTATTGTCGTACCCGTAACATTACGGATAAGACACACCGGCTGGGCTGATACTTGACTCAGCACTAAGTCATTCGAGCCTCCGAATGTTTTAGAGGCACTGAACGCACAGCCATAGTAACCGAAATCATTGAAAGAACTTGGTGTTATGTCGATTGCAAAGATTAAGTCTCTTACTTGCTGATGTTGGTACGCAATGAGATTTGGGTGATTCACAGTCACCGTTCCATTGATGAGGTCATGGTACGATAGTTGATGTGCAAAGGGGTCACTTTCAGGCGAAATCATGTTGCCTTGACGGTAAAGACGAAACCATTGTAAACTTTTGGCAATTAAACCGCTGTTTTCGGTTAGGAGACTTGGACACTCCACATTAACCTTGCCCGGGATTAAAACCATCTGTGGTGAGATTCTCACTGTTGTAAATAGCGTAGAATTTTCATCTGCTAAAACCATGAATTGCACATCCTTTTCCGAGATCATATCTCTTCCGCCACATTTAGAAGTTGCGCGGCATGTGTAAACGTAAAACCCAGGACTTGGCAGATTCGACAGCTTTAGCTCTGGTGAGGGCATCATTTCCTTAAACTGTTGAGTCTCGATTAAATCCCTAGGCCGTGGAAGGGGGCCAATCTTGTAGATCCACTGTATGGTTGATTTCTCGTAGGCTGTTCCGTCATTATAACAAATAAGAGTCGCACTCCTCTTGAGGGGCTTGTCAACTTCTGGAGCAACCTTTAATTCACTACCTAGTCCACACACACGAAGGGGTCCAAATTTTATGCCCAAACTCCTTTCTGTCGTCTGTAATCCCCAGTAGCATCCAACATACTTCATTCCATCACGGTGAGCTTTCACATACCAAGAATGCTCCAGAAGGTAATAATTATAATAGCCAAATATTTTACGTTGATCCACATGCAAATTCTTCCTGGACACCTGAGTTATTTGAGAATTTTGGAGGGCAAACATAAAGATAGATGGCTTGACATTCGAAGGGGACGTGACTGGATATTTAGTGTACCATGTGAGGCATCTGGCCTCCAAACGGTCGCCTTCAAAGAGCGTTAGCGGTTTCGGGTACGAGTTTACCAACGTCCAAGCCTTTGAAGCCAATTTATGGGCAAATAAGGGGGGTTCCCTACTGGGCATTACGATAAGTTCCGGCTGAACGTCCGCGTCGTTATATCCCCCAAATAGGTAGAGTCGACACACATAACAGCCTGTATCCGCAATCTATCAATTGCACAAAGAAATGGCTTTAATTGTCTCTGGATGTGCTGTGGAATTGTGCAAAATCTAAGCAATTCCAAATTGGCTCTCGAGATCGCGGTTTTAGTAAACTTCTATTGAAAATGATTTAGTTGGAATCACAAATAAATCTCTAAAATGCGTTTAAAATTTATCAAAACAAAAGCAACAAAGTAATTCTTTTTGGCATTATCGGCTCCGATGATTGGGAGAATTTCTTACATCTCAACAAAGTTTCTCTCACCTCCGCATTGCAGCAACCCTTAGATTACAAGATTTTCATCGGTTCAATTGCAATCCATAGGCAACAGCATCCCGATTTCCTTACTAGTACATAATCTATGCGTGATCACTTTGCATTTAAGTCATTTCAGGATTATTATGCAATGGATTGGCCGTTTAAGTCCCGGTTTTGGGTAAAAGAGCCACTTAGGTGTACCACCATTATACCATTGGCAGATGACTTGGCCTACAAACCATACCAGTGGGCCCAGGTCCTGATTTTTGCCTAAAATATGCATATTCTACCCAAATGCTATGTCTCTGTGTCTTAACAGAAGTCTTGGTGGGGTTATAATTCTTCCATTACCAATTCAATGGGCCTTGAAAACGAAGAGAAACTCACCATTCTGTTATAAACTAATTTGGACATAAAATGAAAGAGGAGCCAGAACTTTTTTCAGTTAGTTACTGCTTTGAATTGGTTAATATAACTTCCAAGAAGAAAAAAATGATTCACACGGCGAATGATTCTCAACGAAAAGGAAATTAGGCAACTATTTTGTTGAATAATTCCCATCATCATCATCCAAGCTTCTCTGGGGACTCTAGTTACTGTCCGCTTCGATCCTTTTATGTATCTTCATAATTATGAATGTTCTAATAACATTAAAATCCCAAGACTTAATAAAATTAGTTCAGAGCCGGACTCAGCGTAAATGGCAAGACTTACTGAGGTACGTGATATTTGTGTCCGAACAGCTTTGTGGCCTTGACTGTCGTCAACAATTTCCACTTGGAATTCATCTAGGGGGGAACTGCCCCACCACCCAATCGGTTTTGAGTGTCGAACCACATAATGGGCTTTGCCCTCCTCATTTTGCATCTGGAGGCTTACATAAAATAGTGGTAGTTCTACAGGCTCTGCTGAAAATGCAACCTTTCCGAGTAGATACAAGTTGAGTATCTTCCTCGAATTTTCGATTTCCCCAATCGGACATTCGATAGCCCACGGCTCACTTGTGTTGGCCACTCCCGACCTAGGATAAAGCAAGCCTGGGGCAGTCCATCTTCCATTTGAGTTGCCAGAGGCATAATTGACGTGCACCTCCTTCACTACGACATCGCCTTCACCGTTGGAAACTTCACACTCCAATTTAGCTACCCCCCATGACCCTACTTGCCAGAATGAAGGAGCTGCTCGAGACAAAACGAAGTAATACGGTGAGCTTTCGTCTTTTGGAATGAACTTTTTTGGGAAGAACTCTGGCCTTGATTCAGAGAGAACAGACGCGCGGGTGGATTTAGTGGGAATTTTTTCGAAAGATATCCGATTGAGTCCTAAGCGGAAACTCCACGGATGTGCTTCTTTTATACGCCAGTCAAATTTTGTCGGTGGTGGATAGGCGATGACACCACATAGCCACTTGTAGTAGCCTATGTCTACATTCGTTAGAGTTGGTTTAACTGGAAAAAGATTGTCGATGGGATCACTGAGAAGACGATTTTCTTCATCCACTTCCCATGATGGTAATATTTCACAAAATACAAATGCGTCAAAATGCTCGATGGTAACCAGAGGAATAGTGTATTCTATAACACGAGTATAGACGTTCCCCTCAGAAACATAAAAAAGACCACATTTAGCAAAAGCAGCCTTTGGATGAGTAATTGAACGAGTTTTACTTGAGCTCCTGCAACCGCCATCTTCCCAAGTGGTGAAATGGCAAGGTACTGTTGTGTTCACGCTGCCTCCTCGCGTTTCAGAACAGATGACAAAACTTTCGCTCCTGTCTGCAAAGGCCATTTGTAGGGAATAACTCTGCTGCTCTCCTGCCACTGCCTCACAGAAGAATGACATACGGGCACCCAAACGAGGGGTGTCCAAGTCGTCTGCGAAAGGTGCGGACACCACTCGTTTTATCACGGGTCTTGTCGGACAGCTGGAGGTAAGGAGGATACGAACCGAGTTACTCGAATGCGAGGGAAGAGTAGCTAATCTCTTTTGAAGCAATTTTGGATGGCTTAGAACACAGTATATGTCTGAATTTTCCGCCTCCTTGGGGAATGCTGGCCAAATAAGGCGAGCGGATACTTTACGACCAATATCCCGATACCTGAAGCCTTGTTGAGACGAATTGGTTCTAACCACCACTAAGTAGGAGCTACTGCTGTTTGACCAGTAAACGAGATCAATTTGGTAGCTGCTTCTTGTCATCTCAATGACACATTCAAATTCGGCTGAATCGTTAGCCTTTCGAGCCAACTGATTTACCAGAAGATATGGCGCCCTCAAACCCTGTTGATTGAGTCTGATTTCGATTGTTATGTAGCCAGATTGTGACTAAAAGTGAACAAATAAATGAAGATGGGTACGTAAATAATGCAACACAGGACGAGTTTCAAGATAGGAGGGGCTTGAATTTAACGATGGCAGGACTCGGAAGCTGCTTGACCGAGCGCATGATAAATCCGCGATGTGATTGATTTGTGTACTACTTGCTCTTTTGTACCTTTTGGCAAAATACTAGAGTATTATAGTATTTGGTAACTCTAAATGGCTCCTCTGATAAAAGATTTCAAGGGACTTGAATAATTTATACTTATTAAAAATGGTCATTTATTTTTCTTGAAATAAATAAATGGACTCTCATGCGCAACAAAACAATTCCAAAGGCCATTAAAACAAAATGTCGCATTATTTTCCATCTTTTTTGTACTGCTGCATGAATGAAGCAAAAGCAACCCTTCAAATGTCGCATAGGTCAAATGGTATTGTTCCATTTGCAGCAAGAATGTGCACGAGACCTACCAAAATTGTGTTAACGCCCCGTTCATAGACAAGGATGGCATCACCATCGTGAGAAGTATTTAGTTTTAGTCTTCGTGACATACTGAGGCACGCAGATCCAGGTCCGCTGAATGCCGAATCTCCCAGCACCTTTTTGCACTTGCTGTCAAAGTATTTTTGGTTTTCAAAGCCTTCTGTTGCGCTGACTGTTACAGTTCGATTCACAAAACACGCTCTCAGATATCTTGGTTCCTTGCTGAAGGGGCTTCCCCGAATAACAGTGAAGAAAATGATCCTTTCACCTTCAAACATAAAGTTTTGCGAATGTGATAAGAAGCCAAACCCTACAAAATTTCTGTCATATACGTCCGCTGGTCGCGAAAGGTTGCAAATCTCATCGAAGAGAGGGATGCGTCTGATAAAGGTGTCATTTTGCTCAGTGAAATGATCCGAACACTTTTCACCAAAAGCATCACTGCCAGTAAGCTGAACTGGGCGGTCGGGGATGTCTTTAACCCAGCCAGATGGATTTTCAAAATAGACACTAATGACATGAACATTGTTTCGTTTCATGAGCTGCATAAATCCAACTACGTCGCCTTTGTCCCAGCGATCCCGAGGAAGTACAACAACATGCGGACGGTCGACTTGTAAACCGTTCGCTCTCATATTGGGGGCATTTTTATAAACAGAAAGGAAACCTTCAGTAAGATCTACGGGAATTTTCCGAGGACAGGAGGTATTATTTGCATGATAGATTGGCTGAGGTCTAACAGATTTTGAAAACAGCCCTTCAGCAAGTTGAAAACGCGAAAGTCCATGAGTTAATGACTTTGAGCTGGCATATAGTAAGGCCTTTTTCAAGATCGTATTTAGTATAGAGGTCGGATTCGTGCTTATTCGCACATAGTCAGCTCCATGGGAGAGCCCAAGAATGATCTGTTGCAATAAGTGGACATAGCGCTGACCATAAAAATCCAAACTGCTCTCAGCACCACGGGGATCAAGCAGTGTATGCCCTGCGACCATTTGAGGTGAGTATATGAGAGATAGGTCAAGAGATACAAAACGGTGCTCACAAAGGCAAATGGTTAAAAAGAGGAGGCGTTCAACTAGGTACGTCTTCCCTACTACCTCATTGAAAGCTCTGCATTGAAACAGGAAGCTCATTCCTCTAAATCTGAAGTCATTGGGGACCACTAGCCGGTCACCTTGAAATGCAGAATTGGGAAACGCGTCTGGACTATCGAGGAAGACGTTCGGAGTACCAGCAAGATGAAAGTAGGTAGTAGAACTAAGAGGCATTAATCGGCTGGGATCAACTTTTGTCCACTGATAGGTAGGTGGAGGAAAGCCCTTGGCTCCAGTGCAACGAATGCTAGTGCCCAATGGGACAGGGTGTTCCTCCAGTTGACGAACTCTACTATGGAAGGAGAGATTTCCTACCACACCATGAAACACCAGAATTTCCCTGTTACTTGAAGCAATGTGACCTAGCTCGAAATTCTCTTTTAAATCATCTTTATCCTTTGCCCAGGCTGGGACATTTTTTTTAGCATTAGATGTTACCGAGCAGATGGCGCTTAACTTTCCTCCGTACTCTGCTTTACCATATCCACCGTATTGGTAAAATTTAAATTTTTGTATTCGATACATACCTTCTCGCAAATTCAAAGTCCGCACTAGCTTGAAGGGAAAATTATGTCGCGGTTTTGGGTCTTCTCGAGTAAGGGTGAGTGATACGGAAAAATTAAGGCCTGCTTCAGTGTTGGTCCAGCAAACAATGTAGCCCACCTGATTGGTCATTAGATATGGATGTAATGATTCAGTGTACTGATTATGAATATCGCCAGCTTTTATTAATCTAGCCGGCACTAATCTGCCGTAGATAAAGGTTTGAACGTTTACTGAATCAGCAATGACAGTAAGGCGTCTGTCTGTACAGACTTGTAAACAAACCCCATCGACCTTTACAGTGCACTCGTAGACACCACTGTCAGTCAATTCTGCAGCCTTTTTTCGCAAATTAAAGAAATTCTGTCCACTTTTGGCTTCAACCCAAAACCCAGCAGGCAATGGCTCCGCACTAGTTGAGCTTAGGAATTTCGTCCTCTTGCATTCAATTCCATCAGGCGACGCTGATACCTCCAATGGACAAAATATGCGAACATTTTGGCCAATATGAACAACTGCCGGCCAGCCTATCTTCAAGGGGATTACCCGATAATCTGTACCGAATTCTCCGGAAAGAGATCCCAAGTTAGTGGGAAATATTTTAAGTAGCCAGGACGCAAACTGCTTTAGTATCCAATCCTTGAGATGCTCTTTGGCCCGATCAGTGGTATGGGATGAGTTCAATGTGTTAAAAGCCATTATTGCTAAACCAACATCTTCGATGCCTATTAGGCAACTGAATTCGATTATATTTAATTTATAGCGAGATTCACATGGAACGAAATAAGGATAACTTCTGTGTCTGGGATACCGAATTAGACAAACCTCAGCATTGCCTCTTGGAATACCTCGATTGAATTCCACAGACCCGCTTATTTCTGTGCCTTCAACTTGGCGTTCAAGTGCAGCATAAACTTGAGCAAGCTTCGATTCTTCAAGAACTGTTGCTAAAGTACTTTGAAGTGCTCGAGCAATTTGGGGAACATTGCACGTGAGAGTGGATTCCAACAGAACAGGAGGGGCTGCCAATGCAAGAGTGCTTGTTTTCTTGAAGACTTCGTCGTTGCCAAAGCACTTTACAGAGAGAGCGTACTCTCCAACCATATCAGGAGTTACATGGAAAGCGTACAAGGAGAAGATGCTTCCGTCGACCCGTAAACCAAAGGAACTTTCTGGTCCACATTCCGCGTACTTACAACCTGACAGACAGGTGAAAAAGCGCTCTGCCATTGGCAAATTATCTGGCCCCGTATAATGACAGTCTATGATAGCGCCTTGGCGATATTCCCATTTAACGGACTTGATTCTGACCCCCAGGCGTGGAATAAACCACACGGACCAGTCTCCCTCAATAATGACATACTCATCTGCTTCATAATACAGCACATTCACATCTGCCAGAGACGGTCGTAGCAAGAGAGCCAGGAAAAAGACTATTGTCACAGCCATAATCAAAACGGTTTCTTCCAAAAATCAATAAGCCAAATGACACGATTTTGAAAACCCAACCCAAACAGACGTCCCAGCGCCAAACTTTGTGACGCTAAAGAAACATTTCTGCAAATTCACTTGCACTGACAGTTCGCCCAATCTGAAGGGTACCGCCACGGGCCAGGGAAAGCACTCATTCAAAAACACTAATTTTGAGCATATATACAGCCTGCTGAAGAGTGCAACAATGGCGCAGTTAACGCGCGCCATAGAGCGGGCAAACCACGTACCCACACGCCTTCAACCAGGGATTTTGCATATCTTTTCATTCAGAACAAATAACTAGCAATCACAGTGTTTTCTTGACTTACTTGATCCAATGGAATAGCACAGCGCAGGCAGATTAAAACAACCCATTCATCATCGCAAACAGACCGATCCTGGAAAGCAAATCAGAAATCCCTGAAAATAACTGCATTTATACATATACATAGGGTAATACAATAAGTTGGATCCGTGGCAAAAGATCAAGCCACATCAAAAGAATGCAACCTCAGACGCCTATCTGGATGCAGACACACGCACACTCCAACTATTTGGAGGATATGAACAGCTACATTGAGAGAGGCGAAGAGATGGAAATAAAAAGCTAGAGGTTTTTACGTTGACCACGGCCACGGGATCGGTTCACTCCACCACGATTTCCGGTCCCTCTAGCAAAAGGGACTCCAGCGCTAGCTTCAACACCACGGTGACCAACACTACCACCTCGGGACGGTGCTGATGCCACATGTTGAGATCGACGGTTTTGTTCTTGCTGCTGCTGATGGTGGTTGAACGCGTGTGCACGATTCGAGGGAGCAGGTAGATTGGCAGCAGCGCGATTGACACCGGTACCGTTAACAGGAAAACCACCACCTACAGCAAAACGAGGAGCAAAAATAAACTGTACAAGCGTGATCATGGCAATTTAACTAGCGCGCAATAACTCCGTTTTTTGCAATAAAATTTCCACCAGGTGTAGAAAATGTTGAAATGGGTATTGCTAATCCCTTGACACGATGTGCTAAGATGGCTGGAGAAGTGATGAACGGTAAATACCCCGACAGCAAACCGCAGAGCAAATGAGAAATCAGGACCATTTAATTGATCTTTGAACATTGGGAAAATAAAATTCGCACATCCAGGCTAGTTTACCCCTACCTATTCCACAGAACTTAAGTATTCAACACGAACGGGGTGCAAAAACTTCCCCGCAATTAGTATTGACTTCAGTTTGCGACTCAGTGCGGACCTTGTTAGTCTCCTACCAGCCTTCATAAGTCAGTCGCCTAGCCCCTTCAGATCCATTTGCTTTTTAATTACTTTGAGGGTAACCAGAACGCCACACTAGGCTCCGAAAGTCATAACAGTATCGAGATAGAGTGAATGACACTCAGAAACGCTCGGCCAGATAATCTTATAATGACTGACTCTTTATTGCTTCCGACAGCATCGTTAGCACCTTGAAGTCTTTCGTATAAAGCAAATCAGTAAAACCAAATCATAACGCCCACAAATTCTTGGCCGGAAATACAAACAACGCAGTCTTGTTTGGTACATCGGAGCACTTTTGAAATGACTAAGTTTCTTGAGCGATCAACACATCCAGCCAGCTAACGGCAGTGGTAAGGCTAAAGTGCCTACAAACTGTGTTGAAATTTGCAATATCATCGTTCTAGAGTTTAGAATTCTCGATCACTTTATGCTAATGAAGTTTCAGACTTACGAGTGCGACGATTGGATATAACACTAGGAGTTGAGATACAATTGACATCGTTCGGATGAGAAAAAGGCGTGAGGTCCGCCTGTGGCGATTGAATACCGTTTGAGGGCCTGTGCTTGCGCTCATTCTTTTTGATTACTCTAGTTTGATTATGTGGGTCCAGTTTCTCCTCTGAGAAGAGGTAGCTAGAATGAATATTTGAGGGAAAACTTAGCTAAATGGGATGCCTTCACAAGCTGGCCAGAACTGATACCTTGGTAGGCCTACTTAACGATGAATGGACATATTGATTACAGCCATTAATGTATTCCCATAAAATCTCACCAACATGTTTATTGATATCAGTTATCCACATTACCTAGCTGCAGACTCACATCCCTAGGCATTGAAAACTTACAACTTCCACTGGTTGGGGGTCAGTTGGCCTCTGATGAACGTAGTGTGATGTGAAAGGGTGACGTAAAGTGAGTTCAAAACATAACAGAGTGCTAAAAAAATGAACGATGAGAATGAGTACCATAAGATAGCAGGTTAAAATAAAATTGTCTAAGAGCACGCACCTTTTCGACCAACATAGTTTGTCAGGTTATGACGCAGATTAAAGGGATCTAGAGGAGAAACATAGAGTGATCACCGAACCTAACCTTAAGTAGTGTGAGATCGATAGGACATTTTGGAGCACTGTGAGTGGGTATTAAGAGCTTTAGAGTTGGTGAGGGTAAGATAAACGCAAACATAAAAAGATCCTCAAGTATTTGAAAGAAGCCTAGTCGGTTAAATATTTGAAAACAAATGGTCCAGGAAAACGATGCATTAAGAAAATTACCAGAGAAAATAATCATGAGTCAGACTTACCTTCGACAGCAAAGAGGGACTCCCACAATTTTCCCAAACGATCCAATCGACTTTTTTGTTTAATAGTCACGACGTAATGCTCTCTGTCAAACTCAAACAGGTAGTACCGAAGAAAGCCAAACCACAGGTCAGCTACCGTGACATCCTCCTCAGGTGGCTTCCAGAGTTTATGCTGAAAAACGTAGTAGTAATGACCATCAATGATCCAAACGCGGGATATCATTGAGAAGATTTTAATGTTGACAGTATTAAGATGAATGACGGTCGCGGAAATTCGATTTGATGAAGTTGTTTACATTATCAACAAGCGCATAAAAGGGAGATTAAAAAAGCGAATGCATACGTAACGATTGAGCGATAAAGGCCTTTAAAGCAATAAAGACACCCGATTTAACCGATACTCGATCTGTGAACAGATAATCCCAAGAACAAATTTTGGTTTCCTGAAAGTGGAGTAATTACAACGAGGAATATGCTTTAAAAATGTCTTGATATTTGCAATGTTTTCTAAAATAAAACGTTGTTGCGGCACCTTAATGACAAGGCAATGCGAGGTCATGGGTAAAGCGAGGAATAAAAACTTCGGCTCAACGGCAAAAACCAACATGAAAGAATACGTAACGAATGAACCGAAGGCTCTGTATTCTGTCGTACCATCCCTCCATTTAAAAATATAAACTTAATTGAGTTGTAACTCACGAAAGGTAATACTTACAACCATGTTCATATCATTTTGGTACCACACGTTCCATTTGCCGACATTAACTATGGGCTTTTCGTTACCTTCGTAGAGCTAAAATAAGGCAGGAAAGGCTAGTGTAAATACAGCAATAGAAATATGGTTTGAATTCTACCAGAAAATACTTGCAAGGATGTTTAATTTACCACTGGAAGCATCTAAGACAGCCTATTGTTTTCGATGCTCAAAATGCCACATTCCTTCTAAATGCATCATTTGAAGGGCTTAACCACACAGGATAGCGTGAAAATTCGGTGTATTTTGGTGTAGAGCACAAGTAGACTACGTTTAAAGAGGGAACAGCACAGCAAAATTAGTCAAAAGGCGACGGCGATTCCGAACAGAATATTCTCATTACAAACATGCAGAATTACTAGCTAAGAGCATTTTATCTGGCATTGCGTAATATGCAGCTTTCAGCACAACAATTACTTAAAATAAGATTGCATGCGTTAATAAAAAGGAGAACTTGCCTCTTGCAAAACGGGTAAAAAACCCTTTTGTTGGAGATAATGAATGAGCATAATAGTAAAGGCATATGAGGAAATCCCTCCCGCATCGGATTTCGGGACCTTGCAGGCCTACAAAGGAATTTCGCTACAGTGATAGGCGGGAGAGGAAGAACGAGACCAAGACGCAACTTCAACCAACCTTAAGAACGATTTTCAATGCAATATTCAGCACTCGAAGGCGTGAATCAATTTGATTGTAGAAATTAAGCATTTCAGTATTGTTGATTGCCTATTGAAAACGAAAAAAAAAATAAATAGCTCACCGCCTTAGAGCGCTAGAAATCATCAGAGCCATAGGCGTAAGTACAGAACCCATTCAAACTCACCAGGAAGTTTGAGAAACTTAAATCCACTTCAAAACGATCTGCGACGGTAAATTTTATGATAGGAACTTTGGCGAAGTAAACAGGTCGGATGTTTGAGATTCCAAAGTTCCGTGAACCTTTACCTAACAATCGTCTGAAAGTCTTTAGCAGCTGAAATGAAAAATAACAAAAACTTAAATTAAATAAATGCTCATGAAAAATCGAATATTCTATCACATCTTTAAGAGATCGAAAGCGACACAACTATACACAAAACAGTGAGAACTCACCTTCAATCTTTCAGTGTTATCCAAAAGTGAAGAGGCTTGGGGGCTGTCTGGAGGGAAAACAATGCAAATATCCATATCGCTAGTTGAAGTCTCAAATCCATTGGCACAAGAACCAAACAATTTCAATGAGACGTCGGGATATACGGCCCGGAACAGTTTATTCAGGTCAGTGACGACTACCTGCCGTGAGAAACAAGTTTTGGAGCTAAACGTCAGAAGAATTCGATGCAAACAAAGCTCACGTAAAATGTTTACCTAGTACCAATTATACGTGGCACACAGACAGATGATATTAAGAGAAATGTGTACATCCGAGGAGAAAAAGCACTCACTTGACGAAAACTCATTATTTCCTGGCAAGAGTGAAATTGAGATAGCTGAATAAGGCAATCTGACAGCTCCTGTAGATGCGCCTTATCTGATACTTGGGGTATTTTACTCTCCAACGGCTTCCAGAGAGACATGCTAACTGAGACATGAGGATCGGCCACACAGGAGCTATTACAATGACCCGAGACACCACATAGAGTACAAACTGGTGGAGGCCTATATGGGTGTGCAATCATGGAAGAAGGCTGACTGGAAGCATCTGAACCAAGGATGGGAGAGTAGGAGTCCAAGTGGTTAGAAGGGCGAACGATGAATGGAAATGACAAGTCTTCTGGCTTCAAGAGGTTCACCTTAGCAGAATTGTAATAATCCGGCTTATTCGAGTCTTGAATCTAAAAAAAAATAGAAGGTTCAGCCAATGTACTGAGTTGAATTCAGGCCTGTCAAGAAAGAACTACTATAAGACTTACAACGACAGTCTCGACATTTTTCTTGATGTAATTGCTCCAGGGATCTCCAGCAGCGGCTTTGGGGACATCGTCTCCAATGAAATCAAGATGGGAATCCATCTTTTCCGCCTCCACTTCGGTTTCCCCAGGATTGCTAAAATCATCGGGATCATGGCCGATCGGCTCATTCTGGTGGTGGGAGAACATTAATACGTTAAATTCGAAAATCACGTTCATAGCAATCGGCACGCCAAAGTATCAGCAAGATATCGTTATTTAAAACTTTTTGGCTCAAGCACCTGCATGTGAATACAACCTTATTAATAGACATTTCAAATTTCAACAACTCACTCTGCTGCTTAACTCCGGGTCGTCAGAAAGACAGACCGACTTATCTCTTTGCCCACCATCCTCCTCCTGGAAACTTCCACCCTGGCTTTCTTCTGCGTCTCCTGAGCGAGGTTCCTCTTTATTCATCATAGAGGCAAATTCGGCAAAGCTCTGTGGGTTAATCGATCCTGTACTTTCTTCATTGTGGGCAGGAATCTTTGGTACTGCCGCAACAAATGGAGGCGAATTCTTCTGTAGTACATGCGACATATCACGGAGAGTCTGAACCAAATAGGAGGTAATCGGAAAGCATATAGACAGAGCAGAGCAGTCAAAAGTTCAGTTCAACCACAGAATTCCAATTTTGACTGAAAATCTTCTTTTGGAATTTGAAATGACATCACGTCTGCGAATTTTCGTATGCTTAATATACCCTTTGCGAGAATTCGTTTGGTTTTTAAGATAGAAAACTGATGAGCCAAAAGGTAAATGAACACACGCGCCGAGCACATGGTGCTTATATGAGTCCAAACCGCTTCATAGCAATGGCAAAATTTCTCACTTTGTTTGGTGGTATTTCTTAACAAGGAATAAAGTTATGCGAGTACTTTCAAGCCGAAGTTAGCCCAGGATAAGACAAACCTAAACCCATGATGGTTGGGATGCAGCAATGAGACACCAAAAATGAATAACCATATGTAGTCTTACCGTACTTAAAATACGTTCGCCTAAACGACTAAGCTGCCCTTCCGTTGCATGGTTAGGACCACTCTGATATTTGTCTTGAACACCATGCCACAGATTCCTGCAATATGCACGAAAAAACCCCGTCGCCTGTGGTGAATTTAACATAATGCCGGAACTACTGCCGCGTAAATAACGATCCGCCTTCTTATAACATGAGCGCTGGATGCCTAAATAACAAAGCAATGGCATGCCAAAAAGGTTAATACCAACAAAGATGGACTCAAATGAAAGATCCCACCAGTGAGTAAACATCATAATTCTGAAAGTTCAGTTGAGTAGTAGCGGTGGCAATGAGCAAATATGGCCTGTTCTATGCATTCACAAGCTAATTTGCAACTCCAGAAGTGCGTATATTTGGCGTTGAGTTCCTTCAAATAAGCTAATTTGCTGAAAATGTCATACTGCATTTAGTGAGCCTATTAAGGTGGGCTGAAATATCCAATCACACAAAAAACTGAAAGCCAAAAAAATAAGTAAATAACGAAAGGACGGTCAGTGCATTCAAGAAGGGCTCAGATATTACGCACCCGCAACAAATTCAGCTGGGCAGATTTCACTGTACGATAACCGAAGCGTCTCCGGGAGAATATCTCCAAGACCCACAAGCTTATCATTAATCTTGGCCTTAGTACTTGTGGAATTTTTCATCTCCAGAACCGCGTGGGAGACCGACGCATTGTCAACATAAGCCGCGAACAAAGACGTAACCTAACCAAAGCGCAAATAACTGAGCTTTAAAATTGCATAACGAATCCTTTAAAGACAGGTGCTTGATTTCAATACAATGCCGTCAAGTGATGTAAAAGTTGCACAAAAGAGTCAATCACCGAAATCTACATAAGTGGAGGAGCATCATTGAATCAGGTGCTGACTGAAGAGGTCAAATGCCTGTAAACACATCTGCGAGCGGAAGGGGAATCAACAATCATAAGTAATTTTGCCTTGGATTAAATGCTTACCTTATTTAAATGATGGTCCAGATCAGTGGAAGAAATAAAGTTCAATGGAATCAATTTTGGCGATTTCGTAGATGTAGCCCGCCATTTAGAAGGCTGGATCGGATCCACTAGCACATTCGTGAATGCTGGGCGGCCGGTTTTAGCGAGACGAGGAATGCCAAAGTAGGAGTAAGCCGTCACAAGCTGGTCTCGAATAAATTTTTCGACAGGCCGTGAGAGATTTCTTGTCAGTGGCGTACTAGGAGAAAATGGGTCTGAAAACAGGTCTCCGATCAATTCCTGGTTTGAGCAGTATTACAGCAAATAAAAATTTTAGATGCAAGTTGCTTACGCTCCACCCATAGTCCCGATAAATTGCCCCTTCGAGACGATCTAGGAACCGGTTCAGAATGGCTTATCGAGACGATACAGGATTGGGATTGAAATTCGAATAAATAAAAACGCAAGAATTTCAACCATATGTCCGCAACCGTCATGGTATCTTAAATAAAAGTATAGAAGGAATTTGAAATCAATCATGTTTTGCTGAGTTTATACGAAGGGGAAAAAGCTAAGCACCAGATGTAATGAATAGAATGGGTTCATCATTAATACCTTGGACAAGGTAACAGTGAGGGAGAAAAGCTTACTTTGGGTTGGAGAGAAGAATTTAGGGAGCAAAGAAAGATCCCTTAAGTATGAACAATCACCTTCTTCCGTTCCAACCTTGAAGGGAGAATAGGCCCTTAACAGCAACAAAAATGTATACGTATATATACACAGATATATATCCATTCCTCAACTAATTACCGTTTCAATAGAGTCGGCAGAGAGACTGTTACGATGAAGACGATAGAGTTCGTGCAAATTTGGCAGCACAGGAGGGGATGTATGTTGGAGAAAGAATATAACCAAAACATAGAGCGCCGGTTTAGGAAGACCTTCGATGTAAGCCAACTGGAAAAATAGTGCTGAATCATTAATCAGGCACAGAACTAAAACGATGCGGTTATTGCATTGATTACCTGGGCAAACTTCAGCAATAAAGTCATCAGACTTTTAGCCCGATCATCAATCGATAGGTAAGTCCGAACTAAAGTCGCAAAATCCTGGCCAAGAGGATTACCCACGGTAATGTAGTAGCAAGTACTTTCAAAGTCTTCGATAATTATGGAAAAGCCCTCAGAAATTGATGTTTCACGGACACTACAGAGAGGATGTATGACGGAAGTAGGAATAAGAAACGAATAGTAACGAACAGAGAGCCATTGCTGAGAGGTAAGACCGGTAAAACCAACATATTTAACGACAGCAAAAAAGGAAAAGTAGACGGATTGTGCTCGAATAGCGCAATTTTTTCCGGGGACATAGTAACTGGGCTACTGAATTGTAAGAAAGGGTCCGTTTTAGCATATTTAAAGAATCAAGGCAAAAACAAAACGCACGCAGAAAATTCCGGTAAAGCTGGAATCCCTAGGCTTCCAAATTTCGCCCCATTTGAATATCTTCCCGAATCGGTAGTGCGAAGAATATCAAGGATTTCGGGCAGTGCAGAGGAGAAACCTCTGTCGTAAGGATCCACAAAGGAAAACGTCTCAATTTCGCCTGATTGAGAAATCTTACGAACAGTTTCAGTCGGTTCCAAGTATGCATCTAAATTGACATTGCTTTGTTTCGAAGAGAAACCGGTCAATATGCTTCCTATCACACGCATCGTTAGACCTATGTAGAAATGAATCAAATAAATACCTAACGAATGCCTTCGTTTTAACAACCGCATGTATCACGGGAAAGGTAAATTTAACCTATATAAGCTTTGAAACCAAGCAGGAAAATCTTTTCTTCCAATCTATCATACAAAAAATCTAATGGAATTTGCCTTTAATACGAGATTCGAGAGCCACACAGATTGATTGGGCAAAGTTAAGACGGCGTTCAGCTTCAGATTTATCAATGAAATCCAGAGTTACATCGCGCAGAGAATCATTAAGGGCTTTGCGATGTTCTTCCGTGATAGGAGGAGGATATTCCATCAAATCGCAGATATGTTTCACCTAATTAAAAGGAATCGACAAACATTTCTAGCAATACACAGGAATAATTGCTGCCCATGAAAAAATTGCGCAAAATGTCAGAAATAAAGAATATACAGCTAAATATTCATTTATGGAATCTGAGAAGCCAAAAAGACACATTCATGTACAACCCACAGCCATGTGCGGCGATACAAAAGTGCTAGATGTAAACAGCAAGATGAATCAAAGTGCAGTCTGATCTGCTATAGAGCAATTTACTCAAAACTCACCTCCTTAGCTCGTAAATGCATTGACGCGCCGACGTGCTTCAGAGCCTCAGAAACCGAACTAAGGCGGGAATTACAGGGTTCACAAAAGACAACAGGTTTCTAAAGGCGCTTATCATTTGCCTAAAATGCCCATTCACTTACGCTTTGCTTTGTTTTAAACCATATTCCATTTTCTCTCAAAATAGATTTACACTCGGCCGACATCTCTAAGAGGATTAAATAATCGAAGACAGCATACGATCAATGTCATTTTGCACGATGGCTTTCTTAGGTTTCTTCCGGTCTAACCTAGTTTCATTCATATCGGGCTGCTACGATGGAGAACTGAAAGCCCAGAATACCTAAAAAGAGTCGATTTCAGTGAAGTAGTACTGACAGATGCTCAAAAGGGCAAAGTAAAAACGCATTGACTCACAATGTACAGAACATCAAATGAAAGGCACCCCAACGCTTTTAAAAGGCCGTAAAAACCACAGCACCGAATAAAACAATTACACCAACCCAATGAATTTACCTGAGCAAAATACAACCGAGGTTTCGCTACTATAAACGCTCAGCCTGTAAGTATGACTTCTTAAGAGGGCAGATAAACTCACGTTTCTACCAAAGTGAGCCCTAAAAACGGTCTAGTTAGTTTTCTATATAAAATTAAAATTTTACGAAGGTTTTAAGAAATGAAGGGAATCTTTTAAGGGATCAACTATGTTGCTAAAATGTTGACAGCAAAGCAATTAAACAGCTTTCCATGCACTTGCGAAATGACCGGGTGACAGTTGAAATTTGTGGTTCGATTTTCGATGTTTTTGCAAATAAAGCCACCCTTACAGTTAGGTGGCATGGGAACACTTATCATGCGTGCCAAATACAACTCTAAATGCATTCTCCAAATTCGTCTACATTCTCTTTTTCGTCACTTTTTCTCGGCTTTTAATGTTCATGCACCCCTCTTATTCACACTTCTTAGCAAAGTAATATTATTTCAACTGATAAACAAATTTTTCTACGGATTTCACGCTAGTACTTCCGCAATTATGAAGTCGGAAATCATGTATAAATCCCGTTCGTGCCCTTGTAAGTTATTTTCCTGCTAGACCAATATAGGTTATGCATTTCAAGGTGTTCCGCGTTATGTGAATGCTGCGTTTGCTTGTTGGGTTTCTCATTTTCTTCAATACCTATCATCGTTTTATTCAATTATGGAGTCAGTTAAAGGTAAATTATAGCATTATTTCATGCTTTTTAGCATCTGATTCTAAATCAGACGTCCTGCATGGCAGTTATACGGTACGCTGCTTTTTACGATTTACCGACGATCGAATATCTATTATGATAATTGACTCTAGGTCAAACCCGGGGATTCTCTAATGAGCATTGCGGCTCGGGTTGGCAACGTAACCCCTGTGCAGCTGGCGCGCTTTAATCGACTTGGGATGCTTGATGCTTGTCATCCCCCACTTTTTCCTGGTCAACGATTGTACATCCCGAACCAAGATGAAATTTCTGCGCAGGTGGTTAGCTTTACCTTACTTCCTTTGTATTTTCATCTTAAATGATTGCTGTCTGGTCTTTTGGAGCTGGCCTTCATGGGGTTGCTTATTTTACGAATTTCTCATTTCCTCTCCTCGGTGTTTCCCTTAACAGGGCTATTTTTGGCCCTCATACGGTACATTTGGCGATTTTTGGTCTAAAAATCCTGTGCTGTATAAATTTGTCTGCTCAGGTTACGAAGGGTGTCAGTGTGCACATCTCCGCGCACTGCATCCATTAGATTTTGCGTCGGCCAGCTGTCATTTTCGGAAAGAAGCGGAAAAGCTTTTCTAACTGGTAAACTTGTCGATTTGAGCAAGTCATTGTTTAAATGCTAATCCTTTTTTATGCTTTAAGTGTGCATTTTGGCCAGATCCATCAATTTGATTAAGGAAATACTTTATAAATAACGGTTGAATGCCCTTCATTTTTTATAAAAGTATTGTATTCAAATGAATCGGCATAGCATTTAACTGCTAAATGAATTGCTTTGGCTTTTCTTCGAACCCTCAAAGCTATTGGAGGCATGAAATATTCCGCTGAACACGTTCCCTTCCTAAGGATCGTTACACTTGAAAGGAAACGTAGGCGCACAATCGAATGTGACTTGAGGGGTTGTTCAGCGATTAGGTGTTTCTTCTGTCTCAGAATGTTCGCCTGCGCCATCTACCAGGCGCGGCGACGCGGGTCCATTGCTTGTCTGCCGATATCTCGGATCCCGGTAATGGTATCGGGGACAGCTCACAACGAAGTAATGAAGTCTGCTACACCCCTACGCAGGATGGCGTCAAGGAGCGTCTTTTCGTCAAGGTCAGGGCCAAACGTGTGCTTCTACCCTCTAAGGTACTCCTTGACCCTTTCGATCTTGGTACATGCAACGTTTCAGAGCTGAGTGTATGGGCGTACATAGGCATGGAGTGGGAGGATGGACATGCGCCTTCTCTTGCAAATGAAACACAAAAAGCTACTTATCTGACAGTTACGCAATGCTATTTCAAATTCAAATCACTGCTGAAGGGTACCCACGGATGCGAGTCAATAAAATGACAGATACTGAAAAAACGATGACTAAAATGTATTGAAGGGCGGTCTAATAGGCCTTCGTCCGAAAAGTAGGCGGTTTGTGCTTAAAAACTAATGAAATTTAATATTAAGAAAGTATTTTATTGTAACAATTAACCTCCGCTCGCGTGGGAGGTGTATCACTCTTTTCCTCATTTACGAACAATGTGTGTGGGTTTAACTATTTGTCTACATTTTTTCTTCGCCATTTCAATCATTTTTCAGCACCCAAGCTTTAGCACAACCAATTGGTTTTTGTGTCATTCCGTACCCAATTTGATTTTACGAAAACTGCTGTCTACGCTTCCACTCTCATGGTTTTCTTGAAAATATTGAGATATGTCACATGGTGTCAATCGCCTAATAGAATGAATGGTTCATTATGCGCCCTCAAATGGCTTTGTAAAAGCCTATTTGACTTGAAACACCATGCACCACTTTGATTGTGTAACAAAGTGCTCTATTTTCAACCGTCATTCCATTATTCTATCATCTTAAGTCAGGTGGTGAGGTGATGTTGCAGCAGTCAATTTTATTCAGCTATTTTTTTTTCTCAAAACACCTTCCTCTCTGCTTGAAGTACATTTATACAAGGTAAACTAACTCAATTTCTTATGTTAGCGTATTTTCAAAATAGTTCTTCAGCGTTGCGTTGAAGTTGGTTCATAGACTGGGCATAATTGAAAGCCAATCACAATCAAAACTAATGGACGCTCATTTACTCATTAGGTACAAATTTCGAAGTGTCTAAATTTAATAAATAACGAATTGCTCTGCGCTTTTCTCAGGTACTGAGCTTTCTCAGGATTATTGCTCTACACTCACGTACTCGGTATCCTTCGTGGACGTCATTAACGTGTAGATATCTGAATCGGGCACCTGGTACGCATGGTACTAATTTTTAGCCTCGTGAAAGGAAGGTGAAGAAGGGGCATTATGAAGTCACAAAACCATGCTTGAAATCGAAATTAGCATGGGTATTGGGTAAACATGGTTCAAACAGTAGCCACACTGCTCAACTGATTGTCTGAATAAATCCCTCCAATCAAGAGAGAAATAGATGGTGTGTTGATCTTCACTCCGGACGCTGTCTGCTTTGACGCGGTGGCTACGGCATCGGCGCTGAATCGAGCGATGGCTGCCAAGAGACACAGCCTCCAGCACCTCCCATCTGTTGCTTCTTACGACGATAGTGCTGGTGATGGTGAAGCCGGTTCTCCTTTGGCTCACTCACCCCCCAAGTCCGTGATGAAGGCGGCAAGACCCGTCCACGACGTCCTCGCCCTTTCTGTCTGTATCCCTATCGCGGCTGTTGTCTCTCTTAACACTCATGGCGACATGAACAATCTTCTTTCCGGTTGGTGAGTCCTGCTACCTTGCTTCTCCACTAGTTACACTATTAAACCACACTACCCACTAAACTGCTCCCAATCTTCTCCAGCCGGTTTCGCTTCTCATCGCTTAAATATTTGCTAGGAAGGCGGAAGTACAAAATTAGTTTTTTGCATTCAGACCGAGTCACTGTCTCTACGATAAGGTCGACTTTTACATTGGACCAATTTTTGAGCTGGAAGCGGCTTTTACATTACGTATTGGAAACTCTAGTTACTTCGGAAAATTCTAGCATCAAAACCGACTTAGATTTGCTTTAATTTGTTTCGATCCATTAGATTCGTTACGGATATGCAACATAGAATTGAAGCATAAGTGAATAGGAAAATACGATTCTTTTGCCAAATTGAACGGATTGAGATTGCCACATAGATGTCAATGAGGGACGCAACCAACAAGGTTTTCGTAGACCAGCTTACATGGATTTGTCTTTGCAAAATTACTCATGCGAGCACAATACCTTCGAATGCATACCCGTTTTTTTAATTGGTCAGCAGCTGCCTTTACAGACTTGGTGGTTATTTAGACCTTCGGATCTGATGCACGTGATTGGAATGTGCTATGCCACTAGACTTGCGTGGTGCAAGGTTTGTGTGCGGTCTGTTTGATCATTTTGGAAACAGAATTTTTAGCTGTTGATTATCCGTTTATGTTGCTGGGATTATTTAAAGGTTTCACGTTACCATTCACCGTTTATACAAATAAGCGTCAGCAATTGGTTCATTAAAGTGTGTCGGCATGATACTGACGTTTGCATTAATATGTCTGACGATATTTGTGTTATAAAGGCTAACGATCGACTTAGAAATCTACTCTTCGTCGAGGGTAAATAGCATATGGTTTAACACTGCATAATTCCGCACAATTCGACATTTTACCGGAGAAGAGTTGTGGCAAATGTTTATGCGATTTACTTCATACGCGACATCAAGTAGTTTAACATAAAAGTGGGAACTGCGTTATTAAAACTTCTGGTTTGCTGAACGGTAGTAAAGAGAGCTAATTTGCCACTCGTCTGTCTCTTGTCAACGTAAGTAAGTATTTTTAAACTGTGGCAACTGTTTTTCCACCTGCACTGTAGCTGATTTTTAGAATGCAATTTCGCATAATTTTAACTTATTTTAAATAGGAAATGAGAAATCCCTTAAAATTTAAGAAGCATAATCTATTATGGGCATTTTAAGATGATATTCCACGAAACAAAATTGGCCTGTATTCTGAGTAATACATCATAGTTCTTTAAAACGGGAAACATTAGGAAGAAGTTGAAAGTGTAATCTAGCTCATTTACGAGTTGGCGGTTTTCATTTCCTTGTCTGGCAAATGTTTCTTCAGGGCTAAATTCTGAGGTATGTTTTGCCTTTTTGGTTTGTTGTGGTCATTTGGGAACGATCGGATATAATAAATGGTTTCTTAAAATTCCTCATGTATTAGAGACTGTGAGTAGAAGCTTTGCATTTTCTGTGTCATTTTGTTTTGCAGTCGTTCAAAGACCTCTAATGAGGCCTCGTTACCGAAAAACCTTCCAATTTCTACTGAAATCGAGGTCAACCTACCCGACAAACCACCGGAACAGTCTAAAGCTCCATCATTTAGCAGTGGTAAGCTCATTATCTCTGGTCGTCTCGTCTCATTTTCTACTCTGCGCCACCTAGCTCGCCATGCGTTATGCCGTCATGACACACTAGTCACTATTCTCTTCATTACGAAATCCCCACTTGACTGACCTCAAAATGGCCCTCTGTTGGCTGTAACTCTTAGTTTGGAACGAAACACGTTTATCTCATTCACTCTAAATTTATCCCCAACCTCAACATGTCTGCTTCTCAGTTTGCTCTTCCATATGTAGGCTGCTAACATGACCTACGGCCAAGTGTACACTTGGGCAAATATGCTTGTGCTCGGGAGGTAGTGGTATTTTTTAGTGAAACATTATGTCTGTTTGGAACAAATAATTCGACTGCTTCTTCATGTGATTCTGCAACGAGCTCTTATAATGTTCCTCTTCAACACCTTATCTTTCTGCTACGAACCTCAGATTGTGAGCAGAGGCATCTTTTAGTGATTGCTGGTTAGGACTTAATACGAAGTCTAATTGAACGAAGATGTACTCTGCTCTCTCCTCGAAGCCACTCTTATTGTGCTGGCGGTGTAAATGTCAAACGTTGTAAACGGTTTAACATTACCCATGCATTAATTGCAGTTTTGATGGTTTCAAAGTATGTCGGTGTCACTGCACCCAGTCAAAGCACAGTGCTTATCGTAAACGCCAGAATTTTTAGCCATATGCCCCTCGACGATGCTTGATTGAATTGTTCTCGCGGAAAGTGTCATCCATCTATTCCTGAAGGTCATGGTCGGCCATCTTGGAAAGCCCTTTTGGTTGATGTTAATACAGCTTGGTTGCACTGCAATGCTTTTCTCCAAGTTGGTATGTTCCTAAAGGTCTGTCCTCTTTTGTAAACGTAACGTTTGCGCATCGTGGCTTAGGTAATATGGCATGAGTTTTGGCCCCTGAAGCACTGTTTTTACTTGTAAACCCACGAATTTTAGTTGAGGTTATTTGGCAGTGTTTTTAATATAATCCCACTCTTATCCCCTTTTCATGCTAGGTGAATTGGAGACGCCAATGGAAAAATAAACAACTGGTTTCGCAAGCTTTTTTTTTCATATCTCTACCCAGTGTAGTATAAAAGCTTGAAAACCTAGAATTTGATGAATCAATTACTAATGCGTTTGAGTCATTAGACATTTCTAGTCCAAAAGTTTATTCATATCCTTTTCTCGCAAGGGACTTTTGGAAGGTCTGGAAATTATTGGAACATTTGCCCTTTTCCCCGTGCCCATTCTTATGGGATCTTTCACGTAAGACCTCCTCGATCAATCTGGCTTACCATTTTAGAATACGCTTACTCAATCTCTGACTCCTCTAGGCGCATTATCAGTGTTTTTAAACACTTCAAATACATCTTGGAATTACGGTACCTTTAGTTGCTTCATTGGTTGCTTTCCCCTCTCTTTGCTTTTGTTCATTAGACAGATGGTTAGGCTAATGAGCACGATTGACGCTGAAATTGGGGCACAAAATATAATCACATGAACAAGCAAGCTTTTGGTCGTGTTTATGATACTTATAATCGGTAGCCAGACTTAGCAATGAAGTCGTTAATTAACTATGGTCATCAGATTAGAAGCTCTTGATTTTGCTTCCTTGATTTCTACTTTTTGTCTAATTTAAATCGGTGAATAAACAAAGGTATGTTTGCTATGCAACAATAACTTTAAGATGCCTTAGACTCTTCTCAGCGCTAATGGCTAACACTAAACACCGGTCACATGCCACTCCTTCCATTTCATCGGCAGATGCAGCAGATTTAATTATTAATAGATTTAGTCAGTCCTTGCTTGGCTAAATGGACCTTTTTTTGTTCCATGTTTTTCTGCTCACTTTCAAGCATGTAGCATTTAAACTGCTTCCTTTGCGTTTATAGTGTTGTACCAACGCAGCAAACCCGTCACTGTAATCTTCGTTAGAAATTGGCATAAATGAATGCGAACTTTATCTGCTACCCTCTGTCAGTTCTTAAGATTTATTTACACCCCCTTTTTTAGCAGCCTAGGCAACTCGGATAGTAGAATTAAACATTTTTTGTACTTTGAATACGTCGGTTGATTTTGCCCAGGAATTGTTTCTGATCATGGTCGAACCTTCGATATTCAAGACCCAACTACAAACTTTTAACGTCACAAATGTCTCCTAGACCATTAGCGCTTATCTAAATGCCTCCGCTAACTTGCCGCTTCACTTACATGCACTTTTTATGTACGTGTGAATTTAGGCGAGCTACTGAGCGTCCATCAGTCGATGTTGACGGAAGGATGTGAACAAACTCCTCTGCCCGAGGAGGTCTTTATCTCCATCGGCATCGACGTCGGACGCATCTGTGCTGCGGACTCTGCTACCCTCTGCGAGGCCGCCACCTCTAGTCTCCACGTCTTCAAAATCCCACTTAACAAGTAAGCTCTTTCTAACTGCTATTCAATGCACCTGCCACCTCACTAATTCTCCATGTCTAGGAGTCCTGGGTTTGTGAGCTACACCTCGGTAAATGCTTCCATTTGATCATGTGTGGTTTTTAATAAAAGGCATGTTTTTGTTTTAGCGTGAATTGATTGTCATGATCACGTTATTACATTTCCAGTCCCTTGCCCATCGTTAAAACGGAGAAGCCTTGAGGTCTACTTGGTGTTGATCTCTTCCCATCTTGGACCTCTTAAGATCAATTATTTATTCGTATAGTTAGTATTTAAACACGGCTACGGGGCGAAATTATTGGTGCTAGTGTTTTTTGACAGGGTTTCTGTAGTTCTTTTTAGCGCTGGAGTTGGAGCTTTTTATTGCACTACCTTTGAATGAACATGGATTACAATATTTTCTCAGCCATCATAATGTAAACCTCAGGCCGTATATTCACCCACAAATTATCCATCTTCATTATCGACTTAATGGACTTTTATGATGCAATTTTTTGAAAATGTTAATGTATTTGTCACTTCCCACGTCCACGAAAATACCAGTAAAGATCCAACCTTCCTGCAACATTAAGCCCTAAGATCTAAATCCATTTCTTTAGTTCTCGCAGTAGTGGTATTCTATGAACATGTCTAAATTCTGTCCTTCCATTTTTGCAAGCCTCCTAAGTGCTCAAATTAGCCGTGACATTTTAAGTCATGGCGCTTTCTAGCAAGAAGTCCGAGTGTTTGGAATGAATGGTTGTATTTTCAGACTTGCAGATATCCACGATATTCTGGTGTCTGCCACCAATTCGGCTGCCAATCAGCCCGCTTCCTCGGACCTGGATCGTAGTCGAAATTCCCCCCCCAATCTTTCATCGGTGAGTGCTTCGTTTGGAAGCGACACTCCTTTTTGCTGCAAAGTACGGTGCTTGTAAACATCAAAAGCTCGTAATAATTCGGCCCTTTTTACAACCCTATAATTGCGAGCTGATCTATTGTTCTATTTAATATTCTTACGTTTTTTCTTAATTGTAACACAAGCCTTAGACTCGGTAGATTTGACCAAAGCGGCTGTTGAGAAATTGGTTTGAGATTTGATCAGATGAAATTGCGTGCATTTCTGCCTACAGTCTTCGTCGGATTTAACAACTTATCCATTTCGAATCCTACAGAGTTGGGATGGTGCTTTTTCTACTGACTTTTTCTTTGAAATATTTTTAAAGGTCTTCTTTTCTGCATAAATTAGGGTTTTAGTCGTTCTATCGGGAGGCTACGTACTTTTGCTGCAAGGATCGAGAACATTATCTTGACACAGATTAGATAAAGTAACCAAATAAGCTCATGTTGTATTTCACAACAAAATTGCGTAATTATGTGGGACCTTGAGTAGATTGGATGAATGCGAAGAAGGTTGAGACAATCTACCCTTTTCTCCTGAAAAACTAATCCCATGTTATTTTTCAAGCGAGACCAGAACTTCTTCAGCATAACTGACTGGACCTGGCTGTCTTTCAAGTTCTTTCGTGCTGAGCCGTATTATGTCAGTTGCAGGTGTCTGGCTTTCCATGGAAAATTTCTAGTTAATAATTTCTGCGGCCTCATGCTTTGTAGGCGTAGAGTAGGAGATGGAAAATTACCATTTATGCGATCTCTTAACATTGCAATTCGTAATTCACCATTTATCTCAATTGGGCTAGAGAACAATCAAAATGGGGTATTTTTTTATCACACGGAAGGAGGAATATTTGGATAGTCTGAGATTCATTGTCATATGTTAACCAGTGGAATTGGGGACCCATTGGCTTAATCTACATAACTTCTTCATTGAAGGTATTGCCTCGTAATTCACGCTAAGCATAACTATTTTTTGGGGCCAGCTAATCATAGTTAATTTTAATCTACGGCAAACATCTATTCCCACCGGGACCAGAAGGTAGTGGTTCATCGTCTGGTGATTTTCATTGGAATAACAATTTACGGGTTGGGTTTCATCAGTGCTCCTTCTCCCAATGCTATGCAAATGCTTTGAGAAGCTTTTGCAATTCTGGAGTTAAGAGAGGTTTAACTCATAAACAACCTGGTCACATTTAAATCTACTCAAGCTTTTTTGCCATCTGCTAGAACTGAAATGTAAAAACTGCTCATAGTTTATTAAACAATGACTGGAAGATCACTTCGGGGCATACTTATTCATGGCATTTTCCTGTTCCACTTCCATCGCCCATTTATTCCTCGTTAGAACCAGAAACTACCTTCAGTCAGTATAATAGAGTCGGCTCTGGAGGAAATGGAGAAAAACACCATGGAACTTAACCTGGTGGGCGACAAAAGCTGTATTCTGACTGAAGAAATGCTCAAGGACGTAAGTCTTGCACCGAACACTTCTTAACGGTTAACTCATGCGCCCACAATTTCGAACGTTGTTAAAAGGTCTGGAATTTCCAAACCCTCAAGCTTTCTTGAGTCCTACGAAGTCACCTAGTAAATCATGTTCCTTTTATGCCAAACGTTTTATACTTTATTTAAATTTCTTATCCAAATAAGGTCTGTCAAGTTTTCATGTGCTTTTGTGGTTGTCGAAGCTTGTAAACATCAGTCGATTTGAACTTATTCCACACTTCTTACTATCCTGCCTCCGTTTGACGTCAATTTCTTGCCTTGACAAATTATTGGGCCGCGTTTGACGATATCCTTTTACTCTGTGGCGCTCTTTGATTGTCGTGTAAAGATTATGGTCAAGGGAAGTTGATAAACTCTATTTTAACTCTTCATTTGCGTTAATAGTAGAAGGGACATTTTATTCTCCGAACATAAATGGGAAACAGCACAAATCTCACCACCTACTGCCTTTGTAGCTCGCGGAGGGTCTGCCGGCTAACCGAGTAGGCAGTGCGATGCGGCTTGTTTTTTCAACTGCAAAAGACGGTTTCAGCCTAAACACGCTCTACCGAAAGACGAAATACGTGCAGGACGTCAATCTTCTCCTCATTCTCGATCAACAGGGTGTTGTGTTTGGTGCCCTCCTCTCGGAGAAAATGCACTGCAGCCAACGCTTCTATGGCACTGGCGAGAGCTGTGTGTTTCATTGGAGGGAAGGCTTTAAAGTAGGTCGAATTGCAGCGGTAATCACTGACAGATCGACACACCAGACGATTTGACACTAGTTTAATAAACTAGACTAGACCATAAAACATGCTTCCAGATCACTCCTACCCCTATCCCTTTCATATTAACTTTTTTATCGTTTCTTATAACGGATTGGAATGGGAAAATGGCACTCTCATCTGTTTAAATAATTGCAACTCCACCGGAACTTAGCGACTCAAAGCGCATCTTCTGCGCGAGGACTGTATTTCATGCTAGTCGCAAAAGGAATGGGCGAATGGGCCATAGCACCTCTTTGCTAAGATGCGCCCAGTGTAACTCCTGGACGCTATCCTGCCTGCCTACAGCGCTTAGACCACATCAGGTCAGGTGAATGTAGATGACGTGCTGAATTTGCCAGCCATGAGCAATTCAGTGGCAAGCGTAACGCCCGATGCGTATTGATTTCTGGGGCACTCGGCGATATCCTAACAGAACACAACCTTACTTTTAGTGCTACAACTGGACGAAGAAGAACTATTTCTTTATGCAAGGCTCTCATGACAGCTTTCTGATTGGGGCAAAAAGGTATGCAATCGTATAATCGCTTTGTCAGGTCAACTATCGTTGGTAGTCGACGCTTTCGCTTGTTTAATACCATCCGTCAAATAAACTACTTGTTATTTGCACTTTTTACGCCCTGATGACGGTTTGCCACGCCCTCCTCATCGCTACTTAGTTATCAGGCCTTCTTGATTGAGGTAGGTGACGAATTATGTATAAATTCGAATCTGGCCAGGGACACGCATCTTCTCACCATGCACAAGGGTTTAACGTATCTTGGTCACTTTCCGAACAGCGGCCATAGCGCGATTTGGTTTGACGGAGACCTGAAATATGGTCGCAGTGAGGCCACAGACACCTTCGACAATCCTGTTCTTTGCTCCATGCCAACCGACAACAACAGAAGGGCGGCAGGCGAAACCAGTCAAGCTAGTACAGTATCCTCCAGCTCTTCCATTTCTCTTCGCGACACCTGCGGACCCTCCAGTGTTGCCTTTGTTATCAGCGCCCTTGAGGTTTGGGAGATGATCGCATGATACAAAACTGTCCCCCAACTCGCGGTCTTAGCTCTCATGTTACCATTCAACTTTGATTGGTGTTTTTTAAAAAAAACATTCTCTCTGTACCTGTCACCCATTCCCCAGGGTTGTGAGGTATTATCTACTAATTTGCTCCTCTGGAAGACCAGAAACAAACGAAGAGGTGGACAAATGGGGGGCATCAACTCCTAAAGCTGTTAAGGTGATGTACAATTGCTTATTTCAGATGGTCAAGTTTGTACAGCATGACCACATGCCTGGTAAAAAAAATGAGAGGAGACGAAATCAAGTTCGTAGGCGCACCACGGGCTGGCAACGAGGCGTTTTCACATTAATCGCTGCCGCTTATCGGAGGTCGCTTCCAGAGAGCCCTGAAAAGGTTTGCATTTTACAGCCGAATGATAATAGGGACAACTTAATGGTGCCAGTGACAATCACTCACAGTCTGGTTAGATGGTGTCGGACCGCTAGAATGTGAAGTCTGCTGAGGTGTGGGCAAGGTGGAACCGACGGAAGGATTGTTAGGCAGTGGAGGCATGGGAAATCGGCTAGCCCATTCGTTAAGGAGAAAGTCAGTCCTATGCACCTGATAAGGATTCGTCGCAGCCGTCTCGTCTGTGAGTCTCTTGCTACTTTCTTCCTTCGACCCGCCCACCAAGGCATTAGGATCCTCCCACGAATAGGATCCATCGGAGGGGTGAAAACGCGCACAAGGAGCAAGCGTTTGAATAGCTTTATTCAGTCCCGCGACGATAGTATGGAGGCGGGAGTTTATCAGAGTAGAGAGATCTGGAGCCTGGCGCACGATCCCGTTGATTATATAGTAGTAAGCAAGTGGAACAACTTCAGATGGAGACAGTCTCTCCTGTTTGCGAATTACAAACAACACCGGCTCCTAAATAAGAGTAGAGCTCACACGATTCCGATGCAAGCATCGAAGTAATAAAAGGTACAAATTGGACTTCGGATAAAGTATAAGCGACTTTCCAACACGTACAAGACAAGACGGCCAAGCCCCCGTAAACTCGTAAAAAGACAAAAAAGGGAATGATACTGACGAACCTGATAACGGTACAAATAGAATTCCGTCCCACAGAGCGTTGTAAGTTTGTCTTGACTTAGACCTTGCATGCGAACAACTTCATTATTGCATTCACGGTCGTAGAATGGGTTCGATAGGTGACAGAAGTACTGTAGAATATTAGAAGAATTGAGCTGATGAGGACTAATGGCAGGATTTTCCCAGTGGATTTCATAAGGAGAAGCATGGTCGGGGGTCGAACCATCCATAGTAATTCAGTAAATGTAAACTACTATTTGTTAAACAGTCGCCAACTTGGATTTAGTCTCTTTAGCCTTCCTCTCGAAGTAACTGTGCTTAGCTTGAAGATACCTGATCCTTAGAATATGCGAGTAATATCCAGCTACAAAACCGAGGCCGAAAGTTAAAACAAACAGCGATGCAGCTCTCATCAATGAACGTACAGGCCGTTCGGCTTGGCTAAGCAGCTGACAGTGAAATTGCTAGAAAGGGATGGTGGAATTTAAATTGTTCGCACTGAAATTAAATACGTATGAAATGTGAAATTTTCACTGAAGTTTTTGAAGTTGTGATCAAAAGCTGCTGCATTTTTGTGTTGAAAACGCCTTAATGGTTAGAAATAAAGGTTTGATATTAACTGAGTTAGTTGCAAAAAGGCCATTTCGTAAACGAACGTAATTTTATGACTATTTTGCTTTTCCATCTCCCACCTTTGGTTTCATAACCTTGGGGCGATGAAAGCTCAGTGGAATGTGGTATTTACCATTCGGATAGCACGGTGAAAACTCAAGAGATTAGCTGACTAGTATATCTAATCAAAATTTTTTTGTAACCTTTTTTTGCTTTTCTTTTCTTCTTATGCTTCTGGGTTCTACTTTGGCAGCATGCCTTTCAGGGATCTTTTAGGACCCTCCAACTTTTTCTCAAGCCAATGACAAAACAGTTCCCATGCTAGTCCTGCTTGCTTTGATCACAAAAAATGCTCAGTACGCATTGATGCCATCAACAAAGACGATCTATGCACTGTTTTTCGAAATGGGACATCTCCAATAGCTTCTTGATCCTTATAAGGTAATGTAAAGCATGCATGACTTCCCTAAGACGAAACAAACTCAAGCATGAGGATTTGCTTTTGATAAAGGTGGGCCCAATCTTTTCAAGCTAAAACAGCGGGGTTGACCGAACTGAATGCATGCGCCATCGGGAGCTAAATCGCCATGATTATCCTCTTGATATTGCACTTCTCTTTAGTCAAAATAGTCCTAATTTTTTGCACTTGTAACGTCCCAGTGAACTGTGGAAGTTGAATGCAATGCGTTTCACAAAGGCAGGGCTAGTAAATGACCCTTTACATCATTTGTCTACCTTTGCCCTCAAATTACGTAAATGATAACGGCTTACAGAGTAGTTGCCCGGTACGTTTCAAAATGCATATATTTTGGGCTAGAAATTAGTCATTAACCAATAACTTTTGTTAGGCTGTGCACGCTTATGAAGCTCGGTCTTGGAATCCTACGGTGTATTGCGCGACGATCTTACGGTCTCTGCGATTGGTGCTGTGAGTCGTTCCACATTTCCATCGGAAACGCTTAACAACAAAAACATTTTCAAAATCACGAAGGTTCTCTTTTGGACTTTTCTGTCCAGTAAACGCCTTCTATCACCAGCAACTTTGTTGCGTTTGCTGATAGTCAAATTGGAAGGAGTGCTGGTCACAACAAACATGGCTATAGCAAGGGATCATTTCACTGCTTTCACCTGCGCAACAGGTCTGTCAAATGAGTGGTTCAGATTGCACAACTCTATTAATAGCTTAAACTAGCGACAGCTTTTTAGACATGTGCTATCCAGTTCTGCCTCATGGATTCCGCATTTCGTGATTTTGAAGCCCAAAAATACAGTTTCAGTGTGAGATTTCCCCATCATTAGGTGCTTTTGCTGCTTAAGTTCGGCCATTTTGCATTGGAATAAGATGGAGATGTTGAACAATCTATTGGCGTACAATGAAAACATCTACAAATTGGAATGGCTAGTGATATCCCTCTCTATGCTATAGTTTTGCGGATTTGTCACTGTAGCATCCCAAGACTACCTTGAAAACAAAAGAAAACATAATACCTGGACAGAATACATGTGTTCGGAGAATAGACGGGAATCGGGGCTGCTAACGTGACCTAGGGGTAAGCGTGCCCTACAAAGGCAATATGGCAGCGTAAACAACAAAAATATTATGGCCATGTCTTGTAATGTTACCTCTAGTACACTAGAGTGGATCAGATAATTAGAATCTCTTTCCAAATTCTAGCGCTCAACCTCCTGTTGGTCAGGCAACACACTACTCTTCCTTCTTTAGCTGAAGGGTTTGTGCTCAACTTTTGGATTTAATTTATCACATTTTATAACAGACGAGCTAGATGTTATTGCTTTATTAAGAACCAGCGCAAATTTTCACCGTGAAATAGTTGGTGCTGTGAACACCTACTGAATGTTAGATATTTACGATGAGATCAATGCCTTCCAAACAATGGAAACGCTTACTACAATACTTTGTTTAGTTGTCTATCTGTTAACAATTTCTGGGATGGCCGTACTGCTTCTGGACCATGCCAGCAGTCGCGATTCCTTTCTGCTTGCTAAATACATCTGTAGGTGTGTATTACGTCGAAGTACTGTGCTTTCTTTTGTCTCAAGAGAAGCCTCAGGTCACCCCACTTACAACTCCTCAATTCGTTGAAAAGCACTCCTGATTACAGTTGATTAAAGCATTTTTAGCATTGATTTAAGGTGAGGTGCACCACAGTCTGTGAATCAGTACTAAAATGATGAATTGCTTAGTGGTATTAGGTAGTTTTAAGAATATTAAGATGTGAACGTTTCAGAGTCTTCGCTTGTCTCATTAAAGCAACAAACCAACCATAAGCACCTCAGGTTTGAGTATCAACAGTGCCAGACTAATGACGACTCTACCCCTGGTCTTTTGCAGCTACTCTTTATTATCCGTCAATCCTGCTACTATTATTATTGCTATCTAAGTCTTCGCTTACGCTGATAACTCAATTAACAACGCTCTAATAGTTTTTATAGTTCAGTCGGGAAAAGTAGAGGATCACCGCAGTTATTCTTACCATTCGTTTAGCTGAGTTCCGAGATGCTGCAGCGCTTTGCTACAAAATTCCTGTCATACGTCGCATTACTGCATTAATTTCCTGTCCGAAAACATGGAAAGGTGTTTCCGTTTTCGGCTCGTAAGATCATTTATAGGTATAAAATGGTTCCTCACCCTACAAAGCAATTTGGAAGGCAGACCGACGCCATCCAGCTGATCGACATCACCTCAGTGCTCACTTCTTGTCACTTACAAGACAACGGTGCAATGAAATCAACTTTGTCCACCTCCACAAAGTTTTAATGTGCATACCTTTTGAGCAAAAAAAATGCACCTCTGTTGTTCGCTAAACTCTCAGTTTTTGGAAAAACCCCCATGGCTGGTCGTTACACCTCCACTGGGCGGGCCGGCCTCTGGGCCATGGCTTCCTTCTTCTCCAGGGAAGTCTCAGAGCGCTAAGAGCAAGATCTGATTATGCAACACTTTTTTACATGGGTTGCATCGGAGAGATTGACTTACCGCACTGAGTCGGATCACAAAACAAGAATGGGTCCAACTAACCCGAAATTTCCATTATAAATTTTGCATCATAGAGTTTTAACATGTGGTTATCAATGCCAAACTTAAAAGGCGCGGTAGACAGATTTCAGTAAATCGTATTTTGACGGAAAACTCCGAATTCCACGAATGACTTTTAGTGTAACTTTGTTTTGGATGCTCCTACTGCCTCATGTGGATTTTACTTTCCCAAAAATACTTGGCCAACTCATTATCTTAAATGCCTTTCTAAGTCGGGTTAAATGGCCAATTATTTTCGGATTTTAGGATAGCTGCGGTTTCGATAAGTTGTGCACTTCTCTGTCTGCAAAGATTGCTATTGTTTGCCTTCCATTTTTCTGCCTTAACCATCTTCCCCTGCAAAATAGGAATTAATGTACCACTTCTTTCCCAAACGATCAGCTTAGCTAACTTGTCGGAGGTTTCATTCACTGTGAAAGTGCTGCAAACATGAATGCATTATTTGCATCACTAATAAATACCAGGGCGCTACAACTGCTTCGGAGTGTGCAGATGGCTAGCAAAAACTCTACAATTTTGTGCAGGTTTTTGCTGTCTGCAAAGTAAGAATAGGGGATGAATTTCATTTGCATTGTTTTATCATGGCTCCGAGGCTTTCAGCATCATTGTCGAACCGTTTAATGATCTCCGCCAATTCAGTGACAAATATAAGTACGCCCGAATGACATCTCCTTCTTTGCCATTTTAGTTTGGCTGCTAAAAACTGCACCAGTTTTGCTTTTCGTGTAAGTACTAGTAGCACAACAAGACGTGCAAAGCCTACGTCTTCCAGGTACTATATTTATAAATGGTTGATACCGTCCTTGTAAAAAAATGATCTGCTGACCATGAACCGATTTGGTCAAGTGTCTTTGGCATCAATTAAAGGGCAACGTTAGCAGCGCTTTGGAAGTTGAATTGCCTCCTCTCATCAAAGTTAGCACAACCCTTGCATTACAATGCGTCGGAAGAGTTCAGGTAAGCCTGACTGAAAAAGATGCATAATCGTAACATTAAAGCACCCATGATTGAAAATTGTTCATGCAAATACGAACGTTTTAGGCAGGACTAATCGCCAATAAAGAGAAAGGGTGATGCGCAGCTCTAAGGTAACCAAATTTCTTAACAAAACGAAAGGCAATTTTCCACCGTGAACAGCCAAAACACCCTATCAGGACAAAAACACTGCTATTTTGCGTAGGCTAGGCTAATGGGTGTTTCGTGGGTTGCCCGGTATGCTTTCGTACATTAAAATATTGGTAGCCTGTTTCGTGTACTAAGGAATGTGAAGAATTAATTGCCTTGGAAACGCAATCTTGTAAGAGTCAAGCCAAGTTTCTACAAAACAAGCGCATAACCTTTGAATAAGAAATAATGGGCAACTTTTTATGTTGTTTTTAAAGATACCCCTGGTAACCCCTATTCATAGAGAAGCCAAAAAAAGATAAAAAGAACCATAACAGTTAAAAAATTCTCAAGCAGTCAAGCTGGTTTAAATTTCTTTAAAACCTCCATAGATATGCACGCTCGGTGGCGATCGAAGGGACCACGTAAACAACTCTATGTATTTGGCAGCTCTAATCGCATTTATCAGACTGTGTCCGTTATGCAGTTTCGCTAATGTTTTCGCTAATTTTACAACTTAAATTCTATAACGCACTACCACTACCACACGCATTTTCGAGTGAAATACAAACATTTGGAGGTTTTGGGAAACTTCATATGTGAAATGTGTGGGAACACTCAATTTATTGTTGGAATGAACACAATTAACCAGTATAGTGCAATATAATTTAAAATCAGCTTTCATCAAAAAGTGGCGTCGAGACATGACACTTTGTTGGCAGGATACCTGCCTGATGCTAAACCTGTCTGCACCCAGGCGATGGCGTGACAAGCACGTTTGAGGTGAAATACCGTCGCACCCATTGCGTGTTTGCAGTTGGAACAACAGATGCCCGCAGATGTGAACAAAGAGCTGGGCATTACCGGGTGAACGGCTTCTCTTACTCAAATTGATGTCTGAGGCAGCTGAAGAGTTTGCTTAAAAATTTCACCAATTATACAGTAAAATATAGCCATAATTTGCAATGCCTGTGTTCAGAAATTGTCGAGAACAAACATTTTCTCAGTTATGAGTAAAATGCATTACAGTTAGTGGCTCAGTAGTCTGTCCATCACTGCGATTTAACATGTTCGAGCGCACGGACAGCGTAAAAGTGCATCTGACACAATGACATCATGGCAGCAAAAACAAAAAAAGGTAACACTTTAATGTAAACTTGCTGATACCTGACTGCATTTGGTTCACAAAAATGCAAGGACGCAAATCAGTTAGCCGAAATCGGACTTCAAAATAAGAGCCCATCGAGAAGGCATGCGAATTAGTTTTGCTGAGACAAAGCGAGGAATAAGAAGGCTGTAACGATCGAGACGCATATAATTTCCACCGGCGATACGTGAACTGTTAAAGTCAAAATGTTGACGAACTGCGGGCGTGGGCCAGCGAGTCGACGCGACTGACCTGTCAGGCGCGGTCCAACACAGAGAAAATAATTACTTCCGTAAAACACTAAGGTTTAACAAAAACCATACCGAATTTGGTTTCATCTGGATTCAGTAGATCCTTCCAAGCGAATAATTTCTTGTCTGAAAACATCCAACTCCCTCCAAAATGCGCTCGAATTGAAGCATTTGAGTTAAATTATGCAGAAATCGATTTCATCACTACGGTTTTCGATTTTCCGAATTTGACCAAATACTCTTGTTTTAATTGTTCTATTCTAATAATTCGTTGACACGGAAGAAGATAACTTACATGCATTCCACGAAGTGATTGGTCCACATTAAAGAAAGATTCACTTACTTTCTTCACTTTATAGTCAAAATTAATTTCAGCAAAGTATTTCAAAAAATATTATTTCTAATATGCTTGTCAGCTGGAACCATTTTGGAGTTTGGTCATGCTTAATACAACTGGAAAAAAATAGGCGGAGGTTCGAAAATTGGATTCAATGCATTGATAGATTAAGTAGCAATGGCTTAATGGTTTCGTTGATTCAAACAAAAAGAGTTCAGGTGATTTTCTTGTTGTGATTTGGGACGATGAGGACTTCGTTTAAAAATATCTTAAATGCACCCATTCATAGTTTTAATTGTCCCATGGCCCTTAACTATCACAAGATCACTGACGCGGTCGTCATTCTTTGATTGAAAAAAGTTTGTTTTTAGCGGCTCGGACATTTTCAGCGATAACTTTTATCCGGATCCAATAAAACACTTTGTTTACTTTAACTATAGCGATCGGATAAAGCCTCAAGAAGGTTGAACATTATCAAAACGGCGCTGCTCCGAGACCGTGCTGTAAAGTGTTGCAAAATGTGGACAAAAGAATACCCTAACGATGGAAAAGAAACTCACTTAATCCCAACCATCCTCTGTGCTCCCCAACGTGCACTGTTCGTGTCTTTTGAGCTAAGCAAAATAAGCAACAGTTTTGTATGTGAGAAGCAACAGTTGGTTGGGGTCCGTTGCACTGTCGCCTTCCATTTTCAATTCACATTTGCTCTTCAAAGTATCTCTTTGGGCTTTTTCACTCCCAACCCTGTCAGAACATGAAGTACGCGTCCCTTTGTTATCTCAGTCAGTTAAACACGTTGGTCGCCGAGGCAAAAGAAACGAAGAGAAGTTACAGTTTGTAACTAAAACGATTCCATTTTCACGAACTCACATAGCCCGAGTTTGAGTGAAAATTGCGAATGTAAAGAGGAGCGAGCAAACCTCGATGGAAACGTTACACTTATTAGCCTTCGCTCTACGGTGTCTGGTGCACTTTGCTCGCAGTCCTTACTGTTGAAAAATCCTTTAACAGAATGCACTACTTAATGAAAGGATTAATAAGTGTAGACATGTTAAATCTATTTCCTTTAAGATTTCCGCACAATTTACGGTAGTAGTTTATGAGGCTACGCACAAAGTCGTCTTGTTACAATTACTGCAGGCGCTGTCCTGATGAGCCACACAGCATTATCCGAATTCGTGATGATTTGCACAAACAAAATCGCTCCATTTGCCTAATGACTGTAAACAAAATCATACTGGAAAGCGAGCGGTCACTCCTGGTTCATCTATCCACTCCAGGGTCTTATGCGCATTTTGGGTCTCGACTTAGATGGCGTAATTAGTGAAGGGTTCACGGCAGAGAGTCTTTCCTCAACTGCTAAACGCGCCAAGCCTTACCATAAAGAAGGAACATTCTAACCCTATACAGAAATGGTTTTAACAGCAGTTATTGGCGTCTTAAATGCGATCCGGATAGATCAAGGTACATTTACTTTAATTCCTTTTTTTGGTAATTTACCAGTGTGTTGTAAGGTTGTGCCCTTTGATTTATAAGCCAGAAATGGGTTTACCGACCACTGTGTCAGCGTGAATTGGTGGCTCTCGATGAAGGAAAAAAATTAACTGCTCCAGCATAATCTTTTAAAATTTGAAGATCAAATTTCCCCCGTAGCAAAGTGATAAAATTTGGCCACCTAAAATCCGGCCGAAATTCGATTTCAATTTTTTTCGTTGTTTTGTGAAAATCTAACCAGATTACCCAACCAGTTTTGTTTACAGAGTCTGGCGATAATCAAACCAAAACATGGATTGTTTGCACAGTCATGACAATCTAAATTCTATTACATTAGCGCCTCAACATGGGGCTAGAAACTTAGTTACTATTGTATTACTTCCGCCTCAATTCATAGCTGAACTGAGGTTGCATCCCTAACTGGGAGTACCTTCCTTTTGCTACGCTTTGGTAAAGTCTAAAACCGGACCGCATTGCCGACCTGAAGTTAGCTCATCTACTAGTTACTTGAAATTGACAAACTCGCGATGACATTTTTGCTGGCAGGCGTCAATCATCCAATCTATGTCTCCGTAGCCAACCGACAAATCTCAAGAGTTTTGCAAATAGAACATCAAATGCCCATCGAATACATGCTATTTTCAAATTGACAACTTGGAGAAAGAAAATACTTGTTAGGATAAATTTAAAATAATTTTTACAACCTTTACTTAACGTATTACCTTTAGACTTTTGGTATTATTAGCTATTAGCTCTAATAAGTTCCGCGGGGACTTCAAGCACCAGGGCAAGTGAAGCGATCAGTCCCCTTTATTGAGTGTCAGAAAGGGAGGGAGGGAGGGAGGGAGGGGGAGCGCATGGGGTAATACGTCTTCTTTCCCCGTCAGAGGAGCCTCAGGATGCTGGAAGAGAACCTCAAATAGTAATTTCTTTTAATTCTACAACGTATACTCATGCATGCATCATTTGGAGGTTAAGATTTAAATAAACGATCTTATCTTTCAGCATAATCATAATAAAGTAACTGCAACGGTTAGTCGTCGAGCTGCACAAATTTAACTAGCCAGTCTCCCCAACCTGAGGTGTATTGTCTATAGAATACTATTAAGTAAACTGCAGCTCATGGTTATTGACTCAAATAGTGCAAGAAACTTGGCTGGTTGGTTAGATGTGTTCTAACCAGGCTCATGATTGCACAACTATCAGTGATTAACTGGTTAATGCAGCATGTGAAACATTTCAAAAAATCAAGGATATCGTCCCCTTCACAATAGCAGATGAAGATTCGTGGGTAGGCAGTTGTGAGTGGACCAGTGCCATCCAGGAATGCTATAAAAATGCTCATGGAGTGTGTTATCTAGGTAGGCAAAAAGCGACAACAGCTCGATTTAAAACCTAAAAAGTCTATAGGAATGTGTCATAAAAACTGGGGTTTGTCATTTGAACGTAAAGCATAAAGCTGTAACGTCACCATTTACCCACGCAGGCTCCTTAGCCGTGGCGATGTCATTCACCCGCTTCAATTAATTTATGCGCATGTGTAATGGGATCATACGCCGAGTCATGCATATTTAGGGAAAATTGGGGGCTTTTACTAGCCTTTTTTTCACTGGATGGAGTCAGTATGCTCCAAGGAGAGTAGTGGAACTATTGAAGTATAAGAAAAACTTGTGACTTGAAAGGAGACGAAACCAGGACTTTGGCGAAATCCGGCTACTGATGTGAAAAGGATTGTTTTCAGTGTGCTTATGAGTGAAGTAAATGGAGGTGAAGAGGAAGGCGCAACGTGAGCACATGTGCCTTTCAAAGCCAACAAAAGAAATGTAATCCTTATGTGCTGGTACCACTTAATCAGAAAGTCAACAGGAACACGGTGGAGAGGCTTCCTCTCTGGAATTGCTAATATTGAAATTTTTTACCCTTTAACAACTTTGCAGTCTCATATTATCCCAGCATTGCCACCGACACACATTTCGAAACGCAAACACAAACAACTTTTTTTCTTTTTAACGATGCGTGTTCATTTCTTGGTAGCCGATACACTTTAAATGACTCTCAGTTGCAGATCCTTCCATGGGTGAAAAACAGCTAACATTTAAATGTGGCAAAGGTAACTAATATAGCTTCAAGAATCAGTCTAGCCGACTCGAGTCGAACCGATTACCTGCTCAACTGCGTTGTCACGGTTAAAAAGTAAAGTGTGCTGTGCTTTATCCTGATTTTTGATAACGTTGTGAAATAATTCAGACGTCCTCGGAGTACTTAACAACTTACTTGGTTGGTTTATTTCAGTAGCACTCACGCCAATACTTTTGAATTTCACAATTCATCCCTTGAGTTCACTGCATCCATGCCAATTCACGCCTTCGGTGATTCAGCCAAAAAGGCGAGTGCTATGTGGTGACAGCAAACTGCACTGAGTGATAGATGCTGTGAGTGGCCTAGTACAAACAGAAATGCACTCTGACCCCACTGATAAGCCCTCAAAGGTCAAAGTAAATTAGCCGCTGTAAGTAGGTAAAAAGTGAATGCGCACATTCAGGAGACCTCTGCTCTGCGTAAATAGACAATGTATACGTCGACTGTGACCCATTTGTCCGCTTCGATGCCTCTCTATCTATCGCTTCTCAATTTATAACTGCAGTCGATGTCAACAGGGTGATATTATAATTTGTTGTATAACAGGGAAGCAAGTTAATTGTAAGTGAATATTTATCCTCTTGCTAAATAAGAAAAGTGTCAAGTTCATGGCATAAATTTTTTTTAAAAAATAGATTATTTACTAATTGCAGAACCATCGGTGGAAGTGCCACAAGCCTTACCTTCATTTGTCCTGATTTTGTAAGAGTTCCTTAGTACCAAAATTGCTATGTTTCTTGTGATATCTTGGCCTTTTTCATTCAGTCAAAACTCGAATACATTCCATTCCAGTTTTGTTTTTGAATAGTAACAGATCAAAACTCGGTTGTGCCATTGTTTAAGCATGGAAGAGCAGAACTCAAGGGTAAACGTGCAATAGTTGATTTGCTGCCCTCCAGATGCTGGAGAAATTTATCTCACCTACGGACATGAGTAATTGAACATTGGCCGGTTGATGATAAGACAGCCTTCTGTGCTTGAGACTCCTCGGTAAGAATTGGCTGTAGGGTGGAAACGCAGGGTGATTAAGGCGAAAACAAGGCACTGAACTTCCTACTGCGATTATGAAATGTGGATGCGATTTTTATTAGTAAGTGCACTTTTGCATTATTTAAGACGTCACTGGTGGCAATCACTACGATTCCTCAGGTTTCGTCCTGATTAAATTAAACTAGCCTCTTCCTATTTCAAAGTGAGATGGAATGGTAAACATGATAAAATACTTAATTTTCTTGTCCCATTCCATGCACCTACTTTAATCAAGAAGTCTTCTTAATTGGATGATAGATAAGATTTGTGTATTTGTTTTAGAACTTAACCAAAGTTGAATTGAAAATCAGGTAGAGGAGAATGATCTAATGCAGCTCAGGAAAAAATTTACATTTAGTCCTCAAGCTTAACATGCCACGCTCTTCGCTGCCACTCGTTGAATGTCATCCCACAACTTGGCACGCCCCCTGGAGTTCTCATGATTTGATTGGTCGCTCTCGTGAAGGCTAAAATTAGGTTCACTCACCCCTGGATCTCGCTTACAATCGTTAATGGCACGTCAAATATCATTCCCAGCGGTAATGAACACAGCAGACTTCTTGAAAAAAAATTGCCTCTTAAAGGAGCCATGGATTTGCTTACAGGTCCTATTAGGGAGGTAACGTTTTTGGGAGGTACACTGATTGCTATTGAAGCGAACTGAGAAAATAAAACGCTTGCACCAAGAAAAAGCCCTTATTTTTTTCTTTTACTGATACGAAACTCTATGTGTTTAATTTCATCACCTTAGTCAAAACGAGGCAAGGGAAAATGGGACAGCAGGCGTCTTTTGATATTTCAGGTGGGATGTCAAAAGCGTTTCGACTGTGTTTACTACATCATCGTCTTTCAGTATCTTTAACATACGAGGCAATAACATAGCATTTGGAAGAAGTAACGAATAAAATAAATCAAAGCGTTTATTCAAAAGTTGATCGTCGTAATAAATATAGGCCAAAAATATCTGCCACTTGGTGTATCAGTTAACACCAAGGATTGAGATTTTTCTGATCAGGACGGTTCTGTCAATAAGAGTTAATGTAGAAATCAACATCGATTGCATGATGTAAAGGGACAACAGTTTAACTGAAATCTGCGTAAACGCTTGCAGAACGAGGGTTGTTAATGACTAATATTAAGGGTGTATAAAGAGCAAAAGTGATGTCAGTTTGACGCTTTCAGTACTCCATCCCATGATTATGAGAAAGATGCGAAAGGTTAAAATAAAACTGAGTAGTACACAGACGCAGTTGAGAATTTAAATTGCTAAACTAGCATAGCTCGCAGTGTTTAAATATAAACCTGTCGTATCACGAGTGTATGCTAAAGAAGCTTTTTGTTCCTCACATACTTTTGGGCAACCTACTTGCCTATTTCGGTTTGTGAGGCTATGAGCACAGCCTGCCACGTTGAATATGTGATTCGGAGAAAATAGAGCACGTCCATGCGATTGGTGCATTAAAATTGACCAATCATACCTTGACAATATTCTGATTGGTTGCTTAGTTATTTGTGGTCTGAAAAGACGCACCAACTTTTGCGGCGCAGATCTACAACAAATGTTGCCATAACGCTCTTAAATGTGGAGATTTCAGTATCATCCCGTATTTAGCTGAACGAAATGAAAGAAGTCTTACAGTTTCAATCATTTCTACTCCTAATACTATTTTCAATGCCTTCATGTCTTTCAACTCCTGGTTTATTTAACTTTAGTCAGGAAAGTGCATTTATTGAGATCGACACGCAACACTTCTCATGCTCCAGAGATATTCAGAAACTTTTCTCTCTTTCAATTGATATTTATCCAAGTACCAACTCTTCAATACTTTTTACGGGGATAAGCGGAAGTTTGGTACCGAACAACCCGTCAGAAGATGCTTCCAACAATTTTAACTCTCCTGGACCTCGAAGTGGCTCCCTTGCACTATTTATTTACACTGAGCGGCCCTATTTTAGACTCATGGTGATGCGACTAAATGACTACCAGGTGCGGTTCTACCTGCACCATGCTTTTGGTTATTTCGATAAAAGTTGGAAGGAATGGCATAAAGTAGAAGTGCTTTTCGCTCGAACAGGATCAAAACGAACAGAAATCCGTTTCAAGGTTGATCAAAAGGTTAATAGAGGTATTCTACGCATGGGTGATATACTCTGGCCTGATTGGACGGAACTCAAAGCTAAAGCAACTAATGAAACGACTACCAAACAGCAATTTTACTTTAATGAAGCTTTCCTCGGCTTCCCCCCAAATGGCACAATGGCACGCTTTGCAATTGATACACTCATAAAATATCACGACGATATTCGATCTGCTTTTGTCGGCGCCGGCGACACAAATGAGTATGAAGGGAGTTCTGTGGTAAAATTTGGGCCCTTTCGTGGTGCCATGAGGTCCTTTCTAATCGCAAGTGAATGTGCCTGTGGGATGACAAGCGCCTTCGGTCCGAAGATGATGCAGATCGGATCTGGAGTTAAAATGCAGAGCGTTTGTGATGTGAGCGCAGTACCCCCTCTGAGCTCTAGTGTCTCGGGCTCCTGTCACGGCACTGTTAGCGGACTCCCTTGTGGGTGTGTCGGACTTCAAACTAAAACCAACTGCTATTGTCCTCTCAAACGTTACTGTGGTGCGTTGAAACCCCTTGGTAGGTTCGCATTTCTTCCCACGCATGAAAACTATTAGTTCTGATGGTATCCATTCGCCCCAAAATCATCATTAATGACGTTACTCACGGGTTAGCAACAGCACTATTCCTTCAGCATATGGGTAAATAAATAGGAAGGAACGCTCCCATACTCCGTATTTTGCCACTTTAAAGATCCTTTAAGACGCCACGCTTGGGTAACTCAAATACCTTAAATAATGCTTCATGCAAGATCGCAATCGTTTTGACAGGTAATTCTGTTCCCCCACCAAGACAGAGAAGGCGCTTAATAAATGCACTTCAGTAATGTTTATTAGGCCAGTTTAGATGAACGAGGTTCTGCTTGAGCGCCATTTAATCTGCCTTACTGCGGTCTTTGCTGAAACTGATTCTACATTTCCATTTTGATTCCATTCATAGTGTACGACTGACTTTGCGTCTTAAGGTAAAGAGGTAACCGGTCATAAACTGTGAAAAAGATTATTTTATCCCTGTGAAAGAGCTTATGGTAACTGCATTTGACATTTATATTTACACCAGAAATTACGTTTGTGTTTGAGCTTTAAGCCTAGAATCACATACTGGCAGTACATAGAAGCAAAACTTAGAGAGGAATAGCCAATTCCTACTAAATGGCCACAGCTCAACAGCGCATTGTGGAAAAGTAGATGAATGGATTTATTCAGCCGTGCTGGAGCGCCGATGATGCGTTTTCACATAAAATGCGCTAATTAGGAATGGGAGTGTCGGTAGCCGCGGCGTGTGTTCGAAGCCTGCCCACCCGTGATTGGGCTGTGCACACAAATGATACAGAATAATTCTACACTTACTTGGAATCTAAAGATCCGAAATTATGAGATTTTCAGCATCAACTTTTTGAAAAAAACAATAGGTGCAAATTCAACGCCACTTTGAACATCCCTCGTACAGTCTGTCTTGCTTAGTTCTTCACGCCCAACCACAAATGATTGGTTGCTTCTTCAAAGCTTGCAAATAAATCACAAGAAAAGTCTTACCTAATAGTTGTCATTAGGATCAGAAAAATTTTACACGCATTGAGATTCAATGGTAGTGGGTGGTTTTTGCGGAAACCCTTCATTGAGGCTTCACAAGTTCGAGGGACTGAAGATGCTGAGTCATAGCTTTGCGCATACTTAACAAACCAGAGGTTTGGGTCTTTAAAGGGATATAAGCCCATTACAGACGAGATGGAATTATATACTGCAACTTTGTATAAAGTGGTTGCATCAGTATAAGCGGCCTGATGATCACGAATTGCCTATTTAAGGACTTCATGTCAAGCGCATGTTCTCTTCCAACATAAAACATAGGTGTATGTCATGTTTTCCATTCGTTTTATATGTCAAAATGTAATTATGATAATTTTTTTAGGCCTCAAGTCGACACGCGTTGGACTACTTCAGAATGGCTCCCAAATGCCAGCTTTGAGTAAAGAAGCAGACCTTTCAGTCATCTACGAACGGGACCGGTCCTTAAAATTTCTAACTGAAGGTCCAGTTACAAATAATCAAATGGAATCATGCTTCGCTAATATATTTCTCTGCAAAAAAAGTGAGTCCAGATCATTTTTTGCATTCTTCATAGGGGGACATTCTAACGATTATTTACTTATTTTGCAGATATCTCTTACAAATTTTGGATGTTCGTTGACCCAGTGGCTCTGATGAACGGATCAACCACGGTGATAAAGCATGCATCACATCGAAATTCCCCATGGCATATGCAAATCTCCTACAAAGGTTCTCCCAAGGGGATTTCGAATCCGGAGCATGTCATGAAAATTTCGGCTGAGATCCGAGCCTCACCATACTTTACCTGGAACATTGATGGATGCAATACTGGCATCCATGTTACACCCGGTCAGTGGCATCAGGTTGCAGTAAACTGGGACAAAAAAACTCTCACCCTTTTCATCGACGGAAACCTTTGCTCCAGTGCTAGTCAAAGAACTCTGGCTATCACAACAACAAGTGACCAACGATTTGGCGCTCGTCGCACTCCCTTCGTCTTTATCGGTAACCATGGTGTTCAAGATTTCTTTTTCAATGGTGCAGACCTCGTCCCCACTTTCCTCCGCTTCACTCAACTGGCAGACAGCCACGGAAAGATAGTCCTGACTGCCATTAACAAACAAGACGATTTCTACTCGGTTTTCCGACTAGATAAGTCAAAACCTCTCGCGGCCGTACGGCTATCTGGTGTGAATGTCACCATATTACTCGCGGATGGAAGGCTTGCTGTGGACTCCAGACAGCAAGAGTGTAGTGTCTTTCAATTGCCAGTGAGTTGCGTCACCAGTGATTCATGCAGCGTAGAGGTGGAGAGTCGGGGCCCCAACATCATTGTGCACAGTCAGAACCTGCAGCTGAACACCGAGGCTGACTCAAAGCTGTGTAATATGATGCGACAGCAGATTAGTCAGACTGGTCTAGTGCCAAATTCACAAATTCTTCTGTTTAACCGGGGACGAAATGAATTGCTCAGGCGACACCTCATCCGAACCAGCAAGTGCCAAAATTTACATAATTTATTTTAACTGGCATTGGTGGTAAAAAATCGGTTCGTCGTTACAATATTGCAAGGTGGCCTTGTCGAGCAGCGCCATGGTGTGCCTCGAAAGCCCAAGCAGCTGTGTTTAGGAAGCAATGCCACCATTTATTCTGTAGCATCATTGTGTTGCGACTGCATTTTACGCCTCAGTAGGTACATACACACCTAAACACACAGTTTGGACGTGCGCATCCTGCAAAAATTTATGGTTGCTGCTAAGTTTGTGGTATTAATTTGCGGTGGGGAAACAACGATTCTGCTTGATGTTCACTTAAACTTCGGCTCTTGAGATGCAAGGGTTGCGTGTTGTTCCCGCTCTAAACGACGCACTTAGGGTCACTTCGTTTGATGCAGCCTCCCCACAGGTGTAGTTGGATAGCGTTGCATAAACAAAGTAATGTAACTGGGTCACAAGACGTGTTCAAAGCTGAAAACAGTTAATCAAGTATCCTTTAATCAGTGAAGCATCGAAATACATAGACTTTAGGCCTTCAGAATGAGTGCAATCGCCTTCTTAAATAAACGCTTTTCTAATTGACGATCAGAGAGTGTTCCTTTAAGAAATCGGACTTTGCTGGCAATTAGTTTTTCCTAGAAAAGCTCTGAAATACTCCTACTTACGCCAAGCTATCTATTGTAGCACGTTTCCCAAATCTGGACTGCAATTTCGACCACCTGCAACCTAGTCCAATTGGCTTGTCTCTAGAGCGTACCGGCGCGTGCAAGCCAACGGAGGCGTTTCCGAGCCTCCAAGTGCAATCTGCCGACGATTTTACAAAGTCACCTGTAAAGGGAGCTATGGTGACTTCAATGAGCCAGTTAGTGCTCCATCCTCTTGCAACCAATCTGGAATCCTACTGTCTTCGGGATCTCGAGATGTGCCAATTTGGGTTGACCATGTCCTTCTGGATGCTACCTTTGACCGTCACCAACGATTCCAAAGTTTGGCCTATTTTGCGACAAAGTGGACCCTCAGGAAGCCAAATTACAGTGGATCTTATGCAAACCAACGGTCAGTTTGACCTGGAAACGAGGGTCAAGAGTTTACAAACAATTATCGCAGGAAAGGCGATATCAAAGCTATGGACAACAAAAGCAAGTTATTCGAAAATACCTTGAACATCTATCTGTTAATTGCTAGACCTAACTCAGCGTCGACCTGCATCAACGATAGTGAAGTACATTTCTGCTTATAGACTCGTAAAACTTCTCATTTTTAAGCTAAGTGGCAGTAATACTGTTTAAAAAGAAGAGACTACGAATCAGGTGTTATGGTAGGTTTAAAAGAGTTTCCAAATTAGCCTTTCCTACTTTGATGTACACATAAGTACATTGGTTGGATAAATGTGCTAAACGTCAAAAGTCACCAGCCACACCAAAGTGCAGTGTAGCATGAATTTTTGGATACTTTGATACGAAAAAAGTGAATAATTTTGGCTTTGAGTAGCCGATTCGGTAATTAAAGAAAATTAAAGTACAGACATGATTTATATCCGCCAATTAATGCTAATTGGTCTTAACAGGTTCCTTTAGAGACCAGCAAGTGCCGATTTCACAAAAGGGAGTCTGTTTTTATAACTATTGCAGATACTTTCGGATTCACCTTACAATAGGCAAAGTATTGTTTACGGCCTGATATTTTCAAACCTCTAGTATTTTCTGGTAATCAAGAAAGGTAATTATTGGACCACCAATCGACAATGATGTGCCGCTCTTCTTTAGGCCAGAGTTACCGCGGCAGATGGTTTATGGACGCTTGTAACTGTTTCCTGGTCGCGGATTGCTGGTCTCTCAGTCAAGCTTAATGGCAATCTAGTGAGTGCCGCTAGAGAGTCTCATGAAGGGATCTCGAGTTGGACATTCCCCATTGAAGAGGGGCTCTGGCTCGGTCGTCGCGAGGAACAGACCACGGGGGAAGGCGTGATCATTGACGACTTTCAGTTCATACCCGCAGAATTGAACTATCTGGCTTTTGTAAATCAGGAAATAGGTTGGTTAGCAATTTAATAGATTTTACTAATTCAATGAAACAAATTAAAATTAGACCAGGAAGTCGTCTTTTTTCTTTCAGATGTTCAACTATCAAATCAGGGGCTGAGGCTATGCAGCAATGCCACTTGCTTAGACAGCTTCTCATGCTTATCAATCCAGAACAGTGACGCCTCACTAGGAGAATTGTAAGCTTATGTGCTGTAAACCAACTTTCATGGCATTAATTTGCTTGCGAATTAATCTCCCTGAGATGTTACTACAAATACCGATTTTAGGATGATAAGGTCACTTCACCTTAAGTCAATCAGACAAGTTAAATAGCAAAGCAAATATGAATTAAATCCCCTCAAGCAAGAGACGGGAGAAGTGACTTTAAGCAGCACAGATATTGGGATGTTGATTTATGGTTGTTATTTTGACTGCAGAACTATGAAGTAAAGAGGGTAAATACCTTGACAGAGATAACACTAATCGAAACCACAATTGTACAATTAGTCAGCATAAAGGAATGTCTTAAATTGACAATTGTTTAACAATGAAATGCCTTGTCATTTTGTTATTTTAAGGTTTGCCTTAAAAATGAACATCCTATTCATCCTCACAGAGATGTATAAGAAACGGGCACCAATCTTTCAGCATACTTTTACGAAGGCATCTCTAGAAGCTCAATCTTTGCCACCTACATAGGTGATTTGCATACTTTTATTCATGCCTTCCTCCCTTAAGCTTGCATATCTAGCACGGGTGCCATGGACTTCGGATGGCAAGAGCTACGAAATTTTTCCAACAAATCTGCTCCCATTACTCTTTGTTAGGGTTAGAAAATTAAGAGGCTGTCATGGTGCACCAGGGCTTCTATTGTTGTCCAGTACTTCATGTCTGTTGAAACTCACTTTGTTCACCAATCAGTTATAGAGCCTCTTATAACGACCCCTTTTCAAAACCTGTTAGAAAAGTTGACATGTTCAGTACATTCGCTGTTGACGCCTTGGTTTCTCTTACCCATGCCTGGAGTCACATATATGTGTCACATTAAGCATATGATGCGACGTTCATCAAAGCGCTCCGCAAGCACAGCGGCAAGAGTTTCCGGAAATCAAACGATTGTGGATTGTTTTAGCTGAAGATAATTGTTGTTTCCGATTTATGTGCAGTAACTGAATTGCTTACTTCTACAAAGCAATTGTTGGCGCAATTCAGGCTAGCAAAATATTTCTTAAATTTCCCAAAGAAGAGGAATTGCACGTACTCACCAAACTTTGAAGCTATCACGCAGCCCCGCATTTATCTTCGTAGCCAGCCCTTTTTTGTAGGCTGCAAAGGTGAATGCACTCATAATCTCAAAAACTGCGTGATTTGGGCGGTGAAAACCATGAGGACGAATCCACACTTTCGTAGTTCGGATTCGTTACTGGAGTTAATGGCCACCCCCTCCTTGTAGAGGACAGATTATTGTGCACTAAACATTTGTTTACCTTCGCCCATATCCGAAGAGATTTTTGGGATTACAAAATCCAGCCTAGAGGAGCACAATGGTTTCACAAACACGGGACGGAATAATCACAATGAGAGGATTCATCACATTAATCGGGTGCTTTTCTATTCCCCCATTCAATGAGAATAAGGTGAACGTGTGAATCCTACTTTTCGTTCTTGCTCATGGTTGACCACAATAAATGTCTAGCTGAGGTAATAGCTTCATTGGTAGCCTCTTCTAGAGCTTATCATCCGTCAAATAGGTTAAGTCTTATATTTGACAAGGTGACAGGCTAATGGCTGCGTGTACCTTAACTGATGCACCCGTAGCCCTTTATATTTGTGCAGTTTGTCGAATTCTTCGTGGTTCGCCAAAAGCGAAGCTCATTGTTTATTATCCATTTCTACTAACGTAGAATGCTACCACACCTTCAAGCAAAATGAGGTTGCAATTTTACATTGTTTTTTGTTCAGCTGCCGTTGTGAGAACCCGTCACGTGTGTGTAAGGAACTTACATTTATACCCAAAACTCGTAAAGAGCCTATGACTTCGCCACCATCGTCACTGCTATTGCCAGCATCCTCTCCACCATTACCAAGAACCGCGACCACAGTGCAGCCCACAAACGAACCAGTATTTGCCGTGTCGCAATCCTCAACCATTGTAAATCACGCCCCAGCTGAACACACTAGCATGACTAAATCGCATTCTTTGGAGCCCCAATCGCCACTGCAAAGCAACACTGTTTCCTTCACTCCTCGGTGCAATCCACCGTGTCAAAACAACGGAAAGTGTGTGTCCTCAATAACTAATGGTGAATTTACATGCGACTGCTCTGAAACGCCCTTTTGGGGAAGTGACTGTTCGCGTGGTAAGCAATATGAATACCTGCGTGTTGGAGTGTTATTGTCTTGTGGGCCAAATAAACCATTAAAAATAGTTGTTTTGATAAAAGCCTCAACACCTTTGAAATAAAATTCCCCAATTGTGTAACTTGGGATAATTACATGCAATTTAAAACACCATTGTGACTACAGCGCTACACCAAGCTGTCAGTATTTTTTGTCTGATTATAGAGCATGTCGGTTGGCTTACCAAGGACGAAGATGTGCTTGATGTCGAGCCAAACCACAAACTTTTCGCATTTTACGGAACAGTGCATAGTAACACTAGACAACGATTCATCTTCCGAACTCAAATTCCTATACAACCAGAATTCGCCTCGATCAAACGCATTCGGAGTTCCATGATTCGATCTTTATCAGCTGAACGCATGGCGCTCTTGACGGTTGAAAGTGACTTCTTCACTTATAGACTATTCATGGTACGTTACTTTCCTGTAGTGTAAATGCATATTTACCGATTGGGGCAAGCATCCTACCGCAGTACAGCTCGATCGGCTTCCTGTAACTTAGATTTGCCTTTCCTTCTGACCCATTTGCCCTGCTTTGCGTCAGAATGCGCCGCTAGTGCTTGAACTGAGAAATGACAGGATAATGCGTACATTCCTTTTCCTCACATGGGCAACCTATTACGGAAGTCTGTAAGAAAAGCGGGTTTTATACTTCAAATTTATTTTGTAAACAAACGAAAAATATTGACGGTTTCACCCACATAACTAGCAAACTGTTATTTTTAAACATGCGTAGATTATTCTATCGATGCTTTAAGTAGTAAATCATAGCGATGCAGCAAAAAAATTACGGTCGCTCAGCAACTATTCTTGTTAGTGACTGTTCGTGGTGAATTAAGATGCCTCACAAGAACCAGAAATGTGTTCAATAAACACAGCAAGTGCAATTTAGGGTTTGAGTTTAAAAAACTTGGGAGAACTACGCCACTGATGAAATTGAGCAGACAACAAAACCTTTTTCATCCCCGCAAGAAGTGGACTGCATGTTTCACTTTCACTACCATTCAGTATGCCTCGAAATCTGTGAACAATTGAGTGAAATCAAAGGCCGTTAAGTAGAATTATTGGATTATTTATTAATTCCCATCAAAGGATATCGAAGCCTGTTTTAACACCTTTATCCCTCTAGAGTACACTTTGCCGACCTCTCAGTGCATTTCACAATATTTTGTTCATATCACGCCACCTTAACAATTTTACGTCCAGATTGATTCCGATCTCTTCTTCGTCACTGAGGACAACACAACGTCTCGAGTCTGGTTGATTCCATGTGCTCATAGCACCAGCCTTATGCTGAACGATGGAGAACTTCACGTTGTTGAGGTGGAGCATCGCGACGCCTTTTTACGTGCGAAAGTGGACGGCGTTGCTGTTTATCCTGCCAAAGCGGTATCACAGACCTGTGACACGTGGCTCTTCTTCAGCCTCAATCCTCACACAAACAGTAAATACTTTCATGAGTTTTAATACCATATTTTGTGCCTAAAACGTGTCCAGGAGTTTAGTCACATTTTTGATTGTCGATTGGTCAGCATGATTGAAACCCTTCCTCTGAACTCCAAATACAAAAGGACTTATAGTTTAACATAGATGTTCTAAATTTAAAGCTCAAACGTTGGTTTATAGATCACCTCTATGAGGAAAAGGTGATACCTGAGAGCAGGGAAACCAATCCTCCACTGGCCAATGCGTTTCTCGGGTCACGGCCCGACGGAGAGGAAGAATTCAAGGGAGCCATCGGAGGTGCATATTTTAATAATGTTTTCCAAACTGAATGTGGGGAAATTGACAGGTGCCCTTTTGATGAAAAGCAAAACTAAAACAAACGTTATTCAGCTGCCAGTTTATTAAAGTCAGATTAAATTCCTTACATCAAAAACACGTTCTTGAAAGGCTGCAAAAGGCGCTAAGTTTATGCAGAGGCCACTTTTTGGTTTTGCTTTCGATTTTCTTAAACGCAGCTTTGAAATCAGGTGGAATAGCTGTACCTTGCCTAGGAATGATTTTATTTATCGCTTGAATTCTGGCAATATTTTGCGCTTGCACTTGGTGTTGCAGTCTCGGTGGGACCACAGCCCTCTGTACATTTATCATTTTAATTGCATTTGCGTTGTAGTTACAGCATTTCAAATGTTACTTTTCTAAATATAAGTAACAATAATAGCTTAACAGGCAACCAGCTAAATTGTTTTATTCAACTGCCAAGAATTGGTGTGGTAAAATGATGCTGTTTTGACCCGGTATAGGAGAAATGGGACATTAATATGGCTATTTAAACTTTTCTTCCAGGGTGGACGGTTGACGACGAGGAGATGATCACGCCTACTACTATGGAGTCGAGAGATACTCCAAACACTGTGTACCGTCTGAACAGGCGTTTCGGTCTGTCCAACGGGGACTTTGATTGGATAAGGCTAAATTCTCTCACTCCCGTCACCGTTCTCATCGATGACGGTGAGTGAAAGATTAACGCGTTTTGTTCGTTCTGTTAGATTTTCTCCCGTCAGAATGATTTATAAACATGCATTATCGAGTACGCACTTGCTGTTTGAGGAGAGCCAAAAGTATATACCGTAATTTAATGCGTCATTTTAATGGAAATGTGAAGGAAAAATGACCGACGAGATTGCCTGCAAGCACACAAAGAATGCATTTGAGTTCTTGCTTTAATCATGCGAATTATCTCAAGTTGGCAGGTTGCTCAGCACAATTTTGTGGAAGTTTGTGAGCATCCAATTAAGCTTGTGGAAATCTGACTTAAGGACTCGTGATTAGTGTTTAAGAATGCAAAGTTTGACACCAACCACGATTAAGTATTTTATAAAACATCCTAAGAAGCCTGATTTTGTTTGGTTTACTTTGTGTACCATATGTTATTCATAGGTATAATGCCTATTCCGGCAGACGATTTCACAAGAACGCTTAGCAAAATGACCACAATGCTAAGCATTTTCTAAATGTAGTAAGTAATAATGATAATAACAGTGATAATTATTCTCAATCAGATGTGATACGGTAGTTTACACCAGTGAATTTCACCACACCAATAGTTGATCATGTAAGAGTCTCCAGAGTGCATAATTGCCTTTCGTACTTGCGTTGGAAGAGCGCGATACAGGGCATTTCAGAATGTGTTTGTGAACCAGGTGCTTCACACTCTCATAGTGGACCTCCAGAATTCAAAATCCATTTGCACAGCATCCTAAGAACCATGGGGTTGCAGTTCTCGCATTCGCCTGAAGTGCTTTGCGAATGCTTCTGCATGCCCATGGTTATAATTCATGCTGCCAAGTTAATAGCACATCCTTACAGCTGCACTGGCCCAGACATTGGAGGGATTTTTCATATTAAAAACAATCAGGCGTCTTTTCTGTAAGACAAGTAAAATTAATGTCTCTTTGTAGCATTTATTTTCAAAAGTAGACAGTAATCATTTTTTTTTCACGGGAGTCCTAGGGTTCTCACTTAACTTAGACTGTCAGAAGCCGTTCAACATCGCCTACGATATCATCAAACAGTGCATCGCCATAAATGTTAACAGTTCTTGGAGAAAAATTCCTACCAAATGAATTATTTGAATGAATTATTCATGCCAGATTAGGTGCAGACTGTAAAGGAGGTAAGCGATGATGGATGTTCTTTTAAGGGAAAATTGTGATTGTTTACATTGCACGCTGAAGTAAAGCCATGGATTCTTGATTATTTTTGATAAATTTTCATTTAGTTCTTCCCTTAAACACTCTATTACGCGGTGGGTAAGAAACAGCTCTCTTTTATTAATTCAGTGGTCAAAAAGACATCACCAAATTCTTCCAATGCGGTGTGGTTCTGGGTCGTTGGTTGTATTAGTTTGGGCCTGCTTCTAATGCTCTTCATCTGCTGGGCCTGTCTCCGCCTCCGTAGTCGAAGGAAAGCTGACAGGAAGGGAGTCTGGCACCGCAGTTACCCACCCTTCAAACCAGTGACGACTAAGTCGCCATCACTGACCAGTCGGCTCTCTTCCAACAACTCCATGCATCCACTGAAGGACAAGGAGGAAGTCTTATCTACAGTGACAAACGGTAGCCATGTGTCACCCAAATTACACAGACTCAAGGCCTGTAAGCCTTCGTTAACTATAAATACAGGTTTATCTTACGAAGTTAGTTAACCTTTATATTTGTATAACTTGAAGTCGATCACAAAGAACCATTAACAACTCATTTACATCTTTCGATAAAAAAGTGAAACTCAATTTGTTACATTCACCTTCAAACTTAATTTCATCCCTACCTCAATGAGTTCGCTGTCCATTAAGATTTTCGGTTAGAGGTGATTAGCTTGCTTTTAGACACAACCCCCTGCAACGACGGTTCAACCTTGACAATGGACAGTTTGTGGCGAGCAAGAGTGCTGACGCTCCAGCCTTCCATGAAGTATGCGTTGCCTTTACTCCACGCGACCTCTGAAATAAATCTTACTTTAAATTATCACTCAAAGTCAAGTTGCGGAGAAGAGTTCTTCATGTCATGTCTGCTTGGGCTAATGCTGACCATAGAGGAACTTATTTATTTTTATGCAAAAACCGATAAATATGACAGATTGTGACTTTTTGGAAGTGCCTCGAATAGGGAAGGCGAGTTTATTTAAACTCTAGATATTAGTGCATTGAGGCAAAGCCTCTTTGTATTAGTAGGATCCAAAAGCTTTTGCGATCAAATTTTACAAAGCATCGATTCAGTTTTTGAGTTGGGAGTCGAGTTGTAGCTGTGCATATTAGTCTTTTAGTGAAGGCTGGTTTCAACTAGGCCGTGGAATGGAACATGCACCTCTAGCAGACACCTCACTATTATACAATCCATATCTACCACATCAAAATCTAAAGATGTCAAATTTTTGCCTAAACAGACTCGGAAGCATCGTTAGCTCGAGCTCTCCCACTGCAACATCGACTGTCAGTCTCTGTCCCCACGACGAGCCAGACGATGTTGAGGAGATCATTGTCACGCCGAGCGGCGATTCAGTGATCACGCTGGCCGCAAACCACGGCATCTCCATTAAACAATGGAACACCTCTGTAAATTCTTCTGTTTCACATCATACTTGGGGACAAATATGAATGCAAACTAATACAGGGTGTTAACACAAAAGATAATCGCTTTTGGATTAAAAGGCAAGATTACCTAATAAACTGAAGTTGCGACATAGAATAGTAGCATAGGGTTGCGAATGACATATAAGAATTGTTTAGTGTGCTTAACCTTTTCCAGCTGAATGCATTCCCGATGATAATGGGAATTCTGGCGGTCAATCCACACTAAAGAAATGTTAGCGCATGCACAAGCAGCTGAACTTTGGAAGTGGACTGAAACGGTGCCCTAACCATGATAAGGGTCCCACTGAAACGGCTTCACAGTCCACACCATAGATCCGCCTCATTCACTGCCATCACTTTCAATGATAGCCCTGAAGTGCTTTACATGTGAATTCTGTGAATTTCCACAATCGGTTTTTGACAGACCTATACAAAACTTAAAGCAACCTTAATTCACATTCTTATTGAATTAAAAGAATGCATGAAGTTAGTAAGACCGTTAAATAGTCAATAGTTAAGTCACTTGGTGAAAATTCGCCTGTAATTGCAGAGTGTGCTGATATAAATGTGCACCGTACTTTATTCGTAGCTTCATTTCAACAGGTGAAATACTACAATTTTGAAAAGATCTGAACGTAGAGTCACCACAAAAGATATGACCCACAGTTTTTTAAGACTGTCGATTCCGTGTCAGTTAAAGTTGATCGCACTCTCTTACCTAAATTTACTCGTGAGAGCTCAGGAAATAACACCTTCCATTCTTTCGGCGAAGGACCACAAAATTACTAGAGGCCGTCTAGACCACTAATCCTGACAAGTAACCGCAGAAATTTGCCCATACTTATACCAATAACACCTTATCCACTACTTTGATAGGATGGCAGCTGTCAGAGGGAAATTTTATTCCGACCCAAGAGTCAATCAGACCCAAGAACTTGCGGGATTATTTCCCTCTACGAGAAGAATGGTCTCTTGTTTGCAGACAACGCAAATAACGCACACCTCTATCCGCTCAATGCCGACTTGCCATCGGCTTCAGTGCGACTGCCTACAACTATATGGGGCGTGTTTCCCTTCAATGATCTCGTTCTTTTTGTCACCGCTTCTATAAACGGTATCACGAATGACTCATTTGCTTCCCTCCATATCTGGTCGCCAGCTCTCAAGGCCCTGGTGGTAGAGAGTCCACTAAGAGTCAAACCTCCGTGGGCGAAGAAAGGCTTCCTCCCACAAGATGCTAAAAGGTTGCAGCCTCTTCTAGGTCCCAATAGGGAGAATCTTCTACTTCGCTGGCTCTGCCTCGGTTCTGAAGACTATTCCTTCTCCGTAACGGTCAACCTCTCCACAGTTTGTAGGGAGATAAAGCTCAATAAAAAACCCTTGGTCACATTAGATCCCAATATTTCAGCGACACTAGTAAGACACTCAATGAATTTGCATAGAACAACTTTCCTCACAACGGATATCGCCGTTACTGGTGAGTGCTCATAACTGTTATGAAGTTCAATACTAAAGTGATAAAGAAAGGTAATTCATGATTTTGCCTTTTAGGCGACACCCATGGCACTTTGCACATCTGGGATGTACAATCCGGCACAACATACCGTTCTGTGCAGAGCGATCCCATCCCGATAGATGGCCCTCTTCTAAAAAACCTGGCGCAGTATGACTTTTCTAACCTAACCGTAGCATCCAAAGCTGGTCCTATCACCGCGCTAGCGGCAACGGAGCCTCAGCCAACCGAGGCTGGCAGCTTCACGTGGTTCTGCTCGGGTGATGAGTCCGGGTGCGTGGTAGTACGCAGATGCGTGGCAACGGCTAGTGGTGCAGTGAGGAACGTCGCTACGAGGATTCATGCTAAATTTCGACCCTATTCCCACACCAATCTGGTCTACTCAGCGGACAGTGTTACTTGCGTTAGTTTGCTGAGCCGCCCTCAATGGAGGAAGAAAAAACCGGAGGCTTTCCTGGCTACTGGCGATCTTTCGGGCTGCATTCGCGTTTGGCTACTGCCTCAGCGCACACAACTAGCTCAGCTCTCCGCCTCCTGCGAGTTTGGCCTCCGAGACCTTGTTCTCACGCAGTCGAGTTCCTCTATGACCCTTTCTGACCAATGGTTGCAGGTAGTGGGGTTGGTGCGGCGTGAAAGATGCGTCGGTTCCAGCTATGAGCATGGACATGTCGTCATAATTCACTTGAGTGCGAGGGAGGAAAACGGCGTGCCCAACGCTATGCACAGTCCCCGCATCAGAATTGTGCACAAGTTGTAGATGACTAACAATGACGAGCCACATTCACGCATTACTACCACAAATCATCAACAACTAATGATTTAATTTTATTGTTTTATATTTTGTGTATATTCCAAGATGACGACTATGTTTAGTGTTTTTTTGTTCAGTTCGAACATAACGCTCTCTATGTATCACTAACTCCTTGCCATTTTCTGTAATTATACTTGGTTTACATTCAAAATGACACTGACTTGGGTTGCCACACATTGATTTTGAGTGGGCTCATGCCCCAATTGATACATAAATGTAATGTACGCTCAATCGCCCATTATCAAAAGCTATCGAAGACCTTATTCATTACTGATTTAAAAATATGTAAAAGTAGCTGTGGATCCGTTTACTAGGTCCCACCAATTTTAAAAGCTCTGATTGTTTTTCTTTGTCACCCTCGCACACCGTACAGCTCCATCAGACAAGTTTGACGGCAGCATGAGTGACTCACGCACGGAATAGCCATCACCGCTTCGGCCAAAAGGCACGGACGCAATTCCTCTCACATCGCCACACCGGAAAAATGGTCTTGCGCTTTCTTTGTTTCGACAAACTTATTTATTTTGAAAGAGCTTTTATGCATTACAAAGAGTATTTTGGGCATAAATAAGACTCAAACTTCCTTGTGAGGTTGTGTTATTCTACAGCGTTTTGTAGCTCTTTGTAGGCGCAAAATAGCACTTTGACAAATTCTGCCCTCCTGTTTCAAAATCAGTGCTTTTAATAACAAAATTTGGTCTGATAGCACAATGTTGCATTCATAAGTCCTGAAAGTTATGTAAGTGGAAAAAAGTGTGGTTGTAATCTTCGCTTTAGGGCTTTTAAATGAAAAACTATAGTTTAACAGATTTAATTTGTCGGTGTTTCAGCCATTAAGCCATTTACGTATGCGTAAATGTTTTAGGAAGCAGTCGTTTAGGCAATATCAGGCACTTTGGAAATGAAGTGGCATGGTTCCATTGACACGTCTCTCATGGGCCGTCAGAGACCCTTTTGTACATGGGCCGAGGTGGGAAGCTCCATCCACTCTGTATTCTTCGTTACATGTCCACGCAGGAAAAATGAGTATTTGGCTGTCTTCCTTCCTGCGCTGTGAGGTTGCGTTTCTGTTCCCATGCGGTCTACACTTGAACACAGGAACATTATGAAGGCTCATTTCTTTCATATCCAGAGCCCTTTCTGTCGAAGTTTAAGGTGTAAAAGCTATACGAATCATTAGTGTAAGAACTTGGAGCAGGTTAGCTTGTGCACACTTAGTGGGTCTTCATCATGTCTTTTGCCAACGAGCCGTAAAACTGGAGATGAGTCCCGTTTGGATGCTAGGGATTCCACGGGGAATCACGAATGCTTCCAAAATACAGAAAGCTATTCCCATCAGACTCTATTTGTGTTGCATTGGGTGGTTTTTCAGCCAATTGTAGTTCGTTAACTTTTTTTCATTAAAGATTCTGATTGGAGGTGCCAAGCATTCAAATAAAAGTGATGCAAATCAAAGTCAGGAACCTGATGTTCACAGTAGCGCTACAACACAACCACAAATATCCCTCACTTTTTGACATCGGTACTAAATGTGCCTACCGTCCACGAAGTGTAAAGATGTTTAAATATATCTTACAGCATTTTGCTTCCTTGCTTCTCTTTGTAGTAAAAAACGAGAATGTCAAATCAGGCATTTCATTTGAAAAAAGTGAAGGGGAATGTAAGACTCTGACGTGTTTTCCTTATGCTGCAAAATGCCCAACAGCGATTCATACATGGATGAGCATGTTGCTTATTAGTGATGATATTTATTGGGAAAAATGACTTTAAGCACGCTTTAGCAATGACACACATGACACACACGCTTTCGAAGGCGTCAGCTAATCTTCTCAGTGCTATTCAGCCACTGTGACCGTTTTTGTTGACGTCCTTTGCAAGGAAAGCAGTTGACAATTTCTTTTCGGCGCTTCTTCATTTCCACACAGGAGACCTGCTGCACTGTTCTTTAACAGGCAAATACCCTGAACTTGTAGCATGACCTCTTGCACCCATTAGAAAAGCAACAAACCCTTGTCTGAGCTATTTTGAATGCCAACAAGTTGATGTTTTGGCAAGACTGTCAGACTAAATGTCACTTTTCTCTACTACTCTTAGGCGACGAGAAGCGTGTGTTTCGGATTGGAATAGTTTTAATTACAAATATAATTCAGCTTTGACCTAAGTCCAGTAAGGCCATTTATTTTTGCTTCTTTTTAGCCAAGAGCCTCCAACGACTGTTGTAGGATTGGAAGATGCCTAAGGTGATTTTATGTTCTTCTGGTAGCCGGATGAGCAGAAGCTTTTATTACAACATTTATGGCTCAGTCGTGTTGCCAAAAAGATTTGCTAACTGTCAGTCAGGAAGTCCGGCTAGATATATTCAAGCAATAGGAGGAGTAATTACCTTTCCCTTGAAAAGTATGACCGAAAAAGGGGCATTAAATAAAGTGTTGATCATCACTTCAAGAGTGCGCTCTTACCAATCAAGTGTACCAATAAAGCCGAAGTTTTGAAGTTGATCAAAAGACAACTTGGTAAGTAATTAAAAGATTGATTGAATTAACAGAGATGTGAATTTCGAATTTGACAATCACATCCTTGGTGGTAAGCGCGTTCCCAAACACAGAGTTTTAGACTGCTCAAGACTTCAAGTTCCAGCATGCATGAATGAGATACTAGGTATTTAAATATGCTGCAACCTAAAGGTTTCCATAAAGTTGAAAAACGGTAGATCACTAGGACTAAATGAATACTGTTGACAGTCTGAAGGGGTTGGTGCCACTGATTTGGACATGAGACCAAATCGCGCCTCTTTTTAAATACCCCATTACAATACCATTAATGCTGTAGGAAGAATGCCTATCAATCAGCCAGGCCGGTCACTGAGTTTCCATGTAAATGTGCGGATATTTAACAGCAATTTAACTTGTCCTCTTGGTAATCCCACTAGGCCAGAAGTTTTGCTCTGCATGGGAAGTGGGGAATCGACTGGCCATCACATGTGCTCATAAATAATTGTAGCATTACTGGAATAAAAGTTGAGACAAATAACAAAGGAAGGGGTTTAGCATGGTTCCGTGCGGATAGTTTACGTCCACTCCTCGTCAATTGGTCTTCAGCTAATAAAGAAATGAGGAGGCATCGTGCGTTTACAAGGTTTATATCTTTGTATAGGTAAGGTGGACAGCTCCACAACGAAGTTTCCCGATGGTTCGCGGCTAGTGCCGCTTTATTTGTTAATAACTTTCCTACGGACCAAAGAACTGGGTCAGCTGTGAAAGGAAAACGTCGTTTCAAGCCCATTTTATTGCCAACGCACTTCCTCCACCCAGCGGTAGAAATCAGAACATATTGCAATTAAGGTTGAGTTCCCTGCCCACTACCGGCAATAACTTCCCGAGATTTTCTTGAAGACAACAGAAGACCAAATGATTAGGAGGAATAGTTGTTGTTTCAGAAAGGAAGTAAAAGTATATTGGTGGAGCCTAAGGTGCCATATTACCAGACGGAAATTGAATAAACACTTATGACGCTATATGTAAGCAATAAAACACATCCTTGACCCATTTCTTCCACGAACTTGTACAACGTAGCATCTTAAGAGACTGTTGGATTGATTCCAATGTGATGCATGTGCCCATTCCCATTAACCTGCCAAAAGATTTAACACATACTTTCCTTGCTTCCACCCAAACCGATCTCCGCATTTATGCTCTGGCTGAAAGGCTTCTCCGAATTTGATGTCTTGGACTTTCCGTAGCCAAGTTTATGCTGTGGAAAGTAAAAAGGTAAAACAAAACTGCTGCTAACTTTGGCTCAACTTGACTGGCTTCCGTCTTCCCATGAGGCCAAAAGTTTCGTCAGTGTTAAGCTTTCATTTCCCGATGGTCTGGACCTGACTCAGTGCCCCGTAATTTACTACACAAGGTCTACAAGAATACATGAAAGTTTGCGGAATTTGTGGACAAACACTGCACCTCTTGTACTAAAGGACATGGCTTTTGCGAAAAAGCGATTTGGTCGTTGCTCCTTAGTACACCAAGAACGAAGGGAAACCTTTTAATATATATATATCATTTGAAATTTCGGATTGCAGTTCTGCGTTATTTCCAATTGGTGATTGTAGCACAACGATAAATTGGTAGTTGGATCCACCTCGATATCACTCAGATATATGAGAGCAAGCATATTTCATTAGTTTGAAACCAGGAAACTGAAATTAAAGCGCCAACTATCTGTCGTTTACGCCATAATGATTGAAATATTTTCCATTCATATCCCATAATTAAGTGCCTTAAGGGGACTCAAAAAGGGGTAGTGAATACGCTCATGCTATTATTCTCTGTAATTAAGGCGCGTTTAAATAGGGCGGCATCTCCTCTCCTTTGGAGTTACTTTTGTGCCTGCAAACGGATTGCGTTTAAGGTGGCAGTACTTAGTAAGAGCTCATGGCATTTTAAGTCGACCGATTTGGTAATGGGCGACTCGAAGTAAACCAGCAGTCTCAACTTTGTTCCAGGGAAAGGTAAATGTCAACTGTCTTGACCAGCAGGCAATTACGAACAGAAGCGCTATTGCCGAAGCAATTGTTGCATAGAGAAACTTTATGAACTTGTTCAAATTGAATACTTTAAGCCGTTTTAACTCGGGAAGTTTTTGAAGTTCGCAAAAGCATATATTGTGATTTCGAACGACAAATATCATCCTCTGTATTTTTTAAGTCACCTGTAAAGTAAGAATGCTACTGATGATAGATTGTCCTGGCCAAACACATTAGGTTAGTGGTCTTCCAGGTAATCAGGCTGTTTGCTCCGTCGTCCTCCATAAGTCGTCCCGTGTGTTTTACTTTTGGGCGAGGCAAGATTGTGCTATGATAAGCGCGCTTAGTGATTTGAATGTGAGGCGTCCCGGAAATGGCCATACATTTAACCAATGATAATCTTATTTGCCAAATGGGTAGTAAGTGGCAGCATGAATTCTTTGATCTTTCCAACTGCCCCATGTTAATCCATACCGATTTTTCCAAAATTTAACATTTAATCACGAGTAGGAGAACCGCGTGCTCACAGCGCAAGCTCGAGCGCGTAATCATGACGCACAAAAGAGTTCTCCTCGATAGATAAAAAAGGTGTTAAACAAATGAATCACTTTTGCGGGATACCCAACGCCAAATAATAAGGTTGCTTATGTCAACACCCAACAGTTAAGAGGGAAGTGAATATGTGTATGTCCCAGGGTTCAGTCGAAAAACTACACCGGCGCTTTATAAAAACTATTTAGCTTGGGATTAAAGGCCAACTTTTTGACAGCAGGTGTCACGACTGTTAAACAGGTATTTTCTGTGTGAGTGCTTTGGTAAAAGCGGTCCCTTGCTTTTAAGCACCTGCAACATAAATAATTGCATTCCTCAAAATGCGCGAAGACACAGACATAATAATATACACATTCCTAAGTGCATAAGATGATGTAGTTTAAAAATGATTTTGATTTGAGGAGAGTCTTAGCTGGTGTATCCGCGCGCCGATTCTGACAGGACCCGTTAAGCGTTGATTAATGAGCGTGCTGGGTGCGCACAGAACGCAATTAAAATTGCCAATTTGCTCATTTTTGGTCATTGGCATTGACCACGGGGAAGGCCTACGGGCATCCGTTCCTGCTCTACTCGCAGGGCTAATCACAACCCTGAAGTTGCGCTCTAAAGCAGCACTGAGAAACATTAATTTTAGTGTTTGGGACAATGAGTGAGAGAAATGTGGGCGTCTGCGTGCGTGCATGACATTCTCTACCCTTTACCGACATTAGTAGTATTTGTGAGATTCAGATTACCCTCATCTTCACTTCCTGAGCTTAACAATTTCCCCTCCTCAAACATGCATCCACCTTCGAAAGTCAAACTGAAGCCATGGGTGCGTAAAAAATTTCAAATCGGAAAAGTCAGTGGTTATCAAAAAAAGCATAGTTCCAATATAATTACATTAAGGCAATTCGGTCTCACGCTTTAAGCAGGATCACAGCTGATCTTTGAGATCATTTAATGTGCATTTTGTTCGTATTCAACGGCAGGATAAAATAAAAGGGTGTTCAGGAAGTGAAAGCATTGAAGAAAGCCTCGAAATGCAAACTTGTCTTAATCGGTAAGCATTACTCTCCTTAAAACTGAAGTAGCATTTAGCAAACTTTAGCATCAAACTTTATTTTCGCGTGGATTGTAGTGTTACAAATTGGGTCGAACTGCCAGTGACAATTATCCTCAAATCGCATGCTGTCGAAAATCCACCTCCCATTTTATCGCCATCTGTGCGTGCATTACTTCCTCGAGCATTACAGTACACGTCACACGGCTGATTCTAAAATGCAATCCAAGTGACAGGAGGACGAGCTCATCAAAACACGCGAGGAAATGTACTGCAAATTGTTGAACGGGTGATTGTAAAAGCATTCCATCGTTTTTATGACCAGCTAAATAGACTAGCGGAAAGCCATTTATGCAGAAGATGCCTGGTGGTCGGAGGGGCGTGAATGGCTGCAAGTGATCTTATCTATCACCCTTTCCTTATTACTGGAAAGAAAGGTTAAGTGTGAGAATATTTTAGAATCGTCAGCAAAAAAAGACTTAATCTGCTTATTTCTGATAGAATTGGCGGGATGCCCAGAGAAAGTGAATTTTAGGGCTGCACTCTCATTTGGTGTAGGGGTACCCATACCATTGGCTCTAGATTTCGGGCGGATGATGTGGGCAAGGCACTCCAAACGGTCTAACAGGAATTGGAGCTCATATTACCCCAAAAGTCCCCTTGACTATGCACTCGCAACAAAATTCACCATACGCATCATGCAGCCTGTTAAAGGAGTAAAAATAATAAACGTAATTTAAACCATCGAAGTGATTCCTTCAACTCGGGCGTCGGGCGTCGGGCGTCGGGCGTCGGGCGTCGGGCGTCGCATCTCTACGCCATACTATGATGACTTATCTTGGCCAGAGCGTGTTCGTGGTTTCTTGAGTATGCCTATTAGGATGTCTAAAATTTGTGCAATCATTTTAGGTAAAAACGAACCAGAGTAATGGTTTATTCCAATAAAGCAGTACTAACATGCCTTCTCGAAAACGAAGCATTATCTGCCAAGAAAAACTGAACACATTGCTTCGCCGAAAGCCTTCCATCTCTGCCTCAATTTCCCAATGTTTTAATAATAACAGTAACGAACGGACTGCGCTGCTGCACTGGCGTAAATCACAGCGTCAACCCGCGAGTGCAGCACTTATTTTACAGGAGATTATTGCTAACGGTTTATATTATTTTTAGGTTCACAACACCAGCTGCCTGCTTTGAAACTTTGATCTTTCTTTAAGAAAAGGTAATCTAGAAATCCCGCGATCCGCCGAAAAGCCATAATAATTTTATCTACAAATGACAATTTACACTGAGTATAAGGTTTATACTTTCAGCAATTGCATTTACTTGTCGATCCCTTTACACGCTTATAAGTATTGCAAAACGATTAACTGAAGAGGACTTTTATCGTCGATGATGAAATCGTAGTGGCGGCAAAGGTATCAACTCTTCAGGTCATTTTAACAAGCTTTCCCCATACTTCACAACCTGTCTTGTAGTACTTTCGCTGAAAAACTCAATCACTTCCACTTTCCCGTATGCCTCGATAACAAACTCATTTGGAGGCATAATGCGCCTTACTTCGTTTGCGACATTGAGACGATTCTGGCAACAATTCGAATACACATTAGCCCTCAGTTGAAGGTTCTTGCAGTACCACCAAAAAGGTGCAAACATCAACAGTGTTACATCCAAGAGACAGGCGTAGTTATCAACTGTTGTCTTCCATAAGCAGAGACTAACATACTCCTGAGGTCTTGATGCAAATTTCCTGGCGTTCAAGCAAATGCAAAACTTGGCAAAAACGAAAATAAGCTTAGTGGTGGCTACAAAACGACAGTAGTATGAGAGAAGAGCAAGCCTTCCACTAGTTGCTTTGAGTTTGGAGCTGAGACTGGTAAACAAAGCCGACATGAAGAAGGACTTGGGTGTTGTATTACGAAGATACCTGGAACTCGCGCCTAATTGACGCTGAAGTGCATCCACCCTTCCACCGAAAAAAATAACTATCAAAAGGGAAAGTAGATTGTCACAGTAGAGAATGCAATGCATGTTCACCCAGGAAAGAAGAATAGGATGTGTTCGCAGATCAAAATCACAAATTGTCAAATTCCACACCTTCCAGTGGGCGGTGAGAATCGGTACAGGGAGTGAAGAAATTAGAGCTATTAGAAGGAGAGCACACAAACTCACAAAGGAACTGAGTGGGTAGACGGTTTCCCATCCTAAATGAATACACGTGGCAAGCATGAGATTGCACCTAAATGCATTAAGAAAATGCCGCGTAAAGGCGAGGGTTTTGCAGTAGTTGGGTCCAGCATGAAGCATGGGATCAAATGGATTCGGGAAGCTCTCATGAGTGGTTCCTACATGGTAAGTAACAATTGTGGGCAGTAGAAGAGAGAAACGCAAGCAGAGTAATTCCCCTATGTTGACAAAAAGGCCAGAAAAGACTTCGATATAGTTAAGAGGGCACCGATAGTGCACACACCTATTTGAAGGCAATAAGGTAAACGAACTTGCGATGAGCCCACATAAGCTAACTGGAAGAGCAAAAAGAACAACTACCTGACAAGAGTAGTAATAGTACTGTAGATCATTTCGTATTTGGTATGGCAAAGATTGAGGCCCACTAATTCCCCAGTGGGTTGAGTTTGAGCCCATGCGATCGCCGAATGGATAAAGCCACAGTGCTACGAAATGCCAACAGTGTGATCAATAATTCAAACAACAAATGCAATACAAGTCTGCTGTGGCGTTCCGAGACTTCCCTGAAGGCAAAAAGGCATATCACCAGGGCAATATATATACATATATATATATATATATATCAACAAACAGAAGGGTAGGGGCAGCTGGTATGGCCCAAAGGCCAACCCTAACAGGACAGAACAATATGACCGCTTAAGTGGCATAGGAGGGGGGCCAGTATCCCCAATCCCTCTTTTACTTGCCGATTATTTATTTTGTTTTATTAATATTCCTTCTTTGATCGCCAAGGCAGTCTCAAGACGCCACAGTTATAGGGAAAGTTTGGTAGTAAGCAATATAATATAGAAGCCGCGAAAGTAGCAAAAGATATTATATTAATGCGTCGTGATGGTCTGCAACTATAAGGGCTCACTATATAGGGTTTTATAATATCTTGCTTACTCGTGTAACTCTCGGTTTCATCAAGAGACGACCTCGTGTCTTGGTTGTGTGGCTCCGCCGGTTGAGCTAGCCCTCTTACAAACCAGTAAAACCAGCGCATCTCGCATGCATGGTGAATATATTCTGCCTAAAAACTACCTCTTCTTCATTCATTATTCTTCTTTATTCTTGCTTTAACAAGAAAATCTGTCGTGCACGACATATTGCAATTTATAAAAAGGGTCAGGACTTTTGGAGAGGGTATTTAATTGCACAGTGTCGACTGTTAAAAATGTGTAGTGGGTAGTTACCTGCTTCTGGAAATCCTATAACAAATCCGATACGCTTTTTAATTTAGAATAAAATTGCATTAGCAAAGAAGAGCGTACAGAAGTCAAACTTCATAAAAGTAGAAGATCTGTTACAATAAAACGTAAAATTTCGACTCCCAACACCAATTTTATCATTATCGACTCAAAACAAATTTAATAAATAAAAATGAAATGCAAAATTATTAAAAGATTAGCTGCGATGTTACTTCGGGTTAAAATAGACCATCTTATTTAGTATTTCGTGGTTTTATATTTAGAACAATGCTTTATAATGATACCATGCTCGTTGAAATCGTACTCAAGAGTGTTAATTCGCCCCAGGTGGAGAACAGAAAGGACGGATAATCTGAAGCTATGATTTCTATGCCTCATAAGCAATATTTCGTCTGCTTTTACTAGCCCATTTATCAACCTTGACTTAAAACGTCTTGGTAACACATTTTCAAAAATGGTATGATTTGTGTTTTGCGAATATCGCTATTTAGTCCGTAAAAGCAAAATTAGGTTCGCCTAGTAGTGAAATTTCCTCAAAATCAGATATCTCAAGACGTCGTTCGTACCGTAAGATAAACGAATGCTCAGTTGTTGATAGCAGTTTATTTGGCGAGCCAGAACGTCTTAAAGCAATAAAAGTACAATTGTATTCAGCTAATATGTACTTAGATGATGGACCGGCAAAAAACGTACAACCAAAGAAAAAACGACATCAAAATAAACGTTTTCTGCAATCGTCGCTGCCCCAATGAAAAGCTACATGGAAAAACCACTAAAGTTCTCTTACCTGAATCTGATAGAGCAAGAGAGCTAATGTAAGGGACTAATTTTTGAGTCATTTTAAGAATAAAAAATTGGAAAGTGACTGAAAAGTCAATATTTTTACCAAAATCGGAAATGGAACGGATTCAGAATAGTGCACGTGTGTTAACAGATGAAGAAATAAAAGAAAAGGAAATGAAGGAGAAAGAAATGAAGGACAAACTAATGGCTAGTAGTTGGTGGTATTTTTTGCAGTATGAACTGTAAAGCGGTGACAGATTTTCACTAAACCAGGTTCACTTCTTTTAGCAATCTTCATAGTTTTTGCGTCTGCATCTACACTTTTTGGAAGTATTTCACTTAAACCTGGATTCGAGCTTTTAATAGTTTTTTCGCTTAGACCTAAAATGATTTATAGGTTATTCAGTTTATGTTTCAATTTTAATAATGCCTTCTAAATGTTTTTTTAAATTATTCTTTTGTGTAGTTTTGCTTCTCGAATGTAAAACGGTAATATTTCTCTCCATGGCGTGACAGCGCAAAGTGATAAATTCTAGAAAGCCAAATTTTAGTTCTAAAAACAATTACAACTGTTAGTTTCATTAGCATGTATGCTTTTTTAAATTATACGATAAAAGGGAGTGGCTTTGCTAGACTTTTTTGAACAAGTATATTTGTAGGTGCAATAACACCCTAGTGTAGATTTTTAATACATTAGAAAGAAAAGCTGCTTTGCCTTCTGCAGACTTTAAATTTTTGCTCTTGTCATTTTGACAGTTTCTGTTTGCACAAGATTTGCGCGGTGAAGTTCCTAGACAAGCTTCCAAACTAGTAAATTTGTCGGAATCTTTTCCGGCTGCTAAAATTCACTAATCTGTCGTTTACAAAGCAAGCATAAGGTGATCAGTTTGTGGTTCCGGCCTAGCTTTTGCACTTATATTCATCCTCTATTCACCGGATGAATGTTTTCGGTTAAATAAGTTGTCGTCCTTGGCAATTAATTAACTTTTCTTACTTTTACTACGTCCTTTTAAGTAACACTTATTAAATTATATTTCTAGATGCCTTCTCAGCAGTTTCTCACAAAAGTTTTTTATAATGATGCCTCAAGTTTAGATGGTTTAACTATTAAACTAAGTGATAGAACTTTAGCAAATGTCTCCTTGCGGAAGCATTAATAATCTGAATTGCACCCCATATCTCAGTAAATTTCTAAGCCATTAAAGGCTTATGCAATCCTTAGATACCTCTTGCATTATGATGCGGCATAGATTTGCGTTTTAGTTCATACATTATTTGTTAGTGTTGCAGATCTCTTTAGATTTTGGCCATATGGCATACTTTATGATCCAGACAGAATCAACCAATCGCAAAGATGAGATGAAGAAGCTAGATATGGAACGTCGTGCAAATGAGAAACTAAATGATTTGGAGGAGGAGGCGAGACAGAAGGCGCAGTACCTCCTGGCGAAAGCAATGGAGCAGCGTCAGGATGAAGAGGAGGAAATTAAGCAGTTAAACGCCGCCATTACAAACGCCAAGATTCAGACTATTCGTGATGCACAGGTACTGGAAAAACAACAAATCAAGAAGGAGCTGGCTGAGGAGAATGACCGCCTTGATCGCATGATGGAAATGGATCGTCAGAATGCACTTCAAGTCCAGGCAGCTATAGAGACGAAACGAAAAGAAGAAGTGAGTACCGGCTTATTGCTCTAAAAAGCTTATGAAAACAACGGATAAAGTAAAATGAATATCTCCAAAACATGATTAATGCTAAACAAACTGGAACTACTTGGTAACACGTTAAGCCACCTTATTTCCCTGCAAATGATTTGGCATTTTTGGTAAAAGGGCTCTGGCATCTTTCGCTTCTGAGGTATAAGCTATGGCTGTTGATGTTGAAATTCAAGTTTAGAATCCTTGTTTTGCAGGAAATGTTGGGAGCATGTGAGATAATCAAGCAGATAAACCAAAATGAACAGGAGCGTCTGCTGAGACTGGAAAAGTCGGAGCAGGAGAACATGGCAGCCCGCAAGAAGATAGCGAGTGAAATGCTGGAGGAGATGAATCGTAGAATTGACAGGAAGAAAAAACAGCAGCTTCTGAGGGAGGAATTGGATAAGTGCACCGATTCTATGCGTAAAATGCGACTGAAGAAGGCTGAGGAGGAAAGGCTTTTGGATCTGAAAATCATGGAAGAACAGAAGACGAAAGCTGTGAGTATTTTAATTAAGTTAAGATTGTTGCCTATGCACTAGTATTATAGCCTAAATCTTCTTTACAAAAGTGCTTCAAAAGATTGCGTTAATGAGCTTATTAAGAGCGAGTACTCCATTGGCTCGATGCTAACGTTTTATTCTCATCTCCCCCCCCCCGATGTGATTGCAAATGGAACCTAAAATCTCGTAGGCATTTCCCCTTAAAGGCAAAATCACATTTGCAACCTTATTGCCTTATTTGTTAATGAGAGAGTTACACGTTGTGAATGCAAATATCTGTGAGACAGAAATTCGTAGCTTCTACCCAGCTACCAAAAAATTAGTCTCTCGGCACTGTCCGATTCGCCCTACCCTGCAGGAACGTGAGGCGGCCTTTGAAGAGGAACAGAGAGTCATTCGCTATGAGAAAGAGAAAGAGACGAATCGACTGCGAGGTCTCCAGGAACGTGCCATTGACCTGCAGGCGGAGAGGGACGCTCTGCGTGCCAAACGGGCCATGGAGGAGAACGAACGGCAGTGGCGTAGGAAGGAGCTGGCAGCCGCCAAGAGAGCCCAGGAAGCCAGGGAAGAAATGAACCGCGAGCGTATCAAGGCGGAAGAAAATAAGACTCGTCTTCTCGCCATGGAGGCGACACGCAATAAAATGGACTTCGAGCGGATTTTGCAGTAAATCCATGTTTTTTTAGCCCCATAAAGCTAGGTTTTTTAACATTTTCACAAATAATTTAGAATAGTCAGCTATTCTATTGTATAATGTAGAAAAATGAAGCATTACCAACTCTCATATAATGTGAACGTTTGCGTTTAAAGTTAGACTATCTGCATAAAATAAACTAAACTTTGGAAGCGTTACACGAAATATGTTGTAGTGACATATTTATTTTCTTTTTGGTTTGGTACTCCTTAAAAAATAGCAGATTTGAAATAAACTGCCTTAATTTATTTTGAATTCGGTCTCTTCAGACACCAAAAGGAATTGATAGAAAAGGACAGGCTTGAAGAGGAGAGACGCAATAAAATGAAAATGGAATTCTGTAATGACTTGAAGAGACAGATATGTGAGAAGGAGCAGCAACGAATTGCAGAGCGAAATGCCTTCTTTGAAGAGGGTGTGAGAATGGAAGAAGAGGCACGACTGCGTCGCTTGCGTCTGGAAGATGCTAAGAATCGTAAGATGGAAGAGCTCAGGCAAGCCCTCATTTACTTTGCTAGGCACTTGAGAGAACCATCGGCTATTCAATTAAGCTAGTTGAGTGCAATTCTATTAATTATTTACACAACAAAGGTAACGCTTTTGGGCAAATTATTCAGGCGATGTATTTAGTTGGGGACATAATTACCACTATTTCGACCCAAAATTCACTGCCTATTTTTCTTTCATAAAATTTATAGTATTTTATCCTCTATTTTAACTTTGTAGGAAGGCCGGAATACCGGAGAAGTACTTGGCGGAAATTGAAAGGAAGGCTGAACGACTGAACATCACCAACTTGAAAATTTGAGTATGGCTAAATATGGTAATATCTATCCACGCACAGGAATGTACCTCGGTTAACTCACTAAGTGCTTTCAATGAATAGACACACTTTATAGCTTCTAATTGTGCTGTTTCTGAAAAGTAGCATACGTAAATTATGCCTTCAGTGGACTGGTACCAAACTTATCTTGCTATAAACGGGAATGCAAGGTAGCTCAATCAGTCTAGTACTCCGAATCGTTTTCGCCGCCGCCCACTCGTCTGCATTGGTTCCATTAGGCTAGCAGGGTCTTAAAGGAAGTGACCAAAATACTCGTATCATTACTACAGCTAATCCCATGCTGGACCAAGATAGCGGTAGTGACAAGAGAACCTCGTAACACCTACGTTATTTAAATGTAGTTTGTAGACAAGAAGAGGGAAGGCAGGTCAAATCTGGCCGTGGGTGAATGCATAACTTTCCAAAGTTAGAGACACCTTGAGCATAACCGTTTGGACCTCGCCACTGTAAATCCTTCCTGCGTTTGTGGTAAAGGTGTTAAAACCCCCGCCCCCCAACATTCTCAAGGCTGGAGTAGTAGAATGTAAGAGGCGGAAAGAGAAGACTTTTCTGCAAACTTTGCATCGATATGCAATTATAATATTTACAAAGACTTAACCAAAAGCTGGCTATAGAGAACGAGGAATTCGATATAGTGATTAAAATAGCTTCGTATCCGTTATAAAATTATCATACAAAATTTTATAAAATGAGCCTAACTAAATACTTTGATTCGCAAAATTCTGTCTCTACGAGTAAACATTTATATAAAAAGTCATAATTCAAATCATGCCTGTACCATTACGTAACGTAATTTTAAATACCAAAAAAAAGCACAACCTAGTGTAAAATTAAGTTATCGATATCTCGATTATAGCTTATTAAGAAAATGGGCATGCTAAAAAGTTTAGGTCATCTGCTAATTAAACTTGCCCAATAAACAGAAAGTTATGAAAGCGGACAGTTCAGCCTATTCTCCGCCTCTTCGAACACATTTAAAATGGGTTCGGTGCAGAGGAGGTATCATTCCCATTTAAGTTGCTAGGTTTATCTCTAATTGCGACATTTTTTCGGGTTCTTGCGTGGTATTTTGACTTGTTTTTCATTAGCAAATGTGCTTTGTGGTCTCGCCTCATAAGTGCGAAGAACAGAGAATAGAGCTGGTCATGTGTCCAATATTTTTCATCTATGTAACTTCAAATTGGCTTTGTTTAGGATCCAGCCAAACCTGCCGATGAATCAGCCAGAGCTGTAGACTTCGTGCTTGTCGATAGATATAACTGCGCTTTAACTAGTGTCCGTCTGTGCATTTTTCAATGTCTATATAGCCACTATAACTTTTATTAATGCTTATTGATGTTAAGTATTTTTTTCAGGTTCATCTTCAAACCAGTCAAATTAGATAAACCTTCCTCGACGCCAGGCGCCCCGACGAATGTATGGCTTATATCCTTTCATAGTGTTCTAGACCCTAAGAAAGCCGCTTTTTACATCAACCAGTTTAATCTCCTCCCCTTCCTCGAGCGAAAAACTCTTAAACAGGCCAATACCAACCGCAAAAGTTGTCCCTCTAAAGCAAGTTTCTATGCTGTCTCGATTTTTCCCTTAGAAGCAGCGACATTCCAAGACCTCGGAGCCCCTCTCCCGATTTGGAGTTGACGGATGCAGAAACCAGTCCAGGTATTGTGTGTTGTAGCAATTACTCACGGTATATCTGTAGTTTTGGGATCAAAGAATCACCCTTTGGAGGGTTGTGTAGAGAATGTCTTATCTGTGCCTGAGCTCAATGGTACAACTCCAGTGTCCCCCTCGTGGTTGAATGATGACATCGAACTGTTTGAAAATACTGGCCAAACTGCTAATGTTGACCCTTGTTCAGCCTCCACACCGGCAGATGTTACGCCAAAGTCTCCTACATTCTCTCCACGACGTCCTGGTCTGAAAGCTCTTCTTAAAAAAACATCACCTGTATTTACTCCTTCAGCTCCCCAGAACTCTTTTTTACCGTCTCTTGGGGGAAAGTCGACTGCTGTGTCCCACCCTATAATCCACGAAAAGGCAGAGTTGAGACAGATTACTCCGTCAAAGACACCGACTCCGCCTCAGGATGCAGGAATCCTTATTTCGTCAAGCTTCTTAAAATCGATTAATGAGGCTTGTGATACGATTCAGGCTATGCCTCTTGAAAAGCTAATTAACTGCTTCGAAGGAAGGATAACCAGTATAACTCAATTACTAACTGCAAGAAGCAGTTACCAGGAGTCACTACCGAAATCCCATAGCAGACAACGTCACCAGAAATCACAGCAACAAAAGCAGCGTCCTTTTTCCAGTGCCAGTAGATTACCAACTTCTGCTGAGCCTACTAGTGCGAACGATATGGTTCATAATGATGTAGGCAACCAGAACGGCTTCGATAGTTTTGTAGAACAGGCTTCCATTTTACCGACTGTGGAGATTATCGCTCGCCCCAAGCCGAAAGAACCCAAATTTGAGGCGGACACTGGTGAAGGAAACGTCTTTCGGCCGTTGAGTAGTTATCAGTCAAAGTGGGGTATGTAATGACATAAGTTTGCCAGTAACTAACTGCGTTTACCTTTACAGACATTTCTAATGAAAGTACTGATTACAAAGACCAACCTGATGATGGTTCGACAGGAGAATTCGACGGAACCGATAATTTCCCCCACTCAACCGCCATGATGGATGCGTTCAAGCGCATATTTGGTCTCCGCACCTTTAGACGGAACCAGCTACAGGCTATCAATGCCGCTTTATTGGGAAAAGACTGCTTTGTTATCATGCCAACTGGTTTGCACAACTTTGAAGGCGTAAATTTATGTCTAGGTGGTGGCAAAAGTCTCTGCTATCAACTCCCGAGTGTAGTTGAAGAGGGTCTCACGATTATAGTGTCTCCTCTTAAGTCTCTTATTCTGGATCAAGTAAACAAACTGCAGTCCCTTGGTGTGAGCTCTTCTCTCGTACCACTTATCTGCTTCCAACTCTAGGTGCATGCAGCTAGTCTTTCTAGTGATGTGTCGTTGTCGGAATGCGATCGCATCTTCGCCTCATTGCACACAATGAAGTTGGGCATAAGCATCCTCTTTGTAACGCCAGAAAAGGTATGAACTCTATTCTCTGTCATCACTTGCATTTTGCTTTAGCTTTAAGGTTGTTCTTTTGCCTTGTTAGATTGCTGCCTCAGGGAAACTGAAACAGGTCATGGAGGAGCTGTATAGGAGGAATAAACTGGCACGATTTGTGATCGACGAGGCGCACTGCGTGAGTCAGGTGAGTATCTGGTGTTTACTATTGCATCCTAGGAGATATTGCTTGGTCAGTTTTGCACGCGCCCTCTTTTTGAAACGACTCCTGAAGCTTTCAGTCCTAGATTGCTGCCGAAATGCACTTTTTCAGTGAAGTAGAGTTAGCTGCTTCAATTCTGTCTTACTAGACCTTTGGCTAAGGTTCACATGCAAGCTAAGCTATTTTTAAATCTGTGCTAAGCATGGTGCGGGTAGCTACTGTACGCGTGAGAACTCGCAATTTCATTAGAACCATTCTTTGGACTTGGCTTTTTATTCTTACCTATATCTTGCTTACTCACCCCATCTTTATATAGTTTCGGTAACTCATAAACTCGCTTTGTTTTGCAACAACTAGTGGGGTCATGACTTCCGTCCTGACTACCGGAATCTGCGAATCCTGCGAGAGAACTTCCCCAAGGTGCCTATGATGGCCATGACCGCTACGGCAACTCCTCTAGTGCGGCAGGACATCCTCCATCAGCTGCAAATGTCAAACACTAAGTGGTTGGTCCTCATGTCTTTTTCAATACTGCCTTAGAACGTCTACTTTTCCGCTTAACCTTTTTCTACTTTTAAGCTTAAATCAGGTGATTGCACTTAAGTGATGTATCACGGGGGTCGCCTGTTTTTTTGATGTTTTAGGTTGTACCGAATGCCTTCTTTTTTGGCTCGCTTTTGTGTTAAGTAGGTCTGCTGTCTGGGAACATGGAAGTACTGAAAGATAGGGGTCTACTTTAGAGTCTGATTTCTTGTCCTGACCGCCTCCCTTTTTATTACGGTCTTGTTTTCAAATTGTCCTTTTCATTTACGATTGTCCAATAATAAAGGTTTGTAATCATTAGAGGAATTGTAAAGGAGGTGCAAAGGATCAAAGCTTCGCGTGGGTAACTGCTATGAGGTCTTGCTTTGTCTTGAAAGAATAGGACTTTCTTCTGATTGACTGATTCGTCACTGGTCTTGTCTGCCTCTCAAGCACTGAGTTTTGTCTCAGGCACATGGACCTCGGTCGTAGTTTAGCCTTCAACAAGCGGGAAATTCCGTCTACAGCTCACCATGCTCGCGTAATAGGCATAGTCTTGTGGGGATGCAACATTGTGCATCTTGAATATGTGGAGGAGGTAATGCGTGGGTGCGTTTGAGGGCAGCCAATTATGCGATTGTTTACTTAGCCTTACAACACAAGGCCATTTCTCTCCATTGCTCAATCATCAAAGGAAAAATAGTTTCTAATGTGAAAATGCTGTCGTCGTGGTAGCACATGGTACGTTGGGCCCATTCCCCTATCTTATGTGAAATTCATCACCAGTCACAATTGTTAAACCATTTCTGGGTGGCATCTTCCGTTATTTTGCCTTTCTCAACAGTCATGCGATTTCATGACTTTAAGGAGTCCAAACAGTTGAAATTTATGATGAATGTAAGTAGACGTGTAAATTTTATGAGCGCTGGCAATTTGCTGTATGCTGATATGATATTCGAAATTTTTGGCTGACTGACACCTGGATTTTCTGAGGACGCGTTGTTATTAAAAGGTCTGCTGACACATCAGGACTGGCTTTTTCATAAATACATGCGTTTTCCGGTTATGCGGGCGCCTATCGGTATTGATTATTTTGCGTGGAATTTGATTTAAATGTAATTAAGTGGAAATTTAGTCCCTTTGCCAAGGAAACAGCGCAATATTTACGGGTTGTTTTTTCCACATACAGGTTCATTCAAAGTTTTAATAGGGCAAACCTCAAGTTTGAGGTGCGGTCGAAACGTTTGAAGAGCTGTTCGAAGGACATAATCCAGCTTATCGAAACGCAGTTCTCGCGCCTTTCAGGCATTGTCTACTGCCTGTCGCGCAACGAATGTAATACTCTTGCGGAAGAGCTCACTGCCGCTGGATTGCCAGCCAGAGCCTACCACGCTGGCATGACCGATATTGCCCGCAAACACGTTCAGGAGGCCTGGATACAAGAGGACAACTTTAAAGTTCGCCATCACCATTATCGCTGCCTACGCTAGTTGTTACTGCTACCGATTTTTACCACATCTAACTCTTGGTCCTCTTTTTAGATTGTCTGCGCGACGATCGCCTTCGGTATGGGCATTGACAAGCCGGATGTGCGCTTTGTGATACACCACTCCATCCCCAAGTCCATTGAGGGCTACTATCAGGAAGCTGGTCGTGCAGGTCGTGATGGTCTTCCCGCCACCTGCATCCTGTACTACAATTGGCGCGATGTCATTCGTCTCAGAAAGCTTATTCAGTGTGAGCTTACTGCTACATTTGCCAAAGTTTTCTCCGTACGCATGCATGTGTTCATTTTGCTATGTCTAGTTCTTTTAACCCCGCCGCTCATTTGGATGATAGGTTATTTTTCATGTTTCTACTCTTGCTCGCAACCTTGGGCATTTCGAAGCCTGCTTATGTGGCGAAAAAGAAGGGGATGTTCTTACAATTGCCTTATTTATGTCTAACAGCAAGTAGTCCGAACGGATATGCGGATGAGGCGGTAAAGTTGCACGAAGATGCACTCTTCAAGATGGTCTCTTACTGCGACAATGTGATCGACTGCCGCCGGCGCCTGATTTTAGCTCACTTCGGGGAAGCCTTTGACCCTGCAGACTGTGCCCTCGTGGTAGGCTGCGAATGTGACAACTGCCAACTAGCGGAGTACCAGAAGCTGGCCCAGCGCGACCTCACTGTTGACGCTAGGGCTCTTGTGGAGGCCGTCTCGGCCCTCATTCAGCGTCGACGCACTGTCACTCTAAACTACCTTGTCGACGTCTTCAGAGGCAAGCTTCGTTATGCTCTGTTAAACTCAGTGCGCTATTCGAGATAATTGGGTGATATGAAGGCCGTAATTTACTGCTCTGTTTGTCCAGGTGCACAAACGGCTCAAATTCAGCGGAACCAGGATCATAGCCTCGCACTTTACGGCAAGGGTGCAAACTACACGAAAACTGATGCGGAACGCCTTCTCCACCGTCTGCTCGCCGACAGGGTGCTCAATGAGGAATTTGCCGTTACTGCCATGGACACGGTTGCTGCCTACCTTCGCCCTGGTCCAAAGGCAAACCTCCTTCTCTCCGGCAACTTGCAGGTATTTCTCCATTTTGGATTGCACTGTCAAATGAATGGAAGATCGCTTCCCTGATTCCACAATCCCGACACTGCATGCTAAATTTGGCTGTGCATTTCTTATGATGCGCAGCTTTGTGTCGACTCTTCACCTTAGTTTTCTCTTTAATCTAACTTTTTGTAGCTATACTAGGACACTATGCTTTACCAAAAAATAAAGAATTAGAACTCCATATTGTTCGGTGCGTTAAGCCGTTAGGTGTAGACAGAAAGGAACTATTCGCTGGAGATCTGCTACACTCCTTTATCTGCAGGTTATGCTTCCGGTGGCGGTGAACGTGAAGGCGGGCGGAACTGACATCTCGGTGGTGGGCGAGCAGCCGAAGGACAAGTTTGCTAGCACTCGTAGAGAGTGCTACGAGGCACTCGTCAAGACTGCTAAACAACTTAGTGAGGATTTTTTCCTTACTGTTTTGTCATTTTGTCAACTATTGGCATTTGCTTTTCGCGGTTTTAGCCTCGCAACAGGGCATCTCCAATTACGCAATAGTTTTCCCCAACGAGATGCTTCTCGAGATAGCCAACCTGCTGCCAACCTCGAAGGAGGAGTTGCTGAAGATACCACAGTGCACCGAATATAAGTTAACTCGCTTCAATGCTACCAAAGCCTTCCTCGATGTAACGTTTAACTACTTCTCCATCCTTGGTGGTGAGTTGAGTTATAGCTTCTCTCCTCGTCTCCTTTCGTAATGTCATTCGCGCTTCCGTACCTCCTACCAAACCAAAATCTGTAGCTCTATTTAAAATGTTATATTGCCGAAAACATAGTCGAATGCATTTGGAAATCCCATATTACTCAAAATCGCACCCTTGTATTCTTTAGCGTATGCCCCCTGTTGTAAATTTGCTAGGACCTTTTACGTGGTGGAAGTTTCGACTAGATCTTATTGGATATCGGTGGTAGTTGTGAGTCCACTTTTCACCTTTTATTTTCTTTCTCTTTTAGCCATCAAGACTGAAGAAAATGAGCTTATGAAGCATAGCGAACAACTCTTTACGAATCAGACACCGACGGTGCCCAAAACCCTCTGTGGTGTCGGCACGGCCCGAAAATCTACCAAAAGGGTACTTCCTTGGTTCTACTTTGCCAAAGTATGCGATCTGGAAATGCACTTCAATATGATGTTCCACTCCTTTTAGGTAGTTTTAACGATGGAAAAGTTGAATTTCTATCTCTAGTGATAAGTTGGAAGTTTCCGCTATGTTACGCATTGTTGCAGATTCATGCGTTCCAATCATGGCTTTAAACGTTTTGTGTTTTGTTTATCTTATTTTGATGTAAGTGATATTTTGAGTAGTGATTGCACTTACCGTAATTTGGAGTGCGCCTCGATGTTAAATCCACTATGCCCTTCTCTTCGGTCTCGGCTTGGTATTAAAATGCAGAAAATATTCCATCCTTAGGCAATTCATTTCCTCCTGTCTAATTATAGTTTTAGCAGTTGCGTCGTTATCTGCACGTCTGCAAAAGTTTTGCGTCAGAAAGTTCGGGTGTTTAGCACGAAGATCGGTTTTGTAAGACATTTTCAGTTCCTGGGAATTTTACGTCTTTATTGTTTAACCGTGCTGGATTTTTCGTAACAATGGAACTGAATTCAGAGCGTTCTTCCTTACCACGTGCGCATTGCTGCTGTCCATTAGCTCACCCGAAATGCATTCATTCTCATTAGAACCGGTCTGGTGGTGTACAGCGATCTAAAAGAGTACCTTGGAAAGGCGCTGGAAGTGACACTGCTAAAAAGCGACTTGTCACAAAACGACCCGCTCCGTCTGCCGACACCTCTGCTTTCGGTTCCGATTGGCTGCGGTGCGTTCCATTCGCTTAAGAATGGTTCTACCATCTTGGATCCATTAGCAGTTTTTCATGAATCTCTTTCATTGAATACTTTGCTAATCGGTTGCACTTTAAGAGACTCGTTTGCCACCCTGCACCTACTTTTATCAGCACATATCAGAAAGCAACTTGGCGTGACACTCGGAAGGAGCCTTCAGCGTTTGCTGACTTGGTCTACCTTCATTATGCCCTGCCGCTACAAAACCTCCCCCAAGAATGTAGATTTTGTAGCTTAACTTTTAGAAATATACGCCATGTTTTTGTATAAAGCCTACCCCTTGTTTGTTTTTAGCTCGAATTCAGCCGTTGAAGGGAAATTTAAACCGAAGTTGATGAAATTGACGACTCGACTTGAGTAGTGCATTGCATTCTCGTTTTGCATTTTGAATCACACACCCTTCTCTCCCTGCTTTTATTGTGAAGACCTTTTGTTATAACTTCTTGTATTGTATCAAAGTTGCCTCGCGAATATTCCCCTTTTCTTCGCGTAATGTGAAATTAAATAATTTACAAGTGGGCCTTCCGAGCTTTTTCTTAGAAATTTTATTCTTAAAGAGCTAATTGCAATTTGGGCTACTAATACAGCGGTAGGTGTAAGTACGGAGCCATGTGGCTTTGCTAACTCAGGGTTGAGAGAGTCCTCTGCCATTATTTTGGTTTTCGCGTTTCTTGCTAGCCGCCCATTGTGCGAAAGAAGTCCAATTTATCAAATATTTGGCATGTGAAGTCATTCTCCAAGGCAGCGGAGGCATCAGCAAATTTCGTTTCAACGGCTTTGTGGTTGGTCAATGTCATAATTGACAGCCTCAATCAGTATTGGGGCACAATTGTTGGAGCGTTCAGAAGGGTGTCAGCTGGTCGCCACAGAAATCTCACGAACTCACCATCAGTATGTGGTCCTCAACTACTCGGTACAGTAAAGAAATGCCATTTTTCATTTAGAAATAACTGAATTAAATAAGCGGAACCAATTTGTTTTCAATACCACCACCGGCACAGTGTCCGAATGGGGAATAATGCATAATGATAAGTACGATGTAACAGAGTTTCAAAAGGGGAGAGTTCAAGACAGTCAAAAAGGAGCGGATTAAATGGACGAGTTGAGAAGGGAGAGGAGACTATAGGGAGGCGAGTTCGGAGGGAAGATCCAACTCAGTGATGTCGCGAAAGTGTAGTAGCAGGGCCATAAGTTTGGTGAGACGAGGCACGGTGGCCGAAGAGGCGGAGCCGGCAGCCTTGGGCAGACCCGTCAGGCCGCCACTACCACCACCACCACCGCAGCCCCCGCGGGCCATACCACCAGTGGCCTCGAGGAGGGTGGCGTCAGTCTCGCCAGCGCTGTTCTCGATGTGCCAGAGAATAGCACGGTTCAGCGCTCCCGCTATCAACTCAGCGTGGCGCGCGCCCAACAACGAGCCGTAGATGCTGTCTCCCGGCTCCTCGAACGCCAAAAGCGCCATCGTGTTCTCCATCTCGTGCAACAGTTGTGGGTACTCGGAGAGACGATGGCTTAGTGGACCAGCTAGGTGGGATTGCGCGAAGGTCAAAGCCTCTTCCAACCGATGACCACGAATCAATTCCAACATTTGAAGCTGCCGCAGCTAAAACAATTTCAGAATAGTGACTTGCAGGCTGGAAATCTATGTAGTTCTATGACGCATCCCATTTGGCCTGCCGCTCACGAATGCTATTACTTCACCATTTATGCCTATTGACAGCTAAAATAACGACAGTATGACATTTAAAGGTGCACTGATTATAGCTGTACTAAATATCATATTTACGTAGAATCGGTATCAGTAGAATATTTAACCAAAGAGCATTAATTACTAATTCGCCAGCCCAACAGAAGAAGTCATAAGATGAATTATCATTATGAATTTAAACCCAACTAAGGTTTGTCTTTTAAATTTATAAAAATAAGTTTCATTATTTCCAGGAATTAACTACTCATGGAAGTATATGCAGGCACGCGTAAGAAGCCTACTTGAAAGTAAATGTAGGGATTCTTTTCAAACAATTCTGGCCAGAGTTGATTGACTTTGCCAATAGTCTCTTCGATGCGTCGACTTAGAACAGCCTCACGAATTTCCATCCTCTCGGCAAGACTCGCACCAGTAGAGTGGATCTCCGACAGGGGCTGGGAAATACCAATCTCCTTGCTAAACTTTTCCGCAGCATCTTTGTAACCCTCGACCACAAGATATTCAAGGATAAGACGATTGATCTCTTGACGAGTCAATGTAAGCCCGGAAGGAGCACCGAGACACTCAAATGCAGTATACGAGGCTGCCGGTGATTGAGCTTCTGCAGTCTTTGTAGTACTGTGCTCCACGTGATCCGTTATTTGAGATGAACTCATCCTTTTCGAAATTACAGATACAATTTCTGTAAGTGGGACCGAACTGAATTCAGTTCACATGGTTAAGAGGATTAACAGTTCCAAATGCGTGTATCCTCACAGGTAATCTGCTATTTTGAAGATTCGACACTGTGCTAAATATAAAATGTCAATTTATAGGTATATCCATGAACTATGGAATGAGTGAGACAATCTTCAACTAAGTTCAACGTGCTACCAGCAACAAATCTCAGTACTCGAAAAGAACAGAGGATAATGAACAGGAAAATATCTACTTTTTTGTTAATGCAGTCATATAGATAGGTGACTAAACATGGTTGAAAATCACCTTTGGACAACTGATATGTGAGAACAGCGTCAGATTTAGGACGAAGATTATGCTATGCCAATCTGAATCGAGTGAAATGAGCCAGGTCCACGAACACAATTTCAACTTTGCCGCGCCAAGCCTGATTGGTGAATTTCGTTTTTTCGTCAACTATTAAAAGAGCAATTTGCAGTCTCACTCTAACGAATAGTCGCAAGTACCACTCGTACTTCATTGCTATCCTTGTAGAGTATGCTTGCATTTTAAACTTTTATCCAATAGTTTGTGATAATTTATTGCTTCTAAAATCACTGGTATGGAATTTGCTAGAGTTAAAAAAGTAATCAACCACTACACTCTTCTATTTGGATGACATAAACCACTCTTGTGTATCTACAAAAATAACGCGAAAGCATATGAAGCAAGTTAAAACAACTTCTTTGTCAATCACGTTGCACTCTTTGATCAAGATAAGGTAGGTCTTTTTTCGATCCGCTTTTGAAGAACATAACCACCAGACCCCAGCAAGAATTTAATTGCTCGTCTTCGTTTCGTCAGCTGGACTACAAATGGAGGATTATAGATGGTGACGCCTAATTGGTGGAGCCCCGCACATGGGTTGCTGTGGTAGTTTATGGCCTGGAGGAGTTCTGGTGCTCTAGGGGGTGGCTGCCTCTCGGCCGGCAAACAACTTTGCTTACCCTAAAATCGGTCTAATTAGTATCTCAATGCAGGATGATTACTAGTTGGTCTTTGTACCTAGTTCTTTTTACATTTTTATAACATCTAAATTGATGCTTGAACGTGAAAATTCGTCCGCAGTCATAAGAATAAGCAATCAAGGCGAAGATTAGAAGAGCTAAGGTGCTTACTGTTTTCTTTTGGATTGTTTCTTGACTTTGGATCTTGGAATCTTTTTTAAAGTTATTGATCGCTTTATCGATCGTGAGTTCTACTTCTTGCATGCCATTGACTCATAATGGGGCATGTTTGCTTAAAGCTGTGTATTAGCAAAACAGGCCATTATGCTTAAACAGAATACATGTGATCGAGGCACGGCGGGGATGCGGACTACCGGATTAGCTTGGAGGCCAGCCCAATTGGCGAAGGCGCGATGATGAAGACATGGAGCAACCTAAAACAAAAACCGTATTAAATAATTATCGCAATTCATGAAAGACAAAAAGTTATTTGAACTTAAAACAGAAGATGTTGTTGCCAATTTCTTTGGAAGGGAGGCTGATTGCTTCATTTGGTTTAAATGAATGATGCACGAAAGTGCGTTTACAAGTGGTTGCATTATGGGATTTTTACATGAAAGGGTTGTGACATAGCCATGAAGACTCGGGACTTACCTGAAGTCTAATGAGGGCACAGCATGTATCGTCAACATAGTAGGACTTGGAGGTTGTTGGTATAGTCCTAAAGCCGGGCTGTGCGTCACCAGCACCGAGGCCTAGACAAACCACTAACGGATTACATGAAATCGGGTAGCATTATGGTCCCTGTATGAGTTATTGTGCCACTGATATACAGGTAAATGGGGATTTAATTGCTAACTTTAGGAACTACACAACATTACTTCTGTCACATGAAGTGGTGATACGATATTGTGTCAGTAGGCATCTTCTTTGGGGATTGACTTTCGTTAGTAAAGCGCGCAGATGTGGCACACCCTGTAAGATGTGAGTGACATCATTGAGCTATTTGGCACTTATTTTTGAAGTGTACGTGCACGGCACACATGCAAATGAACAATACCTAATTACGCCCTCCTTGTGGTGATCTTGGTTCCATTGGAAGTAATTTGATAGGTGGTGTAATCACCTTGGTAACATCAGAGTGTCATATCGTCTTTTGTGCATGGGGTTGCGGATTTGAGGTCTTGATCAATTTCACGATTAAACGTCAAGGAATACTTTTGAGCTATGCTTCGGTACATTACTTTTTTGGCTTAGTCCTTGTTAATCCTTCATTAACACCTAATTTATACTTTTAGCGCCAATCTCTTCGTGTTTCGGAATGAACACACCACGGACATCTGTGTAAATACTCGCTAAACAGGATGCCGTCTAGACTTGCATCTCATCTAAATTTCCCTTATAAAACATTCATAGGAATGGTTGGAGACGCTTACATTAAAGCCGTGCTTTATGATGCTGAAAAGAGTGCAGATATTTTCATGTAAACGTAACGGCCATAGGTTCTGATTTGACGGTTGATGACTGGGCATTTGATCTTGACGTCATTGTGTGGCACTCGCATCAAATGTCGAAACTTATGAATCTCTTAACTGGTCCACTCATAAAATTTACATGGATGCAATGTGGTCACGTGGAGTCAGAAAGTGGGGACATGTTGTTCACTTCCGTTCACTGCACAATGGCAGTGTAGCATCACAATCAGGATAACAGCAGCAATCTTACGAATTCTCTATCTCTATCTTGTAACGAAGAAATCAGCGTCTGATAATGACTTTAATTATGATGTCAAAAGTAGCCGACAAAAGTGTTTGGGCGCTCGTAAACGAACTGAAGCGTATGCCACAGGGCGCTGTGAGCTCCAGCGGTTTCTTTATGCCAAATCACTCATTTACTTCCACTGATTCAGAATATAAGCTCAGTGGGCTTGAAACTTATTGTTTAAGGATCTAATCCCTTTGACATAAAAATTTATTTATAATATGCAGCTCACTATCCTCAAGTATGATTTACAACGAATTAAGCTTATATGACGCAACGACCATTCGCACAAACTTATTTTGCAAATGGTGATTCTATTTTTTAATTTAGATTGTTGCTAAAAGGCCATGCCACCGATCCGAAGAACATGGCCTGTGTAAACAAACCGAGAAGCTGAAAAAGATATTAAAGTATTACATAGCCCCTCTCTCCCGCTTAGATCAGCCACTGTAAGCACAAAGAATAATGGTCTAAAAGCAGTTTTTAAAACGGTTTGGTAAGGATGCTGCTCAGCCACATCTATCTGAGCCCTCTCTAGCTACTAGAGGTACGGCGAGCTCACTACATTAAAATCCCCATCTAAATTGTGTATACAGCTCCATAACAAACGCTTTCTCGCTTCGGCTGGTAATGATTTTCCTGCAGGCTACGGAACTGGAGTAGTTGCAGAAGGAAGACATTCTTTTCAGTTCTTCTGCGAAGAGTTACCACCAATTAGCGTACCTTCAGCAAATGCACTTTCCCAGCCTGCCGAGATTTAGCCTCAGGCAGTAGGAACCAGGATAGATGTCCTCTAAGGTCGGGTTCGCTTTTCGCCGGGGTTAATTTAGCACATCGAAGCCGCCCTAAAAATGGAAGTAGACGTGCCACTAGGGGAGGATAAGTATTATCAACGTGCAGATGGGTTGAGATGCTACCGGTTTAGTCCGGAGGTCGTGACGTGCCCTTCAGTACCCATTAAGCATAAACGAAATGCCGAACGAACGTAATGCAGTACCCTGAATCCGGGAATGTCCAAGCCCTATAATGCACCTCAAAGTAACCGTTTTAAACAAGCAACGGTTAATGAGAACCTTTGCCCTGAGCGGACACTGGTGTTGAAGGCATTTTAAACCAGAATCTGGATAAGGTCTAGGTCACTAGATTTTAAAGGTGGGTGAGATGGATCCGTGTCAGACCCTCACATATATCCACCTGAACTAACAATAACCGACAAATGCAGTGAACTTTGCAGTTAAATTGTAAAGCATTAACATTTATATCACACCATTGTTTCATTTGCATAGCGACCGAGCACATGCGCTGTATGCCTATTCACACTTAAAGACTTCTTTCCTATCATGAATGCGGTTATTCTTACGTGTAATTCACAATGCTGCCAGTATTGCCGCCTTAACATTGGTAAGTAAGGTCCTGGTCACGTGAGAAATTACTTTTGCACTAGTGCAATAAAACGGCAAAATAAACCCATTAGCTAGGGATAGTTAAGACAACGTCCACCTCAGTCCGCCTGCATTGGTGTCAGGCCTGAAAGTGACCTGTCTGGTGCCGCTAGGACAGACAGCCAATCTAACTGGAACGAAGCAAATTCACGCCATTCCACATCAATGTAGCGTGCCAAGCGCAAACCAGAAAGCCCGCCCCGGCTCGCACTAGCTCAATCCGCATCACCAAACCTGCGCGCCATGTGACGGCAACCTTAAAAATAAAAGGGATCCACCAGTGTCATGGCATTGCTCTAAAAGTGGTAGCAGCTGAAACAAAATCTAATTACGTCTTAGACAACAGGCTGCAGAAGCACCTGATTAACCCGACGAAACAATATCACTGACAACCAAAAATCAAAAGTGAATGCCTTCCGTCGTGTGTCGGTGAACGCACAACACGACCACTCCAATCCCGCCCAGCGTCACCTAGATTTTCATTCGCCCTCATGAATAATTGTAAGCAGAAACCTCTCCAAAGACCAGTTTACGCGTTGTGGATGAAAAAAGAATAATGAAACAGAAAGCTGTTCCAATCTCCATCCAATAACGATAATCACAACATAGGAGGGCAGAGCTGGTTTAGTAGAAAAATTTACGACAAGAATAACTTGAGAGATGAGGGAAAGAAGGGAGAAATGGAGAGTCCACTAGTAAAGCACAGTTAGATTAGAACAAAAACGACAAAGTTCAAATAGGGATGCATCTCGGGTAGTCCATTTCCGTTTCAGTCCCTGCTCATCACCCCGAACAGTGAAAGGAAAATTATGAAGAGATTAACCACGTCACAATACAGCTGCATTGCACCGTAGATGTACTCCTCCGGCGACAATTCGTGCTTCCGACCGCCCATGATCAGCTGTGTGTCGTAGGCCAGATACTAGGAATGAAAAAACAAGCAACATGGCGAAATAATGCGCAACTTAAACACAAAAGCACCGGGAAGACAATGGGAGGAACGGATACCCGAATTGCGATATCTGGCGAAACCACTTTGGATTCACCCAATAGTAATAAAAAGATGCAGCTAGCACTCGGCTTGTCATCAGCAATGAAGACGCATAAAACGTCTCTGTGATCAAACTTACACCAGGGCGATTCCCAGTTGGATGCAAGTTTGGTTTGAACGAACAAGTAAATTGGAACGCGAACATTGACAAAATCCAAACCACTTACTTTGTAAATTCAACCAATAAAGGCAAAGTTTTGCTGAACGAGTGATACCTTACGACGAGGTAGTGTTCGTCAGAAAAAGTGGAAGAAAATTCGGCAAAATACATAAACACACATCTATGACCCCATTCAATGTTAGACAGAAGGGTGGCAAATGAATGAAAGATTATGACTTTTCGATGTTTCCGACGGTTCGAAACAGACCACAGCAAACAAGACAAACTAAAATTACTAGGTGGATCCCAAAACATGGTATAACACCAAGAAACACTAGTGCAGTAAACTGAGATTTCAATCAACGAAGCGTGATTCCGCTCCAATTGAATCACTTTTTGCAAAGATTTAATAGAAGGTGGGAAAGGGGGTAATGCCAGTCTATCACCCCATCCTCTTCGCCTGGTCCTAGTCGCTCTGACCAAAAAGACCCAGGAAAATCATAAACAAGATGGCGACATCCAAATAGATTTGCATGGCTCCAAGAACATAGTCTTCTTCGCACAGGGCATTTTCCCGATTTCCCATGATTAGCTGCGTGTCGTAGGCCAAATACTGCAAAAAAATTTGGGGAGTGAAGTGAATGAGACAACGCAACCTTCGAAATGACAACAGTACTGTCTTTTAGCAAGTTCGTTTAAGATATGATTGTGATATGGTAGCACAATGTAAATGAGCAACCAGTGAAATGTATTTCAAGAAATCTTCCAACTTTAGGACTGCTTAAACTATTCCGTACGTAAAAAATGTCCAATATATATATATATATATTTGCAATTATTACAAAATACCGGCCAAGAGAGTAGAATAGACTTACAATCGAAAAAATCACAGCGGCAATGCCTCCATAGACAGCATATAGAGTCTAAAAATTAAGTTGTTAATGATTGGATTCATGAGTAAATGTAATGAGAGTAAAGGATCAAACTGAGTATTGGCGTGAATTTTTAAATCACCTAGAATTCCCTATCCCATATGTTGACTGAAGTAGTAACAATACGTGTTCCCAGGGGAACACCACATTTGAATTTCTTACTGCCTGAGATTCAAGATGAATTGGATAGTTACAGGACTAGCACCCACCTGGTTGTATCCAGCAACGAAGTAAGTGATCATAACAGCGATTCCAAAAATGAAGAGAAGAATGCTGAGGAAGGCGATTACCGCCTGACATTTGGTGATGTCACAGGGGCAGCAAATGGCCGCAACTGAGACTGAGATGCAGACACCCAGAGTTATAAGGAGACATACGAGAACCGAGCTCACCGTGTACATCGCCGACAGGGTACCTGCCATGTAGGCCAGCGCCAGAGTCTACATGGCGCGAGGTATATCAAAATTAAATGCAGACAGGTGCATATTTTGCCAAACTGAACCAAATTATATACTTTAATTACATAGCCGTTTCCTTAGATTCGACCGTAAAACCTGTGGAATAGACTTACGCTTACGAAACTATATCTTGAACTGCGTTTATAATAAAGTTTGGCATCACGAACATTTGTAAAGTGCAGCCTCGTGTAGAACTTACGAAAACGCCGAGCGCAATGAAGTTACCGGGGAATTTGCGGCGTACATTACCGCAGCAGGCCAGCGCAATGTAGGTGGCAAAGAAGACAGCACTATACGGATAACAACACCCGATGGAATGAGTCAAAGATTGTGCTAGGTTTAGCGCACCAAAATGTAAAGAGGAACAAAATGAATGAAATTCTTTGAAGTTAAGCACACAAAAGACCGATAAATGAATTATTCCCGCCAGAGAGACCTATAGCACTGTACAAGGCAAGCAATCGAGGAAAGAGCCAATGCGCTTAAAGAGGTTAACGTGATCATAGAAATATACAATCAGCACATTGTAAATTGATTCGCACAATCCAAGCACTAAAACGATTTATCAAATGGGACTTTTCAAACAGCAGCCAGGCCCGCCACTTGAAACATATCCCACGCCCACCACTCAGAGGTAGGAGGTAACGCATCGTAAACAAGCCAGGCCCACTTCAGAGGCCTTAGTGGATGATCATAAACAGGACGGGACTTCTAATTACTCAGGACGAATCGCAATCCAGATGAATTATCACGGTTAACTAGAAGTTTTAAAAACTAACAACAAATGACTTATGGCATAGGAATAAGCCTTAAGTAGGCTTGGAACTCACTAGGCCAAGTAATAAAACCAGGCATTCCGTCGGACCCAACTCCGAATGGGCAGACTAAAAAAAGTATGAAGAGCTATGAGAAAAAAGCACACGTAAACAACAGTTCCCCGTTAAATATAAAACTACCGTACTGGCAGAATCTGTCAAACACAACGCTTCATTAATCACTAATAGTAACAAATCAAGTTTCTTTGCGCCAACGTCAGTGAAATATGGCACAGCTATCATGAAAAGGATCACTCGCCGTCCCAGGATCGCCATTAAAAACATTCAGTAGAGTTTATAACAAATGGCAGCCTAGATTGTACGGAACTTCCATGTTCTGTCGAATTGTAAACGGAAATCGAGTAGTGTTGAATGACCTTGACCACATTCAGCAAGGGTAATACATGCATTTCACAAACTTGAGTGGGCGAACGTTAGCAGCGAATACACACTAGTACTAAAATAAATGATGTAAACTTGATGGTTCCACCGTTTGATTTCGTAAACTCTTAGATGGATAAATGACATGGAAACCGTGTTTTGAGGGCCAAGTGGACGACAGGAAAAACAATGTCTATTAGGGAGTCCAGCCTATTTAAGCACACGAAACCTAACTAAATGAACCGAGGCAAGTATTTCAAATTAACATTTAAGAATGCCATCAGAAAAAAACAACTCACACAAGCGTGAACATTGCGACAATTGCGGCGGTTACCAACAGTTGAACAGCCAGTATAGAATAAACCTAAAGAGCAAAAAGAATCGGACAAATGACTACTTGAAGTGAGCAAAAGAAATGAATAGGCTGATAACCCAGAAATCGTGACTACACATACTAAACTGTTACTCCATTCAAGAGTGGATTAAGTATTTATTACGATTCCATATTAAACCGAAATAACCGTCATCAACGGAACATAATTGCTGTCCCAGCGAACAGCGCATAACCATTTTCTTCAAACCACAACTTCCTTCAAATTTCATAATCAAGAAGCCTTTTACAAATCTACACAACAACTCACTTTGCCAATGAATCGGCGTCTGATAGTCTTATCGCTAAAAGGCGATGCAGCGAACTCGTTGTCGGCAAAGTTGCCCCCATCGGGGTTGTTCTGAGTGGGTGTGTAGGCTAGTACAGCACAAGAACAAGATGTATTAAGCAAAACATCGGACGCTTTTAGCAATACCAAAGAAATGATGAAGGGAAGAAGGGCAATGGAAGTTGGCAAAATTTTCCTCTTCACCAAATACAAAAGCGTAAAACAGTTCCAGAGCAAGGCACACTGGGAGTTATTAAGTGTCGAGCATGGGTCAGCACTAGACGGCATTGTACAGTGATTTTCGCGAGTATGCAAAACTTATGCTAACTAGCACCATTTTTGGGACCAAGAAATGGGTTGAGATATAGGGCGACAAAGCGAAGTCTCGCATAACTATCAGGCGAAATTATTACAATCACCTAAATAAAGATGTATCGATGCGCAAAATTAGCCTTCGTGGTTTTTGAGGATGGCCCAGCACAACAACCAAGCAAGTGAATACAGTCAGAAATCTTAAGATGAGGGGCCTCTTAGTTACAAAAAAACTAGTTTTTCTCAAGAATAAACGCCATAAAATCGACTAGCAGCCAGCAGATGTGCAAAGAACCCTTAATATAGTGCTAATGGGCAGCAAAAAAGCACTAAATCAATGTACGCCCATCGGGAGCCCACAAAATAATGCTCCTAACGTAAAGTTTAGGGGAGAGCCCACTGCCTTACTCAGGTGGCTTTGTACGCCAAACAAACGAACGTTGCTCAAAGGACACAAGTAATCAGTGCATTAAACGAGAAACCTTGACATGCGTTAGGGTTAACGACAGGAGATTAACACAAATTCTAGCATAAACTAGAATACTAACGGCGCCAAAATAAACAGATAATGAGTACATACAGAGAATTTACAAAGAATGCAAATAAAGTAGTGCTCTTCCAGCCAGCAGCAAGTATACCTGATTCACCAAAAGCCCAACGCCTGACGCCAACTAGACTAGTGAGAGTTAATTCCCTTCATTAATGAGAAGCAACACGTTAAGCACTCATACTGACCAGCTAGCCAGGTCCATTCCTACCGGCAACGCGCGGTGCCAAACTTTCAAGCTACATTACAAACGCCTTGCCGTCGAAAAGTCATCCTTCATAAGTCATAATTACATGAACCAGACTTCGGGTGCGACGCTTAAGAGCTTGTGCAAAACCCAGGCAGAATCACGGGGCCGATTGAAGTCACACAGTAATCGCCTGCGCGCTAGATTTAAAAACCCAAACAAATCTGAATACAGCTCAAAAGGGGACTAAATGGATTATACCAGCCTGGTCGTAAAGTTCATCCTAACCTCATAAAATTAGCCTACTAGGCAGTGTGCCGCTTATTGTCAATGATGCCACGCCAGAGAGCAACTACAATATAGCAGACAAAGAATATCAAAGTCGAAGTAACAACTTCTGGACGAAGGGGTAGCGATCGCTTAGACCCACCGAACTGACCAAACAGAGACAAGTCAGTGTAAGGTACACGAATGTCAAAAAAGTAGGAATCGAGCAAACCTGTGGGAAGTGCATAAGATTTTCTATAGCAATTATACTTTCTCTCGATGTGATGGAACAACATCCCTGACTTACCAAGGTTATTAAAACGAAAATAGCAGACACGAAGCATCCATCGACCGCTATGAAATTCCCTTTATTCATCATCGCATAGGGGATAATCGAGGAGACAAAAAGTCATTAGCTTAAATGTGAAGGAAAATGAAAAACCAGCCCAAGAATACGATAAAGGGAATAGAATGACGACAGGAAAAACTGGTTTAGGAAGACAAGATCAAACACACGCTTTATAGATTAACGAAAACTCAAACACGGCAAAGGTGAAATCAAAAAACAAATGACCCAACAAGCAATTCATAACTCATTCCTGCACACCAACGTCACACTCAGTGAATGATACCAGTAAAACCGTTTTTCAAACAACAAACGAGTTCATAACGTATACGCATACGAAATCAGAAAATATCCTCGAGCAATAAAAAAATGAGCAGGGTGTAGCAAAGAACAAAGTTGAGTTGACATACCAACCACGTATACAGGATAGCCATAGCTACCAGCTGATAAGGTAAATTCGATAATCGAAAATCAGGCACATAATAGCATACAACAACATTTCCACAACAAAATTAACCTGGCGCATGAGTGGTAGGCACTGGATAACCAGGAGGGGGAAGACCTGTAAGCATTAAAGTGCAGGGAATAGACAAAAATACAAAAGCCGATATAAAACCAGCTTGGGAAAGGAGCAGCCACAAAATGTGCACCTAATTAACACACGAAATCACACTGAGAAAAATGTAAAACTAAAATGTAAGCACTTACCACCGTATCCGGGCGCTTCGTATCCTAGGTGAATATCAAAATGGATAGTCTTAGCCCTACTAGCAATGACATGTAAAAGGAAAGAAATAGGGATACTGAGAAGAAATAAAAAGCGAAACAACGTCTGCGCACCAGACTGTTGATAATCCAGGGGATAGACGGGTGACTGCTGAGGATACGCCGAGTATCCTTTAAAATCCAATAAATTGAAAAGAAATACACCGTACCCTGTGGTTGACCATTGGGTGGTACATAAGGCGCCGCCGGTGGTGGTGGATAAGACATCGACGTGGAGAAACTCAAAAAGGACGAAGCCCACCGGCAAAGAGGAACGACCGCTCACGGCAATGCAATAGCAATAGGCAATCTAACAAGTCCTGATTCAGGTCACTTAAACAAACGTCTTAGCCAAACGTTGATATAAAATTGTAATTTATAAGCCACGCAAATTAAAAATCTTCCTTCTATAAAACGCACAATTTAATTTTAAATAAAAAAATTTTAATTAATTATAGTTTTTAAAAATTTTAATGAAAAATTAAAATGATCAGGTACGCTGACAAAGGCACCAAATCCTTCAGTAGCATGAACAAATCATTCATAATTTTTGGCGTATTATTATTTGTTCCAAATACTAGGCACCTTCATGTATATTCGGACATCAACGGAGAGCAGAAGGGCATAACTGTAGTAATTCGTTTGTTTGACTAACCGTTAAGGTGACTTAAGTGGTTCTGTTGCCCTATCAATTTGCTTTGGTGCTATGTGTTCGTTTTTCCGGAAGATTCGAAATGCTACAACAATACTAGAGTAAACTATCACCAACAAATCTGCTAGCAGAAGCACTTGAGGCCACCACCATGGCCCAGAAGTCAGCTCGCCTAGCAAAGATATTTTTGATAATTATGTTCTCGGAACCGAAATCGAGTGTTGCCGAGACAGTTGACGCATTACATAGCACCTCTCATTCTAAGGGTTAGGGGAGAGTACCCACAAACCTCCATGTCCTTGATCAAATTGTTATGCAATTGATAACATGCCTGATTACACAATCGCTAAAGTCTTTGGCAATTTAGCTTTATCCAGTGTTGCATTCGCTGTTTAAACCGCGCTTAGAGCCGAGAATTATGCTGTCCATTACTCGTATTCGTAGCTAAGCGTTAAACCACATACCTAAGGCTATATTTATTTGATTTGTCTCGCGTCTGTTTTACTCACTGCGATGTTTTCAATTCGAAACTTTCCGGTTATGCCTATTTTGGACTTTTCTGCTGGCAAATAGCATATGCACTTCTTTTGCACTGCCAGTTTTTAGCCATATGTCTTTTATTACTTCTCTGCCTTTTCTGCAGTTACTTCGGTGTAAAAAGTTTTTTAGATGGTTGACAGAATTAGCTGTGCACTATGAGCTGCAATTTTTGTGTATTTATTTGTCAATGCGTTACCGTAATAGCTATATATCACCAACCTAGCTGACTTTCAATTGCGTGTTTAATAAGCTAATTGGCCCTTTTGCATATTTTAAACGCTTCCTATTTCGTAGAATAATAATATATTTGTTGCATTTGTTTTAATCAATCGTTGATACGTCCGAGGCACATTTGATTCCTTTGGGCCATGGTTTGGTCGTTTTTTCTTTTCATGCGTTGTTGTAGGGTATCGATATTAGTCACAGAAACAAGAGGAAAGTTGTTCGTAGGAACCCGAAGAGTGGAGATGTTTATCTGCGCTTAATGGTCAAGCTGTACAAGTTCTTGGCAAGGCGTACTCACTCGAAGTTCAACGATATTGTGAAACGTCGCCTTTTTATGAGCCGTACTAATAGAGCGCCCCTCTCACTTTCTCGACTGGCGAGACAGATGAAGAAACCCGGTCGTGAGGGGAAAGTCGCTGTTGTTGTTGGAACCGTCACAAATGACATCCGTATGCGTGAGGTTCCCAAGCTGGAAGTGAGTGTCAATCCGTGTTTGTATCTAGATTGCGGTTTTTTGCGCACTGACTTCCACGCTTTGGTAGGTTTATGCTCTTCGCGTGACGGCTGGCGCCAGAAACAGGATTTTAAAGGCTGGTGGTAAAGTTATGACTATTGATCAATTGGCCGTGAGGGCTCCACGTGGCAAAGGTACTGTGCTTCTACAAGGGCCTAGGAAGGCGCGTGAGGCTTGTCGTCACTTTGGTCCTGCTCCTGGTGTCCCCGGAAGTCATACAAAGCCGTACGTTATTTCGAAGTCCCGAGAGCGTACCAACGCGCATCGAGCGTAATTCTTACTAATAGACGTTCGATGGTACAACTCTCCTCCTTCCTGCCTCTGAGTTATCCGTTGATCTAGAGTTCTTTAGGAGACGATGTCTCTACGCCAAAGTTCGTATCTTAGCTAATTTGGAATAGAAAAGCTGAGTTGGATGAAAGTATATTTAGTAAATAAGTTGGTAAACAAATATCTGGCGGGTCTATGCGAATGTCTCGCAATAACAGAATGGCCGGGAGAGGATAAGACGTCGAGTTGGTTACCAATTGGCTGGGTTTAATTTAAGCTTGTAAAGCTTCAGTTTGAATCCAAGTATCTCCGAAATAAAAGCAGAGAAGCAAGATAAGAGGACTAGCTTGAATACGTTGTAGATAAGGGGGTTCACCGCCCATCCGCAGATGCGGTAGGGGCCGTCAACTTCCTTAAGTAGGCTTTCGGCCAATTTCAGGACCTGGTTTGTTATCGATAGTTCCTCCTTCTTGTGTGGCTTTCGATTCATGCATAGGTTGAGATTCATCTGGTGGTACAGGGAAATCGGGATGTTCAGTTACTGGTTGCAATTTTGATACAGTACGAAAGGTAATGAAAGAAGCTGTTTTTGCAATACGCAATTTCGGACAAGTTGGCGCAGCTCTGGGCAGTTAGTAACGAACAAGGCAAAGTTAGAACAATGCGTAAACAGAAATGAAGCTAGTTAACGTCGGGAGAATGAATGGAAGGAGTTTCAACAAGGATCTCCTGTATTAAAAGTTATCAGAAAAGCGTCAGTAGCGCTCTTGATTGGATACAAATATGCCAAGATGCAACAATTCCGACGGTACTGCTCACCTGCTCGGTGATAAGGATGGAGACGTTACGAAACTTCTTGGTGATCTTGGTGCCTAAAGTGAGGAAACGGAGAAGAAAGAAGCTTAATGCCGCTGTATAGGCCAGAATATCCCAGACGGCGAGACTGGAGAACACGCCTCCGCGTCTACTTGGATTGCTGATCAGAAACTGGGAGGTAAAAAGAAGAATAAAGGATTATAATGGCTTTATTTCGCATAAAACTGACTGTTCTTCATGTTATTATTAATATTATTTTGCAAGAGTTGATGTGAATATGAGTGAGATAGGATAGTTTTTAGTGGGTGGCACTTAATGCGAATAGATAGTGCATTAACGAGGAAGTGACGCACTCTAGCGCAAAAGAAGAGGCCAAACGCGAAGGCAAGATAGAAGGTAGCAGTGATTATGCACTCGATGGAACGTTGTGGCCCTCGCTTTTTGAGGTACGAACGAAGTGTTAGCCAACACTTCACGTGGGCCACCTTGTTCAATCGAAGGTGAGGGATACGACATCGGCGAGCTCGGTGACTTGAAGTTAGAGCAAAGAAGTGCTTTGCATACAGAAGTCTCTGAAAAAGTGAAAATCCTGTACAGCGCATTTATTTGAACGACTCAACAAGCGCTAATAGCGGAAAAAATACACAGCCAGATTCGTTTGAAGAAGTTTACCTCAGTATAATGGCTAGATTAATCTCGAGGCCCATTTTGAACTAAAGTGCCTTCAAAATTAGGCCTTTAATCTTGAAAGTTGGAAGACATTCGTGATACACTTAACACGTTCACTCCTCACGTCACGAAACGGCTCGACCTTCTTGCTTGGATTCATATGCCTCGCATATAACATACAATTACAAGGAAATAAATTAGGGTTGAAAGAAACAGGGTTTAAAAATCAGTACCACATTCGAGGGATTTAATTAGTCGCACTGTGGTAGAGAGCGCACTACTTTGCTACGCTTTGGCATACACTCAAAACTTCCAAATCCGAGAATGGATGCTTAGACTCACACCAAACGCAGAAGAATTCGGAGGATCTTTTGCACTGTAGTTACAAGAAAAATACGACAGTTGGGTATGTATGCTCACCTGTTGGAATGATCGTTCGGCTACGGAAAGTAGAAAGAATATGATTATGTAGATATTAAGACGAAGCCAGATTCCAAGACCAATAACGACATTATCCCTAAAAAAGAAAGAGAGCAGTGAGCTCTAATACCAGTAGAAGGAAGTAGTATCCCTGCGACTAGGGGCCTGAAAAGGGATGTAACATTAGTGTGATACACAAGCAGTGGTGAAACACGTTGAGGATCGGGCGGAAATAAACCTACAAGCTAGTGACTTGAAGCCAGGAGGTCTTGCCAATGAGGCCATCGGGGGATGCAAAGAAAAAATGCGTTACGAAACCAGCAATCCACTGGTAAAGGAATACAATTAGAGTGCCGGGTGTGTCCAGTGGGTTTTTGGAAGCCTCCACCTCTGCCCTGCCCATCTCAGCCACCGAGGAGTGGGCAGAGTGCGAGCAAGCATGGCTTGGAGACTGCTGATACCAAGCGTGAAAAAACAGCGGTAACACAGCCAGTAGAAAGGCCACTATGCAAGAGAGTTTGGGGTAGAACATGGACACCGTCTGACGCTCAACGGCCTGTAGAAATAGGAAATCAGCTGAGTAAGGGGCTTTAAAGATGTTATTGAATTAGCCTGGCAGGGTTTGACTTCCAATTTTGAGGTCAGTGTTAATAAACTTGAAGTCAATTCGAACGAATAGCCATCACCATACCAATAAAAAGTAAAAGATATCTGTGATAACCGACTTATAGAGTTTAGTTAGTGATAACACAATAAAAGGTCAACAAAATCAAAATTGCAAGATTTAAAACATTTATGACAAACAGATTATAGTCATTCTAAGTTAGAGGGCCAGGCGCACAAATATGATATTGTTTTAAAGTGAAACAAAAAAATCATCCAATGAAATCATTGTGTCAGTGGTGCATAAGTCAATAATGTGTATCATTGACTTGGCTTCTAAGCATTGCAATAATGGGGAGGGGAGGAAGAGCATCGACATTAAGTACCTGAATGATCCGCCACCCGATATCCAAAAGGGTAAAGTTGAGCTTCTTCACCTTTTTCCCCTCCCAAACATAGCAGCAGACTGCAAAAGAAGAATAAATGAGTGGCCTTCATATGTGGGGAACTTTTGACCTCCCACAGAGACCTACAACCTGATTTTAAGGCTGGTCCGTAGAACCTTCCAGGTTGGGAACACAGGCAAATTTTTTTCCAAAATCGAAGTATAATTTGCTTTAAAACGGGTAAGGACGAAAGTAGATCTCTATTCACATACAATGACAAATATGTCTGGAACTCTGTGGCAGTCTCATATGGCAGATGTCAACTTTCCAAAATCCGACCATTTCTACCGTAATTCAATACGCTAAAAATGCATGCTTATCTACAAGAGAATCAAGCAGAAAAATATGCCTCCATTACTCCAATTTATGAGTTTGCGCAATTGCTGAGGCTTCTAGTTGATCTTAGCGGAAAAATAGCCTGATTTTTTATAAGGTGAATTCATGTGGAGTAATAGTAGTTCCTTACACAAAAAGCGTGAATTTAGCTATGGCTGGAAAAAAACACAGACAAATTGTAATCTCCACACGACTTACAACTATGAATTTTCCACTGTGGTAAAAATTACCGCAACCCCTAAACTTTCAATGCAATTTTCATCACTTGAGGTTTTTTATAAAGCATATATCCTAAAAAATTCAAGATTTTGGGAGTACAACCAAAAAAGCTTAAACCAAGGATACGTGGGTTGCATCAACTATACCAATTGCTTCAGTAATGTAAAATTCGAATTATCAACCAATAGCATGAAGTGTATTTCAAAAGAAAAGGAATCAGTAAGCAACTACGCACTCTTCAATTAAGGCTGTTATTTGCACAGTTTTGGACAGATAGAACAGCATTTAAGTTCAGTAACGGAATTTCCATTCTTTAGCGGAATCGAAATATGAAAAATAACTTTAAAATGACCATTGATGTAAGCGTGGACGTATGTGTCTTGTTAAAATGAATTTAGGAAGGTACACAACATACCGGTTTCTAGTGGAACATAGGAAGAATACGAGAATCCCTGCAAACAGAAACAAGAGACGAAGTTAAGGAAAAAAATGCAATGTGCAAAAATATAGAATGAAAATTGGATAGCAAAACCCACTCTGAGACAGTATGTTATTGAAAAAATACCTGAAGAGTATGGAGATACCAAAGCGCAAAAGGGCCCACATCGTCATCATCACCGGAGCCACCACCTAAATCGGGATCTTGGGGTGGGCTGGATTGCGGGTTCTCGTCAGCGAGACAGGCAGAGGCGTTAGTAGCACCGCCACCGCTGCTGCCACCACCACCGACAGTATCGTCAAGTCCACTGGTTCTCACATGCAACTGTTGCAATTTTTGTTGGTGGAGATGGTGTTGGCGGTGATGATGATGACCAGAGGCAGAAGCAGTGGCTGGATCCGAAGGCGAGGAGGACTGCGTGGAGGCGGAAAGACGGGGAGTGCGCTCCCGTAGCGCTGACTGCTCATCCTCCGAGCCCGAAGAGGAGTCATATTCACTTCGCACGTCGCTGTTCATCCTTTCGTACTCCGTCTCCGAGGCTGGATGAGACTATGTTTTTTTAAAAAAAAGGAAAAGAAACGCATGTACACAGGATGGTTACTTGAAAAATGAGACAAAGGGCTATGAAAGGCTAACAACCCGGTAATAGGACGAATTTGAAGTGAATAAGAGAAAGGATTTAAAAAGAGGGCTAGTAAGTGCAGTTACTGAGAAAATTCGCCGTTCTAAAAATGGACTTTAGGGATGGGTAAGCACAAGAAATAAAACAGAATAAAAATTAGACTACCCGAATTAAATGAATAAGATTGCAGTGTCAAAAATTTATTAAATGTACTACTACTATTCAAATACTCTTTAATACGATTTAAGTAGAAAGATGACCAGTTCATAACTATCCAATTCCCTACAGGACATGCACGACTCACAATAAAGCAACGCCCTGATTCTGAAGCGAATAGAATTTCACATCAAAAAAGGGTTTTTTGAAGCCAACCGAAATTTAGGTTATGAAGAACATTAAAAGATAGAAGAGGAATTTGCGCAATACGAGCCCCAAGCGCGAATAGATGGCGATTTGACTTATTTCACCGTTCTTTATTCGATGCGTAGTTATGCGAGGAGTGCCACTGTGGTAAAATTGAAACACAGCTGAGTCCTCCGTATAGTGTCATAAAAAACACATGTACAATGAACGAAAGCTGAACAACCTTTTAACAATGCGAACCAGCCATAAGGTTAAAATAAGGCTTACTTTTTTATTCACGCTTTCCAAGTTTTATGTAGCTGCTAGTTCACATTTACTGCAGATGACATTACCCACATAAGTTTTGGCTCATTCCAGTAAGTACAACAAACGAATTGCAACAGTTGTTAGGATTCGCATAATAAGCATCTAGCGAAATGTCTTTCCGCTCGTCAGCAGGTCTCATGAATCACTAAAACCTACCTAATTTCTCTTGAGGCGATTAGGCATTACTCTGATTCGCACGATAGTAGTACAATATTTTCAGTGGAACGCGATTTTATCTACCACAATTGCAGGAATCATGCACGAGATCCTGCGATGTGCTGTGTTTGTACATAAAGTTGGTGATTACTACATTCCGTTTCTCTGCTTTGATGTCAACAACTCAAATGAGTCGATCCAGCAGTGTTGATCACGAGTTGCTCAGTTTTGGGGACAGCGAACTTTCCTACTTCGGTAAGCTGAACGAGAGTGGTAGGTCACCCCATCATAGAAACAAGGCTTTCAGGGCTGACTTAAAGGGTAAAAAAGCCTCAGATACGCAACCAGCTATGAAAGCATAGTTTTGTTTTGAAATGTAAAAAGACTGAACACAACTGGAGTTCTGACTAGAGCACGACTAGATGCTGACCGTTGACTAGGTGGCGAAAAACAAAATATAATTGGATTGAAGTACGTAACTAATTGCCGGCAAACCGAAAGCGCCAGCATTAAAAAGCCATGCTCACACATTCGCGTGGAGGGACGTGAAAACTGATAAAGCAGCACGTTCTCCTTTTAATAACGTGGTATCCTTATTTTTGACGATAACAAGTGGGAAATGTGCTAAAAACAAACAGTTAAGCTGCTTAATGCTAACTAAGATGTATACTCATCAGTATGATAATTTTTAACGAATATGCAGAATGGGTGATTTTTAGACATCTTGATGAAAAATCGGGCTAAGCCATTTGTACAAGTGAAAAAAGTGGTCAATGATGAACTGAACGTCCATAACAAAGATACAGGAAACAGGGGTTATTGTAGAGAAGCGCAACAAATGAATCAAAAAAGGTCAGAACGGAGCTCGATAAACTACAATGCTCCGAAAGCAAAACAAAGGGTCATATGAAAGGTAAAACTGACTGAACAATCAATTCCTCCAAACTAAAAGGAAACATCCTACGTGGATAGAAAACATACGCCACGCGTTTGTTAAAATACTGACAGCATCAAAAAGTGATGGCTATCAACGAGGTCATGAAGTGGTAGCTTCTCATTCACAGTCTGAACAAAACACCAAGAGCGCATAAATGGCCGTGACCACGACTCCCAAAGCCACGCATTGAGAGAAGTTAGTAAAGTGTCAAATCGAATACTCGACAGACATAACCGAATCTGTTTGTTTCAGGAAATGAAAAGTAAATTTGATAAAAGTGTCTTAAAGGAGACTAAATTGTGGTAAACAAGGATGGCATCACTTAGTTCGAAATGAAAATATAGGTAGCCTTTAGTGTGAATGACCGCATTCTTCCAATTTGGAGGATTTATGGTACAATAGCGTCTCGAAGTTTAGTAAATATAGGATCGATGTTAGCATGGAAGTGGAAAGTTTATAAAAGGGAGCTAAAATTACAGTAACCTTAGAGATGAAACAACTTATCACTTATTGAATGCATTGAAGTAAACGTTAAATAGGGCTACCAACAGGGGTAGAAATTTACAACTAATCATTGAAAGGTAAGCAAGAATGCTTTACATCGATTACTACAGAAAATTATTTTTAAAATGCAAAGCTGTAACTCTACCGTTAATATTTGAACGCAAAGACTGTATAATTAAAGAGCATTCTTCACATTATCACGGTCAAAAAGGCAGACACGACACAATGCCAATGGCTGAATAGGGTGAGATTCGAAAGTTTGTTCGAAGATGGAGTGATGCGCATAAATTTATGATTCACGCACCCATGTGACTGGAAACCTGTGTAGAAAGAAGGAAATCATACAAATAGCCATTCCATTCAAGACAAGGAAAAAATAGTTAATGTAAGTAGTCGATAGGTCGCAATTGCGATCAGGGAGTCGATAGGCTATAGGCTGCCATGCGGGAACTAAAATACTAAGCAGGCTAAAACGCGGGCCGCCAAATGGTAGCGCATTAGCATACCGATTAGGAGAAACAGCAGGTAATGAGTACGCAAACCTTACCTTATTTAGTTCAGCTCTGCTTGACTTCTAACAAAAGTGTTGAGGGATCAAGTTAACGCAAAATGTACTTAAATTGTCACATAGATTAAAAATTTTCAGAGCGAGGCAACAACCGAATTACCTTTTCATGACAGCCTAGCAACTTTCATATTTAGCGGAATTATTCTTTATTTGGGACAACACGACAGATAAAAAGGATTTGAAATCTGATCATATTTAATAACACAAGAAAATGTTGGACGATTAAAATCAGAATCAGTGACCACAACTTATCCATATTGATGGAAACTGAAATTGAAAAACGACGGTCCAAAACCTTTTGTCCCTAGAGGAACAAAATTTAAAACAAAATGGAATCTTCAGATGGAAAAATTGGTGGAAACGGAGCAATTATCGAGTAATTATTAAGTCCAAGTCCGACTCAAAATAGCTGATAAAATACAGTGAACAAAGGAACAATGCCAACGGTCCAATCACAGGGTAAAGGAACTACAATAATCTCTGGGTGCTTGTGAATTACTCTAATTTTGTTTTAACACAGCAATAACACTGTGCAAATTGGCCTACATTAGTTGGATTAAGGTTAGGCTAGTGAAACCTGAACGTGTAAATACATTGCGATCTTGCAAAAGCACAAGTTCGGACACAAAAGCATACATATGGTAGAAAACCGTAAAGTCGTCTCTCGAATATTCAAATTTACTCAAGTAAAAGTAGTCGGGCAAGGGGAATTTTTAAAAAGTCTGCGGAAATACAGGGGAGAAGGTATTGCGATGTGTGCAGTGAAAAAATTAAGAGCATTTAGAAACGCGAATAGATTCGTAGATGGAAAACTTTTTCAGTACTGACCCCCAAATATTTTTGCGCCAAGAAATTCATGTTCCCGACAGATTCTCAGTTTGCAACATTGGTTGCCGACACCATTAGCAGGAATCGTCTTTATTACAGAACATTAGACTAGATAATACATAGTGGTCCTGTACCAGTGACTTCCATAACTAAAGTAAGATTTCTGCAACGGATAGGGTCCATTGAACCCTGGTAACAAATTTAAATGTCCAAAAACCGAGAACATACTCCGAATAATTAGAGGTCTAGGAAAAAAACTCCGTAAAGGTATAGCAACAAAAATACACACGTCCTTCTATTTACTTGTTGTTTTAAAAATATTACCAAGCTTCCTATGCCAACTTCAGTCTCGCCAATCATTACAAGTGCTAATTGTGGGAGCGATCCCACACGCAAGCATCTCCAAAAACAAAACACCATTAACTTCATGAAATGGTTTTAAAGGTCCTCTCCACTTCCAACTCACTCTTAATTAAAACAAACCAGCGGCTTAGATACACATTCAATGCTTAAGATGCGTCGGCCGAGGTCCGTTAACAACTCGTTAGCACTTGGGTACAGCGATTCCATACGGCTCAACGCCTGGGGTTGCGCAAGTTGTAATAAAGGAAGTGAAAAAATTTGAAACAAAGACGTGATAAATTCGTGATTAAATAAAATTTGTAAATGGTGGACAAAAACACCCAATGATACCTGTTGCAGTGAAAAAGTTTATGCGATTCTTAATTTCCGGGATTGGCTACGTCAGTAAACACAAAAGGAGAGCAGTTTACCTACCACCGAATCCATAGAGGGATTCTTCTTTCGAAGGCTGACCAGTTTCGTTCTAACCGCCTGAACAGCTACCCGTTTCTGAGCTGCGCTGGAGTTCCTAAAAGAAGTAAGGATATATAATTCTTTAATACGCCTGGTAAAAGTTGGTGCCTTCAATAGGCATGTCAATAACAGGTGAACGGAACTATGGAAGAGCATTTCTAACTATCTTTCCCTTATCGTGCAAGCAAAACTAATCAGGAAAATCGGCGCTGGTGTAACGATTTGCGCTAAAAAAACGAACACAAACATTGATGATTAGTCAGGTTAAAACTATCCATATGCTTGTAATGCGGTCTGAGCACATGAATGATTACGAACCTGCGACAGTTAGCAACAACAGTGGTGTTAGCGACGGGCGCTTTCGACACAACCACGGGAGCAAGTGAAAGAGGATGGTGATGAAGTGCTGACTCGGAAGTAGCGATAACATCGTCAACGAAGGGTGGGTCGTGAACCTCTTCTGGGAGGCCAGTGGACCCCACTAAGAGACGTGGAGTCTGTTGTGTCCCCCTCTGTTGATGCCGGTGATGACTGGCACGTTCGAGGAAGAGCTTGAGAAACTTGGCGCGTTGGCGTCGATGACTCGTGAATGTGTCATTCGTCTCCGGATCCTCCTCTTCACCTCTCCCGTCCTCCTCCTCCTCCTCCTCAGACAGCCTCGGCTCTCCATCTTGCTTTTCCTGGGGAAGACTGTCTGAAGCTACAAGTATAGCGCTCCAGTATTATGCAACATTAATAGAACCTTCACATGCATTGTGAATGCACTGGACAACTAAGTACAATGACATAATAAGTGACATTTAAAGCAGTGCATTAGTTTTCAATAAATCCTCAATATAGGTTGTTGCCGATTATTAAAACACTGGGAAGAAGTGTTGCAAGTCAGCCAAACATATCTGTTCATGGTGTTAAATAACAATAAACTAAGTGCCCGAGTCAAGAACGAGCAACCTTAACGGCGCATTCCAATTGCCCGAATTACCTTTGTTTGATGAAGCTAAAGGTATCTAAAAGTAAAAATGAAGTGTTAGAACGGAGGGAACCAAGAAATTAAAGCACCCTAGACGATACGGTACGCTCCTTTCAACTCACCACATTGATCCGGTCTCCATTTCGCAATTTTACGGGAGAAGCAACACGATCGTCGTTCGAATTAGGATTCCTAACGCATAAAACTTGATATGACTAAAGAGATCACACGATCACGATTACATCACAAGAGATGCAAAATAAATAAACACCCACGAAGGTAATCATGCAACACCTCACCATCAACATTGAGGAAGATGAGGATTGGCAGTAATATTTTAAATAATTCTTTGGCGTAAACTCATTCAGTGATTAACAGAATGCAGCTAGAAGCCGATTAATTAAAAAACTTATTCATGTATTTGTCAGCAGCACCTACACAAAGGCAATAAGTGACAGTTCGGGCCAACAAATGTTTTGGATTTATGATCGAGAGTGAACACGGAGGCCGGTAAAGTGCTTGTTTGTCACCAACAAAGAATGGGGGTGAATTAACTTTTCCCATGTAAATTGCAAGCTATGGGCAACTACTCAATGATGAACTGTAGAGCGACTTCGCTACAACAAGATAAACTCAAAAAACAACGCCAACGTTGAGGGCTATGTACAACTTTTATTGCAACATTCGGTTTTTCGCTCCGTAAAATAATTTCGAATTAATAGTACGGCGAGAGAAATGAAAGAAAACAACAAACGATTGTTGATATGAAAAGCAACAACTGCATCATTCACCTATGGTGCGCATAAATCAGGCCTGATAGTATGAAAATAACAACACATGTACGGTTATACTCCACAGCAGTAGTAGGCATGAATGCCATGGAACAAACTATAAAATCGAATTGTAAGATAATTTATTCTGGTACGTGACAATTGAACAATAGGTGTAATTTGACATATGCTCTCCTAAACTGTGCCACCAAAGTCATTCCCTATGCATTTTTTTGATGGCAACGAACAAAAACCACGGGAGTCAAGATGTCGCAAAGAAAAGGCCTGGTGAATTGCTGATAAAAATGAGCAGCTTTTTGGAAATAAAGTGCAAAATTTTGCTCTAATGTACTTTTGGAATCACGACTTGAATATGGATTAAACATTAGTTGAAAGATACATGATTATACAAATTACAGCAAAAATAGAGAGGTCACGGCTTTGTTCTTCGATGGCACATGACGTGTGAGGTTAGTGTCAAAAATACTTACATCTCATTAAGAACCAGCATGTCCCCATGTTTACCTAAAGAGATTTAATGCAATGAAATAATTATCTGAAATGAAGTAAACAACTACTTCAAGTGGCCTTCAAATCCCTACAAACAATCACTGATATGAAGCGTCCAAGGGAAGCATTTAAAAAATCTCAGTAACTAGAGGAAACGTGGTTTTACCAAAAATAAATGTATTTTTACAATGAACATTTTCGATTTCATGCGGCGTATACCAATGGATTCCATTTACAATGAAGCAGAATTTCCTTACAATGTCAACAGATGTAGTCGCGGCGCTCTAGAGCTAGAAATGATCGCACAAGCAAGTAATGTTGGTTTCATATGTGTATACACCACTCGTAAACATATATATAATATAGTTGTACGTTAAAATGAAGTGCATAATCTAATTTTGTGTTTTTCTGAGGCACGTTTACGCCTTTAAGTATAAACACACTTCCTAACGAGCTGAACAGACTACTTAGCTGCAAACCGTCAAAAAAAGCAAGCAACCCCTCTCAGGGGAAGGCTCGAGAGAGGAGCATTATAAAAAATCACTAAAAGGTTTAGAGTTTTTCTATTTGTGCTAATGCATTCCTTACTATAATGTGCAAATAAGTAAACACAGCCTCATTTACGTAGCCATCGCCTTGGTTGGCATACAGAATCACTCTTAGAGCAACCTACACCATGACATGTTTAAAACGTTTCAGCAATGTGCAGTACCAACGTGTGTTTACACTTATATGCCGGAGGTAGCGAATTTCAAATGAAAATCACTAACAGCATGATTGTTTTGTGGGCAAAACTCTATTGAGCTATTGAAGTTAGCAAGCCAAAAGATTATAAAAAGATTACAGCCTACCACAGAATGCGCCAACTGGTAATTCAATACAAAATTGAACAAACCAAAAAGCTCAGCTTCTTCGGCTCCAGACTCTTCATCACCCTCTCCTTCGTCTTCTCTAAAAGTTGCTCCGTGCATCCTTGGAAGACGAGCCTTCCACTTAGAGATACCCTTTGAGGGCGGCGACAACTGCTGTCCCACAAGACCAGGTCCGGACGACAACTGCTTGAGCTGGTAACCGGCAAATACTTCTGGGTCAGTAACACCCCGCATTTTAGCCTTTTTAAAGTGCTTAATCTTCTGCTCCAGTGGAGAAACCGATGCGGGAGTGGTGGATACAGAGAGACAAAAGTCGGGGCTGAGAGAGGCGCTGCGCTTGCGGAGGCAGCACTGCAATTCGCCCTCGTAAGCCTCCTGATCACTCTCCACGTCGGCATCATTGCCAGCGCCCGATGAGGACTTGCGCTCGAGTGGAACCTCTGCTTGGGAATCGGCTTCACCACTGCCGAATGGCTTATCATGGTTGCGAGGACCTAATTTGAGCGAGAGGGCGCGACGGCGGTAACTGATAGGAATCAGGTTCTCTGGCACCCGATCGCCACCCTCACTTCCCTCTGTCAGAAAGTCGGGAGATTTTTCTGGTTTTGGTCGCGCCACCTCAACTCCCTGGCAGTTGGCCAACAGATGGCTGAAAAGGAGAAAACACATTGCGGCCGATGAACCTGATATATTGAATGTGGCAACTGAAGAAACGCATAACTTTAAGAGGAAAGTATAGAAGGACACCTTAAATGTCCAGAATGAGGTTATAATACGGGTACCAAAAGATAGTTTCACGGCATCCCTGCTTTCTTGAAACCAAGATAAAGTTCCATGATGACAATATTAACACAAATGATTACTGGCAATTAAATCCTACACCAAGCATGTCTGTTGGCCAGGAGGTTCAGCCAAACATTGTTTGATACAAAACTGTTGCTTTGTACTTTGCAAAATAAAAAACTATGGATGTAAAACTCTGCGATGATGACAAAAAGAAACCACGATCATGAGATAAAGAGCCTGTGCACACAAAGGCCGGCGAATCACCGATGTAGCATTACAATTAATAAAACCTAACCAAAAAACAAAACATGGCGAAACGGCATCAAAGTATGTTGCAATTATAGACAGTTATACATGCATACGACAGGATTTCGGGCGAGTCGTTCAACTGATTAGCTTTGTTTGAAACGTGGCAAGGGGAGAATAAGGAAATTGTGTTTTCTTTAGTCGCTGGATTTGACGTGGCGGTCTCCGACGAAAGGCGGGGTTGTAGCGTTGCACCTGCATGATTAGAAACATTGGATGGCGTTAAGACAGCGGCAGGTGTCGTTTCTACTGCTACTGAGGGCTGTGGTTGTAATGAAGATTCAGGGGCAATAACGGAATCAGGCAAAGCCAATCCTGGAACGCGCCTCGAAGACGAAGTACGCGTGCGTCGCTGAGGATCATAAGCGGTTATCTGTGCATGTAAAATACCAAGGCCGAGGCCCACCGCTAAAGGCATAAAGACATCAGCAGCAGTCACCTGAAAGCGAAAATGAAGAGATATATGACAAGGAAATTGTTGCATCGTAAAAAAATTACATCATAACTGTGCAAAAACTGTGATGTCACATTTGTGAGGTGGTAAAATAAGACAATATTTTATCACTTACAACATAGTAAGAAGCCCTGGACGATAATGACAGTGGCCAAACACTATCGACTAAGTTATACAGATTAGGACTTTGCAAACACACAACACAAGTGTCGAATAACAAAGCCCAGAATAAAACCCTGGGATACATTGAAAAGAAGGTACCATGTGAAAGAAGGTATAATGAACGAAAGTGTAAACGCTGCCCAAATGCGCAAACCCAAATGGGTGTGTCGTGTGCTTATAAAAATAAACAGGACAAAGGTAAAAGCTTTATTTGACTCTGAATAATCAAAACTTTCCCAGTACCTATAATGTTATTAGCAAGCATCTAGATAGAGTAACACTGAAATCCAAAAATCACAATGAAAAGACACCAAAGAAGCAATGTGAACTTTACAAAACGACAGGCGGGGTTACGAAGAGCCTCTAGATTAATATAACTACATGAAGGTGGACATTTTACCAACCGGCTAATTATTTGAGGGGTTGATTCCGAAACAAATTACACGATCTCTGAGAGGTGATCGCTCCGAAGTCGCGTTTTTGCAAAATACCTTTGACGATTCAACACGTAGACAGGAGTCAGGACAAGCAAAAGTATTTCATCCCAACAGTACTTTTCCGTGCAAATCTCCTATTAGGGAAACAGTCACACCCCCACTCAGAACAAAAGTTGGTTAAAACGTTGCTTAATACACATTTTAAGTCGTATACGGTAGTAATTATGGCAGAAGTGAAGTATTGAATCGGCACCAAAGTAGACAAAGTAAGAATAACGTATTAACCCGTAGACTAAATTAAAAACGGGAGAAAGTTCTAAAAATGCGAAACATGGTAATTTTTGACAAAGGTACGAACACTTATATCGGTGGATGTTGAGCAAATTCTACGAGTTGATCATCCGTAGAGTTATTACTCCAAAATTGCCGAGATGACCATTGACTTTGGGTTAGGTGGGTCCATCAGCTCCCACCAAGTTAACAGTTCTGTTTCAGACTTTAAGTATAGGTAGTTAAAGTTGGAACGACGAGACGACTCCCGAGCATGAGTACGCGGAAAATGTATGTTACAGCATAGCGCTATACTTCATTAATCGATTTGTTCGCTAAGATCAAATTCCTAATACAAATGCCAAACCTTCTACAACTAACAATTGGAAACGTACATGAATGGCATATCAAATGCTACTTTGGAACGCTTCTCATCTGAGTAATACATTTTAAATAAAAGAGTCTTCAAATATGAGAAAATATTCACATATTATTCCAATCTCCCATAATTATAAATCTAAGGATTCTGAACTGAAGGAACTACGCTCATGATGCAGAAATAAAGTGAGAATTTGTGCCAATTTCTTAACTGAAGATGATACTTAGGTGGCTTATAAGATGATCTGAAGGTAAAATACCTTGGTGCTCCTAGGATCAAGGAAAAGAAAGCAGACGACCTGCAGAAGTTGAAGGATGAAATGAAGTATTATGCAAGCAGCCATACGAGGCGAGGTATGACGACACCAGTAATCCCAATAAATAGAGGCAAAAGCCGTCGTTTTGATACCACGCCAAATCTCAGCGCTCCAATCGTGTTTTGACTTGCTTTTGTATGCTGTTCCTTAAAAAGGAAGTTGCACTGAGGAATCGCAAGAGTTAAGGAAAAAAAGATTAAACAGATAGGTTACCATTTAATAAGTCCAAATCAACACGGTCTTTGCTGAAACTACATTGCTTTCTAGATTTCGTTCCCAACTCCTACAGTTAGAGTACGCCATTACATTGAATAGCCGACAAAACAATATAAATACCAATTTTTATTACCTGCCAATTAGCATAGAACCAATGCTGTACTACTATGAATAATAAATAAGAGGAAGATCCGGGAATGGATGCACAAATGAAAACGATTATGTGAAGGGGAAAAGTTAAGTAAAAGTGTATGACGAGCAAATTATCGCTACATGTTGGAGATTAAAAGTAACAATCAACGCCATACAAATGAAGCCATTCTGGGCAGAGAAAATGGTATTTACGGGGAAGCTTTTACAAAAATAGTTTAGACATCATATCTCACGCGAAGAATACGTTGCTCGATACTTTTATCCCACAACGATGCGTCATAGTAAACAAGCTGGACGTTAGGAAAGTAAGGTGCCAAACCTCCGATTGAAACCAGGATATCAACTTCTCTAATGGCATAACTAGATCCGTATGAAATTCATTCAAATGAACCCAGACGGAAAGGAGGGTGTGCGAGAATCCAATAGAACCATTCAACCTTGTGTGATTTTTGCTTTGATTCAGCTAAACATGGATCACTTTCTTAACTTGATTTGTTGTGCAAAAAAATTACCAAATTTATTTTATCATAAAAATTTTTGAAAGGCTATCTTTATTGGTATAGAAATTTAGTTATTGTTTTTAGTTTTTCTTTAGTAACGTACATTTGCCAAATTTGTCGATTTAGGTAGCATCTTTTAAGAAATTCTGGTATTTTTGAAAAGCATTTGGTAAAGATTTATAATCCTTTTACTAAATTTTGATTTTAGGCTTATAAGATGAAGGTACGGTGAAGTATGATGAAAATTTACAGAAGGAGACTTCTTTATCCCATTTAAATCCCACTTTACCTATCTCTTAATTATCGGTGGTGTGTACGTAATCCTTGCAAGAATTTCAGTAAATTACTCTTGGTAAACTGCTAAGCCTGAGAGCTGACGACGTTTCGTCTAGTTAGTTGTTGGCAGACAGATCCTTACTCGCGTTTCGGGGAACTTTATTAGCCGTCATTCCGTCTAGCGAGAGATTTTACCATAAACAGTTATCTGAACATTGCATAAATACAAACTGCTTACGTTAATTGGAAAATTTGGTTCTCGTAGGTGGTTTAACATCGATTTTGGGCTTGCTTTCTACTTCCGAGTATCTCTATCGAACGCAAGTGTGAAATATAGGCATATTTTACGATGTTTTAGGAATAATCCAATTAATTCGGTAGTAATAAAGTAGTTGACAAAGGCTGCTGTATCACATATTGCGAAAAGAATAATCTTGAAATTACGAAGGTTATTTGGTAATAAGACGGTTGCCTTCTCTCTGTGATTTGCTTCTTTTAACAGAAAGGACGGTATTGCTCATTTTAGTCTCGTAGGTGCCTCTTATATGCTTAATGGCACTTGTGCTTTCCAGCAAAGCACCTTGTAGTTTGATTACATTCCTGCGCTTAACCATTTCTGGTTGCAAGCATCAACTAAATTGTTCAATCAATCTCGATTGTTCAAAGGCATAACTGCAGTCTCAAGTAAAACGCCGATCCTCTCTTTTGGTGACAAAAAGGCTGCGGCGAATTTAGTGCTCTTTGGCTGGCGAAAGTGTCTTTTGCAGAATGCGGTACAGCTATATCCTGACGAGGAAAATTGCCTTAAAGAACTACATTTCAACTCTATTTTAGGCAATCAAGGAATTTCATAATATTTTTTTCACCATTTCGACTTGCAACAATGTTTATATAGATTGGGGTCGATATTACGGTATTACAATCTTTGCCTATTGATAAATGGACTGGAAGGCCCTAAAACTTACAACTGATCTAGCCCCAGCCAACTTTTAAAAAATCCAGAGGAAATTTCTTTCTAATCTGTCTGGGTCGTGCAAGACTGAATGGAGACCACCTAGAGGCACGAAGAATAGGCAAAGGAGATCTTATTCGACTCTCAAAAGTGACGCAGAGGATCTCCGTTTCAATAAAGGCTCATAGCTAATTTTTTTGTCTATTTGCAGCAAACCTTACTAATTCTCTTGCGAAGTAAGTATCTGTTTTGCGAAGTTTCTCCATCACAATGTTTTGTAAAGCGCGCATCTAAGTTAAACTACTACCAGTCCTTCGGATTCGATTGTTGAAGGCGTAGAATGCTCATTTTTCTACTCTCTAAGGATCTCTGCATACTCTCGTCGTAGTCCTCTACATTTCGATTAAAAATTGGGAGGATTGGTTGCCCTCTGCCTCCAAAAAAGCGATTTGGGTTTAGATGCTATAGCATTTTAACACCTACGGTGCCCAAAAACAATTAATGGAGAAGAGTGGCTGTGAATTGCTGTTTTCTTTGACGTTGGAATAAAATTTGAGGTTGAAATTAGCCATTTTTAGAAGAAAGGGTCCTCCGGCGCCGTCGCCAGTGTCATAGGTCCAACGTTTCCTCTCCACCTCCTGGTTCGAATCCTAGAAAGGAGAAAATTGGGTTGAAAGAGGAAGGAAGGGGACACCTTTATTTGAATGGTACGGCGGAAGCTTCCGATGCCAAGGAGATATCACTGTCTGTCAATAATATGATTGGGATTTATAAGGTGAATATATGCTATAAGGGCCTCGCCAGGATAAATGTGAGAGCTTTTCAAATTTAAGGCGTGGCTGCATCTTCTGATGGCATCTTCAACACAGAATGCGTATAATCAGGTAGCTTTTTGCTGCATTATCAAATAACTACCTTAAAAGGAGTAATTTTCTGTATTTTATTTGTCTCCGTTCCTCAGACTAATTGACGTAAGGAAAGGAAGGAAAATGCCTAAATGTTGGTCGACGCTTTTGTGGGACTTGAATGTCAACTTTGCTTATGCCTTCAAATGTGGGTCCGCACCCCTCAGAGAACAGCTTATTTATCTGTTTTCCACCAACGCGTCTTCAATGTAGTCATGATGATGATGATGATGATCACAACCCTGCAGGTACTGTAATACCCACATAATCAAACGTGTGTAAAATCACTAAGCAGCCTTCTTTTTTCGCCTTAGTGTCGTTCTGAGCGCTCCACTTGGCCAGCATCTAGCTTCAGTCAGCCCAATATGGTAGATTCTTAAGAAACCCATCTGCTTACGGCAACTTTAGTCATTCGCTTCTCATGCATTTGAGGGGGCATTCGGCCCCACTGTCACTGGTGCATCTAGTCACTTCCACTGTATCCAGGGTTCCGCCTTATTTGTACATTGTGCCTTAAAGGGAGAAATGCAGCATCTTCGTACCACTCAAGAATGGACCATGCTCTATAAAGGTGGTAATTCGTATGTCAACCGGCAGTCATAAGGAGGTTGTTTGAAAAGCAAAGTCACGCACTAAGTGTATTATCTCGTCTTTTTGAGTTGGCACTTGGAATCCATTATTTCAGGTCAGTTTCTTTCCAATTCAGTGCTGTGCAACAATTTAAATGGATTTCGCTCAGCTAGTGGAGACATAGAGTAGGTAACTTTTGCTCACGTGACCAGCGGTTTGAACAAGTACAGTGGACTTTTACGAATGTTTCAAGTCTGGTGCCGCCTTAGTTGTTAATAGGATTGGGATAAATACCAAGTGCAGACGTCTTTTTAGCCTTTCTCCTAGCGATCTTCACATATTTACCCACCTACACCTGTCAAGTTAGGATACAACATTCAGCTATACAAATTCAGAATATTTGTTCCTTTGGATTGGAGTCCTCTGATGTTACCACCACTACAGAGCCACGCTTTTTCTGAAGTTGCCACAATCTGATGCATCGTGAAAGGACGCACGTAAACAAGATACGGAGGTGTTGAGAAGGTTCTAACGTAGCCCGAAGGCCACATCGCAGAACAAAAGAGCATTGACACATGGCTGCAAGTGGTATATCAAGGCCTTCTTAAAGTTGTACTCGGTCATCACGGTACGGAAAAGGATTTGTTATTTAGGCGCAGAAGGACAAGACAGCGAAAAATAATACCTACAAAGACTGCGACTCGCGTGACGTTTCAAATAAGCCGTTTTCATTCCATTAAAATGTTTGATTTTAAAGGATTTTATTTTAAGTTGAAGATTTTTCATCGATGAGGCAAAATTTCTCCTCAATCTTCTGGCGCTTTATATGTTTTACCACCATGTCTTTGATGGCACAATTTCACCAATCAGCATCGTCGAATGCATCTCGTTAAATATCCTTATCAGTATACTACGTTCATCTTTTGACATTATGTTGTAACAGAAAGTTATGCTTGCTAGAACAATGCAGCGATGTTATAATCAACAGTTTAAATTAATGTTAGCTCAAAGTACTGATACTTCAAAATACGGGTACCATGGTCTCTAAAGATAAGATATAAAGCGCAGTCCAACAATAAGTCAGGTAAACATCCCGGGAAGCCGTTTGCCTCTCATTAGCGTCCATTTCAAATTTCCCTCTCGAAACATACCACTTAATTAGTGACTTTAAAGAGAGGCGAGCAACACTTTGCTTATCTGTTTAACCTTCTGCTTGGGTTTCGTGGCTACTTTAGACTCCGATTTTGTACTTCCACTGGGCGGAATGGCCTCTAGGCCATGGCCGTTGCCCCCCACTCTTCGGTCTCAGTATTATGGCTTCTGTCGTCTTCAGGCAGGACCGGGCTCTGTCTAAATAGCAGAGCATTGAAATTCCAAATGGAAATGTGTCTCTGCTTGACTGACTTCGTTATTTTCCAAAATTTGCTCTTATATAGAAGAGGATTTAACTCTACTATAGTTTTAAAATGCTATCGGCATTCTCAGGTTCAGCTTTTGAGCTTTTAGAAGGTTAAATATGCACAATTACTAAATATGTTGTGCTCCAAAATGCTCATAATTTGTTGGGCTTTTAGAGACAACATCTCTCCGAAAAAGAGATTTATCGCATGGTACACTTTTGTGATGGCTTTTTTAGATACTCATAACAGTGCTTAAAGCTTGAAAGGTGTGAGCAACTGCCTCGAAAGGAAAAGAATGCATGAGATTTCCTAGAACCACGGGACATTCCTGAAGAAGAAAGGGGATGAAACTCGGAGAGTATATGCAGTGCTTACGTGCAAACAGGGTAGAAGCTGCCGACATGGTTAAGAGCCCAAAGTGGCGCTTTTCGAAACCCTGGAGTCGAGTCATTATTCAATGTATCGTAAGTCCACTCTGAATTTTCTGCCTAAATTTGTGCGAACGAATTTGTTTTCGTCAATGCAAAGGCCCAAATCAGGAAAAAACCACACTCGCTAAGTCCAAGTCCCGGTTTTTTTGAAAGGAAACCGGAGTGCAAGCTACGTATTCTTTCAGCATAAGGATACGAATTTACTGTCCAAATAATGCAATATTAGTGCCTAAGAAGATAGGTTTTTTAAGTAGTTATGGTAAACATAAGTTTATTATCTGAAAAGGCTTGCTGTAAGCAGTCAGCTAAGCAGAATTTCCCTAGCATCGTGCAATTCCTCGACAAATTTTCCTTAGGGACTTGCAACGTGCAAAAAAGATGTCTGACTATTCCTGTCGAAATTTAAATTCTTGATTGTCACAGTTTGTAAAAATATGAGAACACAGCCACCTAAAACAGCGTTTCATCGTTTATTGGAGGCCATTAAAGCGAGTGAACACGCAGTGGAAACCATTTACGGTCTTTAAACGCGGCTCTCTTCGTGTGCGGGGCAGACTCTTGACCGTCACGCTGTGGCATATCGGAAGCGCAGCTTAAAATGACACCACCAGCTTGGGTTTCGCATGGCGGAAGAGAGGCTAAATGTAAATTATCTATAATCTATTCAGACATCTCGTAAAAAACATACTCTGGTTAAAGAGCTTGAAGCAGACCTTGTTTTTTGTGGTTGGTTGGTCCAAACACCAATTGGACGATGAAAATTGGTATTGGCAATTTTATTCCTTTCGAAATATTAGCGTATCTGTCACAAGCGAATGATTGGAAAGATTTATTTAATAAGTTGATGTTGAGTTACAGTAACTTGGCTTTTTTGGGTGCACAATCAAAATAAAATCATAAGGTCCATTTTTAGACTTATTTGCCAATTTGCTTACGGTATTAGTGGATATCTACGGGGCGAATCAGATGTTTATCAAACAATGCTAAACTAATTTCTATTTGAATCGTGCAGATTTTAGCCATAAAAACTAATCAGAATTAGTGAATACGCGAAAGACATTTCATGGTAATGGTCATGCGAATAGAAAGATAAATAAGGGATGCAATTAGGGATAAAATGAGCCAGTCGTGCGGAACTTCCCCTTCCATGGAATGGATGAGGATTTTATCTGTTAGTCAAATGAAAATCAGCATCGTTTTATGATGGCGGCACACCGGATTCATAAAATGTACAATCAAGGCTAATTGATAGTAATCTTGATTCAACCTTCTCCTGCCTGCATCGCACTTTAAAACAAAATATATTTACGAAATTTTGTTCCATGCACCAACCGCGAGGTACGTAGAATCCTTTCTACTAATTAGCTGAGTACGACAATTCTAAAAATTATTCAGTAAACCATAAACTTATTCGAAACAAGTGACATAACACCCAAAACCAGTTTCCAATGCATTTGTAGGGATCTTCACTCACTAGATTGCCGTAAAATTACAAATATATTTCTCTGCATAACTTGCTTCAGTGACTAATAACATTATAGATCTCACAGCGTAATGGGTAGAGTTATATGCTAGGCCGGTGGATACCACTGCTGCGTTCTCTGCAACTTCTCTGTCATCTAAAACACGCATACATTGGGTGATAGTTGAACCCAATGGATGTGCTTTGAGTCCTCCTACTCTACGAACCTGATTTCGCTCTTACAGCTGTAGAAGTTTCTTTAAGGATCTGCTAAGCTTTTGGAAAAAGCACAGTAGCAAATTTATGGCAATATAAGGTTTTAAAATGTGATACTGGTGACTATTTACTCATAGGTAAAAGCACCACATTCAGGAAGATCTCCAATTTCCGATAGCTATAACAACCTTCATTTTGCTACCAATCAAATTGTTTCCAGATTGACGCACCAATAACCACCAGCAATATTCTGCACGAATGAGGAGACAAGTCACTCAAAAGCCATGTCAATCAAGGAGGAAATGTTGTGCTAACTAACCAGGTGGAGCCCAAGTGCCAATAAGCTCCAACGATTATCAATTCGTCCTCCATCACTCCTTCTCTTCCACCTGCGTTATAAAAAACGCGCCCCACACCTTTGCTTCTTCGCTTGCTAACTGGCTTACTGACCGGCTGGCTCATTGTGATGCAAAACACTTTGTGTTGAAACTTGAAGCAAACACACAAATGATTGGCTGCCTCCAAATGATCCACCCACTACCCTTCCCGCACCTCGCACCTCGAACCTCGAAGGCACGCACTACCTCACCCTCACAAGGCCATACCTGCTCTGTGGGTAGGCTGAAGTGTGGACCAAATGCTCCACCTACTGAAGGCCAAACAGTCGCGATTGCGATCCCTGTACTCTGGACTGCCCGACAAAGCCCGAAGATGTGCAAGAAACCTCCTCCTTCCATCAGTCGGAAGAACTTCACATGTTTGCCCATTCTACAATATCTATCCATGAGGAGACTTGCACCTTAAACTAGCTGAGGGATACCACATCCTTCTCCTCCTTCTTCTCAGCCTCCGTGCATCCCTTGCATTGTTCCAAACGGTTGCCACCTTTTCTTGCCACTAGACAAGCATGTACGAAATGGGGTATGGAAATGGTGGCTGTAATAATGATTGTTTTAGTCAGTAAAGCACTTGCGAAAATTTTATGGAACTATTTGATTCTAATTCTGGACAGTTGCAAACACGTATTTGCCGTATATGCTTGTTGAAGCATCTCACTACTTGGCAAACTCAAACTGCCGCATAAGACTATTAATGTGCGTCAAAAGCAACTCGTTCACTAAATGGTTCAATAGGGTCGGGAAGAAGTCGGAACTAAATATGCTATACGTTTTACTTAAAAGATGTATATCAATGACTAAAGTAATCAAAAAGATCTCTCGTAAGACTTTAGACACCTCACTTAGCCATTTTCTCACCGGCAACATAGACATATATTTGTGCAATTTACTAGCCACTTGGCTAGGGGACTCTTCAAATGGACTATTCACTTGTTTCACCGAAATCCAGCTTTGAAAGTAGACTGCACCTTTTTTGCACCAATGCATTAGAATGATAAGTCATTCATGTAAATCGTGGCTGGACCTGATTTCAGGGTCTATTTTGATATGCAGAGAATTATGCTGACGAGTTGAATGATTTGGTGTTATCTTAAAACTCACAATACAGGCTCTGCATTTATGCGGTACGTAACATTTGCGAATCAGCATGCAAATACTTACACGGTATCCTCGATTAGGGGGAAATAGAGGGAGAGCTCTTATGATAGATTGCATTGAGCAGGCAGGAGCATGTTCTCTTTTGTAGCTCCCTATGGTTCATTACTTTGTAAACTAAAGGCGATTGAGATTTGGTAGGTAAGGTTCTAACCTTACCGTTCAAATTGAAAACTCTTCCAGCTTTCCCAAGGGCAGAAGCGATGTCTGAAAATCGTCGCGATGGCAGGCTTGATACGTCTCAAGTTTTATGAAATTAGTCGTTCTCTTCGCCTCAAGCAATGTCAAGCGTTAATCCTCGGCCATTTAAGTCGCACCTCTGCAAAGTATATGGTGAAGGAAAGTTGTGGGTAAAGAAGTAATTCGGCTTTAAGATATAGCTTCTAAGCGTTGTGAAGTCGCCCCAAGTTCATTTTTGAATAGTACTGAATGCACTGCATTTAACCAGCTTTAAGCATATTCAATAAAATACCGGAAATGAAACATATGTGAGCCAAACTAGAACAAAACCTACTACTTTTAAACACAGGAACTCATTTAGTGGTTTAATTTATTAACATTCCCTACAGCGGAAGTTTCCTTCACTGATTTGTGGCGTTGGCCGGTGTATCACCCTGTCACATTAACACAACCCATTTCACAGTCGGAGGATGAATAGTGAAAGTAGGGCGGAAAAAGTTTTGTTAAGAAGCTCTTGAAAAATTGAGATTTTGTGTCGCCTTTTTTGACCATCGATCACTTCGATCCCCTCAAATGGAACCAGATATTGTGAAACTCCAAAGCGTGCCACAGCCACAAGGCCAAGGTTTTGCATTAAGCCTGAAAGTGAGCTAAACATTTGGCACGTTGTTATACTTTTAAGTTAGGAATTTTCAGCCCCATCATCAGCCATTTACAGAAAGTTTACAGTTTTTATTTGATATTGAAATTTGAATAAACCGCATTTATTTCATCCCATGAAGGGTAAAGAGTTCCCAGTCTCAGGCTCCCGTACGACGCATTAAACTACATTTTAGACTTGTAAATTACTAAATACCTGTTCATTTGAATTAAATTTAGTGGTACTAAACCGAAGGTATGCCCCCCCCCCCCAATTCGACAGCCTTTGCTCTCGGCTCACAAAGCGTAAAACCATCCTGAATAAACGTTTGGAATGCAGGAAAAGCTAATTTTTCCGTAAAGTGAGCCCTTTTTTAGCTGTGGAGAGCATGATAATGCCCTGCCTCTTCGCATTGCATAAGTTTATGTTGTAGATAGAAAGCGCAGCCAATTCCGCTGACATGGTGCCCTTCGGTCATCTCACATAGACATGCAAGAAAGGCACCCAACGGGCATGAAGTAGTTGCGTTTTCAAAGCAGACACGAAACGCATCCTCCATTCTTGTGGGTTGATGGAGGTAAAAAAGGCAACCTGAAGTACTATCAGCCGAAGTTATAATAAGATACAACAAATTCAAAAGGAGCTGTGTGAAGCATGGTTTCAAAGGCTTCATGTTGTGCCACAACCAGATTGGTGCAGTAGGTAGCGAATATTGTCTGCGAAAAAAGGGCAATAAAGCAATGACTGGTGCTCTTAAGTTGAAAAGCTAACAAGAAAATCTTTAACGATGCTCGTAATACAAGTAGTAATCACGGCACAGATTGTTCTATCAAATGCATTTAGCAGAAATTCGAGGTTGGCATTATCTTTTGCCTCCTTTAAGATCTCAATTAACACGACCCTACTTTATTCTACAATCAGAGAATGTTTATAATGTTAAAAAACAACCGAGGTAACGCTTATTGGAGATAGTGAAGTATGTGCTTCGGAGTTGGCTCCTAGTAATCGGTTTGGGTGTGCAAAATCCGTGTACCCAAAAAGTGACATTACCATTAAGGCAAAATCGTTGCTATGGCGACACAAAACCCAATTTTATGGAACGGATTACTATGGAATGCCAGCGCTTAACTATAATGCATACTCATTCTGTAATAATAGGAAAAACGGTTATGCTGGCAAACGAAGAGTAAACATTTCTTCATTTTGGGCTAGTGATAGGCAAAGAAAAGCTTTTGACTAAACAGGCTATTAAATACATCCATATGGAAGTAAATTATGATTCCTTTACAATGTTAATACAAAGCTTTCGATAGTATATTTTTATTAACAACTACCCTAAACCATAGCTGCTCTGCTCAATTGCGTTCTGAAGCCCTGCTGAATTTGAAGCATAGGTCGAATGAAAGAGGGGGCAATGTAGATGCTCAAAAATTCAATTTTTATGTAAGATGAGTGAATTAGCATGTTTTGAGGAACCATTTTGATGAGTTTGATCAACAGGTAGTGAAGTTCGTGTTAAACATTTTTTGACAAAAAACAACCTGAAGCTTAATCAAACACCACAGATAGGTGGTTCCAGGGAAGGCGAAAAGGGGAGTTTGTTCCACAGGTGAGCTAAAATTGGCAAATTTTTAGCACAGATTGCAGTAGTCCCTCAGAAACAGAATTGTTGAAAAAATGAGAGCGTGTTGATTTGGTCATGTTTCACTGTTACACGGTACTTATTTTAATGCTGGACCACTTAAAGTATCCTTCATTGTACCTGCACCGGGTGGCCTGACCTGTGAGCCAAACTGTTAGCCCCAAATCCTGCTGTGCGTCAGCAGCATATATTCCGCTCAAGTGCAATGTATTATTGTCTCTAGAACTGCCTCTGGGCAGTAAATTAATGGCAACGAAAAGCAAGCTCCATTTACAAAGCTTCACTAGCCGTGAGGTATCAGAAATAGATCGCCACATGGCTATCCATGTTACTTGTAATGCGCGCTTAAAATCTACTCTACTCCCCTACTAACTGGATGGGATTTAAAGAGATATGGCTGGGTAGATCTGAGGCGCAAACTGTGTTGCAATTAAGCATGGACACCAAACGTTATCCTTAAGAAACTGTGACTGTTCATAGGTCACTGTTCCTACGACTAGCGGCAGGTGTGCTTAATGACAAGCATATTTTTCGCTCCATCCAATGCGGTTCCTATGCAGGATGAAATTCTAGTTTGAGCGGAATTGCCATGGGGGATCAGTGATGTTACAGAGAAGTGTTTGTAGATGAAGGGAAATTTCGTGTCTGGCAAGGTTGTTCTTAGTGCCTGTTTAATGTTGTGACTGCTGGAGAGAGCGGTCAATCAAAAGAGGTGCAGAAAATAAAAATGAAAAGAACAGGACCATGCAACCCATCATTTTTTATCACCTTTTTGGCAACTGGACATCTAGGGCTGCACTACTGTACCTGCACTGGGTGGCTTGGCCTCTGGGCCGTGCTAGTAGCCTCAATCGCTTCTGTATATCAACAATTCATATTATTTCAAAGCGTTATGCTTTCCCCGGCATTAAATAGTTTCCGAAACACTACTCCATGGTAAATCAAGGCTAAGTTAATTCGTGAGCAGTCAAAAGTCAACTCCTCCGCTTTTGATTTGGTGTAATAATGTTCGAAATGGTTGCATTAAAGATTGGGATCAAAACACTTAAATGCAGTGAAATTAGCATTTTTTAAAATTACTGGTCCTTCGATACATTGAATTCAAATGTAAACGTAAAGTAATAATTTGGACTGGATAAGCATAGCAATTACTCTAGATTTGCCTCCTGTCCGAAGTTAGTGTGTAGAGTCTCCAGATAATACTTGAGCAGAATATGTGCTGTTAGCATAGCCCAAAGGCTAGGCCGCTCATTGCTACATTCGGTGGAAGCACTGAATATAAAAGTCGAGAGTCATTTGCAGATCTTAGGAGCGATCTGATTTGACAAGTGTAAAAAGAAACAATGCTGACAAGGTATCAGCTACCCTATATTTCACATATTTACAGCCAACATAATACTAAATCTACAATAGCCATGCATTAGAATAAATGCAAAAATTTTTACCACCGCCTTCTTGGTGAGCTGCACATTTCAAACTGTGCAATTTGCATTGCCTGTTTTGCTACAGGGCTGCAGACATAAGAAAAATATAAAAATAATGATAAGCAAACTACTCTATTCTGTAGAGGAATCTAAATACAGTCATGTATCCATATTAGCTATATCTTTGAAATGTCAAGTCGTCGAATTAGGCTCCAAATGGACACACTTCCTATCTTCGAAAAGTCATGACGCATGAGCATAGAGCGAAAGTGAGACATTTGCCAGGGTTTTGCGTGGAGTCGACGACTGCAGCATGTGCATGGACCTTTGATGGCTGTCAGAAGCCATTTAAAAGTCGCAGCGCAGCTTGCAGCCCAAATCACCTTACCGTACCAACTTGCCACTTTCTAGTTATTGCCAAACTTACTAGAAAGCTGATCCCAACCTTCAAAAAATATGAAAAATCAAAATTAATAAATAAATTATAAGTTTTAACACATTATAAATAGCCTAATATCTCGCCTACTTCGTGAAAATTTGTGTCTGAAGTGATTATGTTCTTTGTCAAAATATTTGTAAATAGAAACCTTTTAAGATATCTGCTTTTGTCTATGCAAATGGTCCAAACATCTGTTCCATCAAGAGACCGAAATCATTAAACCTCTGACTTCGATACCTCTGTGCAGTTCAGAGCCTCACGCAGTGTTATTGCTGTTAATTCAAAGCGGATTTTAGTGCTTTATCTAAAAACGCTGTGCAGCCATGATTATTTAAAGGCAAAAATGGTAAGTAATGCTCGACAACGTTTTCCTATGTCACAACTAGTAAGGCTTCATTATCCAGAATACATAACCTCTAACGGTCTCGCTATTCCACCTAATAGGGCATAACTTAATTCCTTTTTATAAGGCATCAAGGTAAAACGATAGAACTGGATACATATAATGCCTGTTAAATCACTCTCCACAACTGGCCTGACAGATTTATTGCAATCGTATTGTAACTTCCCGAGACTTCCCCGAGGCCGAGAGAAGTCATAATACAAGGGCAGAAAGCGTATTGGCGACGAAGGGAAGAGGTGGGGGTGAGGCGGGGGAATGCAGCCATGGCTCAGAGGCAATGCTGTCCAGCGGAAGTACAGGGGCGGAGCCTTAGGAGCCGCGAGAACAAACCGAAGGGTCAAACGTATAATCAAAGCATTACACACAAGTGAATGTGAATGGTAGAATCTACACTGCAGTTAATTGTAGCCGAGTCCGAAAAAGGTGCGCACAAGGGAGATGTTATTACTACTCCAAATAAAAGCTTCTTAACTCTACCATGATATTCAATTTTACGGGTTCATTGAAACCATACTCGAGTACCAATTTTGCAGAATAATGAAATTTATTTTACTTATGGAAGGAATAACCACCCAATTCTTCGCTTCAACCGCAACGAGATTAAAACGCACATAGTTGTAAAAAGAATTCTCTGATTCCAACACGGCCGTGGGAGGAGATGCGAACCAGTTAGGAATGAATTTAAAATGATGCCTGAATATAAGGTTGCAGTAGCAAAAATAGCCAAAAAAAATACTTTTTAAAGATTGTATAAAATTTAAGTAAGAACTTACGCGTTGTTGATCAAATGCGAACCAATGGGCATTGCTTGAATAGTATTGAAGCAAGATTGATAATAGCCATGCAGTGAAAGCAACTTTCATTTTCAAAATAACCTTTCATGTTTAATCATCAATGCATCGTTATAGTGGCGTAATGAACTTTGTTTTTATTGAGCTAAATAGCAAGACAAAAAGACCATGTGGTTGGGTCGTGGAAAAGCCCAGCACAAAGGCGTCGGCAAATAGACTAATGCTCGCATAAATCAGAGCAGCTTCGCAAACGGCTTGTTCTTTTGTGAGTGTTGGTATTATTTTGTAACCAGTGGTGAAACTCTAGTGAAATGGTTTCGAAGCGAGTAATAAAAACCAGTGGCAATGGAAGTAATCGGACACATTTTTGTTTTGGTAAACGGGCTTTTTACGTTCGTTCACGCATCATTCCATGGCAATAAAAATTGCTATCTGTAACAAACTAAAGTAAAATTAAGACCAATATTAAGAGTGGGCAATTCATATGATTTTATTAATCCTGAAAATATAAAACAGTTAAATTTGATGCCTGGAGTTGAACTCTCCGTATTTGCCGCTGACCAAAATGAAAATGTTTGACAAAATTTTTTTGTTTTCGACACCCTTTCTTTTTACGTTGATTACTTTCGTTTGTGATTTACTTACAATACCACGTACTTTTATTCCATGCAGCATACACTAGTGGTCGAAGTCAAAAGCGATCAAGTTTTGTGTAGCTCTCAATGATTGGTCAGCCATTATTATGGTTCTCAAAGTCGTTTCTTCTATTGTGTTTACTGGGTGGATTCGCGAGGGAAGTGGATGGAAAACGAGTACCACCGCATTGTAGCATCAGTGTTAATTAAGGTTGGAGGACTAGCATGACTGACGCGAGGTTTCGGAGTAGATGTGGGTGGTTTCAGAAATACCATTACCTTTTAATTATAAAGGTCTACGTGGTGGGAAACAGAATCTCATGCTGAAGGGAAGACAAAAGTAATACTATTCGTGTTTTTCTGATAGTTTCGTCTCTCATCAAACAGGGCCAATCTACTCACTCATATCAAATTGTGCTCCATGAATTTTTCTTGAGAAATTGTCAAAATTGGTTTTCCTTTTAAAAAATGACCAGAAAACGATGAAGGCGCATGCGTGACAGTGCTCTTTTTTAAAAATTATCTATGTTAATTTTCTTTGTGTCATTAAATATAACGGCTGTTAAGACTCGTGCCTATTTCTTTCATGAAGAAAATAAGGTATCTACACTAGGTCTGCATTCTAAGGATGAGGATCGGTACCATAAAGAACATTGGAGAAAGTGAGGCAATTTTATCCTCTAAAGTATAGTTGTAAACGGATTCGCACCTTTCTGGTAATAAAGAACTTGAATAGATTTAGTGAATTGAAGTGGGTATGAATAGGGCACGTTCAGTGTATTCATATTCTGGTATTTGACGACTGGGAAAACTTGACATTGACCATGGCAACACCATTACGTGGAAGGTGAATGCGTGCTGGGGCTTGGGCACGCCCCTCAAAGGTGGGCGCCGAGTGGTTACCGCCTAAAGGCACTTCCCTTATCGAGACAGTGTTGAGGCAATATCAGTTGATGGAATGAACCGTTTAATGAAGTTAGCTTATGACAAATTTATCGAATAGAGAATGAAAACCAAACTACACTGTCAGTTTGGAATTACCAAATGCATGTCATGGTATGGAAGCGGAGCTTTACAAGCGAATCCCAACCCTAAACAATTCGAGCGATGCCCTTCAGCAACTATTGCAGCTGATTGTGAATGACTTAAGGAAAGGTTGCATTTCATTTTGTTTGCTAAATATGCACTGTTACTTGACAAATTTCTTTACCATTGGTTAAGAAATTTGCATATTTGATGGGAAAAAATAATTGACTCGTGATTCAACTTTCTCTTTACAAATCTAAATGGAAATTATAATTTTCAGAATCTGAAAATTTGAATTTCTTTGGGAATAATAACGTCTCCAAAACTAGCAGAAATCCTTTCAAAGATGCTAAATCAAATATTTGGAGATAACCGAAATTACTCAAAGCAAATCTGTGGCAGCCACGAAGCTAGTAACCTTTGGCTTTAAATCCATTAGGAGAAAAGCAGCAGTGCAGAAAATAGCGGAGGACCACAGTTGATACTGCAGGGTCCGTCTCACGGCCAAACGAATTCTGCTTCATGCTTCACTCGATCTGCAGCAAACCGTAGTACTCTTCAACTTTCCCATTACAGTACGTGATCATTTTGAAAGTAGACACTCCTTAATGTGGTCACTTTGAAGATGAGCTTTTAGTCCCAACTACACCTAACTTCGCCATCAGTAAAAACCGTTTTAAACAATGTGAAGAAAGTTAGGTTAAAAGTCCAGCAAATTTTAGAACTATTAAATTATAAACGAATGAAACTCGCGGATGTGAATAATTTAAAAGAGTAAATAGGGCTGCATCTCCAGAAACGTCTGTTTGACACCCTGACTTGAGAGAAACTACCAACCAGAGTTCGAAGGGTCTCCTTCCAACGAATTTACTTAATTTGCAATACATTTAATCGTATGCAATCGCTACGACCAGAAATCGCCTTGGTATATTGCATAGAAATTCCAAGTTTCGAAGCATTCATCTCTTCAAGTTTCTTAGCAGGCTTTTGGAATTGAAGCGACAAGTAGAGATTTATCCCACTTCAGTCCCAAGAAACTAAATTCTTCTACATTTAAATAAATTGACATTAATGAGAAAGGACGAGTATATTGGAGAATTTATTGAGCCGTGTGTACAAACAGGGAGGCAATAACAATGTCAAATTCAAAGTTCGGAAACATGCGAATTATTTGCGCTTTCCGATGAGTCCGAGGAAGATCGGCATCTTGGGTTTGAATCGCTTCTGGGCGGAGCGCAGATAGCGCAAACCACTGAGGTAAGTCGGCACATCGTCATCGGGAATGTAAAAAGCCGGCTTGTCGAGACGCCGCTTTGGCCATTTTAGCAGCTGAGGACCCTCCATTACGTCCAAATCCGCATCGGTCAACGCCATCGTCTGTGGTATACTTTGATCCACTTGAAATGACCATGAATCCATGGCAAGACAGCTCAACAATAACAAGGTAGCGAACATCTAAAGTTGTAAATTATAATGCCTTCAAACTCACATCCGCTCACAAATGAAATGACAAAGTGGTGGTAAAAATTTGTTAATGCGATAAAGAGGCAGGAGGACAATGAAGGCAGTAAGGAAACACAAACAAAGGCAACTAGGCATGGAAAAGTCTTTTCACACATTCACAAACCTTTAACGAAAAATAGCAATTTTGCAATCGGAAGGGAGCTTTTATACATGCACACCACATGAGCCTCCATCCCATTGGTCGGTAAACTATCCAATGCTATCGGTAATTGTTTTCAGACCTAAATTCCGCCCCTGCCTGAAAATATGACTATAAGGGAGTTGTTGCGGTGGAGCAGCAAAATCATTTGCTGCACTGAAGCACACTGAAGCACTTAGCATATCATCTTTAGCACATTGGTATAATATGCACGCTACCCTCCCCTATTATTTTAAATTTCAGCATTCTACCAATGATTGACGGCTGACCACAACAACGGAAGTAGTTGCGTACCAGTGCTATTTTTTATTTAAAAATTATTAAACGCAGTCTGGCATGCTACTGAATCTCCCTTCAGAAATAGTTATTGCGTATTCAGTTGCTTTGCAATTCTGTCTTACCGTGAAATTCCGAACTATGCCTGAGAAATCTGTAGGCGTACTCGAAACCCGAATTTTGCATGAGTAGTAATTGGTATCTAAGTGTATTATAAACTCATGGCTTCTTTGGCAGATTATGCATTCCGGAGGATAGTTACCTCAGACGGCCCAAATGCTTCGGAGTAAATTTGGGAGCTGTCAATTGTTACAGTGACTTTTGAAAGCAGCCATTCTTCCATTAGTGACAAAATTCATGCATTTTGATTACCCAACCTGCATCGAGTCATTTTCACTAACAGCTGTCTTAATGGACATTCGAATCTCGGCTCATACGGTAACAAAGTGTCACTTAGCGCACTAAATGAGTATGCCTGTCGTGTGGATTCGTAGAGTGGAAGTTTTGCAAAAACGTGTGTAAATAGACCTAAAGTGCTAGTTGTGAAACCTGTAAATTTCTACAGGACAAGTGTACCCACCCAAACTGCTTCACTTTGTCAACGTTAGTATCAAATTTAACTCAACCAAATAGCTTTTTTGAACGTCACAAATTTTTAAAGTGTAGAGTTTGCATAAATAACTTGCTAAACTCAGACCAGTTTGAGCCGACTATTTGGTGAGAACGTTGACAGGCCTGCTTTGGTAGCGCACTAGTAGTTAGCAGGAAAATTTTTAAAAAACAAATGGAAGATGGTAAATTTAAAATTATATTTATCTTTTGAGATGACGAAATTGATAAAATTTATACTTAAGTCACATCATAGTACTTAATAAAAATTATTTTTGATCCACGCCAGATAAAGCATCACTGCAAGGTTAAAATAACTATGAAGCCAGAGATCAAAGGCAGCAAAAGCTCATCTTAAGAGAATGCTGTTATCTTAACTGTTTATGCTCATAGGTGAACGTGGAAAATTTTGCAGTGCTTTAAGCCTATTTTTTTAAAAGAAAAAATCCAACTCTTTTGACATTAATTGGTGTGTTTTGGAGACGACGGCTTTGTAGATATTATTCGTGGCCAAACCCACGCTGTGGTGTTTATCGCAGTCGTTTTTTTTATTCATGATGAAGGCTTTAGACTTTGAGGAGGTTACGTAACACTAGCTCGCTTTGTAAATACTTTGCTTGTGAAGATGATTCGGCCCCAACTTTTGGTCTGAAATACCTTTAAAAAGTAAAGGTCATCAATTGTTTAAAAGCGGCTGCAATTGAGCGCCTACTGAATTGCACAATTTTTCACTGTAGTCAAGTTACAAAGGACTTTGGGCGTTCTCTTAGACTTAATCGTTTTTTTTCGAAGAACTCGCATTCCCTTAGCCCTAGTAGTCCATTACACTATTGCATTGTTTGTTAAAATTTTTAATAAACTCTATCATAGAGTAGCGGGACTAAGCGTTAATAAGAGCAATTGGCTACTCAGATCAAACGGTTTCAATAAAGCTGATAGTCAAGCTGATATCAACTTTTGAACAATCCCACGCTACTGTCGATGAGGGAAGCATTGTGGTGGCAACTGGAGTACAGGCTGGGAATCGAACCTTTCGTACAAACTTTGAATAGCTTTTACTCCCATTTTTAAGGCACACCTCCAATGAGCAAAAAGAACTTATATCGAGATAAAAGGCAGACTTCTGCGGAACTATACGCTTCGGTAATTCTCCTTTTAAATGCAGTAAAATTGATCTTCTCTGAAGCCACAGCATGCCGAAGTAGCCGGAAGTGATGCATATCACTGGCATACTGAAGGGCAGGCGACTACTGTCATGACCCAGAGCCTATGTCACGATGGAAGCTTAACCTGTGGAGACTAAGGTAAATTAATTGCATCATATTCTTAGTAAATGGTTACGCTTAAAATTTCAATCTTATTCAAAACTTCTTAACTAGGTTACCGAATTCATGAACCCTATAAAAACCTACTAATACCCCTGAATTCCATAAAATGCCGAGTGTCTGCAGTACAACCAGTGATTTTTAAAAATCAAATGATGTAGATATGCTGTAAAAAATGAGGCCTATTACTCACAGTAATATAATGTAGTGAAAATTTTATTTTGAGACATTAACGCCTCTTAAGTGCACATTGATATATCAGTTAACTTCAAAGTGGCACTGAAAACTGATGAAGCAGGAAGTTATGTTCTCGAGAAATCACACCTTAATTGCAAATGACAAGACACCAGAACAGCTTCATATGCTGCAGAAGTGGCCAAGGTGCAAAAAAGGTCTTCGATTTGCAGTTCCATTCGAACATGAGTGTTCTACCTACTTTCATTTACGAAGTAGTATGGCGTGTAAATCCAGGTTGAAAAAAGGCGGAAATGAAATTCGTATCCAGGTTCTCTCGTAATGCTGCAAACGAATGACTTTTAATCGCACAACGTTATTGAATGCATTGCAGCAATCTCACAATACCTTTGAACAACCAAAAATTTCGATGCAATAACAATTCCTTCAAATGTCTATGGTTTAATTTATGAAAATTCAACTGTAGGCATTATTGTTTAACCAACTGCAATTTTATTTCTCCAATCAGGCCGTTTCACTATGATTATAAAGAAGGCAGATACTAGGTCTGGAAAAAGTATTCGCGTTTCACTTAAGTGTTTTGGGTTCCCATTTCGCCTCATTCCCAAAGGCCACTTTGATTTTAAGTTATAACTTCATATTATGGTCCTAATTTTTCGGTCATGGACATGAATTTGCTCAACTACTGCCTGGCGTGAATAAAAGTAAAAAAATGAGACAAAAAAATAGAACAACAGATATTGAAAATAAAATACGTTTGTTTCCTTTGAAAAGCGCTTTGAGGGAATTAATAATTATTTTATGATTAGACTGAAGTGAGTCAAAAAGCTTTGGTATATCCTCCATCTGTGAACTTCTGTACCTTAGTTCATCAACTTAGAGAAGCATTACCTCATTCTTATGTAACTGGCCACATTCTCAATAAGCATGGTTTTTTCCTCGAAAAATCTGACATTTTGCTACTCACCATGCAGATTTTATTCTGTTTAAGCTTGCATCACGTCTGTCTACTTCAGTACTCTTTGAGAGTTTAAAATGTGCGGTTTCCAAACAACATGGTTGCAATGAATGAGTTCGCGTGCATAAAAGCGAAGGGCGAAGGTATTCTCTACCTGCGGGAACACGTGAAGAGCTCACGGTTCGTTATGAGCATAGTTCGACCGTTTTGGTTATAAAATATGACTGTTCGTATTTTATTACTAAGGGTGATCTGAGGGCGCGGATCAGCGTTGACACTCTTTCTCCGCCTAAAGTCATAAAATGTTCCAAAATTGGCTCATTGTAGGGAATTTCAAAATGTAATGTGCTCAACTTTCGTACATTTTTGTTTGGAAGTACCTTTTAGGCAAGAGGCAATTGGTAAATGCAAATCTCGTATTGGATTTGATACCATCAGCCTCCGAGGTGGAGGTGAAGTGCCCCAAACACACCTAAGCCGTGCAATTTGTATGCCCTCATTCACACCAGCCCATCGAAGCATGTCCTTGTCCAGCTCGCCTGCAGGCGGAGGTGGAAGGGGAAAATACCGAGCCCATTTCAAAAATGTATACATTGTATTCACAAGGCATCCGTGCCCCCTTGAAATGGAAAGAAAACGCATTTTTTGCCCACCTTTTTAAAGCAGTTGCGGCATTCATCAGGTCATTTATGCTAAATGTTAATGATGCTTCGGAGTTTATCTTTAGTATAAGAATGCAATTAATGCTCTATTTTAACAAGGAGGTGACTCAAATATACCGAACAGATACTTAACGCAAAAGATTGCTGGTTAATTGTGGGGTTGAGAAATCAGTATAAAGTGGTCGTGCTTCAGTGATATTAGAATTTCGAAATCATATCCCATTAAATAACTTTATTAAATTTGTATAGCTATATTTGGAATATCCCTTAGTCTGGGAACACTATAAACAAACATGAGATTGTTTCAAAAATTTCCTAAAAGGAGTAGATTTGTGGCTCACCCGAGTTGATAGGAACAACCGATTTTCTAGAAAGGTACTTACCTTGTTTACCTCCATTAAGTGTCTTGTTAAGGAGATTGAATTACTGCAATTGTATCGTCTCGAGGCCTCTCTGAAGGCGGAAGAGGATATGATACTAGGGCAGAACATGTATTGCCGATGTACGGCAAGGCTTGGAGCCACCAGCACGGCCTGGAGGCCAAGCCACTCAGCAGAAGTATAATGGCAGAGCACCTAAATGGCCTCCTCACAGAAATTATGAGAAAAAACAACCAGTGTGTTACGGACATAATCCCAAAAGGCATTCAAACACTCCATGAAACACATCTTGCCCATTAAGAACTGTTTTATAACGTAATTGACCTAAAGACTTGCCGATTTTTGTATGCATGCTTTCGCTTCAATCAGAGAAATCATTATTCGGTGGATAATTTGCACTCTACGCTGCCAGTGTTTACTTATTCTATTAACAGGGAGGTGTGACCCCATCATAACTTCTTCGCTAAGTATCTGTTTGATCAAATTTTCGGTTTGGCAGGTGATAGTAGACGTGGCATAGCTAGAGTGAGGCTTGCCAATTAGTTTTCATGCAGCCAAGGCTGGAAAGAAGCGCCGCCGTGCATTCGCCTGTCAGCTTGCACAATGTCAGGTGTAATCAAGACATGCATTCATATAAAACGTAGCCCGGAAAAAATTTAGTTCCAATAATGATCGGTGACTTTGTGTTGGAACAAATCTAAATATATTTTCACTCTTTAAAAGTTCCTTTTAACACTGTCCGAGGAAGTGAACTTTTGGAGCAAATGTGTAGAACAAATAAAAATTCTAACGCTTTTTTAGCGACATTTGGCATGGCAAAAGTGCAACGCTTCATTGGCATGTGAGAATTTTAAATCATATTATCATATCAATATGAAATGTTTCAATGTACTTGAATGTGACCGCCCTTCCATTTTGGGATGAAGGCTTCCTGCTATATAGAAAATATTCCACTTCAAGTAAAGCATTTTAGACTGAAATTAGAACCAAAAGTTTTTTACTTAAGGACGCGAAGTCTGCAGCTTAATTGTTGAAAATCAACGGAAATTCTTTTTACACAATGGCAGCACGTAATATATTTAAAGAAAGATTTTTACCCGGCCTTTTGCATTCAGTAAATCAATCCACTAATTTTTATGAGAAAGTCTTAGTACGCTGATAGCTTTGTGCCCTCGTAACTTCCGCGTTGTCTCCGCCTCTTTTTCCTTGATCCTGTGGTTCCCATGTATTTGGTGCACATAAACGTGAATCATTGGAGAAGCCGCACATCTTGTTAAATTCTGCCCCAAGCAACTCTGCCAGGGTATTACTGCTGCCAGCAAACAGTTTCCATCATCATTTTGCAGAAAAACACAGTCGAAGGACTTTTCAGAAGATAATACCCAATTGGTGTTTCAGCTCAACCCACTGGAGACAGGGTACAGCTATAATTCAAAATAAAATAAAGCGAAATTGGGAAAATTCCTAAGGGTTCTACAAACCGAATGGTAATAGATTATAAGTACAATGTGTACGCTGCTGGCACATTATTTAAATCATACAAGTACTATGCCAGAAAATTACTTCTAACAGTTCATGCAGCATTCTGAAAGGTCGCTAACTTGTATTTCCCCATCAGTGCACGCTCAGGACCAGTGGAAGCCCATTTGAAGTGCAGAAGTGATGTGCATAAAGGAGCTAGTGCCTCACCAATCGTCAGCGGGTGCAAACCACGCGCCTTTGCCTTTGGCAGCTGGTCAACATTTTCTTCAGCACATTCATCATGGACATTGTCGCGATGAACAACTGTCCCGCTGGTCTGTCTGGGTCCAGGGCATTCTCATTTGTAACATCAAATGCGTTGCACAACAAACTAGTCGCTCTTTGGCTTCTTTTAGCTTAAGAGTGTTTCACAACAATGATAAGCAGAGAGATTTCATGTACTTCATGTTGAATAATACTTTTGCTAACTGATTATATAAATATAGATACATGGTTGAATTTCTTTATCCTTGGCATCGATTCTCCTTTTCGTTTAAGTAATTGTAAAACAACATATTTGGGTGTTTACAATCTGAAAATAGGACTATGAGCGTTCAAAACTTTCTTATGCCAACTGACCCAACTGTCTCCACACCTTGAAGGCCTCAGAACAAACGTAACCATTCTCTTAAAAGTAATTCAACGTAGAACCAGCCCTCCTCAGCTTCTGTCACCAGTCGTTTATTAAAAATTTGCTTCCATTTCCATTTATTGCCCTTCTGCCTTACTCTTCAAATATAAAACATCCCAATTCAGCATAAAGAGTCCACAGCTCTACTCCGATTCAAAGGGTATTTCTGAAGGAAGTCAATTCCTCAAAAACAGCACCCTTGTTTTGAGTCCTAGATACAGAGCATCGATTAGTTTTACAGACACATTGAAATCAAAGAACTGGACAGACTTTTTTCCACAATCCTGTGGGTTTTTTGCGTGTGATTTAAAACTATGCTTCCTCAAATAGAAATTAGCTGACTCATGCCTTCTCTAGGCATCTGCGACGCAGATATTCCATTATCCGATAAAATGACATCAGAGAAGAGGTTCCGAACTGACTAAAATCTTGGATTTTACTGCTGAGTGTTTTAAATGCTTTAACAAGCCATTGGATTTTGTGTTAATCTGTGCAAACGGAGTTATAATGGATGAACTGTGCCTTCAGGGGAATGGATGGAGCATTCGCTGAATCATTATTTTGATTTAAAGCCATTTTGTTGATTTGCATGTTCTGTGAACACTTGCCTTAATGCAAAAACGGCGTGTGTGTCACTAAATGGATCTGTTTTACCTCATACTCTTGGTACTTACCCCTAAACATTGAGGTTCACTGAAACCTTGGGATGAAAGTGTGTGAAATTGCCACAACGAGATGGTGACTGTTCTTTGAGAGAAGCAGAAACTCCTGAGGTGGTGTGGATCGCAAACTTTTCGGTAATATTGATACTGTTGGCCTTGTTATACCCCAAGGCAAACTTTCATTGTGAAGATGTCGGCCAACACTCATAAGGACTATCTTTTGTGCATCTCTCGTCTCAATTCGCAGCCATCTCTATCAAGTGGGAATTTTGTCGGGCATTTTTCGGCCCTATCGGTTGCAAATATTTTCATTTGCCCCTTCACAATGTTGCAAGTTATTTAAAACCCACAGTAGCGGTTCTTCACTGCTGGGATATTTTAGCGTCGACAAATGAAATTTTAAAATTTATAGTATCGTTTCTGTATTTGATCCAATATCTCCACTACCGCATTCCTTTATATCCCAAACACAGGAACAATAGGTAAAATTATCCCTCTTCTTCTGGCGTTCCTGAAAAATAGTTGAAGAACTCTTAAAATTCCGTAGGCTTCGAGGCTTACGGTAAAGGTGACGCAAATCAAACTTAATTATTTTCCTTCATACTTCTGTCCTTAGTACCGAGTTTTGCATCAACCGAAACTTCACCTACTCAATAAGGCAGATGAAGCACGCTTCCAAGAATCTGCCGAGTGTCCGGTTCGCCAATTGCTCTGCTAAGCTAAAAACAAGTTAAACTTTTTTTTGCTGACATCACGTAAGCGCAATCCTAACGCCATTTATCTCTATTCGCTGCACCATTTGAAGGCAGACATTTACGCCTGCGAGGTAAGCCCACCGTCTAGACCGCAGATATTTCCGAGGCAAGAAAATAATTGCTTCAAATGTGCACATTTTGACAGTGGAACTTAGAAAAGTGCACAGCGAACAGATACAAGTGAAAAAAACTTTTTGGAGGCTGGATGGTGTATGCGATAAGATTTAACAAGCTACCATGTTCAAAAAAGAGCACCAAAAAGGCCGTTATTACTTTTGAAAACGATATTTTGAGTTTCCTTCAGTACATCGCGGTTTGGCATGAGAGCGTTTACGTTCCAAGTACTTTCAGTCATTTGCCTTCCTCCATCTACCGTTTCAGTGCGATAGTGTTCAAGGAGCTCGCATTTCCTTTAGTGATGTCAGCACTACAAAAATACCTATTCGTATTAACGTTTAACGTGGTCATCTGTAAATCCTCTGGCCTCAGTTAGATCAAGCAATTCATAAAGATTAAAAAATTTTGAGAGAAGTCTAGTTTTCAAGCACAAATGTGGGACAGACCAGGACATATATGCTTATCATCCTTAAGTCAAAAGGGTTACTTTTTGGTCCTAACAAAAATCGCCAGCACCACCCTCTGCAAGGGTTTAAGCTATGATGTTTCAAATCAAGCTCTGATTATAGATAGAAAAAATAATAAATGTAAATGAACATCCTTAACGCTTTAAGACTGAATAAATGATGACCTTGTTACGGAAATGTCAGAGCCAAACTATCAGCCAACTCCAGGAGAATGAACACGATCTCCAGAATGGAAGGCATTTCTTTGGGTGCGCACAATGTCCGAACAAATGTCAACCCAATCCAAAATCGCACTCTGTTTTCTTAATGCAGCTTCGTTAACTACAATGAAACGTTGTAGCGCTGAATGACCATAGGAATTCACCTGACCAGCCTCACTGTTACCTCACGTATGGGACACAGCAGATGTCTACCATCGGTGATGCGCAGATCGTCGATGACGCAGAACATTTGTTATAAACGCTTCTTCCGCATACCACAGTGCCGTTCTGCTCCATGTAACTCCCTCTTTGCAATGGGGCACACTATAGAATATTGTAGTAGTCCGGTGGTAATGGAAAGTTTAGCGGACAATATAAGCCCTTATATCGTGGAAAAATTAAGTTCATTCAGGATTTGGGCTGTTACGCCCTACTGCAAAGGCTGAGAGTTTTGCAAAGGAAATGTACAAAACGATACGCAGCATTTCGAGGCCAAAGGTTTAAATGCCACCATAGAATTACTTTGTGAGTATGAGGGAAGCTATGCATAACTTATTTTGGTACGGATTCATGTTGGTGATACCACAGTTTAAACCAAATGCTTAATGATGCCACACTTAGATAAGTAGTGATACGTGGCTAAATGGTCATTTGTTGAAGCTGACTTTCAAGGAAATGGAAGTTATTCATCCCGCGCCCTGATTAATTTATTGTAACTTTGCACTTTTATGCATTACGCGGTGGTTTGTCTGGAATAAATCATAAGTATCTTAAGGCGTGGGTTGCAAGTGTGTATACAAATTCGACGTCTGTGATTTTAGCGTACAATGCGTACGCAAGTTCCCTGGACAAACAGAATGCATGTTCAGCTATCACTCTAGACACAATAAGGGCTTGGTGTAGCTGCGAGTCGTCTCCTCGAGTTTTTTTTTCGAAAGGCTAAAATATTATCGAACTTGGTTTTTTCATCACTAACGCACACGGTAGAAGGACAGTGCTACCAATTAGTGCCAGGCGGAGTCATTAGGTTCAACAAATAGAGATGACACCGTTTGTGCGGTGAGAGTTGATCTGCGTGCTGGGTTTAGCAGACGTCGGTGACAAAGGCAATGGCGGCTGATAAAGCCTGAGTTAGAGTAACAATGTTAGGCAGCGTATGAATCACCGGAAGAATTCACGCGATGATGAAAATGACATCGTTGGTCCAAATAAAGGATGCAGGTGCCCAGTCGCCTACCGTGTGACCTTGAGGGCTTCTGTGCGTTTCCACTCCCTCCGCGTTTGTTAGCTTGGCCGCACCCTGTGACCTCATTTTCTCTTTGTCTCACCTCGGTTAATTGAAAAACCGCAGCCATCCTATGGGTGACATCGCGAACGCGAGAATGTTGCAATTGACAAATTGATGAGCCTATTTTGAATAGGGAAGGAAAAGCGATTTTATTTGATACATTTGGATTGCTTTTATTGAGTTGCCAAAGTGAGGTTCGATTACTTTTGGGTTCATTAATTTCTACACATAATGGTGTAGAGTGACATATTACCAAAATGCGTAAGTGATAGTTTGCAACTAATAGGTTTTATAAAAGCAAGCCCTGAACCAAGCGTTTTTTTGTAATTGCTAATTGGACATTGCAATTCTTTCCAGGAAACTTAATTGCTCGATCCCACTCATTTAAATGCCAATATTAGGCAAATTTGATATTCTAAATCCATATCCCAAGATGCTGTACTTAACTTATACAGCTGTCTAACAGCTGACTAACACATAAGGGAACCGAGGAAATATGGGAAAATGCATGCAGTATGAATAAACACATCCATACGCATCAGTGCTAATGTTCTTGTGATGAGTGCGAAAATCCCTTTTGATCTGCATTCCCTTTGATTGTATAGAAATACTAGCAAAAGAACTCGCGATAATTGTGGAGAACACACTTCCATAGATGCACTTAAGAAGTAGTCCTTTAAATAAGAGTAAATTCATCATGCATTGACCTTCACCGTTACTGCACTTTATGGACGTAGTGTTCACTAAAACGCAGTAAGATCATGCGTAAACATGTGAATGATCAAAAGTAAGTCCCTCAAAAAAGGAATGCACAAATGTTTAGCGAAGTATGGACATTGTAAGCAAGCGATATTGATGTCGTAATTATTATACACTCGTTAGCAAACTTTGTGCTCTTTGATTAGCATCCGCTGACGATCACTTTGTTCGCACGACAGCGTCAATCTACTCTACAGCCACGTAGAATTCAAGCCATTTTAGGACATAAGTATGCATTCTTAAGGTGGTTTTTGGTGAAGAGAATGGATACTGACTGAAGTACACGATGTGTGGGCAATAAAATCAGTAAGTAGATCGAAAGACATGTTCCTTCATTTGACTTTATCGAGCTCTACCTTAGTAGAATTGCGAGCTTAATAATCTGCCTTTGGCATCTCGTCTTATCTACTGAAGTAGTTTTGAATAAAGGTGGTACTTGCGAACATCAGTACCATTCTACTTTAGAATTATTGGCAAATAGCGCTTGGTAATTTTGGCATCAAGTTTAACAGATTTTCAACTTCATATTAGCAGTTCTTCATTTAACAAATCATTTTCCCAAATAACTTTCCCATTCGGCCTAAATTTGAATGAACCCGTTGCTGATATCGACCATCCATGGCGGAATAAAGTAAATCTGTCTTGAAGGCACAATGGTGCACGAATGAAACAATGAATAGAATAAAGCACCTCAGATGGATATATTACAAGAGATTATAGAACGGGGGATAATGGCGAATAAACTGTTCAGGTGACAAAACTGTAATACCTTGGACAAAACATCAACGAAATTGCGAGCTAGAAAGGCAGGGTTCTCCTCTTGAGGCTTCGATGAGCGCAGCCTCTCAACAACCCTGGCCCGACCGCAGGACAGCCACAGTCCTCGGCCAGTGGCAATGCAGAGGCACAGCCATTGGTCAGATGGTCAGTCTGACCTACTTTGTTTGCACGCACACTCGCGCACACATGCCAGATGCCGGCAATCAGGTATAAAAGGGCCTCGTCACACGCGGAAAAATTCAGTAGCAGAAGAGCTTTAGCAGACGCCAGCTCCACGTGCCTCCTAGGCCTTCTTAGATTCACCTCGCCCCCGTTCTTTCATCAACGCTGCATTCTGCCTCTGTACACCAGCCAGTCGACTCTTCGTCTTCTGCTCTTATTTCTGGAGCTATTAGATGCCTAGTGAACGCCATTTTCATCGTTGTCGACATCTCGCTCGTTGTCATTCACACGTGCGGCCCTGCATCCAAAGCATCAGTGCATTGTGCGACTGAGACCTCGTGCATGTTGGAGTGAAACGCCTTTCTTGAGTCCATTGGATCTTATATGGTTGTCTGTATGCAAAAAGAAAATACTGCGTAGTCTTATAAAGTCAATTTTTAATAAATTAGGCAACGTTGTTTGTGGCTTGCGGTACAGTTCTGGAATCCTAGAGGATAACGGTTAAGTTGCGCGCGTATACACTCATCCACTCTCACAAACAGGAACGCATACACTATTACTTAATTTATAGTCTTTCACTCATGTACATAAGGCACTACGCAGTTCTAGTCCTTTTTGCAATTCTCTGCCCGCTTATGCCCCTGTGCAACGGTTCCAAGAAGGGCTTTCTCTCCCTTTCCTCCTTGCAACATTCAAATGACGAATTCACATATGGATATCGGGATATCGACAATCACCAGACAATGCTCGGTATGTTTTTGTCCCTTTTTAGTGGTGAAACCAGGAGAACAGTGTTTGGTGACAGCTACTAACACCCAGAGTAACTGTGGTCAAAGCATTTATTTCCTGAAATGATCAATAAAAATAGGGTTTACACTAAATCTCCAGAAGATTCTACTTTGACATCTTTACCCGACAGGCCTAACAATTCGTAGTAAATTATCCCTGATAAAATTTATTAAAATGTTAGCAGTTAATGTGACTGCATTTTTTGCTCGGAAAATGCAAAAAAGGTTAATAAGCTAGAGTAAAGGTGTGTCTGGCTTCATGGTTTGGTAAAAGGCTGTCGGAAATACTTACGGAAACTTTGAGTCACTCTACTTTAGTTTGCTTATTTGCAACAGTCCATTGAATGCGCCCCAACAAATATTGTCTACTTTCTCTTTTGTGAAATTATTTTATGAACCATTAAATATTTATTCACGGTGGTGACGAATATCATGAGGGTTCATGAACTCGTCACTCCGCAGACGCGTAAGCATTTGTGAATGCAGCGAATGCTGTGCCGTGTGATATTTTACAACAGGCGCACAGAATGACACTTGCAAACTGCCACGGGTTCTTAAGCAGCGGCTTTCCCCTCCCAGAGTGTCAAATCTCGTTATCCTATTTTTATGTTTGCGTAAATATTCGAAATCCAAAAAAACTGCTTTTTTCAACTATTAAATTAGCAAACCACTCAACCGAATCGTGGAATCCCGAATATTTTGTGCAAAAAGTCCTACTTACGAACTCTAAGGGAGACCTCGATTGATTTACTTTTGCTTAAATATCTATGGGACATTAAAACATTCTCACCAGAGTTGTTGAAGACTCACTTCTTCACTGACAAAGTGTGCTTCATTCTACTGAAGTCCAGCCACACAAGTGTTGAATGGTATATTATTTATTATCTGCATCTGCTATAGATGTTTTACGCTATTTTAAGCGTTATTAACCTTACCTCTGGTACAAAAAAATGCCATGAAACATCTCTGTATCATTGCGGCATATTTCTAGTTCCAATTTAAATTCGTGTTTTGCACATGCACGGATAATTTATGAGGTTAACAATGAACTCCTTCTCACAAAAGCTTTCTCCTTTCCACCTAACATTATCATATGAATAATCTAAGGCACAATTTTTCTGTACTGTTTGATCTCTACTGCAGCCATGGCATTGAATGTCACTAATCATGTTGGCATGAATTAACATTTCGTATTAGCATAGTATTTGCTCTCCACATCGAAGGAAGTGAAATGGGTTTGACTTAAATGTAGTTTATTTCAAGTGTCTGACCTAGAATCGGTATTTTGTATTAGCCCGGCTTGAAGCGAATGGAGCGTTACTGGATGTGAAGCCGCCAGAACGAATGTGGAAAAGACCGCGAGAGCTGCGACCCGTAATGATGACTCTTTCGAAGCGGAACACTGTGACCATGCAACGCCAATGGAAGATGGAGAAAGAGACGCATACGAACGCCGAACTCAATTCTAACGGTGGCGATTTTGACCGATATTGGAATCAAAGGATGCAGATCAACATGACGGCGGGAGAATCTGTACCTACAATCAGCTTCAATGCTGCCGAGGAAAACACCATCGAGCTACTCGTTGTAGTAACTAGGAAAATGCATCTCATCCTCAAAGGCCGTCTCACAGAGTATCTGATCGCAACATTTGGCTCCGTATGTTGTACCCACTCCTCATGTTTTCCTTTGAAATTCCCACCTGTTTATAGATGACTAGTCTGACAATGTGCACTGATACTGTGGCCGAAGTTGAATAAATTTGAAAATTTAATGCTGATTCAGAATTTAGTTTTATTCCAGCTGCATATCTTCCTGAATTTTGAAGATTTTTATTTTATGCGATTCATTTCGCTATGAAATGGCATTTTTGCTCTTTTAAGGTGGCCCAAAATTTCAAACACTCCAGTCTTAAAGCGTCGGTCAAAATCAGTATTGTGGATATTATTCTTCTGGATTCCAATTTTGCAGTAAGTTTATCGCTTAAGCTTGATTTCAAATAGTTGCATAAAAATGAGCGACGTATTTTCTCCGTTCAAATTATTAACAGTAAGAAGCAGATAGAAAGCTTAACTAATTTTGACTGCCCTTTTGCGCATGAGACTATAAAATTGGGTTAAAAGTGAAGTCTAAAATAAGTAGTTTTTCGTTGTGCCCTATGCGTTGGCTCGATTGCAAATAGGACGAATACCTTAAAGTGCAAATGCCGGCACCGGGATTCGCTTTTCGCCTCCGTCGGCAAATATTAAACAGTAGAGTTTTCGACGTATAGCACATCCCGAATGGCAGGGCTCATTAATTTCATCCTAAGTCCAAGTGCAACAGGTGGAATTCGGTTGTTTGCATTGCCTGCCCTCGGTGACTACGCATTTAACTGATAATACAAATGCCAAAAGCAATCCAAGTTATGGAACTCAGTTCCTGCCCACCTCTTCCTTGTAGCGACGTGAAGGCCTCGAAGACTGGTCAAACAAAAATCACGAAGAAGTGATGGGCAAATTTTGCCACTGGGTAAATAGGATTCGGAGACCGACAATGAATTGGGACTCGGCTATTCTCCTCAATGTTGGGCGAGTGGAAATTTATGTTTATCAAGCCTGGTCAATGCAGACGGCTTAGTGCCAGGCGATACAATAATTCACTGGTTAATTTAATCATTAAAAAATGTGATACTTAGACTTGGCTTCATTTGCGATGGAGGTAGCTCACGATCAACCCCATATTGAAAAGCATATGAATGTTAAGACTTTATATTTAACGTACGGGTTCTGACAAAGTGCATTAGCTGCACATCTTAGACTAAACTTTGGTTTTCAACACAGTTGAGATGTAGTAAGCCTTCACCTGTAATTTTAACTAGTATGTGGGCCAGAGTAATGTCTTGCTAGCCAAGCACAACACTTTGGCTCAACCTTTGTGAGTTAATAAGGTCAACAAATTTTCGCATATCACTGTTTTCTGCATTCTGTCCTGTTTAATAGCATGGGGTATTATTGTCATTTTAGAAATTTCAAGACAACTGCACTTGGTACGTTTGCTAGATTTCCACTTTACCCAATTGAGATATGATTGAAGTGCGAAAGTTTCTCTGTCTGCTTTGTTCCCTAAGTCTGGCCCGATCTTAACGGTCACTTTACTTCAGCGGTCCCTAAGGCGAGGGTGCTTAGATGCACCCACCCAAATGTATGAAGCAGATTTTGCATCAAACTGAGTTAATTGAGGGCTTTAGTTTCCAAAATCCCATGAAACTAATTCTTTACATTCGAGAAACTCGCTTAACGATATGTTGTGACCCACGTAAAATTAAATGCACCTCTTAAAATAATGATCTTGTTTCGCTGCAAAACATACGATCAAAAAGTTGTGGTTAACAACGCATATAGCAACAAATGTTTAGTATTGCCAACGAGAATGCATCAGGTTGCTATTGGAGGAATTAGTTGTGAAAATCAGTTAAAATTCAGTTAAAATTACCCACCGGTAGCTCGCAGTGCCATATGGCATCATGCAGTCGTAGCGAATGAGGCCGGCAACGAAAGGGCGCACACCCGGCAGTAGAGAGGCAAAATTTACCTAAACAGAAAGTGTCATTCCGTGTTTTTGCCCCTTAAAAGTAGAAGAATATTGGGCCCCTTTATAAGCGGAATTACACAATTCACTACTAAATACAGAAATGGATGAAATCGGCTTCTCTTCCCTACACAGTTTGTAAGTGAATGGGATAAGCAGCGCCATAGCATTGCTTCAAGTCAATAGTGTGTCATTTTTATTAAGCTTACGTCTTTTAATAGGGAACAACTCATTTTGGTGTGGATGCCATCGCACAAACATGCAGAGAAGCAACTTCAGATTTTTTAATTAATATCGAAAGAGCCCATTGAAACGTTTAATGTTTAACCGAGTTTCTGGTATGAAAAAAGGTTATCCAAGCTTAACGTGACGCACTTAATTCACGCATCATTAGATTTGTCCACTTAAATAAATCACTAGTTCGGTCGGGAATAGCTGGGTCACGTATGGCAAACTTTGAACCATTCATCTTTAAATAAACGGTTTTTATATCCCGCAGGCGTTGCTCACTACCAAGCCATGTGTAGCCGAGAGAGCAGTTGCCTTGTTGTTGTTGATAGGGGCTTCGGAACAGCCGACATCATTGCCCATGAAATTGGTCATCAGTAAGTTACCTACTTTTAAACTTTTGTATACAGTATAATAGACTACTTTTATTTGCGTTATCTGTCACATGGCTAAAGCACAGCTTTATAATTTTATGCCACCTAGATTTTACCTCTATGAGGTCTCTAAGTGAAATATCAAGGTTTTCTTTCTTCCATTGATCTATATTGCCTTCGTGTCTCCTTATTTTGTTATACTGACGCGGGACAAGAATCTGAAAAATCTTTAAATTGACCCGCGTAGACTGGGGGCCAAGCATGACTTCGAGGTGGGATCCGAGTGTGGCCTGGAGGAGCAACCAGGTCGCAAGAGGGCGGTCCAAAAACTTAGTCGCCGAACTCCTGACACTGTCGACCTGACAATCCAACGTGATACTATCATGTCTGGGATTCTCTACTTTGAACTCTATCCCTTCCGATGGTCTGCCTGCAGTAGGGAAAACATCAAATTTTTCCTTTCGTGGGTTCCCTATTTAGGACACTTGATTCAATGCTTGCTAACCATCTATTTCCTATGGGTTCAATATCGTTAAACTTATGACTATATTCGTAAGCTCGATTTGTGACTAGAAACTTGCACATTTAGATGCATAAACTTTAAGGACTGATCTGAAGAAAATGGGGGTTTATGATTTCGTTTGATTTGCGATTTCAGTCGTCCTGACTCCGCTTGCTTGCGAACCCAAAACTCACAGAGGACGGCTTTCACCTCAAAACAGCTGATACAACACATGGGGCAGCACAAGCCAGGATTACGTTTCACCCTGAACGAGCAATGCGCCCTGACACTGGGGCAACGCGGGGCACGGTTTTGTGGACATAGTGTGAGTTTTGGAAATTGGGCTTGGTAGCTTTGCTTTAATACTATCAGCAGCACCTTAATCGCCCTATTGTAGTCTCCTGTGTGTAGGCAACTGCACTGCTACGACGTCCAACGCGGAATGTGCCTTCCGGTTGAGGCTCCTTGGGCTGAGGGTTCTCGGTGTGGCTATAAACGAGTAAGTGACAATTACTAAAGATTTTAGGCATTTGAATAGAATGTTTAATGATAACTTGGTCTCGCGTTCATTTTAAGTGGTGTGTGATGGGGCAGTGTCTGCTCCAAGGTGAAACCATTCCACCGGTCGACGGGGGTTGGAGTGCCTGGGAGGAGTGGGGATCCTGCTCGCGGCCCTGCGGTGGTGGTGTCCAATTTTCACGACGTAAATGCACCAGTCCTGAGTGAGTCACTTGAGAGAAATTGCCTTGTAGGACCAGTGTTTGAATTTCGCTAAAATGTGACCACTTCTCTCTTATGATATCTGTCAACAATATCTTAAGGAAATGTTCTAAATACCTAAAAGTTCAGAAGATCAATGCTTCCCCATTTTTTTCGGATGCTGGGTTATTCAGTGGGACTTTATAAAGGCATGGCAACAGGCCATTTATAACTGTGGACAATCATACAGAAAACATTCTTAACATTCTAAATATTTGCAACTCATACAAAGCATTATTTATTGTTCGAATATGATTTTAAGCTATGCTACTACGTTCAGCTGTAGTAAGATCGCATCATTATACCACCAAATCACAGTATTTCTTGTAGGCTCTATCAATCATACCTATGATTATTTTCTTTCCAATTTAGACCCCAAAATGGTGGTGAATACTGCCTTGGCACAAATGTTCGTGTCCGCTCCTGCAACGTTCAGGTGGGTGTCACCTACCAAACAGAGCGAGTCCCGCATCCTTTTACCAATAGTCCAGTTTCGGCGGATTTAGTTGAGCTATCATTTTCTGTCTCAGTCTTCGATTTGTTTTGCCTAGAACTGCCCTGAATCAGTAGATCTACGCCAACAACTCTGTGACAAAGTTGGACAAAAGCTTAATAAACATCTGCAAGCCTTCAGACCAAGCAGTGAGTTAGAACTGGCCCTTATAAATGCTGGCTAATTTCATAGATCTAGGAATCATTACTGATAATAAACTTCAAAGGCTGCTTTCCGTACTGCAGCGAAATTTCATACAATCGATTCGCAAGTGAACTCTGGCCTTTCTCTATCCTGATCGCCTGTATTGTATTGTTTGAAGCCGTTTTCCCAATTCCCATAGCATTTTCATCTTGATGTGCCCTAAAATTTGAAACCATAAACCGGAGATGGGCTGCTTGGATATTTTGCCCATCTGTGCAGTTGTAATCGAGCCTGCACTTTCGTCATTCTCAGTTGTGGCAGAAATTACGAAAGAACAAAATTCACGAAACTAAAACTTTCCTTTCAAAATGCACAAACAGCCAGCAGATGCTAATGACAGTGATTGTTGCTCAGATTAATTGAAAGCTGTTTCGCAGGGCTTTAAACTGCTTAAGAATTAATTGTGCCTTTGATAGCCATGCCCGAATTCGACTTTAGGCTTAGCCCTAGCTTCCCTTCGGAAAACTTTCTAACCATACCACCAGATTTCTCACTGAAGCCAAAAATGTGTAGATCTGCCAAATCAATAGGGCTTTTTGGCATTGAAAAATCAAAAATTTCTCAGTCCTTCGTTGCCCATTAAGTGCCGTTGATGGGCACGCTTACCATAGTTACTGACTCTGTGCGAATTTTTCTATTTTTCGAAGTTGGTGGTGCAAATGCCTGTAAGCTTGTCTGCCTCGATGGTACCAAGGAGGTCGCGCACAACGAAAGCCTTCTAGATGGAACTCCCTGTTACGCCCCTGGAACTGACATCTGCATCAGGGGGAGATGTTGGGTAGGTATCGTCCCACGACCTCTTCGAAGACGATAAGGCCCTAAAAATGCAACCTTTTGAGTCAAACAACTGGGAATGTCTTCTGGGGGGAAGGGGACATCTGATTATATTCAAATTTAACAATTTATTTGTAAGTAGCTGGGTGAATTGATCTGTGCAATACATATTCAGATTTTATTGGGTTAAATAAGAGAGAAGAATGAAGACTTTTATGGGACCAAACCTGCAAAGCATCTTGACATGTGAGTCTACATCAAAGGGATGCATTTCATTTCAATTACTATCTTGTAACATCAAATGCTTAACCGCGGATAAAATTCGTGGCATATTTAGGTACCATTTGCAGAGTCCTATGCCAGATGAACGTGAAGATGAAGTTATGACCAAATTTTACAGCAAAATAACACAGAAGATTGAATATGCTCTGTCTTCTAACCTCGAATCCCACCACTGAAGGTGGCATATTAGCTAGACGGCGGATCTATATACAGTGGATTTTGGATTAAGGCTGGATATTTTCCTCCCTCTGTAGCAAGCAGGTTGCGACAAGGTTCTTGGTTCACAAATGAAGAGAGATAACTGCAACGTATGCGGCGGTGACAATAGTACCTGCTATGCAGTCAATGGCGAATTCCACCACTCAGATGCACTTGCTCCTGGTGCGAAGCCTGTCGGTAAGTTGCCCCACCTTCCTTCCACACCGTGGTCTGCAGTTCAGTGGATGCTCATTCAACCGTTAAAGAATCACCTTTTATCTTACATTCCAAGGCCACAATTGTGTACACAATGCAGTGAAATGGCTTTAACGTTGCTTACTTTTGTTTACTATTAATCTCTATACCAACTGTGCGGACAAGAATCCAAAGGTGTTCTCATCCTCTGTTTTATAGATTTTCAAATATTGTTGGGGAAATTTTGAAAAATAGTATATCTGGAGCTTGTGTATGCAATTTTAATGAGCCCTATGATGTAGGTAGCTCGAGATTCTAGCTTAATCAGCGCATTTTATGTCAGTTATTTGGAAAGTTATGCCTTTTTTGCGATTGCCTTCAGGATTGACCGTTGCTGTGCACATTCCCCAAGGAGTTACAAACGCATACATTAAAAAGGTTTCAAGAAGATCCACACCCTATTCAGCAGACGCGTACGACGACTTCATGCTATGTAGGCTGGATATTTTGTTGATTTTTCTACAAAAATTCTCCTTCACCCTAACCAATGCAGAACAACAAGCAGCTACGTCTGCACAGATAATCTATGCAAAGATACTTGTAACCTAAATATGAAATTAAGTTATTTTTATCCTCATGCTTACTTCATAAATGTTTTTGTCTATCTCTGGATGTCGCTTACTTATCATTGGTCAACTTGTGTCTTCCAATTAGAGTATAATTTAATTTTCCAATTAAATCAGCAACTTTTTGTTTCTTATCCATCTCCCCACCAAACCGCCAAATTTTCAAATGCACTAAAAAATTATCTATGGGTAAATGCTATCCTGACTTGTCTCATCGAATCGCAACATTGTCTCAAGTATTTTTCACAAACCACAAATAACTCCTTTCTGGACCATGAACAAGCACCTTCCTGTGTTAAGTGATATTTGAAGAGCTTAAGACTCGCATTCGTCGGGGCGAAACTCGGGAACCCTTCGCTGGAGCTGAGCTCTACTACAGCGGCAGTCGAGGGAAGGAAGAAATTGTACGTATCAAGGGCCAAGTCAACAAAAACGTCAACATTTTGGTAAGTACTTATGACTTTGCGAAAAACTTGCGCTACTTTGTTTTAGCAGATGCTGGGCACCGAATGGATTACAACTGCATGATAGTCGGTGGAAGCATGTTGGAAGCTACCTAAGCGAAATGCGGTTGATCCGGCCTTAGCCAAAGTAACGTGGAAGCGTGGTCGCAAACTCTTGGTGGTGGTCTTCTTGGCAAGCACTTTCCATAAGTGAATTTGCAGAGCATATCGCCCGTCGATAAGAGTGCACTTGAGGCCACGTTCACTTAGCATTTCAAGGGCCTGGTCCAAATACGTGTAAATGTCAACCTGAAGTCTTCAATAGCAGGTACCAAATGGTACCTTCGGTGAAGACACCTTTTATTAAAACTGAATCTGACGAATGGTTTCCTCGACTGCATTTAAGCGAGTACGCAGCTAAAAAACGTAAAACCATTTGGTGCATAAATTATTCAACATTGCTATTAAAAACATTGCCAAATTTCGTGTAATATAGGCAGTTAAAGTGGTGAGGCGGGTGAACTTGAGTTCGGTGTGTCACTGACACCACACGATGGGGAATCGCTCCGAACAATGTCGCATGGCATGATTTGAAATGTCCATCTGGCTACTAAACCGGTGAATTTTATAGGCCGTGCTGTACCACCAGATGACATTCGATGCCTCGCTTTTTATCATTTGAACGGACTAGGGAACCGTTGATGCCGCATTGTGGGGGGTCTAAATTTAGCCCAGCCTGGTCCCCAAATTCGACCGATGTAAAGTTAAAATCCGCACGCATACGCACAGGCACGCAATATCTGCCCGCCCTCCCTCCAGGTGCTTTTTTCATGTCTCAGCCCCAAATACGGCTTTATCTTGCAAAGGCCATCCATTGGCCTCTACAATTTCCGTTTTCCTAATCACCCCCTCCTCCTTTGGTTGCAGACTCAAAGCTCTCCCTGTTGTAACTAATGCTACACAGCGCTTGTTCCCCTTAATGCCCCTGTTTTAGGCAAAGTTGGTGTGTTTAGTGAAATTTTAAACAAACTGAATTTCAGAGCCAAAAATTAAGCTTGCTAGGGCATTTTATTGGTAAAAACTCGCAGTACCGATCGGAGGTTTCAGAAATCATTGCAATTTTTCAACTTTTGTCAGTGGCAATGACGTAGAAGGAGACCCAGACCTAACGAATGTTTGAAGAGCTCTATCTTTTGTTCAGAACTGCCCGTTGTTCCATATTATGCATTTTTTACTCTTTATAAGGTAAGTTCCCGATGTCAAATTCACCATCCCACGTGAAATTCTTATTTTAAGTAATAATTGTCAAGGGAATGTTAACACCTTTTGGCTTCAAAGTGAGCAATCTGCAAATAGTTATTCGAGGGACCGGTGCCTTTCCTGGTATTAAGCCAAACTATTCAGACATAAAATATATCATTGGTGTATAGAAGGGGTGGGATGCTATTATCATGGCCCGAGTCCTATGCAGCAGAGTCGAAGTGCAAGTTTCGGCAACTTAGGCGGCTGCGAAGTCGGACATGCGGCTAAAGGAAATGGTACTTCCAAAAATATGGATAAATCAAATACACCATTGGAATATTTATAATGCCTTTTAATAAAGTGTCTTGCTTAATCGCATCAGCCCAACAATCGCTTATTGCTCAATGAGTCGTCCTAGTTAAAAAGAAATGTGGACCAACCAAACACACCGCTAATGTTTCAGATACGAGTAGAGAATAAGAACACCGAGCTTCCGCTTCCTGACGTGGAATACACCTACTATGTGAGCAAGGATTCTAGCGGTCACCTACGCTTTGACCCTTCGGGTTTAGCTGAGCAGCACTACAATGACCCTCTGTTGCGATTTCTCCGATCGCCCCGCAAGGAAGCCCCACCCGGGGAGTCAAATGAAGAAAGTGTTGAACCGATTCCTCCTCTGGAACCATCGAAACCCGAGTACCTCCCACAGACTACCAAAGAGCCCATTGGCTTCGAATGGAAAATGGATGAAATTCCCAAGGAATGTACGAGTTGCTCCGGTAAGTCTTACATCGCGCCTAAATAACTACACTGCTGTTTCATCATGTGCATTAATTCTAAAATGAAAGCAGATTTTGGATTTTTGGGGGAATTATTATAATTCCTCTACAGAATAACTTCACTTTATGCTAAAACAAATTATAAAGGGCAAAAGCTTCATTCTTTGTGCTACTGCCTTGCAAATCAGAGCTGAATGCTTTGCTTCATCGCTGTGAGTAGGGTTGCATGAAGGCATCCTACGTTTTATTCATGCTTTTTGTACTTTAATCCACCTTCCAGCAATATCAAACGGTAATTGAGCTCTAGGATACTTATTTTAGGGATTTCTTTCAACAGTCCTCGTAAAGTCCATTTTGTCCTTCATCTAGTTACTTCATCATATTGTAACCAGAAGTGGAAACTGAAATAAAGCCAAAATTTTATTTTATGGTTTACCTTTCCATGTTTAGAGCCTGAAAAATAGTGGCGCTGAATTGATGTACTTTTCAATTCATTTGTGAAGAAAATTCATATTGGCAGAAATCTATTTCCACCTTCTTTAAGATGGATATTAGTATGGGGTGGTAGATGAAATGAGGATTAGCGTTTATGCCGGATTCTGTGAGCGATTTGGTCTCTGTAGGCATATTCATTTACATGCTTCCTCAAACAGATCTGTCCTAAAAATGACACATTCTCAGGCTAAGTTGGGACGATAAGCTTGTCATATTTCCGAAATGACTATCAATCTTTGGCATTTCAGGCCACCAAAAACATATCTCTTGCGAAAACCCTTACCTTTTTGTCAGTTTTAAATTCACAGGGCTCATCTAAAATTTGGCTACCTATCCAACAAACCCATAGGAAGTAAGAAAAGCGAATAGCATGGGGTCTCTATTATGATATTTTCTTAAGATTTCTGTCATTTAATTGAGTTCTTCGTCCAAATTCATCGACCATTTTCTTCAAAATTTATTAATCGGCCATGTCTAGCATGATACGTTAAATAATTTTGTTAGGCGATGATTGTTCACTAAATCTTCCGCACTCAATTTTCAAAGGTACTGTGCAGAGTCACGCCTCCTGTTACCCCATGTTCAGCAGTCCGGAGGCGGCGAGGCGTTATGGAATGCATCCGCTCCGTCCTCTGCCATCGCGTTACTGCAGCGAAAGTTCGCGACCCGCGCCGGTGACACGTAACTGCGCCGACTACTGTGGAGTGCGGTGGTCATGGCGAGCGGTAAACGCCTCAGACTACACAGTCGCCCGATCTACCTGCTCTGTTCGATGCGGCGAGGGAGTTACGAAGGTGCACTTCACCGCTGTCTGCGAGGAAAAAGTCCAGGAGAAGGACAACCCTCAAACTATGTGGCGTGAAAGCTCCCTCAGGGCCTATGCTTGCATTAAAGCCGAACTCGGTGAACCCCCCAAGGATAGAATAGTGACCAATCATTGCATTGGGGACTGTCGACCTCTTCAGTGGGTCTTCTCTGATTGGGATAAGGTAAAGTAATTTCCTACCTTCAGTTGGTTTACAATATGCGTATGCATTTGGGTGGTGGTGCTGTCGATTCGTTATTTTCAAAGTGTTCGCAGCGCTGTGGTGCAGGAAAAAAGCAGCGGAGTGTGACGTGTGTGGACGATATGGGCAGCCACTGGCCACTCGCCGAGTGCCTGCAGCACATTCCTACGCCTGCGATGGGTAAACTCACCGGAGTAGATGAATATGTGGGAACTGAATCTGCCGAGTGCGTTGAAGTGGACGCCTGTGGAGGTCAGTTAATGTGGATTACAACTCCATGGTCCGAGTGTCGTTCCAAGGCCTCATACAGCCATATGAGCGGACTGTGTCGTTCTGCGCTGAGGCGCTATCTTGATGGTGATAACCAGGATCTGCCCAACGATGCTGCCTCCACTGGCTTCCAGACACGAACCAGCAAGTGCGTGATGCGCTCCACTTCCGGCGAGGATGTTAACCATGAAGTTCTGCAGGATTACTGCGAGCGTGCGCACGTCCCTAAGCCCCCTGAGCAGCAGATCTGCAACGTAGAATTCACTTGCTATCGTTGGACAACTGTTCGCTTTTCACAGGCGAGTTCAGTATCCACTTACCGATTTATCTGTTAGCTTAGCTATCGGTGCCATTTGTGTTTATAAGAGGACTTTCTCGCCCCTAATTATTTTCGTTATACAGCCTCTTAAAATACCGTTATTTATTCTAGAAGAGGTACCATTTATCGTTCAATTATGAATTACTGGTTCACTAAAACACTCCTTTTATCCGCGCCTTCCACGCTTGTTGATAGTTGGTTGCTTAATATGGAGGATTCAAAATATTTGAAGCAGAGATGTCTCAATGATTAATCGACCATTGCTAAGTGGTTGTTCCTCCTTTATTCTGCTAAGTCGTGTGTATTATCACACAGGTCATCACATTAAAACGTGTATTCTGTGCGGAAGCACGCAGATGCAAACAAAAAAAAATAAAGCAAGGGAGCAGAGTTCGAAGCTTTGCAGTATTGCGCACTTTGGGCCGATGTCCATCGGTTCCCTTATGTTCAACGCCGCGTGTATTAGCTTAAATCCATTTTCTATGATCCTTACTTCTCCCGGAGCTTGGAAAGCAGAGAGATAAAATGCTTTCCGTTTCTGTTGAAAGGATAGAGTTGATAGAGTTTTTTCTACCGCAAAGTCGAGATTTTACAATTTATCCAAATGTATTTTATCAAGTAAATTGACTTTTTCTTCCTTTCCACAAAGCGTTATAGAAAATGTTTGCTTGGATAACCTCTTTGTGTTACATGGAATGAGTTTGAAAACATTATATACCGATCATGCCATCATACCTATTATATTCTCTAGGCGGTCCTTCAAGTGCCAAGCTTATTAACATGATTTTCTCTGGCTGGAAACATATAATCCTTTGTTTTGAGTGAATGTTACATCAGCCAGCAGTCATGGATCATCGCCAGTCAGGATTTAATGTTAGAAACCACATATTTAATAAAAACGCAAACTTTCTGCTGTCTGACAGCATTCTAAAGGCAAAAATAGAATTGCATTCCTGCGTTAAGATAACTGTTGAAATATCATCGCTGAATGTAGTGTTTTAACTTAATGTGGTAAAACATTCCAGTTATATCTCGGCACCTCATGAACACTAAATTTGGGCGATATGGGTGGCACATTAAAGGTATGAAGTTAGAGAATAAACTTTTGAAAGCTGTTGGTTTGCATTTAATCACAGAAAGTAAGTCTCGTCTCCTTTGCTAACAAATCTGCCAAACGCAAATTTTCAGATCTCCATATTATATTTTGGACGTTAGTGTTGTTTTCAAACTCTCCATTCTCTACGTTGCAGTGCTCCACCAACTGTGGGGCAGGCCAACGTGTAGGGCAGCTCTCCTGCGAGCAAATCAGCATTTCACGGGGTGAAAGACCAACCGTGACGCCTGTGGATGAGATCGGTTGCCTTTATCGTCTAGGCCCCAACGTTTCCCTTCACATTGATAGTCGGCGAGAGGATCCGACCGTTTACATCGTGGAGCGCGCCTCATTAGAAGAACGTGAGGCTCTTCAACGTGCACCCTACCTTCGCCCACTTCCTTTCACTCCAGGCAAGCCTGTCTTTCTAGCCTGTTCCAACCCGCCCTGTCACAGTCGCAGTCTCGAGTGGGTAGCCAGTGAATGGTCAAAGGTAAGAGTTCTGATGAGTTTTATTGAGTCTCACTTGTTCCTTAGGCAGCGCGTTAGAGATTCCATTCCCGGTTTATCGTTTTGGGTCGTTTGCAAACCCTGTATTGCGTTTCTATACGCTTCAGAGACAGGAAATGCGTAACGGCATGTTGCTATGGTAAATTGTAGTAAACGTAGCTATACTGGGAACTTGTGCTTAAGGTGATGCAATGTGTTTATTTTTTCGAATACTCAGTCACCGAGGCGTTGAAATAATCGACCATGCTATGACAAAACCCGCTTCTTAAAAATCATTCTATCTAAGCCTCATGACTATCATAGTTCATTTGGTTTAATCGGCATACGAGGTGCAGTGCAACCTGAAATGAATGTAATGTTGGGATAGAGAATGGTCTTTAAATCTATGCCACCCTTTTATTCTGGTTTGCTCAATTTTTTAACAGTATAAAAACCACTAATTTTACTTGTTCAGTCAGCGTACAGTAAACGACTGTCTAATATTAGCATTCCCCAACTCTTATTTCACACGACTTAGAAGGAGATTACCGTTTGTTTTAATTTTTAGCTTTTATTTCTCATGGAAGATTATAAGTTGTGCACTGAAAAAGGATAAAGCCAAATGCCATCCTAGCTTGAAACTGCACGGGTCTTCTTCCGTGTGGCTCTGAAAATAGCGTCCAACATACTGGTAGCAACGCCCTTTCTTCAAGCTGTTCTTAAGTATAAGCGCATTTCAAAGGATCGACTCATTTTTGATTCCCTCAGGTGTCTCTTTTCGTGAATATGGATTTTAGTGCTCTGCAGCTTGTGGTGTTGGCTATCAACGCCGCTCCCTCCGATGCTTAATGGTTGAGCGACACGCTGGCCCTCCTTCGAAGTCGGAGACGGTGGGAGTAGAAAAGCCGGAGGCTGAGTGCACCGCCAGAGGACTTGCCAGACCAGCAGACACGCAACTGTGTGAGGCATCGCCATGCGTCAAGTGGAGTTCTGGAGACTGGTCCGAGGCAAGGTTTTCTATCTCTCCTTTTCAAGTTCCCTGCCCATGCTACGCGCTCTTGCGTCTAGCGGGTTTAATTCCCTATGATACTGTCCTAGGTTCTCTGGAGGAAATGCTAGAACTGTTGCAATGAACAGATAGCTTGATAGTCAATGAATATTCGAAATTCTGTTTAAATACTTCACCATTAGCACTATGTCGTGTTGTTTTAATTGCCATTCTATGTCCACGCAAAAAAATCGTATAGAAGAAACGATTTTTGAGTAAATGGTGACTTTAAAACATAATATTAATAGATTATAAACCGGTTAGAGTTCGTCTATTATTTTTGTGGTAAACCAGGCAGTAAACGAATATACCATCCACAAAACTTGACCTTTGTGCATGCAAAAACTCGGATTGACGTGAAGCATCTTGATAACTCTGGTTTAACAGGAGTTTTTCTTTTACCAGTGCAAAGGCGTATGCGAATCTGGCACACAGGAACGGCATATTAAATGCGTTCGACAGAAGAGCCCGCACACGACTTCAACCGGGATCGTCACCAGGAGTAATTTTGCGACTCATTCCAACGGGAGCAGCATAATGGTCGAGCAGGAGGTGGGGCCAGCTGAGTGCGAGCTCTTGTCAAAACCTGCAGAAAAACGCGCTTGTCTTTTGGCCTCTGACTGTCCCTTCTGGTATCAAGGACCATGGTCATCTGTGAGGCTTCTCCTTTATCAAGCTTGTTTTTGGGATGAATGAACGTATGCAGTGTTGCTTTATCAATTACAGTGTTCATCTACCTGTGGAGCGGGTAGACGGTTTAGGCATGTGGACTGTCGATTTCCCAACGGCACTGTGCTCTACGTCTTTGGTAGGCCATCGCGCGACCGCAATGTGCTTCAACTGCCGTCCAGAAGAAGGCGTAATTACATTGATGGATCCAGGGAACACTTAAATACCTTAAGGTGCTTAGAACCTCGTCCTGTTGATAAGACCGAGTGCCAGCTCAGACCATGTCAGGAAGACAGACCCTTTTGGTGGCCAATCATCTCGTCAACTGTAAATCTACCTTGTACACTTATTTTGAGTTGAATTAAACCATCTTCAGCACCATAGTTACTCCCTTCTAGTGTAATGCCAATGGCTGCAGTCGCGGCTACCAGCAACGAGAACTGCAGTGCCTCACACCCTCTTTCGAACCGGTTGACCCCAAGGAGTGTGTCTACTCTCGAAAGCCCCTCAGAGTAATTCCTTGCACCTTACAAGAATGTAAGACCTACCGTTGGCGTACAGATGCCTGGTCTAGGGTAAGACTACTCATATTTAGCACTTCTCTTTTTCACATTCTAGAAAGCCCTAGTTAGTTTATTCTTATGCCCATAGTGTCCCTACGTGTGTGGAAAGCATTCAAGATACAGGAATGTTCGTTGTGTGGATGATCTTGGCGAAGAGTACGCAGACCACCTCTGCCAGGCTCATTTGCGTCCTGACTCCTGGAGTATCTGCCCTGATGCTTGTCCAGGTAAGGAACTCGAACGTACACGTCTGAATAATTAACGGATTTTAGAAGGAGGATTATAACTACAGAATATGAATTTTATTTTTGTTCCAATTATTTATTAATAACTTTTTGCACTTTATATTAAAGTCTTCGTACTGAGCTGTGAGTTTTCGTGGCCTGAGAGCCTTTTTTGATCCGGTTTTGAGTTTCATTGGCGTATTATGAAATAGACAAATTGATGTACTTTAAAATCGTAGTTTCTGTGACCGAGTTTACATCAAAATTCGTTTTTACCTAGCGGGATGAAACGCAACTGAATACTTTCCGTTACATTATGGTCGTTAAGAGTTTTGTGCAGAACTGCAGGATGGTAATATCTACTTTTTATTAGGATCAATGCACACCCAACCCATGAATCAGACTTCCCTATTTATTAATCAGACACTTGTAAGTATAATGCGTTTACTTTCAAAGTACACTTCCATCTTGTAAGAAAAACTATCCATATTACCCACCCCTTAAACACCATTTTAGCAGGCAAAATGTTAATGGGGTAACAACCGTTTGTTGATGGTGATGAGTTGAACCTATGCGCAAACTTGCGTGCTAAAAACAAAACTTAAAGCAAGTTCCTTTCATGGCTGTGCAAACATGGATGCATTCGGTCACCCTGTGAGTAAAATAGCGCATAGCATAGAGATACCTGTGTGAACAGTTTTGTAAGGTATAATTGATTGGTTAAAAATCAGAAAGTGTTGGAGCCACCCTGAGCCCTCACCTTCAATCTTTTCAAATGGCCTACAATAATTCTTGTAGAGCATAAAAGCAGTGAACCCGAACCACTCCTAATGCACTGGAAACTCAGTAGCAGAATAAATATCTTGACATCCTTTTCATTCCACTTGTACTTTATGGCGGCACTTTTGACTTCAATCTTCTTTTCGGCCTTTCCTGTTAAAAGAAGTAACCTCTGGCTTCCCGCTGCAAAGCTTGAGGAGTTAATAACTGCACGTATACTAGATACTCATATTGTTCTTTTAATTAGTTTTCGGACGTCAGATGCGACCAAATATAGACACGAATTCCACTGATTGTGTAGCCAGACTTTTAATTCATGCTGTATCAGATATGACGCTTGATGATCTATGATTACACTTCAGGCCTTAATACTACAAACATAGCATGACCTATCTTCAACATGCATCAAGGAGGTACAAAAATGATGATGGATGAGAAAACAAAGAAGTCTGAAATGTCCTAACCGCTTTTGCATTAACATGTGGAACACTTGTCAAATTACAGGCTGGTCAAAATTTGCGAATCTGTAGTTTTCAGTGCAAGAAGTCTACTGTTACACAACTAAGGGCAAGATTACATGAGCCACTATTGTGCGGTCGTTATCTCAGGTACCTATTTCTCACACAGACCTTCCAATCAGTTGCTGGGATCAGAAACAGCGGCACCCTTCTTCATCTGACGGCCTGTTTGAACTCGCTGTACATCGGCAAGTTGTTAAGGTGAATTCTGCACCATTTTGTCCATAATTCCACCTTTCTGTCCAAAGTGATTCTTCTCCTGTTTATAATCTGGAGTCCTTATTCCAAGCGGGAACCAAATTAACCCGATAATGCAAATCTTCCATTGAGTAACTGTTGGCACCGTAGTTAGTCAGTGATTTGCAGCCAAGTTTCAACAAAAGTCAGACTCTTTAATGAAGTTTATTCAAGGCCTCGTGTCCACCTTACCAACTCACTCTTACGCTCACTATCCCCTTGTTCCAGATCCACTGTAGTGACATGGATTCATCCTACCCTCGTGAATACCTTCCGCTTCACCATCTAAACTATGCATCTATCTGGCACTTCAAAGAGGCGTGAGTCTGGTTTACGTTAGCTTTCAGACAGAAAATTAATCCGGATTCCTGAGTTAAGTTCTTGTAATTGCCATGGCCCTATTGCATCAACGTATTATTGTGCCCAAAAAAATAACCAACAAAGTGATGATTTTTATAATGCAAGTAATATACAGTAAGTATGTGAACATCAAAAGTGAACTTCTCACTCTCCTCTAGTGAAATATTAATAATTCTTTAGAACTTGATAGATCTTGAATGCATAACTTTGGTACGGAACTACATCGCTTCTAGGTATTCACTTCTCCCACATTTCGCTATCGTATAGAAGACAGCTATGCTATTTCATTCCCAACTTTGTCTTCTTTACACGATGTCAACCCAATGCCTGTAGGAGTGAAAGAAATTGCTCATCGAAAAATATCTACTACAACGGGAAATTGACGGACACCAACGAGACCATCAACACAACTCTTGGAATTCAATCACCTACGCTATCTGAATTTCCGTCAGACAGCGTTACTATCTTTAAAAAACTACGCATCAACCTCAACACATTGCATGTTGACAGTGAGTGCACACCTTCTGCTAGTGGTTCCCATTTTTTTGCTTATCGGTCTACGAATACATGCTAAGTTCAGGCATGAAAATCCAAAAGGTGCTCATGAAGTGATGTATTTGTTTGGAAGTTCACCCAATCCATTGGAGTGTCATGAATGCAGGTTAATAATTATTTAGTTCCCAATCGAATCGCATCGTAGTTGCAGAACGCGGCAACGGAAGAACTTATTTATGCCGTAAAAATGGCGATTTCTTCTAAGCTGAGCGCAATCTCCAAAGACACCGAAACGTCCTGCCACCTAAGCCGAATAGCTAGGCAAGGAGACTTCTTAATTGAATTTAATTACGGTTGTAGTATTTGATGGACGGTTCAGTGAAACGTTGGGAACTCGATTTGTCCCATATGCATCCGCGAAGTCCTGTTCGCGAGGTACTTGCCAGTTGGTAAGAGAAATCCCCCATCCTGGTTTCTTTTTACCAATTCATAGTTTATAGTAAAATTTTGTCATATTTCTTTAAATCAAGAACTTTTACATTCTATGCGATGTGAGTTTTAGAGTTAGCTGTACCACGCTTCCATTGACTGTACTATTCTGTGGCAAGACTCCTCAGATTTTTGCATTTTAACGCTTCACTGTGTGTGTATTACTTGCCTGATGTTTTTACTTTTGTTCTTCAGGGGAAATTCTTGATAAACCTCAAGGGGACCGGCTTTACTGTTTCAAAAGAAACGCAGTGGCGAATCTCCCGACTCCAGTCGTTTGGACATGTAACACGGACAGAGGTAAGTCTCGTAGCTTCTGCGTGCACACATTGAGTTGACTAAAATCAAAATCAGTGGAATAGCTCGACACCAAATACCATTTAATACTGTGTTAATCCTACTTTTCAAGACGATTTTTACCAAGGTCATCCCTTCTATCCAGGTAATATTTTACAATACATCAAAACCACCCAATTTTTACAGATATTCTGTAGATGCCTTTCGTTGGAAACCAAAACAGAATGCTGTTGGTTTATACTGAGTTATTGTTTTAAACAGGGTTCAACGGTTGTTGTGGGTTCCTGTGGCGGTGACTGTGGTGGTTGTTGGCCAGATCCGTTGCTAAAACTCGAAGCAGAAGACGCTACGGAAAGGTGATACATGCGCACTTCCATCCCAACAACTAGGCCTTTAACCAATATACAAAAGGAATAAAACCTCTGATGTGCTACAATGCAGTATCCACTGTCCCATCCGTAGCAACCGTGCATAAGCGCATTTTTGCTCAACTTTGAGCTGTCGCACACTCACTCACCGACCTTGCCTTCTCCTCTCCCTCTGCCCTTTTATTTTGAAGGTTTTTATTTTTGTAAATCAGTCTGAGAAAAGCGCAAATCTACAAATTCAGTAGACCGATAATATTCTACAATTGACCAGTATGACTATCTGAGATCTTCGATTTGTCCCTTCCCTCCATATTAATGTAAACTTTACTGATACACCTTTCCTGGCTCTTCATACGTGGACACGATGCGGAAAAGTGACTAGACACCCCGAATGCACGTTTTGATTAGACCTGTATCTTGATAGCACCGACGTACACCACCTATAGCTATTATTTTATATTTAGCTGTACGAAAGATACATTATTAGTCCCTTTGTCTATTGGGTACCTTCGATTGTCAGCATTCCTGATTCCTACAGCCGCGTGACACTAGGTTTTCTGTTTTCTCTTCCTTCAATTTACCGTCTTGTTTTTAACCCCCATCCCTGTTAACAGTCAACATCCATAATCCTCTTCAGTCTTTTCTCTAACCTAAAACCAGCTTCCCTAGAGTGGGGGTCCCTGCACCAACCCCAAATTCGGGATGGCCTATCCAGCTGAAGGGCCCTTTACGTGTGCGTGTGCATAAAACGTTTAAGAGTTCAATCCAAGTCGTTCCGCGGTTGTGCTAATAAATGCATTTTGTATTTTGCGCATGAACCTTCTGGGCCGGTGACCTTAATGTGCATGACTAGGAATGTGAGTGATTATCGGCTCAAAATAACTGAACATACTGCAGTATTCCTTTATGACTTATTACTAATTACTGGGATAGAAGTTACATTCGCTATGATAACCCGAAACCATCTTCTTTTAAATTTGCATGATGGTTAACATCACCTCGTCCTAGGGTGACTCCGGTCAGCTAGCTGCCTGATGAAGTGCGGTGAATGTCCTGGAAACAAATTACCACCGCATCTGAGAGCTTAAGCAGGGTAAATGAAGGCGACTTTGCAGAGAGGCGTTAGTCATCCGCCTTAAGAGGGCGCAAAATTCTTTACCTGTCAAACCGTTCTGCGTTCACTTTGGCTCCAGGTTATTGGTGCACCGCAAAATAAGTTGCCGCTCTGTCGAATTTGGTCCAAAAAGTGCTCTTAATAAATGCAGTCAATGGAATAGTGGGGCCGGGAAATTTAGTTTGATTCGTACTTACCTTCAATGTGTATGGACCGATGATGATCGGAATATGAATGCGTTAACGCGAAAAGCATTTGTAAACCGAGTAAATGCGGTTGTATCTCAGACGCTCTGGGGAATGGACACTTCAAAGCTTCGAAATCAGTTAAGACTGGCATTTGGGAATTGCAGTCAAGAAAGATCAATCGCTCACCAACGAGGGATGAGGTAAGCCAATAAATTGATTAAGAGTGAGCTCTTAGTGCATACTGGGTCCGTAACACCAGAGTCCCTCCGTAAATCGTATCCAAATCATAAATGTGTCTTGAGACTAATCACACCGCGCGCGCGGTGGCCGTCGAGTCCCACACCATTTCACAAATTCACGAACATCCCCACCAAAGGCACTGCCACACTAACTGGCTTGTGCATATGAAGGCTGCAGTACAAAGTCCAACAGATTGGGTCACCATGGATTCAAAATTAACTCTAAAATCACATTTAATTGACGCCAAAGGAAAGCCGACACAGCTCGTCCCTGGATGAGAATACAAGTGCCACATCGAGAACTAGCATTAATTGACTAGCAGTAGAACAAGAGTAACTAATCAAAAACTGGACTGCATCTGGCAGTGAAAATGTATTCTGTATCAAAGCTCTGACATTAAAAATTTGGATCTTACGTTTATAAACAAGTGAGGCTCGTAAATAGCAGAACTCATGTTTCTGAAGACGAAGCCAATGGGTTTATATACAGGCAGACACTTAAAAAGTAAAAGGAAACAAAGTAGGCAAAGTTGAACTGCCAAACCCACAAGACCGCGTTTCACTAACTAACTACCATCAGGCACCTTCCATAGCGTCAGTACGGCCTCCAAATTAGTGCAGCTAAGACGTCCATGATCATTTAATTTCCTTTAACTGCGAAACAGGACAAATATGCTTAAAATCAACTCTCCTTTCCCTGTTCCACCTCTTCACGCTGCTGTTGGCAAGTAAGCGATTTGGCGACGATTTCGAGGGAGACGGAAAGGCGTCTGAGAGGCGAATATGCAGGCGTATCGTGATGTTCGACGTAGGCGTTGACCTCGCTGATCACGAGGGCAGCTTGCTTGACGAGGGCATCCACCTCGGCTTCCTCGGTTTGTGCGTTGTGCGGGACACTGAGACGCGTGATCAGGCGCTGACCGAGTACTGCGAGGGTCTGGCAAACTCGGCTCAGGTGAAGCCGAGGTACGGAAGCCTTAACGGTGGAGCGATCGACCACTCGCAAGAGGGCGAAAGTAAAATCAAACAGATCAAGCGATCCCCGATAGCCTGCAATCAAACAGCATGATACGGACAAATAATGAATCCATTTGGTTTAATGATAAGGACACCACATTTACCATTTCTCTAATAAAATCACATTTATCTGAAATCAGCAGCAGAATGTGGCAATATAAGGTTTTAAAATGTGATACTGGTGACTATTTACTCATAGGTAAAAGCACCACATTCAGGAAGATCTCCAATTTCCGATAGCTATAACAACCTTCATTTTGCTACCAATCAAATTGTTTCCAGATTGACGCACCAATAACCACCAGCAATATTCTGCACGAATGAGGAGACAAGTCACTCAAAAGCCATGTCAATCAAGGAGGAAATGTTGTGCTAACTAACCAGGTGGAGCCCAAGTGCCAATAAGCTCCAACGATTATCAATTCGTCCTCCATCACTCCTTCTCTTCCACCTGCGTTATAAAAAACGCGCCCCACACCTTTGCTTCTTCGCTTGCTAACTGGCTTACTGACCGGCTGGCTCATTGTGATGCAAAACACTTTGTGTTGAAACTTGAAGCAAACACACAAATGATTGGCTGCCTCCAAATGATCCACCCACTACCCTTCCCGCACCTCGCACCTCGAACCTCGAAGGCACGCACTACCTCACCCTCACAAGGCCATACCTGCTCTGTGGGTAGGCTGAAGTGTGGACCAAATGCTCCACCTACTGAAGGCCAAACAGTCGCGATTGCGATCCCTGTACTCTGGACTGCCCGACAAAGCCCGAAGATGTGCAAGAAACCTCCTCCTTCCATCAGTCGGAAGAACTTCACATGTTTGCCCATTCTACAATATCTATCCATGAGGAGACTTGCACCTTAAACTAGCTGAGGGATACCACATCCTTCTCCTCCTTCTTCTCAGCCTCCGTGCATCCCTTGCATTGTTCCAAACGGTTGCCACCTTTTCTTGCCACTAGACAAGCATGTGCGAAATGGGCAGTTGGAGAATACCAGCAAAATAGAAGTATTGTAGAAGTATGAATCTTACATCCTAGAAATACGCCGTGGCGTTGGAAGGCGGAGGGAGAAGAGAAGGCGGCTGATCGTAACGTGAAAGGGAGGCTAATAAGATTTCCAGCAGTAAGTTGATCCACGAAGCCGATGGCGCGAGCCCAGCGCTCTGCCGCGTCAACCTCATCCAATAGAGCTATTCGGTGAAGAAACTGTGGGAAGAGTCAGACATGTAATCAAAAGATGGTCAGGCAAATAGAGATGCAACATGTCGCATTTCTATGCATGCATAAACAAAAAATAAATTTAAGAGAAGAAATGAACTCGAATTGAACAATTGCACACGCCATCACTGATAAGGCCGACCGCTTACTGGTGGAGAAAACATTTTAACACATGCCGCACAGATTGGGACGAGAAGGAGGAAGTTTGATAACCATAATGAAGAAGATAAGCAAACAGAGTTGAAGAGTTAAAGAGGGTTATTGGGGTACAGTTTGAGCGCAAACTTGCAATTTTGCCAATAAGAATAAGCAAACGCCTATTGTGCTACTTTTCCCGATTCTGACAGCGTCAAGCGTTCAACAAGGTCATAATAGAGCGGTAAAGTGGAAGACCGAATATCGTCGGTGGCACACTTCCAAGACAAATTGTGGACTACTTACGCCGCCCGACAAGAGGCCATCAAAACAACTTCCGGTGGCTGAGGACAAGGTCAATCACAATGCTGACCATTGGAGCATGCAAAAAGCCACAGGAGGCCGTCGCAAAACATGAGTCGCTAAAGCTCATAACCAATCTGCAACTTCGTTATCACGGCAATTCATGTCTCACCGTGTGAAGAGCAAGTAGCAGAGCGGGCACTGAGATGCAGTTCCAGAGACTCCGAACTTCGGGTGCCCGGGAGGACGATAGGATGAAATTCACAATCACATACCACGCTCCATCACAGAGGCTCACTAACTGCAGGATTTCTTCCAAATCACACGACGACAGTGGTTTCGCAAAGCGGTCGAAAGGATTGTCGGTTCGTGGCGACTTGGCGATAAATTGGAAACGATTCTTGGCACTAGGTCAATAATGGTAGAGGTCAGAAACCTGTTCGACTGAGAACAAGAAACGAAAGCCTTCGCTACATTCAGTTAAAGAATGTTCAGGGCAGAGTGCTTCATTCCATCATCGTCAATGAAAATCTCGTCTGTAGACATTCGGATGAAGTGTATTTACCACATCGGGAATGAAAATAATATTTAAGATATCAAACCGAAAATGTATTTGGGTAAAAGTGCTTGAATGTTCAAGAAATCCCCATAATTCTGGAAAATACTACTTTTAATGGGGTGCTCTGCCACTTCGCCAATGCAACATCTTGTCGTATGCTCGAAAACCTTTGTACTGCATGAAATCAAATGCATAACACTACCGAATTGGGACAGGCCCAATTTCAAAAAGCCATAGCGCACTCATGATAGGGGAACAAACTTTGGAATGCAACTCTAATGTTTTCTGAAGTTAGTTAAATCGTATTAAAATACCATCCACTCATGAGAAAAAGACGCGCCATTCAACAGTCCACATAATTCTAAAATATTTACGAAACAAATAAAGAAAGACTCCCTGCATGAAAAGATTTAAGTGTAGAGTACAGCTGAAATGGGCTGCCCCACAAACCACAACACGCCCTAGAAGTTAATCAAGGCCGATATTCAAAACCAAATGTCAAATTTTGGCAAGATATGAAAAACGTTCGGTTAAAAGAATGAAATGGTGTTTTCTAACAAATGATAGGATCAGCGAATTTAGAAATAAATACCGTCAAGTCAGTGATAGTAATCAGTGGTGGTGATTGTAGTAATGCCGGCGGTTACAGTGGGGGAGAGTAAGGGCGATGGGAGGTTGATGCATGTACATAAGCATGTGCAAATGATGTCCATCTATGTAAACATGTAAACATGCACACTGCTTTACCTCAGCTCCCCAAAATCATTAATAGGGGCGCTCAAGAGCCGGATAATGTACCTACTGGCCCAGACACAAGACCTCCACTTGCGACCCATAAACAGAGGCCATAAAGTTGGCAACACAAAATCTGCTGATTAATTGCTTCTGTCTGAATCGCCTGGTATGAATGTGTATGCAAATAATACATGAGACGAGTTAAATGGATAATACACCACTAATTTACTCTCTAGACGTTCCTAAAACCGATGACTGGTTTCAGTGGCTTCAGAATAATGCCCAGAATTTCACTTACTAATGGCATATTTTGCATACCTTGATAACCCGTAAACGAATGTGCAGTTAAAAGCGACTGCAGTTGGCAGGGTGTCAAGCCTGATCCATTAAATAATGGAGACAGACAAGGAGTAAATATCAAAATTCCAATCAGATGACTGTCGCGCTAGACTGGCATTCTTTTAGCGCAAAATTTTCGTCAGAAAACGAAAGGAGTAAATTTTTTTAGAAGGGTGGATTCCTAATAAACCTGATCAGATAATCAAAAGCACAGAGGAGGAGACCTTATCACAAAGCTGGTACGAAGAAACGTCAGTATAGACGTAAGCTTGTGTAGCGTTTAACAACTCTTTATTCCGAAGAGCTCAAAAAGAAATTTTTATCAGTCCTCAGTGGGAAACGAAAAGATAATGTGAAGAACTGACACGCCTGGAGGTGTGATGCTTGCCTCAAGGGTACACGCGTAGAGCGGTGCCATACCCTCGAAGCAGTGCCAATGGAGTTTGTGTAAAAAATCTGCCCCCAAAGTGTCGGTGGCATGGTTTCTGAATAACCGCATGTCGCCGGTTCCGAAGCAAGTGGTCGACGCGCTGCTTAACTACACCCAATTGAAAGCGATTTAAAATTTAAGAGGATTAAGGAGCTCAGCAATCTCATCTATCTGAAGCCAGTAATATTCGCTTCCATATTCAGAAGCAATTATGCAAGTTCAACAGTGAAAACATCTTTTGCAAATAAATTTTAAGAAATCAGATGGGAAATTGTGACAGTGGGAAGAGTAGAGCCAGAATTTTAAGAAATTGACGGTTTATTTAGAGAAACAGCAACAATCTTTAAGGAAAAGGGTTTTCCTTATGCCCATTATTAAAAGGTATATAAAGTCCTCGATATTACGGCACTTATCCCACTACTGTTGAGCCACAACAGTGCCTCGCAGAAAACCATTTCAACTGGAAATGGGACTTGGCCTTAGATGGAAAGTAAAAATGGGTGAATCAAAACAAACATCGCGACAAATGTAATCAAGGCAGCTGGTTGCTAAGTGAAATTCGATGTACAGAGTAAATTATATGAAGAAAACACGGTTAAAAGGAGCAAAAGATCCAAGAAAGATTCTAATGTATTTATGAAAAAGAAAAATCTCTAATTCAGAGCAATCACAAGGCGCAAGTTATTTTGAAAAGTAAACGGCTATGGAAGAAGTACATTTGCTTTTGCAACGTGGGATATAGCATTGTTACGGTTAATCTGTAACATTGCACCCTAAGGGCGATTTCTAAATAGCAAAAATTGTTGGTAACTCTGCACAACTGATCTAATCTTTCATCCTGATTACACGTGGATTGAAATCATTGATAAAATTACATTAAAATGTTCCCAGACACTTCTCCACGTAACATTAACAGCCAGGGCATAATATACAATAAAGGCAGCCCCATCGAGATTTGAATTTACCGCTGAGGTGAAACCAGATCAAAGGCGCATTAAACAGACCTTTCATTAAGCGCAATCACATCGATGAGTTTGGAGTGAACAAGGCAGCGGGGCAATGTGATGACCACAGTGCCAAGCAGGTCAGAGGGGAGAAAGTCGGCGCACTGCATGAGCAGGCGACGTTCACGATCCCTAGGGTCGGAGAGGACGGCGCGCAGTCGCTTAGCTAGTGGACACAAGACAGCATCCGCAGTCAGGCTGGAGTCGGAAATGCGGGCGGTCAGGAGGGCGACACAAATGCGCACTGACAAAGGTGAGCGCAGACGCTCGAGGAGGCTGGCGCAGGGAAACGCGAAGAACTTCAGGGGCAATTCGGCAGGAACGCGGGGCACAAGAAGGAGCGCCAGGCTTTGCACTACAGCTTCCGTACGCGTCCTTACTGTAAGTACTTCTTCATCCACCAAATCCGTCAATTGCGGCCACAATGCTGACTATAAAGGAATGCGGTCAATTACGATACCAGTTAGAATTGTGGCCTATGTGGACGATATCAAAGTGGACGCCTAAGCGACTCCGGACAGATTAAAGACTATAAGTGGATTGCATTTCACTGAACTTACCTGCACTGCGAAGCCTAACACCAATCGAATAGCGGCAATTTCTTAACTGTTTTTAGCCCACAAATGAAAAATGTTAAGCTTTTTTTAGCCTAACCCTGTAATGGCTTAACGTCGACAGGTGCTGAGAAAGCTTCATTGATCATCTAAGATCACCGTGACTGCATCAGCAATAAATGTTCGGAGATGTTACATCAAAGGGCAACAATGGGGTTAGCAGATTCATTGAAGAGACCGCTGAAGGTGAAAGAGTACGGATACCTTTGGCGTAGTGGGTGAGTGTGCATGGTGTCAGAAGTAAAAACGGAGGTGTGGATGAATGTCACCTTTTTCATCTCCAACCTAACACGCGAATGGCAGAAGTTACGTCCAAAAGAAGACAGTCAGCCCGCCCTCCACAAATGCCGCAGCCCGCGGTGGTAGGTGCCGAGTGCGAAATGCGACACAGGGATGTGTAGGTGTTGTTGATACAGATGCTACTACCTCTGCTATTGCATTCGGCGAAGAGGACGTTGTAGTGAAAAGCGCCTCAGCTTGTATATTATATTGTGTCCAGAGCATACATTGACTGCCCTTGGTAGGCGAGTTTAAATTTTAATTGAAAAAAACGTTAAAAGAATGCCTACTCCATTTAAGATTGCCCAATAGGCATGAAAAAACCTAAGCCAGATTATACGCAATTAATTTGGAGCATGATTATTAAAGACATAGAAGCACCGGAATCGGAGATACAAACTGATAGAGCATTAGAGACTTACTAATTAAACGATCATCAGATATGGGAATTATCTTTGTTCAACCAAAAAAATAAATATTTGTAAAGCTGAAATAGTAAAATACTGATGAGACTTCGTCCAAGCGTTGATTAGTAGTGTTTCTTTGAAAGTGTTAATTCCTTGGAAAAGTTAATACTGACAGGAACAACTCATTATTAATCGTTTTTCTATGCAAATAACGGAAGTCGGATTCATTAATATCGATGTACACCATTGAAAACTCCACTGACTACCAATTATTGTATCTTAAGAGCACTTCATAGCAAATCTCCTTAATCATACCAGCACAAAATTACGCAAAAAACCATTCCGGAACGATTCTTAGATTGTACATCAGTGTATATGGGAAAATTGCGAAACCCTGAAAGAGCTCTGATAATTTTAATGAACAACTCAATGTACGAATGTCATCAGAACGACAGTGAAACGATGAAAACCGGTTATGAATTCAGTTCGTTTCCTAGTAAGTTTGCTTCAAAAAAGTGTGTCACTACCTAACAGTGGTCAGACCAGGTATGGCAAAGCATTTGTGCGCCGTAGGTGCAAAACAGGCCAGGCTAACCAGGTCTTAAAATGATACAAATCATGCAATCGTGCCTGGATCGCTGTATAGGTGCGCCATTTCGCTGCATTTCTGTCCAGGAAATACATATTTGGTAGTCAATTGCTGTTATTGAATTGCAGCGCCCGCAAAACGACAACCTCGGGCGTAATAGAGGCGAATATGTGATAAACCAAAAGGGCACTTATTCAAGCTAGAGCCTATTATTGCGCAAAAATAAACATGGTAAAAGTGCTTCGATATGCAAAAAAGGAAAAACGAGTATTCGTACAACAAAACTAATGGGTACAGCCAAACTCAACCCAGACCCCAGAATTTGGCACTAACAGGGAGCATTGGGTAGACAGCCAGCTGCATTTAGAAGGCTTACAGGAACAGCACAAAATCTACCATAAAATTGAGCATTTGCAGGCGGAAAAAGCATCAGGATGTTTGAACTGTGAACGACCGCATTGATCATGGCTGAATACTTGTTAATTTAGTGACCAGCCTACGATTCTTTCAAATGCTACCGTTTACTTTGGAAATTCCACATTTGTGGAAAGAGATACTTGAGGTACAAAAACGCAGAAACATGTGAGGTTACAGAAGAGAAAAAGAAGTCAGAGATAGAGGGAAGTCGAAAGTTCATACCCTCTTCTAATGTAGCCCTACAATAATCAACGGACGCACCACCAAAATGCGACACTTTTCACGCTCGTCTTTGGTTTGCATACCGAGACCTAAGTGTATAGAGTTAGAAATGCTGACCAAAAAGTGAGGCAAAAACAAAGCCGTACAGATTGGTTTCTTACCATTTACCAAAATGTTTAATGGACCAAACGAACAGGGTTACAGGAAAAAAAAATACGACAGTCACAAACCACTTGATGCCGTAGTAGTGCCGGAATATAGAAGAATCAAAATTACTCAAACTACCTTTTGTGAATGCTCACTCGCAATCCAGGCTTTTGACGGATTAACTGGAAGTTTAGAGAGATTTTAACCTACAGCTTAATCACAGTGATAACTCTGTTGGCTGCTTTCATAGGACTTATAGCGAGATACAAAACGCACAAATATATACATGCTAATATATAATTAAACGGTTGAGTTTGCGCCGATGAAGTGATTGCAAAACCGCTCTTAGTACTGACCATCTGAAATTTAGCTTTAGAGCAGTGAAAACCACCTGTTAGTGCTTAAAAAGCCATTTATAAAAACTATTTATGTTACATCCTATAGCTCTTTCCAAAAACAATAATTGTTTTAACTTCCTCTTGAGAAAAGAGGCTATAAACACTAAATACATATCAAACTACTGTCTTCTAAGTAATAAAAAAGTGGTTCTGAATTCACTCTGCTCCATCATCTCCAGCGCTCTTTTAATGAAAAATCGACGCTGCGAGTTCCAGCAGGCGCAAGCTCACCCAAGAACCGGTTCATTAAGAAGGCTTCATCAATTACCTGGTCGAGTAAACAGACAAAGGAGTATATCCAGAGTTTTCGCAGCCCAGAAGTCGAGGCAGCCGTATCGTTACTGTCGTCATCAGCGGTAGCGAAGGTGGGCACAGAAAAGGGAGCGACCTGAGCGGAAAGAGATACTTGCATTGGACCAAGATCACCACTCCGAGGTAGGTATTTCATCAACGCAATCCTTTGGAGGTGTTCACCTCGCCAGACTCCCTTCATTTCCTCTCTTTTCGACGTCTCCGCCTCAAAGAGGCCCAGAAGTTCAATCATCAGCTGTCGCAGTACCGAAGCCCCGCCTCCGTTTAGGTGGACTTCGAAACTGTAATTCACGTGACTGAGGATCTATCAATAGAGGCACAATAGAAATTCTTATCAGGCCTTAAGAGATGTTCTGCCTCTGAAAAATAGGTTTCAAAACCAAGACGTTCTTCAAGGGTTCCTCATACTGCATTATTTGATTACATGCAAAGAATGCTTCACAATCATTCTCTAATGGTTATATTGCTTTCTGCAAAGCACGATGCCTTGTGCCGACGATGTACATTCCACTGTAGTAATCAAAAGTACCACCTAGTATTATCGTGCTGCTGCCGTCTTTTCCCACTTTATTTTCATGAAGATAGCCCCTATGATTTGTATCTGCTTACATATTAATCTCTGCTTTTTGTAAATAACCATGACCAGCAGATTCCGACTTTCTCTTCAAGTTCCAGGTATATTTCGTCCGGCGAATTTCGTCCAAATAACAACATCAACAATAGTATAGGTATTGGCACATAATCTGAAGGGTAAACTGCACACTTTTATTACAACCGATCACACCATTGCATTATCGCGTTGCATGGAAGATCTCGAAAGCTACGGAATCAACTGATGGCACATCAAGTAGCTTTGACTTGTTAGCCAAATGATGTGCAAAGCCAATAACGTGGGTCAAAGAGGTTTTAAGATGACTAATTGAGTGAACCAACGAATTCTAACATTCCGTCTTCGTATCGGAATAAGAAAGGTGAGCACAACAATGTTGACATATTGCCACTTTGAAAGTTCTACCTTCTTTAAGCAAAATTAAGCGGGTGAATCAGCTTAACCGGTGCATCAAAATATTTCTTCGACTCTTCTCAAAGAAAAACAGATCATGCTTAGAAATAACTGGCTGCAATACTTATCTTTCAAATGGTTTTGAAATTAGGCATTCACTCCATAAACAGTATGGCCAAATTCGACGCCATCTTACGTCCACTTTGAAAATAGGGTAGGCATAAACTGTGCGCAAACGAAATGATGGCTTATAAATAAAGGACTAGAAACATTTCCAATGCTAAATTAAAATTAAATTTTGTTTAAATAGCAAGCAGAATCAGCGGGCTACTCGAGAGCGGAAGAGAATCGAAGGCAAGACATTAGCTAAGGCGAGCTTCAATTCAACAGTCAAGCGAAGGAGTTGGAACCACGAACGTACTTTGTAGACAACAGGAAATAGAGAGGCTGAATTTTGGATGATGGGAAAGCGCATGAGTTCCACCAAAAAGTCAATCGGTCGTGTTAGTAACAACAGATCGGCGTCAATTAGGGTCTAAAATACAACTAAATTTGTAAAAATGTTCTACTTAAGTAGTTAAAGTACCAATATATAAAAGAAGCACTTCTTTAGAAATAGTATTAGCTGCTCTGGGATCGCTCCATGGCTTCTCCAGTCCAGAAGTTGTCTTCGAATCTGACAGCCCGGGACCAGCAGCAAGACGATTGAAGAATTTGCGTAAATAGCAACGGAATTTCGAGTCTTCAGGCAGGAGTGGAGTGGAGCATTCATCGGGATTCTCGTGCAGACGAGCCAATATATCAGACTTGACCTCTGGCGTAAGGAGTGACACCAACTCCTTCAGTAGCTAAACACATAAATGGCAGGGAGAACTATACAAGCAGTTGCGTATGAGAAATCCAATAAGTAGTAAGGGAAAACAACCTTTGCAATGGTTGCGTTACCAAAATAAAACTATCGAGTTGAGCATGACAAAAATAAATACGATTGCGAAAATGAACTCTCATATGAAATTCACTAATATGCACATTAAACTAGTTCGGACAATACCAACTCGCAATGCGTCGAAAAGGAATGCCATGTAATGGAATCACAAATTTAGCCAACATCAAAAGTTATAAGAAGGCTCAAGAAATATTTCAACAATTCGAAGCTAGATTGACGACATTCTATGTGGAAACAGGAGCAATTTCCAGCAGGTTCCCACAGCAAAAGGCAAAGAATCTAAGCCAACTTGATGAAAAATTGTCGGATTGCAAAAGTTAACGATCACTAACTAGAAGACTTGCACCTACCTCAAAATGAACATAACGAAACAGAGCGAGCCGTGCTAAATAAGGGCAGCAAATTTATCTTAGAAAATAACACACATCTTCGTGATGATTAGTCGGTACTTTCTTCCTGCGTAGATTGCTCAGTTTTCGAACGAGTGCCAATAGTACATCAGAGTCTCCTGCCAGCATGGAGGCTTGTCGTGCCAGTCGAGGAAGAATTCTGAAAAATGAAAAATCTGAAAACTAAATTCCACTCCTCTCGAATTGTAAAGCGATATTCTAAACTGAGGTTGACCAAAAGAAGTGGTACTTCACGCTTTGATCGCCTAGAAGCAAACAGAGTCGTCGATTTGATAATAATTCTGCTCAAAATTAGTTTAATTTTACAAAACATGACTTACTTTGCCGCGCACAAGGCATCATCAAAAGTAGCGTTCTTTAGGAAAACCAAGGCAAAATCTAAAAGATAAAGGAATCGTCAACCATATTCGGCACAAAAATGACGAAGAACCTATGGTGAGAACTGAGAACAAGTTATCCTCAAAAAATCCAGTGACTTTCGCATTTACTAAGTTTAGCGAGAAACTTAGACTCCGGTGAAATTATTTTAAAAAACATAGGCAAAATGCATAATTACGCCAAGATTCTTACGATACGGGTAGAAACTGCTCTTTCCTTCGGTACAAGCAATTTTTTACCCAGACGCAAAGTGGAGATGAGCGTAGCAGTGCCCTAGCATAATCCCAAAGTCTGCTCACCTTTTACAAAAATACCACGGTCAATGAGCCATGCCATCAAATCAGCATGACTACATCCGAGACTAGTAAGGAGAGGAGCAAAGAATTGTTGCAGGCATGTGAGGTGACGCATGGTAAGACGTCTATTCCACTTGGAGGAAAATTGGTTCCCGAATTCTGGGAGACGAGGGAGGAGGCGACAAGCTCGAGCAAGGTAGAAATTGTGACCCAGGTTCATTCGAAGTCTTAAAGTTTCATCTCGGAATTGAGGCACAAAACTTGACAAGTGGGGTAGTTTTAAGCTAAACTGACCGCAAACTCTAGAAACAAAATTCAATTCAAGTGAAACAGTAAATTAAACGTCTCAAAATTATAAAGATTACATGACAGTTAGTCAGTCCTGGTTCAAAACATGTACGAATTAAGTTACATATCACATGATCACCAAGATGCCATCTGTAATATGGGGTTTCTTACTTGCAGGATTGGTGGATAAAAGATAAAGCACCCATGAAGAAAAGTCCAGGATTGATAATTTTCATTACTTGACCTTCGTCGTCAGGTCCCGACAGTTTTTCGAAGGACAGCTTGTATAACAAACTCAGGTCATTCAAATCATGACTAGCTGGTTGAGAAGTACATCCAGATGAATCGCTATAAGTTCAAAGACATGTCTAAGAATTGGATAACAGTGATTCAAATGAAAAAAAGGAAAAAGAATTTACGCATTGCCGATCAGCGAGAGGCTGTGCAAGGCCTTATCCAGAAGACGAAGAACAGAGACAAACATAATTTCCCACGAACAGATTTCGGAGCTTATATACACGAAATCTTTCGACATAAAAGGCCACTTGAGGGGAGCAGAGGAAATCTGGTTTGTAAGAATGTTTGAAATGATTTCTGCAAGCAATTGCTGAGGTGGAAGAGCAAAACATTCACGCCAAGACAATAGGCAGAATTGAGCAAGAAGGAGTTCCGTTTTCTCACTTCGCGATGCGCTAGTAAGATGGGCAAGGAAGGGACCAAAAAATTTTTCCAGCGATAACACTGCAGCTTCATCAAGTTTTACCACCACTTCTAAAAATAAAGAGTGATACAGGCCCATTAGTAAAGACATTCCACCGAAAGTCCTGTTAGATTTATAAAAGCTATATAAGGCAGTAAACGCACATCAAAAAAAATTTCCAGTACGGGCAGATTTTCCATGAATGAAAATAGAGAATCAAGTGGAACCTCCAATTCGCTTGAGAGCCTCACAGATTCTGTGAGACAGTGAGTCGTCAGGATAGAATTAAGGAGGTGGACAGAAAGACTTCTCAGCTCCTCATCACTAAGTTCACTTAAACGTCGAATACACTCTTCTTTGAACATTTCACATTGACTCCCACCGACCACTTTTGTCTAAAATGCATGTGTCATGCACGAACTTGCATACATTAAAAAGCGCCAAAAACTCTGAAGACATCAACCCATCCATTGTATTGTGATCCAATAGAAGAGAGATTGCATAAATAAAAGTTTGGTGACTTCAAATGCCTCACACTTTCAGATTGAGAAAAAAGGAGCTGGCTGAAATACGAAGCGAAATGCTAAGACTGGCGAGTAAAGAAACAGCCAATTGGAATAGGAATTCAGAATCTTTACAAGGCCACTGATAACGCATTAATACAAATAATTCGACCAGGGGATTGAACACTAACTAAACGTGCAGCAAATGTTCGATTTTCATTTTCAGTATTTTAAAACCAGGCAATTTTTGGTATTTTAGTGCAAAACTAATTTGCCGTTTTAAGTGACATATTCTTTTAGGTTGACTTATTAGCCCAGTTGCATTCGTGCATGAGTTTGTGGTGTAGAATCACGGTAGGCTATTCGTCTCCTTTGGGTCAACATTTCCTGAAGTCTTTTGCCCATAATTTTTCATGTCTGATGTGTATTTAACAAGACGCGTGTATTCGATAGTTGATACTGTGCCAGCCAGTCCATATTCTTATAACTTAAGTTGGAATACACTCGGCATTGATGAACAGATGAGCCTTGTTGATGCGGTATAAATTTTCCCTTGTCAAAAAATATTTGATTGTGGCTTATGCGGCATTTGTCCTCTAAATTCGAGGCAAACTATCTTCCTTTGGGGTTAGCGGGCGCCGGAGAAAGTGCTTTCGTAACTCGTGCTTTTTTGATTAAGGGTTCATAACCTCGCAGTTAACCCCCTATAATGGGAGGGGGGAATGTTACTCGTGCGCTGAGATCCCCTCCATAATCGATGAGGTAACTGGTCATACACACGTCGCAGTTTCCAGTTTCTCTCCAGGATGTAGGTGTGAGCACTGAAACAGTGATTTTTCAGTGCCATATTTCTCACCTATAACTGTTTCTTATGGTTTCAGTTGCATCTATCTTGAATTGGTCTAACAGATGTCCCTCCAAAAGAGTGCAACCAATTTCAAGAAGGGCTTCGCCGCTGCGTAAGTTCATAAATGCCAGGTTTTTATATGTACCTAGAGGCATTTTGATGGGCCTGAGTTTCCTTGGATTTTTCGCTTCGATCAAGTACACAGAACGCCTACAACGGGAACACTGGCGCAACAAACGTGAGGCGCTACGACAGAGAGAAGCATCCAAGCGCGGCTCGTGAATTCGGTCGTGATGTCTTCATTGTTCCGTAGCTGACCACCCCACCCTTTTGTAACTGTGTAACGGGAAATCGTTCTAGTAATCGCACGCGCTGTGCCTATGTCCTTTACCAAAGGCCCTTTATTGGTATTTTTTTCAGAACCTAATCGCGCATTTGGGAACGGGTGCTCAATATTCCACGCTACTAGCCCAAGTAACAACCACGAGACAGTACGGGGAGGAATGGGCCCAGGGTTAGCTGGCCTCTATCTGCAGTTCAATGAACCTGATCTTATTAATAGATGCAATGACTGATTAAAAGTACGATACGTGTTTTGCACTAAATCAAAACTATTAAATGTGCTTTACAAGTGCCACAGTGTGCGAAATTACAGTTATGCGTTAATCTGAAATAATGCGACTTAGAAGAGCTGCGGTGTTTCGGGCGTCAACAATGCCGCTGTGGGGGCGACCCCTAAAGGTGAGTCCAGCAGCATTCAATGCATCTTGGAGGCGACCCTGGAACTCTGTCTTTATCCCTGTTTGGCCAGCTACACACCACTGCTAAAGCAAGTTTGTAGGTATGTTTTATAGCTTACCTTAAACACTGCCTTTAAGTCGATTCTGGTCAGCAAATCCACCGGAAGGGACAGGCTTTTTCGTTGGCACTCATTCCAAAGGCACGTGCGAATGTCCCAATCTATTTTTGCGCAATTGCAAGGCTAGCTCACCAGTCCAAGTGACGAAGACAGCGGCGTTCGGACTATTCAACTTAAAGACACAATTCAATTCTCTTTTCTTTAGTTTTAACCAGTTCTCAAATTCCTCCAAGACATGCTGCAGGTCGAGAGATGTGTCCACGGTTTGCTGGAAAACTAATCCCACAAGTGTTTTGACAAACTTGAGAGATTCCCGTTAGTTTTTTACAGAAATCACTAAGTATAGGGCTTTCGGTTGGTCGAACGTATCGATGAAATTCATCAATGATTTGCCCGGTTTCCGCTTGAACTACAACTACGGGAAACTCAACTGCACCATCCACGCATTATTCCAAACTTACTTATTTCGGCCTTAGTTTCGGACTTCGGTTTTATTTCACAAGTAGATTCAAAATCTAAGACAAAGTACCAACGTACTACAAGCTATGTGAAATAACCCAAGTCACTTTGATTTGCCTTTGGAGACAAAATAGCAGGAGGTACAACATGATGCACGCAACCAAGGGATCTAGAGTGTAAGAAAAGTAACCACTCCAATGCTACTCTGCGAGTCTCAAAGTTTGTTCCATTGATTTAAAACTAATAAAGTTGCATGAATCTGACGTAAGCCAAACAGCCCTGTGTAGTGCAAAGAATCACATATAAGTCCAGAAGGTCAAGCGCTTAAATGGCCGGCTAAAATCAACCAATGGTCTATCGGTGTTGTCTACCTGTAAAATAGGAAAAGCATGCGGATTTTGTGACTTGGAAGCGTTCACTGTATAAAAGGGATTAAAGAACGGTTAGCGGCGAAAATTCAACTTACAATAAGTGAATAGTAGCTAAGTGGAAGATTACACTAATCTAAATGAATACTCCATCGGATGCCAGGCATCCATCTCCATTCATTTATATAATTTATGCGCGTAATCCACTCACAAGTAAGTTATTCACTACTTTCATGATATGACAACGAATTGTGCAGGAACCGACTTTCGTTATTGTCGATAATTCTTTGGGAAACACCTAGTAAGTGCCTATGGGCCATTAGAGTTACTTGGCTTACCCATCTGTTTCCTGAAATAACTTTAGCCAGTGTCCTGTGCTTGTCAGGCGTTGCAGAGCAATATACATGCCTAAGCCACTTCCAACTCAACTGGGACGTACTTTGGACCGCGCTTCAATCAGATGTTGACTTCGGTTGTCTATTTTACTAAATACATGCACAATGAGTATGTTTAAGTTATAAAAGGTGACTATCGCCTTTATTTCATTGTACCGAATAGTTTTTCAGTTTTGGTGGGAGTTTTTGCCAGTATGTGCTACATGCTTTGCGAGAGCGCTTAAGGCGCCATTAACTGGGGGTAGGAACCCGCTTCAACCTCTTTCTGCACACTTCATCACTTTAGCCGCTTTTCGACCGCAACTCGGTGAAGGCATATATTTCTCTGAAGTGTATCTGATATTTTAAATATTGGTCATATCTTTAAATTGTTTTGGATATACATCAATGACTGCAAATTTCCTGATAATATTGGTATTTTTTATTAGCCCGATATACCTCGCCTTGATCTGATATTTAATATTATCTAGCTTTAAAGTGTGTGCATTCTTTGGTGAGCTTGAACTTACGTGTAAGTGATGTACTCATTCACTTCTGTTGCCATGCCGTTCATTCCTATTTTTGTTTGACATACTTTCATGTCTTCCTAGTGACTTCACCCGTCTCAACGTCTGAAAAACAAGTTACTTCATTAATGCCACTGATATACCATTTTTATACTTTGTTTAGCTGCTTGTTTCGGATCCGATCACGTGGGTGCCCATATTGCCCTAGCTGGTGGAGCATTGCCTTTAGGCCGTTTCAGTGGTCCTAATCCCCTTTTTCTTTGCTTAATATATATTTTGCCCTAGTATTATGTCTTCTTTTGCCTCCAAGGTAGTCTCGAGGCATTACAATCATCAATCCTAAAATGAAGTAGCGAGCGTGAGCGCACTTTCGACCTTACTGTATCTGTCTTCCCCGAGCGGACTTTCCACCTAGACGCATCATACCCATCATGAACTAATTTATCTAAAGATCCCCGGATAAATATTTGCACACTAATTGCACACGTTCTGCCCAAAATCCTTCAATCACATAAACTTGAAAAAAAATATTAGGGACGATTTGTTATGGAGAGTGACTGGTCCATCCTCATACATGACCGCTTCATTGGAACCCACCATGAGAGGCTATGCGATGAAAGACACTGGCTGAGTTTCGAATTAGAGTCTTGACCAAGTCCTCAAATAATGCTCGAGGATTGCCTTGCTTCGACTTCAGAGTGGTCTAAGGCCGCTGCACCATCAACATTCAATTCACACATATTAACTAGTTTTAGGTATGGGACAAAAGTGGGAGTTACTTTAGCTTAGTTAATGAATGGTGCAATAAATCACAGTTTTCTGTGCAAATGAAAAGAATAAGCCGACCGAGTTCGAAAGTGTCTTAATTTCCCTTCATTGTTTCAAAAATCCAATCTGCAAATCGAACCACTCGTGTGAAAACGGCGGGATAACTCTCTGGTTTTTTGGCATGAATGGCAGATGTTACACCAGCAAGTAGCCGCTCTCCTTCGAACTCGCAAACCAAGGGACCTCCACTGTCGCCCTAAAAGAGAACAATCTAAAGAGACAGTCTCATCACAATTATAATCAACACCATTCGAAAGCAATATCACCATTTTTTCTTATAAGTTTACACCGGAAATAGGAAAAAGCCCGACCGGCTTGGTTGGACAGATTTGATTAGTCCGCATTGTGGTCTATTGCTAATGCCACGCTACAACAGCTGATTTGCCAATGACCTGACATTCAGGTCAAATTGCGTCCTACGTCTTCATTCCACTAAACTTGATGTAGAAGCAGTGAGTAATAAAGCTTTAACAACAACACAACCTTCGGCAACACATTAGCAAGTGTAATTTTGTGAATGGTTTCATGTTGATATTGGCTCAGGAGACACGATCAGAAAATACTAGTTACGTCGTTTTTGTCAGCATTAAGAGCAAGGAAATTAGGCTTCAAGGATGTGCTCTTGTAGGTTTGGTATGCTTATCACTAAGCCCTAAACATGCAACTGAAGCAGAGTATGAAGTTCCTGGTAAAGTAGTGGCAAATTTGGGCTACTTGGGAACTATTTTATCTCATGGGTACTCTACTTTTGCTTATTAAATTCTTTTTATCTTTATGCGGTCACAAAAGGATTCAATTTTCAAGCAATTCTGATTTGGTGGACCCGTTCATTTCCCTTAAAAAGTCTTTCAAGGCAAAATTACCCTTTTAATCTGATTACTTTGAAGTCATGGTTTCAACGCATTGATTTCATATTATCGTGATACTGCTATATCCAGTTAAACTTGGCGTCTTCTGCTACTGTAAAAAGCACTTTGGTATTTATTATTCAACGAAATTTTCAGACATCAAACAACGGCAAGGATTTCAGCTGTTGGTGGATTGATGGAATCAATAGGAAATGCAGTATTGGGCATGACTATTGGCAGCAAATGTTTACACACTCTCCTTATACTATGCGAAGACTTGTATACTGTACAAGATGCACAGCCAATATCGCCAATGCAACTGCTTTTACAATTTGAACAAATTGAGCGTGACATGAATCTCAAAGGCACTTACTGAGCAGATGCCTGCATTCCTTTTGAAGTACCCGGCACAGAACTCATTGCTCTCGGTCAGGTTAATCGAGACCTTGTACATACCTCTGCATTTCTCTGGACCAATGATTGGCATATTGACCACTTTCATGTACATCTCGGGAGGGCAGTTAATACATGCGCTTCCCCAACCAACTGCGGAACAATTCTTCAGTCAAAAAACGCAAAAGGAGTGATACAATCTATAAATGTGCAATAGAATTCCTATCTGACGCAGTCTATTGTTCTTTAAATCAAAGGGGTAATATTCGCATTTTAATCTAGAAACATATGTTTTCCATCTACGCAGCATATTTGTCCTCCTTAATAGTGCTATCGTGAATCTAGAGCGAATTGCGGATAATGGCGAAGTACACAGGTCAAATATCTATTGCGCCCAAACAATAGTCACGATGAAAATCGCTGACCCGCAGCAGTGCTCATGAATATGAGTTTCAAGCCTGCGAATCGGCCACGTACCACTGAAAAGGCCATCGTTCACATTTCAACGGCATAGTAGCATCAAAAATATGAAGTTGCAAAATTCTTCGCTGCAGACGATTAGCCACAACATCAGCAATAACAATAATTGTATGTCTTTCGGTTCACGTTTCACCTTACCTGCCCCGTTTTGGGCCACATTTTGCCCACTATGTGAGGATTAGGAAGGGCTAAAACGTCCAAAGATTTCATTCGGTGGACGAGAACATGCTCCTTCAGTTTCAACAAAGCAATATCGTTCTCGAGAAAGCCTGAAATAATTTTCAAATTGGGATTATTAAGCGGTAGCTCTTCCACTGGCATAACCACTTACAAGTAATGTGGAATGTACTATTTTGGATAAATTACGTGCCTCAGGAAGCGAAGGAACTATTCTATTGATAACGCTCCTGAGGCTTGTACATAAAGTGTTAAAAATTATCATTTGTAGTGTGCTGAAATCAGTCGGCTTACCCTCCGCATAGTCTGGATGAAGAATTATTTTCGCCAAGTGGTAGAATGTCTGTGGCTTCCTGTATCCGAAAAGGGTATTGAAAGCCCGATGGAATAAGCCTTTCATACGATCTATCACTGAAGGCTACGTGTCAAAAAGAGTAAATGTGGCATTGAACAATTCTATTTACTTGGAAATGAGACATTTTAAAAAGGCATAGAAAATTACGTTAAGAGGTGTTCATACGTATTCCTTGTTCATAAAAGGCCGATATTATTTGCATCGATAGAATGCTAAGTCTGGATTATTTGATTAGCGACACATGAGTTGTCTACTGATAATCTTTGTAACGTTTGACGTGCCCAAGTCGTAGAGAGGGGAACCACTCACCCTAAGCTTATCCGTGGCCATCCTTACGTGCCAGGCCTTGGGGTTCAGAAGACTAAAAGAAGTAGAACAAACACCAACTCTACTTCTTTCTGGTTAATAAACACCATGATAAAAAACAGGGAGATGGATTTTTATAGTGATTGGGAGTGCTGCTTTTGCGGAATTCCCTTCCATTACAAAATGAGCAGTGGGCATTCAAGAGGATTATTCGTGATCAAAATGTGACGTTGAAATAATTTCTCCATAGTACGAGAAGCAATATGTTTAAAACCTAAATGCAAAATTTGAAAGAGTTTATACAAACCAGCCTTTTAAATACACGACAGATCTTGTCCAAAACCTTACTAACAAGCCTAATTGCCAAGCCAGTGTTACCCTTCGTGGCATACCTTTATCTGTCCATGCAATATAGCACCAATTTCAGCCCCAGTAAATGTCTTTTAAATGAATAAATGAGTGCAAAATGATTGGGACCTACGAAACCTGCTTCCCGTCGTCAGTGTAGGCGAACATGCAATGGGCAGCGGTCAAAATCCACCTCGGAGCAATCAGCGTGCCCCCGCAAAAGTGCTCCAAACCACCGAAGATGCGCGAGTAGATGTCGTTACTCAGTTTGGCCTGAATGGACACGATGAAGGGAAACTTGTCCATATCTGCCAACTCGCCGTTTATTATTCGACGAGTGCGGTGCAGCACCTTGTCAGGTTTGGACGCTAAACACGCACATCAGTAAAATGAACATTTCCCTATTATTACCTCATGAAAGTCAATTCAATGTCATAAGAGATACATAAAGAGCTATATTAATCTCAACATAACTTACACTGATCCGATCGACGCCTGCACATTTTTATACAAATGGCAGTCCGTGGATCAGTTTCGAGCACCACGTAGTGTACGAGTGCTGCTGCTAAAGATACGAGTGTGTTAGGCTGAGTGCTAATTTTCCCACCAATGATACCTCTCTTCCGATAGTCACCAGGACCCGGATGTGTAGCTTTTACCGAAAATCTTCGTATTCGATCCAGTTTTACCTGTTAATGTGCATGCCATTACCTACCAAGCTGACTTGATCATCACCACAGGACCAAATGAGCTTGAGTCTACATAAAACCGTTATTGTAAACCATAGCCATAATTGTTTGAAAGGTCAATTTTCCCCCAACGACTACGCGCCTTTAAGCAAAATAAAGTTAAATTTTACAGTCTGAGGACTAATCTTCCGACTTAGACATTGTTTACAAAAAACAAGCCCTGCCACAAAACTGTCCACAAGGTGACCTGATTTGGCAGGTTACGAGTTAGCCTAAGTTAACCGCTTATTTATTCAGCCTCTGCAAAATAGCAACCATCCAAAGCCCACCAGTGTGTCTACAGCTTAAAGACATTGTGAAGATAGCAGCTACGGTAACTTTTACAAAATGGCACATGAGCGAAAATTTGAGACTGTTCTCTTGGCCTTGAAGGGACGTGTAAAGGGTGACCCAGCAAATGAATTTGACAGTATTTGGCAAAAGACTACAAACAAACCATCAGTAATGTAAGACATAACATGCATTTTGGCGAGTAATAATGAAGAATCATAGAAAAGAATATGGCTAACAGTGAAATTTTAGTGACAAAATTAATATTGTGTGGCTCAGTTCCTTGCCTGGTAGAAATCTGGGCGTTCATGTTCATTTTTGCACACAATTATTGTGAACTATAAGTTCCCGAAATTAACTCAATCTTCTTGCATCGTTCCATGCGAATGGTTAAAGAACATGGACTTTTTGGATAGTTTCATGCAGAAATGAAAATTGCGACCGGAAGGGAACAGCAACTAACTTCCGGACCCATAATCGTTGTTAAAAGTGTTTTTGTTTATTATGGACTTAACACACCGTTCATAGTTTGTTGTTTATTTCACATGTTCATGGCATAGACGCCCTCAGAGTGAAGCTTGTCAAAGTCTCAGCGCCAACTGTACTTCAGAGGAGCGGGGTTGACCCTTCATTGAGAAAATCATGGGAATGCAAAAATCAAACACTGAATCACCAGTCATTCCAAAATCTCGTTCAGCTTCATATCAGTTCATCAAAGAGAGTGGAACACGGAAGGAGGAATAATTGCTTACAAATCTTGAACTAATCAAGGAACCAAAATGACAATTTAAAAGTAGATGAAATTTGACCATACCTAATGATTTTTTCAAGTTTTTTGGCAAACTGATTTTAGCAGCAGCTCCAATATTTCGTAAAATTTACAAATTTTTGCTGATGTGTATGCATGCACTCGAGTTGACATCACCACACCTGCCAAATTTTCTGATAAACTTTTAAGACAATCCAATTCGTCGGCTTAGCATTTTCTATCTCGATGCGCAATATTTTAGTCTCAGCACCATTCTATGGGTGGCACGACGACGTCACAACGCACTTAAAGCGCGTCATTAAAGTGCACATGCGGATGGGTTGAATTGAGGGCGGCTTGAAAAATCCATGTAACGTTTTATTTGCCCACACTTATACTCCACTTCCAGTGAAAGCATCTAACTGTGGAAGTGGTGGCAATGTGGTCGATCGTAGCGCATTCGATACTACAGAGTTCGTGCTTGGAGTGTGTACACGACACCGCATTCACCAAGCGTTTCGCGCACTGAATAGATAGGGGCAGATGACATGGCCTAGCATTTTTACTAAACAGGTAATAGAGAAACGATGAATGGATGTGAACACTGTGGTGCTGCTGAGGTAGGGCTTGGTGACTTCGTTACAGGTGAGTCGCCTCTCTAGACAGAAATCGCGCCGCCGAAAGTTGTCACAGGGTGGCACAATAACTAAATACTAGACCGCCAGTTGCTACCGCACGAGCGAATTGGCTCAAACGCGGCGTGTAGCTCATTGTGGTTACAAACTTTTGCTGTTAAAACAATGGGATAAAGATGCCTGGGCCAGAAGCGAAGTAATGACCCAGGGATTAGATCTCATTACTTGTGCAGTTAGTTATGAAGATAAATTTACTATATACCGACGGTCCCATAACCCGAGGCTACTTGTGTTAATTACATTCAGACTTTCAGAATCTTTAAAGGTAAACCTTAAAATGCAAATTTACTGTGCTGTCCCTACCAAATTCGGTGTAAGACGTAGGTAGCGCTGTAAGCACATTCCACACAGTAAATGGTCTTGTCAATCATCACCTGTTCTGTCCCCCTCATCTAAACGAAATGGGCAGAACAACGGACGGATGCAGCATGAGAAATGCCCTCAGATTTTACTAGAACTCAAGTTACGCAGCTAAAGGCAAAAAAAATTGCACAGCCCCGGACGTCCACAAATCAGGTAACATGAACTACGTCCCATACTTAAGAGGGTACTTACAAGAAACTCCTCCTAAAACGTCTTGTCCAATGAGCAGCAGGCCTAAGCACAAAACACACGAGCCTCGGAGATGCATCCTCCAGCACGAATGAAGGCCCCATGCGTCGACACCGCTTATAGGCTTACGAATTTCACATGCCGACCAATTAGTGCATGGACGGCAAACTAACGCTGCACACCGCACCATTAATCCGCGCGTGCATCAACCAACTTTGCATTGTGACCGATTCAACAAATCCAGTAGTACTCGATTACAAAGTACAAAGCACAGAAGCGCCGGTCGTGAACAATCTTTGGAAGTGGGACTCCAAGGAACCTTTTTGTTCAGTCTCATTATAGCGTGAAGTATTTGACTCGAAACATGATACCACAGGCAATGTTCTGCATAAATAAGCCCAAGAATTAACCTTGACGCTAATTAAAGGATCACAACGACCTCTCAAAGATACCCCATTAGGGAAGAGCAAAGACGACGTGGAGCATTAGAAATGTAACGGAGGAATATTCCGTAAAAATACGAAGTCTACAAACTCCCAGAGTGAAGTTCATAGGAAATTTCGAGATTCTGCAAGGCAAAGACGGTGGCGTCGAGGACTTTTCGCACCTGAAGAAGTCGATCGATCAGACGCTGGGGGAAAACTCCAGTGAAGGGAGACAACTCATTCCAGTAGACGGAAGAAGAGGGCAGCACAGGGGCTTTACTAAGCTGTTTCTCGTCTTCCTCGCAACATTCAAGTTGGTTGAGAGCCTTGCTCAACAAATCGAACCTAAATGACGTTAGAACCGCTCGATTGTCCATAACCCGAGTACTCAGGATATGTATTTGTGGAAATTAAAAAAGTAATTCAAGTGGATTATGGGACGTCAGTACAAAAAATGTATTTACGATCATTAAATGTGCATTTAAAGGCTCTTTTCCCTTGCAGAAATCAAATAATTATTAAATTAAGAGCAAATGTAGCAGGCTTAAAAAGTTGCAGCGGCGTATGATGACTAGAAGTAAAGGACGAACCGGCAGAAGTGCGATAAACCACAACCACCTTCAATTACCAGGAAATAAGGTTATCTTAGGTGAGCACATGGACACACACGGCAAACAACGTACACTTCGTGCGTGATACGAGTAAACTCCTTCAATGATAATAGAGAAGCGGCACTTCTGCTCTCCAAGACTAAAACTCGTTCATCCAAATGATTCAGTAAAAGTGCATTTAAATCACCACCTGAATCACCCAGATCCTCCACAGAACCTACACAGATAAGCAACAACGCTTTAGATATGCAAAGCAATTTGGAAAATGTGAAAACAAGGGGAAAACTAACGCCCAAACAGGCTAATTAGAGCCGCTCTCAGCTCCGAGTCAATGGCGTTGGAACCAGGGGAAGTAGCACGAATATTTCGCTCTTCTTCCAATTCATTTTCCGCTTTAAATCGCGCCTTTATCTAAAGCAGTCAAGATTTACCATTGTTTTGGAAGAATTTGGAATAGCAAATCACAAAGCAGTTTGTGGAGCTGAGTCGCACCACCTTAAGGAACGTGTGAGAGTCAACTGTTGTGGCATTAAAAAGTGAAAAGCAAATATCAAACATCCCATGAAATATCCTAACCGAAACCATATTTGCGGCATATCCCTAACCACTTGTTTCGTATTAAAACCGGTGAGCAGATTACAATTGGATACTGAAAGAGCTTACGTCTGTCGTTATGTCCAGGTATTTTCGAAGAGCGGTATGAATTTTGTCAAGACACTGAGTCAGTTCGACAAAAGCACTATTTTCCAAAGCCATAATGTCACGGAAAATCTCCAACTTTGAGCAGTTTAATCTGGCCTCCATAATTTGCTGGGCGTAAGAGAGGGGAATGAAAATACTAATAACAGTGTGCACAATACAAGTACCAAACTCACGCGGTCCCACATATCAATGAAGGCAGTCTGATGGGCCTTTCGATGTTCAAACATTAATCGGCTTGTTTCCAATGAGTCATTGCATGCAAGTTCTTTGATGGATTTTAAACACGCCTTCTTCAAGTAATTGCATTGCACGTCGAGATTCTCAACGACCTCTTGAAAGCTTTAAGCAATGAACAATTAAATTTCCAAAATCCAGAGTAAAACCAGGACAGTGGCTACGAATGGATGCAAAGCCAAAAAATACGGTGTCAATGATTGTGGCGTCACAGGCATTATCCTCATAATGCTGAAAAAACATCCAAAACTGAGGCTAAAATGACAATTTCTAGATACCTAAGATAAAAAACATACTATTCAGCAAAACAGATACAAGGATAAAGGTAGCAGCAATGGGTGATAAGCTTGGAGATACCAACTAGTGGCATTATCTCATCTGAGCTCCTAAGGAACATCTTAAAACCCACAATAAAAGCGCATTACATTGCCAACTCACACTGCCTCATCAAGTTTACTCGGTTTGGCTTCTGTACAGGTGTTTAGAAAATCAATTTCCGCTTTAAGACCGGCTTCCTCTGCGAGGAGGTGCAGCATAGTGAAGTCCGAAAGAAACTTTGCATTTTCGAGACGAGCGCATTCGAACTTTTGAGCGCTCTTGCCTTTAATATCCGAATTTATCATGTCAGTAGACACGGGTGTGCTCCTTGATTGGGCTTTAAGATTCACCCATGTAGGCTAAGGAACAAAGCGTTCGGTTACGTTCGACAGCGAAAACAAACAGAAGATGAAAAATTTATTTAGCACATTCATGATGCAAAAATAAGCACATAAAACAACACGACAATTAAAGGCGAAAAATCCAGACGAAGGTAATCCAATGAGAAAGTACAACAACCCACAGAAAGAAAGTTCAAAGAAAAGATCAAATATACGGAACTTAACAGAGTTTTCAGGATCCGCGCCGAGAAATGTACCACCACCACAATTTTTCGGTAACAGATCTTCGAAATCTTCAGTGCAAAAAAAACGACCACACCCGGATGAATAACCATTCGAAAGACCAATGTGAGAGACTTCAGAAAACTGTTTAAGGTTATTGCCACAAAGCAGGGCATTCATGGTAATCTACGCAGTCCGACAATAAGGATACACATATCAGTACTTTTCTGTCGATAATGTGGCATTTTTCAACATTTTCTTGTAGCTGTTTTGCGAAAACAACCTCCAAAATCCTCTCCATATTATTTATTGACCATAAAAAGTTCGTACACACAAAACCTCAAAGAGACTAGAGATTTACCATGCATTTAAACAAAAAAAGAATTAGAATGTTGACAAAGCATCAAAATAAAAATTTAAAATAAATGTCCAACTTTTTTAAAATGCAACACGAATTACATGAAAAATTAATTTAACAAATCAATCAGCCTAAATTGTGAAATGGTGAAAATATCTACATTGAAATGATTGCAACGTCAACACAAATAAAACCATATATTCTAATAAAATTTTTAGCTGAACACGTTTTGGTCGAAGATTTTAATAAGGGTTTTGTCTGAGGTCAAAGTCTCCCCATAATATTGCAGTGCGATGATTTATGCAAATGTATACACTAGGGTTTTTCGAATTCCAACAAAAGTTTGGTGACGCATTTTAAGGGCCTCTTCGCAAACTTAATAAGTATTTCACACTGTAATGCCATAACGTAGTAAGAAATTAAATGCATTCAAACCTAACTATTATATCAAAACTGGTCTACACCAGTTTTTATAACAATGCTGCAAAAATGTCACAAGCTGCATTATCTTTCGAGCAGGCAATCTATTCTTCAATGGAATTATTTAGTAGTTTTCTTTTTGCAAAATACTTTACTTTTGTATAAAAAGTAGTAAAAGAATGGCAGGACTGACTGTAATACTTGCTTGGCCTTTGGGCCTTGTGAGCTGACCCTATCTCGCCGCCAGATGAATATATATATTTAAACTACTGCTATGCTCCCTATTGCCTTCAGCAAAGTCCAAAGGCGCTACACTTTTAGTAAAATGCGCAATAGATTAACATATGTCGGAGTGCTAATTTTACTTTTCAAAATTATTATGTTTATCTTAAACAAGCAATTAGACGAATATCCATAATTGCTTTATTAATTTATATAGATGTTTTTAACATTACATTTTTCAGTTTTGCTTTTGTAAGCCTAAACGAATACTAAATTATTACTTAAATGGTTTTTTAACTGTTAAAATGTTGTGGAAACCATCGACCTTGATTACTGATTGGTTTAAAACGAAGGAGTTTCCGTAGAATTAGCCGTCACCGAATTGGTGGGTGTTTGCACGCCTCGTTCTTCTGTGCTGGCTCGTAATTTCGGACTGATTAGCTATGGATATCGGTGGCAGGAGTCATATGGCATGTTTCCATACCCTCTTAGACCCTGTAAACAACTAAGTCTTGTCGTTAAGCGTGAAATTTTTGCACGAAGCCTCTCATTTTACCGGTTTTACTGTCCAGTTTTGTCGTACTTATCTTCCCTTTCCTTGCCAAGAATGTTGGCGCAGAGCGATTCAGACCAAATTATCACACGCAATACTGCACCTTGTTTGCCAAGTTCTGTGCTTATGCCAATTCTGACAGGTTCTCTTCAGGGTGATATGGCGAATCCGAAATGTGCCGGTGGTTCCCAGGATGCCGATCTTAAGCATTATTTCAAATCTTCTCGGTCATTAAAGAAGAACAGCAGTAATCGGTTTAGCTTTTGTCATTTTGAGTGTCTCGTTTGTGGTTGCTTACCGAAGGGTAGCAAAGTCTTGTCCGAAGCATCGCAAACTTTGAATGATCAACAGCTTCATCAATCTAAAGTTCTAATAGCTAGTGGGGCTTTGCTGTCTTCTGGATCCCGCAACAATAACATGCCTCCGGAACCTCCTGGAAATGATGCATATGAAGGGCGGGAAACTCCCCGTTCCAAAGATACTGAGAAATCACACTCCTCCTTTCTCCTTTGGTCCCCATTTTCTAGACTGAGGTGCTATATTGCCAAACGGCGCCGACGAAATGGAGCCACTAATTTGGATGGTATAACGGCTGTTGTTGATATGCCAAATAAGGACGCTGCTGATGCTTCACAGCCATCCCAACTAGAAAGTCATTTAAGGGAACAGGTATGCCCGCTTTTTGGAATTTGTCTTCCTCGCAGAGTAATGTAGCTTGTTAGGATCTTCTAAGTTTTTTGTCTAATGTTTTTGCGGAAGATGTAAAAATTTATTTTAAAGGTTAAAGTCATTACCGTGAGGGAAACCCGCCTTGATGTTTCAGTTACTCTTGGAATAGAATGCTTTGTTGCTGGTGACAAATTTATGCACTTGAAACTAGTCAAATATCGTATGCCGCTGCGTGGTGGCCAATTCACATGACAGCCATTAAGATTAAATTGGCTAACAGAAAACCGTCTGAATTGGTGACTGCATTGAGGTAGAATAAATGCCTTGTTCACATTAGCACGTTTTGTTGGAAGGCTATGAAGCTTTTCTTCCTTAAGCGTCAAACCCTCCTTGGTCCGCAAAAAGAAACTGATCGAGGCAAGAAGTGTTTCATCATTGACCTAGATGAAACACTTGTCCACAGCTCCTTCAAGGTAGGTTTTTTATGCCAAATCGGTTTGACTGACCCGCTGTGCTACAATTGCAGTTGTTAACCTTTGCTTTCATATAATCCGATTACTCCTCCAAATAAATAGTTTGCCTAAACGATAGATAGGGTTTTATAACACGCTAAATTGGCGATTTATCACGACTCAAAGGTATCAGTGTGCTGAAAGCACGTTTTGTGATTAGTAATGTCAACGTTTGCTTAGTCGAACATCTGTGTATCAGAGTAAAGATTTGCTTGGAATTTCGTTTTTGTGTTTTTTACTCATCTCCTAGAATAGTTGAAAATTGGTGCACTATGGACGTTTTGTGTTTGACTAATTTCGCTGGTGCTTTATGTGACTTTTCATAGCAAGTTGGAGTGCGTATAACGGTTATCATTCCTATAATGAAACCCGATATTCAGTTTTCAAGATCATTTTCAGAAGTGGTTGGATGCTGAGCGGACTCCGCATAAATGACTAGTTTTTTGATTATAATGATTTATGTGTCCACCAACAGACGACCTCACTATGCAAATTCCTCCTATTAGATACGCACTGAAACTTTAGCAATGGTTTTGACCTATTGGTAGTGTATATGGTAATTATTCCTTTAAACGTTCTGCTGTTTGCTTATTTGGTTGTTACTAAATTTTAGTAGATTTTATAGGGAGCGTCGCGTCATCTGGTTTTAGGTGCTTGACTTGCTCTTGAACGCTAATGTTTATGATGTGATTGTTTTGCTAGCTTTAGTTTAACATCTCCAATGTCCTTCTCACGCGTGTTGTCTCAATCACCATAGTAATACTCATGATCATTTAAACTTCAAGACGATTTATCTGGTCGGGGTCTCTTTATGAGATAGCTTTAGGGGTAGAAGCGATTTTACCATACTGAAATTCCTTCACTGACCCATATTCGCTCAGCCTTGAAAGTTTGTGGCGGTTTCTTTTGGCCTCGCTGTCATTTTATCCGCGACATTTATTTTCACATTATCATGCATGTTCCCCATGTTTTTAGGCAGTAGACAAAGCGGATTTCAAGGTGGGAGTTGAGATTGACAATGTGGTACACCAGGTGTATGTACTCAAGCGGCCACATGTGGACGAATTCCTCCGAGCCATGGCTAACATCTATGAGTGTGTACTGTTCACCGCAAGTCTTTCCAAAGTGTGTATTCCATAGATTTTCCTTCTTTATATTTTGTTAGGAAATGTAACTATCCCATCCGTTACTAAGTTGACCTACTCCAATGTCCAGGCAGCACTGCAGTCAATTTGTTTACAAACGACTTTGTTCACGCTGCATTGAGCTCCGAGTTACATAACTACGCTTTGCACACGTGGGATTCCACCGATAATTCTCGTTTATATTAGTGTGATCAACTTATTTCAAGCATAGCGATTTCGCTTCAAGCCTAGTTACAGACTGATAATTTCATGTAGACAGTCGTTTTGTTATTTGTTATAGTTTCTTGATGGCTAAATATTTAACAATAATGCCAGACCAGAGTTTTTTCATTTTTCCATTGGCGCATTGTCAGTATGCTTTTGTAGCTTAAATCGCTTACATATACAAACCGTTCATCGATGTGTTTCCTTGATACCGCGCCATCGCGGGGCAAAATCGCACTCAACGGACATAAACAATTACGAATTTAGACTTTGTAATGCGGATTTTATCATTTGATTCTTTATTTTATCCGGCCCAAAGGAACGTCTGACAGTTTTTTGGGCCTTGTGCCCTGTATTTTTGAAATTATAGAACTTCATTCGTTTTCTCTTTATCACTCATTCAAAGGGCGTCAGGCTGCCTCATCTGTTGGCGTTTTGGATTTTTCTATGGCAAGTGGTTTCGCCAAACAGAGTGGACATCTTAAATCTGCAAAATGGGTTTCAGGGCACAACTAATTGGTGTACTTATTGAATTTAAGGCGCATAGGATTGAGGAGCTACCAGTTGGAATACATTATACTAGCCTCTCAAACTCGCGTGGATATGGTACTGTCACGAATGCATCATGGTGCTTAAGGAGCGAAGTACATCTGAATATCAGAAACCACCTTTCTCGGCGTACAGGAGCTTGATTACTTCTCGTTCTCTGCTATCCGGTGCTCGCATTCATCCGGTTTGCCTTTTGATACTTGAGTCACCTTTAGCCACCTTCCGCGTTTTGGAGTGCCATTTGCGGTTGCAGAAGTTTGCTACCTGTATCCGCACAGTAAATCTTAGCTTCGTGCTATCCATGAATAGCAGTTGGTGTCTGCTTAATGAACTCGCCCGCCTGAAGCAATTCTCTTTCAACCGTTTGCTTGCCTGTTTGCCCATGATTGATAAAGAAACATCACTTTGTTCTAATTATTTATAGGCCACAGGTTTTATAATAACATGGAAGAGTCATAAATAATTTAATCTCATAGGTGCCTTCGTGAAGGCGCAGCTTGTCGAAGCGGTTTCCGTCGTTTCAGTTATATAATAGTATTTACTCCTATGAGTATTGTCCCATTTATGAACATCACTGTGAGTCGACAATATGAAGTTAGTCTTTTTGGTCTTTTTCCTGGTTTCGTCAATCAGCATTCTTGCAACCAGGCAGCATGTCAAACGCTTTGTCAATATGCTTTTTTGAACCAAGATCTCTTGGTTATTGTAGCCAAGCGAAGTTTAAGCGATAGGTATTGCGAACACAAAACAGTTGCACGCAAGCTTTTATTCCATTTACCAACAAATCTTTAAAGTACGTAATTTTACTTACAAATCTGTTTTTACTAAAAATATGACTCCGGAGTTTGTTTTGAACTTTGCAAGTTATACCACTTTTCCCTCCTTTGCGTGCTAAATGATCTCCATTGGACTTGCCCTTTGTGTACAAAATAGTGCCTAAATAACAAAAGCGATGTGCATGTTTGGTACTTTTCAGTGAATTTATCTTGTGCAAAAGTGTATAATGCCTTTTTGGAGTTTGTATGTACTAATAGCGCTTACACTAGCTTATTTCTACAGGGAATTCCTTCGCTTTCACAAAAAAGCAGTCAGATTCCGAATGCGTTATTTCTTATGCCTGATCGTATTTTGGTTCGATCTTTACCAGGGCACTATTACCACTTCTTGAGGTCACTACTTTTTTATAAAATGGATTGAGAACTAGTGATTGGCTATCCAAGTGGGCCCCATGATTAATTCGTTAATACCAGTTGTGGGACGTGCCTGCGTTTCATGAAAGTGGGAGTCACTGCTTATCGTAAGGGATCTACCTTTCAGCAACCGGGCTTTGCAAAGTAGATTTTTTCGTAGCTTTTGTGCAAGTTTTATGCAGACTCTCGCTGATAGCTGCTCCACTCTAGCTTCACTGTCTTTCAATCATCTTGATGACCAAGGCTGAATCCTCTGGTTGGTTGGTAAATTGGCCAATGTGACGCCCTGACGAGGCTTGAATTTCGTTTAGCTCTTTTTTTTCCACTGCACAATCTGACTTGAATTATTGACTTACAGATTTTTTGCATATTTAAGGCAGAGAACAAGTCACCTTATTCAAAAGTACTCTTTAAAGCAAGTGATGTCAAATGTCCTGTTTTTCGTCCTAAGTAGCGTCTATTGCCCGTTGCATAAACCACATTACGGAACTTGAAATGTATTTCTAAAGAATAGTGGTCTATTCTTTTTAAGCGATCACTGAAACCCGCTTTTTAAAACAAGGAATTAAGTTCTTGTTTTTTTGCTTGGTAGATCTTTCTCCCACTTGCAAGTTTAAATGCATCATTAACGTGAGAACTACCACTCCGCTCGCCTTTGCTTTAACTTAAAACCATAACCTTATTACACATAACACAAATGCAGAAAATTAGCATCACTGTTGCGATGCCACTGACAGACTCTAGTCTGTTACTCTGCTTTTGCTCTAATTGGTCCATTTTACGTGAATTGTGTTTTAAGTTTTGTGTGGGGATGCGTTGCGGCTTTTTGGAGTCGGACTGAATATCTTTGCTTGTTCAGCTCCCGATCAATGCCTCACTTTGTAAAGCATTCTCGGTTAAGTAGAGGCCAGCAGCTAGACAAGGGCTTGTTATTGTCAGTTAATCCAAAAGAGCAGTTTTTGTTATGCTTAGTTTGGTGCTTTTGGACTAACTCTGGTCTTCAAAATTGACAGATCATGATGTCATAAGCCATTGTTTCGTACTGTGAATGCCATCTTTGGTGCAGTTCATTACATATTGCCCGCTCACCAACAATGAATTCAGGTAAACCTTAAAATAGTTTTGAAATTAAACTGTGTGAAATCCTTTTAAGTCTCACGGTTACCTATAAGGACTGCTTAGTTGGTAAATGGTGCTGCCTCTATGAACGCTAGTGGGAGTATTGTTCACCCCCTTTCTAAAATTTACAAGTTATTATTTCAGTTGTAGTCGTGTGGCCTAGCCAGTGCGCTTTTTATGCCAGCTTCCGTAATTGTCGATCTTAGTTCCTCTGTTTGGGCTACCGAGTCTTTTTCTCAAGTTTGGCACGTTGCCAATGGCACAGCCACGTGGGGACAAGTTTTTGACGTTAATCATTGGTCTCTCTAATTAACTGTTTAATATATAATGCATTAACGCCTTTGTGGATGCTTTAAAAATGGCATTAAATCGGTTTCACACGGAATTCATTTCGCTATGCGCTTGTGCTTATGTTTCAAACACATTTCCGCCCACTAGAGGTCGCGAAATTTGATATTCTAACTGTTTTCTCTTATACATTGCAAGTGTAGTTATTACAAATTTTCCTGCTTCTACACACAGTACGCCGATCCGGTGGCTGATTTCTTGGACAAGTGGCATGTCTTTCGCTACCGTCTGTTTCGGGAGTCTTGCGTTTACCATCAAGGCAACTACGTGAAGGACCTCGCCCAGCTCGGTCGACCTATTGAGCAGGTTGTCATCCTCGACAACTCTCCTGCCTCGTACATGTTTCATGAGACCAACGCTGTGAGTCATCCTACGGTTCCGCTGTTTTCTTTTCTTTTGCCAATGTGGTGAGAGGTCGCAATGGGTTTTTACATATTTTCCCACTTGTTTAAGATCTGTTTTTTACTAAATTGGATGGTTATGTTGCGATTCTACTTTCTCAATACTTTTTTGTCTTTTTGGGAGTCCTTAGTTCCAATCGTCACCTCTTTGTAAAAATCTTTTTTAACCAGTGTTCTTCATAATGCCCCTTCACGAGCAGATTAATTTAGTCAAGAAACTGCGCCCTCATTTCACGTTCTTCGCAGAAATTGGATATTGTCTGACAATCTACCTGTTCACCGTCACATTATGCGATGCCACCGTTACCCTCATTTCATCCAAATAAAATTCAAGCAGCTTTTGTGCTTAACAGGAGTCAAATTTGAAAAGTCGCACCTGTTCTGATTGCTCAGACAGTTTTTTTAAAAATGAATTCTATTTCTGAGAGGGTAGGCATATTCGTCGCACGGATAAGCGACTTTTGCGCAGGTTTGCCTCAAAGCAAAAGCGAATTTAGTGAAGTAGGTGGTATCCAAGCCGGTGGATTGACTTTGATATGGAATTTTCAATCACTCCAATACTGAGTAGACGCATTTCCCTTGCATGTAACTAAGGCTGTTTGTGTTTTCCGTTTTCTGTGAAGGTTTGTGTTATTCTTGTAATAAACTAACCTGTTTTTACACAGGCAAACCCAACCTAGCTTCTTAAGGTTTGTGCGAGTCGCCTGCCATTGCTAAAGTATCTAATCAAATGATTCGTGAGTTCTGCCTTTTTACGAACTGTCAAGCAGCATCGCTAACGCAGGCGAGATATTGGCTTTTCTTCCACTTATCCTCAACGTGGTTGCTATGACCTTCTACTTAAGAACTTTGTGAAACGTTTCTTTGTCTGTGTTTTGTCAAGAATGAGTACAGCTCGTTTATTCATTTTTTTCTCTCGAGAAGCATGTCACTTTAATAAAGAGTTGCTTTTATCTGGCTAATTTACCATGCGATGAGTCGTGAATTACACCATGCGTGGGATTTTTGTCGCATAATTTGTGAACATTGCCATGAAACGTTGCCGTTTGGAGGGAAATTTCATGTTCATCATCCGCAGCCTTGATTTAATCGAATTTTAGCTGAATTGGAATGATTCTTGAACGCAAAAATACGCTCATCAATAATTCCATTGGGAACCACTAACTGAAATGAGATCTAGTATCTCCATGTCAATAGACGTTTTCGCGTCTCTCAAAATGGATGTGATAAGATGGTGTAGCTATGATAATTGAAATGCTTGTTCAATTTGCGTTCAATGTGGCATGGCTGAGTGAGCAGGTGTTGTCAGTGCGATTTTGTGAATTGCATCAAAGATGTGTCCCACGATTCGCATATCTTTGATCATTGGTTAGGTGGTCGTTTTCGTAAATATGGCCTTGAACGTCGCAAATCTTGTACTGGTCTTCGTGGCCTCAGCATGCGATCCCAACCATGCAGCATTCAAGGCGGAAGACACTGTCGAGTCAAAAAACGAGCACAATTTAGAGTGATTTCTCCCTTTTATTTTCCATCAATTTGTCTGGGTGTTTTATCGTCATTTTTGCTCTGAGGTCTACTATTCAACATATGTCTGACTTATCACAGGTGCATATAACCTCGTGGTTTGACGACAAATCGGACAAGGCACTGCTAGAACTGATTCCCTACTTCCAGCGTCTGGCAGAAGGTGATCCCGGTAACGTGGTGGAGTTTCTGCGGGATAACCCACCACCTGCACGGTACGCGGCGGTGGGCTCTAGCAACGCGGGCGTTCTTGGCTCTGCTGTCGGTTCCTCGGTGGTCCTCGTGCGGCAGCCCTCCGAACCCGGCTCCAGCAACAACCCTTTCTCCTCGCCTCCCCTCCCTTCTGGAGTCTCTCTTCCTCCCTCTCTTCGCGGCAAGGTCCCACCCTCCGATTCCAATCCTATCACTAGCGCCACCATCTGTACTGACACCGATTCCAGCAATGGCAGCAAGTAAGTTTAAATACACCATCACATTTTTCTCAGGATGGGAAAGGAGGACAATTAGTTCATTGGAATTTATCTTGTTCAGCTAAACTTTAAAAGGGCTGCGTGTGTCTGTTTTGATCATGACGCCAGGTATTTGCGTGTTTGTGGTGGTATGCTTTTCAACGAAAAGTTAGAACGTTTCATTTAATTCAATGATGCTACATTTCTCTTCCATAAAATGGTTTTTGCCCTATTTGCCATATGGCTCACTTTCGTCTTCCTTAGTGAGCGAAATCGTAACGCTTGATGCTGTGTATGTTGCAATTGAGCTCTTGAGTCTGAGATTCACAGCCACGCATGTGCACATTTCATGATTACACTCATAGCAAGTTCATGAAACGATTTCTGTTTTAATGTTTCCTGCATCTACTGTTATTCTTAACCTTGTTGGGTGTAACTTTATTCGGGTAGTTGCTACCTAGTGTACTTCTCGCCTGCCTTAGGGCTTATTCATATCATCAAACGGTGCTACGTTTGAGATAAAAAGTGCGATTTGTTTTCGCACGCACTCTTTATCTTAGTCATGGTTGCTTGTTGGCTAAACCTATCAATTTTTAGTGAGAAGCACAATCTTGTTACCTACAGGCCTCTTCACGCTGAGTCAATAAATTATTGCACTGAATAGTGACAGAACTTGGCTGCTACTATCTGTTTTCTCCACCTGCAATGGATAAATCAACGGTTTTACCAGTTGGTTTTTCACCACTTTATATGATCTTTTTTTCAGGCTATGGGAAGCTGGTACTAATGGATCAACCTGCTCAAACGAGGCACCCGATTCCATTAAAAAAAACACGAAGAAGTCTTCCATCCCATTACAAGGTCACTTGAGGTGATTGTGGTAAGGCAAGCGCATTGTCGTCGGCTACCTCCGTTTACATTGCATCCCGTCTTCTTCCTTTCCTTCCTCCTCTTTCTACGATTTCAAGTAGAAGCGAGTTCGGCTCGCATCATTATCCACGCATAATCTACGCCCGTGGATGTGTGATCAGGCGCTTCCAATAAACATCATTCGCTCACTCAAGCTAAGCAAGTTAGTCGCTCCCTCCAGCATTTCATCCCTACTCTCTATCTGATCTATTTTGTGCAATTTCTAAGCTGATAATTCTCATCCCCTTTGTGTATACATATTTCAAGCGACCCCGCATCCTCTGATTTCTAATTATCATTTAATTTACGGTGCTGCTCTCTTTTCTGTCTCCTTGCTGCAAGTTTCCTCTCGCTCGCTTTTCAGTCTTTCCAATCTCTCGAGTCAATACCACCTATGACTCATTTCCTTTTTTCTCACCTATACCATTCTGTCGCTGTATGTGTATATAACCGAAAAGAGAGAAATACAATACTGTTTGAGACTGATTCAGTTAGTCTTCAGTGCCATTCTAGGGCCACAAGTGCAGCAGAACCTGTGGATATTACTTTTATAAAATTCGTGATCGTACCCACAAACAGTGCAGGCTGCTGATAGTGGATTGCTTTTTCCATCTTGTCAGTCGGAAAGGTTTTGCTTCATACCAGTCCCTGCCTCTACAATGCGGGCTGTCGACGAATAGACTTTGGAGCATATGATGGAAGAAGCATGCATCGAGTGTTATTAGTTGCGTAGAATATGCTACTCTGAGGCGTAGTAATTAAGTTCATAAACGACAGTAGGAACTACCCAGCGTGGTCATTAACCGCTTGGACATTCTGAGTATCTTCTGTTTTCTTTGCTCAGTATGCCGTCTTGCGCGTTGCGAAACCAGCTGAGACGGTGATACATTAGTAAGTTACGCTGGTGGTGATTGTTGCTTTGACCTGCAGTGGCGTTTCCATGCCAAGTACTCAATACGAACAAGCGTAGAAGAGTTATAAACGGGATATTCACTAGCGGTTTTATACCAGCCTATACAACTGCTCTCATAAGGCGTTTTTTGCTACAAAAGTTGTACACACGCCACTTTAGATCTAAGGCCATAATTTGTTTGGATCAGTGTGGTGTTTATCCGAGCGGTTAACCCACGGCTGCCAACTAAGGAAGCACTCTTAACTGTTGTTACGAAAACATGTAACAATACATTTACCCTTAAAATTTTGGCAAGCATTGTCATTAGACTTGAATGCAATGAAGAGACATTACCTGTTTGGTCAAAATTGAGAAAAATGTGGAAGTTTAACTGAAAATTGCAACACGTCTAGGATGTGGCAGCACGGGCCACTAACCCATTCAAATTCATTCAACTGTCGCGTTGTCGAGCTAATGAAATCGCTTGTAAAACAGAGAAGTGTTTTTGTAAAACTAATCAGTACGCTTGAGATGGTAGCTGCCTATTTGGGTGGCGGGATAATCTTTCATAAAGGCAACAATTTACTCTCCCTCGTTCGTTGGCCGTCCAACATAGGTCTTTGGGGAGGTTCGCCATTTATATGAGTACCATTCTACACTAGGTAGGAAAGCAAAGGGGATGACAAAAGGTGCGAAATGTTGGGCCCAGAAATAGACGATTCTAAAAGGTGCCGGTTGCGAACCTAGAGGCGACTGCCTTATTTTTGAAGCTAAGCGCAATGGCTGGGCATATCCATTGCGCATCAACTGAATCAGAAGTCGCGCCGTATTCTGATGCCTGGAGTATCCTATGTAACAGAGGTGGTTCAATTATTTAGCGATTCGTAGTGCCTACGATTGCGCAAGTTCAAGTGCAGTGAAACGTACCTTTTGCGTCATCACAAACGCTTAAATTGTTTGAAAATGACCGAACAAAAATGCATTAGTGGTTGACTCTCCCACAAATTGTTGGGAACGAAATCGATACGTGCCGATTTCCTCTGTAGAATACTTGCGTGATTTTCCTGGGTCGATAATTATTTCCACGTGCCAAAGCTTTCAAAAGTTTGGAGCCCAACTGCTTCATGATAGCTGTCAGAATTCGCTACAATCCCTACCTATGGGTTACTCGAACAAACGACCTCATGTAAGTTGCTGACGCTACATAGACCGTGATAATACATTAATGAAGGCAAACCTTCAACCCTCGCGTAAAGTTTTCGAAAGATGAATGCTTTTAATCGTGCGATTTACAAGCAGGGGCAAAATCACGTATTCTCCGTTTTTATCGATAGCGTTGGACTCAGCCGGTGATGCGAGTAAACTAAAACGCCACTAGCGAACAGCAGTATGGCATTGACCACCACATTTAAGCGGCATATTTAAAAGTCCCTATGACAATTAACCCATGAGTCAAAATCAACTAATCAACACGCGATACCAGGTCTAGAAATGTAAAATAAGTTCCAGGCAGAGAATAAAGGGCTGATCAGCCGTCTAGAACCACGGTAGAATTAGCAATGCAGTGGGAGAAACCACTCCAAAGATCGAACATACCTACAGTGCTGTTTTCACATACCATAGCAATGACTATCACCGCCGATATTGGAGGTGCGGCAGCACACTACCAACACCAAGATGCCGAATCTTAGCGGTAGCAAATATGCTTCAAACTCCTGCTACTCCACCGCTAAATGTCGATGATACGCATCTGCAGAGAGTATAGGGGCTATAACAAGCGACAGCATTCCCTCAGCGTCCGTCTTGATGATGAAACGTCCAGCGACCCATTCGCTCGAAAGGCCTATACTGCCAATAAACGCAAGGAACCAACTCAAAATAGGAGCACAGTGCAAAAAACATTTAATTCCTGAAATTAGAACTAAAATATTAAGATAGCAAGCCCATCTATTCTGAAGGCCAAACAACCATTCAAAACAGTATGTACACAACTTTATTTTAATTTGAAAACGAACAAGGGCTAGTAGCGATATTTCGTAGAGTAATCCTTCGGTGAAACGACAAGACCTCGACCTTTGCGAGCACCTCGATACACAGTTTCAACAATGTCGATAAATTCCTGTTTGTCTTCTATAGGCCAGTTTATCTTGTTATTGTTGCCAGTTCCAAGATCAATCATAATGTGCTTGTTTCGATAGAAAAACATTACTGTACAGGGGTCATATAGTTCGTACATTTTGTTAAAGTCGGGAACCTGGGATATATCGACAAGGTAGACAACAGCGAAATTCTTTATTTTTTCTGCAACCTGAAACAGTGTTTCGTCCATAACCATACAAGAAGGATCCCAATCGTGTCCAAATCGGATTATGACAACACGATCCTCTTCCGATAAAATAGCTTGGTCCACCTGCCAACCATTTGTTAAGTGTGCAAGCATATACGACATCTTGAAAAAAAAACGACCAACAAAGATGATACAAAGCCCACAACAATCGAGGATGGGAGCAGCAATAGCACCAATTGAAACAAAACATTCGCTACACCTAATTAAAAAACACAACCCGCACAAGCATTTATTGCATCGTTTGGTGGTTGTTACGAAATATTAATGGTAAGCATTTTAACTTCTCCGTTATTAATGGAAGGTTTGCTGCATGAAATGACCTGCACGGATTAGAAACCACACTATGACCACTTTAATGCTTTATTTACATTTTACTCTTGACTTTAATGGATGCGAGCTTAGAGGCTTCACTACTGTGCACCCGCCTAGTGGCCTAGCCTCCAAAACATGTCTGCGCTCCAACGCACACTTTTGCTGTAACGGCTTCTCCTGACCTCGAGGTCGTCTCTAGGATTTATTGCTGCGTTCTTAAAGCAGAAGACTTTCGTTTTGAGGAAATAAGTATTCAAAGTATGATTAGTTTCGGGAGAGATCTATCCTATTTGGCGGATTAAATTTTGCCAAAATACTATTAGACCACGCTTTTGAATGGAATGACTTTATATCGACATCTCGTGGTGACTAAATCATCTTTTTTGTTAAGTAAATGTCTAGCCACAACTAAAAGCTGCTTTTTTCAAGCGTTTTAACCTATTGTTAATTAGTTTTAGCTTTGGAACATTTGGTTACTTCATCCCGATTTCGACACCGAGCCGGAATTGGTTGTGGCCATGCGCCTAACTTTGAATCCACCCAATTACGTGCTAACTGGAATTGATGATGACGAGTTGCTCTAGTATGTGATCTATTTGCACATTTCAATTCTTGGCTGTATGGTTTTATTTTGAGTCAAAATAATTTGTACCTCACATCCGTTGGATATTATTGGTGATCGTAAATTGCCTAGGTTCCGCACTTTAGCTTTGGGTGGTGATACGCGAGGAATCCTAACCTTCTTAGATTTTATAATTTATTTTAGAATTAAACGCAGTTCAAAGTGTCGATGGTTTTCTTACTCTTAGGAACTATGGGCTGGACTGATGTGTCTCGTCTTCGAAGTGAATTGTCGAAATTTATTTCGCATGATTTGAAGCATGTGTGTGGTGATGGCTGGTAGGGTTCCATTTATAGTGCTTCCCTTATAATTCAGCCCCTGTACTGAAGAATTTGACGAGCTTGCTGCACATGGCCTCTCTCTTTGTGAGACGGATTGGACACGGTTGCAATTTCTGTCGAAGATTTATAAGCCAGGTAGGTGCATGTGAGCATTTTTGTAGCGCATTCCATCTAGCTCATGTTTTTGTCAGTAGAGAGATGCTGAAGCGAAATTTCGCTTCTCTTGTGGAGTTGCTTAGCGCATCCTCGAGGTGAGGCTGGGTCCTTTTTGACACTTTTAGTAAATCGGAATACAACGACGCACAAGTTGTTCTGTGTCTACGAATATTTACTTCAATGGTATCGGATTCCAGCAAATTGAAATTGTCCTTTTCTTCTAATGACCTGGATAAATTAACTCAAATTCAAAGTGACCTTTTTGAGCGTAATTACTCTGTTTTGTGCATATTTATATGAGCTAGGCGTCACCTCCTTCAATTGTTTATTGACCAACAGTGTCCTTCTGGCACAAGGTCTGTGCTCTCTTGAGGGAGGATCTATTAGTGAGAAGGTATAACTGTCATTGGTAGACTTCATTTTCAACCAGATAATTAGGACCAATGCCGACAAATCAAAACCATTCTCGAGACTATACAGTAAAATTGCTATGTCCTCAGACTTCCCGTCCAGACGCTTGGCTGTTATCTTTGGCGTACTGTCTGTTGTGCTGAATCCCGACTTCGCTGATATTGCCAGCAGTATGCTTGATCAAATCACACCGCTGAACAGGTGATTTTGATAATCTGTTGATTCGGTATGGCTTGCATGATAAATAGTCTATTTATGACATAAGCACCATTTGTTTGTTTTTCTATGAACCCCCTCATCCATTCCACAGTGCAACATCTAGTTAGCTCTTTTGACGCATGTCTCCCATCTTTAGAAATGATGATCCCTTAGTTGGATTACTTACAAGCTACTGTTTCCGCCAGTGGAGCATTCACGTTGTGTAAGTTGTTCCTATTATTGTCATTTTCATGTTATAGGAAATCTGCTAATGAAGCTTTGGTTAATCAGCTAATTGCAAATGGTGAATTAGCGCCTATATTCGAGTTCATTTTTCATCGTCAGAATGACCCAATTGACGTATGACTACCTACCTTTTTGGTCCACCTTAATATGATTTAGGCCCTTAGGGAAGCCGCAATGGATACTTTTGAGCTGCTTGTCCGTCTTCTCTTGAGATGTTCTACTGCAGCGGTTACACCTTCGTCGTTCTTGCAAAGTCTGCTAACCCGAGTTCTGGAACAGCCACTGTGGATGCGCAATACTCTAGTTCTTATCCACCGATTTTTTTCCGCTGTCTTTATGGAAACCAGTCCAACCAGCGAGCAGGCCATTGAGTGGCTTATCACTGCAGGTTTTCCTCTCGTTGATGTGGCACATCCATCTCAGCTCCCCTCGTCTGCAACGCGCCCTTTTGCATTGGGATGTACTCTTGTTCTTACTGCACATGATGTCGTATTGTCGCAATCAGTACGTCTCCTTCCCTTACATGGGCTTTGTTTTTCGCGCTTCGGATGCTTATCCATCATTAAAGGTCACACTTCACGCCATATTATCTACCACAGGCTAATTTTTTAATAGGTTCCATTGCAAAGTAGCAAACAAGGCTTGACCTTACATGTATCGAGCTAGGGTACCAGGATAATGATTCCCCCTTAACGCGAATCTTTTGCTGACGTCTGGTCTGCTACCGTGTACCGCTATGATGCCTCTTTCCTTCCCTCTAGGCGGGTGAGGTGTTTGCACTCCTTGCTGTTCACTTCTCGTCGGCGGAGAGTGAGGCCATGCGGGCGTGGCTCTTCACTCTCGTGTGGATGGCCAAACAGCTTCGTGGAATTTCTCATGTAAGATGGTTGTTTTTCAACACGTTCTATCTTCTTCCAATTGTTTCATGATTGTTCGTCGCCAGGCCTTCTTGGATAAGGTCTTCAATTTGGCTCCGTCGCTTCCATCGGCCTTGATTAAAAACTACACTCAATGTGAGTGGAGATTTTAAGCCCAACCTGATCTTCAGTAGGGGTGGGCTGCAAACATAGCGTTGTGTCATATTGCATCCTAGTTACGTACATGCTTTAGAAGTGCTTCTTGATTACAACTTTTAGTTTTTATATGCATCTCCAATTTGTTTCCAAACTTTGGTCCTAGGTATGTTCATTTTTTGATACTGAACTTTACATTAAACATGGTGTTTAAATGCTGTGCTAGTGATAATATTTGTACACTTACCTGTCGAAGAGAGAGTTATTCTGCTCTTTGGTAGGTTTCACGGAGGAAGGCCTGTCGACTCTCCTACACGCCTATCGTTATTGCTTGACTAAAAAGGGCCTCAAGCGTTCACCAATCACTACACCCGATTTGGCCCTTATAGCCCGTGCCTTTCGGAGCCAGGATTGTCAGGTATACTAACACCCGGAATGTTACTCCGGTAACAGTAGCTTATCTGCTGTTGTTGCCTAATGAGCGCACTTCATTTCAGCTTAATCAACAGACAGTTGGAGTAATGGAATTGCTATTATGCCAAGCCCACCTCAATGACGTAGATCTAATCCATTTGTTCATTGAGGCGGTTGATATTGGAACATGCTGTTTCGACCATGCTGCACGCAGTCGAATGTGTAACACGATAACTCGGGTACGAAAGCATTAATGCAGGTAGCCCTCTCTCACTTTGTTTCGCCAAACTTAGTTTTACTCTTCTTTTCAGGTAACTAAATATTTTCTTTCGCTTCCTGGTCGCGAGAAGAATATCACAATACAGTCTGAGATAGTTGAGAATGTCATGGTGAGTTTGCTAGAGTCTTTCTCTTTAAGATATACAGACTTGCGACATTCCAGATTAATTAATGTTTCGAGTCTTCAGGGGACTTTTAGGAGGATAGCTCTAGCCATCCTGCGTCACTTGCATCCTGGTGGCGTAGCTGCACACGTTACCAACGCCCTCGCTTTCCTCGTCTCTTTTGTCGGAGTGCTTCTGAGTAATAGAACCGGAACTAGTACGCTTCAACTCTGCCCTACCTTCTATTCCCCTTTTGATCACATCTTTCTTCCTGCGGTGAAATAAGATTTTGTTAACTCCCATCACACCCTTAATTTCAGCTGGGCCATCAAGTTTATTGGCGTTTTCATTGTAACAACTAATTTGCCTTCAGAAAAGTGGCGTAGGTCGCCTTCGGTGTTACTCAGTGAATCCAATACGATTTGGATTAACCGTAGGAGATAAACTAGGTGCAAAACTATTCTGATACTTCGGTTACGTCCGCCAGCACAACCTAGACGATATGCAGATTTGGGTATTTCTTACTCTTAGTTGAGGGATTATTCAATGTTTAATTTAATGGAAGGTACTACACACAGTAAGGCATTCTGTTCTTACCCTAGGTCTGTCTCCTCCCCTCATCATCCTGTGCAGTGCCATGAGCGAATTGACGGGTGGTATTGGTGAGAATGGCGATAGTTCGGCAGAGGTTCTCCTCGCCTCTCTTATGACTGGTCTGTGGAGCACTTTCTCTGAGGATAGAGAGAACGCTTACAAACTCATCCTTTGGTTGGACTTGCTCGAATATATGGTGCGTTTGGCCATTCCTCACCATTTCCTTTATTTTCTGTTCCCTCATCGAGTGGAGTGAAGCTCAAGGACTATTGAAAGCTTAGAGATGGCATAATCTTCTCGTAGTTGTGTGTATCGATAACTCTACCCCGTAGAATTGTACAGGCCTAAGAAAACGACCAACGAATTTCACTAGTTGTCCATAAAATACGATAAACCATTATTTTGAGCCACATCACTGATAGTGTAGTTTTTTCTATGGTCGATGCCGCTAGGACGAGATGACATCGATGCTATGAACTTGTGAATCTTGGCAGAGATGCTCTTCCTCAAATCCAGTCAGGGATAATTAGAGATTAATATTAGTGACAGTGATAGTCTTATCTAGCACAGCGAAACGAACTACACTACAGAAACCTGCCTCAATTGTGTCGTTGTGGCGGAGAACGCTGACGGAGGTAGGACGGAGTGCGCGGCCCGATGTAAACGCGGCGGGAGGTCACCTGGTGCTCACGCTGCTGGCGGCACCGCCGGTGCCACTGATAGAGATGGGGGGAGGTGAGATCGAGGTAGCCCCCCTGGGGATTTGCGGAACGGCTTGCAGGGCGGTGGCCACTGCGCACCATATACTGTCCGTCCTCAACTCTCAAATTCGCGTCGCTGAGGCCAGCAAGGGTGGCCTTGTCATGGTTTCTGTCACAGGGCCCTTCTATCCTCTCCTCAACATTCTCCGAGCTCTCCTCCATGATCCCGAACATTGCGTCCCCTCAAGGTAATTCGGTGTTGGCCCCATTACTCTAGTTACATAATTGTTTTGTTCTCTATCCATATATTTCAAAAGCCTCAATAAAAAATTCTTTTTTTGATGCTGATTTCGAGGAGCTTACGCTGTGGACTTTATAACTCAAACATTCAATTTAGCCAAAAACTCTTAGCCACTTTAATGCCAACTGCCATCTTCACAAATGAGTTGTTCAGGCCATGCGTCATTTTCGATTCTTATGAACTTTCCCCAATTTTCTTTCAAATAACTTTTAAGTACTTTCATATAAGAACGATTTTAGAACGCCTTCAACGCATCGAAAATTGACGCAAGCTGCTCGCGATAGAATTGCTTTTTCTTTTGTGCTCTTGAAGGAATCATAAATGATATTACAGTAAAAATTGCGCTTTCAGAATTGTTATCTGGATCACGCTTATAATTAATCGTCATCGCAATTTGTACTCCCCCTTTGCAGGTGGTTGTTCGAAAATCCTCCACTCGACTCTTTATCGAGTTTCGATTCGATTTGTGATCGTCTCTTGGACGCTGTTACACATATTGCCCGTATCTGCTCCTTCGTAATCTTCCACTCATCACCGGAGGGAGTTCTCATTTTGGTCGATGAGGATAAGCAGAGTACCGAGGTATCCTCTTCAGACTTCATATTGCATCCACTTAGAAGATATACTCACTATTAAAATGCACTATGGGTCAAATTCCTCCCATTGTTTACCTCTTATCCGAGTTTGGCTGACTCTTGCATTTCCTAGCTGAAAGTGGTTATGATTTGATCCTAGGCGATGACTAAATGCGGTTTGCGGATTAATAGGTTTGAATTGCATTAGTTTACGGTCGCTTTGTTTTCACTACGAAAGTTATAGGTTTTTTCAGGGACCTCGTTTATTGTGGGTTCAACATAAGCGATTTACTGGAGCTGAACTGTCACAGTTGATGTGCGTTGGGATGTAGTTAGCTTTCTAGTGTTTCCAAAGAGTAATTGAAAAACTTGATTCTTCGGAAATTATAATAATGTCCCACAAGTGGTGCTTCGTGCTTTTGGCGACATCTTTACTTTTGCTGCATGAAATGAACAAACCAATAAGAGTAAGATTGCATTTGCCTTTTCCCTCCTCTAAACTGAGGTCATACCGGGCGGAGCAGGAAATGAGGATCAATGGAAAAAGACAGAGGAGTTTGCTGCTTTGATGGGCTACTCGGTCGCTAACACAGAGTTGAAGAGTGTGCTGCGTCGGGCGGTGGAACGACCAGAGCACCTGGTGGTCAACTGCTGGCGCTCGGTGCGGGAGGTTGCCCTCCTTCTGGGAGGGCGTCTCACTCGCGATGCCCTCCTCTCCAATCCCTCGTCACCCCAACTTGACTCTGCCCAGGTGAGCTCTTCTATTCAGAGCTAAACAGTGGACCTTTTAATCTTTGATGCACTTTCATCGTGTCCCGTAGTTTTTGCTCCAACCAGCATTGGGAAATAGGTTGGCACGTTAGATTCTCCTGTTTTATTCTGGCACAGCTTCTAATGATCAGTCAAAAGCAAAAAGGAACACGTCAATGACTTTAGACATGCATTGTAAAATGATAGTTTGTCTATCTAGCTTATATCTGTTAGATGCTTAGATAAAGTTGATTATTTTGCATGTTTATGAAAGTAGTACTTTTTTTGCAGCTCAAGCTCATAGCAGACTTTTTCATCGGCCAATTGGTACGCTCGAGACATCCTGGCGCCTTTGAGTTAACAGCCTCAGGGTTCCAATCCTTCTGTGAAATTCTCCTCAGGTGCGCACCTCATTCTTTTCCCGTCTTCTACAACCTGATTTTCGGTTTATTTGTTGTTTAGTGCACAGGAGTGCCAAGACGTCTGCCAATGGCCGGAGCAGTGGTTGAGCGTGGTGATAGCCGACCTGGCAGGCTCCACCATCCTCCCCATCACCTCACAAATGGGAAGCCTTCCGCTGAAGTACATCCAGGACGCCGCTTATTGCTCTACACGTCGCTCTGCTGGTCTCCCCTTCTTCGTGCAGGTGAGTTTAGTGTAATTGCGGTAAAAGTAAATGCAAACCGCATTATTGGAATACGTAAACACAGGCCTTTTGATAATTGTACTGCGTTTTATGAAGCTGCTTTAATGCAAATGCCTCTTCGAATTTCCTTCATTGCGTTGACGATTTTGAGACTTGCAGTATTAGTCATATGCCATTATCAATCAACAGTTGCTTCCAACATTTGATTTATTTTCAAACTTACTCCTTATCCTTGTTTCTCTGTCTGTCCAAATTTTCACGGTACCATGACGTATTGCATTGGCTTTATTGTGATTACAGCCTTTCTCGTTACTGTCAACACTATAAAGCTTGCATTTCGCTAATTATGTCATTTATGCTTTAGAAATTATCTTCACATTGCCTAAATTGGTCAGGGGGTCAATTCATGCCTCATTAATTTATTGTCCCCTTACCCTTTGCTACATTCATATGTTGGTCACTTGCGCCACATTAGCAAAATCGTATATGGTACTCTTGCCCAATCATTGGTGACCTACTTTTTACTTCATAATTGGAGTCATTTGAAAGGCATTGATTTGAGACCAACTCAAGGATTCCTGGTTTCCTGATAAACCCTTGTGTTGCTTTTCAAATGTAGCTATTTCTTATGCTCTATCTTTTTAAATGTGTTTATAGACGTTGCTGGTGGTTCTTCACAAGACCGATCGACTAGGCAATCTGCTAAACCGAATAGCCAACGCTCTTCTTGCTGAGGTAAACAAGGAAGCAGAGGCTACAACGGTTCCGTCAACCTGTAATGATCAGACCAGCCTCTCAGCCGCTGAGGTGGGTGGTTTGTATACGTCCACTTATCGTTCCTCATTTTCCGACTCACGGGAAGGTTCCATGACCTTTTCCTACCAGCGTTTTTCATATGCTTTAGTCTGCTACGCCACTCGCATCGTTGAGTGTCTTTCTTTGCCATTAGCGTCGTCTACATGCCATGAACGTGCTGCGAATGTTGGTTCGAGATGCTACAATCGGGCCTTTGATGGAGGTTCATCTTGAGGCCATTCTGGTCTGCGCCCTCCAAGGTCTCGACTCATCCTTCTGGATGGTAAGACTTTTTACTTCGTTCGAGTCACTTATCTTTGAATCGCGTTTTAATTGCGATATAAGTGGCACTTTTGCTTTACAACAGTTTAGTTAAGGCTGGTAGATTGCTTTTGGCTTGGTTCTTAGAAAGTTTTGCACTCTGAGCAACGGGCACGCTTAAGTTGTTAAAATAATGTAAATTCATCAACACTTCATGAATACTAAGAATTGGACCACAATTTAAGGACTAAGCAGTATTTATATGTAGCTCCAGTGTCGTGTTAATTTCCATTTATATAGCCCTGATGGTTTCTTTATATGCTCTACACCAGCGGGATGGAATTTTAATGTCAAGCGACAACTCATTCCGCTAAAAAATCCTTTCTTTCTCATAGACCAGATGAAACTTACCTTTTTTGTTGTTGCATACTCTGGAATGTGCTGTGCTGGTTTCTGAAAACCGAGTTCTACTCTGTGTTTTTCTATGTTCGGGTTGTATAGGACGGGTCTTTTCCTAGTATCTACCGTTTGACTTCTTCCCCTGGCTCTGTTCCACTACGGCTGCTGCTTTACCTGCCCTCTTATAGATACGCAATGCGGCGCTTATGCTCTACAGTGCCTTGATGGAACGCATTTTTGGTGTCAATCGAACACGAGACTGTGAGAGCAAGAAAAACCGGTCAGTGGAGTTAGTTCTATACGATTTCCGAATGCTTTTTTTCTGGTTTCATAGAAGTTTTTCGTCAACCTTAGAATGGTCTCCTCTGTCTTCTTTACCAAATTTCCTGGATTGCGCAACTTTCTGCTAAAGGCTTTCAAGGAAGCGGTTGGCGAGCTCCAGTAATATATTTTCTAGCTATTTACAAAATGTTTCATTGTAGTCGTTTACTGACTGCAAATTTTGTGCGCCAAAAAGTAACTTCTACCCTTTGCTTAAAACTAGGTTTACTTGTAGGGGTTTTACAAACAGTTCTAAGCTTGAAATTTAGGCACCTTTTCATTGAATAATTTTGAATTGGTACCTTTACTTGTTTTGATCATGCGATAAGTAATGTCTAAGTTTGGGCGTGATTTTTAAATATCTCAGTAATGGGAACAAAATTTATACTTTGACGTCAAGCGCTTTGCTCTGTTGAAGCTCAAAAATTTGCTGAGGGACAGTCTCACCTCTGACATTTAGGATATAGTCTTGATTTGAGTTGTTTTGATTTTGAATGTAATCCTCGCCAAAAGTGGCTTACTTTCACCTTTGTTTATGCAATCGGTTTTTAAGTCATCAGTGGTGCGTTTGAGTGAAGCTAACCTGATGGAAAATAGTTCAAATGCCATATTTTTATCCCATTTTTTACTTGGTCCTCAACCACTCAGTTTCACCAACTTTAACAGCCATTAGGGCTAGGATGCTTGGAAAACCGGTGTTACTTTGTCTTCCTGGAATAAGTTCCCTTAAAAACTTACATTTTAGTTCTCCGACGATGGGCAGAGCAAAGTTGTTCGCTCTTCTCAACCTCTTGAGACGACTTCTTCCCCCAATACAACAAGCAACCACGGATGGCACCATAGTGCAGGCGTTTGTTCCTCTTGTATTCAGGCACGCTATTATTTGAAAATTGCCCACATTGGTTTGGGCAGTTCTTATTCTTTTTTTGAATGTTAGCATGTAAGTACCGACGTGGTTGCTTGCCGCTTCTGTTAATAGGTACGCTGGAGCCGCAGACGTTAGGATTCGCCTAATCGCTGCCAGAGCGTTGGTCGCTGTACTGCAACCTGCATGTCTACCGCGTGTGGCACGTCAGATTCTCCTCATCGTTTCTCCCTACTTTACCGCCCATCAGTCTCCCCACCTTCAAACCAACTGTGTCCATGGAATGCTCCTTCACGTCTGTTCCTTCTCCCTTCATCCTTCAATATGATTTACTATGCATCTTTTGATATTTGTTCATTCAAAGCGTTAGCACGGATTCAGCGTATATTGTGGGCTTTCCAAGCTGTACAAGTAGCCTCATGCCTCTAATTTTTTTCAGGGCATGTTAATGGGACATCGCAGTCCTTTTTGAGAGGGATTTTGGACGTTACAATCAAACACATCATGGTTGCAACAACCAGTAATACCCGATGCTTCGTATAGGTTGGAAAGAAATCTATCTGTTGTCTTATTTAGTGGTACTAGATAGATTTCATTAGAATATAAGATCTCCATGTCTACAGAGGTTCGTCATAGCTATGTTTAATAGTTTGCGGTTTTCCAGAACTGTATTCTGTATCTCCATTAGCTCATGATTGATACGATTGAAAACTTGGGGTGTGTTTCTGTTTCAGCTTTTGGAAATCCTCAAATGCGAATATTTTCCTGTGCGCGATATGGACGCAATGCAAAACAGTCCTCATTATGCATATTTTAGCGAAATATCTGCCTTGCTTTCCAATATGGTCGGGTTGTGCATGGACTCGTCGTCCAATCTCTGTCTGATCATAAGGCAAACATGCTTGGCGTGTGGTCTGGCCTTTGGTCTGCCAACTACGTTGCCAGCCATCAAACGAAAACGATGTTATCCCCTTTGGTCGCCTTGCACTCTTGATTTATCCACAATGGAGCTTCTGGTCCAATTTCGCAGTGCATTCAAGGGAAATCCCTCTCTTCAGGTGATTATTAAGAATGTGGCTGATGATGCTAGTCCGGAGGTAAGGGTTCTCGATACTGCCTACGTATCTATTTTTAGTTGAAGCGTTTAATTCTAGGGTTGCTCGTAAGGCGCCTCAACAGCAACAATGACGATTTTCCACGATGCATGCGTTTGCTGTGGTACGAGGATGTTGTCAATTTACTTTCGGAAATTTCAGCTTCGCCTTTTTACACCCAATCAAGCGGTGGACATCTTGAATTATCAGCTTACAGTTCACTACTTGTTGATGAGATTATTGCCTTTGTTAATCGTTCATACCAACCCTACTCTCTGATCGGTTTCCATGCTTCGCAATTGCTTGCATACCTGTTAACCACTTCAACTCCCGATCAAATGGCAAACCAAAGTGAGCTATTGGGGCAATGTAATCAGCTTTTCACTTCGATTGGGGAACTTCCTGCTCATTTGGGACCGCTGTTGACTGTCTACGCGTTAATCTCAAAGAATAAAGTTGAAGCATTAGACTCTCTTTCAAGATACATAGACCCGAAACACCGTTGTCCTTTTTGGAGCACTCGCGCTGAAGCTCTTCTAGCTGTCGATCGCTTTCTCGCTCAAAGTATTGCTAATAGAACTTGTAAGGCTTTTCAATTAATGCACCGTTTTATTGTACTGCGGTCTTCATATAACTCACTTCTTCGTTGCGTGCAGGCATCCGTCGTCACTTTCGTATCAATTTGGCTGTTTTGCGGAATCTTTTTTTGGAGACTGATGACGAAGTGCTAATGACAGCTTCCACAACGGCCTTAAAAATGCTGCCAAAAACTGATAGGTTTCCTCAGAACCCACTACCGCCGGTTATTCAGCCCGCTTTTCTACTCAATTTCATTTTCGTATTTAACAATGATGCCGTAAATTCCATCCTTGATTGGTGTTCTGAGGATCTCAAGGAAAAGTTGGAACACTGTGCTGGTTTGGAGGTAATTTCATTGTTCTAATGCTTAACCTCTGTGTGGCAAGATAATCATGAGTTCTTGTTTCATTAAATATCTAGAAGCCTCCGTGTGTGTTTGTGACAGAGGGATCTGCTACCCTAACAAGCATTACGGTGTTCATCACACTCCTCTGCTCAGCTCTCAAAAAGTGGGCTTTGGCTTCCTCACAGACGGACAGAATCACCTTTACGTTGAATCAGATACGTCGGCGTGGTTTGGCGCAGTCATTGACTGTATCCTCATCCGAGGAAGACTTCTCTCGTTCGAGTAGAAACAATACTCCTCTACGAATGGTAGCACAGTTGTTTACCCGTCTGCTAAGGGATCTTGAGGAGGAATTGGATTAATAAATTCAAATTACGAGTCAAAAGTTTTCATACCTTCCCTCGACTACCTACCTTTCAATGGTGGAAACATTGAGTTGTAAATAAGTATTTTTCTAATCGGTTTTTGTCAACCTAAATAGACTTGGATTGTCAGAAAATGCTGCAGTGTTTTGTAGTATTCCGTTCTGAGTGATTGTCTAATTTGGATGATTAAAGTATTTCAGAAAAGTGGAGGTTGGATTCGCTTGTGTGAAAGTTGTTGTTCTCAATTGTGTAATTTGTGATGGAATTTATAAGTGCATTTGTAAAAGCGATAATGTTTGCTTCAATTCTGCCTCTTCTTTGGCTTTAGACTTTGCATTTTGAATTGTGCTGGTTTCCGCCACGTAAAACTTGAAGTATGTTTGATTTCTTGCGACTGGAAGCATAGTGTTTGAAACCCCACACTATAATTTGGATGGTGGTGTTAAGAGTGTGGTGAGTGATGCCACATTAAACCAGTGTTCAAAATGCGCTAAAAGGTAGCTGGGACCAATCTAACTGGTATCATACGAATTGATAACACTCAAGGAGAGGCATTCCAGCTTTCAACTCCTGAAATATGCCCTTGCCGAGCGTCAGGAAGTTCCGAGATAAATATCCTTAACATTGATTCAGAAGCATTTGTCACAGTGGGCAGGCAGCAATGCTGGTCAATAGTGACTTTGAAAATGCATGTGCAACCACAGTTTTGCTAAGGACAGAATTTCTATGAGCTCACGGTACGCAAATTTGAAATTATTGATAAATATGCGTTTGCTGAAGGTGAAATAAGCAACGTTGCACCACGAAGTCGCTTACTCTATGTGCGCTGAGAACAGATGTGGCCGAGAAGTGTACGCCGAATAGCCACGCGGAATAAAGTGGTGGCGCCAAGGAATACACATCAAGCGGGGATTTGGAACTACCAGTGTGATGCATAACACGGGACATACACATACTCCAATTGCAGTTTGCAAATTGGACACTGATGCTCGTCTGTACTAGGGGAGGTAGGAGGCTGTTGCATGGAATATGATTGTGCCGGCTGCGCAAACTTCAACGATTCGACATCTTTCACAACATCCAATATCTCTTTCCCTACTAACCGCTGGGGTCCAAGGAGGGCAAGTGTGTGATAGGGGCATAATCAGAAGTGAAAGTCACCTACTATCTCTGGGAAATACATTACACAGAGAGTTAAGTAGAGAAAGTTGCCTAAAATAATTTTGAATCCTTCAATTCAGGGTTAGCGTCCACGCGGATGGCTACGTGCCAGTTCGCATAAATGGATTCGAATGGGATAATTTTTTACTCGCCTCACTGGGTAAATTGTCCTGTGGCTTAAAGTATCGCACTAATAGAATGCACTCTTCACATCTGGAGAAGCTGATGACATGCGAGGGGAGGCGCTCTGGTCAACGCTCTCAACGATTAATCTGTACCATATTCGACTTCTTATAGAGCTTGAACCATGGTGATACGTTTTTGACCAAAGAAGGGACTGAGTGAAAGTATAAGAATATACCAGCCAGTGTAAGTATTTAATAAGAATAAGCGACATGACGGAATGCCCATTTCTCAAGCAGTAGTCATCTGATCTTACTGACGCTGGTATGTTTGATGACGGATCTGAAAATCACCAAGTAAAAGAAGAAGTGAGATACGGGAGTGTTCGACATTGGAAGAAACTGAGGAGGAAGGAGAGAGGGAGACGAGGTGAGCAGGCTGGAAAGTAGCTACTTTGCTACTGCCGTTGGTGCCTTTGAAGGAGCTTCTCACATTGACTGGATACTGAGGCTCTGCTCAAGTGGCAGAAATTGCCTATTCATGGCACTTCTCGATTTTCTGTTAAGATTATCGACAGTGTGTTGTGCATGCAGTGAATTGCTTTTGGTTGAAACACAACGCATGGATGTATCAAACGCAGTTCGGCTCGCCTGAGGTCCAGCAGCTGAAATCCCTAAAAGGAAAGAACATCGCTACGGATGATTCTGCAGTTTTTAGTAGACAAAGCTATTTTACAAACTGTCAACCAACAATAAACTGTTTGGGCAACGAGTTACTTACTGAGATAACCTACCCTGCACAATGTAATCAAAAGAGAATAATCATGACTTTGCTTAAATAAAGGATAATCTCGGCAAAGCTGCTACTTCAACCAAACTTACAAAAATTGTGTAATCGATTACTTTATTCGTTCAAAAGTTACTTACTAAATTCAACTAGCCGTGTGTCAGAAGCGGTAAAATGTTAAAGTCTTCACCAAAAATACAAGATTATTGTACAATGTTGAAGTTTTTCCATAAATTATGATCTCCTAGTGTTTTGGCCAATTTCATATTGGTTGGGCGGTAACACAGGATCTCAGAATCTAAATAACAATTGCAGCACAATAATGGATGAAATGTAGCCGCATGGAAACTGCATCGAGGAAAGTAAATTTTTCAAAAATCTCCAAGGTTGTAACAACAAATGAAGGTTTTAATCTTGATTCATCAGAAGCTTGCAGGTTTATAAATACTTGCAATGCTACTGCAACAAGGCAAAAAATGCCCGTTTCTAGAAAACCAAGTTGCTCCATTGGTACTGATTGACAAATTTACACAGAAGTGAAAGAGCTCGTTAGCTTATATGCATTAGAATAGAAACTTGGAGAAGTCTCACCACCTCCATCCGAACAAAGACCTTCCTTAAACATGGGTGAATTTCGGCCTTTGACAGAGAAAGTCTGTTGATGGGGGGATGGTGTGGTACCGTAGAGGACGAGCGTTCCAGGTTGGGATTGTTTGGTCCATTGTGTGAGGACAGAGGAGGCAGCAGCAGATATAGTAGAGGAGCGCACCGTGCCGAATCGCGGGCCCTCGTAACGGGTAGTGTTACCTACTCGCGCTGTCACCACTGGCCCTCCAGCCGCCAGCACAGAGAGTGAAGACGGCTGCTGCAATGGCAGTTGAGATGTTCGGATTTGTGGGGTCTGGGGCGCCTCGCAGCGGTGCAGGCTTAGAGAGGAGAGCGCCACCCCTGGAGGTAGGGTGTCGAGGAGGGCCTCCGCACTGTCCTGCATCCCGAAGAAACACTCGCGCTCCAACTTCGGATGCACACAGCCTCTGCTCAGAATCGGAAGGTTACGCGGCATTGCAAACTCGTTCAGACTGATGGGAATGGTGCGACGCACTGGCTTGCTTGGCATACTGGAGCGCGAGTTGTTTGACTGTCGCTAAACGGTAATAAAAACGAGTCTATGCACTGAAAATATGTCAAGTGTGGCGAATTCTCTCCCCAGATTTTGAGAGCCACTTTAAAAGTAATATTACCTTCTCAATTTCATGAAGAATAGCTTTGAGCCTTACGTATCATTAATGCTTTGCAATAATGCTCCTTGAACATTTGAAGTTTGAGTCCATCTAATTCATCCAATTTATCAAAGTATGAAGTTGTTTAATTACCCTAATTTTACGAATTCCGATATTCTGAATTCAAAATAGTTTGCATGTTGGAGAAGTAAAACAAATATCTGGCTGCGTTAGCTATAGGCGCGAAGCTTTCAGGCAAAATTTATGCCCTTGGAAAGTCACAGACATTGCAACTGTAAGTATCTTTGCAATTTTTAAAGCCCACCGAAAACGCCGTTTAAGCCTCAACTGTGGACGCTAGTTTTGCGCGAATCCCTACATTTGCCGCATCTGCTCGGTTTGCATCGACTGCCTGTCACAAATGCATAAACTATTCACAACAAATCTACAGCACTGTTTAAAATACGCCACTGTTTCCTAGCACTTCAAATCTTGGAAGATTGATCTAATTAAAGTATTATTATGCCATTTTGAGACGGGTTAAAGTACAAAAGCACTATAGTCTGACAAATACGTTAAGACAAAGGGGGCATCCCAATTTGCTTAGCTGGCCAGCTATGGTGAGACCATCACTTCCATCTGGGATAGAATAACAAAGCGCAGGCATGGTAAAATGTTTATTTGCTAGTGGATGAAGAGCAGAAGCAAGTTAACATATGGTTGCGACTACCTTTTAGAAAATGTGGAAGTAAACTCACTGCTCTCAGACGCTGTCCGAGTTTCCGATTTTCCCGCGAGGACGGCACATCTACTTGCAAATTTGTGGACAATGAAATAAGGTGTTGAGAAAGCTCTTTTCTACGCATGCACTTATGCTAATAACGAAAAATGAACAAAAATTAAGTAAAGATGTTTTAGTTGATGGAGGTGATGCGCACGATAGCTTAGTTCTGCTTCGTTCATGGGTCCTCCTTATTAGCCTTATTAAAATGTTTATGGATTTTTCTCCTTTACAGATAAAGCATACTCGAAATTTCTATAAAGACGACTTGATAGCGCTAGTGGTCTATGCTTTTGTGAAGTCATTGCAATTTGTCGGGAATTCGTTATCTGAAGCAAGCTCCAAGCAAACTTAATTTACACGAATGTCTTATGGATGAAAACTGCTTTCGAGAATACAGCTATAAAAACTGTGTTTAGGGCATATTTCGTGCACATCCCAACTCACACCACCATACCACATCCGCTAGAGTTTGAAAAATTGGACACAAAAATTAAATCCTCTAAATGAAATAACCACTAGACCATAAATATGTCACATCTACTTTATTATTTGAGACAGTACTGCAACACACTTGTATGCAACAACTGCTCACCAACAAAGAATGTTGCATGTATGCAAAGCTGACAGCTAACCTGAGAATGGAAAAAGAAGGGAGCAGAATAAGGGCAAGAAACAGTCTTACTACTCATTGAAGAATTTTGGAACTGGGGAAGTGTAATCTCAATGGGTTTAGCCAATGACTGCTGGCGTGCTCTTTCGCGATCCACAATGATCATCTTTTTAGGCAGTCCATTGGAGGGCTCAACACCGGGACTTCCGGAGAGGAGTCTGTAGACGGCGTCCACCACTCCAAGGCTGCGAAGCAACACAGCACGCTTCTCCATGGCTAGACAGCGCTCGTGTTCCTCTGCCTCGTCGATACGCATGGCCACAAGGGAGTTGAGCGATGCTGGCGGTATTGCTTGCAGATGCTGCGGCGAAACCTCTCTTCTTGATTCACCACGTGAAAGGGACCCCACCAAGTCGCCTTGGGTCCGTTCCACGCACCCCGACGTTCCTCCGCGGCTTTTCGAGGTGCGTCGGCGCACCCCACCCACTGCCGGCGTCCGCCCCGGACTCTCCGGACGCAAACGATTTTGACGAGGTCGAAAAATTGATTCTAATCTGTCTCTCCGCTCACGAATCTCCTCGCGCAGCTGTCTGCAAGAGCATGCACATAGTCCAAGCCAATGTAGTTCTCCAATGCAGTTACAACTACCCTTGACAGCTCAGTGCAGTTGACAGCAATAATAATAATATTGAAGTTGGTTTCTTATGATTTGGACACTGTGCGGACTTTGAAGCAGAAATCTTTCGATTATTTTAATATAAAAAAATTAGCTTAGGATTTTATTGAAGAAAGTGAGCATGATGGAGTAAAATCTTGTTTAGTTTTCACCTGGAATGCTGCATGCGCGCCTTGAAAGTGGCAGTCTCGGTGAAGAGAGTAGTGGTGTTGTTAATGTATTTTTCATACTGTTCGTTATTTTTGGAGGGGTAGATTCGACGAAAATTGCCCAAGTGCTCGTTTTCGTACTCTAGGGCCTTTGCGGCCCACCTCTCCATCTCCGCATTCATGTCTTCCCTGGCGCAAAGGTATAGAAATAAGGAAATTACATCTTTTTGCCTTCGCCTTCAAAAACAACTTACAAAATAATTCATTAACTAGTCAGGATTAACTTAATCGGATATATGGCATTCATCAAAATGTTAACTTTCCATGCGCAAATTCTGGCACTTATGAACAACTTCAATTCATTTTATCACGTATCCGTTCATTAACTTAACCTTGTAATCCAGACATTTTTTATTGTAACTTCTTGGTGCCGCGAATTTAAAAGATTAAACATACCTTATTATAGAACCATCATTAGAGAAACTATAGCTCAAGTTTGCTACCAAAAGCCTGCTTTATTTCCATCAACTAATTATGATATGATAGGGTAATTATGGTACGCAGAAGCATTAAAACTTACCGAGAGGCCTTTCCGAAGTTTCGCCTCAATAGACGTTGGCGAATGCGGCGTTTATCCTCCTCGATACATTTTTTCCTGTCCACCGCTTCGAAATTGGCTAGTTTTAGGGTATCCCAGATGAGAGCCTCCTTAATCTCCTTGTCCAATTGACTGTCCGTATGGAAGCTTGGGGAATGATTTACCTAAATGTGTTAATGCATCCAACTTTTCAGTGCCATGACCCATTATGCGACGTATAATTTGGTTGCAATTTTCCAAGAGAAACTAATAAGTAATTAGACATGATGTTAAGAGAATTTCACTCGATTGACGATCGTCCACCGTTTGGAATTGATATTTGATTGTAATTAAAAGGCAAATAATGCAATAGAACCAGCAATTAAGGTACCACCATAAATTTTTATCTCATAAAGCATGTTAGTTCCACAAGTTGTTCGTTCAACTCAGTTAACTCATATCAAACTCGTAAATAAACCTAGCAATGTTGTTGAGAAATTTAACATTAGTACAATCTAGTAGCATTGTCCACCTAATTATTTTAAAGGTAATGGGTAGCTCTGATTACTTAATCAAGTCTTATTGATGAGACGGTGGGATTTTTCTATTTTCCCATCTTTTTAATATGCATGCTGTATGACATTTAAAACTCGACCAATTGTGAGGAAATTGATTGCATCAATCCAAAAGAAAAGCCCCTTTTTCGCATCACACAAAGGAGTACAAAATTTTCCGATCAGGTAGGCCTTCATAAACGGCACGTCGTATTTAACCCAGAAACTACTAGTCGGTAAGCAAAATTGTGACAGGACGCGGTCACGGAGACTCATTACGTCTCTTCTTGTAAGCACAGTTAAAGCTAGTCCAGCATATATGTGCTATATGAATATGGAAATACTCACTTCAATGACATAAGGCCGCATCTTTCGATCGAGCATGACGTCAAAACCGAGGATTTCGAAGCATGCCGATGTTTCAATATGGTTGGGAAAGCAGGTCCTGTAGTTGTGCCTTAACACGGGTAAGCCTGACATCAGCACCTTGAGGATCACATCGTCAATGTCACGCCAGATCTATAAACACGATTCATTTTGGCTTAAGGTAATCTTAAAATCGGCAACACAAAGGCAAAAGTTATCCTCAGTCCAAAGGCATTTGTACTTTGCCACTTTCATTAGCGACAAACGGTATTGAACTTTAACACCGCGGTTTTCTGCTAACTTACCACTACGTTAATTCTGCCAGGTACTACAAAGCGGTTGGAGCAGCCGTTGTTTTCCGCTTCACTGGCAGAATTGCTGACAATTCTAAACAAACCACAGCATGTCCGAAGCACATTTTACTGAGGTAAATGATATGAGTTCAATCTATGGCCTTTTAAAAACCAAGTGCGATGAATGGATCAGTCATACTGCAGACTGTTCAACTGACGGTTCAGTGAATACATCCAACTTGTAGTAGATAAATTTTTGTCTTTAATATGATTAGGACAGAATCCAGTTGCAGTCTTTCTATTCACACGTAATGCATATTAATTTTAATTCTATCCAGGACAGCCACACTGTCATCAGTCAGCGAGACGATATCTGCAGTTTTTGATGAGGATGAGCACACTATGAATCGATGATTTGTACGATGCTAATCCCAAAATTTTTGGGATCACCTTAAATCCTAAATAATCCGCGCCACTGAAACTTCAATTCACACTGGTTCAAAAAGTTTGACAGGCAGTCATGTTTACACATTTAACACAGTAATGTAAGCACATAATAGTGATTGTTAAAAAGCATAAAATTTTGGAGAATAAAAATAGCTGACCCAGCGAAGCACCGTAAGTTACCTAAAGTGGTTGTGGTAGTTGAGAAGCTCACCTTATCCACGTCGTAGCCGTGCTCGATGAGCCAACAGTTGACGGTGGTGATGCGTCGCTTTGTACCGGCCTCTTCGTCCTCACGAACGAAGCTGTTTGAGTGCTTTTGGATGGCGTAGTTGGTAAGGTGCATGAAGACATTTCCTACGTTTGCCGTTGTAGGCTCTCGATAAGGCTGCGTAGTGAAGCGTGCCAAGCCGTCTTTGAACATAAACACTCTCAGCGGCACTATTGACGTAACCAGCACGTAGAGTCGTAGGTCAAACTTGAAACCGTCTATTAAAAAGGGCTGGAAGAGTAAAACACATCATCATCAAGTAGTATTAGTGATGGAAATTCGGGACATGTAGTTTTGCTTAAAGAGGAACTGGACGGTATACCATTCCACCTAACAAGTTTTCATTCTAAAAGAGATGTGTCATGATTGGTAGGACAAAACTACAGTAGCGCTTCGTTTGAAATTAAGTGGTGATGTAGTTCTATAAATCGCACATAATAAATTCGATTTGCTGCCTAATGGACCTGTGAAATCTTATGCTTATCTTGAAGGAATTGAGTTTTAATAACTCACCATGTTTGAGGGCGACCTGCGTCACTTTTGACTGCGGTATGAAACCGATGGCAGTTTGCTATTGAAGTTTAGATAAATTGTAGTTCTACTTTGCCTGAACTGGTCAAAATGGTAAATACTAATGAAGAAACAGTCTATGTGAGGTGACGCTCAGTCCTTTATCTCAAAAATAGTGATGTTTTATTGAGGGTGATGAGATGCATAAATTAGCCTTTGGTTGAACGCAGTTACCAGTCTCACATATCCCATGAAAACACTTCAGAAGCGTCGTGCTCCCTTATTCTTACTCGGCTGATGTATGTCTGGCAAATAAGATTTTCTGTTGCCTTGATCTCACGAGGAGTCTTCGTAATCCAAATTCCTTTGCCCTGGCATCCTGTATCCGGCTTCAATATGTACGTGCGGTTCTTCTTCTGTCGCGCGTACTGTTGCAGATCGCCCCAACTAAAAGTGACCAAGGTCATACCTTCACATCTCAATTCGGCTACATAACTTTATGTGTTCAATGCCAAAATCCGTTGGCTTCTATTCGCTTAAATCTTCCATTCAATAAAATATTGTAATAACGAGTTGTGGTTCGTGCTGAAAGTAGTGTAGAGAAATTTTAGTAAACGTCATGTTTTTTTTCTTATTTGAGAGCTCATCTTTAAGGATCGTAGTGAAAAGCATAAAGTTTTCCTGTAGAACCGATGAAAATTATCAGAACCTTTTGCTTGTCTTGCACGTTTAAGTGAAAACAGCTCGGCATGTTTTGACCAAGGTTTCATTAAATGCGACAAGTTTGGAAATATTACAAGTGTTTTCTGGAAAGGTGATAAAAGCACTTATCCCCAAGGCAGACTGCTACCGAAATCACGACTTCAGACTTTCACGACAATGCACGCGAATGTTGCTCTCGCACCCTAACAAAATCTACTCAACAGAACTTCACATATACCAAATATGTTATCAGATGCTGACAAATGTGAAGTGCAAATTTAAAGGACATTACTAGTGTTGAAATCTACACGTTACAAAGCGACGAACATCAATTCGAATTAGACAGACATTCCATTGATATGGGCTAATTAAAACGATCTTCGCTGTTAGAGACGTCTGGGCCTAAGGGTACACGGACGAAGTGTCGCAAGAAAGGAGCAAGAAGAATAACGGCCTAGACTCACTCAGCGGGCAAAATCCATGTTTTGGGAAAAATGCTGTATTCTTTGGGGAACAGTTTCAGCATTCGATTGAGATTGCGGGCAAGGGCGTCCTTTCTGCAGATCTCAGACATTCCTGGAAAGTGGTTGATTTTCTAAAATTGACCAAGCACATTGTAACGATGGCTGCGAAGCTATGTGCTGGTCTATATTTTTTGGTTGGCATTTGTATCTTGAATTTAAATGCTAGCTGACAACAATACTAAGTAATGTATTGTTTCAAGCTTCTTTAAAAAAGCAACTATATTAAAAAGCATTTCGACTACAATGTCTCGAAAAAAACAGGAACTCATTTGCCCTAGGTATTTGTGATGTACAACAATTTAGAAATGATAAAAAAGTTAAGATTAGACTAACTGGATCCCTTTAACTTTATTTTTAAAGCATAATTCAACGTGATAATGTTGGCAAACTGGAAGAAAATTTGGTTTGAATAACTGCAAGAAAAGATCAGGCCTGAATCAGAAATACCCGTTCAACTGTATTGATTGGAGCAAGATTATCCAAAACATTACGTAAGTATTTTATTACAAAAACAAGCAGGCATTTAATAAAATGGACATTTTCAATGTAATGAGCGAAAAGTACCTATCCTTTAGACTACCTAAAGCGCTTCAGGTGCTATTTCAAACTTCCAATTCTGTTCATATGAAGTACTAATGGCTCTGACATTTATTGGCCTACATCAAATAATGTGAGGCAAGTACAATTCTATTTGGTCATATCTGCAATATATTTTATGAGCATACATTTGATTTTCACACGAATTTCGATCCCTAGTTCCGTTTATTAGTTTCTACTTTAGATTGCATGAGGTTGATTTTAACTGAAGGCTACCTGCCATTTTTTCATAGAGACTACCCTCTCAATAGCAACTGAGAGATCTGTCCAATAGAGATTCCATTCTTCATCGTCTCCCACCTCTCTGAAGCCAAACCTTTGTGAAACGCGTCTAACTGATACGAAAACGAAAGCAATAATAAGTTGTTTGGATGGGTTTAATTTTATCAATTTTAATATCGAAGGTGGAGTAACAATATAATGCGTTACTTGTACCGATAATTAAAACCAGCAGTACTCATTGTGTACATTATGGTGTAATTTGCAAAATGTTTTGCTAAACGCAGACTCATAAGGAATACCCACCTGAGTCATATCGGCAGTTTATCAAGTTGATCTCAAGTCTAAATACGTCTAGTTAGGGTAGTATTTAAAGAAATTGTTACCTTTTTTTTCGCCTGGTCTTTTTCTGAGGCATTCGAATAGAGAGAATAGGCTCTTCATAAGTGCCATTGGGCAGAATTTGACTTTTTATACAAAACAAGTTTTCTTGATCAAGAGAAGTATTAAGCTCTAACTCTTTTTCTGAATCTCTATCATACTCTTCATAATTATCTACTTCTCCATCTGCCTCATCTATAAGGCGACGCGGCAGTGTCAAAGTGCCCAGTTTGTCAATGAGAGTAAATCTTGGTCCATAATTGGTGTTACAATCATAGTTAGGATGTATTGCTGTGCTAACACCCTCCTCTGCTTCTTCATGCGTCTCCAGCACCTCGTCATCTTCTTCGTGGTTTGCAACTGGCTCACCTCCAGCAAAATTTACTCCACCTTTTATTAATGTATTTTGTCTAGATAGTGCAGTCGCGCAATAAACTTCGGGGGCATCATTCTGCGAGATTTAAAATGTATGCTATATTTTCAGTTAAAATATTTCTATTACAAGCGAAATAAAGTAAAGTGAAGCGAAATGCTTACAAGGATGGAACGATCAAGTAAAAGTACAATATACGGTTGCAACTGCCTGAAATGATAATCTCTTGTGCTAATACTCAATAATGAAAGGCGTACTAGCATTTTTGGTCCTCACAAAATGAATGTACTCAATATGTTTTTAAGGTCGAAATGCATTTTAATTTAATAATCCATACCACATTTTGGCATTAAATCGGACTAGAATTTTCTGGACTCCGTAAAACTGCTTTGAGCGTAATGCAGCCTCCTTGTAAAAACAATTGGGTGGGTATAGTTAATAAAAATTTGACTCACCATAATTAATAATACCAGTTATCACGCATTTCGCGTGAAAATAAAAAGGGCGGCTGGTTTGGCTGCCTAGTGCTGTTAGTTACTAGGCTAATCAAACATTTGAAGTCTTGCTCTAATTATTCGTTATACCAAGATTGGTTATTGATTAGCGCCGTGCAAATTTTGATTGTAATTTTTGATAGACAAGTATGGTGCTAGTTGAAATATCACACCTGACGAACCAACGTATCAAATGTATCCCATTAGTTGGGGATACCAACGTGAAGTTCTCAAAAGCATTATAGGCTCCACTTTACCTTCAATGCACATACTTGCTACCACAAAGTAAGAAATTACTTAAATAAATTGAATTTGTTTGCCTCTTCTGCTAGTGAATTGCGCCGGTTGTTAAATTCTAGGTTTCGGTAAAGGGGGCACTTTGGATCCTCCCACTGTGCCTTCGCCAACCCATGGCAGCTCCTCCAAACTCTAATGTAGGTCAGACGTATATGTTTTGCTTTAGTAATCACCCTCACTTCTTCCTTAGCGCTAGAATGAAATAGTTCTTTTCCTTTCTCTCCTATCACATGGATTATTCCCGAAAGGAATAAAATCAAAAAACTGGCTGTTGCTGCATTGTGCATTGGTAGGAGGGTAGATAGCTAACCTTTGTGTCATTGATCAAGCCAAACTCGATACATAATTTATTATTGCAATGCCTAGAGTTCTTGAAATGTGTCTTTTAGACGAGTGGCGACAGCACAGTACGAGCAGGTCAGTTCTCAAACCCCAAAAGGAACCATCCTTCAATATTCCGTCAGTACTTAATTGCCCTTAATCTTGTCAAAGACAATGAGATTGCCTCACAGTAGTCGATCTTCTTGTGCTAGCAGTAGTCGCAAGGAAGGAGAGGCGGATGGAAGAAGCCATACGATTGTGTTCCGGTACTACGGCTCCCAACTATGTACATACACACATACAGCTAGACTACTACCTGGTTGTGATTGTTTCAGTTGAGTCTTCACATTAGCACGAAATATGAATTGGATAGGTAACCCTTGGGAAATTTCGCAATAGTTAGCATTGATAAATTCCCCTTCAAAGGTATAGAAGCACTCGAGGTGTCAACCCCTGACAAGGTCTTTAAGCTATCCTGTCAATAAAATAGTTTAAATCTTCGCGTAGGGAACAAACTCAATTATTTAAAGCGATTGCTGGTCCATTGTTAAGAGACGTGATATGAAAGCATGGTAATAGCAATTTGAGTGATATGCATTAGATTCCTAACATAGCCCGAGCCTTCTCATAGCAGGCGTAGGATATACTGACAGCTGGAATCACCTTCAGCATATTGGCACCCATTCCGCGGTACAGACCCATTATGCCTTCGGTTTTGATGATCCTTTGGACGAGCCTTTCCAATGAGATCTGTGAAGAAGCGCACTTGCAAAGGTAAGGCAAGGAACCTGAGTTGGGAACTACAGTCATAATTAAGGTTTTGTCAGTAATCACGTGTTTCGAAGCCCGATTATGCTGGATGAGCTGTTATCATGATAACCTTGTTTCAAAAAAGTATTTTTGGCATGAGTTTGTATCCACTAGAGTTCAATGACGAGCGTGATTCTCCAAACAAAAATAACGGGGTAGGAGAGCATCAATGACCTTTTTTCATTTATGCAGCCTTAGCTGAGAAGTAGTATTAGCCAGCCACCACCTGTCGCCAAATATACCATTCAAAATACTTGGATTTTTACCCTAATTTGGCGCTCAATGCTGTCTTAGTACATCTTGACGTGATAATTTGTTTCAAAACGGTCTCACGAGAATGCGGTATAGTATTGTAACTATTAATAAAACGCCCGATGTACAATAATACAGCTATTACCCCCAAAATGCCTTCAGGTGATTGACGCCCAGTAAAAGGCGTTCCTTGAGACAAAATATCACGCACTCTGATCGACTGAAAGGTAGGAGAGAGACGCACCTTTTCGCTTTCTGCCTGCAGTTTGGTCTTGATTAGGGCGAGGGGGTAAGTGGCGACTTGGCCGCAGACAGAGGAGCAGGCGCCCGCGGTAAGTGAGACGTAGACGGGTGGTCCAGTCAATTTCTGAGTTCCCGATTTCTCCGTGCTTCTGTTGAGCGCCTTGACGTAGAGCGTCTTGAAGGTCTCATAGAGAGCTAAGTCGATGCCAGCGTAGGGCAAAATGCCTACCAGGTTGGGAACATAACCTCGGTAGAATATCCACATTCCGTGCTCGCCATAGAGTTTTCTTGCGCAATCAAAAATCGACGAATACTGACCCGTTTTTCGAAGGCACATACGCGTTTTCAGCACCTGTGGGGCGATTAGTTGAAACTATGTCTAAGGTTTAGTTATATACATGCTTCATAAGTGCTAGTTTTATGCAAAATAATTGTCATAAAATAAGTCTCACCTTAATTTCAAGAGGGATCTCAGGTATGAGATTTCTCGCCTTCAAGGCGACAGAGTTATCTTTACGTTTACATTTTTATAAAATACTCGTTGTAAATCCAGATAACGTCTCAAGTCACATAAAGGATGAATGTGATAGGGAGACGGCAGATTAGCTTTTCGGAACATTTGCCCGCTTTAGATCTAAGGACTTTAGTCCTACAGTTCAACGCTAACTCCTTTCTTAAAAACTGAGCGAATAGGGCGGATTCAGCATAATAACCAAAAACAAATGTTGACCGTTGTAGAAATTACCTCCAAGATGCTTTGAGATGAGGTGTTCCTACTTCTTCCCAACAAATGAAAACCAAAATTTTTGCTAATTCATTTACAAAGCATAAGAAGCAGTGTTACTCTGTCTTCTCACCATACCTCCATAGGATAGATGAGAGTCTGTGAAGTGGCTCCAGCAAGAGCGCCTGCAGTGAACTTTTCCGGCATCGACAGAGGCTCGGTGGAACCGTCCTTCTTGAAAAACAGCCTTTTGTAAGTCTCATAGGCCTGGAAGCGGAAAGCTTGTTCGGGTGCTATTTTAATGCAGTTGACACCGTTACCACGCCACATAGAAATGTACCCGCCCTCCTTGAGCATGCGCCGAAAGGAGCCCACTAGACCCGTGGAGGCGGCCCGACCGCCTCGAGCCTGGTAGATAGTTTTGATTCGATCCAAAGGTGCCGTAGCCGTCCGAGACACACACCCAGCAAGTCCTAGTCGGGCACACAATGAGGTTCTCACTCACGCATAAAGTTCATCTTTCACCTCAGTGTTACAGGCGAGTCAATAAAACACGTAATGCAAACGCCTAACGTAACCAAAGAGTCTATGCTTAAAGTTAGTGAGTAAAAGTTAGTAACTTCTTTAGCTTAATGATCATACAGAAAATAGATTAAATACTTTTACCGGTCGAGCGCCCGGCAAAATTTCCCTTTTGGCCTGGTTGCATGGCGCTCGCATTGCGGTGTGCGCAAAACAAGTTTTGCCAAAACAGACCAACCAAGTCATCACTCTTGTTCTTTTATCACATGTCACATGTCTTACGACCAGGCAGTTACATTATGAGTTTTTGTAAACATTGCTGCTCAGGTCTGCCAAAGGCTTCACGTGGTTAATTGCGACAGCCTGCGAGGTGGTTTTAGCTGTATAACGCCATTACCAACTCCGATGTAGTTCCATCTTTGACTTGTTATGATAAGGTTATGATTCTGGTTTGTCGAAATAGTGGGCATAAAACTTCAATGTGGTAGAGCTATGGTGAGAGGCGAGGCAATCAACAATAAGTATGCATCAATTTTGACTAAATTATGCTATTATGCTGAAACATTGACGTCTACAAAAAAAGCAAGTTCGTGCTGTTTTGTCACCAAAGCTTTCGTGCATCCTTAAAGAGAGCATTCAGAGTGGGTCGCCATAATCGGTCTGGGCATCGGATCACGCGAATTCCGTGACTTTTATCAGCCGACACTGGACTCGGCTTTGACTTAAGTCTTTCTGCAATGGTAAATTTACCATTGGGAGGTCACAAGGATTTTGTTTCGATGGTTCCATAAAGTAATACGAAAATGTATGTACGACTTCTTCATTTAGCGTTTTTCAGATAAAGGAGTTGATTCCGTCCACAAGCAACATCCCGTGTTCCATGTACCTTTCCTAGATGGACATGTCTCAAGAGTGATTATTTTTACTCGTCAGCCTCTAGAAGTAGTACTGTTGAGAAAAAAGAGAGAAATCGTGCCCTGAGTGCAAAGAAAAATTTAAACAACGTGAATAATGTATCTCCATTCACTGCTTGACTTTGGCCGAACGCCGGATGTAATTGTGGCAACATGCAAGTTTCCTTGGCGGTGATCTATCAACAAACGGCAGTTACCTGTCAGAAGCGTTGGATTAGAGACTGGTTGCTATGCTCAGTGCAATATTACATTTGCGAATGTGCGAGAGAAAGGTGAGATTAGGTACGTCATTAAAAATGTTCATCTTTGACAGATCGTTTTGCATAAGAGAGTAATTCAGCAGGCGAGTACGTGCTATTTGGTTTTGTTAATCTATTTTGAATAATTTAGACCACAATCTTCAGAGCAACGGACATGTGGCTTTAAACAACACTTTGCAGAGGTATAGTTAGAGAGTCAACTCGGGGCAACATGGCCACATCTTCTGTCGGTGGACTACATAGCCCAGAAGGAAGCAACATTTCTGAGGGGAAAACTTGTTAAATTTTACCAACATGTCTATCAATAAATAAGTACACTTCATTTGATAAGTCAAAGTGTGCGCCGCCAAAGCAACGCGTACCAAACGCTGGACGTTTGGGGCTTGTAGGATGTGTTCGGCTGCACTTGCTTGTTCAAGCATTCGATGCATTCACAAATCTGTGTTCGACAAAAACATTATTAACAGGAAATAAAGCTTATAACTCCGTCAGAGGCCTTTAAAGCAAAAAAAATGCTCACAAGATCTGGTGTAGAGAATTCAATGTTCTAAGCACACGTGTTTGAAATAACAACACTGATACGGAAACGGGGTCTAGAGCAAGTACCGTTGCATTGAACCACAGTAGCACATAACCCCTAACTTGCGACTGATGAGTATCTCAACACGGCGGCACACATACAGACAAAAGACAAAATGAAGTGATAATATTTGAAAACTACATAAGGCGTAAAAATGTCACAGTGAAAACGAAGTGTGCAATTCATTTAATACACGAGTAACTTACTCACCACCAGCCAATAACGTTCTCCAGGCTTCGCCAGATTTCTTTTCTTCCTCTGTATAATCATCAGGCACCTGCACAAGTTCACCAATATCGACAGCAGAAGCACGTCTCCAGTAGTGAAAGATGTCATCGAGCCGTGTTTTACCAGAGAGCAAGAGGAAGTCCCTCCATTCATTATAGTCAATACTCAAAGATCCATCTTTGTCAACTTTGCGAAGCAGCATTTCAGCCTCCTTCTGACCGATCTCCACGCCCAGTTCCAGCATTGCGGCACGTATCTCTGAGGCATCAACAACGTTATCATGGTTTTTGTCCATCTGTCTGAAAGCAAGCTTTAGCTGTGTTTCTGTATCCATCACGTAATCAAGGAATTCATTGAAAGTCATCGTTGATTTGGAATGGGGGTCATCACCCCGACTGATTATTTTCACTGCTGTCGCTGCCTGCTCTGAACCCTTAATTTTTGAAGCCAGCTCGGCCACACTGACTCGACCATCCTTGTCAACATCGAGCTCCTTGAATAGTTTGGCGATGCGCTCCCGATCCTCAGGCTTCAGGTTCGACTTTTCCGGCATTGTGGGGCGAAATGTGCTGCTTTGTATTCGCGTTTTCACAGTCGCCGATGCGTGGAGTGCATTTGCGCTGGCATTGGTTGTTTGTCCACTGCGCTGATTGGCTACAGCTGTTAGCTACACGTCGTACATTGGTTCAGAAAGAAAAAACGATTAAACGCAGTGATTATTTGATTGGCAGACAAGTTTCTCGCGGCTTAGACGAGTAACCTGGCCTCTTAAAACTGATGCTGGGAAACTTTGATCACAAATAGTTTTTTTCCAAAAACCATCTAGCGGCTCACATGGTCCTAAAAAGGGCGCCGCATAAACGTACTAACTTTCCTCCGCACTTTTTTAAAAACGCTAATAGCTTTGATCCACTAAGTTCTATGTGAAATAGCTAAGTTTGGATGCCGCGGCACTAAGCTAGTAGGAATACATGAACATGCATAAGCTTCACCTACCATCATTCCTGTGGAGAGATCATCTTTAATAAAGGCAAGAAAGAAAGAAAAACAAGAATTGCACTAAAATCTCATGCAATTTAATGTCACCTACCAGCCCGCTGAGATTGCCACCTCATATACTTGAAAAACACCTTTTATAACATATTTCCCGCATTTATTCTGTTTGCAACATGGTCAAGATTCTCATCGGGGTAAATATTTTTTTTGAGTGGTTCGATTAACCCATTCAACCGGGTAACACCAACACTGCCCTTTAGGAAACAATACATTATGCATTATGCATTACACATTGCACATGCATTAAGCCATGTCAAAATCAGGATATGTAGCGCTGCTTTGCAATTGATACGAGACCCAGTAAAAGTTAAGTAGTCAGAATTTCATTCAGAATAACCTCAATATTTCGATTAAATTGAGACAATTTTAACTCGATAACACAAGATTTTGGTCGTAACTCCCATTGAATGCCGTGATACACCCGCACTCCTATGGCATTTCTAGCAGTCCTTATGAAATACCCGACCATTTGTTTGTATTTTTGCAGCGTCACAAAGAAAATCCAAGTTCAAGTTACAATACTAATGAAAAATGGAATTGATGACAACTCCTATAGTTTTTTTAAATCTCTCTACGATTATCGCATTAAAGTGTGGAGAGCCGATGGTGAGCGGCGGACTTTGCAGGTCTGACTAGTAAGTGGTTTGTAGATAAGTTGCGTTAGAACCTATGGTGTATACACGACCAAATGCTGGCACAGAAATCAAACATGTTGAAGGAGTCAATAGCTTAAGTATCATGCAAGGCATGCCACAGAAAAACGTTAGGGAGGATTACCGCCAGTTTTATACAAGTAAAATGTAGGCACAATTCGAGCAGAGGACTGATCGAAAATAACATTTTAAATGCTCCAATGCAAGTCTTGATTGTTATTAGTTAAACATTTCCGTAAAAACAATACTTATAATTATCCTCAGTCAGATTAGAAGTTTAATTAAAAAAGGGTGCATTCGAGAATAGTAGGAGAGTCGATATTACAGCATCGTCAAACCAATTTAAATTCAGAAACAGCCACATTCCTTGGGAGAACTTATACAGTTAAAGCACAAAGAAGATCTGGACACTGCTAACTGCCAGGTTACAAAGCAAAACTGTGAGAACTAGGGCGATCAAGTTGCCTAACACTTAGCGAAAAAGTAGAACCACTACAACAATTGCAACTCCTGGCCCTTGTGCTGTGATCGTAACACACTGCCAGTTGCGATTAAGGTCTCTTAAGTGACCACGCTATTCTATCTAGCTTAGACTAAGCTTTGCGTCATGCCAGCTGCCTTGATTCCTCTGTTAGTTAAACATACATATTTTGCCCTAGTGTTGTGCCTTCATTTGCCTTCAAGGAAGCCTCAGTGGGCCGCGGTAATATCTAACCCGTTTAATACTCGGATCGATGCAGCACTACTGCAAGCATCAACCGATTTAAGTTCTTTGGTCAGCCTGGTTTATTGGTTATGGCTGTTTTGTTAATTCTTCCTCCATCTTGACAGCAGTTTAAATATGCTATACATAGATTAAAACGTTACTGTTAGCAAAAAATTGTACTTTATTTATGGTAGTGATTTAAGTTATGGTAATTGTGACTTTATAATCTAAATAGCCAGAAGTATTCAAAAATTAATTTAAAATGTTTTTGTTTGAGCTCACCACAATTTTATAATGCTGATGACCCTGGAAATGCGCATCCTTAAAGGCGTATTTGCCGCTGCTTGCGGCGCGGCGTGTCCCTAGCATACTCGGATATGGTTATGAGGGTATTGGTTTGTGAAGTCACACTTGATTTTGTATTGGATTCTCGAGGTAGTGGGGCATGGCTTGTGTATAATACCTCTCAAAGGCATGTGGCGATAATGAGCTGTGTTGGGTAACTTGGGGAATGTCTTAACATAGGTCACTGTAATGCCTATTTGCAAAATAAGTCTTGTATTACGTTATTTTTTTACTCTTTTGGGGATTTTATGCTGAGAAACTCTTGGATAAGGTGCTCATTGCTAATTGTTTTGACTGTTTGTACTTTTGATTGACTTTCCTCTTAGATTGCCGTAGTAGCCACATGCCTAGTTGATTTTATTTGAAAACAAGGGTGTTTTATTCTAAAAATCTTGTATTGGATTGGTAATTACTTTACTAGCTTAAACAAATTTTGTATTTTTTGCTCTCAAACGAATTTCTAGTACCTGTCTCGGCAATTATTACTTCTTAGAAAAGTGTTACTGACTTAGCAACTGGTGTTTTTTATTTGTAGAAATGGCAATCTTACTCAAAAATATTTCTCAAATAGTTAATGTCACAAGAAACTCCAAGCAAACCTTTATGGTGGACGGTTACGACCTCTTTTGTGTCACAAGTGACCTCGATTCCAAGGGCAAATATGCCATTCTTTTAGACAGGTATTTAATTTTCTGTAAATTTGCTAGTCGAAGGTTAAAATGGCTGCACTATTTGCGTTTTTTTGAATGTTGATTCTATAGGGCGCTTTTTTGCTGTTAGTTTTTGTGGGAACGTTATCTTTATTATCTTTACATTTCATCGTGATGTAGCACCGTGAACGAACTTCGAATTCTCATCACTTGCATTTTTTGCTTTTACGTATATTGGCCTATCTCACGCAATCGTGACTCCGAGTTCACCTACGTTTAGTATTTAGCACGTGATACATTAAAGTGGACACTACTTTTCGGATATTATAGACCGCAAATGCTAACGTAAAATCGCCATCTTCCAAGTTGTTTGTTGAAGAATGCACCTTGTAGCCTAGGTACAGAGCGCCTTTCTATGGTTTAGAACAACGACTGTCCACACCGGCATGGTTGCTTACGCACTGAAACGCACTTAAGTACAGGAGTTTCTGTTTTTTTGCTGTACACTTTTGCTATTTTAGTGGTCAATGAGGGATGTTATTTAGATTTTTCATCAGAAGGCATATTTAATTCATAATATCTCTCTAAAACGAAGTTTATGATTGATCATCCATTTGGTTATTTACCTTCCATTTGGTTTGCCGTCTGTCTACAAACAGTGCTTAGTGGTCTTGACTACGTTGACTGACATTACCACTTCTTGGACACGATACAGGTTCTGGGAGTTTTTAGGCATTGCCCTAGACTATCATTAGGTTAACTTTAAATGCATAAATTCCTAAGTAGTTTTAAGTAAGAAGCTGACTTGAGCTATATTTCTGCTGATGTCATGAAAATGGTCTCAGCTTCAAACTTTTTGGATATATCTTGAATCGATCGAATTGCAATGATTTCCCTTTTGTAGTCCTAGCCCAAAAACGCAACTCAGCTCACGGGGGGATAAATTTAGTGAATTGATAGCATCATTTGTATGCTATGCACAGCATCGGAAATTTCAGTTATTTTTCCATTCTGCCATTGGCATAAATTTATAAATGGGTTTTTCTTTCCTACGCACAGGTACAAAATACGATTGTGGGATATCAAACACTTAGGAATGGGCTCTTAATTCATATTTCTAATGTTTGAATAATGCGACACTTTCTTATTTCTGGTGAAAATGCTTTCCAACTATTGGTTTTGCTTGACAAACGCATCCTCCACACTGAATCGAATACCTAGCTTCGTGATTGAACCAGGTGGTATTTCAGAATAATGGCGTCAGGTATGGTCCGTTGCATTGGACCTTTGGTATCTGCCGGCTTTCCTTGAAATAAGTCTTACCGAATGCGTCATCTGAATGACCGCTATATTTGACCTTAAATTAACCTTATTTGGAGAAAAAACTACAGGTCCCTGGATAATGTCCCTTTCACCAAACGTTTGAAGGATGTCGAAACTTTGCTCTGCAATCTCTGCAATTCACAAATGCGAAATCTGCCTGCTTTAGAGAGAGACATGGGTTTCATGTCCCTCCCAGACTAGATTTACTGTATTGCTTATGAACTCCGCCTACTCGGGAGGTCAACCGGCAGCCCTAAAGATGATGCATGAGTTCCATCTTTATGAAAAAATGGTGCACAAAATGAGTGATTAGCAGATAATTTTGCAATGATCTGTAGTCCTAGGATAAAGTTATCGATTTGAAACCACTAAATGGTGGCCAGTGTTGACACTGATTCATGACCTCCTCAACCTCGAGAGTGTTGGCAGAACTCCATTCACTAGACATTGTTCCTAAATAGGTTACCCTTTCGCACACATGAGTGCCTAGCTTGGAAAAACTGCAAAGTCGTCTTTGCGTTCGTTCTTGTTGCATTTTTGCCATGTAGTTACTCCGGGAGTGATCTGCTACAAGTGGTGCTCAGGGGATAACAGCTGTGAAACAGTTCTAAGCTTGTTTTCCCACGTACGCATGATGCCTGCTATCAAAAATTTTACAAAAGGATAATGTAGTTGCGGAAATCCATCGCCTCCTCCTGCGTTTATTTTATGGGTAAGGTGAGGAAAGATTTTTTTGAGAATCTCATCCCCAAAGTCCTGTTCTCGACTTAATTCTATTTTGCCCTTTCCACTTTCCCATGTGATGTTGCTGAATGTGCGCGTTTTTCACGAATGCGTTTAAAAGCTTGAGGTAAAAAAATGTGCCAATTGAAATCCAGATCCAGCAGTACTTTGTGGTCAACATCCTGCTATACTTCCACCAAAGCGGCACTAACGGGTACTTACAACTAAAAAAGTACTGATATGTATACACCCCCGACACCTAATTATGCGACTGATGTTTAAAATCGAGAGTTCTACCAACCTGGGGAGTCGATCAGTTGGAGCGTACTCTCCGTCATTAAATACTCATAGTGAAGTAGGCCAAGACCAACCCTCATTCATATTGGTAGACTGGCAAGCAAGAATTAGCAATTAAGCAAATAGGATTTCTTGAAGGAGAGGGAAAGTTTTATGTGAAATACTTCTTTATCGCTGGCATTTAGAATAAAGTACATAGAGCAGAGCCCTTATGTCTGCAGTGGTCACAATGCGAAGTGCCGACATGCGCATGACTGCTTTCAAAACCGTCACGCAAATTCTGGCCGACGATGTATCGGCTTACGACGTAGGTCTCTTAGCAATCAAAGAAGATAATTGTTTGTCTCCAGGCGGTAGTTTTTCGGGTATTCTTGCAAAAGTGCTGATTGGAGCGGGTTATAGGAATGTAGACTAAGGAGTACTTTACAGCTCATTAACCTGAATGTGTTAAAAACCTTTCTTATTTTGGCATAAGCCATGAATTAAAATCGAGGATGCTCAGTTGATGGATGAGAAGAAGAACGCTTTGCCATTAACAAAATTTTAGAGCATCACACCTCATATTCCTGCGAATTAGGAAGGTGGTGATCATATTTGCTTTTGGTAATTGCCTTTGATAAACATTAGCAATTAGTAAAATAGAGAAAATTCACCTTTTACCCTCAACCAGACGTCCTCAAACGATTTAATAATTAGCAATCCTGCTCTGCTATTCATTACAAAGTATGCTGCTCCATATCTTCACTTAAGTCTGATTTTTGCGCATTCCAAATACCACCGCTTACATCTAAATATCAGTCACAATCCGCAAAGCTGACATGCAGGCAAACACTTTGAATTAGGCCTGGGCAAAACAATGCAAGCCTGAGGTCCGTGCTTTAAGATTGGGATTCCTTATGCGCTTGAATAATCCTTCGAAGGAATTTTGGAAATTTTTGAAGGTGTTTTCAACGCCCTCATTTTTCCCATTCGTTTGAACGCATTTCTTTGTAAGCCATTAAAAGGAGTGAAAGCATAAGTTAAAGCCGAAGCACATTATAGTCATATTTTGTTGTAGTAGGGACAAGAAATTTTGTCTGGAAAATCTTGACTAAAGTTGGTGGACTAGTAACTGTCGCTCGGTCTTGAACTGTCGGAATGTATGCAGCAGTTGCTGGTTTCACAAGCATAACATCCTCGCTTCCGTATTATCGTTCATCATTTTTGTTTGTCTCCAAGTGTTTTGCTGAGTCTGAACCAGCCAAAGGTACAGTTAACAGTTTCACATAAAACAGACTGCAGCGCTTCCAAGTGGATGTTTTCCACCTTGCGTCATCCGTCATCTCCGCCTTTTGGAGTTTCGCCAAAATCAAACCCTATAACAATGTAGCTCCCTCAGCACCCTTTTTTAATGTCATTCACTCCTATCATTAATGGAATAATTCATTCATATGCGAAAGTTTAACCGTTCTTCACTTGCGAATTGCATATACCTGAGCTTATTTATTTATTTTTTTTTCTTCGGTTTGTTGACATTATCAGTCTCGACCGATGCCATTTGATCTTACTGTTTGTTTTAGTGATGGAAACATATTATCCTACGGTTCCGAGGACGTGATTATTTGTCCAAATTATGAATACGATGCTGTAATTGATTGCAAAGGCGGTGCAGTTTTGCCAGGTAGGCGAATTTCGTGTCAGATTTTGCTGTGGTTTGTCCCATGGATCTGCGTGTGTACCTCATCACTCAACTTTTCGCTGCTGATTTTTTTAGTTCTTTAAGCAAATTCCTAAAATGACGTTATGCTCACTGCAAAATGACAAGGTTATAAATCTTCGGGAATCAGGCACTTCAATTGTAGCTATTTCATTGGGTGTAGCAGTGTCACTTCCTGGAAGTGCATTTCTGAATCAATTTATTCCGGTGCAACATGCATTTACCCCTTAAGGCTATATCGCGGGTACTTCCTTCCAGTTAGCTGTAGTGTTTGGGAGAGTGATACTTTTAAGGGTCCTCGTTTTGAACGACAAAACCTGCCCTGGGGAACACGTTATCCTTCAAAAAAGATTCGTGTGCCTATACATCTAGATGGAATACCAGCGTTGAAATCTTATAGTTACGTCAGTCATGAGTGCATTTATTCCGTTGCAATTGGCAAGCTTTTGTGCAAAACTAGTGTTATTCTCCGCATTATTTCCCGGAATCACTTAGTTGCACTATTACTCGAAGGAAATAGCAGACTTCAGTCGTGTGTCCGTGTGTTAAACGCACTTTTTTATAAATACCTGTCGTATTTGTGGTGTGGCTAAACATATTACTTTGAAAAGTAGGCTATGATCACGGAAGAAGTAAATGCTGGAGTTCATTTTGCACAGAACTGCTGCCTCAGAAACAAGTGGAAAAAAAATGCAGTGAACCATTTTCCTTCCTTGGTTTGTGGGCGTGACCAACTTCATTTGTCACACGTATAATCACTACCGGTGTTATAACAAGGTTAATTAGAAAAATTTCTCATTTTAGAAACTGCATCTACATCACAATCATCACTCGATACAACGCCAGTTCTGTAAACCACTTCTAACATTTTTAGGCAGTCACGATATCGGCCAAGTATGCGGGTGTTAGTCGTGTTTTCCACTTCGATTTAATCAGCAAGGCTTCTTGATATCAGAGGATTTCATTCTTCAACTCGCTTTGTTGGTGGATAATTTTAGTCCAAATACTCCTGAAAATGGGATTTAATTTGTTACAGACCATTCTACATTGTTAGTGGAAAGTAGTATCGAACGTCACATTTCTAGATGCTGCTGGTAATTTTTATCAAACGATTTAGTCGGGATTTTAAAAAGTAATTTCGTTTTCTGGAAGCATTAAAAGGAAGTCATTTTTGCTCCTGCGCCCAGTAGAGCACAAATTTTGGTACCACCCATTCTCTCTTTCGGTTAAAGTCACATAAATGCTATTTGAAGTGTTAATTGCTGGCGCCTTATCTCTAGTCTAGTTTTGGAAATTAAAACCAGCAGCGATTTTGCGCGAACATGTAGCATTCTGGAAGTAGTGCAGTTTTTGGCCGGTCATGGGAATGGGTGTAATGTGAGCATATTCCAGCGCCGCCGGTAACTCCTGAATTAATGCATTTCAAGTCAAATTAGTTTTGGCCAGTAGAGGCAGAGTTTTATCCATAAGTCAGCCATTTTTCTTTCTCTGTACTACTCACAATTTTTTTTCCGTGTTTGAAAGCATGTTACTCTACACATCATTGTTTGCAAGCCGTTTAGCTCACTAGTATCTCTCAAACCCATTGTTCTTTAACATGGTCCATTTATTAATAATAAATTGCCTGAGCCGATGACCCAAACTTTGTTTTGGTTAACCTCATCGTCCTCTAAGTCGTTTCGGTTGGGTTTGGGAACTGCTGATGCTTGAAATTTTTCGCAGTTGACCAGCTTAATTAATGTTTTGGAGGTACAATTAGTCAAATGAATATACCGTTATTTGATTTTATCTTCTATGAAACTACATTATTTCTAATCCTTAACTATTATATCGAACGGCGTTTAGCCAAATTTACCTGCATTGAAAAGTTCATATTGTCTCATAGGTAAACTGGGGTTGGTTTGGTGCATTATGTGGATAAGTTGTCAGAAACATCTGCAGTTTGTGAATAAAGCACCGTTACGAAACCTTACTATTCGTGTACGGTTGCTAACTCACTACCAGCCAATATCTCTTACCATAGCAATAACTTTCAATTTGGCGATTGTTTTGGAGGTCAGTAAAACTAAAAAATGCAGCTTAACTGAAAATTTTGATTTTCGATTGTTTCCACCTCACTAATTTTGATTTAGGGTTCACTGATGCGCACACCTACCCGGTGTGGGGTGGTGACCGTGAGGACGATTTCTTTCAGAGGGTCGCTGGCGCTTCCTACATGGAGTTAAGCGATAATGTGAACTCCTCCGACTTGGACTACACCGTTGAGCGGACTGCCAATGCAAGTGAAGACAGTCTCTACGCAACTACTCTCGAAAGAATCAGAGTAAACATAATTATTTTGATGCTTTTGCTCTTGCAATCCTCGTTTAATCAGAAGTCTGGTTTTAGTTTTGATCTGGAGCGTAGAAAAGGCAGTCATTTATTATCAGTTTTTTACAACAATCTGGCAGTGCTACCACATTGAATAACGTTTAGATCGTAAGTCTTCTCTGATGACATTCACGATTGCAGTTTGAGTACTATACGCACATAAGTCATCCGCTGCTGTTGTATGTCAACTCAGTTTTTCGCCCATCTTATAGTCTTTATGCTCATTAAAACGCCATGTAATCGCATTGGTCTTCTTGCGTGCATCTGGATTCATTGCTTTCATTATCATTGGATCATTTACGTTTAAGATGGTTGGTGTGTTTGGGTAAGCAAGATACGTCTAGTCCTACTTCTGTTGCCTATTGTTACAGTCGATGGCAAGCAAAGGAACAACAACTATCGAGTGCAAAACAGACTACAGTTTGAACTGGGCCACTGAGAAGAAAGTTCTTCGAGTTCTCACCAGGCTTAAGCGGGAGATCCCGTTGGACATATCTATCACATATTTTGCAGCCAGCATACTGCCCAAGTAAGTTACTTCTCACGTTAGAGGGCCAGCGACTTCTAATATCTGGCTGTTCCCTATTTATCCTGTGGTGGCTTCCTTAATTAACTATGAACTAATGACCAATTTTTGTGCGTTGAATTCGTATGTAAAAACGAACTTGGCTGGAGCTGAAGCACTAGCGTGACTGCTTAATTTGAAGAGAATTCATGTTGTTTTTGGTTGCATGTATCGTAGGATGCAATTCTGCACTGTCTCCTTTGTAAACCGAAACAAAACCATAATTAATGTCCATTTCCTTCATTTAAACATCTTTCCTCTTTTTGCTTTATTAATGCCAATCGTCCCTCCAGGTTTGCCGCATCCGAGATTTCTGCTTATGCAAAGCATTATGAGACAAATAATACTCGAGTTTTGCCCATCAATCGCATTTGGAAGAACATTTGAATAAACAACAATGAGACAAATTGACAAAATAGCCTGCCTTCCGATAGGTTGGTCGTGTTTCGTCTATATTTCACGTAGTGAATATATGGAGAAACTGCCAATTTTTGTCAAATGGGAAGCAATTCTGCTTACGCAAATCCAACCGACGTGCACACTTGCGATATGGGCGCGCATTGAAGCATCAAAATACCCATAGACATGGTCTTGCTTGAAGAGTCGCCTGCATGTAAGGCACAAGTAATTTAACCATATGGCCTTCAAATGACTAAATAGCTAATTGTCTTCTTCTTGAGACCAATGAACTTCCCCCAAAATCTTTGCGCGTCAGTTTGGGTTGCCTTGGCGAGACCAAACTACTAGCTCAGGATAAAATGTCAAGTTATCCATTTTACATCCACTGGTAAATGCGTAAATTAATCTAAAGTGAGGCTTCCGTGCACATTAATGTTGGATTTCCAGGAACTCAGCAATTGATGCGATCGTGGAGGACGTTGTCAATACACGATTGCCGGATTTGCAAACCTCGATTGAGAATGGGGAAATCATTGTCGACAACGTTGACGTGAAGTGTGCTGAAGGTAACACAGTCTCTTTCCTTTGCTTTAATTGGGCTATTTAAATTAAAATAAACCGTGTTTTTCAACTCTCATCCTCATGAGACCTTGGTTGTGTATTTGCATTGTTGCTGATTAAAATAACTTTGAAGTTAATCTAATTTTGTTTGCACTACCCTGTTCAAAATGACAAGGTATAAAATCTGCTGTAAAGTTTGTTAAATACATGTTTGCAGTGCTCTTTCGAGAACTGTTGCGTATTGCATTTCATTCTATGGATGAGAAATATGGATCTCGGCAATAATTTTGTTTACACCAATTGCACCCTGTATACGTGCTAGAAGTTTGTCTTTGAGTGGTTCATAAAACTACTATATACGAAGATCAGGACTCGAATGCTTTCTCAAGTGCGATCTTTCCTGCTGCCTACTTATTGAACGACTTTCATTGCTGGTTGAGTGTTGGGCATCTGGATGTAGATGGTGATAGTAACGCAACGAAGTTAATTTTAATCAAACAATTAAATAGCTTTTGGTGAATAATATGACCACTTTGAGGTCTCACATAGTAAATGAGATTAGAAGTTACAACTGTGTGAACACGGGTTTCATTGGGAGTTCGTGTAGATTTGGGAAAACGTTACTTATTCATAAGGAGGGTGTTACTTGACTCCCAGGTGCCTTCAACGTTGAACAATCCAGGCGAATTCTTAGCAAAGCAAAGGCGATGGGTCTGAAGCTAAACTTCCATGCCGAGAGTATCTCCAGTGGTTCATCTGCAGAGGTAAGTCTGTCTGATAAATTGACGTTTTACTCATCCCTGAGGTATCACCAAGTGAGACTCTTACATTGGTGCCTTGGTACCATTGATTGATTAAACTCTGCTTTATTTTTAATTGTTTCAACTGCTTCTCCAGAGGAAAGTTACAAATTATTTTTTTGTATCTTATCCATCGTGTTATGGGAAGACCATCCCTTATTCCTTGTCAATCTCTGGGAATGACGTCGAAATTACTGCAGCATAGTATTGCATGGTATGCCAAATCGTAAATTTTGTTGGTTTCAATTTCTAATGTTTCTATTAAGCGTATGAAATGAATGATAATCTTGCTTAACATAAATGTTTGTGGAATACCATACCATGGACGTTATAAAGTGAAGTACTTGAAGTAGCATTGGTTTTAATGAATCCTACTGCAGTATTGTTTGAGTGTTTTGCAACGTCAACGCAATTGCGCTATATTTCGACACTCATTCCGTGCACTCGCCTTCAGTATTCGGAGATGTCTGCTGCAGACTTTTCAACTGGGAGGTCAAGTATTATTGCAAGATAAGTTCCAATTACTATTCCAGATCTGTGGTACGAAGTGAATGGAATTCAATGGTAGAACTGGGAGGCACGCATACTGTTCATTAGAGCCATATTCCCGTTGGCAACCGCCCGTGAGAGCGCGTATTTTTTTCTCTATGGAAAATGTGCCAGTGATTTGAGGGGCATAATAACAGAGGAACACCATGCTACGCATCCAAGGTGCTTCGTGCCTTTGGTTCGGCGCACATTAATGTTAATAATTCACAGCTGTATGAAGTGGAGCGGCATTTTTTGCCTTTGAAAAGCGTTAGAGGTTTACTGCTCCATTCAGCATGGCGGAGGGTTTCCAAACATGAATGAAGTTGCCATAAAATTCCATGTGTAGAAATGTTATTGGACAGAGATCCCTTTTGTCTTTGTTTAATGCACTCTTCTTTGTGGATTTTGTGCTTAAAGTTGGAGCATTATTTCAATTTGTTCATCCAACTATTAAGCTATTGGTTGCGTCCATCTCTCCCATTTATTGCAACACAGCACCCTGATAATAGTCTAGCCACCATAGAAACCAAGGGGACCTGATGATGCAAAATGTCATCTGAACTGGTTTTAGTGATCCATCGTATCTCGTGTGCTCAATGGCAGGTGGAGTTGGTATCCACCTCCAATTGCTGCTGATCACACGTTTGCGATTTTTAATCTTCCCTTTTAAATAAAATTCTAGGTGGCTAGTTACTACCTATTTATTAGCGAAGTCTGCTACGTTCATTCACCGAAATTTGGTCTAACACCATGCTAGTTAACAAGTGATTTTATCATTCACGAGCACACAGCTGGTCTGTAATTTAGTTTTATTTTTCAGTTTAAAAAGTAAGTCTTTTCTCGGGTTTTTCACTTGTATTAATTTTCTTTAATTACGATTTTCCAAAATGGGGTTGACTATTTTTTTAAAAAAGCCTTTGAAGTTCCTTTTTATAGCATTTGGCGTTAGTCCTCAACGTAGAACACAAGAAGGGCATCTACTAGGTGTCATCTTGTGGTTCATAAGGACCGTTTCATTGAACGTTATATTTTACCGAAGGAGTTGCTGTGAGTTTTGGCTTGTGGAATTAACTGAGCGAATTCCTCGAAATGTCTGGTTCGACATTTTTTGCCTTTTTTTAATGGAGGCTTTATCTGCCCTTCATTCCTATGGTTTTTCAAGAATTTCAGCGTTCGTTTTCGGGCTGATTTTTCATCCACATCCCGTAGTTAGGACTGAGCACATTTAACGTTCCTTCGCCTGACGTCCACACGCGGGAAATTTATTGTTTTATGAGTACCAAGAGAACACACTTTAAATTGGGACATGGGTTCTTAGCTTAAATTACTCGTTTTCCTTACGCAAAATCAAGGAGTGCGAAATCATTTCAAGCTGATCGTACACTTACATGCCGCTGTTCTGTGCTCATGCCGCTTCTTGTTCATTTGAATTTTGCAGACTCATGCAATGCCGCCGAAGGGCTTGAGTGTTTGCTGGAATCTACTGTCTATTGAAGCTTAACCATGTGTGGTCACTTCGCTTGCTGATGATATTCCACTAGTCTCTTTCGAAAAGCTGTTTTTCCCGGCATCGACTCAAATTTAAAGGAAATCCAATCGCTTGTGCTTAAAAAAAGTAGCGATTACAACTTGACGACTCACTGATATTTTACCACTTAAACATTCTAGTCTATTTAAAACACACGAAAGGCCACTTTTGGGAGTATCAGCTTCCACCTTTTAAGTGTGAATTGATAGATTTTGCATGACTTTGCTCTGCTGGTGGTCATTAAACCTAGCGGTGAATGCCAAATAGTTATGAGTTCTGTCGTGCGTCGTTCCGTGCCTCTTTACGCGACGCGACCCATTCAGTTGACATCAAGTCCGCGGCCTCCATGCTCGGCCGGATGACCTTTGCCACCGCCTAATCGTGCAAAGTCGGGTGCACAGGAATATCTATACATTACCGATCAAATCCTTTATCCTTGCTTCTTAGCGCTCAAATTTTCGTCAAAATATTGTGTGGACGATCTTATTTGCTCCTGCTAAAAGCATAATTTCTGCCCTTCATCGAAGCTTTTTTCCTCCAAAGAAAAACATTTTTTTTCTTCGAACTTAATTTTAGCTCATAATCGCTAGAGACTTTGGAAAGTCTTATTAATAAGTTAATTTTTGCATTATTCATTCACTTTTTCTCTCATATACCGGCACTTTGTATGGAAATCAGTCGCATTCACACAAAGCCTGTCGAGTTTAGCTTGCAGACTTATTGTGATGTGTCGCTTTAGCAGCGACGTGTTAAAGGGCTACGCTCTTCAGTTTTGGAGACTTTTAAGTAATCAATTTTACCGCAACGTAGAGCTGCATGGAAGGCAATATAGTGAGCAACCCTGAGCGTGGGATTAGTCAAAGGTCCTCGTTTTTTATGCAAATGCATCTTTTCTTTTCCATCCCCGAATCCCACGTAATACTGCTTCCTTACATGTCTTGGCTGTTTCCATCAAACGAATCGCTAAATCCTTTTATAGTTAATTGAATCTGCTTTGGCCGTTATTGTTAATATTTACAGTTAAAGCGTCCCTATAGTAACAGCATAGACTGGAAGTCTCGCCTCCAGCCGAAAACAGTCCATACTGTGAAGATATGTCTAGAGATAACGCATTAATTACTACATTATCCTTTGTTTATTCCGTCTTGATTTTTATACGAATGGAATACTGAAGGCATATGGTGATCCTCAATACTTGAGTGAATGATTTCTTTTAATGGCAAGGTATAGAGCACTCAATTTTAGTTCTCATCACTAAAAAGTGCTTCCTGTATTTTTTATGAGAACTAAAATAGGTCCTTGGAATGCCTTTAAGACGAGCCGTCTTTGTTGTAACTGCGGTAACTTAAAACAAATTTTGGAGGAATCCATTCTCCGCATAGTCATTTGCGAATATGTGTAAGAAAATTTTCCTTCGATCATGATTCGGACTGAGGAGTTCAATTTTACGAGTTGAGGCGCTTCGGTCAGACAGTTTTGAGTGGGTAATTGAGGCCGTTTAGCAGCATTGCCGCTATGGTTGAGCTACAGCTCACTTAACTGTGCGCATCAAATGAAGAATGGCAGACCTCATTTTTGGTTACCATTAGACAAATGGTAACAACATGCTATTTGACTCGTTACAACTTAGCATCAATGAATAGTTGAGAGTCCAATGCATTACCTTTCAGTTAGGTTCGATTTTGAAAATTTTCCTTTTTAAGTTGTTTCTATGATCTCATCATTTAATAATTAAGTATAAGCGACGAGAACACCAAGTCCGAGCTTTTGGTGTTGGCTAGTCGGCTGATTAAAATTGTTATCCTTGCGGCTACAGACTCCTGTTACGTTCTGGATTAAAGTGCTACGAGGCAAAAACTTGTAGCAAACGTCTAATATGATGTTGACTTGGTAGACAAACCATCCTAGCATAGGTCATTTGTAGCGAGAGGAGTTAGCTGCTTTGGTGATAGCTGATGTGCACCTATGCTGTGATTCATCGAAAGACAGGCATCTGACAGCTGCCTTGGTAATGTCCCCTTGTGATCGATAAGCTTGCGGCTTCGTTGATGGCGCGGGCGGTGAGTCACCTGGACGAGATGTCGCCGGCGGGAGTGGCCGCTCTGACAAGTTCACGCACCGCCGCGGTCCTCCTGCCTACCACGACATTGTTGCTACGCCATCAGCCCCCGCCCGCCATCGCCATCGCCCAAGCTGGCGTGCCCATCGCCTTAGGCACCGACTTCCGCGCCAACCTCTTTTGTACCTCTATGGTAAGCCTCTGCTCCTTATCCATCGCTCACCAAGTTCCGCTCTCATTCCCTTTTGAACGAAAGTACATATCCATTGAAATGTTGTAAGGCATTGAGTGATAGTAACTACTGCTGTTTTGAGAGTGCGATAGGTCGTTTGATAACGACATTTTATGGTTGTCCCACGAGCCTACTGCCTAACATCTAACAGATTTGAAACAATCTTTTTGGTAGGAAAAGTGTTTGACTTAGAAGTGAACAACATTGTTGATGTGCCTTACTTGCTGGTTTACTTGGTTTGTTGCTTGAGAAGAGTTCGCAAATCAACCAAATTTGAAATAGCTGTAAAAATTGAGACTCCTATATGATCTGCGATTTCATAGATTCTTCCAACACATCAGCTTGTTGGGCGCGAAGGGTTTCCATTGCATGCCAGTTATTTGGGATCTTCTCTACTGTCCTATCCCCATAGCTTTTTAGTTAGAGACCACTTATTATACCTCCTCGATGCCTCGTCATACTTTGTGCTGCAGCCTATTTTCAAAGATTGCCCTATCTCCTTTAAGTGATCGTATTTGCTTATGCATTTCATTAGCGTCGCAAGTGGATGCAATCGTGCGTGTACTCTTCCTCCTGTGCCACCGCGCCTTGGTTGCGGTGCTGCCGCTGTATCGGTACGCGCACGATATCGATTGGGCGTTGTCACTGGGGTGTTGCTGTTGCGAAAGCCTGCTGTCACCACGGTTTCTGGGGCAGTGAGGTGACAGTATAGCTACTGTTGGCGTGCTTTAATATGGACTGAAGTTACTTATTCAACCACATGTCTTCGTTCGTTGAAGTTCCTCTGGCCTTCTAATGGGCCGTTTGCATCGCAATCTGTTCGAGGTGGAAAATGTGGACCATCTAGTTAGTACAGTGGGGGTAATTGGCAAACGGACTGTGTGAACCTTGAAAACTACTGGTAAAATTGAGGTACTAGTAGACACTGAGTCGCCTTTTCGTCAAAAAGAAGGAAAAATACGACGCCTCTAATGGGATTTTTAGATGTTTCAAATTTAATCGTTGGTTTTACAAAGGGCGACACAAAAATAGGGCTCTTACATTTGAGTTAGTTTTTATTTTGGGCGCCTCCACTAGTTCGGAATCCTTTCTTTTCCTGGCATTACAAAAATTTGTCGTCATGAGTTGTATTGCTGTTTGTTTATATCCAGCCTACTTGTCGCAGGTCACATCTTCCTCCTCATTCTCCTATAAATCTCATTTCAGCATAACGTATTTGTGTTATTGGACTTTATTGTAGGAGAACTTTGCCTCACCCTTGAGTGGAACCCAACTCATGGCTGAAAGGGCTACCGGAACCAAACCTGGATTTCTTGACTAGATTTCATTTCTAGTTTCCGAGTAATTCATTAAACTATGTAGGCTGTAAAAATTTTATTATTATTCTGTTGTAATATAGGTCATTGAATTCGTAATGACGCATTCGGAACGTACCTCGGTGTGTCTAGACGTGGCTCTGATGGCTGCCGTATCGCATTCATTTACAAAAGTGGCCTAAATTAAGTAATGTTTCCAACAAGTTGTTTTTCCTATTTTTCTTCTCGATCTATTCATGATCTTCTACAGCTTTGAGGGGAAATTTCCTATCTCAGTTCATACATCTCTCGTAGGTGTTTTTTCAACAAATTCTTTCAACCTTAAGGGTGATTAATCCTGCTTCTGGGGCTGGTTTTCGCCACTTTAAGGTTAAGTGTCCTCTGGAATGTTCGGTTACGTATACAGAATTTAGCCTTTCGCTGCAATAATAATATTCATGCTGAAAAAATCCTTCACATAACTACCATTTTAACAATATAAACGAACTTTTGGACAGGAAATCATTATAACCTAAATAACGGAGCAGATTTTAGTATTCAGAGGCACCTTCTTGTTCCGAGAAAATTATTCAATTGAAGCAATGTCTTTATTTCTGTAGAGTCTATTTAGACTCGTTAGTTTTAGCTGTCTATCTACCTACCGGAGACAGAATCAATTTCTTGACGAAATCCCGGCAGGACATGCTGAAGTTTCATTAATTTGTCCTCGGTAAGAATTTCATTGCGAAAAAAAAATACTCAAACCTCTACCTCCAAAAAGGCCGTCATCAATGAAGTTCTAACTACCGCTTTAAGCATTTAGTGAATGTTGGATCTGAAACGTCAACTACTTATTACGACTTGGACGCCGAGATGTAGCATTCACAAAATTGCTTTGAATTACGAGAAGCTATTAGCAGAAAATACTAAAGCTCCGTTACCCAAATCACAGTCTTTTTGGTATTTATAGCCTATCGTGATGTATTTAGCCTGCACAACTTTGGGCATGACCCTGGAGCAGGCCATCACCGCAGCAACAATCAACGCAGCTTATAGCATCGGCCTTTCGCATCGAGTTGGTGCCATTACAGAGGGACGCCAAGGCGATTTTGTAGTCATCAATACAAGGAGGTTTGTTCAACTCTTACACGCCTCAGTGTTTGACAATTTAAGTATCCTTCAGTCTCTGCGACTAGCCAAGCTGATGATGCCTCAGCAGCGAACGATAGTGAACCAAAAGGGCACCTTTGGCAGCAGAAATAATTGAGTTTTATTTGAATTTATTCTTGTATGTTTTAAGATTGGAGTGATAATAATTTTGAAAGTCCTTGTCGGTTATCCATCGATAAAGGAGTTTATGGTGGCAGCCATAACTTACCTCGGGATTACTGAGGCTGCACTTATGTCCCAGGAGGATTGTTTCGAATAAATAAACCATGCAACTACGCACGGGTTGTAAAAACCACCGGACGTTTGTGTTCTGTTAACGCCAACAAAGTCATGGAGATGGATGGTCTTAATTTAACATTCAGCAGAAATTGAACTGCACAATACGCTAAATTTTTACTCTTGTTAGCATGGTTCATGTGTTCTTCTGCGTCAACCTCGCACATCATGCTTCTTACCAAAAATGGTGTCACCAGTCGTGCTCTACCGGTACTCTCCCCAACCCATTCTAGAGGTTTTGACAAATTCATATTATTTGTGGTTTTAACAATCTACGCTCATACACTCATTCGGACATCACCTGCTTGGCTCCATATCAACAAGCATACTGGGTGCTTCTTGTCCAACTACTAACGCTACCAAAAACGAATTATCAACTTGAGCGAAAGGTATCATTACGAGCTGAGGAGAAATTATTTTTTCATTTTTGTAAGCCTTATATTAATAAATCGGTATTTGCCATTTTAGCCATTTGTTTTTTTTCTTTTAGGTGGGAAAACATCATATTCAGACTGGGTGAATCACAAGATTTGATTGAATACGTCATTAAGAAAGGAAGAATAATCTACTCCAAGGCGACTGGTCACGTGATCTTTTAACAACCGTCAATAGTTATTTTGCCCCACGAGCAACCGTCTAGGCCCTTCCACTTTTTTCAAAACCAGCTCTATGTGTTTTACAGCTCAGCTGTTCATCCAATCTGTCCTTTTGGTGAAGAGCGTTTCACTGGAACAGGCATTGGTGTTATGTCCAAACTCAGCAGGTATTCTCCAACAGCAGTCTGCTGGTTAAAAATGCTGAACCACTTTAAAAAAATGAAATTAGGCGGAGGTATTTGACAAAGTTTATTTTGTTTCTTAATTTAGGTGCATTTTAGAACTACACGAGGATAATCACCTCGAAATGAAGTCAAGTAATTACGTCCTAGCATTAGGATATGAACATTCGACTAAGCTAGCCTGTCTCTTATTCGGCCTTTACTCGATGACGCGCTTATGAACTACCAAAGGAAAAACGCATTCAACAGTTGTTTACTCAAACATCACCAGTAGGGTAGTGTTATTTCGCTACACTTCCGTGGCGTTAAAAGTTCACAAATTTATGCGAATCTGCATTCAAAGTAAATCCATGTTACTGTGAGTCGACTGTAATCAGTAAATGGCCATCATTGGAAGCATGGGGGGGCGGTCAGCCCGATTTTGAGGTCTGACAAGCGGGACTCTTTCTGCCTTGGTTTGGGCACTTTTTGCTGCTTCTGGCGAAATGTTTGCATTACAGTACACGCAGTTTCTCTGCGCCACTTAGCGGTTATCTCCATCCAAAAAGGCGACAGATAGATGAGGAGGTAAAAATGGGAGATGGACTCTTGGTAAGAAATTAAACAATTAACCGGTTATCCGATCCATCTGCAAATTAGCCCTTATCCGACCCATGGTTGAAGCAAGACTTGAAAAAAAAACGAATGGTGGGGAAAGTCTAGTAAGTTTAACTCTGATTGTCCTAGTTTTATCTGCTGTGAGCTTCCGAATTTGGCTAAATTTAAGGTAGGAGAGAAAGCTGAGATGAAGATGAGGAATGGGAGAACACTGACTGTTGGGCAAAAGTGAAACGAGAGGGGAGCGCTTAAAATGGACTGAATAATGGAGACGATGATCACTTGGGGCACCGTGATGATAGTCAAGAGGCATCACACAGCATCAGCAAGCATTTCTAGCGGTTTTGCAGTGAGAGTTCCTGCACATTTCTTGAGTAAAAACTTGAGAGGCGATGCGCCTGATGCCGTAACGTGTATTGTTGAAATTCATATTTGGATGCATCAATTTTTGTTAATATTTGGGCATAGAGAACCTCTTATTCTCCTATGCTCTTTATGTATTGCGTAGTAAATGTACGTAAAAGATAAAAAACGTTTAGTTGTGTATGACACCTGAGCAAAGCCGCCTTCATTGGGCAAAGAGTGGCCAGTGGAATTAACCAACGGGCTTCTGTACTTGAAAAGCTAAAGTGGTGAGCAAAGAGAAATAGAAAATACATCAGTCTGTTAATTACTTACCTCTTCTCAACCGCAAAACTGATGTGCCTGACTCGAGCATTCCCAGCGCTCATCAATTTGATGTTTTCTATATTACGCTCTTTTGCACGCTTCCCCGCTCTCATCTGCATGGAACTAGCACGAAAGTGGCGAAAGCACCATTTCAATACTAACATTATGCTGCTACTGTAACCCTTACATGAGTCGCATGAGTACCTCAGACCGGGTCATGTCGACCGCAAAGGCCAATGATGACGCGTCCAGATGGGTAAAAATGCTCTCCTCAGTTCAGGTTGTGTGTACTCTGTTCCGTTTACTTGCCCCATCAGCTTGTCTGTGAGCGGCATATGGAACCTTGGGGTGGAGGCAAAGTATAAGCGGTTCTAAGGATTTTTGGGTGGGACACTGCACCATCTCTAGGATCGTTGTTTGTTAGTAAGCGAATGTTACTCGCACAAAGACATAAAATTTGAGTTTAAAAGAAAACAATGATGGACGGTAGGTGTTTTCGACACTTTTGCGGCCATTCTGGTGGAATTCATGTTCTCACTAAAGGTTTTTCCCGATCACTAAAATCGTAACTTGCCTTATCAAACGCATCTAATTTTCATTAGTAAGTGGTTGCTCTTATTATCAGTGTAAAAATGGCGCTTAATTTACCCGTCACCGACGCCAAGGGGAAAATTAATGGAAAGTGTCAAAGACAACAACCTGAGAAAGGAACACGAAAGGCTAATATCAAACGGTCTTTGGCGTTTCAGAATTAGCATTAGTGTGGAAGAACGATTTGAGCTAGTTATTGTGTAAAATGTGATCATTTGTTTCTTATCAAAATGTCTTTAACTCCTCAGAGGTCAACAGCCATTAGCACATAATTGATAGCACGGATAAGGTGAGATGTGTATGCAAGTATTTTTACGGATGACACTGATGGGTCTGATAAAATAATTTAACTGCCTGCTTCTGATTGTAAATTCCTTCGATTTGCTCCTATTTTACATCCAAGCCCACTCCAACGCACGTGGTTCCTTTTGTTGGGCTGCCCAAAGTTAAGCCAATTGGAGACGGCTCTGAGGGTGTTAATATGTTTAAACAAAGGATATGTGTGTCACATCACAAATAAATGTGCTGTACCGCACCTGTGCTGGCAGTTATATTTTGTCATCACCTCCGTTAGTAATGGATAAAGTGGTCTGTGGATTGTAATGCGAGAGATAGGTGGTATGGAAGCCGCTCTGATTATTTGTTAAGGCGGTTGGTGATTAATGTGGGTGGACTTCAAAAGCCTCGGACATGTCACTTGCGTTACATGCTGTAGCTGGCTTGACTTAGCCTCATTTTCTGTGCCTCTTTGAGACAATGTTGCAGTGTGTCTACATGGACAACCGGTATAATTTATTTACCAGGCGCCAATTAAGACCGTGTCCACTCGTGCGCGATTAACCAGAGTAAATAAAATAAGGAAGCCGGCATCATACCTGCACCTTAACCTATTGGCTGTTGCTAACCAAGGCTCTTTCAAAGTGAACGGAGATGATGCCTGTAGCTTTTCTTACCGATACAAATGCGCTTTGGTGCGGTGTTAATTTCCCACTTTAAAAGGACATTAGGACGCTCTTGTTACAGTGAAGCTTTAGTGTCAACACGCTTTTCAACAGTTGCTCTTCACTGGATCATCCTCAATCAGATGATAAAGTGCAATGCTATGTTAACATGCGGGAAAAGTGATCGAAAAGTGGACGAATGCCAACATCCGCTAGAGAGATCAATTAGCTAAGTAGGAAATAGCCAATAATTCTGTGAAAAAACACCAATTACTGGTCAAGTCTTTTAGAGCAATCAAAGAGCTTTGTCAACACAGCGTTGATCCTAATGTCGCATTTCAGCTTCCTCCAGCGTGTATTGAATGCCTCAGCGGAATGTCAAACTTGGAAAGCTGATGCCCAACAGCAGAATAAACAACAACAACACATGGATGAAGTGACTACCGTTGTAGAAATCAGAAAAAGACGAGGGTAAGCAGCGTACCTTGATGCATTTGTGCTTTTTATTAACAAATAAATGGTTGTACAGACGTGAGCCAGATATGGAGGGGTAGAGTACTCTTACCCATATTCACCCATATTCACACACCGTGTCCAGATGAATAAGCGACAGTTTTCACTGGGTTTGGCGGCTCCGATGTAGTGCATCCACAACTGTGAACTCGCCATTACATAGTACGTGATGCAAAGCGGCAGTGAGAATATAATGACATTGCACGCCACAAAAGGGTACCAGCTTGGATTTTCCAAGCATTAAAGTCATCCAAGCCGATCAAGCAGGTCATTTTTATTAGGATAGTGGAGACGAACGTATGTTTCACCACCTCATGAGTTTAAGATTTTCAAAAAGACATTATTAAAGCGAAAGACTGCACCAAATTCTACAATTTCCAACTGTTCTAGCTTTTAGCACATTAATTGTCAAAGCGAACTTAAAACCTCATTTTTAGGGAAGCACAATATCAGATTTAAAAAAGTATATAAGGAGTAGGAATGATAAGTAATCGTTTCTGACCTTGTCAGGATGAAGCCAACGTGATGCGTAGCAGCCCGCATGGATTTGGCATCTACTGATGCACTGACTCTTGAGATGAATAAGAGCATATGCTTCGTTAAATCTGGCGTTACTTGAATGCAACATTTGCCGCCTTGTTCGTAAAAAATTTCAACGAATTACTTTGCTTTAATGTTCCCTTCTTTTTGAATTAGTTTTATGTTCATAGCTTAAATAACACTGGGTTGGCTCTTGTCGTTGATGAAGATGCTTTTCCCATCTTCCCCAGTTGTCGGACTGTCCGAGTTAAGAAAGACAGTTAGAGGAGAGCATCATGTATTAAGCTCAAGCGAGCTTTTACTATCTAAGCATTGTAAACAAATCAGACCTTGACTTCAGCCTTTTAAGGAACCGATGGCGCCTTCTCGTTGACGAAACTGGTTGCTTCCGTCGGAAGGTCGTCCCTTTGCAAAGGTGCAATCAGAGGAAACTTCAAAGTCGGCCCTGTCAAATACAGAGTTTAACAAACTAACAGAGCACAACAAGGCCATTCAATGCAGTCATATTTCTAGTGCTAGCATAAAATTTGCGCTAATTGTTTAAATAACTATCTACTTAAAAATGCGAAGGCATCTTCAACAGAAACAGAAAACTATGAGATGTTGTTTAGCAACCCTTTTATTTTACTAGCTAGTACTTACTTTTATTACTAGTATAAAAGGACAAAATCTGCACAATCTTATGCCTTTTGATACAAGTGACAAAGGATTCTGTGACTTCAATGACTGAAGTTTGATGAGCCTGAATCTCACCATTCTTTGCAGAAACTGAACTCAACAATTCATAAGTTTTTCAAAGAAGCTTTCAAGACCTAAACGCGTATTATCATTTGCACCATTCCACACAAACCCGATTCCATTCAACAGATACGAATCTCTAGAAGCGAGCTTTTGTCATCAACTTTCCTTACATAACAATTCGAGAGCAGCAGTATTATTTTACGTCTGTATATCACAATAAATCTGCAAGCATACCTCGATTGCAGTCAGAAATGCTCAGAAGACTATCTGAACGAGCAAAAAAAGGAAACAGAAGTTGATGCTTCTTAATTGACGCAAGAAATAAAATTTTGCAATTGACAGTATCTAAACAGGACACTGGCGTGAACACCATCACATCCACGCATTGTTGGTACTGCATTGATCGGAAAACAGCAAGATCTTGGCCTCTTTAGTTTTACCTCAAGCCCAATTTACAAGGCATATATTCCATAGTTATACATTCTGTGTATTTCACAAAATTTTCTTGAGTCTTCCTATGCACCAGTAAGCAACTGCATCTAATTGTTCCACGTCTCTTTTACACTCTCACCCTCATCCTCCATCATTGTTTATACCTCTCTCTCTTCCTTGACAACGAATCTTTGTGCTAGTAACATTTTGGACAAAGAGAGTATATTTTGCTGGTAAAGAGGTAAAGAGCGGCAGACACTAGGATGTTAGGAAGCATGTTAATGCTGGATTCCACTAAGGTTTGTTCTGTTTAAAATTGGCGAATATCTGCTGTTTGGTGTGACACTGTTGTAGAACTCTCAGATTATCCAAAAATGTACGAGTAAAGTGTGAACTGTATGAGCAGACGCCTTTTAGACCAAAAAATTTGCTCAATAGCTATTTATTATCCTGCAAAGCAAAAACGTCGTGGTGGATTTACAAATTTGTTGATCCTTGTGCAGACTGATCACCAAAATGGGCCCTAAAGAGTACAATGGGGATTCATATTGGTTCCTTTCATTACTAAGGTCGTCCTCATAATTGCTGTCTCCCCATGTCACGCTTAAAGAAAACTGGCAATAAAAAGAAAGTGAAGCGCTTCCACCTTGTTTGTCCCGAAAATTGCATGCTCCTTTGGATTTGTTCCTTTTCTGTGGCTTTCTAAGCCGACGCATTCCCTCTTCCCCAATATACATTAGGCAGCATCAAAATTCGCCTGTTTACGCTTTCTCGCCTTAGGGAAAATGAGGCACAAATGGACATGTGAAGCATATTTCCAGTGTTACTGAGGATTGTATTGAATGGTTAAGTAACACATTGGAAGTTAAGTCGTTAAATCGGTTTAAAGGCGTTTAGCGCTGTGGTATTGTGGGGCCCATTGCGAAGGTACTACCAAGCAGGCTAAGGTTAGGGCCATTCAGGATAGTGCAAATACGCAGAAACGATAGTCATTCTCGAATCCCAACAATCCAGCTGTCAGCTGCGTGTTTACACACCACACCCTTTTATTCTACTCTTACTAAATCATTTCTTCTAACGTTCTCTGTTCAAGATTTCCATGATGCTCAAAGCTTAGCAATGTTGGTTGGTGTTTTAGTAGCAATCTTTTATGAAAAATCACCTATTGCGAGTTTCGGCAATCCACATTAGATGCTCACCTTCTGCGCTACCAAATTTTGATAGTCGCATAAAGCAATTGGAATGGTTTTCCTCTTGATTGGGATTTTACTAGTCGTTTCCGTCAGATTACTTACTCATCCATTCCTGCTCAAGTAGTAACGTATATGAAAAGAGATTCACTGGAATGCTGTGATTATGGTTGTGGGTGAACCTTCGTAGCCGATTTCAGCCCATTAAGATTGAGGTACCTAAGTAACTCCATCGCTGGATTATCCCCCATTAAAGACGTCACAAGAAGACCTGCTTTTGGACATAGTTTTGATGCGTTTCTGGGGAATGATTACAGCAGTATAGTTTGAAGTCCAGAATGCCGGCAGTTGTAGCGCTGTGAAAGCATCGGTTTCCAAAGTTGAGAAGAATACGCTGCATAAAGCTGGATACAATGATAAATATTGGATTCACAGGTAAGGAAGCTGATGAATGTTGGAGAAATCTATGCTTTGGGGGCTCTAACGACGTTCAGCTTTAGGCGCCTGGAGGTCTTAATCGCCATCAAATAACTTCCCTGCACAGTCTCGATAATCTATTCAGTTTTTCCTTGGCTTGATTCTCATCCTATAACAAATAAATAATTGCATTAAGCCATTGTAGTATCAACTAGTTCCTGATTCTATTCTATGTGCTAAGGTTTGCCAAGATCACGCGAATGGCTCGGCGTGGCCAGCTTAGGGCAAGAAGGATTAAGTTGACTGAATAGAATATCGAATGCGCAGATTGTACAGTAGTCTCGCGGAATGGAGTCGCTAGGCTCAACAAGGTTTACTTCTGTGAAAGCAAAATATGTGTAGCTGATACATTTTTTGCACTATTTATTTAAAATTTATAATGTTCCAATAGAAGTGTTTTATTGGTAGTAGCACAATTTACTGAAGTAATTGAATATCCAAAGTGGTGGCCTACTTAATGGGTCTTGCAACTAAGGTTCATGAAATCTTGTAATATGACATTACGCCATAACAGCAGCATAGACCAAGTGATCTTTGGTGCAGAAATCCCATTCCTTCGGAGTCATAGTAGGCTTCGTAGTTACCACATCTATTTACCAAAACTGGGTTGAGAAATGCTAGCTGCCTTCATCGCTGGCGATCAGTTGCTTGTCATGCAAACTCACCTACTAGCAACCGCTAAAGGCTCAGCCAACCAGGGTAATCCTTTAAACAGCGATAAAACACCGAGAACGTGAACGCACCGGGTTAGCAACCATCAAGACCATTTAATGAGTGCGACACTTACAGAGATGGAGAAAATATGCGAGCACTGGGAATTATCCAAATTTGCAACAATTTTGCAGTATTTTCTTCCTAGCCTGCATAGATGTATCATGCAAGCTAATGTCATTGTGCTTCAAACATGACACCCATGATGTAGGCGTTAATCAACGTAAGAATCGCCCCTTTTATTACTCACAAACTGGCATCACGAAGTACATATTAGCTAATAAAATAACATTTACAGTTTATGAAAAAATGGGTGTGAGTAGAGCGGAGAAGTAGCTAGGACGGGCTGATGTAATTTTGCCTGTGTTGAATGGATCATAATCAGGGCTTTTTTTCGGTTAACCAACCAGAATGCTCATCAATTTCATTGGCCCGTCAAATGCACCTTGCGAGTTTGAATTATGTTAGCAGGGCGGGAGGCGCAGGGCACTTTACGAGGACTCCGCTGCGTGATGCCTGGTGTATGGAATGTTCTCAGTGGTGTTTTGGCTCATCGCTGGTTCAAATTGGTGCCTAGTAAAGATTTCCTAACCCTGTTTTTACAGGGTGCAGACTACCAAATTCCCAATTTCGATGGAATACACCTTGTTGACGAGGCAGAGTCTCTAAGGTATATTAATGGCCGCCTCTGCGTGTTCCCCAGGATCTGGTCTGCGCAGATTCGTCTCACATGTTGACGCTGTGCATGGGTTTAGATTCGTCGGCTCCTTCGATGTCGAAGATGTTGCGTGGGAGACTGAAGTAGCTGGTGAAGAATGGATGGGTGAGGCGCCATAAAAGGTGGAGCGCAGATGCGGAAGGGAAGAATGATGAGAGTGGCTACCAAATGTACTCCTTGTCCATAAATATGTGAAATGTTATTAAGGCCATTACCCATGGAGTGCTGGCACCTTATGTAAGCAAGTGATTTCCTTTTTATTAATACTTATTCCCTCCTCTTTTTATGAGCTATGAAAACAATCTAAATCTCATATCGTTTGCTTTGCTTGTTAAGTTGATTGGTTTCTCATATATTTTCCTACATTGCTAGTTTGAATAATGGGGTACTTTTGCGCCCACACAGAGAGTCTACAATGGTATGAAAATGTACTGGATAGGTTGTGTTCTCCTGAGTAAAATAAGGTTTAATTTTTAAAATCTTTGAGACCTAGCCAATTGTTCGTGAGCTGGAATTGTTAAGCCTTGTCACGTGTTGATAGATGTGCCCGCCATGCAGTGTAACTCATATCTTAGGTTCTCCCTTCGCCTTCGAAGTCGCGTTTCAACTGTGAAGACTTAAATTCGTCCCCCACTTCGAGAATTTGAATTAAAAGTGGTCAAATTATAATGTAGCAGCGCTTGTTTTCAAGATTTACTTCATTAATCTAAGGAATCATATCTTTTAGCGCTATCAACGCCAAAAGGTTGTATATCAGTATGGAATAAACATTATTCTACTCATCATTGTTTTGTCCCTTGTAATTTTTCACTTTAAGACCAATGACATTAAAACACTCACAAAAAAACCTAGGATAATGCATTTTCATCCAGGACTGTTAAAGACTAAAACGCGGCTATTTAAATACTAAGGTAATCATTTTGGATAGCGCTCTTACTTACCCAAGGGTTGACATTTGAGGCCTCTTCACATCGTCACACACCTTGGTGTAGGTAATCTTCCTCCTTACGCATTACATTCACCTTACTGATTAATTCATTCGATATTTGCTTCGGCAAAGGATGACTATCAAGAAAGCGACGAATAAAGTTTCGCCATCTAAGTAAATAAGTAAGTAACTAGTTAAAATTAGAATTAGCCACTCATTAAGAAAGGGTTGTAAATTTTAATGCCTGATGAAATGGAAAGTGTAGCTATGGTTTCTGCCTGTGTTTACGTGGTTTCACATGCAACAATAATGGCTGCAGTTCTCAAAGAAGGAATTCTGAAACCCAAATAAAATATGTACGTCTTAGTCCTACAGTTAATATTTGCACCCAAAGAAGTGGGAATTGCCATTTGAAACCGAATTCTGCTGATATTCTCATAAGTGGAGTTGGTACTGGTTCTGCTGCTTGCTGGTTAGGCCGCTTGCTCACCAAACTGTAGGTTTTCTCGCCCCTTTTAATTTAAACACAATTTGAATCCCAAAACACGTGACAAAATGAGCAAATGAGGTTCCCTGGCTGACTCGTTTTTTCGCCTAGCCGGTCGTAGTACATTTCAGCCGGTGAGATTCAAGTGCCGCTGCTGAGCCAATCGCACAAGTAAAAGAGGCAATAGCACTTCATTCACAGCATCATTCGCAAAATCATTTTCCTCTTGGTTAGCTAATGCTGGATACATTAACACGTTAGTTTTGGTCTGTTAATTTTTATTTTTTTTGCTCGGAACATAGAGTAGATTGGATATTTAATGTGCTGACAAATGTCGTGGTGTTTTTTTATTGCGATTTTAATGGAACTTCGATGTGTGCATGGTTGTTTGATTGTGTGGATAGGAAAGTGCAATGTGAATTTGATGTGCCCACATTTAAATTGGAATGAATGTTGGGCCTTCACATGATCAAAGTTAGCAGCTTGTTTGAGAGAGCAGAGATAAGGCGTTCATTCTTTGCAGTAAATGGAAACGTAGTAAATTGTGTCAAGGCATGCGTTGCATTGGCTTATAACGGCTCCAGTGGACGGCCGCCGATAAGTCGCCTCTACGTTTACACTGTAGGTTTCAATTCCTTTTGTTCATAACCAAAGTCTGTGTTAACGTGGTGACTGTTCCAAGTGGCATCGTATTGACAGGCGCCTGATTTTGATATCCATATCAGTAGAGAATTTATCGCTTTCCTTAATGGTTGTTTCTGAAACAGTGCTTCTAAATAAATCTCTGTCATCGGCAACTGGAGTGAAAATGATGGCAGTGATGTCGTCATCAATTTTGACTCATTTCATTGGAAGTTCTATTTGTAACGCGGGGTAAAGTAAGCAAGACGAAATGTGTTAGGCCTCAACCAATTTAGAGCTTTAAAGCCACATGCAAAAAATTGTATACCGAATAAGTGCCGCATTGCTGTGTAGATAAATCAGCAATGGAGTGAGCGTTGATGAAAGCCTCACTTAAGGAATGAGTTACTAGCAGTAATTAACGTTCGTTTTTGCGCCCTCTTTTTTCACTGGTCAATGAGTTACTACATCCTGTATTACTGTGCGATATTCCCACTACCGCCCTCACTGCTGCAATTGCTGCTCTGCTAGAGTGGCTTGCTCGCTTGCCTAAGTTTTGTTTGGCTTTGTTTATGTTCCATACCATTAATCTAAGTTTGGTTCCCTGCTGCATCATTTTGCTTCTCCATCACGTTTATAACTTTCACGAATGATTTTCGGTGCTTATATGGATTGCCACAGAATACGCACTTCCACAATTGAGGGCTTTTAATTGATCAAGTGTTTCGATGAGGCGGATGGTGCACACCTCATGCTTATCCCTTATAGCTAACAATCGAGGTTGTGTTTTTTCTGAGTAGGTGTTGACCATGTCTCTGTTTACAACCATCAATTAACAAAAAACACTGAGGCTTTATATGTTCATCTTTTAGTCACAGCAAAATTAAAGTGCATCGCATTTGAGCATTTATACAAGCAAAGTTTTAAAACACCTCACCTATTTGCATGACCGAATACTTGGCAGTATATATGTAACCCTTAACTCTATGAAATAGCCATGTTCGCAAATTGAAATTTTTGGTATTTGGAATAAGGTTGAACTTACTGTGTGAGCATTTGCAGAAGCTTCGCTACCCACTGATTTTACCTACTGGATTTATTAAATGCCAAGGTAAAGCTGCCATCGGCACTAATTCGCCCCTTCCCGTCAAGTGATCAGTGTAAGTGGTCTCCGTTGAGAGAGCATGCGGTGCGACAAAACCTATTTCATTGATTAAAACCAACTAGTAAATGACCAGCAGCTTATGGTAATCCTACTATTCACACTACGCCACCCCACTTGCACAATCTGCAGGCAAAAACAACTAGATTCCTCTATCTAGTGTGTTATTTTGACTGGAATTTTGGGCAGTACATAGCGGTACGCACATTATAACAAGCATATTGAAATGCATAGCCAAAGCACTTTCATTAAACGCATTTGCCCCGTGCCTTGCCGTGCCGTGCCGTGTACATTGACTGTGCGGTAGGTAGTGCTACGTCTGCTCCATCCATATGAATCCTTACCTACAAACTCATCACCACTCATCGCTGGACTTCTGCCTTTTGTAACCATTGTTCATTTAGGCAGGCTCATGTCGCCCACGTCGAGGCCAAATTTTCGAGAAAAAACAGCATTGTTTGTTCGTGAATGTGCTGTTTAAATTTTTCGCAGAACAATACCGCTTGGAAGGAATAGTATTACTTGTGATAAGTTTATCCCTACGGTGGCACTCGTGACACGCAGGTCGCAAAATAACAAATTCAACGTCTGTTATGGAAGTTAAACAGTGAAGATAGGTATTTTGTAGTAGAATGTGATTATCTCGAAGAAGCGGAGTAAAAAATTAATAAGTCAGAGCATTGCGTCAAGGATAACACATTCAAATTCCGTTTTATACCAACTTACAATCCCATCGGCTTCGTAAAGATCTGCAAAAAAACTTGAACGTATAGGTTTGCCACAAAATATTAACAAGTCAAATGAAATTCCCTGTTGCGTTGCCAGCTGTTTAAAGGTGAACTATAAGCAACGGAATGGGACAGATTTGACTCAGCAAAACGAGTTATTTTGAAGCGTGGCAGCGTTCTTCTACTACAATAGAGCTATTATTTGGATCTAGTATTAAGCTATCGTTCAATGACCCTTTAAAATTGCTGACATTCCTACCAATTATGCATGCGAGTTCACAGACCTTTTGAGGTTCCCGTCACCTCTTGTAGTCGCCTGGTAAAGCTGTTTCCAGTAACCGAATCACTACGCTTGCTTGCCAAATCGCCTAAAAATGCAGATTTTTTTACATTTCTACATGCGTAATGCAATGACCTGGGCCACCGCATTGTAAATGCCCGATTATAACAACGCATCGGCTTGCCGCAGGTGAAATTTGCACTTTGTAAGTAGTGGCGGTAATTCCACTGATTAACGCGTTTTAAAATACTAAATTTTAATCAAAATGATAAGCAAATCCTCTTTAACCTAGCATGAGTGCTAAAAGCTTGAAACTGCGTGGCTTTATCACGGGTATTTTTTGCATACTAATGTCTGCCACTGTGGGTATCCAAAATGATACAACACAGTCTTTAAAGCAAGAAGCATTGCTGAGGTGCTGAGCAAACAAGTGAAATCACTTTTTCCATTTCGCCACCAAGTTTACCTTGCAGCAATCTCTTTTGTAAACAGTGAATTTTGTTCTATTGAGTTTGGTATGGCCCCTTGCCAATGTGTATGGAACACATTTGGCTTAAGCCCATTACGCTGGAGCTTCTAGATATTAGTAGACCAAGTTGTTCATTTAAAACCTGGTGCCTTTCACGATGGAGACGGATGGATTGACGGTTGAAAGTGTGATGCACTCACATTTATCAGTTTTCAGATAAATCCGATGCTCCCCTTGCCATGACGGCAACTATGAATCCAACGTGATGAGTCCCCTCAATTACGTGCGGGATCGTGCGCAGTCAAAGCATAGTCGGCTACTCAGTGGACTAGTGATGTCTTGGCGGCTTCTATTTTTATCCCTTCAAAACCATAGATTGCGACTAGGAGGCTGTTATTGTGCAAGAAGCGCCGTGGGCTCGCTTGGCACCTTACGTGCAGACCATCGACTCCCCCACCGGTTGTGGTGTAGGCCAATACACGATTTTCTTTGAGTAAACGATACCCTACTCGTCTTCATCGTCACCAAGTTGCCTTTGCGCGACTTCCAGGACATAAAGGGCTTTTACTTCGAGTCCAAATAATAACTACAAGGCATAAGTTTCGCATGTTTCATTTAAATTCCCCGTTGATGCATTGTGATCAATACAAAACATTTTTTAATAACGTAAATCTGTAAATGAGTTTGTCACCATCGCCTATCACATTTTGGGTGGTCTCGTTTTGCTACTGCTATTAGATTTGAATAATTTTTTGTGTTGAATGTTTTTGGATGCAGGCAAACTCTAGCACCTGTAGTTTTTCCACAAGAAGGAAAAAATTAGGGGACCCGATCCTGTAAAATGCTTACAAGAAATAAAAGGTTTTCTGTAAATTCAATTGTCCTTTATTACTGGACATTCAATTCACATAGAAGAAAGCGCTATGCAATATTTTATCACTAAATAAGAAGAATGCAACTTGACTGCGTTAATGAGATTCGTCCTTCTTAGAAGGATATTCTTTTCGCAACCCGTTTTGCGTTGGGACAGCTCTATTCCCTATCCCATTTCACCCGTAAAGCTACATTAGATTAAGCTATGAGATTTGATAAACACAGGAAAAAATACCGCAAATCGCTTATTTCTGTGAGAAATGGGTTTGTCCATTTCATATGCGCCAATTAATATCATTAATACAATTTTAAAACCCTGCGCGAATGCACTCTCTCGATTTCGCACAACTATTGAGGGTATATCTTTAAATTAATAAGTGATGTTGGAGCAATCTAAGTATGCTTTTTCTGCCGTTCCATTGTCTACGACTAGGGAGACAGCGCTTTCCAGCTCCAATAGCAATAACAAGGCTCTGTTGCATCTTCGACCAATGTAGCATTCAACAGGTATCGTGTGGCTGTGTTGTATTTCACTTCGCCTTCTTTCATTTTGAACAGCTTATTACTAAATAATTGTAAGCCAAAAACAAAACAAACAACCAAGCAGCTAGTCAAAAAAAAATGACAGGTTAGATATTTAATAGTTTCTAAGTCAGTCGAGGCGTGCGTTGCTGTTGCTGTAAATTCTATTTACTGTAGCGTCCCTAGAGTTCCTTGAGAGCAACAGAGGACATAACACTAGGGCAGACAAAAAGGGAAAGAACAGTGTAGCCGCTCAAGTTACCGCAACCGAAATTGGCAGTCAAGCTAAGTATTACATCTACCCTAATCACTGTATATTCGACACTGACAACAATTTATTGGGATTGAGGAGCATTTTAGCTGAAGCGCATTGAAAGGTTAAGGATCTAATAAGGATTTTGCAATTATGGTTTTGCAACATTAGAGCTAAAAGAAAACACCCACAAGCCAACTGGGCCTGTCATGAAATGTCTGTGTAACTGAGACCCCACTTGACTGCAACATTACACATTCATTTTGGCGATTCAATTTAACTTGGAGTTGTGCACGGTTTTAAGAATAAATTCAAGAAGAGGGGAATTGTGTTGCCTATCATTCGTCCATATCTATCCGTGAGTCCAGTAGCCTCAAAACAATCTTGTTTCGGAAGGGGTGAGCTTTAACGCTTTTCTCTAAGGTAGGTTTCCGTATTTGTTCCTCCACACTATGTTGGTATCACCTTAAAGCTGCTCAGCCACATCTCACTGGGTTCTATCCAGATAGTTCGTAGCTAGTGTTGCCTCATTTGCTTATAATTTTCCGTCTGAACATGAGACTTGGGCCAGTGGCAAAGGAAGAGTTCAATTTTAGCCTTTCTGTTGGAGATTGTCACTGATCCGAGCTTTATCATATCTACTTCTTCTGCCCTGCTAAGGCTTATCCCACAGTAGTGGAAATCATGATAGACGCCCTTTTAAGATCGTGTTCGCTCTCCGTATTTTTACCAAAATCGAGACTTAAAAAAACAACTTATTACATTATTTGCTTGCAGAAGTAGTCAACCAAAGCATCAGGCATTGCCCCACTTCTAGGTTAATTTTTGAGTGGTTATGCTGGAAGTCCATTGGTCTTGCATGGCAGTGGTTCTTGTCTAAAGTAATGGCATGGCGGTGATTGCGTTAGTCTATGTTCAATTAAACTCAAGGAACGACTAATTGTCAGAAAGGACAGTACAATTACTTTTGGTAAAAAGCAGCATAGACTTCAATAGGTCTACAGTGGTGAGCATAGTTTTACTGCTTTTTATGCTTCCGGATGCATTAAGTAATAAAGTGCACTCATAGATTCTTTAAAATACTACCCTTGTCTAACAATGGCGAATGAAATTGAACGGTGTCGATAAAGAAACTACTGACAAGGCGATACCGCATCTCCTTTTATCAATACATTTGCTGTTGCGACTGATGATGATGCATGATGGGCGCATCTAGGAGTATGGACGGAAAAGGCTTGCGATTTGGTTTACTTCTTTAAAATATGGCTAGCTAACAATGCAGCTGGTGGGGTGCTCAAGAAGGGGGCTTAGGGAGCTGCAACTGGGTCAACTGAAGGACATATATTTTGCGATAACAGCCTTATCGAATAAATCCTCCCAAAATACATATTCTAATTAAAATCCGAGGTCATAGAGGTAACCGAAAATTGCAAATTTCCATTAAAATTATTTAAAATAGAGCTGCAGCTATACGAGTTATGCAAATCACAGGCCTCATTCAATATATTCATGCATCCATTCGACAGAAATGCTACATAGTTCCATTTGAACACTTTGCCCAAATTCTTTGCAATCACAGAATGAATCGTAAAAAAACTAGAAACAAAAACGTTAAGGTAAAATTTGTATGGCTTGTCAGTGTCTTTAGTGTTACGTTTTGAAGGATTAGGGAATTTAGAAAGAGTAAATTAAAGAGTTATGTCCGAAAGGTGTTACTAAGTATAAAGATCGGAAATATGAGTGCATAGTAAAATTAATCTTACTTATATTGCCATAAAGCAACGATTCAGAGAAAATCTCAGATTCATTTCGATATTTAACTCTAATCTTATTTCAATACTTCACAATTTAGAAGATTATAAAGATTATCTGCCCCGTAGCACATGCGTCTCATTCACACAGTCACAATTTGCCTCAATAAAAGCATATCAGGAAAGAAATACTATAGAGCCAAATTTATATTAGACTAGCACTAATGGAACCTCGTGAGTCTTTAATCAGGCAAAGAAAGGGACGCCGCTAAAGCATACATACATACATACATACATACATACATACATACATACATACATACATACATACATACATACATACATACATACATACATACATACATACATACATACATACATACATACATACATACATACATACATACATACATACATACATACATACATACATACATACATACATACATACATACATACATACATACATACATACATACATACATACATACATACATACATACATACATACATACATACATACATACATACATACATACATACATACATACATACATACATACATACATACATACATACATACATACATACATACATACATACATACATACATACATACATACATACATACATACATACATACATACATACATACATACATACATACATACATACATACATACATACATACATACATACATACATACATACATACATACATACATACATACATACATACATACATACATACATACATACATACATACATACATACATACATACATACATACATACATACATACATACATACATACATACATACATACATACATACATACATACATACATACATACATACATACATACATACATACATACATACATACATACATACATACATACATACATACATACATACATACATACATACATACATACATACATACATACATACATACATACATACATACATACATACATACATACATACATACATACATACATACATACATACATACATACATACATACATACATACATACATACATACATACATACATACATACATACATACATACATACATACATACATACATACATACATACATACATACATACATACATACATACATACATACATACATACATACATACATACATACATACATACATACATACATACATACATACATACATACATACATACATACATACATACATACATACATACATACATACATACATACATACATACATACATACATACATACATACATACATACATACATACATACATACATACATACATACATACATACATACATACATACATACATACATACATACATACATACATACATACATACATACATACATACATACATACATACATACATACATACATACATACATACATACATACATACATACATACATACATACATACATACATACATACATACATACATACATACATACATACATACATACATACATACATACATACATACATACATACATACATACATACATACATACATACATACATACATACATACATACATACATACATACATACATACATACATACATACATACATACATACATACATACATACATACATACATACATACATACATACATACATACATACATACATACATACATACATACATACATACATACATACATACATACATACATACATATAGACAAAGCAACGAAGAACTTCGACCCCTAACACAATGACTGAATGCCATGTTTATCTTTGGCAACTGCCCATGTCCCGCACTCTGCGGAAAGGCTTTTGGCAACTGATGCAACACTATCCATGAAGCATCTGCAAGGGTTTCGTCACGGAGCAGCTTAAAATTCCTGTATAAGGACGCCAAATATGTATAATAGCTGTCCCCAGAGCCAAGATAGGTACGTGACTAAGCAGCATCCAGGTGAGAACAACGCGGTAAGGAGGAATAGATGGGAATCTCCAGCTCTGCGGAACTATGTTCAGTCCCGTCCCTTGCTGTAGGACTATGCCCTTGAGTCAGTATTCCTACGACTAGCCATAAGCATCTATGATGATCAGCACAGTCCCTAGCCTCATTACCCTCCTCACTCTCATTATAGTCTCAAATAGGGCAAAACTTTGTTTCAATAAAACTGCCGAGACGGATCACTGAAGCTATGGTCAAGCATCGTCCCAATCGCATAGGCATTCGATGGCAGCTCGGCTTATGGTTGTCATCGTTGACGTGGAAGTTGGTCAAGGGCGTGGCAAGGGTAGCATTCAAGCAAGAAAGAGACCACATTACGCGCTGGCAAGGTGCGTGATTCACTACCTTGAAAAAGGAATAACTTTCGTCAGCATCACTGGGATGTAATCCATCCACACAGTATAAGAAACTACTAAACATTGGTTTGTTGCATGTTTCGCTCAAGTAGCACATTTCCTTTGCCCTCACAGAATTTTTGCCATGTTTAAGATTCAGTTCATTGATAAATGCGGAGTAAGATTTAACCACACTTGATTTTTAGTAGGCTAAGTAAGAGCTGCGTTAGCAAGACCTGCTTTAGCAAATATCCCAGCTGTCGTAGGACATCATTTTCATGTTCAGGGCTATGCGCAATAGGATGCAAAAGTGGAAAGCGCAAGAATTAGAGGCAGATGAAACCAATTATCACTAACTACACGCGAAAAATTTGCCAAGCAATAAAAATTCTAATGAACGGAATACGTGGGACGAATCCACGAGATCTTGAGAAAAATAATAATATGGCGCCTTGTTTGAGTGAGCTCCTGGTATTGGTTGCCAAGCCTGCTGGTGAGTAGTGCGTGATGAGACGTTGTTCCTCTCTCTTAGTTTTAATGCTGAGTTGAACGCCTGACTCCGCTAACGAGCATGGTAACTGGCTGTTATCTCGTTCAGGATCACCTAAAAGTTCTGTTGGTATGTAATTCTCGCCACTGACTTTGCAAATCCACCCGCGCGACTGAACTGGCAGGTGCCTGTAGTCGGCAGTGGATTTGAGGCTTTTTCATATGGGCGCTTTTCGCTATTTGGGTAAGTCAATATGTAAGTGTCTGCATCCACAATATCAAGTGCGCTTCAAGCATGAGGCGTATGCCGTATGTGTGGAAGAGTGATCCTGCGACACGCTGAGCGGCTGGTCGCCGTATAAGTTCCGCTGGATGTGGTGATGACTTATTTTTCGTCTCTTACATCGACCGTGATGAAACCAATGACTGAGCGGTGTAACACTGCAGTTTACTGCCTGTTTGCGGCTCGTTTTGAACATTCTCCAACTTTGTTTTAGGTTACTGGGTGGTCGCTCTCCTCGACGTTGGTACTCCGTTCGACTGGGACCTTGTTTTGTTCAATTGGTCCGCTTTTTAATCAAAGCCTATTTTGCAAATACAAGTTGTTGCTCTTTTGGCTCTGCGCTTGTGATACATTGTTGTAAACTGGCTCTAGTAGCATTGCGGCCGTTCACTGGTTGTTGTGCCGTCTCGCCTGAGGCAGAGTTTATCAATGATGCTCGTGCTCACGAATGTCTGTGGGGCGGCGCTGCTAGGTGCTACCTCGGTGCTTATGGCGCCGGTTTAGCGGCACGTGTACAGGGCGGGACGTACGTCGTCCGCTCCTGCAGCCTTGACGACCCCCACCAGCTCGTGCCTGGCAGGTCGGGATGGATGTGTTGTGCGCCTACGCTCCACCGGTTAATGCCAGAGAAGCCTTAGCGTTTCCTCGCCCTCATTATTTAGATCAGTGCGAGGGGTCCGCCAACGGATGGCCATGCCACGTGCAAGGGTTTGACCGCGGCTTCCGCGTCAGCAGATTCGTCGTGAGAAGTAACTTGGGGCGCAAGACGATCCACGTCAGTAAGGTTAACAACGCGTTACCGCGCTATGCGCCTAAACGCTTCGCACACCACCGAGGAAGACGGCTAGTGGGTGCAGAATAAAGAAAGCCGATGTCGGCGTGAGCCCACCGAGAGAAAAATACCTTTCGGCGTATACCAAAGAAAACAACTTTATTGGTACAACTTCCAGCCCGCAGCCTACCACCACGGATTCAGGTACAACTTAAAAAGGCCGGCATTTCGCACGATCCAGGAGGTAGAAAACTATAAAATTAGAAGCTTGCAAGAAACCCACAGAGAGTGATATGATCAGGCTACGAATCATCACGATCATCAGATGACGAAAAACAGTCATCATTACCTGCGAAGACTGGGGACGGGGCCGCGACTACCCAGCAACCTAAAACAAAGTTGGAGAATGTTCAAAACGAGCCGCAAACAGGCAGTAAACTGCAGTGTTACACCGCTCAGTCATTGGTTTCATCACGGTCGATGTAAGAGACGAAAAATAAGTCATCACCACATCCAGCGGAACTTATACGGCGACCAGCCGCTCAGCGTGTCGCAGGATCACTCTTCCACACATACGGCATACGCCTCATGCTTGAAGCGCACTTGATATTGTGGATGCAGACACTTACATATTGACTTACCCAAATAGCGAAAAGCGCCCATATGAAAAAGCCTCAAATCCACTGCCGACTACAGGCACCTGCCAGTTCAGTCGCGCGGGTGGATTTGCAAAGTCAGTGGCGAGAATTACATACCAACAGAACTTTTAGGTGATCCTGAACGAGATAACAGCCAGTTACCATGCTCGTTAGCGGAGTCAGGCGTTCAACTCAGCATTAAAACTAAGAGAGAGGAACAACGTCTCATCACGCACTACTCACCAGCAGGCTTGGCAACCAATACCAGGAGCTCACTCAAACAAGGCGCCATATTATTATTTTTCTCAAGATCTCGTGGATTCGTCCCACGTATTCCGTTCATTAGAATTTTTTATTGCTTGGCAAATTTTTCGCGTGTAGTTAGTGATAATTGGTTTCATCTGCCTCTAATTCTTGCGCTTTCCACTTTTGCATCCTATTGCGCATAGCCCTGAACATGAAAATGATGTCCTACGACAGCTGGGATATTTGCTAAAGCAGGTCTTGCTAACGCAGCTCTTACTTAGCTTGCTTAAAATGAACCGCTGACATGGGCTTCACTCGCTGACTCCCCGGCAATTGCTGTACATCCCCGCCCTAGCCCCCTTTGAGATTACTCGCCGTAGTTAATACCCTACTAAGGCATTCAAATATACTATTAGCCAATTCCCTTTGAGTGGATCATCACTCCAATGTACTGGATTTATGCAGTCTCTGCGTGGCCGAATGACTAAGCCCTATACCCTTACCCCCTAGCCGAAGACGTACCCACCCTCTCAGTGCAGTCCCTTCTCTAGTACTATGAATTTGTTGTAAGCTTCTGCACATTATTTCTACCACCCACTGGATGGAGGTAGTAATAAGAGTAGGGTAGAGGTTATGCGAGATATGGCCGCGGTACGGCAGCATTAGGTAGAACGTAATGAGCAATAAACAGGGCTGTCGTCATCAAGATTGATAATGTCTCAAACGGAGGCGGCACCTAAGTTGGTTCCGCTAAAGCTGGAAATCTAAACTTAAGTTAAAAGCTTATAAAACAAGTAAAAATTAATCAACCACATTGTGACCTTTTTATACAATAACAGTCATCTTCGCTCCATGCAGATAGCTTGATTTAAGACTTTTGAAGAGAACTGTTTGGAATCCTTTGTAAGGTCGTTCAGTAGAAGGCAGGGAACAGATAGCGGCTAAACTGATAAAGCCTATAGCAATACAGAAGCCGTGGGAAAACGCATAGGCGCCTTCATCAACATAACCAAGCAATTTTCGCTGGGTCTTGTCCGAAATGGGACCCAGCGAGGGATCGTCCGTGGCCAGCAGTGCATAGATCTCTGCCCTCGCCTCAGGTACGCCGCGTGATGTGACCTCAAGCTTTACCTGGAAGGCATAGAAAGGGCTAAACGCAAACTGAAGCGTATACATCTAGAACAGCTAACAGTAGTGAAGTGGCCTCATAAGTGTTAAAAGCCGTCTAGACCCCAGTTGCTGCATTTACATAACATAGTAAACATTAATAGAAAGAGTATGCACGACTGCTATTTTTAAATAAGCGCAATGCATCAACACTAGTCACAAATACCAGTAACTTTAGCGCTAATTTCTCAATTTGGGACGACGAATGAGATCGCCTACAAAGAAGCAACGCCTGTGAGGACGTACCATAACGAGGGCTCTGGGAAGACGAGGATCATATCGCGAGAGGTGCTCCACAGTGAGGTGTTTGGCTCGTGGATCTCCGCCAAGGAGACGGCGCACCACAAGGACCAGCATAGCCTTGTCACGCAGCACGAAAAAATCCTCTCCCGGAGCCAGGAGTGAAACCGGTTTGAGCAGCTGGAGCCAATCCTTGGACCCGGGCGCAAAGCAACGAAACTTAATCCTCGCTCTTCGTTTGGCGTCACTTGTTAGCCGACTGGTTCGTAATTAATGGATAAGAGGATCGCCATCAGCACCTCATAAGTACAACCCACAGCCAAATCTTGAGACCAGCAGTGCACATAATCAAATGAAGTCTCATAACAGTTTCAGTCTGACTGGAGAAGTCCTATTTGCACAGATTATGCCGTCAATAATAACTCATTTTAAATTATTCCAAAGTATTCACAATTACTTATTGATACGCAGAATTCTTCTTTTTATTCCTCAGAAAACCCATCTCTAAAAAAAACGGTCTTGTCGAAAGATGGATAAAGACCCACTTGACTGTTATCATTTGTGTACGTGGCATTAACAAAACCAGAAGAAATAATGTTAAAGTTTGAAATGCCAGAAACTATCTGCGATAGTATGGTAAAGTGGTATCATTTTAGGCAATACTTCGGAAGTCATCCATTTCATTTTAAGCCAAGATGAGTCCACTAATAGCAAGAATGAGCGTGAATGTCACCAGCATACTATTTTAAAGTAGTGAACAAAATAAATCATTACACTTTGAGATGCAATCCTTTGATAGTGAGCGACAGATGTAGTCTGGTAAGCTGTTGAGGGTTTCATTCCGACGAAAAAATTGCAAACATGGTTGAATTAATGTAGTGTTGTCTTCACATAGAAAACATGTTTTTCACTTTCGGATAAGCGGACGTAGCTAAATTAAACTCCTCCAAAAAACCACCGTCGTGTGCACCAAAGTGCAGAGTGCCAAGCATCAAGTGTTTACATTAATGCCTTTGGAACAATTCAACGCTTGGATATGCGTACACAAACTGTTCGGAAACGATCTCTAAGTGTAATATACATTGGAAAAGAGAATGACACCGATTAGACTTAAAAACGCTCTCAGCATGACTACTACAATAAAAACTCGAAGCAATAGCCATGGTGCACTCCATGTTAATATTCATCAAAATCACTGTACCCGTTGGGGTCCCGTTCGACCTTGAGATGGATCTTATCATCAGTGACGCAACGTGCAGCAGGGGTATCAGGCCAGAGGGCGTAGGGGAAGGCATCAATGCGACCTGCGGCCTCAGTAGTGAGGGTTGCCCACCGTATTTGGTCCCGCAAGCCCCCCACGCGTACGCCGCGGTAAGTACAAGCCACCACGAAGTCCCGCGGTGCTGAGGTCTCCACAGCTGGTCCTGCAATCACCTCGGATTCTTCGGGCAGAGCCGTCTTTGCAGATGGCTTTATTAGTTGCCTGGGCAGTACTACATCCCAGCCCACGCACTGAGACTTCTGACTCGCAAGGCTAGGCGTCCCATTTTGGATCAATAGGATGGGAATACCCGCCTTAAGGATGAGAAAAACCAATAGAAATACATCCTTGCATACATAGCTGGTCTTTAATGAGTGATTTTTAATTTGTTTTTTTTAAATTGAGAATCCTATCCATCGTTAGAGCTGTGCAATATCCCCAAGTGATGGCATAATCTAGCTTCTAAACTTTTCAGAGTACCTTCACCAACAACTCCCAAGGGCAGCAATTTACAACTAATGAACCGTTTGGTGTTAGGGGTACTAGCACCCACGATCACATATACTTAGTCGCGCACAAGAAAGCATTCGCTGCTTTATCTTTTCATTGTTTGTAGAAGTAGTACCGATAACGGGTACGTTCCTTCCGGCAGGCTCCTTTAAACTTGATAAACGCGAGGCAAGGAAATTTACTGTGGACTGAGATATTTAAACAAAGAAACAGTTAGGACGCGCTCTCTAGGACCGATCTTACAGAAAGCACCGGCAAAAGCATCTATACACTGTTGATTTTGCCTCGTACAATGTAGTTAACTAGAACACTCAAGACTGGCGAATGTAAGTAAGCAGAATCTGATCGGGTCTTGGTCACGTACGTATTGTCTATACATAGCCAGCTACATTCAACTATACACGGCCATATTTAAACCCGCCGTTTACCGAGCTCTTTTGGGGAAGTCTAAAATACAGCATACCATTTTCCCCGCTACCTGGCTCCAAGCTGCCACAGATATGCCTCACCAAAACCAAAAAACAAAGCTGGAAGATATCTCAGTGATATAGTCAATTAGCCTACTCCTATCCTAAGGGAGAGAAAATGCCGCGAAACGAAAAGGGAATAAAAGATGAATGGTACGCGAACAAATACTGGCATCAAATAGATGAAACTCATGATGATAATAAACGACAGAATATAGTTTGACTTGATGACGAGAAGAGGGTCTTACATCTGAAGAACAGCAAGGTACTGAGGAGGAAAACCAACGGGTAAGAAGAGCGTTAAATTTGGTATCACGGTGGTCGAGGCGAAGTTTATTTAGTTCACCCAAGGTCAGGTATTTGGAGACGAAACCAGACCTCAACTGAGCCGCCACTTCGCCCTCCTTTGGCGCCTGAATCAGCCAATTCCGGTTGTACAGCTTCAGAAGCGGTCTAAATGTAGTCAGGAAAGCATCGTAACAAAGTGTTTACCAATATAGGGGCGGTCAGTAAATTGAGTGACTCGCCTGTTATTCAGAAAGGGTGCACAAAGCAGTGCTACGGTGCAGCCAGTGGGAAGGAGACCAGCCTTTTGGTAGGCACATAGAACTCTCCACAAAGGCCACTCGCCAGTCGTCAGGGTTGGATGCATCGACGAAGCCGGAGGCAGAGGCTTGATGATATCCACAATGACTTGATGTGCGAAAGGGCCAATGAGTTTCATGCGGCACAGATGGCCAGTGCAGTCGGTCAACTTGAGGGACGTTCTCGACTCATCCAAATCGGTGGAGACATAGTCCAGAGAGGTTAACAGCTTCCAAGCGTCTGAGGACATACTTGGATGCAGCCAGAACCATAGGGTTGAACGCCACTGGCCATCATCCTATGGGTGAAGGTTATCCAGTACAGTGTTAGTCAAAACTTGATGGCAAAGTAGATATTAAGGCTAGGCATCAACAAATGAATTTGCAAGCGAGTATCCAGACCATAAGTGGTAAGCTGTTTTGCTTCTCTAGTGTCAGAGAACGTGTGTGTATAATACTAACGTGTTGAATAGTTGGGCTCCATAATATTCGAACGGGTCCAAGAATGGATCGGGAGACATTTGAAAGACGAGCAACGCCAATCGGCTGTTGAGTTGGCATTGCTTTGGAGCACAAAAGACCAACCGACTCATGAAAACTAGTAGAGGGAGATGCATCGGATGAGAGACCAATGCCGACGCTGGATACAAAGAAGGGGAGCGTCGTTTCTGCGACACACAGTCTGAGCAGGTCAAAGGACCCTGACACAGAGAAGCAACTCAAGTAGCCATGGTCCAGCAACATGCACCGGCTAAAAGGGAAGAAACCTGGCATCGATATTGCTGCCCGTACAGCTATCTCAAGTAAGGCTAGGCGATGATTTCGCTAACTTGCTTGGTGGTGCTTGGTGATGTAAAGTAAAGGAGGCGAGGGAAAAGGAATTGGAAGAATCGCATGATGATTATAGAACCTGTCTCAAGCGCGTCAGGATGAGGACTATCATTGCTGTATTTAAATTAAGTACTTCCAAGAGATAGATGAAGAATATTGGAGTGGAGCATTAAATAGCCATGTGACGGAGAACAGCATTTCATGAAAAAAAATGGTCTAATTAAAAAAAGCCTATCAATTCCAATCCTTAAAAGTTGGTGGGGAGAAATAGAGATAAGAAGAACAGAGGCGCACTCGGTAGAGGCTCGTTGCAGGGCTTTGAACATCTTGTCGGTGGGAGCAAAGGGCAAACGCCAGCCCCAATTCTGCACCATGTGGAAGCGCTTGGCATGCCAAAGGGCAGTGGGGATCCAGCGTGTTCGGCCCTCGCCCACGCCTTCACCCGTGGGAGGGAGGATGCGTCGTGCCGCCAACGCCATGAGTCGCTGAGATCGTCGCCGGTAGCGCCTACACCGCTTCGCTTGCTTCACCAACTTTTGGCTCGTCTGCAAATAGGCAAAACTCCTGTTCCAGTTTTCAATAAAGGCAATGTTGTGTAAATGATTGTACCACCTGGAGTAATTGTATTCTGTAAAAACTATTAGATTTATTGACTTTGCTGTGGCATCGCGAAATGGCGATGAATGCAGAAAAATTCGGTGACACTAGCACAACCGTCGTACTTTTGTTCTTAAACCATTATTCAAGGACTCGAAAGCAAGATGTGATCTCAAGATAATGAAAGCTCAACATCTAAACAACATTTGCTCCAGGTATAAGAAAGTAAAGCATAATTTCTTGATAAACCAATGGCTGTAGATTAGTGTGCATAGTATGCAACTATTCTGCAACTAAATGAGAGAAAAACTGACAGCCTGAGCCGGTCCATGGTGGAGACGCCGGGGAAGGCGACGGATCTGATGGCTGGCGGCACGTCTGCGGAGACGCACAGGCAAGCGCTGAAGAGGAGCGATGGCACGGGCAGCGGCGAGATGCAAGGAAGCTTCACAGGCCATCATTTCTGCAGAGCGTGCTGTCAATAGTCGAAGCACATCTACGTTGAGGGCAGCCACCTCATCTTTACCATTGCCAGAATCTAAGCTGAAATCAGCAGTGTTGCAGGAGCTCATCTGGGTCTAAAATCAAGCAACTTAAGTAGAATGGTGAAATAAAAGCACACTCACTACCAGCTTAATAAGCCAATTTCAGCACCAGTCACACAGATCCAGTACAATTTATCAGAGTTAACTTTCAGGCACTTCCAGAAAAGACCAAACACCATAAGTTCTCTACAAACCCACAAGCTTTATTGTGGTAAGCTTAGCAGGAGTAAACAAATGAGGAATTGAACTTGGAGAATATTTAAAATGGACTTTAATGATCAGCATCTGTATGTAGAAAGGACAGCTCGGTTTCCGTTGGGATTGCATCTAGTATAAGCATACATAACGAAACGAAGAAATAAACATGCGTAGGACATAAATAACCTTAAAGCTGGTACAAAATAGAGGTGTAGATGTACTTTCATTATTTATCTGGAGCCAACAATACTTACTAAACTTAGTTGACTTCAAATCACTCTAAGAGCCGTGGGAACCCCATCAAAAAGCCCTAACAACAATCCTTACTAGCACAAGCACCTTGGTAACTCGTAAATTTTGCGCACATACACACAAATGCAAGCCCCACTCGGTAAGTGCAAAACACACACATGCATGGAAAGAGAAGAGTTTGGACAAGGTAAAGCCTACTTCACGTGCACGTGGAGCATACATCATCAAGTACAGTTCTCTTGAAGGCAAAGGGAGGTAGGTAGATAGGTAAGAAAGAGGACTCCAGCCTTGGAGACGAACAGAATTGGCCATAAAAAGTACCGATAGTGGACCAGGGGCAGAGAGAGTGAGGGGTAAGGAGGATGAACATTTATTAATCCAGGAAAGACAATGCGTTATGCCCTTGTCGCCCCTCAAAACATGCCAAAGCCCTTTGAATAAGTAATTGCCACTCGTAAACAGCGCTCCAGCTTCTCCTTACTCGAGTACTCCGGCAACAAAAGGACGTTGAAACAAGTGTGAGCCGTTGGTAGTCTGAATGCGGAGATGAGGCAAATAAAGTTAACAAATTCCCTTGAAGTACATTTAAGGAAATTATGCAACGGGTACACATGCACAGTCATGCGAAATCGCCCACGCTAAAGTGGCAACGTCAAGCTGGCTAAAGGTCTCGTGCAAAAGTAGCCATTACAACTTCCGATAAGGCTTACAATCGGGGACAAGAATGTGTAGATACATGTGGTGTGTGTAAATAAGCAATTTTAGTAAACGGCAACTTACCTGTCAGAATCGGGACCTTGTCTAGCGATGACGAATTTCATGCGCGACATGCCGCCGACGGGGATGCGGTCAGTGCCAGTGGTAAACTGAAGGAGCTTGCGCTGCTCCTCCTCTGTCATGGCGTGCACCACCGACCAGAAATAACGAATCACGATCGTCTCCGCACTATAGTCGCCTTCATACTCTGTCACGCGTTCCAACTCACTGAAGTCGTAGTGCTAACATATACCAGAAATGCAGTTTTGTTTAAACGTGTAATATTGTCTTGTCAAGTGCAAGAGTGTTCCATCTTACCCCTTGTCTACACAAATTGTCAGGTGAGCATTTCAAGGGGCAAGCTCATTCAATCAACTCCAAAAACACTATTGAGAGATTCAACAGCAAGATTTTGCAACTAGGCTAATTATACCTCTTACCTCTGAATTTAAACTGCTAAAAGTGCCAATAGGACGAATTTACTTCGCTCTACCGAGAGGCCTCTACACACATAATTCACTGTTTCACCGGACACAATAGACACTCTGGAGAGAAAGAGCTAAATCCAGTACCTTTAAGTTTCTTGCATCACTACTGAGCTACAGAGAAAGGTAACGTGAATAGGTGTTTCGAGGCCTAAAAACTTAAATGATTTGCTAAAAAATGCAACACGTACCTGACTTCCGAGCAACAGGAGTTCAATCTCGAAGGGGGAAAAAAGATGGAACAGTGGCGTGTCTCCTACAACGGATAGAAAGCCCCTCCGGAAAGCAGTGAACTGTTTCTTTACTGAAGTGTTGAGTAGGAAATCAATCGTTTGGTCAATGAATTCCTAAGGCAAAGAAACACAAAATTCGGGGCTATTTTTTAAGATCCCAAAGTGAAAATAACATTGCTAGTCGCAACCTCATGATCATCGCAAGCACCACCACGGTCGGTTAAAGTATGCCACTTGCCTAATGACAAGGTCGTAAATTAGCGTTGAAATTAATGCAAAGTGGAAACAATACTTGATGGCAAAACCCAGAAATCATCTGACTCAATTACGTGTTGAAAAGATCGAATGCTATAACAAGACCACAACAAGGATTAGACATTTGTAGGAAATCTGTATTATGAAATATGTCGACCTAAATGCAGCTATTTCCCTTTACGTCCACTAGTCATTTTGCTGGGAAAAATGGAGGAACAGGCATTATGGAAGGTTAGAGGTAGTAGGCAACGACCGGGGAGGAAAAATAGTTCACATTAAGCAAAGTTTCCACAATGGAGAAAAGAGAAAAGGAAAACCACGTACTTGGCGATTGTCGATGGTGACGGGTTTGGATGTGCCGTGAGAAACCAATTCGTGGGTCACCACCTGACCGAACATGTCTGAGTATGTGACCACAAAGCTGAGGCAGTGGTCATCCTCAAAGTTGTCTCCATCATAATCCAACAGCGCCTTAAACAGTTGAAGCAAGTTTATCATTTAACGACAGGTGCCTGATTTCAATACGTTAACAAACGTAAATATGCAAAGTCGCAAATACAGAAGCATCAGACCGGAATACCTGAATCTAACACCCCTTCCCGATTTCATTTAGCTCTTTAAAAGTGCGTTTCAAGAGTCATAGCCCCTACCAGCGAAGTTTATACATATATTTCTACCTCAATCGCGGATCATGTGGAGGAGGAAGTAAACATCAACGAGGAGTACATCCCAACTTACTTAAAGTACTATCCAATAACTAAGAAATAATTAAGTTAATCAGGATGAACTTCGCGTCCTCTACTAGTTTCCAATGGCAAAACGCGCATATCAGTCAAACGCCATAAATGAAGCAACATCAGAATTAAATGACAAAAAATATACCTGAAAAGTAGGACTAAAAAAACCACTCCTTGAAAAAAGGTACACATAGCCGAGTTGAACTACCCAATTAGTATGGAAATTTTCACACTGCACATTCAGTACAGACTACACATTAGCGTAAGGTACAAAAGCATTACAAAATATTTAAGACAGTAACCCATGAGAAAATAGCACAAACTTAAACCTGCATTTATTTGGTAAAATATCACTTGAAAATGAAAGTAAGAGCCTTCAAGTGTAAAGGCGCCCAAATCACTAATGATGATTTGCGGTCCTATCCTAGTAAATAATAATATGGTATTGGTGCAACTACATACCGGTGTGATTTTGGTAGGGCGTGTAGGACCATTTTGGATAGATCAAGCGGGCATTGGATACATGAAACACGATGCATAGTTAACAAATTCAGCCTATTTAAATCCTCAAGCAAGTGCAAATTAGCAATTATGCGGAAGCAGAAAATCCAAGTATATTCATTTGTATTTAAGTACTTGTATTTGCGTGCTTCAATAAATAACTACAAATGTTTCACGTGCTTCAGAAGTTCAAGCATGAGAGATAAAACTCATTTCAACAGAATAAAATTTTTCAGGCCATTACATGACAAAGATTTAAAAAAAAACTACAAGGGAATTTCCACCACTAATTGAACCGAAGTTAAGCAATACTAGTACTCGAAATCCATGGGGTTAATAACTTGCATGATTCCAAGATGTCCCTAACAGTGAAGAATCATTGCATAGAAATCGGTTACAACGAGCAAAAAAGGCTATGAGAGCAGATGGCAGTAAGCATTACCTGCAGACCGTGCGCTAGAGTGGGCCATCCATCCTCAAGGTCCTCCAATCCAGAGGCGAGCTTTCCACAGAGCTTGCGAAAGAGTACCGCGGGAAAGTGTACATCGAGGATGACGTTGTTGTAGATGGCCAGGCCCAAAATGGTCCCAATCAAGCAGTACTCCCGCTCCAATTCCTCTGCCAGAGGACTACGATTGAACCAAAAGCACTGTGACTCATTCTCGTAAACAAACATACCTATAATGGAAAGAAATGTTTTAAATTTGACTCTCCTCACAAACTAAGCAAAAATAGTCGCGAGTGTTGTAATGTTGATTCACATGAAAACAGGAATTGCTGGAGGAGATCTGAAAAAAACCATACCTACTGATTCTCAAAAATTGCCAAAATACCAAAAAGCTTTGATAAGAAATGTTGGTGACGTAAATTCACGCGAAATCCCTATTTAAAAAACTACCTATCTACAGGAGACACCAAGTGTCGTGAAAAATAACCGAGGCAGAGAATGATGCGACTGACAAACCAGATAATGTTTGGTATTTTTTCATAGTACACTCCATCGGACTCGGTTAAACCTCATGTTAGTCGAAATAATGAAGCATATTTTCAGGAAAGATGGAAGGAATAAAAAACAGACCGTAATCGGGGTTGAAAATGCGTTCCACGATGAGCTGGAAAAACTCCTTACTGAGACCACCCTCATCGATTCCCTGTTCGCCATCAAATTCAACGCAGAGTTGCTTTTTTAAATCCCCCACGGCTTCCATTCGAGTCAGCTCCAACTAAACAATTCAAAATGAATCTATAAGTGCAGACAACAACTAAAAAAAAGTAAGCTGAACCACAATTGTTGCCGACATAGTAGTGGTATCTTCAATGTTCTCTTTGTCCACAATTTATACATTACTCCTTAAAGGGAGTAAAATTGTCGACAATTTCTTGTAGCAAAACAAAGTGCGACAAATCAATAACCTATACCACGACTCGATAGTCAGAACTCCCAATATGAATAAATGGAAAAGCACTGAATAAAAACGGGATCTCGAGACAGCTCCGCGGTTTTTCGACATACGAATATCGGTGAAGTCGTACATCGAAACGGGAGGCAAATAATGACAATAATGAATAACAGAGTGAGAAACTACCGCAACCAGAGCGTCCTCTACAATGCGCTCTCGGTTGACACAGATTTTGAAGTAGGGCATCTCGGGAGCGGCGTCAGAGGTTGAAGTGGCGAAGAGGGCGTGAAGAATGGCTCCGCGACGTTCCTGTAGCATATTTAGCCGATTATCGTAGTAGAGTTGGGTGCTCTTTGTCGTGGTTTGCAGCATGAAGGGCAACTCCATGAAGGAGAGCTTCTCCGGCCATCCGGATCTCTGCGAACGAAAGTTGGCAAAATCCTTCTCTACCTACAAGAAAACAGTAGGATTCGGAATCATTTGGTTAGCGAACCTCGAAAGCAGCCAACTAGGTTTAATTTCTGACATCAATTAATGGAAAAAGATATTAAGATCAACAAATGGATTAAAGACCTATCCATTCTTTACATGGAGTCTAGGCTACAACGGAGGGGTGCACATAGTGCCATCGAATGACTAACATGTCAATTTATAATAGATTTCACAGAAACTCCCGTTGTGGATAAAGAACATAAGTTAAACCTCCCCCAAGTCATCGAGTAGAATCAAACAGAACAACCTGGCACTTGCTCTACCCTTTTCATGGTGATGCATTCAGCTTGATGGTCGGAATATACCCGGGATAAGCTTGGAACACCTGCTTTGGTTAGTCCATCGATCACTTTAAATATGCGAGGCGGAAGTGGCTTTAAAACAAATGGACTACTGTATCTTGATAAATTAACAGAATAGATGAAAACGTACCACAATAGACTCATTAAGAGTTTCGTTGATGAATTCTCTTAAGGGAATAAGGGGGCGGCGACAATCGTTCGGAGAAATGCCCAAAATAGCGCCCAGTGGATCTTTACGCAAAACCACTCTTTCTGTCTAGAATTATAAAATGAAATAAACAATTATACTTTTTTGTCGGCTGGAATTTCTAACCTGTTGGCTAGCTTTTAATAAAAAATCTGACCAGCTTCAAAACATTATTAATAATCCTGCCTATCATGCTGTCTTCTAGAGAATCAGTCAAAAATGCATCCTAATAAACGCTATGAGAAATAAGAACTAAAAACAGCCGAGCAGTGAATTGCACAAATGCAACAAAATAGAGGAAAACAAATTAGCAGATGCAAAAGAGGGCAAACTGACACGGAAAGAAGATGAGGGAAGGGATACAGAGGCCTCTCCCTGGATATCCGCCGAATCCGAGGCCTCCCGAGCTAGTTGTTCAGGGGAGTCACAGCCTCCCGCCAAAAGGGAGGCGTAGAAGACGATGCGAATGACGCGAGCAGCGTCACAAATAATCCGGTCGTCGTTGGGTGCAGGTGCATCATCAAGATCGCCAGTAGTAAAGGTGGGGGGTGGCTCAAGGGCAAGGCAGCGCAGAGTGATCTGCTGCATGAGGATACGATGCAGGTCAAGCAGCCAGTAGATCACCGTCGTCGCCTTGGGTCGGACCTCAGTTGGAGCCATGGATCGCTGACACATTGCATGCTCCGCCCAGGTGCGACAAAGACGCGCTTGTGTTGCCATTGGGAGTGACACCGTCAGGTGACAGAGATGAGGCAGAATGGGCTAAAACAAGACCATCTACAATCCGTCAGGCCTGACACTGCAAAAGTATGTATTAATAGTGTATTAGCTGATATTATCTACCACTAAACGGTCAGGAAACCAAGAATTGTCCGCAAATCAAGTGCTGGATAGTTTATCTGGCGAGAGTACTCGAAGCACAAATAGTTGGTGGTTCGGGGTCCGCTAAGTCGAACAGTAAAGTATAAGACCTTATGCTAATGTCAATTTCAGACCTCCAAACACCAACGATCAGGATAAACGAATTCAACTCCGTGAGGTGAAGGAATACGTGGATCATTATGTCGATAAGTCCGCTTCACCCTTAACTTCCATCAAATAACGCAATAATTGGAGAGAGAACCTTACAAAGATGCAGTGATTTGGACGAAATCACAGTAGTACAGTATAGAGAAGGCACAAACCTCAAAGTGGAGGGGGTCAGTGACAAGTGGGCAGGCGTAGATGGTGGCAAAGAGGTTTACCATCCGCTGCTGCAATTTGTCTGCCTCCCCACCAGGGAGAGGATCCAACTCCTCCAGCAGAGCAAGGTAGGGGTCCGTGCTAGCACCTGAGGATGGGAAAGGGTAGATGCGAAAGCTCCTGCGCAGCGTAACAATCAATTGCCGCCGGATGAGATGGGCAAGTGTGCCCTCGATGCCTAGGGTCTTTGGAGGTCGTTCGAGAAGTAGCTTATAGGCCTCACGAGCCTCGTCTATGTCTACCGGGACTGCAGGATCAGATTCAGCGTTAAGGAAGGGTGGAACCGCATTTGAATCACACCCAGTCCTGCGCCTGCGAGCACAAGCTGATTCTGAGGCTGAAGATGATAGGAACAAGACAGGTTTCAGCAACGACTGTTATTAGTAAGACTAATAGTTTGGCAAATTTCTATCGCGAAATAACCACGCTTTGAACGAATACGAAATCCCAAAAAACTTGCAGAGGTAGTCCAAACGCTACCACGAGTCTAACAACTGATGAAAAGATGGATAAGGTAGGAAACAATTTGGCCCATACGACCTGATCTGTACTGTGGTAAAAAAGAGCTCGATGTCGGCAATGACACCAATTCCATATCGGCAGATTTTCCCTCTCGAGGGAAGGAATTGGCGAGGGCGGTGAGGGATGTGAAGACTTCCTCAAGAAGCAGCCTGACGGGGGTCCAATTGCCCTCTGATTCGCAATTTTCCACACATTCCCGTACCTCAGCCAGCCTGAGGCCTTTCACACGCTTTCCTATGATGCTCGCTGCTGAAGGCAAGTCCACGTCTTCCTCACCGTCGTCAGGTTTGTGATTGGAGCTCTTCATGATACTGTCCAGCAATCCCAGGAAATAGCTGTGCTGAGATGAATTTGCGTTGTCACCACTTTCTGTCGTCGTAGACGTCACTGAATTGACAGGAGGAAAATATTTAAAATCAAATAACTTCAGCTATGGCGATTGGAAAAAGATCCCTTAGAGTTAGTAAAACATGGCAGATATCCAAGTATTAAACCAGGTGAGCTTATAATTGACTACCTAAAAGTACTTGACCAGAAACTTAAAGCAGCATCACAAAAATTTGGGATAAGCAAATAGTGAGCAAAAACAGGTACAGATGAATCAACGCTAGATAAACGCATTAGCAAAATGATTTGATAAATTCGCGAGTGTACGCAATAACCAAGCCAATTTAAATAATCAAAATTTAGTTCAACCTTGGTTATTTTCATCCACTAGGCAAGACAAATTTAATAAAATCGAAAAGATTATAAGAATGTGAGTTTCTATTCGTACTTTAAAAAATTCAATAGTGAGTGCAAAACCATTGAGAGAACTAGTCACTGCCTAAAACCTATGATTTATTTGCAAAAGATAGTCAAGTAGAGCAACTTTGAAAGCTGCAGACTGAAGTGAATTTTCGAAGAAAGTGCTGATAAATTTAAACCACGCGACTACAATGGGTGCGGGAAATTCCGTAATATCAGCTCGATATAGAAGTTCACATGTAAGGCAAGAGAAGGCAAAAAGAGAAGCATGAAATCACGCACCACTCTCGAGAAATGGAACTTCTGAGGAGACAGGTGGCGAACTACCGGAAATGTGAAGAAGAAAACGACTCAGACCGGGAGAAATTTCACTGATGGAGGAAGTGGGCGTGGAGCCATCAAATGCATCCTGTACCTCCCCATCACCTTCCCTTTCTGCATCAGAATCCACACCTTCCATCTTTTCCTGGTCCTGACAGAGAGAGGATTCAGATGTTGGAGGCAAATGCTCCGACATTTGAGTGTTCTCAGAGTTTATTACCAAATCCCTATGTTGGTCCGGTTGGTGCTAAGCATGGAAAGAATGAAAGGAGCCCGAGAGCTTGAGAGAACCAGGAAGACTGGAGAATTACATACCGAGAATAAATGCGGGGTTAAAGCGACAAATTGATGCTTAAATAAGGTAAGGCAGTAAAATAACTTTACTCGACACGGGCGAGAGTCGAAAATCAACCTAATCGCGAAGTTTACAGATCATTTAAGTGATTTTCGAAGGCCAACGTTCCGAAATACTAAGGAGAACAACTACAACATTAGGGCACGATAAAGACTGCAATAGGAATAATGGAAACGCACATAGGCCGAATCTGCGCTGTTGATTTTTAGAGCTGAGTCCTTCCGGTGTTCTGCAGAATCCGCCAAACTAGAAGAATGAGCAAAGCACATAGGTTCGGAATCTCTGAGAAGCCTGAGTGCCAAGGCAGCAGCATGGTTATCATCAAGTCCGCGGTGAGCAAAGTTGGGGGAAGAAGCACAATTCTGGTTTGTGCATGCAGCATCTCCACAACCGACAGTCAGTTGGTTAAAATAATAACGAGTACGCTCTTGAATCACAGCCTGGTGATTGGCCTCTTCCCTTCAAAAGGGAGCATGAACATAAACATGATCAAAAACACAGCACAAAACAACAGTGAATCAAGAAATTTATTGTGAAATCAACCCCATCCAGCCAGATTGTAAAAAATTGAGCAAAGAAAACAAACTACATGTCGAGAAAAAAACGCGAAATTAAGTCCAAAGGGTGAATTTAAGGTAGGAGCACTAATAAGGAATATTTCCAACGGGAAGTATGATAAAAAACACTGGCGTGAAAATGCAAGAGAGATAAGTGTCAGTACCAGGAACATATAGTACTTTAAATACCTACATCTTACTATATAAAGGCGCCTCAATATCGGTGTGTGCCAAAACGGATCCCAAAAGAGACCCTACAACCCCAACAGTCCGACGATTGGTGCAACTTGATGACTTAGAAATAGTGCCAACATCAGATCAGTTAAAAAATAGAAATACAGAGATTCCTCATAAAAACACAAAAAATTAATAAGAATGACGCAAAAGTGCTTATTGCTTTTTTGCAGCTTTAAACACGAAAGCAAAGGCTCTTACACGCAGGATTTTTCTACGTCTGCTTATTATAAATTGTTTTGCCTAATGAGGGCAAAGGAAATGTGCTACTTGAGCGAAACATGCAACAAACCAATGTTTAGTAGTTTCTTATACTGTGTGGATGGATTACATCCCAGTGATGCTGACGAAAGTTATTCCTTTTTTCAAGGTAGTGAATCACGCACCTTGCCAGCGCGTAATGTGGTCTCTTTCTTGCTTGAATGCTACCCTTGCCACGCCCTTGACCAACTTCCACGTCAACGATGACAACCATAAGCCGAGCTGCCATCGAATGCCTATGCGATTGGGACGATGCTTGACCATAGCTTCAGTGATCCGTCTCGGCAGTTTTATTGAAACAAAGTTTTGCCCTATTTGAGACTATAATGAGAGTGAGGGGGTAATGAGGCTAGGGACTGTGCTGATCATCATAGATGCTTATGGCTAGTCGTAGGAATACTGACTCAAGGGCATAGTCCTACAGCAAGGGACGGACTGAACATAGTTCCGCAGAGCTGGAGATTCCCATCTATTCCTCCTTACCGCGTTGTTCTCACCTGGATGCTGCTTAGTCACGTACCTATCTTGGCTCTGGGGACAGCTATTATACATATTTGGCGTCCTTATACAGGAATTTTAAGCTGCTCCGTGACGAAACCCTTGCAGATGCTTCATGGATAGTGTTGCATCAGTTGCCAAAAGCCTTTCCGCAGAGTGCGGGACATGGGCAGTTGCCAAAGATAAACATGGCATTCAGTCATTGTGTTAGGGGTCGAAGTTCTTCGTTGCTTTGTCTATATGTATGTATGTATGTATGTATGTATGTATGTATGTATGTATGTATGTATGTATGTATGTATGTATGTATGTATGTATGTATGTATGTATGTATGTATGTATGTATGTATGTATGTATGTATGTATGTATGTATGTATGTATGTATGTATGTATGTATGTATGTATGTATGTATGTATGTATGTATGTATGTATGTATGTATGTATGTATGTATGTATGTATGTATGTATGTATGTATGTATGTATGTATGTATGTATGTATGTATGTATGTATGTATGTATGTATGTATGTATGTATGTATGTATGTATGTATGTATGTATGTATGTATGTATGTATGTATGTATGTATGTATGTATGTATGTATGTATGTATGTATGTATGTATGTATGTATGTATGTATGTATGTATGTATGTATGTATGTATGTATGTATGTATGTATGTATGTATGTATGTATGTATGTATGTATGCTTTAGCGGCGTCCCTTTCTTTGCCTGATTAAAGACTCACGAGTTTCCATTAGTGCTAGGCTAATATAAATTTGGCTGTATATTGTTTCTTTCCTGATATGCTTTTATTGAGGCAAATTGTGACGGTGTGAATGAGACGCATGTGCTACGGGGCAGATAATTTTTTTACATCCATGTTGTTTTTTTTGTTTTGATTCTTTTGTTTCCAAAGTATACCTGTTATGTTTTGCTGACTCGCTTAAGGTTTTCGCGATACGCTATTGTGTGTTTTATTTATGTTTGTATTCGTAGCGAATTCAATGTTTTTTCATTGTTGCGCTGCTATTTTCATATGCGGATGCTTTAGCGGTTGCCTTCATTTGTTGAGCTTTCATTTCGCCTCGGCCACTTTTCTAAGTGCGATCGAGCCATTGGGCGGTCTAAGGAATCATCGCTGGCGAATATGTTGTCTAACATTCATGGAGTTGATTGCGTGTTAGTCTGCTTGTTGGAGTAACAATGGCAGAGTCTTAACATGGGATGCTTATGAAATTTATTAGCTCTACATACTTCCAAGTTATTAGTTCTTTTCGTGAATTGCAGGAAATCATTTTAATGCCAAGCAACAACCTTTCTAATCTAATTTGTAGCATTAGTAGTAAAGTGAAGAAATGTGAAAGTAGCTGGAACACCGAAAAGGTTCCTGTAGATACCAAGAAAACTCACCATGCGTTAGCATGGTGAAGCGTAACTAAACTGAGTAGTTAGTTGAAGGTTATTAGTTTTGAATAGGTATGGTAACAGTATTTTAAGCAGAAGGCTCGTGCTACAACCGAATTAAAAGCGATCTGATGTGTTGGATAGCTGTATGATGTGGTGGGTTTAAGTGCCATCATGTATCTTCAGATGCTAAAATATGAATGTATTCAAGACCTACAAAGAAAGTTGGAATTTATCGGTGCTAAACAGAAGCGTAAACCAAAGTGCTTTGCTTTTTAGTGCGATATCAGCGAGACTTTGAATGGATATTCAGCTATACACATCATCTGTGCACAACAACTGCTTGTTGTTTGTTTTATAATATGTAATGGTGCAAGGATTACAAAATGCCTAGGGACTCTTAGCTTTTATAGCAATTTTATTTGCGGAAATGTTGCATATCTGCTACAATTAACAAATAGGAGTCCGTTAATCAAAAACCAATATTACACAATCATCAAATTTTAATTTCTCTTTCAAGTTTAGTACTTAAAACTCGATTTGCTTTTGTTTTTCACTGTCGTTTAGATAAACATGCATTGTTTTGAACATTCTGTGAGTGCCCGCACTAAACAAGCTTTGAAGTTGAGGTTATAATTAATTAGAGGTCGCTTATTCCATGATAGCTGTGCGATGGTAGATTGCCTTCGAGAAGAGTTGAACTCCGGCAGCGATGATTGCTTCATTAGGGTCATAAAACACTTAGAGGAAAAAAGTCATGAATACTACAGAAAATTGTCCGACGCATTTGGCTCTGCTGAATACTTCCAAAAATTCCAAAAATGTTATGAAAACTCCGAGCTTTTGGATGAAGTTAATTCGACTGGCTACCCACGTACGTCATCAAAGAAGGCTCGTTTTTAATAGTGTTAGTGACTTAGCATTTTATTCTAAAGTATTTGGCTTTTTGTCGTTTTTGCGTTCGTATATTCTTCCACTTTTATGTGCTAATTTGGTGCTACTACGCGTTTTTTTCGTAGAAGTTGTCTTTTTTACAACTTAACAGGCGCACATCTTCTTTTAGTTCATGAGCACTTATGCGTTATCCTTGAGTTGCGTGCCTTGCTAGCCACTGAAGTTGAGGCTTTACAATCTATACGAGAGGAAATTGAGGACTATCCGAAGGATTTCGAAATTCAGATAAGATTAAGCGAAGCTCTTCACGAGCAGAACCGACTGCGGAGAGAGCTCGAATCTCTCAGGGACCAAAGTACGTCTTTACTGTTTTATTTCGAGGCCTTTTTATACTTTATTATTCCTAAGCAGATCGAAACTGCAAAGATTCAGTGATAGCGTTTTTTTGAGTTGCTTGATGCATTGATGGGTTGTGTGAGCTGAGCTACTTCCTTCCAACAGTTGTTCTTATTTTAGATGAGAGGTTGCAAACGGAAAACAATGCTTATAATGCGGTAATGGAGGAAGTAAGAAAGGACTTCAGCGAAAGACTTACCGAAGCTAATGATCGTGCGAAAAAAGCTGAAAAGGCCTTTGTAGACTTAACGAGACGTCGATCCGCTGTTCCGATTTCAGGTGCTGCCGCTACGTCGGCGGATGAATCAAACTTAGCAGCCCAAAAACGATCATCTGGGTCGGTACTCAATGCTGTAACCTCGGTTGCATTTCCTTATAAGTCGTCAATGGATAAAGTTCGTGTAAGTTACTCCTTTTCCCATTATGTTAGGTCCTGTCTTTATCCAGATGTGATCTTTGACCTTCTCTTGTCTATTCATTCTCTTCGTTTTCAAATTCTGGGGATGGCAAAGTGCGGATTTTGGATAGGCAGAATTATTGGTGGCTTTATTATTTCTTCCAACTACGGTAGTAGTGGAGGCAGGTCTAACGTTAGGTACACCTGAGGAAATGGAGTCATTGGAACATGCGGCTCGTCTGTTTAAAATGTGATTTTTAGTCTTACATCACGGTAGTTGGGTGTGGACACACATACGCAGGGTGACTAATCGGCTAACGCCCAATCCTTAACGCTTCTATCCTATTATAGATCTATTCTCTATTTGCTTAAATATTACTAATTGGTCCTAATCCATCGCAAACTTCATGGCTTGAAATTGGTTTTTCTTGGTGAAATTTCTTAAGCTGACGTATCTAAAACTTTACCGGGCTTCGTGCGCTTGCATGTTCCTTACCTGAAGCCGTTCTAGTTTATTGGTCGTCCATATTACATGCTCGATCTGCCTGCACTTGCCTTCATAATGCCTGAGAATACTTTAGCGAGTCAGATTCACTGCATTTCAATTCGCGTGCACATTTATGAATGATATTTAATGCTTGCTTTCCAGAATAGCTCAATGCGTTTCAAGGAGTATAGCACACTCACCGCGTGGGAAGACTTTGACTCCTTGGATGAGGACTCGGGCGATGAAAATGAAGTGGGGAGGAGGAAGGATCCAACACCATCGAAGTCAACAAAGTTGGAATCTCAGTCTTCCAGTTCGCCCGCTCCGCTACCTGAAGGTTGGCCTTCTTCGATCGTCGTCACAAAACTCCCGTCATTCGATGCAAGCCCCATCAAACCATCTAGTAGGCGACGAGTTAATATTTCTTGAATCCCGTGAACGATAGCATAACGATGCAGTCATCACACAACTCCCGTTTGTTTAAATTGTAGGCGGTCTATGGAAACTGGTGATGAATGCCTTTTTATTGCTTACCTCTCAGATTGTCATTTTTATGGACACGATCTATGTTAAATAACGTTCAGTAGTAACTGCTTTAAGGTAGTGGCTTTTCCAACATGAGGTGATCTTTAGGGCAAGTAATCACTAAAATTCAACTTTTTTGACACTCTTACGATCTACTAAAAGTGAAAACCTAAGTTGTGGCACTAGGATTTTAAGAATTAACCTATGCCTAAGGTTTGCGTTTTATTAAACCAAATCTGCCTTGCTCCACGAGCGCCCTTTGTGCCCACGAATTGGTTCTTAACTTTACAGGATCCATTGAATCTCCTATGGAAACAAGCGAGCCCCATGTTGAAGGTGTAAGTGCATCCCTAAGTAGTACTCCCAGAAAGTCATTGCCTCCGGCCTTGACGACGCCGCGTCAGACGGACACCTCCCCACCTGTCGCGCCAAATTGTCCGTCCGCCGGGAGTTCTGCAACGCGACACTCCCGTATTCTTGTAGAGAGTGAGGGCAGTGACGTTGTGGACAGAGCGGCCTACCTCCAGCTCTACGATGAGGTGCTAGAATTGCGCTCAGAGCTGGAGAAGGTCCGTCCCAAGCCTCCACCCTCTCAGGTTTCTATTACGACCACGTAAGTCGTCTAAGTTTACTAATCTTTAAAGCCATTGGGTTCTGCATACAACAACAAATCTTTTCAAGGTAGAAGTTCCATTCTCGGGCAAATCTGTTTGTCGTAGGCCGACTATTTTCGCTTTCATAGTGTGAGTCGTGGTGTTCAGCTGCTAGTAAATCGTTTATTGTTTTACCCCTTGTTTTGTAGGATTAACTCTCACTTACATACTAAGATTGTGTGATTAGAAAGTTTACTTTTATTTGTGGCAAGAAACGTGCATCATTGCTACATACTTTGTCTTAAAATTTTAGAGATAGATTCCCCTTGTAAACTGTGTAGTTAACTTTGTTTAGCTACAGCCGCTACCACACCTAAATTGTTAATAGATATTATTTGGTTTCTGTGTTTTTCTGTGAGCGGAGCCAAAATTGTGCCCATGTGCATATGCGAAATTCTGCACACATCGTCACCATGCAATTGTTCTAAGTACATAGGGATACCCCTTAATAGCATTATCCCCAAGTATGCCATCATCACTCAATCTGGCAATCGCAAACTTTGTCTCGTTATCCTTCCTTCCTCGTCTAATTAGTTCCTAATTTATTATGCACGGACTGACCTCTTTTTCAGTAAGTTTTCTTAGCACCGATTTTTCGGCATCCGTCGTTTCTGATGCCTCCTTGGAGCTCCATGTGCGTCTTTGACCTCACCCACAAGGATTAACCGATTCTGGTGCTTCCCGCTCTACTCGGACCGCAGTCATTATTCGGGAACGGTGTTTTTTGGTTTGCGTGTGAGAAAGAGACCAAATTCGCATGACCTACATCTGCGTCCGTATGCTTGCACTCACACAGTTATGCAATGGCAAAGAAGAAGCAATTGTTTTAGGCAGTGAATTATTGTGGCAAAGTAGGCGATTCAGTGGGGTCCTTTACAACTTGAAGAATCTTTTTTTTCCAGGCAGTTACATTGGGTATCACTATCATCTGCACGCTTGTAATTTACGCATCAGTTCAAATTGCCTTTAATCTTCGAAGCACCTTTTTTCAGGTGGAAGGCATTCTTCTTTATCTAATTCTCATTCTTTTGCAGAAAGAAGTTTCCCTTTTAAGTGATCCTTATCTTTGTGGGTCGCTTTTTGGCGCTCATGATTGGGATTATTGCTTCTATTTATAAGGCACAGTTATTTTTTTCGTCTTCAATAAAGAATCGACCTATACCGAGAAGTCGACTTGGATCTTGACGACAATGGATACGGAATCACACTTTAGTTAATCCTTTAATTAGTAGCCTATTCAGTTTTTTGGGGCTGTGGATTGCTACGTAGGTTCTTATACTGGTGCAATCACTACGCAGTGCTGAGTCGTTAGTTTTGCTGAGGACGAGTACTGGATAAGTCGGATAACCTAGGCCTTCCAAAATTGCGAATTATTATGAATTATATCTTTTTTAGACAAACGAATGACTTGGGTCTAACAACACAGTTGTGTGATCTTCGTGATCAGGTATTTTGACATAATCTAGTGTCGTTTTGTTTCATGATCCTAGAAATTACCTTTTAAATGCTTGCTTGAATTGAGCGAAGATTTGTTGCTTAATCGCTCATTCGATACTTCTTGTCTTCTATGTTTTTTTTCAAGGGACTTTCGCGTCCCTACTTACGTTATTTACCAACTAGTAGTAGCGGGCTCCAGCTGGTGCTTTTGCCTCTACATTGGTCACGTGCTTTTGCCTAAAGGCCTATTGCCTGAATGGGCTTTCGTTTTTCACCTGAATATTCACGAGTAGTGCTATCGTGACAACCAAAGGTGCATTATTTAAAGTTGGTTTGTTTTTTTCCTATCATTGCAGACGGTAAGGACGTCGACTGTTATGATCTTTGAATTATTGAGGCTGCATTAGTGTGCGAAGTGAGACTTCCCATTTTTTAGGTCTGTCAATCCTCAGTTAGGGAGGCGAGCTTTGCATCACCAGCGCAGGTTGTTGGTGGCAGCGTTCCAAATCCCATTCCTCTGTCTGAGAATAAGCACTTCACTGACTGGTCCATCTCCCTTGATCAGACCAACACCTCTTGTGTTCAAATGGAGTCCGAGCGGTTTTGTGGCTGCGACAAACTTGAAGAGGACAGGACGCGCACGCCCCGAGCGTCTGTGGTAAGTTCCTCCTTTTTGCATTTGAAGCGTTTTATTGTAGCTTACGGGAGGTTGCGATTTACATTTTGTCAAAGTGATATTTCTAACTACTTTAGTGCTTATGGTTCAAATAGGTAGAAGAGATTTTGGCGGCAGCAGCTAATGGAGCGTGGGTAATTACCACGTGCTTAGCAAATCACATGCATTACTTGCTTCGAGCCGTGCCGAAGACCAATATGATCAATGTGACGCATCTAAAAGTTTATAAGGTACCAAACCTCCATGGCGTGATCCTAACTGCCGCCACTCAGTTTTTTGACTAAGGGGGTGTTGTACTAGCCCTGACAGTCGTCAAAGTTGCGATTAATCTGTTTTTTCCCACATCTTCGGTGTTTAATGATTTGGATTCAATTAAAAACCATTTCTATATTGCTCTGAAAAATCATTCTCTTTGGAATTCCATTTTATTCTTATCGCCCTTAATTCTAGTTGCAAAAAGCCTTTCTACCTGTTAATGTACCAGTAGCGCGATCGTCATTCCTCCGCCCTTATTGTCTAACAACCCTCGGAATGTTCAGTAAAGTGGCTGAGAAGTTGTACGATTACATTATGTAGTATTGGTTTCTGGAAACTTCTGGCGATCAGTCGGTTTTGAAATAGGCGGTGTGTTCTGCCAAAACGGATCGTAAAGCACTAATCACGTCAAATGTTCAAGAGTAGTCCATGTTCCTGCTTGTAAATTTTGCTCCTTTGCCCACACCAAAGTCCTGAGTTCTTCTAGCTTTGTACACATATTTGCGTTATTTACAAGCATTACCCGGCTGATGTTGACTTAGTGTCTGGTGGTGGATGTTTCGGGCAGCGAAACGAAGGTGGTACGCGTTCCTACTCCCCATCGGTCGAATTGTCACGTAATCTCGGCGCAGGCGACCATATCCATGCCTGAACATGGCACAACCATTAGCTTTCGAGTTGAAGAGGAGGGAAGGAAATTGAATGGGAATGCTGTCGAGTCCAGCGAATCACTAACTGACTATGTCACATCTCCTTCCGATCCCTCGATCTCCGAGTTATTTATGCCGCAAATAGGAGATAATTGCACCACCGTGAGCCCTGCTGTGCGCGTTCGTCGTGTTTTTATTGCTTAGGGCTTTCAATTTCAAAGTTGACCTCGTTCCCGCCTCGCGTACCTTATTTCATTTTCATGCTCGTTATGCTTGCTTGCCCGTTGGTCGTTCTGTTGCTTTTTCTGTTCTACGGTTCGACGTTGCTTGAATAACATTGATGAGAACGTAGTTAGGCCTTTTGTAGGAACGCCTCACAGTCGATGATGCTTCATTTCATTTCAAGTTCCTTTAGCAGTTTACATCTTTGTGTTTAGTGTATAGTTGGAGTTAGTATTATTGTTTTCTACGATGAAATGCTACATAAGTAATACAGAATGTATTCTTCATGCCATTTCTAAGTTTGTGTCAATTCAAATTCATAAATTCTTTTCACTTTATTGTTCGTTTCTTTATCGTATCGCCTCAAAGCTAGATAAACAGCAGGGACGGTGCTCTTGCATCGCCGACAGTGTGGTGGTAAAGTTTATTATCACTCATTGCGCAGTTTTATTTAACGTTGTTTCTGTTTAGTTTGGTAGTATGGATCTCCCATTGACCACTGGTTCCAATCTTTATTTCAGTCAGCGGGTCAGCAGACGGAGATGCCCTTCTACTGTGCTAACTGTTCAGCGGGTTCTGTAAATACGCACTCTGGCCTCGTCCCCCTTCCGGAGGTAAGAAAATTTTATTGGTGGAGCATTGTGCTGATAATAGCTTGATCGTCAGTGAATAGATGAGGTTGAAAAATTATCGGTTCTCGAGTGTGTTCCACTTTTGCTGTTTGCGGTATTGAGTTTAATATCCGTGTTTTTCCAATTTATTAAAGTTCAGGTAAATGCTTTTTAGACAAATCAATCCGGAATTGGTGAGAGCATATTTTCTCCAGCATCTACCCTGCAAGAATTGAATGCCGATTTCTCTGAGTCTACCACGAGGCAAGGTAAGACTCAGGGTTTCAAATGCACTGGATGAACCAGTGCAAAGACTATTACTGTTATTTTTCTCTGACCTGGTATTAGTTCTTGAAGCGTCTTTTAACTCCTGGCTGATTTGCTGCTCATCTTTCGGTCGAACGAACTCATGCTTAGATTGCGACACTGTCCACGCAACATTCTGCGTCCGCTTGCCATATGGCATTGCTCATAATATGCATTTCGTTTCGGTTATGGAAAAATTGATGCTGTGTTTTAGCTTCTGCTCCCGCGTACAACGAGCCTGTCTGCTCTCCCATTCCCGGTCTTGGTGCAAAGGTAACATTTTGACCTGCTTATGACTTTTAGGCCTTCTTAAGAGTGTAGCTACTGCTTTTGATATCTTGATCAGTTCCTATCACATCCAGCGGTAGTTAGAAGTCGTATGCATATCTGCCTTTTGAGATGATATTAAGCAGCCGAGGACGCTTCTTGAGGCTTAACCGTTAACTGTTATTGGAATGGGAATACTAATGGGAATTGACTTACCAGTTCACCCAGGTACAGTCTCTGTGGTAGGGGTGGTATCCTCATATGCGGGTGTCGTGCGCACTCGTAATTTTTAATTGCTCGACAATGTTGCTTCTCGAAGGTGCTTTGCAATCTCTTTGAGTAACTTTTATGAATGGCTGAATGACTCAGTTTTATTGACCTGCCGAAGATCTGTTTGCTTCTCGGGCCGGAAGTATTAGTAGTGATTGAAGCATTTCACTTTTATGTTAGTGCCATCATTTTGTTTGAAACAAACGTTTAAGTGGCACCAAATTACCATAAGTGAGCTAAGCAGCAAACTTGGAAATATTCACTACCCTACTTTGCAGTTGGCTTGCGGTAATTTCTGGATAGCCACTTGAGGCGTCTGCTTGGCCAATGCATATGGGATTATTTGGCTCACACGTCCTATTAACTGGCTGTTTAGGTAATTATTTGATTTCAGATGTTGGACGCATCATCCGAGTGCCATCTCATAGTTGCTGAGTCGTAAGTTGATCCTTTCTACTCGCCCGCCCGGAGTGCGCACGCGGGGTTACCATATCCTCTTTTATTTTGCTCTAGACGTCAGGAGCAAAATCATCATCATTTATCCGACTCTCTGGTCGCTGCTGCTTGCGTTTGCATGGGGTTACAGGAGCGTCTTTCTGGTGTCCTGTGCGGTACAGTTTCTCAATCCGGTTATGGTATGCATTTTTTACTTATTCATTTAAGTAGGTAAACCTAAACACTGACTACATTGTCGGTCATGTTGGAATTTCTGCAAATTTTAGCTATCAATCCTGATCTAAGTGAAAATTTAACCGATCTCACACGTAAGTATCAAGCGTTTGTTTCCATTTGAACAACACTTTTTCAACTTCCTAGTGTAGCATTTTCACTTTTCCATTTCAGCTATCCTACAAAAACTCAGTGCGGAAGTAGAACGAATTTCTACGGCATTTATTGAACTGAAGGAGAAACGAGGTAATGGTGGTTGGGGTCTATTACATTTACATTTGATAGAACCTGGTGTTATTTATCTATTTGTTAAATCTGAATATCTGGGTTACAACGTACCTCTTCTTGTTTAATGCATTGTCTAAAACTCATTTGTAGGAAAGGTTGTAAAGTTCCTCCTCGAATGAATTTCAAATGGCGGCTCAGGTGTCTACACTCAGTTAAATAGTGCAGTGTGTTTAGTGGAAAACCAAATTCTAGTAGGGTACTAGTGAACTGAGTTTAATTAATACGTTAGTTAGCGTATCACCAATTTCGAGTCCGTCTAGAGATGCGCAACATTCTACAGTAATGTTGTTCGTGTCATCCCTCTAGAAAGTACTGCTGCCTTATTTGTATTAATAAGTCCCAAGTAATTATTGTCGAAAAACGGTCTGCTCGATGCTACCCCACCTTCCCTATCTAGTAGGCATGCTTACATTGAGCAAGTAATTGAATCTGTCTGGAACGATTACCAATAATTTAAAGACGTCCGTAATCCTCGTGCAGGTATCCTTCTTTGGTGCTGTAGAGTAACCAGCTTGCTTAGTTTATACAAGCTGTATTCCTCAATTTGTAAATGTTATACTTTCGAACGCACTCTCTTTGTTTACCCGGGGAGACGTGGTGGGAGCTATGAGTCGTGTCGTTTGCAATGCATTATTGGATTTAACCGTTGTGTACGTGGCTGTAGCAATAACCATTACATCAGTGCACGCTGCCATTCCGCTTCTGATTGTCTTCACATTGTTTATTTTTGTTTAAGATTCTCAACCCTCCTATGAAGAGGAGATTAGTAAGTTGAGGGAAAAACTTGAGGAAGCGGAGCGACTCTTGGAGGTGAGGCTGCCAGGTGATTCACGTATTGGTAAGTTTCTTACCATTTTCTTTGCTTGGACACTTAGTTGTTCCCTTTTAATACATTTTCCTGCTCTTGGATTCTTTTAAATAGATCGTTGTTCATCCTACTCAATTATGCAAATTAATAGTTCAACGTATCTCATTCCAAAATGCATATGGGAAAAACTTATAGAAATCGTTACTTTTTAAAAGTGACATTAATGATTACTTTTTTTAAGACGTGCCTTCAATATGCATCACGGTATTAATGGTTATTTCTGCTATGATCAACAGCAAAGGTACGAAACCTTGAAGTTTATTGTTTTGTTGTTGAAAAAGTAGAACATTCTGCATACCTACATGGTAGAAAGCATGTAAGCCAAACTTATTTGACTTGTGCCAAAATTCTCTCCAAGGCACATGACAAGCACTCTTTCTATCTACGCTTCGAAATTGTTCAGTTTAGCCTTTTAATAATGGCTGTTTATCACATTACTGGGAAAGGTCCATATTTTATTAAGTTGAATTTCATAAGTTTTTGTCTCACCTTTTTCAGTAAAATGTAACATCAGAATGAAGTAAATATTTGAAGTTTTGATTAATGGTGCAGCTCGAAACATAAATTAATACTAAGTGTTGTACAGGGCATGTTGACGTGCTTGTGATTGCCTTACCTTTGTAGCGGCGATACACATAAACGAGGTGTTGGAGGCGGAGCGCGAGCAGCTGCAACGGGAGTTGAATCAACGCCTAGCGGACTGTGGTAGCACGCATGCCACCTCTGTAGCCGAGTTGGAACGGGTGCAGGCAGACCTCTCCGCCCGGCTCTCCTCCTCCGAGGCGCGCGCCAGCAATCTTGAAAACGAGCGCAATGCTGTTATGCAAAAACTCAGCGCCACTGTGAGTCATTGTAATCGTCATTAGCTCACACCACAAATGGCATTGTCTATTACAATAATTTCATGTTACTACTAATTAAACTTCCATATACCCTCTTCCTGTGTGTATCACCAAAAATGCGCTCTCATTATCGGGCATTCTTGAAATAGCGCATATTACCAAACTCGGCATTGGTTTGCAGCAAGCTTTGATTATAGTAAATAAGATGTAAAAATGTGATGATTAAATGAGCACGCAAGCGTTTTGCGCCAAATTGTAGGAGCGTTTTCTTAATGAGCAACTTCAAGAACGGGAGCAGGAACGCGAAGAATTTCAGACGGAGGTGGCCGCTCTTCGGGTTGAAATATTTGCTCTTAGGTTAGTCCTGTGTAACTTTGTAAATTTCTTATAATGCCCTCTTGAAATAGCTGATACTTGCGGCATTTGCTTTTATGGTAATCGATTGGGTAAGCACACTTCAACGAATAGCAGGTTTTGCGTAACTACCTCATTCTATGCAGTCATTGTGCCATTCATGTTAATAGCTGCATCAACCATCCGAATTTGTCGCATTTCCGTATTCTGTATAGCAAACCGGGCTAAATTTTTGTCAGCTAATCAAACTGCACCTGGCGTGTTATTCAATGAAAAGTATCTTTGTATCACTTCAGTTGAACTTCAAATCACTGTGACTTGCCAGTAACGATCTACTAAAGACTTCTAAACGCCATTTAATGGACTTTTTCAATGGGGCAAACAGGATTCCATAATTCGTTCATTGTAGTTTATTTCTTGAAAATCATTTACCAAATATCCCTTCATTTTGCCACCAAAACACTTTGGTACTCATAACTTTAATCACTTCCTGATACACTCATTAAGTAAAGGTTTCCCTTCAGAACTAAGCTGGCATCGTTGGAGAGGCGGCAGTCGCGCGATTCCTCGTCGGCGTCATCATCATTGACTCACACCCCTGCTGTCAGCCCGCGAAAGGCGAAGGCGCGACAAGGTGGGGCGCAGACAATGACCACCTCCACGCCCACTACACACCAGCGTCCTCGCACCCTCACCCCTTCCCTCCTCTCCATACCCGACTCCTCCGATCACAGCGATGTTGACGACTCGCCTGCCTTCGAGCTTGCTCCCACTCCTCAAAGCATGGTAGATCACCTTTCCGGTCTATCCGCTCTCCACCAATATGAATGGGTAGGTTGTATATAATGTGTTTTCGGTCTTAGAGTTCCTCTTTCACTTCTCTTCCTCACTTTACCTCGTCGGCTCTGTGTCCTATGTTGTTTGTGGGATCTTAATATTTCCGATTTCGCCACATCGAGTATGTTGTGATTAGAATAATGAGGTTGCGACTAACTTTATCAGTGCGCTTAGTTCGTGATGTTGAAACCACACTTTGATGCGTTAATTTAAATTCACAATAATTCACAAATTCAGCTGCCTGTGCTCTGCAATTGTTTCGTGACGAGCTCGTAGAATATCGTAAAATGTCCTCGCTGCATAATTCTGCTGCAGTTCACGAGGATACGGCAGTTGGTTAATTGCACTGTTTGCTTGTTGTTTTCGTGCTTTCGCTTCTCCATTGTCGATCTTATGGAGACTGTTGCTAAGGTCGCTCTCCCGAAACCTTCGAATGTTCTTTATGCTTTGGTTCATCGAGAGAAGTTTCTTTCGAAATGAGTATAAGGAACAGTCCAGGTACTTTCATCCGGATGGCAAATTGGGTATTGCTGCTGTTAACATTTTCCCACGCCTTTTGGTCTAGTAATATTCTCCTTCAATTCTTCAACATGCCTCATAACGCACACATACACGAGGATCCACTTTAAACAATTGATTGGCCCGTTAATAGCAGCTCACTAGGGCTGCATAGTTTGCTATGCGTGCGTGTGTGCCAAGGCATCACACTGCTTCATTTTCTTGTGCATGAAACCTAGCTCCGTTGCTACCTCTGCTTCTACTGCTGTCTCTACCCCTTGCCTGTCTGGCTGCCTTGGCAGGCTAGTTATAACAGATCATCCACCCAGACATTCTCCCCCATCGTCACCCCATCGCGTCCGCTTCGACACCTTTAAGTCGAGCTGGAGCGAAGATAGCGATTATCACTCGCCCAGCGAGTGTGAATACTTCAAACAACTCATGGCGGTCTGCCGGTTAGATGCTCTCGAAATTGAATTGCGCAGGATTGCTAACTTGCGGTCGGAGATCGTTCAATCCGAACTGAATTTATGCAGGGTATGTGTATCGCATGGGCTACCAGTGTTTTCACACAATTTTAAACCGCGATTTCAATTTTTTCTAGCCTTTTTAAGATTGCATAAATTACTTCCCACAGTTCTTCTAATGGCGCCACTGGTTCCAGAATAATCTCTTCAACGGCTATTAATTCTAAATTAGCAAAGTTGAATTATGGCTACACTTTTAGCGTTTGCACACAGACAGCTCTTTGGAATCTTCTACTTGTTTGTTTGGGAGCCCGCACTAGTTGGGATTGATAAACTCTAAAAGTTTGGTCTTTTGTTTGGTGATTGGTAACAGTTTTTTGCTATTTGAATATTATGCAACAATTTTTGTTCCTTTGATGATAATTTTTATACCTTTTTGCAGTAATGATTTATGTATGATTGATCTTGCTTAACTTCGACAGTACTGGTGCCTTATTTCTCACCCAGAGTCGGCCTTACAGCGCAGGCGATGCAGCTCTGCGCCAACAGACCCGGCCATCGGTGAAACTCACCACCACCTGTGTAGGGGGATCTCCTGTTGAACTCGTCGATGCTTCTGTCTCCGTCCAAACCTCGATCTCCTGTCGTTCTAGTACCTCTACCGAATTTGACGACGGGGAAGATGGAGATTATATCCCCATGGAGGACGAGGTGGATGATGTGCAAACGACAACTACCACGGCGGCTGCTATGGGCGTTGTTACCACGACCGTGACGACCACCAAAAAGCGAACTAACCTGAACGCCGTTCAGAAGCGTCGAGGTCGATTCTCTCGACACTACGTGCCAAAATCACCGGAGATGGCAAATAACGTCGGTTTGGATGTGGAAATGCGTCATGTTGCGGAGATGGAGGAACTGGTGGAAGTATTTCTTGTTTATTCCTAAACGGTATCGTTATTCAAATTTGTGACCGCACGGTTTTTATTTAGCGTGAGGCCCTTACTCAGGCTCAGTTTGCCTTGGCTGAGAAAAATTCAGAATTGACAACTCTGCAAAATCGACTGAACTCTACCCCACATTCTTCCACATCTGAAAAACAAGTGAGTACCTGCTTCATATCATAACTGCTTTAAATTTGCAGCAAAGTTTTATCAACGTCTTCTCTTGTCTGCACCTGCTTGCATTGTAGCAATTGTGCTTTCCCTATATATTAAGCACTTTTTTTCTCCAGTCTCCCTGCTGCATCAACGCTTGTGCAAGCGTACATGTTCAGACCTCGCCTAACATGTTCCCTGATCTTGGAGCTTGCTGGTCTTGCGATGCAGTAGCAGCTAACTACGCTACCACTTCCACCCAAGTCCCGCAGGTGTCGTCGCGTGGGTCGCGCGATTCAACCCTTTCACCACCACCCGTTGCGGAACGTTCTGACGCTTCTTCGAGCTCTTCCAACGCCGAGATCTCCGTCTCTACTCCACCCAGCGGAGCCTCCTCACAGACCGTCGACATCGAAGCGCAAATGGCTGATGAAGAGGAACTCTGTCAACCACCGGAACAGGTTGTAGGTTTTAAAAAATGCTTCCACGGTATTCTTGTGAGGGGCAATGTTTCTCTACCAGGGAGGAGAAATCGTTAAATAACCTGCATTCATAAATTTTGTAACCCTAAGGCCGCATCATTCGTTTTAGATAAATGGCATTTTGCTTTGTATATTGTTTGGAATTTTTCCAAGCCACCTCTTATGCCTTCATTCACTATGCCTACGGTTGAGTGGGCCCAATATTGCGCAGATTTGGTAGGACGTTGTTCAGTGATGATGAATTGGAAGTAGTGTGTTTGAAGATGCCAGGCTGTAATTTTCGTTTTCAAAGTTTGCACTATTAAAGTAGGGTTTGCGCGAAGATGTACTCGAAGTCTATTTCTTCCCCATTTTAAGCCAGGTAGCGCAATTAATGTTCCCTTTTATAGAAAGCGCCTTTATGCTTAGTTTGCTTGTTGCTTTACAAATGCGTTTTGCAGTGCAATTTCCAAGTCAAAAGTCTCAGTCTATAAAAAAATGGAGGCATTTTAATAAATCTTATTAAAATCGTGGCTGTAGGCTCCTCATAAGTCCACTCTTTAAAGCACGGAAATATTGTCTACAATGAAAACTTAGTTTTGTACGCATAATTATCAGTGGTGAATTAAAGTGGCGTTACTGAGTTGAATCGATGGGTTTACTTGCGTGGGTTGGTTTGTATGGGTTGGTTTTGGCGCTGCATTGACCCCGTCAAATTTACTCATGTCCATGTCCATACTTCGCCTTGTTCCTACCGTAGTTTTGGATGTATTCTATGGTAACACTAAACGCTAGCCTTTGCTTTCTCTCGGTCTAGTTAGAAATCGATGCTTTGGAAACCTAATGTATCACGTCGTCGCCGCTTAATTCCCGCATTACGTGCAAGCTTGCAAATACTCTTTCGTGTTTGTCAAGATACACTAGGTGCGCACTTGTGTGTGTTTGCTCAAACATTATCTTCGTAAAAATTTTCTCACACTGAACCAGGCTAAAAGGGCACCACGCCTTGCCTTCTCAAGATGTTTGGGATCAATGGCAACCTCTCCTGCGTTATTTGTCCCTGTTGCCTTAATTAACACCCCTTTGTCTCACCAAATAAACTTCAATTTACCATTGTGAAGGGGCTCGAGACGCGTGGCGTTAACAAGTTGAAGCAATTCTGGTAGTTTTTGGTTTTTACGAGACCTGACTGCCTTTTGCATTCTAGTCTTCCAGTGAGAGTGACCATCTTGCGGCAGATCTGGAAGAGGCTAGAGCTGAAATTCAGGCCCTCAAAGCGGAAATCAATGGTCTCATTAATTACCAAGTAAGTATCTATTTATTGACGCACTCTGTTCCCAACCTATAGGCTGATTTATCCATTTTGAGTGTTGTCTGTAACAACTTTTCAGCTTTACGCGCATGATCCCACTTGATTTGTCTTAACTGCTTCTGATCTCTAAAGGGTCTTATTTAACACAATTGTCAAGTGCATCTTTGAGAACGCGGCTTAAAGAAATTGGACTGCTCTGTCGCTGCAACATCTATCTTTCCAAACTCTACTGGTTTTGCCCATCCTATTGAATAAATGAAAGCAGCAGGCATTTGCTTCATTATACTAAATCGTAGTGTCGTGGGCACGTTAAGCGTTGTCATTACATCATCAGTTGATGCCTCAAAAGGAGTCATCCGGCTATGTAACGTTTCGCCATGTTTCTTCACTTACAAGCTTGCAAATGAATTGGGATTAATTACTGCTGGTTGTGAACCAGGTGAAATTGGGCGTTATTTTGAGTGCCTTCTGCTTGAGATTGATTTATCCGCGTGAAATGATTTCAAATATGCTTGGTTAGTCTTAATAAGCCCGAGTGTACCAGTCCACGAACTATAGCAAGCTTTCCGTTAAACTTTTTTCGCTTTACACATGCTCCATATCACTTGCTGGAAAACTACGATGCGTAGCTGAGAAGTAGATATAATGGTCTGCTGCAGAGTTCATGGGTCTCGGACGCATTTTGTTCCGTTCGCTACTGCAACCCATTTTTAAACCTCATCATGCTTATTCCCTTCAGGACGACCTGCATAGAGACTTTGAGTTGGTACAATCCATGCTGGAGGAGAGGCAGTCGGAGGTGGAGCGTCTGCAGAAGGAACTTCTCGAGGTTCCGATACGCCTGCAGGCCGAATTTAACGCTTCTGTGAGAAAGCTTCAAAAGAGGATGAACGACAAGTGCGATGCTGTGGAGGAACGCGATGAAGACCTCTACGTGCTCAACGAGGAAAAGGTTAGTTTTTTTGCCCTTTCAGATTCTTGATATCTCTGCTCGACTTACCAACAAATCCGTTTTGTAACCAATTGTCATCAACTACTACTCATTTGCGTATTCTTATATAGAAATACAACTGCATACTCCTAGCTTAATTTCGCCTTATTGGACTATTTTTAGAAAGGTCTATATTTATTCATATTACTTTTGTATCCATTTTAACGTTTTCTTGAATTTAGGTTTTCGTTCGATAGCCTTCAGCCCGACTCTGGCAAAAATTTCACTGTAGATTCTACTTTGGGCTGTCGTTTGCTATTAGATAAAATTACATTGTTTTAAAGATGACGCTTCGCTGAAAGGTGCTGGTATTCCGATCACCAGCATTGGAGCATGTGTTTTATTTCGTAATAATAGCCTAAGTGTATTTGGATTTCCTATTTGAGTAGTTCCTATTAAATCTAACTGAATACCCAGATCCACATAACCCCAACTTTCCTTTTTAATTATACGGAATCGTTATGCAGACTACTCCATCCATCTGATCCATTTCTCACCTGCCAATCGTGCTTGCAGTACTGTTATCCTTGCATAAACGCTATTAAATATCTTGGTATTTCATAAAATGGAAGGCTTACTGGAACCTTTTTGTTTAGTAAAAAAACCAGTTTTAATAAAAGAAATTGGACGACTGGAATTGATGTAAAGTACATTTTCGTCCGGGACACACCGTCACCATGTACGCAACGACTGAATGTCTCAGTTCATTGTGTTGAGTGTTGCATTACCGTCTGTGCGCGTGTACGTCTCTCAATTGCAACCCACGCCCATGCTCTACAATTAAGAAGGTTTCAGTGCTAGTGACTTCATGAAACTGTGTTCTGATGCTGGAAATCTTTGCTTCTTCAGGAGGCTTTAGCCAATCGCGTTGCTGATTTGGAGAAGGAGCTGGCAGGCCTGCGCTCCAACACTACCTCGGGGCGACAAAACGAGGTCACTCGGGAAGAAACAGCTTCTCAGACTGATCCGCCTCATTGGACTGTCGAGTCGGGCATCCAGGTGGACCTTGAGCGGTCCTCGCCCACTCCTAAGACTCAGTCTTGTGCCGACACCGATTGCGTCAGTGAGGAGGACCTCCCCTTCGATGGCGAATCCATCGTACCGGCACAAATTGCTGCCTTGAGCTCGTCTGTACCACCTACTGCAGACGAAGCTTTGGTCAGTAGTTAATTCATTCGTAGCATGTTTGTTCAGTGACTGACGAATGACTTACCCTTAACATTTATAGCTTTTCTTGCCACAAGAAATAATTCTTTCAACCACTATTCTGTCCTACATAGTTGTGTTGTGGTGTTATTAGGCTTTCGTGGACCATTTACAGCAGGAGAGTTGTCGCCTTTTGAGCTTATCCCTCACGGAAGCTCATTCACAAACGGCTACGCACGAGGGCGAACTAGCTGATCGTAACGATTACAAATCGCAACTCATCAGCAAGCTCATTGAGGCCAACCGAACACTCAAACTAGTCGTTGAGAGTATCGTTAAGGTCTGTTTTTTTTTCAAAACCACTTGTTATTGGCCACCCAATTTACAGTTTTTTAATACTTTACCTTTTTTTACGAATTTTACCCCACAGGATTCGCCACTTCATGATAACCAAACGAAGACTGTCATGACCGATAAATCAACGGTTCTTGTACCGAAGAGTCGAGATTTATCTGACCAGCTTTATTCAAGTCTACTTTTGGCTCTTCTGGCAGATCGTAAGGCAAACCTTTTGCTCATTACATCGGCCACGATCGATGGAGTGTCGCCTTACACTGGGCCTGGTCGATTAAAGGCAGCTTCACAGACTGGCATTAATAAAGTCATGAAGGCACTGGCTGACTATACTGTTGCAGAGGAAGAGGTGCTTTTTTTACGCTCAAGCCATCGTGCCTATATTTCGACTAATTAAATTGCTAGTTTAATTCTGTGTGTAGTTTGCTCCTTGGGTATCGCACTTTTAATGTGTATTTGAGGGCTTTCATAGATTTTGTACGGGATTATTGCTACTTAAATACTTCTACTGTTTGTTTTGTGTCCAAAGGCTATTTTAAACTTTTCCAGCGCTGGAATGTACTTTCCTCAGCACTAGTGTCTGATCGAAAGAACCTTCTCACCAATTTGGACTCTTTGAAAATGTATCAGGAATCACTCCTTGGTGAAGGTGGGTCATTCACCCCTCGACTGATGATGCTATTCACAAAATACTGTCACTCATTGACTCCTTTTTCTAGTGGCTAGCCTGACCGATCGATTGACTGCCCGAGATGCCTCACTGGCTGAGAAGTCGACTGCTGTGAATGAGCTGTCTTCGGGTCGGCGGGTTCTTGAAGCAACAGTTTCAGGTCTCAAGAAGGAACTCGCTGATGTAAAGGCTGAGAATGAGAATCAGTTTGAGATGTTTAGGTACAGTTGCCTTGCATTAACTCAGCATAATCAGAACTATTGAACCATTTGCAAGCAGCAGTGTATACCAGCTTAAGCGCACCTTCAGTTGTAATGCCTTTTGAGGAACCTGTGTTGTTGGTGTGCTTGATCTGAGCAACGTCTTCAAGTGAAAGGGAATGCATAATTTAATTCGTGTTTATTGGTAAAGTGTAATTCTTTTTAACGAAGATTGACATCGCTTTCAATGGTGCTACTGCGTGGTTTGAAAAGGCTGCTGAACTGGAATATGCCAAAAGCATGTGTGATAGTACCGCATCACATATGGCATCTCCAAAATGGGCCTTTAAGCTCGTCACATGATTTATGCACGTTCTTTCAACTATATTTGTGATGAAGTGCTTATGAGGTTTGCCCTTGTGTAATGGTTTAGTAAGCAGTCAAGACAAATCAAAAGTGCAACCTAATTAGGTCTGCAAGTGCACTACGAAATACCTGTGCCATGGTAGTTCTTGAGTCGCCCCACAGAATTGTGCTCTTTAAAGTTTTAAGTTTTCTGGTTAATTATGATTTCGTATTTTCACATATTTACAAACAATTTAATTTTTAAGCAAACCTTTCGCATAATCTCCATATAGCTCCCGATAATGGGTTGTAAATACATTCAGTTTGCCAAATATTACGGTTCGCCTCCATTTTTCGTGCGCTGTTACCTCCTGAGAAAATATTAAAATCTCTAGCAATTTGTTGAAGGCTCGTTTTATCAGCCTTTGGTCCCTATTGTCTTTGTCAAAATTCCCGTAAAGTTTAACCGGAATTGTGGCGTTGCGAGTTTTCGCTTTTATATCGCCATTTTAGACGCCAGATTGACGAGGAGAGGCAACATGTCGTGGAGTTGGAGTCGACACTCCAAGCCTCTCAAAGTGCTTTGATTCAAGCTCGCGAACAGGTGGCCTCTCTCGAAAGCGATCTGCAGGTAAGGCACCTTGTTGACTGCCGTAAGACCAGAATAACTGTACATTTTTAACCCACCTGTGGGTATTCATTATGCATTTGCTGAGCCTCCATGCTTGAAGGTTAATTTTATTGACAAAATTGAGAACAAAGTTCTAGTTATTTCGTTGACAAAGGTGACGCATCTGCCTCATTTTTGCTGTCCAGAACTCCTCCGCAAAGGTGAGATTGGAACAAAATCGAAGCCACTTAGCAGAGACACGAATCGCCCAATTGAAGCAAGAGATTACCACTCTAAAATCGTAAGTCGGCGAGTCTGAGTCCCACCACCATGCATTAAAGTATGCAGATTATGTGCATGCATAATGTATTTTTGGTATGACAACGAGTCTTGTCATCTTAGCCATGCATCATAAGGCCGCAAAAGTCCCTATTGTTTTGGTGTTTGCCCTCCCGCAATCCCACGAACTAAAAAATATTTTAAATAAAGGCGAAAATAATCTACCAATGCGATAACAGAAGAAATTGCAAATGTTTCATGAATAATGTCCTTCATTTTCAACAATAGATCGTATGTTCGTCTGGGGCCAAAGGCCAATGCCAACGGTGGTGTGTCTACACTACAAGCTTCTGGCTTAAAGAAGAATGAATCGTTGACTACCAATATCTCTAATCAGCTCGCGTCAGTTCGACTGCAAGCCATTAGGGCAGAGAAAATGTCTCGCGAATTGCACGTACGGCTATTTAATTCAAGCACCTTCCTGTTGCTACTTATGAAATAGCAATAAATAGGTACAATCATTGTGCTGAAATGTTATCAGGCAAAAACATTTCGGTTCGTATCCAATGGGAGATATTTGTCATTTAACGTGCATCCTTTACATCTCTCCCGCTAACTTTTAACTCAGCTCTTGATCTAAGCTCCACCACGGCAGTTATTTCGTGATTTTCTGATCGTCATTTCTAGACCTTTCTTATCTCAAACAGTTGTCAGTCTCATTTAAGTTGTATTAATACTGGAAAGGGAATATCTGGGTCTTCGTTTTTCCACCTAACTAGCAAAACCAGTGTGAGTTCACTCTGTGGCGATTAGCTTGCCCAGCAGATGTGATTACACGACATATTTTCCACGTTTTTCCACAGGCTTGTAATGAGGATTTGCGAGTCTCGCTAGCTGAGATTGAATTGGCACTGCTACCGATGTGTTTGGGTAAAGAGAACGGTCATCTCGGCGGCAGCAGTGGTGGCACTGGCAGTGGTAGTACTAGTGGGGATGAAGAGAGCCCCTTCAGCGGCGAGGTGGTTAGTCGTCCACTGCCGAAACAGCTCACTGACTCGGGCTTCGCCGACACGCCAGTTGGGCTGAGGCGCCTCCACCTCGCCTGTATGCGATTAATACGCCTTGTTTCCTTCGCCACCGGCGATCACTCCGCACCGTCTCCTGCAGCTTCCTCCTCGTCTTCAGACAGTCTCAACAACCCTGCCGAGTTGTTGCGTCATGCTGTTCTCGGCGGTAAGAAAGCCGAATTCTTGGAGCAATCTAGCGTCACGGAAATCTTTGCTTGTCTTGTTGAAATTGAGTCCCACGTGCGCAGCTTAATTGGTGGTCCTATCGTCAATCTGCAAATCACCTCTTCTGCCTCTACCGCTGCTGCCAAAGCTCTTATTGCACAGGGGAAACAGCTCATCCTTAACGGAGTCGCTCATTTCGATTCAGGATTGGCCAAAATTGCGGGCTCCATGGATAACGCTTTGTGTCATGTGAGTTTCCTCAATTGATTAACCACATAAATTAAGCTATTGGGACTAGTTTTACCATAACGAAGTTATCGTTTTTCACTGTCTTTTAGCTTACCCAATTCAAATTACGTATGAGTTCCCTACTGTTCATTGATGGTAGGAAGTTTCGAAACTGAAGTGTCCGGTTTTGATTGAATGAATCACTTACTCCCAACTCAAATTTAGACAAGAGACGTGCAATATGTTCGTTTATAAACTGTAAGCACTGTTTTGTGTGAAGCAAAGGTGTCTAGTGCGGTAATTTAGGTGCAAAATTACACTCAACGTAGTCACGTGTCACGATTGGCATATTTGCACTCTAGGTGCCCTCCGAAAGCAAATCCACGCAGTGCTCTCTCGTCACCAATCATCAGGCTTCAGGGGATTCGCGCTCTGTTTCCCTTGAGAAGGTTAGTCAGGGTTGCTTTAACTTTTCAGCCTTTTTGCGTCCACTTGCCCATTAAGCTATTCACCTCTCACAGCTTCTAGTGTTACCATGTGGTGATGTCGGTGACGGTGAATTGGTAATGTGAATTGGTTTTGTTCTTTACTTTTTTCTTTTTTTTCCATCGAATACTCTCTTAAGATGATTATTAATGCACCTGAATTAGTTAAATTGTTTTTCCGTTTACAGTTCCGCCACATGTCAGCGCGTTACCTACGCATGGAGTCGTACCGACGGGCTCTGGTTTATCAGAAGCAGTATCTCCTGCTGTTGTTAGGTGACTTCCAGCACTCGGTGCAGCGAGTAACGACAAGTCTTGGTCAGGGCTTGCTGATGGGTACCTCCAGTCGGCAGGACATGGAGGGCAATTTAATTTCCTCACAACACTGGCCTCTTGACTCTCCTCCGGCGCTAGTTCGCTTCCGCGCTGCTGCTCGCTGCATCATGATTATCCACAGGTCAGCCAATTACGTTGAATAAGTCAAACTTTCCCTGCGTTTTGCGTCATCTAATGTCACGGTTCAAAGAGCATCGTAAAATTTTTGCTCATTTTTCACGTCTTAATGCTTCCTATCATTCATAAAGAGTGAAACAGCTGCGTCTGAAGTGGCAGCGGACGGGCATTCGCAGACATGCACCATTTTTCCCCCAATCCATGGACAGTCGGACACTGGGCTCCAGTTTCACTAACGTTGACACCACATCCTCCACCCTCGTAGCCGTTTCAAGTCCCAATGATGGCATTCCCACGCAGCAGAGACACTCTGCTGCCTCCTCTTCCCGGCTCTCTGATAGGTCTTCCTTCTCCCCCCAGTCAGAGTAGGTGTACTCAGTTATTCAAGTGATTTTTCAAGTTTTTCTTCAAATTGACTGTTCTGATACTTGACACTGGTAGAGGTGTTAACTAGGGTTACATTGTTTCTTTTAAGACTGTTGGAGTCGGGGTTGAGTCTTAATCGGCGAAACTACCCAATCCCATCAAATACACAACTCTCACGTCCTTCTTACCCTCAAAGGGAACATGTAGGCGCATCTGGCTCCCTCCATCAGCACCATTGCGTACCCTCATCTACTCCTGAAACCTCTGAAGGCCGCTTTCACTGTGGCCCCTTCAGGGGTTAGCATCTTCCTTGTGATTCTTTCAATTCCAGTCTCCTCTCCGTCTGCCGCTATCTTTGTGTATATAGAGATTCACTGTCATTTTTTTTATCCACAACCCTTGGTTTTTCATCCCGCCAGCCTTACTCCCCGTACCGCTCAGAACACGATATGATGGATATGCATTTACTAGTGCGATACATTAAATGGCTGCGTTGTGTTTTAGCGTCCAATGCATCATTCTTCCCTTTTGAGTCGGGGAGTTTCTGACTCCTTTTTGGTGAAGTTGTATTTTGCCGCACCTATCTCTAAGTCAAATAATGTGGGTTGAGCTTCATCCTAACCTAAAAACGAACGAAATAATTATTATGCGAAAAGAAGCGTAAAACTACATTTGGTTTACACACATTGTGGATTTCGTGAACAGAATGTGCAATTTGTGCAATTAGCAGCCTTCGATGTCTGCCAATCATGCATCACCAAAGCTTCTGGGTTACTAAGATCCCTTAAAGTGGTCTGCGTTTCTTTCATTTTTCTAGCTAAGCCCCACATGCTTAATGACATTATCCATAATGATCGAAGGCACTAGGTTTGCCGAGTAGCAGGGTGCGTCAGCAGTGCAGGTAGGCCTCCGGAAGGGATTACGCATAGCACTCAAAAGAATGATGCTGATCACGGTACTGTACCTGAGCTCATGGCGATTCGCTCAGGTCATTAATTTTAAACCAAAATTGGTGCTTCCTGGTGAAAGGTATTGGTGAAGCTCATGCAAATGTGTTGGCATTTTTTACTTATACAAAAGTCGGATTCCACAAGTAGTGAGCAAACGTGCATTAAGGTACAAGGATGCATTAAAATTGTTGACTACGGCAAGTAGAAGTAGCGGAAGCAAACTAGGATTGATAAACTGCAAATAGGGTGGGAGCTCATGGTAAAATACCAGTTAGTCATTGCCAAATAAAATAAACTGTTGATTTTTTCATTCGTCACAGCGATTCGAAAGGGCACTAACGACTTAGTTCTTCTATCAAACATCCGCACAGAACATTCCGCGGACTCGTCAGTGCATTGAATCCGCTTTAGTTGCTAAGTAGGATGCTACTAATTTTAATAAGTAGGAACCTTGCCGTCGCCTTTCACGAAAGGATGTTCCTGTTTCAGAGGAAAAGCACAGATTGTGGTTGCGGTGATACGTGCTTAAGCCATTCTCTCGGCTCTCCATGGCACTGTTTACGCAACTGATTGTAAATTGAACGGACTAACCGATTGATGACAACTGGCAGTCAATCCGGTTACGTACAGAGGTGTGTGCACGACAGGTAATTTGAATACTCTGACAAATAAGCCTTTCACAATTGGACGTATGCATTTAGAATATGAACTAGAAAAAGCGATGAAACTTTGTGTGCTTGGAGAATGGTTTAAGACTGATATCCGGCTAACCCTTTAGTTTTGAAATTAAAATTTGAAGACGTTTAAAACGAAGACGCTTTTACTCATGAGAGTTTGCAGCACTGTTAAAAGTAATTTTCAGAATTTGCTTCAAAAAGCAAACATCCGATTGGGTGGTGAAGATCCCCATTAAACGGTAATTGAGTCGAGCTTAAATCTAATGTATCATGGTCAATTTACTTCGCGCTTTCTGTTTTTTTTCGGAACTTTGGACAAATCTTGGTCTTACATTGCTCAAATGTCGAATATTTATGTCACTGAGGCAATGCTTAACTCGATGACAGTTACTGTAACGTCGCCTATGCAAGGTGAGTATGTCTTAGGCTCTGACAAGTGCGAAGTACATTCCACTTTCTTTTGACATAAAGAAAGCAACTTTATTCCTCAAATTTTTAAATTTACAAAATAGCTTAGAAGCATGATTGACAATTTAAAATTTAAGTTAAGATAATAAAAGTTCTTCATTCTTCGAAGAAGTATAATTACATCTCCGTCTATAGACTAATTAACTGCCGTTTGGTGGGCATTCTTTGTGTTTAATAAATGTGTTGAAGCTTTTAATCTCAACCACTGTTTAATAGCTTTTAAGATTCAAGCGTTTATAACATTTACTCTATAATAAACAAGGAATCATATTCTATTGCAGGTGCTAAAATGGTCAGTTTTGATGACAAGGATGGTACTCAGTCAATTAACTTTACTTTGCTTTTTTATCAGGATATTAATGCTAATGTTGAGGAATTCCAATCGGCCTGAAGTGAACGTAGACCCTGAAGCGCCTTCCAGGAACGGCTCTTAAGTGGTGGTAAATGAATGCAGAAATTACAGAACAGTTGTGCCGGTAGAATTTACCAAAGCTTAGGTACCATAATTTGGTGCTATCAATGCAATTTCTGCATCAAATTTTTGAAGTTACGTGAAGGACAATTTGGCCATAACTCCACAACGGCAGATTTCGAACCAGAAAACTGTTGCAGACCATTGGGTATGTTTCCGGGCGTAGCACTCGAACCTTTATTAAATCCTTAAAAAATACCTGCAAGCATGTGCTAAGATTGTATGTATTTGATTGGGGCAGTGTTTGGTAGGCAGAAGCTTGGGAGCCAGACATTCTGGAGGGTGAGGCGGTCTCCGTAGTCTGAAGTCTAGCTCGTAAATCGGTGGCAACTATTTATCACTTCAGCAACGGCTATCAGCTGAGCAATAAACCGGGTAACGCACAGAGTGCACTCCCGTCTCAAAGAAGCGGACAATGTGTTTCCGGGCCTTTTGGGGCGTAGGAAAGAGGATATTACGCTATGCTTTGATGAATGGGAGCTAATTTCAAACGGTGTATTAAAATCCTCACCTATTGCGTCATCTCAGAAGAAATTGCTGTTTTACATTCAATTAAGTATGCATGGTCTGCTGAGCTCCTCCTATACATCACTGGAAACAAAATCTACCTGTTTGAGTTATCTTGGCCCAAGCAAAATCCAAAAATATTTTTTGTCTATTGTGGACTCGAGCACACCACTGCGTCACACAATTGCATCTGTACAATGTTACAGAAATGTAGTACAAGGTTTTGATGTGAGTATCAAGTAAGTTGTGAACTCTACTACTTTTTGCCTGTGTTGACAACCGAAAATCACTGGCAAGCGGGATTTTTGTTTGCAATGAAAAGAGCTGCATGCTGGAAGCAGTGGAAACCTAGCAGCCAACGGTAGGTTTAATATACTTTCATCATTGTCCTTGAGTACTTCAAAACCACAATAATTTCAATATCATTGCGTTAAGTTACGCGACAATGTAGATAAGAAATTGAATTTGTTGCCCATTCTTGAACTACAACAAAATCTAGTTAATTGAAGAACATGTGAGCTTCATAATGCTTTTATGTTCCAATGAAATGTGTTTGAATGCAGTCTCTTTGCACTTGAGCAGTTGAGCACTAACAAGTGAAAGCGCGATAAAGCAGTTTTGAACCTCTCCTCTTGTGTGCTTTTTCGACGCTCAGAAGGAAACGCAAAAAGAAAGAAAAAGGGTTGATGACAAGTAGAGGAAGCTACCACTTGTCAGAGGAGACATCTCAAATAATTTAGGTTCTTGCTTTTTACTTGTGGACGGAGTCCTCGTGACAAGGAATCTTACCAAATCTGCTCAAAATATGTTCTTTAGCCCCTTTCTTTTTAGCGAAAAAAACCGGGAACTTAAGTTTAGAGCTCTGTCGTATGGTTCATTGAAACTATATTCTAGGCCCTTGACCAACCTCTCCATTGAATATTTCTGTTTAGACTATTAGTGAAAACTACGTGAATAAATAACGTAAATCCCCGAAAAATACTTTTATCAGAAGATCAAAAACTGAACTCAAAATTTCGACGTTTAGAGAAACTTCTGGAAGTACTATGCTATTACTTTGTCAATAATAGAGCCTCTGCATTGTAAAATTTACCTCACACTTTGGAGATCTGCTCAGCTCTAATCCCGAATCAAGTTTGCTTAGTTGTACTAATCTCCTTTTGCTTTATTCACGCACAAAACCATGGTTAACAATGTAACTTAAAGTTATGGTAAAATCAAAATACGGAGGTCTGTACCGATATCAATGGCTCCAAAGTTGGGTGGATCGTATCATGTACACTTTTTATAATCACAATTCAATAGGCACAGATGACTTTGGATTTCTAGTATGATGAACGCCTTCAATTTTGATGGGGGACAGAGAATGCAGTTTTCTTTTTTTGTTTGTTTGCATGGTTTTGAATGAGGGATCGAGGATTCGCGACCCAGGAATAGGGTTTTTACAGCCAATCCATCACACGGAAAGTCAAGTGTTCATTCCCAAGCTAGTCCTTCCAGTGGATCATTTTAATGCAAACTCGGGTATTTGCAAACGATTAGTCCGAATTACTGTCCACCAGAAATTAAGTTTCAGGGTATGCTTTGATTTGACAGTATCGGGTTCCCCGGATTTTTCAGTTGGTCAAGACTCACTTTGTTATCTCCAGAATAATCTAGGCGCACTTATTAAGTCACAACAACAAATTTTAAAATGTTTTAATGCAATTATCAAATTCCAGTTGCAAGTCAACATCGTGATCTCATTCAGCCTTGAAATCAACGCCTTTACTCTGCTCTCTGCACGCGCGTGCGCGATTATTTATTTCTTTATACCTTGGTTTTATGGGATGCGGGAGCACTTGCTCGGTCACGCCGTTCTTGAGCAGTAGCGAGAAACTTTTTGTTTTGTCCACAATAACCTCGACAAATTACCATTACATCAACTGCGCACTCACGGCATGCATTTTTGACTGCACTTCCAACTTTCAACCTGCGTCAGTGGGACAGTTTGGTGCCTGGATGCAACATATGATTATTTAACCAAAGCAGCTAAGGAAGTATAGTAGCATAGAAAAAGGGTTTGATGCAAATATTTGGTGAACTTCAGACTATTTTGACAAATAAACGGAAAGTTAAAAACACGTAGTTTCAAAACTTGGTGACTGTTGCCAATTTTGAAAAGTGTAGTGAAGAAACAAGTAGTATAAAAGAATTTGAATTGGAAGGCTGTCATTTCCAACGCTCATAATTAGTTGGGGAAAGTCGGTTGAACCAAGTGATTTTCCCATCCCTCATTTAAGAGTGAATGCCAAATGCTGAAAATTGAACATTTATTTACTGTGTAAAGGATTTGATTGTTCATTGTGCACTTTTACAGAAAATGCTTCAAAGGCTAGAGATCGAGAAAAAGTAACTTTTGGTTTTGATTGCGGCATCGTTTTGAGATGCTATTAAGCAAATCTAGCAGGCTCGTTTTTAGCTAAGTAATCAACGAATGCATTAAGCAAGTGTCGACTTGAGCAATTTAAAAGCCAAGATAAAAACTTGCGCCAAAAGAAACTTTGGTTGAATCGTAGCGACATTCGACTGAACTGTTCGTCGGCACTATGCTTAAAAGGTCAATGGTTGGCGTATTTAGACGAAGTATTCAGAGGAGGCGCTAAGCATAACTTTCAATAATAGCACGCATGATACACATAACACAGTCACGCTTCCTTCTTAGAATTTCAATCTGGTTTAAGCAGTTTTACCGAATCCTTTGGAAAATTGCCTCTTTAAATATCCTAAGCTTGAACAAACGACAGCAAATATACGTTGGAAATAATTTCGCCATCCTGAAGGCATCACAAGGAATGAGGCCTTTTTTTACGGTTGTGAACTGAGCAAGTGGATAACTTGCTAAATTAGTTTAATATTTTATTTAATAGCATGCATGAGACAGGAATGGAAAACATAGGATTTTAACGTCTATTGCTGATAAGATGTATTTAAGGAAATCGGACGGTTCATGCATTTGTAGCAACAAATGGATTCCACAACCAGGACATTTACGCGTAGATTGGCGAACTGAATATTTTCCGCACTTTCTTACTATAGGCGCCTTAATAATGAAGACTTTGGAATGGAGAACATTTTGTGTGTGGCTCCTAACAGTTTAGTAAATGTTCATTGTTTAGTGACTTATACTGTAATTAAGGATTAAAAATACTTTGATCATTAAACCCAAATGACATTAAAATCCTTCGGCACAGTAGTTCCCTGCAGAATCACGACTCATGACGTGAAGGAATGTGCGCATGGGGAATATACGTGAATGTGTATTTGCCCTTGCAGATAGAAATCGGACTTCTGGAACTCAGATTAAAGGAATGATGTCAGAGGCCACTCACAAGCATAAGAGTCCATACCAAACGTGGAAGGGCAGCCATATTCCATTTGAAATGGTAGATTGTCCTCCACTCGCAGCAGGCCTCCATCGGTCAGCATTCCTGACAAGTTAAGGGCAGCTCAAATTGGCCGTTATTGGGCGCCGATAGCATTTGCGTGATTTTCTAGTATTTGGCACAGAGACACGAAAACGCATATTTAAGAAAATTTTTTTGCTTTGTACAAATTATGACTAAAGTCGTGAGCGTATCAAGCAGCCCATTTATGTCTTTTCTCTTCATGCGTTTTCTTCTCAGCGATAAAAGAGGTATAGGAGACAATTTGGGCCAAATATGTTTTATTCATCATATCCTTTCTCAGCGCCTCTACATCAAAACTACACTATAGAACCCTCAATAAAAAAGTAATTCCTTTGCAGCTAGTGTTTTATGTGAACATGCAAAGTACGTGTAAATAAATTAGAGTACATTATGGTGCAGTAGTTGCTGAGTCAAAAGCTTTAGAGCAGCCTGTTAGACGTTTTGCATAAATCATTTTCCAACAGTCGTTTAGAAATTAATGAAACGATTACAGAATGACACTGACTTTATCGCTAAAAGGGGAACTAGGAAAGGATATAAACAGTCCTAATGGATTGCCCTATTGATAATTTTACATATGCACTGCAGGCAAGGGGCGTTTTGAGACCAGAAGGGAGGGTACCTTCGAGTAGTCACCAGTTTCGTAACACCTTAACAAAACTAGGTAACCACCTTACTTTTTTTCCTTCCTTCTGAATTCTTCTATCACCCCAAAATCCTGCTTTAACACCCAAATTCTTAGCTTGGCGCAAATCTCTCCATGAAGTTAATTGCCTACATGGCGTTGCAAGTCATGTTAATGTCACTCTTTTAGTGGAAAACAGCCTAATGTTGCATCTAGACAAGGTTACGTAGAATAAAAATAGGTTTGCAGAAAAAATTAAAAGTCTCATAGCGCCACATTCAACTCCTCCATTGTATCAACGCACATTTTACTTAAAAGAAGTGTTCTAATGAGAATGCAGGAATGCTTACGCACCTGATTATTTAAGGCGAGATGATCATCTCAGGTGTTAAGACCTCATATGCGCTGGTGCTGGAGGAAATCTCGGTCGGAATAATTCAACGCCAACGTGCACAGTAGGCCAATTTTAACTGCACAAAATGAGCTTAACCACATTTCAATAAAACAGTCTTCAAGTGCATGACCAAACTGACCTGACGACACATCAATCATTAATTATTAGCCCCCTTCGAGATCAATCTTTCTAGTCCACTATCAAGCCAACGGTCTGCTGCATAGCCAGAATACCCGAAAATGCATTTGATTACGCATTATTTTGCAATGACGAAAATAAAGATTTGAAGGAAATGGAAAGTTGTCGCAATGATTTGAATTTTATGACAAGCAGTGTCAGGTAAATTGGGCCTTCCGAAAATTTTTCATGTTTTCCAGAAATTTGATTTTACACGTAATTTTTCTGCTCATTATCATTCCCACAGATCAACTGCTGATGAAGCTTAACAACTTTTGATTCACTAATTGACATTGAGTGCTTCGTCGAGTTAAGTATCTCGGTTCGTTTTAGCTGAGGGTTAATGGAGCATGCTAGATATTAAAAATTAACCAAAATCCAAACAAATTTTATTTTTGATGAAGTAAACAATGTAAAGTATGAGCGATGTCCACCTTGCAAATGTGGTATTTAGAGATTTATAAAGTAGGCCGATTGTGTGCGATGAACACTCAAATGTTTGACATTAAATTTTTGTTAATTTACGAAAAATGCTGTAATGTGTGTGATAGGAAGAGACTAAACGACACACTGTAAATATAATAAAAGAAGATAATGTTCTACTTGAAGCCTTGAAACCATTTATAGGATGATTCCGGAATCTCAAATTTTAACAAAAGTAATTTTACTGCTTAGGTTACATTGCCTTTCTTAATTTTCTGAGAAGATGGCTATATGAAACTCTCGGGCAATCTCTCTGAGGCTCAGTCTTAAACCGATCTGGCCCTGACCGATTTGTTTGCATGAGTGGAGTGAAGTGGAGTCCATCAGTAACTAACTATCGATAGAGATTTCGTGTTAAGGGCATCAAATAGAACGCGATCAAAAGCGTGACAAGATTGATTGCTAAACTTTTCGAAATCTCAAAGATGTTAACATTTTGACCTTTAAAAGGCGTTCTGTGTACCATACGCACAGATTCATTCATGTACTTTCAACCTCGGTAGCTGAATTAAAACATAATATCTTATCTAATTGTTCGGCAAAGTATATGAAACGTCATCTAAGTAGTTAGAGCCACACTATTTCTGAGCTTTGCATATAGGATTGACAAGGTGAGACATCTTTAAGGATTATCGAGAACCACCTTAAGTTGCAAACTCACAGAGGGTCCAGGTTGACCCCCAAAAAGTATTCACCAGTCATGCATTACGTCCAGGGACTGGAGGAGATCCTCTAAAATATTAAAGTCGATTAAAAGACGCATCTTTTAAATTAGCTTTTTGGTCATGGTTTTAACTGCTTTTGTTGGCTGCCTTTGTAGAACGGCTGCCTAGATTAGGAGATGAACATAAACTATCGTAGTTTAAAAAACTTTTCCCATCAAGAGTTTTTATGTCATACGCTTTTGCAGCACTACTGTTTGGATATAGTTATTAGCGGGTAAAAACGCTTGCTGACACAAGTCTTCTTGATTAGAACGTCATAGCTTAATGCAAAGTGGCAGTGAACCAGTCCAGTCCTCTTAATGGATTTTTGTAGTTGCGTCCAATCTATTGAAAGACTAACTTCTAAAGAAAACCAGTGCAAATAAGTGCACCAGGGACTTTTGGCAGTACCATCGAGATGGCGAAAAGCTGTCTGATTAATGACAGTTGAATTGATTTAAAGGAATTGAAATAAATTTTTTAACCCAAATTGTAGCTTATCAATATCTATTAGGTTGCTTTATTACTTCAAATATTAGCTGCTTACCAGTCTTAAGAAAAAGAAAAGTGAAATATGAAAATCGGAACCCGTAACACAGCAAATCGGCTTGAGATCGGTAAAGAGTAAAGTCCACCTACGTCACCGTGCAAATTGGAATGTCGGTTGTGAGATAATGTCATGTAGTTATTAAGAATATATATTGTAGGACAATATTCTTTGCTTAATAATGCTATAAAGTACGGGAGACTTTAGCCCAGAACTTGTCAAACGCAGTAGCAGTAAGACATCGGCATTACCGAAACCAAAACCAGATTTTACTGGACTTGACTGAAAATTCCATACAAGTTATGATAAACTCAGTTTAATGGAAGAAATCGGGTACCGCAATTATCACGTTTGAATTTTAAACGGAATTTCTGGCTATACTGAGCTCACTAGAACATGCTTTTTGATCTAAGACCCTCAATATTCACTTCTGAAGTATGGATGATAAATAGTAGCGCAATGTTTTGATTGGGCCTTAGGGTGGGAATTAAGCTTATAATGTTGCGTCTTGTTAAAATTAGCAGCCTTTAGCTGTTAAATAGACCGTGTGGGTTGTCGATTGAAGAAGGAGGAAAGGGATGAACCTCTCCCGTCTGGCAAGCCACGCGCCTGCAGCCGACAAGGGGGTGGAGGCCATTAAGCCGAACCGGTGGACCTCATCCCACCCTCGGCATGCATTTGGGAAAAGGACTAGTAAATGCCATGCGGTCGGCTACAAGCGGATCCACTGACCATGCAAACATCATTATAACGACCACCCCATTCGCTGTTGCCGCTAACGCTAAATCACCATTGCCGCGGTCTCTAATGCGTTTTTACCATCTTCTTGCTTATCATTCACCTTTGTAATTACCATTTTCCTTCAATCATTTAGTCCTCCTTACTTTGCCCTCTTTAACCTTACAGAGACAGATGATTCGTGTCACAAGCAGGACACAGTTCATGCATCCGATGGAATTCAACGCGCTATCAGCTTGTTAACAAAGCAGGGCATAGCTTCTAAAGGTTGGTCTTCCTTTACCAGTAAATTAACAAATGGTCAAAAACTTGTTTAACTTTTGAACACCACTTTTCAGATAGCGCACAAGGGTGTCGACTGCCTGTACAGAGACGATATTTAGCATGGTTTTGAAGGTAGTGTCCAACTACAGTATATAATGGAATGCTCCGTTAATAGCCAAAAAACATGCAACTAGGTTATGTAAAGCCTAATTAGTGTGGACCATCATCCACTCTTAAAAAGCGTACATGTTCCAAGGAAGTGTATATTTGGCTGCAAAATTCTTTTGAAAAATTTAACTACCAACGCAGAAGGGCAGCTAAGTCGAAACGATGACGAAAGACAAAATAAATCGAGTTCGTTTCATAAATTGCGCTTAGTGATAAAAAACAAACAAAAGTTTATTTGTAATGATAATTGCAAAGGAAGGATAACAGATTGTTAAAATTTTCTCTTTTTATAAATAATATTCTTTCCTACCTCCAAAACCAATGCAAGGTTTACACATATCCACCTGGTTACCCATGTCACGGATATCTTGACCGAGTTCAGGTTCACAGCCAGTAAGACCTTATAATTAACTACTTAAGCACCAACACCAACGCTTTAGCTCCCTCAATTTAGCCCAGCCCTTTAGGTTACGATAAGAGCCACATAAATTTAAGACCCGAAATTTCAGACGTTTGTGTATGATGTAAGTTAAATCCCAAATCCACTAAATTCTCAGTTCATATTTCCCTATGATGCATTATTTAACCGACTCTTCATGCACCATCTCGCACGAGAAGAATAACGACTCCTTGCGATACTCCCCTTCATAAGCACACTCGGTGAATAAGTTGACCTCAAGAGCAGGAGCGCCTACAAACCAAAAAATAGGCTAGCTTATCACCTCTACGGTGGATATGCTACAAAAATAGCTTTGAAGGGGAAGCAACATTTCCTATTTTGCTAAAATGCTAAACTTTGAAAGTTTCCGCTGATTGATGCAATAACTACGGGACCTGTCACGAATGTTCAATCTTCGCCCACTCTAGTCAATCACAATTCCAAGTGTTAAGCTAAATTTGTATGCTAAAGCTAATTCTACACTTTTGGGGGGCTGCTTTCATTGATCATGCATGTGCTGGATTATTTGAATAAGTGTTTTGCAGTTAAAGTAGTACTTCTGCCTGGGATTTTCTTTAATATAAGATGAGGCAAAATTCTCCCAAGACGTTGGATTGTTTTGTTCACTACTACTAAGAAAAATTGGACTAGATAAAATTTCAGCATGTTTGAAAGGCTTGTATACAATCAAACCATACATAAGAGGTGCAGACATCAGTTGACAACCGCAGTGGAGAGTATGAAGATACTGAACTGCAACGTTACACTCAAACCAAGATAAATGGCCTAACCTACGGGCTCATGCAACGATTAATTATCAATGCCTACACCAATTACATCTCTATTACAATATATATAACTTAGCAAACTTAAGTTCCCTGCCTGTTTAAATTATTTTAGAGACTAAATGAATGTAATCAATTGGCCATAAAATTGATATGCACTCCAAACTCCAACGGCATTTATTCAACTGCATCCGGCCGATAGTAGTGGGCGAGAGGACGCAATCCACCAAAGCAGCATTCACTCTGAATTGAATATTGAAATGCAGTCTCTTGACAGCGTCATCTAATGCGTTGTTCCGTTTAAAATCAGGCTATGGAGGGATTAATGTATATTTTATGATTGTCAACCAAGTACTACTGCGATCTTGAGTTTGATGTGTACGTCTGACAGGAGCATAAATCACACATTCCTCGAGCTTTGTATATCAATTTAGCGAAAATGCACTTACACTACAACTTTTTGAACACTGTTGACTAGGTTTGGCAGTAAACTGCTAAGGATATAGTATTTTATCTAATCTCACCAAATAAACTAAACTGAATCGAAGGAATACTTAATAATCTTTGTCTGATTTTATTCAAAGTGAGTGCAAAGTTGCAATTTTTTATAGCTAATTAAATGAGTAAGGTGATTTACCGTTGCATACAGATCGGCTTTGCTCTTAAATAAATAGAGTTGCACAATAAGGGAGAGGCGCATAACCATTAAATTTGCTTGCGTATGTGTTGCGCTCCATAAATTTGAGTACAGCTTGTAGCATAAAAGGGGCATTAATGTCAAAGTGTGGTTTTACTTTCCGAATTCACCTGCCTTTTATCGGTTGGGCATTTCCCTGACCGAGATGGCAAAGATTGTAGTTCCCATCGTAAAAGTGTACCAAACTATATTATTTGTAGTCTTTTGTTTCCCCCGAATGCCTATTTTTTAGAAATACTTTTGTACAGATTACATTTATCGCACAAACATTTGCGTGTTTGCTATTTATTTCTCTTGAATACTCATGTGCTTCAGAGTGCGTTGGTGCAGCAAAACTATTGCCTCCTTACAATTAAAAAAGGCTCTTAATTAAAATCAAAACCAACTGCTTACATCAAATATAAATAGCCCAGATAAATGGGGCTCACAAGAATAATCACCAGGGCCTATGAAAAAGGGCGTCAGCTTACCTTCAAGCACAACCGTGCCTTACTAGCACTGCCAAACTTATGAGACTTTAAGCTTCTCTGAAGCTAAAGTAATGGAGAGAAAAACCACTTTTTCGGTCCGTTGACTCTCACGTACGTTGACATATTGTACACAGCCGTAGGCGTAACCAACTTCTCATTGCAAGTGAGAACGCTCTGCAATTTCAAAACTTGATTCGCTTCATTAAAATTTTATCTCCATCAACTCGCAAAGTGCAATAAGAATAAATAGCAAAGGGCAAGTGACAAAAACTGTTTTTTGTGCATAGTTGAAGTTGAAAGTTCGAAATAATCTCCATGAATAAAGCAAGGCTGCCACCTTCGACCTAGTCTTCTACTCTGATATGTTTTCCAGCTGTTAGTAAAAAATATGACCGATATTTTTCAGTCCAGGGGCTGAGTTTTAGTGGATCTAAAGGATGCTAACTCAACTGGTGTATTAAACCGTAGCCAAGCAAACCAGTCCGAAAACAAGCTTTTGTATTTCATGAACATTTGTGGTGAAATTACTAGCGTCCAACACTGTGTCGACTAGCCTAGCGCGTAAAAGTATCAATAAATTCGTTTAAATTTTGCGGCTGGATGCCCATATTCTTCATTGACTCACGCTAGAGCACACCAAATGGAAATAGCTACGTATTCTCGGATGCTACAGTAAAACTAATTTAAATGCATCTTAGCATCAAGTGGTTGTCAAAATGAACTTGGTCGTGATCTGCAATCGCGTGTAGTTTGTTCACCATTTGCGCCTTGGCTGTTTTTCGTTTTCGTTCTTTTGTGCTAAAAAGACGTTTTTCAGTGTGCGAAGGCTCCTTTGCCAATTCAGAGTTTACTTTTTGCCCCTAAAAACCTGCCCAGCATTGTTTGCGAACGCACAACCGCATTGTGGAAGATGACCACAACTGAAGGCGGTGTCAAATGACGCTTCATTTAAGAACAAATTGCACAAGGTAGACAACTCAACCAACCTGTAGGCTTCATGTTTGATGACACTGTTTTTGTCGCACAGCAGCAATAGCAGCACGCAGTTTCTGCTAGGGGATGTTGGTCTAAAGGTTAATTCCTTCCAAGTGAACACTTGTGCAGAGCGGACTGACGCCAGTCTACCTGACTATTACTGAAAAGGTCACTCCCAATGCCAAGTCGAATATGAAGCTATGCATTGGCAAATCTCGCAGGGCTGTTTTTGAAAGTCTAATGGGGTCTATATGATGATGGGCATTTAATATGATGGTCTTTAACTTCCAAATAATCTTGGTGCCTAATAGTGAGCCTATTTATAAGTGGGGAAAGGGTTTCGCACTCGGAGGTAAATGAGTAGGGGGCAGATATTCTTGAAATAGTCACTCGCAAATTTCAAATCCAGGCAGTACCATCTTTAAAAACACATTTGTCATTATTTTTTATGACACCATAAAATGCTTACCACTGAGCTTGCATGAAAACTCTTACCATACTACGCTTTAATTAATGATTGCCTGACCCTCTAAGGTGCGGGCAATGGCAATGCATAGGAAATTCATTTATAACAGACGTCTGACTTCCTCAACCCTCTTATAAAATGTTATTGGAGAGGTCATGCCACTCGCAATGAATAGTGTGATAATCCTGTTTGTTAACAGACGACACTCGCACGTCTAGCAAACGAAAAATTAAAATCCGAAACCACACTAATTAGTTATGATACCTATTACGGACAAATGTGATTACAAACGTGGATGCCTTTCATAAGTATAAGCAAAATTTAGTTAGTTAAAGCTTGTTTCTGGGTTTAATCACCATTGGCTGGATTATTCTGGAGCAAACAGCAAGGCAGTGCTAGATGGACTGGGTACGTGTTTACAGCACATGCAACATAACACCTTTTTGAAAGTGGTGCAGGTTGCAAATGCCTTTCACAAACACGTGCCGTATTTACCCAGAAAACGTGCTTTCTGGGCTATGGAAGTGTCACTGACATTTATTAAGCAAAGTATTGACGTAGTACCAATTTCCGAGCAAACTGAGAGGAATTACAACAACTGGCAGACTTCACTCACCTTCATGCTTATCAACATATCTTTTAAAAATGTAAGGTAACAAAGGCATCCTCTTATAATTTAGTAAAGCAGACGAAAGCAGACAAGGCAATTCAATTCAAAATTGAGGTGTATGTGATTACATGATTACATCAGAAGTATTTAAAAAGTGCGCTAAAATTAAAAAATTAAGTTCACAAATAACAGCGTAAACAGTACCTGAAATAGATAAAAACCGATTGCGATATTGTAGCACATTAATTTTTGAACTGATTAATACCACTCGAGTAAATAATATGCACAAACTTATTGTTGCAAATAACATTGTCTAAAGAAATCCCAGAGATATGGGAACGGCGAGAGATGATATCGCTTAATTTGATAAGTATGGCAATGATCCAGTCCAAATCATAATAGAAAAACGAGTGCTGTGCACATTTGTAATTATTCCAATGCTCACTTTTGGTTCAAGGAGTTTGGATTAATCAGACAGAATGGAAATGCTTCGTAAATAAAATAGACATAAAATGTTTGGAGGCATTAAGGAGTGCTTTACTTACCAAAACTATGGGCAGTTCAATGCTAACGAACTTACTTTTATATGAAACACAATCTGGTTTAAAAAAGATGCTAGTGGGCGTGTTCTTCCATTTTCGAGGGAAAGTATGCTAAAGCACACATATATTTACTTAATGGCTTTGCCACGCATAAATCTAAGACCATGCCTCACCGCGCAGACTATCTAAAGCCCAGAATCGTTAGAACTCCCGCGCCAGACCGGGTATGCCGGAAATTTCACACGCGCTAATGGTGTCCAATTGGACGTTAAGCGAAAATTTGATGTTCATTTTCTTATTCCTGAGAAATTATTTGGCACTTTAAGGCTCAAGTGTTTTCAATACCAATGTCAAATCTTCGTGTAGGCGGAAGATAATTACTGTGAAAAATGATGGTAGATAGGTTTCAAAAGTGCAAGGTATAGTTGTCATCCCTTAGATTTCTGCGAAAATGACACCACTTACAGTTTTGAGTGTAGCTGATGAAGCACCAACGTTTATTACTTTTACAAGTTACATAATGCTGCTCATAAGTGCGTGAAATGAATGAGAATAAACCAATAATAACGCAATCGGACATATCCTAGATATGCAAATAATGTGTACTCCTTAAAGCGCAATTTATTTTTGTTGTCTTGTTGGCAAACTTCACAAGGTGTTTTGATAATGCGGCGCTCCCATTAACCGGAAACGTTTTTGTGGATTGGAAAATATGGCGACCGACAAACTTCAAAATCACATAACCTTGTTAAGACGGAATAGCTAGTAACGCTTCAAAAGTCAATTGAAATAAACGCCGCTGAATAACGTGTTTTGGAGGTGGAACTTTAAGTACCAAGATTGTTGACTTCATGATTGGATTTTAAAAAGACCTGATGCTAGTGTTTCTAAAAAGACTAAAAGAGAGGTCAAAACGCAGCTGTTATAATAATTTGGTTTAGAGACAAAAATCATTGGACAATGTAGATTGCTGTTGTGTACCTCTCATTAAAGAATTCCAACTGATTACTTGGGCTCATAAAGTGAATCCACATTGTTTCAAGATTGGTAAAATCTTCTACTGGCCAGTCGATTTCTCTTCGCTATTCAATACTTTATTACCTGTTAAAATTGCATGTTCCTTTAAGCGATTGAGGTTCAAAGTATGGAATAAAAGTAAAACAGATAGGAGCCAAGTCGTTAAGGTCACGGCAGCCTAATATCCTTCTTTCAATGGCTACCACAACCCTCCATTGATCTAGAGACGGTTTTCAAGCCATTCGCATTGGTCGCAAGAACCGGTCTGCTGAGAGCGATCTGATGAGTTTATTAAACACATGGTTTAAATGAATAATTTAGAAGGAATGTTCTCTCCTTTATTTCCAAAAAGGCAATACCTGTTTACTTTAGGCAACTTTCTGTTTAACCACAAAAAGGATCGAAAAATTACATGACTACTGTTTCATGGTCCATCAGCTATGGGAAAATGCATTAATTACAGAGTATTTTTAATTTTTGGTAAGATAAACTAGTCAATAGCATTAATATAATTTTCTCTGTTTTTATCTCCCCTTCCATTGATAGAGATAATACGTTTCGCGATAACAGTTGATTGTTACGTTACACAACCGAAAATCCACGATGCCTCTAGATGGGCTTCATCACAGGATTGCGGCTAAAGAATCCTTTTGGAAGATTGCACTAAATGTCTCAAACCTTTGCATTGCTGGTAAGGTAAAATTAGGCGACCTAAGTTAAGCAATTACTTTTTGCCTTCGGTGAGTAATCTTCCATTTTTAATAACTGTAATGACCTTTATATTAGTTTATCTGGCAAATTTCTAATGTGATGCTCCTAGGTACGAAAGCCTAAATGGTAAAAACTTAATTGTAGTGCATTTTCCGGCTTTTATCATAACGGCTGACTCCCGCTTCCCCACTAACGAAAATTGAGGTAATTGTAGCAGTGGCACTGGTGTTTGGGGTTATTGGAATACGATTATTTTATAGCGAGACCAGTTTTGTGGTTTGTCATAAAAAGTGATAGACCAAAAGGGGCTTGAGATTAAATTATCCTATTTGATCCCCTGTAAACAGCACAGAGGTGCCGTATAAAATATAATTATGCATTTATTATGCGCATGCGAGTCGGGTATCTTTGCAACTTCACAACCCTGCCAACCACTACTCCAGATCACCCCCTCGGCTTATCAGTTCGGAGGTTGAGATGAAATGCTGAATGACTGTATCTCGATAAATTGAGTTTTATTACTCTCTTATCACATAAATACTGTCACAAGCAATTCCTTGTTATATATAGGGACAATTCTGTCGAAATCGCAAAAACAGACAATCATATATTCTACTCCAGTTCATGTCTTAACTGTTTGTTGAAATGACACAGCAAATAAGCAGGATAAATTATGCACTCACAGTTCACTTTTGAAATATATTTGAGGTATCATAATGTTTTTGAGGATTTTTACTTCGTTTGCGAGGCAAAAGAAGAATAAGTACGGCTGTCAAGCCTATGCTTAATTATTCGAAGTTTATTCAAGACTTTTGACTCATTTGATTTACGAATCACCTCTGGGCTCTGGGCTGCACGTGTGCTTGGGCGCCCGCCCAATTGCATCGTATTCCTAATTTTATACTTTTTACCAGGCGTGGTCTCCTTATAATTCCTCTATACGTTGATGCCAAATTAGCTTTCACCAGATTTCCTGTTTAAGTCGTCAAGTTAAGAGAATCGAGTAAGCGAAATCACACACTTCTATCAAGTTTACACCCTTCAAACTTTGTAAGGCATACATTATAGTTAAAATGAGGGAACTATGCAAGGTTGTTGTAGGTTTCTTCCAATTTGCATGCAAAACCGCAGAAATAGCTATACCGCATTCTTTACCTTACAACTTAAACTTTATTTATTGAATTCCTGATGTCCTAATTGAGGCTGTTTAGAAACAAAAAATTCAACTAGCTAACGTAGACCACCCTAGTTCTCCGGCAACGCTACTGTATTGCAAACACAGCATCCAACGAACGCTTGCCATGATATGGTAATGCCTTAACAAGCCATTCGGCTTATGATCCGTTGATCGAATGAATGTTTTCACAAGACGCCTGTGATTGGAGAAGGCTACTTGGAATTTAACCAGTGAGTAATAAATGACAGTTAGAAATCGTTTTGTGCATAAAAATTAAAATAATGATTTACTGTATGTTGGGAAGGAGCTTCATCAATGGCCTTTTTATGCGCCTACGAGATTAGGTGTGGGTTGATCTTTAGCTGGAATGCGCTGATGATTCATCATTGGAAAATGTCACGGGAGCGCCTTCACAACCGAGTTTGAATTAGGAAGTTAGAGATAGCTAAATGAGTTGACTTAATGTTTCAGTCACACCCATTTAATTGCGGCCTGTGGCGAAGCTTAAAAAATAATTGATTTGCATTCCACTCAGTTTGGTCCTCTCCATTGACAGAAGTGTTATCCCTCCTTATTCTGTGTGATTATCTAAAATTATTAAAACTCTCGACCAACTGGTTTTGACTGAGAAAGAATTTTCAATAAAAATTTAAAGGAACGTTTAGCGTTCCGGCTCCATTTTAGTTCAAAATAATAATAGGTACAGAGCACCCATTTGAAACAGAGCGAATGAATTAAGGAATCAAAAGCTTGTGACATCAAAGTTTCCTCAACACAAAAGCACGGTTAACAGGGACAAAGCATGAATCACAGGCACTCGGACGCATAAGCGGCACGCACGTTATCTGTATGTTCACTGCAGCTAACAGACCGCACGCGTGTCATAGCATCGCACCGCACCGCACCGCACCGCACCGCACCGCACCGCACCGCACCGCACCGCACAGCACCGTACTACAAGCGCCTACACCCCTCTCTTGCTCAAGGAGAGGTCGCGCTCTAGGCTCAGGGCGTCAACACCACTCCCATCATCATAATCACCATATTCGTCGTCGGCGTCATTTCACCATCGGCAGTGCCGTGGTTTTGAAGGTTGAAGGGAGGAGTACGGGTAGCGGCGTCGGGCGCTCCACTGTGGCGCCACACCCTTCCACCAGCTTGGTCACGCAAGGCACTCCACTCAATTATGAAGCATGTAAGACATATGGCCTCTTTGTTTTGCCTAACTTTCCACTTTCACACGCACTAATCCTATCAGACTAAAAGACAGGCCTCTTACGCCAGCCACGCAGAAGTAGTCTGCTCACCGGACCTGTGTCATTACTTGATTTTACAAGACGAATTTTTATGTTGTACTCAAGATCAAGCAAACAAAGATCCATTCAGCAATTCTAGGACTAACAATCAGTATGAAACTCTACATCTGCATCGTTCTTGATACGCGCAATAAAGCTTTGCGTTATGTCGGAATTATTCGCTTAATTATTCACTTGTTTTTGTGCTACCGTCGCAACTTCGACAAAATTAAGCTCAAAGTACGTAGTTATTTTAGTATCTGCCATGATAGCCTTTTTTATAAACCACAAATCTTTCCTGGTTAGCACCTTCCTATCACCTAGCTTAGTAATTATAGGCTGATTTCATTTTTCATGCGCGTTCCAACCAATGGCGCTGTCGCAGTTACTATGGTCAGTAATCTAAATCTCTTCAAGACCAGCTTCCAATGAGACACCTCAATTTCATCACAGTTCCCAATTTAAATCCGTTCCTTATCAATCCCTGCACATCTTAAAATTACCACATACCTTTGTTTTGTAACTCAGAAGACTGGCGTCGCTTGATTTAAACCATCTCGAATCCCATGATTCTGCAGCAAGTAGAGACAATATCTTCAAGCTGTTAATCCTCTATAAGTGAACAAGGTTGAATTCATTATGCAATTTTAGCCTCATTTGCCATTAAAGTAACTACCAAAACCAGTAATCAGGTATTTTGCATACTACTTTATAAAAATACCAAAACTAGTTTTCTCACACCTTCTATACTTGTGACAAAGACCTTTCAGTTGCCTGCTGAAAAAGGCGGTAAAACCGGAGGTAAGCCATTTGGTGCAGGATCGAGACTTTCTGTTTTGAACTACCCGCCAGCTTGAGATACGTGTATTTTTGAAGATTACTTTAATAACAGTGATTTAAATGCATGGCAGAGAAATTGTAGCATAACCCAAATAAATAAGCTCGGATGAAACTTCATTAAATAAATGGGGTTTTAAAGGGGGAATTATCGAGGACGGGAATAACTTACATTTTACCTAGGCAGTAACCCAAACTTATTGAAAAAAATCATTTTAACGACTGCACCTCCCTAAACTTTTCAAAATCTCTCCTGATGCACAACCGCAGCCAAATATATAATTTGAAGCTCTGTGCTAGATGCAGTGCTCAAGTCTGCAGTCACATGAAGTAATCGGCAATTGGATATGAAGTTAATTATCAGTGGATTTTACCTCTATTTCCCATTCGCACATATACCAAAACTGCCCATACCGAGTGGCCCGGCACGTTCAGCGTGACACGGAAATTAGCAATTGAAGCAGCCATTTTTCACCGAAGGCAGAACGTGAACTTTCACGGATCTTCTGTCATCAGTAGGTTAACCTAAAAGTAGGTCAGGACACGGGGTGGTGCTGACCAGGTGCGCCCCATCGTTCCGAAGGCCTTCATCATGGGTTCCAAATCTTTTTGAAAGGTACACGCACGCCTGCCTGCTTGCTTATCAGCTTGACAACCCTCAAACCTGTCATACCCATTGAACTGAATTTAGCTACTGCAGCAGCAGTAGCAACGGTAATTAGACCCTCACAAAATTAATCCGTTTTAGTTAACTAGCAGTTAAGCCCCTAATTAGTCATCAAAATTGCAACTTTTAATAATTAATTATTCTGCAAATTAGACCCCTGAATTTAGAGGCAGCGTAATGTAAATGAGCTCCCTTTTAATTGTACTTAGTGATCTCTGCACCTTAAAATGAGCAACTATCGAGGCACTGCAAAAATTCGCTCCTGTCTAGGCCATGGAATATGAACTTATGAGTTAGTTAGAATAAAAACTGACAAGTCACCCTTTGAATGCAACAATATATTTCTCGGTATGGATTCTCATGATAAGTCGTTCGATTTTACTAACGATTGTTCGCATTAACAAGCGGAAAGCATAATTTGTACGGAATAGAAGGTGGACTAGCAACTAGCATTTGACCTTAAAGCATTAGCATAAAATACAACAGTTCACCCGTTTCAGAATGTGGATTTAGATTTAAGTTAATCTATAATTGTGAATAATGACACCATTTGGAAGTCAATGGTACCCATTTTGCAACTAGAATCCAACATAATCTCACCACTTGGATCAGAGAAAACAAACAAAGTCATTCGTTTCTTATGCTTTTATTTCTGGTAATAAAACAGTTTTGAGTAAAGAGAAGTAGCTTCGATAGATAGTGTACACATGTATTTGCTATCAGCTGAAGCTAGTACTTTTAGGCCCGATTGCTCTATTTCAAAAATTTTTTAGATTATTTCCTTCTGGTCAAACTAGGACAATATTACAACATTATTCACTTATTTAAGGGTTGCTTATGTGTGCTAAAATTCAAGCACATTTTATCCCACTAATAATATTGTTGTGTTTCCAGTCTGTGATGGGTAGTTTTGACAGCTTGTCTATATCTAAACTCCATTTGGAAATACTTAGACAACCCAATCAGGCCATTTTCACTATTTGGATCACTAGCTTTCTCAACAATCGAAACGACTCGACGTTCACTTGAAATGCACCATGAGCAGACCTTGGCATGCACCGGTACGTCCCCTTTCCACAAAATAGACCAAGTGAAGTCGAAGAGAAAGGCGCATTCAGAAGTTATAAGATTTCTTCTGACCTTATACGTAGAGATGAGGTCGACATCGCGGGTGGCCAAGTTAATGCGTCGTTCTGTGGTGAACTTTATGGCTGAGGCGAGGACGAAGACACATCTCGATGTGCCGAACTGGGAAATGCGGTGACAAGGCTTATTATACTCTAACTCTATCGAAGCACATAAACCTTGCGTAGGCAGATCTTCAGTCACTAGTTTGCTGGATCCTTCGTCACAATAGACAAGAGGTTTAACGGCTTCAAAATCAGTTAGCTTCATTAGAATTTTTCAAATGATTAGTTGCGGTTATTCTACAAGTAGTTATGGCGGCGATTAAATTTATTACATTTTTCGTATTGATTCTGCCATAAAAAACGTCTCCTTACCGTAAAATTTTAATTATCTCGAATGGATTTGGTAATGATGTTGTGCCTGTATCGGTTCGGAGCTTCTGTTTAACTAGATCTTGGCACGTCCCCGATTTCTTGTGTTTGCATAAACATTTCCAATTTGTTTGTAATCGCACTTTCGCTAAAAGTGGGGAATCTTGGGGATTAAATTAAATATTGAATTTGCACTTAATACTGAGGGTCATAGTGGTTGTAAAGCAGAACATGAGGGCGCTAGTGTTTTTTCAAAATGGACGCTAAATGGAAGACGAGAGAGGAGTTGAAAGCACGTATAGAAAAATTGAGGACTTATCGTGCTTTTCCACCCAAATTTTCCCTTACTTGCAAACCACTAAAAAATAAACTAATGTATTTTCTTTGAACCGCTGATAATTTGTGAACTTTAGCTGATTTGGGTTCCAAGACAAGTAAGCAACATTAACTAGTTACACCTTGACGTTTATGGCTTTCATAAATGTTGCATGAGACCCAAAAGACATGTATCAGATCTGCATACTCCTTTGTGGATTTACAATGTTAGTTGGAAATTCAGAAGAAGTACCAGCCAACGCTACGATGAGAACAGATAGGTTTTTAAACAGTGAAATAAAGTCTGATCCTATTCGATCGAGCATGTGCGCTGACAAAGGCCCTAGCACCATTCGATAGTCTATACGATAGAATACCTGCTAAATATTAGTGCTTAAAGGTATGGGCACAGTCCAAGTACATAACATTTAGCAAATTTGCTTTAGTTTCGGTTCCGTTATTAAAGCATAACGTAAGCATCACATCGAATTATTCCGTCAAACGTTAATCATAGACCATACAATCATCGCTCCTAATAATTTTGGAGATACTCAGCTGTTATACTTCTCGGTACATCTTCACAGAAGCCGATATTCTAGCATACCACTGTGGCCTTCGATTCAATTTGATTCACTATGAGAAGTTACAAACCATCAAAGCAACCGTGAATTTATGTTAGTTCTTGATAGAGCTAGCAGAGTGGTTATTACTAAAACCACAACAGCTCAATTTTAGTTAAGGATGTTTAAAGTTTGCACATAAGATGACTTAATAATGCTTATCGAAGGAATGCAGTTTCTACAGCCATGAAAGGTAAGTTATAGAAAAGATGACAAGAGGATAGTATACCCGAGATCAACACTTGCTTACTCTGGTAGCCATATCAAAGAACTACAAGTCTTCGATAGGAAACTCGCGAAGTTTGTCTAGGCAGAAATTGCAGGAGAGAGGGAGGAATGACCGATTAGCGCCAGATGTTGCAGAGTTGACAATATGGATGGGAGAATCTGGGAACGTGTTACTAGTATTGCCGGTGCAGCTTCGAGGAAAGAAAGCATTTAGACACCCATTTATTCGCAATTTATTTTGCATTAAAATATAAATTTGTTTTTTATATTTGCTTCTTTGTGAGTGGTTTCGGGAAGACTTATCAATCCAATATCTAGCATTTAAATAAAAAATGATTCACGCATAAAACGGCTGCACCTCGATCGGAAAGTTAACGTACTAAAAATCACTAAATGGGCTTAGTAGCGTTTCATTTTATTGAAGAGTGGAGTGAACTCGTTAAACAAGACACCATAAGGGAAGGAGCGTGAGAATGAAGGGATGCTATTTCGTCATTTTCTTCATGTTCATGTTTCTTACTTCGATAAACACGTTTCATCAGACCTGAACTGCACGATGAGGAAACTCCTGCAGACGTTAACTCAAATATTTGCCATTCGCTATGCGCGCTAATCCCACAGGACTAAGACTTCTCTACCCATTTTGAAATACCGGTTGAAGTCCAATGCTAAAGCAGTACCACCTGCTGTCGTTTTGTTTGGTTGCACACTTCAACCTTTCGAAGTGGGTTCGGTTGAAAGCAAGCAAAAACGGCTGGTAAAACCCCCCACATCATCATCTGTGCCCGGTGCCTAACAATGTTCTATCCAAAAATGCATGTATTTGGTGGCATTTGTTTTCAAAGTTGGAGATCGTTTTTTGGGCTTGCGTGAATCAAAATCCCCAAATCTGAGAATGAACACATGTGCTGGCCGAGGAGCCAGCTGTTGCATTAGCGTCTTCTTTTCGGGTTACCGTTCTCCGCGATAATCAGGTATTTCATCAACATGCAAAAATAATCACTTTGGGTATAAATCACAACGTACGAAATTCGTTTGCATTTTTATGCGTAAGTGTGAGGATTTGAACAAACCCTGACTATTAGAGCTGGTTTTAAAATATCTTACAAAATACTCCTTTGAAAAATTCATCAACAAAACTGTAAAATTAAGAGCACGATAGTTTTCAATTTGCGATGAATTCTTGAAAAATAGGCAAATGCCTGTTATACTGACTTCGAACTAGTGGTAGTGGAGAAATATTTCAGATATTGATAGGTGGCGTAGATTAGAGGATGGTGTTGTAAAAGCTTTAAAGCAGTTAATTTGGTCTCCTGCTGCAGTTTGAGATTGGTTGTTACCCTCTAGAGCAGGGGATTGAGCTTGTAACTTAATATCCTGTAGACATATCAAATATTATTTGATAGACAATGCATTTTAACAACAAAGTGTAGTTAAAAAGAAACTGCAGCACATACCTCATCTTTAAACAAAAGAGAAGAGTGCCAGCGGGAAATCTGTTCCACTTTCCAACAGTGATGACAGCTTTTGCATTATTTTATAGGTGCCGGAAAGGATCTACATGCATACTGAGTTAAAAGCTTGGAAAGTGATTCCCTTTTTGAGAGATCATCAATGGTTTTGAGTGGTTACTCACGGAAGCATGGAGTTGCGACTTGCCATGGTGTATTTTAAAAGAATCCTTTTAAGTGCCATTAGAGCAATTCGTGCCTCAAAACGTAAGGATGGTGTAACAGGTAGGTTGCTTATTCATTAATCCATCTGTACGTATGCAAACCGAGAATTTAAACTTCACACACCGTGGTGGGACATTTTAGGGGGGAACCATGCAATGACTGGAGGCGGGAGTATGCTGACTTAACAAAGCGGCTAGAACGACAAGAAGTCTATCTTCCCCTTATAATTAGAAGGCAGCAAGTTGCATTTATGCTAGCAACAAAACAGGTGAATAGCAGCTTCTTCTATAGTTCGTACTTAATAGCGCTTCATGCGTGAGAGGGGAGCATCAGCTATGGCTTTTTGTAGTCTGATTAAATGCTGCATCATTTCTTCGGCAATGCGTGAAATCACACTGATTAGAAGTAAGCGCGAAATTACGCAATGTTAGTTGTCAATACGACAAATTTGAAGGGTGGACACAGGCTGAATGCATTTTAAAATGTTTTTTTTCTTCCCAAATGCAAACTTGGTTGATCACTTCCACACAGACTTTGCAATAGAACCCCAACTTTACACAGAGAGTTCTTCCCTAAAAATGACTTACGTATATCGTGGAGACAAGTGTCATTTAGCGTAAAATCATTCAACCACAATGGTCAAATTTGTGTCAAGTGTAGACTGAATATCAATAGTCTGGGATAGGTCATTCACATTTACTTTTGCTACTTGCACTAAGAAAACTTGTCCCCGTAAAAGTGCGTAGTATTATTAATGCATAAAAAGCAAATTATTTGTGTTAAGCCATACCAAACTAGTTATTATATGTATAGTTTGCTAACCTTAATTAACTAAATTGGATTTAATCACATAAACACCTGTAGACTAGCGTATACTAGGTGAGTAACTTTCACTTGTAGAAATAAATAACATTTTCTAGTTGAGATGGACAAGGCCTTAGGATGTAATGTGTTCCATTAACTTTGGCAATGCATTACCTTACATAATTAAAAAAGTAACTTGGCAAAAATTGGCTACTGCAGTTTTGACAGAAACATGTACAGGAAAGAAAGGACAAGTAGTTCTCTGCGTTCTCATCTACAATACACGCACCGTATCTGTACAAAAGGGTAAATGATTCGCCAAAGGAAGAGAGATTAGCAAGTGATTAGGGTGGAAGGAGAGGAAGAGGGAGGAGAGTACACTTATATCACACTACTGGGGAATTCGGAGGAGCCACCGCCGATAATCTCTTCTCTGCTAACGTCCATGTCGCGAAGACGGTGAACCAACTGGTCATAGGGAGGCATGATGTTGGTCTCTGCCCCCTTTCCAAGACGTGCATAACCGTTCTCAAGATCAACAAAGGTTCTTTCACCAGTAAGCGTGGTCTGCCCTGACTCAGGCTCAGGCGAGTAGGTGCGCAGCTCGTGCGGTTCCGTGCGCCAGCTGACGGTGGGAGCAGACTTCTTGCCCCCACCACTACCCCCTCCTCCGTTCCCGCGTGTACTCCTACCGAGGTGAGTGGGAGTGTTGTGGATCTGCACATAGCGTAGCTGCTCTGCGGTCACTTTTGGGGGCGTTGAGCTAGGGCCGTTGACCAACATAGTGTAGCACTGCTTGTTCTTGACCACCTCCGATGTGGTCGCACCACTTCCCGAGGGTGTATTGGGAGAGGTAGTAGTTAAAATGCGCAGGGCCTCCTGAGCACCATCTCGTGGGTATAGCTTCTCCTCCTTGAAGCTGTTTCGAGGTGGAATGGTAGTCCTTCCCACTAAAAAAACAGAGTCGCTATGTGGTGGTTTAAAATAGGACAAATAAAATCAAATTACATTAGGTAGTGGTTGCCGAGGCTATTAGAATTTGTCTGGTAGAGGAAATATCATGCAAATATATCGTATGCATTACACGGGGGCATTGATTGCAATTGTGGCCTAAAGCACCACAAGTCCTTAATAAAGCAAAAGTAAGAAATTTCGTTTTTGGAGTAGCTTTTCCTGTTATAAAGGAACAAAAGGTAACATTGTGGACACCCGATATCTTATTTACTTATTATCAGTAATTTTTAATATGCGGAATGTAGCTGATTCTGATGCTGACAGTGCGACCACATAAATGTTTTCAACTAGTGTTACCCAAATTAAAGTTTTTATACGGTATGAAAGCTCTATTTTCGTGTTGACGTTACTCTTAAAGTACTTATAAAACTAGTCAAACTTAAAAAACTATAGTTAATCGTTTATCAAGCAGAATTGACATTTTTTCCTTTTTTGAAACGCAAGAGAGCAACATATCTACAGTCTTTCAACTTAATATTCCATAGTACTTGAATCCACTATTTAGCCAACTTCTATTGGTAATATTTTAAGTTCCCTTCAGAAGCATATTAAAGGTGTCAAAATTACTGTTGGATCTGTAGGTCACCAGCCAAGATGTTGAACTCCATTGTGATGAATAGGCACACATCACGCATGCGCACAGGCCACTCAACTCGCTTCACAAAGCATCAAAAACCAACCAAAACAAGTTGCTATTCCAAATAAAGCTGACCATTAGGCCTCTTTTTGCCTTCTTCAAGCTATAAAAGTGGTTTGTCATAACAATCCGCATGTCTGCATTTACGTCTCTGAATGGGCGCAAATTTAGTGAATCGGTCTTTAAATTGGGATTCTTAACACCGTGCATCTGCTCAAGTATGACAAATATGCAACGAAAACTAGCAGTTCATGATTGTTCAAGCACGCCTGCTTAATCAATTTGAGGTGGCCACGAGTGGACTCAGTAAGAATTCATATTTTTAAAAAAAATATAGAAAGGGAAAGCCTATTGTAAAGCAACTGAGGAAATGAGTTCTTAAATATGGTTAAATATTAAGCTGACTGTACAATGCCACCTTTGCATCCAAGTTTCGCTTCATCGCTTGCTGCCTATTTGACTTGCAGCGTAAATAAAGAAATGACATTGGTAAATGAAGCCTGTAAGAATACACCCAAAAACGTCAAAAAATGCACTCTGCTACACTTACATGTAGCGGCCTTTGTCCTGCCTGCACGTTCAACCCCTGTAGAGCCCTTTTTAAGCCGCCAGGCATTTTTCTTCTGAAACATGAGGGAGATTACTTATTAATATGCACGAATACCAAATCACGTATTAGTTGGAGTAAACACTCTTTCACAATTAATTATTTACACAGTCACGCTTACACATAAATGCCATGCAGAAATATCGTAATATTCAAAAACCCACTTTCTGATTTCACTAGTTTTGAACATTTGCACTGCAAAAAATTTGTACGTGCACCTCATTTTTCGATTTTTTCAAGTAATAATCGTCAGTGCACGCTAGAAAGCATGACCGCCGTCAAAACTTTCACTATGTTCGCATTCAAACGTTTCACTCCTCATCCTGAAAAGTAACGTAAATCTTGCCAGCTTAAAATGAGCTATATAAAAGACAATTCAAGATGTTTTATGCTCCCAAAGCATGCTCATCAAATTGTAATTTGGTGCAAGGCAAGATTGATGGGTCAAACTGAAAAATGCATCTGGAAAACAATCAGATCGAAGCAATAAGCACTTCCCAACGTTGATTCGACAGTCTAATTTCCTGCAAATATGGCCAACATAAGGGTGTGTTCGGAGAGTTAAAAATATAGATGAATGACCACAACTCGTGGGTTAAATTTTTAGATGGAACACAAGTTTTAAAATAAGTGAAAACACCTCTTTGGATGCAAATTTATTATGTGTCTGCAAAAAAACTTGACGGCAAAAACAAACGCGTGATTTTGAATGTTCCGTTTTGCGTGCTCGCGTGTGTGGCACATTTCTCCATGCCTAATTGGAATTTATTGCCATTGTCTTTGGGGGCGAAAAAACAAAGTGGTTTGCTCAATGAGGTCGTCCACTATTTTTTAAATGTGAGTTTGCTCGGTGTTGCGCTGCTATTGTGTAAACTTTTACTGGGTTATTTAGGCGTCAGATGTATGAAATACCATCGTGCTAATCATAAGCAGAAATTATAGCCGTCGCTTTGTTTTGCACCAAAGGCGTCTTGCAGTGGTCTGGTCAACACCAAAGTCAACCTTTTCGATGAATCAAAAAGAACCAATAGCACCTCAGAGGTGTGTTCGCGGCAGCCATGCCTCGAAGGTCAGTGCTTTCAAAAAGTCGCTAGGGTTTAACAAACAGATGTGCCCGGTTAAAAATAGCATTTTCAACATCACGTACATCTTCGGGAAAGGTCACATTGGTTTATATTGATATCAAACTGATGTTACTGCTTGTTTCAGCCACGCATTCTGCTTCCGCATTCTTATGCAAACAGCGTTTCCCGAAGCACCAACTAGACATTCAACTGAAAATTTAAAATCTGAATGTTTTAGTAAAACGTGGGCTAGTAAATAGCGCTTTGGCTTTAGTAAAAAAGCTAAAAATGCTTTATTTTCGCAGGCACCAATGTTGGTCAAATGCTTTTTTTGATGGCGGCGAAATATGTTAAGGTTTTATCAATTGATTACGAGCGGCCGGAGTATGGTGACGTACAGTACTAAGAGGCTCCTCTTCGAGGTCGCTTTCGCTGTGGTATCCATTAGGCGTGGTGGTGGTGAGCTGAGTAGAGGAGAGACCGGAGAGACAAGATGCGCTCTGTGAGGTTTTCATTTCCTGCTCCTCTGAGATCTGTTGCCGGCTCTGCTGCTGTAGATGATGATGATGATGAGACTCAGCGGCGTTTTCTGGGTAGCAAAAGTGCAAGTCACCGCTTTCGCATATCTCACAATTTCGGCGTATTAATTTCATGAAAATTGAAAATTATTTTTGATAATGATTTGTACACACTGTAAAAATTGCTTTTAGAAAAAGTTTGTCCAATCCACTTCACACCGAAGTGATTTGTCTTCTGATAAATTTGAATCCAACTTTTCGCATTATAGACAACTAACGTTGTGTCTCTTCCTCTACTTGCACTGATTGTATTTTAAGTTTGAGATGACACAATGTCACTAGAAAATTGGCAAGCAGCTGCATTAACATTATTCTATTGCATTTTGTTCTCATGCGAGGCAATACCGGTAGGACCATGCAACTGTTAGCTATGCGTTTCACTATCTTACTCGATTTCACTTTACACGTTCCACCACTAGTTGTCTGCCTTTCAAAGACTTATTTTGCAATACAGCTTCTGCTTTTAGTTGTTTAACCTAAAGTTTGCTTATTGAGATCTGTGAAGCTCATATAGAAACTGACATTGTCCCCACGATTCTGGTTGTGCAAATAACGTGTGACATATAGCCTTCAAATTTAAAGCTCTTAATCAAAATAACTGATGAAAAATAAATTCGCATTACTAATCCTCATTGGCTGCGGTCAAATTCGGTTTAGATCACGAGAGAATAAGCAGTTTTAACTGTGAAGTCGGTTGGTATATGCAGTTGCCGGCCACGCGGCCATAAAGCCGGCTCGTGCGTTTGAAAAGAAGACGTATTTTAACGTCAGGTCTTATTGCCACAAAACTTACATCTTTATGCCATCGAAGCACAGTAAGCACCACTACGCCTTTGTTTTTAACATTCTAATTAGACAGTGGGTTAGATGGCATGATTAATGAGCCGATCGGCCATTATTATTCCTTTACCCTTACTTACTCGGAGGTTTAAAAACAAAGATCTGAATCGGTGGTAGCACTTTAATATAGGGTATCACTAACAATCAGAAATGGTCAATTCACTTCTTTGGTAAATACATGACTAGGAAGTCATTTAGAAATATCCGCATTTTTACTAAGTTTCTAAAATGAGGTGCCGATATTCCTGAAATCTGATATAAACATAATTCAATCTTCATTAAAGGAAAACTTTCATCTGATCAGCACTCATTTTTATGCTCAATTAAATGGATTCGAAAAACCGAGATTCCTAGTTGTTTAAAACTTAGTATTGTTATGCATTTGTGCTGTGACGCGTCATGCCTACTTGGCTCTTATCACTTATTCTTTTATTAATATGCTCAAAAGCATCATATAATTCACTAATCTTAAAAAAACTCACTAGGGACTAATTTTTGTACCATTTGGAAAATTATAATATAAGCCGATCAATTCACTGGTATAACACATTTGCTAAAACAACCGATGCAGAGATCCAACCTAAGCAATACTTAGGATCATGCAGCAACAATTACCCAGCGTCGCAAGTTCGATTGGTGCCCCGTCCATGCTCACTGCGTAGCCTCCATCAGGTTTGGTTAGAATGAAAAATTGTCTGCTTTGCTGGTATTGTGTTTGGGTTCCATCTTGAAGAGCTCCATCATAGTCGATACTGAGAATGTTTTTGCCCGATGCTGAGCCTCTTGAAGGAATAATTTTGTCTCGATCCGTTGGGTAAAAAAGTGTCTCCTCTCCACTTATTAGTGAACCATCTTTCCCGCTTAGGGTCCCAACTGTATGAGAGTCTCTGAAGACCTCCGGTAAGTAGGCTTCTTGGTGAGGACCCATGTGACTCGATGGTATTCCAACAGTGGTCTGTGTCACATTGTTGTAACTGTTCATAGATCGATCGTGGAAGAGACAAACTGGACACCGGAGAAAGAGCATCGCGACAATGAGAAAGAGTGAAATGACTATTGCAACAGCCACTATCACAACAATCACCACGAGATCGTGATGCTGAGAGCCTGAGCCTCCAGAGGTGAAGGGAGCACCAATTCGGTTGCTGCCGGAGTCTTTGTATTTAGGGCGCTGGAAGTCCATTATATTGAAAAGGATTGTGCGGTGGCTTGACTTATTCGGCTTGCCCATGTCACTCGCCTCGATGAGCAGTTTGACAAGACCCATGTCAGAGGCTCGAAGTGGACGAGCCACATATAGAGCTCCGGTGGAAGGGTCCAGTTCGAACATTTCCTGTTTAATTAACTCCACCTCTGCTTGACTGTCGTTGCGTGGGTCACTGGTCGCCGCTGTGTTGGATAGTACAGATACATGCATAATTTTGAACATAATTTGGCCATTCTCACCAAGATCTGGGTCACTAGCTCTTAATAGGGCTACTTGGTGTCCTACCGGTTCGTGGATAGTGACGTTTACTACTACATTCGATTCTGGTGGAAATAGCCAAGTGGGAGCGTTGTCGTTGATATCACCAAGATGAACTTGCACCTATTACGAGAAAAGAAAATAAATCGAAACTTGTTTTTGACTTGAATATCAAGGAGACTCGTCCTCCACTCCTACTGGCGGACTGCTGTCCACACCACTGAATTTCAATCAAGCGAACTTTACTTCACAATCCAGATAGCTTGTATTAGAGAGGAAAAGGTGTTTTAACTTTTCCTTTTTGTCTATATTTTCGATATTCGTTTCTCATCCTTCTGAAACCTGAGAAGGCAAGTCATGAGCATATGCGTTCAATTGATGCAGAGGGCATAATATCGCTGACTTAGCGAAACGAATTTGTGGCAGAAGCCAGAACATGAAATTTTTTTGCATTAATGCTAGACTAGCGTCGGTGCCCAAAAAGCATGTCTAAACGCATATTACTTTCACTTACTTCATAATCTGAGTTAATAGAGCTCTCTTGACATTGTTAGCTGCTGAACAAACTGATACCTGTAGTCTTACATGCACCCGCGATTTCCACAGGTCTGTCAAGAGCTTTCAACCGTCATCATCAGGAGATTCATAACACCTTATCAGACTGGTCCTTCAAGTCACCATTACTCTCTCTATCAAAATATTGAGCATTTACTTGAAATCAAAAGCATGCACTGATTAGGTTGCATTATTATTCCGAAGATAAGATTATTTGTTAAGCTCTTTTATTTACAAAATAGAATTTCTTTTTACCTAAGGACATGTTAAAGCTGTAATAACTTTTATTTAAGCATTAAGGCAAGCTGTTCTTTAAAACCGGGTTTACAAAAAGTACGGAAGCTTCCGACTGCTGCCCAGGATGCCTCAATAAAATATAGGTTTTGTACACTTTTCCTCAGTCGCAATGAAGTTCACTTTAGACATTTCCTGTTCTTTAGATGCTCTATTTTTCACAAATTCTTCTTTAAATTTAAGTCGTCGTTTTGGTTATAGTGCTCGTTGATGACAAACCAAATGGTCACAAAAAGATGTGATTTTCTATCCTCGCAATGCTAATCCTTGGACTCTGGGAATTAAATCCACAAAAGACCAAAACTTGGCACCTCTTAAATTCTTGTAAAATTATTAATTAGCCTAAGATTCGACAATTTTGTCAAGGAGTTATTGAGTTCAAACCTGGAGCTACTTTTGCAAGGTGGGCAAAGCGTGAAAATTCTGGCACTTATAACGATTGAATATCATCCAATTTATCGCATTCTTTCCTCAATACGCGTTAGGCGGTGGTTGGATTTTTGGGGCACAGCAACGCATATAATGTGAGGAAAAAATGCCGCATAAATGCTTCCTAAAGGGTTTGCTAACCTTATCAGCAAAACGCATAAACAGACCTCGGGATCTGATTAAGACATTATGTGTTCATGAGACTGAAAAAAGAAAACCCCAGACATCGATGCAAATGGTTTCACTGACCTGTGCTGTAGCTGACAGAGAAGGTTTCCCTGAATCGGCAGCAACAACTGTGAAGAGGTACATGCTTGTTGTTTCTCTGTCAAGCGTCTCCCTTCCGACCAACACACGCCCGTCAGCTGTTACCCGAAAGTCCTGGTTCGCCGGGTTCATAATTTCATCCTTTATAAAGTAGCGTATCTGACGAAAAAGAAAATCACCCTGAGTCACTTCGCATTTACTTATGCAAAAAAACATGAAACATCAACCCTTTGATAAGGAGAAGGAGCAAGTTGCTATCTGTTGAGACTTTCTCCTCAACATGAAGAGAAAATACATTATTTTCCATTGCGATTGTCAGTAAATCCCACATACTTGTATTGCTCCATTTGAGGTAATTGAATCCTAGTCATAAGATGATCAAGAAAGTTTCTATTCAAATTTGGAAGCAATTGCTTTCGAAAATAGAACATTTCTAGATCTATATTATTTAATATTATACGAAAATAGTGAATTGATAAGACATAGAGGAACACTTTATAATAGTGATTGTACAAATTAATTTTTGGCTTAAGTCATGAAACTTATGATTAGCACAGATTTATTCACTTTCTACAAGAACTTTGGTAAATTTGTGATGAGATGCGGTGGTTCTAAGTGTCTGTATGCGTTTGGCGAAGAATGGAGGTAGAAAGAAAAATGTTGCGATTGGCCTTTTTTATAGCCTGCTTATATGTCCGGGTAATAGACGTTTCTAGTTTGAAGCAATTGCTGCAGTATTAGATAACATCCTGGTCAGTACCTACAGCCTCGTTTGAAAACTTTAAAGTGCCGTATCGTACAAGCGGAAGCAGCGTGGTGACTATTCGAGCATCGAGATAAGTGGGCTCTGAGTGTTACTAGATGTGAAAACGATGTGTGATCATAATAAATTAGTTGTCTGTTCGAAGGTGTCCGTGACTCACTTTGTGTTCGAATTATAATCGTACAAACTGCCTGCTAATCACACGATTCCAGCATGCTAAAAATGTTAACAGTAAGTAGAAAGGGACCGGAAGTAGTTGGGCTATTTACACAGAAGCAAATTACTTTCTAAATGCAAAGTTGGCGAAGAAATAAGGACATCCGCAGAGAAAGGGAAATCGTGAGAATAAACACTCAGTCGAAAGTGCATAGCTGAAATTTTCCGGAAGGAAGTCACATAATAAAGATTTTGTCATCCACATGTTCGTGCAAAAATATCGTGAAACCCTCTAGTCATGACTAGCTGCTTTGGAGACGCTTTCGTAGTGTTGAAATAAACTTTTAAAGGAGCTGACAAGGAATGGATGTCATAAGCGAAATGTGCTAAAGCAAACAAAACTTCATCAAATAGCCTAATCTAACTTAAAACTACAGTTTTTTGCAGAATTGGTCTTCCTGCCTTCGATAAGAGATACTGTTGACAAACGGTCCTACAGACAGCGTTTTCTTTAAACCTGCTCCACTACATCTTTTTTTCGTTAGGCCATGCAAACTTGTATCGCTTCCGTCTTATACGATAATCCAAAGCAAGGTCGGCCAAGTGCACAGTTGTGCTCGCCTTTAAAGTAACTTCCAACAGAGTTTGTCTGGTATTTACGATTCAGTTCATGGCTTTGACAACAGCAAAACACATTTCCGGTGATATTTTGAGGAAGGGAAGGCTGAGTTTCAAAGCACTAAATTGTGCTATTATTTGGTAAAAGAAGGTGCGTTATCTGCCTTTGGTCCATTGATAATTCTACATGTATCAGGCCTTTCTGGGTACCATCGGTTGGTCAAACTGCACCACAGTTCATTGTCTACGCAAACCAGAGATCAATTGTGTGCATCCTACCACTTTGATATATGCATTAGGCATCAAAATTAGCATCACCTATGTGCCATGTGGAACAAACAAACAGAGCAGAACCAGATATATGGTAGGCTTTAATGGAAAGGACTGAGATGCATTGAGTTAAATTATCTAATTTTTTACTATTTTACAAGGAATTTTAGTAATAGCGAATATGTTTCCAACTGAAAAATCAACTCCTTGTTAAATAAATGTACCCTTTTTTGATATTGCAATTGCTTTAAAATTGTTCAAGGTGTCCGAGGCCTCATGTAATAAAAACAATAATGTTTAGACGACAAATTGCTTACTTCCAGAATTACTCCACTTTAGTCCACCTTAATTAAGTGAACTTGTTTTTCTTCGAAATGAATGTTCGAACATCATTAATCTTCATTTTGATCGCCCTCTATTTGTAAACAGCACAATCCTTCCACACTTTCCCAAATCACCAATTATAGCATACCCGCTCTCTGGTAATATAATTTATGGAAAACAGTATTGTGCTGCCTCATAAATGTTTGCCGAATGGCTTAGTTACGATAGAGGGTGGGACAGTATAAATACGGTTGGTTACATGCTTTGAATCAGGATGGAAAATAATGTGATCCTGATAGACACCCAAAAATGTGATGATGAATGCTGTACTTCTATCAAAAAATTTTGAATGATTTAAAGGAGAGAAGGTGGAAAAATTAACCTTACCACAAATGGCCAATGACCACTGACACAAAGTACCCACTCGATTATTTGAGAAATGGAGATGCTTATGTCATTATGAACTTGGAAGCCAAGCTGCAGATCGAAGTCGGTCAAGACATTTCACGAAATGCTTTCATTTATCACCGTCTAGAAGTGACACTTGTGTTCGGATTGTTTGAATTGAAGAGGAGGATAGTGATTCGGTGGGGACGGCTGTCTTGACCTAAACGAAGTCACTCACGCAAACGAAATTGTAAAAATGTGCCAAAAAGATGCAATTCGGAGATTATTTCAACCTCAGACATAAAACGAGGTGACTTTTTTCCGCTGCTTATTCTACTTACATTTTGCTTTGAATAGCGTTTCAGTTAGCTAAAAAGACTTACAAGTCCTTTCTGACCCAACTCTTCTCAAACTATTGCAAGCTGAAACACGCGATCTTTGTCAAGCAGGAATCTTTCTCAAGCCTGTCGTTGGCAAGCCATCTCTAGGCGGTAATTTGCACACAGAAAGAATTTTCTTCATAGACATCTTTAGAGAAATGGGACTATCAGGTGGTTAATTAATAGCAACTTAATAGATGGGAGCATTGTAAAACTGACCGAATTGATTTGTTTTACGTCAAAAAATCTAAATTAGCTCAGTTCCTATTAAATTTCATTTACAAAGTCGCAAAGAAAGGCCTACTAAAGCTAAGATAGCAGAAAATTTAGGATTATTTGAACTTGCTCTGAAATATAATACCTCTCCTAAAATGCAGCAACATGTTTTAGCACCTGACATTGCAAATTCTTCCTCCCACTACAACCAAAAATTAATTATAGTTGCCCATTATGCCGCGATGCGAATGTTTTGCGTTATTTTCTTTTGGATTTATGGATACTGCAAATGCACCAGCTTTTTAACTGCCCATGGAACGTTAAATTAGCAGGCATACTATTAAGAGAAGAAAATTTCCTTCAACGTTTCGAATTATAGGTTTAACTGAAATCAATGCTTGAATGAAAAAAAATCTCTTAAGTTTAGGAGACTGACTAATAACTTATAGGAGGCTACGCTAATTGTAACCGATTACCTCTTTTAGCTCTTTGCATGTTATGGACAAAGAGATATTCCGCAGCATCAGTGTAATCCCTTAAAATAATTTTTGAATAAAATTCCCGCATAGTTGAGCTTCATTAGTTATAAGAAAAGCCACGGCATCCACAGCAATTGCACCGCGACAGTGATTAATACTTGTCTCTCATATAACATAATTTTACAGCGTTCTTCACTCAGCAGGAACGACTTTGAGATTATTTCCTTTGCATTCCTATAAAAATGTTGGCAAGATGTTCCAGGCGAAAACCGCGTTAAAATTAATGAGTCTCTGTATTTTTAGTCCTCTTTTCCACAGTATGATAAAAAAGGTGAAATTCGTATTTTCCTTTACTGTCTGGCTGGGCAAAATGGCAGTGCACATAGGCTTGGACAACTTCTTGCTTTTTTAACAATTCCACTTTCCGATGGGAAAATATTAACTCGGTGAATCGGGCACTTTGAGGGCTGTTTTGTTAAGAGAAACATAAGGACTTTGTCCGTTACGAATTCCGACATAACTTTATCAAATATTTATGATTACTGCGTTATATAAGGCGGGAAAACGCAGTCTAGCTAAAAAAATTTGGTCCCTGTAGGGCAAACCAGTGTGCAGAATATTCAAAGTCGGCTTCCTGTGTGTTAAATAATGTGATACCGGTCGTAAATACGGAAGCAACGTGCATGTAAAAAATATTGCTTTTAGGTAATTAGACCAAAAAATATCGTTAGGGAAGTTGGCACATGGAGGGAGTAGCATTGCAAAAATATTTTAACAGTCTAAAACTAATTTGGCACTATTCGTTCACGGTAACCAAGAAAGTTACAAATAAATCGAAATTATGGAAAGTTCTTAGTTTGCCTTCCGTTGGGTGTATTTTTTTGTGAATCTGTGCAATAAACTTGTAAATTAGAAACAGTTTTCTTTGACAAGTTGAATGCCATTACACGCACAAAGAATAGTTCTTCCGCAAACAATGAAAAGGAACTTCATTTCAAAAACTAACCAAGTAATCCAGTTTTCCAGCCCTATTATTGCTCAAAATGCAGCAGTTCTTTGATGTTATTCTTAGAAGCACCCACTCCTCCCCTAAATAAAGCGCATGTGCACATGCCCGTCAATTTAATTTGCTCGCAGTTAAAGTGGAATTCAAAATCATGAGTACGCATGCATTTTAAATGGCCTCCACAGTTGGCGCATATGCGCGAACCAGAGGCCAAGCAGGAAGTGGGGTGGATGGTGTATGACCCCAAGAACTTTACACTTTAATTTAATTCGTCTGTGTGCAGTGGACAAGTATGCACTGTCTTTCGTGTCGCCGCTGTAGCATAGTTGCAAGTAGCGGAAATGTTTATTTGATCTTGAATAGAGATGACAGTTTGTGCCCTAAAGTTAATAAACCCTGGTACAAATTAGCTCGGTTTTAACCATGGTACGGTATTGGTAGCTATATTTTGGGCAAAACGAGACGGTTAAGTAATAGATCCTCCTTTTAAGCACGAGAATTAATTATTTGGCTATTCATCGCTATTGAGCAGCGTCATTTAAAGTTTTAGTAAATACCCAGGATACAATTTTTGTTTGTAGTTATTAATCTAGCAGTGGTTTCTCATACAGTGCATGTCCAAGAAAACAGGGGCACATAAGTGTTTAAAGATTTCGAGAAGTTTCTTTATCCTGACCGGCGATATTTCAAAAGATGTTTTTAACTTTGACTTCAAGATAGAAATGTCTTCTTTTTGTTGCAGTTGCACTCATTTCTACAGTGCCTCGGAAGCCGTCTTCGCTAAATTCGCAAAGTCCTAAAAGGCCTAAAGATTTACAACACGAATTTGTAGCATTGTGAAGATTACACCGTTTTTCCACAGGTAAATGGGGAATTTATTTTTGCAAATTAAAATAAGTCTTCCAATGGTACAGCTGTTTAATAACTAAGTGATTATGCCGAAACTTAACATGCATTTGTAACCAGAAGTTGAGGAGATCGCTAAAATCGGCTTCGCATAAAGGGTACAGTAAACTTAGGGGTATTTCTTAATGTAGCTATGGATTGTCTGTAGCTAACCCCAGGATGGGAAGAACGCCCACTGATGTCGGTAATGTCCCATGGAGTTAATTGTTGGATTCTTTTTTAAGTAACCATGGGATGATTGCTCTCAAAACATCTAGTTTTGTTCCAAGTAAAAATTCAAAACCGTTCAATGCGATAGTAGTGCAAAATATTTTTGTGGTTAAAATAGGCAGCACAGCTTCACTACCGATTCAAAATATGAGAAAGTAACTAGAATATTAGTACAATGGTGTATTTTGGCGTTCTTGTGAAGGAGTTCCTATGAACCTCGGATTGGAAACAGCTAATCGCGATTTCCAGCCGCCAGCAGATCAACTTTTTTAATGTCTTACAACGCTTGGTCCACTACAACACCATTACAATGCTAATATGAACAAAAATTCTTGCAGCTGTTTTTCTGCAGATTTGTCCACTTACTTTGGTTTCAAATCGTTATCCCCTTAAAACTCACCATTAAAAAGGGAACTCTATCGAAAGATTTGCACCCTAAATTTTTCAATCATATGGTCTGGTAGAAAGGACGGTCACGATGGTTACGGATGTTAGAATAGTTGAGCAGAGAAGAGAGAGCCAATTTCTTTTGTGTGGGAGAGCATTCATAAAAGGTGTATGTATGTGCGCCTTGCTCACATGATCGTATTGTGGCAATTATAAACCCGTCCGACCTACTTCCCTACCCAGACTCGCGATTGCCCTGGTCAGGAATTGATACTTAAGGGTCTCTACCTTTGTTTGTGCTCAAAGCAAGCGCAAAAATTTAAATTGGGGAAGCAACCATGTCTCTCTTCACACAATATATGTGAGTTAACTTTAGGGTAGTGCTTTTGAAATGCACTCTGTTATTAAGGAAATTACTGGTGCATCAGTAGATGAACATGCATGCCCGGAAAAGATTATACCCTCCCCAATTCTAAAAAGAATTTCCAAAGAAACTCGTATATTCTTCTCCAGTTGCATGCTAATAGAGCCTGAATAGTGGAAATTTTCGAGGGAAGTGATTTATGCTTCACATTAAACAATTTAATTGCTGATATCTTGCTTGCTTCATTATTGTGCGAAATAGCATCAATTTTTGAAGTTAAAAAATTGATTTGGTGATCAGCAAAAAAAGCCTTGCAAGAGCCTCCTTTCAATTCACTCCAAGCTCTATCACTAATTCCCTTCACGTTCTTCTTTATTTAGCCTAGCATAGCAATCACTTATCGATACGCAAAGCTATTAAATGTGGCAACAAACCTTGTTATTTTCTGCCGTTGCATCATTATCACGCGCCTTGACCTCTCCGATCGGGGTGTTTATCTTCGCGTTTTCATCGATGAGAAATTGGTAAAGAGGTTTGTCAAATTCAGGAGCGCAGTCGTTTTCATCAAGAACCTCCACTGTAAGCATTGCAGTCCCCTCGTTGATGGGCTCATTAGAATCTGTGTCGTTGCCGTCACGGTCTCGAACGATGACCATTAAATTAAACCTTCCAACAATTTCTCTATCAATGATTGTAGCCGTTGTCACTAACCCTGAGTGACGATCCACTTTGAAATTTTCTGCACCTTCCCCACTTATGGAGTAAACTAGAGCTGCGTTCTTTCCAACATCTGCATCAAAAGCTTCTAACCGGTAGACATTTACACCTACGACCGAATTTTCTTTGACACGAGCAACCATGGGATGATGCTTGAATATAGGTTTGTTATCATTTTTATCAAGGATAAGAAGCTTGATATCCACGCGTGAGGTTTGGCGCGGTTGTCCGGAGTCATGGCAAGTTAGAGCTACAAAAAGCTCTCCCAACTGTTCTCGATCGAAGGAGATTCGTGTGACCAGTTTAAATTGGCTCTGGGAACCCTCAAAAAGAGGCTCAAGGGAAAGGCTATCGTGACTCAGCTGGCATTGGAACGCTGTCGCACCCTCATTTGGAAAAGTTGATGCTCCACTTACTTGATCTCCGTCACTTAAAAGGACAGTTGCAATGAAGTGACCTGGAGGTCTATCTTCTTCCACTTCCAGATAAATGGGTTTGTATCGTTGCACTTGTTGGTGCTGTTGGTTCTGAACTTCAGCTTCTGGTTTCTTTGCTCTTACCGGTCGAATTGTGATTACCGGTGCGTGGTCATTAAGATTGAGTACTTGAATGCGCACCTCTTGGTTATCAAGATACTTTCCATCACTGACAACAATGGGAAGAATGTAGGAAGCCTGTGTCTCGTAGTCTGGTGATTGTTTGAGGAATATGGTTCCGTCTTTCTCCCTAATCCCAAATACAGCTCTAGCGGCTGGAGTTGTTGTACCATCAAAGAAGAAGATTAGGTTTTCCCTATCACTGGCATCGGGCTCAACAACACGAGGTGTGTACAATGCCTGGCCATAAGGGGCGTTCTCCTGAACCTCAATTATCACAGAATTACGTCGAAGAGTCCCGTCCATTTTAAGTTTTGCATACACTCCATCCACTGAAGAGTCTTCTGGAGGAAGAAAGTACGGTGCGTGATCATTGATGTCTTTCACATTAACACGAATGGTGACACTTCCCGTTTTTGGTACAAAACGACTGTTATCAACAGCCGCTAGTTTGAGCACAAAAGTCCGTGGAGGCACGTCAGTTTTGTCGTCATTTTTGGGAAGAAGTTGCTTTTGCTGAATCAAGCTAAGCTGTCCTGGAGTCTCGTAATCCACTTCACCGATTATCTGAAGCCAAAGGCGAAATGTGGGTCCTGTACAAGCCTGCAGATTCCAACCGTTACTCCATCTGTCCAGAACAAAGTGTTGTGGATCTTTCTGTTCCACAACCTCAGTATCCAGCTTAAAGTATCGGTTAATGTCTGAACTATGAGCATGAATACCTCCGTACTCCGCATCGGGTGCATTGGGAGAAAACAGAAAATATCTGGAAGTGGTGTTTTCCGGACCACAATCGGCGTCTAATGCCACTGGCAGATGGAATCGGGCTCCTGATGCTGTGTGCTCTGGAATAGTGATATTGACTGAGTCTTCTTGCCATGTAGGAGCGTTGTCATTAATGTCTAGTATGAAAATTTTTACAAGGATGACCTGAGGTTCGTAAGTTCCACTTGCTGTTTGGCTCTCCAGACGAAGCACTTGCAAGTCTATAGAACAAGGTGCCTCAGCAGAGTCAATAATGGACGCCTGATGGCTGTTCTGTGAGGGCGGGCAAATCTCCTCACGGTCGATGCGGCCATTGGTTGTAATGGTTCCTGACACACTATCTAGTTCAAACAGCCGTGTGGCTGTCAATAACTGATAGGAATCACCATTAGGCTTGTTAGTCAGATACTGTGGCGCATGTAGACTAACTTCTTCACTCAGGCAACCGACCAGAGTGCCTTCAGGGCATTCCTCGGTTAGTTGGAATTGCACGTTGACGCTAGCCCTCTGAGCCGTTATCCACATGACAGGGAGGATGGGGAGAAGGGCGATGAATAAAGGTAAAGAGGTCATTTGTCTAAGGACACATGCTATTTACATATGAAGCAATTGCCGAGGATGTTTGTGTGTGTAAAAACACAAAAAAACTGATGGGTGCAGTGGTTTCGCTTCCACAATTTGCAATATTGACCAATCCCTGGCCAAACACGTGTGCATGTCCTCTGATTGGTTGTCACTAAGCCCAGGATGGTAAATTAACCTCTCACTGACGCGTGCGCTTGGGAACGTTTGCAAGTAGCACTGTGTGTGTATGTGTCAGTGTGTGTGTGTGTGTGTGTGGGTGTGTGTGGAGGTGCGTGCGGCCTCGTGGAGCAGCAAAAATGAATGCCTTTTCTTCCATCCCAGTACACAAAGAGAAACAAATTTCGCTGCGTAAAATTCATTGCATGCTCTTTTAATTGGCAGACGAAAATTGTTAATTTTATTCGAATGTTTATAACTTCCGATATAATCCATTTCGACTATGCTGTAGTCTCAACGTAATGCGAGAAGGTTTTAGTCTATCTAGTTCAGAAACAGTAGTCTTACACTTCATTTTAATGTCTGATAAAAAAATCTGCGTAAATAGTATGAAGACTAAACTTAGTTTTACTGTAGATCTCGCAAAACTGTTATCTTTCCTCTATGCATCTAATTGATAGAATATCTCGGTCGTACGGTATAAATTCATCGGTCACATTCTGCTACAGAATTTCTTACAACGCGTTTGTAATACTAGCCGAAATGACTAATTTTGCATGCATAACCTAAAGTATACAACCTAGGATAAAAAATGTAACCTCAAGTTATTTGGCAGCAGCTGTTTTGCAGTCACATAACAAGCACACAGCCCTTCACACACAATTTGCAGAAGGGTCTGCATCCACTTGTAAAGTCCTGAATATTCTTTCTTCAAGAATACCCACCTAACAAAAACAAATTCCGCAAAGTTGTACTGGAACAAACTAAATAGAATAGGCAGAGCACGTTAGGCGCACGGGTTAATGTTGATCCATATAAGCAAGGAAATCCTACAATAACAGAGAAAGTCGGAGGAAATAAAGGACATAAGTTGACAAAAGCTGTGAATCATATTTTCAAGTCGCCTTATAAATTTGGCTAAACCAAACCTTTGTGGTTTGATTATAAGAATTCATTACTCGCGCGCAGTTATGGCGATTTCATCGTGCTTCTACCTCCTTCCTCTTTCAACATATCATTCAATGATTTGAAGTTTAATATGTAGCAGTTTGCTAAGTGAATATATTCTAAATGAGCTTGAAATAGACTTGTTCACATTAAATGACCGATGGAGTATGGTAGGAGCCATATTGTTACATATTTTATTTTTATGGCTGGCTATGCATCATAAACGAGCCTCTGAAAAAGAGTTGCGTGTGGTGATAAATGGCCAGATAACAGGAGGTTTCCTGACATTTCAATTGTCTGGACATAAAAAGCTACAAGCAGGTTTGAGATTTTGGAATAACTCTTTAGGCAATTAACGGACCCATTTCTGTTAGTTTTCAAAAGACGCAAAATCATTAAAAAATAAATTAAAATGACTGTTGTTAAAGGGAAATCGGAAGCTTGTTTATGGTTCAGGCTTTATGAAGCGAATGGCAAAATACACTCCAACGCATCTTGTAAAGAGCGCAAAAGCTTTTACGCCATGTTGCTTCACCAATGCTTAGTCCTTGATGCGACGAGGCATTCAAAGCTGCTAACTAGAAACATTGGTGACTGCTGAGTCATTCAAATGTTGATGCGGAATCAATGGAAATAAAGCTAAATATAGCATGTAAGGATTCTTGCAAGTGACTGAATAGTGACTGCATTTGACTCCAAATTAGTTTATCAGTCAAATGTTACATTGAAACGGGTCTTTCGTCTAAAATGCAATAATCATTACCTACGTATAGGTGTCCCCACAAACCAAGCTAATTTGACAGCTCTCCAACATCTTTTGCAAACCTTTGAGTAAAAAAACAGTTGACTCTTGCTCTTAGCTAATACAATTACATTTTGCTGTTGCCCGGTTTGGAGTCCTCCAAATGAATAATTGAGCACGAGGTCATGTACACTGGACTTTGATTAATCCATCCCCTTTGGGTGCAATTGTCGTTGACTTTTCCTGTAACAACTGAATGGTCTGTGTGCGATAAATTGAGTTGGGCTGTATAAAATATTACCGCTCCCCCGAGATATGGTAGAAACGAACACTGCGTCCCGTTTTGCGCCAAGAAGCTACGAGTACCAAATACATAAAATATCCCGTAATGTAACGAAATTTCCATATCTCAGATTTTCTGCCCTGAATTTGACGCGCATGATTACCCGCCTTACGGAACGCTGAATTGCTTTGTAATTTTATAGAAGGAAACATGCTGCTCCCAGTGGGACAGAAACTTTTTAGGCCACTTTTTTCGGGTTTATATATGAAACGAGACAAATTTTTATCTGGTTTTATTCTTTACTTAGTCTCTGTTTTCCACATTTGGGAAAATCCAAGGAAGAAAACACTACAAGTGTTTACCTCCACAAACATCAAACCGTTTTGCTCACTTTTACTAACATTTTGGATTCTCTATTTATGCTGCTCCCTTTCAAAAGACCTAACAAAAGATTAGTTTAGTAATCCTTTCCGTATTGTTTTTAAATTGTCCGTGCCAACGAGTAATGCATTAGTTTACAACTCCCAACTGTAAATTGAGCATTACCAGTCCGAAATAGCATTAGAAACTTTGTAATTTAACAGTCGGGCTGAAAACCGGATCATTTTGACCGTAAAATGCTTCAAATAAACTGTAATCATCTTCGCTCTAAGGCCAATGAGAAGTCGGAACCAAAGTTGCATGCACTACGTTTGTTTCAAAACTAACTAAGTTGGCCATACCGGAAAAGTGGAAGGCAGTGCTTCCACCAAAAACTTGCGAGGATCACCATTCCTTCCAGCAAGTTGCTGTGATTACTGAATTACATGCAGCTAAAACCAGTTGTGTTGGCAAGCTCTGGCTTTGAAGGAAGATATTGTAGTACCGGTTCTTCTCTATAACAGTGTTTGTTACAAATGAATGGGCTGTTGTTTTCCAATCCAATTTTTACAAAATATGCCATCACTTGCTAGATGGCATGTGTTTCTCAACACCATCCACGTTTTTCTCGTCTTGTGATTGTATGCCTAGTGACTGCCACATGAATTAGTTAAGACATTTTGAGTATTAAGAATGCTTATGTCCAGTCTATTCCCAAAAAGACGGTATGATAGCGTGACCTGCAAATTTTGCATTTCTTTGTGAAGACTTTTGCTTCTAGGTAAGGGGATATACAAAAATTAAGCTTAGATTTGATGCATTAAAAGGCATTTTTGAAATCAAAGCCAATTGTTTTTATTAAAAGAAATCATGCCCAACTATTCCCTCTTGCCACTGTATCACTTGAAATTTTGAAGCAGCCATTGATATGGTTGTAACCTCATATATAACAATTTGTTTAGGGATTTTGAGTAATTTTTGTCAATTTTTCTAAGTGTTCCAACTCCTGGTTTGGGTTCCAGCAGTTCCAGCGATGATTACAACCCCATTCCTCTGTGGATTCCTCTTGTTTGAAGAAATTCAAATGAAGTTCAAAGTACGTTCTAGCAAAATAAGAGTGCGAGCACTTAAAATTTGACAATTTATTTTAGAATTACCAAAAATTTCAGAAAAAAGTCATATTTCTCTATATCAAACCACTTGGAAGGGAGCTCAAATCTGGCTAAACTGATTCTATTGCTGCCGGCTTAAGCAAAAAACTGGGATCTTTAACGTTGCACGCAGCATACGCTTTTCCCTTCATACAATTGTTTTTGTCCCAATACTCCTTGGGAAATCAACCGGTTAAACCTCAATAAACCCGTTACGCATCCTACTCGTATTTCCGTTTCAATTAAAAAACACTACCTAGTACCTCAGTGATAAAGTTTCTCATCCATTTTGAATGTATTTTTTATATACAGATTAAAATCTGCTTCGAGAATTTTACCCAACTCACTTTGGTTTACGAGGGCACTTAACGTCACACCAATACAATCCACTTGAGGAAGGCACAGATGCTAGTCATTTAGTGTTTGTTGTGAGTTCCTCCCCTCTTTCCCAAGTCGAATAAGTTCAACAGGGTGATTTATTCAAAAACCGAAAAAACACCCAAGACGTTCTGAAATGTTTTGCTTTTCGAACCAGTCACTGTTACAATCTATACGCCTTTCCCAACGATGAGTTAGCTTGAGGGTTCCGCCATTATCAAAGCTTCGTCTCTGAAAGGAAGAAACCATGTCTCAATTCAGCTCTTACTTACAGTACATTTATTTCTCCCGTGATTATCTAATTTTAAGAAAATATAGCTCTCATTTTGAAAGTGCATATCACGGCAGCACAGAAGCTGGAGTTGAAGGTAAGCTTGTCTCCCCTCCCTCCTCTTCCGTCCTAAAGTGCAAAGGGCCTCACGATTAGGTTTGAGGTAGTGAAGTGTACGCTGTGCCGCTAACCCTGAAACAAAACCAGGACTTTGTTTTGATGACATCACCAATCCTGGCCGTTTACCAAGATATTCTTCTTAGACGCCCTCCTACCATGCTAGGTTTCATCGAGTAGGCAAATCGCATTCGCAAGTATTGGGACTTCAGAATGTGACCAAGTTCCGGTGAGCAATTTTGTTGGCACTTCACCATGCACACATTTTTAAAGCATGCATTTGGGATTTGACGTGGTGACTTGGGAGTAGTTTGGGAGCAGCTACTGATACATTCGTTCTCTAACTTTGGTGTGCAAACAGCGATTCTCATTATGGTCTTTCAGTCCTTTTGTCAAAAAGGGGGGAATTTCTATTGAGCACAAAAAAAGAAGTGAAAAATGGTAAAGCGCTGTTTTAAAATCTATTATTCTCTATTAATGCATGTTATGTGTATCTATTTGCTCAGATTCCACCATGCCGATCCTGCCTAATTAATGAAAGTATAAATACCTCCTATGACCGCCCAAGATTGACGAAACTTGACCTAAAGCGTTGATCTATAAATGATACATAATTTCTATTCTAGTCAAGAATGTGGACTACCTGTCTAAATAATCCATCACCAAAATCAGAAATCAGTCGTAGCTAAGTAATAAGGTCTGATACCACACCTTCCCCCGCAGGAATCTACGAAAGAGTTGACGAGAAACTTCTATAGCTTTGGAGCAAAAGAAATCAAACCATATTGGCTTGAGTGCTATTTAATGCAAGTTAAAACCAGCAGAAAAGTTACACGGGATACACTAGAGGGCACCGTATCGTAGATCAAAGCTTGCTTTTTATAATGTCTACAAGTTGCAATAAGTCATTGCATCAGACTATACTGAAAGCACCACGAACACTTCTGATTGGCTGACAGATATGGAATCCACCAACCTCTTGTTCCTGTGACAAAGTTAGCAGGCTTACCTGCTCAAAATATAAAAAAGGACCAAAAAGCAATTTTAAAGAACCTTCTTCGAGTCGAAGACCGCTGAAACCTAACTCTTCCTCTAAAGACTTAAGCCAGGTCTATCAAGTCCTATGATGCATTTGCATTATAACAGCAATCAAGGTGATTGAATTCAAATTAAAGTTGAATTCCATAAACATTCTTAGAAAAAATGTTAATCACCAATTTATCGGATCTCCGAAAAAAGTCACTTTTTGGTGCGTTTGAAGTTTTAATTGTTATTTAAGTCTGTTCCAAGCACGTTTGATAGTTCCCATATTTTGTTTTACCAAGTTGTTCCCAATCGAGGTCGCACTTGAATGCTGCAGTTCCCACTAAGCAGCTCAGTTGTCTTCTCTTCTACCTGGATAGCAGCTTATTTAGCCATTCTAGCTGCAGTCGTGGGGTTGGTGGTTTCAAATTCGTCCTCTGACAAGTGATGACAGCAACAAATTCGCAGGGACTCTGGGAGAAGTCATCGAAACGCGTGCATACTATCGTCGATGTTGGCTTGATAGAAAAGCAATTCGATCTCAAACATAAGTAACTTTTAAAGCCTAGTTATGTCTAAAGCATTGTCATTGCTTAAATTTTTAAAGAAATTAAAACACGACAATTAACAAACAAATAACTTCACATTGTCTAGGTGCTGTGTGCCTAATATGAGAATGAATAACTTAAAATCATGATTGTCTCCGGTGTCACACGTGCGTGACGGCGGAGAGTCCAGGCGAAGTGATGGTGTGAGTCCACCATCACAAGCTTGTTACATGCACTGTTGAAGAGGATACAATAACTAATCACTACAAACTGTGCTGCAAACTGCCTGGTGGCGGCTAAAATAGCAATGAAGTTGTGGTCTATTCTCGGTCGCAGTGCGAGCAAGCTTTAATGCTTTGGATACAGTTAATTTGATCAAAAAATTATGACAATTGTTGTAATATTGGAACAATAAAACATCCTGAATGTAGTAGTTTAGTTTGCTCTTGCATTCTGGTAGTAACTGGTCAAATGAGTGGTGGATTTACACACACATTTTCGTTTGGTGATCATCGTCATTAGGAATGTTGGAGAATATACACCACTCTTGAGGATAGCAGAAATGTCAAAACTGACCTTTTTTTGCTAGGGCGTAGAGGTGAATTGGTATGTGGGAATTAATGTTTCTAAGATAGGTTTAATGCTCTCAGTTAATGAAAATCATATGCTAAAAGTTTGAGTCCTTTTTTTTTTTTACAAATAATTGACTAAAACTGGTAATTTCCCTCCACTCGTTAAGTTTATGATTAATTGAGAACTATGTATTTATGTTCCGCTTTCCAACCTCGTGCGTATTCAATGATTTTTAGAGAATTAGAGTTTCCCGCTAATATTTCAGCTCTTGCATCAGTTTCAGTAAAATTCGGTCTGGCCAAGGATCACAGTGATTTCCGGACTGCTTGCATTTCTCTCTGCCGTTCTGTATTATTTAGATCCACTGGATTGTTGATGAGTCCCATGTCATAGAAGCAGAAGTAGTAAAATTAACTCGTTCACCTAGAGGGAAGTAAATGTACGCAGTGCACAATGCTGGTATATATTTAGAGGTCTACTTTAATGCCTTTTGTTAATTTGTTACAGCCGGTCTCGACCTTTATTGGCTGACGTGTTCTTGCCAGCACAGCGACAACATGCGTGCTGACTGCCGGGAAATGGCAAAGAATGAGTCTGTCACTCGACTAACCTTGATCTTAAATTAAATGTCGGCGCAACTAAGGTGTGGCCAAAATTCAACCCAGCCAACCAAGAGGAGATGAGCTAGAAGTGGTTTCAAGAATGATTTTAGAATTGGGAATGAAAGCGGAAGCTTCCAGAAAGTTGAACGAGTACAATTACTGGAGTCGTAGGCATCCCTCGCATATGTTTCATCAAAAAATACCTTAGGGCGTCAAACTTTGCATCATATAGCAGAATTTTTAGATGAAAGTTACCTTTTTGCAATACTGTTGGAGATGAAACGTTCAGCTTTCTCGTCATGATTGGCTACCAAGCTATAGGGGCACTTTCCGGTAACCCGTTTTAGACAGAAAAGACTGAAATGCAGTCAAAGGCCGAGATCCCAATTATGAGATCCTGAGAAGTAAGGTCTCTATATCTGGGGCCTTGCTATTTGCCTGACTTTTGTCCTCTTTTCTTTGGATTTTTTGCTTTGACGATGGCAATCGTTGCCCCTTCATCCTTTAAGAAACAATAGTCACAAAATAATTGCGCAGTTGTCGGACATGGTATACCAATTAATTATGCAACAGCCCAATTAGAAATTAAATTACTGAGTGCATTTGAACCATAGCAAAGCTTTTACCTATGTATTTTAGGAAATTGGTAGTACTTGGGAGAAAGGTAAACCGCTTTTGAAACAATATAGACACCTAAAATGCATCGGAGATATCACGTCAGGTTATTCTAGTTCTGAAATTGTAAACTGTGCAGACAGTTTTTTGAGCCGCTTTTAAAATGTTGCTCTAATTGGTTACGAGTCGGCTGGCTTGACAAATTTTGTGATGCTGCGTCACTTGAAGTGCTGATGGTGCTGCAGGATGAACTCCGCTCCTAAACTGGTCGATCTCTACCAATGCGAAGCCCTGGTACTTATAGAAAACTTCTGACATTGTCATTATCGTATTATTCCATCCCTTGGTTTTGAAGTAATGCCCGCTACTCTTGGTAGGTGACAAGGTTCACCAATTCCACGTATCTTCCCTGGATGTCTGAGTGGAGGATTATTCTGGATTTCGGTGCAGCCGAAAACAGATTTCAGTGGGGTACGAGCGTAATCTAATGTAATTTTTGTCCTAGAAACAGATCTTATAGCTATTTTGGCCATTTTTCCAAGTTTGCGTTGACAGTGTTTGCTTGAATTTTACCTACGCTGTCAACAGCGCAGACGTCTTGTCGCCTCTTCAAATGGCCTCAGGCTGAAAGCTTTATAGTTTGGAAAGTAAATATGCGCAGATATACACTCAAAATGTGTTGATATCTGAACATTTTTAAATCTTGGCTGGAAGCCGATTTCGACAGGATCACAAGATTAATTTAACTTGTGCTCAAAAGTTGAGACAAATCAAACCTGTATCGGACGACAATTGTCAGCTATCCAAATATCAATTTTATTAAATTTAAGGGGTAAATCGTCACTTTATTTATTGGTTTTTTGATAACCTATTGATGGCGCGACGTGTGAAATAAGTGTTTGCGATGGAGAATCAAGTGCTTCCATCTTAATCTTTCTGTTTCTTCCTCAACAAAATGCTCTGGAGCATCCCGGGTGAATCCTCCTTCATGGTAAATTTAAATCGCAAAACTGTCTCTTTTTCTTTGAAGGGAACAAGGCCTACATGAAAAGTTCAGAAAGTTCTATTTGTCATCTGTATTGCATTGCGATACATCGCTTTGCTTGAAATGAGTCGCGGGAAGTAGAAGGGATAGAGATATGCCACATCTTCTGTAGCGTGTCAAGAATGGAGGAAAAATGCCTGTGGTGGGCTTCTGTTTAATCATAGTGCCGATGATGATGCTATCAAGGGAATAGTGCATTGAGGCAAAAGGAGAGTTTTCTTATTTACCCACACTTTCAAAAGCCGCTATAAGGATGACAGGCGGCGAGTTTGTGCTAAGTTGTGGTTGGATCGTGATCACAAAGCAGTGCCACTTCAAAGATTCGTGAAATTTGGTTTATTGCCCATCATATTGCTCTGGATGAATAAACACACTTTCCACCAGCGTCATCCGAGCTCAACCTTCATTCCACGTAGGATCAAGACAAAGCTGCAAGTAAGATCATTTCAGTCCACATTTTTCTCGCACCATCCCACCCTCTCTTGTCTTCCAATTTCAGCGCTCAAGCTTTGATCGCGGAATTACCAATTACTCATCTCATTAAAAACGATTCTTAACAGCACATTCCACTACTAAAAATCGTAGCTGAAGATTATATGGGACTCTTATAAGAATAGAAAATAATAAATTATTTGAAAACGTAGTCCACAAGTTGTAACCAAACGCAGAAGCAAAAAACAAAAAGGGTCCTAGCAAGATTTCCTTTTACTTTTTAATGAAACTCGAGTTGCCGAGCTTTTACGCAAAATAAATTAAAGTCCAATTTATTTGTGCAATTATTTTATTGAAATATAGAGGTCCGGATATTCACGTAAAAAAATTATTTTACTGTAGGCTCGGATACCATTCGGTGATTTAACTTGACTAAGATGGCTGAAATGATGGGCTTTCATTTTGTAAATTAGAGATTCTTAAGAAATCCTCTTCTCATTTTTGTGCACCTAGAAACTGTTCTCAGATAGATTTACGCGCTGATGTGTCCATTTTGACGGCCTGATATCTTGTGTGTTGACAGATGCAAGCTCTGTTTCTCACAACACATACTTATCTCAAGTTTGAATAATAGTTTTAGTGCTTGAAGGTATTCAGCTTTTATTAACTTGACAGACTATTCCAGGAAGTAGCTGAATTTAAGAAGGGACTTTTGGAAATTAAGGACGCTAAAATACAACAATCGTAGGCCATTACTGGAATAAAAGACCTCCGGGCTAAATGCTTTTAGAGCTTTGAAAGGTTATAGCTGTTTCTCATCGGTAAAAGTTGCGTTCAAATGTTCCAATACGTCAAAATCGCAGGCAATTTAAGCTATCTAGAAATCCTTACCAGCCGTGCGTGGATCCATTTAGTGACTATGGCGGCGATGCAAACCATGCTATCATACTGGACACGTGGGGGCTCCAACGATACAACATTCGTTGATGAGGTTGTGCTGAGTCGTATAAATTTTAAAGAAATGCACACTCTAGTTATGCGCTGTGAGATCTCCTTTGCAGGCAACATTTCTACTAAGAAACGATGAAGTTCAAGACACCTGTAGTTGTAGCGATAGTTATTAATTCAGTTCAGTATTATTAATGTTGTACTTCATTAAATTAAATTGCCCGAGGGATTTGAGTGTGAAGTAAATGCTGAATCATTAATTAACAGCGTGTGATTTTTATTGCCTTGTCACACACCTTCCAAACCTCAAAATAGGCCATTGTGCAACTTTTGTCTGAATAATTCAACAAGTGAGAAAATGTGAATTTAAAATAAGGGAGAAAATTACTTTCTACAGTTGTCACAGGCCTATCCAGAGCAATCACAACTCAGCTTACAAATAAGCTACTTTTAAATGATGTACGATCTTTGTATAACCGTCTTTCCAAAGATTTTACGTGTGGCTTTATCCAAAAGCACTAAGATAAAGTTCCATTTAATGCAGTCTTAGCGTTCTGATAAGATTCGTATTATTTTCCGGGTGTAAAGCAACAATTAAGTGGAAAATTCAAGGTCCGCTGCCATGGCTTTTTCACAAATCCATTCCGGCTTTGGTTGGAAGTGAATAAGGAACAACCAAGACGTTCTATTGCGCAGATTTTGATAAACACATGCAATATTTTGGAGAGCCGTACAAAAACCCTTGGGATCATCGGCTGACAAGAGGTTTCATGCTTAATTTTGGATGGTTGACAAGCCGTTATTCTCACTACATGTATTGACAAATTAACTCGTTTCTAAGGCTTCTACTTACAAATGTTAGTAGTCTTAAGCACTTATTTCAACCCTATCAGTTAGTTAACAAGGCAGAGAGCACTGAGTGCTCTTGGTACCAGACCTTTTATATATTAACTGTGTGGCCTCGTTTATTTAAAAATGGCTAATCTAAGGTGTTATCGTTTTTAACGATCAAAAGGAAGTTTGTGGAACTAAGCATTATTCAGTTCTCCGGCTGAGCCCAAACTTATCAGTGGCGAAAGTTATTGCTTACATTTGCAGTAAATCCAACATCTTGATCATGATTCCTTAAGTCTGAGAGCAGTTACACATGGAAATAGAAATTATTTATTTTTCAGTGCAATTTTGATGAAAATTTATCGGTTCTCCCTTCTTTATGCTCGCAATGTGATTGGATTTCGGAAATCAATCACTTTAGTTCTTCAACCATTCCTTCGTCATCGGCTGGTTAATTATCGCATCTCCTTGAAGTTTTGCCCCTTTTTCCCACCACAATAACTGCAAAAAGAATGCTGTCAGTTGAACATGCCTTTAAAATTGAAAATCTTTGCTTACGCATCAAACTTACTAAAGTGCCTATTGATTTGGTTTATGAGTAAGTGAATAGTAAAGGACATGTGTTTCACCTATGCGCCTAGGGAAAAAGGGTCCACGAATTGACTAGTCTGAAGACCAAGCTGGTTGAATAACAAGCAAACGGAAATGGTATTTTAATCGCGTTGATAATAAATGCGTTAGCTAATTAGGTGGCCTAGTCACACAGTAAAATATGTGAACAAAGGGCGTATTCCCTCGCCTCACTCTCTGACTCATGCAACACGTTCAAGTGAAGAGACCTGTAAGAGGCGGTCCATTAGGGACTGCCCTTGTCCCACTTTCTTTCCAGACTTGCTAACATTATTCTGCACTAACCACTACCACAATCCTCTATCTTTGGTTCTTCACAAACGTAGCACAGCTTTGACAAATGGCGAATAAAGGCAGCATTCCTTTGTGCGGGTAGTGGACATTCTCATTGAGCAATCCTCTGGCTGTCCTTACAGGTGTTTTATCTGCTGAAGTGAAAAACACTCACTCACATGTCACGTATGGTATGCGACCTTTAAATGACGCTCGGTGGTGTGCAACTTTTGTCCTTAATCCAAGATTCCGTAGCAGACAAGCGGAATTCAGGACGCAGTTTTAGCATCTCATCAAAAGGCATGCACAGCCTTATAGCATCGATCGAGTAGGCCATTTGCCGCTGCATTGTCAAAATCCACAGTAGCTATTTTTAATTTTTTTATTTTTTAACTTTTAGGTATGACGCAATTCTGTGCGTCACTAAATGCCAAAATTGTCGATGGCATAAAGACCGAAGATGCCAGGAAGTAGTCTAATTCACCTATTTTTTGAATGTGAACATTTTAGCCGTAGGGCTTTCAATCTTGATTGCAAGGTAATTGGCTGGGCCTTGTGTACTTTTTGTGCAACTTAGCGTCAGTTCAAATGACACCAGCTTGTTAGCATTCAGAACCTCATGTTGATCGTTGCACCATAAATTATTTTTCTTCACATGAAATGGCATATTTAAGCATAATAGAGTCGGGGTTATTTCATCCGGGAGGGAGTCACGCTTCTCACGCTTTTGGAAACAGACAACTGCTATAGAATTTGCTTAATAAAAGGACGCCTACTAATAGACATAGTGGCATGCTAATTGAAAGTACGTCCGTTGCTTGCGCGGTTTTTGACTATGCTGCCGTTGGTGTCCGAACTCAAGACACTCGATCTTTTTTCCGCATTGATGACTAACCCAGGAGCCAGACTCAATTTAAAGTGGTTCTGCTAATAGGGTAAATGGCATTGTTTTTTGGAAAATCGACGCCTGTGGTCGTTATATAGGCTCAGACAATAAAGGCGATGATTGTAGTGTGTGTGAAGTTTTCTCCATAGGTAGTAGTCTAACGAGGCTTAATACCAGTCTCAAATCAATGCACCGCTTACTTTCCAATTCACGGCCACTTTGGGAAAAAGACACATCATCTGTAACTTTAAAATGGCAAATAAAACTATAGTGAAATCTATCCGAGATGAGCTGTTGCAACTCCTGGTGCTACCCACGTCGATGTATGCGGTGGAGTTGCTTGAGATAAGGAGAAAATGAACAGCTGCTGCTACGTCCATCAATTCGCCGATGCAGATGAAGATGAAATAAACAGACAGCGACGCGCAAAAAATGGGCGAAATTTTAGCAACTGGCGAATCTGTCTGAAATCGGAATAAAAACAGCTGTCAGAGTAGCTTTGCGAAGAAACCGCAAGGCAATGACGGCGCGGGCGACAAATGGCTTAAGTCCATGCCAGCGGCTCGTCAGCTGGCATCGTTTATGCGAAATTCAAAAACGCCTGTCTGCCGCCATGGTAACAATGCACAGGAAATAGCGTACGAGGTGGTGGTATTTAGCCCCAAAAGGCATGACTCAGTATCGTGCTGATATAGCAGGATGGGTGGCTTTGAGTGTTAAAGACTGAGTCAGGCGTGGCAAGTGATGAATATTGCTTTCGTGCAGCAACCATCAAATGACCATAATTTGTTTGACTTTGAAAGGTCTTTAATAATCCATAGGTAGCTCGGATCGCGTTTTTGCAACCCTTATCAAAACTTTTCTTCCCAAGACTGAAGACCGTTAGTTAAAATTTTTGACAGGTATTGAAAAATAAATTTGTGCGTTGACATCAATTTTATTTATTATTTGGTTTCAAGGATGGGACTAGACCAAATATTTCTGTACTACTACAATCCCTACCTATTCAGTAACTTAAATCATGCTTTCGATTTTGTGGAGCTATGAAGCTTCCAAATTAAAATGTCATACCAGCAATCCCGGATGCAATGATGAAATCCATATGCTACAATGCTTGAGCCTCATGAGTTTAGGTTGCATCAAGAGATTCATCAGTGTAAATCACCTCTCGCATTGATGTCATTCACTTTTCAGGAGCTTACAACACTCATGGTTTTGAAGCACTTTTCACTAGACTCAGTCACCATGTCGACGAGAAAATCCATTTCTATAAGTCAGTTTCAGTTTTGAAATATACTTATCTTGGAAGGTCAGACAAAAATTCGATGACTCAAATGCCTTGCTTCCTGGAAAATTGATTAAAAATCAACCCCGGTTCATCCTAAGGTCGACCCAAGTCATTGGAGTCATAAGGGTGCTAAGCATTTAAATCAAATAACGGGTTTTGGAGTCTCAGCAGAGGTGAAGGCAGATTAATTGCATTTTCTTTATCAATAAAGGATGCCTTTTATGCACCTTGTCTACCGCGATGTGCATTGAGAATTGCTTCAAACTCATTTTACGTCATGTTAATCAACCAGGTGGCCCTTTGGGGGCGATACCTTGAGGGGCAATAATCGCCTAAGATCCGTAAAATATGCTTTTCAAAGCTTCTCTCTGTTTAACAAATCCTGTTAAGGCAAAGATGAAATTCGGATTTGCCTAAACCGGAACCATATAGAACTAATCAAATCTCCAGACGCTAAATACTTCACATGTCAATTACAAGAAAGGCACATCTTAAATGTACATAGCTTATTTTCTAATCCATGTAAAATTTGTTCAGAGAAGATTGTGTAAATAAGTTTTCCGGTTTTTTGGTTTGGTTTGACTTATTTTTGAACTAACTTCTTACAAGGCATATAGTATTTTTGTCATTTAACACTATTCGTTTTAGTTTCACTGGCAGCAATATTCATGCTTTTTCATTAGAACTTGTTTTTTGATAACTCATAGTGTTTCTCAATACATAAACAGCAATTTCTTAATGTGCTACGCAAATAGCCTAAAATAGAAATCGCTCTCACCCCAAGTCGTCAATCCTCCGCTTGACGAGAGTCATTTCCCCTTGGACTGACAGAGCTCTAAAAGCAGGATCTATGTTTTTCCATCTGCGACGTTGCACAAAGCCACTTTTTTAAAGCAGGGTACCCGTCCACGGTCTTGTGGAAAACCTCCTTTTGGCGCGGGCTGATGGTTGAAACTCGATAACTCCAGTTTTTTGCAGTATACAGATATCATGGCGAGAAAGCAACATCAGACAAGGGTGAAACATCTATGTTGATTTATTCTTTCCTTAATACCAACACTGTTGGAATAGGGCACTCTGCCGTTTGTGAAATTTGTCTGCTTTCAACCCAAATAAAGAAAATGTTTCCTGTGGAAATGTCTTTTCGTAAAAAGCACCTAGCACCTTTTGTCCAAAGATATTAAAGGCCCCTTGACTCTGGCATTTTTATAAATGCCACAATATTGTCTCACTTATAATTGTGTGGGCATGTTTTACGTCATATTAATCGCTATTCCAGCAAAAGTGTTTGTTTACTCATGGCCCCAACCGGTTTGTGGGAATTGTCAAATGTCCACCGGGGACTGAATCATCTTAAACCGGGGATCCTCGTTTGGGTTGGCTTTACCTAATCATCACACAAAATTGACTAGGGAGGATTCTATCTTCAACTTTTTCCGCAAAAATGGCTTAAGTGAAGCAAGGAAGACCTTGGGGGATCATTTTAAGACACATCACCTTTCTAGCTAACTGAAGGTGGTAAATCACTTTTTCCTTCCCAAAATCTTCAAGCTTTACAACAAATTGCAATTTTGCCAACGTTGCAGTAGTTCAATTGGGGAAATTCAAATTTTTTTGATTTTAAAAGAATGTGACAAAATTTGTACTTTTTGTGATTTAGTTCCCCTTCTTTTAGGGTCCCAAACCACTGCCGAAAAGGCAGCGATTATTTTGAAGGAACTATCAGGCACTTTACGCAGAAGTCGATAGTGCACGCCAAGCTAGTAATACATTTTAAGCAGAACCACAACAGAATGAATAAGCCATTGCAAAGCAGGGATGTTAATTGCACACACCAAATTTTAACGCTGCTCCTCAAAATGTGTGCCTTTAACCATCATATACTTTTGTCTTCGCAGCCGCCCCTGTCTTTCGCCATGCTCGTGGCTAATATGGGACACTTAGATGCCCCCTTCCTTTCTGACAAAAGGGCAGAAGTTAATCTCGTCAAGACGACTTTTAGTAGGCCTACAATAAGTTGTGCACAGACAAGTTAAATGTGCGTCTGATCTGTATGATGGGAATACACTAAAGGAATAGCGTTACTTCAAGTACTGCTAACTTTGAATAAGTGGGGCTAGGACTAAAAAGGTTTTGAGAATTATAACCAATATCGAGATGTGCTGTACTTGTGCTAGTGTGGCAAATTATATTGTATTTCCGTTCTAATTGATAGACTCAATATGGCTCCGTTGACACCAGTTCTGTAGCTGTGGAAAATTTTATCTATTTCAGGCAACACTTCTTAAATAGTGCGACGCTTTCCTTTGCGGACAAGCACTCTGTTATTGCATTAAACACTTTGGGCCCAAAAGATTGGTTGTTTATCTGATTATCGGTAGAGTAGAGCTTTGAGAAATCACTTCGACAAGTCCAAATGTCACTTACGCACATCACTGGTATGTTTTACGCTGTCAATGGAGCGCCTAGTCGAAAACCATCCTGTTTATGTGCAAAACTGAAAAGAATGTCACTGTCGTAAAAAATTGGAACATTTCTAAAAGCTTGTATTTCTTATTATGAGCAGCTGTTTACGTTTCTGGGCCAATTAAAAGAATAAACATTTGGTTATTCTAGCCGCATGAAAGGAACTGTTCTACTAATGCTGAAAAATAATTACACTAACAGCTCCGAATGTAATTTAGGAGTTGGAATTAACACCTACACCACCGAACCAAACTATGCATTTCATACACCTAACGACAACTGAAGTTTTAGGAGTGGAATGTTTTCCTCTATAAATATTATATGCGCATACTTTGAAATATTAACTAATAGTTTAGAAGGAAACTAGAATTTCTAAATATGTTTGCCATTTCATCGCCGGCCTATAACTCACACCCCTAAGCATTGTTTTAAGTCCCGGCATATGCTTTGAGACCTCTCTGAACAGCAGCATCTCACACACTTCTTTTAGATGGAATCACATTACTCACGCCTACGTGAAAAGGAAACACAAGTTTATAATATCCTATGTGTTTTCGACAAACTAGCCACGAAAAATGCACAAGAAGGCTAATCGCACAAGTAAAATCGCAACCGTTTGAGATGCAAATGAGTTTCCAGTGGTGCCTCTAGTGATGAATAAATTAATTAAATTGCCACAACGAATTTTTTACATTTGGAAAAGTATTGTCAGTCGCTCGATAATGACATTATAGGGAGTAGTTGTCTTTCTGTGCAATCTCTACTGAACCTTATTAGGTATACTCCCGTTTGATGCGTGCAAAATGGTATACCTTAACAAAAGACTTTGCATATTTAAACAAGCATTTTTTTAAGTTAAAGGCTAATATCCACTTGGCTGCCATCTTAATAAGGTGCCCTCAAAACTATTGGAGGGAGACAGTAGAGCATCTAAGTTTAACTCCATACAACAGCTCGTAATCTGTGACATTCGCAGAGAGGATAAAGCGCTTGTTATTCTAAAAACAATTTAGTTGTAAAATTGACTTAGACAGCAAGGGATTAATTCCTTTTGTAAGATAAAGTACGGCAGCCGTTGCTCGGACATTCGCGCCTTTCGTTTAAATTGAACGCGTTTAGTGGATTAAGCACTTGTCCTGCGAGGACCTACCTTTCAAGGCACATAAACTGCCGCAGCTCTCGTTTAATCCATGGTTATTCGCATTTATCATATAAACTTGCACTAAATTAGGCTAAAACTGAATGGAAAGTTTCATGTGCACCAAACGCAATCGTACGGGTGCGTTGGTGCAACTTTGGGTGTTGTCATTATGCTAAAGAATCACCCAGCAGTGCACAACCGCATCTGATTTGAATAGTTGGTACTTTCCTTTCCCTAAACTCTTTTTATTCGTTTCTGCAGTGTTTGGTGTGTAATGAAGAAATAGCAACCAAAGAACAATTAATGCCACTAAAATCATATTTAGACGCGATACCTAGGTGGCTGTCAATCGTTTAGTTTAGATATAATAGGGGTAGGGCTATTTAAGACGACACGAACCGAAATGTAGTGTCTGCTAAGCACTTTCGTTTTTCAAACCTTGGCTTAGCCCGTTCACTATATTACTTGAAGCGCTTGGACACTACATGAATCATTTTATGATTGACAAATACTTTATTTAAAACGAATATCTTCCTTAAATGGGGTAGGCGAATGCGCCTCCCAGCTCGGCAAAGCGATCCACCGATTAGAAGTGAAATTCGCTTAAAGTAGGGATGTCGGATTGTATTTTCGTGCAAAACTTTTACGAGTGAATTTTATTGCTTCAATCTTCAATTTCTATCATCCTTTACTTAGAATATCATTTTCTCAAGATGCACAAACCCGTTATTAAATGAGAGAAAAAATGCGACAAAACTTGTGTTAAATTTACAAGAGTCCAAAAGCATTCACCCTTATTCGGACACTTTGCTTATTTCTCGAGCAATATTTCTAGTGAAATTTATAAGGAGTACCATTTTGTGTTTTCGCTGCTCCGGTTACACAGGGTGAAAGCAAGCTCTACTAAGGGCACATTGGCGTCTGGAGTAGAAGTTTTTGGCAATATAAACATAATTACAGTGGTTAAAATAGAGGAACTCTGAGTTAAAGTTTCCGAATTTGTTATTTTTTAGTTTGCTGTGATTGCATGAGGAATCAGGTCGCTTGGTGAACCGGTTTAACACACTAAATTGCCCACTTCAACTTTGATGCGCAAGTCTGAAACCAATTAAATGTTTACCATTGTTATATCTTCCTTCATAAGTTACGAGGCTGGCAGATGAAAAGGTTCCTTCCACGAAACCACATCAAATAAATAGCTATATTTTCCAAAAGAGGTAAAATCAGAGAGCAAATAAAACCTGCAGGTTTACCGTTTATTTATTGTTGCGTTGCAAGACATTCCGGCGTTTCCTGCACTGCAATTTAAAAAAATCGCTCTCAGGGAAAGCTTCGACGACTGTGAACTTTACAACAATTTAGTGAGTAGCTTAGCAATAGTTTTCCGCTCGGTAATTTTATATTTTGTTTTTATTTACAATTGATTGACCTTGTGTTAGGTGTGCATTCCCCAATATATACTTGCTAAGAGCACAATTTTCTCGTCTTAATTTTACTTTGGAAAAGGAAGTTTACTTTGTAACTTCATTTCGATTAAGGCACAATGGCTTTTCAAAATATTCTCTTGGTGAACATTTTTATCTTAGGTAAGGATTTGTTTGCAGGGAAAAATCCTAGAGTTTGCCTTTAACTAAGTGGCTCTTATTACCTAGAGGTCCGCTCTTCTAAACTTTTTAAGAAATGACAGACTTATAAAGAGTAATTTAAAAGCCAAGAATATACTTTGGTAGAATTGAGAATTCTTTTGGTCAAACTCTGTAGCCGAAGCTCTTACTGTTTCGATTATCACTACTTTATCGAAGAAAGCAGAATAACGTTTTTTCTCTTTTCGGAGAGCATCGTACTATGGATTTAGCATACTGGATCAATTTTTTTCCATTCGGCTTTTTCCATCCATGGCTAAAAGAGTTAGCCTACACAAGATTTTCCAAAATGGAAAACAACTTTGAGCTAAGTTACCAAGAAATACTCAATCTAACGTTAAGCTTTCGTAATTAACTTGAGCAAAGATGTTGCATTTTTCATGCTAACAGTTTAAGATACGACTTTGTTCTATTCACGATATCCTTATATGGACGTTTCCTTTTGTGACATTAAGTGGCCAAGTTTAGTTGAATGCCACTTCGAGTCCAGGCTGACATTCTGATGCAGCCCCAGAAAACAAAAGTCACAAACGCTTATGTATCCCTCAGATCACCAGTTTGAAGAGCTGACTAATGGTTGAAATTCTAAAGGTGGCATTTAGAGTTGGTAGCATGATTCAAGCGAGTCATAGCTTATGGCTTTATGGGAGCCAGTATTACCAAGGTAAGGCAAAGTATTAAAATGGTGACGCCTTTTATAGCACCCATGGACTGCCTTGGCGATGAAGGAACACATAGTGCTAGAGCAGAATATATACATATATACATATACATACATATATATATATATATCTGTGTGTGTAATTAGGGGCTAACCTGCCCAGTGAAGGCAAGAAGCACAGGGCACTAAGTAGCCCTATAGCAATACCGAGAGTTAAGCAACCAAAGTATTATACTGTCTGGAGTTAAAAGTATTGTATTTTAATAATTTTAACGGTAACTTGGATAAGTTTTAACTGTTTTCAAGTTTACATTCAGTTTCAACTTAATGCGTTTGCATGAAATGTCGTTATTTATATTTGCCACTAACGATCTGGGTCTCCCCATTTCCTTGTATCCAATCCCAGCCCTCTGAGTGGGTTCGAATTGTGGGAAACAAAAACTACTTTCTCAGCTGCAAAAGAGCAGTAACTGTTAAAAGTTTTCTTCTACCTCTAAGAACTATCAAAGCGGTGGTAGTAGCTTCTTTAGAAGTTTTTTAACATAACAAAGAGAAATGTATATTATTGTGACTATCATATGAAATACTTCGCAATTTTTAATCTGTCTTAGTACTCAGTTATAATTTATGTATTACCTACAGTAGTGAAACTTCCAAACCTAGTGGATACAAAAATTTCTTAATCCCTGAACAAGCAAATCATCCAGTTATATCTGCTTGTAAAGCTTGAGAGGATAATTTGGAAATGTTTGAGGAAAATGAACAAAAAGTGGCTTTGCCTTTGAATAGCAGTATAAAAAACGTACTTTTCGATTTTGGAAATCCAAAATGTACGCTACGTTTTTGTCAAAAGGTATCTACTTCCAGTGGTTGTCTTAGTTCCTGCATTAAAGTAAATTAGCGTCTGTAAGCAGCCTTACCATTTTTGTATACCGCCATATTTTGTCTCATCAAATAAATGTTTTCCCATTACAAGAACATTTAAGCACTTCTTAGACTTGAAAAATTGTTTCTTGATAGATATCTGATGAAGTTGAGACAAACTAGCTAACTTCTACTCCGTGCGTTAATGACCTTTTTAACGCAGTGCCCCACCAGTATTCACATGGAATGCCAGATATTTAGCCATGGGCAAAATTAGATGTATTATTAGTAGTCACTGCAACCTCGAACTGGAAATTAATGCAGATCCACACTTTGGAATAGCAGCGCCGAGCCACAATCCAGATGTGATTTTCTGGAAGTAGTTAAACTTTGAATTTCCTTCAGTTATCAGAATCACTTACCAAAAGCGTTGTGTTTAAAGTCCAGAGCCATTTTCATTCGATGTCGAGGGTGACTCTCATTTATCTTGGTAGTGTATTTTACAAATTAAATCCATGCTTTCGCCCCTGTCATTCCTTTTCCTTTTGTTTTCTTATGGGTGAATAGATCTATCGTTCATTAGAACAATAAACTGCGCCCTGTCAACAAAGAATTTGTATTTTCAATACCACTACGAATTTCAGAATCCGTAAAATGGATAGTTTTGTAAAATGCGGCCCTCTAGGTGACTCAATTAACTTAACATTTAGCAGAAAACAAAAACTACACTAAAGATACATTACCAAATTTTCTCCATGAAATGTGCATGTTACTGACTAAATTTCAACTTTTGTTTGCCTTGGAAATTGGATGTACTTTAATCCTGGTGTAAAATTAGGACAATCAACTGCTGAGAAAGCTTCGTATCCCAATAAAAACTAAAACATGCAAAAATGTGGTGTCAGCCAAGGATATCGAGTTGCGTCCGTTAATGCGACTACAATCTGGCCATACGGAACGTGGTTTACCATACAGGTATGGCATTGCTCTGTAAGTTGTGTCTAATTATGACTTATACATAATTGTCTGGACCAGGAAATGACTAAAGGGGATTGCTTGACCGAGCTGTTTCCTTTGAAGCCAATCACTTTCGCTTTTTTTCAAATTTCTGGATCCTTGCACGTGTCTCCCAACTTCCTCATTACGTAGTCCCAGCGGAGTAAAATATTTGCTTCTCTTTTTTCATTATTGCCATGTCGGCCAATGACGGCAAGAATTTTTCCATCCTCCTTTCTCGGAAAGTGTTGCAAGCCCTTCCAACTTCTATTCCATAAACGGACGTGAAATATTTCCGTACGTGAAGGGACCGTCTACTTGTTCGGAGTAATAAATTTTTCGACCAATTTCTTGACAACCAAAAAATTAATTTTATATTTACGCAAAGTAATGCTTTTTCACTCTTTTAGTCTTTACTTTTGCTTCTTGAAGCCACTTTGGTTATAGCATGAAACCGTTTTGCATGTCAATTCGTGCTGAGAATAGGTTATTAAAACCATGTTTGCACAGCGTTTTTATAACCTTAGCCGTGAATGAACCTAGAGGATTGAAAATTGTTTTTTTCTTAAAATTAGTCAAACTTAAAGTTACGATATAGATTTTCATTAAAAATAGTTTGAGTTTTATTTTCAACTTGACTCGATTTACTAGTAAGATGAAAGGGTGTGTCTAAGATTTGTTACCCGAAATGTATGAGTAGCGTCTAAGAGGTGCTCCCACATTCACTTTATGAAGTATTGGGAAAATGGATAAAGTACTAGCTGACTGTAACTTCCCGATCTATACGGCCAATTCTGCTTGAGGGTCTATTTGTTCTTCCACTTTGCTGCGTAACTTTGGTGGATATAAGGTCCGTCGGCGTAACAAGTTATCCGCGTTGGATTGTTTGTATATAATGGAAAGAGGGCTATTTGTCGCTTAATGGTCTTTGAGTGACTTGAAATACTAAAACAAACCCACTGGTGAGGTGGTTAAAGATCACCGCGTAAACCAAATCCCAGTCACGAGCACAGGAAAGATTTAGCGAAGTTGTTGACAAAAAACAAAATAAGAAAGAATAAAGTTGCTGATGCTAATAATTTTAGTACCTGTTCTTAAGCATTTTCAAACATTTCTTAAATACACGGGTTAGTTAATGCACTACACCATGTAAAGCCGTGGTTTAAAGTTAATCAAACCATCACTGGACTGTGATGGGCAGCGTGAAAATTGAATCTTTAGTCAGATCATTCGACTTCCGCAAATATTAAACCTGTCTCTCAGGTGTTAAAGGGCGATGGATTGTGGAGAGATTACTTGAAGAAAAAGCGGATGATATCCTAATGCATAAACATTGCTAAGTCAGAATGGCTGGCATTTTGGGCCCAAGCGGATGGCAGTGATTTACTGGGCTGGGCTCGTGTGAGGATGTGTACATCGGTGGACGGGTGGATGGGCGGGACCGAAATACGATTGGCTGACATTTCCCATGGAAGTGCGACATCCTTGTGACATAATATGTTCTTTCCCCGACTGTCAGAAGAGTCCCAGCGCTATTAACTTATATTTCCTTAACTTTAAGCTCAATATTTCTCATGCGTACACTTCGATTCACCGTCTGCCACATCCAAGGACGATTATTCACCCACTACAAGGAAAAGCTACCTAAATTAAGTGATTTTTCTGCCCCGTACCATTTTTTGAATGAAAAAATACCAATATACTTCACATGAGCAGGACCTTCAGTAAATTTTAGACCGTAGGTGTTTACGTTAATTACTGCAACTTGGTGAAAAAAAGCAAAATATGCCTATATGATAAGTATCATCGGATCCAGCTTGACAATAGTTTCCGCATCTATAAATTTACTCTATAATATTATTTTTATTAATTAGAAACGGTTTTACAAATTTTGTGAACATTCAAAAAGGCTTTCTTAAGTGGAAAATAAAATTAATTAATTATGGCAAAGGTGGAATCCTAAAACACATTCATTTATATGTCCTTGCATGCTGTGCATAGTGGTTATATTGTAGGTACGTGGACTTCGCAGCTGCCCTGGAAAATAGTGGAACAGTTAAAGTAAACATATAAAAACGTAAAATGCTTAACGTCATTGGTTTAAAATCACCAAAAGGGTAGATCGATAGTTAAGCCCGGGCAGTTTTGGTTGCTCTCCTTTAGTACAATGAAATTAGAAAGTGCTCCACAATGTGTAGAGTTTCTGTACTAACTCTGGGTAGATTGTTTAAAATAAAGTAACAGCATTGTCGGTCATTGCACCGATAGGCTTATAAGGAAAGCAATGCTGTAATTATTCGCAAACGACGCCATAAAAGTCCGCAGAAGTATGCTGCAATGATATAATGCTGCTCTATATCAACCTCGATTTCCTTCATTATTTCTTCACTGTCCCTAAGCTCTTTTGACTACATATCAAACACGATAACTCGTCCTTATTACCATTTCAGGGGTCATTAAGTCTTATCAATTAAGCTAATACCTACCCTTTCAGAGCATTCAACTTTATCCAGCGGAATAACGGAATAATAAGGACAATTTATGACCAAAGTAACGCTTCTACTAGACATAATAATCAAGAATATGGTCTCACATCTGCCCGAAACTAAGAACGATCACTAAATGCGGTTTGAAGATATTGATAAAAAGACTATCAAACGAGTCTTTAGTCAGGAGATAATGCTGTAAAAATTAGCACAATCCCTATAGTGTGTCTATTAGGCACGACATACGACATTTTGGACGGGCGACAAAAGGAAACTCGAAATTAGGAGCGCACACCAGTGGACTGGGAGATGTGACTAGCAGAGCGACTTCACACGCAATCCCCCTATCGTCACTCCAGGCGAAGACTTTGAAGCCGGCGAGGCCGCTCCACTACCATGTAACCTTTAGTAATGACTGCAGCATAAGTTAGACTGTCAAACTCCACAATTGTCTATCGTGTATTTGGCATGACCGTCACATCCACTGCCATAACTTTGGCTAGGCTTCCGTGCTATTAATGCTTGAATGACGCAGCCATACGCGTGACATCGTAGGTATATTTATCCTAAACACTAAGCCTGAATTTAGGTTATTCCCGCAATCATTTCTCATGCGTATTTATAATTATGTGCTAATAAGTTATTCTAAATACAAAGTAGCATTTTTCATGTGACATTTCCGCGATGTTAAGTTTCTAGCACTGTCTGTCTCTGCCTATGATTCCTTTACTCATGATATGTCGGATAACTAATGTCAAAAGCTTTTACCTCATGCATGATAATTTAAACAGTTCACTCACTAAAGAAACCCGGTTATCTGATGTTTTTCACAGGTTCTGCTACTCTGAAAGTCAATATAGGGAACATGGCAATATTTTTAATTTCCTTCACTCATAATCGACCTCAAAGGCAGGTTAAAATGATGCTTCCGAAGCCTCTGAGTTGGATACCATATCCACTAGGTAGGAGTTAGGCATTGACAACAAACCGCTTAAACCTATTGCGACTATTTGTTGCTTCGAATCAACTGTGTTAATGGTAAGTTACTCTGTGAAGTGGGGTAACTAATTCGCGTTTATAGCCATTTTTAACTAAAAGCTGCAATAAAAAAGGGCTTTCATCTACTTTATCGCATATTTATTCTGTTGGGATTTCTAAAGCATTCTGGTTTTTTCCGTAATGTTCTTTTAGGTTTTTCACGTGAATAAATCGATGGTTTTTGGCAAAAAACATCCTGTCTAAACTTAGTTAAATCCCTATGCTGTAAAATTGATCGTCCACTTAATTTAGGTGTGGAGTAGATCAGGTTTTGACGCCAATTGAGTTAGCTTTCAACAGTTGTCCCTTAGTAATTATTGGTTTTGTGCAGGAGATTCACTTTAACTAGGTGAACTCGGCCCATTAGAAAGATGATGCGATCGCTCAAGCTTACCATAACTTCGTTGTGCAAACATCTTGACAACTTAGTGAAAATGGGATTCGATTGAGAGCGGCATCTTTAATCGTTAAAAGTTGCAATTTATTATCTGCTCTGGTTGCGGACTTCTACTTCTTTGAAATCCCATGATTAAATGTCCTGACTTTCGTATTTTCGCCTTATCTGTATATCAGCGAAAACTTCAGGGCTGTGTTATTAGAATGCGCATGCACGATATTTCAAAGAACTCTCTTGGAGATGAAAGTATGCGGTGTCTAAGCAGGAGTAAGCATCAAGTTAAGTCGATTTTAATGTTAATCAAGACCGGGTAAGAAATGTAATGAATTCTTTATCAGTATATCGTGTAGTTTTCCATGGAATGAGACCAAGTCTGGCTGCATCCTTGCATCAAGGGTGGACTGGGCAATTGTTGGTGGCTCATTCAACCTTGTTTAAAATTAGCGCATTTAAAGAAATTCCACTTCAGAGTAGTGAAGAAGTTCGTTTGTTTAAAAGAAGCTGAAGCCTCCTAGCAGAAGTGTAAGTCTAGCCTGAGAGAAATATGACCATGGTTTGAGTTGCCCAAATATGCGCAGCAATAATATCCCGTGTTTTTTTGCGACTTGCATTAAAGAGTCAGCACTTAGACTCAGGGCACTTTCTGATAAGCATTATTGTAGCAACTTTTTGTACCGTTTAAAGTTAGTGATAATTCTCCACTTGGTATGCTAAAAGGTCTCATAATTCGAAATCTAAGACGAAAGTCAGACAATTGGATGTCGCTAGGAGGAAACTCTAGAAGCAGGGGGCAAGAGGGTTTGCATGAAACCGCAGTTGTAACACGAAGAGATAATTGTAGGTTGCAGTAGTTTTGCGTTTGGATAAAATCAGATAAATTTAAAAAGGCTTTCACACAAGTTAATCAAATTGCATGGAACGGGCCGGCTTGGTCAATCACTTTCATATTAGAGATACATTGTTATGATCAAGTGGGTATAAGTATTATGCAGATAAAAGGCTTCCAATTACTAGATTTAACATTACCACATGCATCCGAATAATTAAATCCAATGCTTTGTTCTAATGAAAAAATTCAGTTTTTTTGATTTGCAACAATGATTAAAGAAAACGTATGGGCCATATTTTACCGAGGCAGGGTTGTATGCCCTTTGCCTTCGCAGTAGGCTTGAACAACAGTTTTGCAGTGATTGTTTAGACATTAAAGTTTTAAAATACACAGCTAATGAGCTTTTACTTTGTGCCGCTTACAAGACTAAATCATCAATTAGAAGCAGCTTAATCCGTATTTTTAAATTAAATGCGTCTCCTTAGGATGAGGAAAGCATTACCATCCATTATAAAGCGACCAGTGAATACCAACAATGCTTTTGCCAATCGAGGGAGGATACCGCTGGCTCCCAGGAAAAGCACGACTAAATGCGATCACTGATTTCGCTTTGTACGCCTAATATATAAAAGTGATCAGAGATTTTTATCCTCATCGGAAGCTTAAGATGAGTCTTATCGGTTCGGTGGCAGGCGTTTTTTGAGATCGCTATCGGATTTACATGCGATCGGTTAGGGCCAATCGTTTGAAAGAGCGCAAATGCATTTGGATGCAGATTCGCCGTAGTGCTTTCTTTTCAGTCTGCCTCAAACCATAAAAATACATCGTCGAATGAGACAGTTTTGAGGTTGAGCCGCTTCCCACTCTGCTGTCTAGAGCAAAGATTATCACCTGGCAAATGAGTCTTCAATTTAATAGATTAGGAGTCTGGTAGTATGTTTAAACTTTTCTCACATATGTTGAAGCTTACAAGGCTTAATGTGATCGGCTTCATTTGCATAAATATAATTTTCAGTGCAATCAGGTCATCAAGCAGTTAAAGCAAGGTCTGATTAACTTGGGGGTTAGTCTCGCGCCTTGTGTGCCATGGGCCCTCGCGATGGGCACCTTTTTGTGAATTACAAACTAACACATCATATTGAACTAATCTGTGCTTGTAATTTACCAATTATATTATCCAGTTTCGAAGGGGAGTCTTTTGGAGGCAACCTTGAAATCATGCATTAATTTTCACGCAACGCCAACGTTGTAAAGAAATTTCAGTTGTCTTCACCACGTAGCAGCAAACCTTGCACAGACCCATCAAGAATTTAGAAGTATTAATTTAAGGTAATTACAAATTTTGTGAGGTTACAATCATTTGATTATTAAAAGTGGATCATTATTTTTTACTCAGCTTCTATTAGCTGCACCTACTTCACACACTCGCTCGAGGAAATAGAATTGTTGTATACAAAAATTAGCATGATTCGAGAGCCAATTTATTTGATTAAGCCAACAAAATTAATGCTGGAAACGTGAGGTCCTACTCTTAAGATATATTATCTGTCAAAGTGAAGTCATAAAGATACCGACTTCTGGTAAAATTAGGTATAAGGTGCTCAAACAAGGCAGTTATGTTGCGTGAGCATCGAAGTAAGACCAGTTCACCTAACAATTTTTGTTCCGGACGAGGGCTCATATAAATAATTCCGAGCTGCACATGCTCCCATAAATCACTCTCCGTCCATCGAACACCGTATCACCTGAAACTATAAACACCTGTACACGTATTTAATGGTGTGCACATGCAAGCATACAAACGCTGGTCCGAGGATAAATTTTGCTATGATTAGCCGATGAGGCCGGCGAAGTTGACGAACGCATATCAAACCAAATTAAACCAAACCAACCCTACTTCACCATCATCTTAAGAGGTCCCATCCCAACATATTGTAAATTAAGAAAAATTGCTCTGGCGTAAAATGAACTTGGTAGGAGAGGATGAATATCAAAGTGAGCGATATAGGAACGGATTCAATAAGGCTTTTAAAACCGCGGTTACAAATTGGTCAAATTGATAAATATGAGCCCACAACTGAATCTTAGCTAGCAATTAACTAAAAAGTTGATGCTGTTGAAGCTAAATGAGTGATTTGATTAAGGTCTTCCAAAATTGCATGCAACGGAATTGTTTTCATGCTTTTAGGGGCTTTTAAGCATTGCCTCAGAAATGCAAATAACTATTCTTTAATCACTAACTAAGCCAAGGACCTTACTTTTACTGAGCAATGGTATTCCTAATGGCTTATTAAATATTTATATAGTGAGGTGCAATGGAATACAGCTTCCTCGCTGGTGCAACTGCCATCCTATCATGGCTGGGAAGAAACTTGTCTTGTTTACCCAGGCTATATATCAATAGCCGAAATATACCCCCCCTCCCGAATATCAATCAAAAAGTGTATGAAGCTGGACACTCACTATGGCCAAAGAAAACACATGCCACGCGCACCGATGAAATTTGGTGTGCCCGTGTTAGTTGCTGGGCTGAGCTTTTGTTGAGCCCCGCTTTCCATGTATGCAGGGGTAGAAGCCGCATCAATAACCGCACGTGCATTCCTCACTGTGTGCGTGCGCGAGTGCACCGATGCGTCGTGGAGGGGGGAAGGGGGGGTGAGGTTATGAAAAATCCACTGTATGCTGCGTTCCTGCGTTCCTTCACTTCTCCATCATCTGGGACCGCACAGTCTTGTGATGATGGCTGTTGTTCCCACTCTCTCATCCTGGACCCTGGCGCATCCGTCGCTATCTCCATTGCAGCCACCGTGCCGCGTTGTGACTCACAAAGTCCGCAAGGCGTACACGCGTTTGCGCGCGGTTGCATGTGTGCATGCAACAGCTGCGTGGTTTACACCATTGTCCCCTCATTAGAGCACAGAGTGCCTATTCATCGGTCCCCTCTTTTCCATTCACCTCCTACCCACTTTCTCTCTTTCGGCAAAGAGCCCAAATGCTTGTGCACATCCCGCCATTATATGCATTTTCAGGTTAACCTACATAAAATGTATTTACCATGCCTACAGCTGTCTTGCCAGCCTCCTGTCTGGGAAGGGCATGAATTTATCGAAGTTATTACCTCAAATGGTAAACCGTGAAGAGATTCACTGATGCTATTTTCTCAACAGCTAATTTGTGCATGCTGGATGAATGTAAATCGCTTGATTGTGATCAATTAGAAATACGTACAAGCGTGTAGTAATGTGGGCCAATCATCTAAAAACAAAGCGTTTTACGAAATCAGCCAACTATTGGACAGCCCTTGATCTTATTCCAAGCAAAAGTTGCGTACTGATAAACTTAGCAGATTCGTGAAACACTTTTGTTGGAAAATTGATAAAGATTTTAAGTAGCAGCGCTTTGGAAGTTACAGCCTTTGTCCAGACTGTTAGCAGTATTACCGTACCCCTCTTCATGAGATGCTGGCGTTAGTCATTAGTAGGGCCCTAGCAACCGTGTTCTAGCACATTTTGTAGGTTTCTTTGTATGAACATTGTTGTGTGGTTAATCAACACCACCTTGAAACATATATACTGAAGGCAATCGCCTTAACATTGAATGAAGTGGTCAAACAAGGTAAAATATTCAATTAACATCAGTCGCACTCACATGACTCGATGCCAAGAAGCGTATTCGCTATTTCTTTCAGACTCGTAAAATGTATTAATTTCTTCGTAAAAGTAAATGTCGAAGTTTTGTACCGTCCAATTTAAGAGTGCAGTTCCACTCCTCATTGTTCCAATATCATGCTTCCACTGAGTGCGGGGGAAATTCTTCTATCAAATAGTGGGGGCACGAATGCGGTTTTTCAGTAATATTACTACAGTATATGTTAGAGACAGAGAGTACAACTGCTACTTAGATGTCAGCTATGATGGCAAAGCTCCACTAAAAACAGGAATACATTCTTTTCACAATCTTAATACTTTATTAAAATAGAATTTGGGGATCAGAATATTCGGCCTCGCAATTTTTTCACCTGAAGCCAACTTAAAAACTGCGCTTTCAGTACACACGGAAAAAAATCTCCAGCTAAAATTGATCGCAGTAAAATATGGGAAAATATTTGGACAATTCGAAAGTGTAAGACTCCAATAAGTTAAACTTCTCCTTTCAATTGTTTGCTTCGTTTTAAAAAATCATCAACTTTCGCAAGTCTTGGCTATGAAAACATTAGTGAAAATAAATACCCTAATATTTTTAAGGAATTCCAATTGTATTTTTAGAACTGATTTTGATTCCGGTTGATTGAATGCCTACACTGCCTTGGCCATTTATGCTTTTCTGCCATCTAACATACAATAACTACATATTGCAGAAAACATCCCACTTTTATGACTCCACAAGCGATTTTGATCGCTTAAGACTTCTATGCATTGAAAGAACAGTTGTAACAATTTTGCACGGCTAGTTAGATACTAAGTCCTGGAAAAATCGGTTGCAGTAAGCTAACATATGGATGCTCAAATCCCATAGGCTACTAAAAAGGACTTTGCTCAGCTAAAAATACTGTCAATCACATCTGTCAATTTTGCGTAGCACTGGCTCCGCATCACAAGAAAATACTCCATTAAACTAATCTCCAGGGCGTCCAATTCACTGCGTGCAGTTCCTATTGAAACGGTGTTACCGCTCATTATGAATGAGTGGAGGAGACTTCCGTCAATCCACCATCGTAATGCCGCATACAGGCCTAGTGAAGGAAAGTTTTTCAAAATGCTCATTATTAGGGTGAGCTTACTGCAGGACACTCACCCACCAAGTAAACATTAACCCCAACACTAAGCAGTTGCAGGAGACTGCTGATTTCATCATCTCTTCCCCTAACGTTAAAGCGATTCTAGCTCGAAACAGAATTGGGAAACAAACAAAAGTTAATGCATCAGCGAATGATGGAAACGTTTATTGGTTAGTGGGTTGATTTTGTGGAAATCTGGTCCTAAATACCTAGAGAACCCACATTGCTCTCAGTCAAAGTAATTTAATGTAATCAGAACCGAATGTGCATTTAAGCAATTGGGTGTTTTCAGGTAACTAGAAGTATTTTTCTTTAAACAATTTCATCATATTAGGAATTCAGGGCTGTGGAACGACACATCTTTGCACGCGTCCGTGGCATGAGTACCGCGATCACCAAACGCTTGACCAGGCACTGTCGTTTTGTACGATCTTTGAGGAATTTCACATTGGCACTGCCATTCTATTAACAGCAAATATTAAACAATTATTCAGCATTTCCGAGATGTGCACTGTTGGCCAGTTAAGGTTTGGCCAATGAAGGTGAAAAATTTAGTTTTCATTTTAAACTTTATGGAAATTTTACACATTAGACAAATCCTAACCTTTAAGTGGGTGTCTGATTTCTAATCAGAAGTAAAACGTCGGATTATTAGTTGGAAGTTTCCAAAAGAATTGTTTAAATTTATTCCTATCATATCAGATCTTCAACTTTTCGCTTGTGAAAAGTGGTGTCAATCATCAAAGCAGTAATTTTTTAGTTACTTAAGTTTTACCAAGCAAAATTATTTAAACTCACTCCTTAAAAGAGTAGTAAAGTGACCCGGTCTTAGATTTGAATTTTCTAAGGATTTCCTGCGAAATAAATGCTGGGAACGCCAAACCACACATTGCAACGTCTCTCTCCAAGTTGATAAGACACAAACTTCCGTGACTATGACAACAGTACGAAACAACATTAACAAATACTCGTAATCCAGAAAGGCGAGATAATGATCAATTTATAAAATGGCTAATGTGCTCCACGCAATTTCAAAACAACGAATAGTTAATAAAACGAATTTTACATGGCGATGGCAAATAGGAGAAGTTAAAACAAATTTTGATAAAAGCGTCCTCTCAAAGGCGGTTGGTGGGTCTTCCCTGGGATAATCGCCTTAATGCATATGCACGAGTGTGTGCGCCTGTGTATGTATGCGTGTCCCAGCAACCTTGGCCAAACGAGACGTCCTGCATAAATCATGCGACAATCGTGGTTTGCATCCCTTCAGTCAAAGTGATGGGTGCAAAAGAAATTCGCCCTCACCATCAGCAGGATCAGTAGGAAAAGTTTTGAGCAAATTGCCTTGGAATGCCAGTTCTCTTCTGTTTCTCAATATCCCCTGATTATAAGCCATTTTCAAAAAACTGATTATTTATTAGTTGGTTAACACGACCCTTTTTAGTTTGGTCAACTTAACTTCCCCCACTGTTTTAGACAGTGAGATATGGGACTTGAAAGTGCACTTAACTATTATCAGGTGTTTTGAACCTTGCTATCAGAATTAAGTCATTTCGAGCATCCACGCTAATCTACATACTGTTCGAAACAATCATGGTCCTTGAGTTCTCACAAAGGAGGAAAAGGCCCAGATTACAACACTCAAATAAAGCCAAATTGTCCTTTCCTTAGAGAAAAATGAGTCAGCATCGCTTCGATGTATGTTCCAAATCCAGTGACTTACCTGACGCTTCTATCATCATGCCTTATTTACATTTTGATCAGTCAGGCAATTTTATTAACTAGCGTAGCGATACTTTATTGAACTTTGGTTTTAAAAGCGAATTTAAATTACGCCATCCTGACTTTGCAAAGGCTGTCAGCATTTGAGCCACCAAAGAGGGGGAGGGAGAAGTAAAGAAAAGAACGATAATAAAAATGTAGAACCGTTTGCTCAAGCTCCTTCAAACGGACCCGGGGCTTTTGACATATGGCCGCCCAAATTTTTAAACAAATTGCGCAAGCGCTTTTCAAACAACTACGTGCTGCGCATGCGATTTGTTTGCCTTTCTCGCATCTTTTTGTCTGTGCCACTTGATGCCCAATGGAACCAATGAAAGATGTTATTATAGCTCCAAAATTTCCTAGCAAATTTTAGTCATACAAACTTAACAATGCCAACTTTATTTGTTTACTTACTTGATAGCATAGTAAATAAAGGTTGATGGTCGTGATTTGGTATGAGGATCGTGTAAAACGCTAGATGAAATATACTTTTGTACCTCATGAAACTTCCCGACCTTAAATTTTCTTTAAGCACAAGTTTTTCTTGACTTAGAAGTACTACTTACAGATGCCATTCTAGAACCAAGTTGGTTGCCATCAGAAGTGATTACCCCTAGGCATGTCTTGGCAATACTAAATGCATAACATCACAATTATCAGCAAGATTTAAAACAGTTATCATTTTCTTCAGAGTCTAAATGTTTGAGATGTGGCGCCAAAAGTTCTTATTCCTCCTAAATGAATACTATCGGTAAGCAGTAAAATAGGTTTGCATTTTATTGAAAGCGCAGTTAGTCAGTCTCAGATTTACCATGCTCTAATTCATTAAAGTAAACAGTTGGTGCATCAAGAACTCCAAATTAGATTTAAATCGAGAAAGGTGTAACGTTTGCGGTGAATACTCTGCGGCTAAGCATGATTCCCAAAAGATAAAATTGCCCCGCAAATAACTTTGCTACAGAAAGTATCATCAAGTCCCACAAATCTGCTAAATGCAATACTTTTAAAGCTTTAATGTCCTTACATGAATTCAAGTTTAACGCAATCACGGCTCTTGTGTCGTAGGGTTTGCAAATGTTTACTATTAAATGTTTCAATCTTGTTTAGTCTATGTGTGCGTGCAATACCGATCCCGAATGTTTCGGGTTATTTGAAATGTATCGATGAGGTATTCAGTGAAAACTAAGTACATTTATTTAGCGCAGCACCACTAAGTGCCGCAGAACATCATTTGAACTTTCTACCATAAGGCAAATACAAATTTTTTTCAATACGATTGTCAAATACCCTAAAAGTAGCCAGTTTCCGTGAAATCTAAAAGAGACCATTCGCGAAAGGAAAGGAACACCTAATTTTTTTAGCTTTATGTGTTTTTCGTGTAGCTACCTTCCCAAACCTTAGAGGATTGGGGTTTTTAACATTTTCGCATTAAATCTGGGAATTGCGCCTATCGCCCAGAACGTTTGCATCAGAGAGTATCCACCACTAACACCGATGAAGCATTTCTACCCAATCCGGATTTGTACTTTTCTGTGTAATTGTTCATTAAGCACTACAGCTTCAAGTTACTAAAATAACCTGTTATCTGACTATATCAAGGCGTCTTAACCAGCGACATTGAAAAAAATGCGTGGATAGGTTTTGCTTAACCTTACAGCAACGAGATTACAAGTGGTGTGCAAATAGACTAGCCAAGTTTGGTTAGTACGTATGGGTTGGGTAACGCGAAATCTGAAAGAATGCCAAACACTCAGGTAAAGAGCTTAAAGTTTAGTAACTGAACAGCAAAAGTAGTGTCGGAACCATGGAATTTCAAAATAAAATAATTTGAATCGCTCAGTGCGGATGGTGGTGTTTACTAGTTAAATCCTAGCTGAATATCGACTTATCCCAGCCGATGGATTCGCAGCATGTGCTGACCAAGAATCGGTGCGTGATTAGCTGGTAGGCAGAGAGCCAAAAAAGATTGCTCTTATGAAATTCCTGCCATTATTTTGCAAAGACCACCTGAGACATGTTTATTTTATTGAGTAAAGTTTTGTAATCCCAACTGTTTTCATTTAGTCAAAACAAGGGAATTTCTCGCCTCAAAGGCGACGACTAGGTAATGATTTTTGATAGTGCAGCAAAACGGTGTGGGAATAACTTTAAGCTGTGGCTTGCTATGGTTAGTAGGTCAGGTGCTAATATAACCGCACCACTTCAGACAATCGAAATGCAGATTCTTAAAAAGAAATTGGGCTCCCGTCAAATGGAATAACCAAAACACCAATTGGTCACCTTGATGAGCTTTCCCATCGTTAAACCTTTCAACGTCGTTTAGACGCGGTGGAGATGAGTTGTATTAAGCTTCGAGTTCGTGGGAGGGAGAAGGGTAACTGCCATGACAATAGGTTTGTTTTCGGATCTATAAAAATCTTATGGCAGCCTGACGGCGTCGTAGGCTACTGTCAAACTAGCTATCTGACGAATAGTACAATCAAATCTTCCTAATCACTATAGACAAAGGTCCATGCATACTAATTTCGCCCAAAACCTGCTGAACCCTCCTGAGAACAACTAGCCTTTCTAGAACCCAGCGCGCATATAAATTTTAAATCTTTCAAAAAATTTCGGATGATGAGATTAAGAAACCAGAATACTTGAACTCCCATAAGCGCATTTGTGTGCCTTGATGTCGACAAAAGTGATCGGTCTCAGGAAGCCTGAGACCGCATAGCTCTACATTCAAGGAATGACAAGACCGTTTTTCTATTGGCTGGCCGAACGGCCAATCATGCCAGTGCTAAGGCCTACGAGGCATGCACATCCATGTGCATGCGTGCGTACGTGTGTGTTCACTCGCTAAAGCGTTGATCCACAAGAGCACCGGTGACGGTCAGAGTGCAGAGTTGTGCGCACACGCAAACATACGCACACACACACAAGCCCACGCACACAAATACACGCCCACACCCGTACTGGCCATGTTCTCCACGCTGCAAAGACAGGACTAGTTGTGAAGTCGCTTAAAAACGGAGCCATGCTTATTGTCAGTCCGTTCCTTCAAGGCTCAAGCCTCCATCTCTTTCTAGCCTTTCTCCTTCTTTTCACCCTTCCAGTTCCTATTCTCAGTCTGGGCCAAAACAGCACAAATTGGTCACTGGCTCGTCTGAGGCGCCAGTACATCGATGGACCGGACCCCTTCCATTCGCTAGGTGGAGTTAATGAGGATGGTCAGGCGAGGGCCCCACTTGTGTTGGAGGTGACCCACAACCTCACTGTTGCCAATGGGCCCAAGGGCAGGTGCGGAATATGCGCACGGACATATCGAGTACTAAAGAACCTTCAGTACAAAGCCAGCGTGGAGTGTCAAAGGTATTCGAACAGTCGGCAAGGCGCTCTCGGAGATCTAACGGAATTCTATCACACGGTAAACATGCATGTTCTCTTGAGTACCATTTCTGTTTTAAATTTGTCACTACTTGTAGCGCAAATCGCTTTTAAAATCCATTTCCATGTTCTTTGCAATAACAGTACTTGTAAGGTTTGAGGAATAATGGCTGTAATTTTTAGTAAGCGTTAATTCTTACTCGCCAGTTTTGATTAAAACTATCGTAATTATGCGCTTTTATTGAAGGAGGCAATTGAGTTTATGCATATATTTCCTTCTGGTTGACGTTTGAGTGATCTACCCTTTCTCCCTTTGCATTGGAACGCTATTGAAGACTAATTTGAATAGACAGTTTTGATCTTGGGCAAACGTTATAGCCTAGTATGAAGGACGAATGTTCCGTTTGATTCACTTTGCATTTAGCGAAGGAAACGATTTTCAGCAGGAATATCTTCTAATGAAGACTGTATTTCAAGACATCGCTTCCTGTTGCCCGCTGGAAACATTCTCAACTTCATAGGCGGAGCACAGTATACTTAAACGTCCTACTTTACGTGCCTCCTTCGTGAGGCCCCATTAATGGCTGTGAGTTTGGTGTCACATCGGAAGTTTGAGTGGTATACTCAGCGACTGTGGCGGACTAAATGGTCACCAGTGCGTGTTGCCCACTCTAGCTCCTGCTCATCCATTCATCTGCTTTGGCATGCATTAGCAAGCAAATTGGTTTGATCCTCATGCGGCTACCTTTATTCTCTGGTCTTAGCCGCAAGCGAAGACCATTAATACCACGTAAAGTTGTACCGTTACACATAACAGGTTCGTTTTAACCAAAAGGATACCTAATCAGAATAATTCCCAATGAGTGTAGCTTTGTAGCCGAGGCTGTAGTTTATAAATTTCTGTCCAAAAGTTCTCCTGATAATCATTGTATCACCACGTCCTTACCACAGCTCTCACGACAGGCAATGCAACGGTGTGTTCCCTTCACGAATTGAGACCCAAGCAATCAAGTTTACTGTCAAGCTGCCCATTTGGAGAACCCGGTGACAAATGCTTCGAAACACAGCATCGCCTTTTGATAGTCGCGGCAATTAGTATGCTTCTTTTTGTGTGACCCATTTGCGTAGGTTTTATTTCCGGTTAATGGATTCGAAGCAAAGTGGATACTCTCACTAGTCTCGAATTTATTGCTTCCGGTAGAAAGTAACCAATATGGTACCTGAGTCCCATGTAACAAGCGATTTTTTGGCCTCAGTGCATTTTTCCTTTTAAAAATTAGATTCTTAATAAACCATAGGGACATACAAAATGGCGAACACACATCCAATTTATCTTTTTTCATCAAATTACCGGCAAAGTTTGCATGCAAACAATTTTTTAGCTTGTAAATTAATCAAATTGTGGCCATTGGTCTAATTGACATCACTAACGGTCTGAAATACTGAATTGCCCACATCTTTGCCATAAAATATCTTTGGAGTGTGAGTTAGCAATACAGCGCTAAAGAATGTCACCGATTATGATCTATGTTAACTTTTAAAAAGACAAGGACGATTTAAATATTGAAATCGTCACTTCCGGTTTATAAAGTTTGATCTTTTTACACATTCTTAACTTTACAGTTGGCTTACACCAATTTGTCGAGTTAAATGCCAATATAGCTTACTATTCTCAATAGAACCGCAACTTCTTACGGGGATATATTGTACTCTGATCAGACGAGCGAATTAGTACTTACAGCTTGTCCCCATAGGATACGCTGTTTATTTAATGTAATAAGCTGCATAGTGTAGGGTGTGGACCGAAGCCGATTTTCGCAAGGCACCGCGTGAATCCGATCGCCTCATTGGCGCGGCTTCGTCGCCTGGTTTTTCCTTTGGCGCTTGACAGCCGACAATAAAGGTGGTTTACGTCAGTTTTTTGTAAGTGTGTAGATCACAGGAACTGTTCCCAGGTATAACAAACCACTTTTGTGTTGACTACAGCGAGCTGCAGGAAATAGGAGTGGGAGAGAGGCAAATAGTTTGTCGAAAACTGGTCCACTCACTTGACGCTAATATATCGGACATAAAAGCCATGGCTCCCAGTTATTGGTGCTAACCACCGGTCGCTTATGTGTAATTATGGTTTATTTTCTGTCTTTTAAGTAGCAAGCCTAAAACCGGCTCGCTTTATGCATTTCATTGTTGCAGCGGCTTAACTGCCATCGATACAAAAATAAGCAACTATACCAGGTCGCCTTGTCATGGAGTGCGTCATCATGTGTAGGTCAGTCTGTTAGGCCAAGCCCTATAAACACAGGGTTTGAATGCAGTTGTTTGGCGTTTTGATAAACTAAATGGCTATTTTGATTCCTTCATTATCTAAACTATGTAGAACAACTCATATGTAGTGAAGGGATATAGCTGTAAGATCATGCAGGCAAACAACTCCTGTTTTTCGTGCGGTGTTCTAATTTGTGCAAAATGCGGAATTATGGGTCGGTTTAGCTTCATTAAAGGCACAGCCATGGCTCTTAAAGCACGTGAGTTCTAACATTTTCAATGGCGACAGGTACTTACACGCATACACACACATATCTGTGTGTAACTAAGTCAACGAGGGGTGTCATTGCCGATTTAGACCGGAAGAGGCCTTCGTTTTATTTTCGTGGCGGGGGTGCTGACTAGCATATGCTGCAACGGAAGTGGCTAGTCATCATCATATTGGTCTCTTCGCTTCGTCTCTCTTCGTTTCGCTTCGAATAAACCGCGCACGAGGAACAGGCATTTGGAGACCTGGCAACAGATCTGCGTGAAAGAGTCATAAAAATGATTAAATGACCCCATCGACATCACCGATGATAAGTGGAAATTGACCATTTTAGTTTGGGTTTTAATGATCCTCTGCCTCCGTGTGCATCTTGCAGTGTAGAAGAGCATGATCTATGTTAACGAACTGTGATAGTTTAATTTAAATGTAGAAGTAATGAATTTCTCTTCATTTTCTTGTCGTTTAACGGGAGCTGACTTTTTTAGCAATGCAGCCTACACAAACGTGACGGATATTAGTTGCTTTGACAAATGGTCCTGACAAAGATTGAAGATTCCGAAATTTGAGCAATATTAATCGCTTTGATCCTCATAAAGCTCTCCGAGATAATGTTTCAGGCGACTGTCACCGATGTAACGGAATGACCTTACGACTAGTGCTTTATACAAACCAAGTTCAACTAGAGCCAGCATTGCTAAGGAACACTTTAACAGTGAAGTGCGATACTAATAAATCCCAGGAAAATTGATGTCTACTCTGAAAGATAAAAATGATTTCTTAGAGGTTTTATAACACTTGAACACACAACCAGCTCATCAAATATTGCCTTTAAAAAATCGTAACGGTTAGAGGATGTGATTCGCTTCATGTCGCAATTTTACATTGTGAATTTTCGCACTTTTGTTGGAATGACATCAAGATAATCCACTCACTGTCCAATTACCATGGGTATTTAGGGTATCCCCTTCCGCTAGAAATCATAACGTCATTTTATGTCTCCAGACCATCACACAATACGTTAATTTTCCGGCGCCATTGTCGCAATTATTTCTGCTCAACATTTGCATTGTGCTACAAATGTAAATTGGTCACTTGTGTCATGCATTCACTCGTAAAGCGTCATTAAGTTCACTGTCCAGCGTAACAGTCATTGTTCAAGCTGTACATAATTACTGTGGGAGCGGGTGCAATATTGCAAAGTTGCCTCCTGCAGTCGTTCAGGCTGCACTCTGTGGCTGACTATTTAAGATGCTCTTTAATTGTATCGGAGTTAACACTTCCGTGAATGATACAAGGGGATAAGGATGTTGTGAATATAAATACCATATCAAAATTGCTATCGGATGGGGCTGTAAATATCTAATATATTTAACTTATGGACGGTTCTCACTTGTGTCCTTCACTTCATACCCAATGTGCGCCTACTAGAACGGAAAGAGCCCTTATTATTACCAAATAGAAGGAAACAACGGGATGGGAAGTTGCAATGCATAAATAAATACACTGACTTATTTTAAACGCACAATATCAGGTATGAGCACAAATGTTGGGGGTAATTCCCTAGCATAGGAATTTGTGTTTTAAGACGACATCGGCTGTTTACGAACTGTGTTGGCGCCTATAAAAATTACACAATCACGCGACCACAGATTTGCCTTCCTTTATGGAAAACCAACTACGGCTAAGTTTCAAAGTTGATCAGTATTTGTCTGAAAGCAGCCTGGTTCATTAATTGAGCATCTAGTCACTTCAAGTGATTGATCACCATGTCAAAGTGGAGATAATCGTCGAATGGTCACCCATGATGCCTTGGTGTCAACCGAAAAGGTCCAGAAAAGAACATTCTGCAACACTGACTAAAGGCGATGATTGTGACAAACAGCCATTATGGTAACGACGAAATTCTACCTAAGATTTTTTTTCAATTTTTATTTACACCTAGACTTATCCCACAACCAATTGTATGCGATAAAATTCACCATCCCTGTTATTTGTGTGGAATCGTTGATAAAATCGTCATTATAAGCTTGCAGGATTCAGCAATTCATTTTCAAAACCTTGGCTAAAACTACAATTTAAACCGTTTCATAAGCTGCGGATGTAATCCAAGGAAAGCATGACTAACGAGTTAAGCTATAGCATTAATGCAAATAACATTCCATTACGTTTATCTATAACGCAAAAGTGAATAGTCGTACTCGCTCAGTAGACTCGTGTGTGAAACTGACTTTTTTGGATAAAACATCCTCTGTACATAACACCGATAAATGTTGCTGCTTGGGGAAATTCCCGGCGTCATTTGCGCATTTCACTGTGTATACCCAGGGCATGCACGTGGACCTATGCTTAGGGGTGTCGGGGCCTCGAGTTAGCCTAAAGGGTCCACCCGCTCGTACGCAATGTCGCATACCCCTTTAAAACTGAGCCATCAACGGAATTTTTATTATGCTAGAGTCATTGACCCAGTGGGTTCGTGAATAAGTTTGGTCTAAATTTCATCTACGTCACTGAACAGACACATTTCTTGTTGGTGAGAAAGCCATCTGGTGAATACGTTGTCAGTTAAGGGATTTTATTGCAATTAATTAGACTTATTAAGGAGTGACTAAGGTATATGAAGTGGAATTAGCAACTATATCTGAATGTAGAGGCGGCATTTTTTATTAAGCATTCGGTAAATCTGACATTTAGGGCTGTATTTACTGAAGTAAACCGATCTTCAACTATTAAACGCCTGTAAAATAGTCACATCTTTTTCATATGCTTAAGCTTTATTTGTACTGTTCACGGAGAATCTCCCTTTAGTGGCTAAAAATGCAAATATTTGTTTGTGACCATATTATACGTTGAGTCTTTGCCTACTTAATGCTCTTTTTTTAGCTATACAACAGCCGACAACAAAGGGAAACCCTGACATTTATGCTCAGTGACTCTTTCCCCGAGTTTGCCTTCTCAGCGAGTTTCATAGCTTCTAATCCTGCCGCTCCTCCTTACTTGATGATCGACGCGGATAAGTCGGCGGAGCAGGCACTGTGCGTTCAGTCCCACCGATGTCCAGAGCCAACCACCACTACCACCACAACCACAACTACAACCACACCTCTTCCACGTTTCCAACCGGTAGAACCCTTGTTTTCCGCAGCAAGCTATAAGACCGGAGAAAAGTTGACTAGCGCAAATTCTACACCTCAACAACCACCCAACTTCTGGGACGCAATTATGGCCAACAGTTCACCACGCATCTGGGTCATTGCAACCCTGGTCCTGGCCTGTATCTCCCTTATTCTCCTCATCACCCTTATCTGCACTTGCATTTGGGTCTGCCAAACAAAGCGCAGTTATCAGCGCAAACGTTGTCGTGGCACCTGTCGTTTTGGGTGCAAATGTACTCCCGACACAATTCGTCAGGCGGCTGCTGATGCAGCCGTGTGTGGACCTATCGGGGCACAGACCAACGGTTCGGCGCTTACCTACCCCAGCGTTGGGCGTTCGTGGGCCTTGTCAAACAGCCCAAAAGCCCCTCTCAATCAGTTGTATGTCTCACTTGCGGCAAATGAGAAAATGCTAGGCACTCAGAGCTTGGGTACACCACCTTCGCAGCAGTTGTTTCCTCCGGGGCAACCGTTCCCAGGGGACAATTGGCCACAGCACCAAATGTCCTTCCAGAAGGGCATGGTTACAAAGGACGCGATGTGGCATAGCCATAGTGATGGATCTTCCCTCTCTGACCATACGGTGCCTTCTGGTGTGGGCAGCGGACCACCAGCTCTGCGGAATCAGCCCTCAAGGTCATCTGGACAGCCGGCTACTGCGTATGCCTTCAATGCAAATCCGTCGAGTGCGACAGCTAGCACATGCATGCAGAGCTACGTGGGAGCTGTTTCTGGACAAGGGGATAGTGGACCAACGGACGGGCACACGGGAAGCCCTATGCGTTTCGAAGATGGTCAGAGTTCTGAGCAAAACGGATTTAATCACAATAGCACCAATACCCAACCTGTTGAACTGCGCGGTAAGTGCTAAAAAATTAAATCCAACATCTTGAGTGGTTAGAAATATCCTCTATTTGCAGCAAATCGGGCAACGCTTTTTCCGTTAAAATGCATATGTAATGCTTATTCACTCAAACATTAATACAGGATTGTCATTAGCGGAATGCAAAAGTATTGAACCTCTCTAGCAGACTGCCAGGAATACAAAACAGGTCACCTTATTTAAGATTGGGAAATAATTGCGTGTGCATTTGAGGTAAAGTTTCACGGCATGTGAAATCTTCTGTATTCCGGTGTTCTATCCTAATTAAAGGGACAAATTTTAATGCATACATTTTGAAGCATCTAGATACTGGGTGATCTTTACAACGGAAAATTCTTGCTTCCATTTAGTTCCTTAAACATAAACTTTGAAACATAAGTAGGAAACTGTCAGTCTTCAATTAAGAAGGAACAGTCTTCTTTAGTAACTTGGCGTTGACTTCGTATTGATCAGTGGCAGGTCATTGCTGAACTTGGTAAGTTAACCTAAATAGAGTTTCCATGCATAACAACTTGGCTCAGCTTATTAGCACGCCCACATCCTATTTTTTTTAGATATAAACACTGCACACTGCTGTCCGAAATAATTGCTCCTAGGGACCCACATATATGGGCATGTCAACGAAGGCAAAGTTAATTCGCATGGAAACAGGTTTCTCACAGGCAGCATCATTATATAAGTCGGTTTCTTTCTGCTTCAGGTATGAATGGCGGTTTGTACGACCCAAGCATGGGAGATATGGGGGACACTTTTGCTCAGCACAGTGAGTTAACGAGCATTACGCCGCCAGCAGGCTTTTACGACATCAACGGCAAACCAACGACCACCTCGAAGCTCGATCAATCCTGGACTTATGGAAGTCATCTGCAGCAGTCTTCCTTTGCTCCATCCACCAACTCTACCAACCTGAGTGGAGCTGTCAAAGTCCTGCCCAACGATGTTCTTCTGGGCTCAAAGCAGATGTCTAGCAACTCTCCTGCAGACTATAAGCGACGCAATGGTTTCCTCAATGGAGGAGAGGCGCCTTTAGAAGACACTTCCATGCGTCGACCCGGTGTCGGCCTCACCTCACACATACTCTCTCACCCACTAACTGAGGGGGTGGAACAGAACTACGGCTACGAGGGTAGTAGCGACACCCCGCTTAGAGCCTGGACCGATGCCCTGGCTCACTAAAGAGTGGCCATGAGCTACTGCATCTTTTCTTCCCCTTCCTGCATAACCATGCTATGCGTACTCAATCTTGCCAACATGGGTTCGCGGACACCTTCCTGTAAATTGTTTCTGAAGCGTGTTTTCTCCGCCACCTAATCAACAGCTGCTGTATCTGACCTCAAGGGGATGCTCACTATGCGCCGGAGCGTCTTTCCCGACTGTAGCTTCTCCTCTGGCACTTACTCTAGGTGGCCGTTCTAACCTCGCCTTTTGATGCCGCGCCTACTCTTCCTCTCCACCTTAAGTTAACTCGACGCTTGCGGATTTTTCTGAGGGAAATTCACACGTTGGGCCCTTTAGATGATAAGTGCGGTGGTCAGGTTGTTGTAAAAACGTCCTTAACCTTATATATATATATATATATATATATATATATATATATATATATATATATATATATACGCATCCACCCAGACGCGCATCTACAAATACTGTTATTAATGCTGAAAACTGATCTTATTTACTTGCCATATTGATTCTGTGTGGGTTCCCAGTTATGTCAATAACTTGTTCTTTTCTACGCCCAAAAAACTAATTTGGTACTTTCAAATGAAACGAGGTTAGGTTATAGTGACTATAATGAGTTCAAGGACTCCCTGTTCCTTGGTACAAGCCGTGGATGTGTTAGTTTTAATGGGTTGCCGGTTGAATGGTCTATTAGAGTGACTTATTGTGGTTTTCATGGACGATTCATCCATTACTATCTATTTATGAATTATTAATTACAACGCAGAAAATTGCAGAATTCAAATTTCTATTTAATCGGTTTACGCCTGACCGAACTTACCAGGAAAGTATCTTAAATGGGCTTATCTAGAGTTTGAAGTGTCATGCTAACATGCGTTAGGTCTTCTTAAGCCAAGTCTCCATGGAATTTTTCAACCAAATGAATCTCGCATCTATTTTGCCTGTCGCAAGCGTCCAATGCCGACAAAATTAATGCACTCTTCCAATTTTGAATAACCTGACCCCTACCTTAGAAAAAAGTGTTCTTTTTAGGCACGATATGCAATAAATAAGTTGAAGCAGATAGAAATGGTTTATCGGCTGGACAACGTGTGATGCCTACCAGAGATTGGACTGTGCAATATGAGAGAAAGCCTAAAAATCGAAAAAGGAAAAGCGGGGATTTTTGGTCATCCTAGGGATTGATGCCAAATAAAATATTGGAGCATAAAATGAGTTTGCGGAAATAACATGGTAGAGTGGATGGGGACTCCATTTGGCATTTTTAGTATTATTTGCATGGAGATTAAAGGAAATACATGCTTGCGACTTCACATCATTTATTTATGAGTGGCCTGATTTGACCAAACCGGATGATCTGTATTGTTTCATTTAGGATATATTGGGTGGACTCCTCCGTATGACTGATCATCTTAGAGGTGAACAATAAACGAAGTAGAAACCAGGACTACCCTGACGTGAACCAAATAAAGTGGATGAAATTGGAAGTAATTAGTTAATGCTGTGCGTTCCAATAGGCGCTCAAGCAGATAGTTGTAAGCCTTAATTGAACTTACTCTATTCTTTAGCTGTGGTATTCGAAATGGAAGTTGGTAAAGGAAGGTAAAATCTCATAGCAACAAACAGCCACTTTCTTGGCATTCGTACAGATTTTGTTGGCAATAAATACGAAGAGAGTAAATAATTGACCTCCACAGCAAACTCGTATACTGTAGCTATAATATATTATCTAAAGCCTAATTGTTGGCGCACATTAAGGCACTGTTTTTTTGATAGGGATACAGTAAATGCTCCTAGATTCGTTTTCATCAATCTGTAGAATGACGAGTACATAAGCCTCACTTTTTAGAAATATTGCACCTGCCCTTAGATTCAAATGGTAACACCTTGAGTGTTACATAAAAGAATAATGCATTTAATCATCACATGACACATGGGTATTATCGAACAGAAATTTTTGAATTCAAAAGAATTATTGTGCACAGTAGGAATAAACTGAAAACTGGGTACTTTCCCGAGTCGTCTAAAAATATGTGAATCACCCCTTGAGCAATCAAGAATGACGCCAAAAATTTAATGCGTTTAGCTATACTTTCTCATGAAATTGAGAGAAGATAGTTTTTTCCAGTAGACATTTCTGTTTAAAATTAACTCAGTAAACGTTCTACGCTGTAGAAAGAAGAAACATTGTTGCGCTTCAAGGATATTTTGAGAATCGACGGTAAGGTAAAAAAGCTAGGTTAAAGTCGGTGAATAAGCGCTGAAGTTGTGTGAAAATATGCAGGTCCAAAATTACTAATGGGGCTAAGTTGAATACTTACGAATGGTTGTGGGTGTGACTAAGCGTAGAGGAACTTATGGTCTAAGGACACTCAAGCTCTTGAGGAGTGGTGTGAATTTTCCACCCAACTTTGAATTTCTAGCCGTAACGGCCTTAATGCTCGAGTTTGTTTAGATCGCAATTTGTTCACATTTCAAGGTTCAATCTAAATTGATGGTTCGCACATCCAAAAATGCACACCCGAATAACGAATGTCCAAATGTCAGTGAAACTTTAAAAAGGTAATGCATTACCGTGAATAAATGGAAGCCGAATTTTGGTAAAATATATAAGCATTCCTTTAATTTTACCCTAAACTTCATCGACACTTAGTTTTAGCAGATACCCTGAGTTGTACCCATGTCTCATGTGCTTATAAAGGTGTTGCAAAACTGCTGTTTTGTTGTTTTATTTGACAAAATCTTGAGTGCTCTTAGCTGTAAATATCAACATCTGGGTCACCGCGTTAGGAAAAAAGCCAAAAGCAAGATTTCTATCTACATCATCTAAATTCAGCGGTTTCCTCCATCACTTATTTATCACATTTAAGCTTTACAAGCACTTTTTAAAACGGCAGTTGCTTTTATATTTATGTTTGGCTTGTTGATTTTAGGATATGATTTGTAGGAGTCGGTGACCTTTACATGAACTTTAAATGCTAATCCAACCTAATGAATCTCAGTTTTGTGCTTTGCCATAAGTACTCCACATAACACATATTCCTGCTGCCTCATGTTCACTCCCTTTGCCAGTTTTTGAAGCGTCCGGCGGGCTAATTCATACCAGCTCGGACCCAACAGTAAGCGGGAAGCTAAGCTCAGACCGTTTGACGGTTTTTATTCGAAATTCCATTCCTCATTCATCTGTCAAGATTCAAACTTCTATCATACACTTAAATGATTGTTTTCTTGTCCTACCAAAAAATCGTTGTATAAATGACATTTTGCACTCGACACTTCATGTATTACCAGGAGTACGGAGTGTCTTGAGGAAGAAATCCAGCACCCTCTAACTCGAGGTTTCCTTTTCAGTGTGATTTCTTCCAACAAATCGTAATTTATTTATCTTTCTAATCAAGAATTGGGAAAAAGCAATTTGTTTAATATCCTATGGAGACATTGTATAGTTGCCTCTTATTGCTAGACTCACGTTTTCACCTCTTACATGATCTGTTTAACTTTTCAGAACTGCTTAGCTATGAGGAAATAAATTGCCAACAGCAAAGCATTTAAAGCAGTAAATTTTATAAATGAATTACCATGTGGCAATTCCAGCTGCTGTTTGGTGATTTAGATAAGCAATCTTAAACTGGCCATGGGAAATCTTTGAGCAGACAAGAAAATCGGGAGACTTTTCAATTCAATGGACAAGTCAGTGTTTCAGCTCGCAGACTGCTTCCTTTAATACATACATTTAATCATGCTTATATGCGAATGCAAAAGAAGAAAATTATGAAAATTTTTTATTTTAAAATAGTTTAATTTAAGACAACCACCTAACTCCAGAGTAGAGCCGATGGACGAGGATGGGTGAGAGGATGCCTGAAACCTGTCCGACCCTTTTATCAAAGTTAAATAAATAGTACGTACTCTTAAAAAGTTGCTCGGTCAATCATTTTGGGATAAAATAAGATAATCGGAATCATTAATATGCACTTATATAAAAGAAAGCAAGACTGGTAGGTCATTTGATTGGGGCATATAATGGCCATGGAAACTCTGGTTCGGTGAAAAGACCTGGCATGAAGGTAACAAACTAATTATTTTAGTCAAAAAATTTAACTACTATTTAACTTCATTAGCACACCCCAATATCGTGGAGCATAAAAGTAGCACAATCTTTGCAATAATTGATGAGCTTTTTAACCTGCTGCAAAATTTTACGTCACCTAGACGACTTGTCTGCAGGTTAATAATATTTGGAATCAATTGCGTCTAAAGTTGGTTTTTCGGCAGAGACGTCTGTGCTAATTTTGTTTTCATAGCCAAAAACTCTAAATGTAATCCAAAACTCTCTGTCAACGGCACAACCCATTCAGCGCAACGTTTGTGCAAATCGATAGCCGTTCGCCGGTGGTGAAAGCTGCCAATGAGTTTTGACGACAATCTTACACCCAAATCTAATATCGCAGCCGTGGTAGCTGGTCGTTTGGATCTCTTCCCCACTTTCTCTGGGGTCTGTAAACCTGTTATACGTACTAATCGAAGATCTTTCACTAAAACACTGGTTTCACTCTCAATTTTACGTGCATGCCTAGTCTTATAAAGGCTTGCCCCTGCATTCCTCTAATGGGCTTGATTTGGGTAAAAAAAATAGACGAATGTGAGTAGTGAGTGAATCTGACAGTTAATCTAGCTTTTCCGTACGCCAGATAATAAGAATACCATTTCTTTGATGCCACCAATAAGCTCCACCGCTCAAAAAGACAACGGATAAGCAAAAGCTTAAAAACCCGTGAAAATAGAGATCGATTGTCACAAAGCTGCAGTGACGATATAGCATGTGTTTGATTTTTATTACCCATAAAAACGACATTGAGTGTATCCTTGCAAACGTTATGTGCACCATTAAAACTGGATTGACTTCGTTGTTTATATTAAACACGACTGTTAATTGCATTGCAAACATTGACAATGCGTTAATTTTCCTTCGAGTCCAAGATAAAGCCCGAGAATCACCCTTTGTACTGTGCACATCGACAAAGCAAGGCACTTTGTTAGTGGTTCAGGCGATAACTAAAATTCGTAACTCAATCAGTTCAGGAGAGGGTCAAATAAACGCATGCAGCATAGGGTGCTCTTTTATTGCATGTTTCGTCTAGGTAAATGAGTCTTGAAGACTATGATTCATGCTATTTGGGACAAACCTAACTATTTTCAAGTTATTCCTCCTTAATCAAAAGCTTGCACAATTTGCATATCTGAAAAACTTCTCTTACTCAAGAGCTCTTATCAAAAATATTTTGCTCACCTTAAAGCTAGATGCGTATTAATTGATCAGAGTTGTTTTTAACTTTTATCGAAAATTAGTGCGATTACGGATGACAAACCCTAGCAGTTCCAATTATATTGTACTTTTGAGTTCCAAATGTTTTGCAAATGAGGTTATAAAGAACTGCAATATCAAATGAGTAAATTCATAAATAATGTACATTACTAACCAGAATTTTTACAGAGTTGTGCGAAAGAACAGCAATTGATGATTAATCGTCGGCTTACAGAAATGTAATGCAAATGCATCAATTTAATACTGTAATTGTTTAATTTACTCCTGGCATCAGCAGTAGGGTAATCAGGGGCTGCTCCATTGTTTATCCACTTGGCGGCCTGGCATCTGGGCCATTCTAGTAGTTCCGGTCTCTCCTATGCGCCAGCAATGCATATTCTGTACGAGTATTATGTCTTCTTTCGTCTGTGCAACAATGGAAAGCGAACTCGATAACAGAGAATAGCTACCCTGAATCCTGCTGCTGAGTGGTAAATTTAAGCTTAGTGGTGGAAGAAAAGAGAACTCACAGCAGAAGCGCTTAAAAGGAGGGTCGCCTTCAGCAACCACTCCAGTGTTATGTTTTGCAGAATTGTTATCAACAGCTGAAGCGACACTAGTCGTCAACCATTTTGAAAGATTCTTTATGGATGTCAAATACGGGCAGAATCCAGGTGGACATGGCTATGGTACCAAATCGTACTTCCATGGAAGCATGTTATACTCCGCTATTTGTTATACATTTTGGCGTTTGGACCAGTAATACTTTAACTAGTAATGAAGATACGTAGTGGCAAGAGAGTTTACCCTGTCCCTCAATATGGTTCATAAAAATGGCAAAATTTCATAGTCATTAGGATTGCTGAGGGGGTATGTGACCTTGCAGTCAAACGCTTTTACATTTTTACGCAAATTTGATGACTCGTGCAGTTGAATGTTTTGCCTACAGCACTGACTACTTTGTGATAGCAGACGCGAAAGATTAACCAAGGAGGACGCCAATAATGAGGGTCGGAAGTGGACGGTAGCCACGTAAAATGTTAATTGTTGTTTGACTCCTAGTTTTAGCAACTAACCACTTGAGGGTACCACCAGTGCACCTTTGTCGGTAGATCTGACTATACTAGTGACTTTGAAACCCTACCGTACGTCTGCAAAAGATATTTTGCCCCCAAATTATGTTTCCTGTAGTGTCAAGGGAGGCCTCTAGACACTACACTATGTTAACATATTAGCGTCAACTTAAAACTAGTCGCTCGTCAAATTCCACTCATTAACGACAATCGTATTACAGCTATTCGAGATTGTTTGAAAGGATAAAATCATGGAAGCTCAGGTATTTTTGATTTTTATCTTAGGACAGACCCAAAGTGGTGTACGATTATTTATTTTAAATGGAGAAACTCTGTTTTTCAGTTTGAGCGTCTCGCATGATGCACGGCACCCCAAAACAGCTCCATTTCTATTAAGTTTATTTTCATTACTCGCTCTATATATTCCAGCTCTCAACTGTTGCAAATTCTACGCTACAAGAAATTGTGAAGCTCTTCTTGTAAAACTTATTTGGACTTTTACTAAACTTTTTTGTATTAGAAAATCGACCCAAACTCATTAAATGAAATTTCAATCGCATTCTTTTCTAACCATTCTTAAGCAAGAATGGGAATTGAAACATGCAAATCGGGCAAAGAAAACAAAAAGTCATCTGAAAAAGCGAGAAAATGCGTATATAAAAGCTTAATGGGCATGTTAATTCATATTTGTAACCTAGTTCCGAAAAGCCTTGAGTCGATGAATCTGAATGGCCTCGAGTCTCACCAATTTTCTATTGAAAGTGACCCTATTCATGGTAGTATGCTGCATAGATTTAAAGAGTACGTAGGAGTGGGTACTGGCAATGGGCCTATCCAGCAGTGATCTCACTAGCCATTTATAAGATAATTCACATGCTCAATTCTTTGTTTTTAAAAAAAGTTGCAGGGCGGATTTTTCTCATATTGCAGATACAAACTGCTGTAGTATCAGTTAGGCCCGGTAATAGGCCTATTAAAAAAGTATAATTTGGTGGAACGTTTCGGGAGTGTGGTTAACCATCAGAAAAGCAGAACACAGAACCACCTACATTTATTACTGACATCTATTAAAGAATAAAAATAGTGGCTCCATAGTGTGTATTATAATCGATGAATCCAGAAACCGCAAAATTTTCGTTGGTACCTAACTAATTTACAGGAATTAATTCCCTCTTAGGGAGGAATTCGGAGACCTTTATGCAATTTTAGCTTAGTTGAATGTGTGTCCTCTGCAGCCAACTTGTGCTCCTCTGTTTTATTGTGTTGTAAAATTCATTACATGACTTCTATGGCATGAAATTGAACTATTTTACTTTCCTGACAGGTGCAAAGACAAGTCATGTGTTAAGTTTACTGTTCCATTCGTTACTTGGCCCACCTTGCTGAGGGTGCCGTAAAAACGGCAGCCAATAAGTTAGCGTCCTGTAGGGGTGGTATTGGTGTACAGTGCTGCGTGTGCTAGTGGGGCACACAACCTTCAGGGGCTACTGTACCCCGCTCCTATGTTTATCACTTACTTTCACCTGAGGTACTATAGTAAGCTAACTTTTAAATGAAATCAATATGCCTTGAGAGCATGATTTTGATCATGTTTAAGGATTAAATTCGAGAACTATGCTTTTATTAATGTTGGTGATTTATTTACGAATCCTTTAAATACGCCGTGAGATCCGAGCGTTTGAAGGACTGCAACATTTGCAGAGCCCCCTTTAATTTTGCACAGAGCTACAGGGTAATTAAGCATTTTTCTTTTATAATACTGTTTTCTAATTTTTTGGCATTGGTAATACCCAATAATCGTAGCGCTTTATGCACTTAAGTATCTCTTTTTTAGGCAGCATTCGATATTCCTAGCACCTAATGGGTCAGACAGATCACAGCTTTTTCCTGGTTGACGTAAAGATTGAAAAGAAAGTGTTTTTAGGTATCTTTTAAGGACTAAGAAGCGTCACTTTGCGTATCAAAATAAGATTATTCAACCCTATCTCAGTAATATAGCAGTAAGAGGCTAAAAGCGTAAGTTGGCTTCGTACTTGTTTAAAAATCACAAACTTAGTATACTGAATAGTCATGCTGATTGGCCATAAATTGTTCAAATGCGAATAGGATAGTCCGCTAACAGCCTTTAATTTTTGCATTATATGATTGGAGAAATTTGCAAATAATTGTGTGTAGTAATCATTGTGACACGATGCTGCGTGCAGCTGATCTGCCTCCAAGCGAAATGAAATCGCTAAAATCATCATCACTTTCAGAGTCCACGTACTCGATAGAACACATCCTTATCAATGCCTTCTACCAGCTTGATAAAATTATCTACTCTAAGAATACTACCCACAATGGCTAGTGTCTTCCACATGGTGGTTTTCCGTCATTGGTGCATATTAGTAGGGAGGGAGGGGATAATGATGCTTTTATTTGAGCAAACATTTATTCACAATGGAAATTACCATATCGTCAGACACAACTTGCTAAAATTCTTAGTTGTTTTTAAAATTTAGAGAGTTTGAGAGCAATTCACAAGCATTATCTTACATGATACCAAGCGATGTGAATTCACGGTCCGAATTTGAAAATGAAGTTAATGCATAGGCAGCTGAGGAGTTAACTTGTCACCGACATCAGGTATTCTAGTGGAATCTTTTATGTAAAGCTGGCACCTCTCTGATTATCGAACTTGATGTGTCAAACATTGAGGAGTGCGTTATGCTTGTTGCATGAATGCAAGAATTCCAGGACCATTTGTTATCGCACATTTCTGTGTTTAATGTGTGTGCGGATGGGCAAGGCGTGAAAACGTGAACCGCCCCGACTCGCCTTTTAAGATAGCGAGGCTACATAATGACATTCATATTGCAAAAATGAAAATTTTTTCCAGGATATGACTGAGGCAAAACTAAATGGCTTCATCGTACAGTAGGACAATGTAAATTTCCAGACTTTTCATTAGGATCATTTTCAAATTTACTCATGTGTTCACCTGGGTTAAAAGCGATTTTTAGCTTCGTGGCGTCCAGTATAATGAATATGGAGCATTTTCATGGGATGCCAAAGTGCATAAAGAAATAATTATGTTTGAAAGAACCCTAACATGTAGAATTTGCATTTAGTTGCATCAAATCCAATCCATGAGCTGTACATTTATCACTGTAAAGTTGGAGTATTGCAGGCAGAAAACGATTTAAGATTAGCATCACTTATTTTTCTAGTGTTCTCTTAAGCGCCACAGCAATTTAATGTCAGGTCTTTAGAATTTGCCATTTTAAGCTGCGTTAAATAAAGCCGTATGATTTCATTACATAAGGACTTGCATCTTATGCAAGTGGATTTAAAGTTAATCTTATGGTAGTTTCAGAAAAAACTCTTTTTTTACAATTTGTGCCATTATCTGGCCTAATTTTAAAGTTTATGCAATGTGAACGTTCTTTAACAATGACGGAAATAATTCTCCGTTTCTCGCATTTTTTGGACACGGTCAAACCAAGCTTTAATCCGAGTCATGAATTCTTCCATTACTTTCCAAAACTAAAACCAACATTGTCAACCTAGTAGCAGTGGTACCTATTCAAGAGTTATTCCGTTTTCACCCCCCTTTTTTATTAATTCACTAACTCTTTTTAAATATTTACCACTAGAACTGATTTATTTTAAGCAGAATACGCCTTAGATTTTGCAATGTGAAGTGCTAATGTCTCTGCGTGGTCATTACTATCATTAACTCCTCATCCAATGTGGACAATTACTGGGACCTAGCTGGCCGCATGAACAGAAAAATCATCCTCACATCTTGATAACTGACATAAAAGGATAAAGCATCGCTGTGTCATTGCATATAGAACCTCGGTGGGCGGTGACGGGTAACATCAACCCACCTTACTCCAACAAATCTCAGGTTAACGCCCACCATAAATATCAGGACGCTGAGTAGACCTGACTCACCACTGCGCTCATTGCAACACAAACAGCGTTTCTGAAATTCATTTGTTTTGAAATAATGTTTGGGCTAATTGCTGGCCAACTTTCCAAATCCATTTCTCCCGGTCCCGATTTAAACGAGCCCGATTTTAAAAATGGCATAATTTTGGCACAAAAAATAAACGTACGAAATGGTTGCATTTAATAAAAGGAAAAAGATGGATTTTGTTGACAGCACAGAGGAAGTTGTGGAGTGTAAGCTATAAGCACAATCCTTAAGACATAGTACTACCAGGGACAACTGTGATTCTATGGTATATGTTGCCATTCAGTAAGATAAAATACTTGTTAGCGCTTTTGTGCGACTTCTATAAGCATACGAAGATAGACTTAAACCGCTTAGCAATGACAATTTTTGAAACTCTTTTGCACTATTGCTGCATTCATTTCAAAAGCTCGTTGATGGAAAACGACCATTGTTGATACTCTGCTTCAGCTAAAAGGTTAAAGTGTTCAATCCTAAAAATATCATCGTACCCAATGTGCCTAACTTTTGATTTTTACGAAGCATATAAATATTACGAATATTTTATGGACAAATGCGACAGGCGACTTCTACCCAGTTTTTGCAACATTAAACCTACTTTATTTTTCTGTCAAAGGGGACATTTTTTTGAGAGTTTTTTGAATTACTGAGGATATGATTAATGTTTTTGAACTTAACCTTTTTCACTACGAAGAAAACGGTTGCCTTTCAGAGGTCCAATAGTCTGAAAACGACAAATGTGTCGCTGGCAGTTAGACTGAATGTTAATACCAATTAACTCGTTCTCCTCTTGTTATATCTTTCATTACCTTATATCATAGAGCAATTATTGCAGTTTTCCAAATCTGAGGTATTATTTTTTAAATATGCACAAACCCTGCTTTTAACGCTTGTGTAGATCCTTTAGGAGTGTATACGCGATGCACGGGCAGTAAGTCTGTTTTGAAATACCCATTTGTTTGTTGTTTACAAAACTTGAGTGCTGAAATTCTCTGGTAGAATGACTCATCAGAATATGAATGCATGTTACGTGTGTCAATAAATTCAAGGTTATTTGGGCCGACACAAAACACACATCTCATTTGTAAGGCATGGTATCTAGTATCCACTTCTACGACGACGCATGCACCTTTCGGTCGAAAACCGACTGGTAACGTTTCGTGCTGCCTTTCGGATTGCTTGCAATTAAGCGGGTGATGTGAAGGTTTATTAGAATGTTGTCAAAAAGGAGACCTTCCTACGTTCCCGCTCCTCAGCACAACACGACAAAGCTAGAAAGTTAAACCTTGAACCATTCCTTGTGTCTGCCTTATGTCACTATATTTAAATGCAATTGCACAAAAAAAATAAACTCCAGGCCAAATGTTGCTACTGTTGTACCTAGATTCGTAAAAGGAATGGGACGTCATCGGAGATACTTCCGGAATAAATCTCATCAACGAGGTCATAACTGGCGGCATGTGAGGCGTTTGTTGTGACTTTCTGTTGAGCAATGGACAACCATATCGAATTTTCCTAGATACCTGCGCTAAACCAGTATATGCAATGTTGCCGCTTGAGTAAATGCAAGTTTGTCCATTTTAGGCTACAAAATGTACCAATCACGGAGACAACCTTTTGTCGATTGATCGTGGCAGCTGCTAAGTCGGAACATGAGCAAAACAAATATTGCTCGCTGATATTACACGCTTTTCACTACCATTCAATTTGTTAACAGCCTGACCATAGTCCTGTAACTTAGCTAATTTTAAAGGCTTGGGTAGCAATTATTCCCAATTTTTAAACTAAACAAAGCGCTTTAACAACGATAATTTAAACTTTATATGTGCGAAATCGGACCAACGCTTTATACAAAACGGAACAGTATTGTAATGTTTACACTTAAAGGCAACTTGACATTCAGCAAAATATGGACTCCAAGATTTAAACTAAATTTTTAAGGACTTATGTAAATACCGAGGGTGCAAACTTTGTGCTCGAATTTGTACTAGTTTAACCTCCAACCCTTCACTCTCGCAGGGGCTTTGCTGAACCGTATGTGTAATGTGTTATCAATTTCACCTGACCTAGAGATTTTAAGATGTATACAGATGTTTAGAGATCTAGAATGATCTACTGGACTAATAGAATATATTTTCGTTGTGGATTTGTCCGGCTTGTTAAAGTTAATTGCTTAAACCCTGACATTAGTGACATCGAATTCTAGCTGATCACATGGGTGGCTATGATGACTGGGTTGGCAAAGGGTTGGAATGATTAACTGTGTAATTTTAGATGCCTCTCCCATGATTTTCTTCTAGTTTGGCCTTTTATCTACTTACTCAACACATTTTCATTTTCGTAGCCTGAAGTAGCTACGAAAAGCTCAAATTATAGGGCGTTTTCATTTTAAATACGCTTGAAAGGAGGGGTATTTTGCAATCTCACTTGGTTATAACTGACTTCTGACCCACTTTGTCTCCTTTCAGCCTTGCTTTAACAAGATCATTCACCTCAGTCATTTTATGGATTGATTCCTAAAAAGTTTGGCATTTACTGTTTTTAATACTATGGACGCTCCAAAGGTAAGTAAGTGGATTTCCTTAAAGTAAATTAGGAGTTTTTTATGCGACAACAGCTTTGGTAAAGGTTTAACGGAACAGAGTTTGTATTAATAAATTGTTTTTAAATGAAGAATTATTTAATAGAGGTGGCTGCATATGGTCTTAAATTGCGAAATTTTAACCTTAGGAGAAAATGGATCACTGCTTCGAAAAAACCTACCATCTTTGCGTACACTATGAAGCCTTTGATTTTATATATATAGAAGGCATTAGTAACAATGAATTACTTTATTTATAAAAAAGATATTCTTTTTAAACATGCGTAAAAGTCTTACCCAATTCAATACCAAACCTTGATAAAAGTGGTCTTTTTTATATAAGAAGGAAAAGGAAGGTATAGAAAATGGTATTCGTAAGGACTGATACCAGAGTCTAAGGGGGCGTAATATTTTCACGGAAAAGTCACCTGAACCACAGCCTCGAGGACGGGAAAAACGCTTGTGGTCAGCTGGTAAATGACCCACCCTGGGGCTAACTGCCTGTGCACCCGATGCCCCACTGATTAGCCCACAGTGACCAACTTTTCCGCTAGATTGAGGTCAGTGACAGTTATACGACCAAACTTCCATGCCTTTTCAAAATGTCTATATGGGTTCCCAAGGCTTTGCCCTCGTCTACATTATTGCTGGTAGGATTATGTGAGAAAACTATCGTGGTTGCAATGCATTCAGCTGTTAAAATTTATTTCTATGCCTCCAGAAGGCATACTTAAGTACCGAAGCGAGGTTCAACCTAAATATATTTGATAGTTGAACCAAAATAATTTGACGCGCTACGACAGAAGTTAATTCATACTTATTAGTTGAGAGACACACGTGACTTGTTCGAATATACTTGCATGTGTTATTGTGAATCACCGTATCAGTTTAGACTTAATATGATTCAGTTCCAAATACAGTAAAAATATCAATGAAAATACTTTGTGTTAGGCAAGTGTGAAAATATGTTCAGAAGAACAATCTCTGACCATAAGCTCCGGAATCGGTTCATAAACTTTGCCTCCTTTTCTGGATAACTATTCAGCTTCAGAATACAAACTTGGATTGCCGGCGTGTGAAAATAATGTTAATTATTTAGCACAAATTCAAATTAGACTTGGCGTTTACAATTGCAATTCCAGGGACATCAAGGCACTATGAGTACGGAAGAAAGTCCTTATGACATTGAAGCGGGTGTTTTTAAGCATATAAAACATTGAAAAGACAAAACTTTATTTAAAAACCTATTACTGCATGCGCTGTTCGGGAACTCCCTGCGCTTCACAGTCTAACGAGGAAGTACAGTAGCTCTGGCTTAATATTTTTACTAGCAATTCTACGCATTCTCGAAGAAAAAGCCGGCAGCTTAGACCGGAAGTCCAAAAATAGCCAGAACGTACATACACATAAGATGTCCCAAGCGTTTATGTTCAGCTGGAGAAAGTAACCTAAGTAAACAATAAAATCAGAATGAATTGTATTATTACTAAATGCAGGTGCGTTTTAAAGTGATTTCTGCAAAATATACGCCCAGACTGCAGCAATTCGTTGTAGACTGTGTGCATAAGGATCGGCAATATAAGGAAAATTCAATTTTCCATTGAAAATCCAATTTTTCATTTCTACTTAGAACTAGCGAGTGGTACCAATCCATTCTCGGGAAACATACTTCCCACTAGATTGCATGTAATTACTTGACCATGATGGATTGCAGGATCATAAAAATGTTTAGAAGTCGCCTAAATCACAAATTTATAAAGCAGAAACATCTAGGAATGGAGATATGTCAAGATTTTGTTCATTGAACGAATCCCAGTTCAACGAGCAACAAGCACGAGGATGAGAATCCAAAAAAGTTACCTATTTGCAGTATGATTTAATAAAAGTTGACACGTTTAGTCACTCAACACTAACTTAAATGCGTGACAATGCGATTATTGTAAATTGTACAGGTTTTGCTTCTGCTCTGTGGCATGTACCTCTGCCTTCGCCTTTAGTCCCTCAGCTCCTTTATACATTAATTATGACTTTTTGTCTATGCTAATGCTGCTTATTACTACTTTAAAGAAGATTCGTAACTCCAAAGCTAAAAGCCTCACTATATACGAGGAAATTTTAGTTAATGGTCCTGTTTTCTTGAAGTCGTGTTCGTCTTAGTAATAACAAATTTCGGCGAATACCCTAAACAAAAAATCTGACAATTGCATAAATTAGCTCTAGAGAACATTTGAAAGAAATTGCAAAAAAACTTTATATCAAAAATACCTGCCAATGGGCGGAAAATTCCTCAGCCTACTCATCACATTTAAAGACGGGTACTTCATCGACTTTGTGTGCTTCCGAGCGTCAGCACTTCTTCCATGTGCACGAAAGGTTTTAAATCTTGCACTTCTAATTGCTTTATTATTTCTTCCTCAAAGCTATGGTCACCAATTAGTTTATTTGCGAGTTGATATTTCTCCAATTCCATAATTAGTTCTGAGAATTCGTTGGTCTCTATAGCTCTAACGTTTGGCTTGGCCATCCATGCATACTTAGCTTCCCTGGATCTTAAAGATGCAACTGAAATGCCTATTTTCAGTGCACTAAAAATCCGACCACATTTAACGGAAATACTCACGTTAACGGAAGGTGGAAAACGCTTAGTTGTTACCCTCTTAAGAAAGAGGAAGAACTGTCTGCATGCCAACAGTGACAAAATGACACTGCAAACTGGCACTCAACTCAATCCAATTTATCACCAAACACCAACTGCGGTCCTTTGGCAGTGCGATGAGTCAGCGACGACCCAGAAATTGAATGGTAGTTCCATTGGCAATGGCCACCTATCCCCCTTCCAGACGTACTGGCCGCCTGCTCTGGGAAGGTTTTTGGCCGCTTCAAAGTCTTGTGAACCTCTGAAATATGACGCATTTTCGTGACTTTGGATTTCATGTTTACTACCATTCTAGGATGGTTTTACTGTGGATACGTACCCATAAAACTTTCTTTTACAATTCATTTTTATTTTAAGCTCAATTTTACTCGTTCTGCGGATAAATCTTTTTCATATTTATTTAACAATTGTTTCAATTTGATGTAGGTCAATAATTTCTATAAAAAACCGTGCTATTATTCATATTATTCTGGTTCATATATTTTTACACTTTATAGTCACTAAACAATTCCAGCAAATCTGCCTTTTTATCATCGGATTGGAAATGAAGAATTTGCTCAATATCCATAAGGGAAATACATCCATAATAAGCCTTCCTTATAAATCCACAAGTGTGAGCAAGGCTAGTCGAATGAGGAGACTTGATAATTGCAAAGGCATGCATGCGATGATATGTGCGTTTACAAATTACTATATTTACCACTTGCAAGTAGCACCACATTCAGAAGCCGCGAATGCAGATTGCAGAGGGCGATCACACCAATCGAGGTATTCACGCCTTTTGGTCAACCGATTTTTACAGTTAGCACAGAGGCGAGTAGCCATGGATCATAAAACACTGCAATACAAAAATGCAATGCGGGTGTGAAATAGACCATTTGGGGTTAATTAACAAAAAATGTTAGTTTACCGGTTGCTTTAATTAGTAGTCTTGTCGTTCGGATGCAACCAAGCTCTATTAATGGGGCACCAATGAGTCATTAGCCATGACTCAGTTGTCTTCGAAGAGGGGCCTGTCGACAACGTCGCGATTCCTCCTGTACACTTACGAAACGTGAATCTATTTAAAAGTAAATGAATCTAGTTAAAAGTGCCCAACCAATTCCTTCAGTCAATTCGAATTTTCTCCCAGCTCTCACTCCAGCCGACACGAGACACTGACGTGCACGTCGGACTAGTTTCTCAAGCAAATTCGATCATCTTAAAAAAAATGCCACAAAAGAGGGTTATTTTAAAATCCATAATATTGGTGAGTTAATTTCTATCATCCACTTATTACATGCTTAATTTACTCGCCACTAAATACCCGTTGCTTGATGCTGAACGAATGCAGAAAGTTATGGCTAGAAACTACAACTGTTGGGAAGCAAAACATGAAATCTCTCAAAATGTACGTGCATTTTATGTGTACAAAGCCAAATTAACCAGAACTATATTATACCATACATATGGGCATATATTCCACTAATTAAGTTATTTTACTTCTGTGCGGTTTTAAGTACGCATTACTTAAATCATGAATTTTCATCAATGGAACTTACTAAGGTCTAAGCGGTGTCCACCTCTGCAGCACTTTTTCGATGTTATATATTTGAAAGGCAAAATAGGGATAGAATTACCGAGTTGAACAGGAATCGCAGTTCTAACACAAAAACCACTTTTTGACAATCAAAATAGAGGCGCCCCTTTTGTGGTTCGAAAAGGAAGTTCGCTAAAAGATGCTTGTTGCTCATTACTATGCGAGTAGATTTTTCCTTTGCCACGTGCTGAGGTCAACTCAAGTTTTATTAGGCTTGGAGTTCTGGATCTCTCAAGCCTATCACCACCAGCACATAATAAATCAGTGGTTTACAAGATGGTGACGTTTGACAGTCACAGTTGGTACCTAGATGTTTTGTTACACATCTACCCTAATGGGCTGAAAGTAAAGGCGTTTGAATGAGCACCCTGTGAACCAAAAATGCGTAAAGAATCGCACTTTTCTACTAATATACGGCCGTTTCTAAATGCAGCGCCCGAAAGAAATCAAACTGAAGCACAGGATAAGTTGACAGTGAATTGCAGAAAAATAATAAGCTTAATTTTTGCAACGCTTTCTATTCTGGCCTGATTTTAAAGGGGAAAAGTATGTAACTGGCTTTAAACACAACAATGCGAAGTACCGTTGCTTTGAACAAATTATGAAAACCTGTGTTGGCAACAGCCTCTCTAAAATGCACAACTTCATGACCTGACAATAAATTCATTGTCACCCATCCCACCCCTGGATCAGCCTAAATTTAAAATCGGTTTTATTTTTTCATTTAACTATTTGGCTTGCTGACGTTTATGCTACTTGCAAATTGTGTTGCACACAACACCCTAGCACCCTGCACTCGGCCTCCACGAGAATCGAGGCAGGACCAGTCAAGCCTTACCCGCTGCTATCTGCAGCCCTTACGTGCTTCCTCATTGGTTTTTACCAACAGCTCCACATTGACCACTCACACATTTATGCACCATCTATCCAATGGAGTGGTACCCACTATCACCCATCCAACCAATCTCTATTCCCAAAACCAGTCTCCTCTAGCTCCCAAATTCAGCGTCCTGTTCCATGGCAATTGTGACCAAAGCTATATCATCTCGCTTTGGTGCAGTAACAGCAAGGCAAAACAATAATGTACCCAAAAACTGATCCTCTGACAGCTGAATCCACCCAATCATTACAAAATTCCGACATTGCAAGTTCCACCGCACAAATAAACCACACTAACTTTAAAAAAGTACTTCTACGCAACCAATTCTTAGTATAAGGATGACAAATTAAATAGATGGTATAAGCAACTTATCAACTCATGGTGGCTGGCGTTCCGCTGGAGAAATATGGCGAAAAATTTATTGCCCCATTACCTTTAAAAATTAGCTATTTCCTTTGGGGTTTCAGCTCTCAATTTGACGAATGTCGAAGTAGTAAAAACGATGGATTCGATTATTTTAAATCGCATGCCAACCTGACAAGAGTTGGGCACTACTGGAACAATTACTTAAGGATTGAAACAATTCTCATTCCTACTCTAGTCATTCAAGTAGAAGAACTGGATAGAGAAACGCGAATTGTAGTCCATGTCGGAACCACAGCAGAGAACATAAAGGTTTCAATGCTATGAATTTTGAATGATCAGTTGTCGATGTTTCCGTAGAATAACCAACGTCCGATGAGGAGCGAAGCAGTATGCATGCATGAAGCCTAAGCGCGCCATGAATAATCGCATATTCAAAAGCATAACCGCTAGCAGTGGCGTTTTAAATGATGCTAACATCCACCCCTGCTAAGCATTCCCTGTTTTCATGCGAGTTGCGGCCCGTTTAAGCATTCATCAGGATCGAATCCGGAGCACCTCTGCACCATAATGTTTAGAATCACTTCGGATAGCCTGCTAATCCAAGCCAAAGCTTACACCAACAGCCAACAGTCTGTTAACGACTTTTTATGCTTTAGTGATACTTTGCATGCCGTATGCGTAAACTAGCCAAGATATGAAAATGTAAAGCCCGAAGAAATAAACTGAAGAATACAAGTTTAATGAGAACGCTAAAAACGAAATTCGCATAATATTTAGCATCAACAATACTGTTACTTAATCTAGGATGTACGTATGTAAAAAGGGCCTGTACAAGAGCGAGGAAGAGGAGGAAAGGAAGGGGGTTTAAGTGAGGTAAATGCGATGGTAGTCGTTCGCTCCGAAGGTGGCATTGCACTTGGGGCACTTGCGATTGCGCGTCTCGTAGCGCGTTTTCAGGCAGTTGAGACAGAAGACGTGGAAACACTTGGTAAGGATAGCGTCCTTTTTGTGCGTCTTGCAGGTTGGACAGGCCAGCTGCTCCTACACCCGTTGAAACACAGAGAGAAGTAATCTGTAACACTGTAAACAGCTTGGAACAACAATCACTGCTGGTAAGCATCTAAAACAAGCAAAATGTAGTGAGGCGAAGAACGATCCACTTAAAATTTTATGCTGCTCCTTGAATGTGAACGGGCTATACTTTGGGTCATAACGGCATCTGATTTAATCAAGTGTGCACATAAGGTTCAGGTCCTTTTAAGCCTATATCACGAGTGCAAAAGTTTAGTTTGATTGTTATTATTATTGCGATTCTTCCTTCAGTTTGATTAAAAATCTATCCTCTGGTATTTCGAACAGATGAGCATTATGCGAGATATTAAAGGCACGTTACTGAAGCTTATGAACCTGATATATAACTTAATCAACTGCCTCTTATTGAGTATTGGAACGTGAAAAAATAGTTGGATGATGTGTGTCAAGAATCAAGTGTGCATTAAGCAACGAATGCAAAAATATACCAAAACTTTTCTATGCCATATGCATTGTATGGATTAGACCAATGCTAAAAACGAAAATTAAGAAACCCCGAGGTTTTAAAGTATCTAAATGCGTATCTGGGGGAAACATCATCAACCTGCTATCAACGCACAAACTAACTACCCATGAGACTGTATAGCATGATTGCCGAAGGCAGAGAAAATCTATTTAAAAATTCCAAAAGTACAAATATACGGTCTAAATCACAGAAATTAGTTGAGTTCGCACAGTACACCTCAAAGGACGATAAATCAAAACTACAAACGGATCGAATTTGCCTTCGAAGCATCTGCTAAATGTCAAATTGTCGCAAAAAGGTAGTAAAATACAAAGAGCCGCTGTAAATACCTTGTAATCTTGAATTTCGGCCAACAAAACCTCATCTGCGTTGTGCGATTGCTCGATCTTCCGCAAACGCTCATACTTGCGCTTAAGCGTGGTGTATTCCTCCTTAATTTAAGAGAAAAGACATATTTTGCTGCAACTTTAAGTGACTCAGTAAACACATGCTTTATATATAAATGTTTTGATAAGCCGTGTCTTTGATACGAGTCTGGATGAATGACTTGACGTGAAAACATAAAACGAATGCCCTTACCCCTTAAATGGCAATAAGCAGTCCCAATTATTCCCTATTTTTGCGTGGAAAACTTTACAAAACAAACCAAAAAGAGGTTGCTCTCCAATTGCAATGAAGGCGATTAAAAAATCCAGCCGGGATATCCAGACGGAGGAGTTAAAGAAAAAGGCAACTGACCTGGAGTCTTTGGTGGCGGAAAGAGACCTGTTCGTAGGCGGAGGCCTTCTCTTGCACAGAGGTCTGCGCCTCATTGAGTTGTGCAAGGTACTTCTGCACAGTGACGCGCAAATCCTCCTCGCGTTGCTGGCATTCCACCGACTTACGCTTGTATGCCTCCTGCGACTGTTGTCGGGAAGCTGCCTCCTTCTCCAGGGTCTCCAGGTTCGTGAGCAGGAGACGCTCCTAACATCACGACACAATACAGTAGATGAGAGGCACGCACTCCATCCATTGCACGAAAGTAAATTGTAGCTAACTACTCATTCCAAATGAACAGAAACAATATATCTAGCCACAAAGGTATCAACAAAATAAAATGTAAATAACGTCGCCCATAAATGGAGAAAAATGCACATCAGACCGTGACATTGATAAAAAATGAGACCTTATCTGCTATCAACTACTTTTCATCCAAGATGAGGGTACAGCTCACAAGTTGTGAAGATTATTAAAAGCCTCTCACAGTTCGCGTTGAGAAAATTTTAACCCCCTCAAATGCCCTAGTCCGAGAGAACGATCCCGTTTGAATGACCTCTTCTGATGAGTAAAAATAAAGCACTGAGAACAAAAGGATACGAAATACTTGGTTGAACTACGAACCAATCGTACCGAAGAACACGAAACTTAAGCCGCTTTATTGCGCCACCATACCCACATTATCTAGTTGGCGAGCTAGTTTGTAATAAACGTGCACATAACATTGCACCGAAATTAAAGTACACACAAGCTTTATCGGAGCGAAATTTAATAGGCTTTCACATAGATTATACACGTCTGAAGCCACAAGGCGTTGTTTGCATTATAAGCCAAGCAAAAAATAATTAGTCCGTTATTAGATTATGCATATGCGCATCACACTTCAACCGAAGACACCAAATGCCTACTTTCGTTTCGACCAACAACCATGAAATTAGTTATTCCAATCGCCTACTTCAGTGCATAGTAGCATTTAGACAATAAAAAGGAACCTAAGGAACTGGTTCTGCGCAATAATGTGTAGCATTGTGCTTACATCTAGCTACGCCCCGCATTCTATTAAAAATACGTAGATTTTAAGTGTGAAACGGTCACAAATGTTGAAAGGTTATTTGCACCTAATTAAAGTACTTTTCAGTCTGAAAAAACCAAAAATACCCCATCATCTCATAAAGCTCGAGTTTCAAGAGGCCTACTGTTGCCTCGGCATGGACGCGTGTGTTCTACAAACCAGAATGCATAGAAACGATGCAGATTGCACGCTGTACGATGCATTACACCGCACCTCAGTGTACGCAACACAGACACCCAATCTAGCAGTCGCCAGTTGTTTCCACTGGAATTATAGGAGACATTACCACGAAATTTAAGACGCCAATAGGACAAACACCAGAACCGCCTTATAACGTAAAAACTAACAGTACGGAACTAATTATGATAGTACCACCAAGTCCTACGACGGTCCCCTCCCTGAAATGACACTGAAATACATTGTATGCTAATGCTGTTTATTTTGATTTCTAATACGCCCACACAAACCGGCCTCCACGCTGGTAGCACTTAGCTCTGCTGGTATCGCCTAGGCCAATTCTGTAGGATCATTGTGAAAGCCCACGTTTCCAGACACATCATAAGCAAGTAATAACAATAGCACAATCTATGGGATGACAAAAGGTAAAAAAGTACGGCGAAATCGGGGCAATTTACCTTGTCTTCCTGCTTCTGAATGGCACGAGTGAGAGCCTCTATTTTCGCCTGCATCAGACGAACCTGTTCATCCAACAGCTTCTTCTCCTCTTTCAACAAACGAGCCAACTGACTGGTCTTCATCCATTCTGTCATTTGATTTAAATTTGCATCATCTTTTTCACGCAGACTCTTCAACAGACGAGAGTTTTGCTCTTGAACATCTTCAAACGCCTGGCCTGTTACCTGAAATCGCGATGGCACAACCATTGAAGTGCCTACATTGTAGACAACAATGCATTCATATCCTCAAAATATAGCAAAGCAGAAATTCGACGGAGCGTGTAAAGTAATTTTACATGATTTTCACCAATGGAGAAGGAATTGGATTGTAAAATGGTTGCAAAGGTGATATACACAAAGTCACATGTATAATCGAAAACACTACAGGACATGAATTGCTGATGACATTCCGACTCCATTTCGGTCTACTTGATCGAAAATTCGAATGGCGTGCGAAGTCATTAGGGAAAGTGAAACCACATAACCTCCATTTCCTTTAGCATAACATCCTCCTGCTGCTTGGCAGTGACGAGATGTTGTTGGAGAGTACTGACGCGCTGTTCAAGTGTATGACAACGACGCTGGGTATGCTGGAGTTCCTGCTGAAGTTCAGCAACCTGCCAGGCCTTTTTGTCCTCATCGAGATTTGAAGTCTTCCTTGGAACCGGTGGCATAAGCGGGTGAGGTGTTGGTGGCGGTGGCGGCGGAGGGGGGGGCAGAGTAGGCACAGTGGATGCCAATTTGTCACCGCTCTCCGGGGACACCACATTCGTACTGGTAGAGGTTGACAGAGGAGATGTTTGATTAGTAACAGTGGATCCCACCGCACCAGAGCCAGTAACAACAGACCCTTCCCTTGGTGAAGGTTCCTCAGAATGGGCGATGGAGCTGCCCTCACCAGCCTTCTTTTCTGGCAAATCAGTCTGCTCCTCAACCTCTCTCTTCAATGGGTGAGTAGAAGAAGAAGCAATGCGATACTCTCGTTGAAGTTGAGCACATCGAGCTTGCAAATCAGCATTGGCCGACTGTAGGGCGACCAGTTCAGACCGCGCCTCCGAGAGCTCAGCACGTAGCTTCGCCTCAACTTGGAGGAGGGTGGCCTTATCACGCTGATCCTTGGGAATAACTTTGTACATACTCAGCAAAACAGACATCTCCTTCTCAGCCTCCTGCGACATTCTGAGAATAAAAACGCGGTATCAAGCCCATGGCATCTAGCATTCGCAAGGTTCGTATGACTTTAACTGAAAAAGGGTAACAAACCTAAGAAACAGAATCAAATCACGCGCTACGACTCATGTCACAGAACAATGTTAAATACCATTCAATAGATTAGATAATTTTCTGTTAGGAAATAAGGTAAAGTAAGATTTTACATTGAAAAATAGGCCAACCGTAAACCACCCAAGGCCATCAAAGGGCATGCGACGAAACTCACTTTAATTGATTACGCAGATCACGAATAGTCTCCTCGGGCGACTGAGAGGAAGACGAGCCTTTCCGATCCTTCAACGAAACTTCCTGCAAGTGCGCAAAAAAACAGCAGTAGAGGCATAGCGCAGTAAATACAATTTGAACGAATTCATGGGGAAAGCTGCGAAACTATCAACCACTAAATGCCATCACAGAGAAGAAATTCGTAGCAGTGATGTTGGTTATTAAAGCATTTGTAGCAAGTGCGGCATAACAAGGTGAACTCCGCCTATACTTCCAACTGGTCTCTGACAGCAGTGGTCACAGCACAAAAACGCCCCCAAAATAAATACCTTGCCTTGGCCAGCATTCAAACCTCGAGCGATTGAAGTGAACAATCAATTAATAGGGGCATATTTTTTCAAATTGACTAACTAGCCAAAGCCATAGTTCGCCAAAAGTACAAAAAAACCTTAATGGAATTGACAATAACAACAATGTGTCAAGAAACACAATTTTCACAGCCACGACCAAACCACGTCAGGATTAGACGTTAAAGATTGGCCTTTGAATAACTTTGCAAAAGTAAAGACCAAGGTGGGAGGGGAATGCTACAGCAAAACACTACCACTTTCAATGGACAGGGCAAAAGGAAGCTAACGTTATGTGATGTCGCAGGTTCAGCACCGCTAGGACGACTAGAGGAGACTCCATCATCAACAACTTTTCTTTCCGTTTCGTTATCACGTTCACGCTTCCTGGAAGGCGCATCCGAGGACTGAGGTTCTGGAGGAGTAGTGGACGGCGTCGGGTTTGAGGCAGCAAGTTCATCAGTAAGTTGAATCACAGCGGCTGTGGCTTCAGCCAAAGATGCTCTGGAACGGGAAAGCTCCTCTTCCGTGGCTTTTAGTTCATTAGTTGCCTGTTTGTAAAGAAAATTGGCAAAAAGATGCGATAAGTCATTAAAAACGAAGCTTCCAGGATGTGAGATTTGTCCAGAATTTACTGTTTTAGATAACTTAAAATGCACTATTCTAACGTGAATATCCCAAAAAACGCAGTCATTAATAACAGTTAGATTTAGCATTCAGCAATTAGATATAGAAATATTAGCGGTATCATTGACAACCGAAATAATTACCGGTGTTCATTATTTTGATTCTACACAAATATTGTAAGAGCGGAACGCGCAAATTTTGAAATCATCAAAGCAAAGTAAACAAAAAGGACTACCAGTCGTACGCCCCAAAAAAGTGAAAAGCTGAAAAGTTTACAGCTAGGAGATAGTAAAATCTTAGAATCCCAGAATAATGCACAGTATTATGGCGCTATCTCTCTGTCAGCCTTACAATGCGGCACGTAAATGTGCAGTGATTGAAGTCGACATCAAGAGCTCATTTCCAATGAAAATTAAGAAAGGCTTCAATACAAACCATTTGACAATCGTGAGCAGCCTCCTTGGACTTGCGACGATAGCGAACGACCTCATTTTTGAGCTGCTTATTTTGTAACTGCAGTGTGGTGATGAGGCTGCGCATTTCACTGTTTATGGGACCCGCTTGCTCGTTGTGCGCTACAGTCTGCTTGAAATCTGCCTCAATAATCTCGAACTCGCGACGAAGTTTGGAGTATAGCTCCTCCTGTGCCAACATCTCACCGCGCATCTGATTCAAAATAGCCGCCTCATTTGCCTGAACACCAGATTTTCATAAAAAGAAATGATATTCGATAGTGAAATATAGTTCCCATTGTCGTGGTGACCACAATGACAATAATTTTAACCAAAGAACCCAACCAGAGGTAGGCAACCTTTCGAACCCATAATAGGAACGCAAATGAACAACTGACGAACCACGGTGAATGCGCGGACTGCTGACTCATGAAGTGTAATTTACCATCAAACATGAGCAAATTAGTGTCCTTACAGACCCAGGCAACAATAATGGCGAAGTCAAAATGATTGAAATGTAGCACCAATGTGCACATGGAAAGATGCTGTTCGTCAGGAGCGCTATCAACGATTGGCCGATGGCTTATTCCACGGACAGAGACTGGGGACTACCAGTCAGGTGGTGGCCTGCGCGCATGTCTTATCCGAAAGAGAACGCAACGCGAGCAGCTCGACATGCGCGTACGCCGCAGACGCACCGGAAATGCTAGACGCTAATCGCTCAGTCAATCAAAAGAGGGAGAGACCATCAATCACTGTTGCGATCAAACCTGCGCTGGCGACTTGTGCCCTCCTCGCTGTACTTATAGAACCGGCCAGACTCATCCCACCTTCAGCCAACATGTGCATTGTGATGAAGACTTACCTCCATTTCTTCAATTTGTTTGAGATGAGCATTGCGAATAGTTTGAATCATGTTCCGGGAGTCCTCCAATTGAGACCGCAGAGATTTGACCTCAGTGTAGAGAATGTTAAATTGAACCTTCAACGATTTGTAGCTGGGTGAATCTTGTATTAATTGTTCCGGAGGATCATTCACCTGAAAAGCGCCAAGGTTGGTTAAAAACCCAATTAATCTACAAAATACATCGCAAGGCGATACCAGACAAATCATAATCAATTAGAGAACTATGTTCATAGGGTGAAAAAGTGGCTCATTTTTCAATCACAGCATCAAACTAAACATGGCAATTAGAGGTGGATGGATACCTGAAATGAGAAAATTGTAATGGAGAAACAAATGATGCGATACAAATCACGCCTTAACACTAACAAAGTTAGACTTGGTCAAGAAGGTAAATATAAATGCATTGATCAAACGGAAAAGAGCCTAAACGAATCATAGGTAGCACCCTGTTTTAGACCTTGATGGAGTAAGACAGCTGAAATTAATGGTAGCTTGGAACGGATATCTCCGTGCTGCACATAAGCAATGCATTGAAACAGCGCAATTGTTAAGCTCGCACCAGTACAAGCGCATTATTTTAACGGTTCAGTGACGACTATAACAGAAAGTGCGAATTTTCGCACTGTAAACAGAGTGAAGGCAGAAGAGACCCGTGAGTCGCATCGTAACAGGCAAAAGTATACACAAACAAAACACTAACAAAGATCTGCATGTGAGTACAATTCACGAACCTGCATGCTGAGCTTGGCACACTCAGCCACCTTCTCCTCGTGCTGGCGTTGCAGACGCTCCAACTCAGTAAGGCGGTTGGCGGCCAGCTCACGTTGTTCCTCCAACTCGCAGAGCATGTCGTTGTACTTGCTCTTTGTCACCCCCTGCACCCCGCCTGTCTCCTCTGTGCCTTCTAAAAGGAGATGGACAAATACCTGTTTCTGCATGGGAGGTTTGATCGTAGTGACAAAAAGTTCCTCACTGCTCATATTACCACCTATTAGCGTTGCCGAGCAACTGCATTCATCGACACGTCTGCGTTATGGAAAAGAAAAACGACAATTTACCATTGCATATCACACTGCGTCAGTACCTGCACGATTATTCAAGTCTTTTTTTGCTTGGACTCATATGCTAGGTATGAGGAGGTGCATCTCAGATGAAGAATGGAGGCTCGAGAGTACACAAACACAGATACTATGCGGCAATTAAGGTGGGCTGCAGTATCGGTATTTGCATTGAGTTAATCAATGGCAGAACATCAAAACTAGGGCATTCGAAAACGACTCGATGAATTTCATATGTAAGAGATAAACGCTTGAGAGGTACGATGCTAATTAAAAACGCTAGCTAAGCTGTAGATAACGAAAATGGTTATTGACCTTACATATAGTCGATTGATTAGCGTGTTTACCTTTCAATCGGCGATTTGCCATCGCACGTGGTGGGTAAAGAGTCAAGATAGGAGCCAAAACTCACCCCCAGGAGAGCCTGATGTACCCTTAAAGGCGGCCAATTCTTCCTCAAGAAGCTTCTTCGACTGCTGAGCATCATAAAGACGATGATCGAGAATGGCGAGTTGTGCAGTGGACTGCTGGAGTTTGTACTCAAGATCCTCGTACTTCGCCTTCCACTCATCAGCGGCGTCGGAGTTTGCCTGGCATTGATCCTGCAGTTCACGAACCTGCAAATTAACAGAAATGGTATGCGATGTAAAAAATGAAGTAGGCTATTTTTTAATTAAACTTTCCCATTCAACTACTGTTTCAGAGGGTGCTTCCAGCAACTTTAAAAAAACATAAAAAGCACAGGAAAGTAAGTTATCGGTTGGCAATCACAACGAAACATGACATTCCTAATAAACGGCTATCGAATCTACTGAGTCAAAAGTATTTTTATCAATACTATAGCTGCCACAACAAATAGAGTTCTCAGCCTAATGAATGTACGTGGCAGAAATACTATCATCCACCGCTTGACAAAAAATGAAAATTTGCAATTGAGGTATTCGAATGAAAAGTAAATTAAATATATCCACAAAATGTAGGCAATCAAACCAATCACTTCTGAGCAAGTGAAGTTGCCATACTATAGAGTGCTTTTAACTAGAAATTTCTAACAAACGGTACAAAAGAGGGTAACAAGTAAGGTCGAGTTACTCTTAAAGGTAAAAAACAAATGCTATAGGAACCGCGATAGTGCGATGTAGCACTGGTGACGAGACGATTCAGCTATAAAAATGTTGCTCCAAGCTCCCTACGATGATGCAAATGCAGCGCAGCTACCGACACAGCTTGAACACTTGCACAGGAGGCATGCTCCAGTGTATACACAACGGAATGTGTTCCTTCAACGATGACTAATCAGGACACTGCATAGGCGGTCATTTATACCCTAGTTATGCGGTCAAGGGCTAGATGATAAGTTTCACTCCATCATCACAATTTGACGTGGATTGGAGACGCAGGCACAGCGATGGCATTGCTTTGCAAAAAACCTATTTCAGTAAATGCTACAAAACAAATGCAGAGATGCCTACATTGGTAAGTTGATTTCGGGCATGTTAAAAAAGCAATTCAGAAAGCAGCGGATTACAACTGCACTGCAATAGAAACCGACGTCGTCTGGCGCACACATGCACATAGAGGAAAAGCGACGCTCACATGAAGACTTTGCTGCCGGTGATTGGCATGCATACTTGTGCAAAGACATTGAAGACGATTATTCTCGGCGGCGAGAGCAGCAATCTCCTCTCTCAGAGCAGCGATCACCTTTTCGAGTGAAGACAAGGATGAGCCACAATCTGTCCTACGGTCATCGTCCACTGTAGCAATAGCGCCAGTACGGGACTTGTCCAGACTTTCTTCCTCAATTGGTCCCTCAGAACGTGATGAGGTCTTGGAGGATGTCGTGGTGGCGGTGGATGCCTTCACAATTCTGTCTGACTGCAGCTCATCCACAAGAATGGAGCGAAGACGGCTTTGATGAACAAAAAGTCTAAAAAGAAAAGCAGTTGCATGTAATGCAGACTAGCGTCAGAATGTTGAAAAATAACTCCATGTCTCGTCATTTCGTTAACCGGGATGAGCACGCACAAATGGAATGCAACTGCGCATTCGCCTTAATAGACTTCATAGCGAATAGAATACTTACTAACGCCTTAAGTTGCTCCTTCAAAATTAACTCAAACACTCAGCAATTTCACATCGCTTAGTAGGAAAGCAGCCCATATCTAAGCCGAAATTCGAATTGTCCATACTCGGACATAGCCCAGGAGAATTACCTCTCAAAGGAAGTCAATAACCTGGCAATAATGCGCTTTGAAAAATGGACACGCTGTTGCAATTTCTCGGGGACTTCTTCCTTTTCCCAGGAAGCCAGTTGTTTGAGGAATGATTCAGCCGAATTGGAAACTAAAGTTAAAAAATGAAATTTTACGACGAAATCTAGGCCATGGATGCAATTAATGTGGTTTAAAATTTATCTGGGCTGAATGTTCCACTTTTAACGTTCTGCATTCGTGCGTGGTAATACAAATAATGTTGGATATCCACTAATAAAAATAGACCTTAGTAACAGCAAACAAACCTTTCTCATCCACGTCGACTTCGCAACGTTGCAGAAGAAGAAGGCAGTCCTCATCCAACTGAAAGGAACAAACGGAACCAGATGCGTTACTGCCATAGAACGTTGAAGGGACGTTTCGAAGATGGCATTACTCAGCTGCGTTGTAAAGTTTGGAAAAAAGGGTATGAGCAATTATCATATGCTCGTAAAAAATGTGATTCGTCAATTGGCGGAGTGAGGATACCAAAAGAGCATTGTACCTGATTCCAATAACGATTAACGACGCAAAGTAGAGCATCATCTTTGGCCTGCCTATTCTCCAGTTGCTCAATTCGCTGCCGTAAATCACCAATAGCAGAGCGCTTCTCGGAGAGAGCCTCATAGAGCTTCTTATTTTGCAATTGCAAAGTGCGCTTATCCAATTCCTCGAGAGATCGAACACGGCTAAAGAGGACAAGCTCTGAGCCCGAAAGAAATGGGCGCTTCGGTGCAGAAGCAACTGGAATGGGTTCCCCACCACCACTGGAGGGCTGCTGGTCGGGATGGCTTCTTTTGGACATTCAAGACTGAAATTAGATAAAAAATGAAAGGAAAAAGCACAACAAGAAACTGGAGAAGCACTCCACATGAAGAATCACTGCCTTTTTTCCTGCGTTAGGAATTGTTTTGCCCTTATCATGGATCAGCCCTAGTAAAGGTAGCGATGTGAAAAGTGGGAAATGCAAACGAGTCTTATGACGCCGTGACCTCAGGCCACAGTAAGGTATACAAGTGGCAGCAGAACTATCAACAATTTGGGAGTCTCCTAGGATAGGTGGCCAAGCAGCACTGAACAATTCGCATCAAAAAGTGCATAAGCACTGTACTCAAAACCACCGATACATGAATCCACGAGCCACTAATTGGGTCAGACCTTCCAGAGTGACTCAGGCAGAAGCGCACAAACAGGCAAAAGGGTAGATTGTGAACAAGAAGAAAATGGTAAGCGTATGCATTATTATTGTAATTCATCATGGGAACAATCTAAATGAATACTGCTCGATTACAAGATTTAGTGGTAGTCGATAATACAAAAACAGGCTTCAGAAAGTCGTGGAAGGCCAGTTGGAAAAGGAGAAAAGGCAAAACTTTAACACCTACACCACAAGCACCGTTTCACAAGATGAAAAAGAGAAATGGGATGAGGAAGGAGGTTGTTGGAAAGCCAGATTCGCGTTGCATGGCAGTGCACTGAAGTTCCCAACAAGTATACAGCGACTTGAATAAAATGCAGCTCTACAATGCACTAGGAATGGTGGTGACGACTGAAGTATGCACCATTCCAGTGAATCGGTACCGTTGTTAAAACCATCGATAGTCAGCAGTCATCACAAAAGGTCCTCACACAAAAGCCCGTTTGTTTGCAAGCTGATAATACTTACTGTAACTCGTCCTTTTAAAGTCTATACAACTTAGGGTCAAGTGATAAATATAGATGTGGTGTAGATTTAAACGCTCTGCTTTCCAGTGGCAGGAGATAAAGACAATTGGCACAACGTCAGAGGCAGGGAGGTAGATGAGCGAAGCAAGGTGGAATTTCCTTCACATTTAATGTTGGCGGTAGTTTGCAGATGTAAAGGAAGAATCGGGATTGGGTCTTCGAGGACTAGAAGAGAGAACCCGTGGATCCCGGGAAAATCGAGTTGGATTTGAAGATATGAGCTGCGAAGGGAAGATGGAATGAGGGGCGACGGGTTCACCCTGTCCTGAAACGAGTTCCATATCTTCAAAGTCTTCCGCGAAAACGAAGGGCTGACCAGGTCCACCGCTACCTCCTTGATTCATGCTACCACAAAAATTTGGGGCAGGGATGCCGTGAATGGTTGGAATTGGTACCATTGGATTACCGATACAAGCAGGAGAACTGAAATAAAAAGTATTCTCATATCATGGTAAGTGGATGATGAACTGAAAATCTATACATTTATTTGAATCTCCTATCATAGTCGATGTACCTGCCAATAGAAATTCCCGAGCGCCTACGTCGCCGTAAGTTTGTGGAGCCATCAAAAGCCCATGGATCACGAACCACTGATATTTGAACCTGTGGGTCGACGTATGTGAAACCATCAAAAACATCACAATTAGAAGCGGAGATAGGAACACCGTCATCCGGCGATTCGACGGGATTTTCACTAGTAAAGAGGGGATCAAAACGGGAAACGTCAGTCTCCGAGGTAAGACTTGGTTTGAAGGGCGGCTCCAGTTGTCGTGCATACACCTGATCCCAGTTGATCGACTGAAAGAAAGGGTGCTGCTTTATTTCCTCTGCATCCGTTGGCCCCGAGCCCAAACGCTCCGAAACGGTCTTTTTCAGCAGCTGAAATAAAAAACACCAATTTTCAATTCTTAAGCCCAAATGGTTTACCATGACGCCATTAAGCCAATCAGTATTAACCTCTTTGTTGAAAATTGCGTAGTCCAAGTTCTACATAAGCTCCAACGTAAAGGGTCAATTCTCATGGAATCGCACATCCCAAAAGGACTAGTACATAGATAGGGAGACGATCATCAGTGTTGTTCAATCAAAATCGAAAATGACCAAAGCGGCAACGCAAAACCACATTCGTACCCTTAGTTGGCTTCCCTCTGGAGGCAAAGGTACCAGCCCTGTGAAAATCGACCACGTAACTTACGTCTACCCACACAAAATGGCTAAGCACAAATGCGGACGCTTTTTATATAAGTTTAATGTAGATTTAGGGATATACACACGCATCAAAAGCCGCGAATTGAAAAATAACGTCCACAATCATAAGAGCTATCGATAACAATGAGAAGTGCACTGAGGAAACTACTGCAGTTAAAGTAAAATTGAGTTCTCCTAAGCAAAATGACTGCAGATACAAATTGATAGAGCGATGGACGGCTATTACCAATATTTTCAGGCGACAGTTTATCATGTTTGTCAGGGTTACAGATTCTAAAAACCATAAACTTTGCTTAACAAAACAGACATTTACCTCTCAGTTAAAAAGCAGTTCCACATAAATTGGAGCAAAAATGTGGAAGGGATCTGGTTACAAAGTTAATGAGAGTACAATAAGCAGTTTCTAAAACACTCCATCTCAGTAGTTTACAGGATGCCCATTTCAACCATTTGTTGCTGGATAGAAAAGAAATTAACTGAACCCTTCTAACATGAGCACGCGAAGCCTCGGCAATCGAAATAAGAGTTGATGAAGAATATCATAAATACAAACAACTATCACAATTCCTATCGTATGTGACAAATCAATGTTTTTGAATGGAGCCGGAGGCAGGAAATCAACAAACATCCGAAGCAAGATATTATAGAATCCATTTGGTGTAATCTTTTCTCAATAATGCAGTTCGGATACCATCGTTTAACTAGGCTATCCCCAACAATGCAAAAATCAGCGGCAAAAACGGTATTCATGGTCTTACTCTTTTAAGAAGATCTTTGGCCTCATTGGTAAGATAAGGAGCAAGAGTAAACCTTCCACGCAGCACCTAAAGTTAATAAAATGTGTGAGGGCGCAAAAAGCATTCTTCCCTCGAACAGAGTAGAATATTCACTCACAGCTTCCATGGTTTTTTTTCTATCATCACCGGAAAAAGGAGGCTGAAACAAAAACGAAGCAATTTAAGAAAGCGCATTCTATGTGGACTGATGCCTATGAGGGCGTCCACTACCAAAATTGGAGAATGAAGGACAGCGACGGGTGAGAATATTGAGAATGGATGGAAGAAAAGTGGTAGATGAGAAGCTCACATGAAGACGCTATAAGGAATAATACTAGACTTCACAACTGATAGGTGAGATGATAACCTGAGGTACCAGAATAAAACCAAATTTCACCGCTGTAGAGGCACTATCAGTTTATTCAACCAATTAACAGTGCGTATAAAGATCAAGTTCACATTCACATATGGATGCATTGTTAACGTCAAAAACATATTATTTTACACTCCAACTTAGTGAAGTATTTACGTAGCGGTCTGCGTTTCATAAAACTGTAGTCTATCTTACTCATGTACTTCGATACACAGCCTCAAGGAAGTGTAATTTGTTGACATCATCGAGGGACAGGCTTGTACGATAATAGGAAGATTGGACACAATAAAGCTAAAAAGCGTGTGTCGATGGGCCAAAGATGGGGGTAGTAAAATCGTACGAATGTTCACGCGTGAGTCAACCGCGGTCAGCATCAACGCCACAAATAGGAATTTATACAAGCGCATGCGCACAGAGATGATTGCAAACGAGTCATAGAGCGGATAGAGCAAAAGACATTACCATTGCTATTTTTTGCCAAACAATGAAAAGTATCCCAAAAGCAATCTCAGTAAAGTTTCTGTTCAGAATTTACGGTCCAAACAATAAACATGCCGTTGGCACAATGCCAAGCTCGCTGGCATTTCTATAAGGACTATGGCGTCTTTTTAATGTATTTACAGAAGTATGCGAATCAGCTAGCAGGTCCTGGAATTGCGCCACTTGGCACATCGCAACAGGAAGTTTAGTTCAATCGTAAACAACAAGTGAATCTAAGGTCCCAAAAAGAAGACTAAATAGGAGCTATTAAACGTCACCTTACTTGAGAGTTATTATCAGCAAGAGTGGAAATGACATCAACAAGCACAAAACGCACAATAGAAAAAAGATTAAACTGGTTTTATCGAGAAAACATGCCTCAAAAGTTGATATTCATACTGCAGTCACAAATAGTGCATAAATGACTCGAACGACGAGGGAGAAGCTTGGGAATGGCAAATTCAAACAGATCTAACGCAATCGCTTCAATGTCCACAACTATCGATTACTATCGGAAGCCATCGTTGTTTAATAAAATCATGTGCCACAGATATTGTAAATACACCGGCGAAGAATACTTGATAACAGATCGATTGCATAACTCATATGGGAGACCTCAGGTGTACTGAAAAAGTACAACAAAGAAGATAGTCATGAGATTCAGAAAAAAAACGTTCTAATACATAAAAATTAGGATGCACGGTGAATGCAGGAAAACAAAAGGTGAAAGTGTTTCCACTGACCCCTCCAGAGAGCATGTCATACATGAGTGTTCCCAGACTCCACCAATCCACCGATTTGCCATGACCTTGTCGGAGCAAAATTTCCGGCGCCCTAAAAATTGTGCGCAAATGCGTTCTAGCAATCCAAGCCAGATATTTCTTGGGCGATAGCACCGCAAATAAGACAAAAACATATCCGTGATCTAGGGAGTCATGGTTCAATTCTAGTACAAATAAGTTGATTCGGTAGGTTTAAAAGCCGAAGATATCAAACTGGTCTAAAAATTCCAACGAAATTATTCCGATTTAACTAGATATAACCTCACATATACTCAATAGTTCCGCAGAATGTGTGTGTCAAGTCCTGATCAACACGTTCCTTCGAGAGTCCAAAGTCAGTCAACTTAACATGCCCTTCAGTATCCAGAAGGATATTTTCGGGCTTAAGATCTCTATATACGATGCCCATTTTATGAAGATGACCGATCGCCAAGATGATTTCTGACAGGTAAAAACTAAAGTGCACACAATATGAAAGTGTTAACGATGTAAGCAACATAAGTTGACTGAAAACAATGCAATCAGCTTGCCTTGCTTGATCTTCCAAGAACACACCCTCCTTTTCCAACTGTGTAAAAAGCTCACCACCAGCCAAAAACTCCAAAACGAGGTAGAGTTTCCCCGGTGTCTGAAAAGCATAATGTAACTGCACGAGAAAGGGATGCTTGATCATCTCCAATATATTCCTTTCAGTTTTCGTATGCGCAGTATCCTTCGCATTTGTAACAATTGAGGCCTTTTTGAGAACCTTCATGGCGAATATTTGTCCGCTGTCAATACCTGTGATTTTCTGGGCCAGAAACACCTTAACGGTTCAAATCAAGGACAACTCCATTACTTTTCCATAGCCCCCTTTTCCAAGGACTTTAAGTAGAGTGAAGTCCTGGGGACGAACTTTTGGTTGGCCAGGATTAACGGTATCCTCACAAATTTCTACTCGCTCAACATGCTCATTCATTCTAAATAAATTTTTTAGAACTCTAAGCATCCAAAACGCTTTAAAACTGGAGCAATATTAACGAATAAACAAACAAGTTTGGATAAAAAATTAATCAATTAAAATAGTACACGACCGGCTTAAAGGCGAAATATCCAGACCGAAACCAATTACTCACTCAACAAATTGGAAACAAAACTACTAACTAATTCATTTAAGAAAGAATGAAACTCACGTTACTTATTAATTCGAACCTATTTTCAAGTTAGGAAAAGGGTTACTGACTACTAATTACCTACTCAGACACAAGCACTTACAACAAATGCAGATGTAGTCAAAAAGCATATTGGAAACGAAATTCGGATTAGAAAATCGGGCACAAAGGACTTACTCCTCAACTGAGAGGGGACCTCTAGACAAAAATCCCTAAATGCAGAGCTAGAAGCTGAGAATTTTGCTAACCTCTGACGCTTTCGAATTATGGTTCGATTCCTCGGAATCACTTTTTCCTTCCTCCATGTTAGGAACATCAGGGATATCAATATGAAAAACGTCGGAATTATTATTCATTTCTACGTAAAAACAATGTGAGAGCTGTCAAATCAAGTCAGCCGAGCATAAAACGGACCACTCAAACAAAGGATGCTTCTAAGGGCAAGTCGAAGTAAAATATTGCTAAGTAAAAGCAACTCTGTATGACAACCTGATTGCAACATAAACTTTCATCCAAACACGATGCATGCACAATCTTTTCATTTGCTCCTCAATATTAGATTGATACATTAGAAACTCAATTTCCAACGTCTACAGGATGCAAACCGACTTATTTTTTTGCCCTAAGCAATCTTGTTTCCATATTCCCTATTGTATTATCCTTTTAATTTGAAAATCTTTGGTAATGCAAACGCCGCAATTAGTCTGACAATTATTTGTCGCCTATCCCTCATGAATATTTTCACAAAGTAACTAATTAAAATTTCAATTGCAACACTGTCATTGTTCACCTTCACCACAGCTTCCCTAAGAGCGACCGAGTTGGATGTTTTTTTAGTATGCCTTCAATTTGAGATTAATAATGAACGAGACGGTAACCTTTTGCCCGTTTCGAGGAAATCGAGGTCCGATTTCTCTTCCCGCCTCTCCTCTACAAGTTTCACTTAAGGCAATTTAATTATTATACAGCCTTCTTGTCACTCGAAGCATCGATTTTCAGTGCTACCCTTGTGAGCTCCTATCTTTCGTTAGTGTAACTTTGCAAGGTTGCAACTTGTTGTGGTAAATGGTTACTGCCTAGGCACAGCGTTGCCCATTACAAACGAGTTACTTCATGGGTAAAAAAAACCCCGACTACGCTGAGTTGATCCCTTCTCAAGGGGTGGTTGAGTTAGCAGCATGTCTTCATATTGGTTGTTAGTTCAATCTGCCGTAACATTTCTTTTGACCTATATGAGACATCTGTATGTGCGTTTATGCGCTGTAAAAGCCTTCTCATGCCTTCTGTTCTGTGATGCATTTTTAATCTTGGATTAATAGAGGATGGCACAGTCTCAAGAGGAAAGGGATTGGCAGTCTCTTTTCCCCCTGGAGAAGTCGGAGCTCCCTTTGAGCACGAGGCTCAAGCTCCGTTACCGCATTTCGTCTAAAAGGATACACTTGAAGTAACACAAGTACTAGATCAAGAGTGCAAACTCTTGCTTATGCCTACTGGCTACGGAAGACTCTGAATTCTTCCTGAGGTTTTAAGCAGACATTGCATTGCAATACTTGGCAAAAGCGCTCCCTCTTCCTTTTTACTACATCTGACAAAAGAAGGCTTGATGATTTTTGGTATCTTTATTGTAATCACTCAGCTGTTATTTGGTAGCGTGGCAGTAGCAATCAAGAGGAAAACCTCTCCATGTCCAAGAAACCGCGATGTTCGTCCACACCGAGGTTCAGATCTTCCTCCTGCCTCTCACCCATAAGGCCATTCCCAAATAAAATAAGTGCTACACCTCGACTATGCTTAAGCCTTCGCATTGGGTTCAGTAACACTTAAGGAGTTTGTACTTCCTCTGGCCAGTGTGGGCTCCAAGCCAAGCTATTGTTCCAGTCTTTCAATCCGCCAACAATGCAGCGTTACTGACGTACGGAAGAGCCGAGATATTGGCACGTACAAACAAAGCCACCAAAGCACTGTAGTTGTTGCACCCAAAAGGCAATCACTACTCATGCCTCCAAAAAATCCGCCAGCTTGTCTTTGCCGCAGTAATGCGGATACTATCGAATCAAAGAAACTCAATTCATTCTGCTTAGTTGTTAATGTATACCAAATGATTCCTGAAAATTTGTTCGACATGGCGGATTATTTCCGAGAAGCAGGCACAACTTCTCGGAACAATTACAAGACGTCACGAGCCCTCCAGATCCCTAGTACCCAGCACTTGAGCAAGGAACACCGATATGGCGTCAACGAGCACTACCCTACTACATGACAATTCCCCTCCACCAAGATGATCTGAGGCCTAAATATATTCACAGAATGACAAAACAGTGAAAAGACAGAATTTTTTCAAGAAGGAATAACAGTACCCGATCTAAAGCTTTCCATCAAAGGACTATACTAAGGAAAAAAAGCAAGTATTTTAATATCTACAAGGCGCGCGACAGTAAAACCATAAGGACTGTTTGACTAAAGTAATAAGAAACACTTGGCGTTAATTCGCTATGCCAAATATGCCGTAGAAACTCGCACAAGCCTTTTGAATAAAGCTAGCATGATATCTATTACAATACTTTGTTTGTTTGACTGCTATTAAAGTTGCTTGAGTGGCTATGTTGTCAAGTCCGACTGAGGCTGGCCTTTAGGTAATGCCAGCCGCTCCAAGAGCTCTTTTGGTTCGTGCATATTTTCTGTCATTGCGTTATGCCTTCTTTTGCCTTCAAGGAATTCCTGGGACGCCACGCTGGTGGTAGTGGAAAGCAGAATTGACTTTCTAGAATTTTCATCCCGATCTATACCGCTTGCGACAAGCGAGATGTGCATGTGCTACGGATAGGAGAATCTCTGACATCTCATAACAGATGGGCTGAGTTCGACGTCTGTCTTCAGCATATGCTTTATCCGCGTGTTCTGCAAGAAAGCTGTCTGCAACTGAAGCAACACTAGCCGCGAACCATTTGGAAAAGCTTCGTTTCGGGAATGTTCTCAGTGTGCCTGTTTCTTCCGACACTGATTACGTTGTGATGGCTGGCGCAAAATGCCTTCCAAGGGGAGCGTCGAATGACGCTCAAGAGAGAGGCTCTGAGCTGCTTTGTTTGACTACGGGTTGTTACATAGGTGGCCATATTACCCTATCCGGTTGGGGCTGGCCTTCGAGCCTCGCCAGCTACCCCGATCCCTCTGTTGGCTGAATGTATATATTCCACCATGGTGTTACGCTTTTTTCCCTTCAGGGAAGGTCTGAGATGCAGCATCTGTGCCCGATACGTCCGAAGAAACCCATTCTAAAGTTATTCATTAAAACTTTGTTATCAGTCATTTGAGTTAAGCTATTTTTCACATAATGGCTTCTATCTTGGTTCTCCTAATACCCCAAAAATTCGGTAGCCCTTCCATTCAGTTGGGCGAGTCGCTAGCCTCAGCCACTTCAGAGGTCCACTTTTTCTATTGAGTAAGGCTACCGGGCGGCATTAATGACTGTCTCACCCTTGTGTAACACGTTATCACACGCCACCTTGTCACAAGGAGGGGAACACCGTGTATCCATGTTGCATGAACGAAAAGAGAGGGCTGAAACTGTCTTGACAAGTCTAGTCCCACATTCCATTGCCACCGCGTTCCAGCTAGATTGGATTTTCAGATTGGTAGTTCCGGGCTGAGTGCTGCTCTTCCGTCGTGCGAAACCCATTAATGCGAATTCTTGCAGACTCTCCAGTCCGGTGGCATAAAATGCATGATCTCACCGAGTTGAAGTAGTTTAGACTCAATTGAAGTGAGACCTAAGATAGATCTACGTAGATTAAACCCACGAGTTTTGAAGAACGAACAAAGGCAAAAGGTAGTAGTTTATATTAATACTTGAATAAATGCAGCGTTGTGGTTAAGTATGCACACATCTATAAGGTCGGAGTTCCAATGAGGTCAAGCACAAACATAGGAACCACGTGGTCTAACCCATCTGCCGAGCTGCGCAGATGGGAGAGGGAGGGGAAAGGGTAGCCAGTGTATAAAAGTATTTCGAGGGTGGGAGTGAATGAAGGGATGGGTATAAATCTCGACGTTTTTGAGTAATGAAATGACTCCCAAAACGAAAATGCGGTAAGCCAGTACCTTTCAATGCTTTTCGTTCGATCGCTTTGTACAGAGAAGTCAGATATGGGCAGTGGTAGGGGCAATGCTCGCATACAGTATGTTCTCGCATTCGATGCTAAGCCTTTACAGTACAGTGTGACACAAACAGGGTAGTGAATAAAATAACACGACTTAATTCAATTTGTCGCGCTTGTAGCTCACGGCTAAAGTGAAAGAAAGGAGTACAAAATCAAACAAAACCAAAAGTGTCAAAGTGATGAAACAAGAAAAAACATTGCTGGTATGGAGCTTCGTCGATATCAATGTGTGAGTTATTTCCGTTCGCAAAAAACGAAGCAAAAGTGGGTCTCAATTCAATTGACAAATGTGGACCTTTCAAGTGCACTGAACTAGCGCTAATAATTACACTATCCTAGCAAAAGACTTCTTGCCCTCGATGCTGTCGTGATTTAAAGAGAAAGGCGCCGAAGGCAGACTACAAGGATTTACAAGAATTAAACTAAGCTCACGTGGGGAAAGCTTTCTGAAGAGAGATTGTACATAATTCTCCAAATGCGACCCCGCCTTCCATATGTCGGAGTCGGCGCTATTGTAGAGTTCAGCGTTAAAGAACATCTTCGCCAGATCCTCCGAGAGGAACTGTGGACCCTCGGCACCCTCGTAACGACCATTTTTAAGCCAACTGTTTATCATTGAAAGGTCTATGGGATCCACCACTATCTCATAGTAGTCGGGTACCTGCAAAGCCATTTTTTGAGAATAACATACCTCGTTCGCCTAATACATAAGTAGCAGAAAGTAAGCCCTGGTTGAACCTTGCGACTCGGCTACCATCAGTGATAAGTAAAAACTTAGTTAACTCAATCTTTAACAAAAGCGCTTTTGAACACAAAAGATCACCATCATCATTGCATCTGACTACACGTATAGTACCATGAGCATAATACATACTTTAGTTTCGAAATGCACAACCTTGGGGATAGGACTGGAAAACCATGGGCAATCGCAGCATACCTCCTTTGGGTCAACAGGCTCCTGAAAGGGCCATGAGCTTCGGTGTCTTCGCACAGCAGTTATAAGATCAGCACAGGTGAATCGTGCCGAAATCCTGAGTCGCTTAGCTGGTGGAGCAAACATCCCTCGCTCATCTGCCTGCTCTTCAGTCGTTTCGGTGTCGTTCGCTCCATCCTCATCCTCCTCTCTAGAAATATCATCCGACTCGTCATCAGAGGTCTCATCATCATCATCATCATCATCCTCTTCAAAACTCGGACGAGGTCGCTTTTTCGGTATCGCCGGGCCTCGGTGAAGTCGAAGGTAGCTGAAACGGAAATGGTTAAACAAAATTGGGAAAGGGGTAGTAATGAACTTTATGTTCCGTAGAGGCCTAATTTAGGAACTCAAAAAAAGGCCTATTGAATCAAAGTAGAGCGTAAAAAATACAAGGGACAAAGTAATACCTGCTTTTACGGTTGATTCGACTAGAAGCCCGGAGACGGAGCGACTGTCCCATGGCGGAGAGACCGCCCGAAGAGGAGCGACTGACGCGGCACACGGAGCACACCCAAGGGGCGCGTCGGTTCGCCGAGCGCAAGGGCGGGTTGTGGCAGTTCGGGTGGAAGGCGTTGGGACAAGTGGAGCAGCCCACCAACTCATCTTCCTCTGTTGCCCCATAGTCACAAACTAGACAAATAGTGTCATTTGACGGCGGGATCAGGGAAGAGGCTACAAGGGTGAACAATCAGGATAGAAACTATGTTTACTCTAAGGGAATAGTTATGCAAACTCTTAAGAAAAACAAGGGACGAAGGAAAAACTCTCGCTTAAGTGAGATAATAACAGAGTACTAGTGCCTACGAATTTCACGAAGAGTCACACTATCAACCATATTCTGTTGAGATCAAATAGTAGTGCAGGGCAAGTATTGGCCAAGAGTACTAGATATACCATGATTAGCTGTTTTTGTTACCGGATACCAGTGACTCACTAATGAGCTCAAAACATTGGTCTTTGAACCCTATGATTCGTGTGGAAAGAAGCATGCCGAAAATTGTCTTCGCTTTCGACCCCCCAATTGGTCACATAAGATTATGACCAACGAAATTCTAGAACTCTCAAAATACGGCACAGTGGGTTTAGCTTAAGAAACTATGCGGAGACGGAAAGAAGAAAACAGACGACTTACTTCTATGGTTTAGAAAGTTAATGAATGCAAACTACTTCTGAGGCTTGAAAAACTACCATATAGGGAAAACATACGAGATTTGGCCAGAGCTTTAAAGTGCTGCGATGACCGAGACGAAGACCTTGACATGGGTTGCCTAGTAGAGGGACGGCATCTCAACCTACTTCTAGGAGAACGCTGTTGCCTTCTTCGTAGGCTAACATCTCCCTCCCCCTCCTCTCTAGAAGAGGGACTTTGTTCATCGGACTCGGTTGCACTGCTACGCCCCTCTTCGCTGTCTGACGCCTCTAAGGCCTCTCGACGACTGCGCCGCTGCTGACTGGTCGCAGAGCAACTGGGCGGCTTGCAGGAGACACAGAACCAGTCACCACTAGGAATCGAGTGCAATGGTGGACGAAGGCAGTAAAGATGGAAGCCAGAATTGCAACCATCACAGAGTAACAGACTGTCATCGTCCTTATTACGACGACAGATGCGACAACGAACGTTGGCTACTGATTTTTCCCACAGAATGCAGGCGTCCAGACATGCCTGAAGATGAATAACGCTGCGCCTGTGGTCCACATGTTTCACCAAGTTTTCATTAAAACAACAAACTGCGAACGCATGCGCGTAACACGATGAAATGTAATTTCGGCACAATAAACCCTTTTCAAAAGTCCAGAGTAGAAAGATAAATATTTTATGACGCATGAAAAACTTAGAATTGACTTGGAATAGCAGAGAAGATGGAATACTAATTACCGTAAACAAAATTCAGTAACGAGAAGAAAACCAAAGATAAAATTGTATCATAGTTCAGAAAATCGGAAGCAATATTGATGAGAAAATCAATAACTCGTGTCGTCGATACTTTCAATAAGGTACTAATATAAATTAGTAGTTTAAAAAGAAACCAACATGTAGGACATTTAGTCGAGAGAGAGTAGCCGCAGAACGGACAGCCTTAACCCAGGCGTCCATCCAAAGCTCCACATCACCCTCGTGTAAGCGGTTCTTCTCCGATTCGGTAGTCTCAGGACGTTGCTCCTGTCCCCCATCTTCCTTGCCAACTACCCTGTGACCATCCCCCTCAGGTGCTTGTCCGCCATTCTCGTGACTGATCCCGTCAACATTATTCTCCCCACGACGTTTGGTTTGATGCAGCCTTAATTTGGGCACACTCAAGAAGCGACGATGAACGTGCTGACCCACCGCTATAAGAGCTTCCGCCACACACCTTAGAGGCGTCTTAGATGGCAAAGAGGCCGTAGGAGTAGTGGAGAGTACAGATACACCCACAGAACCCTCCTTTGCGGGAGTGGATGGAACACTACCAGTGAGAGACATGCAGAGCCCATACTTTGCTTGAATAGCAAGGATGGTTGCCATCCAAGCAGAAAAATCCGGAACACCACCGAGCCCGCCGTCACGAAGATGGATTTCGGTTTCGTAGACATTCTATAAAAAGTACAAAAAAGTCGAATGTAAAATCCTCCGGACATAAGCAATGAATTGGATTAAAATTAACATCGTAAAAGCCAGATGGGTGGAAAAAAAGCCAATGAGAGGATAATTCAAAGCATACCCTCCTGCGTAATATAAGGCTTCAAGGGATTAAGCACATTAGCATGGTTATGATCGTAACAAACTTGCCTTGAGAAGGACATTGGCGAGAATAGACTCGGCATCACCACGATCTTTGGCGGTGATCTTATTAATAACAACTCTAGTAAAAACAGATAAAAGCAATGATAAAAGGAGTAGAAGTGCTTTAATTGAAATAGAGGTCTGCTGCTTACTCATCAGGTAACAAGGGAGAAACAATTTCTTCTTTCTTCGACTCATGGCTTTCCTCTGCTCTCGATAGCATGATCAACTCTTTCACGCTATCTAGGAGGCCCGACTGAACGAGGTTCTTTCTCAACTGACTCTCCCGTGCCCCTCTTTCAACAAGAGCACCGGCCAAAGCGTCCAGCTCATCTAGTCGGTCGAGAACATACCATTGCGACCGTGCTGCGTAACCAAAACGATGGACAATCTCGTAACTGTCAAGAACTTCAGGGAAAGTGTGGGGTGGAGGAAATGTTGCAACTATAGACGGTTCCTTCATGAGACTCTCTCCAACATGGTATTCTTCAGGCGCCCAGTTGGACTCAACGAAGAGGCGATTGGGTGCACAGAAGAAGCGCCAGTAGCGGCGATCTCGACGATCAGTACCGAGAGCACTTACACGGAAGGCGAGTTTGGCTTCCGTGGAAGCTACTGTGTGTTCATATTCGGCTTTGGACAGAGCTTTTTCTTCGGCATCGATCTTGGCCTCCAATTCACGTCGTTCCCGCTCTTTCGCCTCACGAATTTCACGTTCTTCAGCGGCTTTAGCAGCCAGGACCCGGCGATTTTTAACAACCGAAGCCAGGTCGTCCGATTCGGGCCCTACAAACGAACAGCAAGTACACATTCTCTGATTACACCGCTTTGGATGTTAAAAGCTGCATTATTCCTCCCATTTATTGAATCAGCATTACATATGAACATGGTTTGGGGCTCCTATGGGCATGGATTACAAAATCGTAACAAGCTTAAACGATTAAATCAGAAGAGCAACTTAGGCACACATTAAGTGAGAGGTAAGAGGCATCTAAAAAAACTGAGGAAGTATGTCACGTTCATTCATTCCACCCAAGAGAAAAACATCAAAACGACCTGTTTTGAGGAAACCAAGGCAGACACACCTGAGAAGTATAATAAGTACAACACACAAAGCAGTCGCTTTGTATAACTTAAGCAAGGTGAAATAGTAATTACCCTTTTCAACGGTTAGCTTAGTTTCAGCGAGTTCGGGGACGATAACCGTTCTTTTCTGCTTAGCCAGCGCTAAACGAGTCTGCCACGCTTTAATGGACCTCCTATTGCACAAGTGCATGTACTCATCCATCGTGTCAAAATCGAGCATAAGCTCAATGAGAACTTCAATAGCTAAAATACGATGCTCTGTATCCAATGCAAATAAATCGGCCGAAGTGAGATGCTTGATAAGACTTGCAGCACCGAGAGCATCCCAAGAGGGCAGTAAATCGCGCACACTACTACCGTTGGGAACGGATTGGTAAATACGGGATACAGCTCGATCGTTTGTTGAACATGTGCCATTGGTCAACTCGTATTGCAGCAGTAGGCGTAGGAGTTCCGGAGCCGTGTACGGTGTGATAGGAATTTTAGAGAGTTGGATACCCAACTCAGTTTGCTTCTAAAAATTAAGAGATGAGGGCCATCACCGGCAGTTGATGATCGCGCATAAACGACTCACAATCATTAAATATACACTAACGTACAGAAAACTGCTCACTGAAAAATAGCAGGCGCAATAGTGAGCCCATAGGCCGAGTCAAACACCGATAAGCTGCAGCAGACATGTGCTGTTCACTAACGGCTCTGAGTACCCGGTCTAAACTGAGACATCGAATCCCCTGGACAGATGCTCTAGGAAGCCCGGCGTCGGTTGATGTCAAAGCAGATTCCTCCTCGACATCCGTCGTGAACTCCTCCTCCTCCTGATTATTCGTCATAGGGGGACAGAGGTCAGTAGCAAGTTGCTTTATGCGGGTGGGATATAGCATTTCCCCAGGCGAAAGGGTAGACTCTGTTAGGAGAGGCTGATAGCAAGCGATGAATTCAGTAAGACTGAGAATGCGACTAAATTGCAAGGAGGTCATATTTAGAGGAAGTGGGAAAGCACGAGGTTCAGGAAGTGCTGCAATCTTGACACCGGTCTCGAGGTAGGGCGCGTTTTCATCAATCAATGTTCGGCGTTGTAAGCGCAGATCACGCAAGTAGGCCTTTTGCTGTTCCGGAGTCATATTTTGCCTGGAACAGAAATACCCTTGGGTCAGAATGACAACAGCTATCTCAAATATCAAAATGACAACCAATGTACCACACTTCAATCAGGAACTCATGATAAAACTAAACAAGAATGGCCATTTGGTAAACGAGGCAATGGCAGAAACTGATCAAACACAAGTCAATAAGAATAAGGATATAGACAAAGTGACTATAAACAGGAGCATGAAAGACGTAGTAAAGACATACATTTTTTTACGATTCTCAATAGCAATCTTCTTATCAATAACAAGTTTTTGAGCAACATCAGGAAGGGCTCGAATTTGCACATCAGTAAGAAGTGAGACACAACGCGAGACAATCACTTTAAGAGTGTTTGGTTCCGCATTTCCTTTAAGGCTTCGAATAAGGCGTTTAGCGATAGGTGGGAGGGTGACATCACATTTGAGTGATGTATCCGATTTACTCTTCCTCCCAGAGGCTGGAAATTCCACCGACTTTTCAAATGGAAGTATCGCCTGGGGAAAAAAACGACGGTACAAACACAGGGGCGACGAATACATACCTGCCTCATTTTTCTCGATGATTTCCCATCCGGCGACTCTTTTGATTTCATAGGCACCGCTTCTGTAGGACTTTTGGGAGAATCGTTGCGAAGCGCGGACAAGCTTTTAAAAACTCTCAGGCCCTTTGGGGAAATTTTTATCGTTGCTTCACAATTAGCATTATGTCCCTTGCTTCTTTCACTAGTTATCTTTTCATAAAACTTCATTTCATACGTCTCGGAAACGAGTCTCAACTAAGAAGATATTGATAAGAGCAGAATGACTACCCTATCCTTATCAACAAGACTATTAGTCATTTTGAGAGTAGGGCAATATTTTCGAAGAGCAGTGGGATCAACGACCCAGGGACCACTTGAAGATGGACCATACCGCATAGCGTGTGCGCGAATAAACATCCTGATGTGATCTTTCGATGGAGCGCGATTAACACGCCTTGGAGAAAATATCAATCAACAAGCAAGTCTTACTGTATACACTTGGCAGGAACATTATTGACATTAACAAGTTCATCAGACACTAGTTGAACACTGTACGAGAAATTATCCTAAAGTGCGGTTATGTACCGGTGATGGGAACAAACTTTGGTCACGGTTTGTCGTTTGGTGTTCACATTATTTTCCTTGTCACTATTGTTCGGCGAACTGGTTTCATCCTTTGATAGGTCAATAACTAACGGCTTATCAGCAGCCTCATCGATACCTAAGATGGTTGCGCGAATTCTAAGAGCTTCAAGGAGAGTTTGAGACTTACGGTTTGTTTGAGTCAACCTTTAGTAAAACTGGTTCTCCAATCACGAACTGCTCATGAACCTTGGTCCAGCATGCTTGGGTCAGCGGTTCGAGTGAAGAGTTACCTAAGAGTTATAACGAAATTATTCATTTACTTTTGTGGACAATCTGTAAAATAACGGTGCGGTAATGGTCCGATATGGACTTTTTCAAGAGATTCAAACTAACATGTTCTGATTTAATAGCTTCTTTGTAGGTTAAATTTGCCCGACCGGTTACTCGACAAGTCCATATCTTGGATTCGTACAATGTTGTTTTTCGTATCAATTCATCTTCGGAAGAGCAGATTTCCTTCGTATCTGGAACAACGAACTTAAATGTGGGGGCGAATTCGTTGTTCTTCTTGGACTTCTTAGCAACTGTGTTCAGTACGTGGAGACGATTTCCCAGGAGAGGCATGAATATCAATGAGAATTAGACCTAGAACGAAACACACATACCGAGATGATTAGAGTCCAATGAGTAATGGAAAAATATTTTCAGAGAAATAAATGTACTTAAAACAGGATCAAGATATCAACGGATACATGTTGAAATCAACATTCGAGAACCCTTGTATACCGCTGTCATAACTTCACTTTGACATTAGCAAATGAAGAACGCGTAGAGGTGCGCAACACAGAAACACGGAAAATTCAAGTCTCTATTTGGGAGAAGCCAAATTTCAACCAAAGTCTGGCACATGAACACTTGTTTGCATAAAAAAGTTTACGAAGTACAATGGAACAACCTTCAACAAGCTTATACAAGGACAGTAAATTTTAATAGACAGAAGAAGAAGCACTTTCTGAGATGGAGAATGCAGAATGTATAGAGGACTACTAAAATAAGATAACTCCGACGCAGCCACCAAAATTCCTGTTTCGAGCGCCAATACTCGCTATTGCGAAGGTTCTTTAAACAAATCCGCCAAGTATGTTTTCCTGTGACCTCGACAATTATATAGTTAGTTATCTCTATATTAAATAATATTCGCTGCATACTTAGCGAGTGCAGAGAAGAAAGATGAGACCTTGGAAATTTGGTTTATGTATGTAATCTGCCACAATTACTTAATTTACTCGCTTTAACGCAAAAGGACATCTTAGAGAACCACATGAGTAAGACCAACGAAGGCAGAAAACGCAAAAGTGAACAACATGGGCTGAAGAGTTGCATCCATAAGGAATACAAATCCTCCTGGTTTATATGTGGATAATTGGGTGGCAACCAAATAATTCTAAATGCTTTATCAAAAGTCAGTTTTTGCACATAGCATCGAGATTAAAAGTTACTGGTATTGACACGCCTTTAGCTAAAAAATGAATGATGCTGCATTGCACAGTAGTGCTTTGTGTTTTTGTTTTGATTTCAAATTGCCTTATTCAAATTAACTTAATTTAGCGTTAACCCTTTACCATGCGGCATGTGTTCTTTGGATTAGATCATTCTTATATTTCATAAACTGTGTTTCGAATAGTATACTAACAAGTTAGCAATAAGTGGGCACTTTTACTCCGATACAAACACTTCAATTTTGCGTTTTAATCTCAATAATTGTTTTTTTTACTCTGCTTTGAACTGTTTTTTTTGCTTACGCATTTTGTTTATGTCTTCAACGCACTTACCGCACTTTATAGCCCAAGCACTTGGTGCTATGGTCCTGGAGGGTTTTGGAGTTGATTTCGATTTTTTTTCAATCCGTATTACTGAGTCATTTTACCGGGCTTTAATTCAGGAGGTATCCACAGGTTAAATCGTCTTTTTGCAGGATGTGAAGCTGTTCTTGGAAGTTGGAGATGGCAACTATGTATGCTTTATCTTGCTTTTTGCAAAATTTGTTCTTTTGTTTCCTGTATGACATTGAATGCGCAACACTTTTTCGGCCTTCTTTATGCCTCTTGCCTCGCCTTTTTGTAGCTGCTTTGACTCATCCATGTTCAACTTGATCGTTTTATTTTATTAATTATTATGGTTTTTTAGAAATTTACAGTTGAACATGGGCACGTGGTGAAACTTTTCGCAGTGGAACCCGACTTAACTATGAGCGATTTTCCACTTGTTGGTGCTTGTGATAATGATGGGTAATTTTGCAAAATTCGTCATCGCAGCTCTTTTCCTAGCGACTCTTTTTAGCATGGCGTGTAGCGTCTGAGCTATCTTTCTTCTATGCAGTTTTTTATAGCGTTTTTGAAAATGTACGTTTTTGTGAAGTGTTACAAGTGTTTGCGCATTTTCATGATTTCCTACTCTCGATTCTCAAGATTATTTCGCTTTAATCAAGGTCAAAGATTTTTCGATATTGCGATTCAGGAGAATTTTATTCGTGCCCTCTTCGTCCATTACCATTCTTTATCTACTTGGTTATTCAATGAAATCTTTGTTTTCACCTTGGTTATCTTTTCATGTGCTCCTGTGCATTCGAATTTTTCTTTAGTAAGTGGCGCCATCTGGGGATCATAAATTCTCGGTTGCGTGTTGCGGCTAATTCCGATTCCTTTGACCAGCTGCGTGCTAATGTTATCAAAGCAATGGAAAGCTCTAGGAAAACTAGGTATGTTCCGCTTCTGGTGCGCCGTCCAAGCTATTTCTGCTCCCGAAGCTCATAGTCTGATGTCACTGCGTATATATTGTGGTGAATTGTCTACTTTTTTTATATGAGCAGCATTTTATTACAGCTTAACTTTCTCGCTGCACGGGTAAAATGAGCCTTATCTCAGTCTGAAACGTTCGATATCTAAAATGGCTAATTTTGCGCGCTTCTTCTGAGCTAACCCCTTTCAAAGGGGAACGTTCTTCAGGGACTTACACATTGATATATTGCTGATACTTTTTGGGGTGTTTACATTAAATCTGAATTCATTTTTTAATCAAATGACTAGCAATTTATAGGCACACATCTCATTTGTTGCGTATTATTAAGAAGTTGGTTTTTATTGCACCGGAAGAAAAACGCATTGTGTCATGCTTCACGAATGCCTTTGCTGTTTTTTTGCTTTAATAACCATTTAGAGGATGTCTCAAACTCTAACATAGCTCTTTTCTGTTTGAATGGGCAAATATGAAAATAAGAAGTGTTTGATCATACCCGCATCGAGAGTTTATTCAGTCCGTTGCGTGTATTCTTTGTTAGCTTTACCAGTCTAACTGGAGGCTCACTGACAAGTCGTTTTCGCGTATTTACGCGTCACTAAAGTGCTCCAATTGCGCGGGATGTTTAATGTCTAATTTAAATAAAAAGGAATCATGGAAACCACCACAATTTAATTTTCCCACAATCGTTTGAAAGTGCTTTTTCGGTGAGATTTGCGTGCACAGCATTTTTTTTACCAGTTGACACGCATCCCTGTGCGTGCTTTATTGGTCTGATAGAAAACACGGTTTCTGGTAATTGAGCATCAAAGTATTTTTCCCTACCGCGTCATCCATGCCACTTTTAATTATCCGAAGACTATCATTAGAGATCCTGATAGTTTGATTCGAACCAAAATGCTCGTTTGAACTGTTTGGTGGTTTGATACCCGAATCAAGATTAGTTCAGGCACTACATCTATTCATTTTCATGAATTAGTTATTGAGTCATCGCGATACTCCTACCATCTCATGATGAATGGCCTACCATTGCCAACATTCTCATTTAATTCCCAACCAACTTACAATTCTTCCAAGAATTGAAGCAACATGATCTATCGGATTCTTAAGTTATCCTTTCACTGTACACCCCTCGAGTACACTGTATGCGCTGTTGAAACGGAGGTTTTATTCTTTCAGAGTAATAAAATTCCCATAGCTGATAGTAGTGCAATCGTTAATCTCGTTTAGGACAGAACAATTGCCAACTCTAAGCGCGAGGCATTCTTGATTTGCTGTCCTGGTATTGTTAATTGCCCTTATGGTAATTATTCTCACTTCAGGCGTTAAAACCACCTGACTTCTGTGATATGAGGTTTTCTTCATAAATATCTCAATTTATGTGGCTGGTGTTATATGATTGCCCACGCTTTTGAGTACTTTTTACAGAACCAAAAATTATTTTCACAGTTTCCCTGCGTGGAAAGTGAAGTCCCCAAAGGAAAAACCGGACCAGAGAACCACGCGACAGGTGGGTGGCATAATCGCTGAGTAAAAACGGTTTGTTGCTTTTGATTACCCATACGTTCGTGTCGTTTTAGGTGGTCACCCCCATACAGCGCGCAGACACGAGCTCGTCGAAGACAGAGTTAGTTTTAAACTTTTTCGCGTTAGTTCCTTTTATAATTCGCGAACTGACGACCTTTCAATTTTGCATGTCTGCCCACATTCACCAAGAGCTTTTCTTATCCAACATTCAAGTTCGTCTTGCATAGTGATGGGCCATTTTGTCACTAGTAGACGTTTAAATTCTCTCGCATGCTTGTCTTGCTTTAATACAACCTAGCTGCACATAAGAAAGCGGAATAGGGAAGAAGTAGTGGTGAGGTGGTAGTGACGACTTTTGGTTTTGTTTTGTTTGGGTTGCATTAGATAAAAAGACGCTGGCGTTGTCTTATCTGTTTATGTGAATTTTCTTCCTTTTATAGAAAACATTTTGGCCATTCCTTGTCGGTGGCTTCATAAACATCTGTTCCTAGTGTACGATTTCTTTTTTAACCAAAGATTCGCATATAAGTCCTTTTCTGTTCAATTCGGACGATGGGAAGTGATTTCCTTTAAGATTTCCAGTGCCTAAATTCTCAATCTTTTTTTAAGGAAATGTAGTATGTATTATCTCTTGAGCGCCCGAATACTCACCTACTACCGTATTTTCTGATTTTTACGCATAAGGTAACGAGCCACCAGAAGGAGAGGCTTAAATCCCATTTATCATGTTGTACTCTGTTGCCAACAGCTGCTATTACAACAAGAGGGGGCTTAGCGCCTTTGCTTTCGGCGTGGTTGCATGGACACTTCCAGCTCTTGTGTACATTTGCTTCGTGTCTATCTCCGAACAGCTTCGTTCAATGACATCTTATGACCAGCTTTTTGGGCATACATCACGTCGTTGATACTCTACATTAATGCGGGATATCCGTTTCTGTTTTCCACCTTGACCAGTTAGGTATGCGGAAACCATCACATTCTTCAATAGCTAATTGGTTCTAAGGCAAATACTATACTTTCCGGCGATATATCAAGGAACCAATAGAGCAACATGTTCAACCACTTTATGTGGAAGTAATTCACATTCTCATTGGTTTGAAATGTGGTTAAGTACGTTTTAGAAGCCCTGCAACTATCCTGCTTGCAGAATCATCAGATCGTGTTCTAGCATGTGAAAGGCAAATCTGCCGTTTACAAATTGCACTTACCGACTTGGTTTATACGCAGTCGTCTTTTGTCAAGTAAGGGTACATTTTAGGGTGAACATTCCAAACAATTGCAAACCTTTGCGTTACTAAAGGCACGGTAAAAGTGGACTATGGAGAAGGTACACATCTAGATATATTTCATGTTTTAACAAAACTTTTTAGTTGAAAGAGAGACACTGGTTCTACACGTTTCATGGTTACAGGTAACCATATTTTCAAACAAAATCCTGTTGAAACCTCGACTCTTGTTGGAATCTAATAATCGGGAAATAAGCCTTTTCAGATGCCGTGAAATAGGTTATTTGTGTTCTTGAATGGGCGAAAATCTTTTTCTCAACTTTTTATTAAGTAACAAAGTGGGTCTATTCATACGCTTGTCCATTTTTCATCAGGTTCCTAATTGAATTACGGGCGATTCCTACAGACTTCATGTAAAAGGCAGAGCGGTCGCCCCGGGTTACGTGGAATTTCATTGCCGCTTCATGTTTCGCATAGTAGAATACTACTTTCCTGCATGGCAGTTTTCTGCAATTAAATGGAATGGTCGTGAAAGCAGGTTAAAATTTTTTAGTTCCTGCAATTACCTTCATTGTAATTCACAAACCCTTCTCCTACAGCAGATCACAAACTTCTGCATTCCATTTTGAAAAATCGGTTTTCCCTGGAGGCTCAAGACATAGTCCTCACCTTCTCCCCTTCTATCCCAGTCTTATTTCTCTGCTGCATATGCCTCCTACGACTGCATAATGCCAAGAAGTGGTGATGGTCACTTAGAAAAGAGGTGTCAGAGAGTATGGAGACGAGAGTGGAGGGCAAATTCCTTAGTGAGGGAATTTCGCGGTGGGAGGTATACGGGGTTGCATTTTCTTGCAAGATCGAGAAGGGGATGTTCTGCCCACCGATTCACCAGTCTTGGCTGTTTCAAGGAGTTCTTCTTGCGTGCCTTGCAGTTGTGTGTGGTTTTGCCGAACAGGTAGACCACAGGTGTAGTTGTTCAGCCTTCGGCAAGTGTGCCATGCTTGGCGAACGATTCTGTCTGCAATTCACCACACGCATGCACTTGCACTTATGAAGCATTGTATTCGATGAGGGATAGGTGGAGGGTCGTTTCGGGATAACCAGTGACGCATTCGGTCGCCTGGCATTGGAATACGAAGGTCGTATCGCACTATCGGTCGTTCGTCCATCCATCCATGCATCCATCCATCAAGGTGTTTGTTCACGTATTCCTCCAGTCAGTCCAAAGGGGAGTCGGTGAGCAAGCTAAAAGCGGCGTGCTTCGGTGCGCATGAGGAGCGCTAAATTGACAGGTGTTGAGGTGGGGCATGGGGTGCTCACTTGTTCAGGCTCCGGTACGACTTCTCCTTTCTAGCTGATGTCGGTGTAGACCAGTTGTCTCACCACTCACCACATACATTCCCACACGAAGTGGCATTCCCCACACCTGGTTAGAACAGTGGGTCCTCCTCAACGCGGTGCATTTCACTTTGTGTGGTGTGTCATCGGAGTGAAAGGAGTTACCAAAACCGCTTCTGAACTGTGTGTCGTGCTGTCGAATTGTCGGCAACTGCCGTACAGGTATACTGGGAAGCGATAGCTGCCTTGGAACCATGTCAAAGTTGGTGAGTTTGTGAAGGAGGCGAGTTTGAGCCGTCTCAATCGGTTTTAAGTGGCATTTTGTGCGAGGTCAAGGTAACAGGTGAGTGTTACAGAGCAAAATAAAGGATAGCGATCGATGGATGTGTAGCTATATTTTTAACATTCATGTGCTGTTTTTCTGATTCGTTTGTTTAGTTCTTGATCAAAAACGGTTGGCAAACTCTCCGCTACTTTGAGTTGGAAAATAAATCGTAGATCGTTTTGTGTTCATATCAGTTGTTTGAAGGTATGTAATGTATGTATGTCTTGAAATCGTGTTTACTGAGTTGCACAATAAAGGGTTGCTTTTGGCATTGAGGCCGGGTCTAAAATGGGTTGAGACGTCGATACACTCTGGGTCACAGATGCTGAGCTCAACCCACGGAGAGCTGCGTCGGCGCTGCGTAACTTATGCAACATTTTGATATTCAGGTACGATACTGAATGAGACTTTTCGGAAAACAGACACTTTTTCCAGAAAATTGTTCTCTGCGTCCTTCAGGACATGAATCTCGCGAAAGCGAGTGATTGGAAGGGTACGTTTACGTTTTTTCTATAGGTTGCGCACCTTTTTATTGGGCTGCCACTTCGTTTGTGTATCTTGGCTTTCGTTTGTCAGTGTGGCGGAGATGTGATTTATTGCAGCCGCATTCACTATGGCCTTGAAATGTTGATGCTTTACCTTTTTGGCCTCTTAGATGAATCGTAATCAAAATGTACGCCCATTTTCTAGTTCAGTCTTGGGAAATCGATTATGATGCGATTTGAAATAACTTGGTAATGTTGTGAATGTCGGCGCTGTTGTTGGCACTTATCTGACCCATCTTTCTGTCGGCTTTGGACCATGTTCCGTGAAATTCTAGCATATTTCGCTTTTAAAATGTTCCCTGTTTCTGCCTTATTCCTGATCAGAGTTTTAATGTCATCGGGTGTGGGACTTTATTTGTGAATCAAGAAAATTTGACCAGACTGTGATTTGGACAAAGTGACTGCCCATTATTTTGTTACGCTTCCACTTTAACGCGCTACAAGTTTCTTCATTGGTTAGAGTTTACTCTCGATGACAGTTAAAGGCTTGATGTGTTCGTTTTTGACACGCGAAGCGATGAGCTTAAGCATCTTTTTTTCAGTAAAAGACTCAATTTGCTTGTTAATTAATTGAATTTAAAAGTTTTGCTCTACAAAAAAATGAGGTTTTAACTTATTACTTTATGGCTCAAAGTCATTTGATTTCACATTGGTGCACTGCTGTCAAGCCATGCTTTGCTTTTCACTCGTCCAGTGAGTTCCTTATAAACCCATAAAAGCCCTTAAAAATCCATACGAGTTTTTCATTGCTAACACACCTTAGTTTTCGGTAGCGTTTAATTCTCGCAGTGAAGTAGCTTCGTTTTGGTGAATGTTTTTAGAGCATTTAAAATAAGTTTTGAGCATAAATTTTCGAGATCTTTTTTCCGTATAATTACTGCAAAAAAATTGTGTAGAACTGCGGTTACTTGATGTTGTACGCAAAGTTTATTATTTTTTTAACGGAAGTTGAGGGACTCACCCTCACCTCTGGCCAAAAGCGCAAACGTCTGCAAGGAGAGGTCTGGGGGATGTAAGCAGTGTTTTGTGGATGGATGCCAATTTCCACACAAGCTTTCCTCTGCATACTGATCAGGTGTCACCGGTCAAATTTGAAATCGTTTTGTAAGCACTATTGCCTACTGTTTATCAGATTGCTAATCGACAATGGTCAGTATGGTAATACCATTTTAGCCGCTATCAATTCAGATTTAAAGCGTTACCCCATTTAGGCAAGAGTCGTCGAATGCATTTTGCACTCTTGGTGAATGTTTGCGTTTTGCTTGTCACCTGCGTATTCCCGACGGACAAGAATCACCTTTTGCAGGCTGAACTATTTATTTGTCTATGTGAGCTGACGGCTATACAGCTAACGTTTTTTACTAATTTTCTTTCTCCGTTTTTTACCATCGAACACTTATCACATTCCCTAGCTGCGATCTGCAAATACGCAGTGTTTATACAGTCACCACAGCCGAATGTGTGCATATTGATAAATGGTTTTTAGAAGCTCCTCTCTCAATCTACAGGCTCTCATCCGCAGAAGTGAGCGTTGCCGAGAAGGCACGAGAGCAGTATCGTCGGATTCTCGAGGTTGTTGAGTTGGCGCGGAAGAGACGGGTTGATTTGGAAGAGCGACTGGCCAGCCTCCACCGAGATAAATCGCTCTCGGAGGCCCAAATGCGAACCGCTGTCGCTGTAAGTTGCAGTGGGTCTGTTACTGCCCTTAAGCTTGTTTTAAAATTAGCTGCACTCTACTGCACTTCATTTTATTTCCACTCAAATCTAGACAATCGAAGAAGAAACATGTTCCCTTTTAAAGGAACTGTTGGGTAATGAAGACTTATCGGCGACTATTCCACCATGCTCTGGAGACGATAATTCTTTACGCCCATGCGTTTCTTTTTCGGAGTTTCTTCGACAACTGGTCGAACAGGCAGCCCCGCCAATGCAATGACTTGTTCTTTTTTGTCACGTTTTTTATCACCTTTTGTGTATAACTGCCCATAAACAGTGAATTGTAAAGGAAGTTCTTATCTTTTGTTTACGCGTCTGTATGACAATCTAGTTTTTTTATAATTTTTAACTGAAAGAATAATTCAGTTTTGCTCTTTCGCATTTCGGAAAAAAACGCGACATTGACGATAATTTATCATTTATCAAGATGATTTTCTGTGCAGGAAAATAGCAAATGTTGGGTTTTTCACCTCATTCCCACGTATGCCCTTGCAATTTTTAATGTATTCATCGCTTTTTAAATTAATAGATGTTTTACGCTTGTGTCATTTTTGCTCCAAATCTCTTTAATTGTTGTTAGTTAAAATCTGTTCATACGCTGGAACAGGAATAAATCTTTTCGTGTCACGAGGTGCGAGTTCTCCTTTGGTCATTAAAATGAATGTTCACCGCCAGACAAGGCGTGTCTTTCTGCCAAGTATAAAATTAGCTTCCTCAAAAGCAAGACTAGACTAAGTCAGTTCATTAAATTACAATGCTGAATTTATTGCCTGATAATGAGGTCGCTTATTTCGGTACTTATACCCTGCGCTACATTCCGAATCTTTTCCTACATTGTGATTTCACCTGGTTTGTAGTTGAGTTTGCGGTTTCAAATCAAATGAAATGGCTTCATAGATTGGTGGATTTAACAAATTACGGCAAAGCATTCTAAAATAAAGATTTGTCTATTGCAGACTTGAATCCATACATGCTGGAACTCCTCTCACTAGTTCAACCTTTACCTTCCTCCCCTCTGATCTTTTCTTTGGTTATTTCCAAAAAGCCAACTACGTTTTAATTAACCGCTATGAAGGCGTATTTCACATGTTTCAGTATGTTTATGTCCATCAATGCGATGGTTTCTCATAAAACTGGTACCAGGACAATACAATACCACGCAAAACGCAAAGATGGTCAGTGTTTATCCAATCACTAATTTACCTGCTGTCCATGAGGTATGTGTAGATCATTGTGGACTCTTTGCGGTCAATAACCAGGTTAGGTATGATATCGTAATATATCATACACCTTATGTGTTCGTAGCACGATGGAATGCAAAAGTTCATGTGGAGCTCAAGACTCCTAAGGGGTTCATTTATTCACGATTTTTTAGGAAAAAACGCTCATTCTCTTATCACTTTTGAGAAATGTGTCATTTCATACTGATCCCTTAAAAATTCAGTGAGATTTGGAAACCTTACTTTTTATATGTACTTCCCGTTAGCTCCAGTGGCTATGCTTCGATTATTGGTTGCTACAAGATACAGCTTTGTGAAACATCTGCTCCTTTCATCTAATGTTACTAATTTTACTAAATCCTAGCCCGGCAGAATTCAATTGCCTCGGCGCACAGTGCGATCAAAATTTCTACCCTGTTAAAGTTCAGGCTTCGCAGCATACCCGAAGTGTTATTTTTGGGACAGTGCATATTGCAGGCAACGGTGGTGTCTATTGGTGGATAAGCCTTTTAGCTCGGTATCTGATCGTTTTTTTGTCGTGCCATAGTTCCATTCATTTCGCTGCACACAGTGTTGTGATTCTTGCTTTTTCTCGCTTTTTATCGTGTGGTGAATTTTCTTCCAGAGCAGTACACATCTCCCTTGCATCAAATTGTTCTATCTTATCCTAAATTTTATTCTAACATTTTCTGCCAGGCATGCAAATGTCCTTTCTACCTTTGCGTCGGCCTTATACGAAATTTCAGGCTATGATTATAAGTGGATTTCGATTTATTTGCCTTGTTTGATGATGGGAGTATTCTTGGAGGTCAGTATTGGAAAGGTACGATTTGTGATGCTTGTTCCATAGGGCGCTGTGCATGATTCTTTCATATACCTACACTTTTTCCAGATCGTGAAATAGCTTTCATTCGTTTTCAGTAGTTCTAGCTCCTAGTTTTTTTTGCAACTCAATTCCTCAACAGTGTCGTCAGAAAATTTTTTTACTCGAAATGAGGTTACTTTTCAAGCTCAAATACGAAATCGGTAACTTAATGATATGTTAACTGGCCTCCGTTGAAATAGCCTCGCCTTGTTCTTATGTTGTCAGTACAGCTGCGACATGATTTAATATTTATGAGCACCGTGTATCGTTTGACAAGTTATTGCAAAACCCATTTATCTATCTTCCATTTTTGAGTTGGATCAATGGCCATTGAGATAAATCGGAGCGCTTGTTTTTGATTGAGAAATAGTAGTGGCTATTTATTTGTGGCTTATTTTTTCGCCTAACTGTCCTTGTAATTTTTATGACTAACTCTTGTGAATACTCTGATCATATTCTAATGACAATCGGTGAATTTTTTCCAACTTTTTGGACGATAATGTCACATTACAACTCTTTATTGTAGACAAAATATGGGGTGGAAAATGGAGTCGCTTCGTTTGGGTCTCTATCTCTCGGTTCCTCTGATAGCATTTACCATGTCAAACTGGCCTAGCATTGTTGACTACTATCACAACGCCTACAGATTGGATGTATATGAAAAAACTGGTGTGAGTTACTCAGCAGCTTAACTTCAATTTTTTAATTTATTCTATCACACATTAGTTGAAGAACATTAACCCCAATTATTTGTAGCGATTATTTTAGCAACCAGAAGCCCCCTTTTTATATAAACTTGGATCCGATCAAAAATAACGTGCCGATATTCTTGTTTTGGTTGATTTTGCTTGTTTCAGTGACACTTTCTGGCTGGTAAACCACCAGATCAGATATTATCAGTAGATTTGGTTCATTAGGTTGCGATGCAATTTCCCCCATTCTCTCATGGGTTATTGTGCTGAATCGCCTCGTAGAAGTCGATAGACGCTAAATTCAATGACAGTTTCGCATTCGTTTACGTAGGTAAACGTCTGGATCGTATGGTTGATACATTTTCAACGTTATTTATCCAAATCAATGCTTGTGCCTAATCGAGAATCCACTCCCTTTCTTTTCCTTGGGGTTGAGTCTCTTTGTGGCCTCTTAATTTTTTCCAACGCAAATTATGCTATTCAGCCGAGCTTCATGGAAGGTACTTTACACTGCTAGAATTTTGCTTAAACATCCTGCTAGCACACATTGTTTTCACATGCCAGCCTTTAATGGGATATGTTAGTGTCTCTCGAAACGTTCCAGTGACTTTGAATAAGTGAGCATTTTTTGCATATGGATGCTATCTGTTTTCCATTCTACTTATGTTCAAAACTAATGTCTTGCAAGAACAAAAGCGTTTTAATTCATGGTATGTGACTGCCTACGGACAAGTTCTATTAGGCCTTGTCTGACGCTGATGAAGCGGCTTGGCTTCCTTTTTGCGTCGTTGTCCAAGTGATTCGAAGCACTGTGATTGTAGCAACGTGGCGTATGATCCATTCTGGGGTATATCAATAATTGACGTAAGTGAAGACGAACTGAGTTTTGCGGAAGTTTATTAAGCAATTATGCAGTGAGAAGAGTGTGATACCCTTCTCTGCGGCAGTCACCGAGGCCAAGTATTGTGATCGCATTTATGCAGCCCTTGCTATTGCACAGTCGTATGTATAGTCTAGAATGATGCAATACTGTGACCATAATCAAAATATGCATTTTTGGGACCGTTTTCTTGTTTTATGATCATAAATGGAGCTCTCCTTATGGATAAATAGCGGGATGAATTTTGCGTGTGTACGTTGTGATTAACCCAAAGGGCTGGATGGATTCACTGGTAATTAATAATTATCGTGTTCTGTGAGTGCAAGTAATCTCTTTTTGTCAGAAACATTGGGCTTAGTTTGATTTACTCAAACAGACTTTACCAAGAATCTTTTGATATTTGGATAAAATAAAATGTATTGAGATTGAGGGTAAATTTTGACCTATTCTAGCCAATATTCTGATTTTTCCAAGGTATTTGTGCATCAAAAGTAGTTTTAAACGATTACCTAATTTCCTGAGGGAAATCGACACAATATTACCGTTGTCTCTGCATCGTGAAGACTTTGATTTGCATTGCATTAGTTATTGAGTTTGGTAGGTTTATTGTGGCATTATCGGGCCAGCTTTAAGTTAAATTGCCTTTGGAAGCAGACGATAAACTTTTGCAAAGAAACTGGAATATGTAAGTGAATTCTTGTTCTTTTTTGCAAAACCCAACTCCCTGCACTTCTGTCAACGCTTACGGCCTTGTCTGTTATGCAAGTTGCTGCTGGTTATCTAAGGTGATAAGCAGCCCAAGTTTGGCCATTTTCGTATGGTATTAATCCCGCCTTAACTCAAAGTTGCTGCACCGTTATTGACGATTTAATCTATAGTGTAAGCTTTCGTCTCCCACTCTATACTGTAAAATTGGATTTAAATATCTTAACTTTCCCTTTTACACAGCTGCTTTAAGAATGCCACTTTCATGTGGTCCCGCGTTTTTACATTATTTATTAATTTTATCTGTAAACATATAATCCATTTTCTTAGCTGGCAGGTGAAGAAGATCAAAGGGCAGTGTTTGTTTGGGTGTAGTGAGCTTTCTGCATTCACAGCTCGATGATTTATGTAATTTGCTCAATTTAAAGCGTAGATTGCTTGACTCAGTCCTTTACTGTCTTTCCCAAGTTTGCAAGTACTGGATTTTTATGATCGCACTCACCACGTGTTTTTTACGAGGTCCTCGCAACAAGTGGTGTGTGTATGGGGCTGAGTCTGTCGCGTGCTCACGAGGGTGTTTTCACCAAAGCAGTGTGATAACACTCTCTGATACGCGGCTTATGCCGCCTTTGTAAGTCCCCAGGAGGAGAGCACTCTTGCCTACTGCTCGAGCGCGCGCGTGCGTGCGCACAAGCGGATGCGCGTGTGAAGACAGTTTTATTACCCGTTCGAATTCTCTCTCTGCTTCACTGAATCCTCTTTTATCACCTCAGCACCATCACCCTCCTCTCCCCTGGCCTACGTCGCCCACCTCCAAAGTTTTTCACCTACCTTTGATCTCATCCTGTAAGCTCTCATCGGAAACTAATTTGTTAAATCTAACTGAAAAGGAGAGCCGTGATAGGCATGCTCGGATGAATGACGCACTGTGGTTGTGGCCGTCACCAATACCGTGTAATAGCCTACTGAACACCCATGTGTCTTCATGGGAGGTTCCACTTACATGTATTTCCGTATTGGCATGCATGTGTTCGCGCCTTCTGCTAATTAGCGCAGCTTGGTTCCCTGGCTGATAAAGCATAGCCATGAGTATTGAATGATATTTTGAACTCAAAACATTTTATTGGGCTTATAACATAAACTGCCAGCTATGGCTTATTTCATATCTCAAATTCACAGAATAGGAAGTGATTAACTCTGATGCATTTGGGTGAATCTTAACCTCTTGTAAAGCTGCAGGTTTACTTTCCCCCGTGACAACACATTAGATGAGTGTCGCGGCTTAACGACGTACTTGAATGTTTCAATGCAATAGATAATGCGAATTTTATCATTTACTGCCCTATCGCTCTGATCCCTCTGTTACCAACCATTCGTGGTTTATTTTAACCTAATTTTCACACCATTGCAGCCTCTGTATTACATTCGATTCCTTGTGCCGTAAGTTACCCGTATTTGAGAATCGCGTCTGGAAAGAAGGAGAGAGGCACTTTAAACTTCCCTTCATTAGCTCTACGGAAAAATGCAAGTTTTTTATCGTTGGGTAGGTGGTGGTCCGTACACCAGCTTCCGATGTTCCCAAAGTGTGGATTGATTCACTACTTCTTTCCGAAATTGTTTCCTTCCTGCGCCGATGCTGAGAAAATTTTGAGAAGGATGAATCATTTACTGACGTAATCTGTGCAAACTACCCGGTAAATTTCTCTCAGGTCTTGTTGAGGAAGTCGTAATCTAATGGAAACTGCATGCTTTGCAAAAACCAGTCATCTTCCCCTCACACTCCCTTTCATTTCGGTTATTTCTCATCATAAGTAACAAATACCATTATGCGTAAACCAGATCCACTATGAAATTGTCCAATGCCTATAACTAGTGCCAGCGTTAAACCGGTGTTCCAGTTCTGGTTTACTTAGTGCTGCAATTGGCGGAATGAGCTTACTTATAGTAGCTGTGCATAGTGACACTGCTGATGTAGGCTAATTGTGCTATCTTCAGAACACTTCATTCTGCAGTCGGCACTATTTTATTTCGATGTTGTTGCGTTGAAGACCTCTACTTTTGCTTTAATGAGATGCAAATAAGGAAATTAGATATCCTATATCCTAGTTGGAGTAATGTGCGAAGATCAGACGGTGGCCCTCAGTCTTTTGGCAGGGAGCGATTCGCTTTGTAAATTTAAACATCTTGAACAAGTGCCAAACAAGTAGAATCGGGCTGTGTGAATTGTATATCATTTCTTTTTGGACTAGCCGATACAAAATCGTTGGGACCAGACAGAACCCTGTTTTTGTCATTTTCAGGTCGATATCCTTCCGCACGACATAGATTCAATTGAGACGATTCAGCAGAACGCTGACAAGCGACCGTGGTTCCTCAATCTCCATCGTATTAGGCGTCCGGACGGTCCTCCAAGGCACCGTACTTCTGAGTAAAGCGCTTTATGTCCACTATCCGTGATTTTGCATCTTTCGTCAGCATCTCAGGTCTCCCTAAACTACTTTTGTGCATCTTACAACTCTTCAGGCAATTATATATCGTTCTATTCTTTGGTGTAAGTTACAAAAATGGTGTGGCTAAAATGCCCTATGGGAACTGAATTTTTGTTCAAAGTGTTACTTGTCTGAAATAAAGCCTTTGAAGAGCCTAAAATGAAGACTTTGGTGAATTCAGGAGGGCAATACGGTTTGTAGTCTTTTCTGACTTGGGTGGAGTACGTGAATACCTGTATAACGAAGATTTTCTGTGTTGAATGACAGTTTTCTGGCGTATGGTGAAGGGTGCCGATTTCCAGTGAATTTCGCGCAAGTTTCTTATCTGCAATGATGGCGGTTTTTACCAGGAAAATAGTTTTTTGCATTTTAGGGATGCGAAATCTAGGCAATTCTCATTGTGTGGAGTCGACGTTCCCTTTTTTCATACTCTACGAGTGAGAGTAACGACAACGTAAAAAGCACTCCTGGCCTCAAGCAACAGACACGCAATTTCAATTACGTAATATTGCGGTGGAACATGAGTGAAAACTTCCAAATTGTTCATATTTGCCCTGAGTTATCGTATGCATTTGGTGACTCCCAGTAAAACTAATCCATCATTATTTTCAAAATCTTTGGGTCTTTTAATCATACAATGCATATGTGCATTTTAAAGAGCGGCCGTTGTGAGTTTTGGGAAGAGGGAGATGAGGGAGAATAAATGCATTTTAGCATGTAATTGAATGTATGGTTCTTATGGAATGCTATCTGGATGCCAGGAATCAGGCGCCGTGTCAGTTGATCATTCAGTAATGGGGGCTCTGGATTCGATCCTGTGACTCCCAACGTCAAACGTCAAATACAACCCCCTTCACAGTTCTTTTGAGCATAGCTGATGTGGTCCACGAGTTGATGATATCGTTTTCACAATTGCTCATTATCCAACTACCCGTTGTGGGTAATAAGTGGAATTGAAATCACTCCAGCTACCCTGATAGACCAGTGGTAGATTTTTGAAAGGGCGGTCTACTTGCTTTCCAGTTAGCTCATTTGTTAGTCAAAGTCACATTAATTTGCCTGTGTAGACATTTGTTGTCATAGATTAAAAGCACTTCCACTTGGTTTAATTGGTTAAGTTGCAAAAACCGCCTGCTAATGCGGGCCTTATTTGCATCCCTAATGTCTTCACTCATATGGATCCACTCTGTACTTAGTGGTGGCATCTTTTTGGGGGGTGAACTTAATTAAAGACTGAGCATTGTCAAGTTAATGCGAATTTTTGGAGCAGGGGACTTAATGATGCAAAAGCCTCTTATTCCTTATAGTGGTTAATCAGATTTTAAAAACACCAGAACTTCAAATATTTTTCCTAACTTTCGTGCCACAGGTTGATAGCATTATGAATGCCTTGCTGTGAGTCTGTTGTATCAGGGGCCTAAAATGGTGTTTATGAGAGCAAAAGGTCGCTATAAGAGTTAGGCTGCCTAGTCTCCCATGCAATGCCTCTTTGGGTATATGTGCGTAGTCTCAGTAGATTGCGGATTTTATCATCCAGACAGACGAAACGGTGCATACGGGCTCTAGCCTCTATCTGATGCATATGCTTGATATATTTTAGGGTTATTTTCAACAGCTGCAGATAGTTCATTGTAAAGCACATTGGCTCAGTCAAACTTAATGGCATGTTTGCTTTTATCCTAGTTACTTTACCTTACAACCAAGGCTGTGGAGAGTTTATACATTCCTTTATGTCATGATGTCAAGCTGGCCTTGGTTCAAAGCGATTTAATCTCTTTAGGGCGAGTATTCTCGTATAATATTGACTACCAGTCGTTGGTAAATGAAGGGAGTACTTTTGAATCTCAAGTGACAATCCATGATAAGGAATTCTGAAATAGAACACCCAAAGTAAGAGTTAAAGTGCTTGCATTCGTTCAACTCCCATTAACTTCTCAGTCCAACTAAAATACACTAAAAATTCGCCCATAATTACACTGGAGTTAAAAATTCCTCATTTTAACATAGCAATGAATTTTAACGTCGGTCATCCATTCACGTGGTGATGGGCTAGGACAGATCCATTACTGACAGATGAATTGCCAAATATAGAACTTCAAGATACCTTGGACAGCTTTTCGATAGACGATTAGTTCAAGCACAAGAGCTGTAGTTGTTACCCGCTACTTCCAGCAATTATTCTGGTTGCATATACACCCGCATGCTTTTCTAAACAATTCCGATAAGACATCCACACTGAGATACCTCTGTGCCTTTCAAAAGCTTGCGCCTAATATATACAAATCGCAAAAAATATACTTTCAAACGCTGATATCATGCCAACTTCAGTTGGCTTTGCATAGATAACTTATTGTAAAATGTGGCGAAGGAGTTTTCATGACCATCACTAGAGGATAGATGAAACGATTAAGTGGCGAACTTTGGTATTCACAGGGGAAAAAATCTAACAATAATTGTGAATGCATTACTGAAGTGCCATTAATTGGACATTTTAACACATCTTTAGCATCAAAAGTTTAAAAAAATGACTGCTAAATTAGTAACTCGAATAAGTTGATAAAAGAAGTGCATCTTGGTAGTATCTTCAATAAAATAATTAGAGCCTTTGACATTGGTCGAAAGGCAGCCCCTTTTTATCGAGGTGAAATGTTGAAAAACACTTTAATGTCTATTTACTGATTGATGCAGTAGAAATGGAAAGTCAATTAGGTTAATGGACTGGATTCATCCATTCCTGAGTTTCTGCAAGGCTTGGGAGATATCAACGGATTCGACAACGTGGACTTCCCATTTCAGTTGGTGTACACCTTTTGCACCTGCCCTTTCGTGCAACGGTAAACGCCGCTGAATGAGGTAATTTTAATGAGGAACTAAGCCTTGGCCATAAGATACCGTGGTGTGTCTTCGTTGTAACATTTCACAGTTACCCACTCACAATGCGGGCTAAATTGCGCATAAAATTTAAAAAATATAGATCATTCCATGTATTGCCTGCTGCAGTAACTGAATAAAGTGACAAATAAAGGTGATGGAAATATCCTGATAGCTTGAATGTCAAAGATAATTGCTCCTAGCATCAAACAACAATTTTCCAATCATAAAGACTTGCCTATCAGAATTTTGTAGGACCTCTGCGATATCACTGCAATTCCTAATTGCGCTACAATCTTCCCATAATGCTTGAATTTTTCTCTCATACCTGAAGCTTAATTTCTTCTATGTCAGCATAGTAATTGCCACCAAGACGTCTGAAGGGGACTCTTTGCAGGTGGCCCAGGTCATCTGAATGCTTAAGAACCTGCCGGCAGTTTTTATTACATTGGATGACGAATATGCGCCCAATTAATGAACTCGATTTATCGCCTTATGTCTTAAAGGGAAGTCCTTTAGCTGTCAGGTGTATTTATACTTGCTTACGCTTTGATTTACCACTGCTAAGTCACCCAACTCCGTTGGCTTAAATGAATAAGTCTAGCCGGTTAATACTGTTTGATCTTTGCGTTTTCTGACGTCGACGTCAACCTACTTTGAATGAGTCCATCGTAAATGGAGCACTCAGTAACTTCCTAATCATTTATTATTTTAAATACAATAAAGCAAACCAGCTTCCGAAGGCGTAGGTGAGAATTCCTGTCGACACATCGTAAGAGTGTGAAAAAGTGACTTTTATTCGTGTTCACTCCCAACATCCTGTTAAGTGGGAAATCTCGCTGACCTTCAATTCCTATAGACTTGATTCTTTTACACCACAAAGGACTATTTACTAAATGATGGCAAGACTTAAAATTCGAGGCTTTAAAAGACCACTTAATAAGTTGCCGCGTGAGGTGTTCAACTAGTCTTGTGCAAGCAAAATAAAGCAAGGATAGGTTTGTGCTTCAAGAACATCAGCTACCGAAGAAACCTTCTGCGGCCCCATTTTTGCCTAAGTGAAGTAAAAAATTGCCCAACTTTCTGATCTATATTTGAAGGTATAAATCAAATTGATGAAAAGGTAGTGTTAATGTGACAGTTTATAAATGGGAATGGTACTGGTTATGCACAAATCCGATGTACTTAGACCTCAACATGAAAATGAGTGTAATCTAAAAATAGCTATCGCTCATTTCATGCTACACGCAAAGAATGATTCACTCGCATTAAAGCAAGCGGAAGGGAACAGATGGGTCGACAATTCCCAGACGCCTAAGTTTGAATTTTTGACCAGCATTTGTGATTCCACTGACTTTCATGAATGGGGAATTTACCAGATGAAGCTGACGGCAATCAACTCCTTATTCTCCTGTTATCCTACATACTTGTGTTTCCTTCGATTGTGTGGAGAGCACTAATGAGCTTTATAAGCCCTTCTAGTCTTAATGACGATATGAAGGATGAAAATGGGAGTAGTCTTGATTAATTAATATTTTTCCTGAAGTTATTGCATTAAACCTGAAACTGTTTATCACCAAGCTCCATTTTTTCACCGTCGCGATTGCCGGATTCCATTATATCAGCAATGTATAATTTGGGGAAGAGATTTAATGCATCGTTAGCCAAAAAGATAGCGCCAACTATAAATTAAGTAACGGAAATGTTTTCTCACTGAGCTGTAAATTGTGGTCAGTTTTACTCACTAGCCTTTTAATGTAATTGCTCAATAGACTGCCACTTATACCCGAATGCCGATGTTTAGGCAGTGGAAAATAATTTTTCCAAGGTGAACAGTGGTTGTGACTACTGGAATTACTTTAACAAAGTTGTTTGCGAAAGCGGCTTGAGAAAGTAGCTAACAGACAGGACGGATTTTACCTCTGTGAGGGGTTTTAGTACAAATGGCACAACTAAAAGGGAGCAGACACTTTCGCCTTGTTTTTTTGCCAGGTTTTGCTTAAATGGACCATAAAAGCATCCCATTCTTGTTTTATCTCATTTGATACATAAAAATCCCTTGAAGCACAACATCTTGATAACTTTGATTTGACGATACCTGATAGCCTGCTGAGGCCAATCGAAAAGTGATTATTCCTAGTGGGCAACTTACTTGACAACAGCTGAACAAATTTCGGATGATTTGCAACATCACATGCAAAAAGTCCAAACAAAACCTCATTTTAACCCTCAATAACTAGTATTTTCCCCACTACCGCTTCTTACCCCTCGGAAACGTGATTGAAGTTGCGCTTTTCTGCAAAAATAAGGCCGCAGCGAGTAACGGATTCACCGAAACCATCCAACTGCATTTGACTCATCTTCAGGACTTAAGGAAAAAAACCCTGGCTAAATACGCCGAATTTTCTGTAAGCGGCGCATCAGTAGCAACACATAACTTGAAAATGATGCTAAATAAGCAGTACCTCACTAACAAATCCACTGAGGCTTGTGATCAATGTCAGAATCACTCGAGAGGTTTATGGCACGCCTCCAACTAAGTTTGAACTTAACCTCTATTTGATCTTTATGCTTCGTAGTCAATGCCACACTGCTAAAGGCACAATGTGGGATGATACACTCCTAACTGAAATTGTCTTGGAATAGTCTAGACATTTTTCTAGAAGGAAGGGAAATTTCCTTGATTACACTTCTCTAACTGTAAAAGTGATTTACACTGACCTTAAATGTTGACAAACATTTGCCAAAGTGACCGTTTGGGATTCCTCTGCGCTTTGCCAGTTGCATAAGTGATTTTTTTGTAAGATCCAACCGGTAGTAAGGGATTACTGGAGTTTTAGTAATAACTACAGTTATCGTTGTGCATTTTAGAACATGATGCCCCGCATAGCACTGTATCAAATTGAAACAATACCGGTCCGACCTCCCTTATTTTTACAAAATGGAAGGGTGAGAAATCCCCACCATGCATCGAGGACAAATAATTAATTTGGAATACACTAATCCAGATTTCTTTGCCTTCATGAATTAACATTTTATCCACTTATAAGCCCCTTTACAAGAAATTGATACATGTGCCAACACTTATTTCAAGTACATAAAACACGTTGGTAGCCTCTTTCATTGAATTGGCTACAAATACCGCCCATTAGCGTTGATCTGATTTGCAAAAACTTTATTACCGTTCTAGCTCAAATAATTTCTGCAGCTTAGTCCCCTTCGGTACTCAAAAGTAGAACTTTTTCCGCCTGTTTTTTTAATCTGAAATGTTAAAAATAAAATTCAGCTCTGGGAATCCATTTATGGGTAACAATTTTTTGTTGAACGAACACCATATTTTTCGATGCATAAATAACGAATATTGCGCAATACTTAAAAGGTTTCTTCTGAGTTGTCAGAGCTTGCAATTTTGGTACTCCCTACCCAAACCACCGGTCTCTTTTCATGCCATACGAGTCAAGTTGAGAACACACTATTAACTTTAATTTTCGCAATTCCACACAAGCCAGTGTAGACCAGCGAGTACTCTATTCAGTAAAACAAATACGGACAGTTTTTAAGGAAGTTACAAAAGCGTAGCATACGCTAAAGGCACCACCTTCGACGTTTCGAAAGAAGGACAGTTTCATAAACACAGCCTTAGACAATAATGCAGCCGTACAATAGGGAGGCTGCAAGACGCTCAAACAAAGAATGTCGAGGATTGATCAAGTAGATGTGGGATGTACTTCACTCACCAAACATTGGTAGACGGACTCACGTTGTGACTAAGATAAATCCCGTCATTTTATTTCATGCGCGGCTATCGACTATAATCAGCAACCTTTTTAAACTGCACATAGGAGTAGCTTTTTAACAAATTTTGATAAAAATGCAGTATTTGCTGTATCACTTCGGGACATCAGTGTAAAAAACGCATATTTTTTTTAAAATGTCATTGTTTTGACTCCATTTTTTAACTTGTTCAACAAAATGCTGCTGATAAAGAGTGCTAAAAGAATTTATTGAGAATAAATAGCGACAAATCTGAAGCTTTTGCGACTAATAAGAATGGAAATTAATATTATGCTGATTACTCTAGGACCAGCTCTGTTCACTCGCATTCGGGTGCCTGCTCCAATGTAGTCATTTCTAGTGCTTTCTCATAATGGTGCTCTAAGTAATGTAGGCTTTTTTGAGCTCAATAGATGCTGAAGCTTAGGAGAAATCATTTGTTTGAAGTTAATTTGCTTTCTAATGGAAGATAAATTAACTTTTGGGTTTTCATACAACGTAAGTAACACCTTGATTAGCCTAGGTTCGATGTAAAGAATCTCATGCTTAAGAACAAATGCTTCCCTTTACTCGTTCAATTTAGCATTGAGGGCTGACTAGAATGGAATTGGGGGACAAACTCTCCGATCTCTCCTCCCACTAGAGTTCTCCATTCTTCCATAATAATCCTCACTTATCAGGAATCGATGCTCTCTGGGTTGGAACTACTTAATGGAAAAAAATAAAACAGCGTTGAATTAAAATTGGGGCATGCCAGTATCAGTGATTATTTTAGATGAAATCTTCACAGCAGTACATTTTTATTTCAACTCAAAACGTGCTTTTTTGCATTTTAAATAAAATTTGTGGGTATTTACATTAGACTTACGCCAGGAAGATGGCAAATTTGACTTAATTACCATGTTACTTGGACAATAAATAATGTAACTACCATGCGAAAATACAGCCTGATATTGTTTACTTGTAATGTCATGCCCATTATTTCGACTACTATTATTTAAATAAAGCTCTTTAGCCTCATGGAGAAATCGTGGAAAATGATCATACTTAATACACTTTAAGCCAATATTTCATTGGATCTGGCTTAGAGAGGAACCGTTTTAAACTCATTATTTGATACGTATGCAATAACTAAAATATTATTTTCTTCTGCTGGATAGATGGGAATCAATTATCAAACAAAAAATGTACTTCGGATAAGAGCTTACAAACAATTAATTGCACACAGAGCTCACTTGTGCTTCATGGTACCTTCGAAGTTGGGATGCTGATGAAGTGAAATCTGATAGCGACATTTTTAGACTATATTTAGGGAGGTACCAAGGCGATGATGACTTTGTGGAGTCGAATAAAAGTAATTTTGCAACGAGGTTAAAAATGACCTGTGGAACTAAGTCAGGAGTTATAAAGAAGGTAGCTATGCAAACTCCTTGTGGGTAAGGGTGCTAACTCTTTTGGAATAAAAATGGAAAAGGTATTTACTGTAGCTCGAGTAAAACCTGATAGGAGAGGTAATACAGTTGCTTGCGCCAAGGGCTTGGAATATACCTGGAGCGTTAGGCCCAAGTTCCGTGCAATCGAAAAATTGCGCATTTTAGAAGAATCATTATGTGGACAAAATTTTCACATATTTGGCAAAATAAAACATTTAAAAATAGGCGATTGCACATGTGCAATACCGTAATATTGCCTTAGGATACCAAAAAGGGCTCAAAAATAAAATTCGTTTTTAGAAAACTCATACAAGTGATAAGAGGCAAACAGCTACACAATTCAAAGTGGATGTACGATAATTTAGGGGGTAAAATACTTCAGAGGTGGAGTGGCTTAAGGAGTAAAGAATAGGGCATCTGGCAACAGGGCCGAAAATATTTATACTGTCTTTTTAAAACGCATACAGGTTTTAGCAATCCTTAGATGTTGAAGAAGGATTCTTTAGTCCAGTGAACTACAGTCGAAACCAAAATAAGAACCATTGCAAAATTCTGGTCTGAAAAGTTTTGCCTAAAATAATAACTGAGTCTGCTAGCATTTGAGCTCTACCAGGATTCAGCGAAGCAAATATTTCAAGAAGTGAGAGCTTCGTAAGATGGAGCATACACTTTTTTGCATACCAGCCAAAAATGCATAAGAAACAATAAGACAAATCTTTAATTACGATTTTGAAGGTCTAATTAGCTACGAATCATTGATATGGCATGTGCCTTCTGTAGCTGCAACAGTGAAATTTCAAAGGCTCAGAAATCCAAAAAAAGAGCATAAGTAAATAAGTGAATTGTAATGATGCTCGCGATGTATAAGCAACTTAATATGAGGTGACGTACAAGAAGTTGTCTCTAAAGTTTTAGCGGCTTTTCATTTGGCGATAGCTGCAGACTTACGGCCTGTTTTCCTACCCTGTGTAAGATGATGTTTGCGCGTTCTAATAAAGTTCAACGAATTTCAACTGCTACTTTCTACTTTGACTAATAAAAATCCAACTATTTTTGAATGAATGAGGAAAGTAGCATGTTCAACTACTTTGGGTATGGTGACTATTTTTTAGATAGAGGGAGAATGAAGCATATTTGGTGCATTTTATGTTGTACGCTCTTGCTAGACCTTAATCCGGTCATAATTTTTCGCATAAAGTCTTGTAAGTGTCGCTTCTCGGGAGATAAAAACTAATCGAAGTCTCCAGACAAAAGTTTTAGAAATTCTTCTGAGGAATGGTTAAAGTAAATCGGTAGACTTGCCACGTCCATCATTCCTAATCACAGAGGTACGTGCCTTTATGTGGTGCAGTAGTAAATGATGTGAACGCCGCGGTGTATACAGCGATACAAATTGAGTGGTTCTGTACTGAGCCTTGGCTACATTAACACGAGGCTGAGCGTATAAAATACAGTTATTTCTAAAAAATCAACGCGCTCTATGTTCCCAACTATAAAAAGTTGATTTGCCTCTATTTCGTCAGATAATATAATAACAAAGTTAACAGAGAAAGGAAGAAATATTTCTGTACTTTCCTTATGCTTTCCATCTTAACATTTCCTAACTAGTAGGCTTTAATAATCTATAAAGACTCATACCAAAAAGCAATGTTTTGCGAGTTAATGTTTGGCATCACGAACGCACTGACAAATTGCTTTTGGCAAATGCTTAACGCATGCACAGGGAGCGTGCGACCACAGGTATAGAATGAAGGCATTTATGGCACCGGAATAGGAAGTGCACCAGGAAATCTCGCACCACTTCATGTTCTTTCGCGTCCTTGTGGTATGTTAGCAGCTGCAGCAACAATAGCAGCAAAATTAGTAGGAAGAGCAACAGAAGCAACTGAGGAGGCAGTAGTAATACACTGAAGCTTCTTTTGTGCATATTTCATGCTGTGTTTGTTATTCTTCTGTTGTCACAAGTCACGAAATATGTCATGATGGGAAAATACTTCCTAGGACTTAAAAATTATTTTTGACGCTTACAAGCCCCTAAAGAAAATCAGATGGTACCCTACTCCTATTTTAATTTATGCACACAATTTAGGCACGCTGAGTTGTATGAATTCTTATGCTTATTACTCCCTCTCCACAATAATAAATTCATTCAGCTGAATTTTCCTTAAGAGTTGAAACAATCAGTCACAATTGTGGAATTAAATCAAAATTGTAGCAAAATTAAACCTTTTGATAATGATTATTTATGATGTTTCAACCACTTAGTTGTAGTTGAACCACAAAATTTTGAAGAAAGGTGTGAAAATTCCGTACCTCGTACACGACCTCCCTTGCAGAAATTAACAAATAGAATTGACGCATTTAGGTAAGATTATTTGTTTTGGTTAGTAAAATGTGATCAGTTTTTTATTTTAATGGGATGAATGGCATAATCAGAATTAGTCTGCACAACAAACCGCTTTTCTGCAAATGATGCACTAGAATTACCTCTGATACAGTGTACCTTGGCAACATTGTTGGCTGTGCGTGCAACCTAACACTTGCTAATTCCTTAATGAATTTATTCGGATTTATTGTTCATATTAAATTCATAGCCTTCATGGAGTGCAACCAGGAATATGCGTATGGAGTACCACTACTGGCAAATGAAATTGCAGAAAAACCTATTTAAAAAGCCGCTTAAGTTTAGTCAAATCGCTTCAAAGACGTTTCTTTAACACACACAATCATCACACACCCTTAAAGTACGGGAAAATTATCAGAGCTATTTATAATAACTCTGTGAGTATTATGTTTAAGCAGCCAAAATATGCCCAAAAACTTTGGCTACTTTGAGCTTCAAAAACTGGGAATATTCTTTTGATTGGCCACTCCCATTAACCCTCCATTCACGTTAACCTAAGTCTTTTCGATTGTACAAGCTTTTGAAGTGATCATGACAAATGTGCACACATGTGCGCAACATGAAATGAATATTTTCTTATGTGAATTTGAAAGTATTTGTCCGCAAAATATTGGCATTCTAATGTAACAGTGATAACCTCCGGAAAAGACATTATTTCCTTACAATTATTATTGCCATTCCATTGCTGATTGCAGAATGAACGTAGGTGTCGAAATTGGTCAAAATTCGCTAAAATACTTTTTGTGGAAGTGAACGCATTCACTAAATACTACCGTGCTATTTACTTACACATTTTTGCAACGCATTAGTGATATAAAGTGCTATATTTTGTAGGAAGACGGCCAAGGTGAACCCTGAGCTCCATTAGTGCTAAGAATGCCTTTTAGAAGCGCGGTTAATATTTTTCTTTCCCAAAGCAAAATCGTCGAAATTTAAAACGAGCATTGGAGAACTTCACATAAGTTAATCCAAAAATAATTTTAAAAAATATGTACTTTTCGGGTAAAATTCACCGAAGTTCTCGTCATTCCAAAACGAATTAACGGTTTTCGCTAAACGTTTTTGAATAGCAAAATGAAAATCAGAAGTTGATTGAAATTTTATAAGATTCCTTGCTACGTCATGGCATATATTCAGACGCCGCATCCACCAAACCACCCTCGTGAGCCTCCTGCAAAGACAATCTTCAATGGGTGGCCTATTCATAGTGTTATAAAATCTACCGTTCGAATCTTTAAATCGCCAGCCGAACAAAGAGAATAAAACCCTTTGTCAACAAAGAATGCGTTTTTTAATTTTAAAAGCTTTTATTGTAAGCCAATTGTTCCATATAATAACAGTAAATGTTACAAAATTGTCTTTTTTTCAAATTATACATATTGTGACAGTCGGAATTATAAACGCGGAGGTCATGCACTAAAGTTGGTCCAGTAGAAGGAACTAGGTTTAGCAGAGCTGTGAGGTTACCAGCGCTATGTCCCTGCGACAAGTGATTTTGATAGCAATTCTATGGACTGAATGGTTATTAGAATCAGAACTGCATCATAGAGCAGCTAAAAAGGCTTATGCAGTGCTAATGTGCATTGAGTTTGCTTCTCTCTGCATGTCATAGTTGATGGCGATGGAGAGTTTTCTAAACGAAGTCTCAAAATGCGAATAACTACTTGCTAAACGAATTTGGCCTCCCCAGCATCCATCAGTTCCTTCTGTCACTTTGATACGAAATTATTTAAAAGCCTCTCCAACTCGCAGTCATTGAGTGGACAATATGCTTTAGCGATAAAAGGTTGGAGTTGTTTTTTGCACGAAAAAAGGTTGTTTGCGAGCTTCTTCCTCTTTAATAACAAAAGAGATAATTGGTCTTCATGCAAAAAATTTACTTGACAAGATAAATGTACCGTGCAGCAATTAAAGTTAACCTTTGATTTAACGTGTCCCATATTTTGGGCGAAATGTTAAGGACTAACAAACAAGTAGTTTTAAACAATGCTTGGGACACGCCCGCCAATTATTCGGTAAATAAACCAACAACAGCCAAAGAAATCTATTAAATTAAAATTTTTTAGAAAGGGAAGGCATTTGGTATTGTTAAAAAACTGCTGGCTCACAGTACAGTGCTTTAAGTTCTCATGTTCATTCCAAAGCATCACGACCTTTATTCGTCAACTCCACCACTAAAATTATACATCATCGTGCGTACTTTAAGAGGCCCTGAAAACATGGAGATTTACAGCTCGCCATGATTCAGTCACAAAATTTTTCGGAGAAAGGGGACTGAATAGTAACCACAGCCATTGGTATTGATGATATTGCAGTTTACTTCCCATATAAAGGCACCACAGTAGAATTGAGGAGATATGCAACTGGCCCATTCTCTTTTGCATCTATTGAGTTTAAGTAATAACTTTTCAATTTTCTGACAAGTGTGAGTGCTAAGTTCCTCTAAACCACAGATTAATAGCTTAACTTAATGAGATTATTAAATTTTTCGAGGTGAAAATCGAAACAAACAATTGACTGGTAAGTTGTTGTAGTTGGAATCACTGCAAACGGGGTGCGGATATGAAGTAGTTATGAGATGTTGTGAATACCACAAATTATATGGTCTAACTTTACATTAGCTAGACAGGCTTTTCAAGCTTACGGTTTTTTGCTAATATGGTCATTTCGCAATTTACTTGACACCAAATTTTGCCCCTTTTAAAAGGAGGGAGGAAGTTCCTTTAAATTTTGTCGATTATTGCCAGCAACTTTTCGTTTACTGTAATAATTATCCGAGGAGTTTTAATTACCGCATAGAAAGGCGATTCATAATATAATTTCATTACCTCTTTGATGAACTAAAAATTCATCCGGAAGACGTTATTGTGACGCGTTTTAAGTAAAAACATGCACTGCTTTTATCAAACGACGGATTTCTTTCCATTAAACGTTATTAACTTCTGGCTTTAAAGCAGTGAGATAAGCCCTCAAAGTGCTACGCCAGTTAAATCAAATTTTATGGAAATTGTCGTCCCTTGAAACACCATGTTCAATAGTGATGTTTAAAGGCAATGAAGTTAAAGCTTACAAATTTTTTATAAAATATAAGATGGCTGGGAGAATTAAGGAGTGACTTGGTTGTTTGCCTTGGCAAGGTTGGTTAGTTAGTGGCGATAAAAATTAAATCATTTCGGTAGCTACAGTCATCCATTAATACTCATGCCTGGAGGAAGCCGCACCAACAATCGAATAAATTTACCATTCCGCATGTCCTTTTAGACAAGTCGGATATTTTTATCTCATGCGTTTGATATAACCAGACCGTGCTAGAGCAGACGACCATTAATCTTACCAATGATGCGGCTTTTCGAAAATGCTTAAATTTTCGGAACAATAGCGCATGAAGTTTCTTATTGTACCTTAGTAGCAAACACGTTGAAGGGCAACAATTACGACAGTCGTTACAGGATGATGTCAGCACCTAACTTCAGGACAAATACCTCCTTGTGTCGCATTATAAAGCCTTTACCATACCCGTCGATTAAGGGAAAGAGAAGTACGTGTGTATCAAATAACTCCAAGAAGCTATTTCTCGATTACTACCATTTTTAGCCCATCTCATTGAAAATCCTAACTTTATTTAAACCATCGAAATACACCTAGTTACGGCAGAAAGAAACTATTGTACAAATGCTTTTGATTTTGCCTGAGGTTGGCAGGCAGTATTCGCAAATATATGTATTTGACTCAGGAAATCTGTAAGGTATAGATTGGGAAGCTTTCGATAAAGTTTCCTTGCTTGGATGCTCAAGAAGTCGAAAGTGTGCATTTAAAACGAAAGCGTATAATTTATAGCTTTGAAGCTAAAAGCGTAAACAACGGTCTAAAAGACATTAATCAAGAACAAATCAATTGATAAGCTTTAAAATAGAGAAAATTTTTGTTGCATGCGACAGTTATGCAAAATGAAGAGGACTTAGAACGATCAGGACCTGATTACTAATTTCTTGTATAATCAGAGCCCCTGGCGTAATATAAACTTTAATAACGTTTCGATAAACTCGTATATATTATTGTGCGTCAGCGAAAAAATGCACTCCTATTATATACAAAGGATCGCTAATATAACCTAATCGATCAGCAACCATTGAATGACCAGAACTCACATACTGATGATCAAAATAAGCCTTATGGGATCAAATAGCTCTCTTTGACTCGGTGCAATGCATAAAAAGGCATGCGAATTTTGAATATTAGGCACATTCATAAAAGTTACAGTTAATTAATATGCGGCGGCATCATCAATCGCAGCTAAACTAAAACGCCGATGCCAAATAAACACGATTTGCATATTTTAATCCTGATGTTTAAGTCTTTACCAAAAGATGATGAAGGTTTGCGCAGATTTGTTACTGTCCCCTGATATACCCTGCTGTAACTTATGCAACATTGTAAAGGTGAGGACGATTGAGTGGAGGTTCTCAAAGCAGCTACACTTCCATCGATCGCTATCCTTTATTTTGCTCTGTAACACTCACCTGTTACCTTGACCTCGCACAAAATGCCACTTAAAACCGATTGAGACGGCTCAAACTCGCCTCCTTCACAAACTCACCAACTTTGACATGGTTCCAAGGCAGCTATCGCTTCCCAGTATACCTGTACGGCAGTTGCCGACAATTCGACAGCACGACACACAGTTCAGAAGCGGTTTTGGTAACTCCTTTCACTCCGATGACACACCACACAAAGTGAAATGCACCGCGTTGAGGAGGACCCACTGTTCTAACCAGGTGTGGGGAATGCCACTTCGTGTGGGAATGTATGTGGTGAGTGGTGAGACAACTGGTCTACACCGACATCAGCTAGAAAGGAGAAGTCGTACCGGAGCCTGAACAAGTGAGCACCCCATGCCCCACCTCAACACCTGTCAATTTAGCGCTCCTCATGCGCACCGAAGCACGCCGCTTTTAGCTTGCTCACCGACTCCCCTTTGGACTGACTGGAGGAATACGTGAACAAACACCTTGATGGATGGATGCATGGATGGATGGACGAACGACCGATAGTGCGATACGACCTTCGTATTCCAATGCCAGGCGACCGAATGCGTCACTGGTTATCCCGAAACGACCCTCCACCTATCCCTCATCGAATACAATGCTTCATAAGTGCAAGTGCATGCGTGTGGTGAATTGCAGACAGAATCGTTCGCCAAGCATGGCACACTTGCCGAAGGCTGAACAACTACACCTGTGGTCTACCTGTTCGGCAAAACCACACACAACTGCAAGGCACGCAAGAAGAACTCCTTGAAACAGCCAAGACTGGTAAATCGGTGGGCAGAACATCCCCTTCTCGATCTTGCAAGAAAATGCAACCCCGTATACCTCCCACCGCGAAATTCCCTCACTAAGGAATTTGCCCTCCACTCTCGTCTCCATACTCTCTGACACCTCTTTTCTAAGTGACCATCACCACTTCTTGGCATTATGCAGTCGTAGGAGGCATATGCAGCAGAGAAATAAGACTGGGATAGAAGGGGAGAAGGTGAGGACTATGTCTTGAGCCTCCAGGGAAAACCGATTTTTCAAAATGGAATGCAGAAGTTTGTGATCTGCTGTAGGAGAAGGGTTTGTGAATAATAATGAAGGCAATTATTTGGTACTCGAAAAGATTGTAGGCCGAAATTCCTAACTTGTTTTTCTTGTTAAAGAGTACAAAAACAGTGTACCTGAATTTTAATTGCTAAAACGGTAGACACAGTTCTTGGCCTTAGGGTCCCATAGAACGAGAGACTGGACAATTTCCTACTATAGTGATGAAACAGAAATGTACTCAAGACATTTTGGACGTTATCTTGTGCTAAAATCTGTTCTTTATTATGTAACTTGTAAGCAAATTTATCCTCGTTTTAATGAATCATTCCATTAACTGTCAAGTTGCGCATTGAAATAGGGAATGAAAACCGTTTTTTAGAGAACTCCATTTGTAGAGGGATACATTTTACTTCGACCATACTAATTTATGCAGTCACTTGGTTATCACCACAGTTCCACGAGTAAGTTTTGCCGAGCTTTGGTAAACAAGGCAAGGAATGCGAGATAATATGAATGTATTAGCAAATTTGTAGAAATACCAATGCGAGTTTGAGCTAGTCAACTCAACGGTACTGTTTCAAGTGAACCAATTAATGTCACAAGGCCGAAATGCCATCGGTGATCACTTGTCTTTTACGAAAATAAAGGGGGTAGTTTGAAGATACAGACATAAGTTTGGTAGTATGATACAACTCAAGTTTTTCGCTTTATTGTAGTATGTTGAAAACAAAAGCAATTAAGCTGTGAACATAGGCCTTGCAATGATAATATCGAACTGATAGGTGAGCCAAAGGACAAATCCTAATGGAACTTCCATTAGTTGATGTGTGCAAGCTGTCGTCAAATTTTGAGTTGTTTTCCGGTTAACTCATTTTATAATCCGATTTTCTTTACAAAGGGAAGCGTTAAACACCAACATGTAATTTAAGGTAAGGTGTTCAAGTAACGTGGTAAAAGTACAATATTTTCGAGATTACGATTTTGCTCAAAGAAATAAAGCAAATGTGGACTATCGTCAGCAATTTTCCATACTTATTTTTTAACATCGAATGTTGAATAATACCAAAATAAACTCTTTAATTTATATAAAGTTATGTTGTCTAGTTTTTGCGCTAGTGTCTGAATGCAATTTCGTATTTTATCAAAATTATAAAACATAAAGAACCTGCCTAAAATATCATGAAAATGGCTTGCTGTCTGAAACCAGGGAGTGTGCTTCATTTTTGTCGACTTACTACATGTTCATCCACACCATCCGAACATGGTCCGAAGAACGAGTGAAAAAGTAGAATGCACACTAAGGACGATGCTGAACGCAAACATCAGCGACGTCAGCCACCACCAAATAACATCCTTCACGAGAATTGTTGTCGCATCCGAATGACATCCGAACAGCCCCAGAAAATGAATCTACAGTTGTGCAGATGCTCCCACGAACTTGGTGCCGCTCAGCTGAGAGTAATAGTAAAGCAGCCGATTTGTATTTGTCTTGAAATTTTTACCTAGAGTTTCAGGATTAAAACTCTGCATTGCTCCTGATTTCCTATTTGTTACTATATTTGCTACCTTCTAGCATCACTCCGAGTCTGATTTTGGAAATAACTGACAGTTTTCAAATCCTCAGCCAATTATGGCTGAAGTAAAAAAACAGCCATTCCATCTAGTTTATCTTTTTCCATATTTTGGAACTAAAGAGCCTTTTTTAGGCATTGCCTTTGGTAAACTATGTTGAACTTGAAAGGATGGGTATTGGCTTATCCGAATATTTGTATGCTTGACTCTGTAACTTTGCGTTTGCGGCTCGAGTTATCTACCAAAGGCTTTCATTTTGGCTGGTGTGTTGATCGCAACTGGGTGCACACAGTCAACACTTCAGTTGTTTCCAATCAACTTCCATGATCCTCGAAGCGTGTAAAGGGCAATTTTACTAAGATGAGGCTTTCAGCACTAGAACAAGACACAGCTGCGAGATTAATCGCTTTCAGGGATTCCCCTCCTCAACACAGTCGCACACACTGAATGAAAAATTAAGCCGGCGACTGGCCATGCATGAAATATTTCAATCATTTACTCATCAACTCGAATAGCTAAGCAAAGGAAAAAAATAAAGCAAAACAAAGAGGCATTTATCTACGGGCGATGAAAACTGTAACAATATAAAAACCTCATAGGAAACGTAAAACGGGATTGTTTGTTTTGGAAAATGTCTAGGTTCGGCACACGTGGTAAGATTTAAACAAAGCTTTGTGAAGCTAACAACTGAGGTTATGTGCAACAATACAACAGCATTTTGAGATAACATCGCGGTCTTTTGTTGGTGATGGCGAGTTTTACTGCTGAAAATTTTATTTTCTGTGCGATCAAAAGCAGAATTGCAAACCCAGATTTCGTGCTCTTGCAGTCTAAAAGTCTTAATTATTTGCATGCAGGATTTCAGGAATTGGAAGTGATAAATGGAGAAGATTTTACATATATTTGTAACTTCAGTACTTTTAAACTCGTGGTCATCCCACAAATGATTTTAAGGAATAGGTTAGCTATTGTTTTGTCAATGGAACTCTAGTTTTAGAGTCAAAGGTATTTATCATGGCAAAGCCTGTCGGAAAATGTTCATTATTTCGTAAAATTCTAAAACATTTAGCTCTAATGTTAAACATGCTTTAAACTGGAGTGAAATAAGGAAGATCGTTTTATTAAAACATACTCAGGGATGAATTTGAAAGAGATCATCCTACTATAATCCCTCAGTGTCGAAATAGCACCACCAGAAATGTAACGACCTCAGCACAAAATTGTTTTTTTTGATCAGGTGCCCAGTAAATGTGGTTCTAGCACTCCTTTGCTAGTGTCTCCATAAATCTCATGGCCGTTATTTAACTATAACGAGCACTAACTAGGTTTCAGCGTACAGTTAGCTGCCAAAGTCACCACACATGATGCACATAAATGGGTTGCAACATAACTTGGACTTCAAATTTAGACTGCCAGCACACGTTAACGTCTAAAACAAAAAGGCGATATCAACTTATTTCATCTAAGCGCGTTAAACAAATGCAGCATCAAGACGCGTTATGTTTATTTCCCTCAAAAGAAATTCTGGGATTGTTCCTAAATAGGTGGCAACAATTTAGAATGTCACAAATCTACCGATTGCCCATATTACATACTATGTGAAACACACCTATAAACATGTGCAATAGTTTATAAATTCGAAGGAAAAATTATGCTACAGGGTGAGACAAGCATCAATCAATCAACATCGAAAAGAGCGAAATAAATAACAGTGAGGCACGTCCTAGGTACATTTTTATTCAACTCACGATAGGTTCATAAACTGCAATGATCTGTACAGCCTTGTTAGTGATACACTGATCAGTTTGTTCTCGCTCGGGTTGCTCGGACTGTGTATCAAAAAATTGGGTCCGTGTAAATTTTGGAATTTCGAGTAGCTCTCGAGGTGAGAGTTTGCTGTCCGTCTGGGTTGCGCAGATGCAGCCCTCAATCCCGCGTACTATTTCGCCTGGAATGTAGCTGTTTCTTGTGGTGATGGCCGATGCTAGCGTTAGTCGATTGCTATAGCCCGTCAGAGACACGGCATAGAAAAGACAAACTGCAAAATACATCACAACTGAATGAATTCGAGATAGAAATCGAGTTTCGTTCAAAGAAATTGATAAAATCCACAGACAAACAGCGAATGAAGCGAGAAGCGAGCAGATTAATTGAAATATAGTAACAATCGTAGAGGAAAACAGAGCCACTGCGGTCGGACCAGCTCCACTGGAAACAGAAGTACTTAAAGTTGACTGAGTGCTATCTGTTGGACTCGTTCTTACTTTTGAGTATTCATGTTGACAAGCATAGCTGGGCACAACTCGAGATAAGGAGGGCAGGTGCAATCGATGTCCCTGGAACTTCCATATTCGAGTTCCTATTGTGACAACTGCAAAAAGCACTGGCAATACAGAAGTTAGGGCTCTTAAAAGTTGACTCCTACTATGTGGTAACTTAATCTCGGTTGGTGCTTCTTGCAAAAATATCAGCTGCAACGTGTTCAGTGCGATTCCGCAAACCCACGGAACACAGTGGGCCAGAAAAGAGAGAAAGACCGGATTTCTTTGACTTTTAAATAGGCTTGCCCATGGCTCTCTTCTGCTCACTCCAGGATTTAAAATGCGCAAAAACATAATTAAAAGTGTGTTTATAAATCCAACGAAGAGCCAAAAGACGGACGTGCAAATATCAAGCATCGAGATGGCAATGTTACAGAAATTACTCATTTGGTAGGGAGACAAGTTTACAAAGGAAACAGTTCCTCTTGATGTGGCCTGTAAGAGAAGAAATGCAAGCGAACACGCGGTGGCATGTATGTTAAGTCCAAAAATAAGGCTACACTTAACAGCAAAGGCTCCCCTTTGAGGTTGCGTCCGATTTCTCCAACGCTTGCTGCATAGAAGCGTCAGCCAGATACTTGATAGTGAGCCAAATAGTAGTCCACCACAAACAAAGGCAATAAATTCGTATAACGGACGCAACGGCAGAACTTGAAGGCGAGTGCACGAGCGCAATGACGGTCCGGGTTTGCGTCCCAAGTCGTGACTTTTCTTCATTGGAATGGGACTCTGCGAGGTATCGGCAGCAGGCTGTTCCAATAGCGGAGCGTCAGCAGGTAGATGCCAGTAGGAAGTGAAGTTTTCACCTAAGGTGGAATTTGTAAACGACGTGCCATTTAAAAAGCTCAGTTCAGTTTTTCCATGGTGATAGAAGGTAGCATCATCATTGGACAGCAAGCGGTTTATGTCACTCTCAATGCTCCACCTGCTCTGCTCCGACTGACAGTGACGAGGCTCTGAGCAGAGTAGAAGTAAGAAAGGAAGAAAAAAGTTGGGTGGATGGAAAACACGAGGTTGCATTATTTTTCTACATGTCGTAATGTAAACATTGCGCGTAATCTGACGCGTGGTGCTAGCGCACTCATCCTGGGTAGTCAGATGCCTTCCAAGTGGACCAACCATGCTGACCCAGATATCTCGACCAATCAAAATATTTCTGGAGGTGGAAAATGGCTAAGCTATTAATCAAATGTGAAATTTTTATTAAGCAATGCCTTTTGATATGCTATGTTGAATTTCAGAGAATAGGACTCTGTTTAATGCTTACTTTGCTTGAAATGGTTAAAAACAGATACAGACAAAATAAAATATTGCCATCATCTGTTAAAAAACCATAGTAATATTAACCTTATTTTGGGTAAGGGTTGATTGCAAAAGGCGTAATCTGAAAAGTTATTATAAAGCAAAGACAACCATTATAATCAGATGGTATTTATTTCCATTAATTAAGACAAACAGCTTCAGGCTCTTGTAGCGTCCCGAGACTGCCTTGACGACAAGAGAGGGCACAGTGCTTGGGCAGAATATATGTATTCAGCAAACGGATTAAGATCGGGACTGCTAGCAACGTACTCAACCAAGGCAATACGGCCTCCGACACTCAAAAAGTATTACAGCTACACCATCACAACCATTGCAAATTAAGTGCTTTATAGGTGTTTGAGTCTGCAAGTGGTTGTTGGGCTCTACGATATGTTAGTTTGATCACGCAATTGGAAAACGAAGTGCTGTGGACTCTCAGATCTACTAATAGTAATACGAATCGCATAGCAAGCTAACACTTCTGCGGAGAAAGATTTGGTTACTAATAATTTAAGGAATAAAGAAAATGGAGTTACTGGGAATTTTGATAATGTGGACTAAAGAATCTCAATAGACGTCATAAAAGGCATCAGCCACTATTGATGTTGGTTTTTTTGTTTACTTGCTCGATTAAGACTGTGTGAGATTCTACTTATACGTACATTATAGCGAATGGAATAAATTACCGAGAGTGAATTTATTTAAAGAATTCAAACCAAAAAAAAATCGAGCTTCCTAGAATAAACCTTGTGGCAAAATGAAGAGATTTTAGCGTATTAGATAGCGCAATTTTACCGCGTCATTACTATCATGCATTTGGTTGCAAGAACTTGGTTTATGGAAAGGTACACATTAAATCCATTTGCACGATTTCATTACCGAGGTAGGTGAAAAGCTAATCGTCATCGAAACCGGCACATTTTACGACTGATGGGCCACCCATCAAACGCAATTACCAAGTCGTAATAAGTTGCCATCCCTAAAGATCAGTGCTACTTTGTCAGCATAAATTCATTTTCTTTACATTTTATATAGCATCAGGTGGCCATTATATTGCCATTTTGTTTGCAATAAATTAAGCAAAGTAGATTGCTTAAGAAAGATTAACTGAATAATGGATCCTGGAGGCAAGTTACCTTTTGAGATTGAACCACTTTTAGCAAATATACGTAGAAAATGAAACTCAGCAAATACATTATTGTCAGTGAATGTAGTGACAGCTTTTAAGATAAACCTTGTAATTTCTAATGACGAGGCTAAATGTCAGTCAAATTTGTGCAAAGCTGAAGTCGTTTTAAATGACACCTCCCTCTTAATGTGGCGCAGCAAATTCTAATTCGACTCTGAGTCCTTCTTTAGCATTGCTACTTAGCGCATAAGACCTATGTGTGTTCCACCTATCTTTTCTGAATCGATTGTGTTTAAGTACAAACGCACTTTGGAAAAAGGGAAACCCAAAAGCCAAAATAGCCTTACGTGCAAAACTGACGACGGTTGCTGTTAGATAACACTCCTTAACCTTATCAACCCAAGCAGCGCTTTACTTGCGTTTTTGCCTGTGAAAGCATAACTTGCAGACAAAAATCGAAGTCAAAATGTGTGTTTAAATCCCAAATCCTAGGAATTCATGACAAGATTTCCCACGCAACTGTGAACCAACGAAAAGAATATGTGAAATTCATACCTTGTCAAACATAATGGATGCTGTTTATAAGGTATGGACAATTTTGACATTTCCATATATTTTCCACAATAACTGGCACAAAATATTCGCCAAAGTTTGAACCTAGAGACTATTCTAATCGTGAGGCGCGAAAATTCCGTAGCTTTGTACGCGATTGCTCTAAGCTCGTCTATTACCAAATTGTTTTATATTGAATGCGTTGTCTGGATTATGGCTTCTTTTAAACTGGAATGAAACATTTGGTCCCTTTTTAATTAAATAATTGTAGACTCTATGTACCAGGCCAGCTCCATGCATATTTGGTGTCATGTTCCTAGCGTACACGTAAATTGAACTTGATTAAACTGAGTGAATTCTACGGTAGGTGGCAAGTTTATGCTTCTTTCTCCCATCTGGCACCCTAAAACAGCCATTAATGGCCGGACTTAATGCTTCTTGTCCCTTGTGTTGGTGCACTTTTTTAAGCAAACAATAGTATCAAATAGAATAATTTAGTTGATCGGTAAATGTGTCGGTTACTACCTTGGCAAAACAGGAGCTCAGCCCAGACACTAGATTGGCAGGTTTCAACATTTGATTGCAGTACACCATGCACGCATGCCTGCCATTCGGAGCCAGACAGACTGTTCAACAAACGTATTGGGATGGGTAGATTTGGATAAACTTTGTTTTTTGTCTAATTTCATTCCAATGCAATTTTCACGCATTAAAAATTTTGTCCCAAATATCATACTTAAGTTTTGTTGATTATCAATATATGCGCACATATATTGTGAGTGGACATTAGGATCGCGATTTTTTCCCCATAATTTGGCAGCATCGCTAAATACGTGAAATCCCAACAAAGGTGCAATGAGAACAGGCAACTGCTGGAACGGAGTATACGAACAATGAAATGCCAGAATGGCTATAGAACCAGCGTCAAGACCGCAATATCCTCACCACATTTTTGTTTAAATCACAAAGCTTTTTTAAACCAATAATGGGCATATGGCTAGCTCATAACAGCTTAAGAAAAGGAGGAAAAAATAATATAATTTGCCTTAAGTTACTTCAGTTATACTGTATATTTTACTAAGCTAAATATAACTTTTGGCATATTTATTTTCAGGAGAATTGTGGATTTTCACACTGCAGAATAAATCGTTTGTAAACTTGTTTACAGCCCTCCGTATCTCGTGCAATCAGCGCATAAGTGAACTATCTCAGCTGTTCTGATTTTATCAAGACCAGGCAGCTGTCACCGCATCTGTCAATTTAAGTGGCATGAAGAAGCAAGTTTTCCAAGTTCCACACTCCTGTTAAAGCGCTTCTTGAAAGCTTTCCAAACAATCCACTAATCAGGAAGATCCAAGTATTAAGAAAAGCGGCGTTAAAAGGCAATATCCAAGGAGTGACACCGGTCCTCACGTACGAGGTAACTAACTTCAGCTTAGGACAATATGAGATGAAATCGAGGGGAACAACCCCGAGAGGTTCATCAATTATCAACTATCCTTGTTTAAGATTTTTTACCCCATTTTGCAAGGTGACATTGCCAATATTTACGCTAAAATACATACACCGGACCTGAGTGCTCCAGCGCTTTAATTGACTTTATGCTATTTAACATTACGACCAGCGATAAAAACAAGTAACCTTATGGAGTTCATTTGAAGTCATAATAAAAGGGGTTAGTTCTTTAGAGTGCGGATAACTTGTGAGCTAGACAATGAACATTAGCCGTTTTACTGGTTGTCAGCATTATGCTTGTAGCCACCACTGCAACTGAGGTTTTATGATTAATTGGATTTAAATAACAGTCAGTTCAGCTTTGTCTTTTTAACAAATAGCAACACTTGAAGTGAAAATGTTATGCTACCGGTCACACACCACCTTACCTGGAAATTATTCGACTGTGATATGAGAGCAGGTAATAATCCATTCATAAGTATGAGCGACGACGATTCCTTTAAAGCTTTTACAAACTTTTCAGCTATTTAGCTGCCAAAGTGCTTAGCTTAATGATGCGGGTCGGTATCTCCTCAGAGCAAAACGCAATCGCGTATTTTTTGACAGATAAATCTCGATTGTTTGTTGTCCATGGAACAAGTTTTGGGGCCATAAGTATGATTCAGAGGATAATGGAATGTAATGACCGTGAATGATGGAATGTTTGTAACCTGGTGCGTTCTTTCTCACTTAGCCCGCCTATAGCTGGGATTGCTGCCTCATGAATAAATCAGTTATTTGGAGCTGAGCGTTTCGGTGTTATGGACTAAGAACCAACAATGTCTTTTAGTCAAAATTCCATTACTTGTTTGTGAGCAAAATCCGAAGTAATAATTTCCGCTTTTTTTATCTATTTAAGGCAACCGTAATTTTCACTTTACAACTCTTTCAAAGTTATAGGATTTGTTAGACTTAGTTCTCTTATTTAGAAAAATTTTATGATAAATTCTACGAAGCTATATAGCAACCCCTTTAAATGGGGCTACAGAAACAGAAGGTTATAACGCAGGATAAATAATTACAGCGGCACCTTGCACCGATAAGTTATTACTCATTTCATGTTCCATCCTGGTTTACAGATGTATTAATACTACCAATCTAACCTCTGCCTATTTACGCTTCCTTAAAGTTCATCCAACAGTGTTATGCCAAGTTTACGTGTTTTCCAGTCGAATCGTACAATCGTAAGAAGACGAATCCCAAAAGAGAACGATCTGTAAAGCACGAAGGGAATGAAGGCCATTAGCTGCCGTTAAAGCACACAACAACTGGTTATTCGGAGTCATAAGTAAGTTGTTGCCTGAATCCAGCAGATAGGCAATCAGCTCTATAAAGTCCAGAAATGATAGAAAATTTGTTAACGGAATTAATCCTGACGAAAGTTTGGATTAAAATTACCCATGTAAGTTGACATACTTCTCTCTTATTGTAATTGGTACTGATTGCAGCATGCTGTGGTCATAATACACACAATTACATATGCATCGTGCCAATTAAAATGTAGGGAAAATCCAGTTTTCCCGAACTAAATAATCATCCACTTTCTTAAAAAAGCTTCCTTTCAAACAGCAAAGTACTGTATCAATCGCTTTTTAGAGATTAGGGTTCGTTTAAAGGGTGAACTGATGGTCGCTGATATGCATATGTTCGTGTATCAAAACATCTGGTAATACGAATACGATAATCATTTGACTAACTTGCGGTTTTCGCTGTTAGGCCATTTAGGAGGCTCCGCCATTCTACCCCTGCGGGCTACCCCAGTAGCCCGAAGTCCTACCGCACGCCGGCAATGCATTATTCTGTTCAAGCATTATGCCTCCTCTACTCTATAGGAAGGTCTCGCGGAGGTGTAGGTATAATGCACAAGTTTTGTAGACAAGAAGGTAAAATGTTCCAAAGAATTGTTAGTTTAAAATTCTTATTTTAGGCAATTTTGATATAGGGCAACTCGATTTCTACCGTCACTCGGATGCATTTGTAGCACCATAATGAATTGGAAGCATACTGGAGGGTGTCCAGTGAAGGCATTAAAATTTAGTAATTGTAGGGTCTCTTCTTCTTCCATGATCCAAGATCTCACCTAACAGGGAAGAAGGTAATCTTAGCGAATGGATAAGACTTTTGCCGCAATAAAGTTTTTTGCGTTGTTTTTGTGCTGAGCTGGACCATCCAAGGACTAAAGGGGTTATATTGTGTAAAAGCGTTGTTCAGTGCTTGCAGATAGGTCGTCTGGTGTTATAAATGGACTAAATCATCGGTTGGTGCATAAAACGATCAGAAAGTGAGCTTGTAAATTGCCTACGGAATCAGCATTACTCAAACTAGAACTTCATTAGCAGATACTAGTGCAGAACTGATGCCCCTTCCACTTATAATTAATTGTAATACAAACTACATGTCTCCATGACAAATTACTTCATCCTGGCAAGCTCAGGAATTTTTCATAAAGCATGTCACAGAATCAAAAAATTGGTGATTTATTCAGAACTGGTCCTTGTAATACCCGACACCGCGGAACTGACTGAGCTTCCCGACTTCAAGGTAGCCTTAAAATTTTCCCTTAGAATTCTAGTTGTCCCCCAAATTCTTGTTACACCACTCATCAAATGGCAAAATAAGTGAAGGCTTTTACTTAAGCGTTAGACTTTCGCTCAGAAACACACACTCCATGGATGTTAGTCTGAGGCTGTAGAAGTGCCCACTTCGAATGCAAGACTTATCCACTAACCGAAATTTAGTATCAATCAACTTAAACAAACATTTTTTTAAGTTATGCTCCATTAAAGTAATTGAGGCAGCGAAGAAAATGTTCATAAAATAATGATGCACACTTTAATCTTCTTAATCTTGAGACAGTTAAGACCACATAGGTATTTCAGTGCTCCTTAAGTCCCCAATCTTCGCAATTCAGACCACCTGAAATTTCATGCTTTGACCTATTCCAACCCAAAAGGCAAAATATGGCAAACACATCCCTTTCTTTACCATCGGTTCACCAATATCGGTAGTGATTGAAATTGATTTGGTATTCTCCCCCTTCCATCGTAGCCTTCATGCCTTTGAAACAGGCAACCAAGTTGATTGGAGGAGAACTTATTAAGAGCTGATAAGTAAAGAGGTGGGGTTTCTTCTCAACCCACCTCGCATCTAAAAGGTACATTTAAAAAGCCTTGCATTACTTTCCTAATTGTCTCCGTTTGCCCAAATTCATGTCCTGCCTTGAGGCCATTAAAGCACTATCTTAACCAGCAGACCTTAAGGTATTCAATTTTCTTGTAGTGTTTCGCTTACACTGTCCCTAATTTCTAAATAACAATTTCAGAAGCAGGAAGTTCTCCTGCAAAAAGTAAGGAGATGGATCAAAGATAAGCAGACATGTATGTTACGACCTTCATGATTTGAGATGAGAATTTCTGGGACTATCCTCAATCTTGTCTTGACTACTTGAAACTAAGGCGATATTTTTAGATAGTGGTATTATGTTGCTCACAAAAATGTCCAATTAATTTAAAGCTTGTTCACTACTGCTCAAATTGTGTGTTATTAATCCAGTAAACAAATCCAGGTTCGCTTTTTGCATAAGCATTACCAACAAAAAGTAGGCTACCTTGGTTTGCACAATGATTCCTTTTTATTAAACTTACAAGTTCACCTGGCTTCATGCTATCGTAATCACGTACTTGCTCATATATTTAAACTTTTACGTGAGAAGGAAACTACCATAAATGCCATAACTAATTGCTTGAAATACGCAACGTTGAAAAACCAGTCATTTGTGCAGTTCTTCCGGATTCGCCAATTTTTTACTGCCCTTGCAATTTCGAGATTCAGCACACGAAATGAAAGGTTATTTTGAAGACAACTTTGAGTTGTGACAGCGCTTATTTTGATGTGATACTTGTTTTATGTCAGTTTGAATAAATGCAAACCAAAATTTCATCTTCATAGTTCTTTTCCAAATAAGTAACTCTGGTTGAAAGGTATCACAAGCACGCAGCATAAGTGGATTTTAGCAAAATGAATGCTTTGAGCCTTTTTATGCGAAATATTCCGACAAAATTCATTAATTATGGTTGCGAATCAGCACAGAATTTTGCTTGCCAATGGAGGTTGATCATTGGTACAAAGAAAAAATGGAAAAATAAGTTGCCTTTTGAGGTTTTGAAAGATTACAGTGAAATATGTTTAATGATAACCCGCAAAAACCATTACCATCCAGGAGAAGCTATAATATGAATTTTTCTCCTTCACAGTTCCAGTACTTTTCCAGTGAATTAATGGAGAGAACTTAAAGGTTACAGTTTAAGGTGCCTTTAAAATCCTATGTCGTAATGGATTGCATAACAATCCCCTAGCTATTTTAATCCTTGTCTCTTGCATACAATTACCCGGAGCCGAATTAACACACCCATTAGGTTGCTTAGATGCCATTTTTTAGTCGTTATCCCAATTTTTATAAAATATACAACAAAGCAAAACTGTAAAAAATGCGCTTCAATGCCATAAGATGCTCTGACAGCAAGTAAAATGTGCAGTTTGAAAAAAAGTGCCTTGAATACCTCAAAGAATTTGCCTGAACAGGATGATATACCGGACGCCAATAGGTCCAAGATCAAGCACGTACTTATTTTTTACCTACCTTGAAGACGCAGTGTTACTGATAATGCTTGAGTAGGGAAATAGTTGATCCTGACTGGTGATATTGGCAATAGGCTCTAATTTGAAATGTTCCAAATGTTAGAATGAATTAGCGAAATATGTGCGCACAATCTCCTGGACTGCAATTTCGCGTACTTTTGATAACACTGGGATTACAGAGTGTTCCTTGATTGCACATCTGCTTGTGTTAATAAATATATCCGAAGCCGCAGTCACCTGCATAATCTCCAAAACACACACCACAAGCCTATGCCACTCTTCCCATTGTGGAACCCATAACAAGGCACTAAGCCCACCTCCCGCTTTTCAAAACTTTTTTCTCGACCAGGAATCTAGGTGGATATCAATTTGTTTATATTTATAATCCACGACATGCAATAAAACCCAGTGAAGGAAATTTGATTTTAGTGACCTCGTATAAGTTGGCTGCTTTCTGCCTGTAGTTGTGAATGCAGAACCTGTAGATCAAAATGAATCACCCGCTTAACTTATATATACAATACAACCGCAGGTTTTAATGCCAAAAGAGTCAATTGCTTAAAGGCATTGCGAAAAAAGTCCGAGATCCAGAAAATATTTACTTATTTTGATTTTTAACATAACAATGTAAATAAGCTAAAATTTTACCCATTTTCTTAATAAATTCCAACATTGTCATTGTTACAAGAAGTAAACCCACAGAGGCATCAAAACATTATGTAAAATTACTACGTAAGTCAATTTCTGAAAACACTTTCCGCACAAATTAACTTTTCAAACACTGTTGAAAGTGATAATCAAACGCCCTTAGTTGCATTATTTGTGCTTTTCGAGTGCAGTCAGTGGTTCTATTCATGTTCGCCCATAGCATTAGTTACCACCATCCCAAATAATGTAGTAAAAACGCAAATTTACACTATGGGGATGGAATGCTACTGAAATTTATCAGCAATATATAATTAACAATTTAGGCATTGTAAAAGAAAAATCGAATAATGAATGATACAATTACCTCTTTTAAAAATTTCATAAAAATCCCTTTATGCATCCCCAGTGATTATTGATTTAGCATTTCTAAATGTTAGTTGCAAAATAATGTCAGGCAAAAAAACCCGACTTCGCAATCCACAGCTACTTTACCGATTTGAGAAAGAATTTGAAAGTGCTAACTACCCCTACGCATGGAATAACTCATAAAAGTGGAAGCTAAGATTAAACCATCAGTCTATTATTTTACTACTTAGATAGAAAAATCCTTTTACTCTTTAAGTAGATCAACCTAAACATCCAAATGTATGTTGATATTCGTGGATGGTTATCGTGTATTTCAACCAAAAATGTTTTATGCTAATGTCGCTGGAGTTGGGTCAGCTAAAGGTATTTTTAAAGCTTACCAGCTACATACACTCACACATACATTTCTATTTGTTAGGGTCACAATACTTTGCTAAACTCTGGAATGTGGTGAAATGTGAGCTAGTTGTTGCAATTAGATCTAGGCTAATGGAAGTCAGGGTCTTTAATCCGAATGGACAATCAGCATTAATACAAGGGTTACGATCGATCAACTGTTGGATCGAATTAATTAATAATTGTAACTCTGTGAAAAGTCGTTTGACCCCTCATTTAGAATTCGCCCCGTGCTACGTCATCAGCCCTTTGTCCTTTCATACACCGATAATACACTTTGCGCCCCACTGTTATGACTTCTTTTGGCCTCCGGGAAGACTCCGGGAGCTACAATAGCGCCCCAAGAAACTAAATCACCGTAAAATCATCACTGAGGGTCATAGCCACCCTAGTCTTCTTGATTCCTGTCATTTTTACAGCAATACGTTTTAAACAGATACCAAAAAATTTTATACTGCGTTTAGCGCTTCATACGGAGGTGCTGATTTTGTAGTAACGAAGTGTCCACTCACTGCCATGAAATCTTGATGATGACCACAAATCCAAAACCGCGTTAGCTGCATTATTATTTCCTCAGCTAGACTGTGACCTGTGACGAATAAACCGGTCAATCGGCTACCTGCTCTGACTTGAATCACGGCGCACACCCCGAGAGAATAAATGAACACTTCCGTCCAGTTTTATCGCCACGGAAAACGAGACAGATCGAGTCTCAACAAGCAAGTCATAGCCCTAACAACACCTAGGACTTCATTATTTGCCAGAAAGCAGTCACACCCGGAGAGAAACAAACTTGGTCTACCCGTCGTCACTGAACAAAAGGCGTGTTATTTTGTAAAACCATTTTTATGTTAGAGTGCGCAAACAAATCACTGGTGTAAATTTACAGTAACAACATAAAACAGAAATGCTAGTAGATCCTGCGTCGTTCTACAACTCTTCCTTTACATCCATCGACTCCATCTGTAAAAAAGGGATATCCGTGTGAATATTTGTGGGTGAACAACAAATATCTCATTTCATGACTATTTAAATTGCCCATAGGGCGCTTAGTCTGGGTGATTAGAACTAAATTTAAAAGTGGTCCTTTTCGATTATACAAAGTATTCCAATTAGGACTTTTGCAAAGCAAAGTCACTGGCGACGACAATTTGAATTAACCACTCACCTCACTCACACTGCCACTGTCCGTTTCCAGAGGGATACTTTCATCAGGTTCAACTTTTTCATCCGGATCCACATCCAAGTTTTTGCGTAGCTCACGCTCAATGCGTTCAGCGAAACCGCTGAGGTCCTGCATGATGTAGCCAGACCGAAGCACAGCTGTGTCGAATAGGAGAAGGGTATTTTCCTTAGCAACTTCATCGTCAGGATCGATCTGAATAAGTTCGTTAAGCTTCTTTATAAGAGGATGACGCGGATTGATCTCCAGTGTATGCTTCTGATTGAGGTAGTAAGAGTTAGTGGCGGAATCAGAGGTGGCGTAGGCTTGGGCCAGAATCACCTTTTGAAAATTACCGGAAACCATATACTCATCAGCTACCAACGCGCACGGACTGCTATCAAGACGCTGAGAAATTTTAGCATCCTTGATTTTGCCAGACAAGCCCTTATCTTTCAGCCATTCTGTCAACGGCTTAAACAACTTTTCTTGCTCCTCAAACTTCTCCTTGTCAAGTTTCAAATCAAGACCTGCTTTGGCTAGATTTTGGGTTTTTTTACCCATCACTTCGTGCAGAGACTGCATCACGTATTCGTCCATTGGTTCAGTAAAGTAAATAACTTCAAATCCCAATCTCTTGGTACGCTCCACGAAAAGAGAAGTCTTCACCTCATCAATATTTTGTCCAGCAGCATAAAATATATGCTCTTGACCTTCCTTCATTCTGGAAATATACTTGCTGAATGAAGTTAGTTTATCTTCGGACTTCGAACTATAGAATCGTAGGAGATCAGTCAATCGAGCTTTGTTGGGTGCGTCTTGCAGAACTCCAAGCTTAACTGCGACAGAATACGCTTTCCAAAACTTCTCGTAGTCCTCGTCCGTCATCTTCTGAAGCATTTCAATGACTTTGCGAACAAGCTTCTTTTTAATTAGCTTTAGGAGCTTGTGCTGCTGGAGCATTTCGCGGGAGACATTCAGTGGAAGATTGTCACTATCAACGATTCCATAAACGAAGCCCAAATAACGAGGGAGCATTTCATCCACATTCTCGGTGATGAAAACCTTCCGAACGTATAACTACACATGGTCAAGGAGTAAGAATGTAAGGTGTACCTTTATATTATCCGTAATTAACTTGTCGGATTGGAAAAGGTCAGGACGAGGCACCGGACTAATGAATAAAATGGCATTGAATGACACTTCACCTTCGGCAGAGAAGTGAATATGCGCCAAGGGACTCTCATTCGAATGAGACAATACTTTGAAAAGCTCCTTGTAGCTTTCTTCCGATACTTCTGAAGGCTTCTTTGTCCAAATAGGCTTCAGGTCATTAAGTTGAACCCAATCCCATACCGTCTTCTCTGCAGTCTTCTTCGATTTTGGTTTGTCCTCCTCCACCTAAATTTATACACTGAATTAGTGGTTTGTGGGATGCACTACCGAGATGTCGTCTGACAAATCGACCTTCTCCTCTTCGGCGTCTTCCTCGACAGTTTCGGTTCGACTTTCCCACAATTTGATGGGGCACATAACAAACTGGCTATACTTTTTAAGAATTTTTCTCAACACATCCTGCTGAAGGTACTCCTTTGCTTCCTCCTTCACGTGTAAAATCACCTCAGTTCCACGTCCAAGTGTGTTGCCCCTAGGGTCTTTCGCTATTTTGAAGGAAGCAGAATCTGATTCCCAGACATATTGATCGTCGTCATTGTGTTTTGAGATGACTGTTACACGATCAGCGACTGAGAAGATCTAGATAACCCGGAATAAAAGCCTTACCCAAGAAGGCTGAGTAAAATCCAACCCCAAACTGTCCGATTAGGTCAGTAGGTGCAGAGCCATTTCCTTCAGATAACTTTGACAGCAATTCCGAGGTGCCTGACTTGGCGATTGTGCCTAAGTTCCTAACCAACTCCTCTCTGGTCATGCCTATTCCGGTATCCCTTATCGAGATTGTCTTTTCATGCTGGTTAGCTTTAATCATGATGGACAAGTCGGGCAGAGAGGAGAGGACATCAGCATTGGTTATGGATTGGAAGCGGATATTTTCAACAGCATCAGCCGCATTCGAAACCAACTCACGCAAAAATATCTGGGAGAAACTCAACACAATAGACTGAAAATTACCTCCTTATTTGAATACACCGAATTGATGATGAGCTTCATCATTTTGGGGACTTCTGCTGAAAATAAATGCTCATCCGACTTTTCCGTAAGTTTTTTCAAGGACTCATTGGTTAGGCTGTTAAATAATACAGATGACAAGGTAACTCACTCTGAAACAGTCACAGTTGATAACTTCACATCATTCAATCCCTCAGCTCTCACTGTCTCTTCACAAAGTACACTTAGTAATGTACACGAAACATAGACCGCGACGAGAAGCCAGAGACAGCGATGACAACCCCGCATGTCCCAGAAATTAAGCAGTCGCCAACCAAGCATAAAGAAATGTGTTGGGCAGCCATTGGCTGAACAAAAATAACTGATGTGCATAAACGCTGCGTAACATAATTGATATGACGCTTATTAGACTAAACTCAATTCAGATTAAACCGTTATTACCAAGTTAAATATATTACTCTGTGCAGATTGCTTGCGACCAGTCCTACTGCAAAGTGCTAAGGAATGTGTTGCGTGCAAAAACGACTATTGTAGTTTTACCAGATGGCTATTGCAAACATTCCATCTCGGCTTAAAGTTGGAAAGCATTCACCATGCACTGTTATTTTCTTTTGCACTTCAAAGATCAATAAAAAAAACCAAATTACTACTAAAATATTCAACAGGAGATTGAATAAGAGACACGGTGACTAAGAAAAAGTCACTGATGATTAGTACGTCCGGCGTTTTTAAACCTTCCGTTTGGATTAGTAATGCATTTAGACTGCCACAACACCTTCCCCACGCGGGCTGATTTCTTGCCATGTTGGTAGTTCAAAATCTTTTTGTTTGTTAAGAATATGGGTTTGGCACCGCGAAATTCCCTGATAACAAAAAAGCAATACTAACGCAACATGAGCATATTGAACTCGGAAAAGAGGTTAGGGCCTCTGACATTACCCAAATCCCAGCCCACACGGCAAAGGCATAATGGACAACCTGAACCCGAGAGCTGAAATTAAAGAAACGTGTCGCAATATTCTACTCTAGTATTATGTCGTCTTTGGTCTTTAGGGGAGCTTTAAGATGCTTCAAAGCCTTGGTTTGGGTAAAATAATAATTGATCGAAACAAGGTGTTGATTACTGAGGATTATGGAGATTAAAAGCTTGATTGAAACCAACTTTGGGTTAATACAAGTACCGGGTCCCCTTTAAAAAATCGCCTTAAAATTACTGAGTATTTATAATGTTTTAGTGCTGGGACGTTGTACTAAATGAAAACATTGTGTGCATTTTATGCTATTACTTTTCGTTTCACCAAACCACATTGCAGTCGTCACCCACATCCCGTCGTCTCAAATTTACTATGCATTTTACGCTGGAGGCGGAATATGGTATTTTTAGGGAATAAACCAAATGTTTTTAGTTTCGCCGGATAGGTTGAATTTAGAAAAATGCCAATATTGTAACCGACGATTTTTCTCGCAGTCACTCGTACGCCTTCCCTTTCTTCCGCCAGATTTCATCCATTTGATCTATGCTATTTCTTTCATCTTGATGCCGTATTAATCACTATTTTCATGCTGGTAACCGTCTTGCTATAACGGGACTAACCTAGCACTTTTTTGGAGCCTCGACTCCCTATTTTAACTCTAAGTTTTAAGTGCGCATGCACATCCTTCTGGTTTGTGCACATTGCATCCCTTTTTACTGGTAACCGTTTTGATAAACAGCAAAAGCACTCGGCGGCCTGTGAAAGAGAATGGATGCGTGAGAACTTTGCGAATGGCAAAAAATCTGAAAATGCACCTGGTCCGAAAATTAAGGAACATGTCACTGGATACGATGTCAACGTAAAGACATTTGCAGACATGCTGGCTTTGGGTGCAGAGCGTAGGATGAGATGGAGAATGAGACACGAAGAATTCATTCACACGATTAAAACGGCAAAAGCAAATTTGCAGAGGGCGCGTGATGGAATTCCAGAGGTTGTTGAGCCGTTAATATCAGAGGTAGCTCAGGCAGGTAGGGGTACATGTAGTAATTCACTCTAATTTAATAGCACATATTGCCACTATAGTTTCGCCGCATTATTTACTCTATTTTCTTGTGTAGTATTGGCTTGTGATGTGTCAAAGGTGGAAACCATAACGATACTGCTAGTCGCAATTGTGATTTATCGTGCTTTCCTTATTTTATTAACAATACTTAGTCGGCGTAGGAGGTGGTGCCGAAGACATAAGAGTTGGAACTGTTTTGCAAATCTTTTTTTAAATTTTTAATGTTCTATTCTCCATGAGGTGGAATTTTCAAGTTCTCCCATTTGGTCGTCATCCCGCAGGCTTAACCCAGTGCGAATGTTGCGGACGAAGGTTCAATGATGCAGCCTTTATGAAACACAAAGATCAGTGCAAAGCCAAGCAAACAGGCCTGCAATCTGACCAAACCGAAGAACAAAAGGAGGCAAAATTGCGCTTTCTTAAACGAATGAAGGTGCTGATTTAAATGATTCTGTTTCGTTTCATAGTGAAAAATGTTTAGCAATTCATGCAGTTTTATCTTTTCCGTTATATTCAATCACGGAGTTTCTAGTTCCATTTTCATCGGAAATCGCTAATCCGGGTAACGTGTTAGAGCATAAACTTATTGCCAGCTTAAATTTTGGTATCGGTATTTCATATAAAACCTGCGATTTCGTTCTCAGTCTAGATCATATTGACGCGATCTATTAATGAGCATCTGTTTTCTCAAGCACTCTTAAATAATTGGAAGTTCTTGAGGTCTAATTTGTTTGGAAGGCTGAACATACGTTTATACGGAGCTTATGATCAATTTGGACCAAAGCCACACAATAACACAATGCTACTTTATAGTACAACCTTAAACTGACGGGCAAAATGAAGGTAGAAGACAATCCGGAGGGAGAAAAAGGGACAGACGAGTCTCTTAAAGCAGATTCCGGAGAAGTAGTCCATTCCTCAGCCAATGAAGCACTGGTATCATCTCAGGAGTCCGAAATACTCAATAAATTGGCTGCCAAAATCTGCCACGGTTTAGACTTCTCTAAGGCGCTTTCCTCAGACTTACTGCAATCAAACGTTTTCAACAGCCTTGTTCGGCATAACTTGTCTGCCCTCATTGCCAATGCAGCACTGCAAATAAGTAACTGCAACCATGTCAGTGGCACTGACAGCTGTTAGTTTCCTTCAATTTTACCTGCAATGCTTTAATTAGGATTTAGTGGAATTTTGTAAAATATAGGCATACCGTTCGCTCTTCAATTAAATAAAATTGCGTGTAGCCTGGTAGTCATTGCGTTTTAGCATAAGCTTGACAATCTCGCAGTAAGACAACTTGGCATCACTAGTCATAAACAAAGCAACAATGCAGTCACTGCAGCTAGAACATGTCTCTTGGAAGAGATATGGTCTTTGAGTCTATTTATCCATACCTAAAAGTAGAAGTTGGCGCTACAGATGGTTTAAAATTTTTAATTCTCTAACTCCTCCAGCCACCTCACTTCCATTCTTTTCTGCCTCCTCCCTCGAGTCGACTTCCGCTGCGCCCTCGGCGGTCATCGACACCGAAGAGTTCCCAGCCACATCAAAGTCTAACCAGCAGAATGAGAAAGCAGCACCGCCTCAGCTCTGTGGCAGCGAGACTGCGGTGAGAGTTGATGCTGCAACAGCGCGGAGGAAGTCCCCAACCCCCAGCGCTTCAGCCAAAGCTATCAGCTCTTTTCATCACACTAATTCCCACCGATCAATTAAGCCACCACCAACGGTCGTCAACAATTTTATGAACGAAATGAATGGTGAGGACACTTTAAGAAGGCAACACAATGCACGTGAAGAAAGGGATGCCGGTAGTAGAGGATGTGGCAGCGCCAACGGCGAAAAGCCGGAGGTGATGGTGTTGCCGGAAACCAGTAAACATCACAATCAAAAGCATAATCTGAAGCGAAACGAGTCGCATAAAGTATCAGAAAGCGATCAAAACTCGCGTGTTGTGTTTTATAAGTTCAATTCCGCCAGCACAGACTTTTCTCAGGACAATAAAACTTCGCAAAAGGTCGGGTATTGCTTATTCTTATTTAAGGGAAATAAGTTTTCATATACTCAAATTATCTATCGAAATTTTCTCAACTGTCTGCTACCCTTTTGTGCATAGTGATAAGTAAATGTCAAGTATTTTGTCTATTCCATGTTACGCTTATCTTCAAAAGAGATGTTCTCAGTGATTCCTATTTTACATGATTTTATGTCAAGTTGGTACTCCATTTACTGGTAAATGGGATTCATTTGCCCAGCTTATTATGTCAAAGGATTGTTAAATTCTGAGCAGAGGATGGGTAGCAAACAATGGAGCCACACAATCCAACTGTCACGAAAGCGCCCATTGATATTGATAGAAGTATCCTCTGCATCTGAAAATACCACATCAGACGGATGGCGAGAGCAACGCCACGACGGTATTGGGGCGGGAAGGCGGTGTGAACAATGCTTCTTTGAGGATGGCGGTGCAGGAGACCGAGGCGGCGGGTGTGCCATCTTGCCGGCATACACCAAGTGCACGCAGTTCAGGCCACAGTGACGTCGCCTACGACTCCCAATCTCTGGTTCCCAGGTGAGTGTAACCTCGTCTCTATCCCATTCTTAAACAAACGCTAGCCCCTGCTTAGTGAGGCGCATTCTGTTTCAAAGCACTTCGAGTTCGTCTTTTATCACATTGATTGACAAGTATTTGCGTGTCCACAAAAAGAGCAGTTGTGAGCTGTTAAAATTCAGACCATGAAGGAGTTTAGGTGGGTAGATGATCCTAAATTTTGCCAGTTAATTTAATTTGTTGGATGTCAGCCCAGAGGTCATTTGGGTTGGTAAGTAGATAGTTTGTAAAATTATACTATACCCGAAGAAAAGACCCCTATGAAGTCAGCCCTAATTGTTTGGTTTTTGGTTAATATCGATGCCTGCTTCAAATCTTTGTAAAAGCTGAACTGTCTTGTCATAATTTCTTGACAAAAAATTAAATAATCTCCTTTTCATTTTATCCAATTCGCTCTTTACGCCTGTATCTAAATGCAGTCTATTGTGATGGGTAGGTTACTCCTCACAATTTACCAGCAGACATTTTGCTATCATGCTTGTTTGTGGCTCACGGATTTGTCTGTACCAGAAAGACCATCACTAAGATCAATTATTTCGTAACCCAGGCAAGTGCAACCTAGTACTCTCAAGCTTTCCCGAATTCACGATATCTTTAGAAGTCATCACAGGAGCGGCCATCATCACCACCGCCGCAAGAATCCGGAGCCAGTAGGTACTCCACGCAGTAGAGGCAGCAGTCAAAGTCACCACTCGCAGGGTAACTGTGGAAGCGATGACGGTGGTAAGAAGAGTGCGTCGCGGTACTGCCCTCAATGTGGCAAAAAGTTCCCCTCCAAAGCGCGATTTTGCTCCTTCTGCGGGGCCATGCGCAAGTCCAAGGTGGCCACGGTAGGCTCAGCAAGCACCTCAGCGTCACACAGGCTCACGCATGCGTTCTCTGGAAGAGACATTGGTTGCGATTAGACGGGGAGGGGAAGCGAAGAGCTGGAGTGAAATGAGTTGTTTATACTATTTATTTTACCTTTCTTCAACTTCACTAGGTTATGCGCCATTATGCTCGCTCACCTACTTGTACGCATTCACGGGTATGTCTGGCGTAGGACAGAAAGGTATCAATATTCATTCTGTTTATTTTTCTCTACGCATTCTTCCGCCTCTATGCATGTGTACACTATACCGAATGTTATTTTGAATGCTCAGTATCCCTCGGGATTTCTCTTCTTTATAACGGAAAGCTCCTTTTTAAAAGAAATGCTTATTAGCATGACCATTAAGATCGTGGTCTTTACGAATGAACGAGTAGTGTTTTTGTACGATTTTAGTAACTTAGATAACTAGAGAGCTTTTAATTGACGGGAAACGCCAGGAGAAAATAATTTCAGTAATTACGCAATATTGTCCATCATGGTCATTGCCCAAGTAATTGCTCAGGTGGCATAATTAATGTCTGGGAAACTGAAAAATACGCTTTGATAGGATGAAATAATGTTAGCAACAGTTTGATACGATAGAGGACTCGAATTTTACAACCCAGTTTAGGTCTAAACATCCAAAAAATGCTTCCTTCGTACGCCACCCCACTTTTTCGACATCCTTGTAAAGTCCCATCTGAAAATTTCTTCCTAAGGTTTATTTGGAATCAGGAGTGAATGAAATTTTAGACACAGTTCCTTGCATATTTAGATGATTAAAGGGTGTTTAAAATGATTTTTGTAAGAGCTAACAGATCCATCACTTTTGACGGGTTTCTCACCCGAGCTAGGCACTGTGTCCCTCTCAGGTCAAAAGTGTAGGCGTAACATGATGGCATTGGAGCAGGTTTGTTCCGAAGCGTTAAACTTATTTACCTGATCTCATATTGCTGGTGTGCAGGTTCATTAAATTTTGTGTATTTTGCGAGTCTGTTATTGTTTGATTCTTTTAGTTGCGACTGCAGTGACGAATATAAATGGAGATCTCGATACTGGCCAGCAGGATTTAGAATTGCCATATACCTGCTAAAAAAGTTGTACGAAATCCGTTTCAGCCCCTGTTGAAGTCTAGGTATCCAGACATCGGCGTTTGTAATGGGTAAACACCAAAGGAGCTGAAGGCACTCAGACGTATTCAATGGAAAAACGTTGGGGCTGTGATGAAGCTACAGTGATGGTAGCTCTGATAAATATGCAAAAAGTAATCGACGATACAGCTTTCATCACTTAAGTTAAACTAATGACTACTATCAACTCAAAATTAGGTGCGTTAAAAGGGATTATCATTCTCGATGTTTGCCTTTCAAATTCAGAGATTGCGATCCACTGTCCGCAAAGCCATTAGTTAACTGCGAAAGACGCCTGTTGCACTGCGAGGCATAGATGTAATTCGCTGAACCATGTAAACTGCAAGAGATGCAGAACCCCAGTCACGATACGTTGTCGATGGGAGGATAGTCGAGTGAGGAATTCGATGTATGTACGCAAGGAAACAAGTAACGCAAGAATGCAATCTGTCGGATGTGATATCATCTAAGTGACGGCTCTTCCCATGATATAGGCACAGACTGATGCGACATGTCTGTCTGGAACGCACCAAATGTGAATATATTTTAGGACGATCGCTTCACTTCTAAACAGCCTCGACTTCTTGTTTACTGAGCTGTTTAGGGTGCGAGCTTTGCCGGTAAAAGCAGACCATGTGAAGCTATTACGGCAGAATGCAAGCACTTCGCTGATAACTTAAAAGGTGCGTAAAAAAATGACCAGTTCCCCCAACATAAATTAGAATTTTTGCAGGCCACACGCCTCCGAGCGCCAACAGCTCAGTATTCCATCAGTGCGCCTACCCCGAATTTCCTAACTTCATAAGGTCTGATACCGCACATGAGAATGGCAAAGCGAATTACGGGGGATTAAGTTATCGCGGAACTGCGGAGCTAATCGCCAACTCGCGTGCTGATTGCCACAAGCAGCCGGCGGACGATCTGTACAACACAGAAGGTAACCAGATGACTACTGCATAGGTATCAGTCCAAGTTCACTTAATGATGCGTTCGCAGGCGAGATGAGTGCTGTGAAAACATGAAGATCAACTTCGCAGACCAGATCGGCAATTTATGCTACAACAGAAAAGATGACAAAATTAAACGACTCGCAGTTATGGAAGACAATATATTAGTCAATTTCAAATGTTCAAAGGCTATCGATTAGTCGAGCGCTTGAATGCGCCCAATGAATTGCATTCAGCTCACAACAAAAAAAACCAGCTATGATTTCAGCCAATAACGCTAACTTGGATGTGTTCCAACGTATCGAGAGAATTCAAAGCCACAGAAACGTGCAAGGTGTAATCTTAGTCAACGCAGAAGGAAATCCGATCCGCTCCAATATGGACAACTCCACTTCACTCCAGTACACGAGGCACGCCGAGGAGTTGAGAGCAATGACACAACACGTGGTCCGAGACCTCGACCCCGAGGATGAGCTGGTCGTACTGCGATTGCGCACCCGAATGAACGAAGTGATGATCCTGCCAGGTAAGTCGGAATCGGCCCCCTACGCCGCCTAAATCACCATCGTCCTCTTAGAAAGGGATCAAACGGTGATCTGCGTTCAGGCTTGCGAAAGCAACCCCGATGGGGAAGGATTTTGAAGTAATAACAAGAATGCGGCACTAAACAGCCTTTATTACTACAGAATTGGATGTGAGGGCTTACGTACGGAGGCCGTACGCAAGCCAACTACAGAAGCAAGGAGTTAACCTTTGGGGGGCAGCTATTAACAAAGACCGGAAATAAGGTAGTAGGAGAACTTCAAACAGTGCGCGCTCAAAGAGACCAAATCTTTTTAATGCCCTTGATAACACCAATGTCGTAGTAGTTGAAGTAGGTGAAGCCAGCGAATCCGAAAAGGCAGATGACCTTCCAGAGCAACTGCAGGACTTTGGGAACGAGAGGGCCGTATTTGCGCTCGATAGCGTAGTCACGGATGACACCGCCAAAGCCCCTACACAAGTAAATTGGTTAGCGTATGAACATCAACGTTCGTGAAGCCATGGTAAACCCACCAGTAAGCGTGAAGAGAAACGGCAGCAGAAACAACGTAGTCCATGAGATAGGGCTCGTATATTAGAGCGATGGGATACATGGGAAGCATCGAGACGGCAATCACACGTTCGATCGTCCAGTGGTAAGAAGGAAGTAAACCGGACGTAACCGGTTGGGGTGCTACCAAATGGATAGCAATGGCATTACCCAAGTGACCCACAAAAATAGTCTCAAAAAATTGTTTAAACCATTCAATACACTTCTAAGAAAGCAAGAGAAACCGCACATAGCACTCTAGGCCTAGTGGAACGATTCACAAAGCACTCTTCTCAAATTAGAGGTAGAGTATAATTACCTGTCCCCAGTTTCGCATTATTATTCGGAGAGCACACTAAGGTTCTGCATGCACTTGCTGAGACGAAATTAGAGGCAAGAGCCCTGCGAAGTAGATGCTTAGAAGCCAAGAGCGCGAAAGACATCCGAGAGACGAAGTCCAGAAGACTTGAATGTATTGGAACTTCATTAGTTAGCCGACTAAAACAAGCGAAACATGTTTGTTCCCACCGCTCTTTAATTCAGATAACTCACTTTACTGACATTTTAATAATAACAGTTTCCATATTAGGATAATTTGCACTGCGGTCGGTCTAGGCTTATGCCATAAAATCGGATAATCCAACACAAGAATGGGTGGAAATAATTTTTCAAATGACTTCCTATTACACCTTGTTCCTAATATAGCTTGCCATCATAATTTTCCCACATTTGGATTTTGAAAATCGGTTTTTGCTACTTATTTGGCACTTACTTTTAGTCGTGGCTATTTTTGTTGTGATTATGTGACGATTTTGTCCTCTTAATCTGTTTGCTCGTTCGACTTCCAGTTTAAGTTACCGTCATTATTCAAGTGACCTGGTCTTTGGACCTTGCGAGTGGTGTCGATTCCTGTGTTTGATAAATGCTTAATTTGCCTGTTTATTATGCCCTCTTGCTTCTCCAAGGAAGTTTCAAGGTGCTACAACTAGGATTTTTAGCCCTTGAACTGGGACTTTTAAAAGTACGTGGGAAAATATGCCAAATAAAGGACTAGGACTGTGCGAACCCTCCGTAAGCATTTGTCGGATTGGTGTGAATTCACTAACTTTTCGATTGAAGTGCAAGGTTTTATGCAAGGCGTTAAACCAAGACGGAGAAGCTTGCGCTGCCGTTAACCATTACGAATTGCCGCAGAATAAAATGCGTAATTATGTACTTAGTAGTAGATATGCTTTCTAGGCCTCGACGTAAGCGTTTGATTTTGGTCCCATATCACCACTGTTTTACAACGGGATTCAGTAAACACCACTTGTTTCTTATCTTTCTCTAGGCATATTATCAGCCAAGATAAAGGGATCGCATTCATGACCAGGTCTAGTGAATCAAATCGAAGAAAATCAACGGCCGAAAGCATCAAAAATGCTGAAGCCAAAATATTAAGAGAATATGTACTGAAAGTACTGATTAAGCATTCGAAATGGCTACCTACTTGCATAAATCAAGCTGGCCGAATCTTAACAGTAAAAAGAAAATGGGAATCTGATTTCATTTAGTCTGCTCAGAGGCAGAACTTGTATACTTTCGCAGTTGTTGTTATTTTATTGGCAGCAGTGAAAGCTAATCGTTAGGCTTCTATCACTTTTTCCACTTACCCATAGCTGTTTCGTCTGCACGAATAATCAGACTAAGCGATCAAAAAATGTAATTAAGCCTTTTTTAGTCATTAATAGGGAGTTGGTAAAAATCAGCTGTTTGTTTTCTTTAGTGTTCATACCAAAATTGGGTATTAAAGTTGAGATTTTAAGTCACACCTGAAGGCGAAAGGATAAATAGGACAGTAAATGTATTCACGACGTACAGAAAAGGTGAGGGACTACCGGTATGTTCTCTGGGTCATACCGTCAGGCGAAAGCACAAAGGTCGTGCCCTTCAGTTCCCATGTCATCAAAGTGAATAGTCAAACAATCGAGGTATTAAATTAATTACTAGATGGACTGATGCACTACTCAAATGCCTCCAAGATCCACGCAGTTTAGCATGTTGACTTGAGGCTTTGGTTATAGTGGAGTTGAATCAAACGATAACACTCCCCAAGCCAAAATAAATGCCATTGCCATTTCGGAAAGATAATTTGGGGTTGGGGATTTAGAATAAGTAAGCATTTGTATTTTTTAGGTGAAAGTTGGCACTACCATTTTACAGTGCCATCCTATAAAATTGTAGTTCTTCAAAAGCTTTCTTAAGATCCTTGGATACTTGAGCGGAGGTTGACAACCCAGTAAAGATGTTACGGTGTTTTGCCCATCGCTTGGTAAGTGTCAGAAACTTAGAAAGCACAGGAACCAACCCTTTTACTAAATGCATTACTATAGAAAATCAAAATAAGGTACCCATGCCTTCTGGCATTTACCTTTTTTGGCCCTTTACTAAAAGCGAGCATATCCTCACCATAAATTACAATTCAGTTGTAGCGGTTCTGCTGTTTTCCTTCCCTATCTTCGGCCCTAAGTTCTTGGAGCAGGAGCACTTACCGGCGGAGGACATGCTGCTTTAGCGTAGTATAGGGAATTTTTCAGTCATCAAAGTCGTATGGAAGGATCAGTGTTCCCTCTCTTGCAGATCGGTGAAGTTCTCGCAGCCACAGTGGGGGCATGAAGTAACCTCTTGTCATTCTAAAAAGGTGTGTTTAGGGAACCGGGTGTCCTCTAATGTCCCAATCGTGTCTCAAAAATTACCCAAATTTAAAATTACCTGTACGAAAACATCTATAAACACCACTCATGTCCAAATTACACGTATTTGTGATGGCTCCAGTGAAGCACTTTGTGTCTGTCTTTGTAAACATGCAAGTTTCTCAAAAAATTTGCATTACAATCAGACATTAATATGCATTTTAGTAAACGGAATCCTCTCCACCATCAATATATAGATGAATTCAATGACCTAGGGGATTAAGCATATAGTATGCCAGGCCATTCTAGCTACTTCTATTAGTTTTTGTATTAGTTAAAGCAATAATATTCCGTTTGGATCATTCTTTCGAGAATTTCAATAATTAGAAAATCGTGGGAAATCCTGGTCTTCACGCAAGGAAGTCCACACTAAGCTGAGGAAGAATAAATGATAGAGATGATTTATTTATTTATTTAAACCATGTGTGATTGGCAGTAGGAAAGCAGCACAGAAATCGTTAACGGTCCTGCGACACGCAAACCACATCCATCTCGATAAATTAAACTAAAAACCACTTTTAGGGCTGTTAATAGTTCATACGTGTTGTAAATATAGCGGCTTTGCTACTAACCGTAGTATCAAATACGCTTAATGTCACACAGAATGTGTCGGTTCGCCACTTCTTAGTGTAAGTTCGGCCTCTGACGGTCTCTTTCTTTGGCCTTATGCCTTAAATTTTGTTACTTTGCTTTTAAAACCTTTGTGTAAGATGGTATCTGGCTTTCTTCTAAACCACATTTTGCTCTAACACAGATAAAAGGGAAGAACTTTAGGACGTTTTATTGGCCATTTAAACTGCATGGCTATTTAAACATACGTTTCATTTTTAAACAAGTCGTGGTCTAGTGACTCCATCAGGTCTGTTCAATGTTGTTGAAGAAGCCAAAAGTGCAAATGAATTTATACTTTAGGGCTTTCATAAAATTAGCTGCGCCTATCCTGTCATCTTGACGTTACTGTCATTTATATAAACTACGGTCCCACATCGCAATTGGTCTTCACTTTTACTTCATTTCTCGGACCACTTTTCATGAAAGATTGATTTGTGATGCGCGTAACAGCTCTTAATTTAATAACACACTTGGAGTTTAGTAATGGAAGCCCAAATTAGTACATTTCGTATTCCGCAGACGAAATATCAACTGGGACCATCGCACGCTGGAATGTCTGCCTATAGCGCCTCCAACCTGCGCCTTGGGTTAACATCGACCCATTTAATGTTACCTATTAACAGACTTTTGGAGCCAGTAATTGGGTAAATGGGTCACCGCGTCCCGTTTGATGTAGTTATCCCATAAAATATAAACGGCCATAATTAGAAAAATCCTAATTATAGCGATTCTATAAGAAATTCGCTAATGAACCTTACCCATAATAAACGCTACAAATTTTTGATGGTAGGAAACGTGAAGGACTATGTGGACAGCTGCACTTACCTATTTATCCAAAGAAAATATTAGCACGGTTCTGGATTTCCCGTCTCCATTAAGACTACTGCTTGGATTCTTCTAACTGCGATAGCTTAACACAACGGCCTTCTTTTGATTTGTGGGCAAGTCAATTATCATAGGCAATGAAGTTGGGTATTATGATACAGTTGGCATTTTAAGAAAGTAGATGGACCCGAAGTAGAAGTTAGCCTCAGCATCGCATTCTATTCTTTGGAAATTACTCCACTGAACACTTAATTATAACAAGTTCCATGTAGCAATCTTGACGATCATAGTTGTATATTCATTGCCCATGTAAAATTTGCTTGGGGAAGTCGGCTCCATGGCTAACTGAACAGGCGCAATGAAGCAAATAAAGGCGGTGCCACCAAATCATTTTCTGTTCACACGCAAAGTTCCCTAGGAAGGATCATGTGAATGGAAGGTTTTACACAATATGGCACATTTGCCACCCAATACTGATGAAAATCTTAGCAAAGTGGCCTCAGTTTCAAATTCCGAAAAATAAGTATACACCGCAAAATTTTCATTTATTGTGCTCTGAGATATTAAAAATACAATCTTTTAGTTTGCACTTGTGCATACACCCGCATGCATGCTGGTGAGTCGACTTGTGATCATAGAAATGAAGTCGAGATTATAAAGTAGAAGCAAAGTGTAGAAAAAGCTTGGTCCAGCCCTTTTGTGTTCCTTCACCTGCTCGTGTGTCGATGGAGGACAGCGGCGGTGGTGGTGGGAAGTAATCCGTGTGTTGTGCTCTGTGCATCCTCCTCTGCCTCAAACCTCTTTTTCTTCCCATCCACCTCCTCCTGGTTCTCCTCGTCTGCACGCCCAGTCACGCCCTCAGCTTGTGCCTCCAATACTTTGGGACTGATAAACCCTTGAGACGGATGAAGAACAGTTTCACAGCTGAAGGAGACAGACTGTTCGCCTCGTCTAGAGGAAGTAGAGGTGGGTTTACGAGCCAAGGAGGAAGGGCAGAGGGTCGATGAAGAGGTCGGTGGGGAGGACAGATCCTCGTGAGAGCGCGTTTGATCCAGGTAGAGGTCTAAAGACGTCCGGAGTAGAGCTACGGGAGAGGACGTCTCCCTGCTGCGATGAGGAGGCTTGTGAGCATACAGAGGAAATATACCGGAAGGGGGAAGACTGCCGGTGTGAGGTCGCTGTCCCGCGATACTTTGGCACAGCTGCATCACGATGTCCATCTTCTTATCCAATCGCTTCAGCTGAAAGCAAAAAGCAAACTGAAGTAGTTTGTGAAAATATATATTGAATACGCGGGACTACTAATTATTATTTTTCCGTAGCTTACAGTGCTTCCCAATAGAGTGACAACAAATTTACTAAATTTCAATTTAAAATGATTGGACCGCTGTTTTTCTTTCATTAGCAGAAAGACGGATTTTAGTTTTTGTATCATCAAAAATATTTGGTGCGTCTCAAATAAGGTCCCGCAAATGCATGATTAAGGAATCGGTGCTATAGACGCAAAGAAAATGATTTGGTGAAAAGAAAGAAGGAATTGCACGGAAAGCAATAAGGCCGGGCTTCCAATTCCGCTTGCACGCAATACCACTTGAGTGCTGTGGAAAGATTTGAGGTTTATGCAAGAAACTACACTGAACTCAGTACTACTTGGGAGGAAATGGCAGCCACCTACGTTGAATGAATTTTTGGAGAGTTGGTCAGACTAAAAGCATCAAGGATGCTTACTGAAGCAACAATAGGTGAAAGGTATGGTAAATCGTAAAGTACGAAACGAATTTGCTAAAATAGTGTCAACAGCAGGCTTCACTGAATTTTTCCAGACAATACTTCCAATTTCCCATGCCAATCACTTCCTTTAGATAAATCGTTCATTTGAAAATTAGAGAAGGATTTTGTGGAAAATGGGTTTGATAACGGCGCCAAAACATTTTCCATTAATAATGACAAACTACAATACTATCGTAGAAATAATATCAGGAGTTTACCCTGACATGGTTGCAGGTTCGTGGGAAAATATCAAGAAGATTGGGAAAGGTTAGGTGAACGTCATAAGAATGGGTTAAGGCGGATTTCTCTCGTTGTGTCACTGTTGAGAGGTTTCATTCGGAATTAGCAGAAGGAATGAACGTATTTGCATTAACTCATTCTACCTTCAAGCCATACTGCCTCGGGTTCCCGCGCTTCAGAGGACACTTCCTTACAACGGCCATCAAATCGAAATTACTGTGAATGGTGAGCTTTGCCAGAATGACAATAGCGGTCCACCTTTCTCTGAAACGAGCAGCATTTATTTACTCTTTTTTATTCTCAAAGCAAAAACAAAATATTGAGCACACATGCCATGGAGTAAGATTTAGAGCACATGGTAAAAATTAAACGGCAGTGAAACGAAATGCAAGGCAAATTATGAAAACGTTTCCTAAAGCCAAGTGGATGATGAGAGTTTGAAGTGCTATCAACCGTGCTCGTTCTTTTCTCCTTCACTCAAATATGCAAAAGCACACGCACAAATGCTGGTACAGACGCAAATGGAGACTGGCACAGTTAATGATGTGCTTGCTATTTGCAGTGCTATTGGGAACTGGCCAAAACTCCGTCTTTGAACACACGATAAGTTATTCCTTCGACATGGTTTTAGTAAATAAAACATTAGGCCAATTCACTTAGTAACAAAAGCAAGTGGACTAGAAGATAATGAGTAAGTTAGTTACTAGGCCAAGTGAAATCAGTGGATGAGTTAATAAATTGCTTTGGAATGGTAAAAACTTCTTGATTTTCTAGGACATGTGCATTGTCTTGGTAATGGAAACACCGGTAACATCCAATATTGATGTAATTGTGTGTCGAAACAGGTATCAGCAGGGTCTCGACTGCTGACCTCAATTTTTTATGCATCTGAATTTCCGGAGCATGCACTTTAATGTTAAATTAAAAAAGGTCACACTGTGGTAGGATCTTTCCGCCCATAAGCTTATCAGCGGTAAATCTTGCTAAAGCACAAATACCGCACTACTCCGCCTGGCATAAAGTTTTTGACCGAGGAATTTGTTTTGAAAAAAGTGGAATTTTAAAAGGGCACCTTCATCCGAATCAGCACACCCCAAAGCTTGGTGCTCCTCGTGTCTTCATTTTATGTGCACTTGCAGCACTCTCCACTTCGAAATCCACAAGGCATCTTTGAAAAGCCTGCAACCACCCGCAAGGATATAGAGATAAAAGCTACAATGACTCTTCTGAACTTTTGCTCTGCTATTTGTTTACGACAAAACCCATTTTTGTCAGTTGCAACTATCACACAACTTTCCGATATAAAAAGCACCTTTAGCGTGAAAAGGTATCGCATGAAGTGGTAGTTACCCATGTTCTAAGTAATAAATATTCCTGCAGTTGCTAGACCAAAGCATTAGTTTTGGAAACAATTCAGCACATATAATGCCAGTAGAATATCTTTGTCTTGAGTTTAGGACAGTACTAGTAGGTAGACATTTTTAAGAACCACTTATGCTCAAATTAATGCACTTAACTTTTGCATTTAACCAACCGTTATGGGGGTTAAAGAAATCTACGAACTCTGTTGCGATGGTGAATAAAAATGCCAAACAGCGAATGCAGAAACAATTTATTTTTAAAAAAGACAGGAAAGAAAACTGAAACCCTTAAAGCGAGTGTAATGTTTTTGAATTGAACCATGAGTGCTCTTTATAACTTACCTGGTAATGTCTTGTCTTTACACACAGCAAGACTAATTTTGCAATTAATTTAAGAAGAAATGCGTTGATAACTGGTTATAAAAGATATTTTTGTCAAGGCTCAGTTACCCCTCGCCGATTGGGATGGGAGGGGGAAAGGAGACGAGATTGTGTCCGCGGATGACTGCCTTTTGCGCCGATTTGGCAGTCGTGGGAACGAGTGGTGAGCCACTTGCCGGTCTCGCTCGGTGCGCCCAACTCGCACTGTGGTGGCACCTGTCTGGTGCCTCCCAAAATGTGACCCATTGGGTGAACAGTGCCCTCATATGACTGAATAGGGCAAGGCTTATGATCAGTGCATATCATGCCTGAGAGGAAATGTACACGTGTTCCTACACTTTCCTTGAAATGCAGCAAAATACGGGTACACATGCCGCCGTCATATTTATACTAACTTGCCTATCAGCTGTCTAGCTGTCAGGCTAATTGGCCTCAACGACTGTGGTCAGGGTTAATAAACCAAAGGAAAAAGGCGTATTTGCAAAATTGTCGCCGTTTTTTGGGGCCAGCGTGCAACAGTGACAGCCACTCGCAAGCGAATCAACCTCACACAAAGCACGTGAATAACACACATCGCGGAGAACACTGTATTATCAAAGCTAAACATGTCGCTGAGATTTCTGCGCGATGAGTGAACGTCGAAACGATTTGATTCGCGTGTATCCAAACAATCACCTCGGTTGAACAGGCTTGTCATGAGAAAAGTTCATTAGTAGCCCTAAAATACATACGCTTGTTGAAATAACCCTGAAAAATATTGCAAACACTGACTCCAAAGTGAATTCACACTGAATTATGATGGAGTAAGGGACAGAAAGTGAAAAATACTTTTCTCATCAGCGATTACAAACGTAAAAACATTTCAGCAGAATTTTGCCGCCCGGTGTTTGTGTCATCACATAAGTACCAGGTGGTTCTTAAAACCATCGCCCCAACGCAAATTGCCTTAAGACAAGAGGCATCCTTTATTGTTTTATAAACTGATCAAGCAATTCCTATATTCTCTTTGGGGTGATGTTTTGGTATAAATAGCAAAACACTATTCCCATGCCTATATTATCTTCAGTCCTAGCCTGAAAACAATATAAATTGAGACGCCGTAGGACGATTGCAAAGCACAGACATCCTAAAGTTTAGGTACAGACAAATTTAAAGGCAGCATCAGATGATCCACAATTCCCACTGCGACACTACAAAGGCCTAAGCCTTTGTAGTCTCTCAAGACAAAATAAATTATTTTGGTAAATAGATTGGCAATTTAGACATTTTATCCCTTGCTTCTTCGTTTCTAGCTCAGAACAGATTACTTGATTAACTGGAAGCCGGAGCTTGGATGAGCATCTAAAGCTCTATTCTAGGGTTAAAGAGGAATTAAGAGGTGTTAGAGTCTTTGAACGTGTTTGAATTCATAATAAGCAAGATTCGAGCACATTTAGACTGTAGTTTAATGTGATGCAAATATTAGACATCTTGGAGTACTTACCATACTTCTTGACATAGAAATAGCCCACTAAGATAAAGCGGTATGATAAGGAAATTCGGTGCTTAAACGACCTATAGATACGACTATAAGTAAAAACAGTGAGGGGCTTTTTTATCCATATCCTATTACAAAATGTGATAACCTCCCACTTGATGGATACTTGCAATCATTTAAAGCAAAACAGAGTCGGGACTAACATTGGACTCTATTCCAACTATGCGAGCTGCAAGACTGATGTGGGAATTGTAAGCAGTCGGAGATTTGCCACCTTGACGTCCGAGAATGGTGTCTAGCCTGAAAAATTGAAATGTCAGTAAGGGTGTGCATCCGGTACACAGGACGGTTTCACCGGACAGGGGATAGAAGAATACTGGGATGAGGAACAACTTATCTTAATTTACCATTCGAAAAATTGTCGACTTACTGACAGTCAGTTTGGGTGAGAAAGCAGCAAACCTAATAAATCCACCTTAGGTAGAGTATCTATGATGTAAGATTGCTTGAATGTTCGCCAGATGGACAGCAAACTACAGCTCGAAAGAAGGAAAGTTCCTGAAGAGTTGAATGGTCCCTAAGCGAAACAAAGTGAAGCACACCGGAGTATGCAACACCAGTGCGAATGTTAAATATCTAAAGCTTTAAAATAATTCAGCAAACTAATTTCAAATTAACAGTGAAAATTAGCCAAATTGTAGTGCTCCTAAATTGTGCATTGTGCGACCGTAAAGTGTGAACAGAAATAAACTTTTAGGGGTCAGTGCTAATGTACGAAATCTTTTAAATTGTTGAAGAAACCGATTAGTAAGAAGATTTACTTATTTGTTTAAGGCTTATAATAAGTTGGCTAACTAGATACTGAACACTAAAATTCGGTGGAATGTGTTCGACAGCAACACTTCAGCATTCCTCTTTCATTTATGCAAATCCAAAACTTCACTGGAACACTACCAGCCGGATGATTTAGAGGGAAGGGATCAGTGTGATTTGCTTCATTTCAAATGCAGTTTTACTATTAATATGGGTGTGGTAAAAGACAAAAATTGCGGCTCACTGTAGCTCATGGGCAACTTATGCCTAAGTTTGGAATCAAGTCAGAGTAAAGGGGTACAACTTTCTCCTAGAAATAAACAGTTTGGGTCGGGAGGAAGGAAAACTTTTGGAGACATCTTGCAAACATGAGGAAACTGAGAATTTTTTAATCCCTAAACAGTATCCGTGCTGATCTGTCAAAATCAGATAACCTCACTCATGGCATACTCCGTGAAATTTCTGGGGAGCTGTTCCGATTTCATGGGAAGCGAAGCTGGTTTTAAAACCAAATGTAATCCAATCGAATATCAGTGTTTTCAGAAGAATTGAGAATAAATCGTAAACGCTGGGCACGTGGGAGCCGATTCTGTCATGTTTTAAGTAAAGTTGTTAAACACAATAAAGACTAAACCAGTCTAATATTTAGCCTACAGCAAATCAAGTGTCCCATTTACCTCCACGTAAATTGTAGTGCACCATTTCTACATTTGGATTTGGGATCTCAATAGATGAATTGAGCATTGGTGTAAAACTTCCTAGAAGGGATTAGGCGTGCTAGTCGTGTTTGCGAAAGAAAATTCACCGGGACTGAAGTATCTTCACCCTCGAAACCATATCCAAATGCCCAGCCGAATACTGCTCAATAACGTCTTTGACATCGTATGGTCGAAGGGCCTCACGAAATTTCCGTCGTGCAACGTAGAGCCGGATTTTGCGGATCACCCGGATAACAACTTTGTCTTTTTCGGTTAATGATCGGCTTGATTCAAAGTAGTGAATGCCAATTCTGTCTTCGCGGACTTCTGTGGGGCTAGCCATTTCCAGAGCTCTTCCGTGTGACGAGGAGCTGCCACTTTGATCTGAGAGATCGAAAATTCAGCACAAAACAACAATTTGTATGATTTAGAAAAGACCGCATAGACAAATCTCAACTAAAAAATCTGTACAGATTCAGGTAGAAAGTGCGCAGAAGTAAAGGAAGACCAGAAACAGGCAGCTATGAAGCTAATTAGAATAATGTAATTTACTTATTATTCTCATTCAGCTTGAAAAAATTGTGCGTCATTAGTGTGAGAACATTCGACCATTTTTGGATTATGATGCTTTGTCAAAAAACTGTGAGAAACCGACAATATTGGACCGAGTGTGCATATCAAACCTTCATCTGCTGATTCCTTCTGATACGGGTTAGTCTTCACGAAAGTTGATGTTCTCGAGTAGATGCGACCAGATGTGACATGCATTAGTTTGCTATCCCCGACGCTTATGCATGTCTAAATAAATGTACAGCATTATCCAGTATCTACTGCTAGAATTTGTCGAGGATACTATGCTCCTAGTAAACCAATCGCAGAAGGAAGACTTAGAAGGAGGAAAGTCCTCCATTGCAACTAACGTACGCCGTATTCGTTAAAAAATGCAACGTATAGCGTGAAGATATCGTAATAAGAAACGGTCAACAAATCCAATATGGTATGAAAGTAAAGTGAGTCCTCTCAGGAAGATAAGAAAGAAGTAAATATGCTTACACATACACATAGTTTCAGTAATTTAAAAGTCTTTATTTCCAAGTAGTTTATGGCCTCATTGTAAATATCCACTTTACACACACACACATACACACATATATATAAATGTATATATAAGGTAGATAAAAGGGTGTTTACCCGTGTCGTGATGTGGATTCACCCAAATAAATCATTACTTCCACCCCATCCCGCCTCATTGGAGTTCAGAGAGAAGCACAGTAGCAGAAGCGTGAAATATGAAGTGGAAAAATGCTGCCATTTTTACTAGTGAAACATACTGACCACTCGCGGAAATGAAATTAAACATCCGGATAAGCGTCTGAATGAAGGGTAGGTAACTTTGGTGATGATGTTTAGTTACTCACAATATGCCTTTTAACTAAAATCATTTTTTGTGAATTTTGATCAACTTATGTCTGCTATCTGAAAAGAAAGCTAATAATGAATTGAACAGGGAACGAAAATGAACGATTCGTATTAAACAGCTCGCAAAGGGCGAAGAGAAATTAGAAAAGTAAATGACATTATCATAAACTCAAGCAATTCATAATCCACGAGCATTGTTATGTCCTAACCTATTGGTGCACACTTAAGACAGCACCAAGAACAGAAAATTGCATTGCAATGTAAAAATGGCACACATTTACATAAATTTAATTGGTTATTCGCCGTTAATTTATAGTTTACACACTTATTGCAGTCTCGCGACGACTTGGGCTGAAGTAATTGTCCAAGGCTAAAACTGCAACACGTCGTTGACGCTGTCCCCAATGGAGCATTCACATGCTCGCATCGAGAAAGTGCCGAAATTCTAGAAGCGATAATGCTAGTTGTTAAGAGTTAGGTTTATTTAGTCAGTTAATGGTTCTGGAAAAGAGAGCGAAAGTTCTCAGAATAAATTGAAGCCAGCTTTTATCCACATGGGATTTACTGCAAGAATGGTATTGAGAAATCAGGAAGGGTCTTACCGTCGCTTGACTCCGGCGTAATTATGCTATCGCTGTTTTCCAGTGGCGCTGAGGAATCCTTTTGACTAGAATAGTAAAAAGTGAATCATATCAAGCTTCACTGCAGATTTTCAAGAAACTGGAACATTCGATTCGCGACCAAAGCTTTACGTTAGGCAAATTCAGTAGAATTGAATATTTTAAATACAATTAGTACAGGTGGAAATGAGGTGATAAAGAAAAGAGCTGACTTAGTGCTACCGACAGCCATAAACAGGCAGTATCAATTTAAATCTACTGCTATAGGCCTGTGATAGTTAATGCTTAAGCATGCTTCTTTGTTCTTTGGAGAAACCCAAAATTTGCTTAATTTACAATTAAAATCCTAAGATGGGTTTCGCATTTTTTGAGTAAAATATTTAGATAACTCACTTCATTAACAAAATACAATTCCTTAATTAAGCAGTGTGTAGAACTCTTAGGATGATATCTGTCGTTTGGAGTTGTAAAACATCGGTCATAAAGTGTCCAAACCTATAAAATGAACTGCTGCACTTCGAGAAACAAAACACATGGCAAGTAACTTCCCGTCACATATGCTCTGTAAAATCATCAAAGGAGGTTCTTCACATTAATTGTCTTAAAAGAAAAAGGTTAAAACAAGGTTGCTGAGAGAATGATCTGCGTGCAGCGTCCTCATAGAATGAGTTTCTTCAAAATGCATTAGTAACAAATCAATTGTTATTCGGGCCCGACATTTTGCGAGAAATTGGAACCATCTCAAGTTGTATTATGTCACACTCACATGCCATGATTTAAACGGTCACAAAATGGAGCAAATTGGCATGCAAAGACGATTATGAGTTCTGCTGCTTAACTAAACACGAAGGCGTGTTGACTCACCGTGCGGATAAGAACTTCCTTCGACTCTCGTCAATTTTGTACTCCGATTTGACCTTCCTGAGTAAAACAGGAGGCGCCAAATGTGTGGGAGCGTATTCAAGTGATTTTAGGTGGTTGTCTTCCTTCTCAGTAAGTGGAGATGGTAGGATGAATGAAAGGTTGGCTTGTGCCAGTACTGGCCTCAGACCACTTCCCGGGGTTGTACTTCCGAGTTTTAATTTCTCGGCCTTCCTCCTAATTGACGAAAGACGCTGACCGAATCGCCCAAAACTACTTCGCTCAGAAATTGACTCCGTTGGATGCAATCTGTAAGCAGGGTAATGCAATTTTAAGTGGATTTACTCCCAGAAATTCGGCCTCAAAATTATATTTGATCGGAGCAAGTGCTTTTGAAGTGTTTGAGGAAGTTGTTGTTGTTAATTATAGGCACAACAAGCACAAGATCAACATGGGTGCCATTGCGAATCAAGCAGAACCCTTAGAGAAGATATGCCATGCTCATTTTTTTTGGCTAAAACGAACACCAATGACACGCGTTTTCTCCTTGCCATTGCTTATTCTTAGGGTTGCGGACACACTAACGAACTTGCTATCTTCTGTTTGCTGCTCAATATTTCACCAGAGCTCAAGTTGGCAATTACTGCAGTTGAAAACAAATGACAACAAAATTATCACTTAAAGGCTTTATTTAGGTCTTTTAATTGAATTGTAATTGTAAAAACACCTTAAAGGATAAAGTCGTCTCCCATTGACCTCAGATGCTTGGCACGCACAGATGCAACTACGTTTAATAGCTGTCGTTAAGAAAACAGTTTTGTGCAATTGCACTATCTGTCCTCGTCCACGGGTCAGGCCAAATGCCCAAGTCCTAGAAGCAAAATTCTGGCGCCTCTTGCGCTTAGTGAAATAAAAATCGGAAGATTAAGAAAATGATTACGTGGTTTACGTGGCATGTGAAATGCGGAAGCATAACTAAAAAACTTAGCATCTGAGTTTTAGTGTCATTGCCAAAGTCGATTATCATTCCAACTTTCCTAAAATACGTTAATGGAGTAAGAAACATATGCATCCATTTTGTTGTTTTTTAGCGATTAAGGTAAGGTGTGATGTTGTGATTGTTAAAAAATTAGGGAATGTTCCCATCATTTATGAATTTTCAAACCGCCTTTGAGCGAGTTTTGAGGACTTGGTCATCAGACCTTGCGTCTGCATAGACAGGAATCGACAACAATTGTTCAGCTCTTAGTGAACTTTGCAAACCACGATTAATTAACCTTACATCCCGAACGAAAATACTATTGAGCGTTCAGTGAGCTTTGGGTGATCTGGTCTGTATAACAACAAGCGAGGAGCTTGCTTTCCTTCTTAACGTTTGAATTATGCGTATTAAGCGTAAAACATGGATTACAACCAGCAATACAATAAGAATTATTTCCGTGGCGCCATTTTCCTTTGCATAAGGCTAGGCATTAGACCAAGAGGCCAAGTCTACATCAACCAAAGTTCATTAATTCAATGGACTTTTGAAGGATCAACCATTAAACTGAATTCCTCCAAGGTCATTTATGTGGTAAAGCGCAATTCACCTCGAGTTAGAGGCTAGTAGCAGAGGTAAGGCTGGTAAATCTGTTTTTCAAAATGGTGTTAAAGTTGCGTGAGCATCTAAAAATGCAGTGGCTTATGTAGAGTCGAGTTCATTAAGGACGAAGAAGGCCACGAAGCGACTTGCACGCTTACATTAATTTGTGCACGAAGACAGGGATGGTTGGAATTTTTAAAAACTTGAATCATCCGGCCACAGACGTTAATTAGGCCAGATTTACGGCTATGTTAAGTTAATTGTGCATTTTGACAACTTCTGGCGAACTACTTAATGTAAAGTGTGTAATAGATTCTGGTTTTTATGATTACGAATTTTTGTGAAGCACTTTTAACACTGGTTTCGGTATGCAAAACTTGCATAGTATTTTACCTCACTCGTTAATGAAGCAACTACGCAACTGAAAGTGCCTCAGGGATGCGTCGAATTTTGCTTCGCTTCAAGCGTGAACTTCAACGTTTTACCGGCTTCTGGTTTTGATAATTTTAAACCACTCCTTACTCAGCCAAGATTAAATAAACCTTTAAGCTGACAACTTGTGTTCTCGGAAAAAATCACAAAAATCTGTTTATGAACTAAAAGTAACAAAAATTTGAGCGCTTACAGGGGGCCAGCAATGGCTTGCGGTTTGTAAATGTTCCATGTGGCGATGGAAGTGGACTTCTTGTCGGCGGCGTAGCAGCGCCACATGCATTGGATGAGGGTGGCGGCTGGTACGCGTCTGCGAATCAAGTGCTTCTGGCGTTGTTGCTGCTGGACCTTCAGGGCAAATCCACTGCCCAGTATCCCCTGAGGTTAACAAGTAGTTTGTTATTGGCCTGGTATTCAAGATGGCATTCGTTTTAGCCTTTTTATTTATCACGTTTACACGGAAATGTATAAATCAGCTAATGATGTGATTAATTTAAGTAATTTGACCGTACGCCTTTTATAATCTTAAGAAGTGCTTTGATGGACTTAAAGCAAACGTTCGGAGAATGTATTACAGTTATGAGATGCTGGGAAAAACACGGTTTATGTGTGTGTGCAGATGGTCGATTAGCCTTAAACTTAGGGAACAAAATATGCAACTTTAACGCTTCCTTACAACAGGTGAACCCGATTGGATTTTGCAAAGACATTAGTGACTTACAGCAGGAAGGGCAAAAAAGGATATTCCAGCAATGGCACAGAAAGCAGCAATAATTTTGCCTATCCAGGTCTTTGGCACGGTGTCCCCATAACCGACAGTGCACAGCGTTATCTGAAGTGGCATGGAGTGGCATTAGAGTTCATCGTTACAGTAATTAATAGTAAGAGTTAACTAAACCACATTCAAGTGTTACAGATTGAATTTAACTAACATTGTTTAGTTTCCAAGAAATCCGGCATTCCTTATGGGGATTGAAAAAGTGGATGTTAATTAAAGGGATGCTCGATGGTTCACAGTACAATAAAGCTCCTGCAATGCTAGAAGTCTTTTACCGATAGAAAAAAAATATCGCGACTAAAAGGTAAGAGATCAGAATAGGGAAATGCGGTGACCAGCCTTACAGTGAATTACCTCATGAAGTTAAAACATGCATTTATCGTATTTTCCGGAGTAAATTTACTTTCAAAATTCTTTGGCAATCCAGAACAAAGTTCCTATGAGCTTTGTCTTTCAGGAAGGGTGTTTCATTTCCATGCGCGAAGTTGTTATTTTTAAGAATTCAAATAAGCTCCTTCTGGAAATTTTAATAGCTCTGAGAAATATCTCATAAAAATTCATTTCCGTTCCCAGAGGAACACTTTGTATACAGTGTTTACAAAAACATGGTTTTATTTAATCAGATCTGACGTAAGGGTTGGATTGTTGGTATTTTCGCTGTGAGACTCAGTAAGGATCAACCACCTTGCGATTCGAGTAGACATGCGCTGCGAAATAGTTACATTTGATTGCAATCGGTGAAACATGGGTAGGCTTTTTGAAGCCATAGAAACCGCTCGCTAAGGAACTTAATCCAGAAAATTACTAAAGATATGGGAATCGAGAGATCCACTCAAAGCGAAGATTGCAATCAAGGTAGCAATTCGTTTTCTTCAAAGGGAAGAGGATTGTACGGCTCAGTGGTAATCCTACCCACTTGCGCACATTTCCCTTGATCTCGGTAAAACTAGGACATAAACAACTATTGCAAAATTATTCTTGTCAAGGCACTAAATAGTATGGTGATGTAGTCTAAAAGATACCCTATTTCTTAGACAATAAGGCTTTAACTGCAGCACTTACAATGCCCCACCAAAGAGCATCCGCAAAGCTTTGAATTTTCATGTTGTCCTTTTTTTCCACCAAGTAAATGAGGAAAGAACCAAAAATAAGTGCCAGAAAGCCAATGTACATTGTCGTGAACAGTTCCTGTTAAAAGATTAAAACATCAAAGATGGGACTGATGTAAATACAAATAAGGCCGTTTACATGGGGTCCCCTTAAGTAGGTCGACGCAAAACTGCGCAGGAACATCGTCAGCCTGAAGGGTCAATTCATCGCGAAATTCAATCCTGGAAGCTACATGAGTATTTAAAATAAATTTGAAAGCTTGTTGTCATTAGACTACATGACTTGCAAAATTGTGCCATATTTTAGCATAGGTAAAGTACATCATAGCAGTTTTAAGACAACCTTAAACTTAGCCTCGACTCAATGGAAGACAAGAGGTCGCGCAAACACCAGGTTACGCTAACAAGCCTGTAACAAGCCTACATGTCTTCTACTCACACCGAATTTAGTCGCCACCTGCAATATGCTGATTTAACTAGCATCACTCGTGATTAATGTAACAGCAACCTGAAAGACACATGCAGGAGTTTTTTAATCACAGCCTTTGCAACTACTCATTCCCATGTTTCTGTTAAGTAAAAGGTCCATTGATTTCCGCTGCTATAGCGAAAAACCTTTTTTGGGCGACATGTGGAGTCTTGCGCGCATAACTTTAAGAGCTCCTTACTAACCCAGTATTTTGCTATGGGTAATTAAATCACAATTTAACTTATGGAAAAGGGAAGTTGCGTGCTTTTTGGTTACATGCTAGATGTGAATTTTTAATGTCCAACACTATATCACCACACCTGAATCACAAATTAATGTGTCGTAAAAGCGGTTGCTGCCATAAGTTAACAAATCCATGCTACGAAATTTGTCAATTTCATCAACAGTTGTGTTGTAAAGTTCTTTAAATCAAATAATAATATAAAGTCTTGCGATACACCTTAAATTCCCACTTATTAAGATACTGGCTACGTTTTCTAAACAAATCTGCTCTTTCCTTTGACATCAGCATGCTACGCATTTTGATTTTGATTTCGGCCTCGAGCATATTAAACGAAGTTTTCAAAGCCCTACCTGACGATGAGCCCACACAACCGACGCAAGAAGTTTGAATGATCCTGCCCTTCGGTCAACACGAATCATCCGCAAGATTTGGAAGAACCGAAGGCCACGCAAAGCGCTTGCCGCATACACATTGCTTGTATTGTCACTTGCAAGTACGATCACACTAGCCACGATTAGAATGATGTCTGTGTGTCAGAAGAGAAGTTTTCAAGTTAGCTCCCAGCTCTACGTTTCTTCTTCCATTTAGTAAGCAATAACACAGAGATTTACAATGGGGAACGTCAGACATTGCTCTTGAACTGGTGCATGCAGGAGTGCCATTTTCATCGGGAACGCTCTCCACGCCTGATGACGAATTATTAATGGGTGACTTTCTGGTCCACTCATATGTTATAAAACGATTCACATAGCAAGCAATAAAGGGGAACCTTTCAAGAGATGGATAAATCTCGTTCGTGTGCCCCATCGAACAATCACTCCTAAGTTGGACTTGAATAATGGCTAGTTTTCGTTTGTGAAAGCACTAAATTTTATTACACACGCAACAATCGCGCAACACCTGATACCGCGGAGTCAATGTCAAACTATCTATACCCCATAACTCACTCAAATACACTTTTAGCATAGCACAGGTCTCCTGACCACGTTAAGGCAGTGTTTTGAGTCCAATCGCATTTTTCTGTTATGCCGATTTAATGGCTTTACTACACAAATATAATAGCTCCTAGATTGATACCGCCTTAATTCCTTACTGATTTACGACGGTGGGCAGTAAGGCAAACGGAAAGGTCTCCCGTTGTACATAATATCGTAATTTGAAAAGTGGATTTACTTCACTGCAACTACTACTGCCATTTTCAAGTCTTAAACTTGATTATGAATAACCAGACCTCCCAATAAAACTATTGCATAACCCTGGGTAGAAGAAACGGGGTTTCAGGAATTGATCAGACATATTCTTTTAAACTTAAAATTAAGGGATTATCAAGTAGATAATCTGATTTAGGAATTAAGACATTCTTAGGTCAAAAAGGCGGGAACACTTGTGCCTAAATGACGACGCCAATTAGCAAGCATAATAGTTGCTTAATTTTTAGCGCCCAATTTTCAATTTCACTTACTGGCTAGTTAAGATTAAAAAATTTAGGAGAAAATCACTTTTGCCGATTTACGTTGAGTTTTGGAGACCCAACGCAAATTTAGTTTATGCGTAGACTTTCCTTCTTACCGCTAATTTTGAACTGTAAGTTCCACTCATGTTGCCTTATAATATAGAACGGCGACAAACTGGTCGAAAATATTTGCTTAGTCATTTTTATTAATGTAAACAGTTTGTGCATAGGTGGGGTGAATTAAAACGGCTTTACCCACGATGCAGAAGGGACGCCTAGCAAACCGAAGACGTCCGCGCCAAGTCTGGTATCGCGGCCTGCAACCAGCGCTCCACATCCGTACAATGTATTCAATAAAAAACCAAAATAGCAGCACCAATTCCTAAAGGGAGATAAACGAACATACAGTTTGTAAACAAAAAGTTCATGCAATTTTGTTGTAGGCCACCAAAATCCCCTGTCGTAACTTACACAGTCTTACTATTCTCTGTAACATTCACCTGTTACCTTGACCTCGCACAAAATGCCACTTAAAACCGATTGAGACGGCTCAAACTCGCCTCCTTCACAAACTCACCAACTTTGACATGGTTCCAAGGCAGCTATCGCTTCCCAGTATACCTGTACGGCAGTTGCCGACAATTCGACAGCACGACACACAGTTCAGAAGCGGTTTTGGTAACTCCTTTCACTCCGATGACACACCACACAAAGTGAAATGCACCGCGTTGAGGAGGACCCACTGTTCTAACCAGGTGTGGGGAATGCCACTTCGTGTGGGAATGTATGTGGTGAGTGGTGAGACAACTGGTCTACACCGACATCAGCTAGAAAGGAGAAGTCGTACCGGAGCCTGAACAAGTGAGCACCCCATGCCCCACCTCAACACCTGTCAATTTAGCGCTCCTCATGCGCACCGAAGCACGCCGCTTTTAGCTTGCTCACCGACTCCCCTTTGGACTGACTGGAGGAATACGTGAACAAACACCTTGATGGATGGATGCATGGATGGATGGACGAACGACCGATAGTGCGATACGACCTTCGTATTCCAATGCCAGGCGACCGAATGCGTCACTGGTTATCCCGAAACGACCCTCCACCTATCCCTCATCGAATACAATGCTTCATAAGTGCAAGTGCATGTGTGTGGTGAATTGCAGACAGAATCGTTCGCCAAGCATGGCACACTTGCCGAAGGCTGAACAACTACACCTGTGGTCTACCTGTTCGGCAAAACCACACACAACTGCAGGGCACGCAAGAAGAACTCCTTGAAACAGCCAAGACTGGTGAATCGATGGGCAGAAAAGCTTGAAATATTGTATTTCTACATTTTTTATATTGGAGAAGTCTCGTATTTTAGGATGAGGAAGAAGTGTTACTTTGTCCCAATGCTTCGTATTAATCTGAATCGCTAATTCTTTTCTCTGGACAGTCGCATGGGAATTCGACAAATTAAAATAAAAGTGAGCTGAGAGCTTTAGTAGCTAGAGATTTTTTTTAACTTCTAGATATAAAAGGTTTTAAAAAAAGTAGAATTCGCATCAGACCGACCTCCTTAAAAAGAATGATGGATTGCAATTAAGGCTGTTTCAGTGAGTAAAATATTTTATTTGCCTTAGTAAGATTAATTAATCCTGCTTGGAACCGGAACTTATCGCAATTATTCATCAAGTATGCAGTTGAAAACGATGGTACAGTCGCTTAGAAGCAAATTTCTCTGCATAGTTTTGCACAAACGATATTCACTTTCTCATTCGCTACAATTTTAAAGTTAGATTCTATTTTTTAATGTACTCGGGAAGATCACGCGTTCTAGAAAGGCAGCAAATATCGCATTCATAAATTGCATTGTTGTGCCTTGTTGATTGTTGCCATTCGAATTGTGATGCGCACACCTGTACTGCGCAAAGCCGAAGGGCGGTAGCAGCGCTCCATAAATGCGTAATTAGCAGTCCCGATGACCGCAGTGCTTGAGGCTGGAGGAATTTCTAAACTGTTCTTTGCGCTTTAATTGAAAATTAATTTTTTTTTGAAAATTTGTTGACAAGCTAGGAAGCGACTTGCACAACAAAGCTAAAATGGTTTGCCTCGTCCTTTCATGCCATTCACACCTAAGCGTTATCGGACAGCATAAGTAATAATACGAATTTTGCAAGCGAAGGCCATTTTGCGCTAAATATAGGTTCACGCAACAGTAACAAACCACCATCTTGGGCCATGAGGTTTTGTGAGGAATTTCAAGTCACCAAGTATTAGGCAGATGCGTGATTCATCCTATAGTCACAAAAGAAAAACCTCATTTGACCAGACACACGCAGGACATGTTGGGAAATAGAATAATCAATCACTCCGGAAAAAGCTTTACTAATCTTCCCTAGAGTTACTGTTTTTGTTAAACAGGACTGGAATGGTACAAAAATGGTTCTTTAAGTCTGTTGATGCACATACTCGGTGATAGAAGCCTCGTTTATCGTGAAAGGGTAGTGGCTAGAAGTAGGGCAGCTATTTTTTTGGAAAAACGGTGATAATTAACACATCTGATTCCCTAGTCTGCCGCATCAAATTCGGTCCGGCATTACCATTATCTCTGACACATAATCTGAATACTCCATGCAATAATCTTGTCTGACGCTAAGTTTTAGGTAAAAATAATGTAGTTAAACGAACAATTAATGCATGTAGCCAACAATTCGGCGGAAAAATCATGGATGTTGCCAAACGATAACAGCTGGGTTGGGTTTGAGATAAATCTTAATAGCTTAAGGCTAAAATAGGCACCATCCAATTATTGCCAGTGAAAAGCGTGAGATGTCAGCCTTGGAAATTTTGCTTCGAAATATAAGATAAAAGCTTGTACATTTATGCTTTTACTGCCTGGAGTGGTATCAAACCATGTATACTTTCAGCTTTGACAGCATTGGAGGATGAGAAAGAGTCTGCAGCTTTTGGCGCCGTTTAAACCAATCATTAAGGATTTTATATTTAGTTTTATGTCGTGTCCCACTGCACTTAACGCTAAAAGCCTATTTTACAGCGAATCAGTTTCATACTTATCTATACCTGTTGGCTAAGCCTTTAAACTCTCCTTGGTAAAGATTATTAAAGTAATTTAATTTACTGGTTGCTAGAATTACTCAGCGACAAAGACAGAACAGAGTTTTTAAAACCTATCGCAGATGCCAAATACTTCGTAGAGAATGGAATCCTCAGCCCAATGCATTAACAAGGTTTACTGAAGAAAATTCTGGTATTTTTATAGTGTCTTTGACAATTGTTGACCTTTTTATGCTTTCGGTGCAAAGTTGATTAATTCCCACCTCCACGGAGGCTAAAGCTCGTTATTTTTGAAAAAGGTTAAGAAAATTAATTAAAACACACAAATCTTTAATCAACCAATTTAACTGGTGGCCGGAAAAAAGGCTGCGTACTACAGAAAGCTAGAGTTGAAGCAGAACGAGAGGTGAAATTATGGGAAAGGCGGATTAATCTGCTTATTCGCCAAAGCGCAGCATGCATGGCTGTTTTGTCCCCATCCAAACCAGTGACTGCATGCAAGCATCGAACAAAGCTGTGTATAATAACGCTGCGTTTGTACCCCATCAAGAAATTGCCGCACCGACTCCGTGTGACTCATTGATTACATAAAGTGGGCTATCGTCAAAGAGAAATGCCATTAGTTTGGGAAAGTCTATGGTTCCCAGAGGATTCAATGAACGTATGAACGTGCAAAACTCGCTGTTAAACGAGCAAGTGCCTTGGAACCCTAATAAATGTAGCAATCTCACTAAACAAAAAAATGTAGGTTCCTAAAAAAATAGAAGCGCATTTAAGCAGACTAGCTGACCTGATTAGCTTAAAGTAATATTTGGAATAAAATTTTGGAACCTACCGACGATTATGGTAGCAGACAAATTAAATGTTACACCATAAAAAATATCAAACACAGCATAGGAGATAAAACTATTGTTGCCTTTAACTCTTAGAAAAGCCTTTGGCAAAAAAGTACTAATGAATCGGCAAAATTCTTTTAGAAAGTATCAACACAACCAGCTTATGAAAACAAACGGGTATTGGCCATCTTCTTTGCTTAGATTTTTTAAACTTCGAGCATCAATCGCATGCATCTTTTGCGCAATAATTAAATCATTTTATCTAGAAGCACAGAAATTATGACCGAAGGCCCTGAAAAGAATTCGAGAGTCTGAATTGATTGACGTTAATTCGAAAATTTGTGCAGACATGCAATCTGAGGAACGAATCTTTTTTCGGTGGCTGTACTTTTTCAAAGTGGCTTAACTATGGCGCTTTGATTAGTACAAATTTTTCCTTTTGGTCAAGTTAAGTTTACTTGTAAGGAAAGGTCAGAGTTTGAGTCATTTTAGATCAACTTTTTAAAATAGACAATATAGGACAAGCGGTTATCAAATATTTATTCTAGAGTGGACAAGAGTTTGGTTTCCTTCACTGGACGGGTAATCATGAGGTTTATTGAGTACAACATACCATGTATATTAGGGCCCTGGATGCAGACATCGTGAACTCCTGAATAGTTGAAAGAACACTGGTTATAAGACAAGCGAGTACCGACGCAAATCTAAAAGAGACAGAATTTAACTTAAAAGTTTTAAAAGCCAAGCAGCAATCTTAGGGAAAATGGAGTATGCATCCTTTAATCTAGGAGCCGTATATGGAGTAAGGGCAAAACCAAGCAGGCCCCACATCCGCTTTGAGGAAGTATTTAAGTTGCAACTTGCACCAGATTTAACATTTTTGGCACTTTGACACAGTAGAGCATCATTTGAGGTTATGAGGGAGCCGGTTTTTTTATTTTGCCTTGAATCCTGGTCCCTTTGGAAACTTTTCACCTGTGTGGGAATTTGAGAACCAATCTGCTCCAGACCGCCTGCTAGTGTTGCATTGACGGTAAAAAAAGTGAAAAGGCGCAAGTAAATGCAAAATTTAGCCAAAATCACAAGGCGGGTTTTTGGATTGTAGTTTTGTCAAATAAATCTATTTTAAACCAAGTAAAATTTGGACTGATCGCCCCTGGAACAACCAAACCTGGATTAACTTCACAATCGTTAACCGCAATACTAGTATAAGCCTGTTAAATGGAAATGCAGTAGATAAGCCAACAGAAAGCGTTGGTAGGCTGAAGAGCCGAAAAATTGCAGTAAAACACAAGTGGTGAGGTTGGTGTGAGAGACATACAAGTATGAAGAAGATCATGGGCGTTGTAAATCCCACACTAATATGAAAAAGCAACGTAAATTCTTTAGAGTAGCAGCAAAATTGTCAAAATCTGCTATCGTTATCTATTTCAGACTCTATGCCACGCCCTCAAGCTCCCAATTTTGCTCATTTGGAACATAAAACGCAGTCCCTACATGAATTTGCCATAAATAAATAAATAAAGACAACCTAGGTAAAGTATTTCCTATAAAAATATTCTCTTCCATATTTTGTAATGAAAAATGTCCGTAAAAATCAGCCGTGCTGTTATGCAACACAATATTATTTTGAATTTATAAGAAGGAGAGGTTACCTTAATCTGATTTGGCAAAAGTAAACCGCTTTTTAGCGTAAAGCCTAGTTTTCTCCCACCCGAACCTGTGTTAGCGAGAGAGCCAGTGCTTCTTATGAAAAAAATAAATTAAACTGATGAATTAGACATCGTCTACTTTTTAAAAAATCCTTTTCCGATCTCTTGCTATTTCTACAACAAAATCAGTATCTGTTGCAATTAAAATCAATGGTGGGTTTCAGAGAAATAAGGATAGAAATGGACTCAACCGACTAAATTAAACATGGTTTTTGACAATCAGTACTTACACGAACGAGTGGTATATCAAGGCTCGCTTTGTTTTGGGTCGTTCAAGGAAATTGTAAGTGATGGCCTGGTGTTTTCGATAAAAGGATTCCTTTCGACTCAGCATTACTTCCAGTGCCTTTCCGTGTAGCGAGGTTCGCCGAACAACGCTAGGATACTCTTCGGACTCCGTTGCCAATGTGTCTAGCAACATGTTCTTACAACTTATTCCATTCAAGTCTGTCACTTCCTATGTAAAATCTGACAACGTGTTCTCGAACATTTCTCCAACCCACTAGTATAGGAAATCGCTTTTCTGCATTGATCTGCCAATTTCCCTCGATTAACGAACCAACGTCGACAGGCATGACTAAGGTCACGTCAAACGAATAGGATGCTGGCCACGTGTTATCCAATCCGTCATCAGCTAAGTATTCATTGGTAGGACATGACGGCCAATCTGTTAAGCGGTAGCAGCAAACTAGGTGACAGGCTCACACTGCCAGCTGCAAAAGGCCCTAGTCCAAATCCATGTGAGAATGACCCATTTATACTTTTGTGAAATGCAATTCATTTCTAAATGCTGATCCAAAAAAGCTTTTTGATTTCAAGAATTATTTTTTTGCATTCATATAAGCGTAGAAGAAATAAATGCTTTAGGTTTCTCAATTTATGTGAATAGGACAAGACTTTAAGTGGTATGCGAAAGTTTGCAGTAAAGTTACGAGCATAATTAAGCGAGACTAACAGAGTCAACACAGGGATTTGCTGATAATCCGAGGCATGCTGGCGTTTAAAATAGGTTACTAGTGTGGTCATTCACCTACATAATGCATTGAGATACTGGCTTGATGGTGCAAAACTATCACCATTCTACAGGCATTGATCTAAGTAGCTTAGATTTATGGTTGACACTAGCTTTTACCGTTTACACTCAAGCAGGCACAGTTCCTTAAACCGCCCTCTTTTATTACAGTTTTGCCTAGCAAGTAGTGCAAGTTTATTTTCTCATTATGAAGTTGATACAAATGATTACCAAATTCCTTTCTTACAAATAAATAACCACCAATAAGACCAACTACAGTGGGTTAATCCTTTGAATATTTGGAATCACGATCAAATTACATATTCGTGGAGCCTGATGTAAAGTATTGAATTAAACTATCCTTTTACACTGTACTTACATAAGGCAAATGGGTGATTCAAATAAAAAATGTGAAGTGGAGAGGCATTTGTAAACAGCAGAATATTTGCTCCCATTGCAAACATTGTGTACCGGTATTCACCCTATCTGAAGTTGCATTCTGCATTCTGCCTGTTTAACTCTTTTCTCCTGGTCGCCTCATTGCCTTATAAGATCTACGATTTTAGGAGAGGTACATAAATCTAGATCCATAACAAGTACCTTTCAAGCCTTATGGGAGTAAATTTACTCAACTAAGACTGTTAAACCGACACACAAATTCAGAAAACAAGCAAACACCATTTTTGTCAAACAAATTTAATATGATATCCTTCTCGAAGAGTGCTCCTACCATTTGGAAGCCCAATTCAAGCAAAAATCGCATTCGGATTTCACTACAAAACTAACACAAAAATATTAAAGTATTCCTTAACGCGCCTTTTAGACACACGCTTGTTCCCTTGCCTATAAGTTAATGGAAACAAAACTAAAGAATCCGAGCCCAACGATTTTATCGGCAAAATATAATGAAAATAAGGAAAAGTACCCTGACACAACTACGAAAGTCTTAATTAGGTTCCTCTCCATCTGGTTAGTAAACAATTTATTAAGAAAGAGATATTTCTCTGTCTGTAAGGATGTAACCTTACCTCATTAGCCATTGCCTAGGTGAAGCTCTTGTTTTCTTAGGCAACGAAAATGGCAATTCATTGATCACTTGTTACATCAAAAAGTGCATATTCATTACGAATCTTAAAATATTACATGATAATTTCATGGCTTAGCAACTCCGGATGCGGTCATCCTTTTTTGCCAAGCACTGTCAGTATCTTGGAATTAAGATCCACTACCCATGGACCCCTTCGCACATTGCTGCCATCACTGATGCTGTTGTATTAAAGCCGCATCATGATGTTATGCCGTCTACTGCACAGAATCTGCCCAAGTGTTAACCTGGAAAACTTATTGAGTTTTCAATTAGCATAAAAGCTGAAAAATTCGACACTTTGGATGGGGTAGCATGCCAAGGTCCCATTACCTGAAATTGCCACTCCAGTATAACCGCATCCCAATTGAATGCCTTTTGGCATGAAAATCACTGTAAACTATCCAACCGAGTTCTCCGCCCCTCGCAGAATCGCATTTTACTGCTGTCCTTCAACAAACACATCATTAGAGCAGATGGGAATTAAAGAACATTGCAAGTGACCTAACTTAGGTGGTTGTGGCATAATCCAAAGGATCTGGCTTCCATTGCTGCCATATTTACGAATCGTATGCTTTAATCATTTGAATCTCTCAAACATTTATTTGTAAGTGGCCACTCACAGTTGCAAAGTTTTCTTCGAGCATGTCTGCCAAAAGCAACCAAAGAGTGTATCTTTCAAGAGTCCATAGAGGACAATCAGAACAGCTTCGCATATCGGTAGCTATAAGCGCTCAAAGTAGATTTCAATCACGGTGTCGTCAATTACTGAATTTTCTAATAATCACATTCTATCGGTTTTCCCATAAGGAGTGAATTTTTCGCTTTTGTAATGTTATCTACTTGCATTCGAATTCGCACGACACTCATTAAAATCTTTTACTTTGACTGCCAAGTCGTTTTAAACGGATGAATCCAGGCGCATATTCTTTGTGTCTTCAGCAGTAGGATTTGTCAACCTTCGTGTCCAAAAATTAAAATCACAAGTTGAAGTGATTGTATGGTGTGGGAAGAGTTTAAATTATTTCAATCTGCATTACTAGACGTTGGAAAGTGAAGGCCTGGAGTTTACAGCAGGAGACAGTGATGGTGCAAAACTACACACCGATCTACTCCAAAGTCGACCGTCCTGTGTGGCTGCCAGAAAACAGTGTGGACGAAGGTAGCCTTTGCAGCTTCAACAAAGGTGGACAAGACTGCGCCTTACCAGGTTCATTATCACAAGTTCAATTTTCAAGCTATATACTATAGCCTCTTAGTGTTCCAAGCGTGTTCAGCCCTGGCTTCCTAATTCTAACTGGTCGAAATTTTCGTCTAATTGTGTAACATCAACCATATCCTTGCTGGTAGGTTTGTCACCCAACTGCCTTTGTAGAAATGAAGATCCAATTTCTTTATTGAGAGTCACGTAAGTGTTTCTTTGTAGTTTGAGGTTTTTCTTACAACCTTGAGTGAATCTGCAGTCTTTCACAACATTTAAAAGTCTGCTCTTTCGGTTCATTTATCTGTGGATTTGCTAAGTGTTTGTGAAGAAATGTATCACAACTGAAGGTTTATTTGTTGTTTGTTGTGCAAAAATATGCCTTAAAATGAATGTCATTACTGCCAATGCAGCTGAAATTGGCAAAGTTTTATTTCTTTCCTAGTTAAAGAATTGAAAGGCAAACACGATCCCCAAAAGTGACTGGTAACACTCATCCATCGTTGCGAGCCACTATGTTTACAGTATTGTCTTTAAAATTCTTGATGCGACTCTGCATACATGCCAAAGGTAGTTGTGCATCGGCACGAAATTCAAAGCAAGAACTTGTGAACATCACTCTAAGTCTTATTGGCACCATTTATTCCCATAGTAATAAGTTCTTCTAATACGCCATCAGATCGTGAAACCTTCTCAAGCACTTAGTTTGGGGTAGAGATCCCGTTAAGATGTGTAGAAAAGGTATCCTATCAAAACGCATATAAACCAGATGCCCTTATTCTCCTCTCTGCTTCCACACATATCGCTATTTTTTTCGACTCAACCACTATTGTTTTGGGCTTCTGAAAAATCCATGTAAAAACGCAATATCTTTTGTCCTATCTCATTTACTGCGATAAACAATGAAACCTCATTCTTGTGGAGTTTACCGATTTCCGTATTAATTGCACCCTACATTTCGCATTTTGCTTGTTGGTTGGATAAACGGACTCCTCTGTTTTAAACGAAAGACACGCTGAATCGTTTATTGCAGGCCTCAAATCCTGTGAGCAGTGTCGTAAAATAGTGTGCATTGTTTAATTTTTAAGAAATTCACTAAACCACCAAACCATAAGCCGAGGCGAACCTTTTGCCCATAGGATCAGAAATGTCATACACGCCATTGTTTTCTCGGAAAACTGCGCAGATGAAAAGTTGCCTCCCGAAATTTGAAGTTAACTTAATAACGACAGCAACAAGAAATGGGATATTTCTTAGTTTAAAGAGATACGGCGTTGGTTTTCGCCCGATTTTGAGGGTAATAACCATGCCGATTGTAATTCGAGGTGGAGACGTACTTTTTACTGCAATAATTCATACATCATAAATGAAGTTAAAGTTTGAGAGCGTGCAATTGGTAAAGCGTCCACCAAGCTAGCATCAAGCAAAACATCACCTTATTGCTTCCGGTCTTCTAGTTTTGTTTTAGTTTTTCTCACTACGATTTATGTAGCATCTAAAAAATGTATTCGTAGGACTTTGTCTGACGACGTATCACGGTTGCTGGTTGAAATCTGCCTACGGTGAAAGGCTGTTTTAGGGGTAAGTTTTAAATAACATCAATAAAATTCCCTTGTAACACTTCACTAATCTACTTCGAGTAGTGACTGTCGACTATCCAGCTCTAATGCTAAATTCGCTGAAAGGGAATTCCATCATTTTGAAACGTGGATCCTCCAAACTTCCATACTAGAATGCGTCATCTTGTATGAAGCATCTGTACGCCATCAGCACAGTCCCAATATTCACACTAGTGAATGTTGCCTCTACATAAAAAGGGATGAAGTTCCTTAAAGACAGTAACAGTGTAGGAACTGTCGGGCTGTTAATGTATGAACATCTTAAATAAAAGGTCATTTACCACAGCGAAGTCTAACTTCAAGGATAATATAGAGCACAGGATTGAACTATTAAGAAGATGTGAAATGCATTTACACAACATTTCTACAGTAAAGACTCGAATGCAACATCCGAATGCGTTGTGGCTGACACCACGTAATTCACTTTGCTATCCAGTGTACACTGCTCAGCATCCTTTGCACAGAGCAGCTTAAGCAAGCAAGAGGAGTAAGTAAAGAACAGGTAAAAGCGGTAAATGCAAATTTTCGGTTGTAAGGGAGGATGGGAAAAATATGGGTCTTCAAAACGGAGGAGAATCCCGTGCTAAAAGTATGATTCAGCCTGTTTACATCTTTTGCTAAATCAGAGCCAGGGGCAATGCCATTGAGCGGACACATATCTTGTCAACTTGCAGTCCGCATCAAAACACAACTTCAGGCTGACTTTATTACTATTTCTTTGAGTCGTGGCATAGTTTTGAGGGATTATAAAGTGTCGAATGATAACTTTGGCATGTTGATGCCTGTTGATGCTGATTTAGGCTAAGATGTAGCGCAATGTCGATGTCTGTGCTACTGGAGGCCTTCATTTATTTCATGCCTTGTTTTTTATCTCTTCTTTGAACTGGGCTTATCGAAACCACTTCGGCAAGGTCAAGAGCATGCAAAATAAAAAGGAACTAAAGTTGCAATTATTCGCATTTTGTTGCATTAGAATTCAAAGGGGAGTATATCAATAGGGAACAGCTACTTAGCTGCCAACACAAGTCTGCTTACTGTAGGCGTCTTTTTGAAAAACGGAGCTCTTGTTTAAGACTACCAGTATAGATAATATAAGAACACTCCCTTTTTAACAATCCCAGTGAAACAAAGACCTAACGGAGCGTTTGTAGGTGAAAAATACATTAACTCGAACGTTTACGAAGAGGGTTTTGGACCAGAGTTGTTTGCTGATCATCATTTGATACTGCATTACTCCTGAATCAAAACATGTATGCATCCTTTGTGAAAACATGCTGCCGTTCATTGCTTTCATCCCGCGATCGGGAAGCGTATGGCATCTTTTTTATCTTTGGGATCTGAATTTCAAGTGCACCCAACTATCGTCTATTGATATAAGAATAAATGACTAACTTGAGTTACTCTTATTGCTTGTCTAACATTTCCATCCGTACAGCAGCCTGAATGCAGAGAATTTTCCTTAAACTGTTAAGCTGACAATGGCACATCTTCAATGGGAGCATATTTTAGATCTGCAAGTATCAATAGATAAGTTAGCCGCCTTTCTAGGTATATTTATTAATGCCATTGCTATCCCGGATACTGAATTTCTGTTTTAAGTCATCAAGCACGAGACTCAGAAGGGCAATTGGGAATAACCATGTTAAGCACGTTTTACGCTTAGCTTACACGACTTTAACTCCTACGCGGTGGAGTCATAAGTATTGTGAGTTGATTACAGAGCAGCGAAAAAGTTTAGCTTTGCATGAAAGTCTGACTGCGCTCCTGGTGAGACAGACGATGCCTCAGCATGGTTTACCATAATGGCTAACAGTTCATAGCCTGCGTCTAATGGTCGCATAATTTGATCAAATAGTTATCGAATATGGCATTATAATCCTGTACAGTCCTTACCCCATCAGCAAATGGAGCTGCAACTTAGCACCCACGTTTTTTAAGAACAGTCCCATTGAAATAAAGTGGGAAGCAAATTCATCGTCGTTAAGCCTCAACTCTCGTCCACCGTGTTTATCTGCTTTCAGTACATCCTTAAAAACATCCGTTTGTGATTAAATTGACAAATGTATTACACTAATGAAACCTGCTTTAATTTTTTCCTTAAAACATCCATTTGAGTCTGTTTATCGCCAACAGCTCCAACTATTTGCGCGTACCATGTATTTACTTTGCTGATTTTTGAGTGATTTTTGGTACTTTATTGTACTTAATGCCAGACATAATCATTAAGTATCATTCACATTAACAAACCTATTCTCAATATTAAGTAAAATTCCGCTCTTTATGGTTTTAATTCGGATCACAATAAAAAATACGTGGTGGAGTTATTGATGCACAGCATCGACTACACTTGCATCCCTTTCTATTTTGCTAGCACAACACATACACGCTACTGAAATAAATTCTAGTAACAAGCTTAGATGCGCTGGAGACGCCATTGTTAATCGGTGGCCAGACTGTAAAATATGTAAATCAGCTGCGTATTGTCTCTTTATTTCAGGTCACTACATCAATTTTGCCACGGTCGCTACTCTAATCTCTATGAATCATGTGCTGCCTAAATAGGACAAAGGAAAGCTAGATAAAGCATTATGCATGCGTAAATTAAGGATATTGGCTTTGATGTTAATGTGCGTTTATCAGAGGAGCACGTGGTTAGCAAAAAAAGCTATAATTAGTTGCCATCAGTTTTAGACCATTTTTAAGTCGTGGTCAAATAGTTTTATCGATGTAAAAAACCTATCTTTCTTGACATCTTTTAAATTTTTGCTTTGAATCTGTTCTACTTAAAAAAACCAGACCATCAATGACTTGTGCAACTGATTTATCACATTTCTAGCTTTAAACACCTTTCAGCGGATCTGGCTGCTGCAAATTGCCTCGGTTAATCGATGATTTTTGTCACTCCACGCATGTGGGTGTGGCAACTGTGTATAACAGGCAGCTGCTCACATCTGCTATTGTGGCACATGGGAACCTCATTGATTGTCTTTTTCTTGTCTGGATTTGTGCTTGAGGTCTTGTAAATAGCTATGCCTCTTTGTTTTGTGATATGTGGTTTGTAGCACAAGTTGTCAGGGATACAATTCGAAGATAGTGTCTCATATACTTCCTTATGCTAAATAAATGCCTCCTGGTCTACTGTTAAAATTAAATCAAAACAATACCAACAACGGGAACCAACGCCTTAGAAAAAGAGGTGAAAGCTAACTTAGACCATAAGGCTCAAGAATTATTTTTTGGCAATAAAAACCATGACAACTCTCCTTTACTGCCAATCCTCCGCAGCGTTCATAAGGCGAATCTTCGCGTCCTCATATTTCACCTCGGAACTACCACAGCGGCGAAACAATTTTGCTAGACACCCACGTCACACGGCATTCACATATACAAAGCTACTAATTTCGATATGAATAAAAAAAGAGTTGCACACCTCAGATGCTGTCAATTTCGGATTCTTAAACACATTGACTGGCGTCGTTATGAGCCGGAATCCATTTCAAAAACCCCATGCAATGCCCCTGACCCTCTTAGTACCCTTATTATCACACGCTACATTTTCGAGCGAGTGTTGGCAGATGGCTGGAAATTTTTGCGTATAAACACACTCAAGTGGTGGGAAGGCAGTATACAACTGTTTCCCAACGTCTGTTTCGCAGTCCGCGTTTCCAACTAGGTTTGACGTGACAACTGGGCTATTTTAGCAACATTCCATCACCGTGCGCGAGGTGCACTCACCCCTCAGGCGCCTATGGACCACTGTAGTCCTTGCAGAAATCAGCGTCCGGGCCTTAGCCGACCAAAGCTAGCCGCTATAGACACAAAAACAACAATATTCCAGCCAAAACCTCATTTTCCTTAAAATGCCATAGTTTGTAATGCAAGTAGCGAAACTCAGTCAATCTAAATGCCCACTACCTACAATGCCGACTTCGAGCTATCATTCACCAATCCAGTGGCATCAAATCCCCTTACGTATTTAAAGTAACCAAATGTCGAAGTGGACAATTTGTTTACCGCTAATCAAAGTGCGCTGAAACGCGATAAATGTAAACAGGATATTGGACTCGCACCCACTACAGGTGATTACACAGGTAATGGAAGGAAACGAACACTCGAAGTTTCGAGTCATTGTAATTATGAAATCGGTACAGTATGCGAATTTAATGCAAGAGGGGCAAAAGAAGCGCATAATCGGGATGAGGCATTGATTAAGGGGAATGAGGGAGGGTAGGGAGAAGGCGTTGGTAAAATCTCAAGAAAGATATTCCATGCCATCTACAATGACATCTAGGAAGATACAATATAAAAAAACATAAAGAGCATGTCATCAGAAAAAATAATGGCGCCATAACTGAATTGGACCAATGCTGAGATGTACACTTCATCGGTGCCCTCCGAAGCACGACGGTTCTGAGTAAAAAAGTAATCAATACAAGACAATATCATCGACAGCACTCAACTAGTCCGCAAAAGTTATTGTTGAAGCTTCACTAACCACGATTTTGAGACTCGTTGCAATGGGAGCAGCTCTTGATAGACAATTTCACGATCAATTGTAAAGATGGTTGAACTTTGTCTTGGATAATGATTTAAAAGTCTCCTTTCAACAACCACAAGGTGTTGGGAAACATAGCCTACTTCACATATAGAAAGGCTGAAAATCTCAACTAAGAGTGAAAACATAAGTAGAAGGAAAGCAACTGCTAACATAAGTTCTAGCAGCTCAAAAAAATTAGAAATTCACCTAACTACGTAAAGGGAGCCGCCGTCAATTGTTCGGGATCAGGAGTTATCAGATGCCTTTGATTTGACTCATCCAATTGAGTAAAAGTTCCTGGGGGAAAACAAAAATCAAAGTTGAGGACCGATGAAAATGCAAATCACCTCTTTCTTTAGCACTCATACGTAACTTCTTGAGAAAATCATTTTAAATGGAGAAATTCGCCAACAGAAATGAAATGTGCGAGGAGGCCAACACACCGTTGAAGACGTTACTGGTCGACTTTGTCAAGGCTCCCTCTCCAGAAGATGACAAAGACGTCGGGCCAGCATTCACATGACTCCACACCTGGTACAAGTCGGGATTATCCGAAATTATAACCTGCGTTGGTTTTTGATGCGGCTCCGGTGTGTAGAGTTCCGAATCTGTTGTGGTACTCCCACGAAAAACTAATGGCATTCCTTCAGAATGATGTGTAAAGTCAGAAAGAGAGGCTTTATGATTAAAAAATGGGAGCACATAGATAGCCTTTTTTATAAAGAGATTCGTAAGGGTAACTAAAGTAACATGAATGCACAGTTCTCAAACTTTAAGCTAAGTACAAATGTCTACACGTGAGCCGAAATTTAAGTTAATGAGCCCTGTTATGATAATTTAGGTAGAGAGGGAACTTCCAGAAAGAACCAAAGATAAAAGCCCAAAGCATTCAACAAGGGACAATATTAACTTAAAATAATCAGTAGGAGCTACTGCTCACTTCTTTTGCTAGTGGGAAGAGGAGATGAGATGGTGGGGTCGAATGACTTGCACCCATCTCCAAAAGCAGGTGGTCGATTTGTGCGCAAAGGTCCCAGATTCAAGCGCTAAAGTAAGGTAAAAAGTGTAATTTTCGGTCATATAATCCATTTTTCAGGACAAGACACTTGTTTGGGAAGCAATTGCATACTATAATTGATGTGTAACATTAAAAAGCAGATACTGCATTTGAGGGCCATAATTATTGCATTACTTTCTGCAATGAAAGAGGAAAATGCTGGCCCTGCCAGGATAAAAATGACAACGTCACATGATATAAAACCTTGTCGAAAATCGAACTGGATCGCATTTTGTTGAAGTTACGGGTAAATCACATGGACAAAAATGGAATTGAAGATAGAGCAAAGGGGGTTATATAGAAGTTTGTCACAACTATCGGTTGACGGCGATTACAACTACCAAACATCCATAATGGAGGGGCAATTGTCTCCAACTAACTACATGGTAGCACTCATAATCAGCAATATTTGCGAATAACACTCAGAATTGTGAGAATGCGATCTCCTCCTTGCATAAGATTACGGACCAGGTCACTGCTGTTATCTTCAAAGGATAAAAGCATCCTTTTTCCCAGGCGTAAGGAATTGGACGAAAACATGAGATAGGATGAAAAAGTCTAGAGAGTAGAAGATTGTTTGCAGGCGGAACGTAGTGCATGAAAACGTCGAATAAGATAAACTTTGGATCCGCCGTGGGCTTCTACGTATGTACATGGATAACACATGATTGGTGACGTTTTGGTGGCTACGTTAGCTGCGCCCTCTTGTGGGTAAAACCGTTGGGCAACAAAAGATATCTACATTCTTAGCCTTATAAATATAACCACCCCCTCTGCTGCGTCAAGACAGGCTCAGAATAAAATTATGCAAGATTCCCTTTCAAAAACTCCACTAAAGCTTCACCAAATCGAACGAACCACTCCTACTAAAAATTGACTAGATAATTTCCGGAAAAATCGTCCATAAAAGATAAAAGTGAGAAGCTCCTTCAGGAAAGACTGACCTTCCTTGGGAGTTTTTTGGGCAAGGTGTCCGTGATCGATGGAGCCCCAGTGAGAGTTAAATCAGTAAGCAGCACAGGCTTGGTACTTTCTTCTGCATTGAGCTCCCTATCCGTCTCCATTTTCAACGGCGATGTAGGTTCAACTGACTCAACGTTACAGTCTGCTGCTGGAAAAGAAAACAGACCATCCAGTACTAAGGCGCAATAAAACCAACATTCGACATAAACTCGTGAAGCTTAAAGCAGCTTTCAAAGACCAACCCCGAAAAAAACAAAGCAAAATAAATTACACAAAATGTGTCTAACTATGAGCTGTTTATACCTGAGTGATAAATCAAAGCCACTTCATTTTCTAGTATGGAACTGCAAAATCCAATGGAACACGTTTTATGGCTAAAAAGTATTCAGCGCTTCAAATCAATGACAATGTTGGGCCCAATAAAGAGCGTGCAGCTGTGTGTTCAAGCATGAGCACTTTCAGAGCTGTGCAAGGCGTTGTCACATCCACCAACGGCCAGTAGGTTAAGCATAAATTCGAATGATAAGCAGAACAAAGAAAGTCATGAGAAATAAGAGGACAAAGCCCAACCCAACTCTACTGTAAATGAAACAAAGACCAGTACGAAATACAATTCATGGGTTTTTATGAGTCAGGTATAATGATATTACGATTAGCCTAATTCCGTTTGTCACAGGGAGGTAAGAGTAATGACTATTTACTAATTTCTCAGGAGAAAGTGTTTGCAAATGGGATTATTCACTTGTTGCTCCAACTTGTCATTTCAAAAGGGGGACAGAACAAAAAACTTACCATAATGCTGAGCGTAGCTATTTGTTTGGTGCTAAAATAAAAAAAAGTCTATTTCATTCGCCACCAATGGGCAGTGATGTCAAAAAAGGTATTCTCTTGCATATTGATTGCCTCAGCTCAAGTAACGCAATCGACAAAATAGCAGTTTCCATTAATAGCCATACTTCAAATTGACGAAACATTGCTTCTTGGAATGCCTCAAGTCGAAACGCATCAAGAATCACATATGTGTGCTACATGTACACGAATAACGCGGCGACACACGAGCGTGCCAATTCCCAACTAATACCAGCATATTTATTTAAGAAAAACGCGCAATAGTTTGGGTTGGTCTATGGATGCTTTGGTGGATCGGTTAATGCAAACACTTGACTCTGAACTCACTAATGAAGACTTCGGGCCAATAAGCAGCCAATGCTTAAGCCGGCCAAGAACTCAAAGCTCATCTTATTTTTAAGGCTATCCTTTGGGTGGATTTCCCAAAGTTGCACAAACTGTAAACAAATATAGGCGGAGAGCTGAAAAGGGTAAGCTTTTAGGATTTCTTACGGCAACAAGCGTGTACAGATAACAGAAAAAACAGCAAAATTCCATTGTTACTATCGGCAGGAAAACATGCCGCGAACTTCGTAATCAGTGAGCAACAATGCCATGCTACCGATTCAACCTATTGGTTGCAAGGAATCAATCTGTTTGCCAATAACAGACTCAAAAAGGCAACAGCCAATGACACGGATACAATTTCGGCTACACGCCTATCTGGTTGCCATGACCTGCCGCATTACTATTTCCTGGACTAAAAAGTTTCACAGGCTACCCGTTTACTAACCAAGAGAAATTAATCCGATTTACAGTCGAGTCGTCCGCGAAATGTTCGTTTCGTTAAAAAAAGTCAAAGCAAGGAATCGAAGTGAGTTTTAAATGGCCCATAACTTTGCATTCACCTGAAACACATCTGCCTCTTCTTCAGTGCCGTCTGTTGAGTAGAACGACTTCAAGTGAGGTCTTACGCCGTGCTGAGGAAATCCAAGTTGAGCTAACTGCTCATCATAGTCCGCTTGAGCAGCGGTAGCGGTGGTGTTAGCCGAAACAGCTGTGGGAACCAGTGATTCGTTATCCATACCTCCGTCATATTCGCCGTTCTCACAATCACAAGTCGAAGGATATTGCTGGTTCAACGATCTGTCTTCCGATTGTGAGGATTTTGATGGTTTCTTCTTTTTGCGACGCTAAAAATGTAAAAAACCATCAACGCTACTAGTGCTGGTTAGGGTTCAAAATTCACTGAAGGGAAGATGGTACTTGCCAAAGCTCTCATAACAAAGACCATCCAGCCACTCTCACTTTCAAAAAATCCCAAATGGCAACAAGAATAAAGGCTGGATGTACTAGGAGCTTAAAATCTCTACCGAAGACTTATTTAATGGGTCTTTGTAAAAATACGGGAACGAAATCAAAGAATGAGTACTTCGATGATGTCCTGGCTAGTCATTAGCTCCCCACGATCCGGTCGATCATTGTATTGCTTCACGACGCTACTCAGATCGTGACTGGCAAACATGTGCATGCGGTTCTTATTAGTAAGGATGAGGATTGCCACCTCGCATTCGCACAGTTCACTCAGTTCAAAAGCTTTATTGAAAAGACCCACTTTCCGCTTTGCAAAGGTAACGAGAAGCGTTTTCTCGTCGCTTATTTTTTTGATATCAATCTTCTTCCGTCCCATTTTAACACGAAGCTAGAAAATGAAAAAACACTTTTACTCGAAGATTGGTTGCTCAGTCAGCAAAGCAGGCAAATATCATCCTATTTTAAACGAATCAAGAAATGGATGCAGCAATACATTCCATCTATTCCTTCAGAAGTGCATAAAAATTCAAGAAACAGAGTTCTAGAAGTTAATGCATCAGCCTAGAGACGATAATTAATTCAACCAAAGAAGAACTGTTATGTGAATTCAAAAAGACCATGGTACATAATGCCACAATCATTTTCTTATAATGCACAATGGAATGTTAGGCAATGAAAGGGCAATTGCCAAACATTAGATGACTATTGTGCGAAAAAATGCGTTAAACATAATCTAATTAAAAGGGCGACATTATCTTATGAAAAATGGTAGAGTAGAAAACGTTGGTACCATGCGGAAAAAGTTAACTAAGGATACCAACTAGGACATCGTGTAAGCGAAGTCATCCCAACGAAATAAAAATACTGATGCCTAAACTCCACAGATGACACAAATGATTGAAAAGGCGATAATATGGTAATGAAAAACCGCATTGACTGGAGATCGCATAAGCGAAAGAGAGGCGCTTACTAAAAATACACATCAAACCGTCAAGTATAAAATTAGCGCAGGAACGAGCACGCAGCACAAACGGACAGCCAATAGCGCACAAAACTAAATGCTTTAAACAACGAAGAGCGGCCTTTAAGGGAAAATTTTTTAATCACTTAAAACAAAATTCAGTAAAATTTGACTATAGTTTCTGCCTGTGAAAACGTGTTAATTGATAAATTACCAAATTTTCCGTACACACGACGGATTTCATGCACTGTAAATCAAAAGTGGTCAGCACAATATTTTTCCCTCTCCCTAAAGCTGCAATTTAGTCAATTCTGCTGTTAGCGGAGTCCCTTCGACCCCGAATAGGCAAAAGCCGCTGCAGTCCTGACATCATACGCCACTCTACCGCGCATGGTGGAACCGCACTATCGCCGCCCGCCCGGACACGCTGACTCTGAAACCAAACTCCCAAACTACCCCTAAACTAATTCAAGCGAAATATTCCGCGCTGCACCAGCCAGAGCCAGCAACGGCCCAGCGCCGAACGTAAGTGAAATAACGCCGCGCACCTCACACGACGAGCCACGACCCGACCCCACGCGCTGTAAAACACATACTCCTGCTGTTCTCATGTCGTACAGAAGTAATGTTCTATAAAGTGGGATCCAAAAATACGTTATTCAATGGGAAGATAAAACAGATGACGCAATGAAAGCCAAGTTTGATCTAGATACGATCGGCGTCCGATGAGGATGACGAAGGCGATGGGGAGGAACAAGTCGAAGTTAGAGATGATGATGATGAACTGCTGCTGCAGCTACTGCAGCCGCAAAGATCGTCTAGAGTCATTGTAGAGTGCATTGAAGGCGATACAGGCGATCTGGACTGGTCACACACCTTCGTCTCAGAGGAGCGACTCATCTCTGGCACTGGTGGCACATCGTCACATGGATGACGCCCAGACGACCTTGACCCGGTAACAGTTTCATCAGTTTGTCGAGGTCGACGTTGCCGCCGAACACGCAATGTCCGCCTTTTTCTTTTAAAAGCTCCGCGAGGTGGATCGGATTGCGCCATTAAAAGAGGATTGAGAATGCCCTCCGGTAAAGCCTAAATAAAGATGAAAACAAGTGCAGTAGATTGCACCCAAACTAGAAGTTGCCGATGGACAACGAATAATCCATAATCATTGGGGATGCAGATGTGCATAGTAGCTGCAAATAAATCGACGAAGGATTATTGTTGGCAATATTAACCCAACTCCAAAGGAATTAAGACTCGACATGCAGCACACAAATGTCGACGACTATCACGTCAGGCATAGATTGTAACCTCATAGAAAATCATGAAGCAAGTGAAAAATATTCGAGTAGTAGCATACGAACAATAAAGACCAGCCTGGGGAAGTATAAACACTCGTAAAGCAACCTCAAGCGTATGACCCATAGACGCACTATGTTAGCAGCAAGCTTATTCGACTTCTGCACAATCGTTCCGAATTCGTTGAGGAAGTCTTTGGAGAAGGCCAATGAACCACTCTCATATGCTGTTGAAAGAACTCGATTCATTCGATGCTTTATCATACGATGCATTACAGCCAAAAGGTCAGCAGCATGCTTAAAGTTATCCCACGAGTGAAGTAGCACCGGATCTAATACAGTGCAAATAGATTTGAGGGCATTCCAAACCTTGGTACACTTTAATTACTGCCTCGAGCGTCTTATTGCGATGAATTTCTATTGATTTTCTGTAAATTTCGGATTCCTCATTTACCACATTGGAGAGTGAAAACTCTTTTGTATGGAGGCGTTTGAAAGGCATACGGAAATCATCACAAATTCCATCAATCCAGCTGCAACGCTTACTATCGGAAAACTCATCGTCACTACTCATCCTTACTGTTCATCACAATAAAATCAGCCGCTCTATCACATCAAGTGTTAGCCAATCAAAATAGAGATGATCAGATTCACTTTTTGTAAACTACCAACTAAAAACTTTGTTCACAGGTAGCAAATAAAACTTTATGAATTACAAATGTGATGAATCCTAATTTCAGAGTCTTTAATCAGGCAAATTTGTGCATACACAGAAGTCTATGCTTTTCCACATATGCTTTCGGTCATAATGAATGAGTAATCATACTCCTAAATTTTCACGTTATATGTGAAGCAAAAAATTTATCAAAGGGACAAAGAAGCAGCAACATAAGGAATCGCATTTAATGTGTCTCGTTTTCCATCATTACTTAACCAACAAAAATTACGAGTTGCCACCCACGTTCTTGAGATAATGAAAAACCAAGTCACAAAATTGTTCCATGTGTTTTAAATTAAAAATGTTTTCTTGAAAAATTAGTGCCAAATATCAGTGGTGACTTCACTCGTATCTATGCTTTGGCAGAGGTTGTCACCTACTTGTTCCTCAATTGTGTTTTGAATAGAAATGGATAAAACGAATTCTTGGACTGCTGGCTTTAATTGCAATCACTCACGTGGTCATATCACGTTGTCCAAAGTTGAATAGCAGCCGGGCAGGATAATATGGTTGCTCAGAGTGATGTCAATCGGCCGACAAACAAAGCACTACATAGCGTCGTAATTGATACTTCCTTCAGTTAATCTCACATGTCAGCTATCACAACGTAATCAGTACTAAAAGAAATATCAATGATATAGCTGCGGTGGATATAAAAATTCTATCTTTAGTAGTTATTCACGTAGTTCATGGCTAGCGTCGACTCCATTGTTTACGGTTTCCTTGCAGAACACAGCGATGGGATATATGCTTGAGTATTTTATAGCCTAAAGTGTCTAAAGGCTTAACTGCACACACTTGGTAGCTGACAATATTCCTCTAGCGCAGTACCCATTTTTTCACAAAGCGAGCCCATCCTCACACCAAAAACTACGATTTATGTTTAACAGCAATAGCTGAAAATAACTTACTTAAATGCAAATCATCACAAGATCAAAACAAATAAAAAGCTAGGGTTGTTAGGTTACCTAAATTAGCTTCGTTTCATACTTATTTAAGCTTTGAATCATAGGTCTCACATCGGTTGCTTAAAACTTAATATTATACATAGTACCAAATTCTTTTCCATGGCAAGTGACGTTTTAAATCATTTTTTGACAGCTTCATTTCTAAATGTACTGAAATTAATTTGTATGAAATTGTCGAAGCCGTCAGAACCAAGGCCACTGTTGCCCACTCTTACAGGCACCGCCATTTATAAGCGGGTGCGTACGTGACTCCTCGCTGTCATTTGGAATATCTGATACCTACGATGAGTCTAAAGAAGCTAAGCGTAACCAACGTCGATGTCAAAGGAAAGCGTGTGTTAATGAGGTATAGGCATGTTTACATTAACGCTTGTTAGGGTTGATTTTAACGTCCCCATGAAAGATGGCAAGTGCACAAACACTCAACGAATTGTCGCTGCCGTGCCTACAATTAAACTTGTTCTTGACAATGGAGCTAAGAGTGTTGTTTTGATGTCGCATATGGGTCGTCCTGATGGTCAGCCTAACATGAAGTATTCGCTGCAACAAATCGTCAAGGACGTAGAAAAGGAACTGGGAAAACCTGTTACTTTTTTGAAGGATTGTGTAGGGTCTGAAGTCGAAGCAGCCTGTAAGAACCCTTCTCCAGGTACAGTTTTCCTCTTGGAGAATCTGCGGTTTCACGTAGAGGAGGAGGGCAAAGGCTTGGATGCTAGTGGTAATAAGGTATCTGTGCCATTCGGAAATTGTTGTTCCTGGTTTTCACTGCATCACTAGATATTATTACACGATTGTTGCGTTAATTTTTATGTCATTTTTTTCCTTTGATCCGTATGCACAGTAGTGTCTTATTTGTCTCGTTTTTTGGTGTCATGAAATTCTAGGTTAAGGCTGATCCTGCAAAAGTTGAAGAATTTAGCAGAGGTTTAACTGCTCTCGGTGACATTTATGTCAACGACGCCTTTGGAACGGCTCACCGCGCTCACGCGTACGTTTATAGTATTTGACGGTTTGGTTATGTATTCGACTGGTGTCTAATGTTGTACTCACTTTTAGATCAATGGTCGGCTGTAAACTTCCACAAAGAGCTGCTGGTCTCTTGTTAAACAAGGAACTTGAATACTTCGCGAAGGCACTTGAGAACCCAACCCGTCCTTTTCTTGCCATCCTTGGAGGGTATGTCAAAATAATCTCATTTTGGGTTTTGTGATTGTTGTTATTTTTTTCTTTTATTTACTAGCGCCAAAGTTACTGATAAAATCCAGCTCATTAATAATATGCTGGACAAAGTCGACGAGCTTATCATTGGTGGTGGTATGGCCTTCACATTCCTGAAGGTGCTTAACAATATGAAAATTGGCAAAAGTCTCTTTGACGAAGCTGGCGCCAAGACGGTGCCTGAGATTATGGAAAAGGCCAAGGCTAAGGGTGTGAAGGTTCATCTTCCATCCGATTTTATCACTGGTAACAAATTTGCCGAGGACGCTGAAGTTGGTACAGCTACGATTGAGTCAGGTATTGACGATAATTTAATGGGCCTTGATTGCGGACCAAAGTCATCTAAAGAGTTCACTGACGTAATTAGTCGGGCTAAAACCATCATCTGGAATGGCCCAGCCGGTGTATTTGAGTGGTCAAACTTCGCTAATGGCACGAAGAATGTTATGGATGCCGTCGTAGCCGCCACCAGCAAGGGTGCAATCACTATTATCGGTTAGTCTCCTTTGCTATTGACACATGGAGTCCATTTTGAAGCACTGTTATCCAAAGTAGTCAGTGAATCCTTTTGTTTTAGGTGGTGGTGACACCGCCACTTGTTGTGCCAAATGGAACACTGAGTCAAAGGTCAGCCACGTTAGCACCGGAGGCGGCGCCAGCTTGGAGCTGCTGGAAGGCAAAGTTCTGCCTGGCGTGTCAGCTCTTTCGGACGCTTAAGCCAAGTGCTCCTCTCACCACCCTCCGAGCCGCTTATTTCGGCCTAGTTAATTTTTTTCCGTAAAGTCGCTATTTCCTGTTCCCAAAGTTTTACTGAATTAACAAGTTTTATTGTGGAGATCAACAAGGCCTTTTTCCGCCTTACTTTGACCCTTCCGCTGGGCTTAAATAGGCGAAGTCATTTGACCAACTAGGTCGAGGTGCAGCAGGGCATAAATACAACGCTGACTACAAAGTCAGCTGCTTAGGTTCTCTAAATAGCCAGATGGGCTTTCGCTGTGTTCATACTTTCGTTGAAACGTAAAAGCAACGATAGCGAAACGATAAATGCATTTATAATTGATTCGATTCATGGAGAATCGGCAAGACCATGAGACCAGGTGCTCAAACAGGGGGTATGCCGTGATTCCGTCATTGACCACTGTCAGTGCTCTTTTCATGCTGTCAGAAAATGCATGCGGGCAGGTATTAACGGAGCAAACACTGAGTAAGGGATAAAAGTTAACCGGCTGAGGGAGGGGAGGGGGACCCAAGTGGAAAGAAATGGAAATGGTATCTGGCGTGGGTTGGATTCCACTGAGATCGCGATAAAATGCGGTGATTTGACGACTCGTCGGATACGCAGGCTTGACGACAGGGGACTCGCATCTAGCAGCAAAGTGTCAGAAGCAAAACAATGACAGTTAGAGGCATGATTTGCAACAACATTAGCATACAAATATCCTGTGTAGCGAAGACAATGAAAGGCGTAAAATGATATTTATGAAAGTGGTGCCCAACTTGCCAACGTCTTGGGCTAATTTTGTCAATTGGAAAAAATTCTAAACATATCGGAATACCCTTAATAAAAGAAAGCATTTCTACAACAATGATACAAATTGGGTCAGTACTGTTTTTGAGGTGACAAATTTTAAACCCAGGTTCCTGAGGGGTAAACCATTCAAATATTGGTTACCATTATCCTCCAGAAGAAAGAGAGCGGGTGTGTATATTAGAGTTTCGGGTGAAGGGCCGACCATTCAAATTTGGTAGAGGGAAGTGCAGCAGAAGGCTGACGGGACTGTAGACCGGTAGCGGCCTGCAGTGTCATGAGTGAAGAGAGGCCAGCCAACTGCGCATGGTATGAGTCTCCGCGCGTGCCCTGACAGGAGGTCGGCTGTGTAGAGGTCTGGAAGCCTCGCATTCCTGAGGTAGAGGACAGGTGTTGATTAGTGCCACCCACGTCACCACCACTAGCATAATGCTGCTGCTGTTGCTGCTGTTGGAGAGCCACATGCAGATCATTTTGAAGCTGATTCATACGTGAGTGCTGCTCAATCACCTGAGCCGTCAGCATCTGCAACACAACGGTATCGTGTAGTTATCCCAATACCTCTTTTTCATCGACTAAGCAAAGGGACCATAAAAATAGGTAGATGGACGTAAAGTAAACAAAAACACTCAAGATTAATGTCATGATGTAAAAGTACCCCAAGAGGTTACGCGATAAGGAAACAAGAAAAACGCGATCAACGTGGGCAACGAAAAAACTGCGAAAAGGCGTACCAAAATAGCCCATACACACACATTAAGGACAAATTTAGCAGTTAAAACCAAACAGACGTGAAAAAAACAAAGACGGAACAGCAAGGGGAAAGTGGCTAGCACCTGCACTTGGTCCAAAGCCTTCTCAAGAGACGGTGAAGATTGTGCATGCAGAGTGGGCGTGAGAGGGGCTGGCGCTAGCGACTGAAAAGAAGAGAGCCCACTGACGCTTTCGGACGATCGAAAAGGCGGCACCGGTGAGGAGAAGAGACCGCCGGCGGAAATGGAGAGTAAGGGCTGTTGCGAATTAGTAAAGGCTGCCCCGCTATGCGAAGAGACCGGCCAATCTGAATTGGCAACACTGGCGATGGGAGGTAGGCGCTGACTAACCAAGAGCACAGAGAGAGCTGAGCTGAGGCGAGCACTTTCAGTGACCAGTAATTGGCAGGTATGTGTCAGTTGCTCGACTTTGAACTCCAGATTTGCTATTTCTGTGTACGAAACAACAATGAATTGGAAACTAAAGCAAAGAAAATCAAGAGGGCACGATAAAAAGCCGCACCAAAATGATTTAAGAATCATTTTTAGACTTTAAATCGGCTCTGATCTGCGAAGAATACTCACATAACATTGCAACAACGCGCACCAACCATTCTGAATAATACGTCAAGGTCCAATGTCTCCGCACAGACAAGCTGTAATGCTTGCAGCTTTCGAAACATAGGTGAGGTAAAACTACGTTCACACCAGATTTACATAACAAAACTGACGTGAAATTTTATGCCACAATCTAAAAACACGAGTACGCTTTGATCAGCATTAAATATCCATACAAGCTCAAAGAGTAACCACCATCCTTTTATTTAGAATAGAGGGGAAAAATCCCATACTTGCAGCGAGAGGTTTTGTGAGAGCATACTCATCGAAAGAGGGCTCTGTCATCCCGCTATAACTTGTTTGAGAATGACGAGAGGATTGACGCTGTTGTGAAAGCCTTGTTGTTGTGATCGTCCTCGAACCAATGTGAGGAGAGGGACTGTGACCCAGGTGCGGTAGACTAAGACCAACGCCTGACTCTTGCGGTTCGGTATGCACTCCAAGACAAGCACGCGGGGAGCCACCATTTCCATCATTGACTGATAATGAAGTGAGAAAAAGCGTTGGAAGGAGAGGTAGCCACGGCTTATGAAGTAAAACAATGAGCGATAGTCAACACTCGTAACCACGGCCTCGAGAACAGTACCTGAGCATGTGCTGGTGGCAGTAAAACGTCGATTTGCCCGGCTGCTTCTGGAGCTAACTATACTAGGAACATCCTCAACATCCACGCCACCAACCACCGCATCATCTTCAATTTCATTACCCTCGCGGTCTGAGTCACCACCCCAAGTGGCCATTGCTGTGGCGTCCATACAACTGGTAGACTCGGAGAGACCGCCATTCCTCAGACGACCATTGGTGCTCGTCTTGTCCCCCTCCTTATCGCCAGCCGCCGAGTCCGCCGGCACTTGTCGATGTTCCTCGCGCCAGATGCGTGCCTCCCGCATGCTCTTGTATAGGCGCTCAGTGTTATCTAGATAAGTAGCCTCCGGTTCCTACATGCAAAAATGCGTGTCATAATGTCTTTGCCAATAAAACGATAAGTTAGCAGATCTGTCTCTAGCGTAGAAAGCACATAACGCTTTGAATTAGTTACCTGATTTAACATGTTACACGCGGCACATTAAATTTAAAAGAAGGTAAATGGACAAAAATGGAAAAATAAACTTCAAAAAAAAGAATGGGGTACTAGATCAGCGAAAAGTCTATACCGTGGCGGTCAATTTCTATCCCATACAATGGTGAGAAGTGTATTGATCTAATAACATCAAAATAACTTTCGAAGCTTTAGTCTGTTCGAGTAGAACTAGTGAGAACTCGCCTGGAAAGTAACAACTTCACATTTCTGAGTGACGACATCACTGTCACTAGTAGCAACAGAAGAGGTGTCTTGTGTATTGCGTCGGGGAGTTGGTGGCTCAGGGGGGAAAGACGTCTGCATAGAGGCTTCAGCACTAGCAATATTAGACGTGGTAATTCCGGTAGTTAAAGCTGTGGCGGTAACGTAGGTCGATGTACACGAACGTGGCGGTGTCACCTAGTTGTCAGAGAAGCATGGTTGACGTCAGTGAAATCATTTAGTCCCTATCTCACCTCAAGATTAGAACCAACACCATCCACTGTATCACATAACTATATTGGGGAGTGATAGCTCAAAAGATTTGGAATTGCTGAAAATGTGAAAGAAAAACACATTCTGTTCCTGTTTTCCACATACCATTTGGAAACGTTATCGGTTTTTGCAAATAATGTCAACGATTTACGGATAGGAAGAGAGCTTAAACAGATAAGACTGACTACCCTGGCAAAAAAAACTAACCTTAATGGAAACGCCTGAGGATAGTGGCGCATTGGAAGACAAAGGTGTGAGCTGTGTGCCAATTTCAGAAGCACTCGAGGTGACCATTTGAGGTGATGCTCCATCTCCGTTCGGAAAAGAGAAAGAGCGAAGTTCACCTCTCAACTCTTCTAGATGTTCTTTTCGAGCCTGTAGACGCTTAAGGATTGGGAGAGGATCATCCTCAGCAGTGTCAACGTTCGATAGCCTACGAGGGTTCAAAAAGATTGATGCCAACTCGTCCACAGCTCTGCCCAATAAGGGCCAAAAGGAGAATATATTTCGTTCGCTTCACTGTAAGATTCAAAGATGTAAAAAATAGTGTTCCCAGTGTAATAAGAAATAAACATGAAGGGGTGTCAGTCGAATGAATTTGGAATGACCGACAACAGAATAAAAAAGGTAGTGATAAAACCAATGGCAAATAATTTATTCCCCCGGGAGTCCAACAAAAAAAGGCACGCTTACTTAAAGAGATCAGGCAACTTACGACGTCGAATCATGCTTGCTACCAGTGCAGTCAAAACTGGAGAATGGGGCACTTAAAACGAGCCCTGAAGTGTTTCTACACTCGTCTTTTGATGATGACGCACTATCATTGGCTTCTGAAGCAACGATAATTGTAAAATAATCAGAGGTGCTACGAACTAAAATTCAGAGGTAAAAGCATTCACCAGTAGCAATACAGGAAATCCTCAATAGTACTCTGGCATCAATCCAATGAGATATTGCTTTTATGCAGAGAACCAGGGAATATGTTTGGCATTAAGAACTAATTATTAAGCTATACAACTGTCGACTTTCATCAAGATTAGTAGGTTCTTTTTAAGTAAATCACAAGGATGTATTTTAACTACCTTTATGTTGGCCAAATAATCAGAAGTTCTTACATTGTGCACCTCAAAAAATAACTGACACTTGCTGACATAAAAGTGGGAAAAGGCTACACCTGTGGGCTTTCCATGACGCCTTTAGAACACTAAAAATTCGGGATATATAGGAGTGTGAAAAAAATAGTAACCTCAGTAGATCCTTGCGTTGCAAATAAAATTACGCTCACAGATGAAGACCGATGAACATGGAATTTAAAGTTTAATTATACCCTTAAAGGTACAAACAATTTCGTTTCAGGGTATGAACAATCTAAATTGAAAGAATCGATGCTTATTGCCAAAAAGAATCAAGTTAGTTGAAATGCAAAAGAAGCTACCTTGACAAGTAAACGCACGTTCAAATTTGTTTATCTAGGTAAATAAGTAGCTTGTCATGGAAAGCCCTTCTTCAAAACACTACTGTGGAGCACTCTATGAAATGCAGCTTTCATATCGGAAAGGTGTAGGAAGTGGTGTGCGTCATGCACGCAGGAGGATGCCATTCGTGTAAACACGTGGATCACTCCGTTAGTATGAAAGCACCGTCCTGGGGCATGTGCGAATGCGCTAGGGTCACGTACGTATCGTAGCCATCTCTCAAATAAGCTGAAAATTATTCTTGCCATTCAAAATAAGTAGTTATTATAAGGTGTTTTGCTACAACAATTTGCGCCAAATTAGCGAACGCTAATATAGTTGACAAAGAATGGTCGACAATCCTGATATTGCAATAGAACAAGAGCTCAAAAAAAAGAGCCCAACCGTTACGGAAGGGAGGTCATGCTGTTAAATTTGTGCCGAGTAAGTACAAACGCTCCATTGAAGGTAAAATGGTGGAAACGTTTAAACCTTTTCATCTTACTTGCACGAGCTTCAGCCAATTGGTTGAGAAGTGCTTCTCGCTGTTTGCATAACTGTGCAATTGTAAGTTCCATGCGCTTCTGTTTCTTCAAATAATCCGTTTCCTCTTCAGACAGTGCAGCCACGGATACGGTTCCGGTTTCACTAGGTGCTGAAGCAGTGGAGTAGCACGTTTTACTAACCACCAAAAGTAGAGATTATTTTAAAGTCCTATTTACCTGAGTTTAGTTCATGTGGCACCGGATTATTTAAACCATTAGCAGTTTGGTCATTGGATGCGCCATCAGCCTGAAACTTATTTTGAACAAGAGCAAATTTTACTGAGACTTCAATAGCATGTTTTCATTCAATGGCCACTTCAAGATCTTACTTATGGACCACGTAGGAAAACATACCATTCACGGAGGGCAATTAAGTAACGTTTAAGTAAGCGTCTGGCCGACAAGGGTCAACACCAATTTCAACAGCTAGAAAGAATCTCATTGATGGAAAATACCTGGTTTTGGAAGGAACAAGACTAAAGTGTTCGACTCATTATTTGTGAAAGTATTATGAGGTGGCAGGGTTCAATCGACGAACAATTCATTCAAAATACCCAATTTTTAAAATATTCAACGCACACTTGATTCATGAAGGGTTTTCCTGACGATGCCTGCGACCGTAAAAAAACACTCCTTAGTCACCTCCAGGCTCCTTCCGAGACTTATTAGGAAACCACGCAGATCCTTGAGCTAAAAATAAATCGCCTAGTTACAAAAAAATTGGCAGGGCGGTTGGAATTTAAAAGACGAACTAAAAAACTGATACATGCATGGTTGCCCGTTTTTTTCTTAAACATGGCCATATAACACTAGTCCAATTCCCAAAACGTGAAGCGTTCAGTAGGTAAATGTCTCGTGTGCTTTCGAGTTTAACTCACACTGCACTCCTGATCAAAATTACAGAAAAAAGTCATGCATTTCACGAACGAAACGCATCATTTCAGAGAGTGAACGGTTTTTTTTCCGAAGGCAATACAACATACAACCCCAGAGGCAGATACGAACAACATTTTTCTTCATAGTTGAACAGAGTACAACATCGTGCAGAGGCGAACCATTAGCATCAACATCCACCTTGATGCAATGCCAGTGCAGTTAGGGCTAGATTAGCTGAGGTCCTGTCAAATTTGAAGAAATCGAATAGACTAGAAAGCTCTACATATTATGAAATTAAAAACTTACCTGGTTGGCCTTAAAGTCGTTGGAGGAATCCTCGCTATTGTAAATAGCCTAAAATGTATGAAATGGTTGGGAATGCGTTCCACAATAAGGGCACCATTATAAGTTGCTTTACTACAATAATCTGCGCTAACTCAGCAAACATTAAGGAAGTTGATAAAGGATAATCGACAATCCTGACATATTTACAGAACGAAAGCTCAAAAAAGGACCCAACGATTACCGAACGAATGCCCTGCCGTTAAACTCGAAATATGCTTCAGATATCTACTTCTTGATCATGAACCAAATTTAGTCTAGATTAATCATGGCAAGAGCTTAAAATAAGTTAGAGACAGGCTTGATGTTGACTTTAAGTCCCGACCTATCAAAAATATCCACAAAGACAGTAAAACACAGAGTAGCAGTATGCCAATACCAGCAGTTTTTGACAAAACTTACAATCTACCTCCACCGGCATTAAAAATTGCAATACATTAAAACCCAGCCTACGCATAACCGAGAGCATGTTAAAATATCAATGAGGCGATAAGCACTCCACTCACTTCGTAGGCCGTTTGCAGCGAAAGAAGTCTCAAATGGACATCCGTGAATCGCTGACCAACATCGCTCAAAAGATTTACAGCCTCAGTCATATCCTACACAAAGAAGGTTGAATCACCTAAACGCCAACCTACCAAACCAATAACAAGGTTCGAAAGACGACCAACCATTTCCTGGAAACGAGCAATTTGCGATAGCATGGAGGAGAGCTGCCGCTTTTGCTTCTAAAATTAAGGGAGAAATAAGGTAACATGAGATGACGAAATTTGAAGCGATTTCAAACGCACCAACTCATGCGAAACACAAACACAAAAGAGCACGACAGGTACTTTTAAATCTGAATGGAACAAGACGATGCTTCCATAATGAAGTAAGGATAAACATAGAAGTTTGACAGCAATGGTGATAGAGATAGTGAATACGAAAATAAAAAACAGATAGTTGTGACTTGCCTCGTAGTGCAAGCGCCATTCTGATGGCTCGACCTTGTAGCCATCACTCAGCTGTTCACTATTTTCGGGTGCATCAGCATTCGAAACTCTATTAGATACCGATCCATCCCTCGAGTGCTGTAGAGACAAAGAGGACTCGCGATCACCACGTGATGATTTCAAATTAAAGGGTGGTGATGATGGCTTCGACTCCTAAGAATGACAAATTAGCACAATGAGGAGGAAATAGATCAACACGAGCAGATGACGTTTACCCCAAGAGCCGAATATTCCAGAAGCATTTTAATTCTCTCATGTTTGTCGCGGAGGGCTTCCAGTTGGGCTTCGAAATCATTAAGAGGTGAAGCCTATAACCTTCAATTAACCAGTGAACCAAACCTGAAGTGCTTTATATCTTTCTTTGTATTCCTCAAGTTGACGTACTAAATCTTCAAAGCGTTTGATTTGATCATTGGTTTCCTGAATCAAGTTATACAAGGAACTAAAAAAAACCTCAGATTCAGGTAACCTGCGAAGCACAGTTAGCATTGTTTCACCTTCCTGAATGTTTCTTTCTATTTCCGAGAGTTTTTCCGAAATATCTGTCATTCTCAACGCAACCGAAAGGAAAACACCGACACACAGCACAGAAAGTCGAGCCGCGCGCCTCCGATTAAAATCGGTTATAAATGGATTAAAGTAGCAGTTTGTAACGCAAAACCAAGATTACAAACTTGTCTTAAAAAAGTTTACCGCTTCAAATCCGTATAATTTTTTTTAAAGTTTACACGTAATTTGATAGGCTTATGTCTATTGTTTTAGGTTTAAGGTGTGATATTTCTTTGACCGACGTACTTTCCAAATTTTCTATTAAATATCGCCTATTATTGCAAATTTTTGCAAAAACCCTTTTTTTTAATTTTTGATGCCTAAATATTGCAGAAACCACTAGTCATGGAATGACTAGCAAGCCTTGTTACGCCCTGAAAGCTAACAACCCATGCCCACATTTTGTCACGGGATGTAAGTCAAACTGGGCAACTTTTCGCCAATTCAGAATGTCCAAGCTTTGCAACCAACCAAAAATTTATTGCGTGAAATCCTTTCATATATCTCCACAGACGAAGGAAGGCAATACCGAGGCAACTTTCTAATGTCGACTTTTGGAAGTGATAGGAGCTACTAGTACGGCCTAAAGTTCAGACCGCCCTTTCGAACCCCTAAGGGGGGTGGTATTGAAATCAAGAGCTAAGTAAACAAGCAGAATACAGCGCTTATAATTTAGGCTCGTCGAATTCGTGTACTCGTTAGCCTTTCTGTATCGCACTTCGTTCTTTCAAAATTTTAGCGAGTGACATACCAATTCGTACCTCGCCTGCAAAAAATGTCTGTGTAGCAGGTTTGCATGTGTACGTGCATGATCAGGCTGCCAACAATCATGTAATCCAAATTTCAGGGGTTTGGTTTTTTCAAATTCCAATGAATGTATGAGTTGAAAAAAGCATTGAAATTCGTATTAAGATAATCTAATTTTTACACGCATCACCTTTTTTTGTGTCATCTTCGAAGCAGGATCAAATAGCTTTGGGAGCATTGGAGTATAATTTTACTTGTTTTATGAAGTATCATTTCTGCCTTTGTGCTATCGCTCACCAAGTCTTTATAAGTTGTTGCGCAGATAAAAATTTCAAGAAAACCGAAGCTTGATCAATACAATACTCAATAGGTAGATGTTTAGGTCGACATCAGCTCAGAGGCTTGGTCTAAACATGGCAATTGCTTCCATGAGATAAGTGAATATTTATTGATAACAACTTCCTAAAACGATCTCTAATTTTCATGTCATACTTCCAAACGCTAACGTTGGGTAATCCTATTTATTAGCCGTTTGGTGTTCTGTTCAGCTGTCTCACTACGTGAGCGCTTCATCCCTTGCGGGCTGTACTCTTACTGTATTAATGCTTCCAGGTCATGCAAATGTCCTCCCACTATGGCATTGACTAGGCCCAAGTCCTTCGTGGAGCCACACCGCTGTGTATCAATGTTTTGTTCAATCTAATAGGGACTGGGACTGTGGATCATGGCAGCAAAACTGGAGTAAAATCCACTGCGAAAACTCATTGAAAAGGTACCACATCACTGCAACACGGCATTATAAAAAACTTCCGCAACAGTAAGACCACCATAGAGCAATAATCGTTCAAAATGAAGCAATGGCAGCGTTGCTGTCTATCGTTTCCTGATGTCTTTTGCAAGTGAAAGGTTATCTAAAATTATTGAAATGGTGCCAGTACTTTGATGGGTTTAACCTAGAGCACTGGCAAAAACAAAGGATTTACTTTAATGTCGCTATTTTTCGATGGAAGAGTTCTGCTACGAAGCCATCAACGATTATCCTCTTGAAGTTGGTATTCTGGTGTTTAGCTAGAAATTTTATAGTTAATTGGAATCTTAGATAAAATTTGCCCAATTGGGAATGCTCAACATCTTGACCGGCATTTGAACCCGGTGGCTATGGGTTCTTACTGAAGATAGCTTAAGAGGAAAATGGCCGTGGTGTAATGGGGTAATAATTGCTTGGGAGTTCTGGAAAATACACCACCACACGAACAATTTGAGCATCATTACTAGAGGTTCTTGGCTTTTAGGAAACTTCTTAAAGCGTAAATGATTTCATAAAGTTATGAGGTAGTATATGCATTGTGCCCGAACTAACCGCATCGATACTTTTAATGATTGTAGAGATTTCAGGGAATCGTTTGTCAGTCAGCAACTAGTCAGTTATTATGAATGGTAGAGTATTTTTTAAGACCAGTTGGTTAATAAGCTTAAGTGTTGCTGAATATTGCGAATCAGCCTTAGCTAGAACCATGAAGAACAGACCTCCTGGGAGTTCCTGGAAGTTGTCCTACGTGTTGATCGAATTTCATATCAAAATACGGCAAAATTTACAGGAACGATTAATGTTGTCAACAATATTTTACATCAAAACCATCTTAATTTAGTGAAAAACTAAATTCCATTATAGCTGTTAAATTTCAACTTCACTCGCAAAGCTCTTGCATGAATCAGTTAAGCAGCGGTTATTTGAAAGGGAAGTGGTTTAAGGTAGCCAATCAAACAGCACCGAATGTTAGGAGTTAGAACATACATACATACAGGTAAAGAACGAAAAGAGCATGCTTTTACTCACATTTGCCTCAATCGTATGACTCTCATACATTTCAATTAGTGTAGCGCCAAACCTTCGTGACCTTAATCATAGTGTTGGCTGCATCCTTAATGTATGCTTCTGAACCCCTACATTGCTTTGTTTCGGATGTAAGATGTCTATGAAAATCCTCTGCATCACCAGCACGTCAAGTCGAGTACATCTCAGGATGCTGCATGCTAAATTTAGCGAAATAGAATTGAGTGGAGAAATGCTATAAACATTGGTTTACTGAAAACTCAGTAAATCTCAGCTAGACGGTCCTCCAGTAGAACTCTAACTCGAGGACAAGAAGTGCGACTACATTAGACAGAAATGCAGCGTAACGAGCGCATCATCAGCCTATGTATATTTGATAAGTCATTGCAACTACGCACACATGCAAACGAGTGGAAAACGAGCCCATGCCTGCGTTGATCAACGACCGCCAAAAGGGTCCCTATTCGTGTAAATGACAAGTGTGAGTAGCACAATTGACAGCCAGCGATTCGCTTATCATCAGAAAGAGGAATTCTACACTTAGGTTTTTAGGCAGAAACTACGGAGAAACAGGATGGAGCGACCATACAAAAGCGTTTTGAAAGACCTTCTACTGATTGGTTAATAGTCAGCTCATCGAGTGCGCTCAACCAATGAAAGTGAAGCAAAGGTGTGGTGGAAGTCGCGCCAGGAGCTAATTAGATTTTCGCATAACCCGAATCAATCCATTGGTACAACTGTCTAACAAAGTAGCTAGAACCCCTAAATGACATTAATTTTAGTAAATAAGCGCTCATATAAGTGACCGAAAATCTTCTCTATTCCCATAGATTGAATTTCACTCAGATATTCTTGAGAATTGCCTCACCGATTTCCCAAATTCCAAATGATCGTGTGTATTTCAGTAAAGTTTTGGTGGCATAAGCTCGGTTCCCTATCAGAATTACATAACCACACAGATAGACTTGCTTCATATTGGTTGCGTTTAATTCTCATTCTTTATGTGCATTCTATGTATTTGCTGTTCGGCTTCAAATGAAGTAATTCAGCTTTTCATTCATACATAGGAAAATTTTTCATTCTCAGTGGCACTTCAGCATCCATGACTTGGCCTACTAACTTTTCAGTATTTTAACTTGAGCGCTGCTTTCATTTCTCTCAACAATTCTGTTTTAATTGTTAAGTAATATATAATGTTGGCTGATAGTAAGATAAAAACAGATAGCTAATATCCTCAAATGACCTTAAACAACCTTAAATAACAAATGTATTGCTTATGAGAAGACCAAAACGCAAAAGTCTTAAATCGGTTTTGCACCACGATTAAAATAGGTGTTATTTCCTTTGATGCTAATTCTCCAAAATGATCTGAACATCTTGCATTTAAACGCAGCATTAAAAATCAACAAGTACTGACTTGTTGGTAAGTCATTCCATGTCGATGCGGGTTTTTGTGCAATCGCGAAACCTTGTTGAGAACTATGACAACAAATGAAGGAGGACGAGGAACAGCATTTGCTTGAGTTCTGCTCATCCAAATACATGAATATCCCCGCTTCATTCATTTTGAGGGGTTAAAAATCTCTCAACTTTGCAAATTTCCGCATTCATTTAGACCACAGAAAAGAGGACTCGCAAGCGGCCATTGGCGATGAGTACCGGTTATTTAGAAATGCAAAATGACTTAATATTGCAATTAAAGAGCGAATATCGTATAGATTTCACGTGGGCCTGGTAACAGTTATATTTGCAGGTAGCAAATAATAAAGCAACAGAACGACGGTTTACAATTTCCGCATTTATTTGCTCGGAATCCTCATTCTCCATACGGCTTTCTTCCGTCTGCCCTTACCTTGGGCCTCTCTTCCATTCAACCACCATCAAGTAGTAAGTGTACGTGCGAATTTTGGAAAGCAACGTTTTGGGAAGTTGAAGCATTAATACTTTTGGGACTTTGAATACTTCAACTGCAATTTGAATGTGATTTATTTTGACACTAAAATGTCGAAAAACGCATATTTCTGAGTGGTTGCTACAAGCTCTGAAAATGCAAACTCATTTGCCTTCTCCTACGCTGCAATCACGGATAAAATAAAATGAAACTAGCTTGATAATTTGAGTTCTATGTACCACTTAGCAATTGAACTGTTTTGCGTCTTTCCTGGGATAATAACTTGCCTTACTAGAATAGCTTGTTAATTGGCTTGCTTCAACTCCTAATTAGGGCATGGTACAGACATCTTGAACAAAAAACTAAATGTTTACGTAAGAAATGAATCTTCTCGTTATCTGATTATTCATTAGGTAATAAGTACGCCCAAATTTAAAGCTACGAAGATTCCTTGAACATTGTAGAACACAATAACATTCAACGCATACATTTAGCGTGGCTGTAATATTAGTCCAAACAAGCGTTTTGTTAATTTGTTGAGACTCGTGCATGCGAATCTGCGAAGCGTTCCTTCACAACGAAAAAGAGCAATAATTTTGTTAAAGAAAGCAAGCAAAATGGGTTGTTTTCCACCAGTCGAAACCCTTAAGTTTGCCCGCATCTTCAAATATTTTGGTATTTCACAATGTGAGGGAAGGGGAGGGTGTTGTGCATACGTATCCAAGTTAGATGCAGCCACTAATGCTGATCGACGTGTGCAAAAATGCGCTCAATTTTTACTACTGATGTCAATATGGAAACGCCGGAAATTTTCCTGTTCAACTGGTGTAGCCACATAATAATTTGACAATTTTACTGCACTAGTGTCTTTATGGCATTCTGCTCGGATAACTCAAAAGGCCAGCCAGTTTTTTTAATCTATGACAGAAAAGTGGCGGATATAAAGATTCATTTCAAAAAAATGAGAACAACGTTGATCGATTCCTTCAGTAACTGTGGCCTTCATACTCCAACTTGAATATCAAGGCAATGATCAAATTAAATAGTTCATTTCAAATGCTGCATATTGCACTAACCTGTCTAAATAGTTTAACTGAATTTCAAAAAAATGTATTTCCGAGACCATTTAAAGCAACAATTATTTTGTCATAGTTTTAAAAACTGATACAGCTTAACATTTCTTATTAATTGTGCCATCTCATTGAGGACTTAGAATGATTTACGACAGAAGCGCCCTAAGACTTCGATATTGACTACGCATGACGGAAAATAATTCTCCTATTTTAGGCGTCGAGTTGGGGATGGCGTCAAAAGAAGAGGTGCGCGTCATGTTTAACAGCTAAAGCAGAACAACTTCGGAAAATAACCTCCGGAATAAGGGGTTGTGCTGAAGGCTGCGGATCGGATGGGGGCGCACTCTCACACACGTTCTCAAGCTTTTGGTGGATCTCAGCCTCCCATAGACAGACGAGTACGATAGGAGAAATGAACGAGGAATGTATGTAATCACGTTACTAAACCATCTGAGCACTTTGAAGAAATAAACAGGGCATTGGCATCATTTACACTAGTGTTTTTTGGCTTTAAAGGCAGCAATATGAAAAAGAGTTTTGTATGTTTATGACTAGTCAATTCGAAGAAAACTGATCATTATCATAAGGAGAACACTTCTATGCATAATGCAAACACGTCTTCTATGATTTTATTTTAAACAAGAATTAGTTCCAAGATTTTGTGCATGTTCCTTTCGAAAAGGTTATGTCTACAATATTTGTCTTTTAAATTATGAACGCTTATTAAAAGACCTAAAACGAGATCTTCCAAAGTGATAATGTGCAAGCTGTCTAAAATTCATAACATGCTTTACAAAACCGAGGCGCATAACAAGGATTCAATGAGCAGACAAAACGTGGAAGTTTTTCAAAACGAAGCGCCACTACTAGGATCCGATAGACAAAGCTAAATGAGAAGTTCAACATTTTTGGTGGTCGTTATCCTTATTGTGAGGACCATACCAATAAACTACATATATATGTCCTGGCACTGACACTTGTTTTTGGGAGGAGGGGAGAGGGTCAAAAAAGTCACTTTGATAAAGGTTGGTTACACTTCCTTAATTTTTCAAATCCGATTACCCTATATTCTCAAGCTGCTTAAACGCGCCTTAACTATTCACTGATCAATATCCATTAGGGTAATGGGACAGCTCTTTTGCGATTCGGAAATGATGACCATATAATCGAGAGCAGGGATGGGAAAGGCTGATGTATACTGATGCACTGAATTGAGAACCCTGCATTCCATACCAAGCTGTAATGGTTTGTTAATCCAACTTCGAGAAAAGTCGGAAATGTGAGTTTTTTACCCCTTATAAACACCAGGGGTTGTAAGTTAGATCTGATTGACGGACAGTGATTCAGTCTTTCCCGATAGTTCGAAGGTAAGGCCATTTTTAGCCCCCAAAGCCAAACAATTCCGAAGCGCAGACAATGCCAGCAATAGCGGCGCGTGAAGAACTGTTACAATAAACTCGGAAATCGTTCCACAATCCTTCGAACTGTCCAATTACATCATGAAACTATACTCATCTCTAAGTCGACTTACGCCGGGCATCATGCAAATTTGAATGACTTTCATAATTTTTTAAAACAATCGCTTATTTTTCGCACCATTTATTCAATTAATTTTCATTTTTTTTCACCAAAACCTTCAAAAAAAACGCTATTTCTTGCCCCTATACATATTCTTGTACAAGGAGATCACACCACGACAAATCGGGGAATCTATAGGACGCAAATACGCACCTCTATTGTGGAAATCGTACTGTCAAACAGAAGTGAATTGAAAAGAACGCATTACTATGTTCTGTTCATATTCATGAAATTCCATACCGTCGTAGGATTCAGAGCCTTAACAAAAATTCAAAAAATGAAGGTGTACGAGGTAGAAAATAACACTAACGCATAAAAGAGCTGCCAGTCTATCGGAATGAAGGGATACTGTCACCAAGGTGGAGCACAAACAGAAGCGACTTGTGCGTAATACCCCAAATAATTATTTAATCCTCTTTTTTCGGATCGAACTGCTTAAGGGTTTCGCCATAGTACATCATCTAAGTAATGGCATTAGGTCCACTTCCTCCTTCACGAAAAAAATCCATGCTGTGCTTAAGAATCATGTCATCTTTCATCTTCATTGTCGCAGGTTGATACTCGAGAAAAGCGTGATCAGACGTCGAGTTAAACAGGATACCATAGCGCTAATTTTGATACGCCGTCACGCACACATTTGAAGCCATAAGAATAGAAACGGGACCCGTTGATAATCCTGTAAACCAAAATACAAGCAACTAAATTAGCTACTAAGTCAAATGACTGATAGCAAACAAGGCGAAATAAGAACAACATTGTAATCCTTCCTGCAAATCATTTACTTCATTGTGATTCATCGTAACGCAGCATGCATTCATCCGAACCTGATGAATCAGCTAGATAGGTGTGCAAGTAGCAAATTAACATGTAACCATATAATATTAATAATGGCTTGATAGCAATATATTGTTTAGATAGAGAAGTTCATTGCAATTCTCGCGACATATCTCATTTTTCAATTCAGCTATCTAATGATGATGATGACACCGCATTTAATAAATCGCAACAGGAGCTTAGAGACGTGGAATCTCCTTGGGTGTTTGCTTGCTCCTGCTTTTGGTTGTGCGTGTATGGATTGGATCTTTCTGCTCGCTTCAATACTGTTTGCCGGAGCTTTTGCTGTACGCCGTGTTGATTTTAATGTAGAACATTAGGAGGACGATTTTATGCTCCAAGATGTGGTGACTGAGCAATCCTTTGACGAGGGTAATTCATTGTCAGTTTTAAAGTAATCTCTTCTTTTCTAAAATGTCCTTGTTGTTTAAAACCGCAAATTTTTTGGAATTAACCTTTCACTTATTCGGTAGACTTGATTGCGTCCTCTTAATTACAGCGTTTTCATCTTCTGAAGGATCTTTGTTTTCTATGCGTGTACCTGATGCTTTAGTTCGCTCGATCTTGTAGATTACATCACGTAGTCGAAATAATTGTGTGCACCATTATAGGAAGGTCGTTTAAACAAAAAGGCATAGTTTCTTCTTGGCCGAACGAAGGGGAATCTTATCTACTAAAAGAACCACAACTTACAATCGCTGACCAACAGTCCCTTGAAGTATGTTGTGTTCACTGTCGATATTTTAGAATTTGGCATTGGATGATTCTCTTTATATTGTTCGTGCCTACACAAAATCTAGTTCTTTTGTTCTCATGGGATCTTGTCGTGCTGTAAGTTGCATAAAGTAATTGAGTTTTAGTTGCGAATACCGGTTAACATCCTCCTCTCATACAGCTCCATATTTTTGCTTCTGATGGACAAATGACCTTAGTTTTGAATGTTGATGCCTCGGGTTCACCAATTGCTTTATCGGTCGTTGCAAAAAATCAGACATCTGGTGTTGATTTTCATCGTCCCACCTCTCCGATGGTGCTTTCTACGATGGTGTCCCTTCAAAAGCCCTCTTTCTCCGTTGGGTCTGTTTTTTTCCATCTTTATTTTTTCTTCTAGACCTGATACACAAGAGTATCTTGCAAGGGTGGATAGGCGACGTGAAGAGAAGCTTCGCCAAGACCAAGCTGATAATCGATCTTTTCTGTCAAAATACGTAAATTTTGTTTCGCGAAATTTTTTCAGCTTTTACTTAGCCCAAATAGCTACTTTCCATTATTTGACTCTCACAAAGCTTACATCTTTTTTACAAAAATTTAGCACTATCAGAACACTCAGCATAGTTCACTAATGTAGCCATTATCTTTATTATTTTAGTGGATGTACATTCTACCGGTCGTCTTCTTTTTTATCTTACTTAACTCTGCTGATCAGAATACGGGTGGGAATTCTGAGTGAATCATCTGCTTCTGCTTCAAATCTGGCGCTTCATGAGGTTCACCTCTTATCCCCGTTTTGTGCTTTTTCAAGTACTCAATCCACTGTGAATATGGGTATCAGTTTTCGAATGTTTTGGTTTTTTCCTTTACAACGGGTATTGCATCAGTCTTGGGGTGATCGGAGTCGACGTAGTCTTTTCGTTATGTGAAATTGTGCTTATTGGTGCTATGCTTTTCTTCCTCATTGCAATGTCGGAAATTTAGGTGTCATCCTATGTTTTGCGGACACTACTCAATGGTCAGTAATTCGACACTCCTTGGAGCAACCTTGATGCTACGATTGAGATGCGGCTCGTCTGTGTGAAGTTTGCAGCACATACATTACCACACGTATGTTTTAAACGCGGGTTAGTTTGTGGCGAGGCTGTGTTGAAGGAGGGTGGGAAGGTATGGCTGGCCCACGCTGAAGTCGTTTTGAGGTTGGCATATGTTTTTTGGTTTTTTCTTTGATCCTTTATCCACAAAGGAAAGCCTTGGCAATGCGCAATGTGCCTCACTTTGGAGTGCGTTGTTTGTAAGTTAGGATGGTCTTTTGAGAATGTGCTCCAATCGTGTAATTCAATGTGGTATAGCAGCGCACCAAAATCGGTGGCTGAATTGTCACCAAGTCTGCATCAGAATTTCCGTTGCATTTGAGTTACACGGTTTCCAGCATTTCCCATAACCACTTTGCAGAATGATTAATCTACCCTTTGGTCTATAAACAGAATTGACTGCATAAAACCGCTTGATGATCCCATTTCCGGAATTTGGGATTTCAAAACTTGTGTAAGTATCGTAAGTTAATGCAAAATCAATAACATAGTGAACTAATAGTCAAGTGGGTTGCAATTTTACAGTACTTCTGTTCTGTTGTCACCAATGGGATATTGGGCACCGTTCGACACAGAAGCTGCTACCATCTCAGAGAAAGGTAGGCGCTCCAGACTTGAGGCGATAAACATCTCGAGTCTTACGACTTCCCGAAGTAAGTCAATTGGTTTGTTCCACAATCTGGTGTAATCCTTCGCCATAGGTGCACGTCACGCGTGCATTGATGTTGAGCAGTACGATTGATGGTCTCCACACGACGGCAATTTCTTGCTAGCAAATCAGAACGGAGACATCTTATTTTGCTGTGAGGCACTGATATCATGAGGGCATAGATATTTTCTCCATTTTTTGCTGAAACTTTAGAGCAGATTAACAGATAAGTTGGCTTAAAATGCCTGAAATTTCGAACTTCCTTTGAAAGCAGGACGCATGGTTATATACCAGATAACGATGCTATAATTCAGTTTGTTAATACAGTTTGTAAATCTGCGAAAAAGGGTAATGATGGAGCAGTGTCAATGAGTGCTGGTAGCTTCCTCATTATCTGTAATCACTTCTCCGGCATACGATAACGCGGTAGAACTGGGTGAAATTGGGTTGAAGGGACACCCCGTGATCATTGCTGTAGCCTTCTGACATCCATCCTCACCCCAATGTCCCACCTCACGGAACATCTGCAATTGAGACAATTTTTGCCTGCGCTTCAATGCCAGAGCTATCTGCCAGTCCGGCTGCACCTCATGTGATTTTCGTCGACCTCCTCTGTCCCCTCCTTGGCCCAATAGCTGATGCTGTTGCTGCTGCTCACTTGAGATGGAAGAAGTGGAACGAATGGAATTTTGACTAGTTAACGAGAGGCTACCTTTTCCTGTAGTCTTAAACGAGGTCGTCCTTCGGATGCTCTGAGATAATTCGTCAAAGGTAAAACTGGCTCCTTTATGGGCCACGCGGAGGGGCGAGTAGGTTTGTCGAAAATCCACAGTCTTCGAGCGCTGCACCCGCTTTGCGTAGCGGGGCTTGGAATTGTCTGAGAGCTTTCGCCCGCTTTCTCGTTGGTCCTTGGCCTCGAGGAATTCTTGACATAATAGATCCTGCTCCTTCTCAACGCGTTGACAAGCTTTATGCTCCTCCAAAGTCAGTTTTTCCATGTCTAGACTGAGCTGCTTACTAGCACTTTCATTAGCCTGTTTGCAACGTTTTGCGATTTGGCTGCTGCTCGGGTGAAATGTGATATCGCATTTGTTTGTAATGCTGGGTGACGATGCCATTTCGAGGTTGTCCGTTTTGTATGTTCACGCCAATACAATTCGCAATGCTTTTATTCACCTCCACCACAGACCCTGGTTGTTACCATGACGATGGAATAATTTATGCATCCTTGCATGGCATTCCAGGGTTTCGTGAAATACTGGTGTCAGCTTGCACGATGTGTGCGTTATATGGACGCACTATGATCCACTTTTTGAGTGAATCTAGATATTTCGTTTACTAAATCTACCAAGTTCATTGTGTATGGTGCGTCTCCACTAAGTAATAAAATGGATGAAGCTATCCATGCTGTGATCCATCCGTGTGGGAGCACAAGAAATGTAACGGCATGAAAAGTTGCGCCTGATTGCTGGCGCCTCGCCCGCAATGTAACTTGCAAGGAGAATTGATGAAATGGGATATAATTTTCGGCAACAGTGCATAATACTATCAGAACCTCGGGTGCTAAACGGCTGAGGGTACCGGCATAAAATAAGCACAAAATACATACTATTTGTTTGTTGTTGGTAAAGACTTAAAATATCATTATGAAATGTCCTGACCATGAAGCAATTCTTGGAAGTAGTTTGGTGCAAGATCCAAAGCTGATTGAAATTACTTTGCGATATAATTTGATGATGGGAAACTGCTGGATTTATAACAAATTAAAGACAGAAAGTGCTTGTTGTTTGCATGGACTACGGTTTCGGTTACGGGCACTTTGCATTCGCCGAGGGAAGAAGCCTCTGGTGCACATCACCAGCCTCTATCCCTTCTATTCACCAAGTATTGAAGTCGTATAAATTGAGGTTGATTTGAGAATCGTTTTTGCATTGTATGGAGAGTCCAATATCCTGCATTGACTGCCAGAAATGTGATAATATTTCTTGCGATAAAAGTGAAGTATCAGTCTAGAATTTCAGTAGACACTACACACTCCTGACAGAATCAGGCCAAATCAAAGGTGACGCCATATCAAAGGGTTGCGACTGCAGATTTTGGGCAATTTAAATGGCCAAAACGGAAAGGAAATGTCCAAGTGTTGAACGCCTGCTCTACAGCGTTCGGTCCACCGTTAGGGTACCAAAACGAGGTTTCATTTGTCCTTCCCTTTCCCCTCCCCATGTTTCAGCGCTTATAAGTAGCAGAATATTTTGTCTTAGTCACAGAAAAAGTACAAAGAAGACATGGCATCAATGGCGAATCAGTCAAGTTTACACAACTACAGAAAAAGGCACTCAAGGAGACCTTCATAATGTTGTCACTGTTCCGGTGCGAGCGAATTGAAGAATTTAGAGGAGACTTTGAAGTTTTAGTCAGCTTTATTTTTGAAATATTCCCTATTTTAATACAATTAAGAAAGGGTGTAAAGGACACGCCATTCGTTGCTCATCGTAGATGTTGCAGACCGTTAGATTAGTACCAATTTCGAGAAAGCTTAATCGAGGCAAAGCAATCCCAAATTACAAACAAACATCCTCGAGAAAATCCACGCTCCTAAGAGGCTTCAGGACTATACTATGAGCATCTTCAGCCCCCTAAAAGCTAGTGGAAATATGCATAATTATCCGATTATCGTCAAATTTGCCGATTGTTTGACCTCGACAACCGCTTTTACTTTACCTGGTATTAAGGAATTGGAAGCTTTTTGATACCTTTACTACGAATACAAAAAAGGGCGACAGAAGCAGGACGGAAACAATTATAACGAGGGCGCCAGGGAGTTCGAAGAGCCGCCATGTACGCTGGCGACCAGGTTCAAATTTTCTTCCCGCTTACGGCCTACAAAGTATATTTAAAGAAAATGATTTTTTTACAGTAGGGCTCTAGAAACCCCTGAAAACGAATAGAGACACGGTGTTTGAGCTGCATGTATTTGGCAAACAGAAGGGGTTGGATCTATTCTCATGCCTCGGAGCCCGGCCCATTCGGCATTAGCACAATAGCAGAACACCTAAGAGGTTTCTTTACTGAAAAGGAGCGTTCAGACATATGGTGAATTACTCATTAAAAGCAAAAGCTCCTTTCTCTAAATAGACATTTCCACGGCCAAAATTTCGTGCACTTCGTTGAATTCTGATCCATTTTGTTCCTCAGTTTGGAGTTGAGCTTCAGTTCCAAACCTACGACTTCCTCGTGCTTTTTGATGGATCTACAAGAATTAACTAATTGGTACATTTTGTAATCGTTCACGTGTCAATTATAGAGATATTCATAAATCAGTGTTCGTAATTATAATCATTCGAACATTTTTAATATTACCAAGAGAGTAACGCTTTTCTTAATTGCTGGTTTTGGCATCGAGAACTTTGGTAGTCTTATTGTCCTTGGAGGGTGAGCATGGCTTCCGAGCCATCCAACGGCTTCAATCCCGTTTTGTTTGCCGAATATACGCACTCTTAATAGTATTGTGCCTTTTAGGATTTTGGGTCTTTGGACGCTAAAAAGTGTGCACGGAGTCGCTCAATAATTCATGCCGTAAAGGATTTTACTCATTTTTGTAATACTTATGTTCTTTAAATGTGCATTGTACACTGGAAGCAGAAGGTCAATTTGAAACTGGTCGTCGACGTATGTGGTGACCCTGGGGACTTTCAGACGCCATCGTTGTAATTGCTCCTGCCCCGTTCCTGTCAATCTATTTTATACTCTTAATAAAGATGTCGAAAAGTATCTAACCTTTCCACGGGAGGGATGATAGAAAAGAAGAGGAAAGGGACGAACCAACTACACTGGTGGCAGCGCTGGCAGACCTCTCATACCTCAAAGAAAAAATGCACTTGGGGGATTAAATGGAAACCGTTAAACTTGACATACAGGTATATCCTCAGTGGCAAAGAATTTCATTGATTCGCCGCATTCTCTCCCAGGAGTTATTAATGGCAGTACATTTCATTATCTGCCCAGAATTAGTTTTGGATGTGATACTTGGTTTTGATTACGTTCGTAACATTAAAGCAATTCTGAATTTCGCATAGGGAGCTTCTTCTACCCAGCAGGGCAAGGAACCAAACTCCGTCGATTACCAATCCAGAAAGGACGCAGACGCAAGGCTCATTTCGGGGCTGCGGGTATTCCTATTAACAATTTGGACAAACCTTGCGAACAGTTAATGCAAATCACCAAGAGCGAGAGGAAGAAACTGCGCTCATTACTGAGCAATCAATTGGGCATGTTCTCACAGAAAGGCGAAAGAAATACCATAAGAACGGTAAATCCAACATCTATCACAAAGAAGATTTCGTCCAAATGTTCAGGGGATTCTCCTACCAGGAAAGCACCGCTAATTTTACTGCCTTGAAGCAGAGACACATCACATGTTGCGAAAGCTCCGTCTCCCACAGACTACCCCATCCGCAATGAGCAGCTCCATACTCAGCCAGTAACCGTGCACTAAAATAAGACTTAACCTTGCAAAGATGCCTTGCCGCTGGGTTACAAGGATAAAACCTGCGCCATGGTAAAAGAAAGAAAACTACCCGGCCCAATGTTTCAAGGCAACCAGTGATGGCAACACCGGGGACTGCGCTCAAAAGACAAAGGGTCTGTGTAATATTAATGTTCATTATATGTATGTCGTAGATATGAAGCGGGAGGACTGTGTGAACCTGGTCGCCGACGCCCATGGTGACTGTGTGGCCTCCAAGCCACCCTTGTTTCAATTGCTCCTGTCCTGTTTCTGTCAATCTTTTTTGTATCCATAATAAAAGTTAAAAAAGCATTCAATCTTCCCTCGACAGGGATGATAGAATGGGAGAAGAAGATAGGGACAAACCATCCACAGCTAGAGATAAGTATTTAAATCAAAACGTGTGTTATGACCATCAGTTGTAGGTCAGAGTTAAATTTATTTAATTAGCCACTTACAGCTGAATCCACACCTTTGGCAGGCAGCTTGATGCCTAATAAACCGTTTTTTTAATTTTGTAGGAAAATTTATTATTATTATCATGATTCAATAATTGCAATTTCAATAAAACTGCAAGATTTAAAGGTTATAAAAGGCAAAAAAATTTTAAGTCACGCTTTTACCTGATAGTCTACATTTTCAGCATATTTTTTGTGGTAATCTCCATATGCAAATTAATCAATGACCTCAATCATACCAGAATTCCGTCGATCAGCCGCCACGTTTGACCAATGACTGCTCGGACTTTTGCTATCTACGAACAGACGGATGATACAAGGCTTTCCCGAAGTGGAACACTTGGAATATGCTCTGCCTGCTCTTTTGGAAATTTGCTTTTTTTGGGCACTCGCGAAGGGTAGTAAGGATGTTTTGTATTTACCATATTTTTACGAGGGCTGTACTTCACTGCAGATGAATTTACACATTGAGCTCATGCCTTTGCATTACTGAACTTTTACTAGCTCTCGTTCGATACAATTTCCGTGTCAGATATCCCTTTACAACGCAAAATTCTTTAAAGGAAAGGAAAGCATTCCCCCATTTCTTTTTCCCCATTAGGAGATATGATTTTGGTGGTATTCTGTTATTAATCCATCTTTAGTAGACCTTTTTTGACAACATGTACTAGTGACACATTTGAATTTTAGGTTGAACTTATTTCACTTGAAACGCGATTTTCTGTTCATTATTTCAGGTGTATCTTGCAACTCGTTTTCGAAGAAGTTGAAGACCAGAAGACTTGTTACTCATTCAGTGTTGTATTTTTGCGTCAGATATCTGTAGCTTGTTTGTTATGTATCCTACGATTCACTAGGAAAGTGCCATTGTTCTACTGCAAGCCTCTCAGCATGCTGAGCTCGTCGTTGCCTTGTCGGGCAATAAGTTGCAATTTTTTGATGCTGAGAAGTTGGAATGTTCAAATTTGAGGTCGACGCTGGATGGAATATCCACTTTTTCGATTGTTGATAGTACCTTGTCGACTGAGCTACATTCAATTGTACCTCTTATTGCAGTAAATCATCTGTTTAGCTAGCTGTCTGTAACGAAAATCATATTCTTCATGTGTATAGAGTTGTAAAGTCCCGTTTGGATTTGGTGAATTCCATTACCCTTCCGTCTTTGGCGCTCGCAATGGTGCATTTACTTGTTGGTTTTCTCATTTACTGCTTCTAGAGATGCTTGGATAACTATGCAGTTATTGCAACGAATACTAAATATTTGGGAGTTAATCTTAAAAAAAAAACGTGTGATGAGATATTTGATCGCAGTGGCAGTCGTGTTCAACCCCTTATAGAGCCCGTATCCAAGGTATGTGTGTGAGGTTTTCCTATTTTGGAAGGATGAATTTTTGCTCTCAGGTCCAGGTTCTCTAGGGGTTTTCGTCAATACCAACGGTCAGTCCGGTCGCCCGCCGCTGACACTATCTACTAGCCTATTCGCTTTGTTTACTCGGGAACAACTAGTTTTTGCAGTTGACGATGAATTTGTCTCTATACATTGGTACTCTTTTCCAGTTTTTACCGCTAATTTTTAGTGCCAATCAGCAAAAACAGATCCAAACTTTGGTTGTGGAGAATGTTTGTGCCGCGTGCATGTCTTTAAACCGAAACATGATTTTCATGGTATCGCAAGATACAGACAGTGGCCCTCGTATTCGTGTTGTCCGACCAGAAACTTGGGACCTTGAGGCTAGAAGACTTATTCTTGCCGGCTGTCTTTCCGACGCCTCTGATCTCATTCACAAAAAATACGCAAAATTGGTTGATTTGTGCAATCACCGCCCAGCTACCAGCAGCGGAGCAAAGAATATATTCAACTCTGTATGTCATAATTCTTCAACCATTTTTTCCTAATTTAGCGATCAAAGCGAGTTTACACACTAATGGGTCTCTACTTATTCGAAACTGGCCAATTGACTCAATCAAGGGAATATTTTGAAAAATCATCTCTGGACATTCGAGAGGTAGTCTTTTTAAGTCAAAAGTCAAATTCACCCAGCTGTTATGCCGCTATGTAGACTTGCTCCCCCGTGGCTATACTTATGCTGCTGATCCAAATTTGAACATAACAGCAGCTACCAAAGCATGCATGGATACATCGAACGGTGAACTCCCGCGCAATATCTTCGATTTGAGTGAACTCTTGGGAATTTCCGTCAAAGAATTATGGAAATTCCTCCTGGATTTCCTACTCGAAAATCGTCGTGGAAGAATCTTTTTTAAACATGCCCAGGTAAGCACGCACATGCTTCTCTAATAGACCTTAGCCAGCTTCATTGGTGCCTCTAATTTCTTCAGTTCCCGGCTAAGATATGGTTTTGCTTAATGACTCGATGATTATTTTTCAAATCATCAATATAGATTATGTAAATTAAACCTAGTGATTTTGAATGTCTCCTGAATCTTTTTAATTTGTTCCTCTGCAGTGATCTGCTGCTAGGTGGTGACACACCTTTTATCCACATTTGATGTGATTGTTAAAGCCTCTCTAATGCATTCATTTTTTTTAGTTTTATCAAGGCAGGTACTCTAATTGACGCGTAGATTTGAGATAATTTTTTGCTTTATGTTGTGCCTGTAGTCCAATCAAATGACTTCATACATCAAATTTTAACTTTACAAGCTTGTACTCTCATATTAAAATGGAAGGATTTCGACTACTTGGTAAATTGGTAATTTTCTATAAGCTTGTTTCCTGCCCATAGTTTTATCGTCGCATTACACATCTTAACCTTCTTCATAAACACAGGCTTATGCTGTCAAATAGCGTTCTCGTTGGGCGTCATTTTATTCTTGAATAAGTCGGCTCACTGTCATTATTGTTTTTGTTCATTTTCACATTGTGCAATTCAGTTGAAAAGGTTTTAGTTTTCCTATTCTAGCATATTTTATGTTTTTTGTTTTGTTATTCATGGCTTCAAGTTTTGTAGCTTTAAAATTGTCCTTTAAACAAGCACGCAGATTTAACTTGAATTAGCAGTTTTTGAACCATGCATGATTGAATAGCCCTCACCAATTCTGGTGACCTCTGTCCTTCCTGAGGCACAGTCCTTGCGTATGATCACCTTGATGATTCTGATTTTTGTGGCGTCCACCCTCTTATCTTAATATTCAACGAGCATGGTCCTATTTCCAACTCGAACTTTATTTTTTTCCTTCTCCTCGCCTCCATCTTCAGGTTTTTCTTTTTCTTCGTTTTCGGGCAACGACTTATGCAAATCCACTATGGCGAGAATGGTATTTGATGCGCTTCCCACTACTTTCCACCGATGAAGCGTCACGCTTTTAGGCGTTTTATTAGAGGCCGTCATGTTGGAATTTGGATTTGATTCTCCCGATAAAATTTGAATGACTTTTTCCACTCCACCAATCGACACACACCGATGGCCCCATAGGGGTATTGGAAGTTGTACTCCCTTGTGCCAACCATCAAGTGATCTTGTGGGTAAACGTGGACTGAGGCCTGCAATACTGTCGTCGCTTTCACTCAGGGGCATCCAGATGGGCGTGTTGGCGGAACTGGGTCCGGGCGCACTCTCATTTATTAAAAGCTCAGTGTTGTTACCACTCTCGCCTCTTTGAATCCTTCCTACCCATGGTCGCCAGTACTCAATGTCCGCCGTACAGAAGGCTTCACCTCCGCCACCTATGCAAAATATCTTGTCCTCATGTACACATGCTGCGAAGTCAGCTCGTTCGGCTATGGCTGGCATCAACTCCCACACATCCTCTTCTGGGGTATACCGTTCCACAGTGCTGCTGTAGCCCAGTGCTACCACCGATGTTGTCATTCTCGCTGAGTTATCCCCACCTCCACCGAGAATGTACAGGTGGTTCTGGTAGCAAACTGCACTAGCATAGTAACGCGGTTGCGCCATTGGTTGTATCATTGTCCACTGGTTAGTCTCTGAGTTGTAGGTCTCGCAGCTATTTGTTAGAGACTCCATTCTACTCTCCGTATATCCGCCGCAAACATATATTTGCGAACCGATCGCATCGCCAGCCGGAGCTCCCCGGGGAATCATCATGCTTGCGACCTCTACCCAGCCATTTGATTTACCCTTTTCTAATGTAAGGGCCTCTACGGAGTCAAGGACTGTGCGATTGTTATCACCTCCGATCGCGTAGAGCACTTTGTCTTTCAGATTTATCAAAATCAAGTCTCTACGAACCTCGTGCATTGGTGCACAACCCTTCCAGCCTCGATTACTACTGTTGCTCTTAAGTTCATATCTCAGCACCTCCTGGGTGGCGTGACCACTTTTAATTTCTCCTCCCGCGATGTAGATCATTTGGTTGTCCACATTTGCGATTCCGAAGCTCATGAGAGGATGTGGCAACACGAGACTCGATTCCGATTCGGTGTTATAGGTTTTCCATTTTTTTTGCCGTGAATCGAACACTCTGACATTTCTGCTTGGTTGACCGTTCTCCCAGCCCCCAAATACAGTAATCACCTCATATGGTACTCTGGGTCCTAGAGTTAACCAATCTTCATTTATCTCTCTATCTTGGACTCCTAATCTGAATGACAAAGATCTGAGATTTCGTGTCGCTCGAAGCAGACGTCGGCGTAATTGTTGAAGCATCCAAACACACCTGTTCCGTAAATCACGATTGCGAGAGGAAGTGGGATTGGAAGTCAACGATTCTTCCTTCACACCATTGCTCGTTCGAGTTACTCGATGGTTTCCTTTCATTTCCATCCCTGGGAGCTTTAATAAACGGTCGATTTCACTTACTTCTAGCTGGTCGAGTCTCACACAATGTTCGATTAGGCGCGGAGTGAGCCTGAGTAGTGTGTCCGAATTTTTCGATTGTACATTGACCCATGCCTCTATCATATCCACTACTTCCGATTCGGTGCGGACGTTTAGCCTATCCGAGGCAAGAATGAATTCGAGTTCTGAGGCGCTAAAGTGCGCAAAACACTCTGAAAGTGCACCTGGTGTGAATTTGCGAAAATTCTCGTGCAAGAAATTTATTAGCACACGACCCGCTTTTTCATCAATCTGATATATGTTAGCGCCTGTGGGGATGTTCGGGGCTGTGAATATGGTCTTCCAGAGGGTCCAGCAGCTGTTTGAATTCAGACTTGCTTTCAGGTACGTTATGCAGTTTTTGTGAAGGCTTTCGATTCCGTAAGTATTTGCCACTCGCAAACCACACTTTAGACTGCATTCTGCCATTGTCGTTGTTAAGTGCAGCTGTGTGGTGCTCAGGAGTACTGTACTTGTAGTATCCGGAGTGTCTTCTTTCTCAGATGATTTTTCATCCCTTCTTTTTGTTGGTGGTGTTTCTGATCGTTCGATGATGGTGGTAGTGGATATTTGGCACTGCCCTAAGTGGCAGAAGTGAATGGCGAAGGCCAGATCATCTACGTCAGTGCTACGATGACAATCAATGAGCAGTGGATGTTCTTTTAAACGTTCACGTTGGTAGTGCTGTTGACCTTGTCGACTGCGCTGCCTCTTTTCGCGCTCGTCAATTTCTTTAATCAGTCGGCGAAATGTAAGGCTTTGTGTGGCGAGCTTGTAGGCATTAACGTATATAAATTGACTGCCTGAGATCAGCCTCAATGGGCGATTTAAGGCCCATTGCATCTCGTAACCAGAAAGCAAGTTTAAGGGTAGTTCACGAGAGCTGGAAGAACATTCTGTCCATCCCTCTCGATCTCCGCATTCGTTCTGAGGAGTCCATTTAATAATCTTATCATCTCCATCCATTGATTGAATTTGTGTATGTCAGGTGAAAGTACCGCCTTACCGGTGCTTCGAATTTATTGATTTTTTCCGACAACCACACTTTTGACATCATACGTGACCAATGTGGATGACATATGGTCGATTTTACGAAGTGGAGTCAATGAGCTAGTGGTTTGCCCTTCCAATGCTGCTGCACACTTAGTCTTTCACCCAACATAGCCATAGCTGCTCTACTTTTTATCAATTACTCATGCAATCATTTCCTTCCTCATTCTAACTATTCTTGTGTTTTGGTGAGTTTTTAGCTTGTTGAAACCGCAATTCTAAAACTCTGTGTGCATTTGGCCGAAAATGGCTTCTGCATTCGCGATTTGGGCTATGAAAGTTGGGAGGAATTAGTCGGTTCCCTATCAAACGCTGATGTTTCAGACCTCTTAATCTTTCTCGAAGATCATCGTGCACACCATGTTAAGGCTTTGTTGTACCGCTGGAATGGTAATATTGAGGGAGCTCTTGATATCTGGAGGAGGTAATATTTGCATCGGGTTTTTCTTTGCTCTTATGTTAACTTCCATTGTGTGATACCTTTACTTGGTCGTCTCAATGCATCACGGAACTAGCCAAATTGTCCCTCTAGACCACCTGTTCATAGCGGCAGCTTGAATTCATTTTACTCTAAGGGGTACTTTGTTTGATTTTAGACTGCAGTAGTTTATCATGTAACTTAAGTGTCAGGTACTGGATGTGGTTAGTTTTTCTCATGATTAATTTTTGCTGGGCAATTTTGTGTCTTCACCGCATCATTACGTCATGGTTTTTATGTTGATTCTTTCCTGTTTTAAAACTGCTCCTGCTGTTTCAGTTTAGCACTTGGAATCTTAACCGACGCACACTTTCCTGGTCCAAGTTTTTTTACAAACGCGCTATTCACGTAAGTTACTTTCATCCATTAAGGTATACTTCTTTAATTTCTGTTCCTCTTGCACGTATGCTAACTTTTAATTACTTCACTGGTAATTAGAAAATTATAAAGTCGCGTGGCGTTTGCTTAGTTGCTTACATTGTGTAAGCGTATTTTGTGGAAGGCAAATAAAATTGAAATTCTCGACTAGTGCATTGCTCTTGTCTCGAACCATCATAAGCTTGTTTTAGTGTATCGCAGCAATTTCCTTTTAATGCATTTATTTTTGTCAGTTAAACTTTGCCCTTCAAACTTTCCGCAATGCCTAATGTCTTGCACCATGATGCACATCCAAATATGAGCCATTCTGATGTGGCGTTTGGGTGCTTGTATTCCTATTAAAAGGTACTCTTACCAAATATTAGTTTTGGAATATTTAATCTTTCTAGTACTTTGACATCACCAAATGCATACGACAACCGCGCCTCCTCCTTCCTTGACCACAACGCGACGTTTGAAGGCGTTACCAATGCGTCTACCTTAACAGGCAGCACAGTGTATGCAGAACTTGTTGCGCATCACCTGCAGGAACTTCTGAGTGTAGGCGGGGAACGGGCTGTGGGGCTGGCAGATGGTCTAATACAACGCCTCGCTTGTATCACCGCATGGAACGGTGCTGGCGCCTCTGCTACCACTGCCAATTCTGAGGCTTTCGTATTCGCGCCTACCAGCATTCTAAAACGTCTGCTCCCGCAATATCCTAGCTTGGCGGAGAACTTCCTTTGGTATCGGGTCTTTAAAGCTGGTGATAAGGTAAAAGGAGCCCTCTAGCCTTGGTGCTTCGTAAACTGAACTAATTTCTTTAATCCAGCATTATTGGAATCGATTTCATTGCCTTATACACTTTCCTATCAAATGTGCCTTGCTTTTTGCTTACATTTTTTGGAGCGCAACTCTTACTATGCCTTAATGAGGTAAAAGTGATGACTCCTTAGGTCAACGGTCTGGTCCTGTAAAAATTGTGCATTTTCGTAGTTCGTAACTTTTTTCAGAATTGCCTTGCTATTTTACTGCCATACCTTTTTCTAGATAGAAAGTAATTACATTTTATAACAAAGCATGTTTGAAATCCTTTTTGGCAAATAATTCCCCTTTTTACCTAACTCGGTCGATGAGGTTTTGAACATGTCCGAAGATATTTGCATCTTTGATAAATCAAATCATATTTTTTAAACCCATTAAAGGAATCTACGAGGCATACTCTCCTAGCTGACTTGCAAATGAACCTCCTTCTTAAGTATGCCGAAGCGAACGATGCTGAACGCCTGGAAAACCAGAGGTAAATCAGGGACTCACCGCTGATCGGTACTCCTAACCTAGTAAATGCGCTAAATTCTTTAACTCACAAGTTAATGCTGCCTAGCCTTGAGTGTCACATCATTTCTAAATTCCACCAATATTTCATTTGGCATGGGAGCTTTCTATTTTCTTTCCTAAGACGCCGCTTCCGATGCACTCTTTCTAATTTGGACGACTGCCATACGGAGAAACTTCTTGAAACCTTAAAGTCATCGCCTCTGGCCTCTCTCTTCGCTGAAGAATACATCACCCTCTTGGGCAAAGTAAAGCCGTTTGCTGACATTTTGAGCTTCAAATCAAATTCTTTGCTTTCTCATAGCCTTTACACGGAGGCATATTTTCACCTCATATGCCTCGGGCTTGTTAAGCTAGCTATTATGCATTTAATTGTATTTTATCCTGTAGCTTAAAAAATATAGCGAGGCGTTGGAGGTCCTTCTGCTGAGGAAGCGTAATTTTAATGCAGCTCTGCACTTTTGCGCATGGTGTGCCAACCTAGAAACACGACAGAAGGTAGCGGACCAAAGCGTCTTTTGGTGTTGCAAAGATAGCAACCCTCCTAAAGCCTCCCCTCGACTGCCTGTGACTCCAGATGCGTATACCGTTCTTGTTAAACTTCTTTGCAGGTTAGTTTACTCGCGAAGTGAAGCCTACTTCCTCACACTACCAACGAACGCTTTAAAGTTTATACCATGCGTTAGCTGGTGGCACCTACTGCAGCATTCGTGAGAATCCAGTTTTACGAAATTTAGCTGCACATACCACGCCAGACGTAGCAGGCTCTATCCAATGCGTTGATTTCCGCACGCCTGGTGTCCCACATTTGATTCTGTTTTCAGCTCAGACAAATTTCTACTTGGACAGTCAAAAAAGCTACTGGAGAAGGATGTTCCGAACCTAGATTTTGTGGAAGTAAGTTGTAAATGACATTGGTTTTTACTAATTTTGGCACTACCCCAAGCTGATTTGCTGGTGCTCATAAAAAGCACTAGGGGTACTTAGGAAGTCCTTCATCAGTTATAATCTATCGGTCGATGTATACCCTTCAAAATTGTACTAGTCCGATTTGTTAACTTGCAGATCTGCAAAAACCTTCCTGAAAGCTGGCCTCTGGATAACACCACTTCCGCATTCCTGGCACGTGCACTCAAATCGTCTCTGACACGCTCGTCCACTTCCAATATAGAGCTTGGTCTGGCTGCGCGTCTTGCCTCTGCATCGCGAACAGAAGCAGTGGCCTCCATCTCACACGGACTTCTCGTGACCGAGGCATCCCGCTGTGCCTGTTGTCGCCTCCCTTTGAGCGCTTACGGCTCCCATCGGCCCTTCGCATGGATTCTCACATCAGATCATTCCCCTCTCAGTGTTGTCCATCTGCATTGCCTCCAAGCGGACAGCAAACTATGAATGCCCTACTTTTTGCTTTGTTACTACATAATTTAAAATATCAACCGGTTCTTTACGACGTTGGTTTCATGATTTTGTTACGCTTTTCTAATGCTACGTATACGGGAATGATTTTGTGCTAAGAAAACGGTTTATTGACCTAGGACAGAAAACGCTTGAAGTTAGCGTTAGCTGAAATGAAGCATTCATTCAATTGTCCTTCTCGGAACTATTTCTTCACTGATGGCCCGTAGCTGCATCTTAAAGCTAAGATTTGGAGAGATACTTCGCGCATTATCGACGGTTCTATAGGCGACATCGAAAGGCATTTGGTAGAGCTTGATAAGACAACCGATGAGGACAGAAGGGGCACGGGAGATGCCCACGTTGCAATGGATTAACAGACGACCATGGGAAGGGAGCACTCTCTCTCGTATGAAAGAGCAACAAGCAGTAATGGCTGGCATCAGGTCCGCCTGCATATCGTCGTACAAAGTGCAGGACAAGTACTCAAAACGATCCTCAAATTTATTTCCTGCATAGTTGCTTATTAAGTTAACGATGTGCGTTATCCCCTTATCTTGCAGGGTATTAAAATCTTCAGCAACGTCTTGTGAACCTAAAACAACAGTATGTAGAACCATTACGCCCGTACCGAAATAGTAGGTAGTACCTTGCACGATTACTTCCCCCACTTCCAGATCGGGCTCATCATTGACAATGAAACCGTATCGTGATATATCGTCATTGAGATTCACAGATCTCGTACTGGTAGAAATAATGTTGCTATTGCGATCAGTAACCAACACACGTCCATCGGATGTACGAACCCGGACAGTTGTAGACCGTAAAAGCCTTTGGTCAAAATCTTTGATGGAGTTGTTCAACGCCAGGATTCGCAGCAGGACTGGAAGTAAAGCACAGAAACATAGTGACGCACATGTACAATGTACGCACCGTTCAAAGGACTCTATCAGATGTGATGAACAAAAAGGCAATATAATTTTCACGTCATATTAAGGACATGAAGTTAATTCTACTGGTAAGTTGGTCAAATTGTGATGAAAACAAGGTAAAAAAACGCGTTTCCCACTTTTGGCTCCATTAATGGCACCAACGATAGAATTAAACGCACCGAAATTTTTACGCAACTTTCATCGATCCATACGACTCGCCCAATAAGTAAAACAAAGCCTTAATAGCTATAGAAACAAGTATTTTTAATTTCCAGCAAACAGTCAAAAGAAATTAGAAACTTAAAAATTAGGAATCTGGAACCTCAGGGTGTCTGAGGGAAGGTATTAGCATGTGATAAAAAATCAATTAAAAAAGTGGAATCCGGCTGAGAATGAAAAATGCTAGTACACCGAGGGACATTGTTTAAAACCCTTAAGCTAATTTCTAGCATGCGGAATGTCAAGCTCTAGTTAGAAGGATTCTAATGGAAATATTGGAGCCGGACCTCCTCCCTCGTTCTCGTTATCCTTGATTCAGTCACCTCGTAAATAATAAGGTTTGTCATGTTGGAACATGTATATTATCGGGATCAGTTAAAGTATAGAATCAATGGACAAGGGGATCTGCGGACGAGCTGTCTTTGTGAACGCGGTAATATATTTAAGCTTAAGGCCCGATTTATGTGTTAACGCTTCGTGCAAAAAAGCACTCGCAATAGCTTTGGTGCTCTGTTAACTGATATTTTCGGTTTCAGTAGTTAGGTTGCCACATTGCTCCAACCGAGTGGAAATGACCTCCAGAAGGGGTGGCCTGCTGGCCTTCGACCGGGGCAATGTGGCCACTCAAGTAACCGTTCGAAACCGGTAAACAGACAAAGTATTACTGTAGTGTATGAGACTTCCCTGAAGGCAAAAGAAAGAATCACACTACGTCAGAATATGTATTTTTAAGCAATGAGGGGATTGGGATAGGTGGCATTAATCTATGGCCAACATCAGCTGAGCAGAGCAATAGGGCCGCTCAAAGTGATGCTAATTGGAAATTAAACAGGGTATTACAAAGCCACTCTCTTCTTTTCAGCGTCATCATTACTTCCATTGATTAGCCTCACGCAGCCCTCGCATCTTAACCAGTGCTCGAAAAAATACCCACGAGCCAGCTCGTCAGTCATCGAAAGTCCAGTTTTGGAGACTATCTACGTGGTTTACGGCTAGCATTGCTTCCATTATCAACAGCTTTCTTGCAGAACACGGTGATGAGATGTATACCAAAGGCAGACGTCGAATTGAGCCTTCCTGTTATGAGATGCCAGAGATTCTCCCACCGGTAGAATTGTCCAAAGGGGTCTGTAACGTTGCAGTTAGTTCTCTTCCCAGTTACATAGGAATTTGTGGACTGGTAAGGTTGGCATATGGGTTAATTTGTGCAGCACTTATGCTGTAGTGCCTGACGTAAGAGAAACACCTAGGAATTGCGTTGAGGTTGATGCTAAAAAAGAGAGCGGATATGTGACACTGTTTGATTGACCGCCGGTTTCGGTGATAGTCACTTGAATGGCTATATTGTCTTGACCGACCGAGCTAACCTCTGTGTTATGCCAGTATTTCATGTCCTTTTTCGGTTCATAAATACGTTTACATTCTGCTTAGGCATTGTGCATTCAAGGAAGTCTCAGGACGCCACAACCACAAGTCTAGCATCTCAAGCCTCACCCGGGCGCAAAAGAAAGCAGAAAACTGCGGCGGAACATGCACATATTTAACCGACATAAGGATAAAAGCATCTGATGGGGACAAAGGACGACTAGTGTTCTTAATCGAAACTCAAACGAAACAATAATACTCCAGCAAAAATACCTTTAACGTATCAGACAATTTCCTGCGAGAAACGGGATCATGTTTAAAAACTGACTATTAGATTGTACATAAAGTAAAAAAATGCAAACACTTTTAGTAACTGGCCACTTATTGCGCCAAAAATTTTGCAGTTATTGAAATGGCCATTATTAGAAATGCCGTTTCCTGCGTTTTGCCACTAAGGTAAGCGTAACTCTAATTTGTGGTAAAATACAACATTTTCACCTTCTATTGTCTTCATTTACTACAGAAGGTGCATTTACACGAATTAAAAGCATGAGAAATCCAACTAAGGGAAACCTGTCATTTGTGTAACTAACTTTTTTAAACATAATTTTTCGATTAATTTAGAAGCTTTAGTTAATAAGTTGATGTTGAAAACCAATCTCGGTTGTACACAAATCAATGGTGCACTCTTTTAGGTAACCTTATTTCTTAGTACCGTTTCAAGCGTTGATTGCACGCTGGTTGTTCGATTTGTGAGGTAGTCATGGTTGATGGGAATCGGTATGTTTTCGATTAAGATTTACGTTTTAGGGACTCTAAAGGAGGTGAGACATAGCCTTTTTGCATAATCAGTATCAGCTGGGGACGATGGCACCGAGTTGGAGGACACTTCCGTAACTGAGATTGATTACGCTGAGAAGAAACGTTTTCTAGCTGATTACTTAAGGTAAAGCCAGTATATATTAATGATCTCTTTAGGCTTCCTGCGACGGTGAAAAGAAGGGTAAATGCTTTGAAGAACGTCCTTCATGATTATATTAAAATTGAAACCCAATTTTATCAAGAAATTTTTGAAATTGAAAAAAAGTTTCTGGCACGATATGAGACATTTTTGGATAAGGTAGTCAGTTGCTCGATTTAAGTTGCACTTTTCTAGCGTAGAGCAATTATTTCTGGGGAAATCGAACCGACTGATGAAGAGTCAAATTGGAATTCTTGTCAAGAAGATGAGCTAGCGGACGACCTTACTAAGCAGCATATAGAATTACAGGAGGGTCAGTTGGGCGTGGATCCTTCCGGCGCATCTTTTTATTTTGCATGTTTAGTACAAGTAAATATCTTGTTGGGGCGTATTGGTTTCCCCTTCTAATATTCAAGTATTTTTTTTTTCATACAATGCACTGTTATGAGCAGAACAGTGATGGCTAATTAACAACGTTTTTTATTGATGATAGATTTCAAACTTGAAGATGCTTCAAGCTGTGAAGGGATACCGAAATTCTGGCTTAAAGCGATGCTTCATGCTTCTCCGACGGCGGAATTGATTAAGGAAAAAGATTATCCTATCTTAGAGCACCTAACTGATGTTCGAATTAATTTGAATACTGCTGACTCAGAAATGGGATTTTCCATGAATTTCTACTTCTCGCCAAACGAGTATTTTAGCGAGAATGTGATCTCTAAATTTTACTACTTTGATAACAAACCACCCTCTGAAAATCCTCTCTTGTATGATGGCCCACAGATTGTGCGGGTCCGAGCTTCTCCCATTACTTGGAAGCCGGGGAAGAACGTAACTGTTAAGTTCTTGAGGAAAGTTAAGAAGCACAAGAATCGCAAGGAGGTGCGCACAATTACAAAAACCGTGAAACAGGATTCATTCTTTAATTATTTTGATCCTCCAAACGAATCGCTAACCGATGAAGATTTAGATGAGGATACTGCGGAGTTGCTGCAAGAGGATTTTCGCATCGCCAACTTTATGCGTGACGTTTTGGTTCCCCGGGCTGTTTTGTTTTTCACTGGTGAAGCTATTGAAAGTGATGTAAGTTAGCTTGCCTTCTCGATTTTGGCATTTTAGTTTTGTAAGGGTCCTCTATCTTAATGGGCCATGTCTCTTTTTCTCAGGATGAATGCGATGATGAAGATGAGGAGGATGACGATGATGGCAGCGACAATGGTGACGACAATGACAGTGACGTTAGTTGAAGCTGTAGTCATTTAGGGACATTAATACAAGTAGACCTTATCGCGGAGTGCTGAGAAACCTAGTACTTCAACTTATTTTTAGAATATCCTTAGGAGTGTACTGCGGAAGGTAGTGGCGAGTGATTCAAATTTCGTACACTCATCGCGTAAAATTTCTGCTGGGATCGCACCAGCGCCTATAGCTTTTTTGGAATCAGATTCTTGCGACTCTTGCTACATCCAGCGGGTTTTTTGAATCCCACGTTCACTCATTTCATTTGCTTTCAGGATGAAGTTCATCGCCAAAGGGTAGGTCTCTTTTCACAAGTGTAAAACTGGAATTTGTTGGTCATTTGCTATCTAATTTCTTCCCTCTAGAACTATCGCAATAAGAAAGGAGGTTATGGCGACCTTGGGAAAGCCTCTGACGAAAAATCGGAGTGCCAGCAAAGCTGAATTATAACCAATGTATTGCTCTCCTCCATTATCGGACTACATGCTTCTTCAGTAATAAAGCATTTAAAACTCCCCACCTTTTATAGCAACCCACTTTTCTCTTCACAACGGCTTCGAGGAGTGTTGTAGAGGATCGCAAGGATATTCCTTCTGCGAAAGACTGGGAACTTTTACGTCGGCTGTGAAAGACCCGTAATTTATTTTGCAAAAATCTAAAGTCAGTGATTGGCACCTTTTGAATGAATAAGAACATAGTGCATTTTGAGGCAGCTTTCTTATTTCTGAGCAGTGAAAGTAGAATTTTCTCAGCGTGCAATGTGGATGTCTATGGTGAGGACGTAGGTGGAACAACTCGTGCTGCATGGACTGGTGCCATGAAGGCTGGCTTGCTTAACTGGAGTTCGTCTGGTAGTTTCTTGCGGGTGGAGTGGGATACATTTGCACAGTTATGGGACAATGATTTCTACGTGCAGAACTCGATCCAAAAAGGCGACCTGGCATTCGCGACTGAGTGCACTTTAATAGAATTACTGCATAGCTGAGAAGTTAAGCTTAATATACACTAGGTCACACATTTCGATCCACAAAGGGTGGGAAGTAGGTGAATAAAAATACAACGGCAAAAGGCAGGCGATCAGTAAGTACGTAGTATTGCCATAGTAAGGAAGACCTTTGCAGAAAGACGCTCGTCGCTGGTTGCTTTTCCGTGGAACAAGAGGAGGGAGAAGTGCATCGAGTGGAATCCGCTACTGAGTTCATAAAGTTTGATTGTGGAAGAGAGGTGGCAATTCCCAAATGAATTCGTCACTTGTGGCACAATTATCTAAACGCAAACAATACGATGGGGAACATCGAATAATGCTAATAAATGGTGAAATAACTCGCTGATCGCAGATTTTCCACCACCCATTACGCCTAATTAACGTTTCTATTTGAACCTATGCCGATAAGTAGGACAACTTTTGCTTCACTTTGACGCTGTCGTTATCACTGCTGAAAAAAAAATCAACCCACCAAGAAACAAGGGCAGCTCTCTTCGTGTAGTGTCCACACGAACGCAAAGATTTGAGTAGACGTGAACGATATGCTTAGCCTAAATATAATGGAGAAAAAAATTATGCAATTGCAGTTTAAATGTCTCTATTGGATCAGATCAAAGTATTGTCAGACAATAGAATAAGATGCATTAACAGATGCCATTCTCGAAGCGACCTAGCCGCCTTTCAACCGCTCATTCGAAAGTGAACAGGAAAGCAGTAGACATACATATGACCTGAAGGAGATCAAACTAAATTACCAAAAGAAAAACGAAAGGATGGTGATAATGTCGGGAGACTCAAAAACATGCTTTTGTCAACCTCCTAGATGTTTCTCGTCTATTCTCCCCTCATCGATCAGTTCCAGCAGTGCACCCTGACTGTTTTGGTAACTACTCAAAGGTTGAGCTTAGCCAATTACTAAAAGTAAAAGCTACTGGAATCACTGCCAAGCCATAGCTACCAGGTGGAAACACGGCAACCATACCCCCTTTAAGCTGTCATTACGACATGCCAATAAGGGCATCCACTTTGTAGGCCTTGCCTACCATCCATCTGGATGGAGACTTCTGTAGAATCCATGGGCTCGTACATAGAAACTCAAAGTCATTAAAATGGCAGGCAAGTTGGTACCGGTTGTCAACGTACTCTTAACTAGCTCCGACCCCGTTTAGAGCAATAGATTTAGGCCTTTGGCCACAGTTCATGTTTCAGTAAAGGAGTCGTAAAGCCTACAAGTGTTTGGATCACGCATGAAGAAGCCGACTTGTGGGTTAACTCACCAATGAGACATGGCTTCACTCGTTTCCAAACGCTAGAAGAGCGGATCGACCTACCTGATCATCGTAGACAAACTTCTGGAAGGCACCAGCGTCACCGTCACACTGACCCAGAATGAGGTTGTCGTGGATGTGCTGTGCACCCAAGCAGCCCACAGAGGCAGTCAACTCGCCTGCTGTGGACACCGAGAAGGTCTGCTGCGCACTGTTGCCACTACCTCCGCCGATACCGCGACACGCCGCCGCGGCGATGACTTGACCTTTGCGCCCGCCACCAGTATCAAAACACAGTTCGTGAACCGGGTTTCGTATCTGTAATGTGGCGACATTTGCCAAAGGAATGTTACATCACAGCAACCATAATTTACTTATCCATGTTGATTAAAAATTCGGGTTTGAATAGACTGCGATAAACGAGTGCTAAGACTTGACACCACAATAAGCTTGAATTATGAAATAGGCATTTTTGGGAAGCATACTTTCACCTGTATTACATCACTTGTAATGTTGCATGCGCCTCCCGATAATACAGTTGTTTTCTATGGTTTGTTTTTACTAGAACGATGATGCGCGCGCAGAGGGTGATATGACTTGATGAAAAACTCAACATGCTCTCAAAAAGTATAAAAACTAAAAAGCGACTGAACATCGACATCGCGGTAGCAAACAGTGTGGATTGCACACCTGTCCCAGCCTTGCGATGTGTGGCCGTATGTTTGATTCAGGAAAGATATTTTGGAGGTACCAGGAGAAACTTCTGCACTTGAGGCGCCGTCGAAGGGCAATTCTCTCCGACACATCACCGAATTCGAATGTTCGTAGAGCTTTTTTGCGAAGGAAAATACAAACAGCATGGGATTACTTTACTAATACCCACTATTCTATTAGCCATATAACGTACAACACCTTTAGACTAGTGAGTAAATAAAAGCTGTGAAGAGAAGACTGAAGTACATCACACATTAATAAGCCAATGAGGCATTCTGAAAGATACAGGACAAAGTGAAAGTAGTAGAACGCTAAAGCCTTGAGTCATTCTAGGTGGAATAAAGTCATATGTAGACTTAGACATTCAGCAAGTCTCGAATATAACAACTAAAAGTGTAAGTTGTCTTCTCACATTAAATTGCTAAGATTCTGTGGGCACCCTACAATGCTTCGATGTATATATGATAAACGAAACAAACGGGAATAAATGAGCCCGTGTTTGCATCGATTAACCATAAAATATTAACTATCACATACAGAGATAGTGAGTCTTTTCTTTGGTACTAAATTGCAAACGCTGTCGTGAGAGGTTGAAGGAGGGGGTAGGAAGTGGGGAACTTACAGGGGTCAAGGGTGAAGGGCAACTCGATGAACTCGTCTAACCAGACGCGAGCCGTTCGTACGCGATTACGGTGGAGGACATGAGTAACACCGCCGGGCCATGAGTACGGCGAGACTTTGCGGAAGACATGGCCCACCCGGCTACAGGGAATGATGAGGAGCTCGCCCCCGCATTGCCACACTCGCAGCGACATCTCCACGTTCTCACCGCCCCACACCTCCATGCCCTCATCATAAGCGCCCAACTATGTCACGGGGGAGGGAGACGAATAATCCCAACAGGTATTTTGGCATAGTGTAAAATAACTAGGTAGGGAGACGCAAAGTCTACACAGCCTTGCTTTCCTTCCAATTCAAGCAACGATACAATAGATGCTTCTTTATTGTCTTCAATTGATAATAACACGTTTTGTTAGCTCATGGAGAGTCGGTTGTTTGTTTATTAAATGAAAGTGGCTAAATTAACTCGACGCGATTTCCGACGGTTACATTACGCTAAAGTCTTCAACTGTCCTTAGTAGGCGTTCTACCAATAAAATACCTTTGAGTAACGAACTGTTAAATGCCCACATCGACAGTGCAAAGTAAAAAATAAGATTATTGCCCGAAACAGCTTTGTAAACCTTTTATTAAAAGTGAAACAATGCTTCAAACTCCAAAGTCGTAAGTCAAGACAAAATGATGAATTCGACTTGCACTATAGAAGTAGTCTCGTCGAATGAGGAAAAGTCCACCAGCCATCGCAGGCGTGCGAATGGGCATGGCGGGGTTGTGGTGGCGCCTGAGCTCCTCTCGGGGAGAGACAACATCCCAGTCGAAGAGGAGATCCCAACTGAACACGCCCCACGTCTTTTCTGTACCTAAGATGCCAGTGAGATTGGAATCAATTTGATGCAGTTTATAAATGCTCCCACTCTCTGAGTCCTTGAGGAACTGTGACGTGTACCTTGAAGCGAAGCACAAATAACCTGTTACAAGGACAGCCGAATACCAGAAAATTGATAGGAATCATTCTTCGAAAGGAAATTATTATTCGAGATGAAACGAAGAACTCAGAGCAAATAGTTAAATGGAACAAACAATGCGCACTCAAGTATAGATAATTAAAAACAGACACCAAGGATTATTACGACTGTGATTTCGTCATGAATACCCAAAACCTACCCACAAGTCACCACAAATTTAGTTTACTGAAAATTGGTGCAAATTCCGGTATCTTCACCAACAGGTGAAATAATATGCCGAACAAAAAGAACACGAAACCGTGTGCGATCGTGATGAACCACGAGAGAAGTGCCAACTCAGAATGATAGCTTAATTCCGTCTAGTAATGTGGTCGTTACGTGTTTTTTTAACGCGAAATAAAAATAAGAGCAGTGAAATCGATAGATGCAATTATTTTTAGTAAAAAAATGTTAGAAAGGTGTAAAACAATTGGTGTACAAATATCAAGGGGCAAGTGTTGTAGTCATAAAATTTGGACATTTTGAACCATGAATTCCGGATTAACAAATTGCAGCATTCGCATTGCCACGAAACAATAACTACGCCTATTTTTTAATCTCCCGGAAGTGTATTCTGCTGGCCTCTTAAAATTTTTATACTAAGCCGGCTTTCAGATGGGTAGTGCTTGAAAAGACTTCCTGAGAGAAGACGAGTCTCAGGGTGTGAATGTGAGCGAGGCTATGAAGTGGACTTGGGGGAAGGGAAGAAGATACATACTTTGGAGGTACTCGAAGGTGGTGTCGGAGATGACATCGATGGCAGGACAAACAACGGAATGAGGATTAATGAAGACGTGGACAATGAGAGGCTCCAGCCATCCTACGGTCACCTCGCAGTGGGCGTCGAGGAATGTTAGGGTGCTGCCTCGCGCCACTCGCGCTCCCGCAAGACGTGCCCGAATGAGGCCAGAGCGCTCTCGCAGTCGCAGCAATCGTACCTGCGCTCCCAGCGCGTCCACATAAGTCTCCAGGCTAGCACCCAAGTAGTCTGTAATTCACGGTCTGCGAATTTAGTCGAAAATCATTACTTCTGCGTTGAAAATGTTTCTGAATTGACGCCCATATTATCTTTAAAGCAGATTGTTAATTCAGTTAATCAAAAACTAAAAATAGTAGCCGAAGATCGATATTGCGCCGACTTAAGTTTCCTATTTACCAGTACCTCCACCACAATTCCGAGGTCGAAAGACCTCACGAAAGTCTGCTGGTTCCTCGAAACCACCACAACCACTGACCACGAACTAGTCAATCAAGTGAGGGCAATGAAAGCGATGTAATGACTGCAATTGACGTTATCGAGTTTGTTGCATTCAAAGCCTTTTCCATTTACGACCTCCCGCTTCTGAGGTGGGCCTATGAAAATATACTACAACTTTCATCGGACGGATAACAGAACTACGCTATATGGAAATCACGCTCTAAACACGAGATGCCCAAATTTAAGGGTAAACCAAGCATCGCTTACTGTCTACCCTGCACAAACGTGATGGTGGGAAAGCGCTTACACGACGGTACCCAAGTACTGTGCACGATACTCATTTACTCTATCGGCAAAGGCTGTTTGCAAGTAAAAAAATAACTTTGGTAAATGACAGAGAACTCAGAAAAAATTTTCAGAAAGACATACAGAGACTACAGGCAAAATGAACAGAGCTAAACTAAAATAATATAAAGTATTAATTAAAGAAAATTAAATAATCTGAAATTGCACAAATAGCAAATACAAGCCATTCCCTGAGACTCAAGAAAGAGACGCAACCACATGTTGCGATAGAAGATTTTAAAACACCCATTACCCACTCTCCCAGTTTGAAACAAATAATTGCGCCCTGAATGGAAAATGAAGCCTTAATATGTGGAACAACCTGTAAACGTTTCGAATGGTAATTGGTTCGCCCGCGAAGCTGATACCTTTAAGGGCTAAGAATTTTAAACGACGGCGAAAAATTCCCCACCAAAACTGCACATTAAAATGAGACCCTGACCCTGAGAATAGCAGAAGACATATTGAGTAAAGCCAGGGTTTAGTAACGCTGGGGAACTGAAACCTTACTACATTGTAAGTTTGACATTAACAGCACGAATTGACACGGTCAAATTAAAACTGAGTAAAAAAATTTGAATAGCTGTAAAAGATATCAAAATAGGGGTTGGGAAACAAAATACCGAAGTGCATTTTGGAACTGATGCACGCATACACAAGTAAAATGAACTGCAGCAACAAATAGTATGGAATGTTTGATGAGTTTTTTACAATTGCATCAAAAGCTTGGAATAAGCCAGTTGCAATTGTTTTGTTAATAATTTACAGTTCAGGGCGCGATAGGTAAAACGTTTCTACTGGAGTAAAGGCAGAACAGATTAATCAAAAGCAACAATCTTACTGTCGTAACCCTGGCAATACACTAAGAGGTGATGGGTTAGTCAAACCCGCGTCACAGTAACACAAACAAAAAAGCAGCGGTAAAGCAGAGTGCGAGACTACGCTGGCCTAAAGTGCCAACTTGGTGTAGCGTCGGTTAAGATACTGTTTACTACCAGCAACCTATGCACAGGTGAAAACACTAGAGATCATTCGCTGAAATTCTTTCGTCTATTTGTCCACCCTCTCATGGTAAAAAATATAGCTGATTAATGTGAACTGGGAATACAATATAACTTTTACTTCATATCAATAAGTAACTATTCACAACAAAAACACGGGTAATGTTAACGGTAAAACTAAGCTGCCCTCCAGCCCGCGCCACTTTAACAAATTCTTCGTACTTTGTTTGCATCAGCAAAGAAAACCTCAATTTTATTCAGCAAAATTTGAAACTATCCATTCTACAGAAAGTATATTTTAGTAAACGTATGATTTCATCATACTGAACTCAGTATCGTTTTGAGGGGCGCGGCAATGTTTTAAAATAAACAGATAAAAACAAGACATAGATAAGTGAGGGTGGTAGCATAGGCCATTAAAGTGAAGAAACATTAACAAAAATGACCTACCGCGATCACTAGCATCGTCGACGAGAATAACCTCCTGCAGCAGTTTCGATGGCGATCGGTTGAGAACGGAGTGGATCGTACGAAGGAGGGTGGACCAGGCCTCATTGTGGAAGACAATGATTACACTCGTGTTCAACCCCGACTTCTCCGCCATTTTCACCTGCTCACTGCCTCGACATCTAGTAAAGTGACAAGCACATACTGTTTATTTGCACCCTTTTAACCGGACATTAATAGCACGTGAGGATTCGGCCACGCGATGCTAAGGAAAAATAGATTATTTCCAAATAATTTAATCTCGACCTAGAGATGGTCTACAAAGAATGAGAAGATTGTAAATTGGAATTAGTCAGTTTACAAATTAATTATGAAGCCAACAGTCGAATACGGTAAAAAATTATCCAATTTCTCTAGGACTACAGTAGTGACTTTTCATGCTTGTTTCCTAGGCAAATGAAATTCAAATATGCGAAATGTTGCAAAAGGCTATACCTCAAATTATCTTGGAATGCTTTGCTACAAATATTTTTAAATGAAAAATAAAATCAGGTTGTCGGAAAATCCACTAGAAAAAGGCATATGATAAGCGAAATGTGAATGCGTGCAGGGACAAAGAGTAGTTTTGGGCCACCGAAAAGGCCATTGGCGAATGAAAAGATGTACCAACCGTCTAGACGACTGATGCAGTCCATTGGGCACGCAAGAACACGTTTAAGGAGGAGAGAGGGGGAGGGGGGAGGGGAAGATATTAATCATCCACAGATTGTGGACAGAACTGGTGAAAGTATTTTCAGCCCCAAGCACGTAGCAGTGAAATGGCTAACTCAGAAGAGCGACTAACAAGTGAAATATTTACTCGCTTATCATCCACCAAAGGCAGCGTTGTAGTCAATACTGCGACAAAAATGAACACTGAGGAAATATTTGTGTGCGGAAAGAAGAAAAAGAAAGTTGGATTACAGAGCAAATAACACCAAGGTGAATGACTTAAATAATTGTGAAATAAACAAATGAGAAAAAAAACATTGGCTGAAAGCACAGTTTAAAAAATTTAAAAGACATTTGGGAATAAGGAATAAAAGGACTCAATAAAAATAGGGTTTTAAATAGCCTTCAGAGGTAAAGGAAATAAATGTGACTAATGAGAACACAAGATTTAGTAGAAATACTCATTCGGAGTCGAATAGGCCACATTAATCGATGACAATCAACCATTTTAGAATGGGGAAGCAGGAATGGATTGACTATAAAAGTGGTGATAGGGGAAATAGGCAAAGGACATAAAAACTAGAAATCGCGCATAAAAGTAGAGCGATTTGTTCTTTTTTAAAAAATCCGCGTAGGTTCCAAATCGTTGCAAAATTTTACAACTCCTTAACGTTTTTTGCGGCATTAAGGATTTGTGGAAGACATGAGTTTGTACAGAGTACCGACCTCTTACTGCTAAATAAAGTACTTATTGTCCAAAATTTTCTTTGGCATATGAAACCCAATAGGAAACATTGCTTGCATACAAGTTTTCGGCCCCTAATAAACTAGGAATTACTCTGTTTCACTTATTTTCTTTGGAAAATACCGAAGATAGATAGATAGACAAACGTTTTGACACTCAAAATGAATTACACCACAAAACACCTCACAAAGTGTAACACTAATAAGGGTAGCAGTAAAGTAAAGCGGCAAATTGCGAAAGTGGATGCAGGATTCGAAAGCAATAGAGGGTTGATACGAGGAAACAGTAATTATGGGCGGATAAATTTGTCAAAACCAGATTTATTACGAATAAAAATACAAGAACTGCATACTAGATTTAGACTAGGGCTGAAGAGAGACTAACGATTTCCAGCCCATTAAGTGTAAACAAAAAACTAAAATTTTGGTGACAAGAACAAGCAAATAAACCTACGATGGGTGCCGCACATCAGGAAGAGATCGGTTGACACTAATGAGATTACTGACCACAACATCAAACTGATTAAGGCCAAATTTGGCCTTTGAGTCGGCCATGAGGTTGGCGGGAAGACGAACAGGCTTACCGCCCTCGCCCAGAAGGGATGGCAAGCCGCCACCACCACCGCCAAGGCGTGCAAGGAGCGCCGCTGCACCCCCACCACTCAACCGACCAAAGAGGCCGTTCTGTTGCTGCTGTTTTTGAGGATCCTTCTTGTTTCCTTTCTCAGTTGCGTCGCCAGCTAGTGAAAAATCATAACCAGTTCATTAATCATGACAGATATTTAGAGTGAGATAGACTGCGTTTTATCTTAACTCGTGCAGCGATAGTGAAGATTTGCTACAAATAAATTCGCCATCGCCAACAATAAAGGTAATAATACCCTAACAAATCAGCAGGAATATCTTGCATAAAGGCGTGGGGGTGTAGATTTAAGGCCAGGGACTTTTAAACAGGTTTGGCCATCTACCAAAAAATATCATGGTTTAATAAACGTATCCGTCGTTATGCAGTCCCTTGCGTAACTACACAGGACACAATTACGAAATTTTCGCAAAAAAAGGAGCACTGGAACCAGTAATGGATACAGACTTACAGGGAATTATTAGGAGATGTAAAAGAAAAAATTGGATGCATATCCAGAAGATGGAAGTAAGAAGTACTATCTTTAGAACAAGTCTCTTATCAACCGATCTCATTGTTCAGGACAAGCTATTGTTCCTACGATCTTCTCTGTTTAGTCGAAGGCGTCAGATCCCAAATCTAGACAGTTAAAAAACGCAACTTTACATAGCAGTATATAATTGAATGGCCCTACGTCATTGGCAAAACTTCCACAAACTCCAGAAAGGAACAAACAAACAAACAAAGGGTATCATCTCAGAACACGAATGAAACCTTACCTCAAACACAAGATTTAAGTTCTATTAATGTGCAAAACCATTATAACCCGGATCCTTTTCGAGAAATAGGAAAAACTGGGATCACAACAACAAGCCTGAACTAGTAAGACAGCAGATATTTGAAGTATGTTCGACAACTTATTCGCGTGGCATGCTTCAACAGTTAAATGATTATGCCACTGTTGACTCAATGCTTTTCTCAATTCCTTTACAAATTCTACTCAACTCCACTGCATGTGTAAAGCTAATTTAGAACGTTTGAGATGATTGTTTCACTTGTCTTGAAGTGTGAGTAAATGCAACGTTTATACTTATTTCTAAGGATGAAGCAAAAAAAACCTAAAATCGGCACAAAACCAAAAAATCTCAGTAAGTGGCATTTACCAACGACATCACCAGATCAAGCACATTAGAGTGCAGCGTAATTTACCATATGAGCTATTAATAGGCTGACAAACACATTTGCTTAGAAGAAACAAGTCCTCATCAAAACTTAACAGAATGGTGGAACTGTAGAGTAAGAACTCAAACGGTGTTTACCGTCAGATATGATAAAGGTCGGCAAAATCACTCAAATAAAAATAACCACAGATTTATCCGAATAGGACCAAGGGGTAGACTGAAGGCCAATCGCGTATGCATTTACAGTGAAAAAGCGCCAACCTACACGGATTTAAAAGAGCACTATAGCACGAGAATCACCATTTTCTTTGAGAACAACGATTCTTATGATTCATACATAAGACGATGGGGAACTAGATTAATTCTATGTTGAGTTCCAAAGATGAAGCAACACCTCTTCGTTACGCGGTGCAGTGCACGCAGTCAATTCGGATGATTGACAAGGGTGAATTCTACGGGAAAACCATCACAACTTATCAACGTCGGCGAAAAAGCAAGGCTAGCCCTCGACCTAGAAATAATGTAGAACATTAAAACAAACATTCTGAAAAATTTTATTTTAAATGCAAAATATCAAACTCAATCTTGTTTTAAAAAAGTCAACAAGCTGTTAAAAAATTAATCAAATAAAGTTGAGGTTTTCTTTAGTGCTTCACTTAGAAAATAAGAACTTTTGTATGCTAATATTCCTGGTAGTTACTTAACACTTTCAAGTAACTACTATTAAAAACTTCATTAGCACGTGTTAAATCGAGTTTCCATTTAATCATCAAATGCTGGATGGGTTCTAGTAATCAGAAAGCTGCCCAAAAATTGCTCAGGCTCCCACTCAGTTTTCGTGTTGACTTCTTTGATTTTTACAGTTTCATAGCGGCGTTTTTAAGGGTCTCGATATATTCAAGGTTGACTGCTCTAGTGCTTGCTCTAGTGTCTCTGGTGTCGTGATGGTTGTGAACGCAAAAGTCGTTACGAGGAGGGCGAAAGAGCTTTTCCAGCAAAAATCCTTTGATGCGTGCCTGAAGGAACTGCAGGTTTTCTCAAGAGATACTTATTTTTCATGCGAACTATTTGGCTAAGAGGAAATCTTTATACTTTTTTGCATTCCCAAAATATTCACTGGAAAGCGCATTAATCCTATGTGTCCTAGAAGAGGTTTGGTATGCTAGCAATAAGATGAATTGTTGGTTATGGATTTCGAGCATCAATTCACTTCTTGTCTCCTGCTTATCCTCGAATTAACTGGTTTTGATTTTTTTACTCAATTTCGGCATGTATAATTGGGATTCTCGTGCCAATTCTACTCTTTATTTGTTGAAACTAGCCTGTTTTCGAAGAAGAAGGGGGTGATAAGAATGTCACGTGTCTTCTTCTTGCTTCTGCCTGCTATGACAATTTGGGGAATGAGGACAAAGCTGTGGATACGGTACACAAAGTCCTCAGGCTGGACAACAAAAACTTAACCGCCTGGCATGTAAATGCGATACATAAAATTTGGCTGAGAGTCGTAGCTTTTTTAAGTGTTCTTTGATTTTTCTTTCAGGGACTTTCCAGATTCTGCATGAAAGATCCGAACCGTTTCTACTCACTCGCTATTCACTGCTTCATGCATTTGATTCCTCATTACACAAAGTAGTATAATTTTTTCCCACTTTCCTTTTATCTCTTTAAGCGAGGGGACTCCAAAGAAACGTCTTGAATGCCTAACAGACTTTCTTCATATTCTCGTTCGTTATCGTTTGGAGGTAAGTGGAATTATGCTTTTTACTTTTCCAACAGTTTCATTTATAAGGAATCTCAGGTTAGATGTTTTGGTCGAAGTATTTGGTGACGCAATCCCATCATGCATTTCCCTAAACTCCTCATAGAATAGAATGGACGATGCTGTCTTCATTCGTCTTAAATTCAAATCCAGATCTTGCTGGAAGCAGATATTGCTCACTCATGGTTTCCAATATAATACCATGGGGACAATTTAGCGATTCTGTTCACTGTCAAGATTTCCAATTAGGGCATAACTCGTATTTGAACCTAACCTAGTTTCTCACCTTTCAATATTTAATCCATAGCTTCCACCTGGGCTGCCATCACTGAGGGAATCATGCAATCTCGTTCTTGCCTCATATAACGCCGACTCTTTCGCCCTCGAAGCTGCTGTCCGATTATTGATTGAATCAGCAATCTGTAACTACCTTTCTATAATTACGGTTATGAATGCCCTGAGAATGTGTTTTCACTTCGCAGTAATTGAAGTGCTACTTTAGGTTCTATTCCGTTTGCGATTAATCCTAGAACCTTATTTCATTATAAAACGCTCGCTAACTGTCAGAGTGGCAGGACCTACCTTCCTCATGTTCATCGTCATCGATTTCTCTACTTGATATTCTATTTGCTTACTTGTTTACTTTTTTTTAGTTTCACCTCACCCGCAGGATGAAAAAGCATTTGAATGTTTCACAGTCAGCTTTACAGGTCTAAATGTGAAGCAAACTGATCTGATTTTGCTAAAAACCTATACCGAGCGATTGAACAATTGTGTCGACGGCAGAAGTGACACCATGCACTTTACATTAGCGCTTGCTGAATCCTTCCTGGAGACGTGCCACGCTTTGAGTGAAGGATATTTCGATACTCTACGGCAATCTTTCCTTCGTCTACAGGAACTCTCGGTACACGGGCTTAAAGTGGGAGAGAGGTGGCAGCGACAGGGTTTCTTAGACGTACATAGTAAGTTTAGGTTTGCTAATTTGTGAAAATTATTTCTACGGTATTGTTTGGTTTGACTTACTCTTTTTTCTGTTTGCTACTTCACCATCGCATTTCTTCGCAAAAATACACCATTGTTTGCTATCTACTTCTAGTATCGGCGTTGAGTGCGATCATTACGCACGTATTGAATGATTTCACTCGCTGTGATTTTATTCTACAAGATTGTAAGTTTGTTTATTTATGCCTCTATTTTCATGAACCACTGCCATTCCGGCCCCAGAACTTACCCTACTCTCTTGCTAACTCAGTAATGGACTTTTGCCGTTCAAGTTATGCGCAAGTGGCTAAGGATATTGCCTTCTTTACCAACTTTCCAAATGCGCCCCCGAGTACCATGACAGACTTTCTGACACCGCGGCTCCTCTATACTCCTGTTCGTCTCTTTGGCAATTCTTTGCCACAAGACCAAACCCCTCTTCACCGTGTGTTCCGTTGGGCTGGTTGTCTACTCCTCAGTAACGCGGCGAAGTCGAATTTCAGGCACTTGTTGGTTCCAGCAATCAGTTTTTACTCAGCAAAATGTCTGGTTAGTGCAGAGATTTAGCTACTGTGTTCTAGGGCGTATATTATCTTTCCTTCATTTAATTCCTTAGAGCACGGAAGAAAAACTCACTTGGCCCCTACCTCAAGCCGTTCTTTTCACAGAGTGCTGTCTTTTCGTGGATGATATTACAAATCTACAAAACCTTGTCGACTTTCCTTCTTCATCCGACTTGCCTAAAAGTTTTTCCATTGAGGTAACTCTAAGAACTAAATTGGTCAAATTGTGGTTCTCTCTACGGTGTCATGGTTTGGATCAGCTATCTGTACTTCAAGGTAATTGTTGATTATGGTAATTATACGTGTTCTGGATTACCACTTACCTTTGATTCAGCCAGTTTTATGCACAAAACCGGTAGCAGCAGCAAGCATAGAAATTTAGAGCTTTGCTAATCTTTGTGTTTATACAAGCCTAGGTGTTCGGTTACAAAAGTTTTGCCCAGTAAAAGTAAGATATTTTTATTTTTAATAGAAGTCTTAAGACTAAGAAGCTCTATAGAAGAAAGCGGATTCTCTGCGCATAACCACAACTTAGCTGGTTGGTTGCTGCTCAAACTGCCTTCGGCACCGGTGGATGCGATTCTGGACCACTTTAATCATGGGATCAAATCGGACAAAAATTACTATGTCAATTATCTCAATATTGGCCATGCTTTTCGCTTGAAGAAGCAGGATTATGTGTAAGTTTGCTGTTTGTTTTAGTGAAGAACAGTATTCTGGTTAAATACCTTTTTTGACTTGTCATTGTCTCCGTGCGCTTTACTTTGGTCTACTAAAATATTTTTTGTCTTTGAAGCATATTGCGTTAACGGTACTGTGATTCAAATAGCTTTTTCAAACCATATACACTATGCCAAGTGTTGACCTTCCCTCGATTTAAGACGTGCGCTCCAAGCCTTTCGCCGGTCATGGCAACTTGTTCCAGGTCATCCCCAAATAGCGCATTCGCTGGCTTCCACCTTTTGCAAGCTGGGAAAAATCGTATGAGTTTGTTATTTAATGTTGCAATTTACGTCACAAAACTCGTGAAGTAAATTTTGAGTTTCACAAATGCGTAGTATCTTGTGCAGCCCATTCGGGGAAGCTCATGCTTTTAACGAATTTATGCGAAACCAGTTGATGTTATGCATCGAGCCATTACTTGAAGCTAGGTTCGCTATTACCTGCTTTTACTTGTCATCTCTTTCAGGAAGACGCGTACGAAGTATACAAAAAGACTGATCACAAGTAGGGTGTGTTGCGATTTTACACTCTTTTTGTACTTTTAAGTAGTCGTCAAAATTTATTTTAAGGCTATTTACTCCTGCAATGTGTCTTAACTACGGTCTAATCGCTCTCCAATTGAGGAAACTTGCCGAGTGCGTTCCAGCACTACAGAGAGCCGTAAGGTCTCAACCGACGAATCCGTGAGGGCTTTCGATTACAATGATAGCTGATGCAGTCTAGTGGCGTGGCTGCTCTAATACAAATTTTTTTAGATTGGTGTGGGAGATCCTAGGAGAGAGTTATATGGCACGCGGAAGCTTTGGAATTGCATTGCAGTCTCTGGAGAAGTCAATTCAAGTAATCTTCTATCATGTAATTTAGTTAGAGGTTAAAGTATTTGAACACTTTCGTCTGTTCCACTTTCCTTTCAGCTTGATCCCAACCGTCTGATGTCACAAATATTGTGAGTTTTGAGATAATCTAATTAGATCACCTATTTTGGTGCATTTCACAGCCCTCTCTCTTCATCTAGATACGCCCAAGCCTGTACTGCTCTCTCTGACTACTCAACTGCTCTCACAACCTACAGTCGTGTTATAGAGCTCCTTAAGCATCAGAAGCTCCACTCTTTGTCCCTTCTTGCCAACAAGGGTTTGTCAGGAAAATCATCATTTCATTCTTTCGATCTGATTATTTATAACTGTCTTTTATTTAAAATCGTAGGAATAATTGAACTGAACGTGAAATTGGCGGCACAGGATTTAAATAATGGAATGCGAACGGCAGCGGTTGATCACATCGAGACTGCTCTTTCTTATGGTTCGAGGTGATCTCATCAGTTTGTTTTCTTAATGGCTTTTTACCTTGAATATTTTATTAGTGTCACTTGAGCTCCATCATAACAACTTTTACAGGAGTATGTCACATTCGTGCGTGTGGATGGGTCAAGGACAATGTCCACAATGTTTAAAGTGCTAATCTCCTAGTTTGCGCTGACCAAACTGTGATGGGTCCACTTTATTTAAGTAACATTTCGTTAGTTGTCAGCGTTTTCTGGAGCCCTTCATGATTGTGACAATTGCATTGTGGTCATTGCAATCGTCCGTAATATGATTTTGCAAGAAGTGGATTCTTTGAAGCATTGAGACACCGAACTCAAACTGTACTTGGTTTAAAATGGCCTCTAATAAGATTTATCAGGAATTCATGACTTTTGGAAGCGCTGATAAGTCGCGATTCTTGCAAAGAAATATCAACGATAGCTTTATGGGTACTTTAAACAGTATTTAATTGCTTTTATTTTCTGTGGCTTCAGTATTCTTCAATGTATGCCAGCGAGCATACCCCAATGGCTCTGGTACCACGTTGGCTATGCACTGAGCCTCCTTCTTGCTTTTCATGACACCAATTTAAAGTGCGTTTATGCCAAACCCACTTTCATTTTTAGCAACTTTCAAAATCATCACCACTTTTTCCTTAAATCCAGAGTTCGCGTCCCAAAAGTCTTTGTAAGTTTTATGAAGCATTATCCAAAATCCAGAGAAGGCGAGACAATATGCCTACTAGGCATAGCTTCCTGCATTGATCTCTCCAGCATGTGAGTCAATTTAGTTGTAGAACGGTACGAGATCAAGGTTTAGAGTTATGTAATTTGTTGCTGTTAACTCTCTTTGCTATCGCTTATTGTCGATTCTTTAATATTTTTTGTCAGAATATAGTAATTATCTAATTTATCAGAGCCCATACCTAATTCCTTTTTGTTTTGCTCTGTATCTGAGAGTGTCGGCTTCTCATCTGGTTAAAAATTGTATTTTTTGCCCAAATACTGCCCTTTTGCATGTTAAAATGCTGAAATGACGTATTTGCCATTGTTTCCAGAATGCTGTCTCTTTTTCTAAAATCCTCCACCGACTCTGCGATGGGACGTGAGACACTTCTTGCGTGGATATGCTTGGGCTTGTTGGAGCTCTCGCGGGCTAATCATGCCCAGGTAGAGGGTGAAGGGGAGGTGGCTAAATCGCTCTTTGGGAAGCTCAGGTGTTTTGCCAAAGCGGGTCATCGCTTCCTCCTCCAATCGGAGGCGTGCTTTTTAAAGGCTCTTCAAGTTTGCACACAACTGCAGCCCGGTAGCGACCAGCTGGCTGCACTCGCATGGTTCGGCATGGGCTCGGTACTTGCATTGGGAGGAGGTACGTCCACTTCATCCAATGTCTGCTCTTTTTGCAATGCTTGCTCACATCAAATATTTTTTGCCACATTGAGTTCATTGCCCTCTACTTCGCTCTTCACACCTCAGATTGTGATTTCTTAAAATAAGGTTTTTCTTTGCTAAATAAACTGCTTTAGTTTTAATACTTGTGTTATTTATAGATATGGTGGCGAAACAATCAACATATTGTTTTGCAATGTCCTTTTCACTCTGTAATCAAGTAAGCTGTTTACCATCCTTTGCATTTGAGTTCTCCGATCATTTTATCACGATTTTCATACTGGTAACATCAGTGCTTATTTTTTATCCAAACGATCAATTTCCCTGGGAATCTCAACAAGCTTCGGCATATCCTCTTCACTCGTCTCTTGTAGCTCTTACACGCTGGTGTTTCTCTTGCCTCAAGACTCCTTCAAATGAATCGAAAAGAGGTGAATTTGTTGGTACTTACTTTGATACCATCGTCATTTTCGTGCAGTTTTGATTTTTGAACCACCAACTTTAGCGACATCATTAAGGGTTCATAACATCTAGATTTGGCGTGTTGTGTGTAAATAGTTAGGTTGAAGCTATGATTTTACGCTTTTAATGGACGTTGTCGCCACTTCTCTTGCGATTTCCATCATATCTCTCCTTGTTCGTGGTTTATGGATGTTTAAGAATGCATTAATATCTATCCCTTTCTCCCCTCGTCGATTGCAAATCGGCATCTACAGGATGCGCGTTGTGTTCTGGATATGTGCCAGCGAAAAGACTCCCAGTATCACGGCTATTGGCTTGTTATGGCCCAACTAGCCTCCGTCAATCTCCACCAGACTGCTGCTGTTGCCAAATTTGGTGAACCAGGTGAAATCCAGTATCTCCTACAATCTGTCAGCTGTGGATTTAATGTATGCTTCAATGTTTACTTTCTTTACCATCGGGCAATGTTAACCTATTTTCTTTGCTTAAATCCTTTGATCTCCACTCACTGTAAATATTAGCGTTGGCATCGTGCTGACTTTGTACGATATTTGTTTAGCTGGACGCCATGTGGCATATTCTACCAAGGGTATTCCAGACGTTCAAAAGGTCTTTCACTACTGAAACCAGCAGTTATGATGAGGAGAACATAAAGTGGTCCCGACTGGCTGCAGCTGAATACCTCAACCGATGTTTGGGCAAGTCGTCTGAATCACGGCTTAGGACATGTTCTTCTTTCACCCAGATTTTGGGTGGCATATCTGTGCTCTTAATCATCGGAGGCACTTTCTTGGAATGTTTTGATTTTTTCCATTATCACAATCAATATTTATACTCACCAGGGATGTTTTTCGCTTGAAATGTTCTTTGAACGTTTATTTGGTCTTGTTTAGAGGAACCAAAGTACATACCGAGTTTAAACAATCCATTTTTTATCATTTAGCATTTTATCCGAATGATTATCGTCAATGGCATGATCGGGGTCTCTTGCTCCACTTATCGGGTCTTCCCCATCCAGCACACTATTGCTTCAGGCGGCAAGCTTCTTGATTTGATCCTATATATTGCTGCTTTATCGTTTTGCTGGCTGATCAAAATCCATCACGAACTTCGATGTCATTGTTAATTCATTTAACATAACCATGTTTATGTAATTTGGCTTATTGTAACGTTTTTTTGTTTCGTCTGTTCAATTGTAGTGCCTATGATCTCCTCTCAGAGCTCACACCGACTGATTATGAACGCCTCACTGTGAAGGCCCATTACTTTCTTTCTTCCTGCTGTCAGTAAGCTATGACTTCATTCTCTCAGTATTTCTTGCTACCTAACCATTTCCCCCACCAGAGTGTTGAAGCGTTTCATCTGTTTTAGAGGGAAATTCGACCGACCTTTGTGTGAAGAATTCCAAACCCTCGCAGCTGACTCGTCTGCTAGCTGTGGAGTCCATGCTGCCAAAGCCTTCGCTCTCCTTTCCAAAGGAAATTTGGAAGCGGCTAGACACAGTTCGTTTTGTCTTTTTTGAACAATTTGTACTACTCCATGCTGATCTTTGTTTTCACTACCTCATGCCACAATTGGGCTAAAAATAATTTGTATTTGTAGTTACTGAGCAGGAATTTATGCTAATGAATTCCATGCGAAAGGTACTTAGGGTATGTTATCGCAGGATCGATTTAACGTGTCCGTTTGTGTGAGCTCTAAATACACTAGGATCGACCTTTACTTCAGTCCTCGTAAAAGCCTATCGAGCCGCAGGCATGGAGGCTACTGCCGACGGTCTGAGCTGCCTGGCGCCAGCCCTTTTGCATGCTACTTTGCCTTTGGAGGCGGAGGGGCAATGGAAGGAATTTATTTCTTCTCAATTTGATCCCCTTCGACGTCTCATCATCGCTGAAGGTCTGAACGTGAAACCTCCTCCCCCAACTCCTCCACCACTTGGACGCCTTCCTTAGCCATCCGTCCTATGGTTATGAGTACTTTTTGTTCCGGGTGGGTTTCTTGCCTAACCACCTCTTATCAGACATCTCTACTTCTGTCAAACCGTCCAACATTTTTGAGCAAACGAGTCTCTAACTCAATATACGTAATAGCCTCCAAGATCTGTAGCGAAATTGAAACGTAGTTTGAACAACTTGCTATTATATTTTCATTTCATTTCAAATTTCACATATCTGCCTTGATACCTACTTGGATGAATTTAGTTTTGTACTTCCGACCTTCGCTTTTAGTTCCATAATTCATCCACCATTGAGCAAGTTAGACATCTGCTTGCCTTGAGCAAGGCATGGGCTTTTCTGCGGCCCGATTCAGAGCCCGTCTGGACTCTGTTGGCAGCGACTCTACGCCTATACTCTAGGCTACAGGATGTCAAGGAGGAGTCCAAGACGGCTGCACGGAAAGGTGCAGTTGCGTCTCTTTTCTCTGCTTTTGCCGTCTGTTCGCCTGATCCTACCTCTGAGGTATTTGCTTAAAATACTGTTGGCTGTGAAGCTGGATTAGTTTGCCATTAAGTCGAATTGGCTTAACTTTGCTCATTTGGAGAATTAACATAGGTGTATCATTTTGGTGTAAACTCAGCCGAACTGGTTTGTGGAAGAAAGAATTAATTGGTAATTAAATTAATTAATTGAGCGATATGGATTTTATATTACTTTCTTTCCACTAACCGGTATTGTCTATTGATACTGTTATGCAGGATTTTTTTCGGCTATAGGTCCTGGCACAAGAACTTGTTCATTTTGTGAACAGCACTACTCCGAGTGAAAGAATCGTCTTCAAATCCTTGAAACCATTTGTGTTGAGATGTGCACTGTTCTTCCCAAACACGTGTGGTGTCACGGAAGCTCTTCGTTGTGTCTAGCTGAATTTCTATTTTTTAAATGTAAATTCGTCTATTAATATTTATATGGTCTTACCGATAATGTGAGGTCATGTATCAACCGGCATTTTATATATTCAGTCAATATTCAACCATAATCTGTGGCGGCTCCGAAGGGTTCTAAGACCTAGGTTTTAGTACTGGTAGTCGATGACTGCTTGATGTATTTGCCGTTTGTCATGGGTGCGTGTTATTCAGTCAGTCTAAAATATCCGCATTTCCGACTTGGTACTTGGGGAACTTGGGGAAGGCCGTGGTTTGTCATGAAGTGGCGGGTCCCAACCTCATTAAGCCAAGTGCATGTTTCGTTCTTGGGTCATATACTAGCCAAGTTTAGGGCTCTGACATCTCATCTTTCTTGTTGTGCGGTCATTGTGTGCTCGCTGCTGCATAAAACCCGAAATCAGCATGATCCATAGGTATCTGTACAAAGGGTTAGAATTTTAGATTGAAACTGCTGCCTCACCTAAAGATATTGATAGTGCAGTGTTGGGCCATGTACTGTAACGCTCCGAAATCTCGTTTAGTTCAACGGATTGTACTTCGATCGGCGGAATGGACTCTAGGCCAGCACTATAGGTATAGTTCCTCTTAACATCGTTAAAATATCTCTTGCCACGCCGCTGTAACTTCTTTCCACCACAGGAAGGGCTCGGTGCACCATACCGGAGGCAGTGAAGAGCGAGCTTCAACATAAAGGGTCACTTCCCCGACTTCTTTCGCTAAAGGCTAGGCAACAAAAAAGAAGAAGGGTTACTGTCATCGATGAAGATTGCAAGAGGGTCTGCATGTGATGCATCCTGATTCCTCTATTCGCCATATTAGGACCAGTATAACGCTCTGGCCGAGCAGCGCTGAAGTAGGTACAAAATTGCATGGAGAAATGGACTCTAAACACTCATTTCAGGAGTTATTTTAACCAGATATCCTCTCAAAAGACTCGACTCTCTGCGTTCTAGCTATTGCATAAGATTCGACTCAATCTCAGTAATATATTTCCAAATGCTCTGTTATGAATTTTCAGCACTTCAGGGAATGCCCGAATTGTCACAGTTGATTTACTAATCTGGAATGGCCTCCGCAAATGCAGATTGAGCCAAAACAAGTCTATTACAGAAATTGCAAAGCGATTAGTGAAGTATATCTTTTGGTCTCCCTGCTTCCATTCCCTAAACAACAATGATATTGATAAATATATCGGCCTCCCTTCAAGGTCATCTCGTGTGCGTTAGCGAATGTCCTCTCAAGTGAGTGGAGTTTGGTTGTGCTTGATCTCCAAGACTAGGAAGGTTAAGTTATACATCGCTCATTTTTGAAGGTCGTTTTGCGAGGTTCTTTTAAATCTTGCGAGTCCAGCATATTTTGTCGTAATGGAGGACGTAAGGGTGGGAGTTCTTCTTATGTGTCTTTTGCTTTTTTACACAGACTTATAATTTCGAAGTCGAAATGACCTGCGAGGGGTGTGCAATCGCAGTGAAGCGAGTTTTGTCGCGGCTTGGTGGCGATGTTTCTTCCGTAAACACGGATGTTGAGAAAAATACCGTTACAGTTACTTCCACTCTTCCCGAGAAAACTATACTGGAAGCACTTCAAAAAACTTCTAAGCCCGTGAAAGCTATCCACTAGATGCTGATTTTTTGTATGCGAGCCTTGCATCTCATTCATAAGTTCGACTTCTGTAGTTCTTGTTGTCAGGTCTTGTTCTTACGATCCCTTCGTACTTTTATCTGAATTTGCTTATTTTCACTCAAATTAAGTTTTGGGAGCAGCTTGCTTGTCTTATTTGTATCGTGAATGCTTTTGCTTGGCGTGGAATTCATGCAGCATCATAATGCATTTCTGTGAAAATTTGGTATAATTGATTTATCTTGCCGGCCTAGCAATGCGGCACTTTGCGATTGTATTGGTAATTCTGCTCTCTCATGAATACTTATTTCATCCATTGTTTTGCTCTCAGCATTTTACTATACATTTCAAGTGATTGAGTAAATTCATGCTTGACATGGTAGTTTTATTCTAATCAGCATGTACAATCTTCTCATTTTTCAGGGTTAAATTGTGTGCCCTTTATGCTTTACCATTTTAGTAAATATTGGTCACATTCCCAAAGGGGTTAGCATAAGCATTGGGTCGGGTTGGCCTGCTCAGTCTTGTACAACACGTGGGAGTGTTTCCGCTACTTCGTTTATTCCCTACTTTCCTTATGTGACGCATGCATTCCATGATTTCCAGCTTCAATTTTCTCCCCATCGATTCTCATTGTCTAAGCCGACTTCATTTCGTCGCTTCTAATTCTACGTTATAATTATTACAGTTATGATAATAATCATCAACTAACTCAGCTCCTCAATTAAATACCTCCTTTCTTTGTTTTATTTTGTGGTGGGATTGCCCGTTTGTTTTTACCGTCTGACTCACTGATTGAGCGTTGGCGCACTAAATCTTATTACTGACCTGAAGATGTCTTCGATTTTTACATTGTATGGAGGGAATGGAAAAGCCGATGTCTTGGTGACAGTTTCACTGGCACGCTAAATTTGTGCAACCCTCCAACTCAAATGAACCTTTACACGCCGTTACCGTACGCTTTGATGTACCTTTTCCGCTTTCACCAATGTTTGTTGTTGCCATGCAGGAACATGTGGCTAAACGTAGTACTCCTTCTTTGTACTTTTGTGGCAGGTGGTAGACTTTGCAGTACGTAAGGCAGGTTTGAATTAATTATGTTTTCATTTAATATGCTCCTAATGGTTTCGTTTTTGCTTGTTCTAAGTACGCACAGCTCGTCGCCGTCATTTTTTGTAGGTGGTTAGAGAACCAACACTTTCCACTAATTCACTACGTAATACTTGCCCGTAGGTCAGTTGTTTACCCTAAAATTCACACAACTGGGACTGCAGGCGAATGGGGGATCTGAGAGCAGATTTTTGCTCAGTCGGCGAACTGGGTCATGGTCAGCCCCTGACTTATATTCACGGAAGTTTTTGCCTATTGCCTCAGAGTCACAATTTGGCCAACTTTACAAGACAGGGGACTTCTCAGACCAGTGTCGACTAGCTTCAGTTCAATGGGTAAGCACCACTTGCGGTAGTATGCTACAGTGAACTCGCATTCGGCCGCGCGGGGTTCCCTTTGCGGACCTCGCCTTTGCTCGGTGGCGTGGCTCTTGACCTATTCTGATCCGTTCGCTTGCCGGTGGTGGTCTCTGAAATGGTTATTACAAAACCTGGAAAGTTTATGAACACATGGCGATTTCCTTAGGGCGAGTTGATATCATCAAGAGTGCCTGCTCAGGAATCCTTTATGAACGCAAAATAAGCCAGTGTGGTCGTCATGTTGATATTCATTGGGTGCGTTATTTACGGTAAGTGAGGTCTTCTATAGTGCTTTGTCAAAGGAGGGTCGAGTCTCAGTTTAACAGCGTTCATGGCGTATGGACGGCTTGCCAAGTAGTATCCTCGAACGAAGGATGATCAAGGATCACTAGTGTTTAGTAATTTTTGTTTATTTCTTTAGTGGCTCCGCCTATCTCAGGCGCATCGTACGGGTCAATTGGGTACCGGAAGGTAACCTAGTGATTACCGTTCAGTCAGAGGTGACCAGACAAACACTAGCGAATGCAAGTGCGTTGGAAGCGCCTTGAGTTTAAGGCGCAAAATTACTTGGTCGCCTCCCAAGGGTCTGGAATTATTGATAAGTTAGTATTTAGATGTGACCATTTCAGTGCTTGATTCTAGCTACAACATGAAACACTTGTCTAATATAGCCAAAGACGTAAACATATATAGCGAACAAGGTGAGTAACGTGCATTAAAATTGCCCAAACTTGAGATTTTGTTTGAATCCCCTCTTGCTTAGCTTGGGCGCGTTGTTCTGTTGGCTGTCGTGCGATGTCTATATTCGCTGCATGGGGAGCGTCGACTTTCGTGCGTTTCCAGCTCCTCTGGAAATATGGTTCCAAGGTCCTGGGAACATCATTTTCGTTGGGAATCTGGTTTGGTGGAACATCGCACTCGTGGTGAGTGTGGCGATTTGAGGCGAAGGTAGGTGTGATGAAATCTCCTCATCCATTCGCGGTTTCCACTGAGGATACCTGTGATGGTTATTGCCTTCCTTGGAAGTCTGATAACCAGTTGCCGACACGCAGTTTTTTGTTGTAGGGCGCTGATTTGGTGCAGTGTCCCGCTCGTGGCGGATATGGCTATTTGAGGCGAAGGTAGGTGTGATGAAATCTCCTCATCCATTCGCGGTTTCCACTGAGGATACCTGTGATGGTTATTGCCTTCCTTGGAAGTCTGATAACCAGTTGTCGATACGCAGTTTTTTGTTGTAGGGCGCTGATTTGGCGCAGTGTCCCGCTCGTGGCGGATATGGCCATTTGAGGCGAAGGTAGGTGCGATGAAATCTCCTCATCCATTCGCGGTCTCCACTGAGGGTCCCCAGGGCGTTTCTTTTTCTGGAAGCCTAATGGGCGGTCGTTAGCGTGTGCTTCCGTTTGGGTTCCACTTCACTGTCTCTGTTTTGAACTTGCAGTTGCATTTCGTCGGTGACGTTACTTGTCTTTCCTGTACTGTCGCTCTTTGGTTTTAGCCGGTCGGGTTGTGGAGACAGTTTTTTTAGGCTGGTTCTGAGGTAAGCGGGTCGACGGTGTTTCGGCGCGACCGGCAGCTGGGGTGTGACAGTTGATCTCGCGGTTGCCCGTGCCGCGGGGTGGGGGACCTGCACGGGAGCAGTGGGCCCCGCTTGACGTGCCGGGATAGTTTTTAGGTGATATCGGAACCCCTGCTTGGGTGCGGTGGTCAGGTTTACTCTCCGGGGGATGTTGGACGCGCCTCAAGTGGGTGAGTGCGGACAGTTTGCGTCAGGTCGGCGCGCTGCTCGTCCCTCGGTGATGGCATTTCGTCTAGCGCCTTTGGGGTACCCGTTTCTAATTAACCGTGGTTGCTACCGCTGGATTGCTACACATAGCGGTGGTGACGGAATTGTCGTAGTCGGTCGACATCTCCCCGAGTATTCTGGGGTCTGCTCCTGTTGCACTTGGTGATTGTCGCACGAAGGAATTAGAGGGTTCGACCTGCGGCTCCCTGCGTATTTTGACACCGAGCCAGCGCACTGTTGTTAGCGCTCACGGTGCATTAGGCAAGTCGTGTGACCGATTTGGAGGGCCAGCTGTCACGTTTATTAACACGTTGCCAGTGCAAACGCGACGCTTAATTGATGCTTGTCGATACGGGTGGACTACACCTCATAGAGGCCGAAGCACGATTCGACTTGGTTGTCGTGTAATTTCGTGAAGTCACCGTGATGTGTTCTAAGTTTGCGTTCGGTGGTGCTTCCATGGCATTTGAAATGCATCCGGGCGGCTGCGTATTGGGGGGTTGATTAAACAACGAGATGAACGACAGTGTTTGTTCGTCTACGGATGATTTCTGGGGGGTATATGGTGGGATTGAGCAGTGAGCATGCTTGTTTAAACTCCTTAAGTGAGACACGTGTTAGTGATAAGAAGAGGCAGAGCGCGTATGCCATTGCGAATGCGTAAACAGTAGCAGTGGTTTGTTTTAACCTACTTGAGTCCATGTAAGTAGTTGGGCTATGGAATATTGTCAATTGGAAGTTGGTGTCTTATGTTCAAAACAAGAGGGGGTGGGGCTAGATCATTTCTTTTTGAAGAGGGACCGTCGTAGTTTGTGCCTACCGTGCATCAAAACGGCACAATGTAGAACATTTGCAATATAAAGATACTTATTAAGAAATGTGGGGAGATGTATATAGGTAGGATTCAGTTTCTGCTTAATTAAAGGTAGTGTTTAAGTCCACTAATATACTTCCCACAATCTCCACTAAAATAGCCATTTGGGGCATTTTTGAGGAAATTCATTGTAGTATCTTTTAATTGTGTCAACATTCAAGGCGTGTAAGCCTTCTTGTGTCTTAATGCGCGCATTAGAAAATAAAATATATAATTTTGGAATGGCTGGTGTGTGTGGATGTTTATTAGGCAACAAATATCAGAATAACTGCTTCTTCAAAACACTCATCATAGGCCAATTAGGCATGTTCTGAGTGCCGACATTCAGCAACACTGCGGTTTCTGGGTGGCCTCCCATTGAACATTAAGACGATGAAGAAAAGTAGATCCGGGTAAATGGTTGGTTGACTTCACTGATGGGTTCTTTAGTGAAACTGCTTCAAGTGTGTACCAAATAAATGGGGTCTTCACATGAAGTAAGGAAGAGCATGGATTGTGAGCTTTTGGGACATGCGCGTTCGATGGGTTACTTCTGTTAAGCGCAGGAGTGTTTCAGAGACATGGTGGCGCTTCACAATTTTAGTGGTGCAGCAACTAACAAATAATCATTAAAACATAAGCACTGCAAAAGACTATATCTAAGTCGCACGATTTTCGAAAATGATAAATTATTTTTTTGAGAAGTAAATGACCCCTATAAAATAAGTAGGCGTGCACACACGTACACTCAGATAAAAAGAATAAAGGCAGGATTCTATGATATGGGAAAAAGGTAAGGGCGATTGTCTCTTCAAGCAAAAATCTATTGCGGTCCATATCTGAGCGATTGCTAAACTACGGCAATATCACTATACTATGCGTGTTTGGACGCAAATCCAGCCGTCTCCCGCCCTTTCGCCCTGCCTGCTCCGTCTCCTCGCCCTTCTCTAATGACAGTATCAACCGAGCGGTGGAGATTGGCAGGAGAAGGAGGACAAAAGACAGGGGTCCTGGGGGAAGTGAAACTAAGACTAAGTGGAACAGGAGCCGAGATAGATGATGGAATTGGCATGCCCGCCACAAATTACACGCGTATACACTCAACCAAATGTCGGTTCGTCCATTTCAGCTTCACTGGAATAGATCAATGAACAGTTTTTTTGTCGACAAAGCCATCAACAATGAAAAAGTAGGGGTGCGAGTAGCATAGTTTGTAACATATCTGCTTGGGAACCCTGGTGTCTCCGCGGTGTATCTTCGAGGTTAATGACAAAGTCGTTGACTCGTCGGAAATTTCCATGGGATGCTTATAGCGATATTTTGCAATGTGAGAAAGGGATCGCAACATGTTTATTCCAAAAGGTATCGAAGATAGGAGTTGATGCATAGATAAGCTAATCAACTACCCCTAAAACGTGTCAGCACCTTAAAGCAGTGAAAAGCACGATTTTACAGAGCCGGCATTCAGCTTTTATTGACAAGGTCTGAGTATCATCGGTAGGAAGAAGGAATAATTTGTTTGTTACTACATGATTTATGTGTAAATTCCGATTCTCCACACACTAATGATTTGATGGACTGAGCATTTTTATAAGTAGCTGATTTGTCGACCTCCACGCTTTGTCCCCAATTTTTGCTGAACAAGTGAAATCAGAGTGAGGCCTCGAAAAAAACAGGTATACTGGAGCAAGGAATCTTATGCTGTTTTTAGGCAGACCGAGAGGCAATTTTACAATTTTTCTCAGCCGCGGCGGTGTCTAATGGAGCATCAGAGGCAGGACAACTTATTGGCAAGAGGATAGGGGTAACAGCGTAGTAATGTCATACTACAACAGTCGAATTGAAAATTGATTCTATATTTAACTCGAAAGATAAAATTGGTTGGAAGGCTATTTTTGTTATAAAACTGTTAGATCTAGGAATAATAAAATTGCCAGATTGGAATGTATGCACAAATTAAAATAGGCTTAGTGAACCTAAAATTTTAAACAGCCACAGTTGGACTATCATGCTCTGACGCCTCCTTTCAACAAAAAAATAAAAAATAGCAATGTCCAATTTACGGGAATCTGAATGTACCCAATGGTGGATGAGGAGGAAAAATGAGACCATTGTAGTATGGTGATTGGACGATACGAAAGGAAGTCACGGGGATCGTGATTCAACAGACAAGGTTTTTATCCGATTCAGAAGTAGTAAGGAGGGTAAGCAAGCCTAGAGGAGAACCCATTTCATTGGATCCCCCGAGTACAGCACGTGATGACGACTTTTGCTGTTTTCCCATCGGCCAAAACAGCATTCGCCTTGGGCGTGTGCCTATTGGCCCGCCGCTGAGATGCTGTCCTGCAACTGTGCCGGTGCGCGAATCCACTCTGCGATGATTCACAGGAAAGGAGGCAAGACCCAACCTTCCCCCTCCCTCCTCCCCTCCCCTCCCCTCCCCCACCCACCCCGCGAGGACGGAGGTTTCCTTCTAGAAAGGGGAGCAAGGTGCCTCCCATAAGTACCAGTTTTTATCTATCTGATTGTTCAACACATTTTACCCTTCGAGAAAGTGCTGAACTTGTGATTTCAAATACTCCATGATCTATGAGCAGTGAAGATAAAACGAGGAAGTTTTATATGGCGTCGATAGTAGTTAGATTCAAAACGTAGCTATCAACAAGTTAACAAAACACCATAAAGTAGTTAATTAAAAATCGTGGTTGATGTAAACAGCGTAAAAATCGCCTTTTACCATTCAGATTCCAGTGTGAAAATACATCTAAATTGCTCCCGCAAATGTACAATTAAACAGTTTTTGTTAATAAAAACACACAAAATCTTTGCACAAATTGTAGAAAAAAACTGGAAGCTAACATGATCTAAAGGAATGGCGTTGTTGGTGATTAAGGAGTGTATATGTGGCTGATAATCGCATATAATAACCGACCACCATTCCACTCCCTTAATTTTAACTGATTTAGTCAAATAAACAACAAACTGAACTTCCATAAGTTCAGATTTCAAAGGATGTCTTTAAAATCTAGGAGTGATAATTAATAACGGATCGTCAGAAGTGACGTGCTCGGCTTCATCAACCAGAACCAACACTTATTAGACAGTTATACACTTGCAATTCCGGCAAATCATCGAATGTCTTGCCAAAGCAAATCACTAGAAATGTTTGCCGAAGAAGATGACGCGGCGAGACTCTAATTTTTGAAGGAGGTACAAGGAAAAGCGATATCAAATGGTAATTTCCTGTTTTGGGATAAGTGAAAAATTAATTCTATTCCAAGAAAATAGATATTGCTTTAAGCTAATCAATCGATCGACCAATCGTCCGACAAATTACGCTAGTCCAACAGTCATCCTTCCGTTCCTTTCCAATGCATAGGCTCTTAGCATACTAATTAAAGTGAAGCAGCGAAGGCGTAATTGCGCCCCTAAGGGGATTTCCTAGTTGATAACAAGCCTGGGATGGCTCCACGTCTACCCTTTGTCCAATTACTCCTACAGTATGCAAATGCAATCCTACTACTGCTATATTGGCGCAGTGGATTCGCCTACCCTGGCGGACGTGTGCACTAAGGTTTGCGAAAGCCCACTGGTGCGCACAGCTCGGAAAAGCAGTATTCAAATGGGTTAAAATACACCAGCACAAACGCTGGCCAATCAGAAGGCAGACTCGCACGACTACACGTCTTATATTGGTGCGTGTGAGCGCGCGTGTGTTCGGACAGACATAAAGCAGGGAGACGAGGTGACACATTGCACTCCATGTCGTAGTCACATTCGCTCTTCTGCAATATTCTGCACTTCCTTTCAATCGACTTTGGAATTAATTCACGGACTCCTTTAGTAAGCAATGGAATGGAAACGGAGTTGTCCATAGAAGACAAAATAAGCTAGTATCAGAATGAATACCATTCATTGGGCCAGCGGAACCAAGCCAAGTTCGTCGAATGAACATAATTATACTCAATATGATCGGTGAGCTATGCAGGATTCATACGCTTTTTCACGGTTCACAAAGCTAGCAAACTTTGACGTCTTCTTAGGATATTTACGATTCACGCATCACTGGTTATCGTAAGAATCTGTACTAACAGACCACTATTTGCATGCAGAATTACACTTTTAAAAGCATTTCAGCCTTGCCTTTACCACAAAACGAATCAAAGAGGCGTTAAAGTGCTTCGCAATAAGCTTAAGCATCGGGAATATGCCGCAACCATTAAAAGTTTTGAACCTGAACCTTGCTTTGTTTTCGGCATACTTCGGATACACAAATTTTTGATTGATTTAAAATTTTAACCACATTAAATACTTTTAAATTTAATTTGCCTATGTGGAGTAATCAGCATTTCGATTTTATTACATTGTGAGAAGTGTTTGAGATAGCTTTATTCACTTTTTAGTGAGCCTTTCAGCAGAAGTATTTAATGGAATTCTTTGTAACTAGAATGGGTTTGCAGACGCAAGCGTGGTGCTAGGACGATGTATTTTATCCGAAATAAACCGCTAAATCTAATATACTCATGCTCTCCAAGTCCTTGATACCCTATTTTTGTGTAAAACAAAATCCACACGCATTTCAACTCCATTATTTTCAAATGAGGCGAAAATTCTGTCCCAATAGTCTAGGCAACTGTATTTGAATGGTTGTAGTTATTAATTCACACCAGATACATCCTGATCCCATCTCTGATCACTTAATGTTATCGCATGGGAGCAGAGAAGAATATCCGGAAGAAACTGTCTGTTTTCTTTTGTGCTTTTTATAGAAAAACGGGCAAATAGTGGTAAAAGGTAATAATGCAAGCAAACGTGGATCTCTCTCGTAAACAACACCTTTTCCTTACCATTCACGTATTTCTTGCTGCCTATGGTTCATTGGATACTATTTCACATTTTTGGAGGATAAAATCGTTTCACAGCTTCACTTTTTGCAATCACCAAATATTTTTTTACTCAAACCATTTCAATCGCTCATATAAACTTTTAGATTTGCCTGAAAATGAATGCGGATTAAGGAGCACTTCATATGCGCACTGTTCATAAATCTCGCCGGCATGACTAGATAAATATAACATTTATGAAATGTCACGAAAGTCACACAGGAAGCTGGAACTAGGAGCCCATTTATATATGTGAAAACAGAAATAAACACCTACTAAATCCTACTCCCCACCTCAAGTAAATAAAGAGGACGATTACTGACCAATTGCTCGCAGGATTCCCGCATGCGGATAACTGTCCAAATTGCAAGCGAGATCCCGTAATTTTACCTACGGAGAAAAAAATGTCTTGACGGTACTGAAGCACAGGTAGTGATAAGTATTTTGCTGAGTGTCACGGAATTTTGACGTTGAGTGTTCTTACTTGGTCTACTTTGAGAGGGCTTTATCAAGCTTGCATCTTCACTAGTACAAATTTTTTAATCCACAATAGAGACTTACATTTGCTACACGATCAACTTTTCAAAGACGGTTTAATCAGTCTGTCTGATTGGTATGCATCATGGTCTGCAATAGCATAGCGGTGAAAGTTGCACTAAATGGTGGTGTGAATTTGCCTGAACTAACTGATAAAATGAATACTTCAAGTGGGAGCCATGAATGGGCCAAAGGGACCTAAGCTTCCTCTATTTATGCTCCCAATAATTTCACTTTCAGGGTAATTAGCAACTCACAATACAAAAGGTGTAACATAAGAATTCGGGTTCTTTGTAGTTCTTGCAAATGCCAGACCCTGTAGAGGACTATGCTTAAGAAGTAGCTAAGTTGGTTTTGCCTCGGTATTACCGTAAGAGCATGCAAAATTTAACCGCATTTGGAGTCGTATGCCGTATCCAACTGCATAAATTACTCTACTTTAGGTAAACGTGGTCTTACTTCGGTCTGGCTTCTTATTGTGATAATCAATATAGTGTGCTTTAAGTCGAACTTAGAGGTAGATGTTATTTCGAATTCAGGACGCGTTGCAACGCAAGTGCAGAAACCGATGGCGAAGTCCTCATCGTGCCTATTTTACCCATGAATTAATTTTCTCAACTGGCTTGATTTAATTAATTTTTAGGCTATCATATTTAATTCTAATAAAGATGGGACAGGAAGTCCTGATCATTAACCTCGTACAACAGATTAGCCACTGTTTTATTCGATATTTGTGAAAATACAAATAACACGTGAACTTGTTTAAGGTAGAATGTGTGATTTCCATCTGGAATTCGTTCACTAAGCAAGCGAATTTTTAGTACTTAGATTGACGCGGCCCCCATTCAACTAGAATTGCAATGGGATCAAGGTAAGGTTAAATGACTTCATGCTCGTACCACTGGTGGGGAAAGGCGTAACTCGAGCTATCAGCACCCAGGTTAATGTTGTTCTCTTTCAAACACGATAGCAAGAAGAATAAAGGCAGTATTTGAAGAGAGATCTGACAAGTTCGCCAGGCTTTAGAAGCCTTGACGTCAATTTGCTACTATCTACACAAGGGACTGGGGTCACCAATATCGTGGCGTTTTTTTACACAAAAAAGACAAATGGAAGAAGAGTGCATTTGGAACTCGATACAAAGATTTTAATTATCGTCATAATGGACTCTACTGAGGAAAGCTTCCTGTTAACTGGTTTGTTTTATTAAATTGGAAATATTAAATTATTTTGAGAATTTTATCGTATCTCAAAGTGAAGCAGCAATAAATTTTGGGCAAATTACTGATAAAAGGGCTAAAACAATATCAATTCTAAAGTTGCCTTTTCTCCGTAGGATACTTCGCTGCAATTTTAATGATTTTTGATGGGCTTTGAAATGATAGTTGCTGTTTTAGTGCGCAACTACCTCGTTAATGTCACCGCAGCACGCGACAAACAGAGCCTCCTGGCCAACGATGAGTGAAGAATTTTTTATCACGTCAGTACGCTTGAAAACACTACTATCAGTTCGTTAAAAGCATAGCGGGGCATTAAATATTCGAACCGCTGTTACAGCATAAACTTTAAATCAGCCAGAATCTGCATAAATACTTCAGATCCGCAGCCATTTTACGGAAATATCTTGAATTGCTCATCAAATGAAGGAACGATGTGTGCACTTTTGAAAATTGTTGGTAGATGTTTAGAAGTGCAGCAGGCGTAAGTGGGTGCGGAAATATGTTTCGCCTAGAAGCCTTCGGACTTAACCAACTAAAGGAAAGCATTGAAAATAAACAGTGGATCCTTTTGAAAGTGCATCTAAGTGGGATAATGCACCCAAAGGTGTTTTAACTCCGAATGCATACAAACATTTAAGCCTTTAAAACATTTAGAACCTTAATAGTATAAAGCGAGCGAATAAATGAGTTCGATGATATTTGAATTCAAATAGACTCATAAAATAATTTCTATCAAGTAGGAAGAAAATTGCAAATATCAGGATTTACTGCTTATCCAATCATGAATAGGCACGGATCCACAAATTGCGCTTGTAACAACTCCCAGCGTTGCCATCTACAAGTATGCATAAAGGGCACTTTTTCAAAACAGATGCTAAATTAGGAGATTACAATGCATTTGTGAACGAGATTGTAACTTCACAAACTCACAGAGAATAAAAACATACACCTCGACAACAGGAACTCATGGAGAGATAGAAGTTGGTAGTTTATAAAAAGTAGAATTGTAAGATGGAGACAAATAAAGACTTTGATAATATTCAAGTGCATGAAACAAGTGTGAACACTACTAAATGTGTGTTGGAAAAAGGGGAAGGCTGCATTCTTTCTTTGTTTACTTAAGTAAATACAACTGATTAATGCATTCAGGCTGTTACTGCTTCGATAGCTATCAACCCCATTGCACGCGAAACTAGACGCACGCAAATTGATATTTGAGTGTGAAGGGCAATTATGCATAAGTGATTTTGGGGATCCGCGCGCATCCTTGTAGAAATCGACTTATCAAAGCATGCACCAAACCGCTCTTTTTTAACCCTATGAACTGTGTAAAGTTAGGAAATCATTATCTACTTAGTCAGTAATTCATACAATCATAGTTTTTTTTCAAAAAGGAATAGTGCTGCTTCTCAAATAAATTGTTCTCAACAATCCTTTTAGATACAATAACCTTCGGCGCCGAGACAAAAAGCGCCTCCACCATTATTACTTGGGACCACCTTTTTATGCACGTTTATATCGAGAAGAATTCCGGCCTGAGTAAACTAAAACTATTCGTTAACTAACTGCTATTCCCACTCTTAAATGGCTTAAATGCATTCATCCGAAGGGTCCATCGCAAGCCAGCTCGCAAAATATGCTTCCATAAAACACACAAAACACTGCACATTTCCTCGATTTTGTAGCATATTCGTTCACGAAATAAATGCCAACGACAATTGTTTCCTCAGTAATCGGCTATCGTTCCTTGACATTTTCCCAAAACACGGCCGGGGCTCCAGACTCGCAATCACTACTTCTAAATGCATACGTAAGAAAAAGTGGAAAAGTTTAATTCTCATGAAATTAAAGCAGACCTTTAGTCTTCGACAGAATCAACAAACGTAATTCACTCTGATGGTGGTGCAAGGAGCTCTAGGTCTCAGGTACCACATTTGATATAGTAAAAAGACGAAACCTTGCTTAATTACAACGCCTACTGTTATTTTTTATGCTCATAAGTGATTGTATTTACCTTTCCTTTCTAAAATAAAAAATTAGAGCTTACCGATTCCTTGTACACACTACGGTTTTTGCATGCGCACGCCCGCTCACTATCAAAACCGTTTTTGACGAAATTTTCATCACAAGAATTAAAGTTAAAATATTTATTTGAAAAATTGGATCCAGGTCTAAATGGGTAACTTTTTAAAAATAGTCTACCAAGACTAGCATAGGAGTTTGCCAAATTTGGATGCGCCGCCCAGAACCATCGCATTTGACTAAAAGGACGATCAAATTTACTTTGATTAAAGTAAATTATTCCTGTTGATTGTAAAATTCCAAGCGATGACAATAAGCGATCCGTCAACTGTTTTAAAAGAGGTGATGTTCAATGATAATGTTGAGCACTTGGATCCGAAATACATGAGTAATCGGTGTTTCTCGATTATTGCATGAAAACCTTACATGGAACGGGTAAATACAATTATTACTAAAGAAGTTTTAAAAGCAGCAATTATTGGTTTTATTACTTTTTGGGCGAAAATTCCGATTAAGCACAAGTTTGCTCAGCATCTCGGCATTATTTAACCTACTGGTTACTTGTATTGCCATTTAAATTGGCTAAATAATTCAGTTATAAGTATTTGCGATCCAGGCAATACAGTGTGCGAGCGTATAGTAACCTACCAGGTGCATCGGGGATTGGTGGAACCGGCTTACCCACTGGAAGTTACCATGCCAACGCAACCACCTCAGCGGGTTCGCATGTGACCTTCGGTGCACCTACCACTACAATCGCCTCCTCCTCGAACTTGAGGCCATCCGATTCTTCCAGCAGTGCAACTGTTGGCAATCCTCCTGCCACGGTCTGCGACACTCTCATCTCTGCGGTTGGTTCCACCGTTGCAGCACTCACAAGTGGACAGTTTGGGCTTAGCCAGAGAAATCCTCTTATCCGCTCAAGCTCTATCTCCCGAAACCTGTCTGATTCTAGAGAGAGTCAGCTTGACGAACCCATGGAAACTGGAGCACAAATAAGAGCAAAGTTTTCAACAAAGGCGTCAATTGTTCACAGCGTAGACTGGGATATGGAAGGTGCTCAGTATTCAGAGGTGAGTGATGAATTACAACTGAAGGAACGATATGATGCGTCATTTGGCGAGCGTCGACAAACTGACGAAGAGCGTGTCGTCTTAAATGTCTCTGGCTTGAAATTCGAAACACAGCTGAAGACCCTAAACCGCTTCCCAAATACTCTGCTTGGTAATCCGCGAAAACGCAACCGATATTATGATCCACTAAGGAACGAGTACTTTTTTGATCGAAATAGACCAAGTTTTGATGCCATCCTCTACTATTACCAGTCCGGAGGCCGGCTTCGGCGACCCGTTAATGTCCCAATTGATGTTTTCACTGAAGAGATAAGTTTTTACGAACTTGATGATGAGGCTGTGGAGAAGTATCGTGTTGATGAGGGTTTCCTTAAGGATGAGGTAAAGTTGCTACCCGAGAACGAATTTCAACGCAAAGTTTGGCTTCTCTTTGAATATCCCGAAAGTTCTTTGGCTGCACGGTGTGTTGCTATCTGTTCCATCTTTGTAATTACCCTATCGATTGTAATCTTTTGTATTGAAACCTTACCTCACTTCAAGCACTATCGAATCGCAAATAGGACTTCCAGACCTTCACCCACTTTGAATGCCGCAGAAGATGGTAGGCACTATATTTCCACTGAGGCTACCGTGTTTGACCCAGGATCCAGCTTTCTACAAACGGTTCGTGATACCTCAGCCAGCACACAAACACAATGGAACGATTTATTTTACAATGTAATAATTGTTGAAGACGACATACCTCACCTTGCTGAGCCATTTTTCATAATTGAGACAGTATGCATAATCTGGTTTACTTTCGAATTAATGATTAGGTTCGCTTCCTGCCCTCAAAAGGTGGCTTTCTTCAAAAATGTCATGAATTTCATCGATATCGTTGCAATCATTCCATATTTCATTACTCTTGGCACTGTCATAGCTGATGATTCCAAGCGTCAAAACCAGGCAATGTCTCTTGCAATTCTCCGTATTATTCGACTGGTTCGTGTGTTCCGCATATTTAAGCTATCACGGCATTCCAAGGGACTGCAAATACTTGGTCAAACCCTTAAAGCTAGTGTCCGAGAGTTGGGACTCCTTGTGTTTTTCCTTCTAATCTCTGTCATCCTATTTTCCTCAGCTGTATACTTTGCTGAGGTGGACGCAGAGAAGACCTTTTTTCGATCCATACCCGATGCATTTTGGTGGGCTGTGGTTACCATGACAACGGTCGGTTATGGTGATATGCGGCCAGTGACAGTTGGAGGAAAGCTAGTTGGTTCTTTGTGCGCTATCGCCGGTGTTCTGACCATCGCCCTCCCTGTTCCTGTTATTGTATCAAATTTTAATTACTTTTATCACCGAGAAACAGAAACAGAGGAAAAACCCAGTTTTACCACAGTTTCGTCATGCCCACTTTGCAAGACGCCCAGCCTGTGCAGTTCAAATTCTGGGGATGGTCTTCTAAGCCCCAAGAAAAAACACGGTCGTGATGGAAGTGTGTGCGGGTCCTCAGGATCTGACGGAAGAGGGCAACCAACGGTGAGTCGAGAAGAATCACAGCCTACTCATGTCTCTCAAGACAACTCTGCGGGAATTCCACTACTAAGAAATGTTGATGAGATATCCAAATCCCGTTTGCTTACTAAGCCTAACAGAAATGCCGAAGAAGACGAAGAAGTGACCAGACACAGGAAGAAGGGAACATTGATGAGACCGGGTCTCCTAAATATCATTACTCAACCTCTTCAGAAACTGGGCATTGGGTCTCCAGGAGCAATTGATCAAGCGACCGAAATGAAGAAGCGTCCTAATTTTAACACAACATCATTGCCTCCATCACCACAAGCTGTGGTTATGTCGAACACTGTCACAATTTCACCATTAAAATCTTACCAGAAGAACGATAATTGATGATACCTCGACTTCCAGTGCCCCCATCACCATGATGAACCTCCTCTTAATAAGGGATCATGGTAACACCCCACCTCAAATACATAAAAAACCCAGTATCCTCTCAGTATGTAGATCCCGTACGGCGCATAACCATGTTGGCAATACCTGTTGCAAGGGTAGGCGAATGCGCATTGAGTATTTTTGTAAAAAGAGCCACAAATAAAATCCCAGCTTCATGACCCGCGTTTTTTACTCTAAATTAATTTAATTGTGCTGATGCGACTGCTAAAAGATTGCCAGCCTAGTGCAAGTAACTTTAAAAATAGCAAATAGTGTAATGGGACTTAATAAAACAGCATTTCTTGCATTGTTTTGGCGGTGACGAGCTGGCGACAACACAAAGGCTACTTTTTTTGTAAACAGTTGACGTGGGCTTTATTGGTTGCGCACAAAATTTCGAACATTTCTAACACAATCTTTACCAGTTTAAGCGGGTAATCCTATTTCACTTTAACAGTTAAGTTTATTTTTACAGGTCATTGCAGCAGATAAGCTTTTTTAAATTGTCATTAGGAAAGGAATAATTTTTAAGTGTGGAACAAATTGGGACATCAAAAGTGGAAGAGATTCTTGTGTTCATCGACACCATCAGATCACAATATAGAAAAATGATGCAAGGAACAACGTGGAAGGCGAACTGTACTTACGGACGACAGGTGAGGTCAGAGGCGCATCGCATCCCGACAAATGCAAGCTCCTATTTCAAATTACAAGCCATTTCCCAGGTATAACTTAATAAATACTTAAGAACACTTTGTAGTTTTACGAGGAAAATTTAATTTGTATTACTGTAAATGATATGTTATGCACTGTCTCATTTGGATAGGATATTTTTATGAGATCTTAACCTCACAACCAAAGCAGGAAATCACAGTATCATGTTCCTCATGTCATGCTACACTTTTCTCGAGTGGAATTAGCGTAATAATTTATTCAAAGTGAGACCTTATCGAGCATTCACCGGCACGAGAATTGGGTAGGACTGACAGGCTGCTTCAAAAGTAGGGCTTCGTTTACGCTACACAAATGGAGAAGTTGCGGGTAATGGTAGGTCCAAAAACTCCCCGCCTTTTGCCGGCAATTGAGATCTATGTTTTAGTTGGTGCATCAATTTAGATACCAGTTGTAGCTCCTGCGTTTTCCTTGCAGCACATAGCAAGAATATTTGCATTAACAGGAGTTTCAAAGAACGCAAATAACATTTTCGTTTCCCCCCAAAACCAGGAGTGTTAAAGTAGATCACTTCCTGATGAGTCATTTGAGAAGACCAAAGAAGGGTTGTACCCACTCTGCCAATCATTGTCCACGATTGAGTCATAGTGACCCAACATTTAGGCCTCGATGGCTTCAAACGCAGTTCAACAACGGAAAGCCGCACAAAGTATATGTGAGCCAACAACAGTAATTCCTGCAGTTTCCCAAAAAGTGAAATAAGATGCATTTATTGCCAGAATTAGAACAACCACTAAGTTGCTGTACTGAAGGTTAACGGACCTATCATTTGTGAATGGGAAGCACTGCGCTGGGGAGTAATACACAAACCGCTGTGCCAAACATTTGTATTAGCTGAAGGCCAAGTCTGGCAAAAGCAGTTTACATAGACACGTTGCTAAAATCAAGCAAAATAGTTTGTTATACAATAACACTATCCCAAAATAACCCTTCAAGCGACTCCCACTCTTCTCCATTTGATGCTACCTTCATGAATATCTCATAAGTTTGCTAGTGTCTACGGAGCCCTGAACATAACCACTAGAATATTGAAAAGCAACTAATCTCCATAACGCAGCATATCTTATTTAGTATTTAATTATACATGAACAATAAAAGCCTTTCCGAATTAGTCGAATATAAGCAATTTTTATTTTGTAATTGATTCTACTCTGCCACTTTTGCATCCATCGCCAAAGCCCTTAGCCTTTTAGTTCATGAATTCTGTGGAATTGGTTTAAAATGATGAGTGATGGCAAAATCAGATGCGTGCCTAATTTGGGTATGCAGGAAGCTCACAAAATTGGTCAGTTCTCTGAGTTACAGTCAACGACTTGACATCGAATGGCACAAAAAACCATATTTTGTACCGTTCGGTAAAGTGATTTGTGTAGTTCCCCAAAAATTCTCAGTAGCACATGTAATTTGCCATAATGTGCGTTCTTAAGATGAATGACAGTGACAATTGCTTCCTACCGCACAACAACCTCAACAGGCCTCACCATACCTCGGTCTGCACTGCTTTTCAGTGACAACCAAGTTCAGTTAAATACTGCCAGGTTTCATGAATAATAACTTAGTGCAAATCAATACTCTCGATAAGATCTGAATCCCTTAAGGTGTCATTACGAAAGAAGCAAGAGTCCTAGGACACTTTTTATCAAACGCGAATTTATCCAAAATCAGCCTGTAGATACCCTTCGTACTTGCGTTTGCAACAAAACCTATGCTTACAACTAGTTTTGAATAGTGCACCATCAAAAACGGTTGATTACCTCAATGCTGACCCAAGCACTTTCGAGGTTTCATGAAACCACCTTGGCATTAGTAAAACATGATTCCAACCACAGGGATATCAGTGGTCTGTATCAACCGCAATGCATGTTCAGATGGCATAAATTCAGAAGCTTCTGTTTTTTTGGCGCATAAGAATTTTCCTCATTTGGATCACCTGACTACTTTTTCAAACATTTGGCGATTAAAAACATTCAGTATTCCAAAGGAAGACAAAACTAACAACTAGACATAAAAATTTAGAAGCGAAACAGAGAATTAAAGACACTGTAACATAAAATTCAATGAAAAATCGTAGTATAAGTAATTCAAGCGAATTTTATTAGCCCATTTCAAGGTCAAGTAAGGGATCATTTACCAGCAGGCACCAACAGATAATTGACTCTATCATAAAAGCATATGCTGATAGGCATCAAAATTGGTTTTGTTTAGTACAGCTGGATTAAAGAGAAGGATGGACACCTTTTTTCCGGTGAGCACAAATACGGCGACTATCCCTTTAAAAAACAGAAACAGGATTTCAGCTAAATTATATAGAAACAAGCTCGATGGCTATAACTTGGTTTATAAAGTTCAAAAAAGGAATTTACCCTGACCACAAACTTTTCCAAAAAGGCCATCCTTGGTATCGTCATTTATTGTACATGTATGTAATTCAGGGACCTAGTTGTGTTACAGTGGATATAATGGATAAATGAGAAACCTTTACTAGTGATGATTGAGTGAAACCATTCAATTGCTCTCCGGGTTGCCGTGGCACCATACCGTTGGACGAGGTTGCGCTATCTCATAAATTAACGTACAATTTCTTCAAACTCGACAGACACACTGAATGTACCTTCCCATGGCGGCAAATGAAGCATCCATCATTAGCACCTTTCGAAGCCGTAGCGGTAAGCAGGCGAACCCTACAGGAACGATGTTACCCTATAGGAAACCTAATTAGCAGCCTAAAATTCTACCCTTCCTCTTTCTGTTGCTTAAAACAACCAAAGTAAAACTCGTATCGCATGACCCGGAATTTTAAAAACTTATTTTATGGGTTGAGTAGAGCTGAGAAAAGGATTTTTATTAAGTTTCCAAGAAAATCCTAGTCACACGAAAAAGGGCCAACTCGTAAAATAAAGTGCAGGCCGAAGTTATTTGAAACAAATGGATCTGCTTAGTGCTATCAGTATCCTGTTATTAATCACACAAAGGAACTTTGTGCCATCCATGACGACCAATAATGTACAATTCGTGAGAAAAAGGCTGTTCCAAGGCCACTTATTCGTTGCCTCATTTGACAAGAGGATGTGGATTGTTTCTGATAATAATCAAAACGGCTTTCAAAGCTAAACAACTTGTCAATCATCTTCGCAGTTTTCTCTGTCTATCACGATAAATACTTAACAAGCATTCATCAAAACACTAAGGCCGACTGCAGTTTTCCGCTGGAGTTACAAACCCCTCATAATTAGTGGCATGGAAAGTGGAATAAAGTACTTCTAGTACCGAGTTTGTAAGATGTAGCAAAACATGCAATGATAACACATAAGCTCCCCAAAATTCTGGCAGATGCCTGACAGCTAACAACAGTCCAAGATTCTCAAAGTCATGTGGTGCTTGTTAGTATTCATAATCGGGAGTGTTTAACTACAATCCACTACTGACGCGCTCAATTCAAACACACTTATGACAGTGCTATCCCCGGCTACCCAATCAACATTTTTGAAAGACAAACTTGGTGTTATGCTGGGAGGTATCACAAAGATACCTAAAAAATTGACCACTAATTGCAGTCAGATACGATACGTTCTCAAGGCCAAAGATTAGGAAGCTGCAAAAACGTTTCTCCTGTGCATAGATGGATTTCATTAACCACGGCACACGAGACTCAGATTACTATTCTTAAATTAGAATGTTTTTGCCTATCAACTTAGTCAAAAGGCGCATCACCGAGGGCATCAAAGATTCAATTGAATTATCATTTGTAGAAGCCACATAGACAAGGGCAGCTTACCCTGCCCCTTAGCTTAGGAATTGTAATCGTTGATTGTTCGAAGGAAGGATAAAAAGCCTCTCTTCTGCTGTAACCTAAGCTTTGCGCAATTACTTGTGCAGCTGACACATTCTAACAACGGTAGTGATGGCCAGCAGTCCTCTATGCAAAACAATTCCTTAGATCACAAAGGCCGGCTAGTATTCGACTAGTATTAGATTTCCATTAGGTTTTTCCCGAGCCAAGTAAAAATTGGGCTATTTTGACAAGAAGGTTCAGGCTGCCTGTGGCTCCTTTTATAAGTGCAGACATATTAGACCATTAGAAACAAAATGTTTCATTAGCCATTGTCTTACCCGCCATAGCGACCCAAATTATTCAATTTTTGTTAGCTATGGTCAAATGCTAATTCTACTTTGATAGCTAAAACGCTCGGAGGCCACAGAAGTGGAGGATTTTAAAGTTCCATTTACCGCTCAGCGTTTTGTGGGAGTATAATTTTGGTAACAGTCTACCACCAAAAGCGGCAGCGAGCAATAAAACCTAAAGAAAGTAGTACAATCAATCAGCCAGTTCAGCCATAAACTGAATTTTATGTTTTGCTATAGGTTTGCTCAAACTTTCTAAATTGCTTTAAGTTTCACAATAACCCTGTATAACGGATTGGACTTTAATGAGGGGGGACAAAAAGGTGTCCCTTAAAGGCTTAAAAAACCGCCAAAAAATTGGAATGGGATCAAAGTAGATTCTCTGACAATTCAACCACATGTTTGGCCACCCCAGCATTTCAGCCACTTCACTTTGCGCTCCTCCTCTGCGGCACGGCCGTCGGGCCACGAAGGTATTAGCCAAATCTCCAAGATCCATGGAGAAAATGGACAAATTGGAAAGAAGTCAATGAGATTTGTACGGGGTCTTCTCATTTCAATCTTGAATTATCATGAAAGAACTATTCTTGATTTGAGTATGTTTAGAAAGTGTGAAAAATAGTGTACTAGATGCAAATTACAATTCCACTAAATTTTTTGGATTGTGGAATCGTGTCTCCATCTCAAAATTAGAGGCAGCTCTTTCCTTTTCGTTTAACCCGCAGTCGCAACAAGCACATTTCACGATTTTAAACACGTTCAATTTTTTGTCGTGGATGAATTTTCTGTGCATGACAAGAAAAAGGTAGCGAAGTAAACAGTTTTCTAAATTCCAAGCGCTTAATTTGCACTTGAATTGCGATTGATTCTTGAGGAGCTTATCACAACCCACCTGGTTATTTGTCACCTACGTTGAAAACTATTAGTTTTTTGACAAAAATGGAATCCGTTCTAATTAGCTATTATGGTAAAAATTTCGCTGAAGGTGGGCAAGATGTAACCTTTTGCCATTGTTTTATTTTGGTTCGTTCTGGAAGTTGTCTTTTGCATCAGGGTTGAATTAAAAAATACCGAAATACCAGGAACGTTCCTGAAATACAAGGTGTCAGAAGTGGGCAAATAATGCGCAAGGTGAGCGGTATCTTTCGTGGACTTGATTGGCATCTAAGTCCTAAGGTGGACTCTCGAGGCCACTTATTATCGCCAGAATAATTTTACCTATTGGATTGACAATACAAGACCTCTTTTGAGTCTAAAAGCATGTTTGTTTCAGTATCACTACCATGGAACAGCTAAACTAGACCATCTCTAAATTTGGGGTGCAAAAACAGTGCCCCACTGTATCAGAACGTCGCCTACACTACGGTTCAGTATCATGAAAAACCTGCTGATTGACATTTTCGAAGGGCCTCTTGAGAATAGGAACTAAGTAATCAGCAGCACCAGTGCAGTTCTTGTATATGAGCATCATTAAAATCTTAACAAACGTCATGCGTCTCGCCAACAATTAGTTATGCACATAGCACTCCTTCTTCGCTGAAAGTTTTATGGAATGCTTTGAGAGCAAAAGTGCGTCGAGCAGAGCAGCGGAGCATACTTCCGGACACTTTAAGAGCAAGTCTGGGATAACTGACGCGTAGTGTTTTCGATGAATGAATAGCAATAGACTGAATGTGGTCATCAATCATGGAGTCTTCTGAGACGAATCTGAATTGGCTTTGTTTGATTAAACGATAGGTCTTAGGAAATATAGTAGACGACACAGCTAGAACGTCGTCTTCTCAATATCGAACTGCAAGTCCCTCAAAACTGCTAACCTCAGAATGAGTGGTGTAACAATTTAAAATTTCAAGAAACAGTACTTCTTCAACTGTGACGAAAAGCTCCTCACATCATTTATAGATTTCTGTAGGTCTTTCTTTTATTTCTAATGTCCATCCTTTTTAGATAGCACAAAAATGATGAGGCAATTATTTTTTCTGTCTTAAGTTGAGTTGACTTCTATGAACGATGATGGAAGCGCAAGGAGACAATCGAGGGTGCACGCTCCTGAAAGCTGACAGAAGGAACGAGCTTTGCATTGCAGTGTTGTGAATTACATAATTAAGCAGATAGCACAACATTTTACTGTTGAATAGTACAGCAGTGGTTTTTTGCCAACAATATGCAATAATCACAGATATTTTTTAAAACCGCCTTAGCTACTGATGGTGAAAATTGTACTAACAGTGGACGGCAATAATTAGTACTACCTTAAACATTGCTGAGTTAAGGCACCTAAACAGGGTAGCCATTTTGCTCCAACATCCTGTTAACGCACCATGTTGGAGCATTTATGAAGCGGATTGGTGGTAACTTGGGGTGAAAGGGACCAAAAATCAGCCTTGAAATTTAAAGCACTTTCCAACGTGCATCAGATTATGTAGGGCTACCATGAGGTTAAATGTCAAATAAGGATTTCGTTGGCTCAGAAAATTTAAAAATGAAACGGGAAGAATACTAAAGAGAACCTATTAAGCAGTACATTTCACTGAGAGGGTTCCACTTTAGAGGTTCAACAAAGGGAAAATACTCAGTGTCAGGTTTGTAAATGTTCCGATCAGCCAATAATTTGAGGCACAAAACCTCAAGGAACCAAAGTATATTGCAGCATTTTGGGCGAAACGCTGTAAGTAAGTAATACATGCAGCTTCTAGTTCAGCAATGGTAAAGCAAGGTATCAATACAAGTATAATCTTAGTAAATGGCGGTAAAATTGATTGCATTTAGGGTTATCATGGGATTTATTCAGACCGAGAAAAGGAGATTGTGATTAAAGTGCCTTAGGCTATCATCGGGCAAAGTCTAGAGGCATGCATCTTTCGAGTCAGGTTTAGAGGGGAAAAGCAAACCTTGAAATTAATGTACGAAATCTCCCGGCTCAGCCATAGCACTTTTTTGTTCTGGTGGAAAACTGTTTAGATGGGGATTACTATCCTGTCTGAGTGTTGCGCAGACTGATAGATGGACACTTGTAATTCTCTTGCCAGTAGTTGATCCAATACAGTCCTAGCGAGTTCAGCTATGCTAAACTAAGCAATTCTTACTGAGTAGCTCTGCGGCTCAAGCGCACTTAATCTTCGAACAGTAATTCAATAAGCTGCACAGTTTTTATTGAAGATTGAAAGGGAATTGAGAGGTCAAATTTTCGGAAATTATAATGTACTTTAGGTCACTAATCATGGAATGATGATTAATCACCGAATCAAGTTTTTTTGAGCTTGAAACAAGGACCATCAAGACGTAAAGATAAGCTCAAAATTGTCAGTAAAAGTATAAGGAAGCCTGATGACTTCAATGCTATTTCTATTAATAATGAGTTTGCATATGTATTTATCAGTATGATAGCGATTGGTAGGAATCAAATGACAAGTGAAGTGAGCCACAATCGCCTACTTGCAGCAAATAGGGCAGCCATGACCTGGTTTGCCACGCTTTACACTTGAATTCTCGAAATCAACAAGTCAGATGATAATGCGTTGGGGCACAACTTGGATCTGCAGCCTTCTATTGCACTTCAATACAAATTGTTAGTTACCAGGCCTGGTTACATAATGGAACTCTTACTCTTTGCTGGTATTCCTACCTTTTTGAGTTACTATTGTATAAAATCATTAGTAGGGCCTTTATGACAACCCTTGCATACAGGCGCTGTTCAAATTGGGTTTAATTAGACTAAAAGTTGGAATCTGGAATTAACAAGGGCTTTTTATGTGACTCCGAAGGATTTATTTCAGCGATCATTCGGTCGCAAAGTTGGAATTATAGTTAGCCAACGAAGGTGCGGCAAGCTGATAGATTTCGAAATCGAAGTACGAAGCTTCCGATACATTCACATGGTTCTCAGGACATCAAACTTTGTAGTAAGGAGGCAAAACCTTATTTAATTTGACGGCCAAATAAATTAAATGAATTGTATATGCATATCAGCAAATAAGCATAAAAAGGGTAAGGGCTCTTGTGAACTTTGCGGTAAATGCGCAGAACGGATAAGCCTGTGGAACGGTGCCATAGCTGTTCCCACTTAATATTATGCGACAAATCAAGAATCATCGAGCGTCTTCATGTATCATGTAATCAGAATGAAGCAATAGACAACGGTACATGCAACTTTCGGTTTTTCGAAGCATTAATACATTAATATTGAAGAGTTTCGTGAAATGTAATTGGTAGTACCCCGTTTCTTTTTTTCTTTCGACACAGCTTTTTTTTCCCCATCAGTGGCATTGTAGTTGAGGTAAATGCGTGAGGCGTTGTCATCACCTGCCTAAAAGAGGGAAAAACAATTAAGGCCTAGTGTTCACTGAATCTCAAAAATTTCGAAAGGATAAGTACCAATAACTTCGCTGCTGCAAGAACGGTTAGGTCGTGTTACCTAGGAGAGGATTTAAATACACACTTCACTTACTTATTTTTTTCGCCAGAAATTAGTTATGCAAATCCAAAAAACTCCCCTATTTGACTGTGTAATGATAATTAGGTGGAATAATGGAACGAGGCAAAAGGGTACGAGAAATTAATGAAATTTTATATACCTGTTTGAAGAGAACTCATCGCCAAAACGGCTAAATCATCTTCTATTTTTCAGAAGCAACTGTTCAATCTTATAGGTTTTTAAAAAGATCTTTCAAAAATGTAAAGAAACGAATTTTCGGTTTTACACTGGCGTATTAACATCTCCAACGAATAGAGCAATTATCTACTAAAAAAATTGATTTACATATAAATAATAGTTGCGCAAGATTTCATAGCCCCATAAAGTCGACTATGAGGTGCCTATGTACTAGGTAAACAGGAATTTTAACTAAAAGCATAAAACCAGAATCCAATTAAACATATAAATTTGATGAGAAAAGTCGTGCAAGGACATCCAGTTGAACTAATGAACTACTCGGGCAGTTGCCACAATTACAATCTTCCAAGGCAGCATTCAGAGGGCAACAACTTACCAAATCCGCCTTTTTTTCTTTCGATCTGTTCATATTGTTCCCTGCATATGCGATGCAGCGCAACTGCCATTCGCCAACCGCATCACTCCATTGGACATTCCGTTCAATGATATTCTGATGTAGTAGAGTATCTTTTAGATCATATTTAGTACAGTAAAAGTCATAGAAGCAAAACAGCATTGAATCCTTTTACACAATTTAGGCTTTCCACTAGCTTTCCGATACACAATGGCATACCTCAATGCACTTGTAAACCCGGTGGTTCATAACACTAAGCAGGGGTAAAGCTGTAACCAACAGATTTGTTTCCAAAACTATCGGAATCTCGAAATGACGCAACTATTAGCCAGATAAAAATGAAATAAAGCGCTCTTCCACCTCAAAACTTACAACAGCATGATGTTGATATCTCATCAGAAAAATCCCAAAAAACTCAAAACGAACAACTCATTTCCAGATGTAGCCATGCAAAGCATCAGGTGGATACGTCATCGAAGGAAAATATTGCTTGCTTATTCGATTAAAAAAAGCTACAAAGACGCTTATTGAGTGAGCAGTTTAAAAAATACGTTGAAGAAGAATCATGGGTCTGCAACCTCTTACTCAAGCCTATAATATTCGACCATATTAAACTTTGGTTGTCGGTACACACTACGCATATCATATGCTAGAGAAAACTGACACACCTGGAAGTTCTTCGGAATAAAATAGTTAATTATGAGGGTTTGCAGTTGCAATTCTTGATTCAATTGGCGAATGCTTTCCGACAGATCATCCATCTCGCGTGTATTTGCAGACCGTAAGTCCTCCAATTCGGCTTTTGCCTGGATGTAAAGAGTTGTAAGTTTTTGGAGTTTTCTGCGCTTTCCAGCAGCCTCATCCTATAAAAATAGCAAACAAATTTTAAAAGACATTAGGCTTTTGTAAAGCTTAAAATACGGGAAGTTCCTACTTACTAATAATTTCACGTCACTTACAACAAATTTTATGGAAGGCTGCATTTACTGGTTAAAAAACTCTAATTTCTTGATACGAAAAGATGCAATATTCTTCGACGGTGTAGTGAATTTTGTGTTTTATGGGTAGACTACATTGGAAATACCTATTCACTTAAAGCAGAATGGGGGAAATAACCAATATAAGCAGACGACAGGTGATGAAGGCGGTTTTAAATAGAAACAAACCTGCAGTGAGTTGTATTTCTCCTCAATGTTGAAACGCTCCTCTTTCTTCTCCCTTAGCTTCTTCCGCAAATCCTGAGTCCTCTCTTCCTGAGCTCGCAACTCCTCCGCTGAGCGCTCCAGCAGCCTTGCCTGGGCTTCAGCCTTCTCAAGGAGGTTCTGTCCACCGACTATGAGGCGTCGCTCCAGCTCCCTCATGCGCGCCCGCAGCTCCGCCTGCGCGCGCCGTGCACATGCTAACTCCTCCTCCTTTTCACCCAGGCGTTTCTACCAAGTTGCAACGAAAATAACAGGATAATTACTGAGAAGATGTTGTTCCCAGGGCTTCATCTTTATACTACTTAAAGTATTTTATATTTCGTATATTTTTGATGTCATAATCGGCAATTTGCGGGCGAAGGCAGCATTTGCGCGAACTGTCTTGCTGCAATAAACGGACGTGGGCGTCGGGAAAGTGGGTTTTATTACCTTGCCAAAAAATCAAAGTAACTGTAGTGACACGGCATACCATTCAATGAACTTAACCCTATTTACATCGTATCAAATCTTGGGAAACATCGCTACTTCCATCTATTTTATTTCAAATGGAGCTACTTTGGGCTCCTGATTATTTTTTTACCATGGTATGTAAAATTTGGCGTAGGGGATTTGAGGAGGCAAGCAAAGTGAACTACTTGAATGTTTACGAACAATCGCAGCATACCTTAATACATGTTAGGATAGGAAAATTCGCCACCTAACTAATGCCGTAAACAATATCTGTGATAACTTAACCAACAGCTTGTTGATGCAAGAAGTTCTGGTTTAACCCAATGAAAAATTGGGAATTTGGACTTAGTGAAGCGTTGGTATGTCCAAAGGAGGAGAGCTAGGAGATTACAGTTGACTTTTAAATCAACAGACGAACTATCAGATGGGAGTGGAATAAATTGTAAGAAAGCAATCATCGATTGTATGTGTCCGGTATTAACCTCCACGCAAGCGTTCAAGAGAGTACCATCTCACTGAGTTATAAAACATGGACGTAACACCTGATCGTCGCCTTCATTAAGGTATTTGGGCTAGATTTTCATTCATATTAGCATTAATCTCGCACATGATTTCTTAGGACTCAAAGCATCCATTACACTTGGTTGATTTCCGTGAAACACGTATGAAAGCATGCGTATGTCGAGAGCAAGTAAGGGAAACCTTGATTCCATCTCTCTGTTCAACCGCCATGTCCTTCTGCTCTTCCAATTTGCGTCGATCAGCATTAATCATGCTTTCGATTTCAAGCATTTGTTCCCTGCTCAATTTCTTCCCACTTTTATTTTTCAAGCCTGCACCATCGTTGAGCGGTTCACACGGAACCTCAGCAGCATCCATTTCGGCGCAAGCAATGTCTGCAAAATGTGAGTGGGAATTTGTCAGAGAGCGCTACTGCCATTAACAATATCAACAACGTGTCAAAAGGCTAAAGTATTCGACAACCAAAGAAAACTTGATATATTTTTAGACTACTCCGACAAGAAAATAAACTGAATTTGGATCTTTCCTATTTGGACGAATCAATAGACTGGCTTTTAAAAATGAACCATACAGTATAATTTTCATTAACAAAGACCCCAGGCAACAAAGTAAAGGACCACTAATTGATTCGTTTCCATTGTATGCATATTTCGTAGCGTTTCATGTTTAGCACCAAATTTTTCAATTTGCGGGTGGGATAAATTGGAGTCAAAATGCGTGTTTCCCAATACTGTACCACGGTGATGGCAACACCATTTGGTTTGAACAAATCGAATTAAAACATGGGTTACTCTAGTAGAAAATAGATCAAAAAATAATGAGTCGAAAACAACCATCGTTAAGCTGTGCACGAAGTTCTTCAATTTCCTTCTGGAACTGTCGAATCAGAGCGTCTTTGGGGTCTTCATTGACTCGAGCCGCATTTTTTATCAACTTTGCCCGACTGGCATAGCGTAGCGTGCTTACTGACTCGTCGTAGTTGTAGTCGGTGGGCCCAATGTTAGCAATCTAGGAATGCGAAGTGTGGATGCGTCAAGTTACTCGCATATCTACCTGTACCTTTCTATAAAATCTGCAGACAATATCTTAATGTAGTTAATTATGTTAGCTATTCAAGTAAAATTTTAATGCGTAAATTCACCAAAAGTTGGGAAGAAAAGGAGAACACGAGAGTATTGCTGGGACAAGTCTTTTAAGTGAACTAAGGAATGAAAACAATGGTATTGAGGCACAAGAATTTCTGAAATGAGTTGCAAATTAAATCGCGAATATAGCATTAGCAGCTCTTCTGAGATCTCTTAGTCTGCCATCGCAGAAATGTCTTATGTATAAACAGTCGGAACCGTTAATTATCTTACGAAAAAATAAAAACGCACCAAAAACAAATTTATACTTCTATTTCAGTTAAAAATTTACTTGTGCATAGTGGCATCAGTGAAAATTATATAATTCAGCAGAATTCTTCCGGTGTCATTGTAAGATCGCAAGTGTTTAGAATATTTCAGAGGAGAATATTTAGTGACTTATTAAAGAAGGAGCAAGTATAGACTTGAAAGGTCAGAAAAATACGCACCATTACGGTTTTAGAATTTCCACCCAGGGAGTCCTGCAAAAGTCTGGTGAGCTTCGAGTTTCTGTATGGAACATGAGTGGATTTACCATCTGCAAGTGCCGAGATAACGTTCCCAAGTGTTGCGAGGGAGAGGTTAATTTTATTGGATTCATACAAGCGCTGTCCCTCAGCTCCAGTTTTGGATTGCCTTTCGGAACCCTTAATTATGGAGAAACACCTTACATTTTGCCAATAAAACTGAAACATTTAGATTTCGAACTCTCATTATACATTTTTCAAGAGTCTATGCTATATTGACCGGAAGGTTCCACATCTCATCCCAAATTTCTTGACAACATTGATTCTGCTAAGCATTTAACACGAATTAATTTAAAGTTCCCATTCTCGCACAGAAGAACGCTCAGCTAAGGCAAACTAAGGTGATATAAATACACATTCCATTCTATCACGACCGTTTAGCAGCTTTTGCTGCAAATTCATTTAAAGCCATTCACTTCAGTGTTTTAAATAAGTTACGCAGATCTTTAGACATAAAGGTGTAGAAACCCACCGCCAAATCAACAAGATGCAATTTTCCCTGCCGAAGAATTCGCTTCTCTTCTCCGAGAAGTTTGGAGCACTCGACGGTTATCGAAAAAATTGCATGGGAACGCGAACTATGTTCGTTCATATTAGTGGCTGCAGTGCATCCTATATCAGTTAGATAGTGGCCGTTGAGTGTCTGATTACAATGGAAATGGTATATCCACGCAAAGATTGTATCTTTGGTGGTCATAAACATTGCACCTGGCACTCGAATATCTGATCAGATTGACTCCTCGATGTGGCTTTTGTGAAGCGAAAATAACCAGAGGTTCATAAAACTTCAGAATCAGCCCCTCTAAGTGAATGCTAAACCGTTAAACACATCCTGTTTTGGCATTTTTGATAAAAAATAGAGCAACGCAAGATAGAACTTACAGCTTTACGGCATCTCATATCAGAGTAGTTTGCGGACGGAGCTATGGTCAATCTTATTGACTTAAACATCATAGAGACTTGCTTAAAAATAAACGAGTAGCAATACCATAAGCTAAAAAAATTTCAGAATAAATCAACATAACTGAAGTTGAACCAAGGCTAATTGTGCTGGGACAGCATAAAATACTTCAGGATTTTATAAGCGGAGAACCCCAACCGGGTGTTTACCACCATGAAAACATATTCCTCATTCAGGCAAGTTGTAGTCAAAATTAACAATTTGTGACTTCTATCAAGACCATATTACGAAGGTTCTAAAATACATGCATTATTGAAAAATTAGAAAAAGAAATTTTAGGACAAAACCTACGATTACGGCTCCCTAAATTCATAAGCCTTTCCATTTCATTGGGAGACTGAACCATTACACTTGACAGATCTCTTACATAAACTCCACAGTCTGGCCGCTCCTTTATTTCGAGCCTCTTTTTTTTATTTCCCACTAACAAATCCCTAATCTTTTGAATAAAAATACCTTTGCAAAGTTAAGTTAAAGTTACCTCCTCGTTGTAGACTTCAAGGTATGATATGTGAACGAGAAATGTAGTCTTGGAATCCGCTTTCGCAATGTGACCAAATATATGTGCAAATGAGTTTGGTATAATCCCTCTTAACTCTGGAGCTGCACGCACCCCTTCCATAGTGAACGTTTTGCCAGTTCCAGTCTGACCATAAGCGAGAATGGTTCCTGAAAATTAAAACCAGATAGTGATGAGGAAGCATACCATTGTAGCCCCCAAAGATCTGCTCCACAACCGGTCGAGCAACTTTATTATAGATATCAAGCTGTTTGCTTTCAAACCCAAAAGTGTAATCAAATGTGAATGACTTTGATGGTTCATCTTCCCTCCTATTTGGATGCCTCAACGAAATAGTAGCAATCTCCTCGTTAACCTTGAAAATCATTTTAAAATAGTAGTATACCTTCACAACAACCAGGCAATTGTTTTGCTCCTCAGCTTGGTTTAAAGGACGACAACGTACACACACTTTTACGTTCTCAGGTGATGACATATTTTTCAGGCTCCACAAAATAAACTTAAAATTATTTCTCTCAACATCATGATACCAGCATTTAAAAAACTGTAATTGCCATAAAAACATACCGAATGTCCAATCGCAAATCATCAAAACTTGCTGTAGAAGCTTAAAAATTATCAAATGCAAATTAAAAGTAAACCTAGGCCTGTAGTTTATTCTTCAAATTATAATCGCCTTAAAAATTGAGCCAAGAACCTTACTTTAACTCAACTGCAGGTAACAGAGATAGTGTACACAATGTATCAACAAATAGTGATTATAAATGGCCATTATTAAAATTCGACAAAATCTAAACCTTATTAAAAAAGAAACTCACTCAAGAAAACAGGTATCAAGGTTCGTACTTAGTAAATTAAGTCACAGAAGATGGAAGTGCACAAAACTCAAATTGGCTTTGCTGTCAAATAATTACCACGATCCACTCGAACAAATAAAGCTAAGGGACCAAAGAAGCAGTAAGAAGTGCAACTGGTACAGACGAGTAAAATCACTGTAAAATGCAAAAAAGTGAGAGGAAACATTTCTCTGTATGTCCATGAGATTCCATCCACTTTGTCGTACTATTTAAGTGACCCACAGCTACCCAAGAAATTAAAACACTCTAATGCGTGAAGAGAAAAGCCCTTTATTTTTTAAGTATAACCACTTTTTCAAAAGTATAACTGAAACTGTTATAAAAATATACAGCTAGAATTTGTCAGCTTATATTCGTTTGCGCCATCCCTACCTTTGAATTAAAATGGTCAATAACTAAAGTAGTTTCGGAAGTTTATCTAATGGATGCACCATTACTTCAACATTTCATAAATATAGGCATGCAGATGCTTAAAAAATTGTACCAAAAGTATTTCCGCCGAGGCACTACTGCCGCGCAGTTTTTGAACTGACCCATTTACATCAGATGGCTGGGAAATCAGAGCATTTGAAGTGCATAGCCAAAATAAAAGCTAATAATATCACGCCACGTTACTACCTAATTTGTTAGCATTTAAATATTCGTGGTTTTAACTGCTTTTTATAGCGCACTATAAGCGTGTTATGGCAGCAGAGAATAAATGATGTACTTAACCATCGTACTGCGATTAAACCATTCAAAAAGGCGGTTCATGCAAAAATTTTAAACTGCACATAGAAGCAGGAAGGATTCTCATCCTTAACCTTATACTTCATATGACCGATGTAAACCCCATTTATAAAGGATATGATGGAAAAATCGGAAATATAAGGAAACAATCGCGAATTGGTTTAGTGTTTCCTTGAAGGGTACGATTCCGACCCATTTAAAAAAGGCTAAAATAAGACAATGGTATAAACCTAAAAAGTTATACTCACAGAAATTAAAATAAAGTTGGTGTAACGGCTACATATCTTCTAGAGTTTAATCACCATCACATCCCCGTCAACTGAGTGTAAATAAGAACTTACACCACTTGCGATGCGTTTCGTCGAAGGGTTGAAATGGCATCCAAATTCACTCACTTCCGTTTCGGATTATTAAAGAGTTTTAGAAGGCCATTCAGTCTTCACTAGCATCGCTATTCATGACTGCCGACCTCAAGTTGCAAAGGTCCTTCAATCTTGTTTAGACCGCAAATTTGTATTGTGTTTGCAGTGCATTTTGTTGTTTGTCTGATTCTCTGTTTCGGTCACGGTCACATGATTGGCCATTATTGTCTTCGCAGGATGGGCTGGCCTCTGAGTCATGCCAGTAGTCCCAATTCCTTCTCTTACCAAGTGCATAAGCATTGTGGCCGAGCACTAAGCCCTCCTATGTCTTCAGAGAAGCCTCAGAGCGCTACAGTATTCATCAGAAAAAACAGATTTCCAGCTTGAAAGTGAATGCTGCACGGGAAGTGATTCCTCTTCAGAGTAATGTGCAGTTATCGGCAACTGTAGCACCGAAACCGGTAGTTTTCTGATTACAGTCACCTGAAGGAATGCCAGCTAAGTGCGACCTATAAAAGGAGCTTAACAAGAGGTCTGTTGCATCTGACGTCAACAATTTACAATTTTTTACGTCTGTAGAATACTGAAGCCGCTTTCATACACCTTTCCAACACTGTAGATTTACAAAAACGAAGTGGTCTTTCAACTGAAGACTTGAGAAAGGTAGGCATTTTCGCAGAGACGCATTTTGATTCGTTACTTAGGGTAAAATAACTTAAGCCAATCTACAACCATTAGGAAAACAAAGACTCTAGCCTTGATCGCCTCTCCTCTATTTTTAATGAAATAATTGCTCAGGCAAGACCTTGGTTTCAAAACCAGCAAGTTAAAGTAAGCGGTAAAAGTTGCTGAGTTTCATTCAGTCTGGAGCTTCTGGCGTCATGGCAGTGTCGATGACAGCTTCGGTCACTGAAAAATAAACCCGCTTGTTCCTTGTCAACCCCGAGAAGAAGTCAAAGGTACCTCAGATATTTAACGTTACACATTTAGATTAATTCAAAATGGTGCAATAAGCTGTTTTACTCGAGGTTGACACTGGGTTTGCAATTCGCCTATGCTGAATCTGTGGTATTAAGGCGAATGTATCAAGCGTATAAATATGCAGAAGCGCATCACTCCGTTTCGAACAGTCTGCATGCTCGCTGCGTGATTGAAACCGGGAGCCTACTTGCAAGTATTCAACTTCCCCTCACCCATCCCCTCCGTCATTTTGATATCTCAGTGGACAGACCTAGAAAAATACTCGTTAAAGACGGCGATTCATTCATTCATTCATTCATTTTCAGTATCAATTATTTGGGGACTTTTTAGTGTATCAGCAGCATGTCAACTAAATTGAAGATTTTGCTAAACTGTGGATCAAGAAGTATTTTTTTTCCCTTAATCTATTTTTCGAGTTTTCGCAATCTGCTCAGCCAAAGTAAAAAATTGTTGTGACATTATTTTGTCCTACAATCATATTTCTAGTGAATATAAAACGCGATGGAGTTTTATGACCCGTATGAAATGTTTGCCTCAGGCCAAGCTGCTTTGAATTTCACTAGAAATGCTTCCGAAGTTCATTTAGTTCTCTACAGTGAAATTCAAACAGGTAATGCCAATAGGAGGGAGTGAGGTAACTTCATCAATCCGTTATAATCGACTTCTCCGCTTATTCTCAATCAAATATCGCAGCTTTTTGGCTCATGAAAGGAATGCTTTATCACAAAAATACGTGCACACAGTGCTGCACCAGTCGGGATAGGCCACTTCATTAGATAATCCATTACAATTTAGAGTGTACTCACATCGTATTTAAATAAATGTTTGCGGATACTGTCTATTCTTAAAACTAAGTAGTCTACATTGATACTTGGCAAATTTTTCTCTGCTCATCGCTAAATTACCTCATCTATGGTTTTTGCCACGGAAGAGAGGACAATAATAGACACTACCACAGGTAAAATCAAAAGCTTTACAATCGTAGGAATAGTGCCAGCCTACTTTAGCGGTCACAATGAGAATGAATCGCCGTCTTTAACGAGTATTTTTCTAGGTCTGTCCACTGAGATATCAAAATGACGGAGGGGATGGGTGAGGGGAAGTTGAATACTTGCAAGTAGGCTCCCGGTTTCAATCACGCAGCGAGCATGCAGACTGTTCGAAACGGAGTGATGCGCTTCTGCATATTTATACGCTTGATACATTCGCCTTAATACCACAGATTCAGCATAGGCGAATTGCAAACCCAGTGTCAACCTCGAGTAAAACAGCTTATTGCACCATTTTGAATTAATCTAAATGTGTAACGTTAAATATCTGAGGTACCTTTGACTTCTTCTCGGGGTTGACAAGGAACAAGCGGGTTTATTTTTCAGTGACCGAAGCTGTCATCGACACTGCCATGACGCCAGAAGCTCCAGACTGAATGAAACTCAGCAACTTTTACCGCTTACTTTAACTTGCTGGTTTTGAAACCAAGGTCTTGCCTGAGCAATTATTTCATTAAAAATAGAGGAGAGGCGATCAAGGCTAGAGTCTTTGTTTTCCTAATGGTTGTAGATTGGCTTAAGTTATTTTACCCTAAGTAACGAATCAAAATGCGTCTCTGCGAAAATGCCTACCTTTCTCAAGTCTTCAGTTGAAAGACCACTTCGTTTTTGTAAATCTACAGTGTTGGAAAGGTGTATGAAAGCGGCTTCAGTATTCTACAGACGTAAAAAATTGTAAATTGTTGACGTCAGATGCAACAGACCTCTTGTTAAGCTCCTTTTATAGGTCGCACTTAGCTGGCATTCCTTCAGGTGACTGTAATCAGAAAACTACCGGTTTCGGTGCTACAGTTGCCGATAACTGCACATTACTCTGAAGAGGAATCACTTCCCGTGCAGCATTCACTTTCAAGCTGGAAATCTGTTTTTTCTGATGAATACTGTAGCGCTCTGAGGCTTCTCTGAAGACATAGGAGGGCTTAGTGCTCGGCCACAATGCTTATGCACTTGGTAAGAGAAGGAATTGGGACTACTGGCATGACTCAGAGGCCAGCCCATCCTGCGAAGACAATAATGGCCAATCATGTGACCGTGACCGAAACAGAGAATCAGACAAACAACAAAATGCACTGCAAACACAATACAAATTTGCGGTCTAAACAAGATTGAAGGACCTTTGCAACTTGAGGTCGGCAGTCATGAATAGCGATGCTAGTGAAGACTGAATGGCCTTCTAAAACTCTTTAATAATCCGAAACGGAAGTGAGTGAATTTGGATGCCATTTCAACCCTTCGACGAAACGCATCGCAAGTGGTGTAAGTTCTTATTTACACTCAGTTGACGGGGATGTGGTGGGGACCACAGCGTTGAAGGCTGTTCAGTAATGTGCCCACATGTTGTTCTATAAATTAATCACCGACCTCCTGAGCACTTTTTATTAAATCTGGTATATCATTCTTACTGATTTGGTGGATGTCGTTAACTTTGATGCGAAAATGAATAAAATGGTACTGTTTTGAACTTACCATTGATTGGATGTATTTGATACCGGAAGCAAATCAAATCTGGTGCATATAATACGTCTTTTCTGACTTCTAGCTCGCGCATATTTTCGTTCCAGTTGTGCCGTTCCAATGGTATACAAAGGTGAATCTGCGTAACTCAAAGCTCTTTTAAAAGTGTTAATACGATAAGTGAAACCAACCCATCAGCTTAATAGATGCTGCTCTAGGTACGGCATTTCCCAGATTTTATCCCCTTTCTTTTGTTACAGGCATCCCTATAGACTCTGCATTTGATTACTGCATTTTTTGCAATACTTTGATGACATTATTTTGGGTGACAAAAATCCGTGCCACGTTTATTTTAATCATCAGCTAGAGAATGGGTGTCACCGAGATGATGTGGCTAGAAGGTAGTCAGGCGTGGTCGAAAGACAGTTCATGATAGAGTAGGCGATATATTGCGGTCCGCAAGTGAAGGAAATGTGTTCGGCGTTTTCCTTTCTTACGGGCTCGAGCCCGTCGAATTTAAAGACCAGGATGGTCGATCGGGTGGCGCTGTGCTTTTTACGCATCCTAATGGTAGGACGGACACACCCACAGAGATGCAAGCAGGCAGAGAAGAGGAAAGCAGGCGGACAGGCGAGCGAGTCGCTTCCTAATACGGATGCGCACACACGCACTTGCGCTCACTCACACGGTATGTAAAATTCTCTCTACCATGCTCAAAAAGCAAAAATTAGTTCAATCGAAAACACCAAAGCTGACATTACTTATGCGCCATTTTATTCAGTTATTGTGCAATACTGTTGCTGTATGGATAGGATGGATGGCAAATTGTTAAAAATCTAGACACATATTTGATTATTAATTGAAGTATTAAAACCTCACGTACGACGGGCCCTTACTAGTTGCATTATCTGTTCAACTTTAGTTCAAATGTTATAAGTAAATCAAAAGATAATCAGAAGGTGTAATTTTTAGCATCTTAAATAAATGAGTACTTTTCTTACAAATTTTCAACAAAAGACTTTCCGTCATAAGCACTGCCGGAAGTTGTCATAATAGGTATCTGTGTATGATGAGTAAATAAAGTATAAATTAATACCTAATCACATAGCAATCCATTTTGCTACTGCGTAGCATTTAATTTCAAGTTATATATGTCAAAATTGCTCCCACTGCCGAAGTTTTAATGCAAAAACTTGGAACAGGGGTATCAGCAAGCAATATCTCCGTTTCTACTCTGTAATTTCGAAGTTTATTCCTAAAGAGTCGAAGGCAAAAGCCTATGCCAGGTGTTGCACCTTGCAGCCGGTTTCGCGTAGATTCACTTGGTGTAGATAAAAGTTAACTGCCCCAAAATCATAAAGTGAGCAGCCAGTTTTGTATCAACACTGGCGATGAGCGCGAGACCACACAACAAGATGCACAACGCAGGATGCTGATTTTGGCCTCGTTCGGTTGCTACAACTCTGCCTTCTAAAACGATTTCAAAGCATATCCTCTTCCCTTCTAAGGTCGCTAACTCTTATTAAGCATTTGCTTTAACAATAATAGTTGGAGCTATCAACAATCAATCAAAGGCAAGCAACAATTCTCTCAGTCCTTTTTACTTATTCGCGTTTTTGAAATCTTTATTTAATAATTCAGTCAATACAATATTTAATGGGATTGTAAATTAACGAATCCCTAACCGAAATCCTCCAAAATCTATGGAATAGATCCATTCTCGTAAAAATGGTTGTTGTCAGCTTCACTTGCATCGGTTTGGTTGGTTCTTTTCTGTATCATCAAGGGCATAAAATAGCACATCATAGCATTTTGCACATTCCTGCCATCTTTGTATGTAGTGTCAGGAAGTTTTAGAAGCAGCTAACCACGGGTAATTTCTTTGGAAAAATAAAAATGTTGAAATGCGCCTGCTTGAATTCATCACGGAGGCTTTATCGTTAGATTTGAACTCGCGAAACATTCAGGCATAATCTAGCGGTCGGTGGGGTTAATTTCGAGTAATTTTTTTACTTTTTACTACAATCGTATTTTAGGTTCCTAGAGCAGGATTTACACGCTTTTACAAAATCCTGTTGTGGGTGTTGCTAGGGGCACCATTAAGCACTTTTTTGCAAAACGGACGTGCAAATCTCACATAAAGCAAATCATAGCATAAACACGAAGTGCAAATCTATCATATTAATGGTTGTAATTTAACTTATACCAAAAGGTTAGATATGGTGTTTACGTTGGTTTGTGCTAAGGTGGACAGGCAGTAGCGGGACAGCACTAACGCACGCGCGCTAGTGCTCTCTGGGCCGGCCAAGAAGAGTCCTGCCGTGTCCTGCGTGGGCAGACACTCAGTAGCACGGACACGCGAGCAGACACTCACGCTTACTCCCGTGCGGACTAAATTCTACCCAAGTTTCCGAGGAGTTGATGCAGCTCTTGTCTCCTCTCCTCCACAAGTTACAGTGCGCGTGCGCTCTCTTCCAAAGTCCCTGTTTATGACTGCTGTACTTCAGATGGAATCGTGCTGTCTGTCCTGAGATTATGTCAAGAATATCCGCCTACGTGGAAATGTAACTGCTTTGCTGACTTTTCCGATTGGAAGAATTATGTTGAGTCGTATAGTTGTGCTAATCACATCAATGCTTTCCTGTGTTCTGGGTACAGATTGCAATTACCAACCAAATGTGGATGTAACCGCACAAGCGGGAAAACCTTTCACCTATGCACTTGGGAGAGACGTTACGGTATTCTCTTTTTGAGCATGTTGAAAATCACGATAGCAAGTGTATTTAGTTTGCAGCGAATTGCCTTATTTGCTCTACAACAATTTCTATCAGAACCACGAATACTCTAATAGACAAATCACCTTGATAATCAGTGAATTTGATTTTGTTAATATGGAATCATGTGCACTTGCGATAGCATTTCAGCTTAACCCTTGTAAAAATTAACATCTTTTTTCTTGTGAGAGTCCATGATGCAGCTAAATTTTGCCAATCTACTGCAGATTCAACTTTACGGCGAAGAAACCGCGGGCATGTCTTCCAACTTGCAAAATGCATGGCTTTTACAAATGCTAGAATTTAATTACTGAATCAACTTCCAACCGACTAAATTTACTTTCTTGAGTTCCTGCAAATGATATTTTTATTAATCAAGACTCTGTGCTACTTAGAGTTTGCGACACAAAGTGATGTCACGTTTAGCAGTCCATGCCCCTCAGAGTATTTCTCCTGCATTTCCAAACACAAACAAAGTATTGGTTTCAAGTAGCATCTGGATGCTTAAATGCAAAATGTAGTTAGGGTCCGTGATCTAGGCGGAACCTGAAAGTAATTTCTCATACTCGACTGGTAAAAGTCTCGATTCTCCGAGGTCGAAAAGAGAAGTTTGACGCTCGTACAAAATTTGAGTTGAAGGGAAAGGTTTTGCCAAACAAACGAGCGGTAATTTTAGGCTCCACACGTGGTTGTGTGAAGTTACGAAAAAATTTGTCAAGACCACACGTAAATGTATTTTAAAGCGAAATAAACCGTCGCAAAGTCAGTTGATAGCTGTCTGTCCTGGTCCATACATAAACCAAGTTCCTATGTTGGCGATTCATTTGAGTTTTATTAAGGAACCCATCAAAATGTACAATTTATTTATCGATTGTTTTTGCTAAGTTGACACAATGATTCGCTTGCCATGTTTCAAAAAAGCTCGCCTTTTTCTCTTTAATTTGATGCCTGGCGATAATACTGAATGCTTATTTAGAACCGCACAGGCCACAGAAAAACTGACTTTTTGGAGTTGATGGGGGTTATCTATCCAAGTATCACGATTCCATTTTCAGAGCATCTACAATGCGTACACTCAGTCATTTTACGCCAATAGTTTAGCACACGACGCCGACACCAGCACAAGTATCGTGTCACAGTTTGCCAAAATATTCTAATTTTAATCGCTATTTTAAATTGAAAGGAACACAAAGAGAACCACGACGAGGCATTTTTTTCAAATTTAAAATAACATGGGAATTTGGACATATCCAAGGTGGAATTTGTTAAATGCAGATCACTTGTGCTCTGTTTGCTTCCGAAACCTTCATTTATCCGTCTCACGAACTTCTATAAAGTCACTTCATACCTGCCAGTGCTAATCATAACTGCAGTGGCACCTCAAAATATGGCTTGGCCTTCCATAGGAGTGTATAACAATGGCTGAAATTCCCTTGACTTTTATTAAAATGGCCTACAAGGCATTTTCAACAATATCCCGGTGGAAGTCATAGCACTTTTTGATCGACTAATGTACTTGATTTCCTCGTTTAGATTCTTTCTAATCTACCATCGTGGTTAACAACTAGTGTGTCGGCGAGAGATCACACGGTTTCACTCATTGGTCTACCACTTCTCTGTGACACAAAAAACAGCAGCGACTGGACGATTTTAGCTTGCAGTCCTACGTTTGAATGCCAGTGTATACGCATTGATACGGAAAAGATGTCGAATAAACCTCCAACATTTTCATGCCATTACAATCAACCTATCATCGCAACCATTAAAGTTGGATTTAAGAGCTTTCCAAATTTCCTGAGATCGCCGACAGAGAGATTAAAAGTATGGAAGAAGATGAGCGCCTGTATGACCGGCACCAACATGACATCGGAAGGCTCGAAAGTGAATATAGAACATGCGCTGCTGGTTGACGAGAAGCCCGGTTTCTTAAGGTTGGTTACTGGTTGGATTGTCGCATTAACACCTGTAATGAAGTTACCTTTAATAACAGTCTTTTTAATGCCAGAGGCGAAATTATTATCACAGACACCCGAAATAAGCTAACACTTACTGATCAAGGGCAAAAGTGGTCAAGTACACTGGCTGACCTAGAATTATTCGCACAAACTTCTGAGCGCTGAATTAAAGGAAAGCGATTTAGTGTAAGTCGCCTGTTAAATCATAACAAATAGGGGCAGTGTCTTTTAAGCGATTAATAAATTATTGAGGCCTTTTGCTGGTGTGTTAACTGAACTGTATATCCGGAAATTTCCTGTTTTATCCAAGTGAATTTCCTGCTCAATTGAATCTCTTGATTGGAAATTCACACCTAGTATTTCGTAAATTGCAGATGTGCCGCATTTGACTTAAATAGCTACCAGTATTATACTTTTATGTCATTTCTGTGAATGGGGTGCTATAAAGAAATTTATGCTTAAACTCCAATGAGCACTTTTGCAATGTATTCCGCCCTTGTTAAGGCAGTTTTGCCTTGAGGGGAAGTTATTTTCACCGAAATATGGAATTCGGCGTTGCAAAATTGCTTATGATGGCGCCACTTTACATGCAGCTAGTCATCTGTGCTCGCAGAATAGAGGATGGTTTCAAAGATTAATTTAAATAGATGGCAAATTCATAGCATGGCCTCAATAAATACTAAGTGCTAGTCAAGTCCTAGAACAGTACGCGGATAAAAGGCGTTTGCAAATGGGTTTAAATAAGCGAACGTTTTAGGTAAATGTCTGTTTGTGGAGATTTGAAAATCATATGCAACCATTCAACTAGATGAAATTGAATAAAATAACGCCCCGCGTGGGTTTACAAACAATTTCTTCATGCACGTTCGAAATTCGAAATAATTTCTGTGTTTATCACTCCTGAAGGCTTTTCTTTTTCGATTATGGACAACAATTTTAACTTGCTTTACTGCCATTTGTTTCGAGCGTCTTGCACACATCACAAACATAGGGTTGAGCGGTGAACTTGTTTGTTAAGTTGTGTAAGATCTATTTATTAAACTAAAATTCTGGGAACAATTCCTTTAAAATAATTATTTCTTCCTTTAATAGTACCATACGATTGCGAAATTTAACTCCGTGATGACACAAAAGCCACTCAAAGCTCATAAATTTCGTCTAGCGTCTTGATTTACTCAAAGAAATGCATATAATTAAAGCAGTTTTGTCTGTGAAATTCAGCGCACTTTCCAACCTGGCTCAAGCAAACAATGACAGAAAACAATATCACGTGGACTCGGAGGAGCAGTACAAGTTGCTATTCTTTACATGGGAGATAGGCTGCGGATATCTTGATGACAATTCCCTCCAAATTCTTTCCAAAGTGGAAAATCGCTTTAAAGAAGCCCCAGACATTTCTGATTGGATGGGTCTCTCAAAAATCGAAGCTGAAGCTATTATGCTGGATTGGATGGTTGGAGAATACGATCAAGCTTCAAAGGTGCGCTCCAAAAGGCAAGCGTTTCAAGGCTACCAGCCAATTTACCCGTCTCGTACAGCAGGCGTTGTTACCGAAGCCTCTGGCACATCGCCATCGGATCTTAGCGAAACATTTTTTTTCTCTTCTGACGTAAACTCGCCTGTCTTAGTACAACCGGTTGCACCAATTGAGATAACTGTTCAACAGATATCGAATGTCAGAATTCCTCCTAACACATTTCGCTCTCCTGATGGAACGAAGTTACAATTGCGATTATTTGAGCACATTTATCCCATTCAATTTGGACTAGATTTTAAAGATCCTTCTGCTGCTACGGGTCGTGAAATTGGCAGCAATGGGGCAAGTTGGGTGTCCTTCGACGCAAACAATGAAATTCTTCGCCTCCGTCCATATCCTGAGCATGAGGGTACACACAAATTCGTTCTCTGTGCCTACAGCATTGCAAACGGTCGAACGTGCAGTGAGTCAAAGATTAGTTAAAAAATGCTGCTATTAAGTTGCATTACATGTGGGCCTTACAAGTTTTTTTCTGCAATGCTGGCAAAGTATATGGCCTTTGTGTTCAATGGAAAGCGATAAATTGTTGCTAGGACATAAAATAAACAATGAGATCCTAGTACCCACCCCTGATTTAAAATTTAACTGCTGCTTTAGTAAAAGTAGATTTTCAAATGTTTGCATTCCGGGTACGCATGGCTAATCCAGCTTATCACTAGGTTAAAGATCACCCTAATTGGGAATGCACAAGTACCAAAAGTCAAACTGTACTAAGCTATTTCATTTCTCCTTGTAAATAGCAGAAGTTGGAAAAAAGATAAGATGCGAAACACGACAGAGCATGAATTTTCACTTATTTATCATATAGTTGTAATCAAAACAGGATATTTCATCTTTTATGTAGTAAGTCGATTCTTTTGGCCCAAGACACTAAACGCTTATCAAAAGTAGCTATCGAACCATCATGAAAGTGGGAGTTGAAGAAGTAGAAAGTCATAAATACCCTAAGAAATACTTCGTTACATCGTGCTTTTACGGATATATGAGGATTTCGCATCAAAACCACGAAGACTACTTCTACTCCCGACGGCACTCTGTGTGTTGGTGGGTCATTTAATCGTTTATACCAACAAAATACGTGCAAATTTTTCTGATCCGCCTTTCTTTGCTTTTATGTCAAATCCTACCAATAAAAACACTCCTTATCAGATACCCGGACTGCTGAAATATCATCTTTGAGGACCAAAGTTTTACTATGTTTTTTAGCATTTGTGCGTTTCTGTAAGACATTCAGTGAAAGATTTTTCCAACTCCCAAAGCTGTGGCAATTATTTTTTGAAAGTTACAACGGTGTTACACTTTGCCGTGTTACTTTCTCAAATTCATATAACACTTGGCCGCTAGTGAAAGGCGATGGAACTGATATGCGAGTACTTTAGAGGTGTCTAGACCACCCACCTACTGCATTACCTTTCTTGCCATTTTCTTCGCAATCTCTATTATTTAGATAATTAAGTTAGGCAATTTTTAGTGTAGTCGAGTTAGATTAAACTTGACAAATCTTAATTTCCCTTTCAGCAAATATTAACGTTCGAGTGAAGCCACCAACTCCAATTAAGAAGAGTTTCATTGTTCACGTATCCCCAGGTTTGTTTATCAAAATATATTTGTCTTCCCACTATGCGGGTAAGCACAAAATTCGGCACAATAAACAGTTTTCTCAGCATTTCTACCAGATACTGTAAAATTAATGTCTAGAGAGGATCTGAGGTCGCCTATGCGTGAATTTCTATGCGAGTGCAAACTCGGTGAATACATTATCGCTCTCACGCAAGAAAGTGGTCCAAAGCAAATTACCTTGAAATAAAAGCACATGCTTCACTTTTTTATTAAATTCGCCTATTTTCTCCAAAAACCTGAAATTTATTTGCAGGCGTATTGTTCATCGCTCTGTCTTTAAAATGAGTCAATTCTTAGTCCGGATGATATTGAAAACATTTGGTAGCAAATGTCTCATCACCCTTTCTAATGCAAAAAGGTAAAACTCAGCTTAGTTGTTGCACACAGATGGATGGAAGAACTGTAGATTCGTCAATCTCGTAAAGAAATTTGACATTGTGGTCAACTTCACTCGTTTATTGCTTAACGAAATGAATTCCTTCCTGCAAAGTGTCCTGCCGGATATTAAAGTAGTCCATAATCTGCGTACGAATCAGTTATACCCACTGACTAGATAAGCACTGGCTCTTGATGTAAACAGGACCAATTCGAAAACAATGCCTCGAACCTCAAAAGTTGCCTCTGCAGCAATTTGAATTTCAGTTTATAGTTTGGGTCTACCAAGCGTAGAACTGAATATCTCAAAGTAAATGACGGCAGCACATGTTTATCTTGCCATCATTAGCCAAAAGTAAATAATGTAAGTATACAAAGTGCATGAGACGACCAATAAAAGCAGAATCGGAACCTCGGACTAAGTGAAGCACCCAAGTATATTTATTGCAGAACAAGTGAGAAAAACCATCGCCAACAGGGAGCTCACGACTCCACTTTGCAAGCATATTTATTTAATGTGAAAGAAAAATTGAATGGTTACCATTCTTCTCTCAAAGCCCGATCACATAAAAGGATAGAATTTACGAAATTTGAAAGACTAGAACCTGTTTGATTGCTTTTCTGTTGACTTACATTAAACAAATAGCAAAACTTTGCTGGGGCAAATTTAAAATCTACACTCATTTTGGTGATGGCCAACATCTGTAGTGAGAAAAGAAGGTGGTAATTAGCCACCAAATGCTGATTAACATAAGTTCTTACTAGTGGAATAATCAAGTGCTTCCCTCATTCAAATTGCTATTTGGTTGGTAATCTAAATTGTTTACCACAGCACTGCTAATAAAATAGACAATTTTTAAAGTGTGACATAAACTTTCGTTCTATATGGTTATTTGCCCACTCTTTCCATCAATCAAATAGTACCTGGCTTTCATGAATGGTGGATTGCTAAGTTTGCAGAAAGCCAAAGCCACACCTGGGCAAAGTCAACCTCCCGTGACCAGCCAATGATCTTGTCAACTATTTTGAACTACTTTCACAGCGGCTTCTAGCATCTAAATGATCGTTGTTTAAGATGCCCGACATTGATTAGCATGGCGTTGCCAAATTCTTCGGTGTCGAATTCACTGAGCAGCCCTTAAATTCCTTTCCTGTGTTATTAGGGAATAAGTTGAATATGTATTCAAATTATACTCGTGAATCTCCCAGTAGTCAATAAAAATTAACAATTTTTAGCTATAAATTGAACATATACTTCCCTTGCTGAGATTTGACTACTGACTTTGTAGGCGTTTATTGGTGCTATTCCATACCAGTCTTTTGGTTCTCCGAACTCAAAGCCGATGCAATCACGAATATTGACATATCAGTAACTGGTAGGTTCCAAATAAATATATCTATGTCTGCCGGAAAAAACCCTTTTTGTTTGAAAAATTAGATGGCGCTGTGGATGTTCCTTTAAACGTCAATTCCGTCTTCACCTCTACTCGAAAACACCTCGATCAAGATAAACTATTGAGTATAGCTAACTACCTAGATTAATGGAAAATTAAGGTAAAAAAGGAACTGCTAACAATTTTGCTATGTATGATCACAGAGCACTTTCGATCCACTCATTTCCACCCTTTCAACTTTATTGAGGCATTTAAAATTGAAAGTACAGAACTACACCAAAGTGGAAAAATGAACCGTGTTTGAATAGTACATTACAAGTTGGCGTGTCAAAGTAAATAATCTGAGTAAAATAGACCCAAACGGGTGAGTAGCACATTTTGGCCACTCTTAAATTAGGAAAACAGGACATCAAGAGAACTTCCGGACTTCTTACTTCTGCTCAACGGAGAACGAACTTTTTGAGAGGAGTTAGCATCATGCCTTTTGGACCCAAGTAGAATTGCTAACAGTGAAAACGATGTTAAGTGTTTGAAGTCCTTCTATTATTTAGTGCCTTATCGTTAATATTTTGATTGCGAATAGATAAACAGCCCAACCACTTATTTGTGGACTAGTCTATACCTTGATGGACAGATTTTGTCCATTTGACAAAGACTGAATGGTTAATAATTGCTTCTTTGTATTTTCTATTCTGTATTGGTTTATTGCAAAGGTGATCACTTCTCTTGGGATAAAACAAAGGGCGAAATATGCATCGTGACTGAACTGCAAAGCGACCAAATTATACCTTTCTTGTAAGTGGACTTTTGCCCAATTTAGTATTGCTTCGATTGAGCTATATAAGCAGCCTCTGATTCGTCCTCTAGCTTCCGTGGCACGAACAGGGCTTCATCCGAAACTGTAGAGGTTGAGTTCAGAGTTGCTGTAAAAGTCCCACCTGTTGAGAAATTGATCACCAGCCCACGACTCCGCATTCGTCTTCGGTGGAAAAACGCCTACAACAGCTACGAGATGTCAGAATTTTCACGTCTCAACTCCAGTCTTGCCCAGGCTTTGCGTGTTCGCGTGAATCCCAGTGTGAAATCACAGAATATTTTCATCTATGACGTAAGCATAAGTATTCTTCTTTGCGCCTAAGACCTGTTACTACTGAAAACATTTAACCGGCTCTGATAAGTCTCCACGTGACTAATATGATCCACCTTAATGCCTATTTTTTGCATGTCTGTGATGTATATTTGAGGTTTTGACATTCCGAGTGCTATAAATTCAACACAAAAATAAAATTTCTTCGTACAGTGGAACCTTTACTACCTTTATACATTGAGTGTAGCCTTGAAAAGGGAGAAGTCACCTTTAACAAACCATTTTTTTGATAAAAGTGTGTTGACTTCATATTTGTGAAACTGGGAATAAAGTGTGTTGCAAAGTTTGTGCATCTATGCGAAAATAACTGCTGGTATTAAACTAGTGATTTAGGCAAATTAACCGCTGTTAAAATCCCATTATATGTATAAGTCAACATCTGACAGCGTTTCCACAACCAACTTGTGGGTAATCTTAAGGGCGATATATGTTGAAGACACAAATGCAGGCAGGAATTTGATGGTGAAATGTTACAAACGCTTAGCATGCGCATATAAAATATGGTGATGTCGATTTAAAAATTTACTCCTGTATTCTCGACAGCGAACGTTATTTGCAGTATAACAAAAGACTTTCGAAAATATTCTAAAATACACCTTTAGGCAAATTATAACATAGCTCTTCGAGTTAATTATTAAGTTACAGAGCATAAATAATGGTGGAGTTGAGTCTCATGCCTGTGTTCGAATGTTGGAAGCGCCTAGGCAGCGAGACCATATTAATTGGGCGTATTACCTGATGTGTTGTGGATTTTCTTCCGCAGAATTACAATGGAAAACTGAATTACTCCGTTGTCATAATAACTCATGTCACTACTTGGTTTCTTCGAGTTTCATAAGGCGACTAATTCGCAATTTTGCAACCTTGGTATGACTTACTTTTCCAGGCTCTTACAAGTGTAAAGAACCTCACTTACCTCCAGTTGTACTGGAAGAGGCAGCTTACCCATTCACTTGTCTGCCTTTTTCGTAGAAGAATTATTCATTCGGTGGAATTTGTTAATCATGAGCCTGTCTTATCCGCAATTATTGTTCCCCTCAATAGTTACATAACTAGCAATGCATACCAATGAGTTTGAAAAATACTGTTACATTTAGTACAGAAGAACCATTTTGTATTCACGTAGTAAAGATAAGACCAACATACCACCTCTTAGAAAGGCAGTATATAGAATCCAACAATCTGCATCCATTCAAATCTAAATGGCATTCAGGAGGTAAATTTGTACCTCTTTAAGTAAATTTAAACAATGCCGATTGTGGGAAGATCACCATTGACCCAATACGGTGCCGATTTCCCATTACATACGAAAAGGTGAATGGAATCGCAGATGCAGCTGTTTTCGTAAGTGAGACCGGCGCCCCTTCCAATGTTGCTAAAAGGGAGACAAAGCGCCAAACATGGGATCCCCTCAGGGTCGATAGCGGCATTACCATTATTTGTTTGATGGAATAGTAGACTCAATAAAGCAGACCGTTTTAAAGGGGCATTTAACTCTACAATTCTGTTGAACACCTAGGCAACGGTGCTTTGCGTTTTAGGTATTGCGCATGCGAAAATTCCAGGAAAAAGACAGTTCACGTAAGTAAACTGTCAACCCTGATTTGGTCTTTTATTTCTGTAAAATTTTTTACTTGCAACCCATCTTCCACTTGCCTTCATGTCTACGGCTAGGATTTCAGTCGGATATCGAAACTTTTAAAAACTACACCGTTCTGATTCCCTGTTTAACCACCAGCGTTATGCTTAGGCTATTTTTGCCATTAAAGTGGACTATTTGTGCTTGATGAAAACCCCCATTTTAGATTGCTGGGATCTTCACAACTCTATTGTAGCAAATAACTGTCGCTAATTTTTAAAATTCAGCACTCATTCGATGAGGCGAATCAATTATTTGCATGATAACACGTGAGGGTTCATTCACGGAGGAAATGTGATGAATTTTTTTTCTTCATTACACTTTTACCGGTTGATTACTTTCAGATTTACCTCACAATGAGCATTGAGTGGAATGGAAAAGTAATAGCCTAAGTTATTTTTGCTTAAATCTTTCAGCAATGTCCAAAATACTCGAAGTGGAGTTTGTATACCTCCCTCTTGGTCTTCCGGAAGCCAATCATGTGAATAACTTAAGTGTTCTTGAAGACGTGACCAGTAGTTCTTGGGGCAAGTCAGGATCGCCGCTGGGGTTGACCAGTGAGAACAAGCAGTTCATTCGCTTGAAGAACATTTGTGAGAGTGCCCGTCTCTTTGGAAGTGTGAGTGCTCTGCGGGCAGCTTCAGAATCGTTTCTCCCGTTTCAACTCGAAAATGTGGCCGAGTTAGTGGTGGCTGGAAGTGCGTGTGCCAGAATCCTTCAGTCAGTTGGCGGTAGTGGTGATGCCAACAAAATCTTTCCTGGTCCACTCACGACAAGTAATTTTGCCTTATGCACAGTGAAATTTTTGTTCAGTTGGTTTGTAATTACCATGTTTCGAATGACGTTATATCGCTTTCGACATGAAATTAAGCATTTTATTTTAATTTACTCTAGTCGGAATCTTTTAAGCCCGGGTTAAATGAATCCATGCACAGAACTAAGTAATTTTATACGTCGTGGCAGTTAATTCACCTTAGAGTTGAAAAAGTCTTAAGAAAAGCCCGCTCTTACGTGGATACCCTACATTAGGATAAATTATATTAGCTCCAAACCATTCGAAAAGGCAGGATTTGAAGTCTGGTACTTATATTTTTATGGCTAGTTTCAATCGAAAGCGCATGGATTGCTTAATAGTTGCTTTGATTAGTCATTAACGCCACTGAATTCTTAGCTGCTGTAGATTTACGCAGATTCGAAGAGAAGTCACATGGCTTTCAGAACCCTTCGACGCATAGTGAGAGTGACTAAACTACTTGATTGCTGCTCCCTTAACAATATGACAAACTATTTTAACATGAGTGCTGTTAGCGTGAAGCAAACAAATGCCTTGCCATTTCACCATGCTGCTTTTGCAGACGCCTTTCTTAATGAAGCCCCTATGTCAATTAACGGCATTTAGTAACCTGCACGCACAAATCTGCTTATGGGGTGTAGCATTTGTTCTCCAAATTGATTAATCATAGCAAGGACTAAGAATAAGTAGTAACCTCTGCTTGAGTCATTTGTTAAGCTAATGGCATAGGCTGCGTTTGCGCCATTCAGATAAATGTCAAACCGAACCGTTTCACTCGTATTTAGCGAACATTCCTTACTCGGACCAGGTGATCGAAAATTTTACTGTGGAAGCAGGTTTGGCTTTTAAGAAGAGGATCAATCCAAACAAAGTCGTGCCCATAACCCGAGTACGAACCATTGAAATAATCGACGAGAGTACGTTCATCTATTTATCCACTTGCTTGTTTAATGTGCCTGTTCACGTTTTAAGCATTAGAAAAACACATTTAAGTTTTAAGTTGGAGATTAATTTGGCATTTATTTCAAGGGGTCTGCCTTATTTCGTAGGCTAAACACTTTGTGCTTCGATAGCGTAACACATCATAAGGCATCAAGACGATGCAAAAGGCTCGATAATTTTAATTACTTAAGAGCTTTAAATAAGAATTCTCATTGCCAGTCTGATTTTATTAACCCTCTTTATCAACGAAGCTGCCTGCGAATATTATTGGGTGGGATTTTTGTTGACTGTCCAAAAATTATACTGCGTCTTTTAGTCAACCAGCTCTGTAGCCGCTAGGCACATTGACTCTGCTAGCACCTAATTTTTCAACAATAGATTACAACAGGCTGAATGACTCCGCATGGATAACTGTTGCAGAAGACAAAACTAACCTGTTTGGACTTCCTCTGCAAAATCACGCTCGTAAGGAAGCCTATCGCTTTTGGTGAGGATTTTGCTTCCGATTATTCCTGTCATTTTTGATGCATCACTTTACTGTTTATAATTTTTTAATGTCTAACTTCTTGTTTTCTGCAAAATGGCAAGTATAAATTGATGGGCACAGCATATTTGAAAAAGTCACTATCTCTAGGGTAAACAAGTAGGCTGGAACGGCTTTATATAGCAAATTTGATGAAATGACGAAGAACTATACAAACACTGTATTTGCTTGACTGCCACTATAATTGCACAGTCACGCGCTTGTGAATCCGCTTTCGCAAAACATCTTAATAAGGAAATCTTGCTCAAGTCACTTCCTCTTTGCCACACTCTTATTTCCGGCCTACTTCGCATGTAATGGTCCGACACTATGAAATAGCATTACACGTTGGGAGGATGTCGGAGCAATGTCAAAAATAAGACATTGCCTCACTCTCATTCCGAACTGCAAACCCCTTTACAGTTCAGTCCGATTTACGGTAGAGGCGTTGCGCAACCTTGTACGAATAGGACTTTTGTGGACTGGCAAGCCCTATCTATCCCGCTAAGCTATATCGTAGAGAATCCGGCCAGCAAAATGCCACTTCCATCTGCAGTGATAAGCAGAGTAAGCAATGCCTCAAAAAATCGCGGAGCAGAAAGCTGATTGTTTCTGAATGAACAATTATGTCTATAGATTGAGGGCTCCGATTTTAACCTGAAACTGTTCAAACAACGCATGGTTTAGTTACACGAAATAAGTGTAGAATCGCATCTCTACATTGTACTTTCAAAGTACTTGGGTGGAATCCATCTGCATTGTATCCATAGCTTTTCTTTTTCAGTTAGTGTGGAGGTGAAAAGATTTTGCATTATTATTTATAATGACCATTGCTAAAAAGTCTTTCCACCTTAATCAGACTAGAGAGGAGGTCATTTTGAACGTAGCATCCATCGTTAAAAATGCGTATTTAGTCAGTTTCTGGACGGCACTTTCTGCAATGTCAACTTTCCCTAGCGTTATGCAAACCCAGTGCAAATCTTCCGCAGCTTTAAAACGAAATTTAAGTTCGCAAAGTAGACAAGTTCTATTTGCTTTAGGTTCCACTGGGACGTTGCGAGAGAAAATGGCGTAGAACGCGATAAAATAAAATAAACTTAAATAAAATGGAATTATTCATATTTACACCTTATGAACAATTAAACAAACTTTTCTGGTACCTGCAGGCCACAAGATGTTAGTAACCTCAGCTCTAGAGAAGATTATGCACATTTTTGTCGCCTGGTATATTTTTAGGCAAACGTGGGATCTATGGCATTCATCGTCTATCCATTGAAAGCAATGCCTTCATATTGACATACCTAAGTATCTAAGCCAAATAAAAATTTATACGATCTTTTGGGCAACGCAAATGTCTTTTCTGATTTTGCATTCCGCTGTTTGTACTCTCGCGCAATTTCCTCAAAACGAAAATTTGCAGAGCTTGCCTCGCATTCCCCTATACTCTGGGACGGTATATTTTCCTGAGCCTTCAATTTTGTTTGAAGAAGGCGTCATTTGTGGCTCCGCGTGACAACACCTAAAAATTCATAGCCGTCTGGATTTGGAATGAATAAAAGTGGTTCAATGCCTGCATACGGTGCTTGCGCTCTAAGTTAATATAGTTGGGTGTGAAGCGGATTTAGCAGACCCTCATTTTGAGGCAATCGGCGCACCCTATTAATTTCACGCTGCTGTAGAGACAGGTTCTTTTCAAGGCTGAAAGTGCACAATTTTAATTCTGCTTTAATGGAAGCCTGGCAGCAAGCGTGTGATAGGTTTATTTATGGATTTATGGAATCACGGTACCCCATCAATGAATAGTCAATGAAGAATTGAAATAATAAGTATGGGAAGTCCTAATTCCTGCCTACTACTAGGAAGCTTGGTTCAAAAGTAATCTACACCATTTGGGTGAGCGATTATGCAATAAAATTTAGCCACTCGTAGTGGTTATCTATCAGCATGCGACGTGTTGATTGTGGATCCTTGCAATGGTTTGTTGGATACATTTAGTCTACTAAGCTTTGACTGATTCACAGACCTGAAAATTCTGCCTTTTTAAAAGGGAAAAAACCCTGCTTATATTCCACCATTTTCGTCAAGGTTAAAAGCGATAAAATTACTTATTTATTTAACGTATTTTATTTATTATTTTATTTACTGTATTCGATCTGTTTTATCTAGTTAATGCATTTTGACGAGCATGGCAATTGTGGGTAGACCAAATGATAAATGAAAGGAACAAACCATTCTTTGTTCTCGGCTAAATTAGGTTGAGCATAGCGGCTGTTGACCAGCGAACGCCGATCAACATCCACTTCACAGTGGATGTGGTCAAGTGGCCTCTCGAGATGACCTTATCGCCCATAAAGCATGGCTGGTTTCCCCGACCTACCGTCGTCCACAACCACCGTGTACGAATGCGCATGAAACTGGGAGGGACAGTTGGCAGAGGTATCTCTCCCACCTACAACTGGCCACCCACCTCACCCGAGACCTCGCTCTCCTACCGTTGGAACCTTGTCACCAACCTAGACAAGTACCTTCGACCAGAATGTAGTCCCCACTGTGGTGTTGGCATCATACTAATGGATATTCAACGCCAAGGTATTTCTCCACCCTCAAAAGCACCTTTTCGATGCAAATTACCTTTTCTTCTTGAAAATCTCGTCATTCCAAATTGTTAAGCTTCGTAAAGAATGGGAACCTGTTTGCGACCCTCCATTTCTAATTTTTTATCTTTGTATTTTTCATCAACTTAGCGAAATGCTTAATTGACTAATATTTCAAGCGTATACACATTTATGTGCATAAGCAGATTACTGATCGCTCCGTTTTTCATTAAAATTGCAACATTCTTTGTATTAAATTGTGCACTCACCCTCCAAATATCATAAATAACGCAGATCTAAATTCGAAAATTGTGCTGATTGTCAATTTTTCGTTGCCGGATTAGACCAATCGGTTATCCAGATAGAATGGGCCCTGTTGCCACTGTTGCAAGAAGGAATACGTGACGTGACCAGAAACCTATCCCATACTGGTGTGGCTCCCACAACTAATAGATGTCCACAACGATCCATACAGGATCTCCAACGAAAGCTCCTTAAGGCTCCTTTGTACCACCGCTACTCCTCTCCCTCTTCGTCAGTCTCATCGCCACATCAGGAGTACTTCTCTGAGAGCGACCTCAGGCAGGCTTCGTGGTCTTCTCCAGCCCCGCAGCTCGTTGAGCACCTTGACTGGGCAAGACTTGGCACCACGGCTGTAGTGGCTGTGGACCTAATTGGCAGTTGCTTCTCCCCCTACTGGAAGGGAGAATCTGGCAGCCAACCTCCCACGATCCTTCCCATTGTAAACTTTACCACCTACATAGGTGAGCCTGGCTTATTCCATTTTGATTCGACAATGTAAGGATACACTGTGCAGACCATATGAATGATTCAGCGCGTCAACCGTTTTCAGTGGAAGCCACTATTTCGCAGCTGCACCAATAATGAAAAGTAGCCAAACACTCTCGGGGCTCGCAATAGCGATTTTATTAAATGAATACCGAAATATTCTTCCATTTAGCTAAACAGTTTTAGGAACTTTAAAGTAAACAACAAATTAACAATGCTTATTAGGCATCAAAATTTTTAAATGTAGGAATCGTTATGATTAATGTTTAAAACACGCAAAGTGGCATTCTTCACTTAGGTAGAAAGGCTAAAAAATTGGTGCATGTTTCGGCAACTCGCCAGATTTTAACTGCACATAGTAGTCTTCCACCAGATCACAACACCACTTACTTGCCTTTGAAGAGACATTTTGTCAAGATCAAAATTCGCATTTTTTTATGCCTTAAGGTGAAATGAAGCAGCGAAATGCATTAGTACGTCTGGGGTGGGCGGTGTTTTGGCTTTGGATCCTTGTAATTCCCTCCATTAAAAGAAGAAAACACGAATATGTACAAGACATGGGATCAGTTTACCGCTTGTAGGGCTCTGCATATCATTGGAACAACCATATTTTTGTCCAACAAACCAATATCACCCAAGAGTTCAGAGAATTATTCGTTGCATTTCAAAAACTGTCTTCTATTTTTGAATAAACCACATGATAAAAATGCTGTGACATGCTTAACAAACAGCTACTTGTAATTCCCCGAATCTGAACAAGGGAGAATTCATTTGCGTTAATTTATTCTCTGTAAGTAAAAATAAATTCTCACTTAGGTAGGATGCACTTGACCTAACTTTGCGTACAATTGATGATCTGCAAAAAACACTTGTAGGAATTAATCTACCACATCTCATAGTACGAAGCCTAGTAAAAAGGCATTTTTCCACCTAGGAGAAAAATAGTTTGTTGTTTAGAGTTCCTAGGGATCATATCCTCGGTTAAAAAATGTTCAAAGCGATAGGTTCAAAAAATTTAATGAGCACACGTCTGTAGACACCTTCAATCTCCCGGAGCTCTTTACGTGATCAGTTAGTGATGGCCAACGGCTCGTCTATCAAGTTCGATAAATGTCTGCATGGATCATCATCATCGTCAAAATGAAGATGTTCGATCCATTTATGGGCATCTGAACCGCGGGTTTTACCACAATATGCTTTGTGCATATTATTAACTGTATTTCATATAATAATGAATTCACTGGGTGCATTTTCTGGCTTAACTCTTTGAAACCAAGTAAAGAGGCAGCTTTCGGGCTGAAAATCCCTGTAACACAAAGAACTTGAATGAAAGCACGAGATTTTTTCTAGCGAGATCCGATTATTTTCTTGTGTCCAATTACCGATACATTCACAGAGGGCATCTTCATAGCATTCCACACTCGCCATTTAAGGATAACTCCATTCTTTGTTATATTGATGCAGGCCTCAACAGGTGCTGTCTAATGGCATTAGGCCGATTTCTACCTAACAGCCGATGATTCTAGTTGCTTTCCTTAAACATATAAAACTGCCATGATTTCTAAAGCCATCTTTTAGATCACTCCAACGATGTGTTCGAAACATATTTTGATGAAATATCAAGCTTGTTTTGCGTCTGCAATTAGTCACAGAATACATTTTGGATAGCTCTAAGAACGCAGTTAGGAAAAGTGGGTTTTAACGACGCATGTCAAAATTCTTGCGTGCTGGAGGTGACTAAGCCCCAGACTGCAGCGGGTCTTGCCTCATATTGGTAAAAAATTTTTGGGGCAACTCCAATAGATTTTTGAGTCCTGGAATGAATATTACTTCATTTATGACAAAGTGCTTAAAACAAATTATGGATTTTAAGCATGTTTTTAATGGCGCCGTCATGCTAAACTGCCGTTCAAAAATATCTCAAAGTATGTACTCCTTCTTCTACCTCCAAATTCTGAAGTAAGTCAACTAATTGTAATTGAATAGGTCTGGCCGTAATTTACTTTAGCCGCTTCGATGATTTTTTTGAAATTTCGGGAGATTTGTTTCGGCACTCTGAAGGTTTTCCCTTATTATTAATAGTTAAAAGAGGGTCTTCTGGAAAATGGCCTATTTTTATACGATGTCAAAGAAGTCTGCATTATTTTTCTCGCGAAACTTCACATTGTCGCGTTCTTGGCATCAGGAGGCTTATTAAGCCAGACAATTTGTAATCTAGCGGAGTCTGTATTGTATGATTGATAGCTTGCATTATGTATTTCCTTTACCATTTTTTGTATTATTCCTGATGTCCCCCTTAGATAAAGCTTTACACAAAATCACAAATAGTTGGTTCCCTTTACTTTCTTACCCCATCTCTAGCGTACCTTTATGGAGTTACGTCTTTATCTGCCCGCACTGGTTGTGGATAAAACATCATATGGCAATCTGAACAATTTTTTGACGAAATAACTCATTTTATCTGAAACGAATTTTACTTCAGGGATAATTCACATTCACGACGCACTTCGAAGGGGTGGTTAAGGTCCGCAGAGCTGCATTAGATCTTCCCCTTGGTAGGCATTGATTTTGTCCTTTTGTTACGCTACACTCTCTACCTTACCTTCCTTAATCATCAATGTTCACGCAAAATCTTTCCACTATCTTCCTTCGGTCGAAGAGCGTTTGTGGACGTTTTGTTTCAATGCGTCAGTGTTTCGTGGGAAACTATCGATGTTATCCTCATTTCGCGGTGGATGTACGAATACTAGCCCTATGAACTAAGAGGCCCCGGCCTATGCGTCAGTCTCAATTCTATACTTGAGCTTCTTATTGAATATCCTTAGGATACGGAACTCTTGTGGTGCACTCGCGCATCATTAGCAAAATGCACTATCTTGGAATGGAGTCGATGAATAGAATGTTACACATATGCCCATTACCACGCAATCGGTTTACAGTCTTGGTAGATAATCAAAGTACTCTTTGAAGGACCCAGCTTTAAGGGGCCCATCCCTAATTAGCCATAAATCAAGAGAAACCTACGTTGAATTTACTTAGTTCCTATTAAAAATCCATCATGTTTGCATTGGGGTTGGCTGCATTTTTTTCTATGGCCTGTAGATTTACCGATTTGACCATAGTTCTTTAGCTTATTACGTTTCTTGGAAAATCGCTATTTCTTTAAAAGGACCCAGTCTGTTTTTTGTTCTTAAATCCAGTTTTTCCATGTGGTCTGTACAAAATTTTTCTACCCCTTTTTGGGAAATGATCTACCCTCATCTATCCCATCCTTATGTTACAATAACCCGATTCCTTAACTGTTTAATACAGTTGTGCAAAAGTCGTGAGGAAATACGCATTGTACTTTACGTCCTTCCCATCCATAACCTACCGAATAATTTTAATAATTGTGAACTTTAAGTGAGTTGATTAAGTGCGTAGTTTCGCAAATTCGCGTTGATTATACCGTTTCAACTGTTGCTGGGATGCTCTGAAGCGTGAATTACCGCGGAAATTAAGCTGGTGCTTAAATGTGGTCTGATCAATTTCCAAAGTCATGCTGATAAAAGGGATGTGGGCGAAACAGTGAACACCACACGTCCCGGGCTTTTTGAATAGTACAGTGAATTGATGAACTTCTAACGTGAAACCGCACTTTTTCACTCATGCAATTTTATGCACCTTATAATTACCACTACAAAGGCAACTTTTTAATCTGATTTCGGCATTCGAGTGTTTGCACATATCATTTTGCTGTTAATTGCGACCAGAGCGCAGATGCTTTTCTGAAACACCACCCAAACAACGTCGTCTTAACCATTTATGTCAGGATACCTCTCCGACCATATCTCTGTCATTGATGAGCATTTGTTGAGACAAAGAGTTGGTTTTAGTTTGCAGTTGTATGCACCCTTCAAGACTTATTTTCTGATTTGACAATAACATTCGGTTTAATCGCGAAATCGTGAAATTCAAATTATGTAATGGGTAGGTAGCAGGAACTCATCAGTCAAGGTTCTTTAATTATTTTGTTCCATTTCATACAAATACAAACCTTTCGCGGTAAATTTGTCTACTAGAAAAGCCAAGTGACTGAATATTACTTTATCTCAGCACATTTTTTTCGATTTAAGGTGAAACATTTCGCTACCCTATATCAACGGACAGCAATTGCTTTCAATCTCGATCACTTTCTGCCTTCCTTTTCGACAAAGGTGTGTGCATTTTCTCACCAAAGACTATTTTCTATTTGTGACACAACTCTTATAAGAAAGATTTCTGCAAACGTTTTTGATTTGGAGGACTTTACGAATGCTTGTAATCATAATTAAACACATGCGATATAATACTGTTTTATGAGAATGGTTTGGAATATTGTACCGTGGCTATTTTGGACTTGGAAACTGGAGGTAGTTCCGTCAAGCGGACGTCAAGTCGCTTGCTGTCCCACGACGCTATGCACGAAGCTTTGGTGGATCACGGAAGTAGTTTTTTTCAGAAAGGATCATTTATCATGAAATAAAGTACTAATTAGTACAAAATTCATCAGCTTGAAATTTCCCGTTGCATAAAAATAAATTCCACACAAATCAATCGCTTTATGCAGCATCGCATGAAAACGCAAAGATTTCCAACTTATTTGCTTTCCTATAAATTCACACATGCTTGATCAAATTCCCACTCGAGTTAATAGAACTTTTTCGCGATGAAATACATGCATCATGCACTTTTTTAGATATGATTGAAGTTATCGATACATCTTGGCTTAGTCTGGATGCAGACGAATGCGCAATATTTGGAATAGCAATGAAATCAGCCGTTTCTGCCGGGATTTATGAATTCAGGTTTGTAGTACCCTGCTCTTCCTTGCACAATTCAAATGATTAAGTTAAATTTTCTCCTGCAAGATAATGTACGTTCTTAGTTTGTGTTGTTTTTGTACGGTGGTACGAAATATCAAAAAATCTGTGGAAATTTTAATTTAATCTTTGTAACTGATTTAGTTCACTTACGCATAACGTGTACCATAGCCCGTAAACCAAAAGTCCACATGCAACCGAACGCCTCAAATTTTTTCTACTTGGCAGGTAGTTGTGGTACCTGGATAATGATTAATGGCAGTGAACGCATAACCACTACTCTGCTTTTATTAACCAATCCTAAGCAAGTTCAAACAAAAAATACGATTTAAGTAGCTTCAATTGGCCAAGGAATACTGGTGCATTCACTCGCACTCTAATTGCCACTTTCAAAGGATAATGACGAGCCCCGCCAGTTCATTGATATCTCGCGTGATCATTCATGTGGGTGATAGAAACCCTCGTTTGCCGGAGGTGCCGAACCATCGAGTTCTGATGCGTTTTGAGCCAGGCTACGCAGTGAGGGCCGATCCACGAACCCACATGCTGCAGACTCTAGGACGAAAGTGGGAGTTTCTCGTCGCTCTCGATAGATACCTACGACCAGAATGCCAAAAAATGGGTCGCTATGTCTGCGCAAACGACATGGACCTGCTTCTGATCAACATCGCACCGGATGGTGTGTTCAGGGCTTTTCGGTTAATAGTTGTATGACGCTTTGCTTGATAATGTTCAAATTGCACATTTATCAAAGTGTTAATTCTTCCATTTGACTGTATTCCTTATATTCATAGAAGTTAAAGAAGTACTAACATATTAACACACAGTTTCTTTAAGTAAAAATTCCCAAAACGTATTAACCATGAAGTGGGTAGCTTTTTGGTTCCAAATGGCGAAAAGTAGTGCAATTAAACCCACTGATGTCTGTGGGGTTACTAATCCCGACTTCAGCACTCAGAACGCAGAACTTTAAATTGTATTATTATAAAGTGGTCGTGTTATATTAAAGTGAAGTGTGCCTCTTTCCTACTTATTTGTTTTGCTTTCGTGATGAAGTGATAAGGACCTTGAGGCAGCGTTGTCTCCTGCTCTCATTAAGTCATTAATGTCAGTCCAATGCCCAACTGAGCTATTGAGAAGCCTGAAATTTTAATGCAGTCGACTGGGGCAATTGCCTAACTCTATCGTCTATTCTTGCCACCATTTGAGATACTTTTTAGAAGCAAATCTGATAAGTTCACAATATTTTTGTATACTGGCTGCTTTTTTAAATAACCTCTCCTTGTATTAACAAAATTATACCTTTATTTGAAATTACGACTTGTCTACTACTACGTGATTAGTGGAACAGCGTCATTTTTGTTGGGGTGCTCGTCTAGACAGATAAAAAATGCTGTTAACACGTAGACGCTCTCACTTTTCAGGATAACATTATGGTGAGAATGTCCTAAGTGGTATTGTTGGCTAACAGCAGCTACTGGAAGAGTTCAGAATCCTCATTTGCTTCTACTCAAATAAACCTATATTGCGTGTTTTTTGTTTCAGGCGATGTCTTAAATGTGATATGGGCAAAGAAGTCGCTGGTGTATGCACCAACTTCACCAAGCAACCGTTCTGTGGTAAATAGTCCCTACTCTAGGCACCACACCCTCCGTCCGCAGCAAGAGCGAACGGCGTACGGCGAAATTCCTGCTCCACGCATTTCCGATCCGGAACACGAATTGTCGTGTCCCTGGAATGAACTGGAAAATTTCATCCTACGGTTGCAGACTGGCCCACCCGAATTGCGTGTTCAGCCCGACTTGTTACGCCACTTCGAGCAGGCTGGATTCGGGCGATTAATAGCGGTGAAAGTAGAGAAGCTTGGACATTGCTCCGAACAACCGGAACAGTCCATTTTAGGTAGAAGTATAAATCTCATTTTAGGATTCAACGAACATTGGTTCTTACTTATGAGTGAATTGACTCAAGGCTTAATCACTAATTTGAAAAATACCTATCTAAGAAGGACAGGATCTAAGGCCTACATGTTTTTAGAAGACTGTAGTCACTTCGAAATATGTTAAATACCACTAAGAGTAACAGTCATCTGTTGGGATTTTACTTTATACTCGTTGTTCCTACGGTTAAACCACTACGAAAGGCAGTTACACACTTTTAAATATGTTGCCAAATTAATAAATAAAGCATGAAGTACTGAAGGCGCTTCTGATAAAAGCCGCAAAATTATATTTGTCTCGTAAAACTCAAGCTCCTTGTATGAGGCATGACAAGGCTACTTACTTACATGGAAGCACTTCTAAGCAGCCTTTGTGGTCAGATCATTGAGTTAATTGAACTGCAGGTATTATTCCTACTAGTTTTTGTAAGTAAAGAATGATTTTCTAATCGGTTGTAGAAGGTAGCTAAAATACCTCCTGTTTCGATGCTACAAAACATTAATAGGAGGAGTCACAGATGCGGTCATATTGGGTTATTTTTTACACACAGCATTGCAGTACCACCATGGTGCATCAATTCATTGTAATTTTGGCGTCAACATTCAACGAGCCGATTGAGTGGTATGCGAGTTTCTTTCCCATCCTGTAATTTACAGGTGTTTATGGAAATGGCTAAACGGTGTAGCAAAGTTGAGAAATTATAGTCCTACCGGTTGCCAAATTTTGTGTGGTTCAAAAATTTAAACACTAGTAGATTAATTAGGTTTATTTTACAAAAACATAGACCCCATCCTTTATAAAATCGCAATACTTATTGGGTTTTTAACCAAGAAGCGAAAAGTAACATTCAGGCTCGGATGAAAGCAAGCGAATCTTAAATGAGAAAACTTTTGCCATACGTCTTGTCGGCGCCTTTAAAAGGATTGCATACGCTCTTTTTCATACAAGTGGTCTTATCTGTGAAACGCACTCAGTGGTATGTTGATAGGTGATAGCCTCAAAAGACCTCAGTCATTGTAACAGCGGGTCAAAAACTCGAAATATTAAGAGAATGTGAATTTTAACACTAAATGTTACATTTGTGATTATGGTAAAAGACGCCGGAAAACATTTATGTTTATTTTAAATGCATGTGTATTTTCAAACTGAATCTGCCCTTCAGTACATTACCTAATAATAAATGGAATCTTTTATCTGTCTCACAAAAGTCGTATGCGGACAGATGAGTGTGCTTCCTTGTAAATGCAACAGCGTTCATCAGAACCTAAGAAGTCATAGGTACTGATGTTTGCTACGGCTGAAAATGTCACAATAAGATCTCCATAAGTTGAGTTTTGCGGGTGTTTTGACAGTACATAGGGCAATTTTAGTAAAAAAGTGTTTTACAACATAGCACAGCTTTTTGGAAGTATTCAGTCCATTTGCTAGTAGCAGCTCCATGCAGAAATTCAACCATCGCGCTACAATAATAAAGGCATGTGCGACTGCTATCTCTACCTAATGTAAGTGATAGGGTTCATGCCACTCCTTACTCCTGCTATTTTTTAAACTGGCTGAATTTTGCTCCTTGCAAACGCACGCCTTACTCTTTGGCCGAGCTATTTCATCTTGCTTACTTCTGTATTAATTATATTGCCTTTCTGTCACAAAAAGAAATTTGTAACTTCTTATTAGAGTTTTGCCCTATGACGTCGAACCGGTCCGAATGGTGTTTACCAGCGTCTCATAAACGAGCCGTTCCATAAGTCGAGATTGGCGTACTTGGGTGCGTGAACTAAAGCCTGCCTGCCTATCCCTCTGCCCACACAGTATTACCAGTCCTTTCCGAATCTTCATTGGCCTTTAAAGGCGGTTCAGGTCTTGACGGCAGCTGGTTATAAAGGTGGAGTACTTCCAAAATGGTGCGACGAATTGAGAAGCGCCAAATGCTACTTTGAGTGCATACTTTGTTTATAGTTTTATTAACTGAATCCTAGGCATTCTCTGTCCACATCGGATGCTTTCAGATATTCACATTTTGTTTCTTGCGAAATAGTCATCCACCGATTTGAGACAGCGTTGTTTGCAAAAATTGCATTCCATTTCTGTATTACAAATGAAGCAAGAGGAAGGCCTTTCAGATGACATTTTAGCACACTATTTGGATTATTTGCAGCTTTTGGCTAAAAAGTGCGGTGGGTGAAAGTAATGGCTTAATATTACGATAGGGAACCTTCCAGGAAAGACTGATTACATAGGCAAAATTTAAATGGAACCATCAAAACCGAATTTACCATTAGCTCTTTATTACGTAAAGTCGACATGATGAAAGTCCTTTGAGACTGATTTAAAATCAACGCCCACTACTTTGATTTTAGGCCATCCAAAAACAGTCATTGAAGTGTCGATATGTCAAATGGCGGTTTTTGCATGTCACTGTTGCCGTTTCCAGATAGGCACGTTTTGACGTAGTAGCATTTTCAGTTCCTTTGGTTTGAACCCTCAAACAACTACCTGTTCCTTGAGCTTGGCTGACCTTCCAAAGCTGTCCCTTTTGAGCAATGTCACTGCTTGAAAGATATTGCAGATAAATTCATCCCACATCCACGCCGTCTGAAATGCCACTTCTAACACCTTGGAAACACTGCAACATTATTTTTATTTATGACTATAAGTCATATCCACAGCGTAAACTGATGAGCGTTTCTGAAACAGTTATTGAAACATTGAAGCAAAAGTTAAATAAAACATGATCGGTGAGTGGGTGGATGAAAGACCCACGCAGATGCGTCCAAAAGGCTCCATTGGTGCGGAAATGAGGAGGCAGCCATTCTAATTGATAATTTTTTGGAATGAAGCTGTGAAGGAATTCCAGTGGCAAGGGCAAACGGAGCAAAGCGTGTGAGCATAGAGGAACAGAAGTAGTGTGTTTGGCCTTACCTCTTTTGGCCTGTCCTGCCTTCTTTGAAGCTGATGTCGCTCGATGATTGGTCTACGAACATTAGCACATAATTCAGGCAACCGTGTGGCAGTCTCAGCTTCTCCTCACAATGGGCCAATCAGGTGGCAAGAAACACTATCAGCCAATTCGCAGGACGATTTACGGAGAGTGTGTCTGCGAGCAATAGACCAACTGGAAATCAGGAGAGCAAAACCCGTGGAGCAGCTCAACCTGATTTTACTACTGCTGCCATGTCAACCGCGCCGGCATCACCATGTCGCCTTTACCTACTTCCGGAGCGGATTTAGGTCACAGCACAAAAAAAGAACCGAATAAGAAAAACAGTTTATCTTCTCTTCCTGATAAGGTGTGGGACTGGAAATGGGACTATGGGGAGTTTTACGTTGCAAATGGTTACAATACCGATGGACAAAAAACGACTTCTGGCCTTTCTACGGAAAGTCCGTTTTACTTCATGGAATTTTACAACCAAGATCGATCAAATGATGGTATGCAGTACCACCGCCTTATTTTGAAATGCATTTATTTCTCAATGTAACCTTTTTTTATTACTTGGCACTTCAAATAGCAGTAAAAGACGTATCTGTTGGGTGCCGTCAGAAATGGATTGTTTTTATGGAACACTATCGGACCAAGTTGTTGCTTGGAGCTTCTTGAAGCAGAAAACCTAATCTGTTATTAATGTATCAGTCCATTGAATTTCGCATTGACTTTCAAGAAACCGATACATTTCAGATTTCATTAGTGATTTGACTCGTTTTGGACTCTGCTAAAATGGTCGAATAAGGTCAAAAAAGGCCTCACTTTAGGAAGTAGGCACAATTTTACACTTGATAACAAGCTTTTCACAATTCCAGCACAAATCTAACGTGAATCCTTAAGGGAAAGCCTATGTGTATGTAATTATATTGATTTACCAATTCGTCTTGCATCGGGCATTTGATTATGCTATCATGTTTGGAGGCTTTGGTCGTAGTCGAGTTCTTTCGAGAAGGGAGTCAGGAACCTAACCGATCTCGCATTATTGACAAAATCCGGCATAGCAAAAGATCTTTTATTGGAGTTGAACTGTGTTGATTGCACAAAAACGCAATGTTCCCTACAGTAGGCTTGGAGACAAGCTTTAAGAATTTTGAGACATTCTTTTCCCTTTAAACTCCACGGCTGAAGACTTTGGGAAGCAAACTACAGATTGGAGACCCTAGGCTCCATTGCTTTCATTTGACGTGAATGAGTGAAAATTCACTTGATTAAATGACATCCTCCTGTCGCATGGATGTTTTGCTTCTTTGCCGTTTTTGACTACCTAACCTTCCATACGCAGATAGTGATGGTGGGTCTTTAAATGCTTAAAATACTTTGCCTTTATTTCCTTAATCCGCTGAACAATTAGTACTACTTTGATACAAAGTCTGCATCAGGCTTGCCAAAATTAAGTTTTCTTTCAAGACTAAAATAACCATATTAATTAAATTATTTCACCCTCCGATTGTTCTACTCATGGAGGTGGCGCCACTCAGAGTGGAACTGTTTCGTACTCTGCAGCGTAATTCCGTGTGTTTTGATAACCCAGGGTACAGTAAATGAGGATATTTGATGCCGATTGTTCTGTTTGCCGATGCACGCTTATCAGTTTACCGTTACAAGCATGCGATCTACTAATTGCGCAATTAAGTTCAGTTTATTCACTTCATTTCCATTCCAGGATTTCCGGAAAGTTGGAATCAGAAGGGGACTCAGGTGTACGAGTGTAAGGCACAGCGCTAGCCAATTACATTGCACCATTGTTGTGAAAAAGTGAGCACGCTGCTCATTGGCCAATTATCCCTCTTGCATATCCTGCAGACGAATTTCTTCTGTGGGTCACTAAACACAGTGGCCAATTTTGCTAATTGAAGCGCACTATAAACACGGGCCATGTTTCTGTGAGCTAAAGAAAGATGTGGTATCATAATCAGACTTTCGAAAAGGGGATTGTAAGGAGCTTTGAGTTTTAATAATTGGTGGTAGTTAAATTTGACTAAAATTTACTACTTCTAGAATGTAAAACCTATAATTCGTTTGCATTTATCAAGCCATTAGCAGGGACATTGGAAACAGGAGAATTTGAAGTGAACCATGGGTCGATGCAATAAAAAGTCCATTATACCCCATTTTGACGACCCAATAAAGGCAAGTTTTCTGTCTCCACGAATGTTACACCTTCACCTTCCTGAGGATAAGTGGGAGTTTTCCACTTCTGTCGTTCTTTCGATTCTTTAGCGTCAAACTTAGTGAAATTTTTGCATGTTTTGACCCAATTCGATGCCGACACTCAAAAAAAGCTCAGACAGTTTTTATCCTCTTAAATGGTGTGCACATTCTGTGCGCTAGAATAACTCACCGTGATTCGCTTACTTAAGCTAAATTGACACTAAAATGCACAATGATAATTGCGTCCTGCATGTGGGCAATGGTATTAAGCGTGGATCTCCCTCCTTTTTCGGTATATGAAAATAATTTGTTTGAATGTGAAATCTTAAACTCACTAGAGAGAAAGAGATGGCAGATGTCATAGAATTTTGATAGGATAAAAAGCCACTCCTATTGGTGGATGTTTTACTGCTACCTGCCTAAAGGAAATTAATAGGACCTATTTATCCAGTTACAGCTTGAAAGTTAGAGGCACAAAAGACTTCTACTATCAGCTACAATTTTACCATTTTGGTGCTAATTTTAGGCTCCAAACGGACACCACCAAGCCTTCAACCTGACTATCCCAACAAAATCCCCAACCCGTTTGACTATCTTGATAGGGGACTGTCAAACCTTCCCGTAACAAGTCAACCGAATTCAGAATACTCACTAGACCCACCCAAAATTTTTCGACCACAACCCGAACAGCAGCAGCCTGCAAGCACGCAAACTCAGCAACGGACATTCCTCATCACCACTCTCCTCCCCATATGTGCGGTGATAGTAATCCTATTGACTGCAGCCCTAGCCATCATTTGGTTCCTCAAATGTCGTGGGCGGAACTCGGGTTGCGAGAGAAAGCTCCAAGGAATTAAGAACGAAGGTGGAGGCAGCGGTGGTGTTGGCAATGGAGACGAGTCATTTACACCGGAACGAGTTCCTCTAAAGGAAGATAAGAAAACATTCGGCAAGAAAAATGGTCTAACCATTGCTAATAATGGGAACCAAATCAGTAACAAGACACCCCAAAAGTCTAGTAAGTGCATAATTTTAGAAATATTAATGTAGGCTAGATCCGCTTTGAGGCTCAGACCATTACTTTGAATTATTTTATTTCTTAGGAGTGGTGCCAAAGTGAATGCGGTCATATTATTCTGTTACCGTTCCCAATTGGGTAACGGCCTTGACGAAGTACATAAGGCAAACAGAAAAGTTAAATTGCCTGATGCTCTGGGTGAATTCCGGTGCCGGTCAGATTTTGTGCCAATCTTCATTATGGTCTGCTTAAAGCATATTTATTAGAATACTGGATGATGATATTAACGTAGTGGCCCAAAAAGTTGGATTGAGTTTGCCTTTTTGCTTGTTAAAGTAATCAGCGCTGACAAATCCGTCCGCTTCAAAGTGTGGTTATGTTTATAAATCATGTTCATAGTTAAGCTTAGTTCGCCATAATCTTATGGATGTTCTCAAAAATTGCCTGAGCTCTAATGTGTTTTGCCTTTCCTCCGACTGTCACCGTCGCTCAGCACTGTGCATGTAGCGGTTGCACTGGTATTTAGAGTCTGCATACGTTTGCTTAAGGTATTTGCCTGTGTATTTCAATATAATCAGTCACTTTTAAGTCCACTAATATAATATTGTACATGGGACTCTTAACCTCACCAACTTGGCACATCTTCGCTTGCCGGCGGTGCTTTGCTTACAACATTCTGCCTCTGCAGAAATATTATCACACACGCTTAGCACAGGAAATGCAAAGTAGCTTGAATTCTGCCCAAAAGATTAGATGTTCAGTGAGCCTATAAACGCTGCCAACTTCCAGTATTCCGCATTCACTTTGTTACTGTGGCACATACTTTGGTTAATTGCTCACTTAACAAGTATCACATCTCCATGGAAAGGTATTAGTAATTTTATTATTATATCAAAAGTACCAAAATACCTTTTACCGATAGACCCACCCATGTACTGCATCATGCATTTTCCGCCTTAAACCGTCTATACAATTTATGTTTGTTCATTTTTTAGTTGCTGGTTTGCATGGGATTTTAATGACATGCATTAATCAACGACAAGTCACTACTGCTATGCCAAAAAAAGTTGGAACAGACTGACTAATAGGCGTTACAAAGGTTTATTTCTGCTATTTTTTGCTTATTAATGCATTGAAGTGGCATTTTTTAATAGCTTAAGACAACTTCGCAAATGTGTCAATTTGCCTACGTAATTAACCTCGTCCTTTGAATCAGTGAAAAGGCAAGGCGCATTGTAAAATCCTCATCGGTAAAGTTGGCTAAGGTAAAGCTTTACTGTAATCCATCACATGAGCCTCAGACTTCTGCAGAGATGGCATCTTACACCTTTAAAGAATGAACTAAGAGATTCCTAAAATATGTAGTTTACCAACAGATTGGACAGTAGAGCGGGAAACTGGACCACTTGTTATCTCTAGATTGGAAATTTTGTGCTAAAAATGCAAACGTACACTGCAATAAATAATTCAGATGATCACGCATTCCAGTTGAGAAATCGCATACTTTTGAGGTCCGCGCAAAGTTCAGTAAAGGAGGATACGTTCGACTGCAATAGCTGACAGTCTAAGAAGAATTCCTCAAGAATTAATGCATTTGATGAGTGGAGCCCACACTTATCTTTGGGAGGTAAAAATTTATTGTATATAAACGAATGCTGCAAAGTGCTTTTTCAAATACCTAAATAACAATACTGCTTTTATACCCAATTAATTTCCTTGAGCGGTAAAATGTTCACGTTTTGGCCTGTTGGGTTCCTCATGTTTATTAAATGTTCCGCTTCTAGTCTACTTCTGTCCTGGTGTCCCGCTAATTTCAATGGCTCTTAACAAAAGAAATCCATTCGAACTCTAATGAATCGGACGCGTCTAAACCACTTAGTATTTTAGTTGGGATTCTCAACTTTCAACCTTGGTAAAGTAAGAAATGCTTAAGTTTGCATCCAACCCAAAAACCCTTTAAGTAACTTTTGCAGCAAATACGATCCCATAAATCCATGTAGAAAGTGCCCAATTTTACCGGCATGCTCTTGGCAATAATTGAGAAAAGGGGAGATTCAGTAGTTTTGTTGCACAATACATTTTTAACCCTATAATTTTTAGAAGCATGCCAATGTTTTGACCTTTTCCCGACTTATAATATAAATGCCTCTATTAGGTTTTTTAAAGGAACCTTAAGGAATGTTTTAGACATTATCGTTTTGTTAATTTCGTAGTTGGTCATTTGAAGGACATTGACAGTGTCCCGTCACCACCCTCGAAACCCCTCATACTTCCTAATGAAAAACCTCCACTGAAGCCGCCAGATTTAATAACTCCACTAACAAGAAGCGCTATCGAGCAGACATTCCAGCCCCGCGTCGCGCCCTCCGGTTCTCCCAGTACGCGGCACTTCTATGCAATGGGACAGCGACCGGATCCCTACCGAAACCTCCCACCGCCCATTGATGCACGATTTGGCTTGCCTCGTCAAATGGCCCCTCAGTTTAATCCCTATCGTAGGGACCCCGCAGTCTAACCTATCTCTTCAGCATCAAATACCAACTTTCTTCATATTACCTTCTCCATCTTTCAAAATCTTCCGGCTTTCACATTATCTAACGCCGAATGCACTCTAAAATACTAGCTTTCAGTGATGGGCAACAGTTATTATGAAAAGACAATATCTTGGCATGGCAAATGAATATTTATGTTTTATGTATCGTGTAAAATAAACATTTTCAAATGATTATGAGCTAAGCTTAAATCACATGACGGGGTAACTGTGCAGGCATTCGATGCAAATGTAGAGATTGGGTGTGTTCCTAATGCTAACATTTGACATCGGGCTTCCTTTCACTCAACCTGTCCAAGCGCGTATCAAGATCGTTAGACTTTCACAACCACCATGATTAGTTGGTGCTGAATTTCTTGCTGATAAATTTTGAAACAACATGTGTAGTTTAATTACCCAGTTGCACTCTATATTGTCTAAAGAACTTTTAGCCAGTCGAAATGGCTATAAGTTTGCCACAGAAAAATTAGCTTCAGAATACCGCTTGTTCTAAAATCACTCCCGTATGCCTTAAATTTCAAACGTGGGTTTTGTTGACAGGGCGAATGGTACCTTCAAGTAAGGTTTTTCCATAGCAACGTTTCAAATAAGTTTCCAAGAAAGTTATCAATTCGCTCGATGACTGTATGACTGAACTCTGAAGCATCCTCAGAGGCTATTTTTTAAATTACAGTCGCAAATGTGAATTTGATGCGTTTTGAAGGACACTCCCGAAACACCATGCGGACTTCGGCAAACCAAAAACTTCTTTGAATTAATCCATACTGATTTTCATTAAAAACCATTCCTCTGCATGATCCATAACGAAACACTTTTGCTACTTCATAATGAAGGGATTTCTGCTGAGCTTAGTTTCGCAAATGCTTAAAATTACAGTCTTGTAGTTAAAATGATTTGCTACTGCATTTTACCTGCTTTCCAGCTACAAAACGAACACCATTATTAGTGTTAGTCCCAGCAATAAAGTCGTGACGGGATGCCTTGAATTCGGGTTTGTAGTTTGTAAACGGGCCAACCTAATCCCATTGGCTACCTAACAATGCACCTTAGAGGGCTACACATGTTTTACCACACAAATCTTCACCTTTAGGAACAGCAATGCACTGTAGCAAAAAGTAACCTAAACTATATTCATATGGTGTGCTTTTAAAAGGTGGTCGACTTTTTTCCGGAAGCTGCACATACTATCACCAAACAATGCCTTCTCAAAGTTACTATACTTAACCTTGAGTGTAGCAAAACAATTTTATACACTATAGCACGGAACCAATCAAGCGCATAGAGACTCGAACCTCAAAATACGCAGCACATTACTACAGAAGATGCTATTTCTACAGTGTTTTTGGATTGCAGTGACACTGTGAGCTCAAATCTGATTTGGCGTCAATTCTTCTAAAAGATCTTTGGAACGTGCAGAGTACAACCCTTATTTGTTAGCTGAAAGCGATTGGCGTTTCTCAATATTTGATATTTGTGAAAGCAATTATATCTTATTTCCCCCGATGCAAAGGTAAGTAACAATTATTAATCCACCACTTCATTTTTCTACCAGGATCGCATTGTTGGTAAGCCATTTAGGTTTATTGGAACATTGCACCACATTATTTTTTGATTGTTTTAACAACATAACGAACAGTATTAGTTGTCCGCACTCACGACTCGACGCTTTTGTATTTCATTTGCGCATTTTAGATTGAGTACAATACTGACCTGTCGTTTGCTGGTGCTTCATCAATGCGCCTTTAAAAGTCACCCTTTTACCCTACTAGAAGCCAAAACGAGATGTATGCTGGTATTTCTCCTCTTTATAAATATGCAAAGATGATTTATTTACGCGCATTTACTCGTAACTTGGCATTTCCTTCTAATTTTGAAGGAAACAGCTCTGCTTTATGGGACTCGAGTACTGTAGGTTGGGGCTCTGAGACTGGTCCTAATGGCAACACAATGCACTTGTCTGCCTTGGGAGCGCTGTACATAAGGTATTTGGCGTTCCCTCGGATTTCTGCACACAAATTAAATCTAAAATTATCTCAGCCATGAAAAACATACCACGATTAAATTGTTAATTTGGGCGCTGCGCTAGCTGGTAAATTTAACTATGCATTACATACTCGAGGGCACTAGTTTTATTTTTTCCCTCGTTAAGCGTTGGAAGTTTGGCGTTGTATTTGTAAGGGCTTTAAAAGTGCTTATCTCGTAAATTACTGTAAAATACCTCCTATTTACACCACTTGGATACAAAACCAGCACACAGGCGATGCATTTTGCATCGCACAGTCAAAAAGTTCTGATTAAACTTGATTTATTAATTCAAGGAAAATCATTTTCGAGTTTGAAAACTGACCTAGAATAAAAGCATGTAAGGCGCCAATCACCTTCATTTAAATGCTGTTTTTGTCCTCTCGCCTGGCTTTCTTTGGGACAGGATAGAATTTTTGCCTACTTTGGAGCACACCAGTTCTGCAAAGGCGACTCAACTTCCCCGTTTCGACCAGATTTCCTCTTAATAAGGATATCGGACTGATTGACACTTCAGTTACTTCTTTCGCTTCTTAAATTAAAGTCACATTTGAGATTTTATTAATAAACTGTTATGATAGCGCTAAGATAAACTTAAGGTGCGGGGTAGTTTGGGAATCCTATTTGCCAACCCATTAATGTTTGTCCCTTTGTTGAGTTCAGAAGTGCTGCATCCGAATGTCATTCGGGCACAACTTCTTGTGTGAATGGTTCGTTAGTAGAATAGGCCGGAATTGGCAGCACAGATGCAGTGATACTAATACGTCAGCACCAAATAATTCGCCATGTCTTTATGCCTCATTCTCTTGTGAGCTTAAAACCTACGATTTCGCTAGTTTGGTATCCATGACGTCAGTTCTTTAGGGTAAATTCGCCAGTTAACATCCCCACCAAGCCAGTGCTAAACCTGCTCTGATCTACTCTGCTCACAGCGTTTCACTAACACCGCTAATAATCGCGCTCCATAGGAGGAATTTTTATTGATACCTTTAAAATTACAATGTAAACAGATATCCCTATGATTACTAACAACTGTGTTCATTGACAAAATTAAACGGAGAGGAAATTTAACGAATGGAAGGCAGTGGATGTCCTGCATCATGCCTGCCCTTCAATATCATGGGTCTTTCCATCATTTATTGACTGCACATATTTTGCCTTTCCTTTTTTTCACCTTTTTTGTTTTCCAATGTTCACCATTGCAAATGTTGGGGGATTTTAATGTGGACAAGTACTAGATGTTACGGTTTCATCTATACCCTCTTGAAGACGTGGCCGCATCGGGACAATGCAGTTTTGCAGTTTTAACCCTAGATTAAATCAAGTCCAAATTTACTTATTTCTACAATTTTGTTCTAAAAATCCTATGCACCAGCACTAGACGCATTGAATGGCAGGGAATGCTACTGTCTCGTGTTCCAGTTCAAACGGTGGTGCTGATAAAATTCCTCCGGTTAGATCAGTTAACATCTACTCAGTATATTTATGGGAATTTTGTATTGCATGGTGATGGAACACTTGCAGCTGCTCCAGATTGTCGCAGTGTAGTATTTGGTGCTCATTAAGTTCTAAGATGTACTCTAGTCATCGGCACTCCAAACTGGTAATAATTAAACGAATTGCCTGCCATCACGAAAATGCACACTAACAGCATTCATTTCCGAGCTTTACATTTTAATTTAAAATCCACAACCAGTTTTTGAAAATCCTCTGATTCGGCTATCATAGCAGACGAAAATAATTCACATGAACATTTTTTATCAAAAGAAACTCATCACTTATAAAGTTTGCTTGATGCTATAGCTTCAGTCTGCAAATTTGTTAGTGGAACGAAGTGATTATTAGTACTTTTAATGAATGCTGAGATATGATGCATAAAATTCGGCAAAAAGTGCGTTCTAGCAAGGTTTGCTAATTTCTGAGCGATTTTATCAAGCACACCAGCCATGGGAAATAGTTCGGTTATTTGCATATTAACTTGTGAAACATGTTATGTGAAGTTATCTGTACAGGCAAAGTGTTAAGCCACACTCTGCTTTATTATTTAGTATACGCCTTTAATTTGATTTCTCAACTACTTTCCCCATTATTTCTAATATATTGCGGTGTTCGACACGCTAAGTTGCACAGGCAGTCATTGTAAAACACATTCAAACCTAATTACTTGGTAGCTGGAGTTCTTGAAGAAGAGTTTTCAAGTAGCCAGCTTACGCATTCTTACATATTTGACACCCCGTCCCTTTAACTTTTTAAATATTTATTACCTTGCAAATGACGGATTGATGCTCTTGGTACCTGTTATTGTGAATCGGGATGAAAGCAAACCTCTGGAATTAATCTGAAAAGATCGCATAATTTTAAGTTTCTGTAGCAGTGCGCTGCAGTATTTTAAATTTCAAGTACAACTGTCTGTGTCATTGAAGAATCTGATCCACCTCCTTCATCATATAGTAATTGTCCATGCATTGTTAAGTCAAGTTATCATTGTCTTAGCATCAACTACGCAGTTTTACTTTCCTCTCATTAGGTTATTAAGGTCTCTTTGGGTTCTTTAATTAACAATGTAACCGCTTCATATAAGTAATGGTATTATGTCATTCTTACTATTGCCTTAAACGGCTTCATGCAGTCTCCTGTCCTTTATGGACATTTGCGTCTGGCAGTTAAACATTCCGTTAATGGGTGAAAATAGGTATAACCTTGTGTCGTCAAAAACTTTGATTCAAATTTTTGAATAAGTATTTTAAAAACAAAATTGTCAGCCAGTATTTAATGTTGATGTTCGCCTAAAATGTATTCTATTTCTTTTTTCGGTTCTTTGCTGATTCAACAGGGATAGCGTTATTTGTTTTTTCGCCCTCTTCATCCTAACTCGCGGCCATGGATACGTCCATAGACAAACAGAGTCAATCCGAACAGCATTAATATTGGCGTTAAGCAATACAGATTCAGATAGATGCATTTTGACAGTTCTGATATGCGTTATGACAGTCATGGCATTTCATACAAAATATTTTTCCACTAGTGTCGAAAAAATAGTTTTTGTAAGACCCGCACTAATGTGATATCTCTCACTGCCATTTCATTTATTAATATTATTTTCAATGTCCGAAGTTGGAAGAATGCCAGTGTGCTTAGTTGACGAAGCACAAATCGTTAAGCGCTCGTTGAGCTTCAGCATACAAAAGAGCTTAAATATAGGCAATTTTAAATAAGTATCATTCCATATCTTTTTGTATTTGGGTATGGAGTGCTTCATGTTTACTTATGCTACATTAGACTGTATGTAAGAAATAAATGACTTAAAGCTCCGTCAGCAAATCTGCAATACTTAGTTTAAAAGTTGTTCTTTTAATCGATACCATTACTTCCAAATTACACAGTTGCAGTAGCCCTAATTGGGAAAGTTTTGCCACTTGGATTTGATCACATCGCTTTAATACAGGCAGCTAATACTTACGGACAATGAGTTTTGAAGCTCCCTTGAATTTATGTTGTGATTGTCCTGTTTAGGGAATTTATGCATTGTCGCTGCCCGAATTCCTAAAACCCAATAGGTGGCAGCTTCGCTAGAACTTCGGGTGCAAGTACACGACTAATAGCAACTTAAGTACCTTCAGTTTGTCTGTTTAGCATTTGCCATTATTTGTATAACTATCTGGTACATAAGTTTAGATCTGAGGATGGTTGGGTAGTTCGCTTTGGGCACAAGCTTTGTAAACAACCTTCATTCCTGTGGGTACGTTTCGAACATATTAGTGATTGCTTAACCACGGTGGAGTTGTGATTCGTTCAAGGGGTAACATTTACGGAAATTAGCTTCCCACAAATTCTTACCTTTACTTCACACCTCTCATCTTGGAGTACGTTAGAACGTTTAGTGTCACAAAGTGAGGCGAAAAAAAGTAAAATCAAACCGTTAAGACCTACTTTTTCACTAAAAAATTCGGAAACGTCTCAAATAATTTTCGGTTAAATGAGGGAATCCTGCTTAGTACGCCTTTCCAGTGATTTGCATGGTGTAAAAAATAAAATTAGTGGTAATTCAAGCTAACCAATGCAGTTTTCATCATAAGGCCACCTTTTAATGCCACCATGAAATGAACGCCTGGTGGACAATCAGTGGTCTGGATGGCAAGACAGAATATGGAATCTAGATGATTCAGGTGTGATGTGATTGGGATCTTGCATGGTACTGCGGTTGGTTCATTGGATGTAATATTTGCTTAAACCTGTTCTTGTGAAAGCATTATTTTTAGGCTCATTTGGCTCACCAAACATCCTTTTCTTGTTGCCAAATGCGCAATTTCTTAAGTCCTATGACAGCATACTTTCGTGAATTCAGATTTTCATGGATGTTTCTTTCAGCGCTTAAAATGATACTTCGAAAATGCCTTCGTAGCTTACATGACTTGTATGATGCTACACTGCTGTCAAATAGGAATGCTTTGGGTTGTAAGATGCTTCGAGAAGACTGACTAATTAAAAGCTTCATAAATCAGCCCAAAATGGAGATTAAAAACTGATAGCAATGGTTAATCAGAAACAACTCATTTGGCCTATCTGGTAAACGTGGAAAAGTTTTGTATCCGCAGAATTCAATAGGAGGCATTTTTGCTGTTATTTTCAAACAAGTTACCAATTCTTCCTCTGTAATGCCTTAGGTTAGTGCACAAAGCGCTTTTGGTGAGTTTCAAATAAAATGTGACACGTTTACGCAATTTCCTAATTTAATTTTATGTGTCCGGTAGTCATCTGATTTTTTGCCGAAATACTGGAGATTGTTAAATTCTCCTTACGTTTTCAGTCAGATGCATGCTGAAATTTTAGGCAATGGTAGAATTTTCCGAATAACGGAATCACGCGAGTAGAAATGAAAAAGATGCGCCCGATTAATAATTCAAGACGGATCATTTTGAGACTGGTTCGCCCCTTAAGGACACAGATGTGTACAAATCACTGGGTGAGTTCGATGCGGGATATAGGGCACTCGTATCAGCCATTTCTGCTTTGCACATACAGCAAAATGTATTTTCACATATTGTCCCTCATACAGGGCGCACTCCGGTCGGGACCAAAACAAAAAGCTCTTCGAAAGCAAATTTTGTATCACCACGTTTAGTCTTGCATTTGTTTGGCAAAGTGGGTTGTAGAAAGTTGCTTATTTGACATACACCCACTTTTTTGGCTGGATGTCAATTCAGTTTCAAGTAGCATTACACAACATCGCTCAAATCATTCAGTGAGACTAATTCGAAATTCCTAGATGCTGATTCAGGGGATTAGGTCTGCCTGCTTTTAAAATAACTTATGTCTTACCTTATTATATTGGCGAGTAATAAAATTGTGAATTACTACCTATTGGTTGGTCCTAAACATTTACTAGTGCTTATTTGGATCAAAAATGTTTGACGAAGTGTGGATAATCTATTGGAACTTAGAATTTCACATAATCGTCTTGATCTCTTAACTTTAACTTGCAAGAATATGAATTAAGCAAATTCACTTCATTCAGCAGGTCATTAGTCTGAGCGTGCTGCTCCAATGAGGTATGGAAATGTTGGGGCCTTGGAAAAATCCTTGGGCTGACTTTATGGGTTCAATAAAGGTACGGATCTTGATTGTGTCAAACCAAGGTTATCTATTTACGAATCACATATAGGAACTGTGAAAAAATTGCCAAGTATTCTCACGTCAACTGATTTAAGGTTGGAGTTTATGATTAAAAATATACTTCATATTAAGGCGAAACTTTCCGTAAGAGATCCTCTAAAGACACGATCACTATCAATAGTTATGGCCGGCTATTCACACAAATATTTATAGAAACCTTTACGGAAATTACTGCAAATAGTAATGAGATTTTGTACATTTGTGGTTTATAAAGCTGAGCGTCACACAAAAGACCTGCTGTTTTGAAATCTATTCAGTACAAAGCAAAAAAGGATCAAAATATCCGGTGTGATATGCAATTAGTTGTTTGCTGTTTTGTTCAACTGTGGCCTTAGTTGCTCACTGTGTAACATGGTCTTCGAGGCATACTGGCTGGAAGCCCACGGGGCCCTCTACGTTTTTGCAATGCTTGCCAGACTATTTCCACAAAAAACTAAGCAGTTAAGTGAGACGAATGGTGGCACAATACTCGGGCAGAAGGTGTACTAGTGACATTTTAAAGGGACTGACGGCGGGTCGTTTGTAGGCAGTACAACGGCAGTGCTACTTGGTGGCCTGTAAACAAAGTTGAGAGTTAAAGACGGAATCGAAGAAGCAGAAGGTATATACCGAAACGGAATCCATTGGTTTACCCACCTTAATCATATCTGAGTGACTATTAATCGATCTATTATTAAATATTATTTGAGAAGCGAAAAGGAAATTATGGCATGCACATGTTCTAATAGCCTAAAATTAGTTTTCCTGTAAAGTAAGCAGTGACAAGACCAAATGCAAAAGGCGGACGTTTCATTAGTTTTAAGTAAAGGAGGTAAACCAGTTTCAGTGGTGTGGTTCACAACTAAAGTTAAAGAAAATGCTATTTGGATACCACTCAAACGTGTGGCTTATGCTACCCTGTTATGTATGTTTTCCGAAAACAAATTTTAGCTGACAGTGTACTACTTGGTTGTTTGACTGCCGGTGAAGATACTTAAGCGACCATCTTGGTCTGTCTGGTTTGGACTGGTCCTTGGGCCATGCCAGCTGCCCCTGCCCCTTTGCTAGTCCTGATCACTAACTGCTATACCTATTTTAACTGCTGGTTTCGGTTTCGGTTACAGGGGTAGCCATATTGCCCTTACCGGGTGGGCATAGCCTATGGGCAATTCCAGCAGCCCAGATATCCCTTTTGTTTGTTGAATATATATTCTACCATGGTGTTGCGCCTTCTTTTATCCTTAAGGAAATCTACTGGGTGCTCATGTGCTGTACACTTAAAACCCAACATCCATGGGTGTACGGTTGAGTGCAGAAAGAAGAATCAATAAAATAAGGACGCTATTCAGTGACAGAGTTATATAAATGAAGCGAAACAAGAGTCACATGTTATGCATTAGGGGTACCTTTAAAGAAAATCTCGTGCGTATTGCACTAAACAGCATTGTTATCTGGGAGAATGTGCACAATGAAATAAATACCCGTACTAAATTTAAGCAATTCAAGCGAAACCAAAATGCTTAAAATTCTTTTTGCACAAGGGTTCCGGTATTTATCTGCTTGCTCATAATTTCTCATATCATAATAAAACCATCTATTCTGGTTCGCAAAAACGGGGTTTGGGAAGGCCAGTTGTTGCTTCTCATGGTGCCCTCAAGTCTTTTTACCTAGGCTAGAACCAATTTAATCAAATTACTCAATGCCATCTTCTTCAGTGTGTTTTAGTGCTTAATTTAACGGTAGGATTTGCAGATTAACCAATGAGGAACTTGCCAATGCGGTTTACGCATATTTTCTCATTGTCATCTGAAAGAATGGAGCTTGTGTGTTCGGCCCCTGCTCTCGACCGCGATTGAACTCACCGGTGTCCCCACCGTGACAAATATCGATGCTAATCCTAAAAAATTAGTGGTTTACTCTTACAGTCCTCACTCAGCTCCTGCATGCAGGGCAGACTTATATGCATGCGCCCCGAAGTGAAGGCGACTTTATCGTCTCTGAGACGATATGAGCACACTGGTTTCGACTCAAGAGTATTATGGATTCAGCATAAGAATCATACGGGCTTTGTAATTTTTTTGGGTTCGGCATCCGCACTCATGAGGTACGTTTCTGTGAAGAATATGTGGAAAGTTGAAGCGAAGTCTAAGGATCTGTAATGGGTTAGTTTCTGTTACTTTTGTCTCTCAGTATGTTACATGGTTTGTCGCTTTTGTATGCCAATGTGTGAGTCTGTAGGCATACTTAGTATCCCTCCATTCCAATCCACACTTTAGCTTAGATAACCTTCCATAGAGCACGATGTCACATTCTCCTTGTCGAATAACAGTTTGTAACAGCTGTGCTCTGCAATAACAGTGGGCCTAGTATCATTTGTACACATTCATTTCTTATTAAGAGAAATAATGATCTTGGTTTTCTAGATTAACGTGTTTTCCTTATTACGATTGGATGCTTGCCTATGGTATTTTGGGAGATGGCACAGATTTGTTTGTCTGAGGAACCCCAAAACTGGCGTAATTCTTGTTGGATCAGCCTACTGAAGTAGGTACCATACGGTAAACGAACGAAGTGGGTTTGTATGAACGTTGGGTAGAGGAAGGCCCTTAAAGGCGGAGAGTTGGTTTAGCCAGTATTGAGTCAGAATTGACAGGACCCAATATGGCAATGTTGTGTCTCATCTGCCCGGTCATTTGTTACCGCAGTGCTATTCTAAAGTGTATAATAGTATATGTGATCTCACACCCGGTTTTTGCCTCGAGTGCATTCCAGCCAAGGTCGACATTGTGAAATTAGTGTTATGGCAACTATTTCCCTCTTTTAGCTCGAGATTTGCGCTCCGGCCATGGAAACTGTAATACTAATGGAAGCCCTAACCTTTGTTTCCCGCAAGCTTGTTCGTATGTTTGTTATTCTGTGAAATAAAGCTCTTTGTTAACTCATCTTGTCAAGTTCAGGAGTGACTGCATCAAGAGTTCGAGGTCGGGCGGTAGAGTCACATCTGCCGTGTAAGTCGATTTTATCCGACATGACAGATGCTGGCGTGTGTGTGTAGGGAATTCTCCTCCCTCTTGTTTCTATCGCTTCATAAGAGGTTTGGGTGTACAAATTGCTCCTTCAGTCATCTTGGGTGCTTCTAGCTTTGCTAAACTGTATCTTTTATAGCATCAATAGTTCCTTCAACAACCTTTAGAAGCGTCATCAGCTAGTCTTCCGTGATCTGATTCAGTTTTTCTTTGCGTTCATATCACAGCGCACTTTTTCGACAAAACTGCTTCGGCTTGTGTGCTCATTTCCTGGTAAACTGCAAGGATTGTAGCCTTTTTTCGCTTTTGTGGCCTCTTTACTTCGTTTCCGTCTTTTGAATGGTGTTGCTTTGCTAAGTATGCCCTCCCCATCTAGTACCTTACTGTGGACAATTAATTTCTAGTAATATTTCATTCTGCTCAATCCTTTTGATCAGATGTGAAACTATCACCATTACAATATGTAACCCTTCCTCAATTCGGTCCAGTGGCGAAATTCGATGTGTTTACACTAAGTACCAATATCTTTGTGCATTGTGTGTTCATTAGGGCGATTATCGTGGTAGTTCAAATGACCTTAGGATCTTTGCCGTGAGTCTGGTGCACTTGTGTTTTAACAAACTGGCTGTTTGCATCGACCTCTCAGGATTGGGCACTAACGACTGCAATGAGTAACTTCGGACGCTTTGTTGATTCTATCTATCATGTTCGAAATGTAGGGGTTTCGCATCATATCCTGCAACATTAGGTCTCTTTAGGCTTCTTTGCTTCACACTGATTTCTACCAGAATCTTCGGGTCATGCTCGAAATACGTGAATCTGTTAAATGGCAGTTCGTGCTTCGTTTAGATCTTTCTAGAACTGTCAATGAGGAAATTCATTGATATTGGAGCGAACCTGACGGACAGTATGTTTTCGGGAATTTACAACGGGTCGCAGAAACACGCGCCAGACCTCGACCAAGTGCTATCGCGTGCATTCAACCTTGGAATAGAGAAGATCATAGTAACGGCCGGTTAGCGTTCCCCTTTATTGCTTAAATAAGCAGGATGCAGAGAGGATATTATAGCAGCTAAGGAGCTATGTTGCACTGATCCACGCCTATACTACACGGTTGGGTGTCACCCAACAAGATGCCGAGAATTCGCTGCAGATCCCGGCCAATACTACCTGGATCTCGAAAGCCGTATTGCTGAAGGTGGGCCTCGTGTGGTCGCTGTCGGCGAATGTGGTCTGGACTATGACAGGTAGCTCCTTCTTAACATTAGAGTCATTTATAGAGTGCACTTTTGTCCCAAAGACATTCAATTATCATGCTTTCAAAAACTGCTGAATCTGGCCTCTGAATGTAAACTCCCTCTATTTCTGCACTGTCGTAATGCCTTTGAGGATCTGATCAGTGGCATCCGAAAACACGTAGATCGATGCGGCCCCATCCATGGGGTGGTGCACACCTTTGATGGAACTGAAGAACAAGCAGAGGCTATAATTGAACTTGGACTTTACATAGGATTCAATGGCTGCAGCTTGAAAACTGAACGCAACCTGGAGGTACATCACTGAATCCCAACCAAATCAGTCCATTTCAAAGGATTATAGACTTAGCATCCTTTGCGATTCCTGACTCTTAGGTTGTTGCATCGGTTCCTTCCGAGAGGATTTTGCTGGAGACGGATGCGCCCTGGTGCGAAATTCGGCCCACGCACGCAGGGTTTCGGCACGTGGTGACAAAGTTTGCTAAGAAGAAGCCCAACAGATGGGAGTCTGGGTGCATGGTTGCTGGACGGAACGAGCCAGCCAACATCGTGCAGGTGCTGGAAGTCGTGGCGGGTGCCAGAGGCCAGTTGCCGGATGAGTTGGCCCACGCCGCCTATGAGAACACTCTGAGTGTGTTTCCCAGCCTATTGACTAGTTAGTGAAATTCTTAAATCATTGATTCATCTTTCGGTGTAGTGAGAGTTGAACAGTTTGGTTATGCCTCGTTTCCTGCTTAAGCTTAACAGTATAATTATGGTGGGTCGGGGTCAGAAACTACCACTAACTAAACGTAGCAAACTGAAGTTCCTACACCATGAATAATGCAACTACCGGGTGAACCGGTCATCCTCCGTACTCACTCACAGGCAAGGGCAGACATTTATTCCTACCAATCATCTTTTCAGGGCCATCCATGTTAATTCGAGGACGATGTACGCACCGCATGTTGCATTAATTTTAGTTTGACTTGGTCGTCCACGTAACAGAACGAAAATCTACAGAGGGACCACGAGGAATTCTTGCATTCCTACATGCTCCTAGATCCAAGAAAAGGTTGTTTTAGTATCAAACTGCCACAATCCTCAGCATCGTGAAGCAAAATCTAAACTGTTTCTGAGATTTTTTGAACGATCCGAAGTGATGAAATTTTGTGGTCCCATCTGGCTCTTTACCGAGGCGAGAACGTTCTTTTGACGCCATGATACAACCTCGTGCATAAACTCTGGAGAATGACCAATAAATGCATTGGCGCATGCTCCTTCTATTCCTGCAAATAAGATCATTAAAATACACACCATAAATTCGTATAGGAAGCAAATTTAGATATTAGGTAGGTGGTGTATTCCTCCAGTACGTTATGTCGTCAGGTGGACAGATATATCCGACAACGACAAGGACAAAGTCGACAACGCTCCACACTCCAAGTCCACCGAAGGTAAACAGTTTTCCGAGGCCCTCTCTCCACATACCCAGGTAGAACCGATCCGCTCCGAGACCTCCCAGAAACAGACTCAGTAAGACTGTGGTGCCATAACTCTTGCCCAATTCTTGAGTGCATGGAAGCATCCGCAGAAATTCTCGATGACCCATGCAGACGATCGTGGGATTAGCACGGCATCGAGCGACATAATAACTTCGCGCAACACCCGGTTGTGTGCACTCACCGGAGGGTGGCTTGCAAGAGAAATCTGGTTCTTCAGTCAATTGGTGACAGTAGCGGCAGATGATTTTGCGAAAATGGACAGAGTCAGATGCATTGGAAACGCCCCGACACGGGACTAGGGGTTTGCAGATAACGTCAACTACTTGGCCATAACGACAAGTGGAGTTGAATTCACATTCCAAATCGTCGGGATCAACATCTGAGCATAGCTGGTACGCGTTTATTGGGGAAGAAATTAGAAGAATACAGAAGAGGACTAACATAGAGGTGCTGAGAGTAATCTGCTTGCAAACTAAAGCTACACAAGGAAAGTAAAAAGAGAAGACATACTGATATCATACTGTAGTTGGAAAATTTTCAAAACGGACGCTGCATTTACCTGGTTGTTCTATCGCTAATTGGGCATAGAGTTTCAACAGCAATCGGAGTTCCACATCTTTAACCACCCGTAGAAATTGTCATGGCGCAGGTAAATATAGTTGACACAAACCGTCCGTCGCACTCCTTATTAAAAAAATAGTTAGGTGCCATCTCAGCACATTCTAATTGATTCTACAAACTGCTATAAATCACTTATCCCTACGCAGCCTAGCTGACTTACGGAATAGCAAAAAATTCCTAAAATATCTGTTTATTAGTCAACAGTACCATACGATCGAGTTAGTGAGCTGCAAAATTCTAATACCTACTATAATTAAACAGCAATTCTGATCTCGACGTCCCAATATTAGCACCTAACACGGGTAAGACTTGTACCATTTATTTGTAATTGCTATCGACTGTTCGATATCAAAATGTGCGGCGTGGCATAGTTTGAGATACCCTGCAGCCGACTCACTGGCAGGAGGGCGTAAATCGTCTGATCATCTTGTCGTTAGGCGGATTTAAACATTCTCGCAGTTCTGAGTATAAATAACCTTCCAAGCTGGTCGAGGGTTTGGTGGAGACCTAAAATTCGTTGCAATCACTTTAGCTCCGAAGTTACCTTTTTATAATTCTGTTTAATGTGATTGTGGATATCATTTCTTTCTTACTTTTAAGGTAGTCAAATTGATTTAGCTTTGTGCATTCGCGCGTTTTAAAATGTCGGCCTTTAGCAGTATTGATGGTATTTGGAGGATGTTGGACGAAATGGCTCTCTCAGATCCTCTTGGCTATCAGAAGTTTGTATCTGAGCAACTGAAGTTTAAACCTTCTCCCCTCAGTAAACCTTGGTGTCGAGGTCTTCTGAAATGCACTACAAGGGTATTTTCACTCACTTAGCATAAGTTTAGGATGGTCGACCAATTTTCGTAAATATATGTGAATGGGACTTAGTTGATGCTCCAAAGTCTGACGTAGACCCCATCCCTTTGTATTGTGGAAATGCCTATATGGTGAATGAAGGTGCTGTTACTAATCATGAGGTCAATGTTTTTTACTATTTTAGAGGAAACTATATCCATTGCAGTGCATCCATCAGTCTTTGAACAGTACAGTTTTCCGAGAGATGAACCTAACACTGCAAAACAAACCCTGGAGTCGGACCACCTTATTGCCTTAATAATACTTTATTTGCAGAGCGAGAAAAATATCCAAACTCAAGAGGGAAACGTAATGCATGAGCGTAAGAATCTACCGAAGTTTACTACTGAGTGGTCTAGTCGACCACATGGAGGCGATGATTTGATGTTGGAGTCTCTCAGCTGCAAAAAAATTTCCCTGACAGACTTTGCGACTCATCTGCCGATCGAGACGAAAGAGGGAATCTGTGCTCATCCACTTGCCTCCACATCCCATGTTAAAAACAAGAGTAAATTGATCGAGGAAATCAAACCGCTGCCGCGCTGGCACCTCAATCGGATGCGGAAGAATTTGAACACTTACGAGTATACCATACAGTTGCCCGCGGGCACGAGAATGGAAGACTGCGAGCTGGACATATCCCCAGTGAGTCGACAGTACATCAACAAGGTTTCTAGAATGCCATATCTTTAAAGCTCAAAGGTAATCGCGACTTCCCTGATCCCTTCTACGCACAATTTGCTGACCCTATCAGCCCACACAAAGCTAAAGCCAGATTTGCAAAGTCCACGTGCCGTCTGTCGGTGGTGGCACCAATCGGGTAAATCTCACTTTGATATTCATTGATCAGGGTCGATAATAGGCATTCATTTTGACGCATAAAGTTCCTATTTCAAAGTTACCATTGCGAGTCCATTCCGAGCTACTTCATGTAAAACCAAATGAAGCATACCGTTTGCGAAAAAGACTCTTGGTGAAGGAAAGACATTGGCATTTACGCGTTCAGAGCGAATATTTACAAGAGGGTTAAAGGTGGCTATAATACAGAAACTAAGCAAAAAAAATGCATACACAATGCTATACAAATGGATTATTCATTGAATTACAGAAGCGCCATTTCCGGTGTTAATGCAGACTGTCGCCATCACAGTTGAGGGGTTTTACCACTATGACTTTCCGATAGAGGGTGTTCAAGTGGGAGTGTGGTTTGTATAGAGGCATCATTGCTATCCTGCATGGAGCTGGCATTTGAAGCAAACTCAGTCAAGAGTGAGAGGATGGTAGACGTGGTCTCAGCGGAGGCGTTTTCCCCTGGCTCAACAGTTCCGAGGAGTGACTGGAATACTTCCATAATGCTCGGATCCAATTTGAGTGCGTCCGATAGCAGTTTCTCAGGAGTACTCGTTTTAAGTGCAGAAGCCAAATCCTCAAGCAGCTCTGTACTCGATAATGGTGGCTTGTCTGAGGATCCCGTATCTGAGGCCGCCTCCACGGTTTCTGTCAAGGATGAATATTTGGAGATCGAGCTCCTCGAAGGCAGCTCAGCACCTCGTAGTGACGAGCCAGCAGTGGATGGTTTTAGTTGCTGGGCTTGACCGGATTCTCTGGATTCTATGCCGAGTTTTCGAGCCTTCATTTCTTGTCTGTGTTGCATCATATCTTTCCTGCGCTTTTTACTCCACATTTCGTGACAATGAAGATTTTCAGGCACCCTGGGACTGAAAATTAAACAAAAATCTTACTTCGGAGGAGGAATTTTTGTAGGCTCAATATTTTTCAGCCAAGACGATTCAAGAGCCTCTTTAGCGGTACAGCGCTTCCGTGGGTCAAGACTCAACATGGAATCAAGCAGATCAAGTGCCATCGGAGGAAGGCTAAAGTTTAGCCATTAAAACTTAACTTACAAAGAGTAATCCTGCCTTAAGCGACGCTTATATGGATACTTTGGTCGGAAAGTAGCGAACATAGGCAGACGTTCTACACCATGCCAGGTCTGAGGGTCTGGACACCCACAGGTGCGTGAGATAATTTGAAGCTGCTCCATTTCTTCATTGGCAGCGAACATAGGTTTGAGGGTAAACAGCTCGCCTAGAATGCAACTGAAAGAAAGCATCATACTCCGTCTAAATTCAACAGATCACTTCCTAATCGAGGACCGCCTTAGGAACAACCCAAATGATGCAACCGCTGCGACCAGTCTCAGACTCACCCGCATGACCAGATGTCTACGGCAGGACCGTAGCGTTCTTCCCCTAGAAGTAATTCTGGTGGTCGATACCACAGCGTGATAACTTTATTCGTGTATGGCCGTTCCTTATCATCGGCAAAGTAAAGTCGGGCCAATCCAAAGTCGGCCAACTTCAGTTGCCCTCTGATAATTAGCAAAAATGGAAAAGTAACCATACTTGTTATTAATCAAAATATTGGAACACTTTATATCGCGATGAAGAAAGTTCTTGCTGTGGCAGTAATTAATGCCAAGCATCAGCTGTTTCATCAATGACGCTACCTGCACCTCGGAAAAAGTGACCACCCCCGAAGCCAGGAGGCCGTATAGATCATGATCCATGTAATCGAATACGAGGAAGAAGGCGCCTGGAGGACTCGATAAGTTGCCAACCAACATACCTTTGTCCTTCTTGAAGTCTGACGGATTATCCTTGTCGGTGACTATTTCACAGAGGTTGACGATATTTTCGTGTCTGAGTTGACGAAGTATTTTGATTTCTCGCACAGCTGTTATTGGAAAACCTTCACGCTCGTTCTCAAGACGAACTTTTTTCAACGCTTTAATCTCACCAGTTAGACAATCTCGAGCACGGTAGACATGGCCGTAGGTCCCCTCTCCGACTTGCTCCAGGGTCTCAAAAGCACTAACTGAGCGTTCGCCCCAAGTCAGATTGTTTCTTATTTTACTACGAAGCTCGCAGATCCTAAAAGTAGCAAACAATGAATAGCGCAATGGAGTACCGCGCAAGTAAGAGCAGCGACATTGTGCTTGAGCGCCAAGAACACAGCATGCCAGAACAAAGCACTCGCATTTAAGCAATTGGTTAAATACTCGAAGAGGGCTAGAGATAAAAATATAGTTTATTAGCTGTAAGCTCCCTATTTGAGAAAGCACTACAGGAGGCATTAGACATTAAACAAGCGGCCGGTTGTAATTAGCAAGCTCCCAATTTTCCTCATTGTAAATGCCATCAATTGCTTCGACTTTGACCAATAAAACACGCTTTCAAGCCAACCGGTAGACCCACTTTCAGTTCCACCCTCGAGGTTTGTAGGTACGCTTAAACCCCAAATGAATCTACTGATTAATCGGCTCCGCTAATTTGAGATTTCCAATTTAAAAATCGCAAATAGGTGCGTAAACTGCCGAAAAATTGAGTACAAGAGCTATCGCTGGTTGACACCTTTGACGCTTCTACCCACTCGCACTAAGCGGACCAAGCTCGACCTTCTGAATAAATACTAACATTAAACAATCTTTGATTCCAAGAATTGGAATCTTGAAGCTTACTTTGGTCTGTGTGCCATGGAATGTCGGAGGGATTGCTTCGGCACTGGTACCTGTGCGGATGCAAGAGGAGTCCGCGAGAGATCATTCACACTAGACGCACTAAACCCAGGAGGAAGCGGTAAGTCGACTAGCGTCTGCCGCCTCGATGACTCTCTTGACCTAAAATTTGTCGCTGATCATTGAACACCTACTTGTGACGTGAGGACTGCTGTACGGTGTGTTCATTCGGATAAGAGCGAGGAATTGAAGCCGTAGAAACATGTTCAGTAGACTTGGGGCTAACCGCATAAGAAATAGGGCCCTGAATGTCCATTTCATGCTTGTGTTTTGGTTCGGGGGGCAGCTGTATCTGTTCTAGTGGAACGTGTTCTTCACGCCTCTTCGATAAAGATGATCCATTAACACGTTCATTCTCCCCATCCTTGGGTGAATTTTGGGTCTGCCGAGTTTTGCCATGCCGTTCTTTGAAGTTGGGGTGTTTCGTCAACTCTGACATTATACTGGCCTGGAACTTATAGGCATTTATATCGGTACAGTCTGGGGATCTGTCACGCGAATAGCTATCCTTCTTGTCGTAGTGACCGTTCTTGGAACGATTTTTCCTGGACCTAGACCAAATGATCAAACCAGGCTAAATCACCTTTTGGGTGAATCTTCCTCATACCGAGCATGGTCCTCATTCCCATCCTCAGAAGACCGTCGCTTACGCAACCGCTTCTTGGAAATGTGCGAATCTTCGTAATCCCTATAACGGTGAGTAGAACTTTTCGATTTATGAGATGGATTTGAATGGCCAGAATGTCTCGGAAGCTCGTCATAGTCATAGTAATCTTTATAAGATCCCCTACGCAAGTCAGATCAGTCGTAAACGGCAGCTACCTCTCATAGTAGTCGTCGTAACGATTAGCCCTCGGCCTAATTAAAAAAGTGAAGCACAAAGCGTAAAAAACCTACATTGCAGAGAATATTCTACCCACCAATTCAAAGCACCGAAAGATAACACAGAAAATGTGTCAGTTTAAACAAAGATGTGCATTTAATTATTGTTAAAACTGCCTGCTTCAAAAATCGATCAAATAAATTTTTAGATTGTTTAAGATTTAATTTAATTAACAATAAATTTGGCTTTGTTTAGCTATTGATTAAGCTTAAATCAGCAGGGGTGTTTTTATTTAATGTGCCTGGTGTGGCATTTTGGGAATGTGCATTAGTTCGGGTTACATTGAAACATTGCTAGCTAAGAGATGTGAAATCAAGGTTTTTGACTAGACTTGGATGATGAGCTTCTCGCTTGGAACGCCATTTGAGTTGCTCTTCTGTCTCGCGCCTACAACGTACATTTAAAACAACTTGAGTTTAGCCCGGTTCCCTTATTGACTGTCCTTAAATGTGTCATCGAATGTTTCCTTCCTTTTGTTAGCACGCAAACTTTTTCTTTACATCTGACAGGCGATGTAACTTTGCTGGGTCTCATCATTTCGTGAGCCGTGGTTATTGGCTTAGCTCAGAATTGCATGTTGTGGACTAAGTGGTTTGGGGATGGAGGAGTCTCCGATACTCGAATCTGACCTTAGCTACGATTGTGGGGAACCGATTTTAATGTTTGTACAGGGCTGCCGTCTCCGTAGACGTTATTTCTACTGTGTCTTTCGTAATTTTGCTTTGGTCTGATACAAGGCAATTGCGTTTAGGTGAGATGTTAAAAGTTTTCTATACCCTCATTCAAGCATAGTGCATACTCTGAGGCAGTTTTGGTTGCCAATTCCGCGTTTGGTAGGAGGATTACAAAAGACATTCGTATTTTGCGATCTGTAGTCGACATGAAATGGGAAATCGTAGCTAATAAATGGACCGTAATTATGCGTATAAGGCTTAGATATTAGCCGTCAGGTTGTATATTCCTCATTAGAGCCTTATTTTATCCAATTGGAGTGTAATTTGTTCTTTCCATTGGTCTGATGCCTTGCGAGTGCCGATGTGCTTTGCGCTTTTGAGAACCGGAAGGCTTTGCGTGGTTCAGTAAAATGTCAACTTTTAAAACTGGCTCTTGATCGCTAATGCATCTGAGATCTATAGATGCTTGGATGACTCTGCGTCCTCTCGTTACCGTAGAATCTCATTACCTGACTGAACGAGATAATCTCTTCCTCTGTGGCTCTATGAGTCTCTAGGCACCTATATATTATGTCAAAACTGTGTCAGGATCGGTACTCTCTCTGCTTCTCCGACGATGCTTAGTAGGCCCACCCACTGCAACGTCATCCGTTTCTGCTAAGATTGACCTGTGGGATAGTTCATTCGCGCTACTATGCTTATTTCCCCTTCTATACTGAATTGTGAAGTCATGTTCCCGTAGTTTCTCGTATCATCACGCCGCCGAAAGATTAACTACCTTGTTTTTAACCAAGTGAGTGCTTGATGATCCGCTCTCGCCGTACTCTCATTGCAGTCGCCTTCGCTATCAGACATTGTCTAATCATTGTACTGATAGCGAACGATTCACATTCCATTGCACTTTGGCTCATTTTTTATGGGGTCTGGAACCTGCTTAGGCGATATACCTCTTCCTTCGTTAAAGTTTGACGATGCTGGAATCGATGCAAAGCATGGTGAATCAAGGAGTTCTGCCTGATTGCCTGATATTGTCCGGGTCCTCACTCGCGCTGTACGATCTTCCATGCTCGCCATTGCATTTGACGAGTCTTCATGTCCCAGGAAGGCAACTAAAGGTTAAAGAAAATGGCACTTTCTTAGTTCCACAGCCATTTTAACACCAGCAATTAGGTTTGATTACAGAGTGTTCTGGGAATGAACCGATCAATGCTGACTGCGCCGGCTATGGGAAGGTGGTCGAAATCATAAAAGGCGTGCTTGGCACTGTAAAAGCCATTGTCTTAATGCGACGAGTGTGTCCGTCTTGGTTACGGCTTCCAACTTCCTGTAGTCCGTGCACAATTGTAGGCTACAGTCGTTCTTATACATCAGTGTAACTGGAGAAGCTCGTGATGACTTTGATGGTATCATAATCTGATCCCTGGTAATCTCCTTCACTAGAGGGTTTACATTTTCTAGCAGTCTGAACAGTTGCCAACTGAGTCCAACTTCGTCGATATCTATCCTATGCCGTGAGAATACCTTTTTATGCTTATTCATATCATACTTACGTTGAATGGGGTCAACTTTGAGCAAAGAAAATCCAAGTTGTTTATGGGTGTAGCTGCGGCTTCAAAAAGGGTACTGTAGGTGTCATCTGCATTGTATTCAGTGCCTTGCTGACTCAAAATGTGCATTCTGCGAAATTTAGGACAGGTTTGGCGTTATGCAGAAAACCAGCATCAAGCATCACATCTTAAGCCAGTTCTAGACATGCAATAAATTTCACTTTCCAGGTTTCTTTCCCTATACAAACTCTCAATGACGCCTCTCCTGTAAGCATCATTGCCCCCAGTTGTTCCTAATCTTATAGAAGCCGTAACCGACCCGATCCTTGTTACGCTATTACGTCCGAATCGATGAAAAACTTGGAATGAAAAATCTTCTAATTTTCCTAGCACTCAAATTAAAGGGTGATGTCTGCTTGAGGGTAGGCAAGATAAGGGAAGGGTAGGCTACCTGATCTTAGAGTATAGTGCAGCAAAGTCCATTGTAGAGGTGTTAAATTTGACCATCTGTTGAACGTTTGGGGAAGCAAAGCCGTGCGTCAAATTCGGCTTTGAAGTAAACGGCCATTCTGCTAGAAGTAAAATCAGTATTGGGACAAACGTAAATGATTCCGCGTTTCTCCCTGCTACTCCTAATTTTCACATTTGGTACGAGGTGAGTACGTTGTGGATGGCATCTTTTACTTGAGCATTGGTGCGGAGTATATGAGTTGTCAAAGGAATGCGAATTAAGTTTTATTCCTCATAAATCCAATGTGTCCGCTCCTTCAAGCAATCTGTCTTCACTTTCGTATGCAACCAAATGTATATCTTCATAAAGACGCTTTCTATCATGATGGGCAGTTGTCGGCTGAGTACAGAGTTGTGTACTCTAGCCGAGCTAGTTTGCTGATAAAATGATTTTCCATGATCTAAATGCATCTTTTCGCCAAGTGTGATAAAATCTGTGATGTCTCCTTTTCGATAGAAGCTGGGCTGGCTGTGTTCGTTATGATACTCCTTTTGTCTGATGTATGATGCGCGTAATTGTCCAAGTAAAATGGTCAGCATTTATTTAACCACTTGAATCAGTAGCGACAGAAACTGTTGTATGCTGTTAGCTCCTACTTCCATGTTTGATACGAAAATATTAATTAATGTTCTCTTTTCTCGGACTGTGGACAACTCTCGATGAAGGGACTGGAGCTCTTCATGCAAGGAGCACCGTCCAAGGAAAAATCCCAATGTTGTAGTTGGACACAGCTATTGATAGTCTTCAGCAATGCAATCAAAGTGTGGTTCATGAGGACATCCTATTAAATGTATTTATTATGGGTCAAGAAAGATCGCATAGTTCGTTAAATTTTTTTTTAAAGCAAATGCCTTAAGGTTCAGTCACCATTTCGGGAACCAAACAAAATTAAACGTCTGCCCATCCCTTCGTATTTGTTGGGGATGAACTGTAAAAGGGTCGTTTTGTTGAATCCTGTAAACCCTTCGCATACTTCTCATGCTTATAGTATTTTTCCACATTCCGGTTTCGATTTAAGAAATCTCTGACTGATGTCACTTCTTCCTAGGCGATGACAAGTTGAGTTAAAGCACCTTAGGATTCTTCAAACCTTCACATCTCGGGAAAATGTTCTGAAAAACGCACGCATGCAATATTGCATTTTTAGCCATGAGAGTAAAATGTAAGGTTAAATTAAGCATTTCCAAATCATTTCTTATAATATCATTTTGCTACCCAGGGTCGAGGATGCCATTTTCGTTTTAGTTGTGAGTTGACAGTTCACCAGTTGTCATTATTTAAAGAAGCAGGTGTCTGTCAGCCCTGTCACGTGTTTTGGTGTGCTTCTGAAAATGTATATCCAAAAAAACAAGTTATTGTACAATGGAATTGGTTTCAAAATCACGCAATCATCCACTCAATGCAACTGCTGCCAGCGTCGCACGTTTGCTCGCTTTATGCCAAAGTTTGCACCATATCAAAGGGTAGACAGGTTAGTTGGATTTTAAACAATGGAAGAAATGCGGAATGTCCTTAATCTGCAAATAGGCAATATTTGCCAGAAGTCCAGATTTTCTTATTGAGTTAATTGCTTTTGATGAGAATTTAACTAAATAAGAGTTTATTTTCAATTAAAAATAAAGTCAGTAGTGCTTCCATTACAAGTAAAGCAGGTCCGCATACACACACACACATTCGAATTTGGTATCTTGAGTGAAACTCCGGTTGTGCAGGTCTATTCAAATAAAACTCAGTCCCAAAATAATATTTGCACCTATAAACCTGGATCTGTACTAAATAAAGCAAATCGCTTAAATTTTCCTCCATTATGCGTGCATTCCTCTAAATTCTATCTTGGAAGCGACACGTAAAACGACAATTATTTCATTTTTCCTTTTCGAGTTGTATTTATAGAGTCGGATTACAATCAGCAATAAACGTCAGGTTAGGTTTAAGCAGTTCCGCTAATACCACTCCCCCGAGAGTCAACAATCCATCACCTTCCTCGTCTCTTTTCCCCTCAGGTCATTACAAATTTTATTGAGCCTTAATTGCCCATTTCCTCGAGGGGACAGGGGGTTTGGGGAGGGTAAAGGGAGGGCAACTCTATTTCCAAGTCGTGATCACTACCGAACCTGGCTGCGATAAACATGAAGGCTTGTTTATGCTTGTTGCGTAGGTTCACGAGAATGGATGCACTAAATGTCAAATATTTATGCGATCCCATCACTGCCTAAATGAGATCTGACGATCAACTCCGATGCACGTGAAATCGAAATCGAAAAAGCACTGAAACGTTTGAAATTTTCTCAAATATTCAATTAAACAAACATAGCAGCAATACTAGAAATGGGAAGCAATGTTTTGATCCAAATATCATCTCAGCATTTCTATTATTTCAGTTTCTTCAGTTGTCATTCAACGAATGACTACAACCTTATCTCCTCGTACTACATGAAGAAACATACTTTTGTGCTGGATTTTAGCTCTTCAATGCAAAAAGCGTAGGTATAAACTACAAAAATTTAAATAAGAAGCCACAACCCTCATGTATTCGAACTGAAGTTAGTCTTGCTGAAGTGGATAATTCAGTCTCGATCCTTCGCTTCACTCATTCTTAACTTTTTCACAATTAATCATTCAATTAAGTTGAGCAATAACCGTCTGTTATAATTTCCGCAAGATTTTAAAATTTTTGGCAAATGGTTGACGAGGCAACCCACCGTCAAAACGAGACTGATGCCGCTGTTAAGCTCCATAATTAAAAATGATGCATGAATTAGTGCTTCGATCTAAGTTTTTATGCAGCTAGAGTCACATGTTGCTAACAAATGAAATTTCTTTTCAGCTTTCTTTTAATTATTACAAAGTAGGTGGACCTTTATCATAAAAATATTCCAAATCCACAGTAGGCAAAGTTGTTACGATGAAAAAATGAACGTGTAATAAAAACAAAAAAATTGAATAGTTAAAAGGATTTAAAGTGAAATAGAAAGGGATTTTGCTAGGGTATATTAATAACCGGCAATGTGCATTATCAAATTAGTCAATGACTTCAGTGTATTCTTCCCTTACCATGAATGCTAACACCTGCATCTGGTGATCATTGAAGTAAATTCGCGTTTCTAGAAAAATGCTCCCTTAGCTGACGTTTAGTAGCTACGCTGAGCCGCATAATGGCAGCTGGTACAATGTTCCCTGTTAATCACCAAGGTGAAATATACCGAAATGATCGTCAATTTTACCCTGGCACGTGTCAACGCCACCTTAAGGTACCCAAGATTAACCCAATTTCTTGGGTGCAAAAGGCATCGATGAAAGCTGTAACTCCTGAAGTAAACATTTTAGGGTCATTAATTTTTGCTCAGTAGAGGTCAATTAATTGTGAAAAAGCATGTTTCATTACTGTCGTGACATGTGCAATTCTTGCCTGCAAACGTTGCAAAATAGCACGTTTTAAAGGAGATTCGGCTGCTCATCGAGGATGCTGTTGTTAAATATGCAGTTACACTATTTTCAACGCCTTACCTTAAACACATTGACACTTATGTGTACGATGGTTCCTCCAAAACATCGCTAAAGCGTAGATTTCATGATTTGAGCTTTGTGTTGCAATTTTCTGCACTTCATACGTATGGCGAAGAGACAACCAGCGTCGAATGCGTAGGGCGCTTAATGCATTTTTGGCCAATATTATTCTATTTATTCATAACCGAGAGTGAATTGAAATTTATTACATGCACGTTCACCTAACGAAATTTGACTAGAAACCAGACTACGTTTTTGTTATTGCAGAGTGAAACTTGGGTTTTATCATAACTCAACAAACTTTTTCGTTGTCCCAACTATTTTCCCAAGCATTAGAATTGCCTCCTTTATGCGCAACATAAATATAGTCTTTCTTATTGAGTTAGTCCTTCAAGTATGTTTAATTTTAATTTTATTTATATTCTTATTTGAGCCTGCAGCTTTAGCTAATTAGTAGGCTGGTCTTAAAGCTTGCAACGACCCTTATTTTTTTTAACTCAGCTCAAAAGATGCGACAATTTTGCCATAACAAAACTCATTTTGCTTCAGTCTAGGTTGATGCAGCCTAACTCGTCCAGCAATCAAAATATACATTCTAACTTAGTTTCGCTAATTCTTAGCAAAGTAGTAATAAAAAATGTATAATGAGCAAAAATAAACTGTCAGCCGACCATGTGGCAGAATTTTCTTCACTCAAGTTTTGGAACCAGAATGTAAGCGTTTTTGCATGAATAGCATCTTTAGTAAAGCTGATAATTCCGAAACATTTTAAAGCACGAGTATCGAAATTGAATAAGGTCGTTATTACATCGATTGTGCAGTTTGGGGAGAATTACAAACGCAAAATGAATCTATCCCGTTTTCCATTGGATGGAGACTAAGTTCAGCAACCAATCACAATGGCGTCCGAGCCTGTCCAAACCAATCAGCCTACCAGACACCTAGGCTGCTTTCTAATGCTCTAAAATCTCGCTCCGGTCTTGAACGCGTGAGCCCGTCCTTTCAAATGCGCGCCAACGACAAACGCTGTTTTTCGCCTGATGACGATATTGAGGACGACGACAATGGGTAAGATTGCTCACCGAAATGCTCTATATTTATTATTTCAGCTTCTCACAAATTCAAAGCCCTTTGACCTTACTTATTTTAACCGTTTTTTATTCTTTAACGTTACCTTTACTAAGCTGCCTGAACAGTTTTCTGTACGTCTATTTTTCCACAATTTTAACACTAGATTCTTAAGCCGCTAGATGCTCATAAATTTGCATTTTTTCGGTGATGATACCAGGTAGAAACAAAGCGACGAAGTGTACCATTGGTCGTAATTATACAGAGACAACGCGCGACCACTAAATTATTACTGTCAATTTGTATTTTGCTGGGATGAACGGGTTTTGCGGTAGATTATTTCAATTTAGAAAACTATATCATTTTGCGCTTTATAGATGCAAAACCTTTTTATAAGTAATATTTCACCAATTTACATATTGTTTGGCTTTGCAATTGTTAAAATCTCTTAAGATTTCAGTGAGTAGGCCAGCACTAACTACTTACTGCAGAGCATTAGTCTGTAAGAATGAAATTAATATGTTCAGGGTCCCACAAAAGCCAACATACATAATTAGTCTTTACTTTGAAAATTAACACAATGAAAAAAGTTGCGCATAATTGGATTAGGCACCTGAAAACGTGAAAGTCAATATGGCCATTTATTGAATTTTATAAAGATTTGACTGCTTTATGATAACGAAATAACAAAAAAAACTTGCACGCTTATTTCATTGGACTACTTTATTCATTCTCCCTCAGTTCCTGTGGGGAGTACAGTGGTCTGGATAGAAAAAGAAGGCGAGGGGTACGTTAGTATTGTTTTACATTAACTGCCTTTCAGTGCATCGTATCGTCATTTAATACAAAGTTGTATTTTACTGCCTTTCTCAAATTATTTCAGATCATTGAGAAGCGCCGTCGGGACAGGATAAATTTTAACCTCGGTGAACTTCGCCGTCTTGTACCGGACGCAGCGCAGAAGCAGGTTAACTCTCAAATTTTTATGCATATGCAAACATTACGAGTACGTTGTAAGCAGCTCGATTCCTCTCTATATATGGGCCGCCAAAAGTGGTTGATTACCTCACCAATAGCCATGCTACCTCAGGCTAGAAGTGCGTTTCGCAACCTGCTCTGGAATGGTTAATCCCTTCCTCCTTTCCCTATGCGACAAATAGTATTTCAGTTATCAAGAGCTAAGGTGCACAGCCATTTTGGAACTGCGCTGCGAAAGAGGTCTGCCCCTGAGATCACTTTGGGTTATTTAGTTTTAATTCCTGAACTCGAAGAACATTGCTTCATCAAGCCCATTAAACTGACTACTAGCGTACTTTATCACTTCTGTGAATGACCCGCAAATCGCCTTCCACCGCTCTAATAAGTAGGTGTTTTCAAGGCTCTAATTAGATGCACTTGTTCATCCGTAAAACCAGCCTCTAGTCATTTGTCCATCCTGTGTAATGCAATGTGTCAAACGATGCATCCAATGTATGGAAACTGGTACCTACCTTTGCCTTAATTTGATGAAGTCCACTTTTGAACTTAGCACTTACTGTGACCGTTCGACAGACATTTAGTTTTGCAACCTTATACTCCAGAGGAATCTTAACTATAATGTATCATCATTCCTTTAAAATGTGTTCCATCACACTAATGTTATTCCCACTTGGATCGCATTAACAAATGTCATCGCAACCACTTACTTACACACCCCGCCCCCCTCATTTGTCGTAGTCTCCGTTGCGGTACCCAAATCATTTGGAGGTGAGGTTGGGATCCGAGACTTTATCACTTCAAGGCAGTCTCTCCCCTGTGCGCTTCAATGGTCAGATGCAACTGGGTGGGGGTGGAAGGGAGACGTCAATCATGTCGACGCGATGCCTTGACGTCATGTGATGCTCCAACACCAGACTTAGGAGCAAATAACCACGCAGCTATTGGGTGATGGAAACCAAGTCCGATGCCACATCCCCGTGCAACTATCCTATTATTGCAATATTTAAGAGCTGTTCCAGTAGACTTGGCAGAATTGTAAACTGGTTCTAACTTTCCAAAGGGTTTCATGATAATCTAAAGGACTTGTGGTTTTCATGGCTGAGCGTTTACTCCTCAACCAAAGCCAGTCGCTTATAAGTGGTTTGAACAATTAGTCTTACCCTTACAAAGAAGTGAATAAGGTAAATAATTTTTTGTCCCTACCTCTACGCGCTCTTTACAGCGTGAGGGAGTCACTTAGCGTCTCCTTCAATCACAAGAGACCGCAGGTGCTCGCTTGAGCACTCACACACAAGACGAAGGCAGGGGATGGAGGTTGATGAGACGGACGGGGCCAGTGACCACTCGCTCGTCTTGGTAACTCGAGTTCTCTGAGTAAGGCTCGTTTGTGCGCAAAGGGAAAGGAGGATTGCAAGAATGTTTCAATCCATCCACATTGATGTAAAATTGACTGGAACCGAATTAGCTGTTAGCATGAGCTACGGTAACATAGGTGAAGTACTTTTTCTTATACTTATAACATCCATTAGTTCTCTTTAAAACCATCTTTGTTAACGAATTTAAGCTTGCCACATTGTTCAATTCTCAAATAAGTTGTTACATTACTTACGCAAATTTTGATTTGAAGAGAATAACTGAATTCTTTTTGTAATTTCACTATTAAACTACAAAAATCCTACTAATTAGATTTTCCAAACTACAGATACTGGGATCTGTAGATTTTGCGGCACCACCCGGTTGAGAAATTGAGATGGGCCACTTTTTTGGATATTAAGAGAAAGCTATTGCGCCAATTATCCTTCCCAGCACCATTTATAAAAAGTGAGCTTGTTCTCATTTAGTTGCATCAAATTTACACTTGAGTTGGAAGTGCGGACTGGGCTGTGAGAATCACCGAGGGCATCATATTGGGTGGGTCCTCGTCACGCGCATCGATAATGATGCTTCTACTTGGGAACTCAGGTTCCGATTAATTGCTTTGGGCAGCTGGCAACACAGATCGCCATCTGGTGGAGCTGGATACTGGGCGGAAAGGTGACGCAAGGGAAGTCGGCTGGGGGAATTGGATGAGGGTGGTGAGAAGAGTAGCGGTTTTTATAAAAGAGCAGAAGAAGAACGCTGGGAGGAAACAAGAATTTTAATGAATAATTGTGTCAGATACTGTACAATCGTAAAGTTTATGATACTCTCGGCCATTAATATGCTACAAGGGCATTGCTATTCACCGCTCATTCTACCTGTTTTCAAACCCAATAAATTTAATATCCTTCACCACTGAAAGCTAATAGACGTGCCAATAGAGTTGTAACGACAATGTCTAAATGTTAACTACATGCGTCTTTCTCCATATTTTAATTATTTACTAGACTTCAACCAAGCTTGAAAAGGCGGAAATTTTGCAAATGACAGTCGAATTCCTACATCGTATTCACAAAGATGGTGAGTAAACGGTTACAAGCAGTAAAACGTCTATTCATTTGCCTTTCATTTCGACTTATCTAACGGCATATTGGTGTGAGTTCTACTTAAGTAAGAACATTAATTGTAACATTTGAATGCCTAGATGCCTTCACATTGAATAACTTTGCTTAAAAGCCCTTGTCAAAGAAAAAAAATTCCTATTTTACTGAGATCCGACGGATGAATTTATGGAAATGCTTGTCCAAAACTTTAGCCACTTTTCCCTTCGAAAGAAAGAAGACGTCTCATTTAAAGAATAATACCATTCAAAGATTAATAGTGGTTTTTTGCATTGTCGATGGCATATTTTTAGCAAAGTTACATGTGCAACTCCCTTAAAGTTGCGATTGAATTTATGCGCAACTTAAGGCAGCTTCAACAAATGTTTGTAAGATTAAATTTTTGCACATTGTAGGTACCATCCTAAACACAGAATTGCGGCTGCTAGAGAATAGGCTTCTCGGATTCCAGGAGTGCTTTGCTGAGGTGACGCGTTTCCTAAGTGCGCTGCCAATCGTGAGTACGATGGATGAGGTGTTTCGAAAGAAACTGCTTTCTCATCTCCACGCTTGCATCTATAGGCGAGACTATGAGGCTCGCACGCGCCTGGCTTCCCTCTCCGTCATGGTTTCGGGCAGCAGCGTTAGCGCTGACCCGCAGTCTGCTAGCAGCAGCACCAACGCCACGATCAACAATCACGGTAGCAATCAATCGATCTGGCAGCCGACTTCCGATGTCAAAGAGGTCAAACTAGAGTCATCTTTTTCAGACCCTACTGCCTATTGGCACTGTAATCCCGGAGTGTCCCAAGGGTCAGATGAGCATAAATGGATGCAGAGAGATATTCACCTTAGTCATCATCAGCAGCACAATTCTAAGATCCAAGTAGGAGTCAACGAAAGCCAATCTACCACATCACCATCCCTGCTGGGTAATTATGAGGAAACAGACAGTGGAAATAGCACGGTGAATAGGTTTTCGCCAAATGATAGGGATATTTCGACAGACGTTCAGCTCCCACTTTCTAACCGAAAGTACACGTTTGCGCATGCAGAATGCGAGACACAAGACGTTACACACACGTTCCATCCAAGTGGGTACGAAAGCTACAATTACGTTTATCACCAAGCCTACTCCGACCAGGCACTGACGGATGGTACCGTCACCGGACATCACCTGCACTTACAAGCGCAGCTAACAACGAGTGGGTACACCCCAGATAACGGCCAGACAACTGGTAACCCACTTAGAAATTTTCCTTGTTATTATGATTTTTGAACATGTTTTCCCATTTAATTAAAGTTTTTTTCTAATAAATTGTCAATTGTACACGAAGCCTTTCCACGTTCTTTCGGTACTTTTATTCAAAATGGATAATTGACCAATTTGCCACATTTCGTTAAAAAATCCCCAATTTGCCCCCAAATTGTTCACGTCGGAAATCATTATATTGACTCGACGGAATCGAAAAGCTTCCTGATTCAAGCTATTCATGATGCTTGGTGGCAATTTAAATGGATTTCGCTGGAGATTAGCTATGCAATATTTGCCAATTGGCTGCATTTAATTTTGACCCGAACACTCAAATAGTGATTGGTGGAAATTGTGCAGGTGGTGCTAACGCGTTTGTGAATTTCGAGGAATTTCATTTTCGTGCTGCATGCAAGTAGGTTGGTGCAATTATCAGACAGTAACTCTCTTCGTTAAAATGCTGAAAGTTATTATAGCCTATGGAAACACCCATCATGGCATTTTACAGCGCCGACTCTTTACCCGCTGTGGATGTGGGCTATCATCACAATTAATGGTGTTGCGTCCGTGCTATTTCTATTAACAGCCCAGCAACCCTTCTGTACACCTACAAAAATTCTCGTTCAGGCCCGTGTATCGAATCAATGAAAACGTTCCCACGGTTCTAGTGAGTAAACGAAAAGGTGTTGGTGACGAGGCGGACCGAGCGCCAAATTATGCTCCTGTAAAATTAGGTTGAGTTAGGTGTTTTATTAGGTGCCTCCATACTTAAATAGAAATTCATTTGAAAACCCTGAGCTTTGCGGAATGGGCTCATCGTAGACCCTTTGTTTGCTCACGGAAGTACCTCAACGGTAAGATCAAATGGCTTTTCAACGAAGAATGCGGACGCATAGGGAAAATCGTTTAAACGAGGAAGTGAAGGGTGTGTTATTGTGTTCATCTCCTAGATCCGCTATTAAAGACAAACAATCTGAACGCAAGCTGCATTAACGGACAGGTTTATCAATACCGGTGCTTTTATACACCGCCAAAACCTTAGATAATATTAATATTTTTAAATACCATGGAACAGTTGCTTTGAAAAACGTCAATTTGTATAACTGTTTTAGCAATGCGAATGGTATTACTTCGCTTAACTTGAACGAAGGCAAGGTCTATTAGACATTTTTAAAGTGAAAGCCTAGTATTTTTCAAATACCGTCACATCTTTTGTACTAATTGAACATTTTGCTCGCATACCACCCTGATCCTTTTCCGGAGTAGAAAGAAGTCACCGTGACAGGAAATATTTTACAGGCATGTAGAAGGGCTATGTGGATAATGGCGTGAGGTGCCACTGGAGTCGTAGGAGCCTCAGTAAGCAAATGCAAAATTAAGGAAAGTGTCTAAGCGTTGAGCTAAAGTAAGCCAAATGCAACCATTGTTGTATGTGATTACATTACACGATCAGTCACTATTGGGATATTTCTTTTCGCATACTATTTTCATATTATTGAATAATGTAAAACATCCGTCAAGTAGGCTGGTTCCAGGGATGGATCAGCGGTCTCTGTCCATTTCTGCTGAATACATGCATTCTGCTCAAGCACTACATTATATTCTCTTTTGTCTTTAAGGGGAGTTTGGAGCTCCACAAAAAGACCACGTATATATACACCCGAAACGCCAATGACTGTAGCATAACTATTTAGTGTAATCAAGGTTCCATTAGGTAAAGTACTGATACGACAGATGTTGTAGGTAGGTAGACAGCATACTTGAGTAAAATATTAGCACTTGCATGAGGATCATGGCAACAGTAGCACATTTCACTTATCTCAATCAATTTTTACTACCGCATAGTTGTCATGACGATAACAAACCAGTTCTACACATTCGCGTCAATTAATACGATGTATTAGCAAAAAGCACTAGCAGTTTGGCCAAATAAAGTAAAGGATCAAGTTACCAAAGATAGCGCACGACGATATGGTTAGGCAACTCAATAACCAGGCAAAGCATCTGAAAATTCGCAGCATTTAGTCTAGTGCAGTGCAAAGCAGCACAAACAAGTAAACTATTCTTAAAAAATATTTTGACTGCTTGCCAAACATAACTTATCAAAATGCAAAAATCCCATTTGGTGGTACTACGCTGCTCATAAAATACTTTTTGCGAGACCTATTTACCGATGTATTCCAGCAACATAAAAAAATTATTAAAAACAATGCCTTAAATCTCCTAACTTTAAAGGTAAAATTTTATTTTACGAATTTTATAGTTCATTTTTTTGGTTTGTTATACCAAGTCAATAAAAACAATTATTATTAACCCTGAGAACGACCCATTTTGGTAGCTCTTAGCCCGCATCCTACTAGCCTACGTGCAGCTGGCTATCGATTTGATGGGTAGGGTGTCGCCGTAGAACAAGGCATTTAGCGAGTTACGAAACAGAAACACACATTTGTGCATTGTATATAATGGAAATAAGTGCATTACTGCGCTTATCTGAATGATTGCGAACGTTTGTTTCTCAGAAATGCTTGAGTCATAAAGAATTTCCAATAACTGGAGTGATGTACTATGTTTGGTTGTCATTTAACGTGCCCCTGGTGCTACCTCCCACCATTTTGTTGCATCAGAGTAGCTCATCCTTGAACGAGCAAGTGTTGCACTGCCTGTGTTTTTATTAAATGTATCTACCCATCACCGCCAAGAGTAGCTCTATTTCACACTCTGCTGTATTTTGCGGCGGTTTTTCTGCATTGACAGATTTTGCTTGTTTCTTTACAGATTTTTTGGAAGTGGTTGTTTCCGTATTATAGTAAATCTAGCCATAGGAGGAGTTGGGCATCGAAAATTGCATTATTTTTTCGCTCCTGTTGACGGGTGCCTATTTTCTTAGGTTCTGATTTGGACTTCTTTGAAAACGAGTGAGGCTACTTTTATCGGATTCTAAAACAACTCTTTTCTAACTTTTGTCTGTCTGCCTGAGTCTTAGCAACCAAGGAAAAATTGCTGGAAATTTTCAAAACATTTACTTGTTCCATTGAATCATTAATGATAAGCTGTTTCTTATGTCATGATTCTCGATTTTGTGAATATCAGTAAAACGTTACCAAGTTCTCAACATTTTATTGCATTTCATTAGTCTGAGTACGCGTCATTGCTTTAAAATACTCCCAGAGTCTACTGTGTACTTTTGGCTTAAAGCTAGTGCTTGTTGATAACGCATTATGTGCTTAGCGCATAAAGACTGCGAAAGTTACGATGATTGGAGGCACTGCAAATTTAGGGTAGATTTAATAAATAGCCTACTTTATCCGTGAATCCCCGAGTTTTTTTTCTGGCTTACATAGCATACTTCTTGATCTCTTAGATGTAAAGGAACCCAAGTGCACATGTGGTCAGTCATTTAGGGAGGCGGCACCCTGGTCGAATGCACACTGTTTTGTTGTGGTGACGGGAGCCAGTCGCGGTTTTGGTAGGGCCTTTTGTATTCAGCTATTGAGGGAGGTGGCTGAGCCGCGCTCCTGCCACTGTCCACCTGCCGTCTCCCTCACATTTTTTCTTCTTGGTCGGGATGTTAACGCTCTCTACGAAACAGAAAGTGAGGTAGATCATTTGTCTTGTCCTTTCCTGATTTTTAAACTCTCATGATATTCGCGATTACTTTCTTGTTTTTTTAACTAGATAATTGCTTCGATACCAGAAAGCGGTACAACAAGCGTTGCTGTGTACTTTGATGGTGGTGAGCACCTGGACATGAATACGGCGGATGCTGTGACTCTCTCAAACACCTTACAACCAATCTATGACGCAATGGCGAAATGCGCAAGTGGCAATCAGCCCCAGTGGAACCTCTTGGTCAACAATGCTGGCACTCTGGGCAATGTAAAGAGTCGCGCGGACGAGCATCTTTCCACGGTTGACCTGGAGTCGTACTTTCGGGTAAACCTCTTTTCCCAGATCATCCTTACCAATGTCTTCCTCCATCATGTTGCTCCAATGTCAGAAAAGGCCACCCACCCACCTACTACCATTCTCACCATATCTAGCCTCGCTGCAGTGAAACCACTCTCACACATGCTTACCTATTGTTGTGGCAAAGCTGCGCGAGACATGCACCTCAAGTGTTTGGCCATTGACCGGCCCACTATCTCTGCTTTTATCTATTCACCGGGTCCCCTGTTGACTGCGATGTACGAGCAATTGGAGAAGGAGCAAGGCGATCCGAAAGCGCGTGCATGGTTCAAGGAACGACGCGAGCAAGGTCTTGTGATACAGCCTATGGAATCTGCACGAATTTGTGTGCGGTGGCTGCGGCGGCAAAGGTTTTCCTTACAAACTGGCGAAATTCAATTTCCAGCGCGGGTTTGCCTGCTACATCAGGCGGACTATAGGGAACTGTGGAAAGGGCAGCATTTGGACTACTTCGAGGCCAGAGACCTGGAGGAGGCAGAGTTTAATCGAATTGGACTCTAGGCATTCATGCCTAACAAATTGTGGGACGAAGTGAAGCTTTTTTATACGTTAGCCAGGGATCTTCTATCTGCTAATACAATCTCTCATCCCTTACCTTCATATTTCTTTTTCGCCATAATTTTGTGCACATTACAGTCATTAGCTGATGCAAAATCATAAGCTTATGCTGTTTTTTTTAGAATTATATCCGACTGTACTACTGCTTATTCTTTTCCATCTGAGTGTCATGGAAATTCTCCGAACTTTATACCATGAATAAGGTGGGTTGCACCACCACAAAATTAGTTGATTTGATCATGAAATTTGAATTTATTGAGTCGCATTACTTTGAATTTCCTGCTTGAATACTATCTAGTGTGCAACATGTAAGTGTCAACGTAATAGCTTGTGCTCAGCTTGTTACTTTAAGATTTTACTCGGGTTGTTGGCGTCCCGGAGAATATGCATCTCATGTAAGGGATTATTTTGGTCGAATCATTCTTAAGCAAGCTCTTGAGGCGCTGGTGTTCAATTATGAAAATAATGGCTACAGAGGTATTTTCCATTATTAGTAGTGTTCTGTTCACGCTAGCCGGTGGCGCAGCAAAATGTTTGCACCCTCTATAAGCAAAAACGACACATTTTTTAATGATGTGAGCTTGAGTACACACGAATAGGTCCAACATTTTACTCCTTATTTCATTTTCCGGATATTTGGTATTTTTGGTCAGAAATCCACCCACAGTGAGGAATGAAATCTATGCTCTTCGGGACCTGATCTGTTGATGTAACTCAGATGAATTAATTACCAAAATTTTGAGCAGAGTTTTGGTGGCAGTTATTAAGGTTGAATGCACTGGATTTAAAATGTATCGTAGCATCCCGGATCGTCTCGCATCTTTGATAACCCATTCAAAGTTTTCATGTGTGCGCAATTTGCTAAAAAATGGCATTAACGGAGGAGAATGTGATGAACAAATTTCGAAGTCCAGGTATATGGTACTAGGGTTACGTATTTACAAGCTCCTATATTCAGCATAAATTAGGGGATTGTATTTTGTTGGAGCTTGCACTTAGAAAGTTGCCCACCTCGTGCTTCCTTGAGCGCCTTCTCCGGACAGAATTTAGCGTCATATTCAAGAGCAGCTCAAGTGGGAAAAGGGTTGCACTAATCTGAGCGACACTTGCCAAATGTTAAAAACTTAGATTTGACTGATTGGTGACCTAAACTCACGAAGCATACAATTGATGGGAGTATCATTTAAGTGCTAAATAAGTGACCTATTTTGTCACATTCTAACCCAACCATCTGGTATAGCAGTGGTTTTCCGCCTTCTGGTAACTATTAAAACGGTGGAGAAGTGGGTTGGCTAAAACATGGGTGACGGCCACTGCAGTGTCATCTGAAATTGGTTCTTTGCATGCCAGAAGTTCCCCTCATTATCAATCACTAGGGTTAAAGGACCCATTTCCCAAGCCATTATCTTATACCAAAAATCATGGCTTCATTGGCGAAAACGCCTTTTCAGACATCCGGCGTTTTCCGACATTTGTTCATTTCCAATGCGTTCTCTATCCTAATTTGCATGTTTCCTTTGGCAAAATGGTGTTCTAGGGAATTTCAGAACATTATATTTATAAATACCTTATTATTATGCCTAATATCTCCTAAAGATGAGAGAAGGTATAAATTTTGAGTAGAATACATGCATTTTACGGGTATAAGAGACTAAGGCTACGGGCATGTTCCGAAGGAGGCACGTTGGTGCAGCATCAATGTCACCGCTTTTCAAAAATCGAGAGTCTAACTATCAGTGTATCATACCACAGACGATTGTTGCGAATGTCACGGTGACTACAGCAAATTCATCGGTGTGATGGATTATGCATTCATCTCACTCCTTCTTGCCTTCATTCCTCTGGACCAAGTAGGCCGACTAGGCAGGGTACAGCGGTCAGGAGAACGCACGCTCATGATGCATCCCTTCCTAGTGGGGTAGATGCTGACTTTTCAGTTACGAGATTCGTGCTTTCATCCAAAGCAAATGTGTATTACAATGGTTACCACTCAGACGCCATGAGATTTAAAAGACAGCAGCACATCAGCTGGCTTTAATAAAGGAGGGACCATTCTAAGAGTCGAAAAAATTTTACAATATTTTACATGCGGACTAGGACAGTCGGCCCTAGAATTCTGCTAAATGCTTCAGCAAGCCCAAATGAGATCAGTAAGGTAATCCCTGTCATCTATAAATGATCTAAATGATGTTTTTGAAGTGCTGAGACTTTAATGAAGAATTGTGACCCTCAGTAGGAAGGTATATTACCACAAATTTGTCGACAAATTGTGGCAGAGAATTGTTGTGCCATGAAATGCTATTTTGCATTTCGGCAGTAAAAATCATTCCCAGTTGGGAACATTTAGGCACTCGCGGTCCATTGCATACATCAATACGCAGAATTTATTTTCCGTAATGGTGATTAACATTATTTTAGAAACCCCATTTTACCTTTGAAACTGGTTGAAGTAACTTTCAGGCATCTGCACTTGTCGTTTGATAAGGCGCTGTCTCTAATAAAAAATAATAGTCGTGGATGCACGTAATGAATGGGCGTTCCAATCTGCTCCCACGAAATGCTGAAATGTAAACATCTGTTACTAGCAAAACCCATTTAAAACTTCTTAGCAAAACACATACTAGCAATAATTACCAGTGGCACAGTGGAAATAGAATTATGCGATTTAAGTACTTTGGATGTCACAGAGTTCACCTTAATCCACAGTGTAGTGAAGGCGCACAAAAATATCTAGACGATCAGGCCTCAATTAGACTAAGAAAAGTTTTGGCAGTGTTTTGATACTGCTGCTTGGCGGCAAATGTGTCTGAGCGCTTCCTTAGTAAAGAATAGAAGAGTAAGATAGCCATCGTTGACAAGAGACACAACCAATTGATTTATCCGGTAAAAAATAACGATTGCATAAACATGATTAATGTTAATAAGCTTGAGAAAACCGTGGACGGATTAGTAGCATTATTGTCAATTTGGTGTTGAATAGCTCAAACCGCCTTATGGTTTAGGTTCATACAACTTTTAAATAGCCTCTGAATAGGAACTTTAAAATCGCCTAACCTTGAATAGAAGCAAAGGTATCATTTCAAAGGCATATTGAGAGACCTTGCTGATCCATTGCCTGTAAACTGAGCGATTTATTTATTTAGCATGTTTAGGAGGCGACAACTACAACACTTCGATTAGAATGATCAAGTATATTGTGATTGCTCAATCTATTCTCTGTATGAGGATCTTTGAGCCATCGCCAGTAGGCCATTTTCATGAAACCACTAGTGTAGAGTAGGCTCCTAGACACATCCGCGAGGTGTTTAACGATAATATGGCAGATGAAATGCTAGTAAATTACGCCAATGAACGATTTGCTCATATTTTAGTGCCGTTACCCCAACCAACTCAACAAATCATTTTTTACAGTCAATTAAAGGAATAGCATGCAGTTTAACAGTGCACTGAAATGGCTTAGGACTAAAAATGCATCGGTCCAGGAAAGCTGTCTCACCAATCAGCGCTATTCCTTAGTCATTTTAGGGACCTGCTAGGTCAAATCCATCAAAGCACGTAGATGCCGAATTTTATCACCGAACTAGAAAGGAGAGAGATCCGGCTAATAAATGTGCAAACGACTCACAGACAACGCTACCGAAGGAATGGAAGAAGGTACATAAAATATGGTCCAAATTCACCAACCACACCATTAAAGACCGAATCGGATACCTTTTCGGACGTTGGTCTTTCCTCCTTGCCATCAAGATAATTAGCTGCACCTTAGGAAGGCTGCTGGTGTCTTGGATAATGCTCGAACCTCTGTGCAACCACTTAAACAATTTTATTATAAAGTGGTAGCAAAATCTATCAACAGTTTTGAAATATCACCTCTAAAATCAACCCCTTCAAACCCCGTGACAAGCGCGGTCAAGCACACTACCTAGTTCTGGAACATTGTGCTATCGGGTAAGAAAATTTGATTCACGACAAGTCACTAATGCTCCCCCACTCTAGATCTTAATTTGCGAAAAATTTACCACTCAGAAATCAAATTATCTGCTGTCTTAAACAAGGACGAATCGAGGATTTGGCGGAGTGGCTAAGGAGAAAGGGGAATGAAGAAGGAATACAATACTTATGCTGTTTGAAATGGTCCTTCTAGTCGAGAAGCAAAAAGGCTATTTGAATCTGATAAAAGAGGTAAGATCAGGATCCAATGGGGCATAAAGGATTTCACCTTTCTGCTAATCCACGCCAGTACTAACTCTCATTGACTCCAACTAGCAAATGAGTATCAATCCAATCGGCTTGTTCATTCGTATGACGCCCAAAGCGAAAATAAGCGAGGAACGCTCAATAAAGGGGTTTACTAAAATGACTAGAAAACGTGACGATGGGAAACCGAGTCAAATCTTAAATTAAAGCTCAATTTTTTTCGCTAACTTATAGTAGTTCATATAGCTTTCCGAGATTTCCTTAAAGGTAAAAGAAAGCACAATATTAGGGCAGAATGTGTATGTATGTGTATATTCAATAAACAGAGGGATTGGGGCAGCTGGCATGGCTCGAAGGCCGGCTCTAGCCACACAGGACAATACGGCCATTCAAGTTTATAGCCAATACAGACAGTCAAGCAAATAGGGCATTATGTTCCAAGGCTTCCTTAAATACCAAGGAAAGTAGCAATATGGCTGTAGGCTGCTGGCACAGATCGGCGGCTTCTCATCCAAAAAAGGCCTAATGACGAAGCAGTTAGGTAAAATTTTCACACCAAGTGTGCTATAAACCAAAAAACTTAACTTTTAGGGTCTTCAATCAAAAAGGAGGATATAGGAATATGGGAATTTATGGTGTAAATGTTGTTACGGGAAGTTTTAATAAGCACACTAAACAAGACTTTAGGACCACCGCACAAAATCTGCAAACAATTATTAACACACGCATAAAGTTGGCACAAACATGAAAAGATCTTAAAAGAAAATAACCAACAAGCCATTGCTATGCATTCATTCAAAGATTGGTTCGAACTAAGAACACTGGCAGAAGATATCCATTAATAATTAATTCGTCAACAAACTTACCTGATGTGAGTGACTATTGGTCAGTATTTAAATTCATCAAAATGTTTCGAGTTATCATAACCATTATGTATTTAGCGTGGCAATTTAAAGTAGACTGCAGTCAAGGTCATTTCCCACTAGTTGAACTTAGATATTATTTTTGCCCGTTAAAACCACTATTTTTATCTAGCTTTGATAGAATTTAATTCATTGTGCTTTTTGCAAATGGTTAATAGTCGATGCCTTCAGATTCGAACCACGCGTTTTGCCTACAATGTTGCCCGTCGTGCATATTGTGGTTGAATGGATTAAGTGATGCACCCTCTTGAAACAGTCAAAATCTACATGTTTAATTCAGAATACACGTTATGATTTAGAATGTTGCTAGTAACTATGGCACCTAGACTAAATGACATTGTATAGGATTATAGGTCCTGTGAGAATCCTACATCCCTTATGAGACTTAGGTATTACAATACGCTAAAAAGAGGCCTCTATTTTACTAAAATATATCATCGATAAGCTTGGGAGTAACACATTGCAATGTTGTGCTAAACCAACTTTGGATAATTTTCGCACTTTCCCTTTGATTAGGAAAACGATTCTCGTTTCATATCCTAAGTAGTTTTGCGTTGCTAAAATGCTTCGATATTATGCATCCTGCAGGAAAATGACTTAGACAGTAGGCGCACGAAAGAGCTCCCTGAAGAAGCGGTGGAATTGTTGACTGACTATTATGCGTCTCACATTCTATATTACTTAGAATCAAACCTTGCCCTGTTTGTTAAGACATGTCATTTTTGTTGAAGCCAATAATTTTCTTATTAATTGGTAACATATCTTTTAAGGTGAGCATTTGATTGTAGGTTTATGACGTATCATGCGTTTATGTGATCGAATCGGTGGAGCTAACATCGACATTGCACTTACATAAAATGTGTGACGTTATGCCTACTATACCGGAGGATGCCCTCACTCAGGTAAGTTTTGCATGTGCTAAGAGTCGGCTTGACTAAAAGGCAGCCAATATTAAGAACTAATTTATTTGCACTAATTAGGCCAAACAACAAATCCGATCATGTCTACCATGCTCCTACGATTTTTGTACTTCAGCCTTTTTCAGAATTAAACTAATAATTTTTAATTTTGAGTCGGAACTGCTTTAAAATCAAGAACTATGTCAGCAAAATCATCATCATTTGGTTTCTGTCTTTTTTCTGGAATGAACCTCTCCAAATGCCATTGCAACTAGATTGCACATTAGCTAATTGTATCTTTAATAAGGTATTTTAAGCACCATAAACTTACCAGAACCGAGTGAATTCATTTGATTACAAGTAATGGAAGGTAATGAGTAAATCCTAATGCTCAGAAGTCGGTCTAATTAGTCTGATATATTATTGAAATATTGAAATGCGGTTAGTCGAGTATCCAAAATCTGAGTGAAAAATACGCCTAAGAGCTGACTCTAGAATGTGTTACAAACGTTAATCATGTTGAATTGTAAATTTAACCAGATCTTGATGAATACACTAAGGGAAAGTGTTTAGACATATACTGCCTATCAAAATATTTAAATAGCTCAAGTCATGACTTCCTAGTTGGTAAGTTTTTGAATTATGCACAGAAGTAACGATGTTTACCTAGCCATTTATGTAGGGGAACCGCGTAACGAAAATTATGCTTTAACGTCAACATGGTGGCGTAGTTTTTGTCAGTTCTCTAGACTTGGAGGGGAAAAACACATAAGTATTTCGCCGAATTCTACCTTTCGCTTACTTTCACAGGCCGGCCGTGATTCTCAGTTGAGTGGCGAGGGTGGAAATGTGGAAGACATGCTTCTTAGTATGCTCGATGAGAGAGACAGGTTGATGGTAGGATTGAAAGAGGCCCGTGAGGAATTGCAAGCTGTTCAGCTTCACTTGCGAGACGTTGAGAAGGAAAGAGATAACCTACAGACTCAGTTGTCATGCGTCGTTCCATCTGTGAGTTCATCTTTTTTACCCCTGCATTATTCACGCAATTTTCGCAGCCAAAAATTTGTATGTGCCTGCAGTTCCGAGTTTTGGAGATTTTTTTGTTTCAGTTAACATACCGATATCTACACTCTCACACTTTTTTAATGGTTTATGCAAATTCGCATAGTGTTATCGACGAGAACCTATTTTAAGTACGCATTGGGTGTAAGTCCCAGTCCGTTCTAAAGAGTTGTACAAATACCGACTCCTTACAGTACAACTAATGCATATCAATGAGCGATGAGTGCGGCTGTGGTGAAAAGGAGTTCTTTCGCCAGCTTGTTTAGCCGCGACTTCAGTTTCAGGAGCATCGATTTGGGAGTCGCGCGCGTACTGCCCACTCGACCTTGAAGCCGAATGAGCAGTACGCGTTGACGACGCGCTCAGGACGGCATGCGTGCTCAACGCCATCAAGCCCAAAGACCAACCTCTCTCGTCTTTAATTAACTCATTTTTAGAACTAAACTGTGCTCACACAGAAATTCGATTCGAACGGCCCATGCAAAGCAATCATTTGATACTGGTGGGCGTGTTGCAACGAGACTGTCCGGCAATGTACATCTTACGGATAGGCAGTTTAGCAGAGGATTGACTAAATTTCTTATGCAATGTATCATCGACAGAGTTAATGTGTTGATCATGACGAAAATATTTCGGATGTATACGCAATAATTGCTTCGTGAGAGAACAAAATCCCATTTTCGGATGACTTCAATTCATGCCATATAATTTCGGTTTTTGTGGCACCTTGGTGTCAAAACTCATAATTACAAGTAACAGCATCACATTTTGGATTTTGATAACAAAATTTGGCAGCCCATTTCTCCCGTCTGACTGGGTATTATGATGTGTGCAAATGGCAAACTTGTCAGGGGATGCTTCATATGTTAGGAGGTTCACAGCCATCGAAAAACCGCATTATTTGGAAGCGCAGGATTTTTGACCTTTGGGCAACCATAATTATTTGCGGTTTAAACGGAAGTTGATTTGGTCTTGTGGAATGTTCAAATGAATTGAGAAAACTTGCCAGCATGACATGTCGCTTGTCAGCGTTTAGCTACACATCAGATGGCCGAGTTAATGCATCCAAATGTAATTTACCATGCATAATGATGACAATTAGTCTGCTGCGTGATAACTAATGCGGATCGGGTCAATTGGGCACTTTTTATTACCTACGTTAGACGACTTGCGGCTGCTTATTTTGCACTCTTGCCAATCCGTTCTGATTTGATTTTCCACCATAACTGCCAGAATCACCTTGTTTCCCAGCATCACTTGTTAGGAAAATTGAGTTCCTGCACCAGGATTCGTGATTTTCCCTTTTGCGGTTAAATTAACCAAAAAATAGATTAACCATGTTGAAGTACTTGGAGGTAAAGTCAAAATCTCAAACCAAACGATTTCAGTCTCATCTCTATTTTTCGGGCATTTCAGATACGTGTTCCTTGAATCCTGTTAAGAAGTCGACAAGTACGGACCCGGCTATTTTCATGCTGTTGCTTTTTATTCACATTAGTCAGTTTTATTTAATAAATCCGTTGTGGTGTATTATCGTGGTATTACTATATCATTACTATCGTATTGCATTATTAGAAACAGCTGCTGCCGCATACGTTTTGATATGCTGCTTTTAACGAAAAAAATATACTGCTAGCTCTATCCGCTTAAATTGTAGGATATTTTGGCTTGTACACGGGAGCTGAACGCTACAAAGGATGAGCTGACTCAACGCACAGAAGAGGTTCTGGAACTGAAGGCAGAGCGCAACAATACACGGGTAGGCTTTTGTATATGCACTTCCGAACCCATTGATGCTACGGGGAGCTGGAATAGCAATGCGTTTTGCTTCGGTGGACCGTTTTATTGTTTCAAATACTTTTATTGTTATTTCAATCCTTATAAATCCTTCAAGAAAGGTATTTGCGCTTATAAAAATCTGATATGCGAATAATTATGAAGATCCATGAGTTCCGAGTTGATCGTCATATCGACTCAGTGCAATTAAATTTCAAGTGGAGTAAAATGATCGCACCGATTTTCGCTACACAACAAATAATACCTCATGTTTTCTTGATTTCAACAAATTCTGAAAAATGGCTTGTTTACTTACATGGAAACTAATTTTGCTGTTACACGATTTGCACAATTTTCATTTAAAGTTGTTTTCGTGAATTTATACCTTTAATTTTGTGGCGCTGATACTTTCCGATGGGCATCTTATATGCACACTGGACTTAAGCGTTATCAAACTGGTCTTATAATAGTTGGCATAATCGGTCTCTTATGAAAGTCCTTGCCTCCTCAGTAAAGTTAAAACCACTTGAGTTAATGTTGTTATGTTATTGCTATTAGGGGAGCTTCCTGATTGCCATTTTGCAAAGAAAGCACATCTGCTAAAGTGCCCTGACACCTACAATGCTTTGAATTGACAGTTACACTGTGTTCGCAACAATAAGTATTACATGAACAGTTTGCAATCTTTTCAATTACGCTTTTTGTCTAGTTTAGCCGTTCCAAGTCGTGTAAACCGTCTGACTGTGATTTGTGATTGTAATAAGAACCCCAACTTCATCCATAATTCTTAGACAAAGCCAAGTGGTATACTTGATAAAGTAATTTTTCAAACACGGTTTTTCATCCCTTTCCTGTGTCAAATGAGATTATGAAGTCAATGAGGGTCAGTATCTCTGTGTGGGATCTATGCTATGCTTGCATTGCATTACATATCATTGTCCTTTACCTCCAAGTAGGATGTCCGAATAGGTAATGATGGTCAGCCTCCTAGGCGCCTGCAGCAGGTCGCATCCCATGGGACAGTTATCGGCGTTGCACTTTGCAATTTAATAGGTCACAAACGCCAATAATGTAGCACACAAATTTGGCTATAGTCTGCCGGTAAAAGTGAAATTGGAGCCCATTAGTGCAACGAAATTTTTTCCTTCAAATTAAGTAGAAGGATCCTAGATACCATTGGAATGAATTTGGCTATATGCTGTGTAGTTTAATTTTGAAAGTCAAGCTGGTGCTGCTAATGTTGTTACTGTACTTAACAATACTCACCTTTAAAGTTATGCTTTCCTTCTCTTCAAACAGCTTCTTTTGGAACATCTTGAGTGTTTAGTGTCTCGCCACGAACGCTCTTTGAGGATGACAGTCATTAAGAGACACAACCTTGCTGCGACGGCGATGCCGGACAATGATGACTACAATGGAAATGCAGGTGGCAGTTCAAGTGGAATCAGTTCCGAAGTCGAAGTCCTCAAGGCCCTAAAATCTCTCTTTGAGCATCACAAGGCCCTTGATGAAAAGGTATGGGCTAGCAAACTAATGCTTTCTGGGAAAACCTTTCATTTCTTAAATCAGTGAACGCAATACCTAAATCGGCTATAAACATATGGGAAAATCTTTGTTTTATTAGCGCACTCAACTACATTGCGACGGTAAATAGGCCAAGGGTTAATATTTTGTACTGCATGGACAAACAAACGAGTATGCGGCAGAAACATCCCAGAATTCACTTTTATTGGGAGACTGGTTTTCAAAAATTCCTTCATATCAAAGTGGTGAGTATATGCTTACCAACGGTATTATCTATAAAGACAACTAATTCAAATTTTACCACATGTACATTCTTCCCGATGTCGGAACTCACAGCAACAGTGATTTCACTCCAAAATTTCGAAAACTTTTAACAGAGTTAATGTTCTACTCTGATTTGACAGTTGACTTGTCCTGCATGAAAGATTAAGCATTCTTTCGAACGACATGAATGCTAAACACAATACTGGCTAGTAAATATTGCAGACTCCGTTGTCATAGCGAATTTTTAGCAGCAAAAGCTGAATTAGAATTTCAAAGCCAGCGCGCATATTGAATTTGCGCTTTGCTAATCATATCTATCAGCCATTTCTTTTAAAACCTTTCCTCATTTTGTGACCGAATTGGACTACCTTTAAATATGTGCAGCTGCATGGAGTACTGAAGGGTCAATTTTAGTCTCGTGATAAACTTCCCGTGCCATACCTGTTTCCCTGCACTCTTTTTCTATTCAGAATCTCAGCATCATTTTCCCTTGTTAGCACCCCACAAATTAGCATCACCTTTTTTTCTCCATACTTGATCTTTATATTTTCATATGTTTTAATCTCTTGATCGTCTCTCAAAAAGAAATCAAGCATACTTTAAAATTCCTATGATTGATGAAGCGATTTGGATGGATTTTTTGGTATATGCACCCTACCTCCTTCTATTCAAAGTTATATTTTTTTGAATAAATACTTTTAGTACGATTGTTGAGACTCGCCTAATTCTTTCATTTCACAGGTGCGAGAGCGTCTTAAAAGCGCCATCACACGCGCGTCGCAACTTGAACAGGAACTTGCGGATTTAAAATCAAACCATTCTCATTCCGAGGAGCAATCTCCTTCAGTTACTTTGTCCCAGAAACACACGGAAAAATTGGATGTTGGGACTGTTACGGATGCGTCATATGATGCAAGTAAGTATTCTTCCTCACTTATTAATACACAGTTACCTCAGTATTTACTTTTCAAAAAACGTTAATCTTGCGACAAATCCAAACCCAATATTATTAACAGCTTTCCTTACTTCCGCCCTTTTTTTCAGAAATGGCTTCACTGAGCCAAATCTCTCTCGGAGGGACAAGCCAAGAATGTTCTCTAGATGGCTCGGTAAGCAAAAGCAAAAGTTCCGCGCTTGGCCGAGATCAACTATCCATGTTCACAAGGTGCATGTCATATTAGATGAGGTAGTGATTCACCCACCAAAACTGGCAGTGAAAGTTGCCTATCCAACCGCAAATGTGAATTTTTGACCTCTCGTTCTCGAGTTGTACAGATGTCAGCCAGAGATGATTGTGACAACGAAGAAATCCTGCTGCTCTACAAGTTGCAGGTTTTTGTGGAGATATTTAGGAAACTCCTGTGCGAAAATTTAAACCATTTTAGTCACATTCTTTAAAGAACGTATGCTTTTGCAGTAGGGTTATGTTTGAAGGTCGGGTCTATAGAAGAAGTCATCTGGTATAGAATGTTTGCCTCCCACTTAAGTGAGAGTAAATAAAGACTCAAATAAAATGGCAACGCTTATTGCTCGTTGAGTTTCTAAGATAAGATAGCTTGATGTAAGTGATGATATCGTACACAGCTACGCGGCGGCTGCTTCATACGTGGGAAGGCTCGTGAGCCCTGTTGACAACATCGAATTCCGAAATATGGTTGCTTTTTCCATATTATTAGTACATTTTTTTGCGCTTACATTACTTATTGTACTGTTTTAGGAAAACTTGAGGCAAAGAATCACAGAACTAATGGCACACAGCTGTGAACTCGAACAGAAGCTAACGTCTTCATCCCGTGAACTCTCAAGGGCTAATAATCAGGTTTTTTACCTTTCTTTTAAAATTAATCTTTCCGAGCGTTGACGCAACCATTTTGCGTTCAACAAAGCACATTTCGAATCTTTCAACTTCTTTCCGATCAAGGTGTTTTATTTGCACTGAGCATCATTGCCCGTTTATTGGGTGTTACCTCAAAATTTCACTCTCTTCTTAGCTGCATATGGAATTTCATGGATTAGAATAGCAAAAATTCCTGACCTTGTAATTTTGTAAAGAGTAGATTATCATAGGCCAAAATTGATAAGTACATTAAGCCCTTCGTCTCAACAATGAGGCTCCGTCGTTTATACACACACCCTACTTATTTGTATTTCAATAATGGTAAAGGCTAGATACGAATTTCAAGTTAGGGAAGACTGTTATGGTGGGAAGAGCAATAGTAATACGGATTTTCAAAACACTATCATGTGGTTGTACATCTGAATATCTTATACCTATTTCAAAGGTTGAAGATGTTGCCTTTAGATAAGCCAACTACACTCGGAACTCACTGAGTCGGAGAACAGGCGAACTGAACAGGAGGCAAAGATCATTAGTTTGGACCAGAAGTGCCTCTCTGCGCAACGCGAGATTGCTGGCGCCCAGAATCAGACCGACAAGCTACGAACAGAGCTGGCCAGCAGAGTTATGCAGCTGAAGCAGGTCACTGTGCTGCCAGTTTTGCTTAATTCTGCTAAATAATGCTAATATAGTTTGAGATAATCTGTTCGGGAACTTAACCTAAGTGAAGTTGCTTTCGAGACAGCACCAAGATCCTTTAAATTATGGCATTTTCATTTGTAATTTTGCCAAGCAAGTGCTATAGCAATAGATGCGTCGATACATCTAGATTATTGATGGAATTGTCAAGTAGTCTGCATGTAACTTTCTCTTCTTGTTCCAGATGGAAGAAAAGGTTGCCCGGTTGCAGGCGAGTCTTGAAATGATGGAACATTCAAAAGGTGAGACGGGCTCAAGCTTCACAGAGGGGAATAAGTTAGAGCAGCAGGAAGGCGAGTACGATTTGTCCTCTGTGACTCAATTCCAACAGCAAATCATAAACCAGAGGAGCAAAATCAGCACACTAGCTCTTCAGCTGTCCAACGCTCAGGATCACATTAAAGAACTGACTGAACAGCTGGAAGATAGCAATTCCGAGTTAGTCAGAGCGCGCGAAAGGGAGAAGCTAAATGAGGAGCACAATGAAAGACTTTCTTCAACAGTACGTACTTTATCTTATTTCTTGGCATCCCGTTTAGCATGCATTAAAGACCCTTTTTGCAGGCAATTTACTGTTTCCTGATCCCTAAAATTCCAAAACACAAGTTTGTTTATGTGATTAGGCAGCTTTTTCTTTGTGTAGCGACTAAAATTATAAACAGGGTCTGTAAACAACCATGCGCATGACATTTATTACCCAAAAACCGTAAAATTCTGACCGACCGACTAGGTTGATACCCTGTTACTGGAGGCCAACGAGCGTCTGCAAAGCCACCTCTCAGAGCGTATGTCGGCGCTGCAGCAGAAGCGTGATTTGGTCTGTGAGGTGGAGCGCCTGCGTTCGGCCCTAGAGGAGGTTACCAATGCCCGCGAGGCGCTCGCTAAGGAAGCTACGAATCTACGCCGTCGACTGACGGAGACTGCTGGCGGCGGGACGCTACTCTCCCCACCCCTGGGGTGTCAAAAGTTACCCGCTGACGGGATGGGTAATCTCGACACCATGGATGCTCTACTTGCTGTTGACCCCTCTGGACGTATGTTGGCTTTCATTCGATAGTAGCATTTGAAGCATTCATCACAGGCGCAAATGTTAATCATCCTTTAAGAATGCAACTTGTGGGTCGGCAATGAGTGTATGCATTTGCGGCAGTGGCATTTTGACCTGATAGTATATCAGTTAAGGCAGTTGAATTAACTTGGTGCATTTTTGGGTGGAGTATTGAGAGTCATTGTGATAAAATTAGACGAAGTGATTATTTAACTTACTCAAACTTTTTATTGCATGATTTCTATGTAGAGATGATTATCTATAAGGATCTATTCGATAAGTCGGTGTTATTTTTGAGTTTTATTTATTGTTTTTCGTCTAGAGCACTACCAATACGGGCATATTATCCATCATGCTTAAACAATTTTTCTCGTCCGCAATATTTTGGTACAAAATGTATACAGCTATGTGATGGATTACTGTAATTCAAAGCGATTCCGTTTCAATCCAAGTCGACGTGTATTCTGAAACCACACACACCTGACGAAGTGGTGTTTCTCCGCATCTTCAACGCATCGGCTAGGGGATTCTACGAATCAACATTCACTTGATCACAGAAAAAAACTAAGTAAAAGCATTAAAAACTCATTGCGATTGGTTTGCTAGAACTGAAGAGGATCAGGGTCAGATTTTTTTACATAAAATGGGAAAAGAACATGTTAAGGCAAGGGCACCAAGTGAAAATGCTGTGGTTGTTAATGGAAAATTGACAAATGAAACATGTGATTCATTCAGCTATTTATTTAAAATAGCCACTCTTCTGCTCCCTCTCGAGAGTATTGCGCACTAAGTCTCTTTGCACTTAGCCTGGCTTTCCGTAATTCGAAGAAACTGAACGGAGGGAAGGAAAAGCAGGCAGCTGATTTGCCAGTGGGAGGCATAGTGTCCACTACCTTTTTAACGTGGTGACTGGAAATACTGCATCAATTTGGTGGAGGTTTCACATACGCTCATGAATATTGTTTGCAGTCTTACAACTCAAGAACCTGTAACTTCTCTAATTGCTTGATTTTACAGTTTGATTAACTAAACTTCAAAGTTTCTGAGTGATTTTTGCATGATTGCTAGAAATTTATTGTAAATCAGCATTTTATATTGTTTTGTTAAATATGGATGACAATTTTAATGAGCTGCACTTTGCTAACCATAAGGAACAAAGAATTAGCAGTGAGGGGTACACTTTTGAAATAGAAATTATATCCAGGAAGTAATGCGGCAAAAAATGTGTAGCAGTCGTGAAAAAGAAGCGCCCTGTATCGGAAGCAATGATTATTGTCTCGTCAACTTTTAACAACTTCCTATCACATGCTATGGAAGGATGTTGTCTTTTAAAAGAACCCAAACGATTAAATACGCTACTCACTCCGTGAAAAATACTTGACTTGGTTTTCATTTCCTTATTCCTAGGTCTTATTTGTGACCACTCAGTGAGCACAACGGCCACATCTGTTGTTTATTCAGTTCGGCCCAGCATAATGAGTTCACCCTCCAAGCCAGGAACGTTTATTTCAAACAGTGTACTCACTTCCGATAAAGTAAGGTCATTTTTGTCTGCTACAAAGCTTTTTAACTTAAATTTATAAAAACGTTCATAAAAGGTTCCTTTAAGTTAGTGCAGCGTTTGCACGCAAAGCGCTTTAGGGCAATAAATTGTAACCTAGCGTTAAAGCACATGACACCAGTTTTGCATATGATTCGCACGAGGGATATTTATCTAAAATGAAAAACCCAAATAAATAAATGGTCTCGCCCCTTTAGCCCGGTCCTATTGCTGCGAAATTCAATGAGGCTTGTGCAGGTGACGCCCTGAATGGAACATCGAATAAAGAATACGCCAACATTCCATGGTCGGTTGGCTATGGTTCACTGCCACAGAACTACAGCCATTCTCAACCACCTCCAATGCCTAAAATGGATACTTCCTACTCATTTGCAATTTCCAAAGGCCTCGACAATCAGCAGCAACAGTCTCAACAGACTGACCCACAGGCTTTGGCCACCTTGATTCAACAGCAACTCGAGGTGATCAACGATGAGATAAAAATGATACAGGTGCGTTTGTCATTAAAAGCATTGTGGTAGTAAAAGTTTAAGCAAAAATTCAGTTAAACTTGTTTTTTGTGAAGATAGTAGTTTTAAACAAAAATGCTTTTAAGATACTGTTGGTGTACTCCAATCAGTATGTCATGTTCTCGCAAAAAGTTATAAGCTTTTCACTCACTTTTCATCGACATTTGTGGAAATCGACTTAAACCAAAAAGCGGTGACAGGATAAATGAGTTAATTTGGGTTATTACTCATTTCTGGCCGTAATGTTCTTCTATTTGCGGTGTATTGTGAAATGGATGCTATCTAAATTAGTCTAAATTAGTCATCTTGAGATGTGTGGGCATTTGTTTCCCAAGTTTCGTTTAAACATGCCGACGTTTTAAATTATTTGGTCATAGGCACCAGGGAATTTAATGTTGCCACAGTCACGTGCACGTTAGTTTAATTTATGCAGAAGTGATAGATAAATCAGAGGAGAAAACAGCATTGTTATGAGGTCTTTGCAATGAAGGTACTAAATTTAGCATGGAAGCGATATCTTCTCTTGAAGTAATGGACATCGCATGACAAATGGCTCATCAGTTGAATCTTTTACTGGGTTTTGATCCATCAGCGTACTTTTAGCAAAGTTATTATTTGTTCATACATCACCAAAGGCTGAAAAGGCATACATTTACAATTAATCAGACTCTCATCGTTGTATTTGCATGAAAACCTCCACTGTCTATTCGCTCTCCAGTTTACCCGTTGCACTTCTGGCCTTTATATACAGAGACCCTATTCATTCTGTTCACTACCAGTATTTTCATAAAATTGACAACGGGACGTAAAACAGCAAATAAGACATAATTTCTTAAGTACATTCTAAACTAGTCGCACTTTTAAAACACTGCCATTTTAAAACAAGCAATCATTATGATAAATGCGTTAGCACGCATTGCTGAAATTTGTCTACCTGCTTTAACATTTTGCGATACTTATCATATGCTGACTCTCAAAATCGGTCAAACTTATAGATCTCTGGGGCAAGTAAGTGAGTCTTTCAAAGTCTAAGTAATTTTTTTGCAGCCTGGATATTGCACGAAAGACCCGTTTTAGCGCACCAAGACTTCTCTGGAGGCGAGTGAAGATGTAATACTCGCGTAGCATACGTGTATTCGGCGAGCAGAAGGAATTGGGGCTACTGGCGTGGCCTAGAGATCACCCCTTCTGCAAAAGCGAAACGGCTAACCGTGTATCCATAATCGAGACGGAGAGTTAAAAAAACAATAAGCGTATTACACAGCTTCTCTTTTGGATGTTGTCCTCGGCGTTCTCCTTGATAAACTTACCATGTCAACCATCACAGCGTAAACAGCGGTGGAAGAAAGCATCTACGACTCAGCTGGTCCAATCACCAAATTTCTATGCAGCTGAGAAAAAAACTTGACCGCAATGTCACTGGTCTCTTAGAAATTTGGTCGAATCCAAAGTTTGTCTGGTTTGGAAACTGGATTTAGGAACGGGAATTCCGCTGTTCATCACGCGTGTCCGTGGGTAGACGTCATTCCATGCTCTTCTGCTATGGGTCGTTAGTGATTTCCCTTTTCATGACATGTTATTTTCTTTTGTCTCAACCGTATAAATCAGGATTGATGCCCTTAAAGCTGGGTTTACTTTCCACTACCAACAACGTAGCTCTCCGGGAATTCCCTAGGCTGAAGAAGGCGTAATACTTAAGTGGGTGTATTGATTTGGTGGATAGGAAAGGTTGGGGCTATTCGCATGGCTTAGAGGCCATCCCACTTGAAAAGACAAAATGACCAAATAAGCGCCCGTAAATGAGAGAGTTATGTTCTTTACTGCATAATGTCTCATTTCAAAAAACGCAAAACTTACCCCTATTGGTCATTTTTATTTTGTTGTTGCGCAGTCTGCGCTTGTAAATTTGGATCTCATCCGTGAAACTAAAAGGGAAAACTTTCGCATGTTTTCACAAAACACTTTATGATATGGTCAAAGTCCTTTAGAACACTCACCCCGTAAATAATAATATCATTGGTTTGAGCTAGTTTACTTAGATATTCAAAACATCAAGTGAGGTTACCGGTTTGTTATTGTTTAGGGCTTATTAGGACTATGGCAGAATAAGATGTGCGAAGTCAATTGCATTAAATCTATGTGTAAACTTTCATCCCAATATCGCAATCTGGATAATATGACAGAATTTGGGTTTTATTGTTCAAAGCAAACCTTTTTTTAATTCCTTTTGATATTTAAGTTAGGTGAAGAGCACGCCTTTGAGATTCATGACAGGCACCAAACTTGTCCCTTTGTGTATATTGGAGCAAACAAGTGCACCATTTTCCTGCAATTTTCGTCAGGTATATTGATGGGATTTCATTGACTCTCTTGTGTCAAACGATATTCAATAATAATTTGGCTTCTTACATCTTGATTCTATCTATCTGGCGCTACATATTTCCAAGAGTTTGAAAGCTGTTCGCTTTCTCAAAAAGTAATGAGGCCCCCTTTAAAATCGAAGTCCATCACCACTACCTGTTTATGAATTCCCTTAAAATCCTGCTCTCCGGAATTTTTAAATGCATATCCCTGGATTGAACATTTCATTTAACAATGCACGGTTTGCACACTCATTTACAACGACTTTGTATGAGTTATCCGATCTGCATCTTCGTTTCAAGTTTCACTGGAGGTGAGTTAATTTCCCTTTATCTGTAATACAATTGCGCCACACGTCTGGAAACGCGTACCGACAATCTAACAGGAGTATCGCTTGCAAAATTATGACCCGAATAAGTGGTACCCAAATCTGATAATCGTTAATCGCCTTTTTTACAGAGCAACATGACACCATCACTGCGAGCTTTTTCTCGTGCCGATTGCCTCCTAGCCCGCGTGGCTAAATGGGCCTCCCGTTTTTAGCGGAATTTATTCCAGTAATTGGTGTGATTGTTGACCACTGTAGAAGTTTAAGTTTATCATGAGAAATCTCTTCAAAATTTCTTGCTAGTCAATTTAGAACTAAGAATTCGTCTAGAATTTTAAAGGGCATTTAAGGGATTATCGAGCATCACTTAAAATTACTAAAATGCCTCCTCAAGGATATTTGAAGGAGTTTTACATCTTGGTAACACTTGAAACCACTAATCTGCTAAAGCAAAGGCATTGGTGTTGTAAAGATGGTGTATTTTAAACCAGGCCAGTAGTGATATAGTTACGACTCTGCGCTTTCACTGTGATCTTCACCATGGAAACTACGGTGACCTGTATGCAGCATCTGATGCTCATTGTTACGGACCATCACTTTGTGAGTCGTAGTAAGGTTTCACTTATGAGGGCACGACCAATCAGTAAGTGTTACTGATGAAGATTATCGTTCGACTGTTTGAAGTTATTGCGCTAAAACCAATAAACCAAATGTCATTTAAGATGGACATACTAAACTGGTGAATTCAGATTGGAATCCGAAAGTGGAGAGAGATTTGATAGGAAATGATAAAAGCGACAGTTGATGATCATAATAAGTGGCGTCTCGGGTCCTTCCTAAAGTTGTAGGAATTTGCAGAAGAACTGGAACCACGCTGCCGAGCAGGATTATAACCCGGTGTCTATGTAATCAAAAGCAGTTTAAAAACCATTTTGACACTACCAATGGAATTTTTGAGAAAGCTTAACTGTTCGTTGAGCGACATTTTACTTTTAGCAATAGCTGGGAGTTCACTGAGAAGTCTGTATTCGCTTCAGGACCACCTCGACCATTGCTATACTAACCGTAAATGTTGATTTTGTTTAAAGAATCCAGCAAACCGGTATCTTTCCTTTTTCTGAACGTAACGGATTCACAGTTGGCGATAACTGTCCCGACGTGCCACGCAACTATCAGACAACATAAGTTTATATAAAATCTTTGGATATGCCGAACTTTGGCAGATTTATCAAAGGCTTGCATATCCTTTTTACCTTTACCCAAACTCCAATGATCAGGTTTATAAACCAAAGTTGGCGCAATTATATGTGAAGTTGGAAGCTGCAAATTCGAGACGTTCATATCAAGAACATGAACATTATTTGATTGAAGGGGATGTAAAAAATGCTCTAATAGGAAGAAAAGAAAAGCACGGATCAGCGAGCGAAGGAGCTGCGCTGTCGAGTGAGTGGTAGCGTGAGGCATACCAACAGAGACGCCGCTATCTCCGCCTTTACTCCCTTTGAGACGGCGGACGCGGGTGCACAGATGGGCTGCTGGTCGCCTACCTCCTCTCTACACCACTCTACCTACAAGCCCAGTGCCTATATATCGGGTTCACTGCCTCGACGGACGCCTCAGGGTCAGGATCGAGATATGGTCTATAGGGAGGATGGAGACTCTGCAGTCCCTCCCCCCATGTCTCAACTAAGGTCGCACCAAGTGAGCAGAAGTTTGCCGCTGTTATGCCCAAATTTTACCATCAACTGTTGTTTATTCAATTGTTAAGTATAACTCAATCATTCTTTGATTATGTTTACCCTTACAAATGAATTGCACTCAAAGCACAACTTCTTTACGCTCCTTATGACATTCTTCAAAACTTTGAGCTCGTATTTAACTAGGGATTATTTACACTCTTATGTACGCAAATAAATTTCAAAATTAATTTGATGCGCAAAGCTCAATTCTTTTTAAGAGCAGCCAATAGTATCTATTGCCGATAACTTCGGGTCCATAATCAAGGACTATAGTGACAACTTTGTCATGCTGAGTTGACTGTGCGTGCAATAGACAAAAGTTTTAAGAGCATTGGTCGCATATACTTTGCTTTGATTATCAGAGAGGATACACTGTGAGTCCTTTCGAAGAACGCGTTGGGACTGCTCCCCCGCCAGTCGTTCCTCGTCGAGCACACTCATCCAGTTTTCAGCTTCCAAAAAAGGTATTCATCGTTTTCACTTTTTATGCCATTTGCTAGACTTTATGTAACTATAACCGAGCCTGTTCTCCAACTTTCTCTTTTCGTTCCCAAAATTTCACACCTAGTTGTACACGTTTGGGCTTTTGTGTTTACTAAAGCGTTCAAAATTAATCTAAGTTACAGCTTCAATGGGCAATTAATGTATTTTGTTAAAACGAAATTTGTGCTCACCTATTTACACAATCAAGTAGTGCTTATTTTTATTCATTCTGGTTAAATGTGGAGATCTTTGCGATAATATGGACTGTTAACCAGGACCGCTTATGCAGTACAAGCCAGCATGGAATTGCGTTGGCCTTGAATAACTTACGCAACATTAGAATATTTAGTTTTGTGCAAATATTGGCAAACATTTGTAGCAATGCTTGTACCCACTAGTCATTTCGTTTGGTGGGATATGAACGCATATATGTTTCCAGCATTCAATATTTTGGTGTGAGAGAAACAGCTATTCAGCAACAATGCAGTGATAATCCACTGTCTTTTATTTTGCATTTAAAGATAACTTTGCATCAGCTATTGGTAAGTGCTTGTTTTGAAAGGTGCTGATTTTGCATGACTGCTACGTGATATGGTGTTTGCGGTCCTGTCCAGCAACAAAATTCACTCGCAGTTTGGAAAGCAGTATGACCGAACTTTATATCTGACTCAAGTACACCCGTATACTAACTAAAACTTCCATTTCAATTTTAAAGGTGAATCATGTTCTGAACTCCATGGATTTTTTCCATTGTTGTTGCGACATGTGTTCATTTTTATAAATGGCTCAGGTGATTTCTTGATAAACTGATCCAAGCTATGCATGCTATGATTTGTGCAACAGCACTTTACTTGGGTGAATACTTCGATTGTTTTTATTTACTCTTCCCATGCGTGTTTGATGGCGTTTTCATCTCAATGATGCGGATTACTCTCTTAGCTGTACAATCTTTTCGTAAATTATTTTATTAGCACCGATTCCCTTTACACAGCATGGATTCGACGCTGAATTGCCTCAAAACGTCCCACGCTTCATGCGCAGGAGCGCGAATGAGTGCAGCAATCAAACGATTGCCTCACGAGCTCGCCCTGCAGACCAGCGGGACTACGCGGTGATGCAGTTGCAGACATCAAGGTTTCTTTCCAGTAGCAAGACTCATCTGACCGATCTCCAGGATGCCACTAACGCGTATCCCCCTGGTGACACCAGGTGCTTTAAAGTATACTTTAATGAAGTCTCTAATCGAAGAATGTGGCGTGGACTGTCTTAAAAGGCACTGCTATAAATGCGATAAATCACACTTCGGTCCCAAGCACGCGATGCATAAAACATGAACTGAATCAAGCATGATGCGCAATCCATCATTTGCTAGTAAAAATACAATGACTGTAGGCTTATTTTTCGACTTCATGCTTGATCATACGCATTATTCTGTACTCCAACGTCTTCCTATAGCAAAACAGCCACGACCGCCTTTGCTGTGATTCCACGCATCCTTCTTTTCTCTCTTAAGCCAAGGCATTGCAGTTTCGGAATCCAGGAAGGAAAAAACCTGTCATTAATCGGATTTTTAAATGGGTTTGCCTTGATGGTCCTTTTTTAGGCATAGATTTCGGTTTAATGCCTATGTAGTACTTCATGGCGTGGCTTCCATCCCTAATAGTCTTCCAATTTGGCATAAATTGGTCTGGTTATTATATCGGATAATGCGCCAAAACGTTATTTTAAATGACGGTGGGTTTTGAAGCGTGTATACACCGTAAACTATCTATAGGTACCATAATAAGCCATCCCAATTTCACTGTCGAATAAGCTTCTATGTTGATTCACTTTTTCTTCCGCTTAGACGTGGGACCCACGAGAAGGCTCAAATGACCCATCGACCCGATGAAGTGTTCTGGTCCCTATCGGAGTCTCAAATCTATCAAAATACGAGGCTACTAAATTCACCCGATGCCATGACTCAAGGCTTGGGCGCGGACGCTCGCGGGCAACGACAGCCTGGTGCTAGACATCGGGTGAAAGAGCAAGAGGAAGACGCCTTTGGGCCTCACTCTAGCCACTTCGCGCACGAACCTCCGATACCTAGGAGACAATGGAGTAATGAAGACTTAGGTATGCATAATGGCGTTGTCCGTTCAAAGTAATGCTTGAAATAAGTAGTATTTTTTAATTGCATTGGCAAAATAGGCTTTTATCATTCTAGGCAAAGGAAAGTGCTGCGATACCTTTTTGCAAGTATCTTTCAGGCATTACTGATGAATTACATCCTTGCAAGGTTGTTAAATCTCGCTAAGATCCAGTAATTTGTTAAGGCAGGAACTGATTCGGTGACCAATTTACCTTTAATGGGACTCATTAAACAATTACCAGTCTTTCTCTAAACTGAAGCACATTGTATTGGGACCATGCTCACGGGGTTTTACTTTCTACTTTGCAGGCAGAAGTCTGTCTCGAGATGTAGTGCGTGATACTGAAAAGAGTAATAGTCAATATACTTCACACACTTCACAGGAAGAAAAACGATGGCAAAGAGGGCATGTTGATTCTTCATTATTTATGCTAGAACTTCTTAAATGGCATGCATATCCATTTGATGCAGCAAACTTAAACTGAAATTTTCGCTTCAGAGAAGATTTGATCGAGACAGCTCTACGCGTGAAAATACCTTTTGCAATGTGGAATGCTGCCACAGTTGTTGCATGGCTCGAGGTAATTAATTGGCATCCACGAAGGGGCTTACTTTTAGTAATCATTTTTCCTCACCTTTGTGCTTTTCTCCAACAATGGTATCCAGCACAAAGTTCCTTACAGATGTAAAGGCTGCCGCTTTAGTTTTAAAAGTAAAGTATTTTTTCGATAAGGGAACTGAATTGATTGATGGAAATTCATACTATTTTACTACTCCTTTTCACCGTTTCGTTTTAGCACAATTGTTTCTTTTAACCTTAAACGATTTTTCGAGGACTACTGAATCGATGTTTTGCTTGAACGTGACTTAGGATCCGTTGAAACAGTCAGTGCCATCTTCAATAACAGTACTAGATTCAATGAAGCAAGTTAGGTCTTCTGCGGGCTATAAACCCGGCTAAAAAGGCTTATAGTTTGTATTAATTAGCTTTACTTTTGTTACTTAGTAGGGTATTGATATAATCCTAGTGAATTTTTCCCCCTGAACCTCGGAAGACTTCGTGTGCATATTTACCGCAAATCGGTTTAAAATATTTATTAGTGAATGGATGGGAAGATAATTACTTGGCCCAAAGTAAAAATGGATAGGAATTTTTATTTGGCTGTAATGGCAATAGTAACTTATTGTTTGCATTTCTACTACCAGTACAAATAAACTTTTATAGAAATATTCCTCGTCCGTTAATAGAATTTTTTGAAATTTTACGGTGGCAGTGATGTTGGTTTTGGCTGAATGGCATTACTCTATAGTCACAGTCAAGTTATTTGTGATAATATTTAAGTTATACAAGTCACCAGTTTCTGAAACATTAGTGGATTGACTTCCATCGCTTTGATAAAAGGGGAATTGCCACCTTTTACTGCGTGACTTAGCACTGGGTCGGCATGCCAGCATGGTACGTGGCTGCATGTCGGGCAAACATCACTTGTGGAGGAATGATAGCCTCGCTCTCGGATCAGGAGGTGCAGCGTGAGCTGGGCATAAGCAATCCCCTACACCGGCTGAAACTTCGTGTCGCCATACAAGAGATGGTCGCATTCACTAATGCCGACCCCTCTGACCCCACACACACCACTGGCACACAGCCCATCGACCTACCTCTCCTCCAGGTACCATCTTTTAACCCCCCCCCTCCCCCAATCGCACCGTTTGCACTAAAACTACCATTTTGAGTATTTTTTGTAGTTCCTGGCTTCTGGCCATTCCATTTTCACCTTTAAATGTTAAAAGGATAAATTTGCATAGTTGCATTCAATATTTATTCACATTCTTGACTTTACAACAACGATGGCTATTACAGTACAGACCAAATTTGTTTTTGTATTCTCACAATTCTACATATGCATGCATACACTTCTCAATGTTAGAATTACTGTAGTAGGCTTCAGAAGGCATCAATGCCCCTCAAATTTGTTATCAATATCTTTAAAAAAGTGCAAATTATTTCAATATTGTTAATCAGTTATCAAAAATATGACAGTCGGATATTGCTGGACTATTATCGTAAATACGTCTGCTTGATGAAGGCACGTGTACTTCATTTCACTTTAAAATGCTGAACGAAATGTCAGCTCTGCCACTTTGCTTTGCTTCGAGAAAAATATAATCCTGAACTTTTTTGCCCCATTTTGAGCAGTTTTTTGCTGAATGTCTCAGATCCGCTACGTATTCACGAGCTGAATAGTAAATCTTGTAAATCTAGTGTAACCTTACATTGGCACAAAGGTAGGCATCCTTTGTTTTGAACAAATTTAAGTGCCTCAATCTTGTTCAGTGTTGATAATGTTGTGACACCTCTACTTACTCTTACCACATTTTTATTTGATGCATGTTTTTCACACATTAGGGGTTTAATAAGCTCTTTGAAAGTACTGTGTGTTGCCTGGCAGGCCCGTCTGAATCATGAGTGGGTGGGGAACGTATGGTTAGCCAGCCTCGGTCTGATTCAGTACCGACGTCAGTTCATGGAGTGTCTCGTCGATGGTCGTATGCTGGAGCATCTGACGAAACGCGACCTGCGACTGCACCTCAAGGTGATTGATGGCTTTCACCGCCTAAGCATCCAATGTGGTATCGCTCTTCTTAAGCGCTTCAACTATGATCTCGATGCCATCGAAGAACGTCGGCTTGCATGTTTAAACAAGGACAACGGTAATGTTTCTCACGTCAATTCATACTCGCTTACTTTTTTAGTTTAAGATTATTTCCAAAAAAATTATTCATTACCTTAATGACGTAGGCCTTTAAGTATAACTACTCGTCAAATTCTGCATCCCTTTGTCTACAATTCTATCCGTGAGGTTATGAAAAAATCTCACGCAATTGAAAGCGCTTATTTATCATAAACGTTATTCTTCTGCATACACCGAAGAACAGACTAAACTCTAATATTTAAAATGTATGCAGAGTGTTTAAGTCAAACATTAGCATAATTGTGAATTGGGATGGATCGGTGACTACTTTTCCATTCTGCCTTCCTCATACCAGAGACAACTTGTTCATCTGATTTGAGGCGAATAAATAACCTGCATGCTTACTAAGAGTCGTCTATAAAAGGAGGAATTAAGTTGCCAGTTTAATATGATTCACGTTTTTTTAACATCTTGGGAGTAGACTTGATTGTGTGGACGAATGACCGCGTGACTAGTTGGTTGTCCTCCCTTGGCATCGTCGGTACCGGTGTCAGTCTCGACCAGTCGGGGCTGCACGGCGCCGTGATTTCCCTCGACGCGGACATGGACACCCCTACTTTGGCCATGATGCTGCAAATACCCAATTCAAGCATTGAAGCAAGGTATGCCTGCTGATTCACCGCTTTTTTTAGTAAACAAGTTTTGCGTTCTCACCAGTCTCGGTGCCATGTTGTAGCGAGCTCGCTTACAGTTCTAGTTTTGTTAAAGAGGAAAGCCGGCAAATTATACTAACGGCGCAACTAAAGCATGGTCCTGATTGTATGATTGAAGCTACTTTTGAAAAATTGCATTAACTACGTCTTGTTGAAGTAAAATTCTCCTTAAAAATTATGCAAATCAAAGACTCGATTTTAATTAAATGACCTAGAGCTCACCGTTTCTTTCTTTATTTGGCGAAAGACTTCTCAAACACTACCTAGGAGCGTTGATTCCACGCGCGGGCCTACATCCTCATTAAAAAGCTTTCATTAGTAAATACTTTTTTCTCTGTAGACAAGTTAGGTGAAGTCAGGCGCAGGAATTTTAGTTGGGTTTTTTTTTCTTTAGCTATTTAAGTGATGGAATTAATCACCGCATCACGCAGATTTCGTACGATCAGTGCAATCCGACAAACAAACATTTGCTAACTAAATTGGGCTCTTTCTGAAAGTAAACTTTGGAACGCATTCACACTTTTCATGCAATCGAATCGTTAATTCTTACTCAAGCCAATTTATAAGCGAATGTTTAAAATATCCTTAAATCACCTAATCGTCATCTTAAAAATTTCGCAAAAAAGACATGCACGACCTCAAATGCTTCAGCAAATGTTTGACAGCTTCTTTGGTCGAAGATCTGCGATAATTGAAGTAATTTATTCTTGGTTCATGGTCCCGATACCACTTAGCAATGGATAATGTTTTAAAGTAAGGTAAACTTATTTTAACTTTATGATTTAAATATCTGGCAACGGCTAAAAACTACATCTTGCCTTTTGAACTACCTTCCTTTTTTTTCAAAATCCTGGGTTACCCGATATGTTGGGCATGAAATGTGACAACTAGTGGAGGTTATTAGGCGATTGTGTGTTCATGCGTTCTTATTTCAGGGAATTGCTCGAATATCACCTCTTCAACTTGGTTAAGCCGTACAGAAGCTTACGTCTCTCCTACATTAACTTGGACAATCCGGCCTTTTCTTCGGACGACAGGGGCAGCGACTGCCCTTGGGGGGACGAAAAAACAGAGGAGAAGGGTGTACAGAGGGAGGATCCGAGAGGGTACAAAGGAGTGTCCCCTCGGGGACCATCAAGTGAACCACCAAACAGCGTCAGCGCCATCAAGTCAGCCCCACCTTCTACTAGCTCTGCAAAAGTCCACTCTCATTAAAACAGCATCTCTCTCATTAATTCGAACCTATAATGTGTAAGTTGCAAATTACTCTGATTTACTTTACCACCAGTAGAAAGAGTTTGACACCTTAGAGAGCTTTCAGAACTTTCCCAAATTTAAACGTGCTGCTTCCGTTTGAAAAAGACAGTGTCTTGCCAAATGGCACGAACTTAATAACAGTCAATCATTTGACTAGGATTCACACAGCCTCAGAAGCAATATTTTTTCGATGAATCTTATTTATGGAAAAGCTGCATTTTTTTCCACATGGGCTTCTCGTGGCGCGTTAAAAGGAAGTTCTGCTATGGAACGGACGATAATGAAGCGGCAGCCACAGAAGCCGCTTCTAAAAAGAGAAACCCATACCGAATCCAAAAAATTAGCTGTACAAAATACTTGGGAGTGTAGCGCAGCTTCTTTCAATACTAGCTTACATCTTAATGGGAGCGTTTTTCTTGGTTTTATTTTAAAATCTAGCTGTTTCGCTGCTCACCATACCTTCCCTACATTTACACATGATGTAGTTTTGGCAAAGTAATGATGGTAATTGCAAATCAGTTGAATTACAGTAATATGAAAATGACTTCCGAGGTGTATAGAAATAAGAACAAATTAACATAAATAAACGTCTCAAAAGAGTCAACCACTTCTCAAGCTTCAAATGATGATCAACTTTCTCATGCTCAAAGGCTGTAATCATGCATAATCGGGATGAATTACCTCTAACTTCAAGTCATCCAGCAGATTCCTATTCAGACGGACGGATGGTCAGCTCAGCAAGAGGCAACCTTACTAACTAGAAATGAGGCAGCAGATTGCAGTTGTAAAATCAATCAGTGTACAAATCTAGCAGAATGCGATGCGAAAGTGGGTTAATCCACTCAGCTTGCAACAAGTGCTCTTTCCCACCTTTTTTGGCCATGTGATAGGTCACTCCCTTTTTGCAAACTCATACATCTACACTTGCACCTTAAATGGTCTACACTTTAACCACTCTTATGGTACGACTTACCATTATATTAAAGTAATTTGACAACAAATCAAAAAGCGTTAATCTTTATTGTTGTAACCTTTGCACTTCCTCACTAGGGTCATCCATTGAAGGAATGTATACCAATTCTGACGTCTAGCTCCGCTCTCTACCAATGAAGTGTCTTTCAATTCTGACTGAGAGAAATCGCGAAGTCACACTGATACACAGACTACGTCCTGTACAGAATAAAGGTCTTCACGACGTCGGCGAATTTTATCTTTACTTCGTGATACGTTTTATCGAATGTATCATAATATTGACGGTTTACTTTTCTTTATCTTCGATTCCTTTTCCTTGTGAATATCTTGCCACAGCAACTCCCTCAAAGTTAATTTATTTGACGAGATCGAAAAACAGTGTATCATAGCCATAGTGGGATATGCTCCCAACTGTAATGTTTACGATTATTTGCTCTTTGAAAACGCTTTCGCCTCTTGAAAATTGATTACTGGTTGTTCCAAAACTCATTTATCTAACACTTTGGTTCTGACCAAAACCCGCTTAGTACTGCCTTGAACTATCGGGTTTATGTTCAAGATCTTAAGCGTGTCTGTAGATGCCGTTACATCGAATTACCAATTCTGCTGGTGGTAATGTTTGCATTTCTAAGAAGTCAGGGTAGTCAAGGGACTCGATTCTGTAGAAAATGGAAGCACAATTCACACTCAAGAAGATTTAGCTGGAAGAGAAAGGACATCTCGTAATAACTGGTGACGCATTGAACGAAGCCATTTTCTCAGAAGCAATTGCTTTATCGACAACAAGGGAAAAGATTTGGGATGATTAGGACAGTGTTGACAACTTGTTGTGGGAAGCTCCATATTTACGTACTAAGCTGTCTTTGGATGGATCCTATTTATTATTCTTGTCGTTGTTTTCCCAGGAGGCGATGATTCGCTAGCATATCAGGAAATGCTCTGAAAATGAGTCATACATTTTGCTCGTAGTACCTTTGTTTAACCGACGGTTGAGGTCACCTGGACAACCATATTTTCTTGTCCGGCTGGAGCTGGCCTTCGGGCCATGTAAGCTGCTCCTACGCCTCTGTTGGCCAAATATACATGCATATGTAAATTCTGCTTTAGTTCTATGCCTTCTTTTGCCTTTAGGGAAGTCCCGAGACGCTACAGTCTTTAATGAAACATAATGGGTTAATGGCTGCAAATGCATAAAATTTGCTTACAAACATTAATTTTATACGCCTTACCTTTTGCAACTATCTGAACGATTTGACATGGAAATTTTCTTAGACGCAAGCAGTGTTTGCAATTACCTTGAAGGTTTGGTACAGTTTTGAATTGTACTCATTAATACGTTCCTTTAGTAACACACGTATGGCGCTACAAAACCACATGTCTACGGTCAAAAGCTACCAGGTAATATGTGATTTACTTTTAATTACACCAGATGATACGCAATAAAATGGAAGGAGGTGGTGCGATGAAGAGTCGCATTCAATATCCACAAAGGGTTTGAAATTCGCTGTTACTAAGGCTAAAGCCCCCAACTCTAGAAAAACAGCGCATTATGCACAAATGGACCCATACTAAGCCTGGAGATCATCGAATTTTTTGGGCTATGGTAAAGGATCCACAGCTTGAAGTTGCAAGGACCTCAAACCACGGTGACAGACATAAGCAAGGGTACCTTATAAATCAACTCCCATCATAAACCTCCTTGGTACACAAGCTTTTCCTCATTAGTTAAAAAGTATGATAGAATTACCTAAATATATAGCTTTTGTAATAACGATTGGCAAAGAGATATTCTAGACCTGTGGTCACCACTAAAGTAATTTCTCGCGGACTTCAGGTTTATGCATGTTTCAATCCTTAATACAGTGATTTTACCCTTACTCCATTAAATAATTACCTATAATAAAGTCAGCACGCTTTTTATAGCGACGTTATTTGCGATAACCATATTGTATGAAATCATTTTAGTGTATCAGTGAAGGATTGCATAGCACCAGAAGAACTTTCGCCTTTGAATCGAGTAATAACAAGTGAAAAAGAAAAGATATATGAATCAAATAGGCGGAAGCCTTTGGGAACCTTAACTAAGTTGAATTTTCCGGGTTATATTAACCCTGATAATGCTATCTTTGGAAAGACCTTAATAAGAGGTAAGTTTACCTGCAACAAAATTGTAACAAACACCAGTTTTTATGCGTTTCGGTCAAAATGCATTTCAGAAAAGTTTTGCAGGTCCTGTTTTTGCATTGGTAGTGTAAGCGCCCTCCTACCAAGCCAAGCGTTCTGATGTTCACAAGAAATATTTTCTTGCCCACTTAAAAACTCCACAGTATTTTAATGAAATTGATCTCTTTTACTTAGCTGTAATTGGGAAAGAACTATTGTTTTACTTCGAAATATAGTCCTGGCTTTTTCTGCGTAAAGATAAGTGCAATGGTTAAAATGTCCCTAATGGTAAATATTCCCTACACGAAGATGGAGTGGGAGAACTATTGAATCCCGGTATCAGGAGAATTGAGATTCTCAATCAGGAATTGAAAGATCGTACACATTATTTGCACTCACATGCAAGGCTTCTGGCTGGAGAACAGATCACACGCAATTATAATAGCCAGTGAGTCGACTTTTTTAAGCCTTAAGTGGTTTTCGCACCAGAAATATTAAATAATGACATCTATTTAGGGGAGGTAAATCCAAGATAAGTTGAGTTACGAAGAATTCCAGTTATTTTTATTAGTTTTGACGCTGGTGTGCCAATTTGCCAATAAGTTAAAAGACTTGTCGCCAAAAATTTTGGCATCCAGTAGGCCACTACATCATGCAATTCCTGATGTAATTAATTTTACAAATTTTCTCAGCTCTGTACTGAGGTTTCAGGTATATAGATATAATGCTGTATGCATTGATGATTGTGGATTTCATTTAAATCGTCATCCTTAGTTTCAGCAAGGATAAGCGTTTCGGTGTGGTAAATTGTTGTGACAAAGAAGGTAGCTGCATGCACCAGTTGATGAACTGGGCGAACGACAGGACCGAGATGTTTGTCAAATCGGAATGCTTAAATAAAGTCAAAAACCTCACGTAGGCCTATATGATCTTCCGATTTTTACAAATGAATTTTGTCTATCCATTTCAAATGTCACCTTTTATAATTTTTAAAAATTTGCTCTTGATTTGCTTTTTGTAAAACTTGCAGTTACCAGTCTTCGAAATATAGTCTACGGTATCCTTTCTGCTTTTTACCAACTTCTTCTACAACCACAATAAAAGGCATCCAAACTCTTGGCTTAGCATTGTGGCAGCTCCGCTCTATGCACTAAATCGACAGATGATGCATTTTATGCTATCGCAAGTCTGCTGATTTTTTAAATAATAAAGACGCTGAGTTTTCTGCTTCTCTATTAGTAAACCCTTACAACCAAATAAAGTCAGGTTGTTTTAGTCATGAAGTGCTGGTAACGATTAACAAACTGCAGTTCCGTCATTATTAAGAGCGTCAACGATGAAGTGATTTTCTTACTTAAACGATCTAAATGCTGCAGTTTGACAATCTTTAGGGATATCAATCATGCATTCGGAATGCCTTCATCGATCGGTAAGCGAAATGTAGCTGAGTTGATGCATGGATGCGCACCAAAAAATATTATCGGACTGACAGATCCGCATAGCGCCCCATTTCACGATAATCGAGACATAGGGAATCAGTGCGTGAACTTGACTGAGAAGGAAAGAATCATTCGAGCGCTAGTGAAGAAACAACTGAGGGATAAAGGGTACAATCGTGGGCCTGATCTTGCAGCCGTTCTTTGCAACTTGGCAAATGGTGTAAGTCGAGGTAATACATGCTACTACCTCGGTACAAGTAAAATCTTATAATTTTATTTGCGCAGGAGCGATGCATCACCGAGGCAGTAGCTCAGGAAGTCTACGAAGCATTTGAGCCCCCTCTTGACGATGAGCTGCGTGAGCTGCTTTTCGATGTTATTCGTGAAGGCAACGCAGGGGATGCCGATGATAGGAAACTGTCTGAACCTGTCGGATCTCAAGGGGATGGGAAAAGTGACCCAAAAAACATAAACTGGAGACTCATGGCGAAAATACTTGATTATAAACGCTTCCAACTCTGGGAGCGACCCTTTGGGCATGACTGCACTGAAGATACTCGATGCATTCTACAGTCATCGGAATGTATGCAATACATTCCACTCCATTTATGATTCACTGGGGCAATAGTTTCATAGCCATCTAACAAGTTTACCCAAAAATTGCTCTTTTACTTATGTGAGGATTAATTTTTTTACCTCTCTAACACGGTAGTTTAATATCAAACATTCTTCCTTGCCTTCGGTGGACCAGTAAAATTTTAATTAGCACACTTTACCTAAGGTGCGGAAACGACTCGTTTGCGGATAGCTAATGCAATAAAGGCTAGAAGTAAAGTACTCCGAACGACGAACCAAGCCTATCAAGGAGATCGTTGCGGACTTATAAATAGCAGCCTCTGGCGGCCCCTCGGTCTTTCAACTCGAAAATGTGAGACGGCAGACCTCGTAGGTTTACACAACATTCCAAATATTCTTGCAGAACTTGGCATTTCCGTAATGGCTTATCAATTTTATTGCATACTTTTGTATTGTATTGTTGTGTAAAATGGTTAAACTATTAGAAAGCTTGGAAAAGTTTTTTTACTAGAGTTTGCCCAGTAAAGTTACATTTCGGCTGCAGTCAACGGCCTCATCTAGCATAGCTGGGTAACTCTTACTCAGGCGCAGTTACTATATCACATCTATCGTCTGAAAAAGAGGGATAATTATTAGTTTTTAAACTCTTTTGTCTTGTAGTAGTCCCTTTTTACATTATTGATGGTTCTACTCAGAGCATCAGACCCATTTCCACTTCCTGTTCTTCAGTGGCTCCAAAGTAAGGCCTCGACACTTGGACCTTGCATCAGGCCGAGGGCCGATGCAAGGTTTATGCATATCCTATGTTTGTCACCTAAAGAGCTTAATCTCTTATTGTCACCCGGAGGGTTAGTAACATCCTGATTTGAAGTTACGATGCTCTGTCATTTTCGGGACTGTGTACTGGTTTCCTTTATTGCTGCACTTTGGTTTCTCTTCTCAACTAAAGGTATTTCATTAGAAGTAATTAGAAAAATCAAAATTTCTCCGAAAATCTTAGGTTGCATAATTGTTATGTGAAGCGATTCTAAGCTCCATGAATGTAGTTGCAATCAATTGTGCGGTAGTGATAAATAACGAAGAAGAATGTAGAAACTACAAATTTCTTAAAAAATCTCTTGATTAAGGTTGAGGCAAAGTTAGATCTTCTTTGTTTATTGGTCGACTTATTTGAAATAAAGTGTAACCTTCTCTCAAAAGCTTGGTAACTTCATCGCATGCTGCTAATCGTTTCGTTGAGCCAGGTTTGCATTTGACGTGGTGTTTACGCAGGGTCAGGCGATCGCAGTTCCAAAAGTAAACACGACTTAAATGTAAGGAAATGCTCAATGCTTGAGTAAACATTTCCGAACGCACTTTCACCTTCCGAAGAATGTAAAGCACTTTATCGTCACTTCTGCAACCATGGTTTTATGGAAGATGTCTTCACCCACTTTGGTTTTTTGGCTGTTATTTTTTAAGCTCTGCTTTATTCATCTTTAGCCATACAAAAATAGAAGACGTAGAGAAATCTGTGTTCCTGCTGGCAACAGTTCTGTGTGCACTCCTCTTCTAGGGAGATACGACGATTGCAAAAGGAGGATGTTTGTCCCTCGAACCAAAGGAGAGGTAAGTTGTGTAGCCTTTGATTGGACTGTCGTCGAAATTGTTAGTTCGGTATTGGGGTGGTCAGAATTCAAATGAAGGTATGCAGCCCGGTCTATCAAAAATTGCCTCATTTCATGCCGCTTTAATTTTACCAATCATATGCATAACTTATTACTTCTTTTGCTTATAAACATACAAATGCCGCAATTTGTTCATTTATTATTTTTTCTAAAGATATAACAGGGCTTGTATTACAAGCATATCTCACTGCTATATATTCTTGGTCGGTCGAACGATATTGGAACAGGCAGTGGAAACGATGCACGTTGGTTACCGTGGTTGCGGGTTATCAGTTCATTCAAACTCGGTGATCATTGCTGTTTTGCCAAACTCACACGTAGCACTTGCACGGATGAGACCAACGCGATACCGATACCGGGCGTCCTCATTTTTGCTATTTGGAAGGCTGAAGGTCTTCCACCATCTTCCTCTTATCGGGCATTTTAGCGACAAAACCATTACCTTCCTCATGCTACAACGATTAACGCACTGCACAGCCATATCCATTTCTCTACTTGGTGCACGTTTTTTGTATGCTGACAGTAAACAAATTCTTTTGAAGAAATGTTTATACGGGAGCCTGTCTTTTAGGAACGTAAACCTTTCTGTTTAAATTGCGCACAGATTCACTGACGCCTACTTACACTAACATTCACGGCTGAGACACGTTTATTTGGGCATTCAAGTAGAATATAACCAACTAAATTGGCAGTGAAAAGTGACATTAAATAAAGAACTAGAGAGTGGGTAGTGTTTTTTCCGGGACTTACTGCGTTTACACGTTGAGCTTGGTTCTTTTCTTAAAACCATGCTAAATGGGAAAATAGACTGTTTAAAAGAAATTACCAAATGTATTATCTATATAATAGGTGAACGCTTTCTCTTTAATTGGTATGGATTTTTTTATCATAATTTCAACAGCTAGTGACCAGAAAACCAGCTAACCGTCAAATGCTTACACTCGTTCAGAATCCTTTCCAAAAATGCACTTTGTGTTTTTGGCTGAGTATTTTGGAGACTCCGATTGAGCCCCTCCAGGTTCAATCCAAATGTACTACTTCCGTTTTAATAGTGAGTGCCACGGGTACTATAGCCCCCGTGTCTTGCAGATAGTGCCACCAACGTTTGGAAGAAGTTTGCATAAGTTGCCGATCATAAAAAATAGATCCAGGCCCAACAACGATCGTTTTGGGGATCAAGAGAACCTTTCTTAAAAGTAATTCCTTGCCACGTGAGTGATGAGCTAAGGAAAACTTTTGTAGAAAAAATCTTTGTTCCGATGTATAGATATCAAGCATCTATCCGATGAGAACTTCAGTACAGTATTATTTATTGTGAACACGCTTTACAACTAAAGAAGTGTTTTTAGAATTGGTAGCCTTTTAATTAATAGATTGAGAAAATTCTAGAAGAAACCGGTTTGAAGGGAGGAATGGAGGGAGGTTGCAGTATGGAAAGGATCTGGAGTCTTGCCAAACAGTTCGATAGGACAAATTCAGGGATGAATACAGCGACTTGCCGGGAGGTCGAGCGAGTGACACTGGAGAGCGTCCAACAAGCCCTGAACCAATGCAACCGCGAACTGATTGAGAAGAAAGTTGCTGATAAATACAAAAACTGTTGCGCCTCGACCTCAGTGGTGATCAACAAACGTCTGCTGATATAAACAAATGAAGCGAAAAGGCGCTCCTGTGTTAGATGAAAAGCAACTTGTGCGCGCTACTTTCCTTCGAGGTCGTCCTTTCCACGCCAGTCTCACATTCAATATGAAATAAACAAATGGCTCTCCCTTCCAGAGTCTCCCCTTTTTTCGACATTCAGATGCAAAATTTTTGAATGAGTAGCGCGAGCTGGGGGGAGGTATAGCAAAATGAATTTGTAACAACACTGGTCGGAACACGCACATGCATCATGTAAGTTGGTTCCATTAAAATAATGGTATGATCTTGATTTTCATCGCTTTTTGAAATACAGCATTCGCACAGTTTCACCGTCATGTGAAAATGTCACAGACAGTCCCCTTGGCACCTCGGAAAGCCCTAGGTACCCATGTACTCGAATGCAGAGTCGGACAAATTGACAACGCATTGCAATCAGCCTTGGTGGTTGATTCGGTACTAGGCCTCCACAAAATCATAATTCATGATCAAGTAATGTATTGACTCGACTGTGAAGGGTGATGAAATGTTTCACAGTAAAAAGAATAAAATGTGTCTTTATAGAACTAAAACTAACCGTTAATTTTAAAATTATATTAACAAGTCAGTTGCTGCCATCCACGAACGTCGAGATAAAGTCAGCATTGCGATTCCTCCTGCTACCTATTGGAAGCTCCAGATCTCTCGCTCAAAGAATTCTTTGGTTTCCTTGGTTCTGAGTTACTGAGTTACTGCTTCGCGATTTTAGCAAGCAATTCTCATAATTTTAAATGACCCTTAATTTCTCAAAAGTTGGCTTGCTCAAAAGCTTACTTTTCGCTTTTAGCACATCTCAAGCACACTACGTAATAGGCCATAGAATTATCTGAACAAGCTGGACCCTTGCAGGAAATCTAATCGGATACCTCCCTAATTGTTTTCATGCTAAGCTACAGTAGCTATCACTAAAAGCATGACAGGATTTCTAAAAACGTCAAATCAAATATACATTGAGTCTGGGCTTTTGGTGGCATTACTGGGAGCTGAAACCTAACTGCTGACTTTACCAAAAGCGTCGCAACTCAAAACTACCGCACAAACGAAACCAAACTTCGTGCAGCAATTAAGAAGGCATGAGTGTGGAGGATATTTGCCTGCAAATTTTTGCACTATTCAGCAGGCAAGTGCAAAAACTAACAACACACCGTACTGGAAGACGGATGCAGAATGGCAAAGATGCTGACTTTCAATTAGTGGGCTTGGGAGGGAAGTGCCGCGATCCAAGTGGGACTTTCTTTGCTTTTCAAAAAATCGTGACTCGATTGGCTATGGTGCGTTAAAAGTTGCTGCTCTGCGAACTCTTTTACCGTAAGTTATTTTTTACTTATAAGTGGCTTAACAGCAAGGGAGAAAGCTACAATGCATACCTACCGATCTTTATAAAGTTTTGCATTTCAAACTACCTACGCTCATTTATGCTAGTTGTGGCATCACCTACAAAATGTCTCCTTCCCAGACTGGTACCAACGTGGTACGATTCTTTCGTTTCTCCACTTCATGAGTTAATTGGTTGTCGTCCATGCGTATAAGAGACAGGATCGGATAACCTATCCAAATTGTAGTTCATTGACCGATTTACTCAATACAATTGTGCACACATCGTTCGCACGTGTCTCACGCCGGGTGAACACCATCAGTACAATTCTACACGTGTCCATTTCTAAATAATTATCTTGCTCTGACAGTGCACGTCAGAGCGATTGCGAGCACGCGACCACTCGCCCCTGCTCACAAGACTTCCCCAATTTTGCAACCTAGCGTCAAAGTTCAGAGCCTAGCATTAAGGACCTCACCCAATCTTAGCACCACGGTAAGCATAGCAGAAAACCACTGACAACAACTTCCATACTTGACGGTTATACGCATCAGACAGTTGACCCGTGCACCGTGAGGAACCCACAACAGGCATGCGCCGCACCAAACCAATTAAAATGGCAGAACTAGACCTATTTCCCTAATTTATTGTTTTAATTGGACTGACAGCTTGTACTCGAATTCAGATAAGTGGAATAAAATCAAATATCTAGACGGCAAAGCGCTTGCATGATGTTTATTTATTTCACCACACACTACCTTTCAAAGTAGTTGTTTCCACTTCGACTGCTCCGATTCAACAATGCAGTTGATAATTTCCAATGGGAGTTCGAAGCCACCGTCGCCCGTAAGAACAATGTCATAGAAGTTCATGTATTCATCCAGTAGAGTTTCTACCTGCGAAGAAAGTGACAGTTTGTTGGGTCCTTAGCAAAAGCCAATAATTTCTTTAAAGCTACTGATACCTCGCCACCACAACGTGCTGCAACTTATCACACAAGGCTACGTACAAAAAGCTGGCAACAATTAAACGGTTATGACACATGCTGCATGCAAGAAATATTAGTAGAGCCAAAACATCAAAAATTCTCAATCTGAGCACAGACCTTTCCATTCAGAAAGCCTATTTTAAGGATAACCGATACGTCACTTTCGTTAGCGCCCTCCCTTATGTCCTCTTCAATCAATCCGTCAGCCATGTGATGATCGAATAGGGAATCACCCAGTAGCATAATGCAACGTCTCTTCGAGAAAATACTGCGATCCTCATCGCTCAAAGCAAGACCACCAAAAGTTTTATTGAATGTATGAATGCATGGCGATTGGAAATTGATGAGCAGCCCCTACAAGTGGCGCAAAAGAGGATGATAACGCATTCCAGAACGGACTTATTCAAACAGAAACTACTTTTTCATTGAAGTTCATGAAGTTGGAGGCAACCTTGACATTTTCATAGAGAAGACCTTCCTTTTCAAATATCCATTCGATAACATTCCCAAGGCCCGCTGAGAAAATCACCATGGGGATATTATGCCTATTCAATGTTGACATGAAGTCAGGAACTCCATTCCTTAAAAAGAACATTTCACAAATTTGAAAAATGAGAGAGTGATGGGTATGACAACAAATGGTATGGATCTCAAAGAATGCTTACCTGAGTTGAAGATTGCTGCCATACGTGATCATTTTCAATGTGTCTCTATGAATATTACAGGATGCAAAGACCCGATGCGCAATATCCCACCATTCTAACATGTAAGGATTTTTCAGTGAGTGAGGGATGTACTTGTCGAACTCCAGAGATCCGTAAGTTTGATTCAGCATACGCAACTAAACGTGACACAAATAGGGTAGAGTACCTTGCTGCGAGCTTCATCTGTTACTTCGGGATCGCATTCCACAATGCCATGGCAAGTAGGGTTAATCTGGCCGTCGTCGTTGAAGCATTTCGATAGCGTTCGGTCGAAATCGGATATGACCTAACCAAAACCACATCCCAACATGAGCGAAATACCTGAAGATTACTCGACCCGCGTAAAACCATCCAACCAAGTTTACGCCGTACTGTGTCTGAATGCTTCATGTGAAGATATTGTGCAGTCTACTCCACTTGTAATATATGATAATCATCTAACCTTATCGCGTTTACTAAATAGCATCTCAAACAATATATTTAAGCTGGATTTTTCCAACGGAAATCCATTGCACTGACACGACGATATCGCTGAGTTTTGCATACTACTACCTACCCCCCTATTTTTGAAGACAACAGAAACACCGAAGCTGACTGCTACGGTACCGACACCCCAAAACGGCCGATATAAGAGTAATAGCGCGGCAACTACGCTAAAACCGCCTGGACATTGCAATGGTCTATTAAAACAGCGACAATCGATATTTTCCAAACTGCAATCCCATTGTAATAGTTTATATATATTCGAATTAAAATATTCATATAGCAAGTCATTACTTGGATAAGCCACCACGACAGCAGCCTAATTCATATTGTCGCCTAAATGCGCATTTTAAGTGACTTCAATAGTTGAAAGCAATTAAGACATGCATTGTAACTCAAACGAGCTTCCTCTGCTTGATCGTAAGAGTCCTATGCTCAATTTTTCACTAAAGATTAGGCCACATTTTGCAGAGATTATGCTGAATGCCGAGCTTCATCTACTTCAACTTTGCATGTAGTCTTGGTCTCCCTTCATCAAAACACCAAGCTTTGCCAATAATTTTGTACAGCTCCCCTACATTTTACTGACTATTCAACTGGCTGCTAAATATCCGCTGCTTCCTTTTAGTTGTTCCGTCTGTATATCTAGCTTTGCTATAAAATATACCCCCTTCCCTAAAACACCCTAAGGATGTGCTGCAACGAAATCAGCCCCAATCTTTGATCGAAAGGGGCCACTACTAAGGCGCAGCAGAAACTGTTGGCGCTTGGACGCCCCAAACCCCAGCGGACGATTAAACGAATGTCTTGGTTCCACCACGAGCGTTGATAGAGCACCCACGGATTCTTCCATTTTCTCATTAATGAAAACTAAGCAGCTCTCCTCGAAACATCAAAGCGTTCGAATCAACATCAAGGACCGTCTTACATGTGGAATCAATGCATATCTCAATGAACAGCGTGTTGTCACCAGTGTGGTTCCAGGACAAACACTAGCAATTGATGGAATGAGACCAAGCCTTAAAAAATATTTATTTTTCGATAAGCCTCCATTAACAGTACAAATGACGCAAACAGCAACTCCGGACGGCCCAATACCTGGACTTACATGAGCAGGCATAAGCTAACAGTTATGAGGAAAAAGGAATAGTCTACAGCCATCTTCGAGATTATGTGTCGTCTTCAACTTGTTGCTCACAATTATATCATACCTCCGGACGCTGCGCAAGGGCAACAGACACTGCGTTGCAGGTCAACACATAACACCACCAGATATCTGCTAAAACTGCGATAAAGGAGCTCCGGAGGAACCAGAGACATCATTTGCGGCACCATCAATAGTATCAGGCACATCGGTAAAGCCAAGGCCATCGATGGTTAGTGCTAGCGGATTTGCACCCGATCTGTCGGTGGATAACGCACCGGCCGCAGGACCCTGGAATGCGGCATCTTGAGACAAGAGCAGATTGTCTATTTGACTAGCGCCAGACGCAAAATCAAGCACCACACTGTCCTATGAAAAAAATTATGCTTCATTCACTAATTATCGTGTAGTTATTGAAATAATCATTGACGAATAGTTAGGAAGAGGCTAAAATATCACTGCTCGTGAATCTAAGTTTTCCAAACATCAAATTATGGAAGCATTAATTTAACTGCTTAGATTTCATAAATTGGTGCAGAGTATGCTGCTATAAAAGGAGCATGTTTACTAACGATGAGGTCAATAATGTAGGCGTACTTGGGAAAGACCTGTTAGCCCCATGTGGCCCACACCTTGCTGACTCGTTCCCTCTGATACTTTGCCCGAAAACCCATCAACGGGGTAGTGGCTGGGAGACCAGTTGACACCCCCTTGTTGAGAGAGCATGCCAACAGCGTTTCCGTTGACGTTTGCACCAGCTGCCTGGGAAAGTAACACGGATTGGGTGTTCATTGCATTTTGCTGGTTAGCAGCCGATGTCCCTAAACGCTGCTGGCGAGAGGCGTTATAGCGAGGAGCCATGGACCCAGATGGGCGAGAATTTGTTGCACCAATCCCTACCTCTGGCTGAGTTCGCATGGCACCATAGAAACCCGAGTCTTGTGCTCGGTTCGAACGACCAGTTGGATTGTACATCATGCTCAGTGGTATAGGCAGGTCTGGAATAAATTTTTTGAATAATCATTAGGGATCCCCCACATCCGCTAGCAGAATTTGCTCGTTAATGGCTTTCAAATAAAAAGGAATATATTTTACCTAATATAAGTCCGAGGTTCAATTAATGTTTCCCAATGGAACATTCAAAGGTAAAGTACGAGAAATTGCAATCCCTACAAATACGAACTTACTGGAATTCGCGTTTGCAGTAGCAAACTGTTGGTTGGGGCTAATATAGCCCATTTGGTCGAATAGGTAAGGGTTAACTGCGCCGAAACCGGGTTGCTGATCGGGTCTCGGAAATGCGACACCCTGATGGGCAGCAGCGGCCGCTGCAACCGCGTAGGCAGCAGCATGGTTGGCAGTGGAATTCGAGGACCCTGAATTCACAACATTGGAGTTCCCAGCTCCACCGGTGCCAAAGTAGGAGGCGGCTGCCGCTGCCATCGCCTGCATGAAGTTCATTGCTGGAGTTGGAAAGTTCGAGGAGCCAGAACTATGAGGCTGAACCAGAGCACTTTGGTGCGTGGCCAGCTTAGAACGAGAGTCCGCTGCAGCTTGGGCGAGTGTCGCTGCCAGCTGATTAAAACTATGGGTTCCCGGTTTGTAACTATATGGAACCTTTGGCTTCGGAAAGTTGAGTACGTATTCAGTTAGGTTATTCAGTGGGCCCTCAACAAGCAGGTGCTGATCCTTGTAGAAATGTAGCAGGTGGTTCCACAATGGTTGCTACAGCAGACGCGAGAATGGTTAGTGAACTAGTTGCTTCATCATGAGCTGTAATAGTTCAGAACACAATCAGATTAGCACACTATTCGCTCGTGATTTCCTACATTTGCTCTCCGTTCAAAATGGAATGTCATGGGTTTTGGACAAGTAAACAATTTTAAATGATGATAAGGCAGTGTAATAAGAAGGGAACGTCACTCTTCCCGCCAAATTACAAAAATAAGTGTCAGTAATTCCATAAGTTACTTTACTGCGAAAATCAACTACTGGCACCTACTAACATTAAATACAGCAATAATTTGTGTAATCTGAAGCACACCATGATGGAAGCTTGAACATCACCGTCGACACGCAATCAAGATGACGTGAAAACACCTTACCTCCTAACTCCCATCGCGTCGGAAACTCTAATTTATTGGAGTTTTCTTAATCTCATTAGAAGTTAGGTCAGAGATGTTAAGTTCAATTTTGCTCCCAATTCATATAACAGCATATGAAAAACATACTTTACAAAGAGCTTTGGGATTGCCAACAACGATCATGCCAAACTTAGCGCGGGTGAGAGCAACGTTAAGACGTCGGGGATCGTTGAGGAAACCGATTCCTTGATGCTCGTTCGCACGTACACACGAGAGAATTACGTAGTCCTTCTCACGACCTTGGAAAGCGTCTACACTAGCAACTTCAACCTCCTGGTAAAGTTTGGAGTTCAGTGAGCCAGACTGGTGAAAGTAATGCACAATGTAAGCACGCTGACCCTCGTAAGGAGTGATAACACCGATTGTAGCAGGATTGACACCCACTTTCAGCATTCTAAGTAGAAAAAGAACCAAATAGATAAAACGAGCAGTTCAAAAGTGAAGTTGGGTTTCTTTGCTAAAAATTCCAAAACTGTGAATGGCGATGAAGCGTTTCAAGCAATCTCAAGAGTCTCACAGCTTCACAAACTCACTTCGTCACAATTTTCTCAACGGTTGCAGCTTCTGTTCGATTGAGATAAGAAACCCCGTTACCAGAAATCTCCTCCTGACCTGAGGTGCAGTAGAAAAACATGGGTCGATCAGGATTAGGCCAAGGAAAATCTATCTTTTTGCAGCGATCCTCAGTAGTCACACCATTTTGCAAGCTTCCCTCATAAAACACGTTGCTTGGGAAGGCAGATAATGCCGGATGCATGCGGTATTGAACCTAAAGAGTTGGGAGTACCATTATAGATATAACATCTGAAAGGCGATGTAAAAAGCCGCTGTAAAAGGCAGTAATTTCGATAGTTTAAACAAAAGCGTAATTGAAAGTGAAAACACTGACACCGACACCAAATACCGTAAATCTAGTGCATCACATATCTGACAACAAACCTGTAAACGAATGGGACGAATGCCAAGGAGAACGAGACGCTCAAAGAGACTTTGAGTAAGACCGGCTTTGGCTGCTTTTTTGCATGTAATAACTGGTCCCAATTGGCAGTGATCGCCAACGAGAACTACCTGACGGCATCCGACCATGAGGGGGATCAAGCACTCGGGCTCGGTTGCCTGTGTTGATTCATCAATCAGTACAGAATGAAAACCCATCCACAATCGTTTTGACCCAGCAGTCACACATGTGCAGCAAACCACGTCTGCAGCATGGAGAATCTCATCTAAAATAAAGTGCTTTATAAATCGCTGCTTCACTGAAACCACTAAAGTACTCATTTCCACTCGTGCCTGAAAGGATAATGTGGCAAGCTAAGAGAAAAGCATAATACTAACCGATCAGCTCGAAAAAAAATGGCACGTACCCTCCAGAGCCTTTTTCAATGTTCTATAACGGTTCTCATCCTCTTTGCTTAATTCACCAGCTTCATCTTTCAGTTGCTGCAACTTTCGCAGCTCCGTTTGCCCATTCACATTCTGAGCTTGAACGTGGAGAGTTAACCGCGAGACGGGAGAAACCAAAGCCTCTCTCGAACGGGCACAGACTCGGACCACTTTAAGGCCCGTTTGGTCAATCTTTTCGCACAACTGATCAACGGCTGTGTTGCTAGGAGCAACAACCAGAACCTTTCCTTTATGTATCTGACTCAAATGGTACACGATTGTGGCGGAAGTAACTGTTTTTCCGGTTCCCGGTGGGCCTTGAATTAAACTAAGAGGACGCTGGAGGACAGTTTTCACCGCATAAACCTGACTGTGATTTAGTTCAGGAAGGCCAGGAGCAGAATAACGCTTTGGGAGATTACATTTCAAAACCATGTCTTCCATTTCACAGCCGAGAATTCTCAACTTGATGTAATTTTCCAAAATCTTGTTAACATTGACAACAGCAGTAATCATCCTGTCGTAGGTAGTCCCTTTCCATTTGAATACAACTGTATATGAGGGAGCATTAGTAAACGTTTCGGGAATTGATTCCATCTCCAAGGCGACCTCATCGGAAAAGTCTAAAAAACACCACTTAATAACATCAAACAACAACAACACAGTAAGATGCTCGGCAACTAGACTCACTGTCCGGTATTTTTGTGACATGACCTTCCATAGTTTCTTCTTCTAGACCTCTCGACTTGATGAGTATTAATTCATCTCCATGTATGATTCTCAACTCAGGACCTAGAAATTTTTCGGTTAAAATATTGCAGTATACCTTCATTAGCACCCGGAATCCTGAAATACGCAACTCTTTTCCGATTCAACGCCACTTCCCAACGAACACATACTTTCTCCAATTTAATCGATTCTTTAATTTTACGATCATACTCAGCCTCAAGACGAATAAGGGGAACAAATGTTTCACAATAGTGAGTGGCATCAGTGTACCTTAAATTACTTGACAAAAAAGCCTGCTATACCTTAATAGAACAGGATTGACTTCTTTTTCAATACCAGGTCTTTCCAAATCAACAACCGCAGCCTCGGGATTTTCCTTCCACAACTCCTCCAAACGATTAATTTGCTGAGCAGAGATTTGACGTGCTTTTGCCTGGTCTTCGTCACTGGGAACTTTAACAAGCCAAGATAAAAATTGGCGATCCTGAATAAGCGGTTGCCACTGAGTTGGATCCCAATTCATGTCCTTATTTTGGTTTGCACAAGGATGCCTGCACAGCAATACCACCACCGACTCCGCTTTTGCCGGCACAAAACCAAGAAGAAACACATTCCGCGAGCCACATACATAACATTCTAGAACGGTGTCCTTTAGCGGACTATCTTTGTGCAGAGAAACTTCCTTATATCTTGACCGGACGAGATGGTTGACAATATGGCTATATAGGAGGTGAGAAAGTTGCCCACCTTACCTCCCCGAAGTATTTCCTCGACCGTTACAAAACCATTTTTTCGAGTTGGTACAAAGGACGACCGATGCTGGATCACTAATACCACAATAAGCACATGCGTGCTCCGGGAGTTCCTCAACCACAGTTTCTCCATCATCGTCCAAGGCGCGTAAGTTCAGATTATCAACCTTCTCAACGAGATTCCCAACATTCTTGTTAAAGTCTGTGCAATTCGACTAGGAGAGATTATAGTTAAATAGATAAGCTACATCATCATTATCCAAGTGAGGCTTCACATCAATATGCGAAGGCTGTGTTTGCGATTGTGTCGGTAATGTAAAGTCGATCACATCGAAGTCTGGTCCTTGAGTATCAGCACCAATTAGCCCCTCGTCCGGATCGAAAAACGTCAGAGCCTGGGAACTCGGACAATAGTTATCAAACACGTCCATCAACCGAAAATTGGAAAGCGCGGCGAGAAAATAAGTTTTATCAAACGTCGCAGAAAAAAAATTTTAAAAAAATTAAAGATCTAAATTTTATATCAGTAAAGTAAGAAAAAAACATTATCTTTCTAAAGCACGTGCTGGTTTCAGTATACATTTCTTGATTAACAACATCAGAAGGTACGATAAATAGCTTTGCAAAAGGCGCCAAAATAGATTTTTTCTTAACTGATTACGGCGCATGTTTTTATGAGAGTCAAAAAGTACAGCTTTGACAACGATTTCTGATTGTCTTGACAATTCTTTTAACCTTTAGAGTACTCTTAGGCTAAAAGGTTTGTCCTTTATGACGTTAGTTAAAATGTTATAGTTCTGAATATTTTAGGGTAGTGCGGATAGATCTTCTGATTTGTAAGGTCTCCCTTTCGCCCAGGAAATAATTCCGATGGATCCCTTTAATAGCAAGTACAGGTATCCGATACGATTTTATAGTTCTTGTTTTCCCGTAGGGTGCACCGCTATCGGTTGGGTATAAAACAGTACACTGGTCAAATAATCCCCGCTGCTTTACTAGAATAGACAAACCCTTGTTGGCATTTTCTGTGACTCTTTTGCAAGTTCAGAGCCACGTTTTCGAATTTCTTACAGTTTACAAAGCAGCCTGACGATGAACAGGTTACCGTTTCGTGTAATTCGCCGGTTTTATCTGTGGTATCATTTTATTTCATAAATGATGCAAATCTCTCATCTTGTGTGGCTTATGATTGATCCCCAGGGTCGCGCTATTTGCCGACTTTTCACCTTGTGGTTTTTTTGACGTCTAACGTTTATGTGAATTATCATACGATTGTCTACGCCCTAAGTAAGGGGATTGAGTGCTGCATCAGAGGAATTTGGCAATGTTTATGCGAGATGTGTATGGAAAATTTGAACATTGGGGCGGGGATGCGCAGTGTATGGAACCCAACCGATATGCCAATTTAGGCATAATCAAGTGCTGTGTACCTCATGAATCTGTAGGAAATCTACAGTTTATAACTGGACTTATGCTTCCAAATCGTTTATTACATGAATTTTGCAGCACTTTTCGATTCAGTGAACATCTTTTTACCTGAACGCGATAACTTGGTCTGTTTTGCCACTTCTGTAGAGGCTAAGAATCCACTCTTTGCGGTTTTTATTTTAGCGTTGTTCGTAGACCGCCGGACCAACCCGATGAAGCCTCGGCTCTTGACGGTTTTCACGGATGCTACTTACTTGTTTCTCTTAATCCACGTTGCAGTGGTCGGACGTATGTGGGCTATACTGTAAATCCCAAGAGAAGGATTCAACAGCACAATTCCGGATCCCAATTCGGCGGGGCGAAATCTACTGGTGGTAAAGGCCCCTGGTACGTTTATGCCTACACATCTTTATCTAGAGGGTTATGGTGTTAGTTGTACATGGGTTTCCCAATGATATTTCTGCCCTTCGGGTAAGGATATTTGTGTAATACTGAAATCAGTTTGAGTGGGCGTGGCAGAATCCGTATCAATCAAGGCGAGTTCCTTACGTTCCTCCAAAGTCCAAGCGCGAAACTCCACTTCAGTTCCGCTTTCGTGTCCTTTGTAACATGCTGCGTGTGCGACCATGGAGCAGACTTGGGTTGACTATAAGGTGGATTGACCAGGAATATGTTCAGGAATTCCCGCCAAGATTGTTGCCTCCGCTGCATATGCCCATTGCATATGGCCCAATTGAATCTGAGTCTATCATAAGAAATTGTCCTCGTAGTGGCAAGTCGTGTTACTTGTGTTGGAAGAAGTTTGAGGTTGGTGTTTTCCTACCTTAAATGTTTTTAGATTGAATCTGGTCTTGATTCCTGGATTTTATCGTGTCCTGCAAATTGTGAAAATGGTTTTTGGCACCTGCTTTGCCTGGCACGGCACCTCACAAAGGATGGGCAGGAACTTCTTCCTCTTGGTGGTACGTGTACTTCTTGCAAAGCAGAACTGATGTGGCCAGAGTTACTGAAAAACCGGAGGGAATTCTGTTAATCGTCCCATGCCTTCACCAAATTTTTGATTTTGCTTGGTTTTTAGATGGTGGGCAATGTTGTACACTATCCGAGAAAGTTTGCTTTGGTTTCTAAATGCACTGTTACCCAGGTGGTACGTCGGTATATCGAGCTGGCTCTAGCATGTAGGACCTCGCAGTCGGTATCCGTTGATTTTGCTCCTAGGATGCTTGGATGAGCTACGGAATTGCTTTAGATTGGACATATCAGAGGGCGGTAGAATCTGATTTTGACACATGTCCCAAGGGGAAAGAATCTGACAGTCAGTGCATTTTACGGTTGTCGCAACTGTATGCGGTGTCCCGAGCTTCCCTTGGCTTCATAACGAGCTAAGACACGGTGGCCGAACTTGTTAATCGTGGGGAGAAAGTCATTCAACGGAGGATAGGGACGTCCTGCAAGGACAAAACTTATAACTTGACGGAAACGCATCCGGGAGTCGCTACGCAAATCCAGTTAGGTGTCGTTTGTCCTTTCCTAGGTCATCCTCACTTATGGGGGGGCCACAGCGCAGTCCACGCCCGAATACCTTTCTTGAACTGCCCATTTTCCTGTGTGAGGATTTCTGTTCCTCAGTCAGCGATTCACCTCGACTTTTTTGCTACGTCCGGCATTTTGTCCCTTTTTAGGGGGGGGACATTTTGGTTTAATATTACCTAAAACCAGGTTGCGCACCTCGACGCCCTGCATGCACATCGCCATTCCTACGAACACTGGTATCGCTCTAGAGATAATTGGTGAAACGCCAAATTTCCTTTTCGCTGCCACCTAGCTGGGGGCCTGGAATAAGTTAGAGCCAACTGTAGCGACAACACGCAGTGCGTGTCTACGATAAAGTCACAATGGTCCAGCAAGATGTAGATGAGCATACATTACAAATGTGTATGAAATGTAAAAGGCTGGGGTGAAAGGACGATGGTCAGGAACCAAGTAGATTGAGGAGCTCAGCTTTCAGTCGGACTGGGCAGGCACGTAAATCGGGTGCAGAAATTGGCCTGCGTATATTAGGCTTGTAGTGCTGGCGGAGGATCAATATTTCCCAATGTGATAAATGTCTGGGGCCATGCTACGTACATGGTACCAAAGGGTACAGTAATCATTTCCCTAGCAAGGTATTCGCACCTTTGTCTTTCAAAGTGGACTTGTCATCTGCTGTCATCTTTTCTTCATCTTTTGTAAGCTGACGTGTCCTGTTTAATATTTGCTTTAATGCTCTCATCAGCTTATGCATTACACAACAATAACGCAAATTTCATACTTTTAAATACGTCATAGTTGTCGCAACCGCCATTTTCGAAATGTATGCATTGCCGATTGGGTAGAGCGGGACGCCGGCGTCGATGGTCGGAGGCATCGCGGGGGGGCGTAAGGTGAATGGTTCGAGCCTACTTTTTTATAGCATAAGCCGTTCTCTGCCGGCTTCACCAGTAGACTTGAGGTGTTCTCCCTTGCTGGAATAACTTTAACATCTATACGCAAGTTTCTAAAAAGCTTTGTCTGCCTAGACTTACTGTGGCTTGTGTCTCTGTGGTCTTAGCCGTCGTTCTTAGAAGTCTTATGCAGTACTTTGTATCGTGCAATACCAATGTGAGAATATTCTTCACTGTATAGTGTGGAAGTCTGTTGGCTGCTTTAAATTCCTTATTTTCATAGTGTGTGAGCTCAATATCGAACAAGTATTTTAACCTTCATTGCATTCAGTCGCAGTCCCGTATCAAGCAGCGGACTCGTGACGTTCCAGGAATACACAACCGCTGGAAACAGATAGATCCACCATGGAGACCAGAAGATGACTACTTACTTATACACTCCCTTTTTGTGGTAATTCAAACCAGATTCTGAGTTTGCATGCCTCTATATAACTTACCTTTAGACCTGTAATTTGGCTGAGGTTTGTGCTTGCGTTCGCTTCACGAGATCGTATACAGAATCGGAGGTCGAACAGAGGTGGCGTCTCCTTCTTTTCAATCCAGCAGTTTCAAAAACGTCTCGTGAGGCTATATTTCGAATGCCGCAGGTTGTGAAGTGTTGCCTTGACGCTCAGATTCCCTTTTCTGGAGAAGAGGATGCTCTCCTTATGACAGTTTCTTACAATGATGTGTTCAGGGAGAATATTGAGAAGTATCTCGTCTTTGAAAAGCTTTTAAAAGAGCATCCGCGCGTATTTTACACAACAAGAACCCCTTCTCACCTTTACTCGCAATGGAATCGTCTACGAAGCTGCCGTTTGATTTCTGATGAAGGTCTAAACAAAGGCTCGGATGTCGGTGGGGATCCTGAGAGCTTTTCAGACACCGAATTTATTATTCAAGAGACAACAGCGAGAGTGATGCAGGCGGGCTTGTCTCATCTAATGGAATCCTCTAATATCGCCAGACGGAAACGTCTGCTTGCATCGGCAATCACCTATCATGGGTTTCAGGCCAGCGTGAGTCAGGCAGTGGCAGACTTGCTTGTGAAATATCAGCGCTCCCACTCATTTTCTGCAACATCGTCTTTGAGCGGGACAAATCGGATCCTTCCTCGCAGTCCCAGCTGGGCTGGATTCAGAAGTGAACCCATTGTTGTTGAGCAGTCGGATTCATCCAATTCCGGTCAGGAGGAGTTAGTATCTGAGGTTGTTCTGTGTTTTTCATGCACTGTATTGCAGTGGATAAGGTTTTGTTCGCTTACTATCAGGTGATACGGTTTTCGATGACTCGTCTTCACGCCGCCTGAAGATATGTGTAATATGGCTTGCTTGCACCCACCAAGAAATAGGCGTGTGTTACTTCACTGGTGATTTTTATTGAGCTCTACACCGTTTCCGTTATTTTAAAGCTTCATGAAGTGTCAGTTGGCCCTGGTTTTTTTCGAGCTCAGCTGTTTTGCGAATGGGGAAGTTTATTCCGTAGGCGAACAACCTTCTGGTGTACTTCGTTATCGTTTGAAAATGTCTTAGAGTTACGTTTGTATCGGAATAATTTAGAGATATACCAAGTCTAGGTGGACTATTCGTGATTGCGATTAGTAAAGAATAATAGTTGATTAAATTATCTGCGATTGACGTATTTAGAACTCAGCACTTTTCGGCTTGGGTGATGAAAGAATGCAATGATGTCGGGGGAACTGTTGAAGTTGAGCATGTAAGTCACAAGGGCAGTAACACATAGGACAACTTGCAAGCGTCATTAATTTGTTGTTTTGCACTCCCTTCACCTTATGAATGGTTTTAATATTGCTTGTTGACCAGGTTGTGGTCGTATGTGACTTATTTTAAAACGTTAAGCAAGCGGGCTCATCGCTGTCTGGTCACCCTTCAAGTGACACCCACCACCCATTCCACTGATGCGGCACGTATCGTTTTATTTACTTTACAAAAGCTAAGGAAATACCGCAGAGGTCTGTCTACTTGATAGGGCGTGCAAGGTTGCTTCTCGAGAAACAGGATCAGTCACTGCCAAAAATGGTTCTGTTCTCGTAGGTCAACTCTACATACCTACGAGATTTTGCACTACTCTGACGATGGTTTACTGTACTACACCACTCCTCTAGGCTTCTGTACTTGTCACTTACTGTCGGTCTCTGCGGTGGCCGGTCATATGTAGGAGTAAGTTGGTGTTGTACGTTGTATGCTGGAGTAAGCTGGTCCTCATTAAGGAGTTTTATGCCAGTGGAATTTGAACATTTTAGTGGTTCAGATCTTTTAAATACGCTTCCTATGGTCACTCAGGCATGTCTCATCTGTGCAAATTTGTTTGACTACTTCGTGAATTTCCTCAAAAATGATCCAATTTGTCTTATGAAGCATTTTATTTTTCTGTTCATCTACAGCTTCCACTTTGTTGGCTATTTGGTTGTTTTAACCCTGATGACGTCAACTTTACCCCTGGTGCGCCGTCTTTATTGCACTGCTATTTTTACTTTTGCTGTCATTGAACCGATCGGTGTCGCACATTAGGAGTAACCATTTTTAACAGGTTCAACTAGAGCGCTATCGAGCGAGGAGACGCTTACACGCAAAAATGGCGCGCGTAGAAGAGGAAGCGCGCCGTTGGACGGCTTTGGTGGAGTCTAAGGTGGCCAATGGGATCATCATCTCAGATCATCAGCCTATTTATCCTACTCTCGCTACTCTCACGGGCAGGCGTTCGCGCTTCCTTATCAAGTGCAAGAATGTGAGCTTGAATCTTCCCAAGAGTTGCCTTTTTGCTAACAAGTTATTCGTCTTTCAAGCGTTATTTATTTCTGATGCTCTACTAGATATGTGGCTGCTAGTGGTGCGTTAATGCCCAATGGGCTTTTTGTACTGCGAGTTTGTGTTTTGCATCGCTAATGAAAATTGTTAATCTTTGCCTTGGGCTTTCCTTAGGTAACGTTCGGCCGAGCTGTACACAAATTCGCTCCAGACATCGACTTATCTCGGGAAGGCGAAGCGTCGCGTATTTCTCGACGCCATGGGAAAATCAGCCTTGCTGATAACGGTGTGTTTTGGCTCATCAATCTCTCCAAACATCCCGTTTTAGTAGACGGGGCTCCTGTACTGAAGGGTACGTTGTATCGGTCCCACCCATATTTCAAACTCGTTGCTACAAAGGGCGATTTCCTCTTTAGATAAGAAGTGCCAGCTAGCTGACAGGTCAATCGTTTGTATCTCGCATCTTTCTCTCCGCTTTGATGTGGAACATGAACACTTATCGATGTTATCAGGACTTGAAAACGCCGCTGTTGCTGGCGTCCTGCCTTCTCCCCACCCTACAGGCAGGAACCGAAACGATGAAGACGATCAATCCATGGATAAGGAGGTATGACCACACTACATTGTGTAGTCTACCCTCATCCTATTGTGTATCGCCTTTTATTTTCATACAAGTAGCATCCCTTAGTTCGGTGTTTTCGCGTTGGACGCTGAAAGGGATGCAACATGCAGAGGCATTTCTGTCCAGAAACTTTATTTTGGGGCAAAAAGAAAGTGGTTTTTTGAGGTTTGTCTCCGGCTTTTCGAGTGGGGTTTTTTGTCATCGGTTTGATAGTCAGCTGTGCCTGATCTCGTTGCTTTCGCGGGGCGTTAGCTGCAGTTGCTTGTACACAGTGATCTTCCGAGCCCAATGCGTCCCGCGGTTTTACTTGGACTTCTCGTTATCATCTCTTACTAGTTCCTCTTATGTTTGTTATGCAAGCCGCTTCAAGTGATTCTGTTCAGTTCTTGTAATTTCTTAAATGGGACTGGAAGGGCTTGTGCTGTTTGTTTAGCAAGAACACTCTTAAGGCGGAAAGATTCTGCTTCAGCGTAGTTAGTGGGAGTAAAAAGTTGGTATTGTTGCCTTCGATCGTTGTGCCGCGTACTTATGGGAGCTCGACATAGGCATTGCTAGATCAGTGGATTTTCCTTCGGTTGCCTTGTGCACCATAAATCAATGTTTAAATAATTAATTGGTGGATAAACAGAAGTGTGCGGCAGTGGGTTTCCTTGGCTAGTGTATCAACAGCAGAGGGGGTTGCGCACAGTATGCTGTCGGCGCGACTCCACCGCGCCGATCAGGATTTTCTTCGCCCCAAAGTTGGTTTTCATCGCCTTGACACTTGCTTCCCTTTGTTTCCTGTTGAGTCTTCAAAGGCATAACATAAATTTACACACCTACGTCTCCTTGTCATTTATACAGAGGTGCGATTCGTCGCTCCAATGCGCAGCTCAACCGTTTCATGTTTCTTGTGAATTCAGCAACCTGAGCCGGTTAAATTCTTTTATATGTAGTGAATGAGAAGAGTGTATACCCAATTTTAACCGAAAAGTTGGCGACTGCTTAAGTAATGTAGTTTTGACGAGCATGGAGCAAATCACACTATCTGCAATGTGTGGAGGGTTGTTTGGCGGAAGTTTAAGTCACGTTCCACGTAGAGCTTTACCGTAATGACATCAATCAATCAACGAAGTAACCCTTGGTTGTTCCAGGTTGCGGATTAACTAGTTGCTGCAGTATTCGAAGCCCACGGGGTGTTGATCTTGAAAGGCAGTGTAATGCAAGCCGTTACAAAGGCAGGTACGGCGTGGCTTTGGATTTGTTAATTGCCGCAAACCATGAGTCCTAAATAGGATCTTGCAAGTAACTCAAGTTCTAGCCCTTACCGTCGGTTGGTGTCCAGCTGCCCCTACCCTACCCCATTGGTTACCTTTTTTTCCGTGGTCACAAAATTGGATAAATGAAACGCCACCCATTGCTCGAAGCTTAACCAACCAATGATAGCCGGGAGACTTGAAAGCAATAAAATAAAATTTCCATGTGGTACTTGGTTGGTATATTTCTATTAGTTCAGTTTACTTTCGCAGGATAGACGAGTGACGTTGATTGCATCCACGGCGTGGGCTGTTGATGCTGTAAGAGCTCGTTCGCTGGCATACAGCATGGGTGCCTGCACAAATGTACACATTATACCTGAAATAAAACAAGCTATGCTTTATACTACCGAAAGGCAAGCAAATACGGCCACCCAAACATTCGTCTGCTGGCAACACTGCGTTCTAGGGAGATAGAACGTAGTTTTTGCTCCACAGGTAGAATAAAAATGAGGTTCCACTCAATTGAGGAAAAAATTGAGATGCTTTGCTAATCTGTCATCTCATAGACGCATTTGCATTCGCTATATCTTAATGAAAAGTGTGGCTAACGAAAAAGAAGAGTGAGCTTGCCAATTGCGGTTGTGCCGATGAAGATCCATAGGAGTAATCGATCAATCACGAAGGCCACATAATTCCACTCCGACCGAATCTAGTTCCGAAAAATGCATTTGCTTTACTAGAGCTCAGCATCTGCGGGAGTAACAGGCGCTTAGATCATGGTGACCCTATCGACCAAGTGCGTTCATCTGAATTATTAGGCTTTGATACTTAAGGGGGTCCTAGTCTTAAGCTTTTTATCAATTCTGTTCATCGTCAAAACAAGCCACCGGGGTGATGCACCTCGTTCCACTCTTCCTGTTGGCGGAAGTAGAGGATTGTTTTACGGACTTTATCAAGTGATCTTTCAAGTTGGTCTGGCGATAAGCCGTCCAAAATGTCAACATTTGCGCTGAAAAACCCTTGAATCGAATCGATCCTCTGGTTACTTCCACGTGGGCAGAGGCGTTTTTGCAACTCCTAAAACAGAAAAAAGATCTCACATCTCGTTCTCTAACCTTAACTCCACAGGCAGAAAGCCTTGGACTTACGTGTGTATTAATGTGTTCATATCGCTTGATCAAAAGGATTTTCGGGAAGGTGTCGATGAAAATTTTTCTGATCCACGGCGAAATCCTGTGCGTGTCTGGGGACCGCGTACGTATGTTGAGAACTACCACGGTCGCAATCGTGGAGAATATTATCAAAACCATGGTAAATAGCAGGAATTTTACAATTAATGGCACGACCAAGCTGGTAGGAGGGGAAATTTCAAAGACCAGGAGAAAGAACACTGTGAGGGCAATAAGTATCGATATGCTTAGGGATATCTTTTCTCTGCTATCTGCTGGAAGATAGAATACTACAATAGTTAAAATTGAAATGGAAATACAGGGACAGATCACATTCACACCAAAGAAAAGCGGTTTACGCCGAAGGATTATGTAGAAAGTTATATCGAGGTAAGGCTCTGTACAACAGGGATAAAATTCGATATTTCGTCTTGCCGAAACGCCTATTAGGTCCCATTGGACATCAGTAGTAAACATTGATAAGTCAATGGCGTGATCAATATGGCTTCTACAATTATCAAACGACGCCTGCGATCCCACTTTCTGACTTGTATGCCTCAGATCAATCAAAAGACCGTGATGCGTCCAACAGCCAATCTTCATGGAACAGTTCTGCATATCGAATGGAAAGTACTCAACGTTGATTTCGCATTGACTCTTAAAGATGATCGGAGGACGCCAAACTACTGTCCCATCATAGTTGACAACAACTAGAGTTGATGAGGAGCCTGCGAGATCCCAGTCACCACCAGCACTAAGAACCAATTAAAAATAACGTATAGAGACCTGCTTGTTGTACAGGGCTAGGTCAGGAGTCCAAATATTTTCTGACGGTAAGAGCAAAGATGTAACATTTCCATGTTCCTTGGGGTCCCAAGTAAAGTTGTCTTTCCAGTCCTGGAAATGCCAATTATCAAACATTGGATGGTTTCTAAGTCGTTTCGGGCTACTTAATCTGAGAAGCATATTAATGAAGAATGCTTGTGAAAGACAAAGTGCAAATGCAACACAACGATAATATCCAAGGGCAATAATTAATAGAATCCGTATTACCAAATTGACCCATGCGTTCGTAACTATGATTTGTCGTTTTTCGTCCTGTAACATTTTATACTTATAAGAATAACGTACCACATCCAGGATTTGGATAAGGCTTAAATTCATGAACAAAAGCACCGCAGAATCGTGAGTCCCTACGGGTCGCACAAAAGGACTATAGTTTTTCTTTTTTGTGAAACGCTCGTGTAGTTTCCAATTTATTTCACTATAAGGCATTTCTATAAAGGGAAACAACTTGGATCTTAATTATTGACATTTCCAACAAAATAAGCTAAACAGTTGACACCGCAAACAGACAATAGTGATGGCTAAAAACCAAAGTAGCGCAAACACTTATTCATTAAACTCAAGATCTTAAGTCACAGCAATCCTAGTTAACCAAAATTCAGTTAAAATTACTGGAAACAGAAAGAGGCGCATCACAATAAGTATCGGAAACTCGCGGATAACAATCTAAAGTGAAAATGCATGGAGAACTATTAAAACAGACAGTTTTCATAATATAAGCTATTATCTAATTTTATGGAAAGCATGCTACTTACCAACCAGATATTAAACGAGTAAGAAAAGACGGAACGAGCAATTATTCAAAAGCCATCAGGCAACACCCCCACCAAACCCCAAAAACAATCGTAAATCTACCTGCTTTAATAATGCCACCTAGCAAAACTGCAAGACATGTGAGGACCTGAAGGGAACGAACAGACATCAAATTACAAGCAACTTGTCAAACTCAAAAGTTCACCTCACTAAAGGTCAAGGATAGTCATCGATTGCCTTCTTAACACTAAGCTGTATAAAAACGCTACGAAACAACAGAAGCAATTAGTTCCGTTCTTAATTTTTTTGCCTGGCTTTAATAACTTTTACCATTTGTACAATTACTTTTGCTTTTAAGAAACAACACCAAATGTCATTTAACTACCCTAAACACCTATAAATTGAACACATATTGCTTTGAGTTATTGTAATACATACATATTTTAATGATATCTTTTTTAAAGAAGGTAAAGTTGGTTGTTGGTAATAATTTTACGTCGAATTTACATTTAACAATTTGCATTGCCTAAAAATTCAAAAACCTAATGGCAATATATAGGTTCTATTATTGTTTAAGCGGTTTCGTTTTTACTCCGCGCGTTTTTTAACGCGATCAGTTATCTCTGTCATGTGGGTCTGTCGTAGCTTTTGCACAGTTCACTGAGCAGGTCGCAAATTTCGGGTGAGTTTTTTCTTATGCAAATCTTAACTTTTCACTAATAACGCCAATCCGAAGTAATATCACTACGGAGTCTTTTTGCATTGCTTGCCGTGCTTCTTTCCTGAGTTTGTTTCTTTGTTCGTTTTTCTGTAGGTTTTAATATGCACCGTTTTGTGGGTCATCCCTTCACCCAATCTATAGAACTTTATTGCTTTTTCCCTACTTTCTTTTAGAAATGTTCTTTTTTCAATGTGTATACGTTTATGGAAACTGCTAACACCAATGGCTATAATGTCGACGACGCAGTAACTGTTGCAAATTACAAGAACAACGCTTGTTCTCCCTTACCTGTGCAATATTCGAAATCAAATTCTGATCATAGGCCTGATTCTATGGCTCCCCGTACGGTCTCTGTTCCCTTTGGTAATGTATGCACGACAACCGATTCGCTACCGGTCATAAAATCAGCATTTACCTCCTCCATATCTTCAGCTCCATCAAAATTAGTGATGGATAAGCAGAATCTGCCCCATTTTCAACCTTATGTCACTTGTACCTCTCACGCTGTCCCAGCTGTTGAATCTGGTGAAAAGAGACTGCAACAAATTGTCTCACGATGCAATCTGGCTGAGATGCGGGCATTGCGCATTATGTCTACTATCAGTCAGCTTCATGTGACGTCACACAACCAATCGTGCAGCATCTTCGCTGATAACTTGTCTGATGTAACTGAGTCAAGCTCTGACGATGAAGAAGTGCGAGATGGTTTCCAACAGTCGGAAGCGTAAGCTTGGTGTTTTCTTGTATATTACTGCGTAGGTGGCTCCGAAATCGTGCGGTTTTGCGTTGCCATTGGTCATTTCTTCAATCGGAGATGGTCAAAGCGATGGATTGTTTGAAAAATCTCAAACCCTTGTCTCATCGTTGCAGAAAGTGGCGAAAGTCTCTTCCACTTCTTACACAAGGCGGTTTGATTGAAAAAAATGTGGAAACGACAAGTCGCGTTCGTCCTTTTGAGAAGTCGGATAAGCCAAGGCATTGCTACTATGACTTGTCCTCATTTTCTCAGGTGGATTTCAAATTCCCTGGTTTGCTTTTGTTTTCATTTATTTGAACTGTATTTAGGCAGTGCCAAACCAGTCCACATAACACATCCCCATTGTCGACAAACGTTCGCTATGAGTTGCATTTACTGTTGCCCCGCTTTCAATAAGGAAACCGAGGCCGGCATGGTGCCTTTGGTTTCTAACATTACAGAAAAATCTATCACTTTAGACAAACTGAAATGTAAGTAGACGCGTTTATCTTTGCTGTCCTTATGTGTTCCGGTCCAAAGTATCTATGGTGGTTAATTTCAACTCTTCCATTGATTCAATTGTTAATTCGTAAGGTCAGACCCGTCGAGTTGAACATCATAAACGACCCAAGAAGGATTCTGCGCTTCATCATATTCATCAATCGAGGCATAGAGATGGTCTCCCCTCCTGTTCATCCGGCGTATCATCAACGAGTTCACAAGATGGTTACGATTTCAGGCACCACTTCACTCCCTCGCGGTCTATAAACCGACAATTGTGCTACAGCAGGCCAGTTAGTGATGATCGCACGAACTATCTTGATTTCTCTTCGAACACTTTTAAAGAGGCGAAATATCGTTCCAAAAAGTTCGAAAATTCGAAGCAAATACCCGTTCCCTTGTGGCGAAAAGTTTCTTATCCGGCATCATTAGACGTAGGAAGGCGAACGGAAGGGTCGGGCGTTTCACACAGTCCTCGTTTCATCAATTCTCCCAAAAATAGTCAAGTTATGCATAACTGTCGGGTGAGTTTAGACGTCATATCTTTGTTTCGTGTCACAAATCTCCATTTTACAAATTTTGTCTCGATTTCTCAGAATCAAAACTTAGGAAGGTTTTTTGCGTTTTATTTAATATCGCACAATTGTGTTGAAGTCGTCATAGGGCCTTGATGCAAGTCATCGGTTATGTACTACCAATCTGGCGCAGCCTTAGTTCCATTTTCTCCACATTAGAATGTTTTGCAAGTCAGATCTTGTTCTTGTCTGGGTGTTGTTTCATCGGTTTTATGATTATGCTTTTATCTCTCCACTTTAACCATGTGATATAGGGGTACCGTAGTTTCGTACTAATGTGGTTAAGATTATTTTTACTCCCTTTAGATTTCTCCACTGGACAGTGGGCAGCTTGAAGATACGGCGGATACGCGCTGCGAGCATATGCATTCGGCGATGACAGAGCACCACCATCGCAAAGTTGATTCCTCTCTTTCATTCAAATTTCCGGCCTCTTCGAATCTGTCAGACCTATCGTAATTACCCTTCTCCCATCCTGTATTATTTTCGTCGTTGCGAGGATGTATCCTGTCTGAACCTCGCCTTTTTTATCGCTCCTCATTTTGCAGCTGTACATATGTATCCGTTGATTTTGTGTCGCTTCAACTTTTTGTTGAAAGCGCACTCATCTCTGTTCCTCGTGTCATGTACATACGCATTTCTCTCACGGCGGCTCTTTGTATCAATTATATCAGTAAACCAATTACTCGTCGCAACCAAGAAGGTAGTTTTTCCTCTCGTTTTTTTATGGGTGTCTGGATGGGTGATCGTTTTTGCTTGAAGGGACTACTATCTAGTTTTTGAAGTCTTACTTGGACCCCTTGGGCGACGTGAAACTCACCTCTTGGTGCGTAAAACCGGTAAGTACTGCACCATGGGAGTTCTCAGTGGCCCTGCTGGTGGCTCGAGCTTTTAAACCTGATCTGGAACTCCATCTTTAGTGGTGGCACTAGAATTGTCGTAATGATTGTCACAACTTCTGCACACTCGGGTGGAGTGGTTAGAGCAGTTTTTATTCGGTATTAGGGTGGGAGGAATGATGTTTCAGGAATAAATTAATTTGGATCGAAGTAGGTCAAGTTCGTTTTTAAGTAAGTCGTGCAATGCACCTATTAGGCATTTGGCCAACCAGGCATCGGGAATGAGGGCCTTCATCAAGTATTCCTCATTTTTAACTGCTATCAGCTTTAACCCTAAACGCCTTTGTTTTTTCATAAACTCATTAGCATTCATTTGCTGGCTTGCCAGTAAGTTTCGAGAAAGATTTTTGTGATTGAGTGTTTTAAATGACAGCGGTCACTTGAAGCCAAAATGAGATCTTGCGGACACATAGGGCCTACCTTCGTTTTAAGTGGCGGATCCCAAGTGAACACCTTTTCTTATAACTGCATGGGAACGCCACAGTGATGAAATTGATGATAAGCCTGATGACCTTAAAAGTAACTGTTTCTAAGTTAAACGTGGGTGGCGACAAAAATACGCACCCAGTTTCTCCTTGCTAATACACCACAAAGAATCGGGCTGAGCCACCGCTAGTGAGGTAAAAAGTGGATTATTCACCGGGACGGCGTCGAACTACTCCCTCCTGTAAGTAATCGCAAGTTGTGGGAATTGAAAAAAAAATAAACTGCCGCAATTGCGTCTTCGACGAAAGGGCCTTAGATATTGGAGAAATAAAAGCAATCCTGCTACAAATGTCCAACCCAGTTTGAATAGGAAGCTACCCCGTCATTTATCGTCCCATTTCCAGACTTTTCTGCCATCAGGTGCACCACTTAGCGCGATTGCAGTGTTCTCTCAGAATCTTAAATATTTCGTTTCATCAGAGATTAATGCCGTCATCGTAGTGATAAGGTTAAAATGCTGGGATATCGAGTTTTTTTATTTGCACTGTATATTGATCTAGATGTTAATATAGCGTCGCATTGGAAGCACCATCGCCTCCACGATTTAAATCGGAATAGCAATTTGGTGTTACCATTTGCGAGCCTGGAGGGTATAAATAAAGCGTACTACTGGTCAATCTGTTAAGTAGAACCTTAATACTCCAAACATTGCCTAGATGAACTCCAGCCTGGAAAAGAGCATTCAACGTTGTTTAACACATGAACAGTGATACGGCTAAAACTCTGGAGTGTATCCATCCTCAGCAAAATGTCGAATCCCTACATAATCACTCCAAATCCATCGAAATAGATGTAGTCGCATAGTTCCTAATTTCAACGTAGAATGGCCGCCCCTTGGTTCTGTAATCGAGTTATTATTTATAGCGTTCTGATCTTGTAAAAGATATTCTGTCGCTTGAAGTTGTCGAAGCACTCATTAAAAACATTTTTGCCGGCAGGACGCTGCTAATTTGATCGGTGTCCGCCGGCATCGGCCGTTACCTTTTGGAATCCACGGTCACCTCGCGACTCGGCAGGTGGCAAGAAATGCTACTCGTGCTAACCATCAAGACAAATCAATGGATAAAACCCTGCCCCTCATTCAAAAACATCAGCAACAAAGCCGACCTGCCCGCTTTATACTAATAGTATCGTGTACACATATTGACGAACGAGTACTTGGCATGCTTTTGATGCGTACTACCTCCTGAGCCATGTTGACGTTTACTTAATCGTATCCACAACAAGGTAGTTGGCATGCGTTCGGGAATCACCAAACAAATGCGCGCTAAATGTGGAACTGGGAACATTACCAATCTTTCATACTGCGCTATTTCGTGTTGGAACAATTAGCACAACATTTGACACCTTCAAAATCATGTTGCGAATTAATAAAGTCTACTCTTCCCAAACAAGCCAAACCAATATGGAAACTCATACAACTTATTACTTTAGATGAAATCGATCACCTGCATCACGCCTACCCCCAGAATGCGACAGAAATAGGCATTTGATCGGGGGCCTGAACACACATTATGCTTTTGGGGCTAGAGTCACTTTCTTCGTATCAAATTATGAATGAAGCCTAAAATACCTAGAATGCCTGTGGTGAAAATGTTAAGGCATTCAACAACAGCAAAGGTGAAATCCGGCTGTTTTCATACTGTACTGGCAGAACCTGACCCAATCCTGAATTTGTATACACGATCTGGTTCTTGCGGCTCACACGTAAACAAGCCAGTCTAAGCATGATGCACGCACACCGAAGGGTTCGGAGAGTAGCTGATTCTTCGTTTATTCAGCCCAGCTACCATTGGAGAGGAAGCACCGCACACACATTTCAGCTCGGAAAGGCGGATGATTTTGATTACGCAACGAATTTGAGAATATATGAGAATTCCTCACATGCTTAGTGTGAGATGGCTTTGCTACACAATTTCGCGCAAGTGAGGCCTTGTTTGACCTTGAGAATAAAACTATTGAAAGTCTCTTTGTTAGCAAACTGAGCGAATTCTTTCACCGATGGTAAAAATAATACGCTTATCTACAGTGCTTTCCCATCAAAGAACGGTCGTAAAGGAGCTAGATGCAATTGTATGCATGATGCACACAACTACTTATTGGTGATTCAGCATGGTATAAGATCAATTTAAGGCATTAAAGTAAAAAGAAAGAGAGCGTACGTAAATTACGCCCCTTACTGGAATGTAAAAACAGTAAGCAATTCGCATTGGCCATGCACTTTGAACAACTCAGGCCTGAAACGCAGTGCGGTTTTGAGGGGCACGCACGACTTGATGGGTCAGCCCCAGCAACCGAGGGCCTAAGTCCGGTCATGGTCTCGTGAGTGCACACGCACCGTCCCAACGATCGTATCTCTTTTCGTCCTGCGACAGCCACGCTCAGGCAGCACCCTTTCAATGAACACAACGACTCAGGAAATGAGGTATTCCATGCCATCATCTCGAAGATGCATCACAGCCTAGAGAGATGTCAGTGCTTTATTAAAACCAATTACACAGTAGACACGACCCTAGCTTGCAGGATAGTACTTCAGATCATGATACACCATCTCCTTGCTATACGACTTAATACTTCGGCTTTTCGATAGTGAAAAAACTAGCACCACAGCTTGAATGAAACGAAAACAAGTCATTATTATTTCCACGACGCCTAATCACGACACCCAGTGAAAATTATAGGAAACACACATAAAACACGATCTACACTAGCGATAAATAATAGCTTCCATAGTATTTGGTAAAAATGAAAAACCGCCTTGTTTCCACGGGGTAAAGTGCAAAGTGAGAAGGTTATGTTCACATCACTTCTTTCGACGATAGAATATGTTTAAGATCTCAACGAATAGCTGCCTTGGTAATTTGGTTGCTGCCGGATCAGTGAAGTCTTCATCCTTCTTGTCCGTACTCAACGAATCAATGACCTCGAGAATATGTGTTCGAGTTTGGTCCTCATACGCCGAGTAGAGACTTGGCAAGTTGAGCTCACCAAAGACCTTTCGAACCGCGTTCACACAATTAGGATCTTTCAATCCATAGTTTCTCTAATTTATAATCAGAAAAAGTCAGACATACCCTTCGTATGTGAGCAAATATGTAGGATGAGGGAAGAGCAGCATGGAAATCAATCCAAAAGAACGACACTTCTCAGCTTCGAGCAACGAAATTCGTGGTTTATTCCATAAGACTTGACTACCTTACGGCATAATGCATCTCATCAGAGAAGTAAATTGTTCTCTACAAAATATTTGCATCACTTAAGAATACCGAAATGTTGCTTCTCAAAATTGGATTTCCTGCGCCACCTTCGACAGCACAGAGTTTGCACTATTAGTTGAAAGATTAGGATTACCATTCGGGTCTGCAAAATCAGGATATGAACGGTTTTCCATGGGCACAAATGCTGTAAAGTGCTATCGAAAATGAAACGTGACAGGCTCCTTGCCCTCAGATTCCAAGGTTCGCTACGAAAAAAATAGTTTAAAAACGAAGGTGAGAACTCAAAGCTGGGTACTCTGACACGCTTATTGAAACCGCGTGAATGTACTGCGATTTCATCAAGGTGACAAATGTATTAGTTATTCAATAAGGAACTCATTTGTCTGAGATTTACAGAGATTTAAAATTGATATTTATTGGGAACTTTATAAACACTCATAGTAGAGTGCTAAATGTAAAAGCATACAAGTTCAATTAAATATCACCCGAAAACGGTACTTATTACTGGGCTAAGAATGAGCATTGTGACGTGGAAAACTTATTAGTAATAAAACCGCGTTACCCAAAAGTTATTTATTCTTAGTAGTGCGCTTACCACTCGGCAGTAACCAACACCGTTAGAGATTGTCTATGGATAACCATGACATTTGACAAATACTCGGCTCTACTAATATAGACACTCTTCAAAGTGGCCTAAATGCGTAAAAACATCAATGCTACGATCTTTTTCTGTTGATACAGCCGCCTTTTCCCTAAACTAGATATTTAATTCTTCCGATTTGTGCAGTTGAAGTTTTCGAACCATAACTCTTCCTTAAATTGGTAATCTTTCCATGGGACAAAAATTGCCATTTATGCATTGGCAAGGATAAACAATAAAAGTGAGCACGTTAATGCACATCATTTAACGCTAACACGGCAGTAGGCACTTGTCATGATGCAGCTTGATCAATTACGAGTCCTACATCAAATGACTTGTTCGCACGTAACACGGGTCAAGGGTGTCGGCTTTCCCGTCGAGGTCGTGCACATTGTGCAAGCCAATAACCCAATTCCACGTCTATGAAAAGTCCAAATGCGACTATAACGTTAATAATGAAAGGTCGGTAAAAGTACTTTTCACGGATTCGATGAGGCTTTTGCCTATCCATTAAACGCAACGGTGGAAGCTTCGGCTGCGCGCCGCCCGACCGGTTCATCATTCAAAAAGTTAGAGGCGCCGTGAAACATTGCTAGCGATTCTTATGCATATAAATCAAAAGTTGCTAATAAACGGTGATCCAATCATGTTGGCTCAAGTGCATCTGAGCTAATATTACTTCGGCAAACCCAACCAAAGCATTCACAACAGCAGGTGAGAGTTTGGAGTACCGTATTTCTGCAAACGGCTCTAGTAAACCATGGTTAACTATTCAAGGTGTCAATTTTCATTCCTTCATACATTTCGAGAGGGTTATTTACGCTTCTGTGCTGGAGACCAAATGGAAGAGCTTCCTTACTTTATCCAAGACAGCTCTACTTTCACAGTCAGAGGTTATCATTATTAAATAATTACTACGGCATTTGAATCATTCAAGTAATGCCCGCAAAACCCAAAAAATGCATCAAACCTGATCAAATATACATGTGAATTTGAGTGTAGACCAATGAAAACTGGGCTTCAATAATAATGAGTAAAACAAAATCATATGCTAAAACAGGTAGACGCGCATGTCACAGTTTCGGGTAAGGTTATGGTAACGGAAGATGCGACTTACACTAAGAGTATCCCTCTGTTCACTGGAGGCGTTTTCTAGGGCCTTGGCGATCAGCCAACTGCACTTGCCTTCCTCAATGTCGGTGCCCACCTTTCCGGTCACATTTTCTTCCCCGTACACATCCAAAAAATCATCCTGCATAAAATTTTCAAAAATTATAAACGTATCCGACTCATTTGGCTGGTCTTTAGCACTGCGCACAAGATTTGAAAATGCACGAATACAATAAAACGATCTTATATTCATCAACACAAGACAAAAATGCGAACTCACTTGCACCTGAAAATACTCTCCAATTTTGAGGAGGATTAACTCCGCATTCGAGAATAAAACACTGCTTTTCACATCCGCCTACATAAAAAATATCGGTAATAAACGCTTGTGCACATGCACAAATGAAATTCAATACAGCCTAGGCTGAAATAATATGAAGACGCCAGCGATTATGCACGGGAAATAACAAGGCTAACAAATAAAACCAACCAATAACATTCCCGCAGCAACGGGAAGAACGAAGCTATAGTAACTTGTTTTCCACTTTGCAATTGAGTTGAATCGACTGATAGTAACATCTCTTAAACGGCCATCTTTCGAGACCAATGTTCCGCAAGGCGACGTTCCATCTGAATCGATTGATTGTAGTAGGCAACTTCCAAGAATATCTAATGCTTGACCGAAGCAGGTGTAGTTGGCACAATCACTGAAGAGCTTTAAAATTTCAAGGCATCTTGGATGAGGCCGAGAGTGGAAACTGGCCATGAGAAGCTGCTGAGCAGATAGGTATAAATGAAGTCCGTCATTAATCCCAATCAAGCCACGGCCTTCCCTTTGCTGAAGCAGACCCCACGAAACTTGCCCTCTTCGCGTAGATGAACCATCAATAAGATCATCGTGCACCAAGAAAGCTGCTTGGACCTTACAATGAAGTCACACAAACAGGCGTCAGTACCAATTCGATAGCCCAACCGACAAGATTGACTAATCTTAACAAATCGTTGGACGGTTCCTCTTTTGCAAAGCACTTAAATGCAGCGACACAAAGGCGACCACGCATCTTTTTCCCGTTGGGAACATTATATTTCGAAACCTTAAGTAGTGCCAATAGTGTTGACTTACTCTGGTAAAGTGGGCTCTAACTAAAACTAGATCACAACTTAACGGCCCGTAAAGAGTGTTCAGTACACTCTCAAAGTAGGAATCAAAGTCAGATGTGAGGCTACCCAGCATACCCCAAGCAAAGCGAATATCCAGAGCGTGTATTGTCAAGCGTGGCGGAAATTTACAGTTGGGTCAAGGTCGTTGCAAATTCTGACACAATTGCATCTTTTGTTATAAACAGTGCGATATGTTTTTTGTTTCACTGGTTTAAAGCTAAAGCAAATACATTTTAGAACGCTAGTGACGTTGCATTGATTTAAATGCGCATTTCACCAGAAAAGTGAGGAGTGAAGCGTTAAAATATGAATTTATCCGAAGCCGCAAGAAGGTCTATTAATGCCTTAATGTGTGTTTATTTGAATATGCATTTAAAGTAAGGGTTAGTTGCGGATTAGGGGCTTAATTCCTGGTTGAAGCAGTTAAACCCCAAGAGGAATCATAGACGGGACACGCTTAACTCATTATACCCGTACCTAATTTTGCATCAGTAAACCGAGTTCGTGTCTAGCTTCTCCGCTCCTTCTAAGGGTAGGAAGACCACAGAGACGAGTATGAACTCTACGCCCACTAAGATACAACGTGGATACTTATTGCTTTCATGCATTGACCTCTTGGCTTCGACCTTTGAAATGCTCAAGCTTATTTATATAGAACATTATGCCTTGTGCAAAAGAATAGTTATGTATAAGATGCAGTTGGAGTAAATAAGGAGTCGGTGCCCATTCTCTCGAATAAGAGATGGTGACGGTGGTGATAATCTTAAAAGTTAAGAGATGCGTTACTAATGCGCAGTATAGTCGGAGGTTTTGATACTTAAACAAAAGATCAAGCGTTTCGAATTCTAACGGAACTAGCGTGTTTCACCATAAGTTTACACCATGTAATGCGTTCGGCTACCTTTGGGTTATAAAATCAAAACTCGACGATTTGTTGTCAAAAAAGTAATGAATTGGTTCACTTTGACTGCTATTTCGTTAAGTACAGGCGCATCTATTTATAATTATTAGTAGTGTTATTTACCTGTTCGAGTCAGGTGAAGTCTCAGGTTTAATCTATATGGCGATCATGAGACCACAAGATAGCCACTTACCGGGCATAGCTTCTTGAAGTAAGTTATCTTTTAGTACTTATCATCCACTGTTGTGAAGTGGAACTCAAATTTAGTTTATTAAGAGCTTCAGTTAAAGTGACCGACAAATGTGAAATTTTCTTATAACAAATGACCACTATATTTATGTCAAATGAGGCTAGATTTACCACCACAATTACCACTTTTAATTTTGTGAAAACCATAAGAATGATGCAAATACAAAACTTTACCAATACTTATGGCATTGAGAAAGGAGTACTGGAATTCCTGCATCAATTCGTGAGTAGCTTCCTTGTTTGTATTTGACCGTCTCTAAAAGTTGCAAATACAGCCGAATTGACACAAGTGTGGATGACTTCAATAAATCGAAATGAGGTAGCCACCTACAGCAGCGTTCAATAATCTGCCATTGAATTTACCGACCACCAGTGGATTGGCACCTACGTCTGCGCTTAAAGCTAAAACCCCAAAAAGGGTCGAAATCCACTCGACCAAATTGGTCAAATTGGCATGTTCATAAAGTCCACCAGCTATTCATACTGAATCCGACAAAAACGTGTCCATCGTAAAATGTGAACGCCAAATGTGATGAGATTTTACCATCCCTCTACCTCCCGAGCAGACTTTGGTGAAACAGGTCCTCGATTAATCCATGCTAATAAAAATAAGATACTGACACCAATGAATGATTTTGTCCTATTTCTTGCTGCGTAAGCAAAAATGTAGTAACTATCGCAGAGCGAAAAAAGTAGAACGCCCATTACCCTATCGTTGACAATGTGATCGTGAGTCCCCAGTTTATTATTATTGCCAATCTTTGCTTTCAAAATGTGGTTATTTGTATCATTCAGTTTATGTCCATATTGTAAATGAAGCCTTTTTAAATAGCTTCATTATTATGAGGGCAACATAGCCTTCACTCAAAGTTTAACTTGGCATGGGACAGATTTTATTCCAAACCGACCCAAAGGTGATAATTTGGTCAATCAAAGATGTACGATGTATTGGATTGAAGCAGTGCTGAAAAATGAAAAAGTTGATCCCTTTGCAAGTGTTGTTTAAGTGAGGTTTAAGTAAGTGATTATCATTCCGCTACATGCAGTACGCAGGGTATCCCGGGGGGACATAATGTAGCTGTTTCGAGAGTGGACCTTCTGTTCGTAAAGGTGGCATGGGCTTTGAAAGCCTATCAGAATCAGGAAGATTAAGGAACTACACAAAGCGCGTGCCATTGTCCACATTTTTCCTATGGGATCACCGCTTGCCCATTACTTTCTCCTTCTCAATAAATCAGCCTTGGATTGCGGCAACTTAGTAAACTAGCATAGACACTGCGTACTTTTACGAATCCCAGAGGCCTGGGTTAGTTGACAACGTCCATATCCCCAATCGCTGGCAGATAATTGCATTTTACGAATATTTTGTGACTGCTTTAATTCGAAGGAAAGTCGCTTCCGCTGTGACGCAAATTGCAAGAATAGTCGAAAATTTCCAAGAAGAAACGCACTTTGGGGATCACGGTTAGTGTTATGGAGACGACAAAAGGAAAACGCTGGACAGGTTATGCAATGTCGGTCCCCTCTAGTGCGCCGGGGAAGTCGCATCCGTAGCGTTGAAATTAATTCCAGCATCTGGACCAGGAGGCGTTTGTTCGCAAGGGGAAGGGAGATTAGTGGAACCAAAATTTATTAGCCATTTCGAATCCGCATAACCAAAAAGGCGTGATAAGAGCGTTTTGGTAAAATATAAAAGATTACATTTATTATTCAGTGAGCAAAAATCCTTGGAGGATAAAGTTAGCAATTAGTGGTGAGGGAGGTTGGTTGAGTCGGATTTGCGAATTGTGATTGAATGTCTTTTTTTAACGGGAAGTGGCAGATGAGATAACGATGCTTCAAATGAAGCTTCGAAGCTGTGTCTGCTGCGAGGCAGCAGCCGCAGTGCTGGTGGCATCGCCGACATTCTCAAACACCTGCGCACTGGCGCCAATTGCATTGGCCCCGGATCCGCTGACCATGGCGAAGCCGGGCGATGCCCGCGCGTTGATGACACTAGTATTAGCCACAGGCGTCGTCGCCTGAGATTGAAAGACAGATGGCCACACGGGAGGTGCGACAGGCGTCTGCTTCGTTAACGCATCCCCCGCCATCAAGTGTGCAGCCATCTGCTGCTGCTGCGGCTGCGATTGCTGTTGTTGCTGCTGCTGGAAGGTACCACGGGTCAGACCATCGACCTCAGTAGGGAATGCCCCAGGGAAGGCACCAACAGTTGGAACGGCCAGTGGGTTCGGTGCGGGATTAAACGGTTGGTGATGCTGGCTTCCCTCGAGCCAAGGGTTTGCGTTGTACATAAACTGTGGGAGCGCGAACGGATTCGGCGCTCCCAGCATCGAGGCTGGATGGCTGATGTAAGGGTTTTGGTGACGCGAAAATTCGGTCGAAGTCGGGGATAACTGATTTGCTGGGTTGGCTGGTGTCGGTGGGGTTGGAAACAGTGGACGAGAGGTAGTGGCAGAGGCGGCTCCATTGAGAGCAATAAAATTAGTCAGCAGGGCAGGATTTATCTGACCAGCTCCGAAGAGTGACGCTGGTGTCGTCGGTGCATGGGCAGTCCCAAATTGCCCGAGAAAGTTCAAATCACTTGGGAGCAGAAAAAGGGCAAATCCATTTGGGTAAACATGAAAAACGTCTTTCACATTACGTTATCGCAGCAACTAAAACAGGCACTAATTGTGTGCACTATCACAAGAAGCCAAATAGATGAATTTTCAAGCATGCGAGTCCCAATCTCTCTAAAGCTCCTCTGATTCAAAGCAACAACTTAACTCAGTTATATTTCCAAGGGGGTAAGGTAGTAAAAAAATGGTAAATACATCCCAAGTGTAGACAAAATGCTCTACTGCAAACAATCATCCAAATGCGAACTGCTACTTGCTAAATATCTCTAAACGGCGTTTATATTTACAAGACATGCAACCTTTGGAGTTTTTAGATAAACCTTGTTTAAAATTAAGAACTATAGGTCAAAGGCCTGATGAACGATAGCTTCAGTGAAGGAACTGTAAACGTCCCGATTCCGTAGGAAGCACGTTCAACACTTCGCGCCTATTTGGATGAGAGAAACACTCACGATCGCTAAATACCTGTTCCGCGTAGGAAATAGCAATCATGTGACGTAAAGCTGCCTGGAAGAATGATTTGTCCAGAGTCCCATTGCAACGTTCAACTGATTTAGTACAAAGGTGGAATCTCCACATGCGGAATTTGCAGCACAATTTCAGAAACCCTAACGTACCAAAATCTGAACAAATGTTTACTGAATCCACAGATTCAGAACTTCATACCGCAGAGAAAACACTGTGGACTGTGTTTCACGTAATGTTTTTATTACTGGCCACTACTTAAAAATCCCTCTTTTTCTGGCAAAATATGCATTTACACCAGAGTGATTTTTTTTCATTCTGAAGCAAATGCGTAAAACTTGTTAATGAAACCAAGTGGCTGAAGTATTCTCACCCAGTGTTAGTAGCTTCACTCTGGAAGCGAAAAGCAAACAAAACACTCCGCTGCGCACGAACTGTAGGCTGTGTACACACCGTTTAGGGACTCAAAGCCACGTTAAATAGCCACACTCATGCGGTGCACGCACGCGCACACACACACACACACACACACACACACACATGGACAGACACGAGGGCACAACACAAACTTTGAGCAAGGAAGCAGCCTATGGGAGCACTGAATGGCTTAAATGCAAGGGGCAGGTGTGATTGGGAGCAAGGCATGTCTCACCGAGGCCTTTTCCCTACTGTCGCGATTACTGCTTTTCGCATTTTGGACCCCGAATAAAGTATATCGTGACGAGACGTCGCCACCTCACGCATGTATGGACTCAAATGGGACTGATGTAGCCATACTCACAATTTCATCGCATTCACATAATCACTTCACTGTTTCCTTGAGGCTGAAGTAGTTGTTAGCATTAGGTATGCTCAGATTCGTAAGGTATTCAAGATACCAACATCGTCCCCCAATAATGATGGCTCCCGCATTTCATTTTACAATATTTCTCACAGCTGGAATTTCGACGATAGAGATTCAGGGATGTTAAATCATTGTGGAAAAGCATGGATGAGAAACAGGCGATGATGACATTTCACAGCGAATAAACCCTAACCTCGTGATTACCTTAGATCCTTTCATCCTAGTGGTGCAAATATGCACTTCAAGAGAAAGCTATTGGGAAATGCAGTTGTGGGTAGCCCTTCCAAAGGGTGTCAGCATCACAAATGCCTCGCAAAAGCTTATGCAATGCAATTCTCTTAGTTCCCCTGACCATAAATAGGACAATGAAATTACACTCATGTCTAACATTGCAATAAATACCATTTTAATCAGCAAATAATCAATCAAAATTTTGACAGTCTATAAAGCAAAAAGGCGTTGGTGCTTTAATATATTCCCTGTGATCATGCAACAGTTTTGGGGATCACGACTCGGATATTACACGCGAAAAAGTCCTCCCTAGTTCAGCCAAGTTTGTGAAGGACGGAAATTTGTCGTATGCCAAAAATGAAATGCTTATCAAAGGTTGCATTATTCGATGATAAGTGTAATTGGAGATGTGAGCCGTAGATTAGCATGCTCTGGAGGTTTATCGTTGAAGCGTTGATTCCGAGGGCACAAAACAAGGGAACGGACAAATGATAGTAAGATTGATGAATATTGTACCGGCACGATTGAGGACTCAAGATGAGGAGCAGGGAAATTGCATCAGACCAATCATGCAAGAAGCTGTACAACAAACTGCCAAAATGACCAACACAAATGCACACTTCATAACGAAGAAGGCAGTTATTTGAAAGCGCGAAAGGGTTTTAACATTATGTGAATAGATAGGAGGCAAGGGAGAAACCACTGCAAGACTTTCAAGCAGAATTCACAATAACTACCTTCATTTCCACCAGCAGTCACATGAGATTACCTAAGAAAATTTTGCATTTCTCAATATAATCGTGCCATTAGTAGAGAAATAAATTAGGTGCCCGTCTACATTGCACTAAATAAAGGGATGCAAAAAGCTAATAGAGTGTACTTTACGAATGAATTTAAATGTCACTAGTCAAGCGCAGAGCCTAATTAAATATTTTGGCACTTATAAGTAGCAATTCGCCCACACTTCACTGTCGTGCTAACCATCTTAGTACTAAGGCTTTTTCAATAATTTATTCGTAAGCGGCACGACACGACCCAAGTTGATCCCGAAAAACGACCAAATGAAATGTTGCATATTTCTCACCATTTTAGCTCATAAGCACTTCCAGCATCAGCCAAAAATTTGGTAAATTATGGCCGCACTAAACAAAAGAAGTCATGAAAATTATCACCGAAGGCCATTCAACAAGTCTATACTTTCGTGCACTAAAATAATCCTAAGATTTGGAATCTGCGGCTTCTAACTTTGAAGCTGAATTGTGAGATAGCTGCTAAAATCATAAAAACAATCATTGCTGTTGTTGGATTGGTTGATTCATTCCTGTCTCTCTGGTTGTTAAATGAAAATTATGAACAGCGCCCGCTTTCAGCACGTTTTATCAGAGTAGGGCAGCGTAGCCCTCGTAGGCTTTGTAAAAATTCCATTTCTCCATGGCTTATGGCTTATGACAAGTACAAAAAAAACAAAATTTCTCTAAAGTGCAGGATGAAAAAAACAAACTCACGCGCCTGCTAGTGCCAAAAGATTTGCAGTATTCGTAACTGAAGCAAAAAAACGAAGACAACGATTAGTTATAACGTAGAGGGCCATGCGAACCAGTGAGGGCTTCACAGGCAAACTCACGACACGGCGGGGAGAGCAGTGCCTGAGGCATTAAAGGACCAGTAGAACGATGGCGGTGAATGTAAGCGAATGTGCGAGTATTGGGGAAGCACCGAGATGCGGGTGTGCGGCTCTCAGACTGTGCTCAAAGGTGCAGGCCTTGGCAACAAACTCACCCGCAGAAGCCAGTCTCTTCAAATGACTCACGAGGCCTTACGGGACCATGCTGGCAGGCCACAAGCCCGGCTACGCCCGGGATACAGCGCTAGGTTTTGCTAGCTTTATAACAGTTCAAGGCCCCTTTTTAACCTCTTCGAGGAATAGCAACTGTTTTGATCGTGTGTATTACGACTAAATTGCTCATGACATGAGCATTTCCTTGAGCAAAATGGAAGTTGCAGCCCATTTTTTTTACTAAGGCTGAGCAAGACGAGTCGCCTATCACAGATGTCGAGCCGTTGGAAACCCACTTGTCCGATGACTAAGCAGATGAAGCATAACTTTACCAAAAGATCGGAGTGGCCTTCGATTTATGCCACAGAAAGCAGTGCTTCGCGCTTGAACTATTGATGTCGAAATCTGCGTAGAGTGCAGCACTTGTATTATCAGCAAAGAGGGTCTAAGGGCACCACTGATCGGGATTGGCTGTATCCTATAGAACAAACTGATGATCTACGGTGTATTGGCTGTAACAGCCGCAAACATAGTATAACATTCACTAACTGCAAATACTATTACGAGCATTAGGACTCCACTTGCGAAATACACCTAATTATGTCCTCGCCTCGCCTATTTCGATTCTCGGCCATGCACAAGGTCTTCATCAGCGAACCAATAGCGCAACAGGCTCCCATACCAACGAGCTGCGTTGGCTACAGCTGCAAGGCGCACGCCCCACTATAAAACAAGGTATGCTATTTCGTTCAAAGAGAGATCCAGACGTACATCCAGACACGTCTTTTTGATGAAACCCTGAAGACTAGCGGCATATCTATAAATTACCTCCAGCAATGGTTCTTGGTTTGGCGCCCAAAACAGCCAGATTAACATTGGCTTTTCGACCGTCTATGCACGGATTTGGATCCATTATGGCATTGATGGCATCCTCGTACCTCGCCATTGTAACCTTGGAAAGAAAGATAAGGTTAGTATGCGTAGAATTCAATGTATGCCTTCCTGCTACTGACCCCTTAGATAATATTTTAATGACAGGATTTGATTGCCACGCACAGGTCAGTGTGCAAACAAATCTATTTGCACAGCACAAAGTCCATTCATGTGGTAACTCAATGCAGCCGTATAGGGCGCATCTGCACAACGAAACGCTAGGACGTCCAAAGTAAGTACAAGGAAGTGTTTTTTTTTCTCTTAATTAGAGGAATTCAGATGTAATCGTGGGTGATCTCACAAGAGGATTTGCCGACGATCAAAAGTAATCTCGCCCTGGCTGAAAATTTCCTGACACCTGAGGCTTGCAAGGGCGGAAATAAGAGCTCACCTATCAAACCATCCAAATTGAAGTAGTGGATACAAATGCCAATGTCGTCAATCGTACCCTAGAAAATAATGCTCTCCATAACAAACTAAATGTACTCCCACAATCTTTATATGGATTTTATGCTACCAAGAACCGTGGATAATTCGAGAAATGGTAAAGGAAAATTCGACTACCAAATTCCACGCATTCTTACTCGTTAATACTTAATTTTAGTTTCATGAGAATTGTAAGCAGACAAGAGTTTGGATGCCTTTGAGCAGCCAGAATATCCATTGAAAAGAAGGAGTGATAGGCTTTTCGTCGCGTGAAGTCGAAGGAGTTCATTTTATCCTTTCTCATATGATATGCAACTGTCAAGAGCTCTCCGCGGGTAACGAAACCGCGGTTTGGAAAAAAAATTGCGCAAAGGCCGTCGACTAGGGTATGAGGGTCAGTCGGCGGTGTACTTCGCTGACCCAGATGGTAGACCCACAGCCACCGTGGGCCTACCGTGCACCCTGCCAGTTCAGACTTGCTATACGGTAGCATCTTACATGCGGATGTCTACCAGGTCGCAATGCATGATGCGAATTGTCGAGGCTACAGATCCGCACATTAGGGCTGCAGAAAATAAGCTTCAGCGATAATCATTTTGTGGGTTGGAATTACACACTTGTAAGGAAATCGACTAACGATTGAAGCCGACGTAGGTTTCCTGATGTAACATCTGGATGACTAAATAGATCAGTCTTTTGAATAAAATCTCTGTGCCGTTAATCTCCAAACAAATTTTGACAAAATGACCTAGTTTTAACTTTAACAACGAAAATTCGATATCTTGCAGAATATTGCAGTCGTCAATCACGAATTGTAGTAGTTGTAGTAATTAAATGAGCAATTTCTTATTGTTATTATTATCAGTATTATTATTAATTTTTCGCTAGAAATAAGTAATAACTGTGGTATTAACAAGACATGTAACCTATACTCGAATTGAAGTCAAACTCATCCAAAGTGTAGTTTGTTAGAAAAAAATAAGGTAGATTGGATCCGACAAACTGAATAATCTTCTGTTCAGAAAATTACAAAGAAACTTTTGATAATTACTCAAATTAGGGAACGCATTTTAACCAAAAGGAATGGGGGCGCTTACGAAGCCATATCCACGACTCTTGCCTGTCTGTCGATCGGTGATCACCACCGCCTCCTCGATTTCGCCAAATCTTTCAAAAAAATTTCGCAGACTGGCATCTGTTGTGTGATAAGGCAAACCGCCAACAAAGATCTTCGTGAACGTAGTGTCTTTTGCCGTATAGTGGGAGGAGGTGTTGCCGCCACCAGATGGCGAGGCCTCAATCGGTGCAGATTCGGAAGACATGGTTTGCAGCCGGTGTAGTGGGGACCTGAAGTATTTTCAATTAGAAAGATGCCAGACAACAGCTACCAGCATACTTGCACGCGGTCAGCATTGAGTGCACGCGAGAACATGCATCGCCTTCAAGCGCACCAATCAATACACCAGCCGAGGGTCGATGTGAGCCAATCAGACGCCGAGATTGCCTAGCCTTGGACGTGCATACGGCTGTGCGGTTCACAACCATAATGTGATCTTGCGCTTGCGTGCACGTGTGTGTGAGCACGGTTGAAAGGTCACTTCTATCTGAGCCAGGCGCTAATGCACGTGCTAACATAAGCGCATTAGCTAAAAAGCTTCACTGACCGCTTGCTTTTGGTACCATCACATCCCGTGGAGTTCTAGTATTTGGTAGCATCCCATACGACAAGTCGACAATAAGTCGGCCTCGCCGTTATTATTTTCTGGTGCTCAGGGAGGTTACCAGCCTAGTATAGTGGACATCAACGAAGCCGATTACCGAGTTTAACCATGCGTCGTCTGCTGCTAGGCTTGTTCACCTCCAATTGATTAAATCATATTTGTGGTATGCATGCGATATTGCACGGATCATTCAGTTCAGCTTCTTAAAGGTGCCACCAGTGTGCGCTTAATTAGTGGCTCTTACATGAGGGGTATAAAGACAAGGTTATTGGAACAGGCAGCACTGGGGTATGGAGAGAACTTTTCTTTCAACAATTAGCATTTTGCTTTCAATTTCGGTGAATTTTATAATAAAATAGAGCCTAGGTTATGATAGATTAAAATAAATTAATGAGCAAATCAAAGTTAACTTAAGTTGAAGGAGCTGATTGTGTAGTGAGTGTTAAGAAGCAGTAAACAATAAAGGCTTCCTCAACCATGCCTATTATTAATGGCGATTCTTGCATTACGACGGAGCTGGCTCACCACATGCACCGTTTCTGCGATAGCAAACTCGCCACGTGTGCTCCCCGTTAAAAATCTTCCCAAAAATACACTCTCCAGCAGTATTTCAGTAGAGAGTGCGCTTCAGTTTAGGAAATGAAGTATTTGAACAACTTTCGTGGCTAACCATTTCCCACGATATGAGTCCACAAAAGGGACATAAGAATAGCAAAACTTACAATGGGAAGTGAGAATCTCATTAGCCGCATCAATGCAGTCATTGCAGGCAGGATTCGAACGAAATTGGGGTGCTAAGGTATAACATCAACTTTTTCCAGTCATTGCCAAACCTCAGGAGATGGAACGATCACTCCAAGGCATTGCAACTCACTAAAAGCTCAAATCCTATGAAATCGGAAAATCTGTTGATTGTTAAAAAAAACTAGTCGAAAGAACCTAATAAACTCAGTTTGTGCGTGATGCCCTAGTAAATAACGCTTTGGACGCAAAACATTAGACTCTTAACAAGTAATAAGGCAGAGGCTCTAACTTTGAGCTAAACAGAAAGGGAGAAAACAAAGTCCCAACCTATGAATTATTTTCTAACTTGGTGAATCTTAACTTATTTCAGGATATCAATTGCGTACACAACTTGAGCAACCTTGAGCTGTGACACAATGAATGAATGTATGTGATATCGCAGCCTGAGACTGCCCTGAAAACAAAAGAAGACGTAATACTCGAGCAGAACGTGTTTTTGGCCAACAGAGGGGGCCGAGGCTATTGCTATGACACGGAGGCCGGTCAACCCGGTGAAGGCAGTATGGCCGACCAAGTTCACCGTGACCGAGCCGAGAGTTAAACAAATAACAAATATATTATACCCAATAATTACAACTAAATTGGCGAAAAAAACATTCTCTGGTGATAATTATTACTCTACCTATCTTGTGCCTCTAATTATGTTGTGAAGTCAGTAATAATGAACACCTCCACTGCCTTTTTGGATAGTATGGTAGCCAAGTAAATTATTTAAATATTTGAATGAGGATCATGATTTATGGAAAGATTTTGAGCATTAAACTGGGGAAGTCGCATAACTAATTCGGTACCGGATAGACGTCTTTCAGCCGTAAAAATAGGCCTTTTTAATAAATTTTTGACAAAAATAGACGACAGAAAGAAATCCCACCAGTTCGGTTTATTAGTAAGAAGTGAAGGCTCATTGACTGCAAGGACCACCCGCCACGGTTTTCGCATGATCAGATTCGAAATGTTGAGAAGCGACGGATAGGATTTACTAGATATTACGGCAAGCAAACACATCTTTCCCTATTTACATTATGAATTAAGAGGCTGAGGTAAAATGAGTAAAAACCTTTACGTGGTGATTTTTTCACTTGATTGAGTAACGTTTGTTGTGTGAAAGAGGACGGCAAAGCCAAAGGACGCAGTGCTACGCATAAGTTAAGACTGGTCTTTACTATGTCCCAAATTTCAATGCTAACTGGGCATTGCGAGGTTAATAATTCACTTATTTATTCTGCCATTTGAAGTGAATACGATCTAAACTTAAAATTGAATCACGAAGGCAGCGACAAAAGTCTGAGTTCTTTTCGAGATGTCTGTAAATACTATGTCATTTCAAGCACTTAAAACTAGATTTTCCTAGCTGTTCTGGGAAAATAAAATTTGGCAATGGTCCAGACTGTCCATTGAAAGTAATAATTATTTACTGCCTGTGCTTTATGACGTGGGACAAAAATGAGCCTTCCCAAATAAACCGCATTCTAAGCCAATTATCTCTGTTGGAGATGCAACTAGACTCCCTCAAGGCGTCACTTAAGTGATTGCCAAAGTCGAATGCCTCTTTTCTTATTCAATTACTTTGCTTATAATTAGCACTCAAAGGGACTGTAAAGCCAATGCTACAGCAGAATACTGAAGGTCTTTATACTGCAAAATTTTGCGCCCTGTTTACGAGAAATTGTCGTCACACCTCCTTAAGCTGCCTTGCCATTAGCGATGGCTTTATCTTAGAAGCGGCGGTGTTCGATTAGCCATAAAGCTGGCGACGAACAAAAGCGGGACATCAAAACCTCACCAACTCCAAATCTTACTTTAAATGCGCCTTCCAACTTCAATATCTAAAGGGACTTAATAGAGGTTGTCTACTTAGGTAGTTTTGACTAGACATCAGGAGATGGTACGACATCCTTTTTAAACTTTCCGTTCCTAGGTGGGAGGGAGGGGCAAAACAAAGAGTTAAGTAGAGTAATTGAAATATCCTTAGTTACATTTCAGGACCTAAGAATCAACGCAGTCTTGCTTTACCAGAAGATAGAGAAAAAGTAGAAAATTTTATGAGCCTTCCAGGTAGAGGAAATTAATGGTTTTTGTGTACACTGATTCAATTGCCTTTTAATGCAATGATAAGAAGTTGTGGGGCCATTTGTTAAAGGTCCACGCTTAGGGAACAAAAGGCCGAACACATAAAAAATCGGCGGACTAAGGAGGGAACGGCGAAACCATTTTAAATTTACAGTTAAAATAAGCTGTTCATGACAGTTTGATTTCGAGACATCTGTCAAAAGTTAGGTGCACACGAAACATGCTGGCTTTGAAATTTTAGGTTCAAACTTATGGATAGGCAAAGGAAAAGTGAGCTGCTGACAATTAATTGTGAAAATAGAATCTAGACCACTCGTTTTTTAAAAAAATCTTCAAATTTATCGAAGATTACACATTCCAACAAACTCAGTACGCCAAAGAGTGTAAAGGAAGCATCATACGTTCACAGTTGTCCATAGCACACTACCGGGTTCATAGTGGCCTGTGTCATCTGTTATGAGCTCGGTCAGTATTTTGAAGCCTATACTGCTACGTATGTAACCTATAAAAGCATAAGCATATGCTAAAGTGCTCAGGTTAAGCAAAAGAAACCTTTAAGCCATTTTTTTCGATGAAAGCAAACAAGGGCGAGTCATGCGCTCTTAAAAGATTCTCCTTTGAGGTCAAGTGCATTGCTTGTTATTTTTCAGCTTAGGATATGATCTGAGACTGAGGTATATTACTACGCTTGGCTCATTCCATCCAATCATACAAAAGTGGTATCAAAATTGAATATGCAAAATGCAACTAATTGCTTTCACAGTAAACTAGTGAACCAAATTTATAGTTTATTTTTCATAACTATTATTCTTTCCACTAATCCTTCTGCTCAATTTTCTTAAAAGTGACCGATTAACCTTAAAACGATCTTTCCTTAAGTGTCGCAGCTGGAAAGGATAAGGCCACCACTACAAAGTCGAGTACAAGCGTTTCGATCGGAAGGTCAAGGTCATCCGTTCATTAGCTTTTTTCAAGCATTTCTCTCCTTCATCTTCTTAAAGTCAATCTAGCCTCAAAAGGACAATCATGAGGCGCGCGGGAGTCAATCAGGCGCTAATTGACACAGAGAAGTAAATAGTGTCTATTCGAATTGTTTTGCTAAGCATTACTAACAGAAGTGCAAAATTTGAGTGGTTCGGCGATTTAAGCCCAAGATATTGTGTCGTCAATCTCAACTGCTAGTGACAAGCTGTAAAACGCATCAATTAAATTGAGTTTATTCTTGCACTAAGGTTTGATCAGAGGCATCCCCAGATGTTGGTACACGCTCCGCTGTTTTTATGAGTTGAATGAATTATGCACATGAGGACTGAAGGGGAATTTTAGTGGTTGCATGCACCGCTGGCACGCAATTTGATATGCTTCAACTTTACTACCCTCAACAGTGGTGGGGTGGGGTAAGGAGGTATCACCAAGGCAGTGGAAAAGTAACTGCTACGTCTGTCTGATGCCAAGTGCAATGATGACATTGGACGCAAAAGTCTGATTCCTGATTCGCAAAACGAGCACATTTTAGATTTACCGGTAGATCGAAATTGGCCGTGTGGCTCTTTTTTGGAATGCAAGGGCTTGGTGTTTCGCGCAAGCAGTTGCAGATTTTTAATTATTTATAAGTAAAGCAGATTTTTGGAGCATTACCTCTAATGTTTGCTAAGCTAGGCTAATGAAGTCAAATCTCGTCACGCAGGTCTGGCAATAAACGTCTTATCAACATACACTGAGTTTCTGTTCAGAATCCCTGGCTGGCAGCGGAAGCTCCTCTTGGAAAGCCGATCACAACACCGCGATCCACTTCGAATCTGTTAATATGACTGAATTATTTTGCCTCGTGGCAGGAAATAGTGTGTATGAATGAAGAATAATCACAGCGTCATAATAAATGAATAGTTATTTTGTAAAATTTGAGAATTAACCCCCGTAAATGAGGAGGTAATGTAATGAACAAGTCAAACGCAATACTTTATTGAAGTCACCTCAACCCGATTTTCCAGCATGGTGGCTAAAATTTGACTTAACAAACGATTTACAGAGAAACGCTGGGAGAAGTGGAGGCATGGACATTGCCTTACGCCGATAAACAACAGCATCCCACAAGTACATGCGAAGATTTTGACATACGTCACGTTCATTGGTCGTGCCAAGAGCACTTATTCCTAACTAATTGGTAATATGACATTTGCAGACAAGCTGCAAAAACGAGAACTGCTGAGACTGCTAGGAAGTTATAGCCGCTTAGAGATGGAAGAGGCTGCCGCACTCGTACGCATTTATCAACGAGGAGGAGCTCGTCAGACTGCTGTATTCGATAAGCAGAAGCCAACGTTTGTGAGCTTGAGGTGTCTTGAGTGAACAGTAAGCAATATTTGTTCACCTCAACTTCAAAAAGAGGTTGGAAACTGATTAATTCGTATGGTAGGGAACGTAGACCCTCAACCAACATATTCGCATACTTAGTGTAATATTTACAATAGTGTCATGGTAACATTCTTATCGCGGTTCTAGCCGGTTTTGTTCGTTCATCGATGAAGTTTGTGTTAAACTATTTTGAGTTCCACTTCTTACCAAGGTTTCCTTGCATTTCGTAATCTAAGCAAAGATGAGGCTATATTTAAGTAGGCTTGTGATTGAATTTCTATATCACAGTCCATCAAGATGCTTTCCAGTTCATTTTCCAGAAATATTCTCTGACATTATTGGTAGAAGCCTTTGTTTTCGTTGAAGATTTTAAAAACTTGCATGGCCTCGTAGATCAGAATCGCAGCAGCTCCCAAATTCATTCGCTAGAGAATTTTATGCATAAACTCACTTTTCGGCCCCTCACTCACTCAAATGCAGGAGGCTGAAGCCACGGCTAAAATGGAAGCAAAGTAGCGAAGGAGACATCTTTCTTCACTGGACGTTCTCGTTCTACCTCAGAAAGCAGAGCAACTTCCGATCTGTGCATCAGAGTGTGTGGATGCCAACCTCAAGGCCACCGACACTGCCCAACTTGTTTCTAAAGGGTTCATATTTCATCTTTGATGTGAATGAGCATAGGTGATTTAAATCCTGCCGCAATCCTTCTTCTCTCTTTTACTAAACATTACACAATTGCATTGCAAGCTCAGCATTTATAAACGCTGCTTGTAAATCATTTGGAGTCTAACAAGTTTCTTGATTTGAACTCCACCCATTGTGATGAGGAGCAAAGGCAAGTCAATTCAATTGGGCCACTTTACCGCCTTCACTGAACTTTACTGGTTAACTAAAGCAGTTCAGCAAATCTGACGCTCAATGAAGTTTTTAGCACTATTTGACTAGCATTCTTGCATGGTACCTTACCTTACTAAAAAATTCTAACTCGTACGAAAAAAGCTCAACAAAACGGTTGCTAAGATCTGACTTTTCTTTGCAAAAACTCATGTTCATTATTTTGTCCGCTTTATATAAGGCGAGGCCGTTACTCAGATGTGTAACCATTAGTAACAGCAATAGGCGGAATATCACCGAATCTTATCAAAACAGTAGGAAACAGTCTTAAACTTCAAAAAGCGTAAGGTAAACATCTTTAACAGGGGAAGTCAGTCTTGAACAAAAAAGGCGGATGTTTAATTCCATGGTCTCAAATCGTAAACTACTTATCTTTACAACTGACCATTTGTGCAATAGAGGGAACGCAATATTGCTTTTCTGTTTTATCATAAATTGGAATGAACGCTTTGATATGCTTGCAGGAGTTTTCTTTTGTAGCCTTAGATGTGACTGTGTTTATCGCCTTTCGTGCTTATAGTATCGAGTATCGCATTACAGTCGCTTACGGAGCAGATGGCGATCGTGCAACTCACTCGTTAGTTTTAATTTTTTATTCCCGACATAACGAGTTGAATTTCAGATTCTAGCAAAATATCCGATTATGACAGCGGTTAGAGGCGTTGGTGCTATGGGCGCTCAGAAATTGTACTGCTGAATATGAAATCACTTGCACACAAGAAACCGCTTCTGCAAAGCCAAAGGTTGCTGTATTAAGGAATGAAACAAACATTTGAGGAACATTGAGACTTTGATAATACAGTTTTGTTGTGAACTCGGATGCCCATAGCCATGGACCGGATAACCGCTTAAAAAGACTGCAGACCAGGTGCCTTCCTTATCAGTGTAATGAGCAAGCAGCGAGGCCACGACCGGTGGGACCGCACCCAGAGGCCACGGGTGCGGCCACTGCTTAATGGTAAGTCTGGACGATTTTCGAAACACTTGGAGCGTACCCATGCTTGATATTGGTCAAATAGGCGTACGTGAGCGAGAACGGGAATCCATGGAATGTTCGGCGGATAATTATTCAGCAAAATTTATAGAAAATGCAACATGAATAGGTAGTGGACTTCATATCTGGCCAAGCCATTAAATGCTCATCTTCGTGGCTTCCACGTTAGCGCGTCTCCACTATAAGACATTCTGTACATAATAGTAGTTAAGAATTCATATTCTCACCATATGCTATTATGATGATTTATCGTTCGAGTACTACGATTCATTGCTACGCGAAGGAACAGAGACTTGCATCATTTGTAGTAAATGGCATAAAGCCACTCTGATATCTCCGTACTATTCATAACATGCGGGAAGGAAAGCTAGCAAATGTTTTGCGCAGAAAGTGTCATATTGTGATGGACAAGTTGGATTGGCGGGAAACGAGTAGTGGACGGATTTCCAATGGACCCAGTAAGCTCTTAGGACTGTTCATGCACGGCTTCACATTAATCCAGCTTTCGCATGAAATTCGACTCCAACATAAAACGCTTACTTTTGTTCTCTCACTGCAATGAATTTTCCGTCATGGCATAGCAAAGAAGCGCATATCCCAATGCTTGGTTTTGAGAACAGGCCCTTTTGGTTGTTCGGCTCATGCTCATGTTCTCATGGCGGTCGTTCCTGCTTCAATGCACCCACGCACGCACGCTCCGGCGCCCATCAGTAGCTAACAGCTTTGTTCGGAGTCCAGCCCTTTCGGCATGATATTTATCATTGTGTCGGGGGCGCACATGCAAGCATGATCCTATTTGGCGTAAACTATGAAAAATTTTGAAAATTCGGATTAATTTTCGCTGTAAAATTGGCAACACTTTTAAACCTACTAATTTTGGCACACTTTTAACAGCTCAAGCCACAGCTCTCCCAAAAGGGCGGAACGGCAGTTCAGTCTGAAAGGGTAGAAGAGCTTGTCTTCGTGGTACTAGGATGTGCGGGGTCTGCATACCATTCCACAGCGTGAGCCCACAATGTAAAAGGAGATGAGAGTGCTTTATCAGGGCTTTTGAGCAGCCTAGTAAAGTAACGGGAGTAACATCCTCTCAAACACTAAATATTGGGTAAATGGGCGCAACTATTTCCTAGCTTCCATAGTCTCACCTAATCTGAATTATCACCAGCTAATGGAAAAGCTTTTCCGGGAGAAGCACTAATAGTCGACTCCTGTGCACTCTTAGGTTATCGATGCGCTCTCTTGGTATGGGGGTTTTTTCACAAGAATTAACTTCCTTTAGAGGAGATCCCATTAAAACGCGCAGATTTGAAGGCTTCTTCTTAATTGCAAAAGTTGCCTTTAGTATAAAAGTGCCGGAAAGTGCTAAAATATATGTATTACTCCAAGATATGCGATTGGAGACTGGTCAGTTCATCACAATTTATGTGTAGATGAGCATTTATTGCCTCTAAGGGATAAGGCTCTCGAAATTCTACTTCACATTAGGTCTCTAATCTTGCGAGATGCGCAAATATTGTGCTTGAATGTTCGCGTAAAGCTTCTGGTCTCGTCATAATGCCAGCATGTAGTGTTATTTGGAGTTATTGTTCGTTGTCAAGATGTCAAGTTATCAGCTGCAGACGAGGTTGTAAGGTCTCAGGATTGCGAGGTCATGTCACCTAACGCTTTAATGACCTGCTATTCTGCATGCTTTTATTGCCGTATTTGCGATTTCCCCCCATTTGATGTGACGATTTTATAGGCTTCCGTGACCCACATTTCCTGGATTCGTGTAGCTGTAACGAGGCTGGTAAACATACTGATACATTTTGGTTATGCACTACACTTTCTTTCCCCCTAGGGATGCCTAGCCACTAAGGTCGGGAAAGATGTTGAAGACACACTTTTCATGTCTTCATTGACTACAAGTCATGAATACCTTTTATCGGTCAAGCAACTTCTGTTTGAACTTCTATAAATAAAACAGGCAAGAAAGGAAGTCTTAGACTAACGGCATCATCTACCATAGCACATACCGACAATGACCTCAAAAACCTGTTTTCGCTTTTGTGCAGGTTTCCCTTAAGAGAAAGAATTTACAATCGTAACACCTTCACCACTATCTGACATCAGCGGTTTTTTTTCCAAATGTACTTTCCGCTAATCCGAAAGCGTTGAATAGAACTCTGCGCCATTTCATCCACATTTAATTAATTTTAACTCGTGTCAGTGACATTGTGTGCCAAAGCTAGGTTCTGTTCCATAGTTGTGGATGCAGTGAAGTGCTCCAAAATGGCGGATTGTGAGAAATGCTTGTATGTACTTTTAGGTTTGCATTGCAAAAATCACCGGTAGGGTATACTTCTAAAAGGAGGGATGGCATGTCTGTCGATTGGCCATCAGAGTGCTTTAAACAGAGATGGAAGCACAACATGGCGTCTCTCTTCCCCCTCACGGCTATTCCTTCAAAACGTCATTATGTCACAAACCTGTTACCAATAAAAAGCATTTGTTTGGAGATTAGGCTAAGAAGTAGATAACATATCTCGAATCACACATTCACATGACAATGACAACGTTGCTCATCTTCCATGTGCGTTTTATGGAATAGGCAAACACAAACTATTGCTTTTAAATTGTTTAAAGAAATGTAGAACGGCAAAATCCGGACAGCAATCGAGTCACGGTTGTACGCAGGATTATTATTATTAAATTGGAATGGTTTCCGCAATGAAAGTCAAAAATGGGTCAAGCGAGCGTTGCTATAGCATTCTGGCTATTAGTAACCCTGCATGGTGTCAATTTTGATTGACCAAGTTAACACCCCATTGTGTGGCGCTCCTTGCTTCCATAATTTATTGATACGACTAGCAATTTACTATTACAGTAGTGATCATTTTGGCATTTCGTTTTCACATTTTCTTTGATAAATAAAAAATTCAGATCTAAAATGAAATAACTGAGATCGTGCTTTTAGACAGAACTACTTATCTTAAATTGCCCGGTTTATTCTAAGGGTGCTCTCACCGTTGCTTGGGTATGTACTTCGGCACAGGAACGGAAGGGGACCGTTTCAAAAAATTCAGTCTTTAGGCTAGGTCTTTGCAAGACCTGCCATTAAGAAATGCTTCATGGCATGACTGTTCAATTAAAAATTACTGGATCAAAGTAAATAAGAAAGAAGCACGGCGGAAGCATATTTTCCACTCTCTACCGCGTTGCAAGACTATCAGGTATCATGCGATCTTCTGATATTGTGAAATAGTTTAACATTGTCGAGTTATAGCGTATATAGAGATGAGCCGCCAAAAGTGATGCAGAAGAAGAAAGCAAGTAAGCATTTTTGACAATATGCAGTAGTTTCGTTAAAAACAAGTACCAAATCAGATGTAACAAACTATGCTTCTTGACGCTCCTGCCTCCGCTTTGACCAGTTGGGAATCAGAGACGCAAAGGTAACTCGAAACTGTTTGGACATGGCAAAGTATATGACAAAATTGCATGGATACGAGACGACAATTAGAAGATTGCAAACTTCACGGACCTAGAAAATAAAAGCACTCGTCGGGACCTTCATTCGAAAAGAAACGAGATTTTCCCAACCGAAAAGGCATTGGCGACTTGACTGCTATCAGCGACTGGGATGAGGGCTCTATGCTCGATGTGCTTTTGAACCAATGTGAAACATCATCAAATTCACCTTATTCGTCTGTACTAATCTAAGGATAAAATTATGCCTATGTCTGCAAGGTTTCATCCATCTCAGAGAGGGTGCAAACAGTTTCCCTTAACAGGTTTTGCGGCTAATGGGTAAATGTCCAACACTATGTCAAAATGTAATTACTTGATTAATAATTGGTCATCTAGGAAAAGGCAAATTTCTTGCTACTTACATTGGTAAAATGATTGGCTTTGCTACACATTTGTTTCGCTTCTGCATTTGAAGCAAGTATTTGGCCACACTTGCTACTCACGAGCAGCATTACTTGTAGTTGTAGCTATGGGTAAGTTGCTTCATTTTATTCAGCAGCTTAGCGTTAAAACACTGCAGTTATTATAATTAAGGCGTTCACGTGCGTTTCGACTCACCTCAGCAAAGAAAGGCGGCGGTGTGGCATGAAATGCGAGCAGAAGACCATACATGACAACGAGGACAGTGGTGGGAATCTCCACAACTAGAAAAAGCAACAAAACCACCAGCATTATCCTCGACGTTTTGTAGGCGTCTCCACTGCTAACTTTTTGCCTCTTAGTGCGTTCTCGAGGTTTATTTTCCTCTACCCCGGTGGGTGAGTCCTTCAGCCTTACTTTATCAGCCAGCATTTTTATCTCATTCCGCTTCTTTAACAGCTCGTTCCTCTTCTTGGCGATACTCTTCAAGGCTGCCATCATGTTGGCAGTGAGTACACACAAGAGTAGGCAGGGGGCAATATGAACTGTAAAAGCACGGAGCAGCAAGATGGCAAATTGAATGGGTGCCTTCAGGGGAGTGCATTTGAACAGCTTTGCATGAACTTCAGTTATGACCCCGAGGCTGTCGGTGCACACCACTGCACCAGCGTTGAATGTGGTCAGAAAGTTATTTACGTTGTAGAGTAAGGCTAAAATGATGACAATGACCACACTTGTTGAAACGCCCCGGTACCGACAAATAGCGTAATTACGAACATAAAGAGGTTTCACAACGTAAATGAACCTTTGTATGGCCAAAAGAACTGTTAGCCATATGGAGATTGTATGAAATAGCGTAGGGAGCGCGACAGTACAATAGTAGGTGAGGTAGGCCTTGCCTTTTGTGAGATCGTTGTCGAAGTAATCAGTGAGAAAGGCAGTGAATATAGGCAGGGGTAGTAGCCCAGTGAAGAGATCTGCCAAAGATATTGCGAGGAGGAGAAAGTTGGTGGGCGTTCGCATGGTCGGTCGGTTAAGTGTGATGCAAAGGAGGGCGTTAATTATGATTGTAAGTGCGAGTGAGAAGGGAAGAATGCACGTCTGTATAAGGTGCGTAAAGGGTTGGTCTCGGGAGGAGAGCCCACGGAGCCAGTCGCAGTTATCGGGTGCAAGTGCAAGGTGGGCCAAGTGCACAAAACTGCCATTTGTGGCAGTGGGCTTTGCCAACCCAACGGACGAATTTTCACCGGGCAGGAGGACATACTTCGGCTCATCGGAGGTTAGCAGTTCCAGACTTAAGAGCACCTTAAAAGGATAAATTTGAGCGCTTCTATCTCTCCATTTGCTTGGAGCTTTTGTAATAAAATTGCCAAAAATGTTACTGGAATACGCTCTCTATTGGTCAAAATGTGAACACGGATCAGTGAAGTCATTTGAGGCAACTTTTTGCCATGGGACTAAAACCAATTCCTTTTTTATCAAGTAACGTAAAAGTATAAAATTCAAGCATAGAACTTTACGCAAAATGCCTTCTGTTCCGATCTCCTATTAACAAAACACACGTATACATGCATTCTACATTGCAACCTCTCATCACTTGCAGCCCACCAGAGGACTAAGTTAAAATTCGGTAAGTTAACCGATCAAAAGGAGTGTGTTGGTATTATTTTCGGCGGTCCGCTTAAATCCGGTTTTCTCGAAATCGAAATATTATTGACGACTATTTCAAAGAAGAAGTACCTAGTTCTTCTTTAACCAAAACCATTCGCGCTTGCAAGCGCTTCCGCACTTTCCTCGGCGCATTCACAGCATTCGTGGAGCAAGCAGAGGTGCGACAAACAGTCACTGCTCATTTAAAATTTCAAATTACACTCAAAAGCGCACTAAGAAAATGCCTAAGAAACTATTCCACTTTTTTATGGCCCACCAACAAAAGTGATTTGACAAACTCCATGAATTCTCCATTAGTTTAGCATGCTTAGACCACTCCCATGTGTCCACGTAAATCCGTTCGAAAACACCCCAAACATGCTAGGGTGTCACCTACTGAAGGTCCTTTTCCCTTCCTACAATGAAGTTTTTTACTCACCGAGTTAGCTATAATTATTTTCAAATGTCTGGTCACGTAATAGAATCTTCATAGCCACGTCACATCCACTTTTCCATTTAGAAGCATTTTAGAACATTGCATTTGCGCCACCTATCCCGACTACAAATGATCAGGCAATTTTAGCTCATCCTTCCACAGCTTACAACTACAAAAACATCTCAAGTTTATCAACACAAATTGTAGATTTCTTTTTGTTTATAAGAACGATAGTTGAATTGGTGTCGGAGTGAATTATCGATGCATTTCTGGGTCTATACAAATGCTATCCCTTGTTATCGTTCATGATTAACGTAATTCGGTACAAAAAATAGGGCAGCTGGAAAAGATATTTGGGGGGGGTATTTGAGCATGTCCCATGAGAACCTCTAGTTTCTGTGTGCTATCGTTCAAGCATCCTCAATGAAGTCAAGGCCAATAATTTAAAGTTGCTGGTCTAGTTGGACTTAAAGTTTACTACCCACTTCAAATTTGAGGCTGCAGGGTCGCGATGCAGGGGGAATGACGCAGTTTGACTATAAAATCATGTCATTTGTGCAAGTGCACCCCGAAAAAGTGCAGAACAAAAAGGGCATATAGTTTTCTTTTCCACTTAAAACATATGGTTAATCACTTAGCTTGATCCGACTTTCACTAAATGCAAAAACGCCGCTGCGTTAATATGTTCCGCTTATCCACCCACATATGCTGACTCCATTTTTTACGACTCACAAAGTGCATCTTGCATTCAACTTTACGTCGGTACAAGCCTCCACTATCTATACATAATATATAATGCCACAAATAAAAATAGATTGGAATATGGTGAGGAACTCAAAAAGAAGTAGACCAAATTTAAGCAAACAAACCTCGCTGTTGAGAAACATGAAATTGGATTCATTGCCAAGACATAACCTGAATGGATCACTCATTTGATTCTATTCCCCCACCGTTTCCAATTTTTGTTTATAGCATTCTGTGAATGTCAATTCCTGAACCATCTACCTTCTGCATTCGTTCCCTTCTTCCGATTGGTGGCTGACTGACCAATCAAAGGAATGGGATTATCTGCTGCCACTTTTAGGATATAAAGCAAACTAAGCAGCGATAATGCAGTAATAGTGAAGTAAGAACCTGAAGAAAACAACAAATAATTGATGCAACGATTAGCAGAACATGACGATCGATACAAATCTTTTATAAAAAAAATCAACTTTCTGCTAGTGCAGATTGGAAAGCAACATCATAAATGATCTGGCTAGCGTTTAGTTCAATAGTGCACAGTCAACTTTAATGAGTGATTTTTATCCACAGAAAATTATCGTGTGATGGAATATGTTCCTCTCGTAAGCAAAAAGTGGTTATAACTGTGTATACAGGTAGGAAGGCTTCCTATCTAGTGATGTGCGGTGTCGTTTCCACTGAAGGTCGATTAGTGACTACTGAGATTTTGTCCAAAGAAATAAAAGGAGAGGGGAGCTAGCTTCCACAGAGTATACATCAGTTGCTTATAAAACCATCAAGGGGTAAGAAACCCCCACCAGACTAGACAAAGTTTAAATACATCATAAATAGGATTAATGGTGTTTTTTCATGTACAAAGAAGATTGCCGCATTAACCCTTAGCAAGAAATTTTTCGGATGATAAGGTTTGGCCTTTTTATGCTTACTATGAGTCTTAAAATAGACTCTTAAGTTCTTCCCAATCGAATAGCTGAAATTCTTAAGTTTACTCTATCTTTTATACCTTTCGAAGGTTTAGAAGTGCCGAACCAAAGCGAAGGAGCCGTTGTGCTTCGTCGAATTCCATTTAAGTAAGATAAAATGAAGGAATGTGAAAGGCAATACGAAGATGAGATTGGTGCCATTTTTGCATGCCTTTTTACTTAAGAACAATGTCATAGTGGGAAAGTTTGATCGTTTCATTACTCTGACCAATGGCAACTTGACCACACTTGAATGCTTCCCTCTAACACCGTATTATTTTGGTATATGAAGTTCCTTATTAATTATTTTTCATCTCTTGGTATTAGCAGTCGAGTTGTGGCGATTTTAAAGGGTTTTGGTGCGATTAGCAATGCATGCGTAAATTAGATGGGATTATGGCGTGTGACAAACTTTTCCCCCAACTGTTTCCACGCCCCAGTTCATGCGCTTGAAAGCTGAAATAAAAAGGTTTGGTTGATGTTCCTTAAAAATTCCACAAACTCCGGTCAAATTGAGCTTCCTGAGAAGATGAGTGTCCGAGAGGAGATACCGAAATTTCTTTTGCGGCGCAGTGTTCCACCTGTCTGATCATGAACCTTTTGTAAGCCAGAATTATTGGAACCGGGCTTCATTTGCATCGAGGTGAAAATGCAGCAAAAGCTTGTTTAGACCAAAATAGGCTTTTTGGGATTTTGGTTTTGGTTTTTTTTTGGTTTGGGAAAGTACCGTGGGAAGGGAATTACAAGCGGCTCCGCTACTATTTTACTATCGAAGGCATTATTGTTATCATTAGCTTGGTAATGATGATACATTAGTTAAAGTTTACTCCTTGTACTGCTGGTGCTGGTGTCATTGGCACATTATAGACTCTGGAAGTGTGTCATATCCTAAATTTGTAGTTTTGACTCACTATTTGCTCATTTAAAAAAATATTACTGGCAGCCTTTCCTATTCGACTGCTTGGCTTCCGGTTAAAATGGGAAATGAGCAAAGGATAAAGTGAAAGGGAATAGTTGTGAACCGCACAAAGAAGACATTCACCAGTCACTGAAGTAGCGTCGCAATGCAAAGCTGGTGAAGTGCATTTCTGTTTACTCTAAACGCTTGGTCAAATGCAAGTTCTGGCAGAACTAGGGCCTGATTAAGCTATTAATACGACCTGTATCATAAAAAAAGTAATAGTAACTTATGTCTGATAGCAAAAATGGCACATGATGCCGTCTCCACCTTCAACATTCGTCAGCATTCCCCGTTTCCCGAAAAATGAAGGACAGAACTCACTTCTACTCCCAGCCATGGTTGCACAGGTACACTTACCGCATGATAGGATGAGAGATAGTCGTTGTTTCCAAATTGCCTGCTACCACTTTTCACTAAACGTGAGGCCACTAGTCTCGGGAAGTAAGTGTACTCATAGAATGGCATCAACTTACTTCTGTGTGCGTGACGCCGTAAATAATGCAAGAGTTTGTAATTAATTACTCAATCGCCTACATCTCACTACATCATAAACAATGCACTCAGAAGGGGAAAAGGCACCATTTTGATTCAGTGAATGTGCCAGCCCTTCGGCTTACCAAGTCGTATGCACAGCTCCAAGAGTAAATATTTAAAAAAGGAATCGAATAATCACGCCTGTCTAAAGGCTTATGCAATTGCAAAGATTGGTACGAAGTGCAGCGCGGAAAGACAAAAAATACAAATTGTTTTACCCTTTTCCTAATCACGTGAGGTTCTCGCCTGCCTTATCTCTGTGGGTTCCGCCCCCATTATTTCATGCCCAATTTCCTCCCTCAGTATAGACTGACGTTGTCGCAAGGCTCAGTTCCCTCAATGACTTGATCATATTTTATCGTATAAACCTGTTAGACGTTTTAGCCATCCATTCTTTAATCAAGGAGCTTTGCCTTCATTCTGGCTTTATATTTAGTGTGCTGTGGTCATCTCTTAATGTAACCTACTCATATAAGCTTTTGAACCACAAAAATTCACTTCCGACCGATCTTTTTAAATAGTAAAACAATGAATGTAGGATTCTCGAATGTATTGCAATGTCCAAACTCTAAAATTGTACAATTTTCCGTAAGATTGCAGTTCATGCTATTTTTGAAATTACAAATTCATATTTTAACTATCTACCATACTGCGATCTTTCATACTGGCATCAATATGTGTGGTAAGCTTGTATAAATCACCTGCTAGGCTTCATCCAGCACCTTGACATTACAAACCTGACCAGGCACCAATGACGTGCCCGCCTGGTTTGAACTTAGCACTTGCGAATACTTGGATGCCATCCATCCACGTAACGTGGACTGACCGCCTAACACCTTATTAATCTTCCAGCACCTCTTATTGATTACCCTATTAATCTTAAACTAAAAAACTCATTACTTTTATTGTACTGCTGGATACCTCTCCTCCCCTCTAGCGAATGGTTAGTGGATGACCCTAATGGCTCCACTAAGTTGCTCCATCTGTCGTGGGAATTTGATTGATCCGCCAAGTGCCAGATGAAGATGCGTTATTCAAAGGACGATCACATTAATTCATTCAAGTAGAGTGGACTAATTAATGCCAATGTGGATTGACAGATGCTTATGTTTTGTTTTTAATGTTCCTTCCCCTTTGCTGAGAGGCCGAACTATTTCGAATCCAAGCGGTGCGCTGTGATTAACCAACATTTTTTAAAAGTTTAAGTTAAACAGCATTACAAATGGCTCCATATGCCATTCAACCATAGAATTTTGTCAAATCCGACCAATACATTGTGGCTTATCTCGTCCGAGCGCCCTAATATGGAATTTTCAGGGTTTATCCAAACAAATATTCTACATTATCTGACGTACTTCCATATAAAAGTACAACGGGCTGTTTAAGGCAACTAAAACAACAATGCATTTCCGTTGTTGAGAGCATTTTCAAAGAGAACACCAGCCTTTGAAATTGATTGCAGAAGAGATACCTCATACACACCTACAGATTGCAAGACTAAGCCATGAGCCCTGGATGAAAAGGTAGTAGAGGTAAACATTCCCATTACTTCAACGAAACGACTCTCTAGCTCTGCAATTGATTTATTCGCTTTACTAAATGGTTGCTATCAAGACGGAACCCCACTGGATAGTAAAGTTTGGAATTTCTAATTACCTTTATGTGAGATACGATGGAGTTGCGCTTAGTAAAGCCGCGGCGACTTAAAAATTGTATGCAATTCACTAGTTGTTCCCCAACAATTAGAATTTGCGAGGTCGGATTAACAGAGGCACACATTTTGCATTCCGACGAGGAAAGAGATAACTGTTGCTGTACTCTGGAATTATACCATTGAACCCCTAAGGACGTATAACTCAGCAACCATTTAGTGAGGCAATAAATCGTTTGCAGAGCTTTGACCTTCTAGGGTAAATTTAATAGTGGATGAAACCTTGCAACGTAAATTACTTCAGAATGTCTCACATGTTAAAGTCGACCAAAATATTTGGAATACTGTTGCGTTCAGACGGGGGGTTCTTTGCTGTACCAAAAAGTTTGTCTAGCTCGATGCGATTTCAACACGTATGACTGAAACTGTTAAATTTGGTGCCAGAATTCTGCATAATTTTAATCACCGGTGGCGTTTTTGACGGCTCAACTGTCTCAGTTCTTCCAAATAGATTAAAACCGAGGTTTTTCACCTTTGCAATAACTTAGCGGGTCCTTATCAGTTCTTGTTGAAAGGGAAATTGGACGTAATTCCGACTTTTATGTTAGTCCGATGTAGCATTTGCTCATTTTTTTTCCATTTAACAATTACGTCGGCTCGCTTTTATAAAGCAATCACTGGTCCATAATCCCACATCGGTCTCTACTTAATTATTGCTTTGCAATGTAAACTAGTCGACCGCAATTCTTAAGGCTGAAACGTGCTTCTCACCAAGATCCTAATGTTCTTTTGTGCGAATTTCGTCCGAAGTTGGAAGTAGTACCATCATTTCTACATCGGCTGGTGATCTACCAACATTGACGGTTGCTGAATCTGCTCATTTTATACAATACCCTCCAAAAGCAGAAGGAAGATTCTTTGCAGGTCTTGACTGCAAAATCGTAAATAACCTTCTTTTAGTACAATACTGGAATTTTCGGTTTTTGTTACTGAAGCTGGTGAACAATCCAACCTCGTCTGCTTATAACATTTGGATGCGTCCTTTCTGCCGAGCAGTCGAGATGACCGTGCGCACTGCACGCAAAGAACTTCCTCCGATGTACTTCTAGAAGTTCATCAGATTCAAAATCTTCAGATGCCTTCAACTAATGACGGAGACTAGTATTTTATCATGAAAAAGGCAACCCCAGCTACAGTGAAGTCCACTTGTCCAGTTGCCATTTCAGTTACCCTAAAATATTATTTTTATTCCACATGTGATGGAAGTTTATTGCTGACAAAGTCGACGCTTATTAAAGGAAAAACGAATTTCACAGCACCAGAAAATAGGCGGTATTCGATACTTCATGCAATTGCATTCTGAAATGGCTCGAAAAGTGGAGCACCTTTACCACCCTTTTGGCAATAGGTCATTTCAATGAAAGTGCCTTGCACAACCAAACGGACGACAATCCCAAAAAGTTATCATTTGAGAGCGGAAAATTCCATTCACCTTCGGCGGAACATTGCTACAACACTAAGCTGAGTCGATTTTATCAGCATTATTATAGAACGGCAAACTACAGCATCTATCCGTCCTCTGCAATCGAAAATGCTTAACCTCAGATGCCTCAACTGGAGTTTCCAATTAGGAGTGGTAGCCTATGCGGATAAAGACGGTAAAACTCTCCACAGATTGGTCGAGCAAAACACTGGATGGTCACTGTTACTGCGGAAAACGTCCCTCAGAGTGGACTACATGTTGTTCTTGCAGGATAGACTACGAAAATGGAGCACTTCAGTTCCTCCCCTCGAGATGGAACCAGTCGAGGCGACAAACTTTTAGGCTCCGAGTGTTCCTTTGTGTGTGTGTTTGCGTAATTAAACTCCTCAAGAGGAATAGTGCACAACTCCGTGCTCTCTCAACCTCCGACTTCCCACCGTTTTTTCAGCCCCCACATGCTCATCGATGATCCATGCAAAGTGGGAATGCCAACGTACTCCAAGCACCGTTTGCAAACGGCTAAATAACCCGCACTGAGAATTTTGACGAATGAGTCAAATACCTACTACTCTCATTTCAATAGAAAGGTTAAAAGACGCAAAGCATCCGGTGATTTAAAACAGCCATTTTATTTAGTCACAAACACAGTATATGCATGTAACAACAACGGGGAGACGCTGATCGTATGGCTGTGATCGGGAGGAGACAGTACGCCCAAGGTGGGTGTGTGCGTGAAGGTGGAGAGAAAGGGCGGAGGGTATGTATAAAACCACAGAAGAGAAGGGGTAGTAGTGGCGCATTAAGATGTCGTCACTACCAGAGGTGATTGGCGGGAATGGTAGTAATATGAGGTGTTGCTGCGGCTGTTGCTGACGACAACCGAGATCGTCAGAAAGTAGAGCACGGTGGATGATGAGGCGAAGATAGAAAGATTCAAGGAGTTGATTGAGTGGTTGTGTCAAATGGCGAATTTACACAGTGCGAGAATGAACTGGAAAGGAAAGGGAAGAAAAAGGGCAGGGAACAAACATGCAAGAGGGCGAGAAGGCGCGACTACACTGCGAGAAGCTGAAACAAAAGCATCACTTCTTAGCTGACAGAGGTGCACGGAGTCGAGGGAGAGCCCATCTCTTGCAGAACCCGGTCAAGCCACTTGAGCGGCTCATTCAGATGGAGTTCAATCCAGCAAGGTGTGCTGGTAATGGTTTGCCGACTGCAAAGAAAGGCTTCGAGTAAGGTAGCTAAAACCGGCCCACCTGCCCTGATCCAAGCAACTACAAACATCACAAATGGGAGGTGCAAATCTGTTAAGTAGAGTCATGCCTTTAGAGGATGTTGAGTATTGTAGAGCCAACGAGTTAGGGCGATGTCTTAGATGGTGCCCGAAAGGCTAGTTCCTGCATTCTGCCGTCAATAACTTTCCACCGGAAGTTGCAGCGAAAAAGACAAACAACATGATTCCTTGAAACTGCTAGTGATTATTTAGGGCCGAAAACGAAGGCATCTCGATGGAAAATTATAGTCAAGCCATTATCTCTACTCCCAAGAGGCGTTCCAGAGCTTCCATAGATCAAATTTTATGACAATCTCCTGGCAACGTTAAGTCCCAAGGATCGAGCTTGATTCCCTTTTATGCACTACCAAACGAAGTGCTGTTTCCACTTGCCCTTGAAAATATGAATTTAAGCGTTCTGAAAGAAAAGTGATTGTATTATCGGAAAAAAATGGAGCAGCTATAATTCAAGAAATGCGCGGCAGTAAATAACAAAAAATGCAGTTTATTTTGCATTAACACAGGGATTTTGAAAAATCTATCTCTTAACAAAGTGCTTTAACATTGCGTGCGCTAAAGGAGTCACTTGAGTGGCGCCTCAAATATGCTCAAGTAAATTTTAAATAAAGGATATTCGGTAGGTGGATACCAAGTTGAAAGAACTCAATCAACCGTGAACCGCAAAAGCAATGAACCCAGTAAGCGAAATAGCCCAACATATAGAAGCCTAGGTGGAAAACACTTCAGTTGTATACACTTCGAAGTGTTCGGAAGGCTATGCCTTGGGATGACTGCAAAAAAGGAACAGTAGCCAAACAAAAACAACATCCCATAGATTTTGCAGTTCTTAAAGTAAAGCTAACGAGTTATCCAAAATAGGCAGCGCCCTAGCAGCAAAACTAGATTCCATTTCGACACATCAAAGTATCAAAGCAAAATATCCTCCTACTTGTTATTGATATGAGGTGAAATGGCATCTGATAAAATGCATAAAAGTTTCTGAACGGACACATCTAAGTGATTTGGAGAATTGATGGATCAAGCATTTAACGTATCGCTAAACATTCTGCGTTTGGACTGAAATTTTCACTCAAAGCGTTGAATAGAGTAAAAACGATTGCTTTCAACGCAATAGGGCATTCAAGACCCGAGGTGAAAGATAAAATTTGTCGCAACTTACCGGTAGTCAGCACCCCATCCTTTCACAAAGCTGATTCGAATGAAACACATGTGAGTGAGGGAGAACACGGTTTCGTAATTTCTAGTAACTGACTGTGACAGCAAATCCGCGAATTCACGGTTGTCGAAAACACGAAGATTGCAACCTAAAATCGGCAGAAGGCGTTGTTATCAACAATCTTGGTGATGAACCCACGCACTGTGCTGTTACAAAGATTATACTCATTAATGGTGAATAAAACACCGAGACGGAGTTATACCAGTTGTGAACACACGTTTGAGAAAAATATCTTTGAAAGTATTCCACGCTGATTCAGACTTTTACAACCTGAAAACCTTTTCAGTAAACACCCACTTACAATGCAAAATTAGGTGGCGGAAAAATAAACTCATCGGCTTACGTGGAGGGACTTTGACTACGGTGGCAGGATGCCAGTTGTTAAGACGATTGCAACTCGGTGATTGAACGAAAATGGCCGCATCGCTCAGACACTCAACGAACACCTCTCCCGATATGTAAAGCAGATTGAGACCGCGACCTGCGAGTAAGAAAGAAACTTTGGGACTGATCCTTCCCAACTTGTTAAAATTTCCCACGCATTTACAGCAAAGTTACTACTTGTTATCGGTTAAAGGATGAAAATGGAAGAACCCCTCTGGCTGCAAAACAACTTCCAACATCCCGATAATGAACTATGAGTGCTCGTTCCCATGCTGCACATTAAAGCGTGTACTTGCATTAGAGGCCAGACCCAGGTCCCGTACGGGGCTGGAAACAAGCAGGGGGCACGATTCGCGAGAAAAGAATGTCCATCTCGTGGAATACCAACATACCCGTTTAATTAGATAATTTAGTTACAGACTGCAAATGTTTTTACTCATAAGCAACATTTATGCACAGACGATACCAAAGCAATTAAAATCCACACATTCAGAAACACGCTGAAGAGTTTTAAATAAAGCGCATAGTAATGCATTCAACAGACACCACATTAAGAGCGCAACCCTTTTCATAACACTTTTAAACAACGCATAGTTTAGCTTTTAAAAAGTTTAGCACTCTAAATGATGAAAATTTCGAGATGCAGCATTTATCGAGGTGTGGGAGTGAAAGTGCTTTCCATAGGGGAGTTGCCCGCTCAAAATTTTGCCTTTGAAGTATAAAGTTCCAAACCCCTTAACGAAGACCTTTTGCCTTCAGCATCCATTTTAGGGAAATCCTGATCGAAGTAACACCATACTAGTCATGTTATCAAGCGATACATGACGCGAAAATGAGTTGAACGCATTTTTATCGCCTATGAATGAGTACGAAGCCATGAAGTAACAAGGATACACGACAAGCATGCCAGTGGACTTTAGATATACTTTACTCCACAAACAATTTAGTCTAAGCACATAGGAGCAGTGCAAAACTCATCAATTGCCCTTCACCTTATGGCCTCAAATATCTACGCGCAATGCAGGGTGTCACATGTGAATCATTCTAACCGAAGACAGGGTGCTACCTCATATGTTCAGCACTTTTAAAAACAAAAATTTGCATACAATGACAAATTCTTTTACTAAGCGTGGAATGATTGTTCATCAGTGTCGAGTTATCGTACTTGAGGGGACAACTCGGACTGATCACACCAACAGTTGAGCGCCAATGGTGCATAGGAGTCAACGCAGCTTAGAAAAAAGTGGGATAAAATCAAGTCTCAACTATTGAGTATACTTAAGGAGGAAAATGATACGCTTAGCAAGAAAATATGATACAGGAATACTAGAAATAGTAAAATTAAAATACATGATCAAAATAAAATTGGATAGCTGTAGCGATTTGGAAACTCATCAGTTAGAATGGAAGTACTGCAAATCGAAGGCCTCTAGGTTGCACTTACTCTGCAATCCAACTAAAAGCAAAGATAGGACTTAAACAGAACCTCATATTAACTCGGTTCACGAAAGCTGCTCTTGGTCACTAACACTGTTTATACTCATAAATACTTTCACGGACTACCCAAGAAATACACCAATAAAGTGGACTTGTAGCTCAAAATGAATTGCAAAGTAGCCTCGAACCGAAAACTCTAAAACGGTATACCATTTAACATACTGATGAAAGTAACCGAAATGGAAGAAACAAAGGTCAATGTATGTATCAATGGAGCGTAGAGTATAAATTAGGCAGGAAGACAGTTTTACATTTTAAATGAAATTAGCAAAATATTTAATACCTACTAGAAAAGTACGCCAGAAATTACTAGATTGTGGCATAATAAACTCAATTATGTTTAAAACAACTCCCTGAAAAGCTACTGAAATTTAACGAGTTGCACGGTCAACACTAGGTTCACCCCAAGTGAGGAAAAATTTACACAGATTGCACATCGTCTTTAGTGCAATTTAAGCAGTTCCTCCACAAGCCTTTCACAGGTACGACATATATGGCAACGGCGCCGTAATGCCATCAAACTGTAAATAAGTGGTATAAACAGCCACCAAGTAAACGTGTGTATTCCACTATTAATACACCGAATCGGATACATTAGATTTCATCAGTAATCAAATAAACTGTACAAGCACTGCTCAGCATAAGAGACCCATGGAAGGTGAAGCCATTTAAAAGAGAGCTGCATCAGTCTCCACGGGGAGATCGATAAAGTACCAAGACTTCAAATACGCATGAGGTCTTGATTTGCAACCTTAACCAAAGCTTAGGCATACTACGTTGCCGAAAATAGGAAGACCATTAACGTCTATAAGCACCGTCAATGTTCGTACCCAACTCGAGGATTGTTCACAAGCCTAAATTATGAAGTCTGCATTGGCCGACAAAATTTTTCCCGAAATTCAATGAAAGGCTACTGAAAAATATGAATTGAGTAAGCCGCAGCCGTAGAAGCGCAAAAACGTGTCATTCATCAAAACATTAAAGGAGGATTTTAATTTATCATTTAGATGGCGTCTAGAAACAGAGTAGCCAATTGCTTAATGACTACGAGGGCGGGAGTCAATGAAACAGTCTATTCTACCATCTGATGAGTAGTTTGCATCGCGATTCTCAGTATTAGCAACAGTAATAAAAGCCGGATACAAACCTGTTCCACGCAGGTAAAGAATAAAAACAGGCGAACCATATAAAGTAAACGTTTCTTACCAATGTGGCGACGAGTCATATCAACTTGAGGTGGACGATTCACGTGACTGAGTCCGCCTAAACTGAATCTTTCTGTGCCCAAAGACGGCGCCGTAAACCCGTCGACGGTGAACTTAGGTTTCGAGGCATGAAAAACGTCACCAACACGATTGTTTAACTCGTAATAGAACACAGAACACCAATTCTTCAACGAAGGCGTCAACGGCACGTTCGCGGGATGAGAAGGGACCGGGGGATTAGGAGTGGATGACTGAGTGGTCTCGACGTTGAGGTTGCTAGTTGAGTATTCATCGAAATGCTGTTGGCGCTCACATTCTCCCTCCAAATGACCCCACCGTCCTAGTGAAAAAAGGTTAAAGCTTCCAAACTCCTCGGTAAAAAGAAATTGCTGTATCCCAATCAAATAGCTATAAGTAACCGAATTAAGCTAATTTGTTAGAGGCAAGTTCACCAACGGATATCTTTAACATGTTAAACCTTGGAGAAAGCTTTAACTGTTAGACCTAACTCCTTTGCAAATAATAATTGATGGGGTGCCAAACTCGCACACCATTTCTACTACCATAGTTAGGGCGTCGTAGAAACATATGGCCGATATACTTTATTCAGGTAATTTAATGAGCTGTACCAGTGTAAAGCTTAGAAGGCTACTAAAAAGAGGCTGCATGACTGGTCCATTATAAATCAAACCAACGATTGTTACTTGGCCTAGAAATCTCTTACCAAACAGCATAGCTAAAGTGACGCTGAAATCAAATACCTGCACAAAACACTATTTTTCATTCTTTTACCCATTAGAATAACAGCAGCTCCCGGTTTGAAAGTGGCTTTTAGTATTGGATAAACTGATCTGAAGAAGCAGCGATAGAGAGTTTGAATTAACGCAACTCGTTCACTCAGTCAGTGGTAGAGCACAGAAGAAAGTGATAGTCAGAGGAAATAACATCCATTACAAAAGCTTCAAGCAAGGGATTCGCGCAGTACTTGGATATTCCATCATCTACATCGGTCAACTTCACTGGGTACGGATGCATGTGTGAGGCACGTTTGAACATGAGACACGTGCACTTTCGGGCGGTTCGCCGGTGGGATGGTACCGCAAACCTACTTGCAGGATTTCATGGCTACGTGCGCATTATCGCATACGCTGGCACACACGCACACGGTTTATACATGTGCAAGCACGCGCGCATGCGACGCCCAAAGGAGGTGATATATTGCAGTCATTGGTGTCTGCATACCTGCAAGGCGATGCAATCGACTGGAAAAGAGGGTGGGAAATTGAGAAACTGCAACTGGTGTGATATGCGGCCGCGCGAAGCCAGGTGGAGCAGTAATGGAGGTAGAATAACCGAGGGACGTTGAAGAGGAGGGGAGACCGACTTCAGATACGTAAAGTGCAGGTGAACTCGTTAATCATGGAAAGTGTACTTCAAACGGCGCCACATCACCATCGCTGAGATAAGCAGCCTGGCTAAGCTCTAGCTGAGACGTTTCATGAATGTCGTGGATCCTTTAACAGGTGAAGTAACTTCGACGAATCGAAAGACATGAATAACGCATAAATTAAGTAGTGCGAAAGCGGGATTGGTAACTAGAGACAGAATGATTGACAGTCCCTTTCACCAAGGTCCAAAGGGAACCAGTTTATACTGGTGAAAAGGATGCGTTTTCATAAATAATGTGAATGAAAGCAGTTCTGCGGATGGTTAGTGTTTGTCTCATCAGTGCTTTTGGAAACAACTCAAACGCTGCAGGACAGGGGGAAAAGCAATGCAAACGGGTCAATTAAGAAAACTTGCCATTACTACTATCCCCGGCTGGCATGACCTGTTGGCGATCATAGGACTGAACTAGAGAGTCTCCATAAATTGCACCCGAATGCGGAGGCAGAACAGTTAGACCGTCGGAGAAGGTACTACCGCTAGCACCGCTAGCTACACTGGGCGGACTCACGAGTCGGCTGCTGTCACTTGAAGAAGTGTAGTCGGATGTGGCACGATGGAGAGCAATATTGGACATTATTGCTGCAATTAAGTGGTTTCAGATGTCGAAACCAAAATTCCGCAAATATGCCTAGAACAAAGTAAAGAACAAAAATCTAACGCCTTGGACCAGCACAAGTACATACCGACTTGGGTCCAAAAAAGGAATGAGCATTTGCAACTGCGTTTTCAAGACCCCAACTCGTAAAGCCGTCAAGAAGTACGCGGACAAATAGGATTGCAATGAATTTCTCACATCAACGCTTCCACTAAGCAAACCTCCACAACTACACCCCACCCAATTATGTCTGAGTAAGGTTTTAAAAGTCGAATGGATCTATAACGCAGTTGGCCTTTACTGAGAATTATAGACGATTTGATTGGCTACCAGTAAGGTCGAGTGAACAAAGTCAGGCATTTTATGCTACGTTTCAAACCAAAAACAGATAAAATGTGCTGACAAAAGGATATGAACAAAAGATTAGTTCTTGAAATTCGGTAGGCATAATGCTATTTTACAAGGGTGAATAGTGAACACTTAACCAATCCATCTTTGATTTTCAAACACGAAGCTTCGTTTACAGTAATTTAAATTAAAATTAGTTCAAATTTGAATGGTTGATGATAGCACAAAAAAGAACCAATTATTGCTTCAAAGTAAGGTAAGAATACCGGATGAGACCTATAGTGAGACAGCCAAACATCCGAGTTTTTAGCGTTTAACGGCATGCATACATGCAGAAAAAGTAGAAACAATGTAGATCCGACAAGAGCTACATTCTTCCCCAGTCGTATAACAGCTCGGAAAGTCTAACAAACAAGGAAAAGAATATTTTTGACCTGTTTTTAATGTGAGTGCTTTCGAGCGCGAGAGCAAGCAGAAGCGCTGCCGTCGCACAAACGCTAGCTCGCCGACCCTGGCGGGAGGCAGGCCGTTTGAAGATCAGAAAAACGTACGCGCACAGCGTCAGAAGTGCGTACGCACCCAACGCACGTGCTCCCACGAGCGTAGCGCACGAAGCTTCAAAGAGTATGTGAAGCAGGCACGAGCAACCAGACTACTCGCTGTGCTGCCCTTTCCGTCTGCTGGGTGCGTGTGCATATAAGTAGCGGGAAAAGCCAGACAGCCTCTCAAATCCATCACCATCGTTACTGAGAGTAAGAATTCGACGGGAGTGCAGAGGCGGTCGCTGTGTTCTATCCCGATGCCTTGTTGATCAGCAATGGTGGTGGCAGACTTTTGCAGCGGAAATGAGGGCAAAAAGAGGACATATAGTTGTGTATAGCTAGTTATCTACAGAGTGCTGATAACGACTGTGGTAATAACTGCGGAAAAGTCAAAACCGCAAGTTGACAGGAAATACCTGGAATGGGAACGGCAGTGAACAACGCTGCGCTTCCGCTGCAGTGCTCTGGCTGAGCCAAATGAGCTTAGTAAGCAGCAGAAGAAAACTAGGAAGTAGACATTTTTGAAGTGTGTGCATATGTAAAGAGAGACACTACATTATACTTAAGCCCTGCAACGCATTCAATGTATAGCACAACCTGGGAACATGTCGCTGTAGGAATAGAATAATTTGCTAACTTTATTGTTAATAACAGGCGAAATCCTTTAGTATGTAAGAGCAGGAAGGTAGTCTCCAGATGATTTGGAGCGATATCACAACTATTTTCGCTAACACCACTTAAGTTAATAAAAAGAAACGGCAAACCCAACAGCCTCTGTGCTTGTAATCTACTGGTATTAAACATATTGCGTTTTGTCTAATGCACGAACTCTGAAGGGTTACCTAGAAGTTGGTTTAAAAAGATAAATTCCTACAAGACTACTAGCATTAACGAGGAATTAGAATATAATATGACCAGTTTCTGACCGATATCAACCTGGCCCAGACTGCAACAATATCCGTGCACGGAGACGCCCAAAGACTCTAATAGATGCGAATACAACAGTATGACCAATCCCTGCTATTCAATTAAAATAGGCATTATTGTCTATTGAGAAGCAGTTAGCCATCCGTAAATCGAACACTGAGCAAAGAAACTAAGACGCATAGCAAGACAGCCCGTCAATTGCAAAAAATTCTGGTATCGTTTAAGGATTTGAGATACAAAGAAACAAATGGCCTTTCAGCATAACAATGCAATAAATCCCATCGCACTAGAGTTGAGCAAACTTGCAGGATCCGGAGGTGTAAAAAAGAAACAGATATTTAAGCAGCAAGTCAAAAGTGATGACTAGCTTGACCGCAGTGGTTATAGAATGCGCCAAGAAACAGAAAACTACGTAAAATCAGGACTAAACGCCCACGCAAAAAACGCAAGCTCTTGCAGCAAAAAGACCCAAAAATTTTTTGAAAGAGGTGAGCCAACGAGTTATAAACAAACCAAACCATACCTACAACGGTTTAGAGGATCATAGACCTATGAGCGAAACCGTGGAAGCAATGTGGCCAACTAGCACCGGTAACAAATGTACCAATAAAAGCAGCCATATTAGGTTCTAGGTTACGTGCGGTAGGGAACCAACCATTACTTGGCATTATTATTCAACCATATACCATTAGGGAAAAAGGTATTCCATACGATCTGACCGTTTCCTCGTTACATTATTACTTTTTCATGAAAAATACCTCACAGCAATGAATGCATGATGATGTTTAATATCAGCATTTAATTGTATGGAAAAAAATCAACAAAAGTCTTGCGCAAATGTAAGCCATTAGTTTGTTCATTTTAGGGGTATTATATTCATTCGTAAACAAAATAGAGAGCAGGCAAATTAGCGACGCCAGTTAACGAATGAATGTGGTGTAAGAAAGGTGAAGGATCTTTTTGTGTACTTACCTCGCCATTCTCGCATTTTTAATGCTCGTCATTACTTCTCTACCAAATTTTTGTTGCTGTTGTGCTAATGACCATGCAAACATAACTATACAGGCGGCCCTTAGGAAAGTCAACCAAATAACTGTAGACCCTACACACGTCTAGGGTCTTTTCCGCAAAAGCCGTCATGCGTGCAAACTGAAAATATCATGGTTTAGGGTGTAAATCACTGGATTTTGGTTATTTAATATTTTTCCCGTATTAATGTCCTCAAATTCCTTAAGCAGAATTTTGGTTATTTGGCTTTCGCTTTTGGTACAGGGTCCGCAATACTTTGTATTTTTGACTGCCGGTTAAGGCAAATATAAAGCAACCATGTTTTCCTGCTCGGATGGAGGCGCCACCTTTGAGCCATGCCACCTTCCCCGGCCCAATGTATACATTATACCATGGTGTTATACCTTCCTTTGCCTTCAGGGCAGTCTTGGAACTCTACAGAGCTTTTTAAGCAAAAGGGGGTAGGGATATTTTAGGCCTGACCGTAGACGAATACATGGCTTGAGATATTACCGTCCTAATTTCCTTCCCTTCACTATCACATATCCTCCGTGTGAATGTGCAAGTGTCTAAAACACCTAATATTCTAATTCCTGTAGCGGTTTAAAAAGAGTATAAAAAAGAGGAATTGTCTACAGAAGCACCTTTCGAATTCATTACTGTACACTACTAGTTGGATTGATCTTCGTGTCACGTACGTCTTTAGGACCAATTCAATGGATACCCAACTTAGATAGGGGGCTTCTATGTGCCTTTACCATTGCACTTTCACCGAGCACGGTGGCATTTGCGTTTTGTCATCACCTTCAAGCCCTATTGTACGCCTAATATATGCATAACCTACTCGACCATCTTGGGCGCTTTTCCGTTCATGCAGGCTATTAATAATGTCGCTCAATGAGTAGTGATGCCCCAATAGGATAAGAGCTCAACCTTAACGCCACGTTAATTTCAAGTTTCGGTGTAGTAGGTGCTGAACTGAATAATGCTTACAATTTCTCGCATAGTTTATTTTGCTGAGTTTCCATTTCGCTGAGACCTTTGTTGTATCCTACGATACCTTAAAAAATGAAATCGGCAAAGTGGGAAGTTCATTTTTTTCCACCCTCGGCCACGGTTGGGAGATGCTTGATTGATCACTACACCGTAGCCGATTGGGCTGGCTCTTAAGCCAAGCTCATAGATCCAAATCTTTTTGCACTTCTTTCGAGTGGCTCGCCTTCTTTTGCCTTTAAAAGTCTAGAAGCGCTGTAAATGCAAGTATTTTTTTGGAAAAGCTAAAAATCAAAAAATATAATATGTGAAGGTTTAAATATTTTAAAAATCATTTCACCGACTGCTCTTATCTGCTATGACAACATTGAATCTGTCTTTAGGTAATCATTACAATCAAAAATGGCTATCAATCAATTGAACAGCCTGAAATATTTAGAATTATTTGCTCCTATGTCAGGTCGTATGAAGTTGGTTGCGCCTCCTTTAATTTTTCAGGGCTGTGGTCCTGGTGTGCGTTTTGGCACTTCAGGGTTCTCGTCACCGATGTTTGTTCCTGAAAACAACAACTTTTCAGACATTCTCCGACGACTTGATGAACTCTTTTCTGTTCATCCTAGCGAAAACTTGCACCTACCAAGTACCCTTGACCTGCTCACTGATTTGAGAGAACTAACGGATCGTCTTGGGAGTAAAATATGCACCTCCAATCTGGTCAAACTATGTGGCGATGAGAAATTTATTTGCTATTATAGGAACTGCTTGGATTATTTTGTGTCAGAACCCAAACTTAGCCCTCTGTTCAATTCGCGGTCTGCTCAAGTGAATAACTTCGCAAAGTTGCACGGCTTACTGTGGCACATTTGTCGACAGCACTGTACCGCAGGTCACTGGGTATGTGAAAAATTGAGCGCTCATAGGGTTCATGATTGGTTATGGCGCTTTGTCTCTTGCAGAGACTTAGTTGCGACAAAGTGTGTTCAGAATTCGCGTACGAAGTTGCTAGTTTGTTGGTCTTTTGGTATTCTTTTGCATATTTTGACACGAACGCAAGTTTCCGTGAATAGCTATCGCAATTGTAATGGTGTGCATATCTTGCGTCCCTTTCTTATGAAATGCAGAGTACGCAAGTCAAGAAGTCAATCGGAATATTTAAGAATGTGTGCTCTTCTGCTTCTGATACCTTTAGTTAACGAAAGTGAAAATAAATCCATCAACGCCGTAGAAAACTATGTCACATACCTTCTTTCTGCTGTCAGAGTCGCCCTTAAGTCGCCAGATCTTTACTCATCCCTACATAAACACCATCTGCGAGATCTTCTACGTGGACTTAATGGGCTTACTCGTTTTGATGCCAACAAACGGGTACTACTAGAAGATCATATACTTGATGACATTGTGACGATGTTGAAAATCGCGAAAGACCTTCCTAATTCAAAGGTGAATACGTTGCTTCAGTCTCCTGTTCCTAACACTAACTCGGATAATCTGGCCACGGAAGTAGTAAGACTGCTGTGGCAACTCTGCTTCCTATCCGAAACTAGGGGGCAGCTACCTCAATATCCATCACTTATTGATCTTTGCCGTGAATTTGGTGACAGTAGTCGCTCGCCGGCTTGTCGGGAAACGGTCGAAGGACTGCTGTGGTCGCTTTCTCAACCACTAACGGACTTCGAAAGGGGGGACATTAAATACACTCCCCTTTCGGACACTGGTAATCCCAATGGTCATATCGTCTTTGCTTGTAATCGTACCAACTATCACAAAACTGTGGATTTCCTAAAGCTGTCACTGAAACAACGTGGCTATAATGTGTATCTTGAACAGGAGAGAATGGGTGCGTTTTTCCAAATAAATCGTAGGTGCATTCATGGGTCGCATTCAACTTTCCACATTTCATAAAGCATTGTAAACTTAGTTTTAATATGCTTAGAATCTACCAAGATCGTATTGTATACAATAGAATACATTTGTCCGTTCTCAAAACGTTGGCAAAGTACCCGTGGGCACATTCGCTTAAATGTTCGTGACAAATAGTTTCCAAGTTAATGATAGGTAAAATTAATGCATTTAGTACGCACAGGTTGTGTAAAGTCTGAATAATCCTTATCACTGTATATGCACTTAAGGCGAACAAACTTATTCTATATCGTAAACATAATTCTCAAATTAGCTCAGTCAAGCAACCTTGACTGTTTGTAAACCTAACTTAGTACGGTCCCACCGGCTTTATTGATATCCTATGCCAATTTGCTCCAGTCAGGCTTGTACTCACGTCCTTTTAAGTCCACTAACTTCGTTAGGCTAATCTGTTTTATGCAATTGCGTCTTTGTTTTGCAGAAATGGAAAAGGCGCTAGAAAGTGCATCCGCTTTGATCCTCTGTCTAAGTTACTCGTTCAGCACTTCCCCGTTTTGCCGGCAGCAAGTTCTCTCTGCACTATCTTACGGTGTAGCTCTCGTACCAGTGCTTCTGGAAAGCAACTACGAACCGGAAACCTGGCTCCATTATCTCCTTGCGACCGTCATCTATACATCATTTACTGATCGTGATGACTTTGAGCGGGCTGCCGAGTCCCTGTCTTTGGCCCTCACGAAGTATGGGATAGTGAGAACAGTCTCCAGTACGGACGATGATCCTGATCCCTCTGAGTCCATTTTGCTACCTTCTACTGCATCACCGTGGCGTTCTATTGCTCCAAAAAACTATACAGGACGGGGAGTCCGCCTGCAGTTGTTGTCAGGTATGCCCAAAACGTATCCCGAACAAGACCTTGTCTATAAAGTTTATTCATTTGAGATTATTAATGTGGATTAGGTCCCTTTCAGTCAGCTTAATTCGTCGAGGAACCGAAGGCTTGGCTTTAGCTTAGCTAAGCTCGGTTGGATTTAGCTAAATTTGATGTGACTTCAGCTTTTCATCGTTCCGATCTATGGAAATTGAAGCATTTTTTGTGTTGATACTCACTTTCGCGTAATAATCTCCTTCTATGCCTCACTACTTTACCATTGGGGTGTTGTCGAGGGGTTACGGTCTTATTTTTTGCATTTGATTGCTGGATTATCGACGGTGTCAATACTGGGTCAATGAGTGAGTGTCACTTCCTTTTTTCGAATAATCGTTAGATGTGGGTTTAAAAATTTATGGAAATCGTTTGTCGATAACTGGCCTTCTGCAATTCCAGACTCAAGTAATGCTTCAACTCCAACCCCCAGCGAATGCGCCACTGCGTCTATCTGCCAAAGTTGTCAGCACTCACCCTTTTCCACCTGTAAGTTTCCTCTATTTGAGCTTCCAGATTCGTGTTGTGATATAATGCTGTTCGATGGAGCGCTATTCGTTTGCATATTCTTCGATTTTTGGAGTCCGTCTGTTTTGATCTTGCCATACTTTGACGGTTTCAGTAACCAACTACGATGCATAAACCATTTATTCCCCGAATGCTCCAAACGTCTCAATCATTAATCACAAAATTTTGTTTCTGCTAAAACACAGCTCCTATCACAGATATGCTAAGACATTCAATAGGTTGAAATGTCCCAGCAGTCGGTAGGTTTAGTCCTTCTGCATGATCTCGAAGTTCATGGTCTTTGCTTAATCCTTCAAGAAACTTATGAAGCTCTATAAAGATGTGCAACTTTCCTCAATTTGTGAGCGTCAAACCACGCACATATCTAGTTTATTTTGCTTTCTATAAAGTTGGTTTCTTTCGTGGGAATTTTTTTACCATCTTGATTACTCATTTCTCAAGTTATTTATGTTGTCTTGTTTTAAGATTACTTGCCTTATTACTCCATATTCAGCATGCTAACAAGGTCATAGAGTATTGGAATTAGGAAGACATGGTTGGTTTTGATCAGACAGTAGATTATGCCGAAAGACCATGATGACAACTAATCGATGTATTGAGTTCATGGCGTATTATGGGGTTCAAAAGACGTTCTTAAGTCGAAGCACCTTCGCATTGATGATGTAATTAGGGCAACATGTGAATATGGTACTAAGGCAAACATCAATTCTGCTTGCAGTCTCGAGTCTCCGGAGTGGGAGTTGCGATAGCTCGCAGGTGTTCTCGGTCTGGAGCAATGGTGAGGAGAGCGCAGCTGGCTCGAGACTGCAGGGGCACTCGCAATCTCAGCAGCAGTGGGAGGAAGATCAAGAGGCGGTGCTGGCATACCAAGCTCCCTCGCCGACCGTACGGTTGTGGAACGTGGAGCGGGTGCAACGATGGCTGGAGGAGAGCGGGCTAGCACACTACACTCAGGCCCTCAGCTGGCTCGACGGCAATCTGCTGTGGGAGCTTGCCTGGCACCGCATTCGCAGCTGCGACGCCTTCTTCTCGAATCTTGAGCATCACCTCAATATGCCACAACACGATCAAGTGCTCTTCTTTAACACCCTTTCCCTTCTCGCTGACGTCTCATAACTGATTTATGTGCTTCTAACCTCTGCGACAGTGCTGATCTCAATTCGTCTCTGCAGTTTCACAATTCATATGCGCCAATTCTGTGTAAAATGTGAACTGGAATTGTACAAACTCTTACACGTCATTTGATTACTTATGATGCATTCTTTTGTGGTTTTGCGTCTGCACTCTATCGCCTCATCTCAAATATCCCTATTGCTTTTTCGGAGGTACTAAATACAATACGTCACTGCAAATTTTCGATAATGCCAATGGTAATGCTATTGTTAGTAAATATTGCCACCACCACTTTACTACTATTAGCTATGAAGTCGCTAAGATTACGTGCAGGCTACTTTTCCATCTTCATCTTTACCTTTATCGAGGGCGTCTCCAGAGGTTTGTAACTCTGTGACTTGGACCAAATTTCAATTTTCTAGCTAAATTCGTTATTTATTCACGCAAAATGTCCAGTAAAGCAATCTGAAATTGTTTTTGGGGCATTGATTACGCGTTATAGGTTTATACGTCTCGCTTTTTTAAGCATCTACCATTCATTATCGTACGGTGCTTACAAAAATTCGCGGGCTGAAATTTCAACTAAATTTAAAACGAGTTTCTAACTGTTTGTGCTTCATTCACTTTAACCTGCGGGTGGTTCTGCTTTTTGCCATTTAGATTCGGCCAGTTCTCCTTTACTGAGTTGAACGAAAACCATTTCTTAATTGCATTGGAATAACTTATGGAAAAGACATGATAATGCGCATCTAAGCGTGGAAATATATTCAAATAACCCATTACATCTCTCGCAGAAAGTCGTAGTTAAAATCCTCGGGCCGGTAGGGTTCTCGTAGTCTCTCAAAGATCGGCCTTCTTGCAGCCGATGTCGCCACCGTCGAGGCCAAATCTGAGTGGAAATGGGTGGTGTGGGCTGTGGTTGTAGTGACGATGTCAGTGTCGCTTGTGGTAGCAGTAGCGGTGGTGTCAGAGACAGCAAAGGGGGCTGTGGCCATGGTAGTTCCAATGCCATCCAACGGCACCTCTTTGCTTGTAGATTGTGGCGCCTTGCCCCACACCGCGTGCGCGATCGGCTGGCCTTCGGCCAACACCAGCAATAGCATCATTACCGCCAGCGTACACGACGCAAAACTGTGTTCTAAATGTACCGTCTTCATATCTGCACGTCTTGTCGTCACCTAGGTGCTTGCTTTTATGCTCAAGCTCCTTTCAGCGCAAAGGTTAAGTAAGAAGGCAAACAGACACTTAACCCTTGCTCCCACCCCCACCCATGTTGACTAGAACTTACCACCAATCGCTCAAATTAGACACTGTTCCATGCATTTTCAGCATTTGGTAGTCCTAATAACAACTACATTTTAAAGTTTACTTTAAAAAGGCCACATCCTAAAGTAAAGTACTAACATTTGGGATCGAATTAAAATTATACAAACCAGTTTGGAGTTTGTCACAAAGAGAAGCCGTTAAGTAAACACCTGTTAATGCTATCAATAATTTCAAACTACTTTGGCTGTGGCAACAAACTTGTGCGTGTGTCGCGGCTGCCAATGCAGTGGCAATGAATGACCAAAATGTACTCAAAACTGATGGCTGTTTAGTAAAAGCAGTAATCTTAACAATCGAGGTGACACCACAAACTAATGCTACTACAAAGTCTTGGAATCAAATAACTGGGAACATGTACGTTTCGGAAAGGCACCAAGAGTCAGTTGAATTATTATTATGAACAGCAATGCCTTATGAACCGTTGAGGTGTAACCCAACCCAGAATTGCCTTAAACCCCTTTCCATTGTATTTCCATAGCAAAACGACACAGGAGCTCCGCAGAGACTTTTGAGCCACAATCTGAGGGTGCGAATGCGAATGCCTTTGAAAATAATCAACAATGGCATCTTTCATTCGCCGTTAAAATACACACCAAAATGAGTAAAAAATGGCCAGGGTAGTGTTATAAATAATAGATTAAAGCAGCTCAAGCCAATTCTGGTGAATTACGCCGTCTCTCCCTTAATTTCGCAAAAAAAATATAACCAATCGTTGAGAAACGACTTTCTCAACTGCGTTTAGTGTGCTAACCATACGTCTTGAAGCCCAATGGAAAATCCTTGTGCAAGGCAGAATTCAAGTAGTGGTCATGAGGCAAAGCATCGTAGGACTGTTGTAGCACCCCATGAACTCTTCCAAGGCGAAAAGCAAAATAACACAATCAACTCTGCAAATAACGCCAACCACGACTCTTTTTGTTACCACAGTGGTAGCAGCATCATGAGGGGCAAATCACAGCTCTGCAGCCCCTTAAAAAGGGATACCAACGAATCTCGGACTGAGAAGGAGACTGACTGTTATGTTTCTTTAAATGCACTTTTAGGTGGGAGGTGGGAAGAGAGCTCAAAACTCGTGCTTGTGGAGAAGTTAACTTACTTCCACGCCGAAAAAGCCGCCCTTTTAGCCTGTTTCCCCACCAAGATCGAATTGATTCCCTTTTATCCAAGGAAATAAAGGTGTCCCCTCACCAGGAGTGATTGCAGAGGAGGCACAGTTACCTTATTAAAGCCAAAAAAGCGTAAGGACTTTGACATTGAAAATGCTACAGAAAACAAAAGAGAATTTTTTCGAGCTCCATAAAATGTAACTTCTCTTATTACAAGCGCCATTTTCAATGGCACTGAAAATACTACGAATTCATAAAAGGGTGTTAATAAACTATTTTGGTGATATTTCACAAGGAAATAGCCAAAATCCAAGCGAATTGAAATTCAGAAAGAGGCAGACACGAATCTCTGTAGTCCAGTTAACTTTTCCACATCTGCATAAAAGCTTTTCGAAGATGATGTTGCAGTAAAAATTCTCCTTGAGAGCGTTTGAATTTCAATGTTTACTAAATGAACTGCAGGATTAGTTTGTTATTGTGGAAACTCTTCTTACTTTTATTACCAATCCAATTTTATCATACAATAGACACACAAAAGGAAATATTCCAGGAATAGAATTGTCAACTTTGAGGGACAACATTTTACGTTTGAGGCCTTAAAGACGCGCTACAAAGGCTGTGCTGGGAACAACGGGCTGCTAGAAATGGTATTTTACACTACTTGGACTACTTAAGACGTCCCTAACACAGGAAAAGGGCAAATGTTGAGGACTGTGCCATTTAGTCCATATCCTGGCAGCGTCTATAACCTAAGAAAACGGTTTTACACATCCTTCTAAAATTTTTTTAATGCCTTCGTTAAATATTTCAGGTCTTCCCTTTCTTGCTCACTCACACCCGTTTGTCTACCATCAAGCATGGATGCATGGATGTGCGGATAATCGCCAAGACTCATCGCCATGCAGTGGCCGCACTCCGACCTCTAGGAGCGGTCCCACTGATCGTAAACCCTCTGCCTGCTCGATTACTAGCAACAAAGACACCCATTCTGGGGTAGTAATAATGGCCCACCTGGCAGGGAGCATTACAGGGCCCAGACTGAAAGATCACAGATGCTTGAGTCTGCGCTAGTTGGTAAGGGAGAGTATATCATTAGACATACACCGGTTTTTCACCGATTGCAACGTGCACAGATAAAGTCAAATGCCTCCTTCATAAATGCTGATGCATTTAATTTTAGTGCTTTAGATTATGCAGAAGGGTGCAGGAAGGTATAGGACAGCCTTTCAACCTCGCACGCGAAGCTTATACCTGTATTTTGCCCAATACCGCCAATTTCGTTAGCAAATTACTCAGTCTGGTACCCAAATTATTTTGAGCAATTCACAATAAAACAATTGTCAAACGACGAATGCCTGCGAGGACTTGACAACGTATGATCTAAGCATGCGCTTGCATACGATCTCAAAATATGATTTTTAAGAGTGTTCCCAACAGTCCAAAGTTCTGCGCTTGCAACGCCTTTTTCTTAGATTTTGCAAAAACCCCAGTATCCAAAATAAGTTATTATTACACGAGTTAAGTTTATAGCGTCTTCTCCACTTAGATGTTAAATGTAGCAATTTAGTAAGAGCAAAGCATTTTCAAAAAGTATTGGAGAAAACGTCCCCAGAAATATGCAAGATCCAGCGCCGCATATGAACGAATATGGGGAGAGGCTTGTGTTGGATCAGTGGAACTGAAAGCAGGCACTTTGCGCAGAATCCGATGCCCACGGACGCTTTTGATAGCAGGATTCGGAGGCAGCAGTTGTTGGCTCTAGCCGTCCCCAAGGCGTCGATTTGAAGAAGAGTTCCATCGTTAAGGAGGCAGTAGCTCTGGAAGTGAGCCTTCAAGTGCAGCACGAATCGAGAGAAAAGAGCCACTGCGATCGCTGAAACACAAAATACTAACCAAGCAGCCCGTGTACACGAAACGGTTGGTGTGCGTGTCTCCACTTTGCCATCGCCTTTGCTAGAACCATCGCGAAGGTTCTCCTCATCTCCGTTCTGCCCTACAAATCAGATGTAACGACAATGCATTGAAGTCAGTCTGACACCTCTCTCCACTAACGTTACCAAGTAATGCCAAGAATATCGCAAGCTATCTGAACTCCATCATAACGCTTCAAGGAAGAACAAAACCTTGACAAAAACTGATCCTTGCATAGATGACATGGAAAGTATAAAATATGACCGTTGGATGTGCATCAAAGTTGGACGAAATGCACTTCATCTGTAGACACACAGCAACTTTCGCAACTCAAACCTTCTGTTTCCACTTCAATTCATTTTGATGCTGGGTCGATGAACTCGATGTCTGTCCACTTCGCAGCCTGAAAACTAGACGCTAGCAAAGTCTACCTCTGTCCTGATGCTGACTCAGGCACAAATTTGCAACACATATTGGCTCCTTCACCACCTTCCTGCACATTTTGTTCCAGCCGATTTGCATGATTATGTTGCTGTAAACGACGGCTTCTACACTCGTTCCTGCACACAGTCCTCACTAGAAGCCCACAAAGAAGGAGTATGAAGATGCCGTGAGCGGGAGCAGACTCGCCGGTTTGCAGCAATCACATCTTAAGTCTCCACAACCAAACATCCTGCCAATGATTCTTGTGCTGTGAGCTTGCACTACAAGCCTTGGCGGTTACCACTTTATAACCCTCAAAGTGATCAAAGTCAATTGGTTTCTTCCTCGCTCCCCATCCTCGAGTGAGATTACACAGCAGAAGTGCGGCAAAAGCGCAAGTTTGTGCAATTACATGAACCTACTGGCGACGCTGGGATTGGTCAGTATCAGGCTACTGAGACCTACCAGTTCTCCGATCAGCTGCATGCAGATCATGTAGACAATGGCACCGGTTCACTGCATTCCGACTCCACGAATGACTCCCGAGCACACGCCCTTGTAAGAAAAATTTTTTTCCATCAGTGAATACTGAAACTGGTCGAAGAAATCGTCGAAATTCGCGACAACGCAGATCAGTAACTTGGTCCGGTTTGCAATTTCGTTTCCACCTTACTGGCATATCTGTGTAAAGGGGTGCCACCGTTCATTGTACTATGAGGAGGAATCGAACGATTCAGTCGAATTCGAAGACTTGCACCCTGCGACAAGTTGGTGTTCCACTCGTTGTACAAGTGAAATGCGAATCCATGCATGATAAACCTCTTAAGAGATAATGGCCAGTATTTACAAGGACTAGCGTCTTGTTACCACCAAACTCACGCCCTGATAAACTCGCCCCTGTAAAATGGTGAGAATTTGCAAGCAAAGTTGTTCCCAAATTTCACCACTAGGCAGGATGAAGAACCTACAAAAGAGTAATATGGTTTAGGAGTGTGGCGTAATCATGTGGTTCTGTTTACTCTGAATTGCTTACTTGGAATAAGTGTACAGAAACTTCAAGTCTCGTTATCGTGTTGGCATGCAGCAGTAATATTCTACGACACTATCCTTTCCTCCACTTTTAACTAAACCTGCAAATACGAGGGGTGACCATACTCTCTACTTCCTTATATCCCTCGAAAACGGTGAGGATGAGGGTGTTTACTGGTCCTGTCAAAGCGTAACACGTGCCGGTTGATAGTGAACCGACTGGTCACCAAGGCAGTTATGGTGGAGAGCCGTCATAATGTGGACAGGCCCATAATTACTTGACACAAATCACATCAGTGACAGCAGTGTTGTGAGTCCCAGATGCCCTGAAGTTCACTCGCTGCTAAAAAAGGACTTTCCCCTACTGTCGTCTGAGTGGATTGAGACAGGCTCGAAGGTGACATTCCCACTGTAGCGGAAGCAATAGACTCCAGTCGCCTAGTCGTGGCCAATAGCATCAACAACAAAGGGGCAATATTGCAGTTACTCACAAAACTAAACAACTCACAGGAAGTGAGGCAGTTTGGATACACCCATAGTTTGCTTCACAGCTGGCCTAGATCCCGTAAGGTTCCCGTCTGGTGGGTGTCTAATGCACGGTCCTCAGGCATCACTTCCTATGGAGCTGACTAAATCTCAAAATCATAAAATTACACCACAGGAACACACGAATGTTTTGAAGTCAGGCCGTAACTTGTGGAAATTAGGCCATCAAAATCAGAGGGGTCTGACACGTTGTGACTTTTTTGGGCGATTTTCTAGACGTTGGAGGCTTTACAGCATGCATTTCATACTAATTTCATGAAATACTTCCTTTATCGCCAAGACAGCAAAAACCAGTTGCCGGTGTGTTGTACTACTTGGAAAGGCAAACTGAACGGCAACATAAGGCTCAGGTGGGCTGACTCGTCACAACAAATCAGGACACCTTTAAAGCATGAAAACAACCTTTCAGCTTTCAGCCTACCTCCTCAAGTGAAGTGAATGCCATTCCTCATGGCAATTATTTAGTATGCGTGGTCCAAACCTGCGTGTGCGGAAATACTTATTAAATGTGTGGTTGTAATGAGTTGGGTGACAACTTTTGTTGACGCCAACTGCTACTACTTTTGCAGTGAACGAGTAATGACACTTTGATGAAATGTATGTAGCTGACAAGATCAGGGTGGTCAAGTCAATGTGCCGAGGCTTTAAAGAGGGAAGTGGGCATCACCATTCCTGAGAAGCCTCCTTTGAACCAAGCGCACGCATGTTATGAGGACCTACGGATCGCCAGTAAGTGTTCGTGGCATATGAACTCGCGCCAGGAACACTGAAACAGCAGGCACATGCGTGGAATAGGAAGCGTAGTACAGCCAGACCATCCTTAAAGCAGTGTTGACAGGAGTACCTATTGTGATTAAGGCAGCACGCGTCGTCGATCTTGGTCCTACTGCTTTATTCGCCCCAAAGAACTGCCCATGGGCACAAAATTGCGCCACCTTCCACTCATGCTGAAGTTTTTGTTACTAAGTGCGCTTTCAAAGTATAAATCCCTGAATCTATTGGGAGAGTTTTAGCAGACTGGGCACAAAGAAAGCCTCTTTCGTTTCTAAAACAAGAAGTTTCATATCAACAGATTGAATATACTCCCACTTCAGCGTGATTTGCATTTCTGTCGCCAAACGCCTGGTTTAAGACAGGTTGAGGACTTTGGGCAAGTTAAAAGACCACAATTCCCCAACGCCACGATTGTTTTCGGGTTAGCTTACTATTGTCTAAAGCAGACACAGTTGCCAAGCAGTATATGAGCTTATTTGTTTATGAAAAATAACCTCAGTTGCGAATTACAAACCCACGCAAATCCAGCGTTACTGCAAAAATTGATGAGGTAGTGAGCACCTGCGCTGAAAAGGTTGCTTCTTATGTGGATACTCCTTGTTCTAAAACGCATGTGATAATTAGTAGAGTTGAGCGGCGGGAAACGGAAGGAGAGTGGGCACATTCACTTGCCTGAGGTAAGATGTATTTGGTGAAGACTTCAATTATTGTTATAAACTATGAAGAGTTGCAGTGACTCAGTGGAGAAGAGACCACTCGCAAATAGCCCCGGCATAAGTTCCAGATGGCAGTTTATGGTGTAACTATAGAGCAACTAAATTTTGGATTTTGATCCTCAAGGAATGATGCAGATACTAGCCTTAGTTAAACACAAGCCCAGTGAGGCTCCTTCGTCTAGAAACGAAAACAACCGAGCATTTTTTTCTCTGCAGTGCATCTCAATCAAGCTCTATACTCCTGTGTCAATGTCGCTAATGTTTCCTGAAGTTTTACTTTTACCAAGAACAGGTCCAACTCGCAGGCGAGTTTTCAAGGCTTCATTGAGTAAGTTATGGATCATTCCGATTGAGGTGTCAACGTCAGGTCAGTCTAACTTGGTTATTAACGGCAGTGGCTTTGTTGTGAGGACAATGAGCTCCATGATAATGTAGATCGCCCAACACGGAAAGATGCAGAAAGTCAAAATAACGTTTGTTAAAATTCATACATAGCCTCGTGAAATATCTCCATAGAGAGTGTGTACCATTTACAGGGCGAATATTGTTTTACGATCCAGCATTCCTACTTTGCAAACTTATATGCAGCAGTCTATCGCAATGCTATGGCACCACTGAAAATGCATGCTCTGCCCGTCAAAGGCACAAATAACATACAAGAAGGGTGGTGGTGTGTTGAAACACAGCTATGGAAGCCCTTATGAGAAAAAATCCGCATTCTGCAGTACCTAATTCGACTCTAATAGACTGCAAATACAGGTAATAATGGCTTGGCATTCTCTAACCGCAACATTATTATCTGATCTCTTTGAGACAAGGTGAAAAAGATGTCTACACCGCTAGCCACAGCCAACAAACCTCATTGGACTTGGACACTGATGCGAAACCTGTTTGAACCACCATGAACCCAGTGTTAACGACAAGTACGCCAAATTTGCCACATACATTACTGCAAATAAACTTTTTTTCTGATTTCGATAACATAATGAAAGGAAGCATAAAAGCACGCATAATATCGACTTTGAGGCATGGGGAATTGGAAAGATCGCGATGCGGAGCATGAGACTGAAAAATCTGTTGAGCTAAGGGAACGGGGAAGCATTCTATGGGTCTCTCTACTTCCTTTCTTTGGCATTAGAGCAGATAGACAATCGCCGGAGGGGAATACCTGTGGAAAGAGAGTTTCATTAGCCGTAAGCAGCCCGATTCGAATTTAAACGCCTGTTACATGAAAAACTGAAATGGCGAGACCACCAGTGAGCGCAAGTGGTGACCAAAGAAGGCTTTTCTTATATCGGCTGCTTTTTGCCCATTATCAAACAGATGCATCCATGCCCATTCTGATGTAACGCAGACGCTATTTCACTATAGAAATGCTTGTAGCCAACGCAGTGGATCAGTGCTACTGCTTCTGTGCAAGGCCCGAGGAGTAACTTGCGGGAGCTCCGGGACAAAGGTGGGAGGCTGAAAAAGGGTATATGCACTTGCTGTTGCACCGCCCAAAACGGCAGGCTCAAAGCCACAAGGTGGCAGTGAAGGATCTGTGTACACAGATAGAGGAACACAGGCAGTAACAGAGCACTGGTACAGTTATTAGGAATAGATTGCACATTTTGGGTTTAATGAATGTCCTCAACTCGTTATTATACGTGCGTTGAGCTTTAAAATTGGCATACAGCATGGGTATCACTATTGGGAGTGTCATCATCGCCAGACATGGAGAAAATAGCGAACCCATAGGCCCTCCTGCTTTGATAGTAACTCTTCATGCAAGTCGTAGATGCTGCCGATACTCTGAAAAATAATTTCAGGCCTAGTATTCACGAAAGTTACCAACAATGCAGCTGTCTTCTGTGAGCAAACTCAAACGGTCTGGAATTATGGTATTGGTGGCGGTAAAGGAGGTAGTGAAGTCGCTCTCAAAAGATTTAGCTACTCGGTACTGAGAATTCTTCTCGCAGTCTTTTCATCACCTTTCAATCATAATGGAACTTGCTCTACACAACAAGATACATACCTTAATGCCGAACACCGCAGACTGCACTAAAATCTGTTCAGATTCAACTTTTTAAATATTGTATTCGAAGATGAATAAACCTTTTCACACTTCTACGGGCACTGCTACACGTTCACTATAAAATAGCTACAAGTATTGCAGGGAAACAGGATAGTCTCCCCTAAAATGACACCAAAATCCGTTTCATTACGCAAAAATTCACATCTGCATCTAAGTCGCCTCTCAGTATGTCTCCAAGCTAAGCAGCTAAGAAAATGTAGGCAACGAACACCGATGGCCGATTGGTCTCTTGCCGTCGAGTTCCTTATATCGCATTGTCCAATGTAACCTTCGTTCTACGATAATAAATTAAGGACATCCAAAAAACGCTGGCACGTCTAAGGTAATTGTTGAGAGCAAGTGAGTGCCAAAGGCCTACCTCTAGGTCTGCGTTTCATTCTATTTAAAGTGTAATAACTTAATAGACCGACGCAATTTTTCACCCCTGAAGTCTAAAGTTAGAGGTTTCCCGCAAGTAAAGTATCCAGTCACTGCACTAATAAGAAATAATCAAAAATTAGGTAAACAACCATAATAACGTGTATGCTGCAAGAGGATATAACTGAATGGAAGATTGGTAGACTTCAAGAGCCCCAAACCAAGCTGAGCCAATAATAATAAACAAGCCCCATTCAGTCTCCTTAGGAGTAATTAGACGTCGGTCTAATCAAAACAACCTCCTTTTTCTTATTCCTTGAATTTTATAGCAGTTATAAAAAAATTCGGTCATCTCTGACTCCTCCAAGAATGACCAAGGCCAAGGCAGCACGCAACACATGTTGCCAAAGAAAGAGAACGGCAAGGCTCTATGCATGATCGGATGACTACGTCGGCGTGTGAACCCATAGCCTACGGAGCAAAGGAGACACGAATGTGGGGCCAGACAGAATAATTAGTTGCTGAGTGCATAGCTGCGTCGCCATAAAAGTAAGTTATCAGATGCCGTGCTCGTGCTAGTCCATGCAGTCGCATGTGGTGAACCATACGGGAAAAAAGGCCCGCCTCTGACATGCTAAAGAATGGAGAGGTCAAACAGGAAGGAGGCACTACTCAGATGGAGTAATTAACTTGGCAAATAAAGGCAACATTGGCCTGCTCAATGTCACCTCCTTGGGTCGTTGCCGTCAGCACTTACCATGCTTGCCCTCTGTGCCGACCTTCATAACGTAGTTGGCATTTCAGCAACCCCACTCCATCAACTACTGCAGCCAGGATCAGTAGTTAGCAATCCATTCCCGAGAAAAGGCAATGCTAGTGGCACTCAACACTGGCAGTGCGTCAGACCGAGGAGACATCAAACCTCAGTTCCCCACTAAGCGCACGCACATCTCACCATGACACCCACTTCCATAACGCCATTATGTCTTTTGCTAATCTGGCTCATCGATGAAGTATTTTGGACCCGTGGACCAACGAGGGGAGAGACAAAAGCTATGCACTGGTAACACCAACGGCAAATCTTCTCAAATATCTAGTGGGAGAGGTGATCTACGTGACACCACAGACAACAATTTGTAGGCAGCGAGATTCCGCGCGCACCCAAAGGTAGTCTGAGATGTCATTGGCGGAGTTGACTTACTGCGTGACATAGAGACTATTCAAGATTTCATAAAGCCTGTCAACACTGATCACCGAGGCAGTAAGTCGACTGTGCTGCCATCTTCAATGGGCTCCCAAGGTGAGGGCAGCTGCAAGGTCCCGTTTGGGACCTTTTGGCAATGCCTGCGCACAAGCGAAGGAGTCTCTGTTCTAGGCTCACTCAAGCCACTGACGACGAAGGGTAGCACTCCGAGTGCTCCTAATATGCTAATCTACTCTGACATCCACCAACCCCACCGTACGGAGAGGTAAGCTCTGTGACAGACTGGCTCCCATATAAGCTATCCCCAACCCACTGCATGATGCATCAGAACCATCCTCCAGTTTTCTCCAATGGCGCACGGAGCACAACTACCACCCAGAGGCGGTGGCGGACCATCTTCAAGAAGCTATTTTGACCATTTGGACACTGAACTCGCAAATACGCCAAATTTTACAAAAGCCAGTCAAGTATTCTGTACACATAATTCCAATGATCAGGACGGTAGGGAAGGCTGATTGCACCGCACACACCCAGTTACGAAGTGAGCAGCATCAAATGAGCAGGCGGAACTTTGCAGCCTTCTAAGCCTGACAGACAACTTCAAAGCCCTGCCTTCAAGGTCTTGCCGAGATACCATGTTCACTGTGGAAGCTAACCGAGAAGCAGACTACAATATTGGAATGGGAGAAAGTTTGCGTTGAAGCGCTGAAGCGTTGAAGGAACTGGGCAAACGCTCTGCTCAACGACAATTGCAGTACACGCCACACTCGACCCAAAGCAATGTCCAACCATTCGTCCTCAACACTGACGCCAGTGACGGCGCCTGTGGGTAACACACTCTCACGAGAGCATGGACACAGGCATTTGCGATGTTGACTGTTGCACAGGCACTTCATAGTCAGAAGAAGCCATCAACAGTGGATTGGGCTGAGAACAACGCACCACACAGACCACCTCACCTCCCACTTTTGCAGGGAACTGCAGCAGCATGGTTTCATCGTACACCGTACACCGTACACCGTGCATCGTACATCGTTCCATCGAGGAAGCACACACAGTAAGCAGAAGCCTTATTCTACTAAGCAGGCCTCAAAAGCAAGGCGGACAATCTAGCTACTGTCAGTACTTCAGGTGGACTGAGTGAATACGAGTGGAAAATGACTCACAGTGCTGAGCACGATGCGACTCTGGTGTGTGATGGGTAGTTTACGGGCCAACAGCAAATAAGACAAGCTTGCATGGGAGAATTGTTCAAAGCTGTCTCCAGAGTATGCGATCTCATGAAGGCAAGGTCGGATCAAGGCGCCTTAGCACCCAGTAGTCCCACGGTCATCAGTGATAACAGGCATCCCAGAACTTATCAGGAACAAACTGGCCATTTACATGCTATAACCCTGTGGTTATGCACATGAACAGGGCTTCTGGCGGTTCTTCGCTCGAGTAGTTGGTGGGCCAAAGTTTCGACACAGACGTAGTCGTTTGCCGATGAGAATGAGTAAGCCAAGGAAAACGCTCGGTGTATGCGTGCTTGCTGTGAGGTAAAGCAGACACGGTGGGTCCCAATCTTGTGTGGGTAGGGTGACACTATTGTGATCATTAGCACACTCAAGTATCCACCACCAGTGAATTGTGAATAACGCCTATCCCATTCCCCCACAAACACTGTCGCATTCCACCACAACATGCCAGACTACAATGGGAGATCGCAAAGAGTCGTGTGACAACTCACAAACCATTCATGCCAACACCTGGGCTTGTGGCTACCAACACAAGGCTAGTGCAACTCTGCACCCTCGCCCCACTGCGCTCTTCATAAGGGCAGCCAAATATTGCCCAATGCTACCCAATCCACTGACTAATTACTCCTTTCACAATGCCCATCCCCTCGCACTACCAACCGCATTTCACTTGAAGACATTGCGGAGACACAATGAATTGAATACATGCTTGCACCGCTAATATAAGGCAAGCAGAGGAGGCTGGACTAATGCCAACAAGGTACGATGCAATGCCTGTGTGTCCTGCTACACCTATCATGAGCCTCTAAGCTCGACTGTCCTCGGGGTTTTGTCGATACGCATTCTTTGCAAGACTTTGAACGTCTGCTCAACTCCACTTTCCTAAGGGCACCATTACAGTAGCCCTCAAATCCGCCCTCACACCGACAGTGCATGTGTAGAGCATGATGCACTCTTCCGCCTTCAGGGAAGTCGCCAGGATACACAACGCCTAGGAGCTACAAGCCTTACTCCCGCTTAAGACATGCAGCAGATCCCAACCTACCGTATTCATGGATGCACACAGATGCTAGTACGCGCGGCACTCTGAACGGGACTTCGTGTGTGTAGGTGCCAAAAGTAGGTCCATTTTATCTCCTACGCATCTTACTCACTGTGCATTGGCACTACCACCTTATCCAGCACATGTTTGTACAAACGATCAGCTGACTGATGCTGTAACACTTTGTTTATTTGATTGCCGATTACAGTCAACTGAGTGGTCATATTGGCCTGTCCGGCTAAGGCTGGCTTTCAGGTCGTGTCAGCTGTCACGATCTCTCTGTCGATTGAGCATGTATACATATGTGTACACATTCTGCCCTAGAGTTTTGCCTTCCTTTGCCTTCAAGCAAATCTCAGCATGCTACAAATATCAATTGGCATACAAGTGCCTTGATTCTTCGAAGAGGTTTTTGATGTAGTCGTGTTGTTGGTTTGACTATCGGTGTCGGTAGATGCCCACTTGATTGGCCAATGATAGGCATCATTTCGTCTTCCGAGAAGCCTTGCAGCACTACAATCAGAATCGCCCTCCTGGCACATTTTCCTAAAGACGAAATACCTGCAGCAATGCATATGCAATTTTTCTAGGTTCAGCGTTCCAGACGCTTTGCTTGCCAAATGTTCGATTCGTACATCCCATCGCCTTTTATTGCATTATTACTATTACTGCTTCACTACTAGCTCGCTCAGCTGTCAATCGCACAAAACAATTTGACGCAGTGCAACGCACCAATAGTGGCATCATGCATTTTCTCATCAATCAAACACTCACCGCCAGAGTGGTCGTATTTCCACACTGTGGTTTAAAGCATTCATCAAACGTGCGCCTTTTATAAATGCGGACGGCTATCCTCTGTGGTTGAACGTGAGTAAGTATGGGGGGTATTCATATGCCCTTACAGGACGTAGTTTCTATAAGCGTGTACGAGTTTAGAACCAATTTTGCCCACAGTGCCGCGTTGTGTCAGTTCTAGTTGGTGCCACTGTCCTTGTGCTTGGTTCATTGAGTGCGTCCTAATTATAATCAGGAGTTGTAGGCTGCCAGAGCGTTTCGTGGACCTTCCAATTTCCCTGCTTAGGAGAGCATATTTTGTGTAGCATGCAATCGTTGCCTGCTGGTCGCAGGGGACGCATCGACGTCAATGGGGTATCCCTCATTGATCTTAAGGCGGAAATCGCCCGTCGTCAAAGCGAGATGGAAGCGAAGGCGACTACCATCCCGAACGTCTCAGGCGCGGTGCTGAAGCGTGGTGGTGACGGGAGCGGTGTAGGTGTCCTCCTGAGGCGGCCTCCTTCTCAGCCTCAGAAACTGAGGGTGAAAGAGGAGGCTGGTGGCGCGAAGGGAGCTGTCGAGGGGAGGAGGAGGACGTTGACTGGGATCGGGCTCGGCGCAAACTGGAGGCGAAGGCTCGTCTCTACGAGGCGCTAAAACAAGCTGCTGCTACACATAGTAAGGAAGAGGACGATGACGACGACAGGGCTCCACTGGTCGATTTTGAACGGAAGGCTGTGGAGGAGGAGGAGCGATGCGTCACCGACTCTAGTGATGAGGAAGCGTGTGAGGATCGTAGTAGTCTCTGTAAGGGTTTGTGGCGCTTGGATTCGTGCTCGTTATTCAACGCTGTAAAGTTATGCACTGCTTATTTCGGTCATTCTCAATCACTTTATGCAAGGTGTGCTCGTTTGTATTTTGACACATGGTGCAGTTCTTAGATTTTCATTCATTTCTAACAAACCTTGCACAGTTTATTCGAGAGTGTGCTTTACATTCACTGGGACATCTTTGTTGTTGGTGTTGTTGTTGTTGTTGTTGTTGTTGATGATGATGATGATGATGATGATGATGGTGGTGGTGGTGGTGGTGGTGGTGGTGGTGGTGGTGGTGGTGGTGGTGGTGGTGGTGGTGGTGGTGGTGGTGGTGGTGGTGGTGGTGGTGGTGGTGGTGGTGGTGGTGGTGGTGGTGGTGGTGGTGGTGGTGGTGGTGGTGGTGGTGGTGGTGGTGGTGGTGGTGGTGGTGGTGGTGGTGGTGGTGGTGGTGGTGGTGGTGGTGGTGGTGGTGGTGGTGGTGGTGGTGGTGGTGGTGGTGGTGGTGGTGGTGGTGGTGGTGGTGGTGGTTGGCTGGCTGATTGTTCTTCTTCTTTCTCTTCAAGTGGGTTCCTTCACCTTCGTTGTATTTCTGCAAATCAGTTTGTCAGTTCACAGTCTGTTGGGCATCACGCAGGTCGGGTGCTGTCGAGATGAGGTTAAATTGGTGTCGATAGTTGTGTAGCACTGTGGGTTGCATGAATTTGGTTGTGGCACTTCAAAAGCTGCCTTTCATCGCTTCAGTGAGGTGATATCCAACAGGTTGGTGAACCGCTTCACTTGGAACTACTCATGTCTTAAGAACAAAGGTAGGATTGAGCGAAGTAATGAGGTTGGCTTTTGGTCTGTGGTGGATGGTGTTTGCAGAGACGATGAAAAATTCTCTGTTTCCTCTTCAGCGAGACAATATGCTAGCGTCAAAGCTGAGCCAGTGAGTATTCCAGAAGGTCCGGTGACGTATGCGCATTTGCGACAGGGCGAGGTTCGTGACCATGGCACGGGTTTCTATGCCTTCTCTGCCGACGCGCAGCAGCGCTTAGCAGAGCAGGCATCGCTGCGTGAGTTGCGTCGTCAGACGGAGCGGGCGCGAGAGCGAGTGGAGGAGGAGCGTGCGAAGCGCACTGTCGCAATGGGTCGGCGGTTGGCGCAGTTGCGCGCTCGTAAAGGGCTTCCAGACGTGGCCACGGCAGCGGCCAACTTGCTGGAGAAGGACACGACCGCGGTGCAACCATTACCGAGGCCTCCCTCGCCACCTCCGCCTGTCTCTGTCTGCGAGGGCGTTGTTGGTGAACAGCTGTGCTGTGACGACCTCGACATTGCTTCCATGCTGCGTCGTCTGCGTGATGAGGCGGAGGTGAAGCAGGCAGCAGCTGCTGCGGCAACGGCCTCCACCACCACGGTGACGGCTGTGTCGTCGGGAGCCACGGTCCTGCCTTCCGATGCGCCGACTCCGTTGTCGAGAAAGCGTTTCACAAGGGAGTGGGACCGTGGGAAGTCTTTCGTGTCCCCACCGCCCAAAAGTCGTTTCGCTGCCCACCACCACAAATTGAGTGATGAAAGGAACCCAGAGTTTGCACCACCTGGATTTTACAGTTAGTGTGCTTGGTCTCTTGTGAATAGAAATGCTACTGTCTTATTGAAGTATTCATTTGGCTCGCGCACGTTGGGGCTGTGAATGTTTCGAGCGGTGCTTGCCTGCACATGGAACAGGCTGGTTGAAGTTGTTTTTGGGGAGATGTTATCATGAAGGCGATATTTTGGAGGAGTAGTGAGTTGGTGTACATTTCGTCGGGCCATATTGTGTAGCCGTGTCAACTAGGTCGGAGACCACTGTGCTTGCGGGGGTGGCGCAAATGTAGAAAGGTGGCTGGGAGTTGGGAATGCTCGGGTTTGTAGTCGGAATGTGATATCTCTGAGGTGACAATGGCTACTTTTGGGGGCTTGAGACCCATGTGGCCGTGACTTTTGCTGAGCTTGGAAGATCATCATTAATGGATGCAGTGGTGCCTACCGGTAGCCTGATCGTGCAATTGCATGAGCAGCAACGGCGAGTTCATTTCGTTTGAGGCACAATTAGCATGTGGTGGACGCTGTCTGTGGTGGTGGTGGTGGTGGTGGTGGTGGTGTCGCCTTTGGCTTCCCTCTGCACGGGAGCGTAAATTGTGAGCCTTGCAAGAGGTCTCAACAAATGCCATTAAGAGTGAGGCTTTTCGGATTCGAGTGGATGATTTGTGCAGACGCTGGTTCTGTGGTAGACAGTGCGGTAATGAGCCTAGCAACGTTGTGAGCCTTGGTGTGCAGGCACTCGTGGGTTACAATCCGCTTCCTAAAGGGGCTTGATGCACTGGGTTCGGAAGAAAAGCAGGTGTGCGAAAATGGCATTTAGTGTTTCGAAACACCTATATGCATGCATGTATGTGTGAATGGGGGAAGCTTTCGTCAATTCCAGTTACTCGATTTGATTGACTCAGAAGTCGGGGCGTGGACCTCACACCATTCAGCAGCGGTGGTGTGGCTCGGGGATGCTCCGCTGAGGCTTTTCTTCCTTAATTAATTATCGGAAGTGAGGCAGTTATGTTCATTGTCGGAACACTGGGTACTGCTAAATTTTACAATTTATTTGATATTATCGGTGTTCTCCCTTGCATACAGTTATCAGCAACAGAACGAACATATTTGGTTTTTTTTTAAGACTTGCGTTTTGAGTTGTTTATGAAGTAGTAGACCAAGGTGGCGTGGAGAAAGCATGTTTCTCAACGCGTAGAAGATATGACCTTTGACTCTGCCCTCAGGTCATTCTGCAGATTGGGAATGCGTAGAAAGACTAGGTTTTAGTTTATTTAGGTACGAAGTTGAAGAGTATATTGTGTCACTGCACTGTCACCTTCCTTCGCTATCGTAGGTAATATTTGCAAATGGTAAGTTCACCTGTCTCAAGCCGCCCCTCTTCTTTCTGCACTATGCGCTACAACGCAAGTATTTCTTGTGTTTGCTGCGTACCTTGCAAAAGACTATATTTGGCTACTGTTTAAAATGTGTGTCACCTTCTTTCCGAAGTTCAGTGTTCTCCGATGGTCATTTTGGGTATTATTTTTCTAACGGACATGAGGGAAGGTACGGCTTGTTTAAGCAATTCATACCGTCATATAATTAGCTTGTTCATGTAAGGTCTCAATTCGATTTTTAGTGGTCCACTTGCTGAAAACGACATGTTGGTAATGACTAAAGACTAATACTGTTTTCCATCCCTTGGTCAGGGTGTATTTGAAGAACCTCCCTCATTCGCCTTCTCTTCTAAGTGGCTACCTCAGAAACAACAAGAGCGGTTGCTCTACAATATTTATTATTCCAGACTAATAACAAAGGACAGTACCAAGGGCAACGGGATGATGAGTTTAGGTCCGCTCAAGGGAACTTAGAGATCTCGTAAAGCATGAGGTACATATTGTGTTCTCAACTGTGCTCTAAAAAGTGCATTTAAAACAGCATAATTACTACACAGGCATCCAAATGAAACTCTACTTTAATGACCCTAAGGTTTGCTACTCAACTATTGTTCGCTCCCCGCTAACACCAATGTATCACCCTGAATCCTTATAGCAGTGTGAAGAAATATGACACCAATGCATATGGGAGCTGAATGGTCTTTATCTTACCCATATCCTATGCCGAGGGTAGCAGAAGCATAAATTATGAAGACAGTGATCCCGTATTCACGTAGTTCAGCACACCATTTCGCAAACACCAAATATGCTTTAGGCATATAAAAATAAATGCAACGCTTTCATTGCCAATGCATCCTTTCGGTTCAACTTTTGAAATTACAGCATGGTTGAATTAGTAATCGATTGCGTTAATAATAGCTAGGTAGAAACCAATCCGGATTAAATGGGCTTGAATTGTAAAATAATTTAAAGTGACGTTTACTACGCAACTTTCTCGTTGGGTTTTGCTTGGCCACTATTTTTCCCTGCTCAATCGTTTTAATTGACTTGTATGTCGGCACACTTTGCATATGCTCCATCTTACTCGTTATCGCTTTGTTGTGTCAATGGTGTGGCGCTCTTCGTGTAATTCCCAGCGGAAGACTGTTAAGTGTTTCGTTAGTAAGGGCGAAAGGTATGCAGAGGCTTCATATCGGTTGCCGCCAAAAGCCGCTGCTCTTCCGCTCCCTCCACCAGACTGGATTTTCGTACAAAGTGGGGATGAGGATTCCCAGTTGCAAAGGGAGTTGGTATTACTTCGCGAAATGCTTAAAATGTCAACGTAGTCTCTGATTCCTTGAAATTGTACATATCTTCTTTCCGTGTACATTCCTACTTGTACATCTTGTATATACATATTCACCGGTCCCCTTGGGGCCACCAAAAACTAAGTTTTTTTGGCGCTTGTATGCGGAGATCGTAATTATTAGCACAGGTTTGTTTTGTCTATGGGTTCGAAATTTGGTCTATCGGAATTACAGGGCCTAGTCATCATTGTTGAGATCCTTTCCTGGCATGTGGCTATGTCGTCAGTGCGGGATCGCTGGACTCCATGCATGTTAGCTTCCTCTTAGCTCATTCGGCTCGAACCCCCATGTCTTTTGTGGTAGCATTGTTAATTCGAAGCTCACTTGGTAGGTCTAGTTACCCAGCTTCGTGTCCGTGCTTTTTGCGCTCACTGGATCCGTGAATGCTATATGGACGTCGCCGACAGCGGTAGCACCTGCCTTACGGACTGTGGGGATTGTGGTGACTTCAGGTTACTGAGGTGGGTGGTCCGGTTCTGAATGCCCTCTGTGGTCACTCGCATATTTTTTCTACAGAGTACAAGCATTACCGTTGATCTAAGTTCCATCGAGATTCTTACTGTGTTAATGTTTGCAGATTAGATAGGGCTTTAGGTGTTGGTAGAGTCACCACGCCTGACTCAACGGCAAGCAATAGGGAGCAACGCTGGTACCGCAATGGTGGAGGCGAAGGCCGACTTTGTGACAAAGGTAAGTAATGGTTATATTTGGTATAAATGTTTCGGTAGCTTGACCAGTATAAAATGTAGTTGCTAGTGGTGCTCGTAAAATCGGGTCTCAATTGCCTCATGACTAACTCTTTTCACAAGCCAAGGGTATGGCGTGGCCAAAGTGAAATAAAGTCCTTCATCACCATTGTTGTAGGCAGCGAAAATAGCTTGTATGAGTCGCGTCAAGAGGCTCTGTTTACTCGTTACGGGCACTGAGAAGAGGTTGACACCATTCACCTCCAGAATGATCTGTCCCGGCTGGAAAAACATGCTTCCGGAGACCGACACCTCGTCGATTACCACAACAAGGGGTGAAAGTAGGGTACACCTCTCTGGTCCTGCCACTGGGGTAAAGGCGCTCCGCGACGTGTGCTGAAGCGACCAGGGCCCGGTGTTCTCGCACCATACACGTGGTGGTCTGATATGCGACGGAAGCTTGACGTTCACTACGGAGACACGAATGCCCAGACCGGGGATCAGCTCTCCTGCCTCCCAGGAATTTCGCCGCAGGGGGTTATTGGGGGCCTGGGGAGGCACGTGTGTGGAAGAGAGGTGGCAAAATTGAATGAGCTCATACAGAGTGATTGTCATACTTGGAGGCAGTCGTGCAGGAATAGCAAGTTGCTGCTGCTGATGCAGGCATCCGACAGTCACTTCGTCCCCTATTTTATGCAGGAGTGGTGAGGCAAGGGCAGTCATTGCCACAGGAGCCACAGGAACTTGAAAGTTTAGTGTTTCAGCGGGACCGGGAATATTCCTATAATCAGCACTGAGTTGATTGAAACATGGAGTATTTTCAGACTCTAGAACAGAAGATTAAATTAGTTAACGGAACAACAAAATACTCAGTCTACAGTTTGATTGAGCGCACTCTGAATGGTGTCCCCTTGGGTTGCAAGTGGTGTTCGCATGGCCGAAGGTCGTACCGGCACGGGAGCTTCCCCATCCCCAGAGGAGATAGAGAGAAAGGCCTGCTGGTGTCGGTTGCAGCAAGGTGGAGATGTTGGTTCTGAACTTTGATTAGTAAGAGAAGATGGGAATTTGCATTTTGTATTTTCTGTAATCGCATCAGCATTCTAAAAGGAAAGTAGAGCTTCTTGAAGGCTACCTATTCGGTGTTTCTCGGCCACAGATTTGCAAATTTTATGGAGACAGCAGCGATCTAGTTAATCTTCAGGGAATATTTAAAAATCGTTGATTTTCAATAGCAACTATCCATTCTTTTATTGTGCCTTATAGATTGCATCAGAATAGGTGTTCCTCGCGGAGGTAGCGGTAAACCTTAAAAAGAATGTTTCGACATGAAAATAAATGCGAAAAACAAAAAAAGAAGCATTTTTATCTGAAGAGAACAGCCAAAATGCGCAGGGAAGATTAGTTTTTAGACCTTACCGTTTGTGAATTAGTCAGCACTGTTTGATCGAAAGAGTGTGATCCCTGAAGTTTATCGCCCCCCGTTTGCTGTTGCCGGTATTGTTGTTGCTGTTGAGGAGAAAGCGCCTCCACCTTGACTAATTCAGCTACCTCGCTGGCGTTCACCTCCGAGTCGAGCGTGTGCAATCGCGAAGGGCTGGCGGCGGTCGAGCTGTGCGATGTTGGTGGCCTTGGAGGCTTAGTGCTCAGGCTCTCCCAACTCAACTGACAAGGTTCTCTACCGTTACTGACAGCAGTGGAGTATCTATTGAGGCTTTGTATGCGACGAACACCGTATCGTCCCCTGCGACTTCTCTCTCCCACTGGTTCATCAACCGCGGCGGCAGCGGTAGTGGTGGTAGCAGCGCGAGCTGTATGCGAGAGACGCTTGGCTGCCTCTGCGTTGCGGCTGCGGCGTCGCAGTTCAAAGCAGTCCAATCCGATGGCTGCAGGAATTCCACTAGCTGTAAAGGGCTTAGGAGCGTTTGGAGAGCTGGAGGGACTGTGAGGTATGGTCAGCGGCAAGTAGCAGCCCAGAGTCTTTGCACGCTGCATGTGCCGTCTTGTGAGGCCGGGCTGGCGTCTCATGACAACGTTTTGTTCCGGCGAGGAGTGTCTGAAAAGAAGCTTGCATTTTAGCTCTACAGCAGCAGTAGGTGATATTGAATCACATGGTAGTTTTCTAAGTTTTAAATTAGGGTTGTCAACAGAAAGGCTGGAATCAGTGGCGAAACTGCAGCCATTATGAGGAATTCCCTTTATAGAAAAAACAAAGGGCAAAATTGTCATTTTACGAAACGTCCACAAACTTCGAAAAGTAAGTGATGCGTAGTCACTGCAGTATCTCATCTTGAGGTCGACTTCTTCATAAACAGATTCGATCATGCCAAAAAGTGATGCGTACGCTTTTGCCAAATAGTGATAATTTGTTTTAGCTAAGGCTAAATGGAGCGTCTTGTGATAGTCTCTATAAAACAATGTTTGGATTACCACTATTGAGCTACCAACTTGTCAGCAGTATTGATGTAGGAAAATCAAATCCAGTACGAGTTGTTGCATAGTTTGGTCCTACGGACCTACACCATTGAATTGCTTCCCTCTCTTTAAGTGAGGATGATGTTGCTCGGTGGATTTCTTTAGTTATAACTGGATTTACAGGCCATCCACGCCAATTTCCAGCTATAAAAACACCTCCATGTCTCAACCTTACTTATTCATCTGGTTTGTATTTGAATATCTATAAAAAAGTGCATCTGTTGAATCCTTGCGTATTTTTTTTCCTCCAGCTATTGGCACTGTGGTTGAAACACCCAACAAAATTTGAGAGTCGAGTTTGGAGAGCGGCTTGACTTACTACTGGGGTTACAATTTCACTTTTCTCGGGCCCGATTGTGTGTTCATTTCGACCGAATTGCCACGGCTCTGCTTACCATGGTAATTTGTGTTTCTACATTGTCTGCTACCGAGCCGTGCATCGATCTCTGGTTGTCGCATTTGCATCACGCACACTGCGCAAGCCTTCGGCACCATCATTTCACCCCACCGATTTCGCGCAGCGCTGGATCCCGATATGCCCCGTCTTGCCTTACTAGCACTTTGGCATTTGAGACACCCCGCATGGACTACACCAGCTTCTAAACCAATCTGACCTGTCTTTTAAGGGTAAAATATGACCGCGTATCAACGAATTTGGCAAATCGTTACTACGAATATACTTGCAGTCAGATGCATGTGGAGCTGTTCATACCTTCATACCCAATTTCCTACGGAGATCACAGAGGACCTCAATTTGATGGATTTATCTACAACAGGTACAAAGTGAGGGAGCGAGAGCTGGGCATCTTATATGTACGTGAGGCGCAGAGAGCTTATGGTTAGTATGGAAAGGACTCACGTTGTGTGGGTGGGAGGAGACCGAGTAAGGTCAGAGGCGGGTGGATTGGTCTCAGAGGACTGGTCTTCAGACTCGGTGCAGCTGAGGGACCACAGGGAGTCATCCCACTCCCCTCCTCCACGGCCTTTAACTGTCGAAGCCCCTGTCTGCTGCCCCAGCAGATGTCCCTCTCTGGCCTCTCGAGCAGCATGAATACCCTCTACTGCCATGCGTCGCTGATTTGGAAGATGGTGAGAGAAACGAACTGTTAAAAAAAGAAGCAAACATTCAGGCTTTAGAAAGCAATCAGCTCACGAGACGACATCCCACAATGGAGAGAAGCTTGTAGGAACCATTCCCTTTTTTGGCAACGTAGAGTTGCAACTCATCCGCAAAACAGCGATTTATTTGCTTTGAGGCTTGTAGTGCACCCATTGGCAGATATTCTCTACCACTTTTGCCAGTATTATGTACACTTTTGAGAGGATGTTCGTTAGGACTAACACCTTCCATAATTAACTAACCTAATTTGGCAGTCTGCTTTAGGTTCAATTTCTTCTCAACGTTCGTCATGCGCCATTAGCGTAGCAAATGGCAGAAGAGCATACTCGAGTAGTCATTTGGTTTGTTGTTGCTGACTGTAATTTCGCTGAATTTAATGAATGACGGATGGATTGAAGCCTGCTACCCACAAAAAATTCCTGCCCTACAATTGATGCAGCCCTGCTCAGTACGCTAGCTGCCGCGATCGCAAGACATCGGCGTCGCTGAGTCAGCGGGTCTGCTCCGTTTTAGCTAAATACCAGAAAAATTTGGTGACACGTGCGTTAAAAACGACCTGCCAAAAACTGGATTAAACCTATTTCAACGCACAGTGTTGCCTCTGATCCGCTAAAAGTTAAAGGACCAAGACCGACACGCAAAATTTTGAATGGCATGGAAAAACTACTTGGCATAAAAATATGTTAACTGATGGTGATGAGAGAGGAGACTCTTTTTTATCAATCCACCTGCAGAGCGTTCTATCCTCTTTAGTCGCCGACATTGAGCCCAACTGGCACGCCGATGCAATTCAAATGGGAAGTACGGGGGAGTGCGCTGCAACTAAAATGGAGCAAGTTAACTCAAAAAACTCCCAGTGATTTGCTAGCAAACCACCTTCTGCCTTTTGTTGTCATTTATTAGATTGCACAATTCGACGATAACCGTTGAATGGATAAAATAAGAAGCGTATAACAACTTTGCTATCGTCAACCCGTCAACAGAATTAGTTCATCCATTTGCATCCGCGTTATTTGCATGTCCTGTAATTTTCTACGATACTGTGATCGTTTACTGTACCGACGCATCACATTAAGGTGGGGAAAAAAATAGCCGTTATGAAGTGTTAATTTTTAAGTACACTCACAGAGGTACACCACTTCCAGAGGTGTTAGTTATTGGCGGCGACCGAGGAGTTGAACTATGAAGTGACGGTATCGTCTGACAAATAAGTTTTCACGCACAAAACTTCATTTCTAACCAATACATAAATTTTGGTGAAGAACATGGCCTTATGGCCTATGCCTGCCAAAAGTTAAATGTAAATGAAAAGCATACTCATTCATTGTTTGTAATCCAGTATGCGCAACTTATAAAAAAGTGGTGCTTTCAAATGAGTAATGAAGGAAAACGAAGTCGCGGAGGCTAGATTAAGCAGGGATTCAGGGCGAGTTTACATATTGTATAGGCGCAAAAACGAAAGGCAATCGAAAGTGCTTCAGAAAACTGCAATGCATCTAGGTCGTTTTGAAAGCATTCAGTAGTAAGCGAGACCATTGAAGCGGATGCCAAACAGTGCGAATTGGCGGCTTGACTGACCCCCACAGCCAGCAGTTGTGGAGTAGGCACAAGTCACCACGCAGTGTGAGCGCATGGGACGACAGAATGACTACTCAAATCCAGACTAACTTGAAAAGCATTTCGCCACCTTTGCTCCATAAACTAAAGGCATCGCATTTTGTGGCGGTTAAAGCTGTTTAAGATGGGATCTGCGCCAGTAATACCCTCGTCAAAACACTACCAAGGTAAGCAGCATAAACGCAGTATTAACTCATCCTTAGCCTTCTCACTAAATCAGTAAAATGCTCAAACTCCGGGTCTGCTAATGAGCAAAAGATATGCCGTAATTTAGAAGTACATCGCAGCATTCACACACCACACTCCTCCTCTATCCTTCCATTCAATTTAGGAAACTATTTCGTTCAATGAAAAAAATACAATATTTTAAAGTGCCATCATGTGACATCACATGTCACTATTGCCCCACTTCAGCTCAAAAAGCATCGTAAGAGAATGAGTTGTGAAGGCAGTGGCATATCATGAAAGTGCAAAATCAGGTGGTTGAATCGCCTATTGAAAGTGAGCCAGCAGTCCTCCGAAAAATAGCTAAATGTTTACGAACCGATGGAAAATTGTAAAAAGCCAGTAGAATATTTATGCCATGACTAGTTTTACCCCCATTACGTTAGCCATGCTTAAAGCCGCAGAAACGACAAACTGGCTGGGGGGTCGTTTAATCCGCTATTTCAAAGCATAAATTCTACATGGACTACCTTATAAGTAATATACTATAATCTGAAGACACAATTGTCTGCTTCGTCAGCCACCGTTGCGAATGCGTTTAATCATGGAAGAGGGGATGGGGGAGTCGATCCAGTTTGCAGTAGAATTGCTGAAGTTGCGGTAAAAATCACATGTTGGCATGGTGAGGGGCATGAAATTGGGAGAGGCAAGAAATGACTCACATCAATGAGCAGCCAGATATGCTCTGCGTGTGCCCAGGCGGTCGCGTGAGTAGAGGCCTCGTGGGGAATGAAGTCGACGTGTGCGAATGGGTGCGTGTGTGTGCTTAATCTGACGGCTGGAGCGCACACACAAGCACACATTCTATGCACTGTGGCGTGACCCTTGGATGTGTGGCTGATGAGCCAATCGGCGGGAGGGAGCGATCGCGATATGAGCGTGCTCGCCGCCGCACACGCGAAGCGGGTACGGCAACATCCTCTACAGCGCCACAGTTACGACGCTTCATTGGGACAGACTGTCTTGAGAAGTCGCCACTCCTAGTTCGGTCTTCAGCAGGCACACGTGACTGCCATTACCACTTTCAACTCTTCTGGAAAAATAACAGAGTATCACGCCTTGCTATTATTGCAAAAACCAACAACTCTGTTAATTAACAATTTCAGGTTTACTTTAGTCTCAACCTCCCCTACTTACAGGCATGAAAGGCCATAAAATAACTCCACTTGGAAGCACTTTAAGCCAAGGTCATTGCCTCTAATTTTTGCTAAAGGACAAAAACAGGCTGTGATGGCTCGTGAGGAAGAAACAACTATTCGTTAATATCAGCACGTCTGGCACATGAATCTACAACTGAGAGGCATCACTTGAAAAAGCTCAATCTCAATGTTCATCTAAGACGCCTTTTGCGTCCTGAAGAAGATTCAACTGTTTAGAAATCCAAATTCGGCCAATCCATACAAAATGAGGGTTTGGCTTTATATTCTTTCGTTTCTTAATTTTAAGGCGGAAAATAGGCTAGAGAATTCACCTCATTTATATGTGATAGAGGTCACTTTTTGAATGCCATTAACTGCTGAACAGCACCGTGGAGCATTCAAACCTAGTCGGCTATAACCAAAACGTTAAGCCTGTATCAGTTGCATACATAGATTGGGCTCTTTGCAATCACTTCATATGCATAAAGATGTGGCTAAGTTACCTCTATAAGCGAAAACTACAACAAACGCCGACCTTCGTGGGTATGAACTAAATATGCTAACTAATCCAGTAATTAAGGTGGAGTGGCATTACATTAGCCTGCTGTAGCATTAAGTAGCTCCGAAATAAGGAACATTTGAAGAAACTAACATGGAATAGTCACTTATGGCAAGAAAATACATTTTCAGTTGTCAGAAAGAATGATTAAAAGGGAGTATTGAGCGCTTCCCAAAGATTTGTGCCTTTTGTTATTCAAATGCCCAAGCGCAAAGTGTCAGGATCACTGGACGAAGATGGTGTGAGGCCTATTTTACCCTCCTCAATCAGTGTTTGGCTCAAGAGGCATGGACCGAATGTATGGTGGCCTTTTCAATCGCTAATAAGGGTCTGAACTCCCGACGCGTAAACAGTCCGTACTTCTCCCAACTTTTAACCAACGACAGTGTCAGACGAATTTTCGGGCAATACAACTATGATTTGGCGTTGGAATAAAGAACTTACTGGCTTATTAATAAAATGAGCCGATTAATGCGCGGATCTAACAAAATCTTTGAAATACTGCCTCAAACGTTCTCATGTCGCAACTGCTTAGGCAACGACAAGTGTAACCTTTTCAGCAAAACCAAGGAGGTCTGTGAATATTTACTGCTAGAGATTATTGGTGAACTCTTTCATGGGTGTTCTTCATTCACTAAATATTATGGAGTGTAGTATTCTGTGATTGTTTAATTTTGTTTACTAATTTGTTACATCAGAAGAGTAAATGAATAGTCGCTGATGAAATCATTGGGTGGTAGTGACGTACAAACAATAGGCAATGAGTGCAGGTCCTATGCAAAAGACGCTGCTCACTTTTTATACTCATTTGAATCGCGTGACAAAATTGCACGAATGTGTTGGAACTTCGTACTCGTAGTTCCATCTGGAGTGTACATTTGAAACAAAAAGCGATTTAAGTTTTGTGGCTACTTTGCCCCTGGGTCAGCTATCATGAAAAGGTCGACTTCCCACCTACATTGGGACCCATCTGTGCGAAGAGGGTGAAACAGAACTTTGAGTGTAAAATACTGTAAGAAAAATGAGGCGACCTGCCAAGCTGCCCCTCACAACGCCGCCCTATTGTGATATGTCAGTTGGAGAACTTTTGGTGCGTTTGTTTAGTGAACTCATTTGCTTTTAAAAGGAGGACTCCGATTCACGCTAAGGGCATAATCTGTGGCAGAAAAAAATATGCGTTTAGAAGATATTTCATGGGCTTTGGTGCTTATTCTTGCATAATATATCAAAACATTGAGTACTCTGACATTTAAATGGGACATTAAATAAAATCCTCGAAGATCAAATTCGTCTCAGAATGGCAAAGCCACTCAGTTGGGCGATTGATCCTCCAAGCTCTTTGAGTCACCTATGGAAAGGACGCTGTTTAGGTGAAACTAAGGCCTAGGCACCCTTTCCCCATTTTGAGATAAGCTAGCCAAGCGCTAATCGCTGGGGTATTTACAGTGCTCCACGCATTAGCTTTATCTCTTCCAGTCACATTTTTTTTCAATGCACAAAAACATCCCCGGGATGGATGATAAAGCTGGCAGTATTTTGCATTCTTAGGTGAAATGAAAGCAACGCGCTGTGCGTGTGAAAATCGCCGTAGGTGGGATCACGTGAGACCAGACGCCTGCATGTGATCGTGTCGAGCAAACATGGCGTCAGTTGTGCGTTGGACAGTGTTGAATAATGCATCTCATTTTGAGCTAACGGTTCTTAATAGTAAATTATGACCACAGCCAAGGATAATGATGCAAAGTTAGTAGCGGGTCGCCTCTGTTGTTCCGCGTCTACCAACTTCAAGTACGGAGCTAAATCATAACAGTTACGGCTTAAAAGTGATTAATTTATCCTAGATATTTATGCCGCAAGTAATGAAATGCAAATGTTGATTGACTTGGTGTTATGGCTTTTGAGCGAAACACAGCGTACTCCCTTGCTCTCGTATTACCTCAAACACGTGCAAGACCAGCAATACGGTGAAATTCCAATCAAATGGACTTCTTTAATAGAATTTACAAACAATCTGAAAAGGAGTGGCATGATAAATATGAATTGGAATAACTGCGTCCTACCTTCGTAGAAATGCTTTTCATTGTCCAAATCAAACCCGCATACTAAGTACAGGCCTCAAATCCGCTAAATAAGAGCACCACCGTTGACTTTACAGCCCTCGGGGAATAAAAGCTGCGCCAATAGACTTATGCTGCGGCGCTCCCCTTTAAGCAGTGCTGCGCTATTCGTGCACCTCATGGATGAATATCTACTAACACTTTCTCACTAGACCATGTTTTATGCCACCAAGAAAAGTGAAGCTCAAGACAGCGTTGATGGGCCTACAACAGCCCCGGATTAACCATAGGAATTTGAATTTGAAAAGAAATACCGTTTGAGCGCTGCTGTGGATACAATACCATGTTTGCTGATTGGAATCTCAGTAGCCCATCCATACTCCTACCTCCGGCCCTTTGGATGGAATCTGCGAGGTTTCCATTAGCATGCAGAAGACGAATGATCAAATCAGTAGATACATTTGAAATACTCTGACAGCAGCAGAATGCATCCCCATTAAAAAAGTTCGTTTCTTGAGGTCCTCCCTAGCCAATTATGCACACGCTAGTGATTGTATGGTCTGAATTGCTTAGACTATGCGCATGACTGCGGCAGTAAAATTGAGTTCAAACTATGTAGTAGTCTCAGACGGAATCTAACAGAGTACAGTATGATTTATCAACATTTAAGGGAATGGCATTTAGCATGCTAAATATTTAGATAAGCCGAAGCACCCGAATTGCAAGCAATGCTTTACTAATCAGATGACGTTATTTTCTTCCCTCCATTGAATCCTAGCGACACTGCACACCGAACGTCACACAGAACTTGGTTCATTCTGTGCCTAGAATTTTTTGCTATTTCCTGCATATAACCATTTAAAAAGCAAAAAATACATTTATGCCACGCGGTCTGGGAGTGATAGTTAAAATCCATACCTGGTGCACGTGACAGCTTGGCAGCCAGGCGTCAAACACAGACACACACACGCACACAGTTGCATCACCTATTGCGCTTCTAGTGCAATTTTCGTACAGATCACTGGAAGAAAAAGAGCACATTTTGCACCTCCCCCATCCGCTTTTCAATCCAAGTGGATGTGGTCACGGAAGTGGGCTTGTGAACTCCCTGCGTTTATGTTTATTCAACCTACCACAGTGATGCACGTTCTACAGGAGAGGACCGCCCCTCCTTGGCATCTCATTAGTTGTTTTTTACGCAGCATGACACGACACGGCCCTATTTACCGGCAGTGCTTTCACAATCTGCTTGGTCGTGGCGCAAAGAGATGAATTAAAGGCTTGAAGCATCGACATGGTGAAGCATGCTCTGTGTCCTGCCTTGCAGCTTCAAGAGCTCATATGCTTCCACTAAGCCATGACGCTGCATAGTAAAGATGCGCTTCTACAAGTGACGCGATGCTCATAGTGGGATTATTTTTAAGGGAGATGTGACTAAAAAATAAGTAAACTAATATAGTACTGTTTGCCTCATCATTATCATTACCATTGTTATTCATAAAGCTTACAACCGTCTAGATGAATAAGAGTTCAAGTAGTTTTCTTGTTCATTTTTCGTCAGTCCGTACCTAGGGGAATCGGATTCGTAATAACATTCGGCATGACATGACTTTGGAACATACATTCCTCCCCGTTTTGATGCAAATTTCCCTGCCAATTAATGGGCTGCATGAATTGATCGCACGGTGAAGCCTAGTCACCGTGTTGTGGATTCAGTGGCCCGTAAAAGTTTATTTAGGCTGGTTGTAGGCCTCTTGACCTCTCATGGACTAGAGAGTATGTGGATATGTTAATACAAGTTGTCTTGAGCTCTTAAATACATTACTTCATACATACAAACTTCATCAACCTAAAGTATAGGTAGACTGTATTTCTACCTGTTTAAAATTGACCCTGAAGGCATGATAAGGCCACTGACTTCTGTGAAGAAATATATCGTAACACACACCACGAAGGGGATGGGATTTGGCTGAGTGAGTGTGCTTCACTTACGTTTGTCTTCACAGAAACTTGAAGTATATCGGTGGCATGGCAGTGCTGCTGATCGCATATTCAGTAAGATTCGTAATAATCTCAAGGATTAAGTAGGTACTTAGGTACAGAATCTAAGGGCACATGAAAATTTTTTTGGCTTTCCTTTCCCAACAATGGAAGTACTGGAAACGAAAAGATGTACGGACTTCTTGATTGGAGAAAACCGCAATCTCTAGGGCCTGACTAAAGAGACGAGTGACACGAATAACTGGCATCAAGAATCGCTAAGGTGGCACTTCGAGGTGATGCGGCGATACCTTACTCTGGCAGATTCGCATTCATTTCTTTAGCATTCCTACGAAAAACGATTTCGAAGGTTACTTTATTGTAACAAAGTCCGTTTCTGATGTCAAATGAAAACAACTATAACGCTCACACTGCATAAAGAAGGTACGGAAACTTCTGAAAGCAACCCATTCGACCTCATCTGAAGCAACTCGATTTGATGAAAAGGGCTTGAGAATACTCTGTGGACCAGAAAATGACTCCATTCTAGCGTAATTGTCAGCCCTTGACTCGTGCTTGAGTAATGTTGGTAATTAGTACCGTCTACAGATGGAGAAAATAATAGTCTTCCTAGAACACTCAGTGGGTATATTGCAAAACGCGTCGAACATGTCTGAGTACTGCCTTGGAGAAGGCTGTCCCATTACGCGTTTATACTTTCTCTGAGGCATAAAACCGATTCGATCGAATGCATTCTCACACCGTTTCAAATTCTCCCAAATGCAATAAATGAAAAATGGGCTGAAATACCAAAAATATGGACCAATTGAGGTATTAGCTGCTCTCCAAAGTGCAACAATGAGCTAAGAGTGCTGCGTAAGAGCGCGTTTTGTTCGAAGCAAACCAAAGTAGCATTAGGTGTTAGGGTAAGAATAGTTTACAAAAAGAGTCAAGACGCCGTGGGCAACTGATATTTGAACTTTGCGATGAGTGTGTCGTTTGCCTCTTTAATGACTAACTCCAATTCATTCAGAAAATCCTTCAGTCTTTGATTCTCTATTTTGAGAAATTCTACTTCGCGTACATCCATCAGAAAGCGATCCTTCCTTTGTGCTCTCGACTTTCGTGAGGCCTCATTGTTCTTGCGTCGTCGTTCAAGGTCCTTTTCAGTAGCCGTCAAAGTCTTCCTTTGATTAGCCTTCCCTACTCCCGGGTCTCCCACAGTCATTTCGGAGGCGTTCTAAAATTCATTCATTTGCGTTTAGATCCGCTAAGTGTTTTCCAATTAGGTAACATATTGACGTGGACAGAATCATTCGACGCTTCCTTGGATTTTCCAAACACAGCTGCAATGTTCTTCCAATTAGTAGTTCCATATCAATTTGTCGAAGAAGGGGTTCACAAATAAAGAATTGATACGCCTTTTCAAGCCGAATAAATTGCCCATAATCGTTTCAAGTGACCAACCAAGCCAAGACTGACAATATTAGGCACAGTATTATTTAGGGCACAAGGCCATGAGCTAAAAGTTCAAAAGTTTCCAGCTGGAAAATGTTTTTTTGGTGAATACGTGAACAAATGCTGCTGAGCAAGTTTAAGGAGTTCAAGCATTCATATTGTCTCATATGCTCAATGGGCTTAATTCACCGCCACATGCACACACGTCTAAACTAAGCGCTTCAGGCAACAATGCATAACTTGACAGCCCATGAATTGCTTCCACACTCCAAACTAAATCAAGCACACCTGTTGAATCTCTTCCAACGATTTCTACCCAGGAACACACCTTACATTGCAGGTTTAGGTTAGAATTTTGTATTTATGAATGCGAGAATTATTATGATTATGGTTATTTCAGCGGAATTTGTGCTGTGCAACATAATGGTGTAATCGAGATTTGGCCTCCAAATTTCGAATGTGAAAAACCAGTAGAAAAAGGTAGGCGAATTTCTAGTCCACTTAAATGGGACAGATTGCATTCACCGGTAGCTCCATGCCCTTTTGGCCAAAATTAAGAAAAACAGCATTTAATCGTGGTAGTGGTGATACACCCTCGATTAAAGGCTCTTACCGTATGATAACAAGTTAGTGATGCTTACGTAGTTAAGGAAAATAGCGGTATGCGGTGCGGTGATCTCCGACGCAATGTTGTCGGGCTCGACAGCTGACAGATTGCAAAGCTGTTCGTCCGTGGCAAAGCTGACGCTGCCCACCTCACTGCCACTAATGGTGCTGTTTGGTGAGGTAGTTCTTCTTGGCGCCTCCATGGAGAGATCTAGATCCACCATATTTTGCGCAGTCGAAGACAATGGGTAGGTAGTTCCGTACTCAAAGCCATAATTGGTTGCCCCAAAGTGCTCGCATCTACGGTCAAATTTAATTTGTTCCTCCTCAATTGCTGCATGATAGTAGGTCCCCTTATCATTTCTGGAATCCACTTTACAACCGTATGCAACACATAATCATCAGTATTTAACGGCGATATCCCAATATCATTTGGTTTAAAATAAAAACTGGAAAATGATGGTTACTTGAGTCCACACAGCCCCACCACATATCAGTACTGAAGGACACTCTACCAAAACTAAGGAGGATAAAAATCCAAAAAGGTGATAGTTTACTGCCACCTTGAAACTACCTACTGGACATTTTTATAGATAAATGGAAACTGTCTAGGATCCAACACCTTAAATAAAATGACGGAGATACTCACACTCTTCAAACCGTATTTAAATAGATTTCAGTGAGCAGTTTGGTGCATCAGAATTGGGACATACTTTATTTCCTGGAGCATACCAGCATTGTAGGCCTGCTGGGTGCTGCCGCTCGGGCCGTCAAACTCCTCCCTCGCGGGGACAAAGGCAAGCGCAGGGGGTCCCAGTGGGGCCGCACCTGAGAAGTAGGACGCGTACTGGGCGGAGCTGGGCTCGTAGTAGGGCTCACCCCTGGATGGGTAGAGGTGAGCCTCTCCGCTGTCCCAGCGACTTCTCGCACTGTCAGCGTAGAATGAGGGTGTCGCAAACGTGTCGTAGGTCTTTGGGTAAAAGGTGGACTCTGTGCGATACTGGCGAAAATCCTCTGTCTGCGAACGGCTCGGAGAGAATGGAACCATTGTTATTTCTTTTGTTGTTCTACCTGAAGGAAGCAAGTAAGCATCAAACCCTATCATTCTCAATATAGTGCACATGTTTTCCAGAATCAGTTCTTTTTGTCAACTGAGGGCGACCACTTCATACTATTTTGGACTTATTTTAGGACTGAAATTTTCATACAGTACAACGGTAACCTCGGATTACATCGTGCTTTCGCCTATGCAACAAAAACACCATAACAAACCAACTAAGTAGAGATTTAGTGGACAAAATAATGAGATCGGATAGGCAAAAGGGCAAATCGCACCTATGACGCATTTTGATCAACAAATTGTAGCACAAATAAGATATTCAAATTCTCCCATGGCTGTGATTTTACTTCAGGGCGACATACTTTGCTTTAAGGGAAAGTCGTACTCTCTATTCTATAACTTCACACCTCATTAACTAACTTCGACACCATGAAACTCCTATCGCATTTAGAAATTTCTGAACTAACAACTCGTATTTAACTTAAAGGCGACGAGGTACAGTTCCATTGAAGCGTTTTTTCAAAGTCATAGCCTTTTTTCCTACTGTGTGAAGTAAAGTCTATTTGATTTGACGATTTTGCCACCTATTCACCTAAGTGAAAGCATTTCAGAATATTTATGAAATCCTGTATTTCGTCAGTCTCGAATGTATAGTGGAAATAGGTACCGGAAATAAGAATGAAGTGAGAACGAATGGTGAAAATTCGTATCAATAATTCATTGCAGAGCAATTTTAGGCCATCAAAAACACTTAAAAAGGACCGTAGGTCCTCGATTGAAATACACGACCATATACCATACAGGCACAGCTTATTTCCACTTAATAAGGCCGTTTTTAAACCCTGAGGTGAGAAAATTAAGCCTATTGAATTAAAGCGATAGTTGTTATCAGTTGAGATAAATAAATCGTTGCCCATCCCAATTGCACAGGCTGGGACTTCTCGGGAGGCCCCATAAACACAGCTGATATATGGCCACAAAGCAAGCAGCATGTTTCGTGTTTACTCATCTCAGGCACCCTTTGGCTGCTTGGTAGCAGTAAAAGCACCCACCACTTTCATTTACGTTTAACAACTGGTTGCGCAACTGTTAACCAACGGCCCCAACCCAATTCATTGAGCCTTGGTGCGTGACCGCCGATTGTATTAATGCTTTCATCTGCCTGCTGGCACCCCTTCCTAAGCGTTAAATCCAAAAAGGGAGGCACTCCTTGAGCATCTCCTTAATTACCGATTCCAGTGGGAAAAGGCATTCCTATACAACTGCTGAATATAAATTAACTAGATCTTCCAACGCATTGCACAAAAAAAAACACTACCCTATTCACCAAGAGTCACAGTACTCCCAATCAAAAGTTGGCTTAATAAATGGTACAGATTAATGTATTTTGTGGTGATAATCTTACCGCTTTCTTAAACTCAGATCGAGACTTCTGTGTGCTACACTCCGTAGCCAGTAAAGACTACATAAATTAAAATACGCACTGCTGATTCAGCCATGCACGAGAATGAGTTGTGAAGAAGTGATTCCCCAAACTTTGGTGTAATTCTCTTTTAAATTCAGAGCGCATCCTCTGGTCGGCAAAAGTAATTTTATCGACACATTTCTGTTGATGAAACACATAATGACGTTTTAGACTTATTGGAAAGAGTCTAATGTATGCTGTGAGAACAGCATAAAACAGCAGCGCGGAAAAGATACTAGCCACTGAGAAAGACACTTAGCACTAGTGGGGCATTAAAAATAATTTAACATCAATGTTACTTACGGAAAGAACAATTAACAAAAAACCTGCAGATTCCAGTGGACTAAATCGTGGTCGTGGGGTAGTGCGAAGGTACCAAGGCGTCCTTGCAAAGGTGTGCCCCGCGAGGTGTGGGTGTGCGTCGATGCACGGTGCTCTTGCTGGAGCAAATCAACGGTTCGCTTATTTGAGCATCCGGCAAACCAATCAGCATGGAGCTTTCAAACGCTGTGCCGTTATCATGCACGTGCACACCCTCGCAGGCCTATCACTGACACCACCCGTCCCAGTTTTGCCGTTCAGGGGTTGAAAGGTAACCAAAAAATTAATTCAACTTCAATAGCTTGCAAGCCAGATGCAATGAAATTCCTGTAGGAGCAAGATGAAAACAATTGGTTCGATGTTTTATCTTTCTCGATTGTCTTATCTCAATAATAAGACTACGAAAGAGAAGCAGCGAAGGCATCAGGGAGGTAAATATTCAAATCCTTAAAATGGTCCATCGTTAGAAAGTAAATGCCTCGCCTAACTTGCGGAGAAGTCTTTTGCAAAGTCAGATTTTCGAAAAAGTGGGCGCAAAGGTAGTCCCAAGAGCATCGATGTTCCATCCCGTAGTTTAAAATTCATCAAAGCTATTTAACCTCTTACTTAAGTGGCTCATCATTCAGCATTTTCGGTCTCATTTTAAAAGTTCCCTTATTAAGTCTACAAATAACCGCCCTTCTGCAAACTAACAAAAAATCTTAAAGGTTTATTAATCAATCACCAGCACCGTTGCCGCAGCTATAAGCTGATATCGGATGGATACCTTTGAATGCTAAAGATGATGCATTTTGACAAGCTCGTCCTAATCAAGAGTGGGCACAATGCTGCTCATTGGATTTTGAGCGCATACCAAATTCCTCTTAACTGCAACAGCTGAATAAGCACCTTTGCTATCCGGTACCGATGTTGAAAGGGAAGCAAAACCTTGAAGTGCCACCAGAAGTCATGTTTTTACCAAGAAAACACGAGACACTCCTTCGAGAATGGAAGTGGTAACTTGTAATGAGCTACCCTTCCCATGGCCAAGTTTCCTTCATCAACAGCCACACACTCACAACCAGAGCAGCGGCAGCGGTGGAGGCTAACACTCGGAGCATCAACGCATTCTCCTACGCGGAAACTGCTGAAGAACTTTCGTAGACTGGATGATACCAGTATTAACTGAAGGCATGCACTCATAAGTATCTCATAACATGAAAATAATGCATCCATGTCTTGAAACAGGCAAAATGCACTACACAATGTAAATCAAGAGGTGTCAGTAATGTGGATCAGGGTTAGCCACAAGAGTAAGTGAAGTATGTATACCCAAACTCCTCTCTAGACACCTCAAATGCACCGTTATCACATAAAACTCCAACGCCTTTGAACAGCACACGACAGCGGTAACTTAAAGAAACATGACAGATGCACTGTGCCTTATCTCGGAAGCAGTTTTATACTTACGTAGCATTTTTATTGACGGAAATCAATAATGGACATTCAATTTGTTCTCTAACGTTGAAGATTTCACTAAAAATATCTCTGATTTTGTTAATACGTGCAGTAGTTAACAGAATGGTGCACAAAGATTTGAAATATGAGCATTTTGATGAAATAAGTAATTCATCCATTCACCTATTTATTTGTCCTCGTTCGGTAAATACTACATGGCTTGGACGAATGAAAGGCAAAACAACGCGTTCCTTCCATCAAGATAAACGAATTGGTGCTAACGGATACATTCAAAAGGGTAAAGGTGTGGATCCAAAAAATTATGTTTAGTCCAGAACACATTATAGACACCATTTTGTGTCTACCTCCGATTATATTCCCTTGGGACGAAGGAAATAAATGGCTAAGGGTAATCTTTTTTTGTTGTGCGGGTTCTGGAATTTTCCTAAAAATATTCGTTATTAGTGCACAGAAGGGGTTAATACTACTAACGTGGCACAAAAGCAAGTCGACGCAGCAAGAATGAAATGTTTGAGCACCTTCGTGGTCCCCTTGGCAAACCACTCACGTAGTCCAGTGAGATCGCATGAACAGCGTACTCAAAATTTTAGAATGTGTTGAATGCCGTTTCGTGCCGAGATTTTCACTCACCAACGGTTTCCACCCAAAAAGTGCATTCACCCTAAACCGCATTGGGGGTGCTATGCTCTTAATTTGTTTCGTGAATTAAATGAACGAAAATAAATAACCAACTACATTTTCAAAAGCTTGCCCCGTAGGGCTACGCAAAAATGCTTTCCACATGTCCACACGGGCTCATTTTATTGTTATTAATATTTCGAATTTGCTGCTCGAGCCTTCGTGCAAATGTTTATAGCTTTCCCACAGACTGGAAATAATTTCATGGATTTGTTGATAATGAAAACCATTCCACAAAACGCTTTAGTTGCAACGGGTTAGTCTTCTATAGTGTTCCTAAGGCTACGAAAGGAAGGTCTTTTGATATGCTAGCTAGTGGCTTGCAAATAAATGGGTCACACATAATATTTGCATAAGATTTGTGTTCATACTTTTGCGGAACCACAATAGTCTACTACAATTGTTACCGCCCATATTAAATCTGCTCTATGGAGGCGTGTCTGCGTTGGTCTTTGACGGACTAAGAGCAAAATGATGGAAACCTCTCGACCACATGCCATCAGTAAGGTTAGTGTTCTTTTTTAGTTGCTAGTCTATGTCGCTTGGATTGGTTAGTGTTTGTTTGTTGAGTAGGCCGTATGTTTCGTCTGCCTTAACGTATAATTCATCATATTTGACTACCCACCCTCACCTTTACAAACGCGGTCTTCTTTTCGTGCGTGGCATGTTAAGCTTGAAGCTCAGTGTAAAATTCATTTGTCTATCCTGTCGTCACCATTCGCTACAAACTCTTTCTCCACTTTAGTTATTAGGTCGTCATATGTTTCGAGTTTAACAATAACTCCCATCTTTCGATACTGGGGCAATTTAAGATGGTGTGTAATTTAAATGTTAGTTTTGCAAAAAACTATTGTAAGTCATGCCAATGCTTTGACCTCGTTGCTTACAACACAGTAGTACCGAAATAAGTATTTTCGGTCGATGTTAAATTCCACACCTCAAGAAAACAGTGAAACAGTTGTTGGAATCTGGTGACAGTTTTCGCTTCGTTTTTGCCCCTGCAATGTATTCTAGTAGTTTGTGTGGGACACTTTTGGGATTATTGGATAAGTTGTTTAGTCTTTAGGGTTTTATCGAAAGTAACCTTTATTCTGCGTATAATCTTATAAGCTCCTGGTAAGTACTCTGTAAGTTCACCATTTTTCCCGAGCCCGAATGTTTCGCATGATCATAGCTATTATTCTGCCGTTACCAATCTCTTCCGCTCTATTTCACCTGTTCTTATCTTAATCTGGTTTGTCTTCTTCAACCTGTTCGATTTGGATGTTTTCATACACAGAGGGTTTCAAGCGTTTTTAGTCTTATCTGCGAATCTTTTCCAATACCGCACCAATCGGGTAAGCCCTCAAACACCTACTGGAACTTTCTCACATATACGCTCTGCCTTGTAGTCATGCTTGCTTGCACCTAATTGTGTTGGTTTTAATTGGCCCTATCATCTTCTATTTACCTTCCTTTCAACTATGGTACAAGTCTTCAATATTGTGTGCTTCAGAACACAGAACAAAGTTCTATGTTCTGACTTTCAATTTGACAATACCGAATCAAATTCTCCATCGTCCACCTTAGGGAGATTAATGTTTATTTAACCATTAAACCCGTTCGAGGCGATATGATTCCAGGAGGTGTTAGCCGCAAAGGTCTCGTCCCTTTTCCTCTGTAGGACCCAAAGTTACAGGAAGATATTGAGAGAAACCTGAAATTGCGTGATGGTGCATCGCGTATTTTGGCTGTGGCAGCAAATACCATCCAGCGTCTTGACGCCGCCAAAACTATCATTGTCAGCAATTCGCGCTTGGTAGTCTCCATGCAACAGCTTCAGCGCGAGAAGATGAATGAAGCCAATGCCGCCGCCGCAGCCAGTCATGGCGATCAAGGTCTTAGTCCTCCAACCACGTCGAGCAAGCATTTCTGCACTGGTGCGGCCACTCTCTGCCTTTCAGGTACTGTGAGATTCTATTCATAAGGCCGATATACCATCGCGTCTCAGTGGTCCCACTCCGGGTTCATGTGCGGCATATGATAAATCGTATATTCGCCTTGACTGACACTAAAATGCGCCATAGCGGCTGTGGTATCTTTTAAACTGTGCACTTTTAATTTTTTGCTTGATGAAACAGGAATGTGTCTAATTGTTGAAAAGTCTTTCTAGGATAAGGTGGTAAATAATCTGCTACTTCGATACGTTCGCCTAGTATTTCTTCTAGGCTAATGCATAAATTACGCATCCTCCCGATAGTTTTCCGAGAACACAAAATTGAACTTTTGTTTACCTTACTTTGTATAAAGTGTCGTTGAGTTCCAATTTCCTTCTTATTCAGTGCTCTACTGTATCAGATTGACCAGAAACATGCGCATTTGCGAATTTTCTTGCATTCAGTGGCTGCTACTCCAGTTTCTGCGTCTCGGCTTTAGGCATACGTATTCCACTTCTGTGGAAGGATACTTCACTGACGCCAAATGCATCCTCGACACTCAATCGCCTTCTTGATCCCGGCTACCATTGGGCGTCGGCGAATTTGAGTGGCTACTCCTCTTTCACTGTCGGCCGGCAACAGCGACCGCTCTCAGCGGTCCTTTCCATGGCAACCATAGGCGCAATAGCCGGTGGAGAGGCGCTTGCAGAGGTATGCTCGGCTTTCTGCATCGTTCGTGTGGGTGATCAAATTCGGGAGACGCGTCTTCTCTGTGAAATCTATCCAGGCTCTGCCGACCTCGAGTTTGATGATGTTCTCACCTTGTAAGTGGCACCTCCAATTCACTTTTGCGAGAAAATCAGCTGACTGGCTCTAGCAGCCTACGTGTCCATATTTCATCCATCCCCGGTGCTGCTCTCATTGTTTATTAGAAGAAGCTCTTCACGCCTATCCATGCGTAACCTATCCAGTGTTTGTAATAGGTGCTCTGCCTTTTCAGTCGTGTGCCTTGTTGAAGCGAAATTGCACATGACCAGCTGTGCAGGCATTAAATCGACAGCGGGATTTATTGGCTTTCAAGTTTTCAAAGTCTTTTCATGACGGTACATAAACTGTGCTTTGTGCATGATTATTCCTTAGTTTGTTGCAAAAATCCGAACCTAAACATTTACTCCCATGTTAGGTTAAGGTCTTAATGTTAGTTATGCAGTAAATTTATACTTCCTTGCCTACTTTCGGATCGTTTTAGTGTTTATCAAATGAAGGGGGTTCAGCACTTGAGCAAATGGTTTTGGTCTCATTATACTCGATGATTACATAGCTACAAATCCAATCATGATCAGCTTTGAAAGCGGTAGGAATTAGTACCCCGAGTCATCATAAGACTGATGCCTAGCTCAAGTCTCATTTCAAGCGGTGTGGATAGCTTTGTTTTGGTTAAGATTGGGTTTGAATTCACGAAAAGAGTATATACTATCGCGACAATTCTGATTTTGTAGTCCATGGAATGCGCTACATCAGCAGCCGTGTCAAGTCTGATTTAGGATTTTCAATATGCTATGGTTTTGGTCGATAGGTCATCATGGCTGAAGTGGAAGGCAACGTTCCGCTCTTCGTTTGGTGCATTACCGAATTATAACCAAAATTTTTGCATACAACTTATTGCTGGACAGGAAAGTTAACACATTTAAATGGGATTATGAAATATTGCAAATAATGCCTTGTACAGAAACAGGTATCGAGCGACATTCTCTTGCAAACTGGTTTGAAGTATGATATCATCGATAACAAAGTCATACAATCACGTGACCGGAATTGTTTATAACAAATGGATTCTATTTCGTTTAAGCGTTTACCACTAGCTTCGGAATTTGGCAGGACTCAATTCGGCAACTTTCGCTATGAATGAGACAACTTTAAAACTATTACTGGGCTTGTAGATCGAGCACTAATACCAAACTTTGAACCAAAACCCCCCTGTTAATTTTCTCCGTTTATGTAATCGTACTTTCAATTGCATTCGAGTGAGAACGTACAGCCCGACTTTGAATGCAGCATTGAGATCTACGGTTATCAATCCTCGAATGGACAAGGGACCAACAGTTTTTTGCGTCGAAAGTCCCAGATGGATTCTACTTCCCCTGCTAATCGCAACTCGATCTTCCTCGGCACTCTCACGCCCGAATATGCCAAAGTAAGCAGTACTTGCCAGTATGTTTGATGCAGTTCGGTAGGATTCAATCCTACAGGTGTTGCGGCCGTCTACGTAAAGGTGCTTTTCAATATTAGACTAATTACGTCTATATTCTGTTGACAGCATAAGGAAAGTAACTCAAATGTATTTTTTTTCGAGTGTTTATTTTTGTCTTTTTGTGATGCCAAATTAGGTTGATCAAAAAAGATTTCCCATGATTTGGGTAGATTCATGATTAACACGGTTTGGGGTTTCCTCGTACTTGTTGCTGGTTCTGTTTTAATTCTACAAACCTGGGGAATTTTCATCTAAGTTTTATCCACTCTGTTTAAGTCCCATAAAGCACCTTGAAAAATGTCCTATTTCTTAGCTTAGTGAACTTCGTCAAATATAATCGACCAATGGCTAAGCGATCTCTTTACGTTAACTAGCCTTTCTATGGTTCTTCATTTTATCCGTTCTTACTGTTTTGATCAAGCGTATAGCCACAGGTTAGCAGTGTGTCATGAGAAAAGAATAATGTGATTGAACTTTTTTGTCGTCATGGCTTTTGCTTACTAGTTTAGTTCGCTTAAATTATTGTTTGGTCATTGCTTATTTTTTCGTATAAATTCTCTTTTTGAGCATGGTCATCTCCACGGTCATGTAAGTGCAGTGCATTAAACAATTGCTAACCTAGTCTTTTTCATTTTGTATGACTAATAACCTCATCTTTAATTACCAACTTGCACCCAGCTGAGCTTCCACTACATGCCGGTCGCTTTCATCTCTCAACTAAATTTTGGCGTTTATTTGCGTTACAACAGGATTCCAAGACGGGTCAACGGATTTCTATTTCATCAAATAGGTGAGTTATTTTAGGACTGTTTTTTTGCCTTGTGTGGGAGCTCTCGGTTAGCACGTGATCGGCTTAATCGCACACTCGAGTCATATGTACAGTAAGTTCATAATAGTAATTTGCAACTTAATGAGGAATAAACAGACGTACCCATGAAATTGCTCCTTTTATTCGTTGAAATGCGGTTTTTAAGTCCAAAAGTAAACGAAAATTTTCCCGTTTTCAACATTGAAATCCTGTTTTGCCTGCAATCCATGTGAGGCTGGAGTTGATCGCTGCACCTTTTTCCCCTTGTCCATTTCGCTATATTGAGAGTGAAGTACCATGCTTTAAGGTAATGCTAGTAATGCACTTCGTATCATTCCTACGCCCTTTCTTTGATTGACGTAGTCCGGCAACCGACTGTTGCTTCACTCTTGTGGCGCGCTACTCAGCAAAACTGGCAGATTTGGGAGAGAGGGTGAATGCTCACCCCTTGGAGCTCCTCTCCAGTCACAGTCACAGTTCCTCCCTCTACTCCTCCTCCTCGGGCATCAACTTTCCCTTCTCCAGTGCCTCTGCACTTCCTACAAGCGAGGATGTGCTGCCTCTCTTCGGTCCCATCTGTTTCACCCTTACTGCTCTGCCGGATTCCGTGCAGAGACCTGTTCTCTCTGGGTTGCTATGGCTTAGGGTACACTTTTCTATGTTTCCTTTTTCTGATCATTTTCACAAAAACCTATTTTGCTGATGCCTTCGTCAGATGTGAAACTGGGGTAAACGACTAGCAGATCTCAATGTTTGCATCGCAAGCGAAGTTTTAGTACCTTTTGCAATAAACCTTCATGCACTTAAATTGCAGCAGTGAATACAATATTCTTTTCAACATTTTATGATCCACTGCTCCATTTTAAGTAAATAATCTCATTTTCATTTCGCAGAAACTGAATGTTTCTTCCAAACCGGAAACTGCCAAGCTTTACTTTTGCGAGCTGCGTAATCAGCGCCTTTATGCCAGGCTTATCAAACCGAATGAACGAACAAAAGTACGTGCTTTGGCGTAGAACGTGTATAACAGCTGCCCTTGATTTGTCTTTCCATGGTTAACCTTCACCGAATTATGTCGTCTAAGCGTTGCCACTTGTCCCTCACCTACTTTCTTTGCATTTTTCCAACTTCTAGTTGTCCCTTAAAAGCGATCGTGAGGATACTGACGAATTGATGGGTGAAGTGAGGCTGCGAAGTTCATCGTCAAAGGCAGTTAGGAGACCGCCACATAAATGGGATATTCTAATCAAAGTAGATCCGGTACTCTTAAATTTTTAGAAACTGGAATGTTGACTCCACTTTATGCAATGGTGGAATTTTTGCAAAATATGTTTATCTTTTTTGAAATCATTGCGTTTTTACCATTGGACTATTGGTCTGTGAATTTTTTTGGCTTTGTTGAACTAAAAATGGTTGTCACTACAGCCTGTCAACTCAGTGGCTTTGCTAATATTCTTGTTACCCGAAATAAAGTGCAACCGTTCTGCTTATTCGTTTTGATCTATATCTACTCTTGTTTATGCCAGTGTGCTTTCATAAAGTCTTTCATTTCCTTCTTCAGTCAACAGAGATATTAGATAAAGAACCAGTCTGCCGCTCAATGCCAATATCTCTCAAAGCTCTCACATGGGAGGAGAGGGAGAATATTTTGTTCAAGTCGGAGCGACTTCCTCGAAGGTTCCTCTCCGCAGATCCACTTCCTAGCCTTCAAGCGTCTGGCAAGGGAGCTATCAGTAGTGTTAGAGACTGTAACAGTGATTACAGAAAGGGCAACTTCCGCAGTCCGGCCGCGCGAATTCGGAGCCTTGAAGGGATCCAGGTAGCAACCTCGGCGTTTCTAGAGAGGCAAATGGCGACACTGAACGTTATTTCGAGACTTTGCGATGAGGATGACAGAGTCGTTGTCGAGGTAGCGGCTTTTGATTCATATTTTTTTACGAATACAAATGAATCGGAAGGTAGTGCACTTCTGAGTGATTGGCTCTTCGCCATGCGTGAACATATTGAAGAACAAGGTTAGTTGCTTGCTTTCCTTGAATGCACACCAAATAGGTGTTCAGCCTTTATTTAACTTTGCTTCAATATTGACGTATTCCCTTCAGTGAAATGGGGTGTTGAGGCATTTGGACACGAGGTGTACATTCCAGAGGCGACCTCTCTTACCAAGCATGGGACCGTTATAAGAGCCTCAACAATTCCAGACATTCCCGCTGCATCTTTGGAACCATTGAGTTCTCCCATCGCCGAAGAGGCCTCAACACTTCCTATCACTGTCCTCTGATCGTTCACTCCCTCGCTCTCCTTGTTTCCATCTAACTCCTTTATGCGCCTAACTCTCAACTCTTTCCTTGCATCACTTTAATCATGTCTGGTTTGTAACTTTTATACCAAATATTTTCAACCCCATTTTCCAATTTCAATGAGTATGTTTGAGAATTAGTATGATATTGGATGCATGAATCACTAGAAAGGGTCTAGCAGTGTGGGTTAAATTGACATTTTAAGAGTTGTTGCATGGCGATGCTAGCAAATGAAATTCATGTCACATTCCTCAAATATTTAGGTATTTTAATGTTGGCATGAGGTTGTCTGCGCCTACCTCTGGATGTGAACGGCAATAGGCATCTGGCGTACCACATTTACTACCACCTTCGCAGCCAAAAACAATTGAAGACCTCCGAATCGAAATTAGTATCAAAGGAGGCTTATCTATGGTATATCCTCGTCTCATTTCGCCCTCTACACCTCACCCTATAGGAGATTAAATACGTAGGAATCTCGACCAAACCCGCAGCATGCACTGCTAGTGATGAGTCTTATCCGTCATGGGGTGGCAATTCATCTTTGATCAAACTTTGCGATATGTGCGATTTCAGGGGATTTGTTGCAGTTGAGATGGATGACCATTCCTCCAAAGAAGGGAAGTAGGGGGTGAATTGTTGGCATGCTGGACAATGGCATCAAGGTGAGGGTGGTGCTCTACACTGGTTGCAATGCGATGTTCCACCATTGCACTTTATCCGGGTAACCTGATCATCAGACCATACAAGTAGTATTAGCTCATTCTGCATATCATTGTCTTTTGGGAGATCTCGGGGCGGTGTGTTGGCAACGGCGGAAATAAGATCTATCCGGATTTCTGCTGCTTTGTGGTAAACCTTAGCAGGGCGGAAGGAGTGTGTCTACTGTGGGTGGGGAAATCGGCGACGAGCCATTATGGGAAGGGCTCAGGATTGCGTCGGCCTTCAGCAACCATTCCAGTTCCTCACGTCCTGCAGGAAAACCATTAACGACTGAAGTGGCACCAACCATAAGTTATCTGGAAAGTTGTACTGGAGAGTTGATTGCCGTGCCCGTATAACGACGCCGGAAACGTGAAGAGGCTATACCTCCACCACTTCTCTGCTAACTGGATAGAATCCGGGTAGGTGAGATGGCTAGGAAGCACTGAAGCGAGAACAATGTGGCAGGGAGGGACGATGTTCAGTTCCATCCTTTGTTGCATGACCATGCTTTAGGCCAATGTTACTGCGACCAACGGTGAAGGCACGTGGTGGACAGCACAGTCCTTGGCCCCCCGTGCAACAACTGGCAGACATGACGAAGCGTGAGACTCGGTGGAATGGGTAGGATGAATTAGTGATGTTGCAGTCAAGACTAGCCTCGTTTGCAAGGAAATTCAGTGACTGGTGAGAATGGCTCGTGGTTGTTTCCTAAGTGCACAAATCACATTGTGGTGGAAGGAGTGGAAGTTGACGGAGGTGAGCGGTGAGGAGAACGCCCAAAAGAGGAGAGGGAAGTGTAGTGCAGTAGTTGCTGCTGAACTACTGAGATGGTCAAAGGACTGCTTTGGGTATGCGTCACATTAACCCTGTTGGCTGGCTTAGATTGAGGGTCCTAACAGGTATTTTAATCTCTCCTAAATCCTGAAGATACATATTCTGTTTGAGTGCTATTGCCTTTACGCATTTAAGTGTGCCTTGGGGCGCTATAACAATAAGAAAAGCTGTTATTAATCACCTAATCGCACTTTGCAATGCAATACACAAAAAAAAATGAAGCGTAGTCAAAATACATTAATCCATGTTATGCTATAGCTCATTTGGTATTTGCAGCTTTTTGCAATCCAAAATACACTGAGCTGAACACGGATGTAATAATCATTTTGCACCTTAAATTAAACATCATGCTAATTAAAAATTTAAAATGTGTTTTTGTGTATTTATTAATTTTTATTGTTTTATTTTGGTTGTGAAAGCTATTGTTATTCTTGACTGAAATTACTTGAGGGGTGTATGAAATTCTGGTTGAAGTTTTGCTAGGAGTTCATTGGTTAGTCCGCGTCCTACCTGGAACTTTTGCATCAACGCATTAATGCCCGTGTTATTCTTACACCCAGATTTGGGTATTGGTGGAGCCGAGCGCGCTGTCGTTGACGCGGCAATGGCTGCAAAGTGTGCTGGATATGAGGTTGAGATCATTACGAATTTCCATGATGCTAAACATGCTTTCGAAGAGACGGTGAATGGCTCTCTTAAAATTACTTCAGTATGTCATTGGCTGCCTAGAAGTATAATGGGCCGTTTCGTGGCATTGTGCGCCTTTGTGAAAATGTTTCTAGCTTCCGTTTGGATTGTGTTTGCGCGTCGCAAACTGGTTGATTTGGTATTTGTGGATCAGGTTTCTGTCCCCCTGCTTGTGCTGAAGCTTGTTGGCATCAAAGTAAGACATTTTGGAAATATCAGCGCTGAATCTAGACAATATTTTTTGGCCACTTTCCTGATCTACTGTTGTCGTCTCATGATTCCTGGGTCCGTAAAGCTTACAGGTATCCACTAGACCTTTTGGAGGAGTTCTCAACGGGTATGGCTGATACCTTAGTCGTAAATAGTCAGTTCACTGGTGCCGTTTTCAAGCAAACGTTTCGTCGGCTTAAAAATCGTGAATTGAAGGTATTGTATCCCGTTCCAAATACCGATAACTTGGTATTGCCTCGTGAAATTTGTGAAAACAGTTCCAATGCATCTTACCACCTACCAAATGCAGAGGTTGCCCTTCAGAGCCTTCAAAAAGTCTTAGGGGTTCGTCCCAAATTGATGTTTTTGTCAATAAATCGGTATGAAAGGAAAAAGAATATCCAACTCGCCTTTGAGTCATTCGGTATGTTGTTTTGACTTCGTTTTATGATTTTGTCCGCTCGCCAATTGCCCATAATTACTCTGTAGATATTGACAGAAAGCTGACTTGCCTAACATACGTGGCCTAATTGTTTGATTCTTAGTGTATGAGGCCTACTCAGCTTTGCGTTCTGGAACCGTTCTATAAACTCTTTTTCTTCCATTCAAATCAGAAGCTTTAAATTGGTGATACGCGTAGGATTAGAGTTCTTGAAATCTCTCTTTTTATTTACTGTGCAGCTGTTTTAAAAGAAGCTTGGTCAGAATTGGTAAAGGGTTCGCTTTTGTCCCCCTCCGATGTTTATATCGTTCATGCTGGCGGGTATGACGTACGCGTTCGTGAAAACGTGGAGCATTTTGATGAGCTGAAACAATTACTGAAGGATTTGAAGGTTTGTGAATCACATGAAGTCGCCATTGTGAATATGATTTCCTTTGTGAATGCAGTGGATTTTGAACTTTTAAGATTTCGGAACAGGCCGTGCTGCTGCGGTCTGTACCATCTAGTACCAAATCTCTATTGATTGCGGCGAGCTCGGCTCTAATTTACACCCCTGCCTTTGAGCATTTCGGTATCGTCCCAATTGAGGCTATGTATCTCGGTCGGCCTGTCATCGCCATAGATTCTGGAGGTCCACGCGAGACTATTGTTCACCAAAAAACCGGGTTTCTTTGTCCCGCTCCCGGTGGTAATGCCTCTGACAATGCGGAAACCGCCGCTCGGATTGCTAAGTATATGTGCAAGTGAGTTCTCAGTGGTTTGATCCTAATATTTCATGAACGATCCCTCACAGGGAGTGAGCTAGCGGCCTTTAATTCCATATGCAAACCGATGACCACTTTACTATTCGTTCCTGTGTGTGCCACTGGTTAATGCTCGTTGTGCTTTTGCGATTTCCAAATTTTATCTAATTTATCCGAAGTCCAATGGAGTTGAGTTCTTTGGCATCACCCTTTCGGATGTCATTTCTAGGAATCGTTGAAATTACCATCACTGAATTTTTGAATGTCCTTTACGGCACAAGTAATTGCAATGCGTTCATTGACCGTCCCTGCACGCGTTTGTGAGGCCTTGTTGTGTGTATTTCCTTTATTTGCTTTACAGATTTATCAATGACCCAAAACTCACAAGGATTATGGGAAAACACTCTCATGCGCATGTTTTGCGGAAATTTTCGACAAAGGCTTTCCAAAAGAAACTTTGTTGTATTATTGAGCATACACTCCGGCTATAGCGCTAAAAATATCAATAAATCCCAAGATTCTCTCATTCGCAACTCTGCTGTTTGTATACCTGGCCTGATTCAATACCCACATGTTTCTCACAACAGGCCTTCAAAATTGCGGCCGCAAGGGGTTGTAAGGCAATGATATGAGTTGGCTCCAGTTAGTTTATTGTTTGACTTCTTATCTACAAGGGATCGAAGTTCCTATTATTTACATTCTTTCTAAACTGGCTTGGATTTCGCGTATTATAATCCTTCGGATTCAACAGCATTAGGTTTGTTATGCGGTTGTATGAATACCCATGAAGTCCTGCCTTAATGTCTGCGTTGCCACGCTTTGCACAAGATACGCACCTTTTCAGCAAGCCTTACCAGTTCGATTTCCAACAGATCAAAATTGGACATTCGCCTAAGGAGTAGCTAGTTTTGGTGTGACTCGGCATTATTAGTACGGACCCCAGCCCAGCGTTCCTTGTCTGGAACAAGGGATGCTCCTCGAGTTGTAGTGAGATGCATTTTTTTATTAAATTACCAATTCTGCAGCGGAACACCTGTGACATTGTCGCTGTCGGTCGGGTGTGCGTATGCGTGCATAAATATGCATTGCTATCAGTATATTTTAGTAATAAATCCCCAATGTTTGCGGACCCACTTCGAAAAGCGTTGCACCCTCCACTGAAACTTTGTTGCAGGATACGTAAACGATGCAACATTGCTCAGTTCATCATTCGAATAGTGGATGAATTTTAGATCTGGGTCTGTTTCAAAGATTTTTCCATCTCCCGATTTTTGGCATCACTCCGGAGCGCCGTTAGTAAAAAGTTACTGGATTCTTGGAGAACGGGCGTTACAATACTTCAATCTTGACTCAGGTTGGGCACTTAGCCGCCGACTTGACGGAATTGATGAATTACCTTCACTATGATCATTGTCTGATATTACAGCTTACAAAGTACAATAAACCTGCGGAAAAAAGCCTATGTAACCTTTGTTTGCTCGGATAATACATGGAGGACGTATTCCCACACTTTCCAAAATTTAAAACAGGCCAAGTGGAAATCATCATGCCATGCAAAGCATACCATACTGATTCCTATTTAACTTAAAAATTCATTTGTACAAAAAATATAAAAGGCAACTTAAAATGGGCTTTTATGAATACCGACCAGGCCTTCTTTTCTTGGTGCCGTGCCGCGAAGTTGAAATCCCAATTTCTCTTGCCTCTGGAAAAAGCCCGTCTTTTCTTTCGGAAGCGAAATCACTGCTTGGAATACTGTTTCCCATCAATGAGTCCTCTTCAGCAGAGATTGTACACGTCACAGAAAACGCTGCCGGACCAACAAGTGCATTTGGTCCTTCACTTTGTCCAGACAAAGTCGGAGGCCTGTGGGTCTTCCGATGCTTGCTCAGGTGGTCACTGCGCATAAATCGCTTTCCACACATGAGACATTGGAATTTCTTTTCGCCTGTGTGAGTCCGAATATGGCGCTGTAGTTCATCTGATCGGGTAAAAGCCTTTTCACAGGACTGGAATTGACATCTATATGGTCGAGTGTTACTGTGATTGCGCAAGTGAGCTGACAGATGACTGGTCTTGCCGTATAGTTTAGTACAACGCCAGCAGAAGTGCAATTTCTGAGGCATGGTTTGGACCAACTTGCCAAACGCCGCCACGAGACACAGAGGACACATGCATTTATGGCACTTGTGACTCGCATCAGGAACTGTTGCTGCTAGCCCATTGGCTGTATCACATACTGATTGAGGAAGGAGTAGTTGCGGCAGTTTTTGAAGAAATTCATATTGCGATTTTAATGGAGGAGACTGAATTGGTTCCTTTAAAATTTCCTTTGCTCTTTGTTTATTTGGTAACATCCATGAGGCCAATTTCCGTGATGGGGCAGACGGCAAAGATGACGGGGGCGTGGGCAAGGGCAGTGGCATGGACGGTGGCAGTAACCCATTGAGCCAGATTTGTGAGGTGAGCAAGGGCGGAAGTGGTGTTGTTAATGGGGGAACGGGTGCAACTGTTTTGTTGAGCAGAGCGTCTGTGCGCGACTTGAGGGCTCTATACTCACAACTATTCCAGAAATCGGTAGTCATTGGGGTACTTGTACTATTAACGTTGATAATATTAGGAATAGATAAACTGGATCCCTCCCCATGATTGGCGGAACTGGGTGGGCACATATCACCTGGGCCTTTTTTAAGCCATTGGATGATTTTTTCCATGTCTAGAGACAGGGAAAGATCATAGTCCTCAAATCAAATACACTTGGATGTGTTACAGTACATGTCTCTAGCTGGTCTTGATATGCTCCATAGCCACGGAAGGGATGAGCACTGTAGCTTGGCAATATCTTAAGTTTATTTGAAAACCACATTTTAATGTGGTAATAACCACCCCTTGTAAGACGTAAATGATGTCTTGAACGGCTCAGAATAATTATGTTGTATTTTAATTTCTAAAGAAATGTCGTTGGCTTAACTCTTCAGGAGTAAAATATTTTCAAAGTGCCTAATCAACTGTTATTTCTTTAACACTGAAAAAATGGTGTTTTAATAGCTGACCAGTCAAAAACACCAAACCACACAAAATGAAGCTCCTTCTAAACCAATGTTTTCCTAAGGGCAGGATCACTATGGCGATGATGGTAAGGAGCTGATGGTTAAGAGGCCACAATACGTCAAATGGAGAAATTGAGCACATGGTGAGACCTGCCATCACATATGCACCCCTGAGAAAGTGAGAAAGAGAGCTAGCTAGCTAACTGGCTTGCAAGCGAGAAAGTGAGTGATTGAGGGAGGGCGTGACAGAGTTCGGTGGTGCCTCCGGTGCCGTGCGTGCAGGCTGGTGCACTGCACATCTGCTCACTTTGACTCCGCCTACTCTTTAGGCTCAATCCATCAACTCGGGAAGCTAATGGATTCAACGATTTTTCAGTGTGCAGAAATACTCATGCAAATTCTTTCCAGGTTAGAGCAGGTGAAGTGCCATTTATTTGGCCTCAGTTGTTGCAATTTTGTCTTTACTAAAATATTTCTCACACATCTCTGAAAGAATCCCGATTTTACTCAAAAATACTGAAATCATGCTACATATGAAGTAACTATGACGACTCTAAACAAAAGACAGTGTTTTGATTATAAAACTAACCTACTGATATTGGTATCGTGTAGGTTAACTAAGATCTACGACTAGGTAGATAAAAGTTCATTAAAGAACAATCATCCCAGGTGTACCCTCTTCTAGGTTTAAAACATCAGATACCCTATGATTTAAAAGGACCGGGCACAAGTAAATGTTAATTGATCATGCGAAAAATCAGTCTATTGATCGAGAAAATGAAAATACTTACCCCAATCACAGAAGATTTCAATAGCTGTTAGAGTTACATAATTGCCTTACCCTTGGGCCTCTATTTATGTGTCGGTTTGACCAATGGCAAAATCACCTGCGTAGGACCCTTCGCGCCTTCGACGTGTAAGCCAATGAGGGAGCAGTATGGGGCGCGACACTTGCAACGCGCACGGCACGTCCGCACGCACCCGACGGCAAGCCGCATCGGTCGGCTTGCCCAACCCTTACTTTTGATACTAGGACAATGACCACAACCTCAGCTTCACTACCCGACGGCTTATCATAAGTCGCCTAATTCTACGATGCAATTGAAAAATAAGGATCCTAGTAATGATTCACTATTAATTCACACTTTTATTTCATTTTGCATAAATAAAAAAATGAAGACAAAAACACACATTTTGCTTTGATAATTGTGTTTTTGATAAATCTTTACAGTAGTCTGCACTACTATGCGATGTACTTGTGTCGCTTTCGGTAATTGTGAAAAGGTTAGGATTGCATCCGTCAGCATGAGGAAATCAAAATAAATTTTAGTAATTTAAGCCATAATAAATACATGTATATTGCAAAAAGCGTTTAATTGAGATTCCCTATGCATATAACAATCAGCGACCACCAATTTGCGTGTAATTTGTCTGGGCATATTGCTTAATTTAAGGACACTCGTAGCTCACATTAGATCTCAGAAGGATAAATATGGCCTCAGTTACACCGTGATTTGCGTTAGAATCATGGACGGGGTACTGTAAGAATAGTAGTGCTTACTGAGTTCAAATTATGATAAAAAACAGGACCAATTCGTAAAACTGGCAAAGAAAATTAGTGAGCATCTATACCAAACCTAAGACCTAAGCCTTCGAGATGAAAGGAATGAATTTCGACGACTTGCTTTCATGCCATAATTTCACCTAATCGCAGTAATACTCAGGGTTAATCATTTCGCAGCTTTTTACTCCCTTTTTAAATGAAACAACAAACCATCCATTAGGTTTCCTAACAGACTAACTATGTACAGCCTAGGTAGTCAACACTTGCATTTAAAACCTGTCAAAGGCCTAAAGTTTTCATTGCCAACTAAGGCGGGGAAGCTCTAATGCTAAAGATAGTGGGAGGATCATGCGTCCATTATTATAGAAATGATGGTAATCGTAAATTTTTTAAAGTCAGTTGCATTAATTAATAACACATTTTCTGGCCCTATAACTAAATTACTCGCTTCAGAATCGGACGATCCAGAGCGAAACATCATTACTTATCCATCCTACGTGTCATTGCATCAATATACTCCTTTAGGCACAGCTCTGTATTTATTTTGACAACATTCTAACTTTGATTTCGATGTTAAAGTTAGGTTTTGATGCCTCGCCAGATACAGGTGGGATGAAATACCAGCCCTAACAACTGCTTTAAAATTAGCTGAAAACAAAAAACCATTTCTTTTGAAGTGTTGCAGCTTGCTAAAACAAAGCAGCACCTACGTGCACGCGTGAGCACAAAGGGCTCCCGGCAGCAGAGAATCGTGCGAGCAGAGGAGGCAGTTGTCGCTGGTGATTACAGGCCCTTGGCGCGGGTGTCGCTGGGCCTCGCGGCGCTCCAACAACTATGGCTTTTATGCACAACATCGCAATGGCTCCTGGGACCTCCCTTTTTCCTTTGATTTCCTTGTTAGTGCGCTGGAAAGTACATTAAAAGTTGGATTGTAATCAAACCATGCAATGCCATATTATCGACCTTGAATTTCGAAGAACTTAATGAAATCACACACTTTGACGATGGAATTTGGGCGGTGAGATTAAGTGTAAGGAAGTAAAATTTAGTCTTTCGATTGTTTTGCATGTGTCGATTATTACCTCATTAACCACTTAAAAACAACCAATGCATTAAGTGGTAGCCGAAACTAAAGTTTTTCATTATTACCCAAATCTCCTGCCTCCTAAAGCAATGACGAGAACTATTTCAGCACGCATTCCTAGCACTCTGTCATGACGACAATTCTTCAAATCGCTAACACCCAAAGGTGTTTAAAAAAAGTTGTAAAGGTTGCCAATGGCTTGTGCTACCACTGGTATTTCATGTGTGGTGTGTTTATGGATTGGAACCAATTGTCCGTACACAATAAAGATTTGAATAATAACTTTTCGAAGGGCAAAATTTGAACAGTATGCGTGTTTTTTTTACATGGCCAAAGCATTGAGTTTGCAGAAGAAAGTAGCTTTTTTGAATTCTTATGCAGAAATTGAAGAAACCAATGAATGTGTACGTTTATTGATGCGGTTATCGCATTATTTTAATTTAATCCTTCAGCATTGCCTACACATGGGTGAAGAAGAAAACGAGACGAACAGTGCCCGACAAAACGGCTGCCGTGTATTGGAGAGTCAGGGAGCCTCGTAAAGGCTCTATACTTGTGCCAATGCTCGGAAGTTGATCAAGTATGCAGTAAGCCCCTCAGCTGAGGCCGTTGTATATGAGCTTTGGAGTGGCCAAAAGCATATTATATTCCATTAGCACATTTGTTCCGCAGAGCTAATGGCTATCCCATCCTAATCCATCTCGCGCATAGTTTTGTGGTCCGGAGGGAGAGGAGCAGAGGCAAGGCGGTAGTGAGATGGGGAAAACAAAACAGTGTGAGAGCAGTTCCCCAAATCTTAATGCCACGTGTCGACGCAACAGATATTGTGGTGAGATAGGAGCATAGAGCAGGAGGCGAGGGTGGGGTAAAGAGTACTCTGTCCACACAAATGGGCTGGCGTAAGTGCTACGGCTTCTCCTGGAATGGGATGAGATACTTATCTTGATGTCCACCCAAGTGGTTTGGCGTTGAAAATGTCTCGCGTGCCCACCCGCCTACTTAACTTATGGTGCAAGAAAATGTGCTTGATTCAGAAGCAATGGGTTCATTCATTCAGTTTACAGCTCACTTCAACCAAGTTAGAAGGCGTTGATATGTCAGAGAAGTCGATTTCATTCACCAAACAGAGCTTCAATGCAAACATCTTTTATTCTCCTTTAACAGTGCTATAACCATTAACTATAGGCATTTCTCTACCTGTACATTACATGCTTCTCCTGCAAAACTAAGCAGCACTTAATACAATCCGTGTCCGCAAGAGGATAAAAAAGTGGGATTATTACAAAAAGAATCCTACTTTCATTTTAAGCAAAGTTGAACATGGGACTGACACTTAAAATAGTCTTCCTTTGCATTCTTCGCTTCATAAGCCTTGTAAACTGTTAACTCTCGCCGTAAAGTTGGTAACACAACTTTTGAAAAAATGGATTCAGGGACCCACTTTTCGCATAAAGGCAAAGTGGCATCAGAAGCCTTCAAAAGAAAAGTAGGGAATCCCGAAAACATTATGCTTGATGTGACTACTTTCCACAACAAGAGGAATGTTATAGCAAAACATGTTTGCTTAAGGAGAATGAAAAAAAAATATGTCTTGTGCCTTAAGCGAACATTGGATGTGTCAGGCATTGAAGTCTCATCCCCAAAGCAGATGTTAATAGCTGGCTAGGACGCTTTTAGTCTGAGTTTTTCCACGTACCCCATAAGCTAAGTCGTGGGCGAGCTCTTCTACTCTCAAAGGCTTCAACTTAATAGGTATGATTAGTTACATATCACCCTCACGAGCTTCAGCGATTACAAAACACAACCACTAACAAAGCTGAGCACGAAGTAATTATCTTCACTTGATTTTACCATTGCAAACGCTCTAAGGATAGAATAGAAAAGTTCATTGGATTCCAAAGCCATGGGCTAAGTGTAGGTGGCAATGAGTCACTAGTGCTCTTCTTTATTCACCATCGTTTGGGTCCGTCGGCATGACCGAAATGAAGCCGGCGTTGGAAGATGAATGGCTCAATACTACTACCAAGCATAATCCAAAGTGACTCAAAACGAAAGTGATCGCTTTCTTTGTGGCAAAAGAGGGAAGTAAAAGAAAGAGTTGAAAGAGGCAAACTGGCTGTTAGTTAACCCGCGATCAAGTATAATGAAGAGGAATATAGTCACAATGTGAGAAAAAACTTTATCTGCAAAATCCGTTTTTGACGCAAGATTTTAGGATGTTTTAGGAAGTTCACGAAAAGATTACAAACTTGATTTACTTTAAAGAAAGCAAAGTTTCTGCAAAAGAGGCACATGCTATTTTCATGGTGCTCCTGCATCATTAATGTGACCAGCTGATATTTGGCAATCACTGCTCAGTAGTTTCATTTACAAATCCAGGATCTTGTAAACTTGTTAGTTTGGACTAGAAAATTACCAGTTTTGAATTACGAAATTGGTTATTTGAAGATTCTTGTGGTAAACCGCCACTCTGTATTCCATTTTCAGCAATCACTTACTTTTAGCGCTCTGAGCTAAGAGAAGATTAGCCTTTCCCTTCCGTTAACTGCATCCATGAATGCGGCGATTACAGATTAGAAAGAAACCAATCAAGATCTGACTCAAAGGCACCTCAGGCGTAAAGCGAAAAAGCAAGGTTCTTCTGAATTACTCTTAAAAGGTATAACTGTGGTATCCCATTCCTCCAATATTTGCCTCGCGAAATCTAGCTCCTTCTCCCTAGGTAGTCTCAGAAAGGCTAAATTTAGGAATAATTTAATTTGACCATGACGCGTAATTTTATATTCCTCCCACTTTAGATTCGTTGTTCTACTCTACGTCTTGCTCGAACCTCTCCGAAGACTTGCAGGACGAGGGGGTCTGCTATTCTATAAGTGAGGGCAAGCGATGGAGCGGCCATTTGCTAGTTACACTTATCTTTTATTTACGCACGTACTTGAGACCTCAAAGTAAATTATCCGCCGAAAGCATTGATCACTCCTGACGAATATCAAACAGAGCTTAACTAGGGATGCAGTTGTCAGCCAATCTAAACCTCACTGTTTTACAACCACCAACAAATTGTGCAGAAGGTGGTGGTGCTTCAATTTGGGATGCGTTGGTAACCCACAAGGCGCTGTCGCAGGATGACATTGCCTACGTTCACCTCTGGGAAGGATGAAGAAAATCCCTTCTGTGCATGATCTGCTTTAAATAGCACAAATAAAAAGGCTCTTCAGCCAGCACAAAGGTACCGTGGATTTTGCTCAATGTTTGCAGTCATCCAGCTCTTCTGTGCAAACAACACAAATCTTTTTGCTATTCAGCTGTCTTAGGGTAAGTCGCCTTCTCCTTCCGACTACTCATGAAAGAGAAATCGTGTTTTTTAAAATCCCAACCAACTACCCATGACCACACTCAAAACGTAATTCAACGCCACAGTCTACCGGCAATTAGTTAAAGAACAAGTTGTTTTTTCCTCGAAATCAAAAGATTACTAATTTTACAATTTATACATACTCCCTGCCAAAATTAAGCAATTTATCACTTCATTACAGGACCTCTATGCGTAATTTTTAGCTGAAAATATTTTCGAGCAACAAACATACCTTTTCAACAAATACACCTTTCTACTTTTGCTCATAATAGAGATTAGAGTACAGAAACTGGGGCCATTATAACACTGTGCACTGAAATTGCATTTTTTAATTGAAACATTCGTAGTTTTTTCATCATCTTTGCCATCGCAAAATCATTGCCAATGCCTCTGTTGGTTTAGCCGAACCAAACAAGCGCGACGCATGGTATTTTGGGCTGATCTTAAGGCACCTACTTTACCAGCATAACTAGTTGAATGTTTTTTAAAGTACTGAAAATGGTTGCTTCAATAATTGCAACCAGAATGCAAACGAAACAGCCGTTAAAGCAGAAGATACAATTGAACTGGCTGAGTGAGAATGAAACCGCTGAGCAGACAAAAAGGAATATTTCGTCCTAATTATGGTAGAATTTGTACACCAGCTTTCATGCATTAATATTTGTGACTACAAAGTTGGCTGTGAGGGCTCAGCAACACATCGTATGACCTCATTAGCCCCGCTTTTATGAACGCAATGGACATGCGGATCAGAACGTGAGTGGGGTAGGGATGGGGGGAGAGAAAAGGGCATGCTGTGCAACGTGGAAGTGTGGGAAAACTTTCTCACCTTCGACCTGTATTGGCCGGGTTTTTTGTGTATGGTGTGATGATGGTGTATTAGGCAATTAAACCCGGCCACCAGGGTACATGCCCATTTCTGATTCAAGATGATGGGCGTAAAGGTCAATAAGGTGGCTATAAAGCCCACATTTCCCTCCCTTCTCCGTTTAATTAAGGAAGAAAAGCCTCAGCAGAGCATCCCCGAGCCACACCACCGCTGCTGAATGGTGTGAGGTCCACGCCCCGACTTCTGAGTCAATCAAATCGAGTAACTGGAATTGACGAAAGCTTCCCCATTCACACATACATGCATGCATATAGGTGTTTCGAAACACTAAATGCCATTTTCGCACACCTGCTTTTCTTCCGAACCCAGTGCATCAAGCCCCTTTAGGAAGCGGATTGTAACCCACGAGTGCCTGCACACCAAGGCTCACAACGTTGCTAGGCTCATTACCGCACTGTCTACCACAGAACCAGCGTCTGCACAAATCATCCACTCGAATCCGAAAAGCCTCACTCTTAATGGCATTTGTTGAGACCTCTTGCAAGGCTCACAATTTACGCTCCCGTGCAGAGGGAAGCCAAAGGCGACACCACCACCACCACCACCACCACCACAGACAGCGTCCACCACATGCTAATTGTGCCTCAAACGAAATGAACTCGCCGTTGCTGCTCATGCAATTGCACGATCAGGCTACCGGTAGGCACCACTGCATCCATTAATGATGATCTTCCAAGCTCAGCAAAAGTCACGGCCACATGGGTCTCAAGCCCCCAAAAGTAGCCATTGTCACCTCAGAGATATCACATTCCGACTACAAACCCGAGCATTCCCAACTCCCAGCCACCTTTCTACATTTGCGCCACCCCCGCAAGCACAGTGGTCTCCGACCTAGTTGACACGGCTACACAATATGGCCCGACGAAATGTACACCAACTCACTACTCCTCCAAAATATCGCCTTCATGATAACATCTCCCCCAAAAACAACTTCAACCAGCCTGTTCCATGTGCAGGCAAGCACCGCTCGAAACATTCACAGCCCCAACGTGCGCGAGCCAAATGAATACTTCAATAAGACAGTAGCATTTCTATTCACAAGAGACCAAGCACACTAACTGTAAAATCCAGGTGGTGCAAACTCTGGGTTCCTTTCATCACTCAATTTGTGGTGGTGGGCAGCGAAACGACTTTTGGGCGGTGGGGACACGAAAGACTTCCCACGGTCCCACTCCCTTGTGAAACGCTTTCTCGACAACGGAGTCGGCGCATCGGAAGGCAGGACCGTGGCTCCCGACGACACAGCCGTCACCGTGGTGGTGGAGGCCGTTGCCGCAGCAGCTGCTGCCTGCTTCACCTCCGCCTCATCACGCAGACGACGCAGCATGGAAGCAATGTCGAGGTCGTCACAGCACAGCTGTTCACCAACAACGCCCTCGCAGACAGAGACAGGCGGAGGTGGCGAGGGAGGCCTCGGTAATGGTTGCACCGCGGTCGTGTCCTTCTCCAGCAAGTTGGCCGCTGCCGTGGCCACGTCTGGAAGCCCTTTACGAGCGCGCAACTGCGCCAACCGCCGACCCATTGCGACAGTGCGCTTCGCACGCTCCTCCTCCACTCGCTCTCGCGCCCGCTCCGTCTGACGACGCAACTCACGCAGCGATGCCTGCTCTGCTAAGCGCTGCTGCGCGTCGGCAGAGAAGGCATAGAAACCCGTGCCATGGTCACGAACCTCGCCCTGTCGCAAATGCGCATACGTCACCGGACCTTCTGGAATACTCACTGGCTCAGCTTTGACGCTAGCATATTGTCTCGCTGAAGAGGAAACAGAGAATTTTTCATCGTCTCTGCAAACACCATCCACCACAGACCAAAAGCCAACCTCATTACTTCGCTCAATCCTACCTTTGTTCTTAAGACATGAGTAGTTCCAAGTGAAGCGGTTCACCAACCTGTTGGATATCACCTCACTGAAGCGATGAAAGGCAGCTTTTGAAGTGCCACAACCAAATTCATGCAACCCACAGTGCTACACAACTATCGACACCAATTTAACCTCATCTCGACAGCACCCGACCTGCGTGATGCCCAACAGACTGTGAACTGACAAACTGATTTGCAGAAATACAACGAAGGTGAAGGAACCCACTTGAAGAGGAAGAAGAAGAACAATCAGCCAACCACCACCACCACCACCACCACCACCACCACCACCACCACCACCACCACCACCACCACCACCACCACCACCACCACCACCACCACCACCACCACCACCACCACCACCACCACCACCACCACCACCACCACCACCACCACCACCACCACCACCACCACCACCACCACCACCACCACCACCACCACCACCACCACCACCACCACCACCACCACCACCACCACCACCACCACCACCACCACCACCACCACCACCACCACCACCACCACCACCACCACCACCACCACCACCACCACCACCACCACCACCACCACCACCACCACCACCACCACCACCACCACCACCACCACCACCACCATCATCATCATCATCATCATCATCATCATCAACAACACCAACAACAAAGATGTCCCAGTGAATGTAAAGCACACTCTCGAATAAACTGTGCAAGGTTTGTTAGAAATGAATGAAAATCTAAGAACTGCACCATGTGTCAAAATACAAACGAGCACACCTTGCATAAAGTGATTGAGAATGACCGAAATAAGCAGTGCATAACTTTACAGCGTTGAATAACGAGCACGAATCCAAGCGCCACAAACCCTTACAGAGACTACTACGATCCTCACACGCTTCCTCATCACTAGAGTCGGTGACGCATCGCTCCTCCTCCTCCACAGCCTTCCGTTCAAAATCGACCAGTGGAGCCCTGTCGTCGTCATCGTCCTCTTCCTTACTATGTGTAGCAGCAGCTTGTTTTAGCGCCTCGTAGAGACGAGCCTTCGCCTCCAGTTTGCGCCGAGCCCGATCCCAGTCAACGTCCTCCTCCTCCCCCTCGACAGCTCCCTTCGCGCCACCAGCCTCCTCTTTCACCCTCAGTTTCTGAGGCTGAGAAGGAGGCCGCCTCAGGAGGACACCTACACCGCTCCCGTCACCACCACGCTTCAGCACCGCGCCTGAGACGTTCGGGATGGTAGTCGCCTTCGCTTCCATCTCGCTTTGACGACGGGCGATTTCCGCCTTAAGATCAATGAGGGATACCCCATTGACGTCGATGCGTCCCCTGCGACCAGCAGGCAACGATTGCATGCTACACAAAATATGCTCTCCTAAGCAGGGAAATTGGAAGGTCCACGAAACGCTCTGGCAGCCTACAACTCCTGATTATAATTAGGACGCACTCAATGAACCAAGCACAAGGACAGTGGCACCAACTAGAACTGACACAACGCGGCACTGTGGGCAAAATTGGTTCTAAACTCGTACACGCTTATAGAAACTACGTCCTGTAAGGGCATATGAATACCCCCCATACTTACTCACGTTCAACCACAGAGGATAGCCGTCCGCATTTATAAAAGGCGCACGTTTGATGAATGCTTTAAACCACAGTGTGGAAATACGACCACTCTGGCGGTGAGTGTTTGATTGATGAGAAAATGCATGATGCCACTATTGGTGCGTTGCACTGCGTCAAATTGTTTTGTGCGATTGACAGCTGAGCGAGCTAGTAGTGAAGCAGTAATAGTAATAATGCAATAAAAGGCGATGGGATGTACGAATCGAACATTTGGCAAGCAAAGCGTCTGGAACGCTGAACCTAGAAAAAATTGCATATGCATTGCTGCAGGTATTTCGTCTTTAGGAAAATGTGCCAGGAGGGCGATTCTGATTGTAGTGCTGCAAGGCTTCTCGGAAGACGAAATGATGCCTATCATTGGCCAATCAAGTGGGCATCTACCGACACCGATAGTCAAACCAACAACACGACTACATCAAAAACCTCTTCGAAGAATCAAGGCACTTGTATGCCAATTGATATTTGTAGCATGCTGAGATTTGCTTGAAGGCAAAGGAAGGCAAAACTCTAGGGCAGAATGTGTACACATATGTATACATGCTCAATCGACAGAGAGATCGTGACAGCTGACACGACCTGAAAGCCAGCCTTAGCCGGACAGGCCAATATGACCACTCAGTTGACTGTAATCGGCAATCAAATAAACAAAGTGTTACAGCATCAGTCAGCTGATCGTTTGTACAAACATGTGCTGGATAAGGTGGTAGTGCCAATGCACAGTGAGTAAGATGCGTAGGAGATAAAATGGACCTACTTTTGGCACCTACACACACGAAGTCCCGTTCAGAGTGCCGCGCGTACTAGCATCTGTGTGCATCCATGAATACGGTAGGTTGGGATCTGCTGCATGTCTTAAGCGGGAGTAAGGCTTGTAGCTCCTAGGCGTTGTGTATCCTGGCGACTTCCCTGAAGGCGGAAGAGTGCATCATGCTCTACACATGCACTGTCGGTGTGAGGGCGGATTTGAGGGCTACTGTAATGGTGCCCTTAGGAAAGTGGAGTTGAGCAGACGTTCAAAGTCTTGCAAAGAATGCGTATCGACAAAACCCCGAGGACAGTCGAGCTTAGAGGCTCATGATAGGTGTAGCAGGACACACAGGCATTGCATCGTACCTTGTTGGCATTAGTCCAGCCTCCTCTGCTTGCCTTATATTAGCGGTGCAAGCATGTATTCAATTCATTGTGTCTCCGCAATGTCTTCAAGTGAAATGCGGTTGGTAGTGCGAGGGGATGGGCATTGTGAAAGGAGTAATTAGTCAGTGGATTGGGTAGCATTGGGCAATATTTGGCTGCCCTTATGAAGAGCGCAGTGGGGCGAGGGTGCAGAGTTGCACTAGCCTTGTGTTGGTAGCCACAAGCCCAGGTGTTGGCATGAATGGTTTGTGAGTTGTCACACGACTCTTTGCGATCTCCCATTGTAGTCTGGCATGTTGTGGTGGAATGCGACAGTGTTTGTGGGGGAATGGGATAGGCGTTATTCACAATTCACTGGTGGTGGATACTTGAGTGTGCTAATGATCACAATAGTGTCACCCTACCCACACAAGATTGGGACCCACCGTGTCTGCTTTACCTCACAGCAAGCACGCATACACCGAGCGTTTTCCTTGGCTTACTCATTCTCATCGGCAAACGACTACGTCTGTGTCGAAACTTTGGCCCACCAACTACTCGAGCGAAGAACCGCCAGAAGCCCTGTTCATGTGCATAACCACAGGGTTATAGCATGTAAATGGCCAGTTTGTTCCTGATAAGTTCTGGGATGCCTGTTATCACTGATGACCGTGGGACTACTGGGTGCTAAGGCGCCTTGATCCGACCTTGCCTTCATGAGATCGCATACTCTGGAGACAGCTTTGAACAATTCTCCCATGCAAGCTTGTCTTATTTGCTGTTGGCCCGTAAACTACCCATCACACACCAGAGTCGCATCGTGCTCAGCACTGTGAGTCATTTTCCACTCGTATTCACTCAGTCCACCTGAAGTACTGACAGTAGCTAGATTGTCCGCCTTGCTTTTGAGGCCTGCTTAGTAGAATAAGGCTTCTGCTTACTGTGTGTGCTTCCTCGATGGAACGATGTACGATGCACGGTGTACGGTGTACGGTGTACGATGAAACCATGCTGCTGCAGTTCCCTGCAAAAGTGGGAGGTGAGGTGGTCTGTGTGGTGCGTTGTTCTCAGCCCAATCCACTGTTGATGGCTTCTTCTGACTATGAAGTGCCTGTGCAACAGTCAACATCGCAAATGCCTGTGTCCATGCTCTCGTGAGAGTGTGTTACCCACAGGCGCCGTCACTGGCGTCAGTGTTGAGGACGAATGGTTGGACATTGCTTTGGGTCGAGTGTGGCGTGTACTGCAATTGTCGTTGAGCAGAGCGTTTGCCCAGTTCCTTCAACGCTTCAGCGCTTCAACGCAAACTTTCTCCCATTCCAATATTGTAGTCTGCTTCTCGGTTAGCTTCCACAGTGAACATGGTATCTCGGCAAGACCTTGAAGGCAGGGCTTTGAAGTTGTCTGTCAGGCTTAGAAGGCTGCAAAGTTCCGCCTGCTCATTTGATGCTGCTCACTTCGTAACTGGGTGTGTGCGGTGCAATCAGCCTTCCCTACCGTCCTGATCATTGGAATTATGTGTACAGAATACTTGACTGGCTTTTGTAAAATTTGGCGTATTTGCGAGTTCAGTGTCCAAATGGTCAAAATAGCTTCTTGAAGATGGTCCGCCACCGCCTCTGGGTGGTAGTTGTGCTCCGTGCGCCATTGGAGAAAACTGGAGGATGGTTCTGATGCATCATGCAGTGGGTTGGGGATAGCTTATATGGGAGCCAGTCTGTCACAGAGCTTACCTCTCCGTACGGTGGGGTTGGTGGATGTCAGAGTAGATTAGCATATTAGGAGCACTCGGAGTGCTACCCTTCGTCGTCAGTGGCTTGAGTGAGCCTAGAACAGAGACTCCTTCGCTTGTGCGCAGGCATTGCCAAAAGGTCCCAAACGGGACCTTGCAGCTGCCCTCACCTTGGGAGCCCATTGAAGATGGCAGCACAGTCGACTTACTGCCTCGGTGATCAGTGTTGACAGGCTTTATGAAATCTTGAATAGTCTCTATGTCACGCAGTAAGTCAACTCCGCCAATGACATCTCAGACTACCTTTGGGTGCGCGCGGAATCTCGCTGCCTACAAATTGTTGTCTGTGGTGTCACGTAGATCACCTCTCCCACTAGATATTTGAGAAGATTTGCCGTTGGTGTTACCAGTGCATAGCTTTTGTCTCTCCCCTCGTTGGTCCACGGGTCCAAAATACTTCATCGATGAGCCAGATTAGCAAAAGACATAATGGCGTTATGGAAGTGGGTGTCATGGTGAGATGTGCGTGCGCTTAGTGGGGAACTGAGGTTTGATGTCTCCTCGGTCTGACGCACTGCCAGTGTTGAGTGCCACTAGCATTGCCTTTTCTCGGGAATGGATTGCTAACTACTGATCCTGGCTGCAGTAGTTGATGGAGTGGGGTTGCTGAAATGCCAACTACGTTATGAAGGTCGGCACAGAGGGCAAGCATGGTAAGTGCTGACGGCAACGACCCAAGGAGGTGACATTGAGCAGGCCAATGTTGCCTTTATTTGCCAAGTTAATTACTCCATCTGAGTAGTGCCTCCTTCCTGTTTGACCTCTCCATTCTTTAGCATGTCAGAGGCGGGCCTTTTTTCCCGTATGGTTCACCACATGCGACTGCATGGACTAGCACGAGCACGGCATCTGATAACTTACTTTTATGGCGACGCAGCTATGCACTCAGCAACTAATTATTCTGTCTGGCCCCACATTCGTGTCTCCTTTGCTCCGTAGGCTATGGGTTCACACGCCGACGTAGTCATCCGATCATGCATAGAGCCTTGCCGTTCTCTTTCTTTGGCAACATGTGTTGCGTGCTGCCTTGGCCTTGGTCATTCTTGGAGGAGACAGAGATGATGGAGTTTTTTTATAACTGTGAAAGATTTGCTAGCTTTTATCGTTGTCTGTTGCAATTCTTAGCTTTTCTAATTGCTGGTTTTGTATGTTTTTTAGTGCGCATAATGTCTTATTTGGCCTTGTTTGCCTGCTGGCTATGCTTACTGAGGATACATTTTCTTTCAAATTTAAAATTTTTTTGTTTTGACAAAAAGCGTATAAGGCTGCATTTTTGTTTAACTTTAACGTCCTCTGCATTAGTGGTTAATATATTTATATTTGCTAATGCCCTCGGCATCTTGTTTCGCTTTGTCGCTGTGTTGGCATTGTAATGTGTTGATAATTTTGTTTCTTGGTTTTTTTGGGTTTTTTTTTCAATTTTTGATAACTGGTAACTACGTTGTCCTAATATTTTGATTTGTTATAATCTATGGATGTGTGCTAGTCATATCGCTTACGCATTTTTGAGTTGAAAGGTCGTTAATAATTTTAAATTGCCAGGTGGGATCTTGTTGGGGTCGGTTTCATGCGTGAACGGGTGTCGTATTGTAATACACTGGTGGTATTGTTTTCGTTCTTGCAGCTTTTGCTATGCTACAAATTATACGTGGCACTCTTCGCACTAGGTCAAATGAGGAGGTTTTTTGTCGCCACCAGGATAATATTTCAGGCAAGTCAATAAAAGAGATAATGCAGAAATTTTTGAGGCCAACAAGAGTGCTTTTGACGGAGATGCTGGAGGTGCCGTTTGTTGGCGAGTTGACTCAGCAGCTCCTTATCGCATCCCAAAGTTGGTGTCTTTTTGTTAACCGTGTCCGCCGCTCCCGCAGCTACTGCGGCCCAGTGGAGCATAGTACTGTGCATGGATTTCTATACCGTAGTCTCAGACACCATCTTCCTTTTCGTTGCTTCATGCGGAGGGAGAACTTGAATCGCTTTAGACTTTATATCCTTTTCTTGTTTTCGATTCTTATTAGCAGCGTGTTTTGCGCCTTTTCCATAACTGTGTTCGGACACATTTACGACACTTTGTAAGCATGCCTGTGGATGGGTACATGTCTATTGGGTGGCTGTGCCGCAGTCTAAAGGTAATGGCAATTGGACCTGGTTGTCATTGCTAGGTACCACCGTCACAGAAGGAGTCACGGTATTGGCGGATCTACTGTTACGTTCTGGTGGTCGTTGTTTTTGTTTACCTGATTCCGAGGCTATTAAAGGTACTGTAAATTGCCAAAGTAATTGAATTTAGTCGGTTTTTCGGTGTATCTACTGTCATAAACGGAACGGAGTTGTGCAATATTTTAACATTGAAGAGTGGACGAACCTGATGTCGAGACAAAAACGAGGTTGCGTCTTTATGATGCTTGCATGGCTTGAAAGTGACGTAGCAAGAGCTTGATGGTACCACCTTTTGCGGTCGAGTTTCTCACTTGTGTTCATTTATGGATGTTACGTCCGCTAATGACAAAGCTGTTTTTTGACTCTAGAGTTTTTGAATGAGGGTCTCTTGAAGGTGCCTTCGTTGGAGTTGCTCAGAAACCAGTCTCTCCCTACGTGCAGGGGTTACCTCATTCTCAAGTCCAGTGGGAAGTTCAGGCTGATTTCAGTTCCCACCTCCTTCAATGCGCGTTTCAGGCAGGCTGGTGGCCTAGTGGATTTTCTTCGTTTCCTTCGTGATCAGGTCCAGATTGCCATTGTTATCTGTGTCTATTGTTGTGTTCCAACTGGTATTATTGCAACCATTTAAGTTATTTTGGGATACCTACGTTTATTCCCCTTGTCTAGGCGAGTGACTTGCTACTCCAGTTTGAAGTGAAATCCTAGATTCCTTTTTTTACGTAGGTTCCTTTCGTCTTTCGACCTTCGCTGCCAAACATACCTTCTGCCTTTGCGACGCTCTCCAACCTTCGTGCCCTCTTTCCTGTAGGACAGAAGTACGCTGTTTTATTAGGGTGTTTGAAGTTTTTTGGAATCGCGTTGATGGGCCGTAAATCTACCAGCCTGTGCCATGAGCAAAGAAATCACCGTCTGAATGACGCTTTGTGATACACCTCGCATGGATTTGGCGTAAAGTGGTTACAAGCAGGATGATTCACTACTTTGGAGTAAATTATTGTGACAGTTCCAAACTACCATGCAAACATTCCTTTAAGGTGATACCACGTAACTATCAGCTTGTACTCATTGAAGATAGAGGGCCCATGCCCCTTGGCATGATGCCTTTGCAGCAGCGCGCCACTCATCAGTCATCACTTTTGGGAGCTCTAAAGTCGTAATACGCTTTGGCTGAGGGAAATGTGGGCTTATTTTTGTTTGGTTTTGCAGATTTTATCTTGCACGGATGGACATTGCTGACTGCTTCAATAGCATTGATCACAGACTTTTGATGAGTGTTTTCAAGAAAACGGTAAAGAAGGTAGTTTTATTCCTGGCGCTGAGATTCTTTTGTTGCTAACACATCAAATTTTCTTACGTTGTAGCTTGGTTCGCAATGTTCCGTAATATTTGATGACTTATATTTGAAATTCTTTTGCTTTGACATTGCATACTACGACGATTGTTAACTAATAAGTTTGCTTTGATGGAGTATATCAACTGTTTTGGATGCGTACAAAATGTTGAAGATGTTTGTGCATGTGCTGATGTTCATACGACGCACTTGCCAACTTTTTTCCATTTTAGGCAATGCTCTTCTCCAGCATGCCATTTTCGGGCCAGTTCATCATTTCGGAGCTATCGTTCTTTCTCAATAATTATGTCATACAGGCAAGATGAGCTTTTTCTTGTCACTTTACGGAAAACTTCATGCTGTTTGCTTTAGGCTAGGTGCTAGCCATTTGCAGTTTGGCAGGCCATCAGCCCACTTCTGTCTTAGCAATTCTCTTAAGCGAACTAGCTGCTTACTTGAGACAGTTGACTTACTCTGCAGCATCAAGATGTCGTAGCATGCAAACTCATTCCCGTTCGAGTTCGACTGCATAGCAGTCAAATGGTCCTGGAACAGGTTCTTGCGAATGCTTGCCATCACTTTTAAGAACACGCTAAGTGAAAATTGATGGTTTTGCGGGGTATTCTGGCTGAATTAGGCTATATTTTAGTTTGCCGGCTCTCGCCTTTTGCAAGCCAGAGGCATTCCCCAGGGCTCGTGTATATCTACTGACTTGTCGAATCTCTTTCTGGCATACGTTGATCGGAAAAGCCAAGTTAACACTTACTTCTGGGACGCTCAAAAAAAAATCTCTTCGGGTAAAGAAAGACCAGAGGTTGGAATTTTGCGATTCCATGATGATTATCTTTATTTTGCTGCCTCTAAAAAGCGCTTGAACGCTGTGAGGGAGGCGTTGCTCCGCAGTATGTCTTTCTCAGGCTAACATTGTATTTTAAGATCTGCACAGATTTGACCTTCGACCTAATTTCTCAAAGGAAAATTCTGGAATCCACGAGGGTAGGTGCATTGCCTTCATTGAATACAAGCAATCCTCTTCAATTATACTGTAACTTTGGCTTTGTGCACAATACTAGTTAGAATCGGAGATTGCAATATTTTTTTCATTAAGCCATGAATACACTGGATGAATTTTATGCCGCTTTTCGTGTCCTCCAAATGCCAATTTAATCTTGTTATTCTCCATTAGCGTCCTGAACGGTGAGTTTGTTCTAATGGTTACTGGAACCTCCGGTTATTTTTACTTTTAGGTTTTGCTTCAGTTGAATGGTTAGGGCTAGAAATAACCCCTTATCTCGACCTTCTAATTCCACTGGTGAATACCGGTATGAAGGGCCCTTTCCTGTCCTCTAATTTGTGCCTCACATTTTCATCGTACTCATAGTTGCACTAATGGTATAAAGTTTTGCACACTAATTTGCTTTTGCAAAATATGTAGGTCCACGAATATTCGACCGCTTTGGAGGCTATCCATTGCCCTGGAAAGACTGTTTGTCTCGATTAAAGGCTTGTCTTCAGACGTCAACTCACATCAAATTGGCCGTAACTCAACGGGGTTTTGCTTTGAATGCCTCTGTGGCGGAAGAGAACGCAAGACGCATTGGCTTGTATTTTGGCCACCTTTTGATTGTCTATATTTGGCCCTGCTTGGAGCGCCGCATCCACCTTACATCATTTAAACATTCGCGGCAACTTGCAAGTGCGTTTTTCGTTCAGGAACTCATTCGGAATTGAATACCTGATCGAAAGAATTTTAATCTAAAATCACTTACTGTCACTAAAAAATACATATTATCGTGTTCTGCTTTGAAAAGTTAGGTGGCATATAGAAGGCATGAATATTATGGCATACCTCGATTACTTTGTTAATCCTGTTGGTTATAAAGGGCACTTTTACTATCTCATTACGCCTAATCTGCGAGTTTTTACGTACTCTGACCGATTTTTTTCTGAAATTCCCATTGATTTTAGAAATTCTTATTTGTCGTTTGGGGATCCTTCTTGAATGTCCGTCCCTTCTGTCTCTAGCTCGTGATTCCTTGGTTCAGACACTGCTGCAGAGGCGCTCGGAATTCCGTCTACTCCTCCGTTTCTTCTATGAACCAAGGCTAATATTACCTGTGGTTGGTAAAGGCACGTCTCAGGAGAAAATTGTTAAAAATATGAACTCCTATTTTAGACCGTTCTAGAAATTCATTCTCTTCGTCTGTTTTATTTGGACAAATCATCCTCTTGTACATTGTTCATCTGGATTATGAATAAAGTGAGCTGTGGCAGTCGCTCTCAGGTTCTTGAGTTGTCTCTATCTGTGGCGTTCTGATCCAGCTCCCGATTTATGTTTCTGGCTACGTGCGCTGTAACTTGATTTACTGGGAAGTGCGTGATGAAGTGTGTGAAGAGCTTCATATTGCAATTTTTCCTTGGTGGAGTAACGGCATTGGCTGTGTAGTGCGTTAATTGTTTAGCTGTCGACTTTCGTAACTGACTACTTTGAGTCTTTTACTTTAGTTGGGCTGGCTTAAGCTATGACAGTAGCTTTTAGCTCCGCTGCGAACAAGATATGTATCCTTCACGAGCATTCTTTCGTCTTTGAGGAGATCTTGGGGCGGTGTGTTGGCAACGGCGGAAATAAGATCTATCCGGATTTCTGCTGCTTTGTGGTAAACCTTAGCAGGGCGGAAGGAGTGTGTCTACTGTGGGTGGGGAAATCGGCGACGAGCCATTATGGGAAGGGCTCAGGATTGCGTCGGCCTTCAGCAACCATTCCAGTTCCTCACGTCCTGCAGGAAAACCATTAACGACTGAAGTGGCACCAACCATAAGTTATCTGGAAAGTTGTACTGGAGAGTTGATTGCCGTGCCCGTATAACGACGCCGGAAACGTGAAGAGGCTATACCTCCACCACTTCTCTGCTAACTGGATAGAATCCGGGTAGGTGAGATGGCTAGGAAGCACTGAAGCGAGAACAATGTGGCAGGGAGGGACGATGTTCAGTTCCATCCTTTGTTGCATGACCATGCTTTAGGCCAATGTTACTGCGACCAACGGTGAAGGCACGTGGTGGACAGCACAGTCCTTGGCCCCCCGTGCAACAACTGGCAGACATGACGAAGCGTGAGACTCGGTGGAATGGGTAGGATGAATTAGTGATGTTGCAGTCAAGACTAGCCTCGTTTGCAAGGAAATTCAGTGACTGGTGAGAATGGCTCGTGGTTGTTTCCTAAGTGCACAAATCACATTGTGGTGGAAGGAGTGGAAGTTGACGGAGGTGAGCGGTGAGGAGAACGCCCAAAAGAGGAGAGGGGAAGTGTAGTGCAGTAGTTGCTGCTGAACTACTGAGATGGTCAAAGGACTGCTTTGGGTATGCGTCACATTAACCCTGTTGGCTGGCTTAGATTGAGGGTCCTAACAGGTATTTTAATCTCTCCTAAATGCCCGAATTACGCGTTTTATCTATGTATAGTCTAGTAACTTTCTTTGGAAATTCTTGAAACATTACATCTGTACTATCAAATCTTCAGAATTACGTATGGATCCGTAATTTATAGTTGCGAAATCGAAATACTAGCACTCAACAGAATCACTTGAAATTCCTTCTGATAAAAAATTACCCTTTGACGGATGTCAGTATAAGTCCGCTGCTTCATATGATCACAAATAACGCAAAAGCGTATTTTGTCGTGTGAACATTTTAAATAAATTCGCTAGATTTTCTGTTAGTACGAGACATATTTGCAGCTAGTGTAATTTACAATTTTCGGTTTTCGTACTTTGACCACTGAGAAGCTCTTTACCACCGTTCTGACTAATAGGAATTAAGCGCACTTTTTCCGGTAGTGTGCTCGTTGGAATTTCACTTTTCACAGTTTGTCGCCGAGTTTGCTTGACATTTTTTCCAAAATAAAAAGGTTTTTACATACAGTCATCGCCTATGTGTGGCATGCATTGATCTTACTTTACCCTGTGAATTATATCTGAATTCTTGGGAAAGCTTGGCAGGATATAAGCTAATAACTTCCTCCACTATTGCCTTTTGATGTCACTTGCTTTTTCGCGATCTTTTCTTTCTCATAATTTCTAACCGACTTTGACGTTATTGTGTGCTTTGTGTAGGGAGGGCTTTCTTGGCTTTAGCTTGGTATTTGCTGTCTTTTACTGGAATCGATAGTTAATTCCACATGTTTCCGGAGTACGAAAGGTTTTAGTACTGATTTTAAACCTTATTACCATAAATGTTTTTATATTTTTTAAGTTTTAGCCTATGCAGAAGATATTTAGTATCGAGACTTATTTGGGTCCGTTGTTGATGCGCTACATTGGGAAGTATGTTAAATTGCGTGACGATCAGTTTCAACTTTCGCTATGGGGAGGTGACGCTGTTCTCAATTACGTAGAATTGCAGTATGATATTTTTGAGGACCTAATACCCCTGCCGGTGGGCTTCAAATCGGGGCACATTCATGAGCTGCGTATCCAGGTGCCCTGGACCCGCCTCGGGTCTTCCAGCGTTGTCATCACCCTTAACACTGTCGAGTGTGTGCTTGCCTTTAAGCGCCCTGGCGAGCAGCGGCAGCAGTTTCAATCAGAGGCCGACACCCCCATGCCTTCTGACACACCCCAGCCGCCCAGCTACCTCCTGTCCTACCTTACTCGCATCTGGTCCAACATCGAAGTAGCGGTAAAGAACCTCATTGTCAAGTTTGTTGAAGGTGATACTGTTCTCTCCCTCAACATTCGATCGCTCGACTGTTTCCCAACTCTCCCCAACTGGCAGCGCGGTGTGGAGGCACAGTCGGCCGGCAACTATTGCCTTCATCGCCTCCTCAGGCTCACTGATATGACTCTTTGCATCGATCGGTGTGACGCTAAGGGACACATTAGTACCTATCAAGACCCGGTAATTTACCGGTCTAGCTTTGACATCCGGCTGCGAACGGTTTTCACCCAGGACAACAAAGGACTGGCTTCAATTTGCGTGGCAAACCTCTTTAGTCCTCAGTCAGTGGAGATCAATCTCAATCAAGTGCAGATACCGCTGATCACGCGGATTCTTGAAATCTTGTTTGCACTCTCAAACAAAATCATTCGATGGGAGGCACTTTCAGACAACGAGTTGCTTGAGATACCGCAGACTGATAGCCAGCATAAGGAATTTGTAGTCGACAGCAATGAAGAGGATCTCGCCCGGAATCAGTCATGGTCCCAGTGGGCATGGTCTTTTATTCCTTCCTTCCCCTCTTTTTCTTTCACTTCTTCTGAAGATGAGATTTATAATTTCAATCAAGACGACATTTCTCTGGAGTACATTGAAAAACTGAGGTTGTGCGAAGCACGTGCCGAATATGTGCGACTCCTTTACGAGGATGGAATCGCGTCGACCGAGGAGGCTGGCAAGATGGCTCAATATCGACGCGGGCGTCTATACCTTTTACGAAAACACAAAAAACCTTTACCAGCTCTCGTTTTGGGCGTTCTAATGAAAAGAATTCGGTTTCATATAAAGGTAAAATTTCTTCCTCGCATTGCGGGTTGTTTTTGTAGGCTGCGAATCGAATATTTCAATCGGAGTCCACACAGCATAAAGCCTCGATCACAAAGAATTTGCGTCCTAATGAGTCCACATTCAACTTATTCACGATCATCATTGAGGTCAATTTTTTATTCCTGAAGCACTCTGATTAATGCGTATGATATAAGACAAATCCAAATTATTTTAGAATCTTGGATTTCAATGCGTTCAAGATAGTGGATACTTCACCAGTCTCCAGATCGGCGTTGGTCTGCTGCAAATAAGTCCATTCGGTGAGGTTTGTCCATGCGGCAAAAAATATACAATGCTCTTTCCGGTGCGTGCATATCTACAATGATACCTTGCCTCTGACGAAAGCAACTATTTTAACTTTCATTTCCACTTATAATTAAATTGCATTGCACGGGAGAGTGAATTGGTCTCAGAACGCATCAATGCACTATTCATACAAAAACAGGGGAAGGTGTGATATTAGCGATGAATGAATTTTCTTGCCCTTTATCGATGTTATGTTTTTACAAGTAATATGTTTGCTTAGCAGTCATTTCCTTGGTATCTGCTTCGCTTTATTCTCTCCTCTACCTTATTCTATCTATTGCCATTAAAGATCTGGGACATTTAAATTATTAATTCAAATGCGAAGGTGAAGGTCAAGTCCTTATTTTCACATAGCACTCTTTCAAATAGTCAAAGCAGTTCATGACAAAGTACGCTATACATTTTCATGCATTTATTTTTATGATCTTGTCACCAATTTCAGCTTCACGACCTACTGGAACTTCACTCCAAGTCTGAGCTCATAACTGGCAGTGAAAGTTCTGATCCTTTGATCAAGGCTTTTTGTGGTCTCTTTGGTGCCGAAACGTCACATTCAAGCGATGTAGTTAAAACTTCCATATCAGAAAACCACTGTGACTCCAGCCGTGGTGTTGTTGATTCGCAGCCATCGTTGCCAAATTCATTCGTACTTCCTCCGTTCTGCCGAAAGGACTACCATTCAACGTATGGGTCTGACTACCCTCTGCCCGAACTTCCTCTTGCGCTGTGGTTTGAGTCAGTCTTTTCTCGAGAAGACGAAGAAGAGTCTATCAAGGGTACCAGCCTTTTATCAATATCTAGTAGTGCTGCTGAAAACCTGGCTTAGAATTGGTATTTCCGATTATGTTTTTTTATGAGATTGTTGACTCGTCGCCTGCGGATATTCCAGGGCCCTTGTCATTTAAGATTCGACACATTCCAGCAATACTTTGTTTATAACTAAATTGTTGTGGCTTAACAATCAAATTATTTGATTTTTGTGTTGCTATTTTTTCACGATCTACTATAATCATCGAGATTTACCACGTCTTTTAATTATCCCCTCAAGCTTTCCACACAAAATGCATTCATTTCTCTTGTTTAACTTACCAAATCTGTGAATAGCATTAAGCATTAGGTTTTTTATGATTTCGTGCTTCTTATGAAATTTCAGACAATTCGAATTGCTTACTGGATCCAGATCCGACGCTTTACTCGTTTGGCAGATTATTTCTAGATAAGGTCAAAGTCAACCTTACTCTTACCACTTCCCACCGACTGCAGCATTTCCTGGAATTGCTTGCTGAAGGTTCCAAAAACTACAAGGCTTGCTCCGATTGGGCCTCTCTTTATTGTTAGTTCCCTCTACTTTGAGTCATTTGTGCCTGCTTTCCATTAAGTCGACTTCAATTTGTGGAATATGAGCTATCAGCGAATAAGCGGATGCCATCAAAACTGCCCAGTTATTCATTTATTTAGAGTGATATTGCCTTTGCTTTCAAGCTGCAAGACTTATGCTAATGTCGTTCATTTTTCTTTCCCTTTTTCTCATAAATAAATCACATTACGCTGCGTCTATCCCGTTTACTTTCTTATGCTCCCTCACCTCTAGGCTTTTGTTCATTCCCTTTATAAAATACAAGAAGTATCATGCGAATTTTACATCGCTTTCATTCTTGCAGTTTTGCCTCAACAGGAGCCGGTGGATAGTTGGATACTTCAGGAAAGAATGGTCCGACTGAGGAGTTTTACTCCAGTCAGCGTTAAGCGTGCCCAAATATTGTCTCTGTGTGTTGAAATTTTTCCCCCAACTCATGATCACCATGTAAGTGCCTTCTAGGCATTGTAGCATCTTTAGATTCTTCAAATTCTGTCTTTTTGTCGTTTTATACTTCGATGAGATCACCTTGATTTCGTTGAGGTTGACCACAACTCTAGGAGTGTTTGAATGGATGCCTGCTTATGCACTCGCATTTGATCTTTGCGCAATTGGTATTGCTATTCTCATCGTTTGTCACGAAAGTGGAACCTAGGACTTATTTTCAGTTTGCATTAATTCTAGGTGGCTAATCGTTTTGCTTCCTTGAAACTCGAGACGGGTAGCATAGATACGTTTGTCTCTGCTCCGCTGAATCCGGTGCAACTAGTCTTCACGATGACACATCTCTATCCTTCATCCGGTGTACTGGTGGACGTGAAATCTTCCTTCCATCAAAGTCTTTTGCACGACAACATCCTTGATTGCAAGCATTGGGGTGGAAAAGAACAAATTTCTGACTGTTATGGCATTTACCGATCGACAGGTGAACAGCAAGAAGATGATGCGAAGGAAGGCGGCGTTCTCTTCGGCTTTGATGATGAGAATCCAATTACAAAGCCACTTCAAATTGACCTCCTCAATAGCTGCTATACCCATCGATTGGTCGAAATATCCAAAATGCGCATTTCTTTAGGTCAGGAGGTACTACTTTCACCTGTTTCGATCACATCAGCCCAACGAAACCTTCTCTTTTCGAAATCTTGGCCTCAGCACCTTTCAAATGACCTTGTGACCGCAGAGAGTTATGTAAAATTCCATTCACAACCTCAGCTAAACTTGAGTTCCTCTGCTGTGAGAAGCCTCTTCATCCATGGATTCTATGTAGTCTCTCACGGATGCGCACTTGCCACAGCTCTTTCGCATTACCTCCACAGTCAGGTGTGGTCAGAAGTGAGTGAATACAGTGGTCAACTAAGTGAAGATGGGTTTGGTACATTTTTCGATCAAACAGTTGAAGGTTAGCGGTCTTATTATCGTCAGCTTCGCATCGCGCAGCCGGTGTTGTATCTTTTCATAAATTCTTCTCAAATTCATAGGTGAAACGCCCTGTTGCCTCACCTTCAGTGCCAAGGGTTTTGTATCCCTACACGCCCAGTCGAGTAAGAATCAGAATATCGTCAAATTGTCATTTGAAACGTCTAAATTAATGGGAAAGCTAATGGATGTATCGAACGACAAAGTCATTCCTATTCTTGAATGTGCGTCGAGTGAGCCGTCGGTCGTATTTTCGTATCAGTTGGTGAGAAAAGTCAGCCATGATTTAGAAAGTTCGCGTAAGTCGATTTTGGCTGTTAATCTTCAATTTTATAAAAAAACTGTAATTTTCGGTAATTTTCTGTAGACCCTGCATCGGTAACTTTGAAAGTGGCACCAGTGAAATTCCTCATTTCCTCTTCTCTTATTGAGTGGTCCATTGGTGTAGTCAATGTGTTGAAGACGTCCTGGAAAGCATTTGATGTCGAGCAGACCGGGAAATTCCCTTTGGGTGTTCAATTTTGTTCAAAATCACAAGGTATAACCTAGTGACGTATTATCAAAACAAATTTCCCCTTGGTTGTTTGTTACTCACTTCCTAATTTTTGTAGGCTCACTCCGACTTCACCAAATGGATACCCATACACACAGTCCTAGCCCAACGAATTCTCTTTTTGAAACCATTTCGACTCGCAGTAGACCTCACGCGTTGGAGGCATCTACCCCCATCTTGGTTTCCACTCATGCAAAGCTTCAGAATTGCAGCAATTCTCCCTCCTTGCCCTTTTCTGAATGGATCATTGCAAATTACAAGTGGTTCACCGCTTGCAAGCTAGACGTATGCAATTCACTGACTATTTTTTAAAAGCAACTTACTTACAACCAGTTGCAAGTATCTTATTTAATTTAAAATGAGCATTTTAATTTTACCTAGATTGAAGAAATTTCTGCTATTAGTGGCTAACCTGTTTAGAGCTTTGGAGAAGAATTTAAAGGACAGATCACTATCCTGTTAGATTTGTCAGGTAGGGTTGTTTTGATACGTAGTCTTAAAGTTGACTCGCCGCTTAGTGCGATTTGCTCTTACGTCAAAACTATAACCACATCTTAATGTTTCAGGTAACCATTCTGGCCTCAACCCTTTACATTGTTCCAACAATGGATCTCCTTTCTACCTGTGACTTTGACACATGGCTTACGTCACTCAGCGCAACAAGCCGTAGTAAAGTTATTCAGCTGACTCTCCCTCGAGTCGAAATTAAGGGGCCGTGCTCTCATCCCTTCTCACTCCCCCAATCCCAGAATGCGCCTCCCTTGGCACCTCTTTCTACGACAGAAGGGATATGTGGCATTCAATTGTACGCATTTGAATTGGAGGATAAGCAATCATTGAGAACTCAACGGCAACTTCGTCATCCCCGAAGTGTTTCTGAAATGGGAGTGGTGGATCTGGATTCGAACCATCCCATGTGGGAGTGCACCGCCACCGGAATAGCGATCTCGGTTGGAGAGGCAACGCGTCTTCTGCAACTGGTTGACTTAACCTGCACTCTATCTTTCATAATCACAACATCTCAACCGGGCAATGCAATCTCCAGAATCTCTTGGAATCTGCTTTTCAACATAGCTCACAGCACAAATAACACTTCTGGCGACCCCCCGTGTTTAAGAGATGTCACTCATTTTCTGGCTGCTATTTCTAGCATTCAAATGCGGATATCGAATCTCATGAGTGAGGTAATGTTAAGTTTTATTTTAATCTTAGCTCCATAGTCACCTTTCTTACTATCTACAAACCTATCCGAAAACAGCATTTCAGACTAGCTCTCTTCGTTTGAGTGAGGATACACATAGTTGGTGCGATTAGGATTTTTCTAGATTCATCAAAAGCAATGTGCGATTATAATACTTTAACAAAACCTCGGTTTAATACCATAGATGGTCAGTATTTATCATTCTTATGTAAATTGCTTTGAAGTGTTATTTGCCCAATCAGTGGAAAGTACATAGCATAAATTTTGGAACCTTTTTATTGCTGAATGCGTTCATTACAGCACACTTTGCCATATTTAAATTGAAACTTGCAAAATGCGAAATCATAGTATTGGCCCGACTGTTGCATATTCAATCTTCAGTTTTTCTCAAAAACCAAATTTTCTGTACATATCTGCGCCATTTTTAGATTTTTGCTACAAAAGACCTTGTCATCTCTCGCATTCGCGAATCAAAGAATGTCGATAGCTTTTCAAATGCTTCAATGCCGGTTGAGGTAGCACCGCGCGCTACGAACCCGTCCGGCTCTACAAAGAGGTCCTTGTCAATGGTCTCTCGTGTGACCTATTCGTCACACTCTCTAGCTGAATCGCGAAACGCCCGTGCACCTCTTGCTTCTCTCGACATACCACGTACCACGATTTCACGAATTCCTATCAAGGGTACTATTCAAGTGACACTTCCCATCACCACTGGGGAGTTGTGCTTGAATGATAAACGGTCGAAGATCCTGTGGGAGGCAGATGACTTCAGCTCGACCATTTCCATTTCTGATTCGCCATTCTGCGTCAATTTTCGACTGCAACTCGAACGCATCTGCCTTTTTTTGCAAACTTCTGGAAGGTGTTTAATCGCATAAACTTTAGTGTGGTGTGTGTTGATTCATTCTCAACGTTGATTTTTTTTACATTAGGAACTTCCCCTTAATTTCTCCAAAGCACTGGCATATCAGGCCCTTTCAGAATGTTTCCTTATGCCCGGGGACGGCGTATTATGAAGAATCGAAGGCTGACCAAAGACGTCCAAAACCTCAGGAACCACAGGGTGCTGACAGTGATAACGAGGTCTATGTGCCACTCTCTCGCCACCTCCAGCCCACAGCACTAATCACCGTCTCTCTCACTCGATCCCCTGCTGTCCTCACACGTCGTGTTTTCGCTGGCAAGCGCTTCTCCCATTGGCTGGACAGGCAGAGTGAACTGTTTCTTCAAGGCGAAGATCGGACAGAGGTTGACGATGTCAGTCCTCCCTTCGTCAATTGCGTCTACATCAAATTGAAACCCTTAGATGTAGTCCTCTGTCCACAGCTTCTGTTGTATCTGAAGAATGTTTTAAAGGAGCTCCGGAAATCAGGAAAAACCGTTTTTAATAATGATAGAAGATTTTTTGATGTCAAAGCACCGCTTCCAGGACATTGCATGCCATTGCTATTTATAGCATTTGACGAATTACGTCTCTTCGTTCCCTCCCCAGGGGTAAATGAGTTCTCGATGTTTTCCGTTCTCCTGCTTAAGCAAATATTCACCCACATTCGCTTCGTTTTCAGCTCCTTTCCCCAACTCATGGAGTTATTGGTCCTTGTGATTCCTTGGCCATTACCCTGCGTGCTATTCAAGTTCATCCTTTTCCAAAAAACTGCATCACTTCTAGACCGGAGGCCGCACCTGGCCGTGCGAGGGCCATCACCTTGACGAGCAAAATCGGCTCTTCTTACGAGGATAGACAATTTGCTCTGCGTCTTGAAGGTCTAGCTTGTTGGGCAGTCAGTTTTTTTGAGGCTCTAAATTTCTCAGAAAGTGCTCGTAGCTTCGACTACCAACCCACTCTGGCTGGGCAGTATCCCGCCTTTGAGTGGAATCAGGCTGCAACTCGCCTTAATGATATGTGAGCTTCCTATTATCAAGAGTACTTTTCTGAGTATCGCGCAATTGTTTATTTTCGATCTTCATTGACTTGTTTCAGCAAGGATGCTGTCTGGGTGCTGCCAGTTTTGCGTCCTCTAGACATAACGACTATCTTTGCTGCTCCTGTTTGCGAAACCAATCTTCGACGTGGCCAGGTGACTATATTTAAACACTTTTTAGTTTCCCCTTTTTTACCAACTTACTGTTACCAATTTCGAAGTTCTTTTTTATCCGTCTGGTACTTATCTGGAGGTCAACTATATGTACAGGATGCATTGAGAATATTTGATGAAGCAGGCACAATTTAGTCGACATGAATTTCAACCTAGAGTGGATGTTTTATCAGTGATTTTGACAAGTATTATTTTTTTCGATAATTTTGCCATTTGTATTAGTAATTGATGATGAGTGATTCTTTTTTATAGACAAGGCTGATCTACAGTTCAGTTTTGGAGGTGAATATAAGCAACGATATAATAGTGACTCTCAACGGATCCTTTTTATTGGCATACTTATCAAATTTGATAAGTGTAAGCGAGCAGCCAATGGAGCAGACAGACAAGAAGGCCGAGGTGAATCAAATGGCCTGGCTGTTTCAGCCCTCTAGAATTCTACTAACTTGCGGATTAGTGCGTTTTGTTCTGTGGGAGAGGAGGAAATTTGCCAAGCGTCGATGGGATTTCTCCATAATAGATTTGATTCAACCACACCTTCGGTGGTCACCAGAGGCATTGAACGCGGGACTCAATGATTTACAGGTGCATTTGAGGACATTTTCCGAAGGCTCTGAGTCCGATTGGCACGATAGTGTGTTTTGGACTCCTACTACACTTCGGGCGGAGCATCAAACATATCTACCAACGCGCCTACCTCTTCCTCGAGTCACAGAGATTGGTCAAAGCCAAATATTTAATCCGGTGTCGTTGATTGAGAAGGTTTGCTTCTTTTCTTCCGGTAGTGACGAACTGTTTCTGATTAACTTTTTCCGTCAAAATCCAAAGGCAAGTAGATCTTGTTTTACGTCGACACTGTCGTTCACGTAAAATTGTACTCTTCTTTTCATTGTAGGAGAAATACTTTCATGCCATCGTTCGTATTCAACGAGAGACAACTCTTGTTTTCACACCAAGTATGCTTATGTGTCTTTCAAATTTAACGAAGTCTTTCTGTTTGCCTAATTCCCCGACCGAACGTGCCAAATCTGCAGGTGGCTTCCAGGCACTCATTACAATCTTTACCACAATCTTCAGTCAACTGCATTTCGAAACGCGTTCATTTTCTGTGAGCACTTTTCCGTCTTATTTTTGAGCCAAAATTACCTAACATCGTGACTCTATTTGCGGTTCTTTTTCCTTACAGCTTCATTTAATTTCTGCAGAAGATGAAAGCCGATTTGCCACAGAGGGGATTCAAATGGATGGCGTGGCTAATCGTAAAAAGGACTGGAGGAGTTTTTATGCCGATCTAAAGGTGATGTGTATCGACGCTCATTTGAATGAGTTTAAAATTATCCCCACTGCCACGGAAATTTCCTTCAGATTACGCGCAGAGGTCTCTCCAGTGAGCATTCCTACAACCATTGTACACATAGAGATCTCCAGGGGCACAAAAATAGTTATTCCTTTTGGAAATGAATTCAAAAGACTCGCTGAAGCCTTTGTTGTAGCAATGCGTCAAGAAAGTAGTGGTGTCTTGAATTTGAAGAAGCCCACTACTCGACATCTGCCAAGTCGATGCGTTTTTAAAGACGACATACGGAGCGATTCGACCTACGACTTTTCGGTTTTCGTCCCCACGGAACATGCAGGCTTTGGCGATATCTCCCGATGGCTCCCTCTTCCCTACGAAGTCGTCTTTGCCGAGTGTGACCAATTCACTTTGAGGGATGATGCAGAACCTAGATGTGTGACGATGACGTGGACCTTCCCCGAGCTGCGCCAACCCGTCCGGCTTACTGTGAATCCCATGCCATTTGTTTATGACAACGATGTCGGCGACCTTGGTATCGTTATGGTTCGTTTTTCCCTAATAAATATACGTACATTGTGATTTTTATTTCTCAGTTTATAATATTTTACTAATTAGGATGAATTAAGATTATTGTGATCAGATGGGAACGCTTCTGTTAGTCATTGGTAATTTTTTTACTTTTAATGCTTTCCCCTTTTCTCAAGTTGCCAGCTCGCCTGCAATACTGGAATGATTACGTGGGCGAATATGGCAGTTTTGTTACCTACGCCACTTTCAACCTCATCGAAGACGCTCCGATCGACGTCCTTCTCCCACCTACTTTGGCTGAATTTCCACATTGCTCAGAGACGCTGATACAAGCTCAGAGGCAGCAGTTGATTCGTGGATCCTCTTTAGGTAAAGGGGACTTTTTATGGGGTCCCATTGCTGCTCTCAACTCCACAACACCCCTACCGGTTGCGGCGACCTCGTGGAGAATTATCGTCAGTTGTGTTGGTAGAGTTGTCTCAATGTAAGTGCCATTCTACTGAACTACCAAGATGAATATTTTATGGAATATCGTCTGTTTAAATGCGAAGTCCAAAGGTAATTGGTTGTCGTAGTGGACTTTGTTACTAGTATTCATATCAAGGAATGACTTTAAACCATGATTAAATGTATGCGTGTATGGTCTAGGGGGAATTCTGCACCCACTGAATGTGATTCTGTTGCCATTCCTGTTTCCCTCTCTCCGTATGCTCTGGCTGCCTGCACACACCTCGATTCCGCCTACATTCCAGAATTCATTACACCAGTGTCACTTGATATCAGAATTGACGACTTCTGTCTCTCTACATGGCAGGCATGTCACCCATTTGGTGTTCGTTTTTATCCCATCCCTGTATTCTCAAGATAATCAAGCATGTGTTTCCAAGCATGCCCAAAAAGAACTAATAAAGTTAATATCTTCCGTGATAAATACCATTTTCGTAGTTGAATCCGTTAACCTAACAATTGTAGATGTCCGATCCCAGTCTCGAAACAGGAAGATTAACGGTTCTTAAACTGCGTGGTATACTGGCATCTTCCTTTACAAATCCGCGCAATCAAGCACTAACGATTGCATCCGCGGTCAGCCAATCAATTACACTCGCTGATTCCTCGCTGTTGGCAAGTTTTTCGGTGGGATCCGTGGCCATCCACGTCTTCAGTCCGCATGGAGCGCATATGCAGCTGTTGGGTGAGGCGGAGCGCATTTTTGGTATGAGTGGAGCGTGCATCTCCGTCGCGGCGTGCCACCTCCATTGCAACAGTGATCTCGTATACGCCCTGAGTCAAATCACAACAGGCGAGGGCAAAATGGGTTGGGAAATTGGTAACCGAACGGACAGGCGGCTTCTCGTAGACCAGTACTTCACCTATGCTTCTCTGACTGACGAACCGGCGGCAAGTGCACTGTCCAACATCACTAGTGTCACTGTGGAGGCCGGAGGGTGTTTTTCGTCATGGCGACCGATTGTATTGGCCAATTCCCAGACAATTACACTCAGGATTGCTTTATCTACTGGGACTGTAAGGTCATAAATTGGGTTTTGCGACAAAAATATGGACTAAAAATCGACAGAGTGTACCGTTTTCTTCGTCTTCCGACTAGTTTAGAATGCTTTTTCCTGGACTTTTAACAAGTTTATTAGCATTGTACTTATAGCAAATGTGTCAGCTTCGCGCATTGGTAATGGCTCATTCCTATTTGAATGCTACAATAGTGAAGTTAATAACACCTCTGGTAAATCATTGTGTTTGATTGAATACTTCGATTTTCAAAACTTTCATTGAGTCGTACGCATAGGGTTATCAACGAGCCTGCTGTAACGCTTTGTTTTATCATGTTTATGGATATATCTGTTTATATTATTCTTATCAATCATTTTGACATCAATGATTTGCTTATGTATTCCTTATTCATTTGATTGGCACTGATTTTGTAGTCCCTTAGAGCAGTTATTATTTAAAGCATATCGGTCTGCCAGAGCCGTATTGCCTGTAAATTTTAACGACTTTTGCTAGCATTAAACAATTATTCCTATCATTCAATTCAGTCAAAATCGACAACCCGAAATGTGCTATTTCTAAAATTAGCAATCTGGAAATTTATCACCAGAAAAAACTTGAAAATTATGTATTGACTCTGTTTGCACTGCTCTCCCTGCCTGCTTTTTGAGAGCAAACAAAAATGCTTGTAATTGTTTCAAGAGGTCGATGGTCAGGAGTGCTCCAATACCTATCACCTGGCCTCCTGAACACGCCAAAAGTACCTTTGCACAGCCGATCCAGTGGGATGATTCCGAGTCTCAGGGTGATTTCTTCCCCCTCGCGATTCTTCTTATTCCTCCCCGGCCCTCATCCGGACTTCCAGGAGAGGCAAGCATTGCTATACCCAATGGTTTGCTTGTTTGGTTGCCTGTGTCCACTCACTAATTAATCTCCGACTCTTCTTTTTGAGTACATCTAAACTCACTCAAGGTTAATAAACTTTAGAGCAACACGTTTTCCACGTTCAATTCTTATTTACCAGATTGCGTTCAAATATTTAATAGCGTCCTATTGTTAATTTGATCTTTGTCTAGATTATCGTTCAGCCAACTCTCACTATTGAAAACAAACTCCCTTTTGAACTTTCTCTCCACTTTCCCAATGGGTCCACCAGGTGTATTGCATCGTCCTCTTCTTATGGCCTTTGTGTTTCACCGAGAGCTACTCCGGACCTAGCCTTATCCGCCTTTGATAATAGCGCGTCTGTAACTCTGACAAGTGAGGATTTGATCGCTCAGGGAGAGAGGATTTTATGGGTAAATGCAGGCGATTATTTCCATTCCTAGGTCTCCGCCTTCTATCACCAAATTGTGGATTTTAAAATGCTTTGAAAATTAGACCGTCAAAGTTCAAGTTTTTCCATTGTTGTGTGCGGCTTCATTTCTAATTCTCCTACTTTACCTCTAAATTTTCCTGATTGCATAGATAAGTTTGGGAGTCTCAGCATTCGTACTCCTTTTATCAGCACTAACAATGAAATGGTAGAGAATAATTTTTTCCCTACCTAGCTTCCTATCACAGAGACTGTTTGCCCGGTGCTATTCAAAGTTAATCATCTGTATCACGAAATGCTATCGGATTCAGTTAGAGTGGTAAGTGGAGGGTATGAAAATTACTCCACCTCGCTTATCTCATTCTACCTCTTTAACTTGTATGTGTTTTCACGCTTGGAAAGATCACAATAACACCAGTGCTCAACATCACGAGTATGTTGCCGGTACCACTGACTCTGGTTCTGGAAGCCTCCTGTAAATCTCTTGCCTCCTTTGTCTGTTCTTCTGGCCGCAGATTCTCTAGATACTCTTATATTTCTAAGGAGTCCACGACTTCTGTTGTAATCGCTTTCAAGCCGGATACCATACCTGCATTCAATTTTCGCTATCCGTGAGTTTTGTCTTTCTTAAACTTTTTGATTATAAGTTAAAAATATTCGAAAAATGTCGTTAACTCATTGGTTTTCTTCTTTGATTCAACCCAGTGACAAGACTCTGGTTTTTGAGTCGTCGCTGTTGCTTCCTTGGAGGAAACTCTCCAGACACCTCGACGTTGTTGTGAAGCCTTGGCTTCTCATAACCAATCGCAGTGGCATTTGCCTACAACTCTCTACCGCAAGCAGTTTAAAGGGCATTAATCTCCCAGACGAGTCTGCCGTCAGACTTGACCCTGATTCTTGTCACATACCCGCTGCTGGCGAAGTAATCATAGTTTCCTGCCTTTTGCCTATTCTAAAGTGCAGTGTTTCCAACTCACTCCGAAAGTGCATTTTCTCCCAGTAAAGCGATACTAAACACCGAGGTTGGAGCGTATTTCGTTCGGTTCTTATGTTTTCAACAATTTTTCTAATCTGTAAAAATAGCTATCGGAAAAGTGTTTGTCTTTCTTTATTTCTATATTATTTTTTACAGAAGAGATAAAATTAATAGCATTTAAGCACTTCATACATATTATGTGTACTCAAGCTTAAAGTTGTGATGCGTACGATAATATCAACGTGTTCATTGTTGTCGGATCCAGCAGAGGCCTCCCTTTGAAGTGTACGATATTGCCCACTTTCAGCGCCTATTTAGGTTTGGAATAAACTTCAAGGGCAATACTGTGTGGTCGCCTGCTCTCCTAGTCCACAGCTCAGTGTTTTTGTCATCCACCGCCGCTGCGAGTGAGGCAGTCACGCTAACGGTTTTTGGCGTGTCGCGGGCACAGCAACAGCCCAACCATGACAGAGCGGCAGTGGCAGAGGCAGTGGTGAGCCTCACGCGCTCCCGCACCTTGGTGCCGCTCGCTCTGCGCCTCGGTGGTGTAGTGTGCTGCCTTGCTGCGCGCCTCCAACTTGCCCCTTCTCGAGGCGTCGTCGCCCTCAGCATTGAACCGCTTCTGCGCGTCGATAATCGCACGGGGCAGTCTCTTCTCTGCAAACCCATTGTCACACCTACCCCTCATGTCCATCTACCTCTTCCTATGGTGAGTCCTTGCATACCTCACCTTCCTTCTCCCCGAGGTCTAAATTTCATCTTATCGTCCATAGCAGCAACAGTAGGCGATGATCTACCGATTCCTTCACGCAGGCTATGATTGTGTTTTACATTAATTACTTAAGTAATTTCGATTTCTTTTACCATTTAAGATTTTCCTGATAAATAGCATGCTAATTGTAATCTTTTATTTTACCATTTTTGCAGCAGAAATTGGTTTTGTAACATTATTTGCATGTTTCTGTGTTTTAGGCGTCCTTAGATGGGCTTGAAGCCGAAGTTTTGGCTATACCAAAGTCTGGCAGCACTCTGACCCCAATTCTCTTTTGGAACCACTCTCACCCCGAAGTAGTATTTGAGGACGTCGATTCACATGGCGTATCTTTCGCACACCTCCTTGTTCTTCGAAGTCATTTGGGTATTTTTTGGAGTCGTTCTCTTCACCTAATTGGAGTCTACTCATTCGTTGGCGTTCGCTCTTGTTCAGCCACTGAACCGTACCATCGGTATTACCACATTTCGCTGCCCAGTTTCAATGAAAGTGAGTTTAGTCCCTTGATTCCAACCTTACATTACTTTTTAGGAATTCTTTTCAACGGGCAATGAGGTACTTATGTTTGCCCCGCTGAAATAATCGTCTGTAGATTGTGCGAATTTGTTTGCCATTCGCCAAGAATTGCAAATCGCCTTTTCTAGAAGCTAAGCAAACACCTTTTCCTATAAATACTAGATAAAAATTGAACTGACATCGTTCTTGCTGATTGTTGCATGCACCAATCTGATGAAGTGGTTCGCTTGAATTCGCAAGATAAACTCTGGAAGCCTTTCATCAGTGTAAAACTATACTTAATCCCTACACTTTATCCCAATAGATGGAGACTCGGACGTGTGCTCGATTCTTCTGGACCTTTCTAAAGACCTGCAGACAGGACTGTGGACTCTTTTCTTGGATAATTTTCCTGCCTCTCTCTCATGCTCGTTAGGCTGCAGTTTGACTAATACGACTGATTTTCCATTTGAAGCAACATTCCACGGTGTCTCTGAATTCCACCAGCTTCCTGTTTCCAATGCCCTACCCTGTGTTCAGCCAAGTGGGGGGAAGTTGGTGCTCATTCCCCAGATATCTCTCGATCACCTGGCTGGAGGGTGGGTCTCTGGTAAAACCTCAGAAACCTCAACTTCAGCAACATTTCTTTGTCATGAGGACGCATACCTCTTTCTGCGTCTGCATTCAGATGATGTCGTCATCAAATTGGGCGACTGTAGAGATAATCCCGTTCCGTTGAGATTCGGAGACAAGACGGTCTTGATTCAACATATCGCTACTGAGCCTTTTCCGTTTTGCACTCACTTGGCAATTTTTACCGAGCAAAAACCCATGTTTCTGCATTGGTCGCATGTTGATCAGCCCCTATGTTTAACTGTCACCATTGATACAACATTAATTTTCGCATCGGCGCGTGGCTCACTACTAGCACCGGGTGAATCTGGTTTGAAGGATTTCCTTCGCATTTGCATTCGACGCATCGAAGCCACATATTTGAAGAAAGATAATACATCCCCATTTGAGTTCAGCATCACTTCCTCTTTGATGCAGATCGATAATCTCGCTCAAATTTCTCTGTCCACCTTCGATTTCCCTGTTCTTATGCGGTCCGTACTCCCTCACACCATGGAGGAAAGTAGCACTGGTGTTTCCTCGTGCACCTTCCGAATCCGTTACCTCTCTTCCACGGACTTCATTCTAGATAGGTTTGATCTATGCTTGCCGTCAATGGAAGCTTATCTCGAAGATAGTGTGCTCTACGCTCTCGCCTCATGGGTGCAGGACCTGCGAGGTGCTCTACATGCTTGGGCTGGAGGAGACGTCGAAAATGGAGTAAAATCGCCGACTTCTACCATGCTTTGTATTAGCAGGTTTGAAATTCACCCTGTTTCGATGCAGCTTGCGCTGAAGGTCAAGGTTGGGATGCACATCTCTTGCAAGACTACACAGTTCCGACTGAACCGATTCGAGTGTTTGGAGGCGGCGCTGGATATGAAAACACTGCTTTCTCAGCTGAGTGCGCACTACATCTCACAAGTGTTGATTCGAGCGGGTCTGGTCTTGGGCAGTTTGGAGCTTATTGGCAATCCTGCCTGTTTGGTGGCCTCCTTTGCGGAGGGTGTCTGGGATCTTGTTCACTTCGCTGACAGGGAGAAGATGGCCACACGGGAACAAATGAGTCTTCTGAGGGGTCTCGCTCGTGGTCTGGTGTCTCTAGCGAAGCACACTGCAGGGTACGATTGTTTTTATTGGTCTTAAATTCACCTGTACCACTACCCTCTTTTAATATTTAGCATCAATTTATCTTTTCCCTTAACATCCTTTAAATTCTTACTAACCTTGCAACTTGTCGGACCTTAGGCGAGCCAACTGTTCTGAGTCTTTTACATAAGGTGGCAAAATTACTAACATGTTGAAAACGAAATTCACTTGCTATGCTCACTGATTGATTAAATTGCATGAGGCCTGCATGAAATGTTATGTTTCATCGTTTTTAAATTTTATCATCCCTATGCCATCATTTGCGGACTGATGGTGGCAAGATTCTCCTGTGCAGAGGTTTGAGTTTATAGAGTTAAATATTCGTATTACATAATTTTTTTCATTTGTTATGTACACCAGGGCTTTGTTTTGTATCCCTTAATAACCCATTACTTTGAGAGAACCGAATGAGATGGACTCTGCAGTTAATATATTTTTTTTCTATCTGGCACAGTGGGGTGTGTAGTTCACTGACCGGTCTGGCATCCAGTGTCGCACGGAATCTGCACGAACTCTCGCTGGACGCGGAGCATATCCGGCGTACCACAGAGATTCGCCAACACCACCAACCCGCAGGGTTGGGCGAAGGCCTGGCACTGGGTATCAGCGAGTTAGGCATCAGTCTGCTGGGTGGGTTGGCAGGCGTTGCACACCATCCTCTATTTGCTCTTCTTCAGTCCCGGCCTCCCTCTACATCCTCAGACCTCTCTTCACCGTCGCCATCGGAATCGCCGCGGCACCGTCTGACTCGCGTGGCTGAGGGGTTCGCTGGCGGAGTGGGACGGGGCCTTGTCGGTCTTTTCACCAAACCTCTCGCTGGAGTAGCTGACTTCGTCGCCTTTACTGGTACTGGATTTATGCACGGAATGGGCACCGGCTGGGGTATCACTCCATCACCCAATCATATGTGCTGGTGGGCACTTCTACGTTTTCCATTCCACCGAAAACCTTCACTCAGTAGTTTAAAAACACCAGTCAGTGGCTTACCAGTTATGCTTTATTTTGCGTAGCTCAACAAACTTCTCTGGCAGTACGCATCTTGTTGACGAAGTTCTCCTGCACAAGTGGTCCTGTGCCCTCATGCGACGTCTAAATATCCTGCATCCTCACGAATATCTCTGGACGGGAGTTAGTGTGGATGCGACCGGTACAATTCTCACCTGGCTCTGTCTTCCTTGTCGCGAGTCATTGTTTACCGTCGAATTTGATGCACCCATACAGACTGTGCGAGCGGGTTTTCTAGCAGTGGATTTTGTCGATGCAAACCAAGGTGTTCTGATTGATCGATACCAGCTCTCGGCCGGGGAAAGAGCCGTTTTAATGCGCGTACTTCGACGTACCAAGAACACAGCGACCTCTGTTAAAGGCGGTGATGTTTCTGGCGACTTGGAAGCGGGTCCTCATTTGGAACGTGTAAGAGCCTACCTCTCAAGTCTACCTCATTCGGAAGGAAGTGAAGGCAGTACCCAATAGTCTTCTTAACCTGTTAGACTGATTATTGGTTCCTATATTTATTTATTTATTTGTCGCTTATTCGTAGAACTTCAGGTTGATTAAAGCATATTCGGAGCAATTGGATTTTTTGAGTTGGCGGATGTCAGGCTTGTCTTGGCTCGTCTTGTCTAGGGGGAGGGGGCGTACTCTTGTGAAAATCTGCAGGAGGACGGGCAGGACTGATTAATTCAGTGGTCTAAGACACTGTACTAGTGAGTAGAGATGCAAGGGTTTCTTTAGGAAGGTAATTTGAGGGTTATCGGAGCCGGATCTACATGTGGCAGTTGAAGAAATTCTGTTTTAATAGTTTAAATACGTCAGCGTTGGAACCACAGGCTTTACTTACATTAGGGTTTATGCAGTTGCGTGAATAAATGATTCCTCCTTTGAATATGGTCAGCATTAAGAGGGTGGAGAGGAAAGTGGTCGAGGACCATAGGTCTGCGAGGTCACTTTGTGTGCTTAACTAAATGGTTACACTCGAAAGAGAGCACTCTCGCAAAGAAAGATTTCAAACGAAGTGTATTCTTTGTAAAGTATCGTCGCGCTTTAAGCCGTATTCTGAACCAGTGATCACACGTATTGTGGTACTCCAATAGGATGCGACTCTGGGCAAAATACGATTGGCGAGACGCGCCACCGACAATGAGATTAAGTGCTTTCATACTCACATAGAAATGTGGTAGCCGTTTCTAAAGTAAGCCCTACATTGTGACGGTCAGTACAGGGATATCAATGGAGGCCTTGGAATCTGGATTTAAAATGAGGAGGAAGCTATGTAACAGAACGATTTTCGTCTTCACCGCACATTAGCGTCACAAACTCTTCTGTCTTGGAGGCATGGCCCGTTGCTTTCGCCCATTACCTAGTCCTTTTGTGTCATGGTAATAGATCTCCCCATACTAGTGTAGCATCCGAACAATTGTAAACTAAAGCTTTGTAAGGAGCATTTGATTCTTGTGCGGTAAAGGACTGAGAGTCTATTACCACAATTCAAGCGTCAAGCCGCATGACGGACCTCACGGAGACTGAAATGGCCGTGCAGTCTAACGCCTAGGCAAGGGTCAGATCTCTAAATACGGACAAAATCCACATACGAAATTTACAGTTCCTAAATTATTGTAAACTCAAACGCAAAGAAGTTGCTGACGATGCATTTAACCAAACCAGAATGTTTTACTAATATATAGCATTGTCCCAACTTTATGAAACAAAGGCATACGCACTAATTATCCATAGTGGTTTGGCAGCTAGTTTAACTCCTGTTCTATTACACAAGCATTCAAGTCTTTGCTGATTGTTTTCTACACCAGGTCCGCAGACTCTCAGCCCATCTGCATATTGTTAATAGATATTCTGCCAAACTGCTGCAAATAATATCTACTTTAAGGCAAATTCGCGGCGTCGCAGAATACAGGGGAAATTTTTTAACTTTCGCAGCACTGTAATCTATGCATGTTCGAATGGGCCTTTTGACAAGAAACCCAAACCTCGTGTTGGGTTGGAGGCCTACTGATCCCAAAAGGGAAAGTTACTCTGGTCCCGATTAATTCGTAATATCTGTACACACTTTTCGATGCAGCATATCCTTGTCCAATTCATCTGTTTGTTCCAGGTTCATTGCGGCAGAGGTGGTAAGGGTTAAAACCAAACCTATTACGCTGGTGATACCACCGGTAAACTTATTTCTTTGAGACCGCAGTGGCCACCAAACGGTGGCTTAAAAACGCCATATTTACCTTACATTTCTACCTATAATGCCAGAAAACTCTCTAGATTACACGGGCCCTCCCCATGATCTCAGCTTGACCACTATAAATACGTACATAACCCTAGCTATCCTAGCAATTTTTTCTCATCTTGTTACCGACCATGATAAATTTACACTCACAAGTGAGTCCTCCCATCGCTACCATCATATGGGCAATGAAGGAGGACGCAGAGAATTTTTAACTTTTAGCGAAAAGAGTCTTCAACGTGAACTTCAAACCAAGGTAGCTGGATGGACAACTGTCCATTACAGACATTCCACTCATTCACTGTGGCTGAGAAGACATGCTAGGTGGATGCCAATTACCTCAGCAAGCAGACCAAGCTCGCAACGATTAAGAGTTGAGAGTCGCTTACAGTCCCGCACACGAGAAAGAAATGGGACAAAATTCAACATCCTCATACCAGGGTGCTCTGCAATATGCTCTAAGATTGGGTTAGCTTTCCTTTGCCTCTCCCGTTCTCCTCCAAGCGCCCCCCTTCATTCATGTAGGCTCTTGACAAACTAACAATGGCGGGACCAAATCAATGATAAATCCTTAGGTCCACTCCACCCTCTTTCAAATTGTTTGAATCACATGACTGTATGAAAAAAATTGTGCGTAATATAGAGAAATGAGATGTTAGCAACGGCAGATGCGTCGTTAACTGTCAACACAGGCACAAAGATCTAAATGGTGAAGTGTATTGGATGACCAGAAATCGGTTGGAACATGATACTCGGTGCCGATTATCAAAAATTAAATCAAAGTCATTCTAGATCTTGCGCAAGGCATCTCCTCTACTTACCAAAGCACTAAAGCCAACCCAGGGCTTTCACTTCTGCAGGAGGACTTCGAGGACAGTTGCAAACCTCACTCAGCATAAGGGCAAACCGACATATTTTGGTTATATATATAACTTTAAGAAAATAATCGTAACAAAACCAGCAAAGACCTTCGAGAAGTCTCTTTGGCTTCCTCCATTGCTGAAAATGCCAACACGGGGCACACGAAACGATGCCTAGCGATGAAGGTGTTTATTCCCAAAGCTGTCTATTTGCTAAATAATGTACGATCTACAGGATGGTGTCCAACAAAGCAAGAGGGCTACACATAGCATGTTTTTGAATGCTCCTGAAAATAGTTTGCATTGCCCGTCGAACCAAAAGCCATCGGTCCGTGAAGAAAAGACCTAACCAGAACAGGACTAAAATGCGACACTAATATTTACTTAGTAACCACCAGCCAAAAATGCATGCCCCCGTTTATTCGTTCTAAGATCGCGACAGCAAAAATAGAGGTACAACAGCTATCCTATTGCAGTATGCTGGCTTTGGCGTACAGGATGACACCGTCTGATAAGTTTTAAATGTGTGGCTGGTTAAACAGTTCCCTTATGCCCTAGACCATAGCGCTCCCAGCATATTAATCTGGCATATCATAGATGTAAAATAAAATGCAAAAAGCTGAGTGCTAAATGCACGAATTGTAGTTACCCTTTGAGTGTTTCTATTGTTTAAGAAAACCAAAATTCAATTACCTGCATGTTCTGCAACGACCCTGACGCCCACAGTTATTTGAAAGAGAATGACTGCTGCGTCACCCACGCACATTGACTTAGATGCTAATCCTGATATTCCCAAAAAGGGACAATCTCGCAAGGGTTCTCTTTTCACCCTCTTCAATTTGGCATCAAACGAGCGCATTAATGAAACTACAGATGTGGATATTCAGCTCTTCGATGGCACGAAGATGCGCGCCTTTATAGACGTAAGTTTGGATTCGACTAGGGATAATGACTAGCTGGTTGGCATGCAAACCATTTGATCTATCAAATATTACGGTTGTGTATTTTTATTTATGGTTACTGTCACGTTTCTACTTTCGTTAAATTATTCTCCATTATTCCCCATTCTATATTATATTTGTGCTTGCCCAGTGGTACTCAAACCATTGTTTTTGGTTATGTTTATCAGCAAATAAAATTTGTCTTGACAAAGTGTACTCAACTGTTACGTTGCTTACTTTATTCATTCAAACAGTATAAAATCACTGGAAAAGTTCTAGTTAACCACATTGCAACTGAACTGGGCGACGCTACCAAAGCCAAATATTTGGGACTTATAGTTGAGCGGCCAGGTGAATTTCCTGTAAGTCAGTCAAATACGTTAGGCATGAGGTATTTTGGTGTACAGTTTTGGATTGTAATTGACATACTATGCAATGCAATCGAAGTTGAAAACTAGGGGTATCTGGTTACAGTATAGAGGCTATCTTATGCATTTCTATTTACTGGTAAAATTTTTTGCTACATTACGTCTAGGAATGGATGGAACTAAGCCACTCAGTCGCGAAGGAGAAAGCAGGTATATCTTGAGACCCTTTGTTGGAAATTAACAGCTGAGGTTATGATGGAATGGAAAAATGGCACTCTGATAAGCAATTTTCTTTAGGCCTTTAAAGATGATACCACTATTTCTTTAGTCCATACTACTAGATACTGCAAAATCACTCAAATTTTCTTATTTTGAGGATGTTGATATTTTATAAATCGTCCGTTTTCATGCAGAAAATAAACTGCATAATTATAAGTTGGTTTCTTAAAGCCTAGACAACCGACCTACCTTTTGTTAAATCTGTATGGATTCACTCTTGTTATTTTATAGCCTCCGGCATTATAATTTTTAGAATTATTGAATTATTTTAGCCAAAGGATTTAATATAATTATGGTGCGTATCAAATTTTATCCCGCCGACCCTGTTTCCGAGATGGGTTCAGACTGTTTTGCGTGAGTTACTTTGATGGATAATTGGTTAGTTTCGTTTCAATTCTAAAATAAAAGGATCTTTTTAGGAAGCTTCTCTACTATCAGCTTCGACACGACTTAGCAGTTGGGCGATTGCTTGGAAAGGAAAGGGACCGTTGTTTGCTGGTGGCTTATTCTGTTCAATGTATGTTTATGCACATAGTCTTTACCATTACTTTTCAATATATGATTATTGACACCACATAAGGATTGTGATGACAGATATATGCACCCCAATCTCTGTTTTTTAAATTAATTGCTACCCTTTAAGTATGCACGATTGAGTTATGAATTGATGATGCGTTAAGCGAAGGAATTTCTCCTTAAACTCTGAAACATACGCCCGTTGTATATCAAAATTAACTCCGTGAATTAACTTATACTTGAGCGCGTTTAGATCCGAATGAGATAGTGGCTGGAAGACTTATCGACTCAATTTTATTGCTCTAGACATAAATGGCCTGTCCTTTCAGTCCATAAACACTTTATTCTTTCACATAGGTAAATTCTAAATCCTGCTATAACTTTATTCGTTCTCATTTACTATGCAAAAGGCTTGGAAACAAAATAAATACGTAGGAATCAGAATTAATCTAGATTAATATGTTTTAATTCGGTATCACTATCTGGTCGCCTACATTTCAGTACATCAGTAGGACAAAATGAATAATCGTGCTCATTCTTCAATTTGCTTAAACTTACATTATTCTCTGGACTCTTATCACCGATTTATCACATTCCTACTCATGCAAAGGTTACGAGATCTTACAGCATTTAATGCGATCTTCTGTACGCATCATGAGTGATGAGTGATGTGGCACTCATGTGGGTACCACAAGAAGGAAGTCCACGGTAACACCAAGACGTTTTTAAGTAAAAAACATCCTTTATAAGCAGTAGTCTTCTTACAGTCTGTTTCCATATATCTGATGGATCCTTTAAAGTGATGCTAAACGTACGACTTGCAAGTAGTACTTATCAATAAGTAAACTTTTGTTAGAACAACTGGCACCTAATAGAAGTCTCCAAGAGCCAGAATGGCACTAAACTTAGATTTTCTCCTTTATCTATGGGTGCGATTTCGCTCTATTGTTTTTGACGACCTAGATGAAGGAGGCTTGGGAGACGTTCCCCGCGATAAACTTCTCCAATATGACATTGTTAGATCGAAGATCTCCCCACACAGCCTCGACAATTCAATGCAAAATCAAATCAAAGAATACCTTCAGGAGAATTAGTGAGTATATTTATTGTCTAACTCCCAAACGTATAGTTCAATCGTCTTCCTAGCTTCTTATTTTAGCCCTTACTTCATCATTGAAATGAATTCTAAAAAGCGAAAAATTCATCCCCAAGCAAAATTTACCACCTCAGTGTTTAGCGCACGAAGCCTACAAAATGGCTTTTAACTCAAGCAGTACAGTGGATCCGAGGATTAAACAGATTTCTTAATTTCAAACCGCACAATTTTAGGCAATACTGGCATTATATTAAGCACTATTTGAGCCATGGTTAATACTGTAGCAAATGTTTGATGTTGCCTTCATCGTAGGACCTCCCATCACCTATTTGTTTTTTTGAAAGGTCGCGTCTGGTTTTCTAGGTGATGTATTTTCTAAAAAGTCACTTTGCCCTTTACTTGTGCCACAACTTCAGCTAAAACACTTTATTTAGAACAATAGGTCAGTGCAAATTTTCGGCTACACAGGCTCAAATTTTCCACACCGTCTCACTAAGTGTTTTTGACCTGAGCATTTATGTCTTTTTCAAAATGAGCATTGGAGCTTCTAAGAAAGGACAGTAAAATATATGATCAGACTTTACTTTATTTTTATTTTTAAAAATATTTCAGTGACATTTCCCCATACGACGCCTTGGCTGCCTTTCTGAAAGTCGCCACGAGGATGGACACTTATGGCATTGAACCGTTTGACGCGAAGGTATGCTGAATGTCGAGGGCCAAGTGCATCCTAAGGCCCATTTCTTTGCAAATTTACCTTCTGCCGAATATTTGTCCATACTTTCAAAACGTGGATTTTTGCAGCAAACTGCAGCCAGTCGGCACGAAACATGCTGTGAAAAGTCAGGCGCCAATTGCTTGTGCTATCGGTATCTCGCATGACATTGGGAAACCTTATTTATCAAATCCATTCTGAAGAGTTTTTAAGATCAACTGGAATAAAGATTGCGCATATTGACTCAAACGCAAAAATGAATTACACACGTTTTATACAATCTACCTAATTCAAAAGCGCTTAGACTTCCGGTCGAAGGTACTGCATTAAGTCTCAAAAATGCGGCTTAATGGCCTTCAAACCCGGTTCTCCATGAATTGAGGGTAATTATGGGCAATAGTTGGGCGAGTGTCGGTAAATGTCAGGTGATAAGTCTGCTACATTCATGTATTTTACAATATCGACTCCAGGTGTAAACGGAGAAGAGTGGAATGCCAGTAAACTGATTCATGAAGTCCATCAAAATTAGGACAAACGATCAGGCCCGTCGTTCTGTTGCCTTGTCTTGAAATGTCAAATGTGCCAGTATTCTGCATTAGGATACCTGTTTGATGGAACGTCGGCCAATGTGCATAAAATTTCAATGGACTGTTGTATATAAATGAACATATCGCAAAGGGCCATGGAGATGCGGACATGTGGGCACAAATGTTTGCGCATTGCTCACTTTCATGTGCCCTTTTTTGCCTCTTCCAGCCTAACTCCTTAGGGTCATGTAAGGGCTGAGTACCCTTTTAGTTTGGCCTACTTTTTTTCATCTCGCAGGCATGATTATTTAATTACGGAATCTGTTGAATTTATTTACAACATTCTTATAGCAATTTTTTATGATTTCCGTGCAGGATCAACGTGGGAACGGCATAGCTGTTGGCTTCAATTTCAAAGGTCTTTCTGTCTTCAAAAGTAGTCAGCAGGTTAACTTCTTCCGCTGGTGAGTTTCAGCCGAAAATTTTCCTTCTTTGTTAGGCAACGACCTCGGAGTATTTTAGCTTCTGGTGCAATCCGTCTCGTGTTCTTAACTTTGATCTATTCATCATTTCATCCTGCCTGTTTGATAACTCTTATTGCTAGACAGAAGAGTACGAAAATCGTAGTGTCGAATCGAGAAGTGCTTGTGGCGCATAGTGAACTTCTGGACGCGCTCCTCATAGAGCGACGTCTCGAACACTGCTGCGCATGTTGCCAGAGTCCATGCAAATAACACTTGATATTTTGTGCAATACTTCTTTGTGGAACTCACTTGATGCCTTTTGCTGCATTTCAGGGAATCGATGTTGAACTACGAATGTGAGAAAAAGACCGTTATTATCATCATTAAAACGCGTGATGTAAGTGGAGTGCACGTGCTACCAACACGAGGCACGATTGTGCGCATCAAAATACTCGCCTCCATGCCTAGTTGTTGCCCCTTGCAGTGACTCTGTATATGTTACAGGCAGGCGCTTTAGAATCTACAATGCTCCCAATTGCACTAAAGCCCTAACACTAAAATTTATGAGTAATAGACTCTCAGGATCCACATGCACTGTGATACACGCACTACTCACTTGCCAATCTATGCTCACAATCCACAGGGCTTGTTTTACCACAGCAATGGTGAAAGCATACCCCTTAAGACAACAAATAGCGAGGTACACATGGTTGAAGTGCTCATCGCACAGAAGTGATGCAGCAACACGGATGCGGCTGGTAATGTGACATAGCGAACTGGGTGGTAGAGAAGATAACAATCCCATTTGGTGGGTGTATTCTTCTTACTTGCTACGAACATCACGCAAATGCTCATTTAGCCTCACTCTGTTTGACTACAATATTACCTACTATGAATAAATTAGCTAGCATTGCTGTTTACGCATTTCAGCTGATGCTTTCTTCGCATGTTTTTTTAGCTTAAAAAAAAGATCGGATTTAAGTGTGACTCCAGAGCCAACGCGGTACAGCTTTATCGACGTCTTTGGGAGGCTTCGCGGTTTTACCGGTGAGTTTCTGTGACTCTCACTTCAGCCGGAAATCCTAAGCTCAATTGAATGGGGCGTCGCAACAAGATTGTTGCGAAAGTTATTTTCCGCCAAAAGTAAAGCAGGTTCTGTTGATTGTTCTCTACTTTTTTGATACAATGTGGTTTTCATTAGTTGTTGAATGTAAAAACAATCTGAATACTGCAAAAGGTTTCCTATTACGCTTTCTCTTGATTCATTTCTCACTAGTAGTGTGGCTTTTCGCCGCCTTAACCGATACTCATCACGTTAATATTTTTGTTGTTACAGTTCAGAAAGCACAGATTACCGAAGTGATTCAGAAAAGACGTACAAAATTGGCAGCCCAAGCTTTAATAGGTAAACACTTTATCAATACTTACAATTGAAGCCGCTATCAAATTGTCCTCTTTGAGTAATCTGCCCTTCATTCAGATCAACAGACTCTGAGGCCTCCGATTCCTCGATCAGTAGCGGTCAGACGTGCCAAATAAAGCGAATCGCCTCCTTTAGTCGACCGCAGCGATTTTTCACTCTCTCGCCATCACGGGTGTCAGAAAAAATGGCGCAGCTACATGTTCCCTCCACGGAGGCTGTTACGCCCACTAATCAGCCCAGATGCCCCGTTAATTGCTCTCTCGACATCCCTTCTATCTTTCTTCAGCCGCCCAACTCCGACGAAGGACCAAAAACCCCTACTCCGCGTCATAACGACTTAGCCACCGAGTCAACCGAGGTCGCTATGACTGGACTTTTCAAAGGGACAGAGCGGAACGTATCGGAATGCACGGCTGAAGAAGAAGTCGTAAGGTCACGCCGGAAGTCTTCTGAATCGCAGAATGAAAACAATAACGAAAAAAAATATGGGGATAAGAGAGATTCTATGAAGATGGAGAAGGAGGAGGAAAAGGAGGAGAAGGATGACAGTAGAGAGGTAGGTAGGGGTGAGAAGATAGAAGAAGTGCCTGACAAAAATATTGAAGGCAAAAGTGGAGACCAATACGACAAAAGTGAAATAAAGGTGGTGGAGAAGACGGGGGAAGGAGAAGAGGAGGAGGAGACTGACTTATCTCCGATAGGAGTGAGTTATACACCCAATTCAAACTCACAAGAGAGCCTCCTCAATGTGGCCTCGCCGTTTGGTGATGCAACAAAGATGTCATTTTTCACCAACCTCGATTCCAACCGATTAGGTCTGGGCGTTCTTGACTTGAGGCTATCCAACTCCATGACCTCAATCACAATCCCACCCACTGGCTGTGCGTCAACGGCCTCTCAACGTGAGCGATCATAATTTGCATCATGTTTATGCAATGCTCCGCCCTAAAACTAGTGCGCTCACTCTTCAATGGTGTCCCCTAGTGGTGCCTGCTTTGGTTGCGTGTTCGCCTCCTAGGGCTTCAGCTCTGATAATTTCTCGACGGTAGTGTATAAACACAAAACGGTTTATAGAAGTCGAATGTAAGAAGAACTGAGTATTTACAAATAAACTTTGATGCACTTGTATGCTAGGCAACCAAAGTACGCAGCTGCTACTAACGTGGCTTTCTAACTCTCCCATCAAGAGGCGTAAAGCAGCCCTTGTCTTGTGCAATGATTAATCAGAGACTGCTGAAACACCTTTCTTCATTAAGAGGCAAATATAAGGCTGAATTCCTGCTTAGTTTGCACACTTGTTCCTGAGTCTAGAAGGAGGAGAAACAGGCTGCATTTACTCAGCACTTCGTGTCACCGTTGCTTTAGTTGCGTACTCATGTGAGGCGCATTGCCTTGCGCATTTTATTTCCACCCGGCGACCAAAACCTAAGATTCCTCATATATCCATCCAAATGTTTGTAGGAAATTTGTTAAAAGAAAAGTGAACGCACCAAACTATCTTTTTATACTTCTTAAATCGGTTTGTTTCGCTTCTTCCTTTCCAGCTCCAATACATTTTTTCCCGAAAAGACGGGGGCAAAATGCTTAACCAATTTAAGGAATTGCCAAATGGTATGAAGTAAGTTCGCCTTAACCGAATTAACTTCATTCAAGATGTTATGAAGTGCTGAACCCTCTTTACTGCAGGCCTTTTTAACGCCATGGATTGAAATAAAGTGTGGCGAAACCGTGTGCAATAGTTCTCTCAGGGATAGACAAGGTTTTCTGACCATGGATGCGTCATTTTGCGTAAATTTATTTGTGCATTTCTCGCCTCCAAGCGTCATGACTCTGTTGCTCATTAGCGGTGAGTGGCATTAGTAATCCCCGTGTCACCACAGGCAGGTGCTTTGGCAGGCACGAGGGTGCGTGTGTGCGTGCATGTGGGCATGCAAGGCCTGTGTCAGTCGATGCGATCCACGAGGCGGCGATGCCTCCGTCAGCATCAAGGCAAAGTGTCTGCTTGCCGCATGTATGACAGCGTCACGTTTTAATGCAGAGATGATTTTTGTGAAAGGTTCCCTCTCTCAATTTAGCCACCTCAATAAGTTGATCACCCCTGACAAGCATGACGAAAACTTACCCAACTACACCGTGTGGCCTGAACACCCGTTTGACCGTCAACTGTTTCTCATACAAATATGATGCTCAGAGACCGGCGCGTTAGTGGGTGAATGGTTTCATGTAGAGGTTTGGGTTTCTGACAGAAATCATAGCTAAATAAATAGAGCAAATTTTGTCTGGCTTCGCAATGTCCTCTATGGTTATTTCACTAACACCTTTTGATCGACTAAATGAATTCAAAGGTAACCTTTAGCTACCACTTTTTTATTTCAGAATGCTCACTTTTTCACTGGCCAATTTCCTCGGACGTTTGCTGTGCTGCCGTTACTTGTGCGCTTGCATTGCCTACTGGACCACCAATACTTCAATGCAGGAAAAAAACAAACTTTTATTGTATGATACACATTCAAGGTTCACTGCGTACTACCATTACTGCCCATTTTTCATTTGATAGATCTGTACTTTTAACCACTAATAGAACAAAAGAGTGCTCTGCCGATTTCATTGATGATGAGAAATGTACGAATAACAGGTTTGGAGGAGCTCATTTCCATCTGACACAGGGCCGCCTTCATCACCTACTGGCGGCCGCGTCACTAACGCTTTAGGCATGCGTAGGCAACCATCCATCCACCCTTCCATCAGCACTCTGATTCGCGGTAGTGGTCAATAAAGACCCTAACTTATCAACTCGAGTATGTATTTTTTTAATGCCCAAATTATTGGTCAAATAAATATTTGCTATAATGCCAGCAAATCCTTGGTTTGAAGCGCCTTTCTTATTGACGATATACCGTTTTGGGAAGTGCAGCACAAATGCGCAATGGTCTCTAGTTTGCGGTGCATTAAGATCGGCTCGTCTAAGAATGTCACCGGCTCACCTCAATTTTAGCTCACTTTTTAAACCCCTTTGTTTGAGGCAGGGAGAGCATAAAATTTCACTAAGTGCTCACCGATTAGTTTTTGCATTGCAACACAATGTGTGTAAGTGGCAATACATGAGTTACTGCAACTTGGCTACTCGATGATCTGCACCTTGAGGCTAAATCAAAGCCGGTTAACTAAGATGCACAGACCAAGAAAGTGTACACTTCAAACTTTCAAAGTATGGACGTTGGTGGCTATTTTAAACCACTCACTAAAAGTCTGCACTCCCCAAAACGCAGCAATAATAACAGAGTTTGTGTTCTAATGCGACTATTTTAGTAACTCGCACGCACACATTAAACTTAGATGTCAAATTTGACAACGAAAGATCTGCTTAAACAAAAGTGGTTAACGTGAACAGAGTATTTAAAAAATGGATAAGGTGTAGGGTTCCAAGATTCCCCTGCAAATTGAGGAAGGCGTAACACTTGGGTGGAGTATGCATCGTTGATAAAGAGCAGTGCATGGGTCTACTGGCCATAGCCCAGAACTCGGAGTGCTAAGAGGAGGTACAGTGGAGGAGCCCCTAAGCGATCCGTTACTAAGGCAGAGAATTGAACAAATAATTAAAAAATCATAAACAGAATGATACTGACGAAGGACATTATTAATAAATAGTATTTAGACACATCGATGACTATTTTAATCCATACACAATTTAGGAATAGTAGAAGAGCATTAGGTTATACTCAGAGCTGGAATGATCATGTGCTCTCATGCTTACCAAATGCCATGTATCGTATTTAACCGAGTTCTGGATGTCCGACTCCAAGTCTGTAGATAGTAGGTAGTAGATAGTTGAGATTACTGTAGAAAGAGGAAGGCACATTACTTGAGCAGAACATATAGTCAGCAAACAGGAAGAAAGTGGGGATGTTGGCATGACCTAGAGGGCAGTCCACCCGTTGCAGGAAATATGGCTACCTTCGTCTGTAGCTCGCTGCCATTTAACTGCAGTACTTATATAAAATTATGGCAATAAATGGCTTTATGAAATGACTGAATTTATTGTTACCAGGTAGTGTCATACAGGACCATGGCCGACGATTAATGCTGCATAAGAAAATTAATCCTATAAATCGACTGATTTTGGGTGCAACTAAAGTGCCCTTCATTTTAGATAGGCATGTATATCCAGAAGTAAGTATTCAGAAACGCGTTGCATTTATTAACAAAATCCTGAAGTGAAAGGCATGAAAGGTATGAAAGGTCGACAAAATATAATGCAAGAGAGCCCCAACTTAAAAACGTGGAAAATTACACGCGTAGACTGCCAAATGAGTGCAGGTGCAGCATCCCAAGTCGTCCCTGGCACCGTAAAAAAGTCGCAGCAGTGCTGCAAAAGGTACGCTACGAAAATAAAGGAAGGTCCAGAGGGTGATCAGTGGGTCTTCAAATGACTGCACAGTCGAACCAGAACTAAATAAATTGCCAAAGCATTGTAAATGTACTGTAATTCTGTCAAAAATTCCAACGCCATACAATTTTTGTATTTTTTTCTCATCTTTATTGCGAAAAGTACATGGTCTAATTGCAGATCTTGTCTTCTCTCATCTTCAGTGAGATCTCGGGGAGCTACAATATCCATGTAACCTTTTTGTCAGCATGGTCAAACTAGATAATTTGGGAAAAATTTACTCTTTGCAATAAGCAGCAGTTATTTTGTTGTTTATTTTAGAATATTGCAAATCTATTGCGTTTGCTATTCTTCGAAATGATGACCTTGAGTTGGTTTAACCCAGTTAGCGAAGGCTGTCTTCCAAGACGTGCATTTAAGAATAAGGTCATTGGAATCGGTTGACTGCGCTGAGAAGATGCCGCCTAGTATGTCCGGAATACGAGAGGTATTTCATGGTATTTTGTGCTTTGTATTTATAGGGTGTCCGTATCCTCTTCGATCTTGGATACATGAAAGATTTGATGGGCGAAGTTTGTTCTGTTAGGCGAGATGGAACACAAATTCGAAGTACAATTGACGGCGAAGTAAACTTGGCTTAGGCAAAACTCTAGTTTTAGGTTAAAATTCTTAATCTTAAGAATTTGCGGCGGGTTCGTGTTGTTGGTCCAGTGGAGGTGGATGGTGTTGACAATATGGTGAACTTGAGGTAAAATATTGGCTCCATAACGCTCCAGAAACCTTTCACAAATGACCATTCTAGATAATCTAAAAATCCGCTATAACAAGAAGAATATTTATGTAGGTTTTTATTTTTTTATAACTTTTGTAGACTTACATCGGCAACATCTTAGTTACTGTGAACCCCTATGTTGACCTCCTTATCGACGGTCTTGACGTAATGGCAACATATAGAAATCAACCTATAGCTTCGATGCCGCCACATGTTTACGGTATAGCTGAAGGAATGTATCAGAATTTGGTGCATGACGGTGTCGATCAAGTCGTAATTATAAGGTAATTCTGATGCTCAAATCAAATAAAATGTTTCATTATAGTGGTGAGTCTGGTGCAGGCAAAACGGAAGCGTTTAAGAGAATTTTGCGTCATCTTGCGGCATCCAGTGAAGGTGATCAGATTACATGGGGTTCCGCTGCCCAAGGGGTGCTAGAAAGTACTCCACTTCTAGAAAGTTTTGGAAATGCCACAACTTTGCGAAATGATAATTCATCTCGCTTTGGCAAATTTGTAGAGGTTTACTTTGCCGGGTATGTGATGCAATGCAAATGTGCTTATTCTCACTTTCCAAGCCTTGCAGGTGTTTATGATTTGTGACTATTTAGCCCATCTATTATTGGAGCTCGTGTGACAAACTACCTGCTTGAGAAATCCCGTGTTGTACAGCAGTCTCCGGGCGAAAGAAATTATCATATTTTCTATCAGCTTCTGAGCGGTCTAGATAAGGAGACAAAAGACGCGCATTACCTCACTTCCGTCTCAGATTTCGCTTACCTTCAATATGTGGGTCTTTCTTCTCATTCTAATCAAATTTTTGCCGTACAACAACTTTAAAGCATTTGTAACTCTCAACTTCAGGGTAAAGCTAGTAAAGTTGCCTCAAGATCTGACCCAGAAGCATTGCATGTACTATTAAATTGCTGGACAAACCTGCGCTTTACTGGCGAAGATATGGATTTGTGTCTTCGCATCATGTCAGGTGTATTGCATTTGGGCAATGTCGAGTTTGGAGAGCGTGATGTATGTTTTTGCGTCTTGGATGCATTTTTACTCCAATACATGCAAGCTTATTATTTAGTAGCGAGTATATTGGCTTCTTATGGCTTTTCCTAATATTCAAGCAAATAACTTCTAAAGAATCTTCAAAGAAGAACTGTCTAAGTATTTTGACTAAGAGTTTTATGATAAGAAGCAAATACGAGTACCACTTTTGTTACTATAACATATGGTTAGGTAAAAGTAATATCATAACAACTAAATCTAATTTCACAGCACTCATACGATGTTTTGTTCTTAAACCTTGGCATCTATTTTAAGCAGTATTTGTGGGGGTCCAATTTATTGCGTGTAATTGCAAATTTCTTCAATTCTTTGAGACCTAAAATAGTGCTGTTGTTTGCTGTTTGTCACACAGTGATAAATGTTGTTTTGCTTTTATATCTCCTTTGGATAATCAAGATTCTAAAATTTCAGTAAACGTTTCCAGTGTAACGATTTTAGTGTGAAGGTTTAGCCTAACAATCGTTTCTACCTTTTCACAGCCTATTAACTGCGCTTTTATTGCGAATTTTAGGAAGTCAGTTTTATTAAGAATCCAAAGACGTTAGACCTCATTGCAAGCGAGTTATCCATCAACCGCCAAACGCTGGCGAATGTTCTTACAACTAAAGTTACGGTATGCATTCGTGATGTTGCCTTGAATGTAACGGATGAAACTTGCTTGCTTCATGTTTTCATAATGTGAGGCACGATTTCCGCAACTGTGGCCTGATAAGTGAACGAGTTAAATATTACTTACCAACGCTTTATTAATTGTTTGATTTTTTATTGAAACTGTGGATTGCGTCTCATTATAAACCTGACGGATTAAGCATGGGCTGAAACATCACATTACTATCAACGTATGAATGAGAGAGACTCTTATGTCCGAATATTTAACTTGAGCTACGATTCCACTTTTGCATTGAAGGAGACGCGAGCCGAGGCCGTAAGAAGTCCGGTGAATCAGCAGCAGGCAAGAGTGAACAGAGACTCCATAGCCAAGTGCCTCTACTCGAAGTACTTTGAACTGCTGGTGGAGGAGCTCAACCATCGCCTTGCGCCTCCTGCTGCTGGCGAGTTGGAAGCCTCACGCAGTATCTCTCTCCTCGACATTTACGGTTTCGAGGTAGGTCACGTGATTTTCCCTACACAGTCTGAGTTCTCCACTCATAAAGTGCAAACCGAAAGTGAAACACTTATGAATAATAATAATTTGGCTTGAAGGCTTAAATGAAATCAAACGTACTGACGTTATTTTTTGTTGTGACATCGGTAATGAGTGACTTCGTTAAAGGAATTTTCAGGGAACGTTTCATGTCTTCGTAGTTATTCCTCATACTTTTATTCAGGGTCAATGCAATTTCCTTCGCAACTCCTCTCTATATAAACAATTTATTTGGTCATTTTTCGCCACAGAATTTGCCATCAAACTCCTTGGAGCAACTATGTATCAACTATGCAAACGAAAATCTACAGCTCTTCTTTAATCGCTATGTTTTCGAACTCGAACAAGCCGAGTACAACAGCGAGGGAGTCAGTTGGAGCTATATCACATTCCCCGACAACAGAGTGATTATCAACCTCCTCACTGGAAAGCCCGATGGCATTTTCCACATTCTCAACGATGAAGCCTATCTCGGTCAGGTGCGTCTATCTCTAATACAGACCAAACCTTGATAATGTTTTCGAAGCACGCATTTTGAAACTGGCATTGTTTGATTCGCGTAGCTTCCATTGAATAGCATTGGATTATTGTTCATAGTGCCGTTATAATGAAAGTGTTGCCTTCAAGAACTGATCCACAGTAAGCAATTTAACCTGCACTCTCCATTGCATCAGTAGACTTATCTTTTTGGTAAAGATGAGGTCCTTGGTTAGTTCGTTGGGATGCTTCCAGTTTCGGATTCGACCCCCTAGCACGTTCTTTGAGCATCGAATCCACTGAGTTGATAATACCGCTACAATGCAGTTTTGCAGCTTATCAAACATTGGAGCCCATTGAAATGATTCGTGAATCTTTGCTTCTACTGACCGTGTTCGATTTGCTGGCAGAAAATAATATCGAGGCTATTTGTATCGAAAAATCGTAGAACTAGTAACATCTTTATCATATTTCCTTGGATTTACGAAAGAAGTGGAAAATAAACAGATTTTTTCGAGGGCTTGCTAAATCCGGCAGTGTTCACACGGTGTACTAAAGAATTACTTTTAGTCGCTTCAATAATGCTAAATGGCACATGTGGCAAGAGCTGATAGGATTGCTAATTTCTGGGTAGGACAAGTTATAAGCTTTTTCCTTCAGTGCTTCGAGGAACACCGATGCCCATTAGCACTTCTGCTAGCTCAAAGTTCATTGAATCTGTCAACCGACCCGACCTCAAGACTTGACATTTTACGGCAGCACGTAATGCGTTTTTAACAGTGGAACATTAGAGGATCTGCAGAGCGCAGTTTACGGAGGAGAGTGGTCATATTATTTATGAAGTGCTTATATCTTCTATAATGGAACGGACTAGCAGATATGTCTAATTGGTTTTGTCTGTGGACCAGGTTATTGCTCAGTGTAGTAACGTTGAAATCACCCTTGCGTTTAGTGCATTCGCAAACGTGGGTTTGAGCACTGGCGCAGACCTTCACCCGTAAAAGCGAGTTTCGCGATCCTCCCAATGTCAGCTGTACTGCAGCAGCGAACGTAATCAAACAACTGCATTAAAGGCAGAATACTTTGAGGAAATAAGCATTTTAGTTAATCTTTGGGTGCGCTAAAAATATACCATTTCTACACTGTTTGCTTTAGGCTGAAATGCTAATTTCGTAAAGTGTCACGTCCGATCAAGTGTTTCAATCAAATGAATCAAGCTTGGTCGAAACAATTGGCATGTTTATGCCAACATTTGACACACACTCTGGAGGTCTATGCGACAAGACACCAGACAGGTGTGCGCTTTCACTACTTGGTATTTGACGCCGATTTTTATTGGTCATAAAACCTTCTTTACGCAAAAAAGTTATTTATTAAGAGGCCATTCAGCAAAACTGGAAGTCAAAGTTAATTAGTTGTATGGTGTGATTACATTTTCGTGGGCATCTTGCAGACTACACGCTATGATGGATTCCCTGCATTTAAACTATGCCTTGTGGATGCAGAGCCTTGCTGGAAGCTGACGCTTGTCATCCACTAAGCGGATTAAGGGTGAAACAAGATGCGTGGCCTTAAGTTCCTCCAAGCATTGCCCGCTGAGCTGCCACGGGTGCAGAAGCGAGAGCAGGTAATGTGCCAAGCTCTCAGGGGAATGTCAGCTGACAAGCGTGCACACACACACTACGCAGCCTATCGATTGTCACAGAGTCGTCTCCTCGCCTGTCGCCTTGGCACCGAGGTTGGTGGTGTCGTGTATGGGTGCGCATGCACCTTTGGCAGCTTCAACCCCAATCACGGCGGTCTGATTGCTGACCCCAAATTGCGGTGGCTGAGGCAGACCCCAAATTTTCGCGTCAGATTGTCTATATGCACTCATCGTGTGTGGATTGCCATATTTGAAAACGGGAAATAAAATATTTGGTATTTGGCTTTTACCCTTACATAGGGTCACGATAACTGTCAAACTGAATGTGCACAAGGCAAAAATAAAATGATCCATTTGGAGTTCGACTATTGTAAGTAGTGCACTTTCTCGGTATTTGTGAGTGATTGAGAAGATACACTGCGCAGTTCGAATTTGCCTTTGAGCAAATTCGTCCTGTTCATCCTGACATCTTTGGCTTGTGTCGGGCAGCAGTGGCCTCGGCTACATTGCAAAAGCCTGTTTCCAATGGAACTCGACACTTCATTGTACAAGGCGGGTCTATCTGCATGCAGGCTGAGGATGCGAAATTCCGATGCCGTTATAGTTTTCTGCCCCTTTCGTAGCGAATAAATGCCCTACTTTTCCTCGAGAGGTGCTGAAGAGAACACATTGTTGACCCCCCAGACTCAGCTGATGTTCTGAGGTCCGTATTACAACTGTATGTATGCATGCATAATGCTGAATTACCTTTCCGCCAAGCCAATGAACACTCTCGAGGTATTTTGTGCGAATCGATGCATTATGTGCCGTACAAAATTGTCCAAGGAATCATTTTCATTCACATTGCGAAACTTTAATCTTTGCACAGATTTTACGACTTATTTCATTGTTATATGCAAGCAGGGGGCTAATTATGACAACTTAAATAAAAAGTCACTTTTTAACCGACTATTTACGATCTTCTGTGGGTTCACAGTAAAAGGGTAGGAGCCATCACCTCGTGGTTGTAATCAAAGTTTATTGGTACTTACTAGAAAACAATGTAGCAGTCTTAAATAAATAATTCCCCGTATTTATGAAACCTGTTTGGTATTGATATCGTTATACTGTACCCTGACCCAAACGTTAGTCGAGCCGATGCCGCAAATATTGAGATTAAAAACCACACGTGTGTTTCATGGAGGTGATACTTCAACAGGCCAAAACGTGTTAAAGTTTTTTGTCTCTTAAAGGGGAACGATCTCTCATTCATCCAAAAGAGTCACGCCGCCCACCGCAACAATCCTCACTACGGCGTCCCGAAGATTGCAAGCGCCTCGGAGTTCCTCATTGTCCACTTTGCCGGTACCATCGCCTACTCGGTAGGTTTTGTCACCGCTGCGCCCTTTTGTCTACATAATTTTTATAGCATAGTTATTGGAGCCAATACGATGCATCAAATGAAGCATTGGTCTCAATCATCTGACCTACAAAATATCGCTATTTAGCTAACTAGGGTGTCTTTAAATGCCACATCTTTTCTGAAATTTTGGTAACTTGCACTACTCGCCTCCAGGCCATGCTTGAGTGTGCCAGGAATATTAAATAATCGAGAATTTCAATGCGATTCAAGTGCATTTCCAACTTTTATTCGGTGGAGAATGAGGCGCCGCGTTTTGTTGTCACTTCAAACCTCAAATTTTGAAATCTTTTAAAAGGGACCCATCGTTTTTTGGTTATTTCCCAAACATACATCTGCCTATAATACACCCCAATGAATGCTGAGATGGTGAATTGACCGTCAAGATTTTGTTGCTGTTTAGGTTTCGCTTATGTTAACGTTCATCCTGTTGATCAATGCTTAAGCATTTTTTTCGGAATTCCCATAAGCGTTTCATGTATATTGCATATCGTTGCTCTTCTGAGGTCCTGCCCCACTCTAAATACCTACGGTTGAATGCGATGTTGTGGTATTGCAAACTAGAAGCTGCGTAATTGAACCACAAGATGAGTGTGACAGTTTCTCAGTCGACTTGCTGTGACCACTAGCATGCCCTGAGCTAACGAACACCTGTCTGACTTTCAACCTATCTGGGTTGCAGACGGAGGGGCTAGTGGAGAAGAACCGTGACCGGATTCGCCCAGAGGCTCTGGACATGTTGTGCGACAGCAACATTGAGGCCGTAGCTGCCATGTTTCTTCCGGCAAACACGAACCGCCGTAGCGGCGGTCCAGCCTCGCGCATTGGACGTTCGCCCACCCTCCTCGACAGCTTTCACACCTCCCTCCTGGCGCTCATGGAGACTATGAAAACGTGAGTCTGCTCGTCCCAACAGCACTTATTCGTCCGTGCAGAATTTTCATCAGTTAGTTTTGGATGGGGCTAAAATTAAATCGAAATCCTGCCACTCCTGGAGGAAATACATGTAAATTAATTACAACCAAGAGTTAGTTAGGGAATAAATAGTTGTTGCTTTCCTTGGTAAACAAAGTAAAGCGTACTTCTCAAAAGACAAGCTGTTTAGGAGTGAGGGAATAATTTCGCGTTTTACAGGTTCCGTACCTTACTCTCAGTCCCTTTTGCTTTTGACAGTTAACATTTACTCAGAAGCCCCGACTGCTGCTCACGCAACCGAAATCTGAAACCAAGTACCGAAACCAACCATAATAATGACTTTTCTATTTGAATTAGTATGCCTAGGTGGTTAGTATGGTTAGTTTTTGGGAAGAATACTTACAGGTTGTTGATAAGTTGCTAGGATGTTTTTTTTTCAGGAAACGTCCGTGGTTTGTTAGATGCATCAAACCAAATCCAGATAAAAAGCCGATGACCTTTGAGGACACCATGGTAATGGAGCAACTGCGCTACATCGGTATTCTTGAGACAGTGCGCATCCGAAGCTCCGGCTTCCCAGTGCGGCTTCCCTACGAACAGTTTGTGCACAAGTGAGTTGTTCTTCTGTACCCATTTAGGAATTAGCTACCACCGTATCAGTTGACGTGCTCTCTTCGAGTTAACTATGCTCGTCCACTAACCACGTGCCGTTGCATAGCCCCTTCCCTCTCAGTTCACCGGTCCACTTGAGTTGCGCGGCCAACGTCGGTGTGTGGAGTCAGGTGATACTACAATCATGCCTCCTTTAAGCTATCCTACACCCAATTTGCAAGAGCTCCTCAATGAATGCTTGTAAAAATTGCTTTCACAAAACTGAATTATGCTTGCAATGCGTTTCTCCGGCACCCGTTAATTAACAAGTAGCCTTCTCATTCGCGTGTATCCATGGTCTGTTGATTCGCGTATTCACGAACATGGTGTTCGTTAGTCTAGCATATTGGAAAAAAAATTTGGTTTTTAAGTTGAAAGTCATATGATATTAGGAAATTGCTCTTAAGAGCATACCGTAGGTGCTCAATTAACGTGTTATTACAGTTATGATGTCAAAACATTCGATTGGTAGTGTTAATCGTTTTCAAGATACCTAATTATTGTAAATCCATAAGTCACACAACTGCTTAAACTTTCCGCCACCGTAAAGTTCGCGCATTCTGGAATACCGGTGGCAAAAGAATAACATTGAACGGAGCTTCGACTTTTAATCGCTTGTTAAACGATTACACACTGGCAGCGACAGTTGATTAGGTAAAAGGCGAGCAGGTTTTTGAGCTGTACTTAAGTCATCTTATGAAGAAGGTTGAAGTGGCGTGAGTAGGGTGGTAGGTCCTGCAACCTCCTGATTCATCTGCGTGTGCCAGTGCTACAGGCACGCCCAGCCTAGACGGTGAAACTGTGACGCCAGCTCTAGCTGTTTCAACTCAAGACGCAGGTGTGTGTCAATGTCGTAGTCTGGCTCTTTAACGGTGGGGCTCTGGTTCATCCCTTCACGATTTGAACTGCTCTCTGCGAGGATTAGCCCCATGCTGTGTCATTATAAAGGCTAATTTTTGAAAAAAAGTAGCTGATTAGGACGTGCATCTGCCGTTCATACTAAGTAGAGATGAAATTGGGCACTTCGCACGTATCTGGAGCACTTTTGGACTGTTCTAATACACCGTTTACTGAGAACGGATTGAACATGAAATACAAATCACAGGGAGTTCGCATGATGTGATTCCACGTTTTTGACTTTCAATTAAATTAAAGCGAGTGGGTTGTTGACCACGTTCTTAATAGATATCAATCTAATTGTTCGTTTTGGAGTAAAATAACCGTGCTATGGTTTGGTTGTGGTGGCTAATAAATTAGTCCCCACCCTCAGAGTGAAGCTAATAAATAGAAATAAATTGTTGAGCAATGTACCCTATTCCTAGCAATAAACTCAGCTTCTAAATTTTTGTTTGGCAACAAAAGATAAAAGTGCTGCTGTTCAAATGCTTGTAGTTACACTTCGCTCCTGGATCGCCAGACCTTCCGCCAGGTGACCAGCATCCCCGATTTGAAGCAACGCACACAGGCTCTTCTCAACAATACAAACCGAATTTTGGTCGCGTCCAGGCCAGTGAAACTGGGCCAGGACTACGAGGTCGGACGCACCAAAGTCTTCCTCCGCCAGGAGTTGGCTGACCAGCTGGAGGGCATCCGTCGGCGTCGACATGTCCAGGCGGCGCGCATCATCCAACGCGCCTGGCGTCGGCGAGCTCTTGGCCAACTGGATCGAGCGCGAAATAATGCCGCTACTCTCATTCAGGCTGTCTTCAGGGGCTATCTTGCTCGGTGCGCTGGTGCTATCTGTTCCTGATTTCATCCTCATGTGCCACCACAGTCCTAGTTTATACGTAATCTTACATCTCTTTTGGCCCACCAATTAATTTCCCTCTAATTAAGACTTGGGCTCAGCATTGATGATATTTAGAAAAGGCTTTACATATGTTTAACTATTTGGAACGAACTGTTGCCTTCAGGTAAACTTGATAATGCTGTAGAAGCTTAAAAATAATCCATTTAATTTAGTAATATTTTAGCATTCAATTTAGGCTTACTGACCTTATGGTAACTTGAAATCCTGCATGTGACAATGCAAGCGAATAATGCTGAGGTGCGCGTGTTAGGCGGTGAAAATGTTTGTTTTGTTTTTCAGAAAAAAGAACCAGAAGCTACTGATGCGAATAAGGATTCCTGCACCGGTAAGTGAGGAAGACGTTTAATGTGAGCACCAAGAGTCAATTATCACAACACTTTAAAGCACCTATCTAAGGCTCGAATTTTCTTTATTTCCAATTTCATAATTACTAATGCGTATTCATGTTTAGCTCCAATCGACTGAACCATCTATGGTAAACATAATCTGCTTGTGTCGGAACTCTCTAAAGCTAATAATACCGATTGTGGTCGCTAGTTGTGTCGCAGGATGCGGTAACTTTCTCTCGCTTACCAAGAATCCATTCACATATCACCAGTTTTTATCGCTTCTGCCTAAATCGCCATCTAAGCATTTTCGCAAAGTGGTTCTTGAGAAAGAGCGCAGTTTTTGATCAAATTGCTTTAAATTTGCGTCGCTTTGCTGTCACGTGAGGTCCCCAATTCTCCTGCCCCCTGCCCCTCCCCCTGCCCCTTCCAACTCCACCTTAATTTTTTGCTTATGGCGCGTAAGATAAAGCCGCAGGTGCCTGTCATCACTGCCGAAAAATGAAACGATTCCAACAAATTAAATTGTTCTATAGCCGCTTCAAATTTGGAAATCACCTTATTCATATCAAAATTGAGGTCTCTTAGCGTTATCCTTGGTGAGTAATCGCAAGGGAGAGGATCAAAGTCATCGTGTGCGTGTGTGTGTATGTGCTTTCTCAACCTGATGTCGCCATTTTGAGTCCTCGCATGAGGTCCGTCAGCTGCACTCATGCAGCATTTGAGAGCCACTTACTAAGGCGTAGAAGGTGGGTGTTTGGTTTGCGAGGTTTCCGTAGGCTCACGCAGGCGCTCGCTTAATTGATTCCACCGTGATGCAGCCCTCCTCGATAGTGGTGCTCTGATGATCGTCAATACTGCTTCGGTGTGCGACCGCTATTTATTGCTCCCACCAATTGTGGAGCGCATTTGACTTCTAATGGGTGTGGTTTTTCAGTGCTATTCTGATTCATGTCGAAGTGTAATAAGTCTTCCAGAATCTCCACTATTTATAATTTGAAGCTCCCCAAATAACGTAGTGAAATATGCTGTGGTTTTCATGCCGCGAGAATAAGTAGGCTTTACCATTGTATATCCACACCTTTGTCTGCAGACGGAACGCAGCACCTTCACCATCATTAAGTACACTACTGCATTTTACAAATTTGCATGTGGTCCACAAAGATTATTTAGAAGATAAAGCAGTTGAACGAGTTAGTACCACGCCGAAGTTGGTGCAAGGGTGCTAAGCTGGCTATCGCTGTGACCCAAAACTAAGGTTTGATTGGGCAAATAGGCTGAGTGAGAGACTACGATTCCGAGCTTGGTTGGCTCAACGGAAGGCGCGGGTACGGTCGCAGGGATGAGGAAACAGGGAGGAGAGGAGAAAGTGACCAATCGGTGTACTCTAATGTGCATTGCTTGTATGTCCTCGTCGAAATGGTCATGGCTAACATAGATCGTGCTTAAGGCATATTATTCAGCTTACAAATTGAACCACTCCATTTCAGTGGATACTAGACGGCGTTTTGCTTGTGTCTTGATGTGACCATCATATTATAATGTAATCAAAACTCCTTTGCTTTTCAGATGATGTCCATGAGTGATGCAATAATGTGGAAGGTAAGCCCTCGTTTTAAATGTCCATAAATTCGAGGACGACAGTATTCTATCCAAGAATTTTCTTGATTGAGGCCCGTGCCATAAAAAGCTGGACGCAATATCGAACTTTGTGTATTCAAGGAAAAGGGAAACTTGTAATATTGAAAATGCACTGAAAAAATAGGAGTTTATTCGTGACACTACCTAAACCCTTTGCGCCTTGTTAGCAAACTGATTGAGTGATCTCTTTTGCACCAAATTTTATTTTCTTTAGGAAAGTGAAGAAGAGGCGGATTATGAGGGGAACCTTACGGCTGCCGAAATCGCCAGTTTACCTATTCCACAGGACTTGGCGTTCGTTATTGAAAAAGTTGGTCAAAGTAAGTAAAAATTATCGCACTGCAAAATAGGGTGGATAAAATGAAACCGACTAATTCATTGAGTTTCCATCCGCGTTGACGCAAGTAATACTCTCCTTCGAAATTCAATGCCAACGCATAATGCAATAAGATGCATGCTTAAGATACCTGACAAGTTTTTTTCGCTATGCATTCGTTCAGCTAAGTATACACCCTAATGGGCTAACATGCACTTGCAATACAGGTCACGAGAAGGAGAGCTTCTTCGTGAACCCTGAGATGGAAGTATCAAAGACCTATATGGTGAAGCGACTAATGACCAGCGATTTACCTGGATGTTGGACCCAATTCAAAGGTGACCTGTGGACTGCGCCAACGATTGTACAAGTCATTGCCAACAGTGGATCCGCCACCAGCAAGCATCTCGATAAGGTTAGATAGTCGAATTTGTGAGGAATTCCTTTTCGGTACAGAAAGTATTACGCACATTTTGTGTTAGGATAAAGGCCGCTTAGCAGCCAATGAATAAAAGTAGCGATATTTAAATTCATTTGCTGCTACCCATTCACACTCCTTCACTGTTCAGTGTTTCAAGCAAATTCAGTTAATATGATAGTTGAAGGATAGCAGTAGCAAAGTGGTCTCAATTTTGGTTCTAGAATACCCGGTGTGCGGTTTTTTGGTACCTCAGACCCGATTCTATCACTTTGCCTAATCCACATATTTACAAACTAAATATTTGAGTTCCAGTTCAGGTGGGATTCTTTTTTATGTTTTCTTAATTTTGGCCTCCTACTCTCACTTTGGGCGGGGCTGGTTGCAATCGCGCTATTTCAATTCATGTACCGGTGTAAGTGCTACTTTATCATTTACCAACAGCAAAAAAACATGGCCAGAAACATAATTCCAGGAAGCATGCAATACCCCTGCCGGAGGTTTGCCGTCTTTGAAAGCAGTGGTACTTTATTAGCATTCTAATGCTCACTTTCAAAAATCGAATCAGTGACTTATTTTTAAGCAAGTTGCTATGTAGACACATCATTTTACTTTACTTTTAAGTTCCAACTTGGGCAACGGATGGCACCTCTCATTCGACCTCTCATTCTCAATCGCCCCACTCAAATTGAGGGCGATATGGCTATTGAGGCCTCAAAACTGGTAAAAAGTATTTACAATTTCGGATGTTGAAATTGAATGGACTATCACCTTAACTGGTCGTATAACTCTTTTAGATCACCCGACTGCTGTATCAAAACACTGGGGATATGATGGACGAATTCTTGATGGGAAGTTATCTCTATCAAATGGTGAGGAAGATCCCGCTTTCTTTGACATGCCCAAAAATATTTTACAAATTTTTCATTTAAAATTTAGGGTCATTTATCGGTTTAAGTTGAGTTAGAAAGTTTTAAGGAGTACTCTATCATAAACCTTTCAATGGAAATTACCAGAAATCAGGATTGCCACGTTTATGAATAAAAAATATATTTCGGACTTGATAATGTATCTTGTTGGATCGTCAAACTCATGATTGTTAGTAGCTCCACCAGATCTGAGCTGCGATTTAAGCTTTTCGACTGAGCACCGGGTTCACAGACACATCGCCATTGCTATTCGAGGATGGTACTTTGATGCCTGCAGTGTGCTCCCGTAATCACACCGCAGGAGGAGAACCATAATCGTGAAAACTGCCCTACAAATTTGCACATGGACACGATGTTTCCTATATTGTCGTGATTTTTCGTTGGCTGGAAAATGAGATTCCCTTATTTTATAGAAAAATGACGTGACAGTAGCTTGTAAATGGGTTGGACAGTTTGGTTCGAGTCATTTAAACTAAGGAATAGACTTGGGATCTATCAATTTTTTTTTCGTGCTATACAATGACAACTACCTTGGCGGTCCCCTTAGGCTCTATCGAATTTCACCCTGTTCCGGGAGATTCTCTTTCAATTGCTAAACCAAACACTGAGTTGGCCTATCAACAGTGAGCTGGACTACGCCACGGACTCCGAGGATGAGGAGATCACTTTTAGTCACGCACGTAAGGACCTCATTCGTCAAAAGTCAACGCGGTGGAAGTCGACAGGTCGCATGGGGGTGCAGATGAAGCGCACGCGCCATGAGATCAGTCATAAGTCAGCGCAGGACGAAATGCGACGCAGTCACAGACGCCTCTGGATGCACATCGCCGGTATCCTTACCTGTGGTCGTCTCCCTAAGTCCCAGAGGGCTGCCGTTGTCCGGTCAGTTTTCTCCATTATACAGTCTCTTCCACCAGTCATCGTGCAACTTTAATAGAGCATGTCTTATCTCACCATCCACCGTCTGATCTCGCTCCTGTATGAGCTTCTGCCTAGGCATGATAGATGAAGTCATTGCAAATCATTTGCATGAATATGCACGATTCTGTTGTACTGTGCTTCTGCGACGTTTAACTGAAATGAGTGCGAAAGGGAACGTCAAGTATCAGGCCAGCGCGTTTATTTTTGAACGTATGCCGAAATAATTAGAGAATGATTAATGATTCCCACTGTCTAAATTCCACAATAGTTCTTCCATATGGTTCAAACTATCTGTATGGTGGTAGAGCGTAAAATCCTTGTAGTTTGTCACCTAATTGAATTATTACATGCTCCACCCTAACAGCCATATTCGCCAGTTTGCACCTCCACGGTCGTTACGGTTCTGCGAAGATAGGGTTGTTACGGCTCCCGTCATCACCAGAACCTATCCTCCGTCTCTGCTAGAATGGCGCGTGAACTACACTGGCACAAACATGGCTCTTTACCTCACCTACCCCGATGGTATGTTTCCTCCGGAAATTCGTCCCCAAAATCAGCGGCGTAGGTCTAGAGATTGAACCGAAGGAGTGAAAGGCCATAGACGTACTTTTATTTTTAAAGCCATACAAAAATAGATTTTCCATACAGCAGATTAGGTAGTATTTAGAAATGCTGAACAGATTTAGCCAAACAATTTAGCTTTTTAACAAGTGGGTAATATGACAATAACAAATAAGGCGTAATGAAGTCAACGCTCACTTGAAAAGTACGGATCCATGGGAACAAATTTTTGCTTATTACTTATGCATTTTTAACGTTGCATAACTGTTCCATTGGGTGATGTCAATGCGTTAAAGTTGACAGAAGTGGGGACAAAAATGACTAAATTAAAAAATGTAATATCCTGCGGCAAGGCGGATAGTGCTGACTTTTTTCACTCAAGACTGAAATCATTTCAGCAGTTATGATTAATGGTGGGAAGCATTTCGGTGACTACTTGTGCAGTTTTATTCAACCTCAACCTCGTGATGTGTGTGTGCACGGGCTGCGAAATTTTGGTCTGTTTTCTGGCCCCAAAGCTCGTCTTTTTGTTTCAGGCACCACTGCCAATATACATACAGTCTGCTTCACTAGAGCTGATGAACTTGCCAATCAGGCCATTAGTTTGAAGTACGTTTCTGCGTCTCAATTCTTTGCTCTGTTGGCTGCAAGTTTCTAAAATTTTAAATAGGTGACACGAATGCAACACGCAATGCTAACAGTGAGACCGGGCGCTCAGCAGCGCCTTGTGTTTATCCATGCCCTGTGCATGCTCAATTAATTTGGGTCATTATTGAGTCAGATGGATATCTAAGTCACTTTGCATGTGACTTTAGTTTTGAACCCCTCCTTCTGAGATTTTGACACTCAGTCTGGACTTGGTGAGGCCTCGACTCTATTGGCCGATAAAACGTAACTGTTTTTGACACTCAGGGGGCTTCAGCCTCTTTGAAGGCGAGCGTTAGTGCTTCTTGTCATTCTATGACATTCCTAAGTCGGAGATTCACCGCAACTGAGCTATTTTTGTAGGCACACAGTAATGAGGGAGGCGATAGGAGTACTGAGAGATTAGTGAGCATTATCACAATTCAAGAATGTGCAGTCATCAGCATGAAGTTAAAAGCACCTCCTATCATTTAATTTTTTGTAGGTAATTTTCATGTTTATACAAAAACCAATTGTAAGTTTGACAAATGACGGTATAGTGATTAATCTTTGCCATGTAAATTGTCATATTTTGAAATAGCTCGTCGTAGCCTGCAAAGAAAACTTTTGATTTAACTCTCTAGCATAATCCATGAAAACTATTCCTACCACCAAGTCGCGCAGTCGGAGAGAAGCGGCATATAACATTGGTGGCTTATTTGGATACTGGTCCTCTTCTTCAGGGCGAAGACAGCACGCTTGGGTCGAGGATGGACGGTGAGTTTGTACCGCAAAGGTGGAATGATTGAGCCGAGCGGACATAGGTATGTGATGGACATGCTAAGCGCCACAGAGCTTCCTTCCGACTGGTTCGCACTCTCAGGCCTTGGCTACGACCAGAACTTCCTGGCCACCACAATGGACCCTTCAGGGTACGCTCTTGGACCGCCGTTCGTTGGCACTCTCCGCGACAACGACGCCTACAAGTCGGCGTAAGTAACCATATCGGGGCGCACCACAAACTCATATAATTTGGATCTATACCATTCAGTTGTGGGGACTGTTTGGAACGTGCAGAAAGCCTGGATCATACGCTGTTATCTTCTCACTCGCCTATCTTCTTTCGTTCCTTAGGCGAAACTTTGATCGAAGTGTACAGATGCGTTACCCATCCCTTGATAGACGGCGTCACCAAACGAATGGAAGTGCGGCAAGGTAATGTGGTCATGACATCTAGAGTTTCTATCCTCATACTTAAGAGTGCTCTTAATGACTCACGCCAAATTGAAGTTAAATCTTGAAATTGCGACGGTTGCATGACTGGCATTTCGACGCAACTCACTTGCGACTGCCTAATGATGATGGGTTAATCAGGGAATAAGAGCGCTTTCTATGCTACTTTAGACCGCCCATAAGTAACACTGGTGGAGAGGACACTTGGTCTCGCAAAATGAGTGGCACCCTGGCCTCCTCCACCCACGGCATAAGTGATACTGCAGTGAGTTGGTCTAAGGTCTCGTCTCATCTCTCATTTGAGTTGCTGAAGATCCTTTTTAAGATACTGTTACGCTTACTAAGGCAATGGTTTATTGCATAAATTGTGTTATTTCAACTACAGGTGCGAACTATTTATCATAGCCGCTGGTTACAGACAAATGAGTCCGTTTATAACTTTATTTTAACTTTTAAAACATGTTTAATCCAAAAACTTGATCTTGGATACTAAATGAGCTCGGTGATATTCGTCATAACAGCCAGCTGTGATAATAAGTGATTGAAAATTTCAAGATGCTTGTCGGACATACGGTTTCATACACGCAGTGATGTAAATTGATTAAGGTTGGAGATGATTGGATAAAATTATCTTCTGATGTTTCCTGTACAGCAGCAATCGCAGCAGACGCGTAGTACCTCGGCGGCGGCAAGAGAGGCGAGCTGGCTGCAGGCGGTGCGAAAGATGGCTGCGAAGCGCTACGATCCACCGAAGCAGCGCATGAGCATTCGAAGAAAGCGCAGTGTTAAGAGTAGTGGTGCAGGCGGAGGTTGGGGTAGCGGACCCTCAAAAGTGAAGCTGCCACGAGCAGCTAGTGTGATGGCAATGGATGAGGACGAGGGCGTGACAGTGCAGGCCGACGCTTCTGCGCCCCCTGGTCCGCCTATTGGCCTACCTGGCATCCCTGGCGCCTTGAGCGGATACCCGCCACACGAGATGCGCTACTTCACCTACAAGCATGCCCGATGGTCTCTACGTGTTCGAAAAGAGGTAACCTATCAGTCATCTTCATCCCTGCTTTAATCTAGCAATACCGGATATCGTCGAATATTGCAAGTTGAGATAACGACACCTCTGGGATAGTGAAGGGGATAAAATCTGTCATGAATTTATTAGATTATGAAATACGCGGTTGGGTAGTAAAGGAAAATTTTAAATCTAAATCATTAAGGTCATGTAACATGTGCTGTGATAACTTGTAATAATGATGCAGGCAGATTTTACAGTCAATTTAACCAGCTGCAACAGTGTTCAAACCACTTCAGGATTTTACATTCCACTGGAGCTATACGGCATGCATTTGCATGATGTAGGCAAAGTTTCAGTGTTTTGGAAACCAAATTAACAGTAGAAATTATCACAAAATATCTCCGTTATGCGATTTTATTGCTTAACCATTTGAAAAACTACCACAATTGCATTTTTCTCAAAAAGCTTCCAAACAGCCATATTGTTGTGTTTGCTCTTTTTAGCTCATAACTCCACTGGAGAAGTTGAAACCGAAGCGTCTTCTTGATCTAGTATTCTGCCAGATTGTGGGTGACGTCTTGGAAAACGTTACGCCTCGTCTGACACCCAACGATGTGCGCATCCTTCGAAATACGATCGGTGAGGTTGAGCTTCTTTAACACAAATAAGATTCTTTCAAACTTAATTGATAAAAAACTGTTTTTTATTTTTAGGCGAAATCCTTCTTAACAGTTCTCTAAACCAACTGCTATTCCAACCTACGGCTGTGAAAAGAATGGTTATCGATGCGGCGAAACAATGCCCTTACTACTTTGGCCGTTTCTATGCTATTGAGGTGTGTGGGTGGGTAGATGCAGCAGTCCTTCACGATTCCACAAGTTTTATGCAACCATGGTGTCATAATGCTGATGCAAGACTGGTGAATACCTAATTTGGGTCCTCATTCAACCAGTATCTTTGCCCCACGAGATCTCCTCCTGACCACCCTTTCTACACCTTTTACTTATAACATTTAAGTAGCAGATATTTGACAATTTGCACGCTATTAGCCTACAGACGGGTCAGAGAAGTCGAGGGTATACAACTGGTGCATAGTGGGGCACAGATCAATCCGCTTTGTGCAACAAAAAAAGAACGAGCGCAACTTGGAGCCCTACGCGGAGGTGCCACTGGCCAGCATCGTGAGCTGTGACGCCTCGTTCAAAGAGCGCCCGATGCCGCAGCGACCAGTCGCGGGTCAGAAGTACCTCGTCAACACCAAGGGTATCCGTCTCACTGACGAACCTAACTACATCGCCATCAGAGACGACAAAGGCCACGTCTATGATATGTACACCAGCTACGTATGTTGGTGTTGCTGGTCTCGGCAGCTTAGCTAACTTCTATTCTGTTTTTATAGTGTTCATTAATCGTACTACACTCCCCTTTTAGGCCGATGATCTGAAACGTCTTATCAACATCTTCGTCGCTGAATATAATGTAAGCTATCAGTACATCTTGTGGGGAGATACTAGTCCTGGTGCTACCTAGCTACCACACCAAATAATGCATTTAACTTCACTGAGTTATGGATTCCACTCAAGACACAAAGAATTTGGCATTATTTTTATGGAGACTGCTGAATCTATGCTACCATTGTTAGCTAACTTCTCACAGTACGTTCTATAGTAGGCCGGTTTTCTAACTCGGTTTATTAAATAGTTTTATTTATTCCCTAGATAAAGAGGCAGAATACTTCTGATTTACCAAGTGAGTCACAATGGACACAATTTTGTCATTTTCTTATCTAAGTAGCAAAAATCGGATCGGTACTTTAACATCTTCACATTCATTGGCAACTTTTACGCATTAATTCTTAGCTATTTTTAAGCAAAGTTGCTGAGAGCTGGTGATGCATCGTTATAAACTCTTAGGGGCCACTAACAATCCTCCATAACCCCTTTGCAAATAAATACTCATTTTTTGGCCTATAGAATCGCCACGAGGAGGTCGTGAGAAGACCTATGTCGATTATATGTCGGACACTGTGTCCATCGCCTCTATGCGCTCGGCCTACAGTAACGTACTGGAGGCTCTGGTTCCCTTTGGAAGGGAACACTTCAAGGACAAGTAAGTGATTACTTGCAATTCTTGTCCGCTTTGCATGCATTCGACAGAACCAGGGCAATGATAGCATCTGCTTTCAATCTCAAGAAAATAGTGTAAAGGTTACATCCTCTGCCACACTTCGCAGATCAAGACTGTGTGTTGCAGTTCCATGCCGTTAACATCGCCTACTGTGGATTTTTCAGGAGGAGTATTGGGAAACAGCTTTCCTGGCAATCAACACCTTTGAAGTATGGATCTTTGATCAAATTGTCGGATCCCAATGCAGTCGAATCTGCATCAAGGATATTTGAAGGTTACTAAACTCGGTTATATGAACACACGTTTCTTTAAACTTGCTCGAATCTGCCTATTTCTCCCATATATAATCACCAAATTTCAGAAATTATTTAACAAAACCTTTTAAGCTGCAAAACGCTTGAGTTAAGTTTAAAAGTTTAACCAAATGAGAGGCATCGGTGATTTGGGAGAAACAAAGATTCATGGGAACGGTCGCCGCACTTAGGCGGTTGTTTTGATTCAGGGCGAGGTGAATAACATTGCGATCATGTTTATGTCGGTGCATCCTCCTTTGCACAAGATGCTGCAGACCATAAAACGGAGCTCGCCCTCTGTTCCCATTAGCAGTCACGTAAAATAGGGTATGCTGACTGTCAGTGCATGCAGGAAGCAATACCATTTGACTTAGTGGACGGGGAGTTAAAGGAAATTTACGATCGAGGCAACTTTAGAAAGCAAGGCATAATTAATATACCCCCCATCCTTTATTCAGCTATCCTCGAACTCTGTCAAGAGCGTCAGCCATCAAAACCCCCCGTCGCCCTTGTTCAACGAATACTCAAGGTAAATTGTAATGTGCTGGGTAAAAGTACCATTCCTTAAAGCAATGCCGTAGTTGCAGAACCTCTTTTTCCTCTTTAGCTGGCTAAGCGTCATCCGGCCCTTCAGGACGAAGTCTTCTGTCAGCTAGTGAAACAGACCAACAAGAACGAGAGCGAAAATCCGTGAGTTTAGTTTTGCATTTAGTTAACATACTTTAAGGATCATTTCGTTGAAGATCTCAAGCAACGTAAATTTTCAATTTCGCTATTTATTTATTTATTTGACTCTCAATCCTTAGGGGAGACTCTTACACTGCAGCAAACTGTCGGTTAATGATGGCAGTGATATAATTTTGGAGTTCATCCTCTTTCTGTGATTGTATTGTATTTTTGCTAGTATTTGTGCATTTGCTGTCATTTAGAAATTCGTTGACCATGGTTTGGACAATATACGCCATTTGCACCATGTTCTTGACCTGCTCACCAAAGCTGCGGGCAATGCTTCTTGAACATGCGAAGGGCGTAACCCTTCATGATCAGAAGGCCCAAAGTAAGCCGATTTTAGGCCGTTCACCATTCGTTTTCCTTAATGCCACAGGTGCTAGTCAAAGGTGACAGGAACAGTTCTTGTGGCTAAAGAGTGGTTCTTTCCAGCACTACTCTATGTTGTAAGAAGAAGCAGGCAAATTCGATCGCAATAATGTTGTGAATTCTGGCTCAAAAGCAGTTTTTTTATTGTCAGCCACGATAACCCTTCCCCATACTGCCACTTCCTTTTCATACAATCCGCTCCCTGTATTCGGTATTTTTATTCCAAAATAACATGGCAATACCCTGGACATTCGTGGGGTTAGGAGGTTCCAGAAATCGCGACGGATCTGAGGGGGCCGCGTATGTTTAGTGCCAGTCACCAAACGCTTGCTTCTAAAATTCGACCCCAAGAATGCACGCTGTTCCCGTCTAGAGGGCATTCCAGTGCACTGGATCGAGAAAAAAAGTAGGCGGCGGAGTACAGTCTTGTCTAACTGCCACTCGCCACACCGGCACATTGGCAGTGCAGTGGACTCAGAGGACGCCGATTCACTGGCTGATGCCGCCTTCTCCACTCAGTTGGGTAAAATTAAGCAATAAATGGTACTGTACACTTCAGGGCTGACCTTTCTTTTTCAGTCTCAGAACGGTAAAATAGGCTATCCTCATGTCATGTCAATTAAAACCAAAAAGTTTTGGAATGAAAAGGGAAAAGACAAAAAAGTAAGAGCGGAACTGAGTAACGAATAAAAAGACAAATTACGTGAAGGAGTCGTGGCTGTAACTTGGATAAGTTTTGATAAAGGCTTTACGAATTTTTGAATTCAGTGCATTTTCCCTTCCTTTTACAACCTTCTATCGGATGGAAGAAATTTAGTAATTGATTGCCAAAAACATGGAAACGCACTTAGACATTGTAACATAGGAGTAGATTTGAAGGAGGCATATACGTAGTAAATATACAATTTGAAATTGTTTATTCGTGGGACACACAATGGAAAATTAGGCTTTGAATAGTTATTGGAAATAATCAAAGTACGTTTTATAAAATATGCTTTTATGGGAAATGGAAAAGCTTTCACCAGTGAAATAGGCTTCCCTCTAGAACTGCCCCCAGTTCCCATACGACCATATGGAGTTGTACAGGTGCCTCCAGCTTAACTGGCCGGGTGTGTAAAAGGCCCGCTTATCTATATCATCTTTTCCTCTGTGTCAATCTGCAGCGCTGGCCGCAACGGTAATTGGAAACCTAGACAAGGTGGAGAAGTACGGACCGCGTCAGGCCCTCCCACCCGACGCCGAGGTAGACGCCTACTTGGTAAGTGGACACGAAGAATTACAGAAAACTTCCCCATTTATTGCACTCATTAACTTCTCATTCCCCACCTGAATGCAAGGCCCAAGTACCACTGTATTGGCTTTAAAGGTCAATGCGTTTGTAGGGCAGCTGGATTACCCCGCATTCCGCTTCATATTGTGGCAGTGTGAAACTGATGCTTAAACTACTTTTCTGATCTTTTTACTAAAGAGGGGTGAAATGACTTGCAAGCACCGGATTAACCTGCCAGCGCGTTGCGCTATCTCAGTTAATGTCTCACCCATGTCCCAAATCGGCGAGGTCTCCTTTATGCTCTCTGAGCAGCTCAACATCACCCAAACCAAAGAGAGGCTGGAGTTTACTCTTTTCCGTCTGCCTTCGAAGCCTCTGGACGGTAATGTCAAACATCTGTTCTCAATGCCATTTATAGTCCACTCCGCGTCCCTATCTTGGTCCATAAAATTTTTTTCCAGGAATTGCAAACCTAAGCCTGATCCCAATCGAATTAAAAACGTACTACTTTGACTGTTGTCCCTATGATGAGGGTAACGAGGACTCAGCCCTCTTCTACCGACGGGTATGTTGGTGGACCCAGCCCGATTTGACGAAGCGATCCCCGGAGTACATAAAGGTTCTATTTGATCAGGTGAATGTTTTAACCGCTCCTTTGTTAAAGATGCCAAAATTCTGTTCCAACATTTACAAAGTATGCAATGGGATGTAAGTGATTTGAAAAGTACTACCAGCAGAAGCAGAGGCCTTGGTGAGAAAACCTCTAGAATATCGCAATCAATCAATGAGAAGTGACGTATGGATTTTCCTTTTAGGTAGTTGAACAATTTCTTTCAGGCTACTGGATTTCAACTGACGATGGCCAGCTCGATGAAAGACAATACGTAAGAAGCTGTTAATTGAGTGAAAACACCACCAATTTTCATTGCTTACCCCTTTCCAACCTTTATTTCAGCGGGAGCTCATACAGATGGCTGTCTACCTCTCCTTTATATTCTCAACTGGGTCCAAACTAACTCAGTAAGCATAACCCTGATGACCTCGCGTTTCGACTGGTCCTTCTGGTGTAATGCTAATTTTATCGGAAACGTCTCGGCAGCCTTGAACGAACTCTATTTTGAAATTGATCAATTTGGAGAATTGGGACAACTTTTTGGCCTTTATTGTTGAAAGAGCATAAGTTCTAGACAAAAGAGTTGCTAGACGCAAAGTAGGTACATGAAATTTTTAAGTATTTTTGTATAACAAACAGCAATAGGCTTTCGGTTTACTTTAACCTAAATGCCCAACTGGATGACAAAAGCAATATCAAACATGCTAGTGCTTGAGCCCGTCTGGGTTTCTTGAAAAGGACCTAGTGTAAAGCTGCACTTACTTGTATTCAAAATTTAAATAAAAGGATCAAAGTCGAAACACGTTCCTGTCCACAGCGAATCGTGCACTTAACTAAGAAAATCAGAAGTTGTACGCAGTATGCAATTCTCGAGATGTTTGTTTTCCATGGGTTTAAGATATTTCGTGATATTCATACTTGTTGTAGTGGAGAGGCGGTCGATCTGATGCCGCGTGGTGTTGGCATTCGGAAACGGGAATGGACAAGACAACTTCTGGACGCCGTTGCGAAATGCCCTGAAATGACCCCAGCGGAGGCTCGCAAAAACCTTATTAGTGAGTGAATGTGACTTTTCTTACTGACTTCACTGATGCTAAAAATAGACTATACTAAGGCACTTGGCAAAAGGAAATTAGCTTTCTAAACACTGTACATTCAGTCGCAGGTAAGGACCAGCAACAACGCATAGACATACCCTGGATATTGGAAAGATGCATCAAAATCTAAGTAAAACTATAGCGATGTCATTTTGTTCGCGGAATGTTTAAGTAAGAGCTGCTCACTTCCTGCCACTCATAGTCCAAGTCATCTGTGCTAACTGAAAGCGGTAGAAATTTGTCGTATGTTTTCATGCATTTTCGAATCATCCGAATTTCGGAAGGTCCTCATCGAATGCAAATCGAACTATTTTTTCCCTTGACACCCTCTTCAATAACAAGATAGGAAGCCTCAGTGGAGCGATAAGGCACAGCGGTAAATTATTGAAATAAGCAAGAATTGGGAATGCTGATACTACTGTCTTTAATACGAAACTGTTTGTTTATAGGTATAATGATGCATTTAAAGACTTTAAAAGCCTTCTCTCTTCGTCACAGCTGCAATTTCACACTGGCCTCTCTATGGGTCGACCTGTTTCCACGGCTTCTTAAAAACACTCCCAGAGTCCCAATCTCCCCGGGTGTTCCAGAAGTACTACGAAAACATTGATGTCACCAAATCTCCTATTCCAATTCTTGTGGCTATCTGTCGTAGCTCAATCTGCTTCCTCCATCCCATACGCCGTGTCATCCTCATGAACAGCCCCATCTCCGACCTCAAGCGTGTGAGGGTATGTGCTCCTTTTCGACAGCTTTTCACTTGGCTTTGTTGGCCATTAACGAAGAAGTACCAAAGTTATTTGCAGCGCGTTCTCCACGCATGCACCAGAGAATAGATCATTTGGCATGCATTTTTCAATGATGTGACCTTGAAGAATCAAAGGTTACATGGTTCTGGTTCAATGACCACTGCGTAAACTTGCCGCAGCAGCAATACATAGGCATAGTTACATAAATTTAACTTTTATCGCGGTAAATTTTTACTTTTTTTAGAAAATCCTGTCACGTGAAGAGGGCGACGAGTACGGTGGAGAGGTGACACTAACTTTCACCTCAAATAGCGTCATCTTGATTTTAGACCAGGTAAAATTAAGCACATTTCTCCGTTTTCATGGCAACATTGCTAGATAAAATGTATAATCAAGAATCGCATCCAATCATTTGAATATCAAAGCCTGTAAACATTTGTTTTCAGGCTGTATTTTATGGTGAAATTGCCCCAGTCACCATAAACGCCAAGCCTGACCTTAACATTGCAGAATTCTTGGATAATGACAAATTGAATCCAAGGTTCGGTGTGCGAGTATGCTTTGTGAATGGGACACAAAAGCATTTGTCTGCGATTTTTGCAGATTGAACATAGCATCCAAAGCTGACAGGGAGTGAAAGGCCTCCCTGTTAGCTGAGCTCGCTCCAAGTTTTTGACAAGACGGGTAGGCTCTTCACTTAGTGACAGGATATGCAACAATAAAACCCTCTGCCACAGTGTGCACCACTCGACTCAAATGACTTTTGGTGCAGCATCTGCGCATTTCTTTTTCGCGGTGTAAAATATCCAATAGTAGTGATACTGATAAATGTGTAAGGAGTTATAGTTTTGGCAAAAGATGCCGACGGCTCCATCCAACTGAAAGTGCCTGTCACGCATTATGGTAAGTAGATAAACAATGTATTGGTGACTTGGAATTAATCCCACTCTCTTTCATTGCCTTAAAAACTCAGTGGACATTAATGAGCTTGTCTTAATCTTTCATCTTGCAGGCATCCACGTTCTTCTTCGTGCTTGACCAGTGCAAGCGCCTGCTGGAGGTGAAGTAGGCAAAACACTCCGTCAACTGCGATTGTCATCATCATCCCACCGAAGCAGGGTGCGATCTCAAGGCACTTCATAAAGCGTCCATCCATCCCCTATTTCCTTCTTCATTGCGCGAACTGCCCTTTTTTCTTGTAGTGACTTACTTATTTTTGACGCTTAATGATTCCTTTATTAGCTTCCCCTTTTGTACTTTTGTAGCTTCACAGTAAAGCTAAAGTACTGAATCAAAGTTGGATTCAAGATTGAATCTTGTATGCCTTTTTACCATCCCTTTTTCATAATAAACCGAACCAAACTGACCAGCCGCTGTTGAGTTAGCCTTCCGCTTGAAACGTGGATGTGATGTTTTCTGCCGAAGTTGGTCGACGGCAAAATGAGGCATCAGCAAAGTGATCCCAAGCCGTTTCTTTTCAATTCGCCTTCCCATTTGGTGGAAATTGTGCGATCATTCAATGAATTGCACCCAAATTACGATACCTTGTCTTTACATTTAGCTGGTCAGTCACCTAATGTGTCATCATGTAGTTATTTGGCTTGACAAATAATAGAGATTTCCTCTTCCACAAGTGCCCTGAAGGCATTTTCAAAATCAAACTAGATGACTGCACAACTTGATGCCGTATTTTGTCACGCTTCGGTAAAGTGAGCCATAGAGGAGGAGGAGGAGGAGGAGGTAGTAAAGCGATTGAATGAATTCTTTCACCCTATTTTCTGCACACTTTAAGAAGACGATTGATTCAGTCGCAAGCACGTCAACTCTCATCTATAGCTGAATTAAATGCAGTTAATAGGCAGCGATAACAAAATTCTGATGAGTGGTGCTCTTTGCTAATTGTAAATCATTGTGGATACATACATATATATGTATATGTATATGTGTGTGAGTGTGAGTGTATAGTGTATCCAAAAAAGAGGTGTAGATGTGATTCGGAGAAACGACTCATTCCAAACGCATACCTGAAGTTAAAACTTCCCAAATCTGCGTTTCCCCCATTAATGCCGTCTCTTTTGCCAGCGCCAGTTCCAACGATTTCGTCCATATCTTCCATTCCTGGATTCCTGGCGTGGGCACGAACCCATCCAGCACTGGAAGGGAATCAACCACTTTGATAGAATCTTCAAAAGAAGGGCAGGCAACTCATTTTATCCAAAACACATTGCATTTTGGATTGAAATGGAATATATGAGAGCATACATAGCCTTACACGTCGATACGTTTTAGAGGTAGAGGAAATTTGGTAAGGTGCACATCTGACACTGGGCTCGTGAGGGCAGTACTTTTTACACTTCTCCAACAGCAGTTGGACAAACCTTATCCTCCCATTAACACTCATGAGAGCGGATACTTGAATCACGGAATGCAATTGTATCTTCGGCCGAACACTTGTTTGCTCTTACAGCAACTCGGCAGACTGGAGTAATTTTAGGCCTAATTCGCACGCAATAAATGCTGCTTGCACCTTCAATTGGCCTTCTGCTCTCTCTCTCTCTCTCTCTCGCGTATTTTACTTCATGTCTATCCCGCCTCCGACTTTTATGTCGGAGGTAGGAGGAAGATGTCTTTTTCTTATGTACCATGGCTTTGAATTTGGTGATTAATTAATCGGAGAGGATGAAACAGCAGCTAACGGCAGCCGGGAAACAGCCGTGGACACTGCAGGAAAACTCACTATTGATCCTCTGACATAAAAGTATCAGGAGACAAGCCAGGTAAAGCATCCGGTCAAGTTTATTGCAACCATGTGGGCGTGCACACAGAGATGCTGTGACCAGACAACCAGATTTTCAGAAACTATGGCATTCCGCCATAACGCTCCTTGTTTTTCACTCAGTCTACCCAAGTAATTGCGCGTGAGAAAGTACCTTTCCCCTTTCATTTTCTCACTCGCTTAAGTTGGGACGGTCAGTAAGATAATCAACAAGTGAGATTTCCTAACTTAGTTTTGGTTGAAAATAAAAAAGTGCTAGGTTAAACGTTTGTTATTCGTAATGCTTGCAGGCTTATGTGACCACAGTTTATTTTATGCAGAAACAGTGCCCATGATTTGAAGCATGTTTAGTCAGACGCCACCAAGCAACTGGATGTGTGGCCCAAGGAGTTGTACTTATTAGATTCTTATCAGTTAATTGTTTTATTGTATTCTAAAATATGAATTCTGTAAAAGTTGAGAAAAAATAAGGAATAAGAGCGGAATTGAAAGATGCGTACCAGAATGAGTCGAGTGTACTTCTTGGGTTTCTCCAAGAAGACGCTCTCGGTGGAGATCCGCAGAGTTTGACGGGAGATCCGGGAGTGCGTAAGGAGGAGATATTTCTTGCCAACCACCAACTTGTCGGGACAAGGGCAAGTGCTTGGCCAGGCGTTTGTAAGGATAATTTTTTCGTTGTACTCCACTATGTCTGACTTCAGCGTCCGTTTCACGTTGAACCGAAAGAACGATTGGAAACGGTCGAACTTCCCAAACCACCAAAAGGTTTGGCTGATTCGCATAATAAGGGCTATAAATGCGAGTAGAAGGCAAGACTGTTGATTGACGTTTGCACGCATCTCTACATTTATGGCATAATTTGTGTTGGGGAATAGGATTCATTACAAATATTCAAACTTTGAGTCAAAAATGTGTTTTGTCTGCAAGCCATCTTCTTTACAACGGGCTTCGCAAGGCGCATTTGTTTTTTTCCAGACGAAAATTGCTCCTGACTTTAAAATACTTCCAAGAATGCTACTTCTTTTGCAACAATTGTGTCACTCAGGAGAGCATTATTTCTTCCACGTGCACAACAAGCAACAACAACAACAGCAAAGAAACATGAAGTCACATTTGGTGAGAAATTTTATTTATGCCTGAACAGCCGCTCCAAATATGGTGGGAAAACAGGACTTCATGACAGGGATTGAAATCTGCGCGGAGGCATTGGTTCACCGGTCATACACTCCAATGGTTCAAGGCGTAAAGCATGTTCCAACATCAAAGTGAGGGTAATTACTTTTGGCATACGTGGACAGTTCATGATGGCGAAAACAAATAGATCAGAAATATGAACTGCACAGCCCGTCATCGAAATGTATATGATTGATGCCCGCAATGCAAAAATGGTGCCGAATCTCATCGTTTCTACACACTTTTTATAGATCATTTCGAGCGTAAAAGCCTCGTCGGTATCTTTGACCATTGAAAATGAGAGCTTTCTTTCCATTTAAATTATTTTCATACGTTAGAGCATAAAATTAATAGCAAATTCATTCATTTAACCAAATACAACTTAAGAGACTTACCTACTGTAAAGTTGCCTTGCTTCCAGTCAGTTTTGCTAAAGTTTTGAGGAAACATTTTCGCACAGATGACTTCGAAGTTCCTGGGACATCCTGGATTTTCTGAAACAGCAACGCATTTGATCGCATAAGTCAAGCTGATACGTGTATAGGCGATAAAATGCATATTAATAAACATACGGCGTGTCTCCAAGGTATAGTCCCGAGTGTAGTAGCGGTGGTGTTTGATAATCTTCCTAGCCCAGTCATCACATCCACCTGCGGGCAGGAGGCGACAGTCCTCGTGGCGCAGATACCAGGTTCCTTCCCCATTTCTGCCCTTAACCTCATTGCCACCACTACCATTTCCTGCTGCGTTCTGAGAGGCGCGGGGTACTCGCCGGTGGGCGACGGATGGTACGTAGGGGCGCCACGGCCACACCGACTGGCCGGATGTAGGGGTCGAACGCTGCTGCCATGTTGGTAGTACAACTCCAGGCGTGGGACGAATGTGGGCGGCAGAGCTTGGGGTGCTCGAGAGATAGAGAGGTGCTGAGCGTTTTGGGTAGGCCTGCCAGCGGCTGGATATATCCTGGGAGCTTACCGCCTGCATGCCACAGATGTCCACTGTGACGTGACAAGAGCTTTGACATGGGATGTCATACATCTAAAACAATGAATATCACCCTTACTTGGTACTTTTTCTTCATTTGTGGTATGATTAGTGGTGGTGTATTGTCCTAATTAGTGCGCAAAATCACCACCTATTTCAGTCTATCAGTTAAGTATAATTAAAACTAATAGCTCTTCTTTGAGTTAAAAATCATAATGAATTTTTATTAATGATTAAAGAATGCCTAATCTGAAATTCTGGGATATTTTTCGTTGCTCAAAGGTTCCAATGCCTACTCGTCTATGGGATAAAGAGTATGCCTTCCAAATCGTTTGTTGTGCTAAAAATATATTTCCTCATCCTTTTGGCACACAATCTACTTATTTCAATTGTGTCGTAGCAACTTTCTTAAAATATTTTGATGAAGTAGTGCTGCACCTAACAACACAAGTTTCCACTCCCAAACTGGGACCGTTCATAACAAATGCTTGCCCTTCTTGATATCACCAAATGCACAAGCATATCCTTTTTCGGAGGCTATTGTGCTATGCATTCATGTGTCTCCATTATTTGCATCGGATTGTCAGTCAGCATGACATTTTCTTCGACTCTGTCTTCAGGTGCTTTCAGTTTCACTCAGTTTTCATGGATTCCTTCATTTCCTAGAATCTAAATAGTTGTTGACTCAAACAGACAATTAAAAGTAAAGCATAAAAGCCGGGGAGTCATGGCAATTGGCATGAACATCTATTCTATAGATCATGTCAACTTCATCCACTCAATTGATTCCGATTGCTGTAAAGCCAGAGTGCTTTTTTGGTAGGAGATATGCACAGCAACTTATTTCCTAATGCGGAATTAGAATGGAGCATGCTGCCTGAATTACATATCTTTAAGCATCTGGTTTGGCTAAAGCTAAACGTTGTGGAGGTGTATGATGCAGGAAGCAGACGCCGTTTTTTTCCCACCAACTAGCCGGATCACTTCACTGGGGACGACGGAGTGCTTCTGCGCATCTAGCCAGAGCCGTCCGTGGGTGGTGGGTCTCGTCAAGTGGCTTCGATCAAATGGCCCTGGAGGCTGCAACGAGAATTGCAATTCCACTTTTCTTTTAACCTCATTACGCATGGGAAAAGGAGTCGGGAAGTAAGTGCACCCCCTTCGCTAAGCTGTGAAATAAACCCAATCTAAATATTCCCGACGTGGAATTTCAGTGCAAAACACACACTTATTAAAATTCAAAAGCTAAAAATTTCAATGGAGTAAGGGATGTCGCAGTAATGCAATAAATTTTACTCGACTTCTCGCTACATTATTAATGAAAATTTCACAGGCCGGAAGCTACTGAGCTTCAAAATGCCATCGACACAGAATAATCTAAGAAAAGTGTCTCAAAAAATTAGTTTATGGCTAAGACGTACCTTACAGGGACAACATTTACTTCACACAATATTTGCTTGCATCATCGTGAAGGTTTGCTCAATCAGCGCAGCTCCATTTGATGGGCACTTCGTCTCGTTTGTCCGCAAATTCCAACAGCATCACTCACAGGCGAGTGTTAGCAACTGTGATGGGTTTTCATCTTAGAATTCCGATCAAGGGTTTCGGTCATTGGGCCACTTGACCTTATCCAAAAATTGTTTTCTTTCTGGGCGAAACCTTTCGTCTGTAAATTACGATGCCTTTTTATCACCAAAGGGCCTATTAGGGACGGTTCTACGGGCACGTACTTCCCAATTGAGTGGGAGATTTGGCAGAGGCATTAGCAGTTCGTTATATTTCATTTATTTTTTACAACAAGTTGGATTTTGCATTATTAAATTCAATTGTGAGGTTGGGAGTAAAAGTGGCCCAAAAGAATCTAGGTGGTAAGTAGTTTGCTGCTGTAGGGCCTTTTGTAAATTTAAAGAGGAAGACGTGTCATATCAAAATAGTTAGCCCGGATATTTTTGTCTACGTGGAATGTAATGTCAATAAAGCTAAAGCTGCCGACTTGAGCGCCCTCAATAGAGAAAGTCATAACTGCGGGTGTTTAATTATGCCATTTCCTCCTGGGGAGTAAGGAAACGAAGTATACAACCCAGCGGAATAGTAATTCATTTCCTTACAGTGATGTTAGACAAAGCGAATTCTCGATACGCCCTGTATTGTTCACTTTGTTCACTCAAAACCTTCCGCATTCGTTGATGCACTGGTTGTGGCATTTTTTGATTTTGTGTGTGAAGAGGGGGCTTGGCATTGAATGGGGTGTGCGTTAACCGCATAAGTCATGGAATGGGATTTCCAAAAATTACCCACAATCACTGATTAATCGCATGCGTAATCAAAGTGTAAAACTTATTGTCTCTGTTTTAAGCAAAGTGAATCAATGGAGTAGAACGTAGGTCGTTTAATTATGTTCTCTTTTGCTTATGTACTCGGCGTACAAGTATTGAAGACAGCAAGTACCACGAACTCGGATGTCCTTCGCCGTCTATCACAAATCATGCCGAATTTATCTCGCGGGAGCCACTGCTGACAGCGCGCCTACGATCTTGGTTGGCTGAATTCGTCGTTCCCGGTTCTTAGCAGTTATGAAGTAGCGCTGAAGGAGTGTGGAGTGAATTTCGTTGAAGATGGCCTTAATGGGCGTTCAGTTCTCTGTTAAGCTCCAAATGATTGATGCAAAGCAAATGGTGCCTCTTCCTTCTCCCTCTCACTGCGTGCATGTGCACGCCCAAAGGGGCGGTGGCAATGCATTTCGATACACCAGCTCTATTTGTGGACATCAATCCCTTTCCCGGACAGCAAAAGTGAATCTGAGAAATTGAGGTCAGCTAAAACATCCATTTGTGGCGTAACTGATTGAAATTCAAGCCATCACAAGGGAAACACCGAAAGCCGGGAAGGAGTCCCACTCATTGGACAGACAACACGCTTTCCATTAAAGGCCCTGAAGTATTTTTTGCCTCACCTAATTTGTTTAAAAGTCACTACGTCATAGGAAATTCAAACTGTGTAGTTCTTGAATTCGTAAGCGTCTTAAAACCGCAATACTGATTGTGCGTCATTGAAAACTTTTCACAGCAATAAAAACGTTGATTTGATTTTCTTTACAACTCAAATGGCGGGTTTGACAGGAAAAACGTGTTATAGGTACCTACTTAAATTCTACCTACTCACGGGTGACATTTCGTACCAAACCAAGTGACGAGTTGTGCTTAAACACTGAATTATCTCATCGCTTGTAGCTGCGGCCATAACCTGTGGTTTTATTGGCGTATTTTCGTTAATCCTCACCATGACACTGTGGATGCTAACATGACTACGGGCTATGTAACACCTATTTCGACGTTGTTCCATGATACCTGTAACAAAGCTGAAAAGTTTGTGTCAGGTGGATGAAGTTAACTTATGCAAGAAGCTAAACGTGTTTTTTTTAATTAGCCGACAAAAAGTGTAACTGCGACTATTCGCGTGTAGTGCCCAATTCCAACTAACCGCGTTTGTAAATGGAAATCATGCGCTCTGCGAGACCATAGAAGGAGAAGTCGCATGCGCGGAGCCGTCCCTGTACTTCGTTAGGCTCTGTTATCGGCACGGCAATGGTCCGTGACTTTTTCTTTGCAAATACGCGAAAATGTCGGTCTATTGCTTCCAATTGGCTCACTACTGCAAGCGCGAAATGCGGGAGGAATTTGTGCTTCTCAGCGCACTTTTGGACAAAAATAGACGAGTCCCCCGACTCGACCAAATGTCACCACTGTCAAGGATAAATCAGTCTGCTTCACATTGTGTTTGCTATTTCATGACGCTTTCAAGTGGTGAAACCCACCCGCCAGAAGTGAAGCGGCAAACGGTTTGATCTAACCAACTTCAATTTACACAACTTTATTGCGTTTTCCTGCAATTTATTTCGTCCCTTAAGAGATCTTCCCGTCAATTCGAACTAAACTCAATTTTGAAGCAAAAATAAAGAAATTGGAAACATTGCGCGGCAAATTGGTTTCAGATTTTTGTGCCAGTTCGAAATCCGAAAAGTGTGCGCAAGCCGCTGGCTGGGGATAATGTTTAGGATGTGGAAATGTGGTACAAATTATAAGACTAAACAGAGAACACAAAAAAATTAGTTAAATGAATGGAATTAAAAAATTGGTGAAATTGTTAAAGGGAATTAGTATTAAGATTGCTGTATGAACTTACTTGAAATGAGGAATCTAGATGGGATGGACAGTTGAGTTTGTACAGAGAGCACTTGAGCCGATTCGTGAGAAAGGCGCAGTCGGGGCGAAGCACCCAATTTCTTGCCACTGGACGCTGAACTAGGCTAAAATTGGCACAACGTCGCCTTTCAAACTGCATTGAGAAGCAGAGGGTGTAAGTCAGACCCTTGTTTATCCAGACTCCATTGCGCTGAATTAAGTGCCCTGTGAGCGACTGCTCACACCTCGACGTCATTGCATGCCTTTGAAGTATGAGAAAGAGTAGAACGCAGAAGGCATTTGAGTTGATGTAATCCATAGCAGTTCACAGACTGACATTAAAATGAGTCTTTGATCGACGCGAGGGTGATTTTTCCATCAAGTGATGTGGAGGATGTGAGAGAGTGAGGAAGAGGGAGGAACAGCGAGAAGAGGTGACAGCAAAGGAGAAACAGAAGAAATTGCACCACCACCACCGTTGCCGCAGCGCACTCGCCTCGCGCCAACCGTGAGGGGGCCCACGGTTGTGTCGTGTGTACGCGCGCACACACGGTCGCTGAATTGCGTACACGCGCCTGCGATATCCTCCCTCAGTGGTGTCAATTGGCTCCCCAAGGCACGATGTCCATGCCTGCGTTCGTGTGCGCATTCGTGTGCGTGCGTGTGTTCTACTTTCTCTCTCACTCACTCCTTCTGCCTCTTTTATTCTCCTAACAGTCTTCTTGCCGAACTCGTCGGTGTCATTGGAGGGCGGTATGCGTCGGGTGCGTATAATGCAGCCCGTGCAGTCCTCTGACCAATCAGCTGCAGACGCATGGCTCTCCCTCTTGTCCTTCCCCTCCTCCATCTCCCAGGCCACGGGAGCAATAAAAGTCTACGGCATTAGGGCATGTGTGGTCGTCAATACGCCCGGTTTTATTGAATTAGTCAGTCAGTGCCCCATTATTGTTTGCAGACTCCCACATGATTAATTACGCCTGAAGACTCGCACAATCATAAAATGTAGATCTACGTCCTCACCCAAATGTTGCACTAACAACGGCGTACTTGGCGCTCTGCCCGAAAAGAAGCGTACACGTGATCACTTTGCTACACAACCACACTTCCACCATCCGATTCCCCTTCATCTCGGTGATAAGAGTGGCGAACGTCACTCCAGCATCGATGGTTCTCAAAGATGCTTTTAAACGAACTTTTTTTAGCTTTAATGCGTTTAGCATTCAGCAAATTAAAACGAAGGAAAATCAATGCGAAATTTTCATGAGGACTTGAAATCTTCAATGCTTCCCACCCATGCAGTGGTTTGGAGTAGAATCAGTTAAGATTGTTCCAGAACTCCCAAATAGTCCAGCAGTTTTGGCTCCTAAAAACATTTTTAGGCACACCGCTCACTGAACGAAGTATTTCTAACATTTCAAAAAACGCTGCATGTGACTTATTGAAAGCCATGATATTCTAAGGAAACAAGTTTTTTTTGGATGAAAAGATTACAGAGAACTGGAACTCATTACGCTTCTTCCCAATCGAGGTGTATATAGAATTTACCGAAAGAGCGCAATGAACTCCCGTCAGGAGCATCCAAATGAAGCAGTGGGTTAAAACATGGATGATGGTTGTACAGAATACGTAGGTGGTGGGAGGTCACCGCATGAATATTAGAATATTAGCCAATGCAAGCGCTCCTTATAACGGTAATCGGGGTAACCACTAAAAATATATTCGCTAGACTACTGAAAACAGAATCAAATGCGGACAGGTAAATTTATTTGAACAGATGGTCACAAGTTAGCTTAATAACACTTACACCTCCAACAAAGAAGTGCCATAAAGTCATCAGCAATAGCAACGTCATTCCTTTCTAACATTTTATTGTCCGGTTGAAAAATCAAAAGAGTTCCTCATTGTTATTTGCTGTGTGGGTTGGTAAACTCGTTAGAACTGTCTTGGTTATTAGCGGCTCCGAATCACTAGGACGATTTTTTACTTGATACTCCCTGAACGTATCGAAGTATGATCTAACCACCACCTGTTAAATTATACACAAAGTCAGTAGGCTATCGGTTTGTTTAATTCAACGTTTAGATGACGCGGACACTTAAGCCTTGGCTATTGTACCCGCACCATGCGGCATATCTTTCGGGCCACGCCAGTAGCTTTCCGGACGTTGTGTGCGTCAGTTATGCATTTCCTGTCGTATTACTGAGTTCTTATCCACACAACTACTTATCACATGCCACAATCTATTTAAAAATGTGAAAGGTTAAACACAATTACTTGCATGCGTAAAACAGACAAGAAGTCATATTCATCGTAAATTTACTCAGACGTAGCCCCCTCCGGAGAGGGGAAACTAAATTAATAGCTCGGGAGACAGACTGAACCCCAAACTATTTCTGGCATCCGTAGAAAGAAAAGGAAAATATTGACTTGAAGTTAACTAGCTCGAACTATTTTACAAGAACAAACAATCTCCACCAAGTTTTTACACCCATATTCAGAGATTACTTAACAAGTTTTGAATCCTGGTTTCGGGACAAGACAAAGCCTTCAATTTTGCAGAAGGCGGTATAAACCCGACTAATGTAAGAGTATGAATGGCATAAATTTGTTGGTCCCACGGAGCTATATTCATAATATTTAAATCGCAACAACCGTAGCGAATTAACTATGGTTGCGAAGAGAAAGCGGGTGCTTTAAGCTACAATTAAGAGTCATGAGACTAAATCCAAAATTTGGGGGGAGGCGTTCAGAAATCTTTAAAAGTGGCGACAGAGGGTGAGTCATGGGAATTTTATTCGAGTGAACAATTATTTTTGTGATGGTATTAGTCTTATATAAATCGAATAAAAGGACTATCCCATCGCACAATGGTTGGGACTTAGTTAGTACTGTTCGATTTAATTTTGCGCTAAATAACACCAAAAAACTAAATCTAATACTTCTGTGCGCCCATAGCTTCAGCCTGTGAACCATAATCTTCTAAAGTCATCGAAAGACCACCTGTGCTAATATTCGAAACATAAAAGCCTCCTTGGCTAGCTAAGGATTTATCAGTTTGTTTTACTGTTTGGATAACTCCTTGCCTCTTGGAGGTAGAGATCTGCTGTATTTGAATTTGGGAGGTATCTCCATATGAGACAAACAATGCCTATTTAGAGTGGAAAATTTCCAGGTCATGGATAAACCGCGTGTTGCTTCACTGTTCACGGAATTTGTAAATAAGGACTGCGGTGATGTCATCGAGAGCCGTCTTAAATCAGGTGGTGCGAGTAAAGAACCAGGTGTCTTTTCATTAACTGTAAATTTTTCTAGTCTCTGTGAGTTCAGTGGCATTCTCTCTCAACGTCTTTTGTCTGCGCCCATGGACACTTTGTCTGCATTCAATGACGCGCTGAGCTGTGTTATTGCGCAACGTTCCGGCAGCAGCAAATCCTCCACCAAGTGTGCAGTGCGTATTGTTTCTTTGCCTCCCATATCGGAGGTCTTCCGCAACGTTATACCGAAATCGGATGACGTTGGGCGCTTCCTTGCTCTGCATTGTACTGTTACTCGTGTTGGTGCTATTCAGGTCGTGCAGTTGGAAAGATCCTACTCCTGTTCAAAATGCGGGCACACTGTTAAGGTTGAAGCTGATTTTAACCAGTTCTATGCATTGTCGCCGCCAAGGCGCTGTCCTAATTTGTCTGATAGGTGTGTCTCAACAGCATTCAATGTGGTTGTTGAGAATGATTCGTCACCGCTTCACAGTTTTCAGGAGATCCGTGTTAATGAAAGACTCGGTTACTTAGCTGTTGGGAGGATGCCAAGGTCCATGGTTTGTTGCCTTGATGCCGAACTAGTTGACACTGTTCGACCTGGAGACGACATAATTCTGAATGGGATTCTCACTCACCGATGGAGACCTCCAAAAGTTGGGTTACCCTGTGATATAGAGACTGTATTTCGTGCTAATTCGATTGAAAATCTATCCGAAATGCGTTTTCGTGGAGAATTGGGTGGAGACAACTTTACTCAGGAGATGGGCAGACGTTTCAGTAACTACTGGTCACTGGCGAAACATAAAGGAGATTTCAAGGCGGCTTTGCGTCTGCGTGATGAAATTGTAAAAAGCATATGTCCAGATGTTTATGGCCTCTACGTTGTAAAGCTGTCATTGGCTCTCGTTCTTGCTGGCGCACCGCCCTGCTTGGAAAAGTTTGGTGCGTTTTGTGCATTTCCTAATGATTAATACGGGATTTGTTTTACCAAAAATATTCAGTCGGGAATCAGCTTGTTTTTTTGTGTATTATTACTAATCATAAACGAACTAGATTTATTTAGGGCTAAATAAATTCTGTGACGCAAACATAATTTTTTTGCTGTTTCACCTAGCAGTAGTCTGAGGAGGGGGAGCTTCCTTTGTTAGATTACAACGCGACTGAAGGTGAGAGAGTGGATGATGTAATTAATGGCGACGGCACGGATTTTCGGGTGCGTGGAAATATTCATTTGCTATTGATTGGAGAGCCAAGCACGGCAAAGTCGGCTTTGCTGCGTGCTTCTTGCCGGCTGGCGGGCCGAGCGATCTTCACTGCAGCGACGGGTACCACAGCTGCGGGACTGACGGCGGCGGCAGTGCGTGATACCTCGGGGTGGGCACTGGAGGCGGGCGCTTTAGTGCTTGCGGACGGTGGCGTTTGCGCGATCGATGAGTTCACCAGCCTCCGCGGGGCCGATCGCGCCGCTGTGCACGAGGCTATGGAGCAGCAGACCGTATCCTTGGCTAAAGCAGGCCTCGTAGCTCAGCTCAACTGCCGTTGTGCCGTCATCGCGGCCTCTCCCCTACCTACAGACACCGAACACAGCTCCAACATTCTACCTACTCCTTTACTGTCGCGATTTGACCTTGTTTGGCGTCTTCTTGATCCTGTTGGCTGCCATACTTGGGACTCTGCTGTTGCTGGCCATGTTCTTGGCTTCAAAGTGGCAGATAACGACAGGGATGACGTTACAAAGGGCACGCCTGTAGTAAATATGCTTTCTTTGAAGTTTTGCTCGTTTCCTGTTTAGAATATAGCCAGCTGGTTTTTCTGTCTCCTAGAGGCGAATAACTTGGACAACCGAAGAGTTGCGGAATTATATATCCTGGGTTCGGGGGGAGTTTCAGCCCCGTCTGTCGAGTGGTGCGGCGATCCTACTGCAACGTTACTACGAGCTGCGTAGACGCACACTGCGGCGAATGCATGGGATGGAAGATGACCAAACAGTTGCCGGCAGAACGACCCTGCGTCTTCTTGAAAGCCTGGTTCGTCTGACTCAGGCTCACGCCCGTTTAATGGCTCGTCCTGTCGCCGTTGTTGAGGTGCTTAAATTGCATTCTTACGATCTCGTCGTTCACTACGCTTGAACCCACGTGCCATTAAATCGAATATGCCCGCTGTCAAGAGCACACTGATTTTTATCCTTATTGCGGGTAAAATTGTTGCCTTAAATTTCGATTGGAGTGTCCATGACGTTTCAGTATCTGCTTGTCCATTTGGGTAGCTTGACTGCATAGTTTGATGAATGCAATCATTCAGAGTTTATTTCGTCAGTTTTGCAAACGCAAAAATTTGGACTCATGTATGGTCCCTTAGGCAGTGACCTTTCCCTTATTAGTGCTAAGTCAGAACTTATTGTCAACCAACATCCCGTATGTATGGACGTGTATTTCACGTTGGCTGTCTTAGCCATCATAAAAGTTGGCTTTGTGTCTTGGTAGGATGCTGTCATGGTGATCTGGCTGATGGACTGCTCTTTCCAATCAACATTCGGTCGCAGTGCCTCGGCCATTGAAGTGAGTGGATACTGTTTGAGCCCCGAGGAGACAGTTAAACGCCACGGTATGGAATACACCTTTGAGGAGATCATTGATGCTGTCTTTGCACAACTAAACCTGGACCCTGAAGACGTCAGCAACGGGTGGTTTAGCTCTATCTCTCCTGCAAAGTTGGAGTTTCAACCCATATACATGTCCACCCAAGTGAACGATCAAGGTACAAGCAAACAGAAGCCCTATCCTAGAACGTTGTTTGGTGATACCGTATTCTCCATTGGCAGTGTTGATAACTGTGATAACTTGAGTGTAGTGGATGAGAGCTTTAAGAGAACTGATGACTTCTTTGGCCTTGATGCGTACAGTCCCAATTCTTGTGAATGCTCCTGTATCAGCAACCTAGTCTCTGTAAGCACTCCCGAATTGAGTGGAGAAAAGGGTCGGTCTTCCAACTCGCGGTCAAACGGCTGTTATACCAATATTTTTCCTGATAAAGAGCATGGCGAGAATGACCAATCTACATCAGAGGCGGTATCGGCACCTATTGTGAGCGAGAAGCAGAATTGTACGTTAAAATTGGTGTCTCAGGAAGATAAATCAGTTTTGAAAACATCGTCACAACTTCCCATTGGGCTCCTAGTTAACAACTTTTCAGAAGAAACAGCATGTTTTACGTATGCCTGGAAGAAAAGCAATAATGGTGATACACTAAATTCACGCATAAGAGGCAAGTTGTCTTACTTCACTTTTTCCGAAGGCACTACGCTTCCTGACGAACCTTCGCTAACAAAAGCAGAAGTCTCACAAATGGAATCTATTAGTGACGCTGAAAACGACTACCCTTCACCGAAGCGTGCTAAGTTCAGAGGTCGGAAAGATTTCTTGAATTTTCAAAACTTGGCCCCCGAAGATTGGACCTTTGCCAATATTGACACAGACTTCGATTTGTAGTTGCGTCCTTTGTCCTTTTGCTGTCAGTATTTTTGTATTTTTACTGATGCACTCGATGCCTTCATTAATCTTTTTACACAAGATCCATAGCCTCTTGAAATTATTTAACAAGGCCATTTATTGAACTAGTTGAACGAAGTGAGCCAACACCTAAGTTACGTTAAAATTTCCTCCCTCTGGAGAAGCTAAACGTAGCTACCAACTTTGCCGACTTTCATCCAATAAAGTTGGGAAGTCTGACGCACTTGCAATCTCAGGATAATGAAGGTGTGACTTGATAAGACATGCATGTATTTGAGTTCAGGGAATCGTTTCGGATGAGTATGGAGTATTTATAGGGAATGGTCCATCGGGTGAGAAAACATGATTGGTGCGGGCCTGTTGTTCTAATGTTCAGGTATTGGAGGCGGATATTAGGAAGGGCGTTGGATGGGGTCGTGAACAAACAGGGGAAAGTCACTCGGCACCCCAATGAGAGGCACGTGCTGACTGGGTATTTGGTCAAAGATGTTTGTCCGATGATCATACAGATGCAGCTCCTTCAGTTTCACCTCCCAGTCCAGTTTCTGCACCATCATAAGCGACTCAGCCTCGTGTAATTGACGGCAGAGAAGTTTCTTCTGCAGCAAACCCACAGAAATTGTAAAAAGCAAAAATTAAGAAGCAGCAACCCTTTCCGCAGATAATCGGCAGTAGATAGGGCGGCTACTAACGGGGATAACTAGCCTAGTCGAGTCAATACCACTATTTTAGAACACACAAACACATCGGGTGAATTCTTTGGAAAAAATAAGGCTACCTTTTCCAGATGAAAATTGTCCTTTATGTCTTGAAGCCAGCCAATTAAGGTTCGAGCCTTGAAACGGTCTCGCACACTTTCTTCATCCTGGGTCAGAGAAAAGAGGATCATTGAATTTGTCGATTCGGCTTTTTACTTGTTCAAAGAACCGACAGTGAAAAAAGCAGGTCTTAATAATCCATTAAAAATGATTGAGAAAGAACTACACTTCAAAACGCTACTCACTCGATGCTCAGGGTCTTTGAAGGGAGGTAGGTAAGTGAATCCCTTGAGTGCCATCACGGAGCAGAAGGAAAGAGGCCGGGGCTGGTTGGCTAGAGCGATTGTGGCTCTTGTCTGAGCCCTAAGCACGGACTGCTCGGCACAGAGTCGAAGCTGTTCCTGTAGGAAAAGCACACCAAGATCCATGGGGACAGGTTTTTACACCAGTGCTCCATTCTATAATAATAATTTTGCTAAGTGGACATTTCAGGTACTTATTTTTGCACAAGATCGGAATCTATCTTAGAAATCCTGGGCGGGTATCTAGACAGGATTTGATCTGGCACTACCTCCTTTCGAAACACGAATGTCAACAGTATTTAAGCAAAGTATTGCTTAAGAAGCTAAATTAACTTAAATAATAAATTAAAAGCACATACCCTTTCTGACTGGTGCTTGAGTGCTTGTGAGTGACGCTCATCTTCCTGTTCTTCGAATAAATCGACCAGTGCTTGAGGGAGTTCAGGAGGACATGGACGCTAGAAATGAAGAAACGGTGATATGAAGATTGACTGGATAGACACGCACACTGTGCATTGATTTCCAAGGCAAAGGACAAAAATCTTATCTACTAATGGCACGACACTTAAGGAAATTTGAACGGGATGTAAAATGCAGAGGGACATCTTACTCGAATAATAAGGTGAGGAGTGTTGCCAGCAAGGAGGTAGTCCCGAGTTACGAGAAGGTAGTCTTGGTAGCCCGTCGGCTCCTTCGGCTGTAATTCCACCAGCTTCCCAATCAATTCGGAGAGCTAAAGATAATTTCCAAATGCGTTCACTACCATGTTTTTGCACCTGAGTCAAGTGTCACACGCGACGCCTTCTTAATCAGGTTGTAGTGAACGATTGCACCTAATCGTAACGCTAACGAACTAGTTGAGCTTAAGGGAGGAAAAAGAATGCATCTGTTTGGTTTTGGAGAAGCAATCGGAGATATAAAAGAATGCGATAGACGGTGCCATACTAGATCAAATAAATGCGAGCCACAAGAGTTCATTTTCCCTTAAGACCTTGAGTGTGAAGGTTACAGAAATAAGAACCATGATTTAGCTACTTATAAGAATATCTACCGAACTCAAATGGGCCCAATGAGATCACCAATATGCTTGATGTCGGTTAATAGTTGGTGGGAGAATTGTGTAACTTTCTGCGCCATCGCATGGAAAGCCTTGATTTTCAATCCTAACCCACCATGGATTAGTTTTAGAAAAATTATGCTAATAGGGTGGAACACAAATATTAAGTACCCCACGATTGAGTTCCGCGGCCTTTTCATAAGGATTCTCACCCCAGCCCACAGCACTGGGTTTATTGGGATCATCGAAAACTCGGACAGACTTAGAGGCCTGATCATGACCACAGGAAGAAGTGGCGATTGCCTCGCCAGACGGGCTTTGAACCTCTTCCTCGGCCGTCCCCGGTACCGCAGTGTCATCATTAGTGGAGCTGGAGCGTAGGGATGACGCCTCGTTCGTGGTACCCGCGTCCTCGTGGTCCGTCGACTTGCCAGCGTCGGCCTCGCCACCACCGCCCTCTGTAACACTGCCGCCGCTACTTCCCTTTGAGCGGTATTTGCGCTTCTTCAGAGGCGCCACGTCAGCTGTAAAGTTGGTAATGTAACGTAATGTATTGTTTATAACAGTAAGTTTCACTTCTAATAGAAACCCACATGCATGCATGCACGATCTTCATAGTGGGACTAAATTATGCACCATACCAACACCACGTTCAAACAGATGCACTCACAATTTTTTTCGCGTTCTTCCTTTTCCCGCTGTGCTGCAGTGTGCGAACGAAGCGTCCGAAAGCTCCGAGTTTTAGATGCATCCTCCACCTTCATCTTTAAGAAAGACCACAGGCATGGACCAGTCGCAGCGATTACAGAAGTGTCTTATGTCTCGGCGACTAAACAGCCTAAAGTGGAATATTGCGATGCTGGTTCCCCGCAAATCCTCTCTTCCTAAGTAACAGTGGCACCGATGAGAGAATGGGGGTTGCAAGGTACTAACGACAATATTTGAAAAATGTGCACTTTATGTGCATTTTCCACGACATTACGTTAAAATGGGATAAGAACTTAATCAAACTGCTCCGTATTGTTTACTTTTGCTGATAATGTACACACGCCACTGGTATTCTTAATAATTGATCGTCGACTTGAATGTCACAAATAACACTTTTGAAAATTTTAAACACGGAAATGGTAAGGTGATATCTCAGATAACGAAGATATTAGTAGAAAGTGAAAAAAACACGAGGTTCAATGAGAAAAATAAAATGACTGAAAAGCCCAAAACACCTCACTCATATCCTTTATCCTGACGTCGCCCGATTCTGAAGCAGCATGCCTTTTTAAAGAGGCTGAGTCACTTGACGAAGTGACTTTGACCACTTTTCCACCACCACCGCCACCAACTCCGCGTTTCGTTTGATGTGGCGTTGAAATAGAAACTGCGTCCAATGACTTCTTTTCCTCATCGTCTGCCGCAACTGCAAGTCCAATTTCTTCCTGTTCAATCTTTAAAACTTCATTACCACCCTGTCCATCTCCCTCCTCCTTCACCGTCAACTCGCTGGGCGTTTCTGACTTTTGCTTTAACTGCGTAGCAGCAGTCAAAGTATCATCATCAAAGCCCTGTTTCCTCTCACCTCCCAGAGTCGGTTCCTTTGTGGTATCTCCACTGTTGGGTGCACTACTTTCGTTTTGAGCTAACTCAAGCGAAAGTGACGATGAAGAATGCGACTGAGAAGGCGGAGGCGTACTGTTTCCCAGTTTAATGCGCAACGGAGGTACCTTCGGCGATCTCCCATTGTCGCTATCGCGATCAGCTGTCTCCTCCGACAAAACCGATGGCTTCTAGAAAGCAATTATCCTCGTTACACCACTCCACATTCATTGATTAGTGCCAATGGGAGATTTGCGGCTTATCTAATGGCAATAGAATATATCGATTCACCAAACATCGAAACAGGAAAGTTAAATCTTAACCCTGATAATGTACCAACACTTACCTGTTCCCCAGATTCAGACTTAGAATTTGCGTCCATAGACAAGCCTTGATTTAATTCCGCTGAATTGGTGATCACCATCCCCTCTTCCATGGATGGCACATCAATGGCTATCATGGCTGTGGAAGCCGGCACAGTAGCCGTGACAGAAGTTGAGGAAGTAACGACGACAGCTGCTTGTTCCGATGGGTTTTCCTGATTTTCCATCACGGTGTAGTGACCGGCCTCCATAGCAAAACGCAGCTTTAGTGGGGGTCCTCCACCACCCCCGCCGCCAACAATAGCGTTCGGTGAGACAGAGGACGAAATCGAATGAAGAGAGTCACCCGAAGCCGCGTTCATATGGACAGAGGAGACGGCAGCAGTCACGGTGGTAGTACCGGAAGGCACAAAAGTCGTGTTGAAACGGTGTGGCTGCAAGGGTGAAGAAGATGTGGCTGCCGCAGCGTTTGCCGGCGCCTGGATGACATTGTCCTGGTTTGGGTGCGATGTAAGCTCTACCTCCTCATCGTCAAAGGCGTAGGGATCCTTTTTGGAGGCTGTAGATAGCATAAAGGGTTGGTGGATCAGGTTTTGCGGAAATTCGCAAAATATCAGGACAAGAGATAGATGAGATCTTAAGAGTAATTTGGAGATAGTAGAAGTTCGTGGGGAGAAAGGAGTAAAGGTCGAATCGTACCCATTTAGGAAATGTGATAAATGTCCTCAATAAATTCACCACTGATAGATAAAGCAGGCTCAGAAAGTGTTTCTACATACAATGCTAGGTGAGGTGCCTGTGGTGTGAATGCGGATTTAAATTTGACGCACAGTGTTGTTGCCCCTGGCCACAGGCTGGACTTGAGCTTGAGAGGTCGGGACTGCCTCGCCGTTTGATACAACTACCGACACCACTGCCAGCCTGTTCCTCTGCAAAGGAGATTCTAACCTGATGGTGACCTTCTGAAGATGGTGGTGGAGACTTTGACGTAGATGGGATAGAGGCCTTCTTTACCGGAATCGATGACGCGGCTGGCGTGTTTGTGATAACTGGGTAGTCTCGAGACTGATTACTCTAAAAAGAAACACGAACACCCTTCAAAAATGTGAATATTAATGTGTGCATCCAAAGAGCGGAAATTAAGGTAAAACGTATGCAGCAGACTTAATTTTTTGGATTGAGAAATCTGTGTATGAAATCAGACGTTTGCCAAAGAGGTATCACATCATTGTTTAAGGTAGTTTATTCTATCCAGATCAAAAGGCTTCCACCCAATCAGTTAATGAGAATATCATTAACTTCAAATAAAAGGTGGTGAACAGCTGCAAAAAAAACACTTTAGTGTAATATCCCAACCTCGTTCAGAATCGATAGAATAAAAGACCTGTTGTTTATGAAGAAGAAAGAAGTACCTGTTTGAAGAGCAGCTGGCTGGCCTCATTGGGGCAAAGGTCAGTGGGTCGGTCACCATTGTTGTTGCAGATTTTTGGGTCGGCGCCGTAGCGCAGTAGCGCCCGAATTATTCGGATGTGGCCCTCACGAGCAGCCTCATGCAGTGGTGTATCACCAGTACCTGCGCCATTACCACTCCGGGGTATGGCCTGTAAGTTGGGGTTTGCATTGTGCTTCAGGAGGTAACTCACAACATGCAAAAAATTTTGCAGACTGCTTTCATGGAGTGCCGTCCGACCTAGGAGGTAACAGATACATACTGAACCATGGACCTCTTCATGCGATTGTATAAACCTCCTGGAATCAAAAAGGCCTAAGTGCGTTGATGAAAGTCAGTGAGGTGAAAAGAATAAGGAGCTTGGGTGTGCGTGGAAAACGAAGTAAAATGCTTATTTTCAAAACACACATACAATCACGACGCAAAAACGCGTTATCCTACTTCGTATGGCATTTGATGGTCAAATAACCAAACCTTAGAACTATTGAGTCGATGACGAGACAGCAAATGCGAACAGGCAAAGATAAGTTAGATCCGCAACGTTTAAAAAGGACAAATATTCAAGCTTCAGAGCAGAGAACAACTCAGCGCAACGCTCAACAAAGCATTCATAAATTCAAAAATTTCATTTCATTATAATAACCTGGCTAAGTAATGCATGCAAGGCTTTGGGTTTCAACATAAACAGTTAGTGGTTTGTTTTCAGAACTCACCATTGGCGTCCTGCTCGTTCACATCGGCACCCTCTTTCACCATCATTTTAAGCGTCAAAAGGTCGCCCTTTTTGGAGACTCGCATGAGCGGCGACTCAGAACTACCACTACGATGCTGCTGCTGAGAGGACGACTTTCGAGAAACGGAATGGTGGGAAGAGGAGGATGAAGAGGAGTGACCATGGCTGTGATGGCAATGAGAATGGCCGTGGATCCCTGTCGACCTTTCAGCCTGATGACCCGACTCCTGATATGGGCTGCTGTACCGGCCTGGAGTGGCACCACCAGTGGTGGAAGTGGCGTTCAGAGTAGCAGCCGACTGTCCCTTGGAAATCGGCGGTGGGAGAGCAGGAGGTTTTTCTGACTCACAAACCTCCCGGTCTTGGACTTCCCAGACTTGTTTTACACCTTTTTGTTAATTAACGGAGAGCCCTATACATGCTCATTTCGAAGGTAGCTTCCAAAGCAAACGTGGATCATTTCAAATTGGTTTCATTTATTTTAGGAATGCTCATATAGCCTCCGCTTCAACAAAGGTACAAATATTTTAAAAACATCAAAATGCTTTTGTATAAAATTTTGGTGACAACAATAAATGAGGAAAGTTGATAGAGCGACTTGTGGCAAAGTAGTGCAACCGTGGAGCTTAGTCAAAATAAATGCAAGAGATGTCCATTTATGCATACGTAAATGATACGCATTCATACAGAAACCAAGATTAACAAACCGGTAGAGGAAAGTTAACCACAGTAGTCCCAGGAAGACTATTTCAAACAATTTCTTGCTCTTTTCAAGAAAAGACATGGCATACCACGATCTGATGGAGAATTTTTTGTCTCCATCAACTTTAAAAGTGCAAACTGCTGACGTTCAGACACCGGAATATGGCCTCGTGATTTAGACGTAGATGCGCCTGAAGTAGAGTAATGGGCGGTGGGAGAATTATCACGTTTCTTTTTGGCTGCGGGTACTAAAAGCAATATCATCAATAATGTACAAATAATGAAGATGAAGAGTTTGCACTATCACGCATTTAATTCCAATCCACACCAAGTGCTAAGGAAAATACCAGTCAAATTTATGGAAAATCCTAGCCGTTCAACATTTTAAAGTGCCGCAAATTAGATAGGATAGGTTGATAACCTTCAATCATCAACAGCTAGGCGAAATGAAGTTAAGAATCAGCCTATATCTTTCAAACGTATCAGTGAAATTCCCACTAGTTGTCGCAACTAATAATAACAGACACCAAAACAGATAATTACACAAAATGCAACAACATTACGAGATCCCTTTCATTGTATAAAAATATTAGCGGGTACGTGGGGATAAATAAATGTGGATTTTTGTACCTAGATTGCAAGCGTGCAAAAACTGAAACAGATTAGGGCACATGAAAACTATAAAACTACTGGAGGAGATATATAAAGAGAATACATACGCCGAGATACGAAAACGGATAATCTGTCAGCCATGACTTACACTCCTCATCACGCGCACGTCTCCGCTTTTCCTCGCGCATATTGATGCATTAACAAAGCTTAAAGACGAAATGTACACAATAAACTCAGATTGGAAATTGCGATCAAGTACACGACCTGCCAAACATATGAAGTAACCCACCATAAACTAATCAAGAACAAGGCTATTGCGTATAGCCTAGATGGCGCGGCCGACGCTACGAGCATTATTAACAAAATATGCTAATATTTGCTTAAATTTAAGCTTATTAAGACTCCCTTAAAAAATAACAACTTTTTTGTTAAATTTTATTGTTTTTAATTGTTGGACTAGCGGAAACAGTAATTTGTTTGATATATTGCAATCCTTCAAAACTTCAAAACTGATTCGACAAAATTAATATACATCGTGATTAAATTGCATCTGTTGAGGGCTTAAATTGATATTTTAAATAGATATTTTCTTGTTGACATTGAGGTTTTGGAGCATAATTATGCGGACCCCACCCCGTGAACCAAACTGGAACGGGACCTCCAACGTGACACCCAGCCAGGCTCCCCCAAGGATGATGTCCCGATCGAACCATACCAGCTTGTCAACACCCACCTGCAGAATCACGGTACGGAAGCCCAGGACCTTGAGAATCAACTCCAACAACTACACACCATCCAACCCCCTCCTCCGGCAGGGAATTAACAGTAAGAAGCGCAAAAAAGTATGTTATAATGTTACATGTTATATCTCGGCCTTTTTCTAAGGATAATGACAGCTTCGCGACAGAGACTAGCGTCGTTGTCAAGAAGTTCGGCGTGAGACTCGCAAAAGTCAGCAAGTTCTAGAGCTAGTCGACTTATTTGGTTTTTCAAGACCCAGTGAAACTCTGCCTCCATAGAAAGCTCTTTCAGAATTGTCTCACGGCTTTGTAACTTCTTCTTGCTAATTGTGCTTGTTGATGCAAGCTTGCGCAATTGTTTGACCATGTTGTGGAATTCTTCGAGGATGCTGTTGATTTCATCGAAGTGTTCCTTTAAAGGGAAGCAAGTTTTAGATAAAGCTTAATATGGAACACTGGGCAAAATACTACATTTCCTTCTCGTTTGATGCAGGTGAGGGCTCCAGCGCTAGAGCAAAATGCGACTATCTTACCTTGAAACATACAATTCAACACCTACATGCCTTGAAAATCGGAAATTACTGTAGCTCTTTCATGTACCCCCTAAGCATATTGACAATGTGCCTAAAAATAACCAATGAAACCGAATTCGCAAGTCGTCTTCTCTGGTCAGTTATCTATGCATGATGATATGGTTTCAATGGACCTCCGAGACACTACTGCGCTGTAAATGATAGTGTAGAAGGGCAGTAGTGGCACCAACTTGTGTGGAAAGGCAACAAGAAAGATGAGGCACTTTCACATTAGTCAGTACGCCAAGTGATTAAAATATGAGCAGAAAGGTAATCTCGCTTGCAAGAAGATTTCTTAGTACCGAAGTATTTCATATCTTCTAATGCTAACTTTTCCAAAAACCAGAGTTTGGGAATAGAAAATGGTGGAGAATTGTTGTCGAGTGATAAGTTCCATAGTAGTGTAGAGCTATGGACTTACAGTTTTCGAGTTCAAGGAGGAGGCTCTCGCGTTAAAGATTCGGGCTGCATTGCAAAATATTTCATTCCAACTGTGAACACAGAACTCCTCTAAAGAATGAATTGGAAAGCTTCAATAGTTCCTGACTTCAAACAGACTTGGATTGAGAGTTTAGAAGATCTGAAGGTAATCAGTAGCAATCATTAGTGAGGAAATCAGTGGGGTCTCAAACGTGGATCTTTAACTTGTAGCAAACACATGGCTGGGAAAGGGTATCATGTGTTACATAGGCATGGTTTTGCCAGAGTACTTGAAGCCGACAAGCAAAGCTTAATGCTCAAGGCATCGTGTGACGGGTGAGCAGTGGGGTGCACGAATGCTGCCAATGGTAACTAAGTCATCGAACATGCCACTGAGTGTTTGTAAGGAATCGCATGCCACTATGGCAGCCTAAAAATCGACTCGAATTGGAGGGGATGCACAGTCACAGCTACACATTGCTAACCATTACGCAATAAGCAATCAGTGAACACCTACCTGGATTATCTTGAAGAAGAGACAGTATTCCATTCAGCTTGGCGCAGTAACAGGCGTAAGTGGCGGATAGGTCTGAGTTTTACCAGCGAAACGGATTTGATTTAATGCAAGAGAATGAGACGAAATGAGGAAAATATGGCATAGTCAGTGGACTCAAGTAGAGAGCCTCAATTTGAAAACAGGTGAGTTTAAAGGAAATATCAGAACCATATTAGTCGCTAATAGATAATTCCTGCAACTCCACCTATGCGATCACCATAGCACGATTGGTTTCAAGCGATTTTATTTACTTAGAAGTACTGGCAATGGGCATCATAAAAGGCAAATGCAATAGCAAAAACTCTAACAATTTTGCTTGAAAAAGTAGGTAGTACCTTCGGAAAAAGATTTTTGCTCGGAGACAAAAAGTTTTCCTATGTCATCAATTGCCTTTTCGAGTTTTCGGGTATTCATTTCGATTTCTCCAATACGATCGGAGCTATAGAAAAGAATCGTAGGCTTTGACTACGATGGCCGTGTTAGACGAAGTCATTTAGAATGCAGTCGTAACTAATGGGAAGTTTTGCTCGGTAAGGTGGAATTAATAAAAAAGAATGGAATCAAAAGTAGCTATGATTTGTTCACAAATGCGAGGTTTATTAATGGTGGATAAAAAATAACCTACCATTTGATAATCGTAAGGAAATCAGAGGAAGCAACTTGCCTTTCTGAGAGACCAGGGTAGGCAACTGAGGCCTTTACACATCCCAATATATTCTTCTCCGATGCTTTTAAGCCATCCACTCGCTGTGCCCATTGCTGCAAAGGTAGTTCTTTAGCTGATGTCATTTGTATGCAGTGGGGCAAAACAATGCCAAATTTGGAGGTTACCTGATTTCAAATGTTTACCCTAAGGTTTTTCTGGCTCCAATGGATTATAAGTATAATGAAATATAATCTAGTGCACAACGACATTTGCCAGCAATAATAAGTACAAAAGACAGGTGTTCTCTCCTTAATCATATCGTTGCAAGCTAACTTTGCGTCCACCGTAATCTGAGGTGAGTCGGCAAACAGGCTGTCTGCACCAGCCAAACTAAGACAACTTCTTTGGTGTATGTAAATAGTTTGCATAAGTCTTCAAAGGGACCGCTTGAATAATAACTCAATAAATCACTAATCTGTATATCACAGAAGCAATTAGGAGGCAGATAAAGAATGTTGGACTTCATCACAAAAAAAAGCTAATTACGATAGCACAGACAATAAACAACTCTCACTTTTCCATTTAGAAAGAGGAAGTCGTGGATGTATTTAGCTTTGCTGAGGATAGGGTGCATAGCGAGGTAGCGAAGCCATAATTCAAGATGTCGTCTCCTGTATAAAGTCAATTTTTCACTGAGTTCTGCACAAATTTAAAAAAAAAACGAATCAGGTACTAGAAAAAGGAGTGAATAAAAGTAAAAACCAGCCGAGTGCATCCCCAGAATTTTAGCGAAATTTGTTCTGTATGAGGTAAAAATGGAAGTGCGTGCATTATTGGCTATGATGATTTTATCCCTTAAAGCAGAAAATACACAGCACTAGAAGCGTCGAATCCCTCGAAGATGTGAGGACTGGGCCTATGGGTAGGGGAGTGTGTGGCAGAACTCACTGGCAAACCGATTGGGAGGAAGAGGTGGTATGCAAAGATAAGGGTAAGCGGCAACAAGGAGTCCAAAGAGCGTTTTAAAATCGTTGAACCTATGAAGCACTGTAACCCGTTGCTCCTATAAATATTACAACCCAAGAGTAATAACCGTAGGGTGAAACAACAAATACAAAAGGCTTAACTTACATCTTCACTACCAGGCGCTGTTTCTGATAGGCGAAAGTCAGTCAATTGCAGACATTGATTATACAGTGCGCTAGACATCTGACACAGCCACAGGGTAAAGCCTCAAGAAATACCTACCAGAGTTTGAATTTGAAATTCGATGTGCACGTCTTCAGTCTCGCCTATCTTATTGTAGCTGTCAATTGAGCAAGCCCATTCACTCTCGTGTTCAAGTGCACTCCACACCCACGATGTGCCGTTGAGCTAAATGAAAAATACAGATTGCAAGCCCCGAAAAGGTATCTTTAAATTTCGCCACCATAAACCTTCAGGCTTCTTGAGGTTGATTTCTAGCAAAGTGGTACCAAACCAGGTCACACTGATCCATTATACCCAATGGATCTAACTAAATAATAGACCTGAAATGCACCCTACTCCAGTGTCTGCTGGGAAAGGTTTCAGATACATCACCTACTTTTACCTTTGCAGTGCCCGTGTGCAGGCTGGGTGACCAAAATTTGTAGTAAAATTGATGTATTCACCACATCTGTCCGGCGATTTCAATACCTCATGACAGAATTTCCAACGAAAAAATTGTCGTCGAAAATAAAGGCCAACATTCCACGCTAGTGAGTGCAAGACAAGGGGCATATGAGATTGTATGCACAACTAGTGAGGCTTAAAAAAGACTGCTTTACGATTCAAGGACAGTTGATAATACTTATCTTAGCGATTAAAATAAATGCGAGAACGCTTTTAGCAAGGACGTCTTCAATATTAGACCCATGAAATTGAAAAGCGCTCTAAATGGTGAGCTTATATTGGTGCTAAAAATTCTGAACAAGCATTAAATGAGAACTTTCGGAACTCCGAATTACTCTCGGTTGAAATTGATACCAGCTTAAATTCACGCACCTCCAATGCGATTTTCTCCCCTTCTGAGCCATCCATCCAGTCATCCGTGCTAACAACAGTAAAACAGCATAGTAGGTAGGCGCATGTATGAAACTCCAAACGCATGTAATGTGGGTGTCCTCGACGTTAGCAGAGGAAATAGCACCGCGCTTTTAAAGAGGTTAGATTGGCAACCTGTTTAAAACACCAGCGCACTTACCATGGCTTGCATGGACGCTAAGTTAATGACAAACCCATAGGGAATAGAAAGGTAGGAGCAGAAATTAGCAGAGATATGCCATTAACTCTTAAACCACAAAACAAAAACACAAAAAACCCCAATCAGTGTGATAAAATTTGAGTAGAGCCATTGCTACAAGTTGTAAGAAAATACCACTGCCTAGTCGGGGATCTCTTAACAATGATAAAGCAATACGATCGAAATCAAAAGCCAGCGAGAGCAAAAATCTATCAATTTCATAAAAAAACTTGAAGTTTATACCCTATATCTGTTGGTGAACACAAAATGTTTAGTAATCAAGCTTAAGTTTGGATGAATTTTTTGGTATTTGATGTAAACTTACATGAAGAATTTTCATAAGTCGGTTCTGAAAGAAGTATACTTAACGTTAGATTTTCTAGGGACGGAACAGGTATTCCTAAATATGATAAAATCTGAAAGTTGATTTAATTAAATTAGCCTCGAAATAATTCGCTATGGGAAACAGCCCACTTATCATGCAAAGCCATCATCTACACAACCACTGTCTTGATTATTCCAAACTAGGATTACATATCACTATAGGAATAGTCATGCCCAACTTTATCAACTTAATTGAACAGATTTATTGTTGACTTTTTCATTCCGAGAAGCCTTCACATAGAACAAGTTGTATCTGCTACCACCAGCCATAAAAAGTACCACAGATACGGGGTTTCTTTATCAAACTTGCAATAAGCACTTCTTTCTAGGATCAAATAACAGATCCAAGTAAAACCTTACGAAAGACTGCAGTGTACATCAAAACGTTCCCGTTCTAAATCGTGCGAGATGTGCCTCCTCGATTTGGTGACAATTACAGTTAGAAGGGATTTAGTTATTGCTCACTGTTTCTTAAAAATACAAAACAAACCTTCCTCTTGTCATGCAGCGGTCTTATTTTCTGTGAGAGTGTTGAAGACCTGCGATTAAGACGTCCTCCTGGCGAGTAGACTAAGCCAAAGTCATCTTTGAGACAATCCAGCAGCTGCATAACCCTCTCCTTCTGATAAAGCAAATAAAATTTGCGAATAATCTTAGTTAAGTTTCACAGTTAGTAAATAACGGTCAGTAAAATTGTTTCAAAATGCACATCATCAACCCCAAAAAAATTGGGTTCGAGATCAGTCAAAATACTCTTCGTAAGTAGCGAGAATTAGAATTTGCATCTATGTATGACCAAAGATAGGCTGAGAAAACAAGTGCGGTGGCCAGAAATTGTCCCAAATACTGCCAATAATTACATGCAGGACGACCAAGGAATACTTACATAAGCTTCGTGCAACTGTACGTGAAATGCGCAACGCCTTTAGTTGTACACGATTATAAAAACTAGCCTCCGTAAAATTAATCTGCATCGACCATACAGGTAATTTTTGGACCATAGTGACCACAGATTCCATTTACTGCAAAGAATTTTAAATTATCCGGTGTGCACACAGAATCTATGCATCTAAATTAAACTTATTAAGCTAACCCAGGCAGGATTAAATTCACTCATTTTTATTATAGTATATTTAATATAAATGTAAGATGGAATAAATGGCACCGTACGGTATTGTACGAAGCGGCTGGAGTGAAACTGAGTAGCGCAGAAACATGAGCGTCAGTGAAATCATTTTGTGACAAAGGCGGAGAACTTGATATGGCTGCAATATGCCGTACTTATTAGTACAACGCTCAAATCAGAGTCGAAAGAAAATTTTCTAGTAGGAAATATTGTGCTTCACTAGCTCATTAATCCTGGTCTCATCAATAAAAACCACAAAAAATTTTGTAAGCAAAAATAAACTGATTAAAACAAAGGTACAATTAACGAAAATAGCTTAAATAATATAGAAAAATAGTGTCGAAAATAACATCAATAGAACCTATCAATATAACTAAAAATAGATCCAATTTATAACAATCAATAGCAAGACAGCAAGTAATTGACCGTACCAGCAGATGTGTGACCATTTACAGCGCCCTCAGACATCAAACTATTAAAAATACCATTTAATTCAGTTAGGGATGATCTGATTCTCGTAAAGACATTAACTGAAGACGGGGGGATATGCTGTGCTGCCATTCATATATCTAAAAGTAAAAAGCAGACCACGCATTAACGCAACAAGCGTAGAGCAGAGGATACAAACTACGCACAACCAACCAGGAATCCCGGGACTACTTGTGAAAACTTCAAAAAATTGCCACGAAATCAGATGCGTCATACCAAATACATTTAGCGTATTTAATCGATGCCAGAAAACCAATTTTTTAAATTTCTAGAACCACATTAAGTTTATTAATAAACTTTATCATGAAAAAAACGTCTAAATAGTGTAGCATAAATAAGGTGCTTAACACAATCATCATGAGTTCACTAAATACCTAGAGCATGGTCAGCAGTAATAAAGTTTAACTTACAACGTATTGGCAAACTTATTTAAAAAACTATATTGCTAAAGCAAATGCATTTTCCCATCGAAAATAGCCTAAATTTGAGCTGTTTCACTACTAGCACAGGCTTATATAGGCAAAACCCTTCTGCCTCAAGACCTTAAAGAGTCAAATTTCTAAAGAACGAAATTGACTACTTTTCCAAGCTCTATGTGATTGCGTTCCCACAAATCTACTCGTCAGATCATGTATCTCGGCGGGTGCGGCCACATTAAGTCTTCCGTGCCTCGGCAGCAAATCCGTCGCACATGGGCATGGCACGTCATGGATCTTAAAAGGGCCGTCTTGTCGTCAGCTTTTCTGACAAAATGTCACCCGGTCTTGCAGGTACTTCAACACTTGAACTTAAAATTCACTATTCTGCAGGTTGGTGATACCTTGCGTAGTTTAATGTTAAATGTAGCAATTTAGTAAGAGCAAAGCATTTTCAAAAAGTATTGGAGAAAACGTCCCCAGAAATATGCAAGATCCAGCGCCGCATATGAACGAATATGGGGAGAGGCTTGTGTTGGATCAGTGGAACTGAAAGCAGGCACTTTGCGCAGAATCCGATGCCCACGGACGCTCTTGATAGCAGGATTCGGAGGCAGCAGTTGTTGGCTCTAGCCGTCCCCAAGGCGTCGATTTGAAGAAGAGTTCCATCGTTAAGGAGGCAGTAGCTCTGGAAGTGAGCCTTCAAGTGCAGCACGAATCGACAGAAAAGAGCCACTGCGATCGCTGAAACACAAAATACTAACCAAGCAGCCCGTGTACACGAAACGGTTGGTGTGCGTGTCTCCACTTTGCCATCGCCTTTGCTAGAACCATCGCGAAGGTTCTCCTCATCTCCGTTCTGCCCTACAAATCAGATGTAACGACAATGCATTGAAGTCAGTCTGACACCTCTCTCCACTAACGTTACCAAGTAATGCCAAGAATATCGCAAGCTATCTGAACTCCATCATAACGCTTCAAGGAAGAACAAAACCTTGACAAAAACTGATCCTTGCATAGATGACATGGAAAGTATAAAATATGACCGTTGGATGTGCATCAAAGTTGGACGAAATGCACTTCATCTGTAGACACACAGCAACTTTCGCAACTCAAACCTTCTGTTTCCACTTCAATTCATTTTGATGCTGGGTCGATGAACTCGATGTCTGTCCACTTCGCAGCCTGAAAACTAGACGCTAGCAAAGTCTACCTCTGTCCTGATGCTGACTCAGGCACAAATTTGCAACACATATTGGCTCCTTCACCACCTTCCTGCACATTTTGTTCCAGCCGATTTGCATGATTATGTTGCTGTAAACGACGGCTTCTACACTCGTTCCTGCACACAGTCCTCACTAGAAGCCCACAAAGAAGGAGTATGAAGATGCCGTGAGCGGGAGCAGACTCGCCGGTTTGCAGCAATCACATCTTAAGTCTCCACAACCAAACATCCTGCCAATGATTCTTGTGCTGTGAGCTTGCACTACAAGCCTTGGCGGTTACCACTTTATAACCCTCAAAGTGATCAAAGTCAATTGGTTTCTTCCTCGCTCCCCATCCTCGAGTGAGATTACACAGCAGAAGTGCGGCAAAAGCGCAAGTTTGTGCAATTACATGAACCTACTGGCGACGCTGGGATTGGTCAGTATCAGGCTACTGAGACCTACCAGTTCTCCGATCAGCTGCATGCAGATCATGTAGACAATGGCACCGGTTCACTGCATTCCGACTCCACGAATGACTCCCGAGCACACGCCCTTGTAAGAAAAATTTTTTTCCATCAGTGAATACTGAAACTGGTCGAAGAAATCGTCGAAATTCGCGACAACGCAGATCAGTAACTTGGTCCGGTTTGCAATTTCGTTTCCACCTTACTGGCATATCTGTGTAAAGGGGTGCCACCGTTCATTGTACTATGAGGAGGAATCGAACGATTCAGTCGAATTCGAAGACTTGCACCCTGCGACAAGTTGGTGTTCCACTCGTTGTACAAGTGAAATGCGAATCCATGCATGATAAACCTCTTAAGAGATAATGGCCAGTATTTACAAGGACTAGCGTCTTGTTACCACCACACTCACGCCCTGATAAACTCGCCCCCGTAAAATGGTGGGAATTTGCATGCAAAGTTGTTCCCAGGTACCCAGCATCTGGCCCCCCAATGGAGTGCCACATCGCCAAAGGACTACCTTGGTTTAGCCTAAAATAAAAATTAATGCTAGTGGACGTGAACTCAGTCTGCCGCCCATGGGAAGTTCCTCATTTATTCTACATACCTGCAGGGAGTACCTGCGGATATTGCAAACTACCCGCGATGTGAACGGCATATCTTGTTTAAGGAATTCCTAAAAACTAATAAAGAAATCGTCTAGTTGGAATTAGTTAACATGTCGTGCAGTATAGAGGGGACTCGATGTGAGTATAGCCAATAATAATAAACAAGCCAAACTCAGTCTCTTAAATGGAATTGCTTGAGGTCCCCTTAGATGTTGGTCTTCTGAAAGCAACTCCTACATCTTACTTCTCACCATCATTACTGGTTTCAGCAACAGCAGTGCTAAAGCGAAAAAAACAATGCACAAAGAACACATTGAACAGAACACTAGGGTAAATTAGATATTCAAGAGCTCCTGCTGTAAATCAAATTCTCTCCCATTTGCTTAGATCATTATTTTTGATCGGCAGATCAATGCGGTGACTCAAGCGATGGCGCTATCCAGATGGAGGTTGATTGCTGACTCACCTGCACTACACTCTGCTGTTTGCGCTGAAATGCGAAGTGTAAGGGTAGCCAGAGACCATTCCAACTCGCTTCAAAGCATCCCCGGACTTCTATGAGACCATTCAGTTGTAAAAGCAAGGCAAAGTATCCTGCTTTAGTACATTGTTTAAATGTGGCGGATTAAAAGGCGAATTGGAGTTAGATAACGTATAGTTCATGTGGATACATCAGCAAAACCCATAAAATCATTTGAATGCGGATTTGACAAAAGGTTTCAAACCGTATATACCCAACGAAACATGCACGCACACTTTAATAATAAATGAGCTAAGCTTCAAATCACTTGCCTATAATTAGTGGTGAGAGAAGTGCCTCCTTGAAAACTGACCCAGCAATCTACAAAAACCACAAATCGTTGATAATCACGACCCACAGACGCTATGGTAACGCCTAAGTGCCACCTTTGTCCTAAGGTGATGGAACGTGTGCGTTGCAATCTGATTGGCTGGATGGGTGTAAACGCGATTGGACGCCGTAAAGCACTCGAACAGGAGCACCGTGAGTGTATGGCAGCTATAAAAAAGTCCTCTTGCCTCACTGTTTTTGTTTTTTTTGTGCATGTGTAAATATTCTCAAGGCTTATAACAATGTGAGGACCAATTGGGTGCTAAAAGGGTAAAAGAGTTTCATTCGTTTCGCAAAACGACTAAGTGTAGTTAAGGAAAGCTTATTACCGACAGCCAACGAAAGTGAAATTAAAGTAAGTTCGATTCGACTGATTTCTATTCTCTCCTAACGTATTGCATGATATATATGGTCGAGCACTAGGATTTTCGCACTGACGTTCAAGTGAGAGGTTACGCAATGTCTTAGAGTAACAGCCCAGTTAAAACTGATGGATTTGCTAGTTCTGACGTTGGCCACACTTGCACCTCTATGTAGCACGTGTGCCGACCGTGAAGACCGCACGGTAGTAAATCGCGGCTTTACGCATAGTGGCATAACTGCTTAAAGTCGTTATGAAATTAACGTAAAAATTGCTTAGATGCTCTACTGTCATTGAAGTTTTCAGGGTAAGAAATCGTCCAGTTTTCATGTTATCTCATGTCATTTTGGCCTTTTGGAGTCAGCCCAGTCCTTTCAAGATGTTTTCACAAAATTGACATTGGGGGAATTTGTGGTTTGCGGTGCTTTACTGCAATCATGATAAAGTGTGTTTCAAACTAAGGCCAAAATCTGGATGTAAAAGCATATCCCGGGCCAATGTACGGGACTCCACTTTATACCTTCACCTCTGGTTTCAAATTGATGAGGCAACAAAGCAAGTTGCAATGCAGTTCCACTGATGTGACGGATTGCCCAAGCCAGCAAGACATCAAGGGAGATTAAATTTTAAGCCTTTCCTTTAATTAAACCAGCCATCAATAAATGAAGTAGCACGAAGGCATGTATTCACATTATTGATAGAATGCCACTGTCAATTTAAAATTGCTCAACTTTATTTAATAGCATTAACGCATCTATGCATTAAAATTCAATCTAGCACTATCATTTTACTTTAGCGGTGCGACATGCTCTCCTACTCATAAAGTGGTGTAAAGTACGGTGTCATTCACAAACAACCGAATCGGAGGCACGAGAAAATTGTTTATTTAAATAGGTGGTAGACACGCCTTCCTGTAAGCCAGAAACGCCAGTGAGGAAGTCGCAGGCAGCTTAAAGCTAGCGGACTTACCCGCACTCACTAAAGCGTCGACTCCGTTGTACGGCTAATTTGAAATGGATTTTGTATCTTACTGCGAAATAAAAACGAGGCATCTGCTTACCCAAAGGTTGGCATGGGTTGCGACTGGCCTTCGCACTCCATCATTAAGCGAACAAACATAACCGTACAGCCTGAGTTGCCTATCACCTCATACTTCTGGAGCGTCATGGCGTCTCAGCAGAACTGCGCGCGCCTTTGCGTGGTAGGTTGCAGACGAACTTGTTTACTGTGAATATCTTACTAAAGGTCAACTGGCCATAACTGAGGTGTCATCTCAACACGAGCTAACCCGAAGGTGGGCAAGAAAGCGAAGCCCGACTTTGCAATGCGTAATGGTTTAGTCTCGAGGATGACAATGCCCCATCCCTACCCACAGTATTTCTTTTACATCTCTTAACAGCAGACAGTCGAAAAGCATAGATGAGGTGATTGGGGAGTGGTTAGGAAAAGGTTTATCTTCCCCAAGGTAAGAAAGATTTCATCGGGTTTTGATCCGCAAGCTCCAATGATCATTTCAATAAATAGGCTCGGTGCAGCTTGCACGGCGACCCTAAAATCGAAACTGGAGCCATCATACCACTTGAGGAAAGGTTTGCACTATTGAAACAGGAATTTACTCTAGCATTAATGCATGCCATTCAAAATGTTCCACACGAGACAAATTCCCTCAAATCTCGTCTGTTTGCTTAAGAATTGAACTTTGCTTCAGGAAAGTGGTGATAGCAACTCAACACTTCTGGACAATTTTTTCAAGCAGCCTCCACTTTCGAATGGCCTGAAAATTGCAGTGCAGATTAGCAGTGGCAGTCGAAACACTACGAAGAGTGAATAAGTGGCAGACGTGTGAAACCAACCACAAATGTCTGGACTAGATGCAAATCTCAAAACTGGCTTTTCCCGTCAGCTTCATGTTGACAAAAGTCAGAAGTATCTCCCCTGAATGATTGCTTGTTAATGGACCTCGCCACACTTCTATCATTTGCAGTTCACATTGACAGCCACCACCTTGATCTTTTTTGCTCGATTGTTTGGTTAGTACCAGTTGACTCCCTATTTGTAATATAGTCCATCGTTCCGGACACTACAGAACCGAGGTGAAGACGTCATGCTCACTCAAAGTTATGCCCTACTAGGGAGGAGGGAAAGGAAGGGAGAAGAGGGTGAGTGACTTCTTGCACAAAGCACAATGTCACGATAACCCAGTAACTAAAATTCCAAAGTTGGACACCACTTTGAACAAATTACCAGGTTCTGCAATCAAGGAATAGACGTCGACAACTAAACGTTCTTAATGGTTCTCACAGTTTAACTAAGGAATGACTTTGCACCAAAAGGACCATAAATTTAGATGCTCGCTAGGTGTAAGTCAGTTCATCAAACTGACGGTAGTTGAAACAATGGAAAGAGGAGAAACGGATGACTGAAGTGATAGGGTTTGAGTTCAGGGAATTATTCGTACGCAGCCTAGTTCCTTGGCTGCCGATCTACTATGAAGTGGGAGAAGAGTATCATTGTTGAGGAGGCAGTGGCTTTGAAAGTAGCTTGACCAGTCGATACAATACCGACAGCAGATGGCAATAAGGAGAAGCGCAGAGAGGGCAAAAATGAGTAGAGACCGTGTTATCAAGATCAAGGGTGTGCAGGCCTTCACCAATTCTGCATCCTCACCACAACCTCCGACATCGGCATCTGCCTCTGAGTGATCCTCACTTTTCCCTTTTGCACATTCTAAAAGGGTTAAATTTGAAGAAAAAATCTCCATTCACGGCAAGGGAAATGACTCAGCTGATTTATTTGGAATTTAAAAAGGACCAGTTGACTTCCATTACCAGTGTTCACATCAACTCGTTTCAGCACTTGCATTTACAGGTTTTCAGGACGTCCTTGGGAAGAGTTTTCTCCGATTTAGAAGAGGTTATTTTAAGGAGCATTACTTTAGTGCTTTCTCCGTTCATGACATTGTCGACAATTGAGTAGCAAAAGAATTTAAGTAAATACAACAAATAAGAAGTCAACAAGAGGCCTTTCCAGGTTGGTTATAACTTACAAATTTAAGTCCAACGGACTTAAGTTCAACCAACTTCACAACAGGGGCTAAATTATAGCTTACTCAAGAAAATAGTGACAAACAATTAGTCGAAATTGCGGAATAAATGTTCACAATGCATTTCCGATTCTTGAATCCAAAAGTATTCTGCAAACAACAAAGTCCTTTGGAAAGGGATATCCTTCCACAAATTTAATTAAATTTATAACCAAACTCGAGTTTTATTGAAAACCTACAGAACGGAGCTGGAAGTAGCAAAGTAAAACATGATAAGCAGTTGGTCAACTTACTAACCTGACACTTCGAAGGTCTCACGCCTCAAGTTAGAATTTACAAACTTGACTTCGGTTAGCCTTTTAGCCTTAATGCAAGAAAAAGGCTTATGTTTATTCCACTTCAAAGAAACAAGCAATTATTTTCTCTGCGTTTAAGACCAGTGAAGCGAAACAATCAGATAATGTTTTGCAAAATGAAACGATTACCTGCCGACACATCTTTACCCAGTCAATCCGATAGCACTTGATGATGTAAAGTATGACTTCGATTGCCATGCCAATCGTAAGGCCCCACCAGAAACCTGGAACATATTCATAAGACCAACTCTATTGAGTTCCGGAAAGTCATCGAATACTTGTGTGCAACACACTCGCATTATTTTGTGAAATGAACTCTGAAAGGGAAAGCAGACAAGTACCAGGCACAACGAGATCGGTTAGGAGGAGAAGACAGAGGGCAAGTGGTCCGCCGATCAGGTACATGCTGACACAGCACACGATGGCTCCAAACCTTTGCATTCCAGCACCCCGGATAACTCCGCTACACACACCCTGAAGACAGGTACGAGCGGAGAGCAACTGTTAACCTCTTATAGCGCTCACACCAGTCACCCACAGTTAGTATTCTTTTTTAAAATGTTTTGGTCAGTAACCTATATCCCTATTGCGTAAAACCCAATTTCATCAAGTGACATTGGAACTTTAAAAAAATGTTGCCCACCGAGGATGTGTAAAGTCCAGAATATCCGGATTCACTTTGGCCTAAAATGGCTAAGATCCAGGTTCATTGGTAAATAAAGTAACCCAGTCCTAGAATTCGAAGCAAACAGTGCTTAATTAAATGTGAAGAACAATTGTTACCCTACAGTGACCGAAATTGCAAGCATCGTTATCCACTGCTTTAGTGTGGGCAGCAATTTAAAAACTGAAATTGCTTACGACAATGCAATCAAAGAATTGGTAGGCGACGACAGACGGCATGCCAAAAGCAGTCGCATCGATAATTTTGCTGAAGCGGTAACAAAAAGTTAGGACATCCGCGATGGTAAATACAAAAAGCTTGGTTGGAAAAGTAAGACGGATTAATCTGCCTTCTTTTAGGACAGACTAAATGGTAACCAATTCCTGCTTTCGATTGCAAACGTAATTCGTATTCTTTGGTGCACATAAGGAAGGATCTCGCTGCAGTAGTTCTATCCTTACGCTCATATCACTACAAGCTCTAACCACACACGTTCGAATATCTAGCTCCTAACAGAAGCGAACATCGGCTACCTTGTCGTACAAAGATGCTCTCAGCACCACTTACACATCAACGGTAAAGAATCGTGGGATTTGGTATCGTCCGAACAGAAGAACAATTGCATTCATTATTGCCACGAAAACTAAAATAGTGAAAGGAATAAAAAACCAGATTCGTTGAAGTGAGTGTGTGGGCGTAGGAAATTGCGGGTAAAACCCACTGTCCGCCTGACCGCTAGGCATTTTAGGGGAAAAAAGGTATCTAAAACATAGGTATCGCATCTAGAGGAAACGCGGTACCTAACCGCAGAATGATAAACAACAGAGGTACGTTGGACATTCTCAATCAGGTACTGGTAAAAACCAAGATCGGAGACATTGAAACGCCCCTAGTGAAGCTAAGCGCAGTTAATAGGTGAATTGATAAAGCAACATTCACACAAACTAAAACCGCATTCACTTGTTACAATGGCGCATATCTAATCAACTTCAAATTTTTATTCCACGCCAGTTATCGGAATGCAGATGAAAAGTGTCAGGCTAATGAGTAAGCAAATCACCTCGGGCATTAGCACTGCACACAAATTAATTTCTTTCCAACGTCATAAGCCATTCGGTTTTTCAAAGAACATAAACCTGTAATGGTAAGCATACTAGCAAAAAAACCTACCCAGAGTGAGTATTCCCACGATGGCCGTTGACTTTGGACCGACAGAGTTGTTGGAACCGACAAATTGGCCAACACGAATAGCCACAGCAATACCATATCCCATAGGAAACTAGAATTCAGTAGTAATCAACTTTTCATTAAAATCGCATTTAGACAAAAAGATAGGTTTTGCACCTTACAGTACAAAATATGATCGATTCAACATTGTTTAGAATGGTTTGGACCGCAAGGGCTTCTTCTCCGCGTAGACCTTAAGGCACAAGGGAGAAAAGGAAAACAAACTTTATTTCTCCCATTAAGTAAAAGGGATCTACAAAGGCAATCGCGGAGGTCTCATACCTCAAATAAACCAATAATTTAACTTAGCATCATACTTCTAGCCTACAAGGATGGGTAATTCACAGAACCGCATCACGAAAAATCTCTAGGTTATTTGTACTTAGCGTGATCCCTGCTTAAAATTGGCAGCGTTTGGAGATTTAAGTTCGACTTTTGGGCATCAGGAAGGCAAGAGTAAAAGAAAAGAAAAGCAACTTTCAGCGGCCGTGGAAAAGTCTTGTGCATACCGGCGGTGAGGCTTCCGGCCTCACAAATCCACCACTCAAGCCCAAACATCACCACACCCGGGACGCCAAGGCGAAACCATACACCCCAGTCATGCCACATTTCGACATGAAGACCTATTGTAAGAAAAAAAAGAATAATTCCCTTTGGAAAATGTGATGAGAGTCCTTCTCTAGTAACTGTGGTCACTAAATCTATACTTAATTCCCGTCAATTTCACTTATTCGACTTCTCACTGAGAGTAAAGCGGAGAAGCCACTATTTTTAAGATTACGTCTCACCTCTATTTTGAGCATACTATTCACTTTAAAACTGAATAACTCAGACAGGGATGCGATAAAGTAGTTTGTTGCAATGCAAAACACAAACCTACATATTTGAAATTGAAGCTTAGAAAACTCACCATTCCATGTGTGGCGATACATTTTGGAGACAATGATATAAACCAAAATGCAACTGGCTTGGAAAAAATAACATATGGACTGTGCAATTGCAGATCCTCTAAAAATGTACACGAAAGAGTAACCAGGAGTTGCATGGCCGCAAATACCGACCTAAAAATGTATGTTTTACCCCTTACATAATACCAGCGTTGCCATGGTAGATGAGAACGTAGTGCGCAACAGCATTGGCCAGATTTCCGACAGTTCCGGCAATGAGTGGCGGCAGTACTTTATTCTGAACACATAGTTACTATAGGAATAAAACGTGCCTGGGTTTGCACATACTTTGTCAGGATTTCAAAGACGGAAAAGAACTAAAAGAAGAATAAGTGGAAGGACGCAGAGCATACAAATAGTCCAGGCATCATTCCAAGTATATACTCTCCGGTATACCTCGAAAAGAAAGCACAATGCAGCTTGATGGCAGCATTGAAACATAATGAAGCGGCGGTAAGTAAATAATTTACTTGGCTATCAAAGGAGGCTGGTTGGTGGTCAGAAGAATTTGTTCAATCATCAAATGTACAGCCCAGCAAGGAAGGCAGCAAAGAGTGATGATTATAAAGCCTACATAAAAGCAAGAGTAATCAATGATTATTCACATCCATTAGTATGTTTGTAGTAAACACGGCATGCTTCGTGGTAAAAGTAAATGAACGAACAGGGTCATTATACAAGCAGCGAATAGAGAGTACGACGGACCCGGTGAGAGCACTTCAAAAAACCAAATAGACGGAATTCCTCAAATGTCAAAATCTGCTTCCAGGAAGCAATGAAACCATTTTGGGTTTTATTAAGGTCAAAAGACGTAAATGTGATATAACCGGCAGAACAATTATAGAGATTTCGTAGTAAATTATCCCAAACTACGAAAATATAGTCAGCTTAGCCATTCTTCCAATGCATCAAACGAACAAATTTCCTTATGCTAGAATGCTTACTAAGAGTAGATATGATGCAGACGCTTTGCATGTATAAACGCAATTTCAAAATTAACATCAAAAACTTACACCTTTGCACCTGTATCCCAAGCCTATACTTGTCTTTCCCACCGTAAGTCTGCAAAAGGAGGGCACAATGGATAAAATTCCAGTTAGAGCCGAGACTACACACCCATAACTGAGATCTGGAAGCAACAAATCAAACTATTACAAAAGGTAAGGACTTGAATCTGACAGGCTAGGAACTGGGAATGCCTGAAAATCAGCATCAAAAACAATATTTTGAAAACAAAAATTATATGTAGCACATTTCAGGTATCCTACCACCGAATCCAGAAATTGAACCTCTTTTAACCATAATTTACAGGCGAAGATTTCGTTCTAAAGCTTCAATGTCAATAGGTTTTTGAGAACACTGACTTTGAATTTGTACACGACGTAGAACTTAGGATCCAAGCCGACAAGCGATACGAAATCGAAAACTGTAAATGTGCCTACAATCACCTGCGCAAAAAGTGTCTCGCCAGCAGTAAGCAGGCCCATAATTAAGGAAACACCGGCGGTATGGAAGAGGGAGATCGCAAGACCCGCTGCAGCAAGTTCAGTTTTTCCGAGTTTTCCACAAAAAAAAAGGCTGATAGGTACCGTAAAATACTCAACCAGGGTTGTAAGCATCTGCACAGCAAGAAGAGCCATTACACAAAAGAACAACAGCAATAAATATCGCGATTCACCAACTGTCAATGTCAGAATCATACTATAGGAACAGCAAGTTTCGACAGTTCCTTCCACTCGTACCAAAGCCCATTCGGGAAGTACTTTGACCAGCAGTTCTGCTGCGTTGTATAGTCAACATCTGAGCCATCTTGTGCACCTTCTAGAATACGTTTAAAGAGGAATAAATTAGTATACATGAATTTAATAAGGACTTCTAAATCCAAAATTGGTAAGAGCATAATAGTGAAAGCTCAAAGCAAGTCATATTCAAAGTGAAGTTGGATGGTAATTAGTATACTTGACCCAAGAACCAACTTCAAGAAACACCACAGAGTGCACGGAGTAGACATTCTTTATGCACTACAGATTATGGGTATGAGATATGAATGCCTAAAGAACTTATGCCACATAACACATGGCTGTAAAACTGGAACTGCCTTTGTTCACTAAAATGGTTTAAAGATAGTGTCTTTAAGTTGGACTGCGATCGATAAAAGTTAGTCTTACCAGAAACCACTAATCGCAATAGTACACATCCATATCACGTGAAGCATTACAAATGACACATTGAATCAAATCGAAACAGTACCCGGGATAAAAAATCTGCGCAGAGCACAAGTACCTCAAGATGCAATTTTTACCAACACATGAACTAAAGTTGACGAGTCGTGACTACGAACATGACGTAGAGAAAAAAAACAAACATCACCTGATCCACTAAAGCGACCTTCGTTCATGATTTTAAAGTGTTAAGGCGAAGAAAGGGTTAGTGGCAGTGCAAACAAACAAATCGACAATTGTACAAATTACTCACCGTGGAGAAAAACGGCAAAAGGAAATGTAACTAAAAGACTTGGTGCACATGTGCGGACGCAAAACTAATAACCTTCCAGAGTAACGTTTACGGCACTTGTTGCCGCTTCTGCGTAAAGTTGTTCGACCTTTTCCATCCCCATTTCCCATACCACCACTACTATGAGAGTGTCGAATGAGATTTACCATTTTCAATTTTATTGCTCTCATTATCTTGGGTATGGACGGTACAGTCTTAAGAATTGACTGCACCATGAGCCCTTCAGTTGTAAATCCTAAGTACCTATCTTCTTTGGCCGTCGTATTTTGTCACTCCTACTAGTTAAATTAGATTTTGCCCATAGCTACATCACCCTAGCTATTCTGTGCTTTAAAATTTAGTATCAACGCTCATTTTTTGACAGGGAAGAATAAATTGAACATGGTGTAGTTATGATTGCTTCGGAGTTACAGTAGGGGATTGACTGCAGGTGAGAAACACATAAATCCAATGCTACAAAATGATACTGACAACCAAAAATGTGAGTGCAGCGTTTCGAGACTTCCTTGAATGCAAAAGAAGGCATAACACCGGGGTAGAATATATGTAGTTAGCAAACAAGTAAATGTTAGGACTGCTGGCTTGATCCAATGGCCTGCCCACCCGGATACGACAAGATGACCACTCTATTGATTATAATCCAAGCCGAGAACCAAACGAACCTAGCACTACAGGGAGAAATTTAGAACTGGCGTGTTGTTGCAATCTGGTAGATAGCTTCCGATTAGCGAAGTACCCCTCAGATTGTGTGACGTTAATTACTTAGACTCAAGATACACACTATGGAATTTTCCTTACCCACCGATCTCAAATCCATCGGTTCATACAATTCGCTCATTGACCATCGGCGTAATCGCCTATCCTTGAGCTTACTTACCGCACATTTTCCCGTTTCAAGTACATCATAGTACTCCTTGATCCTACTTTTTTACCGGGTGTCAAGATTTCCCCCTATCCATCACTGAAGCTCCGCAGCTTACTCGTACAAGAATCGACCACACAGCCAGAATCGTTTCCCAAGTCCACTAAAATTTACTCTCACCTTCCACCCGTATCACAACCCGTTTGCAGAGGAATCACAGACTATTCGTTCCCGAAAAGCATTCCTCATAAAGTTTAACACTCACAATGCATCGAAAATAAGTCGAGTGTGATACCATGTATTGAACAGGGTAATAAGGGCGTATGATTTAGTCGTAGTCACCGAAAATAAAGAGGATTAAAGGTGACCCAGTGGGCCTTGGGTTGTCTACGAGCCTCTTCGGATGTGGTGAAAAGGGACTTGAATGCAGAGGAGGCGTTTGGATCATCCTGAACAGAGGTATAGGCTGGAGGTATAATCTTCTTGTCGCCTTCCTCATCCCTCATCAATTCCGTTTTGACTTTCTTGGGTGCAGATGAGGCGAGATTCGCGAGGGGTGAGGACCTCTTTCCTCCAATTTCAATTGAATTCTAGACGGCAAATCACAATCGACAACAAACCCTTCGGTTAAAGGCCAGAAGTTTTCATGGACATGAATGGACCTACTGCCGAATAACACAAAAACTTTGATGGGATACTACCCTGTCGATGTCATAGATTATGAACAGAGCTGCGTAGGTGATTTGTAAAAGCAAACATGGCACGAAAAAAAGAGGACTGAGGAAAGAGCAAATAACCTTTTTATTCCTCAAAAGCGGTTCCTGTTTAAACGTCGACTTGGGGTGACCAGATTTGGTCTGAAATTGTTGCAAAAAAAACATAAAGATAATAAGCAGGGTTGTGTACAGAGATAGTAGCCTTTTCAAGATCGAATGGAAGACAGAGCGCAGCGAAAAATGACTATCCGTAAATATCAACGCAAAAAATGGTATGGAGAAGGCGTGTTGGCATATAAAGCGCTGATACTGTAGAATAGTGACGAATGAAAGGCATTTTCTATAATAAGGACGATACGTTTACGTCAAGCATGCAGACGTGCATATTGTAAGAGAAATGTTCGATTACAAAAAACCCAAAATACCGATTTTTTCACAAATAAAGTTTTGTACAATCACCACTTTCAGCTGTGAAACAATTCGCGTACTCAACAAAGGAAAAAGAGGAATAGGTATCCGACACACTACCTTTTTACAGGATTCCTTGAAGACTTTCAGTCGATCTTGAGCGATTTTCAGTTCTTCTTCGGATTCTGGATTGAGTAGAATGATACTATTCGGTTTGAGTGGTGCCCCACACTGTAAGAAAATCAAATTATAAGCAAAAAGAAAAACGAAATCAGAGAAATGAGAAATAAAGTTCGATGGATATAAACCTACTTTTTTAGACATTTGGTTAATGTACGGAGTAAAGTTGCACACAATAGTGAGAGAGTGACAAAGGAGAAAAACATACATTGAGACAGCTTGAATCCTTAACAGCGTCATAGGCCCGCTTCGAAACGACACAACCGCACTCCCAGGAAAAAACGAATGGGTAAGAGCCGTTCATCTCCTGCCCCAAAATGGGACAACAAAAGCATTCAGCAGAGTTTTCGATTATACCTGAGGAAAGCTCGTGGCTTTGTAGCTCTTTCGGAGTAGGTGTTAGCTTAAGATCGCAAACATCCCTCAGCTTTTTAATGTGATTCGCGACTGAGCTTGTATATTTTGACTCATCCAAAAGCTTCTCAATTATAGCCTCCTTATTGTACAACCTAAAAAAATACGATAAAAAAAGATGCTGCGGACGAAATAAAAAACAGCAGCATTCAAGGTTGCTGAACAGACCTTCCCAGTTGACAAGCAACGATTGGTTGATGAAGGGGCTGCTGACTAAGTGCACAATGCTTCCACTTAGCTGCATCAACGGCAACCTTCCCCACATTCTCCTTCTTTTTCTTACTACGTACAAGCTCAACCCTACGAGGTATGCTGCCGCCGTCTCCACCCATTGGGCATCAGTAGAAAGTGCAGCCCGATCGCAGACATTTAACATAAAATGTCAATCATACTTGGATAGGCAAAATATATATTTTTACCAACATGTTATTCTAACACGTTACCTCAGGAAAAACTATAAAAATATGCAAGAAATTTTACTTTGTTCTGCTTAGGGGCCTATTTTTTGCATTGCATGCATTTGGTCAAGCACTGTTCTCGCTCAGCTAACAATACAAATAATTCGCAAAAATTTTTTAAATAACACTTTTAATACTTTTTTGTTTTTAATTAGCTTATTTAAAATAATTTTTAATGTCAGTGCTAAGACTTTTGCTAATTACGAACCGAGAATTTAAAAAATAAATCGATACCTTCAAAACTCAATGATTTTCTTAATTTTTGGTTGCAGTGTTTATTAAAATAAACCATTTAGACCTTGATTCTTCGAGGTTGAAGGGGGGTTGTTTAATTCCTCTCGAGCCGCTTTTACCTTGCTGGACATGTGAAACTCTGTGTATTATGACTTTTTCAGGGGTTAGCATTAATCAGGGAACAAATTTCATGCCAAATATTAGCAAAGAGGCGGTTCAGCGCGTACATGAACAGATTTTTGGTACGTGTAACTTCTGGTCTAATTTTAAATAGGTAATCCATTCAGCCTGAGCAATGGCTCACTCTCCGAATACCAATCACATCGAAATCACAGTCCTATGGCTCGGTTCCCTTGTCCGGAATTTTTTTCGAAATGTGGGGATTCTTACAAAGTCGTTATAGACAGGAGTGCTATTAGGGGTCGTCTCGGATTTAGCTTTGACCTCGATCGCTCTAGTGTAAGCAATGCTTCTTACGGTATTAAAGATTCGAACGTGGACGATTTGTCCACCTGAACTTTTATTGTATTGTAGAATTATGCTGTGTGGTTATAACTGTGCACCTTGTTTAATTTTTGTATACACACCTTTTGTAGTTTACTTCGAAATTGGTTATTTGTACATAGTGTTTTGACAGCATTTTTAGTGCTTTATGCTGCTGGAAACTTTTTTACCTTTAATTTACTTTCTTTGTAGTAGGAGATCTGAACTTTATACCCTACCATATACTTACTTTATTACGTTACTTCATGAATCATTTTCTAATATTCTCTGTTAGTGTCTATTATCTCGTTTGCCTTGTGGTGAAAATAGTCATCAAAAGCAATTACAATGTTGGTAGCTTGATAAATCTCAACTGATCTGTTCTTTGGATAAAGTGGGTGAATTTTTTTATATTTGCATTAGAGAGCTATTCTGCGATTCCACACCCCAAACTTTTATTTTGGATTTCTTCCTGGGGATATGGTCTTGTCGATAAACGGTGTGGACTTTCAGCAACTCAGCGTTGATGAAATGAATGCCAAACTAACACCTGAGGGTCCTTCAGAGTTGACAATTGTGTTGCTTCCCTCTGAAGACAGCATAGAATGGTCCTTGCGGTCCATCCACGTGGATTTCTCCTGTTTCTCAATGTTACTGAATGCATCCACAAGTACCGCCAGTTCTTATAGTTCGTATTACAAGGATTTTCTCAGTAAACAAGACCATAAATCTAGTCGTATTTGCTTACGTAATTGGATCAAGCAGGCTGGGAGTTTAAGTGGAATCGGTGACTTAATAATGGAGGTATTTTTGCCACTTTTTACAAGCACAATTTGCTCAAGATGTTTCGGTCTAGCAAGGCTTGAGGGCGTTTCGACACAGGCTTTTTTTACTCTTTGGTAGCTCTATCTGCACTTGCTACGGGATGTTACGTCTGATTCCAAAGGATTATACGGTGTTGGTGATCTCGTTTTGGTTACGCATCGAGATGGCTATTCACTCGGAACAGTCGCTGAAATCCTTCCCGAAGACGCTTATCAAGTTAGGCTGCTCCCCAACAATCAGCTTCTGAATGTGACTTGGACTGACGTTAGTCGAGTAGGTTCAACGTGTTCAAAATTTACTTAAACAGACATTGTGAGATTATTTATTGAATACCATATTGCTCTTCGCGTGGTATTTTGCCGTCCCCAAAATCGCATTGGACATTTTTGGTCCTTTTTCAGTGGTTTGCATCGATCGCTTTTGATAACAATCCACTAATTTTTTTTATTTTTCATCGGATATTTGGTTTGATTTGTTTCGATTCTTCTATACGATCCAGTAGATTTGCGGCGAACCACTTATTCACTTCAATAGCTCCTTATCAAAATTTTGCTCTTCTGTTACATTAATTGCATAGGTAATATAATTTGTAAACAATCGACTTATCACTTGACAACCTCCTCGGCAGCCTTAGTTGACCATATCTATAAGTTTAAACAGTATTGTGATGTGATTCCCATACCTGTGTCCTTCAAACATTGTGCCACAATCAGTCTGTGTTTTCCAAAGCACGTTCATCGTCCAGGTTACTTTGATCCTTTGTACGTTACACAAGTTACACCAACTCTGACTGATTATCACAGCTTGATTTCCACATTTTCGCGCTACCTTTTAAGCACCTGTGTGGTTTTAAACTAACTTCAGAACTGAGTGTTCTGCGGGCTGTTTCATTAGATTTGTTCTTAGAGGTCAAAGAAAAGCAGCGTGTGACATTTTCGTAGGGTTTTTACTTGAATATGCAGGGGTAGGTTTTTCGTATTCGAAAATAAATGCGTTAATTATTTCAATTTGCCGAGATTAAGAGCATTTGCTTGCATTCACCTTCCTAGATTAATTTAGAACTTTAGGCGGTTTTGTAAAAATGGCCAATGGTGGCTCAGCTTCAACGAGGATATAAAGTGCGATAAAACTAGAGGTGCCGCGATTTGCCCGATAGCATGAGTGTGCTTGTGATGTGAGACAGTGACAGCCGGGTCAATTGTTTTTGCCCCTCTCAAGAGATGAAGTCTTCAGATTTGAGTTCGTGCTCCAACTATTTGACCCTCAAGTCCCAAATACTTGGTTTCACTGGCAATCATACGCTTTTCGACCAAAACCTAAACGGGATTCAAAAGTATATTGATGACTGGCAATAACAAAAAAACGTGGTTTCTTGGTGAAAGTGGCAGAGCAGTTGCAAAGGTAATCCTTCAAAGGTTACCAACGGCCAAGTTATTACTTATTCAGAAAATTGGAACCATCAATACGACTCGGTATCCCCCGTTTTCCAGAGCTTATACTTGATATTTTGAGTTGTTCGCGAACTTTTGCGTGGCAAATGCTGCAGTTACTTGTAATACACGTGGAACCGTATAGTTGTTGGCCAGGATACGGGGCTACTTTATTTTCAACTCCTCGCCCCGATTTATTCAATGACTTTCGCGTACGTACTGGCGATAATATTCTTTCGGTAATTAAAATAGTATATTTTTCCAGCAAGAGTAGTCTGGTGAGCAGTGTGTTGGATTATTGCTCAAACGGCTAAATGCAGCCCCACACATCACTTTTTTGAGAAAATAGTGGTAAGGTGGTTATGATTATTTTTGCGCTTTCAATGCTTTTACCTTGCCCTGTGAAGAGAGTTTTGGCATTTTATGGACAGTGTATGAAATCTTGTAGTGTATGACTCGGTATCATTTAAATTACTCAAAGGTATCCTTGAGGTAGTTTAATTACAACAGAGATGCTGTAGCAAACAATTGCTGCCACCGCATTTGCCTTCACCAGAGCAGTTGACTGTAGATCGGGCCTGATAAAGTGGGAGCAATTTTTTCAACCGGGACGGCTAAGAACTTTTTGATGTCTTGAAAGGAAAGGTTTTTTAGTTATCCTCGCCATCTCCTTGACAGCCCCAGTCCTGCCATTTGAGTGCTCCAGTGTTGCCCTGTAGCCGTATGCTAATGTGTTGCCATGGCGGTTGTAGACTTTACCAGCAATAGCTATGCTTGGTCCAACTTGGAACACGTTCGTGCAATCTAAAAATGTTGTTTTGTCTCTAAATGGTCATCAACATTTCGATTTGTTGATATACCCACCCACTGGGTGTATCCATTCCGGCAAGCATTTTGACGCATATGCCGTGATGCTTCATGGTTGCATTCTTTTCATGAGTTTCGTCTAAAACCCAATCGATTTCGCCAACATTGTCAAGATTGGGTAATAAAAACAAGACAGTCGTGGCATGATTTGTATTTATTGCATTATTCGGGGTTAATCTTTCCATCAACTGAACCTCATTCAGTTGATGGTTTGAACTTGATAGACTTTTAATCCGAATTCACTTGGACGATAGCTTCACCGAGTCCCATTTAACCTTGCAAGATGAATAGTGAAAACTAGCTGGAGAAACGAAGTGAAAAGTAAGGATGAGTGTGAAATCCCCCCTAGGCGAACAGTAGGGAGCTAGAAGGCATGGAAGATTTGATGCTGCTGCGTCACTTAAATGAAGTGGCTCTGGTGTTCAACCTTCACGCCCGCGTCCACCACGCCCTGCCCTATACCTACGTTGGCGACTTTGCTCTGCTAGCCTTCAATCCTATGCGCAGCCTTGACATCTACAATGACGTCGTGAGTCCAGTTCTTCTTTCAATCGTTGTTATGTATTTTAGCTCATCCTAATATGGCTTTTAGTTACACTTTATTTCCTCCTCCTAGCCACTTTATTGAATCAATTTTTAATTCGATTCCAGCTTGATTCACTGCCGTTTCCTCCATTGCTATTTATTAAACTAGCGATGGGAATGCTAAACGTATGTGATTACAAATATCATGTTTACACTCTACAAATGAAGGCTTTTCTTTTGCGGGCAAATTTTGCAGTGTAACGTGTAGTTGTAAAACAAAAGTCGATTTGATTTAAATTTTGCTCTTTTCTCCTAATATTTTGTCAAAAAGCTCTCTTTACTTTATCTGACGACTGGAGTACCTAAAAGTCGGCAAATAAGCCCTTGTCAATGTGCGTCAAAGCTGCGAGAAAATGGCATAATATGAACAGATGATAGAAAATGTAAACCTATGCAACAAAGTTAAATCTTTTTTTGCCTCTTTTAACTTAAGAAGCTATTGCTTGAGGCATTAAAATGTGATTAATTTCTTAGCTTTTTATATTTTGCTAAAGTCTCTTGAACCGAACACGCAAAAAGCTTATGCCAAACGGGATATAAGTGTAACCTGTTCTCCAAATCCTTTAAAGGTGAAACGCCTCTTCTTTAAGTGTCAAAATCGTCTTGACATGCCACCTCATATCTACTCCGTGGCTCAGACTATTTTGGCTCGCATGGAACACTTGTTTGTGGCGCGGGGAGGTGGTCCCTCCTCAGGTGCCACTAGTGCTGATTGCCCTACCAACATCACCAACCGTAGTCGTGTCTCCACCGCCTCTCTGGCTGCAGCTACCATTAAGGTACCCACACAGGCCGTCTGTTTGCTCGGCCGCTCGGGTTCTGGCAAGTCGGTCAATACTGAGTACCTTATCGAGTACCTTCTTTCCCAATGTCCCTCTGACTCTGTTCTCACCGGTGCGCCTCCTACATTTCGCATTCCATTGCTGTATGCACTTCCCGTATTAACCTTCAACTGACAATGCTCTGGCAAATGAGTTTTGTTTCTTGTTTTTTTTTTTATATGAAAATACGCACTAATCATCCAACCACTGTTCCTAAAAAATGTGCATTCATTAGGGGAAGTTATCTTTTTCCCCATGCATTTTTGGCGTTGTGCTTTGAAAGTCTTCTTAAATCCGGTTGTAGTTTTGTTTATTTGCGAAATTTGCAACGACTACACCTAGATGGCTTACTAAGCTCAATAGACTGAGTGGAAGCAGGCGATCCTGATGTCACTGCTAGCTTTCGTCAATTAATCAAATTTAGGCATTCACTAGTTTGAAATTCGTCAATTTATCACTAATGTTACCTATCCTCTTCATTTCTATATGCTAATTACCAACTGTTAGACTAGTAGTGCACTGCGTTGAGATATGGTAATGGTGCGGTTTATGGCGAGTTTGTTCTCTTTCCAACTGTAATGGATGAAGGTGAGAAACTAGTGATGGTTCCGGCACATTGTGACAGCATTTTTGCCTCTTCTGTCCGTTTTATAATTCATCCAACGCTAACCTCTCTGAGAACTATGGACCAAAGCGAGCACAATGCCTGAACCGCATGAAAAGTTATGTGCTTTGAAGCATTTGGTGTTCTCCGTTTTGTATAGTACGAGCTCTTGTTTTGGAATCGCAAGGATTATAAATGCCCCGCTCATTGTACAGTACCAACATTTTATTGGACCCGCTTTTTGTAACCTTTTGCACTTTTGTCTTCTTAATCTTCGTCTCTTTTATCCTTTTGGCAGAGTAGAACCCTAGAAACGGTAACAGAACCATCGCTATTGCAAAAAAGGGCAGAGTTTTTTCAATTGATCCTGCCTCAGGTACCTGCTGTATCGTACCCATTTATTTTCATTTTAAAGCCCGAAAGGTACGTGCAGTAATGTGCCTCTTGGATGCCTTCACCTGCTCAAGGACGCTTCTCAACTCGAATGCCAGTCGCTGTTTGCGGCTCTTTACGGTCGAGTTCGTGGCCGAGTGGCAGGACGCTTCTGGTGTGCATCTCAATCCATCAGGTCTCTTTGTCGACATTTTACTCCTAGATAAGTTCCGCGTTACACGTCGTCCGCAGGGTGAACCTACATTCCACATATTCTACTACTTCTTGGCTGGACTGGAACACCGTGTGAGGTGAGTCACCGCGCAAAGGCACAGGTTTTTATTTCACGCCATTTAGATTTTAATAACAAAGTAGTGACATGCAAGCGAAATTCACCGCTTTTAATATTTACAGCAAATCAACTGACAGAAATGAAAAAATAATGTGAATCTATTCTGTCGACCTAGCCAAGACGCGTATTAATTTCTACAGACATTGATTACACCCTTGTGTAGGGAGGAAAAAGCCTTGTGAAATTCAAAGCAGCTCTAACACTGACCTAAGTGGTCATGTAGCGAAGTTATTTCTAATCTTGGCTTGGAGTAGGCAATATTCATGCGTGGTTCTTGAGCGATGGGCATGGACCATATCCTTCATCCAAATCCTTGACTTCTGCACAATTTTGTCTGAAATTCGTTTGTCTACATTGACCAAATTTTAAGCTAATTTTCTTGAAAGTTTTTAAAAGACCACGTGGAAAGACTACCTCTATTTTTTTGCGATATCGTTTTAGAACAGAGTTTATACTGGAGGACCTCACTTCCCCAAATCTATTTATGACACCGCTTCAAAGAGTAAGTGCACAAACGTAGTAAAATCTTTAAGTATTTCTGCCTCTCAATATTTTATTCGGACTTTGATCCCGCTCAGACATGTGAAGTCGTTCGTTCTTTTTACGTTCGATTTTGCAACCGAGCAAATAAATCCACCTCTCTTGCTTGGCCCTGTTGTGAATCCAAATTAATCAGGAACATAAATACATCGCTTTCAAAACTTCTGCGATCGCTCTGCTAAGTGGGTTGATAATTTGCAAATTATGAGCTCAGATGTTCCGTGGGGTTAATTAACAGGTTGGGATTTTGCAAATGTCGCAGCAGTGACGAGGTTGATTGAATTAGCCTTCGACGTTTGCACTGATCTGTGTCTTGGGAGAATTCTGTACTACCGACAGGAGTTACATTCCTAGACTTGTTCATCATTCTGAATTCCGGTCTTCCCGATTTCAAGGGTAAAGGCTGTTTGACCTGGTTTGACGAGAATTAACCATTATCTGCGCAATTGTTTTCTCGTACTATTTAAAATACGCGGGAAGAAGTGCGTCGCTTAGCATTTAGTCGCACTTGAATTTAAAATTTTGAAATCGGCCAGAAGTTTGGATGGCGTAGATCGGCTTGGTGCGTCTCGAATTCTGATGTCTACCGGTCCCAGTGTGCGTACACCCTGTACGTGACTCACTCCTCCCGAACGAAATACAACGAACCTTGCACATCCCCACATGGGTTCACACACACACACACATTTGAGTGTGCGTTCGATGTGATTTGCTGCCCGTTTGAGACCTTGGGAATTTCGCTAATGTTGCATCATACCCCTACAGTGCGGGACTCCGCTCGATTATGGAGAGGATAGTTTAGTAAGCTCCTTTTAGAGAACACGACTTGAATGTGATCTTGCTTACGCCGAAATGACAGTGCTTTGGGACCAACTCTCAGCTATGAATGGCTCGCTGTCTCAAAGAATTAAGTCTTGAGTATTGAACTGATACGCAATGAAGTTAGATATTTAAAGTGTCTCGCTGAACTTGAACATTTTTTATTAGCCTCCTGTGAAATTCGTTGGTCCGCGCCTTTTGACTGGCGCCAGTGCATGCGCAGAACGAGGGATTTATGCTTTTAATCATTTGTAGGCAAACGTATTTATAAAGATATAGCTACTTTTTATGTATGGTTTCTCAAGATTTAAAACCTATTGGAGCATCATTAAAATAACATGTATTAAGAAATTTTGGAAGATCGTTCGGTTGATTGTGTTGCAGATCGGGTTGACGACAGAATGACACCCTAGGTTGCGTAATAAATGTGTGCGGAAACTGATTTTCCACCATCACTCGTAGAAACTACTGTCGGATTCTTTCTCGTTAATCTCGATGGTATTACCAACCACACAAGTTTCGATGCTGCTTTAAATGGGATTCTTTCAGTTGAATCTCAAAGTTCAAATTTGTAATGGCTAGTTCTGGGAGAGGCTGTTAGCTATGGCCGCGTTTATTGTCGCGCAGGCGGAGGATCAGGCATTGGCCAAATCACGCTGGAAGGCGATACGCACGGCGGCGCAAGTGCTGGGAAGGGACTTTGAGGAGGCCTTCTTGAATGGTGTGTGTCGCCTCCTTGCAGCCATTTACCACCTGGGCTGCGCGGGTGCCACGCCATCGCGCACTGCACCGACGCCAACATCTGCGTCCCCGCGTTGCTTCATCAATCGCAACGCTGCGGAGCGCGCTGCACGCCTCCTTGGCTGCGCGTCCGTCGAATGCCTTACCTCCAGTGTCTTCGGCTCTGCCACTGATAACGTCAACCCATCCTCTTCTCGGTCACCCAGTAACCTTGAACTTCTAGGGGGCTTCGTCGCCAACCTATATGCCATTGCCACAAATACACTAAGAGACCTCATCAACAAGTACGTTCTTCTGCTGCGTTTGAGACACACTTATTGATGAATGATTTGTTGTTCCTTTTCTATCTGCATCTTCTTCCAGCTTGGATGTGCTGATATCCCAAGCCTTTCTTCCTTCTTGAAGTCGGAATGTTGAAGGACTCTTTTAACTAAAATGTTAAGTTTATTAGACGCGCCTAGGCGACCGAATTGTGGAAATAATTTAGTGCCTAATCGACTGTGTGAAAAGTTCAATGTTTATCTTGTACTGATTTAGCATGGTTGGGCATAATTTTCTGTTTTTTTTTCGGATAGATTTCGATAGTGTTTCGTTTCTTGCCAATAACGCACGTGAAGGGGTGTAAAGTTTGCCCAAAATAGCGTTCAAGAAAATGAAAGATCAGTTGATTACGAAACATTTCAATTGAAGCCTAGCGACGTCCTTTGTTGATGATGACTTGAACTCTTATGCAAAATGTACTAAAAAGGTCATTTAAAAGAATTTTTACCTTTTGCCCAATTTTCCAATTTTCGTCTTATAAAATTGTGCTTCCGGTAGGTTATTTACAGATCGCAAATTATAACTTCTCGGGTGTTCAGACCTCAATTTTCAATCAATCTTACAATCTGGAGTTTGCTACTGATAAATAGAGTCGGGAAAGTATTCCACTGTAGGCTTGGCTCCTTTCGAAATCTAGATTTGTTGCATGTTTTGTATCTTGTATCTGGGATGCATTTTGCGGCTATGAATTTGATGACGAAAGGAAGAGCTGCTCTGGTTTTACCATTGCCGCCTGTGATTTGCACCACAGAGCCCTCAACCCGAGATCGGGGGGCGCGCTGCACTTGAATCTAGATGTGGATCTGCGCGAGAGGACAGCACGTGTGGTGGTAGTTGACCCACCCGGTTTGCAGACGCCTGAGGCCGGCGGCCGCATGTCCGGCGGAAGTTTTGAGGATCTTCTCTACAACTACACCAACGAGTGTCTCCTCAAACTCTATCGCGACTGCCAGTGCCGAGCTGTAAGTCCTCACAATATCAAATAAATCTATTTTATTTGTGATAGTAGGTGGATTTTTAGCTTGATGTTTGGGCAAAGTTGATGTGTTTCGCATGTTTAACCAAATCGTGCAAAAGAAGAACCATGTAAGTGTTCCGCACTCAAGTTTTGAAAGTGCACAATTTACGGAAAATTGCAAGTTTATATGGCATTGCGCATTACTGTGAAAGTAATGCAAGAATTTTCGAACGGAAGAGGTCCTGCTTTGATTTTGACTGATCTGACTCCACCATCGTTTTTTCTGTTTTGAATATCGCCCTTCTTCATGCTCGTAGTAGTGTTTGCGCAATTACATTCTATGTTGGCTTCGTCATTTTTGAGTTTCCTAAAATTACATGAACGGACTTTTCTCCCCAGCCGTACTTATTAGAACCCGTCGTGCTGCATTTTCCTTTTGGACGCGGATCTTGGCTACTTATGAGTCCTTTGATCCATCATACTTGAGGCTTCGTTGATGTTGTGCTCTATGTCGATTAGAGCGGCTTACTTGATGCTGGAATAACTTTATTTATAGCGTCATATCAAAAAATGTATACTGTTCTAAATAGGTTTTTTGTTTTGACACGAAGCTCCATGAACCTGTAGTTTTCTTCCTTTGATGTTTTGTGTGCAGTTCCACAGTCTTCATTCCACTAAGACTTCGTGAGTCTACGCCGAGATGTTTATTGTGACTGACCTTTGAGTGCAACAAATCGTTTTAGTCGTAAAACACAATGTGCATAAGTCAATTCTTTTAATGTGAAGAACTGCAGCGACGCCTCAGCACCTACCGTTTCATGTCTGTGATGTGCACCAGTGTGTTGCTGCATTCTGTAAATGTCGCTCTACGATAAGGTGGCTATTCACTCTATTATTAACCGTAGTCTGATTGGTCGTCCTCCGACCCTAGATCGCGTTTCTTTAACACATTTGCAAAGCATACTCTTTGTGGATGGTCTCAAGGTTTCGAGAAAGTACTTAGTGTTTAACTGCTTTATTTTCAGAGTCACTCTGTAAATTTCGTCAACACTATTTTTTGCATTTAAGCTACACCCTTTCACCAGTATTTTTTGTCAGAACACGATTTTAATATGCGTACCAACTATGGCTGAATCATTTGATAGTTGTAAGAAGTCCCGATTGCGTAAAAATGGGACGATTGTTTATCGTCTTTGCCATCACATTCAACCTCGTGAGTTGACTTCAACAGAGCATTGAGGTGTCTCTGATTTACATGACCTGTTGTGTCATTAATTTTCCATATCTATGCAAGTCTTATCCTCGGCTCGTTGAAATTTTCTTTTAGGATGGAAGTGGCAACATCAGATGCACAAACTCTGACTTTGTTGAATTTTTGGACAACCCACCAGATAATTTTGTAGGTTATCGCATAATGTTGCTTTTCGTTTTTGCAACAAGTCTTATTGTTTGCGAATTGGACAATTATATCCTTAATGCCATTGCTATTAAATATTGCGTTTGCTTCATTGCAAACTAATTTTTCATAGTACTGTTTCTTTTAATGAAATGTCGGGTATCCGTGTAAAATTCATGGCATTAACATCCCTGTAATTAAATGATTGACTTTGTCCTTTGATCTTCACAGCTGTTATATTTACAGCATCAGCCGACGCCATCGAAAAGTAGCGATTCTCCTAGTCGAGCTTGCAGCGCCTCGCCCTCCCAATCTGACGAGGAGGCCTCCATCACCTGGACCCTCGAGAAATGTGGCGGCACGGACTCCGTGGTGCGTGCTGGTCTCCTCTGGCTACTCGACTACGCCTTCTGCACTGGCGACATGAAGACCTTCCTTCGACTCGTTGCTCGAAAATACGTGAAGCACAAACTCATTCATGTTTCACGGGGTGGGTAACGCCTCTTCTTCTCGAGCCAATCGCCATAAAAACCTCTGGTGGCTGCAACCAGATAAAAATGCACCATTATCACCTTCAGACTCACTTCACTTAGTACTTTTTTCTGCTTTTTTTGCACCAAAATCCTCGAAAACACATGCGATCTTAAAAGGTAAGGTTATTGTCAAGCTCTCTTCACGTGGAACGTAACATCCTGTGATTGGCATTTCGTTTCAGCATGGTGTGGTTTAAGAAGGCACTCAAATGTGATCTCTCGTTTGTCTCTGTCTTCCATTTTTGGCGCGTGCTTTGTAATCCAGTATGTTCGTGAATAATATTTTGTAAAAAAATTCTCGCCATACGCAAGTAATAAGTTCCTACTAACTGGCAGGGTAGTTGCTTTTCCTGGTGCCTACTGTAATGACTGCTTCTGCTGTTGTTGCTTCGGATGTGTAGATTGACCAACTGTAAAGACGCAGGTGGACGTAAGTGCAATACGCGAATGAAAATTTTAATAGTTGTAAAAATCTCATTTTAAGTCAAAGTAGATCGGTAAAATTCCCTAAATTTTACACCTAAGATGAATGCATACTCATCAGGCAGGGCACCTACCACTTGTTTCCGTCGACGCTGGCATTCGATTTAAGCACCCCAGTTACATTCATCTTCTTTTTTAACTTAAGTTCATTTTTTGAATTTTGCAATACCTATTTTCATTTGACGTTGATGATTTGGATAAGTTGCTTCCTACCACGATTTTCATATTGAAAATACTGAAATTCCACGCCCTGATGTTTTTCTCTACTTTTTTTTCAGGACAAGGATTATTTCACTACATATTTGCACTTATTTCCAATTTTTACATAGATTCTTACTGAATCAGCAGGCGTTTTCGTTTTCTTGTTCGTGACCCATCGAATAGCGTTTTTAGTGCATGAAGTCTCATCGTTTTACTTCTTAGCACTGTTTTACGACAACACTAGATAATGTCTCTTCGAAACCGTTTTATGAGTATTTCAATGAAGTATCATAGGGTGGGTGTTTGCAATTATTCTTTTTTGCTAGCCCAATGGTTGCAGGCAGGTCGTAGCACTTATCATGATAGATAAGGGGGCAACTACTCTTCCATGTTTATCAAAAAATGGGCGATTGAGCGCCCAATTATGGGACCCGTCGCCATCAGCTTGCATACCTAATAGCTTTATGTGGTGCCACTCGTTGTTAAAGAAATTGAAAGTTCAAGGTGGATCGTATCTTCGGTCTGCCTAGACTCGCGGCTTCTGCGACGCTTACACCGATCTGGCGCATTTTCATTGAACCACTGGAATGCAACAGCGGTGGTCCAATACCACCCTTCGACATGGATTGCTAGCTGCCATTACTCGAATTGTCCACGGACAGCGATAGAACTTCTTCAATGCTCTACCCTGTAAGTTGCATTCGGAGGCACTTTCACGCGGTTGATAACTCGGTGTAACTGATGTACTATTTCATTATATTAGTAAGTATTCACATTTTCGTCTTAATCTAGTAGCTTAATACTTTATCACCTCTTTGAATCTAACTTAATTGCCTGAAACGCAGAAATGTGCTTATTGAGCATGGTTCCATTTACTTTACTCACAGGAATTTGTAATACCTAATGGGAAATTTGGACGCTTAGCGAAAACCTTTGGGCAGAGCAGAATGTGGATTTTCTGGTTATTTTGCATATTCCAGGCAATGCTTTGCTAGGACGCGTTCGTAGTTGTGCCTTAAACGGTTGCGCGTAGCTAGGCTGCTAACTGGGCGTAATGCATAGGCTACGCATGGAACATAGCACACACGCATACCCACACTTGCCACCATTTATCGAAACGATGCGAATGGCGATCACGCATCTGGTGCGACTCCTGCATTCTACGCTAGTTGATGTATGTGGGTGCATATACGTTTGGCTAATCACTGCCATTTTACTTATTCGAACCAGTTGTGTAGCTGTTCTTTGGCACAATTTCTGGACTTAACTTATTGCTAGCTTTAGTGAAAATGATCCTAGGTGCTCGGTGGCAGTGCTTGGGTTCCAATGACCTTACTATCTTCTATAATGGTGGAATGTTACACTACCTGCTGGTCATTTATAAGCGCCTTTGCGCTCTAGTAAAATCTACGTGCCTCTTGCACGGCACCAGTACTTGAATTCCTGTCATAACGACTTTTGGTGTCGCTAGGTTACTGTCTTAAAGACTCGTGAATGTGCTACTTTTAGACCATTATTAAGAAGCATTGGTGATTCCATGGATGAAGGAGCCTCTGCCTCCACCCTCAGTGTGTCTTCAACCACAGGACTTGTTGAGTCCTTCATTTTGGACACAGTAAGGATTTATTATCAGCAGTCCAGTTTCCCCGTTTAACGTACTCTGTTAACAGTAGGTTCCAATTCATTAGTTCATGGAGCAGATTTATAATTCTTTATTGTATTGAGAGTAGCTGCATACGCATAAACCACACAGTGATATCAGCATCAAAGTTCAATAAGATTCTTATATTCTGCCTGGTAGTGCTCTGGAATGCAAACCTTGTTGGCATTTTTGAGTCTGCTTTACGCACTGTTTTGTTTAACTGTAGGTCCAAAATAGTGATTCTTGAGATTCCGTTTTCTTTGGAGGGGTTTGGATAGGAAGGTTTCATAGACTTTGGCAATTCGAACAGTTTGATGAGTCGATACAGTTGCCTAAGCATGATTACGTAAACCCGTGACAGAGAGCATTACACGTGCCGTCTAGAAGTACGTGATGGATCTGCTGCGGACGTATTGTTGCGAAATTGTGACGGGCGACATTCAATGGGTGCACTGCCTGTTGCCAGTGGCAAGCGCTGGGCTCTGGCAAGTGGCAGCCGCCTCAGTTCCCACCACCGCTGAGACGGCGCGGGTTTGCGTACGTAATCCACACGTGCGCTTTTGCGTGCCCCTTGTACGCGCTCAACTGCATGCCATATCTCTCGCCACCGATCTTATCTACCTCAAGTCCGCCTTTATCCACCGTCTACTGCAGATCACCGCCACCAACAGCAACCAATTCAAGGTACCCTTTCCCGTATCACCGAGTAGTCCTCTATCACCGCACCAAGTAACTTCCCGTTTTCCGATGTACATTAACCGATTTTCTTGTTCATGACCTGCTGAATAGCTGCAGACTGCGTGGAGTATTTACGTATTTATTTGCCACACTTTTTCCTATCGCCTTATCGAATGATAGGCTTTAGCTTTCCTATGCGCCGTTACCATATACGGTCACTCTTTTCGTCCCATAGATGGTCAACTCGATTCCACGTTCAGCATCGGAAGACCTTATCACAGTTACAGAGATGTCCAACCAGAATAACACTGAGAATGATGGTAGTGAGGAGACCGAAAGAACACTTCTTAAAGCATCCAGCTTCTCGACTGGTGATAAACTGACTTCTCCAAATAGCACCTCACAAGCGAGTTTGGATGCCAGTGCAAATCTGCAATCCGATGGCGTCATTAATCGTACTGTTAATGGTTGTTCTTTTCTTTCTTTGTTTGACTCTCAATGTTTTTTTCGATTTTCTGTTAATTTTAACATAATTACATTACCATATCTTCTCTTAAGATATTCTCCCTGCATTCTATTTAACACTACTAGCTTTTCTGTTCACCTGAAACTTCAAATTAAATGCAACTCATACTATTCCATTCCTTGGTTATGTTTGCAAATTTCCTCCTTATTCGTTTCATTTATAGGGTTTAATATGGGGTCGCTTTTGGTTGGAGGAAGTGTTGATCAAGGCATTGAATCCATACATACACAAGCTACGTTTGCTGGCGGGGTATTCAGTTATTTTTGAGGATATTACCCACTAAAATCTCAAAATCGGAGGAGTGTGTTCGTGAACCCTTGTCAAAGTGATTATAGTCGTCAGAAAGCGAAGCTTTTGCGGCTCTGTGCCTCTTCGACGACTTACTTCAGTGTTACCGGTTCTCACACGCCCTTATCACTAATAGTAGGAAAGGTGATTATTTCCGTGCCTATTAGATCGAAAGCAGTTTTGGCGCTGCCCACTGTTAAGTCATCGGAAAGTACCGATCGGTCATTATACTTAGTAGCAGCATTGAGTGCGTTATACCCCTAGCTCTATTGTGTCCTACAAATCTGAGTCACAGAAGCTTTAAAAGTTTTTAACAGATTTTGCGCACACCACTATGTGGGTAATGTATTCATATAAGCGTAGATTTGACCTTAAAACTTTTTAAATCATAGAATCTGCTGATACATACAATTTCGTGTTCAACACAACGAGCAACAACTTTCCCTGGGAGCAGTTGTTCTCACTAGCACCAGCTGACCGCGGGTTAATAAAGCAATTACGGTTCCAGGTGAGTTCTGCCTACCATTATTTCCACGTTTGCCACGTTTGGTTCGCTTCCATTCATTGAGCTAAGCACGAAACCAATCGAATCAGGTAATCCGAAAGTTATTCATGGAGAAATGATAGTGAATTATTAATGCGTGGATTTTCTTTTTAGCTAGAAGAAACAGAAGAATCCAAAGAGCTTCTTTTGCGTAAGCAGCGGATTCTCATGGCTGATCTAGAGGAATGCCAACAGCAGTTGAATCAGGAAAAACGTGATAAACATGCTGTATGCTTGTTGCATATTTTTCTTGAAAGTTAATGGTTACTTTTGGTACAATCCTTTTTTTTGCCTAACAAAATGGTTTTGAGCTAGCAAACTTAGGTAGAAATTACATCACTATACTTTCGGCCGTTTTCAACAGAACCAATCATCTGTGGAAAGCCGTGACAGGGAATATGTTTTTGCTATCCCTAGGCTGAGTTGCGCTGCCAGACAGCAAACCGGCAAAACAGTGACCTGCAATGCCGAGTGGATGAGCTTGAGGAGGAGTTGGAGGAGGCAAATAGGAAACAGCGCCGCTCTGCCCTGGCGGTTCCTGTCACACCTACTTTCAATCCTTATGCCGGTGAGATGACCCAACTCATGGAAGAGCGCAACGCCATGCGCGAGGAACTTGCCCATCTGCAAGAACGTCTCGCGGCGGCCACTACCGAAAAGGCTGGAGTCAGTTTTGTTGCTACTGCCTTCTTACCGCTTCTCTGCCTACCTATCCTGATTGCATCCCCACTTATTTGTGCATTTCCTATCATAGTTTAATCCTGTTTTCTATGCTTAATTTGTTTTTCATGCTTTGAAAAGTCTTCGGGTTGGATCGACGATAGTTTGAAATTTCACTCTACAGGCTACTGATATGGAGTTGGTCTATCAGAAGGCCAAAGTGCACGAGTTGGAAGGTCGACTTGAGCTGGAGACGTCGACGAAGCAACGCCTGCAGTCGACCGTGGAACGACTAAAAGGACAACTGGAACAGTTGATGGGGGAACGTGAGAAGCTGCTAGCAGCAGTGCAGTCAGAGCGACAGAATGCGCGCGGTCTCTCACGCAGTCTGCGCGAGGCACTAGAGGACAAGGAGAGGGCAGAGCGTCGTCTCGCCGAGGAGGAGCATCGACGACATGAGACCTCAAATGAGGTCTCCTCGTGCGTGCAGGAACAGTTGCGGTTGCAGCATGAGCTCTCCCATCTTCTGTTGCGCTGTAAAGAGGAAGAGCTGCTCTCTGTCGTGATGCAAAGTAAACGATTAGGTGATGGGAATAAGATTGAGGCGAATGAAGTGGAGGGTGAGGTCCCCGATGGGGAGTGCTCGAGTGACGTGACGGATGGGAGTGATGTTGATGAGGATAGAGAGGAGGGGCGCTGCACTCACTCAGTCAGCTACGACCAGAGAAATGAGGAAGATGATGGTAGCAAAACATGAGCGGACAATCGAGACGCCTTATTCTTCTCTTGTTTGCAGTTTAAGTTTTCTTTCTTTATACCTCACCGGTCTGCGTACTTTCAGCCTGTGTTTGTTCACTTACAAACAAAAGGACTATAATTGGCTTTCGATGCTTTTGTGTGAAAACTAGATAATGGTGGATGAGTACACCCAGTCCTCTGTTGCTGCTTAGGAATTACACCTGAAGTCCATCAAAGACTAAAATCCACTAATTGATTCAAGTATTTGGGTCATTTAAAAGAGGAAGTGGGGACGCCTCCGGCGCTGCTTGCAATTGTGAACCTCAACGCTTTTCTAGCCCACTACACCTGTGAAAAGCCGCAAATTGAGTGTCTCAGCCCGAAAGTTGAGTTGGGCGTAGATCTATCCCTTATCACAAGGTGCAGCTCAGACGTAGCATTGGATTGCTAGGATCTGGGTACAGTAAAAGTGTCCAGAGACATTTGTAACACGTCGGCACAGGAAATGACGAAGGTAGACGCTCGATCTGTGTTCATCCATTGCTTGCGCAGCATGGCTACCCACAGGAATTATTTTATCTACACCATTTCTACATTTGCCCAGACGGCGAAGTCGGCAAACTCATTTTTCCTTTCAATCAATCCACTATCGAAACTTGCCACATTGATTCACTTAAACATGGCCCCTGAACGCGCATAAGTTGCGGTATAAGCGTGTACTTAGGAAATGTTTTGCACCTATAAATGTTCTGGAAGTACCCCAGTATACTTGCCGATTACCTGGAGAAACTTGACTCCATCTCAATTCATTTGATACGTCCTGTGCCAAAAGTAATGCAGGTAGAATTTTACTCCAAGTGCTATAATTTCGAGCAATAAAAGCAAAACCACATGCTTCCTATGCCCTTCCACAGTGAACGTCATTTCCTTGAAGCAACGACACAATTTGGCCGAAGACGTTCCTTAACTCGTCGCGATAAGTGAATAGATCAATATTACGTTTAGACGCATTCGGAGTTTGCACTTCCTGACCAACCTACCATAACGACACACGCAAAAAGCAGGCGCTACAACAGCGTATAAGCATTGGTAAAATGAGTTGACACGATAATTTTGAAGAATACGGTTTCGGGTACGTCCTGGCAGCCCCTTTTAGATACTTTTGACCACCCATTAATTAGCACCTTATTTAAGGAGCGTCATGATTTTGATAAAATTGAGCGCATGGATTGTGGCATTACACAAGTGGAGACAAGATAAGGTTTAACTATTGTAAGAGACATCACTGCAGAAAAATTGGACTCCCAAATTTTGTGCTCTAACATTTTTACATAAGTAGACCTTGGATTGGTCAGTCAGGACTGGGTTCCAATTAGCCCAATTGTCATCCTCTACGTTGGCCGGTTTGGCGGATGGGAGAAGACGGAATGGATAGCGGTAAGAGTTTAGCGTTCCATCCATCTTTTAGATTGGTCCGATAGCTTGGTCGACGACAGTGATAATTTGGGTGCTTATAGTGCGTCTGACCTATTTTTTGAATAATTTGTTTAGTACTCTCTGAGTCTAGACGTCCTTTGCACGCTACACAAGAAGAGTGTGAGATGGCCAAGGTATTAACGCTTGTTATTCCAGTTTCAAGTACAGCTTCTTTGGTTAAGATGGTTTATTGGTTTCTTGCCTAGTCTTACGTTGTACTTTATAAGTTCCTTCTCTTTTTCATTTCCACTCTCCCATCAGAGTAAACTTGTTTCGGATTTGAGAATCGGAAGTGTCCTTGACATTGGAGAAAAATTTCCACCTTTGTCAGCATTTGGCTCCGGTCGAGGCCGCAAGGACTTATCTAGACCCACACCGCCCTTGAAATATGCGCGAATAGGATATCCGACTTACTTTTCGCCCATCTCACTGCTCTTGGCGAGAGAACAGGGTGATTGCGGACCCTCTTCACGCTATTACCGACTTCGTGACTTCTATTCAAGTCGAGTTTCTAAAACTGAAGATTGTGATGAACGTCCCAGGTGGCCGTCAAATCAGAGCTTCCAGCAGCATATCCAGGGAAGCCTTTGGAGTGTATCATCGTTCGGACTTTCAGCTGTTTATCAAGTAATTGTCCTTTTATTCTCTAAATTAAGCTGCCGAATTGTCTGAGTGCTATAGTGCTGCAAATTAATTGGGAGGCTTGTGCTCATTTGCGTTTTTTATGCCTGTGGTGGCTATGTTCGATTAGTTACAACTCGGTACTTATATCCACATTGTAGCTGAGTGTTCATCACTGCCAGCTTTATTTTGGTCTCTGGTTCACTTTTGTTATAGTACCTAGCGCTCTTCAATGAAATGGCAACCTCTAAGTCCGATTACCGCAGAATCGTACTTTTATAATTATTTCGTCACCTTAGCATCATACAGGATGCGTCAACGCATTGAATTTTAATCACTCGGGCCACTTGATTGCTTCTGCTTCTGACGATACGTGTGTGGCCATAGCCGATTCCTATACCGGAGAACTGAAAACTCGTTTCCTTACAGGACACACTCTGAATGTTTTCCAGGTCAGTTGACTTCCTTCATCCATTATGCTTACTCATTTTAGCTTTGGATATAAACACACTGACCCCTCTTTGCTCATTACCCACTTATTTTTTACCATATGTTCAATGGTCAATGGTAGCCCTGGTACATTGTTATTTTCTGATAAGGTTATCACCCTGATCTTCGCATAACCGACACAGTAAGGCCAATAAATTTGCTGGTTTAGCCAATCCTCGTTGTTTTGCGATGTCCGAAATTGTCTCTTCGTATCAGGTAAAATTTGTGCCAAATCACAATGATTTGAAGTTGGTTACCTCGGCTCGTGACGGCATGGTGCGCCTGGCTGAGCTTCACCCGGGTGGCCAGACAGCAAGGACGACGCGCACTCTCACCACTCACCAAGATGCTTGTCGCAGCATTGTTCTTGTTCCTGAGGAGCCTACTCTTCTCCTCACTGCCGGAGAGGACGGTTCTGTCTTCTCCATCGATCTCCGCATCAATCAACCCGAGCAGTAGGTTCCCTGCCTTGCATCTGAACTTCTCTGGTTTCGTCAAGATATGCCCCGTCTGGCACAAATTAATTCATGCCTTTTAAGTCTTCAACATCCTGTTTTCATTTATTTTCCGATCTTCGAATTTTTTTTCCGCACTAATCTGGACGCACGGACTTGCAAATAAATCTTTGATTTTTTAGGTTACTTCATCTACCTTTGTCACCCTTCTACTCCATATCGGCTAACCCAGCCAGACCGGTGGAGTTTTGTGTTTCTGGAAAGTATGAGTCAGTTGTAAGGTCAGTTTGCATATGTGACACTCAGGCGAATTTCTACGTCAATCATGTAAACCGATTTGGTGGATAGCAAAACTGTTTAATTGAACTATTTGTCTGGCGTTTTCGACTGGTTTACAGAGTGTTTGATCGACGAAAGCTATCTGTGGCATCTCCCAAAGATGGATATCTCCATTCCTTCGCTCCACGTCACCTTCTCTCAAAATGGCAACGCCGACAGTGCAACCGTTTTGATTCTCCTGAGGCGGCCAGTGAGGTTGATTGTATGGCTGACGAGACCCGTGTTGATAATGCACCAGATGACAGCGAGGCGAGCGATTATGATGATAGGGTCGACAGTGATGAAAGTGATTTTGTCGAGGAGGGTTTCTTCTCCTCACGCCTAGGACGCCAGCTACTCAGTCTCTTGCGTGATGATTCGCGAAGTCGCAATCGGGCTCCTTCTCCCCCGGAGCTTGGTGGTGCCACAGCGGAGAGCCATATCGGTCAAAGGCGTTGGTCTCGGAACCGGCCAGTCCGTCTTAATGATCGTGTTGATCCGCTCGGAGATCACTCACAGACCAAGTACAGCATCACTTCGGCCGTGTACAGTTCCAATGGAGATGGTCAGCTTTGCAGATATGCGCTTGTTCGCCCTTTTTTTACAATCATAATCTTACGCTTCAATTTTTTTAGCCATTCTCGCATCCTTTAATGACGAAGATATTTATCTTTTCTATTCACAAGACGACAAGCTCCCACCTCTTCACGTCTACCGGGGCCATCGAAATAACGATTCTGGTTTGCTTTCTTATGTACTTGTTTTCAATAGATGATTCATTCATTAATGTGAAAAGGTAGAAACCTTAGGTGCTACTGATCCTTTGTCTTGGGGATTTTGTAGTCTTCGACATTGATTAGTTCTCTAGTTCTGTGCAGTTGAACGTTTTGCGTTTGTACCCTGCAAAACAGTGAAGGGTGTCAACTTCTATGGCCCTAACTCGGAGTTTGTCATGAGCGGCAGTGATGACGGTTTCATATACGTTTGGGACCGTAACTCAGAGGGGATTGTTCAGTGGCTTTGTGGAGACGTTGCTGGTGCTGTTAACGTTCTAGAGCCGCATCCATTCTGTCCTATGCTTGCTACGTCCGGCTGCGACTACAATATCAAGGTGGGTGTCACCACTATATCTGCTTTGTTTCTGCAGCTTATTGAATAGCTTTGGGAGTGTCATAAATTATTTTTTCCTACTAAGTTGGGCCAAAAGTATTAAATTTATGTGGGATTCGCTCATTTTTGTTTATTTAGGCGTTATTGCTGTATAGCAATTTATTTATTTTTCATTTTTGCAAAATTAATTGCTGAACTTTTGGGTCATATGCATCTTTTTCTGTATCAGATTAAGATGCCCCCTCAGTTGGATTTCATTACTTACGGTGCCAAGCGATATTTCAGCAAATACTTCTTCTCTAGGTTGGGCAATTTTGATGCATTTCGTCTTTGCATTTGTCAAGATCTGGACTCCTATAGGCCAAAGGGGCAACATCGGCCGTCCAGAAACCTGGCTCAAGGGCGTGAGGGATGTTGAGCCTAGTCAACGTCTTCTTTTTGATCCCGGTGATATAGTGGAGTCTATGCAATCACTTCGACGCTCCAGTCTTGCAAAAAATATTTTTGGCGAAGACGAGGACTTTCAGCCTTCCGATGAGGACTTTTCTCCTACTGTTGACGGTGATGGTGATGCGCATGACAGTAGTGATGTGAAAACTACGATTCAACGTAAAAGGAAGTCTTTGGAAGTGGATAATGATACTGCCTCCGTCTCCGTGAGGTTTTCCAAACGGTACAAGAAAGTTAAGGACTCGCCCAATCAAGGTAACAGGCTTCCAGTCGCGGCGGCTCCGCAAAAACATTTGCCTTTTAATTCAAAGGATTTGCAGCTGGTAAGGAGGCGGTGAGTTTCACCGATTTCCAGCATTCCCCATTCTCAATTTCCCCGACTTTTTAGCGAGTTGCAGCTAACTGGGCAGGAAGAAATCGTGATTCACTGACAGTTACCTTCGCATTTGGCCTTCCCGAATTTTTGGTGCGTTCTTCCCAGTCATTATTCCCCAATAAATTGCGTTTTGGCGCCTTCAATTTCAACGATTGTGAAATTTAGCTCACTATACTCTTTACTGCTGACCTAGTGGGTTAGATTTCTCGTTGGTAATGTGGAGTGGATGCGTTTGGGCGATTACTTTTTAATGAAAATGCATTTTTAGTCCGTTCGTCTGTACGGAGCCACTAGAGTGGTTGTGAAAACAATTGACTATTACGAAATTAATAAAAATTTACCCTACATCTCTGTAGGTGCGGCAAATCTGATTGTTTAAGATAAATTTTTTGCCGTGTTTGCATGTAAATTTACTGCAGTGCAATTTGTTTTAATTTCGCAAGACTAGGACCGCCTTCTGGTAGTCCTGTCAAAATGCTAAACCTGTTAGCCGAGGCGATATCCCAATTGGTAGCTTCTTTGGCTCCCAACTTTTCTTTTTCTCTGCAAATGGGGATTGGTTTTTGAGTAACTCCGTTGGTTGTAATGAGGTACAGCACAGCATTTTGATAAACTGCCACTGTTCTACGTCGAAAAATGCATACAATATCTGGTTTTTTTGACTGTTTGACACCCGTATTGACCGCCGCCACTTCCACGACACACTTTTCTTTAGTTTTGTCACCAGAAACATTTGATTGACCATTCTTCCAGTCAAATTTGTAGAAAAGTGTTTGTAATTATTATGTCTAAGCGCAGAACCGAAATTGTCTTTAAATGCAAAATGTGTGGTTCCATTTTTACTGAGAACTGATCCCCTTCTGAAGCCAATTATTCAGTAAATCCTGTGTGTTTTTACACCGTTTTTCTGTTTTTTTTTCAAACGACAGCGTCCGGCGCTGCAAGTAACCTACGATATTGCTAGCCACCGGATGACAGATTTCCTCCGCCGCCGGCATTCTACCAACATGAGTGACGATAGCAGTGACGATGAAGTAGCCAACGGTCGCGGTCATCTTGGGGAAGTGGTAGAGCCTGCCATAGATCATATCAGCGATGGTGACGGGGGAGATAATACCAGCTTATCAACCTTTTCCTCTTCATCTACCTCAGAGTCGACTAGCTCCTCTTCTATAGCTCCTGGTATTGACCCATCGTCTGGAGCCCAGAGCCATGATGGATATCGCTGTGACTAAATTATGTGTGCATACAGATCTATTCCAAAGGTTTGCTCTTTCTCACTAGTCCGTTGAGGCATGAAAATATTGTTACTGAATGGAAACTGGTGGTGTTTCGCTTTAGAACGGGCGCATGGTGCTTGCTAAGGAGGCTATTATCTCTTGTAATGGTCAATTAGCAGCCAGGGCGGCATGAAAAGTGATGGTTTAGACAGGTTTTATGATCCCGTTTGGAGGTTTCTGAATGAGCTACGTTGGCATTTTTGACAACCTTGAGGTGGTGAGAGGCGTCGAAGTGCGAGGATTCATTATCAAAGCGCAAAGGGGTTGAGCGACCGCAAACACCGTCGAGAGAGAAGGGGTGTGGGGTCGCCGTTGATGCCCCCATCGGTAATCGGGTTCCATACTGTTCTGTCCAGAGTGGGACCTATAAAAGGGTGCTGTCAGAAGCGGAGGTGCACAAGTATCTTTTGGAACGCCAAGTTGCATCATCCTCTGGGGAAGGAAGGCAATGTAGACTAATCCGCTAAACTAATCGATGTAGGCTTCAAGTGAAATAGGCAACTGCTTAAGCGAGCGTTATCGCACAAGCGGCGGGAACTGAAGAGTAAGTGCACAGTCAGTCATTTCTTGAATTTTGTTTTGTATTCTAATCCATCTTCAAGATGTTGACTTTGGGCTTACTGTCGAGATCTGAACCGGTAGCAGACAACATGTAAGCAGACTGTCATTATTTACCTCTTTCTTTAGATGCCTACATGGCGTACGCAAGTCGTACTCGTATGGCAGGAAATGCTATGTGAGAGATTCGGGGTTTCTCACGATCCCATTTACTCCTACGCTGTCTAGCTGACAAGATTGATCAAGAGATGACGTCTACAACATTCGGTTCCTCCTCAGGTGGTTAATGTTGCCTGCCTTGCTACGAGGTAGGTATGATTGATCACTTAAGAACTAACAAAATGCATTCAAAATGCAGATGTTACAACCAATGCACTTCTTTAAATAAATGAATTTGGTATTGCTTAATCATATTTTTGAGAATTTTTGCGATTGAGTCATTATTTTGGTCTCCCACCTTTGTGAAGCTAATACTGGCCTATTTATTTCTATGTATATTTTTTAATATTTTGTCGCCTAAACAATAGTCAACTTACCATTATTCAACTAGCGTCAAATTTACTTTAGTTTTAATCAGCATGAACGCTGCTGATTCTATAAATTTGTGCTTCCTCTAGCGCCAACCTGTGATGTTTGCCGGGGAAGTTGCTCAGGTTGTTATGTCGATCAGCGCTCAGTCGAGTCTAACTTTGACCGAAAATCGACTTCTTGATTCTTCTTTTGAACTACTTCGTAGCGATGAAACTGCCAGTGTTACAAAAGAACATTCTCTACCTTCTAAAATGCGGAAGATAACTCTGAGCGGAAATGAACACGAGAGCCTCGATAGCAATTTTTCAGCCCTTTTGCACCAAGTGGACTGCACTTTGGAGGCTCCGGCTGATATGGTTTTCCAAACTTCCGGAGATCTTGCAAAGAAGTCAGCCGATATTATTGAATCCAAGATTGCATCATCTTCTGATATGAGTGGGGCTAAGGTATAACACACGTACTGCGTTTTTAAATTTTCTAGTTTGACTTAATATGCTATGTCATGTCCTCCTTGAATCCTCGAAATTTGCCTTCTGTGCCCGAGAACAAAACAAAACTTATTCGACTACTCAAAGGTGTGGAAGAGCATGATCCCGAATTTGTTCTAAAGGTGTGTTGGAACTCCATCTTACACCTTCTAGACTGCGGTTTATTGCAGGAAAGTGTTGAACATTAGGTACACTACGAATTTTATCATAGCCTTTTCTGCTAATTCACTCGCTTGTCGGCCCTATCTGTCAAAATACTTCTCTGCTGCGGTTGGACTTCCTTCAGATTGGCTTAAAATAATAGAAATATATAGAGTTTGGTTTTTTTAAGCTAACCTGGTCTTTAGTCTCTTGATTCTTCAAAGAAGTTTTCTTTACCAAACGCTTTGAGACGGGCGATGGTGGTAAAATTTCAAGAATTTGATCAATACCAGCTCGGTAGGTTGCCATTATTGAAAAGCTGATCGCCTTTAGCCAAATATAACAGGGAAACAGGTGAAACAAAAAGAAATGGGAAAACGCATAGAAAGGATGAGTCGCCAGGATTTACGTTGTCATTGAAAAAAATGATCCGCCATTTGCACATATCTCAGCCCGTTGACATTATCATGAGTCTTTTGGGCAAACCTTATCCCACAAGCATCTCAGATTTCATCGAGAGTGGTCTTCCCGGTGATTGGGATCCCGATCTTGCTGGAAGTCGTATGCGTTTGCCTGTGCCATATACCTGGGAAACGGAGCTTTCGAAAACCCGAATGGAAGATCAACTCGACGCTTGGCACAATCTCATCGGTAAAGTACCGTTTTGATGGACCGCGTCAACCACGCATCTGATTTAAATTCCATTACTTTACGAGCATGTTTGACCTGTAACTTTACTAGGGTTGGTTTTAAAAACAAGCAAGTTTATCAAATTGCGTTTTACTTGAAGACTCTGGAAAGCTTCCCTATATGGCTACGCTACGCAATCTTCGCAACCTCCTTTTGGTTGGCATAGACGAAGTCCATGCGGAAAAGGTGCTTCGCAAACTGACGGCTGAAGTAAGTTATTTTTGGAAAATGCAATACAAATAGACGTAGAGTCGTTATTATTGTTGGTTTTTTGAAAAATAGAGGGAAGTCGCATCGTCAAAGCAACTACCGTTTAGATACTTGAGTGCTTTCACTGCCCTCAAAGAACTTCGTGCCGATAAAGAAGCGCTATCGGATTTGCCGGAAGAGGTTCATAAACGTGGTAAGGATGAGAGTTCTTTTGTCTCATTGTTTAAACACAGCATTGCTTTACATTTGCTTTGATTCCGATTATGTCTACTCTGGGTTCTCTTGAGCAATTGGCTTGGTTGTGAGATTCTGATCATTGCATTTTTGATGCTTTTAGAGGGAAGAAAGGAGAAAATAAGAAGGAAACGCCTAAGCGAGTGAGTGCTAGAAATTTTAGGACCTCAAATATCTTGCCATTCTCCAATTTTTCGCATAAAAAATTCCTCGAAATTAGCTGTATTTTGTTAGCTCTGTCATCTGGTCGCGGCAAATATATATATATGTTTGTGCTCCTCCTGCAAAACAGCAATGTGAGATTCCATGGATCATTGCCTGGTAGTGTTGACCTATCAGACGCGTAATGACTTTACCATGCAAACTTGGGGCAATGCCGCAGTTTTCTGAATCACTTCATGCAGGTTTTCTCCTCTATTACTATTGCCGTTTTGGTTTACTTCGAGTAGAAGTGGTCGTATCTCCTGTTTTGATTAGTATAGTTATCCACATTCAAACCAGTTTTTTTTAATCAATAATTTTTGCACTAATCAACTGCATTTGTGTACAGGCTTGATCTTAACAAAGTGAAGACTTTTGAAGATGCAATCGAACGAGCATTTAATCTCGCCGTTCACCTCAACCTGCCGACAGTATCTGGATCCACTTTGATCATTGTGAACTTGCAGGAGAACTTGTCGCCCGATTTGTGTTTTGGGACCAATGTACGCATAGAGGTTTAAGTTGGCTGTAAAGATTGCATATGCGGATCATATCATTTTTTGTCATTGCACTGCGACAGAAGTTCACTTTTTAATCGCTTACCTCTCCCCAGTGCGTTTCGTCTCAACTGTTGCTGGCCTTCATGTGCATGGCAATATGTGAAGACTATGATGCCATCTTTCACCTATCGCCCAATGTTGTTTGCTGTTCGAAATACTTTGCCTCACTCATGCCCGGAGAAGGTGCCCTACTTGAAACTGTCAAAAGGGTTTCCACCATTCTAATGGTAACATATCTTCATTTAGCATTCTTTTTAATGATGTATTTAACCTACTGAAACATAATTATGCAATTTGCTTCAAATGTTTAAATTTATTTGCAAATTCTTGACACTTGTGGCATTAATATTGGCTCCATGAAACCCACGCAAAACATCTTATTATTGGTAACGCCTCGTGCGTCTTTCATAGTGCTCTAAACGTTAGTAAGTTTACGTGTGTCCTCTTTCAGGAAACACCAGTAGATCCTGCCAAGCTCAATCCTATTGGATCTACTGTAAGCTCACACACTGGCCTTTTCATAAAGTAATGATAAAATATTTTGCTGGCGTTAATGGGCGTTTACATTTTATTAAAGCTTCCAGTGATGGATCCTGATAAAGTCTTTGGACAGATTTTAACGAGTAGGAAGAAGGTGAGCTATCCTATTGGTTATTTCGTATCTATGCTCTTCGTTGAATTGTATAGTATGCTTCCATGGTTGTTCTTGGCAACCTTGTGGCCAGCTACAGGAAATGGCGGGAAATCTACAATAGGCACGTGGGCTTTGTTCATGGCATTGCTGTGTAAGTTCTCCCATTTTCACAATACTGCTTGCTAAATATTAGTTTTGTGATCGCCGTGTCTTTACCGTCATACTGGACCTCTTCCTAGGCAAAAGCTACCATTTGTGCAGGAAATTTATTTCATGAATATAAATGCGCCTTTATTTAGTCTCGCTTATTGTGGAATCAAGTGGAGCTATCATTTCTTACAGTTTAGTCTGTTTTTTTACGTACGGTGTATTGTCCCTGTTGGTTAACATCGGGGTTGGATTGTACTAAAGTATTTCAAAAAACGCGCTGTAGCTACGACGCACCCTGTGTGTCAGAGGACTGGATGTTGCTTCAAGACTACTCCGACTCCTGCATTCAAATATTGGCACACCTGGGGAATCAATCCCTCGTGAAACAGGTCGAAATGGTGGATCGTCAGTTGGACCTCTCGGCCAAGACTTACACTAATCGCCATCCGACCACTCTAGTTTCCAAAACCTGTCAAACAAGCATTGAGCTACCGACGAACTTTCTACGAGGCGGTGGAATAGCACCCGTGCAGGTTTTCGTCTCTTCCACATTTCAAGACATGTATGGCGAGCGAGATCTTATATCTGGCCTCATCTTCCCTGCCCTCCGTAAGCAACTCTCTCACCTCGACTATCCAGTCCTCCTCAATGAAATTGACCTCCGCTGGGGCGTGCCAGAGGTCTTTTCTCAGACTGGGGAGAGTCTGCGTATGTGCCTAGAGAAAGTGGTCACATCCGACTACCTTATTTTGCTTCTCGGTGAACGGTATGTCACTTAGTTATCATTCCTCTTGTTTTCCTTAATGATTGTATTTCGTTTATTTTACACTGTATAGTTCCTGAACTTTTTGTGCATTTTCCTGCACACGAACATAGTGATGATTAGTATATCTCTTCTTCTTCAATTTTCTGACATTTTAACAAAGTCCTTTTTTGGAGGGGCATTGCGCAAAGCAGAAAATTGTCTCATGTTACAGGTATGGCTGGGCGCCTAGTGAAGAGGTCATACAGGCACTTCCCCCAAAGCTCTTTGGACAAGTGATGAAGATTTACAAGAAGGGCATGTCCATTACGGAGATGGAAGCCCGTTTGTTTATCCAACAGAACTGGAATAGAAGAAAAAATCTTTTTTGTTTCTTGCGTGATTCCAATTGTTTGGAGTAAGTTCCTCCCGCGGCAAAGGGAAGTAGGAATCGAGGCGTCCAGAGGTGTATGGTGACATTTGCAATTCCTTTTTCATTTAGGAGTGTACCTTCGGATTTGAGAAGTACATTCGTACAGACTTCACAACATGACCGTGATAGACTGTTGGAATTCAAACGATTTCTAAAAGAAAACGGCCTCATACTACTGAACACGTAAGTAAATGCCACACCTTGAAGAGCTGTGTTCACTGTTGATCCACCACTCCAGGTTTCATCGTTTTTCGTAGATACCCCGCTTCGTTTGCAGGCAAGGTCGGTTCGACGCCCATGATGGGTAACCTGGGGACTTTGGGCGAGGCGTTGTTCAAAGGTCTTTACACTTCAATATCCGACTGGGCTAGATCTCATGCCCCTCTTTCGGTAAACAAATTTTCTTACTCTTATGTTTGACAAACTTGTTAATAATCCAGCATTTTTCCAACCCGGTTGGAAGTGATGGAGTCTAAAGGAGGGAGGCTAGCAATCCACGTATTCGAGTTTATCAATTAATTGGGTATTTTTTGCAGTCCAAAACTTCTAATTCAGGGCAAAGAGTTGGCTTGCTGAAGTTGACACTAAGAGCAATGCCGATACATGGATTAGGCTGTATCAGCCCCACAGAATCGGCGAACCTCGCCTGTAGCCATGGTATTCAATATGAGGTCTGTTTTTAATTGACTGTTGCGCTTTGAGGCGAAATCACATGGTGGGTGTAATCAGATGATGCAACATCTCTGCTGCTGCCGCGCTGTGAATCGCACTCACCAATATGCCCTGGCAGCGCGCACACTGTCTTAGCACATTAGAAGCGAACCTGTTTTAAATGGTGTGTGGGGCTAATTGTGGCGGGTTAGGTGTATTGTTTTGATCGGTACGCGCGTATTGGTGGTTGAAATAAAACTACCGCCATTGTCTATCTTTACACTTATGTAGTGGATGAGTATGAAAATGATGCAGTACCTAGCTAGAATCGACTCTGTACGCAAGATATCTGCCATTAATAATCGTCATATCACCTTGATCGAAACGCCAGCAGCAGAAGTGTTACGATGTGTGCTATTTTTGTTTTCAAGCCCTCGCTTGAAGGTGGTGAGATCCGCCAATGTGGCTCGTCCGTGCCAACTGCGTATCTAGAAGCGATCGCTGCTTCTGTGACCCCACGACATCTCCAGGAGGCCCTCCGCGCGCTCTTAATTGATCTCCCCATGCGCGGTGCTCAAGTCCGACTCTCTCGGCTGGATGCGGTCAGCCAGCGTCAGAAAGCTCGCCTCACCCAAATGCTTCCTCTCACAGGTGCCAAAAGAAGGCACGAAGAGCGTATTTGTAAGTCTCCCTCACTGAAGCCAAGGCTGTATGCCACTGAAAAGGTCTTCTACTTAGCAAAGCGATGCAGAATTCGACTTTGGAGCATAAACCGGAAAACGTACTTTTGTCTGCGCTCTATTTCTTCCTTCTGAGAAATAGCAAAGTAGTCTATTTTGTAGGAAACTTCAAATTTCAATTTCCATGTCGAAACTCGTGTATTTTTTCCTGTTTTTTAATCATTAGTACGCGACGGTGGTGTGCTTTGTTTAATTGGTTCTCACGGCAGCGGAAAGACAACTCTGGTCTCGGCACTAGCGGTTGTCTTATCAGACCCAACCTGGACGCCCGACGCGGCTATCACTTCCACCCTCACATCTTCCTTTGATTCGCGTTTCGCCTCTAAGACTGAAGTCTCTGAAGCCTTTCGAAATCGCTCGCGAGTCTTTGTGCACCTTACAATGGGTGCCTACTCTTCGACCACTCGCCACGCCGGCCTCCTTTTGTGTGCTATTCCACAGATGACACAGGTGAAGCAATTACTCGACACCTGGATTACGAGTATGTTCAATGAATTGCGAAAGCCCACCAGTGGACCTAACCCTGCCCTTGGGCAGCGATTGAACGCTTTGGAGAATGAACTACAATCAGCCGGAATTGCGAATTTTGCTCTTGACTCCGACCTTGTGTCAGTAAAGCTCTATTTTTCGCATAGTTTAAATGTGAACTATAATTCTCACATTCCCATCATTACTTTTTTTATAGCAAGAGCATTGAAATATTCCATAAATTATTGTGGATTGTTGGGGAGCATGTTAAGAATCACTACATATTCATCGTTGACTCCGTGGACCACCTTGTGCCTGCGAATCTGACTTGGATTCCGGAAGTAATTCCAGAGGTAGGTCAAAAAAATATGTACGATAGGTCGATCATAGAAATCTGCACTAACGTTTGTCAAATTCGCCTATCATCATTGGTGAACAGTACGGTTATGTTCATGTACTTCTCTGCCGTTCACCTCTACCTCTGGTGCAAAGCAGACCATTCTTCCGGATGACTGCTTTTGTTTTGCTTTGTCTTTTAGAATGTGAAGTTCATTTTAACATTGAACGGTGAATCAAAGGCAGCGCGCACTTTGTCGGTTCGTCCAGACTGTCTTTACCTGCGGATGAGCGAACTCTCACGGAACGAAAAGGCTGCCGCGATTCGATGCTACTTTGCGCAATACGGCAAGGTTCTCAGCGAAAGTGGATTTGGCAATCAGGTAGTTTACAAATTCACCTGTTTAGTCCCGCTTGCATCATATTTGCAAAGGTCTGCACCAACATACATTCCTGAGCGCTTGTTCGTACGCGTAAGCTTCAGAAAACACTTACGCCCACACTATTCGCCAAACATACAGGCATGAACGTTAAAGTTAAGAAAAAATACTGCATGTTGATGGAACTATTATCATCTCCCAGTTTTTGGAGATAAGTTGTCAAATAATTATTATTCCATTTTAGCTGTCAAGGCTAATCAGGAAGCGAGAAGCTGGCCTTCCTCTGTACTTAAAAATGGCCTGTGATGAATTGCGGTTGCATTCTACCTTTGAAAATGTGAGCTATTTTACTATTAGCTTTAGCATTTTCAAGCACACTTGCATTATTGCGTTGTTCTGTGTCAGCGTTTACTGGAAGGCTGCCTACCCAACTCAAGGCTATCGTGACTTTGAGTTCAACTTCTGTGGGGTAGGCTCCATGTTAGTGATGTCACCATTTGGGTCATCGTTTCCTGCTTAATTTAAACTGTGCCTTCCGGTGCCAATTTTAACATTTTAGGAGGCAGTTCCAAAATACAAAGCTTATCTTAGCTTTGGAATCATGCACATCACAGCTATTAACACAGATGCACTGAATGTGATCTACTTTTGTTAGCTGGCAGCATTTTATAAACGCTTTCATTTTCTTGCCATCACTTCAAGCTGGACAACAATTTGAAGAACCTGCCAGAACACTTACCTGACCTCGTAGCCCACATTGTGGCACGGGCATCGGTCTATTGTGGGGAAAACCTTGTCAAAACTGCACTTAGTTGCATTCTCTGCTCACGCCACCCACTCTATCCGGCGCAGCTCCAGCGTATGATCAACATCTGGCTTTCTGCGAACAGCAAACAAGCCACTTCCCAAGCAGTCGCTTTTTTCAAGGGTGATGGAGACGAACTACCAAAGGAGGATCCAACAATACATCCCGTGCTTACCACAATGGCTCTGAATGTTCTCCTCTCACAACTCCAACCGCTTGTCATTGGAGTAGAGTCTACCGACGAGAGCAATCGTGACCTCGGGGTATCGGGAGCAGAGCAGTTCGAGGAGGCAGATGGCGAAGAGAGACCAGAACTGAGTCTCTTCACTTCTGGGGGTCTACGGTTGTGTAGTCTGGAGGTGGCAGACGTAGTCCGACGCCTGTGCTTTTCATCCTATGGGGCTATCAACCGATTTTCTGCCTCACGTCGCATGGGTTACGTCAAAAGTGCTGTTGATGGTCAAGGCAGCGACGAACCTCCTCCACTTAGTTCTACTCCTACAGAATTGCAAACTTACCGATTGCTGCTTTACGAAAATTACGACAATTTGAAAGACAAAGTGTACTATGCGGTGAGTATTATTTTATTCATTACTTAGTCTTGCACCCATTGCTCTATTCCGGTATTTGATGTAGCCATCGAGTTGGGTGTATCGAAATTAGTTCCGATGAATTTTCTTAAACTCTCGTTCCTTATCTATGGGTACCCGTTTTGTTGATGAATTATGCCTGAGGCTATTTCTGATTTTTTTTCACATATCATTACGGCGTTTTTGTCTACAATCTGATCCCAGTTTATTTAATACTGGCCACAAAACAGTAGGGTAACATCTTTGATTTGTTTTTTGACACGGAAGTACGTTCCTTTTAAAAATACTTTTTATATTGTAGTTTCGTGCAGAAAAGCTCAACCTTGCCGTATCAATACTGAGCGATATTGTCTACATTCAACAAAAAGCGCTGAATAACGACATTTCAGGCGTGATTGAAGAATTTCTCGGGTCTGGTAATGTCTGCTTGTGTTTTGCCAACTGCTGTTTGGCTTGAAAGTCTTTGACTGAAAGTAGCCTATTTTACGCTCAAATTAGGGCAATGTTGTGTTATCCGATCACGTCGTCTCCTTGTCATAACGCGATTGTTCTGTATGGTATTGTTGGTACATAGCTAAAAGTGCTACTGCTTGATAGTTTGTGGTGGATTATAAATACAGATCCGAGTATCATTCGCTCCAAGGAAATGTATATAGTGAAAGCTGTTTCTTGCTGAGGGACGGTTACTATTTTTAGCAATCAAGTGTACCATTACACCAAATTACCACGATGTTAGTCTCAAGTGGATTTGGTAAATGCATTTATGACCACTTTAACCTTTTTTACTCCCTTGATGAAAGGTATCTGTGATCCTGCTACGAAAACCGCCTGGTTGGAAATTATTGACAAGGAGCAGAGCAAAATTTTTTCTGCGATTAGACACTTCGTCCTTCGGTCTGGTCATATCTTGGCTAGGTGTGTCTACAATTATGTCAGTATTTAGCAGCCAATAGCACTTTATCTTTAGTCATGTAGTAATCTTCCATTACCTACTTCGAAACAGTTGATAGCTGTTCTCCAGCGAATAGCATATTGTCTACCTTTTATTTCATCATCTCAAACGGCATTCACTATAGATTTCCCTATTCAGATCCGTAGTACGTAACATTCTATTGATTAATGATGCTCGTGAATACTATAGTTTGAAGTAACCCCTTCAACGATTAAAGGCAGAGAGGGAGGTGGATCAGGGTTCGAAGAGGTGCATCATTTTGCTACACTTCCTTGTAGGTTCCCTCAGCTAACGGGGCAACTCCTCTTGGAAAGCCTTCCGGTGTATTGCAAAGCCACTCTAAAGGAGGAGCTGGAGAGAAAAGTTGGGCTTCAAAGCAGCTTTGCGGTTTCGCGCTGCAACACTTTGAGTACCGACTGCCTACGCGATGCAGAGATGGTCTGGAAGCCGGAGGCGATCATTTCTCCAACTGAGCTTGCCAGCGATGGACATGAGATTATTGCCTGTGGTGACATTAGTGGAAGCATAACTCTCTTGGATGTTTCATCCGGCAAGGTAGTTGGTGTTTCAAAGGCTCCCCATCAGAGTACTTTATCAATACTGTTCCCTTATGTATATTTGTGTACCTCTGTGCTCTTTGCAGGTGTTAAACACTTTGTATGGACACAGCGGTGCCGTGAATGGGATTGTTTTCATCTTGCCTCAGACAAGTGATATGGCGACACGTTGCATGCTGCTTTACTCAGTCTCTGCAGATTCAACAGCATGCCTGTGGAAACTCGTGCCATCGAGCGTCGGTGAGAAAGGTCTGGTAGGTGTGAGAATAGCGCGTATCTCAGGATATCACGATCGTGCTATCACGGCCTGTGCCTGGGACTCCCAGCGAAGACATCTAGTCACTGCAGGTCTTGATGGACTGGTGGACTTCTTTGCTGTTCAACTCTCCCTTGACGGCGATTCAGACGGTGAAACCAACTCCGTCTCTGGCTATAATTTGGAGTCCTTTAGGAGACCTCAGCGTTTCTTCTCCACCCAACATCAACCAATAAATGCAGTGGTTCTCGTGGAGGACAAAATTGTTGTGGGTTGCTGGAATGGCACCCTGTGGGTATTTGAAACAGGCACGCAAAGAGGTAGAAATGTACGTGTTCTCGTCTAGTTTTTGTCGCCATTTTGTGGACTGGTGCGCGGACACTGGTCCAAGATAAAAGTTGCTGAATTGCAAGTGGGATGACACATTTGAGGAATTTGTAAAAACTGAAACTTAATTAGGTAACAATAATGTCAGGGTACCAGTCGATTATGATGAGGAAAATTTTTTTCTATGCCTGATTTGTTAATGGTTTCTTCTAACAAGGCTACCAAGGTTATGCTCGTGGGCTCAGAATGTGGTGCGCTGCAAGGGGAGACCCGTAATGGCGCCTACTTTGAGCAATGGGCTGGCGTTCGGGGTCTTCATGCAGCAATTGTGGCGCTCGCTTACTCAGGGCCCAAATGCGACGTCATTGCGTGTGCAGATTTCGCTGGTGAAGTGACTCTTATCAATGCCAGCACTCTTGAGTGCATTGCTCACTTGGAGAGCACGCCCCGTATGACTCCTCGGCACGTTTTTAGTAGGCTATGCTTCCTCAAGCAAAAGGGTAGTGATGACTGCCTACTGGCACACACCGGCTCCTCTGCATCAGTCTCTGGAGCAATTTCTCTATGTAATATTGAACGGCCCCACAAATTCGGTAAGCCGATTCCTCTTTTCGATTAATTTTTCACACGAAAGTGATAGAAAATATACATATGATCTTCCTATATTTAGATACTTTATTTGAGGAACATGTGAGAGGTTTGGAGATATGCGTTGGAGTCAGCCTAACAAAGTCCGTAATGCTCTTTGGTACTTGCAACGGGGAAATCGCCTGCTTTAGTGCTGATGCAGAAAAGCGTCTCATTCAGCTTTGTCCTCCACCCCAAAATAACGCCTCTAAAATTCAGGCTCTTGATTGTTTCCTCTTCGGTGACGTGGCTAATTTCGCGTTCCTCGTTCACGGCTCAGCTCGCGGAGATGTCACGGTACGCCTTGCCATTACGCTTGGTTCTCTTAACAAGTCCGTGTACTTACAAATATAATTGTTATCCTTTGTTCATTGCAGTTCGCTACTTTTTCAACAAAAACACATACCAATGGAGTTTTGAAATTGAATTTGCTAGTTGGGGAGGCTCAACAGCCCTTCTCCGTTTGGCCCCATGCTTACGGCCATCAGGAGGGTGGGGGAGGTGAGGCTGGCGGGACGCTTGCCATTACCGCCTCGGCTTCCCAAGGCTTCGTCGTCTCTGGTGGTGGGGATGCCGCGTGCTGCTTCCATATGTTTCAACTACAGGATCTAAGCTTCATGGGTTGCAACTCCCATACGATCAACAGTGACTTCAGAGTAGTTGCTCACTCTTCAGGCGTTTCTGCACTTGCTTCTGTCAACGATATTGCTGTCTCGGGGGGCAAGGACGGGGTCAGTGTGATTATACTTGTACAGATCCTGCCTAATCTATTAATGGTGTGTTCGTAAAAATATGTGCATCTGATTTCCTGCCATAATTCAAAGTGGAACCGAATGCTTCAATGAGTGACGGTTCTTTATAAGTTGCCACTAGTAATGCTCTTTAATGTTATAATTGGTCATTTGATCGATTCGGTAAGCTACAAACTTATGGCGGTGTATTTATTAAGGCCTGTAATCCTGAAAGCAACCGAAATATGTGCGTGAATTTTAATTCAATGTCGATCATGAATTGCGTGGTATGTTACAAACTACTTTGTTCAGCTTTTTAATGGTTTTGGGAACATTTCGGTTGCACAATTTGGTGCCATGACTACCAGCAAAAATGCTACCTATCATATTCAACTCTTTAAAGGTACCGTCTCATTTCCCCTTTGTTGCTTCTAGCTCCTTGCCGTTTATCGAGTGGATAAGCAAGAGTGCTTCCGACCAGTCATCGTTCTCGATTCTGTGCCTCAAGCTCATCGGGATTGGATAACATGCCTCGCAATAGAGCAGAAAGACTCCGAGCATTATTTAATCGCCTCGGGAGGAAATGACCATGCTGTCGGGGTGTGGTTGCTCGACGCTGAATCAAAAGTTGCGATGAACCCTCTCTCTCAGCTCTGGTTTGCCACGGAACATGTCCAACCTTTGACCAGATTTTCTTTCAAGGTGTGCTTCGCTCTTTAACCCAGATTCATTACCAGCTGGGGTTTTGACATACCTTGGTAACAATTGTATCTGCAAAAGCGTTTAACTTGGAGCTTTATCACTTCTCCTATAAACACGCAAATGGTTCGGTTAGGCGATGTGGACAAAATGCAGACATTTTGTTTATTTAGATTTTTCTTCACTAGACGTTGATTATATTACTAACCCTTCATGTGTTTCCTCGTGTTGCTGTTTTAGGGTGGACTGCTGATCTCAGCTTCTGTAGATGGAGTGGTAGTGGCTTGGGAGGCGACGGTGTCCTCCATGCGGAAATTGCGAAAATTCACACTTCTGGACGGCAAATTGGTGATGATGAACCTCACTGACTTTGAAAAGTCGATTATAACTGATAAGCCCACGCTCCCGCCTGATGACTTAGGTGAGATATTTTTTGGCCACAGACTGTCTGTGTCAACAGTGGCTCAAATCGACGAGTATGACACAATGTTGTCTAAGGGATGTGAGTTGTAAATTGGCATCATGGGAATGTATTATAGTTTATTAAATTAGTCTGATCGAGAGACTTTTTACTCTACCACCCATTGTCGACTTGGGAAGATGGGGATTTTTTATCTATTGGTAAAAAAAGTGTTTTAATTTCATGGTTGGGGTTATGCTTCCAGTGGCTTAAATAGGCCTGACTAACCTGTGTAATATCATCCAATCAAAACTCACAATAATATCCTTATTCTATGCTCTTCCTAGACTCTGATGTCGATTTGGACGCAAGGCCTGGTGACCAGGACAGCGGTGGGGTGTTGCCCACCACAAAATCTAAAGGATTCCGTCACGTCACAGTAGACGAAAAGGCGCTGGATCACCGTGCACTCGTCCGCCTATGCATTGCTTGCGTTCACTCTGATGCCAGCCTTGCTGTGAGCACTATTTCGCCATTTTTGCCTCGTAGAGAGCTTTCCTGTGCTGGACATGCCAATGTCACTGACTGTAGTACAATTCACCTGGTCTCGAGCGCGGAGAGTGGTGCCCTTGTCTCCGCTTGCACCACTGACTCTCAGTCTGGTGAGGTGTGTCTCTGGCGATTGGACAGCAAAGAACCCATGCCCAGTAAGCCCATGATTTTCTCTACTGGCGGTATAAGCTCGTTTTTCCCATTAATAGACCTATTTTTTCACTTTATTCCCTTATTTGTCGTGCAGTGGGCTATAACCCACAACAAAGGCCTGGGAACATTTGTTCCTTTTTTAAACCCTTAATGAAACTAAAGCATTGGATTTATGGTATTTTCTTCGCTTTTCTACGCACGCAGACGTAACTCAGATTCCACACCACGGGGTAATAACGGTCATGAAGGAGAGCAAGGGATACATTTTCGCGGGTAGCGATGACGGTCGCCTCTTAGCCTGGCGTGTCAAGGATGGACGCCAACTAATCGTTAAAAAATTTGTGCTGAGTGGCTGTATAAATGATCTGGCTGCAAGCGTATCCTGTCAGCAGAATGGGATCCTCAAGGCAACAGTAGCTGTCCTCACCGGTCGATGCGTTTACTTTTTGACACTCTCTGCATCAACAGATTCGGAACTCGTGTTTGATTTTTCAAGGTGTGCTCCCACTCAGCTGTATCAAGTTTTTATCAGTTGCAAGTCGCTTAATTGCTCTGTACTTCAGTGCTACATGCATCTGTAAGTCTTCCAACTTGTTTAGTTTTGCTTTTTTTGTAGACTTGATCTGCCTACGGAATTGTATTCCATCATCCTAATTCACCCAATGTTGGATCCTGCCAAATCCTCTTTCGTAGTAGGAACGGGTAAACATGCTTTGATTTGTCAGCAGTCAGGAAAAGCGCCAAGAACTCCTGCTTTGTAAGTCATTAGAACACTTGCCATAATGAGTAAACTGTTAGCATCATTTTGTGCACCAGTATGAAGGTTGCAATCTTAGGTAAACTGATACCTTTGCACAAGTGTAAGTGTAGCTGGAGTTTTCTACTCTGCAACAGCGTAAAGTACTTTATAATTTTGCTGCTCACTTTTTAGGCTTACGGATGGCATTGTAGCCTCTTTGTATCCATATTCCCACAGGTGAGTTCTGCTAACTCGTAAAGCTCGCTGCATTGCATAAAAGTGCTCTCGATTTTCTCTTAACTCAAAGGCAATTGCTTTTTAAGGTTTAGTCTTCGCTTAAATTGATTCACAGCCTTTAAATTGCCCTGTTATCTTAGTGTCTCTTAAATCCGACAAAAGCCTTTTCGTCCTTTTGCTGTTCTCGAGTAGTCCATGATTTTTAAACTTGTATTTTCAACTTACCATTCATCGATACTTTTAGCACCATCTTTGGAGGAACGGCACATTACATCGGCCTTTGTGATGGCAAAATGGAGTTGTTTGATAGTGAAGGAAAGGTAGGTTGGCTTGCTCAAATTCATTGGTAGGTATTCTAAGTGAACATGGTCTGATAGTTAAATCACTTAACTCCATAATGAAACTAAGACTTTGGCTTGTAAACTGCCTTATTTTACTCCTTCTTGACAATGCATGGTTCCATTTCCAATGTCTGTTACTGACAGCCCCTTGTGGTTGCACAACGGGAAGAAGAGACTGCCTTCACTGGTCTACAGGTGATTTGCCCAAAAAGTTGTTCTACAACGTGAGTTCTCACTAGTATCGCTTGAGAAAGTTTGCTCCAATGTTTTAAGTATGCCTTTTTAATTGTTGTGCAAATTTTATCTGGAACCCAAGGAGCACAAGACCGTCGACACTCCAATCCCTATTCATTGCACACTAGTTTAGTACGCATGGTTGGATTGTCTCACAGCTTACTAATGCGGAACAGTGCAACTATATTGTACATCTGTGATAAAATGGAAAAGAAATCCTCGCTATAAACAATAGTAGATGCATGTGACCTTATAATCTGCGACTGTACCACTCCTCCACACGAAAGCTGTAAATGGAATCCCTTGGAATTGTTTCATCTGAAACGCATTTAAATGCATTGATGCCTGATAGCTCAGAGCAATTTTACAGATTTCAGGCTTAAAAGCTCGATGTGTACGATGAATAGAGTCAAGATTTAAATCACAGTATCCCTCCCCCCCCAGATACATCTTTGTCTCCGGAATGCGGAAGAACCTGGGAGCCCAAGACTCAGCCGTCGGATCTTTCATCAGTCTGCGTAGTGATCCCTTCACTCCCCTCTCGGAATACGTGGTACGTGACAGCTTACTACAGCCCACCATCTGAAGGAGCACAACCCAGCCAGACAAATAATTTTCAATCCAAACCAATTACTACAGTCCATTGTTTCATACAGACCTTGACAACTGCGCTTTTTTCAGCTTCCCAATGGAGAAGTCGTCGTGGCGTTTGCTGCAGTTGAGAACAATCCAGATTCGGCGCGGGATAGCAGCTACTTAGTTATTGTTGCGGGATCCGATGGAATCCTGCGTTACCTGAAATGGATACCGTCGCGGCCCACTGAGGAGGTAGGTTTCACCCTCCACATAAGGGTGGGGATAGCATTACCTTTATGGCCACTTTAACATCGATCCCCCACACCATCTAATGCCGGTAACATTTTTCTTATTTTAGCCAAAGCTTATTGGCTACTTTCCAACTGGTAGAAAAATAGTTCAAGTCTGCGCCACAGAGCCCGATCACTTCACCATTGGGTACAGCAACGGCGACGTCGGAATATACAAATTCATTAAAACGACTCTGTAATAGCTTCCCCTTCTAATTTCAAATATATGGTTAAGAGTGATCTTGCAAAATAGTAATAACTCTTCAATGAGTCAATCAGGGAGGCCTAGACAAAATACAATAATCAGCAGGTTGCCCATATCTGGATGGATCACTGGTATCTGTTGTGAAGCCATTTCTTGTGAAGAAGGCGTACGCCGATGAATTAAACCTAAACACTGTCAAGACTACGCGTGCCATTTGGTTATCGGCAGCAATTTTGTACAAGATATGCAGCAGGCCCCTGCCCAACCGTAATCCGCGAACCTCCTCCAATAACTGGATTTCGTAACAGTAGAGTACCGGTCGTCGCGTGTCGACTTCAAAACGAAAATTAACAAAAGCACATGGTTCATCAAGACTTGCAGGCAAGGAGGGGGGAGTGACGTGAAGACCGGAATCACAGCACGTCTTAACTTTCGTCAAAAAGCACAGTAGAAGACGGGAGTCACGATCGAAAAGCTCATCAAGCTTGCTGTCGCCATTCCAACCCCATGACGATTTCATATAAAGACCCTAAAAGCACGCAGAAAACTCCCCATATTATTGTACACAACCCGAGTCCATACCTTCATGTTTTTTTCTAAGATCGAAAAAACCCTTGCTTTGTGATTTGCTGTCAGTTCAGTAGAACAGAAACACTTAACAATGAAGGAACAACAACAACAATTCAGTGTTACATAAGAGTCAGCTCCGAATCTGCTAATCAGTTCACTGCTGGAGAGTTGCTTCGCAGACAAAACCACCACTCGAGAATCACCAGCACAACCAGCTCTAAGAATGGGTCTGCGACACCAAGAGCCCCCAGCCAACGGCATTTTTGGACACAAAGGCTAACGGCGCACACCATCGAAGCGGAAGATTTTAAAACAACGGAAAATAAATTAAAAAGAACCTTTAATTAACATTTACAGTAAATATGGGTACGGTGTACGAATATGTTGTAGACATGAGGGGCAGTATACTTCAACTGTCAAGTGCATTTCTTGCAGAATTAAAAATTTCGGTTGAAAACTATGAATTGCCCTCGCGAAAACTTCACATGGTCTAAAAATTAAAAAGCAAACCGAGGTCTACTAGTCGATGTTTAAAATTGGTATGGTTTTTTATCGATTTTGCATTTAAAGTCGAAATTTTATTGGCAATTTCTCTGTCTTTAGTGCTAGTTTCTAAACGTTTGACTTTGAAAATGTGTGACGTTTAAAGGACTTTATTGTCTGGGTTCGAATCACATCTGGACTTTCATGGAATGGGTCTTTCTTGCTAATGATATTATTGGCCCAATTTATTTGTTGGCTTGTTTTTCTTTTGCATTTTAAAATTTGCGCGTGTTTCTTGTACATAAATTAAATAGCGTAAATATTTCCCCTCCAGAGTAAAGAATTAGTGGACGTTCTTTATTTTTTGGCGGAACCTGCTTTGTTGTGTTTGTAGGAAGGGGCGGCTGTGCGTGCACTGGAAGATGTCGTGCGCGTCGTCTTCTCCCTCTGGCTCTCTGAGTTCACCAAATCTGATAAGCAAGTCACATTTCTCCTCTTGATATCTATTCAATAGATGCTGGGAGTAAGTCTATTGAGGGTTCGCCTTCCACACACTCTCATGTTAATCATCGCGACATATTTGGAAGCGATACTGGTATTTGATTATTCGTTACTTAACGCTCAAGAGAGCGAAAATTCAGAGGTTGGTCCATCTGATAGACGTGAGAAGGCTGTGGATATTTCGTGCGATGAAAATGCGGAAAATTCTTACACGGTATGATTTCTGCATCCATGACGCATTACCCAGGAGGAGGCATCTCCGCCCAATATCCCTAATACTGCCGTCAGCACAAAAGACATCTTGGGATCATCTTCAGAATCAGAGTCTGACGATGGTGTTCCACAGGAAAGCAATAAGGTTCTGTCCTCATCGACCTCTACCGATGATTCCATCTTGGGTTCTCCAGAAAAGGTTGGTTTCACTAGTGAATCTGGTCTTATTGAACATGAGCAAGACAATCACCTGGAATCAGCAATAGGGGAGGATGAGTCTGATGAGATCCGTATTGCTGCCGACTTCCCTCCTATTCGTGCTGACCTCGGCAGGTATGTGTTTGTTCAGCGCCTCACGTTTATCGTTCACTTGCATAATGCGTCCATCTTGGACTAGGGAAATGTACTTAGTGAAGATGCCAAATTTTTTGTCAGTTGAAACTCGACCATTTGATGCTGCCTTCTATGAGGGCGAGTTGGACGAAGATGAGGTTCTCGATGAAGAAGGTCGTACAAGGCTTAAACTAAAGGTTTGTTTTCCATTTAAGCTTATCTTTTGCCCTAGGTTGAAAATACGATTCGTTGGCGGCTTGTCAAAGATACAGATAATAACGTCGTTCAGGAATCTAACGCTCGCATAGTACGATGGTCCGATGGGTCATTGTCCCTACATCTTGGTGATGAGATCTTTGACGTTCATAAAATGGACATTCAGTCTGACTTTAATCATCTCTTCATCAGGGAAGACAGGGGCCTCCAAGGTCAAGCAATTTTTCGGAGTAAACTTAGTTTTAGGTATTCTCAGTGCTAGTTTTTGTAACTTCCCCTTATTTGCGTTGTCTTCGACCTCTGTTTGCTTTATCTTCCACATAGACCTCATTCAACCGACTCATTTACTCATCGGAAGATGACTCTTTCTCTAGCCGACAAGACAAGTAAATCACAAAAGGTGAGTGGTACTCTGACTGCATTGATATGCCTGGCGCTTGAGCTTGGCAGGGTTGCTTTGATAGTGGCGTTTGTGGTTGTTATTTTTTGCCCTTTGGTTAAGTTTGTACATGTATTTGCAGGTGAAGATCCTACCTGTTGCAGGCGCAGATCCAGAATCGAATCGAAGTCTGGCAGTGCGCAAGGAGGAGGAGCGGCTGCGTGTAGCGCTACGTCGTGAAAGTCAACAGCGGCGTATGCGGGAGCGCCAGCTTGCAGCAGCCTCGGCACATCGCCAGCGCCGATCCGTTCCTGGTCCTTCCGGCTACGAGAGCTTCGGCGACAGTGACGCTGACATTAATGGCAATTCTGTGTCACTGAGCGCAATCAAAAGAAACGCCAAGGCCGGTCTTCTCTCTTCTTCACAGAAAAATAGGGGTGAGCGTAATCTACCCTCGCTAGCCCTCTTGTCCCAAAACTGGTTCTATCTATTTTAGCATTACCGATGCTTAGTTCTTTTTCGTAATTTAGCTTCGTTTCTGAAGGGCTGGTTCTTCGAGGTGCCTTAATGCCCAGCGCTAAGGGGTCTGTCTAATAATCCCTATCTTTTGCCTATTTGGCAGGTCGTTCTGTCTCGGATTCGGATGATGGTTCTATGAGTGACGTAAGCTGTCGTTTACGCGTTTTTCAAAGCTTTTACTGTATATTTTGGTATTATTGACTTAAGGCTGTTATCCACCAGATTAAACAAATTGCGTTGTTTTCTCGTAGAGATGCATTTTTCTGGAGAATAATCTTATTGATTTTATTCAGGCTTTTTTTTCACTGACGTGCGCACTGGAGGTTCTTTGGGCTTCAAATTTTTCTATTCTTATTGCGGCATTTTGCTTCTTAAGCTTTCTGATGCACCGCGGCGCAAAAAGGCTCGAATCAGTGATGAGGATGACTCCGATTAACCTTTTATCATTTCCTGTATATATGGTTCCTTTCGATGACAATGCCGTGTGTTTTTTGTCTTTATCTCCGACATTGGCACCCTTTTGGTCGATAGAGGTATGGGATTTCTCCCACTGTCTGACACCGTTTGGAGTTCTGTAGATCGAGTTGGCTGTCACGTCTCAGATCTCGGGGTGCGTTTTGCGGCCTAATTTTACACCCTGGGCTGGTTTAGTCGCGGGTAATGGGTTGGAACATCCCTCGGGAGTTTTCCTATTTTTTTTGCTTCCAGAGTTCCAGCGTGGGATGTAGCTTGTACATAAAAACAAGTCTCAATGGTACTTCGGGTTTGTGATTCCTACTGGCCGTATGTGCGGTCGCCGCGGGCTGGGTATGGCGTTGAGACCTACGATTTAGTCTAGCAGTGGGAGGAGTTGATGCGGTTCGCAGGGCCGGCTCTGGGCACCACCTGTGCTCAAATTGTCGGGCCATGATCGCAGAGGAGGGGGACGCTGAAACTGCGGTTTGAGGGCCTGTTGAGGCCTACGACGGGTCGAGGTCCATTTTCCCCTCGGCGATTGATAACACTCACTCGTTCTCGAGGTTGGGGCGAGTTGAGTGATTGCCTTTTTAAAACCAGATTAGGGCGTAGACCACGTTGTAGTTGAATCGAGGCCTGAGGTTGGTAGATGAGTCATTAGGCTCCACATAAGGCGGGTAGAAAAAGGGTGGGACCTCTTTAATGCGATCTCCACCCCATCGACTTCATATTTTCTTGTGCTAGCCCGTACCGAAAGCCTAAATTGAAAGAAGCAACAGCTGCGTGTCAACGTGAAATGTGGCCAAAATTATGCTGAAAATAAACTTTTGAGTATTTCAACTGCATTGCTATTGTTAATGCATCAATTGGGCTTTGTTTATTTACTCCTTTCAACTAAATCAAAAAGCGTCTTCTCGATATCTTATTATCGTGATCCCGTTCGAGCCATCATGGGTATATTAGTGATTAATAAAAATTTGTGCTTTAGCAAATATACCTTTTCCTCTGCCTCTTCTTGCAAGCAAAGAGGACAGTGGTGAATCACTGCGACGAACAATTATTTCTGCAGTTGATAACTATATGTACAATCAAAATTTACAGAATTTGGTCTATCTGGCAAAATTATCAGCAGCAGACCGTGCATTAATCAGATTTATTGTGGCTTCTATGTAAGCGCCAGCATAATGTTACTTCCAAGTCACTTAGAGAAATTTTATTCCAATTTTTATTTATGGTTTATTTGGTGGATGCACAATCTTAATACAAATTTTCACCATTCCCATCCTATACCTCAAAGTTAAGGCAAAGTCAAGCAATAAAACTAGGCAGGATATGTGCGAGACGCCAAAAAACAATATTGACGTTTTTGAGCTGCTTGTTTTCTAGCACTATTTTGGTGATAATTCTGCCGCTGGTTCATATCTCTTGTACAAATGCAGCGTCGATACCTTTTTAAAATTGTAACCAAGCGACAAATTGCGTTTGCTTTAATTTCTTTAGAAACCGTTCAAGCAGAGAAACCTCTGTGAAAAGGTTTCCCTTGCAAAGTACGGGAGGAAAGGCACTCCTTTTCTTGTCACGAAATTGTCGAAATATTATCACAACCTTTCTTCAAGCTAATCCACTTTTAATTAAGGAGTTAGAAGTTCTCGTCCCAAATTACGAAAGGAACTGTGAACTTGGTACGAATAGTGCACTATCGTTTTTGCCAAAGTTCTTTATACGATAAATCCGTCGTGACAAGTGTGTGCTGCTAGTAAATAATAATACCGTAGTTCTTTTGTGACCTAAAAACATTTCGTTGACTCGTTATGTTTGTTCGCATTTATTCGTCCACCGGTGCGGCTTGGTGGACAGTAATGTTATCTGCAAATAACGGTAGTTTTTAAATCTTTTGAAGTTGTACAACAGGTGTTATTTTACTGTTCGTTAGCCAGCAGGTTGTCTTGAACTTGGCGGATTTGGTTATTCTCTTTATAAGCAACTTCAACTTTATCCCATGAGGTTCACGGGAGGAACGTCAAAGATGTATGACTGGGAGACTTATGGGTGCTGTGCCTCAAGTTCCGAGCGGACCCTTTACCTCTATTCAGCAGAGACCGAATCCCATCTTAGAACTAACCAAGAAAGTGGGCTGTCTTCAGCTGCCTATAAGAAGAGACCAAGCTCGATTACTTAAGCTTGTGAATGAAAACCGAATAGTAATAGTTGCTGGCCATCATGGCTGTGGAAAGTCTACTCAAATACCGCAGGTGAGTTTGATACCCAATCGTATAATCCCTTGACCTTGATTTAGTCAAATACTCGAATCGCTTTCTTTGGGGACTATTGAACACTTTCCTCAATCGTCATTATTTTGCGAACCACAAACCCACATTTAGTCAATAAATGATATTTTGTTTTTTAATCGAATTTTTTGAAAGCCATTTTAAATACCATCTTTTGTGTGTCACATTTGCACTGTTTAACCTCTACGGTGATCATTCATAGTAGGAAATGTATTATTATTGTTGTTGTTGCTATCTTGGCATCAAAATCATTTGAATCTATTGGGTTTAATTGGAATAATATACGTTGTATGTGTACAAACGTTTTCCAAAAAGATCTGCCCTGAATTAGACAATTCTCATTTTCTATTATTATATTTTCAATTATTAGGTAAGCCAATAAAATTTAGTGAAGTTTGGCTATATTTCATGCCATTATGCTGTTACTGAAACCGTATAGAGCGCTGCATAAGTAGGTCTTTCGCTGCTCATCTCAGCCCCCAATTGCTCGAGATTGACATTCTATTTCTATTTGGCGGCTGTTACTGAGATTCGACTTAATTAAATCAAAGAATTATGAATTTAGAAGGATTTTTCAGGCTTTCTTTGCGATTAACCCCATTGTCTTGATGCTCTTTCCCTTGTGTCTTTATAATCAGATACTGCTTGAAGATTGTCATGCGCATTCACAACGATGTCGCATCATTTGCACCCAACCGTGCCGCCTTTCTGCCCACGCAAATGCCGACCGCGTTGCTCACGAACGCAGCGAAATTGTCGGCCAATCAGTCGGTTACCAGATTAGACTGGAATCGAAGTAATCCCTTAATCGTAACTACTATTTCGCGCATGCACACCTCGTGTAGTCCCTTTACGCTTAGAATCTTCTAAAGCTACGTTGCGGTCGATTTCTATTAATGTGTCCTCTTGACAGCTAAATATGTGATCAGCTATAACATCCGTGCATGGGATTGAAGTAGTATTTCCAATGACCGTTTTAAGCTCCGCGCGCCTAATTCTCGATTAGTATAATTTTAATCAACGGAGTGTGGTCTTTATCACAATTTCAAACCAGTTGTATCTTTTTGGTAATTTTAGTGGTGAATTATAAATTATCAAAAGGACTTGTGTGCTTTCGTTTTAGAGTGTCCCCAAAAACGGTACTAACCTTCTGTACACATGGTGTTTTGTTGCGTACAATATTCGCCGATCCAACACTTCTCAATGCCACCACACACATTCTCGTTGATGAGATTGACGAGGAGGATCTTTTCTCACGCAAACTCATGCCAGAGGGTCGAGAAGTCCCACTACCAATAGCTCGAGACACAAGCAAGCACACCTGCAATCTCCTACTCGGCACTCTCCACCGCATTTTTGCGCATTATCCCCACCTCAGGCTTATTTTGATTGTTAATTTAAAATCAACCTCCTGCATTTCATCAAATGGACATTATCTCCAATTTTCCTCTAACTCAGAGGTTTGAATTCTTATACTCTTTTACCGTTTAACGATTAGAATTGTAACCAGATGGAAGCATGCGTCGACATAAAGGAACCAATTTTGCAAACACAATTACCACTCTTTCTAGAGAAAACTACGAAACCCTCTTATCTAACTAACAACTTTCTTCTCGCATCACAGTATCGCTCTGCTTCGATGTATTGCTGTAAGTTTGACAATGTAATGTTACGTTAACTCGCTTATTTGACTCATTTATCCTCATCTAGGCAGTTATGCTACCCATTTCAGCTGCTATGCCATCACTTTTTTGATTTGGTTGCACGTTATCAAAATTTCCATTTTCTTTTAAGTAAAAACCGAACAAAGGTCGAACGAAATTTTCTTCTTAGAGGACATTCTCCAATGGTTAAATTTCAATGCACCCGAAATGGAAACAGCGAAACGTATTATTCGGAGAGGTATTGCTTTAGCGTCAAATTCGCGAAACGTTACTTATTTATACTTACTCACAGCACTCTTGAATAGATGCCACCAGAGTTTATAAGATGTACTGTTGGCTAACGGGTACATCAGAATGTCCATTGACTCTCTGTGGATTTCATGAATTTTCGACTCCTGACAATGAGCAGTCAATGGTAGTTTTACTTTAACTTTATCGGAATTTCAATTCTGTTTTTAAAGGATTCGGCCGATACCTCGGCATCAACAACTTACCGAAACGTTGAAAACTTAATTTGGATCTTATGGGAAAATCTTGTTCTGCGAAGTATTTACAGCAATAATAATCAGGTACTTAGTGTTACTAACTCATGATAAACATGGTCTTGCTTCTACCCTTCTTTCGGAAAGCCCGTATGCGGAGTTTTTTATCGTTCTTTGAACACCAATCCGTGCATTGTATCGGTGAACTAACAGTTTGAGTTGTGTCTTGACGTAACAGGAGTGCCTATCCCAAATGGAGGTGCAACCACTCATTTCTGACCTACTTCAATCAATCTCAGTTGAGTGGATTCCTGTTGACTACAAGCACTCTGAGACAGGTTTGTAATTTTACAACTTTCCCCAAGTAAAATTCAATGCGTCCATAAGAAGAAGATGTAATATGTGTTTTAATATCACCTACTCTTAGTGTTTACTAATTTCTTAGATGAATAATAATAATAATAATGATAGCACTGATAATAATGCACCTGCCAAAGAATCAAAAGCGTCACCCCATTAGGGTTTGTGAATGAATCTGCGGGTAGATGAACTGCATACCAAGTTTGAGTAACCTATATTTTCCTGCTTTAGCTGATACCATTATACATATATAAGAATGTATTCAAGGCTTATGCCTTTCATTGATGTTGTGTTCCCTTTACTACAAGAAATCACCAAAATTTAAGCACTATGTCTGCTTTGATATGTTCAAGCAGCACTACGTTACCTTCCCAGGACCTTCTTTTGCCTCTCTCTTAGAATCACGCGTTCTCAAAATTATTGCAGTTAAAAATGTGAATATATTATTCATAGAATCGTGCTTTCAGTGTGATTTGCAATGGAATACTGCTCTCATTTGGCAGGCATAACTCCGTTGATGCTGTTCTCAGCTGCGGGTCAATTGGAGGTGGTGGAGCGACTGCTGAATCTGGGCGCGGACGTGTTTGAGCGGGTGCCACTCCCGAGGGTCGCGCTACCACCAGGTCTGGTAACTCTCGGCACCGACCGAGCTGCACCCACTCACTACTCTGTGCACCACCTCTCAATGATTGGCGCCAACGCTTTCGACCTCTCCCGTCTCTACGGTCATGCGCGCGTCGCCGACCTCCTGAAGGCACACATGCAAGTTTCGTTCGAACAATTTTTATACAGCATAAGACCAATACATTGTAAAACATTATGCCTGATCTCTGTTGTTTTAACTCACACTGCTTGTTGCTGTGGTAGCTTTCAAAACTACTATTTTAGGTATTTTTGCTTTGTTCGATGTCGATATAGCCTTTGGATGAACCGGTAAGGTATCACAAATCGTTACTCAGGAATAGACTACTTCCAACCTATTTTGAATGCATTAATTAATCACTGGTGTTGACTGATAAATAATCTGAGCCAGAGTTTGGTTTTATAGGGCTGCTCGTTCCCTCGATCACCCAGTGGACGATTGGGAGGGTAATTTGTTGCGTTTTGGATGCTGGTTTGCCAATCCAATGGTTCGAATGCCAAGCCTCTTGCAGCCAGAAAGGAGCCCAGCACTTGAACGAAATTACAAAAATTGGGTTGAAAGGCACTTTAGTGGATTGCTGAAGTACAGATTCTATCAAGTTGCTCGGAACTGGGTTGGATCTGGGTCAACAGTCGACCTTGAGCTCCTAACTCAGCTCATTTTTAAAATGGACTCTGCTTTAGCACCAGGTTGGCTCTTCCTTATTTAGTTTAACTAGTCTTACGAAGGTGGAATCCTCGTCTTTCTGCCCTCATATGAAGCTATCGTTGCGTTGAAGGACCACCTAATCGCTTCCACGAGCATGGCTAAGGACTCAAAGAGGTATCATCAGCCATGTTTCTGTGTATTTGCTAGCTAGCATTATGCTAATTGAAACTTTTTTTCCATATTCAAGGCAACGATGGATTTTCGTTCTTCATCCTCGTATGCTTGTGGCAGATCTGAAACAAATATTTGTGCAACCTCCATCTGGTATTCGCAAAATAGTAAGGTCTACGTCATTTAGTTTTTTTCTCTGCTATAGATTCTGGCAACAGACATTGCCGAGGGTAGCGTAGCGATTAGTGATATCGCTTACGTCATTGATACAGGTCTCGTCAGAAAGGTAAAATGACGTTCCAATGAAACGCTTTTAGAAAGAGGAAGATCTTAACACTGGTGCGCTGATAAGTCAGAATCGCTGGATTAGCTACAACAGCGCCATCCAACGTCAATACGCGTAAATTCCGAGTGCCTTGCTTATCTGCCATCTCCTTACGAAAATGTCGAAACATTAATTGTGCCTTTCAGTGCACAAATGGGACGAGAGCCGAAATGCTTCCATCTCTATAGTAGACTTCGACTAACCTCTCTCGAAACAATCGTAGATGAACCTCCCTGTCCAATTGCGTGCTCTGCCATGGAGGTACGCATAACCGTGTTCTCCCTTTTAGTATCACCAGCTGTTCATCTCGCCTAAACTTATTCCAATGAGTGCACTAGTTTCCTACTTATGGCTTATCATCTCGGAGTGATTACACTTTGAAAAGTGACTGGCGTTAAGAATTTTGTGGCATGATAAATATCGAACTACCTTCTTGCATCAATATCAAGCCTTTTTCACTTTTAGCTATAGGAAAGTTTGCATAAGCGATAATTTATAAATGCATTTCGATTGCTTATTTTAAAGCAGCATGAAGTGTAAAATGCTTTACGAATTCAAATATGCTTTCGTAAGAAGGTCGATAAAGACATTGTTATTGCTTCTTCTCCCAGGAGGTTTGTCTTCATGCTAAATTACTTAGTCCCCCTGGAGAAAATTTGAACGCTTGCTTTCAGTCGCTGCCTCACCTGCTTGACCCCCATGCACTGGACCAGAGCATCCGGAGTTTGCGTGTAATTGTCAGCTAGTGATTTGGCCCATAAGTAATGGAACAACCTTGAATGCCAGTTCGATACCCTCCCTCCAGGTCATCGATGCGGTGGACAGCTCCGGCGACCTGACCGAGCTCGGCTCTCACATGTGCGATCTCCCACTTCCTCCCAGATATTCAAAAATGGTGCTTGTGAGCATTGCTCTGAAGTGTGTTGATCCTATTCTTACTATCGCGTGCATCCTAGCCAGCGAAAATCCCTGTACGTTTTGCTTTTCACATGCACGATTACATGCCTATTTAATAATTCGACAGCAAACTTTTTTCTACGCATTTACTATTTGGGTCTCTTCTCGTGGGTAAGTTGATTACTGGAAAACACACAGCGGTTTGGGTTTGCTTAAATGACATAAATGGAATAACTTATTCATCTTAAGTTTGATTTTCTTTACTTCCTTAATTTCTTGCAACTGAACTCCCTCCATAGACAGGCAAGTGAGTGCATTGCTGGGGACATAACGTTACGAAAGCATTTAAAATTTCTTGTTCCATTCAAAAATTAAACTTAGAAGAGTTGTCAACTTTACCCATGCGATGATCTACAATTAATTCTTTGAACGCATTGCCTCAGGACTGCATAAATTCTTGGATCCGATGAGGGGTAATTTTTTTCAGTTACCCTTCCAAGCTCTGCTAAGGAACGCAAGGAAGCCCAAATTGTGCGAAAGAAGTTTTCGGCAGACTCCCTTAGTGATCACATGGTTTTGTTGCGAGCTTTTCAGGCAAGTCGCTAGAACTTCTAATACCTTCATCCTAGCTTTTTGTTTATTTATGACAGTAGCGTATCGCGAGTAAAACTCAATTAGAATATTTTTTGACATTCCAGTTCTGGCAAAAGGCGAGATTCGAAGGATGGGAACAGAGCTTCTGTCGCAAAAACTACATTTCAGCAGCCGTTTTCGATATCGTCACAACTGTGAGGTTGTGTATTTCTTTTTATTTCCTTACTTAATACCTATGTAGCATTCATATGAACTTTCGAGCTACAGCTCGCAGCATTTTGACTTTTAAACTGGCAATAGTAAGACCGTTAAAGGAAATGTTTACCTTTGCAGAACTCAACTGCTAGGTCAATTACGAGCCTCGGGTTTTGTGAAGGCACGAGGGAGTGGGGACATTCGCGATCTCAATACGCACTCCGAGAATTGGGCGGTTGTCAAAGCTGCTTTGGTTGCAGGCATGTACGACAACCTGGCGCAAGTCGACTGTGAATCAGGCAATCTCATCGTTTCCAGATCCCTTTGCGATACTTCGGAAGAGACTCCCTCGAAAGCTCCCTGCTGGGTAATGTTAATTGATTGCACCACTAGCTCTGCAGCACCAAATACACCTCAACATTAATCAATTAATTTGCTGTTTTTAATGCAAATTAATCTTTCCGTTGGTTTTTTTTTCTTGGAATAGGTAGTCAACTCAGGTTCCTTTTGCAGTGTTGATTGTAGTTTGCAAGAATGTTTAGGTCAATTTGGTTGTTAACGCTAAGACGAGTATTATATTTATAATAAAATCTTGCTTCATAAATGAACCTTTGCTTGCAAGCTTTATTTTACAATATCGCAATCCGTCTCAATAAATCCCAGGCACACCCCAGCCCTCTATCGGTGTTGGCAACAAATCTCGCTGATAGCTCCCCGGTGGATTTGAAGCAACTCCCGTCGCGTTGGCTGGTTTATGACAAGCTAATTGGTCAGTGTCCAGTGGGGGAATTGGATAGGCACCGGAGCAACTCGAAGAGGAGGGGAAGTTGCGCTAAGGCAAAAAAGTGCAGCCATCGGGAAAATGCCTGCAAGGAGCCAGGAAGGAAGCTGCTCCATTGTGTAACAGTCGTCTCGCCCTTCACAACTGCTCTAATTGCTGGGCCTGTACGCTCTCCAATTATCTGCATCCCGACCGAGGAACTCAGTAAGATCACATCTTAAATCACCGTAGTTTATGGCACCACAACACCACATCGTCACCATTCGCTATAGTTGCGTCACCTACTCTCTTCAATGCGGTCTTTCTACTCCAAATCATTCAATACTTGAGCCTACCTCTACCAACCTTTAACTTGTTTTTGGCTCGTACTCCGTTCACTACTTACCCAACTTATGCTAAATATTTACGAGCTTTCAAACACAGATAATCAGCTAGCCTTTCCTCTCAGGCCTTCCCCAACCTCATCAATGCATTTTCTTTGAAAATATTAATGCCATTCTGAAATTTTTTATGGTCAAGCTTTGTATACATCAAACCGTCTTTATCAAGCATCTTATTTCGGAGTACTTTTTCGCCAAACATTTATCATTCGCTAATTATACCTTTTGGTTACCCTCACGTCACCAGGTAATTAACGATTTGTTCACCTGAAACCTACTTTTCACTGATGTGCCAGCGTTGAATCACTCCCGGTAATCCTCCGTTTGAGTGGATCTAATTTTTTTTGAACCCCACTACTTGAGTCGAAGCAATGTTTGCTATTTTAGCCTTATTGCAAAACCCTTCAGATTCAGGTCCTCGGCAGTGGAATTATGAGTTTCTCAGAAACAGAAATCGGTTCCAGCAAAATCAGCCACTTACAATGGCGGATATAGAACGCATTTTGAAAAACTTTAACACCGAGGTTCCACGTCTTGAAGCTTTAGGACTGCATCAATCGGAAGGCAGTGTTACAAGCGTTCAGGATGCAATGCTAGTTAAGCATCAGTCTGTGAAAGAAAGAACTTCACCCAAGCGCACCGTTGTGTTGCGCCTGGATGGGCCAAACGGCATCCTAGCTTATGAATGTGAACTCGAAGTGGCTCGGTTGATAAGCGATCTTAGACAAAAATGGAACTCGTTGTTACTGCGCCGTCTGAGAAACCCTGGCAAGCCGTCTCAACAGCAGGACGAGGTAAATTTCATGTCTACTTCAAATATCACCATGTTTTCGGATTTGGCCATGCTTAAAGGCTTATCATTGGTACTTCCCACAGATAAACACCCTTCACTCTGAAAATACTTACGCAGTGGATGGTGACATGCGCAGTAGTTTTTTATGTAAAAACTTATTTTGCTACCTAGTTCCTCCGTCAGATTTTGGACAGTGTCCAACGTATTTAATTAAGGGAACTATAAGCATTTCAGGCACTGTAGGGATGCCACCTCATTTAGTCGTGCTCACGACTTGGCGTAAGTGGGCAACATATGCCATTAGCCCTATCGTGTTTTCTTGTCAGAGTTGTGCATGCATTATGCAACCTTTACTTTGTGTTCGTCTGATGTATAACTTCGTTCCGTTAGTCTTAAGACAGTGCGTCTTTCAGGCCCTCCTTTCAACCATTGTGGCAGTCTTGTCAGCAGAAGAGCAAGTTCTGGGTCTTCGTCAGCCAACAGGCGTTGGTGCAAGACCCCGCCCCATGGCCACAGAGTTGTGCAATCAAAATGACACAGTTACGGAGACTGTGACAACTAACTCCAATGCCGCAGGGCCGCCTCCCTCTCCTGCTGACGTTGATAAGGGCGATGATGGTGCCCACAGCGAAAGAGTTCACACAGAGGGACCTACCACCCCTGCATCAGCATTGCAGCTTCGCCAAACTTTCAAACAGCCAACTCGTCTTTCATCAAACGGTTTTGTGCTAAACCAGCAGGTGAGCAATTGGGTGAGCACCCTCGGTGGTGACGAAGGAAGTGATACAAATAAACGTAAACTTCCCCACGATGCCTCGTGCACCGTCATGCAACAAGTACGGCCGAAAATGCGGTGTGACGGTCTCATTGATGGTTTTGCCCAGGTAAGCCAAAGCGACAACACAAGTAGCCCTAACTTGAATTATTTAAGCTAACATCGTTCTGAATTCGTAGCACTTCAGCTAAGGGAAACCATGACCAGTAATTTATAGGCCAAATCATTGTAATATCAGAGAAAAATTCGTTTAGTCTGTGCGCTTGGGTTATTCAGCTGAAGCTCGCTGATTCGCAGTCCTCATCAATGTCGGACCACTCTGTCACGTACTTTAAGTTTGAAGAAGCCCAATTTCTCCAAAGAATGCATCAGCAGCAAAACCGCTGGAGCCAACGGTGCTGCAGCATGCCACTTGCACCCCAGGTGATGGGCGATGGCAGTGGCGTATACCCCCCTGAGGCTGATGCGCAACCGTTAACAACTCCCAGCACTTACATAGACAAAAGCAACAGCGACAACTTTCGTCTGATAAACCCCAACACTCCGTTTGGATCATTGTAACCTTTGGGATAACGCCATTTGCAAAAAAAACCCGCATGTTTCACTCCCTGCAATAGCTGTTCCTATTATGCTTCGACTTATCTAGTTCGAACCATTAAATCATTGATCTTGAAGCACTTTTCATCCATCTTCACCAATGATGCGACTAGTTGGCTCCTTCATAATTTTTGTACGATAACTGAGGGAAGAAGGCGAGTTCAGCCCACTTTTCACACGAAAGCACTCTGCCATATTGTCTTCCAGTCTTAACCCACATAACCCAGTCAAAATCACTTTTCTCAAATACTGTCTCATTAGACCACCCAAAGTAAGTCCAAACACCCGATGAATCAATCAACATCCTTATTAAGTCTAAACCCTCCCACGATTACCAGGAAATCACATTTCAACACCTTCAATAGACAAATCACAGTGAGCATATGAAATTGTTCCATGTGAGAGTGGAATGAAGGTTTGGACGGTAACTGAAGGAGGCGCACAGCAATGTTAAAGCTACTGTTGTTCAACGGAACGCAGGAGGGCCCCTCCAAGCATCACAGAAAGGCCGGCCAAGGCGACGGCAGAAATGGCTATCTTGTACCGAGATAACTGAAAAGGGTTCGGAAAAGATTTAAGCTCGAAAAAAGCACAAAAGTGCCATTAGAACCCGCCCGCGGATGCTGCATTGCTGTGTGCTACTATTCTACTAATGACGATGAAATGAGCACTAAGATAGGTTGTGTAGGGTTTACATGTCTAAAGTAAGAAATGATGATTGCTTGCATGTATAATGCCTTAAAGTCACGTTATTGCTTGGCAAGCTTTTAGCACAGTTCACCGCATCAGCACCAATACTTTCACACGTGAAAAACATTATCTATATAAAGCACTCTCCAAACATATTTAAGGAAGCATTGAAGCACATAAAAATCATTTCGACCAGCGTGTTTGGTAAAAAGTCTGCGAATTAGAATACTGTGATGTGCGAGCAGTAAGGAAGAAACTAAATGAAGGCCCTTGATTTACACTGCAAGACTGCATTGTACTACGAAAATGTGTGCTGCATTACAACGGTATAACTCTCACATGCCTGAATTGACGCAAAGGCTCACACTTGCGTTGAAGTCGAGTTAGCCTGTAATGGAGGGGATAACTGTGGTAAGAGCATGGACACTTACAATTCCTTTCAGCCTGTTACGGACGCTGGGTGCTTTATTCCCCTCGTTTCCATTCACCCTAAAGGCACGCGAAAGAGCCCGAATCTGGCGGTCTCGCTGACTCTTCCAAGCCACTTTGGCCCTTTGCAGCGACTGTCTTAGAAGAGGAGAGGAGGGATCCAAACTAAGAGCCTCCTCGTAGACCTGTATCGCTTCGGGAAAGTCCCCCATGCCAAACAATGCCTAAATAAAATGCCACCACAAAACGGGTGAAGTCAGTTGATGCTCTTAAAGAAAATCCCTTACTGCAGCCGGGTGTTGCAATGAAATTGCCATACTTCTGCTCAACTTGGGAAATAGGGGATCTCCAAACTCCCAAAAAACTCAAAACCAACGCTTTCAAAGTATTTGCTTGTGCATAGCACTGTGAGAAATCAAAATGTGTGCTCATATGGCTCAGATGGTTTAAAAATGATATCGACTAAGAAATCAAATAGATAACATAATTCTTGAAGTTGGAAAGGTAGAAAACTACAAGCGCATTCATCCATCTGTAATAAAACCTAATCAAGCATTTACATGCGCAAATTTTGACCGTCAAGAAAGGACATAGCTTACAAAAGTGGGCTAGCAAGTAGCGCAGCAAATAAAATTGCCCAAATTAGCATAAAGCCGCTCCGAACTAGTTATGACCTGACCCATAGACCATGAACTCAATTCTACAGGTCATGAAAAAACAGGAACCGTGACCGCCTGCAAAAGCCTCGTTACAGCTACACTGTCGCCATACTAAAATTATTAGTCGTGAACAGTTATTACTAATGCACAATAAGTTTTGGGAAAGCAAATCACAAAGTTGCATTTGTCTTCTCATTATGAGCAACTGTAAAAGGGATTCTAAAGAGCAAGCTATATTCGGACAAAACTCCTCACCTGCTAAAAAGTAAGCGGTAACGTTGTGCTCTAGAAATGCACCAAAAGGTTACCACTGCGTGGACTCTATCACTTTGCTTAATTCGACGAAATAAGTTTTTGGAGGGGGGGGGAAGGGGAGAAAACGATGATGCTGAATCAAAGAAGGCAAAGTGACTGGATACCTAAGGGTGCTAGAACTACTTCCAGTCTGTGTTAATTGACAGTCCAGCTAACAAAGGTGCAAAGAAAATCAACTTGCCTGGCCTTTCCGATAGAGAGCCTTGCAGTTAGCGGGATCGAGCTGGAGAACGCTATCACAAGTCTTGGCAGCGGCAGCAAAAGCTTCAAGCTATTAAGTAAAATGACGAAAATCCCAGTAAATGACTGTAAGATCAACTAGATAGAGAAGTATTACACAAAACAGTTGCAAAGAAATGCATAAAATAGAGGATTCACCTTAAGTTGTGTAGCAGCAACGTTATTTTTTAGCTTTATCTCCAAATCCATGGGCTGTAAGGAGGCAGAAGTTAAACCACAGGGAATAGGTCCAGCAGAGCACGTGGTTGGCGTTTGGGACTTCTTTAGTAGGATCTCTACCCCCTTTGTGTAGCAGGTTAAGGCATATTGATATTCGTTTCGACTTTAAAAACAAAAGGTACAAAATAGTCACGTAAGGGTAAAAACCAAGCAGCCTACTGAAAATAGAAGTTTCCACGTTCACGTTTTCGGTTAGATATCTGGAAGCGTTCCTCAATTGACATATTTTCGTAACATGGGGGATCTCCACACTCCTTTAGGGTTATATGGTACGTAAGTTTTGCTTTTCCAGGAATATCGGGCAGCCTAAGCACAAGAGAATCAAAATCTTAACAAGTGTACGATGTGTACGCGAAGATAGAAAAAAAATAGTTCTTTCTTACTTTCCCATATCTCCGTATGCGAAACGAGCGTCAGTCCTAAGTTCGAATATCTCTTTCAATTCAGCGAGTGGAAGAGCAAGATCAAACGCTGTTCAACGCAAGCTAATAATAGTTAAAGAAGAACGCATACCATGCACACATTCACCATCCCCGATAACGATACCTAAATCTTCAACTTCTTCGACGAGCGTTCCATCCTCTAGCCATCCTTTATAACTTATTACAACAAAATCGCCATGAGCTGGCCGACTGTCTTGTCCCAAACCTTTCTTAAGAACCTTAAATAGATGTGAGAAAATATACTGATAATTCTGAAACAAGTTATGGACAACCCCTCCATGACTAGAGTATAGGAACTATTGGTAGGAAAATACACGGACGAACCGGCAAATGAGCGGCATCACAACAAAGTAAATTTGATGGTAGAAAAAGCGTAAGTCCCCGTTTAATAATCATAGCTCGGTGACGTTCGCACCACTTCAAAATAACCAAATAGCTAGTAATTCAACGAAAGAAAAAAACAAAACCTTTTTCTCCACTAAACCATTCCCCAGGATATCAACGATCTCCGTTCCATAGATTTCGCTCTTCGACGTCTCTGATTCCCCATTTGAAACTCTATCAATGGCATCAGAATCGACGGCGACCATTGCTAGAAGAGAAAACCTCACCAACCAATTTGAGAGACGCGCGTATTGTGAGTGAGCAGGACATGTGAATGATAGTACGAAGCCCTTGTTTACTAAATTGCAAAACTACAAAGGCCTACTGCATGTTTAAAGACTTCACGAATATCTTTCCCAATGAGAAATATCAGGCAGTGCGCATAAATGCATACTGACGAGAACTTTATAGGAGATTTTTTGCACTTGTCTGTATTATGGTTCTACTGAGGTTGTAAAATTAACAAACACAATGTTGGATGGTATGTAACACCGTTATATATTAAAGATTTCCTTATGTGACTTAATCGAAGCAGAGGTAATTATCTATGAATTAAGCAATTTACACTAAGATAAATAGCGCCGATAACTCAATGCTCTTTGAATCAATGAATCAGGAGATGATTGACGCATAATGACATATCTGAAACCCTGTTTCAGTGACACTTAGGGGAAAGTTATGGTGATCTGGTATTAGAACTGATTATCTGTAAAGTGCTTGACAGAATCAGGTACATGTGTGTAGATTACCCGAATTCATACATGTGAGGCGCCGAATCAGTGATCCGTCCTGTTACTCTTCAAATAGGGAGTCATCAGGCTTTAGGCAGAGCTTATGGTGCATTTGTTGCAGAGTTTTAAGCATCGAAATGTAATTACGCAAATGACCTGGATATCATTTGCCCCTAACATGCCATTCCGATGCAAGGAAATAATGAAAACCACCAAATTTACCGGCCTGGATTCTTTTTAACAAGGTTTCGTTAAAAGCAAAAAATTATGAACTAGAGATTAGCTATAGCGTGCTAACAAGATTGCGGGTATAGGAACCAGAGCCTCAACATGATTTAATTTGTATTAATGCACTCAAATTAGGAACCAATGCATAACTATCCGTTAAAATGAACTAGGAGGTCGCATGATCTTGTTAAAATACCTCGCAGCGAAGTCATGTTGGAACCTGTGGTCACTGTGGTGCCAGCATAACCACACATGTAGATATGCCAAGTATCAACTCACTGTCTATTCACCACTTAATTTTTAAGTACCAAGTTTTCACATAGACTTTATTTGATGTCTTGAAACCAGTTGTGGACCAGCAACCTTAGTCCCCTATTTTCCCTGCACGTAGGAAAGCACTTAGGGTTAGGGTCTAAAAGTTTCGTCAAACTTTTGTTCATCATGGAAAACATTGAGAGGAATATGCAGACTTAATAGTGTCAGGGACAGACTGATGCATTACAAATACGGTAGCTTTAGTACCCATCTCTGGTCGAAAGAATGGCTCAAATACTTTCGCATGATCACTCCTTCGTATCTGTTCACTCTCATTACTTTGCCATTTATCTGCCACCACTCAACCACTTATGTGGTTTCTCTTCCGCTAAAGAATCATGTGGGAAATATTGTTTCATGCAACTACCATCGAGTAAGTACCATTGACAAAGCTAAGATAGGACATTTTGTCTTGTTTCAATGCAAAAAGTTCTCCCAGAGAATTGCAAACCAGGCTGGCTGCTGAGTATTTGCATCTCACAAATTTGTTCAACATCTAGCAGTTGACAATTTACTCGAATGTGTTTGCCTCTTCTAAAAAAATTTGCTATTCCTTACTGCCAGTGAAGTTCCCCGAGTCTTCCTAATGTCCCAAAAGACCACTGGCGCCACTCAATCGTTGCTTGAAGTAGTTGTACAGCCCCTAATGGCAGAAGAATCCTTTTAGCCACTACTTAATCACAAAAAGCTTAACCTCACCACAAGTGTTATCAATTTTTTAAAATTGAGGTTTACTAAACATATAGATTATGCATTGCTAATGCATTGTATTGCTGTTATGGTCTTATATGTGTTGAAAGTAGGTAAGCATGTAGTTATTTATACGTTATTTGTTCAGAGCATTCGTTTTTCTATCGCTATGAAAATACGTTTACATATTTTTCTGGGAAATTTTTGGCAGTTTAGGAGCCAGGCGCTTGACAGAATATTGAACCCAGGCAAGTGCATTTACTACCCCTTATTCTCAACTCCTGGATTCTACTAAACAATTTTAAGCTTTTCTATTTTTAATGTTACTTTTGCCATGAATGTCGGGGATTGAGAATTCAAACCCGTTCCTGTTTTCTCCACCCGACTGTCTTCGGCATTTTTCATTGGCTTGCACTTGGAGAACGTTGAGCGTGATAACTTGCTCTTGGATTGAAAATGGATGTTGTTGAGATGAATATCAGTGATGACGTTCTGGCCTTAATTACCGATAAGAAGTACGAGCGGGGTGTTAAGAGGGCTCTCTTTGTTCCCAATGTGATTTTGTCGTTTGTTGGGAAGCTGCCATTGGCGAAAGTCACTATACGCACGAAGCTGCCAAACAGACCCGCGGGTGTCGATGTTTGTGTGATTGTAAAGGATTTGAAGAGGACGGATTATAATGCCAGTAATGAGATTTGGAAACGGAAATGGCAAGTCGACGGAGGAAAGTACTCGTCTGCCACGGTCACCTTTTTGCCTCTAAGGGAGCTCAAGCTGTGCTATCAATCATATGAATCTCGCAGGAAACTTGCCTCCACTTTTGACGTTTTTCTTGCTGATGAACGGATAGTTCACCACCTCCCAACGAATCTGGGTAAAGCTTTTTATGGAAATGCTCGTGACAAAGTGCCAATACCTGTCACACTTGATGGGAAGGATCTAGTCAAGGCTGTCGATGATGGCCTTCACTCCTGCTTAGTACTCATCAGTGGCAAAGGAACTACTGAATCTGTCGTCGTCGGCAATACAAGCATGCCGAAGGACCACATTAGGGAAAACATTGTTTCAGTGGCGAGTTTCACTATGTGTTCGCATTTTCCGCATTTAGACACTTCTTATTGAATGCGCTTCTGACGGATTTAACTTGCTTAGTTAGCCTTATTAGTGCTCTTGACCTCTTATGGGAAGAAAACTAAAAAATTTTTCTTCACAGATCCGTGATGTTCTGGAGAGATGGCCTGGAGGTTCGACAACCCTTCGCTCGATCTACGTTCGTGGTGCTGGACCCAGCGTACCTATATATTTTGACAACGCGGACATAGACAAGGAATTGTCTGAGGCCAAACTTCGCGAGGTTAGAATGCAGACTTTGGCGCCGTCGCATCCTCAGTCCAAACTTTCCACTCGAAAACTTCTAGAAGCAGCGAAGGACCTCCCAATCACAGGGAATCAGGTGAGAACCATACTAAGGAAGGAGATGCGACAGCAGGCCAAGAGGTCGCTCCGAAGCACCTCCAAATGTGGGAAGGCACGGCGCCCTTCAAATGTCAAAAAAACACTAAAATAGACATCTTCCCCGCCTACTTTCTTGGTTTTTGGGCTTTTGTTACGCTACGCTCTATTCATCGGCTCTGATGAGCTTTGCCTGACCTCCAACCGACTGCACATACCCGGTGCGCTCGAACTGCGCGTGCACCCAGAGTTAATTGGCAACATCACCGACCCCAAACGCGAAATAACTTCGCAAACCAGGTGTGGTTACGTTGGTGTTTATTGGATAGCAGACGTTCGCATGGGTGAGATTACTGAATTGGCCCCCGTTGAGGTGGCATCATCCCCGCAGCTGGCACTGATGGAAGGGTTCCGGGCCTGGGAGGAGCCCATGTGGGAGGTATCGGCGGCCCAGGCGGCACGCCGACGCCTGGCATCACGTTCTGTGGGCCCATAGGCGGTCTCATTCCCATTGGTGGGGCCGGCATCATCGGAGGGAATTGAGGAGGAAAAGCGCCCACCGGCGGGAGTCCTGGCATGCCCGGAGGAGGAATACCCATCGCACCACCAAACATGGGAGGGGGCACCTTACCTTGCCTATATGCCTCAGCTGAGTTGTAAGAAGAAAATGAGTAAGGTACCTACAGGCATGATCAACTAGCTTTTGGACCTGCTCCTCAAGCCACTTTTGGTAGTATTCACGGACGCTATTTTTGTGAGTGCGGCCTGTACAATGCGTTTTACGCACTGAAGGCGAGTCATGTGTGAGGAACTTGTCACAGTAATCACAATAATACCTACAGAAGTGACCATAAGTCGTTAGCCCGACAAACTCACTTTGGCATCGTATAGGGCTGGACAGTTATGATTGTTTCAGTACACAAACTTCATGAGCCAATTGGGACAGAGTAAAGAAAGCGATATTGAGTCCCCTCGAGACATAGTGTGTTCAAATATGTACTGCCATTTTAATAATGAAAACTTATGCAACAGGCAATAATTATTTTTATCAATCTAATTCGCTGCGTGTTTTTTCATTAAAAACAATGCTTATGCATACTAAAACTTACTTTATTTAAATAAAGGCGAAATACTTATTTTTTAAGAATTTGATATATTTTTAGAGTTTATTTTTTGGCTACGACTCTTCCCAGTCATAACAAATAATGCGCTGCAGTATTGCTCAATCTTCTATTGGTTTGAATAATTTTTTTAGAATTCCCATTAAGTAGAAACGAAGAAGATTTCATTTTTAAAAAGCTGACAAATTCCATCGCTTTGGTGCAGAGCCTCATTGTGCGGAGCACACTGTTTCGTTAGTTAAGCTTGATGGCGCAGGCGGAGGTTAATCAGGATGAAGTTGGGAAAATCCCGGTGAACGAAATGACATCAAAGGATTATTATTTTGATTCTTATGCCCATTTCGGTATTCACGAAGTAGCTTTCTTTGGTAGATTTGCTAACAGTCATGTGTAGGAAATGTTAAAAGATGAAACGCGAACAGTTACCTATCGAAATGCGTTGCTGCACAACAAGCACTTGGTAAAGGGCAAAGTAGTCCTCGATGTTGGTTGCGGCACTGGTATCTTGTGCCTGTTTGCAGTTAAAGCTGGTGCAAAGCATGTTATCGGGGTATGTAAATGTTTAGCTTTGCTATGGTTTGGTGTCTAGATTGAGTGCTCGAACATTATTGATCACGCAAGGGAAGTTATCAAAGCTAACGGAATGCTAAACAGTATGTTGTGCCTCATATTTATTAATCTTATTTCGGGTTTTAGAGATAACTCTCATCAAAGGCAAGGTCGAGGAGGTTTCCCTCCCAAGTGGCATTGAGAAGGTTGATATCATAATCAGTGAATGGATGGGTTATTGTTTATTCTACGAATCAATGCTCAACACTGTCTTGTACGCCCGTGATAAGTGGCTGGTAAGTTTGTGGAAGATTTAATTTTCTAGTGATTTTCTTTCGGTTTACTCGGCAATTTGTTGTTCTTTTAGGCACCTGGAGGCCTTATTATGCCAGATCGTGCTACTTTGTATATTTGTGGCATTGAAGATAGACAATACAAGGATGAGAAAATAAATTGTACGTTTTTTTAGTCAAAACGTTTATCTGAATTTAAAAATGCATTAATAAGATGCCACTGTGAGTTCAATGTTCTTTTGAATGTAATCGGTTGTCTACATCACCTATAACCGATCCACATGAGTCGCATTAAGCCGTTTGTTACTTTGGTCATTCTCATTCTTAGTTTTTAGACGTAAAAATCTTGCTATGAGTTTTGTAATGTGTGTTGGCGTCGTTATTCCTGTTGCTATAGCTTGGGTTTCGTGTTGTCCTTTGCCTGCACAGCTAATTACTAAGTGAATTTTATAGCATTTGCCACCGATTTTTGAGTTTGACAGACAGGTTTTTTGGTGGAAGCTTGTTCAAAAATAGGCTCCTTGATTGTTTTCCGTTAAAATGCGATTTTGGGGTGGTAATCTAACATTTCTTGACGCTTTGCTTCGAACGCTTTCACCGTGTTCCTTGCAAAATTTATTAAACTGTTCAGGATTTTTTTTATGTAGGGTGGGATAATGTCTATGGATTTGACATGAGTTGTATCCGTAAAGTCGCTCTCACCGAACCTCTTGTCGATGTTGTCGATCCCAATCAAGTGGTTACAAATTGCTCCCTTGTAAAAGACGTCGATATGTATACGATTACTGTTGAAGATCTTACCTTCTCGGCGCCTTTCCAGCTGACCTGCAAACGCAACGACTACGTCCATGCATTAGTCACCTTTTTTAACATTAACTTTTCTTGTTGCCACAAATACGTCGGTTTTTCTACGGGACCTGATGAAAGAAGGTATACGCACTGGAAACAGACTGTCTTCTATCTTGACTCAGGTGATGGTGATGAGTGTCTAACTGTTAAAAAGAACGAAGAAATTCGCGGCATATTTTCCATTACACCCAACAGCCGCAACAACGTAAGTAGCTACAGCTGATCACAGATGAGGCCCTTGCTTCATGGTTCTTTGTTTCATTGTCTGCAGTTAGCAGGGTGGAACTACGCAGTCTGTTACATTTGTGAGCATTCAGATTTTCATTCAAGATTTCATCTATTCACTTTATTTTTAGCGCGACTTGGATATCTCAATCAAACTAAACTTTGTTGGTGAACTCTCTTCCGCTGACAAAAAGTTTAATTATCGAATGCGTTAGGCACTCCCCGGAGTCCCTGGTCATTCCCGCAATTTTCGCATTTTCAATGGACTGCGCGAAGAATACTGTTGAATTTCTTTATACAATCCATTTCAATGAGATTTTAATATGAAAATAAAAGAAATCATGACGGTGTATTTGTCTCTTAAATATCCCATCCATAAAACTCCCTCGCCGGATTTTCGTAATCGTTATTTTTATTACCTAGCCCTCCTTTCACTCTAGGCTGAAATAGGTTGGGGGCCTGCAAGTATATACTCAAATGGGCGACGGGAATGCCGCGTAGTCTTTCAACCTCTTCTAGAAACTAGCGGGCACATGATTTAAAGGGTAAATTTATTTCTAGAAAAAATAGGTCTGTTTCTGGTTGCCTCCAGCTTCCTCCTGTGTGTAACGGGTGGGTTGCGTCGGATTTCCGCCATTTGAACAACATGGGAAATGGTTTCCGAGCTCAGGGGTAGTGTCTGTGTGCGTGCGTCATCAGTGCCGCGTGATTCGGTAGTAGCAGATTGGAGAGTTAGCGAAACCTGGTCTTTGGAGGAATATTTCTCCTATCTGCTGGTCTATTAGCTACTGCTAGCGTTTTCTTTGTGCAAACCCGTCTTGAACGCATCTCGTACAGTGCTGTTTGCAATACTGTGATGATGACTTGATATAAAGTGTTACCTATTTGCATTGGTGAATGAATTTCTAAACTTCATGGATTATGAATTGAACATCTGAACGTTTAGTATAACTATGGAGTCAAGCTCGAAACCATTTATGATTCAGCCAACATGACAAAATCAGGCACGGTTTCGATAACCATGCTAGTAAGTACGTGCTACGTCTTTCCGACCCTGATTTAAAGTGAGCAGAGGCAAAAGTGGGACGGACGTTGCCATTGTGTTCTAATCTGATGTATCAAAAGCACATGCCTGAATTTATCGAAAAAGGCAGTGGAACTATTTACTCACTCCCTGAGTATACGAATTCGGTTGACTTTTAAGTGTAATACTGATCCGAATGTAAGATTTCTGGCTGATAAAAAATTCTTCACGGCAATACTCCCTCAGCACATCTTGTACCGTCAGCAGTCCACCGAGGTTGCAGAAATAGTGAGTTCTTCGCGTTTGAATGCTGTTAAGCACTGGACAGCCAATTGGCTGCAATTCCTAGCTTACTGGTCAAAGCAGCAGGAAACACCCGATATTAAAATCTGAAAATCGCCCAGACTAAAGACACTAATGCTTGAAGATAGCATTTAACACGCATAAAAAGCCGGAATGCGGGCATGCTGTCAAAACTATAGAGTTACGAATCAATGACGCCATTGCGCATAGCCTGTCCACCGTGGTGCAGTTCTCAAAGTCCCAGGGTAGGAAGTTTAACGGCGCACTGAGACCGACTGAAATGTACGGTGGAAACATGCTCCTGGATGGAATGAAAAAATCAGTAAGCTGCTCAATGCCAGTTGGGGACATTCCAACCCAATAAACAATAATAGTAGCATCGCATCGGTCAAATTGGCACATTGTAGGGTTACTGCTTCAACGACCGTTCCCCGCTTTTAGCTTTAGAAAAGTTTGATTCAGTTTTTGAACAGTGAAAATCATTAAGTGTACACATAAATGCATTATTTTGTATTTTTTTAGGAAAGGGTAGAATGGAGGCAGAGTTGGGGATGTATGGTTGGTGTTGGTGCTGTTGATAAGTATCACGAAAAGTAGGCTGTACACCACTTACACTGAGGTGGAGAGGTTGAAAAGGAGAGGGAGGAGAAAAACGCATAAACAAAGAGGAAAATAATGGACTTCACAGAAAACCGCTGCTAAGGTTGTTATTCCATACGGTAGCAGTCACCGGAGGCTGGTTGGGGATGGGAGTGTTAGTAGAGGGCCCAGGAGTTGGGGGCTGGTGCAATGTGGTGTGGATGGAATTGACGGGAGGACTGAAGTAGGCAACAGCAGCCATGGCTAGTGCAGCAGCAGCATCCGAGGCCAACATGGGATAGCCCGTGGTTGTGGCATTGAGAAGAGCCTGTTGGTGGATTGGGGGGGCTGTTACTCTTGTTGCGCCATCAGGGGTGGTTGTCGTGGTGGTGGTGGTAGTAGTAGTAGTGGTAGCAGTGGTAGCAGGCACATGATTTTGCTGAATGGGTACGATTCCTGGCAAGAGAGTCGACTGGAAGGACGGTGCTGGCCCTCCTGTCGCCGATGCAGTTGCTGAAGTGGAGGGATGGAAGAAACAGAATCCAACACTACCACCATTTCCACTACTTGGCATCGCATGCACTCGCGTGAGGAGAGGAGGGTCCGGAGGTGGCAACGGCTCGTTCCGGGGTGTCCACATTGTCGCTGGTCTACGACCAAGTGTACAATCTGAAAGAGGAGAGAGTAAATTTCATTTACAGTAGCTTGTGTACTTTGTGAAATCCGCATCGTATCTTCATAAACTGGTCAAATTTTCTTTTAATTCTGCTGCTTTTTTGTTGACTAGACTAGTATCGGTCACGCACATTCAATCCCCTTCTTATGCACTGCTAAACAGAGTTGCGAAAAGCCTTTTTTTGGACCCATATTCAGAGAAGTTAACACTTTTGATAAAGTCTGAATTGCTTTTTAATTAGGAACCGCATCGCACAATTTGGACTGTGCTTGGTAGGGAAATCAACGAAACTCATAAGTTAATAAAAGAGAAAAATAACTAACCATTCCAAAAAGAGTCATTGGGATGGGAAGAGACGGTGTGTGCTGCAGAGTTTGGTTTTATAAGGGAACTGTTGCCATAACCACCAACTAAATTGGACGTGGCGTCAAGCTAAAAAAGCGCAAAAGCCACAAAATACACAACTTAGAATTTCCCAAAAAGGCTTTTAAGGTAAACGCGTCTGCCTTTAGACGTATTCATGTGTTACGTCAACCTGACAGGCACAAAAGTTTGGTCAGATTAAGACTTTATTTACAGTTGTCGGAATACACCGTTTAGGTACTTATGATTCGACTCTTTTGGAGGTCTTTAACTGGATTGCTAAACCACTGCAGCCCAACGTGTGTTATCTTGATTAAGGCATCGTCTTTGAGGTAGTGTTTAACTAAAAGATTTTGTGAACATGCAGTCCCGAAGAAGGAACATGGATCAGCAGCAATTTGTCAGTTAGAAAGCGTAGCAGTGACCTGTTGCTACTATAGGTGGGAGGAGCAGGACTAGTGCTTTATTTCCCATCGAGTCCTAGGTTAGTCCATTATTAAATAAATTAATGACTCAAGGCAAAACCCTCACACCACGATCTTACTGACTCCTTCTGTTTCAAGATCATCTAATTTAATTTCTTTGTGTAGCATAACGTGACATGAAGACGAGATAGAGGGAACCGAAGCTTACTGTTTGGAGTGGGGAGGAAGACACGACACTTGTGACTTGCTGCAGCGAGGACGGTAGGCTGATGGTCAAGGTCGATGATCCAACAGAACAGGCAATTACCTAGCAATGGAAAATTGGCAAGAATAAGACAGCCCAGAATCAGGTGACTATTGCTTCCGTTCTTTTACTTACGGATGTGGAGAACGGTGGAAAGGTGGAATGCTGGTCGTTGACACCAAAAAGAGATGCCGTCGTTTCTATGGGCGGAAGTGAGAGTAGTGGCAGTGGTGGCGGTGGTTGGGAAAAATCGCCTCCCAGATCGGAATGCTTCGAAGTAGCTGGAGTTGATTGAGACGTCGCCTGATTGAGTGGCGTAGTCCTTTTGCTGCGCTCTTGAAAAACCTCATTTATCGCCAGTCCAACTCTGTCCTCTTCGCTGCTTTGAAAGGGAACGGCAAATATATTGAATGAGAAAACTTTGAAATAACGATGTACTAAATTGTAGCAAACTCAATTCAAAAATAGACGCTAATGTTGGTATAAGGGACCTGGCACTAATTTGTAAAGAATTAATGCCATCATCATTGCAGTCGTTGCAGTCAAGCACGAGCAACCCAGACGTTTGAGGCAAAAGTTTTGGAGGTTGAATGAAACTGCTCACAGCATTTGTAATGCGCACAACGACCTATCAGCGTGGATTGCCGCAGTTCATCATTTTAACACTAACGTATTACGGCAGTTGAATTATCATTAATATCGCATTAACTTAACAAATCTGTCCTACCTCAGTCCGAGGTATTCCTTTTCAACAATTGAGTAAAATAACATTGCCCTCCAATATTTTTGATTACCAGAGTGTAAGTTGTAAGTGTTTTGCCTTGGCATTCATCACCACTCCTTTTAAATATGGGTAAATTCGCAAACCCAATTCCTACCTCACAAACAGCTTTCGCACAAGTGGAGAAAGTAAATATGCTTTTTGCCTTTACGATCGTGGATATCTTCCGATATTTATGCAGGTCCATGTCACTTAAAACATTCAAACTCACTTGTTTGCGAGGTCTATCTCCTCCTCAGGCAGTAGAACAGGCGGATCCGGTGAAGGAGACCGCCTCTTTTCCTTTGGTCCAGACAGGAGACAGCAGGTCTCTTGAACGCTGCTCAAGGGTGAAGATGGAAGGGCATAGGGATCATCAGATTCTGTTATTCTGACTTCTGACGTCACTGCTGCAGCAGACTGGTGTTTCTGATGGACACGACGGCATTGTGACTTCACCCGTACCCGACCATTTTCTCCTATTGCCAGGGTCAACTTTGGTATCGCAGTTCCTTCCTCTCTGGGCTTCTTCTTCTCCTCTCCCCTTTTATTCACCACCATCTTCAACGGGTCAGGAACCGGATGATACTCTACGGTTCAATAGAGCAGATGCATTAATTCATTGCTGTGGAAGTATGTTCAGTTTATAATGCCATACTTAAAAACACTTGTTCTGTTAATTGTAAAGTGATTATCGCTTATTTACTTGCATCACTCCCCGGTATAAATGAGGATTCCTCATTTTCCGCTGTCGAGTCCACGTTTTGACAGGGTTTTTTAGCTACGAGACTTTTTTCGTCTCTTCGTTGACTATTGGAAACGGCTGAATCGGAGGTGGCCGAGGGAGAGTTAGAGCGCAACCTGTGGGCCCAAGTACCACCGTTTCTTACTGTTATCTCGGAATCCAATGGTTGTGATACAGTTGCGTCCAAGCACATCTGTAGTATTGCCTCTGACTTGGTCCTCTGAAATTGCGATGTCGTCAGCAGCATACTTATAATGCGTGAGTAGCAAATCTTTAAAAGTGTCTACTGAATGAGTACCTTCACCCCATTTTGCAACGACTGTTGTTGAGCGTTTCCGACGGATTTTTGAGCGCTCTGCTCCTCCAAAGGGGGGTTCGATGAATTAGTACGTTTTTGGCGTGATCGTCTTTTCGCAGTAGCAGCGGGTCGCGAAGGTGAGACCTCCTGCCTCGTATGGCCCGCATGCTTGTTTCGACCATCGGCTAAACTCTGTGGGTGCAAAAGGGGGACGCAGGCGAGGATGGGGCTAAGTCTTTTCCAATACAACAATCTTTAGGATAAAAAACATGTTTGCCAACGTTTGCAAAAGCAAATTTGGGTAATTAGCATTCACAGTATGTGGGAACACGCACGCGTCCAGCAGGCATGCGAACTCTCCCCAGCAGTCACCACCTCCACTCCTCACAACGCCCAAGTGTGTGCTTGCATGGAAGTGATGACACCATCAAGACGCACTCGTGGCTCAACTACCCACCCGCTCATCATAATCCAAACCAAGTAATCAAACGCCCCCTTCCGACCTCAAGTGCATTGACTGCTGATGATCTTCGCCAGTTACGTGCAGCGTAAACAGAATACAGTGAAAAAGTGAGAGTCAGTATTCCTGCGAACTCTACATTCTTGCAGTGCTGTCCTTTCCAAAAAAACCTCTCCTTGGCGAGATGCTGCCTGACTACCTAACGGATATCAGCAAACAAATGTCAGAGAAGCTAGCTTCTTGCGTGCCTCACCGCAGTTATTTACGTTCACACGCCAAATGAACGCTTCATTTAGCCTTCACATCTAAGGTGCTATCAAAAAAGATGACCTTCACTTTGAAAATGTGAAACTCAATGACTTGTAGGGCTCAAGGGGGAAGGGTAGGAGTGGTAAATTAAGGTGATCTTAAGTATCATCAATCGCCTTAAATCAACCAAAAATTCATACCATCAAATGCATAAAAAATGTCTCCCACTGCCTCTCAAGTTGCGACGATTCAATGTGGACTCCATTCACAGATATCGTCAGTTCAATCAGTGAACGCGAATAATATGCTAAGGAGTTATTAAATAATCCGCATAAATACATAAAATTGACTGCTCCCTACCACAGACATTGGGGTAAAACACATCCTTGAGGGATATGTGCATTAAAGTGTGAGACTTAGTAATTAAATAATGGAACCCATTTATTGCATGTTTTCACACTTGGTGAAGGAACGCAAAGCGAGATGTCACTATCGGCCTTGGTCCGATTCAGCTCCGCGCTATAGCTTCACCCTATCTGTTTACCAAATGTCTGACTTGCATTGATGTGGATCATTTCTTATCAATAAGTATTTGGCATTAGAAAAAGAAAAGATCCGCGTACTAGCTGGAGAGCCCTCTCAAGGTCCCTGTCTACGACCTCGAGACGCTGCGGTGGGAGGCACGACCGGGTGGGACGTTGGTGTTGCTGTTGTTGTTGTTGTTGATGATTCTGATGCCACCGCTCCCCAATACTTCGAGTATCCTCTTCATCTGTGCTCGCGTTGGTCACACTGGAGGAGGGAGGGGCCGTGGTGACTGCATTGTCTCCTGGCACCTCTGGAAGTGGAGAGAGGACGGAACGACCGTTTTCGGTGTCGGTTGAAAGTATGGGACCTAGTGCACCACGCCTGGCCGGATTCGATCGGTAATCACGAGACCAAACATATCGAAAGTTCAGTGTCTCTGTCATTCCCGTGGGGATAGCACTGGTACTGTGATTCTTATCTGGCGTAGAGTCGCTCTCGTGCTTCAATCTCTCCTCGTTCATAGGGTTGGCGCTGGGAGTCGCTGATACTAATTGCTTGACTTTCATCACCAACCGATTCGTGCCCTTCATGCGCGTCCGGCGGATTCGGGCCGCTGAGAGCGAAAAAAATAATTTATGCCCTCGAAACAGCATTGTGCACTCTTGCAAGCAGAAACAGAAGTCCAGCTACAATAAGTACGTCAAAATAGCAAATCTGGTTTTTAATTACATTATACCCTGTACTTACATCATTCAACTAGATCGTCATCGCTACTATTAGTGCCCGATGATTTAATCAGTGCGGCTGTTTCAACTGCCGAAATTTTCACACACACGCGCACGAATCTCATCTCCCATTCACGTCATTTCCACACGCCTCTAGGCACTGAAGCATTTAAAAACTGATATCCTTCAATGCCATCAACGACGAAAGACCACCAGTATAAATGGCAAATCATATTCCCCATCAAGTTCATGACTTTACATCGCAATCTCAAGATGGTGTACCTCATAATCAAGTACAACAAAGGCAGGTTCGCGAAAACACTCACATGAGCAGAAATAGAAAGTTGTTGTAACGACGTTAATTGGGTTTTCGATATCCGGATGTATCCGCCGAATGAAAGCTTCAATTAATCCAACTATCCGTTTCAGTCTCTATTAAATTTTAGACCTATAAATTTCACTTTTATGAAATATTTCATTCCTAGTCAACTCTTCTCCCAGCTCACTTTATTGCCCCACTGTTCAATCCATCTCCCATTCCAATGTCTAGTTCTAGTGCTATGAGATGTTGATTATTGGTTGAAGGAATACCAATGGAACATAGTGGATAGTGCCAAGACAGTCTCCCTTCCCCTCGAGCAAAAATCTCTTCACAAGTAGGTTCTGGAGTAGTATGATATCTTGAGTTGCCTGGTAGGGGGAGAAGGGTCTCCGCACTACTTGATCCAACTCGACTGCTTCTCAAAGGCAAAGTAGTCTCGAAAACCGAAATAGATCGCAGAAGGTAGATGGACCTCGACCGAAACTATTTAGCCTTAGTGAAGGCTAAATGCAGTGATTTTCTGGAGGTGCGGAGCAGACATATCGCCTGCGGTAAGCGATGAAAATATCGTTTATATCCACAAACCAATCAAGAAGTGTGTAAGAGAAGTGGTATTTGAAGTATTTGAAGCGATATGGTCAACTATTAATGTACGTGGAAGTGAGCCATTTACTTAGTTGATTCGACCCCGACTTTCCTTCCCAGTTTGTGCACGACCAGACAGATTTTTCATCACTCGATTTATTTTAATCAGTGGAGGCGCAGCATTAGCCGTTGTAAAGAATGGAGGACTCTGATGAAAGTGACAGATCTGCTTTTGAGCAGTCATTATTAAATTTCAAATTGCAAATAATTTCTAAGCGGCATTTTATCCACGTGCAATACGAATTTGGTACTCGGATTCTGTGGTTCCATGCAATTGGAGGTCCATTATGAGGAGAGGAAGAGGAGTCAATGAGAGTGAATAGCGCATTTGAAAGGCCATTTCTATTTTATGATGCATGTAAGCAATTTCATTCCGTTAGTCTCTACAGACCACAAAGAGTCATTGAATGAAGCTATATCTGATTACTTGATGCCTCCCTTCTGAATTTAAGATGAAGTTCCTGAGGCTATAACTGCAATGCCCGATGAAGCTGCTTCAAGTCATTCAATCGTCTGAGCCAAAATGAAGAGAATTTTATCTGGTAATTGCAAGGGCCAATAAATTTGAATTAGTTCTTGCTGAGCCATATAATTTAATACAAGTTATGGTTGGAAATTTTCGAGGTGTTCCGCACTAAATTTACTTAATATGTCCACCCAATCATTTAACATTGCAATCAGACCTAGTAATTACATTAAAACGTGGTATATTCAAATAAAACTATCTTCTGAAAACAAGGGTAGGGTTTACCAAAGCATCACTTTGGGAGGTACGGGACGGCGATTCAATGCATCATAGGTCCAGAAACTTTGCAAAAAATATTGAAATTCCGGAGAGGGAATGGATTAATTAAGTAGTCGACGCAATGTTATTTGCTAGGTAAATTTTAATTAGTGTGGGTGCGACCGGTGGGATTTGGGCCCTGTGAAGTAATTCAACCTTAGCGTTAGTACGTTAGATGCAGCTGAAATATAGAAGTGAGTATTCCCACAATTGATACACCTATATACAAATTCAAAGCTGCACTCATGATCCACCATTCAGTGTATGCATTCACAGTTTAAGCTTTTCCTTGTCATAGTAATTTGCACTTTGGGCTCTAAAAGTGTGATCAAGCCTTGCAACTATCAGCAAGGAGATAGAGGGAATTAGTGGTTTCGTTTTTGCTTTTTTCAAAAAAGTATACAACCTGATTAGGCTGACCAATTTCGACTTAACTCATATCAACCATGAAAGTAAAGGTGTTCCTTATGTGCAGGAAGCTTGATTTGGAGCGATGAGTGAATAAAAATAGGGGGAGAAAAATGAAGGTATCAAACTCACGGCCAAATATAGATTTTCTCAACGAAGGACTAATGGCATCTCCGCAATCATCAGATTGACGCCGAACGAAAACCATTCTAACATTTGATTTTGCTTCTCCGTTCAGAATCTTCGAAATAATCCATGAGGGTGTTGCAATGACATTTTCCAAACCAGTCCACTGATCCCAACTTGGTGATTCGGGGGCTGCCTCGGCTTCTCCCTTTTTGGTGGCTAATTGGGGTATGGCCACGCGCCATCCTATGCCAGGGCAGATTGGCGACTTATAGCCATCCAAAAGCATTCGTCTCATTGAAACGAATCGGTTGTATACACTGACTGGCAAAATCAAGAAGCATGGATGTTGAGTGAGAGATTCACTTTGACGAATTGACGATTCATCTAGAAAGTGATCAAGAAAATGCGCGTTAGACATTAAAAGAAGTTTCCACTTAGGTAATTTAGCGGGGTAATCAAGCCTATACTGAAAGCTAAGTAATGTTTCTTTAGTGATAACAAATCTGACGTATACAGGTCAGAAGTAAACACAGATGGAGTCCCGTGAGTTATAGAAAGCAATCTGACTGGAGAACTTGATTCAAATGGCCATTAAAAATGAGTGGGAAAGGAGGAAGTTCGGGGAGATGCGAGTCTTTAATTAACGATGGCCAGCCAAATCCGGAACGTATGCCATATACTGATACTTTGAACTAAATTAATTCATTGTTGATTCACTCTTTTGGAGGGACAAGTTATACAAAAATATAGAATTAGGGCGATGCGAACAATTACTGATGACAGAAAATTCATATTCAATGATGATGTATCAACGTAGACTGCTAGAACTTTATCAAAAACAGTGGCATTGAAGAAAGATTGCGTGGGATGACATTTAAAGGGCATATAAGAACTCAATAGCCAGCCAAACAACAACAAGATATGGCAAACAAAACTCTTGTGTAGGGGTTCTGCGTATTTCTGAACTTATGTGAAATATAAGCAGTTATTTTTTTTTAATATTCAGGTGTTTGAGGAAGTGCGGTTGCGCTTGCAGTAACAGCAGTACTGGAGATAGTATTCGCCCTAAACACGATTACATACCTGTTTTGGAGGTAGAGTTCTCCAGTTTGACAGACCCGGAGTAAGGTGGTGTTGGAAGTTCGGAAGAACAGTTTGTGAGTCTTGCAGATCCCGCCACGCCTTTGAGAACACGACTGGCGAATTCACTCACTGGCATCGTGAGAAGGCTCTGGTAGGCAACCACCTCATCATATTGCTGTAATAGAGTGCAGACAACTTATGCATTGCTAATGGCACTGTATTTTCAGTTTATCACGGTAGTTGTCACATATGGGATAACTAAGCATCTGGAATGCACAAGACTCGAAGATTTGCAAGGTAATTGCAACTTAGTTATGGTATTTGCAGCAGTAATGATATGACCAGGGTTAAGACTTTACAATGACGTAGCACAAATTGCGTCTAATTGAAGGTCTTACAAAAAACGCGGATAAGAAGTGAATCATAAGAGCAGGAAATAGCCCATTTTCAAATAGTAGATAATGCATGAAGTTAGAGAAAAATAGGCGCAACCCCATTCACTAACCAATTACTTGGCACCCATAAAATAACGTTTCGTATCAATTGATACGTCTACACGCCTTTATGAGGACAAATATAGTACTTATTATGAGCAATTTGGTACTAGCATTACCACAATGGAAAATGATTTCAACCCAAGTATTATATTTTTACACTTGCTAGGAAAAATTCAACCCAAACATTGATGCATTTCGGAAAAAATATTGTAAGTTAGGAAACCTTGTGCAAAACTGGTAAGTTTATCAAAACACTCGAATAGACGCCAAGCCCTCCCCGATGAGCAGCAATGGCTGGCTTCTGGCTCCACTCTATCTCCTATCATTCATTATCGGTCACAGTTTTGATGACAGCATCAGACAGAAGAGGGACGAATAGCCAAGTACAGGCGTATAGGTCTGCGCAGTTTGGCACCGGCACCGGTGGTATGTAGCCGTTAATTATTGGGTTGCACCTGTGTCCCGCTTTTACTGCACATTGCCGCTCCGTACAGGAGAACTTTTGATTAAAATCACTGCTGATAGCCTGTATTTTGTACCAGTTTCCACCCCATTAGTTTGACGCAAAACGGTTGACTGTAATAGTGTTGATGAATGTGAAGTGTTAGAGATCTTAGTGAGGGCTACTGAGGACCGCCATGGACGCACTATGAAGCAGGTCCTAAGTGGGCGTGTGCAGCACATCGAGCAAGCACTCACAAGGACGCGAATCGCGGCTACAGGGTGGCACATGCGGACCTCTCCCCCAGGCATAAGGAGGGGGAGAGGTAGACCCAATACAGTAGGCTAGAAGTTTATCAAAATAAGTCTGCCTCTTAATTTCTAGATTCTACAATAAACTAGTTCAACTACATTTCCTCTGGCAATCGCTCCATTTAGCGCTGATTCCTTAATGAAATAGAAATAAAATGCCGTCGAGAATCAAAGCAAAGTAGCTTCTGACGACAATCGAGAAGCTGCCAGACTACACCTTGCTGAGTTCACCTACGGCGTACCAAATAATTACGTTAATATGAAATAAAATTTTAAACATTCGCATCTTGTCGGCTGAGTAACTGGCCCTCACTGCTTTATAAATAAGCTTATTCATCCATCCACCGCTGATCCCGATTCATTCATATAAAAAGGTTGTTCTTGAAGCACACTGTGGTAGAATCTAAAGATCAAATAAGAGCTTCCTTGAAGTACTTTTCATGTAGGCGACATGGTGCTGCACCAAACCATGACCTAATGCCATCAAATACTTTGCTGCTATCAGTTGTTAGAAAGCAAATGTTTTGAATTGGCTAACTGAAGCACATTAACTTTCCTCAGTGTTAACAGTTTCATCGTTTTCATACCGTTACTCTAGTTCAGCTAATGCAGTTTGGAGCTGGGGAACAACCACTGGAAATTACATCAATGATGGGAACGAAGAATGTTCATAAGTGATTGCAAGGCGTAAAAAAGGTATGCATCGCATCCTGTGTGCACCACAAACCCACTTACGCATGTTGATCACACTACGAGAATAGACGGTGCTGTAAAAATTAGGCATCACTAAAACAGGAAGGGTCAATGCCCCAGCAGCTGTTATTAGTTGAAACAAATGTGAAAGGGCTGCGATTAAGGGACCGTCACACGCGCGCGCACCAAACTCTTGGAGCGCTGTGACCACCCCCAACCCCACCTCTCCCTCGCCAAATCCCATTGTCACAAGTTCGCAAGTTAGCCCAGTGAGTCATGCGAGTGCGGGATGAAGCCGCGGTAGAGGAGGCAGCGCGCCTCAGAAATCAGCTTTGCAACACCCGAAAGTGTACCAGGAGAGCGTACCATTTCGAGACCAAGCCACAGGCGTGTCACCACGGTTGGGGATTGACACGTTGCAGCCACAAAACATGGACGAATGACAATAGTCACGAATTCGACAAATCGTCCAAAAGCTATCCCGTAATCATGACTCCGAGCAAATTATTACGTACAACCTAGAGGTCTTTCAAGAGAGAAGTTGGCCAGAAGCCTTGAAAGCCAAGAAGAGTAACAATCGAATTCGCGACTTCTCCAAACAAATCGTAATCACTAAGATGTTGTACTAATTAGGGCGTTGTGTGTCGTGTATTGCAAAGGCGCACAGAAAGCACAACGCTCACTCTTTCTACGAGAAATACCTTCAAATCACATTACCGTGCGCAATTCACACGAAAATCTTTCACACTACGCTGCTCCTAATGCTGAGCAGAACCGGAGGTCGATGCCGGCCATAGCACAGGACCGGTGTTGGAAGTAAAAGCTTGAGGCTACGAATTGGCAAATAAAAGTTTGCATAAGCTATTTTAATTATCTAGCTGCTTTCATCAATGATAGCTGGACAGCACCGAACCTGAACATAAAAGATCAGAGAAAATGTGATCGAATTTAAAATCCGGGGGAATCTAACAGGTTGCAAAGAAGGAGCATTCCAAGTGCTTTCGCTTATGTCGCGAGAGGACCGCATGTAAGGCCTTTATTATAAAAGGCCAGGCTAATATGGTTTACCAACAAGTTGCACTTTCCTGCGCCTGCAGGCATAGTGTTCCTTCATTGCTCACTTTCGCTAAAAGTTTGCGTGTGGAGCAGAAACCCAGGGTGGTGGGCATGTAGGCACGAGACATCCACGTGGTGCACATTCTGACAAAGGCAAGAGGGCGAGAGCGCGCGCCTCCACACACACACGCGCGCACATGCACGCACTCATGCCATGCCTGTCGCACTTTTATTTGAACTACAAGGCACGCCATTTACAGCGGTGGTGCAGAGTGCAATTGAAAACGCGCTAAGCTAAACCAAGCCAAGTTCGCTTGGTTGCGGCGATCACAACTCGGCGAGGTAGATTGGAGCCTCTCGGCTGAAGCCAAGGCGTTGACTAGCGCAATGATTGAATTCGTGCTCACCTCACATGGTCAACTTGTTAGTCATAAGACCCATGCTAAAAGCTAGTAAGAAAGCTCCGCTAAAGACACCTAATATTTGAAACTCGTGCCAACCATAAAACTTAGAAGTAATGACCACTATAGCAAATATAGACACAATGACCGCCTTCATTTAGATTATATTTATAGATTGCCATTATTGATTTGGATGGATTAATCGTGTCGTGAAGTAACTAACTTTTAACCTTTTTTACATAGGCGATGAATTAACCTATTGCCATGCGATTACATGACAATAAACTTCAAGTATCGTTATTAGACGCAGTGAGTCACAGTAGGCTCATCGCTTTTCATTACCAAAAACATTTTTCTCACAAACCAGCAGAGGGTTATTCAAAGCGAAGCAGAGACGACCGAGGATGGAGACAGGAGGCAGAGGACACTTTTTGCTGCGCTGTCCTACGCCGTACGTACGCGCATCCATTCGCGGTGCGTACGTGTGGGTGGGTGCGCGCGTACGTGCGAAAATACGCAACGCCTCCGCCTCCTCCTCCTCCCCTTCTCCCACGCCAAATCCTTTAAGTGGGCACTACTCCTGAAGTTATCAACTAGAAAGATGAATTAACTGCCTTTCTGTTAATTCGGTAGCCGTGTGAGAACCAAACACCCAGAAGATAAGTTAATGGTGGTGTGAAGTGTTGGCAGGAGTAAATGATGTACCATTAACAATTAGCATGCAACTATTCATTGAAATCACAAAAGAAGGAAATAGCTCACTTTAGAATATCTTACGAAGCATACATGTTCACACCGCTTTGATGAGTGAATAGGTGTTAGGCAAATTAGATGTCCTGGCTACACTTGCATTGAACAATCAGTCATCCTCTTCTGAACGAATCTCAAGGGAATACAAATGAAGGGAAGAGATCGAACACAGCGATTCTTTAATAGTGTCAGGCAAGATTAAAGGCCAACTATGTCCAGTGTAAGACGTACTCTTCGTAACTTACAGTGTGCGTAAGAGACATAGGTGTCGGTATTGCAGTAGCTTATTCTGGCGCAGCAGAGATCCTCTTAACATTTTATGGTCATGTAAACATGGTGGCATGGTCAAATGTGAATTAGAGGTGGGGGTGGGTGGCGGAGGTGATCACCAAAGGGTATCTGGGCTGCATGTGCGCGCGCATGCAGCCTCGAGATAGACGGATGCTATTATGACGACAATCATTTGGCTTTTCGTGACCTCAAGCGATGACAAACCGGTACAAACTACACGCACAGCGTCACCACGTACACATCCGATAGCGACAATATAATTTCATCGAAATAAACAGAATTGATGGAATAGCCATGTTTGAATGACAGATCGTTTTTGAGCGGTTAAATAATTTTCGGTATTAACACTACAAGAACGACGAATTCTTCACAGAGTACAGTATCAATTTAAACGTCACAAATGCATATAAAGGTGGTGATGAAAAGAAAATCCAGGTTTTTCATTCTCTACTGTAATGGAATAGGTTGATGTAACCAGCTTGGAGATGTTGTGAATCACGAGTCCGTCAAATTGGCACATTCGGTGGGTGATTGCGTGACTATGCGGCAGTGGAAATATGAGAGGCGAAGGCAAGTCATTTTATCGATCGAGAGTGGGAAAATGAACGATCATCGTCCGCGGCGGCACCGCTTAGGGAGAAATAATGAAGACTACTCGTGAGAACGGAGGCAAAACAACGGCACTGTGGCTCAAATTCGAGCTGGGCTGAACAACTCTACCTAGTGTACGTGATAACAAAGTAATGTATGAGAGCATTGAAAATGATTGCAAAGTTCTCCAAACGATTCTAGTCATACCGAAACAGATTCTCTCCCAAGACGTACCGTTTCTCTTCACTCTCTTTAATCGTGCTGCAAGTCTTTTAATCTTTTTCGTGGGACATGGACACACTCTTTATCAGAGATGTATTTAGAGGGAGGGGGTGTATAAGAGGTGGCAAAGGCAGTGGCAATGCTTTGGGTGAACAAAAGCCTGGCTTCGTGCGCCTGACATGAAAAAAAGGTGCGTGGAACTTCCACCCACTGCTTTGGAAGCATGAAAGATGCTGCCTTTGCCTAATGTAAATAAAAGACTAAATTGAGAATCGTTTAAGAGAGCTGCACAAAAAAATACATCCCAAAACAGCATAAACTGCACTAAACTAGGGTGCCATTGCCAGCACGAGGATGGACTTTTTAGTAGAATAAGGCACTTTTACGCACAATTAACCGACCTCAACTGCTCCATGGAGCGCCCAAACCAGAAGCAAAACGATTTCCTGCGACATTTGTCGGAGACTTTGACACTAAGAACGCGACGTCAATCGGTTTCACGCATTTGAGGAACCGGTATTTTGACTTCATTTCAATGTAAAACAAGAAAATGATGAAAATCGAATGTCTCCTATGTCTCACATATCTGTGATTCGTGAAGTTAAGAGAAAGTACACTTGAAGGTCACACTTATGATATATTTTTTTAACGTATAGACTGTGGCTAATCGCTAGCATAGACACCAAAGGAATTTGCATTCACATAAACATGCATGCACACTCGCTAGTGTTACTGCTGCAGTAAGACCGTGTGCGCGGTTGACCTCGATATGTCCTTAACTAGGATTTCATAATAATCAAAGGGATAACTCCGCTAATGACTTGTCGCACCCTCAAAATTGTCAACGCATCAATCCGTCCCATTGACCATGAAGGCACTTGGAAAGTATTAACCGACGCAACGAATAACTGGTGTGATCAAGTCGGTGTACTTGAAAACAATAGACCCTCCACCACTTCCGGATCTATTTAAGATAATTTACAGTCATGACGTTAAACACACCCTTTACCCAAAAAAACGAATGATCGCCATGTATAGCCAGGAAATCTGGATCACCAACCGCAGTTATTCAGATAGAGGAATTAACTTCAAACACTTGCTTTGAAACTGGGAGACGACATTTTCATACAATTATGCAAATCAAGAGAGGGACAGGTTGCTTGCGTGCTGGGGAGGAACTTAGTCACCTATCCTCCCGCCCACCACTCTCACCAACTGGGAGAGACTAAATGGCCTGGCAGCTAGCCTCTAGCCCGCATACGGAGTCAAAAAAGGACCCATGAAGCATCAAATAGATGTATGAAGTAGTTTCAACTAGAAGGCTTATTCAGTTTCTACATAAAGCAAAAATGAGTGACTTATGATTTCCTAAGCTGACAAAATGCAATTTTAAATGCATTCCTTCAAACTCACAGGGGGGAAGTGGACCCGCTTGCGGCTTCCGGGGATGGGATGCAACTCGTTGGCGGATTGCATATATTGCACAGGGTAGTAGACGCGAAGACTAATCAGCGATAATCCACTTTTCGGTGTAGTTGAGGGGAATAAAAGGGACAATTTTGCTCCAGTCGGAGGATAGCTTGCATCACTTTCATCTGGGGACGCACCATCGGTGGATAGGCTAGCCGCAAGTTTCTTGAGATCACAAGATGATGACGAGGTAATCCGGTAGACCCGAAATCGCCGAAAAATGTGGGTGGGTACAGCCAAGCAGGGTAGTGGATGGAGACCTTCCTCGTTGTAATTCTCGCGCAAATCAATGGGAATTGGTTGGCCCAACTCCACATTAATATTGCCAATACTTGGGTGCCCAATTTTTAAGCCTCCATAGAATATTTGCGACTGGTGTTCACCGAGATAATACTGAAAAGTGACCTGAGAAACGCCGTCCAACAAAGGCAATTGTAGACCAGCTCGCGATTTAAGATGGCACTCCTCTATGGGAGCCTGCCGCTCACGATTCCTGACAGCAGCAGTCACACGACGTCGTTGATGTCCACCGAAACCCCGATTACATCGTTTTTTTACAGCGAAAATATTCGCATCAGCGGCTGCCGACGGCAACACTTTTGTATCTTCCGTGGCCATCTGAAAATTATCCAGGTACAGTTGGTCTTGTTAGCAGGCAATCATAAGAATTTGACGAGGCCTTGAAGGGTTACTGTTGTGCGAGAGCAGTGACAATGGCGGAGGTAAGCTATGCTGTGAGAAAATAGAGAAAATAAAATCCGGTTTATGAATGAGGAGCTGCTGCAGCAGTGCGGTGGTACATACGGTTTAGTTTGCGTGTGCGCGCAAAGACGAAGGGGTGGCTGGGTGTGTGTGTGTCTGTGTGTGTGTGTGTGTGTGCGTTTGTGAGAGTTGGAGGGTTGCACACACATACGCACGTGCGTGGTGCGCACATCACCCTAACGCGCCTGTCAGTCCGTGCGTATACGTATGCATGCCTAAGTGTGTATATGCATTTGTGTGTCTGCCTCACCAATGTGAGCGTGCATCGAGGTTTATGCGTGCGTATACACGCGTGATTGCCGCCGGCTGGATTCACGGAACAACGAAGATGACGACGACGAAGACGACGAAGCGTGAGATGCGCGCGTGCGCGCGCGGTCGATAACATCTGGGCTACCATCGCCATGCTCCTCCTCTATCCAAGGGGTAGTCAGGTTGGGGAGAGAGGAAGAAGTAGGGTGGAGGACTGATGGACAGGAGTGGATTCCAGTTTGGAAGAATGGGCAAGCTAATTCTGTAGTCCAGCAGTAAACTTTGCGAGGGAAACCCTATTTTGACTTCACTCAGCTTTGATGCGTACTGTCAAAGTACAATGATTGACATTGAAGGGTGAAATCGTCTTGTGTTTATTTGCATCAACACTAATAAGTCGAAATCACGTTTTTTTTCTGTAGCAAATGGGAAAGCTGCACTGTTTCACACTGGAGTTTATAATATAAATGGTAGGTAGCCTAGCACAGAGGACCGCAAACTTAGTCTTTAGGCAAGTTGTTTACTGATATAAGGTGCATAATGCCATCAAATACTAGACGCCCTTTATTAGTTATAAAAATAGGCTCTAGACTCTTTAGGACTGTCCCGTACTTGCTGATTATGAATACTAAGTGACGAAGAAGCAGCATTAATATTATACCTTTATAGGTATCGTATATTATTAATTTGCCCTACAGAATGTGGATCGTCAAAGTTGGCCCTGATAAACTCGCTAAAGGGGATACGGTATTGCAACAATTGACGCGATTGAAGGATGCAAAGCTATAAGGGAATGCAACCCTCTACGCGTGTTGGCGTTCCGAGCTTTGTCCGCGAAAGTGCAAGATCTCACCGGCGCGACAATCGGCTGACGCAAAGAGGGAAGGGACGGTCTCAGCACTCGTAGCGGTTGGGAGTTGGAGGTGTCGCTAACCCGAATGAAAAGCATTCTGGGTCTAATCCCTCAACGTTTTAATCCCTTGAAGCACCTTATTTTGTAATCAGCCTAAAATCTACTCTGTGAAAAGCCTTGAGAGAGGGGAAGTACAGACTTTTTCGAACATAAGTGCGGCTGGCTGTTTCCTAATGCTGTTGCTTTTTGTAATGACGTTTGATGGAATTTTGATGAAGGGCCTTACAAGTCAGTGCAGAGGTTTCCCCTTTGTGTTCTGCGTCGACAAATTCAAAGGCTCACTGAATTAGCACAACCCTTTGAGAGGTCACTTAGTGATCTTATATATGCATTAACAGCAAATCAAAGGTTAGGTGAAGAATATAACTTTTATACAAGTAATCGTGCCATTTGAAACGACCAACATTTGTACTTATGAAGAAATGAAATCATCCTAAATCAAATCGCAGTAGTGACTTCTTATTTACGCAAAATTTGGGTTCTTAATGCGGCACATTAACGCATTGTGTATTGAAGTGTATTGAGGAGGATTAGGCTACTTAGTCATTATCCCTATGGTATCACAAAGTTTGTGGAGAGCGATGTTTATCGTAAAGTTTAAAATTAAGCCAGCAATAGAAAACAGCCAGAAGCCTGCAAAAGCCGTCGATTTTGGTTTAATTAGCTAAATCACCTAGACATGAGTTACTGCAAAAGTCTGATCAAAGGATGAGTATCTGTGGTTTCAGCTGAGGGTGTGACAATCTCCTAACAAAAAACATGGTATGTGCAGATTTTACTTGATTATACTTATCACTGACTCCAAACTCAACGGCTTAGTGACTCTTCCTTTGCACTAGCGTCATTAAAGAGCCATTTTGAACTTTTTGCCAGGGGATAAACAACTATTGAATAGTGTGGCATTTGACCTCCATAACAGCCTAGGCAAGAAAAATTTTCTGCTCTCTTGAAACCGTTTGTAATCCGTTACGAATCCAAATCCATTCAGTGAAGCAAGGAATCAGCCGCGTAGACATTTTACCACCTTATGGCAATGACCGATGAAAGGCTGGGTGCCAATATCACCACAACACAATTGATAAAATCGACCATATTTCCATTTTCAGCATTCACACGGAGCGTATTACTGGTCGATTTGCATTAGAAAAAGATCACCAACAGACCAGTGAGTAGTGGGGTAGATAGAGGTGAGAAGCACCACACTCGGAACATTAAATATAGACTGTAATGCAAACATTCGGGACCATAAATGTGCAACGGAAAAAATATAGCTTATTTTAAGGGTTGTAACGTTTAGATGCGGCAACAAAATACATGTAAAAGTATTGGGTAGCAACAGGTTATTACATGAATAATAACTTTATTTTTATGGATTAATAAAAATGAGATTAGTCAAAATGAATCGTTCTATTGGGAGAATTAAATCAGGCCTTTCGAATGACATACTGTAAAGTCCTAGATACGGTTGTAGGACAGGGATTGGTGACTAGGACATACTCAAAATAGCTCAGTATTATTCAACACAATTTGCTGGAAGTCACGTAACCTGAGGTCACCATGACTCAAATTGAAAGCCAGCACGCCCAAAGCATGCCTAAGCTCGCTCTAAACTTCAGCCACGTAAGACCGACATCATGGGCTGCAAAACCCCCCATTCCTACCATGTATCCAGACTCAACCGCATAAATGCCTATCACTGAGGCTGGGAGTGATGCCTTCTACCGCAGAACCATTCCCAAACTGGAGAAAACTGACATGGCTAACCACAATCTCTTTACAATGGAATGTGATAGATAGAAAAGCCCATCCTGTCGCTGTTTTGAAAGTTTTTTTTCATTTAGAAAATCACTAATAAGCGGATACTTGCATATTTAATTCGCGTTGCTCAAGCCAGTGTGATTAGGTGTTCATTCAATGGTGGGATGATGAAGTTACGGTTTCTTTATTATTCTGCCCTTCAACCGGTTTGATTTACCAAAATTATTTATGAAAGCTCCAAAACCACGGTTTCCTGATCGGTGATGCGATTCGAACCACAAAGGTAGGTTGGCACACTACTTTTCAGATAAAAGCATTGACTAAGTACCAACCACTCTCCTTCCAATTTTGTGCTATCTAAGCACGAAACACTAAAAAGCATACGATTGTGGATAGGTTCAATTTTTAATGTATGTAAGTTATTAGCGCCTAATAGAAGTGGAGACTGCTACAAAGACCTTCGCACACCGTGGTTTAAATGGCTCCCTCACCTCCTCAAGTTAAACTAAATTTTGGAAATACGATAGAGGAGGTCATTTAGGTGGAAAATACAGTACGCTGATTATTGACGGCAGCAACCATTGGATTTGGGTTCTGTTTGACACCCCCAGTTTCAGACGTTGGGAGTGAGCCAAATTTTAAAATGTAGCAGAAGGCAATAATGTCCAGACCGCGACCAAGCCCGTAAAGATAAGTTTTCAATCAAAGGTTGCAAATTGCCGCTCCACTGAATGCCGTTTTCTACAAACCAACTAAACCACATGGGTACTTGGACGTATGGAGATAGTTTAACCAACTATTCAAGCCATTTGTTAACATTCAGTGGTATAAAGCCACTAAGACGAGGGGTCTCGTGTACTTCAAACATACCACATGATAAATCTTGGAAGGTGTATTTGATCCAGCTTGATGAGGACCACGTGAATGATACTGGCTTAGGTACCGGGGTGTTTTCATGACATTGCTAATTTGATCAATTTACCATTTTGGTGGTCAAGTGTGCATTCATTCAAGGCCAATAAATTCGCGTAAATTATTTTGTTAAAGTTGATGTCTACAGCGGTCAGATGCTTCACGTCTTTTTGCAATTTTGCCAAAGCTAGTTAGTTTTTCTTAATTCCTGAATTATACGCAACAATATTTTTGCGACCACTATTTAGCTTCGAGGGGAGTCAGCTGCTTGTGAGAAAGGGAAGCTGCTCCGCTTACGCTGAAAACTTCGAATTTCCCGCGGTGCTAGGTGTGGGGCTGCTGGTACTGGTCGATGGACCCAATTTTAGACTGTATCACACCGAAGTTTGGGCATGAATCGCTACCCCATTTGTAAGCCCATCCGTGCTTCAAAATTGACAAGCCTCGAAGGCTTCACTCGGAGAACACTATGGCCTACATCTGCAACCATGTCACCTATCTCGTTGCTTTGTGGCAAAGACAAGTATCCAAGCCGCCTTACCCTAATATTAACGCCATTGATATCATACTAGACGAGAGCACGCTTCCTTTTTTCTAACGCGTCGGCATAGGAGCTCACACGCAGCCCCTGTCAGGAGGCCAGGTGGTGACCCTAGCCGTGCTTGCGACAGTCGTGCTTTCGATCGATGAAGGGCCTGAGTCCACTTGTGAGAGCGGGGGGCGAAGAACACGGCCACTGCGACCCAGTTTGAGTACATCCGAATTGGAGAAAGGCGGACCCTCGGAACCAGGGCAACAACACAACTCAGCAAAGTGGAAGCATACTACTGCATACGTTGTCTCGGTCGAATATCAAGAGACTAGATTGCTTATGAACAACCCACAGATATCGCCATTGCCTAAATAAAGCATGGGGGTAATTCTTTGAACAGAGTTTCAAATCCTACGTAGGGTTTGGCAACTATCACTATCACAGTTATTAACAATTTAAGAGGGTGCATTATTAAATGGCCCGGAGTTCGCTTTACCGACAGCTGCTATTATTTGTAATGCTGCACCAGTCCTACAATCATGTGTGGAAGTGTGACAGCCAGATCTTTTCACCAAGGATAGCGTGAAAATGAAGTACCTTCAATCCCAGTCCCAGTCACCTAGCTTCGGGCGCGCGCTAGTGCGCATGCACAAGCACATCGAAGCAGCGCGTCTCGTTGCCTGTCCCACGCACGCGTGTACGCACTGCCAGCACGCGCGCACCATAAATCAAGCTCGGTTGCAGTAGCAGCCTCAGCGGTAGCGGTAGCGGCAGCAGCAGCAGCAGCGGTAATATCAAGGGTGGTAGAGGAAAGACAGCACCAGACTGCTGTCGCATCCTCACTCTCGAGCACATACCCATATGAGTGCATACTCTTTCCGTTTTCACCTTTTTCTGTCACCTCTACTCTCAATTTGACCGTACGCTCGCCTCACAGATGTCCATAACTCAAGATGAAGAATAAATGAGTCAGGTGATACACTCGATGTAGGAGCTATGTTGACCTCTGGCGCGAAGGATACAATCAATTTTAGCTTCATAACGGATGGGCAACCCGAAAGTGAGACGGGCGAACAGGAAGGAACGAAATTACGGTAACGTCTTACTATAAAGTGGAATTTTACTTTAAAATTCATATTAAGAACTAGGTTACTTTCTTTTCATAAATTTCAGGTCGCAGGCACTGGATAAATGCATTTTCGGAGTAATTGCGAAAATGGGTGACGCCACAGACTACTAAGTGCTTTCATTGCAAACTTTCCTTCTTACTATTACGTAAAATGATAGAATGAAGATAACGAAAGTTATTAGTTGTTGTTATAATCAATAACTGACTCAAGTTATATTTTGAAGTGGCTAAACCGGGAAGCTGTGAAAGAATGCGCCGGAGCCGGTAGAAATCCGGGTTATGCAGGCTCCATGTGAGGCTAACTTGCTCTGTTTGGTTTTTTAAACAGAAAACCGCTATTAACTTAAATGTTTTGAATATTCCAACATCATTTACTGAATTGCATCAGTTTGAACACCCCAGACACCATATTCATACATTCCTCCTTAGATAAGTATGCCTTGCACGAGACTATTCGACTGAAAATGACAAAAAGTGGCGAGAACAAATTACAGAATCACTTATAGGACCCAACTTGCGTAGGTTTAGATCACGAAACATTTCCATGAGTTCTTGTGAATAATGCCATGCTTTGATGTACAGCAATGAAAGGAATGCACACCTAGGTGGTTTGGAACATTTACTTGGAAAAAACCTGAAAATGGCAACTAATGACATTATTTATTAAGGAAACACGTGTATAAGCTGTCGGACTTACACTCAAATTGTATACACAGCTATGTGCAGAGGAAGTGGGAGTATTTTCTCGCAATTTCCATGGTTTCATGGGGGGAGACAAGTCATATTTGAACTGTTGTGAATGCTCGTGGAATAGATAATCAGATAAAATAATGAAAACCTTATTAATATCCTCAGAGGGGAACCGAAAATTTTATTGCCGTAATCGAGATCATTAAGCTCTTAGGCAGTGGTTACAATTGTTCCACCAATTACCCGTGATCGCTGAGGCCTTTAGGTTCATTACTTTGGTTACTTGAGCATGGTAATTCATGCGTCGTCAACACACCCAGAGGCAGGTCATGTTTAAGGGGTTGGCAAAAGCTAAAGACGCGATGAGCGCTTTGAATCATTAAATTAGTCAGAGTATTTTAAATATGCATTAATTAAAGCTGTGCTACGGTGAATGAGGGAGCATCCGCTTTATAAATTCCAATTTATACAAACATTTATTTCACAAGTTGTTAATGGAAAATGAAAATGTTAATGAAAACATTATTCGCTGAATATTACTGATCGCTCAGTTTTTGTCATCGAAAACCCTAGAATAATGCTAAAATGCAAAGTGCTGCTTGAACACACCTACTTTTGAATTAAGGCGCGGGTATCAAACTTGGTAACCTACCATTGGTACCCTGTGGTTGGTGGGTGACTGCCCAAGCCACTGTTTCACCCCAGTCTCTGTATTAATGGAAACACCTACATGCAACGTAATATTTTTACATTGTCAAGGTTGGGGTGGTTACGACTGCTCAATTAAGATTTAAAAACAGCCTTAAGATAGTGGAGACAACTTAAATGATTAATTTCCTGGTTGATTAAGTGGTTAACCTCGCTGACTCACATAGTCTGGCACATCGCACAGTTATTCCCATGGAGAGACTAACATAAACTAGTAACATTCCTCGACTTCGTTCATTATTCACAGAAACACTTTCAAATGCTATTCGGACAGTCAATTCAACTGACACTAACAAAGCTAATACAAACATCAGCAAAAAAAGTTGTTTTGATAAAACTGTCTTATTACGTGTCGGAAATCCTACGTCACTAATATGAAGTGAGCTAGGGAACTTACAATTCTGATGGAAAATTATAGTTAATGATGAGACCATAATAAAATAATATAAATTGAGGGATTTTAAAGTCCACTTAAGTGTTGATATGCATGAGAATCTAGGAGAAGACTAAAAGGATGGGATTGTGAAAATCTTATTTAGGTATGGGGTGCACTAGGAGGACCTCTGATCGAAGTAGGCTTTGATGACAGCCCCTTCGTTCTGCTCTTACAGGAGCGTAGCGACGATTATGCCAAGATACTTCCACAGGTAACAGTAGCAAATGCTCGGTTGTGAACTGCTGCTCAGAGAATAGACTTAATGAATGAACGCAGGTGTTGGACTAGGCTCACTTCACCACAATTTATTAGCTGCTAAAGAGCCTTACAGAGGGGCAAATAGTAAATTGACTTGATTGTGAAGTACTTATTTGCTGCTACTAAGGCGTGATCGCAGCGGTCACACATACTAAAAATTAAACATTTTACAGTCATTTAATTAAAGCTAATGTTAAGTTATCAAAAGCCCCAAAATGAGCAGCTTTTGGCACCAATCGTTCGTCTGTTAAATGAGCTGTTGGTTGCGATAAGGCGCAATATTTGATGCAACAGCAACAGTGGCGAATGCCTTCACTCAGCAGCTGGCCACTGTTTGGACCGATCGGTGCATAAAATTCGTCGAATGGCCAAACGTCTAAATGACGTCATCGCTACCTGTGCAGTCAGTTTTTACGATGACCGCGTGTCCGAACCTAACGACAGCATGGCTGTGCCTCTCTAACTGTTCCAGCCTAGCCATTTAGTTTTCAACCTTAATCAATCCAATCCAGTCAAAGCAGTACTCGCGTTTAACAGAATATACACTTGCTTTTGCTAAAGGGGTAGCCAACCCCAAATCATTCAATCAACTTCAAATGATTCTTTTGCATTAAACTTGGGAAATGGGTAATTTGCGAAAGCCCAAGTCGAAATAATGCCAGAGTTTACGGTTGAGCAGAATCAATCGAACAGTGTCAAATCATAGATGTATCCCAAGTATGCCGATTGTGTCAAACACATCGGCAACGCCCGAGCAACGGCTTTAAGCGATTCTCCATGAAAGTTGTGCAAATTTGTAGGGCTCACTTCAAATTACAAGGAGAAGTTAGTCAAACATCGCGACGCAGCAATATCTAGCGTTTTGCGGGTTGGGTTGATATCGTTAGAAGAGGAAACGTCAGAAAGCATTCCCAGAGGGTAGCATCAGTAGAACGGGGAAGTGCGAATAGATATGTGGTTAAAACCCTGTTGACGCAACTTAGGTCATGGCGTCAACTTGTTGCATAAAGTATTCCTTTAGCCTATACACGTGCGAAGATGTTAGGACGGAGTCCTACCTTACGTTGACACGATAAGTGGGATAGTCTATTTCTAGAAGGGGTACCTCAACTTGACGTACTTTCAGCTAAACCAGGGAGACGCCAGATGTATGGCCTTCACTTATCCGCTTTAACTATCTTAATTCTAGATATCTACTTCAAAATTTTTGAAAAAATCTGGCTTACCATAGAGAGCCATTCTTCCCCTTTGAAGTAGGACATTGACCACTTTCATCTTACATAAAAAGTGAGTATTTCATATGCTCTGGCAAACGACCTTAAAACCTAACACAATTTATAATTACTGCCTTCACATGCGCATACTGAAGAGCTTGAACTCTTATTGCACAAATCCTGTTTTCTAATGGCAAAATTGTAAAGTTCATTGAGTTCACAGACTACCGCAAAGCGGCTACAAACAAATTTATTGATTCGTCCGTAAGAGACCACGCTACACTTGAGATAAAGTACACTTCGAATGAAATGAAAGTGAGAATGTGTGTTGTGCTGTCAAAAGTTGCTGCGAGAGTAGAAAATATGTTAAAGATGCATAGAAAGTAGGTCTTTGAAATTAGAGGTGCGCCTTCTTGTGGGTCGTATGCTCATTTCACTCGTTAAAAGTCAAAGAAATTACTACAAAAAACTGAAGTGCAACAAGACTTAATGGCTTCTCTTCCACAATCAGCAATTGTAAATACCCTTGAGAACCATAAATAGTAGACTGAATTCATAAATGTTTCATACTCAACCTCCTAATGGCTATTGAATATTTCGTATAACAAAACAGGCAGGTAATTGACTAGGTACATGCTAGTGCATAGCATCAAACCAACCCAGGCAATTTTGACTTATTTGCACTCTACGATAATACCTCTCGAATTGATCAAGACACGTTTAACTTCTAACTCACCATTCACTACTAAGTTTTCTATTTTACTTAGGATCAAAATTGACCTTACGTTTTAACACCTTTTTTTATTACCAAATAGAAGCATTAGTTTATCCAGAACCGAGAAGAAAAGAGAAAAGCCATGGTGTCCGAGTATGCTTATTCTATCACTGAAATGGATCAGTCCTTCGTATCAGTCCATGCACATTGATGTGCATAAAAAGAAAAAGCGACAGCACTCCGTTACTAGGCCGTGCCATTTAGGAGGGGAAACTTCGAGTACATATGGTGATGGGAAATTCAGCGCTCAGATACTCATTACTGGCTTAGATAAATATAAATGCAAGAAAGGGTGCAACAGAATAGCGTTTTTTGAGGTGGTATCATTCCTGTGAGGTGTAAAAATACTCCACCCCTTTTCTCCTGCCCCTTATTTCCTTCCTTCCTCCCTCTTCCCCCTCCTCCTAGCTTCACTGATGGCGGTGGTGGCTGCCAAAGGCAGATGGGCGAATGGTGGTAACCCGAAAGCAGACCACCCATAGATGGGGATTGTTTTGCCCAATGACAGTCTCCTATCTCTTCTAATTATTACTAAGAAAACAATAAAGGGGAAATAGTTAGAGTAGTAGCTTGGATGAAAAGGATGAGGATAGTTGGGGCAACAAATGCCAAAATTTTTCATCGTAGTATACCCACTGACCGTGTAAAAAGACATCTTCCCTTCAATAGTGGCTGTCATGCCAGTCATATACTCAAAATCTAACAACAAATGCGTTATTTGGAGTAGTAAAAAGCCATGATTTGGGCAAAGATAGAAACTCATGTGACACTCGATCTATTAATTTTATCCACGAGGCCAATCATTAGCCAGTATAATACTGATTGTGTGCAAAATTTAATGACTAAAACCGCAAAAAAATCATCTACCTACTTTACCTGAGCAGGGCTTACTTTTACTTAAACTACCATAATCCTGTATAATTGGTGAATCGCCCAACTCTTGACAACTACCTATATAAGCGCTTGCTGCTTGAATTCAGGCGTTTCACCAATTATGATTTTATTAGCGGCGATTAAAAGTCGCTTTAAACTATAACAACTGGACCGTCATAAAAGGCATGCGCTCTGACGGACTGTGGATGGACTTAACCTTTCATGTTCACTAATGTTTAGCGGAGAATCCACACAATAAATAATGTACGCTAGATTATAACACAAACAACAAGGAATTCTAAATCATGTTCTCCTGCCTTCTTCAGGGACCTCTTACCTAAACGAAAAATATGCGTGTACTATTTTAGGAACCTCATTGAGCCTAATTTGGCGTGGCGAGTTAATGGAAGAATAATCGTAACATATTGGATAATATTCATAAAAGTGTTTGGAGCCGCTCGCAATCGAGAATCAGTGGTCAGAGTATGAGTTCCCGTGTACTCAGAGGACACCAGGGAATTAACTTAGAGCTTGGCACTTAATGCAAACTACTTCCATGATTATTAAAGAAATGGGAGTGAAAATAGAAACTGAACGTTTCCCAGTTTTAAGTACGAGAAGGCAGCCATCTTTCTATAATAAGGCCCGAAAGGTTTAAACATCTTTACAGCAATAGTATCTGGTGCCTAACCGCACCAAAAAGGTAGGAAGGCGTCCCACCACTTACAAAAATGCGCAAATTTTAATAAATCATTGTCAAGCTCAGAAAGCTCCCGCGACCCATGGCTTAGTAATGTACATCACGGTTTTTGGACTTTCAAGCTTGAAGAAGTACATGCAATTAAAAACCGTTTGCTCTCACGCGTATTAGAGCGGTTTGTAGTCGACACAAGTGCGCCCCTCAGAGTCCCTCTCAAAGCACATCGGATGTGACTTTGGGTAAGGAAGCGCACAGTCCTTAGACGATTTTACATCCCTTCAATGCGCTTTAGCACTATTAGGCTAAAAAAGATGAAGCTACAAAAGTTACTGATGGGTGGCTCGTAAGCCACTGTTCTGAGGGGGATTAGCATTTGTGAGCGTACCATTTGTAGAGGATATAGAAAATGCCTAAAAACAGGAGAGATTAGAGGATCTGCAGTATAATTTAAGATAGGTGTAGTGACACCATTTCAGAAATAAAGCCAATTACTCACATTATCTGCAAGTATGATGTAAGAAAAAATGCGTGGGAGAATGTTTGTCCCCATCATGTAAGGGAGCGCACAGGGACCCATTAAAAATGCCTAGTTTGGCTGTGGCTAATGTAAAGTAAAGTAGCGTAAAGGTGGCTACCTATTTTGGATAGACTACGATAGCAACTGAAATATTTCTCCATTAAAAAGATTTTGCTAATCTGAAGACATAGGTTGTTGTAAAATATTTATTGCAAATGTACTGTCAAAGGTAGAGTGAGAAAATTAACTTTTGACATGAAGGACAATTTGGACACATTCTTCAAAGTAGAGCTGCAGTTAAGCCACCGAGGTAATCTACGAAGAGATCCGAATATACTGTGAATTGCATGAAAGCTATGTAGTCATGTTTAGACCGATTATTACGAAACCCCATGCCAAGCGTAAGCAATTACCGAAATTATTATGTCTGTGTTGCGCTATCAGAATTTATGTCGATTCGATGGATGGGCGATAAAAGCAACACAACGTGAACGTAAATACCAATCGGAGTGATGCATTAGCAACAGGAGTTGATGAAGGGAAAATAGTGTCACTTGTAGCCTATAAGGGGAGAATTGATTGCTCCAAAAGGCGAAGGACAGCATGACTGGACACATCTAATTTTTTTGAAAGAAATCTATTATGCACGTATGCAAGGAGGTTGGAACCAACTTTAATTAGTGCATTTCTTTATGCACGTTGGTAATAAGTACCGACGACTAACGAGCATTTAAAGCCAAGGGCATCCCAAACTGCGTTGATTTGTGGCAATCCACTTCTTATTATTCAAAGTGGCGCCTTAGTAACACTCTTCTATATTGCTTCTAATATACGTGTTTTAGTTGACAGGATCATCGAAGCCACATAGACGCGGCAAATCTGCCAGGCAGCAAGCGCGCATGTCTGGAAATCAGGCATAACGCGAATCCACGCATAATCCCAGTTCTTCCGGTTCAAATGTTAACACAACTTCCTATTTAACAGAGTAAATGCTAGCAGAAGTGATACAGGTTGAAATTAAAAACCGTTAGTCTCATACATGCATCGAATATAAGGTCCATTTAATGAATGACGATGGGAATTTGGCAAGAACACACACTTGGCCGGAATTTTCATTACCAGAAAGAAGATGATACGCTCCTAATTGGAAGTGCTCAATTTTACTTAAATTTTTATGATAAGGTGCCCAAACACTCGTGAGAAAAACATTTCTGGCCTTAATGCAGCACATGTAGTACTAAAAGCCGTAACTGATTTAAAACATTTGTGCAGTTTTTATATAGCGAAGCATACGACTTGGCACACTAAAGGCAAGAGAATCAATGGTACAAACATAGCTGAAGAAACGGGCTAACCGCGTCATTCATAATTACGCAGTTGTGTTAAAAATAGTAACAGATTCTTGCTTTACCGCTACTCAACCGCTAGGTTGAGAGGTGTTTTAATAAACTTTTAAGAATACATGTATCGATGCACAAATCATTCCCTTACGCCATGCTTTTGAACTAATTCCACTTAATGAGTGAGGAAAATCGAGGAAGAACATCACGCTCAAATGGCTTGCAAACCCAAGTGACGATCATTCAATTCGTAGCAAACTATGTGCAGCAGCGTACTTGACTGAATGGCATGCTGTTCGACATGCTTTTAATGGGCAATGGCAAATGCTCAGTGTCACCGATTTTCTTTCGACAGGAATATGCCTTTACATACTCGGTGATGCAAATTCCTCTTTGAGCAGTCCAAACTTGGGAGAAAAAGAGGCAATGATGAAGTGGAATATATTACGATATCCTCAAATCAAACTCAAATCATTTCTCACTTCACATTACAAGTACAGCATTATCAGCAGGATTCAGTATTTGTGGGCAGCTAAAATTTATTTATGCACTACTATCACTTTAGTCTCAACGTGCTACAAAACCTAGTTTTGCGTGCGATGAGTCGATAACAAACGAAACTGCTTGAAACTTTCGCTTTAGCGATCTGCATCACAATTTGAGAATTAATTTGATTCTAAAAGAAATTCCGATATCCATGAAATTCCTTCATGGAATAAAAGATTAATGCTCTGAGATCGAGGAAGAATGTTGTTAAAATCGTTCTCTTAGCATGTTACTTAGTTGGAATGTACGTTGGTGCTAACGGGGATGATAACAGCAGGGCCCAATTAGATGTGCTTGGACGCGGTTCTGTTTGTTGAGCAGTAGACGCACTTCCATCCATGAGAAAGGAATCTTGTCTGTAAGGGCTTTCTTATTCGTGGTGTGACCCTATCTTAAAATACTGCTCCATGAGCATTGGAGCAGATTACAATGTTTTGATAGATGCTGACAGTATCAACTCTATGAGAAGGCAACCTTAGGCAGTAATTAAATGCAAAGTTCTACGTATTAGTGGGAGGATTTAGGCCCACCGGATATTTATTCGCTGCATCAAAACAAACAAAGGAAGCACCTTGGAGATTTGTGTGAGTAGGGACAAAACCAAGTGAAAAGCTGCTTCTACTATTATTCTGAGTACATGGGGAAACTTAAGGTGAGAAACGTCATTTGAACAACGCATGAAATTCCCACCATTTGGCAAAGGTTGCTTTTATTTGACTGCTAAGTTCTGATTCATTGAATTTAGGCTAGCAAATAGTGCTAGGTTTTACCTATTGCAGGTAAACAAACAAAAGCACATGATAATTAAAAGGTTTACCATGTCGGTTCCTAGTGGGTGGAGCACAATGAAGAGGTGCAAAACAATCGATTGGTGTAGTCATAAAAAGGTTAACATACAGGAGCCCCAGAAACACGCGACTGGAAGCGAAGATGCTTTGTTGTTTAGTGATGACGAAAAAGCATGAGTCACTCACGTGCTCGCCAAGGAATTACAACGACGGCGAAGATGAGAGGTTGGAGCGCCTCTCAGTTGAACCAGGGCACGCGCCTTTCTGCAGGTCTGTTGGTACAAACATTGCAGACGCCCCAGTTGAAATTGCCCTTAGCTGTTAAGGATAATGACACTGAAGAAGACTCAACACGTCTGCTTGTTTCGACAGTTAACTCCTATTTGCAAATTCACCTGCGCAAAATAAATGCCACAACTTGAACGCATTAACATCAGTTTGATCAAACCCGGCCACTTCTGACGGCCTATTCCTTTAGGGTTAGAAGTGTTAAGAAAAGTTACCTTTATCAGTAAAAGTGCCATGGATTTCCAAATGAATGCGAAAGTGGCTAATTCCTCCAGTGGTGCAAGACAATTAGCAGTGTTTCAATATTATGGAAGGGAATTTTGAAAAACTGGCTCAAACATAGAGTTTACTGGTCATGTGCAAAAATAAAACAAATAAATAGTGATAATCAGTAAATGTGAAAGTAAGTTGATGAAATCAAAATTGTTGCGCATCAAAAAGAGTGGTGCTGTTGCGATTTTATCTTATTAAGTTGCTATCAAATGTAGCTCAACAATAATAATCTGTACCACATAGGCTAGTGGTAGTTACTGTAGTTGTACAGAGGTGTCGTACCAACAAATCACGCACAGCGCATAAAGGTGGTCTGAAAACACTGATATGGAGTCATGAAGTCGTGCCAATAATACAGTATCAGAAGAATTGCCTTGGGACGCAGTTATGCTCTAACAGAGACTTTCGGCGCATCTCAGAGAGAACTTGAAAGATCCAAAATTGCGAAAATAAAGCTAAACAGAATAGCCGAAGTGGTGCTTCAACCATTTGTGCCTTTTACGACCGTCGTTAATCGGGCTTTGGTATAGTTAAGGCAACCAATATCCAGCAAAATTAATACTTTCTAAATCGCGGTCACGAAAATGTAGCATACCAAAGTTGAAGGAAATAAAGCCATCAAAAGAGATACATGTAAAAGTGACACTACAACTTTTCTGCCAAGGGACAAAAGGTGCGGAACTATCGGTTATTTATGAGTACTTTAGCAATATAACCAACAGCAGTGATATTAAAAATAACCAAGAGAGATACTGTTGATTGCGGATCATATTCTCCACATATGGAAAAGAGATGCCGGAATTTTTTGAGAGCCATGCTTAGTATTTTGCTAACACACTACTTCTAGAATTTTAATTTACACTAAGAAGAAGCACAAGAGAGATTGCTTGAGAACTTAACTGCGGTTTATTAATCTATGGATTGGGTTTTGGGTGGCAAATCTGTACATCCCAGGAGTTGATTGAGCAAGGCTAAACTTGGATACCAACTATCTACAAGTTGACACAAGAAGGTATGGTTTAATTGACAAATTACAGCCCATATTACGACTGTCACACAGTTCAAGTGCATTAATGACAGATGTGTCAAAGTTGTTAAGGCAGGAACTACGAATGATGCTAGTGTACTCATCGAGCCTAGCGGATAAAAACGACCAACAGAGGATATATTGCTTTTAAGTGCTGATTTTCAGTGTGCAGGCATGTCATGTTCTAGGAGACAATTAAAAACCACCTGTGGAGTAGTCTCTTCGCAATTGTTTGATCCTATCAAGGTGATTAAGCACACTTAGAATCAGGGGAACTGGTGCCTTTGAAAACGATAAGCATCATAACATACAATTGGAATGTCCATATCGCCCTAGTAGCACTTTTGGATGAGACGAAGGTGTGCTAACATGTCTGTCTGTTAAAAGCCACAAATAGTTTCGCCTTTGGAAACATTAACTTTGGTACGAGTTCCAGATTGTTATTTCAAACCATCAAAATGCACTAAATAGTGCTGGTATTGTCCAGCGCCTTCTGTCTCACATGACACCATGAATGTTGAAAGGTTACCAAATAAGGTGGCCTTGCTTTTGGGGTCATCGCCATTTGCACTTCAAAGAAAACAAGCAATATTAAAAAAGTCAAGTCAATTATTTCCTTTCTGCTTTCGTAGCTTTGTGCCACTTCCTGCTATCCGCATCCTCCACCAGCACTCTAACCGAACCCCACGCCTTGCCTACCGCCCTCGGCTTGGCAGTTTCTTGCGCCATCCGTGCCAGTGGGACGAGACGGGACCGGGTGGACTGGAGTGAAAAAGCCCGGCGCACCGATGAGTCAATGTGGTGGTCAGTGCGCGTCGTGTTTGCTTCCATAGGCATTTGAAATGAGCTTGCATAACAGTGGTTGTAATGCCACCTTCGGCAGAACATCTGCGTGCGGTTCATGACCCCATACGGTGGAAATCATGCCATAGGGAAACCAATGGCTATTCCTTCTTAACGAGGTTAGAGAATGGGAAGGGGTGAGTCGGAATTAATTTGAAAGATCAAAAGCCCTTTGACTTTGAAACAGGCTTGGCCTGTGCAGATTTGGGTGAAAGAGTTTGGCAAATAATCAGACACTTATATAATTGGAGCTTGGCATTCGTTTCTGTGGTAGAGATTTTGATTTCTGTTAAGGGAAAAACGGCTTCCATCTAACAAGGCATCAAATTGTGTCAACGAAATCAAACCGGAATCTGTGCAAAACTCTAACACGACGCGTTCACTAGATGGCACATATTCGAAGGGTGAGTTAAGTTTGTTCGAAAAAATTTCATTTTTGAGATTTCAAAAGGTACCAATTTCGGTCAAATCACCGGAATCCCTGGATGGAACATGAAGTAAGTATTTTTGTGCTTCATAGGGTCATTCCGGCACGATACGTATTTATTAAGTAACCATTTGATCTTCCCTTTGCTGTGCAACATGGGAAATTAGGTTATTCACACAAACATCGTATGTAGGCCTCAAAGAACCCTAAATTAGCTTGAAAGCTTGGGGTTTCAAAAGGCAGGATTCGCGGCACTGACAAAAGTAAAATGTACACAATTATACCCTCAGCGTCAAAGGTTCACAAAGACCAGAAATGCTGTCCTAACAAGTTGCGCAACTTCTTCTGATGAAATGTATTCTACATTATTAGCAGTAGTGAAGCTGGCAATGACTTGGTACACTGATGCATATAAGTTAGTACACAAATTCCGAATATCCCAACTAAATCAATAATAATAACGGTTGCTGGTGGGTTATGGGGCCTTTTTTTTCGTTTTACAAGATTCTATGAATTTTTGAGCAAATTCACTCAAGCGGGTTGAGTGCAAGCGATCGTAATATTTAATAGGACTTGTGGCCATTAATTTTACTGCCTTTGAAACTTCCATTTGAGGCGAGGTGGTGGCATGTCTATGGTATGGGATAAAATTTGCCTTTGTGCATGACCGATACGCACGTGCGCACACGACCTCGTCAAAATGACCCCAGCGAGTGTCCGCGACGCAAAGGTACGGGCGCAGCCATGAGCAATATAAACAGGTGTGGACGGTTGGAGCTATTTTTTAACTCACTTCTTACACCTCGAAACCATGAAGCGACTAACGCTTTCTGCATCAGCTCACTGAGTAAGCACAATGGGATATAGGAAAACTTATTCAATTAAGGCTAAGCCGAAAATTAGAACACTTAAAAATGACATTCCTAGGTGATGATCGAAAGGAAAGTGCTACAAAAAACCCAATATCTAGCGAAATGGAAAGCACATCATCGGTAGACGACGAAAGTAATGGATGCAGTAGCTTTCTATCTTACCACATAATTAATTATTTTTGTGGATATTTTCCAACGCAGCCACCAATTGCACTTTGAAAACCCCGCTACACACACAAGGACGATCGTAGAGACTATACTAGGAGGAAGTTAAGCGGGAAACTTCTCCCATCTTTCGCTGGACCAGTTAAAGTGATATAGTCGGACCTGATGCTTGTTAGGCTTAAGACTAGCACAAATGGAAGACACTACTACTGCAGTGGACACGAGTGTACTTACTTCGGGTGTTGGTGGGCATAAACACCACCTCCAAGCCTGCGACGTGCACGCGTACGTTCACTCATGGGCGTGGAGGTGCTGGCGAGGTCACTTCAGTAACAGCTCTTTCCAGTCGCTAAGGTCTGCTTGCATCATTTTCATCTGTAAAGCTGTTAACTCTGTGACTAGTGGCAGCAAGTTTTCAAGTCAACTGCTGCAAAATAAATGCCATTGAATTCGATGCAGAGAGCTGTCGATCTCGTGGTTAGTTACTTGAAATACAAATGGTCCAGTTAAAAAATGTCTACAGATCAGCCAATCACTTTCACAAAAAAACATTGATGCCCTACAGAAGCTGCACTTTTCAAGTGATAACACAGCATATTAGCCGTGTGAAGATGTAACCAGTACTGAACTAGCACAACCGGTGCCCTTAGTGTTGTGAACTAAAGAAGTGAAGATGTAAAACAATAAATGAAATTGGTTAGAATGCGGCCGCCATTTGTCAAGCAATAATATTGATGGAAAAGAAAACACTCCTGAACGCATGCGGATTGAGTCTGGATACATTGGGGAGTAAGGGAGGAAATCCCACCAAGTTAATTGCGGGATAAGTGGTTTATTATTTCGCTTAAATACTAATTTACATGAGTGAAAAAAATTCGAGAATGTAGAGACCAGGCTATTCCCTTGTCATGGCAGTAAATGACATGGCTGGTAAGCTGGACGATAGGCGCACATACACACACACACACACACATGTGGTAATGACTCATTACTTCTTTGTCAGTCTTATTACACCTTCATTCACTCACGCGCACAATGCAAGCGCCGCTAAAGCGTTCGGTGGGAGAAATGAAGGCAGACAAGCAACAAAAAAGGTAAACCCAAAGGAGCGGAAAGAGTGGAGGGCAAAGTCTTGTTGTAACATTGATGCGGGAATTAATCAAGGAAAGTACTGAGAAAGCTGAATCGCGCCGTCGCATACACATTGTAAAATTCCTGGAAAACCGAAAAATGCATCTGTCCTCGGAAGCCTTGTGAATGAGCAATTACACATAACAGAAGTATCTTGCGCACTGGCCCTTTTTATCAAAATAGCCAGAGCTGACAGCAAACTATAACGACAAAATTGCCCCTAGAGAAGAAAGACCCAACCAGTTCGAAACTTTTATTCAAGTCCCTAGTTTACAATGATAAATCAACTTCTAGTAACCGATTTAGTGCGTTGCCCGAAGGTGCTCAAATGTTCCGAGTGTAACATGCTACTAGTACAGCCAATACTGGGAAGGTATGTGACGTGAAGTTCGCCATTTTATTCACAAGCTAGCATCCAAAACTCACGGACAGCAACAGCTCGACGCATGTATGCTGACACATCTACGGTGGGCGCATCGGGTTTTGGCACTTGTTTCGCCTTTCATGCGATGTAAAACAAATGCCCGTGCAAGCACAGAAAACAGCAATGAGATATACAAACGGCAAAGTGCTGAAAAAATTCTAAATCCGATGAGTTTTTGCCTGATTCATCAAAATGCTCCTCAAATATATTTGCATCAATGCAATATCATGAGTAATTGGGTGGTAAATAAAATAAAATAACTATAACCGGTCTAATTTTATTCACTTGTTCATTTAATGTACTGCCAGCGTAAAGGCTGGATAAATGGTGTCCGAAGTGCAGTGAACGCGGACCACAGGGCAAATGAAGTGCAAAAACACTTGGTGAGCCTTTTGCCTATGCGCTGGTTCAGGAACCTGCCCACGCCTACAGTTGTGCACACCCCCACGTGCGTGCGTGCGTATGTCTGTACGGCCGTGGGTAGACGCTGAAATGTTATTTTTTTCACTGCGCGAGACCGCCTCTTGCCTCATTTTGACTTAAGAGAGGAGAAAAGGAGTGAGGGGGACTAGAGAAGCAGAGGTGTTGAAAAAAACCATCTTCTTCAACGAACAAATGTCATTAGCGTCTCTAACAGGCAGACAAGAAACCATGCGACTTATTGCCACAAGCATTAGCTTTTTGAAATGTTGCAACTTTTGCCATTTCTGTGGCAAACCAACTTCAATAGGACATATTGTGGAACCGGTTAACGAAAAATTAAACAAGCAATCGGGTTCCTCTTAATTAATAGTTTGCAAAGTGCGGCGCAAAAATATTGTCCCTAGTAGACACACCGAGGTAAGTTTCCCACATAAATCAGTGAGGATTACAGCACCTCACTAAATCCTTGCTTGGGATTTGAACCTCTTATCGCATTGCATTTACAATCTTATTTGGAAGTGTGGCAAATAATCAACTTAACCTGGGCCGAACTTTGTGCTTCTTATGATATTTTTTGTGCTCCCAACAATGATGTATGAGGTCTACTGAATTTGATAACCTGAGGGACGTTGGTGTCTTATTGTAGCACACGATTCGCCTTCTGGCCTAAATAAGTGTCGCTCGGTGTGCTGTCACCGAATTCGCCGACCCTGTCACCACCTATGAATGCACCTATGAGACATCGCACCCATTATGGCCACAACGGGTCACTGTTCCACCAGTCACTGCCTGAATACTTAGGCTACCTTTGGTATCCTTAACGCCGATTTTGCATCCACCTGAAGGTATAAACCGTTGATTCTACAATTCACAAGACACCTCATAACGACGCCTATTTAAAAGGAAACGAGACGAATTAAATACGTTTGCATAGTCTTGCTGTACTGCGATGAATTGAAGGTCCTAAATAATATTCCTCGCGCATCTTTAAACGCTTGAATGAAAATTCCAATATAGCTTACTCTAGTAAAAGAAATAGGAAAACCTCGTTTTACTGGAAGACAAATAAACTACGAGAGCCCGAGTCCAATAAGAAAGCTGTCATCAGAGAATTATCTTAATGGTTTAAAAGAGAAAAAGGACAATGGGGTTAATTTCATCGGATTTTATGTAATGTACCATCTTTACTAAATGATGATGAAAACTTACACTCGATTCCACTTCAACGTGTCATAATCCATCTTTATGCGGCACTAACCAATCAGGATTCAAAAATATGAGAGCCCACCAGTTATAAGCGCTATTACTCAGCTTATGCCGGTGGATTACTCTTCTAAGTGTCGCATGTTACCCTCCGCTGCTGCATCTTCGATTTTGGGTAACAAACAGGCAAATAATGTTTGACCAAAAACGTTTTGTTGTATTATTGCTCCAGGCGCAATGGCGGTCGGTGGGTTCACACACACGCACACGCACACACACACACACAAGGTGCCACGGGGGCATGCGTGCTACACACAGACGACCAGATGGCGGCTGACGCTGGCCTTAAATGCTGAGTGACTGTGTCATCGGCAGGCAGCTTAAGCAGAGCCTAGCCTTTGCTCTGGCAAATTTGAACCTGCTTAAAGGTTGATAACGCTCTCAGAAAGAGCAGCCACCCTATTTGAAAATAAAACGCAGTTTGATGGTAGAGATGATGTAAGGCGGCCAAAAACGATTTCGTAATTACTTGTTGCGTTTTAGCTGCATTATAGCCTCAATGGCTAGTTGCCTTTAAGTTTGAACGAACCTGAAGTGAAAAGTTTGTGGTTCTTCCTATTATTTCATTAAAAGTGCTTGAAGGGCGGTGAATACTTGTGCATAGACCTACAGGAAGGCAAAGTATAATAAGCTATTACACGTGGCAGCGATGGCTGTGCTGAAGCACAGAAGCGTATTGGTCAAAGAAATGCAAAGCAAAGGTTCGATTAAGCCAGTGGAGATACGAGAGCTGATGCCACTTTAATTTTACTATGAAATAAAGAACAGCATGGCACCTAGATTACAAGACGGTTAAATTGCCAAATGAACAAAACTACTTCGGAAAATTCAGTCACATTAGCCACTTTCATATCATCCAGTGAAAATAATCAACCATGCTCATTAAATAAGCATAATTTTCTGCCAGTAATATTCCACATCACTCTTACCTCAGTTCCCTATTTTCAGTTATCCCGAGCACCTAAGCTGCTAATGCTACGGTTGCCGAATGTAAGGCGCAGTAAGTGAAGGCGTACGGACAATGTCCTTCGTAATTACAACAGATCGCATCTTTCACCTCTTCAGTAACAGAAAAAGATGTGCAAACCCCAATGGGCTATCACGGGTGTTGACTTCTGACAAAAGTCCACTTACGCCTTGGTTTAACGGTGTCTATGATCAAGGCGTCTATGATAGCCTATCGACTATTACTTAATAAACTGAGCGATTTAGTGTGATCATTTATTTATGCATATATAAACTATCAAACAACACTGTTTTGAATTGATGATGGCGAAATTAAAGTTAAAACTAGCTATTCATTTGAAAGAAATTAGAGAGAACTCGAGAGATATTTAGTAAACAATCTACTTTTACACTTAACGAGAAATGTGTGAAACAGTATTTGTGTTAAAAATTACCAAGCAAGCTAGCGGAAATACCGGCCCGGAGGTCCTTAGGCGAGATGAGCCGCTTTTATCACAAAGTGAAATGGAATTTGCCCAATGCATGTAGGTTAAAAGCAATCCCCAGTGGTCAACGCTCACGTTTAGCATTGTTTTAAGACCTTTTTAAGTAACCTTTTGGAGAGATAACACACTTTTTACTGAATGAATTCCGGATAAATACCTTTTAAAAGTCATGCGTCTTTGGTTAACATAAAGTTTCAACGTTAGCTTCCGTGGTGCTAAAGAATTCTTGAATAAGTCAACTTGGAATTTCATGCTACGCGCAAAAAGAGACAGTGGAGGAGCTTTAAAAGAAATTGCACGTGAAGCATTTATCCTCACACTAAAAATAATTAAAAGGAACACAACACCTTTGAAATAGGGTCTTAAATAACTATCCCACTAATAAGGCGAGGAAAGCTTAGGCAAATATAATAAATTATAATAGCATGTGTGGATGAGACCCACGATAAGTCAATAAGAAAATAGAAATAGACTAAGTAACAGCCAAATGAGGTTAACTAAGAGGAAGTATAGGAGGAATTACGCCACAAACCCGAACACAAAAACTGTGCTTTCAATGGTTAGCTGTTCAAAAAAATAATTCGTTTGGATTAGGTGACACTGAAAGCATATGAAATCGTTGCCCGTATTACGAGCCGAATTATAACTTACTTCGATGTTTCAAAAGGAATATACAATTCATAGACTGACGCAAAGAGAAGCTAGGTAAACCAATGCGACATGCTTTTCAGCAGTGTGTGGATGACGAAATTGAGGGAAAGTGCACAACTAACCTACTCTGGTACTAACCAAATAATTTAAAAGTTCAAACTAAAGCATCTGGTGAAGAATGCTGTGGGTAAGGTGCCAGTTTAATGCTCGAACAAGTGGATGGAATGAGGTGAGAGTGTGAGTGAACTTGCCTTCAGGTGGCCTGATCGAGGCGCAATTGAACGCACCCAAGTCAGGCTGAGCTGACGTTGATTCGCGGCGCGAATATCGATCGGTCCAGCTGGCGGTCTCGTATTGGCTAGTGAAGTCAACACACATCACCAATTTGAAAAGTTCGCTGCTTGGCAGCAACTCGGCGCATCTTCTTCGCCCACCACAGTCACCAAAAGGTGGATGCACACCAATCGTTGTTGCAATATGTTCAACAGCAAGTTACAAATTGACAGGTTAGGGCGAAGTATGAAGCGAGTAAGTACCCTCTTGATGAAAGCATGGGTTCCGCTCACGGCAGACGGTGCCCAATCACTCACTCAAACCAACAGCCCTTTATCCTGCATATAAATTAGTTTGATTGTAAAAAGTGCGAATTTATGTTATGTAATTGTCTATTCTATCGAGTTATTGGGGTTTAATAAATCATCAAGTTTCAACTCCATTCCATATTCCTTTGGTGTATGTATGTCCCAAAAACTGACAGTGTCGTATGGTTACCTGGAAACATTTTTCCAACAGGTGTAAGAAAATACTCTTGTCGCCATTTCTAATTGACAGTTTCACGGAACAATCATCCTATGAGATTGCCAATTTCTTTGTCTGTTCACAGCGTATCCCATGTACTCCTTCAGAAACCATGTTGACTGACACCGATTAGACGTTCGATTTTCTCAACCATTAATGGGCACTAAAATTAAGTAAGCTTTGATAACCTTAACAGGAAATCTTCATGATGCCAAGTAGCGTGGACGTACAACGAATGAGTCCTTCAAAAGAGAAGAGAGACTAGCAGAAGAGGTAAGTCATGGCATTGTAATTATTTTCATTGGACACTAAATTAAATCATTCAAAATCTATTGTATGGATTGCCACGGCTTTCTAAATTCATTCGTATCAACATTTTGCATTTAAATGTTATGAGTATGGATCTAGGTATGGACAGGCACAAATAAGGAAGACTTTCTAATAACAGGAATGCTTATTTGTATTACGGAATTCAGAACCTAAAAAGAGCCAAGCTTCAAGGCTCAGCTGACGTCGTCTGTTTCGGCTGGCTTCGTTTACGTGTGGAGATGCAGCAGTACAGAGCAGCACACGAAGCCATGTTGAGACCTGCTTTGACGAGCGGTCACGACTACAATTAAAGCACTGAGCTTCTGCTGATTCTCATCAATTCCTCGTTTTGAATTGGCAAATGCCTTTGCACACATGGATACACAGGGAAAAATGAGCCCCTTCCAAACCACTCCATCATCAAGGAGTGCTTCGTAAGACTGGAAAACACCTAAACACGATGCCGTTTTAGTCAAAGTGGCACTTAAGCTGTTCTTCCGGGAGAACCTTTCAACTAGCCGTCTTGCGTTGCCTTCAGTACACATTTGAGTTGGTGTTGAGACGAGGGGAAGAAAGTTAGGGATGCTCAAAGCAAGTGGGGAAATTGAAAACATTTATTAAGTTAAGTTTATTTGCTCCAAAGCTAATAAGGTATTTTTGACAGATGCCTACGGCTTATTCATAAGAAATAATCTTGCCATTTGTGGCGGTTTGCTATCATATCACCACTCGAGTCGACTTTGACGAATGTGACTGGCTCAAATGCTAGCAATGGAAGGCGCTTAGGTATCTTGCAGAAAAATAAGGCTTATGATGCGAAATGTTGCAAGGGGCAAAGAAAGCGGATAATTTTGAAGGTGTTTCCTGAATGCTTTTGCCTTACAGAAGCAGTCCACCTGACGTCTCAGTTCCACAAATATCAGGACTGTGTGAGCCTGTACTTATTACTCTTGAACTGGCTTATAAACTGCGCTGTTTTCTGTTGAAAATGGGACTGAGCGACATGCCTCACCTTAATTGCGTCGAATTGTGCTTGAACATGCTAGAATGAGTCCCATTTTGCTAAAATTATCCGAATATTAAAGAAATATCACCTTGCCGTCGATGCGTATGGTTACTTGGCTGCCATTGATAGGCATACGGCAGGACATTAAAAGGAAAAAACATAGGATTTTGACTGAAAATGCTACAAAGGGGAGGGAACCCCTAGAGTTTTGTCCATTCCATCAACGTCAACGGTAAAATGAGTTAATTTCAAACGCATTGACAGCGATGCCGTCTCCCGCATGCGTGGTTATAGCTGAAACGCTTTAAAAAAGACTTGATTAAAGTACCTCCCGTCAAAAGCAAATTTTCCATCTTTGTAAAAACTTGAAAAATCCACTGTTTCACCTGTAAAACATGTCTAAATTGATGTCCTTTTCATCCGCCATCGGGCATTTACCGCGTCAAAGTAGTTGATAAAAAACTTTCTACTGTTTATAAGGTCCTTCTGACGGTGTTGTTCAGTCCCCCTGAGTTGAAAGCATCTACAGAGAACTTAAATAGATAGTCTCCTCACTTGGACTCAAGCGAGGTGTTTATCAAATCATGGGACATGTTTTAAGGACAAAACTGCATTTTTTCTTGCCTATGAGTTTGCCTGCTAAAACTTGTTAGAGTTGCACACCTTTTTGACCGGATGGAGAGTCAATGAGAAGTCTGTCATTGTATCAATGTATGTCCCTGTGAATGCGTGAGGAACTTAACAAAATTAAAGTCCCTTTTGGGTACCGAAACTTGCGATTTGATGCGCCTTTACAGCTTGTTTTACAAGCGCGTATTGAATGGTTCAGCTTGTTGCCGGTTGAGGTTGTTGACACCTATCTGAAGGCAGCAGGCAGGCGTTTTATGCAAAGAACGAGAAATTCAATGAATGGGCACAGGACTGCATAGAACAAGGGATACCGCTTATTTTTTTGTCGATTTTTGCCCTACATTCGGCAGAATTCGACACAAACAGGACAATAGCTAGCATGAAATTTTGAGCTGACGACGTCAGTAGTCACTATTGATAACAAATTTGGGATTGCATTCGGTGATGTGAGAATCAATTAATTTTTTACTAGAAATGTAGAATTATGAGTTGAGCGATGTTGACTGAAGGGTACCTGCAACTGCATGTTCGCCGCCAATTATCATCTTCATGGGCATCAGCAGACTTCGCGCTAGCGTTTATTTAAGGGCCTCATAAACACATAAAAACTGGCAAAGGCACGAGAGGCAAGACCAATTTCAGTTTGTGCAACTTCTTCGATCATTGCTCAAAAGCATCTACAAAATGACTTAAAAAAACAATCCCAGGTGTTGGATGCGTCTTCTGCAGTTTTAAGTTCTCTAATCTCAGAAACACAAATGTTTTTAAATGGCTTTTTAAAACGACTTCTTCCTCTTTTTACAACATTTCTAGTGTCACAAAAGAAAACCTGATGAATTTGGCTGCATTAGATTTTGCCTATGAAACATGTATTCCTAAGAAAATAATGCAGTTTTTTTGACAAAAAGTATGAGTCTTAAAGTAGCCATCACTTATGTGTGTGTACATAAATTAGACAAGAGTAGTCCCAAGGGGAATTCAGCTGAGAAGTTATTGTTGCATGTTCCACATTGAGCGCGTCTATTCCATCATGAGACTGAGCGATACCTATTAGCCTCTTAGTGAGCCATTTGGACAAAGTAACGATAGGCAGGGAGTAGGAAGCTAGTCGATTGCTTCTCGGTCTATCTTTAACCCTCTATCCGGTACTCGGATTCAATGCTGCTAGTTGGCGCGCGTGATGACGCCCTTCGACGCAAATTGCAGCGCCTGCGCCTGTTCTGCCCTTATACGGCGAACAGTTGGACTTCCTCAGCCTAATGCAAGGTAGGAATTTCAGCTTTTCTTCTCATGCATACAACTCAAGCGACTCACTAAAACTGGGCAAATCTTCAATAGCCAAAACAAGCGTGCGAAGCTACAACAAGTGGAGTTTGCTCTGTTTTATAAAGATCTTTAATAGCGGAAAGCCACCCATTCAGCACCTTTTTTCAGGGCTAATAGCTTAAATTGCAGTCAACAGTGGAATTAAGAAAAGGTAAGGGACCTAAGTACAATTAAATCAAAGGGTAATCTCAATGATTTACAGTCATGGAAGCTATTGTGGTGGTGGCAGAGGTGAATGGAGGGATCTCCTGCAGGTCGCTTTTGTGGAGAGCAGATTCATTTCTCAGAACACGCAAAATTACCCAAATGCTTGCTGGACGTTCTGTTTGTGGGTGCGGCTCTTCTGCTGGGAAATTTCATCACAGTGTGTTCGAGCACATGTCTTAATAGAAAAAAAGCTCTGCAAGAACGAATCCAATGGCTTTGGTGGAGGATTTTCCAGTAACGGTTTCCCTCTGTTGGTGCTTTAAAAAAGGATATGCTGGGCACTTCTTCAAGAGTTATGTGCTAAATCGTGGTGATTCTCTAGGTACACTCTTGGGCGATGGGTAATTTCATGGAGGGTAGAATTATACTGAGGAAATAACATATACTCGGCCAGATCCGAGGCCCAAACACCGACTTAGGCCGCTAATCTGAGAAATTTCTGCCTGACCTCTAAGTACGTTACAAAGTGTGGACCTCATAATAGTAAAAGGATGCATGCGTGACAGCATGTATTGTCACCAGGGGACAATGAACTATGAGCAGCCAGGTGGATGGACAGAGCAGTGGGACAAAGTGGGGCAGAAGGTGAAGTGAAACCTCTCTGGCCTTTGTACAAGACGTGTACACTATCTCGTTAATTACTGGCGCATAAGCCTCTGTCGTAAACTGCCGCGTCAGCAAGGCAAGAAGAGGAGTTTGCTGACGATTACTGTGCAGAACCTTGGCTCGCTTGTCCTCGCCTATCTCTCTCTCTCTCTCGGCAGTTTGATTGGCATAATAGAGCTGGATGTTCAACCAAGTGGCGAACCAATGAAGCAGAGAACAGAAGCAAACCTGAAGCGTATGTAGTCATCGTGTAAATTCAGTGAATGAGTGAACAACACTCACTTCTATCAATCAATCATGCATGATTGCGATTGCCTTTCGGTGTCTGCCGTCTCAATGCGGACCAAGTTTCAAGGTTGAAACTAAATCCAATGTATGTCTCAACGATGCCTACTGCATTCGCACTGTCCACTCAGGAGTTGTAACCACATAACGTTAACAACTGTAGGCCAGTTGAAATACCTTTGTCCAAATCGAATTCGGAATTCGTGCTAGCTGTAGTTAAGTGAGCCATGCGTGGGCATCAAGACCGGTTTACCTTACAACTAAAAGGTCTACACTGCTGAACTTGTTTATTTTGCAGATATTTTCTGTCTGCATCTTTTGCTTAAAGCACTTGTTGCACCACCAAGATGGACCTCCTCTTCGCCCTCCTCCTGTCATTGTATGGTGCAACGCTGTCAGTCGTGTTAATGAGCGCTGAAACCTATTGGTAAACTGACAAATCCTAAGGTGTGGTGGAGCTGAAATGAAATGACTTCGAGGTCAAAGAAATCCTCCAGCTGTAAACTGGGAACCATCGCTTAAAAAATCAACTTAAAACACGTTATGTTCATCAAAAGTATGCGACTATTACGTTTAAGCGCGTTTCAATTAGTTTCCGAAGCTCTATTTTATGGACTACTGAAAAACGCCAAGGTCCGGCACCAAATTCAGCACATTATACCTTATTGAAACTCCCATAGACGTCTATAAGAACTTTGATCCCACAGATGCAAAAATTGGAACGGTCAGCCGGGTGTGTTCATTTCGATTTGGTTTAACTCTATTTACTTTTGAATGACGCTTGTAAAATCCATGGCGAAGAACAGTTTTGGTGTCTGCCTTCACTAACACACATTCACGTGAGCGTTCCTGTACAAGTTGCCCACACTATCAGATGCTACTCTTGCTGCCGCAGAATATTAGAAGCTGCGTTCTATGTGCCTGACCCAAAAATGACCTTGAGTGCGGCAGTAGTGGTAGCATTAAGGGTTCGCAAAACCACCCTAAACAAATTGGCGATTGCGAACAGCAGCTAAACTAAAACATAGAAAATTAAGGCTGGGTATGTGTCAAACTTTTAAATAAAAGCAGATTTTTTGTTTTGAGAAAGCTTACTCTAACGGACTAAATGACATAGTAAGCACCTTAAGGCAACTTTGTTCGCCAAGTTGGGGCAGGTGAATTCAATAGTAAGTGATATTTGCATCTGAACTAGACCACTTTCTATCTTGAAAATTGCCTGCAAAAGGTTCTGATTGTATATTTCCGTATAGTGACGGAAATATCGTACCATTTACTTATATAAGATCAGTAACACTTATTTTACTACTTGTCAAAGCAGGCCTGGTTCCTGTTTCGACTCAAGCATATTGAGAATCGGGAATAAACTCCATCAACAAAACGCAATCAAGGTTTTGAGTAGGAACATAGTAAACTGAATTAGAAGTGACCATGGTAATTTGTTAATGTGTTTAATAGGCTCAATACTGTCGAAAATTTTTTAATATTACCAACCAGCAAGTCCGCAAACTGATTATTATAATCCTCACTATTTGAAGAATTGATTGATAGAAGACGTCATGCATTAATAGATTTAATAAACCTAATACAGATATGGTCTTCTCCAGCGACTTTAAGTCATTCGATGCCTAGTTCATATTACTTGCTTATTTGTAGCAGCATTGGGTCCACAAAGCTATCTGCTTTTTTAAAAGAATAGAAAGACGGGTGCATGATTCATCCTTAATACATAGTTTTTACTTGATAGTTATTTTTGTTCTGCATTGAAATTTAACCTTCAGCTTTGTGAGTTTGTCACTACACATGCGAGATTAGAATTGAAAACAGTGGAATAACTGGTTACAAAGTATAAACATGTGAATGGCATTAAGTAGTAAGGTTTACTAGAAATCCCTTCATGGTAAACAATGGAGCTAAGTTATACAAGGCTTAAAATGATTAGACCCAGCGGTTTCGGCTAAATGAGATAAAGCTAGTGTCGTTTGCCTAGAAACTGATGTATAATAAAATTGTTTGACTAGGTTCCATTTATGGAACCAGGGCGTCACATATGCCGTCTACTTTATTCAGCGGTCCAGCGTGGCAGTACATGGAGGTTTCAATGGTGGGTAAAAGCCCTTTGGTCAGGCTGATTTTAGCATGATTTGAGGCATTAGTTTCGGCAAAACTAGCAGTCAAAGTGTAGTATGAGGTCAGACACTAGAATTATGTCCCGTACACTTTAGGCAAACTTTAATTTATTGAAGCAGTTCATTTGACCACTGCTATTGCTTAGGCCCTGCTATTTTTGGCTCGTCCTAATTGCAGGCAAAATGCAGTGAGCAGCGTCTCAGCGGTCTGTGAGAACTAAAATGTTTTGACACTAAACTTAGCGAGCTGACGGTCCTGGCTGGTACCTATTCAGCACCATTTGCTGCACTTTGTTTTCGCTAATCGCAAACCTTAGGGTGTGTTAGAACGTGTTTATTGACACTATTGAGAGCCGAGTTTGGATTATGAGTTCGTTCTGGTGTGTTTCACTGTTCAACATGCAGAGTATAAAACAGGTCAATATTCCAAACCGTGAAGGCTAACTGAAGTTGTGCGGAAATTATTCTGCCTTTTAAAGGGGACCGACATACAAATCAGGCGAATAGTTACACAAATTGGCGAATTGGTACACAGTGACACCAAAAATAAGCAATTGTGATTTGGTTTTCGAGTTTTCATGAGGCACTGGATTGAACCTACAATAGCCTATTTTCTTGGTAATTTTACCAAGACTATTCTCTTCGTGATTTGTGCATAATTCTAGGCGTTTCTGAGAAATGGACAATTTGCATGCGTGTGTTTGAAGGTTGTAATCACTCCTCAGCACCCACATAAACCCACTTCGCAATAAATAGGGCTGTGGGGAGGATATACCTGTAAACATACACGTTAAAGCTCTTTCCAGAAACAGTTCATTAACTCATGCCAAGAAGTGAAATGTTTGTTGAGGCTGAAAACAGGAACCGTCGAACATTATCAGCGTTACCCCACTCCAAGGTGAAGTTTTTATGAGCTTAGTAAATTCGAAGTAGCAGAGGTTCTTCTAGCATCTGTATATTTACCCTCATAGTGCTCCTTGAGGATGTATTGTGATTGATACTAAAATGTAACCTCCATTTATGAGACCAGTGATCAGGTATTTCGATACGGCAAAAGGTTGTGCTAAAAAAATCAAGTATACATTTGTCAAAAAATCCTAAAAACTACTGATTTGCAAGAAATAATGCTTTTACACCGATACACCGCGATAGTGGATACAAAGGGAATTTGGGAGACTCAATGCAGTTTACTTGTATCTTTCCCGATTTGGGCTATTAAATGCCACACCTACTTGCTATTTCGTGAATCTGCCCGGTAGGTGTGCAAATCACTTCCATGATCATTTTGCAGCGCCAGTTTTGCTTTAGAAAAATACACTAACGCATTTATTGTTAAGTACATTGATTTGCTAGAAGCTACTCGTCTAATATTAAATTGGCGTTTCTGTGCAACACCCAAACGACTACTTCCGGCGCCTTAGGCGTCCATATAAACCAAATCTCAATAGGAGAGGCGTATTGCATGGAATTGAATAAAAAGATTAATATTTAAGCCTCAAATAAACATGCCTATCAGTTGTTATAAAGGATTTTAGTTATTCATTCACCGGGTATAAGGGTCGAATGGTGCAGAGTTACCTTGGGCACCGTTGTTCATGGGTTTGCTGAATGGCTGCACCAGTGGGAGTTGGTGTTTTTTTCTCGTAGAGCGGTGACTTCATCGTCACCGCCTCCACTATTGCTAGGGTGATGACGTGGGCAGCTCTAGCTTCGGGGACATTTGCGTTCGAGGGCTGTCATGGTCAGAGAAGGCACACATACACCTACACACTCGTGAAGAGGTGACTAGGCTAGTTATTTGACAAAAAAGGTCGGCCGAAAAGCTACCTGTACTACCCATCCGTCCACGAAACCTAACACCTAACATGCCACCGAAGGCATGAAAAGTCGACGCTAAGCCACCTCGGCATCACGAATGTGTCGCACTCGGCTTGGCGTCAGAGGGTTTATGCTCCCTTGTTAGTGCACTAATTCTGATGTAAATTGCAACCGCAGCATGTCAAAACGAAATTAAACATATGTTTCATAAATGATTAATAATTGCAAGGAAAAATTGGCTGTCTGCATGAAGCATTCAATTTGCATAATCCAACCTCAGCTTGCGCTGCATGGTCAGCGAAGTGCATGATTTCAGCTATGTAGAAGTCGTGTTTGGGAAGAGGAAAGATTAAGATCAAGTCTGTGCTTAAGTAATAGTTAAAATACGGTATCAAGGATGGTCAGAGTGTCTCAAAGTCTTCTGGAACGCAGTAACCCTGCCTTTGCCTTGGCTTAAATAATTACGATGTCTATGAATAGTTAAGTATGAAAGTGCCTTATTGATAATATTCAACTTTGTTTCCGGATTACAAATATAGGAACATTTTTTAATAATGGCAGCTATCTATCTGGGATGGTCTTCATTGGCTTGCACGACTGACACGTGGCTCCAGTCGGTTCCGATTTGACTGATGCGAAACGGACGATGATGCCAATCATCGTAGCTACCATGAGGCTGTGCGTTGACCCAAACCACGATGATCCACTTATCGTCTCCCCGGTCGGCTTTTGCCCTCGTAGAGTAAGAAGTGAGAGCAAGAGCCATACATTAGTCCCTGACTCCAAAATGTCACTCCATGGCGGTCGACTGAAAGGATTCACTGCCATGCTTGAGTTAAGTATTGCGAGCCTTTGGGGTTGGCGATAGGAAAAGAAGGGTGTTGAAAAAATGGTTACAACCTAAGTAAGGTAGCAACGTTGGTATCTTTTACAACGTTAACGAAAAAAGATGCCTTTTGCAAACATTGGTTTTAATGGTCCATACGGAAATCACTCACATGGAAATGCTTTGAATGTTACTGTTGGACGGGTAAGTGGGAAGCGAATGCTTACACACTGTTCGGATCTTTCACATGACCACCTATGCACTGGGGCGAAAAAGAACGACATTGAACAATTCATAATGTCTTCATTATCTTCGTCAGTCAGAATCTGCTGTCGACAGAAAACGTTAAACAATTTTGGGATTATGATTACAACAAATCGCCGATCTTTCCCCTTAGTAGCCGACGGGCCAAAGACCCCCGAACAACTGTGGAGCGCTCAAGAAGCGCAGATCCTACGCACGTTTTGTGTTAGGGCTTTGGCCAATTCACATAACAAAGTTCCCAAATTTTTTAAAATTTCATTAAATATTGATAATCAAAAGCATACGCATGGGGAAAGTGCAAACACAAATAGCTCTGTGCTGGGGGACCGTGGCAGAAGGCAAGGCGTAGCGATCGTTTGAGTAGGGAATCACTGATTATGATTAAGCTATAGCTATTGAGGTCATGTATTACTTTATTGGTAGTTTGGCTGTGATAGGCATGGTGACGAAGTATTTTGCTCTATCAGCCTCCAGCTATTTGTCTGAATAAAGGTATTGGCCGCGTAAGGTGGCGCTTTGTTGGGATGGCTGTGGAGTGAATGTGCAAATTGAGCGTCTTTGTAATTGTTTTAGCCTGGTGGAATGAGTTTGGGACACACGTATGACTTTTGCTTAAGCAGACTTAGTTGATGAGGCGTGCGACGGCCATATTTGCATACGCAACCATGAAGACGCATGTGATTGCAAACCACAACTTGGCATAGTTTCCATGCCTCGATAAATGGATACATTTAACAAATCCTTGTTGTGTTGTTGCTAAAATGAGTCCTCGTAGATGTTTAGCGACATTTGCTATCAGTTCACTCCCCAACGCTTAATGATTTGCCCAGACCTGTTGGACGATGAGTGAAGCCTGTGGTGCCAACTGGAATGCGCACTTATGTGGGACTTCAGAGAAGCTCTACGTTCGCATGCGCATGCATAACTTCTAGTCTATTTTTGGTTACTTTACTACCATTGCCTGGAAAAAGGCAAAGTGCGTTCACTTCGTGGTTAACATCAGATGAGCTAGGGCAATATTCACCTCTTCTTCAAGCCTTTGTTCGGTCTATCGAGTGTACCACAAAAGATTTAAGAGTCGCGGGATTCTTCAGCCCTTTTATTCCTGCAATTTGACCTCTACATTAGGCGAAAATTGGCAAATTTTTGCCTTTCCATTATTTCCTAAGGTCATGGGAAAGAAGGATTAAACTTATAACCAGTTCAGCGATTTGACAAATCGATAAAACGGTATTGTAGCAACTGAAAGAGACAAAAGGAAGTTCCTCCACAATGCCCCATTTCTCTCTCCTTCTCTCACTCCATCCTTATACCGTTGTAAACGGGCAATGCTGAATAAATGAATGCGTGGGTTGATTGTTGGACGAGTGTAACAATCACGAAAACAATGGCCTTTACCTAGTCGTGAGGGCAATCCCTCCCACACAGGCGCTGGCCTCAAACATGCCGTCTTATACGTCTTGCCATATCAATAAGGAACACATTCCGATTGCCCAGTCATCTTCAACTAGGTAAAAGGATCAGAAGGTCCCCACGGAGATATTGTCGATCAAGGCGAATGTGAGAGCCCTACGAATAATTAGTTCGAGTTGATAGGTCTTGTCTTTACGAGCCTTTTTAAAAATTCAAAAAAGTGAAATGCTGCTCGAAACTTCTTCAGTAAAAAGACTTTTAGCCTACAGGTAGTGCAAAGAAGGTGGTGATTCCGGTGTAGGGTAACGGAAGGCCACAACGTTATGAACAGCGAAACCAACCTGACCAGAACACTATATCTTCGTTATTGCTTATCAAAATCAAGAAATGTATCAAGCAGGTCAAAGGAGTGTCTATTTTTGAGATCTGCTTCGAGATCTCAGTGGCATTTTTTGAAAGGTAGCGGAAGGAAACTCGACTCACTTGTCACTGCAAGTAGCCAAGCCTTGTTCATGCCACATACGCTACTCCTCTTTCAGCTTTTGTGCGTATTTTATAGCGTATTATTACTTCCAGACCCGTCTGCTGTAGTGAGCCTCTAGAGGCAATTAAAGCGCTAACAAAAACCTGTATAAACTGCTTGGATGCGACATTTGACCGTGGCATATGAAAATAAACTAACAAGACAATAAATTTGGAGTTGTTTGGTGTGAAGCAAGTGATTGTAGTCGTGCTTCCCCTATACTTTAACTCACCAAATCCGGGAGCAATGAAACTTTTTCGAAAAATGCTTTAGTGCATTTGTTTAGAGATCGCCTTTGAATTTTATTTGCTGCAACAAAATAACAAAACCCACGCTTTACCATCGAAAATTCAAAATCAGTTCAGTGTTTGCTTTCTCGTTCTTTTGAACTTTCCACCTACACTTCTATCTTCCCTCATTGTGAATCCACGTGACCTCCTCCACTGGTCTAGGAAGCCAAAATGCCTTTTCATCTTTACCCAAAAAGGTCAGATTCGACCTGGGACTGCACTGCCCCTCTAAAATAAATACGTAGTGAAGCAGGAGTTTGTTAAAGCAAATACTTTTACGCACTCTGCCACTTTGAACCATCCTTGCATCCAATTGTGGATGTGTTGCAAAGGTAAGTTCTAGTCGTACCTGTTGCGCCTTTACGAATCGGTGAGTTTTGTTAAAGGGAGGTCATTTTTGATGACATACACGACAGCTTGCAGGCGTGAAAACCGTGAGCAAAAGGCCTTCATAACGTGTCGCAGCAGTGAAATCACCTGCATTTATTTACCCACCCTGTATATTTGGCAGAAAACATCACCCACTCTGTCGGGGCTTTGTTGCCACTGCTGATGCACAGCATTGACCTCCTTCAACATTCGCCGCCTTCCAATGACACGCATTAATCTATCGACTTGGCAATGAGCAGCTGTCAAGCAGTAAACAATGTATTTAAACAGCAATTTCATGGAACATTTGAAAGAGGTATCAAGCAAGACAATTTGAGCGGGTTGCAGAGGTCCCAATTTCAATCCCAGCGGGCGTTTGATGCAAATATTAGCGCTAGAGGCAGAACGTCATGTTTAAAGTGTAAATAGCGGCATACAATTCCAGCAATAACAGCAGTTTCGGCACATACCAGTCCTTGCTGCAATTACGCCGTGAATCATCGCAAAGTGGTGTGCCTTATCTTAAAGTTTATGTTTGCAATGCTTAAAACTCACTGTTGGCTGCAAATCACCTCCACAAGACACGCAATGCATATACCCCCAAACTAAGATAAGAAGCACATAGTCCGTGCAGAATTGTGCATTTCTGTGCAAGTGTTAGCTGACCACCAGCACCCAAGAGGCCCGAGGCTAGAGGGGGACTACTTCCCCTAATTTCATAGGAGATGATTCAACAAATCAAGCCCCAACTTCGGTTAAAAAACAAACGTCTCACGTTTCTTCGCGAAGAGAGACGTGTTTATGACACCATCAAAAGCATGGGAAGGCGTAAGCCTGAAAATCAAAAGGACTACCCATTACCAGAGGACATTCCAAACCCCATTCTTCCGCCGATCATTTAAGTGCTCTATGTTTTAACCTGGAAGGCGAAAGAAATCTTCAAATTGGAGTACAATTAATCAAACTACCTAACTTATACACTTTATCTAGTACACTTCAAGCTTACTTCAAACAGTTATGGAATTACCTTGAGTCGAGACAGGAATGTGATCAATTTTGTAACCGTTAACTAATACCGATGACCTGCACCTCGCATGGCTGAAATAAGACGACTTGAATCTGTACGCGAAATCACTGTGTTTTCGCACACCTCTAAGGTAAAGGGAAACAATGCGACTTACCGATGACACAGAGTGGCCACAAGGATTGGTGTCTGGTGAAAATGCCTTCCCATGCTCATAAACATCAAGTGGCTGTTCCCACTTAGGTCACAGCAATGTGAAGAGAGCCCACACAACCGTTAGAAAGACTTATTTCATTATTTTCGCAAATGTTACAAACGAACGCTCTACAGTCGCCTGCAAAACTAGTCTGGAAAGGGAGTGAATAGAAAATGTAAAGGCACATACTTTAGAGGAATCGCAAACTGGGAGAAATGAACGAGTCAGACACTTTGGCTGATAGGTTGTGCTCCATGCATGAAAAGAGCCATAATGGAGGTAGAGGTGAAAACAAGGTGTTTGGCACAATTTTGGTGGTGAGAAATGGCGTAGAGTGAGAAAGTGAGAGGAAGGAAAACTGCAGAAGAAGGAAAAAGGGAAGCAGGCACAAACATATCACAGCCAGGCGAGAATAACGATGGTAAGAACACCATTCGTAGCGACGATTTTGTTAAAGTTAGGCGGAGATTTCCAATAGAGGGCACAATTTTCGTGGGTGTGCACAGGGCAACAGTTGAAAGGCACAAAAAACATCACAGTATAGCACAAAACCAAACGATAAAAGAGTGAGCAGAGAGATGTAAAGTTTGGTGAAATGAGGGTTGGAGTGGGATGGACCAGGGTAGAGGACTGGAATGTCGTTATCGCTCCGCCTTCTTGCCCGGTTTAAAGGGCTTTCGATTCATTGCCCACTTTTGTTTGTCCGATCCATTGCACTTCTCCATAGTAATCGCTTTTCCGTCACTGCTGATAGTCATGCAGAGTCCACCCTGTTTCATCTCATCAGCCTGTAGCGGCAAGAGAAAAGAACAAAATGTTCCTCATCCTTATTACAGAACTAAACATCCAATGTCTGTTATTCGATTAAACTGTAATTTATCAAGAACCCGTTGGAATTACCATTTATAAGCTTCATACGGGGTCTCTGGCAGAGTCTAAAGGCTTAACGCAATAAAAGAATCCGAAGCGAATTTTTTACCATTATTCAAAGCGATTAGCAACAGGTAAGTGGAAAGGTAGCCTTAGCACCAAAAAGACTTGAAGATAAATACCGATTACTTACTTCGGTGTATTCAAAATGTTGGTTGCCCCCTTGTGAGTGACAGTTGCTCACAGTAATGTAAGGAGGCTCAAACCCAGTATCCAGGCAAAAATCATCGCGTCGAATTTCGTTTGTCTTACTCAATAACCAGAACTAGGGAGATAAGGAAGCGCAAGTTAGCTGACACAATTATACGAAGAAAGAGTTGAGGACTGCCAAATGACTTGTCTGATGTTGAGTGGGAACTGCTGGAGGGAAAGTTATATTACGAAAGACATGGGTCATCAAGTAGCGTTCAAGGTTATTAACCTCTACAGCACAAGATACTACGTTTATTCAGTTACCAAAAATCAAGTAAAAAATTGCCATAGGAAACTAGGATTCAATGACACCAAGCGAGAAATGCTATCCTTGAAATGATGAGTGATTGACATGACAGTCAATCCCACACATTATCCTAGGCTAGAATTAATATTTGTGGTAGAAAGCGTCTGACCGTGGTGCATGAACCTGAAATGGGATTACTGACACATAGGGAAGGGAGGATCGAGATTTACCTGATTGCCACCCTGGTTATGACAGGGGTAGCCAACCAACTTAATCTTTGCCTTCTTCTCGTGCGTCGGTGCATCCGCGCAGTGTTGGGTCAGGACATTCCGGATCTGTCGAAATATTGTTGTAAAAAGGCATATAGAAAATTTGGTGCTATTTCCTCGAAGCAGATAAGAGATATATGGTTTCGTACCCCAAACAATTAAGGACAGTTTGAGAACTTACCTCACCGGAAGCAATTGAATCACCCGGAATGAACAATTCAGGATAAATGTTGTCAATGAACCACTTGAAGGGTTTGCAGTTTAAATCCTTCAATATCTTCTTTCGATCCGAAACATCGCCCATCTCGGACTGGAAAAAAACCGAATTACCCATCTTTGTTAACAAGCGCCACTCAATTTCCCTATAATCCAAACACTTTTTTTGACAGCTTTTTAAAAAAACCCAGACAGAAAATGCTCCAGAGGAAATGGAAAATGTGAGACACGTAGGCGAAAAGGTGATTGTTTGAAAATAATTCTTTCCGAAATTATGAGCGTGACAGGGACTCGTTGAGCTCTTGCATAAAATAGGGTACACGCAAGTCCGCCTCAGCGTACGTCAAACAACCGGCTTACAAGGATTGCGCAAGCGACTAATAATAAGCGTTGAAATTATGGCACTGAAATTAATGTTAAGTTTACTGCGCCAGTGGGAGCAGGGTCAGCTTGGAGCGCTAGCAAGCGATGCTAGTGGCGTGTTACGCTGTCAGGAAACGAGCCAGCATTAGTGGTTTTAGTAGAATGATTCAAAATTGTGAGTGGAACAAGCGTACTTTTGTCTACATAGAATCCAGCATAAAGTGGTGCAAGGCATCGATGAAGGTGGGAGAAGTCCTGCTGGAGTACCGACAATAGAACTCGTAACTAATCAAGGAGGAATGAGAACCAGAAGTTGGAGAGGAAAATATAGACAGCAGCTTTCTAACCTTTTAAAGCATTGTTGAGTGCGTGGCCTTTCGCCATTCAGCGAATTTTCGTACAAGCAATTATTGACCCTCGAAAATTTTCAATCTCCCTTCCCTTGGAATGTGGTCCATTTTTGCACGTATGTAGGGCATGAAGCACTAGTATTTGGGGCGATTGGTCAGTTCTATTGTGATGATCACTTAATTTTTCACAAAACACTTTGGGACGAAATAAAGGCAATGGCATTAGGAAAGTGAAGGCAGGAATACATTGTGTTAGTGAGCAATCGAACAGCCAAAGTCTCATGCACAAGTGATAAGTAGCCACACGAAATGTGCAAGTTACTTCTGGAATTAAGGCGATATGAAATATGCCTCTGGATTACTTTGCCGCCATCACCAATAATGGGGAAATCAACTTACTTCATCAACATTCTAAAGCCAAAAAAACCGTGAGTGCGCCAAAAAAACGAGAAAGTCTCACGTCTCAGCATTAGTAACCTCGTCACCTGCAGGTCAGATTAGGTCAGCATCGAAAAAGGCAAATTATTTTGTTGGACTCACCTCTCGATAGTTGACACGAGTGAAGTAGTACTGTTTGAATTCGTCCCCAAGGACAACCTCGGCGAGGCGCAGCAGGTTGTGCTTCAAGGGGTTGGCTTGCTTCACCTTCCAAGAGTAGGGCGAGCGAGTACGGAAAATATGGCCAACGTGACTGCAGGGAATCGTCTCCAACTGCCCTCCGCACATCCACGTCTAGATTATACGCACACAGGTGCACTTATACAGACATGTAGAATACAGGAAAAAAACAGAGGTTGATAAAGGGCCTTAAAAGCTTATAATCACTTTATAACTCGTTTTTCAAAACAGACGTTACCCTAAAAATGTGAAAAATTTCTGTTTATAGGATTAACATCGGAGGGAGTCAACCATAATGTGAACCTAATGAGTAGAAACAGTTAAAATTATTCCAGAACGGAGCTAGCAAAGGGAGGAGGGTCATACCTTGAAGGAGAGCTCAAGATTCTCCGCTCCCCAGACCTCATAACCCGGGTCGTACCAGCCCAGCTTCGCGAAGAAAGCCGTGGAAATGGCAAACAAACCTCCGGCCATGGTAGGTGTTCTACAACACCAAGACAATGCAAGCTAAGACCCAGTCATAACTAAAACCATAGTTTGCTTGCGTTTAAATAAAATGTGCAGTAAAAAGAGGTGGCAAGCGACCAATGAATTCATTAAAAGTGGATGAGAAAGCGAAAATATACCATTTGTGAGCTCACAATTGCACTGGTAGAGTAGCGGCACTTGCGTGGTTTTGCATAAAAAGTGCCTGCTAAATGATTTGCGGCAGAGATGCATCACTGTTACTCTAATTATAAAAGACTACCTTAGCGTAGGCGATAATAGCCACGAAAAATACAAAATTTGTGGCAATTTTAACCTAGAATAATGAGTTTTAGGTAAATCAGCAAAGGAGCAGGCTTTTGGTAGAAAAGTGTGTGGACTCCGAATTAAATTATTGGTGACACTGGGAGGTTGTGTGAGGCCAGAAAAGTACCTAGAATCGGCAAAAAAACATCAAGCGCATTCCTGATAGGGATGTGCATTTTCTGATTTGCGTATAACCAGTTTGTTAATTAAAATCTTATGAAATACAGATATTGTGGCGCGCATGGGTTGCAAGTGTTCACTCCCATCGTCCCCGAAGCGGGCCGCCCGACATTTGTATGCTGAAGACTGGAAATGAATGTCTCAAAACATTCCTAATGAAGTGTACAAAATACTTCGACCACATTTTTGGGGCATCAGGTTTTGTATGACCATCAGGCGAATAGAGACTTGAGTTAGTAAATGTCTAAGCCAACGTAGTATTGGTCAGAGGTCAGCTAAACACATCTAACTTTTATGAACAACGAAACTGAGAAAAAATGGATAGCAGATTTGCGAAAAAGCCGTGTGGCAATCGAAGATATTTTATTAAATTGGAAAGGCAACTATTATTACTCACCAAGTTTCCCAAATCAACGGAAGCGTAAGCAAAAAAGTACGTGCGACGAAGGGGTAACGCCTGAATAATTAACAGTAAGCAAAACAACACCTCCATAACACTGATCTCGTCACTCCGAAAACAAATAGCTTATATTTACAGAAAAAGGAAGCGTTAGATTCTGAAATCCACCTTATTTTTCTTCCTTAACGAAGACGATAATTTATTCAAACTAGGAGCGAAATCTGGGACTTAGACAAGACCAATACTAGGGTCCGCACGTCACTAAACTCAGAAAGCATGCATATCATTGAACATTCCCTCTGCTCCACTTCTGACAATGAGCATACTGCTTATTACTTCCCAAAATTGCGATCCAAGGGAATGGTGCATTCGCTACGGAGAAGTTCTAAGGTAGCAGATGAACAAATATTTCACTCATTCTTCGTCTCTCCAACTGTCATTTATGTAGCATGCATCCGTAGGTTCATTCACTCGCTAACAGAAAAAGCAAACCCAAACACGCAAGCAATCGATGCTGGTACCGAATTTATTGCATTGTACAGAAGGAGACGAACTAGAGCGTAAGGAAACCCGAAGAGGGAGACCTACCGAACGGGCGAGTTGGGGGCACCCGGTCGGTTGGCGTCTCGAGGTGGGATGGGGTGCCAACGGAAGATGAGGCTCCAGTCAAAGCCACCCACTTGAATGCTCTTCGATGGGGCGTGGTTGTACTGTAGCGTCTCAGAGCTGATGACGTCTATTACTGGCACCACCACGTTGGTATTGTTCTCTGCTATCCTGTCTAACAGGGGCTCGAGCCAGCCTTCAGTAAAGATGCGAGAAAAAAATGATGTCAGCTCAATATCCGTTCTCTGATCGCTGAAATAATAAGATCGAGCAGACAAACTGCTTCATCAAAACCGTAGTTTTCGCCTCTCCCATAAGATCAACACTGTTAGGTGAATAAAAACAACAATTAATAGAATAGAATAGGGAGACTGAACACAGTTGGGAGTGGAATTGATCCATGGCTATGGAGTATAGACGTGTGGGATCTCCTTACAGGCATTTTTTGCATATAGCCACAAAAAGTTACCACCTACGTGGCAAAACAACACCACAGCAAGTTTACCACCTTGAGACAGGATCATTTGCTCGACCAATGGGCGCAATAACGGACAGTCAAAACAGTCGGGAGAAGGGGAATCCGGACGGTGAATCGATTTCTCGTGATATTGTACAAACATAGGTTAGGACGGCAATAAAAAAGGGGCCTTATAGGATTTACAAGTTTAAAGCTTTATGACCCATCAAAAAGTGACCGTCCTTGGAAAATGGCTAAAGATAATTTTGCCAATGAAGAAAAACTAAACACAAGGATTGAGATGACTGCCTGGTCCCCTTAGCAGCGAACTAGAGGGTAAAAACGACAAATCAGCTTGAACGCTGTGTGGAAAGTAGGTTTTCAGTGGACTGAATTGAGAAACCCGAATGGAATGCTAAAGCGAGCTCGTAACTACAAAACGGGAATTTACCAGAGCTTCCCTGTTGCGAAGTTTCACATGTAACTAGTGCTACCGGTTGAGACTTTTATGGTGCAAAATTACAGCAAGGCCGCATGTCTTAAAGCCGTAAAACTAGTGGGGAAGGGAAAGAAAGCAGTGATGGAGCGAAGTATGGCAAATCCCACCGCAAGAACACCAAAATCAACAATTATTGCCATTAGTGAGACAAGAGGGCAGAAGCTTAGTCTGTTTCTGTCTTCTGATTGCAGCCCCGAGAAGACAACACATCGTAGGCTCGCCAAAGGGGTGGAGTGAACGCTGGCACCGGTGAGTATCCGACAATAAAAAGCACACCTTTTGCTCCTTAGACGCGCCGTGCAAGCAATCTACACTAGCATCTGATTCAAAAAATCAAGGAGTTTCCTGGGTCGCCTTTTGTGGATTAAGGTCAAATGGCCGCAAAACGTAATAATGAGAGAGACCTTTCAGGATCAAGACGGTAATGAGCTCAATAAAACTCTAAGGTGTGGTAACTTGTAGCCATGCTGCTTTCCTGCATTCACGGCTCCGATGCATACGTGCCTAAAAATTCTTAAGGTTAAACTCAGAAGGACTCTGGCAAGCCCGTGAACTCAGCCCTTTGCTAAACCCCAAGAGGTAAAACCTTTGTCGTTTGGTCTTACAAAGCTATGGCCAGCCATTGTGACTAAATGCACCCTCGCCGATGCCGTGGCTCCCAAAAGAAGGCAAGGGAGTGACATGGCATTTTTAAGAACTAATGCCCGTCAACTAGTGATAGCCATCCATAAAAAGGTAATTTGTGGAAAGCATTTGGATTAGGGTGTTATCAAATTAAAGAAGATGGTAAGAACGCCATACCTGGCAAATCATACGTGTCGTTATGACACATTTGGAAGTGAATAAGCAGGGCAAAGGGACCAGTGAAGAGACGGTACACCCAAATCCACAATTCAAAAATAAAACCCAGATACGTCAATTTGTTCAATTTCAAGACGATACGATTACTTTATTCACAAAACGAGTTTCATGATGAAATTGTGCCGATTGCATGTAGTGGACCCAACAATGAAACATTACGCAAACATCTATGCCGATGCTGGAATATAAAGCGGTTTGGTGAAGAATGGACGGTGCAGACATGAATACGAAGACAGGATGCATCCTTTACAATAACCTGAGAATTAAGTACCTATTGCACGTGCCTACGAAGCAAACAAAAAATGACAGCAGCACACATGAAGACCAGAGTTCAGTGCATAAGGGACGGCACTGAGTTGATGAGTCCGACCGGCAATGATGCAGATACAGGAGAGCTTGGCAATTGTACTTTTGCAGCCAAGAGCTTGGAGACCCCAAAAGCAGTAAAATGTCTTTGCGGGAGAGGCGAATGTGACCCTTGTGTCAGTGCAGAAGTATTAAAGGCTGGCAGGTGCATTTGACCCCTCAGCAGATGACTACACGTGCATGAATAACCCATGCGAAAAAAACACTAAAAATTTCCCCGGTCGTGGTGGACAACTCTTCATTCTAATAGGAGAATCAGCCTAGACTCGGGTAACTTTCGAGGTATATCACAAAAGCAATGCAACTAGGTATAGACAAGCTTCGGTGAACAAAAGTGGAAGCCATCCCAGTAGCGTTTGGGTATCCAAAACAAAAAAAAACAGAGTCAACATAATTTAAATGTCATAGAGACCACAAGAAGAGTAAACGGCGAAATTACAATACTTTCAACGTCTTTTTTTAGATGGGTCGAAACGTAGAATGCCTCCAATCAGACTAAAAGCGACGGGACCGTCCAAGAGACGGTGTTGAGTGACAAAGTAGCATTTGAGCAGTTAGTGCAAAATTACCGGTGGTGCATTCTATGTGAGAGTCGAGGAAGACGAGGACCTTGCCAGTGGCAGCTTTGGCGCCGAGCATCCGGGCTCGAATCAAACCCTGGCGCTCCTCCGCTCGGACAATCTTCACCTTCTCCAGGCCAGCCATATACACATCCAATGGTTTCTTCAGGTGATCTGAGACCCACGAAGGAAAAAAATAAGCAGACATTGTATTGCGGCATCGTGAGTGATGACATTATCGGTCTAAAACACTGATCTAAACTACGTATTTACAGCTAGCCCAGCCACTATGAAATTTTGATAAACAAATGTGCAGCCCAAGTGGATAATTTTGAAGATAGCAAGGGGTGGTTATGTCTTGCAGCTTCCAGGATTAGTGCGTCTGGGATACCGTGACCACGTCAAGACGTAGTGGGAATATCGAAATCGCTGTTACGATTTGCATTCTGTACAGAAAACAACAGGCACACGAGACACCAATTATGGATACATTTAAAAAAAATGCAAGTTCAAAATGCCACATAAAGCACGAGTTTTCAACAAAACAGTTGTATGCATATTGACACAACGAACTGCTTAACAATAAAGCAACTGAACCCGGTGATTTGACTCCATATGCTGTGCCCCGTTTGGATTCAAAGCAATAGACATTTACAAGGGCTTACTTTCATTGCAGTATAGCATAATTATACCTGTTTTGGCCAAGTCACCTCGGCTTCCAGCGTATCAATGTGACTCATCAAAGCTAAAGCCACACTTGTATTTGCCTTCAGGGGTACCTTGGGTACCGCTGTATTACACCTTTTGCAATGGTGCATGTAGACAAGCAGCTACGGTGTAAGCCTCCACAATGAGTTGGACATGGATTGGGTTCCATTTGTGTGAGTCATCATTGCCTCCCACCAGGAACGATAAAACAAAAAACCATGACAAACACTGCAGCTCCTTTGCGGAACTCAGAGGCTTGAAAAAAGTAACACTTGGGTGTCGAGTGGATTGAAGTTATTTTGACGTAGGCGATTACAACGAAGAAGCAGTGGAGGAGGAGGAGGAGGAAAAGAGGAAACCACTCACCCATTGTGGAGGCATCGTCGACTAAAATGACCTCCTTGACGAGTTCCTCTTTCGAGCGGTCGAAGATGGAGTGGACAGAGCGCAGAAGAACACTCCAAGCCTCGTTGTGGAAGCAGATAATGATGGAGGCCGACTCGTGATGATGATTGTACTTGAAATCGAGACATCTGCGTGGAATGCGTGTCAGTGTAGTACCAAGTGTTACATTCAACCAGAGTATGTGACTATTTGCTAGACCAATGGTGCGAAGTTTAAAGGTTAGCCAAGCTGTGCAATGTTGATCTATGAACCTTTGGTTACAATCTAACGTATCCGTAAATATTTAAGGACTTGCCTTCATGCACATCAAAATGTAAACACTTGTGCTACGAAAAGCAATTTTTATAAACGATTAGCGCAAAGAAATGGCACAGAAATTGCAAGAGTTTGGATAAAGAACGGGTTGTAAGAGCATGGATGAAATGTTTGTGTCTGAAATCAGAAAGAGAATGAAGTACTACAAATGGTCAATTAAACACACACATAGAAACTGAGAGCAATAAAGAAGACCCAACTTCCGGAGCTGGATAGTTAAATCTTGGCTGAGCGGCTGCTCGCCCCAGCTGGTTGCATAGAGAATCCGTATCGGTGACAAAAAGTGGATGCAAGAGAATTTCCCATTCACGCAGCTCATGCATCTTTTGGATGTGACTACGAAAATGAATCTACGTTAGGTTCTCCACGGAAGGGTAGAATGGATTGCTCTATCCATTAGATTACAATGAATTGAGGAATGGAAATGCTGCAATCAAGCAACTTTGCAACGATAACGTTTTCGATCGAGAAAACGACAGCAATTTTACGTTTCCAAGTACACTGAGTATACTTGTTGGGGAAGAAAACCTGCGTGAAGTGCGCCATGCTTCGGTTAAATTCCCCAAAAGGAAATTATGCAGTTCCACACACCCACATTTGAGACGAGCTAGTAAAAATCAGAATAATATCACCATCTACAACAAAGTAAAACTGTCATTAATAATGGCAACCTTTGCCCCTAAAATGGTTAAATTTTTTGACGGACTCTTTGACAAACTGACAGATTTTAGGAGGGGAGAACATGAAACTACCCACCAGACATTTCCACCTGGGAGTCCCTTGGGTACGATAGACAAAGGAGTCGATTAAGAAGAGACTTTATCACTTGGCTGGTATACGTTTCAACAGATTATGAAGTAGCGCATATCATTCACTATTCAACATCATCCAAGTTCTTTACAAAGCTACCTGCCTTTGAGAGAACCATCAGGGATGCCACTAAAATGACATATTGGAGAAAACAAAGGATGTACACCTTTGGATGGATTGCATACATTGAACAAAATTTAGCGCTTCATGGATACAATAAATTGAAAGGTTTTAGTGTTTGAAAAAAAGCTCTGAATGCCAAATGGTTCTCAGACTCGCTAAAAAGCCAGCAAAAAGTGGTAGAGGTAACAGAGCCATGTGCAAATTCGAGTTCTGACTCGCAAAGACTTCAACGATATCAACCTGGTGACAACTGGAAATAGACAACATAAGCTGAATAGTGGCAGTCATTGGGCGCAATGCAAGAGTTAATGGGTTCTTATAATGCGTCAACCAGAATGTAATCGCTAGAGCGACCTGGAGGGTACAGATTCGAGAGGGCAATGGAACGAATACGGTTTACTTGTAAGGGGCTGGTGATTGGCAGTTCAACCAAGGCACACTAACGAATGGTGATTATAATCCAGCAGAAGGACATTGTGCATTGATGTAACGAATGCATAATACACAGGGATGATCTTATTTTCACATAACTATAGATCAAGGCCTTCTGATCAAAAGCTATTTCCTATTCCCTGACAACGATGTTTCCGTGTAAAAGTCGGGAAGTAATCAGACAAAAATCTAATCCATTTAATGCGGATTTAAGGTAGTAAAAGGCGTGTACAAGATCTAAAACGACCCGAATAGATTGGCGAATACTTCCAAAAATGTGTAACTGATAAGTCTGATGAAAGTGGCGGGCACAATGTGTCAAGTGCGCTGTTTCTGAGATCGCGTGCGATGAAACTGGAACTTCTCAATCGACACAAGTATTGCAAGCGAACAAACGCCTTGAATAAACGATGAAAATAATAAAAACAAACAGCCATCTTGCCGTACCACTGGGTTGTGAGAGTATTAGTTTCAGCAATAAAACCTGGCTACATACATGCACAGAAGTCCGGTCATCCTTGTCAGGATATCAGGTTGTCAGTCTCCTCATACGAATGAAATGACTAGGCAAGAGTAAAGCGCAACCAACGTCGCATAAAATAAATTTAACTTTTGCATAATAGAACCGTAAAGCGTTTCAATTATTGGCGGTGGATGACTGTATTCATTCATCTCAATCAAGTTCGCTAGCATAACATAACAAACACAACAGATTGCGACAGAGGTGTGCACTGTGAACTTGCTTAACAATACTAGCATACGAATGATGGTCCAAAAAGCAACAGTAGTATGCCACAAAATGTAGAAACGTTTAACTTTGGCAATTTTTAATTTCAATTTCATGAGTTTAACGATGTACTTGACGGTTTAAATGAGATTTCTGCGAAGAAGGTGGACCATGTGGAAGGAGAAAATAATGTGGAAATATAGAATTAAAGTGCTGCATTAGCACCTAGTCTCTACTGTGGGAAGCCACGGCAATAATCCACGTGGCACTGTTGAGTGCACGGTCACCAATGCACTTCTGTGCTGTCGGAGGAGGAAGGGTGCACACCAGCGCCTTCTGGACTTGCTACCAATTCTCCAACCAAGGAGGATCACAACCTAATTTTTAGGGCAAAATCTATGCTATGCACACCGGCCTACAGCGTATAAGTCTAAAACTGAGATGGGGGAAAAGGAGAGCCTAGAAAGTGAAAATTTTCCAGAAAAAAAGTTATGAAGAGGCGCTGAAAGTTTTGGCACGAACACGTGGCTTAAACACACACGTTTACATACAAACACACACATCAACCCGGAAACATTGCATTCGGAAGCCCATTTGATGTCCACTTTCGTGATTTATTGGGGTATGCAATGGGGGTGTGTTCACATACAACGGACCTGTCCAAAGAACGAAACACGACCCACCGTTGATGGTGGTAGCTATGGGGCCCAGAGAGAGATAGAACACAGGGTCCCGGCTCTGGTCTGTCGGTGTGCACACCTATGAATCACAGCCTTCTGATATGGCAGCGCACAGATGCACACCCAAACGTGCACAATGGAGATGGACTCACGCGGTGTGCTTTCCAAGGTAAGTTTTCAGTCCCCTTAGCAGAGGGTTTGAGGCAATCTGATGGGTGTCGCGCACCACGACATTTGTCTAAATGTAAACATTCACCTCAAACTAAACACACTACCACTCGTGCTGTAAAAAATCTCCCACTAGAATTCAGCACCCACATTGAAACGGCTACTAAAATTACTTCTAAGAGAAACCAGTTCAAGAGGACATTAAACATAGAGAAACACAAACAGTTGGCTTCTCTATGAATACCGGTAAAAGTGATGGTGTCCGGCTGAATTCCGTCCAAATTACATTTTCGACATGGTGGAAGAGGGGAGCGGTCGAGATGACGAAATCAAAAAGCTACGAATGTTCAACATTTACACCTAACTAAATTCCAGGGAAACAGTAATAACAGCAATTAGACGAAAAATTGGGGCCAAAAAGGAGCACTCACTGAGATTCTCTTATGTCAGGGAGATAGCGCCGAACGCTGATCATGCTACTGGCGTACTCGTTGAATGCGTTATTCTTTTCCCCCTCCTCAAATTTTTCCCGTTCTGCTGGAGGGAGTCCTTCCTTTTTTATCACCACTGCTTTGCCACCCTCGCCTGAAGATGAGAAGAATATGAGAAAATTCATAGCCGGTGAATCTAAGGATGCGACAAGGTAAAAGGGACTTGCAATTGAAACCTCTTCGCTTTTGACAGAGGCATTCCTATGAAGACCCCGAAAATGCACTCGAGGCGTGCATGAAACGTACCGAAAACATGGCCTAATTTGATTTGGTTGTGAGGAGCTACTTGAGTAAATCGTGAAAGCAAAGTAACAAGTTATTGGTGGAATGCTGGCAAATGTGTAGAGCGTTCCCACCAATGTAAATGGAGTCAACAGGCATCGCAACAGCAATAGGCGAACGAAATGAACCAATGCGATACGGCAGCTCCAAGTTCGAACTAAAGGTAAAATCATGTATTTTGCGTTCAAGAAAAGATAAACGAAAGGCACATGAATGCGAAATTGGCACAGCGAATTCGAGTTGAAAGTAGGTCAGAAAGGAAGTCAAATGCTTAACAGAGCAAAGAAGTCCGGTGGAGTCTTTCGATCCAACCAAATATTTTAAGGTCTAATGAAAAGCTCACGCCTACAAGAGGGATTAAAAATTGTTTTCTTTAATTTAAAAATAATTCGAAACGAGTCTATGCAAATAAAAGGTTCGATCCCAAAATGATATGCCTTTACAAAATGATCTGCTCTAGAAGTGAAGATGGGTTAAGGAAACTGTTACTTTGTGAATATAAATTCCATTTTCCTTCGTAACCAAAAATACAGTAGCGGAAATAGGGAGAAACACTTCTTCAATCTTAGTACAAATTTGGCATCAACGGCCAAAATGGGATAAACAAGAACTACATGGTAAATAATTTAGTTGGAGACCATCTAAATTCTTTTACATGCCATCAGTCACCAAAAAATATGGGCGAAACGAGGAACTGCATTAATTACGATGTCTTTTATGGGCCAAGCTTCAATGAATAAATAGGATAAAAGGCTATATGGAATCGGAAACAAAACACAATGCATATTCTTTAGTTTGAAAGAGGAAAATAAGATGATAACAGAAGCAAAGAGCAAAGGGAAATCAAAGCATATGATAGGAATTCTGAGTAAAAACGGGATCGACCTACAAAGCTGAAACTGGAGGGATTTATCTCAAAAGAGCTCCCTTTATTCACATCGAGCAAATTCCTAACATAAAAGCTTTCTGATCTTGGCAAAATTCCGAACGATGCCATGCAAGCCTTATTTAGACCGGATTCAAATACCGGCGCTTGTTTGAAAATACGATATTTTTTATTTTCTGGTCATCATTTCGCGTGTTCCGTGGTTATTTGCAATTGGTTAGTCAAAATAACTAGAAAAGTAGTTGGCAGACTTGCCACGTCATACAAATAAGGTCTACTTCGTAAATTTCCTTTGGATGAGAGTATCTTTAAACCAATCCGGTGTGGCATTGAAAGGGTTCATCGGTGTTGCATTATGAACGTACTTATCAAACTATCAGAGTTAGTCCCTAACTTGAATAAGAATGATGCTCCAAGGTATGCAAACGAACACATCAATATGATCTCCGAATATTGCCAATATTCACTTATGTGTCTCCAATTGTATCCCTATTGCGGAACATACTAGACGTAACGAATTTCGCGAGGTATTACAGAGAACCACGTTACCGGGGCCTTTTGAGTAAGCTGTTGATTTTTCAGGAGGCCTCCTTGGAGTTAAATGAAAGGGGATGCCTTCATCATCAACAGAATCCTGAGGTGGTCCCTTCTGGGCTTCCGGTGGTGGGTTCTGTTGTGGTGGATTTACAAATGGTCCATCAGGTGGTGCAAGATTTGCAGCCTGCTGCTTTTCGTCCTCCGCAGCAGCTTCATGAATGGCGTCCAGAGCGTCCTGAGCAACTTGCGCATTGTCGGGAAGGGCACCTGGAACCAGGTCGTTAGCATTGACATTTTGAAGGTGTTTCTGCACCGCAGCAGGTTGGTGAGGACCCCGGTGTGAATCGATGATATTCGAAGGAAGTTTAAAACGAGCGTTGTGAACAGGAGGATCCATTCCATCCGCCGCGGTGAGAGGGAGATGAGTTTGGTCAGGTGAGTGATAACTTTGGAGAAAGTAAAACACAACCACAAACACACAAAGGCCACCCAAAAATACCACCCTTCTTGGGCGTCGAGGAAGCACCGTCCGCATTATACTCTCTTTGAACGATAGGCTAAAACAAATAGACAGAAACAGTAGGAAGAATCACTTGGTGGATAGGATTTGTATGAAATATTAAACAGACTATTTGAAAAAAATCACTTATGATACTGCATGGTTGGCAGATACCACATTACAACATTAATTTCCTACGCATAAAGTAGAAAAATTGTGCGCCATCCCCTATCTTTTAAAGGTCAGCCATAAATCTGTACGATTTTTAGATGCGAGCTCTAATTAAGCAAGTACTGCTAAAGCTGAGATAACGCTCGTAATAAAAACGTTCGTAATTACTGGGCTGGTAAGTGTGAGTTTTAACTTAAACTAAAGAAAACAATAAGAAAATAAAGATGATATCAAGAATGCCGCACACATGAGAATATTTACTGCCCAATAAACAGGTCGAAAGATACAGTACTGATGAACGGAGAAATAAAACCCCAGTCTCGGCATAAGCATAACTACTTCAGTGAAATACCAGACAGATAACAACAACGCGTTGAGATCAAAAAACCATAACAATGAGAGAGGGTGAACTTTCTGTATGGATTTTATAGGAAAAAGACTTACAATTAAGGCACCAAGGTGAAGCGAGAAACGACGGCTACACACGATTTCGTGCGTGTGGGCAATGAGAGGGAGTAACGACCTTTTAAGACGACCTTTGTATAATAAAACAACCCTCATTCAGATTAACGAAAACACAAATATATTGGGAGAATCTCCATCTCTGCGGAATAGAAAACCCTTGAAAGTCAGTGGCAATTTTGCACCCATGGCGCGAAATTGTGATGAATACATTTTAATAGCCTCCTGTTTTCAAAAAGGTTTACGTTTATTTGTTGCATACTTTTCGGCGCCTATAATATTGCAGTATATGTATAATGCTGTAAAACGAGTTTGTTTGACTGCACCTTTAGATGAGCAGCGATCAGTAAATGCTAATCGCGTGACTATATCGGCACAATTGACTACTTTTAATCCTTATTTCCTGCGCGTACTTCACAATTCGAAAGGAAGGGCGCTCCCCTCCAACGAGTTCCACCCTTTGGTGACTGTTAAAGCAGAAGTGGAAAGAACAGCCCTGGCACTATTACAGCTCATAGGACAGTAGAGTTAATACAAATTAGCAAGTCTAAAATGCCAGAGGCGACTATGCTTCCGAAATATCATTGTGAAGTTTCACGGAACGATAGAAGTTTATTAGGAAAATTCCAGCTTACATAACTTTGCAATGAGCGAATTGGAGCACATTTATTAGCTTGGGTCGATGAGAAATAGTACAGATTTAAGGTGACGAAGTACCGACTTTCCCCCTGCCTTTAAGGTTTTAAAGCTCTCCTCTGTCAAGCGTTTCAAATTCCTTTCCCGCTTCTTTCTAAAAGGGCACAATTAAAAGTGGCATACGCATTACATCAGCTACACTAGTTAGCGCTGATTTTGTTTTAGTAGGCCTCTAGACTGGAGAGGAAAGCATTGGAAGACTATCTGGTGTGTACAGCTCTTGAGTTGTAGCAACAATACGTTTCATTAGTTGCAACCGTGTAGTTTATTAAAACAGAACTGTTTGCGCAAACTCCTCGACTTCTGTGGCTTAGAATGGGGATAAGCTAAAGGACCTGGTGTAGTTGTTTACTTGTTACACCGGTCTCTCTGGGAAACGAGATGACGGCAATAGCCAACATTATCATCCCTCTTCTGATCAAAATTTTCACGATATTGTATTGACCATCCGGTGTCTGTGGGTTGCATTTTGCTACCAGTGCACTACACCATTTCTTTTAGGATGGGAAGCACAAAGGCCGAACCAAATATTCACGGTGAATAAGCAGGATCCATCCGGTTGTGAATTACTCTGTCAAACAGTAATACCCATCAGAATCAATATTATGTAAGTCGGTATTATGATTACAAACACATAGGTAGCCTGACATCAATGGTTGTGTTAAAGCTTTTTCGTTACCAACATTGAAGTTCTCCTCACTCGGGTGATTTTGTGTTCTCCTGCAAAGTCATCATTTTGCTGATGGAATATTACCCTACAAACGCTTTACTGACGCCTATACAAAAAGTCGTAATTCAAGGTGTTTCTTGAGGCTTCACGCATTGGATGCTTCACTCCTCTTCGAGGAATTGCCCTCTACGAACCACGCGCTTCACCTTAGGGAGGGAGTTGAACAATCACTTGCGCGCAAACTAGTGGGCATAGGCAGCAAGTGCATAGATTTAAAATTATCGCATGCAAACGGTTTATAATCGAACTAATGAAAATGCTTTAGAGAATGTGTTTCTGCACTAATACCGAAAAAGGGAATGCACGAGCCGGCCATTTTTATCCCAAATAGTTGTAATTGCTGACCTCCTTTCTACCTGTTCCAGCATGCTCATTGTAAAACGGTGAAGGCTCCGAGAACACAGGGAATAAATTTTCTCCACATAAGTTTATCGCAGACCGCTAGAACAATAAATGCAAATTGGTGAATTGATAGGTGCGGCCTCCAAACGTTAGCATTCCTGACGTTTCGAGTTTGTTTACTAGGCCACGGTCGCTGCGGCTGTGGCCTAGTAAACAAAGTGAGCGTCCCCGCTTCTGTGTGGACGATCGCTCAACGCATTTAGTGTGTATATAGAATCTGTCTCTGACTCGAGGCTCTAGTAAATAATTACAGGTCTTGTTGTAAAGGTGAGTAGTTGGAAAGATTTAATTTCACATTGCATTGCTGTTGGTGAACAAGATGAAATCAGAAGTGATAGAAGGGTCTTCTCGGAATGAACTAGCTCTTCGGTTATTGCCCTCCTTGGCACTGATGTCAGTCTAAGCCTTTTTTAACCCACTCGATATTCCTCGATTGTGCGAATATTATTTTCAAAGTGTGTTTGTAAGTATCAGCATTTATTATGTGTCCTTATCCTCTTTAAAACCTATTTTAATTCCGAAGGGATGCCTGGCCGTTAACATCAGCAATGCATTGCTATCTTTTCTCTATTTTCCTATTTGGCTGATTGGAAGTACGCAGCATCTTTGAGTGCAGCTTGGTACAACCGGTTACAACTCTTTAATTAAACCCTTTAACAAAAACACTTTGGGAATCTCGCCGATAGTCTTTAAACTGGAGACAAATCCTTGTATGTAGCCCCAAGCGATATTGTTACAGTATGCTGAAGCGCACAGAAAATGGTACACTTCTTAATTTTTTCAGCCCATTTGAGCAGTAAAATGATTGGACTCGGTCGTCTTTCCACACCTCTGGCGCGAGGCCTGACTGCTGCACATCACTACCGACACCATCTCGCGATCAAACAGACTACCGCTGCATCACCTTTTGTGTGTGTCTCAGAAGAGGTTCAGGAGGCGTTAACGAATGGGCGGGCGGTAGTGGCACTGGAGAGCACGATACTAACCCATGGCCTCCCCGCGGACCGTGCTCACCGCCTAGGTTTGGACGTGGAGGCGGCAGTACGCACCTACGGCGCCGTGCCAGCCACAATCGCTATCATCGACAGCCGCCTTCGCGTGGGATTGACCCACTCAGAGCTCGACCGCCTAATCGATGCGGCCAGCCAGGGTAACGCTAGGAAGGCTGCCATTCGCGATCTACCTTTCGCACTCACCTGCTCAGATCCCAGTCGTGTCTTCGGTACCACTGTGTCCTCCACTTCTTTTGCCGCCCATTTAGTCGGCATTCGTGTGTTCGCCACTGGTGGCACTGGTGGAGTGCATCTTGGTGCAGAAATTAGCATGGACGTCTCTTCGGATTTGCTAACTCTCGAATCAATCCCTGTTGCAGTTGTCTCCGCCGGTGTAAAGTCCATTCTCGACATTCCAAAAACGCTTGAGTTGCTGGAATCAAGGGGCGTAACTGTAGTCAGTGTGAGAACGGACGTTTTTCCCGCCTTCTTTACGAGGAACTCTGGTGTCAAGTCACCTGGAAGGGTTGATAGCCCTGAAGAGGCTGCACGACTCTTTGCTACGAGCCTTGCCATAAGACCTTCATCAGGAATGTTAATTGCTGTCCCGATTCCCGAGCACATGCAGGCTGTCGGCGAAACAGTAGCTAGAGCAATTGAGATGGCTCATAAGGAGGCTGAGAAAGGAAACATCACGGGCTCAAATGTGACACCTTTTATGCTAGAAAGAGTTAGACAGCTTACCGACGATGCGTCTTTGGAGGCCAATATTCGTCTCGTTCTTAATAATGCCAAATTTGCTGCCAAAACCGCTGTCAAACTCTCCGTCCACATGAGCACATTATGCGGCAGAAATTCACCCGTCGATAACCCGGAAATTGTGGTTGTCGGAGGCTCCAATATGGATATGGCAATCAAGCTGCAATCTGACCAGTTGAAAACCACTAGGGACATTTACCCTCCAGCAAGTTATTTGGGAACGGTTGAGGTCCTCGGGGGTGGTGGAGTTGGAAGAAACGTCGCCGATGCGGTGGGAAGACTCTCATCATCCCATGTTTTCCTAACAGCCGTCTCGGATGATAACGATGGTCAAAGCTTGCTTCGAAGTCAGCCCTTTATTTCATGGAAAACGGCGCCTGTCTCAAAATTTTCTCCACACACTGCAAAATACGTGGGTGTGCTGAATTCAACTGGTGAGCTCTTGTTCGGAGTTGCTGATATGGACATTCACAAACAAGTGACTCCAGCATTCGTTGAAAGCGAACTGGAAAAGCTGCCATTAGCCCACATTAAGGTTATATGTGCTGACGGAAATATGGACATAAACACTCTAAAAAAGCTCATCAATATCGCTAGGTCTCACAGTGTTCCATTTTGGTACGAGCCAACGGACCTGCATAAATGTATCAAAATTATTGATGCAATAACAAGGGGCCCACCGATTGATGCAATTTCCCCAAATTTAACTGAACTTAAAGCCATTTACATGAGAGCCATTAACAAGCAGTTACAAATCAATCCCACCTCTCACCAATCTTTACTTGAGTGTGTCAATATAATACGGCGGGATTTGACCTCTCTGGCTGCTAACTGGTTCGTGAAAATGGGAAGAGACGGAGTGGTGTTCGTTAATAAAGCAGAAGCATGCCATTTCACGTCTCCAGTTGTGAACCAGACATCCATAGCAAGTGTTTCGGGTGCAGGTGACTGTTCCGTGGGGGCTATACTTTACCTTCGTTACATGAAAAAATGGCCGTGGAAGAGAGCCGTTCTGGGAGGATTGAAAGCTGCGGAACTATCATTAGCATGCAAAAATCCCGTTCCAGATGCACTTAAGCCGGGAATCTTTGATAACGAAGGGGAATTTAATATCTGGGCAAAGAAGATTCGGATGGATACTTTGTGAGGTCACACACAGACAATATATTCATTTTGATGTATTTGAAGTTAAAATTTAACTGATTAAGATACACTTTATCTTATTTCTTAAAATTTGCTAAGTACATGGCCTTCTCCTTGTTGTCTAAAGGAGGTAAATACAATTTAAGTAGTGATAATGAATTGGTACACGACTAAAAGACAATCAACAAAACGAATTAAGTTTTCATAAAGCTCCCGACCCTTCCTAGAAGTCGTAATAGGCTAGCGTGGTAAGGAAGAGCGCACACCACTCACACGCAAGAGTTGGCAGGCTACTCGGGAATGTAACTCGTGAAGAGTAGGGAGGAACACAACACATACCACTAAAGTAGGGAGGAGAATGGGACGAATATCATGTCGCAGGGCAGATGTGTGACCTAGTACTGTGGCATTATGGTAGCTAAATAAAGTGTTAAAGCACTACAGCTACTACGCTATAAGCTCACTGTAGCCAAAACTGGTGGTCAGACATAGAAATTTTTGAATGTTTCTTCTCTTTAGTTGAGCATCGAACTCAGCACTCCCATTGATAACTCTCTAGCGTCAGGCATCACAACGTAATTGGTACTAAAAGAAACCACGCACGAGCCAACAGTACAGGTAATCGCATTTCTATGCAACAAAAGCGATATTTGATGGCAACGTCACTGATCTTTTAACAATTCTACCGGTTCTGGGGTTTCATCCGGTTTACACGACAATATTTATGGATATCCTAAAGCAGACATGTACAGTCGAATCGACGCATACCACGAAAGAGGCCTTGTCCGAATATACAGACTAATTTCTTCATCCGAAATGCACACCAAATTCCACCACCCTCGAATCAAAGACTCGTCCTGTGTAGTGAAGGTTTCCTCATCTACGAACTACCTCATTCGCAACGTGCGATTCCGTTTCCAGCAGACAAACGTCTATCGCAGCACGATTGCACCCAACAGAGTTGCTCCGCTAGTCGTTTACGAAGATGAAGTCTACGCACTAGTAGAAGAATGGGAACCACCCGATGGTACAATCATAGAGAAACCATAAGAGTAATACAGAAGATGGCGCTCAAAAGATGAGGAGGTAGAATAGAAATTTAAATTGCACTCTGGGGAAGATTCGATTCCCCTGACGTTGGTAATGCCACCTCATGGTCCCCTTTTTTATACGCTATCCACCCACCTAATCAGCTGACACAAAGGGGACGTCTTAGCCCAAAAAAAGTAACGTAGCGTTCCAAGAATCCCTTGAAGACAAAAGGAAGCATTGTACTCGATAGCATGCGTATATATGTATATCTAGCAAGCAGAAAGTGAATGGGAATGCTGGCATGGTTTAGAGACCAGGTAACTCGGCAGGGGCAACGTGGTCACCTAAAGTGACTGCAACTAAAACCGGCAGTCAAGCAAAGCATTACACTCAAGAGCACAAGGACGATTTTGTGTTATGGAATGGCTGCACAAAAACTGTACCCATTAGGATGACTGAAAAGAAAGTTTAAGTGCATGCTTAAACACACAAGCAGTTCAGCCACTGAAGGTATTTCACCGCTCCTTGATGATATCCTCTTCCCATACCAGTAGTCTTCCTACTCTTCTGTAGAGTAACACCACTTATGATTCTATGTTGCCGTAGCTTATTGCGACCTCAGAAAGCACCTAAGGCTATGCAATATTAAAGCTACTTACCAAATTCAACATAACATGAAAAGTAATTTCCACAAATCCCTGAATGCATTTCGAAGCAAAAACAACACGCGATTTAGATTGTAATACTCTGCCTGTTGGAATGTTGGTTTGGGCCATGGTCACTGAAGTAGCTACATTGCCTTTGCTGGGTGAGCTGGCCTTTGGGTCAAGCTAGCAAACCCTATTCTTTTCTGTTGGCTGAACGAATGCAAAGTATTGATGCATTGCTCATTCCTTCTTCAATAACGTATTAAAAAATAAATTTTTGTTTTAAACTTAAAAGTACAATGGCCTTATCATGCTTAAGCTTTAGCAAAAGTTGTTTAAAGTATTCATTCAATTTGGCACCATATATTCAAGACATTTCACGCTCACCACGAATGCCATTGTTCCTTAAAGCTTTGTCGCACAATAAAGATAGCGCAAACTGAAATTAAACCAAGATCGAAATTATACTCCTAAGAAAGTTGATAATTTTAGGGTGGTTGTTTAAGTTCCTCGGCTGTCTCAACGCGCGGCAGACGCTTTGACCCTTCGTGATGTCCCATATTCGTAAGTATTCAGTGTGTGTCGGTCGGGAGCGAGGCTACCGGCGGACAAAGAATACCAAGCGCGTGAAGCCGTCAAATTCTAATAGCGTAAGTCTGCGCGGTTTAGACCTCAATCCTCTATAGCACTCTGGAAAACAATCGAAATTTACGCGGAGTCTCGTTCGTGAAATTGTTGGATTCGCCCCTTTCGAAAGGCGCGCTTTGGAGCTGCTGAAAAACGACAGAGAAAAGCGTGCGTTGAAGTTTCTCAAGACCCGGGTCGGAGGACATCGACGTGGAAAGAAGAAGAGGGAAGAGCTCATGGGTGTGGTGAAGAGTCTTCGTCATAAGTAACCGTTGAAGATAAAGCATTAGTGGGTGTGATATGTTGTACTTGTGTGGCTTCTCGTGGCGGTGTGGAGGTTTTTCGTGCTTGATATGACGTAGTCGCGTCTGATGTAAGTGAGGGAGATGGTTCCTTCTAATATGATTGCTCCTGTTCGTATTGCGTCAGATTGAGTTTAGGGAAGTGGCTGGGTGTTTGATGTCTGCCTGGAGGGCAGTGACCTAGGTAGGCGACAAGTTATGGAGTTGTGGCGGCAAGTCTGCGGATTCGTTGCTGTTTTGCCCCGTGCTCGCGCCTTGCCCCTGAGTTGTTCAATCGCCTTTTTTGTAGAGTTTGGGAGGCCAGCACCCAGTAGCCTGCGGTTTCAAGTCAGTGCTGTGGCTTGGCGGTGGTTTTTGTACTTCCATGCCCTGGGGGATTCGGTCGCGCCGTCGGTGTGGGCCTTTTTGCGCGGGATATTGAACGTCTTGGAGTTGGATGCGGCGGCCTCGGTGTCTGCTGGGGGCCGGGTTCGGTGTTTGTCACGATCACAATGTGCGCCTTGCGGTACTTTGATGCCCCTGTAGTTCTCACTTGGTCTTTGCCTGGATATGGGTGAGGCAGATTGGCTCGGAGTGGGTGCCCACCTCGCCACTCGAAGCAGTGCTCGACAAAATTGGCGCTGCGGGTGTGTTGATGTTTTTATATGATGTCGGCCCATGGCTTCGAAAACAGGCGGCTAGTCACTAATTCGGTTTTTGGTGTAGAGCGGGAGAACGCGAGGGATGTGTGCGTGTATTTACTTCACTATTTCCCAAACGGTGGTGTGGTGCTGGCGAAAAGCCCCTTCCCTCGTCCTGTTATCCGTCTTTTGGTATCGTGTTAGACTTGGGAATCAACTTGACGAAGGTCTGCGAAGGTGCGCAGTCAAATAATTGCCCTATTAGTTCTAGTTATGGCTCTGGTGAAGAGTTCGTAGCTGTTTAGTTGTTGCTTTGTTTTTGTAGTCACATTACACTGTCAAACGGAGCTCGATGCACCGTTCTGGTTGTCCACTTGCTATCATGCCTAGGCCGATTTGAACTCAGATGCTGTTGAGGGTTGCGCTTATTACTTAATTGGACAAAGTAGCAGAGTTGAATTTGCTTACAATAATTGAGGGAAATACCTTGGTCCACCTATTGTTCCTTGGACTGGGTGAATACGTGATTCCTTTTAGCTAAAAATGACCAACTGAATCGTAGGCAAGCCCTACTGGATGCTCCTGTTTTGATTGGGCCGACCCTACTGCCTACGTGCATTCTGCAACACGCCTTGACTTGGGATTGCTCGTTAGAGGTGCACAGTCCTAGCCCATTTTCATGCACCAGAGGTTAGGGTTTAACCGCTTTTTTCTTACTAGTTGTTTGGGCAGTCTAGGTCCTATATCTGCCACATCTCATTTCACTGCGTTCCTTGGTAGGTCTAAAACCGTATAGTGACTTGAATGAGTTCTTGGAAAAGGAACTTATTGGGGCGATGGCTTGCAGTAAACGGGTTGAATCATCTGAAAGTAATGATTGATATGGAATAAACAAATAAGGAGCAAGCTTTCCAGTCCCAAAAAGTTGTCCCTGACACTAAACCCGGACGCTTCTTGTCGATGTTGATACTACATTTAAAAAAACCACACTAGAAGGTGGATTTGGCATTAGGATCGCGGGTTTAGGACTAATTCAAAGGTTTGTTTTAAGGCGGCCTTTTTGTATGCACTCCACAATACAATTATTGTGTTTAAACATTACACGGTTTCAGTTACATGGCATCCACAATCGAAGGGTCGGTCTCTACACCTTCAGTGTACTAAAAAAGCTATGTTTCATTTGCTTGCGGGTCCTATTTGGGCAAACAAATTGTAACCTTCCCTTGAACCATCGGTGATTTATATTAGCTTAGGGCGAAAAACCTTCGAATCGAGATGTGGTGTCAGTGCCAGAAGAGTGTGTTGGGATGAATATGCCAACCTTTCTTTGCGACTGTCATGATTGTATTTACACTGGGGTGAAGAAGTTGGAGTTTCTAGCGGGAGTTTATCCAGCATCTCGCTGATCACGCTTAGCTTCAACTGCCTTACTTTGCTGCCTTCTCACAGCACGGAAGTCGGTAGCACTGGATTCTCAAGTGCCATTTCTTTCGATTTAAGTCGCGCTCAGCCTCTTAAGCCACGCTTAAATTATCCATTTTCCAGCTTTTATTTGTAAGTCTACAAGCAGTTATGCTGGTTTTCGCCTTCATCTTTGTATGCTAAGTTCAGAAGTCAATAGTGTTAAATATACTTTTTCTCCAGAGACACATGGCCAGGTTTTAAATGTGAACGATAACTAGCTCTATTTCGTTGATGCTAAAAGACTTTGGGAGAATCGGAAAAGTAAGGATATAGGATAACCAAACGTGTTTCATGAGAAATTTTTAAGCATCTGGGACTTATTCCTCTCCTCAGAGCTTGAATGACTTTGCATTACCTACAAACATCCGCACACACTTCTTATCATTAGTTGACACCCAGAAGTGATAGAGAAAATTAAAAATTTATGAATATCTAGGCTACGTTTCAGTTTTGTAGAAATCAAATTGAGCAATGCAAACTGAATACAAATGGTATGAAACAAAAATATCGGATTTGCTAGCAAACCACAGTGTGGTCTTTTTCACCCAGCTGAAGGAAACACCAAGCCACTTTTCCAGAGCGGATTTTTAAGATCCCATCGCCTTCAGACTTTTCCTGCCGGTCCTCGGTAAATATATTTTGTTGGGATGACAAAGCTGCGCACACTGCTCCATGTCTTGTCTAAGGTTAAACCGATATCAGGCATGTCAAATTTAATTGACTGCTGGCACTCAAGCTATGAGAAAGAGCACAAACAGCCAACGACGTCTAGATAATATTCGTTTTAAATCAGAAGAACGTTGTAGACTGACAAACTAAAAAGCACAGTGTATTTCAAAGCGTAAATTCATCAAGCCGAGATCCATACGTACCACACGTGTAAAAAATCCTGAAAGCTCGAAGGAGAAATACACACGTTGTTCAGTTTTTCATCTTCTACGGAAAAGACAAGGCATAGGCTGGAGCGTGGTCAAAACAAAATGCACAATACGCAACAGTCTGTATCTAGGAGATTCTGAAAGTGCTAAGTAGTAGTCTGCCACATAGTCACCCGACTCCGAGTTTTACCCTTACCAAGAAGACAATAATGATCACATATATTTTCTTATTCAAGGGGTAAGTTCTCCGGTATAATCATTCCTTAAAATTCAAACAGAATTCATTAATTGTCTAGCGGGCGTCGAAATAGGATGGCAATAAAAGAGCCGCCAGACAGGTGAAGTTTGCGAGTCTACTGAGAGGGGACTGAAGACGGGAGATAGCACTGGGTGTAAATTGAACAAGTATGCAGGATGAAAGTGGAGTAAAAGCGTGTATAAACAGCTACAGTGGCACACGAATATCATTGATGCCGCCAGAGCCACTTTTACCGCTACCTAACATGACGGAGAAGCGAGGACGGCGCGAGTGAGCGCTCTGAATTAGTTGCATTTCCTCTAAGTCATCCATCTCCTCCTCAACTTTCTGCTCCCCCACCGAGAGATCTGCCAGGTTCGATAGCCCTTCATGGGCGACGGCAGCAACGACCTCGTGTGACGAGCCCACGATACGCAGCTTCGAGTGCTCTTCCTCCAGCGTGAAGATCTGCATGGTATTGGTGCTACCACTGGTAGCCACAGAACCCGTTACCACAATGATGCGATCTCCACCCTTTACGAGGCCAGTGCTGCGCGCATGCTCGATGGCTGCGTTAATCCTATTGTCAATGTCCACTGCCCAATCGCCTTCGCTCTTACCTATGAGTATTCGTTTGTTTTTGTAGCCAAGATCAAAGTACAACGGAAATAAAAAAGGAGTGCGAAGGACACCCAGTTCCCCCGCCAATTGCAAAAATTGTACGCAACATAACCTGTAGTAAATAGAACCTTCATGACTTCAAGAGCAGAGACACTGATTACCAATAATGTTTAAGTTCTCAAACAATCATAACTTTAGTTCCTAAGGAGTTCTAATTGATTATACAAAATAAAGAATTTACTTTTTTGAAATATATCAATCTTAAAATTCCGAATTAAATTACCCGTATAAACGAAGCTATGGAGACCGCGATAGGCAAGACAATGACGTGCTACTGACACATCAAGAGTGATAGCGATAACAGAGCACGGTGGACGCAACATTGCAATTGATGTGGCTGATCTATAGAGGCAAAGATGTGTAAAAGCTAATGGGCGATCGCTGGCAGATTTCCCAAATATTTTGCCAGCTTTTCCACCTTATTCGTTATCCAGAGGGCATTGAACGAACAGGCATCCATATAAGAATGCGAGTTTTTTAATGAAAAAACAAAAACTATTTACACGGCTTTACTCTAAAGATAATACAGGGATATGGTTAGTAATGATGAAAAGTTCATTATTCTATGCTAAAAAGGCACGCATTCCAGGAGCGTTAGAATTAGTTGAGCTAATGCACGGCAAATCTAAAACCACTTACAGGCCGGTAGTTGTGATTACAAAAATGGCTGTCGCATTACAGCTGGCAGCAGCCTCAGCAGCTGAGGCACCAGTAACAATGCGGATATCATAGGAGCCCTGCTCCATTTGCATTCGGCATTGCTTTAGCTCACCGCGAGTCTCGAAGTGAAAGACAGCTCGTTCTGCCTCGCGGCATATCTGCGAAGGGTAAAATAGTGTTAGACACCTCTTCAGCTACTCATCCAAATACTCACATTGTCAACAACGCGGACAGAGTCTTGTGCATACATTCCCCACGAAGTCTCCATGGTCAGAACAAGGCCGTCCGCTCCATCCAGAACTGCGTTTGCTATATCCGATGATTCGGCTCGTGTAGGTCTCGGCTTTGACACCATGGATTCCAGCAACTGCTCAATAATGAAAACCGGTTTTTCTGCAATATTGCAATGAGCAACAATGTACTTTTGCAGCTTGAATATTTTTTCAGGGGTATATTGCATAGCCAAATCACTGCGACGAATAACAAGACCATCAGAAGCCGCAATCAAATCATGAAGGCTAAAATTAATTTTCATTGAGCAAGATGAACTAATACTTTATAATTGTCTCTCGCGTTTCCAATTTAGCAAATACTTTTGTCGTACCGGGTAAATGATTGCGTGCTAAATGAATCATAATACTGTTTTCAGCAAAACTAGTGAAAACATAGTCGACCTACAAATTATGAAAAGGTTAAAACCTACTCCACATTCAGCAGCAAATTTTAAGTCTTTAATATAATTCAGCTGCACCGACTCCTGATACAGGCGGTCTCTTGGTAATGTTACACGTTTGTAACTTCCAATTATACCTAAAATACTTGAAACGATCTGCATGAAGTACCTCCTTCTTCCACCATACAATTAACACAATCCAGTTCCACATCCTTAACAATGAGTGACACTTGTCCGTCATCAAGATAAACCCTATCACCCTTTCGCAGACAGTGAATTAGCTGGGGAAAATATTTTGTATTTATAAAAATGATCTCGGGCGTGCATTTAAATTTGTAATGATCATTTAGGGTCAGTGTTACACGATCACCCTCTTTCAAATTCGCTTCATAGGAAGGGCCCTATAAAAAATTGAATTATATATGCTCATATACCCCTTCAAAAATGCCGGTTCGTACAGGTGCGGCCGTCATATCCATTGCAATGCCTAGAAGGCGAGAATGATTCGATTCCTTCTCAATTTCTCTGGCATATTGTATAACCTCTTTGCAGATGTCTCGAGGAGTCATACTTAAATTAATCAGCATAATGTTCATTCCAGCATTCATCATTTTAAGTATTCCTTCTTTTGTCTTCCATGATTTACCAAGAGTGCAAACAATTGTGGTTTGTCGTACATTATTTGCAACTTGATCAATATCTAAATTGCATGTGTGTTGCAAATGCGATATCGGTCTAGCTGCCACAGAAAGACCTTGGAAAGCATTATGCAATTCATATAGCCCCGTTCCAGAATTGGTGTGTAGGTTACTGGCGAAAGAGTCCATCCTCGTCAATTATACAGGAAAGTGAAATAGGCGGGCGGCCTTAACAAATCCATCTTTTTTATTAAGTAAAAGCAGTTGCATTTTCGCACAACTAATAAAAATTTGATTTTGTATTAATAGTAGCATCAGAATGAACAAACATTTATTCAATTAAAGATTTATAATAGTAAACTCCATTATTTTATTAAAGGTGAGCTAAGTACCTCAATGATAGCCAAAATAAGCTGTGAATGATAAACCAGTTTTCTAATACTATGTTTATTTTAAAAATTTCTTGATAATGAGTCTTTGCTACTAAATTTCGTTGTTATATCACTCGAGTGTCAGTTGAGAATTAGCACTAAATTTTTCTTCCCTGATTACTTTGTTGAGATTGGTTTCTTAAGACGTGAATTTGAACTATTTTATTAGGCCTGTGATTGTTGCGGCCTTTGGTTTCGAGCATATGTGTATATGTCGAGTCTTCAATCAGCACCAACACTTGCTCAAACGTCAATTGGCATCCATGCGGTAGTGTGGGCCGACTCTCAAGTCATAAGGAGCCCAAGTAGTGAAAAAAATATATATTGCTAACGGTCAGAAGAACCGTGGGGCTATTATTTTAACTAGAGGTCAATGTCGCAAGGATGAAGCCCAAACCTGGGAAATCTAAGTGTCCTCGTCGTATATAGCGCACAGTCGAACGAACCATCAAATCAATGCGGGGAATGTTGTTTTCTTTGATACAGGTTTACTTCATCCCGGAGATTTCAAAGCATTTGTTGTGGTAATTATTAGATAGAATGTCTCTATGAAAAAGACGCATTCATAAAGAAATTGACATTCTGGACAGGATGGGTAAAGCATTTCGTTTAAGCTTACTTTCCAGCAGGTCGTTACATGCGTCTACACATTCCAATCCACAAATTTAATCTTCGTGGTTGCCTTCAGACGTAATCTACCCATCGTTGCTTCGTGGAAAAACCCTTTTTTATGTGAACATATTGTGTAACAGCACTTCAATAAGGCTTCGAGTACACGCCTTTTTGCTAAATCCTGTGTTCAAGACAGCATAAACCCACACCCCTCTTGCCATCTGTTCGACTGCCGATCCAACTGTTCCACGTTGACACATGTAAAGGACGCTGGAGAATTTGGACTTAAACGAGGTGTAAAAATCACTTATAATGCCACTCCCCTATTTCACCTCATTCGACACGGTCAGCAACCAACAGTCACTCGACTCTGCTTCAAAATTGGCCCCACTTTAACCCGCGTCAAACGAGGGGGATCAATGAGGTGTTTTAGACTTGAGAGTATCAACCGTGTGACTGATGGAGCAAATCAACATAGATTAGGCAAAAAACCATGAATCTTAGCAATCATAGATACCCTGGTGTTTTAAACAGGTGAAGAAGTCAAACTAGGAACAAGTTGCAAATCACTTGATTGAACTACAGCCACACAATAGCGTGATGCAGTGACTGTTACTGTAGGTTCAGGAACTGCAGAAATCATGCGTGCATAAGCTGTCAACTTAAATTCTCCAGTCAACCAGTATCTTGTGTCGCTCAGACGGTAACGCAGCAAATTGACTACTGCTGGTCTGATTCACCATTGATTGGTTGTAATTGCAAAAGCGACCAAAGTGAAAAGGTTATAAAGTAATCGCAAAAAGCACATGTAATAAGAATCATATGAGCACAGAAGAGGAATGGTGGACTAAAGGGGTGGGAGCATGTCATTGACACTGCCGTTGACACTGTTACCACGGCTCAGCATCACGGAGTAGCGCGGCCCAGTGCCGAATGCCTGCCGAGCTCTTCCAGCCCCAACCGGGGAGGGAAAAGGAAAGGCAACGGTGGTGTTTTCCATCGACCAGGGGCTACCCACTTGGGAAAGCTCATGTGAAGAGCCGACAATGCGAAGCTTTGAGTGCTCCTCCTCAAGCGTGAAAATGTGGATAGTGTTGGTGCTGCCACTGGTGCTTATCGAGCCGGTCACCACGATGATGCGGTCGCCACCTTTCACAAGACCCGTGTGCCGCGTGTGCTCGATAGCAGCGTTAATCCGATTGTCAACGTCCTCACACCACTCACTCACCCGCTCACCTACCAATCACAATTGTGTCTTACAATGATGTCCTCTAAGCTGTTATCTTGACCTGCACTTAACTTCATTGTAAGGATCTTAAAAAGCTCGATCAAACACGCATGCGAAAATCGACATAAAGTTATGCTATTTTATCAAAAGTTTGGGTTAAATAGTTCCTGCACGTTATCCATCAAATAAGGAAGGGTGATTTTGTTTACGCATGCATAAAACGTAGCGCATGGCTAACGCGACTTACACCCAATGTGGCAGCGACGTCTAAACAACTGGCAGGTGCAAAGATACTGCTAACAAGATGAGCCCTGTGCGTTTAGGTGATTTGGTGTTTCAGAAATACAACAGACACCAACGAATGCTAGGCATTCCAGAGTGCTTCACGTTCCCGAAATTTTTTCTTAATAAAAATTGGAGCAAAAGTTTTCGTTCAATTCCACAATAGTGAAGAGTTCAATGTTTTAAAGGTTATAGCGGCAGTTTTACCATGTTATAAACAATTTTTCGTAAAGAACATTCAGGAGTACTTCACATCCGTAGATTTGTACGTCTAGCGCCGCCGCCTCGACCCAACTTGGTCAGTCGGGTGATGCACCTCGACACGTCGGCACTTCAACTTATGCATGCGTTGGATTGAAAACCCCGAAACCAACACCAAACCGTCTAATTTGCACTCATCACTCACTCATATTAGCGTTGAAAGGCTAAACAACAAGAATAACCACTTAAACTGGAGGTGGAAAGCTCAACAAACCAAAGAATACGCACAGATTTGCCGATCAACCTTAGAGAATTCATTTGACAGGATTTAAGTCCAAGATCTGACAGTCAAGATGTACAGCGTGGAGGGATTCCTGTACCTAAGTCGTAGATATGCACAGCCGAGCGCGAGAGGCAGCGAGACATATTGCACGTATTAGCCCGGATTAGACACTTCCTACGAAATGACGTCTTTCAAATACAAATAATCCACCGTGTTACCTGAATAAAGAAAAGAGCACAGGAGGCGCCCGAATACTGCGGTTTGTGAATGGTTCTTTAAACTATAGCAAATTATTCTTTCTGCGAAATGACTCTATTCTCCAGGACCTTTGATATATTTAGGATTTACTGTCAAGCTACGGGAGAAGTAGTGTGATGTAGACACCAGACACCAGATTTCGATTCGTGCAAAGATAGACATGAGCTTTTGGATAGGTGCTAGGTCAAGGGACTTGACGAGAAGTAAACTGGAACACACATAGATTAAAGCATCGTTATAGAGGGATTTAAAAGCACAAAATAGTCGATAAATGTTGTTAGAGCCCCAGAGATGAAGAAAACGTGGGAAGTTATCGTACCACGCGGGTTAAAGGCGAAAAATCGTGGTAATGAAATGAAGTGAGGAGATAAAATTGCTATCGAAGGGCAACCAGTGTTACCATGAACCGGCGAAGTATCCATCAATTACACAAATAATCGTCTCCAGAAAAAAACAAGGCATTAATAAACAAAAGGCTAGTTTTAAAGGAACGCTACTGTTTGTCTGTGGAAAAATGGTCGACTTCTCAAGGGAATATTCCTCTGCTTGACAAATAGCCTCTAATAATCGCAATTGTTTGTAGACACTTGAGTCCCAATCATAAAAATTTCAAACTCAATTGTAAATAAGATTCTCCTTATGTGCCACGCAATTTCAAATAAACAGCGGAATACACTCTCACCAACATAGAGATACGGATGAAGACCTCGATAAGCCAAACAATAACGAGCCACTGCGATGTCAACCGTAATTGCAATAACGATACAGGAAGGCCTTGACATTGCAATGGATATTGCTGACCTAAAAAAGAAAAACGCAAAATCACAGAGCATACCAAACATATGGCGCACGCACAAATTTTTAAAAACGTTTTAACAAATTAAGTGAAGCTTACGCTCCGGTTGTGGTTATAACGAATATCGCGGACGCATTGCAACTGTCGGCTGCTTCCACAGCGGAAGCGCCGGTAACATTTTTGATCGAATCGTTGACTTTGCCACGCAGCAATCTGCAGTAGTTCAGCTCAGCCCGAGAAATCTCGTAACAAATTGCGCGCTCGGCCTCGCGGCAAACCTTAAAGTAAATAAAAAGATCATTTCGCTGCAATATAAGGCTACATAGTGCCCAGAAATAGGCGCCAAACTCACGTTATCAGAAACGTTGACAGTATCAAACGGATACATACCCCACGACGTTTCAATTGTTAACAAAAGGCCGTCAACTCCATCGAGTACTGCATTAGCAATGTCGGAAGCTTCGGCACGTGTCGGCCTCGGTTTGGAAATCATTGATTCGGCCAACTGCCCCGTCACAAAGACAGGTTTATCGGCCATATTACAATGACCAACTATGTACTTCTGAATCTTGAATATCTTCTCTGGCGCATAATACATAGCCAGACCACTACGGCAGATCAAAATTCCATCAGAAACAGCTATAAGTTCCCGAAGACTAAATTTTGTGATAAAAAAACGATATTTCATACTTTTTAACCGACTCTCGAGTCTCTATCTTAGCAAACACTTTTGCTGTTTTCGGGAGGATACTCCGAGCTTCCTCAATCATACTGCTACTGCCAGCAAAGTTTGTAAAAACGAAGTCAGCCTAAGAAAATTTCACTACTGGCATTCTCTTACACCACATTCAGCAGCAAAATCAAGGTCCTTTACACAAGTTGAACACAGAATCTCTTGATTTAGTCGATTCCGTGGAAGTGTGAGACATTTAAAACTTCCAAGCAAACCTGCCATTATGCAGAAGTTGCAATACATGATTACCTCCCTCCTCCACTATGCAGTTAATGCAGTCGAAGCCAATATCCCTAACTGCAAGAGTGACTTGGCCCTCGTCTAGGTAAATGCGATCTCCCTTACGAAGGCAATGAATCAGTTTAGGAAAGAATTGCGTGTCAATGAATATTAACTCATCAGTGGAACAAAATTTGTATTCCTCATCTAAAGTCAACGTGACGCGATCGCCTTCCTCCAATTTAGCTTCATATGACAGTCCCTTAATTGAATGTTACAAATTAATTCCCAACAAACCTCTTTAAATGTTCCTGTTCGAACCGGTGCACCCGTTACATCGATTGCAATCGCTATAAGGCGTTCATGATTGTACGACCCTTCGAGCTCACGGACGCACCTAACGACATCCTTGCAGACATCCCTGGTTACCATACACAAGTTGATAACTAAAATGTTCATTCCAGCATCAATCATCTTAGTAAGTTGATCTTTCGATGCCCATGTTTTTCCTAAGGTAATTATTTCACACTATCTCACAAACCCAAAGTGCACCCAATAGATGTCTGCCGAATATTGTTTGCCACCTGATCAATATCCAGTTGGGACATATAACTCAGGCGCGAATTTGGTTTTGCGAGCATCCTTTGATTATTACTCATGGTATCTGTAAATTTACCCAATTTGGCATCTAAACTCACTCCAAGCACCGGAGGAGCCCCCCGCGTCCAAGGCTCCAGCCTAAATGGAAATGAAGTCAGCGCTGTACCTCCCCGGTAGCGTGTACGAAGAACTTAAAGGCCAAATAATCAACTAAAATAGAGGAATATCATTCAACTACATATCGTTCAATATAAAAATAAGAGTACTTTTGCAATCTTTGATAGGCTCGTGCAGTCGAATTTTAACTGGGTGGTAGGTATCCCAAATTGTTTTTAATGATAGAAGATTTAACCTAGAAGAAGGTTAGCAATATATCTTACTTAGAGGTAGCATGGACCCCGAACTCACCCCCTAAATCTTGCACATCTTATTAATTATGATAGCACAGAATATACCGGCTTTAGACTATTTTCTTGTTGCAATCGCCATTCATGGTTTTTTAGACTGACGTAACCTAGGACAATCTCAAAAGTCAAACCTATTTACTAACAAAGCGCAAGAAGTTGACCAGTTGAGAACCATCATTGTAAGCCCTAATGACATTACTTTTCCCAGAAATTTTCAGACAGCTAAGACTATGATTCTCAATGCAACTACATGCTTCGGAAAAATGGCAAAAATTTTATTGCAGCGTGTTGAGGCTTCCTTGAGGAAATAATAACAGGGTAGGATACATACATCATCAGCGACAAAAATACGACTGTGGATGCTGGCATGGCCAAGATGCCAACCCACACTGTAGCATCCAAGAATTTCTTGAAAGAAAGAAAGGCACAACAGCACGACGAAATATGTACATGTTTAGCAAACAGGGGGATCAAAGCAGTTGGCGGAAACTGTAGGCCAGCAAGAGTAGAGTGACCGCAAGCGAAAGCCCAACAAATAAATTCTTCTATATGTACAAGTACCCTTCGTTTTTATATAATGTATGAGACTTCTCTACGAAGGCAGAATTAATTCCACACAGTGGTAAGCAACCAAAGTATTAAATGTATTCTCAGTAATTTATGCAAGAGGAAGCTTAATTCTAGCCTCTTGCCTGCAGTGCTTCATTAAGCAATCACTGCAATAACAATAGCTACTATGATGCGCATCATCGGCTGTTGAAAGATGCAACTATTCGCATAATGCGCACTTGACACACACATTATTAAGACTAACTCTAATCAGGAAATATGCTGCCCATTATTGCTAATCCAATAGATAACGGAATTATGGCTTTGCGTTTAGAACACTAAGAATATTTTTTCCCAACCTTATAGCTGCGCATTCTTTGAAATCACTGAAAACTAGTTCAGCATTATCAGAAAGAATTTTTTCGTAGATAGGCACTAAAATATTCAAACCTTGCAGCGTACATTAGTGCTTAGCTCATCCTTTTTGGTTTTTGTTTATTTTATTCGTGTGCGCTTTTTTAAAATAATTTGTAAATTAGAAAGGTTAGGACTTTTTAAAAGCTGCAATTATAATTGTTCTGTTTAATTATTTTGTAAGTGTTTTGTTCCTTGAATGGTTAACTCTGTGCCGCGCGAGGGGTAAGGTTGCCCATTGTGTCCTTTGGCTTCTATCTCTAATGGCGTTGGAAAGGCGCTTGGTCTACTCCTTCGACAATTTGGTCTGGGCTATTACTGGTATGGATAGTGAGGTACTTTTTTAGCTTTTATTTTCGGATTTTCTAGTTTGATAGTCTCCTAAAGTCAACATGGTGGACAACTGTAGACGGTGGGCACCTCAACTACAAGCTTGATGGTGCCTCAAACGCGAGAATTGCAGATACAGGTTCGATGAGCATAATAATCTTGGTAATGTCTGGCGTTTTATTTTACTTTAGACCCTAATGGATCGTTTTACTAACCGCAGAGTACCCTCCTACTTTAGTGCGGTCGACGAACCCTGCTCCATGGACGATTTTAATTTCACTAAAGTGAAGTCTTCGGAGGAACTCTTTCAGATAAGCTTCCAGAACTTAGATGATTGTGTAGGCTTGGACTATTTCTTATTCTTATTTCCAGTTCGGCCTTATTGTTGCAAACGCGAGCCCTTTTATGATCGGGCACTCACTCATAGTCCCGAACCCTGGGGAGCTATTGAACCAGGTAGTTACGCATAAGCCTCTATTTTAAGGTTCTAAGAAAGTCTCCTCTTCGGTTGGCTTTGCAAACAATCCTCCTCTCCGCTGATGCGTAAGTCAACCAACTTCGCTGACAGTGTGATTTGCAGGTGTCTATGCCTCGGATTCAATAGTTTGCTCGCCCATGCGTCAGTGAATCACTTGCATTTTCACCTCTGGTACTCTACACACCGCCTATTCGCGTCGATTTGTGTAAGTGCTAAAGGACGTTACCATAAAACTTTAGCCTACCCGAAAAAAACCTTCCCTCCCTTTCTATGATGAGCTTGACTCGCACCCAGTGGACAATTTCGTTTTGGAGTTCAGCACGCTCGAGGAATTCCAAGTGTTATTCGAGTAAGAGTTTGGGACATCGAAGATAACAATGCTTTTTAGGCGATTTTGGGTCCTGGTGGAGCGATGTCAGGAGATGAAGATAGCTCACAACCTCTTCGCAACGCGCAACATTACGGGCGCGTTGCGGGTGGTGCTGTGGCCGCGACGGTCGGTGCACGGGGCCAAGACGTGCCACAGACGCCCCACCTCGCGGGATCAGTGTGCTCCTAACGTCGCAGTGACCGAATTAGCGGGAATGTTTGTAGTTCCCGACGAAATGCATGCCCGCCCGCTATCCTTGCCTGGTGGCCTCCACGAGATCTACGTTGGTGAGAGGCTCGATCGCCGAGAAATAGAGCAGCTTGAAGCTTTGTTGGCCTCTTCCGCTATTTAAAAATCCTCGCCCTCCGGTTAAATAAATATAAGAGCTTCGCCTCTATGGCCTTGCTCTTTAGACTTACCTGAGCACCGCAACTCTGGTTTACAGTAGGGACTGTTGGGTTTTAGTACCTATTTTTAACTGAATTGAGGCGATTCAGCGTTCGCTCTCAGACCAATTCAATGCTCTTTCGATAAGTTCACAGCAAGAGGTCGCAACTCGTGCACGCCGCTCCCGCCTTCACTGCTAGCATGCACGCTCAGAGGAAAAAGACACGCTAAAAACTGTAAACATTGCCCTTATATAACACAGAGGCCCAATGTAAAATTTGTGAACGTCGTAGTACAAAGTGCTGGTGTAGGTGTGGCACACAGAATGCGGGTTGTTAAAGACTGTTATCAAATGCCTCACGCAGACGCGAAGGTGAAGAAGCTCCTCGGAGTCTACTGGTAGCACCCGTTTCCTCTCCATTATAGGGCCCAAAAGTGTCGCCAAAGGGCGAAGAGGCGACTGAGTCAGCTAAGGTGCGGAACTTTGGTGAAACGTGGACCGGCGGGGCAAAGTTGCCTCTGCCGTGCAGTCCGTAGCCCTGGCTCCACAGTCGCGGGCTCCTACGGCTGGACGTATCTTCGGTATTGGACAGCGGGGGTAGATTCTTCTGCTCATCAGCACCTCCAAGTCCAGAGCCACTAAGGCTGCGCGTCACCACATGGGCTATAGACACGAAATGTGGCGAGGTTTACATTAGTTGTGGGAGTCCATAATTCACTCATGTTTTGCGAGACTCACAGGCAAGTAGTAGAAGGATAGTGAGGAAGATGAGGAGAAGGAGATTGAACCAAGAAGGGCCAACCCAAAAAGTATCACGAGATGATCCGTAACTAGTTTCCCCGTTCTCACCACTTCTGTCGATCCCGGGCAACTCACCAGATCGAAGACCACGCGTCTGGACATGAACCGGCACCGACACATGCTGGCCCGTCACTTTGAGACTCAACACGACCTCCACAGTCATGTCTACGGCTAATTACGAAGCATTATCCGAAATAAGAGCTTAAATGAGAATTGGTCTTCCACTTCGTGACCTCATGTTATGTTCTCAGACGAAACATTTCAAAAATCAAACAAAAAAGGACGATCATACTGTTTTGCTTCTCTTCGGAAAACATAAATTAATCAATATTTCCGGTCCATATTGAAGCTAAATCCTTTTTCTAAACTTTATTGTTAAAACTCTCCGATTACCACTAATTTTACCTGCTTTAGTTGGGAGCGACTTGACACCAACGGTCCAGATAAGTCCATTACCGAAAGCCTGCTCCAGAGAGGCCTGAGCCTCATTCTCCATCATGAGGCTTAGGTTACGATAGAGGGCCCCAATCTCGCTGGAGTAGCCGTGTTCACTAGCCACGTGCTCAAGAGCAGCCTTTACGTGACTGGCGGAGTAGACGGGTCGCGGAGCAGAGGCTATCGCCAACAGATCGGGGCGCTGTGAACGTGCCTTCAGGGCCTGCTCCGCATTAGTCCCGGACTCCATCTGTGTCAGGGTGGCCGGGGGGATGAAAACAAGCAAGTTCGCTATTGGTGTTCTCGGGGTAAGAACCAGAGGCTCTGGGATTATTTGAAAAACACTCGACGTATAGATGGGTTGATATTTGTAAAAAGACGAGATAAGCCACGGCTGTAAGCATACCCAAAGTTCTCAGATGCATTAACGGAACGAGAACTCGGAAAGCAGGAGCCAAAGTCAGTTCGGATCTGGTGATGACCTCTTTGGTTGCACCATCAGATGCTGTCCCGCAGTTTCCCTTAACTTCAACTACAAGACGCGAGCCGTGAGGAAGAACCGCCAGCCGAGAATAGTCGCTTGGGTCACCCGATCGAACGACACACGTCCATGTTCCCTCTTCCAAGGTCGAGGGTATTAGTTGGGTGTGGAAATCGCCAGATTGTACAACAGGATTAGAGAGTGCAGCCATGAGATCTGGCTCAACCACCAAACTCAGTGCAGTATCATAGCGTTCAGCAAGTAGGAAACCGCGTAACCAGCTCGGAAGCGACACCCAACGCGTATGATGCCGCTCGGTGCTACCCAGCTCCAGGCGAGCGGAGCACGTTAGAGGAGAAATTTCGGAGAGTGCAGACCACGCAACGGAGCTAGCACACGAGCTTAAAAGGAAAATTTAGAGAATACAGACAACTAACAAAATGCAAAACCAGAGGGCGGACCTTGCTTTTAAGTTGGCTTACAGCGAAGTGTGTGCCAATATGAAAAAATCGTATAGCATGGGCTTTTACTTTCAGCAAATTAACACACCATGTGTCAACATTGTAAATCATACCTATTAGCGGTAGAACCAACAGGAGCAAGTGCAAAGTGAATAGGAACCTCCTGAGCCAAGTCCAATCCGACAGGCATGATCAACGATGCGGAGGGCTTGGATTGTGCATAAACACTCGATTTTGAGCAAACATTCTTCAAGGTCAACCTGCCCAAAAGAGAGGTCTGCACTCCAGTCCTAGTCTTGGGGGTAAATTGCAAATGCACGTGACCTGCTCGCAATGGAAGCATAAACTTCGACTGGTTATCGATCCACAGAAGATTTGGATCACTCGAGGACCAAACTCCGTCGCCTAGGGAGGAAAATAAAATAATCTCGGGATGGGGCAACCTTCTCTGTGTATCCTTTCACCAATTCAGAATGAAAACGGTACAAGCCGTTAAATCTATGTCACGAATAAAAATGTGATTTGTTAAATTCTCTCCTATTTTATGCTGGTCGTAACCCGATGGTACGCATGGAGACACGAGCAGTCGCATAAAATGCGAGGAGCGGATAGTCGTAAGGGCGTCTGGCTAAAGCCATTGAAGTGTGGTTATAAAACAACGCCAAAACAGAACAAACCTTGTGGAAGAGGAGGCAAACAGGCCCACTGACCGACGGTAAATTCCAAAATACCGTGAACATCTAATGCAGAACCAAAGGGAATAGTAAGGTAAACCGGCGCGAGGGTAGCTGGTTCCTCCGTTCCTGGGAGCGGATCATGTGCCAGCTCCAGAGTTGTTGCAGCCTGTAGTGAGCTCAAGTTGGTGTGAAGTGGTGGAATGAGTCGCAACAATAATCGCCCAACTGGAGAGTGTGAATTGCTTCCACCGCTTTTGACGGAATAGTCGAGAAGCCCAGAACGATGCTTTCTCAAGCGTATGGAGAGTAAATCTTCTATAATCAGTCGGTAACGTTGTTAACGAGTTTTACAGGAAAGAAGGGACGATTGAGGTGTTGCATACCTGCGACGGCATCAAATGTTTCTCCCAGTTCATCGTGGAAGGATAACGCAATGGGATAGGGACCACCAAAGGGGAGGCCACTGCTGCCTTTTGGTAAGATATAGGATCCGAGTTGTGCGCAGGCAAGTGTGTAGAGAGGTGCTTTGACAACCACATCGAGAGCTAGAGACTGGCAACTGCGCTCATTGTGTTCTGCACTGCTTGCAGAGGTGGGCTGGTATTCGACGCGCAATTGGCAACGGCACTGGCTCGGTTGCCAATCAGACCAGGCACCACAACGACCGCTGATACCGGACTCGAGGAGGCCACTGGGGGTAACCCGAAGCATATCCGTGGGCGAATCATTTGGACACTTGATAGAGTACTGAGCACCTCCATCTGCAAGGCTGAAGTAACGGGAAGCACGGACGAATGCTGTCACCCACAAAAGCCAGGATAGTGATTAGGGACTAGACTTACATATGGGAAGGAATATTTAGTTGAAGCCGACTGTTGGGAGAAACAAGGATGCGTGGGTTCTGACGAAACGGATTGAGCAAGATCAGACGGGGTACGACGGAAAAGGTGATTTCGGCCGAGAGTTGTTTAACTGGTTGTGAAGTACCACGAGGGTCTGGCGATGTCAGTTGACCGGTCATTAAACCACCCTCAGTAAAGACGGTCAGATGCAGCTTTACTTGTCCAGCTGCAACACCAACAACCACAATGCCAGAGGAAAGGCTTGTCTAAAATAAAATAAGGTGGAACACTACGCAAAAGTACGATCCCTCACGAAATTACAACAGAAAAAGTGCTCACGTCGTCCGGCTCAACGTTAAGATGACTGAGCCAATGGAAAAGGTGAGCGGGTGAGTTTGGCATTGGAGGCGACAGACGCCAGGAAAAGTGCAGTGGGGGTCGGATATCGGCTAGCCCCATGGGGGTGACTACAACTCCATTTTCGCCGATAGTAGCGACGCCTTCCGCCCAAACGGGAACACCGCTGACACTGGAGTTGCCATTCGCAGAGGCGACTAAGATGCGCCCTTCGCCGCTATGGCTTGGAGTTGGAAGAGGACAGCCAATGCGAACCCCCGAAAGAGTGACAACGTTCACTCGACAGGACGCCTAGAATCGAAAAAAGCCCGCATTACGCAAAGACACCGCGAAAAGCTCACCGCACCTTGGAAGACAGAATCGCAGGCGGTGGCGCGAGACCCCAAGCGTCAAAGTCGAGAGTATCCAACCCCACATAGCCAGTGGGACTGGTGGCGTTGGCTAACACAGTGGCGCTGCCCACACGACCCAACTCAGCCCGCACGAGAATCCCACTTTTATCTCCTTCTTCGAAAACTTGTCTAACGCTCAGTTTGGGTCGTCCAGGATAGTCGGGACTAACTTGGAAGGCCACAGAACTTGAAGATGGACCACCAGTAGTTACCATTTGATGTGCAGCTCCCAGCAGCAGATTTAGATTGCAGGGCTTCAAACTCAATGGAGCGTAGACCTGTATGGGAAACACACAAAAAGGGCTGTAACGGAGGGAATCTCAAGTAACATTGCTTTTAGAGGTACGCAAATGAACAAGCATTCAAAGATTTCAGTTTTTCTTGAAATAAATATTATAATGTCACGTGGTTTGGATGGATTACAAACCAATTGATTGAGCAAATTGCAAGAATCTTGACAGTGGCGCGCGTACATTGACTATTTCAACATTACTAGTCACAGAGCCAGAGACGACTTTCAACTTCGAGGGACCAAGTTCCTGGCCACAAAGATTCAACTTAGCGAGGCCAGGAAGATCACCAAAGTAGGCGGTAGGCTTGGAGAGCCAGAGTTGAGTCCCCAAAAGACCTTTGGATGGCAGCCCTAGGCTATTAGAGCCAGGCGGGGAGTCTGGACATGTAGCAGTCATGACAGGACTGTTTTCAGACGGATGTCCACCAGAGATCACTTGCAACTCTAGGAGATTTACAAACTGAGCAGGAAGTACATTTCCCTCCGTGTCGAAAGCGCGAACATAAGCATGTGCCTGAAACAATGGCGACAACAAATTAATAAGGAATGTGGAATAGTAAGCATAAAAATTCAACACATTGCAGTAAATTTTGGTTATTGGACCACAATAAAACAGATATCAATAATGCTTTGCATTTAAAGAAGCCGGCATAGCAAGAAGCGCTAACCTTTGATAGAAGCTCTATCTGAGAAGGAGCGTAAAGGCGAAGTGACCCAAGTCCAACTATGGATACAACACGATCGTCGAAAGAGGGTCCAATTCTCCAATGCTTTAAACCATCGTTTTCAAGAAAGATAGGCCTCGCTGGGAAGCACAAATCAGTCGCCCGGATTGTTACTTTGCCCCGACACTTTGGGCTCAGAATAAAGTCCCGTTGTGATTTCTGACCATCACCCTCTTGTCGGGATGAGGGCAGAACCGAAAGGCAAGGTTCACTTGGGAGCTTCGGTGTGGATTCATACGACAAAATGCCAAAATGAAAGAATCCCGAACCGTGAGAAAGGTGAACACTTGCGAAGGCCTGAAAGTGAATGAGTACATACATAATAATCCCAATTAACTGCTGCAACCAATGAACGTACCTTCGAGTGCAATAGAAGCTGAAAGTCATTAAGTGGTTCAATCGTAACTTTGGGAGCCATTTTGAGAGTAAGAACCGATTCGAGAATGCTGGACTGCTCTCCTGGCCAACGATAATCAGCCACTACGTGCACATGCAGTAGTCCTGCAGACTCCCCCAAGGTGCGTGGTGTTACAAAGAAGTGAGGCTTAGCAGACTTGTTAGTACTACTGATTTGTTCGAGTCCAAGAACAGTGGGCTCGGGCGTGGAGACAATTTCACCGATTTTGCCCTTGTCTGAAGTAATATGCGCGCGTAATTCAATTGAATCCACCCCACTTAATTCGTATCCAGAAAAGCCTTTGAAAGCAACCTCCACAGTTAGTGGAGCATTATTGGAAATAGGAATCTAGTCAAGAAAAGAGCAACAAAATAGGTGTGCAAAAATGCTGTTTCGTTCGATGTTTAAACCTCACATCCGAAAAATTGCTTACAATGTCATCCGAATTTCCCAAGGAACGGTTGAGGATGGGGCACGCGGGTAGCTCGGCCGATAAGGTCGGAAGATCCAAATGGGGAATGAGCTCAATTTTGACGGAACGTCACAAATCAATCTAAAGAGAAACCGTACATGTCAAATATTGGATATGTTGCCCTAAAATGTCGGACTTTAGAAAAGAGACTGCACAGCATCTTGGGATAGCATAGACTTTTTTATGTTAGCATTAAATTCAACCCCGAAATCCACGTCGTTTTAACCGCCAAGGGAATATCTATCACAGTTGTATCAAACTTACGAAAGGGCAGTAGACAATACGGCAGGCGAGGGGTTGGTGGAGGATGGGCGATTCCCAACAATTACGGTGACTTTAAAATTGCCCAAAGACTCACAACGCAACACAAAGTTGTGCCCTGATATGCTACTATTTTCCTGCAAAGCGAAGGACTGTGGGTATTGAAGTACAGAGGGGTATCTTTTTCCGTCCAGATGTTCTGTGAAGTTCAGTTTAACAAAGTGTGATCCCGAATCCAGATGCCACGGAAGAGGGCCATTTATACACTAAAGCCAATCACAAGAACAGTCGAATAGGGTGGAAAAAGTGGGATGAAGATACACCACTGCTCCGTAAATCACAAATGGCTCGAATCATTACTCTGCATTCCTTTACAAAATTAACAAATGATACATGAATTCAACGTTTATTTCATCCGAAAAATAAATCTATCGACTAATTCAGATAGCATGTGATTACGAATCTCCCGCTTTTGCAGTACAAAGTATTTTTTCCAAATCGATCCAGTATTTTACAGATCTACGTCAAATATGAATGCATGGAGAAATAAATAACCGTGAGACCAAGCCTTATACGTGGAAAATGATCATATCTTGATTTGTGAATAGCATACTGACATACGAGGTACTCTGCACAGACTATACCTTATAAGATGGAACAAGAAATCGCATATCAAAGTGACTGATTATCATACTATTTCTACACAATCAAATGGGAAGTGAAGCATACAGAAATGCGTCTCGATGAGCCAACAGCAACGGCCACGACAGCAGTATTAGGCAGGAAAGAAATATCTCGGTAAACAGAGATTGGGGACCGTGCGTGTACCGCAAGTTCCTCTAAATTCTCCCTCGAGGAGTAAAATACTTCAAGTTCTGTGAAGCCTACACGCAGACCGACGACACGGACAAACGCACAAACAGTGCTGTAGTTAAACCCATCCGTAGAGGGTGGGAGATAATGAATACCTAGAGCCGAAGGAATAACCCTAGAGACGAAAGCATACATACCAGGCAGCACTCTGACCATGGATGAGTCCTTCGGTCGTACTTGAATTGGCAAGTTATGACAGTAAGTAAGTAGATTTCCTTCTACGTCCCCTGCCTTTAATCCCACCGACAGGATGGCGTTGTTTATCTTTTCATGGTTATCCAGTGGCATATCACCAACTGCGGGATTTGGTACCAGATCTTTCAGATCAGAGGAGATGAAGCGAGCACTTAGTAAAGATGAAAGTCGGCCTTCGTCGTCGGACAACGGCTGTCTGGGAAGGTAAACCTCCGCGCGCCCAGGTGAAAAATTTAGGCTGGCCACACTGCTTACTCGAATTACGGAGTGAGAGCACATGCCCGGGTTTCGCAGATCAGAGACGACAATCAAGGCAGTACCTATCCCCTATTGAAAAATATCTGGGTAAGACTTTATTGGACCAAGGAAAATAATAGTAAGAGAAAATAACCTTTGCAAATAAAATCCCTTTGCTTGACACAGTGACAACCTCTTTTGCTCTGCTTATTTGAACCTCAGAGGGAGAGAAACCAGACGTGGGTAAGACCGTCCACACATAGTCACCGCTGCCACCCTCGGCCGCCAGGGCGTACCCTTCGCTGGTATTCATTGATACGTCCCAAGCAATGTTCACTTGATTAGGAAAGACACTAAGCGGTGAGTAAACAATCATCTCCTGGCTTCCAGTAACAGGGTGGCTCAATAGCTTCATTTCGCCTGTCTAGTGGTAGTCACAAGTTGGTGAAAGCACAATCTTATCTTTTCATACCTTTTTTATCACACCCTCTAGAGTTGATTTTATCGTAAACGTCCCCGCTTTATGTGGTATGATGGTGTGCGCAGTTCCATTCTCTGCACTTCCTGACACATTAAAAGCATCATCCGGAAAAACGACTGAGATGCGAATATTGTCAGCTGGGAGAATACGGTGATTGTTTTGATCATAGAGGTCGAGAGATAATCTGTATGTCTTCCCGATTTCCAAAGTCCAGTGGCTGTATTGACCCTGGCTGGGAACTTGTGAAAGGGACTGATGAGCCGCTGTAACACACAACCGCGCGTCTTCGCCAACAGGTTGGACAGTAAATCTGAAATATGCAGGCTCAACAACGCAAACTATTGAGGTTGGACGCCGATGATGGGCCAACATTTGTGTTTCTGTTTCACTCCCATCGGAATTACCAGATCCCAGCATTTCGATGGCTTCTTCAACATCTATATTTTGAAGCAATCGTTACAAAAGGGAGTTAGGCATACTTCTGTCCAAAAGAGTCACTGTTGTTTGTCCATATTTCTGGGCTGTTATGCTTGGCCCAGTACCACTGTCTAATTCGATTATTGTTCCATCCGCAACGTCAAGATAGTATTGCTTCGAAGGCATTGTAATCTCTGAAAGAACGTTATAATTTCCAATAGGCAAACCTTCATCTGCATCTTGTCGCACGACGTTCACTCGGAAACGAGCTAGCGAATTGGGGATGAGGTAAAGAGCCGGCGGGTTAAGTTGCGCATTCGCCATAACGAGTAAACGCACTTTAGCAGACTGCACATGGCTATAGGCGGATTCACGCAGTGTTGCACTCACAACAGCGGAGCCCGTTCTAAGACCACTAACAAGCTGCATATTACCCTTTACAAATGAAATAAGATATGAAGAGAATGCTTACCTGCATACCTTCAGCTTCAAGAAGGCCAATACGACTTCGCGTGGTGTACTCGGACTCCGTCCAAGTAAGGAAGCGAAGCACACCATCACCTGTTGTTTTCAAATCTTCATGCCCAGTGTCAATTTTCCATTCAAATGGAATGCCATCAAGACTAGAGAATGTATTGCCGAACTCATCATAACCGATGACGACCAATGACGCTGGTGTGTTATGTAAATAAAGTTCCTGCGTAGTTGTGTCAATTTTGATACTGTGAATGTCGTCAACAATCACGTCACACTCCAACACATGTCTCGTAGCTACCATTTAAAAGGCCAATATGCCCTACCTGACTCACGAGCGTATATTGTTGAGGTACGGCGCAGAGCAGATTGCCAAATAGCCGTGACGGAAGCTCTGTTCGTGCACCTCCTGCCTACATCCCCAATAGGTAAAACTGCAACCACTTCAGGAGAACCCGACCACCTAATAATCTAGGAATGGATAGTGACCACATTACCATTCATAACAGGAATCGCCAGAACCAGTTATTGTATAATTAACGCTGGTACTACTGAAATACGGTAGGAGAAGTTTGGAGTCGCTTAGCTTAAAATCAACGCCAGAAGTGATTTCGAAGACTAGCATAAAAGCAAGCCACGCACGCAGCGACATGCCCACAGACTCATAATACAGAAAAACTTGGAATAAACCAATAAAACAATGGCCAAAATTCAAATTTTAAATAAATGGCGCCGTGAGTATATCAATAAGTAATGTGACCACAGATGCTCTATATTTTGTAAAAACTGTCCAGTTTCTAAGGGGAGGGTTTGTGCTTTCTATTGTCGATGACTGAATGGTTGCGCATCGTAAGCACATGTGCTTGGATGTCCCTTGCGCAGGCGCTCAATATTTCGAATATATGACATGTGAATCTGTATGATAGTCTTCAACTGTGAGATGGAGCCGCCTTCGATGTGTGTAAACTGCCGACACCCCTCAAAATGCATAGGTGGTGCATACGACTCGTCGCCCGACTCTCAATAGGCGTGAATGGGCCAGTGAGTTACCCTACCATCGTACCTCCGCCTTATGTACTGATCTTGTTATAGTGCTAGTAGAATTATTTTGAGCTGATCTCTTGATTAAATAAAACTCATTACGACAAATCTGTCTATTTAAACGCTTCTGGTAAACAAGTCACAGAACCAGTCACTTTACGAAATAGAAGTACTCTCAAAAATTTTCCAAGTCTCCATTGTTAACGTTTACTAATTCCTTTTTTGCTTTTCAAGCCCAACGTTGGATTCTATTGGTTGTACATCTGATTGTCAAGGGCAGCTTTATTCGATGGAGCGTTTTGGTCCGTCTCGTTTGTGTGATGCTCCTGTGTTTGCTCCTTCCCTCGAAGAATTTGATGACCCTATTAGATATATCCAAAAAATTTATAGTAATGCTGTCAAGTATGGAATCTGCAAAATTAAGCCTCCCAAAGTATCCGACGTTTTTTGTGACCTTATGTTGCTTTTGATTTAGTGCTGGAATCCACCTTTTTCTGTGAATGACACCGAATTTTCTTTTATTCCACACATCCAAAGACTTTCAGATGTCTCGGCTAGTAATCGGGAAAGAAATATCTTTGTAGAGTCGTTCGTAAATTACTGGCGATCGCAGGTATCTCATATATTTTTTTAAACTTGTGTTTGGTAGAATGTGGCTGTCTTCACGCAGTTTGTTAGAGGCAAGCAGCTGGACATCTACGAATTGCATAAAGTCGTAGAAGATAGTGGCGGTTTCAACAGTGTTTGTCGTGAGAATGCTTGGATAGGTATATGCAGAAAATTGGGCTTTGAACCTTGCTCCGAGGTGGCGTCAGTCATTTGCTCTAAGTACCGGGAACTCATTCTTCCAATTGATAAGTCTCATAATCCAAATACGAACGTGGTAATCCGCTCTGTCAACTTAAAATTTTAGATCTTGCATCATACGGATGGGTGTTCCCAGTCCTCCTGGGCGCTGGGAGAAAATGTAACCCTGACTTAAGTGACTTTATGTTTAGTCAAATTTTTTCGCTTGTAAGAAGTGCAAAAAATCCAGTAAACCTAGCCAGATGCTCGCGTGCGACGAATGCTGTTGTGATGGAATGTATCACACTTTCTGCCTCGATAATCCCATTTCATATATCCCCAAAAAATGGCTTTGTCCTAGATGTTTTGTCAACGAATTCAGCAAGAAAAACATGATTGATATAAATGGTTTTCGTAAATCGGATGCCCCTTGCACACTACGGGATTTCAGCTGCGTTGCTGATGAATTCAAGGCAGGCTACTTCAAAAAACCATTGACGGTAGGCGGTGTTCACCTAACTTTAGGCACCATCTTAAGATGATTACTCTTGCTGAAGTCAGAGATGCTTTTTGGAGACTCGTGAACGATGTTGAATGCAATGTTATCGTAGGATATGGTACTGATCTTCGTTCACCAAGAAATGGCTCTGGCTTTCCCACCACTCCAAGCAATTCGGGGGACTTCGATTACTACAGTTCTCCGTGGAATTTAAATAACTTAGCGAAGAATACACTTTCAGCTCTTCATTATTTACCCAATAACGCGGTAATCATGAATGTGGGATAAGTTAAATGTTTTTTTTCATTATGTATTGGCTGATCAATTTCCCTCTTGTTTTTAGTTAAAGTCTCCTTCATGTTATGTTGGTATGGTGTTTTCCTATTTTTGCTGGCATACTGAAGATCATTGGAGTTTTTCTATCAATTATTTGCATACGTAAGTCACCACTGAAGTGAATAGCCTGGTTTTTTGTTCACTCACTAAATCCTAGAAGTCTTGACTCACACCCGTTCCTGATCCTACCTATAAATTTCGACCTCGCCTGGGCACCTTGTTATACTGTTAATTCAAGTTGGTCCGTGTGGGAAAAGTGTTTAATGTTCATACCCATTAAGGGGCGAGCCGAAAACTTGGTACGGGGTGCCGGGAGCTTTTGCGGATGCCTTTGAGGTGGCGATGCAGACAGAGGCAGGGGAATTGTTTGCTCATTCTCCAGACATCCTCCGCCATGTGCTAATGCTTGTCCATCCTGATCGCCTTCTCCGTCATAACGTTCCCGTTTACCACCTTAATCAGTTGGCCGGAGAGTTTGTAGTTACGTTTCCACGAGCCTATCATGCCAGCTACAATAATGGTTTCAACTTTGCAGAAGCTGTCAACTTTTGTCCTACGGAATGGGTAAGCTCCTTAACCCAGTTTCTGACTTCATGCTCTTTGTTGTCATAACAAATGGATCATTTGGCTTACCAAACCTAACAACCACCACGTCATTTTCATACTGATGATGAGGATCAATGGGCTCAATTATTTCCATTAGTTTCCATTCGGACTCCATTGTGTGGACCACTATGCTCTACTTCATCGTCCTCCATTGTTTTCACACGCCGAGCTCCTCTGTCGTCTTGCAGAGTCGGGATTGGAGGGCGGAAGAGTACCTATCACCTTCCTCTTAGTAGTGACCGACCAACTTACTGGGCTTCTGGCCAAGGAGCGCTCCCTGCGTCGGCATCTGGTGCGTATGGGTGTTCGACGCACCGAGCGCTTTGTCTTCGAAGCTCTTGAAGAGGGTGCACGCGAGTGTCAGCTCTGCAAGACTACTCTTTTCACCTCCGCTCTCACTTGCTCATGCTCCAAGTGTAAGTGTCCCTCCAGCGCTTCTATGGCTTTGTGAGTTATTTTAACGGAAAAAAAACGGCTGGATGAATCGTTCACTTAAAACCGAAAACCCCCTCCTTCACACTACCGATTGTGCAACGGGAAATTATTGTATCTTTTGGCTTTGTTCCTTTAATCAGACTAAGGCTTGAGCGCTCTTGAGACTCGTGGTTCTCGTTCCAGTTATTTACTGTTTGACGAGATGTACTGGTTTTTCACGAATCAGACCAGTTTTTTGTTACGACTAGATCTGCTCATGTCATATGATAGATAGCAATAATGTAAAGGAAATACTTAAAAATTTGTATCAACATTTACGCTGACTGTTGCTGTCGGTACTTTATCAGTGTCTTCCGAATGTAGCTTTCCTATGCCTGGAACACTATCAGTCATGCGCATGTTGTCCAGCGGAGGCCCAAATACTTCTTTATCGTTACGGTCTTGATGAACTCTCACAGTTTGTGGAGCGTCCTCAAGTGCGCATTCGTGAGTACCAGGAGTGGAAGGCACGTGTTGATGACTTCCTGCGTTCAAACGCGTCTCTTCGCAGTGCAAAGGAAAAAGAGGCGAAAGACTTTGAACTTTATCTCAACAGTGCGCGGGTTGGGAGCCACGGTGAGTTGCCATTACCAATTTTCCGTTAAGTTGTTCCATTCTTTGGACAGGGAGCATCTGCGAAGTCTACTTTGTTCTTGCACACTCTGAGGGTTTTTAGAGTGCCCAGATATCCCTATCTTTGTTCCTGTTCGCTGGCATATTTTCAGGTTGATTGCATGATGGCCGCTCGTTTAATCACTTGTCAAATAATTTAGGACGTCTCCTTGCGAAGAAGGGCAGATCCAACATTACTCATTGATCTGTAGGCATATGTAGGGAGCTAGGTGTCAATCTGACACTTTTTGGCATGTAAGGAACCAGTAGAGTTTATTTAAATGAGGCGATTTTCAATCCACTTTGAGATACGGCAATCAGTCAATGGCAGCCATGGTAGTTTTCATTACTTTTGAATGGTTTATCCTCTCTTAATCCGGTTTGCTTTGTCTCTGGTGCTGTTTTTGCCAAAGTTACTAGTGTTTATCTTCGCTTCTGTTACGGAGACTTCCTCAGTAACTTTATGAACTTCCATTGTCAACTCAAACCTATAGCCTACAACACATTGCCAATCTTGCTTGGTAATTGCCACCAAATTCGTAAACTACTAGTATTAGTCCTTATCTAAGTATATGTAAAATTTTAAACGATGTTTCCTTTTAAATTGTTTCATCGAAAGTTAGATTTTAACACATTGTAATTTAAAACATTTGGAATTTATGAGATGGTGTTTACCCCAAGCCCAAATTTTTGCTCTCTGACATCAATAAAAAAATGACTTCTGATATACTGCGGGTTTTTTAGAGAAAGTCAACGAACAGACAAGAAAAGTGGATTCTGAGGGAGATGGTCACATACAAAAGATGTCGCTTCAGGATCTGATTGTATGTTGTTTCTCGCTATCCTGGGTCGAGTTTGTATTTAATCAATCCCTCACGCGATCCTTTTGCTTTCTTAATATTCCCTGAAATGTTTGTACCTAGAAACTTCGAGACGCAGGTCGCCAGAATTGCTATCCCGATGATTTGGTTGCTGCTTTGAACAAGATAATCGAGACAGCACAGAGCTGTGTCTCGATGATTGGTGTACTTTGTGCCCAAAAAACAGAAGGTCGAAAACGACGTCCTCCAACCGGCAATATGCCTCGAGAGCACGGTTCCTTTTCGACTAGACTTGAATGCAATAAAGAGGATTTTGTGGAACCTGATCTTCCTTGGAATCCATTGATCACTAAGGTTAGCTAGAAAAAAGGCTTTCTCGTCCTTTTACCTTCCAGTTGCTTAAAATATGAGTGAGCTTTCAGATTTGACCCTTGAATAATCCTCAATACTTGAAATTTAGCGCCATGCCGCATAAACTTTGCCTACTTGTTATAATTTCATCTGATTTCCCCCAAATTAAAACCCCTATAGATCACTATGAATGAGTTCAATCATTATGTGGAAAAGGTTAATGGTCTGCCTTGCACAATGCCTGAAGTGGAGGAGCTGAATCAATTTAGGCACAGACTGGAGGAGTGGCACACGTCAGCTTGTGAGCTGCTGTCGCTAGCCCAGCAACCCATCGTCGGTGATCAGGTGAGGGATCCTCCTCCTCACCTCCCCGAGATCCACCGAATCGAGCGGCTCGTAAACTTTGCCAGGAGTGTAGATGTTGAGCTTTCTCATCTGAAGGATCTCAAGCATGTGAGTAGCAATCGACTTCTGAAGTCTCATATGGTTTTCGTTGCACAAATGTCCATTTGCACCAACAGCTCCTAGAATGCACATCATGGTTAGAGAGTGTGGAGAGAGTCTTGAAGCCAAGAAACGCATCAAATGAGGGTCTTCCCTCCTTGAAAGAACTCATTGACCTCGACATGCGTGGTCAGATGCTGGCTTACGTCCTCCACTCCGATCGCCTCACAGAACCATCTCTTGAATTGGAAAAATCCTCCATCACCACATTGGAGTCAGCCCTCTTGAAAGGAAGTGTCCAACTTCAAAAAGTGATCTGCGGGGCACAAGTTATCGAAAATGCCATTAAGGAGGTTCTCAAGGCACCGTATGTTCTCCCTACCTATACTTTATACAAAAAATTTCAAAATGCACGATGAACAATCTTAATGCTATAACGGATAAAGCATCGAAATAACTACCAAACATGCTGTTCTTGTCCCTTATTCTAGCTGCTATTTTACTAGATTTCGGGAAAGTCTTGTTTTCATGTAAGTGGTAACTGTCGCGATCAAACCTACTTGTAGCAGTCAATTCTCTGTCAATTTTTAGGCCGTCTTAAAAGTTAGATCATGTTAGTCTGCCGTTCTTCTGATTGCCTGCCGTACATCCCACGTAAATTTTTCCCGCATAGTCTTTTGGTAATGTCATCGGAGAAACAGTCCAAAAACCGCAGTAAAGCCGACTTCGAATTTGTTTTCTTCGCTTTGGTTATCTTCTTCTCCATGGCCCTTAAACTAACACAGTTAACCGATTATAATCTCATTTTCAGCAATGGTTCGTACGAGCTCTCTGAAGCGGAGGCTCTTGTAGCTCAAGCATCCAATCTCAAGGTCACCTTCGATGTGTCGGAGGAACTGGCTCATATGTGTACCAAAGCCCACACTCTGCTTGTTCATTTTTCGTGCTTTCAGCGTCTCTTTAAGGGTCCTTGTGTCAATACTGCCATAGAATCTAGGAAAGGGAAGGTCGTGAAGGGGGAGCAGGAGCTGCAAGCAGAGGAAGAGGCCGGATCTGATGACGCCTTCCCGGAGGAATTTGTCCGACGAGTCAAACTATACACTGCCGACTCTACTCCACGAGTCTGGCTTAAGTTCTACGAAGAAGTCTGCAATGCTGCCAAAAAGCTTCCTTTTGTTTTCCCAGATACTGTGCAACTCAGAAACTTGGTGGGTCCTCCAGATTACTTCAGATTTTATGAAGTATCGCCATGGTCGTCAAAACGTCTATTTTTCCTCCAAATCAGGTTCTATTTGGGTATTTATAGATGTAAATTCTATCAGTTTAAATGTTCGCAAGAAATTGGTAGTCAGGGTTTGGTCAAAGTCAATTTTATGGCACTGATTTTCAACACTGTGAAAGTTTATCTTGGTGTAATTAACAAGCCAATTCTTTTCTTTCTCAGTTAATTGCCCTCGACCGCTGCTACGCGCGTATAAGGGCAGCTTTCTTACCTTCGGATAATGAACATGCTTTCAGTCCAGCGATCCTCTTGGAGGTGCTTCTACCAAGACCGAAGTCTGCTTACGGACTCCTCATTCAACGCGACGCAGAGGTGATGCCAAACGCCAGTGCTAGTGGTGTCTGCAGTTCGGGCCACGACCCCAGTCCTTTTGACGCCCGGGCCTACGTAGATGCGTGCAAAGAGAACGTTTCGGTTCGTTTGCTCTCCTACACTTACCAGCCATTTCTTCTGGATCTTGGCATTAACCAGAGGATCAGTAGCCAACCTGCTTTACAATGTTTTATAATTCCGTAAAATAGAAATTTTTGCAAGAGCTCAACAATGGCAGTGACTTCGACCACATGTATGACACCGTGTATACGCCAATGATTGAGAACGAGCTTCAACTCCTCCACTACCTGCGTCGTTCTAACATGCGCAAATCGAAGGAGCGTGACCAGGATGCAGTCATTTATTGCGTTTGCCGACAGCCGGGTTATACGGGTATCATGTTGCAATGCGAACTCTGCAAGGACTGGTTCCACAAGCGATGTGTCGGCTTCTCCTCTAGGGTACGGGCATTCATTTATTAATACGTGACCGCTGTCAACACTTCAGTCAACTGATTACGTTATCTCCCTTTTTGGATCCGCAGAACGTTGATGTCAGACGTGTGCGCTACACTTGCCCCCGCTGTGAACGTTCACTTCGGCCTGAACTCTCAGTTGTGATCGCGATATTGGAGGATCTCGTCCCTCACGTCACCGGCACCTTGGTAAAGCAAGAATCGGAGACGGCAGCAGTTTCTTCCGATCATTCGCCCACGATCAAGTCAAGCATCACCTCTGACCTCATGGCTCCCCTCGTCTCTGTTCCTTTTCTCCTTAAACTGCCCGCTCTCGCTGCCGTGCAGATGCTCTGCGAGCGTGCCTTCGCCTTTGTTCGGCGTGTCAGAACTGTTATTCTGGTGAGCTGATGGAATAATTCCTCATCTGCCCATCTGTTCAGCGCTTGAAATCCTGTTTCATCAATAGATAATGACCTAAAAGTCAGTTCAATAATTTGTGGGAACTTGTAAAATGCATGCTATCATACGAACTTCTTACACGTCATTTGTGTGCATAGACGAATGTTAGACTATTGGTGCGGTACTTTGCATCGTACTCAACTTCTTCCCCATTACCTTGGTTCCTCATCATATGTATGCTGAACGAATCTTACGTAATTTGGAGCTGCAGGAGCTTCGGAGGTCGTCCTAGAAATGGTTGAAATAAGCTATTTAATTTTGGAAATAAGTTAGTAAACGATACTAGTACACTTTGCACTGGAACAACCCTCCGTCCCTGGTCTCGAAGGCTTCTGCGTCATTACTGACTGCTTTTATTGGTAGTGGAAGCGGTTTAGGGCGATTAGTCTGCATTCACTTAGCCATTAGGTCTCACGCGTATCCATTAATAAGTGGCATGAGCTTCAAATGCCATCAGTTTGCTCTTTAGCCCTTCCATCTGCGTTGTAAAAATGCCCCGTTTCGGATTACATGCTAATTGGCTCATGGTGAGGGACAGCTTTTGTGCTTCAACCTTATTTGAACGATTAAATATGTCACTGGTTGCCCCAAACGACCCATTAATCATCCCACACGTCTAAGAAACCGCTTTGCCCCCAGTGAAGTGTGCTTCTGTATGGCGGGCTACAGACAGAATTTCATGTTTAGGGCCAAACAATTGCGACCAAAACCTACTCACAACTCGAACGTGTGCAAGAAAACTTCTTTAGGAATAATTGAAAAAACAGGGTTTCCATAACAAGCGGAGCATGGATTATAATGGCGATTATTTCAAAAAATAAAATATTCTAAAAAGCAATTTGTTTTTTGTTAATTTTTGCCCTAAAAACTTCACGGTGAGTGGTTGATCATGCACCTTTAAGTCCACTCCGGAACTGCGGAAGGCATTCATGGAATATGAAACGTTTTCGGGGATCCAAATGCAGTGGAACAATTTCAACGAGGCTGTAATGTTGCGCCCACCTGCACGCCATCAGCACCACCCCATCGCTACCCACCAGTCGGAACAGGAATCACATTCAGCTGGTCTCATACGCTCTCATCTACCGCCCAACGTTGTGCGTCCACCCGGTATGCAGCCTCTCGTGTTGCGCACCACAGCACCGCGCAGTCTCGCCTCCGAGAGGCTGCATCGCCTCCACCGTCAACACCATTTCGGCAGTCCTGCACCTCCCTTTCTCTTTCCGCATCAGCGCCAACGTTCCAGCTCACCCTCTCGGCAGGAGCTCTCCGCACCAGCCTTCGAGGTGAATGTACGGTTTGATGGTTTCTAAGGTTTCTTCTTCCTTTTAACTTCATAAGTGCAGTGACCATAGTAAATCCCAAACATTCATTACCATTTTAAGTCAAATCACCTTTTGCCTGCCATCACTCGCTTAATCCGTAGCAGTCCTTGTAGCTATTGTAGTTTTTCTATCTTTATCATTGATGAATTTTAACTTGGGAATATACATTTATAAAGTTACATCATTTATCGACAATCCTTCTTTGCAAAATCAAGCATTTTTATTTGGTCAGATAGGAAATCTCCGATAATTTGATTTTTCTGTAAATGCTACTACAATCACTTTACAGTTTTGAGAAGGGATATTTGCGTTTTTACATACTATTCTCTTTGTCCGAAGGATGCCAACGATCGTGAAAGCATGAGGAACACCACCGAGAGAGATTACAGAAACCCAAAGAAACGAAACGAGAAGGAGGTAGCAGTTGCGCTAGCCATCATATCCTCTGCCACTGCCGATCTCACTGAACCACCGGCCAGTCCGAGAAAGCAGCACTTGCCTTTCTCCAGTCCCCATTTTCCTTCTCGCCATTCACGACGTCGAACATTAAGCGGGGAAGGCATGTTCCACTTCCTCTAACTTGCCTTTTCTCATTTAATAGCTCTAATTTGTGACTATTATTTACCGAAATTACGTTGAAAACCATAAATAACTAAGTTGCATGGGCCGTTTAAAAGTGTTACAAAGTAACTTGATCATGCCAACTGTCCATGCACTCCACTAGATCATCAGCGTCAATTGCAGTGTGAAGAATCAATGTCGTCTGCTGAATTTCGTTGCTATATACCACCTGACGCATGCAACTGGCTGGACACCCTGATTGGGGAGGCCTGTGCATTGGAGGTGAGCCTGCCACACATCCGGTGGCTATGGCAACTCGCCCTAGCTGCAGATCCTGACTCTCCTGGAGCTCTGCACCCCCGTGTAGTCTATGAAGACGAGATGGCCCTCCGTCGTCGCGAGTTTCGGCGACGCTCCATTGGGGAAGACTTTGGAGTGCACCGGCGCGCGCGTTCCTGTCGCTACAATTCTTCTGAAAGATCCTTCTATGCTACAGTAACTTTTTACCAATTTTTACAGTTGATCATTAAGCTTTTTACATTGAAGTTTTCTATTTTTTTGCGTAGTATTATGTGTCCAGTTTTAAGATGGCGGCTCTTTCTTCAGTTGGCTCACAAAGGAAGGGAGTCTGCCCTGGGTTCGGATGGGCTGGAATCCTATGGCGGCCGTCATGCCAAAAAGAAAAAGCCGTCTAGTGGAAGTAGCCGGACAGATTCTCTCATTTCTCAGAGACGCAGAAATAAACCTCCACCTCGCTCCTCCATGGGCTATCTTTCATACTTAGCCTCCCGTCGCCGTTTCCTCTTCAGGTCCTCACGGGAGTCCAAGGGGTAGGGCTATTTGACTCCTGAGTGCTGTTTAATTGTTTTGGAGTTATTCGTCAAGCCAGGGTCATCTTCGGGATTTGAGAGTTATGCCTGTTTACTTCTTTATCATACCTCGAAGAGTGGAAGATTCACTGAACAGTATCGTGTGGTGCCAATTAGGGGGGGGGGGGAAGTAAGGAATAATGGAAATTATTGTTAACAAAGTTAACTGTGCCTTGGCGACGCAACAAAAGGATGGTATTTGACCTCCGAAAAGGAGCTTTTCTGATTAAGCTATTCGTAGATGGGTTGATCAATTCGGGTCACTCTTATTCTATTCATTTAGCCAATCTGGGACATACAGTGGAGAAGAGGAAGAGGAATTAGAGATCAAGGTGGAAGGCGAAAACGAAGATGGAGGCGAGAATTCCGATTTTAATACTGTGGCAGGTGATTCAGTTAAAAACAAAGAGATACCCTACTGCGAACCGCGTGGTGGAGTGCGGAGAGAGCCTTCCGACTCCTCTGTTGCCTCCATATCATCTGTTGCCTCCTCTCCCCTAACTGGTGGACAGTATTCAGCCTCCAGCACTAAATCTCAGCTTAACCGTGTCAAACGAGCCTCCGAGGATACTTCTTGTCTGACAGACCATCGCCTTGTAGGAGCTATCCAAAAAAATTTAGTATCTTGACTGTTTTTCGAAATATGTAATACTTTTTTGGGGTTATCAGATGCCATTTATTCGTCGCTTTGTTTATTCTCTAGTTGTTATTTTCCGGTGATATTTTTTGTACGACAGATGAGAAGTGGTGAGTTATCGAAACAAGCTTGCTTTTTCTCACTGGCTCTGGTGTAGTTGCATCAGGCCGAGGCTCGTCCTTTCGCAGCGGTTGGAGGGGTACGCCGGACCTCCATACTGCCACCGACCCGACGAGTTCGCAGAGGCGGTGGTAGGATAAGAGGACTTTCGCGGCAACATCAGCGAATTTTGGTGCCGCAAAGACGATCGAGAGAGGAAAATGCGATTGAGAGAATGAACAAGGAGGGTGAATGGCAGGATTTTTGCGAAGCTCCTAATGGCTGCAAAAGGCCTCGCGGCACTGTCGCTTGGGTAGCCTGTGACCAATGCAACTACTGGTATCACCAACGCTGCGTCGGCATCATGTCCACCCGTGAGGTGTGTTCTTTTCAACAATACATGCACATACGCAAGCACTATACGGCGTGCTACAAACTTTGTGAATCTTTGAGAGGTGCGCTGGTGTCCGCAGAGCTACTAGAACTAGAACATTCGTGTTCCTCAGAGTCAGTTCAATTTACGTTTACTTGAGCATCAGACTCGAAGACATGGTTTAAGCCTGGTATTTTTGTTTAATATTTGTAAAATTCAAGTCTAAAAAACGTAGCGTTTCAAAATTTGAAAACACCACCCAAGCCTCCTTTTTACGACACCTAATTCAATGAGCAAATTTCTGCTGAAACTAAGGTCTTTCAAGCACTATCATAGTAGGGATCTTGACTGTTTTGCCTGTATTCCAGGTACCCGAGGTCTACGTCTGTAGGGTTTGTCAAAGTGGCGATGATGAAGAAAATTTGGAAAGCAGGAGGCCACGACCGTCTCAGCCAAAGAGCAATTGTGGCAGTGGTCAATCCTGGTTTGCACCAAAAACTGAGCGCCAGCAGGAGGACCCCTTCGGCTCCTTCGCCTCGTCAGAGGGTGTAGAGGTGATAGATGCACAGAGTCCATCCGAAGATCCTCCAATTCAGCTCAAACGATCTCGCCCTGTATCACCCGAAATAAATCCGGGTAACCGTTTCATTTTGCATGTATTAATAATTGAATTCATCTTATTATCCTTTAGTTTTCAATTTCATCCCCATGTCAGGCCTTTCAATCGCCACGTTTATTATTGTCAATATTCAAGGTCTTTTCCCAACTTTCAGAAGTCGCAGAGAAGAAATTTCACCCAGGCGAAAGTATGGGTGCTGAAGCTTTGCTTCAAGCAATCGCTGTGCTTGAATCGCAGCCTTCAACTCGGGAGCAACCTGATGCAAAGCACACGGCACCACCTGACGCATAGCCAAGGTCTGTTGCGTTAACTGTCTCATTGTCCTATTATGCCCGTCACAGACCCATACGAGCTCCAAAATTTATGCATACCCCTCAGTGTGAATCCTGTTTCCATTACGTGCAAAAGGTTACGATCCCCTAGCTTAAAACCCTGGCTGTTAGTCAAAGCACTAGTCTTTAAGCACTTTAAGTACTTTTCTGCGCGACACCTATGCGGGACCCCAAGCCTCTTTAAAAGCAGACATGTTGGAAGGCCCGGATAAATAATTTGAAAATTTTGTCCATTTTTACACGCGTTGTCGTATTAGCGTCCCATTTTTAGGGTGAAGAAGACGAGAACTTGGTATATCAAAGAACCCTGGTTGTACTTAAACCTCCCATTCTTACTCTTTTTACCATCTACTTGCCTCTTACGCTTTGGCCATCAATAAATCAACTTGATCCCTTAAATAATTTCTTTTTCTCGTTTTTTGAAGCATCTTAAATGGTTCTCTATTATGATATTTAACAATCAATGTATTTTATGAAACCCATCTTTGCAAGCCCGTATTCAAGCATATGTCGTGATGCTGCCTGTGATTACGCCTATCTAAATAACATTTCGCAAATTTGTATTCCTATTGTTAAATGACCTTGTGTGAGGTTTTGAGGAAGATTGTTACAGAAGAAGGACTTGATGATCACAGTTGTCGCCAACAAACTAAACTGGAGGAAACTGAGCAGCACTACTTTACTAGTCGTACAAAAAAGCACAATACGGTTGTGGTTTCAGCGCTATAGGGGATTTTCGTAGATGGGAGCAAGGGCCGAGAAGGCGGTTTTGCTTTCTGATAACGGGGTGAGTGCTGATGTGGATTCACACTTGCTTCGTCTTCCTGGCTCCAATGATATTTTTGATGTAGTGCTCTCCCGCTCGGTAGGAGGAACGCACCAGAGGACCGCTTGCGACGGACAAGAAGCCCAACGACTTCGCCACTTCGGCCCAGTAAGCAAACTTGTCTGGGTGGATGTATTCACGAACCTAGAGCAGTGCAGTACGATTTAAGGTAATTGCGGATGCACAAGCCAAAAAATGCGGCTTGAGTCTTGGAGAAGGAGAACGAACTTTGAGATGTCGCCGAGTGGGCTGAATGTACTGGCCGAGAGTGATACAATCGACGCCGGCTAGCCGGAGGTCGGAGAGGGTTTTAAAAACCTCTTCATCGGTCTCTCCGAAACCCAACATGATGCTTGACTTGGTTACTAGGTTGCCGCCGCCCGCGGCCACGGGACGCTGATGGTCGTACTTTTTCGCACGCTCCAGTACTGCCAGCGACTGGAGGTAGCCTGCTCTATGGTCTCGCACGACTCTACATCGCAATAGAACGGGGGAAGGAAGATCATTAACCGTCCAATTCGGTATTGGCCCCGTCACATAACTATGCTATAGTTGATATGGCTAAAGCATGAAAGAATTTTTTTGATTTAGAATAACCAGCAGTAATTGTTCCATTCAATTTAGTAGGTGTTATAGGAGTTCACCCCAAATTTGAATGGAACCTTCTGCTATTCCACGAATGCAAAATTTCAAAAAGAGCAAATGACTATTAACTTTTGAAGGGATTCCACTGTCTCAATATTGTGTGCGTAGACGTCAAGGCCACTGTCGACCATCGTTGCTATGGCATCAATGTTCCCGCGGAAGTCAGGCAGGAGACCCTCAACAAGGATGGACGGCGATTTTCTTTAATCTGCTTTACTAAAATGACGACGAACCCGAGCAGTTACCATAGATCGCCCTATTTTTGGGAGACAAACAAACATCTGGGTCTAAGCCTTTAATTTGAAAGGGCCCCCATTAACCAGCTATGTTTACAATTCAGCTTGTTTGTATCACTCAATTTATGCGTCTTGGGATAGTTCAATATGAATGAGAATTTCCGTACAAACAATTACATTTCGATTTCAGAATCATTCAATTAACAGAATTATTAATGGATGCAGAATCCTCACTAACAAGGTGTTGAGAAAACATCATCGATGTTAAGAGCTTCCGCTAAGAAAGTTACCGCAAACTAGGGACTAACCGGTTTCCGCAAAGTGGGACGCTCCACCGTCAGGGATGTCATCACGATCCACGGAGGTGATGACGATATATTCTACAGCCCACTTACTCACAGCATCTGCAGTTTTATATGGTTCCTCTGGGTCGAGAAGAGGTGGATGGGGGGAAGTCTTCACAGAGCAAAATCGACATCCCCGGGTACAAGTGTCTCCCATTACCTACAAATCGCGACAAAAATACTGCAAATGACGTACACTGCAGCTTATGACGATTAGCATGCCAAATTGGCAGCTTGTGCAGTTCACAAAAGGTTCGATCATCACCAACCCCATGCATTTGTATGTCACCTTTGAAGACAATCATACAGGGTATGCCTACGTGCATAAACGAAGCAGTATTTTTCACCATGGTGGCATGGCACACTGGGCTGTGAACAATAAAATCGCAATAAAATGTTCATCGCTGTCAGGGCGTGGACAAATGGAATTACACATTTCTGCTTTGAGATGGCAGTGAGGTCGAAATGAACAGTCTCATCTCACCTTAACGGCACGCAGAAATCCACACAACGAAATGTTGCCACAGCGTAATTAATGCAGAGCCCATTGGAGCCTTCCAATAGCTCATGTCAATTGCAAAATTGCTCACACAATACTACGGCCACTAACTCCACATACCCTGCCGACACATGCCATGTGACAGGGAGATTAGGTACAATTTGGTATCACAGAACACTGCTGATGATATACTCTTAAATGTCACACTTCTCACCTACGTTGCCAATTAAGTAAAGGTACGACAAAGAGAAGCAGAACGGAAAGTTGTGAGAAATGACCACCACACTACTCCATCTACTTAAACCCATTTCAGGTCTGGCAATTTCTCGAAGGTTCGCAACACAGCCATGTTGGTATCAAATTTACTCAAGCAACTTCTGATGCCGAACACGAGGAAACAAGTTCTTACCATAATTGTTGCAGTAGGTACGTTGTCTTCACCACCCTTCCAGCATTCGCCCCGATTCGGACAACGTGCCTCCTCACAGACCTAAAATGGAATTAACACTCGTCACCACCGATCGGTTGTCAGTACTCTCTCAACAAAGCGTCGCAAGTAGGCGCGTGTCAAGTGGTGGGTGAAAGTGACAGCTTTAACTGCTCGCGAATTCGCTAATGAGCATAGGCATTCCCCAAAAAGTGGTCAAACGACCGTGGTCGGGACCAAATACGAGGGGACAGACACCACGCTCTTCCTCCGCCAGTCTGGTTGCCATGGCCAATTGTAATGGCAGGAGTTATGCGAAGAGGCAGCTGAGAGACAAATTACCCTCCCTGAACCAGGGAATTGCATCAGTCCACGGTGACACTGCTTTACAGTTTCTTTACCGTGTGCAATTTTAGGCCTCGAAGGTCGTCCGTCATTCTCGATATTTCCTTGCCATGCGGGATCTCCTTCTTCAACCAGTCGGGTAGACGAAGTCTACAAAAGAGATAAATAGAGGAAGAGTAGGAACAAGTGATGCTTCCGTTGAGCACTAAAGACATCACACATCATCTTGACGCCTCTCGCCGATTTGGTTGAGGAATGTGGAATTTACTGCTGCTTTTCGTGGCCCAACCAAACACACCACCCACATCCGGCATTCCACCCACCACACCGACTGATGCACCTTCATACGGCAGCCTGGTGATCCAGACAACACCGTCCGTCTTCCCCAAGTGAATGCTAATCCTGAGCCACCGAAATTCACGTTAAAAGCATAGTGACAGAGAGTCGAATTCTGTCAGAATATTGCACCACCTGCGAATGGGAATGATTGCTTATCGTTTTGGTTGTCCCTTCGTTTGTCCGCATGCGTGCGTACGTGTCTGCAATGGACGTTGGCTTGAAACGGGATAGCATCGTCGATGTTAACAAGGATGCCCATTCTGATGCCCCACCACACTTGTAAGGTCATATGCACTTCTTGTCAACAGTACATGATGCTCTCACAAAGGGAATCTCGATCGATGGATTCAAAGTGAGAGGCAGAAGCACTATACACCGCTGGCGATGCAGTCGGCGCGCCCCTCTTCCCTCTCTTCCTTTAGCAAACGACGTAAGTGCATCACGACTCATCCAACGGCCAAGATCCAAACAGACACATGAAGCCGAAAAGCGACTTTGGAGGAGGCTGTGCGAAATTTGCCCAAATCGTCATCGCTCAGGAGAGTGGGCAATAACCAGAGCTTTCTTCCACCGTGACTGAAAAGGAGGCGAAGGCGACTGGGAATCGGACCACTGCATCTTCTACAATCTGCCACAAGCGAGAGTGTCAGGATGGATAGTTGGCCAGTTTGGACGCAGTCTGACTTCATGTAGTGCTTGACAAACTCTCTGGAGCAGACACTACTTCCATCAGCACAATGGTGAAGTTTGCAGCACGAGACCGCATGCAGTCATTCGCACTGTCCCTTTCCAACACCACCAATAGCCGACACAACACTGCATTACTGAAGAAGTTTACGGCTTGCTCCAGGTTTGCCTGACTTCTCCTGCCCCCTATTGAGTCTGCGCTCCCATAACTTCCATTTGGTCACACAAACTCCAGGCACAATGTGAAAACCTTCTGCATCAGGTGCAGTCATGTCAGCAGCACGTCTGAGGACCTTCCCTCCCCCTTCCCTAACACAAAACTGTAACCATTTCGCAGTCTGGTAGGCCGCGCTCAACAGAAGAAAAGGCGATGACAGTAGACAAGGCGACTTCTTTTCTCGTCATCACTATGAGCAAGAAAGCCTGATCAGGAGATTCCTCGTGTGTTCAGAAGTAGCTCACAAAGGGCGCTTGCTTCGCTCACTACGACAGTAAACTGATTGTGCCCGAAGCCGCGGTCACGTCGAATAGCATCCTGATCGACTCCCGTCCGTACCTAATCCACGTTGCCAACAATGGAGCTCCAAAAGCGCCTTCATGTAGCAATGCCCAAGACACCTTCAGCTGGCTTTCGACCCTGAACCATCAAACGCGGTGACACGAGGCTCCTTGCCTGTCACACATGGACGAGTGGTTAGACTTATCGATATCGGTTTAAATGACTCTCCACATTAATCGTAAAATCGAGTTATCTGCAAGACTAAAAAGCACCTTGCGATGAGCGCTACAGCATTGTGGCCTCATCATACCATGCAAGCGAGAAAGTAAACATTGCAACATGCTCTGGTCCACCCTCCCTCCCGCCAACCAATCTCTGTAAAAAACAGATGAAGAGGCAGCTAATGGGAACTTAGTGAGGGGAGATACGCCCATTACGCATCCTCGACATCGTTTGCGTCCTCTCGCAAATCAACAGTACGGAAGGAGCTATTGTTAGTCGAGGCAACCCATGGATGAGAACGACAGGAATCGCTCCTAGAGGACAAGGTTCCATTTTTCCTAAATGAGGTCGGAGCATCTAACCGCTAGTGCGAATGGTACCTAAGTACTTACACAAGTGACCGTTCCACAATAGGAGAAAAAGTCGTGTTGGATGTACCTAGAAAAGTGCACCGCACCCCTTAAGTAACTGCCGACTACGTGGGTAGTTCCTGTCTGACTCGATTGCTTGCACTCCACAGGCATCGTACCGTTTCAATACACACCCACGAGGCCTCCAGCAAACAGAAAGACGGATAGGGAGGGACAAGGCTAAGCACTGGTAGCGTTGGGTCCTTACACCACAAGAGTTGTCGGAGCAAAACACGCAAAGGCTGAAGATCCAGCAACGGTAACATCTGAGTCTCTCACTTGGAGGATCCATCAACACGGCGTCTCCGAACCTATGCACAGCAGTCTAGGTGCTGACTTTGAAAGTCCATTTGGTATGGGACTAGGCAGACAAGTTCAGAATTTCACAAGCATGTGCAAAGCTCGGTAATGGGCGGAGAGAAGGAATGAATCGCACTTCACTCTGATCTGTCAAGGCCAGCCGTAGGAATTGAAGCTATGCCTAGACAATTCCTTCCTTGCGTATAGAACCACAATCCAGGCATTCACCTGTGTTTCACCGTTTAAGATTACTGACACTACCGTTTCATGGTTGGAAGCAGGTACTTTCCTTCCGAATCACAGCGCTGCTGAGCACGCACTGTGACTATAAGGAAAGATAAGCCACATTTTCAGTGCAGCGTACGAACACCCAAGCCTGTTACATCCAAAAATGCAGTTTAAACCGGCTTTGTTTTATAGGACAAATACACAAAAAAAGATAACTTACCGTCCGTTGGGAGTTCGGTCAATTGAGACGCACCCACCGGGGTGAGGATGATCCAGAGTAGCACTAGCTTTGACAAAATCGCCCAAACTGGGACCGTAGCTGATTCGTTCTTTTAATTCTTTGAGACGATCTGGCTCTAAACCGCCACTGCAACCGATAGTCGAGTGCGCAGCAATAGGAAACCTAAGCACAAGGGATACTGTGGGTATTTTGAGAAAAGCCTGCTGTGTCAGCAGCTGAGGTCGCCTCCACATTGAAGAAGCCTGCAAACGAATCAGTACTGATAACTCACCGCAATTTCTAAGCATTTACTACAAAACATTACTGTAGCTAAAGCTGAATTGGTTGTAGCTAACTAGACTGAAAATGGGACATTTCATCCAAAGCAAATAATGCAATTAATTTCTAAGATTCACGTACATTTGTGAGTTTTAAATCTTTAAGTCTTTGCAAAGCACCAAGCCTTCAACAGATCTCAAGTCTTTTGCAGTAATGGTAGAGAAATAATAAACTTTTATGCACAATGAAAACAGAAATCGGAAGGTTATGCACAATTTTACTTAAAAGTAGTCACATCGAAGGAAATCTTTTAAAAGCCAACGAACACAGACAAGAAACTCAGTTTTCCTTCTCCTGGTCACTTTTGAGTTTCATGGAACGGAACATGCCACTCAGTTGAGCCATTGCTTCTTTGTGGGTGGAGGATCCACCACGTACCTCCCTATAGTGTACTTTCACAAAGTCGGCGAACACGGATTGGGAATGAAAGCCCACACCTGTGGTAGTTGCCTTTTGCCCACCCGCCGAATCGACGGGTGTTATTTTGCCACTTTTGTTGTCGAAAAGCTGGAACTGAGATTGACAGCGACCACACACCTAGTCGGTAAAGGAGAATAGCTTTTACCTTTTCGTAGCAGCATCAAAGTCCTAAATGTCTGTATGGGGTATTTTCTTAACCATTATTATTAGCTAACGAAATCTTAAACTTATGTGGCCGATAATTAGCCCTGCTATACAAGAGCAAAAATTCGTTGGCAAAGGCAATGCCTGTGGAGCATTTCGTAACCTATACAATAAATGTTTTGAGTTTGAACTCATAAGCTGAACTATTACAATTGACACGAGGATGCTTCATTTGTAGTAGTATGAGATAAAGTTCAGTCCGCATTTACTAATTTTGGCTAACGTACTATACTTTTGTGTCTGGCAAGATCAGTTACCATTAATTACGCATTAATACAACCCAGTTGAAGTTACGAAAAATACGGTCTCAAATATCCATCAATGGGAATGTTAGGACTAAAGGTATTCTTAAGAGTTTAATTGAGTGTAACAGAATGCCTTCAACAAGTCCATTGAATTTGCAAACTGTGGCAGGAGAAGGACAGACCTTATTTTGTATATCAAGAGATTTGGAGTGCCGGTTGATGGTGGCAAGACAGCCCGTGCAACGGTAAGTGAATCGAGTGTCGATGGCGTAGGTGTGACGCACCGTAATGGGCGGTAGATGAGGAAAGACGGCGTTGGCTCTGTGCACGAAGGCCCGCCAAAGGCGTCCATGACCGTCGTTGACACCATGAACCAGCCACACCGCGGCGTGGCAGGCCTCATGCAGCAGAGTGTCGCGCACCCGCTCAGCCGACGTGCACACCTTGCCCGAGAGCTCGATCCGCACCTCTCTTCTCTACAAGACAATAATGCGTCTCTCCACTAGTGCAATAATAAGGAGAAAGCTAGGCTGAGGGCAAATTGACTCACCCGTCTAATAACTTTTAACTAGCATTGGCAAAAGAAACTCCTGAGCCAAGCAACGGAATTTCATGAACAAAGATGACAACACCAAGAGAGGATACTGACATAATTTTTCACATTTAGTTGGGAAGACAGGCCAGGCTGGAGCATCAGCACAGCATTTGTTAAGAGCCAATCACAAAACGAAGTTCGAAGTTCACGAACCAAGACTTGCGAAGGAGATTATGGAATTTAGACAATCTCAGGGATGGAACTAGCGCCTGGCTTCAAATGGTAAATCGATCCGTTCACCTTCAGGCCAACTCAAAGCATAACCCAGTGATTTAGGAAGCCATAAATACCGATTACACCAGTCTCTGTAGACACAAACTAGCAAGGACACTGTGTACAAATTTGGTGGAAATAACAAGGCCGCATAAGAAATCGTGCAATAATTAGATCAAAAAATAGGAAAAGTATGACACCTACATGACTGAACCGAGAAAAAAGTTCATATATCGTCAATGGCATGGAGATAAACTAAAGTTCACCACAATGTAAAAAATCTCACCGAAGTTACTGAGCCATCTGCATGTTTGGTATTCTTTTTCAGATAAACGCATTGGCCGGCCGTTTTGAGAAGCCTTTCATTCCATATTACTCGAAGTTCTCCTGGAAGCTTAACCAAGATAATCAACCCAAATAACTGCTAATTCCTGACATGGTATTTAAGAACTCTATTCCATTATTATTCAACAGGCATAAAATATTTCAAGTAAAATGCATTCGCTGGATTTACGTATCTAAATAAGACGCAAGTCAGTAAATGACATTCGCAGTTGTGCAGAGAGCTACCTGGTTTTCAAATATAACTTCATTAAAATGCGCCAAAAGGCGGTTTGCAAGCTCCTCTCGATTCTTTTTAAAATTCTTCACAAACCTAAACATATGAGCACGTGTAAATTTGCAATAAAGTAGTTGGTACTTAAGTAAAAACCCACAAGCAGCTTATCATCAAAGTGAGAAATGCATGGCCCTAATGTCCAACGATATATTCTGAAATCTGGTGTAATCGTGAAAATGCTAGCCACTATCATTCAAGTGGTTTACAAAAACGATTAACATTTCAGTTTCTTAAAAAAGTAGTAGTCCAACCCCCCCGACAAAAACCCTGAGACTCTTGAAGCCGAAGGGCACAAAGGAAAAGAAAACTTTTGTAAACCTTTCAGCGCTGGGATGACGTTTAAGAATGGGTGTTTGCGAGGGAGCCAAACAATCCAACGGGTCCAATGAATATATGAAGGGCAATGTGAGAGCATTCACCGGTTGAACATTTTCAATTGCCTTTAGGCGAGTTCTGTGAGGGAATAACGAGGTTGAAAGAACATTCAATGCATGAAAACATAGAGAATATGCTCAGCATACGTCTTTTCAGCACTCTGTGGGGGACCTTTCCGAGGAATATCCACAATTGATGTGGATAGGTCGACATGCGAATGTGGACCAAATTTGTCCCCCTCTGACGGTTCAAAAGTAGAAATCTTCTCTACTTCGCCATCACTGCGTTCAGAACTGGAGTCAAATCGAAGTTTATTTCTCAAAGATATCAGTTGCCTGGAAAGAAGCAGTATAATCCTAAAAATATTGGTTACTTCGCCGACTTCTTCAATTGAGCGTTTTCGATCCGATGATAAAAACTAGGGCTATTATTTAATTCCAGGTCACTTGATGACGAACTGTCAGAAACCACGAATAAAAGATCAGAGTGTCCTTTGGATCGAACCTGCTCTTTTGGTTCCTCTGTTCTCAGTCGAGTCAATAGATCTTCAAAAGCTTCCGAACCGCTACTGGATTCTGGTTCAGAATAACGAGATTGAACATCTGAGGAACAAATACTGAAAGGTCTCGGAGATGTGGCAGGACCAAATGAATTCGCCGTGCGGTTAGACACTTCATTACCAAAACTTAATGACTCATTAGAATTCAGAACATCCAACTCAGTTCCCCCAGAGCAAGCGGGTGTAGGTAATGACGTCAGCTTAGCCTCTGCAGGTGGTATGACGCGTAAAGATAAGTTGCGAAAACCACTACAACGCGGGATCGTACATTCGCCCGAATGTCTCTTTGGTTGAATAATTGCTGTAGAAGCTGTTGTAGGACTGAGACGTGACGCAGAGACACAACCAGGCTTCCCATCTAACGATACACTTTGATTTACCAAACATCGACGTTCACCGTTAGTATTTGAAATGCTATCAAATGGAATGGAACACTCGACAACAGATTGACTACTAGTACCCAGGTCCAAAATGGGTAAGGGATCACATTTATTCGCATTATAATCCAAGCATGAAGAAATAGATCCGTCCACAGCAAAGGAGACCTGACTTAAATTTGCTTTTTCTCTTTTAACAGACCGATAGGCGTTATTCTGAACCAATACGTGAATCAAACAGAAACTTACACACCGAACAAGAGATAAAACATCGGAACAACCCTTTCCGCAAACACAAAACCGCATAAGAGAAAAAGGAGTAAAAGTAAGCACGGAAAAGAACACCCCAATCCACACAGACTCCCACGTTCAGCAAGAATTTGATTGGTTGTGAAATTTGATCCTTATCACAAGTTCTCATAGATGCTAACCTTGAGAAAGGCAATCAATTCTACAAATACGTACTCAACGTAGCCCTCTTATCCCCCCAAAAATTACTAAATTCCAAACCATTTATTTAGAATAATATTTTTGCGCATTTAACTTTCCTTAAAAGGCTTGCTTATTTGTTGCGTCATGAGACAAAAAAATTATTGCTTAACAAAATTAATACAGCTAACACAGGCAAAGATGGCTCATTTCTACATTGTATCAAAATATACTTGATTTTAACAGCGTTAATTTAGCTCTTTATTCATTTTTAAATTATTAGGAACGAATAGTATTGCCTTTGCGCATTTATGGCTAGAGAAAATTCCACAACAAAACTATCATTTATACCATTCTTTGTCCTTAAGAATACCCGCTTAAAGGCTAAACCGCTTGACCAACAGCAAGAGGAGACAAGGCTTGTCACACCATTGCTTTCCATCCACATCTCTTTTCAACTCTGTACTTAATACAGTCCTTTTTATTCGCCTCCTATATTTTGCTTGTAATGCTGAAAACGTTATTATTTTTTACTTAACGAATATACGCTTATTATTATTGACAACTCTCTATTACATTTATCAAAAAAATTCATGTTTTTGATTTTGTTTTAATACCTTAAAACAAGAAGGCACATTAATTGCGCAAAATATGTTTATTTAGCAAGCAGGATGTATGGAGCCAGGTGACGTAGTCCAGACTTATGCCCAACCTAATAGTCAACAAAGCGCCTATAATCGTAATTGAGAGTTAAGCAAAAAAAACAAACTCATTGCTTCGCCCCTGTCCACTTTTGAGCATCGTTCTTGGCAGTTCCTAGGGTACCGGCTCTTGGGCCATGTCAGCCGCCCCTACCCCTCCGTCTGTTGAATAAATATAGATTCTGCCCCGGTGCTGTCTGATTTTCCTTCAGAGAAAGGTTGGGACGCTAAACTGGTGGCAGCAGGGAGCGAACCCGAGTTCAAATGATATCTACCCTGTTCTAGACCTCTTGCAGTGCGAAAAAAGTGCATGAGCTACGAATGGGAGAACCTCCGACATCCGATAACATAAGGTTTGAGAGTGACGTCCGTCTTCAGCATCTACCCCATCTCCGTGTTATGCAAGCAAACTGTTAACAACTGAAGCAACACTAGCCATGAACCGCCTGGTTAAATATCCAGATCCAGTCGAGCGGCTAAAAGGGATAAGTGACACTGTGGTTAAGCATCTCCTCAGTTGAGCTGAAATGTCGATTATTGTTGACGCTAGCTCGTGGTTTTTTTTTCGAACACTGATTGTGTGACAACAGTTTACGTGAGAGGTTAACCAATGGTAGCGCTGGAAACGACATTCTAAAAAAGAAAAGAACTTTGTAATATGTGCTTGTTTGACTGCCGGTTGAGGTAATTTGGAAGTCATATTGCCCTGCCTGGCTTGGGCTAGCCTTTGAGCCGGACTAGCTGCTCCTACTTCTCTGTTGGCTGAATATATAAATAAACAGCTTGTGCTGTGTCTTCTTTTACTTTTAGGAATTCTCGGAAAGCTACTTAGGGTATTGTTCATAGTCAGTTTGGCGGCATTTTTTGTGTAGATATGGTGGAGAAACTCTCATACAAGACTCATTCAGATGATTCACGTTATGCGTCACTTTTGCCGATAGAAGGTTTCTCAAAGGGCATGGAACTGGCGCCGCTACTAACCAAACAAGTGTTCATTGCCGAAACCGAAATTGTACAAATACTAAACGTAATGCATTTTGAGCATCATTCTTGCAAAGCATGTGATATAGGGTTTGCATGACGTAGGATTCATTCTTCACATCTGCTGACTACTATTCACTCTCCAGTACAAAAGGAACTTTAACTAGGTCATTGTTTTATGCAGCAAATATTTCGCAGAATCCTTTTTGCCATTGACATCCATTGCCAAAGACTTCTGACCATTTTTATAAAATTAAGAGCAAATAAGCAACTTTTAAATATATTCCCTTTTTCGCATGATAATAACTACATTTGCGCTTTTAAGATTATTCATTTCGGTTGATGATGGATGTTATGCTTTTTCCCCCTCGTTTTGTTTTACCTGACATGGGGTTCTAGCGGCTTCCCCCTAGCGCGTCGGCGTGGTCGTTTGGTTCGAAGCGGCCCGCGGGTGGTGAGTTTTGCTGATGACAACTTTCCCTTGACAGCTCTATACTTTACCCTTATAAACACGGATCTCCCTTGCTAGTTGAAAAAAAGAATACTAAGTTCTACAGGATTCATGCACGATGGTATGCGTGTTTGAGCTACGTGTTTATAGGGTGTAGGGTCGGCATCAATGAAAAAGATTATGAGAGCTGATTACTTCACTGCTTCTACTTTAATTGGCAATTGCGAGTTCGTTTTGTTTCAGGGTCCATGGCGTACGGCTTCTACGGATTTTGGTATCCGCTTGCTCCCGTCAGTCTTGTGGTCGACCCGTTCACCGTCTTCTGTTCCTTTCTGTTATCATAAATAGCGTGTATGGTTTATTACCCTTTTTGAGGTATTTAAGAGCAGTTCAAAGTCAGTTGTTTTCGTAGTCTCGTCTGCGTATGGTTGTGCTTTAATTGCCCAATGTTAACGCCACCTCGAGCTGTTTTTAGTCTCTTGGTAGTTGCCTCGCTCATTGGGGCTGGTCTTTCGTTTTTGTGTGTGCGTTCTTGTGGTTTGTTTATCCGAGATTGGCCTCGTGCACTCTGCGGCGGTTGTGAAATTACTGGTCTGTTAACGGGCACTGAAGGATTCCATGCGTGGTTATGGCCGTTTTGACCTGCTTAGGTGGTGTTAAGGTGCTTCGGTTGGTTTTCATGTCAAGTTACGCTGGTGGTTGGGCTTACTTGGTCTGATTCCGTGCTTGCTGGCTTTTGCGCACAAATCCGCCCCGGGTGCGCGCCTGATGCGCGTAGGTGTGTGTTGCCTCCCAGTGGGAGAGGGCTTAAGTGGCATGAGTGCCTGGGGCTTCGGGGTGGTTCTGAGAGCCGGTTAAGCTAGGCTTCCAAGGGTCGGGTGATCGCGCTTTGAATGCACGTGGAGGGGCGGGCGATCGGCCTGCTCGTTCCGGGCTTCGTCGTCAGCTTCCTGTCCCGTCCTGGAATCAGCATGGTCATCGGGCGCTTAGTGCTCCAACAAGTGTTGGGGGGTGTCTACTCTTGGTTGGTTTCGTCATGTGGCTAGTACAACTACTAGGTGTTGCGAGGTCCGAGTGCTGGGCTTCCCCGCCAACGGTGGTATGGTGTGCACCCGGGGGGCTCTGTGTAACAGTGATCCGTTCATGCGTCGTGGTTCACTCTGGGGTAGCCAGACCAGTGAATTTGGTGTCCTGTTGCCCTGGTTATCCGTTGCCACGTTACGCGGCAGTTCGTGTGTACGGTCCATCCAGTTGATTATCTCATCGGTAAATCCCCGGTCCCTCTCATTTGAGATCATTGAAGTGTGTGCCTTTTAAATGTGTCGATGTACATGATGCCGTGGAGCTCATGCAAAAGCTTGCCGTGCTGCGGTCCTATGGTTTACTACTATTGAGGTTGGAAACTTCAAAGTCCTTACGTTCGCTTGGTTTCTCAGCGTAGATCGCAGCTTAACTTAATCATAACCTAGGCAGCGCGCATGCAGAAGTTGTGGCCGGTGCGTTGGTCGCTTCGGTGGGTACATTTGCTTAATCGACTCCTCTGGATCCAAGGTCGGCGAATTTTTATCGTGCACTGTTCAGTAGATAACAGGAAATTTGTAGAGTGCTGATGTTTTGTGACAAACACCTATACTTGGTGGTGGGTGTTAGTTGCTCGCTGGTTTTGGATTGATTTAAACCATTAACTGCGAATGCAAGGAATTTTCATGTGATTAATCGTTTTGTATGGTGGTTCATTTGCATGCTGTCCGTTTTCGGGTTTGCAAACATTCATCCAAAACAGGGTGTTCGGTGGCAAACGCCCCAACTTTAGGAAGAGAGATTAGTAATGGTCTGGTAACATCGCCGAGACCACCCTTCCGAGCGTCAAGGAACTATGCCAAGGCTTTCCAAAAGCACGGTTGTCTGGACCCAATTTGTGGAAGCAGGTGTTTTGACGCTTTCGCTTACAAGTAACCCAGCACCACGAAATTGGCTTCCTTATCTTTAATGATTTTTACACTGAAATAGAGGCAGAAGTCCCTTCATGACGTTTCCGTGATCCCTTGCGCTGGCAGCAGAGCCGGTTTGGTTGCATGCTGCTTTAAGTAATGCAGAAGTAATCGGTTGCGCATTTATTTATTTTACTGCTTAAAAGTAGAAGCTGATACTGTTGCAGTCCTCGATGAAGGGGGATTCGTTACTCCTATTGCAATAGTGCGCCTACAGACAAGGGATTTGGATCGCGTATCTGAAACACCGTCGAGGTCGTTGCAAAGATTCATTCATGAGTGAAATCGGCTAATGATCCCTTCTAGGTAACGCTGTAGCCTATTTGCGGATTAAGCTTAACAAAGAGGAGTTCAGAAAGTTGTGAAAACTGAGCATCATCAAATCCCTCATTGTAGCGCAGCCAGCCATTCTTGGCATTTGGAGTACTGGACCCTGTTGCCGGCCACCGTGCACGTTTGAGCTATGGGAAGTGGTCTAGACTAAATTAAAGCACTCGTAACATCTTTTTCAACAGCACGGGTGGGTACTGTATGTTAGGGCAGCTGCCATCAGGATTCCAGTCTGCACCGGTCTCTTCACATCATTCGCATCATGTGAATGTGAAAACAAAAGAGGCAAAATAATCCACAAATTTTTACCCACTCTTGTTTATGCACCAAGTTTATTGTTTAGCTAAGTGCGCCTCAACCCAATGGCAGCCACCCAAGGTACTCTCAGTGTGTTTCTCGTGTTTTAGCCTGCGCGCAAATTATGGATGTTGACGACAGTGGCCTTGGATGTATGCTGTATGAAGCACACCTTATTTTCAATCAAACTGTCCCCTTACAATAGCACTATTCAAGACAAAGGTACGCAAAAGAAGGGCTTTTTATTGCCACTATCAAGAAAGATAGTGACTCGATTTAATAAAATTTGTGTCCTAGAGTTATATGGTAGGAATTGTAGATGGCACGGATGAAAGCCGTTAATTACTTCAGTTTAGGGTCTCATAATTTCTTGCATTCATTCCGTCTTTTGTCAGTACATCTCCGTACGCTTTCTTAAAAATCTCTTTGCCATTGGCAGCTTTTTTCGGTGCCACTCTTAAATGCGTGGGCAGGGAGGACCACAAGTTCCATAGCACTGTGCTCAAAGTGTTTTCAAAACCACCCGACGCACAGAGTCCTCATTTACTGTTGCATCGATACCTCATTATGCGATATGCTGCAGAGGGTTGTAAACTTGAAACTGAAACTACTTTCGTGTTGCTAAAATAAAACATCCACAAATAATGCAGGCGAAGGCGTTAGTTGGATTCCATAAGCATTTAGCTAAATGCCATAGATGCCTGCCATTTGTAGTACATTCTACGAGTGGTGTGACCACCATTGTGAGTGGCGGGTCTCACACATGGGAGGTCATTTTACCAAACAAACTTTAATTAGGTTAGTCACCTTCCCTGTAAAAATCACCTGGGGAACGTGTTGAAATGGGCTTTGCTTTAAATATCTGTGGGGACGTTGATAAATTCTGAGAGACGCCTGCCAGATTAAATGGAGTGAACATAGGGGACGCGAACTAAAGTTAGTCTAATAGTAATAATAATAAGATTAATCATACTGATGGACACTTGAGGCTTAATTTTCTACAAGGGTCTGTTGTGTGCACAATGTGCAACTTCAGGTCGATCAACTTGACCCAAGCCACTCGTGGGGTCAGATGGTTAAGGAATAAAATGTAGTGATGTGGTTGCGTTGCCCCATTGTCGCGATTGAAATATCTTTTGTCTGAATGAATCAGGCAGGCATGGATGAGTAGCGCGTGCCACCAAGTCTATTAATAGAACCAGAATCTAATTCATACTTAATCAGCTCAATGTTTCCTTAGTCCAATGAGCTGCAAAGGGGATGGAAACGATCATAATTTCAGGTAGAGGAGGCGGGATTGTTCATTTTTAAGTTCCAAAAACCTGGGTCTGGACATTTGGTAAGTACATCCAGCATTCTTAGGCGATTGTGATTGATAGATTGCCGTTTTAACAATTCCCGGTATCTAACGTAGACAAATAGTGTCAAGTCAGGTAGGGCGCGTCTTCACTAATTAAGCGCTCTCGCCTAATTCCCACACAGGGCTGAATCCGGCTGGCATTTGCTACATGTTCTCCAAATCGTAGCGAGGCTGATGGCCCGCCTTCTCCGCTTCGCCATGGCAAACTGCACAGCACCGTCGGAGTACGTGGGGCGGGCCACGTGTGCCCCGCGTGCGTGTGCATCACGTCCATCACATGTTCGCTCGTGTCTCTGGCTCTTGGCACGAAGCCGCTTATGGGCAAAGGCTGATGTGGTGCGTGTGTGGGAGAGTCTCGCTCCCTTTGCTTCAATGCGCTGCGGTCATGAGACTTATTGGAGCCATCTTCCCTAGTTGGGGATGGTTGCCTTTTCCCAACTTGGTCACAGTGTCTGTTACTGTCATGGTTGGCACCATCGAGAAGGATGCTGTGAACGGTTCATGAACGTTTTTAAAATTATAAACTGCAAACACTACTTGCTTCCTCGATAGACGTTACGATTTTCATTATCCTTATCCCTTTCATTAATTAATCATTTTTACAGCCTAGTGCGTTATCCGAGCTAAAGTTGCTGTTGGCAAATTGTTTTAAGATGCACATTAAATGCCAAGTAAGAGTATAAATGTGTTCAGTAATTTTGCATAGTTATTTCTGCAAAAATTTCACTAATTTAGATAGATAAGTTAGGGCTCAATCCTGATAAGTGTGAAAGCTAGATTCCTAATTATGCCTTCTAGACATCACTCTAGCCTTTGTAGGAAAGACAAGACAAAAGTGTGAACTGGGCGGATTTTGCTGTGCTGCTGGTACCATTGAGTAACTTCCCTTCTCTTAAATTCAGCCCGAATTCCTTGAAATTGTGCCTTTGATTATAATACGCTACTTAGCGGTTACAATACAAAACATTAAATTTGCTTGGAGCACGGAGTAGAGAATACCTTCCGGTCTTAAAAGGAGGATTTGGACTGATCTTGGCGGTGCTGTTTGGTAGTTGTGAATGAATGCTGAAATAAGGCTTCATTATTGTGTTCAGATGAATTTGCCCTCGATTGCTGAACTAAGAAGCTAATGTATCCAATCTGCCGGAATCTTTGGGTTCCGCACGCACCTTAAAATCGCCCGGGGGGTCCACTGAGTTTGCTAGGGCATAAGTCATTTAAAAGGTCCATCCGGCACTCATTAACAAGTGCAGGATATCAGTTTTTTCAGAATAAAACACTTACCAGTCTCGTGTATTGTAAATAAAACGTCAACGCAGTAAAGGCTTGAAAAAATTGGCAATAGCATAGGTGGGACAGGTGGTCAAAACCATCCGGTAGTGGTCGACGGCTGATTGAGTGGCAATTTTACTTAGCAAGTGTAGCCTTGACGATACTGGTTTGAGTGGTACTGTGGCAATCGCATTGTCTAGCATTGCTTGTCAATATTAAAGTAAGTGGCTTTCGAAATGCAAACACCAACCTACTTTGAGTCAATCGGACGTAAGAAGGGGGCAGCATTTGCTTGTCGCATGCTAAAGTTGCTATTTCTGCAGAACTGGTCGGTGACTAATATGTTGGTTGCTTTATTTCTCATTTGAATATGATTACTCGACACAGATGAGGCATACCAAGGTGACTCAATCCATTACTCGAGCTCTAGTCCTTCGAGGTCTCCTTTTTCATCACGGTGTCGCCCACATGAGTTGACGAATGTAACCATTATAGCTACCCACACACCAAATACGCCACTCGCTCTGAACAAAATGAAACAAATACAGCAGAACACCACTACTAAGTTTTGGATTCCGATGGCAACTAATCTGAGGATCATTGGAGCATTTGCACTTCCTATGGTAACTTCGAATTTCCAATTAACCCTTGAATGAAGCATAATTCCGCGCTTATTGGAGTGCAATTGAATGTCAAGTAGAAGCCCACTGGTCGTAACCTTATTAACCATTATGCCCCCATCTGTTCCCGCTTTACGTCCGAAACCTAACCGGATGCATTTTCAAACCCATCGACACAGGTTTTGTTGGTGCTCCAGCACTGAACCAAGTAAGCGATATGGATGAGTTTATTTGAGATACTTATCCACAGAATTACTATCCCTTACTCAAGTTGGCCAGAGTACTTTGTATCTAGTGCCGAAGAAGCTGACAGTCTGTTTATTTACTCACGCTTTGATATGTTACTCGCTTCATGTTCCGACGATACGTCTAATTCGAAAAGTGGTCGCCACGTTAACCATAAGATCTGGTCACTTGACAGACATCACACTCGAATGCCATTAGCCTTAACTCCAGACTATATCAGTGCCCGACTATTTAAACAGACCAGATGAAGGGTTACGCCTACAGGTCTGGATGTTTGCCCCACATAAAGGTAGCAATGCTTAGCAGCAACCATCGTTAAAACAGTGACTAATACGGAGAGACGAATGATCACCTCCATCCGCACCGACGAATTTGCGCTGAGTGCCCTTGCAATGTATAGAATTATGCAAGCAATGGAAGCGTCTCACCATCGTTCATAAGCTAGTTGAATGAAAGACCGACGTTCCATATGCAATGCCTATATGTCTAATTGAAGCCCACGAAATCTATATGACAAATTGGCCATGGGGATCAACTACCGATGTAGGAAAGCACGAAATCGCCCGTTCAACGCCAAAACATCAGTAACTTCATTTGATTCTAAATACACTTTTAATACACCTTAGGGTCCCCGCTTCTGTTGAGTGAATTTAACCCATGCCCGCAATGCTAAGCCAAAGTGAAGGGGCGCCTGCCCGCCTGTTCGGTCTGATGGCCTCGCTCATCCAAATTTGAGGGCGTGGAGTCATGCACACCTACCCCATGGCGCAGGGAACCAAGCCAACTTCTGTTTACACAACTATCCGTCCACATGGCGACTGGAAACCCCATCGACAGGCCTTTTCACCGAAAAATGTGAGCCAACCCGATACTATTAACGTGTATGTACACAATGAACTGCTGGTACTAGGCATTCCTTGCCCTTTGATTGGAGCAACTTAGAGACCTATTTGAACTGTTAGAAAAAGCTTCACCTCGTCTGTACAGCGACTAAAGGCGTCAAGGTGTGAAGAACGACAGTCTCGCCACATGGAACAAATCGCAATGGCCTTGAGGTGGACCCCACCATACCACATGCCACCCAGTGAGGCAATCACAGGGCTTCCAGGGTAATACTAATCAACCACCCCTCGGTTACTGATTTGGAAGCTCATTTACTCCAAGACCGCAGTTATGACTGAAGGCAGACCAGATCCCGCAACACTCCCCGGCTGCTTCAGTTTATTTTATTTTGCTTCGACTCATTTCAAGGCGGTCTGCTTTCGAGGAACACCTGAGGCAATAGACAAGTTCCAAGTACTTGCAAAAGCAAGGCTGGTCGCCTAGAATAAAAGCAGCGGTTGGGTAAACGATGCCGAACACATTTCATCGACTTTAGCATTTAATAATGCGTCAAGAGATTAATGAACGCTTCTAGAATTTGAGCAATGGTAATATCTCGACTTCACCAACTCCTTCACTCCGCGGTTCACTAGCGTATACGCACAGGAAGGATACTTTGATTATCCAACATGGCCAACGAGGCAATTAGGCTGAAGACAGGGGTACGGATTCGCATTTAATCAAATGCACAAACGCCCCAATGACATCATATCGACTCAAACCCACTAAGTGGAAAACTACCAATCAACCCTAAAACCCCAAGAGACGACAACATGTAAATGCACAAAGCAACCAAGAATTCGTCCAAACTTGGCATTTGCTGAAAGTGAGAACAACGTGAGGGAATAAGTGGAAATTTGAGGGATTCAGGACTAAGCGAAATCCCCATTTACAGTAGGCGGCGGAAATGGGGGAAGGTTAACAAGTGTGTGCGTGCGTGCGCGCACACGACCACAGGAAGAGGGAGAGGCGAGAGATGGGACGCAGTCACAGCCAACTAGGGGAGACGCGCGAGTAGCACGTGTGCGCGGCGCATCTCTTGCCGATTGGAGAAACCACTCTCGCGGCCGCAACGTTCAGCTTCGACCCATCAAGCCTGTTCTAATCGCACAACTTCTCTGATCTACGTGGCTACCGGAGCTCACTTCGGTGTCTACTCCAGCTCAAAGAGTTTTTAATAAATGACAATCGCGGGGGAAATCAGATTGTTGGAAAACATTAGCATGGAAGCTCACGTTTAAGCAACTAGCAACACCAGATCCGCTTCACCTCCAAAAAAATCAAAGACGCGTAGCTCACTTGTCTAAATGTCTCCCCACCTATCAGCACCTATGCTGCTTTAGATACCCATGATCGGAGACTTACCAAGTCATCACGACTTAACTAAGCAATTAGAGATGTCGATATCACGAAAGTGCGCAAGCAGTCAAACGCTTCCGGCTATTATTCCGGTCCAAAATGACCTATGACCACGGCGCAAGACTGACAAAACCCCTGCAGCGATTCAATTACCTATGAATTCACAGACCTACAACGGTTCGGGTGGGTCATAGTTGTGGAACCAGTTCAGCAGGGAAACCAAGGACGGGATCAACTAAGACACAACTCCAGACCTAGCCGCCAAGAGTGTCCACAAGCATGTTTTTCCTCAACATCATCAAGGCGGAACTAAATGGGCAGTAAAAATACGCTCTGACTAGGCCCCAAGCACACCCTCTAGCATGCACATCTCCCTTCTAGGTGGGAAATTTGGACCTGTATTTCCACAGGAAAACACCTCGCAGGATTCCCGTAGATCCATTTGCAAACTAGCGCTTCCCTTTTGGTTAGGCGATCAGCAGGCAGCTGGCTAATTTGCGCGTTACTTCCTTTTACCCTTAAACCACTACCCCACACAAATCGCTAACCACGGAGGCGGCAAAAAACCCGGATAATTGTCTATCGGTAGTAACGTTATTAATAGGGCAAAACACTTGACTGGCGCTCTATTTAGATGCGTTTGTTTGGAAATCTAGCTTTGTGAAAATAAGAGCTGGAGCTAAACCTCACACAGCTAGATAACCAAAGAATGGCAACTAAACGTCTTCACCAGAGCACATGGTTCACACGTGCGCAAAATAGATGTTCACAAAATGTTAATCACACTATGTATGAGCGCATGGAAGGACTGTAAAGTGGACTCTAACACAAGGTGAAGCACCGAACTTACAGCAAGAAAGGACGCGGATACGGAGCAGAGCAACCGCTGGCGCGCCTACTGGTTTTTGAACTGCGACAAGAGTGTATCAGACCAGAATAACAACAACGCATTAGTAGTCTTCTCTTACGCCAATGGCTCAGTTCAAGGTCGACGGTGCGCACGTACTGTCTGGAATTGTGCATGCGCTTTGTCAGCCAACCAGAAACGCCTTAATGGATGTGACCTTAGGCTTTTGCCACCCACGCCTTCATGGTGAGGAGAGTTCAACAGGCCTGCCTGTGCCCCAGTAACCCGCTTCTTACCAATTTTGTTGAAAGAGCAGCAACATTCATTTAATTGAGATTTTCATACAAAATAAAGACCAACGCTTATGAGATAAACACACTTTCCCCTCAGGTGTTCCGCTCTTCTCTAATTTGCATTGATGTAATGGTTTCGTTGTTATCGTTTTATCTTGTCATGTCCACGCAAGACGCGAATCTCACATGCTCCTCGTTCAAATGCCTAACCACCATTCAGCATCGTTTGAGTGACTACTTTTCCAAGAGAAATTGTGGAGTTGTTATTTAATGTGTGTGGCACGACCTCAATAATCGCACAACCGGTGGACACAGGTAAAATTGCCTTCAAAGTTTTTCGCGTCTGTAGCACCACAGAGCGCGAATCGTTCGAATCGAATCGTTAGTTCGATCATGCGCTTACTCCCACAGCGCCTTTTTTCTCAATAGGCTCCACAGCTACCCTAATCTTTGCGACGATCCAATATCATGAGAATGATAAAGCAAAGCGAAGCAGTGTCTCAATGTTTGTGTCCACTGTGCGCCATTCGCGACGGGCCACCGGGTTTTGATCAAGTATGGCGTCTGGGGTCAGGAAACAAGGCTTTTGTTTTTGTTTAAATTGACATAATTAAGTCTACGAAATTTTCTTACCCATGTAGTATTATTATTCCGTCTTTACTATTTGAAGTAGATGGCATGAAGTGATGGGGTCGATCAGGCACCTTTGACACAAACGAGTTAACCCTCTGAGGTGCCGTTGTTTAGCCATTTTATGCCTGTCCAACGTTCTGGAGAAATGGCTAGTTGGGGTTGCGCAATGAAAATAGCAGATTTCTGTAAATCTTTCAAAGCACATATGGCGAGTTGATTGTGCTCGCCGTAGCTTTTCCATTGAACTGACTAGTAGAGTGCCTAGTGTCTCCCAGTGCAAACAGAAGAGTGGTACCAAAACAGACTGTCATTTTTCTGGCAATATTAACTCCAACAGGAGATGGTAGTTTTTATATTAAATCACATAATAAACCCAAGTTCACAGCAATTTTGACCTGTTAATCGGGCTAACGGTGTACTTCAGTGGTAGATTGCACGATTTTAGAATTCACTTGGTGCCAACGTCGGTACAGTGCGCGGAGTCAAGCGTCTATAGTAGCTTGACCTTCGCGTCCGACGTGAAACTGCTTGTCTGCCAACGTGAGCGCTCTTGGAGTAATAACAGCAACTCATAACTTACCTGCTCAAAGCACGCCTTCTAATATGATGAACTGCGGCTTTGGTGTAAGGAAGGAAGGCTTTCAGGCGGTCTTCTTCGACCCAATTTCGCTGTCCCGGGAACTGGGAGCGAGTCGGGGGGTGGTATATAAGCACGGAGTAGTAAAAAGCCCAATTCATTCCATAATCCGTAGAAAAGTGGCACGAAAGAGAACTGTTATGAATTGTGGCTCAGACAATATGCCACAGTCAGAGTTTGTAATAGCTCTTCAAGGGCTTTGCGTACTAGTAACCGTAGTGCTGCTCTCGGCTCATCTCAAGTGACTACTTACATGAGTTGATTGCACACTTTAAAGGTAAGACCTTGATCGTAACGAAAGTTCACCAAGAGACGAGCTCCCAAGAAACGCAATTATGGCAATACTCAACTTACTTCTCAAATGCAATTTTTTGCAACTATCACACCACTCCAATCACACACCAATTCAATCACAGTTAAAGCCGAAGCATATTTGTGTCCCATTTTCCCCATTTTTGAAGCATCTTCAGCTTTCATAGACAAGACAGAAGTAATTCAGTATTTTTGCGTCGCATACAATTCCAAAGAAAAGTTAGTAATAAATCTTTTCCACTGCGTAAACCAACGCCTGCAGTGATTGGGGACATGGAAAAAGTCCCCACGGAAGTTGTACCGTTGAATAATTCGACATAAACAAATTAAAAAAACCGCAAGAGCTAAAAACACCAGCGTTTGAGTCGAAAAGACACTACACACAGACTGTTATTCAACACGTCTTTGCTAAATGTTGGTAGTTAAAATGGAATAAGATCGAGTGAAAGAGGACAAGTTCAGTGCCTCGACTCTGAATGATAAGCCGTCATTGGTGCGCAAGCGAATGCGATAAGAAACCCTGTTTCAATGTCCTGATGCAGTGTAAATGGAAAATTTGGGTTAAAATTCCATACAGTTTGTCTAAGTAGGGCGGTAAATCGAGTGAAGGTGGAGGAAACCTTTGTTATAGTGATATCGAACCAATCGAAATCGTATTGACCATTCACAATTAAAACTGGGTAGAAAATTCCCATTTTTACGAATTTAAAACGAACTGTAGCGAAAAACGTTGGAATGACAAAGCTTCCAACATTGGTTGTCCTGCGATGCAGTTCTCCCGAACTGTGCAAACCGTCAGTTACTCTCGCCACTGCACGACCCAAGTCTTCTGCACCAACAGCATTACAGGCATATGCGATTATACTCAACTCTTTTTTGGCTTTTCCAATGCTCTGTGATGGTAAGGTAAAACAAAGTCTGAAAGTAATGTGTACCGTGATAATTGCATTTCGTGCTTTTATGGCAGTGTTGCAGAGCATGGCGTCACCGTGACTGCCATTTTTCACAAGGTCTACACAGCGACCCCGGCACGCATCATGCTAATGTGGCATCCCGAAAACGAGAGCCGGAGGTGAGTTTCCAGAAGGTGGAGCGAGCCAAAGTGGGAGCATGTGACACCACGTTGTTTACATCGTCTGATGGTGCTCCTGTTGTCGTCACTGCCGTGTGGCTCTCCGCGCACGTCTCAGCCGGAGTGCTTGATAGTTTTGTCGAGGTCGTGGAGTCTTGGACATTACTCACTTGGCCTTTTTTGACGGACTTCTAGACGCGAACGAACGCGGTGACTCATGTGGACTTGATGGTCCGGCCCGTATCCTCATCACAGCCTGCCCACTTTTGCGCATGCACGCACGAGCACGTACGCACACACAGGGGGTTAGCTTAGCACGATCACAGTGCGCACACACGCACGTGCGCACGCCTGTCCGGAAACGGGTGCACAACACGCCGGGTCTTTTTTCGTGGTGCGTGCGCACGCGCGTTGTGTGTGCGTGCGTGCATGTCTGCGTAACACGTAAACACACCGCTTCGTGTGCGCGTGACTCGACTTGACTGGTGGTAGTGGTTTGGTCGCAACAGCCCTCACTGAGGCCCGCTCCTTCAAACTCTTATCTTTGCATTAAAGAGGGCGATCCCGAAGGGGAAGAGAAGGCCCAACTCAATGCTTCGCTCTCCATTCGCAGTGCAATACGCTCACCCGATTGGGTTCGACTGTCTGAGGGGTGTTGGCATTGTTGACTCACTGGCTGGCAATTCGTTGAGTGCAAAACCCCAAGAGGAGAACTTTACCGGTCCACTTGACCAAAAAGGCCGCGAAAAAAGTGCAGTCATTGTCTTTCAAATGCATAAAGACTCAGCTAAAAGTAGGTAACGGTCGTTGGCGGGAAGGAGAAGGCATTAAGCTGGAGTTATCATACGGTCCCTGACCCGATTCAAACTATTCCCACTTGCCAACTTCTGCTCCTATCACAAAAATACCAAATTATGAACCGCAATAATGTGAATCACGCAAAGACAGTGTGACGGTTTAGAGGAAACTTTTATTTATATTTCAACACTCAACATCGTGTTTAGATTGATCATAGGTTAGCTTTATTGCTACGTTCAATTCATTTGATTTGCACTTGGGTAGAAAGCGCTTTGTCCAAGGGTTTGAAATGCCATTGAAAAATTGTGAAGCTGTGCTGTCTACATTGGGATTGAAGGACTCACATGGTTCCAATGCGAATCTACAGGTGCGCAAATTTCTGTGCTCGAAGTGTTGTTGCGCATGAAAAAGCACCTGCTGCGCAATTCATGCGAACCATCATCCGACGGTGGAGGTCCGCACAGCAAGTGAGTGTTCAGAACGACTCCGCTTTGCAATGGATCCTGTATGCCTCGGAAATGAGGGAGTAGCACGATAGCCGCGCCTTTTTACGGAACCTCAGTGACTGAAATTAAAAACTATTATTATTAAACCGAATTTAGAAATAGTAATGTCGGAAGCATATTTGGCATGAGGTAAGTCGTGCAAGCTGTTCCAAATACCGTGCCTGGTGCAATGAACAGAAAAGAAATACAGGCTCAGACGATAAGGCGACGAAATGCTGGCAGTAGCTTGGTCCATTAAATTGCTAAGTCTTTGCTTTCCCTCAGTCGGGAAAATGCAACCACTTTTAACTCGTTGTTGGTGGAAATGACTCTAGAACAAAAGTTACTGAAAATTGTGGAGGGCTGACTGAAGTCACCACTACCAATCCTGCGATAGGCATGGGCGCGGGGTAAGGAAATGGAGAAAAGAAAAAGTTGCGGTGCTATTCGGTATTTATCCCAACTTAAGCCTGACCGGACGATGCAGTAAAAAACTCCACTGTGAGTCATGGAAGTGTGCATCGCACCAGCCTGTGTGCCGCCGCGCTTCAGTGAGTCCCCATTCTGCATCCAGCACCAACTACATTCAAGTCACCTTTCCGCATATCTGGCTGTAGTTTTCTTTGGCACAACACGTGCACAGCTATTGTGGATGAGGCAGAAAAAGCCGCGTAGTGTAACATCGAAAGAGGCGGTAGAAGTCGTCGGGTCTGGTTGTTTGAGATGTGGTGTATTTTCGCGCTAGACGACCAGTGCGTGGTAGAATTGGAGCAAAGTGATTTTACAGTTGAAAGTCAATGTTTTCCCACTAATCTGACCACGCCTCGGCTGCAAGAGCCAAGATTTAAGGACGCGTAAAGTGAAGCAGATCGACCATTGGTTGGCAGATGGGACGGATGCATTACCCAAGGCCGTTTCCGCATAGGAATCTTGGCTGTGGCAACTTTTGAGTCACCTTACTGCAGTCAACAATACAACGCATTTACCAACTTCGAGTGAACAGAGTTGCTACTGTTATGCATATTTTGTGAAAGTACTTAAAGAACTTTCGATCTGTATTTATTTGCCATTTGAAGTCGCAAAAACAAAGCCAAGTGGAAAACATACCAGTTGCAATCACATGATAACCGAGGTAGACAGCCAAGGAAACAAAGTGTAATCTGATTTTATGGGTCCGTCATTTCAAATCCGGTGCAGAGGGTAGGATTTGGGAAACTTTAAATGCCTGTGCAAATGAGGCGCTAGCTATCTGTAGCAATACGCTTAATCAAACCATGGGCCTCTTGTAGTTCCCATTTCCCTATGATTTGGTGGCGCACTACTTCAACCGCTTTAGATTCAATGCGGATGCAAGGTGAGATAAACCGGGGTCTTGGAAGTTGCTGAGTATTTGCTCAACACAATGCACAAAACTACTGACGTGGGATTTACCACCAGTTGCAAGCAATACTTCGTCTGTCATAAACAACATTTTTAATACAGGTTTATTTGGGATAGTGAAAGGTACTTTGTCGAGCGGAGTGACGAAATACAACAGTATTTTCCAGACATCTTTCTTTTTATATCCACTTCTTTCTAACACCTTAGAGATAGTTAACACACCGTCTCAACAAGACTTCTGCTTTAGTGTCTTCCCACTCACATGCGCTCAAGAGCACACCTTTCCATGACAGAAGCGACGGGACTGGAACCTTGGCCACGAAGTGCATGCACTATCAGGATAATTACTGGGACGTTTCCTCAGTTCTGAACTTCAGGCAGTTATTACTTCGGTGCGCTTTAACCGGTGGAAATGGGTCAGACTGACAGCTTAGACTTCCCACGTTTGGAAAGGTCGCGTGTGCAAGGGATGAACTCGATGAATGGTCAGACGAAGCACGGGCTGATTCACACTGCAAGTTCTACGCCGAATAGGAACCCCAAAATGCTGTGAAACTCAATTTTGTGTCAAAAAAGTCTATCATCTCAAGGCAAGATGCGTGAAGTGGTAAAGAACCATAGCGACTTTTTCGCTAGGTTTAAATTCCAATTTAAATGGAGGTCTATATATTAATTGACGTCTTCAGATTTAAAGCAAAAATTTATTGTGCATAACATTAAAAATAAGTTCTCTTCTGTTCACTTAAGCCTTGTTTAGGAGTACAATAACTTCGTTAAGACGGTTAGTGCACTTTAGAGCCCCTAAACCGATGCCTTTTTCGTTCAGGTGTACATCCTCGATCAGCCTGGAGTCTGCTAGACGACGTCGTCATGTCGTTGTCCAGTGACTGGTTGTCTGATATGGTGAGAGATATTCAGATTAATCGTCTCGAGAATTGTTATTTGTCATCTGTTCACGCGGCCAGAGGATAGGGTTCACTATACCAAAACAGAGCAATAAAAAGTATTATTCGACAAATATAACTGAGCTCACTCGTTTAGTAGTATTTTCTGTCAGACAATCGGCACCTAACCGTTTACTTATCCTAGACAGGTTTCTGACTCGGAGTATTCGATCTAGACATCTACAAAAAGGTGAAAGATGTTATGGTAGGTTCATACTGGCTTGTATTTTAAGGGAAATATTTCACAAAATTTTCCTTTGAGACTCAGACCCCCACTAGGTCAAGGCCTGAACAATTGCTAAATGGCCTGTTTTACTCACAAGCAGGGCCATAAGGTCACCTCATCAGTAGACATGTGAATGACTAAACTTGCCAGTGAAAATGCGCCTCACAGGGAACATCTTTTGATGAATTTAAGGCAATGTATCGATTAACCAAAATAAAAACAGTAGACGCTCAAATAATTGGGGCACGACGGAGCGCACATACTCTATCATGGCATTACTCCGTTATAAAGTCTACTTAATATTTATAAGTAAAGCATTCACCCAACGATTTTACCTGTTTACTAAACACCGTCCTGACGTTCGTATGCATAAGCGGCGGTAAGGCAAAACGAGCAGTGCCACCCATCTAAGTAAGAAAAATCACTTATAACTTCAAACTTCATATGTTTTTGCCAACAAATCGATGGGAAAGCTTGAAGAGGCGCCAATTTTAGGCGATTCACACACGAGGTAGTTCTAAACAGCCGGCTTGATTGAAATGCTCATTTATTCATTGATATTTCGTTTAACGTTGTCATACTTTGCTGCACCTAGAACACTAAAAAAGCCACATCATAAATTTATGGTATCTACGAACGATTTTGTCGGACGCCAGCTTACGCAAAAATTAATTTGTTACCACTTGGATAGAGGGTTTTAAACGGAGCTAATTACATCCTAGGCTTATTATTTTTATTTCTGAATAATCAAATTGTGTTTTTAATTAGTCAAGCTTGGTTTAGTCACTGTACATAAAAAGTGGTGCTACCATGTCCTCGGTCAGTGAAGTTACTAGTTGGGCAGACGTGATGGAGGAAGAAAGTCTCTATGTTTGCAGTTGTGATGTGGATGCGAATGAATCTTCCTTTTCTACCACTTCCTCCCCTTCATATTCATCCGCCTTCGGCGATGGAAGCAGTGAAATCATTGAAGTTGAGGAATGCGCACTTCCCACCGCATTAACTCCTCGACTCACGGAGATGCAGAGGCTTGAAGAGCCCAATGAAAGGGCCAAACCGCCACAAAAGTCCAACAACTTTACTAATTCCGACATTTTATCAGAGAAGTGGATTAAGAAATCTGAAAAAATAGCAAAAGCAGGTCATGTAAGAACACCATTGGAGAGAATTGAAAAAAAACTGGACATATCAACAGTGAGATTACGTGAAATAACTGACATCAGTGCTTTGACGCCCGCTGAAGTAGAGATGGAACTGTACCTGTCTAAAGGAACAGGTCATAGGAGCACTCATGAAGGAGGTAGCTGTGAAAAATTGAATTTATCACACCCTAAACTATCGTCAAAAGCCTTAGCCTTCCTGGAGGATGCAATTTCGGAACAGTTGCTCTCATCAGATAACATGACTTCAATTACGTTAGAGCAAAAAAGTGATAAAATAAAGAAAGAGAAAATTGGCGTTAAGAAGCATTCTGCTGTCAAAAAAAACAGTCTGTTTGCTTCAAAATCAGAAGCCTTAGAAAGGTGCAAGGATGAATACCATCAAGATGGCAAAAAAACAAGCAGCCCACCGAACCAGACGAAATACACGAAGGGGTTAAACGAGGAGTTTGCAAATCCCTCCAAAAAGCGTGCTGGCTTATCGACGAAAGCATGTGGAAACCATGTGCCAATTCCGAGTTCAACACGTGCAACCGAATTGACAAGAGACTACAAAATCATTGTACGGGAAAGTAGCCACGAACGACAGAGGTATTTCATTTGCTTGATGGATAAAAAGCAGGATGCAGTGGTGGAGAAACTGCCGAACGAGAAGCTAAGGAACAATCCACTGTCTAACTTGTGTGGAAATAGAGAGCTGCTCAACGCATGCCTGCATTCAGTAGAATCAGGAAAAAATTGCGAAAGTGATGCTTTGGATGAACTTCATGCAATTTGCCAAGGAGAACCATTTGCAGAGAAGATCACCACCTGCTTTGAGAAGCCCATCAAGGAAAAGCAACAGGCGAATTGTGGATTCCCGAGGAGTTATCAATCTTCTGAGTTACTGAAAGGAGAATTACAACCTAAATCCTCCCTTGAGACTGGCTTCGATTCATTTGGGGTGATTTCACCAATGCAGATTTCAGATAGGGCATCGAGGTATTCAAGTAGCATGGGAAAAGGCAAAACAGAAGATACAACAAATGGTCGTTTAAAAGAGTCTTATTGTACTCTCATCGAAATAGGTGATGATTCTGTAACATTTCTGCCGGAATTACCAGTTGAAAATATTTGCGTTTTGTCTCCTGATCTGAAGTACTTCCTAGGTAGCAGAGCCAAAATCCAGGCAGGCGAATCACGTGTTGCAGATGCCTTAAAAGTTTACGAAAATCCAACTCAAATTACTGAATGCATAATAAGTCATGAAAAAAGCGACGCTGCTGGTGCACGAGGATGGCATCCATCAAGCCACTCTATCCCAAACACCGAAAATCATCCGTTTGAGGCCTGCGCAGAATTTTTGCATGACTTGTATGGAATCTATGCTGAAATGACAGAACTACAGGGTGTAGACGTTGTTGCTGAGACACATCCGCTTGGTGCATTTGAGTCAAGTGAATACTTGCGAGTGTTGCAATTTTTTGGCAATTTAAGGGCCAGAAGTTTTAAATGGTCCGCCGATTCCTCTAAGATCAAAATCCACCGAGGATACGCAATCGAGACATCCATTTCTCCCAGTTCTAATGAGCTGTCAGGGCTTTTGCAGGGTGGTGACACGGTCAAGGAAGGAGTAATAGAGCTCTCATCTGAAAACTGTTGCCAAAATACAGCAAATGCGCCTCACTTGGCTGAAATGAGAGAGTATACTTCAAAGAAAAGTAACAAATCGCAAAAGGGATCTGAGTGTTTGTGCCACTATGCATCTCGAGACAGCGATGCCTTTGGTGATGTAGAGGATGGCATAAACGAAAATGGGAAACAATTCACCAAATCCCACCACACCTGCCATGTTTTTGGCACCTCTTCCTTAGTCGACGACGTTCAAGCACCGTTAAATGACAACGACAGGGATTTTGATCCCAACACGATGCAAGTGGAACACCCCAAAAACATAAGATTTTTTAATTCTACGAGCGGTTATACAGTTACCTTAGCAGATCGACTGGGGGAAAGTGCTGAAATCTTGGAGCCAATTTCCTCAGTAACTCAAGTTCCGGAAATATTCAAAGCAGAAAAACACGTAACACCAACGACCGCCCTCGAGTTCTCCAGAAATCTCAATAGGGTTTGCCAAAACATATTGATAGTCGAAGAAGAAGTCATTGAAACAGCTGATCTGTGGGACAAAAGGCTTCAAACTAATCCACCTATTCCGCCACTTTCATTGGCTGAAAAACGCCCAAAACCAGATATTCATGCAAATCAACTGGCAACAGATTTCGCCTACGCAACAGTCGACACTTCGTGCCTTTTGAACTTAACCACTGCTACTGGATCCTTGGTGATGCCTCAGAATACGTTTCGAAAAGAAGAGAAGATAGTTCGAAATAAGCTACAAACAACATTTCCAGAATTGGTTTGTATCCTTCCATTGCAAGAAATGCCAGAATTTGTTAACAACTATAAGCTCTTTCATGGTGCGCAGGAAAAGCCAAAGAATGCATTGAAAACAAAAGGCATAAAAAGCTCGTCCTTTATTTCCAAAAACAAACGAGATAAATTAGCAGAGTGTACAGAATCGGAAGAAACTAATCCAGTCGTAGTGGACGCTGATACATCTGCCCAAACTGCTGCGAAAACACTGGAACATCTCGACAGTTTGGCGGATTATTCTTTCAAATTAGAGCACCTAACTGCTGCGAAGAATAGAACGCAATACCCAAACGCTAAAGAGAGTGATTTTCTATTATGCTGGAGGTCTGTTGCGCCGATTTCTAGACGCAAGTACTGTCAGCTCAATTCGATGAAACTTCTAAGTAAGAAGCAATCCAAGCATATCCTCTCACATGATAGGCATGTGGCGTCAAGACTAAAGGAGAGACGACCACTTCCATGTGCCACATGCCTGAATCAATCAGAAAGAAGAGGAGGAGGAGGAGGAGGAGGAGGCGAAAGAACCATCTGCAGTGAGCGTGTGCAGCCCCTTGTTTTGATGGACGGTTTTGAAACGGATTCTGCGTGCACGATTGCGACGTCAAACAACGAATACCTTGAACACATCTACAGCACTCGCCATATGAGGCGAAGGGAGAGATTAAATATCAAGAAGCGAGAAACCGTCTCCACGCGTCAGCAGTTGAGAAAGGACCCTGTGAGCATCACGCCACTATCCACAAAGCGAGGACCAAAAACAGGACACAGCCGCAAAAATCCACTAGACTTGCTAATTTTAGATACAATTTCGAGCATTTCAGACTGTAATGCAATAGATCGTAACGGAAACGCATCGTCAGACATGCGGCTGTTGCTGCGAGGCGACGGGTGCAAAAGACTGCCTTCCATCTGGTGGAAAGTGCACGGAGTAAGCAATTAACTATGCCCTGGTTATTTATATCTCAATGTCTCTACTACGATTTGAAATAGATGTGTACAAATCAAAGGACACTTCACAAGTGGAGTGTCAAGATTTAAGGGTTAAATAAGAGGAACAGCAAAGGTTTTTTATTCATGAGAGCCTAACCTAAGGTACTTTCGAATAAGTAGCAAAATCACTTATGAGTGGCCACAATTAGCTTGTGATTGGTAGTCTTAGCATTTGGCACATTTTCAGAGGGTAACAACAAACACGGCTGCTTTCAAATACCAGCTAATAAATCCCACGTTCTCATCGAAGCGAGCACCTGCAGTCCCATGCTGTTTGTGAATGTCAACTTGGAATTTCGAGCAGACGCAGTATGTGATTGCTGTGGAGCGACTAAAGGTAAAGAGCAATTTACCAAAAATTCTCCCTACTAGCAAATCCAAAGCGGTGGGCGACAGTGATTTCAAAACACGACCAACTACGGCCACAGAGGTCAGGGCTCTGGTGCCAACTAACAACCAAATGGCGGTTCACAATGCGTTCAGGGGAAACTGGAAAAGAGAAAGCTAACGGTGCAACTAACATGGAAGATGAAAGGCACACAATGATGACGAAACGTTGGCAGTTAGAGTTTAAAATAGGAAATGAGGTTTGAGGATTTTGGCAGTATGTCAAAGACGTGCACGTGATACAATTGCGAGCGGGATGGACCAAGCTAGGGCGAGACTTGTTTTATGTAGGTGCTGAGCCTATTTGAAGCACAGGACGATTTTTAGGTGAGGCGGAATGCCGAATACGGAAAGAGAAAAGGAGACATGAGCGACGCGATTAACTTTCTGTCAATTGATGTGTCCGCGCTGTTGCGATCAAAATACTTGCCTTCCCACCACTTTAGACGCAAAGGTGTCGAGGGTCACCGGTGCTAACAGGAAAAAAAGAGTAGGAAAGCCTGGATAGAAGTTTAAGTGTCGACCAGGCGCTTGTGGAGGTGTGGGAGTCAATTGGTGTGTGTGGTGTTTGGGATGGGATGCACATGTAGATGTTGACATCCACGTTTGTGGGGTGATCGTCGCAAGTAGATGGTGTCCACTTTAACCACGAAGCGGATTCCGATTGAGACAGCGAGAAATAACTCAGTCCACTATACGCCACACCCGGCCAAGTTGTCAGCTTTCAGTTCGTGGTAGATGCGTTCAAGTGGTCGTTCGCGTCAGGATTGTAAGGACTCGTAATTTTATCACAACAGCTGCATAATTTGTGAGCCCCCAAATAAGGCGGTGGATGTCAATGTTCCTTGAAGGGAGACGTACAAGACCTAACTATTGTTCAGGGCAATGTTTGTGCTGGCGCACCATGAATAGGCATCGTCTAGGGCCACCGTACCTAGCAATCACACTGATAAGCTTGAAGGTCAGCAATATCCTAGCCGATGTGGTAGGACTTGTGCGAAGAGATTCACTCTGCTCGCATGAGAGAGGATGCATATCCTTGTGCATTGTCGCACACCTTTCCGGATATTCGGCTAAATGGACTGATTGCAGATGAGCTCTGAGTTGGTGCGGCTGCTGAGGTGAATGAGCAAGGGAAAATGCGTAAAGACGACTTAGAAAAATTGTAATTATCGTAATTGACACAACACTGGAACAAAAAAGATGTAATGAAAATAAACTACTGGTGCACTTTGACCAGTTCAGAATAGGCGTGTTAGACAAGGGTTAAGGCTACCACATTACGCGGTGTGCTTTCGACAATACGGTCCCGGCGGACGATGCAATTTGCGTGCCTTTGATAAAATGTAAACTTGCAATAGGATCAATTTTCCACCTTTCTCCTCGAATGACGATCGAGTGCAGTGTTAAACGCATGTAAAAGAGATTTATACCCTTCAGAAAGGTATCTGAAGCGCTCAGCGGAGAGAGGCAGGTTACAAAAAGTTTTCTTTATACTCGTACCAATAAAGAAATTTAACAACCTATATTGAACAGCAAAGCTTGTAATACTCCACCTTTAGTTTTCTGTGGGCTCTGATCAAGAGTTCAGTACAGAAGTGAGTCGATGAATTTACTTTTGTTAGGACAGTTTTCCAGATACGGAAAGCTAAACGGATAACTTTCGAGCAGTTGGTGAAGTTGCGCAGGAGTTCTGTGAGTGGCTAACAAAATTCGGCTCGGCAGAGAAGCGGCGGGAGGAAATTTAGTGAAACTGAAAAATTGGAAAAGCTGGCAGTAAGAAGTGAATCACGGATAATCCATGGCGATGGACACCTTCTCAGATAAGGAAACAATGCAGAGATAACCAACGATTGTACTTCGAACATACCTTTGATGATATTGGTTAGAATTCCGTTTCGCTGGGGATGTTCGGAAAGTGCCCACAATTGCTGCTTATGACCCAGGGCTTCCTTGTTGGCCATCGAAATGGCATATATGCATGTCCACATTTGTACTATCTTCCCAATCCATGAAAAGTCAGTGGTAATCTCGAGCCAGGTCAGTCTTGAAGGAGTCACGAGGATACGGAGTAAGATTTTTTTCAAATATAACTAAAGAATTGAGCACCTGGTGGACTTCTCAAAGTCTTTAGCCGCTTGGTTTCTCCTATGGCGTTGGTGTGCATGATCTTGTTTCCCACCAGAGTAATTGGTAGACGCCTTTTATATGGTTGCCATCATTTGCCCGCTTGTGAGCTTTGGAGGATAATGTGTTCATATGCGATAGTAAAACGACCAGTGACAAGTACCGTAAAGGCGAAGTGGTTCTGGTCCCGCATACTTATAGCTCTTGATTGACCCTGGTCCTATGGTGAGCATTAGTGTGCGTGTGGGTGATGGCGTCCAGATAGCGACATTCCAGAACTATCCAATTAGTAACACCGGTGAAACTGGTATTCATTTGTCCTGATAGCTTAACAGCCTTGCGTCCTCACATATGCCATTATAGCAAGTCCCGTTCTGGGCTTTTTGACGCTTCTCTAAGTGTTTAAGGCAGCAATACCTTTGGAAAAAGAGAAAATTTGGCACAGGATCGACTTTAGGATGCGCAGGTTTACAGACTCGAGGTAATAATTGATCTACAATGATGATTGCTAGATAGCTCATAAATCCAACGACATTTGGAACGCTGGTAAGTACAAAAAACTACCAGCTACTACTACTAGAAAAACTACTACTACTAAGTCCTCAAACTACCAGCTCCCAACTTATTAAGCCCACAAATCATGGATTATCCACTCGTCTCGTGGATGACCACGCAGATAGATAGCACTACTACAATCTCCATCTATGAGAGATGCTTTGCTTAAATCCGCCCTATCTGTCACATTGGGGTACCGCACCATGCATGAAGTTGTTACAACTGGTCCTACTGCTTAAAAAAATACCGAAATGCCTGCCTTTAAGGAGAGCAAACATGATTTCTACCAACGATCGAGGCATTTGATATGCTAAAATGGCAGAAGTCACTTCAGGGAAACACAACCAGAAGCCTTAACACCTGGAAAACAGGAGCGGTATCTTAGATTATTTTTCAAAGATGAGTGTCTGAATCTTTGCTGGGAGTGGTAAAATATTCTTAAATCATATTTCCAATATCTGGTTTTGAAATGTTGGAGGCGATGGTAAAGTACATAAAACTCCATATGTATTGAATGCCACCATAACAGTACCTCCTTGATTTGTTAAGGTCTACAGCACGAAGTGGTGCAGATCACATTCACAACGAATAAACTAGTTAGGAATTGAAAGAAGCATTCTATTGAGTGATAAATATGCTGCTTGTCATGGCTATGTATTGATGCACCTGAAGTCACCTACAAATCCACACACAATTTTAATGCATTATCTAAGGAAAAATTAGGTAATGACAGTGCTTTGCACGCGTTAGCCTGAATATCCCCTCAAGGTGACAAGAGGTCAGTTTACACCGACCACAGGAACGAGCGCTTTGCCTTCGCCGAGTGGGCTTATACATATAGCGTATTAGTGGCCCTAATCTCTTCTGCATGCGGAAAATGTATTTTCTGCTCGAGCATTATGCCTTGTGTTCATGGAGGCCTCGGAGTGCTACAACATCATTCGTTTAAGCACTAATATGAGAATTTACAGGGTGTGATTTAGCTACTCCTCAGCAGACAAACAACCAACCAGTCGAGGAAAAAATTTAGGAAGTCTGCTGTAATGCTTTGTTAGTTTGACTGCACGTTAAGGTCACTGGAGCAACCATATAACCCTATCCAGCTAGGGCTGACCTTCAAGCCATGCTAGCTGCGCCGATCTCTCCGTTTGCCGATTACATATTTTCTTTCTTATCGATGTGCCTCTAGAAAGTCCTGGAGGGCTACATCAATTTATGTAATTAGTCTCATTATGGGGGTAGTGATCCGTTTTTAGTATCTTAAGTGAGGTAACTGAGTTAAATAAGCATATCGGCGTTTGAAAACAAATTGTATTGCCGGCAGCTCCTATCTAACTCAGAGGGCCGATTAGAACAAATATGTTCAGAAGTGCTACTGACATGATTAAAAGTCGCCACATGGCATGCGTTTGTTCTCACAATGATTTAAAATGTCTTCTAAAGTTACAGCAAAAATCTTATAAAAATTAATTGCTGCTAAAAAACGAGGTTAAAAGTTAGGTTTGTGCTAAAAAGGTACGCTAATTCTTGTTCATCTATGTCTGGAATGATGATGAAACATTAATGCCCTAACAAGATAAAGTGTTACAGATAAGACCTAATACAAAGACATATAATAAAGTCTTTACATAAACGCTCACTTTATTCTTGGAAATAACGGTATGCAAGATTTTCACAGGATTTTAACGAGCATTGGCTTTGCACTTCAAGGTCGCTATTAGATGCAGCGGCTGTATGGTGGAGTGTGCTGGGGTGGTAGCCTGTTAGGGGAATGTCTACTATCTTTTTTGAAGTGTCATTCTATAATTTTGGGTTGCATGCAGATTCTGTCGAACTCTCACCTTGCGGAAAACAGGCCTTAGTTGGGTTTTACGAATTAAACGAGGCAAGTCATGTTTCAACAATGTGTGGCCAATAAGCCATGTATCAGGATCAGTTAAATAAGAGTCCGCTTTGATTTCGTATTGAGTTTTTAAATGATTTGCGTTTTTGAATTGTTATCAAATCGATTTGACTGCTTGCTTAGGATGTGCTTGATAATATAAGCTGATTTTTATAATATTTGTTCCAGTAAAGAATTTCGCTGCTTTTTAATGCACGGTGAACATAACTTTAGTTGGACTGAATAAGTTAGTCACAATGCATGAAGAATGAGCAAGTTCGTTCCTGTAGACAACTGGCAAACGTGGTGGCCAACTTGTCAAGTTCGAGATAGACGGAAACCATGTGAAAAAGTCACATGAGCTCAAAGTTCCTGGTGTTCTCGACTTGTGTTGGATGTGTTCTGACCTGTGCCTTGCCGCAACAAGTTCTGGGGAACTGTACACTATTCTTTCTTCGTCATCACAGCCTCTCACTATCCAGAACAAAACCTCCATTTCAGGGAAACTGCTTCTTTCAGCTGACTTTCATGACACGAAGTATGCAGTCTAGTATACTTTGAAATATGTTAAGAGCTGTTACTGCAGACGAAACTGGGAACATATATCTCATTGACTATCCGAAAGGGGCTGTAATCAACACCTGCAAAGCCCATGAATTCCAGTCCTGGTGTGTGAGATTTTCCAAAGATGACGGCAATTTGGTGCTATCCGGTGGTGATGATTGTATGGCTCATGTTTGGGATCAGCGTATTGGCTTCACCAAATGCGTCTTCAGTAAGAGGTATGTTTACTTACACGAGGCTCTTTGTGGGCATACTTAATCTTGATACTCATTTTAGACACGAGATGGGCGTATGCAGTCTTTCGGATGTTCCAAAGCATCGTCATTTAATCTCTACTGGTTGGTGAGTAAAAGCTCCCCAAATTACTGAACCATTGAAATTAGCGGCAATCGGTGCAGGGTTATAGGCTAGACGCTTCTAACATACCTAAAACGATGATTTCGCCAACTTTGCCAAAACCAACAAAGTAGTAGAGATTTAAGTGAACCATTTCTTCTACTTTCACTTGAATATGATCGTATGCCATAATGCATGGTAGTCCACACCTGATTTGAGAACAGCAAATAGTACTGTAGAAATGTCTTTCTAGCTTCGATGAAAAGCTGAGAATATGGGACCTTCGAAACGATGGTAGTGGCGGCGCTGAAATTGTTGTCTGTCACAGTGAGGGAGGCGGCGTTTGGCGCCACAAATGGTCGCCGTGCGGGAGCAGAATCCTGATGGCCTGCATGCAAGCCGGCTTCGCTGTTGTGCGCGTGCCTGTAGGCCTCATGGGGTCATCGTCTGACGGTCCGCTTGTCAAGCCTACCTTCTATCGACCTTCCGCTAACTTGGCCTACGGAGTAGATTGGCACATCATCGACTTGGCAAATGAGCGGCGACGCTTCGAGGCGCTTCTCGCCACCTGCTCCTTCTATGACAATTGCGTATCCTTCGCCATCTGCACAGATTGAAGTCCAAACTCATTTTGCTAGTGTACATTTGCACTTCTGCTTCGTTTGCGACCATTTATATTGTTTTACCGAAAAAAATTAAACCTCATACTACTGTTATTCAGACCAGTAAAGCTATGGTCAAGTAATTCATGAAGTGGGCTCACCAATCATAACACCTTTTGTGAAAATTGTCGCTTTAATTAGTTCACCTTTGAAGGTTGACTGAGTTTTCTCTGAAATGTTGTCACTCGGCAGATTACAATGTAGGCGGAATTTTTGCACCATTAGTTTGCAGGAATAACTAGTAAAAATGCACCATGGAGTTTGAAATAGTTGTTGAATGGAATAAGCAATCAAGAACGATTGTAAATACCCGAAAGTCGAATCGGCTCTCAGTAACCTCGATAAGCGCTCCGCTTTGATTGGCTTAACATCATGACCAATAAGGCGGCAACATAAAAGTTTACACAAAGCTGACACCACTTCACCCCACAAACGGCTATGCAGCGAACAAGCGAATACTTTTCTGTTACAGTTTGTGTTCTTATTTGGGTGGCAGATGCCAGTGGCAAAATTATAACTGCTGGACCCAACGAATGGGGTACCCTCTGCAAACTAAACTTGTCGAATTTGCACCCAGAGAACATTGAGAAGCAAAATCGGTTATTGTCATTGTTTCCAGGTCTGCATAGCCTCTATACATGGTACAAACCAACTCATAGGCCATGCTGCTTCCCGCAGACATGGGAGTCTGAGTTCATTGTTTACACACGGCGAATCGGTCGACGTCCAAGGAGCGACCGTTGCCTTTATCGCATCCGCCGAAACAACACGAGTCCACCAACAATTGAGGCAGTTATGGTGATTGGACAAACAGTGCTCTCCAACAGCCTCTGCGAGGACTGGAGGGGACCACACCTGAAGGTATGCCCTAAGGATGAGAAAGAGTGCCTCCATATGCCCTACCTTGGCGAGCCCAGATGTATCTCAGAGGAGAATGGATTCCACTACATTCCTGTTGCAGAAGCATTACAAAAGGAACTATGGTTCACTGACGCAAGGATTCCTACAGGCGGTGTTAAACGCCACCTCTACACGTTTTCAAGGAAGTACGAGGTATGCCGACTAGAGCGCTATCAAGTCCTCGTCGGTCAGTATGTTGATTCAAAGAGCAACTGTCGCATGATGTTTCTCATGGACCAACTGTTTATACCGAGTCCAGGGACCTTTAATGCCAACTTTGAGCAGGATATCTTAGATGGTATGTTTCGATGCTAGCGAGCACAACTCTCACTAGTTTGTACACCTTATTTTGCTTGATTTTGGTAACAACTTTGGTGAAAACGGAAGCAAACAATTGCCTATTTGGATTAATAGCTTCCGTTACACTAAATACTGAGAAGGCGGCCTTTAACGGTGGCGCAATTTTCCAACAGCCCAAGTGAAGGGCTCACAGTTGACATAACCACCCGGTTTAATAATGTTATCAGAGCTTGCAATAACCTAATCCCACTACCGAGATTACAAAACGAGCCACAAGCCTTACCCAACTGCTCAATTCCTGACCTTATTCCTACTGAGGGAATCCATATTGTCAACCGATTTGCTTTAGAGTGACTATGAAAAGTTTGACGATTCTAAACAATGTTTGAGACCATTCTCACTTCGGCGTGCTAAACGGTCCATGATTCGTACATGATTGTAGTGGCTAAAACAGTCACCAGAGGTATCCGGTGTCATCAACGTACCGATGCGAAACTCCTTCGAAGTGGGGAAAGAGTACTGTGATAGTCGTGAAATAAGACCACAAACACCCCCGCACAAGTTGGTAGCTTACGACAACCAGAAATATAGAGTTCTCATTCGCTAAGCACCTTCTTATTTAGTACGAGAACAAATGAGAGATTCAAGGTCCGAGGCATCGGAAGGCATACAGTCACTAAGTTTTTCGGCGCTCCCATCAGCAGTAAAAACGTAGTCGTCCTCAAGTCGCAATCCCATGCCGCGAAATTCCTTGGGCACGGATACCTTGCCGCCTTCTACCGGAAAGTAGATGCCTGGTTCCAAAGGGAAAACCATTCCGGGCTCAAACTTTTGGCAGTATGAAACGCTGGCCGTATCGTGGACATCGAGGCCAAGGTAATGGCCAATATGGTGTGGGCAAATGCTGGAGCCTACCTAAATTTTGTACATTGAGCAAAGAAGAGTGGAATTACCGACGCCAACTCGGTATCACTGACATTGATTACCTTCTCTTCTTTAAGGTACTGAGCTAACCGCTTGACCATTAGGTCGTAGAGGTTTTGGAGACTCGACTCTGGGCAGGCGGCCTTTTGACAATCGGTTTGCACCTGGATTAAAATATCGTGTAGTAAGCGTTGGTGTTGCGAAAAATGTCCTATTTTAAGGTATGTCCACCGTAGGTATGTTGAGTTACCGTTTATGGGCCATGCTCTAGAGATATCGGCAGTGTAGCCCTCGACATCACACCCAACATCCATCAGGACCAACTGACCGTCTTCCACGCATTCAGAGTTTTTCAGGTAGTGAATTATATTAGCTCGGTTCCCACCAGCAACAACAGGTGGGTAACCAAGGTCACTCCCCATCAATGCAGACTCGAATTCGAATCGCGCAGCTAGTTCAGCTTCTCTCATGCCTGGATAGGCCGATGCTAGTGTCTTCTTCAAAGCTATAGATGTTAATTCCACAGCTCGTTTCAATAAAAGCAGTTCAGATTGGGATTTTATCAACCTTAATTGGTCTATTAGAGGATTCGGGTTTCGCAAATTTGACAGATCCAACCGACATCCTGGAAGCTTTTCCGAGACAACAGAGTATATGGTGCGGTTTACCGGTGCTTTCACCTTTGATCCGACAATAAAAGGGGTGCTAAACCATAGAAAGCATCCATGACCAGAAAAATCTGACATCGCCATCTGAAGATATTCGGGAAAGAACTTCAGCGGGATCGTACATTGAATGCCCGTGGTGAGAGCTGCACCGTCAACACCTATGGTTGGTCCGTCCCAACGTCTATCGTGGGGGTTTCGCTCTTCGACAAACAGGCGAGGAGTGAAATTCACGAAGCCACTTGACGTCGCTGCAATCTCAAGAGCAAGCACTGCACTAGGTTCAGTAATTCCAGTGAGATATCGAAAGTAGGAATCCTGTCGAAATGGGTATGGAACATGGAGAGAACTATACTGGATCTCAGCTGCAGGAATAATTACTAAGTGACGAGACGCTGACCTCTGATCTGACGAGAAACTGTGACCAATCTTCTCAGCAAGTTTTGATCGACGCGATTCGTATTCATTCTTGGGAATGGAAGCAGGAGATGAAGAGAGACGCGAGAGTGACTTCAGAACTTTGACATGAGGGGCCAAAGCTAGGGTTTTCGTCCGTGGAAGCATTAAAGGCACGAGAGACTGAGTGGTTGAACCAAAAAATATCGAATAAAGGGTTGAATCGGCATGACAACGAATTGATTGCCCAGCTAAACTCAAAAAGTAGATACGCTTTACCGGCACAAACTTGTCTACAATAGTAGAATGACAAAGTAGTCTTATTCTCAATAATTTTCTTTTAAAATGTAAGCATATAACAAGATATACAGATCCTTTATACGCGAGCAATGTGTTTCATGACATTGTATTTAATGGGTATGAGCCATGCTAAATTAAACAGTTGCTATAGACATGGATTATCCTAAGAAAAATGGCAAAATCTTTGACATATGGGGACACAATAAGGTAACTTGATCATGGAAAATCCTTGAGCCCATCCAGCGACACACGTGCTTCGAATGGGAGCTACCGAATAAGTGGGTAAATGCAAAGCCGACTCAACAACAAGCGGCCTTTCAGCCCATCAGAAATCTGCCCTTGTGTGGCATCGTCCACATATAAAGGTACGAAAAATTGCAAAACTACAAGTGTTCGCAAAGAGGTCGCTTATTTTAGCATAATGTTCACTTGGATTTCCAAATTCAGGTCATGCAAGTCTACAACATTTGCTAGCTTAACAAGTAAACTTGCTGTTCCTGAGTATCTATTTGTCTATAACTACTGCTATTAAACCGAAACTTCACCAAAAATTGCGTTGGAATTACTGTGCCGTAGCTTTTGACAATGAGCGAACCCCTTTGAACGTAAAATAAAACTAAGCACCGCTTTCATGTTTCAAAAATTAAAAAATTTGTTGAGAAACTGTGTGCCATGTTTTACTTCGTCACATCTCTTGAGTCAGTTAGGCAACCTTTCGAAACGGGGCTTCGCCGACGGCTTGCTTATCTGCCGGACAATCTTCCGAACACTGGCTGCTTCTCCACATGGTGCAAACCCCCCTGTGGTACACTATGCGCCACACCGCCCAAACTTCTGATTTGGAGGTCTGACTTCGGGGTTTGGCATGAACAGCGAAGCTTACCCCACTTATCGCTAGTGTGCAGAAAACTGCATCAAAGCCTTACCAAGCGTTTATCAATGAAGGGGTTTTGAACAGTTAGCAGGAATGGCTGGATTAAACGAACAAGAACTGCGCCCCAGTGCGAGTTCGGTGATTAAGGGACACTACCTTAAATATAGAAAGTCCGTTCCTTTGATCAAGATAATTGAAATCTGTACTGTACGTTAAGAAGCAATATCGTCGATGTTGTAATGCGGTGTGATTACTCTGTGGGGTACAAGATTTAGATCAACAACCACGGCTAGAACTTAGCAATTTCTACAAAACACAACCACATTATCTTTAAGGCATTAGGTGGTTTTAAAGTTAACATAATCGAGATGTTCTCATGTTTATGCACGAATCCGTTTTATAAGATGCACTTGGCTATGCCTGAGGCAGTAAGTGTCTGCAATTCATTCAATCTCGTTTCGGAGGGCGACTCGACATTGGCAATCAAATTCAGCCGTTGACAGAGCACCAGGCTCTCCTCATCTGCCAGCAAAGCAGGCGATGTGCTGGTGCAGACGGTCGACCCAGCCTGATTGGAAAGATCATGAAGGAAGACGGAGATTAGTCGAACAATTGTCACCGCCATCTCACTTTTGACAACCCTGGAATGAAAACAGTCGTAAATGACCTTTCAAAAAGGGATAAAGGAAATTTACCGATCTCGGATGGAAGGTGTGGGCATAGACTGTAGCAAACCAATGATTTGGTGCATATTTGCCTGCAGGTCCAAGAGAGTGCTAGCAGGTGCGATGGGGCTGGCTTCCATATCAACATCTTCCTCAAATTCCTCTCCTTCCGCTCTGTTTGAGGGAGCAAGCTGATCTACTAGGTGCAGAATACGAGCATACGCCAGATACACACCAGCACCTGAGAGAAGAAATAAATATAAAATAGTACTCGAGTGTCTTAGCGTTCGAAAATGAGGAGACTTACCCGAATCAAATGCAGCAGGAAGACTTTCTTGTGGGATGGCAATGATAGGTTGTAAAACTGTCAACAGCTTGGAGGCTAGCAGAGCTGAGCTTTCCGAAGCGATTTGCACATCGGCCGAAGTTAAAGAAATCGAGACGTCTGAGTGAAGCATTATGTCTGGAAGAAGATACTTTACGTACACATCGTGAGCGGCCTCCAGGTGACCCGCTGCCAGCCAATGCGCAGCCTCCAAGCTAGCCAGTAGCCTATAAGTTTCAGCATTAGTTGATGCCGATTGTGTGACTAACAGAGACCGAGCCAGCGAAGCCTGAAATTGTCAGGTGAGGGGATGCATATAAGATGTGCGATGGATGTAATGTTCTGTGATTTAAAGGGACGAGAAAAACATCGAAAATATTGTGCATTTCAAAATAAAAGACTCAGTTTTTAAACGCAATACCTTGGCTTCGTGGAGCCACTTGACTGGCACTCCAAATCGATCCACAATGAAAGTCTCGGCTTGGTTGAAACGACTAACGGATTCCTCGTCGAGACGCCACTGGTGCTCGGTAGTTTGCAGTGGACGTTTAAGGGTGACGTGGCGTGCAAGAAGTCCTTTTACGGAGGCAGCGCGAACTCTCGGTTCAACCTCATGCATAAGCGCAAATACGGCCCACTCCCAAAGCCCGCCGGTTTCCAGGTAGCTGGCCATCTCCACATGCAGACGAGAGGTGGCGATGGGGTTGAGTGAAGAGAGTCCAATAGAGAACAGCACGCGCCAGAGATGCCAAGAAGATGGCCAATTGCTGCTGCTCGTAGTCGCCTCGCCGCTACCTCGCCGACACTGATCACGCTGCATGCTCTGCGGATCAAGAGTGCGCTCGAGGCTGTGCCATGGACGCGACGCCAGACGCAGAAGGTGGTAGCAAACATCACGAGAACTTGAGCGTGACACCTTGGCTATAGGGACAAACCACAGGTGTGTTTAACGCCTCAACATTGCAATGACAAGGGCAGAGGTTAGTGAAAATTGCGACCATTCCCAAATAAACGTAATTATTAGGCGCGTCAAAACAGACAGTAACCTGGTGTAGGGGCATATTCGGTGTCGTCATGGCCCACAAAACTAGATACTAGTTCCTTATCGCCGGGGGGAAGAGGAGGAGCTATCTCGGAGTCGTAGGAGTGCCAGTTGTGGGAGAAGAGCTTAAGGACCGTTGAAAGATCGGTTGAATGATCTGCGAGGTACCACAAATGAACACCAAAGACCTGCATATAGGGTACGCCGGCTAGCACATTCAGGACTGTCCTGCCTTTTGGACTAGATATGGGTATCTTGATCTCACCGGCCAGGAGGGCATAGGTGCGGAGGATTTGGTGGGGCATGAAGGATAGCACCTGTGAAAATGACAAGAGAAGGTAAGAAAGACTATCAGGAATCAAGAAAGCATATTAAGCAAGCATTTCACCTTGAGTTCGTCCCACACACGCAACTGCTTCTGTAAGGCTCGTTTACAGAGGGGGTCACTAACGGGGGCCATGGAAAGGCAGCTTGCGAGGTGAGACATTCGACAGGTGAGCGCAAGTCGACACGCCACTGCTGGCTCCCCGCAACAAAGGCAGGCAAAAATCCCCGCAAATATCGACGACTTAGATATATTCCCGTCCAGGTCCCACTGACCCTGCGATGAACCTTCGATTTTTAATAGGTTAGCCAAACCTAGTTTCTTCAGTCGGGAATCGAGCCATGGACGTAGCTCGAACCTAAGGGCGAGGAAAATACGTTTCTTTGCTAGATACAACCAATAAGTGGAAATCTGCTTTCGTCCCTAACTTTTTTAACATGGAGGCAAAATGTTGACATTGGAGTCGATAATACAGTCAAAGAAATAGGGTAAACTGCACCTAATCCACTCTGAGATGGCCTGACGCCTAGCGAGATCATTCATAGCGGTAGCAGTAGCGCTGGAGGGGGAAAATAGGGGACTCTCCTCCTCTTCCAGACTGGAATTTCGACGTCGTGTCACAAAGCCGTCGTGCAATCCTAACGCGTCGTTGACATCACCGCTGCCGCTAGTGTGGACAGAGGTATCATGACGGGCCCAGAGGGACTGACAGAGAAAGAGAGGGCGCCGCAGGGCCCGCATGCGCACTGACAGCCCGTCATCCGCAGCTGCTCCATCCATGCACGCCAGGTAAGCGTCAAGCACGCGTGGTCCCGCTTCCGGATAGAATTGGGGACAGCCTGTAGAACCTGCCTCAAAAGATGTTTGCACCGATGTTTGCAGGGCGGAGTTGAGGAGCACCTAGAAGTATGAACGGTTGTCTTGAATCGCCAATATCATAAGTGCTACCAACAAAGTCAAAGAATAGCTGCGTTGTTGTTTAAAATGGTACTTCAAAGGTGATGCTGAATGAAGAACACTAAATATATTTTAAATTCCAAACCAGTCGGCTAACGGACTTGCTAAACGAAAATTTAGAAAGATAGAAAATTAATTAGTCATTTTGAGTGCTCAAGGATGATGCGAAAGGGTCAAATAACTCACTTCTTCATGGGGATCGATGATGGAGAAGACGGATGAGGCGACCACAGAGGCTGCGGGATCGGTGCTGGGGTCAGCAGTGAGGAGGACAAGTTCCGGTGGCTTCCCTCGTCCCCTCAACAGACTCCAGGAGAGTCGAGCAGCATCGCCTCTGCAGAGACCGGCATCCAAATAACACCCTTGCAAGCATTTCGGTGGCAAAAGAGCTCCTTTTAATAGATCAATGGAAATCAATTTATCATCTTCCATACCATAGGAGTACGCTACTGGAATTCGGCTAAAATTCGTGGACTTCAGAATAGCACAAGTTACGGAGTAGAGCAGTGTAACTGAATGGAAAGTAATACCTTACGCAGCTGATAAACAATAGTAACTAGGTTTTGGCATCAGGCAGGATGACAGATAAAACACTGAAGACAGCACCACTCACCATCAACCAGTTTCGCAATACGCTCATAAGGAATAGAATAGTGTGGTTCCTCGGTCTTCAAAGTTGGCAAGGGATCAGGAATCGGAGTGAGAATCGACTGGAGTGTTTCTAGTTTTGATAAAAATTGAGCTCCACCGTCTATTTCTTCAGTGAAGGATGAAGACAAAACCTTTCTTCGTGAAATAACGTCGTCGTTGGATTCAAGAAAGGCAGGAGCTGAAGAAAAATTGTTGAAAAAACAAACAAATTAAATAATAAAAGTGTTTAGCAAGATTGTGAATGCTAGTACTGCGTTCAAAAAAAACAAGATGTCAAATCTTTATAGCGACAAACATGAACCATTTGTGACTGCTGTAATGGCAGGAATTGAGTAAAGCAGCTTTATTGACGCAAAGACTAAACCATACAAAGCGGTTTAATGTGGTCTGCATTGCAAAACATGCTTGAGTCACAGAAAAGGATAAAATGTAGGAAATCTCGAAAGCGCCTTACTGCCACCTAGCATAGTTTTGGACTCGTATAGGTCCTTGAAACCTCCGCAAAAAGGACACTGCATGGTGGGACAAAATGCGGCGTAGTAGGCTATCAACTAGACTCAAAAAACTGGACCGATCTATAGTATCATGCTAAAGCACTTAATTTGACGCTCATAACTTAAAAAAAATGGAATTTTATGGAACGCGACAAGCAAATTAAAGATTGTAGGACAATGGGTACGGTATCATCCACTGATCGTCGGGTACCTTTAGTGATTCAGCGAATCATATAAGTGGTAAAAGTAGTGTTTCAGGTCGGAAGCGCAAACGAAAAGCACATTAACAATAATTAGCGCAAACGCATTAGGGATCCGAATAAGTGGGGAGAAAATCAATCGGCACGTTTCGGGAGTAAAGCTGGATTAAAGACACAAAAGATGGCACCTACACTCGAAATGACCGGATGGAAGTATGCTGTCCGGACGAACAATACGAGGGCGCATAATGAAGTCAGAATCTTCATCCCCCATTTGAACATCCAGCTCATCCCCACCGAACCCACTAGCGGTAACGAAGAGGGAGTCTCTAGCTCCTCTGAAGGCTTGGGGTTTATGCGATGAAACCGACGTCTCATCAAGCGAGAGGTGTTCATTTTCCCGGTTTTTAGTGGAGGCAAATAGGTGGGGAGAACCGATGAGATTGTCGGCAGGATTCACCTATAATGAGAAAGCGAGGTAATGAGGTTCATCACGAATCTCAAGACAAAAAAATTCTAGGAATGTGGCTGAAAATATGCAATATATTTCGCCTCAACACTGCAACCGCCAAGACTGCAAAAGGGACTAGACAATTAATACCCCTTTTATAAATAGTTATAAGCTCGCACGAAGATCGAAAACGTTAGACTACAAACAATGGTAATCCTAGGCTAATTTACCCCAGATCGCACCGACGTCTGTGGCGCCGGATAAAGCGATGCACCTGCTAGCCGTGTATTGTCAACTTCCACTGTGGCCTGCCTCTTATTGGTGGCGTTTGATGGATGTTGAATATTGTGTTCGCCTTCGTCATCTGAGTCTTCCAGGCGGTACTTAGAAAAGTGCTTCACTTCAAACACCCATGATCCCGTGTCTGGACGGTACTCAATAAACCTGTTAATGGTAAAATAAGCCGAATAATACAAACATACGAAGCATCCATTTTCTGAGTAGCCTTCTCAAGGCGTTCGTCAAATCGAATCGCAGCAAGACGCTCAGGTGACTTAATGAACTCTCGGGTAGATTTGTCAGTAGGCCAGACCCCATCCAGCGTTATTTCAGCCTTTCGATTGAGACCATAGCCCTGAGGAGGTTTGGTAGTGTCGTCTGGATAAACGACAACTTCACGACGACGAATATGAACCACTTCATCAAAGTCTATCCCTGTAATATCCGTCAGACCGGGGAAGAGTATATGACCGTAAGACTATAAGGGAATGTTAGATTCAGTTTAGGCAGACAAGAATGCATGATATCGCAAGCAAGCCTATCATTACCTGTCTACCAATGACGAAGTCCTGGACCACACAGCGTCCATTTTCGTCAACTAGAGCGTCTAACTCTTCAAAGGTGGGAAACATGTAGTAACCCAGTTTCGAGAGTCGTATACCTGCCTTATTTACAGTGGACACGGTGTGAGAGTCACTTTCCTCTGCGTATGCCTCATCACTCGGAGTAATCAAGGTGGTCTGATTGAGCGTCACGTCAGGAGGTAGCGTCCAATTTCCCGTATCCAGCCGTTCACAACCATCACTGGCACCACCGGAGACCTGTAGGCTTGACGAAGCTATAAACGGTAGTTGCTTCTTCTCACCCTCCTGATGCAGCAATAAAATGAATCAATACCTTAAAATCAAACAACAAATAAGTGAAACAAATAGTGAAACTCACCTTCACTCCATTGACATCCGCATCCCATGAGGATACTGGTGTAGACGTTGACGAATCTAGAGACTGAACCTTAGGAGTTGATGTGGATGAAGCATTAGTGTCACCAGATCCTTTACTTAACCGCGGTGTTCTTTGGAGACAGCTACCACGAGATTCAGCATCATCAGTTTCATCGATCTGTTGCTCGAAATCCGAGACGGTCATAGATGAGCGCTCGATTATAGAGGTCCGTACACAGCGCGGAATGTTAAGTCGTTTCCAGGCTTCACGACGGACAAAGAAGTGACTGTCAGGGGCACAGGAAGACTGATTTTGAGGAACATCAGTCGGGCTGCTCTTGCGATCACCCGGGGTCGGTGACTGGGCCGACACAAGCGCATCGTCCTCTCGGAAACCCGTGAAAAGCTAAACAGAGCGAATGTCAAATAAAACATGGTTTAATAAAGGAGGAAAAATAGCAACAAGCCGCAAACCTGTCTTCGATTGATTGGCAATGGTTGCATGGGTCTTCGAGCAATCAAACCATTACCGACACGGCCAGGACTTCTGCCAACGGAAAGTGAGTTCGCCCTATGGAGTTCCACTAGGGTGTTGGCCGCCGCTGAAGCTGAGAGCACAGACACACCAGCGGCTTTAGCAGTTGAACTTGTAGGATGCGTTGAAACCGAAGTTGATGCTAACGCCCCCGTAGAGACCGGCTCTGCAGTGAGGTGTCTAAACAACGCTGACTGTCCATAAGGCATGCTTCGCACCATATCAAGGACGTGCTGTTGTGCTCTTGCATTCTGCGTCAGTTGCTCTACAAGTGGTGCTAAGAAAGTTTGATTCGTGACTGCTGCAGTACCAAAGGACGGCATGGTACTTCCAGGTGTGCTCCCAAAACCGAGTGACGGAGTGATGCCCAAGCCTCCACCAAAGAGGTTCCCGACCATCGTTCCTGTGGAGACACTTGGAACTGTGCCAAAGGGAGGAGTTGAAGTATTTGTCTGACCAAGGCCAAAGCTGTTAACCGCTGGCTTGTTAAAAAGATTGCTTGTGGGTGCGGTATTTGTGGCACCGAAGATGCCCCCCGTTGGCTGGGTAGGCTGTGAGGTGGCGCCGAGACCGAAGCCGGCCGTGTTTCCAAAAAGGTTTGTACCCTGAGCAGTTGCGCCACCTGAAGTACCAAAACCAAAGGCTGGAGTAGTGGTGTTGGTGGGTGCACCAAAGGGTGAGGGCTTTTTCGCGCCGAAGAGACCCGTGCCAAGCCCTGACTGCATTGTTGAGGAGGTTGTTGTACCAAGGCCGAAACCCGTATTACTGACCGCTAAGAAACAATACGATAAAGTAGATCTTAGAAACAACTTTTGAGACGGAAACGATACTGAGTAGCATTGCTTAAAAAGAGCATGAAAAAGCTTTGCCTAGACACAATTTAAGTCAGGAATAATCAACAACTTAAATGCAACTGTATTTTAGCGGTTCAGATGACAGCTTATTAATCAATGCAACATAGTTCTCCAATCAAATTAGTATTTAGTGATCAACAATAAGGGGATCGGAATATAGCTTAACAAAACATTAATTGTACTGCAAAGCAATTTTAAAAAATGACTTACATAATTCCTAAGGAAAGGAGCATGACTAACGACCATCTTGACTTACCAGGAGCGGCACCGAAGAGACCGGTAGAGGTCGTTTTAGCTCCGAACCCAGAACCAAATCCACTCCCAAAGGCAGAAGCAGTGGTAGCGGCGGCTGCCGAACCGAAAATTGAATTTCCCGCTGGTTTAATGCCACCAAAGATATTACCAGCTTGGGATGCCTAGAAGTAAAGGAATTGAAGCAACGCAAAAAATGGCAGTTAATTTTAGCTGAACACTTACTACTGGTGCACCGAAGGGCGCAGGAGATCCAAACAAGCTTGAGGTTGTCGTCGTTGCTGCACCGAATATACTCGCACCAGCAGGTTTCCCAAAAGTGAATCCTCCGGATTGGGTAGAAGCAGGTTGAGACCCGAATAGGCTAAACGATGCAGTCGTAGTAGTCGGGGTTCCAAAAGTCTGATGTGCTCCGAAAATTGAGCCTTAATGACGAATGATGTTACAGTATAACAAACTACTTTGGGTGTTCTGTCCAAACCCAAATCCTATTTGTGATTGTTGCGTTCCGGATAAATTTAGTGGGGCATTTGCGGACGTCGAGGTACCAAACAAAGGTTTACCACCAAAAATGCTACCTTGAGTTGCCTGGCCAAAGGAGGTCATGGGTTGCGCTGAGCCAAAAATAGATGAGCCGGTGTTGCTGGTAGCACCAAATATGGAGGACTGAGTGGGTTGTGATGTTGCAGAGCCGAAGAGCGACGAGGATGTAGTTTGTGGAGCACCAAAACTGAAAGGTGCATTGGACGCAGGACCAAAAATACTCTTGGTTCCAACAGCGGAACCGCTTTTTCGATTTTGAAGATAATCATCTACACGAAGTTCCTATGAATCAACATTTGGGGATTATTAATGCTTCCTACTTCAATACTTTTGTCGCTGTATTCTTTCATTGCTGAGATACACATATGTTTCGCGTTTACCTGAAGTTTTTGACCATTTTTCTGAATCATATCATTCACCAGGGGGGCATTAAATTTTACTGGCGTTCCTTGGATAGGTGCAGTAGCACTTCCGAAAACAGAACCCCCAAACATGTTAGCCTGTTGGGTAGAAGTTGACGGTTGTCCGAAAATGCTGGTAGATGACTGGTTCGTTGAGGCGGATGTACCGAACTGGGTAGCACCGAATCCAAAACCCGTGGTTGTGGGGGCACCAAAGACAGCTACATTTAGAGAACATCAAAGAATAGGAACAACCATACGTTTTGCCTGACCGAACATACCCACCTCGGAATGCTAAACAAGTAGAATGAAACAAGACCCCAGAAGCCCAAAAACTGCGCGCTGTCAAATCAGCGACATTAACTTATCAAATTGAAATTGCATTCCAAAAATCAAATACATTTGAAGTACATAACCGAAATTCGTAAATTTGTTGTAAATATGGCAAAAATATGATAAAGATATAGCGAAGTCAAAATCATAACAATAAATGATTTTTTGTCGACAGAAGGCTTTGGCAGGCAAAACTTATTTTAGTGATTCCCAACTTGTATTCATTTCGACGACTTGTCGCGTATAAAAAGAAAAGCGTTAAATGCAGATTTTTAAAAATTGCATCTCCCACACACTTTGTTTGATTACTTTTTACTACCGATGTTATTCTGCGGCACGTTGAGACTTCCCTGGGGGTGCAACAGAACATGGTACTAAGGTGTACTAAGGCGTGTGCTTTAGAGTCGTATAGATGGAACACAATGGGCCACAGTATTAAGGACGGATGCGATGGTCGTGCCCCTCATTGCCAGTGTAACCAAAACGAGATCCTAACAAATAGTCAGCATAATGCGATTAGCTATCGCTATGCTGTTCAGGACGCAATCCAAATGACTTGAGTAGAAAGGTTATTCGCGATATAATCGCATCTGGGGTGTGATGTAGGAAACAATGAAAAACTGTGTTGCCAGGATAGGACACGGACACCGGTAAATGGCGAGAAAATAGAAGAAGCACATAGGGCATCGGCGAATTAGAATATCACTCAATCAAAACTATTCATCGATTGTGATTAAGAACCCTAGGATGATTATCGAAAGCTCCGAATGAAATAATGATGTCAGCAGGAGATGATTTTGGCACTTTATTTTGATCAGAATGGTTAATTTTGACCAAATGCTTGAACTTCTTAACCAGAGTGTCGCAATCTTCAAGCCATTTATTCATAATAGTTATTTTGTCTGTTTATTCAAGGTGAGAGTTTCCATAAAGGAATTGTTGTATCGTGTGCTCACAGCTCTACGCCATTTTTGGGGCGTGCATATGCGATTTTCTAAGGAGCTAAAAATGGGGCAAAAAAGTTTGGGAATAGTGTGTTGCATGTATCAGCGAGAACATGACTACGACAAAGCGCCAATCCAAGTTCGAAGACGACGAAAAATGGTACAACCTCCAAAGCAGTCATCCTAGATTTTTTAATAAACCAAGGAGATTGCGAAGGAAAACCTCCGCTTAGACGCCAACTAACCTTTCATGGCTCCATAAAATCCAAATATAAAACAGCCAATAGTTCTCATGCAAATGTTCAAGTGGTTGAGTCCACTTTGAGCTTGTGGCGCTTACGAGTACTTTTAAATGTCTAAGTCCCTGGCAAAAATTGAAGCAATATGCTAGATGATTACAGTCATACGTATTTGCTTTGAATGGCGCTCTTAGATTCAGAGCCGCCGCATGCAGGCATTCAAGTGATGAGGTGGCATTGGAAAGCTATCCGGAAGGCGGTCAAGTACGAGGAAATCGAGGTAATTGTAGGGGAGTTGGAAAAATTGAAGTTATTCTCATTATTGCTTTCCCCACTTGCTTAGCATTTATTGGTGCCTTGCTTTTATCCAAGAATGCCGCTTATTATGACCATGTCATGAGGATGTTAAAGTACTGGTTCACGGTGCAACTCTTAAGGATGCATATTGTAGCTAATTACATTCATGGTAGACTTATGGTGATTTGGCCGGTAGTGCATTTGACCGACAGGACACTTAAGCAGGGCCTCCGCCAACAGTTCCCTCAGCTCCTCCGCACCCTAGTAGTATGTTATTTAACGCCACTTCGTACTCTAACGCCTTCCCTAAGGCGCTACAGCACTGGTGGAGCGTAAATCATGTTTTGACTACTTTAATTCCCGTGGAAGGTGTGATGAAAAGCGAACTAGACAATAGGTCGCGACTTTCCACTCGTAGTCAAAGGAGTAGCTTATTGTTTTATTAATGCCGTTGTCGTGCAATAACTAGAATGGAACCGATTGCGTTCAGTAACAGAAAAGGCACACTTAGTAGTAGCAGAAATTACTTGAAGAAGTACTGCTACAAATAGGAATTGAGGAGGAAAACACATCACGAAGACTTAAAATAAAAGGTGCTCATATTTTGGATACGGCTGGTGTACTTAAGAGACGGGATTTACGATTGAATTGGAATGCCTAGGTAACTTGAATGGAAAGATCCAAGAATCAGTGAGGCCTAACTGTCGTTCACTGAAGTAGGCCGCCTGAGGTACAAATACTGCAAACGTTTAACTTCGCCTTTAAATGAGTATTAAATGTGCAAATGAGGAAACCGAGTTCCAGAAAAGACGGTCAAAGGAGAAAAGGCACACGTATGTGATAAAACTTCATCTATAAAAGATACAATGAATGAAGGAAGAGAGGCGCCTTCTGTCCTGGCAGAAATCACACAAGGCATCATGATCAGAGACGAATAAGATGGGGTTTGCTGGTACTAAGACGCGCATGGTAAAAGGGTTTAGCTCTCCGAAGGCGGATGGATGATGAGAGGGATGGCCTTGTTGTAATGCGGCATAGGACCCAGTGGGCCAGAAAATTCTGCAGCGCTGGAGGTATTCCTGCGCAGGTTGCTGCCCGGTGCGCTCTGCAACTCCTCATCAGGTGGCATGCGGGCTCTAGACCCGCGGCCCAATATCGGTCCCTTTTCACCCCCCGGCGTCTCACCGAATTTCACTGCTCCACCACCACCGTGGCGCGTAGCTGCAGTGGCAGCTTGCTCAGCGAGAAGGAGGCGTCGCTGGCGTCTCTTCGCCTGTCGCTGAGCTCCGCTTGCTGCTCGTGCCTCCGCCGCTGCTCGAGTCGCCTCCTCTGACCGTCGCCGTGCGTTCTCGATCTCCTCCTGACGCTGTTTTGCCTGCCTCGAGGACCGACTTGCATAAACTATTCCGCCATAGTAAAAATGCGAAAATACTGATAATAGGTATAAAAAATATATTTATTGGCAATATGCGACCCTAAGCAAAGATGGGAGTGTAATTCCGCTAGGCGGATCCCTCAGTCTGTTACAAAATGCTCAATATCATTAAATTTTAACCACGACTTTTGTTATCAACAACCCATCTGACAATACAAATTAACAGCATCTTTCGCCGGTAAAACATTGGTCACAAAATCAATGTGCAATTTGTAGATTTTTTTTGCGACAAAAACAAAAAGTGATAGGGTCATCGACCTAACAGATACTCTCCGGTACCATTCTCATTGCATCTCACTTGAAGCAATGTTGACTAACCCACTGCAGAAGATTTGAGGTAAAGAGAATAAAACGGTCTGAGAATCTGATTTTCGATGGGACAATAGGAAAAATTAGACAGTAAACTAGTAACCGTTGTTGAGTAACCTACTAAAACCATACAGTTCTCTACTGTTAAGAGCTAAATTTTAGTAATAGAAACAAAATAATCACCACTCTCAAAAGCCAAGTATCTTTGAGGGAAGAACAATTTGTTTTATGTGACTCTAAGGTCAGTTTGATCGCTCATTGTGCAAAGCTCATGAACAGTGCAAATGCACACGGTTCAGCGTGCAAAAATAGTGCCCTCTCGTTTGCAATTTCGAAAATGGCAGTCGTCAAATGATAGTAATTATAAGGACAAAAGGACGTGTGAACTCATTTTGGTCGCTGAAATTAAGCACCTTCCGCTGCATTTGGCGTTATCTACTGTAAGTGTGAATGGTGGTGAAAGACAGTGATTAAAAGGAGAGGAAGGAACCTACTCTTGGGGGTGCCACCGGGGTCACTGTGGGCCGCCTGGTGGGACTGGTGAAGCCCAATTGTGGCGCCGCCCGGCACATCTAGACGGGTGGCAGCTGCAGCTGCAGCGGCGGCGTTGGCGTTCTTTACCACCGCCTCGGCGAGGGCAATAGCGTGTGCGCGATCAGGGATGATTTGGGTTAGTGTCTGCTTGTGCTTTTTGCCCGCACCTAGCTTCAGGATGCCGCCGCCCTCGCGTTTGCCCTCTGCCTTACCCAACTTGAGCGCCGAGAGAGACTTCTTCTTTGCATCTGCGCCAGCAGAAACTCCATTGTCCTTGTCTGTCTTGTCGGTGCCTACTTTTTGTCCCGTATTGTCGCCATCATCCTCCCCCTTTTTGACTCCATCCTCACCTTCTTTCTTTTTCTCCTCCTCATCCCCTTCCTCGCCCTCGCCACCACCTTCTCCTTCACCCTCGCCTAGAGTGCTCGAATGGCTTGCATGGCGGTCACCAGCGAGGACGGTTAATTCTTGTAATTGGAATCCGGCTGACCCTGCTGCCTGGGCACAAGAGGATTGAGTGTTGGTTAAGTGCGAGAAGAAAACTCGCACTGTGTGAAAACAACATTCGTGAATTCTTCAAGCCCATATGTAGACATGCTGTGAGAAGTAGCATTGATGCTCCAATTGTACCCATTATTATTCAATTATCATATCACCCACTTGTTATTTTTGCAGCTTTTGCCGCCACCTTAATTTACATCTCAATACTAGATCAACGTATGAATATCTGCATTTTCTTGTGTAATCAAGAATAATTTAAATGGAAAATATACGGAGATATTTGGCAACACATGTTATAAACACTTAAATGTTTTAGTAAAGTCGAGCTCCAAAAACATGAAAACTTGTTAATTTCATTTTGATTTTTGACTGGCAGTAAATCTTATGGCTTTTAAGAGGAGACTTGCATTGTTATAAAGTGAAAGTTTACGATTATGCACAGAGCAGCTCATTAAAGCAAAGGCTTTGTAATCCAGACACTCAGGGAAGCAATATCGTCCGCATTACGATCCGATTGTGCATTCGAAACCCCTTAAGAAATTAGCAAAGTTAAAAAACGAATCGGAAGGAATCAATGTGTAAAAATACTGAAAATTGAGCCTAACCATTGCCTCGTTACAAAATGGTATAACTCAGAGATGACACATTTGCCTCCTTAGTTCACGTCTGGTAATTTTGTTTTTGGACACTGCAGTATCAATCTCCGTCAACTTACCAGACTAGTTTACTGCACCTCACCAAGCCATTACGGCACTATATAAAATAAGATCAGCACCACATATAGAGAGGCTTGATTGGACCTACAGCGAAGGCGATGTTGAGCCCGGGCCGACCGGGGATCATTGGTGGCAGGGGCTTGGCTTCGTTAGTCTTTAGGCTCATAAGCGGTGGAGGAGGGGAGAACTGACGGTCGCCTTTGCCGTGGTCCCCGTAATGGTGAATTGCTTTCAAGTAGGACTCAAGGTAGTTCGCCAAAGCTTCCGTAGCGCTCTCCAGACTGTTTTGTTCCAAAATGACATCAAAGCTCTCCTGTAACAAGAGTAAAAGCATGCAGCACTTTCCTGGCCATTGTATGCCCGCACAGACATACATAACAATCCCTTCCACTATATATGTACCCAGATCATCACATGGATACCCTAAAGCATTCATACACAACAAGTCTTAATCCTTCACGATCCTAACTATTTGATTATTAGGGGAGTCATCCTTACATAATAAGACCTATTTCAAAATTGATACCTCTGCACACTGAAGTAATTTTTCAGCGGCGGCGACTTGAGAGCTGATCTGCTTCTTCTGAGTTTTGCCGCGATTTTTGATGAGACGTTGGAGTACGCGGACGCTGGAGATCTTAATGAAGACCATTATTGGAGCGAGAGAGGATTTGGCGATCTGATGTGGGTGGTTGATTGTCTCGCTATCCAAAATGACTAACTGCATTGAGGTGGCAAGATCGAAGATCCGCTCAATCTCGCGCTGAACTTCAACTAATATATGGGAGCATCAACAATTGTACATTTAGTTCGTTCCTTAATGCATCGAATTTTGAGCCAAGTAGAGTAAGACTTCCTAAGGCATAAATTTGAGTGCCTTTTGGTAGGGTGCATACACTTCCATTAAAAACCTCATTTCTTGATTGAACAGATTTAAAATAGGGATTGCCACTATCTTCTTGCTTTGGTATTGTTTAGACCGAAACCACAGGAGCACGGTTTTGCTCCTAAAATTACAGCAGAGTTAGCTTACGGGCTGTGATGATTTGCCTACCGCGAGTACGATCTGTGAGAGCTTTTTTATCCATATTAACCAACACATTCAATCTTTTCCACGCGGAAATATCACTTGCCACACGGGTCACAACGAGGCTACATGGAAAAGGAAAGATACGCAATTACACGTCTGAGAGAGGGAGGTGGAGGTGGTAAAGAGGTGAGACGGGGAATAGAAACACTCACCGCCCCTCAAAGTGCCGCTTGAGGGAGTCGAAAAGCGCCTTCTGCATCATGTCGGTGACCTCATAGCCCTTGAGTGCAGGGCCCACCACCACAACTGGGCGTACGTTTGGTACCAGCTCGTAGGGGGGCCCGGTGAAGCCCTAAAATATACATTACTCGATGTTATATGGCTTGAACTTCGAGCCTGGTCCCATGGAATTGCATGTACGACATGGAAAGCGAAGTAAAAACTTTGTGGAGGATATCAATGCAAACAAATTTCATTACCTGGCTCTTTAACGTCTACATATGAAGCAAAGGTACAGTGGCATATTCTTGCCAAAAAGACCAATCCTCACTGGGCGCGGTTGGAAAGGTGGCTGCATTTTCAGTGAAAATAATCTCTTTGCCATCTCTACTTATGATTTGTTCATTCATGTGTATATTGTATAGCGAAATTACAGCATCAAAGTAAATTTATTCTCAACAATGAAATAAATAAAGATTCTGATAGGACAGCCTTGCGAATAAGCCATTTCGATGGCATGATGGCCGGTCTTGGGGATAGGCCTCGATGTATGCTGGCAGACGTATTTACATCAAAGGAATATACTTTTATAAATAACCATTTACAGTATCCGAAACCGTTGCTTTAAAAATGAGGAAATTCCACAAATTTATAAGGCTCATGGCTTAATGCAATGTTCCAAATTAGCAGATGACAAGTTTTGTTCAGAAGAGTAGCTTTAGAGTTTTATGATCATGCCAGGCTTTTGCATGTCACTACCTTTTTGAAGAAGGGTTTCTTCTTTGGTGTTGAGGGAAGAGTAGTCGTCAGGGTCGGAACTGTCTGTGCTGCCATCTTCTCTGACTCCATGTCAGGCAACGAGACTCCAAGACCTGAACAAGCGAAGTAAATCGTTTTTAACATACTGAATCCAACTGCGTTTTTTGCTCGCCCCAATAACTCCAACAAAACTACGCTGATTTTCTTTGCTTCCAGTTGCCGCATACATTTTAATAAAATGGTGGGAGAGACACCATAAAGTGCAATTCTTTCAGGCGCATTACCTGGTTTTATTGAGTTTTCAGCTCCTTTTGGTTTCCCATTTCCGAAGAAGACATGCTTGCTACAAAGTCCAGTAGGATTAATTGGTTCCATGAAGACATTGATTAAGGCCAGAAGAGGAGCTTACTCGTTGCTGTGAGGCGTGTTTCCATTTGCCAAAGTTGCTGGCCAAGCTAAAATGTGTGAAAAATGGGACGTAAGCATACAAAGCAACTGATAATGTTACCAAAACAAGAAGGCGTGTCCCCTCGCGTCAGTAAAGAAACAGTGGTGTAAGCTGGAACAATTCTACACGCTGCATGGAACTTTCAAGTAGATCCAGGCGTTTGAATTCCATTAAGTATTTATTATGACAAATGCAACACGGACGCATTTATTCAAACACGCCTTCAAAGGACTACACAAAAACCAGTCAAATCTGCTTTAGCAGGCGCAGACACTAATAATTTGCTGATGGTCCATACGGAAACAAAAGATAGGAGGCAAATGTAAATCATTTGAACGTTCTCACAAAGGAGAGTTTTTGCACTCTAAATCTGAGCGTTAAATGCTTCAAACTTGAGCTTTCCACTGAGAATGGATAGTGGGAGGCTGTTTAAATCTAAAATAACTCGTAGTTAATTTGTAATAGATGTGAATTGAGACTCAAGACGAGGATGTAATTAAAGAAAGTCCCACCTGCGCCCTTAAAAGTTGAAGCGACAGCAAGTGTCCACTGATTCCGATTGGCACCTGCAATGAAGGTGAACTCAAGAGGAGCTATAGACCCTAGCTCCTACTTCATGCAACGTCAAGAGGAGCAGACGGATCGTCGAAATGCCATACACATAAGCACACGAACGTGCTGATTCTATTCACATCCAAAGATGGGCCAATCTAACATAGAAGCACATGCAATTCTCAACTGTTCTCAAACACCCATGTTCATCCAAGCACACGAAATAATCTGCAGCTGTCCTATTCGCCAGTGCCGTCCAGCGATTCTTTTATTCAGCTTACCATTTTGGGCAACTTGTTGCATATGCACTTGTGATGAGGGAAGGGCTTATGGACTATGGTCCAGTGCTAAGTAGCCTTCAGACTTAGTGGTGGTTCCGCTAACTGCTTTGCAAACGGTATTTGCTAATCATCTACAGTGGTTTAACAAACAAACATCAACACTGTAACAACCCAACACTTCGAAGGAACGTTCTGGCGTCTCCATGGGACAATTAAAAAATGTATGCAGCCAAAAGTTTTATTTACTCTCTTATGCCATCTTAACGCATTGATTTTTCAAATGATATAGTACCTAGATGATGAAGTGATAGTGAGGCTGGATTAAAAGTGCTTATCACTTAAGCAGGTTCTGCTGATCGAGTGGAGTGCTATGATTGAGAGCAGAAGTGAAATGATTACCCACCGGAGGTCTTGGTGGAGTTGAGGGAGTTTGTGCCGGCTCCAGGGCCGGAGGTGGAGGCGGCAGCAGCGGAAGAGGAGGCGTTAGCGGGACTGCTAGAGGCGGCGACGTTGAGGGCTTCAGAGAGGAGAATCTGGGAGAGGTTGTTCTGAATGGAGTGGCGCAGCGCCTCTAACTTTGAAGGACTCGGGAGGAAGCCGATGGGTGCGCCCTCACGCACCACCCGTCCGATCCACCAGTTTTGGTCGAAGCGACGCTTAACTTGCAGAAACTCCTTTGCCGCAAAACTGATCACTTTTGTGGGAATTGGTGCGTCGAGACCGTTCAAAAGACCATCAAACTCAACATTGGTGCGCACGCTAAACGCAACTGGAGCATTCTTCAAGGAGACACATCAAAGACCACTCACTTTCCAGTCGTACATCCAGTAATTCGAGCTTTAAAAATCATTAATGTTTAGGAATACTAGCGCTTGATAAGAAAACCTGGAAAGTTTCTAGTTACTTGGACGCGAAATGATGGAAGTACAGTGGAACATAATCATTGAAATGGGCACACAGGGAGCTTGTGGAGTAAAGAGTTGATTGATAAATTAGCTATAACTAAAGCAAAAATGCAGACCACGCACTGAAGCAATGTCCAAGTCAATGAGGGCTCTTTGCTCCTGTTCGCGAAGCTCCGCTCGGAGTAACAATTCGTCTTCGTCGGACGACTCGTCTGAACTCTCAGAGTAGTCCACCTGGAATGTTATTTAGAGTGTTCAAGAAAGGAACCCTATATATATTAAGATCAACTTGAAATTATTTTAGATAATACGATTAAAAGGGCATTTTACCACGCTGCGCTTAATTTATACAAAGTAGTCAATTTTGTGAACATACTACTTTACAAACAGACAGGTAGCTTTCAGACCTATTATTTGGCCGCAAATGCTGCAAACGTGTGACGTTACCGTTGCAGAGAAAATGACTCTTCTGGAGCAACAGGAAAGAGAGTATAATTTCAGCCTATGGAATATTGATAGAACCGTATACCATTTAAAAAATCACAGCAGCTTCGAATAGATCGCTGTAAACCAGACATGCATTGGAAAGTGGTTACAATGTAGTACTACCAACTTTGGTAATGCTACGTGAATTTTCCAATGGGTAACGGTGATTTTGACACCAGGTTGCGCTCCCAAATGGATGACGCTATCTGACGAAACAAATTTTCGCCAAGATGTCAGAAGAATTTGAATAAAAATTATGGAAGACGATTATCCGATTAAGGTCAGTCGTCTGAAAGGTCGACTTGTGAAAAACTGTTCACGAGGTTTCGTACCATCCTCGTCCCAAAGTGCTCACGATTTAGTGGAGAGCGGGCATTCCGTAGTGAAACCTCCGGTGCAGCAAGGTGATTTGAGTGGCTCTGAAATCATGCCTAATGGCAGATGCACCTAGGATCGCATTAAATTTTAGCCTATTCCCACGAGCTCATCTGGAGGGAGCATAATTGGGCTTGTGTGGATTAACCCTATTTTAAATCATGGACGAACAATCGGAAAGGATATATTGCAAAAAATATTCAGAAGCTACTATTCCAGCAAACAGCCTAGTAAGGCTATTTCTGAATATATTCCAGACACCCACTTTTCACTTTGCAACAACTCCAGTTTCTGGTTCCCTGTGAATGGTGAAGGCGGCACAAGGGAAACCATGTACATGCATCCAGCCTGACACTAATCCACCCTTCCACCCACACGGGATACTAAAAGGGTCAGTCCGGGCAACGTGCGCGCACTTCCCGTTTCCTGATTGGCTGGCTGTAGAGAGGATCGATAATTGGGTGCTAGAATGTGCGGGTGGCATCCGTTGCAGCACATTCAGAACCAATTTTTAACCTTATCCAACGAAATGATTCAAAGTGGAAAGAGGTAGTCGATAATGTAGTGGAAAGGGTTTCAAACAGTCACAACTGCACAATTTGTGTGCTGAAAGGAGAAAGCCGAGTCTAGGAGACGGGTTCATGATTTACATACGTGCAAGTGATAGCCTTGGCTTTTTTATTGTAGCAGTGAGAATTATTATTTTTTCTACCATGGTTGCTTAGTTGAACGACGATTTGTTCCGTGGAGGAAAGGGGGGATTTGGAAATGCATACAGCCTTTAGGGCGAACTGATAAATCGGCATCCATTTGAGATCCAGGATGGAGTTTAGAGAGAACCAAGTTGGTTAAGCAAAAGATTACCAGAGAAAAAAACCCTAAAATTGCAGTCATGAAGTCACTCGTTCTGTTATTTACTAATGAGGGGAGGAGACAAGGAAGACAAAATTTTAGATTAATGCAAATCATCCAGTGACATGGATCGTAACCAATATCTCTATATTTAAAGGACCATCTCAAGCAGAAGACAATACAAACTCCTGCCATCGAATATTTTTCATGACTTCCTCTGTTCAAGTTTTTGGATGACGACACTCGCCTCATTCTTAATATTAAACAAAACCCATGTAAAAACATTGACACAATTAAAACCAGAAAGGTTGCAGAATAATTGATGACAATTTCATCAACTTGTCTTGTTAAAATAATTGCAAGTAGTGAAGTTTGGAAACTAGAACAAAACTGACGATAGGAAGTAGATGTCTGACATCACAATAATCATGTTAAGGTCTTCGCCCCCTCATAGCATTTTAACTTTTACGTGAATTGCTTTGAACCGAAGAAATGACGAATTCTTGGTATGAAACACTGCCAGCATCTGACCAAAAAGCACAGTAAGGATATGATGAAGTAAACATTGACCACCCATCAGCGGTTTCGCATTTCCTCCTACCACTGATTCTTACTGGCTGATACCCCCGCATACCCGAAAAATAACAATGGGAACGCCTGATGGGCCACTTAGTCAAGAATAACGGTCGATGAATCAAATAATATGTAAAGATAGACAGCCTAATGGATTCATTTCAGGCCTGAAATGTTATGCGCATTCGCGCCTAGGTATAATCCATTTTTTGAGTCAAACTTAAAGAGCATTAATTTTTCATAAAACAAAGTTTGAGCAGGAGCCAGATAGTTACAATTCAAGGATGTTGGCTGTGCTTATTTTATTCTTGGTTGTATTTTAATATATTATGAAGTACATCACAATTAGGCAAAATAAGGTCTTTTTATAGCGCATAAATCTCTTGAATAATGATTTATTAAAAAAGTGTGAGTTGGAAACATGGGTAGCAATCAAAAAACAAATAGCAATCGAAAGAAATAAGGATGTGCTAGATGTAAGGAAAACAGTTAAACACCACGCTTAACTAAGAGCAGCAGCAGAAATGCTTTAAAATTTAACGCAACAATAATAAAAAGTTGTTCTTGAAGGTTGCCGTTATTCTTGGCGGATGAGAATACTGAAAACCCCAGTTTTAGATAGAATAAAGAAAACAGTCGATTTAAAAATAAAACACTAACTTTTAAACCAATTTATGGAATTTGATTGAAATTTCGGAGCAAAGATAGTTAAACAAACTAACGCAAATATTATTTTTTTTCTAGCAAGAAGTAAACTATTATTTCCTACTAATAACGTGCACGCTCTAAAAACAGCAATCCTAAATGTAGAAAATGTTAATAAGTAAAGATATAGGCAAAGACAAAATTTGTTTTTGAATAACAAATAGGATCTAAGCGATGCAATGAACTAGAGAATTTTCAAAACATGAAAGCATTATTAGAGGGATAATTGAAAACTCTCCTTTAAAATAAAACGGTTTTTTCAGTAAAACGTAAACTAAGTACTATTAAAAATGCAAAGCTATTGCCTTTATAGATTGCCTTAAATCTGCAGAAGTTATGCTAACAAAGTGGATTTAAAAATCATCAAATAAACTTGAGCTTTGACGTGCCGAATCGAGTGAAAAAGCAACCAAAAAACAATATTTACCAGACAAATCAAATAAATAACTATATTTACACAGTAGCCGTCTTAAAAAAAAGTGTTACAATATATTTAAATGGCTTGCTGTACGGTTACCTACCGAGCGACCGCAATCGAAGTCATATTTTATAATTTACCAAGGTGCAAAAAAGCATGCATAAACAATTTTTGTACCAAAAACATGTTTATTAAAAAGATGAAACAGTTGCAATAAGCGATACATCGTTTCGTTACAATAACTCCAGATTATGCCCACATTTAACACTAATAATGCCATCAAATTGGTGAATTGGATAGGTTCATTCTCGTCCTGAAAATAATTTTAAATAGGTTTGCCATAATAACATAAAGTTAAAAAGCTTAAAGGCAGGAACTTACTGCATTGCCGTAAAAGCTAGCCCTATTCATTACCGCCAAACGTAAAAAGCTTCTCCAAGTTATAAGCCCGCCGCATTTTAAGGTCAATAGTTTACGTGCTTTGAAAAACAATAAGAGCTGCCTAAATAAGCACGCCACTAAAATTAACGCAAATGGTACCTTTATCTTTGAAAATTGAAAAAAATTATTAATCATCGTTGCATTATTATGCGGATTAAATAAAAGTATGACAAAGAGAAGCAGAACGGAAAGTTGTGAGAAATGACCACCACACTACTCCATCTACTTAAACCCATTTCAGGTCTGGCAATTTCTCGAAGGTTCGCAACACAGCCATGTTGGTATCAAATTTACTCAAGCAACTTCTGATGCCGAACACGAGGAAACAAGTTCTTACCATAATTGTTGCAGTAGGTACGTTGTCTTCACCACCCTTCCAGCATTCGCCCCGATTCGGACAACGTGCCTCCTCACAGACCTAAAATGGAATTAACACTCGTCACCACCGATCGGTTGTCAGTACTCTCTCAACAAAGCGTCGCAAGTAGGCGCGTGTCAAGTGGTGGGTGAAAGTGACAGCTTTAACTGCTCGCGAATTCGCTAATGAGCATAGGCATTCCCCAAAAAGTGGTCAAACGACCGTGGTCGGGACCAAATACGAGGGGACAGACACCACGCTCTTCCTCCGCCAGTCTGGTTGCCATGGCCAATTGTAATGGCAGGAGTTATGCGAAGAGGCAGCTGAGAGACAAATTACCCTCCCTGAACCAGGGAATTGCATCAGTCCACGGTGACACTGCTTTACAGTTTCTTTACCGTGTGCAATTTTAGGCCTCGAAGGTCGTCCGTCATTCTCGATATTTCCTTGCCATGCGGGATCTCCTTCTTCAACCAGTCGGGTAGACGAAGTCTACAAAAGAGATAAATAGAGGAAGAGTAGGAACAAGTGATGCTTCCGTTGAGCACTAAAGACATCACACATCATCTTGACGCCTCTCGCCGATTTGGTTGAGGAATGTGGAATTTACTGCTGCTTTTCGTGGCCCAACCAAACACACCACCCACATCCGGCATTCCACCCACCACACCGACTGATGCACCTTCATACGGCAGCCTGGTGATCCAGACAACACCGTCCGTCTTCCCCAAGTGAATGCTAATCCTGAGCCACCGAAATTCACGTTAAAAGCATAGTGACAGAGAGTCGAATTCTGTCAGAATATTGCACCACCTGCGAATGGGAATGATTGCTTATCGTTTTGGTTGTCCCTTCGTTTGTCCGCATGCGTGCGTACGTGTCTGCAATGGACGTTGGCTTGAAACGGGATAGCATCGTCGATGTTAACAAGGATGCCCATTCTGATGCCCCACCACACTTGTAAGGTCATATGCACTTCTTGTCAACAGTACATGATGCTCTCACAAAGGGAATCTCGATCGATGGATTCAAAGTGAGAGGCAGAAGCACTATACACCGCTGGCGATGCAGTCGGCGCGCCCCTCTTCCCTCTCTTCCTTTAGCAAACGACGTAAGTGCATCACGACTCATCCAACGGCCAAGATCCAAACAGACACATGAAGCCGAAAAGCGACTTTGGAGGAGGCTGTGCGAAATTTGCCCAAATCGTCATCGCTCAGGAGAGTGGGCAATAACCAGAGCTTTCTTCCACCGTGACTGAAAAGGAGGCGAAGGCGACTGGGAATCGGACCACTGCATCTTCTACAATCTGCCACAAGCGAGAGTGTCAGGATGGATAGTTGGCCAGTTTGGACGCAGTCTGACTTCATGTAGTGCTTGACAAACTCTCTGGAGCAGACACTACTTCCATCAGCACAATGGTGAAGTTTGCAGCACGAGACCGCATGCAGTCATTCGCACTGTCCCTTTCCAACACCACCAATAGCCGACACAACACTGCATTACTGAAGAAGTTTACGGCTTGCTCCAGGTTTGCCTGACTTCTCCTGCCCCCTATTGAGTCTGCGCTCCCATAACTTCCATTTGGTCACACAAACTCCAGGCACAATGTGAAAACCTTCTGCATCAGGTGCAGTCATGTCAGCAGCACGTCTGAGGACCTTCCCTCCCCCTTCCCTAACACAAAACTGTAACCATTTCGCAGTCTGGTAGGCCGCGCTCAACAGAAGAAAAGGCGATGACAGTAGACAAGGCGACTTCTTTTCTCGTCATCACTATGAGCAAGAAAGCCTGATCAGGAGATTCCTCGTGTGTTCAGAAGTAGCTCACAAAGGGCGCTTGCTTCGCTCACTACGACAGTAAACTGATTGTGCCCGAAGCCGCGGTCACGTCGAATAGCATCCTGATCGACTCCCGTCCGTACCTAATCCACGTTGCCAACAATGGAGCTCCAAAAGCGCCTTCATGTAGCAATGCCCAAGACACCTTCAGCTGGCTTTCGACCCTGAACCATCAAACGCGGTGACACGAGGCTCCTTGCCTGTCACACATGGACGAGTGGTTAGACTTATCGATATCGGTTTAAATGACTCTCCACATTAATCGTAAAATCGAGTTATCTGCAAGACTAAAAAGCACCTTGCGATGAGCGCTACAGCATTGTGGCCTCATCATACCATGCAAGCGAGAAAGTAAACATTGCAACATGCTCTGGTCCACCCTCCCTCCCGCCAACCAATCTCTGTAAAAAACAGATGAAGAGGCAGCTAATGGGAACTTAGTGAGGGGGAGATACGCCCATTACGCATCCTCGACATCGTTTGCGTCCTCTCGCAAATCAACAGTACGGAAGGAGCTATTGTTAGTCGAGGCAACCCATGGATGAGAACGACAGGAATCGCTCCTAGAGGACAAGGTTCCATTTTTCCTAAATGAGGTCGGAGCATCTAACCGCTAGTGCGAATGGTACCTAAGTACTTACACAAGTGACCGTTCCACAATAGGAGAAAAAGTCGTGTTGGATGTACCTAGAAAAGTGCACCGCACCCCTTAAGTAACTGCCGACTACGTGGGTAGTTCCTGTCTGACTCGATTGCTTGCACTCCACAGGCATCGTACCGTTTCAATACACACCCACGAGGCCTCCAGCAAACAGAAAGACGGATAGGGAGGGACAAGGCTAAGCACTGGTAGCGTTGGGTCCTTACACCACAAGAGTTGTCGGAGCAAAACACGCAAAGGCTGAAGATCCAGCAACGGTAACATCTGAGTCTCTCACTTGGAGGATCCATCAACACGGCGTCTCCGAACCTATGCACAGCAGTCTAGGTGCTGACTTTGAAAGTCCATTTGGTATGGGACTAGGCAGACAAGTTCAGAATTTCACAAGCATGTGCAAAGCTCGGTAATGGGCGGAGAGAAGGAATGAATCGCACTTCACTCTGATCTGTCAAGGCCAGCCGTAGGAATTGAAGCTATGCCTAGACAATTCCTTCCTTGCGTATAGAACCACAATCCAGGCATTCACCTGTGTTTCACCGTTTAAGATTACTGACACTACCGTTTCATGGTTGGAAGCAGGTACTTTCCTTCCGAATCACAGCGCTGCTGAGCACGCACTGTGACTATAAGGAAAGATAAGCCACATTTTCAGTGTAGCGTGCGAACGCTTAGATCTGTCGCATTATTGAAGCGTAAATCACAAACAATGTGAGCACCTAGCTATTTTACGCTTTACCATAATTTTCTTAGCGCGATTTACCTACGTAACCTCCTGGAATTGGTTGAAACTCCTACTTATCTTTTTCCTATACACCGTTTCTTGCGTGAATAAATGCAGTTCATTATAGTTACCTTTGCCTTCATTGAGCCACTTTACGCATCAGAAGTGTTTACGAGGTCTGCATACTAATAAAAATTGATTGCCACTATGAAGTTGGATACACAGAAATAATAATTTAAGTGAGAACGTTTCTGGTTGACCACGCCTTCCATGCATGTAATGCGGTCAAGTTTAATAAAACGTGTGTATGAATTGTAGTATTTTGCAAGTTGCGTGAAATATGCCTATTGATTTTGTGAACTGTATGTTGTGGTTATGGTTATTTTGGCAGTAATATCATCCTATCAAACCGAGGCTGGACTTAGGGCCATGCCAGCTGCCTTGCCCCCTCTGTTTGCTGAATATATATATTTTCTCCTGATGTTGTGGCTTCATTTATTTTTAAAAAAGTCTCAGGAGGCTTTACAGCTTTCACGCTTTTCTGCACCAAGATAAGACTACACTCTGTGATATTTAACGACATAAAGCACTACTTGAAACGCAGTGGCTCTATCATTTGTGACTCACCATTGGTTTGCATAATCTTAGTATAGCATTAAGTCTTGATTTTGTTTGTATTGTGTAAGAGGCCTTATTGGTACTGAGATATTATAGTGGCAAAAGTATGCTTTACTTGACTAAATTTGCAAATTTATCGCCTTTTAATATCATACACACGAAACATGGCGATATTTGCTGCAATTCCCTTTTTAACAATATCTTGATTTAGCCTGAGACTCACTATCAAATGGTCGAACAAATCTAACGTTCGGCTTTAGGCAGAACTCTTTAAACTCATCAAATGCCTTTTAGGATTGGCCTTAAGACAGGTTTAGAAGCTGTTAGTAATTCGCGCAGGTGCCTTTTGGGCTAATGTGATACCTCGACATGTTTAAGTTGGATAAAGATGCAAGTCGTCCAAGAGAAACCTTGCCTATTCTCTCTGGACTTAATTTTCAAACTGACGAGGTTGAGCCACATTCGCTTCGTTGGGTTTACACGCACTGGGCAAAGTAAGTTTTTACACACTAAACTCCATAGTAGCAGCAATTTCACGTATTTTTGTGAATATTGATTACGACACATGCGCGCTAAGCATATTTTGTCTTTGGAAATTTAGCAACAGTTGCCAATTGAAAGATTGCAACCTAATCAATTTCCAATGAACAACTTTGCAAAAACGAAAGCAATGAAAAGTCAATAGCATCATTTAGAAATGATTTCCAAATTTTTTTTGAAATGCAAATCAATTTTGATAGCAATCTTTTGGCAAATTTTGATGGGTTGTTAACTGGTGGGTTAATATTTTTTATTACAAGGTAATGAGTTACCCAAGAGGATATGTTTGAGGCGGCATAGTAGTTAATCTTTTTACTGTTACCATGCTAAATCAAATTTAACATTGAGCATCATTGGTACGCTTCTACGGTACTCACATTTCTCAGGTTTTACCTCATGTGGGGGTAAGGTGTCAGGTATGTTGTTGGTCAATGCTCCTGTACTATAAATGCTTGTTGACACCGCTTTGTTCTTAGGAAATCACATAACTTTTTTGCCTTTTAGGATGTTGCTGCGGTCTGCCGCACTGATAAGTTTGATATCTGTAAGTGCAAATACACCGAAGACGTTCGAATATGTTCCATCCCTAATGTACGTCACGTTTGCGGTTGATATTATGGTGGCTTGCTTATTGACCGTTGAAATGATTACAAAGATGTGCGTTCAGGGTTTGGTTGCACCTTCAACTAATCAGGTATGGCGATTTCCTGCTAAATAGTTTTATGGTAATTAAATCGTTGTGCTTCGTTTTTAAGGCGTCACCCTGGCTTGACACTTTAATTCATCTAAAACAGTTAGGATATATGCTACTTAGCTCGTATTTAACTGAATTCCATTAGACTGTTAGCTGGTTATGATAACGAATGTTATTTTCAATTCCATAATTTGCTTAATGCAGGATCTAAATCAGCTTATCAAAAAGCAAATTGCAGCTAAGGTAAGACCGATGGTTAGATATTGCTCGAATCTGATTCCATTTTGAGTTCGCACTGATGCGTGAATTTTGGTTTTCTAGAGCGTTTAGACCTTTTAAACGTGCCCCTTTTATAGTCTTATTTCGTATGCTTTGCACACTTTGATAACTACTTTTATTTCCCATTTACCTTTTGGTTTCATGCTTACTACCCATAAATTTAACTTCTGCATGTTTGGCTTTGCTCTAACTGTCGTAAGACTCTTGGAATTTTCATTAAGACAATATTATCTAGCACCAAGTGAGTCACTTTAAACATTACAAAATTTGACTCTTTTAGACATCTTTCGTAGGGCATAAACACTTAAAAACTGGAAATGCTTACACGTACTGAATGTCTCGTCCATTTTCATTTTAATAGGCTGCTGAACAACTTTTCGATTGTTTTAATAGTTTTCTGAATGGTTGAATAATATGTAGAATTTAGGATTTTATAAAGTCAGTTGATGTAACGCCTTTAAATTGCTTGTATTTATGTAATTTCTTAGTGCACGCCATTAAATTTAGCAATCCAATTGCTTTCATAATTGGAATAAGTTTCGGAATGGAAAATAGATTTTTATAAGCCGATTTATTATCATCGCCGCAAACTTAATTAATCACCACCACTTTGTTCATGAATGATCACTAGTTCTGTGTCTCACCAAAATACTCCACCACTGCATGGTGTTGATGTCAATATGGAGCATCCTCACCTAAGTTCCTGCTGTTGCTTTGATTTTCTGCACTCATATGGAAACTAGTATCAGTTTGACGCATGCACTCTTCCCAATTTCCTTCCATATTTCCTTCTTACCGCCTTGTTTGACGTGTTTCCGCTTCTCCTCTTTTTTTCGTTCTCGCATGTGTTGCAACATTCACAGTCCATGGGTGTGAACGTGGAGTCCTCATCGCGCCGTAATCGGGCGTACTTCCAGCAGTCGTGGAATTGCTTTGACGCCTTCATGGTTTTTTGCCTGTGGGCCTCCATAGTGCTGCAGTGCTTTGAGCTGCGCGCCACATGGCGTACAGGCGAGGAGGAGCAAAAGTTTTGGCGTCAGTATGGCTGGCTCAGCGTACTGCGCTGCCCTCGGCCTCTCATCCTCATCCGAGTATTCCGAGCCGTCCTCAAGCTCCAACTGCCCCCTGCTCGTGTCAACGCCATCTTTCAGTAAGGCGATCCTCATTGTTGCCCATAGAAAATGCATAAGCTACCGAATGTGAGTTTGCCAGTTACTATTCACAAAGAAACTTTGCTTGCGGGTTTGATTTTCACATCTCATCGGTTGTTTTAATTTTGAAGGTGTGATTTACATAGAAGAATATGTGAAAATAGCACTTCTCACAATCGCGGTTTACTGTAGTGTAGTAACATGTATTGTAATTTTTCGTAGCGAAACTAAAACCTTGAATATGCTTAGTTACGGCTATGATTGGTAAAATAGTAACGGCTCTGCTTTCTCACGAGGCTTTTATCAACCTTTGCGCTATCGAAAGACTATCACGCTCATCAGTTAATGGGTCATTCTCATAATCAAAGATTTACTTTGTGTAGAGCAGGGCTGATTTTTAAGAATGTCCTCCGAAATTGCATTTGACCAACACGATTTTTGTTTGCATATTTCTCCTTGTTTTAAGGCGATCAACTCACCAAATCTACAATGTCAGTGTTTTCCTGCTGTTCTTCATGTCTCTATATGGACTTCTTGGAGTGCAGTTCTTCGGTGACGAGTTAAACTATCATTGTGTAGCGAAGAGCGCCAATGAGAGGTATCTGTTTAACTAAGAAATTTTCTATTACCAGAGTAACGCATACAAACAACTTATTTATCAGCATACCTTCATGAGATGTTAGCTTGACAAAAGTAGTCAAAAGGTCGTTAGTTTAATTCGAAACCACTTTTCAATTATAGCAATTTGTTGAAGTCGGATCTGGCCATACCGGACTCTTACTGCAATCCATTTGCACCCGAATCTGAGAATCAGTGTCCAAAAAATATGAAGTGTGTACGAGCAAGAACCTCCATCGCCGACGAAGGTAGCTATGCGAGTTTCGAGGCCTTTCGTAAGTTACTTAACAATACCTTTTAAGCTAACCCTTGCAATCGTAGTGCATATTATACAGCCAACTTAATGGTGGCGTTTATTGTAAATCATGATTTTATTCGTGTAAAGTGCATTCCTTTGACTTCTGGTACTCGTTTTTCGCTGCTCTTTTCAATAGAAACTTGAAGATGCCGTGGTGCACTAGTATATTTTCCCCACAGAACCATACGTTCGATTCACATCCAAAATTGATTGTGATAGCTAAAGCCGCTTCTTTCCCGTAGACATTAGCATGTTCACCGTATACCAGGCGTCATCGCAAGAAGGCTGGGTCTTCATAATGTACAGAGCGATGGACTGTCTCGCCCCTTGGAAAGGTGTAGCCTACTTCATCACGATGATTTTCATGCTGGCATGGCTTGTTAAGGTAGAAATAATGTATCTACTTGCTTATCTTATGGCTGTTTGCAGTTTCTCACTCACCGAATGTGTCCCTTTTCTCAGAATGTATTTATTGCCGTGCTGACGGAAACATTTGCAGAGATTCGTGTCCAATTCCAGCAAATGTGGTCGCCTCGAATCGCCACAGATACGGACTTTTCAAAGGTATGTAAAGCATTTGCCCTTGTGTCACTAAGAAGCTCTTCACAATTTCACCTCCTCAAACCACAGTCAAGTGGTTTGGACGCAAACAGATAAAGCAAGGATTTTAGTAGAAATCACCACTGCTAAAATTAGTTGTCCATAGGTTCGCTGTAAGTTTAAAATGAAGTTTCAGACGTTCAGATGTTGGAGTGAAACAGTTCCATTAAAAGGAATTTTTGAGTAAATGCCTTGACTACCTATTCAATCATTATAGGTAATCATGTTGAGTGGTTACTTTTGTTCCAAACCTATCCCGATCGTTTCAGAAATAAATTACTATAGGTAGCGTGTCTTGAACCATTAAAATTTAAAGTAATTTTAAAGTGTATGCTTTTGATGACACAGATTTTTCAATTTGATGGCACCTCTTGGAAACTGGTTCCTGTGCATGAGAGAAAATCGCGTGGTTTGGCTCCTCGGTTTGTCGAAGAGGTGAGTCTTAAATGAGTAGATGAGCATGGGTAAACATTTTGGTATTGATGCTACATTTCCTTCTTTGCAATGCTCTATAGACCCTCCTCAAATCGACGGGTTTCAACATTGTTATTATGCTTTTGGTGCTAGCCAATGCAATCACTGCTGCGGGACAGCACTTCAATCATCAACGCGTGCGACACGATGACTACGATGGGCGGATTCATATGGACGGATTCTACTTTGCAGAAGTGATCTCATTTCAAATACTTTGCCCTCCACCAGCAATGCATTTGTGCTTATTCCCAATCGATACATCGGAAACAGTTGGCCGTAACCACATAGGGATAATAAGCTATGGACAGAAGCTATTATAGCCACAGTATAAACGTTTTTGATTTGCTCAAACAGCATAAAATCGATTCCACGACTCGTCTTGACAAGTCATTTTGCATTACTTTCAACCGTGTGATAAATGAAGTTGACGCATTGGTATGGACTCTCAGCCAATACGCCGGAAAGTATTTTAAAGTGTTAATTGTATACAATGATAAGAAATTCCTCTTGTAAGGTAGCGATGTAGGCGACACTTTGATCTGGAGATGTGCAACTCATTCTACACTAAACTTCCATATTCTTTTAGTTGGGTTTTACAATGGTGTTTAACTTGGAGGCCGCCTTTAAGATTTGGTGCCTTGGATGGCGGACTTACTGGTCGCGTTCGCTCTTCAAGTTTGAGCTGATGCTCTGCATCGGCACCACCCTCCACTGTATTCCTCAGCTCTACCGCACCGAGTTTACTTATTTGGCGGTAAATTCATTTTCATAGCAATGCCAAGCGCCATCGAGCAAAATTGCTGCATTTTAAATGCTTTAACAAACGTGGATAATCTTACACTGAAAAAGCCAGACACACTTCTTTAAGCAGACTTGTGTGTCTACGGCCTGCACCTGAGGGTTATGGCTATGCAGTTGGGTACTTGGCTTACAGCGTTTTTTGTGGAGCAAGACTGATGTAGCAATAGCTCCAAAGTCTGTTATATGACGAAGTTTTTGAAATTTGACGTTGAACTAGCATTTTTCTGAATCATTAAGGTGGTTCCCTTTTTACAAGCAATTCATTTGTATTATCTTTCAATAAGCTAGGGGGCGCTTCTTCCATAGGTCATGAGGATAGTGCGATTGATCAAGGCTTCTCCAATGCTGGAGGACTTTTGCTTCAAGGTAAGTTGATGTTTAGATTTCTGAAGAAGCGGAAAATTATCGAAGATAGGGCGTAAATTTCGGAGTCGTTTCTTGTCTCTCTGAGGCTTCGAAACCAGTATGATACTCCTAGAGATATATGAAAGGTACTAAACCTCCTGACAATAGTTAACATAGGAAACATATCGAAGTATGTGCTATTTATAGCATGAGGCTCTGTGAAAGCAAAATCGCGCTGCAAACATCCCTTTGATTAAAAGGCACCCAATCCCAAATTTGGTTGCATTTATTTACCCGCACATTACAGATTTTCGGTCCTGGAAAGAAATTGGGGAGTCTGGTGTTATTCACCACCTGCCTGCTGGTTATCACCTCGACGTTCAGTCTGCAGTTGTTCTGCTTCTTCCAGGCCTTCGATGAGGAGTTTGATCGGTTCGAAACGTTTCCAAAGGTAATCTCATCTTCACTTCCCTTCATAGCATGATTGTGAGAAAGCTAAGTGGTTTGGTGTTAATGATAGCTCGCGGTTTATGAAATGCAAGCGAAGTCTCTTCCTAAAATGGTGTATTTCAGTTTCGGGTAAGAGTATGACCCATTCAAATCAACTTGCCCAACCTTTAGCCTGACAACTAATAGTACTTTGATCATCGTACACTTTTCGTAATTTTTAGTCGTTACTTCTCCTAATTGTTCCCTCTTCTTAGTTCTTAGCCGTCTTATCCTGACACTTATAGTCTGCGTAAAAAAGGGGCTAGGTCGGCCCAAAAGGCCAACGCTTTCCTACGAATAATGGAGGTTGAAAATGTTGTTCGGTAAAGATACGTGGATCTTTATCGGTTACGCGTACGTCCTTGTAGATTAGTATGAACTGGGCAAAAGTCATTTCTCCTTCTGACCTCTGTAAGGCCATTCCTCGAGGGAGAACGTAGGTTTGTGATGGATTGGACGGTCGAGGCCACTGCTAACGCGAGCAGCCGTGTGGCTGTGCTTGTTGACGTTTGCGCTGGTCAGACCTCTGTTAAGAGGTTGCGCGACCGCCTACTTTTTTAAATAAATATAATTATCTATTAACGAATAAAAATTTTGTCCACCTAATGTCATTGTGATTCGTGCTAGCTATTTTGCATAAATTATAGGCTTGCAAACAAAGTGCTTGCAAATTAAAAGTAGCTTTATGTAACGGACGAGTAAATAAAGCGTTTGTGTCCGAATTGTCATTCTTTCAAGCGATTCGGGGCATTTTTCCAAGTTTCAAATAGACTGAGTATTAAAGCAATTGGAGAACGTGTCAATATTCCTAGATTTCAGGCCTTTTACCTTCCCACCACCCTTAACTCCCGAACTTATGCATCGGCGCTATTTTGGGGTGGATGAACTCTCGGAACATACATCTTATTTGTCCTTTTTGAGGCTTTCATGTCCATGTTTCAAATCCTGACGCAAAAAGGCTGGGTCGCAGTCATGCATGACACGATGGACGTCGTCGACTCGGCGGCAGTAACTACCGGCGTGGCGATTTACTTTGTCTTCTATCACCTCTTTGTCACATTGGTTCGTCATCTCACTGATTTGTGGCCTTGTCTAGAGCTTTTCACCATGCCACTCAATTGCCTCACCTTTAGATTGTTCTCAGCCTTTTTGTCGCTGTTATTTTGGACAATCTTGAGTTGGACGAGGACATCAAGAAACTAAAACAAGTAAGTAATAGATTTTGGGATCTAATCGATGTCCTGACGTTCAAATACTTCGGAGTGGTTGAAGGACCTCAAACAATAGGACTTGTAAAGTGCCATTACAGCAAGTGGTTAATAATAAACACGACTGCCTAATCCCGGAATAATTTACCTTTGACAAAACAGAGTGTCTTTTCAGTTCGTCTACGAAGGGGCTGGTTACGGATTGCTGGATTCCACAGCAAATAGTTTTCGTGGCGAGTGATAGGAATCACTATAAAATAAAGCAAGTAGTAGTGTAATCGAAATAAATTAAGCACCGAGGACTAATACACACTTTTGGGGAGAAGGTGGCATAGCGTTAGTCCTAGAGCAATCATGTAGATATCTTATAGAAACGTCCAAAGGCATAGTAACAGCGAGTCGTAGCAGACTGTTCGTTGACGAGTTTAGACGAAAAGTCCAGGTTCATCTGCGCTGTTAACGATAGATATCGAAATAATTAAGTTTGAAGTTGCTACAACAGCTATATATGATCTGGACTGCATTAACTATTCAATCATTTCAATGCCTCGCCTTAAAGCCACTTTTTCCATCGGGATTCTACCCTGACATACATTTTCGCATGTTTTAGTTAAAAATGCGAGAAATCAGTGCTGAAACGCAACAGAAGCTTCCTCTTCGTCTACGAATATTCGAAAAGTTTCCGTAAGTAAATCCAAACATCTCGCTCAAAAGTTAATTGTTGATTTGCGTGGGATGTCTAATGTTTTGATGTATTTAACAGGACATTAGTTTACTGGTGCAGAATTAGCGTTTCAAGTGCGCTTTATTCACCAACAATTTAGCTCTCATATTAACAATGGGTATGAACTTTCGGCTTTGGGTACACAAGGAATATGGTTTTGTAAGGGACGCATATACTGCGGATTCAGCATATTACAAGATTTGACAATCAGACGGTTGGAGAAAACCTACCACTGAAATTGCATGATATCTTAAAGAAATCAGGGTTCAGTCTGATCGAGTTTTTGCATTTCATCAACGTTTATTATGTTATATTTGAACAACTTGGGGGGTTTTCACCTCGATTAATATACATTCATTAGATCCAATTGTATTTCCAATAAAATGCTAAAAACTTGTCGTAATGTTATCATTGGCTTTAAGGCCCAATTGTTATCAAGTGCAGCAGTGCTTCTGGAAGATACGAAGCAATATTTTCGCTTTATTCTTACACTTTCTCCTTTCATTGACCTACAGAAATCGCCCACAGATGGTAAAGTTGACGCGGCTAGTATCAGATTTCCTGTTGCCCAAGATTCGTGACAGTTTCATGCGCCAATTCGCTGCTGTATCTGCTCTAGAAGAGGTGGAGGAAGAGGCAGTGTCGGAGATACTGGCGGCCGCCACAACGATGGCCTCCATTTCCGCCAGCGCTGCCCTCATCCCTAGCAGCCTCTCCTCGGCTTCTGCAACGGTGGGGGTGACGAGCGCTAGCGGAGGAGGAGGTGGTGGTGTCGGTAGCACCGGTCCTGGCACTAAGCCGATAATCCCCCAATCGCACCCCTTACCCGGTGCCAGCGGCGCTGGTGACAGTAACGTCCCCAACTCAACTGCTGGCGGATGGCGATCGAAGGCTGCTGAGACGGCGGCAGCCATCTCCTGCTCACGCGAGATTCGACGTAAAGTGCATGGCCTTCATGGGGAGGAGAAAGTCAGGGCTATTGTCTACCTCCTCAAGTAACCAAGCTCTTTTTTCTTTACCATCAATAGCCCCAACCTTGTCTGGGTCTAAATAGGGCACTCTTGCGCAATTCGGAATTGCTCTTCACTTGCACACATTTTTAATCTTAACTTTAAGTAATCACAATTGCTACATTGGTGAGAACAGTCGGTTGATTTTAAAAGACACTAGCTCAGTCTTCCGGAGGTATTTCGATCATAGTGGGATCTCTGCTCCAGTTTTTTGGGCTGCTATGTTTTACCAACGTCTCATCCCCTTGATTTTAATGCCAGTGAGAACTGAGTCCTCGAAAGTTTTCTAGGCCTATTAATAATTGCTCCACATTTGCATATATGAGTGCCAAAGTGAAAGTTTCGTCTGGTCGATTAGTGATGCATAAAGCTAAAACTTCTCTGGAGAACTTGTGGATGTAATTCAAAAGGGAAAGCCGACGGATTGCTGTGTGCCCGGGAGCGCGTTCGGGTGGTGGCAACTCAGGCCGTCGCGGCGATCGCCTCGTCCACCGTATCGATCCCAAGCTGCTGTCCACCGTTTCGCTCCCTCATTGGTGCGCCGCGTCAGTTTAGCGGCAGCTGCGACCACATCTGCTCTTCTGCCTTCCCTTCCCCAAGGCATTTATGCACCTGTTTAACCTCATTTATTCCTAAGTAATTGCGCCCTATCCCATCCAAAAATACTTCCTTTTCTGCTTCTGCGAACCTACTGACTTAAAGTAATATTGAGATAGTAATGGAACATGTTGCTGGAGCTCTACTTTAACCATAAGAAGAGTGTTTGGGATTTTAATCTTAAGGTAGCCTGTTTTTGTCATGATTTACGAATTAAAAGAAAGAATGTTTCTTTGCAGTGAATCTAACAAAACTCGAATGCTCAGCATGGAGCAGCCGCCAAATGTCAACGGCCGCTCACTGCTCTCGACGCAGCACCATATTCGACTTGAGAGGAGGTAAACCTACTTTACGCAAAATATCGACCCATGACTTTTAGCCATTACATTTATCTCAACATTCATTGCATGAAACCAGGATACCCATTGGAATTTGTGATGATCATCAATATTACAGTGTTCTGACGCATATAAGCGTCGGGACTTGTACAAATCAAAGTCCGAAATTTCATTATTGCTATAACTTCCGGTACAGTTTTTAACTCTATTTAGTTAGGATACTTGGAAACGGATTTTACGCGCGCTTTTACAATTTAGAAGTCTGAGAAACCGGTCAGGAGGATCGCTAGGGACGACTTTTCTGGGACGTGATGGGACACCAATGGGGATGAGCATGGGAATAGGGATGCGTGGGGGGAATTAGCAGTGGTGGTCTAGGGGGCCTCAACATCATCTCAGGCCTCGGGGGCAACGACTCTGCCGCTGATTCGCGCACCGCTCTCGACAATACCGGCCATTACGATATTAAGGTGCTCCAACAGAAAGCTCAGATGGCTGAGATCAAGCGGTGGGAAAGACTTTTTTGCTATTACTACGTTGTTCACCCCTTTTGAATAGTGTCTTTTCGCCACAGGACTCAGCAGGAAGAGGAACTGCGAGAAAATCATCCTCTCTTTGATCGTCCTCTTTTTACTCTTGGTCGACAGAGCCGACTGCGACGGTTCTGCAGCCTCGTCGTTAGAGCTCGACACAAGGCCTCTAGGTCAAATAGTGGCAACGACAGTAATGGAGGCAGCATCCAGTAGGTGCAATTGCGACATTGGTTATATGATCTGAGGTTTATGTGGAGTGCATAGGAAGCATCTTAGACCACTAACAATACAAAATGGGGGTTTAAGCATCCTTTTGATTGCATTTAATTTAATAGTAAGATTTTGGGCTTCGTCACCTATCTGGACTGGTCGATGCTAGCGATCACAATTCTCTCCTGCATTTCAATGTCACTGGAGACCCCTCATCGACGCCTCATGAATACACCAGAGCTTAAGGTATGCCGAGGCTGTGAATTGTTATATCTGGAACTTTATCTGTGGATTTTGAATAGAAAGAGCATAATTATCCAACTAGTCAGTTTTTCACCTGTCTGGTTTGTAAAAGTGATACCCATGTAAGTTTGCTTTATCAATGGACAGAATTTGCTTTGTATTGCAAGTAGAAGAGCATGTTCCTATTGTAAAATGCCAAAATTTCATTACCCTTTAACAAACCCTCTTTTTCCCCTTCTTTCAGATTGGCGAATACATTTTCTTTGTTGGAATGACAATTGAGCTTGCACTAAAGGTTTTAGCTGATGGATTTATTTTTACTCCGAATGCATTGCTAAGAGACTTCGGTGGATTTCTGGATATATTCACCTACATTGTAAGTTCGTTTTGGTGTTACAGGTTGACTTGGGTTGTTACATCCTCAAATCTCATGAATCACATCGTTTTGCTCTAACATTATCGTGGATACATGTGGGAATTGAAACTGTGTATGGTTGTGAACTGGTTGATATCAAACCAATTTACTACCCCAATCAAAGGGGATAGGAAGCGAAAATTCTGGAGATCATTGGCGATTCAATTGGAAGTTACAAGCTACGTATTAGCAACTCATCAGCCCATTAGCTTAAATATTACCTCAAGTCTTAGGAACGAGTTTTCAGACCATTCTCACGAATGCCCTTTAGCAAATGCGGCGAGTTTCCCTTTGTGGTATTAGCGGGTGTAGTCAGGTTGTTTCCCATTGCTCTCTCATTTGAATGACGCGCATACTCTATATTTCCTATGGGAAGTAACGCACACTATAACTGATCCAGGCATAATAAATTAAAAGAGACGATCATGGTTTGATTTAATGCGCCATTAAACAGCTAAAACATATTGGTAGATCCAAGCCGAAAGTGGATTTCCCGTCCATTACTTTTAGCAACCAAATTCACACACTTGCTAAATATTTACGTTGGGATCCCAAATTATGTTTTCCAAGAACACCAAACACCTTTCAAAAAACAAGGCCTCGGTCCGTAATAGTGGCCTAACATGATTCGAATTATGCTGGAATATGTTCAGTGGCGTTTCCATTTCTCAAAAGTTTACCACCAGGCTTCCATTGTCCTAGCCGAACAGTTGCCTCACCTTGGTTTTAAACGGTTTGTTTACACAACATATGGCTTGGTAAAGTTCCAGCTGCCCAATATTAGTACTCCGTAGCACTGACAGGGTCTTACAGCTACAATGCCGTTGTCAAAACAACTTGAAAAACTGCGATCTTCTTCAAGTACAATAAAATCTTTGATGGGTCATAAAACAAAGAGTTTACTAGTGTCCTAATTATTGGTATACAAGAGAGGAGGTAAATTACCTTTAAAGCTAGATTTTCGGTAGCTTACAAGTTTTTATATCGCTGGCTACTTATGCCTCAGGCTAGTTGGTGCTTCAAAAAAAACGCTTCTGCTTTGAGGTGAGCCTGACGTTCGTGAGCTACTTCATGCGAGTGGAGAAGCTGGGACCAGGTTCGGTAGGCCAGCTCTTCATGGTTCTGAGGTGTCTTAGACCACTGCGCATCTTCTGCCTCGTTCCACAGATGCGACGCGTTGTCTATGAACTGGTGCGTGGTTTCCGGGAAATCCTCATGGTGCGCACCCCTGCTTCCAGGCATACTTCTTTACTCATAACTTAATTTTTACCCTTATTTGTTTTCGATATAATAACCCCACTTCCATTCTTATCTAAATGAACATCACAAATTGGGTATCCCATTCGATGGGAACCGCGTTTTATTGCTGCCTACCATAAATCGGTATGATAAAATGCAAAAACAATTCCCCTGGTTTTCTCAGATGCTGCAAATCTGTACCAATATCATTTCCAAGACGTAAATCGAGAGCTATCTCCATTTTCCGAGTTAGTTTTCGCCCTGCCATTGCAAGGCTTGTATAAGACCACGTTTTCCCTTCCTAAATGTAGGTTACAGTGCTTCTCGTGGTATTTATCTTCATTTTTGCCGTCTACGGAGTGCATATGTTCGGCGGACGTCTAGCCATTTGCAACGACCGAACAATTACTCGCAAAGTATGCTTTCTTCTGGTTATCCCCATCCACCTAAAATCCAACGCGACTTGCAACCCATTTTTTGCTTTTAATTCTCCATGCCTTCTACTAGCAAGGTGTTAAGCCATTTTCGATTAAAAAATGACCTAGAAACTTGAGGTGGTCGTCAACCCGATCTAAAAATCAAAGATACACATATCTAAGCCCTTAAAACACAAGTTTCAGCATTACTAAAACGAATTTTACATGCTTATTCCATGAGTTTTTTTAACTTGGGAATGATGGCTATCACTCCACACAAAATGTTGTTCCAAACTTCTTTCTAAATCCTCATCCGCTTGTCGTTTCATCGCTTCTTCTCTTGCCACTGCTTTGTAGGAGGATTGTAAAGGCGTCTTTCGCCGGGAGTTGTCCGTGACTCGGATGAAGAGTTTCAAGGGACCCGCGCCGAAATTTCTGGTGCCCCGAGTATGGGCCAACCCTCGGAATTTCAACTTCGACAACATTGGAAACGCCATTCTGGCTCTCTTTGAGGTGCTATCGTTAGAAGGGTGGGTGGAGATTAGAGATGTGATCCGAGCTCGCATTGGTCCGGTATGTTTGACCTTGGAACTCTCCAATTCTAAAGATCCTTTGATCTTGCGACTAGTTTTATTCAATGAATGCGACAGGGTGATGTCGACTACCTCCTTAATGTGGTTAGAAGATTCACGAACCGGCGAATTAGTCATTTTAAAGTATTTGAAGGCCCTGAGGTCGTTCCAATTTGATTTTACTTCATAGAATGTAGTCAACAATGGACAGATGCTCTAGGAAGTCTTTCATATTTTTTTCCGAAAATTTTAAAGACACGTCGTATGCTCAAACTGTTAAATGCATCGCTGGACTGATCATAGGAGATTAAGAATAGTCTCGACAAGTCCACGCCTTTGAAATAAGTACCCCTTTTACGAAGGAGAGCTTATCTGCTTCTTTTAGACCCACGTCGTGTACATCCACCTTTTCGTATTCGTCGGCTGCCTAATCGGACTGACGTTGTTTGTGGGTGTGGTGATTGCCAATTATAGCGAAAATAAGGTAAATGGCTCTTTTGCCTTCTCATGATTCTTATCTGGTTTTTGACGGTGTCTGCGTTATAAACTAATACTAATGTGTTTACAAATATAATGCATTACTTAAACGACTAAACCTACATTTTTTAGAAATCCATGCGGGGTATGACTTTGAGAATCTGAAAGTATCTGTATCCCTGCCTTTATTGTCTATTCACAGGCTGTAAATGTTAGACTTTGACCATTATTGCCTTGTCAAATGGTAATTATGTTTTGCACTTTTCGCTGAAAATTTATTGCTTAGTTCTGCTTTTAGGGTACCGCCTTGCTGACCGTCGACCAGCGACGTTGGTTGGATTTAAAGGGGAGAATCAAGTTGACCCAGCCCCTGCATATACCACCTCGACCAAGTAAATCCCAATTTTTCAAATTTAATTTCCATCACAATTGAATGCACTCTAAAATGGGCATGTTTTAAATAGAGCTTCGGCCGGAGCCCGGTCAGTTGCCGATATCCAGTGAAACGACATTTCTGCGATTTCGATGTCTGATCTACGACATCACACAACACATCGCTTTCAAAAGAGCCTTTGCTCTGCTGGTTCTCTTCAACAGTGCTCTGCTCTTCTTTCCCGTGAGTGAAGCTGCTATCCACTCGTAGACCTTCCATTTGCAGATGAACATCAACTATGTCGATTTCCGACTAGTTTAACGAGCGTGGAGCAGAAGCCTTTCCCTGGGTGAGGATACGCTATCGAGTGCAGGTCACATTAGCCATGATATTCACCTTCCTTTTCTGCATGGAATGTGTAATGAAGATAATTGCACTCACTTTCAATGGCTACTGGCAGTCAAAGCGAAACCGATTCGACATGTTTGTCTCTATCCTTGGTCTCATTTGGATTGTCCTTCACTTCAGTCTACGTTCAACGCCGGTACATCTTTCCATCATTATTTGTTTAGATAACTGTGTGATGTTGCCGAATTCAAGCTGTATAGTTCCGAAGGTGGAGTAAAAGTAACAGCTTGTTCAGAGGTACCAGTGAGGGATTTGATAGCCCGTGGTGTATTGGAATGTAGACAAACACTCCAAGGACACTACACAGATACACAGCACTGTGGACAGTTCAGTGCCACGGTGTGCTGTTTTATGTAGGACTTGTTTTTATCCCTATATATTTGAAGAAACCATAATAACACGTACATGCCGCATTCACAGGCAAACAGAATTATCAGCAATAACTCTGGGTGGGTGATACAAATGCTCCGCTTCTTTACAATCGCCGGAAAATACGTAAGACATCTTTACATTTCTTCGTGTTTATGAGGGAACATTGTTTGAACACTCATCTTGACAACATTCTAAGGAGCTCCGTTAGGTCAGATTTGTGCTTATTGTCTAGGGCTGTTTTCCTTTGCACTCGAATACTGATTGGCCTTCAAGCTAATCTGGGACAAGTGATTATAGTAGGCCTGCCTAGACTAGCCAATGCATGCACTTCCCCTGGCAAATCCCAATTTTGTTTCACTTTATCTAAACACCCTTGCAATACCAGTTCCCAATCATTCTGTAAGTATTTGGAAATTTCAGGAAAAATTGTTTACTCAGACATCATGAGCTGTGAAGTTCCCCCTTCGCTAGTAACCACGATTTTCTGCACCAAGATTTTGAGTCGCTTTAGTTCAATTAGCGTTTGCAATTGCCACTAGCAAGCACCTTTTTACAATTGGAATCCCTTGTTTTTAAAAGAAGTACTTAACTAAAAGTTACAAACACTTAACGAGCTGTAGGTGTGTTTCGCTGCAGGTCACCTTGAAAATGCTCATGCTCACCGTGACGATGTCCATCTACAAGTCGCTCTTTATCTTGACAAGTATGGTTGTCCTGATGCTAGTTTATGGCCTAATGGGAGTTGTGCTTTTTGGCTCCGTGAAGTTTGGTGATAATCTTGGTCGTCATGCCAACTTCCACAACGCCTTTCGAGCAATCATCCTGCTTTCTCGAATCGTCACAGGTTTGTTTGGTTAAGAAGGATGAGCTCCCTTGCCTCTGAGTCAACTAAATGCTGTACTTTCGCTTTAGGAGAAGATTGGAATAAAATTATGCATGACTGTATGATCCAACCACCTTTCTGCATTGTGAAGGAAACCTTTTGGGAAACTAATTGTGGCAATGCACAGGCGTCCCTTGCCTATTTCTGCTCATTCTACGTTATCATTACCTACGTAATGTTGAATGTTCTTGTCGGTATGCGCCCTCTCGTTTGAAGTGATATTTACTCCGATGCGGTTGATTCCTTTAATAAATACAATAAATGCTTAACTTGTTGTCACCACTTATGTTGTTATACTGCGATGGCCATTCCATTTTCAGCCATTATCATGGAAAACTTCTCGCTATTCTACTCCAATGACGAGGACGCCATAATGAGCTACAATGACATACGTAACTTTCAACAGGCGTGGAATATCATTGATGTAAACCGAAAGGTAGGCTGGCCCTCCCCTACTCATTCATCTCATTCCCAGTCTCACTGTCTTTATCCATCCCTTCCCATGTGTTTAGGGGATGGTGAAAGCTTATTACGTTCGCTTCCTTCTTCGTCTCATCCCTCGTGAAAGAGTCGGCTTCGACCTATCCAAAAAGCGCGACAAGCAGCTGTTCAAGGAAATGTGCTATGAGGTCGAAACTCTGCGTGGCGGTCGTGACAAGGAAGTCAGTTTCCACGATGTCTTAATGTAAGTCTGATAGTAGTTGATGAGTAGTTGTAATAAGCCCTTGACGCACTGCACAAAGCAAAATTGCTCCAAAAAGCAATGTTCTCGCATTTCCATGAGAATCTAGCAAACTTGCTTTTCCGTATCCTCGAGGGTGCTCGCCTATCGGACGGTTGATATCACAAAGACACTTCAACTGGAGGAATTGATTGCGCGCGAGGACCTAGAATATGCCATTGAGGAAGAGGTTGCAAGACAGACCATTGCTACATGGATTGAACGATGCATATTCAGAAAGCGTCAGGTAATCTGTATGCAATGTTATAAGGAGTTAATTAGTGCCCCGGGTGCAGTAATGCCTAATTTCATAAATTTTAACAACATTCCCATCTGACTAGATGGTAGATAATGCCCTCGTTTTGATTTTGCATGCATGGATTTATGCAATGGACGAAAGGTTTATCGCTGATTTCTTGAAGGGAAATTGCTTTTCAGAAACATGGTCACCTTCATTTTTCCATGCATTCTGGATCAGACCGCCCAATCAGTGGTCAGTCTTTTGAAGATACGAATAAGGAGCTCCCTACTACAGCAAGCAAAAGTGACTTCGCTAAATCTTCCATTCGGACACGTCCATCAAAAATAAAATTCAGCCGTGACGAACTCAATGCCCGAACGGAGAGCGTTGATAATCCCCCCTCGGCTTCATCCACTAATCAGAGTCCCCCCACAACACCGACACCACAACCGATCCTCTCGCCTGTAGCAACCACCATCCGAGCTACTGACACCGCGGTTGCACGAATGGCAGGCTTCCAGGACACCTGCGAATCGCGAGGGCGCGTGAACGGTCGTCTGGACTCTAAGTCCCTGAAATCCGATGCACACATCCCAGATGGTTTGCTGTCGAACAGCATCAGTAATAAAGCAGGAGGAAGCAGTCTCCTGCCTCCACCCGCCTCTCCTTCATTGACTTTTGTTGATTCGTGCACCAAGTCCAAACAGGCGCCACCGAATGCGGCAAACATGAATCCACCTGAGACAGAACTTCACAAGGGCTTTCGGCTTACCGGTTCCAGTGGGAATTTTTTCCGTCGTCGAAGCATGCGTGCCTCAAAAACTCACACTTCGCTCTTCCCAGGCGTGGTTGAAGATTCTGATCAAGTTCCGAGACATTCATTATTTTCTGGCACTGGAATGCCAGCCATTCAAGAGGCGGGTACGGGTCCAATAAAAAATTCGTCCATCGAACTTAATGAATTAAACACTACCTCACCCAGCCTCTCAATTCCTGCTGGAGATAAGCAATTTCTTGATTCAGGTGCTAGTTCCCTATCGGAACAGGTCGGCGAGGTCGCAGAAAAGTCTGGACAGGATGAAATCCATCGAATTTCACCAAGTTGTGAAAAGCGATCTGCAATGAAGAGTTTGACTGACGAACATTCTGGAATAGTTGTTCTTACCCAAAACGTTCAAAATTCTTGCCAGGATGTGAAGTCTTGGTGGATGCAGCAAATTCATCCCGAACTACCGCCTGCTAACACAACTTCCACCAAAGATGGTCGCGAAAAAATTGCACGGGGAGCGTGGGATGAAAGTACAGAATCTTTCCTGCCATCGGTGGTGGTGACAAGTCGGCAGCCTTTAGCTAGCCGCATCCGTCGAAGGGCACATCATGGAGGGAAGATTAACGGAAGGCAAGAGTCCATCTCCTTTGCAGGTGGAAAGAAACGATTTCTCAATGATCCCGTAGCATAGAATCCCATCCATTGTGCTAGCTTCAGAAATATACAGTACCACTACTTTTTTGTAAGCTCAGCTATTTCCATCAAACCTATTACAGCTAAGCTCTCTTGCCCATTAAGTTAGGGACCAGCAGTCACATCATCAAAGGATGCAACCTGCTGGAACTTCTTAGATGTAGTCATGTGGTCAGTTTAAAATGGGTGTTGAATTCACATAAGGAACGACATGTTTACATTCGCTAATGCGTTGAGCCAAGCAGAGGGCTGCCACTAGGAAGGGAAGCAATGTGTGATGGTACCCTCTAATCCAGCCCATAGTAGTTGCAATCTCTGCACCTTTATGTAATTATAAGCCTGATTTCCCAAGTCAAGGTAAGTCCTTTGAAGCATTTACCCAAATGGTATCCGAAGCAGCTCCAATGTTATAACTTTTATCCCATCACCTCCGGTTTCACAATCTCGTGTAGAGAAAATTGGCTTGAAGAGGACATCCTGTATCGTGTGTAGTAAGACTTAATAAATTGCCATTTTTATGAGAGAACTAGATTCTGACTTCCCCCAAGAATTGGTAACGCCCTCTAGATTCTCGAGGCTGTTTTAAATTGCCCCCCTCACCACGCGAAAGGCGTATTCAAACGTCTACGCCTTGCGACGTATTTCGTGCCGCAACTGGTAGCGTTGTTTGAAGGTGTTTATGGTTTGGATAAAAGGGAACCTGTGTCTAACCATGCTGACCTTAGCGTTATGCGTGTATAGAACAAAATGAATGTGCAAATCCACGTCAAAGCAAGTGTGTCTCAATTTGGGTAGAATTTGATAGCACCTCATTGCGTTATCCACCCCCAAATGTTAAAATCCCCCTCAACTATATAGGCTCTTATCTATGTGCGTCTGCACATTCCAGTACGTAGTCTACAAAACTGGTTTCGTGCTTAAGAACATGGAGATATAATACGTTAATACCTCGTTTAACTCTTCATCTTGATCACGCAAGCACTTATCAGTAACGCGTCTTCTACAATACTCATGCGAAAACTTTCGACATCAGGGAAGACTGGGGTCGATAATTTTGGAAGTATTATAACGATTTGTCCGCCCTTGACTACATAGTGATTTGTAACTCGAGGGTTTGTGCTGTTGTTGCGAATCATGACCTCCGGAGCGTCGATAAACACAAGACCTAAAAGAGAATTGGTTACTATTTGATTTCCCTAAAATTTTAGCTCCCCGTAAATTCACTCAAGACTCAGATACTACTTTGGGTTGTCGACCACATTCGATTTCATACTGACGGATCAAATATGCTAAGCTTCATGAAATACACCAAAATGGATAAGTAGCCAGTGTTGCAAAGGGAGTTCGCTAATATTTACAGAGGTGGAGGGAAAAGGAATTAACGACCTTAATCTTGGAAGAAAAAAGGTAAACAAAAAAGCGTTGTCAAATATAGAATAAATGAGAAAATAATAATTACCAAATGCGCCAAAAGGGTGCGAATCGCATTTGATATAATGTGTAAAAAGTCGAGGTAAAAACTGGTATGTTAGACCGAAAACTATAGCAGTGATTGTATTAGGAAAGTTGGGCTTGTTGATCAATGCACACCTTAACTAAACGCTTGGTGAAGTGCTGACAAGAAAATGCAAGTTTTCATATCTGCCGACCCCGCGACTTGCTACTGTAAAAAATCGTTGAAGTCAAAATGCGGTAAACTATTAATCTGATACGACTTTTGTGGTGTACACAAAATCGGTTATGCCTTTTATGTTCTAAGGCGGTACGTTCCGATCGACACGTCTTATTGGCAGTACTATGTTTTGGTGTGTTTCCCAAGTTTATCAACTTGTTTTGGTGTATGCTTGCGATTTTGTCGCATTATTTGCCATAAATTCAAACTCTTTTGTATTTAATTAATTCAAGTCTACACTTTGCATGCAGATTTTTTGCAATTTTGAGCAGTTAGTAACTGAGGAAAATATTACCGAAGTTTTGATCCGTTTAATAAGCGTGGTACCATATTAATATTTCGAATAGTGAGACGCAGTATACAGCACGAGGTTAAAACGACTCTAAGGATGCCTTGAACTGCTTTATTGGTTATCCTAACGGAAAGTTTGCTTGTAGTGCTATCTTTGTAGACTACCTTGCATTAAATTCATGGTATTCGTCCTGGTTTTTCTACTGATGGGGTGATCATTGATAATCAACGGTTTCAGTTGACTATTCAGTGACTTTACAGGAAAACAGCCACGTAAATTTTCATCTTATCTTGGTAACATTGGTGGCTATTATCTTGAAAACATTTGTGTCCATGGTTTAGAGACCTTCCACCCTCTAGCTTCCATTGGCTATAGTACACCAAGTTCATAGTTCTTTATGGTAGGTCCCTTAAACTCAATAGAAATGCTGCCTTAGCTCGGGACGATACTCACCATTCTTCAAAATTTGGATAGTAGATTGATCATTACCCTATTGGTATTGATGCACGGAGTTTGTCTATTGCATTTTTCGCATTACCTATTTTCATCCTTAAAAAGGTTCGGCCTTGATAGTAATACATTCCTGTGGTACAAGTTGTTGGCGTGAATTATTTGCTAATAACCTGGTTTGGCATTCAGAGTAGTATTGTAGTTTATTGTGCGAAGGATACATGTAAATATGCGTCTTTATCACATGCATCTTGATAATTGGTTTTGGAGAATACTTTAGGATTAATAGGATTAGGCGCTTATTCTAACTTTCGCTTAATTGCGTTTTTATGTTCTACATTTGTTTGTTTAGATATCCTTCAATATGCTGCCCCCATTCCTCTTGATACTTTTGCAACTGGTTAGGGGCATACACCCACAAATTTCGGCCAGTCCTTCCCTTGAATCTGATAAAATGCTTCTGAAAATTCGGGAAATGTTTGATTTCGGGTACAGCAGTTATATGAAATTTGCTTATCCCGAAGATGAGCTTGATCCGATTCACTGCCGCGGTAGAGGGCCTGACCTCACTGATCGAAATAATGTCAATGTCAATGACGCGCTGGGTGATTACCAGCTCACCTTAGTAGATTCTCTCGATTCTCTTGCTGTTGGTTTTTTTAACTCTAAGTGATTTCATCTAGGTGTTTGGTAACACGACAGAATTCAAACGGGCTGTTAAGTTAGTTGCAGCTACATTGTCTTTCAATAAGCAGTCTGTGGTACAAATATTCGAGGCTAATATAAGGTTTGTAGTAATTCATTGTGACCATCCTATCACGAAGAATACTAGGGGGATTGTTATCTGCTCACCTGTTAATTACTGATCCGCAGGAGAGATTTGGTGATCTGCGGCCAGATGATTACAGCGATGAATTACTCAAACTTGCTCGAAACCTGTGCGACAGGCTTTTAATGGCATTTAAAGTAAGTCAATCATTGGTTTTTTAATTAAAGCATCTTATGATCATGCATCTATTTAGAAGTGTAAGATGTTGGAGTTTGTCGTTTCTCTGGCCTTATTTATTGCTATTTCTGATTTTCTACATATTCTGGTAGCTTGGGGCGTTTTAAAAAATTGGTGGTTTTTTAACTTTATGTCGGCAAATCTGTCATTAAGCATCATTGCAAATGCGATTCACAGCTTATTTATTTTATATTTTCTCCAAAAGGGAACGCCTACTGGTATTCCTTTTCCTAGGATACACTTGGGCTGGCGATCGGTTGAGACACTGGGCAGGGTTGATTCCTGTCTTGCTGGCGCTGGCACTCTCCTTTTGGAAATGGGAACCCTTAGTTTGCTTTTGCAAAATCCACAGTACGCGACTCTGGCGCGCAACGCCGTCCTCACACTGTGGAACTATCGTTCACGCGACACGGGTCTGCTCGGTGCGTCAACTGATGTTTTGCTAGTAAAAATATGCTTCTCGTTGTAAATGAAACTGACATTTAATTTTCTGGCTGCTTTTCTCCCCCAAATCTAATCTGTCCATCCGCTCTTTTACTTGCTTTTCGCCTTCAGCACGCTGAATGTCAGAGTGCTTCTTAATATTTTTGGGATAATCTATTAAACTCCAGTGATGCTATATATTCTGACATTACTGCCCTTAACGTTCATAATAAGTCAAGAACCTCGTTGGTGGTCTTTATCCTCGCGATATTATTACGTAGAGATTTAGTGACTCGAAATTCCTCCTTCTTGCTTGTATCTACTCAGTGTATGGCGAAAACCTTTTAATTCCCCTATAAATACCCTACCTACAAAAGTAATAATTTTGGTTTTCCCCTAAAATTTGTGTGGAACCTCTAATTCTTTCCATAGTTTTGCTTACTTTGGTTGTAAGTGGCAAACACCGCCTTCTAGACATTTATTTTCTGTTTACTCCCATAAGCTAACTACTAACTAACTTTTAGGCACTGATATTAACATACACACGGGCGAGTGGATAAATTCAATGTCTGGCGTAGGTGCCGGTCAGGACTCGTTCTATGAATATCTCCTGAAGGTTGGTAGCAATTTGCACAAGTTGTTCTTCGGTTCAAAGCATTTGCGTTTAGTAAATCTCTTCGTTTTTATGCGCCTCTCCATAAGTTCTGCCGACTTCAAATTTAACTCACAAGTTTTCCCGCAGTAACGATCCTTACGTTCCATTGTCACTGCTTTTATTTTCGTGCGTTCCGATCCCATGGAATATTGTCATCGAAAGTTTATTATTTTTAGTACATCATGTTGTTACTATGATTGGCATAAGTGACCTGGAGTTCCCTCATCTGCCCGTATAATTCCCTAATGTTAGATAGACTGCAGTTTTATTTCTTAGGGTGGGATTCTTTTTGACGACCCCGAACTGATCCAAATGTTTGAAGAGTCTCTAAGGAATTTTCGGCAAGGGTTGTGTGGATCTTCTTCCGCGCGTCACTTTGCATGTTCCGAAGGTCGTCCTTCGGTCTATTGGAATATCGATATGTTCACAGGCGAAGTGGTTAATACCTGGGTCGATACACTGCAATCCGCCTGGCCTGGAATACTCGTAAGCTTTGCTTCGCATTCACTTTTCACCTTCACCTTGGACGTACGTCGCTGGTTGACATTACTAGGTGTTGTTTATCCCTTAAACCAATTCAATTTTGTATCTCCCAATAGCATCCGTATCAGCATTCAGCTTATTTTGCCTTCACTTCTACATTATTGACCCAGTTTTGCAATGAATACTAAGCAGCCTATCAATCCTCGCTTATTGCGACTTTCAGGAACTCAGTGATTGCTAATACACAACTACATGTTAAATTTGATGCCAATTGTCACGTTTGAACTCCTCAATTTCGAAGAAGCCCCACTGCAGTTGAGCTTTTTTCTCTACAGACGCTGGCTGGGGAACTTCGGGATGCCAAATGCCAACACGAACTTCATTTATCAATATGGCGGCGTTTTGGTTTACCTCCCGAGCGTTTCAACCTCATTCTAAGCAGGTCGGAACTTGCCTTTTATCCCCTCCGTCCGGAATTTGCTGAGTCCACGTACTACCTCTATCGAGCAACTAAGGATCCCGTTTATCTTCGGATTGGAGCCATGATAGTTAATAATTTGGACCATTACACCCGTGTAAAGTAAGCTACTTTATTTGTCCGGCTCCTTCTATTTTATTCGACTATTTTAAACCTCTTTATGAGTTGAAGCGCTATCGTTCCATATGTAACACGCATTCCCCCTTATGCAGCCAACTTAAGTACGTGATGGGCAGTAGCATCCTGGGTTTTGAGTTTTTCCTTTCGTTAGGCATACGCATGGTCCAAAGTCCCTAATTTTGCATTTTGCTGCTTAACCAAATACTTTTCTCTTACATTCAGATGTGGCTTCGCAACAATTCACGACGTTCAGGATATGACCTTAGAGGACCGTATGGAGAGCTTTTTCCTAAGTGAAACATTAAAGTACCTGTATCTGGTGCGTGCCCTCTGACCTAACTGTTACTGTTCATGCCCGTTTACGCATGCCATTGTCGGAGTTAAGTAATCGCGCAGGTATATGCCCGCCAATTTTTCACTTTAACAGGCAAACCGCACTTCTGTTAGATTCCTTTGCCATTTCAGTCATGCAAGCTTTCTGTCTAGTGTCATGCTGCCTAGTACCTACACACCTAAATGCCGAAAGACATCTTTTGCCTCTGTTAAAATTAAGTTCCTGTTTGCACAAATTGTTCATTTCCAGCGATGCGACTTCAATAGGAGGCCCTTTTGTGTTTGAAATACTGGTGAGAACGGTGACGAAGTCGACGTCTAGACAAGAAGCTTGTGCTACTGTGAGGCCTTAAGACACTAAGCGACTTCTTTGTTGCAAATCTGTACCCGCGTAAATAATGAACCTACCTTGGTTTATTCTTGACCGGGAATGAATTGCCTCCTAATATGCAGTAATTCCTGGCAATATACCGTTCCGTCCTGCACGCACTGAAAATCAGTCATCTTTTTATAATCTCAAGCTCTTTGACGAGTCCCACCCACTGAATGTGCACGAGGAGGACTATATTTTTACGACACAGGGCCACATCCTCCCCATTAGTCGCCTTCGAAAGCTTGCCAGAAACCTACCTAACAGTCCGTTCGGAAATGCCCAGCTTACGAATCACTCGCCGTCGGTAGGTCAATCTCTCATAGGTCCGTCATGCGTTCTTACAGCTAGCCTTCGGGATGATAGCACTAGCTTCGTCAACCTAAACATTCTAAATATTTACGGTACATTCCTCAGTGAACAACGAAACAAACTGATTGCTTTACTTCGTCAAACCACACTTTTATTCACTCTGGTACAACACTCGAGTAATTTCCGGGTCGCAACGCAGCTGACAACCTTTCTCCATTTTTAGTGTGAAACAAATAACTGGAAGAGATTCCTTTAACGCCTGATACCCTTCTTCATGTGTCCTCTCCACTGACCCCATACAATTTGTATATGGCCTTTATAATAAACATCACTATTGAGTATTACTTCGCTCACCCTTCAGATGACTCAAGCGGCTAATTCAACGATCATTTAGACACCCGTTTCACGTAATGAGGGCTGATGCCGGGGGCCCGATGACACAAAAACCGAGGCGTTAGCAGGAAACGTTCAATCTTTTACCTTAGAGTTGGGTCAGGCGGAACACGTGCTATTCAAACTAGGCAAATCAATAGGTGTCCCGGGTTCATAGCTGTTAAGGGTTCGCACCAAGAGGAATAGATGGGCGCACTCGATACTACCGAGGCCTCCGGAGATGGCAACGGGGTGAGTCCCTTCACGGCTAGCGAGAGTCCGACCATGGAGGTTCTGCGAAACTTAACCTTTTTTGTCGGTGAATTTGGACCACAACGCGGAATTTCCGCCGATCTCGCTCGCCGTCTAAGTGCTTTTCCGGTCAAAACCATCAACCTGGAGGAGAGGTATCGCCGCAGCGAGGAACGCGTTAGAGTGAGTTCCCCGATCCACCATGGATAGGGAGCGAGAGTAGTAACCGGAGCCAGGAACTCATTTCTGTGGGCTCAGATTGGCTCCTTCCATAAACTGCAAAATAGCGTGATTTACTCCCTGTCTTGGCTGCGGAGATGGGTACGGGCGCGTGTCCATTTACAATACAACGTACACAAGCCAACAAATGAGTAGTTATAGTTCCAATCCTTACTTTCGTCATCACAAAGGTATGCAAGCCAGCAAACGATAAGTGTTCACTTTCAACAATCCAATAATAGGTTTTACCAGTAGACATGGCATTAATCCATTAGTTTAAATCATTCGTTTTGTCGAAATAGATGATGAAGGAAGAAAGGGTGCGCAAAGTTCACGAGCATTACCAACACGTAATGTCCACCGCAATGAAGAAGAAAAAACGACAAACGGCAAAGATGGACGAATGCGGGAAGACATGCGCAGAATGATCTGCGAATGCATTTAAATGGAAGCATACCACTAATCCGGAACGACTATTACCTTTTGGTTTTGCGGATATCATAATTTCACCTCTCTTCAACAGTTCCGTTTGTGTAGCCTTTATTTTACATAAATTAATGATCTTCGACAGCTCATCGTTACCGATTCCCGTGAGCGTGGGTACCGTAAATACCCTCATTTCTTGAGATTGATTTGAGCCAATTTCGGAAGTAAGCTCAATGTTTCCAAAAATTCAATGAAGTAGGAATGATTGGTAATTAATGTCTTCGTACACAAAGCCCTATTCCCTACCACAATGCGTGAGCAAGTAGTATGTACAAAGGTACTAGAAGTACCAGAAGCGTCGCAAAGTACGGAGCATTAGGCTTGATGACCGCTTGAAGTTACCTGGAGAGAGGCAAATAAAAAAGAAATTCATATCACACCCTTCTAGCGGCTTGCAAGCGATCTCTGATATCCTTCACGCGTTGGTACTGCTTGCGAATATCCTCGTCGGTGATGACAAAATTCTATTCTGTGAAATAAGTACTAAATGATTTATACCTTTACGTATGGTTGATTTTGGTTTAGCATAGCGCAAGGATTCTGCTCAACTGTCCTTTCCTGGCCAGTTATAGGTCCATGCTTTGAAGACAGAGAAACAATCAGATTCTGCAATAACTGACTTTTGTTATACCCAGGTACACCAGCCGCTATAAACTAGTAATTTTTTTACAAATCACAACCTACATTCAATCCCCGGTGGTAGGGTGGAACGCATGAGCGTTTTCCCATCACGGTGGTCAACAGCATAACGATCGGACAAACGACGCTCTGAGAACAACTAGATTGTAAGAGCAAACTAAAGAGATCTACCTGTTTCAATGACTCCTTTATTGGTGACTTGTCAGACCGATTACTGTCTGCGTGATTCAAAACTATGACGGGTTTCGGAAAATTTGGAGTTGTGTTTCGCTGAAACCAGTCGTATTCCACATCCTCTGTCTTGCACTCTGAAAGAGTTAATCAACTGGAAAGCTACTTTTAACGCTGTTCTGCTCGCCGAGATGCGGGATTCTGTGTTTCAACAATGGGCTTGAGAACTTTCCAGTGCGCCAATCAAAAGATGAAATATCAAACTTGTCTCCAAGCGCATTTTGCAGCTCCTTTTGTGTTCGGATCTTCACCCCGTTCGGACTAAACGGAAAATCGTGAGCCCCACAAACCTACGAAATGTAAAAGACCACAGTTTTCCCACTATTTAACCCATCCGGTCTCAGGATCTCTTCCCGCTTCCAGCCGACCGGAAGGGCCGAGGCCGACTTTTGTGCAATGGGCATTGTATGATTAATGGTCACTTTTTGGAACATCATATTTTGAGCGATTTGCTTATTAACACTTAAAGGAGACTGCGATACATACTTCGGATGAGTTGCCATCCGTAGCCTAAATAAGCCATGAAACTTTGGCTATAACACCAAATGAATGCTAAAGGACGTTTTTAAAAAAGTACATTGGTCCATGCACGAAAACAAGTCGATTAATGTATTCCAGTTTATGCGCCTTATTAATTTTTTAAATCTCCTAACCATCTTTTTTAAATTATTAAACTGTGTGTCCCTTGACTTTAACATATCACACGATTTTCAACAATTCTTACTAAACCGAATTCTTCCACTGTTGTATTACCTGTTTAGAAAATCGGTCTGTACGGCATCTGCGTTATTTGCTCAAAATCAGTTAAATAACAAGAGAGTTGTAGATACGTGTTTTGATTAAATACTTTTGCAAACTAAGCATAAATTAAAAAAATATGATATTGTTGACTTTTAAAGTGATCGTCACGGTGCTTGGTTCTGCCGGGAGGTTCTACTGGGTCCTTTGGTTTTGATGTTCATGTCCTGCGGTAAGAGGGTTGCTGCTTCGAATAGTGGTTCCGACACGTCGTTGTCAAGTCTAGAGGTTTTTTCATTTATGCTACTTACTTTAAGGTTAGGATAAACCACCTATCAAACAATCGAAGTCCTCCAACAATATAAGTTATGAAAGGTCCGCAAACGGGGATAGAATAATCGATTTGACGGGCAAGAAATATGCTTGTGTACGCTCCTTCCGTGGCCGAGTGTTTGTCGACATTCGCGAGTATTATGAAGATAAGAATGATGGAGGATTAAAGCCTGGGAAGAAAGGTATTGCTCTCTTATAACTTTATGCCTTTTTGAGTACAGTCCCCTACCTGAAGCTTTCCTTATGGTGAATTTTATCTCCGGTTTAGGTATTTCTCTGAACAGAGACCAGTGGGAAAACCTGAAAAACCTGGTCGGGATCATAGACGCTGATATGAAGGAAACAAACTCCTGACTATTTTTATAAATCGAAACAGTCATGGCGCAATAAAGTCCTTGCTGTAATGTTCCTGTCACTTGGCTATCGCTGGTAGTCAGGCTCCACCTGCTCGTACAAACGCCCATGATATCTGGCTGCGTTTGACCAACCAACCTCCCACGCCTTATTAGGCACGGACCCAAGTACCGTTCGAATGCGTTGTTTTTTCCACAATATTTTTCGACCGTCTACGTCACACCTTTAGAAGGACGCGAACTATCCCGCATGCTCCGATGCACTCGCTCTCAGTCAAAACCATGCACATAACCTGATACAGCACTGACAGCAGCAAGTCCGGGTGCCGCGCATAGTGTCCTCAAACTTGCGAGATCGTGGACAAAGGCCGCCTTTAACCTGTAACAAATATCTTTCCTAGACGTTCTTTGTGTGGCATATGCTATAACCTGAACGGCTGGCTCTGCGAAAATCAGAAAATTAGTAAGAGACCAGTGCGATGGAAACTGGAAGTAGTGGCGTACACACGCCTTGAGCATAGGGAATCGAAAGAAAGTGGCGGAATAGACGGTGTAATACATAGATTTCAAGAGTCCATATCAAGAATGAAAAGCATTTCTGGGTGCGCTAGTCCAGCATCTCTAAAAGAGGGGGGGTCTGTTGGACTGTTGGGTTCCCAATCATCTACCTGCCTGGGCGGAAGTTCGTCGATGCTGTCGCTGTCGTAGCTTTCCGCGTTGGGAATGTATTCTTCAATGTCACTTTCTTCCCCTGGACGGCATTCGATTATTCGCTTTGGGTAATTAGATTCTACAGCAAAGTGTTTTGGAGCATCCTCCTGGGAGATGATGAAGTAGTAGAGAAGCTAGAAGGACATTAGTTACTTAGTTCTCACGGTCAAGCAGGACAAAATTGGTGCAGATCACACATAGTGGTCCGTCACAACTCCAATAAAACTGCTCATAAGCCCGGGGCGTTGAAGTCTTACCTTCACTGAGTCCTTGACAGAAAACAGGCGCTGAACGCGACGCCCGTTGGGCAATTTGATGGATAGTCGAACAACTTCTGCGGAAATGGGTGTGGAAGGTTCGGCAGGGAGAGAGACGGCCCAGCGGCGTTGACGGCGGAGTCGAGCGCAGGAAAGAAGCCTCTCACGGCGCTGCGTCTCTGCCGTCTCCTGAGCAAGACGCGCTTCCTCCTCAGCGTGAGCAGCGCGTTCTGCTGCCTTAGCCCGGTCCTGTGCAAGTGAAGCGGCAAAAGCTTCGTCCTGTTCTTGCCGCAAGCGCATTGACAGCTCACGGTTCGCCCTGTAGCCAACCCGAAAGGTTTCACATCCACTCGGAACATATTTAGAAAACAATCAGTTCGTTGTCGATGTGCTGGTACGGTTCGAATGAAGTTTTGCTAAGTTAAGTTGAAGACTTTCAGGTAAATAATGTTTCCTCAAAGTAGAACGAGCAGCACAAATATTTCGGTTAGAGTGAGACTAGAAGACTGCGTCAGGTGCATACGTCCATTTGGAGAAAGCTAAGTGTTTCTGGTGAGCAAACCCCATTTCAATCAAGATAAAAATAGCTCAGATTGGTTGAATGCTCCGTACGGGAGCGTGAGGGTGGGGGAAAAGGAGGAGTTCGTGTTTCAAACATGCGAGTAACAAGTCGGTCTACCTGTCGGCTCGTTCTGCCACCAAAGTGGCCTGATGGTCATTCATTATGTTCGTGAGATGTTGAATCAAGACGGGTGCGCTATTGAGACCCTCAATTCGGCCAAGAAGAGCCATACGGGTAGGCGAGCCAAATGACGTTTGCAAGTATGCTTAAAGCAAAAAAAATTACAGTTACCCGAAAAACCGCAATGGCCAATATCGAAGTCAGTTTAAAATGGTGAAATAACTGGTAAACTGGAATGCTATGAAACCAACCAGGGTTACTGGATAAACCAACAACACCGATGAAAGGGTACGTATTTTCTCTCAAAATCTGAGAAACACGATAGCCCTCTGCAGAATTAACACTGCAGGCCCAAAACAGCAATTGTTCCGTGCTGTTGAGGAAATCCAGGAAAATTGGATCGAGAAGAGTATCACTGAAACCACATGGAATCAATGTTAAGATTAGAAGCAATATTATCGTCCAACCGCAGTTAATCCAGATAAAAAGTAACACAACTTACCGACAAAATGCATCAGTATCCTCGTGAGAATCGCAATGGAGGTAAATGATTAAGAAGCGCAAACTTTGCCTGGCTTCCCTCAAAGCCTCACCATAGGTACCATTATAGAAGGGGGGCACAGAGAGTGAACGGATTACCGTATCTACGTCACTCTCGTCCTGACCTTCATGAGCAGTAGATAGGTACTTTCTCTTAAAATCGTCAACGAAGTCGCGGACATCGTCCGCGGAGCAGCTATTGCTAGTAAAAATATATGAATTTGTTAAGAAGAGAACACAGGGGAACTATGCATCGGGGTATACAGAACTGCACACAGAATCGATTCTTATTCGACTAGCACAAAACTGTGTAAATGACTTCTGTTTTAAAACACCCTCAAATCTGATTTAACCCTAAGTGGGTTAGAAGAAACAACCGTAAGGCAGAAGTAAGCATTTGTTGAGCGATGAGCCATGAGCGATGGTAAGAAACATTACAGAAAAATTAATGCCGAACGACTGTAAGATTAAAGAATAACCAAAGAACAAATAGGAATGCACTACACTACAACTGACTTACAAAGTCGAGAGTCTGACCAAATGAAAGACACTAAAATCAACACAATGAACATTTGACAATAATTACCAAATTATCAACCGGAAATATCGAAAAATATTACATTGGCAAATTGTGCACGCAGCACAAATCAGAAAGATATATAATGCACAAAACTGCTAAAAACAGCAAGAAATGAATGAAACCAATGCGTTTTTGAGACTAGTGTAATTGGACTCACATAGAAATTGGAAAAAATCACAAAATAAGTTGCATGCCAAGCGAAGCGGAGCAAACACAAATGAGGATAGTTGTATGTACCACGGAAGCTGGTCACGTGGAGCATAGTAGACATATTGATTTTGTGGTGAGATATCAATCTAGAAGTGAACAATTGACATGCTGCCTACCATAGGAGGAGGAAAGTTTCGCCTGCGAACTCGTTGATCAGCTGGATCTCCATAACCCATAAAGCTGTTAACGGCCCTCTAAAACCCAGGTTAAGAAGAAATGGAGTTGCCTCAAGATCCCAACTACTTGATTCCAGGATGGTTTTTGCGACATCATCTTCGTCGATGCCAGAGATGTCCTAGAGCATGAATCAAGAAACACAAAATTATACTTTAAAATGCGCGAGTGCTGACAACTGGTGCGCATCCAATTGCGACTCTCCCCCCGACGATGTAACCTCTAGTAAATCCTCCCTAGCCGAAGCCATCCAAATAACAATGTGGGCTGCAATATATCGGTGGTCCAATTAAAATCGTGAAACAAAAAGGTCTTGTGAACAATAAGAACAATGGAGAATTAACAACTCAAATAAAAAACCATTTTGTAAAAGTTTATCACACCACAGAATGGGCATTAATGAACGTCAGCTTGTACAAATATAAAATCTGTTGCGATAAGAGGGGAGAGTTCTTTTGTCCAAGCTAATAACACCAACTCCATTATTTTTTAATGCTTGTATTCACAATGTCAGTAGATTGTTGGCTACCAATGACTCTTTGTGAAGCCTCTATGTGTTGCCTTGGGATCAAGTTGCCTGGCGAAATTATTGTGGCGGGTATCTCACATAGCCCTTTATTAATCCAAGAGTTAGATATCGGTTCATCATGTACCTACCTCTTTACATATCATTTTTAATTCTGTCACTAGTCCATCTTTCGTGTTAGCCATCACAACGTAGTCGATGCTGTCAGCAAACATCCGCAAACTAATGGATCATGGCATAGACTTTATATACGAATGAGATGATATTTGGACGCAAAGACACTCGGACATCTTGTTAACTTGACTAGATCTGTAGCTTCGGTGGGTTAATGTTATAGCCATCACTAGTGTTTATGGCTTGTTGTAAGAACACTGAACTAAAGGTAGAGGCCGAACATTAGTTCCTGATGGTACTGTATTTTTATTTTCAATTCTCCTTGCTTCGTTATTCACACTATGGAGCTACTCAACTGCATGCGGCTTTGTTTTAACTCCATTACAGAGAGGTGAAGGAGGTATCGCATTATCTCATGTTTAATGTGAGCTAAAATCTTGGCAGATAGTTCACGGTCATTGTTGCTCCCGCCACCAAAAGCATTCCTGTGACACGCGAAAAAAGACAGTTGCTGAAGGTAGAAACCATTTCCAACCCCCCTGTTTTAAGGCATCACTGATTCTCCTAACCTCATTATGCGCACATCCTCCGCCCCTGCGAGGTTTGTCATCCAGGCAGTGTCCTTTTCGATTAGATTTATTTTAAGATGCCGTTAATGAAGCACCCTATAATCAGCATGTGAAGGTAATTGGAACTGATGCCATGGCCCAGAAATCCCTCAAAAGTACGAAGGCAACAAATAAGGGCAACTCTTTTTTAAAAATGGAAGCTGCAATCGCAGCCATGACGTTGCGTTGTTACCAACAGTTTACGACTAATTCCCCTTTTCTTTTAAGCCATTAAAATAACCCAATTTCGTATTACGAAAAGAATTTTGTTAACTACTGAAGACTAGTTTAGGTGAGATTAACGGAAGATAGATCACTAATAATTTACCCTTTCGCAATCAGCTTGTGGAAGGAAACTAACGAGTCTTAGGTATTTGTCGCCGCGTGCTTGAAAGGAACGTGCTTGAGAAAGGAACGTGCTGTATATTTTGGTAAATGTGGTCGTCTACGCAAAATGTTTTATGAATTTTTCTCCACACATTCTACACTTAGATACTTCCTCAATGTGTACAGGCTATCTTAGCAAAGAAAAGTAGACAGCCATAATGGTTCACTAAAGATGCTCTTGATGTGCTATTGATGTGCAGAATAGACGAAGGGCTTACATCATAGTAATGAAGCGAAATCACAGGGTAGAAGTACAGTTATGGAAAAATAGCGGGACAAACAGGGAGGATATAACAACTTTGCTCTGATTAGCCTTTTAATCTAGAGGCCAGTAGTAAATACAGGTATCATAACAATCGAACACTCTCAATTCCACAAAGAGGAAATGCAGCTCAAAACACCTAAATCTTGATACCTGTAATCCTTTACTTATCACTAGTACACAGGTCTCACTTTCGTTTAATTTCTCCAAGCGTTCGTAACGCATGAAGCTTCAGATTAGAGATAGAAATTCTCGAGCCTCTTTTGGAAAAAACATAAAAAATAAATAACTTTACGTGACAATGCAAATTTTCAAGCACTGCGGCTGTAGTGGCCAAGAATTTGATCGCCTGTGTGCTTAAGCAAGATGACAATCCATTCTCTGCAAGATGACTTTAATGCCTTATTTAATTGGTTTTCGGTTTGGGTTATGGTGACCTGAGTAGCCATATTATCCCATCCGGATGTGCTGGCCTCCAGGCCATGCCAAAAGAACCAATTCCTTCATATTTGCTAGATACACATCATCTGCCCCTGTGCCGAGCCATCTTTTGCCTTCAAGGTAGTTTCGAAACGTCAAAATGACCTTAAACTCGACTGTTATGAGATTATTAGCCTTTCTCTACACCGCTAATACACATTTCCCCTTAACACATAGTTTTATTACGACTGTAGCAATAGTCAAATACTTACGCAGTCATGCAAAAAAATAAGGAATAAAATTTTGGCAAAATAATGGTATTTACAATTGGTTATTAGTCAATAAAATTATTTGCACAATGCCACCTTCGCGATAATGAAATTTATTAATTTATTTTATGCAGGTTTTGTTGAAGTTTCTGTGATACACTTGTTCCACTACGTTTTTTACGCGAAGCATTAATATTTAGGTGTTTTTATTTTTTCCTCTACCTTTCGTGACTTCAACTGATTCCACCTTTTTACGGAAGGTCTATGATGACATTGATGCTTGCGGTCCCAAATTCGGCTCTTGTGTTAAGCTGCACTGTTCCGCTTGTGCGCGTGATCGGACACAATGAACGTCGTAAAGTTGAATGGTGTTAAGGTTTATAATTTAACGACTGATAGGTCTTTACCAGAGTGGGCCTCAAGAGCCGAAAAACGAAAGCTCTTGACAAAGGATCCTGGAGCCGAAAACCACATAGAGCTGATTCATGAATTAGAAATGCCGGACACATCGACGTTCATAACTTGCTCACCGGATCAGAAGTACCTATTTCTTCTCGGCCGCTATAAGCCTCGCGTTCGTTGTTACGAGCTGGGAAACCTTTCCATGAAATTCGATCGTTGCGTTGATTATCTTCCTACTCGAATGACGTGCTTGAGCGATGACTACTCGAAGTTTGCATTGCTAGAAGAAGAACGTTGGATTGATGTGCACGCAGCTGGCGGCCATTACTTCCGATTTCGAGTCCCGCGACCTGGTGTTGATATACATTACACTTCATCCAAGTGTCACCTACTCATTACGTCCACTGGCAATGCTGTTTACCGAATGGATTTATGTGAAGGAAGGTTTGCCGGCCCCTTATTATCCTCCGACGTATCGGAGAGCTATAGTGCAAGTTGCTATATGCCAGAGCTTGACGTCCTCCTCTCCGGCACGACTAGAGGTATCGTTCAGGGTTGGGATCTACGAAGTGGGGAATGGACTTTCAATCTAGATGTGTGTTCTTCAGCTCCAAGACCGTCAGAGTTGAACACGTTTGTTCGTTTTTCTTGTTCAAATCTTACTCACAGAGACCCACTTAATTTCGCTGTTGGTACAGCCGAAGGTCTGGTACACATTTATGACATCCGTCAAACCACTAGTCCATGGCACACCAGGGACACCGAATACAGATGGCCGATCAAGACTATCAGTTTTCACGATGATAAAGTTCTGGCGGTGGTCGCTCATTGTCTGAAAATATGGTACATTGACACGGGCAAAACCTTTGTGGGATTCGAAACGGGTCCCTTCGATATAAACTGGATGTATCACTTCCCGAAGAGTGGGCTTATTATGCTTGCGAATGACTCACCAAAAGTCTTGCGTTATTACATACCCCTGCTCGGGGAAGCGCCCTACTGGTGTAGTTATCTCGACCAGCTGGTAACCGAAGTCGAGCATGATGTGATGACTATGTATGACGGGTATAAATTCCTAACAAGACAGCAGCTGCTTGAATGCGGTATGATGGATCTCGTCGGCACTCGGTTTCTACGCGCATACATGCATGGCTACTTCGTTTCAAACAAGCTTTTTATGAAGATTAAGGAGAGGATCAATGCAACTACCCATTACTCGAAATCCGTCGCTCCAACTAGCATACAAACGGTGGCCAAAAAGGATGAGAAGCAGGCAATACTTGCTCTAGAGATGGAGGAGGCAGCCAAAGATGAGCGGTTTTCAAAGTTGAAGCTTTCAAAAATGGCTTGTGACACTGCCAACTCGGAATCCGATCTAATCCGAATCCATCAGGCTCGCCTAGAGAAAAAACGACAAAAGAAGGAGCTCCGCAAGGCGAGGGCAACACGTGCCAACGCTCTCATCCAAAGAAGCGATTAGCCATGACCCCTATACACTTACTGTACTTAGTTATGTAAATAAAACCCTTAGATTTATTACTACCGCTCTTCCGTTGCCTAGTTAGCACCAGTCGTTTCGGAAGGTGAATGCCTTTTTAGGATTATGAACCGGGGCAGGCGTCGCGTCGGTGCAAATTCGAGTCTTGCGAGCCTTCGAGATGGTGTGAAAAGAAGGCTATTCGACCCATACATCGTGCCTGTCGCCCCTGACCCTCGAACAGTAATTGGTCGGCTAATTCCTCTTTCTTTCGCGGAACCTCATATTCCCTCAGCATTACGACAATTAGACTCCAGTTCAACTCATAGGAAACCAGAAAGGGCTTCAGAAAAAGACTTTCAACTACAATTGGTAGGTGAAATTGGCTAACTTAAGGCAGTTGGCAGTTCGCAACCAAAGCATTTGTAGATTATGCCTTGGGTAATTCACTGGAGAAGCGTAAACTATCGTCCAAACTGGGAAGCATTAACTCAACAAGGTTCACGGCACCATCGGCTCCGGGCGTGCGGTCTTCCATCGCTCACCTTCTCATGAAAACTGACGAGATAGCCTTCTTGGACAGTAACATTCTCTCCCTTTTCTCAAAGCCTTCTGAGTGGTCAGTCTGGCAAGCCAAAAACAGATAATTCTACTGCTTCCTCAATTTTTACTAAGGCTATCAAAACTACAAAGCTTGATTCGCGGTTTCTTATGCGTTAAAAGGTACCCAAGCGAGCTCAATGAAAAGATGAAAAGGAAATCTTCCACCACGTCAGGCTCAGCAAAGCGTGTTAGATTTGACGACTCTTCAAAGGTGGTCGACGGTGATGGTTCAAACGAAATGGTACCGGATCAGGCCCTGCTTGATGCTGCCGAGATAAACGAAGGTAAGCTCTTTAACACCTTTATCAATCCAAGTCTATGGGTTCAGTCTTTTAATGAGGCAAAATGAAAAATAATGCAAAAAAGACAACGAGAATTTGATTCCTTGTACCATTGGTTTTACGGTTTCTGAGATCTGAAAAATGAGATTAGTAAATTGAGATTTCACCTTTATCTCCAAAGATAGGTTAGGCAGGTACTGTAAGGTTTGAAAACATTGAAAATGTTTGAAATGGGTTATTGAAGTTGGTGTGGTTTTTTAAAAATCACAGATGATGATGGTGAGAACGTGTTGAAGGAAGGGGTAGATGAGTCTGCAGAAGCGGAGAATCAGGAGGATAAGGACTCCGAAGACGGACGGTGGAACGGGGAGCCAGTGGAGGAAGAGGAGGAGGAGGAGGGTGATGACTACTGCGAAACCTACTTTGACAATGGCGAGGGTGATATCGATGATTTCAATGTGCAATTGTATGAGATGGGTGAGGAACCCGATGGTAGTTCCTACTACGACTGATGTGTACATCTTCACCCCCACGTTGTGTATCTACTATGTTGTTATTGCAGCTCTCACTTGCGTCCCGAATTTGAAAATACTAAGTGTAGGTCCTGGCGTAATGTTGTTCCAGAAGAACGCAATCAGAGAGACGTAAAAAGGTTATGGTTTCGCAAAGCGTGATACTACATATAACTTCAACAGCTAACTGTTAATACGTTCGTGGGGTAGCGGGAGAGAATTCTCGTTCACGTACCTGGTAATTGGTAATCCCGCATACTCATCATCTTCGCGAGCGAAGTAGAGCGTTTCTGTACCGGAGCTTGCAGAGGCAGCAGGCTTATCCTCCACCGCTTCTACGGCAGGCGCAGTGGTTGTGCATCCCTTGACTGTATGAGCGTCAACACGAGCGTGGTAACAGATAGCATCAATGGGGAGCCGATTGGTGAGGTAGCTGAGCTCATAGGGGCACGAATGACAACGTCCATTCTTTGCCGTCTCCAAGGCTGACTCAACTGCAGCTCGCAGGCGAGTGGCCCGTGCAGCCAGCTGTTCGCAGTGAACCGCAACACCAAACTGGTTGAACTGGCAGTTCTCTAGCACTGCAAGCATTTGACGCTGAGCAGGAAAACCGAGGCTGCGCTCCGAGAGAGCGTACAAGATGTGGTTGAATTCACGAATCCACTGTCCGTGGCTCACCTGAAAAGAAAGCCATCTTCCAGCATTCGGAAAGGCTCAATTGCCGAGCTGCGGTTTTCCTTTATGGTCCCTGCGACGATTAGCTTTGCTACAGGACGAATTTTTAATTTAGGATTTGCAGACTATTATCGCGCTTCGAAAGCTTCAGTATGTATTTACCCGAAACTCCAAGTCAACAACACTGAGTCAATCCTAGAGTAAGTAAGGTTTATCTTAAAACTGGTGCTATTTCCTTACATCATAGTCATCTACGGATTTCGGAAAATATGCTGCAGTTGGAACAATTTGTTGTTTGAATTCAAAATTTATTCTCTTTTCGGTTCGATTTGTTACTGCAATAACGTGTAAAAGGTAAGAAATATAGCCTTAAAGAAGGCCGTAGAAACCGCTCACTAGGACAAAGTGGCCAGCATAACCCATTATTTCAGGTGGGTTTTCGACAGGAAACGAAGAAGCGTTCTTAATTTGAAGCTGGTGTAGCGAAGAAGCGAAGGCCTGAGATACTGGTGGCTGTCGAAGAGGTAGCAGAACTGGTAAGAGAGGGGTGTGTGTGAACCTTTCCAGTGAGCCAATGGACGAGAAATCAGGAGTCGGTTTGGTGGATTGATTCGCAGCAAATTCGCACAAGTCGAAAAAAAAGTTGAGAGCCCTCCAGAATATCTTTCGGTGGCGCAAAAAATGAATTATTTATTTGGAGAAGGTTGATAAATTACGGGAAGCACGTGAATAACAAAACTTCAATGCGCGGTTATGTAACAGCAAGAGATTAGACGTAAATGCAATGAGAATAACAGGACTTGTATCAAGAGAGCCCAAAATTGAGAAGTCTTAAGACAAGGCCGAGTCAGTTAGTGACGAGCGGCCTTCAATTATCAGCTTTTGAAGTGAGTTGAGTTAAAAGAAAGCGAAACCTGGTGGCTATTTAATCTGTTGACTTAAGCCATGCTTCCTACCTGATGACTGCATTCGCCCTGACACTCGCGCCACATTTGACACCCCTTATGACTGGATTTTGTTTCAGCGATAAACTCATGAACTTGAGATCTAGGTTTTCCATTGTTCAAACCAAAATTCTATAAATGCAATGTAAGGTAAACGCAAAACTTACTCGCTCACGCATCAGAGGATTTGTGAATAGGGGAATGGATCTTCGTTTGTAACTTCGCTGAATAGCTTCGCCGGTCTGATTTGAAAGGAGTGAATGCAGTGCAGAAATACGCACACATCACATGGTTAACTTTTGCAGCACCGCTTTGCATTAAACACGCAATGTATGGCTGACCAGTTTAACAGAAGACTGTCGATGGTGCACTTTGAAGATAAATCTCAGCATCACAGCAACATAATTACCAAAATGCAAAAAAATCACCGGACATGTCACAACCTAATACAGAGAAGCCTGCAGACGTTGAGTAGTAGAGACATCTCAATTTCAACTTACAAAAGTACGTGCGCTCGCAGGCCGTCAGTGTCAGGATTACTAAAACCTGTACTAATCTCTATTCAACGGAGAAATTTATGCTAACAGCTAAAATAACCAGAATTGCTAGTGTTTTGATCCTTCAAACATGTGATTCAGCAAGGATGGTATAATAATAAGGATGACATTACAGGGTCCCAAATGTGGCAACTTTAAATCCTCCCAGTAATTGGACCAACATTGAAAATGAACAAAGCTCTACGCGTACACAGGAAGCCCTCTTCAGATCACTAGCGAAAATGCCATCAATCTGCAGATTTTTAAGACTATTTCCGACATTGGTTGCCTGAATTTCTCCAACTTGCGTAAGCTTTGTGTCCAAATGACCTTTGTTTAATGAGCATAAAAGCGAAAACCGAACCTTGGATAATTTGCGTTACATTTTCGTTAGTTTGTGCACTATAAATCAGTACCGAAACCTAAGTCTTACTGTCGTACTACGGTAAGATAGAAGCAAATGCAATCCTTTGGCGCCATTGAAAACTACACACAAATCTCATATTAACGCCTAATTATTCTATCATGATGATGGAGTGGTGAAGATTGAGTTAATTGATTTAAAAAGTTGTGTTTTAACATACGAAACCATCAATTTAATTAATAATTGCACTTGATAACAATTGCTCTAGTAATGGTCTGACAGTTAACAGTGTTGTCATTGGTAAAGTGTCTAAAACTAAGCTAAACGTTATTTTCTATGCTATAATATATGACACTTTTTTATATTTTGCATTAAAAATAAGTTGATGCCATGTAAACAGAACTGGGGCTTAAAAATCGAAATGCCGGTAAATATTGCAGGATCCTGCAATTTTCTCCCCATCTAGACATAAGGGGTAGAATTACTAGAACAAATGAATGTCCTTACTGCTAAGTGTGGCCTGGACAACATTTGTTTTGATTGTTGGCTTCATTACGTGAGACACGCTTCATTCATAGTCGTGGTTCGAGGACTCTCCGTCTGGTGGCGAAACACCTCAATGCTGTGACACCTCTAGATGTGAAGTTAGGATGATACCCCTTATATCCCACATCGGTTATTCTTTCAGGGGACCGTTAATATTTCCATTGCTTTGGTTTATTTGATCGCTCTGGCTACCGGAGCTCCTCAAATTGCATTTCTGCTGAACTTTATGACCTCCAGACCTTGTCAACGGTGTCAACTCTTCCGAAACATTTGGACCGCTACATTGCTGTCAACAGTAAGCAATCTTATGCCTGTTGTCGGATGAAGAATTCAGATGTGAGCGAGGTGTACTTACCGCCGGTGAGTGCGTGAGAACTCCCAACAGGAGTTTGGAAAATGCCGTCTACATTCGGTAAGTTCTCCAGTCCTATGTCTTGTAGGAATGCCATCAATAGCTTGAGATGCCAGCCGTGAAATATCTGGAAAAGTTCACTGAGGAGCCGCCTGCGGCATCTATATGAAATTGTCGATGGAGTGGTAACGCAACTTCAGTTGCTGGATGGAGGTCCCTCTTTGCGTCCCGAGACTTCTATGACAGAACATATATTCAACAAACGGAAGGTTTGGGGCAGCTGGCATGGCCCAAAGGCCGGCTCAAGCCGAACAGGACGGTACGGCCACCCAATTGACCTTAGCCGGCAGTCAAATAAACACTACAGCTCCAAAATATGATGGAACCCCAGATCCAATAGTTACCAAGGCGGTTAGGTGGCGTTATAGTCAACTGGTTTCAGTGGCATTGAGACTGGGTGACTGCGCGGCTGATTCGCCTTATTTCTTGAAGCCACCGGTTGCGCTGGAAGTTTAATCAAGGGAAGCGCCAGAGGCGACGCCCAGAGGGAGAGGCTACATAGAACTCTGAGGGCTCAGTAACACTTCCATACGCAACCTCAGGTCTGGTCACTAGTGAATCTATCATAAAGAAAGATGCTTTTTACTAGTGATATTGATCCGGATAGTTTAAGTGTTTCGATGAGGAGATCTGAAGTTTTACACCCCAGTAATGACAGCACAACTACATATCAGATGCTTTGAGTGCTAATGCACTTCATGTGAGTTTAATAGGTATTGTGTACGCGCCTCTTTTGCATGTCAATGGGCGCTATTGCAGAGCCTCAAGTCTTACATAGGAACCGAGATTACTGACACCCGTCGGGGATCATGCTACGTAATCTAAATGTGTAGAGTTGAATAAACAGTGCGGTGTTCTTCCTTGGTCCCCTTCCATTCAGCCGTCAAAGCACCACCAGTTCCAGCGCTAAACGTTTCTTTATAATTCGATTGCATTTCCAGTTCACGCACTACAGACTTAGTCGAACACAGTTGAGACGGGCATCGGGTTTAGTATTTGCTCTTTGGATCACTTAAACAAGACTGAAAGAGAGAGCATGCGACAGGGGTGATAGCTTTCCGTCTGCAGTGTAACTCCGTTGCTCAAAGCAAGTGACGTATGCCCGAAGGGGACGTATGGTAAACGTCCTTGCTGTATGGTGCTAGCATGAAAGTGGGACCAACATAGAGAAATGTTACTGCACACCAAGGCCACGGAAATAGCATTTCCATTTGACTCGACTGTAAATTGAACTCTGTGCAGTATATGTGTACCAACAATTCAAAGGAGAAACTCTGTCCCACAAAGGTGAAACGTGGCAGGTAGAATTGAATTAGTGCGTGAGATGTGATGCTACCAGTTCCACCGCATATATTTGTTTATTAAATTTAGAACTAATACTTAGGCCCTCATCATCCTGTCCCATTGAACATTTCCATCAAAACTGTCCACCAGCAATATTAACGCACTGATTTAGTAAATTCCGATTTCAGTCTTCATTGAGCCTGTGTGTGGCCGAATTAATGCTGGAGAACAAAAGATCGTGCTGTTTTCACACGGCAGCAGCACGAACAACATCGCCAAGATCGCACTTGTCAATTTTGAGAGTTGTGAGGAATTGCTCCTTTCGATTATTCTTTATTTGAACCAACAGTATCTGCCCCTTGATTACGTTAGAAAACTGTGTACCACTGTAACCGACCTGGGAAGGGGAGGATTTCATCCCAACTTCCTCGAGGCGAGTGACTCACAGAACTTTTATCTACTGTATGTATGGCTTGCCAGTGCCAAGTATTTCGGAATTTTCAATGAAAATTTAGTCATGAAATGGATGCTTCCTAAGCCAGTTTTAGCATATAACACTAGTAACAACCTACAAATGGAAACAATCTACCTATTATTAGAACTAAAAACGAAAAAACCTACTAATTTCATGACCAGCTAATATGGTTTGCTTACATACCGTCAATGCGTGATAATTTTAGGTCGTTTTTTTTGGTTTGTGTTTCCGGCTGAGAAAATGATATGCCGCGGACTGACGCTGTTTCTATCTCAGCTACATTTACCAGCTTATTGTACGTTCACTTCCTTCGCATGTCTCGTGCACGACCGAGAATGCAAAGGAATTCACTTTGTGCTTAGAAAAGAAAGTGGCTGTTCAAAGGGGATAACTGCATAAAAACTCGGAAAATATTCGAGTTCTGATGCTTTAAATTGCCCAGAATACTTGAACGTCGCTGCAATCTATAGTTTCTTCCCGTGTTGAAAAAACAATCTACCTTGGACAAACACTTCTCAAGTATTAGGAGCTCAGCTCCTCCAGGACTTAAACAAACCATATAAACGTTCGTAAAGTGCTTTCGCCAGCAACCTTAATCAACAAAATCAGCTTTATCAATGACTGCACAAACCCCAACAGAGCTTTGACTTAGTTGGACGAGTACACCTCCATACAAAACAGACAAATTGCATTTTTAGAGTGCGAATAACCCCTTCAACAACACTCATAAACTAATTATTATTATGGCAAAGCTGACGAGTGAAGGGGAATATTATCAACGCAATGTCATTGACGAAACAAATGCAATCAAGTAACATGACTTAAAGAGATGTGAAGCTAGTGAAACTAAGTCAACACCAACTCCTTGTGACTCATATGCAAAAAGGAGGCAGTGAGAAAATAAATAGAAAACTCGCAAACTAACCACCATGGTCTACGTCTCGCCTGCTCATTTGCACACTCGAGCGTGTGGTGACATGCAGGCGGTCCTCCGCCTGCTATTGGTCCGGTCCAGTGCCACTGACCAATGAGGATCGCAAATTGTGCCAGGTGTCGTGAGATGTAATCGCCTTCACACGTCAAGCCTTGGTGCCAAGTGGGAATTGTGAATAGACATGTACGAGTACCGTCCAGGAATAACGGTGGCTCTTTCCCCTTACGGATACGACGATCCTCAACTTGTTCGTCAACGAAACGACAAAGTTAGTTGAACAATTCTTTAAATTTCCGTCCTTGTACTCTTACAGCCATGAGTTTTGTCTAACAAGTTGCACCTCCCATATAAGCCTTCTGCTTTGAATAAACTTGCGATACCAACCAATGCCTTCCACCAAGCTTCACTTAAATCAGCTCAAAGTAGATAAGCCGGAGCAGAGACGAGGCCTGATAATGGCCATTCTTAAACTAACAGTCGAGACGAATGAATAATCGACATTAGCTGATATAAATTTGAATTCGTTAACCATACTGGGTGCAGTCTACTTACTAAGCCTATTATCGTACCCTTGCGGGCAGAAGTAAGTTCATGCGCGTGTGCGTGTACTTCCATCAGATACACTGATCCCGCACGCACACAAGCAATCTTCCTGCTGTCAAGTTCAGAGCGCCTATGAATGATAGGTGCAGCATGAAAGGGTATGGAAGGTATTTGGAACACGGCATTCAATTAGAGTTGGATGAATGTCGTCTATGCGCGCACGTCGCTTTGCTAGCCAGCTGGTGAGAAGAGGAGCATCTGCCCAATGCCACGATGTCAGCCTGCGAAGTCGTCGGCATGGAAGTTCTGGGCGGTGGCGCTGAGTCTGATCATCATCCTCTGCTTCATTGGAATTGCTCTGTGGGTAGCATGGGCGCGTTCCAACTCGAGCTCCGTGGTAACCGACGAAGGACCACAGGGACCTGAGCTCCCGCCAGCCATCTGCTACAAATGCAACAACTACGCCCACATCATGGACGGCCGCGAGCTTAACTCCAATGTTGACGTGGAGCACAGCGAGGGCGGCGCGGCCGAGGTGGGAGGAGCTCTAGGCGTCGCAGTGGACGTAGACGATCCGCGGCAGGAGCTCTGTCAGGAATTTGTCAACAGGACCGCCCTGGCCGAGACACAATCCCTCACAGACGATGACTGCGGTGACAGTCTGTACAACGGGTGCTTCAAAATGGTCACCAAGAGCTATCGACTCACCTCCAATGTTGGGCGCGAGCAACTGAGTGTTACCATTGTGACGCGAAACTGCGTCGAAATACCGCGCAGCATCCCATTGGGGTGCTATAAAACCTTTGGTGGAGCAGGAATGGAAAGGGAGACGTGCTATTGTAAAGGAAATTACTGCAACATGGGAACCACCACCCGCAGTTCAACCCTGCTAGGAACAACACTTCTACTCTTTTTGAATGCCTATCAAATTTAATAAATTTTTCGAAATACGAAAGCCCACTTATCCATCCTGATGCAATTTCTCGAATGACATTAAATCCCGACCATACCCGCTTCAGAAGTGGCGTCTAGCAATGAAAATAATTTTTTACCTTCGAGATTGATCAGCACGAAGTTAGCACATTCAAGTCACCTCAGATCGTAAGGTAAAGATATACAAGGTAGCAGTCGAGCGCAAAGTTGCATCGTCCATGATATTCGTTTGTAGCAAGTGTTAATATCGTATTCTACTGGAAGATGGAAAACAGCTAAATTACCAAGTTTGAAGTCATGATTTGCTCGATGACCCAAGGTCCCTTTATCAACTACTGATTAGATCGCCAACACGCAGTCGTCCATCGAACGCCTTGGCTCGAATCTCCAGCCAAAAGTAAAAAAGGCCCAGTTACCAGGAATATTTTAATAAAAACCGGGACCAAGAATAAGTAAAATCTCATTATAGTTAGGCATACCAGGAAATAGGACTAGCCTGAATATTGCATGGCCTTAGGGAATGATATCCTTAAAGAGAGCCAAGACCTCCAACAAGAACTCCTTTTGCTGCTCGCTTGGAATCAACGAAAGCTGGTCACGTAGGCTGCCAATTGTCTGACGCACCTGCTCAATGCCGTCGTCCTGTGCTACATTCTCCATCAAAGACTCAATGGGGGCATCCACCGGGGCGATGTCCACTGATTCTTGTTGTACTTCAGCTGCCCCTTTATTCCTTTCCGACTGAAACGGGACAAAACTGAGGTTGCAGTTGAAATGAACGCAGTAAAACGAAAGATAAGTGATGTCGAGACCACGCTCGTGACTGCAGAATGGACAGTGTGTGACGCGAGTGACGATATTCAGTTGCAACAGGAGCGAAAATAATAACTTTGGGCTTTATCCGCAATTCGAACAAAGCGAAAACCTTTTTTCGTCAGCCTGTATCAAAATGGAGTTCTACACTTAACGTAGTGGAGCAGACTGGAAGTGCAACCTTAACCACAAGTGGTAGGTAATGATAACAAAACGAGGCTACTACTCGCCACGGAGCTGCTTATCAATAACACGCAAAAAGTCCTTAAGGGAACATGCACATAACCGGCGACGGGCAAAGGTTATGGTGATAAAACACGCATGGCAGCAGGAGGTCTACAAGCATTACCAGAACGTCACGAAAGTTGCGGCAATACACTGATTAACAGAACTCCAAGGGAAACTTAAGTCAATCCATGTAGCTAGTTGCGTGCAAAATCTCAGAGGCAACGGTTCTTAAAACAAAACCTGTGAGAACAAATCAATCACTTTCAGCCACTATCGACTAACCAAAAACACTAGAGTAATGAAGCATTTCCAACCGACGTTTCCGGATTCGACCGTATTCATCAAGCACAATTGAAAACGAGATAAAAATCCTAACTAGAGTGTGAAAAAGACTAAAAGAATTAGTGACAATATATTTACGAACCTGTTCACCGATTTGTTCTGCCTCATTGTCAGAAACAATAATCACTTCGGCGTCGTCGGGCTTCTGACTGCCCTCTACCCCGTTTTCATTGTTTATGTCCTCCTCGTTACCTTTTTCAGTCACTTTATCAAAAGAAACAGCCTGAATGGGCGACTTCGGTTCACTGGCTAGTCTATCTTCGTCGACTTCAGCTTCCCTCAGCTCTTCGCTCTGTGCCGTATTCACCATTTCTACCACCGGGGGCAAGTCACGCGGGGCGTTGGAAACAACGAGCCGGAGAGGAGGTGAATGAATAGAGGTGAAGGCATCCAGATCGACCTCGGTGCCTTCCACTGCTGCTGATGCCGAGACCACAGGGGACGAGGATCCACCATCGCTTGAAGCTGTGAAAAGTCGCCTGCGAGTGAGTAGATGTAAGCGAGCACCAGCACTTCCAGAACTGCCCAATGAGGAGCGCAGAGCCCCCTTCAACGCCCGGTTGATCGGAGCACGACGTCTCGGTGGATTCAACTTGCGACGACGATTCCCAGCCGAAGAAAGCGATGGTGGAGAGTAACTTTCTGCCTGACGCACCATGGCACTCTTACTAGCAATATTAGATTCGAGGATTAGAAATAGGAAAATCCCGATTAAAAACTAAAGCGATGAATTCAAATGAATTGCGAGTTGCACATCAAGTAACAAATTTTTTTAAAAAAAAATATAACGGGCGGCTGAATATGCTATTTATCCATCTCCATCCAGTCTGCTTAAGCACATTATTCACGAATGGTCAAGATACCTGGAAGCTCGGTCATAAAAATGAGAAGTCGTGTCAACTAGAGAGTAGGCCACTTGATTCTGTTGCGAGTTCTGAGAATCCGCGACAACGGTCACTTCTGAAGTGGGTGCGGAGGAAGGCACAACTGGGAACGCCTTAGCTGTCAATGAATTAATTCCCTTTAGCCATGATTCGGAGGAATTCAGGAAAAAGACTGTTGGTTGTTCAACAAAGGACACACGAGTCTTTGGCCGTGGTGTGGTGATGTCTCGCAGAATTCCTAGGCAAATATTAACCAGTGGTTAGAAATGTTTAACATAAAAGAAGGGAGTCAATGGATGTAAATAACAAAAATCGAGCAGATACAGACTACTACATCTTTTGAAAGAACATCTCACCGGGTCTCGAACCGGGTGAATCGGACGGCTTGGCGCCAGAGTTTATGGGAGAGGAAAATTGTGAACTTTTCCTCGATCCTGGAAGCAACATTTGTTGTTTTCCCCTATTTGCAGCCTTCGCCAGACCCATTTCAAGAATTCTTTGTGCTCTTAGACACGCCGGGCCTAGGCAATTAGGTAAGAAGGTAAAAAATTCAGCACTGTTTGCACTTACGAATAAATAACAACAGGAAATACTATAGGATATTAAGCTTTATTCATTCATTTACATTGAAACAGCAACAAAGCAACTGAGCAAACAAAGTACTAAGCCTTACTTTTAGCATTTGGAGAAAAGGTACTTTAGTCAAATATACACCTCAGCGAACAAAAAATACGTCAGTCTACGGCGGAAACTTTTCCCGGTAAGATCGAAATTCAAATGTTACCAAAGATTTTCAGTTGTTCGATACTACAATATATGTTTTTGACTTCAAGTCTAGGGTGCTTCTCTTCTGTACTGCACGAATACCAACACGTGATAACAAAACGCCTCAAAAAAATCCAAGTAATAATTTTAACTGTTTATTTCTTTGCACTTTTTGGGTAAACTGATGTTGACCATCTCAAATCGGCCTCTAAACATGCATCTTCAATGAGGAGCATAACTTCGTGGTCCGTGTAAGGATTTTGACACGAAACTATTTTTACGAAATTACACTATTTTAAGACTACCGCTTCTGGACACAGTTGTCCTGGTAACCATGGCTTATCCATTGTATTCTACGGACTGCTTTCCCGAATCCTATTCCCATTTCATTTGGGGAGCCTCTGAGGGAATTTGGTACGTTAAAATTCGCTATCAATAAAAGGGGCGACTAAAGCAACGTCTACAAATTGAAAACAAATGTGGCAAAACGGAGCTGCGCAATAAAATCAAGTCTTTCACTTGATTAAATGTCCTTCAGCTGTTTCAGCACAGCAATAGTGTGATGACAGTCAAACACAAAGAAAAATTATGGCGGGCTTTTAGCTTGTCAGGCCCCTTACTTCCAATAAGAGGACTCCTCAGCACAGCCGAGGTGGAGCGAGATACCACCGGAGAGGCCGAGAGCATCGAAGAGGGAGGTGACGAAGCAAGCACGGTTTGGCGTTGACTGACCAATAAAGTGTCTTCCGTAGATGTCGCCTTGTACTGCGAAGGATCTGTGCCTGCTGCGATCGAAAAATCACCACCAGTCTCCTCCTCAACATCTCCCTCAGAAACACCTTCCGGCCCTTCTAGATCCGAACATATGGGCGTCTCTTCTGTAGCGTTTCATAAATTCGGTGGTGGTAAATAAAATGCGTAAAGCAACCGCCAACAATAGCATAGTTGAAGAGGCAAGGCAGTACAAAGTTTGCGTCGGTCGACAAAGCTCACCTTCGAATGCTGACCCAGGCAAGGCCCCATCGACAGTTGTTTTATCACTCTGAAGGAAAAATGTCAGCTAGAAGCCACTGGCTAAGAATGGCCTGAAAGCGAGAAGAGGACCTGCCTGGGGTGGTGTGGCTGAAATATCGGTTGCCCTCACAGATGCCTCTTTCTGGGACCCTTGTGCTAGTTCAAATGCAGACGTAGTACCACTAAAATGACATCAAGCCAAAAATTTAATTGGATCAAAATCACTCACCCGGACATTTTTTTGTTTCCTCACGGACAGAGAAGAAACAACAGAGCCTAGGCTATTCAACAGCTAAAAATTCTCAAAAATGAAGCAGAACAAATGCTGAAAATATCATACAACGTTGCAGAATCACACACCCAGACGATGTGCTGATGGTGACATTTGTGGTTTTTGGTGAGAAAAGACATGGTTGAGAATCCGTAACTGTTAGTGGCTCAAACGCTCCAACCGATGGAGTAGGAGGTTTGAATCGAACTGGATCCTTCAGCGATTGAGAGGAAGATGAGCCGACCGAAAACATATTCGAACTTGCGGAGACATTACTGACATCCAGGTTGTTGTACATAGCAGGAAGGTAGGCTTGCCTGCAAGCCATTGGAAAGGCCCATTTAAAATTCCAGAGAAAAATCCATAAAAGTGGTGACAAAAGTTACCTTTGTTCTCGTCGGCGCTCTTTCTGGTGTTCCGTAAGACGCATACGCTTGCTAGCGCAATTCGACGGCGGAATGAAGACAAACTGAATGCAAAGACTTAAAATTAAAACCATATCCATGGAACACTGCATGCTACATATTAATTTCCCCCTCAAATCGTTCGATGTCCCATGGTGTTTGAAAGATTGAGACCACTACTGCTGTACCTTTCCACACAAGAATTCCTCGAGATCGAGATGGAGTGGGAAGTGATAACGCCGATAGTGGCACTAATTCCAAGACACTGAAGCCATGAATAAATTATTTATCAGTGGTACCTACAACTGGCAAGTAGCACCTTTTAAATAAAACAATCCACAGTACCTGGGTCGAGTCTTCGAAATCTGCCAATTTAGGTGGAGGTCTGCAGACGGATTTGCCTGGATTCGCTCGCTTCTGACTACGAGAAGGCGATACCTTCGGTTCTGTGGAAGTAGACGAGGCGGCAATACCAATAACATCACTATTCCCACTGTCAGAAAAGAGGCGGCGTTGGATCCGTTGTGGGACTGGTGCTACACAAAAAACGGTGACAATGTGTAGTGCGGTAGCGAAAATTATTACTAGCAAAAAAGGAATAAGACTATAGCCGGAATCGCAGGGGCCATCCAGCTTACAAACGTGATGATTGAATGGAGTCGGACAGGCAAGTCGAATAAGTAAAATCAATTAATTGCATACGCTACGCGATTTCATACGATTATTTCCATCAGTGTTAGGAAAGCACTCCAGAACGTAATACTTCTTATTTTTGTTGCCATTAATAGAGGCACCTAGGGGGCATAGCTGTCACAAGACAACGAAAGTGTCCTACTGGCCAAATAAATCATACTTATGAGTACTCCAAGGATGACCTACCAGAAGTTTCAAGCTAAAAGTGACAGACCGGGAGAATTCAAAGAAGCTGTCATGTGAAATGAGGATCAAGTAGACTTTTGGTACACACCACAAAATTTCGTTGACCATTCAATTTCAAATAAGTTGTGATTGAGACAACGAGCAGCATACGGGGTTGGGAAATAGCCTGAGTTGCAGCTAGAGAGAGACGCCTGCGAGCTATGATAGAGGCTCGCCGCGGCGGGAGGGATTCCCGCGGATCGGTCTCAGTGCCCAGGCGTCGAAAGGCCAAAAACGAGCCGCAAACAGACTGCTTCAGAGGTGTTTGGGAAGAGGGCTGAAAACTGTCAGTGGTATCAAAATGGCCGAGATTGGTCTCGGGTGCAGATTCCAAGCATTGTTCTTGCCTACACCCCTGAAACATGAACAAATATCTGTGTAGCCACGCTTCATGTAAATTGAGCATTGGTCGCACTCATATGGAGCTAAGCGCTATTACGTGTAATTCAGAAACCTATTCATTTATTATTATTGCCTTATCGTCGCTTAAGTTTCTAGGTAAAATTGACAATAGCCCCAAAAATACATTCGCTTTGAAGTAATAAGTATAAGAGAAACAGCTTTAATTTCTTAACATTTGTTCACAATCAACCGCAAACTGTGGCTTCCAGGTTTGGCTGAACTAAGTGTTCCGACTTCATCCGATCACACACTAATTACTACCATTTACAGCAACCTGAATGAGGGTATAGTTTCAATGGCAACAAATTCTGAATTTCCAGCATTCCACTAAAACAATCAAAGCAAAGCGCTTAGCTAAAACTACGACTATTCTTACAGGAAGCCAATAAAGCAGAAAAAAAATTAATGAAGGAAGCACTGCCTAACCCATTGGAGGGATACGGTAAACCTACACAAGGTCGCTAACAATAAAATAACATTTTGGAAAACCAAAGCACAATGAATCTCAAGTATGCTACAACTTAGTAAGATGAACACTGCGACCAGTGCGTACATTGGACTCCTTTTTACTAACACCTCTGGGCGATCTTCGAAAAACTTTGCGACCCCTTCGCGCTGAAGAAGACCTTTTTGTAGAACCCTGAGGCTGATTGTTCTGCTCCTCACTTTGCTCTGCCTCCCGCCCCAGCAGCAGAGTAGGTGAAATCCAGTCAGGAAAAGTGATACGACGACGGAGCGAGACCCGAGGCGAGACTACATCAGCCAAACATCTGGAGAATTGACCTGTCAAGTCACGAATCCGATCTCGCAGATCGGCTGCATTAGCTGGTGCCGAGACGACCAAAGTGTCCCACAACGACACGATACACATGATAAATATTTTGCGGCGACGTGAAATAATGGCTTCTGGACAAGACGAAAAAGAACAGCATTACTTGCAGCAACCAAGATCGAGAATTGAAAACTTTCCTGCTACTCTTCAAGCATTCATTGCACTCCCAATGACTGCACAACTTGGACTGACAGATTATAATTAAAAAAAACTGCAACATTAAAAATGCAGCTTGCCACGCGAAGAACAAGCGAATTATGAAACAGGGAAATTATCCGAGTCCAATGATTAGACTGCAACGAGGAAGAAGCCTCACCATAATTGTTTACTTTACAGCACCCTAGTGAAGTGGGTGAAGCACCTGCAGCCTTAGCTGCAGCAGTAAACCGATACTCAAGAGCCGAGAAGGGACTTGAAGCTAGACAAACAGCGGCCTCAAAGAACACCAATAATTGACGAACCGCATGACGCGGTAGTTCCAAAGGCCTCAACTCCTGCTCCTTTTGCTGTTTGGGGCTTTCAACTAAGCCAGGTTTGCAGAAACACTTCTGAAGGCGATTCCAAGCAAGAGTGACGAAAGCCTCGAACTGAATTGGAAAAGCAGCATCACTACCATCGTAAGTTCAAGTAGTTTGGGAAAAACAATACACTCGAACCCACTGCGGTTACAATGATTGCAGGAGCCTCGTCACCTCTAAAAAGGGTACATGTTGAGTTGAGGCGTTTGGCAAGAGCGAGCAGACCCGTAGAGGAGAGCTCAATCAACAGGAGGAGTGTTTCTACGGAGCGTATGTACCGCTAAAAGGGACAATGATTGGATGAACCGCCACCGAATCGCTCCTCTGTTATCCTGATAACTGACAAAGTGAAGTGAATCAAACTACTGGAGCAAATGTGCTACGTGCATAAATGTTCAAGAGACGGACAAAAAACGAGAAATCGCGTCATCATATTTATGGCTAAAAAGGAACACATTTCACCAGTGCATAGACAGAACTGACCTGTAAAATCAGGAAAAGGGAATGTAGGAGGTTGTGTGTTACTGATTGGGCTGTTTGTGAATCCTGGTGCTGTTGTTGTTCGCTTTCCAAAAAGACAGTTTCATAGAGTTGTGTTGGAGATTGTGGTCCACTGCTAACTGAATGCGAAACTGGTAGATTTCGAGATCGACTGCTTTGTCGCTGTGTTGGCGAAACAAATACCGAGTTGCAGACTGACATCTGCAAGAAGCAAGACTCAGTATCAATAATTACCAATGACCTTGCAAATAACAGTAGAGAGTAATTCTGCGATGCACCTAGAAAGGACCACTAGTCAATTCAACCTCTACTAAAGAGAAATTGGAGCAAAACACAGTCGCATCGCGATCGCTCATACTCCGAGTACGAACCTCAGACCGCTCCAAAGGCATCACGCCAAGACAGCAAGAAATGGCATTCACAGGTCCCGTCATTTGGCCCAGCGGCCTATCTTTGCGAACGTGCCACTTCGAAGGGCTAAAAGGGTCTTGAGTTAAAAGGAAATACAACTTAACTAAGTTTCCCAGGAAACCATAAAAACACTTTTGTTTAAACAATAGCTGATACTTATAAACACCAAAAATGAAAGTTTGAGGCGTAACTACTAACATTCGACCGCTCAAACCAAAACAAGTCGAATTCGTGAATATAGATTCTCAGCTAAACGAGTTTCACTGATTATATAAAAATGTGATAAAAGTGACAGGCATACCTTTAAAGTTTTCCTCAATTCCCTCGGCAGATTTAACCATAAAGGAGAGGAAGTTGGAGATAATGCGCAGATTTACTTTTTTCCCGAACTATATAACAGAAAAACCCAACTTACCATAGAGTAGATGAGTCTAGGTGCTTAATTCGACGCCATGCCTTACCTCAGCGGTCTCATTTTGAAGTAACGCGATAATCAAGTCACTAAGTTTGTCAATCCATGAATTTATAGGAATACTTGTGATCAGACACGCCTCCGCATGCAGAACGCGAAACAGACTGAACAGTGCGCTCAGCACTTTCTGCTCCAGTTCGGGCTAAACAATATATATTTTGCTCCAATTCAAAGGCACAAAGTGCACGATGAGCGAACGAAGGAACAACTAACCGGGGGAGAATCAGTTGAGCTACCAGCAAGGAACACGGGAGCCAGGCAGAAAGCAAACATCGTCGACAAATCAGATCCCAAATCACGTGTTTCGTCGTTTGCAGCAGTTTTTGGTAAATCGGTCACGCGTCTGTGTACAGCAGTGAGTTGAGTAAAGCGATTGGCCAAGTAAACCCACGCTTGCAATCCTGCCTCATTCACCCTTGCTGTATTCAGCGTCACGCTCACATCTGAAGCGTAATAGCAAACTAGCCAGTCTCATCCTAGCCCCCAACTGCAGAAACCTAAGTGGGAGAGCCTTTATAGGAATGGACAGATGTCACTATAGGAAAGCGCAGTACAAATTTGTCTGGCTGTAATAAATGCCCCATTTTCAAACAGGATACTGAAAAACGGCAGAAGGGATAATGGTTGCGATGAACTTACTGGATGCCGGAATGCAATAGAGAGTATCGAGAAGTTTAAGGTGTCTATCGACGAAATTGATACACTCAGGGACAAGTGTCGCAAGAAGCGCACGAAGCAGTTTGAAATAATCATCACCCGTGGTCACAACGATATTAGCCTTTACGGCTAACCGTGTATCCTTTTCCACCGACTCGACAGCCAAAAGGCTGAGGTCCTTCATAATGCTAAGAATTTTGGGCGTTTTATTGCGTCATTATCAAATAAATACAAAGTTTAAAATATCGCAAAAAAATGAGGTAAGCAACTTTCGGAAGCATATGAAGTGAACTCAGAAATTAATGTTTTTGGCCGATGACATCATCAAGTGGCTCAAACCATTGGTAGCACAAAGCTAAATGCGCATATTGAAAGCGCTGCGAAATGTACACATTCTGACGGAAAAAGCGACGTTAAACAGCACTCAAGGCGTAAATGTGAACTTACTCATCCTGAGCTAAATCAACCATTAAACCAGATGAGCAACAGTCACGATGCCAAACTGAGATGAGATTTAGGCAAGAGGCACATATGTCGTAATTCAAAGCAGACTTCAATTCCAAAGATCCCTTTTCGAAGTCCAAAGAATCAGCCACTTCATGAAGTATAGTCTGCAATCAAAATAAGCCACAAATACAGCCGATACTATCTTATTCGCACAGGAAACGATGCCAGGTATCTTACGATACAATCACTAGGACTGGGATTTTGGGAGATATCGATATCGGACGGTTCGATCAATGAGCCCGAGGAATGTGAATCATCGCTCGGCGTCTGCGGAGAGACAAGACGCAGAGAGAGATCTAGGCTTTGCTGCATAAATGCCCTTTTGAACACCTCCTTTCATCGAAAAGAAGCATGGTAAGGTGGGAATAATACACGATCTTGGTATAAATTCACAACGCACGTCATTGGGCTTATAATCGGAAATTGCCTGTCTAATGCACTTGAGACATCTGACCCAGATATCACCCACTTTTTGGTCCGCAACAGACTTGCCTGAGCCGCTCAAATAACGAAGCCAGTGGAACACCGCCACCAGAAGCTGGTAGCTATGTTCGGAAAGAAACGAAGGGGAAGCGACAAGTTTGGGTACTAAATTGAAGATGTTCATTAAGCGGAATCACAGGGATATCAGAAGCGAAAAGTATAGGCACCTACACTTTTCCCTGTTTATGAAGAGTTCCGGCCCTATTTCTGGGTAGTCAAAAAAGCAAGAAAAAACATGAGCGGCAAGATCTTGGGCCGTAGCATCCCCGTTATAAACCGAGGTTGAACTAAGCTGGTATCGATGAAAATTAGCTAAAAAAAAAGAAGCTGTGGTAATGCAGAGACTTCCATGAATCTCAGCCGTAAAGCAACCGTAAACGTACGATCTCCGAGACAGGCAGTGATGCTGATGTAACGACCTAAGAGATTTGCGAGAAACGGAGACACGAACTGAAGAGCAAGATAGTATACGCATGAAGTATTTTTAAATATGCACGCAGGAAAATGTGTGAAAACACAGTTTACACGACGAAATCCATCGGAGAGCATCTTTTCCGGGAGAAGACACAAAAATCGCCACCAAGCGAGCAATCGTAAGGCAGAATGAGCAGCACCAATGGGAAAAGCGCGAAGCACATCGAAAAACTTCATGTATGCTTGGGTGGCCATAACATGCTTTAGATCTTCTAAAGGTAAACTTGAATAAGTGAGCGTACCAGAGCTTTCAACTTGTCGTAACAAATCGGAAAACAAAAACAGGGCGTCGTTGGGATTTCGCGCCCCGTGCAACTTTGCATCGGTGCTTGGGGGGGAGACCCGTAAAAGGCACAAGAGAAAGTCCACAAAGGGACCATACAATCCTTTAGACAGAAAAATCTAATTAATCCGTAGTCTATGAAAAGAGTAATGAATAAACCTTTGGACACAAATGGATGATGCCTCGAAAAACTTCAAGCGCGGCTGCGCTGTTGCATTTGAAAAACTTGAGGGCGAATAACACGACCACCTAGAGAAGGTTCGTGGGTGTTTCGAGGGCATACCCTTAACTCCTCAGAAAGTTCGTTAAAGGCACACGATGCGTTTGAATGCTTGTGAAGTATTAAGGAGGAGAGATTTGCCAACGTTTGTACGAAATCTCCATATCCATGCCGAACGAATGGAAGGACATCTTTAATGAATCGGAAAAGGTCTTTGTAGTCACAAAGTCCAATCGTTGCATCGTGCTTGGCACTAGCTTCAAGAACCCTAGGGGACGTGCGTAAACAGCAGACAACAAAACACCAGTGTGAGCCGCAAAGGCAATACACGTTTTTAAAACGAGAAGGATCAGTGAACGGTTGATAACATACATTAGAGTGAACTTTGAAAAATCCGTCTCAGTTGGTACATCTTTTGAGCACCTCTTGACAGTGGTGCTGTCAAGGCGTAGTTTGGAAAATGCACGAATCTAGTAGTGGTATTAGGCGGAAAAGCACTCACAGTGGCTGAAGGGTTCGGAAGCAATTTTGCGAGTATTTTGCAGAGGAATTCACTGAGGCATAACTTCCAGAAGTGGGAATCTATGTGCCTGTACATGCATTCGAAAACGGCAGCAGCCAAACTGCAAAATTGATCTTGGGAAAAAGGTAATCTAATTTGTTGTAGTTTATCGCAAAACCTACCCCAGTTGAAGGAGGGCAATACATAATTTGACTACTGACGTGCACCCTTCCAAACTTGAAGTTGAGAGCCGTGAAAGAATCCCTTTGTCTCCGTTTAAAAATGTTTCGAAATTTATACCATCAAATTTACAGTCGCGACCGGATTGAAGCCTAAATATCACAAATGACAACACTGTTACCTTCGTAAGTCCTCCAAAGCAATGGAGAATGCCCGCGGGTCGCTAGATGAATCCAAGCACCGCTTTATGGTACCCTCCATTTAAGGCTTTAGCAATGAAAAGTATGCGAAAGACTAACCCTCATGACTACTCAACATCACAACCGAACAAAACGAAAGTAAGAAAATAGACTCTAAAGTAATAATTTATTTCAAAAAACATGCCAAGCTTGAGGAAAAAACCCAGGGAAGCCCCGACCAGTACGGGGCAGAAACGCGTCCCGATTCGAGTCCCGAATTGCCCGCATTAATTTTTCCTTGTCCATTACCAGTCTAAATTAATAACAACATGAAATTAACACAAGTTATGCAAAATATATTTCATGTTAAAAACTGCAACTTGGGAAAACAATTCATTTAAAACTCAACAGAAAACTATCACAAAGCTTTGGGGTGTCTGTAATTTTTAAATGCTTGTTGACCAAAGCAAAAAGTCTGCTAACATTGTACTGCTTATTATTCCTGATCACTTTTATCAATTCCTTATGGGCCTTTTTATGAAATATTAATGCCAAAGCACCACCTTACGCGCCCAACTACTTGATGACAGTAAATAAGCAATCCCCAACCCTACTGGTCGTCGTTAGCTGTGATTACCATGTTTTTGCGAAGTCACCACAGGAATCGTTAGGGTCGTAAGTTATTCTACCGAAAAACCGTTCCCTAGTTACTTTCCCACTTACCATTGCTTAGACGCCGCTAATCGACTCATCTGGAAATCTTGAGGATCCGATTTTGATTTACGAATAGGATATAAGTTAGTCAATTACCTTACTGCATCGTAGCGTGCATAGTTCAACAATCAACGCAGGGCTTATTTCAAAAAACAATTTTTTGGCCTATCAGTGTTTTATTTTCAAAACGGAATCATGCAAATTGTATCCGTATGCTCGGAATTATTTTCTTTAGCATTTTTGACCTATTGGTGACAAGGTGACAGTTGACCTAATCATTTTGACATAAACGACGTGTCACACCATTGTCACAATGCGTTACACAAGCGCGCGCACACCGATCCAACATATCCATCCCCATTAGCGGGGGTTGATAACTTTGTGCCTAACTTGTAGATGTTCTCCACGGAATTTGTGGGCGCGTGACAAACATTTCAACTTAGGCAAATAAACTGTGATTTTTCCTTGATGACTCATGCTGTCCTTCATTATCCATGAGGGCTAGCAAAACGCTGCAGACGTTTGTATAGATTTGGATTCTTCTGCATGAGTTTGTGCTAAGTCATCAACCATTTCTATCTCAAGTATTCTTTTACGCATTGCCTGCGTATGACAGTTGGTTAAATATGACTCTCTGTGCAGATAAAAATCGTCCATCACAAAACCTTGGTGATCAGTGCTTCCCTTTAAGAGTATTTCCACTCCTTAATAAAACAACGTTAAACAGTCGGTTTTATTGTATGCAACTTATGCGAAGTTTTACCCATCGCTATCTTTAGTTGCAGAGCATAGTAGCACATCTTCCCTTCAATCTATGGGACTTGGGAACTTTTGCGACACCTGTAAATGAAGAATTAATACAGGAAATCCACTGCTTTTTTTCGGAGCACTTGAAAGGGTGTGGATTGGCAAGTGAATCAAACATGTGATGTTTTGTCATTTCCTGTGCCATATCATTTTGCCCCAACGCCCTTTATGATGTCGCAATATTCTACCCCCTAAAACACTTATCACCACAGTAGGAATTGATAATTTTAAAAATTTTCTCAATTCTTGTCATCGCTTTAGCCGTAGTCCCCTCTGCCATTCAGTACTTACCGTCAGAGTGGGGAGGGTGAAGTAGATCAGTGTTTCATTCTATTGTAATATAACTGCCAGTGAGTTGAACCCGTGAACCGAACTTTTTTGAAAGTTCACAACTATCCAGACTTGCGAATAAGGCTTTTTGAAAACCAGAATGATCTTCAGGGGACTATTGTGGCAGCCAGTCAAAAGAAAGACCAGAATGTTAGCCAGATTTAAATTCATGTGGGTGGGTCACCGGTGACGAACTCAGTGTGAATCTTGGACATTACTAAACAGGGCTCCTCATATGTGGATCCAGATAGCCCAGTAATGCACGCATTCTTCTCAAATGAACTGCCAGTTACTTTTTTAATGCGTAAAAATGTATTCAGAGCACCTAAACTACAATTGCTTTTATAAGTTCACTACATTGTGCCTTTAATTTGCATTTTTACGGCAGCAATGAAAATGGCTAAGTTTAAAGACATCAAAGTGGATGAATGGAAATCGCCCATGAAGTCCGTTTGATTCAAGGCAGTTCTTGGCTAAATAGAATGGAGATTAGTTTATTCCAAGGGAACGAACTTTTTTCGCCATGGAATTCCATTAACCGCTCAATTTGTCAAAAGGTTCCGTCTAGACAGACAACAGGTAGGACGAATTTTGGCGAGTCGTTCGCCTTTTGGGGGAGTAGTTTTTTTCAACGTTAACCTATTCATAACGAGCTTCGGTGAAATCTCAATTTGCCAGTGCGCAGCCTGCAATTTGTTTGTGCTTGCTGAATCGGTGTAATGCATTTTTTGAGGTGCGGTTTCCTACTAAAAAATCAGCAAATTTAACTAATTATTCAATCTATTTGCATAAAGCTAAGGAGCCCGAAAATGCAGTTGAAAGTCCGAGGAATATTAAGCACAAAGTTCACGCATGCAGTTATGGCACATTGCCATTTGTATTATTCACCGGTATTACAACTGAGCATGTTTATCAGACAACACTTTAAAATGGTCTAAAACAGAAATAATTAGTGGTGTTACACGCCTCCGACCACAATCCTGCCATACAACTGTTGCCCAATGGATATGTAAACTCGTTAATCCCCTACCAAACGGCGCATAACTTAACGCGGCTCTTTACTTTGCAATGGGCAGTATACACCCATGGCACCACCACCATCAATGCTTCTGAGAAACATTGCTCACGGCATTTCTACTAAAAGAATTTCGGTCGCACTGCGGACACGCTGTAAATTGCTAGAGAAGCATTGAGTTGAGTTGCCTGGACTTTGCTGTCCTGGTCTGTTATGAAATTGTAAATGAAGTTACAGATCTCTGTAAATGCACTCGGCTACAGGATTTTTCACCCTTTCATTTACCTCCATGTCGCAATACGCCCAGTAAGCATGTTTTCATACCTGCTTGGTATTTTCATGAGCTATGCAGTTATTTTGATATGGACTTTTCAATAAGCCATAAGGCGAAGAAGCTTTGCTTAAACAAAAAATCCACCGCAGCATTGGCGCTGCTCTTTCCTTATGCAACTAGCTATCAGTCCACCATGGCTTCAGCTCAAGCAGGCACGCTGAGCGCCTAGAAAATTTCATGGCTATTCTAGTCAACCCTATCTGCAATTGATCCAGATAATCCAATTTTAAAAAATTCATGTTAAAATTTACTTCCCTAGCTTTCTTGGTTGGTAGATATCTTCTCTTTCAATGCGCTCATTATATGCCCTTTCGAAGAAATTGAAGTGTATGTTAAAATCTTCAAAGCCGCGTCCAATGGGAGTGAAAAAATTGCTGCGTAAGTAGTCTGGTGAATCCTTATTTTCGTTCTGAACACACTTTTATGCAATACGTGTGCATTTTCTTTTGTGGAACTATTCAATACGTTGCTGTTCTAGTAATGGTCGAATTGCTATTCGATGCAATGAAATTGGACTTCGCAATGACGTGATAAGCATGAGGATTTCCGGCATTGCCATCTGCACATCTCCTGCTTGCGATTTCTTTTAATTTTTTCCGACCCGATAGCTACCTACCACCCCACCTCATTCAACCTCCAGCCGCTTTAAGTTGAAAAAGAAGTACTTACCTAATTTTTGCGCCTTGAATGCAAGAAAAAAGCGGCATGCCTGCCATATATTTCCTTTTGGGGATGTAGCAGACGGAATTACATTTTATCATCAGCTCGCGCTGGTACATCACCACCACCACCACCTCTACTGGCATCGCTGGAAATGTCAGATTGGCTAGTCGCCGTCGAGGTGTTGTGTGCGGGTATGTGTTTGGGTGGTGGGACAGGTGGTGGAAGAGGTTGAGGATGAGGGAGGAAGGGGAAGGGTAGTGCTTGTAATTTCCTTCATTTGGTTTTAGACAGATTTTTTTCCTCTAGTCTGGTTATGCAAATATTCACCCTTGTTTCCGTGATCTTGTTCCTTCTTGATAATAGATCAAATTAACTTCTTCAGTTGAACCCACCAGCAAAGTTTTTGGGGTATGAAGACGCTTCCTCGACAAACAGTGCATATGACTTTTCCAGCGAAACAAAATGAAAGCACCCATTGTGGACAAGACTCCAGAGAAATAAACCAGATGATACACTTGAAAGAACCACAGAGTCCTCAAAGATGGCATCTTTAGAAGCCCATTTTCTGCTCTTCACAATTTTACTGTTTCTTTCCTTGAAGTCGTCTCAAAGCATAACTGGTCCTCTGCTGAGTGAATCACTTACTGGTGGTGGAACTTGCTGAATCATTTGTTAGACTCCCTTTATTCGTGTGATTCACATTGTCCAGCGTCTAAGGGGAAGTTTTCGAAGTAGGTAATAGAACCATTAATTTGTTTTTTTTTCCGTTGATTTCGTAGATGTACAACGAGTTCACTTGCCTCTGTTCCTTGCTTGGATGAGATCCTTCGTAAATGAATGATAGAGGGTACTTTAACGGTCAGGCGAAAGGTAGGCACCTTCACTTTTTATGCTGATCATCATAATTTCAAGCTACGCAGTTTCCACATCGAACTATTTACCAGTGCTTTAAATTTAAGAGTTACTGCCGAACGCGCTTAGTGTACCTTTGAAAAGGAAATGTCGAAATTTAGAAAAAAAATATTAAGCTCAGCAGATGTGTTTGGATAAGTTGCCTTTCAGCGTCAGCGGCTTCTGAAGGAACGGGTCTCTTGTCTTTGCTGTCTCGAAGTCACGGTTTATGGATAAACGCGGCTCCTCTAAAAAGACAGATCTAAGGGAGACTCGTTGGCGGTGTCATTAATGTCCTGCTGAGTAAATCTTAATGCACTTCCTTTATACTTCATTGTATGCTAGTCTCTTTGCTCTGATAACTTGTCCAAGTGTCTTCTACAGTCTCAATTCAAGAAGCTTACAATAAGATCACAAAGTGCAGTGAATAAGCGAAGAATTGTCAAAATTTTGTTTCCAAGCTTTTTTACAATGAAAAATTTTGAAAACTATCAACCGAGAGTTGTGGATATAGAACTATATCAATTCCGACAAAAGTAAGTGACATGAGTTTGCACAGCCTTGGGGAGGTTCTTATTTTAATCATCCAGTTCACGTAATCATGACAATGGCTTGGCAGTCGAGTTGTGATGACTTCTGAGTCAGTGTGTCAATGTCGCTTCGATGTACCTGTGCCTAACATCAATTTATCTCTTATATGCCTTGTGTGATGAAAGCAGAAAAAGAAAGTAGTACAGACGGTGTTTTTGCAAAAAGAAATCACTTTTATTTGATGACAGGTGCACGCTTTTATTAGTTTGCGGTAGCCTGATCTAAAATAGTGGCTTTTATGAGGACGGGGATGAGTGTTCCTATAGTCAAGGAAATCAGAGAATTAAAAGTGGGCAAACTGGCCAACATGAATACATGTAGCTGACTCAAAACAATGTATCGTCTAGGATTTTTCGGCGCAGCATTGTTTTATTTGCCCTACGAGGCTGGGATAATGACCGCCACCCACTCCACCCACCCTCAGTAGTTATTGTGTTCTCATAAATGAGATGTTTGGCGACTCGCTTTACTATATCAGTTAGAAAAAGGCTAGCGATCTCCATCCGAGTTAAACAATGCTGACAACGGGCTGGTGCGAGGCCCTTGGATGCTGACAGATTAACAGCTTAACACCCGAACCGGTGGTGACAACACCAACCTAATCAAATTCGGCCCAGTTTGACCATCCTTGTGGATGTGGACAATATTTATGATTAACTATATTTTACTCCACTTTAATTACATACAATTTAGCGCAGTTTTGTCTGGATGATAAAGTCAAGCATATTCTTATTCTCATCCGTTGAATAGGAGATTGAAGTGTTAATTTGTGCACTAGCGACTTTGATTTCGCAATGCTCGCCCTCGAAGCGATTGAAAGTGCAATCTTTACACTTTTCTGCTATAGTGGAATGGAACTGGAGTTTGTGGAGGCATTTTTTCTCATAGAAGGTAAGGTTTTAACATCAATCAACTTCGGCGTCCTAAGGTCTCTTCCCGGCGCTCACATGTGCATACAGCGCTCCGCACCTTACGTGCAGTGTGCTTCCGACTGGATAGAAGAGCTGTAGAGCCGAAAACAAATGTAGCGCAACTGCGATTTGAATGGAGGTCCATTGGCTTTCACTAGGGGCACCATAAAACCGTCCAAATGCTTAGCATAAATCCCCTTTCCCGAGCTTCCTCTGCCCCACCTACGCCTCCTCTTTTCCCCCTCCCCACTTCGCTCTCAGCCCCACGCCCTGCGACGCCCGGCAGGTGTAGCGCTTTTTTCACATATACGGACGTCGAGACAGGGCTGACCATAATTCACGCCTCGTGGAGTGGTATGCGAGCTCTGGAGGAAATGCGTCGGAAAATTAAGCATTAGTATACAGACAAGGGTGCTATAATCGCAAATGGGTAGCTACGCCCCTCTCAGATTAACATTTCTTGGCTGAACCTGACCAACAGCGTGACCTCACTACCTGTAGGGAGAAATTTCTGACAAAAAATAGGTGTTTCGTGCGACTTGACTCGGATTTCTTAGTAAGTTCCAACAAGTTCAGTATTTGGATATTAAACTTCGCCGAAGACCAGATGAGGCATGTAGGTAGTCTACATATTTCAAAATCAAGCGATATGGATTAATCTAAATAAAAGAAACACAACGAGATACTTAAGAGCCAATCAGAATTGATTTTGCTCTGCACTCTTTTCGTATTAGTGATGAAGTTTTTGATTTCCCGTACCACCTACTCTTTGCCGAAGACACTAATGTATGTTTCGAAAATTTCGCCTTAGCTTTTATGCGAGGTGCAACAATTCTGTAAATTTTAGCCTAACTGAGCACACCTTAAAGGTTAGCCGATGGCAGTGTTTATTAATAATTTTGAAAACTTGCTTATAAGCGAGAAAATATTACAGGCGGTTAAATTTTTTGTGATTTAAGTTTGTTATCCATGATTTTCTAAAAATCGTCTATTCATGCAATCGCTAACTTGGTGACTTTGAGACACCCCTACTTTTGTCAGACAAATTTGGCCTATCCATCACACTCAATTTCCGAACCACTAGATGATGTCCGGATGGCAACGTAGAAGGTGAACTCGCCACCTCACGTCTCGCCAAGTCCCACCCCTGCGTACAGGCGCGCACATAAACAGAAGACGGACAGAAAGCTTCATGCAGCCGCTAGGTCGTGGACGGGGGAGGACAGGGAGAAACGATGCACGCAGGTGCAGTGATGAAACAGCAGGAAGTAGGTGAGAGGGTGAGGGCTCTCGCGTGCCTTATCGCCCGTGTTTATCTCCCCATCCACGCCGCTACATCTTGCTCCTCTCCCCAGCTTAACGTACACGAGCCTGCTGACTAACTCCCATCGTGGGGGACGGCACTTTACCCCTTCTAGTGCACAAGGCATAACTCCGCCGAGTCCCGGTCCCTCTATCCCTGCCTCTGCCTGTCCCCACCTCCGCCTCCAGCCCTCACAACCAATGTCTCGTACACATACACACGCACGAACACGCGTAAAACGCTGCAGGTGAAATTGTTGTCAAGTCTGTGTGCGAATGTTTGCGCAGACAAACAGGTTTTTATTGATTTGAGACAAGAAATACACATTTAATACACATCCTTCGGACATCTGATGTGTGTGTGTGTGTGTGTGTCTGGATCAGAGGGGTGAAAGGAAAGGTTGATGGAGAAGGCTCAGGCGGGCGCGATTGTGTGTTCCCTACGTATGCGGCACTGGAGGGCAGCAAAAGAGTGACATCAACACCAGCCAACCATAAATATGACCAATTACCAATGAATCAACCCACATCCACGGTGATGAGTCAAATGACATCAGGTACTTCAAAGGGACCAGGGGTTCAGATGCTGCTTACAAAACCGCATGACATCGACTTATGGTGAATGCTTATATTAATCAAATGACCATCAATCTTTAGCACTTAGTTGGAAGTATCCTCTCTCCTAGACCTCACCCACTCCACCACACCGTGAATGTGTGCGTAAATTGCGTCATTTGTGAGTAAAACACGCAAAAATTGTAACGATAGGTTAAAAGCTAAGTTTGGCAATTGAATGCACAATCGATCACTAAAAATACCAGCACAGTTTTTTCAGCTTCAAAATTTTAAGTTTACGATCCATTTGTAGCCGCTCATTGGGTGAAATGCGCAATTGCCAGCAGTAGATAGCAAAATTGAGGAAGATTAATTCGCTTTTTCATACTCCATCTCATGAGCACAAAGGACTTTTGATTCGGTGCTGTTTCAAAAAAGCACCTTCAAAAATTGTGTGCTTTCAAATTACGCACATCACCTTAATGCGCTCGACCTAAGATAACCTTTTGAGCGCAAATTAGGCTGGATGCTCGAGGAGCTGCGGCGCTGTCACTTGGACGTATAAAATTCCAACTGAGTTGCGTGGGGGTCAGAGGATAAGGCCTCCAACTGTGTGTGCGTTTATACTGGGTCTAATTAAAGGGGGGTTAAATGAATCTGACCCCTGTGGGCGTTCATACGATGCTGAGGTCAAGTAGGAAAGCGTGCCGTCCAGTAAGATATGCGATATTAACAAGGCAATAAAAGTAGCACATTCAAGAGCTGGGATAAGAGATAATTTGATGCACGATGTAATAAAGTAGGGATATATTGAAAACTTAACCTAAAGGGCGGTAGGTGTTGGTTTGGCCCAGTGGTCGGTTTGGGAATATTCATAGCGATGCAGCGATGCAGAGAGTCCTATATAGGATACTTCAATAAATTTTGTAGTAAACTTTACCGAAATTGTATGAAGGAAGTGACCCCCTACACTTCGGTAAGTCTGTAATTTAAAAGAAATATCTTCCAATAGACACCTAATAAGGTGGGCTAATTCGTGGGCATCCTCATAAAAGCTAAAGTGGAGTGAATAAACGGCCTCAGACAAAACAAAAATACGCACAAGCACCTTTGCTGTTTGAGTTTCTCCACATAACTCAGCTACCTTCTGGGGATACTCATTTTCAAGACTGTTCTCAACAACTAGTCGTACTTTGACACCCAGCTGCCTGTGGCCATAGAAAAAGGTGCCTTCGTTACCACCTTCTCAGGGCTACTTGATAGCCATTCTACTGACTACTGCAATTTTTCGTTCTAATCTAAATGTAATAAAACTGTGACCAAACACAGTCGACTAACATCATTATTTGGGAGTTCCATTTTATGGATTCTGAGCAAAAGTCAAATAGTTTTTTACCATCAAGTCGGCATAATGGGCATGAAGAGAAGTAAACTTCAAGAAGTGGTCGAGGTCAATTCGCGCCGACCGGCCGACCATCGCCTGTCTGTAAAGCGAATAAGCACCACCCACTTTCACATATCAAACCATTTGCCCACCTGGGACGTTGAACTCCCTGCTAGTTGGTTAAACATTATGCATAACAGGTAGGAACTAGTAAATTTCAGCCTTAATTGGCAAACCTTCAGAGTCAAAGAAATGTAAATATCGTAGAGGGGATGTTAATATATGAGTACTCCATCAGGGTTTTGGTGGTCAGAGAAATCAATTATTTTACCACTTCTAACAGTCTACTATGTGGTCCAGCATAATACACAGCTGTAAGATTAACCGTAATGTATCATGCCCTGGTTTGCATTTCCTCATTATCCACTAACCGATTAGCCTTAATGGAACTAAAACCTAAATAATCTCAGTGAAGAAGATCACAACAAAGATGCCTTTTTTGTGCAATCAAAATCTGACCTAGAGCAGTGATTAATGAGCGAGACTGCGCAATTGTATAAAAATGTGTCATCAAAGTGCAAATTATACAACCTGCTCAGGCGGTGCTTAGACGTCCATTATTTCATGAAGGCAGAACTACAAAAAAGCCTCTACAAATGACATATTTGTTTAGAAAATCCAGCGGTTGTAGAAAATCGCGCGAATGATTTACTTAAGGGGCTCAACGATTTTCAATGCAAAACATCTGAGTCGCTTAGAATCACACGATCAAAGGCACGATGGATTGCTTTCACTATTTACCAGCCTCCATACGTTTGGCACATATCCTGTCACCTGTCAATTAGGCAACCAATAAAATTGTCATTGAGTGACGTCTCTGATCTAAGGATAGAAATTGCTGATTATTCGAGCTGCCAAACGTGCCTTGTGGCATTCTTTATGCCCACTGATGGTTTTATATGCGTGGGATTGCAAGCGAATTTTTGTGACTGGAGAATACGATTGGCTGCGGGCGATTTGCTTGTGCTCTCCAATACGGTGCTTGTGTTGCCACAAGCTAAAAAATTCGACTCTGTTCAAAGCGAGTACTGCGTACTTCGTTTCAGAGCAACCAAGTACCTATGCACTGAAAGTAACAAGTTGCATTTGTCCAGCCCCTTTTTTCTCCATTTTTATGCATATTCTCACCAGCGAGAGTGCCATTGCAAAGGAGGCTCTTTGTGCCACAAAGCAAAAATCCGCTGCATCTTTAAAGCACGCTTTCTCATTATCCCGTTGCTTGAGTATCTACTTTAAGATTCTCTATAGAACACAGTGAAACGAGCCTCCATGCATTTGGTCCACATTTAATGGTCCACTCCATTCAACCATTTAAATGAGGCACTTTTCGATTTGCTCAGGTCTTGGGATACGAAACACCAGGTTACAACTACTTTAGATGCTACGTTGACGGCAACGATTAAAATTGATAAAGTGCAAAATTAAGATTAATTTTGTAATCCCCTTCCTTGCATTAGAAGCTAAAGATTGGCGTGAGGCAATCCCTTCCTCTTCAGCAGCACACATGGTACAACTATTTTGCTCTCATTTACTTAAAATAAAGAAATTAAGAGAAACAGCCCCGTGGTAAATTTTACCAGCCCAATATTGCTATGGTCGAACAAAGCTAAACGGTGCATCACTTTTGGGTTAATAGCGCTTGGTGCAATCAGGAAAACCAGACGACAAAGACCAGTATATTGCAGAATACGAGATGTCCTGACAAAGGAATGCAGATATGGAATTAAAGATAGCAGAACTGACCACAAATGATGTGGTTTCTGTAAAGTAGGTCTCATTCGCCAAACTTGCATGGGTACATAGGAATGTGAAAGATAAAGTATTCGCGGCTAAGTTACATTAAACACTCGAAGAAAAGCTGCTCGTTTTTCGATAAAATCGCACTTCATAATTTTCTCTTATACATCCTACTGCTTTGAATGCAAATTTTTCGACACATGTCAGATATTTGTTTACAAACAAGGACCACAACCACTACAGCTTTATCCCATAGCCTGTCTTCGAAGACAGTGGACACATTCATCTTAATTGGATCTTTGAGGTAGTGTTGGATTTTGATCTAACTTTGCATTGACTTTTTAGGTGAAGACCTTCACATTTTACAAACAATGAGCTCACGGGGTAAGTGTTCCCTATTCATTTAATTTCACAATCGCTCCGCATCGAGGGAATGCTGTCTGACAACATTAGAAGATACTTGAAAAAAATGATCCCTGATAGCAAAACCTTGCATTTGGGATGAGGAGGTGGTAATGCTCTCCGAGGTTTGAGGTTTTTTTAATGAGAAGCCTGTGAGGAGACTGAACACCATGAATGTGGACGACAATATCGTCTTCACTGGATGCCGACAGCACCAGCAGAGCGTCACTAAATGACCCACCCGCGCAAATCCGCGCTGTCAGCCAGAAATTAATCCGATCTTTTTGCTAGCCGACGCTGTAAAAGCACACGAAAGGGGGCGATGGGGTTTGGTGTGCGTGCGATGCTATGCGCTGTATTGTGCTGCACTGCGGTGCGACCCTTGGAAGGTGCCAGTCGGACAATTGCGCGCGTACGCGCGCGAAAATACACCCATTTCACCCACCAACCACCAATAGGTGTTCAAATTGCCTACACGCAGGAACACGCGAATGTGCGTGCATCCCCCGCTCTGGCTGGTGCCCAACGTACGATTCCGCGTTGCCCACTTGTGCCCCGGACATTCCCATTATCTCCTCTCGTGGATGATCTACATTCGCTGAAAGGTTGGTTTCGCCTTGAGAATAGACTCGGGAGTGGATTCAACTGACGGATTTATAGGTCGATCTGCAACGCTTTCCGTAAGTACAAGCTTTGCCATTTTGAAGGACCTGTTTATTTGGGGCTCTTTTGTGTGAGTAGCTACCTTAAGTGTGCGGGGTCGCCTAGTTGACATTTAGGAGAAAGAATGAATGTGCTGCAACACAGACAAAGAACAGAGAATCACTATATAACAGCATTTAGAACTGTGGCCACGCTAGCAACGGTGCAGTGGGAAATGCCAGCGTTTGACCTTTGCGTGGGCTATCGATATGTTAAAAGTTGAAATGCACACGCATTCGTAAGAAATCAAGGTAAGAAATAGTAACGGATTTTAGGTTATAGTATACGTCTGTCGTCCTTCCGGGATTTGACTCTGTCGCATATACATATTTTATGCAGCATCAGTGATAATTTGACCTGCGTAGCATTAGTTTGACAACTATGATGTCATTATTTCTCAACTCCTCACCAACCTCAACATTGACAGTGTATGAATTCAAATCGGTCGAACTAGTTAAGATGTCACTGGTTTATTTTACAGGACGGGGCAGAATCTTTCCAGGTTAAGAAGAAGTATTCACTCATGCTGATTACCGTTATGATTGGCTAGAATTGCACTGAAGCAATAATTGCTGCTTGTGTTTCCACTTCGCTCACGGCTCTATGAAATAGAACCATGGGTGGTTTAATCTTGAACAATAAATACAATTGAAGTCTGAGGTTGCATAATAAGTATGTTACAACAAGTTACTGAGACCTAACATTCCGTTGGTTTATTTCCCAAGAAGCCTATTGCATCCCCCACACCATTCATCCACCAAAGGGAATAATGTGCGTTATAGCCTCCTCGGACCAATCACATTTTAACGTTAATGCGAACAAAGTCAATAAGCATGAATGCCTATTTTTTATTCCCCTTGGTTTGCGTATAGATCCCCTTAGAATGGTTCATTTAAATGCTCATGTATTCACGATATAGTAAAACTAAATGAGTGCCTTCCAATGTGAAGGGAACTGTAGCCATTTTGCATTCCCTGTCAGTTCATGTATGGCAGTCCATCAGACGTTCCACTTCCCACAAATCTGATCGATGGGTTGTGGATGGTGGATGAGATTCTTCACTTTTGTATTTCGCATGTTACTATGGTTGTGGGAATGGGAATCACCTAATTCACTTTGCGAGTAAACTCAGATTTTGAAAGCTTATGTGTTGGAGTTTCAAATTGCACTCGGTTGTAGTTTATTGCTTCCAAAGTTTGATTTTTAGTAAAGTTTAGAAGAAATTAAGTTTATGCGGCAGGATAATTCATCCGACACCGTAAAAGCGCTTGGATATCTTCCTTAGTGAAATGAATGATGGAAAGACAAAACGAACAGATACATGAATTTCTGTCTTCCAACTGCACTGTTTGATGGTAGCAAAACAGGTTGGGCTTTCCTTTTTGCTTTGCTTTTTCCTGTCAATCAAACAGACATTATACAAATTAGGATGGACAGACGAGCTGCAAGCGCTAGTTTCGTGGCAGTAAAACAAATCAGTCATTGCATTGCAGCGGCTGTTGCGCCTTCGATATAAAATGCCAGTGAAATGCTTCACTTAATTTCAATTGTGTTAGTCTCTCAGGTGGCTTAAGTTGATCCGCGGGTTTATTTCCTTAACCTCCTGCAGGCATAGGGTTGCAGAACAATTCCAACTCTACTAAACAACTCTTTTTTACCAAAATTTTAATCAAAGTATACTACTTCTTTGGAAGATGTGTAATTTCCTATTCGCTTGACAAGTGACTAGTAGAAATGCATGCCACTGCATAGGTCAGTCTGCCACCTTTATAAAATCTGAACTTGAAAACCACCGCCAAAACACAGATTTTTCCTTAACTAGTAAAAGCAGCTTAGCTCAAATAGAAGTTCAGAAGTTCATAGACTCTGGATAGCCATCGAATTTGCTTCCATCCAATTTGTTGTGTGCTCGGGTATCGGTCGTCGTAGAGTTAAGCGTAGCCTCATCGAGCCAGTGGCAGCGCTCGTAATGGTACTTGTGGTTCTGCCCTTCTTAGGCAGCTATATGGGTAATTCGTGGTGTATCCTTCACTTGCACATCATTTACATGAAAGCATGAGACACCACCTGTCAGAGATGGGAATGAATGTGTAATGAATGCAATAACAAATACACTGCTTCAAGAATTAATTCAGTTTATCGTAAATTTTTAATGCATATAACTAGAATGTGGCTTTTCCTTCTCTAAACCGAAACCAAGCTTATAAATTAGCCGACAGCGGCTCCTGTCCTTGCCTTTTGTTGGCCTGAGGGAGACTAACACAACCATTTTTTGTTCTGTGACACGTCGCAAATGTTGAAGTCTCTTAATCTATGACTTGAATAGCTATTTTATCATCACAGTTGCATGTAAAACTCGCAATAGCAGCTTTCCGTTCTGTGATTGTTACACTAATAGTATGTTTTGATGGGGTTCTAAATGAAGATTTCATGCATCTAATACATTTGAGAACTCAACGACAAATCGCTAGGCAGTCTAGCGTAACAAGTCCATTAAATGAATTTAAGGGAGTGAAATATGAAGGCATTTCGGCATAATTAGATCATCACTTGCCAGTCCGACGGAGCTGACTTCTACACTCCAGCTGCGATGCTGGCATAGCTAACGCATTGATACGCATACGCCGCCGATCACAATGGAGCCAAGAGTGTTGTCGCATTGACTTGTCATTGCAGCCGCTAATTGTGTGCTTTTTGCCAAAATAAATCTGGCTTCCTTCCCACTCGTTTCACTTGAGTGATTTGTTCAGAAGCTCCGCAAGCACCAGAGCCCGCACTTTGTACAAAACATTGCAGAATGAATCATTCATATCACCTCTGCAGTTGTAGTAAGTTATAAAATGAATATGGTGTATCAAAAAAATGAGATTTTTTGCTTATAATTTTCACACTACAATTTGGCATCGAAGACCACTCAAATTAGCGACTTCAAAACTGCTGCATCGCCTATCATAGTTCAGTGATGATCTTACCGAAAAGTATTTCACTTTAATTAAATATTTTTGCCATTCAAACTTAAACTTGGTGCGCTTTGAATTCCTCCACCATATCATCGCAAAGTAATGCCATAAGGGCTTACTCCTCTCGGTCTGATGCGAGGAGTACATAAGCGAACCGAGTTTAAGTCGAATGAGTTGCTCCTGCTTTGTTGACCATTTACAGCACTTCCTCGTCACTCAAATAAGCCAATTTTTAGAGTAACGACGAAATACGACTCTTGGGATTTAAGCCATTTCATAGTGGCATGAATTGAGTGTAGAATTTCTGAACTTTATTTAAGCTGATTCGCTGTACACTGCAGAACAGAGTTTGTAATCCAGTCATCAGGATCATTTATTGCGAATGGGCATTAAAAATCATTTGCTCTAACCTAGACTCAATACAGTCAGCAGTTGACAGTGTCACTTCACAATAGGGAGTTGATAATTCAAGCCACCGCAAATCAATCGATGTGTCCACACGAAGGTGTACGTGCGTGAAAACTTGTGTAGTTGTGTGTGTGTGTGTGTGTGTGTGTGTGTGAATTAAAGCCCAGTTACTGCAATGTAGTTGGCAAGTGCAAAAAATATAATTAGCTGGTAGTGGTAGCAGCAGTAGTCCCAGAGGCAGCAACAACAGTGGTAGCAGCGCTAGCGGCAGCAGCACCAACAGCGTCAGCAGTAGTAGCAACAGCACGCAGACGCACAGGCGATTCCCCTCTTAATCACGCCTACGTGGGGTGCGGAGGGGGAAGAAGAGGGGGAGTCACGGAGGGGGGGAGGGAAGAAGGCTTTTGCGTGCGCTCGCACGCACGCACCAGTGCGCGGATGCAAGGTCTTCTTCTCTTAATCACGCCCACAGCACACCGTCGCGAACACCACACTTTCCGCTGCACGTACGTGTACGCACCTGCAGTCTAGCTGCATCACAAATGTAGTGTGACACCCTGCAAAAACAGATTTTGGCTCCTCTTTCTCCTCCTCCTTCTTCTTCTTCCTTCGCCTTCTTCACTGTTCCCTACCGGGAGCTCGCTTTTGAAGCCTTTCCGTCGCCTTTTCCCTTCCAATCCCATGAACTCAATAGTAAACACTTTCGAGCAATTGGATCCATGGAATAAATTAAATTGTGTGAGGGAGCTAATAAAGTGGATAATCATTCAAATAGCATGGTAGAAGTAATGTGGCCCAATGCTATGGAAGGCCGCGCTTGAAAGACTACATGCGTTTATTGATCAAGATACCCATTCCTATGCATGAAACAATAAATGCCATAAGTAGAATCCATCTCCTGTCAACCACCGATGTCTACCAATAACCAAACAGCAGCAACATGCAGATGAACAGGTTTTCTGGAGTCATTTCGTTAGCAGGTCACCTTCAACGATAAGTCCCTAAACGTGGTAACTTTAATTATCCTCATTAGAAGCAGCCTAAATCTACAACTTAATGCGTGATTTGTTAATAAAAGTGACGAGCGCAAATCGCAATCGTTTAATTTTAGCAATCGTCATCCAGGGCAATGTCTACCTACCTCCAGTATTTTGAATTGACAAAAATTGACTTCCTGATGGTTTCGTGTCAGTCGTAACTCGGCCGGGGCAAAAGAACGGAATCCCATTAGCCCTAAAACAGTAAACTCGTTGTAAAGGTGAAAAAAGGAGAAGTGGTGCATGCTGACCCTAAAATTAAGAACCTCCTTCCCATACCTGTACGTTCATAGTTTCAGACATTTAAACTATTCAACTCGACATTAATTCAAAGTCTCTATAATTTGAAATTGTTCACTACATGAATACGAGGCAGGTTATTAGCCAAGAGATCAGGTGTGCATGTTGTCATTGCCGGAGTCTTGGAACAACAGTTTATTGGGGTTTTGTCATTGAATTATTTTGTGATGCCAGTACTGAATGTCACCGGCCACGTCAGTTCGATTGGGATGTAGTGTGTGGTGATGCATTGTTGTAGTTTTTCAGCAAAATACGTTTTTTTGCCTTGTTCGTCATCGGCATCAGCTTATAAGGCCCAAGCAAAAAGCACACCGGCCGGGAAGGCGACAGGTCTGGTGCATGTCTTTTTCAGCCGGGTCGGCTTTTCTCCGATCCGCTTCATAAATATGGACGAACAAACCATCAAATGATAACCAAATGCACTGCCTCCTTAAACAATGGTCACACTTTGTCCCAATCACTAAGTCAAAATTGAAATTAAGCAATGTTTAGCTTCTGTGGGCTTTTTACACGATACAAAGCATGCAATGAAAAGCCAAGTGAAGTATTGTGTGTATCAAGTACTGCATGACATTGAAAAGTGGAAGTGACATCATACTGGCACTAAATATGATCATTTGTTTTCCCAAATCACTAATTCTTAAACCCGAAGGCATGTTACATTGTTCAGTCCTCGAGGCATTTCTGCAATCTTCGCTATGCAGGGAGTCACTACCAGTAAAGTAGGCACAATGGTAACCAATGGAGAGACACTTATCTGGACCGCTTGACTGCACCACCTTCATTCTTTACAAGATCTATCAACTGTGAGAAAACGGTGAGCCTTTGTGCAATCGCACCAAGCGTCTAAGTAATGAAGTCATGACAAGGAATTAGGGTGAAACACAATACTTTGGCTTCCCAGTTGTTTACTGTATAAAAATAAAACATAAATCGGGTTAGCAAGGCATTGAAAGCATGTAATCAATGTCAAGAACTAGCTTAGGATTCAAAAAAGAGCCTTATAGCAATAGACTTCCCACTACACATAAACGCTTTGCGGTGCTTACAAGAGGTTTTCCCACCCTCAAGTACTGCAACTTGAGGAACAGCCTACAAATCGGAGCCGGGATGGACGAAAGAACAGTAGGTTAGAATCACAAAAAGCGCCACCGGACGAGTGAACATTCCATCAGGCTTTCTTTGTCTTAATAAACACCAACAAATTTTGTCTAATCACAGACGCACACTGTCACAACCGTATCACCTTTTCCACAGCTGTTCAAAAAAGCGCCCTTTTGTGTATCTCTGCGCGCATACCTGAGGAGGATGGAACCAAACAAAAATGGGCCACAAAGGCGGGTGTTGCAGTACTTGAGGGCAGTTATTTCAGCGTTTAGCCGCAAGCGATTGCATGCACAGCTATTCACTTCACCCTCCCAGTTATTCCATCCAACAAGTTGGCAGAATTGTTTCTTCGAAGTCATAAATGCACTCGTGTGTCTTGAACGCAAGAACTGGGGATGCCAATGAAACTGAAAGGACTGCTTCCCGAGTCACTTTCCTCGCGTCTGTCCTCATCATTGCCGGTGCCGAGATCCTATTTTCATTGCTCATTTTGCACCAACATGTCCATTCTAATGAAGGGCGGATGGATTTTTCAAGGCATTTCGATAATTCCTAATCAGCTTACCAAATTTAAAAACCATAAAATACCTAAGTTGAAGCATTAATGCTCACAAGTAGATTAATGGATAATAATAGCATAAACTGACTAAAATTAAGTGGCGTTGAAATACCTTTTCGAGAACGAATGCTAATCATTTGCAAAGATAAAGATTACTTTATGCATTTGCAACCATTACTTCTACTGGACACTTTTCTGCCATGCTCCTGACAAGGAACATTTTTAGCGGCACTGACCATTGGAGTCGTGGCGATAAGTGCCGTAAACAGCGCTGACAGTACCAGAGCGTCTGGATACTGAATATGTGGTTGGCTAATCGACAACTCATTGCATGAAGGAAACTCATTATCGGTTGATAGTGGAAGGGAGGTATTAAACCGGTGTATTATTGTTTTACGCTGGGGCAATCAAGAACCGCTGACACTTCAAATAATGTGTGTGTGCTAATCAAAGGAGCATACGTGGAGGGAGACCACAGCGGCGGACGTTTAACAAGGTGTAGGTGAGGCGATTAATTGTCGGGAGCAAAGAGCCGAAGTCGGATCATTTTTCTAACCTACTGTAGTTAATGCGTCTTGCTGAAGTTAAGCGGACACTTGTCTCGGTGGATCGCCCAGCCTGCCTGCTTAGCCTGTTCACCTGAGTGATTGATAGCCCCCCTCAGCCTATTAAGTAAGACGGGTTACGGCGACATCCCCTTGCAGCGGCTTTCGAGGCTAAATGTCACCGTGGCTTTGGTTAAATTGCGCAAATTGCAGCACACTTAATATAAATTGGCTTATTCGTCCTTCTTAATTATTAACCATGCTTATTAGGGAAAAATGGTGGAATTTTGATGCCGTTTTGCAGTTGAAGGAAATGCTCTACTTTCTGTATTCTAAATCAGCTTACTTTAACAACGCACTTTAGATCAAGTACACTCCGTGTGCAAAATTTTAATAATTTCATGGAAATCACACATAACGACGCAAACGCATCGTTCAACCACTTCTAACCCTCGTTCACTGACAGATGCTCCTACACCTCGAGTTCAAAGATGACCATCGAAAAAAGTAGGTACAAACATATAAGGCAATTATCAGGAGTTCGGTACGAAGCCGGAATATGAAACAGTCAGGCGATTTTGTTCTCAATTTGAATCACTCTTGCAAACGTTGACGTCAAACTATCACTTATACAAGTTTTACTTCATTTAACCCAACAATACATTATTATTGCAAAGACTTATCCATGCTTTGCAAAATACTTGGACTCTTCACCGAACCACGTTCCTGCTTAAATTATTTGCATGCACCGCCATATTTTTCACCATTTGTTTGCCCCTTTTGCTTAAGGAAACATTCCACAATTTGGGCTAACTCTAGTGGGGTGTCAGACCTAAATGTCAGCATTCACACAAGGAAATCGCAGCTCCCGAGCACGGCAATTTGACCATGTGTGTGTGTGTGTGAGGGTGTGTGTGAGGGTGTATTGCTTATCTGCCTCTGCACACAGAGTATGGCTCCGACTTGACTGCTTCCTGATTATCTATGTGTGGGTGGCATGATGCCTCAAGCAAAATTCATCCCTTGATCCTTTATTTCAGCCGCAAAGTTAAAGCACATTAGCAGTACCCCGACATCCTGATCAAGTGGCAACTGCAGAGGAAAAGAAGGGATCAGATCGACGAGAATCGAAGCCTAGAGAATGGAAGGGTGCCTGCATTTATCACATGCAAATGGGTATTCTGCCAAGGGAACTGGTATTTTTACAACTCATAGGAAATTATAAAAGAACATGAACCTGCCATACTGTGATGAGTGTTAAGAAAATGTTGAAGAGTTGTCATTAAATTGGAATATAAATGTTTACAAACCTACATCTGCATTTGACAGCAAATATGCCGAAGAAGTGTCCGTGTTGAGATCACGGAATCGGCAATATAACTGGATTGCGTTGTAGACTGTAAAAAATTAGGTAAACTTTCTAACATTTTGATGACTTTACTGGCTGTTAAAAAATACGACAAAGATGTCCAAGAACACTTAGGGGTAGTCGCAGGGATTGCAAAACATGGATCAATTTGGAGAGAGATTTTTTTGCTGCAGGCTAGTATATAATACAGCTTCAATTAATGAGGAAATTTAAGTGCTCTTACTCATCATCTGAATCATATTGTGTCTTTTGTTCGTAATAATTTTTTTCTGGAACAGAAGAAAGAGGTATTTTTATGCGATCCGAGGAAGAATCTAAGCTGTGTCAAATATGCCGACCTCAAGAGGCGAAGGAAAAAGTGACTGGTAGCTAGTAAAATGGTATGGTCCAGAGGGACTGAACGAAGTCTTAAGGAGAGGCATCTCTTCTTTCTGCCTGCACCTGCCATAGCCACAGTGATGGAGAGGGAGAGCAGTGTTAGTCACCTGTTGGTGGCGGCACGGACACGTGGGCAACTAGGAGAGGTGGGAGGGGCACGAAGGGGTCGACCGGGGTAGCAGCAAAATTCCCACCCCCACAGCGTCCCATTCCTTCTTCACCCCGCCCCTGCAGTCGCGAGGGCACTGCTAAATAGTCATTGAATCCGACGTGATAAATGACAGGATACCGCGCCTTCTGCATCTCTCCCACTCGAATGTGTGTGCGATTGCGCGCATACGGGTGTCTGGGTAACAACTTTCTGAATACGCACCCGAGTGTGCGTGTTTCTGGGTGGCGTGTGTACGTGTGTGTGTGTGTGTGTGCGTGTCGGAAATTTATATTAACAGGATTCCCGGCTGACATGCACAGGTGCATTTGTCCAGAAATTCCATTTCGCGCACACGCAGATACATGCATACATATCCAGAGGAAGCAGTAATGATCTACCAGAGTACCGAACCATAATTACTGCCTCATCAACGAAATTCGATCTGGCGTTCATAGGCCTAATCTACAGGGGAAGACCTCTATTTAACATGATTACGCCAATTAAACATATAAACTAACAGATTGACTGGAATAGTAAATATGCAGAAATATTCATTCTTTACCGCACCTAATAACTTCAATTAACCCTTTTTAAAAAGGATTATACGGGTCATAATTTCAAATTAATAGTTCACTTTCGCGAAGGTCCGTGCAAATATTAGCTGTTAGTTTATGGAGCAATTGGGTAGTAGCGATATCATTTTTAATAGCACACAGCCGTAATTACCTCATCTGCATTATTAAACTACCACAGGAAGATTTTCTTCACGAATGCTGCCATACAAGTTGCCAGAGCACGAGGCTTTTCATACGGCGCCGTTCAGCAGCTCAGAAAGGTGGCAGCCCTCCTCCTGGTGTCGTAACTCGCCTCCTCCATCCTTGCCAGCTTCGTTGCAGGAGCACCATCACTTTCACCATAATCACAACAGCCATCGTGGCTTCTTTTGCAAGGAGGATGTCCAGCAAACCCATCTATCCAATGCCGATTCTATCCACCTCGAGAGCCTCGGATTCCCCTGCAGTGGAGGGGCTGCAGACAGCGCACCTTCCAAGTGGGGGGCTGAGGATGCCTGCAATGAGAGTTCCACTCCCAGCATCAATTCCACTCCTGTTCCTACTTCCGTCTCCACCAGTGGTGGTGGCAGCGGCGATGCCTTCTGGTCTTCTACGCTCTCCAGGGTTGCTGCTGTAGCTGCTGCCGCAATGGCGTGCGCCGCAGTGCCTCAAAAGAATTCCAGGGAGGAGCATGCGGAGTTCGAAAACGCCCACCTTGGGGACGAGGAGGCTGAAAAACCTGGTGTGAAGGAGCCCTGGTGTAGAAGTCAGCGAAAATTACACGGTCGAAGGTGATACACTTCAAACGATTCCAGGAATAATTGGGGAAAACATTTACTTAAAAAACAAAAAATATAATCATCTCAACTTTATTGAAATCTTCAGTTAGGCTTGTAGGCTAATACCGCTATATATATTCGTTTCTGGTTTGCTACGAGACATAAATTAAACCATGTCACTTCAGTACATGATCTTGATCATAGATACCGCAGTACCTGCCCTGATCGTAAAATCAATTTGTCATTTTTGACATAAACGTCTTTTAATTTTAGAAATCAAACCACTGAGGGTGCAGATAGTGTGCTTACCAAAAGGCGGCCACAAACACCCTTTGTTGACTCCAGCACGTCGCCATCTGTGAAGAGTGACACTCCCGTTTCCTTGCCGTTCGTCTATCCACCCAATCAGCTACCTCATCTTCAAAACGGCTCGTGGACCAGCATGAGCGACGTGAACCTCCAGTGGCCCGGTGACACCCCCAATGATCCTCTCAAAAATGGCAGCAACTCGAATAATTCGCAGTGGCCTTCCGAGAGCGACAGTACCCAGCGGTTTTATGGAGACAACCAATTTGTCAAACCATTTTCCTACTCGAGTGATGAGGTCTTCCGATCACTGGGAATAAGTACCAGTCTTTCTGAAGATGCACCGTACGTTATGTCTGCCTCAAAGCAGAACCCAAGCGAACCCTTCACCCAGTTTCCCACAACCACAAGCACTCCTATCAAGTCGGAGCTGCAACCCGAATTCTCACAGCCTCACCAATACATCGACCCTTGTCAAAGGCGCTATCCAGAGCATGGTGACTGGTCGCAAAAACGACTTCAATCATCCGCCAGTTATGAGGCCAACTTTACTGGGGAAAGAAAGGCGCCCACGGAAATGGGTCTACCCATCACTCCACATATGCCACAAAATTCGACGCCGTGCGACTACTTCCTGGAGTCAAGACAACGGCGGGACTCCTACGCAGCTTCAGGAACACCACCGAGAGGAGAGTTCTCGCCCCTACCAAGCTATTTCAGTCTCTTCTCAGGCGGTGGGAAGGAGAGCGATCCCCATTTTGGAGGTGCATCAATGCTCTACCCATCCGTTATGGAGTCAGGCAGCCTGGGAGGGTTCACCCAGTCCTCAAGCGGATCGCAACTCCCAACTTCCAACAGACTGGAGCTGCAGCAGCAACAGCAATTTTGTCTTGTTTGTGGCGATAATGCGGCCTGTCAGCATTATGGGGTGCGCACTTGCGAGGGGTGTAAGGGATTCTTCAAGGTAAATTCGCTTTTTCTACAACTGCATCATTATGGTGATGAAAATGTCTGATTTTTGAAACTTTCTTTGTTATGCATTGCAACATCAAAATGTTTATTTTTAAAATTGTTATTTTACGAAGGACAACGAAATTACCTATCATACTTTAGCCGAACCATCGAGAAGTGACGTAGTTAGCTAACACCAGAACATTTCATTAAGGAATGTATCTATTTTTAATCAATACACTTTATGAATGTCATCCATTTAAAAGCTCTGGTTTGATTTCATCGAATTCATCATGCACTAAGGATAGGAATTTTCTTTCGGGATGTTAATTCCATGTTGTAGAGAGCAAAAGTCACCTCGCTAAATAAACGTGTTAGTCGTTTAGGTGTCAGTTTTATGTAAGCCTCTTCGATAGCATATGCAATAAGCTTTCCTTCACTATTTAACTCCGTTTGTTGGATTTTAGCGAACTATCCAAAAGAATGCCCACTATGTGTGTCTACAGACAAAGAACTGTATAGTCGACAAACGCCGAAGAAATCGTTGCCAATACTGCCGATTTCAGAAGTGTCTTAAAGTAGGAATGGTCAAAGAAGGTAAGCGAAGTCATCGCTGCTGGTTCTGACTCCTCACATTCATCTGCCTGCATTGTATTACCATCGACAGACCATACATATTTTTGAAGGCATTACGATTGGAGCTTCTGTTATCCCAAGCTTGGTTGTGCTTATGGTTGAAACAAGAATTGCATACAGCAAAATTTGAAGCTGGATGTGGAACAAGCTAACAGATTGCTACTAAGCATTTTAAGTAGGGTAATTAGTTACGCTGTGATGCGTTTTGTGTTCTGTGGTCAGTTGTTCGCCGCGATAGCTTAAAGGGCCGAAGGGGAAGGCTGTCGGCAAAAGCTCGCTGTCCTATAGACGGAGAAGGTGGTGGCACTGGTGATGTGGCACATAAGGCCTTCGCTGTGAGCGGCTCCTCGGCTGCCGGACAGGCCTTTATTTTGTCTGGAGAGAAGGGCGCACACCAGGGCGTTCTGTCTAGCGGCTATGGCAGTGGAGGCGTCGCAGGATCCACCAATAACAGTGCGAGTTCCATGACCCTCCTCTCGATGTTGACCAAGGCCTATGAGACCGTTGACTGCAGCCTCGAAGCCGCTCATCTTTTCAAGCACCCACCTGGATCGAACTACCTCACGAAAGAACGCGAACAGCAGGTGCAGTCTGGTGTTTTAGCTGGCGAAAAAGAAATTATTTTGGCAGTTAATTCGAGTATTGGATTATTAAAATACAAGCCAAAGTGTGCGTGCAGTCAGTTAAAAGGATAACGAAATAAAGTCGTCAATTTACACGAATTCTCCGTGATTAAAATCCTGAATCTGTGCTCCATTAATATTGACGAAAATTGTTGACCACGAAATCCATAGATCAACTATGAGTGTGCCGAGTTGAGCGTTATCAAGCTTGTGATGTTGTAATAAATAAAAAATTGAATAGAGTGTGGATTGCTTTATGGAAAATTTGGAGTCATGCCTCACTTATAAAAGTGGGTTACGGATGCTCGTGGGGATTGAATAATTTCGGACATTTCGAAGGGGAATCGATAACGTTATCTCATATTCTCAAAGAGCAGCTATTTTTCTCTTTGTCCTCAGTTGTATTCCTTGCTGCAGCTTAAGTGAAAGTGAGAAGTAAATTTTTAACATAATTAACTGCCACCACATCTTAGGCCATCAAAATCGCAATTGTATTTGAATGAAGAGGGAATCAAGAACCAAAAACGAGTTTCATTTCACTCGAGGCTGCTTGCTATCACTGTGGAAGTGGGTTCTGAAGAAATTTTGTGCCGTGGCAGCACCTGAACCCAATTTACGCACGGGTCAGGGGTCATCCCATTTGCACAAATGAATGGTGGCAAAGAAGACGGGTACCACAATAACATTCAAGCTTTCCTGACTCTGGGTGTCCGCGTATGCGTGAGTAGGCGAGCTGCATTGTTTATTCACTATTACTATTTTCCGCCTCTACTTCCATCCTGATAACCGATGTATTGCCCCAATTCACTCAGATGCACTAAAAACTCTCGGTTCGTTTGTGTATGGTCATCATATGAGCAAGATGGGTGGACGGAGGTAGTTCATAGACTCTCCTTGTTGTTACGACATTAAAGAGCTTCAATCTCTCTTCCTGTTAATGTTAAAAACAGCATATGAACTAGCAACTCTATGCCTAACATCTATTGAAAGAAAGCTAAATTTGACGAGGGCATTTGTTTTTCAAAATACACAATTTGTTTTTTTGTGGTTGCACCGAAGTGCTATAAAAATTTTTAGAAATTTGATATATCCGATGTTTTATTAGAGCAGTGCCTTTGAACCAAAGAATTTATTTATTTGCAGTATAAATTGCATCTTTTGTAGGGGTTTGAAAAGGAAGAAAACGTTTTTATTCAATTGGCTATCAAGAACCTCGGAGAGTCGGTGGAAGTGATTCGTCAATACGCCGACTTGGTGCCCGGCTTCTCGTCACTCTCGGAAGCGGATCGAGAGAAGATCATCCTACTACACTCGGCTGATCTAATCACTTTCCGCATGGCTTTTAGGTAGGACAACATTGCACTTCTCAGCTAAAACTTGTAATACCTTGTTAAATAACAGACGATAATAGTTACGACTAAATAGAGCTTGACAAACCGAAGCGATGAGTATAAATTGCTAAAAGTAATTCGATGGTGAAAGGTACTTGAGAAGCACCGTAAAACCACAAAGCACAAAGGAGGGACTCCATAGGATTGCAAAAAAGCGTAAGGAATGTAAACTAGCAACTCCATTTTTAAACAATTTCCCGACTATCGAAGGACGGCGAAAGCAGCAGCAGAGCGAGCTCAGCTGAACCTATTTCATCCAAACGCATCGCAACCGAGCGCCTACTTTCGATCTTCTACCTCAACGGACGTGAACAGAACCCAGCAGCAGCAAACGGCGACGACGATGCAGCATCAACAAACAGGTCCTTTTCAGAGCGTAGAAAATCTGAGTGCGTGGCACACGCAGCCAACGCCATCAGAGCCATCCTTCCGCCCATTCCCTCATACGCCACCACTTACACCCGCACCTCCAACCGCCTGGCACGGGGGTGGCAACAGCGGTAACGTCACACGGCCCGCCGACTTCGAGCCGGAGGAGGAGGGTGGTAGCATCATTGCATGGGAGGTGGCACTCTCCACGCCTACCGAGCCAGTTTATATCTTCGAGAACGGCTCCATCATGACCGACGAAGAGCTAATTCGGGCAGGCCTTGGTTCCTGGATCAGAGCCCTCACCTGGTTTGGCTGGCAACTGCTGGAGCTTGCCATGGGCGACCACAGCACAATTGCTGGGCTCTCTGCCCTTGTACTCATCAACTACCAGGCGCTTTCTGGTGAGTTTCTTTAAACATTTCAGTAGGTTCTCCCCAAGCTATCTCATCGACTGAAGTCCAAATTTCGGGTATACGTTAAAGTTTTCTCTAATCTAAAGACAAGTGAGATTGAGCATACGGTTCTCTCATAATTCCAAAGTAAAAGCCGCGAAAATACTAAGGATTCACACATTAATTATTTATCCTATTTTGTTAGTTTACCTTTAGCTGAGAAATATGCTGCTCAATGCTTTCACCAAAGCCGGGAATCACTTTACCTAATCTAAAGTTAGTCCACTGTATTCCGTAATTTTATGTTACTGTTATTGTCATAATCGTCACCATCAACATCATCATTGTCTCCTAGTTTTGACGGTTTTGGACTAAACCTTTTTTGTAACCTCCATAAACTCTAGCATTTCCTATGTCCAGCCCTCATTCTCGTAAAGTTATCTCAAGGTGCGTCAAATGTTTCAGGAAGGTCGGATTTAGAGAACTCAAGTGAGATCTACACAGTGCATCACAGATTCGTGGAGATGTTGAAGAGCCACTGCTGCTCCCCCACGAGCGCAGTTGCGATTCCCACCGCCTACCAAGGCTGTTACCCCCCCGAGGCGGACCCAGCGACAGCTGCAGCAGCCGCGGCTGCCACAACTGCTACCATTGTACCACCGGCACGAGCTGACTCAACGTACTTCTCACAGGTTTTTAAGAAAAAGGACACAGTCCACTGGATCGCAAGCCAGCTACTGCTGCAGCCATTGCAGCGTCTCCATGCCAGCGGGCGCCTGCCCTCAGCACCAGAGTGTGGCTGGCTCAACACCCTGGTTAGCCTCCTCAACTCCACCTGCAATCAGTCACAGACCTCGCCCCCCTGCAGCTAACCAGGAAAAAGGGGGACCCTTTGTTTACTCCCTGCATCGGTTCCTCCTTTCAAAAAGAATAAAAATTGCTCCTTTTCACACCTCACTCTCCACGCAAATGCAGCAACATTGTACAGCCCACAATTACAGCAATGTGACCTTACTGGCCTGATGATCTTCCACTTCTACCTTCCCACCTCTATCAACTCTGCCACCGCCACCGTCACAACCACACACACGTAATGCTTGTCTCGCGTTGAATTTTTTCTCTTTATGTGATTTTACTCATATTTTAATTCGTATTGGCCTACACCCACTCCTTCTCTTCCATTTTTTCTTTTGTGCATACGCCTAAAGAAATGATTTTTCAAGATTACATTTATCCCATCCTGAGAATCATCATAAAAACGCAGGTGGGCTGCATGGTAGGTTGTAAGAATAGTAGCGTCATGGGTGCGTTCCGATTGTATTTATGCGTGGAAAGGAAATAAGCGATGGATACTTATTAATCAGTGGAGTTGACTACTTACATTTTCTACCAACTTTGTGCTTTTTTTAATTCGTAAAAAGAACTTTCAAAAGGAAAGCCCTCGTTATAATCCTTGATATCAACTTATGGTGATGGATAACGCAAAATTTATTTACAATTGCTTCTTTTTCCCGACTAAGTCTGTGTAGACTAAACCCAGTAAGCTTGCCGTTGAAAGGAAACAATCTCAAGCCAGCCACCGAGCTCCGTTTTGATGAATCACTTAACTTTAGCTGATTTAGCAAAAAAAGAAACTGGTCTAGTTTAAAGGAATTGCCTTTTTTTCGTTAAGTAAATGTTTCTAAAAAACTATCATAAAAGACGTCAAAATTAGACTGATTCAAATGGTAGAGTAGGAATCCTCCTCGCCTTAGTGTGAGGTGGATACAACCCACCCGCCATTGGCAAGGTAAAGTTGCAGAAGCCTAAACGCCAACTGCAGCTTGTGCGCTGAGGTTTTGAATACATCAAACACATTTGGTAATGCTCCAATTAGATATTTGCTTCACATTCAGTAAAGTGAATATCACCTAGAATTTTTTTGCAAAATTTTGAATTACAATTGAAGGGTTCGTGGTAGACAGACATGGTGTTTAAATCAAAAGGATGGGTTCTTTGTACCGAAAACTCTGCCACCCCACAGGTAATCCGAGCCTGCGCTAAGTTGTCCAGGGGCTAGTTAATCGCATTGCAGCTGCAGAGGGGCGAGGGAAGGCTCGGAGTTTTGTGCCATCCCGGCCTTTAGCCCAATTCACGGTCACACAAATGTGTTCGGGACTGTCATGATTGGGTGTGTATGGCTGTGTTCAGTGAGAGACCCCTGGTCAGCATTCAGCATAGCAAGCGCCTTGGAAGATATCACACTCCCATGTGTACATTTGTCCAGTAATCGCCACCCAGTGATGCCCTCGAAAATGGAACCAGACGGGCCAACTCCTGGGGGGTGGAGGCGATGCAATCTCCGTAAAGGGGCAAGGGACGAGAATAGAAGGCTGAACACTCCAAATACGGTGGATGAAATGACGATAAGCGGTCCTGTTCGACAATGGGGTTGCAATGTCCATATTTCCTCAGTCTAAGTACGCATACGGCTGGATAGTTTATCTATTCACTCGTCTCAATTCCAATCCGGAAGGTAAATATATGCGCGTTATGTGAGAATGGACTAAAAGAAGACCTAATAAACAATCCTTCCACTTGCCTTCGGTTTTTTTGCTATCCCAGATATTTATTTCAAAAGGAAGTTATCAAGGTACTCGGGCGGGACAGTACAACTAATCGCCATTTTTTGAGTCCAGCCGTCCGCTTTTATCCTACCAAAAGTGCACTTTGGTTGAATGAGTCAATCAGACGTTCGACACCCACTTGCGCGGTTTGATCGGAAGACAAGCTCGGAACTTGTCAAGTCTCTACTTCCAATATTCCATGATGAAGCTGTGTGGACGATATTTCTGAAATTAACTCCTAGTTTTAATAAGGAATTTTTTGCCCTCACTTTCATTTGGGTTCCATGTTACTCTTTGAAATTCAACTTCTCAACTAAATGATGATATTGAAGTCTTGTAAGTTGGGTTCTTCACACCGCATAAAACAGCACCGTCAAACGATGGACGGGGCACTTGAAAGCAGAGTGCAACACTAGACGTCGGTGTGTTGGCCTCACGTCTCGGCTACTTGAGTGATGTCGCGTTGTGACCTGCCGATTCAGTAAATAATTCGTGCCCTGATCATAAATGCTGGAAGACCACTTAATGAACCCAAGTGGGTACTCACCTCACTAAACTATGAGCTGGCACCTTAGCTTCTATGATGGAAAACTCTTTACTAGGCGCAAATTCTCCTCCGTCGGCTAAATAAGAAGTTTGGGAAAGGTCTCCCACCAAACTACCGCCCTGAGTAAGCATAAGCTACTACCATCAGGAATACGGTTGTAAAGCAGCACCAGTTTTCGTAGTTTAACTTCACTGCAAGAAGGGCAGTTACGATTGTGGTAGAACTTAATTTCATAAGTTATTTGATTACTATTTGGCTTGTCCCCGTAGCTAAAGGTACTGAATGTTTATTGAGGAGTTTGTAATTCGACGGACACCACTACCGTCACGCAGCTCACCTAAAGCGACCGCGTCTCATACAAAGGGCACATTCAAACAAATACTTACTACAGTAGTAAAGAGGATCTTAAGAAAATCCAGGAAAACCATTTCTTGTTTCTCCTACAAATCACTTCCATTTCACTCTTCTAAAGCACACTTATTGGACACATTAAAGACATAAAACTGCGGTTCCTTAGACTTGGTTGGCTTTTATAGTTCTGTGGCGGATGCAGTTACATTGTACAGGTTGTTACACCCCCCATCTGTGAAGAAGAACATTATTAATAGCTTCCATTTATTACTTTTTAATTATTCATTTATACGGCGAAATTATGTGCGGCCAACATCAAAGGGCAACCATTTTCCTAAAAGTTATCACGAATAAAAGCGGTCACCATGGTTGGAATTTAGCCGGCCCCAGCCTGCCATATATGTGTTACCCTTTAAGCTCACAAGGAGTGATTGTAAATGTTTTTTGTATGCCTTATTTCTATTTCTATGCCAACTTATTAGGTTGTCAAACCAATTTAAACATGATGGAAAATAAGTACCCTTAAATACTAACGATTTGCAAAAAACCTACGCATTTGTTAACATCTGAATGCAGGAGACATACTTGCTACTTTATTTATCAAGGTATGGTAGGACCCTCCAGTAAATGACAAGGCTTTTGAAACCCTCAGCTACTTGAAGAGCGGGTAGTTGTGTATAACCTTGCATGTTCGGCCTAAATTTGGCCCGCCCATCGGGGAGCACGCACAAACCTTGGCCCGCTACTGCAATCAAACTGGGTCGTTGCAGCCAGGTTCAATCGCGTTGAGAGCACACGATGACTGCGTTGAGTTGGGAGGACAGGAGAGGTCTGCCCAAAAAAAATGGTTGCGACTTTATAGCCCCTTGAGACCTTTGCGATGGCAACCCTAGTGCAGTGCACGATCGTGCATTTTAGCCCAACGCCCGTTAAGGAACGACGTTGCCATGGTCACTGGCTTGAGATGCATTATTAGCTATAGTGCCGCCTTTATCAAAATCTGAAACGCCATCAAAATTGGCGCCTAGCTAAGTAAATAACCATAAAATATGCTCAGGAGAGATCTTTCTTAATAAGATTAAGGCATATTATGGTATTTTATAAAGACCTTTTGTAGTCAAACCGACTTCGTATGACAATCATTCATACTCAAACCCCAACTGACAAAGCTGATCATGTTCTTCAGATTGGCTGGTTTTTTTACGATGGAAAAGTTAGGATTAAGAATCACAGAAAAAAAGAGTAAGAGTTCAATCAACATGATGTTTTACAGCACTCTCTTCTCCGCTTTAGCCTAGATCTCACCTGTACATCTAGAAAAAGTGCAGAGAACCTGTTATACAGTCGCCCTTCACGTGACAAAAACCACTGCCCGATGAATGAGAAAGGCCTTAGTAATCCACATTTGAATGGCTCGTTTCGGGCTGAGTGAAATAAGGGGTAATAATTTGTTTCGTACATAGGCTTGGGGAAAGGACAGATCCCCTCGATGGACAGGGAGTGAATTCAATGGGAAAGGCAAACCGTTTAAGATGTGAAGCAGATCTATGGTGCATGTGGACCTGAGTGGGTATGATGCCTTACTACACAAGGACTCACGGCGGGCCCTCAAAGGTAAAGAGAAGAGTGAGAAATTCACTCCACTTTCCATGGATCATGTATTAGTGCACATATAGTAAAGTAAAATGCTGGAACACATGTACCCACTGATCAAACTATACTATTGACACTCCAAACTATGTCGAGGAATGAAGAGGAGATTTCGATAGCCTCTAATCGACAGAGTTATATCGGACGAATGGCTTTTATTCAGTGCCTGTGTGACTGGAGTGCTTCCAGCGTGGTGGAGAGTAAGCTAGCCAATTTTCCAAGCAGACACGTGCCGATGGAGGAGCAGTGCATAGGTTAGCAACGCCTATTGCGACCACCTTTTGGTCCAGTTTTCAGGTATTCCTTTTTAAGCTTTTGAGACTAATAGATTGGCGTAGGAAGAATCTGCATCCAAGCATCGGCTGTCAGGATAACTTGCAGCATTTTGATTTTTGTAACTTTTTGATAAAATAGGGCCACGAAGAAAAATGAAGATGAAGAAGACGGGAAATGCAATCAGAACACTGACTGCTTCTGCAACGCTCTATGAAGCAATTGTTCCAAACCTCCCACGATGAAATTTAGCCATCGCTAATGGTTCCACTTTTCTTTTGGAGAATTCGTAAAAAAGGCATTTTACTCTCTGGGGCAACTGCGCCTCTGCCATCAGCTCCAGCGAGCAGGGGTAAGTGGATATTTCCTCGGCAGATGACGCCTCCTATTTGGATATAAAACTTCAGAACGTTTCAAAAGTCTTTAATCGTTTACATAAAAAATAAAAATAACGGCAATTCTTGTAAAACATCACACTTTATTCACTCACGGGGGTAGCAGCAATGTCTAACTGTTTAATTGGAAATCCTCTAGCTCATATGCAGTAACCAAATACACACTCACCTCAGCGGCAAAAATGGTCCCTTTTCCCTCTTGATAATTAAAAAGTGCTAAAATGTGATTCATATTAAGTTATTGGTGTAGTGCAATTCTACTGCGGCACCTCTCGCTACTCATTCTGCCTAGCCAAAGCCTTGGCTTCCTTCATTCAACACATCGCATGCAACGAATAGTTAAGTTGGCACTTCCATCCAGATTGGTCATTTGGACTTCCAATGCGCTGTACCACAACTTCCACCTCCTAGACTAATGGAAAAACTACCACTTCTTAATGCCGTCTTTCCACTACCACTCAGAGTGTCCTCCCTAAATTTACAGTTTTCTGTGGAAATCATGCAACGACTAACATTCCTACAGCAAGAGGACTAAAGTAGAGGTAACGACACGGGTCTCTCCACACCCAGTAAGTAGCTATACCTAGTTTTAGGTAGGTGCTTGAGGCGATAGTTAGTAAGCTAACCTCAAGTAGATTCCAACAAATAAACAGAGCGTTTACTGAAACACCACCCAAGTGTAGTCCGTACTGCCACCACTGCTCTCCCTGGGTTAACAATCCGTCAGTGCTCTGTGCAGTTGCCTTCGCTCCGAGTAAGCCACAGCACGAAAGCGACGTTTTGTTGGAGTCGAAGGCCGTCATGCATTTTTTTCGCCAAATAACAGGAATGCTTTTGTTTTCCAATTTCAGGCTCAGATACTTACTGAAGCTACTTATTGCTTTGCTATTTCCCTAGTCGTTTATTGCCTTCAAACTACGGCATGGCATTGGAATTCATAGGAAGCTTAGGTTAAATCGTTTTTAAGTCCGCCAGCTGTTGAATATAGACCCAAAAGTAGTGCGACAGAAAGATACCCTTGACGTTAAATTAATTCATCATCGTAGATCCAGACAGGTTGTATGGCGTGGAAATCTGATTGCCCCACCCATTACTTGTAGGAAGTCACCGGATTCAGTCTCGATAGCATGTCATTTACTAACATATGGCAGAATTGACTTTCCCTGGGTTGCGCCACGAAACAGTCACTTGCAGTTAATTCTAGAAATGGATGGTTTATGCGTCCCTGTAATGACTCTAGCGTGCACGAGAAGCAGTGCATGTGGCAGATGTGGACTGCATACACATCGGATGGGTAGTGCACCTGAAAGTGGGCAAAATAAAAGCCTTCCCAGCAGCAGTTTCCGACGGTCAGTTAAGTTAACCTGGATGGAGTGAATAAACGTGCCAAAAAAATTCATGCTAGATTAAGCGTGCTGCCAATTATGCGTTGGTGTAGACTTTGCAGTGTTCTACAACAAAGAATTGTAGGACATTAAACCATAAAGTTAAACATTTACCACCATACAAAGTGAGTTGTGAATTCAAAGCAATGGCGTCCTCAATATTTTGACTATGAAAGGGCATTTTCTAAAGAAATGACAATTTCGGACACCAAAACTCTAACGATCTTTTGTATTTTCGTAATTCTTTAACTTTCTGATATTCTACGCCTAATTTTGCAAAAGTTATTTAAATGGGATATTAATCGTACCTTAAAGGATTTGGAAAACAAACTTGACTCTTAACGCTTGACCGTTGCGCAGTGCCCAGGACGAGACTTTTAAGCTGCTGGCGTCACTATGTTGGTTCACTCAACCACGATGGCATTTCTGATTTGCAGATTACATGGCCAAAACTCGCTGAGACGGTAACTTCCCTCTGTTTGCCAGGGTTCCATAATATCATTGGGGAGCCGCAATATCATCCTGCCTCGGGTTTGCCTACCTCCCAAAGCCCATGCGACGTTTTGTGCGCCATGAATAAAGTTACAACAAGACGATTTGGTCCGTACAAAGCACCAGTGGCCACATTCTACAAGGCAAAGGGCGCAACTTAAGCACAACAACAAGACTTAAAAAGTGACAAACGAACAGACCACCGGGGAAGTTACCGTCGGCATTTATCAAGCCAAGACATTGCCCATGAATAGCAATTTAGATATAGATGAACAACCTTGGGAACACCCGTGGTACCAAATGTCAAGGAAATGCTTCATCTTTATTCCTTTTTCCTTACACCATGGCCTTAAAATTAACGCCCCTCAGACAGGAGGTGTCTTGTAATGTGGATGACGGCGGTGGATTAGGCAAAATTTACAGTAGAATCGAATTATTCATCAGGTCACAGAATTAAAGAAGGGATACTTAGTTTATGCTTGAGCAGATTAAAATGAATGAATAAAGTATGCATTGGCTGGAGTGGTGTCCTTCTGGTTTGATCCAAATACACTAAATTGACGAGCCGGATAAGTTCGTACGTCGCATCGAAACGGCGAGAACATATGGCTTTGCTCATGAACAACTATCGTTTGCAGTGTTCACTAAAGTCCGCCATTGGAACGCCAGGCTAAGGGCTGAAAAAGTGAATTTCAGGACCTCTCTAGTAAATTTGTGATCATAAAGTAACGGAACCGACCAGTGCGTTTCCCACGGAGCTGAGTGAGGCTGTTGCTCCACGTTGCTTAAAATAAAAGTCTTTAAATGACACATTTAGATTAATTGTTAGAACCAGGATAAACTTTGATGTTTAGTAGCGATAAAATAGACGGACCGCATAAGTAAGTATATCACTGTTTCCCCAGCATTTCCAGATCATAGATGTCTTAGGCAGATACATGAAGGTATTTTTAAAAAATGTGTTGCTATGACTGTGTTTCATTTGGAAGCAATGGGTCTATAAACTCCTCTGTCTTTTTTTGATGGCATTGTTGTTATAGATGACTCGAAATGGGATCTGCTATTCTGCTGAAAAACTGGAACAGATCGTCCATATGTCCAAATGGACCTTCATTGAACATGCGATTAGGCGGAAAAAGCGTCATACTCATCGTGTACATCTGATCTGTGAAGGCTATTCTCGGTTTCAGAAAAATAAATCAAGCATACTGAGGAGCAATGTAGGGCCATAGCAAATTACCCTGATGAGGTGGCCTTCTTCTCCTCCCATCCCTCACCCATTTCGTCTTCAGTCCAACTTCAACTCTGTTGCAAACGATGAATGACCAAGCAAAACGCCCCAATTGATTCTTTTAACGTGTATTCTCACATTCGCCGCGTTGAGGGAGACTTCTGCCATTTTCACCAGAAGTACCTCGTGAGTTATGCTGTTAGTAAACTCGATCCCCTACTGACGTAGGCCATTCATTTCTATTTTTCATTTATCAACAAAAAATTTTTGACTATTCGATTGATGTAAATTCATAAGACCGATGCCAAGTACGAAACTGACTACCATCATAAAGGTGAAAATACTTTCTTCAATTCTCTGTCTCAAATCTGTTTGTGCTTTTGAAAGTGTGCATGTGTGTGTCTGAACGTGTATGCGAAACTCTTAAGGCTTCTAAAAAATTTGACCTGAATGCTAATTTTTAGTACCATGAGCAATCGGTAGCAGTAGCCGTTGGAAGAAAGGTAGACACAACTAGCGTTTATACATGAGTGTTGAATTTAGTCTATGCATTCGCATTATCCACCTTTCTAAAGATTTAATGAAGCGGTGACCCTTCTTACTTACGGAAATGCCACTGTGACGTGTCTGATCGATGTAATGCGTGAATAGAAACGAGTCGAACAAGGAACTCTGCGTTTGAGTAGTTCTGTACCCACACAAAAGTGGGATGGCGCAATCCCATTCAACTTGAGGTCAAAAATAGGACGCAAGTCCAAGGTGGCTGGCTCTGCTCAACCCCCGGGTCAAGCGGATGACTCACCTCAGCTCGCGTCTAATTAATGACTTTTATGTGACAGTAACCGCTTCAACGAAAAATAAAAATTTTTCCTTTTTAGGGCACTTCTTTGAGAGATCTTGGAGGCAACGCATATTACGTCACAGTAATAGTGTAGCTTTTAACCCAGTGTCCTGTTAATGATTGTTTCCAATCTAAATAAATAAATAATTACATAATGCGTTCTACCACAGTGTATGCCAAGTGAGGGATATCAATCGCCTAGGCTTGAAATTTGGACAAACACCCTAATTGTTTACGTCACCGGAGTTCTAAAAAAATTCATTTTTAGTAGCCAGTTTCAAGTAGAGTTGCAGTGAAAAACAAATGATTTTCCACCAAACTACGAAAATAATTTAGCTCGAAAATTGTGGGCATTCACTCACGCGATTCCCCCGGGATCCTCAATGCAGATCAAACAGAATGCTCGATGCAGTCTGATAAACGTAGTCCCAAATGTCTTTTTCGTAAGGCAGTGAAGATGATAACTAGTTTTTTGATATATTGTGCTTCAGTTTCAAGTGAGATGTTGAGAACCGTTCTACAAGCAAAACGTCTCACTGTCGTTAATTGGAACATCAGTGTGGAGTAAATCGGAAAAGCACCCAAGTACTGCACGTAGTGATTGGCGATGGGCGACCAAAAAATTTTGTGTCGACCACTCAACCCGTGGGAGGAAAGTCTCATTCTAAAAACAACACACCCAAGACTTACTTACCTTGTGACGCTGCAAAACTTGACTTTGTGATACATTTCACTCTGGGAAGGGATAAAAGAGGGATGTCGCCACATTCCACTCTTAATCTTCTTATTTTCCTGAAAATATAGCTTTGAATGATGACATTGGACATTTGCATGCGAGATCGACAGATGGGAAGTGAAGGCGGGGAAGGGGGGAAGAGGAGATGACTGAGGCAATTTTTTACTTCAAGAGAAAAATTTGACATTTTATGAAGTGAAGCGAATAAGGATTATACTATGCAGGTGCACAAACCGAAAGCAAAGTATTTACTCGAGCTCCTGTGGCAACGTTTTCGCAGTCGCTCAGGCGATAAGTGATTTGCATTATCAAATTGATGGCATTTGTCGCCTTCAACGCCCCAGTGGAGACTTAGCTTAATGTAGATATTAGGTCGCTTGCATCGATGACTGTACTTTATGCTAACTTTTGTTGTTTTGGGTAGACAAAACAATTTTAACGGGATCTGCAGCCTAGTCTGTTGGTTCTCTTGCACTCACTTGTATTCAACTTCGATGGCGTTCTCTACTTGGGAGAATGATAATTGGCCTGTTGCCCAATTCAATGGCCATCATAGCAGAAAGTACACGAGCATGGCAATCACATGACAAGCGAATTCAACACGAGTTTGGTTCGCTTAAGTTTGGCATTTTTAGTGTTCATCAAAGTGTACGGCATAACTATGGTGGTGAGGCGCCACATAATTTTGCTCTCACTTCCAAACATTCAAGAGCAAATTTTATGCACATTGTCTATTGATGAGAAAGACAAAACCACCCTTTGGAAAGAGAATTTTAAAGCATCACCTGAAATCATCAGACGCTGCATGGTTTGGAAGTATCCAGTAGCCATGTTACCCTGGTATGGTTAAAGTCTAGAGATACAAGTGGATTTGACTTTAAACTACACGACAGAAACGATTGTGAAATGCGCTTACTCCACTCTTTCGACTCCGGAATTTTAAAAGCTATCACCATCAACACTGCATTCAGAGCTGTAATTATGAAGTTTTGGAAATAAATGGCCAGCCAAAGCTGTTCCTTTCTTCTACTTTAAAGGGTTTTGGAAAGTGGGATGAATCCAGTTAAATGGGTAGGACGCTCCGTGACCTTGTTTGATCGCTCACAGAAGGCAATGGAAGCGATGTCTGTCGAGCACTCCGAAGGGCATTGAGATCTGGCCACTCAAGTGGTTGCAAAATAAGTTTCATCCCATGTAGGTCTGAATAAGGGAAATAATCTTAAAAGCACACTTTAGAATCTTAAATTCTACTAATCATGAAATTGTTTGTCGATTTTACACGTCTGCTCAAACTCTAGGAAAGCGTATTTGGTAAAAACGCTTTCAGTTTCCTAGAATAAATCATGATGCCGGTAGAAATGAAATCGTACTGTTCAATCTTTGTGAGAATTGCTGGACTGCTTAATCGATCTATCCATTGGCATCAAAAGAGGAGTATTTGCCAAATCCCCTGTTATGCGCTGTTGGCTTGAGCGCCCATGAGGGATTAACCAACCCAGGAGAAAAATGCATTTTCTGGTAACTTGGACACGGCTACTCAGGTTATTTCTTGCCATAGCCATTGGCACCTCCCTCGCAGCACAAATATGCTCACAAAACGCCTAAAAAATTGTGCCGTGACAGTTATGGCTGAAATTAATGGCCTCGTGCCTGTTGTAAGCCCCTGTTTAAGGCTGTTTAAAAGCCACAAATAAAGACTTCGACTCAATCAAATGAGTTTAGCCGGATGAGTGAATCATCAGCGATTAATTCCCTTAACCTCACCCCGGCTTCCACCGCAGAGGACCCATAAATCTTCCCTTCTTCACTCAATACACTGCAATTTATTCCTTATGCTGTCTGGTTTACGATTTTTGAGAATTTTATTTGTCTTGTAAATAGCTTCGGGGGTGGTCGTCAGACCGGACAACCACGCTGCCCTCCTTGTCTTCCCACACCGTGGCCAAACATTCAGTTATGCTATTTTCGTCTTTGTAGTAAACAATGGCAACTGTGCAAAGACGGTGGAGATTTGTGTGTGAATGTCTCACTTGGCAGGACATCTGGTTGCCCATGAGCGTGGCGCTCTGCTAGAAAGTGAACACTTTCTTTACCCCTAGAACATCTGTAAAAAGCAAATTATTACTATTGCAATAGAAGTGGAGACACTTTGACAAATCTCTACTGCGTTTAGTGCAAGCAATGCGTTTACGAAATTCGGCTCAGCTTTAAATTGCAAATCCTTAAGCTTTGGAGATGGCATAAAAGTACGCTGGTTAAGCTAGTAGACACCTGGTAGAGAAAACATTTTCACAAATTCAGTCACCTTGTCCTGGGTGCCTCGTTTTGACGTCAGCAAGTGAGAGGTATGGCAAGGTTTGTTTTATCTAGTCTGATAGATTTTAATGACAGGTAGGTTCTACTCGTAAGGCACTTGATCTTCAGCAATGCGTCAAGTCTCATCACATTCCAGTCAGCAATCAAGTGATAATGCGAAGGGATCGAAGAACATGTGGATGGTTTTGAATCCCATTGCCATCCCCTAATTCGCATCAGATGACATCCATTGGCTTATCGCTCACTGCAGTGTTCTCAGTTGATAATATAATTGTCAGCCAATCACCTCATCACTCACACTGACAACCACTAAAGGCCCTTGACACACTGACCTCGAGTTGGGGTAATTCCTCATTTCCACGATGTCTTGTAATGTACCCTTGAGCGACTCACTGTCGGAATCGAGGTTACGAAATAAATCCTGAAAAGCATGTGCTGTTCACTTAATTCTGTAAAGGTGCTGCAGGAAGTCAAGTTGTAAATAAGGGAGCAGAAAATTATGAATCACATCTATTAATGTTACTTGGCATTTTATAACGAGTCAAAATAAGGAGACGGTACAGAACACAGTAAAATTTTCTTGCCACTAGATTAACGTACATCCAAGCTTTGTAACACAGGAAAGCGATTGCAAGCGTTGTACCGGTCTCTTCAAGTTGCAACAAATCATTACGCAAACTCCTGTGATCATAGGACCTGAGTTCACCACTTAATGAATTTAGTTTTAACTGTTTAATATACGCATTTTGGACAAGGACACCTCAATTGACTTAGCTGCCATTTTTAGGTACCCATGGGTCTTCAAGGAAATCGGTCGGATTGTAAAATGGGTCTTCTACCAAAGTCCTCCCACACTAGTGATAAGGGCGATTAGCACAGGCTGTAAGGCGCTAAACACTTTGAGACTTGAATTATTTTCATCAGACTTTGAAGACAAACAGATTTGTTGGTGTGTGAATAAAATTGGAAATGCAGATCTACTGTTCCCAGTAGCAGAGAAAACTAGGATGCCATTAAAGAGTGAAATAAATAAGTCGTTTGAATTAGAAGCACTTATTTGCGAAGGAGGCGTGCGTTCCTGCGCGTAGGTGGATGGGGCTGCGGGAGCGCGAGGCCCGGAATTAATGCCCACTGTCCCACGAACTGGTGGGCGGGAGGTGGCCGGTCTCAGTGGCCTTTACTCTGCATAGGAAACCATTCGATATCGTAACGCAAGCGATTCGGACTTTTCAAAAATACTTTGCGTAACAAACTTTGAAGATTTTTATTCAAAATAATAATGCTAGTTGGTAGGGATTTATTTTCAGTGTGCAGAAGAAGAGCAGGAAAAATATGGCAGCTACTTCACCTAGGCAAGCCGTTCGATTATTCATGCTTAGAACATCTTTTATTGCTCAAACTAATTTGTGAGAAGAAAGTGAAGTATCTAAAGGACAGTATATTGAACTGGGAAGGAGTAATAAAATAAGTTCTCGTTTCCTTTGATTTTTGTGTGCGTTGGTGTTCTAGTGGCGAAGGTTTCAGTAGCATGAAAATGACTTGAACCTTGGCTTGAGTGTTGGGGGCAAAGGAAGCCAATAGTCGTTTGAAGGTTCCAAGAGAAACTGCGGCTTAGCTGAGTCCTTCTGTGAGTGAGTATAGCCTAATGATCGTTTGATCAACTTGCAAAAATTGTACCTCACTCAGACCGGTCCTTCGGCTGCAGTAATTGAAATGGTGGCTGGAAATGGAGAGTCCAGTCATGCGTCGATGTCCCAGAACTGCTTAATTGTTCATTTTAGAATAAGTGAAGAATGGTATCATGAAAAACGGATTAGAGAACAGCATATGAATAGCAACACTAAGGCTCATTTTCTTCGAAATGGGTGGACTTGAGAGGGAGGCTTTTATCCTCATCGCTAACTCACATGCGAACTCTAGCTGTCTCAGTCAGAAGATGGGCCACTTTTCTCACTTTTGAAGGATCTAACAGAAATTTTGTGGCATTAATCATCAAATCTGCAATGAAGAGGTTGGCTGTCCAGTCAAGCTACAATGCTATCTTCCTCATGGGCAGAGCATGCTGCATCTTAAGGTGAAAGCCACCTGTTCTTTTAGGCGCACAACGGGGCATGCAATCTACTCAATTGAGCGTGAACACTCTCCAGGAAGCGGGATCCTGGCGAGCTGTTTCACTTTGTTAAGAGCTTTGCACACGAGCGCATTGTATACCGCGCTTTTTAAAAGCACTAATGTTAAAACTTTCACCCTTCAAATAGTTTAAACTGGATTGTTTATTATTTTGTGAGCCTGATTGTGGTTAACATGATACTAGAGCCCAGAAATACTCACTAGTGCAATTAAGAAGGAGGCCTTAGAAATTTTTTAACGACCCCAACTGTGGGGAAAGCAGATTTAATTTTACTCTTTAAATTCATTTTTACAATTGCGGTAGATTTAACTTATGGCTAAAATGCATTACTCGTGAAGATTTGAGGGAGGCTGCATAGCTGACCTACTAGGTGGAATTTTTGGTTTCACACCTTTCAATGCATGGTGACTTGTCTCGAAGCCTCCAACTCCAAGTGCTCAATTAGGGGTGACACAGGAAAGGGACATGAGCATTTTCTATTCGAGAAGACTTAGTGTGACTCACATGAAGAGGTTAATTAAAACAAATTTGCCGGTTCGCGAAAAATACGTGCGTCAGGTTCAAAAAACAGCAGCAGCAATGGCACATCCTTTGCCTCGCCCGTGCCCTAAGTGAAGGACCACCCGGGATGGGAGTAAATCTGGGTGAGGCAGCCTTTTTCTCGTCTGGGCACGCGAGTGTGTGTGTTCACCTTCTTCCTCTTCTACTGTCAAAAGCAGCAAGGCCGAGTGCTGCATTTGTGAGTGGACGCATGGATGTTGTGTCTGTGGTGGTGAGGGGGGGAGGAGCTGACAACGCCACAAGCACAACTGTAGGCAGCTTACACGCCGCACCTACAGATTTGAGACTGGAATCAGCTTCCCAATATGTCACTTTCTACATGAGTCACGGGCAGAACTCTTCACCACAACAAGCAGTGCACGATGAAAAGCAAGGCAGAAAGCAGTTTGTCTATCTTGGAAACTCATCTTCCAGAGATACTAGAAGTTAGAAGTGTTCCGAGTGGCATACCTACGTCTTCTGGAGATATGGCTTCAAAATCGTTGAACATGCGTCCAAGTCACAATCACAATATAGAAATGATCCCCAATGTCCGCGTTTAAACAAGGTCGACCAAACCGAACCTGGTCGCGACTTCCTTATTAAAAGAGCATATTTGTCAAACACAGGATCTTCAAATGCATCCCCGAAGGTGTGAGGCTGGTTGAATTTACTTATGATGCTAACCCTGCTGCTGCTGCTACTACTACTGATGATGATGATGGTAGTGGTGTGCACGTAGTCGGCGAGTGTTCCTGCACCTTTTAACTACAGAAGTAAATAGATGCACAAGCTAAGTGTTTCAAAAGTGGCATTTTACACCCCCAACTACCAGACTTAGGGTGAAGTAAAAATGGCCCGCCATGATCGATCACTGCTCTGGGTCCGATGACTCTATCGTGTGTCAAAAATCTAACCACACCTGGTACTGTAATTCTACTTGTCATACCGCCTCCGGTGATAACTTAATACATTCCCCTATCCGTGTTTTAATTTAGGTGCGCATTAAAAACCGCATCAAAAATGGGGCTCCACGACCTGTTCGTAGTACCGGTTACATGGCTTTTTCGGATCCAACACATCTTTCCCACCAGACAAGCCAAAACCGGGTTTTAAAAATCCAAAGTTTGTCAAAATTAGGAATCTGTGGTATTCACGACGTTTCATATACCACTTTATATACAAAGACATGCTTTCATCAAGATGCCAAGGTTGCAGGTGGAGCCGCACAACTCCCATGGCAAAAAAAGAAACCCGTGAGTAGCCAGACCACGACCCTCGTGCCCTGAGGTCCTGGCGCACTGGAAGAGCACTCAGGACAGTGCGGCGCTCGGCTACTAAACAACCGAGGCATTAACACATCAGCTCTCTGATTGGTCAGCGCATCTGACACGGTGATTGGATCATACGGTCATGACTCCCGAAAGCGCAAGTGGGTGCACCATGCCTACACACAAACGTACGCACGCGACCACACGGGCGGTCTCGTCTTCTGTCGCTTTGCCTTGTCCCGCCTCGCACCTCGCTCCATCAGCGTCATCGCCTTTTCCGCCTCTGGATGCGGTCCCTCTAAGACCCTTCAGCCTGTCTCTAAATGGTCTCGCCTATGTGGATTATCGTTCTGCTCTTCGCTTCTTCCCTTCCTGGCACACACGGTGAGTCCTTCGCTCGCCAAATTAAGCTTGTTGATGCGTTTGTCACGTGGATGGCGTAGCATTGCCTTGTTGCGTCATCGCCTCGTATTTTACCTTAACAAAACCAAATCGCTTTTAGATATTCAAGACCTCGTTGAAAAATCGTTCATCTGTATAAATGCTTTGGGTTGAGCCAAATATGGTCAATCATTTGTTTTGCGCTGATGAGCACAGTCCATTGAATATGCCGTAGTTTGATGGATGGTCTTCCATTGTGCTGGTAATCTCTCGCATCGTGGAGTGCAATTTCACACCTCCTACCGCACACTTGACACCGCGACTATAATAACAACTAGACATATATAACGACCTCTGCTACAATTCCCAGCCTTATTTTCATTCCTATGCTCACGTTACAAAGAAAGATAGTTGAATGCCCTTTATATCACCATTTTGTCTTGACCGCATACGCCATTCACCTCTACTCCTCTCCTTGCAGCCCTTAATTTTTTTCTCCTAATCACACAAAGGTGTGGTCCTGACTTATAGGACTCGGCAGGCACAGAGCTTGTTACAGAGATTTGGGTACCCACCTCTGCAGGCTAGTGGTATGAGTAGGGAGGAGCACCAGTTAGACGTGGGTGGTTCATTTTCTATGTACCCAGTTGTGAGCATCTGCAAATGTCATCGTGTCTCGAATGTGGATCGCATCCGTTCCCAACCCTTTCCCACGAGATCACCAATTTCGGATACATCTGCAGAGGAATGTGTACGCGTTGCGGAGTAATGCGACTTCAAGCCGTGAACGAATGGTCGAATGCTTGATTGTGTAGCAGGGGTTGAGGCGCTCGGTCCGAGGCCCAGTGTAGATAGGGGGAAGAAACTCGGCTAGGGCGAAGGGGTTAATGCCTGTTTCCTCGACTCTAATCGGTATATCAGCCGAGATTTACTAATTTATGGTCCCACTGCCCATCGCGTGTTCTATGCGTTACCTCATGATTACGGTCAGGTTGAAGAGGAGGATTCGCATAAAAGTTCGTCAGCTTATCCTCAGGTAAATGAATGTGATGAGGTGTGTTTGTATGCATTCCTCACGAAACGTCTGCACCTTGGCTGATTTTGAAAGCCGCATGCTTACACTTGCCCGCTGTTTGTATAAAACTGAGCTGCTGTTTCTGTAAATAATTCACTTGTTAGCGCTACGATTTGGAAGTTAGGATTTTCGCGTGTCTGGTTTTTGGTCGCTCACAACTGATCATTTGGCTATGACCTGCGATGTAGGAAGATTGACGGTGAAGTTGAGCCACGCAGCGTTGGAAAGGGGGTCCATTTATCTTAACATATATAAACTCTACTAATAAAGTGTACAATTAGTGTTTTTTTTAAATTTTTCTCAAGTCTCATCGCACGAGACGTTGGCTTCCCCTACGTGCAATTTCTTTAATTAGAGTGGCCTCTTATAGACGCGCACCCAGAAAATATTCTAGAAAAGATGGGTTTCAAATCCGAATGTTTGAGGCAATGGCTCTAGTTCATATAACACAAATACAGAATACTAGATATTTGGTAGGTACTCGAGGTTCGCAGTAAGTGGACCACAATGTTGGCACTTCAACAGTGGCTAAAGCTCAACTGTCAGGTGACCTTAGCCTGCATTATGCCAGAGTAAATTTGCATTGACGCAAAGGCCTTTCCGTTGGTCATTTACTACCTTAACACCTGCGGAGGGACTGACTCAATGAAATCCGACTGACGGCCGGAACAAGTGTGGCATCGTTCTTTCCTGTACAGTGCTTCTACCCACTTTTAAACCTGACAATTTTATTTTAGGAAGAATTGCCACTTATCTTGATGTACAGAGCCACATTTTATGGATTTGACCCTAGCAGAGCAGTGGGACGACTGCATCAATCGAACTCCGCCAATAATTCCCCAATCGCCTTGGGAAACAGATAGAATACCACCTATATACTGGCCTGTGGTGTGAAGTGTGTTCGCGTTTATTTTATATGACGATCTTTCCAACTCTTGGCTTGGCCTGCTGTTCGTTTTCAACTGTCTATTTCACCTCGGTCGTTCGTACCTCTGCGCTTTTGCGTTAGCGGGCACTAGAGGTCAGCCACTCTGCAAAGGAGAGGGACGTGCGTGACTTAAGGTTGCATTAGAGGCACGGTGTCAGGCTATGGCCAAAACACGTGCATCAAAGTCATTTACGAGAAATAGCCACTTTGTGGTGACTCATGCGTCTTTGACCTCATGATACCTTTCATTGTACAAATAATTGGTACCAGTATTACTAAGTCGGTTGAACTCAGTGTGGCACTTCGGGTACTTTACCACCCACTCCTTATGTTGAGGCTCGCTATCAGTAATGAAACGATCAGAGTGAACGTCCGAATAATGATAAATTCAATTGGGGTGCCAGGCGTTAATAAGCGCCGAGCTTCAACTCAAGCGATCACCTATAAATTTGGTAGAAGAGCTAGTCGCTGAACTTTCTTACGTCACAAAAGAACTCCAGTCCAGCAGTTTGTGTCAGTTACACTGAGGTTTTTCTCCCCATGTGATTTGGAGGACCGGCACGGAGGCGACCATCGCCAACGCGCGCAAGCGAAGTCGATGCGATACGCAAAGTAGGTGGCCATGGTGGTCGCCTGACCTTATGGATTTCACAAATCCCACTCTCAAACCTCGGCCACCGCGTTCACATTTTATGGACCTTCGGTGCAAATTTAACATAAACTACCAAGTACAAGGCTTGAAAACCCTCAAATTGCTGCGACTTCTATCCCTTTAGGGCTTTAATTTTTTTCGTTTGAGTAGATGCTCACACTGGATCGAAGCGATTTCCTGATTGTCTTCTCTACGTAGCAGCTGCTGATGTCTACGTCGTTTTGCTCGATGAGCAAAGCTAGCCTTGCTGACAAGATAAAATATGCCGGTTCGGGAGAAATGTGGATAGAGCACTAGTCTAAGTGGTTTGGCGCCGATCTCGGTCACAGCAAGTGGGATGCTAGCAACGGTCGTCCTTATGTCGGAGTCATCCCCCCGTGTGAAAGGCTGTGGTAGAGTAAATCGCGATTTGATTTGTGTCCATGCGCAAGCACATGCGCAAACTGTGCTGGGGAAATTGTTACAGATAATCCAGATTCCTCCCTCATTGAGGCAATAAGTGGCGAAAATCTCGCTGGCACTGAAGTGGCAGCCGGCTACAGCGGGGTTAGCTCGGCGTCCGATGGTGCAATAGAGGCGCGGTGCCCCACCTAGCAGTCACAAGTGTATCTTTCCGTCGTTGCTGTGGTAGCAACTGGGCTGCGTATTCGGGCTTGAGCTATCAGGATTACCAATCGGCATCCATTATCACTGTTGTCTTTGTGCTTTCTACTAATTTCTAACAAACTCTTCCAACTTTAATTAGTCGAGCTGTTTTAATTTTCTGTCGGGTGACACGGTCTGCGGGTGGACGTGTTTACCCCAGCATCCACTTCTCCTCAGGTTTTTGAGGACGCGGCCACACCATGACACGAACTTGAGGCAGATATTGAGTTGTACAATTTGTTGGTTTGTACCTTTATGGTGAGGTTACGTGGTAAAATCTGAGGTGAAAGCAGATGTTCTGTTTCTTAGACGATAGAGGCTTGACAATTTGGTGCACTTCAATGCTACATACTTTGACAAATACATACTTTCTTTTCAACGATACGCCCAATTTTTAGACCTGCTTCTTACATAATGCATTCATTTGAAATCCCTGCATTTCGAGTTGAAATGTTAATAACCTCATCACAACTGGCAACCAGCTTTTCACACATGCATTACCACCTTGGGTATCAATCTTCAGATGTCGAGAAATATAATCTGCGCACTTCGGTGAAGTCGCTTATGAAACCACAAACCTGCTATCCAAACCATTGTGATGGCGACTGAGGATGATTTGGAGCAGCCCATAGATCAAGACTACCGATGTAGCCCAAATCTTCTCTCCCAATAGAAGGTTACTAGTGGCCCAGCTTACAGCTTCACTTGGCTTTATGACTGACCCTCTTGAACACATCATATAGACGGCCTAAGGTTATGAATTTAGCGAGTTCTGCTCCGTTTTAATCGTTGCAATCTCATGATGACGTTTCACCTTATCATCTTGTAAGTTATGAGGAGAAGCAAAGGCTTAAATTCCGAAATCTCAAATCGGTAACTTAGCCCTTGAGGTAGGTGGATAGGACATTGTTTCGTAGGACTAACAGAAGATCCGAGTTTTACGCAGGACTTTCTCTTGGGTTTGGTCTAGGGTATATTCTTTGCAAATGCGATACTGCGGAGTGCCGAGTAGCAAAGATGAGCGAGTGTAGGGCGAAGTTCTACTGCTACGTGTCGTTTCGACTGGCGAAACTCAGTGAAAGAAAGACCTCCGCCACGTTGAGAATGTACGGCGCGGGCAGTCAGCTCTTCATTGCTGAACACCGTGGCTGTGTGCCGCCTGACCGGCTTGAGATGTGCCACGAGCACGCGGCCGGTGGTGGTGACGGTGACGGTGGTGTGATCAGTGGGGGCTTTGGCAACCTCAATATCGACGAAGAGGGTCGTGCCCGGCCGCCAGTTGTCCGGTGCTGTCGCGACAATTGGTGCAACATTAATCAAGTGAGCAGCATATACAATTTTTCTCCATGAGGTTTATGCTAATTCTACGAGACATGGATTTATGCGTTAAGGGTCTATGCTTCTGTGAGAGCATTAATACCGTCTTAAGTTCATTGTTCGTCACAACTTTTGGAAAAACATCCCTTTCTATGGTCTAGTCGAAGAAGAGATGACCAGCATTCTGATCGTTGCATTTCACTAGTAGCCAGTTGACTTTTCCACCTTTATCCACACGATACAGGAGCTTGAGTTCACTCGGGCGGAGTTGGAAGGCCGCCAATTCTTTTTAAATCCCGAAATATCGGATCTTGAGCCAGGATCGGATTTCTCCCTATTTTCATCAAAGTCTGCGAAAGGTGCACTTCACCCACACCTATACATGGACCCACAGAAATCCGCAAATGAACCTCAGAAGAAGCGCAAAAACACTGGTGTGGCTGCGGCTGCAACATCGACTGCTTCGTCTACGCAGGGGCAGCGAAAGCGGCCGTCCTACGCCAACGACGGTCCCTTCAACCAGTGGCTTGGCCGCGCCTCTACGTCTTCTGCATCCTCGCCTCCCCTCCATCAATCTCCTTCCCTCTCCTCTCCTTCGAGTTTGGGTCCTCACGGTGAGCGAGCCCTTCCCCACTTCTTGGGAATTCTTTCATCTTCAACAGTTTGAAGAGTTAGCACTTGTAGAAGTCGGAACATTTATCTATTATAGGGGCTTTTGATGATCTGGGGGGTGTGGGCAGGCATATTAGTACCTCTTTAATACCTACACTTGCATACATTAAAAATTTGGAATCGTCTCTTTGTGTTTGTGTGTCCTATTGATACTTGTGTTGCTCATTATCTTGCGCTCATCCTCTAATGGATTGTGAGGAACTACAAGTTGGTTTATTAAAATATATTTTAAAGATGAAGATAACGATTGGATTGTTAAGGCCACCCATTCTTCGATCTCGCTCCTTTTCAAAAATATTAAGCGCCATGGCAAACTTTGCATTTAGATTCAAACAAAAGCAGTGGTATACTGCATTGTAGGGCAAATGTCTGTCTGTATTTAGCTGGATGACAGCGGATAATTTGGTCCATAAGGTAGGTAACGGTGGCTCGTTTCGTGACTCGCATCCTCTCCTATTCTAGTCCTTCCCTACATTTACGTGACATGCGTCAATTAATCGCCTGCTCTGGAGTGCCCCTACGCTGGGTACCAATTGTGTCAGTTGCGGGACCCGAGTTGCTTCTGGATGTGATTATGAGAGAACACAGGGAACTATGCTGTCGCTTCTTCAACAAAAGAAAGGGCATATCACATGCAAATGAGTCATTCATTGTTTGGAATGTTATTCACATGCTCCCCTCCGTTCCGTCTCCTTGTTCCACCTCTTTCTCCGTCATCTATGACCCCACCCACGCCGAGTAGCCAAGTCCCCGGGGGATCTCGGCTTTAATTATGCACTGGTGGAGGCGAAGGGGCTGTTTTCAGCGCGTCTTAGAGGGCCTGTTTGTCTCATTCTGTGTCCCGTGTAGGTGCGCACGTGCAACTGCACAGTCGAGGAAGAGAGGAAGCAGATGCGTTTCCTGTCTCAAATTACTGCCACAAACTTCTACGCGAAGAGTGAATTAATGATCAAATTCATGTCACGCGCGTGTGCCTCGTTGGCCATAGGAGAATTTTGCACCCCCGAGGCTATATCAGGCTACTCATCACCGCGGCTGTTACTCAGGCCGTCTTCTCAAGCACAACTTAAATAATAACACGGAGTTCCCATCCCCCTCTATCCTGCCTCCCTGTGCTTTTAATCTCAGTAAAAATTCATAGGTTCTGTGAATGCAAGCGCTAGGGGTTTGGCCGATTGGTTTTGACGCGGGGAGGCAAATTCAAACCGCCGATTTATTTTTGCGTTATGAGCATGATTTGCAGGGAATATCAGTTCCAGAACTCAATTTATGTTGACAACAGCACTCTGCTAATATACTACGGTACATAAAGCAATAAAATTTAGCTCTAGTAAGTTAAATGCAAAATCGTCAAACATGCGGAAATTTTCCGTGGTAGATGGAGAAACGTGAGGTAGGGCTTTTACGAAGGCCAGGTTGGGGTCTTCACCCGCTCAAGCGAGTGGAATTACGCTTCTGCCGGCAAACACTTGACTGTTGACCAGACAAGTGGTGATTTACTTTTCACTTTTAACCCCTTCCTAATGGATTAACACCAAATTTTCTCCCCTATTTCTGAGTTATTAAGTAGCTGGTTGTTGTTACGCTTTCGCAGAAGCAGAACGATGACCAATGGAATTTGGCACTCCTGTTAAGAGGAGGGTGCAATCCTATCTCACCCACCACTCACTTCTAACTTTTGCAACCCTTTGTTTTCATTTCCACCACCTCGAACACATAAACACATTGCCTAACCAGTGATTTAGTTTCCATTCCACTTTGTGAGTCAAACTCTTAGTCATTTGAGATGACTAGCATAAAAATGCTTTGAATCGCTTTCTTTGCTTGACCAAAAAGCGAATAAATTTAATGAGTCTTATAAGAACACTAATCTAGTTGGTTCCTTTATTTGGATTTGGTTTGGGTAATATCGAAACATTCTGTCCAAACATAAAGGGATCGAATTGCTTTTGCTGAAAACCTCTACAAGATTTCACCAGTCCCACTGTATCCTTATTAAGGAAAAACTACCTTGAGGCCCTTTTAAGCTTAAAGCAATGACTTCCATTAAAATGCTGGCGAAAAAAGACTTTCTCTACCAACTTCAGTGATAATTCACATAGTTAACGGATTTGCTTCTTTCGTATTTCTTGCCTCCTATCATAAGCTTGCGGTAGGCTGTTTTCGACATCATATTTCCCCTTAAACATTTGCTATTTAAAGGCAGCTCAGTACACCTCTACTTTTGTATTCGGCACGCTCCAAAGACAAGAAGGCAGAAATTCGCTGGACAGTGAAAGTGGAGTAGATACACACAGGCAAAACAATTGCACTCCTCAAAAGTCTCGTGAATACCTCTACTGTAACCTGGATGTGCTGTTGGCTTTACAGCAAAGGGTCGCGACTCAGCCTTGAAGAGTGACGCGACCTACTTGTCGCCTCCTCGGCTAGAGCCACGGCATCCCCAGGAAGATGATGCAGAGACAACGCGGGAAGGTGAACCAGGACCCGCTATCGTGCTGCAACCATTGCACATCGCCATTGGCGTCTGTCTCATAATCCTTATGGCCGTTGGAGTCCTCCTCCACGTCGTTATCGTTCTTCACCGACGCCATCGTCGTCTCAAGCGCGAGCTCATGAGACAGACGCAGAAAACCGTCGTCACCGCCTCACATCAGCAGCAGCAACAACAACAGCCTCATCACCGATCCCTCACCGCCGCAAACGCCACCACTGATCGGTCAGACGGGCAGCAGATTCATCTGCAACAACTCAAATACTCCACGGCGTCGCCTGAACAGCTTTGCCAATATAAGTCTGAAAATCGTAACGGGAGGTTAGTGCGTACTGCAACAGACCAAGCAATGCATTCAACCTTTCAAAAAATTGCCACCCCTGCCTCCACCGGTGTCGATGGCATCGGAGGCTGTTAATGGGTGTCATAGTTCCAGTTATGTGTCAGTTTTTACAAGCAAATCTATGAGTAACTCCCTATAAATGCATCCCATTAATTGTAGCCTGTTTTGACATTATGCACATTGAATAAATGAGGATATAGTATGAAAAACGTGAGAAGGAGATAAAAGTACACTTTGTAACCGACTTCAATTTCCACACTTTTCAAAATATCAGCGAGTATCCATGCAGCTGGGATCTCCAAAGGCGCTCGCTTTCCACCTTAGATTTTAAGGCCCTGCTTCACCATTAAACCGTGTGAGTCGTTGGTTACGTTTCTCTCGGAAAAATTTCAGAGCATGCTGCTTTTTGAGAGTGTGGAAACGACCCCAAGCTAAGACACTTCCTTCAAACCTCTACAATGAAGCTTCTACTCATCAAGCAACGAACATGACACAGGAGGCACAGTTTAAACAATACTTGCCACACGAGTCCCAAACCTCGCCTCAATCACTGGCCACATATCACGGTGTGCTAGCGCCAACCAGCTCCCTCTGCAACTCAGCGCTCACACCACCGACTCTTCCCAATTCATCCACTCTGAGTCAACAACAGCAACATCAACCGCCACCGTTACAATCCGTTATGTATTCACCGAATTCTTCCGACCACGCCCTTCATCCGAACATAAACAAAAACGCCTACGCCACGGGATCTAGTGTTAGTGGAGGCAGCGGAAATAATCCCTCCACCGCTGAAAGCTCTCTTCCCACACAGTCTTCTGCTGTAACTGGATGGAACAACGCCAGCAACGGTGTTTTCTTTCTTAACGGTCTTAACCACGCCATGCACACAGCGAACGTGGAGCGCCCGAACCTCTCGGATAGTAGTGAGGCGGCGGGTTTAGTCACTCCTGACTTTGAGACCCGACGCGCGAATGTGGCGCTTCCACTGGCCCTGCTCGGTGGAGAAGGTGTGGGTCCGCCGTTGCCATCCCCGCCCACCAACTCTACCAGCCTGGCCCTCTTCCGCTCGGCGGCTCCCCAAAACGAGGCCTGCACTCTAGTGACGCCTTATGCACAGCTCCAACTTTCCCTCTCTTTCGATCAGTATGACACCCCAGAACGGATCTTCGGCGATGGTAACACATCAACTGCCGGTTCAGGTAGTCTAGACGGAGTTAATGGACCCCGAAACCAGCCCAGTTCGAATCCCACAACCAATTCTTCCCTCCTTCACTCCTACTGCGAACATGGGGGTACCGGTGATCTTCGTGTCTGAATTCTGACTGTTGTGCTTTACGCTATCTTGTTCCAACTCCGACTTCCTTTCATATGACACTTCCACTCATGCGCAGGTCATAGTGCGGGGTATGTAAATAAAGAATCTTTATGACATATCGACTGAGCTTTATTGAAGAACACAAATGAGGAGAGTGGCTGGTGAGTTTTGGAAGTTGCCAGGGTTGCGTAACCTGTGAGGCAGCTGGGTGTTTGTTGGATGTCTACTTCTCTCAATCAGCCTTACCAATTTTGTGTGAAATTTAGGCACCTCCTTTTTGTTCGCATGCGAGGCGTCATTAATTCATCTGTGCGATTGCGTATTTAAGCTCGTAAGAAACCCTTGCTGCTTCGTCGACTATCCCAGCTCTGTCTTTCACTTCCAGCAAAGGTATCAGCCGCACTGTGTGTGGATCTCAGACATTACTTCGATGCTGAGTCTGATTCTGAAGGTGGGCATTTTCTCTGCATAGTAGAAACGTGACATTCATTCTTTGAATGAATATTCATTTACTTTTATGCCCTTGAACGGTTTTTAAATGTAATGAAGCGGAGGGTTCGAATTTTACGTTAACAGATTCATAGTTTAAGAAAGGACTGAGATCTGTTGCATGCTACCGCTCCAGACCGGTAGCTAACATTTGTGACTGTCGATGGAGAACAACCATCACCTTGGTTTGCTTGTCCACCCGTCAGTTAGCGGTCAAATTACTGGGGCAAAAAGTAAGTGCGTTCTTCTGGAGGTTCATTGGAATGGCAATCTGGGTACACTGTTCGGTGGGATGCGTATTTTTGCGTCGTCGAATGTGAGTTTGGTGCTACAATTCAAGCTCTCCGAATTCCAAAGAGGAGTCGGCTTTTCGTGCCTCTATCTGTTTACGTTTGCCTTAAATACCGAATGCCAGTTTGGGATTCCACACGGAGCTTCATCGTAGTAATTTTGAGATCTAATTAAGCAAATTAGTTTAATGCAAAACCGTTCCGATACATGCAAGTTCTCAGTGGAATTCCGAAGCTTAGAAGTAAAATTTACGTCTCCTCACTTGGTTTCTAATTATTGGAAATGCACACCATATGGAAGCTTAAAGTGGTCAATTTGCTTGCTGTGTGCTGCATTCAAATACCGACGAAGGAAATTTTAAAACTTTTTGTCGATTCGCCCTTAACAAAGAGGCAGATTTTTCTGATAAAGTAACTGATTCCTCAAAGGAAACGCGTTTGACTAAGCGTGAAAAACGACACAATTGGGAGGAAGGAATAGCACTGGAGGGAGTAACAAGCTCTTCAACCACGAAACATAACTTAGCCTTTGGTTGTTAGTTGAGCTTTGAGCTAGGGAAGAGGCGTGTGGAATAAACTCTCTGCCTACGAGGAATCCTGATTTCCTCCACATTCCTCATTGTCAATTGTGTTTGGAACACTGCGTTTGGCGATGGGGAAAGGCAGGTCAATTGGTCTTGTCATTTGGGCGCATGCCAGTTAGTCTTTCTACTACCCATGATATCTGTTAAATATCGGGCTTTCAGACAATTCAAATAATACTTTGCTTCTGTTAATAATGTTCATTTTATAAAGTCGTACTGTTTGTGTGAGTTTGTCTATAATATATTATGCTCTCACATTTGCGTGATAATTTCAGCATCTTCAAACAACGTGGGAACCAAAGTTGTCAAGTCTCTTTTTTCAAAAGCTCCTGTTGTTATCTAAATTTGCTATTCTGATACAAATTGGAAGGGAATTCTCAAATAGAAGTATTTCACTCGAGTTTGCAGATTATTTGAAATAGATAGGAAGTGGGATCTGCCTTGGAAAGAGAAAGGGTAGGTGCAGAGCTCCCCTCCAATCATTGCTGCCATCTCTTTATCCCTCACTCAGTAGTTCGAGGCATAGGCAGAACTCAAATACGAGTTGAAAAAAAATTTGTGCGAAATCGAGGAATTATGGGAGGGCAAAGGAGGTCAACACCACCACAACCTTATGCTAATTTAATTATCCCGAATAATACTTATCACCGAAAATCAAATTGCTAAGGTAATGCAGTTAGCCTCTACCAACTTTCGTCCAAGTAATCTTGTTACTGGTTTTGCTAGCTCAGTTAATCTTAGCAACACAGACAGAAGATGCACATGCTCTCTGAGAGTGATACAAAAGAGTGGCACAAGTCACTTTAAATCAGTTTGTGAAAATTTGTCGGTGAGTAACGATAGATGGGAAAATAAATCAAATAGCTGCATTTGTCCACCAGCAGGAAGAGCAGTAATCAGTACTTACAAAGTGTCCTCATATGCTAATTTTGTGGTACTTTTTGAGAAGAGCAGAAAAGATGGCCTTCAAGGCGAACAAATGCCGTGGCGTGAGGCAAAATAGCTCCAAAGGGAAGTCTTTAATAGTCTGTTCACCCACACGTAAAGCCTCATCAAAGGGCAAGAGGTGGAAGGTGGGCGAGTGTCAAGGGGGCGTATAACAACAAGAAGTGAAAGCATCCACGTGGCAGTTGGTCGCTGGTCGGACGACTCTGCTACCACCCACGAAGGCCTCATTCTTACTTCCTTACTGATAGGCGTCTCCGCCCAGCCGTCTCTGCACTTCCCACCATGGTCTTCACACTCCTGATGCCGTGGTCCGATAACTACTTCTTATGACGAACAAAGATCTTTGTACAATTAAAATTCTCGCAAATGTAGTGCTTTTTGTGAGCAAATATAAATTCACTTTTTTACATTTGATTAAATAAGAATTTGACATCTTCACTGTATTCGCTTCGAGGAACAACAGCTTTCAAACTGCTCCACATTGCTGTTGAGTTCACCAAATGATATTCTCTGCGACTTTCCCATGCTCCAGCTAAACATAGAAGGATTGATTGGTTGCACTTAGGCGCCTCTTAATCCTTTATAACGCGCTATTTTCCACAAATAAAATATTTTTGTTTTTTTAAATTTCAGACATCATGAGAGAACTGCAACCTCGCAATTTAGCAGTAAGCCTTGCTGGGATGGGAGCTGTTCAATTTTGTGAGCGGTCTGGGATAGACCAAGCTCACCGCAAACAGAGGGCGTCAAGTGTCATGTTGCACAAGACTAGACTACCACGCATATTCAGTCAAACTTTGTTGCTAAGACAAGCAGTGATGCATAAACCCAGTGTGAGTGTAAAGTTGAATACGCAGGACTTTTTTCCGCTGTAGGGAATTTAGAAAATTATCAATAAATAAGTGGAAATTAAACAACTGCTTTTTTGCATAAATATGTCATTTTCTGCCCACCACGACACGTGTTGGGTGCACTGGGAATAATAGAGAGAGGAGAGAGGTGCAGCAAATGACGATCCTTCGGCGAAAGCGCTTGTTGGGCTTCCAGTGACTCACTCGGCTCCGATGCCTGAAAGCGTTGCGTAAACGGGTGACCGCGCGAGGCGAAGGCAAAGAGAAGTGCGAAAACGTCAGCTGTCGGGGGACGGGGGTGGAGGGGAGGGGGCAAAGGATCTGCGTGGGTCAGTGGGAAAATCTGCACAACCGCCCTCTGCACCCCAGAATATCAATACCCTAGAAAACGCAGTCAGAAAATCACCAGTCCAGAATAACATTATGCGGTTCGTATGACTAGACAGTGATTTCCTCCTCCAACACAACTTCCATCATGTCGACATACCTATTCACAAAATAGACTGTGAGCAGGCTTATCATTTGCTTTATGTTTCGTCCACGAGAATGATTTATTAGAAGTGTGAAGGCAATAATGACATTGTTGCTGTTGTTTTTTTATTTAATTTCGCAGCCACAAAATATTCACAAATATTTAGGAGCATCGTGCCGGGTGGTTTTCAACTTCTACGCGAAAATTCAAAAAATTCGTTCATAAGCTACCTTGTTGGGTAACTTTGGGTTGACTTTCTTCATGATTCTTCGGTCAGTCAGAAATACCATTTACTGTGTTCGCACGATTTTGAAGAAATGTCCACTTCGACATCCTGCATCAACGCATTTGAACTGATTAATTTAAGGACTTTTTTTATCGCAGTGCCACCTTAAATCACGTTAGCAAAAGCTGTTTTGAAAGTATTTTTTTCGTCACTGGTTATTAATTTACATTTAAGCAAAAAATTTAATGAGCAAATTTAAATAGATCTTTCATTTAGCCCATTGGAAAATGGGTGGTGAAAATCTTACCCTTTAATGATGGCATCATAGTAATAGCGGAAACTTGTTGAGTTGACGAGGCCCTTGTTATCTGTTGGAAAAGCTACGCCTAATCGAAGGATAGTGAAGAAATATGCTAGAGAGCTCAAGGTTGCGTGGTTGCGGTAGGCTGCCATCAAGCATTTTCGCTGTTCACGCAACTGAAAAATATGTATAAGGCTATTAAACTTAATGGCAGAAAAGCTTTTGTTGAGGTGTGCACTTTGCGACAATTACAAATGGCGTGTTAACATCTCTTCTGCAGCATGGTCGCCTTAGGGGCACGCTGTGCCCCGATGGCAGTAGACAGTCTATTAGTGGTTCCTTTTTCAAAAGCTTGGGGCATTATTTTGGCTAATACTTCGGACGTAGGTTTGATTTGAGTCTATCAAGTTTTTGGAGGAAAAATAGCCGGAGGCTAAGCCGACTGCAGCAGTCTGCTCTCCCTTCGCCTCCATCTATCATGTAGCCACACGCGCACATGGAAGGAGGTGCGACCAAAACACGAATTCCCCTGGAGGAGTCACTGCATGTGGATACGCAGTTTTTCCACTTGGTAAATTACTCATTCGTTTCATGGTGGTCCACTTCACAACGCCAATTTCGCAAAATAAACGCCCTAAGCCATTTCCTTCATGATTAGTGGGCTAATGGATACTCGTGTGATCGCATGCGGTGCGTATGTCTCCTATGGAGGGGACGAAAGGAATTCGCCCCACACGGTCTCTGCCCACTTGGCCACTTTGCTGCACTCTTGCAATCAAATGTCCTATCTCTCGCAATAGCAATTTTTACACGCAATATTTGCTACAAGTGTTCCAATTTTGAAAATGAAATATTTTTGATGTTGTTTCATCCGCAATTGATGCTCCAAAGTTTGCAAATATCGCTTAGTCATTGTTTGCGGGAATTTCTCCTTACCTCTGAAGTGGTTACAGAGACACCTTTGAAGTACCCAAGGCAGCTGAACCGAGTTCTGGCATTAGGTTACCCTATACATCCGAGGAGTCGGTTGGTCACATCTTGCAATGCCCCGGAAAAAGCTATAGATTTTGGGTCTAAAATACAAACGATTACATTTTTAGCTAAACTTTCTTTCCCCTTTACCTCTTAATTTGTGATCCTCTATAACGTGGAAGATCCGTTTACGAGGTAGTAATGCGCTTGATGTTGATGCATAATTGGTTCAACCTCCAACAGGTAAGGAGGTTTAAAAAATGAAAACTGAATTACGAAGTCCCCGAGATTTTGCACTATTGCACAAGAATGGCGCTTTCAATACGTGGGAATCACCCAAAAGAAGAATTTTATCACTCGTTTGATATCGTTAAACGTAAAGCCTTAGCTATTGAGTGGTGAACTTAAGAATAAAATAAATCGTTCGCACTTCCCATTTACAGCGTCTTTTTTGATAAATTAAAACACTTCGCTTTCTGGACTTTAGTCTTTCTTGTTCTGTAACCTTCCTCCAAAATTTACCCACTCACTCTCTCGCGGAAGCGCGTTTTGATTGACAACAATGCAGCAGCAAATAAGCGCTATGGGCTTGGAAAACGCTAACACTTGAGAATGCGTTTAAAAACAGTATAGGCAACTTTCTGCAGCCGTTCGCTGTGCGAGGTGCTTTGCATTGACCTTTTATTTCATTGTGACTGCAGTGTGCCACTTCAGAAAATAGTAATTGGCTCTGTAGCGAAGTAAAGTTATTGAGGCGGTAATCCTTCTTTTCAGATTACGCAAAATGAACCACTATCTCCAGGGCACTTCGCTCACCTATTTGGACGCAGGTATTATCATGACAATGGAATGTGGCGAAGAATACAGTTTTCTTTGAGGCTCTTATTGCCGTTTAGAGCAGACGCAGAGAAGACTACACCACTGGCTATGAGAAAGAATTTTGGCCTGAATTCTTCTCCCCCTCCACCTTTTCCATCTTACTCTAGATGGTAAACTTAAGGAGAGGAAGTGAGACGGTGAAGGAGTGGAGAGAAGGGTTTTGATGCCTGCATATCTGCCTATGAGTGCTGTGAGTAGTGCCGATCGCGGCTATTGTTGCAACTAGCTCCCACCATCATCGAGTTTTCATTCAGATTAGCACAGATTTATTGCAGCACACAGTTATCAGGTGGGTAAGTCGGGTGGATAAACCAGAAGAAATGCCAACTAGGAAGGGAATGAGGTCCAATACTTAGTTGCTCAAACATTTCATTGGTTGTGGTCAATAGTCACACAAATAATTCTCGTGCGACCTGGAGATCATGAGGCTCATGACAAGTGGCGAGTAAAATGCCGATAAGCTAATTAAGCTCAAATGTGAAAAGAATAAATTTCATAATTTTCGTGTTGAGATGCAATAATTATTTTCCCTTGTTTTGTCATTTACAGGTTAGGATTTTGGTTGGTCAGTGAAGAATATGCGGGTGGGCGAAACACGTGGAATTTATTAGCAAAGTAACTTGGTTCATAAAGTACTGCCTGTATTAAAAATTAATGGCCATGTCAAAGTACCTAGGCATGACAGGCAAGTACTGATGGAATGTGTGCTGTAGTCTGCGAAGACTAATAATGGCTGCGAGGTCGTCACATGGGTCCAGTGGATCTTGGCGCCCCACCCTTCAACCTGTTTCACCACTTAGCGCACAGTTTCTTCTTTATAGGTACGACAGCTTATCGGTGAAGAGGGTCATTAAAATCGCATGATTCACATTCCGAGGTGGGGACAAGGGGGCCGCTTCATTTGCGCGGGTTCGTGCAGCCCTCACGACATGTCGTGTTCAGGGGAGGCAAAAATGTCAACGAGTCTGGAAGAATGGGAACAAGCAATGAGTAATGTTGCGCTAGCAACTAACGTCGTGAATGTGATTAATAAAATCTTTTGAGGAGGAAAAAGGCGGCATGTGTGAGAGGGTCGGAGCCAAATGCGCTGACGTGAGCGGATATTACGGTAAGAGTCTCATATGGTTTGCGTGCTTGGATGTTAGCGCCCTCACCCTAACTTCGGTAACAGGGACTCATCTCGGTTATCTCTGAGACCATTTCCAAAAATGTTTAATGCCTCCAGAAGCCATTGCTCTTTTTACAAGCTGTAAAGTGATTTTACGTACTGTGACAAAAGGAGTACTTAAGTAGGCAATACTAGGTCCGAGATAATCGGAGGCAGGCAGCAAAAAAATTGAAAAACTCCCCAAATGAACAAAGTACTATTTGAACAGATCCAAAAGGATGTGATGTGACATATAAAACGAAAAAAATCTTAAATTATGGTTCTCTTCTACCTTGTAAACCATGCATGCCAAACCAGGAAAAGAATAGTGAAGTGGAGCAGGATGCTTATTTCGCCAAAGAGCTGCTCATGGCAAAAAAATTTGACTATTCCAACTACTGCACTCATCCATGATGCCTTCTACAACCAAGCAAACACCCTAGTCCATGATACTTGGACAGAAACTGAAGGAGCTCATTAAGCAAAGGTCTACGAAGAATGAGACGTTGTGACTGAGCACGAACTGAGCAGTCAAGATAATAGTTGTGGCTGCTGCGTGGACAGTTGTGGGACTTCTGCTATTTTAATTGCCTGCTGGATGTCTGCAAGGTCAACTGGGACCTTAAAGAGGGTGCCATTTGATTAATAATAAAAATAGCTAGAGCAAGCCACATTTTCAACGCCTCGGAAACTACGCTCCCATAAAATCAAATCTTCGGTTAAGGTCAGGTGTCACGAAGATAAAGCGTCATCATACCACCTTTGTCTGTTACTACGAGAAATGACGACTTCAAGATACCTAAGGGAAACGCAACTTTGAGGATTTCGGTTTGTGCAGGGATGAAAGCGAGACAAATTTTGGAGAAGTATGCACCCATCAAATATGCGAATGTTGGTTAGAAACAATTTAAGGTGACGATTACATCAGGTTTCATAGTGTTGGTTTGTTAACGGGTTACACAAAAAATTAAGGTATTTAATTACCTGATGACTTCCCTATCTTCAAGAGAACGATAAAAAATTTTGAAAGTAGTCTCTTGGTGCACACAGGTGCGTTGTGTTTCTTGGGCAGATACTGGATACTTTTACAAGTACTTCCACACATGCAGCCAATGCAAAGCACCCAATGAAGCTTTCCTTCAACAAATGCCGCCTGCCGCTACTGTCGGCGCATTCACAACTGGAGTTGGCACACCGGCAGACACAAGAGCTTTATTAATAATAATCGTAAAAGGAGACCACGGTGCTGTTAATGGCGGATTTTTGGCAAGTTCATGGAGTAATTAGCAAAGCTGACAGCATCAGCTGCTTTCGTTTTGGAAGAGACCACTCGGGAAACAACTGTCTTGCGGTTGTACTTTCTTTAGCTCCCAGGGAAAGGACTTGGGCGAGAGGTGTTGCATTAAGGTTAACCTTACCTGAGATCGAGCGAAGAAGTTATAAGTTTCATACTTTCTGCTCCTGCAATAGAGTCCAATGGGCTGTGCTTTGTTTGAACGCTCTGACCTGTTGTGTTCCAAGGTGAAAGCGTTGCTTCAACGGATTTTGTGACTGGAGTGTTTCCGAATCAGAAACAAAAACAGCCGGAGACATTTTGCTGATGGCGTTGATTCTTCGACGGATTAGCACTTAAGGTTCATCTTTAAAACTTGAATTGCCATTTTTTAACAGTACATTTTTAATCTTGCAACAATTTATTTCATTTGCTACTAAGCTTGAACTCATGGAACTGCTTCCAAATGCCTCAAGCTTTCGAACTTTAATCCAACCGATTGAAGGCAAGTTTGCAATCTCATTACATGTCCAAACGCAGGTCAAGTTCAAAAGCAAGGCTTCGAGGAATAGGAGAAATAGGCGAGCTCTTTGCGGGCTGAACCAAGACAAGCATCTTGTTTTCCCTTTCATATGCTCCTTTTTGTCCGGTAGGAGGAAGGAATAAGATAAATGTCCTAATATGCAGATCACAGGCCTTCAGTCATTTAACAGCGCCAAATTAGCGTATGGGCTTGCAACCGATTCTTACTTTTCACAGTTTCATTCCAAACTCCTCGGATTCTGTCAAGCTCGAAACTGACGATGATCGTATGCGCATAGAAAATACCAATTGACTGATGGACAGAACGGAAAAAGTCTTGCAACAACTTCACAGGCTCAAGCAAAATCTGGACCATTCCTAATGACGCAAAAACTGCACAGTTGGAATCTTTTCACTTATTTTAAGTAATTGATTGCAATTTGCTGATTGTTAAATGTTTTCTTTTTGCCATACAACCTGGTTAAAACTCGAGGGCAGACTCATCAGACGTGGTCAGTCCAGGAGATAGGCTCGAATAGTCCTGTGTCGAGTAGGGTCCAGCAAGTAAGTTTACCTAACTCTTGTCAAGCACCATTTTACATCATTAAAGTGCCAGAACACCGGCGGCTTAAAAAGCGTAAATATTGGGAAAGTAGATTTTTTTATTATTAAGTTAAAAAAATTAACACAATTTAAAGCGTGAGAGAAGGAATACCATTAGGAAATGCAGTATTTTGACTCGCATGTAGCTCAGGTCCGCAGGGGCACAGGTGCTGGGGGTTGCGCCAACACACCAGTCCCTTCCCGAGCAGTTCACGCGCTAGTCCGAACTTCCTTTCTCTTGCTCCCTTTGCTCGTCTTTCGGAGCACTTCCGGTGCCGACTTCTGCCCATAGCTACTGACATCGCGATGGGCTCACAATTACATCGTTAGCATCCCCAGTTTGAGGTTCGCAGCCTACTGCAATGGCAGCCTTGACACACAGATGCACTGACTAAAGTGACAATAGCAAATGCAATCAAATTAGTACCCTAAGAGGCCCTAGTGGAACTACTTCAGCGTTTTTATAGTACTCTCCGCAGAGCCAAAGACGATTCCGGCGTGAGTGGATACTTGGACGGTCTGCCTAGGCTGAAGACGAAACGCTTAGTGTAACTTTCATGTATTACAATTGAGGGTCATAATTTCGTTTTGGCCTTCGTACGATAAAGATATTCGCACCAAAGGCTTTCAATAACCCCTTAAAGTATGATCTTTTAATTTTTCGTGAATATCTTGCATACTAATCTGGATTTTTCCAATTTTCTCCTTTCTATAAGCTAATGGTACACACCTTTCAGCGCATTTTTTGCTCCAAAATGGTACTTGTTGGCTGTTTGAGGGATTTTCTAACTATTTGAATATACTTAATAACGCAAGAATTGCCACAAAAAGTTTTACCCGTGTGTACTTTACTTGCCAAAAACATTCCAACAATTTCACTGTCAAAGATACATTACTGATTAACTTCCATGAACGAGGTCGTTGAGTCAGATTATGGAACCTTCCATTAAATGCCTGCTCGCATACTTTATAATAGAACTTCTAATGGGATTTCCACTGTTACTGGCCCTGCGACTATAACACGGAGCGCCTTTTGACTGCGCTTGATTATGGTTCTTGCGTCCAACTAGCATTAAAATGATTCAGTGCTTAAGACATGTTTATGCTTCCCGTCACTGATAATTATGGCCTCCCTCAAGAAGCAGCCTAAAGGGGAGATTGGTTGACAGAGGAGCAACTGTTGATCGATGTGGGAGGTCTCCCAACATTGCTGCTGTTCTAATAAGAGACGCATTCGGGGGCTCTTCAGTAACTTTCTTGCCGCTGTTCCTTACCAGACCTCATGCTAAGCATGACATCTTTTACGGAGGAATACAGAGGGCGGGCTTGTGTTGAAAGGCATGAGACGTGAGCCCATCCACACAACCACCTATCTTGGGAACCAGGATTGTTTAGCTGTAAAAATGAATGGTTCGGCCGCGCCGAAGAGGTCCTGATGGTTAAAATGGACGACCATTGCTTTTTATTGGAATATCTGGTTTTCAAGACGAGAAGAGCTAATAAAAACGAACCAGCAAAGCTTTGCGCATTTGCACAAACCAGCACGATGCTTGTGTTTTAAAGAACTGGAAAATAATTGCGAATCAGTTTGTTTAATTTTGTGCTTGAGAACATTCTCGGAGATCTTGTTATCATGATATCCGAAGCAGCTCTAACAACTTCCTTAAGGGACGCCGTTTCGGTGATAGCATCAGGTGGAGTCTGCTTCATCTGGTAATTTTTGATAAACTTATTACAAATAGTATCTTTTGGATTCCACAAAGCACACAGATGTTATTTCTTCTGTTAGTGTATTATCCCATCTTTCTTCATGATTATTCGTAAAAACTGAGGGGTTAATTTTATGCCCCAAACACGTTGTTGGCCAACAATATTCTATACTTTAAAGGTAGTTGACATGCATTTCAAAGTAGGATCGTTTTGTGAAGACGGTTTCGCTTTTAAAATGGATGGTCGATGACTACTGCCGGTGCACTTTAGTGCAACGACGCCTCTCTTTTCCATGTGTGGAGGCATGAAGGTCTTTTTCTCGTCATCTAGGAACTCTGACTACGAACTGCAAAGAGAACCGCTGATGGTTGTTGATGTGTTGGTAACCAAGGTAAATAGCATGAATGTTTGAGGACAGCATGAGTGGCTTATTATTAATGTCTGACATGTCGGTCAAGCCAGGGTGGGTGGTCAAACGGATGAATAATAGGCAAACCTGTCAATCCGCATAATTGCTCCCTCGCGTGATTAATCTTAACCCTGCGTATCCCTCTCTTCCACCCTCTGAGCTGCAGTGTACGAAGCCACCCTTCGCTGCTGAGGGGCGGAAGCACGACTAATCACGTGTTCGTATAATGAGTAGATTGGTACCGAATTGTCATCGGCGCTAATGCTACTGACATGCTTAGCTGACAGACCAACTCAAAACATTCACGTGTCCTATGACCCGGGTGGATTAATCCACTCACAGAAGGCCTTTGTTTGGACAGCAGGCCAGGCCAACAATTTTTAATAAGTAAGGAAACACCTTTGTCACCGTCCCCAATGCATTGCACAACTTTGGATTGTTCTTGAAGGATCTGCGAATGTCAGTCCAGAAATTCGACAAACGAGGAAAATTGTCTCGTAAAGTACGGGTATCATCTTGGGGTTTTTTATTAATATTTTGCTGCGAAGAGGAGGCACCTAAATGTCAAATAGAATAGTAGCCAAATTAATTTTCAAGTGGGTGCTAAAAGCTTAACTGGGAGAGTCTGGTGCTTGTCTGAAAAAAGGTCTAAGTAGACAACTCCTCCAGCAAGCGACATAGACCAAAGCAAGGAATTTAATTCCGTGACCCGAAGTATGGTCTCCACTCTAAAGAAATAAATGATAATCATTGTGCCGCCCGCTTTAAAGACTTAGCTATAACTTAATGCCTCTCACCATTTGTAGAATGTCTCTGAATTCATCTTATAAACCTACAAACCTACATAGTCCTTTATTCTAAAATCACTATACTTCATCAAAATTTCCAATGCAATACAAATGTATATAGCTGGAAAGGCTGGCTATGCAACGATTATCCACTGCTATGCAAATGTGATGAGCTGTCACTGCATGCGCCCTGTGTCGTTCGTGGAGGGCACGGAGTCAAAGGTCTCCTCAAACTCAAATTAAAAACGAGGATAGATGCAACTGTTTGGTGTTTAGAATTTTTCATTAATGTGCTTTTGCACTTCTCCAAAGTGAGATATGCCGTTATAATTAATATTTGCACTTCTAATTACTGATTTTGGTTTGATTGACAGCATAAAAGAGGTCACCGAAACTGCTAATTAGGTACCATGCAAACGAGTTAAAAGCTTGTCCCTATAAATAAGAAAGGTTTGGGACGGAAGGTCACACCAGTGAATAAATAAAAGCTTATTAATCAGTCCCAATCATTTTCTTTTCAAATTGCCAAGCAAGGCAACTTAGTGGATAATTACAGGAGGAGGGTTTTTCTCTTTCCTGATAGGAACCTGGATCTCAACACTAATAGAAAGGTAGGCAGAACGGTGCAAAAGAAACTTGAAGCCGAGCAAATTTTGAATCAATCAAATGAAGAAAGTAATAGAAGCTCACATTGAGGAAGTGAACAACTGAACTGACTATGCGAGTGTGCATTGCGAGGGTCAGACACATCCGCATCAGCCAAAGTTCTTTAATCAAAGTTCAGTATCTGTGCCATCAATACCCACCCATATGTGATTCGCATCCCATTTCGGCGGCGTCGTTGGGCTCTGGAGGAAGCGTGAAGCATCTATTACACTGTGCTCCGGTGAGGCACACAGCGAGTAAACGGCGGAATGACAAAAATTGTGTTGGCTGCCACTGTCGGCAAAGCGAAATAGCCTAAGCAACTAGGTTCGGCAATATGGGCAACTAAGAAGCAAGGTTTAGTGCCCATGGCTACAATGGATCCTTTCGTCATAAATATGGGACTGTAAGTATACCCTAGTGTACCTTACAAAGACAGGTGGCCATGAATTGCACAATACTTGTAATCACCTTGATCAGTTTAACTTTACAAATCTGTCCGCCGCCACATTCGGCCACAAAACGTCACTCCATCACCGATTTGAATGCAAAGGCCTTGCTTCAGTTTGTACTTCAAATTATAAGTAGACGTTAAACAGAAACTAGTTTCTACACTGTGGAAATAACGTTGGTTAATAGCCATTTTGAAGATTATACCTGATTTACAGGCGCTATTTGTACACACAAGGTCCATTTTTGTGACAATGAATAAACTCAATGCAAACCAACTCGGCCCTTAGGAAACTTCAATAAGGAGACATTATTAGCTCTCAGCGAAAAAAAATTTACTCTTCCAATGGAAGCAGGAGAAGCTATGTATCCTCCTCATACATGTAACTGGTTTAAGTAAGGTAGATTTACACGACAGACTGTCATGATCCTTATTTGCACGTAAAATTTGAAAACGGATAAGATGAACATGATGAAAGCAGTGAGAGAATTAAGAGCAGAGAAGAATGGAAGAATGCAAGTTAAGTTCCTGGGCGAGATGAAGAAACCTCTTCCTGGACACTGTGGAGGGTGGGAGAGGCTCGAGAGATGTTGTGCCTGCGAAAGAGAGAGGTGGAAGGTGGGGGCGCAGACGCCTGAGGCGAAGTGGGGCGTGGAGTGGGTACTTTGATCGCCGTGGCACCGAGGTCCAAAGGCTCAGAGGTCATCTCGGAGGCATCAAGAAGGCCCCGGCATACCGGCGAGACGGCTCGAAAGCTCGTCAATTCATATGTTGGCGATGACGTATGTCTAACGCGGGTCTGTGACACGGAGCCCGTAGACCGTGTCCCCGAAAGTGCCGCCGTGGATCCCGTACGTACCGCCGGCATCGCTATGGGACGTGCGCGCTGTGAGGTTGCCAGATATTCACTCAAAAGCCTGTCTGTACTTGTAGTGAAGGCAGGCCTGTCGCCGCATCGCATGAGGAGATGAGATGAACTGGAAGAGTGTAAAGCACACGAATAAGTAAAAAAGGAAGACCTTTGTTTTACCCACAAATAGATACACATTTACACACGGGATTAGGACGGTTGCGTTCAAGGACGAGCGCATGCGAGCGGTCTGAGAAAGGGGATGAGTTAATAGGCTTGCAATCAAGAGGCCTTCTGCATGCAATTCAACAAGGGGGAGGGGAGTAGTTAGGGTTACATGAAATATAGCCTTGTGTTTGGTGTAGTTGATGATCTTCAGGCAGCTGACGCCGACTGACCGCTTCTTGGCACACGACAGTACGGATTCTAACCTGAAGGAAGCGAGGAAGGAAGAAGGGAGGAGGAAAGGGAACAGGCCATTCGGCATTTGAAGCCAGCCAATTGGAGTTTCATGGGCGACTGGGATGCTCCCGGCCGGCAAAAACCTGGCAGAGTGCAGGCACAGATCTGAGGCCCACTCTCAAGAGAAGTAAATGCAACCGGAGGAAAATTTGCTCTGCTGACCACACGGAAGACGATGCTGGTGCTGATGGGATAAAAGAGGATGCTGGTGGTCGCCGTACCTACACGTGAGGGGAGGGGACGGGAGTGAGACGCTGACTCGGCAAACAGTGGGCGGGACGTCTTGTCTTTACGTTAGCCCCATCAACACGCCATATTAAACCCCACACACAAGCATAAGCGCAAAGGCATGCGAGTTCGTGCACTGCGCATTCCAGAAACGTAGCCAGCGCGATCGCAGCAAATGGAGCAATAACGAAAAGCATGAACTCACGGTTTAACATGCAGGAATCGCATAACTACGGATATTTAAATTAGCGCATATGGAACCCTGGACATTCCCGAGAAAAATGTGCACCGAACTCAAAAGGTATAGTAAGACAGTAAGGGCACTTGCATTGGGACAAATTTACTGTCGGGATTTGGACTCGAGGAGGAGTGTATCTGACCTAAAGAAAAAGGTAGACCATAAGGCCAAAGGGTAACACATCAGATAACACATTGCCCCATTACTCGATAGCACAGGATCATTCTAGCAGGTTTCTATAAGCAATGTGAATTAAATTTATCAAACTGAAGAAAACAACCAGACGCCACGTGGCTTCCCAATTGACGGTAAAAATAAAATCTAGTTTTAAAAACTAAACTAACTTCGAAGTGAAATGGGCTCAAAAGCAAAGGTATTAGACTCAGGAATGCTACTTGAATAAGTCATGTCTTGGGAGAAGTGATCTGATGCGCCTAGATTCAGAGTGAAAAGCGAGGATGGAAATTCAAGGATGAAGATAAATTAAATTTTAGAAAAGGGAGTGCGACTTACTGAGATCGGCGCCGGAGGCCCATCGAAAAGGTGGGAAAGAAGACACGGAAACAGCAGTTGTGGCAGTGAGGGGATCGGAAAAGAGGACCCCGCTGCGATTGGCCACACCACTAAGAGGTCCATCATACAGCGCCGCGGTGAGACTGGGCGTTGCCAAGCGCTGCCACCGCTGTAGTACGCCCGAACCCTGCAACTGCTTCACCAGCTGCAGGCGCTGAGGACGTCTTAAAAAGAGAAGCCAGTTAGCTGCTACTGCTTTCTAATCCCTTCTTGACTCATCGCATCCATACATCAAAGCACATCCTATGCTCTAAGAAACAATCATAGGAGTTCTTGAATGTGTCAATCTGAAGTGCAACACTGACAAAATTCAAATGTCGAAATGCAACCATTAGAATAAACAGTTTCGATGAGGCGCTACCTTTCAATTTCTACCAAGCTTATACGCCATTTGAGAGTATCTATAAGAAGTCCACATAGCTGAACCTTTTTCCTTTACTAATACCTTCACCCCCTCCTTCAGCTAGCGCAGTTTGGTGCCAGCCAAGATTGCGTTGACGAAGATCGTGTGGGCACAATAACAGAGCCCTTGTGTAAGGGTTCGACTTTTAAGGTAATATACGAAACCTTTTAATTGAACTATGACCTAGACTTCAATGAGTGCTAATAGTATTTAAAAATGCCGGTATATTTTGATCTCAGTAGGGAAATGAAGAATTTTAGTGAGAAGCCTACATGGCTTGAGCAAAGAGGGATGTCGGGCCAGTCGAGCCGAGAGTGCTGTCATCGAAGCTGTGCTGAGGTGGAAGTGCGGCAGCATTCTGATCAATTACCCAACTGCGTCGATTAACCGAGGGCTCGCGCGAAGATGGAGAAGGGGACGGTTTCTGCACATCCAGTAGCTTTGGACGTCGAATTGCTCTTAGTGAAGAAAAGGGTATCAGTAATAAAGCCAAAACGGCTACTGCTGGGAGGTATAGTAGGGCAAACCCAATAATCAATGAAAGAGGAGAGGGTTTCTACTGATATTGAGGCTTGATAGTTTGATGAGTGAACGAATGTAGAGAACAGAATTGGTGCTAAGGTGAGTACGAAAAGCATCCTTACCGATCGGTTGTGGTGGGCTGGGGAGAGATATGGTGTTGGGTAAAAGCGCGAATAACCTCAGACGATTCGTCTTCCTCTTCCCCCGTCTCTGGTTCCCGGTCCACGTCCCAGTCGATGTCATGCTGGAGAGCCAGGCTTTGGCTGTCCAGCAGTGCCGCAACTGCTGCTGGTGGCAATTCCTCGGTGCGTCCCCTCGATGCTCGGTGTACATGGTCTATCGGGTCTGTCAGCGCCACGATCAAAAAAATCAAAAGCACCAACGTTATTTATTGTCTGACATTGGGCTCATACTTCTTGAGTTTTCACCAAAGAGAATGCCTGCAAAGATCAGAGACAATATTCGTACTTTTATTGGAAACTGTAGTTTAAACCAACAAGTTCTGGTAGGCAAACCCTGTACAAAATCGCCCATTTCTAGTCATAGCTGCTAGCATCAAACATAGTTCTAGAATCCCGTCGAAACAACTCCATCACCAATTACGCAGCCACTCGGATAGCAAAATTTTTATGCAAGCAAAATGAAACAATGACTCATGTACAACCCGTTACGTTTGGCACAAGAGTAATAATAAACTAGACGCTCTCTAATGTATTTATGCAGTTACTACACTCAGAAAAAAACGTAAGAATTGCTTTCTAAGGATCGAAAATCATGCCTGAACAGCTGGCGAATCCACTACTATCAATGGTGGGATCGTCCCACTCGGTGCACTCGGTTTCCCTCCGCGTCCCGAAGGCCGCTTGGCTGGGATGCATCTCTGCACTGTTACTCACCGCCTGGCAAGAACGGCGATCAGATGGACCGAGATCCACACCAGACTGTGTGGGTCTGCAAGAGAAAGCATGTTATAACTACTGATAGACCAAAAAATAGAAGAGCCAAAAGGGCCAGAAGTACTTTTCCTGGGAAGACGAGAGGGCAAGTTCATCGGCTATAGACAGGGGCTTATCAGTGAGGGGTGGGGGGAAGGCATCAGCGCCCTGTCTACTTCCCAGTGGACTGTAGAGGAGGCGTGTAGGCCGCAGACTGGCTCGCCGCGACCGATCGCGTAGCCTGCGCACCGTGGCTTGCGCCTGAGTGTATAGAATCAGGCTCTCGTCGTATTTGTCCTTCATGTCGCGTAACTCACGCACCAGATTCTGATTCACTGTGTTCAACTCCTCCACCCTCGATGCGAGCATTTCATTCGTCAGGCCAACCTTCAACGATTAGTTTTGTCAAATAATATGCAAGTAAACATTCTGCTACGCTATACCCTCATGTTGTGTTGATGTGGTACTAACATATAGCCTTCCAAATTCTACATCTCTAATAATAAAGCTGCTTACAAACTCAAACGCCTTGACCCATCTTCGGCGGTCCGATGGTCGTTACGGCACCGCGTCAAATTGCGAAAGACTTCATGCAACGCTGGCACATTAAATGCGAAATACCAAATCAACTGGCAGGTATAAAAGCTTCCTTCTAAAGTGGACATGCGCTAAAAGCAAATTATCAACAGAGGTCATGATTTGAGTGGACAATTTAATGCATGGCGAAACTGATTTACCCAAGTGAGAGACTGGTCAGAAAAATGTAGTAGCAGCATCAGCAGCGATAGTAATGTATGACCAATATAGGTGGTCTAGAGCAGACTACAACCGAAACAATCGGCTACAAGCTTCTACATAGCACGCGGTTTCAATAACAGGTAAGTGAATCAACACGGACAGTAAGTCGCACCTGGTTGAGACTGTTTTCCAACTCTCGACTGCGAGCGGCAAGAGCGTTGACCTGATTCTGTTGCTGAATGAGGGCATCAGAGCGGCGAAATTGCTCGTCAGAGAGGTTTTTCATGTAGACCATCGCGTCACCTAATTTGCGCAGGCACTCCTTCAAGGTTACCGTCTGTTGCTCGTCCCTCTGCTAGGATTTACGCCAATGGATAGGTCATTTGAACTTGGGGAAAAGCAGGGCTATGGGCCTTTCACTTCTTGTGACACAGTCACCAAACCAAAAGTTACTGTACAGTCCACTCAAAAGCGGAAGTATACCCACTCCAGATTGCAAACCAGTTTTAATTTAGTTGATCCATATGGTAAAAGCCCCCAAAACCCTTGACGTTAACGAAATTAGGTGAATAATCAATCTCTTTAGGAACTGTGGTACATGAATAATGAGTGCAAAGTGCGCAAAAAAATTACTCCAGATGAGGGGATACTAGGAAAAACTGCAGTGAAGTAGCCGTTTCGCCAAAGACTAAATGAATAAACTAATTCTACTCTGCCCACGAAAACTAGACCACCTAACACATTTAACCTATCGCTTTTAACATTTAAAATAACAACACATGCTTCAGTGCATTTAACAAAGCATTTTTACGTAGCGTAAATCATAACAGAATCAAAGCAAAAAGAGACCGTTATTTGAGGTCAGTGGAGCACTCGGCTTTTCTAATTTCCAAAAATAGGAAAGATTTTAACCTAGCACCATTGGCGGTGATTGTAATTCGGTCATTCCAAATGTTGACCAAAAGATTTGAGGCGGCACCTCCGCTAATCTGTTACAGTTTACGGCTATGAGGAGTGCCCAAAAATGACCAATTGATCAGTAAATTATATATTCTATCTAGCAACCTCATTCTAAATCCTAAAAATGCACAAAAGAGCCAAAGTGAAGCAATAATCGCGGACCATGCACTGATCTCGCATCTGGATCTAAGAATGTGGATTTTCAATGCGTTCAAAATCAGCATCATTTATAACATTAACTAAAAATAGAGCCGCCAAAGCCGCTTCACAATGGCTCTTGTAAGAGGGAGTAAGTAATTGATTTCGTAAAGGTATGGCCAAGCGCTTGGCAACATTACTGTGTTGACACACCCATTTAGCCACGCAACTGCGTAGCACAGCATCACGGGTTTGAAATAGACCAAAAAGCAGTGGTTTAAATGCCCTGGTCGAATACACAGATCAAGACTTCCACAAAGTGTGGTGGAGCCGTCAGAGTGATCTCTTGCCGGTTAAGTTGCAGTGAGATCATGTGATGTACTTGACACAGACAATGCTACAAAAGGATCCCTTTTTAAAGGCCGTAGCGGTTATTCTTTTGTACCCTCAATCAATATTCCACGACCCAGAGTAAGAGGCAAGGTGGCAAAACAATAGATCGAGAGATACCGTGTTTCGCATCGAGGCGTTTTCTTCTTCCAAGGCTTGTAATTTTCGATGGATTAACTCAATTTCATCTTGGCCAGCCTGGATGCTGCCTTTGCTAAAATTGACCACAAAAGTTACACATTAAGTGAGGCCATGGAAATAATGCAGATACACATAAGTCCCGTTGGGGATAAAAATAAGCATATTTGTAAGCCCTTAATACGCAATAATTGGAAGGCCCGGGAACCCAACAACTTCATTTGAAACCCATATTTTACCGGTCAATGCATAATTGTGAGCCACACTCAAGCCGCCGAAAGGCATAAGCGATAGAGAGCACCCCGAAACTATTCAATCACTCCCTCAAGCGAAAACAAAGTCAATTTAACCAAACCAACTTCGCAGGTAGTAGCTCGACCAGATTGGACTGGACGTCATCTGAGCAAATACCTCGCTTTTGGAGCCGGCATCGTATGTGGTGGGCAAACATGAGGGCTTTGTTATCCAATTCTTGATGCACAAAATATGCTGTCAAATATCCAATGAAAATTGAGCATAAATTTGTCTATGTGATGATCAAAAGCAGGGTCAAAGTGAAGCTATTGGCAATAGTTCGTGCGCCAAAGTTACCCTAACAGGAATGACAAACAGAAGTACGAACGCGCACAAACAGACGCAAAACAAATACGTCTCCAACAGACGTAGTAACGAAGGCAACAACGTCAAAGCAATGCCGTAGTGAATAGCCAGGTAACAACGGGAAATCGCAAATAGGACGGAGTGGAAGCAAACGCCTTTTCAAGTGAAATTTAAAGTATTAGCTGGGAAAAGCATGCTTTGGAAAGTTACACTCGACCATATGCTTGTTAATATCATCAATTAATGTTGCCATTGTAAAAAGTAGACCGTATTTTAGCAGCCGAGAAATAAAACCATCAGACCGGTGTAAAAAAACTTGCAAATAAAATTAGGTGTCAATTTTAATTTCGAGAATATAAGTGATTTACATACGACATTAGATAGGAAAATATGACGGCATAGGCAGATGAGTTGAAAAAAGTTGATGCAATCCACATTTGGCATAGGGAAAGGCCTAGCATGTGATGCATTTGAAAGCAGAGAGAGAATACATCCCAGAGCAACTAAATGCGGTGGTCAAGAAGAAAGTGGCTGCAACACAACTGTCTTCTGACACTAATATCGGTTGAAATAAAATACCAAAGTGATCACCTTACACTACATAAGAGAAAGATTTTGTAGGGGTAATTGAAATTCATCTGCATAATAATGGGAACACCCTATCTCCAAAAGAGGAAACTATAAAAATCACAAAATTTTCAAGAACTCAAACCGTATTGTCTAGTTTTTCGGTAAGTTAATGACCAAAAGTAAGTGACTGGAAGCAAGCAATGGACCCAAAAAGCAGCTACAAAAGCAGTGAGCATAGAAAAAGAGCTCGACGAAATGACGGATTTTTAAGCATAAGTTGGTGACCTCGAGGAGGGAAAACTAACCGCGTGGACGCTGAAGGACACGGCGACTGGTGGAGGGGATGTTGGCAGTAGGGGCATGTACTCGGATACCTGTGGCAAATTGGTCGAGAGGATTAAAATCCCCACTGAACGTATGTTCAGGTTAGTAAGAAGCAGAACAAATGTAATGATACTTTTTTCATGGATAACACCTCATCACTCTGTGGCAGAATATATCAAGATCTTAGCGATGATGAAACAATATAACCGTTTCGATTCCACGGTGTACCATGAAATCATGTTTGGCCGAGAGAGACGTGAAACAAGCGCAAACTGGTATCAAATACACCTCGTTGAGTGAATAACCCTAACACAACACATCCAATATCCGCTGGTTTACGTATGAACCAATTTAATGCATATAAGCACATATATTTAGACGATACTTCATAAGTTCATTGGTGCTTAATGGGAAAATAGCACTCTCGTTTGTAGACATCATCAAATAGGTTTGGCCAGATACAAAGGAGACTTTTCTTAACGAAGAGACTTACCCAGAGAGTTCGCTTCGACAACGCGACCGCGACACTTCGAAGTCACCAAAGGAAACGTCATCGGAAGGCAGATCTTCCTCGTTGGCGCTATTTTCATTCCACATCTGCAGCAGTTCTTCCTTCATGCCGAGGCTGTGCTGCAGCTGGTTTATCTAAAGAAAGAGCGGCACGCCTATCTCCTGTATGTTTAATAAAAAACCCAGTGAATAGAAAATAAAATACAACCGATTCTGGGGTGCCAAAGCCATGATGAACGTATAGCGTGAAGCGAAATTTACACCACAAAAAGCAATCTACTGGAGCATATCGAGAACTGCAAGTTGAAACAGCATTACTAAGCTAAAATTGGACTCTGCAAGAAAATTACCAGACGTGTTACGCAAAATCACGACTTACATTAATGAAAATCTCATAAAACGCATTTACGTATTTTGATGAATAGTGAAATCTAAGGTGAGTCACTAAAGTTCGCTGATTGTAATTCGTGAAAAAAAATTCATAAAACTGATGATTTGGTCGATGGGTATTAAGTCACATGCACACACATTGAAAATTTTACATTACCGGTTTATATGGAAAGGTTTTACTATTGTTTCCGAAATAAAGATTTGCAAATCCAAGCACATCCACAGCTGGAATAACATTTGAATGAATCTCTTATTAGACCGTGGAGGATTATTAGGAGAGATATTTGTAACATGCGAGTTTACAGACTTAGCTAAGCACGAGCAGAGACCAAAAACCCACCGTTTCCATGGCAGCGGCCATCTGCTGTTCTGATTCACGAAGTTGACGGTCCAGCTCTCGATTCCTGTCAAGCAGTGACTTTCCTATTTGAGCTGCCAATTCAAGGTCACTTTGTTTCTAAAAGCAAGTACAAAAGATGGGTTTCATCGGTTTACTAAGTAGAAAAATGTATAGCGATAATACATCAGGAATATGCGTAGAATTTAGCAGCAAGACCCTTGATCGCTCATAGAGAGATTGCTGATGAGGATGTTCAACATTTAAATCTGGTTACGACTTACCAGTGTTTGAATGATTATTCACCCGACCTTAGCTGAATTTATGTCAGACCAGTAAAGCAAATAAGGATTTTCGTTTACAACCCAAATGGCAAGTAAAACACGACAAACTGTTGAGAATTTTCACAATTTAGGATCGCAGTGAAGGGTTGACGTCACGGCAATTTCATACTATGGTTGTAATAAAGAATAGGGAGAGGGAGATGTAAAAAGGTGAGACATTGCGATTACAGGCAAAATTGATGCGCATTTGCATGGGCGGACACCCTCGGACTGACAAGCAAACCAGAGATCAGCCGCTGATGCTTGATCAATCAAGTATCCACCGGTAAGGAACTGGTCGGGGTAAAGTACACTTCGGATGATATAACAGGACTTGTGTACATTGACCTTTCGATGAGGGTGAGATGCAAAAATAAGGGATTGTTTACTTATCTAGCCGACACTGAAAGTGTCAATCAAGCCTCAACATTATTGGGGATACTTTTAACTTGCCGTGAGCACCAACTGCGTCTGAAGTGAAAATATAACCAAAATGGTTAGTGGTGAGTGGGACATGAAGAAAATCGGTTTTAATACATGCGTTCCAGTTAACCAACATTTAACATTCACCAGGCCTAAATCGTTTCGCGACGGTAGCAAACAAACTACAGCAGTCGGACTGGTTAGTATTAATCCGTGAAGTTAACTAGGGCCTGTATTGCGAAATAGTGCCGAGGCTCTTGGTGGTTTTGACAGGTAAGAAACGACCGGTGGGAATTAAATTACGATTCATTGCACCCTCTAGTAAGGTGTTGTCAAAGGGGAAGTCATTAAAGTAATTTGTGCCCTCCCGAGATCGTTGACAGTGAATAGTGATTTTAGCAAACATTTTTAGACTGGAATTAGACTACAAAAAGGCTAGGGCGATGTAGATGCAGGGCACAAACGTACGAGGCTATGATGACTGAAAGAGAGAAGATAGTCGGGTCGCAAAAGTCACCTTTGCTAATACTGATGCTAGCCTTAGACTGTAGTGCAAAATCGCATTTACCGGGGCCACGTGCGACACATAAAACCAATGTTAATTAATAGGGTGGGATTCGAATGCTTGCATTCATTGCCCCATATTTAGGCGCTTGGGCGGCACCACCAAGTATGATGAGAAATGTAGCTTGAGGAGTGGCACTTTTGTCTAATGCTCGCCGAAAATAATAGAGATGTGCGATATTTTGCCGAAACATAAAAGAAATTTCGCATGAACTTCAGACACCATAAAATGCTTGGTGCCAGGCAAGGTGAAATCATTCCTCGCAGCCATAGGGTAAGCAGTGAGTTATCATAACTGCAAACAATGCCAAGAGGTTACATAAGTTAACAGTCCAGTGGAGCTAATTGGTATTTTAAAATAAAGAGGAAAGCATCGCACTCTGACACTGCAGTAGCTTGCATACAGTAGAAACCATTACAAATTCTGCGCCAGCGGTTAACATGTATGAAAACTCGACTAATTAATGGCAGTAATAGATTACTCTAAATGATCCCAAACGCCTTTCAAGATTGATCGTTAGAGGAAAGAATTCAATTACATTACATTATAAGTACATTGCCTTTCTTCCCCAGTCTCAAAAGCATACTCGGTAGCGTGAAGGATTAATGTGGGGGGGGGGGCGTAATAGAAAGCGAGGTAGTGTTGAAATAAATCAGTCAAAAAGTGCGAATAAGATGAGCTCTTAACGCTGAGATGCCTAAGTTTGTTCCTACTTAATACATATAAGGCAATAACACACTTTGACCACTCTGCACCCAAGTAATTGCGAGCTGGCAAAGCATCGTACTCAAAACACCAAGAATGTTACACCTCTGAAAGCGCGTTCCAAAAAGAAGACAAAGACCAGGAACAAAAACGATAAAGTTGCTTTAATGGGAAAAGACGGTATTGACTAGAATTTAATGTGTCCAATTTATGAGATCTGAAATTTATCCAACTTTGATTTAAAGTGACTTGAAAAGGAACCAACACCAATGACAAGAATTGCCGCCTCTGCGTAAAAAAGCTGTGAATCTGAGGCTAACGCATAAACTGATGATGATGAATGTTAAAAGAGACAAAGGAATGCGATCCCGAGTTATGGAATGGGCGACTTAAAGATGGCTTGTCGACTTACGTCATTTAGGAGGCGGCGTAGAGCCTCAGGATCTTCAAGGCTCCCCTCCATTTGCTGCAACTTTCTATCGTAGAGAACTAAAAAGGAAGGGCAGAAGTATGCAATGAAAGCTCAAGACCACCGTAGCCATTCATGGACCGCAATTGAATGTACGTTGACAAAGGACGCAATTTGTCGAAATAGCTGGAAGCAAGCAACCATTGTAATTCATTCACCTAATTGGCCATGAAACGCTTTTATTATTCCATGCTCAAAGCGACTACCATGGTAATGCATAATGCATTAAATAATACCGACCAAACGGAAATCATGCCTTTTTAAAACAGAGGAGTAGTAAACTCAAAATCAGGCGGGAAAGGTTCGTCAGAAAGGAGTCGCCAGATGCTGAATGCATAGAAGCCGTTGCCATGTTTGTCAATATATCATTTGAAAAGTGGTTGGGATTCACCGACGGGTTTACCACTGACAATGACTGAGTGGACACTTGTATCAGCAGCAAAGATACCTTTCAGCCGGAAATATTCCAGTACGCAATAACAAGTCAAGAGTCAATGTGCATAAAGTGGCAACATTAAAGAGCTAAGATTCAAAGCTAAAAATCATAGTAAAGGCGTGACAGTAACTTTGGCTTGTTAGCAACGGTGAGAGTCAGAAACACATGAAACATTAAGGTGGGCGAGCGAAGCAACTAAGGTGCGGATTCCATGCAAGTTCTATGAAGAAAAAGAAGTCATATAAGTGGGCTTAGGTAAAATGGACGGAAACCAATCACTTTGGAACGGGTTTTCTTCAAAGAAATACGAAACTATTTGGTAATGGGTGTGAATATATTTGAGTATTCTGAAGTCACCGAGAATGCAAGCGCTTAAACTCGGTGATAAACCACTACTACGGATTTAATGCTCGACGTCAGTTGGGTAATACGCTGCTTAATATACCACATTAAGGCATTTAGCGAGATTCACACGGAGGATTGGTAATTGAATGATTGAGAAGCAGGAAAGATTACGATAAATGGCAACAGCCAGCACAGCATTAAAGCAAAAGGGATTTGCTGTCAGACGCTGCAAATCAATCAACCTTCAAACCCATATGGCGCGATCACTTGAAAGTCAATACGGAAGGCTCATTATGTGTTGGCGAAATTCCTTTAGATGTACGTGAACGCTTCTTGAACAGTTTGTGGATGATCTAAACCTGCAATGAGCTGCGTCGATTAAGTGCACAGACATTTCCTGCACGATGAAATGACCGCACATAAATACACACATTTTATCCCTTAAGAAGGCTGAAACTTTCCGAGACATGAGCAGTCACGGTCACCAAGAATGGAAAGCACCACCCGGAAATTGCATAAGTGGTATTCATGTGCGGAATGAACCTCTTTCAAACTTGGACGTTCGGTGGAAGAGATACGAATAGCTTCAACTTGTAGCATACGCTGTTTTGGGTATAAGCATATGAGCTTCAAGGGTAGAACATCATTTGTCCAATATGCACAAGTGCAACAGCTACTAGCCTGTTTGACTAAAGGAGTGGACAGACGGACAAAAGGTAATTTGGTTAAAAGTATCTGATACTATGAGTAGATTGAAGCTAAATCTAGTTCTGATCAGTTATGGATTAGTGAAATAGTTATGCTGTAAATACGTGCAAAGTTAAGAGTTAATACAGCAAATTTATACATAAAATTTACAAAGTAAGCACGAATCGAAATGGAACCTTCAAAAAGGAGTATGACTAGAAAAACATCAATTTTTTAGGACCATATTCGCTGGCACATAAAATCCACCAAAACGAGATTTAACGTTTAAATGAATTTGAATAAGTAGAGCAAAAATACTTAATCACCATAGTGCATGTTTGAAAAGCAAAATAATTTCGGGAAAATTATCTGCACATGCTCATATTACCGGCAGATTTCGTAATATCACAACGACTGATGTCATCCAATGACACTGAAGAATTCAGAACTCAAGAATCGCGAAGCAAATTGCGGTTTTCGATACGTTCCAATGAAGAGAACCCTCTAACACAGAGAAAAATCTTCATAACAGCCAATGCCGCTCGGGCGTGAAAAGGAACTGCAAAGATCGCATAGAGATAGGTGGGTGCGCGCGGCAAGGGCGAAGCCAATGAGAATTTAGTGCTAAGAAATTGCGCAACGGCGAACACACAAAAGCATCGGGAGAAAGTGGAGTGAGCCCATACGGTCTGGAGAGCGCATACACATTTGACAGTGTCACGTTCTCGTGAATCCCAAAACCCCACTTCGTGGATTCATTGTTCCGCGGGAAGGAGGACGGGACACGTCGAATCGAGACATCGAGTAGGGTATTATTGGACGCACTGAAGTTAACAACGCATGTTTTCAAGTCCTTTAGATCAAAGTTTCACCTCGACATACTCATTACAGTTACAAGTATCATAAATACGGTAATATCAGAAGTCGCCAGCTTCGCCCCATCCCTTCAAGGAGGGACAAAGATACGTTCGCCCATTTTCATTACGTGAGATCGTACATGGAAGTATGACTAACCTCTTGCAGCAGAATATGACTTGAAAATTTGACAAAAAAACATGCGCAATGTAGATAATAAAGGCAATTTGTGAAGTGTCTTATCATTGTTTATATCATAGGCTCACGTGGCTGCTCAGGTTTTCTGGATCAGACATCATTAAGATTTCAGACGAATTGAATTTATGGGTATCTGCAAACAAGGTTCCTAAGGCTCACAAGCGTACAAACACGAGTTAACTACATATTAAGGAAAATACATGCTACTATTTGCTGTTTGAGTAATCGAAACACTACACAATCAGAATAATGGATTAAAGTAATCCCATAGAGAACGGGGCAAAGATGATGCTTTAACAGCCGCGACCCGCGCTATTGAAGGTCAACAAGGTAGCATATTTGAAACCACCTAGAACAATAAACCGATTGCACAGAAGACCACGTTATTATAACATAAGTAGTTTCAAGAAGGTACAAGGAATGGCAAGTGTACGCGCACGGACTGAATGTGGCAAATAGAAAGTGGAGGGCAGCTCAGTTTTTCTTCGAGATTCCTACTAAACTAAGCTGTACTGAGGACCGACAATAGTTCAGTTGATCGTGAAATAAATTCCGCGGACTGCGCTGGTGCGTGCATGCAGATCCAGAGAACGGAAGTACAGGATAAAAGACAAATTTGATCGCACTTACAAAATAGACATCGCAACGAACAACTGGTTTGCAACGACGTATCGATTTCCTTGTTCCGATGACAAGTGATTTACCTGAGTTCTTTTGTTTTCATCAACCGCATTAATATTTCCACCTTCTTGAGTTAATTTATCATGTACTTACTTTCAAATGGATGAAACTACTTTTTTGCTATCTCGCCACCACCATTCCTCAGCGAAGAAGAAGAGCACATTTTCAGCGCATACGTAGGGTTTTGAAGTGGGCTAAAGGAATCCCATAATTCGACTCCATTCAGCGCTGCCAAATCAAAGCAAATCACTTAAACCCTCTCCTATGCAATTGTATCCTCATGGGACCAACGTCTTTGCGAAGGCGCACATAACTTAAGCAGCGCATAGCATCAAAACAATTCGTCTTTGACGAATTTTTCAAAAATATACATGCTCCGCTCCGCAGTTAACCCGAATGTAATTGTAACTAGTTGCGTTTTTGTGACGAAGGAAAGAACTTGCTAAAAGAATAGCGAGGCGAATGGAAGGTGGGCTGACACACCTTAGGAGGTTGCATAGCAAATGTTAGACGAGCACCGCCAAATTTTTGCAGGGCGCCAGATTCATGCGAGCTTTGTTACAATCGACCACTCTGAGAGAACTCACTACCAGGCAAAGGGTTTTCACTCGGAACTAACCACCACTAACCAAACAACGTAGGTGTCGTCTATAGACAACATCAGTAGCAACCCACCTGGGGAGGAAAGGAGCACAAAACACAAACTCAATGCAGGAGTGACACGCAAACGTCACTCAATTTTTCCAGGAATAGTTGCCGACTCGCTTATTAGGGAGGAGCTGGGATTAAACAAAAAACACTGTAGAGCGCCACTGCAACCTCGAGGTATTGATGATCAGATGGGAACAAAGTCGCAAAATAAATCAGTTTCAGTTTAAGTCTCAATCTTAACAAGACGCAGAAAGTACTCACCGCCTCACTCCACTGAAATACACAAAATAAAACATACTCCGCCACTTGACATTCACATAATATATTAACAACCTCTAAGCTGCCATCCAGTAACCATCACCACTTTTGCGTCCACATCCGTTTGGCGTCGTAAGCCCCAAAATATTTACCGCAATGATATTGGCAGGGTAGAACTCTGAGGAGAATTTTGCGAATGGTTCTAAAAATAACTGAGGAAAGCTACGTCTGAATACTACCATGTTATTTTGCACTTGAAGCATATGCTACAGATTATGTGCATTAATTTCAATGAAAGGGTTGCGTTTAGCTACAAACTTCTTGGTAATCGCAGATCTGTAAAAAACGCAGCGAGAGGCGCAAGGGCGCATGTGATCCGACCCTTAACCGTCCGGCCGAGACGTGCAAAAACGAACAACCACACGTGTGCACAAAACCACGCCAAAATGGGCTTGCAAGCTGCTGCCATGGGCAGAGGAATGCAGTGACGGATCTGTTTTGCTTTGCACCCACTACTCTGTAGCTATTAAATGTGCAAACCTTAAAGATTTGAGTGCTACAAAACAAGATATTCTACCTCCTCTACTTGAACTGAAGGATAACTTATTCGCCGCAAATCATTACTATTTTCATGTGCACAGGAGGTAAAATTAAAGTGTTCACAAAAACCAATTGCACTTTCAATTATCACTTTCCAAAAAATGTAAGCAGTTTTGGCACGGGAGTTGATACCTGCTTCTGCTTTCAAGTGATGAATACGCGTGGCATACGGAAGTTTGAAGCGAGCCCGGTGCGCATTAGTGGCTCAGGTTCAAATGATTGCTCGAACATGGGGCGGTTCTATCTGCAGTTCTTGTACCGTAAAAAGCTAGGAACGCCAACATGACGATGATAACAAATTGACTCCCCAAACAAGGAACGTGTCAATCTCAAGAAGGGTTGCCAAAATATCGGCACTATTATGGAAAAGAACCATTGCTCAAAAAGAGCATATTCCGGAAAATTATTCGAATAAGGCGCAAATATTCTGAAATGATGGTTCACTATACTTGTCCAGTACGTCAATTCCTTGACCCCGCTCCCACTAGATATGATTTAAGTTTATGTGAGCTTCGTATGAACAAGCGTGACATTCGATGGTTGAGGGGTTGATGAGAGCGAAGTAACGAGAGAAGTGCATCGATGAAGCATATGGGATTCTATTCAGGAAATAATCCATCCCACTCAGATCCGAATGTGGTAAGAAGTGGAAGTAAAATAAGAAATGAGTAGTCAAACTGGCCAGAAAATCCAAAAGCTCTTCGCGTGGGAAAACATGGCTAAAGGAACCAATCAAGGAAAATAGTCACAGCTCATAGAGTTGACTTGTTATAGGTAAGAATAAAATGCAATAGGTAAAACCACAAAATTGGAATGAAAAGAGGCTACGAAAGAAGTGTTCGAAAATGGGAGTGAAAATAACCAGTGATAGTACAAACAATTTCAGTCAGACTCCTTTCACAAAACCAGGATTGTTTGTGCTACGGTTCAAAATAAACGCGCTACACATTGTATGAAGGTTTGACTTATAAGTAGATAAAGAAGTGAATAATAACCGAATAAGGTCCAGGCGTTTGACAAAGTCCCATCAAGCGTAGGTGCATAGCACAAAGCAGCGCAATAGAGAATCAGAATTAAAATTTTACCAAAACTCTAACTAGAGGGTTAACGCTAGCGGCATATTTTGATAAAGCTAAACAAAAACCTTAAATAAACGAGTAAATAACTTGCGATTCAATGGTGTCCGGTGGGACTTACGGAAATAATCAAAGGCGCAGTCGATTTGTTCTTCTGAAAGATTATTCGCATCCTGTGTCGACATTGCCGTGAATGAAGGTTTAATTGATAAATAAAGTGCCACCAACGGTGTCCAAGAATATCCGTACGAGAAAACGCTTTTGCTGGCTTCAGTAGAGAAGAAAATCAGCAAACTTTAAAGCAACATAGGTCAACACGCTCGGTTGCCCAATGTTAAAGCAGGATGAAAGGTGGGAAAATGCATCAACACAACTAAACGTTTTGTTTCAAAAATTTCAAAAGTTACCTTGTCAAATATATCCAATAAGCTCAAGACTTTAAATCAATCGCCAAGAGAACTTGATCTTATTGGGCTTTCAAAAGCATATGAAGCGCTATTCCTCGCACTAGGTATCCATGCTACATGTAATTTGATAAAATATATTAAAAAGAAGTGTAGGTAGTGATCGAATAACACATTTACGAAGTCATAACGGAGAGTTGAAGTCGTTAGTTAAGTAAACAGTGAAGCAGTGATCAAAAATGTAGCCTCTGTAACACTTTTAGCGATAACATGGACTATCGGATTAAATTTGAAAAGCACCATGATTCAAAATCCCTACACTGGATCTCGTGAAAAGTGAGCGACGACCCTTTGCTTATCCTATAAAATATGAATCTTGAATAAGCAGTATAGAATCTGCTAGGCTGTAAAATGGAGATAACTGAGATGATTTTTGGGCTCCTTGGTGTGAAGCATTTATGAACCCCATGCATAAAATCAATAATTAAAGCCATCTATTTTTCGGAAAAATTAGCGCGATTACGAAAAAAATAGAACGCATTTTATCGAGGGAACGATCTAGCAGAATAAAAACCGCAGAACATTGCAATACAAACAAACCCGAACAGCTACAAACTCACCCGCGAACCCTCTTGAACCATGTGCCAATTTTCCTGGGTCGTTTAAAGATTAAAACAATAGTTGGATATTTGGCAATACAATAAATTGGTTTGCTTATTATAAAGCTGTGAAACGAGGTTTTAACAAGAAAACATTCATGGATGAACTGAGATTGAAATACGCGCACCCTACTGTTAGTTGGCACGTGCATGTATGCTTGTAATGCGTTTTGTTAATCGCTTGAGCCTCGGTTTCGGTGATGATCGCCCAATTGGTCATATTTCCTTCGTTGGGTGAATATCTCCAACTTTTATAGTTGTCAAAAATGTATATATTTCGTTTATTATTAAGGGTAATTCTGTCCTTAGGGCTGTCTCGGGAGGCTGCAATACTTAGATTTTCTCTCGAATTGGCGATATGAAACTGGCATCTTGGCAGTTATTAAATTTCACTGCATACAACTAGGATTGTTAAATGCGATTATTTACTGAAACACAAATCCGGTTTTTTAAAAGTTGCGTTGATCTCTTAGTTTTTGCAAAACAGTGGAGGATCCTCATTTTTCCAAGTTGTGCTCCCACTGTGCCATTGTTTTTATACCTATTTAGTAGCCTTTTGGTCCACCTCTGCATTTTATTGTGTCACTTAGTCTTTTAAGACTTCGGGGAAGATGAGACGCTGAGGTAGAAGTTAGGGGGACCCAATGGCGTTGACAATTACCTAGCCTCAGCCATGAGTTGTCTACCGCAGACGATAACTTCTGGGCTCACACTTACAACATTAAGCAAATGCATTAACGGCGTCTAATTTACCTTGACAAAGTGATGAGGAAGACTTTGGGGATCAAAGATAGCAGTAAATTGGGCCAGGGTAAGATATGTCCAGGATGTAGCCACATTGGAACACAATCCGTGGAGGCTTACCTAGTAAAACCCGTGGTTGAAAACATCAAACCACAGTAAATTCGTTGCAGTTTGTAGCTGAGGAAGCAGAACGATTTTGTCGAATGTGTCAAATATCTTCTTTCGCCAACACCTGAAAGATTAGTTGCATTCTGGACTCCTTTAATTCCCTCACCCCAGGGCTTTATGCCAATTTTTTATCAACAACGACCTAAAAGCACCGGTGCTAAACGCTTCACCTGTCTTTTGCTGTTTTAGCCGTTACAATTTCCTCAAGTAAATCCTTGGTTATTATAGGCTAGTGTGAAGTTTGCACTATAGTAGGTAGGCTTATCAGAACAGAGTTGTGACCTATCTCCCATGCTGGCCAAAAGACGGCAAGAACTGCGAAGACGACCGCAGGGTTGAACAGGCACTAGGATGAGTATCAAAGCATGGTGATAACTGGGGCTTGAGTTACGGCGTTATGTCAATAGTACATTTGTGGTCGATGTTAGTGTTTGTCTGTCAAGGGAAATGCATGGGTTATAGTAAAGAAGGCTGATGGCCCACAGGCATGGTAAAGTTTATTTGGGAACTGAACAAAGTTGTTTCTATTGGATCAAGAATGGGAATCGCTCCGAGGGCCCAACGACCAACGTGATTGTTGAAAGTGCAGCAACTGTTTCGGTACAGAGGGGATAATAACTTCAAAACGGGTAATTCATAGAAATATTGGTAGAAAAAGGTAGACAAGACTTTGCGCATCATTACTCAAATTTATAGTTAAAAGTGGCATTGATACATTCCTGGACAAAAAAACGGTAGACATTACAAATGATGCTGATAATTAGCAATTGCACCAAAAATAAATACCGCTGTGCAAAGCAAGTTCTGAGCATTTCAATTTATAAGCAAGTTCTTTATAATACCGGCACTTCCGAATAAAATGCATAAAGTAGCATTCGGATTGACCTTAATCATTAGCTAGGGTGCAAATTTCACGCTTCTCACTTGGCATAAGATCCGTACGAGCGATACCTGCTAACAGACGCCACTTGGAGCTCAAATAAAATAGGCTTCAAAGGGTTTTGACGGCACACAAATTTAGTAGGAGCAATTTTTAGCGAACATCGGCATCAGATGGTTCCTTCTCCCCTCATATGACCGCACGGATCGGTGGATCATTTGTAATGTTCACTATTCACTTCTATGGTCAGCCACTGTCAGTAAGACAATCATGAGGAACCTTATGAGGAAACAACAGCATCGCCTTCCCGGTTGTTGTGTTGCTGACGTGCCCACAACTAAAACAGTGGCGTATGCCTGTCCGTATAAGTAGCACGGAACCCAAGCTTTGCTACCTCGCGGACGAGTCACTTTGGGCTTGGCAATGTACTGTGTTAGGAGAAAAGTGAGCTTAACACCAGAACCACCAAAACACGCGCACATGTAGCGATGACAATCGCATTACCTAAGTCTAACAAGAAGTTTGCACTCGGAGCAATGGCAATGGAAGCAAGGATGCCGCAGTGCCTTAAAAATGCTACGGTTTACCAATAGGGAAGAAGGGTGAGACTGTTCGAGAATAATGTAATATCTACGCAGTCTTTGCAAAGAGCAAAAAAACCATTGCAACAGTGAGGTAGAGGTGCAGTCAAAGAGCAACGATAAACAATATCTTTGAAACAGAAAGCTTTCGGCACCGGAGACCACCTCACATAATAAGAACGTACTCATCCACCTTTGAAAAACGTTCAATAACACGTTGGGAGCGTCTGCGTAGCTGCTCGCGCAGCACTGTTACATCTGTAGCCACTCTATTCCGGATGTCACCCAACGCTTCAATGGGATGAAAGGAGTCGAAAGACGTGACTACCCGCTCCAGGGAAACAGGTAAATTGCTCATGGAGCAGGTCTGACGGAGCCAAGGGGACGATGATGGGTTGGTGCTAGCAGGAGCCATCTTTGGCTGCAGAGAGGGGACAGTGTGAGAGCGCAGCCGACTCCACAAGGGGAGCGACGATATCGCTCCCCATGAGAAAAAACTGGACATCGCGGTAAGGTGCGAGGAGGGATTCGACAAGTCGGTTTTTAAGGGAGCACGGCCCATGAATTGATCGACTCGGTTCTCAATAACCCATTTCAAAGCTTCCCGACCCTAGTTAAGAACAATGGAGTATTTAAAACAGGCATAACATTTTACGCGTTATCAGACCATCTTAGTGATAAAAAAGATAAGAGCTTTTGAGATAATTTGGATATTATGTGAATTTTATGGAAAAAATTTGCGAAAAACCGGAAAACACAATAATTCTTGGCAGTAACAGCGAATAAAGTGAAAGTTCAGAACCTAAAGTTCAAACTAGATGACTAAACATGGGATATTGATGCCAAGGGCAGTAATAAAGCAAAGTATTACAAAGTTGGTGAACTTTGGACCTCTTACCGAACGAGCAGTCTTTTCACTAGTGGAGAGTGCAGCATAAGCGATGAGGCGGAAGGCGTTAACAGAAATCTTGTGACGAATCAAGGTCCTACAAAGATCAAGGAGGTTAACCTTAAACAAACAAGACGATGGAAACACAGATTTATGCAAAAACTTGGCAGTCACAGGTTCCATGCATTAATCCAGATTCCATCAGTCTTGAAAAAGCCTCCATGATGCAAAATCAAATTACCATTCGGGATTATCAGGATGTACTTCATACTCAAGTCTTTCATTGGCTTTGAGGACGCCACGCATGTCTACATTGTTGGACTCCAGAAGCATATATTGTCTTCGAGGATCAACCTCTGTACGCTCAATAGCTCGAAGCTCGCCTACACTTGAAAACATAGGCCAAGATGAGTTTATTAGCTTGGTAGTGCAAAGAACGCCAGTTTCCTTGTCAATGCTCCGCGAAATAATGTCGATGGACAGAACATTTGGATTAAATGGGTTAGGATACTTTAGTTGAGCTGCTCTCATAACATCACTCCATGGTTTTCTCAAGAGTATGAATTGAAATGGAGCTTACTTGATGACAAACTCGCCGCTCCAGCAAAAAGGCGTGGTCGCCATCGCCCATGAAAAGAAAAGCAGCGCCAGACGATTCGGTTAGTAAAACAGAGTAACAGGGAGGCAAAATTGAATGACTGGCATTCCAGAGATCTCAAATATCTATTTTAAAAATCTACAATGCTGCTAATGCAGAATTGAACTATTTCTAAAGACCACTGCATTGTTTAGTTAAGAACTAAGTTTAGTGCTCACCTCATGCTTTTTGTAAAATGCATCCTTAAGTTCTAGCATAAGTAAACGTTAGAACGGTAAATTTCCAATTGACTGCACTATTGTTTCTGCAGAAATTACAAATATGTAACTGTTGCAAATAAGCCTATTCGAAATCCCTAAATGAATTTATCCACTCGATAATTTCTACATGTTATGCATTAAAACAATGCGTCATAAGAGAAAACTCCAGCTGTTTGAGTGTATAGCAACTTAAAACCTCACCAGGACTGAATGTGTGTTTCGGGAACAAATTTGGATTGAACTGTAGGAATACGCTGGAGGCCAGCCCACCTGGCCTTGGCAATACGGCCCTCCAAGTCATCGAAACTGAAATTAGTGGTTAAACAAAGTATCACAGCGTAGCTCCTAGTCTTGATGATGCGTCGCTTCGGGTCTTCGGCAGTTTAACTTTGCTAGTCGGCCAGATCAGTGGCCCACAAGCTCTTCTGAAGTCCTAAAGTACAAAACTTGTCTGGATATAGCAAAATCAGTGCCTTTAAGGCATCTTAAGAAATTAGCGACCGAAAGTTAAAAAATTTTATTGGTAACTAATTTTATGAGAATTTCGACCATCTTCATAGACTCGTGTGTAATGGTTTGTCATTTTGATAGACAGTTAAAGTGAGTTGAGCTGGGGCTGGCCTTCAGGACATGTTAGCTGTCTCTAGCCCTCTGTTGGTTTAATGTATATATTCTGCTCCAGTGTTATTTCTTTCACGAAAAGCAGACCCGTATTTATGAGATTTCTCTCCCAATCTTTTTTACTTACGTCAAACTAGCGGTGTGAAAGAAGTTTATGTAATACAGATGAAAGCTCCGGTTTTGATGACTGGTACGGTTAGCTCGTGAGGGTTTCTTCCAGCACCGATTACGTTGCGCGGAATGTCGCAGGAAGCTAGCCATAGGAGTGCTGGGGACAACGTACTGACGAAGAGGGAAGCTATGTGATACTTTGCTTTTGTCTACTTGCTAAGATTATCTGATTGGATATGCGGTCCTGTTTGGTTGATCCTGGCCTACCCCGATCCCTCTTTTATTGAATACATATATTCTGCCCTAGTGCTATCCCTCGTTTACCTTTCAGAAAAGTACCAAACGCTACACATCCAATTTTTTATCATTATTGGTAAACCCATTACAGTGCTACTATGACAGTCTATAGCTTCAAGTATAATCGGGGCGCATTAGCATTATTTCTTGCTTTATTCAGCTGCCATTTTAAGCATAAGCTAAGCACTATTGAAACAATTATTCAACAAATACAACTACCCAAATCTTTAACAGAGTAACCTAATAGCGTAGCCTTCTTGTTTCCAATGAGACCTTTTTCTAATTTTATTATCAAGATAAGCACACCAACGTGTCTGCAAAAAAAATTTTATTCCATGATGCTTATAATGTAGCTTTCCGTTTTGCCACCTGGTTGCTGGAATTTTAAGTGCGGGAAACCTACCCTTTACCCGCTTTTAGTAGGCGTCTTTTCCGCTTTTTGTTGAATAGATTGAGCAGTTGTGGCGCCCGTGTTGATCCGTTTTCTGGCTGAATATGGCGGATGTGCTAGGGCTCTTGCGTGAGTATCACATCGGCAATAAAGAGATTGTGGAGACCAGCGATGAAATAATCTTCGGAGAATTCGCCTGGCCTAAATCTGCAAAGACTAACTATGTAATGTGGGGGTAAGTTCCTTTCTTGCTCCAAGCTTCTGGCAGTACTGGTAAAGACGGTGCTCCAAAGGATTACTATACTTTGAATTGCATCGTGTATCTTCTGAAGAATGTTAATCTCCCTCATTCAAAATATGTCAGGCAAGCTGCTGTAGGTCTGCCTTTGAGTGACTATTTTGTAGGCTGCGGGAATACCAGTGGTACGTCTACCTGATCGACGTGAACTACTTAATTATCTGAACGGGGATGCTACCACAGCTGCAAACATTGATAGAACAGTTCCTGTTGATATAACCATCCGTAGAGCTATCTCTAAAGGCTCCTTGGATGCACAAAATCTACGCGGTTGGTCATTGCATTTGCACTCTAGTCCATTTATGCACCATCTCGATGGGTGTTTCATCCCGCCCATTCTAGATACAGATATGCCCGTAGATGGAAAAAGACCGCGATTATCCTCCTACGAGCCGGAAGAAGTTAAGCCTCTAGACTCACAACACGATGATTCTGCCAGGATAAAAAGTGGTTCGATTTTGGACCAATCTGAAGGTAGCGCCCTTCCTTCGGCTATATCATTGGATAAAATTCAGGTAGGACTGTTTTGTCATTTTTGCATGGAGTTAACGGGTGTGTTTTCCATATTGCACGCATATTTTGTCTTTAGTACCCCTAGAAACTCGCCTATGTTATTGAATATGTGGCTGCAAAATAACTAGGATTGTTTTTGCTAGTCTCTTCGTGCAAAGTTTCGGGCGAATCAGCAGGTCGCAAAGCCTGAGGTGACCGTGAATCGCCTAGGCAGTCCAGATGCCTTGGATCCCACTGCCGTTGTCACTGGTGACGAGCCACTGCTGATGACCTCTGGTGTTACTGCCTTCTCTTCACGATCCACTGATTCAATCTACCAGGGCCCAAATTCTCAGCTTATAGTTTCTGTTGATGATGCGCAGCTTGCTCTCGCTCGTTCCGCTGATCCCAAACGCGCAGCTTCTCTTGCTTCTGACATGGATACTGTTCGTGTAATTTCCTCACGTGAGCGCCGATGGAGAACACGAGGAAATATTCTTCAAAGCCAGGGAAAGACATTCTACGAGAATATCGTTTTAGGCATTTTGCGAAACGTCATGGTAAATGGAACAATTTTAAATGCACACATAATTACATACTTGTTGAACACGGCTCCACTCTCCATTGCCAGCTTAAGGAAAATGCTCATTTGGCACCAGATCGCCGTGACGCTTATAGCGGTGGAATTGGAGCCATAAATAACTTCTATAAGACGCCTCTAACTTCTGTGGCTCACCAGCGGCAACAAAGTCAGCCTCCCGCCTTGCAATACTCTCGGTACGATCAGGAGCGCTTTGCTGCAGGTCGAGAAGACACGGCAGGCTTCAGAATTGATACAATGAGCTCTTACCATGGCAAGGCGCTCACTTCCATGGTGGGAAGCAGTGCCAATGTTGGGGGATCCAAGCCAAATGGCAGCGCTTTGTCATTGCAAGGCCCTACCTTCGAGGGCTCCGGTGCTGCAATTGTGCCTCCAGCAACGCCTGGCCATGAGACTCCTCGAGGTGCTCGAACACCTCGCGATCCACGTGGTCTAGGGCTCAGTACACCCATTGCTGCTAGTCTCACTCCTGACCCGTGTAAATTTTGTTCGGTTATCGTATATTATGTCTGTCGATCTAACCGTTTGGTAAGTTGCATGTCATTTCATGTTGGCCTTTAATACGTTAGGAATAGACCGCTTTCTTGGTGCACATTTATTTTGCTTATGGCAGGTCTACCATATTTCCCTACTAGAAGACCATTTCGGGCATTTTAGATCGTAGCTCCCGTTCTTTGGCTTCCCGTTCCAAGCCTCGCGCCTCCCGTGTTCCTATTATCATCATCCCAGCAGCACCAACAAGTCTAATAACAATGCTCAATGCCACTGATATCCTTCAGGTATTTCTCGGCATGTATTTAAACACCTCAATTTTTAAAGCGCCCTCCAATGTCACCTGAAGTATTTATTAATAAACTTCCACTGTTTGAGCATTGAAAGTTATCAGGATGTTTACTTTCATTCCCTGTGCGGCATTTTAGGACCTTCATTTTGTGTCTACCGAGGAGAAACGAAACCAGGGTTGCAGGCGTGACAACGAAATTTTAATACATCGTCGTAAGCCCGATGGTCGGACAGTGCCTTACCGTGTTATTGATCAGCCCAATCGGCTGCAGCCGGATGAGTGGAACCGGGTGGTGGCTGTCTTTGTGCAGGGCCAGGCTTGGCAGTTCAAGGGTTGGCCTCTCGGTGGGGATCCGGCAGTCATCTTTTCTGTTGGTACGATTTGTTCTTAACACATCGCCACGTTCTGTGTTCCTCGTTTTTGTTCAGTCTAGTCATACTTGGTGTAACGCCGATTTTACCTCAAGGTACCCTCCGCTGAGCCTTCCGTACTTACATGCTTGACCCATTTCCTGTCCCTAGTTATTGCATTGTTTATTTTATTGGTAGCACTGCATACCTTGTTACGTCAATGTTGAATGTGTATCGTCATTTTAGTCAAAGGGTTCCATATAAAGTATGCAAATATGCCGTTGGATCCGAACGTGGCAAAGTGGAATGTGCATGTTATCAATCTAGATAGACGGCGCCACTTGGACAAAGTCAATTTTCAAAGCGTTTGGGACCAGTTGGACAAATTTATAGCAAAGAATAAACCCTTTCTGCGATCGTAGATACTGTTGTACTCTGGCGTTGGATATGCTTGTACAGTTGACGAACACTTTCCAAACTATTTTTATTTTTTCAATTATTGTGGTATTCTGACCAACGCATTCGGTTTCATCGTCTGATTCTTTACGAAAACGGTATTATCACCCGTGACGTTGACTTCGACCTGGGATCAGTTATGTCGCTTAAAAGGTGTAAATCCTAGCCTCTCGGCTTGTACCGATTAGAAGGCCGCAACTCAGAGTTCGGTGTGGGCTGTATGGACCGCTTCTACTGTATAATCTTCAGTAGGGTGTATTTTAGTGCGCTAAAGCTTTCCCATTATGAGCCGGGTAGTGCTATGGGCAGCTTGGTTCACATACCGGCTGGCTACTTGTGTGTTGAAAGGAAGGAATTCGCTGTCGTTTTTGTGTCCCAATTATTGGGGGTTGGACAGTTCCCTACTTGCAAAGTCGCCTGGGTCGTATCCTGAGGAGGTTTAACTTAAGGCTTTAAGCGTTCAGGGATTATGATGCCTACTGTTTCCAGTCCTAGGCTTGATCTTTTAAAATGCCGTTAAATTTGACATATCGTGGCTTCATGCATTTTAACGTACTTATTTGGAGTGCAGTGAAGGTCCATATGATGGTGGAATTTTGTTTTCAATTTGTAGTTGAATTTCACTCCAAGTTACTAGTGTAGGATCCAAGGTTAGCGCCAACCTTCCATTTAGTAACTGCAGCAGAACAGCAAAGTGCCTTACTGGAGGGGTCAGGATCGGTGGCTATCTTCTTCCAAGGTGGTAATTTCGTGGAGATTTTATATGTGCTTGCAATGGTCCCCGTATTTGAAAGGGATGAGACCGTCTGGCAGTATGACCGATACCCATGAGTAGTGGCTCTTGCCACCTGTATCCGAGATTGGTTAATGAGGTTAAAAAGCTTAGGTCACGATTTCTCATCAATTCTCGATGGTTGTCTTTGAACTGTGCGACGTGCACGATGCGTGTTGTCAGTGAATCACTCGCAAAGGGTTGTCTTGAGGTCAACCCCATATGATGAGCCACAGCAGGCACGGGCTTATCCTCCCCTTTCCACCTCCCCATCTCATCCCACATCCTCTAAGCCCCTCTCAGAGGGGAGTTCACCTAATTTGCTGGATCGCCTTTCCCACTGATTAGGTCTATGAAAACGCCGATCCGATTGTCAGGGCCCTCTTTGGCGTCCCAACCTAAGTAAACAAAGATCAAATCCATATGGAGCCCGTCTAGATGCATTAATTTCCCATGCTTAGGTCACTCTCCCATTTTGATAGATGATTTCAAAAGCACCGGCCTAAGCCACTTGCTTAGCTGCATACTAGACGCTTGCACCAGGTTGTCATTTGGCGAAATAGGGTATCTTAAAGTCGGTTATTAGTGACTGCTGTTTATGCATGCTTGCGCAAAATCTTTCACTTAATCTGGTGAAACACGCAAATAATCATGCTTCACGCCAAAATCTAAACGATTTGTTTCGCTAGTACAAGATACTATTCATAAAAACATATATTCGGAGGATTTGGAGGGGATGTGAATCTGTGCGACATGGAAGGTCTTCATCAAACTAAGAACAGCTTATTTTGATACGAAAATGCTTATCAATATGAAAGTAGTCAGACAGTGACCCCATAATTGACCTATCCCGAACAGAGCTTTCAAACGTTTTCCGGTTAATAGTGAAAATTAGGATTTATAAAAATGCCGTCGATAAGCAACCACCCTCCTCCTCCTCCCTCCTCCTCCTCCTCTTCCTCCTCCCTTGCTCATTAAAAATCAGTAATTTTGTGTCAATTATCAGTTTGTTACGACCTCAGCCCTTTCCTGGTGGATTTAATTGGTTTTGTAGCAAACCAAGGCAGGTAAGGAATAGGCTAATTTGAGGTTAAATACAAAGCAAATATGATCCTTTCATTAGCATGTGCCCCAAACCTTGAAACTCATCCCGTCTCATACCAACACAAACTCAATGGTTTTTAATAAAAGGACCAGCAAGCTATAACCTCTGAAGGGAGTTTTTGATCAAAAGCTTGGTCCTGACTTTACACTTGAAGAACCAAATTAAGGATGCTTAAGGTTTCAGCTTATCAGTCAAGTGGGATATACTTGCAAAGATGGTGTGAATGTAAATTACATTCATGTTCCAATCGGCGAGGAAACTGCTTGTTTGGCGAAGAAACTGTATGAAATTCTAAATAAAGTCGAGACATATTTCCATTTGGAAATGTTGTTTGGATACGGAAGATTTAATAAATCCTAGTTCTCCTGTGTGCCATCGATGTATAGTATTGACTGGAAATATGGCTTACCTGCACTCTGGGAAGATAGAGGAATTATATTTTATAGAGCTTGCCAATAAACCTGTTTATCACAACCGAACGCTGTGCTCCGGCACACTTTCTTTGCATGTCACTATTATAGTTATACTTTCGACTGAATTTTCTTCATCCATTGCTGGTGCTGTTTTAGCCGGCAGACCCGCTGTGCCTGCCCTTGTTTTTATGCATCTGCCTCGAATACGTCCATTCGATGCTTGTAAAACTGTGCATTTAATGTCTGCCGTTTTTTTCCGCTTCAGTGACTGGACCAGCACAGCGACAATGTACATAGAAAGGGCGGAAAAAAAGAAAATGTTGATTCATTCATTGTGTCCACGTGCAAAAGACGTGTAGGTATGTAGACAATAAATATAGGCCCACATTGTCTCCTAGACACGTTTGCATTGAACCGGAAATGTACAGGAGTGCTTCCAAAAACCTAAACTCTTTTAAATGTTATGACCCGTAATCAACCAGAGTGAGCCTAGGTGACATATTTTAGGGCAATACAGTTTGTGCTTGATTGGAATAGGCGATTGGGAGACCTTATCTGAGACGCCAATTCGCTTGAGGCAGTTTAATCGCGCCATTAGTGTTAGCAAAGCTCAAAAGCTTGCCCACTGGACGTTTAGGCTTACCTGAATGATGCAGGTAAAGCTACTACTAAATCGTTCTCCTTGATTTCTTTTAGAATCGTCACAGATGTTGTGCATCATTCTGATGCATGAATTTGAGAGTATATGGGAGCATTTCCGAAAAAAAGGGTCGAAGCTAGTAACTTTGGGATTCATTTCAACGGTGAGAGATGTGTAATTGACTGAGTACTTCGCAAACATCAAGATAAAGTTTTGTTATCCCTTGTGCTAATTAACCGCAAGTACAAACACGCATCGTTTCGAGAGTATGGACTTGGGGAGCAAGGAGGTCGCACGTCAAAAGGCGAGTGGGAAGGCCTTAATAGGATTTTCTGGACTATTTCCATTCCTTCCTCTTTTTCAGCACATTTGATGGGGTCACATTGGGGCCAAGGTATAGGGGAGATGGGTAAAAGGGAGTGAAAATTTCGGGCAAAATTGCCGTGGAAGTGCATACCAATTAGGTGCTAAAGAGAGATGCGAATGGCATTGTAAATAAGATTTTGTTTTTGATTTACCCTACAACCGGTTTGGCAGTTTAAATTTTAACTGTGACATCAATAATATGCCACTGCACAACATTACGAAGTCTGTGCACGAAAGTTTTATTTTCAACTTGGCAGTGTGTGTGTATGTGCATTCAAACAAACAGTTGTGCTTATTATCAAACTGAAAGTTGCAGACCAGTATACTAATCATTTGCTTCCACCAATCATGATATTAGAAACTTATCTAGAAATTCGGCTGGCTAAGAATAATTTCTTAATTGCCTTTTTTGGTGCATTGTTGCTTAATAAACCAAAACCACATCTGAATTGTTCGTAAAATGACCAAAGCTTATGGCATGAAAATCTAATGCAACGACTTAATGTTCAAAAAGGCGTCAGGTTATGAAGAAATGCATTCTTGTGACTCAAGAATCTTGTTCTTTCCGCTTCGGCTCAATGATTGATCAAGTTCACTGTGTTTAATGGATGATCTACTTGCCCAAAGCTTTGCAGAATTGAGTTTTTGGAATTCGACAGATATGTGTTCTCAAGCTTGCTGGGGTATGGAACAGGATTGTGGCAACTTCAAAGTCTTGCAATTTTTTAAGACTGGTCAACCAATTTAATCATGATGGTATAATGCATTGGCGAACAGCCATTGACCGTCTACCAGGACAAAACTGAAGTCTGTTATAAGTCAGTCAAATAATAAATAGCAATAGAAGATATTTTGGAGCATTCTATTGCTTGCACTAACTGCTATGATAATGCATAGCCCTCCCAAACTATACTAACCAAGCATGCCTTTAACGAATCTTCAATTACATCTTTTTGGCCTCGAATCTATAAAAAATAGCCATCGCTGTTTCTGGTTGAGTTATATTTCCAAACCGATAATTTCATCCGTGATTGTTTAATACCATGGAGAGGCGACAATCATTACCTGGAATGGAACCATCATGGAAATATTGAGGGCAAAGGCAAGACTGTACCTCCCTCCTATGAGGCCGTGCTTCGTCTTCTACGAATGCAGCTTGCCTTCAGTCCACCGACTTGTCACGACTGTTCCTCGAGAAAAAATTATTCTTCCCAACTTCTGAGCCTTTCTGCATTAGGTGGGTTTTACTCGTAAGGCACTTGATCTTCAGCAATGCGTCAAGTCTCATCACAAACCAGTCAGCAATCAAGTGATAATGCGAAGGGATCGAAGAACATGTGGATGGTTTTGAATCCCATTGCCATCCCCTAATTCGCATCAGATGACATCCATTGGCTTATCGCTCACTGCAGTGTTCTCAGTTGATAATATAATTGTCAGCCAATCACCTCATCACTCACACTGACAACCACTAAAGGCCCTTGACACAATGACCTCGAGTTACCACGTCAACAGCAGCACGCAATCCTCCCTTAGCACCGAAAGCAGATCCTCCTGAATGCGAATCTTCACTCCTTTCTTCACCATAATAATCAAAATTTGTCAGGCCATTTCGTAGTGGCCCATTCTTCCACAGCATACTCCCCTCTATACAAATTCGGCACCGAGTTCAACTATTTGTGGAGTAGAAAAGCCGCAGCCACATCAGATCCACTCGACGCTTCGGGTAGGTTGAAAATAGATAAGAAAAATACTGCAAGAAATAGGAAAGATTACTCCACTGATGGAGACTCTTCGCTTCATAAGCACTAGAGACATTCACGCGCTTTCTACACGTTTCGATAGGTTACGTTCAGCTGTACCGAAATTTTCATGAACTTTGTTGTTACCTCACAAATTTGTGGATGGGGCTTCGTTGAGCATGGTCCCAGAGTAAACCACGCACGAAAGTGGAAAGTCTCTTTACTGCCGCTCTCCCCACGCGGACTCGCAAGTGCAGGTCATCTGCGCTTTGAGACAGAAAAGATCTTAAAAACTGAATTCATTTGGCCAAAAATGGTCTCTATTAGGCTCGCATACGAAGATTTCTTTAATCTCCCCATGATATGCACTTTAGTAAAAAAAATACCATCTTTGCACGTGCTTGTGCGATTATGGGGCAGTCGACCTATATTTCAAAAGCACTTAAATCACTTGTTTTTAACGACTTTTCCCAAAATGTACTCTTTTCAGGTTTCGACCTCTTTTTCGCGCTTTGCGCTGGGTACTGAAACACAAACAAGGTCAGGCAAATCGGTTTAAATATCTGGCATTCGTTTGGAAAATTCACCCTCAGTATAGCTCGAGCAAGCGCAAATAGGCGTTTGTAGCGCTCCAAACCTGAGAGGTGACTGCCTGTTCAGCAGTGCTTTCTCTGACTCAAGTACCACGCATGACGCTACTAAGTCGAGGCACCTTTTGGGCAATCACTGCCCTTTCGTAAATAATCCTCCTCTGTGTTTCATTTTGATGGGTAGAATTTGCATTGAGCTTTTAAATTCTGTGCAAAAGGTGTCTTCTTGTTATGAAAATTTACCATCGCACAAAATTTTTGAAAGCTTCAGTACTTCGTATAAGTTTCATCAATTTTGTATCAAATATTCATCTCACCTCAATGACTCTGCTGGTCCACCTCCTGTCTCACAGCATTGGACCAAAAGCTCGAGATTCAGCAGAGTTTTGTCGAGGGATCGAAGTTGTGGCCCACAGCTATTAATGCTTTCCTATCATCCAACTTACGAGCATGTGGCGCCTCACCGCTACGCGCGGTGTCGTAGTTAAAGCTACTTCCGCTGCAATAGTTTAGCTATCTTCAGGATGCATAATCAACCCAATAAGTAAATACTTTTCAGATAATGTAAGCTTGATAGGAAGATTTCCTGCTATGAAAATTAATACTGAAGCATGCTAAACAACTGGTAGCCCCACAAATTACACGAACTCAGGCAACAATCCAGCGAATTGCACACAATAATGGACCTCAATGTTAGTGCTCCTTTGGCTTGCCTGCAGAACACTTAGTGCACCGTTCTCTACTGTTGATCTCAATGGGTGATAAAACAAGAAGGCGCCTTAGTCTGGTAGTGGGATGAAGCAAATGCATTTGTCTCTGTAGTCTGCCTTCCCTTCTGCCCTGCAACCCCTATCTGATCCCGGAATATTGATATCACCAGCTCTAGAGTCTCCTCACCTCTCCCTCACGGATGTGAAAGGTATGTGAACAGTGGGTGCTTTTAAGAACCAGTGAGCGAAGGAAGGAGCTTGTGAGTGAAAGGGGCAGAGGGGAGCGCTTTCTTCAGCTATTGGGCCGTGGCGACGGAGGTGGTTGCAAGGGCAACAACCAACCGCGAACAAAGCGACTGACGCCTCCTCCCTCGCCTCGGGTGCATTTTTGCACGCCAACGAAGGGTGAGATGATTGAGCGCGATAACTGCCACAAGATTCCGTTTTGTAGGCGAGCGCGTGCGTACGGTATGATGGTGACAGCGGTTTTTCGTGCATGGTGAACAGATGGGTGGAGAGGGGAGTCGTTTAATTTGTATGCAGTGTTATGCTCTGCGTGGTGAGGAAGTTCAGGGAGTGAATTCTGGAAGCAGACAGATGGTCGTCCCGCTGTTTCCGTTCCACTCTCTCTTTCTGACCCTTCCCAGACTCTCCATCTTAATAGCCAGCAATTGTTTAGTCTTTCTGACATGAACCGGTTTTGCCTAGTTATAGCCAACATGCAATACATGTCGAGTCAAATCTATTACTGCGGAGTGACACTTTTAATAAGGCTAACAAAGATATCGTCTTGTACTTCGTAAAAAATGGCATTGTTTCACATTTCTGCATTTTTCTCTCACTTTCTGACAATACGAAGATGGTGAAGAAAAGCAAATATTTTTTTAGTTCAGAAACCTCATTTTTTTACCTCAAAGTTTCAACAGTAATATTTCCTATTCAGATAGTAGATTAATCAGCAAGAAAAGTCTATTGTAAATATCAGTTGCTTAAGCTAACCTTACCTCATTGGTACTTTTTCATGACAGAAAACCATCTTCATAGAAAACTCAGTTGTTAAACATCAGACAAAGGTGACGTTTGTGAACAGACTGAATTCCATCGACAGTAGTCTAAAATGACCGGTCAAACTAGGGAAATTTTGGGCGAATACGTAGAATCTCCTTTAGTAATAGGAAAAGCCTAACAATAGTAAAAAAACATTTTCAACTATCTTGACACCAAATTGAAAATGCATTATTCAGGCCTACTTCTACTTTCCTGTAGCCTCGCCGACTTCCTCGGAAAAGAGAGTTGCATGAAAGCGATTATGCAGACCGCCGAGGAGATGAAGCAGAAGAATTAGAAGCTATTTTTCAAATCGTCATTGTGATTTGCTTGGCGAATTAGCCACAGGTCTTTATTGTGAAATATTCTATCTAACATCAAATAATGGTAACGACAACAACAACAACAACAACAACAACAAAAGCAGTAGCAGCAGCAGCGTAAATAATGCCCGTAATGGCAAGGTGAATCAACAAGACTCGAATTTCTTTCTTGTTTGGCGCCAATGTCCAGTTGAATGCAGGGAAAACCCCTTTATTATTATTGTGCTCGTTGCGCGCAAAAAAATTTGTGACCTTTTTACCGTTCTACCGCGTCCCTTTGTAAGATTTACTGATGGTGACTGAAAACGTTTTAGTGGGTACAATTAACCGTAGCAACGGGCGAATTAAACACGCTCACGATTGAGTTTTTACGACTCCGGCTCCAACACACATGACTCAGAGCCACCGGGACACGGGTCTCTTCCCAATCTCAGCTGGAATGCTAGGCAAAGATTCGCCAGAAACGATTTTCATGATTTGTGCCACGATATGCTGAAAACTGATTTCCACCCATCGCGTCGACTACACGATAGTTGAACCAACATTTAGGTAACTAATATGCCTCCATTCAATAAATGCTCCGTGTGTTTATCAAAAACAATCCACTTTTTGCAATGTGTCCAGAGCACTCTTCTTTGAGGAGTAAAATAAGTCGCCTAAAGTGTTCCTTTTCAGTTGTAATGCGTAAGCAGTGCATCGTATTACAGGAATTATTGTATTCTACAGTCACACTATTGCGACACTATCTGTATCAGTGCATTGAGCAGAAAATAGGTCTTGGTTGTCTCGATCCTCCGTGCCTCCTATTGCCAAGACCAAATGCTGCTAATATAATCTTCGTTCCGTGAGCACTTGAGGCGGAACAGGAGGATCTGGTCTAATTATAAACAAACTTTATTATAAGGCCTTGCAAAGATTGTTCTATACTTTAATTACTCATAGGAATTAATTAAAAACGGTTTCATTTCCATTTCCAAAATCGTCTGCATTCCCCTTTAAGTGCACGGAAAAAGAGCTACAACTAACGTCCTTTTTAAACCACCATTTTGTGGAATTAAGTGTCGAAAACATGCACAAATGACACGTTCGGCCTCGCCCAGGGCCATCAAAGTATTTCACTTCGGCGGCCACGAAACCACACGCACACACACACACACAATAGACAAACCGCACCACTGGACGTACGGGACAGATTGTTTCTTCCCAGTTCATCCCCCTTCCACTGTCGTCACCCTTCACCACCACCGCAGCCGCATCCACTTAGTCTCCGCGTTGCCGAAGGGTGCGGATGAGAAGGGGGTGACGAGCGCGTGTTTAACCGCACGCGTACGTCATTGTTACGTCCCTGCGCCCGCCCGGAAATTAGATAGACAGACGCACAGGCATGAGCACTGCTCTCTCTCTCTCTCTCTCTCTCACTTGGCGCGTGCGCGCCCAAATCTGTCTGTCTCACTAATGCGCGAGTGTGCGTGCATGTTTGTTTTTTGCTGCTCTTCACGGCTAAAAGAGAGTAGTACCTCATCATAAACACGCCTGCGCGGACCGCAACGCAGACCCCTGCTATTGCAACTGTCATTGTTAGGAGATTTCCAACTCATCTCGTGCTCTTCGCAGCGGCTACTCAATGATGTCTTCTAAATCGCGGATGGAACTGGTGAGTACTTTATTTTGCTCCTGTGATTATGCACTATTAAATTAAGAACAATTAAAAGCAAAATTTTACGTTACAGAAAACATGGCTGTATTGCACTAATGCAATTAGCGAATGAGCGTATTTTTTAACTGAAGTGTATTTACACCCAACTAAGTCATCTTGATAAGATATTTCAAATAGCAGCTTTGGAAAACACAATTCCATTGACGATAGCGAAAGAAGAAAGTGATGTCAGCTATTTTTTGGGGTTGATGCAATATTTTCTCCTCAGAATCTCTAAATACAACAAAGTAAAACAAGTGTAGTCATCTATTCCATTAAGTGCAACTAATTCGGTCTCACCACACCTACAATCACTGGTGTAAATCAGAGGTGTGGTTTTTTTAAAAATGAGTATTTGGGTGCTCCGGTTAGTTTCTGGTACTCTCGGCAGGAAGTGAAAGGACATCACAAATTTAACCGACGCGATCATTATGAAACCACAAACTCTAGCAATAGCAACAATGCGAGCGACTTATTTTCTCTGAGGCTGCGCTTGAGGGCTGGGATTTCCTGCACATGTGAATGTCCTCTAATGCAGCACTTTGTTACTTTACCTGTCCAATGTTTCTTGCCATCTTCCCTCGCTCGCACAAACTGTTATACACTAAAGAGAAACCGAATTCCATTCAAATATCTGTAGTTTTGTCAAATTTTGCATTGATGCGAAGAAAAACAAGCCTTAAAATTTTGGTGCTATCAGTGTTTTATCAGATAAACTACTTTTATTTATTTGTAATCCCTGAGAGGGAGAGAGCGAGGGCTCCATTGTTCGCCACCCCCAAAAACAAGGCTCAATTGTGTGAATGTGCATGTGTAATTGCACACTCATCCATTTGAACAATGGAGAAGCATTCAAGGGAGTTATCTTGTGGCGGATCGGAAAGAGCTCATCTAGCCATATATTGAATAAGGATGCCGTGTAAATGGCGAGGAAAGGGGTGCCTCAACTTATTCATTCGCTTATTGTATGCTACGGTAGCATACTGTACCTAGGAAAAATCCCAGGAGGTGGCCTTCAAGTGTGCATTTTATTCCAGCGATTGAAGTATTTTTGTAAAAAAAACATAGAATCAAGGGAGCTAGCATTTTGCTTCCAAGCTTCTGTGGTACTGCGATATCTTACAGCTTCTAGCTGTGATACCGAGCTTTTTAAAAGCCTTAACCTGTGTGCGGTGGGGAAAATCATACAACTCGCAGAACAACTTGAACTGTGATTACCATGATATTATCGATTGATTAGGCTTGAGGTCGAGCTCATGGAGTTGTACTTTCCATCGACTGAACTGTGGTTGCGGCCCCACCACTTTCACCATGTCTGCACAGCCTTATTGGGCCAATTCATGTCACAGTGTTCATCGGTCACCTTCATACAATTTAGCACTGACTCATTCCGTCCAATTTCTCATATTTCTTCCCTCTTTTAAAAGTAGCATACTCAATCAGCCTCCTCTAGAATTTAGATCCGAATAAAGAAAGAGGTTATGGCCAGCATATCACTTTAATTTTGACTTTTACTCAAGGTCGTCTTCTGAGCACCGCATGCTGACTATGAAGGGCAAAACTCTACGAAAACACTAAAGCGCAATTGTCTGCCATTACACCTGATAAAGCTTAAGGACTCAGCACAGCTTGAAAAATTTGTGTATCGAGTGGAGTGACTTTGACAAATGGAAAAAATGAAGCGTACAAAGCGTTTTTTCGGATGCTTCACTGCTAAATATACTCACATGAAAGTGTGTACATGGATATTACATCTGGACATTACATTTTGAGGGAAATGGTAGAAACTGTGCTTCAAAGGGGTCACGAATATAAGAGTAAGGTCCTTTCATTATTCGACTGCCTTTTACATGGTGGGAACAAAACCACGGTTTATATCCATTTTATCGTCTTTTGCGTGCCTCTCACAACCGGTGCCCCGCAAAGTTGCCCACGTGTGTAAAAAGCAGCTCCGTTGTAATTACGCCGTACCCAAGTGACAAAGAGACTGCTGTATTTACAGTCTCAGTGTTTATTGCAATCCCCGTGGGGCTTAATAATTAGTAAGTCTGCATTTTAAGTATTCTGTTTCAGGTTAAGCGAAAAAATACAAACACTTAATGTACTACAATAAATGCTATTTGGTGGTATAAAATGAGCCTTGTGTTCATCTCAAGGTCACTGCATTAAAGAACTAAAAAGCGGTTTGGGGGCTGTGGTCTTTTCCGCATTCAAAGTCTTAATTCTTAAAATTGAACGCTTTAAAATATTGGTTGACAAAATCGTTTTTTACACGGACACCTGGTCGCCACAAAAAATTCTAAGTGAGCGAAGGTGGATAACTCACGTTGAGCAATTTCACTGGGACTGTGTCATCTTGACAGTCAGAAAATTTATACGTAATTACACAACCGAGTGTCTTCAACGAAGTTACTTGCGGCAAGCTTCTTCTAAGGTGAGCCGTTTAACGGTCAACGAGATGCAATGAAATTTTGTTCATGATTACAATAAAGTGAATTTAAACCCTCTAACCTTGCTCTTTACTGTTTTCACACCATCCAATTTTTTATCGCTATCCAATGTCCACCTCCTCCCTCGCCAAGATTCCAAACCATCTTGAGTTATATGGCGATTGCGTTCCACCCGTTCCTGCTTTCCACACATGTGCCCACTAATTAGTTTGCATACACACGAGCATCAGTGCGAGTACACAGATATACCCATACAAAACAGATAAATCTTTGCCCTTGACATCACGCACTAAATTTCTTTAGTTTCCCGCAAGTCGCAGCCTCGTGAAATTTATGGTCCTGCCCTGTTCCCCCATTGAAAAATAATTGCCACTATCTCCCTACCACCACCCCTTCTCCTTCTCCTGTCTGAAGTTACCCACTCTATCTGTTCTACGATTCTTGCCGGTGTGGTGTGCAGGGGAGTGAATCGGATGGGACGAGATAGGGCGGAATGGAAAGGGGTGGTGCTCGAATTTCTTAAACTGACACAGAGTGGAGGGATGAAGGAGGAGGTGGAGGTAGCGTGACCGGGTGGATAAGTAACCAGTATGTGCGCGTGTTTATTGTCGACTAATAGTCCGCCTCTCACCACCCTATGCCCAGGCTCTACGCTAACAAAAAAGGGGAAAGAGGGAGAGAGGGAGAAGCGAGCTCAACAAATAGTCTGCACGCAATCTTAGAATTAGTTTTAGTATGGATCTAAATATATATTTATGTGGTGCTAAGTGGTGAGGGGTGAATGCCGTATTGGACGCAGCTTGCGCCTGAGGAGAGAATACACTTCCACTTGTCAGCTTGTCAGTGTAAAAGCAGTAGCAAGCAGTGTAGGAATCGCCCTCAAGAGACTTAGGTAGCAAACAAGCTTCAGACTGGGTGGCTTGCCTTATGAATGAATGAATGACCAAGAGTCAGTGTCCCTTGGGTCTGACCTCTTTGTTACGCGGCCTAAATGTTACCTCTTGTCTTCCAAGCCACTAGATACAGTCGGTCCGGGTAAAATATCCGTTCCGAAAGATTTGCTATCACGAAGCTAAGTGTCACAGCTCAGAGTATTTTCCGAATCCTTAAGATATTCTTGTTGCTAATAGTGCAGAACAAGTTTCGATGACCTGATTGCGGTACAGATCTAAAAAATTGCAAAAAATAGCTTATTTTTCTAGTAATTAGAAGTGTGTATTGATCGCTAGAAGCTGCACGATAACGACAACACGACCGGGCACGTTTTATCTAACTTGACCGGAATCAGCTTTAAGGTTAGGGAAGGGCATGAAGGGCATCTAGTATCAAATATACCAATAATTAGTTTTAGCATAGTAATAAATTGACAAGTATCTCCCATGTAAACAGCTTATTCCCGAAGCACAGACGCACACAATTGTATGGGTATCATGAGATCTGGACGCATGCGCAGCAGCCAACGCTAAGGAGCAGTGCACGATGACCACAATCGGCTATATAAAAGCAACTTAAATAACTAGGCATCCTCCTTGTGAATGAGGAAATCGAATTTATTAGCATGTTCGTTGTTTTTAAAAATGGCTGCAAATGAGTCGAATGAGCCCATTTTGAGAATACCCTTGATTGTAGGATTCTGTTGAGCATGCACCACTAAAGACTCCGTTACTTTGCATCACTGTTGGCAGACCAATGCAGTAAAAATGTCTTAGCATGGCAATAAGCTTTCCTTGAGTGTAACCTTGGAACTGTCTGTCTATCGCAGTTGTTGTCATTTTATGATAAAACCTCCCAAGCCGAACTGCCGACTTTAATGGATGAGGTCCTACTGCTTGCGTATGCTACTAGCTTGTAGTTTGTTCTGGGTTGTGCAGTAGCAAATTTAAATTAGCTCATACTCCTCATCAAACAATATATACTCCTTCGAACCCGATTTATAGTCTATGCCGAAGGTTTTGGTTTTACTGAAAATTAGGGATTTCGATAAAAAGCGTTTATGTATGAGTATAGACGGTGATGTGACATCGGAATAGACGAATTTGGGGTGATTAAGCGGTGAAGCACTACATATTCCTACTCCTGGAAGCCGCAGTAAGATGGAAGAACAAAAACCAACTAATGCGTAGTGCCAAAGACGGTCTCGGTTGCTCTCTTTCTTTGTGAAACGAACCTAGTTTTCTAGCTGATCTTGCGATTCTTTCTTAAAATCGCATGGGTAAAAATAATTATTGAAATACATATTTTCTGATACTTCCCATCTCCGCTTTTAGTGTCCTCTGCGGTTTAAGTGCTGTGAATCAGCTTAATTGGCAGTTGTTTTTAAATTTCATGGAAGAAAGTAAGTGGGCAAATTGTTCATTATCAGCAATAAATCGCAGCACCACCCACAGGCGTGGCCCTCCTACACCTTCCCCTCTAATTTAATGTACAAATTGCACCCAAGTATATGTACAAAGCTACCCACTAGATGGCACAAAGGGACAATCTCACAAAGTTTATTGAGGCGAGTTCATCAATTATTTAATTCACCGTTAGATCAAAGGTTTATTATTATTTAAAACAGCGGAGCTCAGCTTGGCTTTGAAGTTAGCATACACTTCGCTGTTTGTGCTCCACCTTACTTTCTTGTGAATGCCCTGTTTAGTTGTACATACTTCTATGTTTAATGGGAGAAATTGTTCCGTCCAAATACCAAATGCATTTTCCTCTTACATCAACACGTATGTCTTTGCTCTACAGAAGAGAGAAAACCCAATGAACATTAGTTTTATTTTGTCTTACATGAAGTTATCCTCCAAATTAACTCAGTCCATTCTTTGGAGGTACCGATATACTTTAAAACTATTCCCTTTGTGTCCTCAAAGCATTTCACTTCACCTAAAACACGAATAAACGTGCGCATATACTCATAATTTTAAATGCACTGTACCATGCGGGGCTATCATTCCGACTTCCTTCATAACCTTAAATCTATATCGCTTTGAAATGAATGCCATCTGAGAAACCTTTGTTTGAACAATCAATTAAATGGAGCGGAATGTATACCAAACTTTTATCCGCAATTTGGGATTCATCATGCATATCGCACACAAAAAGACCTCCTTAAGCGCCGTCGTCTTCTTCGTCGTCGTCGTCACGATTTGGCGAACAAGCGCAGTTTTGTGCATTTGTGTGTGCACGGGTGGGGGTGGGAGGTTCGTAACCGCATGGCGCCTCTCTTCCGTTTTGCCCGACTTCCCCACCCACTCCACACCCCCAAAATCAGAACCATGACCGGTGTGACTAGTTGGAGTTTGTGAGGGCCTAGCGAATCCTTCTTATATGCATCTTTCACTCGTATGCACGCAATGAGGGTATGCATGGATGGTTGTCGGTTCAGTGTGTGTTGCGGACACTTGCACATTCTCTAACTCTCCTACTCTCTCTCTCTCTCTCCCATGGGTCACCCACCTCGGTCCATGAAAGGTCTTTTTACACACGCTTCCCAAGGTGAGGAAGGAGAGAGAGGGGCAGGCCACTAAGGGGCATAAGGGTACACAGAGAACAGGCAATTTGCGCACTCATGAATTCTTTAGTACCCCAAACCTGCGAAATTTGTTGTTGGGGCAGATTTCATCAGAACACACAGGATATCACTTCAAAAGATAATAATGGCCGTTCATTCACATGTCTTTAAACAAAATTGGTTAAAGGTATCAAATATATTAACAACGACTTTATCATTTCCTCATCTTCAAGGAATGGGTTTTCATCCAAATCAGAATTGAATTCTCATTTCCGCGAGCGGTTTACCTCCAATGACAGTAAATCAAAGAGATGAGTTATAATAAATTCTTTGACTTCAGATCTACCGCATTTCTAAGTTGAATCAGTTACCTCTCCTTTAAATTGTATGATGTTGTTATCTGATGCGTTAACGAACGGAGTTGTAGTGAAACTATTTTTTGATACTAAATTTCGAGTTCCATGCATATACACTCACACGCAAAATGACTCAAGGAGTCACGTCTTCTTATCACATTCCTCGCACAACTTCCAATATTCTGCGAGTAATCAATGACTAACTACCACTCCGTCGCTGATTCAGTACAATGCAAAAACGCTTGGGCAATTAGATGCCTGGTGTAGCGACAGAGAAGGGTGATGCTACAAAAGAAAGGCCCACCTCTGCTCGCCCATCTGTCCACCCCTCCGCATGTTGACGTTGGCACTTTTTGCTATTCCATACTCTCACAGTGTCTGTTTCGTCCTCTATTTTCTTGACATTCCTCCTTTAATGTGGCCCAAAAGAGGAAAAATGCTAACTTTTCTTCACGCCCACCACCTTCTAATAACAATGCTGTCACCGTCGTTCCATTTATTACCACCTTGGGAGGGCGTAGCTGGTGCTGTTAGGCGTAGGCATAGGCAGCGATGCCCAAAATTCACCTTTGGTCTTTGCGCTCCTCACCATCTTCGCCCCCAAGTTATTATGTTACTTGAATAGACACATGCCTGGAGGGTATATCACGATAAATGGTAGGCATCCTTTTGTTGATTTAAAAAGAAACTGGCTAGGAGAAACTAGGTAATGATTCTAAGATTACCGGTAAAATGAATTTGTTGATGTATCGGCATGATGTTTATGTTATCAAAGTTGTTATGTGACCTTTGTACGATAAAAGAAAACAGTTAATATATTTTCCCTATGTTTAGTTCCCTGATTAAAATTGTTTACCTACCCTGGAAGCTCAAAATATGTATAATAAGAAAGTTATTTCCTTTAATTATAAATTATTACTTCAGTATTTCGGAGTACCTGTGTGATGTCTCCTTGGGGTTCGCAACAGTTTTTATCCGTTCCCATGCATAAAAACATTGGAAGTTTTTTATTTTAACTACTTATGTTTATATTTCATTTACACCAAAAAGTCTTTAGCCCCATCTAGTAGCAATTTGTAGTCCCTGTTTGGCGGTAGTGGTGATTGCTCAAATCTTCCATTTGGTGGCGGGTCCAAGCCAGCGCATTAATTTGCCAAATTTATAACGCCTAATAATACTTATTTCCCACACTATTTGTAACAAAGGACATTCGCACAATTGCATACTGTGCCACGTTTTCCCAGGCAATTGTGCACGTTTCACCCGTCCAACATGATACTAGAGGTGTCTTTTAATGCCACTCACCTGCAAGTTCACTTTGGGCACGCTGATTTTAGTCGAACGATGCATGAAAGCAAACCTCTTTTGGACCCGTAAAAGACTTTATATATATATATATATATATATATATATATATCGATCCCTTTACCTCCCTCCCTCATTGTTTGCGTTTAGGTATTTCAGGGTGGATGATATGATGAGATATTCATAGCAGAAGTGAGTTTCAGTTAGTTTCTACTAAAGGTGTTCGGGTCCTCCAATGTGACGAACCTTTGATGTGAAACGTGACCCCAGTTTTACCTTGCTGAGAATAGTTGGACATGAACATAAAGTGAATTTCCATAAATGGTCGAAGAGTAAGGTAGTGGAATACGCCATTCCATCAATAAGCTTAGTAGAGAATATGGCCCTAGTGGCTTGGAAGAGGTGACACCACAAATTGTGCATTCAGTTTGACACGAACGTCAAGTTCTGTTTAATTACCTAAATAATAAAGTGTATCCTCTAAGACCACTTCGAAACCACTGTGAATTAGCTCAAGTAATTCAGCAAAAATACCACGTACTTTTCATTTTGTTAGTTGTAATTATAACTATAAAGAGTAAAAGTAGTGAGGGAGGATGTGAAAGAAAGTAAAACAACACAAAAGACGAGGTAATTTGAGCATAAATGAATAAATTGATGGAGGCGTGGACACGCGAATAGTAGGATGTACAAAAACAAAAACGTCCACCCCTACTTGCTCCTTTGGAGTGCCTTAATTATAGACATTTGTAATTATGATTAGAGATGGTTTGAAAGCGTAGTTCTTATAGGCATGTGTGCGTGTGGTTGCAATCGCCCTCCCCATTCATCCCTATGTGTGCGTCCGCCCTCCACCTTGGCGAGCCCAAACCTGTGTTCGGTACTAGAGCTTCCACCTCCGTATCACTCGGCGACAGTCTAGCATGGCTTTGCATAATTGTAGCGCTTGCTAATTCTATGGGACCAGTCCTAGTACAAACAACAAGCTGGCGTTGTGTGGGGAACTGCTAACCACAATGTGTTTTTTAAATCATGAAATATTTCGTTACTGCACATTGTGTTTTTTCATCTGTATGCATTTTCGTGGATGCCAGTTAGTGAGATGTGTCTTGAGCTATCAGAATTGTGGTTATTTGATGAAGAAGCTTCTGGATTTATCGTCACAAGAATGGTAGCGTCGGGTTTTATGAGAGCAACTCAGTCAGAAAGTGTGTGACTTGTCAAAGTATGCACCATTAGTTCTTACTGATATTAACAACCAAATTTCATGAGATACACCACATGTGGCTGTCATTTTCATAGGCATTCTAATTCTGGTTTCTCAAGGGTAGATGCTCTTGTAAAATGGGATACATAATATTCCTTCTCACTCTTTTCCCCACCACCCGATACTTCTTTTACTGTAGCATTTTCGGTGGCATTCGCAGAGTCCACATAGATTTGCGTAAACATGCATTGGTGCGTGTCGCCTAGAAGTGCTCAGATCTCTTCCTGTGATTTGGACACACGCATTTGCCTTTGTGGTAGCCGACAAGTGGAGCAGAACAGCACTTCTGTAACTACCTCCTGCATCACAACCATCTTCCTCCCCCCGTCTGTTCTCTTTCCCCTGCTTTGAGGAGGCACGTGCCACCAACAGCTACGTAAGGTTCTCTCCCATATACACACACATGTACAAGCTCCTCCCCATCACTCAAAACCCGCTGAAGACACAGAGCCCCTCCACCGCGTCCTGTTTGAACGTGTGGCTCACCCAAGGGACTCAGCGTGTGTTAGAAAGATTTTTTAACCAAACCACTTCTCTATTTAACGAAACACGAAGAGAAAGGAGACAGAGGTTATGCATAATTTAGAGTTTCTCAACTCTCTTCTGAAACCATGTTTGGGGTACGCACACATCATGGGAGTGTGTTCTCACATTGCCAATCTTGTCGTGCTTGATTTGAACTTCAGAGAGCTGACACAGTCGTTTCCTATTTGAAGGCTTGGGAGAGGGCAAGCAACGCGGGGAGGCTTGTGAGATATTTTAATCTTTAACGAATACAATCGCGTGCAATGTTGAGGGCTCGCGATTATTTTCTCGCATTATTCATTAGAATGAGGGAGTAGGATACTCTGTCTGGTTTGTGGCTTAAGAAAGTGAAGAAACAAGGGGGAAGGAGAATCACGAAATGGAAGCACAATATACTCGTTTGCGCGATTTATTTATGTAGAATAGTGGAAAGTTAATTATTCAACTCGCTTGCATTCGCTATAAATAAGTATTTTGTCATTTTAGACTTTAAAGTCTCTAAGGTATCCCAGATGCCCATGACCAAATAATTATGGAGGAAATCGGGCAAAATGAAATAGTGAGATATCGCTTATACTTGGAAATTCTTCACAGGTTACGTGGATAACCTCATTATTTGTATTGTGCATGTGGTGCATCGTCAGTCTCGATAAATCCAGTGTTGAAAACCTTTTGTTTTGTGTAGCCTTCACAGTATTTTTGGAAGGAAGTTGTATCACTAGTATGATCCGCTTTGTTGTTCTATAAGAGATCATAAAAGTGCACTTTCAATGCATGATGTACTTCCATATTCATTCTTTAACATAACCCAAGCTCTCTGCCACATCATTCTGGCGTCGAAATAGATCCGATTCATTAGTTCGATGGAACTTTGTTTTAATGGTATGAACCAGAAGAAATAAAAGGTGGCTCATTGTATTTTCCATCTACTCATCTTATTTAATGCTCACAAACTGTCGACAGCACAATTAAGACTGCGCTGTTGTTGCACGAGGTAATTTGTGGGACATGGTGATTAAATTCAAAGACCAGTTAATAGTCTCTACAGCATTAATCAGTTCTTGCTCACATGTCCCATTAAAACAATCACAGCCCTTTTCCGGTGCCCAGAGCATTTTGTCTAATTCCGTCTCTCCCGTCCCGGTCCAGCCCCCTCCCCAAGGCACACACGTGTGCACGCGCCTATACGCGCCCGCGCGTACCCATATAACAATGTGCGGCGCAGCGTTTCCGGCAGTTAACGTGAATGCACACATCCAGTTAATAAATGGGATGAAAACAAAAGTGGATGGGGTGGGTACGTATGCGTGTGTATCAGCGCGCGTGGAGGGATGGGGTGAGGGAAGAGAACAAATTACGTGCTCTCCTTCTCCTGTTACACCGGATTTGGTCGTGCCCATCCACCTGTCAGATTCTTCCCGTTGTTGTTTTACTCGTAGTTCGTTGTTGGAGCATGGGGAGAAGGTTGGAACAGGACGTTGAGGGAGTGCACAGACTTTATCAACTTCCTGCCTCTTTGGCACGCTGGCGTGCACACATGCTGTCCACCTTGTTCTCATGCTATTCCCCTCCCTCCTCTCCCTCCTTTCCGATTTTTGCTTTATCCTGAATGCACCCAAATTGTTCTATTCCGGTTTCTGGCAGTTTGAAAAACAGTTCTGAGTCCGTCTTCCTTGGCAGTAAGCATCAGGACATTGTTAGCTATTCACTGAGCAAGCCAAGTCTTCTGTGTCCTGAACAGATGCATAATAGAATTATTTTTAGTAGAGCAAAGTACCATTTTCTGGATGAATCAACTTCAGGAAAGTCACCTCAGAGCTCCTCCTATGCGTAATGTTAATCATCTGAGCTAATTTAATTGCAGGCTGGTACTTTTTGGTATGGATTACATTTGAGAATTGCGCGAGGTAATAGGTCAGGGAATGCTGAAATACGGAGCTGTCAAATAAACAACCACTTGCCTTCTCGGGAGAAGACACGCTGCCTGCATCATAAAACAGTAAACATTGTCGATTGCTTAATGGGTGTGTAACAGATCTTTGGATAGGGAAAAAAAAGTTGAAATATGTGGGCGAACACGCATAAGCTGTAAATATTTTGGTCTTATCGAAAACCGCACCAAGCACAGCCCAGAAAATCCATGCAAAGGAGTTCGCAAATTATTCTTCGCATGAAGCTCAAGTTCAATGGTCTTGATACTTGGCACGGCCACTTGTAACTTCTGATAAAAAAGTAGAGTTACATTGTAATTTCTTACTAAGGGGGAAAGTATCATTTTTTTAATCCCCTCAAAAGCTTCCATTCATTACCTCGGTATCAAGAGCGCAAGTGTTTTTCGTGCTTACACTTCTTGCTTAGATCCTACAATATTTTTAGTGTTTCCCAATTGCTTGTTAGCTAAGACTTCCACAGTTTCATGGAATGCAAGTCATAACAGATTGTAGGGCCGATTGATACCAAATCTACCATGAAAAGTGCGCATTCCCTCATATAAATGTTTTTTAATGGAACTGCTGAATCTGACTTTCTTCATCATTTCATTTTTTCACACAAAATACTAAACCAAGGCAGAATTGTCTGATGCAACAGTAGCCTGTTGTAATTCGGTTCCAACCATTCCCCCACTTTAGACAGTGGATCATAATAAACTTTTTGGCCCATTAGTTGCAGAGCTCTCGATACTCTCTGATGATTGTCAGTGTCTGCTATTCTTTACTATAGAACAGCCTTCAAAAGAATCAACCGCCTGATAAATAACCATTGTTTGAATCGAGTTTATTTTCCAACTCTTTTCAAACAATGAATTGACCGAATCGTTCTAGTTTTGCACCCGATTAGTGAAGGTGTAACGATTTTCCGTGTCACTCAACGGAGTATAACTACGGCAGTTCCTTACAGAAACTGGAAAACTTTATTCTTTTTAAGTGATTCTTTTGCTGGGAGAAGCGTGCCTCGATGAACACCATTCATTGATTATCAATAAATCGAACGAAAATTGAATTGGGTGATTACCGTTCACCGTATCCACCGTACAAAAGTAGAAAGTAAGTACTTTGGTAGCCAAAACGTGGGGCTCTCGGCGTGCGTCTGTAAGTTACCTATTCCCTCTGCAAATTTATATTCAAAGAGTGAGAGTTCGTAACTATATTTTGGTAGCGCATTAATCTGTTACAAATACGCTTTGAAAATTCAGTCTCAAGTGTAGTAACAACCTCTTCGTCATAACTTAACCTCGGGGAGGGACTCAGGTTTCCTACGCTAAAGCCATTACGCGCTCGAACACCCCCATCGGTTTCAAGAGCCACGAGGGGGGAACAATGGACGTGGAGCGCATAAGCAGAATATGACTCGGTGTAGCGTGGGTTGGGGTGGGTCGTGAAGGGCGGAAGATTATAGAGGTCTGGGTGCGCGTGTACACGAACTAACAGCATACGCACACATCCGCACAGGGGGCCATAAAATCTGACCTCAACGGCGAATCTCATTTTGTTCAAAACGCACAGACGGGAACATAAAATTACCGAACCAGTACGAAATCGATTCTTACCATGAATAGCGTAAATGAAGTGGGTTTATTGCGATTGGGACAACCAGGTGAAAACTCGTGCACAATGCTGCTCCATTAGGCTTGATTGGGTAATAAAGTCAATTGAAACTGTGATGACGCAAATTCGGTTTCTCCTTCAAACAACCATCATGAGGCTATTACGCGCTTTCACTCTTGTGTGTTCCATACACTCACCAATGGGTGTTTCGATCCCCAAGATTGGTTAATTGGATGAAATGCTTTATTTTAGTCGTGGATTACTGAATTTAGGCTAATGCCATAATGTTTAAAATTTGATTTGTTTGGTATGTATGACAATGGGGAATGTTATGATACATGTGATAATGCTCAAATCCGACATGTAAACTTGCATTTGGTTCTTGCTAAATGCTGATAATTTTACTTCTGATAAAGAAATAGTAAAGCCCTTTCATGCCCCTCTTTCTTTCACCATGATAACCTTAGCGGATCACTTGCTCAACATTCTTACCGTTTCGTTCTTCGTGTCTTTCACCTTGTAAACTGTCATATTAATTGTGTTTTATTATCATCTACATGGATAAACGGTATGTATTATACATAAGACTGAGAAATGTTCAATGGATTTAATGGCACTACATGAAAGCATCATGGTCAATCAACACGGAAACATCAGTTTGATGCATCTTTTTCACTCTAGTAGCCCATCCATAGTCTATCTTTTTAAATGTTGGTGCTAAAAATTGTGCACTGTAAAATCTCGTCCTGATGAATGAAGATAGTTACTTAATTAACAGTGATAGAGGAGTTTATCTCTCAAACGACTTTCATCTTACCATTTATAAGTAAACTGAATCGCAAAACACAGCAGTTCTTCTCCACAGCCGAATCCCAATGGCGCTTTGAAACGGGCTCACATGCTACGCTAACTCACGCGCAAGAGCATCAGTGAAATTAAGTTTTCAATGATTTGCAGCCGGGAAGTTGTCTGTCAATCTATCCTTCCAGTTAGGATGGACAATGCGGTGTACTGCCATGGTTTCGGACTGGGTGCTTTCACAGAGCTCGTAAAGTTTGACCCAATGGTGGTGAGCGCATAAAACAGTTGGGCGTGCGCTAATGGTATTTGTTTCCCCTGCCGCGCCTACGAGTGTGCATGCGCGCCGCTGACGGCACTGGCTGGCTATCTCTTCCAGGTCATCCTACCATTGCTGGGTGTGCGTGTGTGCGTGTGGTTGGCATAGGTCGTCGGTGCGGTGTTGCTGTGCCATCCTCTGCGCAGCCAAGCCATTTTCCACTAGAATGAATCCCCTATGGACCCGGCAACTGCAGATGGTAGTCAGCTGACTCAGTGATGGATGCGTGCGAAAGTGTCAAGCACGGTGTTGCAGCGTGGCTCACGAGCGAAATACCAGTGCAATCGCCTCCTTCATGTAATTGTATCAGTGGGCAGACCTCACGCCTTTCCTTTATAAACTTCATTTGAAACATGAGTCTAGTAGTTGCGTGCTGACCACTATAGTGTAGTATAGTTAAGAAAATTGCCGCATTTCGGTTGAATACACAATTACTTTTCCTCAGGGCAAATGATAACTTTAAAGGAAAGAAACTTGCTCCGTTTTGCCTAATAAGGCCAACATTCATTTGTTCTGCTACCAGTTTTATCAAATACTTGGGATACTAACTGATTGTGGACTTTTTACTACCAAAAGACTACATGCCATTAAATCAAAATCCTCTCCTTTTTGATGCACAGGCATCCCCTTGATTAACCAAGGGCTATTACTAATGTGTATTAACCTGTGATGCATCGTTGATACTGAGGAAAAGAGGTTTGATTATCCCATTAAGCAAATTCCTGGTTACATCGTTTTAAAGTAATTGATATTGTAGAAGACGACAGACGCGAAAACAGTTACTGAAACCGGATTTTCATTACCTTTGATCCTCAGCATTACCGTTCTGTATCAAGCTCGAAAAAAACACATTCATTCTAGAATGTTTCTGCAAGAAATAATGACTATTGTGTTGTTTTTTGGTAACTGAAGCAGTTGGTACATGCATGTACACAAAAGCACACAAAAGGTCACTGGAACAAGCATCCAGAGGGGAATAAACAACAACACGCACGCCAGACAGCCAGACGGACGCACGCAATCCCGGAAACAAAAAAAATGCGGAGGCACAGCTCCTCGGCGCTGTGGAATGATGTGACGTGAGGCGAGATGGTGGTGAACCATACGGCCTTACACAATCAATGGCTTTTGTCTTCTTTTGCGGACGCGCAATGCGTGTACCTTACGTACACGGGCGCGCCACCGTCGGTCTAAAACGGTGCAGCCCCATTGTGAGCCGCGTCATCATCGGCGCAGAGGCACACAGGTAGATAGATAGGCAGACATGGGAAGCTGAGAGAGGGAGAGGGAGGCAGAGGAAGAGCCGGTGTACACGCATCATTGCACACACATGAATGACCGTGTTACCCGAGATTGTGCACAAACCTCGACGTGCCCACTGATTACATCTCAGATACGTGCATGCATAAACACACATACGTGCATGACCGTCTTCGTCTGTGCAGCACATACGCCGCGTGCTGCACGCCGGTGATTGAATTGGCCAATCACAGCGCGAGCCAGTCAGCTGGAGGTACGCACGCTGTTTACAATGATGGTAAAGCGGCACGCACGCACCACCATGTGACGCAGGGCGAATTAAGGGCATCTCTCTTCCCCCCTGGCTGCCTGTTTTCCTACCTCCCTCCCTCCCTTTCACTCTCACGAACACCAACCGGTTTTCACAATAAACGCGGCACTGCCAGCTGTTGGGTAACCGCGCCTACACACTCTCAGGGATTATTACGCACACAGTGGATGATTTCTATCTCTTTGTCCACTTGACACTTCGATCTGGACTGCATCGCAAGCAAGTAGTGAGTTTATACTTTTTGTACAACTCCTAATGAGATGCCTCATGAACTCTTCACACATGCCGTTAGGTGAATAAGACCTGCATTTAAGTGTCATGGATGATTGGCAGACCTACTCTTGATTAGCTCTGCTATTATTTGTTCTCGAGTTTCCCACATCGATGTCGCGCTTATAACGACTAAGTAGAGTGCCCAATTGAGAAGAACGTTATGGAGGGGGATATGATGTGTTTGCGTGCCGGGGAGGAGATGGGGAATTGGAGGAAGACAAGTCATCACAAGCAAAGGTTGAGCGTGTTAATCAAAGCCCTCACCTCACACACAGCATTCAGTGTTATCCCTCTCATTAAGTGTTCACTCTTCGTCTCATCCTCAGTAGGTGTGTGCGTGTGTAGGGGAGAAGGAGAGGAAGTGAGAGAACTATAATAATTGACTACAAATGTGCACACGCGAACATGCATGGGGGGAGAGGTGGGCAGAGCCTATTGTATTACAATTTTTGTTTTCCGTGTTCCACCCTTGTGATTACCATATGAGGAGTGAGCTTGAGATGGGGTGGAGAGAATTGGAATGGTGTGGTATGGTGGGAGGGTGAGAGAGCGGACTGGGTAGTAGGATTAAAATAAGTAGAGGGGGAGAAGGTTTTGTGTGTGGGAAACGCCCACGTCAGACGAGTGCATTGTGGGCACGAGTCGTTGTGTGCGAACAGTGCTTCGAAGACTATGGAAAAAAATGTGCTACTCTTTGTCAAAGGCATTTGGAAGCATATCAAAGCCTTTGGCGTAAAACTTTTGGGTTTATCAACCCAACATGAGTCGCTGAAATCGAAATCTGCATGTTGAAAATGTTTATTTCGTAAGGTATCAGGTGATTCAACGCGCTTACCAGACAGCGATTGTATTCTACCGGAAAAGTGCTATCGTTCACATTCACTTTGGTGTTTTATATCGAAGGCAATCTTTTTATTCCACTCATCTCGCAAATGAATAAAACCGAGAGTATTTGAAGTAAAGCATGCAAAGCGTAACTACGCTTCTGCTTAAAACCAAGATAAGTCTTAAGCTAAGCCGAAGTCTCATTTCTTGTAGGTATTTTCAATGCCTAAAACGTATGAGGCACTTTAGGTCTTTTGATCTCTGGACCTATTTTACTGCCCGTTCAACTTGAAAAAGCGAAGTATTGCTAGAGTAGCAGAACAGAGCCATTGGGACGGAAAAAGGTAGTAAGGATGTTAAATCGGCTTCTTGGTTGGGGCGTCTTATTTTCTTGGATTGGCCAAGTTTTGTTCTAATTATTATCTGCACGCGAACATCGCCATACCTCCAAAAGGCAGTCAAAATCTTTGTCCGAAATGCGCCAATTACTTATCATCTTCCAAATTGGATAAATATCATTAATGGGTCGAAATGAGTTGGTAGCTTCTCCTCTATCCCTCTTACCATACATAGTGGGCAGGAAGGAAACTTCTGTTGCCTAAAATAACAAAGTTAGCCATGGTGTAAGCGCATTAATGGTGATCTAATTTGGTTACACGAAGATCTTCGTAGCTACAGTGGCCAGCGATCATAATGTGGAGTAAGTAGCTAACACCTTATTGTACATTCTCAGTAATATCTACGATGGTACTAATTCCCTTTGATTGTCTCCACTTTGACTTTTGTACATCACATCTAACAGGAGGTAGTAAATGATGCTGATTGGGAGATCCTGGTTCAGACTACTCAGACTCAAATTGTACATTCACCAAGGCACTTACTGAAAATTTGACAATGGATACGACGAATTACTTTTCGGCTCTCCTTGGGTTCAAAACACAAGCACCTTGATTATTAAAATTGACTCTGATTTCTTTAGTAGAAATGCCCAGTTTTATAGTTTCCTCTGTTTAATAATATCGTCTAGGTACGTTCCATCGCAATAACCGATGTCTTGGAAACGCAAAGCCAACCAGCCCAATAGACTAAAAGAGTTGCCTCCCGAATCTCCGTCTCTAATTAGACTTGCACACAAATCCTCGAATACCTCCTCAACTGTTGACATCACAGGAAGCCCCGAAGTCATGGAGTTTGTCCCCTTCCTTCCACATCCCTCCAATTCAAGCTGCATTCTCAACCTTTCACCTAAAGCGACGGTAAACACAGGCCTCTCCCCCAAGTCGCAGAGAGAGGCAGCTTCTGCAGACATAATGTCAATCCTTCGAGACGCTTGCCTTTCATCGAATCTTAGCAGGGAAGAAAAGATCTCTCTCCTCTCAGAAGTAGCGAATCAGATTAGTGGACTCAAAAGACAGTTGAACTCTTCACCCCTCAACACCAGCGGCAACAGTAACGGTAGTAAGGTACGTGCCGATCGCATTTTGGACCTGTCTTCATAGACGATGGCTTTAATTCACAAAGGCAGTTCGTTTCAATCTATAATCAACGTCTCAAGCAGGTTGTTTGATTGACAACGTGGCCGTTTTCAGGGGGGATTATTTAGAAATGATTAACATTAGATTCACACGAAGTGACTATCATCGCGGTATAATACACACCGAACTTTTGTAGGTTGAAACTTCGTCCCTGGTTTAGCGCTTTGGGGGGGCGGGAGGACACATTGCCAATTTGGGGTTTCGTAGGTATGAATTTCTTTTGCGCTGCATTGCAAGTTGCCAGGTAGCGAGGCCGCCTTCATTGGCATCACTTATACGAAGAACGTGTAATTAAAAGTTTATCCCAATTTTCTGTCGTAATTAAATATCTATTTGAGCATGAAGAGTATAAGCCATAAAATGGCCATTTCTTCTGCTTATTCAAACCGTGGCTCTGACCTTCCCCTTGAGTTTGCGCCAAACCACAAGCATTTTGGAGCCAAAATTTGGAAGAGCACGATATCATCGCCTTCTCCTTTTTTAATTCTCTGTACTGAGCCAAAAAATAAATGAATGATGGAAGCTCAGATTTCCCATTGTGAGATTTTGTATGGTTCCGAAACTTGCCCCGCTTCTTCAAACTAATTCACACCCGACTTAAAACGCGAGGTCAAACATCTTTGGCATGCCATTTATGAGGATCTACTGGAAATGTTTTAGGAAATGGAAATGAGCAGGCATCTTGTCGATTGGATATCCTCATATTTTCTACACTTTCCCATTCTGCTTAAGGTGACTCCTTTTGTGCGTTGGGGCTGTGCCATCCCATCGCTCGAAGACAGTGGGTATTCTGTGCAGTCATCATCGACATTCCGAAAACTGGAGCATTGTTCGAAATTCTCGGTCGGGACTTAGTCACCTCTCTCTTTCCTCCCAGTGGTACTAGAAGCAGACGCACACACATTTGTTCTTCAATTGTACCTTTATGTGCTGTGTTTGCTTGGGTGCGTGCACATGCGCATAGCACCCAAGTTCTGTCGATAAGACCGTAGTTGTCCCAGATGGCCTGAAGAGCGACACAACGAGTGTAACAAAGATGTCTCTGGGAGGCTCCCTGCTGGACTCAGGGTCGGAATAGCACAACCTGGCTAGAGAAGAATTGCATAAAAAAGGACATCACAGGATCGAAAACTAGGAAGAGGCATACACTTTCCCCAATATTATCTAGAAAGTAAAGGTTGTGAATAGTGGGACTTGATTGAGCTCAACTTGTGCTTCGTTTTAAGATTTGCCTCGAATCAATTTACTCATGTAAATCCGACGATAGTTACTGGATTTTCATAGAGTCACGAAAATGGGACCAGTTTTGACCATCTTTACTCCTTTCAATTTGTCAAGTAAGACGCAAAGTGTTGATAAGCGACCCTAATTTTACACAATTTATGTGTTTCATTGTGCATAATAGCTGAAGGGCAAATGGTACGATAGAAATATCATGCGTCAAATCTTCTTTTGACAGACTGATGATGACACACCTCTGAATCTTACACAAGACAAAAATGAAATCTCGGCGGAAAAACAAACAGAGTCACTTCTGTGGTGTGGTCAAGAGAGCGCTACCCCCAGTATCCCCCCCTTCCTCTTGCATGCCGGACTCGTTGATGCTGGTAAAATCAGTGGCATCCCCTCAAAACTTGGAGGCAGTGAAGGTGAAAAACTCACCTTCCCCATCTGTTCCGATTCATCCAAACTTCCAAATTATGTGAGTTTTTTTTGCCTTTTTATGAACCACTAACTGAGGCAGAACTTAAAGAGCAGTAAAGCGCTAGTTCCCTTTCGACTTCTTCCATTGATATGAATGATACTCCCTGCTTGAAACACCATTTATCGCGGGTGGTGATGCATCCACAGCGCAAAATTGGCTTTTGTCCTGAAAACGTAAATAAACTTGACGGTGAGACGCAGTCGAGGTAACTCCGCACCACTCCGAGTGCATCCTTTAGGAGGCTATAAAATGGAAGCCGACGTGTGCTTGAGCGATTAGCAGTCCCATCTGGCCCCAAATTCTCTCAAAAAGTCGAAGTCTATAAAACGTGTTGTGGTTGCTGTTGAGGGTGGAGGAAATTGATAAATCGCATCAATGTAGTGAACCAATCTTATGGCTGAGATGTGTAAGCTAAGGCAAAAAATTTTCATTTCGCAGGCTTTTTAACAAGCTCATCGGTTGGAGATTCGCGCAGTATAGAAGCATTTGTTGGCAAGGTTAATTATGTAAGAACCACGTTCTAACAATCAGTTAAGCTGGTTGAGCCAATTAAAGAAGTTCCTTTTTTCATTTGATAGGGAGTTGTTTAGGCTACGAGGTCACTGTCAACCTATAGACTTGTGGAACAATTTGGTCAGTAGCATCATGGCATTCAATTGCAACTGAATGTCTCCCTTAATATGATCTGTAAATCATATACCTTTTTTTTGCATACGGTAAATGACTTCGAAGAGCGTGAATTTTGAGAGCAATTCTTTCACTCTTTTCAAGAAATTAAAAGTTATCTGGAAAGCCCCAAGCATTACTTCTGAACACACACCACCCCAACTTTTACCACTTATTCTCGAATATTAGTAGCGTTCATACAATTTATTTCAATAGATATCGCCTCTCGATGTTGGTGCAACGAATCCGTGTGATTTGTTACTCAAAATGATTCAGGCCTGCCAACAAAACGCCTCCACCGGTCCACCTCATAGTGAGCAGTCACAGCAGCAACAGCAACCGCCCATACCAGTGCCATCGACTAGTTCAGAGGGAAGCATGCCCGTCATCCCACTCGGTCTTACGTCTCTACCACTGCGAGAGCCGCCCGTTGCCCCAGGACTCCCCCTACCTCTACTCAGCATGAGACTGGGGGACACAAAATCGGAACAACAACTCCTCACTCACCTGGGTCTTGATCCAGCTCTTCTTTCCACCCTACAGAATAGCCCCAAGGGTTTACCGCTTGGATCTCCGACTCCATCTGGACGGATGGCTTCCGGTGACCTCTTTGTTTCATCAAAACTAGCCCTGTTGCCATCACAAAGCAACGGTTTCCCATTAATGCGTCAATCTCCACCGCTGCAGTCCTCACAGCAGGAGACGGACAGCGAGCTAAAGTCGAATCAGAGTACTGGATTTGGCCAGTCAAGAAAGGTGAGCATAGTAAGAGCCTCAGAAAGCCCTAGGATAAGTAAATAAAATAGCTGTGGCAATTGTTAGACCTAGAAAGCCTTTATCTGAAACAGCGGCTGCATTTTAATCGTCAGCCTGGCTCATGATTGCGGACACTATTTGTTTATAATCTGTAAGCCGACAGTGGAAGCAATGAAATTGCCTTGTTCTCTCGTCAATGCCCCACGTGCGTGAACACGGATTGTAACAATGACTCACGACTACAGTATGTGTGCATGTATGTGCACGGACGAATACCATTCTGTGCCCTAATTCTGGATGCAAGGAAATTTCGCCCGAGGCCCAGACAACCAGCAAGCGCGGCACGTCCACTCTCTTTACAATCATTGTTTTTTATCCATCCGACCGTCTCTTCTTGCTCCTTTCCTTTCAATCCGTTTGGTGTGAAGAGGCGCACAAGGATTCATTCACACACACGCATTACACACGCACACGTGATATGGATAGTAGAGACGTGCGTGGGGTGTGTCCTGTCTGGATGTGTGCGCTACTGCGCATGCACAAACAGCCGATTAGCTAATTTTAAGGTGATTGCTCTCGACAGCCGTTCTTTTTTATTCATTAATGGATACTTGTGTGCTTGCGTTTACGCTTATTCTTCCACCCACAGATGCCTGGGATCGAGCTTGCATTTACTCACCCTTAAGAATCCTTAGTCTCGGCGCTGAAAACTGCGTTTGGCAGCACTTGATGTGAGACGTATACGTTAGAGACCATGCACTAGACCAATGGTGGGATGCTTGGGCACCTGTTATTTATTGAAATCGTCGCATTATACTTTAACACTATATCCATCCATTGGTGGCATAGGAAAGTTTGTGATATCTGGCAGATGAGAAAAAGCAAAAGGTTGTTTTATTAATCTGACCTGTTAAGTGCCAGTAAACTCGCATGGCATCTAGGCTAAAAGTTGAGGATCGAAGTGCTTCCGTTTCGATTATGGCGAAACTCAGGAATAATGGACTCTCAGCAATGACTTGTGCGTATCACCCTCCATCTTGCCCACAGCCAATGAAATACATGCAGTAGAGCTAATAATTACTTTAAAATAGGTAAACATTGAGCAGTTGTAGGGTGCGTTTACTTGTCTAGTCTTTAAGTAGAGGGTAGCATGATGGTGCCGTAACCGAGTTTCTTTGTTTATCACAGATCTTCACAAAATGCGATTTTGGGGAGATCGAGACCAATAGACTGGACGATTCAAGTGATACAAACCAAACAAAGTCACTCAAAAGACCTCACATCAAGCGACCTATGAACGCCTTCATGGTTTGGGCTCGTGAGGAGCGTCGTAAAATCCTCAAGGTAAGCCAAAATTGAGTTCAACAGTGCCGTCCAATATCAGTTGGGTTCGTGAATCATTCCTACCTACGTACAAATAAGTAGTACTACCATAACTGCTTATTCGACATTTCCACTTCTAGGCTTGTCCTGATATGCATAACAGCAATATCTCAAAGATTCTTGGGGCCAGATGGAAGGCGATGTCGGCAGAGGAGAAGCGACCTTATTACGAGGAGCAGTCGCGATTGAGTCGCAAGCACATGGAAGATCATCCAGACTATCGGTATAGACCGCGGCCCAAGCGGACCTGCATTGTTGACGGAAGGAAACTGCGTATTTCTGAGTACAAGGAATTGATGCGTAATCGACGTGGTGAAAATCGCAAGCATTGGTTCGGAAACGAAGACACACAGCGTATAATGGAAGGTCTTCTTGGTACGGTAAAATCGACTCGAGCGCAATACATGCTGGGCATTATGACTTGATAAATAAGCTAAATCTTATTTTGTCTCCTAAAGGCACACCCATGTCAAAATTGCGGAGTTCTGGTGTAAGTGAGGGCAGTTCCATTAACGAAGCAGTAGATGATTCCCGTCCTCCAACGATGTTGCACATTCCCACGAAATTCGAGCACTTTCCAGGCAACTCATCTCCTGCCGGTGGCTTTCACCACCCGACTTTTCCCACACTGACTCCCACAGGCCTCACATTTTCCCTGCCAATTGCATCCACCGCATCACCATGTGAAGGGAATAATGAGCTCAGTCAAGTTCGCCCTTTACCGCCTCTGCCCAACCCCACAATCACTACTGCTACTGCTACCGTCGCCACGGCAACATCTTCTGTGAGTCCGGAGGATCTCTCTCCTCGTTCTGCCTCACCTCTGATCAGAATTCATCCAACACCAGGCCTACAAACAACCTTGTGAAGCTGTCTACTGACAGCCTTCAATGCATTTAATGTTCCCTCAGGTCTTCAATTCACGTTCCACATTTTACTTGTCTTGCGCACACACGCATACGCACAGACATGCATACCAGTACGTGTGCGCACAATTTCCCTCCATTTTTCTACTTACGCGCTCACCCGTATCGTTTAAAGCAACGGTCTTTGGTTGTTTATTTTTGTCTCAAAACTGCTATCTTGTGATCGATCATTTGTTCTTTTTCTGAACGTTTAAGTTCCTATTCTTCCCTTTTCCCCTCTTCCATTCTTCTTTGTGTGGTGTCAAAATGACAGTTTTTGTAGCATCGTTTGTACAGGGCTCATCTACTGATCTTGTGATAGTCATTCCTCTTCTCCCAATTGGATTAGTTGAGGAAAACGTATGGGGACGAAAGCACTCGTTTCTTACAGTCCTCATTAATCAAATCTCTTGAATTATGTGTGACACAGAAATGTCTATGCAACTGTTACGGGAAACCTGAATACGAAAGGCTTTCAAGCATTACCCATTCTTCTTGAACTTACTTGGGTTCGGAATAGTATATTCGACCATAGGAATGAATCTGTCTAAAATAGCTACTCTGCTCGGCTCTCAAATGCATCGAGATACTTCATTATGTTGAAGTGGAGGTAGTTTTTCATCACACAAACTACGCTAGCAGGACGGCCGAACATAGGCTTATTTGGTTTTTCCTTATGGAGAAATATCGAAGCGAACTACAAGAAATGGTGATTCTCATTGCCTTTGAGGGCGCTAAGATGGAGTGGACAACTTGATGCGAACCATCAGCAGTCCACAACCTTGCATTTGGGTGACAAAGTAGGTTACGTTGCCTGTGCATATGCTTCCGGTGGTTGGCTTTAGCAAATCCGAGACGAGTGCTACCAAGTCATGCGTATTCGTAGAGAGAAACACTGACTTCGTCCCGAATAGAGCTATAATAATGCAACATTCTCAAAACTCCATGCACATTCACAACTTTGACATTCTCCTTTATTTCCGAGGATTGTGTTTAAAGAGTGGCGTTTACTTACACAAATTAACAAAATGTAACTTATAAAATTTATCCTACCTATATTTTATTAGTGGAGATATGTTTGAGAGCATATTTTATCAAATCATAGTAGTTTAAATGGCAAATCTTCCCTGAGTTAGGATGGTCATGTGGACACTGTCAACCGAATTCGACTAGAGCTGCAGTCGCATAGTTTTTATGATATTAAAGGGAATAAATTGTGCCTAGGAATTCTTTTCGGTTCATTGGCAATGTGATAGGGTGGATTACTCTATTAATTACTGCTGATCAGCGCATATTGCATAACGCTTGCCAAACAACACCGTCGTTTAATTTAACTAAACTCGAAATAGCAAGCCATCCTACTTCCTCTTAACAGTTCAACTTTCGTACACATGCAAACGTTAGTAATAACTTGCGATCCCGCTGTTTTCGCTAGCTCCCCTACGGAAGGAGGAATGACATGTACTAAAACCATTTTGCTGTATTTCGATTCGGTAATTTGTTTACTGAGTGTCCACCTATTCTGCACTGTACTCCCAATCTGAAGCAGAATAATAAGAGGAATTTACGCTGTCATTCACACATTTTGTCAATTTCGTCGCTCCCATATCCACATCGGTGGAAAGCGAAAACATTGAATGAGACGAGCGCAACTCAACTCCAAACCAATTTAGTCGATCAAACGACCAACTGCGTAGCCAATCAGTCAAGGAAGTAACGCGTCTTCTGCCAGTCACAAAGTCCTAACAAAGAGCCACTGAACCGCCAGCGCCCCATACGCAGCCCGTCATTCCGATGGCAGCACTATTCTGGCAACGAAGGCTACCGTTGGCTAGCAGTCTGACCTGTCCATAATTCAGTCATGCAGATAGTCGAGGAGCTTTATTGAGAGCCCAACAAACCCTTCGGTAGAGCGTAGGACTCGGTCCACTAGCAGTTGCTTAGTAACTGAAGTTGGCTACTTCACAAAGCGGCAATGAGGAGAACCGAGGGGCTGTCTGGTGACTTCGATCGACTGCTGGTGTGTATGTGTTTGTGTGTGAGTGCATGTGTGTGCACATAAACACATATACTGGGCATGCCAAACGGTCACCATGCCAGGCTCACATCAGCAAAAGCAGCCCCCTCACGGCTTAGCTGAAACAGTTGAGTCTGTAATTGGTATAGCAAAGAAGGGCGGTGGGGCATCCACCTTGTTGCGCCGGGGTATGAGTAGTCACACAGAGTGCAACTGAAGTCTAGTGGTCATCCATAACTCACTAATTGTGATTAGCAGTAAAGCTATCAATAATTCGACAGTTTACATCGATACTTTCAATTAAATGATTGGCAGATTTCTAACGTTTGGTTTCACTCTCTCGTGGCTAGCGGTCGGAAGCACCTTCATATTGTCAGAGTTTGTAAAATCCACAACCTATTGATGCATTTACCCACAGGGTTTGCAAATTGGCACAGCTATGCACCGCGCAAATTCAATAAGTCATATGGGCGTGGTTGTTGGCATATTTCACCTATTTTCGGCGTCCAATTTTTCGGTGTTTGCTTCCTGTGCCCACTCCGACTAATGTGTGCAAGGTTACGGTGAACAAATGCACACACAATCTACCTTGTAGCCTATGGTAAGCTTTGCATCGGGCTAAAACTTGTTTACACGTCAAAGCTGCCGAGGTAACATTTCAGAACATTTGGGGCAGAATTGCGAGCATCGCTGTCAAGCCATATACTAATCAGAAAAATTTTTTGATGCATGCTGTTCCGCTGGATGAGGCACAATACAGCAGTGAGCAAACAGTTTCTCAGATCACAACAGTACGTAAATGTTAAAGGTTATTACCTAATAAGATTTGGTCTGTGCTTTCATTCAGAGGTACGCCAACAGCTGCAATGCCATGCCAATTTATTTAAGCAGCGCATATAATTCTAAGTCTAGACTTTGGTTACTTTGATCCTACTGCCTAAGACAAAGCATTCAAGCCCGAGTTTTTTTGCGCTTAATGTTTTAGCCATCCAGAAATGTATCATCTGCTGGCGGTAGGCTAGTCTGGGGAGATAAGTACACCACAGAAATGTTGGACCCGTGCGACTTCTAATTCAGACTACATTACACCCCTCACGAACGCCATGGGATCAGAGGTTCTGACACTTTCACTAACAGAAAGCACTCTATTATTATCATTATTATTTCCTCATTGCCGCTTCGTGAAGTAGCCAACTTCAGTTACTAAGCAACTGCTAGTGGACCGAGTCCTACGCTCTACCGAAGGGTTTGTTGGGCTCTCAATAAAGCTCCTCGACTATCTGCATGACTGAATTATGGACAGGTCAGACTGCTAGCCAACGGTAGCCTTCGTTGCCAGAATAGTGCTGCCATCGGAATGACGGGCTACGTATGGGGCGCTGGCGGTTCAGTGGCTCTTTGTTAGGACTTTGTGACTGGCAGAAGACGCGTTACTTCCTTGACTGATTGGCTACGCAGTTGGTCGTTTGATCGACTAAATTGGTTTGGAGTTGAGTTGCGCTCGTCTCATTCAATGTTTTCGCTTTCCACCGATGTGGATATGGGAGCGACGAAATTGACAAAATGTGTGAATGACAGCGTAAATTCCTCTTATTGTTCTACTTTTTAATACCTTTGGGAAAGTTTATCAGATTTACTTTGTTTCACTTCCGGGAGTGAGGATTTGGATAAAGCATATTCGACTGTAAGGAATGAATGGAGTTCAGAATTGGCACCAAATACTTACTCTGTGCGTTTTGTTTCGTTTTGTTGCTTGTACACAAAGAACTACCTCTTTTTAGCATGCTGCCGAATTAAGGTTAGGTGCTTACTTCTTGTGCGTATCTCATAGCGTACATAGGACTCGCAAAGGTCTTCGATATCGTGCTGCTGCGCTACGGAACCATTGCATAGGACTTCCACTGCACCGTTCAAAACTATCAATGCCTTCATGGTTAGAGTACTGCCGGTTCAATAAAAGCGATTCTTCGCCCTCGATATTAGATGGCAGTCAATGGCGTCATTGAGGTTAGTGGTCGACGAAAAGTAAAATGCTGGATAAGATGACACTGCGTTGAATACTGCAGTGAAACATTAGCCGCGTTTACCGCTCCCTTCACTGGAGTCGATTTCATACTAAAATATGTTTCGTGTAAGCGTAGCATCGAATTCCAATCACCAATATGGTTAGCTTGTTCATAGTTAGTTCGCAGGGCTTAATTGTCCAATTTATTCAATGATGACTTCCACCGAATATTTTTGTAACAGTTATTCAGAGGGTCAAAGTTCTGCTAAAATATCTTTATTCATTAAAAATACTTTCAAATAAAAAGCAAAGATAACTGCGACCTTAACTTAAGCTATCGAGATTCTCGTTGCACAGTCATACCAACAATCCAATACAGGACTTTACCTGCAGGTACTGACGTTTTTTTGAACTCTGCAACTCCTTATAGACCTACGTGTTAAACGAATTTCAAAACATGTTGGTTCTATACGACAGTTTAATGGAGATGCGCACACTCTCAGAACCCACTTGTGCTGTTCATATTCAGCGAACGTATCAAAGTTCCCATGTCTTGCACCGCTTTTAGGATATAATGTGACCAGAAGGCCTTCTATTATAAACCCCAACTTTTTAGAAACTGCTTTCAGAGAACAGACATGAAACTAGGGCCAACAAAGTTTATTAATCTATGCAAGAGGGAAGTCTACGCATCAGCGAACATGGAGAAGACTTTGTGAATAATTTCGCATCCCTTTTTCATGTCTTCTTCACTAATCACAAGAGCAGGGGCGAAACGAATGATTGTTCGTCGCGTGGGCTTGGCAAGGAGTCCATGGTCACGCAACTTGAGGGAAATCTCCATTGCATCGAATTTCTCATTGACAACAATAGCATTCAGGAGACCTTTACCACGAACACATGAAACAACGCTTTTTGGCAAGGTAGCCATGGATTCCCTAAACATTTTTCCCAACTCATCGGCACGCTCAGCCAGGTGCTCACTTTCAAGAACATCAAGGGCAGCCATAGCAACACGGCAAGCCAGAGGATTTCCTCCATAAGTCGACCCATGTTCACCTGGCATCATAGTGAGCATAACCTCGTCGTTCGCCAGAACAGCCGACACAGGTATTAGACCACCAGAGAGGGCCTTTCCCAGAATTACAATATCTGCCTTGACACCTTCGTGATCCGCGCACAAGCGACTGAAGAAAAATATTGGCATAAGTAAGGAGAAAAATCGTCCATTAAAATGATCCTATAAAGTGACTAACCGACCAGTGCGACCAAGACCAGTTTGAACTTCATCCGAAATCCAGAGAACGTTGTATTTCGTGCAAACCTCGCGGACTTTACGAAGGTAACCATCGGAAGGCACACGGACGCCAGCCTCACCTTGAATTGGTTCAACCATAAAGGCGGCCACATTTGGGTTTCGAAGCTTTTCCTCAAGTGCAGGAATGTCGTCGTAGGGGACAATTTCGAAGCCTGGCATGAACGGCCCATAGTCAGAGTAGCAAGATGGGTCAGTTGAAGACGAACAAGCCGCTAATGTCCTCCCCCAGAAGTTGCCTTCAGCAAAAACAATAATGGCTTCGTTTTGAGGAATCTTCTTAACTTTATAGCCCCACTTTCGGGCTAACTTCAAGGCCGTCTCACCACCTTCAACACCTAGAAAAGCACATTAGTGAACCGAAGTTGCCAAAACAACCACCAAAACGGTGACTTACCTGTATTCATCGGAAGTACTTTGTCGTATCCAAACAACTTAGTAACATACTCTTCATATTCCCCAAGAAGGTCAGTATAGAAAGCTCTTGAAACAAGAGTAAGCCTTTGAGCCTGATCAATGAGTGCTTCCACAATCTTGGGATGGCAGTGCCCCTGAGACACAGCGGTATATGCGCTCAAAAAATCGAGATACTTATTTCCTTCGACATCCCACACATAAGGACCCTCCCCACGACAAAGCGCAACTTCGATGGGGTGATAGTTGTGAGCACCGTACTTGGACTCTCTTTCATAGATCCTCTTGGATTTTTCAGTTTGTTTGCACAAGCCCTAGGAAAGAGGGAAAGCGAATCGATGAAGTTGTAGGGGGGACAAAAAAAATCAGACAAAATCGCTCACCGGCGACATATCAAATAAACGACAAAAACAGCAAACGAGAGCAATGATCGAGCTTTAATATACCGCACCCATGACCTCAATATTGGAAAGAACAAACAAATGTGTCCAATGATGTGCTTGTCAAGATATCAAAAAGCTGTTTGTCAAAAATAGGCGAACGTGGTAAAATATAAAAAATTTTGTGAAACAAGTACCAAAAACAAAAAGCCCTAGTTAAGGATAGCTAGTCAAATTGACCACCAAGCTCGCTTGCCGTTTACATATGAGGTGCATGCTGCGGTAAGTGGAAGAGTAAAACTTTTAATCTTGACAGCCAATGTACAACAAGATTATATTAAAAAATTTATCTTACATACCTAAATTTCTAAGTTATATTTATTTAAAGCATGTCAATTGTACCTTAGAAAAAATGGGAATTGATTTACTATCAGACGTCTTGCTTTGCAAGTAGTTGTCATCTGTAACGTCTTGAGATTTCATTGAAGGCAAAAGAGGACACAACACAAAGGTAGAATACATGTATATTTAGCAAACAAGCTGCTGACATGGATCAAATACCGTCTTAAGCCAAATAGGAAAATATGGTCACTCAAGTAACCGTAACTGAAGCCGGCAGTGAGACAAGCAGAAGAATGCATCACCCATCCGTGCTATGTATTTAATCGAATGGGATTTTGCGGCCTTTAAATGCTCTTTATACCCATTAAAAGGCTGATTTTTGAGGTGAAGTATGCTAGAAGGACGCAAAATAGTTGACGGGTCATTAGCATTTTATTGAAGCCGTGTTGCATAGTGAGGGTACAAATTACGTGTATACAGAATAATATAAAAATACCAAAATTGTGCTACAAATGCAGCATTTTTATTAATTAACACCTCGAGTTTCCTTAAAGACAACTTTTTTGCTCTTGTGTTATAAATCCCTTGAGTAAGATGGTCCTTGCATCATGCTAGTAGCTCCGATCCCTTCTCCATACTGAATGCGTTTATTTTTATATACTATATCTATATAGGTCTTTAGAATAGTCTTTGAGAACTAATTTGACACCTATGCCGTAATGTATTGTTTGCTCTACTGCTGATACGGTCGTCGGAGTGGCCATATTGTTCTATCCGGCTGGGTTCGACTATTAGACTGTGTCAGATGCTTTAATTCCTGTCTGTAAAATTGACACACTGCATTAGCGTAACATGTCATTTTACCTTCCAGCACTGGTGGCAGCGGAAAGCGAACCTGACTACCCGAAAACCATTTGCGGGAAACCCTCAGTGGGAAAGAAGTGCAAATGCTACGTATAAGGAAATCTCTGACATCTGTCCATCTTCGGCATCTATCACCTTTCCGATTTCTGCAAGAGAGCTGTTAACCCTGAGGCGACAATTGCCATAAAAAACCTGGATAAGTTTCCTCGCGATTTCTATATACCTGCTTAACGAGATCAATGCTCTAACTCAAACTCGATCTAACTTTAGTCCTCAAGCTTGACAAACCACTAGATTCTTTTGAACACCCAAAAGGGCTGGTGACGTGGTGATCGAGCACCTCATTTAAGCTCTTGCTTCGGTGACTGGCGCGATTTGCTCGTGGGGGTTTCTTTCAGCACTGATTACGTTGTGACGGCTAACGCTGGAAGTTTACCGAGGGGAGCGTGAAGGTCGATACTCAAAAGAAGAGAAGCTACACAGAACTCTGGTTTTCGACTGCCGGCTAAGGTAACTTAGGCAATCGTATCTTCCCGTCCGGCTGGGGCTGGTTAAATACATACATTCTGAGTCACCGCTATTCCTTCTTTTACATCACATTCATCTAAAATAGCGACCAATAATAGCTTCAGAGGTCGTGATTTAACTGCGAGGAGACTGATGAGGTTTATGTATACATATTTGCGCTCCCTTAACCGGTCAGGTGGTATAGAACATTTTTTAAATTTTCTGCCTGTATGGCTGTGCAGTTCAGCTAATGTTAGACAAAACTTACCGGTGCTAAAAGCATTGCAACGCCTATTTTTTAATGCATCCTTACCGATGGTGTTAATGCTGCCTGGTTTATCGTGCTTCGACCTTGCGCATCCATCAAGTAACCTACCGGAGCAGATGTTGGATTGACCTCGGATTTACTTTTCCAACCTCTGCCGAGTAGGTGATGATACCTGATTGATTACATTGTGATCAAATTTGAAATGTCTTAAACAGGCTATGAGTTAAGTCTACTTTCGTCCCAGTCTATTATTCATGCATCACGTAGGAAGAACTGGGTCTTCAGGACACCAATTCCATGTATTTTTTCTCGCTGAAGTGGCTCTTTTGTTGTGCCTCAATGCTTCTCCCTTCTTGTCTTTAGCTGGTCCATTTTAGCTTTAAAGCTAAAATTCATAAAAATCTGTTTTATTCAGTCGTCAAGCCTCGATCTACCTTTAATCGTCACTTAATATTTTTACTCATTTTATGTCCTCAAATTAACTTCGCATGATTTTATTGGGTTCGATCTGCTTTCTATTCTGAAAGTAAAGTGTTTATATAGCTATGGGCTCTTTCTCCCCATCTATGATCTATCTGGTTTTAGAACCAAAATAATGCCATTTCAAATACAATTAAGATAGGTTAATAACATCCTGAATAGGAATATTTTACCCAATGACTTGGATCCTAGACGCACGTTCTGCGTATTGTCTTGTATTTTAGAACTAAAATGCTGAGAACTATGAAATACCTAACAGAGATACGTTTGGCGATGGGAAGTCGACGTTCAATATTACTTTCGCTGTCCCAAAGACGCAAAGGCGGTATTGAGCAACGTCGGGACCAAATTTTACGTGAATCGGAGGTATTGGGAGTGTTGGCCAAGAATGCTACTGTGCGCGTGTACTTGTCACCAGATCTCTCTGGAGGTCTGATAGAAGACTCCTCTTCTGCAGAGAAAGGACCGGTGGAAATTAAATCATCACTCTTAAAGGATATTCTTCGCAAGGAAAACGTTACGATAAAAGTGGTACGCTTTGATGATGCTTGTGTCTTGGTAAATCTAACCATGTTGGAATTATCGAGCAATTAGCAGTTTCATTGATTGCCTACGCACAAAAATCAAGGTGAGCGGTTGCTCACTAGTACCTTAGCACAATTTTTGCTTCGAGATATGTAAGTAGTTATGTGCATAATCATGTTCTATTATTGCGGAGATCATAAAATGGTTATCGCTATCATTTTACTTGATTTATTTGGGACTTATGGAACTTATATTAACTGCCTTCTGGACGTTCCGAAGTATTATGTAGGGACAAACTATTGAATGAGTCGATTCGTGTAAGTGTAAGGTTTTCCCGCTCCTCTGAGATTGAGGACAACGGGACTCTCCCAGTCTTGCAAGTGGGGCCCCTCCTCGATACGGACGGCTGTGTTACTGGTTCAGCTTTAGTGTCGCCAAGAGGCAAGCTGCTGAAGCTCCGTACCACTATTGACGACCACATGATGGATGTCAAAGTTCGGCAGACCTCTGAACTTCTAGCCAAGGGCCACGAAGTGACCGTCTGTGTTCGTCTTCCCCTCAAACAAATGAGACACATCACTGACTCCCCCGTACTTTCTGAGGAACAAAAGCTGTCAATAAAAAAGGTGAGTGAGCATCTTTTTCACTTGCATCTCTTTTGGCTTTGTTGCTGTTTCATAAATTTTAATCCATTGAGTTCAAGGTACGATGACTGCTATACTCCTTTAAGCTGTAAATGAGGGGGAATTACGTTAGTTAGTGGTATCTACGGCCTTAGTCTCGTTAAATCTTTTTTGGATGTGCACAATTCTCAAGTCGTTGCATAGGAAAGTTGAACATGCGATTGGTTGCAAATCCGTAGTCAGAAAACCATTATTAGAAAAACTTTCCCGTTTCGGTGGAATGCTTTCCCACCCATGGTTGCTCATCGATTATTCCTAATTTTAGCCTGGTGCATTTCACATTGGAGATGTATTTGGTGTTGGTTCTTACTGGGTCACTAGCTTTTATTCTTGAATACGTTTTACCTCTTGTGAATGGAACTTGGTACAATTTGTGTTGACCACCTGACCTAGCTGGTCTCCTTTCAAGCCTGTAAAACGCAGTAAGGCCCTCAGTAATCTTTTAGTTCTTCCTTCGCCACCCTTTCAGCTCTTATTTACATTCAACTTCCTTTTGCCTTTATTCCATTTGTATTATTGAATTGTAACCCTACTGGACTCAGGCCAATGAGCTTCACACCATGCCTCTACCCAAGGTATTAATCCGAGGACTCTTAGATATGGTACTTAAGTAATTCTGCATTTGCTTTCCAAAACCACTCAATTAAGCACATTTCGAATGACTTCTTCGATATGAATAGTTCTGAGTAGTCCTTCATTTGTCTCGTCCTCTCCTTGCACAATACTTCGTCCGACACTTGTGCAAATATGCCCCTCTGAGTTCTCGAAGCATTAAGCGACAAATGTCAACCCTATATTGGTAATCATTACTTAATCAGGAGATCTCAGTGTCAAAGCACAGCGATCTGAGTGTTTGTGGAGTAATCAGGGCCTGATTGAGCTCAAACTGCAGGTACTTGTTCAATAATGAAAAAATAAGACCCTGCGTGCGATGTTTCCGTCTAATGAAGTGTTTCTTTTTTTAGAAGCTATATGAGTCCAGCACGCAACGGTTCATAAATGCCTTCAAGGAATGTAGCCCAAAGCCTCCCAAACTGATAAGAAATAATGATTTCCAGGAATTCACGATAGTCCTATGCAATCAGTAGTAACGTTTTGTTCATTTAAACTTGTGACACCTTTGATAATAAATGTAAACTACCGAGTGGAAGCATGTGTAGCAAATGTCAAATAACAGGGAATCGGTCTCTTCTGGAGAATGTGTGCCAACTGGATACACTTATGCGTGGAAAAGGAAAGGAAATACCCTAGATTTTGGTTTCTGCAACGGTTGGCACTTTCCCAGCGCGTGGCCGTGGCTTTGTGTACGCACTCAGTGGTCGAACCGCATAGTCCTGGGGCCTGTAAGAGGTGAGTTCCAAAGATTAGACTCTGTTAAGAAAAACGACTCTGGGTAGCAACCATGGGTTGGTATGAATAAAAAGCATTCCGTTGTTTGGGTGGGCATAGAAATTGACTCGTTCACTGCAAGGCGTTGCACATTGATTGATCTATGCGACAAAGACTAAGTAATCAAAGCCTCATCCCAAGCAAACCGACCAGAACAGCTGCAGCATGGAAGATGGAGACTGAAATGCAGGCATAAAAGTTTGGGCCAAACATACCAGTCGAAAAGTTTTGGATAGGTTTTGATCTCTTCTACTGAGTAGGCGTCGAGGCGTCTGGGGGTGGGGAGTACTTGACGTATGACACCAGAAACGTTTTTGATTAGGTCTTTCGGTATGGTCTGCATTTAAGACCAAGAACATACAGGAAGAGAATTTTTGAGGGGCATAACGGTCAAACGCGAAAACAGGTCCCAGAATAAGTGTGAGAGGAACTAGTAAACAATGCGCCTCGAATAAAGAACCAAATGGTTTAGGGAAAGGATTCAGGGGATATGTGAAGTCAGGGACAACAAAATGCGGGGCCATGGTATTTACCTCGACTCCATCGGCAAAAATGTGCAGACGAGCAAGCCAATCAGGCCTACCAGTCCAATTTCTCAAGTGTGAGCGAACTTCCCGCCTGAGAACCTAGGAGAATAATTTGAATGAGTCGTTTCACTGCTTGGAGGGGAAGGGAGCTAGTGGCGACCCACAAATCCACTCTTCTAACCACGAACAAAGAACTTAAAAGGCTTTAAAGCACCACAATCTACTTGAAGCACTGAGCTACCTCAGTTGGGTCACGTGCATGCATTTCTTCCATGGTTTCTTCGACACGGTATGGTCCGAACCTAACAGTACTGAATAACGGTAAATCGCTAACCTGGTGTGGTGGGTATAAAGAAAGCGTCTCCAGTACAGGCTATTGTCCTTTGCAGCGATGTGGCGGCTGTTAAAAACAACAACACTGTCGCCACAATCGCCGCGTGGATCAAATATTCGTTTCCTGGATCCTGTAAGGTACGATGCCAATAATTCACCCGATAACATCGGACACTGCATGTACGCGTCGTATAAAAACCATCTGTGTGCAAACGTTCTCCATTTCTGCAAAACTGGTACCATGTGGATGAACTAGTACCTGCACGCGGAAGCACGACATCAACAGAGCAGGGACCCAAACCAGACCACCGGCGAAATGTTTGACTTTGCGCCGGGAGAAGCTATGCTTCAAAACAAAATCTACAAGGCAACACATTTAAATAAATAACCTTATGTAGCGATGAGTGCAGTGCTTTTTAGGGAACAATGTTATACATGTTAGGGGCCAAAAGGGGCGGGTGGGTGCCATTATCATAAAAATATGATATCGCGCAGCCTTTTCGATCGTATTAGGACAAATTAACATGATTGTTTATGTGAGCAAAATTCAAAAATGTCTGTTATATTTTGATACTTCATCTGTATGACTGCCGATTAAAGTAACTTGGGCGGCTTAATTGTCTCCTCTGGCTAGGGCTAGACTTTGGGCCATGGCAACTGCCCCTTCCCTTTGATGGTTATGCGTGTGCAGATTCTCCTTGGTGTTTCACCTTCTTTTGGCTTCAGCTTAATTAGAGCTATTACCAGTGCCAAGGTAATAAAAACAAAGTAAGTTAGAAGTCACCAAGGTTTAACCATAGCTTCAAGAAACGTAAGGAATGGTTAAGTCTATTGAAGTTATAGCGCCTTGAAACGCTCTTGAAGGGGAAAGTAGGCATAATTTTAAATCCTTGTTTGTTTAACTGTCTGCTTGGACTGCAGCTACTTGAGTGGCCATTTTGCACTAACCGGTCAAGATGACCTTAAATCAGTATAGCGGTGCCTGGATGCTCGAGGGGCGACAAGGTTCAAATTGCCTTCCCGCCTCCCACCTGCAGAGCACATCAAAAGACATGAGTAATACTGCTAGCCCTAACGGCTAGATCTATATAGTCACCCTTAGTAATTGCAACCAAAAAAGCAAAAAAGCAAAGGATAATTTCACTTACCAAATATCATTAAATTTTGAAGGCAAATAAATTGTAAATTATCAATATTAACATAAACCATGTAGTTCTCCATTAGGGTGTAGCGTGCTGAATCCATACAGGCTTAAACCACATTCACTGTTTCTCAGCAAATAGGTATTCAGCTACAACACAGTTCCATCCTATTTATTGGTAAAATGCCCTATACCGTAGTGGTAGGGTTTGTAAAAATATGCAAAAAACCCGTATTGATAAATTGCCTTATTAAGAAATTTTTGGAAATTCCTCAAAATGAGCAATGACTCGATGCATAATTGAAAAATAAAGTATTTCAGGAATCGGCATTCCAAAATACCTATATCATAAATCTTAAGTTGATTTCGCGAAAAATAATTCGATGAGAAACAAAGGCGTGACGCTCTGGCAAAGTATACAGCCTCAACATTCTTCAGAGCTCAGCCCTGTCAGTGTAGCTTAGAGACCGGATCATGCAGCCAGGAGCATTGACCAAGGCACCAAGTGGTTTTATGCCTAAACCGGGAGTCAAACAACCAGCGTTTTGTATAACTTCACTCCCTTCTGAGCACCGTCTCCGGCGCTCCCCTTGGTCGCAACGCAACCGGCGCTGTAAGGAAACACCCGAGAGCCATGCATACTTGTCATTGGATATGCGTGCAACCGAAAAACTACTCCAACGCATTCCCTCTGAAACCTCCTGACAACTTCACTGGATCTGCAGTTTCGTCATCTTTAAGCACTGGATTCGGAGACGGGGAGTTGTGCTGGCATAGTTATGTGAAGGGAAACGACATTCAATGCATTTCCGTGGAGATGGAGTTTCGCATTAGCCCCCCTTTGCCACGTCGTTTTCACTTTAAAGCCGTCCATTCATATTGATCTGGGTTGTCTCGGGCCATCACCAACTAGTAGAAAGGCGGAGGAGGTATCGCGGGTTCAATCTATCAACGTCTCGGTGCAGGTACAGTGGGCAGCTCCGTAGCGAAACCTTCCTGATAGTATACAGTTGGTCCCACCTTCGTTGCTAATAGCTTTCCTGCGAGATGTGGAACCGAGGTGGTTGTCAATGTTAGACGTCATTTCTAGGCCATCTGTTATGAACCGTCACCAATTCTCCCATGCTTAACATCTTCATTTTGCCTGGGATTAGGAATTTTACTTTTACTTTTTCATAATAAAATTTTCACAGCCTTAATGCAGTGCTCTAAGACTTTTTGAATTCATAAGGAGAGATAAGAGTTAAAGAAAGCAATTTTTCTTTCCATGGGCTCATATGTCAGCCTTCTCGGCTAGGTTGCAATGACTAAGCCTTGAGAATGATATATGCTATAGCTTGGTATGGCTTAGCATATGCTGAGATTACATCCATTCATCGAATAAAAATGGAGTGGGATACTTGCATGCCGCAAAGGACAAACAAACAATCTAGGGCAATACGAGTACTCAGATTACTCTCACAAACAGTCAAACAATCTTTAATACACTTAATATTAAGCACCACAAGCAGCTGATAAAAGTAAAGCTGCTATTTTCAAATGCAGTGAAATCGTATTTTTGGAATTTTAAAGAACCTATTGTAAATTTTGACTGATAAAATTACTCCTAAATAAGTCTTAGTTTTTCGTATTGTTATCCTTCGTGATGGGTGATACGTTGGTTTATTTAATTTGGCTGGTAACGGTTGTTTCAACTTTGCTGATGTAATTTTGAAGAGATAAAATTAGATAAATTTGTATAAAAATTGTTTCAAAAACTGCTTAATTTATAACTGTTTACGTTTAAAATGGTTGACTTATGTATTTTTATTACCCTGATTGATGTCAATATTGATTCTACTCTTAATTTTGTTATGTTACACTCCTATTCCTTTGACGAGGTAAAGGGCGGTATTGTTGAAGAACTTATATATTTTCGGCCAATCTTCGGATTTCATTTGCTGTATATAATTGGTAATATTTGTTTTTTCTGGGCTTTTATACATTGAATCACAATATATTTCTACCCATTTTTTTATTTGCATATGAATGCGAAAATTGCTTGCGGATATAGACCTGCAGCAGTGCATGCTATTTTATGTTTGGTTCCTTTTTGTTCGATGGATTTGTCTGATCATTGTTTCATGATCAGCTCTTTACTCTTTTAACATATGCCTTGAAGTGTTGATGTTTTGCATTTTTTGAGGTGTTTTTGCTTTATGGGTGAGGTAATTTTATGGGTTTCTGCCGATTCATATCGTTTGACTCTACTTGTGTAGCGGGTATCTGGTCTCGGTGTGTGTGGTATCTGAACAAATTTGTATTGCTAAATAATGCTGTTTAGGCACTATTGTGCATAGGAGCTTACTTCTTTTCTGTATTAAATGTATTTTTCGTTGCACCTGCCTTTGGTTACGACAATGTATAAATGACTCTGTAGGCTGTGATTTGGCCTTTTTTGCAATTTTATTTGTGTTTATGCATAAATTGCCCTCAGAGTTTTGATTTTGCTGACTCAAGCTTTCTACATATTCTTAAGGAGTAATGATGGTAGAGGAGGAGTATTCGGATGATACTTTCGAACAGGATCCTGATGATACTATGGACGTTACTCCCGACGACTTTCGGCAAATAGTTTTGTACCGAGAGTTAGATGGGCTTAATTCTCATTCACCATTCAGGCAGAAGGTTTGATATATGTTTTGGATTATAATAACCAAAATTGTAGTCCCGAAGGCGTCGGTGGACTCAACGCGATATGACAAATGCTTATAATGCAGTTAAATACCAAGGCATGTCGCTTCGCGGCGCTGCAACTGCATTTAACGTTCCTGAATCTACTCTTCGTGATCGTGTGCATGGAAGAGTCAGTTTAGAGTGCTCAAGGCCTGGACCCCCCACATTTTTTACTTTCGAAGAGGAGAAAAAGATGGTTGATCACATACTTTTTATGAGTAAAATTGGCTATCCCTATACGCGAAACCAGGTTAGTTTTTATACCACTAGCACTACCTGACTAAATGTCGAAATATTCAAATTATATGGGGCATGAAGCATGCAATTAGCTTGGTATTGGACTGCTAATATCTATGGCTAATTCTGCTTGAGCCTTTTGGACCCGTAATCTTTCCCTTCTGATTTTCTTGAAGCACAGTTTCTTATTTCAAGGTTGTGGAATTGGCAGGAGATATGACGAAGGCGGTGGGACGAATCGCCCCATTCAAATACCTCAATCCTAGCCAGGCCTGGTTTTACGCTTTTCTTAACCGCTGGCCAGATTTAAAGAATTTTCTCTTCGGTCCGCGAACTAACAGAAAATCAAAGGGTGTTTCTGGCGATGCGATACAAGCCTATTTTGAGCAGCTCGACAAAGTGCGTAATATTTTTCCGTTTGCATCCGCTCCCGAATATTGGATGCGTACTGTCCAAGCATACGGCAGTATGTCAACTTCGTGCCTCTTGCAATTCAACTAGATTGGGCGCATTAGATTTTTTCAGTTTAATTTCACGGAAAAAATTCCATTGAAGCAGTGGTTCTAATCAAAAAGCTATATACTAGTGAAGTAATGAGGAGATTCAACTTCTCGAACGGGGTGGAAACGATTTTGGGTGTTTCAATTTAGCACTGGCATGACAGGTGTTACACATTACTGGATATTTTACATTTCTGTTTGTATTTTGCTATGCATGTAAACGCATAATTCCGAGTGTACTAGCAAAATATCAGTAGATTGAAATTTCAAGAGGTATTGTTTCGAGATAAGTAAATTGGCTCTTCGTTTCTCAGTATCATATATCGTCTCATCGATTTCACGCTCTTGAAAATAGATTTTGGAGAGTGATTGATTGTCGCTTTGTGATGCGTTTGGGTTTTGTGCTTGCGCGGTCATATTTCAATTTCTTGGCAAATTCGTTGCGTTACTGGTCAGACAAATGCACATCAAATACATTTCGATTAGGATTTCGCAAAGTTTTGAAAATTTTTGGGGAGGTTTAATGAATTTTTTTGTTTGTGCTTTGAAGCTTTGCAAAATGTCTTATTTGAACATCTTAGCTGATTCACCTACTTTTTAATTATTGATTTTAGTAGCCTTTTATATAAACTCGGATTCCTCGACCCCGATGTGCTTTTATCGTTGATGGCTGTTTTGGAAAGGGCATGAGTTAATTAATGAGAGTCCGCGCTAGCGTTAGACATTTGCGATTTTAGGGTCCAGCTATACTGGCGGCTTCGTGTTTTGATGTAGCCTCTGCTGGACTGCTTTATTTTTCGTATTTTGTAATCGATTATCAAACCGGTGCAGGTAATAACGAAGTATGGCATCAAGGACAAAGCGGAGCACATGTGGGTAGTCGATGAAGTAAGCATCAGTTGTGAGAATCAACCCCCTCGAATCCTTCCCATTGGTATCCAACGTGCTCAATCCGTCAGTTATTGGAGCCCCACTGTCGCGATTATCGGTGCAGCCAATGCAGCTGGCGAGAAGGTTCCTCCTTTTCTCATCTATCACGGCGAGACTATAACGCGTAAGCCTTGATCTTTATTGAGCGGCAGATATAATTGTGAATTTATCTTGTCGTAACAGCAATGCTTCTATCGAGTTCAATACCGCGAGGATCTTGGATTAAATGTTTAAAAAAAGTAGGAAATATTTTTGATGCAGTGATGAGTGGAATTTCAGAGTGCGTGAATTTAGCGATACAGAATGTTCAAAATTGCAATCAACGTCTTTTCTATGGCTAACTTTCAGTCACCTCTAACTATTACTTCATCTAAATATGCTTAGCTGTGCTTGAAGGTCATACATGCCGGCCTGACAACTACCCAACGTTATGTTACGCCTCAGCATTCAAGGGCCTGAACCTTTAAATGAGAAAATTTATGTAATTGGTGCATATTTCTCATCATTGAAGCCTAGTTTCGATGCTATGCCCGTACTGAAGTCCAATTCTAAGGATTCTAGGTTTCCATACGGATTTCGTGAGGTATACCTTTTCTTCGTGTATTAATTTGGGGGGTGTGAAACGAATTTTTAGGTGAGCTCTTATTTAATGCGTGTTGATGGCCATTTCATGGTTGCATTTGATATACAGGAACATGGTTACTGTTACATTTTTTATATTCTTGGTTGAAACGGTTTTTAAGTATCGTCGACCTACGAACAGTTACGTGGTCATTCAAAACTGCTGTATTGTTGGGCTGCAGCTTCAATAGCCAACTAGGTGACAAATCGATCCATGTCGTTTCATCTTTAGCTCTAAATTTTCTCATTATGCAGCCCCAAAGTGCATCATTCTTTGATCGGTCTCATTCACTTTTCGGAATTCTTAGTAAGTTTACTACGTACAACTCTGGAGCATATCCACCCCGTTGCCTTAATACTTAGAAATTTTGTCTCCAAACTCGTATTACTGCCTTGTGTAGCTTTTCCAAAGTTTTTACATGAAAATTTATGGTGTTTGGTAAGGTTTACCCCTTACAGATGTCGCTGGTTATTTTCATGGGGTCCAGTTCACTAGTCTACCTAGTAAGATACCCTGAACTCAAGCCTCTGAAGGAAATGAATGGAGTAGTGCGTTTGCTTTAACAATTAATGCGGGGTCCGTGAAAGTCGCATATAAGACTATCAAAAACCATTTGTTTTAAATATAACTGCAATTTCAATGCTGATAAGTAGCTCATGTAAGGCAGCAATGGAAATTGTGAGTGCGACCCAAAAAGTGGACCAGTTTAGCTTCTGTGTTTTCATTCATTCTCCAAAATCATGTGTTCGCAAGTGTCGGCAAGACTGGCCAAATCTGTGGATACATCTCGGACAGAAGTGTAGTGCACGAAGAAAATGAAACGATAGCTTTTCCACTTTAGGGATTGAGATAATCGTAGGACGTCAGCACTCGGGAGTTGGAAAGATTACCCGGCACAACACTCTATTTAAAGCTATTTTACCAAAAAAGTTAACGAGTACCATTATCTTCGGGTCAATAACGCCTTTCGCCTGCTTGTAACCAGTTGGCATAGAGGGGTGAATAACACATGTTTCGTATGCATGACGTTATTTGAGAGTACCTTACCCGGACTGCAAATTCCCGTACTCTTTTGACGAGATAATGTTTTACTTGTTTCCCATGACTTAGTTTTAAAGTTTAAAACCGGTCTATTTGTTTTGCTAATTTTACATTCCTTGTAAATCGTTCAACTTCGGCGGCCTCTTTTGTTGAAATTGATAAGCGTCGAATGTGCGTCATCTAGACCATTCCTGTTTGGCCATTTTGGTGCGTGAAAGATACCTACTTATTAAGCTAAAGTAGAAACTTTTGACTTGAAAGTTTTAAAACCAAGGTGATTTTTGGAATGCCATTTGGCAAATGCTCCGTTTGATCATTTGCTTGAGTGTTTGTCGACTTTAAATTCATGTCCACATCGTTTCTTGCGATAGGTCATGCAATATGTTGTGCCATTTTGGGAGTTTGTTTAATTAGACAGCTCCTTGATGTTAGTAGTGACCCATGATTTAAACGCACTTCTGTTTATATGCGAACAGCCGTATTGAGTTTTCATCCTCCATTCAAGCAAGACTGCTTGTCTAGTTGTAACTGCTTAGGAACAGCTTATTTTTGTCAATTCATGGGCAATGTAGTGTTTTCGATGCAAATTTATGCATCCTTTTATGCTTTGATGCGTGCATCATGCGAAGGATCTTCAAATGGTTATGCAGTCTGACAGAAACAAGCTTCCACTCGAATTACATCTACCAGAACTTGCAGACTGCAAAAAAAACAACAACTTAGATTTTAATGAGATAATTTTAATTCCGTGAAATAAATCGCTGATAATACATTTTTGTGTGATTCATCTCATGAGTTTGGAAGCGATTATCTGCACTCAAAAAAACGATCGGGTTTGCATTGAAGTAATCAACCGATTTTAAGCAAAAAGTACCATAGTTGCTCATCTTATTAATTTGCTTTGTTGAGAGTCGGTCAAATGTTTGATCCACCTGGCGGTATTTTAATTTAGTCGCAGGCTATCATTAAAGCCGGGTACAGGGTCTTAGATATCTTAAGGCGCTTTTCTTAGTACCGTATTAATTGCAATTGCTAAAGTTAATAGTACATTAGTACGCCACTGTCATCGCTAAGAATGCATCACCGAATTTATGCAGGGAATATGGATACTCATCTTTACGACCGAATTTTGGAGCATCATAAGTCAACCATAAAGGCATTCTTGAGTACTTACCACATTTAAAATAGCATTTCAGGAGAAAACACTAACAATTTTTGCACACGTGGCATCTAACGAATACTGTTTGCCTTGGTCATCCAGACAGCATGATGGAGGGTGCGGTGCGGGGTACAAAGTTTGCCAACTCTCCTTCTGGATGGGTGAACTCGGATGCATTCATTCAGTGGTTCTTGAAGCATTTTCGTCCCCAGATTTTGAAGCGACCACTTGTACTGCTCTACGATGGACACCTTCAGTTCATCAGTGTGCGGGTGCTCGAACGTGCCAGGGAGGACGGTGTTTTACTCTTCCCTTTGCCCCCGCATCCCGCCTACAATCATTGTATTGAAAATACTTGCTTCCATGCATTCCATGTGCGTGCATACTATTTTCCATCGCTAACGACTTCTGCTTTTAATACTGTTTTAATTAGAGGAACTTAGTTACTCCAGTGGAACCTGTTGTGCTTTAAAGGTGTTTGTAAGTGAATAACTTCAGAGCTGTGTTACCTGTTAGGTTTAATGCAGTGGCTTGGAATTGTCAATGTTCCGTTCGTATTGATCACCATCCATTTTCTCTGTTTGGCTATGCGCTTTTGCGTTTATGCATGCAATTGAGTTCACTTATAATTTCCTTTTAGTCATACTTTGAAAAGCGTTTGGAAAGATTTTTTCAAAGGTTTCCTAATGACTCACTCTCCAAAGTGAATGTGGCTCCAATACTCACGCATGCTTACGAACGCGCATTACAACCGAGAAATATGATCAGCCTTTTCGCTCGATTGGGCATTTGTCCCTTCAACAACCTCTCAACCTCAATTGGAGCTTATCTTAATATTGTGAGTCTTTGTGTTCATGGAATTCCTTTCTATACCGGTGTTTGAACTTGGTGCATATTCCGAATTTACTTTTAGTGGTCTTTTTTGCATCAAAACTTTCAAATTTTACAGCCAGATGACTACGAACAGGAAGAAATGGTGCTACCTCATGGAGAAAATGGTGATCAGGAGCAATTGTCCAGTGGAAGTGGCAGCTCTGCACAGTGGGGTGTTTCTGCCAGCTCTCCTCCTTTCAATTTCCAAACATCTCTGACGATGGAGCCGCATAATTCTGACTACAATAGATCTAGCTCTCACATTATTATCCCTGGACACGGAGCCTTGGGAGGTAAGTTTTTTTGTTTAAAAAACCAGTAGCCTTTATATAGTGGGATTGGGATCCTTTCATTGGAGGCACGAGATGCATTAGTTTTCATGGTCTAAGTGCATGAGGTTTTGACCGTGATAGACAATGGCTGTTGCTAAAATCAGAGGTGGGATGTCTCTAAACAAAATTGCTTGATACTTCATTTGACTCTGAACTCTTTTGAAACCAATGAACTAATCGCTAGTCTTTTCAAAAGTGCTAACATTTGTAATCTCTTAATTTTTTATTGCAAACTTTTTATTAGATGGTGGGATCTTGACAAACTTAATGGTCTTAGACGTTTGCTTCCCACAAGTCGCTCGGCCTTTTTGTTGCTTGGATTGTTATCTTTTACTTTGGAACGGACCACTGATGGTGGGACATAAGTAGGTGCTTGTTTTGTCGTTTGTAGAGCAAGAAGTGCCGAAATCTGATGCTATTGCAAATAAGTCTTTAACAACAACATGCACGACGTCTTGTGTTCGTGTCCTCTCGACTACTGCCTCTACTCATAACCCTGTTGGCAAACCAGTGCAGCTGCTCGCATTACCGAAGCGATTGGCTGCCAGTGGACCACATATTGCGATCCGACTGCCTCAAACTCCCTCAAGCCCCACAACTCGACCCATACTCATTGCTGGTGCTAGTGGTGGGCTTTCTATGCCCGTAAGTCATTTTCGTTCTCACCGATGTAATCCAGCTAGCAAGTTGCTGTTATTCTGTTGCTTCGACACTAATCACCGGTCGCCTTTTAGCTATCCTCATCACAGACACCCACCAACGCCACTTACGGTAGTGAGAGTATTGTGCCTGGTGGTCATGAGATTATCACACTTGTTGACGAGGGAGAGGGTGAATCAGTTGCAAACATAGTGGAAGATATCGAAGAAGGCGAAGCGCCTGGTCTTTGTGCAGTCTGTTGCCAGCTTGAACCTCCTGGGTTCGACCCCGACGCCACTGGTACTAGTGACTCTGAGTGTCCGGTATGAGTAACTTTTCGTTTCTCTTACCCCATCTTTTAACCTTTTCATGCAAACCTGGGTGTGGACAATGCTGTCGAAATTTTTCTTGGCTAAAGTAGTGATTTCATCGCATTTCCCGATGTTCAGTAATATTTGCCGATACACTATTTTGCGTTTTTAGACACATTGATTTGGACAGCACCTTTTGCACTTTTTAAGCATCTACTGGTTCAAAGCCTCATCAAAGGTCTTAGCAATAGTTGTAGTCAAACTCAATGTGGCTTGTCTGAAAGTTTATGTCTCCTGTCTTTTCATTTTGGTATCAAAGGCAGAAAAATATAACTCTGCAGACCGCAATACTAATTGATCATTGAATCATTTCAGTCTGATGTTAGGCCCTGCTGTACTTTCAGGTTGTCGACTGGACGTCCTGTGATTACTGTAAGCGCTGGGTGCATCTGAATAGTGTGTGCAGTCGGAATGCGATTATCACTGACAGTGCCTTCATGTGTGCTCTTTGCCGTGGCCTCGAAGAGGAGGGTCACCAGCAGCCTCCAGTGCAGGTACAAGAGGAGGAAGCCGACACGGAATCCCATAGTCAGGCAGTCATGGGGCATCGTGAAACCTCACTTTCGGTGGAGACAGCCGAAGAGATTTGAACTTGTGTGTTCTCGTGTTCATGGTAGTGTGTACATAGATTATTACCGAATTTATCCCAAAGTAATTATGTACAGAGCTGTTCTCGCATTGGCGTGGCGAAACTTTTAGCACGTTTTCCTCTCTTATTGTCTCCTCGTAGTTCACACACACGAGTATTATTTTTCTTATTTGGCCCTTTGCTATTATGTTGTCCCAATCTCGCATTCCTTCCTAGTGTCATTGTCATATACCCAATTTCCCAAAATCTATCAAGAAGTAGAGCTGATGAATAAACCGATCTTTCTTTTTTCGCCGCGGTTTGTAAATATCGCGTATCCTGATTAATGGAGAGGGGAAAGCGTCCAGCAATGTATGCGAGGTTAAAGCTAAATTAATCCAGTTCTCAATGCCTCAGGTAACATGTTCATTTAAACATTAGAAAACAGAATTCTTCATTGAAAAAAACCGCGATTTACAAACAATGCTAATTAAAGATTCTTTAAACGACATCACTACTGCATTGGTGACTTTGATAAGTAAAAGTTTTTTATGGAGGAACCAGCAATGGCTATGTCTAGATCACCGGGTGTAGTTATGTATCGGGGAGGAAGATGAACTACTTTACCCTCAAAAAGTTGTAGTTTCTCTCCTACAAAATCGTACTATCATCAACACATTGACTGCAGAACTAAGTGGAGTTGTGTCGAACGAATTTGGGATTATATACAAACCAGCATTTACGCAGCAGGGGCGACATTTTCGCTCACATGGAAATGGGACTTGATCTGGTGCATAAAGCAAGCGTTCATACATCCATGTCACACTGCCATTGCTTTGCAGTTTGGCTCACTTTTCGTTGGAGGAGTGGAGGGAAGAGATAGAGGGTGAGGGTGAGGAAGAAGCGGACGGCATAGTAACGGCGGACGAGGAGGGCGAGGGGGAATAGGAGAGCTCAGCGGAGTAGACGGAGCAGCTGCCACCGGAGAGGCGACACACTTCCTCCTCAATCATGTGCTGCTGCGAAGGCGGTGGCAGATGTGGTTGTGGTCCACGCCACCGCGGACTGGTGGTGGTACAAGTGGCGGTATCTACGCTGCTGTTGCTAATGCTGGCGCTGCTTCGCCTGTTGATTGGTGAGGGTGAGGAGTCGTGGGGGTGATGCCAGTGCTGCTGCGGCGTAGCAGCGGCCAGAATTGACTCAGAGGTCCAGGCACCGACATTTGGTCTGCGGAGAGCAGATGCCTTGTGCTGTACTGGATGGGAGTGGTGTCGGTGAGTGTGAATGTTGGCCAGGTCGCCCATAGAGTATGCGCACTGGCAGCCGTGAGGTGGCGGAGGTGGCACAGGTGATGAGGTCGTGATTGGCGCTCGACCTTCCAGACGCTTGAGGTAAGTGATGAGAAATGAGAAAATTTTCCAGTCGTCGAAGGTCATGCCAATCTCACGGCGTAGGGACTCGTTCAGACTGCACACGGTTAGCACCGCCCCGCTTATGTTAAGTGCTCGTAAGCGCAACAGATAGGCCGCGATGGAGGTAGATCGAGAGAGGGACTGCGGTGAGTTTTGACGGTCTTCGAGAGTGTTGGAAGAAGAGAAGGAAGTGGGTCGGTGTTGGCAGTGGCTGCTGTAAAGATCTACCATGTCGCCCACCAGGTGGCAAATGTCATCCACGGTCATCCTGCTCAGTGGCTTTCGTGGAAGTCCGTTCTGAATCATAAATGTTTAAGTACGATTGCTTCTCAATGTTAAATGAAAATGAATGGATGGAACTCTTACTTTGATGTCGAGTTTGACTTCCTACTGTAAGTAGAAAAAAAGTTCATTTGCGTAAGCCTGTTTGAAAGAGTTGTTTTACAGAAACAGTTCCTCAGGCGAACAACAATCGAATTTTAACACGGCGTTGCTTTAAATCGAGGGAGATGTTGGAGGAGATGCTCACTGGCGATTTGGAAAATATTTCAACAAAATTAAATCCCAATTGCATAGATTGCTGGTGCCGGGTAATAAACCCCAGTGGGACGGCAGAAATGAAGATGTTAAGCATGGGAGAATTGGTGACGGTTCATAACAGATGGCCTAGAAATGACGTCTAACATTGACAACCACCTCGGTTCCACATCTCGCAGGAAAGCTATTAGCAACGAAGGTGGGACCAACTGTATACTATCAGGAAGGTTTCGCTACGGAGCTGCCCACTGTACCTGCACCGAGACGTTGATAGATTGAACCCGCGATACCTCCTCCGCCTTTCTACTAGTTGGTGATGGCCCGAGACAACCCAGATCAATATGAATGGACGGCTTTAAAGTGAAAACGACGTGGCAAAGGGGGGCTAATGCGAAACTCCATCTCCACGGAAATGCATTGAATGTCGTTTCCCTTCACATAACTATGCCAGCACAACTCCCCGTCTCCGAATCCAGTGCTTAAAGATGACGAAACTGCAGATCCAGTGAAGTTGTCAGGAGGTTTCAGAGGGAATGCGTTGGAGTAGTTTTTCGGTTGCACGCATATCCAATGACAAGTATGCATGGCTCTCGGGTGTTTCCTTACAGCGCCGGTTGCGTTGCGACCAAGGGGAGCGCCGGAGACGGTGCTCAGAAGGGGAGTGAAGTTATACAAAACGCTGGTTGTTTGACTCCCGGTTTAGGCATAAAACCACTTGGTGCCTTGGTCAATGCTCCTGGCTGCATGATCCGGTCTCTAAGCTACACTGACAGGGCTGAGCTCTGAAGAATGTTGAGGCTGTATACTTTGCCAGAGCGTCACGCCTTCGCTTCGGCTTTAGAGAGGTTTTGATTCGCTACATTGCTTAATTTGTCGTCCTACAAGCGATTATAGTTGGAAGCAGAGCTCTTTCTAGGCAACATAGTCAAACTGGGGGAAAAATTTACTTAATGCTTTGGTGTGCACTGTGGCTTCAGGTTCAGGTGGTTGCCCCTCGCCACAATTTGGTATTTACAATGTTTGCATCAGGCCTGTTTGATTTGGTTGTACTGCACTTGCATTCTTATTTCTGCTGCGTGCCAAATTGAGGTGCCATACGGGAACCTGTACTGCAACTGCCCAAGACGCTCGCTACGGACAGTGGCCATATGCGTATCCTGTTTGAAGCTTTCGCATTGAGCCGTGCTGCCTTTTGGTGCGTATGCTTTTCAATGTAAAGGGATATCTGCTGACAGCCTTTATGGTCACTGGCAATCACACAAGCTGCCATTGCGTCTAGCTTTTTTAAATGTTTACTTAACCCGCTACAACACATTCTCCTCGTTTCGTATACACAAGATCGACACTTCACCGCTCATAAGTGAATCTTTAGCACAGTTACCTTCAGTTGAACAGGACAGGGTGGCGTCCTTGGTGTGTGGGTGGACGAAGGGAGAAATTCAGGTCCTCTGTCTCGCAGCGATTGCAAACTGCGATTAACTAGAAGGCAAAAAGTGTTTCCTATAACTTAATCCGAAATAGTTCTGAGAATATTCTCGGGTATGACATTAAGTTCAAGCATACAAATATTATATTATGAAAGCTGCCATCACTTCCTTGTTGAATCACTGTTTAGAAATAGAGTTTACAGGACTGGAGGAAATACTAATGGTGGTGTGGCTTGATCGTAACTTTATGCATTATCTCATAAATTAGATAGAAGCTTCTGGTGAAGGGAGAGGAAGACGCAATGAAAAGGCTTTAGTTTATGTCCGACGTGTTTTGCTGATGATGAACGGCTTTGGCATTTAGGTGCATGCGACACGCATTAAGAATTTGGGTAGTTCTACCGAATCGTTTGTTGTTCAGCAGAGTGCGAAGCAAGGCTTACGTGACGAACTAATGTCTAGCTAATTAACTGGAACACAAGACGAACTTGTAAACTTGTAAGAGTTGCTTCCGTTAAAGTTATTTGTAACTTGTGATAATGCGTTTGCCAGTCCTTCTCTGTGAGCAAACACTGGACCTGGTGTTGGATTGTTTGCTCTGTCTACTATCACCTCCTCAAGGTCCCTTCTGCCTACATGACCGGCAATCTGCCTTTAAATTGCACAAATTACGCAAATGATAAATTCAGTAAGAGTGTAAAGTGGTCTTTAAAAACAGCCGACTAAGGACTGAGTATCCACACCAGCAAGTGGATTAAAGTATTTGCAATAAAGAGCGTGAATGGTTGAGTGCGAGAGCGTTTGGCAGTCCGTTGCCGGTGGATCACAACGATTTTTGTTTGTTGTTGCACTTTCATAAGCAAACCACTACCTCCACCCGACCTAATCGAAGAAGAGTTTGTCGATTTGCTTTAAAGGTCACTCACTGGGAAGGAAATGACCGAAATAAAAAAAGTTGCACCGTTGTACACGGACTTGGCAGAAATTCTACATCCAACCCAAAGGCACTTGAGGTAATGCAGTTAGAAAACTGCTCATATTTCACAAGACGACTAGGAGGCAGCTCTGGAAATGCACCTTGCAGGAATTTTTGTCCGAATGAAAACAACAAGAGCACACCGCAAACTACTTTGCAAAAAAATAATGAATTTCGTAGTGCTACAAAAGGGAACTTGATTTCAATCAAGAACTTGTTTTTACCGTTGAATTTATCTTCGCATTTCACAACTCGTTAAGTCTTGTGAGCCTCAAGATTGACTCTCGATGTGCAAAAATTTTACTGTAACGGGGAAAGCATCAAGAGAATGCAGTCTTAATTTTGCCCTAAAGCCACAAATGTTAAAATCTGAATCCGAAACCATACTACTCACACACGCATAAGCGGCTGCCAAAAACAATCAGCCGCGGCGGTTTCGAATGCCTACTTGCGCTGGTGGGAGAATCGACGACCACGCTCGCTTACCTCACCCCACGAATATGCAAAGACAAAGGCAAAGCGAAACTCCTCATTCCATGCATTACTACGACGTAATTCGCACTGCCTTCGAGCGATTCTGACCTTTTGTGAAATTGTTGATGCACCAGCGCCGATGAGAAGACTGCTACTGTTGGATTTCAGCCGCGTCCAGGATTTAAATGCTTTAATCATCGATCCTACTGAAGGTCTATTAATGAAGTCGCTTGCATTGAGCGTTGAGGACTCCACCTGACGACTTATATGGTCTTCAGTTTATCACCACGCCACTGTTTTAATTTCCCCTCCAAACTTCTATTTCATAATTTCCAATAATGTTTATAAAATGAATGTAAATAATGTGTTGTATTTGATTTGATGACAGTAGAATTGACATTGATTTACCGGCGGTGACGTTCTTATCGCTGTTGAAATGTTAAAACCATCGGAAAGCTGAGTCAAAGACGTGGCAATACATAAGTTTTCGGAACAACCTCAAAAGCACCGGAGCAGCTAAATCCTTTCGATGCCCAAATTGTGTTGCATGGTGCGTCATTTTGGCCCGTAGCATTATTTTCCCCGACAGTGTTGGTCGAGGCAAGTTTGTCATTAGTGTTCAGTATTCTTTATCGCCTCAGTTCTACCAATGTATCGAATCCTACTATTCTGCCCAGGTACTTTTGTAAACAGACTAATAAAATGAAGTTGAGGCGCCTCTCAAAGGTTTAATGCACTCCAAGGCGCATGGTGGGAAGCAGAGCTAGAGAAGGAGACAAATCTTTGCTTCTTAAACGGCTCCAATTGTTGGCGTTCAGCAGAAAGCTATTCCTATAAACATTACCATTACCAGATGAAATAAGTGATTGCTAGAATGTGTCATCATAAACAGTATTGAGACAACCTTAACTCCATGACCTTAACCAGGTGCGCATTATTCTTTAAATAAAGCACCGATACGCCTTCTATGGTCCACCTTTGGAGTTAGAATTATGAGAAGATAGTGAGACACCTATACAAAATGTTACATCACTAAAACCGCTGTTCTATAAATCAGACCATCTATACGACAAATTTTTAAATGGACACTAGTGAAAGACGTTCGGACAATGAGAAAACTGAGTGCCACTTTCTCATGACGTATCTCCGGAGAACTGAGAACAGGGCACTTACTATGCAGATCTCGGCTGTTGCTTCGTACGAGGGAAAAGCCGCGCCTATTCAAGAAATCTAGAATAAGAAAACCAAAAAATTACCTTACCCTTGCATTAAGCAAGTAAGTTTTAATAAAATTTTTCTGCAAATCAAATAACTGTGCGCCTTTTTTACTTTCCATACCGCACTGAAGTGGAGGCGGGAGAATACCAATTTACCAGCAAACATTTGGCTGGGAAATGCATTCAACACGCCGGTGACTCAATCTTCCAAAAGCTAGATTGACTTAAGCTGTCCCGAAAGCAACTGCATTTGTTAATCGAAATACATCAGGCGGGCATATTCTCTTCGCCAAAATTGTTGGCGATTTACAGCCCTACACTTCTGTCAGTCCTCAAGTGTGTATCAGTTCACCCAAGAAACGCATTTACTACTATGTAGTAAATTCGCTAATTCGCTTTCGAAATTTATTGCCTCTCCAGTTTTTTAAATGGAATCTACAATGACTAGTATGGGATGGTCTAGTAACGTTTTATTCAAAGTTGAAGCTAATGAATCGTGGAAGAAGCAATTGCAGAACTCACGCTGAATACGAGCTTGTGTCTTAGGGTTCATCAATGGCGAAGCTGCCATGACGGCAACTAAATGGCGTACAGAGGTGGTCGAGGCTGCGGGTGGAGAAATGGCGGAGGCAGAATGAGAAGTGGGGTCGAGGATGGTATGGGAGCGATCATGGTGCCGGAGAAGGGCAGCTAGACGAGCGGGTCCGCAGTCGCGCGCAGCAAGCTTGCAGAGTTGCAGTGCAGCGCTCCCGTGGCCTCGCCAACGCGCAGTTGCTGCTCCTTGTGTGCGGTGCAATGGCGGTGACTGGAACTGAGAAGCCGCAGGACCTCGCGGCTGGTATGTCAATAGTGCTGGTGCCAGTCTAGATCAAAAATTGCGAAACAATAGCAAAGCAATAAAGTTCAATCTTTAATTCTTAGCTTCGCCATGACTTAGATCTCATTAAGTTTGAACTGATGCAAGGATATGTATGGGAAGAGAACAAATTTTTACAAATTTGCAAAGCTTGGGGCAATTTGGCAGGTCTGACTTTGAGGGACGAAGAGCAGTTTTATGTACGATTACTAACAGCACGAACTTTGGGGAGTTTATCAAGAAGTGGTGAATGATAGAGTAGAATTGTTTCATTCCATTGCAAGGAATATAATGCTTGGACAACGCAATAATTCTTGCATATTCCGTTGATTGGAGGAACCGGAGTATCGCGTCTTACTGAAATTCAGATGAAAATACGAACTGTTGATGCACGCCTGTGTGTAAATAGAGCAATTAATAACGTGGCTTTTTAGCCTTTGTGACGATGGTAGTGGGAACGGTTTCGGCGCTCGCCCAAAAGCAGGCGACGCGATACGCGCAGGGATCGATGGTGATTGCCAGCTTAGCGAAGGTAATGGTCCTTTTCTCTCACTGCGTTTTGGTACGAAAGCAGCTACATTTTATGGCTGGAATGATTTTCAAATTACCAAACTGCTTCTGTAAGGGGCTTGTGCACTGCCTCTCAGTGTCTACAAATAATCTGGGGCAAATTCTAACCGCTTTAAGAATTGTTTGCAATTTTAAGCAAGCATCAAATGAACGGATGGAGAAGAGGGCTCAGGCTCCACAAGTCTGCCGAAAATGATAACTGTGAAGTGTTTATCAAACTAATGCTTTTCATTAAGCTATTGCGCTTGATTTCTTTGTAACACTTGAAGCTTTTAAAGGCAATAAAATCTTAATGATTCTCAAAAAACCAAGAGTCTAACGGACACATTTAATTAATGATAGAAGGCAAGCAATGGCTTAACTATACACTTTTGTCCCTGTATGTCGTTTGTTACTCAATCTTTCATAAACTCACTCACTGAAAGAACGCGGACTAATCTTTAGCACTTGCAGGAAAGAAAGCATCGGTAAAAAACTAGTAAATACGTGGAACGGGGTCGACGGATGGTATGTAAGCAAGAAATCTGCATTATCAAGATGCTAGCGAACGAGGCGAGGAGAAACACAAGTGCTCCGCATTTTACGTTTGGGGATGAGAGGCGGTAGAAGAAGCCTGTAGTGCTAAACTTGAATGAATGCACCGTACCGTTCGAGGACACGCGAGTACAGCATGGAAAGCGTGTCATCAGGGAGGACGGGTGGGCCTATGATGGGGGCGGTAGTGTCGTCTCCGTTCCCCTCCGAGATCAGTGCCCCTCCACCCGCCGCCTCGCCACCGCCGCCACCATCGGAGCCACGAGGCGCACGCTGTTGCGTGCAGGAGTAGTGCTCCTCAAGGAAGAGACTCAGCCAAGCCGTGTGGAATGGCCAGTGCACCAGAAGACATAGCCACGTCGTCGCAACCTCCAATAAGGTTGTCCACACTCTCTGATTCTCCCCTGTCTTCAGCATACGTCCTTCAATGAATATATATCGTGTAAAGTAGTAACGGGAGGTAGTCCTTAGGCGGTTTTTTTGTGCGTATAGGCTGCGGGTAGTGATTGATGACACTTTTTCTGCTTACGGTTCTTTATATATTTATAAATGTTATTAAAATATAGATATCATCAAAGATGGAGGTAGCTTCAAGTAAATAATCTACACAAGTTCCTTTGCTTCCATGCAGATAGCGATTAGGGTAAACTCTTAATGCCAACCTTGTCCACAAAAGCTGTAAAAGTTTTCAAATTTTCGCTCTTTTTGTGGTTTAGGGGACAAACTGATGTGATTAAAAAGTTACATGTAAATCACTGTAATTTAGATGGTAAAAAAACTGCCGCGTTAGCATTTAATGCCACTGAAGGGATGAGACTTGCAGCACCACCTCTGCTCGAAATTGACTGCGCAGGATGGAAATCGTTCGATCCCCAGGGAGAGTCTTACTTACCCATTCCCTAAGGATTGCATCAGTGTACTTAACAGTATTGTCCAATCTTTTTAAAGGCATTTTCACTTTTCATGGAATCTGAACTTGGTACGCAGTCGAGAATGTCAACCAATTTCTCCAGTAAACAATGGCGATAGATCAACCTCACTTACTCTATGGGTCAGCACAGATGACATTGATAAGCCAAACAACTGGGACATTTCGCCTTCCAAGCCCCCTAGAGTGAATTACTGATTGAGACATTGATAAACTAGTTTGCAGGGTTCTTGGGATGTAAAACTGAAGGCTTCGCTTCTAGCATTGCCAACACATCTACTCCATATATTTTTAAGGCAGTGATGGCCTCAAATAATGTGCACTTAAAAGTAGGCAATGCTTGTATATTTACCAAGTTTGTCAGTAACTTAGCCTTTGAGGATGGTGAGAAGTAGCACTGTTTATGAACCTCAAAGGTTCTCAAATGAATGGATTCCGTCACGATGAAAAGTGCTTATTCGCCCCTTAGTCAAACATTAGTAGACGTTAGATTGTTCAGGTCAGCTAGGGCGAATATCCGGTGGATTCGACTGAGAAGGGGACCTACTAAATATTTATGCGTTGCAACCATACAAATTCTAGCTGCAGAGTTAATTTGTATTAATGATGAAAGATAAGCATGTTTTAATTGGAGAAACGAGCCAATAGTGGCATTTTATTATGCAAATGCAAAGCAACGCATAAAGGCTGCTATTACATACCCAGAAAGGCCATGTGAGTCAGAAGGTGCTTAAGCTTGGTGATGTTAATGTCCGCCAAGGGGTGCTCTTCGACGAAGAACTCGGGGAAGGACAATGAAACAGGCCACACACCGAAGGAAGACTTGGAATCTGGGTGGTGATTGCTCTCTGCCGAACAGTGTGATTCCTAAAATAGTGGGAGAATGTCCCGATGGGATGTTTTGTCAAGCGGTGCACCTTAGGTTTCATTTTAGTGGCAGAGTGTTTTATTTATGAGGGTGAACTGTCAATGAATAGGTAGTCAAGTGGTGCTTTTGCTCTTTGGAACATGATACTCACTGATTGTCCTTATAATGTAGCCAAAGTAGCCTTTATATAATTTATGACTTCGAATGCAGTGTAAAGTTGTGACATTTTAAGTATAAACGGACCAAGAAATGTTTTTGATGGATGCTTTGGATTTCCTGTTGGTCTTATGATGGCCGTTTAGGTACAGCGATGTAATAAGCCACTGCCTACCACTAAGCTGCTTAATCCGGCGTCATCTTGACTTTGCTGCGGACCTTCGGTGGGTTCGTCGATAAACACGGTCAGATGGCAGGCTTCCAGCATCATCTGCCAGTAGTCACACGCCTGCTCGGACTGTGACTCTGAATCGCAAGGTGGCGACATGTCCTGCTTACACACGAGGAGAATAAACACATTCGGCACGTTTGGCCTGGTTTCTGTTAAGCGTTTTGATGTTGCCGCACCATTCTAGGCAAGCGAAACATTCGTTTCATTGTCGCACTAGACATGCGCCCGTAATTTATGAAAGTCAAATTTTATCTTTTGCTAGAACTCAAAATCAACACCTACAAATGCTAACACATTCCCTTATAAAATTCTCCGCTACGCCTAGAAGCCCTCCCCATGTGCACTAAATGTGGTTGACTTCCCAGCTTATTGATACGTTTTTAAACTTAGTAAAGCAAGGTTTAGAGTTGCTGAAGTGTTACTTATCAATGTAAATTGGCCTCAAATTATTCACACAAACAAAGCGGTATTGGACGTTGTGTACATGGGCAAGAGAAGTCTTTGAAACACTTTTAGTGGACAGTAATCAAAGTGGCACCAAATGGACTCCTACTGCTTCGATTGCACATTTCCGTGCATCGTGCGGTCACATTAATTGAAAAGGTGCTACAATTTTAACTCACTTCAGTTTTCGGCCAGTTTCGCGGTAAATCAAGTTCAAATATGTTTAATGATAATAAAAGAGTGGAGAGAAATTCGTCTCATTATTAACCTTTACCTTCTGATTTCGAATGTGGGGCACTCGAAATGCACCACTGATAGAAATGCTTACTTCTTGGGCTGCCTCGCAGAGATCATCGAGATACCAAAGGAGGCCGGACTCGCCCTGAGGTGAGGAGGTGAATACACGGCCAAGGAGGTGGCAGAACTCGGTAAGACGGTGCCACGGCGACGAGGGGGAAGGGAAGGCGGTGGCGTCAATGGAGAGGAGAAAACGCGTTTGGCGCTCAGTGCGTGCGTCGAGGAGGTGAAGAGTGTGGCAAGTGGCCATGTTTTCATGCCGCAGTAGCGCTTCCAAACGTGCGTCCATCTGCTCCCCATTCTCCAGCCACTCCTCCGTATCATGCAGTAGTGGCTGCTGCTGTTGTTGTAAAGCTACGCCTCGTGGGGACTGGTGATAGTGACTGCAGCCAGCCACGGCAATTGAGTCCGCACTGTTCACGCTTTCCTCCTCTTCGTCTTCTTTTTCGTCTTCAGTGAAGGGTATCGATGCCTTTGGATAGTCTATGAGCATTTCAAACATGCACATGCTCTACTCCCTTAAAACCAAAGGTTATTTCAGGTGACCTAAGTTGGAATCGACTTTTACTATGTCAAACATTTTGTGAAGAGGAGGTAATTGGAAGCCTAATGCTATTATTTTGCAGTGCTTATGAAAGGGAAGATGATGTGACATGAAGCACTCCAACATTATTGTTGGTGATTTTGGTTATACAAAAGCAAAGTTTTATCCCTCGGTAAATAAGGGTAAAAAGGTAACTAAGATGTGAAAGTGTGCAATAATTTTGGCTTAAACCAGACGCATAATGGTCGCCTTAGAGTGCTTCCTATTTGATAAGCCATTCCCTCCTAAGTGCTCAATTGACGTTTTGAGTTTGCTAACAAATTCACTGCACGGCTTAAAAAAGAACTTGTAATTGAGGCCGACGACCAAAATCATTCTTCCCTTTGATTGTCTGATTAAAAACTTGTCGGGACAGTTTTGAGCAAAAAGAAGGGTTTTGTGAGGACAGTGATGACTCAGGGCTCTTTAAGGTGATACACTATAAGTTTACAAGAAAATCTGTTTCGGCCTTTGGACAAACTGAACACGGTCAGACTCCTTTACGACGCCGAGTGGCTCCATTCTTGTGAACCGGACTTTTGACTTTTTAGTGCGTGAAAGCGCAGGGAGAAATGCAAACACAAATACCATGAATTTCGCATAAGACAATGCGTTTATTGTCCTAACGCACTCGGGCGTGATATCAGCATGCAATTACTTCAGACTTGTACAGGCCCTGTTTCATTGTCTGTGTTCACTGCAGCATATCGTATCTTCTTTGTTAGCAAATCAGAGAAGGTTGGATTCTCCAGTGACTTTTTACGTAAAGGGAGTTTAAACCCAACCTCACCGGTAGTTTCCAAAATAAAAACAAAAAGAAGAAGACCAAACTTTTTGACAAAATGATCTGAAATTGAGTGAAGATTAATGCCAATTGGTAACAATGTCTAATAATTGTAATGAAACGCCACTACTTGTCTTCCATGCTTTGGTGTTTGAATAAGCTTGATTACTTTGTGAAGCACACCCAAAGGTCTAGTCAAGGAGTGGTGTAATCTCGCCTGTGCTATTTTCTTTCAGCAGTTTGGTGGAAAGTATTAAACTTGGAAACAGAAAAGCTATTGGTTGAATGCCAATTTTGTGTGCGACTTTAAGTTATTATGCCACAATGTGGATCATCAAGAATAACACTCACTGAGCAATGCAACCTTTTGTTTACTCATTGAAGGAGAAGTTTAACCGAAAGCTAGTAGCTGGTGTAGTCAAACACTAAAAGTACAGGAACTGGACCACTTCTGGTGCTTCCCTTTGCTTTATAGCGAGGAAAGGGACATGCAAGAGAGGCCGAAATCCACCATCAGAAACGCATTGGCAAAGTCATGTGGATTGAACAATGCAACAATAATTCCAAGGAGATTTTTTAAGAAGTTGAAAGTGCCAATTTCTCGAATCGCATCGAAAGAACTAAGTGTGTCGCAAAAATGCACACAGGTGGATAGAACCTTTTGAAAAGTAGACATAAGTGCTGATCCACTTTACCACTTCGCAGGTCAGACCTCCTCTCTAGTCAGCATGATCATCAGTGTGGAGAGATTGGACGTGAAAGGTGCACCTGCTAAATACTGTGCGGTGGATCAAGAATGAATATCCCTTAATTAATTGGAAAGGGTTTTAAAGGCAAAGAATTCACATGAAGTGGTTAGCATCTCCGTGAGGAGGTGCGGTTGATTTTGCACGTCCGTGAACACGGGTGAAACGAAGCCTCGCTACTTTATTCCTCGTGGATTCAGTCTTTGCCACCACATCTGGGCCTAGAGTTTCTCTCCTCAGATCATGTGCAACGGGAGACCTTGTGCCCAATTCAAAGTTAGGATTGAATCTCTAATGGCCCGTGTAATTTTGGTTGTGAAGCTTATATTATAGAGACTGAACTGGCTTTCGACTAACTGGAAACCAGTTTCAGCCCAAAGTGAGAACTAATGTAGCGTTTGGTATTTTAGCCTTGTCACAATTTTCTTTTTTAATTTTTGTTTAATTTATGTAAGAAGAATGGGTCGAAACAGAGTGATTCTGTCTGATTCGCTTTCTCACAATTCCAAACGATCTGCTTTTGTCTTTTTAAATGGCGGCAACTTTTTAAGAGAATGCTTTCCTTATTTGCGTAGTTAACCCTTACTATACGTTCTTCATATGCCATTTTCACTTAATTAAAATAAAGTTAACATCGAGGAGACGGTAGAGACGAGAAAACCCCATTCCTATTACCTCTGGATTCCTGGATGCAATGTAGAAGTTGCTTCCTTTGCTGTTTGAGTAACTGAAAGCGTCGGTGAATCCTTGTGAGGCGCTGGAGGGGTTTTAGCAATAACGCCAGCAGGGTGAGAAGACTGAGCAGTCCCGCCGCACCGGAGACGATGAAAGCGATCTTCGAAGCATGTCTGTACTGGCTCACACCCTCTCCAGGACTCATGCGCACCCGAAGGGCAGTGGACCAAGTGAGGAGGGATAGAATCCACAGGATGAAGCAGCCTAGCGCAGGAATGCAACATGCTTTGCGACATCGACGCTTGCCTTGACCTGAATAAACACGCAAAAATAACTTTGCTGACACACAATGCACCTTCAAGCAGTGATTTCGGCGACCGCTGCATTCACTCAAACTCCCTTTCGCTTTCACGTTGATTAATGGTTTGTGCAAATTCATCGTAGGCTTAATATTGTTTAAAGATGGTAGAAGTAAAAAGTGACTCTTGGTAGCGTTTACTTCCTCTGCAAAGAATGCGATTATAAAGCGACTGTAAAGGTGATATTCTAAGGGCACTGGATTGTGCTGGGTTATTGTGCTATAAACAATCGCTGGCAATTTGCAAGCAATGCCATATGGACTTGGGACAGATGCTACAAAGTTAAATGTATCCAATTTCTCGAAACTCATTTACACAGTAAGCAGAACTGGGGCAGGAATTAATGCGATTTGGTGTTCTACTAAATTGTGAGATAACGATTGTAACCATTGAGTTCTGCCCGGACTAGGAATTGCTAGCACTGCCAATTGCTCAAGTTGTTGCACCGCCAGGCATCTACTTGATGCGCTTCAAACTTACAGGATGCGTCCCCACTGGCGTATTGCAAGTAAACAGCCGTTGTTGAGTATTTTGATGACGCTGCTTCCCACATCTTCTCTGATAGTCGCAGTACAGCATCCCAAGGGGTTTCAGATGCTCCCAACTTGAGGCTGACAGGAAGAAGCCTAGGAATTGCCCAAGGGACTGGAATTATTACAAATTAGTCTAATTAGGGTGTAAAAAACTACTGCAGAACGAGGATTGGCTGCGCTTAAATGCATCCTTAGGGTAGTTATCCCTACACCCAAATACACCTCTAATGCCGCTTTTCACCTTAAATACCTATAAACATAGCGATTTGTCACTGCATGCAAATTAAAACTAGATATTTGATGAGTTTTTGCTGATTCAAAACCATATATGAAATATCATGAAAAGATGCGCTTATAGGGAGGAGTTCATCGACGGGATTGGTGAATTTTACTGAACCGCTTGTGAATGGATCATGTACTTTGGCAGCGTTGGAAGCTAAAAGTTCGGCACTTTAAGCGTTTCAGTAATGATCCTAAGAATCTCGATGGCGTACCGAACATTGGTGGGAACAAGGCTCTGCTTTGGTGGTCTGTAGAAAAGGATGTCCACAATAAGGCGCCAGGACCTTGCGTAACGCAGCAGGGTCTCGGCAACGAGCTGTGCCAGCCTCCAACGCTTTACAAGTCCCCCATAAAGCACTACACCTAAAAATTATGACGATTAACACAAACACATTACTTCGAGACCTTTTATTTTAACTTTATTTAAACAGAAGCTCAAGTTGTTTAAACCTCATAAAATGATTCACGTGAGGTTACACCTTGAAAGTCGTCATTCGTTAACAATCCGGGCTATTGGAAGTTTATCTGTGAATCTCACCACAAGTCTAATAGGCTTTTTAGGAGGAGGTTTTGGCATATACTTGTCTCTAGATCGCTTTATAGCCTTTAATTGATACCTACACAAAATTGGAGTCAACGTGCCTCATTACAAGCCGGTAAGTATTCTACTGTGCGATTAAATGCTGCAAAAGTGTGTAAGATCATGAGTCAAAGGAAATGGAAGCCGAATACGACCACAAAATGGCAATGCTGGGGCAACGCAATCACGAAAGCGTTTGAAGAGACGTTTGCTATACAAAGATGCTCACTTCACTGTTCATTCCGAGGGGCATCCTGTTAGTCTCTTACTGCGAAAAAAACCCAAACTTACACAAGAAGGCGAGATAGAGTGTGATGGAAGTAAGACCAATCGTAAGGCCAAGTTGCCACCCAAAGATAAGGCCACAAACATAGCTGAACAGCATTGCAAGAACGGTCGGTAGGAGAGTGGCTGGAATGTCGGATTTGCTTTGTAGGCCCTTCGGCTTCTTTGCTATACGACGGTAGGCGGCCTTAAGATAAACTAAGACAAAAGTGACCAAGTTCGAATTTCATTAGTACGGAATGCGAGACTTGCTTTCAGGCATCCAAGATGTAACACGCCCATGTACTTTGACGGATAGAAAAGCACATTTGCACTTGTTCTACTGTCAAAAGCGTACAAATGCTTAAACTTTTTAGCCATAATCCTGGCAATACGTGGTTGCCATTGCGAGGTTGAAACGATCAGGTTTTGGTGGTTGCTAGAATCTACTCTCAACGTAAAATGGGGTAGTTAGTCATGTCAGTCCAAGGTCCCCGGCATAAATTGTATGAAGGTTATCAATCGGCAGAACGAAATGAAAAGAAGTTCAGTAGTGGGACTCTCGCTAATCTGAAATAATTTTTCCTCATAGACCATGAGAAGAACTGATTCTACTCAGGCTTATCACAACAAAAGTTGGCAATTATTCGACAGATAATACATGACTAGCAGCTCTTAGAAATGATTATAGCAATCAACAAAACGACTGTGCTGCGATGACAGCAACCACCTTAGCTGCGACTCTGTAGCAGGGTATTGGCCCTAGCTCTGAACCATTCGTTACGATCACACAGCTTTATTTTGAAGAAATGGTCTTGGTCAACTTTTGTAAACTTAAACGTTTTAATTATTGTAAACGGGGAACTGTTCCATCTTTTTCTCCCATATTTTATTTGGGAGGCGCAAGACCAATGGGTACGCATATGGTGGGAAGAAGCACGAGCAACCAACCCGAAAGTTGCTTGTTAAAGATGCTTCTTCTAGTCCCATCAGGACGAAGAAAGACACCAATGAGGGCTGGGAGAATGGTGTAAGGAGAGACGATCATATCAGCAAGGGCGTGAGCGCAGCGCCGTTGAAAGTATGGCAGTTCGGGTGGCTGTTGTGACTTGGTCTTGGAATTCGCCATGTGAGAACCCAACAGCAGATTTCCCGTCTCGTAACTTTCTAAAAATGCAATCAATGCTATCAATATGAAAAGCCTAAAATTAAATCGCATAACTCAGCAGCCCATCCACACGACTGACTCAGAGTGGAGCAGCATTAAAACGTACAATCGGCATAGCTTTGCATCTTTAGTTGGTCGCTTTCAGTGCATCACTTCGGTCATTACCGTGAGGTCATAATAGCAATTTAGAGCTTAAAATGCGCCATTTTATTCAAATTTTATTGGATTAGAGGTAGCTGAGCGTTTTATTAAATGATTGTTGAAATTTATCTAGAAACCACTCAAATGTCCGGGGCACATACGCGTTTTGTTTAGGTTATGGTTGATGTTTAGGACGTCCAAAAGTGGATGAAGGCGAGTTGTGCATAGCAGTGAGTTCTGACCGCTACACTCACCACAAACTCCCGCATTGTCCTTGCCTCGGGGCGAGCACATTGAGGTTTGCTAGAAGTCTCCGCTTATTTCTTTATTCAAGTGCTGCACAGATACAGAATCTACTTTACGACTACCACCGTGATAAAGACATTTAAATATCTCCCTAGGAAAAATGAAATCAATGACATTTTGACAGGGTTTTAGACTTACTTATATTAAGGTCATCAAATGCTCAACCACTCATCTCGTTCTAATTATGCCGGTTCCCACTTTTACATTACGAATCGGTTTGCTTTTTGACACTTCTTAGGTGCTAAAACTTCATATGGGTTCGCAGTCTAAATATCTTTTTAGAGTTTTTAAAATGCTGATCAGCATTAACCATTTACCGTTGACGTAGAACCTGAAAGCGACGATTGCACACAGATGGTTTTAGGGGTTTTCAAAGTGGCACAAATCGACTCTCCATATGCATTGCTTACGCAATCAAAGTTTTCGCATCGCCGAACGCATTTCGCCCGCTCCTACTAAGGAAAGTTTCTTCGTGTTTTACTTAAGTAAATTTTGAGTCAAGATGACACAGTGCATATAAATGGTGTTTATGCTTACCAATTCCCATCGTCTTGGACGGCGAGAGGGGGCAGTTCTCAGGTGGAAATGAATGTGGACGTCTCAAGGTTTCGTTGTGGTTGTGCCACTCCTCTGACTCTAGGTAGTGGTGGTGATGGTGGCGCTCAGACGAGGAGGCTGCCAACGGCCGCAGCGGAGGCGGATGTTCTGCCTTACTATAGTAGTGATAGTGATGCTGAGAACGAAACCGGGATGGGAATTCTGAAGCAGGAGTAGTGACAGCTGCCAGACCTCCAGCCGAAGAACCACTCCAACTTTCTCTTTCATCTCCTGGCTCTGAATTGTTTAAAGCATATCGTGCCTGCATAATGCTTTTGTGTCCCTGATTACCACCTGTATTGAAAAGACAGACGCCTCATTCGTAATTTTCAAATCAATTTGCAGAGATTCTTAAAAGAATTTTCCTTGATAGCCGAACCCTGAAGGCCACGTAAAGTAAAAAGTAGCATATGCCTTCATCCCCTGTGTAATACACCACCCCAAATCGGATGAAATGTGATTGAAGCAATAAACCTGATTATGCTCAAAGGCAAATGCAAATAACGGAAGTTGCTGAGACCCTGATCCTGCTGTCACTGGGTACCAGGGTTTTTTCAAGCTCCAGTTGCTGACAGTATTACAAGTGATTTAAGTCGACTTTACCGCGTCGGTCAAATATTTTTTTTATTTCTAAGGTTATTTTCAGTTTTGAGATCGACTGTCCGTTAATGGAATAGCAAGCCACCTCATACCGAGGCAAATGGAATAAAAGTGTGAAGTTTTAGAACCGCAGTATTACGCCACCAAATTATGCATTAAAAATATATTAAACTGAATATTTTTAGGGAGAGCAAATGCGAATACGTCATTTAGCTGGCAAAAAACGGGTTGCTTTGAAATTAACACAAGTAACAGATGTCAAATGAACCACATTGTTGGAAGATAAGCAGAAATATGGAAACTCTTGTGAAAAAAATTAACGAAACTTCTTATTTAAACAAATTTATGCGCATACGACTATTGCCTGATTAAATGGAAGTTGAGTTGATCGACAGACTTAATAAAAGTATGTTTAATCCGTGATTTGTCTCACGTACAGCTCTCACTTCGATATTCTTCATTTCAATCTACAAAAAATTTGCAAACCTGTTAAAGAGGATATATCTCCTACCACATGCATGTTTCCTACCGCAAAAGCTTCAGGAAGAGAGCAGCAAAGACGTCAGCCTAAACATTAAGCGTTCAAAATGACTTTGGACGGGGAATGGGCATGCCTGTTGGACTTAAAAGAAACGGTCCTGCAGGCAAAACAGCAGTCGGTGAGGTGGCTGCGAGTGCGGTTACAATGTGCAAGACACAACTAATCCATCAAACTAAAAAATACTGAAGTTTGCTGAAGGTGGATAACACAAATCTACGTAACTCAGAGGAAGGCACGAAATGGGATGAATGCTATTAAGTGCAAAGTAAAATAAATTACCTTCAAATGTGCGATGGTGCGTAGATGCGGTGCTGCTGCTGCTGCTTCTGTTGGAGAATTAGTTGTCAAGCGCAAGCCTGCAAATTCCACCAATTTATGATTGGTTTCTGTGCCGTGCCTGTCTGGCTATCGCTCCCATTTCCCGACTGCTGTGTGTCCGTCCCTCTTAAAGGAGGTAGAGGCAGAGGCGGTGAGTTAAGGCTGACGGTGGCGGAGGAGGAGGAGGAGGAAATGATGAATGCGTACACGCGCCTGTGCATTCGCCATGACTCTGTTCGCCCTACTATGCCTCCCCATTGCTGTCTCAGTTCAGTGATCCAATGGCAACTGTGACGTAACCGGTTGACAACTTTACTTAACCACGCATTATTCGTCCAAACAGCGAAATTGCACGCAACAACATGCTTAATAACATAAGCCAATTAAAAATAGCAGCAAAAAGGCCATTTCAATTTTGTAGCAGTAGGTAGGCACAAAAGACCGCTTTTATGCGTATCTTTACGAAGTTGAATCAAAGTATTAGCTAAATGTATTAATTCCAAACATTGCCATAAGATTCTGTTTGTGTCTGAGTAAACGCGATGAATTTTACTAAAAATTCCGACCTAAAACATTAGCCACGGCAAAACGGATTTAGCTGCTTGTTCTGTCAGACCCAAATTCATGCTGTTTGTTCGGTCTACTAACCAATTGCGATTCTTTATGGACAGACGTCACTTAGAAGTGTGCGATTCTGTTCCTGGACAGTTTGAATTCTTATCAAGAGTGCCAAATACCAATGGTTTCTGGATGTTACTTTGCTCAAACTGACTCGCACAAGCAATTTCCCTAAATCTGCACTGATAATTCCCCCCCATTGCAACGATCTGCTTGTAACGTTGACTAACTCTTCTTACTCATTTTTACTCAGTAGAAAGGTCATCATCACTACAAAACCTTTGCCTTAAACATAATACGATCACTGATACTTGACGTCACTTTTATAAAGAAACGCACTCTTTTACTCTTATTCAAGGTATTTTACTGAATTACGATAAAACAATGCCAGCCTGAAGTGCGCACTCGACTCCTACGGTTTTAATTTCCTATTTGGCAGAACGGCGTTCTCACCGAAACGTCAAACGTCAATTTTCTCTTTATTATTGCATGGCTTAGTAGGTCATATAGATAATTTATTGTTGCGCAGGGCGCTATTAAGATTTCCTTACTTCAATTGTATTTAGAGGCATTCATTTACCTATATTTTACCAGAGGGTGAGAGACCCAAATCGAATATTCTGCTATTCATATAAATTGTTCCAATTCTCGACCACACACACAATTTAATTACTATCCATTAGCAATTTTATTCTAATTTATTTAACCTGATTGAGTCTTGAAGCCCCACAATCTTCTCTGTAGGTGTGCGTGTCTGATCACCTCGGCTTTCCGCTACAGTCAAACATTGCAACAACAGTGTTTGTTGAATCCATCGTCTCGTTAGGTCTTCAAGAGTGACTTACATGCCATGTCGATCCATAAGTTAAAATGATTTTACTCTTGTTGATAGCGACGTTAAAAAGTTTTAGAGCAGGTAAATCGATGCCACCAAAAATTAGCGCATATTTGTTTTGGTATGTTTGTTGTACTCGTAATTTTTTTCCACCTACTTTTCTCCTATGAAAAGGCACAAAATGTTGCGAAACCTGACCGAACATGTGTTTCAAAGCCAGTGGTTTGGATAGGTTATTCAAAGATTAAATGAAATTTATGACAAAAAGAAAGGAAATTGCAGCGCATTTTTTATGCTCCACAAGATGATGAACTACATGTATTATGTTCTGGTGGTGAGGATGAATAGGCGATCGGAACAGAAAGGGATAGCATTAGCACTTACGGGACAGCACAGCCCAGCTGCATGGTTTGTGCTTGTTTAGAGGGTCAGTGTTGTTAAAACAGCCCACCTGCATTAAACACATATTGGAAGAAATTAGGACTGGATGCTTTGCGCAGTCTTGGTGGTCTTCCGGTCTTTGTTTTAAAAACGTGCTTAAGTCTCAAATGAGTAGCCTATTTTAACCGATCAGCAGTGTTTGATGAAATGCGAAAATGTTCTTGCGTTTGCACATTGAAGGTCAATCCCGAATATCTTCTATCTAGTCAGAATATGGAGTACCGTTTCGAATGTTTATCGAATGCCGGAACTTCGAAGATCGTTTTGGTGCTTTTGTTAGGGAGACTACGGAAGATTTGTGCCGAGTGGAGGTTGGGCATGGGATATTTGTACCGAGGCCATTTAATAGAGGATGCTGCCACCAGCGTGCTTTTGGTCCGGTATGATCCAAAGGCAGTGACACGGGCCAGTTTGTCTGGCAGCGGATTTTGGATGCAAAATTTACGCATGGAGGAATCAGACCAAAATTCGCTTCAGAAGCACAACGTTAACTTCCACAGTCTAAAAAGCACTTACCGTTTTTAAAACAGTTATTTTTTGATCAAAATCTACCATTTTTTACCGACAATCGTCCACTTTATTCATATGCACGATATTTTTGTTCCACTTCCATAGGTACCAAAACTAGATGTCATTGGTTCTAAAGTGAGTGGGATACGCCTAATAAGCCGATTTTTAAAGGTACTTAAATATGCAGTTCCTACCTTCGCTGAACAGAAGGCTCCTTTACTCGTTTCATAAGCGCCTCAGATTGGGAGGCTAAAAAGGAAGAAAATTATCTACTTCGGTCGGACTTACTCGCTCAGGGTCGCGATGGTCCCTGGCTCAGTCTATTGTCGCTGATTGTGTTGGTGAGTAAAACGGTCTTAATTCAAAGCATCACTCGTGTTCCACGACCATTGCCGTACCCATGCTAGCTCGCCTTTTAACTAATGTCACAGTTTTTATGGCATGAAAAGAAGCCAAGCTTACTTACTCAGGTGATGCGCTCCCCTCCTCCTCATGCTAATGTCAGTTTTATCTGAGGTCATCCGGAAGTCTTAGCACGAACCTCAGCCTGTGGGGATATGATGAGCTAAACGCCAGGGTTCCCTAGGGGTCATTCGGTCAAACAGAACGACGTATTAGTTTAAGAAGCCACTTAGGTTACGTCAACGCGACAGACCTTAACTACCGTGTCAACCTCTCGATGGTCGGTATGGTTGGCTTATGGTCTTCATGGGTTTATTTTCAATACATTGTTAAGTGAACGACGATGAAGGCGGTTCCAAAACCCGCTCTATCGGTGGCTCTAAATGTAGAAATGCCTAGTATTATGCTACTTTAGCGCTTTATTTTGGTATGAATGTATTGTTCGACCTGCAAATACACTGCCGTTAAGAGTTGGAGTGTCGAATGTGCCACGCAATTTGAACTGAAATGATTGCGTCAGTCATGCAGCCGACTTTATTCCTAGGTCTGCGACGCACACGCGGCCGAAGTGCACACTCGATTTGCAAGCAAAGTTGATTTATTGCATTCTTTTGTCTGTTTAGACAGATGGAAACTAAACGCCCCCATAAAGAGTAAGGCAGACCACATAGGCAGTCAATGTGAATGGATGCATCAACGTTGCATAGAACTGCAACAGCTCTAACAGGGCCGCCTTGGTTTTAAAGTCAAACTGGTTCACAACATTTTTTACAACTTAACAGACTATTTAACTTCACTCGGCATAATTACAAAGGCAAATCAGCTAGTGCTATCCACGACTTTGCTGGGCTAGAGAAATTTAAAAAGTGGGTGAAATTTGGCCTAGTGATTTGCGGTTTGAATATGCACCTGGCCAAGATGATGCGTTGCGATTGCCTACGCCTATGTGGATAGGGCGCAGGAAGTAACGGGTCGTCAATGTGGGATTGAGACGCACAAACTACATACTATTATCGCCGATGTTTGATCTGAGTACTATCATACTTCGTCACCGATTTTTCATAAAATATTAAATCACCTGCACGCTTTATAACTCCCGATAACACTCTGGCACTAATCCACAATCCTTCAACCTCTCTGCAAACACTCTTACGCTTTGAAGCTTGGCAGAAATTGCACTTTTAATCATTTAAAAATAGCTGGATTGTTAATGTTAAAAAACTGGCAGTTTCATTATTAAAATAACGTATTCAACCTGCTTCTCCTCCGCTCAATATCCCCACAGATCGTGTATGTAATAGCAGCGCCAGTTCTCTGTGTAGGCAGTGTTTTACTTTGAGAACACGAGAGAGTTGTTTTCCCTATTTGGAAACAACCAGATCAAGTCACAATGGAAGATTAGGCTTGTGTGCAAAGCAATGGAAGGACTGGTTGAGACACCGAGTCGTGCGCTGCGCAACCACACAGGGCATAGCGAAGGCACTGTCCGTACGAGTGACTGATCGAGTTCATTGTAAACCTGCGGAGGATTGGTGACCGATCAGCCAATCACAGTGGAGCAGGTTTCTATATTTAGTGGTTCTTTGTTGACAGAACCAGAGCTGGGTCCCATTGTTGTCATGTCTCTGAAGTCGTGTGCGAGTGTTGCTGACGCAGATTGTGACGTCGTTGTCTTCGTCAACGATACCATTCGTTCGCTTGGGTCAGAATTTTCTTCGATTGAAAAAGCCCTCACCACATTTGAGGAGGTGTTTGCTTTAACCTAAAACGGCGGTAACGAGGGAGTTTTTCGTCAGCTAAAGAGGCAATATCTTTTAATTTCAGGTAAATCCCAAGTTCTTCGAGTCCTGTGAGATCATCCCATTCCCCGAGCATCAGTGTCTGAGATTGGTGAGCGTCAACTTTTATTTTAAGAAATACCACTGTTCATGAATTTGCCATTGCTGGTCAAAGTGTGAGCTCAGCACTGTCCGCTAATGATCAGTATGTCTAGATGTACTAGTTACTGCTGACACGCTTCTTATGGTTTGGGGGGTTCATAAAACTAATTTTCCAAATTGTGCCTCAATTACGTAGCTCAGAGACAACGGCATAGATTATTTTTAAAAATTTAAATATTTTAATACATCAATTTCAGCTCAGTGTCTGTTGATCTGAACTATCGTAGGCTCGATGTTTCGGGTCCAACTCTAGGCACTGTGGCTATCTGAGTATTCGGCGAGTCCGCGCATGTCGCTTTTCTTCGCAGTACCTACCGAATTTTGGAGTTAAATATTTTTAACCTCTGAACTCTTATCGAAGATGCTAGTGACCCACTCTTTTTACTCAAGTGTCTGCTGACTCACACTCGGGTTCTGCGACCTCTCGAAAGTGAGCTTGACCCTGTAGGAATATTTTACCACCGCCAAATTTCAGTGTCAAATTCGAACTGCAGAAAATACATGACTTTCGGCAAATAAAAAGCACCAATAAAAGGAGCCCTGTGTAAAGCCCAATTTAATTTCCGTTTCTCATATATGTGTAAAAATTAATTCATATTAATATTTATTTTATCGCGCGTCCTTTCTTGCCTTAGATATATTCTTCGACAGGTCTACTTCATGGGGATACCGCAGACAGCCGCAACATTTCGGATGCGGCTTTCAAAGCTCTCAAAAAGTATGTAAACTGTAATAGATACGAAACTAATTATTTCTTATTTATGAGCAACCAGAGAGGGTTTCTAAAATTTTCCACAGTATCAATGAGCGATTGCTATGGAAAGTGAGGATTAAAAGTTGACAACATCGTAAAATGCTAGCCCAAATAGGTAAAGATGCATCAACATAAGACTTTTGCTTTCAATCACAAATGAGGTATAAGCTGGGCCTTTGCACTGTAGAGCACATCATATTGGCTGTCGTAAACCCCTTTTGGTGCTGGGAGGCATTGCATCTGCACCGAAAGATGCTGTCTGGATGCAGAAAGAGTTCCCCCTGCTCAACGCCATTCTTGGTGCTTTACATGCCCTCTACAACGTAAGAGATTTATTTCGACATGCATTAAGAATTCCGATTGTGGAAACCTCTTATAAAGGTTTAAAGGCTTCGAAGGCTTTTTTTTCTTAGCCACTTGAACTGCGTGAGGCATTTCCTGAGAAGGCGAAGAAATTTGATAGTCTGTTGGTGTTTGGTGCCTCGGAGAGAATCTTGAAGGTTGCCTATGCGATGGAGGAGGGGCGACGTGTGGCCCGAGACATCGCAGGGTCGGATCCAGAGCGGATGTCTGCTCCTCGAATTGTTGAATACCTAAAAAAGGAATTCGCCTCCGCGATTGGGGTGGTGATGGAGGCGCAGGAGGTCGACACCTCTGCATACCCCCTCATGGCTGCCGTTAACAGAGCCGCTTCAGGTGAGTTAGTCACTCTGTATATCAGGGCCGTCGGTTTTCGCGGTAATTGCGACACCCTCGAATTGCTTCAGGGATTGTGCGTCATAATGGAAAAGTGGTTCATTTGAGCTATACGGGAGGTTCGGCCGTGGACACGACGCTCTTTCTGATCGGCAAGGGCATCACCTTCGACACTGGCGGAGTGGACGTGAAAGCGGGAGGCGTGATGGCAGGGATGCATCGAGACAAATCTGGGGCTGCAGCAATAGCGGGCTTTTTCAAGACCCTGAGTCTGCTCAAGCCGAAGGGTCTCTCTGTCCATGGTGCGCTAGCTCTTGTTCGCAACAGTGTCGGTTCCGACGGTTACGTGGCGGACGAGATCATAACTTCGCGTGCGGGTCGGCGTGTCCGCGTGGGTAATACAGACGCTGAGGGGCGTATGGTCATGACTGATCTGTTGTGTGAAGCAAAGGAACAGGTAGATCTAAAGTTTGTTTAAAAACGTATTCTTCTTTCTGACATGGGTTCCCATTTTCATTACCGAGTGCTTATTTCAGACATATTCACAATCACTGGCCGAAAGGGGAGATGGTGCCAGAAGTCTCATTGAGCAATTCGCGTTAGACAAAATCGTGTCCGCAACGTAAATGTTTTCCCGATTAATGCTAAATTGAATTTATTGGTCGCTGATAGGTGTATACCTTTAGAGAAATACATTGCTATTTACGAGGAATTAATTTGCAGCGTGGATGAATATCACGATAATCAATTTGATATTAACGTGGAGGCTTTTTGTGCCTGCGACTTAACTCGCTATACATTGGACAAGAAGGAGTCATTCTTCGCACTTGTTGGATCATAATTTTATTAGAAAGTCGGTTTTCTCGTGGGCTGCATCTCGAGTTTCACGAGAGTGGTGAAGAACTTCATGTTCAATTAGCATCACTTGCGTGAGGAACTGCTTCGAGGCGATGTTAAAAGTATTGGACTTCTAGTTACAGAACGCCAATGGTCCAGTCCAAAAGGTGTTCACGCTTTTATGGCTGTTTATTTTACTGCCATTGCTTAATGATTTGTTTAGATGACACAGATGTCAATTTCATTTCCTAAACTTCCTCGCTTCTCAATAAACAGGTAAAGGACTTTGTGTTTTTTTTTACAAAAACCCTCGAAAATATTTGTGTGGCAAACATTCCAGATGCCAGCTTTAAAGTGCGGAATTATTTCTAACGTTCCACAGAGTACAGCCTGTTAGGGAGTTCGAGTCTCCGTTGCTACATGGCGAAATGTGACTATGGCATAATTTGGCGTATTTTAATTCTGCTACTCTAAGACATTAAATATTTTGAGATACCTTTTGTTGGCACCATTATTGGCATAAATAATATCCACCAAACTGGACCCTCGACTCGGAATCGAGGAATATAGGAAGTAGCACCTACGTGTAGTGATTACTTCACGCCCAGATCCGTACCAATAAATAAGTTAGCACTTTCCAAACCTTTCACACGTTAAACCTGATTTTCGCTATAGGCGCTGAATGCCGTTAACCCGTTCCTTTTTACATTCGCTACACTGACTGGCCACGCGGTTCGCGCCTACCAATGCTATACCGTAAGCGTCCCGATTCAAGTCAAAGCTACAGCTGCCTATGTCCACACGCGCACTACATAGAGTGTGTATTTCCATTTTAGGCTGTCATGGATAACGGTCCGGCACGTAAGCACACTGTCGCAATCAATCTACAGAGGGCGGGTGATCAAGTCTCTGACATTGCTGAGGTGCTCATACAATAGCGTTTGGACATGGCTTAAAAGTCGTGAAAAGGCTACGTCTGTATTTTGTGTAAATGCAGGTATCAACAATACGCAGAGAGGACTACGAAGTAGTCAAAGGTCATACGGAGTACGAGGATCTCCTTCAGTGCAACAATCTTCCGAGCAGTGCAACCCCTCGTGGGCACCAGTTTCCAGCAGCCTTCATGATTGTTGCTAGCGGGTTGGACGAGGTCATTTTTTCTTCTGCTCTTTCAGTTAAAGTTTTGGTCTACAATCAAACGAGTTAAATGATGCGCGTAAAGCTCCATTCATTAAGCCTTATTAAAGTTGACTTATTTTTGCCTGCTCACTTACTGCTTAAACTACCCTTCGTCCGTGTAGCACGGCCTTGGATGTGACAAGAAGCAGCTGCCCTACACGCACCTTGACATCGCAGGTAGTGCTGGTCTCATTGACACTCTCGCAACCGGTGCCCCGCTGATGATGTTTACCACCATGTACGTCCTCCCACGTCTCTGAGGTCAAAGAATTGTTTTACACCAATTAATGGAACATTAATGAGCCTTTTTTAAATTTTACAATGATTGCTTTATGAGCACCTTCTAATCTTTCCTGTTCTACCCTGCATCAGCGGTGGAGGTACCCAGTTGACTTGTGCTCTTCGCTTACATGGGGACCGCATAACGTTGTACAGCTTCTTTAACGCGTTAATTATCACGACTTGGTTCGTGCTTTAACATCTAGTCTTGCTAACTTTTCATAAGCAGCCGTACGTCAAGTTCTAACGTCAGCACTGCGTTCTGTAGACGCTGGTGAACACAGGATTTCATCAACTTTGTCCTTGTGTCAGTCTACTTAATAACGTACAACTTAAGACGGTTCAATGTAGCTTACGTACTCCATCGCCTTTTGCCACTTTGCCCTTACTTTAATCCCGTCATTCATATTGGGCGGGTTTGCGTTCACTTTAAAAATGTGCACCGTGTAGCATGTGAAAGAACCTTGCAACTACCCGAGGTGTCAATTCAGTTGTTTATTACCTCTCCACGGGCGAGTGGTGTACTGCACATTCTAAAGTGTACAGTTCTGAACTTGAGTCTTACTTTAGGTGTAAGAAGGTTTGACGCGCTGGTGATGGAAACGGCACCGACGAAGCACTGTAACGCTGACACGGGAACTGAGGTTACGGAGGCTGAAAAGTCCGCTTAGTACAAATACTGTTCTTAGGGGCCACCTTGGTGATCACAACCAAATGAGTTCAGTTGTCATTTACACTAACTTTACCTTAAGCTGCAACAGAGTGTCGTTGAAAGCTTCTCCTTAGAATCAAGTTATGCTACCCTTAAATGAACAGAAATGGAGTTGTGGTGCTTTGGGATTTACTTGTATGCAAAGGGGGACAATACTGGTGTAGAGTGTGTGATGCTGGTGAGCTGGAGGGCCGGATTGCCACCGGTGCAGCCCAATGGTCGTGCCGTTCGGTGGTCGCGTAATCAAAACCGCGAGTTAAATAAACAACCAAAGCATTACAGGAGTTTATTTATTCTACTCTCATGTAAACATTCGTATTGAGGTCACAATTTTGGTGGTGTTACTTTTTTACGGCCTACGAACGAATAATTTGTAGTGTTGGGCATAAAACGTTCGTCTCTAACAGGCGGATTTGGATTTGGCAGCAGTAATTTATTCAAAGCCTATCCCCAAACCGCAGACTATTGCCCATCACTAAGTCATGATAAAATTGAATTCCGTGCCCACCCGAAAAAAATATTAACAAATAATGAATTCCCGAGTAAGAACGACCTGGAGCCATATCCATCCTGAGGGGGCGTCCAGGGTGCGCTTTCTAGTTCTCGAGTCTGATCATCACGAAACTTTTGTCGTTAGAACGGTACCGCATTTAAGAGTACGATGGCTAGGGCGCATTTAAAGCTGTCCCAGCAAAAAGCTCGATTTGCCGTAGGAATCATTCATTACTGTGACTACCTTATAAGTGGATTAACAAGTGCATCAAATTTCTTCTGAAATGCCGAGATTATTTGGAAACAAGGATTACTTACTGTCCCGAAAATGGATTCACAAACAGCCAAGCTCTGTTTTGCAAGTAGAAATGAGGTGGGGATTTTAGTACCTCTATAATCTTTCATGACTTGTGGCCCAAAACATTTTAGCCCATCGGCCATGGATTTTATTCAGCCTTGCCCTCTAACAGTGAAAATTTTATAAAGACAATTACGTGGATCAAAATAGAAAAATCTGTGCTTTAAAGAAGGAGGCTTTAAAGTAGCGTAAAATAATTCTCTCCTATTCGTGTTTGACACGAGCAAATACTATCTTACTGCCATCCCTCGTTCCGAACGTACAAATGCATTTCTTCATTGTACTTTTGGATGCCTCACTCTCCATCAGCTGTGCGTGTGCTCCACTCCCCGCCTTATGCCAGCTCACTTCTTGTAATCCACTAATGAGCATCTGCAGTGTTGAAAACCAGATAGTACATCGCGAAGTTGACTTTTGCTAGGGCAGGGCATGCGATAATGAAGTGCATCTGTGTCCACACAAAAATTTGATGTCAGGAATAGAAAATAGCAAACTGAATAAAAAATAGAATCTTCACTGCCAGTTTATAAAATCCCTAACGTTAGGACCGTGGGTAGAAACCCATTACTCCAGTATCATTCCAGCTACCCATATAAGACATTTTAAATGTACGACAATGCTCAATGCTTCTGCTCAGATAACCTGCAAAAGCGTGTACACACCCCTCACCTTACTGAGGTGCTAATATTGCTTTGGTTTTACCTTACTTTACTACTTATGTGTGATAGTAGACAAGGTTAAGAATGGCATCGCGCACATGTGATTGGCAGACGGGATCAGCGTCGACAAGTCATTTTTAAGTGAAGTACTTCTGGAACACCGAACTCGTAATGCTAAACCCACTATCACAGCCGCGATTGCTTCAGTGAAGTGGGTTGGCTATGTTGACTATTAGAAGCATCTCTCCCTAAAGTCGGTTACCTAAAACAACCTTGGAGATCTAGTGTGACTTTTTGCTGCCGAATGGCCCGATATCAAATGTGACAAAATAAAAAAGGAAAATAAGCATTTTTCAAATATATTTCACTAAAGTCGGTCGTCTCACTACTTTTGACGGGCTGCCTAAGTCAAATAAGCAGCATCTTTCCCCAAACAGCAGAAAACTGTGAACCCAGTTTTCTCCAATATTGCGTGGCCGTCAGGCATGTACATTAATTAAAAGCCTGTAATCTAGCTAAAAATTGTTGGTTTTGAAGCAGTTCTGGTTACCATGTTTTACGCAATTATTATTAACTAAACTTACCCAAGGTGGAATAGATTTCCTCGAGACTTGATCTTGTGGGTGGTTTCAATACTCTTGGATACAAGCCTTTTTGAGGTCCGTTCTAATTCGTATTGCATTTTTCTTTCGTTGGCTGACGCAGGCGATTTAATGTGTGGAAAGTTTTTGTCTAAGTTTTATTTCAGATTGTTTCGTTATACCCTATAATAATTGGCTGCTTGGTTATAGCTGCGTTCAATGTCACTATGCAGTTACATTCATTCCAGCATGCTGTGATCAATCTATTGAGAAAGGAGCCACCCGTATATTTGTGCATACATCATAAATGTTCATTACGTATGGCAGATGGGGACAGCTCATTTGTCAGTGCCAGTAGAGGGAATGGGATTATTTATACAGGACAGACGAGTGAACGGGATTGTGAAAATGAGGGAATCGGCAAAATTTGAGTAAAGAACGGGGCATTGGGTGCGTCGATGGGACGAGATCTCGAACTCACTTAACTGCCGGCGCTGGCCAGGAGGTTATAGAGGTGCTCGTCGTTGATGCAGCCTCGAATGAACTCCTCCTTAGAGAGAACATGGTCGGAGTTGAGATCCATCTTCTTGAATATTGCATGCGTTCTCACTTCCGAACTGTTCTCGGGGCTAGGATCCGTCTCGCCCACCATCAAATAGATGGCCTAATAGTAGCGGTGTTAGGTATGATTTAATGTCTAGCAATCACTGTGTTTGACGCATCTAAACACAGACTAGGTATTATGCCAAATAGGAGTAGCCTCCTGATCTTTAGAAATGTTTGTTTCCAAGTAAAATTATATTACAAATCAAGTTCTTTTCCTACCACAGCAGCTTTATGAAGGAGAGCCAGAAGTCACAAACAGAAATAGTGACATATTTAATTTAAGTGAATTTTATTTTAGGATTAACATTATCATGTTTGCATACCTAGTAAAATTTTGTAAGAAAAAGCAATGACAGTTTACCCTGAGACATTCAATTTTAGTGAAATTGTTGAGTAAATGACCCTAGCCGGTGGGTAAAGTAGACGCTGTGCTAGACACATTCTATGGGGCACGCTATCAACCGCTGGAAATGGCCCGACTGAGAGTTCGGAAACAACACATTGGGTCTTAAAATTGGAATTTTAAGCAAAAGAAAATATCCTCCCATACTCGATTAGTCTATCTTGTTCACAAGGTGCGTTTTAATGCAAAAAAAAACATTGAAACTAAACATTAGCAGAGTCCCCTTGGGATAGAGGCCAACGCAATGTTCCCAACTCGATGGCTTTGACTTTTTCATGGTTCTATAGCCGCATTTGCATCGCGTGCGAATGAGCAAAGTGGGTTAGTGAATACCTTTATTTGAAAGATTCTTTATCTGATTATGCAATACAGTCGGAAGGCCCTTGAAGGCACACAAAAGCAACAAGCCAGATACCCAAGCCAGTAAAGTCCGAATGTTAAGTTGTCAGAGGTTACATCAAATCGCTCCATTCCGAGTGTCAACACAATTTTCGACCGATAATCTCGGGACTCCTGATACCACCAAAACAGTGAACATTTTAACTTCCGCGCTTTGCGACGATGGTGAATGAACGATCACTCAAACGCACCAATTTCATCAAAATTTTGCCGCACGACAGAAATATGATTGATCTGTAGCTTTTCGGACGCTTAAGAGATGTAATTTGGGGTTGAAATGTACCTCCAAGGCTTTTGAAGTTTGCCAAAAAGTGCAATCACAGAAATGAATGCAACACAATGTGTTTGTTGATTAAATAGTCATTAAGGTTTAACACAAATGCAGAGTCAACCATTTTCTTAGCAGTCAAAACCTGCTTTTGCTCTTTTTATTCTTCTTCGGAGGCAAAAAAGTAAGGACTGGTGGAGAGTGAGAGCAATAGCTTACAAATACGAAAATCTACGAGGGCTACGAGGATCGTAGTTTAGCTATTTGAAAGTTATCCACCAAGGAAAGCTTTTATATGAAAAAAGACGAGTGCTTCTCTTTGTCTAATTAGAGTTTGATCGACGCCAGTAATCTGATGGCTACACCTCAGCAGACATCTGTTGAGTGGCAGTATTCACTTGACGTATTTAAAACGAGCCCTCCTATTTAGTGCTTTCTATCAAGTCAAAAAGCATTGGTTCTTTACAATAAATCTCAATGAGATGCGATTCACCGAAATTGAAGCCTCTATCAAAATTTGCCTTCGTGTTTTAAGGGGAGGTTAAAGTGCTTCCGTGTTGTTGTCTATTGTTTCATCCCTCTTTTCTTGCAGCGGCACATCGAAACAACAATAATAAGCTGATTTTGTGAAAAGAAATGACTGTTAATAGAATGGAATGTAAATAACGCTGAGGGTTTGGTCGAATTCCAGGTAATCCATTTTCCGACTTTACCTTTATAATTTCATTCATTTCTGACTCCTCGATATGTCCGTTCCCGTCAATATCGTAGAGCTGAAAGGCAAGGCCAAGTTTTTCCTCGGGACCGCCGCTCTGGGTTATGCTGATGGCCTACAAGGTAAACCATTGGGTGTCTCTTTGGCGACTGGGCCTGGTGGATGTGCACAGCTAAATAAACTGAATGACCCTCGCGCTGAACTTGCCTGCATTAATGTCCTCTGAATCCCATTTGTGGATTCCGGTACTGACCGAATTAACTGCTTCGGCACCATACGTGCACAGGAAGCCGTGAGGCAAAGGTAGATACTACCTTCTCGTTAAGTGTTAAGTATGAGTGGGAGCAAGAAATTATAAAAGCGGACCAACAATTGTCTGCATTCCGTACACCTAATTGTATGCAAATAAATGAAGTCATGTAAGTTCTCTAGCTTCTATTGTTCTTAGCTGGCAAAGGGTCTTATCGAAGCGAGTCGTCATGCATCATGTAAATGTGGATTCGCATTTCCAAAAAAAGTGACGCTGACTTGCCAATAGCACTATTTAATTTTCACTGACTATTTCAAAGAAGGGGATTGTGCAAAATGCCAGACCGGTCAAGGTAAGCAGCCGTTAGGGCAGTCGAAAATCTCTCTCCATACGAAGGGTGTGTTTATTTTCAAAAGAGGTGTAAGTAAACCAGTCTTCACAAGACGTTTGCGAGGAAAAAGGACGAAAGCTTAGCGTCATCTTAAACAATTCAACCGCTCTCATTTAATGGAAACCCGAAAAGGCTGGCAGTAATAGGAGCCCATGCAACATGCTCTATGGGATGACAAAGGCCAACTGTACGGCAAGTGAAGACTTGGGTTGAGAGTAATGGACAAAGATTTTGAATGAAATCAGATTTTGCATTTCGGCAAAAGGTGTAGGGACTTAGATGATTAATGAGCAGCTGGAAGAATCCTTTAATCACTAAGATTAGGGAAATAATTACTTCATCGTTATGCTGTCCCAACTCAAAGTGCGTGTGCGCATGAGTAAATTTGTCAAACGCTCATAACAGCTGCTTTTTCAAGCGCAATACGCAATAAAATAACCGGTAATTTTCAATCGCAACTCTCCAATGAACTAAAATTGCTGGGCACATGTGAACGCTGGTATTGGCACCTCAAATAAACATACACCAAATCGTAAGCTGGACGGGAGGTGGGTTCGCCAAGAACCAACGCATTTTATTTGGTCAATGCAACAATCAAGTTACTGCTCGTAGAAACTACTGTATTCTTACGGAGAGGAACTCGGAAAAGTCAATTTGGCCACTGTTGTCTTGATCGAAGGTGCGGAAAAGGTGGGCGTAGAAGTCCTTGGCCTTTCCGTCGGGGAAGAAATGAGTGTACATATCTAGGAAGGCGCGTCGATTAAGCTGACCAGATGGGCAGTCCTTCTGCAAAAGAAAAAAGGGAAATGATTTGTGACCGATAGTCGGCGAGACTATGTGGGATAAAAGCCAGACATTTCCAGACGTGTAAAGCTGCCTGTAATTTTAAAAATCTTCAGGTAAGCCGAGTAGAAACAGTGCGTTTTTGTTGGAAGTTGTACACTTTATTGCATTTTTGACCCAAACTCCCTAAAAATGATGGTCTGATCGCGCCAAAAACAAAATTTATGACTATTAGATGCTGCTTAAGCAAAGCACTTTAACAAAATACGCACAGCGTTGGACTTTTCACGCTCCATCATTTTTCCACTAACTGCATCAACACTGAGCCATAGCTAGGGAAAAGGAAGTCTCAGAAAGGAGTACACCCTCAATAATGCTGCGAAGGCCTTTTTCCACAGTCGAGAGATGACAAAACAAGGGAACGAACAAACACAACCTCCTTCGTATCTTTGGTTATTAATTTTCTTACCATCATAAAGGTCTTCCAATATCTTCAAATCATCTATTCTGGGTGCAAATAACATCGCCCTGCCTATATGGATGTGCCGAGACTAAACCCAACAGCTGACTACAATGAGCATAAGTGGCATCCCCTTTAGTTACTTTAAGATGAAACGATTCCTGGATGCTGCGCATGACTTGTGGGTTGAAGTTTACAAAACTGACGTGTTCTGGAGGGGCAATCATTAGACTTGGAGGAGGAGTCAAGAAGGCAAATAGCAAAGGATGACTTTGTCGTGAAAACTAGTAAATGACGATTTTCATTTAGGATGGATAAATTTGGTGGAAGCTTGTTTATGCAAGTGGATGGCAATACCAACAATAGAAGTGGCCTATAATAGTCAGTAGTGCTTAATTAAGAGACAAATGGAAATTCCCGCATTTGATTTGAAGACTGAGATTGGAAGTTTGTTTGCTATTTTGCTACTTGCTTAGGTGTAGTGAAGAATATCCAAGCGGCAAAACTTCCGATACCGATTCGTACTAACGTTGGCCCGCCTATTTTCCGCAGTTTAGGGTTTAGAGGTTGGATGAGGTTGTATAGGTGGCCCTTGGGGCCGATTACCAAAACAACGTGATGATCCTCCTGGCTGGAATTATCACGCATTTTAAACCGCTTCTGGGTGTTCAAGCAGACTTACCTCTATTTTTACCACTTAAACACCTTGTTAATAACTCCACTAACTTCTCCCACCTGCAGGTACTATGCACTCAATAGATTTCCCAATAAAAGCATGAAGGTAATATCATCAATGCCAGAGCCTCAGAAATGAGTGTTAGGAATTAGTTACTAATGCCAAAGGACATGATGTGTCGGAGTGACTAAATTATTTAAAAATACTCCAAGATTACTACAATGCGCTTCTGCTAGCGTTTTTTAGCAATTCGAATCCCACACACTATAAAGTGTGTTAAGACTGAGGAGCTGCTAAAGATGGTGACACCAAGAGCGAAGTTTAGATGGACTCGACGGGAAAAGGTTTGGATGATTAGCGAGTGAGGTTGGTCAAACGATGCCAGGATCTAATACAGATGCCGAATGAGCTGACAGACCAATTTGCTCGCTGTGCCCAAAGCCCATTAAGATTATGATATGTCGAATCAAGGATTAAATAAGCTAACTACTATATATATGGAAATAGACTTCCAAAACCGTTCCACAGTCCATCATAAAAGGAGCCACAAATTGTGCTGCCTCTGGCCCAACCCTCATTAGCAGATTTGGCGGTGTTAAGCGATGGTACAGGGAACAGTCCAGGCATGTTTGAAGAGGAATTTGTATGTTGATAAATAAATTCAGTAAATTTATAAAAGAATTGCAAAATTACTAAGCGAATTGGGTTTAAGTAACCCTTTCCAATGCTCCACTGATGCTGACTTGCCATACGCACTTTAGAAAAGGAGTACTTAAACGTGAACGAATGGAGCTTGTTTGAGTTATAGTAGATTTCAATACCGGTATTCTGTTTACTGTTGACAAGACTTGATATGTGCACAGACTGAAATACTAGTTTGGAGGATGGATTCAAACACTTACCAGGAATATGTTGTGCCATTTCTTGATCTGTTTTTCGGTAAAGTGTGTTTTTAAAGCGAGAGCTCTGATCTCTGTTCGAGAGAGATGATGCTTTCCATGGATAGCCCCCATTCGTCTGGATCACATAGATAAAAATGTTGGTTTCTCTTCCAATTCGTTATTTCCCTCAGGACAGTGCAGCCAATAATAGTGTCAAGGCGGCGTGCAAGGTAGAAGCACACACACGCGCGCACGCATGCACGCACAAGAGGAAGAAGCCCAGGAATGCCGGGGGCAGGACCAGCTAAACGGGCAAACACGCGTGTGCGTACATGTCGGCTTGGATCCACCAATGCCCTAAAGCACTGACATAGATTTTTCTTTCAGTGACCTTGCAGCATCTTGATTGGTTCGTCAGGGGCAGGCCCCTGGTGAGTCATTGCGACACGAAATTGAAATCCTTATGTATGGTGTAGTTAGTGGCATACCTATACGGGGATATGCACGTACGAAAAGGCGGTCATCAATAGATGCCCTTGTTGTACCTTGTTTGTTTGACTGCCGGTTAAGGTTACCAGAGCGTCCCGGCCTTCGGGCCATGTCTTCTGTCGGTAGAGTCTATATAGTCTCCTCAAGTGTAATGCCTTCTTTTGTTCTCAAGAAAGTCTCGGGATACTACATTCGTGACATAAATAGTCTTCTACAAACAGCATATTCGCCGTGGCATCATAATGCACTACAAACTTGATTTCTAACTACTGTTTGATGGAATTATAATGCTGCTTCTCTTGAGCGCTCCTCATGGGTACTGTGCAAGTGGCATAAACAAATCCAGTAGGAAAATGAATAAGGATATTTTACGATTTTACCATAACTCTGGTCTGGGAATCCACAATGTTTCTACCATTGGTGCGTTGGAAGTGTGCAATACCTTCCTCCGCCTTAGCTGTAGCCTCTAAAGTAAAGCAAATTCGGGCTTCGTTTTATATTACTATCTACAAATTTACGGCTAGATGTCTGTTAGAGAGTTTTCTCAACAAGGTAATCGTGCTCTTCGATAACTACTTTGTCTGCTGATAAAACTTCAGCATACTGCTTTTCATGGGAGGCACGGCTTCGGGAGCTTAAAACGATTGCTTCTGAGACGGACGATTTGCAGACTTTGTAAAAACATGTTTTTTCTCACTGTTGCAAATACTCGCAGCTATATGCATTAGCATTCAAAGTGATGGTTGATGCTGAATTAAAAGATGTTGTTGAATTTAAGTAGGTCGCGAGGGAGAATACGAAATTCTGAATTGGAGTCAGTTTCCATTTCTCGAGAGTGCAGATATTCAGGAGGACTTGAAACTATTTTACAATTGCAATTACGCATTTGAAGTAAAAGTGTTGACAAAAATGCTTGAAATGTCTCGCGCATTGCTCGGTTACAGTACAGTAGACATCTCTAAAAATCAATTGGCTAAACTGTGTAAGACGCTGCCTTATGGTGGCAGAAGTTGGCATCATCTGGGGACTGAAGGGTCATACTCCATAAATGGCTTAACAATTTTCCACTATGGTTCACAATATGAAAAATTACGCATCTGGGGGAGTGAAGTTCCGTGTCTTGATTACGCTCCAATACTTCCAGATCGTCCTGTTTTCATCGTCATTATTTCACGCTAATCATACAAAGCAACTCAAATTAGAAAATCACTTATATTGCGCTGATAGGGCACATTTTAAGAGTGCTGAGAACTTTGGCGTGGATGTTCCGATGACTGATATAATGTGCAACCCGAAACCGAGTAATCGTAATGATATCCTTGTCCTAACATCAATTGAAAATACGTCGTTTTTGGTGTTGTGAATCCACTCAAATGCCCTCGTAGCACCGTGACACGGTGGCCTCAAAGACGCGCAATTCGTGCTGCATGTGTGCGATAATATCACGCCCGCAAATTGACGTTAAATCGAAATTAAAAGGATGTAGTAATAACTCCCGTAATGCCAGTTTGTCTAAAGGTAATCATCCTATGCAAAGTAATCAGATCATTTATAATTTAAATTGGGCGATTGGGCAAATAAACCGCTCTGCCCCCACTAGCTATAAAGGTATTCTGGTAGTGAGGTGTTTTCGTCCTTTTGCTGTATTCTAACCGAGCTCCATTACCAGTACCGTGGGAGGCAATACATTAACACCAGAAGGGTAGCCTTCAGGTTCACAAACTTCACTCAACAGCAAAATTAAAGCGTATAGTGCAACAAATTGCACCTCGAATATTCTGTTACTATTTGTCTAAAAAGGATTACCAATAAGTAGGATTTGCGGACTACAAAAATTGCGCATGAGGCACTTCAACTTCGAGTGGGAAGCGAGGTGCAAGAGACCATAGTTGATATTTTAGTCAGCATGCAAAAATTTTATTTAAGTAAAATAACTAACAGGAGGAAAAAACAAAACCTTCGTCTGAATGACCGAACTTGGGAAAATAAATTGATGTCCTCGTCTAAGCTTTCCGCTTGTCTCTGTCGTACATCCTCCGGTCACCAAAAGTACCTTAGGGTTAAGAGTGGGGCTGGTTTTGGGTATGAAATGCATAATAATTTGCAAAAGAAGTGCCTGTCTCGCATTTGAAGTTGGACACAAGAGGAAATTTGACCACTAGTTATAGTGATTGGTACTTGTATTCTTTTTCGTCTGTTTCCTTATAGCATCTCTCCACTTCCAAGGGAGACATCATTTGACTAGAAGCATAACAAACTAATCCTGCCTGTTTGACCACAAACTAAGGAGGGCTCCAAATGATTAATTCTCTCCTCTTTAAAATCCTGATTCCTTACTTGAATCAATGGTGCCGCTCTCAGCTAACCATCACTTTGGATTCTTAGCACGGAGAGAGTTAAATGTGGGCATGGGGTTGAATGAGCCACCTATTTTCTTGAATATTCACGAGTAAGTCCTAACACCCACCTCCTGTGCTCCAAGTGAGCCATAGCGAACCCATCTCAATTCGCAAGGGTACGGCATTTTCCCACCCGATAACTGAAGCTTTAAATATGACCCTCTTGAAGGCAGTGCACAAGGTTTGACTTTCCCTGGTTTACCTTACCGAAAAATGGTCCGGTCGATTTAAGCTAGTTGAATGACTCATCAGCAATCCTTATGTAGGCAGACTGGGCTTTGAGAAGTTAAAGATTTATAGCCCTTAAGTAAGAGAACTACAAAATGCTACGTGGAATCGCTCAATACCTACTAAGGTACTCTACAGGAGCATAAATGGGAATTGGGTGATAGGCAAGCAAGGAACCATGTAATCTGATTGACTTAATACCAGTAAAAAACGTCACCATGAATTGATGGATTCAAGCAATTTTAATCCGGTAATGCCCAGTACAGTTACCCGTACAAAATAATAATCTCTAAACAACGAAAGAGTAACTGCTTCCGTCTAGGACATTCAATGATAATTGCAAGGGTTATAGCAGGACCCAAGGTAATTCAACAGGAATGAACGAAGTCGATTTCAATGCGGAAGAGTAGTATTTCAGCCGTCAAATAAGGAGTTTTAGGGTTGAATTTTGAATGTTGAAGAAAAACTTGCTTAACATTGCAAACTGGTTTGCTTGCGATTCGGACGTGCATAATCCAGCTCGTGGAAAGTGCTATTGCTACAATTTAATGTTGAGTTCTCGGGGCAGTGGTAACAAGGATGGATAGGTACTGCTTGCAGAGTAGCAGGGCTACGGCGACCACGGCCGATGAAATGATCGCCCACTTGAGCGTAGTTTCACGGATTAAATTTAAATGCGATTAACTGAGACTGACAGATTCATGCGACGCAGCGCCCACCCCGCAACGACGACAGAAATATTTGAAGCAGCGTCCAAGCAGTCCTTGCCTGCTTGGATCTATAGTGGCTGTCACAACTGATGCTACTTGTAAAGACAAAGTAGAGGCACTACGTAACCCCAGAGGAGATTCAGCATGAGCAAGGTTTTGCTATCTGCTGATTCGCAAAAGGGTTCAAGAAACCCTGATATTTTGGTATACATACAGTGCAGACACACCCATTGAAACGTTAAGAGGCCAGAGAAAAATAAAATACGATACAAGAAAAGGTAATACTGGTTTCATGTTTTAAGCCACGGATGAGCGATGAGACTAGCTTTACCACGGTCGCCATAGTCGTATAGGAGTTCTTCCCCTGTAACGTTAAAAAGAGTGGAAGAGTTTAATGAATAACTGCCTGCACTGCAAAGGAACAGAATTAACGGCTAAATTCAACTTAAACAAAAAAAATAATAAAACCGTTTGCGGATAATGAGAAGACAATGCGAGAGGTGAACGCTTTGGATTTTGTAATTCGCGGTCTTCTATGGCACATTTTTTTCTGTTAAAAAACCCAACAGACCTGGTGGAATTTCGGTTTTCGCAAAAAGCGCCAGACGGGGAATCCCGTTGATGGGTATGACTTTGACGACGCAGTTAGGATGCAGTCGACTGTGATTGATGAGTCTGCCTAGCTTACCCGTCTCTTCGGTCGCATCCACGCAGTAGCGCTGATTCCTGGGCCGAAAGGATGATTAATTAGAGCCACTGTATCGCTTATAATAAAGGATGTTTAAAAAAGAATACCTCCCAGCCAATTAAATCAAGAAATTTAAAATTATCCGTGAAAAACTCAGTTAGATACAAACACCGATAAGCTAAACAGGAATCATAGTGCTTTGATAACCAGTTTGATAGTTATGCGACAATGAAGCTTTAAAAGGCTAAAAGAAGAGGCATTATACCCATGGGAGAAAAAGAACATGAAAGATCCCACGCTGGGGTCCTTTTTGTACTCAGCCTCGCGTGCACGCGCCTCACTGCCAGAGATGAGTTCACCAATGTACTCCACCACGAATTCGCCCGGAGAAAATTTTCGCGTGGTTATCACTCCACGACCCTTCTCTTCGGTAACCACAACCTGAAATAGTATTGCGAAGATGAACGACCCACCCACATAGTCAACATTACACCTCATAACTTACACAGTCAAAAACTGAGGTAAATATGGCTTTAGAAACCTATTTCTGCCGTAATAACCTTAATTTACTCAAAAATATGCCTAAAAGCGCTTTCTAAAAGAGGTATGTCTCGAAGTTCACTAACGGCCACAACTTAAACCAACTTCTTGGGTCAGTAAAGTAATAAACGGCCGGGAATCAGATATGTTGGCATGCCCCAAGGCGGTAGCCTACCTTGCGGCAACTTTAGAAACGGACTACCATAAGGTTTATCCAAAGCTAAGTAGTGATACATCCACACTGAGACGTCTACCTTAACTGCATATCCACAATAGGGAGAATACATTAGCAAGGATCAGCAAGTCTCTGAAGTTCAAAGACGAATGCATACCTTCATGCCAGACTCCTCACTTTTAAGAATGGTTGCAATGACTTCAGCCTCTCTTTGTTGCTAGAGCAATGAAGGGAAAAACATGAATCGCCGATGCAGATTCGGCCCTTTCCCAGGTTTGCAAAGTTAGATTTGAAAAAGTATTAAGAAAGGGTTGAGACTCAATAACCAGTCATCCATGAACACAAAACTCACAAAACACTTAGCAGCCAATGATCACAGACGCCACAGGAAATAGTTATTTCTTAAAGGGGCCTACGATCGCATTCAAGACAATAAGCACACAAATTCCAATGCCATTCAGCTGACTCTAATATCTAAACACCTTCAAATATGGTGACATTTACGTGAATATCTTATAGACAAATCATTCGACTTCAAGAGAATAGAAGCAAATGGTTAACTATTATTCCATGGATGACCTGCATAACTTTAGCGAACTGTCGGGCCGTTCGTCGGATGCCAAAGTTTGGGAGCTGAGTCTGCTGAATTCGTGTAGTGGCGGTTTTGGCCTGCAGCACAGGTGAACTGGCGCGAAGTTGCTTCTTGGGACTGAGAGAGCAGGCCTTGGGCTCTTGATGCTGGTGTTGCACTCCACTAGCAGAGGGAGGGTCGGAGACGCTGATGCTACGGCGAGTAGTCATCCGTCGGCTTCTACCAAGATTAAGTCAATGTTAACCAGCTCTATTCTTTGTAATTTTTAATTCAACCTCCGACTTGATACATTAGACAGTGGTGTTGCAGCAGTACCAGGCTTAAACATCACCAAGACAGTTCAATTGCAAAAAAAACCTATAAAAATAACACTTTAATAGGTGTAGAAATCAAACTACGATGCCATGACTGTCTGGGTTAGTCAAGTTGCAACTTTCCATAAACTCGTCCATAATACATTGGTATATTCCCTAACTACACAGGTACGCAACCTTTGAAGTTATATTAATCACTCCGTTCGATAAAGGACGAGGCATCGAAGCGAATACCGGCTTCTGGGTGAATGCACGATGTACAAGTCTACCAGTGTCTCGAGTAAAATTATAATCTAAGAATGTACTTAAAATACCAAAATTGAGACGAATTAGACACAATCCAAAATAAATGCACAAACATTCGTGCAAATGTTGGACTAGTGTCATATTAAGCAAATCCTGACGTCTTAAGGCTGGCCCTACTCACCTCGTCGGTTTGGCCAATTTCTGTACATTATGAGTTGATTGTCGAGATGATGCTACTGATTGCGGTTGCTCTGTCAAGAGGGTTTGCTTCAGCCTGCGTCCAGCACCACCCCTGTGTGACTTCGGTACTTGTACCACCGCACTGGGGCCACTTTTCGAATCAGCTGCATGCAACGCCTAGGTGCAAAAAAGAAGAACAAGTTACCAAGAGACAGCAAACAACAATGTAAGTGAGAAAAGAATACATTTAGTAGAATAGACTGGGACTCTTACTGGTGCGATGTTTTCATTGTTAGGAACAATAAGCCACGAGTCAGTCCTGGTACGTTGCACTTTGAAGACAATTCTGGATTGCCGCAGACCGTTGATAACAGGACTAGTGGAACTAAGCTCCAAGTGGGAGGAGGGAGCACACGCTCCCTTAGATGGCGTGGAAGGGTCAGTCCTCCGAGCTGCGGCAGGTGGGCTCTTCGCCTGCGCCAACATCAATAACTGCAACAGACAAAGATCATTTTAGGTATTCACACTCAATAACAAAGCAATAAGTTTCTAATTTTACTGTGACATATCTAGCTCTTGATGCTGGCAACAAAATTACCAACAATCACTCGGCGCAACTTTGCACGTGGAAGTTCCACAACAACTCAACCAAGGTGCTAGGTGATTGACGCAATAAATATCAGAGACATAACCAAATGCTTGGAAAAAAGATAGCACGAAAGGAGAATCGCAGGTGCATCCCCATGGTTACTTTCGGAAAGAGTGCAAACAATAATCTTTAATGGATTCCTACTCTATAAATGTCGAAGCAGTAATCTGTTGCACGCTCCATAGCACAATAGGTATGAAGTAAACATCTTTTAACTGCAACAACTAGACCACACAAAAAATTAACGCAAAGAGCTAAATTAGCTACCTAATTCGCACGCGATGACTGATATTACTCGCCAAGTTTTAAATACTCGGAACAGCGCCCCATTTAGCACGAATTAAGACAAACCAATGGTCAAAACATGGAGAGTAAATCACATTAAAAAGGCTATCTCTTCGAATTCTAATGGAGACAGACGCGTCAATAGAACTTACTAAATTGGGGAGAGTTGAAACGAAAATAAACTCTACAGGAACCGTCACGAAAGCACCAAAAGTGACACACGAGACAACTCATAACTTACCTATCAGACCAATAAAAACACTTCGGAAAGACCTCACAAAGAATTTAAATATGAATTAATGAGTTAAAAGGAGCTGTGTATAATGTAGCTAAAGAAAATCACCACATTTGGGAATCTTAACCTAATAAAATAAATTTAGGTCGATAAAATCGAAAGGCAAAAGGATATTAAAATGGTCTCCATTGATTAATCAATTAAAACTAATTGAAGACTCAATTGACGCTAGGGCCAGATATAAGCATGCTAAATCAGAGAAACTGAGACGGACCGGTAATAACAACTTCCCAATGCGAGGTGGCCCAAAGCAGAAGGAAAGGGACTGACTTAAGTGAAGCGTCGCTGGAATAAGCCGAGGAGGTGCGTCGTGCCAAAGACGGAAAAATTACCAAAGAAAACAAAAAACATAAAATACTAGCACTCGCGAACGCGTTTTCAAGATTGAATCGTGCCATTTAGATGTATTTGCTCAATAGACCGGTGCCCCGCAAACGAAACCTGATATTTAAAGAATTAAGTTGAAAAGAAGCAATTTAAATACTATTAGTGGTTGTTTGCTTACGCTTAAAATGAAATATGCAAGCACGAACATAAGTAGCACAAATACAACTTTATACGTGGGAGTCTATAATAATCTTTTAGAAACTCCACTTGGAGTATTAGGCATTTCCCTTTTTCCATAATTTTTCTGTGTCAGCTAAGTATAGTTTATAACCTCATCTTGATGGCTACGCATTGGACATTAGTGGGTGCATGCGCGGAAATGCATCAGGCCTCAAGTGGTATGCTTCGTGAAGCTAAACCTCTATTTCTTAGTTCTACCTGAAAAACAGAATATTGGACACAAAAAAGTAGTCACTGACGACTCTGTCCAGGAGAATGATCCTCAAAGTATGGTGCAAAATTTTTCTTATTTATAGAAACACTTTTGTCTGTTCACGAGGCCCTGGCTTGCATGATAAAGGAAACAAGGTTTTATGACTAAAAAGGCTTATGGTTTAGGTCAAAGTACGAGGCAGAACAGAAAGTTCTTTCGGAACTAATAACGATTAAACAAGAAATAGACGAATTTCGATCATCATTTGTTAACAAAAAAACTGCACTTGCTTCGAAGTTGGAGGAACTTATTCAAAATCTCACGGATTCGGAGAGTTAATGTTTCTCATGTTATTCTCTTCGCTTCCGTTTTACGACGTTACATTCCGGCAGTATTTGAAGCTGACTCCTGTTTTAAGTAGTTGTGTTTTGTAAATAAATGTGTCTTTTGGCTACTCACTTTTTAATCTAATATATCGTCCTCAAACCCACTTATGAGAAAAATTTTCAGTCACGGGTTTGCTCAAGTGCATTATAAGTGCATTAGCGCTTTTGGTCTCCCGATGGCATCCACGGCTCCAGTTGTCCATTTTAACTTAATCAGTACGTTCACATGTTCATAGGAACTTTTGATGCATAATCATCATAATATTTTACTAAAAGAAGGTGGATTGATGTTTTAGATTACAGTAGCTTATTCCGAGTAATCGCTTGTCCGAATCATTATCTTGCTAGGTTGTCCGCTGCCACAAGGACCAAAGTTAAGCGCTTTGGGGTTTCAGATGTTTCCGAGTATGTGTTGTGCATTTTTTGGTCTCGATGCCTTCTATCTTGAAATAGAGTATTTGCACAAAATCCGGTAAATACAACCGATTCTTTTCCTCCTCTGACGGTAAATACCAAGCTACATAATTACTGATCCTGCCTTTCTTCGTCCCGTGCTCCTTAGTGGATTTGGTACGTTGATAGTAAAAAATGCTACATCAACAATTGTTGTTTGACCGTCGTTGTGGAAGCTATTCTGCTGAAAAATGATTGAAAGTAGATTACGAAAACCTAAGATATAAGGAAGAATTAGTGCGTGTATGCTAGCCATTTCATTGAGTGGTGCCGTCCTGTACCATTGGCAATATTCATTGATAGACAGAAAACCTAAGTGACGGCATGGCGTAACTAACGATAGTCGTGGTGTCTACCACAACGCCCGGCTGATTAACCGTGATCTTTAATGGCTGCTCTAAATGCTCAGGGACGCAGGGCGATTAGAGCTCGCGTTAGAATTCCAAGCTTAACAACCCCATACAATGTAGACATGGAAAACTTTTTATTACAGAAATGGCACCTTGCCTTGCACACAATTAACCAAGTAATAACAGGGCTTCAGTGAATCGAGGTTAAATGTTGATTCACAAAGACCGGAAGACTGGAAAATAACTGGCGCACTCCTAAAATTGGTTGGAATCGATGCTTATGTACCAAGGAGGATTCAGCGGCTCTCAAATCCTCAAGCTTTACTCCTGCATTAAAGTCTGGCGAGAGCGCTGCTGACTTGCAGATTATGAGTCGGTGCGGGTGAACAACACACGTCTTGTGAGCGCACAGAAATTAGAGCACCATGTTAGGGGTGCCACACTTCAAGTGCACACTTAAGCAACTTGGAGCGATTTACTTGCCTATTTATAAACTAGGGCTCCGGGAAGATGTGCTTATTCTGGACCAGAATTCGTAGAATTTGCAGAAGCTGTGTGAAAACTACCAGGAAAGGTCAAAATGCCAACAAAAGATGGGGCCTAATCATGTAAGTAACTGTAATACGGCACTAAGTAACAACAAGAGAGCATATCAAAAAGTCACAAAAGGCTGAAGTAACTAGGATTATGGGGTCTGAAGAACTCGTTTGACCTACTGATCCCGAACCAGAGCATACCTAGTTTGTTTACGCCGCTCCTACTTTAATCTACATAACTATTATCCATGCCGGTCTGCCTACATACAACAATGCTGAGGATAATCGAAGGTACCGGAACAAATCTTGTAGCAGGCTTGCTGCTTGCTTAACTTTCGGTTTTAGTGAAAGGCTGCATGGATGGCCATTATAAACTGGTTAGATGAGATAACCTTTGGATCATGTTGGCAAGTGTAAGCATTTCCGTGAGTTAAATACACTTTTTATTCAAATACTTTATCTTTTTCTATTCTGGAGGTCTTTGAATGCAGAATTGAGTCCTCGTAATGGAGAGGATCCACTTTACCTCAATGAAAAAATAGGCAACAAACGTATCACAACTCTCATAACAACAAATATTTGCTAGCATCAGCGGTCTTATTATAATTTCAACGGCGGTCCAAACACAAACGGTTTCACCAAATCTTCCAAGAAAAATATTTACGTTCTCATTGGTCAATTGTTTTGGTGTGGTTTCAAACATTCTTCTGTCTGTTTCGCGCTGCGCCCGTTCGCTTTTGGCTTTCATCGTCTTGGCCAAACCCGCTTCCTTTAACAGCGTCTTTTGGTAGTTTACCTCCAAATTCTGACGTCGTTAAAACCTGTCTACCTCAACCAAACATGTTGAAGGTTTTTGGTCGTGTTATTGGAGCTGATTGTGTGGGCGGCACCAACCACTTACTTTATTCAGATTGGCACTGCTCTGTTTTCATGAATCGTAAATATTGTGTTATTGGATTACTTTTCTAGAGGAGGGAATTTGTGTATTATGTGATTCAGAAGAGTTTCTACTGCCCTGTGAACCACGACAGGTCTGTTCGAATACATCCAATCTGTTTATTTTGTCTAAAAGTGGTAATATCATGTCATTCTCTAAGTCGCAGCATACCATTATTACTGCCAACATACCACCATCCCGATCAATTGCTGCTAATGATGATGAACTATATTGCATCTCAGAAGACGAGGTTCTCTCTGTCTATTCTCTAAGCAATTTTCCGGGTAACCTTAATGCACGCCTGCCCCTTTCGATGAAGATAAAGAGTGTGGCATGTGGACCGGGATTTGCCTTATTTTTGACGCCTTCTGGAGCTGTATTTAGTAAGGGAATCGGCACGTAGGTACAAGATGAAATTCCATCAATGAAGTCGAGGCCAGTTAGGTCACGGCGATTTGGAAACACGCATAACGCCAGAGCCGATTGCTGCACTGTCTCCCGTAACCGTTACGGCAATTGCATGCGGCTCCTGGCATTCCGTTTGTCTGACAGGCAAGTACGCCGGCTTGTTCCAACATTTTATCTCACTTAACAGACACAGGAGACATTTATACCTGGGGATCAAACGAATTCGGTCAGTTAGGCTGTCCCTCACTCAACCTAGAGAGATCAAGGAATCTAAATGACCCTCTCCTCTCACCAGAAGCATGCATCAACCTGAGTGCAATACCGGTGCCTGTCGACCTCCCCGAAGATGTGTCCATAATAGCGGTAAGAACCACACTCTTGGATGACTCATGACCAAAATAGATCGCTTGTGGAACTCGTCATACCGCATGTTTGTCTGAGCGGAAGGAGCTACTCGCCTTTGGCTGGAACGGCTTTGGACAATTGGGTTTTGATATGGAACCACAGGAAATGCCGGGGCGCTACTCCCACCAAGGGGCCTCCGACAGAGTTAACCGAACAAGTTTACCCTTCCCGCCTCGCTCTGAGCTGTCCCTTAGTTGCGGGTCATGGTGCACAATTGTCAAAGAAATGGAATAGAGGTTAACATTAAAGGACTGGGGGTCTGTTCTTTGTAATCTTGCCCTCATGTGATACTAGTGACTGAAGGCGGATTTGCTCATCACGCAAGTGAGCTATTTCGATGACGTATACAATGCTGTTCTTTTGGTATAATGGTGTGCAAATGTACGTTACATACAAACGGTGGCATTGGACGATTTGCTCTGGCCGATAGTGCGTGCATACGTAGGAGTGTGCGCACTGGGCAGAGAGGTGGAGTGATTTGCAAAAAAACGAGTTAAGTGGGAAGAGTTTTTGTGTGCAGATGTGTGCGACGATTGTACGTACCCTGATATATCACAGATGATGCGGAGCATTCATGCATATCGAGTGCATGTAAATCGTAACACGAGATGGAACCAAGGGAATGCTTAAACGCGCGAGCGCGAATGACTGTACATATTCGACGTGCCGGTCAATTTCTTACTGTACAGTTTTTGAGGGGGGAACCGAAGGAATAGGAAGGCAGCAGGAACCGATTGCTTCAGAGAGGGGAAAGTGGGAGAAATTCACCCAAAAGGCTTTTCCTTTGTTCGTGAAGTCCAAGATGCGCCCCAGCTCGATGGAAGGTAGCCGAAGTGGAATTTCTTTTTGTCCGCTGGTTTCAAAATCTAAAAAATGTTACCATGACAACAGTAACGGCAAATAAACGCCATGAACGTGGTGTAGAATTGTGTTTCGGTCTAATTTCGGCCCGCAGCTTATCAGGAGGAAGGCCGTATAACAATGTTCACCGCAAAGAAGAGGTGATATAACGTGCACAGTACCAGAACCGAGAGTAACAAGCAGGTTGATGTCGCTCCACCATCAATTTCATCGTCACTACCACAGTGCAAAACCACCTCCAGAACATTGCACTTAATCCAATCATTTGATGCATTAAATGTGGCGCCCATACAATCACATACATCTTGCAAAAGTTATGTTCCGATTATGCCCTTCATCGCTTTGCAGACACACTGTGGTCGTCTATTTTTAAAGAATCAACAAAACTGCCCAGATAAATACCATTTTACTCAGATTCTAAGCAAAGAACCATGGATTAACCTAACATGCTAATTTTACATAAGTCACAAGGATCCTCTAAGAGAGGACACACCTGATATAGTGCACATTCGGGGAAAGTGGGTATACAGAACCAGTTTTCATGATGGTGACGCAAGTCAATTAAGAGGCGGGAACACGTGTTAGACGCATGTTTGAAACTGCCGTAGCAGACAACGATATGTGACAGCGGCTACATGACAAAATGTCCGGAAGGAAGAGATCAGTGTTGAGCACTAAGTATATTGAGTTGTAATTGCTATGCCATTGAATTTGCTGCTTACTGAAGAAATTCGCTAACAGAAGCCATTTGCTATTGTGGTAAGGAAAGTTGCACATGAGTTCAACAGTTGAAAAAGAAAAGACTAACTCCAGAATAGTTGGTTGCAGCAGCAGGGAACTGTAGCTAGGCAAAAATAAAGCTGTTCTATCCTTCGAGTCTGGAGATGAAATCCCCTACGCTTCGCAGATGGGTGTAGTAATACGACCGAACCCCTGATGTAGACGTGTTTTCGAAATTAGTTTGAGGTGCATAGAGTGAAATACCAAAAGTGGACTACAACAAGGCTAAGGAGACGACGATAGGAAATGCAAGAACTCGGATATGGTGGACTAAAATGCATCCTCTGAGACACTTGAGTTAATTATGCTTCCTCCATTCTGTCCCGAACGAAAGAGACCACAACCCGCATACTAGTTAAAGTCGAGTCATCAACGGAAAAAGCCCAAATGACTGGAGCAATGCCAACATTGTGGGAATTATCAACTCACACCAAGAGCAATTCCTGTAGAAAGCTAAAGCCCGATGTAATGCAGACTGCAGCAACTATTATAGCAGTAATGTACCATATTTCGACGGAGGGTCCCCTTGTCCGAACAAGTGACTGATGGACAGGTTTCAAGCCTCAGGAACAACACAACAACCAAATGGAACGCCATACCAATGTTTCTTGAAGAATGCAATTGTTCTGACGTGCGGTGAGAATGCATTTGTGAGGACGATGCCAACAGACGTCGATTAGTCAAGCAACGCATGACCTTAAATCATCAGTACGTGTACAACTGCACACTGCGGGGAGTGAAACACGGGCTAAAAGGTCAAAACATTAAAATTGATGTAGTCACTCTGTCGAAGTTGAAACCGTTGCCAAACTAACTGCTTATTGGAATGACTGCGAGGGTAAGGTAAACCTAAGTATTTTACAATTATAACTGCAAAGTGCATTCAACGAAGGTAGGTTCCAAGTATATCGGTCTGAACTGATCTCAGGGAATAACAGCATGCAGCATGAACGAAAACATCGCATGCTAAGAGATAGTTCAAGACCGGGCCCTTCCGTTAATTAGTAGACTAAATTAATTTGATAGTTTACGAAGCCAGAGAACGTAAAAGTTGGATCCACGTTTGTGTAGAATGCAGTGTGATCCCATCAGCGATGCTAATTAATGAGACTATCCCCTTTCATCAGCTGCGTACGCGTATTCGGGTGTTGCAGCAAGTTCAAGCGTATCTCTACGCCAGTATTACAGAAGTTGGAACTTTGAAAATTCCAAATCAGACAAGCATAATTGTGGTGACTTGCATAAACAAATGCATTCAGCGTGCTCAAATTTGTAGGCAATCTTCTATAAACACCTGGCAAAACTCATCCACCCGTGGACGGCCCGGAAACTCTATTTACAAGTAGCGACGTTTAACAGTTGCGCCCTTACCCCAATCATGTACACAAATGCAAAGATGCTCACTACCTGGTTTAAGTTTTGGACCGTTAATGGGCATCGAGAAATAGGACCAGCGATTGGCTGGGCCACTTCCCAAAATTTAATTGGTAAACCGACTAGATACAGGTAAAGATCATAATCAATATGACAAATGGAAGGTAATTATGCCAGTCCTAAGGATACTCGATTGTTTTCAATGTTATTTGTTAAAAATTTCTCCCATTTGCAAATTGGAGACAAAATTACTGCATCTTTCTTCGCGCAAAGTATTGAAAACTATCAGGAACTGTTATTGGATATGCAACACCGAGCCAAAGGAAAATTCTAACAATCGTTTTAGGGCCGTGGAACGAATGCCATTGAGTGTTAGAATGGATCCCCGCCAGTAAGGCAATTAAGCCGCCCAATGGAAAAAAGTAACATTGTTGGAGCTGCTTGCACAAGACACTTCACTAGCGCGCCAGTGTAGGATTTAAGCAGCACAATTTACTTTTCGGTAACATGGATAGAAGGCGGATGGAAAACACACACCAAAATCAGTCATCTACAAAACTGCAGCGTCAAGAAGCCTCGGAAAGCTTATTTCTAGGCTTTAAAAGGTTTGAGCTGAGTGGTTCCTGCAAATACGCCAATATATTTACTGACTAAACCGACTTTTGTACAAGCACAATTAAAGACGATAATACTTAAAAATGAGAAAAATGAAGCTGAAGTTTGTGGAAAAAAAAATGCTCGGTCCCACCCACGCTACTTTACCGGACCATAAACCGCTTTGAATAGCCAAAATGCAATAAAACGGGGGAACGAAGTAGACCTGGGAGATAAACATGGCAGTCGCGCTGGTATGAGGGGAGCTAAACGCAAAGGAAACGGAAAATAGGACTACAGGAACAAACCACTACTAGAAACGACCTGTGGTGGTTCGAGTAGAAGGCTGAGAGAATGAATTGCATTTACCGTAGAGAGAAGGAGAAAGTGATGCATCAAAGGGGAAATCTATTCACCGTCAGATAGTGCTATATGTTCTAAACTCAGAGCATAATTTTCAGACAAGTAATGATTGAAAATAAAATGAGAAAAATAAAATTCTACGGTGGAGAAGTAGTGCAATGAACAGAATAGCCTCAGAGTGAGAACTACCCTTGCTTTCAGTGGAGTTCCACAAGATTAATAATGGTTAACTATTTAATACCCTGATGATCGGTTGAGATGGTGTACCTGGAACGAGCAGACCAAAGCTTCATCGACAGACATGAGAGCTCCCGCATTGTCAAATTCGCCGCAGTAGTTGGGCGCCGAAAAGAGAGTGACGAGCTGACGCTTTGCGAAAAATTCGTAGCCATCTTCGACAACCTGAAATTCCAGGCAATAAATACAGCATTCGTGCAACATTAGTAAAAGTACATAAGAGTTGCGACAGATTAGTGAGCGGTCGAAGCGGAAGATACACTAATACAAAAGATCGATGTGACGGAATATGGGTCCCTGTTGCACGATTTTCATCAGTATCGCATGCAACTGGAATAGTGTGAATCTCATAAATAACTCGCCAAACCTAAACTTCCAAAGCACTTACCAAACAAGAAGACGATTATCTCCACCAAAATCGCACTGCTGGGTAGTTTTCTAAATCAGACCCACGTCTTGAGTTAAGCCAGTGAAAAAAATGGACTCTAATCACAACTTAGCCTCAGCTAGGTACAAGAGGAAAGAAATAGCGCGGAAGAAGTGAAAATCAGCTTGTTGTATTTCACGTAAAATCGTACATCTTAGCGAACCTACTCTAACTACCAAACGCATAACCATAGCAAAGTGGTGCAATCACAGCTGAAGTCAACGACGCAACGACAATTATTTACACAATTGGGGAAGACAGTTAGACTAGTGAGACTATTTGGACTTATATACCAAATTCGACTAGATTACTATGAGGCATCGGGGATACGGAAGTGCACTTACTTGGAGGAAATGTATTCGACACCAAATAGATGAAAAGTGAGCACTACCACCCACTGGTAAAGCTCATTGCAGGCAGACAAGTATTGCGACAAGGCGATTATCAAAATTAAAAATAGAACACTGCAAACACTAGACGGGAGAGCACACAAGTTTGCAGCCGCAAGCCGATGCGTGGACTTGGTCAGCGCGCTGAGCGTTTCCATCAGTGTTAACCCAAGTAACACTCATCACGGCTTTAAAGTGCACTCAATGTGGGTTAAAAGCATCGACAAAAAATCAGGGGGATAAACACATGGAGGCAAACATCCCTCACAAGTGGAGGACATCACACACTCCACCGCTAGAAAACTGCAGTCACGTCAACAGGAAATCGCTACGCCCTATGCAAATAAAGCTAGCAGGCCGATCACATTTACAAATAAAACATGCATAAAGTGAATTAAATAAAGGGGATTTCACAACTTCTAGCAATGCTGAGTTATGCAATGTTTTACTATCAAGCTGCATTCATCAATTCGCGCACTCTGCACCAGCCTATTTGACGCTTGAAAACCGGATTTTATCATCGGACCCGTCAATTAAGGACTGCATGATGGGAAGGCGTTTGAGAATACAAATGTGTGCGACTAACTTGGTTAGCAAGTGAGTTAAGCATCACCAACTGGATGAATAACCCCAAAACCAGGGTTCCTCGACATATTTGCTGGCAAGAAAACCAACAAAACTAATCATATGAAGAGAAATGGACAAAGTCGCCATAGAAGGGGATAAGAACATTCAGAGCATGGGAAAGCGCGAAAAAGACGTTTGCAAAAAAATACAACTTTCGGCTTGAAGTTGTCACATCAATACGTCCCAGTAAGTTGTGCTGTGCATACAACAAGTTCCCGCCTTATTTGAAAGTAGATGGATCAATGCGGGCAACGAAGTGGCTGAGTTTCAGATGCAGACCATCTGGTAAAGCAGAGACAATTTGAATCCCGCATCGACGGAGTTAAATAGGGGTACCTTAAAAGCTGCCCAGCAATTAGCAACGTTTACTTCAACTCAAAATCTTTGAAGGATGGACGCTGTTGTACCTCTAAGGAATTAACTTAATGGACCAAAAGATGATGCGATTGGTAAAAAACGCGGTTTGGGATAAGGGCACAGGCATACCCTAGAAACGCCCATCGGATGGGTGAACATGACAAAAATAAGCTTTAGATGGTCATAAAATTAGAACGCGTCGGAATTTATCGTAACAAAAACGGATGACAATTTTGTTAAGAGCAATCGGTGTTCTTCAAACGCAGCACGGATATCACGGGTACAAAAAAGAGCGGTAAAAAAGGAATAACTAAAACGATAACTACTGTCATAAAGGATTCTTCCAGAAAAACTGCAGAAGCGACCCGATAACGATGGAATCTGGTGCCTGCTCAAACAAAAGCAACGCCCTTTACCCAAGCAATATTTCGGGGAACAGAAAAGCATAATAAGCAATGTAGGACACCGATGCCTTATGGATAAAATAATAAAGAAGCTTTAGTGAAGGTTTAAAAAGTATTAGTGGTTGCAAGCACTAAATGTCAGTTTGAAATAAACCCGATGCTTTCTCACTAGAGCAAGCATCCGGCAACGATGGACAACAACGAGCAAGAAGAGATCGCCAGAACTAGATGGGTTTCAGTCATAAACGGAAGGCGAGAGATAGATGCAGGATATAGAGGTGCTGATGAAAAGCTCACAAAAACCGATGGGCATGTGACAGCGATGTAATCATGTCACTAGCTCGGGACAATGCAATACGATCTCGTGATGCCCACCGTAGGCAAATGCACTTTTCCACAGGATTGGTAGTACAAAATCAAGGTTACACAGTCCAGAATAGTTAGTGATAATAGCATCAAATTGATAAATACAAGGATCATTTATCTATCGCAGTTAAAAGTTCTGTTAATGTACGCTTTGTCATGCAAAGAATGGAGAAGGCTAGACTAAGCAACCGGAATTGATTAAAAAAGCCATTTAATGGGACTCTAAAAAATAAAAAAGAGCCCAGGCACACTCGCACACGCCTGCAAATGAGGAAGTGCTTATTGAAGGGCAAAGTTAGAATGCATCAAGAGCCCTTAGGATACCTGTACCCAAAACCAGAGGATGACTGACACCAATTGGTAAAGCGTACTCTTTCTATTTTTACTTAAACCAAAGCGATTAAGACGTCTGGGATAATAGGCAACTGAAAGTCATAGGATAGTCTGGAATGCCACCTGAAACAGGCAGCGTCTTAATTGTTTTAGCTAAATGATTAGCCGTCATGATCATTAAAAAGTGCACAAGTTGTTACCATGGCGTACGGGTAAAGTTCCATCGATATCTTGAAAGCACCAGATGGACCATCCATTTTTGTTTCAATAGTGTAGTATAGATCAGTTTCCCTGGTTTTTGCGTTTACATGCCTATATTCATGGGGGTAAAATATAACGTAGATATCATTCTAACTGAAGGTAGGGTAACATCCAACATAACTGATACACATGCTTTAAATTCTAACATGATCCGTAACAAAGGCGAAAGCTGTTAATGTTGTTTCACTCAAATTTCACCAAGGACTTTAACTTTGCATTAAAAAACTAAAGCGTTCAGGGGAGACGAATGGAAAATCCATGCGAACCCTGTAGCTCAACAAGAAATGCAAAAAATGGACTACTACAAACACATTGAAAAATATTTTTTTGATCATTCAGGTGCTCAAAAGTCGTCAAAGTCAAATAAGTAGTCTATAAGGCCGGAAAAATTGAGGACAAAGGTCACAAAGTGCAAAGTAAGTCGGTTAAGTTCGCCATGGCGCGGCTGCGATGTGAGATATTCATTTTGGTAGGCTTTAAACGGTCCATACAAAATACGGAAAGGCAGCAACTAAAACAATAACTGGATTGACACTTACTAAGTCTCACGGGTGCTGTGAGCAGATTTCAATTGACACAGTCATTTTGTAGCTTAAGAAGGTGCAATTTAAACTTAGATCAATATTGTAAAACGAGTTTCTAATCCCACCAAAAACTCGAAGCATCAGTTTTCTGATGCACACAGACATTAAACCTAGCAGATAATTCAGCAGGTCTGTATGCTACTCGTTCAGGGAGCATTTATAGCACATCGAAACATTAAAACTGATTATTACTCAATTTTGCGTACGCGTCGAACAGAAAAGAGATAGAAATCAACGCTTTCTTCAAAAAATACCGTGGGATGACGAATGAACAACCTGGCGTAACGCATGCTAATAGTGAATGACCCAGAAAAAAACTACTTGAATATCACCGTACACAAGTGAACATGGAATGAGACTTACCGAAATTAATACAATGTTATCATTAGTAATAGGTATTGTAATTCATAAACAAATTCAAAGCTACCCAAAAGTTGGCAATTTATGCGGCAAAATATGAGACCATCTATGGATGCATTAAAAAGGCGCGCAAAGGTATAATAAGCGAATTTGCATGAAACTAAGGTTGGTATTATTGATCACGGACCCATATAGGGACGCTTGAGGTGGCCTTGGTCACAAAGTAAGCTAATTTGCCCACGGACCCCTGGGTAAAAATAAATCCATGGGAAAAAAGTAGAAAATACGGACACTCACTGTGATGCAGACACCCAATTTGAGATGTTAAGCCCCAACCCATTGAAACAACCCACAACCATGTAATCCCTACATAAATCATCGAGAAAATAAACTCAACTGGGATTATAAGGAACGCAGTAAAGATGAACGATCGCACTATCCTTAAATATGACGGTATACAGCCAATGACTTGGCAGTTTGCATGAAACGACATGGACATAGCTCAAACACTGGGCTAATCCGTTTGAGGAACCAACAGCTTGGAGGAAGGTGAGGTAGAGACGGGAATTAGATGATCGAAATCTTGACATTGAGTGGATCTCAAAACCATCCTTCGCCACTACCTCTAGGAGGATGCTGCTGTTATTTAAATGAAATGGTAACGATGTAAGGGATGGGCTTAAAACCTGATGCTTCAAAGAGGAATTGCACTCGCACCAAAGGCATGATGAAAACGATGAGGCCTTCAGGAGTGGGTTCAAAGATTAGTGAGCTCGAATGCAACTAAGAACAGCCCGAAAACCATTTGCACGGAAAATTTAGTGCAGACTTCGCCCTCAAACATACGATCTTAAAATACGATGAAAGAATAGGTAAAGGGTAAAATGGGTTCAAAAATACATCTAGTCGCATATTCACAAACATACCCACAAAATGAGCATTAGGCGTTCATCAACAGTGCCAATCAATGCATATGCCGCAAATACTTTCGTGGTACACACAAGTATTAGCAATAAAAAACATTCAGTCTAGTCAAAGCACTTACACAAAGACATGAAAGATATCGGAAGTCTACTGCAAAGTCCATTGTAAGATAATTCACAAGCGAAAGCCTTAATCAATAAGATTCCAAGGTAAATATTGAGGGCCAACGAGGCCATTTGTTAAAAGGGCTGCCGATCGAGATGGTGAACCAAATGGAAATTGCAAAATGCAAAAGTTCAAACACATCCTCACAAAAACGAAATGCTCCACCTACTTGATGCGCGCGACAAATCAAGTCAAAATCATGTTTAGCGAGGAATTTCGACACGATATCCGCGCCAAATGTGTAACTAACACCACGATCATTATCTCCCCACGAGGTTACATCCTTGTCTGGATCGGACCAAAGCAAATCGCACAACAATCCCTGATCTGGAACATCAGTTGGCCTGGTAATTCTACGAATCTGGTCCATACTGTGCAAGTCAGGCGACAGGCCTTAAAACGTCAGTGAGTAATCAGTCATACCGCCGTGGCAACAAAATATTTTTTCATCAATGATAGCAGCAAGAGGCAGACAATTAAAACAATCCGTGAAAACCTTCCATAATTTGATGTTATACCGCCGTTTGCCTTGGACAAATATCATCTAGAGGAAAACTTACATTCGTCGTAAAAACCGTAGATACGATTAATAGACGCACATTCATGATTTCCTCTCAAAAGAAAGAAATTTTCTGGAAATTTGATTTTGTAAGCCAATAAGAGGCAAATTGTTTCGAGAGACTGCTTTCCACGATCAACGTAATCACCAAGAAATAAGTAGTTTGCATCGGGCGGAAATCCACCATACTCAAAAAGTCGAAGCAGGTCGTAATACTGACCATGAACATCACCGCAAATTTTCACGGGAGCCTCAAGCTCAAGTAACGCAGGTTGCTGCAGAAAAATCTCGCGTGCTTTGAAGGCGAGAGCACGAATTTCAGACTCAGATAGTTGAACAGATTTGCCAGGTCTTGAACCTCGGACTAAAATAGCGCATGCACAGGATACACAAATACCTTCAAGGAGCTTCGCGATAACAGTATCAACATTTAATCTATCCACATCTGCCATTCCACAGAAAACCAGCAACGACGGAGGACCAAACAGATCGCGCGACACCAACCTAACCAAGTGACCTTCAGCAGATTGTGCGATAAAATAAAACAAATATGCTCTTTAGATATTTCATTTGAGACCTAATATGCTGCATTTTTAGCAATGATGCTGCTAATAGGTGTTTTTTTCATGACTAGCTCTACTACATTATTGTTTATTACAAGATTTTTTAAGTTTCCTTCAAAAATTTATGGCTTTTATTATAAATTATACACTTCGATATTCATGAGAACAGGTGGCTGCATAAGTCAGACAAAATATTCGGTAAATTCTAGTGAATATACAAAAAAACCGCGACTTCTTGAGGCGTGCCCATGAAAACTATCGATTAGAGCAAAACTACCCCTCTTACTTCAAGTTATTACTGCCGCCACTAAACTAGCCGAACTCCATGATGATGACGTTAACGGACTCGCGTCACCATAAATTGCCCTCGATTTAGGAAACCCAGTCCTACTAACGACTTGAGCTCAAGCCTCGAGAACGACTTAAGACACCAGGACCCCTCGCCCGTTGCGTTCAAAGGCGAGCTTGGATTCCCATTGCCCCAGTGCAATCTCATCCTTCCGTCACTTTTTTATATCGGATACCACACCCGTCGTTGTGTATCTTGTGATCAAACTTACGTTGAGCTCCTAGGCTTGCCTAGAGTTGCAGTAACCTGTGGTAGCATGACGGAAAACATATCACTGACGTGTAGGAGGGCTAAAGCTGCTGGCATGGTCCGAAATGCAGTCAACGAACACTCAAGCGTCCGTGTACCCAAACGCAGAGTTCAACAAACAGTCAAAGCATTGCAGTTACCGCAACAGATGCTTATGAATCAGGCATGAGCATGTATCATGAACGGAGCCACTTTCGCATAATATGAGGACAAAGATTTACCAAACCAACAGGTTCAATAAGTTCCTGTTTAAGAATTGGAGCCGGTTCAAGGTAGTTGAAAGCACGATCAATATATTCATGTGAAGCAATGAAGTTTTAAAAACATCACAATTTTCTTTCAAAAAAGTCGCAGACTAAAAATGAAGCTCCCGTGGGTCATATCAAAAATGTCTTCCAGTGCTCACAAACCTAAAAAAGAAACACAAGAAAAACTTGCAGTTAATAGGGTATGGTAATAAAGATTTTAGGCAAAATAGGCCAAAAATTAGGCTGTCTACCGAAGGTTGCTATAGTAGAGAGGGAGAAAGGAGACGTTTGTAGAATTCATGAGACCAAAGTGTCGTCCTGTCTGAGGATTGGCAGAGGCTGTGTTGTAGAGGGGAATGAAGTGGTTGGCGAAGGCTCGCAGACAGGTGTGCCGATAGGCCAGCACTACGCTTGGTGCGACTTGGGAGCGCTGATTGAGGTCTGGGGTAGATCCGCCCATGTAGTTGACCAACTCACTAGAAGCCTCAGCGGACACTGGGGAGTGTGCGCCCCCAAAAGTTAAGAGAAGCGGCGCCGACTGAGTTGCATAGCCCACCACGCAGTTAAACAGAATGTCCTCCCCTGTAGCCAGAGTGTCGGTAGTCTCTCGCATCTTGGGCGTTGTCAGTCTCCAATACAATGTGTGGTAGTATCTACGAGGAAGTAATTGTATTTGGCTAGTCAACCCATTATCTTTTGCATCCAATGTCGGTAATCATGGCTGATAAAGGGAAAGTAAGGTAGTACTATGCTTCTGTAGTGACAGCATAATGAATAGAATCTTAACTTGGTAATGACAATAAGCAGTTTTCTAATAACTTTGAAAAAAATCACATCGAATAGTGCATGTTTACGTGGTCCGGATTCTGCTCTAGCGTATCGCTATCTGATGACAAGTTTAGGCATGAAGAAAGGTAGTCCTCTTTTATTTATCGTAAAACTAAAGTGAGACGCGTGTGGGCAACAGCAGAAGTTAAACTGCCTCACCTATGGTAAACTGCGGCATTAAGAAGGACCATCGAGAAGTTGCCATGGAAGGAGGCGTTGAGAGAGTAGTTCCAGGCACCAATCTTGCTATCCCAGACATGCGCACGGGCAGTGAATCCAACCAGGCGATGGGGATATTGCAGCCACAGTGCATAGGCGGAATCGATCTATAAGAAACAAGTACTCTAAAAAGTTGCAGCATGAACAAAGTGCGAGAAAGCATTGTTTATAAATATACTTGATGCAAATCCAAAGAATCAACAATGTCCAACTCAGCACTCCAAACAGCAATGGTGGGAATATCTTTGTGAGCAGGTAGGAAGCGATTAGAGGGGGAGGGGGTTGAGGAGGCCGTAGGAGATGGGGCTTTGGATAGTGGTGCAAAAGAGAGGGCGACAGGCAGACCGTTGAATACCTCCACCGAGAGCTTTTCAGAAGAGGGCGGTAATTGGTTGCTGCATTGCCACACTATGATAACCTGATCCAATGGAGACAGAAACCCGGGTAACAACAAACTTAACATTTCAGGTCACTAAGCGCACCAAGCGTAGAAAATATTTGAACTGCAACATGGCCTGGATCATTTCAAATAAACAGGTAAACAATTATAAATTAATGAAGTTATAGGATATCAATCTAAAAATCCATCGTGCACATTTATCAGAATTGAAATCAAAAAATAAACTTTTGTAACCTAGCTCGGCATGGGATGTTTCCAGAAAAAACATGAAGTTCGGCCAATTGATTTATGGATGTTACTAGATCCCTTACAAATACATTCTAGTTCATGTCAGAGTGACAAGTATGGTCAGATGAGACTCTTTCAGACAACCACTACCACCACTGCTGTGATGCCTCAAATCTAAACGCATGAGCGGAATTTGGGGGCACACCAATGGCTTTCTGTAACAGCGAGTGAGTTCCGACCCCACGACAACTCGTCCAAAATCCGCACATCCCCTCTCACAACAAACCTTTTTGAGGTGTCGAGAGCGCACAAACACAGAAGCGAGTTTCCCTGAGCGCTCCATGAAGTCTTTGCAAAAGGGCTGACGAATTGTAATCACCAAAGTAAAGCCCTTGTTTATATCATCTAAAAACAATAAATATTGTATCGTAAGGAAAGTAAATTTAAATAAAGAAAATGCTGAATGAGCGAGTGTTGCCAGCATGACTTAAGTGTAACTCAAAGACCATAAAAATGATGGATAAAATAGCAAGTATCTGCACACAACTCATTTAGCACTAGTTTCATATGCAAAGGGTAGTTTAGGTAAAAAGAACCAACCTTGACACTTCACAGGAAGACCAGGCAATGGATACTCGCAACCGTTGATGGTGGTTGGCTCTGAGAATAATATGCCACCTGGTCTTCTATTCCAGAGATCATAATTCTTTTGGCGCAACGTCAAACGGTCACGTATAGACTGGAGCGTAAGAATACTTATCAGTTAGGAAATCGAATAAAAAATCCAATCACGCTTACGTGCTAATTATGCCGAAGAGTTGGCTGTAAACTTACCATAGACATAACAAGGTTTATCAGCAAGATTTATTACAATTAAGAGGAAACTGAAGACGGGCATGGATGTGGGTTTAAGCCTTACCATGAGTGTGGCATGAATAATGGCATCGACGGAGCAGAAGTAACTGTTCCAGATGAAGCGCACCTGCTCGCGCATCTTGACGATTTGGCTGTCCTGCAAGTTTCGCAGCAAGTCAGGCAGCCGCGAGAGCGTCCGCTCGTCCGCTATGACAGCCGCTTGGCTCCAGTCGATAACCTCCGAGAAGGGCAACTCCCAATCGTTGGCCAGAAGCACAGGGATACAACCCGCTTCCAATACCTCCAGGAATCTAGAGTCAATACATCGCAACTGTAGCTGCATTCGCAGGTAGTCTAACTGATCGTAACAACGTCCTCCACCAGTCATTATCAACTGTTTTAGCAAGAAATGGTCAATCAATGGACTACTTCTTCACTCAAGTCAAGGCGATTCGCAAATTAGATTTCTAAACTCTATCTTGTGGCATAAGGTGGATGCCGAAACAAATTTGTGCTGTAGAAAAAACGGCGAGGCAGAGCGTGAGCAATCGCTACCTCACTGCTTAACACCTACCAGAAAAAGGTGCGCTTTCCCACCCAAACAAAACACAAAAGAGAACAAGTAAATTGCACACTATTATGCAATCCTTCTTGCGGGTGGATGCAAGTTCACCACTGTATAACATGAGAAAAAAGAATCTGCTCCATTTTCTTTTTGGTGCAACCCAATCGTGGAAATATGCATTAGAAGGCGCAGCGTCTTATTTTTGAAAAAAGACGCCCAAGATCGCACTCAATGATTACGGGGGTTTTGGATGCGGTCGTCTGAGGGGACACAATACAACCGCACAGTGCATTATAAAATCTGTAGACAAACACTACCCTTAGAGTTCCGTGGATAGTGTCTTACGAATGAGTTGGGTGGAAATTTCAAACAACAGAGTACAGTTTAGGTAAAAGATCAATTTAGATGATGGCTTGTCACAAGAAAGTGAAAATGCAACAAGAGAAAGAAAGCAGACCGGAAAGAACCAAGACGTCGACCACGGGGAACGAGACAGAAGGTGGAGTTGTGAAGTAGTTCTTCGTACGAGACCCTGGGAATATAATAGTGCTAGTGAGTTATTTCAAGGAAGTGTTCATTAACACATCAATTACGTGTATTTTAGGTAAGAGACGGAAATAATGTAACTTTACGATTTGCCAAGAGGCATGCTATTTATCTGAATAGGGTGAAGCGGCATTAAGAAAGTAAAGGCACTAAAAAACGCAGCATTTAACCAATCTTCCTCCATTCATACTCTCTCTGTCAAGCATGAAAATGTCGATAGTTAGTGAAATTACGAAAAAAAGCTCATTACATTATAGAGCGGCAATAATCAGTAAGAAGGTCACCTAGTGGGAAAGCCTATGAAATCATTGCATAATACCCGAACTCTAGTTTTTAATGCTGACGAAAACAAAGTCGCTTTCGTCTAAAACCCTGGTTTTAAAAAGTACATACCATAACAACTCTTTGCTGCTAAATAGGATTATAAAACAATCTCGTATTTACAAGTGCCAATAAACAGGCATACAGATCTACATCCGATTGGGCAAGGACCTAGATGCGAAATACGAGACGGACTTGGTGGGCATACTATATCAGCAAACAAAGATAAATAAAAATCGAGTGTTTCGGAAAAATGACCCTCTCACCATTGTCTGAGGTACTTAACTATAGATTGAGATGGTGAACCTCACAAGTAAGGGAACGATTATGTTTCCAAAAGTCTATTATTGTTTTGAAAGTAATAACTTGCACTTTGGCATCAACACATCCTAATAACTTCATTTTCTGCTTAAGGTACTGTATACTGATCAAATTATTGAAACATACGTCTCGTAATAGACATTGTCGGCCGCACAACGAGCATCGGCATAGAGGTTCCAATTCTGTAAGTGCTTGCAAGTCGTAGCCATAATTATATCCTTCCCATTGTGGATGTGATACAGAGCATTCCGAGTCTCTGATCCTATTCCGACCACATATCGCTTTCCTTGGAATTAAATAAAATAATTTTGACAATACTTTCAAAATCATGACAAATCCGTTCGATATATGAGGCACTCACGCACCTCTGAATGGCAACAAACTCGTTAAAAGACGTAATCAACACTTAACGTTGATTTATGCCTTTACATAAGACTAAGGCTACATGTGCAAGGGGAAAATTAGGTGGATCATTACTGAATCGCCACAATTTGCTGTAAACCGAAGCATAAGACACACGTGGCAAAAATCTGATTTCATCAACTACAGAATGCCGCCCATCCGAGGTAAAAGAGAAGTCAAATAGATTCGAATAAGCATATTACTGTACTAATTTTCGAATTAATTCAACAAATACAATTAAGAACAGATAAATGTGATGAAGTTGTGTCCATAACGTGTTGATAATATTCGCGAAAAAGACGGCAAAACCTTCATTAAATTATTACAAATGTAAACTTTTAATACTGGAAACTGGGTTAGATTAAAACATAATTGAACTTAAACCACATTGCAAAAAAGCATTTGTTAACAGAAAATTAGAGTAACGAGCATTTTGGCAACGATGTGTATGAAATGACAGAATACTTAAAAAAGATAACGATGTGCTATGAAGATTACTTTGAAACTTGTGAGCAGAGTAAGCCTGATGCGAGCATCCTCAGTGAATGTGTAGCGCGGTGGCTGACCCGCCTCGGGATAATTCGAGGTTACGAGAGGAAAAGAGATGTCAAAACCCTTTCGCATGCGTACTTTCGATGCTGAGGCACGAGCTAACATCGCGTTCCCAACGTCCATCCTCAGTTCGTCGACATCGTAGTTGGGCCAACTTCCAGGAAAAAGGATGAACAGGAGATGGTTCATACCAGGTCGGGATCGCTTACCTCAAAGAAGAATAAGCTAACTAATAACAGCAAAACAGATTTCAAGAAATAGTTGCAAGGTATTAAAGCACTAACTTTACCCTAATTGTGCCAAATAAACAAAGGCGGCAAATATCATCCTCCATGATTATCTATGCGCATATACCTAAACGACCGTTTTTTGATATCACCGAACCCTATTTCTCCCTGTGTAAGTAAACGATCCATCATTCAGCTTTAATCGCGGCTTCACAAACAAAATACCTCGGACAATCAGACTATCTAAGGATCATTTAGAATCTGTGGAAATAATTGGCACAAAACCGTGACGACTCAATAAAGAGGAGGATGGACTTCAGGAAGAATTGCATAGAATCATGAGCGTGACATATTCCAAAATGTTGGGACTTATTAAGCTAACACATTGTTTAAGTAAACTGCCTCATTATTACTAAGAGGAAACAAAATCACGACAAGATACAAACCTTCCATTGACTGAGAGGATCCCGGCTGAAAACTCCAATATGGTAGACGACTTAAACGCTTATGGAGATCGGGAATATACTGGAGACTTCGAGGGTCTCTGTCAAGAGTGTCAAGACTCGGAACAAACAGACAGGCCTCTCTTGGGTTTGCAGTATAAAAAGGTGATCGTCTGATTGCATCAAGTATCTTCTTATAGTTTGCGGACACTTCCGAGGCGCGTGGGTCATCAGGATAGACGTAGACCTACGACGTATGAAGTACGCAATAGAAGTAGCAGAACAACGGCTTTAAAAACGTAAGACGCATACCTTAAATTTTGAACAACGCGAGCTATCAAAGCAGGTATTCATTGTGCAATGCGACTTGAATTTAGCGTCTGAAATGGTCGAAGCTTCATTACGAACCAACCGCGAGATGTCAGAGTGAACATAAGAAAAGAAGTGGACGGTGAAATAAAGCAGAATGAAAGCACAAACTGCAAATATGACGCAAACTGTTTTCATTTTGGCACGAAAACCACGTGACAACAAGGTTGCACAGCGTTCCATGTCCCTAAAACAACGAAACCACAAGTCAAAACCCGAGGTAAAGAGTTAATAATCACTAAGGCTTTTCAGCATAACAACTAAATCCTTAAACGACGATTCGAGCGTCATGTAATTAATCAAAGTCGGTCGATTAAGCGAGTGCTTGAACGAAATAAAGTATCTGATTATTGCGATTATGATAAAAGTGACGCAACTGCTATGGGAAAAGAGCCTATTATCATTCCGTTGTAAGCACTGAGGGAACAAGCTCTCAAATGAATAATGTCCCAGAATTTGACTATCATGCAACTTAACACTAAGAAGTTGGCAGTTAGAGCAGGTATTAACGCACAACAAAGCCCTGTATTTTTGACAGTGTCACTTGAAGATCTCTACGGCAGAACCAACACACCACCCAACTCAAGAGGGGAGAAACTTTTTCCCTCACCGACCATGCGGAAACGTGGTGACCTTGATAATTTATATGACACACATGCAAGGTACGTTAAACAAAACGACTAAAGTGAAAATCAGAATTCTTTTATCAACATTTTGATGTTAACAGTACAAATGCACAACCCTTAGTTTTTGAAATCAAAATATCTGTGCTTGAGCAATATACTCTAGGCTTTTTAAGAACAATGTCCGAAAATATTTGTTTAATCCTTGATTGCTTAACCGTCGGGTTTAATTGTAAGGATTTGGTTAAATATGATGCCTTTGCCAAGCGAGGTTGTCTCTTTTTCACGTTAGTAGCTCCTTCCCCTTCTGTTCGCCGAACATGTACATCATCCTTGAGTATTATGCCCTCTTTTGTTCTCAGGGAAATTTCAGAACACTACTATGTGACATCGAAACTCTGACTTCTTCCGCTGGAATGGGAGATGCTTATATGTCTTGACTTCTAGAAGCAGTGACAACTCGCGGCAGAAAGGTTTTAAATGCAGCCTACCTTCGACAATTACTTCTGTCTCGTGTTCCGCATAAATATTCTTAACATTGAGAGCTACACTATTATTCTTTCACCTTCCAAATTTTGGAAGAAGTGTCTTGACCATTCTTGTATTAAGATTTGGATTAAGTGATTTGGCGCTATCTTCCATTTTTTACCAGCTGGAAAGAACTTAGATAATTAAGACTGAGCGGCCCCATAGTGAGAATAACGAGCCCAGGACTAAGTGCGAGACTCAAACCTAATAAAATATGTTAGATTTCATTTTTACAAACGCAAGCATGCTTTTAGGCCAGCAATTCTACAACTAGCTATGGACTCGTATGATTACCAGCACAATTTTTAGTCCCAGAGTCTATTTTCCACTTTGGAAGAATTCACAAATCTGCTTTTAGATCTGTGTTCCAACGTCAACCGATGAATACACAATAAGACCAGCGGAATCTCCGACTCCGTGTTCAGTACCTTAACCGGACGAAACACTACATCCAGTGGCATTGCCGTGACGGTTCAGTGAAGTATCTCCCCTGCTTAATAAAGCTTTGATGGTTGTCAAGGTGAATTGGTGAGTTTCTAGGAGCGCTGATTACGTTGTACTGACTGACGTGGGTAGTCGACCGAGAAGAACGCCGGAAGGGGGGGTGGGGCGCTCTTAAAGGTGAGAGGAGCTATGCAATGCACGTGTTGTTAGTTTAACTCTTAGCTTCGGCTACGAGAACTTGGTTAGTCATTTTCGCTTTGGCTAGATGGTTTGGCCTCTGGATATAATGCCCATGCAGTATATATATATAATAGTTTGAGGTCTACCGATACGGTCAGAGTCCAGCCCCCTCAACGAAGGCAAAATAGCTAACCAAGTTTCCGTGACTAAAGAGTATAGTCAAATAAACATCAAAGTATGGTAACTGTATTTTACAAAAGGGTGCAGCATCAACGAAAAACATGGATTCACACGTAGCCTTTATTACGTTTTGACATTGAGTGACTTTTGCAAATAGGTGGTTTAAGAGCCTAAAAATTGGGTCCAAATTGCTGCGACCACCGAACAAAAACTAAAGAGAAATCGTCTGGGACGAGCCTATTTTGCTAATGTAATTCTAAACTTGTGACTAGTTTTAAATACTGTGCCACTATATGCTATTTATACTCCCCATGTGTCTTCAAACCCAAACCATAGTTTTTTTAAGTCCTTTGAATATATCCAGTCGTCAAAGAAGGTCGCTTACCTTCCAAAATCCGCAATCCACAATTACTCTATGTTCAGAGCTAAATTTGTACTTATACCGTGGGAATTAAGTAGATTCATTGTTGCTAAAACTGGTGTTGGGAACGAAACACTAAATGGGTTCCTCCGAACTTAACAGATGAACGTTGATTTGTCCCTGTCTTCTTTGGTGCGCTGCCCCATTAATCTTGACGTTTTATTTACAAATTCCCTGACTGCGATTGCCCACCGTTGCATTGAGAATGAACAAAGACCTAAGTAGGTTGCTTGTGGGAAACTTTGATACTGTGGAATGTTGAGCTAGCTTATCAGGTAAATTACTCAACCTTAGAGATGATTCGTGGGCGCAAACTTTCATCGGTTTAAACTGGTGAAGCGTCAGGTACTTGATAAAAACAGTTTTTTGGAGTTTGAATCCGCCGAGAGAGTAAAAGAGGAGAACGGATACATTGGCCGAAAATACCTGTTTGTACGTGTTTTTCACGGATGGAGGAAATGCGCTTTTGGGAAAGGTAAACCATTTGCTCTTTTGTGCTGCTAGGGTGTGATCGGAATGAACTTACTAAAGGTCATTTATTTATATTTTCTCCTGGAGTGGGTAAACAGGGCTCTGCAGGAGCTCTTACAGCGAGGAGCATTGCCTTCGCCTCCTCAATGATGGAATCCAGCTCCAATACGAACTCTGAGAGGCGTTTATTAGACGCTTTCATTTCTTCAACACGACGCTCAATTTCGAGAAAACGTCGCTTCTTTTCTCTCCTCGAGCGCCGCGAGGCCTCGTTGTTCCTTAGTCGACGCAGCTCTCTTTCCATTTCAAAATCTCTGTCCGATGCCTTTCGCAAATTAGTGCCATGGACACTGTATTGCACCCTGGCACCTGAAAGCGTGTTTATCTTTTGCCGTTGATTTGTTGGTGGTTTTGGAGATGTGTATTGATACTAAAACGAACAATGGGGAGTCATATTGATTTGGCGAACTTAGTAAATCATAAAATTTAAATAAGCTCTGCTGATATTTGCCCCTTGAATTAGCAGTCCTCTTGGTTGAATCAAGCAATAGTTCAAGTGAGGATACTTCACCACTGCCCTTCACTGTTTGTAGCAGTTCCACATCACTGCATACTACCTTTACTACCCATTATTAAGCCATTTCCTGACATTAACACCAGCTTAAGCAAACTACGTTAATTAAAATATTTAGATATTGAAGGATCCTTTTAAGATTATAGCGGATGCTGAATGAGAACGACTCTGATGCATAAATAGCAATTCTGCAGACTTTCTTGCAACAAATGAGAGGAAACTTGAGTTGTAATGGAGAGAAGAGTCAAGTCTCTTCCAGTCTGAACACGGCATGTAAAAAATTTGAGGCCATACCGATTGAATGTCGGCGCATTCCCGAAGTGAATTGGCATTTTGAACAAGCCGACGGTAGGACTGATCAAAGTCAAAGTCGTCTGTTGAGCTGGCACTCCCGCAACACATGGTGTCAGACGGTTCTGACATGGCAGTAGAGATTGGTGCATTATCGCGTGGAAGAGAAGATTGGCTATCATAATAAATATTCGAAAGTGCCTCAATAGCTGAGGCCTCTGTGTGTCCGCAATTCATTTGGTATGGCGGTATGTCGGCGTTTAAGGAGCGCGATTCCGTATATTCACCATCGCCGTGCAACCAAAAAGAGTAGTTGTAATCTTAATGAGTAAGCATTCATAAAAATAAGGTAAATCGACGAGTTAAGTTTTCCAATGTTCCCACACTGATGGTTGTGAATTTCAATTTCCTAGTGATGGCATTACTGATCACGCGTTTCCCACTTTTTACCTGCTAGAAATATAACATAATTTAATTACTTCTAAGATCCATTGCAAGTCAAGATTAGTCTGATGAGGTTCGAGAGATAATACCTAATAGCACAGCATTCCTGGTCTCACCGTTTCAATCCAAGAGATTGACTGATTTTGTCTGCATTTTATTATCACAGCATCAATAGTGCAACATAAAAAGTATGACGTTATCAAACTACTACAAAATATTGTTTGCTTAATCAAGGTAATTGATAGCAACAGGAACAAACTCAATTCATCTCTTATCAGGCCAACTTTACCGTATTAACTTAGAGTATAACAACTGAAACTTTAACTAATAAAGACGCATGCTGCTGCCATTACCTCATCCGACAAAATCCTCGTTTATTTTCTACTTCGGCTGGTAGCTAACAGCGGATGCGAAAATGGCTTGATGTGTAGCCCTTAAATTACGATGCCCAGAAAACTTTGGAGGTTATTAAGGACTTGCAATGCGCCTCACCACTAAATCATTGCAATGGCTGGGGAATGACGCTAATTCAAATAAAAAAAATGAGACACGAGAATGCTGAGACGATGGCACAAGCATGATCACAAGACCTGAGTGACCCTCAGGCAAGTGGAAGCGCATTGTGGAGGCTATTTTTTCCCTATTGTCAGGGCTTGTTGAGGAGGTCCGGTGCACCACTCACATCATATGATGCTAGGGTGTAGTCCACATAGGCATGCCTGTCAAAAAATATCTCTCGACTCATCCAAGTGCCGGAGGCATTAGGATAACCCACAAAACTCAGCCACATTTGCTTTAAGAGAAGGAACCGTGTTTTACCCTAAATGCGATTAGCCGGTACAAAAGCAGTGGGTAGAAAACGGATTAAGATTTATTTTATCACCGCCAAAAACTTTTACGACACATTGGCATAGATGGTATATGACCTGAAACTTGTCTACGGATGGCAGAATGCCTATTAGAACCGATTAAAGGGAGAATTTCCATGGATTGAGACATGCCTTTCCCTCTCTGATCTCTACTACGGCAGCTTGCGTTGGTAAAGGGAGACGCCAACAAAAGGATACCTTTAATTTAGACTAGACTAATTAAAGCATTGTACACTGTCTTTCTATTATAAAAAGATTTTCGCTTAGTATTTTGCACAAGTAATAATTTCATTCGCTTTATATTCTCTCACATGCAAACAAATTACTTTATTTAATTGACCTCAAAGTGCTGGGAACTGTTTAAAAGCGTTCAAAGCGATGTTGGGTGCCCAACTTCAGATAAAGAATACAAAGACAGTGCCATAAAAGGGGCATTTTAATAACTGACATGTGTCTTAATCCAAGGCGATGTCCAGCCAATCAGTTTAACACTAAAATAAAAACTTCACGTTTGGACGCAAGCCCCCATTTCTTGTTGGGATTTTTCTGTTAGACACTTCTATCCACATCTTCCATGTCACTGAGCAAGAGGGCGACCGAAGCATAGACAGTAAAAGGAAACCTAAGTTGGCTTGATTTTAGACCGGCATTTGTGCTGAGGGAGTACATCTGCTATGCAACCATGTTGAATAGGCACCACTTTGGAAGAGTATCGTCAGCCTCTCATTCAGCGCGCAGATACTTTGCATGCACTCGACAACTGGTGTCACTTTAGCCATTCCAAGCACACCCTAACGGGTGCTATTGTTTCCGTGACTACTGACGTCTACTTCGTTCGAAGATCTCTCGTTTGCAAAACCAATTCTTTCGAAACATCGTTTTCCCCATGAACAAAAGAAAAAGGAATTCGCACCTATTTTCCTGCATCTTTAGTGAGTTCACAACTCTAAGCAAATGCTGTACCAACACCAGTACAAAGAAAACAAGGAATGCAATATAATTAACAGCTAAATTAGGAAATTTAAGATATTGTCAAAAGATACATATATTTTCCATAGGCTAAACTTTTTGACTGTAATTCACTTTTGGGTGTCAAGAGTGAGTGCTGCCTTTGGTTAGTGTTGAAGCCTATTTTTACCTAAGCTGTAGAGGGAACTCATGGGAAAAAAGTACTCCTGAGGGCTGCAAACTAAAAGCGCGAACTCGGTTGCAGGGCTGTCCTAATTGAGACTGTCAGCGAGCTACCTCTGACAGGACCACCTGACTCTTCACCAGAGTGTTTTGCAACTGTGCATGTGGCATTTGCTCTTCCCTCTTTGGTCCTAAACGCAAACTTTACTTACCTATTCAAATAACCCAAGTGCCCACGGCAGCACACTTTAAAATAACAAGTCATAAATGTAGGTGTATATGGCGGGCAAGCTGTAACTCCAACAGACATGCAAGTGGCCGCAGTGTGGCCGCACTTAATTCATCCTACTTGAAGCATTGTTTGGTCAAATGCAAATGTGGCTAAACTAAAGGAGTGAACATTACTTGTGATTGAGTGAGTCGAAAGTAGAACACAAGGTCTTTCATGGAATAGTAGCTGTCAATAACTTGTTTTAACCTAAGAAAAGAATGGAAAATGTACTCACTTTTTAAGGAATTTTGAATAAAATCGGGTACTGGTAAAAAAACCCTGCATTTTTAACCCTTATCTCGAAGCCTCGCTAAACGTCAACCAACCCCGATGGATGTGATTTGAGCAAATCTGCTTCACAAATCGGTGGTGACTTGTTTCGAAAGTCGCAGAAGCAGCTCATGACACATATCATCTGGGAACTGTGGGGAGTAAAGCAGCAAAATACACCGTTCAGTAATGATGTAGCAAATTTGCCTCCAGTTTTTGGATCCTTCAGGTGTCGTGTTGCAATTAACACGATAAGTCAAAATCGGCCTTCCAGAACTTTCAGGTAAGATTAAATTAAGCAATAGCTTGAATTGGGAGAGTGGTGGTAGAATCTAACTAAATAAGCCCCATTCTTATGCGCTAATGGATAAAAGTAAGCGTTAAAAACCACCAATCAGTTTATCTTCACTTCTTTCACCTTGTAAAAACGCATCGTTTCAGACAACCTGCTGACTGACTTTTGATGAGAAATAACTTTCGTACTGCGAGCCAACATATTATTAATTATTCCCAAACGAATCACTCACCACCCCACACTTCTAGAGCACCATTTCAGCCCCAGAAGTCTGTGCCTGTTTTATGTGCTGTGCACTACAGACTGAATTGTTTACCATGCATCTATTGTTGAAGGTCAAACAACTACGGCTGTGATCTACCCACCTCGATAAAATTAAGCCTGAACATGTGCAAGAAAAACTTCCTTATGAGGAACAGTGGGAACCAGTCAGCCAGTGGAAATGATGATCCCTAGCTTTCTTCAGTGATAGTTATTCTGGTAGTGATTATCGCCCTTTGCCGAAATTGCACGATCATACATGATTCGGACGCTGGGGGAATGAAACTGAGATAGAATTCAATGTGGCCAGAGCTAAGGAATGTGCTTTTGGCGGTAAAACACTGCGTACCACCTGTCTTAGCAACCCTGGTATGTTGTCAGGAGAGGTCTGAAAGTTGTAAATTGAGGAGTCGGTTATATCAGCGAATAAAATACTGGCAAAAGACTTTTGCCACTGTTGGGTTACCTGCCATGTGGGGGCAGCTTTATCCACTTTGTCTTTACAGAGCCTTGTCATGTGACGATAGCATTCATCCTAAACCTAGTCTTTGGTGCATTTGCAAGCAAAACTAAGATGTCTCTTTATGACCTACAGTGAAATTGATCAAGTCTTTTCAGCAAAATACTTCAAAGTTATAAATGCAAGGTAAATTTATTCAAACCCGCTGTTTTAATTTTACCAGTCTATTGTAAGAACCCGCTTGTTATTACGCTAAGTATTTAATTGTGATTATTTAGTTGGTGTTTTTAATGATTCTACTTTTCCCGTAAGCGAACGTATTTGCTACTCGAATTTAAATTGAATAGTGGGATCCTTGAAATGGAGCGATGAAATAGAATAATTCATCGTTCACTGGTTTGGAATACACCTGAGAGGATAAGAATGTACCAAAATTCGTGTAAACTGGGATTGTTTGTTTCCGCAACCTGAAATTTGCTAGTCACTTTTGGTAATCTGACTGAATTGTGCTTTTGGGGGTTTTTACAAACGATTAAAGTGAATTTACTAGAAGCTAGTTTGTAGACCAGTGGAGCTATACTTTTGGGGACATATTTTAATAAGGACGAGAAGTGGTTGAACTTACCAACCGGTGAGTTGGAATGGTAATTGATTGAGTCGTAGGGAGATCGGCTGTAGTCTGTGCTGGCACGCCGATGCATTATCCGTTAGGTATACTGTGCACAGGAGATGTGCCTCTTCTCCTCTCACTCACTGCCTTTTTATAGCCCACGTGCGCACCGTGTTTACAAGTAAAGAGGAAAAGTGCTAAAGCAGAGCTGAAGGCCCCTACCATTCCTAGCCTACATAAATGAGGCTTCACTTACAATTTGCCTAAAGTCTTTCCCTTTTGGTCGCTCAAAAGTGCTTCGCCTACATTGCTTCTCATCATTTAACAAAAAATTAGACAGCATTGTGGTTTTGGTTGTGGAAAAGTCACACTTGTTACAATTTTCATGTGCAATTCTCTCGACACTATCCGCCTTTGCCTACGCTGCTAAGAAGGAGCAGTAAGCAACGCCAGCTTATTGCGCTTCGTCCCTATCACGGGCAGCGAATGGCAAAGCATCAAGAGGAGTTTATGATAGAAGAAAAATGAACGATGGTAAATCGAGCTCGTTCTGCAATTTCACAAATTTGGCTTTTACTTTTTTTGTAGATTTAAAACATATTCAGTCAAAGTGTGCACAGTAGGGCAAATTTGATGATGGTGGGAAGGAATGGCCACTTGGGGCCGCCGGCCGAGGACCTTCACAACTCGCTTCCTTCCTTGCAATCACAAGCGAAACACAAGTTCTCATCATCAAGTATCCAAATCACGTTCATTTTGTTTCCCTTAAATATGCTTTGGAGCACCGTTTACTTTAAAAAATTACATAGTTAAAACATGCTGCTATAGTCATCGTGTGACCGGTGAAACAGCAATCCTTTTGTAAGTGTACTGAGGCAGGCAGAATCAGTTCCGTATTAAGCGATTGGATAGTGAGACATCCAGTGGTATTTTTTTGCCAGAAGCAAACCATGAAAATCCACCAAATTTTGGCTTTACCATTTCTACCTTTTCATAAGAAGGCGTCGAGATTCTTATGTACCTCGTCAATGAGCATAAAACTTCAATGTAATGCTTAAAGAGCCGCAATGCCGTGAAGGCTTTCAAAAGTCGCAATAGATCACATTGGCACGGAAGATCGCCTACCAACGTACAGATGGGCTGACAGTTCAAAATGCAGTCAAAAAGATCTCTAAACACTGCGTAGCATTAAGCATTCTTACTTTTATTAAGAATCTTCCTCATACTTTAACAGTTATGCGTAAACGCACTTCTTCTGCCACTCTTTTATATCTGCATCTACCACTTGATACATAATATCACTCAATTTCAACGTTGATGTACGGTGAGCGTATAATGGTATAGATTATGCTTGTCATTGCTTCAGCCAGATTCTAGTTTACCAGATTTTGTGAAGCAGAATGTCAGAATTTGCATTAAGGTGGAGAGTGTTTCACGATCGCAGAATAATGATGTGTTTATAAACGAAGTGGACATTGCTATGTTTTAAGGCGTGAATATTGAGAGCGGTAGAATTGGAAACTTGATTTGAACTTTCACGCATTCTGTCTACAGGATATACTGGTTTGGTTTCATTAATGTATGCCAAATACGCTTTTGCCAGAAACTGCCTTAGCTCTCTTTAAGCGTTCATTTTGCAATCGAATGTTGCAATAGGAAACAATCTTTCATTTCTTTTCTCCTTGAGGCATTCCCAAAAGAAATTCAAGCGCAAGGTTAAAAATCGGAAACAAATACTACTTGTGCGCATTCATCGTGACGCATATGAGGGAAGGCACTACGTTGTCCGTACAGCTCCGGAGCTGAGGCAAACACAACTGGGCAGCGGCGTGGGTTAGCAGCGCCACAAAATCAGCATACGTCCACGAAGAGTGGTTGTGTCATTGAAATATGGTAAAACTTTTGGACCTACAATTAAATCCTCTATTTTCAATTGAAGCTTAGTAACCACCCTCTTAAACGTCTGCTCCACTTCCGATTGTCCGTGTCATTTGAACGAATGCAAATTGACTTCTACACTAGGAGGAATGCGGACCTGCGTTATAAGTGTCAGGCACTTAACTTAATTGCCACCATCTTTGAAATTTTTTTCAATGCAGTATTGTTCGGTCCGTCACAACGATCCTGCATACGGCTTTTCTTTTCCATGAAGCTTTTGCTGACACCTGTACGACCAAGCGCTGTTGGTCCTTCTAATCATGGTACGTAAAAGGGCAACGTTAGGATGAAGTGGGTTGAAGATGTTCCTACTTATTTTCATTTAAAATATTTGGTAACGCGGAGACCTCACCACTCATGGTAGCAAGCTTCTGACAATCCTCCAAGTTTGTGGGTAGTGCATGCATCCGCGAAACTCTGATAATAACAAACAAGTTTGCAGAATGACTTTTCTTCCTCAGAAACAGTACCGTCACATTTCCAAACAAGAAAAATCTGTTACAGGCAACAACATATTCTTATAAATCATTTGAGCTTTATCAAGCACAAGCATGCTGCACTACTAAAGTAGTGGAAGTCGTAGTTATTTTTGTGATGAGGTGACAACCAGATCCAACAATTAAGGCAGCTGCCAAATTTGGAATGAAAGCACGATGAAGGGAGAAAAAGTGTCAAGAAGAAACTTCCCAATTAGTGCACTGTTGAACAATCCAGTCAAGATATTTATAGTCGAGCTTGATTTGTGCGGGGTTGGAGGATTACTTCAGACGTCTAGACCGAGCTTCTTCTCAGATAATTGAAAAGGCCTCACATAGTGCTGGACCCTTTGGCATTCACAGTTCTAACAAATGCGTGGGATTCATCATTTGATTCCAATTTTTCAGCCTTGTAGAGAAACCTCCTGCTAGGCGTTTAGCATTGGCATTTCTATTTTATTTCTATTTTTCGATTGAATTGTAGTCATGGCATAAAATGCAGCATTTAGAGGTGCAAAAAAGGTGCAAAGTATGAGTGGACGTACTGAGGAGGAAACACCCAAAAGGCCTACTTCAAAGAAGGAGAGTCCGTAAACGTTGGGCACAGGGTGTCATGAGGCTGATTTATGGTAGAGAATCATATTTCAGAGATTGTATGAATTGTTTTGGGTAAAATTCACTAACGCACTTATACACTTTGCGAAATGGATCTTCACACTACAGTAATGCGTTGCGCTATTGTGCTTACGTAGTTTGCTACCCACGACAGACACGTAGTGCAGATGCTTTGTTTGTGTCATGCAAAACTTTAAAAGCTTGTTCCAATCTTACTGCCGGTAGCGCGAATTTCGAGTGGAAGATACCAGCACGCCATTGACACAGGCGTGTTCAAGTCGCACTTCTGCTGCTGTTTTGCTTATACGCTCGCGATCTGATGTCTCTTCCTAAGATGATTCAAGGCGCTTCACGCAACCGCATCGTATCGAATTAATGTACGTTCAGACAACTTGACGACCAAATAAGCATCAGTCGCTAGTTATAACTCACGAATACTACCAGACAATTAGCTAGTAAAGCATCAGAAATAAAAAAATGATGTGATCAACAGATATATCAGAAAATAAAACGCAGCTTGTAAATGATTATATACAGATGAGTATGATTCATTCTCTGTATCTGCTACCTAGGTGGACCATTTGAGGGAAGGACAATAGCCTTAGCTTCGTCAATGGCCGAGTCTAGTTCGTCTACAAACGCCTTCAGCTTGCGATTGGCGACGCGAAGCTGATCAATCTCGCTTTGCATCGCGGCGAAGCGCTCCTTCTTCATGGCCCTCGACTTCCGTGAGGCCACGTTGTTGCGCTGCCGTCTGTCCTTCTCTCTGTCCTCGGCAAAATTGCACTGAGTCGTGGAAGACTGAAGCTCACAATCTCTAGTGGACGACGTGATATCGGTTGATAAGGCTTTCGTGTTTCTCACCTTTTCTTCTTCGCAGTCATGCCGTCCTGATTGATTCTAAAGGAAGAAATGCTCACAGTTACCAACCATATTAAAAGCTAAAGTAGGCGCGTTCAAACGAATAATTAGGCTTACATCAACAATCTCCACAAACTGCTCGATCAGGGTATTCTGCTGTGAGAAAATCTCTTCCCATTCGGGCCCATTGGCAAGATCATCAAGGAACTCTGATGAGAAGATGTTGTGAAGTTGAGGACTACCCAAAGGCGAAAGATTGTCTTCTTCCATATCAGGCTTGTCACATTCCATCGCTTTGATCTCGGTAGCAGACTGCAGAGTTGTAAATTTCTCTAACTTAATAAGAGCATCAGAAAGCGTATCTCTATCGAGTTCTGGTAGTTTTTCTATTGGTTCGAGCGAATATAAATAACTTCCGAGATTAGAATCCGAATTAGGAGGGGTATCATTAATTGATGCTTGTTTTATTTCAGCCGCTATTCCCGAGCAAAAACCGTAAGTTAGGCTAGTGAAATGCGAATCCACGGAGTCGTAATCAAATTTTTTTGTTTGAAAATTCCCGAGGTTGCCTTTTCTATCAAGAGGGGATACGACTCGTATCACAGGTATGGTCGACCGTTCTAAAGGGAAGATAAAAGTATTTTCATACATAACGAAGTCTGGAGACAAATATACAATTCGCCTCCTACGGTGTTATATTTTAGCAAAAAAACTCCGGTGATTTTGGGAAATAATAGTCACCAAACATTTAATCTTGTATTGCAACCTGTTAAAGTAATGCGCCTGTTAAATCTCTGGCTATATAATACTAAAATACAAGACTTCCAAGCTCAGCTCATAAAATTACGCATTCTAAATCGAAGCAATCCTATTCAAAATAATGGCTTCTAGCGATGCATGGTTGCATGTTTCAGCATTTAAGAACTTTAACGAAGGTTATGTGAAGAATAAAAAAATAAAAGACAAGAAAGCATCTCTGATAATTACCTGGTGAATCCACTTGCATCATTCGGATCCTTGAAGACCTTCCTGTTTCCTGTTTTGTACGAACAAATTCCTCCATTCCGTCGGATTGCTGTTGATAGAATAAGAGCTTTTCCTGCTTCTGGCATAGTCGTTGTTTATTCCTGACTGGTTTGGAAATGCTTTGAAGCCTAATGTTGACGGCTTGTCGGATGAAATTCCTGGAATAGCTGGTTTACAGAATAGGCTCTTTCCAGCTTGGACCCACGACGAACTTTGTTAGAAACTATGTTTGCCACCGCCTCTTATAAACGCCTCCGAGTGGCAGCAGACAACGGCCTTCAAACCGCGAAAGCCAATAGAAACGCATCCAACTCTGCATGCACCATGGCAACGCCAGAGTAGTTTCGTCATTTTGGCGTCACTTCGAGCGATTACATCAGTATTGTAGTGTGAATCACTACACACTACGTGGTCATTAAATGGGCACTGAAAAATAACGCGAACGCAGAAGGATTTTTCCCCGTGTAATCTTTTACAAGTCGTTTTAAAGAATCCTTCAGCTACCCATAGGCTTGATCATTCCCAAAAATGGACCACGAGTGGATTTTTTGCGATTCTAATCTCGACCCATTGCGTTTTATTCAACGTACTCCATCAGAAGTTCCAAAGATATCATGTTTACTCATAAAACGCGTCGAAATAGAGGGAATACGTAATAATAGTATTTAGAAAATGAGCCATTTGGCAGATAAAATGAAATGTTGAAGGAGTGCGGAACATAAGGTTGTATTGAGATCTTAATGGAAGAGTCGCTCTTAAACGCAGAGTCTGTCCATTCTGTGCCTTCCCTTTGCATAGAATAGTACAATTTCAATCACTGGAGCCATTTGCCAAGTTTTAAAAAGTGTGCAAACTTCTCACGTACCCACGACTAACAAAAATGAAGGACATTTCATGTGAAAATCCCAGTAAATGATGCCAGCACAAAGAGCAAAGTGGTCATTGATTCCACTCTGCCATCGTGCTTGGGAGTGGGGTTAAACACCTCACTTGACAAGTCATTCAAAAACTGCCAGCATAAGTCAATTTATGGAAATGTGTGTCTAGATCCTGAAGTTTTAGCGTCTGTGATAAAAGAAGCAAAAGCGTGCCTATAATAAGCGATCATGATTTAAGTAATCATGGTCACAGAGGATGCCGTTCTACTGCAGCCCAAACATGCTCCATATCATTGTGGAGTGTAATGGGAGTGCATTAGGATCCGCTGATCCTCATTTTGTTAATTGGTGGATATCAGTAGAACGATTGCTAATTTCTTATTTCAATAACAATCGAATCAATTTTAATTAGTGTCTCCTTACAGATTCACTAAAATAAAGCTCAAAGGTAATGAATGATAGGGTAGTGCTGTATTGGCAGTAATGTAATGCATGGCAATTCGGATTTTACGTGGTAAAAAGTGTCAATATTTTAGCAAAAATAATTATCGACATTGGTGTTGCTGAGCCTCAATCAGGTTTTGTAATATACCTCTGAATTGTGCTAGTCATTTGTATAATGCCTCTTGTAAAACTCGTGAGTTCCTGGCGAGCAAATGCATTCAAGTCAACGCGGAATGTGGTATGCCTAACTGGAACAAGAACTTCGGTTTCTAATCCCTGTCCTACAGCCCCAACTAAAATAATAAGATAAATCCTTACAATGAATAATAAAGTGTTTTCGCCCGGTTTCTACTCTGGAATGAAGACCCTCCTCAAACCAAACAATTCACCACAACACAGAAGTAAACGTGACGAAGCAATTCTGCAAGCCTTCATCCACTACATTTGTTGCAGACCAATTGCCAAAAGCTTCCCAATCACTAGTTACTCAAGCCCGCTCACTCCATGCCATTTAGCTACCCTTTTTTAGTGCTAGTGATACAGGTGCGTAGTTTCGTGTTAAGTGCGGTTTATCTCTAATTAAAGGGCGTTTCAGATTAATGGACATATAATTTGGTAGATTAGCTGGAAGGGCTCGTTTTAACAGTTGTATTGGAGGAACTTGCAAACTAGGTTTACATGGCAGTCAACTGTCAAGAGCGGGTATTGGCTACCCTAAAACCTGACTTAACGGTGCTTGCTAAATATGGTGCAATCACACATTCACCACCTCAAGGAATTGCATCTGCTCAATAAACCTATTTTATGATATCTACGAGAAAAGTTATACACCTAGCCAAGTCTTTTCAACGTTTAAACGCAGAATTCGGCATATGGTTCTATTATGACGAAATTTTCAGTGATTTAGTTAAACTTTGTCAGGCGAGCGCTGATTTTCAGCTACTGCTATATCGTAGCTACGCTTTTATGGTAAGTTTACTGAAGGCATTGGCATTTGTCATCCTGTTAGCATTTGGAAAAGTCCAAACCTTCACTGCTAATAACTTGTGATTCCCAACCTACAGGACTTTTTATGCCTAAATCGAAGTATGTAGAATAAGGATTGGTTCCCCTGTCGCATATTTGATGTACATATCTGTGTTGACGGGATCAGCTCAGGACTCAATCCCTATACTGCTCCAGACTCAAGTATGCGCTTCCACCCGATAGTACGATCAAGTAGGAGCAGGTTGTCTTCCTTTTAGGCTCAACAACTGACTATTCTTCTTAAATTGAGTATGAGTAATGAAACATTCAGACAGATCTTACCATGAAGTTCGTCACTGCAGGTCGCTGGTGAGTACCTGGCTCGGGCACACCGCCCTAACTCATGCACTGCCGATTAGCTCATAGCTTTACTTATGTCGCCACCCGATGCTTCTCAGGGTCTTGTATGTGCGCTTGAATTCTCTTTGAGCATCAGGCATTTCACTCAATGCGTTAAACTTACCAACTAAAAAAGTCACGTTTGCACCTACAGGCAATGAATCTAAACTTAAGGCGACAAATAATTTATGCATTATGTTTGCGTTTGCTTTAATCATTGCATTGTAGTACCGTTCTAGGTGAGAACGTTGTGTGGAATTGTGCAAAAATTTAAAACGGGACCTCACTTGGCTTGAGAGATAGAGCGTTTTGTGAAGGCGTAGCAAAGTTAGAGAAATGGGTGGAGATAGAGCTAGAGCAGAAGCGTGGTAAAGTCTTGTGTGCCTCCTCTTCGTAGGCCAGAAGAGCGTGGTCAGTGTGCGAAATGGCGATTTTTGTGCAGCTGGTGAAGTTTTAACGTCTCTACATCGGAAGCAACACATCTTTGAGTGTCAGCATATGCGCGGAATCGAGATGTCAGATTTTTTCATTCCGCCACGTATCTCGTATTGCTTGTCTGACAAAAAATCACTATATGGTGATCTAATTGCCCTTGTAAATAGAAGTTGCTGGTAAATCCATCAGACGTCAACTTTTTGTCGATCGATGCATGACACTGCGGATGACAAGTGTATGCATCTTACTAAGGTGCATAACGATGTTTGACTGGCGCAAAGCGTTACATTTGCGGTGACATGATTTACTAGAAGCATGTAAGTGGTTGACGATGAGATAGAAACGTGTAGGAAAGTGTCGATCATCCAGTGAGTTATCGCTTGCGCTCTTCCGCCTACGTGCAACCGCCGCGGAGCCAGCCTGCAGACAACTCATCGCATTGTGCCTGAGACCAAGCAGCTCAACCAACCAAACAACCTTGAATATTAAGCTATATGACTGCCTTTGTGTCTCATTAATTCGTTTTACGTGTGCCCTTTTGGAATCTTCTTAGCACGAGAAGTAGTGAGCCGATGCGAAAACCCACGCAGTAAGGCGATTTCGGCTGCTGTTATTGCACCAAACCACTAAAGATTGTTATCTAAAGCCACTGTTGCTTCAACATGTAAAAGTCTGTTCTGCCTTTTGGGCTCCGATGAAAGCAATCACAACTTTCCAATACTAAAAATTAAAACTAGAATCGTGCCAAATGGCTAGAGTAAGCTAGTGCGCGCAACAACTGAACTGCACCACCACTACTGCTAAAAGAAGGAAATTGTTGTGGTAGTTTACACGACAAGAGTATTATTGCGATTTGGTTTGGTTATCCATCAAAGTAAACGAGTTGTAAGAATACGTAGTAGTTGTAATACACAACTGTGCCTCAGGGTAGTGCTACGTTTAGTCAGTGCCACCTTTTGTAATTAAAATCTTTCCTAAATAAATATGAGATCACTTTGTAACTAAAAATACGTATTGCTGTCAAACGACTGCACTTTAGTTGCGTTGAATAAGTATTTAAGCAGAATCTTGTCTAATCGAAGACGCATTTCGGTACTGCAATTCGTGATGCCGCCATGGTCAATGAAAAAAAAGAGCTTCTGGTGGAAAACGATTAATGCGACAAACTGTGAGTGCTTTTGCGGAGAATAGGAAACTCGTTGCAAGAACACTGTTACACTGTTAAATAGATTAAAAGCAGTAAAGATGCCGTTCCGGCTTTATCAACCGTTCTTTGGCTTCACCAGTGGCACATATCCCAAGCATACGAGTTGAAGAATATGGAAGAATTTTTTCTTCTCCCTCCAACCATTCTTTATTGATTCCTTCCTTTATCGGTTAAAATAACAAGCTCGCAATAAACTATGCCGCCGAATGGGTCTCCCGTTCCGGATAAGTGTTAGCAGAATGTCACCTCTGAAGCAAAGATGTCAGTAGAACTGGCACGCGGGATAACAATGTCAGTGCACTTGACACTCTTACTGAAAAGCTGACCTTCTAGTGTAACAATCACCCTCACTTGCCTCACATGGCGGTTTGGCAAAATCGACTCTTCGTTCCCGTTCAAAACATCATTTAGGGATAAAAAACTTTCTGCATACGTCTTGTAACATCATTCTACCATATGATACTTTTGTAATAAGACTAGCCTGCATTATGACCTGTTGAAAAGAGAAAAATTTGGCCTCGAAGTTGGCAACAAAGACATAAAGGAATAATATCTGAAAAGGAAATTACTATCTCTCATGTTGGGTAGCACATTGCAGCAAAATTCACCACTACGGTAATTTACATGCCGTCGGTAACAACTTCAGGAAAGACTAATTATCATTTGGAGGTACGACTATCGTTTCTACTGACCGTGGAATTAGTAAGGTTGCCGCTAAAGAGGAGAGCATTAAAGTCAAACCGTCTTGTCAGCAGCGTGGATAATTGCCGTACAATGGTTGTGCTTAGGCCAATCGGTTGGGCGTACATTTGCCATAGCCCGGACATGGAGACATTTTGCACCCTTCCTGTTCTGTAGGGTTGGGATCAGTGTCTGTTTAGATGATTGGACTGCAAAATTGTGACATTCTTGCAGATCTTCATCAGTATACTACAACTTTTATCAGCTTCTGTCGGCTCAATAGAAGCACGTATTGCATTAAAAGTGCCCTCAAAATCGCAAATGATGAGAAGGCAGTAGAACCGAAGCCTACGATTCCGCATTGGCATTGCCTGCACGACATCAGTCCCATCGTATTCTTGGTAATTTTATGCTACTATACGCTGATAGCAATAAACTCGTCAAACCCAAAGTACAGCAAATGTTTTGGCAAAGTAGGCACCTGCTAATGCTTACTGTCAACTATGAGCGGCATCTTTAGTATGTTTTTTTGAGAAGAACCTATCATTAACACCAGTTGTGTATTTATTATATGGCGCTCGTTTACTGTTATCCAAGCCGCATAACATAAGTCTTGTTCATGCCAACAGCTTTGTCGCTCGAAGGATACGTGTGTAGGCAGTAATCGCTTGACGTTCTATAATGATGGAAATGTTGAAAGTTGTGTCACAGAGCAAAAGCTTTTGCCTTCTCAGCCAAACTTCATAAACATTTTGAATACCATTCCCTTTGTCCTGTCTATGCGAGTACTAGCATATCACCTTAATACAAAAGTAGAAAGACGCTGGAACAAGGGAGACTTTATGGGCAAAATGAGCCCTAAGGAAATACGTTCAGCAGACCAGTCTGTGTCTACAATTATGGAATCATTCGAAGTGTGAGCTTTTTAGCACAATTTCGTCCAATTTCGCAAATTTTTAGATGCCAATGCAGATAAGATCTCCGTATTTACCAAGCCTTATGCTTATAGTTAGGAACCATACTTCCGAGGATGCAGCATATTCTAAGTCCTAGTTTGCTCACGCAAAATACAACGAAATAATGTTTTGGTTATAGTTTCTGTCATTTACCTTCATTTCTGCTTCGTAAAATGTTTGATTTTTGTGCCTATCTGATTAAAGGCTTTTCACGTCAATAAGCAATCCGTCTTTCAGATTATTTGCCTTATTTTCAGGCAAAAAAATTTATTATGACCAAATTTATTATTACCTTAAGTGGATGTTCATATAAATGGCAAATTAGTTGACAGTTCAAGGCAATAGCAAGGAAGTGATTATAAGGATTGCAAATGCTATTCCCCCAGATTGGGCATTGGTTGCTGCGCTGCAGTGGACGCATCGGGTGTGACTGAGATTGTGAATTTCTCGAAGAGAATGGCTTTGGACTCAGCCATGATTGAGTTCAACTCTTCAACAAGCGCTCGGAGTCTGGCGTTGGAGTTGGTCAGACGTTCTGTTTCAAGCAGCATCTGCTGAAAGCGGCGTTTGCGAAGCGCGCGCGACTTTCTAGAGGCTGCATTATTGCGCTCCTTCCTTCGAATTTCGCGTTCTTCGTAGTTTTGATGGTTCTTTGATACAAAATTCGCAACTGGAGACTTTTTCTGGCCTTCCTGAATCCCTAAAGGCCCGTTGAATGCCTTCCAGTTACACTCACAGGAGGGATGAGTCAGCGGTGGTGAAGATGCCTGGAGCATGGAGTAACTCGAGAACGAGCTCGACGTTTCTGACTCTGTCTCAGATACGGCTAACTCCAACCGCGGCAAAGGCTAAGTGGGGTAAAAGCGGGATTCTATCGACGATCTTCCCGTCGTGTTAATATCTTACAATTTAATTGAATTAAGCGAAAGATGCACTCCAAATAAGACGAATAAAAATATAAATCTTGAAGCAAAGATAATGTCTAGAGTTCTATTAATTTTTCTTAATTTTGTGCTATTTTAACAAATGTAGAACTTGATCGATTCGCATCTGAGTTCGCTTTTGAATCTTCTTACTTGCATGAAGTCGATGAATAGCTTTACAAAGATTTTTTGTCAAGTTTCCATAAACGTATCTTCGACTTCCAAAACTAGCTCTCAGTCTGTCGACAGAAAGTTGTCTCGTAATGCTGTAAGTGAATTGACGTCATTTGAATGAAGAACTAAAAGTTTGAAGGCAGGTGCTCATTGGAGTTAATCATCATGCCTCTGTGAAAAAAGAGCACGTTACACTGGATCAGAGCGTGGCAACAAGTTGTGGTGATTGTTGTATACAACTGCAGTTCTCAGTACGTGCATTCAGTTCGACCATTTGAGATTTTGAAGGTGGCATCTTCTATCGCCAATGTGTGTCGATCGAAGGTAGCTTCATTAAATACTTCCTTTCAACTTTTTATGCATTCTGTTTATGTTCATGAGGTATGATAAAATGAAGCGTTGAACTCTCGAATTGGTTCCTTATGTCTACCTACGATGTGAAGTGGTGTTGGTGCTTAGCGTAGTCGTTAATGCAAATAAATAACTTATTGACAAGGAAGCAGGGATAAGTGTAGCTTTTTGTGGTCGTTTGAGTCAGTTAAGAGCACAGGCTTACGTAGGCTTAAAATTTATATGGAAAAACTATCTTACTTGACTTAGATCGTAGGAGGTGTAAGCGTGGCATTTGAGTACCCCAAGAATCGGTTTTACATCATAAAAAAGTTTAATTTACTTAAATTTACAAAAAAATTAAACCGCATATGATGGACACATGAAGAATCCAGCTAAACATCGAAAGCAATGGTTATCCTTTTTATGAAATTAAAAGCAAGTTTTTAATCTTTCGTGTCAGTAGCATGAGTGTGTGCGTAAAGAAGAAGAGGCATAAAGAACTGCGCAAAAGGCTGGTAGAAGAAAATAATGCATGTTTGGATTACCTTGTATAGATTCAGCTCGAACATTCCCTTGTACAGTGATAATGTGCGCCGTGCTCAACAAATCGCCCAGTTTTGCTGAAATTTGCATCGCATTGTGCAACAACTGTTCTGACCAATGGGAGCGCGGTGTGAGTTTGCGTGCCACACGCGCACCAACGGCGCAGGAGAGCAGCGCACACACGACTGGTGACTCGAAGGCACCCACACCCAGCGCCCAAATTAGAGGCACCCAGCGAAATCCACCTCCGCCACACAGGTAGGTCTCACCGCCCTCCCTCCACTGTTACTATCTATTTGCAAGGCTCAACGCGGCGAATTCGTTGACAGTGGTCTCAACCACATTTGTTCGCATCGTCTTACGTTAGATGTCGCATGTTTAAATTAATAGTTTCATATGACAATAGGTTTTCTCATAGTGCTTCATATCTTGCTCTCATATCTAGTGTGGTGTTTCGTGATGATCTTGGAGATGAAAGGTGAAGCAATTCAGTCTACACCCTCGCGGTTGACTTCAGATGTTTTCTTGACTGGCATACTGGTAATTCACCCTGCTTCTCAAAATGCCAACCAGCATATGGCATTAAAGCCCGAAAATGAAAATGTCAACTTGAGTCATAACCAGCATCACGATGCTGTCACAAGCTCTTGGGATATTTGCAAAGCATTTTTTTGGAAAATCAAGTGCCCTGTTAAATTTACCTTCACGTTGCAATTTGAATTCCTGATAGGGTTGATGGTAGAAGGTGGTTGGTGTTGAAGATGGTCTCCAAACAGAAACTCATAGTAAAAGGCGGAAAAGCTGTCTGTGAACAGAGGTGGGCAATTCTGAGAATTACATGGATAGTTTGAATGCACGTGTGCAACACTATCTGCGTTCTCCATTTTGGCGCATTAGTCTTGACGCTGTTGCCAATGGCGAGCCAAGTTTCGCAGGGAATCCTTTCAACTATAACAAATAAAGCGACGTCTAGGTGTTAAAATTTATAGGTATGCTAGATTACCCTAAGAATTACTAGCTACTTTCTGACTCTTTCTTGACTGAATATCCTCAGAGGCATTTGTAAAAATGCACATTGCTTAAAATTCCTCAGCCCATGCTCCTGCTAGAATTCTCCTATCCGGGAAGGCTCTACTACACAATAGCACTTTTAGATTTACTTAACTATCAGGTTTATCATTTCTGTGGTGCAAGTTCATCACGCACCATCGCAGTTATTATTTCTATACGATGATATTGTTGAAAGGTTATTTAATTCTTTTCGCAGCTTCACGCATTGATGAAACCATGTTTTTCAGACGAGTAATTGTTATCTTGCCTTTACTTTTAGGAGAATTTGCATTGCATCATATGGCATAAAAAATTTGGGCCAGTTGTTCACTTTATTCGTACTGGCGGTGCGTTGCCAACGCTCCTGTCGTCCACCCACTCACTCGATCACAATGCAAAAGTTCGTAGTATCACACAGTTAGGCAAGTAATCGTTTTTGGATAGCCAGGAACAAAAAAGAGTTTTACTTACAAATTTCAGGTGGCAATACTGCCAGAAAACTGCTGCATCGGTTGGTGTTTGAAACACAGCAAATGGCTTTTGAATGTGCACAGTTAGCAAACAGCAAATTACCCAGACCTTTCATTTGAAGTGCTAAAATGAGTTACCTTAAGGTTGCCATCTGCCTCAGCGAATATTGCACATCCCTTACTTTATTTTTCCCTTTGCTCTCGGTATTTTACATTTTGACCATTTCCCACAAACTCTCATTCCAAAGGATTTGCAATGGTATCTTGTATAATACTTCATAAATGTGGCAAAATTATTGCCATGGCTGGAAAATGATGCCAAATTTCCTGCACCAACTTCTTGTTTGTCTTCCTTTCCTGTCGCTTGTCTTGTGAGACCTCGGTCAATGCTCACATTCATGACCAAATGACCTCTGCCTGCGTGTCGCCATGGTAATTATAACCAAAAGTATCTCAAGTGGCGAGAATTCTTCAGCAAGTACCCATCGATTGTATGAAGGATCCTTCTGTTTTTTTGATATTTCGTATGTTAGTGTAATCACACGACCTCTTGCGTTGCATCATCGTCGGTATTTCGCCAATCTTTCGTCTGTGGATTCGACAATTTCATAATTTGATTCAATTGAACCCTTTAATTACACTTCTTACTTTAAAAATTGGGGAATTTATGATTTATGGTGTTTTACGGGTAAAACTACGCAGCGTTCCTTCACCCTCAACCTTGAAAAATGACGATGTCAAAAATATATCGCTACCGCTACAATTGATTACCCAAAAGCCCTGGTTGCTTTAATATCATAAATCTTGTATTTGTTGCACAAACACCGATTCGTATTGGAGGACATCTCTAGAGGATTGACAAAACGATTAATCCACCACTCATTGGCAAAGCTCGTTGTGTAAAATAAATGAAGTCATTTCGTTTCTATCTTTACACAGCAGTATTGAATAAGCATTATTTCACAAAACAAGGCGGCCCAATTCGATATAAACTGTAATGGCAAGTTCATCATTTTAGTAGCCTACTAAAGGCTTAAAAATGAATTTTAAATAAGCCACCATTTAGAAGCATTTAAACGTTTTGAAGGGTTGGTTTGAATTAATGGTGGCTTAAATTATTGGCATACACCGTTCAAAGATAAGCTGATACTTTTCTAAATCAAAAAAGACTTGCTTGTGAGCAGCAGGTCGGATCACTACGGCGAAAGTGAGATTGGTGCCAGTAGGTATGCAGCCGCTACAAGTGTGCCTTATAGTTGTTGACACTACTGCAACTGGCGGTGGGAGCGGTGCCAGTGCTCTGTGCTGTTGCAACGCGCGGACCTGCACGCACGCTTTCCATCCTGTCCTCGCATTGGTAACAAAGCAAGACTTGGATATAGCAATCGGGGCGGCAATAACTGTAGCCTATCGTTTGACCTTTCCTTAATATTACTCATCTGAAAAGTTGGGACTGATATAAATCCCCTGCCTCAATTATCAGTGCAAATTTATCCATTAATAAAGTCCAACACAACTTCTGCCCGTCCACTCTCTTCCAGTTACGCAAGCAATAGTTTCGGAAGCCACCTCAGATAATATAGTGCTTCGGCGAGCTTTAGACTTGAAAAAGGCAGTAAACGGCTTTCATTCAAATTACTTCTACTATTTGGGAGCATAAAATAAGACTTGTGAAATAATTTCCATGATGTTGGTTTACCGATGCATTCGATTGGCTTGCACCTATTTTCAACTTATTTCTTTTTAGGTGTAGGCAATTTTCTATCGAAGAGAAAAAAACTTTCCTGAAATTGTCGTACTTCTAGTGGTACTTTGAAAACATTGACCACCTCTTGGTAAATTAAAACCCATTTATCTTACTAACATTAGCTTGCGGATTTTGTAAATTAAAGTATTTACGGATACCCAAATGTATTTGCTGCGCTTTGGATGGCCGTTACAGCCCTTACAACTCTTACCACAAGATGAATAAAGTCGATCCTCCACCAGAGATGCAATCGCATCTGTGTATGTTCATTGCAGCATTTGTAAGTAAAGCGCCCTACTTAAGTATTAGTAGGTAAGATAGGAGGTGGCACAAATGGGACAAGAGCGGATGCAAATGGGACGTCGACTGCATGAACTGTCAGGATGCAACAATTAAATGGCCACTAGTTCCAAGATTATCTTCGCCATTACGAAGTTGCCATTGGGAAACAGGAGGTTGAGGCAGCCAGAAATAAAATTAAGAAAAAATCGAGTGTGAAGATGTAATATGTGTACTCCAAACGCTCTGCAGTGAAGGAAGCTTTCGAACTTGTTATTTTTTCAATGAAATGTTAGTCAGCATACTATGGGTAAAAAAATCGAGTTTAATGCGTAAGGATCGGAAACCCACGTAATCAGCAATTGGTATTACTTTAGCACCTTGTAAGCAATTTTTCAATTTCGTCTAAGTCAATGGGAAAGTGGGTGATCGCTTAAAATCTTATGACTGACCGACCACGTGTCACTTCTGCACCTTTTAGGAATGCACTTATTTATTTAGAAATAGTATCCAGTGCTTTAATATCGTGCCAGATTTGGTGGTATCTTCAGTACATTGACACTCCCACTCATGACAGTTTGCTGTTTTCGTACTTGTCGAGAGTGCGGTGAGGAGGCGGACAGCGCAGCAGAGGATAATGCGAAGACCGAGTGTCTGCACAATTGTAATTCTAAAATTGCACAACAACAACCCCAATAACACGTTCAAACACTGTGCATGTAAACCAATAGAAGCCTCGTATCAGGGCGCTTCAAGAGTGGAGAAAAACTTGACGTACTGGCAAAAGAGCACATCGTATTTACAACCTAAAACATGGGCATTCCAGTGCACTGGATCGAGAAAAAAAGTAGGCGGCGGAGTACAGTCTTGTCTAACTGCCACTTGCCACACCGGCACATTGGCAGTGCAGTGGACTCAGAGGACGCCGATTCACTGGCTGATGCCGCCTTCTCCACTCAGTTGGGTAAAATTAAGCAATAAATGGTACTGTACACTTCAGGACTGACCTTTCTTTTTCAGTTTCAGAACGGTAAAATAGGCTATCCTCATGTCACAGAAGTCATACAGCGAAAGTACAACTTAATGCACAAAACTAAAAAGCAAAGGGTAAAGGTGAAAACGGAATGGCAAAATGCAGAGGCGAAAATAAGATAACGAAAATGAAAAATTCTTACAAAGATCGTAAATGCAAATTAGTTCTGTTTCACTAAGAACTTTGTGAATCCACGAAACCCGAAAAACGAATGCACGGAGTGGCGCCATACCTTAAAAAAATAACCCCTTTATTTCAGCAAGTTCGCTTCGTCGCTTGAACTAAGGCAGCCTTGATCGGGGAAGAAAAGAAATTTTGATTCCAAAGGTACTTGTTAGAGTGCAACACCAGTGTTGTGAACTGATGCTTATGCTATCTAGTTCCTGACCAGAGTAATGAGGAGACAAAGGCTCCAATGAAAGAAGATTCACCAGTAGGTGTAAGTTGGTGGTGGGGTGTGTGCGCACACGAATCCTGACCGACCGCTGAAGGCAGTGATTCTATTTTGATGTACTTATTGTTTCAAGTGCCATCATGAAAGTGATATTGGGCAATCAGAAGAACCGGAGTAGGGTGCGAGTTTCGAAGATTCTTGGAATGTTCAAGGATCAAATACAAAAAGGCAATATCAAAACAATCGAAACGGTAACGTTTTATGAGGTTATGAACATCTTCAGCATACCAATCCAATGATTCCAAATAATTTCGGAAAGCAGAAGAGTTGGCAGTAGAAAATGACGCACAGAACTAGAGATGGAAAGATTATTACTACTTGATGAAAGTGGTGCACTTATAGCGTTCGTAAACTCTCTTTCGGAAGGCGTTTTTAGCAGCTCCGGGTATATTGGAGAAGGCCAATTCAATGACAAGGCCGACGCCGATGAGTGAGTGCTCCAAAATAAACAGTGTGAACAGATCCCATTCGGTATAACGGGAGAGGAGGCAGATGTTAGAGAAGATGGCCAGCCAGGCCTGCACAGAAAGCAACACGAGCCAGATGTTCTGTCGCCGGTGTAACCACTGTGCCATCGGGCGTCGTACTAGTTGGAGCAGCTTGAAGGCATCAAAGAAGAATTCTACCCAAGCGCACACAAAGGCCATGCATGGGAGGTAGGGCGGACAGGCGATGGCAAAAAGAACAATGTAGCCGTGCTCAAGGACCATCTCGAGGAAGTCGTCGAAAGGTTCATATTCAACTCCGAAAACGGCAGCACGTACTGCCTTTGAATGCGCCTCGCTCTCTTGTGGTGCATCGTCTGACTTCTTGTGGGTAACAGCAGCAGAGGCAGCTCGACGGCCGCGCCAATAAGAACTGAACCAAGGCATAAAACATTCGATAATGAGACGCCGAATGGAGTCCGTTGCAAAGGTGGTCATCAGGAAGTACTGTAGCGCATTCCAGTCTACTAGAATCACGCCAAGGTAGAAGGGAGAAGCGTAGGCGTCAATGGCCTCAAAGAGAAATCGCTTGACTACTAACGAACGATCCCAATTGAGTTGGGTCTGCAATTAAGTGGTAAAACATAAGCAATTACCTCCTCCGATAACACAAAGTAAAACACAGTTACAAGAACTGTTTACAATACAAGCACTCTTGTAGCAGATTGTGCTCATTTAGCAAATTTAGTCAAGAAGAAGTGAATATCAAGAACCTCTAAGCCATTTGTGAATGACTCTGCACTCGTAACGAAATTCTGCGCATCATTATAAGGCTTTGACATACTACACACAGCCCAATAGCACACCAAGCGGAGCCGGAAATATTCCACCTTGGATAGGGTAAACGCCTTGCCCAATCACGTTTTGGTAAATTGGACCATACTAACCGTAGAAACAGCAGGAAAAATGTGCATATATGTGTGTTGCTAGCATTTTGTTCGATAAATGCAGACCGGCCGTTAACCTAGCAAATGTGTTTTGTACCCCTTCGAATGGGAAAGCCTCAAAGGTTGCATCATGCGGAAAATACGGGAAAGTGTATTGGTTCCCTTCAGACAGTAATACAACTGTGCTTTGTAGAGTGAAAAAGATAGCACGCATGCTTGTCACAGCAATCGGCAATAGATTGCATCCATGAAACAATTTGATGGTAGTACGCTGTATTTAACCTCGGGTACCTTGGCTGCCAGGATTCGTAGCGGGTTGCGTAGTATTAACAATAGATTCCCTTGTAGGAAAGTAACAAATTAGGAAATTTTTGTAGTGCTATCATCTTGTGTATTGTTCGAACCACCTTCAACTTTGTAGATCCATTCTTTTAGTAGCTGTGTTTTAGAATTTGTACCGGGATAAAACCTCAAACCAATTAGTTCTACTTCATAATTGAATAAAGTAGGTCAACGGGACCTAAAACTGAGTTGGTGTCTACTTGGCAATTATTGAATGTTTAATGTTGCTTCTGAAAAAAAACATGGGACATCGTTTACAGCTGCAGACTTTGTTGCCCTCGCATATCAAGGGACTTGAAGGAAATTGAAATCACAAGCACGCAACACCAAGTTACCTCATGGTTTTCCATGTCGGTGAGCTTTTCAGCAATCTGACGAAAGACGATCTGGTTGATGTAGAAAACGACCAAAGGATGGAGAACACCCGGAATGAATCTAAGCGACCCGTTTTTGGGATCAAATACTTTTCCTGGATCGCACAGGGAGCCGATGAAACGAAAGTGGAAGTGCGGTGAGCGTCCAGAGTCGATCACACCCTAGGATATCAGTAAGAAGCATGGTTTGAGGATGGGAGCTTTTGAAGTTACAAAATCAGCAATGCCAACCATTGAAGACGTTTCCATAAGAAGCCTCTACAGCTGCAACTCCTTTCCAAAAAGACTTATCGCTTGCATTCCACATCTGCGTCATCCTTGTTTCAAGTTGGCATCTTCACCAGCAATACCTCGCGCATGCTCACGGGATGTAGACGTGCTCATTACCTCACTAATCATGGCATTTATTGAATCATTATTTGACTATTGCAATCTACCATAGACCGAATTTTTCCAGCAAACGAATACTTCAATCGATGTTCACTGCTGGTAGAATGGCCTAGGACTTGCAACTGTCAAGGTGGGGGCATTGCACTCAATTTTTTGATCTTAATAAGAGATATGTTGCTCTTGTTCGACAGGTAGGCTTGAGTCACTCCTGTGAATCAGCAAGCTCCACGTTTCAACATTTGAGAGGAACGCCTTCACAACTAGGCGCGAGCTGAAACAGATGCCAGGAGTCGGCGCACACACACGCGAGGCAGTCGCACCTGCGCCATGTCGGCAAACATGTGCACACTGAGAGCTCAAGGGGATGACCTCCATCGATTGAACAATAGAAGTTGGTTAAAATAGAAAATTTAGCAACAGGTTTGAACATTAAATCTGGTAGTGTGAACCAAAAAAAGATGTCAAATAAGGTTCGCTCCCTTCTTTAAATTGTTAAATGCAAGTCTTATTTGTATCTGCCTCGAATTAATTTTTCAGTAGAATGTATGGATAAAAAAAAACTAAACACACCTCCAAATTCAGTAGTAGCACGTTTATGAAGAGAGCAGCAAGGACACAACAGAAGGTGACAGAGGCCGAAAGAAGGTAACGAATGCGTCGTTCAGAAGCTGGGAAGTGTAGTTCCACCTCACCTTTAATGGGATTCTCTCGCAGAGTGCCGCGAAACGCTGGCCTCAATTGCTCCATGTGCGAGCTTACCCAGCCCGACATATCGGCTGCATTTGCAAATACTGGCGACATCCAGTCCTCTGCCAATTGTGACTGCTGTCGACGCCAGATTTTGTTACAAGCTAGCGCCCAAATTACTACCGCCAGTCCATAGTAAACTCTGAATATGGACATCGTCGGCAGATCTGTGGATTTGTCAAAATAAATAGCATCGACAATTGAAACAAGCAACCAAGTAATAAGACCGACGCTGGAGGGGAATGTGAGCGAAAAGCAATAACTGCGTAGCCAGGCAAAGTAGAAACCGATGGTATCTCCGAGGTACCAACGCAGTCGATTCACCTCAGGGAAAAGAGTAGATTGGCCAAGAAAAGAGGACCAAACAGCATCCCGTTCAGGTATATTGTGCAGTGCGGTCATATTCTTCACTATTTTCTTCGACTTCATACAGAAGAGGGCCGAATTGCGCTCTTTTAAAGCAACTGCTGATAACGATAATGGTTTCATGGCAGTGCACTTTGGCACTGGAGGAATAGTACTGTAGCTCTCACACGATTTCAGAGCATAGAGAGCATCTTTTTGGTCGTCACTGAATTCAACCATTCTCGCAGCAAGACCACCAAGCCAAACCCTTTGCCCGGGAGTCAATGAAGCAACGCCTAGGGCTGTCGCTGCAAAAAAAACATTAAGCGAAATACACAACATTCAAAAGAGTACATAAGAAAGGCAACTATGCTTATCCGATTGAAAAAAGTACTAACCGTCCCTTTACCATGTCAATATAAAGATTGTTTGTTCCAAACTAAATCGGAGGAATTATTATTACTATTATTCCAACTTCTAATTGTTAATGAAAAAGTGGGCACCTACCAACACTCTTTTCATCCGCTAGAACTCCGGAGAAGCCTTGATTTAAAATACAGGCAGTATGCTGAAGCAATGCTTTGGAAATGCATAGAATAATATAGTGTTTCGTATGACTCGGTGCTTCATCACACAAATCCTTTTCAGAACAGCAGGAGAACACATTAAGATTGGCATCTTCGTTAATGAAACCGGCATTGGATAGCAATTCAGCAATCCGAACGGCAGCAAACGAATTATGCCTGGACTGATGATCAGCGTCATGTTTCTTGCATGGACAAACAGTCATGTAAAATTCGATTGCATCCGTGATGCAGTCACTCGATGAACAGTTTTCCTTAAAATACGACCAGGAATGAGTAGTACGAATTCAATATATATAGAGAGAAGCAAAATGCAGCTACCAGAAAATAAAGCTATATTTAAAATTCAAATCAACAAAAACAATGTATTGTCACAGCAGGCAAAAGGCACGGCTTATTGCTGAAGAAGTTTTTTTATGGCTTCAGAATCGGTACATTCATACATCTTCATACCATTGGGGGCGTCGACGATTTCCGCTTTCTAGAAAATTCAATGAATGTTGAAGTAACAGCCACCATACGTTCTTCAATAGGAATGCGACACAATCCGCGTGCCCTTCATAAACCGCTGCAAGCAGTGGAGTAATGCCGTAGCTATCTTTCACCTACATTGTCTTACTCCTTATTGAATATCGACTTACATTTACGTCAGCCCCGTTCTTAACCAATAAATCTAGAATCTCCAGTTGTCCGAAATCTGCTGCGATGTGAATAGGCCTTCTCCCATTCCCTAGCTCCTTATTAATATCTTTTATCTGTAGGAAATCAGAAAAATGACGTCTTACATTTTTCAATGCATCCACAAAACCGTTGACATCACCCGTTTCAATACACCATCTAAACCTCTCTCCGCTCATTTTGAAATACGCCCTGATTTTGATTGGGTAGGCCAGATCCGCATAAGTATGGCACAGTGATAGTTAAGGTCGCAAACTGAAGCATTTGAACGTTACGCTCCATCTAACAATAAAAATGAGACAAAATAAACAAGTAAGGATCAGCAAAATAAATACAAAACTGATTAAGCCCATAACTTGCTTATTTGAGATAAATATGTGCCTTACAAGACACGTAAAAGAACTAAATTAACGCATGCAAAAATGATCCTACATTCTAATAATATTTGATTACGACAAAGCGCAAAATCCTTGTTGATTCGTAACTATTATTTATGAATGCACTAGATAGTGACAGATTCATAGAAATACACTAGTTTGTTCGTTAACCAAAATGAAAACACTATTTTGCCGTGAAGCAGGAGCCGCTCAATGTCACATTCTTAGAAATTAAGCATGAATAGTATGATGGCCCCATTTCTTGTTTCCCCATGATTCAAATGCTTTACCAACTAGTCCATCATACATGCGTCACTGAAACGTCCAGAGAAGGCATCGGGAAACTCCTTCTGCCGTATTGGCAACAGACGAGACCCAACGACTCATAAGCACGTGCACACTACCCAACTCGCAGCCCGCCAAAGCCGAGACTAAAAGCCTTTTCCCAAAACTTCATTTCTACTTGGTCGCATTCTCCTTGCGCCTCAATAGTGGAATCGCTTAATGGTCTCATCTTCTGTTCATGGAAGGGAATAAAACGACTGAAGGAATGAAGCCAAATTTCATCGGACCTCAGCCAAACATTGCTTAATTTTAATTTCGCTGTTATGCGTTGGAGTATTCGCTGTTGCAGATTTACATGTCTTCACAGCTGAAATCCTCACTTCCCAGGACAAAGGCTATGTGCGTTTTTTGCACTTCCTAATCCCAGTGCTTTTAGCCTTTCCACCCGAGCATCGAGGTACGCAGACAGAAAGCGAGCACCTTCGAAAGTCTTGGCGTTTAAGACCATTGAAGAAGTGCATTATACTCCATGCATCGAACAAGGGAAGTTGAGGGATGACAGCTTGCCTCATATAAATCAGGCCTCTCCTTTTTAAAGCTTCTAAGCAATGCGGTTTATTGAACCGTCATCTCGAGCAATGCAATTCCCACTATGCTCACTTTTGACCTCGCGGATCGGTGAACCATCCAGCCGAGATGACTTTCAAACCGAGTCAAGCACCTCTCCACAGTTCTTCCGTTATAAAGAATACGCAACCTATGAAACGGTCAAAATACTAGCAGCGAATGTTTGCCTCACAAAAAAAAACAACGGGATACTATGAGACCTGAAAAAAAAATGGGAGAAGCTTGAGGGACCCATGGATCGTGCCGTTGCTGGAAATTCAGGTGGCGTTATTCGAATAATCAGCAAGTATTACTAAAGTGATCGCAACGTCCCGAGACTTCCCAGAAGGCGGAAGAAGGCACAGAACCAAAGCAGAATATATGTATTCAGCGAAGAAAAAGGATCGTGGCTGCTGGAATGGCCCGCAGGCCATACCTATCAGGCTTACGCAATGTGACCACTCTAGTTACCGCAACCGACAGTCAAACAAACAAAGCATTACATAGCCCCTCTCTTCCTTGGGGCATCGTCCTCGGCACTCTCCTTGGCTAACCTCCCGCGTCAGCTATCACCATGCACTCAGTGCTGGCAGAAACACTCACCAGCCAACCGTTCCAGTCATCAAAATTCGAGCCCAACCAAGGAGATGCTTGACCACCACACCACCGATCCCTCTCGGCTGCTCGACAGGATCCGGAGTTTCGTTCAATTTGGACACGAGGCTTTGGGTAAGAGGTCCTGTTGACCATCAGTGTGTCCACAGGCAGACGTCACGATACCGGTCTCCTTCAGCAGACATGATAGGGAAAGCTCCGAAACGACGCTTTTCTAGGTGATTCACGACCACTGCGGCTTCATTTATTAATAGCTTTCTTGCAGAGCACGGGAAAGGGGTGGATGCTGAGGGCAGACGTTGTTCCCAGCCCTTTTGTTATGTCAAGTCAGGGATTCTCCCATTCATAGCACATGCACTTCTTTAGCACCGCTAGTTTGTTGCGAAGCGGAAGGCATTGCACGTGCAGATAGGCGTTTCAGTGATATTGCGCTATTGAGCCCGCAGAGGTGAAGTACATGAAGGCATTAAAGGAAAATTAAACAACATCAAAATCACAGTCGGGACGACGTGGAACGATTGGAATGCGACGCAGCACAATAAATAAATGAAATAAAACAAATTTAGGAAACAGTCCGGCTTAGTAGCCGGAGACGGTTGAAGGTGGCTGTTGAGTGATGACAGTTCCTGTGGGAGTTGGCATTGGCTGCCCCGCAGGAGCGTACGACGAGGAATTAAACTGCGATTGCCGCAGGTCATCCAGATTGTAGGGAGGCGCAGCTTGATGCATTGGGTCTGCCAGATCGTCCAGCTCTTCATCCTAATCGAACAGGGCACAACGGTCACTACAGTTTTTAGAATAGAGAGTATTTTAAAGGTACGGCCGGCCCACAATTGACCGGTACGACTAATAAAGGAGCAGTTAAAGCTACATACGCGTAAATTGATTTCCTCGGGCATCGTCTCATGGGGGTTCGGTTTAAACTTTCCGAAGCAGAAGTTGCAACAGAAACAACAGCAACAGCAGAAGTAGCAGCCGGTGATAGCGCAGCAGAAGAAGAACAGGGCCTGTAAAACGAGCACTCAGGCAAAACGATACACTTTCTACATGAGTAAACCGCACCAAAATTACCTTGCACCACTTGCTTGAAAGCATAAAGTAGGTGTTGACATTGTCTTCACCAACCTGTTCTGCTATGGAGAGACCAAGGCTGCCATATTTGTCATAGATGCTGCGCTTCACTGGATCTATTAGTGCTTGATAGGCTCTGTTCACATCCTTGAACTGAGTAAAGCAAACCCAAAAGACCCCTAATGACTCAGTCCCATTCAATGGGGGAATACAAAGCACAATACTCACAATGCCATCTCTGGGTATTCTAAAAACAATAGACCAGGTAACAAAAGAAACCCTACAAGTGTGAGAAATATCCCAAAAACCGCTCAAGAAATTTCTCCATCCCCAACACTTCCTTACCCGTGATAAAAGCGAAGTGATACAACAAAGACGAGTGATTTCTCGTTCGTGACAAAGTCGGATCTGCATTCACGCAACCTGTCGACGCCCCCGATTAAAAGCGAACCGAAAAAAGAACATTTCCTTACCATTGTTCTAAAACCGGAAACGGGGCGTAAGAAGTGGAAATCCACTTGTCATTTCCTGTCAATTATCCATCATGTGGGAAATTGAATGACCGCAGGGGCGAAGCATTTGAAACACTAAGTCACAGCTCAGAGACGAAGAAATCTCAGAATGCCCAACATCTAATGTGATTTTTTCAAGGGATCGACACCCCAAACGGATATAATGAGTATCTGAACAACTACTCTGATAAGCCATTTTAAAAAGCAGCCGGCCAGGTTGCATAACCCAACGCATGATGGGGTCGAAGGAAAACCCGAATTGTTGACAGGTTTCTAAAATAAATTCGCTGGTATTTACACGCAAATTTTGTCTAAATGCAGTGAAACGGCACTTGGACGTAAGGAACCACGAATTTGCATAACGCAAATGCCACCCAAACCAGATGTCTCCCACTTAAGCCTGGTAATCAATTTCAAGCTTCCGATCAACCCAGGGATAGAGTCTATTTGATAACTTACATTAACAGGTCAGTGCACACGCAACAGCCCATTCGAAAAAAGGCCAATAAGTTTTTGGAAAGGAATGGGAAGGACGAGATGATAGAATGAGTACGATATTAAAGAAACTGATACCGAAGAAAGTGATTAGAGCGATATAATAACACTTTGTGATCTGGTCTTACTAATGGCAAGAAATACACATCAAAACAGCGTTGAGAAAATCTAATCTACTTTTGAACAAACAAACGCCGAGTAAAAGCGCTGACCTTGTGTTATGAGTAATAGTAGCATTTGTCTTAAATGTGAACATAGGGCAAAAAAACTCACGATGTCAGCGGCGGCGGGATTATCCGGATTTTTGTCAGGGTGAAAGCGCAGAGCAGCCTTAATATACAACATAACCGGAATAATTGGTGCGACACTTCTAAAAAAGCGAGCGACAAAGCTGACTACCCAAACAAGTACATGGGACAAGGCCGCGAACTCTAATACGTTCACAGTTAGTTAGAGGCTGGAATTACGAAATCGCATGAAAAGACTGAATTTAGTGACAAGAAAGTATAGTTGTGATAATCGCAAAAATCCGGGTCCGGATTTATAAACACTGCCCATTTCATCCGGTGCTTTCCCAAGCTACCTGTGTGACTGCTACTTTGATTGGCAGTATCAACCAAAGTCCAAGAATGCACCTCGACTCTCCGCAAAATTACCGGTAGCTCAATCATGCACAAGCTCGGATACACTTAATTGGCAGCCACGCATACAAATCTGGGCCGGAGTACATGTAAATATAGCGTGTGCAGGCGGATAGATAGGAGACGAGATTTGGGCAGTTATTCTGACCCAAATCACTGATAAAATACCTGGTCTAGTTTCAACCAGATGGATACCAAATTTGTGCCGAGAAAACCGCCATCTGTGCGCGGACTCAATGGCGGTAATAAGATGGTCGACAGAAGTTACTGACATTGGTATTTACCTTCCGATAGGCTCTCTTAATGTCGTCTTCATCGGCCCCTTTTGGTACACCGAGGATGTGGTACAATGTCGAACCAGAAGCACTTCAAAAGGGTAAACATAAAACGTCAACCTACGACAGCTTCCTTCCCGCTTGCAAGAAAGAACTGGAATCATGGCTCATGTTAAGTGTCTCGACCGGCCGATTTACGATCCACAAATAAACAGAGGAACGAACCAATCAAACCATTGGAATGGTTAGGTCGAACATGGTAACAATCTCTTGGGGAGGTGTAAAAGGTCATCCCCTGCCATTAAAAATTTTTATTATTTTTGTGCTAGTCACCAACACAAAAATATTAGTAGTTAGAGTCAGCACGCCATGGTGATGTGCTTGCTATATACAGCGCTACTTACACATTCGTTCTATATGATTTAATCACCACTCTTAAACTAAAAATTGTTGATTTTAATATGCTGATAGTGATATTCAATGCTGCACTCTATTTTTTTGTTCTCTTATGCATTAATCCCATTCGTCAATCTTCACCACCACGAGTTAAGAGGAATGCAATTTTTCTTCTAATTAGGGTTAAAGACAGACATTAAAAACGAATAACGCATGAAATCACACTAATATGCAATAAAAAACTAATTTTTCGTTGCAAATTATCATAAATTCTGTAAATAGATTTTAATTGGAGCAGTTTAACTAAAAAACGCATTTTTATGAAAAAATTAGTTACACTTTAATATCTATTTTTACTAGTTCGTTTAACTTGCTCAAACGAAATGTACTATGCCTATAATAACCCGTTGGGGCGGGTAAGCAAATAGTGTCTGAAAATGCATCGAAGGGCGAGTGTTGGTCGGTTTATCAAAGATGTGTCTACGAGTGCAGACGTTTTGGGCCTGGATAAGTCAATAGATGAAGAGATCTATAAGCAGAAGTACGTCTTCGAGGTCGCTTGGGAAGTGGTCAACAAAGGTACACACCTAACTTACTTTATGTTTGTCATTCTGGAATACCTTCAAAGTGCGAAATTTTCACTTGATTTTGGCTGCACAAATTTTAGTTGGAGGCATATACACTGTGATTAGGACGAAAGCTGCTACAAGTGTTGAGGAACTTGGTGATCAATATGTACTCATCGGTCCCCTCAACGAAGTCTGCATGCGTACAGAAGTTGAGATTGTAGAACCAGGCACGCAGCCTCTCAAGCGCGCTCTTCAAAAGCTACGTGAACATGACATAAATGTAATTTACGCTTTTTATTCTCTTACCTATAGATGGTTTTTGGCCGGTGGCTTATCGAAGGTTATCCATATGTTCTTCTATTTGATATCGGTTCATCTGCATGGCGCATAGATTCTTGGAAAAAAGAACTCTGGGACAATTGTAACATTGGAATTCCTGTTCACGACAGTGAGTGCAATGATGCACTTATCTTTGGCGCACTCGTCGCGTGGTTTTTGAAAGAAGTAAGAAAATTAAATTCCTTCCCCTTAGTGTTGAAATGTTTTTAAGTTTTTAGTAGATTTCGCTTATTATTAGTTTAGAGACGAGTTGGATGCTGAAACTGAGGGCGTCAAGCTTCCTATTGTTGCTCACTTCCACGAATGGCTCGCTGGCTGCGGACTGATCTTCACTCGTACGCGCCACCTTAACGTAGCCACGATCTTTACGACTCATGCCACGCTCCTTGGAAGATATTTGTGCGCTGCCTCAGTTGATTTGTACAATAATTTGGACAAATTTGATCTTGACAAGGCATGCTTTTTTGTTCCTCTTGTGTTTCAGCGCACGATTATTTGGTATTTCACATTAGGTTGGTGTAATTTTCTCTCCAATTTTATATAGTAGTTATCCAAAGTTTATTCATAAATATTTTCCGAACTCGATTCACTTTTCCCATTTAAGGGGGAAAATTTATGGCTGAATTAACTTTTGTATTTTAGGAAGCTGGAGACCGCAATATTTACCACCGCTACTGCTTAGAGAGGGCTGCCGTCCACTGCGCTCATGCTTTCACAACAGTGAGTAAAATTACTGCTCTGGAGAGCAAGTATCTCCTTCAACGCGAGCCCGACGTCATCACGCCCAATGGCATTAACGTCATCAAGTTTGCAGCTATTCATGAATTCCAAAATCGACACGCGCTTGCAAAGCAAAAATTAAACCAGTTTATTCAAGGCCACTTTTATGGGTCAGTTCTGGTGCTTTTGGTCATTCCTTTCTTCTGATATTGAAAGCAATATTGTTTACTTTTAACACTTTACTTTATTTAGCGGGATTGATCTGCACTCTTAGACCGTGACAATGTGCTCTTCCTGTTGATGTTCATCTAAAGTCCTTTCTTTTGAACTTTCATGGACCATGCACTGTTTCTGTTAACGATTTAATGAATAAGATGTGTTAAGGCTACCTACTAGTGCGGATATGTTGGTAATACTTTTGACTTATGTATTTTTATATTTTTCGGAACTTGGATTCGCAAGCGAAACATCTTAGTTGCTCTATGCCATTGTTCATTGCGTTTTCTGAGTAGCACTCATAAGACTTATTTATACATGATTGCTTAGCTGTCGCTCAATGACGCTCCAGACGGTTTTTTTATAATTTTGCTTTTGTGATTTTAGACACTATGATTTTGATTTGGACAAGACACTGTATTTCTTCATCGCTGGTAGATACGAGTTCCAAAACAAGGGTGCTGATATTTTTATCGAATCTCTTGCTCGCTTGAATCATCGTTTACAGGTAGATGAATTCAGCACATATCTTTTAAACCTTTTACGGTGCAGCTATCATGTTAAGTATATGAATTGATGCACGATTTGTCAATTTGGTACTTACTATAGGCTGTAGTGAAAATCTGAACCATAAAAGGATTTATAGTTTCTGTTCATCAAATGAGCATTATGGAACAGAATTTTTGTGAAGTATCTGCCATAATGTTTCTGCATGTCATGCATTGTTGCATGTGTGGCCGGTCTGTGTGCGTGCTTCCGTGCCCTGCACGTTCACCGCCTTGCGGTTGCAGATTGGTCGAAAGCTCGGGCGTGCCAACGAGTTTTAGTAAATCACGTTTACAATAAATGCATCTGGGCAAGGTGTCCAAAACATTAAAAGCTTGACAAATGTAGCATCATAGAAATTATTCAAGGCAATTGTGTTTGGCATTGTTCATTTTCCAGGAGGTTTGTTGATCCCGATACAACATAAGTATTGTGGTCTGGTATTCGATGTGGTAACTTCTCCGTGTTTTAAGGTCGTATTTGACTCAGAATTTTGTTTTCTATCACAAATAGGAACATGGAAGTGATGTCACCGTTGTGGCTTTCCTCATTTTCCCCGCTGCAACCAATAGTTTCAATGTGGACTCATTCAGAGCTCAAGCAATCGTTAAGCAGCTACGAGAAACCTGCAATGCTATTCAGAACGACATGGGCACAAGGCTCTTCGAAGTCTGTCTTCGAGGTCGAATTCCGACTGGTGCAGACGTTCTCCATCAGGTCAGTCACGAATACACCGGCTAGGCTTTTCATTGGTCAAGCACTGAACAGACATCGTCTACGCTTGGACGTATTAAAATTCTTACTCCAGATTCATTTTGGCAGACGTGATGAGATGGAAAGTATCTTTCAGCTTGATTAGTCTTTTGAAAAGCAGCTTGTACTTTGGGAGAATACCTACTTTCCTAATTATTTCTCAGTTAATTTAGTTTACTTAACAAGTTGCAGTCTAATTGAGTTAGTTTACGGCTTTTTTTATTCTACGAACTGCGCAGCGGAATGACTTTTCACCCAATACGTATATCGGTCTATTTATTACAACATCGTGTATGGCGCATGCTTATTGCGCATCTTAAGTAAGGTGTAATTCTTTAAAAACACAATTTTTAGGGTTATTTATTGAAGCACTTGTCACAGAAAAATACAATATAGAATAGAGTTGCAGCTGCAATGAAGTCAGTCCAAAAACTGCATTTGAGCCTGCTTTTTTAAGTCGGAATATTGGAAGGTGTATCGATGATACCAGTGCATCAAACTCAAGAAACTTTGAAAAAAATCTGGAAAAGTCTGATAAGCTAGGAACACGATTGCCTTGTACAAAGTGCGTTTATCAACCATTACAGAGGGTTCTAATGCTAAGTCTAATGAGGTAATTCTTGAAAGTTCGAAAGAGGAAATGGGTGAGCAGGTGGGTGAGTGTGTGGCCGCAGTAAATGTATATCTTATTGAAATCGCCTCATGGCAAGATTAATACTTTGCGTTTCAAGAGCCACATCACTTGAATTTTCCCAACAGTTCGATATGCCAGTGCAAAAGATGCTGCATTTGACTGCATTTTGTCACCGAAATTTCGCAATACGATTTATTTGCCATTTCCGTTTTCTCAATATTGGCTACCACGGTGTAGAGAGTAGCTAATTCTTCCTGTCAAAATGCATCGCCTCTTAAATGTTTCCCTTTTCCCCGTGCAGGAGGACATCGTTAGGCTGAAGCGCTGCATCTATGCCGCACAGCGTAACAACCTGCCGCCCATTTGCACACACAACGTTGTGCAGGATAACATTGATCTGGTTCTCTGCAACCTCCGTCGCTGCCGCCTCTTCAACAACCGATACGATCGTGTCAAGGTGAGTTCGAGAGCCTCGAGCCTTCTTTCATCCTACAAACTTTCACTATGGAATTGACATTGGTAAGGAGACATAGTTGATTTGGTGAAGTTTATAGAGAGTTAAGTTGGTCGAGGCTGGTTAATTTGCTGTATGTGTTTTGATCAATTTCCGAGATTTCATGTTCAAGGAAGGTTGGCTTCATGAAAGTCTATTAAATCTTTTTCTTCTCAGGACCGTATTTTGTTAATATGCCCTATGACTAACTTGTTGCTCGACATCTTTCTTTGTAGGAACTTAACTTTAAAGCCCACTATCAATGCAGCTATATTTAACTTCTTCTGATTGCGTCATCTTTCCGAGTTAAACATGTCACATTTAATGGTCTTAATACATAGCTTAATTTTCTGACAGCAAGATATTTGGTCGAGCAGAAAGACTAACTTGAGTTCGCCTTGTGAATTGCCAAGTTACATCGCTCCCGTTTACAATAATGCTTGAAAAAGTCCGTTGAGGAAGTTGGTCAACTTTCTTATTCCTCTCCCATAGTAAACTTTATCTCTGCATACGGGCCACTTAAACTTCAAATGTGTCTCTTTCTGTATAGGCTTTCATGCGTTCGTTTTGCAACTGCCTTGCTAATATCCTGATGAGCACTCTTTAATTACTTCTGGTTTATAGGTTAAGATCGTATAAGAATCAAATATTCAGTCCTGCTCTATGCCCTTGAAAACTCAGTACCCTAACATGTTGCAGGTCATTTTCCATCCTGAATTTCTCAGTTCAACCAATCCTCTCCTACCGATGGACTATGAGGAATTTGTCCGTGGTTGCCATTTGGGTGTCTTCCCATCGTATTACGAACCTTGGGGCTACACCCCCGGTAGGGTTCGCTGCAACGTTTATGTTATTAACTTGCACCCAGGTCAAGTGACGCAAATAAAGCGATGAGTTGATTAATTTCTTTATAGCGGAATGTACAGTCATGGGCATCCCTTCGGTTACAACCAATCTCTCCGGTTTCGGCTGTTTTATGGAAGAGCACATTGAGGACCCCGCCTCCTACGGCATCTATATTGTAGATCGTCGATTCCAGAGTGTCGATGCTTCCGTTGAGCAGTTGACAAGGGTACATTTTCATTCCAACTATGCCTTCAATAATATAATTTTTAGTAATGTCCACCCGACTAAGGCTAGCAAACGCTCCTCGATGGTTTGCATATGTTCTTTGGATCTTGGGATAGCTTTCAGCTAAACCAAAAACCGGTCTTTTTGTGTTCAACTTTGCTGACTTATTTGCATTGAACTAAATCACAAAATTCTTCGTTTAAGTAGCTCGGTAGACAAAGCACGCCTATTTGCGGTGCCTGTAGGTGGTTTAGAGACCACGAATCACTAAATCTGCGTCTGAGTACCAAGCTGTCTCTATGGAAGGAGTTTGTTTGCATTAGGTTTCAACCTAATGTTTGATGCATTTACTTTGAACAACCATCAATTGCTGTAAAGTACTAAGTCATACAATACGAAAACTGCACATGAAACGTTTTAAATTATTAATTTTACCTAAATCCTATCCCCAGACGTAATCATTGCCGTGTTTATCCCTATTTTGCAGTGTCTGTATGAATTCTGCCAGTACTCGCGAAGGCAGCGTGTCATTTTGCGAAACCGGACTGAGCGACTTAGCGAACTGCTTGATTGGAAAAATCTCGGTGTGGTAAGTTCTTAGCCAGTCCCAGATATGCGTTTGCAGGGAAGACTGATCACTGTCGCGTTTGACGTTTACTGTGGTTTACAGCTTCTCCCTTTTAATCTCATTCATCTTGCATCGGGATGTGTGAGCCCAATCTTAAAAAATCTCTTGTGAATGTTGCCCCTCCACGTGTACAAGTGCTGCTTTCCAAGTCGAAATTTTGAAAGCTCCCTTGTCCTCACTCCAAATGCGTTGCGATGATTCATCATTGGGTCAAGGCTGCTTAACATGGCCGTTCAATAAACTTAAGGCAACATTGCGCCCTTTGTTATTACTTTACGTCCATGTTGTTGCATCTACACTCGTGGATTTGGACTGCTATTATTATTATTATTCCTTTGTTGATACCTTACTGACTTTTCCATCGAATGGTCTGTCCAAAGTGCGCCGATTTCCGCCTGCTGCACAGCATTGTCTAGGTCTTTGTTGTACCTACCTGTGTAGCAGGACCCGTTGCAAAATCACAGGCTGGTAGATTTGCATACGTTTGGATATCGTGGGCGCTAGTCTTGGATCATATCGTCAAACACGCCCGTTGGGGTGGCGGTTACTCGCGTAGTCGGTGTTGCGGGCGTGGTGCTGTTTATGCAGGTATCTTGACACTAGGTGTGGTTGCAACCTCTGCCCTCTCCCTCACCCTGAAGCCCTGGGTTCTATGCCATGTTTCTCTTGTCAAATATTATGCTTCGTTTTCTGTTATTTCATGTTAACTCCTTCGGTCAGTTTCGGCATTTCCAAGAACACAATAATCTGCTTCTACCCGTTTGGCTGTACAATCAAATGCACTCCGACAGGAAATATTTTGGACGTCTTGCGGTTCCAGAGTAAGCAGTCGTAGCTGAAAACTGCAAATGCTGCCTTGTAATGATGTTCTTCATTTGGCAGACGGTCAGGTTCAGGGTCCATCGGTATATAAGATTGACGCATCTTACACTGGGTGGTGGTGAAAGGGAGACATAAACAATCGGGTGGATGTTTCCGTCACAATTGAGATCAAAATAAGAACTAATGGAGTACTTGAATTAAAGGGCTTTTAAATAAACTGCATCCGCTGCCGACTATCACTGCCTCACTTGTATATTCTATCATTGCTTAATTTTGCTACACCGTTATATCAAAATATTTCTTGGCTCTTCGGCCTTTTATCTTTGGAGAAATTGACTTGGCTTTGAAGCTTAGTAGGGAGGTCTGAAATTTGAGTCGAATTTTGCGGAAACAGGTTGGCTTCTAAAACTTGTGCTTCTTGAGCCCCTATTCATCCACCCAAAGTGTCGGCAGAATGCATGCCTAAGACACTTTTGTGAACAATTTCGTGGAATTGTGAATTTAACATTATATGACAAAAATACCATCCTCCATGTAACGTTTGCCAGGAGCATAATTATGACTGAGGTTCGTAAAGCTATCTTAATGTCACACTAATACAATATCACTCGATACGACATGCAGTTCTATAGTTGCTTATGGTAGTTATGCAGCCGCCTTTTGCATCCAGAAATGATTAAGCAATATTTGAACCTTCAGTTTGTAAACATTGGGAGCAATATCTGACCTGTAATTCTAAATCGCAGCCATTAAAATTCCGAATTCTTTTTGATGACGTTAAACCGAGATTTCGAGTGACTCTAGTTTGCTGAATTAGTTTTGTGGAAAAAAAGTGATTTTTGCGTTAGTTACAAAGCCGTGTCTAGTTTGGTTTTTGATTTGCCCCTCCTCAGTACTACAGTAGAGCACGTTTGGTGGCGCTCTACCGCCAGCGTCCTGATCTCTTCACACGCGACGTGGAGCAAGTGAATGCAGATGAGGATGACGCGGGCTCAGCAAAGAGTTTTCGCCTCTGCCGCCCTTTCTCGGCACCACCCTCACCCACTGCCTCTCGCAGTACCAGTCCTAACCGCACCTCGGGGCGCAGCACGCCCACCTCCAACCTGGATGAGGACGAGGTTGATGAGAACACGGAGCGTCTTGAGCTTGGTCTCCAAACGGTCTCAATCAACGGCAATAACGAGGACATAGCAGCCTGAGAACGTTACGCCTTCTCTGCCTCCCTCTCCCCCTCAACCTCAAATTCTATCCCGTCTAGTTCCTCCTCCTTCACTCCCTTTTGTCCACCCACCCAACCAACTACTAACACGCTCATCAATTTCGTATTTCTTATATTTTCGCAACCATGGCTTCCCAGATTTTTGGACGACTTCATTTACTCTAGCCTCGGCGCTCTTTTTTCCTCTCGTTCACCCCTGTTCGTCCACTTGCGAACATGTGTGCGTAGTGGTGCTTGAGTTGCGATTCCACGTCGTTCGCTCGCTCGCTCCCCATTGATGAGATGATCTCCCATCATTAGTGCATTAGTGACAGTTCGCCTGTGACCAAAACTTCAGAAAAACTGATTATGAACTACGCAATTGCATTCTTGCTCTCTGCTTCAACTTCGAAAATAGCCTAATCTATGGGAGAAATGGTGTATTGCGATCCCATCCATCCGGTAGTGGTTATGTTTACGGGGTCAAAGAGGAATACGGCTAAAACAACTTTCTGGAATTGTGGATAAAGAAGTACCTCCCTATTGAGCTGAAAAGGAAACGTACTATCGAGTCTGCATCTCCATCGCCCTTAGGGAGACATCCCCGTATTAGTGCCTTGAAAATTTGTATCCTTAAAAGTGTGGTCCTGTTCATTGTCACGTGAAAATAGTCAAAATAAGGAGAGATGGACTGCAGCACTCCTGCAACCCATTCTTCTCCTATGCCGCCTCCTACGAGGGTGGGAAGGCCATGCCCCAGTAGTGTAAACATGGCCCTTTCTACTTAGGTCACGTTAAGGTATTTCTTGTGGTGCATCCGCAATACTCGAACTTGCTGTCTTACATTTATCTGGAAGTATCTTTGACACCGAAAGTTGGGTTTTTTTGTCAAATCATATGCCATTTTGATGAATGTATTCCTAAAAAGGAAAAAAAAAATTTGAATTGTAGTTAAAGTAACACCATTAACGATTACTAATATTTTCAAAGGGAAATTATAGAGTTGTAAAATTATCTTTGGGTGCTTTGAAACTCTGTTTTATTTGTCCCAGACTACGATTGCCCAAGACAACATTTCTCCAAGCCATCTCTGGCCCGAAACATCCGGTTGTGTTTGGACAGATCATTGCAACCTAAATCTCTATCGTCCCTTTCGTTTCGTCCTAGTTGTTTGAGGCTTTGAGGGGCTGAAGGATCTTTGTCGTACTCAATATGCAGCCACCCGATTTCCGTTGCCAACTGGAAGTCCACATCGTGTCTGAAATTAGTTGAATTGCCCGCACAATTAAATCAACAGTAACAGCGCATGACGTGCTGGAAATAACGCCACAATACTTTATGGTATTCTTCTAGCTCATATTAACGAGGCAACTTAATTTAGTACTCTTCTTTGAGGACAAAAGAAGACATATTACGCTGGAAGGTTATGTATCTTTGGCGCATAGCAGAACTTCGGGCTACTGGCGTGTTCCAAAAGACCAGACTGTTCAGTGGAGGTACAGCATCGAAATTCCGAGTAGTTCTTTGCCAACGCCGGGAGTTCGATAAGAACAGCATATTACAGAGCCTTCCAATGAAAGTATTTCCAGTACATTGTCCCGACAGATTCAAAGGAGTCGACATACACGCAAGACACACTCAGGGATGGTGAGCATGTGATTATGCACGATGGTGGTATGCACTTCCTGCGGCGCTGGCCAAAATTTCACTCTTTTATCCGTAAACAATGCACGTTTTAAAGATTTATAAGATTGTGGGTAGTTACTGCATTCACTCCAAGCACATGATTCTCTTCATGGCACACTTTCATCATCGCCAGGGACACCTTGTCTGATCAACTTTCCATAAAGTGAAAACTCTCTTCCAAGTGGTAGTGTTTGCTTTATTTGCAGAGTTGTTTGCAGCCCTTGTATTTTCCCGAATAGATGCAGGAAAATTCACTATTCATAATGAAGCAACATCCACAAGTGCATATAAAGGCCGTTCAAAATCTCTCTCATCTGTGGGGAAAGTAATTCATAGCATCTGGGTTCAAACGTAACGAGCATCAATATCAGGAAGTGTGTCAATGGTGGGTAACTTGCATAAGTTGGCTTTACCAAGCTTTAAAATATCAACTGCATAAGAAAGATGCACCTTTTAGCAGCTTCACTCAGGGAGCATTGATTCCAGTAAGGTTACTTCTGGCGACCTGATAGCACAACACCACAGTGTATGGTGTGTTGTCCAGCCATGTATCGAGAATTCTGTTTTGCATGTAGCATACCATCTGCTGCACTCATTGCTGCTACCAGTCACGCAGATGCACTCTTTTTGAGGTCATTTATTTTATATGTGCTTCGAAAGATGCACTGCGTAGCGAATGGAGCTGATGAGGTAAAATGAAGAGGTCGCTAAAAAAATGCAAAAGCAAGGTATACTATCTATGTATTTACCTCCATTTGAGCTTTTCCATCGATCATTGCTATGGTAGTCTAATTAAAAGAGAGTCATCCCTTCAGTTCTGGTTAAAATTGAATTCCTCTGTTCAGCAAACAATTTGAGATCGCGTCCACATGTTTAATGGAATGGTAACGAGGTGTATTTGCGCCCTCAGTCGCACCAGAGGGGGTTCACGGGGGTCCAGGGCGTTGGAACATGTTAAGGCGTGGATCAGGACAGCAAATACATGCGTGATTCATCAGCACGGCGGCTCAATAGATTTGTGGATGCTATGGATACATCAATAGGCTTGCGTATTTTCATATATACCACCTTATCGCCAACGAAATTATCGCTTCAATCCACTAACAGATGCGATTGTAAAACTGGAAGTCCAGTGCAGTGATTGCTTACTACATCTATATAAAAGTTGATTAAGCACTCAACTTTGTCTCAACTAATTTACCGGAATGAAGGTGACTAATATTAGTTTGAGTAAAGATTTTAAGTCACAAATGGTCAGATTACATCACCTACATAGTTAGGCAAATACCAACGTTTTTAAGGAAAAAATACAAACTCTGAAAAACTGTGAACATGAGGTGTCCTTCTCCAACCAATCTCCCCTAACCAACGTTCCTAACCAAGGTATGGGAGAGAGGACCTACAAAAAATTAACAAATATCTCGGTGTTTCCCCAAAACAGAGATGGTGTTGAGTCCTTTTTAGAATTGTGGGGGTTCAGTTAGCATTAGCTTAGTAAAGATCATTTTCACTTCCAATAGAGGATCTACACATTGTGAATGTATAGCTACTTGTCATTGTAAAGGGTTCTCAGGACATTACTGCCAATTAGCGATTAATAGGCAAGAAGAGCAAGTATTGCGAAAATCTTCAATAAATTATTGGCAAACCGGTGATATCGACATCACGCAATATGTCTAAATGAGAGGGTCCTTCAAGCTACGCAGATTGCGTTTCCACATCGCATCATGATTATCCGGCAATATTGATGGTCTTTCGAATCTTCTATAGGTTAGCGAAAGCATATTATCCCATGAGAAAGAATTCGTGAAACTTCTGGAAGATCGGGAGTATTGCATGCGGGTCCTTAAAGAAAGAGCCCAGTCTTCCCCATACCACGGACTCTAGCTTCTTGTGTAAAAGTAATTCTCTTTGATAGGTATATTGTTTGACACGACCTTAGCCTGAAAGTTTTCGAGAAAACTAACTTGCTCAAAGGGAATTTCATCAAAAAGCATCGTTTCGGAATTTCGAGACCAACCCTGACGCTTCTACTTTATTAATAAGAAGAAAAACCAAATGGCAGCAAAATTAAAAACGTCTTCTTGAAAACGAAAGTTTTTAACGCTTTGAATTATTTGGCTCTAAGTTTTTTAAAAAACATCTCTATAAAATTCAATTGAACCGGCTTTCTAAAAATATTGTTGTAAATGTCATGCTATCAAGAATTTGATTATGATGCGTTGTATTATTTTAAACTCGAAGTCAAAGCAACGCATTTCTCATTCAGACGTTATGCGACCTTCAAGTCAGACTATGTCCAGACAAAGTTGAGGCAGCCCAGCTGTTCAAGGAGGCGGGTTGGGTGTAGCGCTAGCTTTTTTTCGTTGATTTCATTTAAAGTTGCTATAAAAGATTTTATGAGGCCTCTTTTTGTTTGTGCCTTGTTTATGCGACTAAACACCTTTTATTAACTTATGTGTACGATTATAGGCCGGGACCCATAGAAGCGGTTTGTGGCTTATTTGAAATTCATATTTGAATGCTACGAGATTTGGTCTGAACTTCTGTTATTTTAGATGCTTTATGAGGTAAGGGGTGTTCCGGATAACTGGGTTGCGGCTGATTTCTTAATACGTCTGCAAAGGAATGGTTAGCTCTTCTGCCTTTTACCATTTTTAGTTAACTTGCAGGTATTTGACCTGCCAACTGTTATGCTTTATTCAGGACTGGTCTTTCAGCATCTATGCAGGTATGACTTTGCTTTGTATTCTCGTAGTTGAGGAGCATTTGCCTCTTTGTGGCTTCCTTCATCTTTCTGCTGTGGGAAAGGGTGACCCCCTGTTGTCTAGCCTTAGCCCTTCTTCTGGCAGCCGCGTTTGCCTTCGTGCTGTGGTTCTTTTTGGCGTTACCGTTAACTGAACGAAACATTAAAGCACGTAAGCTCAGTTTTTCTTATTTCGCAAATCTTCACCTCGTAATTTCTATCGTGATAAAGCTAAACTTGAGCGTGTGTTTTAGTTTCCACTCCTCTGCGCACAGGGCTCATAATTCTAGTCTTTAGTTCGGCTTTGGCTCCTGTTTTACATTCCCTTTTGGATACTGTCTCGACGGACACAATTTACGCTGTGACTTCCATACTTCTCTTCTTAAATTTCGCATCGTTGCCCTACGCTAACGGAATGCGTTCTTCCCGAGTCGATGGTACCGCCGACTCCAATATTGTCTCCGTAGCGACAGGCTTCCTCGCTTCACTTTGTATGGCTAGCCGCCTACCGGGACCCAAAGAAACGCTTCTCTTGATTATTTCTGCCACTCTCGTTTTCGCCGCGTGGCCCACCATTCGCCATCGTATACAGGTAATTTCATACCCCTGATTACCAGTTCTCAATGTGCTAATGCGGTAAACTCCGTAGTTTAGGTGAAGAAGTAGACATTATTTACATAGATTGCGGCATGGTTTTTGTCCCTTTTAATTGTTTTGTTTCAGGTCTGCAAAGGTAAAAAGACCCGACTTAGTTTTACGCTAGGAATGGGGGTGGCTGCAGTTTTGAGCCTTTTGCCTTTTTTCTTCGATGGTGAGATCGAATCTGTCTACAAAGGTCTCATTGCCGCTGCAATCCTTTCGTCAGCGTTTCTCATCAATTTCGGTATACCTCTTATCTTCTACAAGATGCAGTCCATCAAGTCGTGAGTTAGTGTATTCATATTGACTACCTTTGTCGATCTGCATTACTGCGTGTGTACTAGCACCTACTGTCCAAAATCGTAGTACAATTCTGTATCAGAGGTATCTATTCACTACTTTGTGAATACCGCTCCTAATGAAATAGCCAACCAACAACTTTAACTTTTTGTTATTTAGCGCTATAAGTATGCTTGATCGCCACTATCGACCATGCTTCCTGCGTCTAAACATCATAGCCACGAAATTCCTCATACCACAATGAGTATGCTTTCTTAGTAAATTTGCCCGTTTTTCTCCCGTCAAATCTTTTCATTTTTTATGCATTTTTCGTTGTAGTAACATTAGCGGCCCATGGGATGAGGCTATTATTGAACATTGATATTTCACGTCAGTTTTTTTACAGAATGGTTATTTGATTTCCATTAAATTAATCTGACAACCAGAATGTTGGTTTTTCCCTTATTTGAAGTCACTGGTTATAGTTGAGGACCTTATTTGAAAGTTTTGCATCAGAATCAGGAAAATGAGTTAATTTATATTTTCTTTTGGACTCGCACTCTTGATGCGTCCCATTTTGTCGCATTCGAAACAGTTCGTCTGTCTGTGTAGAAGTTTACGTCGCACTCTAATGTCAGTAATAAGCCGACCTCGTGGTGAATTTTTTCCGTTGATGTTTACTAGCACATTTGATTAGTTGCATCAGGAACTGCAGAATGGTTTCGCAAATTGTCTGACAAACCGACTCGCTTGAAACGCTGTTAAGTAGCTCTCGGAGGGGAAGACGCTAAGCTCCCGTTTAACGCTTTGAATAATTTTCAACTTTCTAGGCAACGTTAACGAATGCCTTCATATTAATGTTCGCGAAAATTTTCAACAAGTTGCAACGCCAATCCCTGGTTAACAATTAAATGAACGACCAAGAGTAACACTAGTTGGGACGAATAATGGGAAGGACCCATACTTATACAACGCACAGAATTGATGTCAGAAATGTGTAGTGCTGAATATTGGAGTGGAAGGGTAAAGTGAGTTAGTAGCACGGACATTTGGGTCTCCGCAGCCCGCACCCCCGTTGGCGTCTTGGCCCCCAAGTCATACCGCTAGTCTTTTGGTTTTTGCACATCAGTTGTAGATTCTCTGGTATCCTACTATGACCCCCTACAAATTCAGGAAAGGCTTGGGGTAATGTATTAGTTGTACCCATTACTCGTCTGCAAAGAGCTTACTAGAAAGATGTTAACCGCGTAGACCTAAAGTATAGTAAGGAAATTTTAAGATTTGCATCGACTGATCTTCACCAGTGGCATTACTTTCTTAAGTACGCGGACTCCCATACTGGTAGTGTATACATCGATATTGCCTTCCAGGTGGTCACATTGGTGGGCTAGAGTTTTTATAGTTCTACGCAGAGAGTCATCTTAGTTTTCGCAAACATCTGTCTGAATATGTCGTCAATTGTTATTCACATCCACCAAAAACCTCACTATTAAGAGTCTCACATGATAGTAATGGGAGAATCACTAATATAACAGCAGAAGGGCTGAGGATAATGTCTACCTTTGGTAACTACCCCGGTTTCGTGTTGTGTAAGAAAGTTATTAACTGAAGCGGAACTAGTCTTGAACCGTTGGGGAAGCTTCGTCTCTAAGCTTTTCTGCTGTAATTGCATGCTGAAGTGGGTTGCGATCCCCCCTTACTAACTGAATAGAACCTAGGCGGACGTGACTGGGCAGCTTCAAAAGGATTGTGATGGGGCAGGAATGTGCTCTTCTGCTGATGTTTCAAATTCTGGCCATGGGAAAGTGTAATAGTGGGTAGAATTGCCGCCTCTGAATTCAGTTCCCAAATCAGGCGAAACTTCGGATCTAGTAGAATTACCAAGAGGGGTCAGTGACGTTGCGGTCAAGTACTGCCTCAGTTACATTGGAAGTTGATGGGTTGTAGAGTCGGCGATTCCACCCAGCACTGATTGCGTTGTGATGGCTGACACAGGTTGTTGACCAAAATAAACGTCGAAGATGACAGTCAAGGAAGAGAGGGGTCATGGAACATGTTTTGCAGTTTGTCGCTCTGCTGGCTGTATTGTCTTCGTTGGGCAGGCTGGCCTCTGGTTCATCCTGGTAGTGCTACTTCCCGCTACTGAAGAATATACGCAAAAATTCTGCCCGAGTATTATGTTTTTTACCTTTGCAAGTCTCGTGACTCTGTAAGTAACATGGCACGGTTATTTGACTCGATCCGGCAAATAGTCATGGTACCCTCGCGGGATAGACTGGCCTACGGGCCATGTCATCGTCCCTAACCTCTGTCGCTATGACTAGGCTAACAGCATCCATTTGGTGGCATTGTCGTATTAACGTTGATAAAAAATTCAAAAACCTAATTTTACTACCACAAAAGTTTACATCAGACGTCTTTAGCAAGTTTTTAAGCCTCTTTTAATTTTTTACAAGGTTTTAGCCCAATCTACGCAATACTTTCACTTGATTTTTGACTAGTGGCCGTTTACCACACCAATTGATTGATTTATTTGATCCATAAATCAACACACGAACTATTTAGTTTTTGCTTGTTAAAAATAAAAGAATGGTAGTTGTGCTTTTCCACTAAACGTGTAGCAATTCAGGACCACACATTTTCAATCTTGCCACCGGGTTGGTTCCTTTCTAGCCCGTGAGACCACAATTCCACTTGTGGAGGGCCGGAAATGAGGTGGATTCCCCTAGAGTCGAACCCCGATGTTATGAACAACGTAGTGTTCTATTACATTTTACCCGTTAGTTTATCCGTGAAATAGGCGTCAAAGAACCCATGCGTTTTGTCGACGTATTCGGTACGGATCCGGATATGCAGGCTCTTGTTCCGGGCCCAATTTTATCGCTGTTGTTACTCTATCCCCTCACTGAAAACGTAAAAAAGAATGCGATTGGAACTATTTCAATGGATGAAAAATGCTTCTTTATGAAGCAGACTGTATCCAATGCTTGTGGAACGGTTGCGATTCTTCATGCACTTGCAAACAATGTGAGTGCTCTGGATTTGGATTGTAAGCAGCCTTCTTCCTGAGAATTCTGAAGTTTTGTGTCTGAGTGTGCCATGTACTGTTATTACCTTTGTTTCTGCATCAACAATGCTTTGTGTAGGTCGGATCATTGTAAAATTGGGTAGCGCAAAATGAACACATCAGCAAAATTTAGTAATCAGCTTATTGGTTGTGCTAAATAAACGCAGGAGTCTTGCTAAGCTGCTTAACCCAGTGGAACTTTTAATCTCAAAGCCCTTCCATGGCTCAGAAAATTTCTGGAGAAGGCCCACAACAGCACTCCCAAGGAGCGAGCGGAAATCTTGGAGAACGAGGAGGAACTAAGCGAACTTCATGAAAGTTGTGCCCACCAAGGTCAGACTGAGGTGAGTAAGTCTTTCTGCTGACCGCTCTAGGCTCCCGATCCGAGCTCTCAAATCAATCTACACTTTGTCGCTTTTGTGAATTCTGGTGGTCATCTCATTGAGCTTGGTAAGTCTTCGATTGTGTTAAATTCTCTATTTTTCTCTTTGTTTCCACCTTTATTACTCCTGTATCACTCTGATTTAATTTATTTCATTCAAGATATTTGCTTCTTATGAATTACAGATGGACGTTGCGAAGGTCCAATACTTCATGGAACAACCTCTCCCAATACATTCCTGGCCGACGCTTGCAAAGTTGTCGACAAGTTCATGCAGCGAGATCCGGATAACGTTAATTTTAGCCTCATGGCTTTAACAAATGCTGAGGGTTAACTGTTTCATCGCTTACCGTAAGAACTTAACTATGAAATCGCAATGTCTTCCCCAAAGGACTAATCAAATTATATCTTCTATCTTAAAATTACTCTGTTCTGTCCACAGATCCTTTTTGTTATACTTGTTGGTATCGATTTTTATGTGCAATTGGGAAAAGGTCTTCCCTTTGGTCTGTTGTGTTCTTTTATTCAACACATTAAATGACATCATCCAACATAGTCTTGTGGATGAAATTCGAATTCCCGCCGTCTAGTTTTTAAATGCTGTAAAAGCCACCATCTGGTTGTCGAGAATATCCACCATTGGTTTCCTGTAGGTGGACTCCAGCTGAAATAAGTGAAGAGTAGAAGTGATGTTTTTCGGGTGTTCATTTAGTCGGCATTAGTGCAATTTTGGTTACCACGAAGGAGTCAATGTGTATTTCCCTCAGCGGTGCATATGTCTCAGAACTCACTTATTGAGTTGTCGTTTTTCAGGGGATGGCTTTTGTAGGCACATTGCCAGTAAACGAATGGCTTGTGCGGAGGCGGTCTCGGGGTTCTGGCATCGAGAATACGATTAAGAAGAATACGACTGAAATACAAAGTGTGGGCAGTCACATGCATTACCTTTGGAATGGTCTCCGATGTGTTGGAAATATTCCTGTGACTCACCCGTGTCCTTTTATACAGGTTTCCGGTTGTGTTGCAGTGTGGATGTTGTCCTTGTTCCAATCTCTGTGATGGTTGTAGGTGGATCTGAGTTTTCGTTCAAGGAGATCGGCAGGTGCTTCACAATCGTAGAAAGAATTCTTTAGGTAATTATTTGTAACTTTAGCCATCTCACCTTGTGTCGAGTGGATTCCAGTGTGTGGGTGTAGGCCAAGCGGTTGAAGGATGGCTCCTCAAAGACAGGTTTCCTTGGCTTTTGTGACGATCTGCAAAAGTCGCAGTACTGCTGCTGCATGATCCTTTCTCTGCGCTGATCTTTTCGTCTGCTACACCCACGTGCTATCGATCTTTGTGGTCTCCCCGTTATGAAGTCCGAGAGGTCGGAGTAGTGGACGTAACGTGAATACTTTCCACAAAGATCTCGCAGCTTTGTCTGATTTATCTTTTCCAAGGTATAGACGTATTTATACTTGGAATTATCGGACTGTCAGGTGGTAAATTTAGCCTCCTTGGTTCATCTACGAGAATGCATTAACTTACTTCAGTGCCTCCGATAACTATGTATATTTACCTGTAGATGGACTAAAAGACGATGAGATCTTCAACTCACTTCCCAACTTGATTTGAAGAACTCAGACTTTCATTGTGAACGGTCTCGACCGTAAGTTTTAATGATATTTTAAGGTCACCGCAAATTGTTGCTCACTTTCAACCGATGATCCCACTAACAAAAGAATAATCGAATAGGAAGTCGGGAATGTTCGATAGCAGGGAATTGTGCAGACTCTTTCTGGGAGAATTTGCACAAATACTAAACTTTCTTGGATGCTTGTAGAGACAGGTTCATACCTACTTCAAGAATTTGGTATTTACCTGTGTTTAAGGTCTGACTGCTCGGGACAGGGGTTAATATTGCATTTTTCAATATACCACGTTAACAGGTGATAGTGGCTTTCCATATGAGAATTAACAAAATTGTAGTCATGTTCTACTCATTTCTAATAAGGAGTCTTGGGACTGCTGCCACGTCTCTCTGGTTTAGTAGCGATGCTACTGAGCTGGAGACTAAGTTTTGGCACACAACTAACGGCATTCGATTCTCTTTAGCACTGCATAGTTCTCACACAGACACTCTCACTTAACCCTTTCTTTAGGAGCAGAACACTACCCGCGTTATGAAAGGAAGTGTCGATTTTACTGAGCGAATTGACAGCTGGAATACATGCGTTGGGAGGAAGTTTCTCTGCAAAGAGGTGGTGAATCGTAGTTAAAGTAAATCACTACTTTTCTTACTGCGCTCCTACCGCAACAAATATGGCAGGTTTATTAGCAATAACCAAATCAATTAGCAAATAGTTTCCGCTCTCGTCGATAATAAGTTAATTCCACCATGACTCCGAACAGTTCATCAACAAGATGAACTTGTTGGATTCTGTGCCTTTACGATAGTTGAATGGAGCAGTTAATCATACAACTGAGATGAATATGTATTCGAGCTTGAGACACATTAAATTCGTTAACTGTCAAATTAAGCCTAGTTTCCAATAGAGACTGTAGAAATGGTACTGGGCAAAAGTGTTATGTTATATGGGAAGACGACAGAGAATTGGAGACTAAATCACTCAATCCGATTTGCGGTAACCCAAAACCTTCTTTCATGGTAGCAGTGGAGCTCAGATCGAATAGAGTAAGGTGATGGAGGAGTTACTGCGTGCTGTGATCTTGCTCCGCCGCTTCTAGTTCTTGTCGTTCTTTCGATTTGTAGGGTAATGACTACTGACAAACATATACTTTTACTTAAATAAAATAAGTAGTACCATCCATGCACTTTAAGCACCTAAATTCGTTGTAACATCGATAACAACGATTACCCGAGTTAAAAGTTAATGAAATTACGTTGTAGGAAGTCGCATAAATAAGAATTTGGTCTTATTTCTACCCAATGGCCCTTAATGTTTCACTATGGCAGAATCTATTCACAGGCTTATTTCTAATTTGTCACGTAAAAAGACTTTGAAATGAAGGGATTCATTTTGAAAATACCTTTCACGGAAATCTAGCAGGTTATACCTATAGAATTGACAGCAATTTTTGGAAAATACGTAACGCTTGCAGGAGAATAAGCAACGATTGTAAAATGGCTAAATCAGCCTAGACTTCGATGTCTGCCGTTTGCTTGGGCTGTTCACGTCCTTTCCCCTGCTTAGGTTTTCTACGTTGAGACTTTTGGGTTTCATGAAACTCTTTATTTATTGGAACTGTTAAGAACTTTCGCTAATTAATCTGACACTTTTCTGGCATTCATTAAGGGTGCCAAACCAGAATAGGTACAGCACCTTCAATGCAGACTTAAGGGTAATATCAAGGACTGACAGAATCGAAAAGTTGCATTACCGGAGTCACCAACACATCTACAAAAGAAGTGAATGGTGCTGCTAACTCAATCACCAAAAAAAAGTGTTGACTTCATAGCGAAGCAGCTAATTCAGCTCTCCCTCGGTTGGACGTGTGCCATGCCTTCAGGTTCAGCAAGCGAAAGCAGTCTCGTTGGCGTACAATGGTCTTCCTGCAAAAGAGCAGGCAAATTTTAATGTGCAGAGCTGTTTTTGGATCAAAATTTCCTACATGATGCGATAAATGTTGATTTGGCATACATGCGTTACAGTAATCAGTGTGCTCCTGTGTACTTTCATGACGAAGACACTGCACGTTCAAACTCTACAATTCACGTTCGATTGATTTCCACACCCACGAATGTTTATGAATCACGAGTAACAAAAAACGCGATCAGTAATTTTTTGTTTCGCTTGTTATATAGCCGTTTCGGCTTGTGGTAAGTAAAAACATGTGCACGAGAAATGTAAGCTCAAATAAGTTTTTCCATCAAACTATAGGAAAATAGTATGAGGGCATTTAATATGGTTAATTGAAAAGAACATAAAACACTTATTAACGACAGCGTCGGTAGATTATATGATAGTTGTGATATCAGCTATTATATATATATATATATATATATATATATGTGTGTGTGTGTGTGTGAGGGCTAGTGCCAGACTCCTGTTTTTCTGAAAACTGCAGTGAAGTGATGACGGCCTGGACATCATACCGAGAGGAATCATTCGCATGCGCCGTTTCACCAGGTCTCTGTCTTGAGTAAACAACTACGTTCGTCTGCCGTTGTCGTCATCCTTATACCTGGCGCATCGACACAATATTCAAGCTGCTTTGCCGTTCATAGTTCATAGTGCAGCGTGGGAATGCAGCAGTCCATTAACCAGAATACTGGAACACTACTAAACTGGATTAATTCCACAACCGCCTTTGAAGTTGCAAGTCCTTGTGCATATTCTGACGTGCATGAATGTACGCCGTGTTATTACCAAACCGCCACTAGAGGACATTAACGTTAAGTTTCTCGTTCGTCAAGGTCTTCGAAGATGTACAAACCTTGTGAACAGTCGCAACTACCTAACGTCTTAATTCTTAATAAAATATTTTACTTTACAGCCATATTTGGAATACTTATGGTTTTCAGAAAGCTAATCTTAATGTCAACGGAAGAGAATGCGTGAAGACTGACGAGTGAGGGCCCACATGAGGTTTGAAAATTCCGTATCTCTACATATAAGGCCAAGGCACCCAAAGCCATTGCATCTCAATGCAATCAGCTGCAATCTACGCGACCCAAAGGCTAACTATCGAGAGCCTTCAATCAAGCAGCACAGGTGTGTGGATCTGATCCAGTAGCTGCGTCTACTGAGGCGTGTGGAGTGTGTTTAACGAACAAAGCAGTGAACAACAACGGTTGGATGCAGACATGGTTAATTCTAGCAACTATATGCGTTTTTAGGCCTAAAGCCATAGGACTCCATTGACTGCAGAGCAACAATTGATCTAAGTAACACAATTAGGCCCGTTAAGTTGTTAATGCATTATGAGTGGTCTTTAGTAGCTTTCATTTACTTTGTAGGAGTGGGCGATTTTATGTAATCAAGAGCGCTTACTACAGTGTATAAAAGAACCTGTAAAAGTTAATTTTCTTCACTCCTTGAGCATAAGAGGCGCTGCATTTTTGTTAATCCCATTTCCACGAGTCTCAAGCTTCAAAAGTCATAGCTCAAATATAACTATTAATGCATTAGTTGAGGTCACCGCTGTTTTCGTTAAGGCTTAATGCCTCACTGATATGCGAAACGTGCCTGTTGTGGTCTGAAAAAGTAATCCCTGGCGCCAGAAATCGTTCTTATCTACTTAAATAGCTGTTTTCTGTGCATAGACAAGGGGTTGAAGACCGTAAATTTCTTCTCTCCAAAAAATATAATTTGTCGCGTTATTACTACATAGGGCGAAATGCAGAATAGGGTATACAATATCTATTGTGCTTTCTTGCATTTTGCGCCTGCGTCTACTCCCTGACACGACGCAGACGGTCTGCCGTGGCTTTGACTCGGTGCGGCTAAAGAGTAGTCACTCGCAGCGTCTATCCACACAATATAATTCAGTGGTTTGCGTCGGCGTGTGAATGTGCGAAGAAAGTACACGCATTTTCCTGTATGATTTGTAGAGACCTGCATAATCTCGTAATGTGAGAAGTGGAAAGATCTGCCACTCGCTACTTCGCCGCGTTAAATTTGCACCTTATCTGCCGCTCTCCTTTCACACAACTACCGCTTGCTAGGAATGGATGACATGAGAATATTCTGCAATGAGCTGAAATTTCGAAGCTTTTACCGCACATTTCTTTTGTAATTTCTTCTCTTGGGGCAATAGCAGTTCCTTCACGCAGTAGGCTTTCCTTCAACGGTCGTAATTGCAAGACGCAAAGCAAAGAATAACTCGAGCTACGATGTATTCATTGAAATTAGTGAAATGTCACCATATAATTAGGATTTTCTGTTATAAATTGGTAATGATGTAAAATAAATATCCCCATTTATAAACCGCCAGGTAAGTTAGTAAATTCTAAGACGCACGGGAACACAACGCTAACACAAATGATAAAACTCGTACACGGTGGTCAGTGGTTGAGCCGCCTGGTAACGTAGTGAATTCAAGGGGTATTGAGACAAAGAAATGCCACAATCATTTGATTGCATCAGCCGAGTAATTTTAAGCCAATTTAAGCAAAGCGATGGCTTAATTCCTAGCAATATGTATCTGGTTAGGTGGGCTGTGTAGGGCGTGGCTTTTGATTAACTCTGATTCTCAATAAATTCCTTAAAAACCAAAATTACATCTTCGTGGAAATTTATCCCAACTGCAGTGCTTCAATATTCAAACTTAACAAAAGAAGCTAAAGCAGTCCTCTTTTCAAATTACACAGCACAACATTACAGATAGAATCTCTCTCCGTCCCATCAAACATATCAACTTGGGTCAGCCGGTGACGAGTTGCTGAAATATTTAAAATTGTTTCTAATAGTAATCTCGTGGGTTTGTAACGTTTCAAGTGCTTTGCGTTCCATTTCAAATTCTCCATTACGAGTGGGACTGCTCACTGCATCAGAGTGTCGGATTGTACAATTTCTTGAAAGTCATGAGCGGCCTTAAAATAACAGTAAGCGCTAGCATTATCGCGTAGTCATATGCACCACGGTGTCTCTTTGGGGAAAATAGTTTAAGCTGAGGCTAAACTATCTTAAAGTCGAGACCACAGGCTGTCTCTTTCGTTGGGAAGTAGAAATTATTGCTTCAGTAGTTTTATTCCCACATGTGCCGGGACCAATGCGCACTTGTTTCAACCGCTGGGATTTCCCATAATCGAATCGCTTGGGAAAGAGAGGTGTTGCGAAATCACCCTTTTTCCCACCAGCTCCGTGCGATTGACGCGACCCTATCGAGTGGAGGAGCGGGCAGAAGGGAAGTAAGGTGGGGTGGGTGGCTACATGGGAGCACGATACCACCTGGCTTGAGAATTCCCACGCGCGAACCGTCCCTATGCCTCCCTTCTCCTCCCCTCCCAACCTCCGCTCCCTTCCCTCTGGCCCCACTCCAGCCGCAGCCAGCGAACAAATTTCCTGTCTTCCTTCGCAGTCACTTGCAGCTGGATAGTTTCTCATAGGAGTTTCTAAGCTTCCAGCTTGAAGGTGATGTTCTGTGCAGGTAAAATAAAAACCGAGAAATATGTGTGTGTATTTGTGGTTTTTGGCTCCATGTATACACGAAGCACAGCCACTTTTTCACGGACTATCTTTGCATGCTGGCATTGGTATGGTCTACGACACGAGTTCCTCGTTTGTGATATAGCGAAGAATTAAACTAAATAACCAAATACTTTCTCAAAAATAAATAAGGATCTGCACCATTTACTTTATTTACTGTTTCCCCTAAATTTTTAGTGAAGGCATTTTGCTACTACTTTCGTCAAAAATTAACTGTGCTCATGGTTGAATTTTTGTCACGTTTTATCCCACCCGACTGATAGAAGTCCATCAACCTTTCACTTTCACAAGCGTCTGCCTGCGCCTGTTTCGAAAGTGCATTCTTAACGAAAGCGGTTAATTTACAAGAGCATTTGAATGTCATTTACGCATAAATTGTCGGGCCACCCTCGAGACGACAGCAGTGGGGATCATCATGCGCTAAAACGCAAGACGCACAACCGAATGCACACGCTTCCTCAATGCCTTGATTGGAGCCATTCACCCAATCACCCTGTGACAAAAACTACTCGCATTTTGTAAAATGTAAAATCAGGTCATTCGAATCTGCCTAGCGGGGAATATGGGCATTCACGATTGCTTTACCTCTTCTTTTCACCTTTACTTATACTGTTATTATTATGGTAGTTTAACTTAAGCCTTTTTGAATCGAGCGATGTCACCGATGCCAAAGCAAATTCTTGAGCAAAAGTGCTTCCGATTTTTTGACATGCCTATTCAAACATGACTATAGAGCTTATCTTCAATGACATCACGTGATGCAGTTGGAGTGAATAGTCACTTTACTTCATAACACACCCATTATCGTCTTCCAAGACATAGAAAGATTTTGCTGAGCAAACAACCAAATAATAGTTACATTTACCAGATTTTTTTGTAAATCACTACGTCTTCCTTCTTGTTCCTCCTTAAGGTGGCCTTTGTAGCATCATCTGGCCATATTTTTATCGAGATCATAAGCTGGTTGACCGCTGTAATGCTTTGCTTAACTGATGCTTTCGGTTTCGGTGACTTAAGGGTCGTATTGCTTTAGCCGGTTGGGTTTGGTCCCCAGGCCATTCCAGCAGCTCCAACTCTCTATAATTTGCCGAATATGTATTCTGCTCTAGTGTTTTGTCTTCTTTTGCCTTCCAGGAAGTCTTGGAACACTACACTGGTGTCAGCGAGAAATGGACCCAACTTTATAGTAGGTTTATTCTTATCTATACCACTCGCAACACACTAGCGGTGCTAAAGAAGTGCATGTGCTATGAATGGGAGAATCCCTGACTTGACATAACAAAAGGGCTGGGAACAACGTCTGCCCTCAGCATCCACCCCTTTCCCGTGCTCTGCAAGAAAGCTATTAATAAATGAAGCCGCAGTGGTCGTGAATCACCTAGAAAAGCGTCGTTTCGGAGCTTTCCCTATCATGTCTGCTGAAGGAGACCGGTATCGTGACGTCTGCCTGTGGACACACTGATGGTCAACAGGACCTCTTACCCAAAGCCTCGTGTCCAAATTGAACGAAACTCCGGATCCTGTCGAGCAGCCGAGAGGGATCGGTGGTGTGGTGGTCAAGCATCTCCTTGGTTGGGCTCGAATTTTGATGACTGGAACGGTTGGCTGGTGAGTGTTTCTGCCAGCACTGAGTGCATGGTGATAGCTGACGCGGGAGGTTAGCCAAGGAGAGTGCCGAGGACGATGCCCCAAGGAAGAGAGGGGCTATGTAATGCTTTGTTTGTTTGACTGTCGGTTGCGGTAACTAGAGTGGTCACATTGCGTAAGCCTGATAGGTATGGCCTGCGGGCCATTCCAGCAGCCACGATCCTTTTTCTTCGCTGAATACATATATTCTGCTTTGGTTCTGTGCCTTCTTCCGCCTTCTGGGAAGTCTCGGGACGTTGCGATCACTTTAGTAATACTTGCTGATTATTCGAATAACGCCACCTGAATTTCCAGCAACGGCACGATCCATGGGTCCCTCAAGCTTCTCCCATTTTTTTTCAGGTCTCATAGTATCCCGTTGTTTTTTTTTTGTGAGGCAAACATTCGCTGCTAGTATTTTGACCGTTTCATAGGTTGCGTATTCTTTATAACGGAAGAACTGTGGAGAGGTGCTTGACTCGGTTTTGAAAGTCATCTCGGCTGGATGGTTCACCGATCCGCGAGGTCAAAAGTGAGCATAGTGGGAATTGCATTGCTCGAGATGACGGTTCAATAAACCGCATTGCTTAGAAGCTTTAAAAAGGAGAGGCCTGATTTATATGAGGCAAGCTGTCATCCCTCAACTTCCCTTGTTCGATGCATGGAGTATAATGCACTTCTTCAATGGTCTTAAACGCCAAGACTTTCGAAGGTGCTCGCTTTCTGTCTGCGTACCTCGATGCTCGGGTGGAAAGGCTAAAAGCACTGGGATTAGGAAGTGCAAAAAACGCACATAGCCTTTGTCCTGGGAAGTGAGGATTTCAGCTGTGAAGACATGTAAATCTGCAACAGCGAATACTCCAACGCATAACAACAAATTGAAGAGTTTAGTATCGCTTTTGCAGATACCGTGAATGACTTCGCTGAGTTTTGCAATCGATTCCCCATCTAAGCACTTTTACGTTTTTGTTGAAGAATTGATACAAAACTTTTTCCAGAAAGAAAGGCTAAATCTCACTAAAGAAAAGTAGTTTAGAAGTATTTTCAGATCCCGATATGTCAAACAGCGCAAAAAACTTATGACTTTTAAGTTTAATAATTCATTTTTTATCGCCTAAAGGAGAACAATGCGATTAAATTGAGACAATTTTCGTGCAATTAGTTCTTGATACTTTGATCACTCAAAAAGCTCACCCACAAAAATTGTGGGAACCCAGTTCGTGTGGATTTTTAGTAGAAGCAACGGCAACAGCAACAGTTTCAGGAGCTATTATCACTGAATCGTGCGAATGTATGGTTAGGTGAAACACCTGGTCTGAGAAGTCCCACGCACCGTCTGTGCTTTCCCACGGGCAGGTTAATCTTTCCCACAATTTCAACACTCATTCTCATCACCACCCCACTTTCTTTCGCTCCTCAAAAACTTGTGATGCGAGGGAAGGGATATCGGGCACGGGATCCACCGCTTTTTCCCCTCCGGACCTCATTGAATGCCTGAACACTGTCTTTAAACTTTGGACTCATTTGTGACATATCCTTCTAATTTGCATCACTGAAGTCAAGTCTTATTCTCGGCCCGACTGCCGGTTGCAATCAGTTTAGGGATAAATGACTGTCTCACCAGTTAGTCATTTCAACCTCAGTTTGAAGTTGCATTTTGGACCGAGACAAGGTAAATCCAATAACTAGTTGAAAATTTTGTTGTTAAGTGAAAAAAATATTTGGTACCAAAAACAATGCTTCCTCCCTAGCTGCAAATTTAACAGGTATTCGATAAAATACAATTTCGTCGAGTGATTTGCAGGAATATTGAATATGGGCAGACTAATTGAAAGCCGTCTGTGTTTTGCAGCTGAATCAACAAGCATAAGGTGACCTGCATGCTCAGTCATCCATACGAGTTGGACGACCACATTGTGTCGGACTTATGCCACCAGCCACCGCACCTGTGCACGCAACCAGGGGAGGAGCCACCGTGACCAGGCTTTGAAAACTGTCCACTTTATCTTATGGGTGCTGCTTCCACGTCAGCCTTCACTTTTCAGCCCAGGCTGATTTTTAAATTTTGTGTGATATCGTACAATGCTGTCTGAAATGTGGAAGATCTCTTTTGCGGGTAACTTTATGCGTTGTGACTAGTAACTCCTAGGGAAGGCATACTCATTTTGCATCAGCAAATGAAATTTCTCGTCATAAGTACCACAGATGCACGCATGTTAATAGATGGTCTGGGAACTTCTTGCATGCTAAGCAAAAACACGTCCATTTTGCCATTTAAAATACTTTTTGGAAAACAAGTGAAGTGATTTGTGTGAACTCTTTTGGATCACTGCTTGATTGCAACTAAATGCGTGAATCTGCTCAAGCAACTATCACGCATTCTCCAGGGAAACTTCACTCCCTACGATTTTTCACACACTTCCTCCATGGGCAATCACAGGCCAACTCCTAGCCGCAAAAATGCTAATCTTCAAGTGGTGTAAATACTGAAGGAGTGAGCACGGGGATGCATATGGATAAAAATTTCCTCTGTCCTGACCCGCCAGCTGCTTTCAGACTATCATCAAAGGATGGCACTTGATGCGAATTCCTATTTTTGTACATGTCCATTTATCTTAAGCTATAAAGCATATTGTAAACAGTGAGCATTAAATTGTTCCTCAAGGTCGTTGCGCGTATTTTCCGCAATCAACGATCATTCGCTAAAGCGATACCGGAACATTCCAGTGTATATGTATTTGGAAGTATGAAAAAGCAGTCAGAGCGTAGATGTGCAAACGCACCGCAGCATTTTGCATCTGCTTAATGCGCCATCCCTGCCATCGCTATCTGGCAGGGTGTGACATCGTCTAGGATGGTGCGGGTGCTGCCAGAGTGTTGATTTTAGCCACCTCATCGGAAGCGCCACAATGCCTGTCAACTGCGTTCCTATCTATTGACAGTGTCTCAGTGTGACATTAATAGTCTATTTTTGCTGATAAAGTAGTCAATAATTAAAAAAATCTCTTTTTGTCGCATCTAATGCAAGTTTATGCATTCTTCTAATGTGGGATGCTCAAACCAAGGTCCAATGCCTGCATTTACACTTAATGACAAGATTATTTCAAAAAATAAAATGCAAGCCAGCTAAAAATGAAAAGCAAAGCATAGGCTCTCAAGTTTGTGCATTCATTTATTTATTCAAACATTTAGATATATAGGAATCGGAGAAAAAGGACTTGCACACATTGAACTGGTTTATGGAAATCCTTCACGAATCCATGGTCCTGACGGCATTCCTTCCCCCTACAGTTAGAATAACCTTATTCTCATTTTCAGCAGTTGAAAAGTCATTCTCGTCACAGCCGCTGTGAAGATGGTTTGGGATCTACAGGACAAATCATGCACGACTTGTGAGGAGCGCATTGCCAAAGCCCTCATGACGCTGCCTCTGTTTGCGAAGAGTCGTTGGATTTTTTGGCATCCTCCTTCAAACTGTTGTGCCGGTATCAATTGGTAGAGATAACTGTCGGTTGAAAATGAAGGACTCTTCAAACAAAATGAATGTGCGCATTTGTGGAGAGTGGATTTGGTGCGTCATCGCATGCAAAGCGCAGCGCCCCTTCCACTCTGCGCCTGAAGGTGGGTTTGTAATGCAAAGAGCCTGCCATTTCTCATCACGTATTCTTTTTGTAGAAAAATATACTCCCCAATTATAAATTTGACACAACCAATTCTGCTTTCTCCTAAACAGTGATAATTTTGTTTGAGAAATTACAAAAATCTAGTCTGATATGTAATTTCCTTTGTTCATACTTTAGCAGGAGCTGGGATAATGCCACCACTGCATCACATTGGGTATCTGTTAACGCAATTTCGTGAAACATTATTTGTTTTTATTCCGTGGTAAAATTCCTGTCTCACACTACTCAATGCACTAATGCCTAGGTCTGCACGCTTCAAGGCAATGTGGATGACCGTTATTTCCTTCTTCGACCATGAGAAACCGAATAAGAAAGCCATCTTTTAGCATGAGAAGAATCCATAGCCAGTGAAGCTTGGGAACTTTCTCATGAACCTATGTTTGCAAAAAATGTTGCGACTTGGAACAAACTCGTTCCTATACATTTTGATAGTTCTGATGTTCAAACCTTTGCATATGATCACCGGTTTGACCTCATGGTTTGACTCCTTCAGCTGTTTAAAAGGAGGATTTGGAACCCAAGTGGTTTTGGTTCCACGTCAGGCAAAATTTTTAAGCCTATCAAAGAACTTTGGTTTTTTAGGTTTTGAGGCTTATAAATAAACTAAATTTTGCTTTTAAGGGTAAACGCTAGCACTTAATAACTGAAAATTACCCCATTTATTGAAATTGTCTTTATTTTCGTCAGGTCATGACGAGGGAGTCTGCAAAAAACACGGGTTCGGAAAGAAAAGGTTTGCCATCCACTCTTCAACGCCTCCATCTTGTTTGTTTGAAGATTGATCCTGATTAATTTGGCTGTACCACTTTTGCTAATACGGGTGGAGTTCTCAATCATCGTCCTTTTTTCACGTCAGACCCTTTCGTGTTGAGCAGGACAGCTTTCCCTTTTCGATCTGCAACGAAAAGTGCGATTTACATTGGCAGAGGAGGCGGACTGACATCGTACTCGATTCCCAAAACAGTGAAGTAGGATCGCAGTATACTATGAAGGAGTACTAGAGTTTCTGAATTTACTTTTAAAATACGAACAGAACATTTTAATTAAGTGGAGGGTTACTTTAACTTTTACGGTATATAAGTATGTAGACACAGTAGGCTACTGTTCAGCTGAAATGTGGAACTCCTGTAAATATCGAAACAGGGCATTTCCAAGGTGTTCCAGACTGTCGAGTGCATTTGAAACTCAGTCTGTGGGAAAGACGTGTCACGAGTATACACCATCAATGTTTACAATTCTTCGACTTTTTGATCGACTTGGGACGATCCTACGATGAAAAGTTGTTTTTTGCAGATAACGCGAATATCCTGTTTCGGACCAGTTACTTCTTATGCCGTTGTGGAATCCATCGTTGATTTCCTTAGGTGAAACACAAAGCAACCTCTCGGATTTATTATTTACATTTCACAAGTGATTATTGTTAATAAAACCAAGCAGACACATTTAATCAGCCAATAGGTTATGGTTACGCATGGTATAGCTTCTCACCCATCATCCACAGTTAATCTTTGCCTTTCATGCTGTTGTGCACATAAGCTTCTGCCTGTCTATGCCAGGAATGCGCGCCGTCAACATCCCACAAAGGTAGAGAGGCTCCGCATTCACAGCATTTAGAAGTGGCTCATGGATAAGGTTGTTTTTCTGAACTGGAGTTTCGATGCTGTAATGCCTACGCTTTCATATTTCAAATGGATCACTCGAGGAAATCATGTCCCAGAAGGAGAACGCTTGGAAATACCTGAGGTGCATAAGGCATGGCATTGATGTAGTTCCTGAGCCCATGGCGATACATTAATGTAGAGATGATAATTTTTTTCGTTCTGAACGTAATCAGTGTCACATCGCAGAGACTTGTAAATAGCCTCACTAATGAGTAAATTCGGTTGAATGCACACCTCAACAAAATATGGCTTTATCAGAACTACAAACACGTGTATGAATGCTTGAGGGCTTAGAAAACAGAACGTCTCTGTCCACTTGTCCATGTGCTTCCACTACCCATCGAACTTTATTGTAAACCGGAGTGAGACACTACAGCGGTTGTCGTTTAGGTTGGAAAGTTGCCGTCTGTGTTCGGTACTTCAGTGTCTACTTGACGAAACGAGCAGATGACTACTGACGACACATTGGCATCTGCCAGACACTACTTCCATCACAATGCTGTCGTCAGTTATGACATATTTACTCCTTTTATGTGAAATTTACACCGATAATATTCTTTTGAGGGTGTTCGCAAATGTGAAGTTGGTGGCTAATTTAATTTGCTCCTTCGTAGGCGTTACCCCCTTGGTCATTCCTCGTGCTTTTTTCCTCCTATTGTATGCAGACTTTTTTGTCCAAAGCCTGTTCGAAAATGCACGAGGCGAGTAAAGCAGCGAAGCGCGGAAAATGTGCTTTGGGGTTAAACGCAAACTGAGAAGTTCGTTTATGCACTCAAGGTTGATGCAACGCGTTCAGGAACATGAAATTAGCAAGTGATTGGATATATTTGTCCCTAAAGTATGCGTTTTCGGAGAAAAATGAACCGATGTAGACCCGTATTTTTTTTAAAAAAAAGGGCTAACTTTTCGACTGTATTTGTTAGCCTTACAGACGCATTAATTACCGGACAGGGCTAAAGCACACGTCTCTTGGATGCAGTCCACTTCGGACGACCAACCGGACGCAGGGACGAAGCGATGGACATTTGTTTAATTGAAGAGGCTTCAATTGAAATCTCATAGTTCGTTGGCACCTCCTTGGTTGCATTTGCTTTGACGCTTTGACAAGAGGCGCTAATCCATTCTGAATCCGATTCAAATGTAAACGCACGATACAGTGTAATATAATCATAAGTCGAGGCTTGCAGTGTTGATTAACTGAAGTTTGCCATACAGTTTTAAGACACTTTAATAGGCTGTTTTTTACCCTCCTAAATTCAATAAATTTGCGATGCACAATGCGAAATTGAGTTCTTCTTGCTGTAGAAACACATGTTTGGAGCCACGCCACCTTTTGCAACAACAAAGCGATGAGGAATTCTTGAAGTTAGCGCTAAGTGCGAATTCAACGGACGTCGGCGCTAAGTACTGTGGCAGAACTGATGATTAAATGCATCTACACACGACGAGTAAAAGAACCAACAGAATCCGGCGGCAATTTTTGTCGGGGTATATGACTTCACTGCTCGTGGGAATTGTCAGCTGATAATGCGGGGTTATGAGGTGAAAAAAGCCATCAAATCGAAGTAGTTTGCCGCAAACGTTGGCTCAATGACAATGTAAAGTTGTCTTAGACGATTTCACTGGGACCCACCAAACACCGTGTGATGACCGTTCGAGAGGGGCTGGTCCAGTGTTCATCGCTTGTTTGCATCACCGTCTGGGCCAGGACGCGCAAGATGGCGCATCAGGCCCTCATGAAAGGCCTGCATGAGTCACTCTGCAGCGTGGGAACAAAGCCAGATGCGCACTCCGCACTAATTAATAACGACTTGACAACGTCGTCGTAGGTGCGCGCGCGCACGCAGACATACGGGCAGATGCACGCACGTGCGCAGCGCGCAATGCAAGCGGCCGCACTGAGTTCCCACAGTCGTGGGAGCGCTGCACAACTGCACATGCACCTCACTGTGGCGGTGATGATGGCTATGTGCATTTGATTGGCTGGTGCAAGGCGCCACAAACAAAACGCTGCACACACGATTACTCATCAACCACAGAGGCCTGTGCGAACAGAGCTGCTTGCTGACCCTTCCTCCTTCTCACAGTCACCGCTACTGCCCTTTACAATGCTACTATGTTGTGCCGAATTGACGCGGATAAAGCAAATTCTATGCGAACTTGATGGACCTGCTATTAGTTGGATGCCCTTCTGCACAAAACGCCTTCCAATAAGGGCTAATTAGCAACGGTACATCCAGCTAGACAGCAGTAGTCATTCTTTTTTCAATCATTTGCCATTCCTCAAGGGCACGAATTTCACACTGCGTCAAAGTGGCATTTTTTCACGTTGTTTTGTACATTTCTCGCATTAAGACCATAAATTTCCCATCTTAACCTAAAACAGATCAATTTGGTGTTTATTAAGCTTGTCTGTAATTCAAAATTTGGAGCATCATCCTCTTGTTTGGATGCCCACAATGTTGGGTTTGAGGTTAGTCATTGATTTCAAGTGTGCCAAGTTTATGTGAGATTAAGCAAGTAAATGAGACACCAGTGAAGCATCAAGATGCATGTTCTAGTCACTTAAGGCGATCCAGTTTAGCTAAAAAAAACTGATTCTTCAAGTCAGATAAATACGTAATGAATTCAACAAATGTCGACGGATTGTGTTCGCCTCGGGCGAGCGTAGCGCTTCAGTGTTAAATAAGGTTATTGTGTTAGTATCCAGAGGGTGTCAATCTCCTAGCCGTGCAAGTGATACTTCGAAAATACTGAGAGCACACAAAGAAGCTGTTTTCAATCTCGTGCGAGCGTTCATGAACACGCAGCGGTTGGCGAAGTTCTCGAAGGAGTCCTCAGCTAGATATGATCGAACTGGCACTTTATCCTATGTGTTACTGCCTGAAAGCCACATCCCTTGAGTGGAAGCAAAAAGGTTCGATGAGGTTTCATTTAGATTTACTAACAGACCAGCTGTGCTCTGGAACAATTATATTCCCATTTATGAGAGCTAACACTTGACTATATAAAAGACATTCATTCATTTATTGCTGACTTGCCTTCGCCTCTAAGCACAACTTCCGGTGTACTGGAGCGCATGTTCGTTCAGCGATCAATGAGGATGTCGTCTTGACAAGAGAGCCACTGAAATAATGTTTTCAATCAAGGGACTACTGAAGAATTCATTAGAAGACAATTGCTTCTCCGTCCACTAGTTTGCCTACACATACACGTTCACACTTATCTAGCCACCGCAACTAATGAAAATGATTGCATGTACATTCACAATTTAAGTGCTACAAGACATAATAAAGTTTTATGCCTGGCGGCTTCCTTTTGATCTGGGATCTTTCGTCAGAGTTGTCTGATTTTGATAACTGCGCTGATGGAAGGGCATTGGTCGTGGAGACGGTTGCATTTGGAAACTGTGGTTTACACGTGTCATCTTGGTGGCCTAAAATGACCTGTCATTACTTTTTCTTTCACTAATATAGGATCTTTGCATATCACAGCTATTTGCGGCGATGATTTGAAAAAAGTTGAAACAGACGTTAACTGGACCAAAAGGGAGATCCCCTCCCCGCGTAGATGCTCGAAAGGTCTTTCGAGTCTACCAATGCCAATTGCTATTGTGACTGATGGAAAAAATTTAATATGAAAAAAATCTTCTAATTCATCTTGTTCTTCATGCGCTCTTTTTTATGGACTTTTCATGGGCGGTTACACTCCACATTAGAACGAACATTGTTTTGATGGTCGCGTGCTAGATTTTTATGTACCGTTGGTATTAGAGATAGTCGTATGGCTATAACGCGTTCTTCCTTTTATTTCCGTGGGTATTTGTAGAACATGAATGTGGTGGGAAAATCGGTCAAACACGGCCAGCCTTGAGACATCAATCATGGACCTGGATAGGAATGTGGACGCTGCACACACATGCATTCAGCCTCTGCAAAGGCGTGCACGCAATTATTCACTCGTTCATCTGCAGGAATAGGCGCGCCTCATTTGTAGACACGATTAGTTTTGTGGGTGTGAGAAGAAAAACGCGGCGGCGAGAAAATTAACGACCGCAAAGGTATCCTGGCTAGACGGGTTATTGCATCCAGTGTCGTTAGGGCCAGTGCAAAGGATGCCGGTGATTAAAGGGTGAGATTTCCAATATCGTTGATCACTACAAGCATTAAACACCTCTGAACGACAAAATCTTGGAAGGAATCACTTTATGAGGAATTGACTTAGTTACTGCAAAGAACGGATGGGAGTGAGCAGATTTGACTTTGACTTAACGCTTTTGCGTAGAGCGATGCTTATTATTGACTTTGCTCACTTAAAGCTGTTTATTTGCGAGGAGAGAATCATGATGACCTGCAGGTCTCGAACAGGAGTTTATCAGAATCTCGCAAGCGCCATCAGAGAGCAATCACTCATGTAAAACACGATTTTCGCGGCAAACGATTGCATGTAGGAGAAAATGGCTAATTTAACAGTTCACACAGTTAAAAAGTCTTAAAAGACATGTCAGAGCGAATTTCTCCAAAACTTAACTGCTGATAGATAATTAAAACCATAATTTAATGTCTAGATGGGTGTACACAACCAAGGCTCTAAGTACCATCTTCATCTACAGCCCAAAATGTCAGACTATTATGTGAGAAAATAATGAAAAACCCGGGGCTCAAAAAAACAGTCGCGCAATGCCAAGAAGATTCTAAACAAGTTGTGTGAATGAAATATTTGTTAAGGACTTAGCTTGACGTTCAAGGCCTCACCCTAAAAATTCTACTGGGACAATTGTCTTGACTTGTTGCCCAAATCGCGTTTTGGCACTTTGTGCACTAAGTGATCAAAGCGTTACCCTAAGGAGTGAAACGTTTGCAAAGGCGTGGGGACACTATAAATTAACAAGTTTTCAAAATAAACGATAGGGGCAGTATAATTTCGCATTACCTCAAAAGCTCTTATCACAGCTAACTTATGTTAGAATTTGTGATCTGGCTGATTTTTTAGAAGCGTTTTTAAACCATGCTGACCTGAAATCTTATTTCTCCTATCGTCCAATGCGTCGTAGTAACACACGTGCAGACGCGCTGTCACAAGCGCGATGGCCTACACACGCGGGAGGGAGCGTGTCACCATGCCCATGTGAGTGCTGAAAATGTGACTGTGTTGTCGATGGCACGTGAGATCTCTCAATGTTGGTGGGAGGGGAAAAGCTTTGATGGATTTTGTACCGCTGCTTACCTTAACACCACCAATACAAAGACAACCAGCCGTCTTCCGGGTTGTCTTTTTGATAACCAAGGCGTAGCAACACAGGCTCAGCCCCAAGGCTTTCTAATGAATGATATTTGCGTCTCTGCTTAACCATGCTACAATGGAGAGTTAGCCAAAAGCATTCCTAAAAACAGCAGACCATTTGTTATCATAAAATGTTATTGTAGGAATGAATGCTTAAGAGAAAATAAGGTTTAAAACGCTTTTCCCCTAGTCTTTCACTCATCGTAAGGAAGTTCAGGAAAAGATTAGTTTAGAATAAGCTCCATATCAGTGATTGCCTTGACCGCACTTCAGAAACATCGGAACATGCCCCTTTTGGGATTTTGAGAAGACAAATCAAAAAGCTGTTTTTGCATCTTGTGATTCTGAGTGGCATTACTGCTAAAACCTCAACAACGGATAAATAGTGCTCTGAATAAGCGTACTTTTGTGAGCTGTATTAATTTACTTCTGATGAAAACAGATATAAACTCTGCGTTTATTTTTAAACAAATCATTTACTCGGTATTGCAACGCTCTACTTATATTTTTGTGCCCCGAACTCAAGCTGGCAACTTAAGCCACTGATGTTAAAAGAAGAGGCTGATGGCCGAAGCAAATGGACAATACATTTATGCATTCCACAATTCACTTGTACTGAACAGAAACATAAGACCTCTCTTTCTTGTAACCCCGACGTGACACTGCGTTGTGACTGCCAAAATCGGCTTGACAACTTTCAGGACGGAATGTGTAATGTCATGCATGTTTCGCGACTGTCACGGATCGAACTTGACAAGTCCACTGCCTGCTAGGTGCAAATATCGAGATTGAGTTGGAATGATTTCTTAAAAAAATCGGAATGTGGTTGGAGAGTAGAACTACCACCTAAGTATGATTTACCACCAATTAACAATGTTCCTTTTAGCTTTTTATCGAGGCTAAAAAATAGGTAATTTTAAGGAATGCACACAGCTGTGTCAGTTATTAACCGATAAATTGCTTAAGATGTGGTCACGAGGTAACGCATCCTGAACACGATTCGGAAATTTTAGAACTATTAGAATGTATCTCTGTAAGGATGCCCAATAAAGCAATTAAGATATGACAGTAACTTGTGTACGCCAAACATCAGCCCCAGAGGGATGTTGTGTAAGGAAAGTAGGAATTTTGAAGCTAGGAGATGGCAATGTCGTTGTGTGCTCTACGGTGATCTGATTATCCAGCCCAGACATAAATACTCGCAAACTATTATATAACTGACAGGCATATACCGATACGAAAAACATTGGTAAGGTTTAAAGTCCCCTTTGCCTCTCCAAGATTGCCCTACTATTACAAGTCGCCTAGATTGAAATATATTAACCCAAGAGGTTACGCCAGTGCGTCACCTACAAAAGCCGACCTTTAATGACGATTCGAGACAGACACAAAAATTTAAGCAACCGATAGACGTTTATTTGCATCTAGAACTGGCATTTAACCTTGTGTAAATGTACAACACTATCAACGTAAAAATTTCACACCACCTGCCTGTGTGAATACACGCAGGTAGATGTGCACCCACCAAATTGTAAATGAGGGGCGCTGGAGTGGCTTACCAAATAGTGCAAATGTGAAGGAGGTCGCCTCTTAAAGACTGTCTGGATTCAGCTTTTCCACATTTTCTTGAATTCGTGGGAAAAGTTGGTGGAACATTCAACTGATTTCCAAACCAACACTTCAGCCCTTTGTAATGTTACTCTTTCGACGCCGCTGGCGTCTCTGGTCTAGATGTCACTCATTCAAAGGTCGATTGATTGCCTTCTCAGGCTGTGATTTCGGAGCACGTATTTGAAATTCAGTTCACCATTATACCAAGGATTTAAATACGATGAAATACAGCACTATTCTTCTTCACCATCTTCAATAGTTATCACTAAATGAGCACTTACTGAGCCAAGCGCAGCTCGATATCCTTTACTCCGTGTTACCGTCAACACATTTAAACATCACAGCCCTTATATTTGTTAGCATAAAGGTAAATAGGTATTCATATCAGATTCACATATAAAAACGGTAAAATTAGTCAGCATTTTGGTTAGATGTGGAAACCGTTTTTATTATATTGTTGCTCGGGTGTCCTCCGTGAAGTGTTGCTGCAATTCGTGGTTCTCTCCAAACGGCTACGAATGAGAATTAAGAATTTCATCCCTAATAATCACTGCAACGCATGACTCCAAATCTCAAGATTTATCCCTTAGGGAACGCTTAAGTCCATACTGCTATCATACAGCCTTTAGTGCTATTGTAAATAAGATTGGCAGATCTTGCATGGAATTGTACAACACAGATGTTGCAAATGTAAGCTCTGCGTTTGCCTGAAGACAGCAAAAAGGACAAGGCAGAGTAGTAGCAGTAAAATTGGTGGCATTTTTTGCAAAAATCATGAATAGATTCTTTACGAACAGCGCTCTCCATCTCATTTTATGTGAATCTTGCGTAAGGAGGGCACTGCAGGACTGCAATGTGATCCATATCCCGAGGGAGAAGGGCGTGGTTTGGCTCTACTTGGATGCCTGCACGCGGAGCGAGATGAAGAATATTGTTTTTCTCGCTCTAAACGCGCCATGGTGACGTTTAATCAGGAGCTTTATGAAATGACACAAACTCACAAAGTATTGGTATGAAATATTGTAGACTTACACAAATCCGAAGGACCACATCTTTTGTGCGAATGTTACGTTCGCTCTCAACTTGACACTGAGGAAACCAACAATGTGGCAGTAATATTTAGAGAAGAACGAGGCATGGCGCACCTTAAAGTGTTGGAGGAAATGTTTGAAGGTAAAAAAATAGTTATGCTTTGCTCAAATTGATGTTTTAGTTAAAAATTCCAACCATGCAGGAATTCCGCACTGTCCTAGTAACACCAAGAATCCTAGTAGCGGAAAGGGCTAATGCAAACGACCCTATCTCTTTGCATTGTTTCTGAATGAATGCGTGTATTGGCTGTATTATGGAGCAATTTTAAAGAAAACTACGCTGACCCCAAACACTGTGTCAGTGCTGCTTTTCCCAGGTCGAGTTTTCAATAGGCATGTTGCAATCTCAAAAATTAAAAAATTGGCTCCCACTTTGTTGCAAGTCAGGGTTAAAAATTTGGCAAAAGCCTTAATCTATGCCAATCAAGTCTTCCATTTTTGATCAACACAAACACAGTTTATTGCTGTTGTTTAACGATGAGATATGTCACGGTGAAAATGGTGTGCATGAACTGAAAGTGGATAGGCCCTGATTACGCCAACTCAAAGTACAAAAATCGTGAAAGTTGGGTCTTATTCCGCAGGTCAAAATTGAAGACCGGTGAGTGGACACAAGCACAAAAAGGAGCAGAGTGCGCACACCAGAAGTGAAATCCACGTACGACATGCACACACTTGTGCACATGTGTGTGTGTATGTATATATGTATGTCTATCCATGCGCACACGCGTTCTCTTTCTCGCTCATATGCCGTTGACGTCGGCGGCGCGGATACACAGTAGCGTGTGAAAGTCGCATAGCGTGGGAACCAGCAGGCACACGCACACGCACGCTCATCCGCACATGCACGCACAACTACACAAGCATTCATTCAATCGCGGGCGCGCCACGATGCATACGACCAGGTATCCGTTCAGAAGTATTTGGGTTTGCACTCCACCAAAGAGCTAACACACTTCTCGTGCAACTGTCACCAGCACCTTCTCTCCAGTCTCTATTCCACGCATACTCCCCCTTCTCAGTGGGTGACGCAACCCTGTTCCCCTTACCGAGCCTTGATTGGTTAGTGTGAATATTTTGCGTACGTGTGCGCGCGTGCACAGGCGGTGAGCTTCCATTTGTCTCCTGAACGCGAATTCTCGCATCCCAACCACACATCGCACACGCACAAACGTATACACACGCACACACACACATTCTATTTCAACTGCTACCGCGTTTGCGTGCTTGCGTCCAGACGAAGGTGAGCGGGCTTGCGAAACCAGCAACATGTTTTCTCCCCCTGATCTGGGAGTGCTCGCGGCAGCGTTTCATCCGAATGGACTGAGTAACCCCAACAACACGGGTGCCAACGGCAGATTCTCTCAGACAACCAACTCCGACGAGGCCGGTGGGAATAACTTTAACAACGGATTTTGCAGTCGACAATCGGCGTTTTCATCTCCCGAAAAGGGTATTCTATCTCCGCGACAAAACTCCTACGTTGGTGTGACTGGTGAGCCTAATTTTACTATTCGCTTCTCTTACCTTTAATTGTTAATACAATTGGTGCGTAATTATGTCGAAGTCGACGGATCATGCATTCTGATTAAAAGGCAAATTAATTCACTTTTTTATCGGGCATAATGTTTCTTTCATGGGTTGGGTCGACCCATCATTCATCACGAAAATGGTGCAATAGAGCATTGTCATCTCCTTTTGTAACAATTCTACCCCATGATTACCGTTATTGCTGTTACATTGGTTTGAAAAAAATCGATTCTCTTATGCCTTTTGCCTCTGTAATCACACTAGATATGGCGTACAAGGTGTGCTTGCATCCAAGGTCAAGCGTCCGCTTTTATTTCGCTCGGCATCGAGAAGTACAGAGCAAGTACGTCTGAATCAGGGTTAGGTCGGTGGAATAATCTGAACACTTTCACTTTGACAGCATCAAACGCCATTTGAATGCTGTGTAATCTTGTTGACCCCATGATCCAAAAATCACTCTTATTTGTCATGAGACGAGATTCAAATGCCCTATTCAGGTTTATTTTAGGTAAACAAATAGGCGGAGTAGATGCTAAGGTTCGAATAAAGCCAACCTGCTAGCCACTTAACCTACAATAGCTTTGGATTACATATGAATGCAACCTGATATACACAGATAATTACTCTGCGTCTGATCAGTGGTTTCCAGGGTATAAACAATCATGCCCTTAACAATTGACACCGATTTGATATTTAACAGGCCAACACCAAACTAATTAATTAATCTAATCTAAATGCATCCATTTGCTTATTTCAAACAAGTTCCATGTATTGAATTCGCCGAAAATTTCGCAGTAGAAAACGGGAACTTAAAGATCTCTGCAGTGTAATTACGATCTTTGGAAATTTATTTTAGTTTTTTTGGCGTTTTTATAACGGGTGTCATTTCTGATTAAATCTCGTTTGGAGCATGGAGAATAATTCATTCTACCTTCATGTCTTATGCTGTGTAGGATGGGTAGTTTGAAAATGGGTTTTGCTTGACTTGAGTTAGACAAGTCGAGATGAAATTCCTCCTGCTGGTTATTCGTTTCCGTTCACTTTCGCGTCTTCCGCCTTGTATCGGCGGTCAACTATCGGATTGAGGTTTGGCTGTACGGTCCGGTATTCAGAAGAAAGAGGGTGCCAGTTCTTCTGGAGAAGCGCTGACCATTTGCATGTGTGCATGGGGTCTGATTCACACGCGTGTATGCGCGTATGTGCTGGTATGTCTATCGCATGGTCGTCGCCTCATGCAATTCTACTCGGTGGATGTAAACAACCGACTCATCGGAACCTCATTATTTCACAACTAAAATGGATATTACTTCATTATCCGCACTAGAAAACACAGTCAAATGTCACTCATCCAATTTTAGTCCGTTCGTCAAATGACGGTCATGCATTATCATCTACGGTTATTAAAATCGGACCCACCACTACACATTACGCCACTCTTGTGGTCAAAATTGAGTGAGGAACGTTGTGCTCAAACCGTTTCACCATTCCTCAACACAACGAAATGTTGGAGGCCTAACAGTGCTTGATGCCTCTACAAATGCGTTCGCTTATGACGATGCAGACGTGTCTTTGTTAGAGCCTTCAGACGATGCGTCACTGTTCTTACGCATCTTTCCTTTGTTGGAGTAGTCAGTGTGCTGACGCGTGTCTTGACAATGAGCTTGCGCATTAGGAGGAGGTGCTGGGTACTGGAGATAGGGGAAACCGCAGCATTCGCTGACTTGAATGGGAGGATAATTTTCACACGCTGGGTGGGAATTCACCGTGGCGATCACGTTTATTCTCATGCAAATCCTATAGGACTAGCTGCCTTCTTCTACACAGTGGGAATTCAGGTAACTTTTTCTCGTTTCCTCCCACCGCCGATTCAACTTCTGCTCATTTGGTTTTGTGGGTATTTTGCTCTTTTTCACGGACCCTCACTTGAGGCGCCTAGCACGGTTTGAGGTAACCTGCCTGTTGCAGTACTGAAGTTTACTGAGAAAATGTTGGTCAGTCTCCACCTCGTATTTGGAAAATAAGTCAAAGTGGAAAGTAATGTTGTATTGAATTGTCGAATCAAAATGCGCATTTTTTAGGACTGTGATGAATTGATTAATTTTTTATGTGATTCAATCGCCAGAAACTGATAACTTTGTGGCAGTGTGGTCATTTTGGTGCAGCGCCCGTTTGCCAACGTCTTCGTAGATGTGCAATGTGGTAGCGCTAGTGTAAGTGGTAGATCGAATGTCGAAACTACAGTGCTCTGGGTGTGGAGGGAGGCGGGATAAGGAGTGAACACACACGCATGTGTTTTTGCACACAGGTGCGTGTGAACGTGTGTGTACATTTTCTTGTAAACACAATACGATCGAATATTGGTAAGCCCATAAAAGGAACACTTGCAAGATGCGTTTTCGCACCACTGCGAACGCAAATTACAACGTCTAAGTGATTCCACTAACTTTAAACACCCGTTCTGGTGCACTTTCTTCCCCTTCTCAGTGCTGTGATGTATCCTTCCTTCCTCCTTGCCTTTCTCGCAAATGTTCTTTTTATTCCTTGGTCAAACTTGGTACTCTTTTTTTAACCAAATTAAAATGCAATTTACAGAATTTTCGTTTTTGGTCCCACTCTACCGCCTCCTAATTATCCCATTGTCTCTTCTGCAACTCTCCGACGCATGGACACCCAGAGCCTTTAATTTCTCCTAATTACCTCGAATTTCTTACTGCCTTGTGTACTTATTACAAGTCTCTTCTCATAAAGGTTTAAGAAAAAAATAATAATTTCAGGGAGGTTCAGGTACATGGAAAGCAAGATCAGCGCTAAGTACACTCTACCTGAAAATTGGTTTAACAAAAATCAGTCGTGGAAATGAGATCGTTGTGAAAGTAAGGGGAGGAAATAACTATTCAAAATGTATTTGGAGATGTTCTTGGCCAGCTCGTTTAGCATTTTTTGATCATGTCCCAAATGAGAAAGTGCCAATTTTTTTAACAAAATGATCAAGCAACTCTTACTGGTATGGCAAAGTGGAAAATAATATGACCTCAGGGGTTCTGTGGACCAACTATCACGATCGCTTAGTAGTTATCCTTGGCTTAAGGACTTTCGTTCCAAAATAAATTAATGATGGTAGCGATCTGTTACTATTCGGACCAATACGACTTTAGATGCTCCTGCCTCATTTTGCTAGGTCGAACTGCATAACTGAATTTAGACGTTTGTCCGCCTAGGCAGACATACCTTAAAGCTTTCTCGAAATTCATGAGAATTGCGTTAGTTGGCGATGATTGCGTCGCTGCGGTATTTTCGCATCCCTAGAAGTGGGGCCTGCATTTTGTGTCTGATTTGCAGTGAGTAAAGCAAAATAGAGTTGTAGAGAAATTTGTAGATTGTATTTTCTGGTTTTTGAGGCAGAGGTACTTTTTCAAGGGAAGGGTTTTAATCCTACTATCCAGAAAGCGTCCAAATTGTTTTGGCTGCAGCTGTGGCCTGCTCATTGTTGCTTTGAAAATAAGAGACGCTAACACATTTAGCTGTTTGAATTATCGTTGGTCGCTTCATTTAGAAAAATTGCTTTGGTGCCTTGCTGCCTTAATATGGGCCTGAAGACCTATTTTCAACTCCTGAAGGCGTCTTGTCTTTGGTAAGGAAGGGGAAACGATTAGTTGAAATTGGACAGGTTTTAACCCATTGGTTTTTTCTGTACTGACATCCTGAACGAAACAGCTGTCATCATTGCCCTCACTACCTTAGTAGAAACAAAAAAACACGTTTCGCAGTGGAAAATGTGAACATGATGACTTCTTTAAAATGGGGAGGCAGGTAGTAGTGTGTCCCAACCCCCGTTGCTTGCTCCCTCAGGTGGGCCCCTAACCAAATTAGCCGTGGTGCAACTCTGACTTTTTAGTTAGAAACAGTTTTCGCCTGTTTGAAGATTTTTTAATTCAATTACACCGCATAGAGCTCGGAAACAATGTTGCAACGGCACGTAGCTGTCTAACAAAAATGTCCGCATCAACCTGGGTGCATCGACTATCTTTAAAGGGTCTACCATAAGCGGCTCTTTCGGAAAGAGAATTTTATCAACTTTAGATTGTACAGCTTAAGTGACAATACTCAAAGTTGGAGGTAATCTTTTCATTGACATTTCTACTTTACTGTATTTACCTTCTGCGTTTTATGCTTTCTATGGCAAACCGCTTCACATGTCATCGTTGTTGTTGTTGTTGTTGCTATTGTTGTTACTTTAATACCGCCCTCAACATCACTCATTGGCGTGCAAAAATTAAATGTGTGAATTTTTTCAGCATAGCACTCAAGTGTGACTTTAGATACACGAAGTCGACAAGATGCCTGTCGTGCACTTTGAAGAGCCGAACTTCGTATTTATTGGATAATGTCACATCACTAGTAATGCGAAGCTGCAATTCGACTACCTTTCTTATCCTATGTGCCGCTAGTACTTTCATCGAGGTGTGATTTATTCGCGTGAATCTATCTGAAGTTCATTGTTAGGTTTGCCCTGACCTTCCATGGGGTTTATTTTTCGATTTCATGCATTCAAATGGTGGTTTGTAATTTTGCATAATTCAATCTGTTACCTCAAGCGCTTAAGGATGCGAGAAAAAAGTCGCGATCTTGCCTGTCTGGAAAGCTACGGCAAAACTCCTCAACTGAAGGTGCGAACTGCAAAATCCCCTGAAAGCGACTGATGGCGACCGTATACTAATGGGACCCATGCACAAAACGTACCTAACCTACCATTACACGAATTTTTGGTATTAACACCGTGCATATGTTGCTGAAACAGGCGAATAGCAATCGGGGCAGCTTTAATTTATTTCATTTGTGCCATCCCATGACGGGCATTATATTCACATGCGCAAGACTACATAATGCATGTGGATGATAGTTCTCCAAACTCCCATCGTTTGCTGAGACTGGAGTAAGCAAGTGGAGCTCAAGTTGGACCAGACCTTTTGGGTAGAAGTTGGAGTTGATGCCGCTTTGGCACCCAGCGTATATGTCGCTACATTCCCCTCTCGTCTTGCCTTCTCTCCACCCCGATAACTGCGTCTGGACACTAATCACGCCTTTGGGGGTGGCAGACATCGGAAGGCGCATTAATTTGTGCTGGCCTCGCGCATACCTGTACACACAGGCACACACATGTAAACATAGACAAAAACAACTGCAACCTCTCAGGTCTGACAGAAGAAATAGCGCAAGTGGAATGATAGGAAGACGGCTTTTAACGAAATTCGCCTTGCTGCGGGCATGCAACTAAATGTTATCAGACTTCCTTGGGCCTTTGTAAAACAGTCTACTTCTGTGTGGCAGAATCACCCATTTCTGACCGGTTGAGTAAGGTATCACACGTCCTCTATTCTCTTCAATAAAGTGCATTGTATTATTAACACTGGCAGCGATTAAATCCTCTCTTATTCGATAACTGCTCAACAGGACTGTTGTAACTCTCGAGACAATCTCGTAAAATTCAATTGGGATTGGACCTTTTCGTGAGAGTTTGTTTTGCATATCTACTGGAGGCCAATTTATAAGAAACGAAAACTAGTTGAGTGTTGCGGAAATGGTAAAGCTGGTTTTGCACAAAAATAACCAAGTGCTCTCACCCGCCCTATAAGCTGTTCAAACTACACAAGGCGACTAAACCGACACCCAAAGAGAGACACCGCGAGAAGTTGGTTGAGTTACTTTTTTTCCTGCGAGGGCTTTCCCACCATTGTTCCGCGACAGGAAACCGGTATCAGAAGATCTTTTGAAGTGCGTTAGCACACGCTAACACACAGCCAGCCCTTGCCGACACGGAAGAAATCGCTAACTCACTAGTTTACTCACGAGCTTATGGCTTCCACAGACAAAATCGCGTGTTCTTTAATAAATAAATCTGGTGTTTATGCGTGCGTGGTTAGATGGAGTAGTTTGTTAATGCTTTCAAAAGAGTTTTCGGACAGTCTAAAGGTATGCCGGTTGCATCGAAAGGTTCGGTCAAAGGATTGGTGTAGTTAGAGTTTTTATACGTACGAGGTCTTGATATTGCGAGGCAGCAAACGTACGTAAGTGAGGAAATTGGGTTTATTCCAGAGCTGCGTCTCGTCGCAAGTCCATCGTCTGTAAGGGCAACAGAGAGTGTGATCCGAGGAATTAAGAAGTTGATATAGTCTAAGCAAGCATACCATAAATAGGCGAAAGGTGATCGGAGTTTTCGCGTGACTGCGAAGGCGCATAACTTGAGGAAAACGAGTGCTGTCCTGGTCTTTTGGCAGTAGGAGGGGAGGGGGATACAGTCGTTTGTGCAATGCGTTTCAACATTTTCGAACATTTCGTTGAGGCGAAATGGAACTTCCTCTGCGTGTGTGCATGTGGGTTGCTGTTTCCCTCTAACACTCACTCGACTTCCCTCCTTTTGCATCCACTTGTGGCTCCGTTTTCTCGAACCGAAGTTGTCTTCCCTATATGCGCACGCACGTCTGCCTCTCTCCCTCCTTTCCCTTCCGAGGCATCAGAAGATGAAACCACACCATAGCGCTGCGGAAAAAAGGTTCTGGCTCCTTCAGTTTACTTTGTCTTAAAAAAGTTCCTTGTAAAGTAAATTTTCCAACTGTTCCCAACTTTAAGCGATTTCCACTGGTAATGTTAACAAAGAATGTGTGGACTGATATGCATGTTTTTCTTTGAAGAAAAGACGAAAAAGTTCTTTTTCTTAGAAGACTGATCAGTCTTAGCCGCCTCTCATTTTTTAAAAACATTCAAAAAGAAGAGTTTTTCTGAAAATATGTTGACGATTCACTACATAATATCTTCGGATTTTTCACGGATTTAGCCTAATCTGGGGTTAACTTGGCTAGGTTTGTAAGAAGTAAGTTTATTTAAAGTAAAACGATACTGATATTAATAATATGTTGGTGAGAGCTAACAAGGTGCATTGGGAGCTGGGGAGACAAATGGCAAAGTCCCACTGAGTGGTTAAATTTGAACCACCAGAACTATAGATATGTTGCGCCTTAGATTCAAAGTGTCCGAATCATCATTCAACCACTTATCCTAGCAATTCAAATACTAGTGAGGTTTGTATCGCTTTAATGAGACTGAAAACGGTGGTCTCTCATATAAGGACAATAGCACAATAGCGTCTTGTCGACCATCCGTTTACACGCGTTGCTTGGCACAACTGGGTCATCATGGACAACATGTCCGCGTTTTGAGCAATTCTTTCTTTATGGTCATTATTTTCGCCTGGCACAAGTGTTTGCTTTTGGAGGCCAATATCCCTATTTCTCAGTCATCCCTCGGCCCAATGGATTCATGGACTGACTCACAGGATGATGATTAAGGCATTAAGTACCAACTTTGGCAAAAACATGTGCGGACGTGCTCTTGACGGACGGACCGCCGTCAGATTCCGCCCAAACTTGTGTACAAAACGCAGACTTGAATTGTGTGAGATCAAAATAACCGGTCAAAATAGAATGATGGTGTCGATCTTGCAGCTACTGCAGGACCACTCTGAGCTTCAAGATTCCACAAGTTCCCGAAAGTCATACCAGCATGTCCTCGGGATGCTCTCACAGAATGTATATCCGAAAATGGAGCTGACTGCTCCGGCGTCTCTCTTCGAGCTAGGTGTTACGACCAGCCAATCCCATCACCTCCCGAGGGAGATGAAAATGGGAACAAATACACATCATCGCTTCCCACATCACCATTTTTCAGCTGACTTAGAATTGTAAATAAAGTTTCCGCTTTGAGACCGAATTTGTGTCGAATTCAGGTAAACTTTCATACTTTGCTGCTGGACACTATGGAAGTGACAAGTGTTTGAATGTGCGAAAAGAACCAAAGTGTCGGTACTTTTGAGGTGTGGGTATAATTGAGGTATTAGCATAAACTTATGGCAGCTTAAGGACATGTACTACTTGTGCCAATAGAAGTTCCTTATTAACTGTCCATTATGGCTATTTAAGCAAAAGCAAACTGGAGGTTGTTCCTACGGTTACGCAACCCATTCAGTGGGTTGATATTTGTTTGTTCGAAAAATGGTTTTGATGAAATTTCTGCAAAAGCACCAGGCAACTTTGCTTCAGGGACAATAATCGCACCCCATGGGCTTTGAAGCCAAACGGCATAACTTTGTTGGAAGGGCTTTTGTGCATTTGCACATCGAGGATTTGTGCGCATGGACGACCCAAACTTTGTTTTCTGACTATCAAGAAGTCTGTGTACGGTTCAGATACTGTTCCAATATTATTTTTGCAGTATAGAGCTTGCTTGTGTTTGAGACTACAGCATATTTGCTTTTATTAATGCTGTGCAATGCTTTCACAGTTTATTTCCAAACTTACTTTCCCAATCTCTCTATGCAATCCGAAACGCTTTTCGCCCAGGAGGCCTCACTGTTTAGCATGCATCCAGGCACACCTTTGTGGCTATGCTCGCCGAACTGGTGACCTGCCCGAGTGGGTGCAGAATCGTGCATTTCCAGTCGAGGTCATAATCTCACGCGATTTTACTTGTATTATTGCTGCAGCATGCAACTGCTAAGCTTTAGTCAAACTTCGACCTCCATTAATGCAATCCTATTTTGGAGGGATCAGTTTTGTTCCGTAGTTGAAAAATCTAGTCAATTATTTTCGCCTCCTTTGTGGAAATTTCCCTTCCATTGCCTTGCTCATTTCATTCGCGCATGTATTTTGGCTATTCGATTGCAAAGAATTTCTCGAAACCATTGGTTCCATTGTAGCTTCGAATGGTTACATTTTGAATGTACATCAAAGCAGTGTAACCGGTGCTTTCAGAACTACTTTGGGACGGGGATAACAGTAAGCAACCACTTTAGAAGAATGGGTCGAATTGCCCTAAACGGAGTACTTTTAGAAGCAAAATGTCATCAACAAGTAATGGAACACAGAAATGTAATACTTTGCTATCGGTTTCAGCTACGGCCTCTAAGCCATGCTGGTATGACCGATCTCTTTCCGTTTCCATTGTACATTATACCTTCGTGTGTCTTCAAGAAAGTCTCGGGGCGCTACAAAACGCTTTACTGTCCTACCTGGTGCGTGCCTTTGTTTACTGGCTCCTTCGTGAGTCTGGATTTCACTCAATCTTTCTGATAACAATTGTTGATAGGTGAAATGCTGTTGGAGAGCTTCTAAATCAGACAGCTTAGACGCCTCAAAGGCCATTTTTCCCTTGAATGCATCGATGTAAGGTGTGGCTGAACTTATCCGATTATCCAGTTCATATCTCCTGCCTTCACAAGCATCTCTTGTGACCGATTGCGGATGGTCATAGAGGTGAAATCGCTCCAATTTTCCCATAGCATCGTCTGGCCTATTAATGCCTCGGCGCACAGGCATCTGCGCCCGTGCGGTTAGCCGTTATTCGGGCTTAGGATCATGCATTTTCCCAAGGCATTTCTGGTTCCCTGAATGCGGTGATTAACGTGTGCGTGCGTGTGCATTTGTATGTGCGGAATCACCTCCTGCACGGTGGCGTGTAGGTGAGTGGGAGAAGGCAGAACCGAGAATTCAGACTATCCAGTTAGTCGCGCATGCACACACACATGCATACATGCACATACACAAGCACGCACATTCCTTAAGAGAAACGCGAAAGCGTGGGAACTTTTTCCAGCTGGTGCAAATAGCCCGACTTTTCGTTGACCAATTGCTGTTTAACCGCAGGCTCGGAGGTGGGTTGTTGCTCAGCTGAATCGTCCTTAGGTGGTAGTTTTGGCCAGAATGCTATGGGTCTCAGCCCTTGGTCATGTCCAACTGCGGACAGATTTTTTGCACTTTTACTGAACACCAGATTTCATCGGTTTCTTGCTGTTTAGGCTCACCTGAATGTCAGCATCGGTTTTGCAGCTTCTCTCTAGCATTGTTAGAATACCCTGAACGTAAGGCTTTCGATTTATGCATCGGTTGCTCTCGCTCCCCTTATCAATAATTCAAACATTTTACACCGAAAAGGTAAACGACTGATCTAGTGACTTTGGTCAGGTTGTATGCATGTGAATTCTGTCGTGATCGGTGTGCTTCGGTGAGATTTTTCGCAGATTTACAGTTGTTTCACGAAATTCATTACACAAACATGTGATTAAGCACATTCTCGGGGTTAGTCGGATGCGTTCGTGCAGAGTGTCTTCTGCCTTCGTTTTCACCCTTGAAGGCTCTCACAAGGTGGTTTCTGGGGCAGTAATTTCTTCCCAGGTCCATTCTCCGACGCGCTCATGCACATCAGCCCTAACCCCATCTGTGTACAGTCCCAACAACACTTGATCATATTCTTCAAACAAAGCTGCTTGAATGCCTTTTAAAACTTGACCTTGCATCGCATTTTGCCTATTACAATTCATTCATGGTATAAATGCCTATAAATGGTAGATCTGTGCAGTTTCAGGTACCATTTTCTCTCCTATTGCGCGAGCTCATCCATATTCTTTTACGATTAAACGTATTGAAGTTGCCACATTGGCGCTCCGCATTTATGGAATCCAATATTATGCGCAAGGTGAGAGAAGAAAACAAAGTACCTTTATCGAATGCAAAGATTATCGACTCCCTTACCATTATATTTTATCCTATCACGTTTTTTTAAAAAAAATGATTTTGCCGTACTTACGACGTGGCATCTTGTTTAAATTTTGCCCCTCAATTGATCTTGTCATCGGTCCAAGAACAGGATCTGGGGCCCTATCCTGCAGACTGCGTAGTTCTGGTATTTGGGCGCCCGGCTCCCCCGTAAGCCCATAATCAATTGGTGTTTACCGTAGCCCTGCAGTTATGTTTTGACCTCAGTCGGTACGCCACTATATTTATTGGCAATTCATTTTCTGAATTTTGCCCCGTTCATGGAGTGTGGTTCGTCCTCATTTATGTACTTACAAGGCCATATTTTATCAAACTTCCCTAGACTTAGCACCAATTGGCATCAATTGTTAACGTGCTGCTGGGGCTGTTTACTAGCCATTTGCTCTCGACCTGAGATAACATTCCAATAGGGCTGTGTGATACGCCTGTACCGGCCAAGCTTCTCTTGTACTCTGCCACAGGCACGCATATCTACCCGAGCATACTTCTTAATCGTGCCAAGTTTTGCGCATCCCCAACTCCAATCCTGACGAGCGACACAACAAAGTAGCACAAATTAAACCACTGAATTCCCATGACACCGTGTGTTCTGCGTGTTCTCGTACATTCAACCAATTGGAACCTGCGTGAACTTCTGGTGCTCGCGTGCATGCGTGCGTGCGCTCTCTCTCAGCGGCTCCCTGCCGAAAAAAATCAATATGTCGCGTCCGTGACTGCATACACACACAGACCTTCTCTAACCCTTCCCACTCAATCACCTACCCACCGATCTACAATCAAATGTGCATCAGTTAGCATGACTTCGATCTGCGATTTGTCGGTGGCTGTGTGACGACCCACAATCATCCTTGCCTTCCAGATTTACTCTCCCTCGACGACATTAACAGCACCACTGACAATGGAGGTCCGATGATGTCAACACGAAGTTCCCCTTCAACCTCATCCACTACTTCACCTCCAAATGCGTCTCAACTAGCCCCAAGATTTTCCCCCTCTGGGAATAGTGCAAACGCCAACGCAGCTGCGGTTTTGGCAGCAGCGGCAGTAGCTGCCAGTCACTACAGCCCAACAGCATCGGCAGCTACCCCAAACAGCCTCCAGGATGCCGCAGCAGTGTTTTCTGCAGCCTATGCAGCAACGTCCTCGGCAGAGTTCAGCTCGACCGTGGCTTCTCCAACGGCGGTGGCCATGGCTGCGGCTGCAGCAGCCGCGGCGGTGGCTGCATACCCCTCCGATTCTGGCCCTAACATAATGAGTGTGCCATCACCCATCTTTCCCCCTCCTCCAATGAACAGCGGAAACCACCAGCAGCAGCGCTTGCCGTCATCATCGCCATCTCAACCATCAGGAAGCAGTGGCGCTGAAGGCGCCTGCAAACCCGACTTCGCGAACGCTTCTGACTTCCTCGAGGCGTTCGCGAGATCTGCTGGCGGTGGGGTGGGCGGATGGCGCGGTCAACAGGCTACCAGACCGGAACCATTGGGCTTTTCCTCAACTGAGGTGCTGCTCGAGTGCTATCGGGCGCAGCTTCCGTAAGTTGCGTCGCTCCAAAACAGACGATTACAATTTTGAACTGAATTTTCCACTATTTCTTTCTGTTACTAAAGTTTTCGTGCAAGCATGGCTACCAATACACTTTTATACGTACTTCATTCTAGTTCCATTTTTTTTTTGATAAAATGCATTTCATTTCATTTCATTTGGTCCATCACTCCGATTTCCCCATTCGGCGATAGCTTAATTTGCTCCAGTAATTTATTGTAGCCTGTGTATTCTGATGTTTGAGGTTCCGACTAAGCACGCGACATCCAGATATTGTTTTTAGTTGCATCCAGCTGACATTTCAGTAGTAAAATATCTGTCGAACTAGTATATCAGTATAGAGGGGCCATGGAGATCGTGATAATGTACGTTAAATGAGACAAGCACATCCGCTATTGCAGTGCGAAAGTCGCGTCGGTCGAACTTAAGCATTTCATCTTTGCGCTGTTTCGTACTTACGTCGCATAAGTAGCAAATTCGCACCACCGCTTACGAGTCTCGCAGGGATTAGCCCCATCCCCGCCTTTGAGACAAGGTTGCACTTATTTCGTCGTGGCAATTTGTATGAGCGTATTTTTTTCTCCAAGTTAACTTTATGGCATGAAGTTATATGAGTACTATCTTGTTGCTTGCTCGTGCAACGAAACGCGGTATCCTAAGACGTCCATTTTGTGATTTTCTCGCCAACAAACAAAATAAATCCGTTTCCTCTAATCTTTGTTCGATGTCTCCCTCGGTTTAAGTGTCGTCCCCCTATTCACCCCATGCACATTATTTCATTTCCCCACCTCCACCGTTCTCCACCTTTGCTTGTGACATTTCTTCAAGTGACGTCGGGAGCTGATTGAAGAAACAATCGTAACAAGACTACAAGAAACATGGAGCAGATGCAAGTGCTGCATAAAATCGGAGGTCTTTTCAAACCTTTTGAAGAAGGGGCTTTCCGGGTAAGGTTATCTTTCTGTGAGAACACAAACTTTTCATTTTCAAAGTACCGTGGGAAGGTTCTCATGCACCCACTTGCATATGCCGAGCCCATCGGATCCAGTAATTTTTATGGCAACGTGCATATGCTTTGAGGTATTCAATATTTTCTGTTTAATTGCAATCAGATGTTTAAGCTGGTAATTTGATTACTGACGATTTCTTTTTAGATAGATTTTTTCGCTTGAAAGTCAAACTGAAAAGGCGTATTAATGACTTTTTAATCATGGGGTCTACTCTACTCGAAATGCGTCTAAAATAACTACGACTACCACGAACCTCCCCCCAAAATAGAAGTTGTTTGTTCTTCATTCCCTTTCTTGGCCAAATTTTCACCTCTGGATGGAAATGATTAGGTCAAGTAATTTAAGTGGATTCGCTCAGAAATTCTATTTAGATACAGTAGAGAATATTTCAACTCCTTCCTGAATTAGCGGAGTGGGCTTGGGATGGTCCCCTCCACACGCTTTTCCTACATGTTTTACGCCTTTGTGGCTTACGATCTCTTTGCAAATATGGGAACGACGACTATAGCAATCACCATGAAGGCGTAAAAGTCGCATTTTGCTGTGAGCACACACAGACGCTTTTGCGGCTCCTTTAAACCCGCCTTAACGGGGCTCATCAGTTTTTTCATATCACCCGAGTTTTCTTGCATGGAGCGCAACTTTCCTTTCTACCTGCTCTGGTAGGGTCTTTATGGTACCTTCTGGACATGTGGTTACAAGTTGAAAGTTATCATTAGTTTTCAGCCTTTTGAGTAGGTTGACTCTAACATTCATGGCTTCTTCGTAGTGATGTCGACTGTTCACTCGCCAATTCAACTAAAATGTTACAGCGAAATAGCTTTGCACACAAATTGTCCTTCCGTATTGATAAGGCGCCTCTCTATAGAGAGTCTGCTTTCAGGACGCCTCATTGCGCACATTAATGCCTTCCTCTTTAGCTAGTAGTAAATTGCTCTGTAATTCAGCTGAAGCCATCGGCGTTTTGTCGCTGTGCAATTAAGAGCGTTTTATTGCTCCAAACGCAGCGGATGTTGGGTTGAGTTGGGGTGGCGGTGATGCTGGCGGAAAGAGCTTCTCAAACACGTGTGCGTGTGCGCGTGACGGTACTGTGCTCATAGCATTTGCACACACACTTACAGGCGCTCAAAATCCACCAATCGTGCCTGGTTGCGCAGCACACACGCTAGCATAGTTGAAAAGAGTGCTCGGTAGATGGACGCACAGCTTTTTTCGACTTGCGCCGCCATGACAGGGCCCATTCTCCAGATGGAGACCTCTGGCGCCACGTCATCCACATCAACCACAGGATCGCGTGGTATCAGGGCAGCACACAACTTTTTGCCCTCGCCTTCCATCCCTCATAACTCTCACCAACCGATGCAACAATCAGACGAGTACTACACCTATCTACCAACCTCTTTTCCTTCGTCAACAAGCTACCAATCCACCCATCAGTCTGTCGATAATCGTTGCTACGACAATCCGGTCTACTGGACCGAGCAGACTACTGGTGACGGCGTCTGGTACGCTTCGTCCTGCAATCCAGAAAATCAACTTTCATTGGGCTGTTTTAGTGCGCCGCCAACATATGCTGATCTGAGTCCAGTCGAAACTTTCTTTTTTGGAAGTGGGAAATGTGAGAGAAAGACTGGGGATTATCGAGGATCCGGCGAAGTAGATTCATGTGAGCAGAGTGATTTCGCACAGCTGCAATCGTTACCACAAACTGATGAGGCTTGGTGAGTACGTGGTTTCTATATTTATCAAAGTGGTTTGTACCCTTGGTCTATGGGTATAAATCTTCGCAATAATCAAGTGTGTCATTAGTGAGAACCTTCCTCCAACTCGGTGGATCAGGTAATCAGTGCCTACTAAAGTGAATTCACGTTTTGCTAGATGCTGAAAATAAAATAGGGTGTTTAAGCACGTTCTACGTCGATACTTATATTGCTCTTTTAAGGTACTCGAATCTTACAACTGATCCAACATCAAAGGCGGTTCCTGACACTACTGGAAATGCTGCACAACCTCGACCACCACCCACGTTTGCATCCTCGCCTTTTAAGAACTCGGCAACAACAGCGACAACATCCACTCCCTCCGGTTTTCCTTCATCGTTTCCTCAACCTTCCAATCAATTCCCACCCAATGCCGCTACTATCTCGTCCAATCCATTCTTTGCTTCCTTTCAACCCGCGGCAACAACGGGAGGGAGTGATTTCTATCGTGCCTCGTCCCTCTTCACCACTGCTGCTGGATCGAGAGGAGAGGATGAAATTGGTACCACCAACAACCCCTACTACGACCCTCCTCGACAGATTAGTGGGGGCGACCACTACTCCGGGACAAGCGCTCCGTCCTCCTCGGCATCCAGTTATCAGCGAGCGCTGGGGGGCTATACAACCGCAGGTGGCGGAGGTGCTCCGGGCAGTACCAGTGGAGGTGGGGCTGGGGGTGAGAAAGGCGTAGTCGAGATGCCGGGGAGCCTTGGTGGCGGAGTAGGCGGTGGCGGTGGTGCGGGTGACGGTGCCGTTGGTGTTGTGTCTCGCGAACTGATGCGTTCATATTTAAAGAATCGGCGGGACCAGGTGCTCATTATGCTCCACGCTAAAGTTGCACAGAAGTCCTATGGAACAGAAAAGAGGTGAGTCCATAATTTCTGTAAAAGTTTATCCACGTCTTTAGATTTATTTACCATAACAGCTAGAATACTGCTAAGTGGTTCATAATGCGAATAGGCCCGCGAATGTGAGCTGGGATAAATCGTGAAAGGTACACGATTTTCCATGATTACGTGCAAAGGTGGAAGAGAGCGTTTCAAGTTTTGTGATTTCGAAATTACAATTTGTCACAATGAGCGAACGAAATAGTTTGCATTAGATAGCTGCCAAATGGTTGCAGCGTTTGTTTGCAGAGTCCTCCGCATGTTTCCTTGATACGTGCAAATGCCTTCCTCCCTCCTTAAGATTCTTTTGTCCTCCACCCTGCATCTACCTACGAGGTGATGGCTGGGATGCCAGACCGAGTGCAAGCAGTCCAACCAAACTTCTCGGTTCAACATCAGACCCCGCGTTCCAGAGATCCTTCCTTCCGTGGGAGACGGAGGGTGACTTCAACACCAGTAAATTGAGCGGAGAAAAAGCTCAAGTACTTTTCATTGTTAACTCATTGCTAATTTAATTCGCAGAACAGTGAAAAATAATTATTTTAGCTGCCCCCTTAAGACTCTCTCGGCCAGACTTGAGACTGCTCCACAAAATTTAAACAGACTCAGATTAGGTATATTCCGGTGGTAAGGTAGGGCAGAGTCGGAGTCCTCGTCTTTTCTGCCAACTTTATGCATGGCGAAATAAAGTGTTGCTCATGATAGATGCAAAAAACTATCAATTAATTAATAAAGAGTACTTCATTTCGTTGCACAAAGTTAAACATTCAGTAAAAGCAAGTTTATTTAGCACTAGATTGGACTGAGCCTTAAATTTGTTATTTTTGTAACAAACTTAGCAGCATTTTAAGTATGAATATCTGCGTCGACCTGATCCACTACAGGCTAGCAGCTATTGGTGTGCGTAGTTGCTATTTTTAAGTCCATTTTTTTTCTACTTTTAAAGATCAGGAGTGCTGCGCAGTTTCCTTGCCAGGGTGTAAAAATAGTGCGGTCTTGGGAAAGTTCATTTGGAATAATTTGCCACCTTGTGGTCAGCCGCTTTAATAAAGGATTCGAGTCGGCGCTTCTTCCTTAGCATGGTGCGCATCATTTCCTTAGTGTGTGCCAGCTAAATTCCCGGGAACGAGCAGCACTTTGACGTGGCTCCCTACCGTGATGAGTCGCACAACGAAATGGATTTGTGAGCTGTTTAGGTGAAAGTCCTACTCCATGCTACACCGTAATGGTATATAGTCATGGTGGGTCGTTGTGAAAATGAAAAATTGAAGCCTTCCCCTAGTAGTAAGTAATTGGCGACATGAGCCAGTGAGCCTCTTCTCTGTAGGACCCTACCAAACGCTAGAGGCGAAATCATGTTTTTTGAAAATACCCAAGCCTATGCAGTATAATTGTCATACGTTTGTGTTTATGCAGTTCTCTTGAAAATACTAGGTCTTGGCCTTCATGGGAATTGGTGGAACCTCAACAGCGAAAGACATGGTTCAGCTAAATCTGGAGCCTGGAAAGGACTACTCAGCCGCCAAAACGCTCTTCATTTCCGACTCTGATAAGCGGAAGCACTTTATGCTAACCGTCAAAATGTTCTACTCCAATGGAAAGGATCTCGGCCAATTCAATTCGCGACGTATCAAAGTCATATCAAAACCCAGCAAGAAGAAGCAGTCATTAAAGAATACTGATCGTAAGTAAAAATTATCAAGCAACAGATATCACAGCGACTGCCTTTACCATAAATTTTGGCAAGATGAAAAGTAGGCGAATAAAGTAATTGATTGTTCTGGATGAGTCAAAGCACATTCCGATATGGAAGTCATTCCATCAAAACACTAGCTTTTGAGATCAGTAAACGGCAATTTTGGTTTACCAAGAAGTATAGAGGTTACTGTTTCCTCATTTTTTGTGATCACCTAGAAGAGCTCGTCTTCTTGGCACCTGCCCGGTCACACCTGGATTTTATGAGATTTCCTGAATCATTTTATGGTTTGAGGGAGAAACTTTTCTCGGAGTTCATGTGAGGTCATGGCTTTGGTTTTTAGATCTGTTCATTTTGAAGATCGCAAAGCCCTCTCGGTAGGAGACCTTCCATAAGCTGGCCTCGTAAATCTCGTATCGAAACTATTCGCTCTGCCTGACACAGAATGAATAGTCCGAAAAAAACTCAATATTTTTGATTGGTTTAGCCGAAATGAGGATCAAAATGCTGTTTTCTCGCCTAGACGATCGAGCTCACACAATTGATTTGAATAGTTGCGAGGTTTAAATGTTCCAAAAGCCTCTGATAATAAAGGTTGATTTTACTTTTTGTCCCACACATCCAAAAACTCATTTTGTGCCTTTTAATTTAGTATGCATCGCCTCGGGCACGAAAATCGCACTGTTCAATCGTCTTCGGTCGCAGACCGTGAGTACACGCTATCTTCACGTTGATGCGGGCAGTTTCCACGCCAGTTCCAGCCGATGGGGTGCTTTCACGATCCACCTCCTCTCCGACGATGAGTCAGAGGCGGAGGAATTCAATGTGCGCGACGGCTACATCCACTATGGCCATACTGTAAAGCTCGTCTGCTCCGAAACCGGCATGGCTCTGCCTCGTCTGGTGAGTGTTAGCACCATCAGAAGTAAATGATCCAAGTGCACCAAGCGCCTTGCTGTAGAGTAAACACCAAAACTCATTATTCGACTAGTTGTTTTTTTCGTATTTTTAAAGTACAAGAAATGTTGCCTTGGAAAACAAACAATTAAGTTGCGCCTTACTTAAATTCTAAAGGTATGCTTGCTTGGCATAAAAACCTTCATAAAGGACAAATCAAAAAGGTAAGTTATCATCTGCAATATTGCCATAAGCAACATTGTTTTGTAGATTGTTCGAAAGGTGGACAAGACAGTGGTGATGCTGGATGCGGATGACCCAGTAAGCCAGCTGCACAAATGTGCCTTCTACCTGAAGGACACGGACCGGATGTATCTCTGCCTGTCGCAGGACAGGATTATTCAGCATCAAGCGGTGCGCTGCGATGAAAACCCTCACCGAGAGACAATCAACGACTCCGCCGCCTGGACTATCATCAGCACTGACCGGGCGGAGTATCGGTGGTTTGAGCTCTCCAGCCTGCGTGACGACCCCAGTGTCTCCAAAGCGCTGGCTGCGCAGATCCCACCGCCCTCCAACCATCCCGTTACCCCTGTCCCCATCGTCACCAGCATCCGCACAAATGGTGGAGGTGACGTTGCCATGGTGGAGGTCTCTGGCGAAAATTTCAGTGCCAACCATCAGGTTTGGTTTGGCGACGTACCCGCACAGACATTTTATAGGTGTCAAGAGCTCCTCCTCTGCCTGGTTCCCGATATCTCCGAATTCCATCCCGAATGGACCTACATACAGTATGAACTCGAGGTATTTTGAACGAGAGCATATGATCTCTTTAATAAATTTTATTAATACAGACTTTCATTTAAAGTACACCGAAAGAACCTAAAGAGGTTGGAAATTCTGCCAAGCCCCCATAATGAACCAAAACTTCTCTTTTAAAGTGAGTGCCGTGTCAATTTTCTTTCACCGAATTTCTATTTGGGTTCCAAGGTTGTTGGTGCTGTCACTATCATTTGTATGGAGCTTGAGAATCCGTCCTTTGAAACCAAGGCATTGGTGACACTAATTTGTGAGAACATCTAGCGTGAGAACATATGCATGGAGGCTAGTGCAAGTACTGACGCTACCGCCAAAAAAGAGCACAGATGCAATGTTGTGTGGCAGCGATAGTTCCATAGAATGGAACGGTGTTCCTTTTTGCCTCAATTAAAGGGGTTTGAGAGCCATAAGTGTGATATTTTTCCCGTGATTATAATCAGCTTGAAATTCGCTGCTCGCCAATCTTGCTCCTCAACCGACGGGAGCAAGGTAATGCGTGTACAATGCAACTGCAGTCCAGAGAAATACTTGAGGGGGACTTCCATGAAGTGCTACAATGAGTTTACGATAACAGTACGATTTTAAATTGAATTATAGGGTGTGAGCAGATGCCTAATCATAATTTCGCTAAGTTCCATCCCTAGAACTCGTCAGTCTTGTTTAATATGTTGTAGGTTCCGATAAGTATTGCTCGAAACGATGGTGTTATCTATGCCACCGGTTCTACGTTCACTTATCAGCCAGAACTTGGACCCCGTCAACACTGTCAGTCGGCTCTGGAGCTGATGAGAGCAGCCGCGTTCGCAGCGGCTGCAGCAGCAGCAGCTTCAATGGGACAAGTGATGCAACCGGCTGCAGCGGTGATGGTACAGGGACAGCATCAGCAACAGCGGCCTTCGCTTGAATACTCAGCTGTTGAGGGCAGCCTTGCTGCAGGTGGTGTGTCCTCCTCCGCTCCCCCTTACTCATCTTTTTCGGAGACCCTTCCAGTGACTTCTCACAGTGGCAGTAGGCCCTACGCGACGCCGATGGACGAGGGGTCGGCTCCCGTGGTTGCCACGCCATCCACGAGTGAGCCCGCGCAATAAAAGGCACTGGCGTTCCTCATCTCTCCTCTGGTCTCTCACATCACTCCTCCCAGCATCTTGTCTGACAATCGAGCATACGTCCATCTGCTCACATACTCCCTCTCCGGCTCGCTCACAAATGTCTCCCACTGCACTTAAATAGACAACCAAAAGACATTCGCACCACCACCACGTGTAAATATGTTCATCACTTATTTTTCCCAAATATTCAGCGCTGTGTTTTTATTTATTCCTTCTATTAAACAACAACAGCAACAACAATGGTGACATGAGCAATGAAGCTATCTTTTCCCGTCCACCTCTAACTGTTTCCAAATAACCCATCACCTCATTGTCCCTTGTCTTTTACCCTTTTGAGAATTGAATCTATGCAGTGAAAGTGTAGTATGCGGTACCTAGCCAAGGGTTCTAGAAGTATCTTATTTTAAGCAACTAGTTTAAACCACGATTTGTTCAGGAGCGAGTGGTTTCTTGGTGAGGATAAGCCTTAATTTTTGACTCAAAATGGTACCGAGAATTTGCTTGGGGTGATGGGGCAGTTGCTTTATGTGAAGTTCAGGAGGCGCAAGTGTTTTGCACTGTTCGGAGCCGTGATGGCGACGGTATTGATAGTGAGTGGCAGTCGGGGCAATTGCTTTACTGGACGACCTACGCCGCCCTTGGAATTGCATTCTAGATGAGTGAGAGTGAGCTGGTTCGTTTTCGGGTGTAAAGTTTATTCGGGAGAATAAACGCATCCTGCAGCATCTCAACGAGTGGGTCAGAGTGCACAGGAAGGCATTTGACAAGATGAAATTCTAATACACATGATGAGTATAGATTGCCTTCATTACGAGTCAGACTGGAACTGGGCATTTACGGTCTGGTTCTCACTCATGTTGAAGGGGGCAAAAAATTGCTAGTGATTGGTTGTTAGTGGATTAAGTACAATTTGAAATTTAAAAACTTACAAATGGGGTAATTCGTGATTGAATTTGGGAGGAGTATTTTCGTATCATCAATCAGGCGAGAATAGAAGTTCGCAATGACATCCCCTGATACCTCCTACCTTGGGTATGAACCAAAGTTTTAAACTATTTTTTACAAAAGCAAAATGCTTAATGCTTAAATAGGTTTTGACGATATGGACTTGAGCTTAATGCAAAATAGCCCGATCTATGTCAATGTGGTGTTTAACATTAATCTGGCTTAAAATTGTGTTGAATATGTTTCGATTACTTGAAGAACGAAATAAAGATCCGCATGTTTAAGAATGGCAGCAAAACCTCTTTTACGCATTTTGGTTAGACGCGAGGGGTCGGTTGGAGGTCATTTGCCATTCTGATCAGGTTTACGCTTCATCTGCCGAATGTTTCTGCGCCTCAATTAAGCTTATCCCATTTTCACCTTCTTTGGAAGGCAGATTTCCCCATTTTACAGAACAATTTAATCGGAATTTTCTGTTTATACGAAACCATTCTAGATTTAAAAGCGCACGTTGAAGGTGGATAACAACAGGCACTCACTGCAGATTTAATGGCAGATCATCCGTGGGAAGCGAAGGGCGCCGTATGGATCAGGTGGTGATGTTCCGCGTCAATAAGTCAATAAATATTTCCATCGCCAAATGGTCGTTTATTTTACTGTTATGATCTGACACTCAGGGGACGTTGAACTTGACTCCATCACTCAAATGAATACATCCACGATGAGCAGAAGAGAATAACAAGCGACCCTTATACAAATCGAGCACTTTGACAGGGCTTTAGCAGCAAAATATTTACAGTGCTACTGTAATTGTAAAAGAACAATCAACAGTGCACAACCTCACCGAAAGTTTGCAGGGGTACCACGCCATTGTCAGTGGCGCCTTGCTCTGACGCGTATTTGCATATTCTCTCGGTGGTGCGTCAAGCCGCGATTTACCCTATCACGGCCATATAGAGACTGGTCCTCTCCACAACATCCTAAGGATATGCAAATGAATCGATTTTGCATGTTGATGCAACGATAGGCCATCACCAGTGGATATCTTTCGTCCATAGATGAAAACCGTCCTTCTTCCACCTCCACCGGCTACAGTTTTCGTACAACTCGACACGCATTGGTTCGTTCTTTCCCCTTTTTATTAGCTTATCAAGACATAAAACATCATTATATCATAGTAGCTGTGGACAAAACTTTACAATAAGGAGAAATCTTATGTACAAATCACCAAAATGCCCAAAGGCAGGAATGTCTACATAATGTGTTCATTCAAGAGCTATTGCTTAAAACGTGCTTTGCAGCAGCACTGCCACGCAAAATAGTTCCTGTGGTCGTGTTCACAAACATAATCAGATTTTTTGATTGAGATGCTAAATCAGGAGGCAGACGATTGACGAAGTCTATGGGAACTCAAATCAGTAGTATCAATAAAGACGAAACCTTACCTCAAACCGCCTATTGTACATCCGTGAACTCCCGAGCATAGCTTCACCTTTAGAGCAAAACAATTGCACAAATTTGTTTCAGTTATAACCTACAGATGTGATTGCGTAAATGCATTAATTACCTTTATGAATTAGCATAAATTAAAGAATTATGCGTTTATGAAAAGGGAAACAAGGCACGTGGTTCGAAGGAGATGAGGGGATTAGTGTGATAGAATGCGTAATTCTCACTAATGTAACACCATTTCATCAGTGATGGGAGTAAGTGAGACTGTGAATAAAATTCCCTTGATAGCTAGTTTATAAAAAGAGAGTAGTCAGAGGTTGTATTTATTGGCACAGAGCAATGATCTTCAATGTGGTGCTAGAGCGACGGGGACAGGAGGGTCTCGGCCTTGCCATCAAGCGCGGCTGTTCAGGTGAGTGGGCCAGTTGCGGAGCCCTGGTCGTGGACGTTCTAGCCAGTGGTCCTGCTTTTGGAAAGCTGAGGTAAGTACAACAGTACTTTCTTTTCTCACAGCGTCCAGTTTGCTTTCCGAAGTACCCAAAATGCTCTGACCTAAATATTTTATCTGTGACTTGATAAAAGCAAAAAATCCACATTAATTTTTTTGATGAACATTTCCCATTTTCAGAGCATCTTTCTTAACTCAAAAGCATACTTCCATCAACATGTCTTCCATCCTTTATTCAATCTGCTCTTCTGGAGCATTTTTTTAGGACTCATGGGGAGTTGCATCTCGCTGAAGGAACGAGGCAGCATCGGTCACCAAAAAAATTAGAACCCGTGGGGAGTCCTGACAGCACATCAATTTTAACTTGGTTATCCAAACTTTAATAAAAAAGCTGCTATCTATTTATTTAACAGTAAGGTTCTATTGCTGGATTTTATATAAATTCCCGAATCAAGTCAATTTGAATCAAGATCTAGGTAGAATTAATTAACTTTTGGTTAGGTAGAAGGATCGGATAAAATAGTTCGTTTCCATGTTGAGTAAAAATCTGATAGCATAATTAATATTTGCCTCAATCAAGAGCCATAGCTACGATGAATTCCACTTTGCAACAAAACAATAGCTGAGCTACACATGAGACCACTCAAAAGTACAAAGCATATGCATACGACTTCGAACCGCCAATTATGGACAGTAGGGTTTTTGTCTCTAAAGGCGTGCATAATTATGGGCTCGTGCTTAGCCTGAGTCAAGGGGAAGCCTTACAGGATGGTACAACATACAAATCAAAAGTCGGTTTTTATTGGGCGCGTTCCAGAAAAAAAACACGGTAAGGTCTGTGATTACTGCTCATACACAAGAAACATGAAAAGGCTACATGACGAGATTTTGTCCAGAACAAAATGAATTTATGTAAAGTGTTTTCCAATCCGTTTGCTTCTGACCAGGTTAATCGTCAGTTGACATTTTCATAGGCCAGGAGACGTAATTATGTCGGTTAACGGTGTGTCTTTGGAGGGAAAATCACATCCAGAAATGCTAGATCTCCTTCGAAGAGCAGAGGGCATGGTGACCCTCCTTGTCTATCGACGAGAGGAGATGGAGGTGCTTGAAGAGGCCCGACGGGCTCCGGTAACTGCAACTTCGACTTCATGTCAGTCCCTCTTTCTCCCCGACGGGCTCTCGATCGGCTCTCAACAGAGACAGGCTTCTTCTTCTCCATGTGAAATGTAAAGTGTTGCTTGGTAAAGCCAAAATTGTTATTACCAACAAGTGCCTTACAATACGGAGGAAGTACAGACATTTAGTGACGTAATTATCAGTAGTGCATAAAATCAAGATGTGCTTTGGATGTAGAAGTAGGGCCATAATTTTGACTGCAGGATCCATATTATGCGTTAGCACACAATCCTGCTTTGGGGACTTTCTACTATTTATCTCCTTGTCTGACTTTGAAACTGTAGTATTACCAACGAGACGAAACGCACCCACAGCGTGCCAGGATTCGCAAGCCCACAAGTGACTCCGACGCATGCAGTATCCTTACCACAGTTGTCAATGCGGACGGAGGATCCCACAGCCACGCTCACCCGTGACCGACGTCAAGCTAGTCTTCTCAAGGTCAATCTAGCCAAACAAAATCCCCAAGACGGTAAGGTCATGGGTGAAAGGCGTAGCGCACATTAGGTCCGTTAGCCAAACTTAAAACCATTTGCAACCATTTCTATCCATTTTTAGCGCTGTAAATGCTCAGTTGTTCATGACATTTGCTTTAGTCTTTAGATTAAAAAGGCTGAACGTAATAGACACACATTTAGAAGGAGTGAAATTCAGCTTAAAATTTCTTTCGGATTTCGTGCATCCCCTTTGTAGCTTAAACAACCATAGCATTTGTGGCACATGTTTCCAGAAAATGCTCCACCGAACTAAACTAAAGCAGGTGTCAATGGGTAAATCTGGATTGGCGCGTTTATTGGCGAGAACACAATCACCTACTTGATGTGGTACGGTGAGAGAGAAGGCATTTAGATTTTTATAGAAGAAATTTCAAGGAACTCTTCGGCTTTGATGATAAATCCATTTGGCGAACTTTCTACCCCTGACACTATCGCCACGCTTCAGTTACCTGTCGGAACGCATAATCCCAGGTAACTTGTGAAAGTAAACTACTATAAACAGGCACTTTGGACTACTTCCAGACTAATAAAGCCTCTAAATCCCCATTAGCTTTAAAGTAATGTTTGGTTTCCAAATTAAGAAGCTCAGATAGGTCAAAAATCACCATGTGTGATTACACAGAAGTAAATTGCATCACTGTGTTTCCCATACGCATTTGCGGATTAGATCCCCTTCACCTTTGGGTTCCAACGCAGTCAACTTTTATTTTAATCCAATTTGTGCAACAAGCAGCAGTCAATATATGGGATATATGCATTATTTAGCTACTGGGAATAAATGCGACTTAAGGAAATTTTATTTTGTCATAAATTCGGTACTAAACAGAAAGCTTTTTCGTTCCACAATAGATTTGTGAAACCCACGACACGAATGCATCGAAACCATATTTTCACCTTAAGTATCAAAAAGAGGCCGACCATGCCTGTTGTGCTAGTCAGCGCCTTAATACATTTTTGCCAGGCTTGGGTGTTGAGCTCTCAGGTCAGCTGGTGATAACCTCGGTGACGCCTGGTGGCAAGGCGCATCATGCTGGCATTCGAGTGGGGGACAGAGTTGTCAATCTAAACGGGATAGACACGGCCCACTTGAGTTTGATTGATGCCGCCCACCTGATGCGAAGGAAGCAGTCGGACGTCATGTTGTTACGAGTCGAACACGATGGGGAGGAGGAGGAGGAGGTGGAGGAGGATGCACAGCTGCCTGTCTATGACGACCCGCTTCATCGCGGACACTCATGCTGTCCACTACAAGGTAAATGCAGACACGCCTTTTAAAGGTATGCAAAGTTTGGTTTATCCACTTACCAACTCAATATGAGTTCACTCATTCTATTGGTACAATTTGACAGTGATTGCACTAAATAACCCAGTCGTTTAGTTCTCGTCTGATCAATGTTCCCATGTTTTTGGACAATGATCGGAGAGGAATCCACCTTAATTAGGGAATCTCCAGTAAACTTAAAAAGATAAGTTGATGTCAAAGCAAAATATCCACAATCTCTCACTTGTATGGAACAGTTTTGAAACCGCTTACCTTCGATTAATGCACTGGCTCCCTGTGTGCTGAAATAGAAATATTTTGACAGGTGGATAAAAACACGCAGCGCACACTTGCATGAATGCTTCTTGAATTACCATAATCTACCATTCATACCTATGCAGTTTGTTACTACAAGACTGATATTAACGAAAAATAGTCTCATCCACTCCATACCATACCGGCCTTCGATAATCAAGGCATTATCGTGGAGTTTAAAAAATTGAGTGCGAATCCAACTCACAAATTTGGGTAAATTTTTCGCAAATCAGTTCAACATCTCGTTGGCGAGGGTGGAAGCTGTCTTTCAACTTTTATTTAAGGCATAAAAATATCGAAAAAAGTTGGTGTAGTTTTTCCAAACCGAAAAACGTTGACAGTTAGACTTGTCAGCCAATCATGGAGTCAAGAATGAAAAATTCGTCCTAACTCTGGATATTCTTTGACTTTGACAGCTGCTAAATTAGGTCTCAATTTTGATTAACAGACAATCACACAGAGTAATGAGAGTCACTTTTAACCAAAAATCCTACATTCTAAGCACCGAAGAAATCCGCCTTTCAATCAACTAGTTCGACAAAAGCTCATTTTCAAAACACCGAATGTGAGATTCATAATCCTTCACACACGACCTTGAGCATACCGCAGTATCATAAAAAAGCTTGATCTACTTAGTGGAGAATCGAGGTAACTTTAGATCATGCTTAAGGTAGCATTTGAATCATTAACATCGAATATAAATATGTGAACATTCGTGGCATATGTCTGCATAATACTACTGAAATACCAGAGCAAAAGGACGACTAGTTAAGTTGAAATGCTTGGGGTGCATTCCCTGCTAGAGCCACTCCATGTTATGACCTCGCCCGCGGAATACTCCCCGGTCCTGCACAGGCCCATCCATCCAGACATCAATGTGGATAAAGTCGGCACTGCATCCGGTGTTTGGTGCAACTGTCACACTACTCCGCGTTACTGCCTAATTTCCCCAGAGATCGCAACAAGTGGGAGAGGCTCGACTCCACTCGGCACCACTGACGATGCCTCCGATGTCGAGGGCAATGTTTCTCGAGTGGTTAGCATTCAACGCCACCCTGTGATTGGCACAGGCATTCGAATCATTGGGGGAAATGCTGTGGGCATCTTCGTCTCCGAGGTGAATGCTCAGTCACCTGCTGCCGAGTCTGGAGTTAGACCCGGGGACGAGATTATATCTGTAAGCAGTTGGTGTTTATTCCTCCGCGTTATTTGCTAACCGAACATCCAAGCCATGAGTTTTGACCTTAGTTTCACGTAACCTAAATTCGATGAAACTAAGGTAAATTATTTCAATTATAAAAGGTCACACAAAATAAATTGGCTCACCTATTGGAGAGCAACGCTTAAACACTGTTTAAAATGGTTAAAATAACTTACACGAGGGCAAACCTTTATTGAGGGTGTTTAATTTCCCACATCGGGTTGACTCTGAGGTTATAATCAAACTGAATTGTAATTTCCTTACTAAAACCAAAATTGTCAGAACTAACGCAACACCATCAGTCTTCTCTGATATCGCCACAAGTAAGGGTACCAGCGTATGAAGGGGTCAGGAGGTTACCAGCTGACCCGAAGTACAATCCGCAGCTAATGGGGAAGTGGTGGCAGTTCATAACACAGCAGCATGGGCCATTCTGATGACTGATCCCGTTGGAACTTCCTTCTATGTAATGAATGTTTGGTGCTTTGGATGAAATTTCACCAACATTTGACCAAAGGGCGGGTTGTCTCATACCAGTAATAACTAACCCTCATGTTTTTGTATGTTTACAACTTGGGACTATTTTGTGCAGCGGTTCAAGAGTTGTCGAGCTAAAAACTCCAAAGCCGAGATTATTCAGATGATAAATAAGTCGCTGCAGATAAAAAGGAGATAATTTTACTAAAAAATTTCCTCGTGGTCATCCAATTAAAGAGAATTTGCGGGAATCAGCGCCAGTATCAGTGGGCACACAAAAATTGCATTTTTGAAAGCAAAGTAAAACTTTTCGGTTTTGTTAAATGCGACGTTAGATAAAGCAGGGAGAAGGTTTCCAGCCATAATTGCTTTTGGTAAAAGCCGATCTCATATGAGACAGACCGCGGCCACATTTGCAAACTTAATCAAAACACACCGCTGAACGCCTTCTCTCATGGAATTTGGGTTGGGATTGTTGACTGAAGTTCTCTCATTAATGTCAACCACTCAGAGCATTAATGCAGTTTTTTAGTCTTTTATGGGGAGTCAAAGAGCAAGTCTTAAACCTCTCTTCCCCTTAGCACTTCAACAAATGACAGTGTAAGATTTATTTGAAACTTTAGTAATGCTGCCACAGTTCTGCGCTTTTTGGGATGCACAAGTGCCATTGCTGATCAAATGCGTAAACATTTCCTATGGATTAAATCCATGAGTAATGCTGATGAAAGACTTATAGGAGTGCTTTATTTTTAGATAAACAATGAATTGGTGAAGTGGATGACAAAAGCAGAAGCGGCGTTACGGATTCTCAAGTCAAGGAAAGTGCTAAAATTGGAGGTGAGACAAGCGGTCGACAAGTATGAGGCCTTCATGAATGACAAACTGGGATCAGGGGATGACTTCTACGTGAGGGCCGCGTTCACCTATGTTCCAAGCGTCGTGAATGGAAGCAGTGCGTTACCACTTGATCCGTCGGTACCCATACCTGCTCTAAACATTTCCCATGGAGACATCTTCCATGTTACGGATAGTCTACTTGCCGGTTCGTTCACCTCATGGTTGGTGAGGACTTTACAATTTATGCAAAAGGATTTTAAGCAACTCCTTTTTACACATTTTTTTCTACTTTTAGGCTCGGAAAGTGTTCCCAAGTCCATCGGCCATTGGAAGCATTCCTAGTAATGAAAAAGCAATTCAGCTTCTGAAGGCACAAGGCCCTACGTCTGTAAGATTTCCCAACTATCTGAATGATTTTGCCAAGATCCATGATAATTTGGCGTTCAAATGGCACTGTTAAAAAAATCACAGTAATAAACATCAATTTCTTCATGCCCTATCTCCTTTTCGCTAAGTAAAGAGTATAAGTTAAGGCTGTAATTTGGTTTTACTGACGCAAAATAAAATAATTTTTCATAATAGACTCTTAAGCAAAAGGTGATTTAAGGTGTATCACTCCGGTGCCTTTTCCAATGGCATTTTGTTGTACAGAGTTCACAAGAAAGACATGAGCTACTGAAAAGTAAAATCTGCCAAAGATTTACTTGCACAATTGTGCGTTTAAGAGTTGATTTGAAGACAAATTTACATTGCTTATTAGGCTAGCATATCGCAACCGGAAGTAGGATTTGAAAGTCTCTAGGATTAGTGGAGCGAGATCCTCAATTTCCTCAGTATGAAAATGCAAGTGCTAAAGTGACCCTTTAAGGACGAAAAATAGATTAATATCTCCTAAACATGCCTTAAGACATTAGTGCCTCCTTAATTCGGCGTTTTTAGGAGGGTTTTAATGAACTAAACTTTGTTGAATAGAATAAAAGGATCTGACAACCATTTTCTGCAAAAGCTTTTCGTAGAAAGACTAAGGCCCTACCTTCGAGTGGGTCGACTAGAACGATACCCCTATCCTCGACCCGTGATCATCTACGGCCCACTTGCCGAGAAGGCGATGCAACTGTTGGTGGAAGAGGTCTCTACACTCGACGACGGTGAAGGTGAGCCGCGATTTGAGGTTCCCCCGATATCAGGAGTCCCACCACCGTCCGGCGAAGGCTGGGCAGCTCACCTCTGCTCTTCAAGTCCCGGAGTCATCCGTCTCAGTGCCATCCAGGTGAGATTAACTTCTACCTTCTTATTAAAGTGAAAAAGAGTTGTCGCACCAATAAAATTCAAATCAAATAATTAGTAGTAAATTATTTAAGTAGACTAAAGTTTAGAAATATCTGAACTAGAGTGACAAAATTTGCAAAGTAGAAACAGACTTTATTTAACGTAAACAGCCCCCAAATGCTGCATATTTTGGTTTACCTTGTGCATAAAAGTATTCCATGTTATCGAAATGAATAATAAATTTTTTTGACTAAAAGGTGATTTTAAATCCTGAGCGAACCTATGACCGTTGATAGTACAATACTGGACTACACCGTGACAGTGTTATAGCTCCTCAGCTTCCGAATAATGCCAAGAAAGATATAATTTCTATCCCAAGTGGGTAACAATGAATACTTTAAAAGGTTTTGTGTGTTCCACTCTTCGGTTAAAATGCATCGCTGAACACTGATTTCTGCCATTTGTTGCATGCGATTTCCAGACATTACTGTTATGTGACAAAAGCCATGCCAGCAAATGTAATTACTTGTTCGTACGAAAACAATTCTGGTAAGCAGTGCATGCCTTCTCAAGCAATTACACCTAGGATTTTAAAAAAAAGCTTCATCTTGCGCATTTGTTAACAGTGCTTATTTGCTTACGAGAGTGTTTACGTATCAACACGTGTGAACGATAGATGCTGATGGAAAGGGGGAAGCATGCGGTGCTCAATTTGCGGCCTTCATCAATTGAAGGGCTTTTGAGTAGCGGCATCACTCCCATTGTCCTTCTCGTGACTGCCTCTAGTGCGCAGCAGATCCGTGAGGCGCTGGAGCTCTATAGACCACGGTGCCAGCGTGGCACGCGGGAAATTAGCCGACGCCTCTGGTTGGAGGTGACTAGTTTGCGTCAGAACATCTCGCATCTACTCACCGACACCGTTCCACTTCTTAGCTCACCCATGCAGGTACAATTTGACGAAGTGGAGTGGATGCATAATCTCGTCTCTATCATCAGGCACCATCAGAGTCAACCGGTATGCTATTACCTATTATTCTAATAGCTTTTATTAGAAAAGCACTTTAAATACGGAGGAAAACGGGCTGCCACATTGGTGATCCGATGGTGGCAACTAATAAGAGCAATTTTCACCGTTAAGCTACACCACGAACGGTATTGCAGCAGTTAGTTCGACCTTTATTTGTACGACAATCTTCCAGAAGAGTAAAAAAATATGATCAATACGGCCGTCATAAAGTTTGGAAAATCGTATGAAAATCTGTTTAATGCTGCTTAAATGAAGAATGCATAGAGAAGCACAGATTTTACTACCCAACTCTGCATAAACGACTTTTATTTTCGTTAATGTTAGGCTTCAACAATTAAATGGTATATGCTAATCAGGAACTACATCTCAGAGGAACAGAGGTGAAGCAGAGTTAGATTTCAACACAAGATCGTGTTTGACTTGAGGGACACAGAAGGATGCAAAACACCATTTACAATGTTACTGTGCTCGTAAATATAATTAGTTGATCCAGTTTGAAATGCTTATGGGCAGTACACCTCTAAAAATGGTTTTTCAATTAAGGTATGGGTTGCAGAAGACTCTGTGGCATTCTGCAAGGCCACTGAAAATGCCGTTACTCCAGCTGCATTGATTGAAGAATCATCCTCAGAAAAAGACGACACAGGTGAGGCTCCAAAGGACTCTTAGAAGCACTTCACATGCTGATTCGTGACTTTCAAGGTGTGTAGGGCTAACGACCAGCGGCAGCACTTACAGAACACCATGTGCAGGCGTTTATATAGATATCAGACAACTTATGAAGAAAATATAAGCCTATTAAGAAGTAATCATTCCAAACATGCTTAAAAATAACAGCCACATTGACTCATTGCTGATTTTTTCAGTGCTCCATTTGATGGTCCCCAGGCAAGTCTTTCGTGGAGATTTCTTGCTCAAAGAGCGGCGTGCACTTACTAAGCGTATTTTTGTTTTGGTATAGGAGATTACCTCTAGGCATACAAAGGCAATACCGAAAGCGTATGCGTTCATCCCTTTTAATGGTGCCATGTTTAAGCCTTTATATCCTTTGTGTACTGCTAAATCTGATTTAATAAACAACTTTTCCTATTAACCAGCTTTAGTTCTTTGCTAAATTTTGCTGGTGATACATTTTCTGGTTTGGCTGTTTTAATGGATCCATTCGCCTTTTATTCCATCGCTGACGTTCCATTCCTTTCAATAGTGACTGAGGTTATGGAATAAATGTATACCAAAGATCGATTTTCGACATGTACACAGGATGAGCTATGGCTGCTAACAAGTATCTTTATTTGTTCAAAAGTGAAATGATTCCATAGTAGCTTGTGCCTCATATGCCTAAAGGCAGTAAAATTGCGATTCTTACCAATTGGATAATAAGTCAAAATGTCATAGAGCTAATGCATTGGTGGTGCGTAGTTAGACCACCAAAGGCTCACAAGAGAAACTGAATCGCACAGGAGTCCACTGTCCAGTAAGGGGGCCAGGTCAGGCCAAGATGATCCGCAGTGCTCTTCAAAGATTTGCCTACCACAACGCTATGAGCACAATGATTTATAATCGTTTTCTGAGAGTATAATACCCATCCGATTGCTTTTATGTAAATAGTCCAAAAAAAACCAAATTTCCCCGTTTGCAAACATGATTGAACTCTCAGCACTACTTCCCAAAGGAGACCTCCTACTCTGGTGCACTTTACCCAACAAATGATGAAGCCCTTCGAAAATCTTGAGGCAAATACCCCTATTTTCATTTCAGCTCTTTCAATGAACTAAAAAGTTACAAAATGTGTAGTTGACCGCTCCACATTCATATGAATAAAAAGACTCAGATGAATTCCCGATCCTAAAATAAAACGAGGCAATAAGGCGAACTTTAATTCAGATTATATGCGCTAATTTAGCGCGAACTCACTTTAGCACTTAATTATAGGTATAAGGAAAGAAAATCACTCCGAAACGAATGGAGGCTATCGTGGGGATAGCTCATCTTTCGGCAGAAGCTCTGAGGAATGGGATGTGACGAATCGTTTAGATCTGATGGAAGATGAAATGGAAGCCAGATTCTCGACCAGAGCGTCCTCGAAGAGGAATAATGAGCTACGTCATGTTAGGATTCAATCACCAAGGTAAATTAAAATAGTCAACGACCTGCTCCCAAACTTAGCAGCTCCTTAATTTGTTTTCTTTTGCCTAGAACATTGCATTCATAGTTTAGCTGTTTTCCCAAACCCCACCAAAACAGACAAATGTGTTTGGGGCAATGCTGGGTTATAATGAAGCCAAAATGTAACCTTTGCAACACTATCAAGGCATCAAACGAGAGGCTTTATAGCCGACTCATTATATTCATCGGTATTTATGGGACGGTCACGTGCTCCTGCTTGACAGCATCCAGCGGGACACACTGCAATTCTCTTAAAGGTTGCCACCCTTAAAATTTTACTTAATAAGGAGCAAATGACGGTGATCGCCAAGGAATCCAGTCAAAAAGTAAAGAGAAAATGGGATAAAATATCGAGCTTTGATTTATTTGATTAAGAGGACGTGGAAGCTGTCACCCAGAGTTCGAATTGCCTCAAAACATAATTTTGCATTCATTTTAGGTGTATCGGACGAAGCCAAAGTGTAAAACTGGTCTTGCCTAGAGAATTTTTATTAGCTGTAGACTATAGGCATTAAAGTTAACCTTTGTGCAATCTTTAATTCCATTTTCGTCATTATTTTGCTACCCTTATCGAACCGATTGCTCCATACTCAACTTAAACTAGTGTGCGGCATCTGTTGCTATCGCAGTTGCTGCCCCGTAAGGTTAGCTCATCCTCCTGGTTCTGATTGTTGTGCCGTTCCATGTGCAATTGCTAAACCATTCAAACCATGACGCATATTTATGCGTTGCGCAATGGATGCCCATGCTGTTTCGCTCCTCGGTCCTGCATTCTGACTGGGATGTGCTCCGAACTTGACTCCACAAATGCTGGCGGTGAGGTCAAGTTCCTTCTGGTATTGTTGAAGTCATGCATAAAAAGCAGATGACTTATTTGAACTGCTTGAATTGCACGTATGTGGTGCATTGGGAACAATTGCAGGTGGAACTGAAAGTCACGCCTTAATACTTAAGATTTATTAAGAGAAGTCAATAGCTATTACTTCACGTTTACTTCACACGGTTTTTTAAAGTGTTGAGACTGTGCTGCTTAGGTATAGTAATATTACAGCAACTCGATTGCATCAATTGAAATTTTCCAGACCAGATAGCAGATCAACCCAGACAGAGTCACCAAGAGTTCAAGAAACCAGCATCAACACTGTCTCTCTGAGAGAAAGTGACGAAGATGAACAGGAGCGAAAAAAAATTGCAGGCCCCATCTCAGCGAGACGCCACCGCCTACTCTCTTCTCGCAACGTACCCTGTGGCCTCATCTCAGAGCCGCAGCATGTCGTGGCCGAGGTCAGCGGTGAGTTCGTTCCAGCAGAGGGGGGGAATTTACAACTGCCTCAACATGGCGTCGAACTGTCCATCCCCGCCGGTGCCATTCCCGACGATGGTGATGGAGAAAAACAGGAGATCTATCTCCGCGTATGGTCATTCTAGTATGCTTTCTTTGGTGGGGTCGTTGTCAGGCGATTAAGCAGTTAGGATTTTTCACAATGAGGCAAACCAAATCCTTTCACCTGACCAACTTAAATTTTACTGTTTCTCTGTAAGTTCAATGACGCCTTTGAGCAAACACTTAATGAAATCAAGAGACCTATGGTAATCCCTTCGATCTGCTGTGCTTAAAGCAACACCAATCAACTAGATTTCAGGCATCCCAGTTTTAAAGTGCAAAATAGCCGATGTAACATGGAAAAAAGAGGTGCCATTCGCTTAATTTTGTAACATTATATGGGCCATGTGATAACTCCAGCTTAAATAAAATAAAGTAATTATTTCCAGACAAATATACGCACGCCCATTAACTAGATGGTCTTCAAATAAGTTTGGTTACTTTAAAAAAAGAGAGGTATTCTGCGTCGCCCCATTTATTAACTTTCGCTGAATTTGGCTGAAAAAGTGCCACAGTATTTATTTGCTTATTGGGGGTTTTGGAAATCTTGTGAAGTTCCACCATAAAAACACGTATAGCAATTAGTAGAAACAAATGCATGAGTAAACATTAAGTTGCATAGTTAAATGCATGTTACGAAAAAATCACATCTAACAACACATCTGCCGAAAGCTTCATATCATATGAGCTAATGAAGTGTTCCTCTTCGGTAGGTCTACGAGGGCAAACATCGAACTGGTGAACACGACGAGGTAGCGAATAGGTCGCATATAGTCAGTCCTTTGGTAATGTGTGGTCCGAGAGGATTGCGATTCCAGAAACCCATCACTCTGACGATGCCGCGTTTTCATACACATCACGGAGAAGGCGGCCTGGGCGTTGAGGACACCGTGATTGGTGCCGATAATAGAGGCGGAAGGGCAAACACAGGCAAGGTAGCAGAAACCGAGGAGAAAATGCGGTCGTCGTCGCCCTCGTCGTCATGGACCCTAAAGGTGATGCATGCTGCGACCCAGTCGGACTGTGCCACCTCCGCCTCCGAGGCGGAGACGCGGCAGCACGCGCTCTGCCAGTGGCGTATTGCTCCCTCTCCAACAGTAGCCGAGGCGGCATTGAGATCATGTGTAGAGGGAACCCCAGCAACAACGACAAAACTGACTACGCAGGATGGTGTGTCCACACCCAAGCCACAAAGTGGAGCGGAGAGCGACGGAAGTGGAGCTGCGGTGACTTACCAAATCGCCGACTCATTCATCTCTCTCCTTATTGATCACTTCTAATTGATGTTTGATAGCGTATTCGCACACCATATTGTCTACCTTCCTCTGATTGTTTAAAATAAGTCTATGTTTTTAAGCGTATAGATTAAAGTAATTAAAGGAATTTTGGTCCAGAACTTATTAGAAATCTATTAGAGCTAAAGCCGCGACAGAGAAGCCTCAAAGCAGTCCTGCAATCGCCGCTGTGGAGACAGTAGATGGACTGAAACCACCAACGTGGACAAAGTAGAACTTTAGAGGTGAAAGTGCATTATAAATTGGAGGAGTCTATGTACCTCCAAAAGCATGCACTGCTAGGCCTTTTTGTGGATGGAAAAGGAGTGGGTTCAATGCGAGTTCTAAAAGATAGTAAATGAGAGGAAACTAAGCCCTTACAGACTGACTTAAATGCTGTTTTATGAAATGAAATCTTATTTCTAACAAAGATCCTTTAATAAGGAGATTAGAACAAAAAACACGACCGATGGAGTTGGCTTTATCACATTGTCCACGCCCTTGGCGCTAATTTATGCAAAGTTGAAAGCCTTACCTTGTAAAGTAGTGAACAGTGCTGGTTCAAGATGCTATTACTTTGCGTGAAGAATATAAATGCATTACCAAAAGTAGCGGTGCGTAGTTGAACCGCTTCAGAACAAGTGAAATCATATCAGCCTAAGCTAATATGCCCATGTGGGGCATTTGTAGCAAACACCTATTTTTACAGACAAGTGACAAGCCAAAAGGGTGCATCTGCCTGGTCTTGCCATTTGCATTTAATAGAGTTGCTCAAAAGCATTGCACAGCAGTGCGTGTCATTAAAGGAGGTATTTTTCACCCTTTGTTGTAGGCCGTAAATGATTTTGCATTTCACAGTCGAACGAATTCTGTCTTTTTTGGCAAGAGACACACCAACTTCCCTCAACATGAAAAAATACACTACCAGACATTAACTATGCAAAGAATCTTGTCGAAACTGACTGCAAACAAGTTATCAGCAAAGGCCATTTATCGTAACTTGAACCACTACTGACCCCACAGACGAGAGTAAATGGCTGGCATTTTTTAAACAATCAAAGTCGTAATTCAATTCTCCAGCGTCGCGCATCGCATTTGCATTGAAGCTCACACTCCACTGTCCTCCATTATACTATGCCATTTATTTTGATGCACATGTATCCAGGAAACTTAGTTTAAAAGCGTGTGGTGCAATCATATATGCAAATGTATCCATGCATACATTGGTAACTTTCCTTTGAAATATGGCTTAAACTCACAACTGGAATGGGGACCTTTCCGTGTTTGATGTTCATTTGAGAAGAGTTGTTGTCTATTCGGTGCTGTTTTTCTTGGTTCTGGCAGCAAAATGGTGTCAAATTGCCTGCGACAATCTTGAAGTGCCTTTACTGCTTTTATACTTGGTTTTGGCAACCTTAAGTTACGGTCAGAATGGCCCATGGCCTATGCCAATGTGACATGGTTTTATGACTCCACTTGTCTACTTTTAGGCAAACAGAAACGTTTGTCAATTTACGCCAGTCTCAAAACTGCTGCTTCGGTTCACTTTTTGGGTCTAGAGAATAACGAAAAGGAGTTGAAGGAAAGCGAGCCCGGGTGGGTTTCCTTGATAATCACGCTGCAACATGTTGACATTCCGTCCATTCATATGCCGGATCAAGCATATGAAAGAAGCATAAGAACTTTGGCCCTAAAGCACTCCACTTTGTTTTCCCTCAACTTTGAAAAAGTTGTGTGGTAACTGAAAATGCGTGCCACTTAGATATGGTGGAGGCTGGTACGCAATAAACCCATAAAAAACAGCAGTGGTTCCGTACTTCCCTGTTTCTGTTCTCAGCCCTTCATATTTTAGGGTAAGAATATTGAAACACAAAGTTTGCCTGCTTTGGGCTAATCTTGCAGTGATGAAAACGGACCTCTTCGTGATACCGACTGAGCCCATCCCGACTCATATTTCGCTGATTTATTGAGTCAAATTTAAAGTAATGACCTTTAGGTACTTCTGCTTCTAGTTTCCGTCAACTGAAGCTAAAAATAACAGGGAAGGATGGGTATTCCGGTCTTGCACATTGCAAAAGCGTTCCAAAACCATTACTCAATTGAATTGCAGCAGCAGCTCTTACACGAAGGTGACAAGTCTACTAGGGTTCCTGTGACACCACTTCACATCGCCGTGTTACCAGAGGCAAATGAACAAACTCGGATGAAGCACTTTCCTCAGTGCCCCCAAGGCTACCCACGTCAGGGTGAAGGTGAAATTGGAAGCGAAGCAAGTGTGATTGAGAACACATTGTATTATTTACAACACACGAATGGAATTTAGTCGACAGTTTCAATGTCTTATTTGTTATCTTTCCACGGATCACTAAAAAGATGCTGAAGGCGTTCATCCTAAAAATACAAAATTAATGGCAAAAAACCGTAGACTAAGTAAACAAATGCCTTGCAATCCTCAAATCAAAGCCTATTAGTCTCAGTAAGTTTTATTTCCGTCTCTATATGTATTTATTGCCAGAAGCTTTACAGATTTTATTGCAACATTTCACATTTACTTTGGTCGAGTAGAGACGTTACAGAAGACGCTAAAATCACCAAATTTGGTTAAAAATCTTTAATTAGTAGTTGACGTCTATGAAGGCACCAAAACGCACATCAAAGAACACTTTTAAGTCAGAATAGGCAAACACTCTTGCACGTTGCCGAGGCCATTCATTAGCAGCAAGTTCAGTCACCACGCAGGCAATAACCCCGAGGGTGACTCCTCGACCGCCGAGACGGACATGAGGTGAGTGAAATTTGTCCTCTTGCAAAACACATTAAATGCTTTCAAAATAAAGACGGACATCAAGGTGCCATTAGTAAGTAAGCATAAACTACAGAAAATGCGTTCTAAAGCACCTTTTCTGTCTTTTTCAACCGTATAAAACTTAAATAGATGCTTTAACTAGTGAGTTAAATGAATGAAATAAAAAGGCATAAATTATTATGGGGAGCCACCGCTTTTCGCAGAAAAGAACCATCTCAATTGGGCTTTGGTAGGCGCAAATGACTAGCAAATTTGACAAATTAAGCACTCGAGGCAGTCTTTCAGAATAGGAAGTCGCTTGCATTCAGATTTTTATCGAGAGTTAAACTAATTCAGCACAGCAGTTTGTGGGTGTATGTTAAAGAAAACAGTGCGAGAATTTTATGCGAACTGGCACTGGCCCCAAACGTTGAGGGGCATACATTCATCCATTTGTGGCCACTTTAAATTCCGGTGTGTGAGGTTCACATTATTTGCTTATTTGGCCCACGCACGCGTTTCGATTGTGCAGACTAAATCAGTGAAGCCCGGACACCAGTCCTCTGGTGTAAACTCTGCATCCCCGACATGACGTGGCGGGTACTCCAAGTTGGTCGCCACTTTAGTGAATACTCTGACTTCTCCCTGACTGAACTTTATGCAGACACCACGATTTCTGTATTCACTGAGTGCGTTGCTTTACATGGTATTAACTGTGCTCGCCAAGTCACGCTTGTAGTTCGAATGAAAAAAAGGAAATCCGTGTCTTCCTTTTTACGCGAATAATTATTCAATCACCAGGTTGTAAAAGGCAGCATGTCAAACTGGACAGCTCAAAGGCGCAGTCGTCTTTCAGTACACAACTCTCTGCAGAGGACACGATCAACCGCCTTTCCTTTCCATTTTTACTACAGGTTCGATCATTCAGCGTTCTATGCTGCACGACACCTGAGATGCATTTAGCATTAACCAAATTTCTGTTGACGATTTTCGCAATTGTATTGTGCACTTCAGTTCGTAAGTCAATGGACTGCTGGATTCATTGTTATTTGGATAGGCGATCAGCAAAATTGATTGAACATCATAAGCGGCCTGATCGCTACAAAAATTTTAATTCCCAAGAGCCCTCATTCCTTGAGGATTTTTCAACGGTGCTAAACTGTACTTAAACATGCTGTTTGACGACGAGCGGCTGTCCTTAAAATCTAAAATGCTTTTGAAGAGCAAAAAATGGTTTATTGCATGATGCAGAATCCAACTCCTAGCACTAACTGGGCGAATCCAAGCAAAATGTAGTGCTTTCCAGTTAATTTTCCATAGAACACTCGAACAGGCAAGTCTTGTGCGTCAAGAAAAAGTAAAATCGCACACATAAGTCAGAGGTGATTTAGTCAAAAGGGACCTCATCAATTTATTTACACCTCCGTGCGTTGCATCTCTATTCGAGTTCCTCTCAAACTCAGTCAGCGTCAGTGTTGAAACTCTTAAGACTTAAGAAAAAAGTTTGTCATTGACCTGTGCTTCAAAGAAATGAGGAGCGGAACACTTAAAACACATGCACACACGTTTGAGATGTTGGCATTCCTCTAATCGTGGTGAAAAGGAGGCTATGAACAAAAATACACTAACCTGCTCAAGAAGAGACTCAATTTCGCGAACTGCAGAGTCGAGGTCTTCATTTGTAACAACCTTTTTAAATATTTCCTCATCAAGAGCTTAAAAAGGCAAGAGACACTTAATGGAGTGCTTTTTTCCAAGTACATTTCCAAGGTCGGCTACCCACCATACTGCATCTCGTGATGCGCAATCGCCAGTCGCTGTAGGATGTGCTCCTCTGACTCAACCGAATGTGTACGAAGTCGCTTCTCCTACAGTGCGCAAACCGCTTGCATAATCTTCTGTACAACTTTAAGCAACTCACAAAAATCTATTAAAATTTATTTCTTACGCTTTTAACGCGTGCTTCTTTTAGCATATAAAAGAAAGTCCAATGTTATGCAGCTATAGTGAGATTCCTGAAAAAGCCCTAATGAGAACGCGAGAATGAAGCTGTTGAACTTCCATTGCAACTAGCAGTGGATGCATTTAGTCAGTTGGGTTTGATCGCTACCACTGGAAAACAGACGAGCTTCTAGAGACCTGGTGCTTATAACTGGAATCATAAAGCAGTAAGTGTTTGATTTTGCCAAAACTCCTATCTAAAACCTTACGAGAATTGCGTAGTTCCTTGGTCGGATGAAGACGTAAATGGGGTGGATCTCCGTTTTCCTTATCTGCTCCACGCCTTGCGTGTCCAACTCGAAAATGCAAACTTTGCCTGCTTGAATGACTTTCTCCATTTGCGTTTTACTGTAGAAAAGATACAGAGACTGTTTTATTCCCTGCGATTCCTCCGAATTTTTAAAAGATAATTGTACTTTTCCACTTGGCTATCTGTTGTTTTGCTATTTATAGCCTAACTGACATGCTCAGCTACAAAGATTAAATTGCAAACAACCAAATCATTACTAATTTCCACCTTAGGCGAAGCCAGCACAAGTTGTTTAAAATTTTTCTCAGAATTTTAAACCCTTCGAAAAGCTGATGAAAATCTCTTGTGGACAGTGCTACAGACAGCCAAGAAAAGATTTGCACTTTCGATTGACTGACAGGGAAATTCATTTAATGGGATTTATTTGCAGTTGAACACCAAAAAACCTCTCTTTCATCCCCCTCTCTTCCAATTCTGCAGATAAAACCAACGACAAAAGCAAACGCATCAATTAATTGAATTCGCTTGAATGTTGAAAAATCCACACTGGGATATCAGTATTTTGGCTTTGGATATAGTCATGCCACCGTCAATGCGTTTTGCTCATTGAGATGACTCGTCTTTGTTCACGGATGAGAGGAGGGAAATAGTTTTGGGAATAGTTTTATTGCCTTAAAATTGCGTTGACCTGAGTTAAATGAAGACGCCTTAAAGAAAGTGTTTAGACTTTCTTCATTAAATTGGCATTTGAAACCCTTGGATTGCCGCAAATCGTTATGCAGCCGAGTAAGGGCCTTTGGATGAAATGATCCTCCCTTTTGGATATAACGGGCAAACTGGTTTAGGCATACAGACGCAACTATAATCGCTGTCGAATGTCGAAAAGCTGGCCTGGTTTGAAAGCCTTTTAGAGCACAAGGTGGGAAAAGTACCGACGAGCGCGACCGGTAGAGGTGGAAGCTGAATAATTAAACCGGTCTCCGACCTAACAACATGTACATTGCCAAACAAAATTTTGTTTGGAGACAGATTTTACCATAGTAAGTTCACTTACATAATTCGTGCAAGATTTGCAGGCAATTGCTTCCCTGCACAACACTGAGACGCACCATTTGAAAGGAAAAGTGGTAGAACCATGAAACATAGGTAGTCTTTCTTTTAAGGCAAGGTCTTGATCTCAGTGCTGAATATTGGGGTGGCAAGACGTATTTCTACGGATTGAATGAAGTGCCCCAAATGCTGACATCGAGCACTTCTCGCTGAAGTTCACTTTGCAACTGAACTGACGCACAACAACAACGTTCTAGGCCACAACGACTTATGACCAAAATAATGATATTATTGCTTTATAATTATGGCAGCCGAAATGTGCTTGAGAAGAAACTGCAATTAACGGCCAAAAGTGTTTGACGATTAAATGATTTGAAAGCAAGTCTGAAATCGACTCCACCAAAGCCTGCCATGGGTCAGCGTCCTTTGCATGTGGGGCAGCAAAAAGGCTCCGTATTGGCACCTCAGATGCAAAATTAGGGCATTCACCACTCATTCACAAACTCCTTTGTTAAGGAAGCTCAATTTGACGTGAACGGAATACAACTTCTCACTAATGGGATCCTACTTTGAACATCCTACTGGATAATTGCTAAATCGCTGGCTGGAAACATCCGAAGAATTTATTAAACACAGAGACGTCAGTTTATACTGGCTGCTCCACGTCGATTACCTACATGTCTTTCGAAACGTTCATAACAGAAGTTTTCAAAGTCACATCGGAGTGTTTTTTATAACAGGACGTATCATTGATACATTCGCCGCAATTCGGTTGGAAAACTCCTCCCCGTGGTAATAAAAATGTGGGTGCGGAAGTTTCTATTTTTGACCTTGCAGAGAAAGATGAAGAAGATGGTGATCATATTTGCCTCAAAAACACTTTTAATTGAGGAATTTGATCCAAGTATAGGAAGCCTTTTGGTTTGAAGGAGATAAAATTACAATTTAGTTTGCCATTTTCTCTGAAGAATGTTTTCAATAAATAGTGTGGAAGTCCAAAATAAAAAAACAGGACTTTAACCGTGAAAAAGGAAAAAGGTGGCATTTTTCTAGGGTAAAGTGTATTTATGCCTGAGAAATGATTCCTCCATTTTGGCTTGTAGATAAAAAAATGCAACTTCCAGCAGCGTTTATAAACAGTTGACGTCGCCTTCGGTGCGTGCGAACACGTGGCGAGGAGGATCAGGCTCATTAATCGTTGATCTGCCCTAAACACGCTCAGTTTCTCACTCTCTCACACTCTCACTCGTAGGAGGATAACACAACAGCAGCGTTTCCCATGATTTGTTTCACCAGTTCTCTTCAATGCACTCCCAACGTTATGAAAACGTCTCCACGGTAGGTATGAGTTGCTGTGGTTTTGGAAGTATTTACCAAATTATAGTTTGGGAATTTTTAATGCGCTACGGCAGCAACTGCTATAAACCCAACTTACCTTGTTCCATAGTAGTTCCCCGAAAACACTGCGTACTCAACAAACTCATTTCTTTTTATAGCTGCTTGGAACTCATCCTTGGTAACGAAAATGTAGTCTAAAACACAAGAACTCAACACTCCTTAGTCTGCTTTTCTTATGCTTGGAAAAATGTGATTCTTGAAGTACTCCTTCTTGGTTGTTCTTAATAATTAATAATGGAGTAATCGAAATAGGCCCAGAAAATTTCCTCAGTAGTGAGATTAAATCCCTTGCGAGAGGAAATTGCACAAATTTCATCCTAAAATTCACTCAATTATTATTATTTGGAAGGTTATTAGAAGGAGCAAACACCACGACAGGTGAGGCTTTGTAGAAAGCCATGCTCAATCGTACACCTCTCGAAGGACGAGAGAAGACGGTGTGACTTAGTTTGAGCACTTGTACTTCTTCAAAATTATAACATTTCATTGCTGATGTGCCGGGAAAAATTAGAGTCCAGAGCCTTAAAGAGCAATAACTTTATGACACTGCCTGGCAGCAGAGATGAGTTTACGATTTCCTAGGACTTTTGAAATTTACCTCTTTTCATTGTTCTGAAGAGGAATTGACACATACCTTTTCCATCTATCTCATTGGGTCTTCTTTGACGGGTGGTGTCTAAAGTAAACATTTAACAGAGAGTATTTCACTTAAGTTAAGTTACATTTCTTGACTGCGTTCTTATTAAAGTGGGATTGACGCATACACCTTCTCGCTGAGCACTTAAGCAGCAGACTTGAAGCATTCATCGGAACATTTCGGTGAAAATGTTGCTGTGCTGTCAAAACTTTAACTTTTCCCCAAACTGTCTGTTTATCAGTGGTCACCCGAGGCAAATTGGCGGGTGCCGTAGAAATGGTAAAAATTGATGTTTCCTAGGGCGGAAATCATTAAAAATAAAGAGGGTGGATTTTAAATGATAAAGCTAAGGATTCATTTATTGGACCACAAATTGCAGATTTTATAGCAGACGTCTGAACTAGACTTACGGGAGATACACACTTGAAATACGTCTGGGTTCCTCAGAAGAAGTCTTTCTATTATGCTGCTTTTACCCGATCCAGAAGGACCGCAGATTACCAGAGGCACTGCTTTCGAGGGTGTGGGTTCTACAAAATTAAATTTTAAGTTGCACTTTTTCTTTCACCAAGTAGAGCAGATAATCTCAGAATCACACATGAGAAAATGTTGTCGCTGTTACTTGGTCTGTAAAGCAGTGCGTGGGTGTGCGAAAAGATGGGCTAAAGTTGGATCCAATAACGACGAGTTCGATAGAACCGAAAAGGTTTCATGGCTGTCCTAATCCGATGGCACAAATTGTTATTCTGAGCCTTGAACACCAATTTACGCAGCAAAGGTGGTGAACGAGAACATCACAAACACATATGTCGCTTTTATCTATTCATAGAAATTGAGTTTAATCTAATGAGACAATGGCACATGGTTTGCTTATTTTATCGACTATTAATATTATTAGTATTCTATTATTAAGCTTTGGGGGACAGAACAGCCTCGAAGAAACGGGCTCTTTGTGATCCTCCCGTACCATTTCAGGATGAGTACAAAATACTACTTTTATGTTTATGCATATTATACTAACAAAATCGTTAAAAACAGATACAACACAAAGCATAGAATCGCGCTTTAAAACTGTTTTGGAAAGGATTCTTGCATTTTCTGGGAAGAACAAAGATTTACGTCTTTTAGACATGCGCTTCATGTTTAACCTCTGTGCGTTGTGCGAATATGAAGCGTAGAGGAGATCCCATGCTGCTTTCCTCTACTCCTTCCCACTTGTTGATTTTTCTCAGTATGAAGTAAAGTTTACCCCCAAATCGCCCATAAGACTGGGCCCCTTGGGAGTGAGCAAACATATAGAGGATGCCTATCGTGTAGATGTTAGTTCAGCCCAATTGCACTTGAGTCCTACCAAGAAAACGCGGATTAGGCATGGCGACATCAATAACCACAGACAATCGTAGCTAAAATAACCAGGCTCTCCGAAAATACCCATCAGTAAGCAACTTCCTCACGGGTCCCCTCGAATCACTCTGTTAGTACATGGTGCTAAGTAAAAAAATATGTGTTTAGAAATGCAGTAAATTTTGCCGAGCAGTCTTGCGCAGTAGGCTTGCAGATTTCTTGCAGAGTAGATCAAGTTACAGACATCCACAGGAAAACTACTAACTCACTTTAAGCCATCTATCATAGTTTAGGATCACGTCAATGACATGCACGACCTTTCCGAATCCTTGATCATGAAAGAAACCTACCTCCCCACTTTCTGTATTACGAGCTAATCCAAATTTCAATATGGAGCATTCAGCATTACAGTAGTAATGATGACCTCCCACCCTCTTAGCATCCTTCGATATACCTGATCCGCTACTTCACGAGAAAATCGTCAAAATGTCAAGTTCACCATGTTTTGATACAGCCGTTTTAAGCACTAAACAAATTGAGGGATTGGAACCAAGCAGTTACTATTTACATCAGTGAAATTCGTGTGCCTCATTATTAATAGGAAATCACTGCATTGCGACCAGCAAGTAGGGCGCGCAGCAACACTGACAGCGCTTACAAAACTAGCGGGAAGCTGCCGGAATGCTTCATTCTTGTTGGTCAGTTGGGATGGTACTACTAAATTACGAGATTCCTCCTATGAGTCAACGCACAAACCAAGTTTGAATGCAGTTTATAGCATTTATTTGTATTCCAGTGTAGCTTTTCATGACTTAAGTTAGCATTCAGTAAATGAGACGTTACTGTAAAAAGTTAAGACCCTAAAAAGTCAACCATGAATTAAGCGCATGCCAACAGCATAGCAGAGGGTGGTGCTACTAGTAGTTGGCAGTACTCACCTACAATCGCCTCTCTGCAGGGTGGTGATTCTTCACGAATAGCAGAAGCTTTCGAGGACATTCTTGGTGGCAATCTTCCAACTTGTACAGTTTTGTGGTAATTTCCTTCAACGTTAGTCGAGTCAACTCAGAAGGAACAGCCAATCAGAATCAAGAAATGGCAGCCAACCGGCCAATGATAAGCTGAGCCTAAATTCGTCTCTAAAGGAAGGAAAGAGGAGGTGGGGTCTCTTTTTAAACCTTACATTATTGAACTAGTCAAGGCACACGTCTTCAGCATGAATGTGGGGAGTGGTCACTAAATTTTAGGGCAAAGTGCAAGCTTAGAGGAAGGATGAATTCAGTTTCCAGCCCAGCTTTTCTTGATTTCTGATTTTTTTAATGAAAGCAATCCTACAATGTCCTGAACTCATGTGCATTCTTCAAGGCTAAATATTTAGATCGACGCATTGTTGAATGATAAACGAATGCATTGCTAACTGCCTGATCAAGCAAGTTACTCTTGACAACAATTGGGCTTTGGATGGAAGAATAGTAGGCTAGTTTGAGCCATTTTCTACATAGAATTCAAATGGTGGAAATATCCTTGAAGCACGACTTCCGTTTCGTGGTGTAAGATCTCGAAATGAACATTTATAGCAAAAAATACTTTGCGGAAATTAAGTTGGTGGAGTAAATTTGCCATCAGAATAAAGGTTTCACTTCATCAGTTAATTTAAGGGCTGTGGCCTCAGAGTTAAAAGCTAGTTGTTGAATAATGGGAGTGCAGTAGCCGTCAACCGGAGGCCAGGAGGGAGATGGTGCGAGCAATGCTGGAGGTGATTGGCCTGACAACGGAGCGAACAGTAACTTTGAATTGGTTATAGTGAAAATCACTGAAAACAACTGCAAATTACCGACGTACATATGCTTGTTCTGCTTAATGAAAGTTTAGCATTTCTTTGGGGTAGTGCAACTGGAGACGAGTCCGTGGCACGAACACCCCAAAAATAGCTTTGATGGCATCTACTGATAAGTTGCAACCTAAAATATAGTCGGTTGCGTAGGTGATATAAATAATGATTAGGGTGCAAGTCTTTTTTTTAAAAAAATGACTTTTTGCAATTTAAAAGTCGAACCCACTAGACTAACCAGCAAACCTTAGGAATGATTAGAATGAAACACAACATTATGAAGAGCCAGAAGTGTATGCATTTGAATAGCAGTAGAAAGTGGTTATGCAAGTGTGGAATAAAGGAGTAAAATGCTAGTAATGCCCAACTCAATGGCCTGCGATCCTAATAAGCCGAGGATTTGGAGTCCAAAAATGCGTCAGTGCTAAGGTAGTGTATCATCTTGATCGCCAAAAGCTTTGGAGACTTGGGCTCTGCGCAGTAAACTGTGCATTTAAGAGACTATGACTGCAGTTGATAGGCCCTCATCATTCCGTACACTACGCGTAGATGGCAGTTCGATTCATGAAGGAAGGGAATTGTCTGTAAAGGTTATCAATGATTAACAATTGGAATTTTGAGTCGACATTTGCGTCGTCGGTTAGTATGGGAAGTACTCAGGGATCATATTCACAAAGCCTCAGATAAAGTTGCCTCGGGCGACTAGAGCTAACTTTATTGCCAGAATGTCCAGGTATAGTAAAATTAGATGCCTTTCTTCGACAAACGCTACAGTGTATGGACGTTAAGTTAAGGTGAAGTTTTGTCAATTATAAACGTCTAGTTTTTGGAGTCCATGTGAAACACTCCAGTCTGCCTTTAGGGATGGGATTGAAACTTAGATTTGCTAGATTCCCCGGTTCATCCGGCTGCTAAAGGTCATGCATATCTATCTCACTGATATTAATATGTCCTCTTTGCTAATCGACTAGGCCGCATAGTAATGGCACACTGACACTTGATCAGTTCATCCTCGAATCATTGGTATGGTTTAAAGTTTATGAAATTCGAAGCCTTTCCCCATCCCCTTTTACCAACAACTCGTGGTCTTTGAAGCAGCAGAACACAGCTTCTTGTTTATTTTTGAGTGAGACAAAAGTTCTCCTTCACTAAGGCATAAATGCAGTATCCTCGAGAGTGCATTAATAATACAGCACGCAGATCGACGTTCTGTATGGACTGGTCATTTTTGCCATGGCTATCAAAGGGCGTCCTGGCTGAGCTGCGGAATTCTTTGTCACCCAAGTTGAAGCTTTGTAGGTGTACGAAGTCATTTTTCAGTCAAAATTCGTAAGCATAAAAAGTGGGAACTGGCAGACGATAAATCTGTACGGACAATTTCCTGTTATTTAGCACTGTGGAGTTCCCTGTATTCGACAGTCAAAAACAAACAGATAATGAATACAGGCTTACTATACCACTAATGTTGCGAGACGTGTAGATAACTGTTTGTTGTTTAGTTTAGTTACATATTGCCACAAAAAATGTTACCTTAAATGTACCACTTGGCTGAGCGAGAGTCACCTGTTCCCAAGGCGGGGACAAGTGCTGACTTCCCATAGCATCTGAGGCACTTGTGTAGTGTCCGGATGACACAATGCGAAAGGTCTTCGTCCAGCCAGTTTCCTGTGCACACAATTCTGAGACCAGAGCAGAAGGTAAAAACATCTCAAATCCTTGAGTCGGGAAATGGTGGAGGATGCGAAATTAAGAAGGAGTCCTATACGAGTTTAATTTCAATTCACTTCAAAAGTAGTTGTTGAGAAGTTATTGTATAGTTATTTTTTTGCTTTATTGCAAAACAATTAGACTTTATTTGAACAAAGTCCCAACTTATTTGCATTTATTGGCGAGATGCTATATGCGCTTTGCACTGCTCCTTGTATCCTCAAGTCGGCATTTTAAGCTGGTGCTCCATAACTACTCGGTCCTACTACCTCGAGTTTAATGAGACGCACAGCGTTTGGAGTTAAACCGTAAACGAGGATGCTAAGTCAGGCATGAAACCTGGGCAGGCATTGCATGAAATGTTAAACAATTTATCGTTTGAATTACGCGCAAGGCTTCACTGTGAGAAGGAGAACGAACGGGACATAATTTACTTTGAAATTACCAAGCATGCAACCTATCGAACTGCGTGAAAACCCAAGCAAAACCTGTCAAAATCTTTCGGCAGCGATTAAACTTGTTTGCAAAAACTCAATTTAATAAAACAGTGCAAAATGCATTTATTAATGTTGGTCATGGTTCTTGTATGATACTTCCGTTTGGTTTTTACTACTAACCTCGTTTTATGCTGATAGCAGTCACTCCCCAACTATATTTGTCGAAAATTTATGAAACGGGCTGGCATTTAGGTTTGTAAATGCTCTGGCATGTGCACATTTGAAGTACCGAATGCGAAGAATAGACAATCAATTTGGACGTCAAAAACAATCGCACGCTTCTCATAAGATGAAGCAAAAAATAACGCAGAAGGGGCATCAGACACAATGGAATTCCTTTGACTAATGACACATTGTCCTCTCTTTAGTTGCACACCGGCCTAAACAGTCGTCCATGAGGCGCGCGTATTTCGTCTTACCGGACATTCTTTGGCTTCATCGCGATGGCAATACCTCTTAAAGAGCTTGTACCCTTTTGCGCCGACACAATTGCTATGAAGGCGGACACAAAAACACTGGAATAAATCCCCGTTTTAATACTTGCATGTTTGTCTGGCAGTACGCAAGGCCTTTGCTCTCATCCAAATGGACGGGCTTTTAAGCTTACATGCGAGTCCTAGCACACCTGAACACTACACCCAACATGAGGCGTTTTAGGGGACGGAATCAGAAATGAGTATGGCGCCACTTGGATAAGTTCGTATTAAAAGTGATCAGAATCCAATACAACCACAATTCATTAGGGAAGTATTGAGGTCACTTTCATGTCATATTCAATGCCATATAAAGTTCAACACAGTTCAGAATTTCATGCTAGTGAAAATGGGGACCGTAAAAATGTTCAACTTGGACAAGTAGAGCGGAAATGAAGAAGCCTGACTACTACGACAAGATTAAGGATTGTGCATTTGTGGTGTAGTAAATTTGAACTAAAATAGTAATCCTAATATCTTGTCACTCTTTGTTTTGGCCATAGAAGACCGCAATAGCACTTGCCTTCATACCAAGGGAATCTTACAAAATGCATTGTTGTGCCGGAGCCAAAGTTTTGCATTTGTATAGAGATGAAGGATTTACTGCAATTGATTTTGCGCTCGCGTAAGAAGTTCACTTTATTCATGGAGTCCGTCAAGACTTACTAACCATCGGATGCAATGATTGTACCTCAGCGGACATCGGTACTTAAGAGGAGCAGTCGGTCAAGGTTTGCACACAAGGCTGCTCGTTTTTGGACACCAGATGGAGCACAGTACAATGAAGATTGTTGCATTTAACTGGTAGTAATGTAGATGAATACGAATTCGCAAAAATAAATGCTGATTTTTGCCTTAGAGACAGTTTAACTGTGATGAAAAATTTTGGTGATCTCTAGGAAAAGTCGATACTCAACTTATTTGCACTCTTAGCCTCAAAGTAACCTTTCATACCTCCCTAATAAGCTCCTCCCTTTTCTGACCATTGTTAGACATGAAAGAAAAGTGCTTTGACCTATCGGTAAGGGAGAAAGTGGCGAAAAATAGGTAACGTGCAATTCGGAGGCCCAAGGCGATGCCCCAATTACTCAAACTAAGGCTGTGCATAATTTTATGCCCACGCAGAAGTGCGTATGTGTATTCACTTAACATGGAAAGGGGAGCAGCATAACTGTCGAAGGTAATGTTGCTGCATTTTACTTTCATGGCAATCGACGTGGTTGAGTTCGACAAAACACTGATGCGGGAAAGGCAGCAAATGGGCTTGGCAACATATTATAGCATGATGTTTATTTGAACTAGGTAAAACATGGAAATTTTGAAGCCACCAACGCTTACGCCACCCCAGTTAGGTTTGCGAGGGAGTCAACATGGTCTGCTACGCGTGCTGTAAGCAAACATTGCTACACATTGCATCAAGCGGTTGAGACAACCTTTTTTGCACGAGGAGGCTGCTTCCGCTCACCTAAATTTCCGACAGCCTATTCCAAGCAAAATGCTGTTTTGGTTGCATTGTTTGGCCTACGCCTCAAATTGACAATTGAGATGGGAGTGCAAGTACTCAATGCTGAATTAACAGAGAATGGTTAGTGATTTAAAAATGAAACTAAGTCGGAAAGTGGGGTTGCATCAAACCCGACCCAGGTCTGTCGCTATTGCTAATGCTGGTTCATTTAAACGAAGTGAAAAACCAAAATACGCCAGATGTAGGTACAAAAAGCAGCTTTAACGCCAATCCACACGCCTCCTAATGTATTATGCTTCGGTTTATTGGAAATTACCCACAAGAATGCAAGACGGTGATAACTTTTTCGCCTGTTTATGTTGCCATATTAGGGGAGGTGAGGATTTTCTTTATCAACTGAAATGGATATACCTCTGTCTGATCACTTTTACAATGATCAGCCTGTTTGGCAAGCTTACGATGGCACTGGATCCCACCTTTCAATACCAGTTCTGGTGCATAATGGGGCACAGCAAAGAATCGGGGATAACTTGAGTAAAGACGCTTAAATTAGTTTTAGAACGAACAGCAGCAGAAGGAATTCGCCTTGTAATGACATTAAAAGGAAAGGGGTCATAAAGCAGAATTATAGGGTTTGGGAAAGTGCCTTTTAATCTAACGCTAAATCCGTGCATTTTCTCAAGTCTTGGTCAAGTTGATTTTATTTAGCTAATTTATCAACGTTAACTTCACATCCCAATCAGGCACTTAGGAGTGGGAGTTATAAGATGACTTGCTTTGTCTGAGTAGTTGCCGCATCCTAACGCAATGGCTGTCCATCTAACCGTCGCCAAAGACCAATTGTCTCTAGAAGCAGCCATGAGTTCAAACGATTTTCACCACCATCACCAGGATAGGTGGCACTTTCAAACAAAACATCAAGGAAGGGACAAAGACCTTGACAATCACAAAAATAAGATTCATATCATATACCAAGACTGCCTTTTTTCAGTTATCAATTTTTGCTTAACGCGTCTTTTAACTATTGTGCCCTGAACACATCGTGGCGCACGTGCAACTGGGCTTAGGGTTGTACTTTAAATAAGGTAAGTACCATTATGATATAATATGCTATCCACTATCGGACACTATCGTTTTCTACAAAAGTGCAACCACGTTTAGAACCTCCTTTTTATAATTCAGTATTTTACGGGTATTTACAAATAGATTTACGTGAGCAGGAAGTGTTGTGCCCTTAAACATACTTAGTCGGTGGTGAACGATTTCATACCAGCTTTACCTACATTTTGAAGTTTGGATTTTGAAGTTGAAGAATTAGTTTGGGGGGTCTGGAGTGTGTTTGTCCCCGAAAATTTCAGGGACACTCAGTTTTGTAAATTTTCACTTAGCTAACGTCACATGATAGAAGCCAATTGGTGAAAGCCCTTCAATCACTTAAAATCCCTTCAGAATACAGCACAGATGTTACAGACAGAAGAGTAAACTCTCCACACGCGAATTTGCAAACGCCTTAGACCGCTCCTTGGATAGTGGTTGGTTTCTTTGCAGCAGTACGCCCAAACGGAGGTGCGGTTGGGATTCGCTGCGATTTCAGGTAGTGCAATTGTCTCTTAATGAATCATTTCGCTCCAAGCTAAGCACTTTGGTGAGGTGGAAAATTCCAGAATAAAACCAAACTGCTTTCCACCCATAAATAAAACTCGCTCATCTGCAAAACACTTTTAAAGAGTAGTAAGAACATGTGACAGAGTGTATTGTGCATAACTAAATAAATTGCAACACCCATTCAGTTTCGCGTATTTTGTCTGCAAACTGTGGAAAACTTTCCCAATCGTTCTTCGCTAATGTCCATACAATTTGACACCCTTAAATACCCATCAAACTGAACCAGTGCATCTAGTAATGACCCTTCCAATTTCCTCATGCATTTGTTTCCTCGCCCATTCATTGAATGGCCATCAATAGTGCTGAATAGCTAGGGGACGACAAAAAGGGATATTTATTTTTAATCACTTTTAACATTCATCCATGAGGTTGGACTAGGACGCGTTATCTCCAATCACAACGTGCGTAACCGTTAAGGGGATGGTACATCCGTAACCCGCTGCACCTAATAGAGCATTTTCCCATCAAGTTTTAACAGAATCTCTATGAATACTTTGGTGAAGGAATTGTATTGTTGACCATATCAATATTTATGATTTCATCGGTACCGCACAAGTTTGGAATGGTCAGCTATTGTGGAATGTGTAGATGAGCATTGAATTTTCGCACAAAATACACCCCCCGAAGTGTGCTTTTAAATTTATGGAATTTCTTTGAATAATTTCGGATCACTCGTCTAGAAGCGTTTGCAAAATATGTGACAATCGGTAGACCTGCTATGATGACAAGTGGGATTTGCGCTATGACAGCAGGGGAACTTTCCAGAAATGGTCACACTGCACGCCTTCCTCACCTCCACGTCAACATGACCCCAAGGGCACTGGAGGAGACAAAACATACGCGGATTAGAATCATCAGCACCACTTCAAGGGTTTCATCACCTCAGGACTCCGAGAGCGCGTCCACTCACAACAAGAACTACCGCCGATTGAACACTGATGGCTGCAGTAGAGGAAGCCTTTTTTTGAGGTTTCAACTTTGCCTTCCATATAGGAGTGGTTCTTTTCGAAATGCATCCCCATCAATGCAGAGTGGTATTGCAGCAAATGCAGGGAAACGGTCAGTCAATGCATTGTCGATAGCTAGGTCGCATATCTACCTGGTAGCCAACGCTCCCAGAAATTAAAAGTGTAAACCAGCACCTCAGTTGCATTTCGAAGCCTTCCCGCACACTTAAACACAAAACTTCAATAACTTGAAAGATGCTCCCCAATCAGTGCAGGAACAGATCCTAAACTGTGGCCCTACGTTACCCAGCATTTAACACAGCTCATGTTTTAATCTAGGAAGCATCACCCGCTTTTTATACAGCGACATATAGCACTGGATGCCTTCAAAAATACTGGTATTATGCACCAGTGAATCCACTACAAATGCGAGTTTCTTGTAATAACCGCAACTAAAGTACGCATACAAATAAACACAAGCCATCCTTGGTTGTTATTTAAAAGCTATAACTGAAATCAAAATCACATCTCAACAGTGCCTACACAATGTAGAAGCAGTGAAGGAAAACCAGTCAGCTTTCTGCAGGTGCACTTGAAGCGTCCTGTGTTTGACACTTCAAAACAGCCATTCTGTAGTGGCACCGATTCAGGTTCTCGGAAGACTACGCCATCAAAAATTCTATTGCTCCTCAGAACGGTTGACACCATTTCAAGTAAATAAAATGAATGGTTTGGCCATATTTGTAGGATCCCAAGCAGTTTTAATTATGCTAATTTGGAAGACAAAAGCACATACCAAGAAGAAAGGAGTAACAAAAACAAAGCTCAAATCGCTTGACCCTCCAACAGCAAGGTCGTAAAATTTTTGATGGCAAAGCTTACGTTAAAGGTCAATTTATAAAACTCCGACTACTTTCTATCAAGAAACAGAACGACACGCAGGGCGTCTTCATCTCTGCCCCTACAACTCTCATTGCTATGACGCAGTTATGATCGAACACAAAGACCATACTTGAAGCAGCAGGCAATTATTGAATGGCATGGAAAACAGAAAAGATTTACCTGCCCTTATTTAAGTATAAGGTTCGAAATGGGGCATTCAGTACCTTACTTCTAAGGAATCTCAGGCTCGCATTGCCCTCACGAAAATGGTACTGGTGGACCTCCAGGTTCTCCCGTTTTTTCTGTTGAATGTATTACCTAAGCCCATTCGCTGATCTTTATTCAATTTCTCGTTCTACTGAGTAGACTGTCATCAAACGAGTCAGTGGCACACCAGTGCAGCACTAAAAGTTACCAATTTGCAGCAGCTTAGTGAAGTCCGCTGCATGAGAGGTAGACAGCGAAACTCTAGCCACCAACCAGAGCTCATCACTCTCCCATTCGCTGAATAGCCAGTACCCGCACCTGAGACAACCCAAGCTGGCACTGCGGCTATTTATGTGCGAGTTTACCTCACCCTACTACCCACATACTACTCTTTGCCATTGGATAGGAACTTTATCAACATTTCACAAATTGGACTAACAAGAAGAAACAATCCCTGATTTGTAGAAGTGTGTTTTTTAAGGTCAAAAGCGTCATCAAGTGATGGATGACCTTAACTTGTATCCTAACTTATCTAAACGAAGACTGTGAGTGAAGAGTGTTAAGAGCAGTACATGGCTTTACTTTCATATCGTAAAATAAAATAGTTACGCCATCATGTAGATCACAATTGTGTCTAAACCTTCAGCATTCAGTTGGCACAAAAGTACACGTGACGATTTGAGATGGAGAAGGAGGCGCAGCTAGGAGTTCAATGAGGCAGACATTTGGGTAGAATGGAAGCTGCTCACGATGGCCTGCGACGCTGCTGCAACATGAGAAAGTGCTGACGGGCTCGCGCAAACATCTGTTGCTTTCTTTGAGACATCAAAGAGGAACCAGAGACCTGTTGCACCTCAGAGGAGGGTTCGCGTTCTGCTTCTGTGAATGCTTCCTCAGTCTCCCAGGGTGGAGGAATAGAAGTGGAAGGGGCCATATTTTCACTGGATGGCTAAAATGAAAATGCGAACAATGGGCCTCGCGTAATAATCGAGCAGTGCGTACAGATTAGTTGATTTTCGCCAATACCAGAACTTGTCGGAATTAATTAAGAGAACCACACAAACGTACAGACGTCTACGGGCTCCAAATTTACACTATAAATGATTACTGCGTAGATACTTCATTAGAGCTAATGCTAATAATACTGAGATGTGAGGCACAAAAAGTTGTCGTCATGAGATGTGATTAATAAACAACACGACGAAGGGAATGGATTCACGACAGGTGAGATGAGCCGGCCTAATAAATGTGCCTTTGTTGCACAGAATTCAAATGAACCCAAAACTGGAACACAGAAAGGAGAATGAGAATGTGCTTGAGTATGCTCAATTAATGCCCTACGCATAACTTGCGACTATGTATCGCGTACCCTCTCGTAAGTACTGTTAGGATTGATGCCCTCCTGAGGAGATTCCTCAAGGGACGAGCCGCCCTCAGTGGCCACCAGGCGCCCTGCAAGAATGTTGTCAACCGTAGCCTCGGGTACACGAGTCACCACAAGGTCAGCCAGAATTGCCCTCAGTGGGACGTCAGGAAAGGCCGCAGCAATCTGCTCCGCCTGAGCGCGCATGCTAGACGAGAGACTGCGCACCAAATAGCGACGACGATGCACACCATCAGCAGTAGTGGTGCGGAAAGGAAGCAGTCGTGAAATAATTCTTGTCGATACACCCTGTCTTTGATTCGGGTGCTGCTGTATAACCGCTGCTGGCGATTCATCCGTCGGTCGATTTGCTGGAAGGGGCGCCACATGCTGTTCGGTCTGAAAGATGCCAACAGCTATTGTATAATTACATACGAAGCATACTCTGGTGTCTATGCATGATCATACGGCAACTGGTACGTCGCGCTGACGCGCCACATGCTCCCCGATCAGCCTAAGTTCATAAAATGGCGTTAACGCTAAGCTAAATTAAGATATAATGACCATATTTGCAGCCCATCACGCAAAAAATAACAGCAACAGTGTTCTGGCTGCGCGGGGAACTACGATTATCGAAAGCCGTATATTCGGCCAACTTGCAAGAAACAGAACATGTATCTGAAAAGGTATCTATGGTAGAGTCCACTATATTTCACACAAATATTTCATTAATAGGGAGTGCAAAAACTTACAAGAATGTACATTAGCTTGAAAGAGGAAATAAGCCCCTCAAGACTGCCAATGATCAGCATGAAAGAGTGAAAACACGTAAGAGGCGTACCTCGGAGAATTCAATATCAAGGGCAGGCAACCACGAGATATAGTGCGAACCATCAAAGCGATAAAAACGACTGCGAGTCGTTGACTGGATGACTTGGTCATGTTGGTGCTGATCGCTGGCTGCTACACCATGATTCGTCTGAAAACCAACATTAAATCACTGTCCTAAGTCTGGGTAATATTATCCTCCATTAGCCGTATGCTAAGGTGATTAAATGAGCTAACAGACGGCCCAGGACGAATGAATGAGTAATATGAGAAGACACGGAAAGTGTACCTGAATGGTTTCATTCGCAGATGGTTGAGGCGCATGCTGCATCAAGTGTCTACCAGGGCCCAAGGTGACGCGGACGCTGAGATCAAATGAAGGACCGGTGGCACGAGCCAGGCCACGCTGTCTTAGACGAACCAGCATATTGCGCGTGGCCTGCTGATTCTCCATAGCTTGTTGGGGAAGGGCTTCCGCATCTCCCCTATCAAACAAGTTGAAAAGATCACGCATAACTGCCCCAATTACACTCGACCGTTGCGTTCTACGTTGACGACGTGACATCTGAGGCAGAATACGATGTCTGCAAGTGGGACAACTGAGATCCTGCTCAATCCACATAGTTAAGCAAGTCTCGTGAAAACAGTGATTGCAGGGCAGCCTCCGCCAATTCCACAGGGGATCCCAACATATGGCGCATGTTTCCGGTTCTGAAGGCCGTTTATCCTTACTTTTATCCACATCAATCATCTACAGGAAATAAATGAGGCTTGGCATACTGAATTTATAGAAAAATTGGGCTCAATCGACCTAAATGCTTGTTTCAAAGCTCAAAGCTTGACTGAGAAAGATAGCATAGATACGAAACACTGCCGAAATGTCATTCACACTAAAACGAAGATACTAAACGCACCTCTCGATCGATATGCTCTAGTGGAAATTCTTGACGAACAGCTCTAACGTGATTTTGGTAGGCGAAGTGACGACGAAGACGCCGAGCTAGACAACCATAGCTGATGAATATCTGGATGCAAATAATGGGACTCGTTAGAGACGCCATTCGAGTCCAGATCAACATATGCACGTGATTCGAAAAATGAAGAGTGAGAGTGAGCACATCAAACACTAGATTGACATTGTAGAGCCAAACGGCTTTGTCAAAGGACGGCATACGACGTGCCCATGCAGTCCCATCCAACACACCAACAATCATTATAAGTTCAATTCTTAGCAGGAGAGTCAGGACAAGAATTGAATCGGAAAACATAAATACCAACACATGGATAATTTGGTAAAAATCCTCGGAAGCATCGTCTGCACAATCAAATGTACTGGATTCCTCGAGTAGGACCTCTTTAGAGCAGTGAGAACTTAATTCCCCAAATATGTCGGCCTCCGGAGTAACATCCGAAAGATAATAGCAGAATTTGAGACCAAGCGAGAGGAGAGCCAGAGTCCCACAATTCAAAGCAATAAGCATACTACCAAAGCGTAGCCATTGCCCTCGTGTAGCATTGTTTTTAGCGAAGAGTTGTTCACATCGAGGACGCGCCAAACGTGTAAAGCCATACAAACAACTGAGGCAACCGAACCACAAAGTCCAACCCAACAAACTGCTCCACTTCGTTGAATTAATCACGCCAATTAAAAAGACCGACCTTGACAATGCAAATTGCACCAACCTCTCGCGTATGAATTGGGGTTCTGAGCCAACAAGGATTCCAAAGAAAAAGTACTGCAACCCCTTCACCAGAGACATAAGAAGGCAAAATACCATATTAAACGCTGCCACAACAATGCAGCTATCCTGCATAACCTGTTCTAGAGTAGATGGATTCTTCATTCTCATTGAAGTGTTGCTTTCTTCGGATTCGTGGGAAGGATACTGTCGATACCTCCATAGCGCCAAACATGAAAGTACGATTGAAAACACCCCATAAGAAAACAGCCGAGATGTTGGCAGTTGTGAGAAAAGGACGGTAGCCATCGCAAAAACCGGTAGAAAAAGAGAGGTATGAACCGTATATGCTGGTGGCGATGAATTATTACTCGAGCATTAGATTAGTCGTTCTGAAGAACCACGAAACTGACAAACAACTATGTCGCCGCCTTCGATACGATAGCCAAACAGCCAGACATATGCCGATGACTAGTGATAAGTTGATTGGTCAACCGCGATGTGGATAGGACAGAGGAAAGAAAAAAGCTGCGGAAAAGCATTAAAAGGTTAAATTAATGAAGAGTTGGGGCTAAAAATAGAAAAACGAAGGCAACAAAGCGTTATACGCAAAGGAGCATCAAAATAAAAGAGAGAAACTGCAAAAACTAGACATTCCGAATAAAATTACTTCAAAAATGACTAGGAATCTATGTAAGATCCTTAAACATGAAACTCGAGTCGCATAAATTGTTTTGGAGGTCTTAAAACCAACGAAGGTATCTACAGAAACAACAAATAAGTCGATGAACCTTATAAATAGACATAGCTTGGATTTGAAGTAAGGAATTAATGCTGTTTTAATAGCATTTTAATAGCTATTTTATTCGCAGTGCAGTAACAGGTAACAAAAGAATTTAAGTAAATCCCTATAAAGCAAATTTTTACATGTTCCACAGGCCTTGGAAAGCTCGGCACACATTGTGCTTCATCACTCAAACAATTAGGTTTCCGTTTAAGATATTTCTTTACTTTTCCCATCATTTTTTATATCCGCTACAAGAAGTTTGGATCATATTTCAGTCTTCATTATAAGCACAAACAGGAGACATGGCAACGAAACCGAATCACTTGGTCTCCAAAGAGCGACTACGTTGGCTCGCTACCAGTTTTAAGCTGTCTTCCCACCTCTTGCCTGCGAAGTGCACATCAGTGTCTTGTACATCTGATTAGTGACATCGTTTGGGTCATGTTAGAGCTCCTTTAGCTCTTGCGCGCGTTGGCAATGCATTTTGTGTATTAGACCGTAGCCCCATGAGGCATTGTAATGGTTGGGCAGGATATATATTCGATATAGAGTAGTGTTTGGACTACTGAAATGGACCAGAGTCCCCTTCTCCCCGCCAATGGGGGTACTAGGCTTGCGTACCCAACCAATGCTGAGAGCTACTTCGGCATCTAACGCATCTCACAAATATAACTCCTTGCTTCTTCAGAAAGTAAAAGAAACTGTGCATACTGCAAACCAAATGCATTTGTGACAACGGATCGTTACTTTATAAAAACTTATAAAAACATTTATTAAATATCATTATCAATACATTTGCTTCTCGAAATGCTTTGAAGCCAAATTTTTTATGGATTAGTTTAACAGCGAAGGTCTCTTACGGTTACGAACCATAGACAAAAATAAAATATTTTCACAATAGCTCGTGTTAGTATATTTATATATGTTTGTAAGAGATAATGAGCTTTTGCAACTTAAAATTAATCGCTATTGACCCCAGTGATAATGCCGATGGTGAGCACCATGTAGCATGTTTGTATGGTGATGGATCCAGTGCTTGTTGTTCTGACGTGTGCTTTATGTATTTTGGCGTTTTTTGTCTTGTTCCTTGAAGGACGTATATGGCAAAGTAAGTTTAGAGGTTATTGCTCTTGATTATAAGCGTAGTTATAAGCTTAATGCTTTTACCTCAGGTCACTATGTGTTTATCATTTTTCTGTTGTAGAATCTTCTCGAGGCAATGGGAGACAGGGTTCATCGAATAGACGTCGCCCTGGCAATGCAGCAGCTCGCCGCTATCAACAACGGTCTACCGCTTCCACCTCTCGAGCGCCTCTGCTCATGACAGAGTCCGACTTGGATTCCCCTAATGAAGGCAGGGATGACGATGGCTCAACAGGAACCGACTCCGAGGCAAAGCCTGTGATGTTACTTCCAAAAAAGAAGATAGGGGTCAAAAAGGCCCAAAAGTTGGCTGAGAAAGAACGTCGAAAGGAGGAACGTGAAATGGAGGAGAGGTACAGAGAAGCGATGCGAAGGAAGGAGGACGAAGAAATTAAGAAAAGAAAAGATGCTGAAGCGAGAGAAGCTGCTGCCGAAGCAGCTCAAGTGAGTATTTTATTCTGAGCCGTTTTGCTGTTGTAACTTTCTGTATTTTTATTATAGTGCTTGTGGTATACATTTGAGTCATTCGCCTGGTTTCCTTCTGAAGTCACCATAAAAGAATTAAACAGAGTTGGATATAGAGTTGTTCAATGCCATAAAAGTTGGTTGCTCAAGTTTATCTGAAACCTGGTCTTTGTATTCTTGTGTATGTGAATCTCGTGTGGTTTACTGCTCTACATAATCTTGTGTTAGCCCGAGTTCTGTAACGTTTGTCTCTGATGCTGGACTACCTTGAAGTTTTGCGGTATCATAGTGTTCTTTCGTTGCGTAAGGTAGTTCTCTTTATTCTGAAAAGCTTGTCGATCATCTAATGCTACGCCTGTGAAGGGAACTTTTTATAGGCAATGGCAGAAAAGCAACTGAAGCTGGAGCAGGAGATGCGGGAGCAGGCTGAGTATGAGCGGCTGAAGGCTACCTTTTCGATTGAGGGTGAGGGTGTTGGTGTTCGGCCGTTGGACGAAGAAGCCGAGGTGCAACTCAACCACGATTTTGTTGAGGCAATTAAGGAGGCCAAACTGATTTCTCTAGAGCGACTTTGCGTAATGTTTGATATGAAAACTGACGTGAGTTGGCATTATGTAGTTCTCAATTTGCACTCCATCACGTTCACTAGCTTTAATTTTGCAGGCCTGTGTAGAGAAGATTCAGTGGTTGATTTCAGAGGGCACACTGGGCGGCGTTCTGGATGATCGTGGCAAGTTCCTGTGTATAGAACCCAAAGAATATGAGGCAATCGCCAAGTTTATCGAACTGCGTGGTCGCGTCACAATGAGCGAACTCGTCGAACACGGCAATAAGGTGGTCAAAGCTCGCGCGTAAACACCTCCTTGGTTTGATAGGCCTTCGATCCCTTACCCCTCATCATTCTGGGCTGAGTTATGAGGCTGTAATATTTACGTGAGATTTTGATCTTCTAATCACTGGCGGTTTGATCTTTGAATACGTGAAACCATTTGAGATTGAGGTAACTCAATTCTTACCCCTTAAGTGTTACGCGTGGTGCACTTAATCTTGTTTTCACATCTTTGCGAGTGTTCCAGGCCATCCACGTGTCACTATTACTTGTTTTTGACGATGATGCTACTTTGATGGCCGTCAAGTGAGCTTACTTGTCAACTCTTATGAGACTGGCTAGTACGCTTTAATCGATGCTCATTACCGAGCCAAACGGTGACTTCCGATCCCGTTCTGCCTGTATTTTCTGTGAATGCAGCCCTCAAAGCCAACGCATTTATTACAAGTGCGATATGTTCAATTCATAAAAAGGGAAAATTAAACAGCGAAAAACAATGGAGTGCAAAATTATAGAATCACGGGTGTGATATGGTGTTAGCACAGCCTGAATGGATCAACACAGGGATGGTGGGAGGCGCTACTGAGGCTTTTCAAGCTCGCATAGGGTAGAAAGATGTCCTAGTATCGACTCCTGGACCAGTGAGTTGGTGGACTGGGTTGCTCCCGTTGATGTCTGTGGATGATTCCGATTTGCAAAAAGGCGTTGTAGAAGACCAGGTCGCTGGGCCTGCTGCGTGGCGGCGCTATATTGGACTACCAACCTTTGAAGGGTGCTAGCCTGAAGAAATTCCTGACAACGGGGAATGCTGCGTTAGAGCTTATATTCTTTAGACATGTGAGACAAAAAACTGCAATGTCACCTTCTTTAGGGTGGGATTCACTTCGAAAATCCTTCGCATGGCCCCCAAGGCAGCCTCTTGAACATCTAACGATGAGTCCGTGCATCCAGACTCTAAGAGACTGGAGGAGAAAGGGTCAGGCGGTGTTTTTGTGAGATAATATCAGCTGAGAATCGTACACCTACCAACTGAGCATTCGAGTGTCGACGATCGAGTCAGTCTCCAGGGCGTTCATAACCTGACACTCGAAGAAGCCTGCGACAGTGACCAGGGTTTACACTTCCAATAAACAAATCTCCTACTAAATACCTTAGGATTCTTTAAGGGGTCAGGGAAGAACTAAAAGGCGCTTTAACCTCAGGATCAAATAAATATTTCAAACATTTGCCCCTTCGTGACGATAGCTGCTGATTGGTACTGTCCAAAAATAATGTTTTTGATGCATACAATAAGTCGCTGTCTAGGCAAAGACATCTCAAAATTTGTACGCCGTATTGTGAAACAGTAGCGAGGCGTCTAGGAGGGCTTGTCTCGAGTCATGCGATCGTGATTTGATGGTGTATTTTACGTTCTAACAAAGCTTTTAAAGAGGAAAGAGCGATCTAAGCTTATCAAACGGTTAATTGCGTTTAGTTGCTATTATATTACGAAGAAAGTAGGATGAATGGACATATACCACAGGCTGCCACACGGATCGCGGGGTTATGGTCGACACTCAGAAGGTTTTCGAGGGTGCTGATTAGTGCAGAATCGGGTTTGGGGGCAGCCCACCTGGAGATGAATGCGAGAAGGGTGAGGGCGTAGTAGCGGGCAGCAGCATTCGAGCTACCCAAGTAGTCATTCCCCTGCAGTGTGGTGAAAGAACTAGTGGCAAATGCAGAGAGAGCGGGGAAGTTTGATGCTGGCGAGGTGCGCGCATTCTCAAAGATAGTGAACGTTGAAACGAGAGCTGAGAGAGACCACAGAATCCCTGGTAAGGGCCGCCCTTGTGCCAGCATTTGTTTTAAAACGGGGTTGGATTTCTCGCCTGGAAGGGGAGTTGCGGCTCGCTTGTAAAGGGTGAGCAGAAGCTAATATCCGCTGAATAATTAATACTGGCTATTCGATGAAAAGTAGGAGGAGGAGTATGTGGTGTCACGTATTAGGCGCGTGGAACAATGCATGTGTCTGGTATTGATAAATTAAATGCAGTTAGGTCCCAGTATAGGTGGGGCGCATTTTAAAAGGGACAAGTTGGAAACCATTGTTGATCACACACACATGAACAAAATTCGCACCAGTGAATTGGCGGGCGGTTTATGCTAAGGACGGCAGTGGACAACTCACTGTCTTCAATAGAAACGATCTCAAAAGCGAGCTGTTGTAGCAGAGCCTGCACTTGGCCCTTGGAGTGCGTGGGTGCGGAGCTTGCCGTGACGTTGGGAGAACCATGTGATTCGATCACTTTGAAAAAGAGGTGAGTAAGGAATTTGGAGGCTGATTCGGATAACACCCTGTCGGAGGAGCGTAGGCTGCCAACCACAAGTTCCACGAAGCTCTTCAGTGGAATAATTGCAAACTAAGGGAATGGTCATGAGCACTTCAAGGCTTTCCAAATGGTGATAGCGGAAGCTAACCTATACCTAGCTGGATTGGTAGGTACCCTCATAGTAACTGATTTATTGATTCACAGACAACGGATGTCAAATTAAGTTTAAAATCTTGGTGACTTAGTGTTAAGGAGAGACGATTAAAACGGGTAAGTCAACTGAATAACGAACCGGATTGATGTTACCCTCAGTTGTTTTAATAACCGCCAAAATTGACTCAATGAAAGGTTTAACCAGTTGGGACTGTTCGGAGAGGCGATCGCTTGCGCACCAACGACGCTCTGTGGGACCGCCCCAGAGGCCGACGAAGAAGGGATGCTCGGCACTGGCGGGCGCGTTGGGGGCGAGACCCCACGATGCAACCTCGAAGAAGCACCTCCCTGCATCTCTCGCGTGATCTGGCATTGTCAATGAGGTCTTTTCTGAAGTCTTGGTCAGAAAGACGGCCAGCTGGCCCAGAGCAGTTAGAGTGCCACCGGTAGCGAATGAGCTTTTAAGGGAATCGGTAAATAAAAATAGAGTACCTGATTTCCTTAGATAGCAAGTTTGGGGGAGAATATCAGCAACATTTAATTCAAACTCATAATAGAAGATAAATCACCACTACCTCAGTTGTCTTTCGATTCACCACCTTCTGGCCGATTTTTGAGAGATTGGGGATGGAAAAGCTATGCGTTAACAGGAGTTTCGTTAGCGCACTAATGCAGCATAATTGGCACAAACATTGAAAGGTACACAAATAGTACATCTACAAGCGCTTTAGAAAGTTCATTTTGATAAAAGAATGTCAAGGCTGGAAAGGAGTCAAGAACAATGCATGTAGCAATGAGCCATAGTGCATGGGAAAAGGGATGTCAATCACCTGTAGAGATTCACATTCAAAGTTCTTTCTAGCTGATACCTGCAGGTAGCTAAATTTGTGCATTGACTGCACTGGTTCAAATACACAATTACATCTAATGATAAAAAAATCAACAGTTCTTTGGCATCTTACGGCAAAATGACCGGCAGGTATTCCGCAGTATTTTTGGTGTTTAGCGGCAATTCAAGAATATTTACTGCTGAGTGTGAAATGTCGACGAACTTGCCGCTGTCAATACTGAAGTAGAAAAGAGGATATTCATGAAGCTCCGACAAGAGGAAGCAAGATAACACCAAAAAGAAGCAACGAACCTGCGATGCGTTTTGGGGAGGAAAAGGAGGAAATTTAAGCAGGCTAGAACATCGCTCGTTTCATCACGCAATGAATGCAGCAGAAGACGTGGTTCCTAAGATTGCATAAACCGTGTCATATCAATAACGCCAACGACGTTCTGTGGGACCGCCCCAGAGGTCGACGACGAAAGTATACACATTGGAAGAGTAAAAATTTTCAATGCAAAGATAAGTGACATAAGGAACGAGGAATAAATGCAAGCAGCATGATTCAAGTTTTCCAGTGGCCACAGTGAGGAAGCTTTACCTTTTGGACGAGTTTGAGAGCCAGTTGGAGGACGTGGAGAAGGCCGGTGGGGGAAAGGAGGCGCCAGTCCAGAAGAGCGGTGCGATTTCCGCGCTGATGGTGGCGAGCAGACACGTCGAGTACCTGTCCAATGGTTGGCCACAACCGCGACCACACCTGACCCTCCAGCAGGCGCTTTAGCAGCAACGTCCACATGTGCTATGCGGGCAAGGCGGTAAAGACGGTGTTTCAAATGCGTCTAAAACACTACTGCAACATAGCCCTGCATTTTTAATCTCGATATAAGGCTTAGATTGTCAAAAAGGAGAGCAAAGGCTTGAGATTGCAATATATATCTGTTGTAAGGCCTGAGGTCTTCATGATATTTGGCCACTAAAAATACGTTTGATATTACGTGCCAACAGATAACATTGGGTTAATAGATGATTTTTTAAAGCATTCTACTCTCCTCGGTGCCCCTATTTCGTTTTAGATAGGCTCTATGCTGATATCGCATCCCCCTTCTGTAGAATCAGTCATTTTAGTGCTGTCCACAGAATCACTGAAATTTTTCTCAGAAAGTCCGCATATGAAAAGCAAAAACTCATCCCACACAGGATTTGGCGTAATTAATTACTTAAAAGGCAAACGATTGAAAAATAAAGAGTCTTTAACACATCCGACAGGCTTGCATACAATTAAGTCGGTAAACCAGGAATGATATTGTTGTGACTGCCCTTCATTCCCAAAGAAGCCACGGTATAGAGAAATTGGGGTGTAAGATGGAGACGACGCAAGTCCTCCATAGACAAGCATAACAGCTTTAAAAATGCAATTTCCCATTCTTAAAAGTTCAACAGTAAGAATGTATGTAGAAATAAAGTCGCAAGAAGCCAGCATCTGTTAAAAACATTTAAGTGATTGCTGAAGCTTTTGAGGCATATCTCCTCGCGACATTAGAAGTCTATTGAATCAAGAATCATTAATGCAATTGGAGTGATAGATGAAGAAAGTCAAGTTAGATTTTTCCAGTCCACCGTTTAACTTACGAATCAGAAGTACAACTATGGCTGCTGTCGATGAATACTAATTGCTTAACAATGCCCACAAATGTAACTGACTTGGTAAAGCAAAGTCACTTCATCGCATCGATACAAAAGGCCGTTCAGCCAAAATGAAGACCCATTTTAACAAAAAGTCGGTGTTGAGGAACAGAGAATGGGAATCGACATACTGGATGCGCGGAACAGTAATGTACGAGGTGAAAGAGACCATCCAGCCAACCCTTGTCTCGAGGCCAGGGCGTCTGGGGGAGACCGAAGAGGACTGCCGCTGCTTCCTCCTCACTTTGCGAGGTGCGGCCAACTGCAGTAGCGATGGTAGTAATGGAGGAGCAAGAGGCGGAAGTGGAGGAGGGAGGTCGAGCAGCAACCAGCAGACGTTCGCGCGCATCTCGGCTCTGTACCAAAGGACTACTCAGCACGAGCAGCAACACCCGCGCCAGATCACGCGCTTCCACCACCGGAATCAGCGGTTGATGATGCATCATTTCCCCCAGCAATAGACCCATTGCTGCCTAAACGCACATCAGCGCGCAATGCGTCAAGAGCAAAATTAAAAAATGTTATCATACCGCGTGATTCGGTAACTGCGAATGTGTGAAGAGAGAAGCGAGTTTTTTCACTTTCACAGAGATTCTAAAATGCCAAAACAGGTACTGAAAACAAATGCGTAGCATTTTCCCTGGGATAAATTATTCGAACAAATAGGCTTTTGAAGCAGCATTAGTTCAAGTCTAAGACAAGAAATGAAAATTTGCTCCTGACTTACGAATTGGGCACTGAACGCAGCAACATTATTGCGCAGCTAAGTGAGAGAATGGCAATCTCGATAAGACGGACTGTCTTCGGTTCGGTCTCCTGCAACTGCAATGTAGATGAGCGTTTTCACAATGAGCAATCGCGCATGAGTCATGAAATTCTCAAGTTTTGATCCGCCAAACTATGTCGACATAATGAACCCGTAACAGCAAATGTGCTTACAATTCGAAGGCTACCATTGACAAAAAGTTAAAATAACACGCGCTTTACTGAAAAGTTTTGTCTGCACTATTTAAGATGCTGCACGACCAAATTAAGTAGCATGATAAGCATAACATAGCGACGTATACATACCAAAAACTCCAGGATGCCCATCAAATTGTCAATGTAGCCTGAATCATCCGAAGTCAAAAGTATGGCCAACGAAGGGGCGTTCTGCATGCATTCATAGAGGATCTACACAAATACAAAGAGTTTACTAGAAAATATACGGATATGAACGATGCTATTCTACCGCAACAGATTCTGTGACGCTAATTCGCAAACCAATTCTTTCCTTCAAAAAGCCATTGATTTCATGATTTCATTGAGTTGTAGTCTTCTAACTCATCTAATCCTGTTATGAAGGGAGTTTGATGGAAACTGAAGCTTACACTTGCAGCTAGAGTGCATACGTTGGTTTCACGGATGGCGCAAACAAGGGTCTGAAGGTACTCCTTCATGTGCCGATCACAAAGACGCGAGCCCATGTAGGCGGCCATCTAAAAGCAACACAATGACAGCATCAAGCATAAAGGAAAAGGTGAAAGAAGAAACAATAAACGCACATTAAAACGTATCTGAGACCTTATAGGAATAAACCAATTAATCGCACCTGTTCACTGCAAGTATTTATGAATTTTCCATAACTTCCCATGGTTATTGAGCACGAGGAATTGTAAAGCTTACCCGTCTTATTGATAAACATAGCAAGGCCGCGCAAAAACGCCGGATTTCCTCACGTGAAAATTCACTTCAAAAAAGGGGTAAATAATTAAATACCTAGCCCATTTGCACCGAACCCATGAACTCCACGCTCATTGTAAACTATAGTCTCGTGAGTGCTACAACTGACGCACTTGCTGTGGAAGCGCAGGGAACACCTGCTGCGCAGTTGGATCCAGTTCATATCGCAAGGGATCTGTCAAGAGAGCTAGAATGATTATGACCTTCTCGCGGATGCCGTCTGCGTGCTCCCGGGTCCTCTGAAGAAGGGCAGGATACGTGCTGAGCGCCAGGCTGGGACATGCGGCTGGAAATACAGTTTTAGGCACAATAACTTAACCTCCTGTCGTATTAGTGACATTACTTCGTACACCACCGAAATGACTATTGAAACATTGGTGAATGAGGTAAACCTATGATCGTTGATCAAATAACACTTAAATATAAAGATTACCTCATTTTAAGCCCGCATGGTTGGGCCTGAGCCCCCCATTTGCTATAGAATGCTTCGGGGAGGTGTAGCAGTGAAGGAAAACTTGCTTTCATATGTGCACATATTATCCTACCTACTTCGCCATATTCGCGTTATTCACTCCCAACAGTGCACGAATAAAGCCCATATGGCTGGCGCGGATAAGGTGATCTGGTTTAGGAGTAGATTAAGCAAAAATACCTGCCTTTTGAAGTCCTGCCTATTGAAGGGAATTGCAAGAGAACATCAATGGAAGAGGTGCAATCGGAGATGGCCGCAGAGAGAAACTGAGAGATAATTGAGTTGGGCCATTTTCGAAGGCATTCAAGAAAGTAGCGAAGACACTTAAAAATGCAAAAGTAAATAATGCAAATAAAAGAAGAATGGGCACAAAACCAGTTATTATGTAATTGATGGAGTGACGGTAGAGGAGAAGTTGCAAACTTGAAGCATTCATCGACACAATAGGGGGTAGTGTTTTATTGTTTGGCAACGTAAATTTTGGGAGTTGAGGTTCGCCTAATAGGTAACTTATGAAGTCTAGACAACGCGACATTCCCCGTTCTACTTGAACACAAAGAGAAGCATCTAAAGGAGAAGGGAGCATAGAGAAATCCCACACCGAGGGACGGTGGTAACATCGTTTGCTCACTAGAATAGTCTGCTCGCCGCGAATGAAATCGGTGTCGCGGGTGAGGCAAAGGAGAGAGGGCACCAACTGCAATAACTTCAGACCCACACCCACGTAAGTGGCTTGCCTAAAAAAAATGACAGCAACTTTGAGTTATCGAGCACATTAGGTGAAGATGCTCAGTTCCTTCGGTAAAAAAGTATTTTTACACAAGGGTTTTTACTAAACGAATTTTGAACCAACTAGACAATTATTATATGATGCGCAAAGTCCGCATTTTTTAATATATATGTGAACCCAATTTGCAACTCAAAGCCGAGTCCCTCAAATGCATCAAAAGATTGTCGAGATTGTTAAAAATAAATTATTCTACCTCCTGTCACCAAACTCATTAGAGCAAAGAAACGCAATACATCCGATAAAGAACTATTGTAAAGTTATAGAGCTCGCTAAAAACTATTAGCAGACTCACGCAGACTGCGACGGATCCGGAGTGTGCGCAACCTCACTGACAAAGTAGGCATTTACCGTGAAAACGACTCGCAGCAGGGGATTCTGGGACCAGGATTGCTGAAATGAGAAAATTTTGAATTCAGCAATAAAGTGTAAAATAACGATGGTAAGAGGAGGGCCTGTGATAAAACTTACAGAGAGAAAGGATTCCTTTTTCAATAGTTCAGCTAGAAGTTGAATGAAGAACGTAGGAACGTTGGTGCGTTCGTAAAAGTCGACGAGAATAAGAACGTTGCTAAAAATCAAGAGATGCAATTCAGAGAAAAGTTGCAAAAACAACTCAAATGGTCTTAGTGATAAAGCCAACAAAAGGTCTACATTTGGGAGTGTGCGACTTTTACTGGATTGGCAATGACTACACAAACACGAGCTACTGTCACCGTCACCAGGTTACGCCTATGAAGGCGTGAGCTATCCCATTAAGGCTGAGTCGCTTCAATTTGCAGACGCACTAGTATCCACAGCTACCTAGCCTCTACTCCGTTTGGACAACCCTGCACCTAAGTTGTTAGGCAAATTCCCTTCCTATCCTTGAAAACGACTTGATGATTCCAACACATTGGCACGAAAAATAGTTGCATTTGTCATCCCAGAGACACACCACCTAATTAATAGGGAAGTTTTCAATAGACGAAAACGATTGAATAAAAGCTACATTAATAACCTCATTCAAAAGGGGCCATAATTTTGTCCTTGTTTCGAATGCGCAAAAGTGGTTACGATGACATTTAGACTCACCACTCAACAGTAATGACATTAGAGACGACGGCAATGATGGCTTCCAGATGTTGGGCTGCCTGAGTAGGTGTGGGGGCGGAAAGAGACGGGGGAAGTTCACCAGCAAGGAGGTGGGCCCACCACGTGGCTTTACCGAGGGTGGCGCACAGACTAGATACGAAGCGGGTGTCGCACATCAGCACGAGATCCCACACTACGCCTGTCCGCGCCACCAGAGCCTCAGGACTCACCAGCCGACCTGCCAGTGCCTGAGCGTCGGCCGCACCCGCTGGTCGGCCACCTTCGCGCACACGCCCAAGAGCCTCCCAAAGCCCCAAATCCCACCGACTCAGGCACCCCAACCACGAAACCAATGCCTCCGACACTTCCACCGTCTGTCCTCGTGTCGGTGGCGGTGGCGACGATGGCAGCACCTAAAGTGGAGTCCTTACCAATAGTGCCTTTTTTCATACTCGGTCTACTCCTTAATCAATGCATTTATAAATACCGCACAGTTCGTTTAACAAAAACAATAAAACAGCAGTCTCAGTGGGGCAAAAAAAACCGCATGTCACAAAATTAGCTGTGATGAGCTTGTGCATAAAGAAAAACAAGTTCACTAACATTAACCACGTTTTCAGTCACCGTGAGGGCGGTCTGACGATTGATCAAGGGTTTTGACGTATTAGAAGTAGCCTCCGGACACGCTGCAGCGGAATCCTTTGAGAGAGTGCGAAGGATTCGACTACTCATGGGTCGGGCCTTCATTTGGGTCTGCCTTTCTTTCTCAAGCGATTGACTGGCTGTCAGGGGCTGAGTAAATGGACTTTTCAATTGCTTGGTCATTGGAGAAACTGAACAAAACGAAATCGAGGCCATACAACAAACCACACTTTACTAAATATGAAGCTCGTCAAATTCGATCAATACTGATGAATTTTGAGAGATACTACCGAGTTGAGGTATCGCAGAATGTAAATAATGACCGATTCCGTCTATCCATTTACCCGTTTTATGGTTGCTACCTTCCTAATCTTACGAATAATGATAACAATAATAATAACATCAGGGATAAAGACGCAGCAGAAGAGGATGCTTATACCGTTAACAAGATCCGCGACAAATGGATGCAAGAGAAGATCAGGCCATTGGAGTCTCCGCCTATAATCCTTTTCCAATAGACCAGCTAGAAAGCTCTTAAACATGGGAGACATCTCATCACTCCACTTGACTTTGTTATTGGTAATCATCTTGACAAGTTGAATAATACTGCTGGTGTAGAACGGGGGAGTGCCGACGGCCAACTCATAAAGGATGCAGCCAAGGGCCCAGAGGTCGGCAGTGTGATCGTAGGGCCGCTCCTCGACAATCTCCGGAGCCATATAGAGCGGCGTACCCTTGATTGACGTAAGCACAAGGGTGTTGAAGCTCATTGCTCGAGCAAAACCAAAGTCACACAATTTCACCACTCCTCCATGTCCAAGAAGGATGTTCTGTGGTTTCATATCTCTATGGAGAATACGATTCGCATGGAGGTAGTATAGAGCCGACACCAACTGTGCAGCTATTGACTGAATCTATGAAGCAACTCTACAAGACAGAATACATAGACAAACCACATTCTCAGGGAGGCATCTGTCATCTTCGAGAATTTGAAAAAGGTCTCCCTCGGCATATTCTGTAACAGCGACCATCTCCTTTGGCGTCTCAAATGCATCAACAATACCAATTATGTTTGGGTGGTTCAAGGACTTCATAATTTCAATCTCCTTTTTCAAATTCTGAAAAGCCCTATCACTTTTGTCCGATTTTGATATGAACTTAAGGGCTACAGTCTAGAGAAGTAAAAATCCACATAAATAAGTAAATTCGTACTCGTCCCGTATAACGTTTACGGCCCCGGTGAACGCGTCCAAATGAACCCTCGCCTATACATTCAAGAACGTGATATCGATCCATGGATAGCAAGAGGTCTGTTGCGGTGATCCTATATAAGATCGAACCGATGACGGATAAAGACCATATACCTCAATCAAAGTTACCAACATACACAATGATAAAGCGATTAAAAATAAAAAGGCAGAGCTCGAGTTTGTAGTACGGAAGAAATAGCTACATAACATTAAAAATAAGAACCAGGAAATGACAACAAAGTAGCCAAAGTATCTCATAATGAGAGCAGAAAAATAGTAGCCATCTGCGTAGTCAGTTTAAAATAGAAAAGACACTATAAGCTTATGTTATTGAAAGTAAAGAAAGTAAGTAGGAGGGTGAACAGAAAATTTTAACGCGAACAATCCAGTCGGTTTCGAGGGCAACGATAACCACCGCATTCAGGAAGGTAAAAAAACAATGGACTTAAAGCGAAAACCGAACCTCACGCACATAGAAGTACAAAAACCGACCTACTTAAGCGTATATTGCACCCTGCTCTCTTAATAAGAGCGGCATGTTTTTAGGTTATATTAGCAAAATAATGAACACAATTCAAAGTGTTATATTTCGACGAAAATTAGGTAAAAAAAAATTATAATGAACTTAAATGGCAAGGATATCTTGTTACCGTCAAGGCGAAAGCAGTTTCCTTGTTATAAGTATATCGCTGAGCTTTTATCATTACAAAATGCGATGTAAAATGCGGTGTGAGACAGGCGAGTAGATTGGGATTACGTTGCAAATGGAATGGTGCCGAATAAACTGAAAGAGAAAGTAACCTTTTAGGATTTTAAATAGATTTTTTCTGCATGAGCACATTGCGTTCATGTGTCGATTCAAGATAATGATGCAAACCTAGTCAGACAGAAGAAAAGGAGCTCTGGAGAAGTGTATAGAAAAGAGGTATTATATACTTAAATATGTTATACGCATGTTCCACTAAAACCCGTTCTTAAGAACTCAAGTCAATTCCATTTGCCCCCAGGAGTCAAACTTCTAAATTTTACCCGATTTTGTGTAAACTAGGTAGTTTTCGACTCATGTTGTTAGCTTTCTAATAATAAATGTGTCGAAAGCTTTATGTGATATGTACTAATATTCTCCACAATTCCTTTTTAGCCAAGCTAAGACAAATTTTGGGAACGAATTCTTCCGGATTATGCGGCTTCTCACAACTCAGGATACGAATAGAACCTCGTAATTGCATCTTAGTTTTCGAAATCATGTTCTTTTTATCGTTCACGCATTTTTGGTTTTCTTAGGTGGAATTGTTATAATTTCTCCTTTGCGCGCCGATGCGAGACTTCTACAAAGGGGGGCGTTTTGTGATGTGCTCGCGCTCTGCTTTGTGCTGCTTCGTCCTAGTTCTCTTGAGTATTGGTGCTTTTACTGGCATTCTCTCCCACAGAACGGTTCTGAAAAAGGGTGCGCAGGATTTGTACCCGTATGAGAAGAAAAATTTTAGTGAACCTGTACGAACTATGATTGACTATAACTCTTTAAGGTCGACCACTTTTCTTTTGCACCTTCTCAAGAATTTAATTTATCGTACTTGATATCAACGAAGGAATGGAAATCTGGCGGGCCAATATTGTTTTACACCGGAAATGAGGGCTCCATTGAATTCTTCGCCCAGAACACAGTTGGTCAATTTGTCGATTTCATTGTAGGGGTTTATGTTTGAATTAGCCAGAAATTTATCTGGTGCTGTTATCTTTGCTGAACACCGATATTATGGTACATCTTTGCCATTCGGTAGTCACTCCTTTTTGGTAAGACCCGCCTGACGTTGCTTTCAAATTTAGTGGGATTTTAATCCCGATTTATTTTGGTGGTGTTGAACTTGTTGTGAATTTTAATCGTTTTTCAAACCTGGTATTTCACATTGTTGGTAAATTTTGTGACGTGTGCATTTACCTATCCTTTGGTTGCTATGCTTTCCTTATAGCCGAGTCTGGTCATTTTCACGTTCATGCACCCTTCTTGTCTTCTATAAGTCTGATTTTTTTCGCTTTAGCAAGCACTTATTCCCTCATTTGTGGCGCTTGCATTACATAATGCCTCTTTTTTCCACATCATTTCTTGGGATTATAATTATAGTGGTCTATTCTTATTCCTGATATGTCTTTGATCATTTTTGGTTAGGATCGTAATCATTTCGGTTATTTGACTGCGGAGCAAGCGCTTGCTGATTATGCTAAATTCCTATCCGATTTTAAATGCGCGAACCGCCAATTTGCCAACTCTCCCATAATTTCATTTGGTGGCTCATATGGAGGCATGCTGACAGCGTGGTTTCGTCAGGCCTATCCCAATATCGTTGCAGGGTACGTCTTGTCGCTACCCATACAGTCTGTTCATTCTGATGGTTAGTTTGCAATGATGCACTGACGCAGTTTTGTTCATTTGAAGGGGTTTGGCATCATCTGCGCCCATATGGCTATTTCCCGGCATGGCCGATTGCAATGGCTTCTACCAGGTCACTACGAGGGCTTATAGAGAGGCTGGGGGTGATGCCTGTACCTCGACTATTCGTGAGGTTTGGTCACTCATTGATGACATCGTTGCAAAACGTAAGTCGCAGATGAATTGTATGGCTGTGGTTGTCCTTATTCGATTGGGTTTCTCTACCAGCAGGTGGTTTGGCCAGTCTGTCAAACCTTTTTAAAACGTGTAGGCCCTTTCCAAATGGAGATTTTGTTTACGAGTTTACGAGAGATTATTTGGTTACTCTCGCAATGGCCAACTATCCCTACAGTGCTTCCTTCCTTGGTACTCTTCCCGCATGGCCTGTGAAGGTATGCAGTTTAGGTATCCGAATTTCCTATCCCAAGTGTATTCGATTCAGAGTCCATCCGAAGTCATAACTGATTATCGTACCAAATAAGCAGTAGTTTTCGGAAAGCTAAATTCTAACTTCCACAACCAAAAACCAGGCGAGAGTAATGGTCATATTCCCACTAAAACAATGGATTTAAATCACGCAGTGCACTCATGATGGATCAAACGAGATCCCGTGCTCATAAAATGCTTATCATCTTCTATTAATGCTAAAATCCAATATGACACTAACGACATGAAAGTAGAATCCTCAACGTAAAACGCACTCTATTTATTTTATTGTTCTTTGTGCTCATCCTTGCCGGTTCATAACTTATTTTCCTATTAGCAATTTTGTAAGGCCATGGCCGACTGCCGGGTCGAGGGGAAGATGGCACCACAGGTGGAGAAGTTCGCATGCGCCTTTTTCTCTATTTATAATTATCAACAGGAAGGAAATTGCCTATCTTTTGATGATAACTCCACGAATCTTGATGCTAGTGGCTGGGAACTACAGGTACTTCAGTTTCACATTAACAAGTGAGAGGTCCCACTGTGAATTCATTCAAGCCCCACAACCAAAATTTTGATCCCGCTTTCAATCGCTTTCATAAAACAGAAAAACTTGCATTTTATCAAACTGAGAAAGCTAAATCCAAAGTTTCGTGGAACTGGATATACTCACCTTTTATTGTTACAACTACATTACTAAAAGCTCCCGGATCGAATACCAACTAGCTTTTGTTGGTGTCATTTTGCAGACATGCATGGAAATGACAAACCCTATATGTTCCGACGGCAAATTTGACATGTTCAAGCCATCCACGTGGGACCCGATTGAATTTTCCGACGCTTGTCAAAGGAAATTTGGCGTACGACCGCGTATGAGTTGGGCTGGCGTGCAGTGGTGGGCCAAGAATCTAAATACCGTCACCAGACTGATTTTCAGGTTTGTCGACCAACCTACTGCACAATTGTATCGTTGGAATTGTTTGTCTGGGCTGATTTGCATTTCCACCAGCACACATCTCAAAACTGCCGTCCGCACGCAGAACGATGCATTGACTGTGAAGTTTGTGCAAGTAGTTTGTAAAATGTATCTGAAATCACATCTACAATCTCCAAATCCGTTCAAACAAAACGGTTAAGCACGAGAGGCGAGGGTAAAAGCTTCTTGTGCACACGCGAATTGTGCACTTCTTGGTCCTTGCACTCAAAGTAAAACACTAGCTAATTGAACGACGAGTCCCTTACTCACTCATGTCTTTGTGTTGCAGCAATGGAGACCTTGATCCCTGGTCAGCGTTCGGGGTGTTAAAGAAAGAGTTAGTGCCAGGCGCTACGGTGGTGCGCATTGCTTCGGGTGCGCACCACCTCGACCTGCGCGGGAGTCATCCCAACGACACGGCAGAAGTGCGTGCTGCCCGCAGCCTCATTGCCAGTCATATCGTCTCCTGGATCGATGCGTGGCACCATGAGAGGCATCCCCTCTACTGTCTCGACTTTTAATCGCATCCCGTTTTTGACATTTCTCTTCGTCTTTTTTGGGTGGTGATCTGTGTCGTCCTCAGTTCAGCTTACCACTTTTTGAATTCCTAGTTGCACTTGTAAGTGCTGTGAAATTATCCCTTTTACTGCACCTGCCGCGGTCCTAAAAATGTGGGGGCTACTTGCCGCGGACATATTTACAATTGATACTGCAAAGCAATTCCGAGCATTATATGCTTACACGGGTCCAAGGGTGAATTTTTTCGTAGAAAACTCACCTTAGCACACGGCATTCACATGCGGTGGTAGGATTTGTGCAATGTAAACAGTGAAATAGCAACCCATAAGCGCATCTGCAACGCGAGAAAGGCCATCCGACTGACCCGTCGATAGGAGTCGTGCCCTCCACGACGCCATATTTGCTTCCCAAGTGGTGCGTCTTGGAAATTATTATCTTTTAGAAATTGCAAGTCTTGATGACGAATCGGTGTTGGACCGGTGCGTGGCAGCTGGGCTTTCATTTTAGCTGCGCGAACTCATTCGAAATAGTGTAGGTTTGCAATGGTGCCGCGCACTCACCGAAGAGGCGAAAGCTAAGACTGAGAATCGCGACTCTGGCACCGAAACTCAGGGCAAAGTTCTCATGGTAGCCGTTGCGCTGTTGTGGAGCAACAACCGGTAGACGGTTCCATGCAATCACGCACCACGATTCGCAACAGGTTCCACGCACTAGTTTTTACTTGATTGCACAATCCGAGCCGGTACCTGCAAAGGCCTTTCAATTATGAAGCTAGCCTGTTGACGGAGCCAAGGACGGGTCACCTCTATCGTGAAAAAGCATCACTGTGGGTACAAGGTTGGTTCGCCTTATTAAGATTTCCCAAAGAAACCAGCTTACATTAAAAAACACGAAATTACAATACAAAATCTGGTTTAGTGGGAGGGAAGAAATGCCACATAGTAGGAGATTCCTTCGATCGACGACGCTTAATAATTGATGTTTTCATATCTAAAACAAAAATTGAACGCTAAGGTAGCTTTTGTGAGGATCTTACGACCGGACATCGATAGTGTCGTGCCTTAAAACAAATTCTGTCAAAAACTAAGCGCCGAACTGAGCAGTGGAACTTCAACGAAAGTGTAGCGTGGGAACTAGAACTGACCATGCCCGAGGAGGGGGGCTGTAATGGTGCTTAGTGCTGTTGTGGTAGGTGATGTGGAGTGCAATTCACCTGACTGCGACCGAGGGCAACGGCAGCAGTGACGAGAGCTCCGCTGTCAGCGATCAACGTGGGGTTATTGGTGGTTGTCGTGAGGGCGGCAGTGGCTGAGGCGACGACATGGGCGTCAGCAGCAGCAACTCGTGCTGCATTGAGGCCCTCATCACCAACATGGACGCTGGAATCGCCAGTCACCACCACCGCTGAGACACCTTCGGGTAGATGCAACGTCAAAGGCTCCTCCTGACCCACTGACGACGAAGTGACACCAGCGGCAGCGGTCACAGCCACAGCAACCGCAGAGGAGGCGGAAACAGATACGCGGGCTCGAGGGGCTGAGGTGATGGTGGAGCCGGATGAGATATAGTACATTACCGAAGACTGCTGATTTTCTGCACCTGAAACGAGGAGCACGCAGGATGGTGCAGGTGGAGGTGGGGGGGGAGGGCGCATGTAGACAGCTGTCTGGGAAGAAGGCACAACTGGCACCTCAGGTTGGCTGCGGGCAACGGTGGTGCGTACGGGAGTCGAAGCGTTATTGTTGGCCACCGAGATAGCCGCCTGTAACTTGGCGAACTGTATACTCACCAACTGGATTTGATAAGAGTCAAAGTCGAGCTCCTGGCGTAGTACGCCACTCAAGATAAATTCCTCATGGTGAACCGCTAATGAAATTGGAATCGAAAAAATTCTTTCTCAATCTAGCGACAACATGAAATGTTAACTGTCAACAGCACGGTAAATCCACCTCGATTGCCTGTTTTGGTGCGCATGAGGTAGGAGGCCACGTGAGAGTCCTCTTCATGGCAAATAATAACCTGCCGAGGAGTTGGTAGAAGGGCCATTTTCTGCGTGGGACGACGTTCGCGGATTCGACCACCGCACGCTCGCACGAGCTGCTCGCAGACCTCGCGATGATGCGCCATAGGGGAAAACCAGAACTCTAGGTCTGCGAACAGACCCGGCTCGTCAAACAGTCGTCGCTCGTGAGCGATACGGAAAGAGGTAGCCAGTCGAAAGCCAAGATTCTCCTCTGCCTCGGAGTCCTCAATAAGCCAGTCGGTTTCCGCTTTGGTCGCAAAGAGTTTGGGCATTATAATGGGAAGTAGAACTTGTAAACGATGTTTAATTTTACAAAGCAATACATGTGCATTAGATTTAAAAAAACACGAACAAATCGGCAAAAAAGTATTGACAGACGGTATGCGAACCCGAAAAAAGGATTATAATATCTAAAGAATGATAAAACGCTAAGTCGGCTAAAGGACCTAATGCAGGTAAAAGATAATAAAAAGGGTCTACGATTTCCAGACTAATGATGGCAATGTGGAGCTAAATGGACAGCTCAAACCATTTGAGAGGTGGAGGCATGAGGAAGTCAGAAATCGCCACTAAAATCGCGTTAGCCCGTTTACCTAGAAACAGGCGATGATTGCGCAATAATTCCAAAATCTAATGGAAAATTGGATCGAAAAAATACACATAGGCATAGCATAACTCAAAACATTTGCTACCATTAGTTTTTGAATGTATTATTCTGTTCGTATTTGCACAACACTATGGTAAGTAATTCACATAGGATAGTAATTTCAAAACCGACACAACTTTTAAAATACTAAAATGTACCAGACCTCAAAATAAGAGGAACTCAAGCACAGAGAATAAGCATAACATGAAGTACTCTTACCCAACCAGTCACCTCGAACGAGAGAGGCCTGAACCCACTTTGCCGTGACGATGGGGCAGCCCAAAGCAACAGCCATGTAGATCTTGGGTGTTCGAGTAAGACGTTCAGTGATCACGTGGGTGGCCTCACTCACGTTCTCCACTAGGCGATGGGGCGCGATACCGGTCTTTGGCATCTGAGCCAGAAGCTGCATGATAGCCAGACGCGTCTCCGTGTCCACGCCCGTGAAAACCAGCCTCACCTCCATGTCGATCCCAACCTCTGCCTTAGATGCAGCCGCCGGCGGTGGTGTCAAAGGCTTTTGAGGTGGTATTGATTGCGAGGAGTTTAGCAGAGAGGCTGCCGGTTTGACATCAACCTGCTGATTGGAAGGAGGTAGGGCAGTAACAGGGGTAGAGGAGAAGGCTTCGGGTACTTGCGATGCCGGTATATCCAGTATCAATTCCGTCTTAATTGACTGGGACGTTGGCTCCAACATCGGACCCACCGATGCAGGACGCGGAATAGTGTCGGGAGAGGCGGTAACGCGATGAGGAGGGACAGACCTTGGCAGATCATTTGCATGCCGCTTCTGAGGCGGTGAAGCGTGACTAGCCGTTGATGGACTGTGCGGACGTTTCAAAACATGAGGTTCCGTTTCAAAATAGGCACTAGACACTGGTGGTGCCTTCTAGACAACCAAGTAAAAATAAAAACTCAGACTTTTTACATTGTATACCTGCACACATTCTGCGAGCAGTTGAAGTAGATCATGAAAACTGTTGTTTAACAAATAATAGAGCATAAAAACACTATCTCCGGAACAGTTTGGCATAAGTAAATCAAATAACTAAATTAGAAGAGAGATCACAATCAAAAGTTAAAAATTTACGACCCACTAAACTTGTGGGCACGTGCACAATGCTTACCTCCATTTTGATTCCCACTATAGCAGTAGATGAAGATATTGGCAGCGGTGGTGACGGTGCCGGTGCATGCGACGTAGAAATAGTGACGAGTGGAAGGGAATTCGCAGAGAGTGGTTCTGATGCAGAAAGCTGATGATTCATGGGAAGTGAGGAGCCTGTAGGAAATTGCGGTGCAGAGGGAACGGGGTAGAGTAACGGATAGGCAGAGGAGGTAGGAATTTGCTGTGACACCTGCTGTGCTGCAGCAACAGCAGCGGCGCGATGAGCTGCTACTCTTTCATTCTCCTCACGAAGTAGTGTCTCTCGCAGCCTGCCCGTTTTAGCGCGCTCAACCTCCGCCACCGTCAAGCTTGGCAAAATACACCTGTTGGTGGCATATGCTACTTATGTTATGTTAGTAAGACAAAGACTATTGCTATGCAAACAAGGACATCGTCAGTGCGCCAAGCTCACCCCTCGTCAACACCTGTTATAAGTGAAATATGAATACTTAATGCCTGAAAACTTTGAGCTCCGAGCAATTCATGCGAATTTGGGCAGTGAATTTCGAGCCTCTCGAACTTTAAATACTATCTAATGACAAGAACCAAAGTTATGAAGTTACTAGTTAACGTGGCGAATAGTCCAATGAGTCGATATTAAGCGATTCTTTAAAAAACAAGTTGGGGTAACATGAATTGGTTCGATGAGGAAACACTAACTTTTTCTCGTCCTCACTATCAACGCTATCCCCACCATCCTCCGTTTGCTGTTGACGCCGCAGGGCAGCAGCCGCTTCTTCCTCCGCCTCCTCCTGTCGTAACTGACTTCGCAGTTTCGCCAGATGCTGAAGAGAAAATGGTCATAAAATGTTCGAGATAGGTAGGCTCTTGTTGACAGACCATATTTGGCCTACCGAGTAAAGTACTTTAGTTGGCGCTAGATCTCTAAAAGAGTGATCCCCAATAGAACAAAGTCGTCATCTACGGTAGGCGAAATTGCTATAAGAAAGCTTTGTTAATACTCTCTGCCTTTGGATTTTTGTTGTTACGATCCAAAGGCATAATTTTAGAACAACGTCGTATGATAATGACATTTGACGCTGGCATGAGTTGTCGAACTTGTGCAAGGTTAGGTGACATTGGGAAACGCACAACCTCATAATTTTACACTTAAGAATACACCGTAGCAAATTATTCACAAGGAGAAATACTCCACCTTTGAACCGACACATCATCATGACAATAAAGTCATCAATCGCCACAAAACATGAGAAATTTCCCTGTTGTGCAGTTACGACAGCAGTTGACAGGTGCAATTTGTAAGGACGCATATGCAGATTTGAAAGAATCATTTTTGCGATGTGGAAAGCTACTGAAGCTCTAAAAAGTGCATGACATGGAATACGTTGTATACTGGGCGACATTCAATCAAATCGCGAAGTAAAAGTGTGGCGTCCCAAGTAAGTATCCAAAATATCTCAAATATAAATCAAAATGGCATTATTAAACTGACAAAAAAGCAAATAATTTACCTCCCAAGATTCGGGAGTGATGGAAATACCCTGCTGCCAGCCAACTGAAACGCAAAAAACCAATCAGTTCAACCCAAAATAATGCTAGCAAAGGGACCATAATGGAAGTATATCCTATTAAATCGGCATTGGAGAGAGGGGCACTTTTAAAAGACAGCATTTTAGTGTAAACCATTTGCATCAAATTTGTGAGGTCAATTCAATAAGCATAAACGCCAAAATTTATCATGGAAAATAGAAACCGAATAGTTATGTATCCCTCCCGGAACGTAAACTACACGCAAAAGAATGTGGATCAACAGCTACAAGGCCAACCCGTAGAGACTAAGTAAATGCGAAAGCAGTGCTTTCAAAACTAAACTGCATTAAAACTTTTCAAAAACAAGGAGATATAATATTTGGGTTGAGACATTGTTATACACATGCTAGCCTCATGGTTTTGCTTCAGTCATTTGTTCAAACAGTTTCAAGGGATGAAGAGAAATGGAACAAACCCATGATCTCCTGCACTCGTGGAGTTCGTGTCTCCAAGGTGATGGAGGCATCGGAGGCGTCGAAACAGAGATACTTGTGAGAAATGTCTGCAGCCATAGCTGACACATCGCCCAAGTAAATGTCCTGCAACCAGCGGAGATTCACGCAGGGAATGCCCCAAACCGTTGCCATTTCGTATTTCTTGCCTTGTGGTCTGTTTTAAAATTGACAAAGTAGGTGGAAAGCATACATTAGTGGAATTTCGATGCCGAAACCAAAATTGAAAACCAAACAGACTATACTGCAATTATATATCTTGGGAGACCCAAAAGCAAACGTTATAAACGTAAACGCAACGACAATTTACCCAACACCCAACAAACAAATGCACTTTAGGATGAGGAACGAAATGCGAAAATAATGGACATATCTGCACCACCTCAAAAAAACTATGATTTTCGTCTGCAGAGGACTACACTTTTAACGAATGCAAGGCGAAGTCAATTGATGGAAACGATAATTGAGAGGATCATAATCAAAATTAGCGAAACTGACCGTTTGCAAATCAGGATAGTATTCATTTGATCGAGGTAGTCCGTAAAAGAAGCACCTATTTGCTTGACTAGGGTCTCTACTTTTACTCTTTCTATGCCGTCGAACCCGGTGATGGATATTACCTGCAATGAAAACCAATAACAAGTTCAAAACACATTCTTTACGTCTTAGCTTCTGTATACTTGGTTAACTGGTGAAAAAAGTAGTTAGCAGACTGCAGGATAAGTAAACTAGGCTTAAAAATTAAATAAGCCATTAAATAGCAAACAGGACCGTCTTCTAAATAAAAGTTTCACAAAAACCACACTATTATAGCAATAAAGAACGCAATCATTTCAAAAAGCATGTTTAAGCACAGAAGTGGATTAAAGGTAGCTCAACTCAATAAGCCAAAACCACTGCTTTCGCAAACGATGAATCCAATAAAAACCAACAATTTACAAATAGAAAAAGCGACAATAACTAACTTGAGACCGGATGAAGGAGAAAGTGACACTCGGAGCGAAAGTGGAGGGGAGGTGGATGATTTCGTATGGAGGGACTAATTTACCCTTGGCCAAGATGTCATTCAGCCAGTAGATCGTCACCAGTCGTTTCCGATCACGGATGGCCTAGGAAGGTTGGAATCATTTCATATACCCACGGCTAGTTTATATGGAACCAGGCAGGTCAAAAGCACATAACCAAGGCTAGGTGGCCAAATTGAAGTATGACGACCCTTAGTAAAATGTGGACCTATAAAATATATTGTGATAACACATTATTGCCCAAATAAGAGTTTTTGCAATTAATTTGCACACCCTTATCAGTTCTACTTTAAGCAGAAACCCGAACATAACTGCTACCCGAAAATGTAGTTTTCAAAAGCCTACCCATATTGCAAGGAAGTTACCACGTGAAGTAAAACTTTATGCACGCCATTGGTTATTACTACAAGCAGCAGAAAACTTGGTAAACTATTTCTTATTAACCAATTGATACATTAGTTCCCATGTAGGATACATTTCATCGAGATCACGAACAATTTGATGCATTTGATCCCAGGAAAGAGCACGGAGATATAAAAAATAACAAGGCACCCAAGGACTATCATCTTGACAGCAGGCAAGTAATTCGACTTTGGCCCCCCTGTAGCGAAGCAGCGTGGCAACCAGCCGCCTGTCACGCATCTGTCCTGACAGACCATACAGGTCCCGAATCAAAAAGCGTCGAACAACTTTATGATCGGTTCGGTATAGAGGCTCGGGGCACCCAATCTTTTCTCGGATAAGGACGTTTTTAACTGCTCCACAAGGGGTTAAAACTTTATCTTTCACTGTGGGAGAACAAATGGAGGACGAAAAAGAATTAGAGGAAGCGTCCATCACGGATACTTCTGTACTTGCTGTATTTACAGAACCCGAAGAATCTTCTAAGTCGCTACCGCAAAGCATATGCCCAATTTTAGTAGCGGCCCGAGGCTTAGCAGATACTTGTAATGGCTTTGAACGTAATTCACAGACATCTAGCAATCGAAGCAGGCTATTATTGGAATCGCCAATCGTATCCGTGACAGTTTCTAGCTCAATTCTTACAAAGCATGATAGATAACTTAGGTCCGGAGAGGCATAGCAGCGAAAGGTTGGACGAAAAAAAGCTAGTGCCATGAAAGCAACAAAAATCAAGTCAAAATTGGAGCAATGAAACCCAACTTGAAGCGCAGCAAGAATTAAAAAGCCAACAATCAATAAAATGACGCAACGGTAAAGGGCGCATGGCATCAGCTGAAAAGGAGGGGCTTTTGTGGAGTTGAGGCTTTATTAACAGATACATATATACATATAAGTCAATAAATAATTTAAATCTAGTCGAACAGTAGTTCTATTCAAATTGTGCTTTAGTAGGATGGGAGGCAGGCATGAAGCATAAACTTTAAATGCGTACTAAAAACATGCACCACTTAATACCAAAATATCGACTAATGGTGTTTCTAGGTGAAAATTAGCTGCCATAGGAAGTGTTCACGAGTACCTGATGATAAAGATCCGGGTCTCCCAGTGTCCAATCCATTATAATGTGCGTAACTCGAGCAGGTTCATAGGTTGCAACAACTTCTGCACCATAGGAGCGGATAATTTTTTTCCAGAGGGATTTGCGAGCCTCACCAAAGGATTGGTAGCCAACGATGAGCATAACGCAGCCAATGAGACAATCCTGCGCAGCTGTGGGACAGGAGTATCCTACGTGCCCACGAAAGACGGGGAGTTGGAAGGCAGGAGGGATTGACGGAACAGACTGTTGTGCAGCAACTGGCTGCTGTACACCGGTGGCAGTGGCAACCGCAGCAGCACTCAGTTGCTGCTGCTGAGCTCGCAGAACGGAGGAAGCGTAGCCACTGCCGACAGTCGCAGCAGGTCGAGTAGGTAACATCCCCCCGCCTCGGTAATGAGAGGAAGGAGGTACCATATGACGCTGCTGCACGGCTGCAGCAGCCATCATATGTCGGATTTGCGAAGTTGCGTTTACCGGAGCACGGGCACCGGGAGCCAGTGGTTGTGCAACGGCGGCATGGGCGCCCTGCACCGGATGGCCTGCAGAAGACACCTGGTGAGGCTGGGTGTGCGGTAGCATCTGCCGCTGTTGAATGAAGGCGCCGCCTCCTTGCGGAATTTGACCCTGAAGTTGGCCTATAAGCAATGATTCACGAACGGATCATACGAGAAATATTTATTGACGTCATAAGCATACTCAAGTGGACAGAGTTTAATAAAAAGTAATCGCAACAGATAAACAGACTAGGCCGCCCAAAACCATGCTATCTCGATCGAGTTGATTGACTGTGAGTTATGAAAAGTCAAATTTGAATGATACAGTGAGACAATCTGCTAATTGCAGTTCTAAACCATCTCTAAAAGTCGAGCTTCAACTTTGGCTGCAAGCTCTGAAAATTGACAACAGAGACTTGGTAAGTTCATTGCCAGCATTAACTCTACAGAATATTTAAGTACCTATTCTACTGGATTAAAGACATATCCACTCACTTTGTGAAACCATACAATGCTGCTGGGTTGAAGTGACTTGGGCTGAAGCCGACACATGGGGTGACTGTACTATAATTCTGTGTTGTTGCTGCGGTTGCTGTGGTTGCGTCTGAGATTGTGTTTGACCATAAAACTGTCCTTGTTGAATTGACACAGCTTGCTGAGGCTGAGACTGCAGGGTCTGAATGATTGATGCCTGCGCACCTGCTGCACTCGTCACAGGTCTTGCGGTGGACACACCGATCACTGCCTGCTGCTGTTGCTGCTGCTGGGGTATTTGCTGCCCCTGTACCACTGCCGGCTGAAGTCTTCCACCAACAGGCTGTGCCTGATGATGCTGCTGTATGGAAGCTATGTCTGTAGTAAGCACACGAGAGGGACAAGATAAAATTCAGCATTTGTATTTTCCTCAAACAGTGTTCAGTCTTCCTGATACTATCCACCATAATCAAGACCACCAACAAATTTCCCAGTTTGTTCATAACTGTTATGAAAATAACCAACAAATGTATGGTATAAAACCCGTCATTAAAATTGTCACCATCTTTTCAGATAAATTCACAGCACTCATGGAAACCTTGAAAATTAATACACTATTGATTACAGCAGAGAACTGAATTGACACAGTCCGAAGTTCAGTAAAAGGCAATGCGTTAAAAACTCGGATATCGATAATAGGGAAAATCACATTTCATACATGCAACGCGTTCCTGTTGGCTGCCACTGGCAGAGCCTGGATCTACGGTAACGCCTGCAGTTGCTGAAGTCGTAGAACTGTGGTAGAGAATGGATGAGGCAGACCCATTGCTTGTCAAAGCTTGTTGTGCCTGAGTGTAAACAGGAGACCCAACTATACCTGGAGGTCGGGGCGATGCACATTGGGCCACAGAACCGGAGCTTGCAACTGCTCGCATCTGCGCTCCACCGGCTCCGATGTATTGAGCATTCTGAGGGGGAAAAGGACAAACTAGAAGCATAACCAAATGAAGTAGGATCGACAACTAACAGTATCTGAGCCCTTACACTGAGATCCTGCGCGGTTACGACCTGCTGTACCCCAACCGACGTCTGAATAATTATCTGCTGCTGCCCCAATTGGTGAGAGTGCTGCTGAGGGTTTGATTTAACTTGTTGAGCCAACTGTGCGTATTGTTGTTGGCCTTGATGGTTGGAAGGTAACGCCTGTCTTACAGTCTGAGTTGTACGCGGCGGCTGGGGCCTAATGGTTGGTTGTTGCTGTTGTTGTTGCTGCTGCTGGGTTTGCAAACCTGTCACTTGGATCTGCATTTGCCCCGGCGCTTGCTTATACTGCTGTGGTTGGGGCTGTCTACCCTGAATAAAAACGGGAGAGAGCACACCACTACTGCCTGAGGGTGAAGGAACACGTTTCTGTTGTTGCTGCTGCTGATGTTGCAATTGAATGAGATGTTGCTGCTGAGGAGGTTGTCCTGGCTGCAAAAGCACCTGCTGTGTAGCAGTAGGAGGCAAACCTTCCTTACTTGTGGAGCCCTCCAAAAGGGCCTGAACGTTTTCCGCTGCAGTTACGGTTTGTCCCAATTGAAGATCCGGAGCTGAGGGCGCTCGAACAATAAATGTGGCTGTCCTGGGCTGGCCGGGTGCAGCCTGCGCACCCTGTAGCAATAATGGAGACACCTGCACCTGCTGAGGTGTTCCGACGGAGGTCATCCTCCCCTTTTGAAATTGGTCTAAAAGCAAAATGAAAGTTGAAAAGCACGAATCTCAGCAACACCGGGGCGTAAAAAGTATGCTAAACTAAAAACTCGAAGACGATTTCAGCTTACTTTGAGCGGCTATTAGCGCCTGCTGTTGGTACTGCTGATGTTGCTGCTGTTGAAGCAGGAATGCAGAAGTCTGTTGAATGGCCCCATTTTGTTGTGGAGTGGATGGCATTCGCGGTGCACCAGTCATTTGAGCTACCCCGGCACTGGCCGTGGCGACCAAAACGGTTGCTGTGGTAGAGTGCGGGAAGAGTTGAGTTGCTCCCCCAGAGGGATCTACAGTCACTGTTGTAAATTGTTGTGGTTGACCAAGCGAAGCAACAGGTGCGACTGCGATCTCCGCCAGCTCAGTGCGCTTTATACCGCCTTTGGACATCTTTTGACCCCCAGTGCTCGCTTTCGATACGGAGGTGCCACTCCCGGCACCGCCAGCCTGGCCGGCACCGCGACTGGCCGGAGACTTGGGGGATTTGGGCTTCCTCTGTGTTCCACCAGTGGCTATGGGAGTAGCGCCTGTGGGCAGGAAAGTGCCTGGCATCTGCCCACTCTCACCACGATTTTGAGAGTTGTCCTACATAGGGGGGAAGGAAATGCCACCAGTAGTGACGTGAATTACCAAAACTCGCACTTAATATATGCGCTGCGTGAGATGCAACTCACCTTATTCCAATTAGCCTGTTGACTGAGTATATTCTTAACATTTTGCATGACAATAGCATGTTTCTGCTCTTCATTCAAGCCCTGTTCGCTGGGATGTTTATTGACTTTGCTTTTGCTAGAACTTTTAGCAGGCTTCGACTCAGGCGGATGATGAAGTTGTTGGTGAAAAGTGGATGTCACCGCAGGCTGTGAGACAACAGGGATACTGCTGGAAGTAAATCCAACCAAGCCTTTTGAAATGAGCAGAAAGGAGAAATAACATATAACAAGCGTTTTACTAGCTGCAACCAATTCGCCATGCGGACATACCGGTATTTGTGGATATAATTCGAGAGGCCAAATTACCAGAAGCGTTTTCCAACGAAGTGCTAATTGCAGGCTGTAAAAAACGAGACGATTTTATCTAATATTAATCCAGTCACTAAAACCATTTGATAGAAAGAACATTCCAGACATGATACAACAAAGAAAGCAGGGATCTGCGGACATACCTGGATGCCGAAAACATAGCGAACTGCTTCAGGGGAAATGTGGTAGTATTCCTACCATTGGGAATGGAATTAGGGCTAGGTCTATTAGTACTAGACGCTAACGTGAAACAGCCAACTCATGACAAAACTGTTGGTTCGTTCGAAGGATACAGACTTACGACTGATGTTCCAATTCCTCCCATCTGTGGGGCCAAATTTTGTGATGACTGTTCAATAAACTGGATGGGAGCTACTGCCGGCTTTGGCATAATTGGAGGCTTTGGGAGAGTGGGCTTCATTAAAAGCTCAACGTTGTATTTTTCGCAGTCAAGCAACTCCTGGGCCTTTACACATTCGACGACCCAATCCGGAGAGACCATCTTGACATTAGGAAAATGGGTCTTGCAACGCTCATAAAAGAACTAAAAAAGATGTTATTAACCGTATCACAACCAACGCCTGATGCTCGCCCAATAATGAGGTGAGTTGTTTTTGCGTCAACAGCCGTCCTGCAATCAGCCCCGCGAATAAGAAGATGAGATGTCAACGTTACAATATCCTTGAGCGAAACCTATATTACACTGAAGTAATTTGCAAGAAAAAAAGAATACCTCCGATATAACAGCTGTAACACCTTTAAATATCTTATTAAAGTTGGGATGAAAAGGCGAAAACCTAGACAGCTAATAAAAAACAACGCTAACGACCTACGGTAGGAAGGAGTTTTTGGAGAGTGAATAACGAACCCACTGGGACTAAACAAAGAGTAACATTAAAACCATAACCAACGGTCACAACGGGAACGGCGTAAAGATCCTCAGCCTCTCCAACTTCGCCCGCTTCTCCGTTATCGCTTATTGCAAACTTAACGCTGTCAGAGAGGATAGGATGCTTCAGGGCACCAAGGGCTTTCAAATCGCCGACGATCTAAGCAAAGCAAACCTTTGTGCACTTTAGGCAATGTTAAAGCAGCGATGCGGGAAAGCAGGTAAGGGCGCATGTAAACAAAATAGCGTTTTACAGAGCTAATGTCACATGATTGTTGCCCACAACTATGAATATAGTTGTTTAAATTCTAACAACAAAGCGAAAAGCTTGAATATTGGAAAAACAAATCAAAAAGAACAGAGGCAAACAAGGCGGAAAAGTTAGAAAAACTAAGACAGCGATAAAATTATTTCAGATATGTAAGAGGGTACCACAAAAGCAAACCAGAAACAAAAATCAAAGGCGAGTTGCATTAAACCAAATTTACAAATACTGATAAGGCAGCCACTAAATTTAAAAGAATTAGCGAAAAGCCGATGATAAAGTTCAGTGATAGCGCATAGCCGCGCAGGACAGTACCAAAAACTGCGTGCACGCAAAATGTGACCAACCTTTTCGTCGTTGCTGTCTATAACGTAATATCGTATACCCGAAAATACGGTAGAGTCCATGAACACATAAAAAACAATGGTAAAGAGATAGACGCTCAGTATAGAGCGCCAAGAGAGTAGATGATTGAAACAAATTTTTGTGAATGCAAAGAGAGGCTGGCAACCAATTTAATACACAGAACTGTAGCTTTAAAACTAAATAAATTGCTGCAGTTGCTTTTTGAGCCGGCAGAGAGTGCTAAATATGGCATCAAAATAGATTATTACAGATTTTGATGGCGCTGCACGCGGTTACTGTAAACTAAACCATGAATGAAATACAATTACAGTTTATGGTTTAGGAAATAGCGTAAATGACATTTGTTTATATGAACATGATTGCAATTGTTTAATCGCATCTTTTTGCGCCATAAAATTATAGATCTTTAGGCACACACTTTTTCATTTTACTGATTGGAATAAACGGTAAAAAGCTTTATCCCAAAAATTTTTGCACTACCTTTTTTTTAATTCATCGAATTTACCGTAAGGGTAACCTTGCCAATTGGGTTATTCTTAACTGATCGCCGCGGATATTTAATGTTGGGGTGTTTTGCACCTAGCAGGTTTCGAAGTACAATCTGAAGACGCTGATCATTTGCATTTGCAAAGAAGCAACAGTTCGGTATAAGAAATCTGTTTAAGACATTAATGCAACGTTGCCGCAATGCACTTAAGCGCCTTATTCTTAAATCCGATGTTGGGATATTTTGCCCGTTCCTATAGTAGTGGTAGCGTAATTGGCTGGCCAAAGCTCTTCCTTGTTGAATATATAGTTTTTTATTAATTAATTTGTCTGCTGGCTACTAAATTTAACCTTACATTATCGGATGCTACGCAAACTTTCTGCTTGAATAAGTGGTTGGTACATACTTTTGAGAGGCTTTGTACCCTGCATTTGTGACACTTTGCTACGCACTAGCATCATTTTGTATAGCTTTACATGTGGTTATTTTGGTTCTTTACCTATTATGCTTACGGTTTCTTGCTGTTGAGAATTCTGCCCCTTATTGGTTTTTAACAATAGTTTTTGTTAAAAACGCAGCTCAGCGTTCTTCTACTGCATTTGGGTGCTATTGATTAGTCTAAATTGAAGTAGTTTTAGTTAAATATGGAGTACCTTATTTAAGGAATAAATTAAATGCCTAGCACGCAGTACAGCTAGTTACCTGGGAACTTCATTTCCTATGTGGCTGTACTTATTTCAGCATGGAGTTCTTTGATCCTCGCAAAAGGTTCATTGCAAAGTCCTTAGAACTGTCCTTCAACCTGGAGGACTTTGATACCAACTTGGTGTATTCAAACGCAATTGTTGAAACTTTTTTGAGTACTAGCAGTGTGAAGCTTCTGTTTGTGACGCTGACACAGGGGCAAGAAATCTTATTCTGGCTCGAGGTAACTTAGAGCCACTTTAATACTTTGTTCTATGGAGGTTCCGAATTCGGACCGGTATGAAGTTGCGTATGCATTTGTGAAAGTAATCCCTGGAGAAATAACAGATGAAAATATTCATTCGGTAATCCTAACTGTATCTGTGAGGGGCTCTGTATCTCAAAACTTTTGCAGCGTTATTGAAAACTTGTATGTGCCATTATTGATGAAGGTACGGTATTTTTATGCTTTGTTTTGTGACTGTATTGATAGTTTGAGGAGAAGGCTTTTAACCAATATCCACTCCTTCAAACGGCCCTCAATGATTTGATCGCTGGACTATCTAACATTGCCAAATTACATTCATTAAGTGGAGACGAGGAAAAATTTTCCAATGGCGAGTCGTCTTTTTATCAAACTATATTTTGGTGTTTCATTCGGCTAGAGTGTTTACTTTCGCTATAACTTAGTCAGATTGTTCGTGTCCATACGCAAAATGACCCTGAAATAAGAAGTACCGCCCCTTTTCTGAGGATTGCTGGTAGCCATTTCAGCTTATAATCAAATGGTGATTTAATGCAATTTAGGGTTATTAGGGCGACCTTTGTTTGATAGAAGTTGGAGTTCAATATTTTGCATTTGCGTGTGAAATTGCATTGCGATTAATTACTCTCCTGTCCCGCTATAGTTATATTTGACATGGCTTCAGAAGCTGAGTACTGGCAGGCAAAGTCAAAGTCGGAGAAAGTGAAACTCAGTAGGGACCGTCAGAGTGCCGAGGCTATTTACAGGCATCTCAAACCTGCGGCCGATGCTACCCAAAGACTCCAACTTCAGTGTGACTCAAGATCGCAGTGTGAAGGATCTGGGGATTTATTCGGCTTCCTTGGACTCTTCACAGACACCCTTGAATCAACTGTACTTGACAGCCTTGATGATGTTTGGCGAATTAATGAAAAATCTGCTTTCACGCCCTACCCGGAGCCCCGAATGCGTTCTCTCATGGAAGCGATCACAGGATGGATTTGTCGGATTCTTATTTTATACCTGGATACTCCAAGTGATGGTTCTGAAGTCTCAGTAATTTGGAGCAGGCCATTCAAGCAGGTTTGCCATTGATTACTCTTGAATTTTGGTGCTAACTCGAAGGATTATGCACCCGGTAAATTGCAATTTTTCTGTAGTGGCGACACTTTTCGACCAAAAAATGTTCTATAATTTTGTTGTTATCAAGTGGGTGTGCAAAATCCGGGCTCGGTGTTTGCCTCTTGCACTCATTAAAAGTTGTAGGTCCCGCGCAATGCAAAATTTTATCTACTGTAATGTTTTCAGTAGTTAGATTCAGGCTCCAGCTTTGCCAAGTTTTATACCTCTGAAAGTATTCCATTGACATCAGTGTGATTTTTATTATACTAAGGATTTCATGTTTCTCTCGTCGACATTGAGATTTGATTATCTAAACTATTTCTTTAGGTGCAGACGCAACTGGATCTTGCTATTCAACTGAGCGAAAAGTGGGAGAACTCGTGCAAATTTTTTATTGGCAATCTGTGGACCCGTGAGGATTTCCATCGATGGGAGGGAGGGCTTCCTTCCTTCGCCAACTTTAAAAACTTTAGGAAGCGGTTGAAAGAAGTATGTAATAAAGAGATGCCTCCCAAGGCTGCTTCTTGTCCCACGTTGTTTTATGACCTATAGATGGACTTGAGGAGTTTTGTGTATCTCATCCTATTTGCTTGGTTGAGCAGTCATTTCTCTACTCTCTTTAGACTCCTCGTGTTTGCGTTAAATGGTAATCATTGAGTGAATATGTCAGCTTAATAAGCAAATGGATGCGTTAAATGCAATTACTTTACATGGAGCAGATTTTCGCTTTAGAAATTTAGCTGTACGCACATAAATACCAGCAAAGCTGAATCTGGTTTTTTTCTCAGATACTGGAAATCCGAAGCGTTTATGCCAAACTGGTGAAGCTATTTGATCCCAAAGAGCGTGAGCGTCTAGGTTTAGAACAAGGTTTGGATGAATTTCTGCGTAAAAGTCTACCCACCTCTTCAACAAAAACTAGCCTTCGAAATAATGCTTTTTACCAATTCATCTACAATCCACTGGTCCACAGTTGCCTCAATGTCGACCACTGGCACGCAGCAGTGAGCCTCTTCAACGAAAGGATTCGTGCTGCTGAGGTCTCGGCAGCGCCTCACTTGCACCTTTCGATGTCTTCCATCGTGCAAAACTGTAGGTACCTTGCTACTACTTGCATTGTTGTATCGCTTCCTGGGTCTCATCAGCACTTCTATTTAAATCCATCTTCGAGACGTTATGGTTACCCAACTAATCATGGACAAAAACAAGTTGGCTGTGCTAGAATTATTTAATTTCTATTTAAACCGATTTTTTATTGAGGGTTAGGAAAGACCCATTCAACGTGTGGAGTTATTAAATGTTAATTGTATTTAGCTACCGAAATCGCAACTGTCGCGCCACAAGTAATTATGGAGTTTCAGCGCCATGGTGTGCTTTATAGAAGACCTGTGATCGCAAAAGCCCTGCAAGCGGATCGCGAGGTACTCCTTGGCTATATCGAAGCAGGAGAAAGGACTGTAAGCCTTTCACTATGCCTAATCGCTTGCTAGATTCACCCATTTCTCTTAAGCAAACCTGGCTCAGTTAGCAGCCAATTTCCCGACTATTTCTCGAAGTGCTTTTCAATGCACGTTTGAGTCATCAAATAATACCACCCACTTTACCAATTTTACCCATTTCACCGATTTTGTTGCTGTATTTTAAGCCAATATAAGTGTAACGCAATGAATGTGAAACGATTTAGATTTCTACAGTGGCATTTCCGCTGATATCACAGTATCATCCAAGTATTTATCTTACACGTAAATTTTTTTTGTAAATCGTATATTTTTCGTTCCATTAGCACTTCCAGATTATGTACAGTAACTTCATAATGGTCTAAACGCACATAAAAGTATTACATTTATCATCCTGTACACTAAGTTGGGCTAGAAACAAACAAAATTTTGGATACAATTTCACCATTCGCTTTGAATCGTAGATCCGAGAAGAATTTTCGATGAGACTGATGGATGCATCAGAAGATGAATCCATGAATCCTACTTATATACGCCATGGAAAGAACATTCCTAATCAGGTTGACAGACTCGTTTGGGCCAGTCAGTTGGAAAACAGAGTTCTAGAACATATCATGCTGTCTGATTCAATTCTTCATGATCTCACCAATTATGAAAATTTGAAGGAGGTACGACCAACTCACGGCAGCCAGTTCTTTTGACTTGTGAGACCTAAAGTTGACCTTAGTTGCTGATATTCGTCTATGCGTGGTGATCCATGTTAAGCATATCTGTTCCTCAAAAGTTTCTAGTTTAAACAAATAATCCATAACAGTTACGACAAAAATGCGTGTTACCCTTGTCAACCTAACGAGAAACCGTTTATTCTTTTTATTGCCTCTGGCCTTACAGGAATTCCATGTATAAGTTTCAATTAAACTTGTTTCTCTCAATTTCGCTAATGATGATGACCGAAAAGACCCTTTGTATTTTAGCCCCAAATTTCAGTCCTTTAAACAATGAGTTGTTATTTTGCTCATTTGAAAAGCTAATCCACCTTGTTTATTTTTAATGAAAACCAACAAGAATTCTTTATTTTGATTTGCATTGACGTTCCGAATATGATTCCTTCCTCGTTTTATCATGAAAATTGATATCGACTCCTCACTCATGAAGTTTTCCATCATTGAATTCCTTCCCACAACTGGCTTACGCTGTATTCATCACAATGTAAGCAGAAGCTTCAATCGCTGAAGGATGAGATATCCCAATGGCGTAAGGATCAATTCCACAACTGGTGTCGCCTCACCCAGTCGGCTATTGACGCCACAGGGGAGGACTGGGGCGCCGGGGCGTGTCTGGCCTTTGACCCCTCCGGTAGCCTTTTGCACCTCTCTACAACAGATGGGCGTCTGCGCGTCGGCTACCCCGATGGGCTGGTGCAGCTGCAGCGCGAGGTGCGCCTACTGTCCGGCCTCGGTTATTCTGTGCCTCAGCGCCTCCACGAGGTCGCCGCTCAGGCCGAGGTTCTCTGTCGACACGCTATCGTTCTCAAGCAGGTAGGATCCTCCACTCTATCGAACTTCACGCTTCCAAAACTGCCATCTTTTTACGAAATCTCCTACGTAATTTATTAGTGGCATTGCATGAATGTAAAACTTTCCTCGTAAAAAGACATATATTAAGCCCAACATCTACCATTTTTGGCTGTAAATGTGTGCCAATAGCTAAAGTGATGTTTACATGCGGATGAGGAACTCTCCAAACAATAAAACCAGCACAGTAGGTGAACTCATTTATGAATGATTCCCTTGAACTGTATCTATAAAGCTTGGGCTAATTTAGAATCCTTTAGTTTTCCGCTGGTATGGGTATGCCAATTTCATGTTTAAAAGGTGCACAGGAATACAGATAGATACAAAGGATATGCAGCCAGATTCTTACATTTCTTAACGAAATCGGTGCAATAATCACCAAAAATTGAAAGTCTAAAACAGTTCATCCGAACACGAATGTCCCCAGGGTTGAGTTTACTGGTAGTTGTAAAACATGCTTTTGTGAAATGGTACTTTTGTGATTTGTAAGTCCCCATCGACAGGCATTAGTCTCACTTTTCCCATCCCCTTACATAAGGTTGCCCACTTTTACAACTCCATCGACAGTGAAATGTTACCGTGCCAGCAAGCACTAATGCTGAAGTCGGCGCTGGCTTTTGAGCGTCTTATCAAATTTAACCACCAAAAGAGCAAAGGTGATGATCGGTCTCCAGGTTCGGGGGACCAAACATGCTGCATTACCTGGAGTCAGACTGATCAAATTCCTGCCTTCATCGCTCAGCTGCAGACAGCTGCACGGAATCTAATGGAAGAGAACAGACAGTTGCGGAAAGTACATCAAGAGCTCGTTTCTAAGGTGAGCTCCTCTTATCATAGTCTCGTTCCTATTCACTCAAATAGGCCAATCTTTATCGCCGGTTATTATAAATATATTCGTGCTTAAACGTTTGGGCATGTGTTTGCACTAAAGTTTGCAGCCTTCTGATTTACACAATTGTCTCGCCTCGAACTACCTATAAGAAAAATGATAAGGCACTTATCGGTCAGTAAATTGTGAAAAGGCTCTTGTCTCAAACTCAAATCAATCCCATTTAGTCATAGGCTGTTTCTTGCTACTCCACTAGGCAAAAATTTGCTTGAATCCACCAATATGTGTGCAGCCCAGAGTTGAAGACCTTCAAAATATTTAGCCACGGTCCTTTCGCTGCTTCGGTCTGATTAAATTGCGATCTGATCCGTAGAGGAGTCATAAACAAACCTAGTGTCAGCAGCTTAAATGCGGAAGCGATGACAGCCTTGTGAGCACTGTCCAGCAATGGGGCAACAATTTTTTAAACAAAAGTAGCAAAATACAAGGAAGGATAGAGGGTAAAAACAAAAGCGGCAAAAATTATTATAAGTGACAATTTACAGACGTATTGCAACAGAAGGAGTGGGATAAACGATTTGATTAGATCTGCAGCCACCCAAGGAGGAGATCAAGCTGTGTGTTTTGCAGGTGGTAACGTTGATGGAGATGGATCTGTTGCGGGAGCCAGGCAAGTGGCGTGCTGGCCTAGCATGGATGCGATGTCGCTTAACAGAAGTGGCCAACGCCGGCGGCTACCCAGCAGATCACATGCGGCCTTGGCTTGCTCATCTTGACCGACAGCTCTACAAGGCCCTTAGCGTTCAGTATCGTTTAGGCCTCGAGGTCCTCCATCAACGGATGCCTGAGATGCGCGTCGAACTCGTCTACCAGCACTCCCAACTTGCCTTCCAACCGCCTCTCGAAGAGGTACGTTTGCATTTCAGCTGGTCTTTGCCATATTTAAGTTTAAATTGTTTTTTTTGGGGGGACTTTAGGCAAATCTGCTGACCTCTATTCTAAACCTAGTCATGGGGCTACGCTTGTGATGATCAAGAATGAAAATTCACCCATCCAAAAAGCATTTTGTGATAAAATCTAGATTCGTTTAGTAGGTTGAAATTTTGGAGTTATTTAAAGTAGTGCCTGAATGTGTTGCTTAAGGACCTGACATTTTACAGAGCTACTTTCAATACCTTTGTGGCTCAACTCCGATGCCATTAAATCCCTTTCGATTTCATTTCTGTAAGTCAATCCTCTGACATGGGAAAGAGAATTAAAGCGTTAAAGGCTTCACAAACTATATTATACGGTCAAAAAGTAACCTCAAATACGGCTATCTAATCCTTCATTTTAATCTTTGTCAACTAGAGCGTTGAAACAGTTTAATTTGTTTAAACTTTCGGCCTTGAAAAGCTTCATGTCAAGGAAAATCTACTACATTATAGTATATTTTACCCTTCAAAGCGTCTATGATAGAATGTATATTTCAATATTTCATCATGCTAACTACCCAACTTCCATTTACTAGCACGAAAGTACCTTAAACAATCCATTGAACTAGGCATCGTGGAACTTATGAACGAAAAATTTCGGTTGCGCACATTTCAGATAAAGGCGAAATACTACCGTGAAATCCGAAAGTTTATCGGAATACCACTGCATTTTGGGGGAGTCTCGAACTATCAAAATAAAAAGTTTGCCACCGAGGCCTCTCGTGTTTTTCCCCTCATCATCGAAAAACATTTGTCTGAATTTCGGGTATGCTACCACAGAGCAGAAATCCTCTTTACGCGTTTGCAAGCCGTGATGGATTTATTTCTTACCTGGATTGCACTGGGTAGCGTTAATCTCGAAGATCTTGTCGATGTGCAATGCCGAGATCTGGCTGACTACGAAAACAACTTCAGGGCAAGTAAACATGATTTCCTTCCCCTTTATTACTAATGATAATGCCCCATGCATCACATCAGTGAATCCCTACCCTATGGTCCATCGACCACAAAGAAGAATTCAAATTTAACAATGTTTTAATTTTGTAGTAGTTTAAATGTCCTCGAGCACAGAGTCTATCCTATTCCACTATTCCAGGCTCTGAAGCGTCGAGGACGCACTGCAGATGAACTACCTAACGAAGTTAAAATCGACTGTTTGACGGTCAATTGTGTTCCCGTGAAGAATGCGATCGAACAACTTTTGCAGAATTTATTCGAAGCTTTACTGAATTGCTTAAAGCGTTCAGTAAAGGCAGATCTTGTGACCGCTGATGCGTTTCTATCAGGTAATTTGGTTACGTGATATCATACTTGCTTCTTAAAAAAATTTGCGGACAGGCGCATTTTCTTCATTCCTAATACGTAAACTGAGGTATCTATTCGACTCTAACACATTATCTGAATCCTCATTCGAGATTTCGTAACTGACTAGCGTAGCTTTCGCCATTGATGGATGTGATTACAACATGGTTGTCAGAGGAAAGTATTATTATATCGTACAGTGCTGACGAGCTATATGAAATTTACTAAATGCATGGTAAATATGCAAGTTTTATTTGCCGAATAAGACCAAAAGACCTTATTCATGCCTACTCAAGTAACCACTTAACGTTCTCGCGGTTGTATGAGTTCAGATGCCCTTGAGAAGCTCTCCGTTCGACCCCAAACTATGAAAGAGATGGCAAGTGCACGGGACGGGCACAATGCGCTGACCAGAGAGCAGTCGCGTCTAGCCGATCGTCTGGCCTCCGTAGAGCAGAAGGACAAACTTCTGCTCCACGTCTCCGGCTGCGGTGTTGGTGCATTCAGCAATATCAGATCAAAGTGGGCCAAATTTCAACTCATGATGGACAGCTTCAGGCTCATGATGGATAAGCAATTGAATGTGTGTTTCGGATCGTAGTAACGAAATTCGTTCTGATAAATCGCCCCTTTTTAAATGGTTCAAAATTGGTTTTCCTTATGAAAATCGTGTAGGTTATGCAGTCAAACTTGGATTCACGAATCAAAGCCTTCGTGGGCCAGTTGGAACGTTTTTCCACACGCTGGCAACACGCACGGCCCTCCACAAATCTTCTTGAATCTGGTGATAGAAGACAGTGCCTTGTTGCTGTGGAAACAATCAAGAGTTGGAAGGGGGAATTTTCGGAGATGGAAAAGACCTTGGATGAAATTTCGTGAGTTAACATTGATACTTCATGTCGAGAATTTCAGATTCTGATTTGTTGCTAGGCCCTTTTCTTTGTCCATTTGCGCAAGTCGAGTGCCATCATACCTCGAAACCCATTTTTAACGTTTCCTGTTTACTCTCCTCTATAGGAAAGACTGTGCATACTTCAAAATGCCCCTACCAAACCTCAATCTAGTCGAAGAATTGCGTTCAAGTTTGGTTGAAGCTGAGACAATGTGGTCTCCGTATGAAAAGTTTTCTCTTGAACTTTGTGACCTTGAGAAGGAAGAGTGGATTTCCTTTGGGTTCGCATAATTCGAAATCAATTAGTTTTAAAACTTAGTTGAATTTTGATGTAAACCATGGATTTTCCATTTATAAATTTCGCTTCTCCTTAGTGAGAATCAACTTCGCGTTTTTGATGATTTTCTGGCAAAATGGACTGATCAGCTCAAAACAAGCTCGGCAACACTCGTGACGGTCTGCTTGATGAAGGAAATCGATGGATACAAGGCAGGTCCAACTTTCTGGTGGAAATTAGCCTCTCAGCTAGGCCATCAGTAGAGCCCATAATAATGGCGACAGTTCGTGTACATTGTCCCTATGTTCGCTTTTAAATTTTATCTTAAAGCACGCGTTTCAAACAATTTTATAGCAGAACGGATTGGGAATAAAGTAGTCAGTCATTAAATGGTGCCAATTATGCCACTCTTTCCACTTAAATGTAAATTTCTGACTACAAAATATCTCATCAAGCGTTTGGCCTATGTCATCGACAATTTGTTTTTCATTTACCTCTACATGGGCGTAGAGAAGCATTTTTTGGGAGAACTAATTTAACACATGGCGCCACTAATCTCACTGATAATGTTCTACCAGTGCTGAACGACTTTCTGGTTCTGTTGGTTAGGAACTGCTACCGTTGCTGAAATGGGTGCGAGGTGATTCACTATCGCCCGATCATAAGATGGAGTTGTTTCAGCTCATCGGTCTGCCGCACGAGAAGCACCTGAGGGAAATAACTTTCGGGGCTATCCTCTCTGCAGCTCCGCGAATTGTGGCGAACGCCGGCGCCCTCAAGGCCCTCACGCAGCGCGCTCAAAGCCAGGGGGTGATGCGCGAGGCGCTGCAGGAGCTCGAAGTCTGGGCTGCAGGGGCAACCTTCCTCCTCACACCCTATACTGACTGTAGGGGCAAACACCTAAAACTTATTAAGGACTGGCAGGACATTGTCACGCAGGTATATCACATTCGGTATTGGCCATGGTTCATTCTCAAATAAACGAACGGCAAGCCTATTTTTTATTGCATCAAATCGATTTAACTAATTACTTATGTTTGCATGTCCATTTAAGACCCGAAAATTGTTTCCTTAAAGTTGCGAGAAAACTTCTTACACACTGTTTTCGTGAAATAGGTCGGTGATAATCAGGCCTTACTAGCCTCTCTGAAAGGGTCACCCTGTTTGGAAAATTTTGCGGACCGTGTGGACGCATGGGAGAGAAGGTTGGCTGACCTCGACGCCAGCCTCTGCAGTCTTCAGATAGTGCAACGGCGTTGGATTTACCTTGAACCCATTTTCGGTGGGGGTGCCTTAAGGGGCGATACCTCACGTTTCAATCGAGTTGACGTTGATTTCAGGAACTTGATGGCTGACATTGAGGCTGATAATCGAGTTATCAGTCTGATTAAGGGACGTCGAGAAAACCAACTTCAAGGCGTACTTACTAATATGCAGGTGCTTATTTAACTTTGATCCTTACTAACGTGTGCGTTGGATTCGTTTTTCCCACGAATCTGTGTATTTCTTGCCATTCAGGATCAACTCGCCCGCTGCCAGCGTACCTTAAGTGAATATCTTGAAGAGAAACGAAACCTTTTCCCCCGTTTTTATTTCCTTAGTGACGATGACCTCCTTGAAATACTCGGGCAGCCATCTAACCCTACCATTATTCAGACGCATCTGCGGAAACTGTTTCAAGCCATTCATGATGTAAAATTCCTCGAAGCGGACAATGAGATAAGTATTACCGACTTTTGCTCACGTGAAGGCGAATCGGTGCCCATCAAGAAGACCATTTTGGTTGGAAACGAAGTAGAAAAGTGGCTTCAAGTGCTCGAAACAGAAATGCACTCCACTCTTGCAACCATGTTTTCCGATTGCTTGGCGGGGCGTGGTGAACTCGGCGGTTATCCCGGACAAGTACTCGCCCTTCGGGAATCGGTTCGGTTTTCAGCAAATGTTGAAAAAGCCATCAAGACCGGAAAGCTTGCTCTTCTTCTTCGGGAGTTACAGGTTCGTTATTATATATTATTGAGTGGAAGGAGGTTGTAGTTTTCACTTGGCCGTTATTACAAATTTTTGGACCTGTTAAGTAGATCCTAACGATGAAAGATACAAATTTCCTGAACAGATTTCTCGAGGGAGATGTGAAACCTAAGTAAGGCTTCCTAAAACCTGGGAAACATTAGAGTAGCGTGATATGTGTATAGTGTAAAGCATATATTGATGATAGGACCCATCATATTTGATCATTTAAAATGCCGGGAAAAGCTCATTCAGTCATAAGGTTCCAGATTTGTTGAAGTAAAACCTATTTAGAAATCACTACTTGCTCTTGGATCGTACACAGGTCCTAAAACATATCTTCTGTTTCCGTTCATCTTCATCACGTTTTAATCGCTTTGTCACTAGACCACATTAAAATCTTACACTGAAGCAAATATAAGATGTCAGTGGGCTAAGATGGACTCTGACTCCGACAACGCCCCAAAAATGCTCTCCCGTGTGTCCTCCGTCAAGTTATCCACCCTCATTTTGGATACTGGCCACAATATTGATATTGTGGGCCACCTTATCAGGGAAGTCACCACCTCTGTGCAGGATTGGGCCTGGCAGAAGCAACTGCGTTTCTACTCTGCCGAGGATGTGGGGGGGACCGCCCCGCAAATTCGTATGGCCAACGCGGAATTCACCTATGCCTTTGAGTACCAGGGCAATAGTTCTAGACTAGTACACACACCCCTAACGGACAAATGCTACCTTACACTGACCCAGGCACTGCAAATGGGACTGGGCGGAAACCCCTATGGACCGGCTGGCACGGGCAAAACTGAGTCTGTGAAACAATTGGGTGAACTGTTTGGCAGGCAGGTAAGTTGGCTTTCAGGCTATTCTTCCCATTGGGAAACTGGACTTGTTACCTGTTAACCGAGTTCTTTTGGACTTCAATTAAGGTCCTTGTGTTTAACTGCGACGAGGGTATTGATGTGGAGTCGATGGGCCGTATTTTTGTGGGGCTGGTGAAATGTGGCGCTTGGGGATGCTTCGACGAGTTTAATCGTTTGGAGGAAGCTGTGATGTCTGCTGTATCAATGCAAATCCAAGTAAGTAAAGAGATGCATTGCTTATAATCTGAGTTTACATATAGGAAGTCTACTTATTGCCTCTCGCCATAACCTCCTTTTAAGTGCATGTACATTAAATGGTTAGCGCATAAATTGTAAGCAATGCTTCATTTGAATGACGCATTTTTAAACTAATCTTGCTCTTAAAATGGAGTCGACCTATGGATCTGCATAATTGTTCATTTTGAAGTCACCTGAAGTCAAAATACCACGGTCTGTTCAAAATAATTTGTCTTTTTAGTTCATGTCTTTTTATGACTTTAAAATCCGGTGCGATTTATTTCGCCTTAGTAATCAAGGTCCTTTTCATAGGCTTTGTCAAAGTAGTGAAAACGGGAACAGCTATGATGGCTAAGATTCACTGGTTGGGATCATGAATGGTGTAGTATGGGCGTAAATATTTGGCATGAGCATAATCTTCTGCCAAGTGTATTTACTCGAGTGACCAGATGCAGTCTTCTGTTTAGCTCCATTTATTTGTGTAGCCGAAATCTTGGGCTATTTATAGGTCATACAAAATGCCCTTCGTTCAGGCGCGCCAACCGTGGAGCTCTTAGGAAAGTCAATATGTCCCAATCCGACTACAAGCATTTTCATAACAATGAACCCGGCAGGAAAAGGTTATGGCGGACGTCAGAAATTGCCCGGCAATTTGAAACAGCTCTTCAGACCCGTATCGATGACTAGACCTGACAACGATTTAATTGCCGAGACTCTTTTATTTTCCTATGGCTTTAGTCATGGTCACGAACTGGGCAAGAAACTAGTTGCTCTTTTCACTCTTTCTAGGTACGTGTCTAGTCAATAACACATTAAGTACACGCTTGAGTCGCCATATCCTTAGATTAATTATGCTATTCTGTGTCGATATTTATGGTAAATAAAATGCGCTTAGTTTATGGTGTTGCTTGCAAATGCAAAGCCTTCTAACAGTGTTTTATGAGAGAATAAATAACTATTATGGTGTATGTTTTTTGCCAACTGTTGTTTAAAGCTGATTATGAGATCTACTTTAGCCAAATCCTCTCAGTTCAACAACACTACGATTGGGGCTTGCGGGCTCTAAAGTCTGTACTGCGACATGCGGGAACGCTTCTGCACCAGACAAGGCAAAACACGACCCAAGAGAACTCCTTATCCGCTGAGAACTTACCAGGGTCAATCTCGCAACCATTGGATACGCTAATTGCCGAGACGCAACTGATTATTCAATCCGTTCGAAGTTGCAGCCTAGCAAGGTTAACTTACCCAGATGCCACTCGTTTTGAAGCCCTCTTACGAGACGTCTTTCCCGATTTGAGGCACCACGCTGGCACTCAAGAGGATGGTTTTATCAAGAAACTTACCATGGTCATTCACGAAATTCTGACTGAAAATCATTTGGATGTTATTGAGCGCCAGGTTAGACTAGTCTTATTCGGCCTAGATTTGTTGTAGTTTTGCCAATCTTATGGAAAATTTGGAACTCCTGCTAGGTGGAGAAGACACTTGAGGTGTACTCGTTGCTAACTCAACGAACGGGGCTGGTTATAGTCGGTCCATCGGGCTGCGGAAAATCCACCATACTTTACGTTTTATGGTTGGCTTTACAAAAGGTCGGTGCCCGCATTAAGCGCTACATAATGAACCCAAAGGCTCTCTCACGGACTCATCTGCTGGGGCGCATCGATCCCGACACCAGGGAGTGGACAGACGGTGTATTAACTCGTAGCGCCAGGGACGTAGTTCGAGAACCTTCAGGTGGGCCGTTTCTTGTGTTTTGTATTACTAAGAGTGAAAGTGGGAATACGGAATCGTGCCTTCTAGGGTGTCATTGTTATTTAAGCTAAAATTTTTCCATAATTATGTTTGGATGTTTTATGTTTCCTTTCGGTAGTATGAAAGCTTTCGCGTATACGCTTCTGACAATGTTTTAGACAATAAGCGTACATGGTTCCACTATTTAAATTCTACTGCTGTCATCTGTTTTTGAGATGCTGTTGGTCGCAATGATATAGGATAGTCGACACCACCTTTTTGTGCCTTTCTATTTTGGTATCACGTCTGGAATCCACGTTGCCTTTACCTTTGGGAATTTTTGTAAAAAATTATTCCAAGACTGAACCGCAAGCGCGCACCCTCCCGTTTGCAAGGACAATGTACTGCTATCATTCGCTGAAATTTTTGCGTATTTTAGGAACAATGTCTTGGATAATTTGTGACGGTGACGTCGACCCCGAGTGGGTCGAATCGTTGAATTCAGTGCTTGATGATAACGGCCTGCTGACACTACCTAGTGGCGAGCGCATTCGATTTGGAGGTAACGTCACCTTCATATTCGAGACGCACGACCTCTCCTGCGCCAGCCCAGCAACTATCTCACGAACGGGAATCGTCTTCATTAGTGATGAGATGCTCGGTACCGACGCGTTGCTCAAGACCTGGCTCCTAAAACAACCTAAGGAGCATAGGCAGTTCCTTTCGGATATGCTCAATACGGCATTCTACCAATGCCTTAATTGGGTTGAAACAAAGGTGATTTTGTCATCACTATTTTTGCACTTACCCCAACGTTTCAGAAGCTGTAAGCACATGATATCTGCATTTCATTAGACACGTTATTTTTATAAATCAACTTTAAGAAAGTTCATATGTACGCAGGCAGTCACTGTCTACTCCCCAATACGGAACCTTAACGGACTTTGAATGGCTGTTTTATTGCCCGATCGATCGGTATTGGTTATTTTGCACGAAAACGCTCCTCAATTTATTATGCATGTTAATTATTATGTTTATGAACAACTTAATGATCACACCTTTTATACATTGAATGACTGTAAATTCTGCAATTCAGTCCCACTGGCCTCCTAATTGTACTCAAATAATTTTTTCGTAAAAATTGTAAACGTAAATCATAATTCGTATTTTGCTCCTTACAGAATGAATATTTGGTTGAAACTAGCCATACGGGTACCGTCCTCAATGGCCTCTCCCATCTAGTGGGCGCCACGAACCGGGCTAAGTTCACAGTTGGCCTAATCCGTGGTCTCGGTTCGAACCTGTTGGAGGTAGCTAAGAAACAATTAGCAGCGAAGGTCTACGAGGCGACGGGTGAAGCCCCGCCCGATCCCTCCCAACCTCTCAATGTCCGGGTTGGTGCACACATTCTAAGGCTTCGTGTCCATCATAGGATAATTTTAGCGCATCCATATAAATCCCAACGTAGAAATTTTTAGTAGGGATTGAACTTGTTATTTAATTACTTTCAATCGCCTATGCCTATTGAATGAAAAACACTGGTTACCATTGGTCATCCAGTCCCCAATCATAGTAAATGATGTGTGAAGTAGAAAACGAATTGGTTTCATAGCCCATCCTTTATTTTCCTTTTTTAAATAGGTAGATAAAGAAACGGGCACTCGGCTTGTTACTTACTCAGATGAAGTTTACTTAGTCGATTTGGACTCGATCAGTTCATTTGGAACTGATGCATTCGATGTAGAGAGTAAGAGCTTTGTAGAAGCAAAATCCGAGCAGAACTTCGCGCTCAGTTTGAGACCCCCACTTGTGGTATCCGCCCACACTCGCTGTGCTGTTGACGCTTTCCGCCTGTGGCTTGATGAACCATCAGCACAGCAGTCATTTTTGCTTGTAGGACCAGAAGGATGCGGGAAGAGGCAAGTTTACTTCTGTCTCTTCATGCCTGAACCCTTGAGGCTGCTTCAGTGCTTTGCGTGGTTGATTTTAAGTTCAGCGTTGCCAAAGAATTATAATTAAATTTAAGAGGTCAATGCATTCATGTCGTTCTAATGGAAGCTTTAAGCATGGCCATTTAATCTACTTTCACTTTTAGTCTGCTCCTTGAGTACTGTCTGGCAGCAAGCAAGCGAAAGGCCCATGTGATGATGATGCAGTGCACAGCGCAGACGCGCTCCAGTCACATTCTTGATAGGCTGAATCAGTCCTGCATCACCATGACGGGGAGCAGTGCCGCTGGGGCTAGTCGAGTCCTTCGTCCTAAGGAGGGTGATCGGCTGGTGCTGTTCTTGCGCGACCTCAATCTACCAAAGCCGGATAAGTGGGGATCCTGCGAAGTTGTGGCTTTCCTGCAGCAAGTTAGTGTTGTATTTGATTTAAATCCTAAAATCAGTTCCCCTATTCCTGCTCTATGCGATCCAGCATTTAATTTAAGCGGCTGGTAGCATTTAAAGTAAATTGTGCCAATGCGTTGAGTCATGTAAATGAGGTACGTTTAGATTTTTGAATAGGAATGGGACTGCTTGTGGCGAAAATGTGATTTTTTGAACGACGTCTTTGATTTGAGTCATTTGTCTTTACGTGGAACTACAAAATATTCGGGTCATCGGCTTGCTGGCAGTAAGTATGGAAAATCAACCATAGGAGGAATTTCATCACCACTTAAATGTTGTCAGGATACTCTTATGGCTCTTTTGAGGTAATAATTGATAATCCACAAACTTCAGCTAAAGTGGTTGGCTACTTGCTAATTTGGGCGGTATTTCGGTTTTTCTTGTAGCAAAATTTCCGGTTTATTTGAGCAAATTTAGGTCTTTAGCGGAACTATTTATCGCATTTCATTATTATGAGGTTATTGTTATATCATTACGGATTATGAACCATTTCATAAGCATCTTTACGTGCCCCCTTATGCGCAGTTTTTCATCAAAGTCTACACATGGTCATCGACTTCTTTTAGATTTTGACATATCGAGGCTACTACGACGCAAAAACATTAGAGTTTATCGGAATCGAAGGCATTCAGATCATTGCAACTCTCACGCCAAGCTCTATTTCTGGAGGTCTTGGACGGTTTCTCCTGTCGCCCAGATTAACTTCAATCCTTCGAGTTGCTTCAGTAACTAATCCTGATCGGGAGGAGCTTGTTAAGATTTACAACTGTCTCCTTCAGCATGTTGTCAATAGCTCAACTGAACCAACTTTTGAGTTAGAGACCTCAAAATCAAAAACAATAGATTGTTCTAGTCGTCTACATACCCTGGTTAACGCAATGGTGCATATCTGGTCGCAAATGGAGCAGACCTTTAGAGCCAGTGGATTTCCTCATTGCAGTTTTTCTCTAAGGGATTTGACGCACTGGGTGATTGGAATGATGCGCTACAATCTGGCACCTGAACCCATCTCTGGTAATATGTGGATTCCATTTGGCTACGAGGCGCGACGTCTCTTCCGTGATCGCTTACCAGGCGAAGAACACAGACTGAAATTCGATAAACTGTTTCATGGTCTCTTGAATAGTAATTCTGAGACAGACGCTGAATTTGGCGGTTGGAGTAATGGTCAGTCAAAGACGCTCTTTGAATCAGAATTGGCTGCAAAGTTTGCTACTGGTGATCCCCTGATAGTTAGCCTCGAGGATGAAGTTACCGAAGCATCGATTAAGAATGGACAACATTGGTTCGTTTCCTGGGGCTTATCTGAACCTCACCTAATGACAAATAGCACGAAACCTTGTAACAAGATGCTCTCTCTCCTTCCCTACTCCTCGTTGCATAAACTAGTCGCCTCGAGCTTGAAACAGCTTGCAAGGGAGTCGTACGCCAAGGCGGAGGAACTGGTTGTCTTTCCAGACTTTTTGGACCTTGTGGCAAGAATTGATAGGGTGCTCAGCAGGCCTCGTGGGAATCTGTTGTTAGCTGGCCGGTGTGGCATCGGTCGACGGTCTGCCCTTCGTGTTGTTGTCCATCTTCATCAATTCCAAGTGTTTACCCTCCGAGTGGGACCCAATTATAACAAACGTAGTTTCCCAAACGACCTAAAGTCCGCCTGTCAATCAGCAGGAGTTGATGGTGTGCCAACCATTCTCCTTCTAGAAGACCATCATTTGGTTTATGAGACCATTTTGGACATTGTAAACAGTATTTTGTCCTGTGGAGAGGCTCCAGGCCTAATTTCTGTGGAGGATATCGACTCAATGACCTCAAGAGAGGGTGCCAGCCTTCGAGAAGCAGCTGCGGAAGCAAGTCATACGGGAACATTAATGAGTTTTTTCGCAAAAAGAATTCAGGCTAATCTTCATATTGTCATCCTCCTTGACATTGACGAAAATGAGAGTCTGATGGCACGCTTGCAAGCCAATCCCTCTTTGTACAAGAACTGTGAAGTCAGTTGGTTTGATAAGTGGTCATTTGAGGGCCAATCCCTTCTGCCATGCTTACTGGCTCCAACTTCGGTGGAGGGCCTTCGGCAGAATTCATTCTCACGAGCATGTCTGGCAATCCATAATTCTGTTCCATACCCGAGGTTGGCTTCACCAAGGCGCTTCATTTCAATGTGCACCACCTACCGGAATCTGCATAAACACAGAAAGAATCAACTGGAGTTTCAAATAACGCGTTTTAGAGCAGGCCTGACAAAATTAGCCGAGGCCAGACAGCATGTTAACAGATTGAAGATGGACGCTGCAAGACAAGAGCGACAGTTGCGTGAAAAACAGGCGGAAGCCGACAAAGCCCTTTCGGAAATTAGTTTGGCAATGCAAGTTCGTCACAGTTTATCTAATATCAGATGAATTCTTTTCATCACCATTTTTCTGTAGGATGTCAAATTGGATGGGCAAGCTGTGTTCTTATAAGCTGATAAGCTGTATTCGATAGTTTGCTTCATGATTTTTAGATAAAAGAAACTTCTAATAGTAACATCGCTCCCAAATAAAAATTTGAGATTTTCACGGAACTTGTATATTTAAAGGATCGTTTATTTTGTACTAAGCGCTGGTACTTAGGTTCTCCTCTTCATAAATATTTCATAAAAAAGTTTTTCAGTTTCCGCACTACATTGAACGCTGGATGGGGTACCTCTTATTCAATATTGCCAAATAGGGTGCAGGAAAGCAGAGAGCAGACATGCAGGAACTTCAGAAGCGTTCAGTGGTAGAGGCGGCGAGCTTGGAGGCGCGCAAGGCAACAATAGACGCCGAGATGGCACAGATCGGTCCGGTGCTGCAGGAGGCACGGGCGGCGGTAGGCAGCATTCGACCGGAAGCGCTGTCAGAAGTGCGAGCACTGCGCGCGCCCCCTGATGTTATTCGTGATATCCTCGAGGGTGTTCTCCTCCTTATGGGCGTCCGCGACACTTCCTGGGCCAGTATGCGCACATTCCTCGCCCGTCGCGGCGTTCAGGACGAAGTCCGAAATTTCGACGCCCGACGCATTACCCCTGAATTGAGACGTAGTGTTGAGGTCCTTCTGAAGAGAAGTGCGGATTCTTTCAGTCCCAAGGTAGGCTCCTTTAATAGTCGACTCTCAGTGACCCTTGTAGCACTTTTTGCAGACCTTTCGATTAATTAGGAAAGCTTTTAATATTCCGAGAAGTTCGTGGGTATCAGTCGATGAAAACAAAACTGAGTAGTTTTGAAAAAATTTTGGTTGAAGTTACTGGTTTAATTCTTTGATAAGGAAGTCACAACTCTAATTTAAGTATTCTCGGTATCTTTATCTCTTAAATGTTTGTCGTTTTCCGTTCGATAGCGAACCTTGCGGAATAGGAGCAAAAACTAGTTGTCGTATTTACTGCCTTTAATTACAAAAGATTCTTTACCAAGGCGCCTTTTTTTGTTTGATATTACTGGATTTCTTTTCGGGATGGCCAAATAACTATGGTGGTAAAAGGCGCATGAAGTAAGCACTGAAATGTGTTGTGATTTTAGTCAGCTCGGCGGGCATCGGTAGCTGCAGCACCGTTAGCCTCCTGGGTGCACGCAAATGTGCAGTATGCGAGGGTTTTGGAGAAGCTCGCACCGTTGGAGAGGGAGCAGACAAGTCTCCAGCACTCCCTTGAAACCACCCAGGCCGAAGTGCAGCGCCTCACTGAAGATCTCAACTCTGTCGATGCCAAGGTAGCAGACCTGCGGCGTGTCTTCGAGTTGCACGCCAAGGCAGCGACAAATCTACAGACTGAGCTCTCGAGGGCTAAACATACCCTTTCGATTGCTGAAAATCTTGTTTCCGAGTTGGAAAGTGAGCACGGACGCTGGAAGAAGGAGGTAGGTTGCAATTTGATAACGAAAATTTAATTTAAAACATATTAAAGCTCTTTACTGGGCGGAACTATTACCACTAACAGCAAGCATAGGAAGATTTTGCTTGATAGGCAGGAGCATACTTGTTTTTTTCTTTTACATCCTCTGGGGGTTGTTGTTTTTGGTACAGCAGCTAAAATTAGTGGCAAAACCTTTCTGTAAAGTATTATTACTTATGCTGGTTAATTATTGTAGTTTATTGGTTGCGATAGCTACGATTATGGGTAAATTTATGTGTTGAATTTGTGTTCGTATGTTATCACAAGTTGTTATTAGGCCGACTCTATGAAGATCAAGTGAAAAATTACCAGCTTATCTTCTATCGATGAATGAGAATATTAAAGTATTTAAGTGCGCAGCTGCTATTAGAAATACAAAACTACTGAGCCCAACTATAGGCACAGGCATCTCTTTAAACCACTGCGAGATCAAAAAACCCAGTCTGCAATCGATTCATGAAATTATGCAACTTGATCCAGCAAATGCAGTTCTACGTTTCGGTTTACAGGTTGATTCCTTAAATGAGCAGTTGCAAGTGCTACCAGCCATGGCACTGATGGCTGCTGGCTTTATCACCTACCTTTCATCCTGTTCGGAGGATGTGCGTCAGAATACTATGGCAAGTTGGTGGCGGCAACTGGAGGAACTTGAGTTACGACTGTCTCCTGAAGACGGGGCGTCGAAGGCAGTACACTTTGATTTTCTGCGTTTTCTGGTAACAGAGAAGGACCGACTTCAATGGAAATTGCAAGGGCTGCCCTCCGATAGTCTCTCAGTGGAAAACGCTGTAGTTATACTCCAGGTACCAAGCTTGTATTTAAGTAGCGGAATTTTTTCACGACAATTTGGCGATACCGAAGACATCTTTAAAGTACTCAATTTCATTGCGCCTATTTGGATTCGCATTTTAATTTACCAGACCATTAGTTCACTAGTTCGACTGTTTAGCTCACTAATAACTCAACCGTATGGATAAATATTTGGAGAATCAATCTGTTTGCAAGATTCTGGATTTACGTGCATATTTCGACTACTTATGGCTCTTTAATTAATATCCTCTTACGTATAGTGTAGAATACGTAAATCTCGTCGTTGTGAGGTGGAAAAAATTATTATTTCATTGCTATTGACAGATGGCATACAAAGTCATTTCCTAATGCCATTCTCTTTTTAGTCAAATTTATTCCCCTTTATTGTTGGCCCTTCTGGGGGAGTAATCCAATGGTTGAAGAGCCAACTCGGGGACCAGCAAATTGAAGTCACTGATCAAAGGGTATTTACTGTTTACTCAAAATCGAAGCCGAGTGTAATTAGCCTTGATTTTTATAAATCCTTTTTCATGTTTTAGAGCTCTAACTTTGAAACTGTATTGGAGTTAGCTGTTCGTTTTGGAAAGGCGCTTATTATTCGGGAAATTAACCAAATCGACCCCATTCTTTTTTCGATTTTGAGGCGTGATCTCTTATTGCAAGGTTAGTCCAAACTTTCCAGTTCGGTTGCCTCTTTCTTGTGTAGGTCAAAAAAGTGTTGAGTCATTAAGGTCACTACTCTCCCGAGTCTATCATTGAGTTATTAGTTCAAGTAAGCGGTTAGGGCTTAATCGTGGAACAATCTACCTCGACACACTTAAAAGAACCTAGACGCTATAGGTCCACGGGAGACGGTGATGTTGGGTGAGAAGGAGGTAGATTACAATGAAAACTTCCGTCTCTTCATGATGACTCGGGAGCCCTGGGTCTCGACGAGCTCGGTGCGACCCGAGTGCGTTGCCTCGATGGTCACTGTTGTGAACTTCCAGACAACACGCGCTAGTCTAGTGGGTCACCTACTTGAAATCACCCTCCAACACGAATGCACTGAACTTGAAACTCGTCGATTGGAGCTGCTGAAAGGGGAAGAGGTCAAAAAGCTTGAGCTTGCGCGACTTGAGGACAAATTACTCGAGGTTGGTGGAATGGAGTTTTCGGGTCTTCATTGACAAAAAAAACAAAAAGCAATTCTCTTAATTTTTCTACATGAATTGTATCCCATAACCACGAATGACTTCCATCTGTACGCTCATGGGGCCTTTTTAATTTCCCTTTATAGCTTGATTAAATTACTTTCATTTATTAGTTATAAAAAGTGGATTCGAAGCGCAACTACTTAACTAAATACATTACTAACCTAACTAGACTATTTTCGAGAACTCTCGGTAAAATTGTTATTATTTTCTTAAGGATTTTTAAGGTAAGGCTCTGTCACCTTCTCCATGTTAATCCACTGTAGCTCTATGAAGACTTGCAGTTGCAGTTTTCGAATGTCATTTGCAATTCTTGACCGCCAACAGAGAGAAAACGTGTCGTTTAAAGAGTCAACGGTACTGGATAAATCCCATCCAAGTTATAGGCAATAGCGTTGAGTGGTACGGTTTAGGCTTCTATCTTATCTTTTACCAAGCCGTTTTCACATTTTTGTTTCCTAACTTTATTTTGTGGTTTGTAGTTGATATGCAATATCTACAAACAAAAATTGCACAGGAACGTATGCATTGTGTTGAGTTGGCTGACGCCGCTATTGGTAATTTTTACGTATGCTTTGTCACAGGAGTTGGCGGATTCTTGTGGAAACATTCTAGAAAACACGGATCTTCTTGATTCTCTCAACAAAACAAAGCACTCCAGCATCACTGTTGCACAATCCCTCGCCGAATTTGAACGTCTTCAAATGGATCTTGAAAACGCAAGTGGAAACAGCCTCTCATTTTTGCGAAACCTGGAAGATCACATTAGTTTTTGCTCCTCATTTCCTTTAGGAACGGAAGGAATTCAGCTATTTAGCCGAGGGCGGAAGTCGTATATTCTTCACTTTAAGTGATTTGGTGAAAATCAACAATATGTATCAGTTCAGTTTAAGCAGCTTTCTCAACCTCTTTCGCAGAGCTCTTAATACCCCTTGTGTGAGTCAAATTCCCAAGTTCACTGCTAGCTTTTTATCTTTATGATATTGATAACTATCCTGAAATTTGTGCATCTCCAGGAGGCTACCCTGCCTGTGAAGAAAAGAATGGTGTTCTTGCTGAAACGTCTCGAGACACTTGTAGTGGAGCACGTATTGCGAGCTCTCTTCAAGGCGGATAGACTCACATTCCTCCTGCACCTAACCTACCGCTTGCATCCAAATGAAGTAGGGGATAGTGTAAGTCATTCGTCCCGTTGGTGTCTCGACTCCTAACCTACGTTTTGAATTCAAATTTTCACATTCAATCATGCCATGTGTGTACGTGAGGTATGCTGCTGCCGGGAAAACAGATTAACGATGACGTGGAATCGACTCAGTTCACCTAATGCCATTATCATAGTTACAGCATTATGAAATCTTAGTTTTCCTCCTTTTCAACCGAAAACGTGGTTTTGTACTAATTAAAGGAAGCCAATGCAATTAATCTCATTACGCATCTCTTAAATTTGGGATGGATAAGTTAAGATAATGTAATGTCTCAACCAAATGGACCGGACAGAAGATGGTTCTTATCGAAGAGGATCAGAAGACAAATCGCCTGAGCAAACGCGCATGGCGCGCTGTGATGTTTGATGAGTGGATGTGGCAAGCGGATATAAGTTATGGGTGTTCAATGTGCAGGCGACTATTGCCCGGTCGTGGTCTTGACTGTTGAGACTAGGGCCTCTTCCAAGCCCCACGTGTCATCGCGTTGTCCTATCCAAATGCGTATGCCCAAACAGCGGCCATGATAATGTAGCATACACTACACGTTATTGTAAAGTGATTTTTTTAGAATATCAGATCAAACAAAATTCCATTCTTTATATAGGATTGGAAATTTTTCCTCGGCGGTTGTTCATGCGACAGCAGGGTAGATACGGAAAGGCTCCCTCCCTGGGTTCCGCCTGACAGAGCAGCCGCAATGTGTAACCTTAGGGTAAAATTGGTTTGCCTTTGAAGCCACCAGAGCTTCATAGTTTTTCGCTTCATTTTATACCAAATTGGCATAAAATGATTGTTAAAATGACAGTGTATGCTTTTCCTTAACTGTAACACCTACAATTGTATCTTCGCTCTTGAGAAATGCAATTGCAATAGCAGTATGGGGTAGTCTAGGCTCCGGCTGGAATGCACTGCTTAATGCCTTGTTGAATTCTAGTTTATCAATTAATTTAGTTTGTTAGTCACCGTTGTTTTGGTGGATGGTCAATATTAATGAGCACATTAATGAATTATTACTGTTATTATTACTATTAGCAAAGTTGTCTCAATCTTAATTATATTATTTGATATGGGTCTCTGATGATAGCAAATATGGATCGTACAAAATGTCTAGTAGTGTAAACTGAATGCTATTTTTTCCAGACTGCTTCCTCACTATCTTTGCCAATGATGTTCTGCTTGTAAACGAATAATTTAATTGAGTTAGCCTCTCCAGATCCTAAACCAAGCTTAAATAATCCTAACCAGCAGTAGACCTTCCAGTAGTGCTATAGCAAATGCTGAATTCGGTTTCGTTGCTATTGCCCTGCTTCCCAGTTAATTATGGAATTATGCGCAAATGTACTTATTAGATTACATTGACCCACCTTCTCATTTAGGCTGGTCAGCCAATATTATATGATAGGCTTCACTTCAATAATGCTGAGATTTGGTCGCGTTGGATGAATTCAGAGGACTCTGAATGCGGTAAATTACCTGCAGCTCTGAGTGACGTTCCGCTGACGACCCTTCAAGTGCTGATTGTGATCCAGACACTTCAACCTACTGCACTTTATCAAGCAATGAATCAGTTTACAAAGAAGGCCCTTGGTAGGGAGCTTGCATTTCCAACAGTCCCAGTCTCTTGTAATCCAGTCCTTTAATCAATTCATCTGATCAGCAGAGATGGTTTTTTGCTCCACCATTAACACTAAGCCTTGTCTTCGATTCAACGCTCTAGCTTTTTATTTGGGAAATCCATTTAATGTTTTGCGTATGTAAAATGCTTTTTTGATAAAATTCAATTCTATGCAAAATATGAACTATCAATTTTCCTCATTTTTTGAATTCCCGCCTAGACAACTTAGTAATTTAACATTCCCGGGGCTTACTAACTTTAAAATAAGGTCATTTACGACAGCCGTTTTCTTATTTTAAGGTTTACCACACCTCTCACCCTCAGGCGTCAGTCTTCTTCGTCTCTTTACCGCTGAAACTAGTCCCTGTGAGCCAATCCTACTGATCACTAGTCCTGGGGCCGATCCCTCGCAGGAATTGGCCGACGCTGCCGCTGCAGGTGGCGGTATGGAAGGGTGTACCTACCGCGAGGTGGCTATGGGACAGGGCCAATCGGAAATCGCGCTGTCTGAGATCTCTGCGGCCGCCCAGTCGGGCGGGTGGATATGTCTGAAGAACCTCCACCTCGTCACGCACTGGCTTCCAGTGCTTGAAAAACACATCAACCTACTAATGTGCGCCGATTGCGAGGTTGGGGAGGTGGCTGCCGAGGGAGGGCAGCGCCTCCATCCGCACTTCCGCTTGTGGTTAACCACAGAGCCACACGACCACTTTCCTTCCACCCTTCTACAGTCTTGCCTTAAGGTGGCTTATGAGGTAAAATTGAGCACTTTATTTGCTAATTTTGCTTATTATGCTAATCAAATTGATGGTTGTTGAGACTCCTGAGGCATTGTCGATCATTGGCGCTAAAATTGGACCGTTCTGTTCTCTGAATGCAGTCTCGGTTTAAACACTTACATGACTTCTCGCGCAATCGAATAGTGGTCTAGGAGTATTGTTTCAGTTCTATAAGCATCCATAGAATTAATTTTAGAATCCGCTCTCAGCAAAGGTCGAAAATGCCTCAGGCTGGCGTTTAAACATTCAGATTCCAGTTTTTTACCGCTCATATTTATTGCTACTTTATTTGTCCACACACTGCATTAAGTAGTCTTATAGTTTAACATCTTAACTTAATTCGGGGTTCATAAAGTTGGAAATAAGTTGGGATCTCACCTCCAACTGGACTTCATACATACAGCCTTGTTTATTTGAAACATAGCCAACATATATAGCGCAACACAAGGGAGTGGGTTCTTTCGTGGCAGGACCTAAACAAATTGTGTTTACGTTTAGGAATGTTCCTGTGATTTTAGCGATGGAGGCTGTGGGAGCAATGACATATTGAATGCTTAATATAATAAATAATAATCTAACTGTAGGCGCCACCGGGACTTAAAAACAATGTAAAGCGGACCTATGAGAGCTGGCATCCCGATTTCTTTGCTAAGGGTGGATCCTTAACGCGAACTACAGCTCTTGCTGGCCTTGCCTGGTTCCATGCTGTCCTCCAAGAGCGTCGCAGCTTCATTCCACAGGTAGGCTATTAGAGGCATTTTGGTGCTCTAACTTGGCTCTTACACTTCAAGAGTTGGACGAAGTTCTACGAATTCACCTCCGTTGACATTCGAGCTGCGGCAAGCGTACTTGATCGGCTCATTGCACCTTCGGCCTCCTCCGCACCCACATCGGCCATCTGGCCAACCGTGAGGGGGCTGCTTGGCAGCGCCATCTACGGTGGGCGCATGGACAATGCATTCGACTTCAGCGTGCTCGAATCATTTCTCAATTGCATTTTTAGCGATTCGACTCTGAATCTCCGTCAGTTGGGCTCATTGAAACTGCCGAATACCACTAATTTGAAGGTTAGATATTCACATTATCGATATTTCTAATAAAATACTTTTTTGTAACAAAACTTCAAAAGAAGACACAACGTATAGTAAAAAAAAATTTGGTTTAGCGAGCAGCATTAATGGTCTTTCAAAACCTTCCAACAGATGTACTTTATTGTAGATGAACAAATAGTACCAGTTAAGCCGTCCATCATTCCGCTTAGATTTTAGGTCAAGCCTCGTCGAGCAGGTTGCTAGCTTATGGACAGGGATCCTTCTATTGCTTGAGTCTATGCTTCCTATCCAATGCTGTGCACTTATGTTGGCGCTGTTAATAAACATTTGCAATCAACATTATGAATAAATTTTAACAACTTTAAACTGCGTATGGTTAGTAACTGTCCAGCTGTGTATAGAGTGTTGGTGATGTAATCACATTAACTGGTCAATTTCAGGTATTACTTCACTTAACTTAAATTTCACAGTTTTTCTGTGTATACTCCTTGATGAAGTCAATTGGTACTTCCAACCTACTACAATGAGTGCTAGGAGGTTTCGCATTATTCCTTGGTGCGAAATAGGATTACGTAACTGCAATCGATAAACTCCCCGATATGGACGATCCGCACGATCTTGGACTACCATCAAATATCGGCAAGACCGCTCACCTTGCCGCAGCAGCGAGTGTTCTTGAACAGCTTCGCCTCCTTCAAAGCCTCGTTGGCTCGTCCAACCAAAGCGACCGGAGGCTCTGGGCTGAGGAGCTCAGTCCTATTCTCAGTCTTTGGAAGAAACTCAACCAGGACGGAGCTCTTTTACCAGTAATGTCCTCTGCTCAGACATTTCTTACACCCGTTCTAGTGTGGTAGTTACTGTACGATGCAGGGGTGTTCAGTCGGTACATCAATTTTTGGGGTTCTTGTAGGCAGTATAATTGTCAAATTGATTATCTCGTAATGCTATATTGTTGTTTCTCTTGTAAGAAAGTCTTGCGTGCAATTTATTTTCACAAAACTTCTTAACAAGAACAGGGATAAACGTATAAGAGACACGTTGATGAGGGTGGAGGAGAAATCACTGCACAACGCCAAGGAGTCTCCAATTCTCTCATTTCTCCACCGCGAAATGACCGGGGCCCTTGACCTTATTGCCAAAATCCATAATAATCTTGGATCATTGGCGAAATTTTTGCGTGGGACCCAGGTTCTCTCGCAAGAATTGTACGCGATGGTTTGTTCACTTCTCCGGAGTAAAACACCTGCTGTATGGCTAGCCATGTGGAGCACAGGGCCGGAAGACTGTTTTTCCTTCATCCGGTCTACCGTTGCAAAAGTACAGGCCCTACAGGTACCAAAACTGGTCCATTATGTTGCAATTTCACTTAGCAGTAGCTTAAATAGCTTGTCATTTCCTGTATAGACTTTTCCCATTTTATGAACGAGTCGTTGTCAGCATTTCGATGTTTTATTTAGTCCATTTCGACTCAAATTTCTCAACTGAGAATTAGCTGGTTTGGCCTTTTTGTAGACAGAGACCCGTTGTTGCTTTTTCGTTTCTATTGCACTCCTTTCCATGTACCTCTGAGCCTAGATGTGGATTGAAATCTATTTCTTAGAAATGGTTACTTCGTTCTGAATCGACGCTGCAGTTCTTTTCCATCGAAGTTGCCTACAATCTTGCCGATCTCTTCAATCCTTCCATCTTTCTCAATGCTCTGCGACAGCAGACAGCTCGCCAGCTTCAATTGGCAATTGATCAACTAAAGCTCGTGTCAAAGTGGCCAAACCTTCATCGAGGACTTGAGAGTTACCCTGGTAGCGAAGTTCTTGCGATCTCCAACCTGCAGCTAGAAGGAGCTCTTTTCAAAGATGGGAGGCTAACTGATTGCTACGCGACATCCCCGTCTGTTTCAGCTCTACCTGATATTCAAATCGCATGGAGGCCACATGTATGTGGGAAACTCGCAGCTAGTTGCCTCTTCAAATAGCTAGGCTTTTGCATGTCAATACCTGAATTTCAGCTAGCTTAAATAAGGTGAATCCAGTCATTTTCATTTCCGCTTTGCTAGAGCTTTACATTCCCTAGTATTTGTGCTAACGATGTCTATTTTCACTAATGTTTTCAACTCGTTGATGGTGAAGATGATTGTTCTTTTAATTCAGGTTTAGCTAATGATCGACTTTTTTGGGTAGTTTTGAAAAGGCAACTATTATTTTGCTGCTGTTTCTGCACTCTGATGGGATGGGTCAAGGCCCGAAGACATTCTTTGTGAAGGGTGGTTGTGTGCTGGAAACTTTTTTGATATTGTGTCTTACCTATTAAATTTATTGGGTTTGTTAACCACGACCCCTTTGATTAACAATATTGTTTTGTTAAAGTCAATCTGTTTTTGTCTTTTAATGGATAATCATTTTTGAAAACATCCGAAGCGATGCATTTTAGTTAGAAGTCCTAACCTAGGAGCTTATCAAGTCGGAAGTGCTGGTGCGATTTCCTTCGTAGATTGAGTTGAGTAAAGTTCCACTTGCCTGTAGGAGACCTCTGAACTTCCTGCGGTAGACGAAACCGTGGAGCTACCGGTTTACTTTGATGCGACACGCTCAAGCTTGGTAACGCATTTGCGAATTCCCTGCCCTCCTGGAACCCAGCAGAAATGGGTGCAAAATGGAACAGCGCTGTTGTTAAAACACCTTTAACCTCCTGGTTTTTTTCTACTAACCTAATGCTTCGCGTCCCTAACTTTTACTACCTTAATTCTATTTGATTAAAGAGAAACTGCCTCAGCATTGCGTATGCTTTCGTCTTTAGAGCAACCAACGGGCATTACAATAGGGTGTGAAATAAAACAAATAGGCGAGTTGTGGTGGGCGGATAGCACCTGTAGTACTTTGTTTGACTGCCAGTCTCGGTTATGGCAGCTTAAGCGTTCAAGTTACTCTAGTCGGATGGGCCAGCCTTCGAGCCAAGCTAGCAACCGCGATACCTCTTATTGCTAAAGATACATATCCTGCCGTGGTGTTATGCCATCTCTTACCTACAAGGAAGTCTCGGGGCACCAAAACACAAATCTGTAGCACGACGGTTTTTGTGGTAGTCGTAACCTCTGAAACTGTCAAACTAAAGCGATTAAACCGCCATGGTGTTCTGAGTTTGAAATTATCATTAGCAACCTTCAACATTAGGCAATTGACAATCGATCCCAACGGAAATTGTGTTATTTTTTTAAAAACGATCAATATTTTTTGAAGCGCTATCCAATGTTGTGAAATTTACACAGTTTAGTTAACTTATGAGCAAGATTTTCTCTGATTAGATTTTTGACATCACAGGAGTGTACAGTCACTAGTTAAAAATAAAATGCTTTGAATTTAATCTTTGCAACAGTTTCAGATAACTTGATTAGCATGTGCTAATGAATACTAACAAGGCTCGTGACCTCTAGTGGAGTATTGCTAAATTAGCCTTTAAAAAATAGAGAGGTCGAGCCATTTTTGTGCCATGGTGATAAATATACTTAAGGACAAATTATTCTTTGAATCTATTAAACTAATTGGCCTTGAAAACCTTTATCAATTGGGGATTATATAATTGTCGCTGGTTTAACTTGCTGCTTTTAGCTTTTCGATATGCTTAAGCGCCTCCTGCTCAATTCTAGGAGTAATGCCATATTTTTTAGATGTGGTGGCCGATTTTACTCAACATGCAAATCTAATGGCTCTGGTGTAGGTTTATTGAAGTATTACTTAGCATTTAGTCACTTCGAGATGTTCTTGAAGAGGCCATTCCGAAACACCGTCAAGTTGTAGCCTCTTTTCGCGAACAACATGGCTCAAAGAAAGTTGGTGAGATCACAGTCGACATGGTAGATCTCTGCTAGCTTAAAATTGTCATTTTAGATGTATGGCGGTATGCGAGGTGTCAAGGGTCTAGTAACGGAAACTTCGGTCCTTGATCCGGAGGAGGGAATAAGGTTTCGTGGTTACACTATTAGTGACTGTCAAGAACTACTTCCGAAGGCACCAGAGGGCAAGGAGCCACTTCCTGAGGGCGTACTATTTTTGCTGCTAACCGGTCAAATCCCATCCACAGAACAGGTCAATTCCATTTCCAGAGACTTAGTAGCTAGAGCTTCTTTGCCGTCTCATGTTTCGAAACTGATGAAAAACTTCCCAACTACGCTGCATCCAATGAGTCAACTCGTGGCTGCCACAGCTGCTCTCAATTCGGAGTCAAAATTTGTGGCCGCTTACAATAAGGGTGTCAACAAGAGCTCTTACTGGAGGGTAATTCTGTCAAATTATTCATCTTACCGTATTTATTATTTAAAGTATGCCTATGAGGACTCAATGGATCTAATAGCCAAGCTTCCTATAGTGGCAGCGACCATTTACAACAATTCCTTCCATGGCGGAAAAAGCGTGGCAAATATGGATCCAAATGCAGATTGGTCAAAGAATTTCGCGTGTATGATGGGCTTTGAGGATCCTCTTTTCGTAGAGCTTCTTCGTCTCTATCTGACAATTCATTGTGACCATGAGGTACGTGTTTTTTTGTGATATTGCAATTTCATCTGCGATTCTCCGGTTTTTTGTAGGGTGGCAACGTTAGTGCTCACACCTGTCATTTGGTTGGGAGCGCTCTCTCTGATCCTTATCTTAGTTTTGCTGCATCAATGTGTGGTCTGGCTGGCCCACTTCATGGACTTGCGAATCAGGAAGTTCTAATGTGGATTATGGATCTGGTTAAGAGCAAGGGTATATCACCTTCAGATGACCAAGTGCTCCAGTTTGTCAAGGAAACGCTAGAAAGTGGAAAGGTACGAGAACGTACACTTGCTAATTTTCAATCGATTCTTTTCATTCACTGTCAGCACCCATCGCTGTAGGTTGTACCTGGTTTCGGCCACGCAGTGCTTCGAAGGACCGATCCCCGCTACATGTGTCAACGAGATTTTGCCTTGAAACACATGCCTGATGATCCTCTCATCAAGATTGTTGCCCAGTGCTTCAAGATTGTACCTACCTATCTTGGCAGCCTGGGCAAAGTTAAAAATCCATGGCCCAATGTTGATGCACATTCAGGGGTGCTTCTTCAGGTACATTTTTCACATTGACCAACGCCGTAATAATTACAAATTGTTAGGCTTGGTGGATGACTTACTTTTGGCCACCGTGGTAATGGCTACTTTTCTTGATTGCTTTTAAATCTTGCGGTTGATGCTACCTTCCTTTCCTTAAAGCACTTCGGAATGAAAGAGACCAGCTTCTATACGGTCCTCTTCGGAGTGTCGCGAGCTCTCGGTGTGTGCTCGTCGCTCGTCTGGGATCGTGCTCTGGGTCTCCCAATCGAGCGGCCCAAGTCAATGAGCACCGATGGTCTGCGCGCTCTCTTCAAAGCCAAGTGATCACTTAGTTTATGCTTTTCACTACTACGCTACTGTTCCTGCCTCCGCGTATTCGACTCCAAAACATTCTCGATATGACTATCTTCTTTAAAGCCTTTTTTGCCACTTGACTGTTTTCTTTATTTCCTTCATTCTTCGTGAGTTTACCTTATCGTGACCTCTGCTCTAACCAAATGTAATGTTTGTCACAGCTACTTCTTCTGGACGTTTGTGTGACCTGCTTCTGACGCTAAGAATTGTAATCTTGTCTATTACTACTAGAGTGTAGCGTTTTTTATTTTCCATGCTTCTGTTGCGCATTGCTATGGTTCTAATGACATTATTAGCCCAAAGACTTATCAAGTTTAAATTAATTGAAAAGCACAGACCTTTCTGTTAGTGAAGTGAGCTTACCGAGGGTGTTTCGACTATGCGATTGTTATATTTTATAAAGGATGATAGAGTATGAGTGCTGCGAATGTGTTAATCACCGATAAGCATCTTGCCTGTGTCTACTGGGATAGGTTTGCGCTATCGAAGACTTCACTGAGCTACGTCCACCATGTTCGGGGTAATCTAGTCACAGCTCTGGTTACTTTTATTCACATAACTTTCGAGACAGGATCATTTTTCAAAAAAGAAAAACTATACCGGTACATTAATTTTCATGATAGCCTCCATTTATACTATGGGGTTTTACAAACGGGGCAGCTTGAAAATCCCAAGCATGCCACTGGTAAAATATTTTGCCTAGTAAACTACCACTTATTCACACTTAGACTTAGATCGAAAAACTAAAGTTATTCAACGCAGCATTTTAAATTTCATTGTAGTTGTTGCTCTACAGTCCCACTGTTCTGGTATACATGTGTGGAGTCTGTGACCATAGCGATACTCATGGCCTATTGCAGTGTTTAAATGCTACGAAGTGGCGTGGTCGGTCTCTCTTCCAGCAATGGGACTCATCCATCCGCTTCAAAGCATTCGCCACTTTGATGTTAATAAAGGCCAGTGTATTTCCGTGCCTAACTCCCTGGGTGCATGACTCATTACTTGGGGCTCCTATGGGGCAAGCAGGCGAGGTCGCCACATGGGAGACCTCAATGCATTTAAGGCTCTAATCTATCTTTACAATTGCAGGTATGTAATGAGTTCTGAAAGGGCGGACTTTTTGGACGAGATACTTATGGCGGAGCAGAAGCAGTATTCAGAGGCCTATTGTAAGGCATTCCAGCTCAGTTCCCAGACGACACCGTCCTTGGAACTTCTTGATCGCAGTGATGAACTGCATTCTGTTTGGATCCACGGTCTCCAATATGGTGCCCAACTAGGCTTGGAGCTGTACTCCTACAGGGGCTTGGCTGACGAGGTGGTCGCCTTGCGGATGTTGGGGTCTGCACCTTCCTCAGTGGAAGATGTAAACAAGCGCCATCCTATCCACATCGCTCAGGATCTCTTGCACCTCCTTAACGGCCCATCTGGACCGCTTTCGCGTCCATGTCAACAATTTGTCAAGCAACCCACCTTCGAAGCTGACCTCTCGCTTATACGCAACAAGGCAAAACAGCTTATGGCTGTGCTTAAAGTTCACACGGTCAGGAACACCATAGAAAGCTATGACTTTTAGGAGTGTTCTTTTTATGGTTGTTAAATTTTTTGATGCTTGGGCTTTCACTTATGGCACTGAGTATAAGCCCCGCTATCGTTTTTAGAAAATGACTGCGTGAGCGCATTTAAGTCTTGGAGCCTTAATTTGTGCTAAGGAAAACCGGTCTGATGGCTCCCTCTCCATTGTTTCAGAATGCCAAATTACGCTTTTTTAAATGGATGGTTTACTCGGAAGAGTTGATTGTTGCTACTTTGCAGACAAAAGCTGTTTGTTGCTCCAGATTTTAAGAGGTACTTGAAATTATCGAGAATTCGGCGGAAGACATTGGTCCCTCACCAGGATGTTAAGCTGATCGACACACCACTCGAGCTATGTGGGGCGGGGGAGCATTTGGAGTCGCGACTGTAACTATAAAAGCAAATGAGTAGATCAGCTTCTGCTTCCAGCTTTCTAGTCTTACCACTGCCAAACCTGGTCGTGGCGTGAAGGGGGAGGAGGAATCCGCTGTCATTGGATTAGCCCAGTTCTTCAACTTAATTACAAACTTTACGGGCAGCAGACGGTTTTTATGTTGCTGTGGCGGGCGCTTACCCAAAGGCTTTCAGCAAATCCTGCCAAAAGCCCTACGGTACTGCGTGGATCTCGTTTAACTAAACCTGTCGTATTTATTAGAACGGACCTTCAATGCAGTGATCTCCAATCCGCCCAACGTAGTAACTCCCACTGATGGGTCACTTAATGGTGGCCAAGTCAATGGGTCCAAACCAGTTCCTGAGGGGACTGTGTCCACCTTCGTGGCCTCATAGGTCGTCAAATGTCATTCCTAGAGTCCTCGTGGCGTTAAATATCAGCCATTTTACTGGATTTCTGTCAATCTCTTCTAAGCTCGGTAATTTCATGTAAATTTTCAAGCGGTCATTTGCAGGCCTGTCTCTGCCGGAAGTAGTTACAGATTTAAAGCCGGATATTCAGTCAACCATTCACGCTATTTCAGCCGTGCAGTTAGGGTAATAGCCTCGTCCAAAATTTTTGCCTTACTCGAAGGACAGGACGTGAGCTATGCCAAAGTGAAAAGTAACGTATTCCAAACCCTGGATTCCCGCAAGCCTTGAGGCGGTTGGAAAAGTGGGTATTATTCTCAGCATGTGTAGTCATAGTTGAAGCGAAATTGGTTAAATCCAATGCAAATTTGGACTTTTGAATACACGATTTTGTTCCCTTTTTCAGCACACTTTGGGCAAACTCTGTAGTAGCGTATCTGAATTCGGGGCATCTAGATCATGATGATCTTTTGGTCGTGACGAAGCAGAAAGCTACCAATTCTTCTGGACTGCGGCAACTTAATGAGTGTACTGCAATGGTGGAACGGTGGAATAGCATCTTAAATGTGGCACTCATTTAGATCTCTTTTAAGCTTTCTTGCATTTTTAGCACAGCGTTATTAACAATTTCAATGATACTATAAGGTGAATAGCAAACATCGAACTATCTAGGACTGCGTATAGGACGTCCAATTCTAGCCGCGCCTCACGAGACGTGAGATGCACCACGAAAACCTACGTCTTTGTCAAAGTTTCAAGGGAGATTTATTCACGTAAATTACTTACAGCTTTTGCTCTGAATGAAACACTTCTAGTCTGACGCCTAAAACACCACTTATTGGAGGTTCCAAATTTCTGCATTTGAGGTGAAAATGACAGGTAAGCATCGGTCAGAAGTCCAACACATCAAAGTAGTCCTGGAGTTGGTTGCCAACTGGACTCACAGAGGCAGCCGAATCACACCAATGCAAACGACTTATTAAGTAAACTTATCCAAGCAACTAAACAATGCTTGACTGAAACGTTTCGGTGACACGACAGTCAACATCGACTAGCTCCACATGAAAGCGGTTGGAAATTGTTCATAGAACTTAGAAGTATATCAGCCAAGGGCAAAAAGGCCGGAAGTATTGAGCTAAGTTGATGCATCCCAAATCACACTTGAAAGACGAATGTAACACAATTTCTGTTTGTCAAAATCTGACAATTTAGCCCACGTAAATCAATTTAATGCCCTGCACACTGATTGATGAGTTAGTAAAAAGGATTCTGTTCTGCTAGAAAATAGAAGAAAATGGCTATAAATCCGAAACATTCAAATGCAATTGCTAGCACAAAGGAGACTTTTTGGGTGGGGAGAGGTCGGATCACATTAATCACATGAAAGAGCAGATGATCTAGCCTTTACGCTTAGATAGCTTGTAAACCTTCTCCCATCACTGGCAAAATTAAGAGTGCCATCGTCAACACACTCCTCGTTTCACGAATATGACAATGGAAATGTAAGCGAGAAAATCGGAATTATTTGCCTAGGCATTAGCAGTGTCCCACTCCCCGTGAATGTACAATATGGTCTTACTTGGCCTAAAACCAAGTATAAGGTGAAGTTGAAGGGCTTATAGCCCAGTTCAAGGTCTGCAGTGTCACTAGGACAGTAAAATCTTGAATAGTATGGAGGCTGATTCTTAATGATTCAGACTGTCGTGTGATGCGAGTATTATGCTATACATCAATGGTTTATCCAATATGTCTTGGGTGCTATCATCTCATTTAATGAACACATTCTTGCTTCTCTGCCTTTGACATAAAACTTACTTGCCAATACCAGTCATTCTATGTAGTGGTTACTCAGACAAAATGCACAACATTGCTTACGCAAACCATTGTGGTTGTTGTTGGTGGCGAAACCACCGCCTCTCCTCGCCACGGAGGCTTGAGCACTGGACGAGGCAATGAAATCAGTCCTGCAGCATTGGCGAGCGCGCTCACCACTGATTGGCTCTGCCCCTCAGCGAGACTGAACGTCTCAAGGGAAGACTCTTGGTATTGCTGTAAGTTGCATAAATTTAGAGGTTTGTAGCTAGCCCGAAGGCTCGCTTTGCTGCAGCATTGCATATATTTCTTTGATCGCGTCGCCTCTCGTACTTGCAGAAACTGAATGAAATTAATTAAAGCATCATGTCTCTTGCCTCTCTTCTAAATATGCACTGTGATTCGACTGTGTACGAATTTGAATTATTAGCGCGGTTCAGATTGCACAGTTCGGAACCAGAGGAATTGAATCTCAAGCGAGTGGTTATCGAGGATTATACCTTAGGAGTAACACCTTATGGAGCCGTTTTTATGCTCTTTCATATTAATCGGAACCCGAAACATTATCCAAATTAGCAAGAAGCTTTTAGGCTTTTTAAAGTCGCGTTACTTGTTTTAGGTTGAAGTTCAACTCTGTGCCTCATGCCATTTAGGGGCTAGTTTTCGCATATGCTATCCCGCTCTAAGGACAGTCGCTACTGCGTTAAGCCCGTCCAGTCTGTGTAGCAGTTGCAATCTACTAAACGCAATTGCCTATCAGCATACCAGCAAGTGTGTCCGCCAAATGGTTGGAGATGTGGAATGAGAAGTGGAGCAAGAAATGGAGCATTCCCTTTTTAAATAGGTTCCACAACCATTTATTCGTGCAAATGAAACACATCTTATTTAAACGTGAGGAATAATAAGTTACTACGTCTACAGTGACTTGTAATACTTCACTGCATTTCCCCACCAGCTAATTTGTGGCTTGAAGTCATAATAGCTACCACGCTACTGTGGTGACTTGGGTTCTGATAGGTTCCACGTTTAATTGCATGTGCTTTTCAATCCTTGCGCCTTCCACCAATGCTTACAGTCTTCCAGCCGCTCCGTATGTTGGTAATGGATCAGCTTCCATGCTGGCATGACTATTACAACGCCAGAGAAAGCCACATAGGACCTGGCGAGAGTGTCTCCTAAATTTCAACTGATTTAACTTCTTAAGTAAACAATGATGACAACAGTTGGCCGACATGTAGTAATCTGCATGCTTTATTTCCCTTTAGTCGCATACTGAATAATTTAGCGGCATGCATAACATTAACGGCCTCAAACTAATCTCCCAAAATTAATGCGTACGCGGGAAATGGCGGCAATGGATTCCGAGTTTATTCCGCCATTGCGCTTAATGCCATTTGCTCAAAATGACAAATGCGCTAAAACAACGACTTAAATGGGGTTTTCGCAAATGCGGTCACAGCTACCTTATCGTTCCAGAGTTCCCTTATGATATTTGTAGTGGTCCAGTTATAATTTTAGCTTAAAAACGTCAAGCAGAACCATTAAGGTTTCTAGCTCCGCTGTGAACCCGTTGGCAATGGGAATAAGCCCGGTTGCTTCGGTTGGAATCTCTTCATTCGATGAAATTCATTTACAAACCTTCCAGGAATAAGTGCTTAGCGCATACGTAGCGTCAGTATTAAACTCTGCGATTTTCGCAAATGCCACATTTCATATTCATAATCAAAAGCATGTGCAGCGACGTAACCTCCTAGTGGGACTCGCCGATCTCATTAGCAGACAAACACGATGCACCAACTGCCCAAGACCCATCTTTCAATGACCAAAGCAGCAGCCGCAGCGTTTCTTTGGGAATGTGCATACATTTTCCCCTGGTCCGAGAGCCGACGGGAAGCAGTAATTAGCATGACACTTCCGGCTCTGGAGGCCATTGTCTCCACAATCGTGTGACAGAATCTTCGTTCCAGCTGACATCGTCAGTGTGCGACATCTTGCCACATTAAAACAATGCATTTCCTTTTCTTATGTAAATGCCTTGCGTACAAGGTGGCTGTGGCGCCGAATGTTATTCCTGGTGAGTTAACACACAGCAATTTTTGGGTGTACGGAACATAAATGTTCCACAGATGAAAAGACGGATCGCCCTACCGTTAACTAAGCAGAAGTACCGGCTTTCTGAGCTGATGACCTGTGCACAATCGTTTTCCACCTGTGATTTGGATCGCGATCGACCAACTGTGCCGCCTCCTAGCCTTGTTGCTCTCCCCATGATGCCATTACCTATCGCTAGGATGAACTGTGCGTGTGTGCGGTTTTCATGTCAGTCATTGTCTGTCAAGTGCGAATATTTAGCGGAAATGTTGCACATTTTTCCCAGATTCCGACTCACTAAGAATTGGTAAGAAGTAATTCAGCTGGGTGAATCCTAGCCTTCTTGCAAATCACCTTCCTTTTACAAATGTTTAAAAATTTTCAAGCTATTTCCATAGCTGCTTTTACGGATAATTATGGCAATTTTTTAGTACGATAAGTCACTAAAAAAAATTGAGGACTTCCTCGTCAAATGACGATCTCGACTTTGGCTACCGCTTATAACTTAGTGATACAAGATGCACACAGTGTGTGTCCATTCAGCACGCCCATCACAAAAAAGTACCTTTCATGAAGAGTAAGATAATGAGAGTACTTTCGCCCTAATAGATGCTTTGCTGCAGAATTCCGCCTATTTTTTGACCATGCATTGTCTGAGGCGAATGATGGTATTTGGTGTAGGTTATGCTTATCCATCTCAAAGTGGTAAGCGACCACGTTAATCGTTATGTATGTGCACTGATGCATTCTGTACTTGAGCGACCCCCATGAACCCCGTAAAGGTCAACTTTTACGCGTGCAATTGCACTTCCCCGAGGGTAAGCACGACCTACCACCCTTGAGATACTTACGAACTCAAGGGCCTGCACGCCTGTCACGTTAGCACCAAAAGTGATGGGGCGAGAATCGCAAGAAGCGCATATAGTTCAGGCCTGTAATAAATAAATGCTCCTGTTTTTCTCAAGCCAAAATTAGTACGCATTGACAAATCTCACTACCCATTAAGTGATGACCACACCGAGCAGACAAATTTGTTCCCCAAGACCAAAGTGAGAGCGCAAATTCACTTCCATTTGGTAGAGACATTAGACAAGTGCACGATCAGACACGGCTTGAAAAGATCCGAAAACGATAAAAGGCGATTTAAGGACTTTAGCTGAGGTCGCCATAGGAATACATCTGCACTGCAATATTTCACAGCGGTAACTTGCGCTACCTCAGTTAACATTCAAGCATACGTGAGGTAAGTACCTCAATGATTCCTTCCGTACCAATAAAAAGGTCCAATTTCCAGGGCTGGTGCCTGCCCACGTTACGCTTTGAACGCGCCTAACGATCGAGAGTGTTTGCTCTACAGCATCTTATTTAACGAATTCTCAAATTATGGCCATTTAGTCCACCCAACATGTAATGCAAACTTGTTCCAATTATCACACACAACGCTCCACCAGAGACCTAAGTGTAAAGAAATGAGGCGCACTCCTGAGCACTGGAACACGCCGTCGACGTTAAGCCCTAAACCGTGACCATAGTAAGGAGTTTTAGCATCCGATAGCCCTTCCCTACCATCAGAGCCCGATTTTGACGCTGATATAGAAAAAAAGTGCAGCCAGTGAACCAGAATTTAAGAGATCAATGATTTTTAAAATTAAACGTCTGGGAAGCATAATTTAGCTTTCTGTGTCAAATCCCACTTAGGTACTAGTAACACCGACATTGAGGCTCCATAAGCTAAGAAAGGTAAGAAAACTCGTGCGATTTGTAGGTCGAACCTGTTTATATATTGGAAGGTCAACAGCTATTTTTGATCTGGTGGGCCAAGGATAGCGTCACATTGATGGACAGTGCGGGAGAGAGGGAAAGGGTGTTGAGGAACTCTGGTTTTAGCTTACCGGAAAACCAGAGCAGACCACCTCAATTCTGGCAGCCGCCACGATTCTGAAAGGGATGAAGATAGGCTGCTTCTAAACGCGATGCATCCAAAAATAAAATCAAGTCAGGACTTGGATTACAGGACAATATTTAATCGAATCAATAACAGAAGAGTGGGATAAAACTCGTACCGCTCCTAACTTCAGCAACGCATAAGTGAATAGACGATGTACATACACGTATCGTAAAATAGCATTAGTGTACAAAAGCACAAACTCAAATAATATGTACGTCAGGCGAAATTCGCCAGGCCATAAGCCACCACCGGCCTCATTATCCTGAATCACTATCAAAGTAGGTCCCAAAAAAACCGCATTCGAGATAATGACGTATAAAAATGCCTACCTGTGAAACAAACATATAAAGGATAAACAAAAAAGACAATCGTATTCTTTGAAATATAGGGCACGTTCCCGAATGAGGTACTCACAAGACTTCCATCATAAGGGAACGTCGCAGAAACAAAGTATTATCGTTTTTACTGTGGTGTAAGCAAAAATACGTGTCAACCGAAGAGAAAACAAGCAACACGAGGAACCGAAAGTGGGAGGCGGTAAATAAAAAATAGCGCAGGAATGGAGAAAAAAGGGTAGTCTTGATTAGGATGAAGTCTGTACTACAAATATCGCCAGGTAGAGCGTAGCGTACTGAAAGTCAAAGGCCAAAATACAATGTAGAGGTAAGAAAAACAGGGACGCCTCCACTTGGACAAACACTATCACTCAAACAACTGCCTCATATTTCGTTTTACTCTAGTAAATACCTACTCATGAGGACACATGGCAGACGCTATGCTTTGTTTCGTCGTCAGCATGAAGTTAATCTCGCGCCATAAAACTGAGACAATCGACCCACAGAAGCCCAGTAAGGACACTAAACGCATTACGAAATGTGGTGTCTTGAGTTTCAAGCAACTATCATGCATCAGGTTCTAAGATGAGAATGAAATGCAGAGAAATTACCACTATAGATTAAACGTCGGGCACTAAATTAAGTCAAAATTAAGGGAATGGACGGAATCAAAGTAGGAGAGAGCAAGATACGCAAAAGTTAACACTACGCTCGTGTTGATAATGGAAGTCACTATGCCGCATATAACGTTGGAAAAAAAGCCATGTGGTTATCTCAAGAAGTGAACGCGTGCCGATATACCATTAGTAATACACCTCATCACGATGTCACTCAGTTTAAAATAAAGTCACAGCATATACAAAAGCTACAGCAGATCAATGAAGCCTGCAAAAAGAGCATTCAAACATCTAGAACATAAAATCAGTCTAGCCGAGATTGGCACGAAAGGCTAATCTTGATAATTTAAGTCCAATTATAATGTACGTGAGTGCAAGAAAATCAAATAAGACTACACTCTATTACTGCTTCAGAATCCGTATAAAACCCATCCAAACGATGAAATTTTGTTGCCGCATGGCGCAATAATGCCATAAGGGGCTTGCACTCAGAATTCGTCCAGAACGGAGCAATCACTAGTCTTTCCTTTGAGTTCGTCCCCCATGAGAGCAAATAAATAGCACACAAACAAAGAAGTTATTTTTCGACAATTTTTTGCTAGTTTATCGACCCCAAAGTTAAAAGGCTTTAAAATAATCACGTGACCGTGTAAGTAAGCAAAAACGCGTGGAATTGCAAGTTCTGAGACAGATAGAGGAGCAGAGACAACCAACGATAAACTTGATGATTGAAAGAACTAACAAACATTACAATCACAGTCCCAATGTAAACAAAAATTACGAACTAAGGCAAAGCTTACAAAACACTGGTAGCATGAAAATAAAGGCCCACTTTATAACAGGGAGATGGTGTGGCGTTCCTCCCATTCCAGATAGAGCTTTTTAAGGTTAGATTTCGATTTAGGTTTAGACTTCCAAAGGGCCTTGTTGGGAGATGCAACAATGACTTATTTGTGATACGAAAGCATGAGTTGAACTCAAAGTAGACACCAATACCCAAATCGAGGAACAGCCCACTTATTGTCCCAAAGTTATGTGAGCGTAAATAAGCCCAAAGAAATGAATGGGAAGACATTGAAGGTCGCCTAAGTTAGTTTGGTGAGGAGTGTCTGCTGATGCGATCAACAAAATCACTCAGAGAATTGGTGCGAGTTCAATTGGTTTTAAAGCATTTCTACTACCTTTTGTAAGTAGAAAAATTGAAGTGAACACACCGGCAGGTTTGCAGTAATACTCGGCGTTATTTGGATTGACGACGGCTGTCTTTAACTTTAACCAGGCCACCAGTCGTGATGGGCTCGATGATAAAATGAAGGGCTGATATAAACTCGATGACTATTTAAATAAATAAACTATTTTGGTACTGTGAACATTCTGAGCACTTTGGTGAAAATTATGATGGAAAGTCATAAAAAGAGATGAGGTTCTAAAATCCGTGTCAAGGGTGTGACACAACCTGTAATGCTAAGAAAAAACGTCCATACTTTTACTACAAAACTTAAAACAGCAAAGCGAAAATTTACGAATATATGCATATGCTTTTCGTGATCCCCCAAAATACGTAACTCAGAAACTATATCTTTGATAAAATTCCCAAAGAAATGATCCCCAAATCCTCAACAACACTTTACACTCATAAGCGACACAAAACTTGACAAAGGACTAGAAAATAGACGAAAGACACTCGTCAAATTTTTCGTCTTAAATGTCATTCACGTTTAAAATAATAAAAACCGTTTACCCCAAAAAGGGAGTGATTAAACAGGAGGCCCCGAACTGCCTCAACAATCAGAGGACACGAAAAAATGGATTTTTAAGCTATGAGACGAAACCTACACCTAAGGTCGTAGCAGTAGCCGATGTGGAGGAAGCGGTATAGCATTTGAAATCTTCGGCGCCACCACCACTAGAGCTACCCGTCGACGTCGAAGGCTGCGCAGACTGAGAATGCTGCCTTCCATCAATTTGCATAGCCTGCCGCAATAGGTAAGTCAAAAAATCCAAATCTGTTGTTCCAGTGAAGGCTGTCCAATGCTGTTGCTGTTGCTGTTGATGAGTTTGATAGGCCAGTGCCGCAGCCGCAGCTATTTGGGCGAAAGGACCATATACAGAGTCAAAGAGGCTTCTGCTCTGAGAGGTAGCCGCGATGAGGGAAGCGACATCTTCTGGAGAAGCCGCGGGCGAGTTCTCGAAACCGGGTGGCGGTGCGAACATTAGAGGCAGTGAAGGGGAGAAAGTCTGAGTGGCCAGAGATACCTGCGGCTGAGGGGGCTGCTCTGATGCCATCAGCTCCGCCAGTCCAACCTGTGATTCGCGGATTGGATCGAAATCTATGTCGGCAAAGGCGTTCATATTGGTGCTGTTGCCGCAACTACCACAATCGAGGTTTTGAGGATTCACATCTACGTGACGTTGGGAGTAAAAGAGACCTTTGGAACTCTCATAAGAAGATATACAGGAAGGGGAGGAGTAAGAGGGCGCAAAGTGGTCGCTTGCAGACGGAGGCTCTCCACTCCGGACGATAGTAATAGACTCCTTTTCAAATGACCGAAGAGTGTCTGTGGCAGTGGCAGAGTTGGGCCTTGAATCGGATGTAATTGTAGACGACTCCTGATTTTGTACGGTCTTGTTGCTACCGGTGTCGCGAATAACCACTTCAGGATTAGTTCCACCACCAGTGGCAGCCGTTGACGCTTGGTTAGCGACAAATTCATCCAGGAGAGCCTTCATATACTCTGTGTGTTTCCCCGCGTGCATTTGCTCCTTCGTAAAACTAGCTTTCGGATCGCCCAAGCCATGAAGATACATACATTCCTATAAAAAGATTAAAAGAATGGCACTGAGTGCTAGCAATTTCATCGAGAAACTATTCTGCAATATAACCTGCATTACCTTCGGGAAAAAACCATAAGCTCCATTTAAAGCACCTAAGTTTGTAAGTCAAAACTTGGCTGAAAGAACTGACCAATCCGAAAAAAACATAATTGTGAAGTCATCACTAATACAACCAAGTGCAACTGGCCATGTCAAAAAATGGATAACGATCCGTTGCAAAGCCCGCAACCAACCATGAAATCGATCAGGAAACAATATTTTACAAAAATACCGTGACCCCACACTTTAAAAAATTACAGACAACTATAATAAGAGCACAATGGTAACTTGAAGGTGAATCCAAACATGCTCTGAGACCATCCCAATAAAAAAATACATTTGATGGAGAAATAGGGCTGGCTATTAGTGCTTATTTTGGTCGATACAACAGAGGGCACGTTTATAAGTGACATAATGATAGCATGCAATAGCACAGTTTCGCCCGCGTAGCATATCACGTGAGGCCCACGTCTGATACTAGTCATGTTTAAGCATCCGATGAGAAAAACCGACTTTCTAAGTTATATTCGCTGGAGCAAAAATAGCCACATTCTTACTGATTTTCTCATTATGCAACCAAATAAATGATGTCCCTAATATTCACTTAAATCATTCTTAATCCGGAAATGCAGCAACGGGTGGAAGCATATCATCGTTTCAACCTGTGAAATGGTTCGGGAACATCCAGTCATCTCCGAAGATTCGATCGTTTGAACGAATTTAAACAAAACGATAAGTCGCCACCAATAGTACCAAACGCGTAAAAAACAAATGCCTTACAAAGAATTGCTTTCAAAACAACCGGGTGACCGCATGACTGCCGTGAATCCTTTAAAAACAAATGCAAATTTAGAGATAATTTGTGCCTCAAAAAGTTGCAGGCACTAACATGCAACTGATGGGCTAAAGCGATAGCGATCAAGACTGAATTTTAAATTATCCAGATACTTAGTGACCCAAACAACACGAAAATAAACTGAAGCCGTCAACATTCAACGACTCGATGAAGTTCCGCCACGGAGGCAGCACAAAATAAGTCTGCGTCAGGTATGTGTAACTTACGTGCTTATTACACTTGTGGCCACGGAGGAATTGGCTGCAGTACTTGGTGGTTCCGAGAGACACCCGCAATTGTCGACCATGCATCATAGACTGGTCCAATGTTAGGACAGCTCGCATAGCATCCTCCGAGCGATCGTAGGTGATGTAAGCACTAATACTCGGCTGGCCCTAAAAACCACATAGCCAATTACAGTAGTTTATGCCAAAAAAACTCAGAAAGAAATAGAGGACAATAAACACAAATAGAAAACACTCCCGTAAGGCAAAAGCTGCTAAAATACCAAAGGTTCAGCCAAGGGGAGGATAAACCACACAAAAAACAGAAGAATTATCAAGAATTTGCGTTCAAAACGTACCTGTGGGCCGGTAAACGTTTGATTGGCGTTCACTTCGACCTTGTACACCTTACCGAACTGACCGAAATATTGGGGTCCCTTTAGAATTTCCTTATCTTTTGATATCCATTGAGGCAAACCAACCACGAAAACTAGATTTGTTTGAATAACCCTACAGAGATGCAAGTTTATGCAGAAAACCATACCTAAGCTCAGGTAAGAGCTTAAACGTCTCTTTAGGGATCTGTGGCTTGCCCAACATATCCTTCTTCCTTTTAATTGGCTTCCGCTTGGTTTCACTTAAAAATAAAACAAGACGCCAAGACCTACATTGTCGAGGTTTGTGGAGCTCTAACAGCAGGTGCATCCGGGTCATACGGCTGAAAGTGAAATACAGAAAACACCCTACCTGTCTGCAAGCAGGACATAGACCATTCTCCTCATTTATGATTTTCGCCCAGCAAAAACGACAAACCTTTTGAATATTAGCAGCAAATGCATAAATACCTGGTAAAGACAAGGACATGGAAAGAACGAAACATCATCTGAATCCATCGGTTCCAGACAAAGAGGGCACTAAAATTGAAATTGAGCGAAATTTCACCACAGTACATCACTTCCATCGGATGACATCATTAATGTGCTTAAGAGTAGAAAATCAAGTACAACACCAGATGAAACCGGTTGAAAACGATAATATGCAGATGGGCTAATTTGGTTGAACCCACTCCGACTATTGGTCGAATCTTCAAATCAGTCTGCTACGCTTAATCTGAATTGATGGCTAAAAGTGATCTCCAATAGGCCCAAATTATAGTAATGTACATCCGAATTTAAGGCAAAGTTATTCAAACAAAATTTTGCCGAGTTGCTGTTGCTCGAAGCATACCAATGCAAGAGGTAAACAATCAAATTTTACCAAAACAGCATAGAAATCTGCTTGTACTTGGCTTCCTCCGCCAATCTGGTACCGGAAATTTCGTTTTACCCTGCCTAAAAAGTTGATTTGGCGTGATTGATGAGATACGCATTAAAACCTGGTTCCTCCTTAAAATTAAGCAGCATAACTGAACCATGTCACCTGGATTGCTTGTACTACCTTGCCTTGTTAATGAAGTTGTTTTAGCTGCGAAACCCACATGGTATCATCGAATCGTTCAAAGCAGACTAGCCACGGCACCCACGCTGCGTTAACGTGGCTCCACCCCGAGAGGTGCCTAAGAGATGTCGAAACGCTCGATCCCGCCCCCGGTGAGTTAACAACCCTTTACGCGGCTTCCCAGCCGGAACCAAGAAATTGGAATCAAATTAGCACCCGGCTGGTCGCAGTCGATCGCAGTCAACAACCGCAACTTCAGAACACTCCTCCAGGCCAATGGAAGCAGCCCGCGGATCAGAACCAGACAGCAGAGTGACGGCCGGGGGCTTGAGAATCCCAGACCGCAGAAGACGCTCGACCGCCATGAGCGGCCACTCGCGCCGCTACAATCCACTGGGTACAGCTCGCAAGACGACTGCGCCTCCTCCACTTAGCCGCCCAACTGAGTGGGCCGACCCACTCCGACATACAACGCGAGAGGACAGAGGAAGGAAAGATAGCAAGACCTTGCCCCGCTAAGGACTGAATTTGCACCCCTACCCACTGCTTCCTACTCGTTGCGGCGAACTGACGGCACGACTTCCGCAACTGCGACCATCGAAATCACTCATGAGACGTGATCGATCAGACAGAGTGCTTGCAAATAGTTTTCAGATACCGGAAGAGCAACGAAATACTATCTATTAGTAGTAAAGGACTAAGGGGCTCTCGATTATAATTAAAAATGGGACATTAATACATGGACATGTCAAAATTGCAAATGCAATTTGATTCCTGACCCCCCGTATTCACCGTGTATGTTTTGCACAAATCGCAGCTTTGGCAGATCAAAGTACAGAATCCTCAAACCTCTGAACTGGAAGACTTTGCTTGCAGTTCCTCGTCTATGCGCTCCTTCGCCCGAAAGACCTAAACGTAAACTGTGCATTATAAAACAATCACCTATAGTACAAACTGCAATTGATGGTTCTGAAGGACGTCCAGTTTAATATTTCAAATAACAAATTCCTATTAATTCCAGGTAGCAAGTAGGGTACATTATCTATAGTAAGATGGGCCCCGTATTGAATTGGAAAAGACATTTGATAAACGGCCTAATTGTTTCATGCAATCAGCCCGCGCAGCAACAACCACTAAAACTATGTTAGAGTGCCACTTGCAAAGCAAAAAGGAGCATAAGACTCGTATCCAACATGATTGTGTTTAGAAGTCGAGAGGTAAGTAGTATCTTACCTTCGACTGCAAATAGAAGGAACCACCGTTCTTCTTATCATTCACATTAAAGAGGTAATCATACTTCCTAGCAACTTCCTCAGCATTATAAATATCGGAAATGTCAAGAATTCGCTTGGCCTCTTCCAAGGAGATGCCCGAAAAACTTGAACCAAAGTCATATTTGCTGGAAGACTTCTCCGCGCTTGAACGAAGCTTCGCAGCATTCCTGCTGGCAGCATACTCTTCCTGGAGAGCTTTAGCGAAAGCTCGGCCAAGGATACGTGACACAGAAAGAATCATCTGGGCCAAATACTTCGCCTATGGTGCACAAGAAAGGCACCTTACCAGATAAAGCAGCATATGAAAATCAATGAGTATTTGGAGCATGCAACCATGCCTATCTCAAGAATTTGTGTTAAAGGATTCTAATCAAAAACTTATACACAAAAAAGCAGACAAGATGACATGTACCGGAAAAGGCCAGATCAATGCTGACGGTAGAAAAGGTTGCATAATCTCATAAAAGAAAACGACTTAGGAGAGCTTGAACACAACAGCATTACCATGATCCCACAAAAATAACCGCATCAAATAACCCGCGAGCTTTGGAGGCGATTTGGCTTGCAACAACTTTTTACTACTTTTTGGATATTTCAAATCTGATCATTAAAATACAGGCACTTGTAAAATAAGTTTGGCAAATATTATACCATAAGTGGAGAACAATACAATAGGACCTAAATTCTGTTATAGTGAGACTAGATTAGGTGGAATTAGTCGGAATTTATTCAAGTCTTTGTGAATTAAGCTATAAAAGTGCGAGAACTGTAGATTAGAAACGTACCAGCATTTATGTCAACGCAGGATGTACCCACTCGCATCAAGGTAACACTAGTGGATTCTAAAATTATTTTAAGCTGGGGACGTTTTTTGTCGAATCATTTGGTTTTCCGTCTAGAGACGTAAAATTGCGTCCTTTTAGCCGACTGGCATTTGCTGACTTCAAGATAGCATATATTTTTGTGTGTTTTCAAACTCGCTGTCTTTTGCATGTTATTGTACTGGGCTTCTCCCTTTTATCTTCCCCTTCCCTACCTCCATCACTGTGGGAAGGCCGGATGCTTTTTGACATCGTTATTTAGGGAGTAGGTAAGACTCACCGAAACTATTGGGAGTTAACCACTCTGAAGGAACCTGAGTGTCCGAGTAGCTACCAGAATCGTCTTACACCACGTTTAGATTGTCTTCTCGCCTCCCACCTGCAAGGCACATTTGAAGGACATAAATTTTACTATACTCTGCTAATTTATTTTGCATTCACTGGTTAGGCCCGCCTCTAGATCGTGTCAGTGTCAAATTTCTTCCACTGTTTTGTGAAATTTCACACCCTGCCAGTGTTTTGCCTTCAGGAAATTCTCTGTGTAATGCTCCATCAAACTGATATAATTGTTTTTCGGCCCTTGGTTGGAAATATTGCCCTAGCCGGGAACGATATGTTCAGGGTGCCAAAAATTTCAGGAATCCTTATATACTTCGCGGCACAGAGTATTATTAACTTAATAAAAAAGTAGGCTCTTCTTTTTTCTTCATTCTCTTCCCTTCCTCTTTGCTATAGAAAAGGCTGAATGCTTCTTAAAAACTTTATTGAGAGGCTAGAAAATACTAAAAGAAATGAGTTGAAGTGTCCGAGGCGTCACGGATTTCGTCTGCCTCCCACCTACAAATTTCATTTGGAGAACACAAGCATTGCAACTTGAAATGACTGATGACCATGAGCACTGGCGTGGCTGAATCGTGTGGTTTCTCGGGACTTTCTGGAGGCAAAAGAGGGCATGACACATTTGTTCAACTAACAGAAGTATTAGGACAGCTGACATAGTCCAAACGTCAGCCCCCCAGTCCAAACAAAGTATAACATAACTCCTCTCTTCTTTTGAGCGTCGTCCACGGCGCCCCCCCTCCTTGGTTAAACTCTTACGTTGGCCGTCATAAGGTTGTCAGCGCTAAAAGAAACAATCACGAACTAACCGTGTCAGTCACTGAAATTCGAGTTTAATTGGGAATATTCCTGAAAAACATGTCACGGATCTCTCTTGACGGCCCTTCAAGGCCTAAAATTCCGTCCGGTCTAAACAATTGGTTAACTCTAAGGGATTTTTCCGACCTGCAGTGCGTCCATCGAGAGATTTTAGGACACCGATCTCCTTAGATTGTATATAAAAATCGCCTAAACAAAACTTATAAAGGTGTTTTATGACAGGTGCTACTTCAGTTAGTGTCGCTTTGTTTGTAGAAAATTGGAATGGAGTAGGTGCTGGAGGCAGACTTCGCTCTCAACCCTCCTGCCATGGTATGCCAGAGATTATTCCACCCGTAGCACATGCATTTCCATTGCACCGCTAGTTAAATACCAGTGGTATAAATTGGGATAAGAATCCCATTAAGTAGAGTTTGCTTTCCGCTGCCACCAGTGTAGAGTCCTAAGAGTTTCATGAAAGCAAAGAAAATGCATAAATCTAGTGCAGAATAGGTAAATTTAACCTACAGGATAGCTAGAAGAGCTACACAGGTCAAAGCTAAATACAGCTGCTTAAGTTAACTTAACCGGCAGTCAAGCAAACAAGCATTACTTATTGTCTTTTAGGGCTGAGGCTGGCCGCCCTGATCACTCTGATGGTTGAATATGCATACTCTACCCAATTATAACGCCTTTCTATGCATTCAGGAAAATCTAAGCAAACTATGATTTTTTAAGGGTTTTGCTGCTTAGTTTTGCTCGCTTGTGAACTTGGTCTTCGGATCATGTTAGTCACACCATTTCCTGCCTGTGAATTCTGCGAGATTAATTCAAATCTCACGTAAAATTTGTAAAATAGCGCTATGTTTTTAAATAACTTTAACAGTTAAAAATTGTTTAAAAGTTAATTGCAAGTTGTTTGGTGGTATTGTAACTTGCACTTTTTGTTTGTTTAAATTGTCGAATCAAGTGCGCCCTAATTTTTCTACTTGCGACACATGGAAGAGGGTTTGATTGAGGGTAGTTTGTTAGATGGGAAATATGATGAAAGCAACCCATTGGTTCTCCCCTCCAAGAAAAAAACTGTAACAGGGAAAACGGCTGTTGGTCAACCACCGAAAATTTTGTCGCGAAGCAGAAGAAAGGAGCTTCAAAAACAAATTGCCAAAAAGCAAAAGAAGTTGACGGTTTGATGCATTGAATTATTCGATGGATTCGTGATAGAGGGGTGAGCTTTGGAAGGAACTTGAGAGTTTGACTGGCAAGAATGCTATGACACCTGCTTTGGATACGTTATTCAGTCGTAATCGCAAATTTGAGAAGAAAGTTGAGAAGTAAGATCTGTTTGAATCGTTATATCAGACTGTCCGAACCTCGCTTTCAAAAATCGAAAAGATGGCGGTATTCTGCTTCGACTTCCTTTGATTCCTCCACAGTTTCCGATAGTCCCAGTTCGGCAGAAGAGGTAGCGTCGGAATGGAGCAGTCAAGCATGTCTGCCGGAAACGGCTAAGGACCAAGTTGTGGAACCTAATCCTGACTTGCCACTAAACAAATCGGATGATCTTGAGGTCTCAGAAGCAAAAACGACTGCTTCGGTTCCTTCTGCTGTTAGGGCGAGGATGATATATGTTCCCGTAAACAGAAGCCCTGATGTTCAAACCGCTCGTCTTACTCTTCCGATAGTCTCTGAAGAAGCTAGAATAATGGAACAAATAAGTGAAAATGATGTAGTTATTATCTGCGGTGCTACTGGCTGTGGAAAAACTACGCAGGTACCGCAGTTTCTCTACGAGGCTGGTTATACAAGGCAGGTTGAACCAGTTACAGGTTATCTTACCATGAAATTCCTTCGTTTCTTTCGAAATAATTGGACTCCCTGATATTTGTTTTGATCTCTCCCTCTCTAGGGGAGGTTATAGGATCGGTATCACGGAACCGAGACGTGTTGCCGCAATTTCCATGTCCGAACGGGTCTCGAAAGAACTCGGTTTGAACGATGGGTGTGTTGTAGAATTTTATTTTCGGTTCTAAAGTGCTTTTTTATTTGTTTAAGTGAAGTTGGTTATCATATACGCTACGAAAAGAACGTTTCTGCCAATACCCAGATCAAATTTATGACTGATGGAATCCTACTTCAAGAAATGAAAAAGGTATAAGTTGAACTTTTTATTTTTGATAAATACATTTTAATTCCATACATGTTAAATTGTGTTTATTGGGGGGAATGGTGTAATTTGTGTAGGACTTTTATATGATTTCTCTTGAATTTGCAGGTTTCTATTTTTTTACACTATTGCTTTTAGGACTTCCAATTGTCTTCCTATTCGGCGATATTGGTCGACGAAGCCCACGAAAGATCAATTTATACCGATGTCCTACTGGGTCTACTTTCTCTTGTGATACGCTTACGCAGACGGGCTTACAACGAAAACCCAGATGGTGCACGCCTTCCACTGAAATTGATCATTATGTCTGCCACTCTGCGCGTCGAAGATTTTGTCAATAATAAGAGGCTTTTCCCCACATTGGAGGCGAATTCTTTTGATAAGACCAAATGCGCAGACGATGACGACGAAAGTGAAGGTCCGAGGCCTGGTGCTCCACCAGTTTTGAAGATTGAATCCAGGCAATTCCCAGTGACTTGTCATTTCTCCCGTTACACACCCGATAACTACCTCAAAGCGGCTTTTCACAAGGTAGGTAGTGTAACTTAACGCCATATGCTATTTTGCTTTGCTAACGACCGAGTTCGTTTTTAATCATCGCGGTGCTGCGACGCCGCCTTATTTCCATTTTTACCTTAGCGGTATGGTACTAAATCACCAATTGGTATTCAGGTAGATTAAAATATTGCAAGTATGGATTTCTAGGGTTAAAAATTGCTATTTTACGATTTTTAATGCTATAATGTAGCAGTGACAAGTTTATGTCGGTCTGTTGTGACCGGATTAAGCATATTACTCTGAAGGAGTTTAAGGGATTAATGCATTTCTGTTTTAGGTAATAGATGTCCATAGAAACGCATCCTCTGGTGGAATTTTGGTATTTTTAACTGGTCAACTGGAGGTTCGGACTCTCTGTAATTGGCTCTCAAAGGCGTTTCCGATCACAAAACCTGGGGATGCCAGGGTAAAAGCAGCGACAATCAAGGACGATGTAGTTGGAACCGTGCCCTATAGGACAAAGAAGCGAAAAGGGGCTAAAGTGGAGGCAGAAGCAAAGTTTAAAGCTAAAAGAACGGATGATATGACAAATCTTAACGACATGGAGGAAGAATCATCTATCAAGGAAAGCCCTTCAATTTCGCGTTTCAGTTTAGACAAGTACGTTTACATCAAGTATGCGCGCTTGTGTACTATATTAAAAGTCTATTCTCATGCGTGGGGTAATGTAATGTTTTTATTTGGAGCTATGCAGTAGAATGAACCTATTATTATTTTTCTAGTTTCGACATTATTCCGGCTGATGAGGAGGTGGAGATAGGTCTTGGAAGTGAAAGTAGGCGAACTTGGAAGCCAACCAAAGGCAATGGCACAGATGACGTCAATTCTAATGGGGAGCAGATGATAGAGGTGGAGAGTGATGGTGATGAGGACGCAATTGACGCAGAAGTTCTCCTAGAACTACAGGAATCTAACAATCAGACATCAATCGTAGGTTCTAAACCCATTTCTCATCCTCGAAGTGCACGCTTCCCAAAGATCTTAGTTTGAACTCTCATGGGCTAACTGAATGACTCGTACTTGGATTGTATCTTCATTACCGGTCATCAGTCAGTATTTCAAATGATTTGATGGTACCTTACCAGTCAATCATAGGCCCCATTTTGGCTGCTATGGCGTAAATGATACAAGTAGATACTATCCAGCATCAATATGAGCTCATTGTGATGGCTGATTCTGATGCGTTATTCACGATATTAGAATGTGCGTTCTATGAGTCTGCATCAAACTGAAATGTATCCTTCGTTTGGATTTAATTCGCTTTACTCTGGGGACCTTTCAGGCACCAATTTTGGCTCTGCCGCTGTATTCGCTTCTGCCGGCTGAGCAACAGAGACGCGTGTTTAAACCGCCACCTGAAGGTTGTCGTCTTGTTGTTGTGGCAACTAACGTTGCCGAAACTTCGCTTACAATACCCAACATTCGTTACGTGATCGACACTGGAAAGGTATAAAACAGCACAAACTACTTTCTCTTCCGGTTAATTTTACAATAGACCAGAAGGATGCCAAGTTGCATGAGTAAGTTATGCGGACCACAGTCTCAAAAGCTTTTGTTTTGTTCTTACCGAAAAGGTGAAGTCGAAAAACTACGATATCGGAACGGGTGCGTCGTGCTTCCGCATTGAATGGATTAGTCAGGCCTCGGCGGAGCAGAGAGCAGGCAGAGCTGGTCGGATGGGCCCCGGTCACTGCTACCGCCTCTACTCTTCTCGCGTCTTCATCGACGAAATGGTGCCATTCTCTGCACCCGAAATACTTACTCGACCAATCGACGAAGTTGTGCTCCTTCTTAAGGTTTGCTCCCTTTGTTAATTGACACACGCTTCTGTCTAAAACCATTGCTGACTTGCTATATTTAGGCCAATCTATTCTTAAGTGCTTTTGCAGATTCTAGCTCAGCGTGTTAAGCGTAAGCTCTTTAAAGTGAGATTTCGATCACCTACTGTCGTTGCTCAGACCCTTAACTGCCATAGCGGTGGAAATTAACTATCGAAAAACTTCATAGCTGGGTAATGTTAGACGGCTGTACGAGCGCAGGGCATCACATATTTCTTGTAGTACTTTCTTTCGAGTTCAGATGAGTATGTATTTTGAGTGTTTTTCCAAAAAGTTGAAGAAGTATACCATCAAAGCACCTTACGCTAATTTCCAAGATGTAAGCTCAATAAACTTTAGTAAGCAGTTAACACTGGCTTCTAAGACTAGGTTAACTAATGGGCTTCTTTTGTTGTAGTCTTATTTGGGTAGTACTCCACTGTCGCGTTTTCCTCTGCCAACATCGCCTACGGTGACTGCAGTGGAAGCAGCAGAACGACGTCTCACAGCCTTGGGTGCTTTGGAAGAAAAAAAAGTTGGCACAGGTACTGCATCCTTCTCATAACAATAGCCTACACAGTTGCCATCAAACAATACAAAGCAGAAATGCTTAGATGTAATGTGTTGAATAGGATAAAGTTCCTAAATGGTTATTTCACAACTCCATGGCTGACTCCTGCATTGCATACATTAGAAACTCTACGAACAATAACGCCAGCTGGTCGGTGGATGGCACGCCTTCCACTGCCGGCTCGTTTTGCGCGGATGCTACTGTTCGCCAACCAGTACAGTCTTATGCCTTACGCTGTGGTCCTCGTAACTGCACTCTCCGTTCCCGACTTTTTTCTGGCTGATTTCCAGCCATCACCGATACCTGGTGAAGACGTCGCTACGATAGCAGGACGGAGGCGCAAAGGAGCACAACTTTCCGAGGCCGATCGTTTAGCTCAAATTCGCACCAAATTCTTGCGACAGTTCGTCAAAACTGTACGTCCCCCTTGCCTCTAATCAGCCCTGTTTGGTAGATCCTGGCTAAATGCTTGCCCCAGCAAGGGCGAATGCAGGGCGATGATTTGGTCTAGTTGAGTTAGGGCAGCGATGGAAAGGCAAAGTAGTCGCGCATTCTTCTCCATTTGGGGGATAGGGGGGAGGGGAGCAAAGGAGGACTATTTGCGTCATGCTTATACTATAGCACTGCTTATTTAATTTGCACAAGTACTGCTGTTTTGGCGTTGATTTCATCGATACGTACTTCAAAGTCACATTTTTGGCAAACAAAATAGATCTCTTCAAAAAACCACTTACACTTTGGAGCAATCCTTTGCAATGAAGTAAGGGATGTGATGGTTCGGCTTAAATACCGTTTCTCATATTTTACTCCGATTCGCAATATTAGAAAACTGCCTTCCTTAGAAGCGTTTTGGATAATTCAGTCGATAGAATATATTCCTAATGGGTTGCTTTCTGCTATATGGTGTGTTGCGTTTAAATTGGTGGAATTAGTTGTCGGATGTGGGTAGACATTACTAAAACATCAAATTCCTAAAGGTGTTTTTTATGTGCTCCATCACCTCTGTAAATCCTAGGAGGCGGACCTCATGCTCGGTGATTTGGCAGTTCTGCTGGGTGCGGTGTGCTGCTTTGAGCGCTACTGGGCCCAACTGATTGGGGTTGTGTCCATTGACGAGGGAAGTGGGCTACCTCTACATATTGATCGCGTTGCTCGTCTCAATCCTGAGGCGACCATGCGCCAATTGGTACAAAAGTGCGGCGTTCGCTGGAAGGCCTACGCTGAGGTACGCCAACTGCGGAGACAACTCACTGAAATTTGTAGGCTTTGGACTTCATCTTAAAGCTGATGTAAGTTACTGTACATACACTAATTTAGCCTTTACTTTTAGTGAATGCAAATGTGCAGGGTCTAAACCTTGAGCTGGACCCCGCCTTACCCAAACCCACCGCTAATCAGGTTGAACAGTTGAGGCAGTTGTTTCTAGTAGGTTCCGTTTGTCACTTAGCTGCTAAATATGACCTACCAGCGGCAGATTTACCAGCCAAGGATCGTCGGCGGCTTAGATATGCGTATAAGGTAAGTGCAAATCCCGTTTCCTGCTATCATTCTTCACGAATGGTATGTTTACAACCACTTTGCATGATACGCTTCCTCCTATCGGTTAAGAATACCCCACCTAAAGCAAAATTGAGATGACTTCGAGCCAAAACATCCGTTATAGTTGTCAAATTCCCGATAATTGTAGGTGCCTGGCGTTCCGGAGCCTGTATTTATTGAAGCGAACTCGCCGCTTGCTCGGGAAAATTGTAGTTTTGTTGCCTTTGCAGAACTTCATATGGGCTCAAAACCGTATCTCCGAAGTAAGCGTTACCCTTCGATCGTCCTTTTCTGGACGGTCAAAATTTTGTCAGCTTACTGTATAATGGTGAATGCGAGTAAATGTCCAAAACCATTTCTTTTTTAAAATAACTGTATCTTTTCTATTAACATATACGTTAACGTCACAGTCAAGAAGGAGGAGAAAGTGGTTCATTTTTATTTTTTATATATGGTTTAAATTATGCATTGTAAGCTTCGGTACTATCTTACCTTTTGCACCGTTCGGACTGCCCAAACTGCGCCTAGTTTATTTTCTGTGAGAGCATTCACCAGTACCGCTTCACAGTTTACTCTCTCAAAATTGTATGGTCAACACCACAGTCTTTGGGATATCGTCCCTGCTTATTCTCCATCTGCTGCTTAAGTTTGTTGTAACTAATGTTGTTGTGTTTGATATCTTTCGAATGTCTTTTATTTACAGACGTTTGTGCCATCAATCCTGCCTGGGTGCCATTCCTGGCTCCGCGCAGCTACTGCATCGATGGTCTAAATGTGATGGAGAATGCGGTTTCCGAACCAATGGCTAGTGACAAATCGTCGGCATGTGGAGCAGATGTGGGTGAAGATGAGGGGAAGGCAGAGATCACTCAGCCTTCTACCGCAGCAGTGGAACAGTGTCCAGCTCCCTTCTACGACGCTGAGCACGACGCGGTTCTTGTGTACGCCAAACGTGTCATCTTCGTTGGTGCCAACCTTTTCGACACAGAGATTGCAGAGTCGGCAGTCATGGGGAGTACGGAGAACGGTTTCGAGCTTCCAGCGCTGCACACTCCATTTCCTATCGCTGCAGGGCCGGCCGCCTCCTCTCTTGGAGACCACGAGTGTCTCGTGTGGTCGGTGCGGTGGTTCGCTCGCTTCCTATTGGAGGGCAAGGTCTATCCTAAGCAGCTTGCCGTCTGGTTTCCTAAATCCGTCAGAACCTCCACGCCAACCCGTATGATTACACTCTCCTGGGGCCTGTACGTCCAACGCATTTTAACCCCCACTATTGCCCATCCCTTAGTCACAAAAGTGCTGGACCGTTAGCGATTTTTTGTATGCGGATATCACACTTGGTAATGGGAGGTTTCACGAAGAGCAATTGTTTAGTTCAATCTCCAGATGCCCCACATTGATGGTTTCGCTATATACGTTCACTTGCTACTATGCCAATTTTTACTCTTTAGTTTAATGCAAAATTTCAAATGATGACACGAATGTTTCTATGAAACACCCAAGTCCTGCCTCCCCTTTTTGAGTTGATGCTGTCACATAGCTGTCTCAAAATACATAATCTCAACGGTGGGCAGAAACCCACCCCAAACTGAAGAAACAGAGCTTTTCACCACTTCTGCGGTGGTTCTTCCTCCAGAAATGCTCCCTGGTTTTGTGTCTGAGGTACAAATTCTACAAGACATTTGCGTATTTCTTGTTGGTTTTGAAGATTTAAGACGATATAGTTGCGAAACCTCTTACTCATAGGTATTGTTTTCTTTTCTTGGTAGGGTCCGTTCGGAAGTCAGAGGGCTAATTTCAAAAATGTTGTCCAATAAAGTAAATTCAAAGCAAACGTTGGAAAGATGTTTAGCAAAGGATCCAGACTGTAGGTAAATGGCATTTTACGCTAATCAGCACTCCTATCCTAGTCCTCTCACGAGAACTCACAGCGTGGTTGCCCATCAACTGTCACGCTGAGTTCCTACTTAGGTGGCGTTCCCTCAAGCGTAAGTGAGGGTGTATCGAAGCGCATTTGCCAGCCTTCAGTTCTTCCTTAAGTATGTATATGAACTTGTATTTCTTTAATCCAACGCATCTGGACTTGAATCTCCTTTGAAATATGGGAGGTTTTGATTTTGATCACATGCGTAATTGGAAGGGTAGAAAATATTAAAAAGCTATTATTAATGCAGTGAAAGCATTGTTTAACATAGTATTGTCCAAATCAGCCTTGGTTGCTGCTACCAAGGCCAAAAAATGGTCTAACGTTAGCTGAAAGTGCAGAATTGAGGCAGATTGAAGTTTTTTGAGGGTCGCCGCTGTATACGTGCCCTATCCTGAGTAAAAGGTGGATGTCGAGGAGCACAGTAGCATTCGAATACGCTCCAAATCTAGTCTATTACCCTACATGCACTCGTAGGCGGCATTCGGGGTTCGGAAATTGGGCAAGTTGGAGTATGTGCACTGAAATGGCCCTGTGTTCATATGGTCACTAATTGCACCATAAAAAAAGAGCAGCAGGCGAGGTGGGGTATTGCGGCGATCATTATGTCCACCGCACTCTCGTCTTATGCTGCGGGAAGGAGCTTTCCATTCACTGCAAGAAATAGGAACTCTCCTTCCCGTTTATGTCCGTTATGCACGAAGTAGGGCAGCTACCGAGACATTTTTGAATTTCAATTATAAAATTAATAACACAGGTGAAGTAGGAATATAACTCTTCAACTCAATGGGTATGGGGATCATACGGCTAGTGTCGGGCTCGACTATAATAAAGGCAAATGCATCAGGAAAAGTGCTTAAACAGGATTTATGCTGAAGGGTTCATCTCGTCCCACCAAATGGCAGTGAATCTGCGGAGCTGGAATAATTAAAGAAATGGGCTGGGTGGTAGACTACCTAGTGCTAATTGTATAGAAAGTAGAGGCCTTCTATTGGTGTGCTGAGACCTCAATGGAGACAGAAGGCGACATGAAACTCGGGCAGAATGCACACGTTTGGTAACAAAGCAATATGGGGCTGCGGGCATAGCAAAAGGCTAGCTCACCCGGGGAAAGCATGGCTACTCAAGGGACCGTGACAAAGACCATGAGTAAAGTGAGTTGGGGTACGCGTCGCACAGCATTCGCGCTCTTCTAAGTGTCATTACCCCACACCGGCCAGCACAATATCATTGTTGCCGTGTGAAAGCACTAGTAGGCCAACTCTACCGGTCATCAACTTTCTTTGCAACGAAGGAGATACAGAACCATATTCCTATTCCATCTGGGATTTCCTTCGGTTCAATAACCAGGGTTAAAGACGGCTAGTCTGTTGACCATCACGCACGCCCATGCCTGAACGTTGAAGCACCGACCCGAAAACATCCTTGCGCTAAAGAGAACGGAACTTAGTGATTTACTTAAAAGTAGTATTTCGAGTCTGTTCGCACTGCATTTTCCAAATTTTAAGCCTGTCTAATATCCTTCTAGCTTCTATTCAGCCTGTTAGGCCGTAGAGGGGATATGGCGACATCATTCAATCCATATCTTAATGCAGGTAGGGTACGAAATCTTAGAGACGAAGCATTTCTAGATGATTCAAAATACGACACTAGAGTAGAAGCCAAAAGTTGGTGTATTCTCAGCCCCATTCAGGGGAACTGCACCCATTTTACATCGCTAACGCTGGGAAGCGAGGAACCAGGACAAAAGCTTCTTTAAGCGGAGACCAATTTACCTCCAACCAATGCACCATCCCAAGACGTTCCTGAAAACAGAATGAGATATAATGCTCGGACAGGGCGTCCATTTTCGACATTAAAAGTCAATGTAGTCGATCGAGCAACCCTAACTAAAGCAGAAAGTCCAAACAATCAGTGAAATGTATTGCATCTTCTGCCATTATTTAATTAGAACAAACCTGTGCACTTTTTTACGGAGCTGCCTTGTGTTGCCTTCTCCTTCTTATATTGTTATAAACTTTCCCTGATGCTCTGAGGCTGGCATCTCTCCACGCCGCCACTTTTGACGTTTGCTTTGTGAAGTCAGTCTTCCTGCGCTTTATTGGACGGTCTCAGTAAATGGAAAAGGAATACGTACATGTCCCTTGCGATGTACTCCCACTTGATTGCAAGTCTTTCGAACTATTGTCGAAGGCGGAGAAGCGTTACCTCCATTGTCTTGACGAAGTTGCTTGGATAGGTGGCCTGATTGACCTCATTCAGCTGTCCCCTGAGGCCGCTGGAATATTCCTTTTGGGACAGTGGATATTCGAGAAACAGACGGTAAATGAGCTCATTGCTTCAGCCAAGTCCGCTGGCATTAGTGACGCAGACGTTTCAGCCTTCGTCTCCTACTTTGCCGCTATTGATGGAAACCTTGGGAACTATCTCTCATTTGGTGACACTAAATTTATTCCAGGTCTTTCAAAGGAAGTCTTCACGACATTAGTAACTAAAAGTGAAGCTTATAAGTCGTCATCAGAAGTGGGTGATGTTTTTGAAAGGGTCATTGCAGCAGTATACTCTTTGCATCCACGTCGTCTTCGACTTGCTTTTCCTCCTAATGGTTTGACCACCTACTACTCCGGAAACTGCACTCGTGAAGATGCTGAAATAGTACAAAAGTATCTGAATGCGAAAAGAATTGAGGGTTATAATACACGCATATTGAAGAGTTTGCATCCAACTTCCGATGGAAAGCAAGAGTATCGCATTGCATTTGCAGCATCTGTCGAGAAAGAGGAGGTGATTAGTGAAGCATCCTTACCTAGCGATGCAGTTTTTAAAGCCTATTACGGAGACTTCCAAGAACTTATGATGGTGCTGGTCGACGCCATTGACGATGTTAGGGAGACAGCACTAAATGAAACGCAAAAGTCGATGTGGGAAAGTTTTCAGGCTTGCTTTCGTACTGGCTCAATCGAGGCTCATAAGAAAGGATCAGAATTATGGGTATCTGATAAACAGCCTGCTGTGGAGACCCATTGTGGCTTTATAGAGAGTTACCGTGATCCCTATGGTGTAAGGGGCGAGTTCGAGACCTTTGTTGCGGTTGTTGATAAGGCCGTTTCTGCAAAGTTTCACCAGTTAGTTTCCTGTGCATCTGGGTTTCTTCCTCTTCTGCCGTGGCCTACAACCTATGAAAAAGACAAATTTCTGGAACCTGACTTTACCAGTCTTGATATTATCGCTTTTGGGGTGTCCGGCCTTCCTCTCGGCATAAATATCCCCAATTATGACGACATCCGTCAGACAGTTGGATTCAAAAATGTTTCCCTGAGCAACGTTCTCAAAGCCCGTTTTCAGGTTCGTTCTTTCTTGGTAAGATAGTATTAGGACCCGGCGGCCACGTTCATACGCGATGAGGATCGTGGAGCCTATCTCACTAACGTTGGGCAATCGTTCGAGATCCAGGTTGGCTTACACGAACTTCTCGGCCATGGTTCTGGAAAGCTGTTCCGGCGAAACGACGATGGCACCTTTAATTTTCCTAATACAGTTCGTGACATTATGACCGGAGGTGACATCACTCATTGGTAAGTGCCATTTCAATTTTGTGTGTAATGGGGAATCCTTCATCTTGGAGCTCCAAACTTTTGGTGCATCCTGTATTGTAGGTATGAATCGGGTGAGACGTGGGACTCCAAGTTCAGTCACATTGCTTCTCCTTTTGAGGAATGTCGTGCAGAGTGTGTTGCAGTTTACCTCTGTGATGTTCCCCAGATTCTTCATATCTTTGATAAGGAGGGGAAGTACGACTCGTCTGATGTGATTTTCATTAACTGGCTCTCTATGGTTCGAGCTGGTCTCATGAGCCTGGAGTTTTACACTCCACCCTCCAACGAGGGCGACCGTGGAGCTTGGCGACAGGCTCACTGTCAGGCTAGATTTGCCATATTCAAGGTAAATAAGTCGCGTCTTAAGTCGCTTAGTACTAAACTGCAGTTAGAGATGTTTAGATGTTCAACCCCTAACTGGCGGGGCCTTTGCTCAGGCAAATCAGTGTGGTTTTGCTGGGAACCCTTTTTTTTTTTGATTTTGAATGAAGTCATGATTGTTATTAGAGAATTTAAAAAAGATCCCTTTGTCTATTAACTAACGCATTCAATTGTCTTACATTAATATAGGTTCTTCTTGAATGCGACCCACCTGTTGTACATATCGAGTCGGTTCAAAGCGAGGATGGGAAACCCGATATTCGTATTCACTTGGATCGAAGTCGGCTTTGCTCGGTTGCTAAACCAGCCATCGGGAGCTTTCTACAAAAACTGCAGGTAACTTTGCATGGTGTTTTTTTACGCCCAAGAAGGACCTAATTCCGGCATCTATTCGGTTTTATGGGGCCAAACCACCCACAAATTAACTTGTTTGATTAAATTGGCAGAAAATTCACATAGCAGCAAACTACTACTGCTAAGACTCGCTCAACTGGGTCGACTAATTGGTAACCCCTCCCATTCCTAGTTGCTTAAGCCTAAATGTCTGCCATAGAACTGATGACAGCTAACTACGCATGGCGTTTGTACGACGCTCTTCATGTAGGATTTTATTGCGAATGTTGCGAAAATAAATCAAGTGGAGGACCGAACATAGCGCTGTCACTGATTTTTAACCCTTTATTTGTTGGAAATGGTGTCTGCGTGTTCCCTTTGTATTAGTGCTGTTCCATTTGTACGTGGCCAGGCGCAAATTTGGTATCCTGACGCCCCGTCTCACCGCCCCTTCGGTCAAACTCCCAACTACAATGTTGTCATTCTATTAACCTGTTTTCTTTTCTTAGTACTACAAAAGCACAGGAAACTCAGAGGAAGGAATTCCTTTCTTCGTGGACGCTTCCACCCCGACAAATGAGCAACTGGGATGGCGTCAGACCGTCCTAGAGCGCAAAAAGCCACGACCAATCTATGTGCAGCCAGTTACCCTCGAGAATACCGAGGACGGCTCTATTACATTGAAAAACTATCCGGGAACCGAGGAGGGCATCATTCATTCTTTCGTCGATCGGTACTCCGAAAATAGGCGCTTTGGCCGACGAGCTCTAGCTGCTCTCAAGGCCGTCTGGGAGCGGGAGCAGCAGTACTTCACCAGTGTTCCCCTTTAGTGCGTTCTTATCAATCTTTCCGCTATTCTACCTTTTATAATTAACATACGATTCTGCGCATGGGTATCGTGGTGATTGACAAATCTTTGCACAGTCTTGATGAGTTTTTCCCCTCCGGCGCCCTAGTGCTTTGATCCTACATAGACCTGAAATGCATTGGGTTCCTCAAACTCAGCGTCATTGAGCTCTTGGAAGCCCTTTTCAATGCTGAATCATTCGCCTGTCACATGCGTGCATAGTCGAAAACTCCAACACTGTACGCCGCCTCTTGAAATAACTTCTCGTGAACTCATCTGAAAGTGAGCAGCTTTGCGCAGTCCACCGACCAGCCTAACTCGCTTTGGGTCGTCTACCACCCCGGTGCCACAGGTTTGCGTGCGGTCTGTCGAGTTATAGAACGCTTTCCGTCCATTAGGTGGTTATACAAAAGGGCTGATACGACTGTCTCTTAGGAATGCCGCATCTGACTGCACCGTCTCAAGCCGATCACAAAAACTAATATTCCATGGAGAAAGGCTAGTCGCGGTACAAAAATTAATGTGCGGATTTGTTTGGCAGAACGTAGACGCCGGGCTCAGCATCAGTGGAGGCAATTTCGATGGAGATAGAGGTCGTGGCAAGTTCGCGCTCGAGCCAGGGCCGCAGGCGCTGAGGAAGGTAGCCACGTTCAGAGACTGAGTGACCTGTAGTGATGATGGTGGCTCCGCGCGCCACTGCCTCCAACTGCTCGTGATGAGAGGCCTCGCCCGTCACCAGGAGGTCCGCCACTTTTGCTATAGACTCCTGTGAAAAGAGCGAGCCTCCGGATCCCGCGCACACTGCAACTGCCGTCACCGGGCTATCTAGAGAATAGAGTATAGCCGTATTAAGCCGATGTCAGTAGAGGACGGCTCGTTTAAGGGGAGGCGCTGGTCCTACGGCAAGTTGGAGCCGTAAAGCGGTTTCACTGTATGCCGATGGTAATGTACGGCGCGAGGAACGCACATTAAGTGGCAAAGTGGCAGCTACACCGACGAGGCTAAAAGCGGAAGATTGGGTTCGCACGTGCATGCATAGGAGGCGCCTTTAAGTGCACACGGAAAACTTGCTGGGCACCATACGAGTGGGGAAATGTATGCTACACACTAAGTGAATCGCGAACTGACGGTAACGTGGTTTTGGTTGACGTACCCTGGATATGAGGCAAATTTATTAACTTGGGATGGATGGTGTTCTTGCAGAGGCACATCTTCCAATGGGGGCGGGTAGTAGTCCATAAACCAGAGAATGTGTACAGAGGGTTGAATAAGTATTTTTTATGGAGCTTGGGTCGAAGACGGGCCAATTAGCTTACATTGTTAGAGCCGATGAGGGATATTGTGGAGGAAGCAAGAATCACATGGATACTCAGAGGTAGTGCACCGATTTTCTAGCAAACCTAGCCTCTGTAGTGGCTTACACTGATTCCTCGGAACTTAATGCCACAAGTCTTCATCCAGATCCAGATAATGACAACACAATACACTACGCGGGGTAACCATGTCCACCACCACGATATTCACTGGAGACCCCAGGAAACAATAATGAATTAAATGGTGGATGAATAAATACGCTCGATGATAACCTTATGCAAATGACCTTTTTGAATCGAAATCACTATCCTGGCCAATTCAGACACAAAGTACGGGAAGTAAAGGCAACGGTGAGTTAAATACAGGCAAAGCTTTACAACGATACCGCAAGAGTCGCCACTAAATGTTGAGACATCAATGGCATTTATAACAATCCAAATAGAAAAAAACATCCGATTGCGCCGAAGAGATGGTATTGTCACAAACAACAGCAAGTGGGTTCGCCAATGATGGTATCACGTTAATCAGCATGCATGGAAGTTGGCAAATTTTTTCCGAACCAGCAACATGACCATGGATCAGCGACTGATTTAATGGTGGTGACTAGATGATCCATGAATAAATCATAACGACGAGTCGATCAATCATTTACATTAAACTCACCAAATGTTTTCTCGTAACCAAGAGCAACTTTAAGAACATCCACATTAAGTAATGCTTTGTAGGACTCAACTGCGTCGGTGACAGTATAGCCTTCCTTAAGAAGGCCTATGCGACCAGCTCCCTCCTCTGGCAAAAATGTCTAATGCAAAGAAATGAAAAGGCCAAAGGTGCTTTACAACACATCGGTAATTATTTTTGGCAAGGAGAATGTCTGTAGTCACTACTTATCGAATGAGGCACTGTGCTTGGGACAATTCGACGTATTTTGCACTCGTAACATAAGAATTAGCTCAAAATATGTTAGCGGTTACCAATCTTTATCCACTTTAATTACTGAGTAGTTTGATTTAGTCGAAACTAGGAGGCGTCAATAAATTTATGAACCTTAAAACCAACTATTGGCTGAACAGTGCAAAAAAGTACCACTCACAACAGCATCACCGATTTCTGCGTCCTGATATTGCAATGCATCTCCGCTCATAACTGCTTCGGATAAGCGGCCATTGGATGAACTAAGCACAATTTTCTAATGCCAAATGACTCACGCTATGTCACAATTGATGGGAGCGATATTATTTCGAATGCAATATTCCTGAAACTTGCGGCTATGCTTTGTAGTAACAGTAGGTAGTCTGTCTATCAGTTTATGGCCTTTGATCGGAATTTTACATAAAATGTCTTGAAATTAAAAGCGATTGAGTCGTACCAAATGGACTAAGAAGCCAGTCATTCAAGCCTCCGGAAACGGCATCCAAAGCAGTGTGAGGCGAATAAACAGCGATTTTACGCTCAATGCATTTAACAACAATACGTTCTTTTGATGTACTTTGGGTGAGTCGCCTCAATGGATGAAATATAGGGGGATGGTAGGATATTACAAAGTTGGCACCAATATGACTAATTTCGTTCAGGACAGGTTCGGTCAAGTCGTTGGTTAGGCATATGCAACTGACGGACGTTGGAGCAGATGGTTGTATAAGAAGACCGACGTTATCCCACGGCTCCGCAAGAGGAAGTTTGAATATCTGATCGAGTCTCTTGGCTAATCTCGCAAGCTCCATTGTGAACTTAACGGCTATCAGGAGCCGAGTTTGACGCCTCACGGCGATTTAGTACGATCTTTAAATAGTTTGGAAATATTTGTCCTCATTTATGTATTTTACTCTCTAGTTTTTAAAAATAGGTGATGATGCTATATGCTTGCTTATTTTTACGTGACTATCAAATAATGTGAATGAGCACCTTTGAGTGCGGGGTTTAAAAATTAGCAGTAAACATAAATGTTAAGACTTAGTTTTGTGACTGAATGGTGCCTAGCCATGATTTAAAGGTGAATGTCAAGGCATGGCTTCGGTTTCACAAATGTTAGCATCTAAATTTTTCTGTTGAAATGAGCATTAGGTAAAAAGTATTCCCAAAAGTGTGTCGTCGATGTCTTGAGTCTCCGATTACTAGCGCAGTACAGTTAAGAGGCGATTAATATAGTTAGACACGAAGTTAGACCAAATGTCAATTCACTCAATAGAACCTCCCTTCTACTGAGACCCATATTCTGCCATTTCTCTAGTCTATCCTGCGTCGGCTGTCACACATTAAGTAATGTTATAGAATCACTCGCAAATTAGGAACATCAGTCGTTGGTACATCTTTGAGATTCAATGCTATCCAGGGAATTCATCCCATTTTAAAGCCATCTTGGTATACCAGATGTGCGCAGGTACGTAGGGAATAGTCTGAATGCCAATCATCCCCCCTTTAGGACAGTGGCCTAAAAGCAGAGCCGTTGGATAAGAGGCAAGGCTTAGAATTATTCCTTTGGACTGCTATTTGGTGGCCAAAACAATTTGTCACTATTCCGGCTTCAGTACCCCCCGACCATTCATCTGTGATTCATTTAGCGAACTTGCTCTGGTAACTTGATTTGCCATATAGGCACCGTTGATGGCTTCATCATTGACTATTCGAATTAATTGGGTTTCATGTCGCCTAAGTTGTTGATAGTGTTCTTGCAGGCAATGGGTTTGAGATATTTTTGGGGAAGGTGTCCTTCTGTAGCAGTATAACTTCTTATTAGCCATACAAATCAGGATTGATGTCCATTCGCATTTTCACAACACCTCGCTTGCTGTTGCCTCCATTTTAACTGCCCATGCCATTGGATAATAGCATACAGGAGACTGTTAGCGTGACCGGAAGGCCATATTGCATAGTGGAAGGACAACTTGTGGTGGCGAAATTGTTGTCTAGCTTCCCACAGATTGTCTTCTTTCTTTCTAAAATAATAGTTCCTCAGCAAACGAAGTATGCGTTCTTCTAATATACTCCTTAACTTGTGGAATTTGAGGAGATAGGTCTGGGATTGTGGAAGATTGGAGCATCCTTGAATGCAGTAACAGCTCTTTGAACTTTGACTGCTTGGGATTTTCCGAGTAGCGGTATGAGTTCTAAAACATGTAATTATCGTTTTTATGAAGAGTTTCAAAGTTATTAATATGGCAATTCTAGTCTTCTCTAAAGCAAAAAGAAGCCATAATGCTTAACTGAAGGCGTGTTGCCAATGCACAGAAGGGCTGAAGAGCTGCTGGCATCAGCTAGAGGGCGTGCCACCCAGTGGAAGTTTGATCGCTCGGGTGTGTTTTTATCATACAGCTTTAATCTCTCCACAAACTTGATTAACAGGGCTGAAATATGATCCGATTAAGTGTTCGCATGACCTACCACACGCCTTCATTGGAGTGTTGACATATGTGTGAAAGCTGCTATAGGCGCACAATTTCCAAACAGCCTCTGATCAACGTCGCTAAAAAAAGGAAAATATACCGTACTTAAACGGATTAACAATGATCAAATTGGCAAAATAAGTTTAAACACTCAAAGGCGGGCATGCCAAAACGCAGGTCTGCATCCTTAATGCATTTGGCAGCCACACACGCATCCCTCGGCGCACAGGTGCAGATTTGAAAGCATAACTCCTGGATTTGGAACTACCTTATTACCTAGAGAACGACAAACCCGTTAATATATGAATTTGTTTTGTTGAACTAAATTTTGTGACATTGCCTACGACGTGGAGGCTCTGCAAAGGACTAGATGACATTCTGAGACTACCTTCATAATAGCGAAATTTGTGTTTTGCAGCGATTTATTACGTAACTCAGGAGAATGGACAATTATTACTTCGACAGAGTACACAAACACAACTTAGCGTCTCCGATTAATGTTTCCTACCTTTAGCATTTGTACATTAGAAACTGGGGTCAATAGGTATGCCCAGAGGGCTTTATTGGTGCAACACCGAGATATCGAAGCGACGGTGCTGCACAAACGCTGAACAGGGGTTCAAGTCACCGCCATTACCTAGTTAACCGCATTTTCAGACGGAAAATATGTATGTGCAAGGTTAAGGTACTTTATCCAGCAAAAGTACATTCCATGCTCACTTTGTATCGATACTTTATGCATCAAGTTGATTCTACTTGACAACAATAACCGAAGCAAATTTCCTAGTCTGCAGCTAAGGTTAGATTTCTTTGTATTAATATATTTAAGCGTCTCTTTCACTATTGATACTGGGGGAATCATAAGTAACTAAACTACCTCAAGCGAAAGCAATACGAAGATATTTCTCGAAGGATTTCTGTTGGTTGTCCACTCGAGCGTGTACTCATGCTTCCGGTTGGTAGCATAACGTATGGGGTCCTAGAATCTTGGTTCGAGGAAACGGACTTACTTTAGTGAAAAAATTCAATGGATACTCTCAAGCATCCTTCAGTCTTCAAGTTAGTTTTGGGACAAGCGGAAACTCTTCAGTACTGAAGACATGCTTATAGGTGTTCAACGAAGCTCCCCAGAGCTGGATTACTGACTCGTGTTTACGAACAAACTAAGGAGCACGTTATGAACGTAGGCGCCAAGATCGCCGAAATATTTGTACACGGACAGTAGTAATGTTATTTGTCACCTAAGTAACTCTATCTATTCAGTCAGGAATAGGAACGCTGAAGTTATAGAACAAGTAAACAGTAATTCAATGCCTACATACTGAGAAGCGTTGGGTGACCGTTGCTTTTCCAACCTTCGAAAAGCACCTTGTCAAAGTCCATTGCGTATTACAAATATCGGTTTACCCAAGCAATTATTTCTTCTCGGTTGATGAATTAAATGCGGTTCAACAACTGTATCAACGTAAATTACATGCCCTAAGAGGATTACCCTGCAATGGTTCTGGTTGTTCAGGCTGTCGAATCTAAGCACCAATACCACTTTTGTGTAAGGTGGACAACGTGAAGGGCAGCCAGTAACGCAGAAGAAATTGTCGAAATCACGCCCGCAGCTATTAAGTGATCCGACGAAATGCCGTATAATACTACGTGTGAATCAAACCCAGTGAACACGCTGTTGTGGCATCCAGTTGCCCCCAATGCTATGAGTGACAGGAACAAGGAAGTAGATTTACCACAAGCGTAAAAGTGAGTTGATAAAAAAAATTAACATAGACATCGTGGACAGAATCAAACTGTATAGGGCGTATACAAATATACGATTAAAGTAGCATTCAAAAACGCTACAAAAGTCAGTATCATTATGATATTCCCAGACAGAAAAAAATAGTTTTAGAGTTTAAAAATTGTTGGGGGACTGTTCATGACTAAGAAATTGTGGTGTTTTGGTTGTTTGGAGGACCTCTAGATGGTGGTGTGTACATGAGTCCCCCAATTGGCTGTGAATATTTTCACTTAACAAGGAAGAACGAGTAAAATTCTACAAACTCATTGGAGAGGGTAAGTTACTGGAAATGAAATAGGAAAGGTACGCCTGAAATCACATGGTCCAGTTGGTTCTCTTGAATCCTTTGGAGATTCCCCTGACAATTCTAGAAGCCTCAGCCTTGCTGACACAGAGGAAAACATATGCGGTGAAAGTGGTAGCCACAGTGCAGGTACTGTCGCCAGCAATGTAGCCGAAGTAGCGCGCGGCTTGCCTCCTGTGCCCCACAGCTGAGATGCTAGGATAGGCGTGCTTGAGGAAGGGTTCATCCTTAACGCCGTTTTCATTAGCATTCGATCTCACTGGCCACACAGATACATCGAGTTCGCCTAGAAGAGAGCCACAATGTTCCTATGTCCTTTTTTTAACAATTTAATTCCCAAGCCGATATCTTAGGAGGACGCTTTAATGGTCGCGAATTTTCACGCATTTACGTGCATTGCATACGTCTTTGAGGTTAAATCTCACAATCTAGGCAACCATTTGTAGCGCATTGTGCCAATAAAGTCTCGGCACTTACACCAAAGTACTACCTCAATCACGTGCGACCAGGCCGGTATGTGGAAGAAAAATGATGTAATGTGCTGCTGGCTACTTCTCCATCGTTGCAACCACAACTTCACCACTGCAAAATCCAAGCCTCAATTGCGATATCAAGAGAGAAAGAGAACGCAAGTGCCTTATCTTGTTACTATTTCTGCAAGGTGCCAAAAGGTAACAGAACATAAACTCGATGCTCCTGTCAAAACATGCAATGTTTCGTAACCAACCTTGTATTGTTTCAAGTGAAACTAAGCAGACTCATACTAGAAAAATTACGAAATGCCATACCACGGAGGATGCGTTTATGGCACACTCCATTTATAGGCAGTGTTGGCGCTTCTATGTTCATAGCAATGGTAGTCATCGAAGGAGTGCGTAGTTTCATCTCAAACTTTAAAAAGTCCTCCAGTGGTTCCTTTCAACAACTCAAGAAAGTCAATGCGGTCCCCAGTTCCATTCAATTTTAGATAAACGGCTTTAAAGGATGACAACTCTGTGTAACACTTGACTAAGTGACACTAAAAGATTGAAAAGTCGGTTCTATAAGATATCGCAGTAGTCTGCCATATAACATAAAAAACTGCACTACTTCTCTGAGTTTTGTAACTGATCACACCTCGGAAAGTGTGCAGTGCTTTGGAAATTAGCACACTGCATCATTGCCAGGCCAGTAGTCGGGTGACATCAGAGACATTCTTAATCGATGCTGTCCTACTGTCTATTAAGTGAAGATGAGGCGCAAAAACACAAGTCTCACCCAGTCGCACACGGACCGGCATGTAGTGCGAGGGAGATGGGTTTTCAGCAAGCACGGTCTCGATGGTCTCGGGGATGTGGCTCATGTCACCACGGGAGCCTATATTCACGCTCCCAACATAGCGCACTGAGTGGATAATATTGTTAGCTAACGAGGGTGATTCTCCAACGACGTCCGTTGCACCATCTCCCAAGGCTGTGTAGCACGCGGAAAGGTCAAGAGACTCGGTGACAGGCCATACTGGGATCTTGGCTTTAACAATAACGAAGAGGTTTGAAGACGTAGTAGATGTCCCTTGATTTCCCGACGTTCAGAAAAATATAACTATTGTACTTTCTTCAAACACTAGTGATAGCAGCTTAGCATCACTTAATAATGGTGCAATAATGTTTCTGTTCCGCAGTCGATGTCATACATTTGTTAACAAATCGGATCCGAGGCTAGTAAAACAGCCAGTCTTTTGGATGCAGTTAAGTAGTAAATGACAGAATCTTCCATTTCAATGACTACCACTAATGCAGCAACGATTTGATAGGTAACTGGATCGAATTTCCATTGGTCCCATGCGCCATCAAGCAAGTACACTCCTGATTCAGAAGTGCGTTGATCTGGTCAAGCATATTAATAAACCTCAAAAATGGAGTTTCTTGTCTTCAAAATTCTTCAGTGAGGTCACACACTAGCCATATAAATCTTGCGATTTAAGACGAGTTTTTAAAAACCGAGTCCATAAGTTTATCGAAGTAAAAAAATACGTGAAGAATAAAGTCACATAGAACATGGCATAAAATATCGTACAGATGAATAGACAAAACTTTATCTAAGACTATCAGAAATATTTCGTAGGCAAAAATTGACTGCTATTACACAGAATTGCAACGAGCAATACGTATTCGTGTCAGTCAACATGATGTCATCATTTTCATCTATTCATTGTCATGTACTTCCAGGATTTGAAGGTAATGCCATAGCTCTCATTTGAAGTTGATGCAAAAAATGTGCTGTACAATCTTAGAAACAAATTGATTGAAAGCAGAGTTGGCGGGTTTAATTTAGATTTACACAGTAATAGAAGCAAAACATCTGAAGAGCCTTATATTAAGGTCCAAGTTACGCTACCATGACGGATAATAGAAATGTGTCTTACCCTTTGCATCAGAATCCACATCCAAATTCAATATGTTTTCATATCCATGTTTTTCCAGGATGTTTAGAATCGGTTTAAAATAAGTTCCATCCGAAGCTCGAACCTTTGCTACCTCAAAACGTAGCAACGTCCGACATTCTCGGGTGAAAATCTTTTGAAGGTCAACTACTTTCCCCCGTAGTACGTTCCCTGCCAAGGCAGTAATTACATCACCTAGTTCAAAAAAGTCTCCTCCGTTTTCATAAAATTCTTTCTCGAGCTCAGTAATTATATAATACGAGTCCAGAAAACGAACGCGAATGCCGAGATGGCTAAAATTCAAGACGCAGAATTTTGACAAAATATGACATTGTGATCAATTTAAAGTGAATAAAAAGATGGGATTCCAAATGCAAATCGAAAATGGTGAAGGGAACCGCTACCTTCAATAATTAGCGTGCTAGCTAGAGCTTAATCAATGTATTATAAAACAAGTATCCGATTTTTTTACAAAATAATTATAGATTGTGGGGTACAACAATAATTGTAGGCAATAAGCCATACTGATATTTTAAATAACAGACAGCTAAAATACTCAATAACAGTCACCAACTTATTAATTCATGGGTAAAGCTTACCTACAAGGAACAAAATCCTTTGCCACATAAACCGGTATTTCCCAAGTAATGTCAAGAAAGTCAGCACCGTCTATATTCAGCTCAAATTTTATCCTAGTGAAATCGGCAACAAAAGAGTAAAATATCTGACACTGAACATCATTTGTTAATACAGCTTTTGAGTATTCGTAAAATTGAAGTAGAAATGATTTATTTTCCTTGAGTAAAAGAACCATGTCCCCGAGACTGCCGTTCTTTGCTAAAATCCGCAAGAGTAATCGTCCTTTGCCAATAGCCGTCTTAACTCTTTTACATTCATTGACCTTAAAGAATTAATACGAATATATTCTAGATCTAAGTAAAGTATTGCAACAGGTAGTGTAATTCACTATCAAGCACCCTATCAACGCTTGCAAAGCCAAAAATGCACCACTAAGCTCGTCCAAAGAGTTATGTCAGGTCCAACCAAGTATAATCTTAAGGTATAAATTTCTGGAAAAAAACATGCGCAAACTTAAGCAGGGCTCAATACGTACTTTATCAAGTGCCGCAGATAACGAGTATGGAATGTCATAGCCAAATTCCTTACTACCTTTTGTAAGCTTCTCAAAAACATTCCAGCAGTATTGTTTGGATTCACCAAACAATGAAGGAAATTCCTTAAGTCCATGTTCAAGCACTTTTTCAATGGACGCAAATAAAGGAATTAAGTAAGGTGAAGTATCGTCTAATTCAGTGCAGTTTGAAGCATACAATTGCGCAACACACGCTTTGAAATCAGCCAAGCACCTCGCCGCCATACCTGCAGGAGCAGACGTCAAAATACCGCCCCGCTTTATTAGGATCTGAAGGTTGTACTTGGGATCATTCAAAAGGCATAGATATCATACAGTATAGAGTGTTTAGTATATATAAACAGGCGTGCAAATTTATGCTCTGTATTATACGAACGTTGCGATGAAGCACACTATTTTGCACTCAGATCTAAATTTCATTAAAAGTTATTCAATCCTCGGTGATTTATGGCAATTACCAATTGTCGGAAGTAGCGCAAATGTAAAGCCTAGCAAATATGCACCAGTGTAATCAGTAAGTGTGGACATATTTGCAGTTATGTCCGTTCAAATGGCTTAAGTAACAGTCTAACGAGCAAGTTGATACATCACAGACTGTGTCAACCTTTAAAGCTATTTCTCTCCATTCAAATAAAGCAAAGAACATTTCCGAAGGACAACACAAGTAAAACATTAGGAAACAAAATACTGACCAATGTTTTATGACTGTAGATGTCAAGTTCGAATATTGTACAATGTTTAATCTTACGTTTAATTACACGGGTGCTTAAATTCTCGCGAACGTGGCTAAGTGAGCTAACATGGTTTTTGGACCGTGATGGCAGCCTCAGCACTTGTTTGCATCAGTTATTCCCAGGCACAAGTGTAACGCGTCGGTTCTTCAATTCTCGACTTTTGGGTTTTCTGCACTGTACTCTTGGCCATGTGATTAGGTTTAACCCCTTCTGTATTTTTAACATACCAATTCCACTCGAGTTTTGTGCTTTAATTTGTCTCTAGGGGAGCCTTAGGGGGTTGCACTACCTTCAATGCGCGGTGTCTTTTAAAAAAGTTCATGATGTGCTTATGATTTCGCACTCTTATTCGTTCGTTAAAATGGAAGGCCGCAATCTGTTTTCTGAAAAGGTTGAACATGCTGCGCTCTTCATAGGTAGTAGTGCGTCTTGCGGTGTTCTCCCTAACGTAAAACCTAGTCCTATCTGGCTTGGGGGCAAAAGTGAACAAGCTATTTGATCTATTCGACAAGTAAGGGAGTCACCGGTTCATAATCAAGGCTTTTGACAGATTCACCTCTTATTTCTCACGCTTAATATTGATCGTGGCTATAAACTGGTTTTACTCTGAAGGCTGATTTATTTCTGCCTAAATGCTTGTGAACAATTCAAGCTGATGCTGTTTGTCGAAGGCACTTTAGCTTATTTTATAGCAAAATAAATCTTGAATTTTAATCCACAGTTTGTGGTTTCCCTGTACACTGTTGCGCTGGAAGTCTTGCGATCACCGGTCTCGCATCAGCATCCCTTTGATTCATGCCGTTGTTTCTGAGTGCACTCAAAACTTGCTCAAACCCGAAAATTTTTAGCTAATCTCAATGTTGCAAGGGCGTATTCGTTAAAATATCCTGGCCTATTTATGCTCCTATCAAATATGCAGAGGTTCGGTATCTCATTGCCTAGTTACAGCTTTGAAAACGCTTTTGTAAAATCACCGTCAGAGACGCTACTGGTGATACGGCAAGATTAGATTGACAATATTGTAGGCAATTTATAATTTTAAGTTGTTGCCATGGTGAATGAAACACACTCGTTCTGTATCGAGGGCATTATTAAGAGCACAGCTCCCTTTATAGTATAATTCATTAAATAGAGCAATTTTCGATTACGTTTTGGTATTAAATTGGATGTCGCTTTTAAAGGTGATGGTGGAAATAAATTACACAGGTTTAAAATTGAAAAAATTACAAGTTACACTAAATCTTGCGATGTTAAATGAAAACCTGAGAGCGAAATATAAATACACACTCAACGCAACTGTTGATACTGCTTCATCCTCTTCGAAATTCTACCGCTCATCTTCAGTTGCTTATTTGTATTTGGGCCAGAAGAGGATGAGTAGCGAAATAAAGTGCTATTCTTAGATGCAGACATTTAATGAATATGGTTCAGCTCCAATGACTTAGTATCTTTCGACACGACGGGCGGCAGAGATCCCCCCGAAACAAAAAGTAGCACGACATTTGGTATTTAGTCGTTGGCAGTAAAAGTGCTCCACTTGAACGTGGGGCACATATCAGACCACTGAATGGTTCGTGCGGCCTTGGTTATAAGACGCACTGCATTGACCTGTTGTAGCTTCTAGGTCCTTGTGAAATGCACGCCCATGTTCAGGTGCGTCGCAAAGCCTGGCCAGGTGGGGCGTTGTGAGGCCACGTAAACAATGCTTTTGAAAATATCGTGATTCAACTCCATCAATGTTGCTCAACAAATCAGGTGGTTCAAACTGAGGCATCACAGCAGAAAGCACGGTCCAAAGTAGTAGTGACGGGGAGAGGAGGAGGAGGAGGAGGAGGAGGAGGAGGAGGAGGAGGAGGAGGAGGAGGAGGAGGAGGAGGAGGTTCCACGTGCCTAGTGGTGATAATTAATTGCGTGTGGCCATTGGGAGATTAGGCTGAGATGAGTGTCGGGAACAGCTCTCATCCATGTGTGGCTTGAGAATGACAGAGCATTTGCTGTACACCTAACACCAACTAGGGAGTGGATTGCTCAGCGCCACGCATTGGTGCATGTTGGTGAAACTGCTAGACGGTCACGTTGTCCTTCGTCTCTTGCATAGACGCTATCAAGTGCACGGTGCATTGCGGATTGTTTGCTGACTGAGCGGCTTGTGGTAAGAAGTGGCTTTTGTGTTGCAACGCCAGGTGCACGAGCGTACTACTGGTTATTCACCGACAGTCCACTCACTGTATGTCCGCCAAAAGGCGGTGGTTCCTTGGCGTGTGGCGAAGAGCAGACGCAGTTGTTGAGTTGGTGGACGCCAAGGCGTTGTGAGTGTGGAGGTTAGTTTAACCTGCGCAACGTCAGGTGATGAGACGGATGATGTTTTTTAGGGGCGGTGAGGAGCAACTAATCAGGGAGGAGAGAGGAGGTAGTGTCTCATTTTCCTGCAGGGCAAGGCAAAACTGCGTAGCCTGTAGCACAAGACTCACTCGCAGGAGGGAGGTAGTGCTTCACCTTCATCATTCACACTTCCTTGGAACTGCTCTGGGTGGTGGATGTGGACTTGATTTGGTGGTAGGTGGTGGGAAGTCAAATACGAAGTTGAGTAGGCAGTTGGAAGAAAGGAGAGGGATAGGGTTGGAGGTGACTAGGATAGGGCGTTTTGCTTATGGAGAGTTAAATGGTCATAGAGTCCTACAGAGAAGTGGTAATAAGTTCTTGTTAATCATTACATTAGCAAACGGAATATTTTGTTGGATGTTTCGTAGCTGTTTATTTTTTACCACAATAAAGAATGGAATATTCTTGGCAGCTTGTGTAAATGAAATGTTGCAATCATTTCAATTTGTGAATAGTCTGTCTTGTCATCCAGGACTTCTAGCCTAATTAGATGCTTGAGATAGTTGCTGCTTTAGCACTTCATTACTAAACCCAAATAAGCTTCATTAGACATCTGCACTTTAGTACAGCAAGTTTGAAAGTTTTCAAACTGAAAGTCAAGACCAAGCAAGTTTGTGAAGGGTTGTCTTTGAATCATAACTTTTGAAAAGGAAGACTATCAACGAAACCAGTTTGACGATCAACATTGATCAGCATTGCCGGTGAACACCAGGTCACTACAATACCGAGTTCTTTTGTGTGAGGATTGGAGACATTTCGTCGCAAAACGCGCGTGTAGTAAACATGAGTGTTGCTCTGGATGCATATCGATGCTTTCTTGACAAAAGACAGTGACTGCACATGGAATGGCAACTCTCGCAAATCATGACAGCATCTCACCAAGCTCTGAGGTCAACTACTTCACTTATTTTGCGCCCATCATTTGCAGAATAGACGCTAATCTACTGCCGTCTTTATCTTGTGTTTAAGTATTCGGAGAAATGCATTTTGAGTAGACTTATTTACAAATACCACCTTGCTTTACGGCTCAAATTTATCTGCCAACCAATTCAAAGTGCAGCTCCTCCCTTGATTTTGAAAGTAAATTGCATCTGTTTTTTTTTCTCAATCGAGGTACACACATGACTTTGTGTAGGCAAGTGAATTTTTCTCTTCTGGCTCCCAAAGAAATATTGTTTGTAATAATAATTGCATCCTTGACAGTCTGATTTTCTAGTTTACTTGCCTTGTCCTCAAGCCCATGGCTACTTTCTAGTCGACGCCCTCCAACATTTTTACTTTGCCCCTTAACATTCGCAAAACAATTGTTCCTCCATACCCCCAAAAATCCAGATCGAAGCCTTCTTTCCACTTAAAAAATTCTTATAGTGAAGTTCAGATTAATTTTAATAACTTATCATACACAGTACACCAAGAATACGAATAAAACAAGGGTTATTGCGAAAAATTTTAGCAACATTTTAGCTATAAGTGACAGAACATGCATGAAAACGATCAGGCTACATGAAAAAATGCGAGTCACTACACACTTGGAGTTAATGCACTTAATTCGTTTGGTGGATCTGGAGATATCCGAATCCGAGGTGTAGCTGATAAACTTCACACAGAATTATGCAGATGCATAGTACAGCGCAGAAAAGTATTTTTGTCTTAGCATTGTCCAAATCTTTGGTGGAGGACGACCTAATGAGGTGCCTTTAGAGCGTTATGCAAGCCTGATTCATGGCTAGCTGGTGTGCTTTTATCGAAGGACATGTAGAAACAGATAAGAAACTTATGAATAATAGGTGTGTACTTTCCCTTCTGTTTCCGCGGGGCGCGCTATTATCAACTGGCATTGCTCCATACATCAGTTTTACAATAAAGGCGGCATCTAAACACAGTCAAGCCTCCCAGTAGATGGCAAAACCATTAAGCTGCACTGAAAAAGGTTGTTGGACACACACTGGCACCGGTTCGATTCTGCCATTCTCGATTGCGGCATTCTGATGTGCCTTATTTGCTCAACATTAAAAATTACATCGACCGCTTCTCATCTTTCGCCAAATGACAAGGTGCTTCGGACGGCGACTGTAGCTGTCTGTCAGCTTTAATGGCCTCTTAAGGTAAACTGCTAATGAGTTATTCGTTGGGAGGCTGCATACTAATTAGCTATTCTTCTCGATATGTCGCAGCATTATAATGCAGTAAAGGTTTTCCTTTAAGTAGTTCCGTTTGCCTTTAACTTGACCCAAAAATCTAAAGCAGTCGATGATTAGCGAATTGACCATTATTTCGGCTCTTTTTGCACACTACCTTTTATTTCTAGGCTAACATCCACATTCCATGTTGCAAGGGAAAAGAGCTTCAATCATGGAATGATTCCCATATTTCACTAATTAAAGAAATTAGACAAAAAAATAGTGTTATGCCACTGATTTCTGTTGCATGTGCATCTGTGCGAGAGGGTGAGTGCGCGCATGCGTGCTGTTGTTTGGTGTAAGGCCAATATAAGTAGGTGTATTATGTGTCCCTCAGCGCATGGAGGTAATCCCACGTAGAGAGTTACGCCGCGCCGCTCGGCTTGAATCACCGCAGCACAGTTAGGCTTGTCGGACAGCGGCGAGGAACGAGGCAGGAGGCTCGCTTACAGCTCGTTGGACGGGTTCAACGTTAAGGCAATCATGCGCATGACTGGGTGGTTTGTGGGACTGGGTGGACTCAAAGGAGACAGCCGATTGTGCCGCAGCTTCTAGCCCATCGATAGTGGGGAGTTGAGCAGCCGAATTGTGAATAACTAGGTCGCTGTCGTCGCAGCGGATTGTAGTAGCCGTGGAGCCCTGTTGCTTAAAAATTCGAGAAGAAGTTTGTCGGTAGCGCATGTATGGATTGGTCGTACTGCGGTTCGTGCAGCATTCCTCCGAGTCTATGTGGTCCTCACTCTTCTGGTTGGAGCAACTCGAATTGTGCGTCTGCATCTGAATGTATTTCAGGATGATGGGCAGCGTGGCGAATTGCTCCTGAAAGTGCACACATAAAGACGGCTGCTTCAATTATTCAAAGGCACTAGCTAGCCCACCCCTGATTTCATGAGTCCTAATCCAATCTGGTACTGTGCAAGTAGGGAAAATTTAACATAAAACAACCAAAGGCAACATCCAAAATCCTTATTAAGCTACGCCCATTTTAGCCATGAGGGTAGAAATAGACGAGTATGACACTCAAAGTTGCATCGCGCCTACCACTATGCGGAGCACTAAAGCACGTGTAATTAGCTCAGCCTCATAAAAAAATTTTCATACGATTGATGCGACTGGGATACCTTTTAGTAGGACCCTCAAGCTTGTCTTCGACAAATTCACACAACTTTGCTCAGTCTCACTTCCTTTGTGCCTTGAAAATTAGTCTACCGTACAATGGAGTATTATTTATGGATAAGTCGGCCATGTTTTGAAACACTGGGTCTCAAGGAGAGAAAATTTTAATTTTGATGGTAGGACAGAAAGAATTTAGACGGATATGGAATAAACAACCTTGTAAACTTGAGAAGAAGCAAAAGTCTATTTGGTTTTTTCAATGATACCCAGCAACACCTTGTAAGTTCTTCAATCTTAAAAAATATTTTGAGGCTTTCTTTTGCATAACTATGCAAGCCTACAAAGAGAATGAAGTCAGAGCAACAATAAGCCATCTGTGGCTGAGTGGCAAGACAACACGTACGAATGGGCTGAATGAGTTTGGAATCACGTGGAAAGATAGCGTATTTGTATCAAACTGGTCAATACTGCGTTTCACTGTAGTTTGGTAGGTGAAATAGACGAAGTAGGCGAGGACGTGTGTGCGTGAACATGATCCATGGCAGAATAACTCGGGTGGGAGCCTACTACAATGAAGACCGCAATCACAACCCATTGCGCACAATTACAGTCTAATTTGAGGAAAACTATTCGAGAGGCAAATACTGCAAAACCAAAGCAAGGACATTTGTTATGACTTCACGTGGCGTGAGAAAATTCAGTTAGCACTAAGATCATGACTTGTTTCTACAGAGCTGTTTGATGTTGTTCTTTTAATTTTCACTGCAATCAACAAGAAGTGAATAAAGTATCGTTGAGTTCTACTGTAGATCCACACATTCAAAGGAACAATGTGGGGTTTTTTTGGCTTGTGCTTGTGAGGACCAAATGCACTTCGTACTAATAAAGCAAAGTACAGAAAGTCACAGTAGCCTGAAGGGTCCTGGTGGCTGGTGACCCTTCATCTCCCCAACTGCGCAATACAAGGACCCACAGGGGTGGTGAAACCAAAACTTGGGGTAAAAAAGTTGAATACGTGTCATCATAACAAACGTGCATGAGTCCTCTGGCCCACTTCTGAATTTTCACAGCTCACAGGCTGCACTTCTTATCCGGACATATCGGTGGTTTCGCAGGAATTAGGCTACAGTCGTTATGTTAGTGCACACAAAATCAAGGTTAAATCATTGAAACAAATGCAAAAAAAACAAAGATTTATGGTTTAATGCGTATACGTTTTCGAGTTTAATTTAATGCAAAGCGCGGACCATTAGTCTAAATGGAATCCAGCCATTTAGAGACTCATACCAATTTAATGGCCCGTATCGAGTGCATTGTAAACAAAACTCTAATGCTTACCATTAATGGCCAGAATAATGGGCCGACATGAAGCTTTATGATGGCTAAAAAAAGCTCTTACCTGAATCCGCACCAACGATTCCTCGATTGCGTCTAAGCGGAGTTGGAGTCGTGTGTGTTGAATTCGCATCTCCGAAACGGTATCGTTCATTATAGATTGTGTCTACAGGCATGAAACAAGTAGAGAACACCAACTAATAGCTTCGGATACTGGCACACAAGTAAAACATCTAAAGTGGATTTTTCTTGTGCGGGTAATGGTGGAAAGATGAGTAGCTATGTTGGAGACGGCAATCAGGGAACTGCTGAAACCAGCACAAAACTATAAACACTCCCAACAGTAAATGATGAAGTTAAGCGGCGACTAAGATAAGTATACCAGCTGAAGACAGCAACAACCAAGTAAAAGTGAATAGCATCGAAGGACCTTTGATGATAAGTCAATCAGAGAGACCATCAGATTTACCAAAAACGATAGGAAAAAGGAATGTCTGATGGAAATTTTTGGGAAAACTACGCATTTATCAAGAGAATAGGTCGTTAGAACTCCTTATTTTGAAAAAGATACTACTTTGGTGTGCAGAGCACCAGTTCATGCTCAAACCACCAACTAGGGGATCGCGTACGAGGAGAGCATACTCGGGGAAAGATTGAAAAAAGGATGTCGAAAGACAAAATGATCCATGGTAATCAGTAACATATCTTTTCCCGTTTAAAGATAAGATCTTTAAAATCAAACATTCAACGATCCCCTCCAGCGGTGAATCGGCTTCTACCCCAGCATGAGATGATGTCGAGAGATACGAAAACGAAGTTCATTCTTTTGTGCGCTTAAAATGGATTTAAAACTTATTCAAACTATAGGCGAGATCATTTATCACTCAAGTGCCAATCCAAAACAGCAGTTGAGACATTATTTTATCAGTGAACTTCACTTTAATCTTAGCTCCTATTTTTACATATGAAAGTTACAGTAGGTAGAGAAAATCGGTTTATAAAAGGTTTGGACTGAGCTTCACACGATTATCTAAATTGAGAACAGCACTTACAGTTAGGATTTTGAAATATAGGACAGCTAAGCGAATTTGGCACAGTCAAAACGGCGTCGTTGATTCTTCACTCCCTCTTTGGTTAACTTGGTCTGCCCTGAGTTGATTCCACTCCATCGGGTTATGCCCTTTTCAATCAACTTATGTTGAAGGTTTTTCTGCCACATTTAAAAGCATGAGACCACTAGTACTGCATTTAATCTAAATATGCGAATTTTGCTTCAATCAGAAGAGTTGTACGAGTTACGATCACCTACGAGAAGCGATGAAATACACTCAACTTCTTCATTATTGCCATTATTTGAATGACTACAAGACTCAGATGTCCCACCAGACTTCGCAAAAAATCATAGCATTTGGCATTATTGGCCACAGTACTTTTCTAGCGATGGATGGCGTCTATAAGCAGAGATGAGTGGTTTACTTTCACACGTCGTAAAGTAGCTCGCGAAGGATCAGCGGAGGGTGGCGATCCAGCCGATCGTGAGAAGTGCGATAACAGAGGGAAACCGAAATTACTGGCGACTAAGGTATCTTTATTAAGCTGCATAGCGTATTTCACTAATTCTGTTCCCCAGAGCGCCTCCTCCAATGGATAGATTTAATACATTTTTTGCCCTTTTCTACCTTCATATTTGAGTGAAGTGTATACCACTGACCCTTAGTTTGCTTGTAAAATGCCTGGTGAAACACAGCACTTGGTGTACACACGAAGGGTGATATAAGATAGCTTTCAACCTTTTACAAGCTCCTCTCTATTTCCCAGCAGACGTCATCGCATTATTCCCCGCTCGAGTACGTCGGAGTAGGAATGCGGATGTAGCATCGCCACCCATCACTAATATGGACAGGCGGCCCAAAACATTACCTTGCGTGCATTCTAAATGCTTAACAATATTATTATCTCCAAAACATTTTTGTAAAGTTTTAGGAAAAAATCAAACGATCACCAGCATTCTTGAAATGCTGCCTTCTTTTGCGAGAATAGTGTGTAAAGCAGCCAAGCATCTTGCCATGCTAGTGCATTGAAAGTCTACAAAATCTCTTAGGCTTTTCCTTCATTAAAATGCGTTATCACTTTCAAACTTATGTTTGTTAGCACTAATAGGCCTAATGTAGAGTAGGGTAATGATGCATAGAGGTCGACCTGAAGAAACTGGAAGAAGGCAGTAAAACATTGAATAATTGGAATTGATAAGTAAATCGCAGCATGCTAAGGAGTTATGCCATCTGAGGACTTGGTGTCTTGATTAGGATTAAAATGACCCAATGAATGTAGATGAAAATACCTGTTAAGCAACAATAAAGAAGCCTCTTTCAATTTACACTTCCAATTTACCCAGCAAACGTGCAATGGATTAGAAAGACTTCCCGTCCTTCTTTTCTTCGGAAGGAAATAAATGAGAAAGTGAGTAATTTTTAAGCGTTGGGAAGGGGACCTTAATGAATGAACCACTTTCCACAGCACTAATGTCATTTGGGAAGATTGAGCCATTCATGTTGCACTGGTGGTTGACATGGGCATCTGCGCACAAGCAGTAAAACAGCGCTACTTACCTTGGCCAAGTCAATCAAAGTGTTTGCATTATCCTGCAGTTTCCTCTGTTCCAACTTCACGTGTCGAAGACTGGAAGAAATAAAACCCATAACTCTTGGTCGCATTGGCCTTTGCACTCTTGTTCATTTAAAATACAAGATGTGACTGAACCAGTTGGTGGGCATTGGGATTGTGCAAGTAAAAAATTCCATGAAATGTTTCACGCACTACAACGATGGAGAAATTACGAGACCAGTGGGATGGATGGAGGACTGGTGGATTTTTGCACGTACTGTGGATGCTTTACATTACACATTGCCAATTTTTAAAAACGCCAAACGGTAGCAAGCTAGAAATTAAGGCCTTCCTTATTACTACTTCTTGGACAATGCTGATGATGCATCATTTGGTTAACTTTCACGACTATTTAAATGAAGTGAGGTGAAGCGAGAAAGCGCAATGATGGAGTCTCGGTACTAGAAAAAGGCGGAAACACTCAGTTTTGTGAATTCTGATTTTACCAAGTATTATTTACCGGGATATTGTGCAATCACGTTTCTTTCCTTTGAAATGTACCAAACTCGAAAACACATGCTGTTGGGTAGGAGGGTGGGGTGATGTTGATCTGAAGAATTTTACTGAATATCACGCGAAACAGCTTTGAGTTTGCCAGCAATTAAGCTTATACCATAATATCATCAATAATTGGTCATTCCTACATAAACAAAATAGTCGAAAAGTATATTTTCAACGCCACATTAATCGCAGTGGACATGACCCATCGACTTCTGTGGGGTTCAACCGAAGCGCAAATGCAGGCTACTTATTCGGTGTTAAATAAAATATCGGTAGTCCAAATGACCCTTCGGCCATTCGGTAAGGATTTCACCTGACAACGCACAGAAGGGGTAGCTTGTTAATGAACAAAAGGAAATGCAAAAGCCTGTTATCTTTAATGGTTTTCCGTTTTGCCTAAACTTCGCTTTGCTCTGGGGCGCATGAGTGGACGCGAATTATAGTTCAGTACACGTACCCATGTATTGCGCGGAGGAATTTCCGTTGGTGCTTCCTGATTGTAGAGGCATTGAGCTTTTTCACTAATTTGGTGTACTTGTAGATCAGCCAGGTCTCTCGGAGGACATTTGCTGCATAATGCTTCATCTGAAATAAGTTTTAGAAATATTAGTGGAGTGGCAAAACTGAGTCCACTCCACAATTTAAGACGCTTTTACCCTAAAAATAGTCACATTTTGAACAGTTAACATCTGTGCAGCAATAATCAGTACTTCTGAATTGAAAACAAAGGATGTAATTTAGTTTTTAAGAAAGTCATTAGAATTCATGATCCACAAACACAAGACGCGATAAAATTCTAAAACCTCCGCTTTAAGTGGACACTTAGAATGGACATAAACGTCCAAGTTTTGTGGGTCTTTTATGTGATTTTCAAATCGTCAACATCTTTTGGCACAGGTCAAAAGATGCTGCGTTCTCTCAGTGCTGACGTCCTCTATTTGAGGGTTAATTAAGGCATAAGGAGAAAAGGTACCATTGTCTATACTTAGGCAATAGTATAATAAGTTAAGGGCAGTGACCAAGGCGAAGTATAGGCGAGTTATGGAAAGGACGCAAATGCCTGACCTTCTTTGCAAGTGCATTTTCCATCATGAATTGGATAACGTGCTTTTCAGCCCTGGAGAGTTCCAACTGCTTAGCAAATACAGCTACAACAAGTGCAGTGCAGAGCGATCCCTGTGGAGAAAAAGACAGGTGAGAACCAAATTTACAATCATGAGAGCAAAATTAGTGAAACAACACGTTTTTTGGGTCTCGGCCAAAAACTGTTGAAGGTTGCAACAATCTTGCATACCTATTTCGATCTACTGGACAGGCAAACAATGAGTTGGGCACCCTAACTAAATGAAGTGCTTTAAACTGCAGGAGCTATGCAAAGATTCAAGCAGACAGTCTTTAAGAGCTTGATTTTTCTGCAATATGACGACGCTGGTAGCGTTCTCACTACGTCGACTTCATAACTCGCCATTTAGAACAAACCAAGGAGTCGCGATGGGGACTCACTAAAACTCCCGCGACAATGGAAATTGCGCGACCGCAGTAGGTATTCGCAACAACATCTCCGTAGCCTATGCTCAGAAAAGTCACGGCGACAAGCCACATGGAATTAAAGAGATTCCCGAAAACCGGATCCTGAACGCTGGGAAGGAAATGGGGTAATAAGCAGTGAATGCAAAACACCTATACAGATTCACGGATTTTGCAGAATTACAAAGGTTAATGTTGTTTACATTACTAACCAAGCTTATGATTTCGTTTCACAAGACCGCAGTGGTATAGCAAGGGTTATTCAATGTATAAAAGTGGGAGTTTTTTAAAGCAGGTACAAAGACAAAATAACCCAAAAGGTTTCATTGATTAGCATTGGTAAAGCGTCTGACAAACGGATTTATTTCCACGAGTTCTCGGCTACTTGGCTTAAGTAAATGAATAATTTGTAGACCCTTCATTAAGAAAACTAGAGTTACATGTGGAAGCAAATGACTGCGAGCAAATTTGCAGAAGCAACAAAAACTGTGAGAGCATTCAAAGTGGCATTATTCATGATAAACAAGGGTTCTCCTTTGGTTAAACGTTCCTTTTTTTCGTGCGTAGGCTTGTAATCCCTAGGAGGACGCAACTAATAACCAAATTAGTTATTAGTTAAGAGGCCAACCGCCCAAATGCAGTATTGGTTGCCCTGTTAAATAATATCACTTGCACATGGTCAACAAGTTGATTTCTAGAATAGGAAACTACAGAATGAGAAAATGCATACCCCTTTTCGCAGGGCAACAGAAAAAAGCTTCTCACTTTCCGTATTTTTAGTGCTAAAGAGGTGTAAGTTAGATGGGGAAATTCGCTAATAGGCAATTGCTAGTGTTCCCAGAATAAGTGAGAGTCAGGACCCATTTGGAATGGCTTCTCTTTAAGTCAGCGAATCTTGGGCAAAACATCCGAGCGTGGCAGCGAACTTCGAGAATTCCGATAGACTACTTAAATCTCTCAACTGAACCATTCCCCCTTTCGTAAGACGTTCCAATGGTATACAACATCATGAGCGTTGGGGTGAGTAAATTATTACATAAATCCATTTGTCTGATAGCTGTTTTAGACGGGAAACCATAAAAATCACAAATTTCATGATATTTTTAGCCCAATTTTCCCTCGTAGGGACAAGCGCACTTTTGGTTTTACAAACTGTGTCTGCAAGACCTTCAATGCTTGGTGCCCGATCGAGTTGCAACTAACTGGCGATTTTTAGGTCTTACTCACGCAATTTAGGGCAACATTGTTCAATTAACTCTATTTGCTAGGAAACTGAATGAGAAGAAATTGTGAGACGTAAAGAGTCACGATTATGAGACGCAGCAAATTTGAAAGGCTTTCCGAACACAGGAGTCGAAAAAGGGAGCCTCAGCACAATAAATGAACAAATGAAGACAACAGACAAACCGCTCTCTTCTGAAATCAACTACACAGCGGCTAAGAACATACCAACACCTTGAAATGACAGACCGCACATCGCATCATTTTCACCACACATGCGTTACTGTGTGAAATGAGTTGTAAGGTAACTAGAAAACCTAGCAAATACCTAAAATTGGTCCTTTTATATGGCATACAAAAAGTGATCGGACACCTTCTATAAGCGCGTTAACCTAAATTGTACATTTGCATGGACAAGAAAATGGAATCCATATTCTTTTTAGGTCTATCACTTTGAAAAGTGTATTTAGTGAATCCATGTTGACAATACCTGAGTCGGTCGACCACATCAGTTGAGATTATATCTGTACTTGTGCTGATCCAAGGAGAGAAGTTATTCGGCAAAATTAATCGAGACAAATACACATTTCACGAATTGGCGTCCCAAAACTGCTTGTCAAAAGCTAAAAACCTACTTCCATTTCCTCTCACAAAGTGAAGTTTCGTGTGTTAAAGTCTGCGTGCATTAAGGAAGTACCTTTAGGCTGCGAATTTGCTTTTCTTATGACTTTAACATCATAACAGTCCCATAGGTATGCATAAAAGCTACGGTCAATACTAGAGAAGAAGACATATCGCAAAGCTTGACCGACACACATCCCCAAGAAATTTATGCCAGAAAGTCGCTCCGAAGAGAACCAAAAATAGGCACGCTGTGCGTGCAGGGCGTGCGAAATCTTACCTGCCAATAGGTTGTGGTAGCATGAATTGTGTTGGGTTAGTTTAAGTGATTAAAAAAGGGCGGATGAGCATAAGCATGCGCGCGCGCGTAGTTATAACAGAAATCCCTACCGTTCACAAGCTCTCAACATCCACGCGAGCACAGCCCAAAATCCAAGGATAAAGGCGACCAGCACGGTGCCTGGGCAGATGGTCATGAATGTCTTAAAGACAAATTGGGTTGTGAAATCCACCTTGTTCATAGCTCCAATACTGCGAGAGCCGGTGTCGGTAAAGAGTTTTGAGTGTAGTACTACCACGCGGAAGATGAGGTAGAGGCGGAGGAACATGGGCAGGGAGAGAATGATGTCGATAGAGACCACCTTGTTAGAGGGGAAGATGATGTGCGGACTTCCCGAGATAGAACTGACTCGTGGCACAGAGGCTGCAGAGGTGAGAAGACTAGGATCCAAGGTGCCGTTCTTGCAATGCGCGCAGGATAGGAGGATGTTGCCCCCGAAGAGGTAGTAGGAGGAGGGCCAGCTGAATGTGAAGTTGCCTGGCACTGGATGGATCGCGCACACAAGAATCTCCATGACCAACTTTGCTACCCTCGAGCGATCCCATGCTATTTGCCAGTCTTCTATACTGTCGTCGAACGAGAGTATCTGCGAAAATTATCATTGCGTCAGCTCAGCTTAATGTCACACATTCCAAGCATCTTCTCAACAACTACGCAAATTCATTCTCCGAGTGACTTTACGTTCGTTGTGACGATAATTGCGAATATTGAGTTAAACACAACAAAAGAAACGTATTAACTAATTAGTGGGATTAATTGTGGCGAGTTACTATCTGCATGGCATTATATTTACCAAACATTTCCTCATTTGCATGCCATTATGATGCCCTATAGAAAAGGATGCAAATGGAATTTAAACTTACCTATTTATAGTCGATGTTAATACATTTAAGTGATATTAAACAACCGAACTCTTGTTGACTCCTTTCTGCACATATTGCTGCTTTTATGGCAGAAATCTAGACAATTACTGCATTGACAAACTCAATTGACTCCTGATCCCCGCAATGTTGCTGCAGGCCAGATAGAACGATAGACTAAGTAAACATTTCCTAAAATACTAGCCAAATTATCAATACATCACAGCAAAATTTAGACAAATGACTAGCAGAAAATAATTGGCGGGTCAAGTCACTTAAAAAGTTCTTTAGGGCATAGACCTATGCATTGCATTCAATTTACCAGAATGCGGAGATAGATTGAAAAATAGCAGGTACCTCATAAATGGAAAAGGGGAGACAATCAAAAGAAATGACATTTGGAATTAGCTTAGGGATGCAAGGCATCATGCAATTCCTCCAAAAAAACTGACTAATTTATTGCTTAACGTTCTGCTTATCTGAGTAAATTTTTCAGTTCTATATAGTGTTGCTGCGGTACTTTTACAATGAATATTTATCGTGATCCCGTCACCAAATCTACCACTTTTATGCGTACTTTGCTTTCAAACCTGGAAGGCTAGGAAGCGTGCATTGCTGCGCAGTGCCTACCAGCTTGCGACGTGGCATGGATTAGCGTGCAGCGACAAAGCAGAATGCTCAGTTTGCAATACTGTGGGAGTCAAACAGTGAGGAGGACAGAAGTGACTGCATGCGATAATCACCAGCATGTGACAAAGCAACCATCCAGGTTCCTGATTTGTACACACACTTTTTTGGCACAGACAGACTGATAGCGAAAGTATTCAATGCCCACATAACTGCGCTATAACTGAAAACATTGCCTCTGACACGGAGGAGCATCACTTTTCATAATTTACCACAAATTGGGATTGCTTGCTTGCCTTGTAAGATGGTTTTGTGGGCGCAATCTGATTTCTGCCCGCTTACCGAGACTACACTGATGCATTTGTTGGGCATTGTGTTATCACGCGCCGTTTTCAATTTGCTTTGTCAAGCATGGGACCCATGAGCAGTGTCGTAGGCGGCGCTCGTGTGTGGCACCGTAGCCTGCCATTCATCAAGCATAGTGTGATCACAACCAGCATGAAATAATTAAAAGATGGCACAATGTATTTTGACATTCCAAATATTAAAGTAGACGCATGTGATCACCCGCCCGATAAACCGGTTTTTGCTAGTGTTCACGCAGACCTTCACCATTCATGTCTCATCAGCTGCTGACGCCTGCGATCCCACGGACACGCGATTGCAACTTATAGCTAAGGCGGAGGCTACAATTTCTCGCGACTCCAGTGGACGCGAAATTGTTGCTTCAATCTTCCAAATATTTACCATTTTTTTTAAACAACGCACATTCTTGGGAGATTGTTTTACATGGTTTTGTTAAGTTTTAGAAAAAAAGCGTGTACCTAATTACTTAAGAAAGACACAAGTCAATGAATAGAGCTAAAGTGTGGTTTTTAAAGACCTCACTTGTATACCACCAAATGATAATCCCAAACGAATAATGAATCGTTTACAATTTGTTAACCTTGTAGACGTCCTCTGCGTTTCAGGTAAAAGTGTGGAGGTCCTCATACAGCTATGCCGAATAGTTCAAGAATGTGTGGCAATACCAACGATCTCGGCGTGTCAAACATTTACTGCCAGAAAGTGAAGTACATTCGGTGAGTTTTATGGAAAGAAATAAAAAAATGTGCAGTGCAAGTCCCCCTATAAAATACAGGAATTAAACCTAAAAATACACAGTGTTAAAAGAGCGTCTTTCATAGTTTGACATTTTTTTAGATTAACCAACTGGGCCTAAGGCAGGAAAATGAGATTCTGAGCTTGTTTTCTGCATTCAGCACCTTCCTTGCTGAATTGAATCAGTGTCATGAAGCATCTTTCAATTGCAATGGCTAAGCGTTTTGAAGCAGACGAAAATATTTTTTTCGGAAAACAGATTAAAATTTTATAAGGATTTAGCCAAAGCAAATATTTGCATAATGCCCCACACGAGGATAAATTTGCTTTGCGACTAAGACCAAGTGAAGTGTGTGCACAAGGAATCCTTTACGCAGCTGAAAATATAGCAGAGCTGATGTTGTAGGCTCATCACTACTTTTTTATGCGTTTTTCCAAATAAAGGAAGCTCTTTGTGTTTTGACCGTCTGCAGATCTGCACCGCGGACGACTTACAGACCCAAGCACTAAATCAAACGCAATAAATTTTGAGGCAAATTTTACTGTAAACTATATCAATTTAGTGAATGTTTACTTATTTGCTAGCTTAGTCTACTTAGAGCTGCCTCCATCCCAATGTCAAATCAGGTGAGCTTGTCACGACTTCAGGAAATAAGGTAGTGCAGCGGTTAAGCATATGAAATATCCTAGTGCAACTTTTATCGGCCATGCATTTATCAGCTTTCTTCTCTCAAGTTGGTCGAAACTGCTCGGACATCTGGATGCGGAATTCGTGTGCAAAGTTGATTGGCGGGCCCGGGCAACCGCGGCGTGATTCATCGGCCAGTAACGACTCGGCCACGCGCGTCGCGCTAGCGGATAAACCTCGGCAACAGATGGCCATTGCCATCACAAACATGTCATCGTGTAAGCTGTGAAGTCGGTCCACCTAAAGTGATTACTTTCGGGATTTGGGGTTTAGGGTCACCTTTGACAAAAAACTACTTTTACTCAATTATAATAACTCTCTTTTCGTGTTGCATCCTGGTGATGCTATTGCCAAGGAATTTTTGCGGCAACTGAATTTGCTTTGAGAGCAATCTTGTATTTTTGCTTTGCTAAAAAGGAATACAGAGTCATCTTTTAAATTAAAAATTGAACGTAACTTTGTTCTGAAATTTTCTTACCCTAACGACAATAATGTGGTAGAGGACGATAAGTCCGATTAGGACAAGCGTTGAGCATGTTATCAGCGACTTCAGCATTAGCGACCAAATGGAGTCCTTAAAGTAAAACAAAAGGCGAATGGAATCAGGTGCAAGGAAATCGAAATGGAGAACTGCTTTTGTGATTTAATTGCTCATCTCATTAAAGTTTTGATTTTAGTCCTATTGAAATGACAAAAAGTATGAAAGAAGTTGTTCAGGAGGCAGAAGAAGGGAAAAATTGGACGAATTATAATGATTGCTAATGGCAATTCGGGGCGTATAATGCTGCTTTCACGTGTTCATAGAAAGGCACAAGTCTAAGCCCTTGCACTATTCCTTTAGGCGTCCATATGCTTTGCACGGAATCTCACTCTAACATAAATGAATCGGAGGTAATGTCACCTTGCAATTGAGGACTTTCGTGATTGCAACACCCTTGCATTTAAGAGCTGCACTTAGGCTTGGCTAACCCTAATACACCTCCATCCAAGCCCTGTTAAACGCCATATTAGGCTAAAAAAGTGCCACCGCTATTTGCTCGCTCAGTTGCGTCAGTAGGTGTTACGTAGACCACTGACCTGTTCACTATTAATGGACGTGTTGATTTCACTTATAGCTACTGCCGTATTTTGAGCAAAAAAGCTGTTTTTTAAACGTCATTTGTTAAAATCACACTTACTCATGAGTTTATGATATAGTAGACTTCAAAAAACAACGCTGAACATTCCGGTAGTTGGCTTCCCTTGGCCAAAATTAGGTGACGTATGAACGTTCCATTTCACTTTTCCCAAACACATAACTTGTACCGCCCCTAAAATTTCCGGTCATTTTGTGCCTTTACAAAACGCATTTGGGCAGACATTTAGAAAATGAATAGAGGAAGTTTTGCTGTTTCATTGCTTTTGTGCTCTCATTCTTTTCTCCAAAGGCACAAAAGTTTAACAAGAATAGATTCGCTCATCGGCTGATGCGATGCTGTCGAAAAGTACTAAAGAGTTTGCATCCCTAACATCAGGCCTCTTAGCGTGCTCGAGCCAACACGGTTAGTGAGCTAAACGAAACTCGTTCATTGCCTTATCTTTTCAGCGAAAATGGTAAAATAGCAAAAGTTCCAGCTCAATTTTTGATCAAGTCGTTTGAGAGCACGGTTGTTTGCCTTTTACATCATAGGAAACCCAAATAAGCCATAAACTCCCACATTCAAGAAGCCATATCATTCTTGGATTTACAACAGGAATGCTGATCACAAAGTTTTAGCGAAGAAATTTTATTCACTCACGTACATAAATGACAATTTTGCATGGTTAAGTTTTGTAGAATGCATACTTAATTGACTGAGGAAGAAATTGAAACATGCACATTGCCTACCTTGGTGACAACTTCACCTAAGGTGAGTTCATTTTCCACAATCATGAGCAGTATCCCCAGCACCGCAAAGGCAAGAGAGTAGTCCGACACCAAACTCCGCTGCTGGAACATCCGCCTTCGCCGACCAAGTCGGTAACCGACGCTATGCAACGTGGAGTTGCTACGATGACGCTGCATTGCTCGAATACTACGAAAGCATACATTAAGGATGAGTACTTGGCGATAGCTTTGCGAACATTTCAGTTCCTTGGTTTAGTGTCCCTTAACATTAGGTGATCGTATTTTTGCTAAAGATGATTGAGTTGTGCAGGGATAAACCCAAAAATCTAGGCGCATAGTAACTCTTATTTGGCTGATATTGTGAGAAGCGAAAGGTAGTCAAGGCACGCCTTCATTCAACTGTTATTTCAAAGCAATACAAGAACCATTAAGTAAACGTTCGGCCAAAAATTAAAAATATTGCTCCAGATGAACAAAGTGTCTGAGTGAATAGGGTGGAAAAGGATTCCATATTTTGAAATTGACCTACCGGCGCTGTCGCAATGCAAACATGGATTCCAAACAAGGGCCGTCATCATCACTGGACTTCCTTTCAGACGTCCGATGGGACACCTGGGACTTGAGAATTGAGGTCGGTACCACCTCAGAAGATTTTGTGAGCTGTTTCATCTTGGTCATATCCGTTGAGGAGGCGACAGAGGTGAAAAATGGTGAAATGCTTCTCTTCCTCCAGGATAGCTGACTTTTGCTTGTGCACGCACAAGGCGTTTTGTGCGTGCATCGATTGTTGATATGGGATTCTTGAATGTTGCAAAGGGAGGTATTGTAGAGTTTTTCGTCTCCTTTCCAGCCTTGTTTCTCTGCCTCTACATCGTGCGTGGGGGAGAGTTGAACTGAGCGCCACTGATTGCGATTCGAAAAAGTTTTTTGCCTTCGAGCACGAAGCCGTGCAGCGTTTGTTGCCGCCGCGCTGGAAGCGTTGTGGTTAACGAGAATGGTTTTTACTGGGTTCCTCGAGCCTCGTGTTAGATAAACAGTCAGCTGGGCACCTCGATCTGTGGTAATTCCACTAGCGCTTTTGGTGTCGCCAACAGATTGAGACTCCACCATGGTCAAAGATCTATCCCGCACTAGTCCATGTTCTATGGTACTCTGTGGATTCCCAATTGATTGAGTCCGCCAACTATTGCGAAACTTTTGTGCCTTTTGGCAATAATAAGGACGCTTTGGTCGAGTTAAATCAGTGGAGGGCATAAGTGTATCATCCTCCTGATCTTCCACGATCTCATGTTCCATTGAGTTTTTCGAAGAAACGTCTAAATTGGTAAATTCTTCCACATCCCCTGTACCTAAAGGTCTGCAATTCTTGACCCCCAATAGTGCCTCTTGAGTAGTGCTACTTCTGCGATTAGAGCTTCGATTAATGAGAGAGGACTGTTTGCTTGTCATTGGGACGCAGGTCGATTCCTCCCACTTGAGCAGACCACTTCGTGAGTAGTCGTCATCTTGGGACTGGACGTTACAGCTACTGTCGAAACTGCTAGCCCACGCGGTGGGCTTGAGAGAAGTTTGCACCTCTTCTTGTGAGGAGTGTGTCTTGTTCGTTTTCTTGCGCATGTTGGCGATGAGGCGAGGCCGAGTGCTGGCCGCCAGAAGGGCCACGGCCCCACGAGTGTCAAGGTTCGCGATGATCGCGGGGGAGAGAGCAGAACACATCTCCTGCTTTTCACGATCATGCTTAATACCTTTGACGCTACGAAGCTGAGAGAACCCTGAAAAGAGCATTACTTATTCAGGAAATCTATTGCTGATGTCATGAATGAAGAAACAATAAGACTAGTCTGGCTGTGAAAAAGGGATTGCCATCAATGCATCAGTGCCATTCAGCTGGTGTCAGAGCCATCCACGATCATGGCCACAGGCTCGTCCCATTTCGATCAAGCAAAAAGCCTTGGCAATGCATGTAGCACTTAAACTAAGCAATCCTCAATATTAGACGAATCTTTTTGTAAATGATAAAAGGTTGTGAATTGCTCTGCATCATCATAGGAAAATTTATATCAAGTAGGAAACAATAAACTAACATCTCACTTGCACTGTTTTTTGGCTCTGCGTTAGATTTACGGCAAGAGTAGTTAAAATCATCCTGAGCGAGAGGGTTGAGATAGAGTCGTGAAAAAACTTTAAGGCCACTGTAAACGCTAATATGAAATACTTGAGTAAATAATAAGAAAAAGCGCTAATCAAATTTGAACTCCTTCTTCAAAACTAATTATCGCTAGTTCTTGAATGGCTTTAATCAAATCACCGAGATAATGCAGAAAATTCCAAAAGCATTGACAAAACTGAGTCTTGACTGAAGGAGGTCTTGTGCCTGATTCAGCATTGAGCGAAGTCTGCGAACGGCACGATACGTGAAGGGAACTAAGCGGTGTGCTTGGCAGCTGCAGTTTTTGACTAACTAACCGCTTCCTGTACGGCAAGTAGTTATTTTCTATACACATTTGAGAGGCTATGTGGGTCCTTCTACTCCATGGATAAATTAATTTCTGTGCTAATTTTAAAAGGCAGGAATTTTGCCAACTGGTCGTTATTACCGGTACCATGTTGCTTTTAACTACAGCAGCGAGATTTCAAAGCCTGATAGAAGCCATCAGAGCAACGCACGTAAGTCATTTGTTCGAGCGGCATAAACAGCTACATTGGAATGGAATATGCTAGAACACTTTATTTTAATTCTCATGGCTGCGCTCAGCTCAATTTTAGTTACCGTGCTTGATGAACTGCTCAACATTGGCTTCTGTGCAGTCGGTGGTCAAATAGGCTGTGCAGACAAAACCACTGCCGTATTCTTCCACACCAATGGATTTGCTGGATTGTGCAAAATTTTCATCTCTATGGGAATTCGGTGAAAACGGGTAAATCGAATTACGTGATTGGATGTGATTTATTTTGGAGCATTCTCCCAGCTCTTCCATACACAGACATACTGCCACACCCACTTTCAGACATGAAAGGTTTTTTATGCTGCAGAAGTTTTAATGCGTGAAATACTGATACCAAAAATTACTAGACAAGATATCCCAATCACGATATGTCGCGAAAATTTTTAGCACACAACCCTTGATATTTCAGCTGAAATTCAAGTAGTACAGTTTGTCTCAAAGGATTCCAAAAGTGGATAGCTAAAAAATGGGTTCGGAAGCTTTCCTTGGTATCAGACAGGCATGTTTTGATTACTTTGCCACTACATCACTACGTCGACCATCTACTAATCGATGAAAAGAGAAAAGTCATGTGAAGACTTCATTTTAGAAGCGTTTATTTCACTTAGGCACAGTCAAAAACGTGTGATGATTCACTGTGCGACATATAGAAATGCAATTCAATTAATAATATACGAAAGTTGGTTAAGCTAACTCAACTGCCGGCACTCCCGCCTGAATTTTGAAGGCTAATGCCTTTAAACATCTGCACACGACACGAAATAACGCAGATCCCGACTCAACTCATCGTTTTGGATAAAATCTGCCTGCAGCTTTGATTTTCTCCCCGTGAAGGTTTGAGGGAGGTGGGTACCTTCCATGGAGTTTGTCTTGAATGAGCCCGAAAACTGTGGGCGAGGATGGAGGTCTTTGTTAGATGAACTATATACCGAGTAACTTTCTTCCAAGTGCATTTTTATCGTAAAGCAAGTAAGATTTATTTGTTTTGGCGAATAAGTAATAAATTGATCACTGGAAGAAGTGAGTTTGGTTTGGTTTGATTTCCGTCCCGCATTGTGACTAAATAACTTTCATTAGAAAGGGTTTCTGTTGCATTCAGTGGGTGTCAAGTTGCTTAAACGGTTGTTATCATTAATTTGCTAAAGGAAAATGCGTAATTATTCAGACGACTTGTTAGCTGGCGCCAACTACGAAGCGGAGTTAGTTTTGAGGAGAGAAGCACAGATTGTGGCATCGGGAGCATTTCAGTCGCAGAGCGGGATAAGCCAATATCCCCTGCTTGCTGTAAGAGCTAAATGCCGTTCGAGTAGCACAAATGGAAATGAATGGGCAATTACCCGCCTGTTTCAGCGACAAAATCAGATGCTCCATTGAGCTTAATGCATTAATACGATTACACAGGATTGTGCTGGAAGTTGGAAGCTGTTTGCAGAATAATAACATTAAAGGGTGATTAATGCCAGAGGAGCCTGAAGTTTTGAAAGGAATTTATTTTATTTAACTTTTTCAAGCACTCAGAGGTGTATTTTCTGGAGTTTGTAATTGTGCCTAAAAATAATAATGTTAACAAAGTGGTAATTTGTCTCTATCATCCGACGTTGTCATCGGATGTGGCAGTTAGAAGGATGAGGCCAATTCGACCATCGAACTCAATTTCCTGTCCTACGAAGAGGCGCTGCTTGCCAGCTGCTCGTGGAAAGGTCAAAGCTCTGCAATTCAGTAGTCTGTGTGATTTTGACATATTTTCGAATTCTGCTTTCATACAACCCCTAAAAACTACTATAGTCTATTTTGAAAAAAGCAAAAACAACGTATAGTTAAATTTATCACTTTTATCCAGTTTTCTCCAGAGTCCCATTTTAATTGTTTTTTCACTCCAACTTTATGCTTCTTACCGAATCTCTTGGTAGGATTGTCAGACAAATGATGCAATACCTATTATAAAAATTTCATACATTCCTGAATAAAAAGAAAAAAAGTTCAACCTGGCATCGACTTCTATGCACAAAACCACTTCCTCAATGTATGTTGTCTGCACAAGACTTATTTACTTCATCTTATGAAGAAGATATCATACTGCGTGGAAAAATGGGTGAACTTCCTTGCGGAGCTCTTAAGATGCAGAAGGAGATCGGTTCTTGAAATATTAAAAAGCCCCTAAATATACACAACCGACATTTGCTTTGTAGTGAGGTAAAACTTACTTAAGAACTGCACGAGGTGCTCATTGCCTAGCATTTGCTGATACCTCAACAAGTTCTACTTTAATTAAGCTTAGCAGCTCTGGATAAGCCAATAAAGGAATTAACATTATAAGAATGTGACTTTTCAAGAAAAATAATGGAAACGCTTTCACATTAAGCCTTTCCAAAAGAGGAAAGGCACTTCACAGATCGACCATACACAATGGTTCACGCCCCAGAAGTGCTCTTCGAAATTTATCCTTAAGCAGTAAGTCAACGGATGACACTGCTAATTGCACAAGGGCATTGGGCAAAGCTGATAGTCTTTTTCCGGTGCAGCGTTTTCACGAAATTGGCATGACATGAAAAATATTCAATTATGCAATTATGCCTCGTAATGGCGCCGAACATAAAATGAGTTTGGGTTGTTACGCACAGGCAAAATGCATAGGTTTCAGTCATACTTTCGATTAAAAATATGCTGTTAAGTACTTATTGTTACGACTAAACATTGGTAAGTGGTGGAGGAACTACGGCTTCTGAAATTAAGCAGATGAATTATATAGCAATAGTAATCAAACTTTACCCGAAATTGCTCCACTGGCACGCATAAAGTCATAGCTTATTTCGTCAAGCCCTGGGGTTCTCCTGCTCTTTCGCAAGCTCGGCAAATTCACAACAGACACAGCGTGATGTTTGTGACAGGAGCAAATGCTGTCGTGGCAAGTGCATCGACCCCTGAGCGTGTTCGCTGGCAGTTGGGCGGCAATTTCACCCATAGCACTACAGTAGTTGCATTGAGATCGCACTCCTCCAAAGAAAGGTGTCTGTTTGGCCAAACGCTTAATGGTAGCTGCCTCTGCGTCCGAAACGTGTCCATCCTCAGTGGACTCTGAGACAGCTCTATACATGAACATTTTTTTTTGTGCATCCAACGAAGAGATTGCCGTCCTGGCAAGATCAGCTGAGTCATCTTTATGTGAATTTTCAAGAGCAATGCAGAAGTTGGCGTCGTGAAGTTCGTCCACCGAGGCAGAGAATCCGCGGCCTATACTGCTTGCGCCCAGACGTGCCATCGGTCTCTGACCCTCTGGTGGATGGACGAGCTCTGTGAGATTCTCATCTGTCAAGTAGGAAGTTCGTATGATGATCGGTGATGGTGTGCATGCGGCAGTGATGTTATTATCTGAGCGGGATCGTGAAGATCTCCTAACGGCTTCAGTGGCATTGACAATGCTCGTGTCACAGCCCACATGGAGTGGACTGACTGAAAGCGAGGCTTTGAAGAGTGCGACACCAGAGGCGATAGTGGATGCACGTTCCAAATGCTTGGTTTGTGCACTCACATTCGGTGTAACTGATCGGGAAGACCGATGTGCATTTTGATAGGATTCCGAAAGTGTTTCAGCAACGTCGGAAATAGACAATTCCTCGAGTGGTTTGATCGGGCTGATAAACGGTGCAGGGGTTACTTCACTACCCTCCACTTCATTAATACGAGTTAGCCTACAGTCGCCATCCAGAGGGGGCAGTTGAGGTTTCCTTGAAATCAGCTGGAGTTTCTCGACGTCAGAGGTATTCATTCATTCAGGCAAACCGGCATAAAAAGTTGGAAGCTGTATGCTCATTTAGTGGTTTGTGAATTATCTGACGTTCTGTTTTGCAAGAGCGCAAGTTTCCTTAATCCCGGTTTAACTGATTGGATGATTTCCTGCTGATTCCCATTGGGCCAGTAAGACATAGACACCATTTCGTGGTACTTACTGGGGTGGAGGGAAGTTTGTTAGGCAAACCACAAAAATACTATATGGTAAAAACTTTTGACAAATTCTGTCATTTACTGAACTCGTGGTAAATAAATCATGCAAAAATGAGGTAGTAATTTTTGTGGTATGTCGATGGAAAAAGACTCGTTAATGCATCACCAATTGCAATGATGGCTGTCAATGGTTTTGCCGCATTTTACCACAAATGATGTCTCTGAATTTCGATTTCTCCACTTTTATTACAGTCATTCTAGAATAATGAAACTGAAACAATTTAAATTCGAAAAGATCGCCACTAATTAAGTTGATACTTATTCTCCATTTGTGCATATGAGCAAACTCTTTACATGTCTTTACAACCTTGATTAAGTCTTCTACTACTGATTAACAAATAACCTTTTCGAACGCCTTTAGTTAAATAAGCAGCAAATTTGAAGGATGGGATTAATTCGAAATGCCAGACCCGATTTTTTGCAAGTTGAGGGTAAGGAGGCAAACAATGACAACGTACTTATCAGTCCAAAAATGTCTAAGGAATTTCGAAAAGTCTTGTTGGAGGAAATTACATACAATAATGGGAGAATTCATCGCTTTCGGTCAAAACCTACTAGCGAAAGTGTTACTCTGCTCAGAATGGCAAGGCCCAGATAAAGGCCGTGGAGTTAAATGTCGTCCTTTGTGCGGCAGTTGCGATTAAATACCCAGGATTCCGAGGTACTTTACTTTGAGAAGTCACTTTTAGTCAAGACAGTTAGCTACCCAAAAAATTAAATTGTAACGCCTTGTCTTTTATGCGACATCATAGAGATAGCGGTATGTACACACGGCAGCTAGCGAAACCAACATTTACAGAGGTGTTTCTTCAAACGGTGTTGGTGGAAGGTACCATTTGCCTTCCATTTACGTTCTCGAGTCTGTTTTTGGTCGTAGCATAGGTGGGCATTAAGGAACTTGATTCCAATGGGGCAACTGGATGCAATGAGTTGTCAAGTATAACTGGTGGGGACTTAACTTCTCAATAAACTTTGAAGTCGGTTCGTACTGCCCTTTTAAATATTGAAGGAGTTGTAATATGGTTCAGTTTGTGATCTTTCCCTTAATTGCAATGCATCAACCATAGTTTTTGGTCTCCTTGTGTTTCAAGCCCGCATTAAAATATCCTGTTTCCTCACCCATAAGCAGTCATTGGCTTATCAAAAGTTAGTAAGCCGTTTACCATGCAGCAGTTGTGTTGCTTCAGCATCGCAACAAAAAAGCTTTTACAGTAGGTTGACGTAATCGGTACTATTCTCCGACGGGCAAAACATTATACTGTAACAGTAGATTGATGACTATTGCATAAAAAGGGAAATTGTTGCATATAAACTAAAGTAAATGAAATCAAGATTGTGGCCAATGAAGACTTCCTTCTTAAATGCATCATTTGGTAAAAAATGCTTACAGGATGTGTCGGCAAGTCCGCTTTGCCAGCTGCCTCTGACCACCAAAGGGTAATCGTGGTGGTGGTTGCAGACTGTAACTGTATTGAAACTGCCTCTCCTCACTGTGCCACACGAAAGGTTGCTAGAAAAGCATAATTAAACTGTTTAACGTTGAGTGCGTGTACACCGAAAAAGAGGTCAAATTTGGCCGTTAATCCAAATGCGGCACAATTTGTCTCTATGCCGCCGAACCAACTTCTCCCACAGCAACTACCACTCTGACATTGTGAAATTAGCCCATGCAATGGCTGGGACGATATTTCACATTGCTTATAATAGTCAGCCGCTTTAGGTTGTAATTCTTACAGAATCATAACAAGTTATGTATTACAATAAGCACCCCTTCAAAACCTGTCTGATTTCAATGCAAACTCTTGCGAAACTAATAGGATCCTTTATTGTACATAATTCGCAAGATTTATAAAATACCTTCAGAGGCATCCTAATTTCCTAATGAAAGGTTGGTTTTAACTGATGTTTGAGTTGGGCAACATTTACTTCCACCTTCAAACCACTGAATTTTGTGCTAGCACTTCCACATATATTCCTTGAATTTTAGCGTGCGCTCCCAAATGCTCCAGCAAAGTCGTCGTTCATCCACGCATACTGTCAGCCTGTGACACAGGCAGTGAAGTTGAAGACTAAACCCATGGTAAAAGTGGTAGAGTCCAAGTTTATTGCTGTAATGAGCAATAAAGAAATGACTGAGCGCGGAGTTCCCTTTGAAATGCAGGGAATCGCTTTTAACCAACTGCAAGATCAGCTCCTTCTTTAGGACTGCGAAGTGTTAATTATCCTCTTCCGAGCGCAGTGTCTAGTGTTTCTCATGAATGGAATAGTGTTGGAAAGAAACGAAGAGGGTCGGGTGTCGATAACAGAATTTGTCTCATGTCTGTCAATGGAAAGGCTTTCCTGGAGCTCTGATCTGAGTCCGCCAGCATTCATTAATCTGTGACTTTGCTCCATTTGCCTCTTGGATGAGAAGTGGCTGGAGGGATGATCAAATTTGCACATCTGTCTAGTATCAATTGCGATTCCTTGATTACAGGCGCAATCGACACTTTCAATAAGAAACTAAGGCGACTGCTTCTAGTGTTTAAGGAAGCTAACTTCATAGGCTCCTGCCCTGAAACCTGGCATGTGCGAATCTGTGGATGACTGTGCGCTCCACTTGTACCAGGGTGAGTTTTCACTTGAAGCATCCACAGCAAGTTTGCTAAGATAATGCGGTCAGAAAAATCTAAGACGCTTTCATAGCTTGAAGGCATAAGGAGGTAGTTGTGCTTTGATGTACTTGGAAGAAATGCGTTTCCAAACAGTATACGCATGTGGGAGAATCGTCGGTAGTTTGCATCGTTGCTCATAAACTCAAACTCACCGTCCGGATTTCACGGCATACTCAAACCATAGACTTGTAAATAACATGTTCAATTAACAAAGTCAGGTTTTGACTCTGGGAGGAAATGCCATTTACGGGACTCGTAATGAGTTAATTAAAGCCTCCCATTAATAGTTAAAGAGTCTCGTGTTTCCATCCCCGATGGCAGATATGTCCTTGACTAGCGTTCTTAATTAAAGATTCATTATCAGAGATATATCGAAAATTTTGCTAAATACATGGAAAACGGAAGTCGATAAATGAGGATGGAACCCGCATATCAATCACAACGTGGTGTGCTCTTAGGCATTTGTCAGGCCGGGACGAATCCGTACCCGAAAACTTTAAACAAATCGTGAAGGTTGGTTGTACGAAAGATGCATTCTCAGCCAAAGATGACTTACTTCACGCGCAACAACTGCCATACCAGGATGCCTGTAGCCAATACGATGTCAAATTTACTGCAGTTAGTACATCTTCTACCAGTGACAGAGGGCTTTGCAACTCCTCCCACCTCAACAATAGAACCTTGCTAGAAAGCCTGGAGGTATCCACATGCAGCCTTGGTTCGTTTTTGAACTTTTTTGTGACTATCAGGAGTTCATTAAAAAAAACAACCAGAACTCGTGCCTACAAGAGGCACGACATCTTACTCGTGAGATCTCAAAACTGACTGAACATAACCGATTGGTACATGCTTCAACCTGTATTATGTCGTGTGATTAAAATTTACGTAGAACAGCGACTTTTTGGAGAAGTACGGACCTTAAACTTAAGAGCAGGACTAATACGAATTTCTCTCGGAAAATACTAGCAAAATTCCTGCCAGAGCCTCAGAAGTTTTCCAGCACAACGCTAGTTGGCGATGGACATTCCGGTCAGTTCGAACATTCCTCGCAGACGAAGAGGCGGAGACGTGTTCTTTACACACCTGCCACTCCCACTTTAGATGAGGCAATCGCAGCGCTGTGTGATGCTGGCAGTGACCATACCGGGTCGTCGAAAGCCCTTTTGATAAGAGAGGTTCAGGACAACCTTTGGATATCGGCGCGGCACAACCAAGGAAACCAACTTACCTTAGAAACCTATACTTGAGATAAAACCAGGGGAAACTGGGTCTTCAAAGAAATTACACCCAAATTATTTCGCTCCCGTTTAACACAAAAAAGCTTTCGACGAGTTTATGACAAAGTACAATTATTTGTTATTCGTTTTGGTTTGAGGCATTTGGACATTTCAGTACCGACGTTTGTACAGCTAACTCAGGTTCTCATAACAGGTAATATATTCAAGGAATAAAAATACATCACAAATAATGTTATCGAGTTTATGCACTTCATTCAAGTGGCATTTCCACAATAATAGACTAGAAGGTGACCTTGACGTGGAATTTGCGAGGAACACGGGAGATACGCCAGGAGTCCTTCTCCTCGTGCTTGTTGTAAAGCGGTTCGATGCGCATAGATTTCTTCGCCCTTGACATTTTGGTGGGATCTCCGAACTTGAAAAACTTGGGCGCGTACTCCACCAGCCACCGTGGATCAATAGTAGTAACCTCGCGCATGTACTCCTTCGTCGTCATCACCAATTCGTGGTAGACAACCCTAAACAGAAGTACCGTAAAAATTATCGCCCTCTTAAACATGCCATCCACACAATGTACACAACAATTTTAAGGACACGCCATGTAGGCATTTGCTAAAGCGTTTAAAAACCAATTATTTAAGATACTAGGAAAAGGAAATTTTTCAAAAAGATAGTCCGATTGTCGTGGCAACACATACACCCCACCACAGTGGCTGCTTAAAGCGAACAAGAAACTACAACCGATAGAATTATGTATATCATCAATCTCCACAGGCCAAACAAATAAATTTGTGCGATGGAGTCCTCCATTAAAGGCGCCAAGGAATTATGTTGGAGAGGAATATAATCTGCCAAAAGTATAATTTCTGCGTTTTGCGCTTTCACATGGCGTATATTAACCCGCCAATATCAATCTTACAAAACGGAAAGAAGTGGTTGGTTCGCCATCATCGCTTCGGCTGAAAACAACCATCAGAAACAGGCTGACGAAGTAATCCTGGTCACCAACTCGGGGAGCGAAAAAACAGCAAATGAAGTCGCAATTAGGAAGAGGAACTTAGCAGGAAGAGTAGGAAAATAACGATAGCGGATAGAGATATAACGAAGTCAACACGATCTAATTCTCTCTTCCCAGTACGGAGTCCTGCACAGTACAGGTATCGATGGCGTAAACCATTGCGAATACTCGAACATCTTAAAGGACTTCCAAACGGCAGTCCCTATCCTCTTAGATGCATAGGAATGTGGAAGCAGCCGTCAAGAGTAGCAGAATATTTCGTACTTTGTAAGGACAGGATTAGCAATGAAGGGGAGCAGGGAAGCAAAAGTGGAGGTAGAACCGGCAACTCACCAATCCGGCTGTCTGTTGAAAAGGGAGGAGGAGGGATGGATGTAGACCACCTGCTGATCAACGAGTGTGCGATAGCCCTCCTGCGGATCCTTTTTAGCCGCATTACGGAAGAAACCGGAGAGGATGGCCTTCTGCACAAGAGCCGTCTTCTTCCCGCACGAAAGCACAGCAAGTTTGTGTCTTTGGAAAAGGGTGGAATTATAATAGCGAGAAAAGTTAGAGCTGGCTATTCAAGCATTAAGTGGTAGGAAAAAGCACCGCCAATGGAGAGAAGTTAATAACTTTCGAATGGTAGACTTCGAAATTTTAAAGCCACATAGAAAAGTCAATCATAAGAAAAACGTTTTTGGTAAAATTTCCCAAGAGAATCCTGTCCATAGCTCTCAAAATGGGCAACACAATTGATTAGCACAGCAACGCCAAAAAAGTGAGGGCTAGACGTTGTTTCAACAAGTTTTGTGCCTGTTAGAAAGTAAACCTTGTCAGTTTAAACATTTTAAGCCTGCAAAATACTGTTTGACCGTACCTTCGTGACTCAAAAGCAATTTTCACACCATCCGCTAAATAACATTATTCAGCTGCCAAACACTGCGACTTTCAAAATATTGCAGGTTATAAACAATATTTTCAAAAGCGTCGGAAAGAATTCAAATGAACAATTTTGACGAAGGATCTCGTGTAGGATTATTGGTCCATAAAAGCATGAAGAAATTTTATGGGCTATCGAGCAATAAGGTGAGGAGTAAAATCCCTAGCGAAGTGCGTTTCGCCGGAGGCCATCTAATTTGATAATAAACATGTGTATTTTTTGACAAAGTGTATGAAAACAAACGCTAAACGTATTGATACACTTGCATACCTGTCCATGATGCCAAGAAGCTGTTTTCGTACATCCTGCGCCCGTTTAAGCGTTCTGGCCTGAACAAAGTTGTCGTAGCACCAAGGCGCTGAGAATTTGTTGTTCTTCCAAGCATTGTAAACCGCCAGTAAGGTGAGGTGGTCACCTTCTGGTTGATGGAATTTCGCCTTACGTTGGTCTGCTAATTCCGTCTTCTCCTGTGTGAAAGCAGCGTAGGCGACCAAAGAAACAGTTTGAGAGGGCTTATTTCCAAGGTGTTTGTTTACTTTTGAACTCCCAAAAAGGCTCAAATTGATACTCCGACAGATGACAAGCAGGACTTATAATAAATCTTCCTCACTCTTGGAAGTCAGAACAGATGGCGTTATAATGGAAAAACCTGCTTACTTTTAAAGAGTCTGGCACTACCACCTACAAAGGCAGCGACTATCAAAATTAAAGGCAAGAAAGCACGCACAAGAGATTGGCACATGTGTTTTGAGTCGGGGCGAAAGTGGAAACTCAGGTGGCTGCAAAGGCAATGAGGCGAAAAAGCAATACGCCTGTACGTACCTTTGGCCGATAGAAAACATTTTGAACGGAGAGCATAGACACAATGGTAAGAACCTCTTCCGAACAGGCAAGCTGGACGGACATAATCAACATTTTGGATAGCATTGGCTCGAGAGGAAATTCAGCCATCTAGAAAATAAAGCAATTGAGCTATACCCTTAGCAAAGCAAGAAAATAGACACCATGCCTACCAATTTAACGAAGTTCAAATTTCAAAGAACTCATTACTTTCAGTACCCAAATTAGAACAAGAGTGGCTTGTTCTGCAAGAGAAAATGTGATGGTAAGGGATGAGCCCAAAAAGCTCAAATCACACGACTTTAAATGAAAGTTGATCCAACAGTCGGACAAAGGATCCTGCATTGCGCTCCAAAACGGACAGGTGCAGGCGAAAGCGTTCTGAGTCTGATGAAAGCATAAATAGCCACTTTGATCATGAACTCTTCCAAAAAACCATTTTCCCTAAGGGTAGCTAAACAAATATTTTTGGCCTCAAAACATGGAAGGCAAATTCACAACCAGCAGCATTATCAACTGACCGGGAAGTGCATTAAAGTGAAAATGTAAAATAAACCACTTGTAACTTGAATAAACCTTAGAGGTAGTGAAATGAAAACCGAATAAAACAGGATGTGCAGACCGACTCAGAAAATGACCGCAGGTTGAAAAAAATTATGCAAAATTTAAACAGCGGGATAACTTTCAGAAACAGATTTCAGTGAGGCGCCGCTAATTGGTACGGTCTATGTCCGGAAAAATAACAATTTTGACTTATAGCTTAAGTCGTCTCATTTCGACATCAATGAAAGGCAAACAATTGGGAGGCATAAGGTGGGAAATGACAGAGCGATATTGCACGGAAGGTTGGGAAAAGTCAAAAATAAATCGATAATAAATGCACAAATTAGCGAAGCTGGAAGAGGGTGTGCGTAACTAAGTTCAAATTTATTAAGCTGATTGCTTGGGAAAAAGCCAATGATACTGCTTCTATTAATAAATAAAAAATAGTAGAGGCAGTGACAACAGGAGTTTTTAAAGTCCTACCCTTCGCCCAAGGCGTGTGAGCAGGCCTTCATCGTCAAGTGCAGAAAGAGCGTGGAGAGTAACCATGGCAGCGACCAGAGTCTACAAGGCAGGATAAACATGAGGAGACACAGAAGGTAAATATTCCCCGAATTTGTTATTTGTAGGAACAGTCAGGTTAATAATTGCTGGCCACCGTAATTTCACCTCGAGGGTGGGCATAAGAAGAACCATTAACAGCGGTACTAGGAGAAGAGAAAGGGCGGAGTGGAGACACAGAAAACACGCATTCATGCGATGGTGGCAACGAAGACAGGATAAGAGAAACTACGCGGGGATGGCTGGCGCACACAAAAGAAACCAGTCGGAAACAGGAAAGCACTAAGCCCTGCACGTCATTGAAAAAATTCATTTCCCTAACAACTGTCGATCAAGTCAACACGTACAGATAATGATGGAAACAAAGGGAGTTACAACAACGACATCATCAAATTACTCCTGGTCCGCAATGGTTAAGTTCGTGAGGCGAAAAATGCGAGTACAAAAGACACTACGCAGACCTTCGACTAAAGTTGAAACACCAGAAATTCAATTGAAGCCTGAATGCATTACTACGAGGAGACGAAACCACGCACTTAATTAAAATTTTAGCCGGAAAAATGCTAGACTATACCCGCAAAAACATTTCAAAGCTCAATCACGTATGCATTGCAAATTTGATTCAGCATGATTGATTACATGCAAATGGAGGCCAAAAGTAACAGAGCAATCATTGCTTCAGTCACATTTGCGGAAGCATTCAACAAGTTTAACTTAGTTTATTGCTTGGGGATTAGAGATTACGAAGAACAACTAGTAATGCAAATGCTGTTAAATTTAGTTAGAATTAACTATGCAAACTGTTTGATGACGATTCATGGGTTTTAAAGGCTAAATGGAAGGGTCGAATATTTTCTAATCATTGTCACTCCGTAATCTGGGGATGAATTTTGCAACTTAGAGAGCCTACTTCTAGTTCCTCTTCAAAGCAACTACTCAGTACATTATGAAACAGAAAAAGCCGACACTATGTCTACAGCGTTAATAGTAGTCATCTTCAGCAGGAGAGTAACCCGTGCTATGCACCGTGTGTTTTGAAAAACATTTCCCCCATAGGCGTGTATAAGTGGTTTCGCTAATTGGTTTTGGAATGGTGGCAGCTAATAGGCCGAAAACAAAACGCATAACCACAAAATATAACCCTAAAAAAGAACACAAATTCTGTTGAATACTACTTGAAAGTACCGATCCATGCCATTCCACCCTCTACTCTGATGTGTACCTTTTATGATGGAAAATAAGAATGTCACACTTTTCAATGCAGGCATATTTGCCATCCACCATGAAACGTGATGACATCTCTCCTCCAAAGGAAATAATGTAATTGGATGGGAGTCGTGAATTTCAACAATAGCCACCCACCTGAAGGGGAGGAGGGTCCATAAAATCAAAAGAGAGAAGGTCGTTGATGCCCATAGCCTTCAGCTGAAGCACAGTGCTAGCAAGGTTAGTGCGCTGGATTTCCGGCACGTTAGTGGAGAGCATTTCATCACGCTGAGCGCGCTCCGTATAGAGGCGGTAGCACTTGCCCGGTCCCGTCCTACCAGCACGCCCCGCACGCTGCTTTGCTTGAGCCTTGTAAAAAAACATTACATTAATACAACTGCTTCCTGTTACCAAATCTTCATTCATGCATAACAGTAATTATCTTTCTAGCTTACAAAATGCGATCCCTGCAAAAAGTGGATGTAAATACAACGGGTGGGCCTAGGAGTCAGGACGCGCGCAGCATACCAAAGCTGCGCCTCGGCTTTGATAACACAATAAAGGCTAAGATGGGAGAGATGAAAAAATAATTGAGCGAACGACGGTAAACATTCCGGAGAATAAAAGGTGTCTTTTTTGAATAAGGAATGGAAGTAATATTATAACTTAAGGTAATGTAATGCAAAGTTTGAAAAAGCCAGATGAGTTTTTCATGCGAAAAACGTTTGAGATAGGTGAGGAAAGAACATGTCCAAATGGAATCCATCGAAATACCGGCTCTACCCCTGTCAGACACCCCTTGTCCCCCGTTTCCTTCCACGACTACCAAAGGGATGATAAATACGCCGCCATTGAGCGCCTTGAATAAGTTTTAAAGCCATCAAACGGAATAAGCACAGAGGAACATCAAGTAGTCATCAACATGTCCCTTAATTAGCCTTTGTCATAAGCATTGTACAGGCAAAACAACCATAAAGCCACCATACAGCCAAGAAATTTCACATTAGTTGAGAAAGGGTATGAGACTCCCGACCCGATTGATGGGCATTGATGAATGGGTGATAGGTATGCAAATAGTGAAAAAGAAACCAAAGGGATTTCAAACAGCAAAGCATCTAGCAAATAGAGATCAACCAAACACAAATAATTGTAGGCGACGGTCGAATCCAAGTTCGAATAGCAAAGATATTAACCGAAAGCAAAAGTACAACTGCCTAAATAGAGTTGATTTATGCATTTGTCCAAGTCACCAGATTCACCTGAAGGTAATGACGTTACCAATAACTTGTCATTTGTGGAAATATCATAAATGAGATTACTAACCCAACTAAGTCCAAAATATTTTACATGTAGAAGACATTCGACAAGGAAAGTTTGAGAAAAACTTATGCAAAAGGTATTCAGAAGGGGCAACATGATCACGTTTATCGCCTATAAAGTCCAAGAATTTCGATAAGACATTCGGTCTTTAGCGATTTAATGTCACACTACATAAAAATGTGATTATAATCATTTTTCTCCGCCATAAACTAGGAATGCCGTCCCAACGACTGAAAGGGGGCAAACTTCACGGTGGATAGTAGTGGACCAGACCACAAATCCACACCTGGGAAATGGGTGTGACGATAAGTTGGTCCATCCCAGACTTGCTGCTGTAGACCTTTTGTTTGACAAAGCCAGGGTCGATGACGTAGAATATGCCGTCGATGGTGAGAGAGGTCTCTGCAATGTTGGTGGCGATGACTACCTTTCGACTGCCTGGTGGAGCGGGGTCGAAGATGCGCGACTGCATCTCCGAGGGCAGCGCCGCATACACCGGTAGGATAATAAGTTCAGGCACGTCAGGACCCAGCGCCTTCATGCGATCATACAAAATTTCACACGCCGAGTCTATCTCCTCCTGACCAGTCAGAAAGACCAAAATATCACCTGCAATAAAGTGCACTTCATGAGTGCTCGTTCTCATACAGAGTGCTTTATCAAAAACGGTTCTCTCATGACTGCATCAACTGATAATAAATGACAAGTGGAACAAATTGCCTGGAGGCTCTGTGAGATGGATTTGCATGACGGTATTGAGTGCCGCATCGAGGTAGTCACTTTCGGGTTCCAGACTGTAAAGAATTTCGACGGGGAAGGCCCGACCAGGAATCGTAAATATGGGCTGAAAATGGAAGGGGTGCTGATTCTGAACAAGTTATAAATGGATCTGGAACACCATTCTTGTCAAGCTGGCTTAGTGACATTTTTGTTTTTTAAAGGATATCCTCCGGAGGCAGACAGGGAGGCAGAAAGCCACTTTTATAAAAAAAATTAATGACAATAATTTAACTGGGTAGGTGCCTGGCGCGCAGATACCATGTCATGTCGTGATGCAAGTGGTATTTGGATTAGGCGAAATTACGTACCATTAACCCTAATGCACTTCGAGTCATGACGACAGGGTTAAAGCGATGAGGAGTCGACATTCGTTTTGTGCAAAATTATATGAAATTATATGAAATAAGGTTGAATCCGATTAACAAAAGTTTGGGTCAGCGAAATTTTGTAAAAGTCGGAGCCTTTTAAATTTTAATTTCAAAAAGACACGTTGTCCCAAAACTACTTCAATGAAGGAAGACCAAAAACTTAGGCGTATTAAAATCAACCGTTACTGATGCGCGTACAGAAGGTCAAACCAAATTCTCTACATGAAGCTAAATTTTATAAAGGGATATTCAATCCTACCGCCTCGAAGAAGTACTGGGAGAATTTGACTGAATCCAAAGTGGCTGAAGTCACTATGAGCTTGAAATCGTCGCGTTTCTTAATGGCCTTCTTCAGGAGGCCGAAAAGCACGTCAGTGTGAATGGTGCGCTCGTGGGCCTCATCCAGCATGAGGACAGAGTACTGGCAGAGATCAGGATCAATGAGGCACTCTCTAAGCAGCATACCCTCCGTCATGTATTTTATCTTCGTCTCAGGAGTGGTGCAGTCCTCAAAACGGATGGTGTAACCGACCTCCTGACCCAATCGACATCCAAACTCTTCCGACACCTGTTTTAGGAAAAGAGTTTCATTTCTTCGAAACGATACGAGGTTAGAAGGGTAGGAAGAAGGAAGTGATTCCCATGAGCTTCACAAGTGTATGCAACCTAAGTCATGAATGGCCGGTGGGGGACATGCCTGGACGACTAACACTCATCTAGAAAGTGTTACCTAGAAGAACATTGGTGACTATAAAAAAGTGAGATAAGTCAGGGACCAATGAATTGTTTCTATTTCCTGCGGATTACAACAGCACTTAATGAACAGTAAAAGCATGACAAAAAACAAATATAAAGCGATGAAACAAGTTCAAACGTCTTGCTTCAAATAAAAAACAAAAAAAAATACATTTTTATTGAAAAACCAATCATTACATAAGTATGCAAATCTGAATTTATGACCCTTTAACTCTCCATAAGCAAAACGCCCTATCCTAGTCACCTCCAACCCTATCCCTCTCCTTTCTTCCAACTGCCTACTCAACTTCGTATTTGACTTCCCACCACCTACCACCAAATCAAGTCCACATCCACCACCCAGAGCAGTTCCAAGGAAGTGTGAATGATGAAGGTGAAGCACTACCTCCCTCCTGCGAGTGAGTCTTGTGCTACAGGCTACGCAGTTTTGCCTTGCCCTGCAGGAAAATGAGACACTACCTCCTCTCTCCTCCCTGATTAGTTGCTCCTCACCGCCCCTAAAAAACATCATCCGTCTCATCACCTGACGTTGCGCAGGTTAAACTAACCTCCACACTCACAACGCCTTGGCGTCCACCAACTCAACAACTGCGTCTGCTCTTCGCCACACGCCAAGGAACCACCGCCTTTTGGCGGACATACAGTGAGTGGACTGTCGGTGAATAACCAGTAGTACGCTCGTGCACCTGGCGTTGCAACACAAAAGCCACTTCTTACCACAAGCCGCTCAGTCAGCAAACAATCCGCAATGCACCGTGCACTTGATAGCGTCTATGCAAGAGACGAAGGACAACGTGACCGTCTAGCAGTTTCACCAACATGCACCAATGCGTGGCGCTGAGCAATCCACTCCCTAGTTGGTGTTAGGTGTACAGCAAATGCTCTGTCATTCTCAAGCCACACATGGATGAGAGCTGTTCCCGACACTCATCTCAGCCTAATCTCCCAATGGCCACACGCAATTAATTATCACCACTAGGCACGTGGAACCTCCTCCTCCTCCTCCTCCTCCTCCTCCTCCTCCTCCTCCTCCTCCTCTCCCCGTCACTACTACTTTGGACCGTGCTTTCTGCTGTGATGCCTCAGTTTGAACCACCTGATTTGTTGAGCAACATTGATGGAGTTGAATCACGATATTTTCAAAAGCATTGTTTACGTGGCCTCACAACGCCCCACCTGGCCAGGCTTTGCGACGCACCTGAACATGGGCGTGCATTTCACAAGGACCTAGAAGCTACAACAGGTCAATGCAGTGCGTCTTATAACCAAGGCCGCACGAACCATTCAGTGGTCTGATATGTGCCCCACGTTCAAGTGGAGCACTTTTATTGCGAATGATGAAGAATAAATAAAAAGGCCTCCTAGATGCTTAATAAATTATTTAATAAGATGTCAAACAATAATTCCTTTAAATTCCATTTCATTTTATTCAGTTTAGAGCTTAGGAACAAAGGCAGCAAGATTCCACGAAAAATACAGTGATTAAATAGGAAAATTAGTACTGACTGCACAAATCCAGGACAGTATAAATTCATTAGCACTGCCCTTCCTAAATAGACTTTGTTGTGGAGAGGACCTCCACCGAAATGTCATAAGGAGTAACAACCATCCAATCGGGGAAGATGAGCATCGTTAAACCATGACGGACTACCAGGCCCTATGACAAAACACCCAAGGAGGAGCCTAATTTTGCTTTCGGCAAAACAGTCAACAATGCCCCGGCTAACAATTGAAACAAAACAGCCGCGGATGCAAGCTAGCTACCAAGCGCCGCAATGTCACGGGATAGGTCTATTGTTCAACAGCTTCCTGTTTATTACACAGTAGGTTGATGGATGCGGTAAATTACATTAAAAAGGTAGGATCATACTAAATTAATAGGATACGTTGTTCACTTAACGTCCATGCGATAAAAATGCAATTCATTTGACTGATCATACAGGACAGTAGGTTTCAAAGAGAAACGGAACAAAGATATCAAAACGCTCATGGAGTTGGTCTGCATGGAGGCATACACAGGCAGATTTGAAGCCATAAAATCGCGTAAGTGAGCGATAGAGAAAGAGAAATAGGATAAAACTGAGGTTGCCAAATTAGAAAAGACGCAAGGAGTGTGATCATGAACTCATGGTAGTTTGTTCGTACTTTTATTGCTACCATAAATAATGTGGCTGATTGGACGGATAAATGAAGTACCTCCTACCCATGCATGGGAAAGAGTACGAAAATGAGCTCATGCCATCTTATCCAGATGCGGCATCACCCTACCTACAATTGTGATGTAATAAGATAGCAACTATCGTTAGAATGCTTGCGCGGTTTCGAAAGCGCATGCACAGAAGCGCGTCAATCAAGTGAAAACTGGCTACATTCGACTTTAACTTGCACAAATATTTTAAAGTGAACAAAAACGCTAGCAAAGCCAAAGTAACGCAGCGATAAAAAGAACACAAGCAGTAAACGAGGAGACAGTAAATCAAGTGTACTAATCAAGGATAAGGAACAGAAGCTATGGGATTAATTACGTTACGTGTACTTGAAAATCGGCCTCGATTCCCTATGATTCCATGGACAGCCTCCGCTCAAAGAAGATAGACTTGTTTACAAAGATTTACCATTCCCTTTAGTGTGACAGACATTTTCATCGTCTGCGAGCAAATCTCAAATTGTGCTAACAACCGTGGCCCAAACACTTGACCACAAAACGCAAATTTCAAGCTCACTTAACGCTACGTTTCCTTTGGTGAAAAAGACTGTCAGCCACTAAGACTGTAACGGAATAGAATTTTGAACTATTTGAAGACTATACTTAATGAGGGTTGAAAGCTACGAGTCAAACCAGCCGCCATGGAATGGGAATTATACTTCAACTACGTGAACTGCAAATAGTTGTTGAGCAGCCAACAAGCATGAACCCAAGTAAATCATTTTTCGTCCACACTCTACAGGGTCGATGCAAAATTCACGCGAGTAATAATCTGATTACTCGCCTAAAATGGCTTATCATTTCCATTTCAAGGCTACTTTATCCTTTTACGTATAAACAATGGTTCCAAAGACGAGGAGTTCAGACAAGCACTCAATGCCTTAACTGACCATTCAACTCGCACCCATGCGATAGACCGCTGCGTAAGAAACGAATCCACATCCCAAGTACCATTAGAGGAGTGCGGCTGTTTGCGTTCCGCAGAACCGAGACGGTGAATGAGCCTGTTAGCCATTTATTCACAGACGCCAAAAGGGCAACGCTTTTGTCATTCTTTGAACTACTCTCATCGACCTTGGTTCAAAAATGAGCATATTGGGTACATTTAGAAAGCAGAGCCCACTAGGGACGAAGACTGGAAATTGGACCGGTACGTGAGGCAGGGGCGACTTACCCGCTTGGCGACGGACATAGCGGCCACACGTCTGGGTTGGGTGCACCCGATGCGCCCCGTTGTGGTATAACCAGCCTCCGCGAGGTACTGAGTGATCTGCGTGGTTTTGCCACTGCCTGTCTCACCAATCACAATAAGTATCTTGTTCTCCTCGATGGCCTGATTGATGAAAAAAATAAAAGTTGAATTCGTTGCCACTGAACCCTATTAAACTGAATCAATCCACTTACACCAAAATGGTTAGCAGTCACAACTACTCAACCCTTGGATGCCAAATATCGTGAAATAGATAAAAATAGAATGGCAATTGGATGGCGCTACCAAAAGTGGACTCTAAAAAGTAGCATTTATTTAAGTACATCAAAGGTAGGATTTGGAAAATCATCCTACTGAATACAGTGTCCCAACTATGAAATAAAAACATACTCGGGCATTACGAAAACATATTCTACCTTAATTCAGCGCAGTGCAAAATGCTTATTAGCTAGTTTTACTATAAGGTAGTGAAGGCTTGATCTACATTCATGACAACCCGCGCGAGTCGCCATGTGTATGGCTTTGTAATCTAAAAAGAGCCCAATAAGCTCTGCAATTCAACCCCTAAGTTTAATTAAACCTTTCCTGTAGATTTCAACAACATAAAACGTAATCCAGTCTATTAGCGAGAATTCGAAGATTTATTAAATTGCGAATTTAATCATCTATGGATGGCTCAATAAAAATAGTAGTCATAAAAAGGAAGAAAATTTTTATGGAAAGCAGAAGCGATGTTCGGTTTTAAGGCAATTGACACAGAGGCGCTGTCTCGGTTTTTATAAACTGCACAAAACCTGGTGTTTTGAATGGCAAATGACCGCTTTGGATAAGATGGAGCGCTTCAGAGTCCTGAAACAAACCGTACCTAAATTGCATGATTGGCTGCGTATTCAGAAATATCCACTGATATGAAAAGTTGTAGTTCAAAGCTGCATACTGGTGTAAAAATTGTACACAATGAACAGAGTCGTTCCTTCAAAACCTATTTTTACTGAATGCTTGGATATATTTCCTCATATGAAATGATAAGTTTGGCTAACGCACTTCAACAGAACCACGTTTCACCAACTAATAGTGCAAAGTTTTAAATAAAAGCCTCAGGACAGTAAAGGATGAGAATGATAAAAACATTAATTTAAAAAATAGCGACCGTTGCAAGCAAAAACGAGGCTTTAGAGCCAGGTAGGGCTTGCTACCCATAATGCATCTTAATTGGCGTGTTGCGTATTAGCAAGAATGTCAAACTACAAAGCCCAACGACAAATCTCTGTAGTGGCTGTAAGACACCACTTCAGCAACAATTCGTGAGCTGAAGTACACTTAAATCAGTAATTAAAATTACAACTTCAAAGTTTTTACGAATTTTCGAAGTGATTCGAACCACTATGACTGAATTAGCTATCATAATGGGCATCACGATATATCCAGTTGCATGTCATAGGGAAAGCAAAAGGCATTCTCAAAGCCTACAGCAAAACTCTCAGTTGCTCCAGCTAGAGAAAATGCGAAGCTGAAGTACCCCTTAAGGCATCTTTCACACAGCGACGCCCGCTTCACACAACGTCCACAGGATAATTTCTACTTAACCATAACCTTAAAAGATATAACACTATAGACACCAAGGAAGCAAGATAGGCTCCCTGTGTTACAATAAATTAAGGGCCTGCCGGTCATGCAAGAAAAATCACCTTCAACAGTTCATCCTTGAGTTTATAGATGGGCAGAGATTGGCGCTGCTCAATGATAGAGCGGACAATCTTCTTCCCAATAGCTCCAGTCCGAGTGCTTGCACCATGAACCGCTTTCTTCCACTCAGGCACATCCTTAAACTGATCGGCCGTACGGTTGGTCTGAGCAACAGGCTTGCTTCCCACTAAAGGCAGATAGAAGTCAGAAACAACGTCCGCTTGCCACAATTTTCATTATTGGTAAAGGGAAAACCACAATTATGATTGCCACCATAGGAGTCTTGTTAAATCTATATCCTCATAAAAAAATAAATGCTTTGTTATTTTGATAGCACCATTGAATATTTCCTAGCAGACTACTCGACTAACGGCAAAACAAGTTATCATTTTCTAATTGCATTCTCCTGTACAGACTGGGGTTCTAGGATACTGACGAAATGTTAGCCTGTTGCAAAGTTATAATGAGTCTCTGAAAATGAAAGGCTATTGAAGCACATCCACATATTAGTGAACTAGTCAAATTACCGCAATGTAAAGATAACAAGATGCGTATACGAGCGCAGAGCAAATAACTACACCAATCAATAATATTTATAGGGAGAATGGCGACTTTAAAGTCATCAGCATGATGTTACGCATATTCAATTAAAGGCCACTGCCTTACTGAAAGATTTTTCGACAGTTTTTGACCAGAAACGGACAAGGGCATGAAGTTTGAGGCAAAAATTATTGCTACTCTGGAATTGTAAGTAGCAATAGTTTAATTACTTGTTGCGGCCATAGGATCTTGCCATTCCTTGCCCATACGCTCGTGGGCGGTAGCGCGCTCGGTACTAAGCTGATTTTGACGCTCCTGCTGCTTCTCCTCCCGACGCTCCTTCTGCAAGGCCTGGCGCATCATAGCAGCCTGCTGCAGAGAGCCATCTGGATTTTTGACTATTCTCACAGGGGACAATTCCATAGCGTGACGGCCGTGACCCTGAAGAAAAGTAAGGTGGCAAATATTAGGCCAACCGAACGGATAGTATCAAAATGTATTGATCAAAAATACGTCATTTGCTTGAAGAACGAGATGGCAGAGATAATAAGTTCGACGAGATACCCTTGAGTGCAAAACAATCTTCCCATCGAACAAAGTGAAAAGACAGCTAGCATAAAAAACAGCTGTCAGAATAAAAGGGACTACGAAGATCATGACTACATAAAAGCATCTCGATGCATGATGGCGAGCAATCAGCGAAATGATTGTACCTACACCAATTAGCACCTAATTTACCCACATAGAATTTCGCAACGAGAGATCCTGGCCAGAATGACACAAAATTCTAGTAACTCTCTAAACATAAAACAATAAATAATACAAATTACCAGTAATTAGCCATTTAAGGAGCAAAGTAAAATCAAAGCAATGGAAAGATGGCACACCTTGAGGAAAGGTGGTTCCTCTTCTACCAACTCAATTTCAATATCTTCATCAGATTCATCGTCTTCTCTGGGCAAGAGACCCGTCTCTTCGTCAAACTCGGGTAACTCAGACTTGTCGATTACACCAGCGCTTATCATCTGCTTAAACTCCCAGCGTTCAGGAGAGCTGATACGTTGAATCTTCCTCTTCGGGCCAAAGTCATCCTCGAGAGCCTCTCTCCGAAGCCCCATTATGGAAGAAGGCTCTTCAAATGGTCTGTCGGGATTGCGCCCACCAAAGTCGTCACCATCCTCATTCATCCCGCTGCTGCCCTCAAGTCGGCTGACCTCATCGCGTGATCCAATGCCTGATAGAGCTGCAGTGGTTGACGGATTCAGGTCCTCGCCCGTTTCCTGATTGACCTCACGCATACTCAGACTGGTCCGAGTTCCAGTGAAAGACAACACCTTGACAAAGACTTTTTGATGACGCTGTACAACGTCGCTAACGCTACCAACACGACTTTCTCGACGCAGTTGCGAGACGTGAACTAGACCTTCCCATCGCTTCTGAAGTCCCTCGAGCTGAACAATAGCGCCAAAGGCTAGAACGCTGGTGACGCGTCCCGGAAAGACCTTCCCAACAACAGGCTCCATTGGGAGCTCAGATTTAAGTTTTGGACGAACGCGCCGAGACGAAGAGAATGATGTAGATCGATCACGATCCTTAGACCTGTAATCAAGGCCACGAGACCGGTCGCGACGGTTGCTCCGATGACTTGGAGATTCATTACGTCGAGGCGAACTACAAAAAGAAGCTCGCAAGTGGCAAAAATAAAGACATGAATAATAGTACGAAAAAATGGCATTAAAATTAAGTAGAGTAAGCTAGTACTCGGCTATGCAGGTGGACATTTAAACAAATTCACCTTGAATCGTGATGTGAGCGTCGATGTGGACTTCGATGTCGACGATCACCATGTGTGGATTGATGAACAGGTCGAGCATCACTGCTACACTTACGATTACGTGTAATTATGACATACCGCCGCTTTGGTGAGGCATGACCTAGCCGCCTCTGGGCAGTTTCAGCCTCTTTACGGCAATCGCCCAAGAGAGCCTCAAGATCTCTTATCATATTAGCCGCGTCTACATCAGGACCATCCGTCTTAAGCTCTCCAACTCCCCCAGACTGCACAATTTCACCCGAATCACTAGCTTCACCTTCATCTTCACGAAGTCTACGATTCTTAAATAAAGGAATAGTCAACGCGGCTGATTGTCTAAAGCATACCATTTGTTCTGTAGACTCATCTGGAAGACAAAGAGCGGGAACCAACTTCTTCCTAGTCGTCGCATCGGCTTTCACTATATCTTCATCGAGAGTTTCTTCCTTCCTGGACAACTCGTCTCGAGGCTTTTTCGAAGCTTTATTCGAGAATTTAGGCAGCATCTTTTGCACCAATCGAAGAATGCTAGCAATCAGAGCATCCTGATATGTTAGAAACGAAGCGAAACATACTGAAAACTCTGCATCATGCTTAGCAAGTGCCTTTTTAAAAGCATCAAAAGTGTTATTCTTCCTAGCCAAATGAATAACGAATTCAGCTGAATTCGTGATCAACCAAGCAGGACACTTACCCAAGGCCTTGTCTTCTAAACCTAAGTGGTTGTTCAGCTCAGTGCATACTTTTGAAACAAGGGAATAATACTCAAGCTTCCGAAAGGCCTTATCATCAACCCCCATGCTCATTTTCAAGCAATACTGATAATTCCGAATCGTTTCCGCTCAGACCTAGTTGACTAAAACTATGAGGTGTGGGAAGAATTATGTTTGATAAAAAGGGCGGGTAAGCGTAAACTAATAAATGCTAGTAGTACCAGAAATTTTCCAGTGTCATTCATATGAGCATTGCCTTGAATTATTCTTGATTAAAGTTGGCGCGCGAATCATTTTTCATCCACAGATGATGCAATACTTTTAATAAAATTAATAAATAAGCTTAATCTAGAGCCTTTAAAGGCAGACGATTTATAAATAACCCAGAAAAAAAGCTGGCTTCTTTATATACGGTACGGTCACTTGGTACGGTAATGATGGTCCGCTAATTTTATCTCTGGTAGCGTCATTTTTGCTCATAAAAATGCGTATAGACCTTATCATTTATGATTTCTATGATTGAAAATGGTCATATTGCGTTTTTTTGTTTCATCGCATATCTACCACCGCAACTTTCCAAAGTGTGAATGCCCTCTTTAGCGTGCACGTTGCGGTCGGTTGTGTCTGTCTGTGCCTGCGATGAATGTGTTGCTACCTTGCCACTCTGTGGACCTTTCGTTGCATACACACCCCTCCCAAATCTGATCGACTGAGGTTTGACTAATTCCAACCTCGTTGTCCGCTGTGGATGTGTTAACAGCATAGACGAAGTTAGACGGTCACCAGATTGCACCTGCATACTTCGTGTAATTAAGCGGAACGGCCCATTATAGGTCACTTGCATCAGTTTCATTACGTGTTGGATATTTGCTGGGAAAGGGCAGCTGTCGCTGTAGTATCGATGAGACTATGTACCTTCGTCTAGAAGACCCTTATGAGCTCCAGACAGTCGACTCACTCTTGTCGTGCGTGCGTTCGGTGTGTAGTTTTGCGGTTTTGTCCCCATCAAGCGAGTGGCTCTTTATTTCAAGTAGTCTCAAGGTGCGTCTCATCTTTTTTTTGGTTTTCTGTTGTTTATCTGTGGTTTACCATTTGGCTCCATGCGGTTCCAATGATTATTGGAAGGCCTCCAGAGTCTGCATATGTAATGAGAGTATGTCGATGTTCAGTGCATTTTTGGCGTGTTGCTTTCCGTTGATAGCTTTATAAGACTCAGGTCTGCCCTCCTCTTCAATACAAGCCAAGGTGATCTTGGTATTCCTACTTTTTAACGCATGGGCCTTGTAGTCCAGGGGAAAATAAATGGCTGTTTGGGTTCATCGTGTTCACCTTTCGAGAGCCACGAAACATACTCGTTTAAAGTGTGTCAGCCTGTAAGAAGTTCTGTGCTTCCCTCCTGACGGATGCCTTCTCTGCATTCTCGAGTGCTTTGAAACAATCGATTAAGTACGTACTCACGACTTCATATGCCCCTCGATGGTGGCGAGTTCCGACCCTCTTGGTGTCTACATGCTACGTCGAGGGCTTCCACCGGTTGTTAAATCGCAGTGTACGATTCCTGGCACGGTTGCCAGCTTTGGTGCCATCAAAATACTTCTTCACTTCTACAATTTCTATACTCTTGGAGATCAGACTCTAGCTTAAGAATCAATGGCATCTGTGGGTTAGCATTTGACTTCGTATAAAGGACGCTCTCACTTCATTTACTTAAATTTATGCAGTAGCATGTACTCGACCTAATGAATTTGGAGCACGAGTAGCCGAACCCCTTAGGGTGAGTGCACTAATTGGAAACTTCTTTCAGGTATGACCTTAGCTGTTACATTCTAGACCATGAGACGTGGTTTTCGTTGGTTCTTGGACGAGGTGTATAAGCAATCTGTTGATAATTGGGAGGTGATATCACCTAATGTGGTTATTTATCATGAGAGACCCTTAAGGGTTAGGGATCAAGGCCCTTAGACTCCCGCGGGGCACCTAACCTTTCCCATCGGCTCTTAAAACGCTGACCTTCCCAACTGAGCGTTGTCATCGCGGCATTTAGTGGGCAAGAAAAAACGCGGCATCGCAGTGGAGTGGTTCGTGACGGTGGTGGTGATGGTAACACTGGTAGCAATCGCTTTCTGCTGCACCCTTACTGTTTGCGGCTTTTATTTACCGGCAACATCGATGTATCAAGTGGCGTGTCAAACATTACCTCGCGTTTGCGCAATAGGCACTTTAATTTTACCCATTTGCTGACGTTGCTTTCTGTGGGCTATTCTCCACCGTTTCCGATCTGACCTGCTATTTTTTGGCAATGAATTTATCAGAAAAGGTATTTGTTCTCAAATGCAGTTGTAGTGGTAGTGTACTACGGAATCCAATTATTGGGCGACAATGATTTGGAAACCAACTGTTAGATGTTGTGTGAGTAAACTGTCTGGGAAGGCTAGAGTGATTTTTGAAGACTGAGCCCAGATTTTACGGTAACTTTCAAGTTAGGAAATTGTGGGCGCAGTCGTTATTTTGAAAAGAGCTGTAAACACTTTAGTATATTGCCCCTGATACCTAGTTTTGGACTCGACTATTAGGTCGATCAAAATGTCTTTGCTGATAGACTTCTGCGAGACTGCTTCATGCCTTGGTTATGGTCGCTGGCCTCCAAATCCTTTTTGACAAGTGTTTTTTGATAAGGTTCTCCTCTGATCTTGGTTGTTTTCCATCTAGTTCGAGAGACGTAACGAGCGGAAATCGTTTTCTTGATAGTGGAGCACTTCAAATGCACCAAATTGTCATAATTGCACAAGGAATTGGCGGATAGGTCTTATATAAGGTGATATTTATCTAAAGTTTCACGTTGAATGTGGCCTAAATTTAAGCACTGGGGAAATCACCGCGTGGTGTTTTGTTATCAGCACGTGGCATCCCAAGTACATTGTGACGGGTATCACCATGCGGATGCCCACGGTTTTAAAACTTCTCTCTTCGTTGTTAGGGTTCCCAAATTAGGGACAAAGATGCCAGATTTGCAGTATTAGGAGCTACCCTTATGATATTAATGATTTTGTTTCTAGACTCGTAAGGTTGTGGTCGGGTATTTTAATTGGCCTGAAGACGTCTTAGACGTTGAAAACCGTCGCGCGCTCATGCGTTTGATCAATGAATAGATGAATGCCAAAGGGTGAGGCTGTATTTACAGATCTCACCACTTAAAGGTGGGCAAGTGAAACTGAACTAACCGGAATTTTGAAGTGCAAGTTGAGTCAATGGCATTATCCACATTTACATTTTGGCTCGGGATCCTGTGGTGACCGAAGGTAGAGTCTAACTTCATAACTAGTTAATGCTGAGTAAACGATCACTCTGATTTCCTGATTAATAACAAAGCAAAGTTGCCTGCTGATTATAATGTGCGGGTTTGGGGGATGCTCGTCGCTGATTTTTTTTCCGGTCGAAGTGCTTATTCTGACACATTTCGGATTCCGCTCTTTGGTGTTCATAATTCCACGTAATGCTGGCTGATACCGTGTAAAGTTAAAAGTGTGGATACCTTTAATTCGGTTACTAATCGCATTGGCGCTTTGGTATTCGTTCATTGGTTGCGAGCTTTGAATTTTCCTTCTAACCTTCAGTGTGTCTTTCAGAGGATTTTTCCGTTTTCTTAAGCTGTTCACATGCTCTTTTTGATTCCCAAATCAGATGGCTTAACAGTTAGCAGATATTCACGTGCTTGGGAACGAGAAGACTAAAGTTTGGTAGCATTGCTCTTTAGGAATTCTGGCTGACTTGGTATGGGCATTAAGTCAAAATCACAAAACTATGAGCTTATAGACGGTAAACCTACTAATGACCGTGAGTACATGGGACGACTGAACAACTCACACAGTAGCATTTAACTTGCATATAAATCCATGCAAGTCGTATTTGTTGTGTTAAACCTACTTTACATGGAAATGTGGCCTATTTGTTACGAGTCGCCATGACGTAGCTCTAAAGTCAGTATGCTTCCATCGAAAGTGGGGAGGTGATTGACTCATTATGCTTTGATTTTATGAAATGGCCTTACAGTGAATGACCAACTTGGCCACTTCAATGCCCCCAGGATTTTGGTTTTGTGCCTGAGTTAGAGACGCTTGTCCGGTTAACAGCTAATAGATAAAATTGTAAATGAATTAGGTATCTGTGAAGACGTCGGGTGAGCACTGGCATTGGTTTGCGAATATGTCTACTCGTCAGAATCCTGTGTCCTATTGCTGTTCAAGTCAAGTCAAAGCCTAATTCGAATTTTCAACACAACCAGCAAAAATGCACACCTTAATTCAATATGGATTTAAGGGAGGACCATCTAGTCAAAATAATGCGTGATTTATGTATGACTGACTTTAACCTCCTGGAATCTTTACACCACGCATTCATTGATTATGCTAAAATAACGTCTGCCACCCACAGAGTGAAGAGTCACTTCAAGGCGAGCATGATCGGTACGTGTCTGCGGCTAAAACGCAACCGAAGAGCCAGATGACGTCGAGACCTCGGGTGGGTGCTGGCGGCAAGAAGTATTCTCGCCACTTGTATGCACTAGCAATTCTAAGTCAATGAATTGGTATGAGGAATTCTGTGTGTTGTTAGCAGCTTCAGGATTGCCGACTGGAATGAAGTATCGGTAAAGGCGGATCCAGAGATCGTAGAAAATTCATACCATCCTGTAAGAGTAATAATACTACTTTAGCTACTTCAATGAAATTGTGCGATAATAACCTTGCCTATCAGGTTTGTTATCAATGGCGCTCTTCCCATAAATTGAACCTATCCTTTCGATATCACTTACAACTCATTACACGAGTCGGGTAAGTTTGTGCACATATTAGGCGAAGCACGTTTAAATGTAGCCCCAAGTAATGGAAAATTAGCCTATTAGAGTGGAGTCCTGTGGTGAAGTTTTTGCGGTAGATCCATATTTACCCCACTGCTCACTTTTCCTCTTCGTCACAAGTACGACTTCTATTACCCGTGTGAACCGACCCTTATCGACAACTCTTGTGAAACTTTTCCCCTGTGACGTCTTTTGGGGTTGCAGAATAATTTCTCACTATTCAATAAGCTCCCAGAAATGGTTAATTTCACTACTTGTATTTTTAATAGCATAAAGCGTCGATGATCAGCGCTATGCCCTATTTTCATGATAAAATTGGCTTAGAGTAGTACTGCACTAAGTACTCTCCGTACAGTGGTTTTTCAAAGACTGCTGAGTAAGCGGAAGCGCTGCTTTTCCATCGCTGCTAACAGAACAAGCGTGTGTGCCTGACAGTTTATGTTGGCACTAAAGTTTAATCAACAGAAATAGTGCAATGAACGCATAAATGCTTTACTTCACAGCGGGCCTCAGAAATTATTATGCTGATGAGAGGCGGAATACCTGTTGGCCCTGCTATCACAGGATATGGATAGGGTCGCCTCCCCCCCCCACGTTGGTAACAGATTTCCAAATTTTTCTCAAAGCACCTTGTCAATTTTCCATAATTATTGTGTTCTGTCCCTATGAGATTCAATGGTTTCGGAGTTTCGAAATGGAAACTATTGACAAATACTGGTTAAGGTATAACTTTAACCTGTCGAGCACCGATGGCATAGCTTTTAAGCTCTATTAAACCTGCAGCCTTATCACACTGATTTAGCGGCATTTCTACTAGAAACAGGCATTCGGATGGAGTGACTCTCCAAGATGTCTTAATAATTGTCAACGCATTCCTGAGGTGAGAGCGCCTCTGATTCAGTAAAGCGTAAGCTTCAATCTGTATCGTGATAAACGTGATCTTCCCTTCAAAAGTGCAGGAATGCTTAAGTAGTTTTTCTTGAGAGCATATAATACTCGTACCACCTAGGGAGCCGATACGAATTTTGAGAATGGGAAGACCAAGTGTGAATGCTTACTGAAGTAGTCTTCTAGGAAAAGTATATCTTGCCTCAGACCGTGAGCCTATGTATGTTGTTGATTAAATTACTCCGATTGAGGTGCGGCAATTTCTCACCTTGTTCTTTCAGGTGATTCAATGCTAATTGCCATTTATGAGCCCAAAACATTAAGAGAATTGTCAGTCATCTTTTCAGCTAAGGCAGATATGGTTAGGTAACTTTATTGCGGGCGGATTTATCATATGATTGAGCCTGTTAGCAAATTTGTTAAAAATAAACGCTAAGGCTACTGGTTTGACTATATTTTGTCCAGTACTATCTAGTATGTCATTCGACGACGTTGTACGAAGGCAATAGTCAAAGTCATTCGCATTGGAGCCACCATAATTGCAGTGAGATGCTGGGTCATGTCATCTGCATCAGCATTGGGGCCCAAGGAGCCATGGCTGAGCCTAATGCTGTTATTGCTTTTACAAAAAGCCCCGCAGGAGCTGTGCACTCGAACTAAAATATGCTCAGCCGCAATAATCTCACTTAACTATTTTATTATAAGTCGCGGGGGTTTATTTAAGAAGCTAAACTAAGAGGAGGATGACTGAAGGGACAACGGCGCCCGCCGTGGTGCAAAGGTGGCTGAGAAGGCGTTGGAAAGGTGTGCAGTGATCATTTGCTTAAGCTGTGGCTGCAAATTGTATGCTAGTGTATTTTTCAAATTGCGCTAATTGAGCAGCTAGGCTAAATTTATTGCACTTATTTTACCGCATGCCCTGAGATGCATTGTTTTGATGCTTAAGGGCTATAGAAGAGGAGTTAAATAAATTAAACTGCATAGAAAACCTCAGAAAGCAACCTTCTCTTCGCGTTCTCGTCAAGACTGGATTTACACTGAGGCTAGCAGGGCTACACCGTTTGAATTGCCATGAAATCTGCCGTTGAGATGTTATACCTACTTAATCAGAAGGACTCGGACAATCAGCCTAGTGATTGATGGAAGCTATCCCAAGTTAGCCGACAAAGCATGTTTTTAAGGGTAAAGTGGATTGCATTTATTTGCCTCTGCACTTTCAGCCTTGGAGCACCTCAAGGAAAGAAAGAATAACTGTCAAAGGTGGTAGTTCCTAGAGTATCATACTGAGGCTTATCCCTTCAGATAATCCGGGTCGGTAGTTAAATAGTACCACCACAAGACCAGCCAATGCTACCACAGAAATAAGGTAACTTTGATTGTCATCTCTCATGAAACTGCTGCCGTGAACACCAACGGCGACTCCCTGTTGCTGAGGCTAAAATATTTGTCAAGGCAACTAGAAAATCAGTAAAGTGGCACAAAATAAATCGTCTCAAAATCAGGGTGAAGCATCACATCGGTGCTATGGGAGGTGGCGAGCAGGCCATTATGGTTGCAAGTAGACAGCACGCTAAGTTACTTTGTAAAGAGACGATTTCATTCCGTGTGCAGTTATCTGGAAATGGAAATTTAGCAGGAAATTGCAAATACCGCTACACCTTTTAAACAAATGTAATGTATTGCAACACACTATTGTCAAAATGTTGGTACCTGACAAATACTGCTTGGAAGGAATGCTTAGTGCCACATTTTAAGGGGCACTTTTCATTTGCTCAACTTAACACATAGCGCAAGGGAGTCCAACGTGCCAGATGCATTTTAGTCATTTTCATTATTTCAAATGATTTTCTGAAATTAGCAAAAGAGAGGGAACCAAACTTAACTCAAGAGGAAGAAAATTTTGCTTTTCACAGCCATGAAGTCCGTTGATACACTAAAGATCAACCAGATTCTAATATCGAAAAATTGCCGCACTCCAAGCGTGCCTATGCAAGCATGGCTGCTTAAATTGCCATGAAGCCTTGTCAAGTGTTATCTGGTGCACGAAAAGTAGTTTTAATAAGCCCTTTGAATAAGACATGGCTGCTCCTACGGGGATAAGTAAAAGCCTTAAGGAAAGCATAAACTCATCTGGGGGATGCAGATCTGCTGATGCCATTTCAATAAGTCGAAGATTCTGTTCATATAATTCCTTGTTTATTTGAATGTTGGTTTCGGTTCCGGTTACTTAGGTGATTATATTACCACCGAACTATGCCAGCTATAGCATCTCAAGATTTCTTTGAAGGCAAAAGAAGGCATGACGCCAGGGCAGAATATACACATTCAACAAACAGAGGAATCGGGCAGCAGGTACGGCCTGAAGGCCAGTCCATGCCAGACGAAATAATGAGGCTACTCAAGTGGTCGTAGCCGAAAGCATTAGTAAAAAAAAATATTGCACCAGTAGCGCTGTTCCGTCTGCTTGTTAGATATATATATATATGCCTTCTTTTGTCTTCAAGGAAATCTTGGGAAGCAGGCGAAAAGGCTATTGAGTGGATACTTTAGCCTTGAGTGGAGTCATACCCACCTAGTAAATAACTTGGATCTTTATGAATGACAAAGGACGCGATTTTCTAATGATGATCGACATCTACTGCAAGAGAGATCTCAAGGCAAAAATAACTCTTCTTTAGAGATTTCCTCTGAAGAAGATCAGTTAACCGCGGAATCTGTGCACAAAATCCAGGAATCATGAACTAAGTCTGATTGTGAACCGCATCATTTGAGCAATCAAGCAGAACAGAGGCGAATAAGCCCTCGCGCAACACCCAAACGCGCGTGTACATCGTGTTCCCGGAGTTGGTTCACGAACCTCTAATAGTATGCTCCATTAAAAACTATTTAAATAAGTAGGTGAGATAAAGTCTCTCGCATCGGTGTTGAACAAGCTAATTAAATATGACAGGCAAAGTGGGATTAAAATGCATAAATGGTAAGGGAATCGAAAAGCAGCGTTTTGCGCCTCTGGAATGGATGTCATTCCTTCAAGCCGAAGAAAGTGCATGCACTTGACAACTTAAAAGCACATTATCAGAGAACCGGTGCAATTTTTGTTCATTAATAGCAAATAGCAAATAATCATACAACGATGCCTTCATCGTGTATAGAAAAATTTGGGTCACGGCGGGGACTACTGCTGCATTTTACGCAGATGTGGACAGAGTACACGCCTTTATCTCTACCTTCAAAATCAACATCTAGCATTCCGGTTTAGAATTGCAATAGTCATCATTTTTGCGCGTAATTCCCGGCAGATTCCAACTTGGGAAGCGTTATCACCTTGGCAACTGCAAAGAAATGCAATTTTGCCTTTTGAAGGATTAACAGATTCCTGTTCCTACTGGCAGAGCTCTACTATTGCCACTTTTCAGGAACCAAGGCGAAACTAGTTAATTTGATTCGTTGTCCATGGCAAAATAAAATAGCGCTGTCATCAGAAGAGGTGTTCGCCTATGTTGAAAAATTCACTGTTTTTTGGATCTCAGCGCAATTCGCCCCTGAGGCACTGGTGGAGACTCGCGTGCAGGTGACGTCTGCATACAATTGAAAACGTCCATGCGACAATTTTTGGTATGCATAAATAGGTTGGAAATTTCTGCATCACATTAGTAATTTGCGGTCGCATTTTGATTTAAAAGCCATGTACTTCAAAGAGGGCGAAATTTCAAAGTACCTCTGCCACACTATTGCATAGACCCTCAAATCGAGCTCCTATCACACAGGATAGAGTCAGTTCAAATTAGATTTCGAAAATATGCATTTCAAAGTAACTGTGGCCTCGACCAGCGCACTACTTATAAATCTGAAACTATTGACTTTGTATCGCCCTGTGCTTTGGACTGATCGGGCATTTGAGTCGCCGCCCTCTCCCCCAAGGCTGTCCTTTCTTCTCCGTGGCATGGCCTTCCCGAAACTCTTCTATGCGTTGATAAAACGCATTACATTATATTATTATGACTCCATGAAAGACTTATGTCAAAAAATGCTCAGTCTTTTTTGTAATCGCATGTAAAATACAAAGTTGTTTCATTACATAAGTAGATTTTAGCAATGTAGCACGTAAACCTACTAAATTTCCACAAAAGGTCAAAATTGCTAATGGGAAAATCACAACGACTAAAAATTCTGCAGTTAATTTCAGCAAATGTAATCCGTCTACTCGTTGGATGAGTGAGACGGTCCACGCGTCAAGGCTGATGCTTTTAACAAGACACCGCTTCCTCGCCTAAACAAAAACTGTTTTATGCCTTACCTTGTCGCCCACAAGTGGAAGGTTGCAATATCCTGAAACCCTGTGCATTTTGCCAAAGCAAATTTTGCTTTTAAATCGACTTGCAGTGTCGAGGCACCGAATCCCTTATTTTTACTTGTACGCCTTCACAATCTCCGATAGTCTTTAAGTCATTTACTCCCTACTACCTCTACTTTATCTCACTTGATAGCCAAGTGGCTTGTTGGCTTACTATGTGGAAATGGTCTCCGCGATTGTAGCTTGTTCAGTTATGCCCACGCATGGAGATTTGCCATCCAAAGTACTTTATTAGACGCCTGATGCAGTAACAGTCGGAGTTCAACATTCGTTTTGACTGCAGTACTTTCAACTTCTTCTATGCTTTCGGTTAGCATTGGTGTCACGCCCAAGAAAGTGGTTAACGGTTATAGAGGCTTTTATTTGATGCGATGCTACCATGTAGTTCATTTTTGCAGGTCTATTGCTGTCATGGAAAAATAAAAGTTTTAACTCTGTTCACAAAGTAGTGAAGGTTCTTCTGTTATGCATTTCCGGGGTTATTTGCGGTGGATTGAAATCGGGTCCACTGATGAGGTCTACCAGGATAATCGGCGTCTCATACTCATCATCATCAGCTCGCAGCTGCAAATTAAATTTTATAAAATTGTAAACAACAAAATGGGACACCTGAAATGATAAGGCACCCCAATGCTCTGCTTGGTTCCTATTTATTTAATAAAATTGCGCTGGAACTGTTTTTGTTTGGTGACTAAAATCACCGAAAGATTCGCACATTTTCCATACTTACTGCAATGAGCCACGTGCGGCCTCTATTATGGTGATCACGTTTAAATTCACAAAATATTATGAGTCTGAATAAGAAAATTGCAACATCTTACTAATCCTTTCTCATTTTCAACAAATGCCTCACGTCTACTGGTTGGCTAAGTCGGGTTTGTCAACACGCGGATTGTCCACGCGAGGGACCCATCGCGTCCGAACCCATGTATTGGAGTAACCTTTCAGAAGTCCTATTTCTTCAAGTAATGGACAGACTAATTGTTCTTATGTCTTTCCTTTTCTTATCAGTCACAACCGAGCGGTGCAGCATCCTAAAAGCTCATGCACTTTGTCTATGTAGGTTATGATTTTTAAACCGATTTGCAGTGACGAGGTGCCAAATCCCAGATTTGCACACTCACACAATTCTGGAAAATCTCTGATCGACTGTTCAATTGGCGTAGTATGTAAATATTCATTACAACCCGCAGTTCATATGAGGTGATAAACAAGCAAAGGTGTCTGACTTACTTGCAAGTAGTATTCGAGAGAGAATTCGGCTGTCATTATGGTTGGTGTTGAAGGACTATCTATTTTAAAATCCTTAACTTCCCAATACTTCTTCCATTCTTTGGACAGGCCGTTTCGGTTATTGCTGTTGTTGAATTCTCGCAGAACCTCCGACTTAGGCCCAGGCTTCTCTTCAAGTTCAGTCCATGGTATAATCTCTGTCTCCTCCCTCAAATTGGCAGCACGGCAATTCACTCTGGATATCAGCCTTGCATCTACTCTTTTAACCTTCTCCTCCTTATCTCCCAACACTGCCTCAATCATGTCATGACGAGTAACATATTTCTTTGGAGCCTGTTTGGAAGTAAAATAAATTCCATTACAAGTCAAAAAGGGAAGGGAATTTTCATTCTCAGTCGACTGCGTTTTAGTGATACTCGGCTGTATCTCTGAGACCAGTTGACAGGCAAAGGCCCATAGGTAACTTGGCAGTGTTTGGTGAAAAGACTCAGTTTACCCCAATCCTAATCATTAGGATTCTGTACACTTCCGTAAGGTGTATAGGATTCGAAAAGCCTGACCAAATCAGTTGTGCGTTAAGTTTTGTATGTTTTATGCACATTCGCATAGCATACTATCAAGATCTCCCAATCAACTCCCAACTGACGAGGGATGGTGTCCCCAAGAGCAGCAATTTATTCAACTCACCTTTTAAATAGCTCACATTTAATCTCAAGATATCAATTTTCTGTAAGCACGTAGTTGTTTTATGTTATTACTTTATAGTTTAACCCACAAAAGTTTATGGGCTTCACGCAAGGGCAAGAATGACGGGAGCCACGTTAGTGTCTTGCTTCTAAGGTAAAGGCCTACTGAGTGTTATGGATGGGTCTTTGACGCTTTAAAAAAAACACATGAGTAATGATGTTTTACAAGCAGTGATTTTTTCCCCAGTGGAGTTTACTTGAAATAACTCACGAATTGATTCACACAATTTTTGCCCCCTTAGCCTCCTCCTCTTCAGTGAAAAGGAAAATAACCGCAATGCTGATATTACACACAGAGAGGTAGACATGGTGAGACTGATCCAAGCTTACGGCCATTTCCACGTTATTTTCAGTGAGGTGCGTGCCGTTATCCGCTGAACCGATCGCAGGTATCCAGACGGGAATAGTGCCTGTTTTGTAGAGTCCACCATTCAGCATAATGTGTGCACGCATTGATGCGCTAGATTAAAAGCAAAAATACACTTTTCCACTGAGCAACGTTGGTAAATTCTTTCTGTAAGGCAAAACTTTTTAATGTTCTGAAGTCTCCACGGAGCAAAACAAGGCAGACTCTTCGTCAAGTCTGCATCGCTGCGCTCTTTCTCACACATTCCAACCGCGTCCCCACCACAGGCCCGACTTACTGATGGTGCATAAGTTTGCATGCATTGTGCAGTTGGGTAGGACAAGTTCACTGGGGTAAACGTTTCCTTCCGTTTTGTGGAATTCCTGCAGTCGTATCATCAACTTTCATATATTCCTGATAGTAAATCCTTGATGTGGAAACTTGCATCCTTTGCAAAAACATCTCCCTTTTTGGTCATTTTGTACCCAAAATCACTATTTTCGTCCTACTCAGCTAATAACGGCTTGAAAACTTGCTGAGTTAAAAATAATCACAACACACTGAAAGCGAGTCACGAAAATTTTGTACAATTAACATTTAGTGCTGAGTGAGGTGGTGTGGAAATGCGTCAAGGGGGCAAAAATGACCATCCATTGCCGCCGTAACTCCAGGGCTCCACAGGACCCTTTCTACAATCAATGTTTTATTTAGCTCAGTTTTTCTTATGTGTTGGCGCAAGTTGCCATTTTTAGTGCACACATTTCTTCCCTTTATCACCTGTCCCACTAAAAGGCATAAATTCAGCATCTACACTTACCAGAAATGCGTAAGCTTGCAGATCTGACTTACCTATGAACAACTGCGATGCCAGCTCTGGGATTGGCATAAGTAAAGGATGGAAATTCGGACTCAGGAACGTAGAGATGCAAAGGAATGGCGAACCTTCCCGCACTGAATTGCAGTGGACGACTAACTGGATCCAGAGTGGTGACTTTTATCGGTGCATGTGGACTGCTCACATCACTGCCGTAGACACCTCGATAGTAGCCGCCTTCGTAAGCGTTGATTTGACTGCGGTCATAAGAACGACTTGCAACTGCCGGTAGATGAATCACTGGATCAGTTCCTCTGTCATTCTTAGTATTTACAAACAAGCACATGTAAGCCCTTTAAAGGTGGGTGTCAGTCGTTAATATAGGAATGGTTATCCTGTCAGGAAATGACTGGTACTGGCGTGTTTTAAAGTAGATTAATAAATGCTTTTAAAACACTACAGTTTAAGGCCATTTTCAAAGCCTTTGCATTGGACCAAGATATCAAATTTGGTGGAATATCTTGCGTGCGGGCTCTTCACGGTCTTGCAGACCTACAGGTTGCATTCAGATTATATGCCTGATAAAAACCGTGATAGGATTCGTAGAGATAGTTGTCCTCCAACGGACAACCTGTAGAAGCAGGACGGTGATTAAGAGAAATTTAGAGGTCGAAATCATTGCTTTATAACTCACCACTTTGACATTTTCGTTGGGATATGTGACGACAAGAACTCTGGTGAAGAGTAACGTAATTCTTTCGACGCGCGTAGATGTATTAAGGGACAAATAAGTCCGTCCTCTGAGTCTGCGAGACGGCGGTACCTCCTTCGCTTCTAACTCTAGACGAATGAGATCAGCTGGGGCCGGTCGCGTATAATCTGAATCAAAGAACGCACTGGAAGTAATTGGAGTCTTTTCATTGACCTGCTCAATCAACACATCCAAAATGTTTTTGAAATAATTGTGTCATCGGAACTTACTTCTTTTTAAATTTACTATCTTGTATCTACACATAAATTTGCATAGCTGATTCTTGGATTATTAAAAGATTACTTGTGCTCAGCCTTAAGATATGCCTCGAATCGTTGTATTAGAAGTGGTGGAGCTCTGCATGGGTGAGAAGTAGTTTGTTTGAAGGAGGACAGATAGTTGCTGCGATTCTGTGGGACCATCTAAGTTCACGCTCTTTTCCGTGGATTTGGTACAAAAATTATTCGGAAGATTTCTTACCCTTACAAGACTATAAACTAAGGAAAATGACAAAAAGACCGGTGGTGTAATGTAATTGATTTGTTTGAAAAAGAATGATGATTTAAAAAATGAAATCAAACATGATACAGCATTATCACAGAAACGAACTTTGATATGCTGTATTGTAAGCCATGGACGAAAAGAATGGAGGTTCTTTAAAGGACTATCGTGGTGATTGCACTAGACCTCTCAAGATTGCCCAATGGGCAAAATGCCACGTAATCTACTAAAAGTTGTTTTGCTCTTCAGCTCCAGTTTAATTGGTATTCCTGCAGTGTCAATCACTCTCTCTCAAGGCCATAGCAATTTGTAGGAAATTATTGTTTCTGGTAGCTCGTTCTAAATACATAAATCCATTTAATTGCATTAAAGCCACCATAACTCTCCCCGAAGCTGCAATAGATGGTATTTAACTGCTAGCATCGAAACAAAATTACTTCACGTCTTTAGTAGGCTTTACGATCTGACCCCTTAAGCCGGCTTGAAGTGGAGATACTTGTACAATCCCACTCGCATATCCCCTGAAACTGAAAAGGGGCCTAATGTAGCAACTGAAGGGTCCACGTAGTTGAAAGTCATCAATAAACCGGAGTTAGATTACTGCATTGAACGTCCCTACATGTCTACATTGGTCGATGTCGTGAGGGTACACGCTCGTGACCTCGTGATATTCTGACCAAAAGTCTGCATAATCGGTCTGAGCATGTTGGCTGACCGGTATTTTGAACACAGTTAGTGACAAGTGGAATGGTGTGAGGCTGAAAAACCTAGTTACATACACATAAAATTCACTCATCGTTTCAAGCTTATGCAAGCTAAGTCGATGGGAGAGTATTCAGAAGGGATGAGGGGCACTTAGCATGGTCGCTCCCTGCGCCACATTCATGTGACACTACAAATTTCTCATGTGACACCAGGCTACAATCAATTTATGAGAAATACCAAAGAAGCATTAACAAAATTGGGCATCAACAACTGGTTGGAGTGAAACCACTGGAACAGATGTGAAACACTTCTAGTTGGGGAATGATTTCATGTTTACTCCCCTTGATTAGCAGTGAACAGCAGCAACAATCGGTTCTCTGCTAGAGGAGGGGGACATGTGGGCTCTGATAGCTGACATGTCGAAGAGAATAATGGTGGCACCTCACGCGCAAGGCCTCATCGGTAGACTTCAATTGGTGACGATGATTTCCTGGTGAATATTTTAATGCCTACTTTTAGAAACTCAATAGGAATGGCTAGAACATCTCAAGACACCACGAAGACTAACATGGGTTCACTAAAGGAAAATACAATGTTTGTCTAGGGAACTATGTCTGATTCAAGAAACGCCAAACCCGTCAGTTAGCGTCGTCTAATCCGCATTGCGGTGTTGCCACATTTTTAACAGCCTCATAATTTGCAGGCATTTAAATGACTTCCAACCGGAACCGATGTCCTGTAGACGTACAGATAACCCGGCAAGTGTAGGAATGAAATGAATGAAGGAAAAATTAAGGAGTGGGTAAATGAAAAATGACTCAATAAACGAATTGATGAGTGGTAGTGAAATATTGATGAAGGAGTGGGTGCTATAATAAATTAATGAAATGTACGAATGAGTGAATGCATGGACGTGACACTAAATGAACGAGCCAATTTGCGATTTGGACGCGGCTTAATTTTGTTTCGGACTTGGGAATAGATGTCCTCTGAAGACGACAGGAGACATCACTCAAGCGGAGTACACGTATTTGCTGAGCGGAATGTAAAGGGGGCTGCCAGCATGGCCCAGAGGCCAGCCCACCCGGCAAGGGCACAATGGGTCATTCAAGGGATCGGTTCTCGAAACCGTGAGTTGAATAGGCAATAAGGGTACTACAATGGATTTTAAGTGTCAAAACTTCACTAGATTTGCTGTTGGGAACACACTCAAGCAAAAACATTACTTATCAGATACATATGGCTTAATCGCAATAGGTTTGTATTCTATTTTGCCCTTTTCAAGGGTCAATTGAAGATACTTTTAGGTGACTCGATTTTATTTAAGAAAGTGTTTACTTCACTTCCATGCCTAGACACCCATCCCCATTTATTAATTAATTACAGTTCATTGTTTAATGGTATTTACCGGAGGGATTTTCTTTTAATGTTGCAGCATCCACTCGAACACGGTTCGCAATAAGTGATAGCTGTGACCACAGAATTTGTTCAGTGGCCTCGTTTTTATGTCGTGCCATCTAAGTCACCCCAAGAGACATCATTCGTGCTTGGCTTTTCCACTGCTGTCATACTAACTGGACACAGTCGGACTGCACGCGTCACACATGATGTGATCATACCCCAGAGTCCATTGTGTCGGCCAAATAGATAGTTGAAATGCAGCTATGGCCGTTTGACCTCCACGTCAATCCTATTAATCTGTCTTGGCACTGCAGTTAGTAACTTTGGTGCTGCTATCCACCAGCAGGCATCAAACATGGCTTCTGACCTGGTAGCGAAACTAAAGGGTAAGAGTCCATTAAGTTACCTCGTCATTAAGTTGAAACTCATTACACTTTCTGATGAAAGGGTCCTTAGGGATACCCTCTGTAACATTGCATGCTTCCCCAAACTTTTGAAGTTAGATACACCCAAACTTCATTTGGTTTTAATTTCTCATCATGCCATTAATTCTATTCTGGCATGTGCAAAAAGTCCTATTTTCCAGTTTGAAATCAACTTCGACTCTAGTCACTGCAAGTTATTGTGATTTCGGTCGCACTTTTCGCTGGGGGAAAACAGACTGTCTCAAACTTACTCGCAGCAAGACTCAAAATTGTTTACATGTGTGAGCGGGGTTGGATTGCAATATTCCTGCTTGCAATTTGTAGCACCATCGTCAAGTCAAAATTTTTCATCGCATACTTTGGATTTCACGAAATGCTTGGCCTCCAATGCCTTCAACAGGAGCTGACGATGGCCTCCAAAGGCGCTTGTGCTAGAGGCACTTTAAGTATTGAAACGATTCATTTTAATTTAGAGTCTCAGTGGCGGAGAACTTTTAGGGCCTGTGGCTTCAAAAATGCACATTCTAATTTGAATAACAATATTTTTGGCCACTCTGAAGCATTTTCTTGCTGTAAACAGATTCAATAGTTTATTTCGCAAGATTTCATTTCCAAATGAACACAGAATCACTAGGTTTGAGCTGTGCGTGTCCGGTATGAAAGTTGGTCTGTTTGCTTTTATTGCACAAACATCGCGTGACTAGGTGTCTGTTTGCTTGGAATACCTTAGACTGCCTCCGGATATTTAAATTTCCCTCCATTTTGAGATGTTTCCGCCTCAAGAAACATTTATGACTTTCAAAAGCAAGTCGGAGCAGTAATACTGGAGTCGGCAAATGGCCCTAGACGCTTCGTTACATTTGAAGGGCATGGCGGATGCAAACATAGGAACGACTTTTGTTTGACTTTGATCAATCATAAAAACAACTCAAGACAATCAAGTGACTTTAAATTTGAACAATTTTTGGGTTTGCTTTCTCTCCAACTCAGGATCGTTAAGACTATTTATACGGATTAACGAGAGCACTCATTGATAATGCGCTCAAATAAGGGTGTTAATCTCTGATACTTTCGTAATTTTTTTTGCAATTTTGACGCCAAAGATACCATGGTAAAGTCACGTTTTAAAAGATTTTAAAGAAATCAACTCGAACAACTTAATCACCCCATGCAGCCTGAGAAATATTTGCAGTTGTACTTCAAAAATCGCGACGAATCCATTAAACCAAAAGCTTATGACGATGGCTTGCTGACGGGTGTAACGGGATATTTTATAGGTGATAATTTTAAAAAATTGCGGAGCAAATCGTTATCAGTGGTGGGGCGGTTGATTTCATCCCATCTGCAGATGGATGCTGGCTGTATCCATTATGCACCAACAATTCACGAGTCACTTGTGGCTTCGTGAATTCCATCTCGCACTTTATTTCGGATTGACTAAAGCAACTTAAGAGTCTTTCCTACCAATGTTAGGCCGTCAAGGCTAGACACCGAGCCATGCAGCCATTCTCGCGGCAATTTATGCCACGGTCAGGTCAAAATTATCCTTCATGACATTAGGCGGGCTTCACTGGCCAGGTTCAATATAGGTGCGTGACATTCTATTGTTGGGGAGATAATGAGAAGCAAACCACACCCCGCTGTAGGTTCGATTTCGTCGAAAACTCAGTGTGAATATTCGTTGTAAAGGAAGTCAAATTTCTTATTTCGCAAAATCAAAGAACAATCTACTTAAACGGCTCAATGTTCATTTCCTTCGTTGGAGTAATTTCAGATGGTTCCTGAACATAAATGCCATTAAAAAGCTACTTTTGTAGTTCACCTTCATGCGCGCAGTGGGAACCAAAGCATTCTGAAATTATTGGTAATGGCCGAAATATATAGGCCGACTATATTACAAGTTGTGTGAATTTGCTCAATCTGGGTGATGCGGCGTTTTTGTCAGCTTGTCATTAAATCCAAGTCCTAACGCAAAAAAAATATATCCTCACCACGCAAAATGAAGCCCTCTAAACGTAAAGTTATTTCCATTTTTCGTTTTATTTAAAGAGTGCTGTTAGGCATGTCAGGATATAACTAAGTTGTAGAATTATCAAATTCCCTTCTTTCCCCATCGGATCAAGGGGATAGACAAAACTGTAGCTCGCATTATGTCGACTCGCTAAAATAATTCAAGCACCTGAGACATCAGCCGATTAGTGACTGAATAAATTCAAGTAGATATACATACTTTTATGCCTTTTAATATGTGAATTTTGGAAACAAAGCATGCAGGCCGTTTTTAAGCTACAAGTGTGTTAAATTTCGTATGCCCATGATCATTACGGTACAATTTGATGCGTGGGTTTGCCAGTCAAAGGTATCCATGTTCGATGGGTACGCGGAATGGCAGAAAAAGTGATTAGCTTGCTAGAATCGCACGCCAACGGCACAGATCTACCACAGCACGACAAGCCCCGCCTTCCCTTCCACTCCTTCCAGTGTCATTTTACCACCGTGGCCCCGTCATAACCGACCACATATCCCTCTGCGGCCTTTCGCCCCTCATCCATAGTCAGTAAATTTATTGTGCTATTGCAACAGTCCGCCAAATGTAGCAACATTAATTTGGATGTAATCTTGTTTGAAGAAAAAGTAATCGCTTTTGGACCTTAAATTTTCCAGCACGTATAACAACTGACGCATGCATATTTTGGTTTTCCTCTTTACCTGTGCCTTTTGGTTTTGCAACAGAAACTTGTCAGTGTCAAACTTAAACTTAATTAAAGCTCATACGGCAAGGGAAATTCTCATTCAAAAATACGGCTAGACATGGTAGTATTTATCTAAGGAACTATTCAGCTATTCCGAACTCGAAATCCAAAAAAAGCTCTTTCATAGTAAACCTCTGGACCGGTGTGCACTGCCCTCTGCCATCTAATTATCGCTAATTCTTTCAAAGAACTTTTTCATATGAGTGTTAAATTAATTTCAGTCAACTTTTCCCCCACGCATTAAACTTCAAGTTAATCGGCTTTGACCCGAGCCGATGAATGCCACTGTAATTGGTGGCTCCGCATTGACCGATTAAGAACTTACCCCAATCCCTTTCCCTTAGCAAGGCTGATCCGACAAGGATGTCTTCTACACGTAAAAGTAACTTGTGGATAACGGGTGGGAACCCTGAAATGCTTCAAAGCAAAGGAGTAGGAGTAACGGGACCCAAACTCACCAAAGCCAGCAACATTTCTCCCTCCCACTAGTGATTGCTTTCTGATGTATGAAAGAATAATCATCAAGAAAGCGTAAAAGTCCTGTTGGAAAGTCTGTGCAACTTAATATGTATGCTGATCATGTTGTTTTTTATTGGTAATGTTGCAAAAAGGAAGAGAACTTCGCAATAAATTACATGGTGAATACCTAAGCCCTTAAGGGACACCAAGCATCGAACAATTTTGAGGCAATTAAAGAACTCCGTTTAATTCGGTTTCAGTACGTCTGCAAGTTGCACAGAATCGCAATAGCGGACGCAGTTACCAGAAAAAGTACTGTTTACAGCATACATCTTTGCCTAAGTGGGTGCTACTGACGAACCAACTTTTTATAATGTCCATTTCATTTGATAGTCAAGGAATATTTTTTTCAAAAACGTCCTAAGATCAATCTAAACGGTTGGCAATCGCTACTTTAATTCTTTCGATGTGTTTAAATAAGTCGTTCTGATGCCGCCATTCGGTGTCTTTAGAAGAAATAAAATCGTTCTCATAGTTTACACCTCGACCTTTAACGACTTAAATAGGCATGATTACGTAAAACAATGACTTTCCAAAATCAACTTTCACTCTGCGTCTACGCATGGTCGAACTTTTTCAGCAAGTCAGACTACACAAAGTGAGCTTAACTGTCTTGGCAGGTCCTGCCTAACGGTGGTCCAAGTTCGCACTCCACTCGACCCCATTATCCCCTCATAAATCAGACCCCATGTTAGGGAGGTTGCAGACGCTCTCATGCTACCTCTCCTGAGAACAATTTACATAATCTCAACCAGCAATACGACAGGCGTACTGCTTTCATTTCATGCTAAAGGCGAATTGCAAGTAAGGCGGGTGACCGTAATTAGACACCAAAGCATGCCATGTTTCAAGGTGTGGTCTAGCGGTATCGACTGTATTTGGGATTTCATTTATTGCAACTTAGGAAATTGGTTACATGTAAATGGGATTCACTCAGTATGTTCTCTATCAGCGTCTCAAGAAAGTGAAGAAGAGGTATGCATGCTCCCTCGAGTTGGGAGCACTTTTCAATATTTGGGGATCACTTCAATGAAGTGTCCACCACAAGGCCCTCGAGTGCTTCCGTGTTTCGGCGACTAGACCTTCTAATGCGTGGACAGCACATGCTCAGGTGACCTGGTTAAGGCCCACACGACAAGAAGCCATCCGTAATTGTAAATTGTCACTACATCCCTCACAAAAAAATTTGATTCAAAGCGATGTTAGACAGCTGACACTCAGCAATACAACTCCGGTTTACTCTTGAAAAAGCACGTCACGCGCCACTCACAGGCGAAGCATTCGATTCTTTATCACCTTATCGGCACCAAACTGGACTAGGAGAGATCCTATATGCATTTGCCTTGATATCAGAGGATAGTCAGGAGTCCACCCACACATCTGTACCAAATAACCAGACATTTGGGCAAAACAAAATTATTAATGAATATAACAAGCAAGATTTTTACATACAGAACACATGTTTCAGTTATGTACAAGGAGAATGAACAGTGTAAAATAAACGCTTCCACGATTTCCACGGTTTCATTGATTTCCATTTGAAGATTCAACCGAAGGAGATGTAGAGGAACTAGTGTTTTCATCATCAACTTCGGGACTACTTTGAGTCGCTTCGGTGTCTTGGAGGGTGTCTGGAACATCCCTACTGACCGGACGAGACGAACCAGAGTAGTTGTAAGTAATGGCACTAGCATACTTCTTCGTCCACAGCTTAGCAGTTCTGTCATGCTCCGGGCGATTGTTGACATACTGACTAGCGATGGAGCCCACAAGAGGATCGGCTGGATTGCAATCCGTGAGAAGAGAACAGATGGAGAGTAGCAGCTTGCTTATTGTTAGGGCAGGTGACCAATTATCCTGAAAACCAACAGCGAATATTGCACCCTGATATGCACTCAAATGGCGTATCTGATTTAATAGCATAGAAAATAAAGAAAGCAAGGCTAAGAACTTGCTCTAGTGGAATTAACCCATCGCGTTCGGCTTACTTAGGCCACTTAACAAGCCAATCCAATTCGGTGAAGTGATTATTTGGCTATAAAACGTGACTCCCTTCGGAAAGAGTCAACTAGGTAAAGCGACGAGAGGATCATTGATAATACCGACTGCGCAAAACTGTATTCTGTGTAATCCTGAAACCCACCGATAAATGAATAAGAACGAAAAGCCTTGCGATTGCACCGAAATAAAACACCAAAGCTATCGGGTAATGAAAACTTAATTTAGACACAAAGACGTGTCATTTGGGAACAATTCACACTTACCTTCAGAATATCCAAGCAAATAACACCATGGCTGTTTATATTGCAATGATAAATGCGAGTTTTGAAGGTTACCTACGAAAACTATAAGACGGTGGAAAAACTTTACCTTACCTTTGGTGGTTTGAAAGGGTAATCCAACGGAAAGTGAATATCTAGATAGAAAATACCACCTTCATAGACGGAACCAGGAGGGCCAAGGATAGTTGAAATCCATTCATAGAGATTGTCGCCACGAGGAAAGGCACTACTGAAATGTTTCTACAATAAATTAAAGCTTACGAGCAGTTTGGAGGAGGGTCGTTACTTATTTCAGACAACTCCTTTTGAATCCTAAAATTGAAAAAGGAACACAATCAGATCACAAACACACAAATCTTTCTTATTTTGACTAATTACTTCAGCGTTAATAGTATTGAAAATAAAGGAAGTCGAACGGTCCAGCGAATAGAAGAACAGGAAATTATAAGACAAGATTCAAGGGCGGCCGTACAAGCAGGCCTAATGATTAAATATAAAAATATTAGAAATGCAATCCGAAATTCATATTGGCTACGCTCCAGAAGTCATTGTAAATTACTTGGATTCAACTTACATGAAAGTAGCACAATGAATTGGGGTGAATACTATGCTAACCAAGGCACATTGCGATTCATAAAGCGTCATTAATGGCACACAAGCGCACCTCTTTAAACTAGTATTCATCGACTTATTCTTCAGAACAGCAGCCACGGAAGACTTGTGGGAAACCTCACTATTTGAAGATGAGCTATCCGTGACATCTCCACCGAATGCTTGGCTGTGAGATCGCTTATTAGAAGATCGGGTGTTTTGTTGCCGAGACATTGCAAAGCACAATCCCGGAAAGAGGCAGGCCGGAGACAAACGCCAAATGCGCAAGACTGAACCTCAACTTCGAATTCAAGCTCATTTAAACAACGTGAAAGAAAAACCAAGTACGCTAATGTCACTTAGTTCACTTGCAAGCCCATAGCAGAATCAGGTGGAGCTAGTTATTAATAGCACCAAACTTATGCCTATTTAAATCTTGTGGCAGAAAACTGCATTTGCAAAGCATTGCAAAAGATGATAAAGATTAAATCGCGTATTTTTGTTTGGTACAGGATTATGAGAGCAATTTTTAGTCAAAATCAAAGAAGGCGCAACCAGACTTGTTACATTTGAATTGTAGGCTAGTTCAGGTTAGGAGAAGATTGAAGTCATTCAGTTCCTCAATTTGATCCATCTATGTCACTCAAACTTGAATAGCTAGCAGAAGGACAAATGATGGCAAAAGGCACAGTACTTGGACAGAGGGCTTGGGGCTACCGAACCAGCTCGGAGCTCAGCTCATCCAGTGGCTAAGACACAAAGTGGCCCTTTATCAGAAGCAGGAGTTTAACAACTGACATGTTACATTGCTCCTACATTGCCCCACCCCTCTTTCACGTATTGTCCTCGGTACTCTTACTTGATCGACCTCCTAGTCAGTCATCACAATGTAAACGATGCTGTAAGAAAACACCCACGAGACAACTGTCCCAGTCATCACAATCATCAAATTTACATGCAGCTGAGAGGCTATTATAACGCGACCTCACTGACCCTCCTATTCATAGCTAGTCGCAAGACATTGGCCTTAAAGCGGAGTCAAATAACAAAGGTCGGAATTCGACACGGTTCCATGAGGATAGGGTCTTGTGACTGCTCCTCCTTACCACGTTATTATTCGTTCAGAGCTGCCCAGACACATCAACCTGAGTTTTATTTAGCTAATAGAGAAGTGCAGGAAGTGTTGCACCTTCACATATCTGCTACCCATATGCAGAATTGGTAAGCAGCTTCGTAACGAAGCTTTTCCAGGTGATTCACAGTCAGTGCCGCCTCGAGCGCTAATGGTTTGCCCGCAGACTACAGGACTGCAGGGATTGCTGAAGGCAGACATCATTTTCAGACCATCTGTAAGGAGTCGTCACCGGTTCTCTCATCCACAGCCTATATATCCCTTCCATCCCCTAGTACTTTTCATCCGGTGGTAGAATGCATGATTGATAGCCTTAAGATCTGATTTGCTTTTCACTGCCACCAATGTAGCGATCCGAAACTCACGTGGAGATGAAAGAACACACAATACCCGAGTAGAACATGTATCGTCGACACACAGAATGAATTGGAGCCACTGGCATGGCCCAAAGACTATGCTACTCACTTGGCACAGGTGCGTTAGAGGAGCTCAAAGTGGCTCTTTTGCAAAAGCAACAGTCATACAACTAACAAACATGGCAACATAAGCTATGCTTGCAAACTACTATTCACATCAGTAAGCCTTGAAATGCTCCGTGTATGTGAATGTTCTCCCACGCAGCCTGTCGTAGCTCTGTACACATAGGCCAGTGTTTTATGAATCAAAGAGAATGCACTTTGAGCTAAATGCCTTTAAACTAAGACTAGCGAATAAAAAATAACTAAAGCACTGCATATTTGTATACAAAGCAGCACTTCTTCTGAATGTTGCCTCATTGCACCATTAGAAGCAAAATAAGATGGGATAGGAAGGAATCCATTCATAACCTTCATTGTTTTGTTTATCTACGTGATCCCCCAACAAGTTCACGTCCAATCGTAGATGCATGATTTCTTTGACCAGCTTGTTTTGGTTCAGTCTTAATAGACTTCTACCCTGCAGCCGACCCGGTGCAAGCCAAAGGCACATGCCTCCCTCTTCTCCCACCCCCGCATTCATGTACAATAATTACAACTGAGTATACAGATATACATAAAATGTATTTTAGTTTACAGATAATTTGTAACTTCTGCCAAAGTGGTGGCAATGTTACAGAAATACGACATGAAGTTAATCAATTACCCCGAGAAGTTCCATATACAGACGAGGTTGTTATCAGTTACTGCAACTAGGAATGCACCGTCGGAGCTAATATCCGTAGCGTTGACAACGGGATTCTTAAAGCCCGAGTTGATGCTTTCCTTCACCTGAGGATCCTCCTCTCGGTTCCCCCCCACACTGCACTCAGGCCATTCGAGAATCTGAAGTGAACCAACACATATCAATTCATCCATATCACACAATAAATCACAAATAACTCTCAGTATTAACGACTGCGTTTTACCTTGACAGGTTTAACCTTGAATTTCTTGCCGTTCTCCTCATTAACAACATGCTCTTGAAGATCGTAAACCCAGATGGTGCCTTCATTATCGCCACAAACAACAGCTCCAAGACCTGGCCTAGCCGTCACGTTTATGTATATCTCATCCGTCGTCTGCCATCGCAACTGACCTAAAACCTCAGCAGTTACTATCTTTTTGGGAGAAGCTGCCCTTTTACGATTTAAGAGAAGCTAAAAGGGAAAGAGGAAACGCAGTTGAAGCAGCCATAGCAAGCGATGAATTCGATTCAGCGACTAAATATCAACCATATCCTGTTTACGAGTACTTCATCACCCTATGGTCATTCCAAATTAAGAACACAGAAAACTATGGATCCAGGGGATAATACTTGCCTGAGCAAAATCAAATACGTAGATTTCTCCCTCTTCCACACATTTCACCACAACGAGGTTTTCAGAGAGCCGTGCTAGCCCGTCAAAACAAGGTTCACGGTTTGTCGGTATCTTGATCTCCATTGTTGGTACTCTGTAAAGGGGCATATTAGGAACAACTTCAATATGGTTAATCTGTGCTCAGTCGGTCCCACCGGTGCAGTTAAATCCAAACCATTCCACTAACAAACACTCTTTAACTCGTACCCTTTACCCTTCAATCAAAAGAAATTGATAAAGGGCTCCTGATCATATCCTCACCTGTCTTCTGCAAATCTTTGTTTTCTGAAGTCTTGAATGGTCCATGCAAAGACGCCGTCCTCGCAGCCGGCTAGAAGAGTATCGTAGTTTGGCATAAAAACGAGATTTAAAACGGGGTTGAGATGAGGCCGAGGGCAGATGAGGCGCATCAGGAGGTGGTGTCTAGTTCTGTATTCCGGTGCCGAGGGTATACCTACATCCCACACACAGACGCAGGCCTGTGGAAATTAAATAGAGCGTGAGAACTCGTGTGAACTACTCATCTCAACACGTAGTGAAAAACATCACCTAGCGATTCAGCAAGTAGGCAATGCCAATAAAACCACCGATGGGCACGCGTTTGGTATCTACCTGCGCCTTGAAACGTCTCCAAGTTGGATTTCATAATGCAAATAGCGTTATTGGAATAAACTATTGCTACACATAATTACAACATGCCTTAGAATCGCCAGAGAAGAGGATCGTAGGCTTTGTAGGATGAAAGACCATGCAAGCTATCTCCTCTCTATGCCCTTTCATTTCTGCATAGCAGACCAATTGTTCCGGATGGAGAAGCCGAATCTCTTTTAGCTTGCCCGCAGCTGCCAGCAGATTGGTAGGGTGGCCAGAAGCCATTTCAACCGTGGTCCAAGCAACCGCATAGAATTCCTGGAGAGGGAAATGCATGAAGCCGATTGGAAAAGTAACAGTGCTTAAGATACTTAAAACTGAGATTTAAAACACCCTGGCCAACTATCCATCCAATCGGAATCAGGAGACCAAATCAAATTTTGCATATTTCCTAATGGCAATCACGTCAATTGGCAGCGTAACTACCCAGCTACCGAAAAAAGCTCCCTTTACTCGATCTCAAACTCTGCAGTAGATGACCTACCTCTCCAACATGCTTGAAACGCTTTAGCACTTTTCCTGTCTGACAATCAATGAGGCACACACACTCCCCACCACAAGTTGCAACCACTGACGTGGTACTCCTCGGATCCGCGGGGTTCGGCTCAAAGGCGCAGCGCCAAACTTTAGTGGAGCAGTCTAATGGGTCGTTGTCTCGAGCATGGCAACGGATAAAGTGCAGAGGGTCGTAGTCCACCACCTGAAAGATGCAAGTGCAGATACTCGATAAAAACAATTCGCAAAAGGACATAAAAACGAAATAAGTGGAGGGATTAGGTAGTATCTTACCTCCCCGAGCTGAACAAGGCTGGGCACAGGAGGCACACTATCAGCGTTGACGGAAGCGTCAATTAGATGACGAATAAGTGCCTCATCTTCAAAGTTCTTAGGTGAGAAGGCTTGCACATTATCTGCATCGATTGAGGTCGAGGCAGCTAGGGTGTGCGCACCGGAAGACCTGGCCCTGATTGCCTTAAGTGTCGATCCGGGTCTTCTGCCCCGCTTTGGTGGTGCTAATCCAGGCGAAGCCGCGTCCTCAGTTTCCTCAGAGCGTAACACACCTTCGGATTCATCAACGGCAGCAATTTCGGCTAAAAACACCAATAGGTACGCTCGTATTACAATTTTGCTTTGTTCCAGATGGTAGCGCAATTTCAGTTAATGCGATAAGGCTTCAGGACCAAACTATTCACTCTATAACAAAGCTAATGACTCCGGCTTAAAGAAGGCCCAAAAAAACAACCATGGACTTCGCCTTCGCTTTTCTGAGCTCACTATTACCTCTCCTATTAGCCTCATCTTCTCTCTCTTCTGAGAAGGGGCCCTCGGCCTCTTCATCCTCCTGGGCGATGGCTGCAACCATGAGAGCCTCTTCCTGACCGGCAAGAGCAGCAGCGGTGTCAATAGCTCCGTAGGCGGAAAAACGCTTCATGCGGTTGGAGTCACGGGTAGACATGCGCAGGGTGGCAGGCGGAGGAGCATGAGGAGGAGGAATCTTCACGTTCTGTAGTAGAGCCGCAGTTTCCTTCTCTTCTTGCTGAGCAAGAGCCCTAAAAGGCAAAAGAGGCCAGAAAGTTGAATGCACACGTTGTAATATCAGAGACCCCATAAGATTAAAGGCTAGGAAAGACCTTTTCTGAGAATGCGATGCTGGTGGACGACCGCGCTTTCCAGGCTGCCAGTGTCCAGGGGTTTTCACGGGTTTTGGTGGAACAACGTCCTCCTGTTCATCCAAATCACCATAAACAGAGTATTCATGAGCTACTGATGTGTCTATCATTAAATACTCTTCCTCATGCCGGCGGGCGACTGTAGAGGCCCGCTTATTTACTCCGCCACCCCGGCCCGCGAGCAAAAGGCCAGGTCGACGCGAACCAAGAACAGCCCCACTTGAGGGAATAGCGCGAGTTCCACCTATGTTGGTGCGACGATGTGCCGGCTGCCTAGTCGTAACCATAGATTGTGGAGCGTTGTTCTCAGAGTCGCTTTGCTCTAAGCTATCTGTAAGTATAGAATGATACGCCTGTTTTAGAAGAATTAAGACTTCGAGGTTAATGAAGGAACAAAAAACAACACACCGTCGGCCTGCCTTGTTGAGTCAAGACCGTTGGCGATGCTGCCACCTACTACAGGAATTATGAGATCGCCGTTAGGCTGACGCGCAGCAGAGCGAATGACGGAATAGACCACAGTTTTGCCATGCTGCATTGCGGTTCCTATGATACCTGAAAGGCGGTCCAACGGTTCATCAGGTAGGAGAGTCATGTTGTGTGCGGCGGCAACGGCTTCGCGTTCAGCCTCTGCAGCCTTTCGATCCTCCTTCTTCTCACCGTCCGTATCGCCAGTGGTAGTATTGGAGATGGCGGCAGTAGCAGATGCAGCTGCGACCACCTGGTCCGCGGATTCTGATTCAACCTTTGTAGAAACCTCCTCAGGAGCCCCAGCGGCGGAGGAAGGCTCCTCCACAGTGGCGGTAACCGCATCATTTCCCCCATTTTCGTGCGACTCAGAGTCGGATCGCACCTGAGCATCACCTGCATGTTCCTCCTCATCCTCATCATCCACCACCTTGGGTGCAAGGAACTCCTCCGCTATTTGACGCGCCTGAAGTTTGTGGAAACCGCAGTCATTAATAAAAAAATTTAATTTATACCACTGGTCATTCTACAATACCAATAGGCAAAGCGTTAGCGTTGAAGTTGACAGTAAAATACCTTTTGACATTGCATTCGAAGTATTAAGAACAAACATCAGAGTAAGGGGTCACTTCAACCCAAGTTAGAGGGATAACTGAATGGAAATAATGTTACCAAAACCGCCTTGCAGTGTTTAAAAGGCTCATCCACGGTAAGGCTCTGATTAACGGCGTGTGAAACCAGCGTCTCAATAACACAAATGAGGTCACGGTGCGGTACACTCTTCTTGAAGAATTCCACCAAGTCATCCTCCCACTTGGAATGGACCTGAAAATAACATGAATAGGCTTACGAGCAGATCGCAACAGCTACACTGGTTGTGCGTTCCCAAAAGTTGTCTCTGAAAGTAATCCAAGGCAATTGCATATGATGCGTAACATATCAGAGATATCGAATTTGCCCGATCGGAGCATAATATTTTATTTCGCTTCTTCAGCTTTAATGTAATTCAGCAAACGGTGGTAAGATATGCTAACCGAAAGTCTTAGCTCTTTAGTTAAAAAAGAGACCATACCAAAGCGGCCAGTTCTTGCTTCGCGGCCTGAGCAGTTTTGATAGTTTCATCGGTGGCCTCGACGTTGAATTCCTCACCGTTGATGGAGTTCAAAAGAGGACAGAGATATGCTAGTGATTGCGGTTTTAACATCTGAAATGGGACAAATTGCTAAGTTTAATCCATGCTGAACATTATTCAGTATTCTCCGACCTATTTGCTTCATTTACCACCAAATTTAACTCTAATGTTGCCTAAATTATTACTATCAACAAGTGGTCGACGTGGACCACGAAGGATCATAGTGTGCATTAATATGACAAATCCCCTCTTTAGTTTTCTACATCCACCGACCTCTTTCAGTTCAGGATCCAGATCAACAGAAACGAGTCTGGGAAATTGTTCAATCAGCGGTGGCCCATTCTCCCTCGCGAACCGAACCAGGAGCGGATTCTTGCTTAAGTTCAGACGTTTTAACTTGGGCAAATGTAGGCACCGAGGCAGACCGTGCAAGCAATTGTTGGAGAGATTAAGCTCCACCAGATTAATGCACTGATTCAGATGGATCGGCATTATTCCCGTGAATGAACAGTCAGGAAGGCTAGGAAGGAAGTTAAATACCGATAAGTACATTGAAAAATCATCTGTAGTACCCTAACTCATTGTTCGCTCGTTGTCATTTGTGAACCACAGACAATTGCTGCATCGATATGCTTTGCTAACAAAAAATCACGCTAAAATTGGGTCACCTCGAGCAGCTACCTTGGGTGGTTTGACATAAAAAAATGTTCTATGGAACTTGACAAATAAGTCACGCATTCCAAACCACAAAATTACGATACTGGAGAAGTGGTGTTTTGGGCCTAACAAAATCCCCAAATGTTATAAATAAACTATTCTCAGTATGAAGTGCGCTAAACTTCACTTCTACGGATAACAGTAGATACCCCATGCAGATATTCAGAATCGTGGAGGCATGGAGGTACCACCTACCTTAATATCCGAACCTTCTTCAACGTGTCCGTCCCAGTAACCGTATAAATGACAATATCATCGAGGATGTTATGTTCTTCGCAAGAGAGGTCCAGTGATATAAGTTTATCTAAAACGATACCAAAGAAATAGCGGAAGGATACGAGAACTAACTAAGAAGCAGATGTGTTAACTTACCATTCAACGATTCTGATTCCGAGCTATCATTTAAATCTAAGCGCTCTAGTGGATCGTGAAGTAACTGTTCCGCGGCCGAAAGATCAAGTTCCATAACCTGATCCACCGAAAAGTACCTAAAATAGGAAATTGCTATCTTGAAAAACGCTGTTAGATGTAGACAAAGTATAAAGTAAACAAACCTACCCTCTATCCAAGCTTGGAGCATGGGTGAATTGACAACCACAGTTACGTACGACTTTTCTCGCCAACTCAGCAAGTTCTCTTCGGCGGGTAAGAAGTGCAGGTTGTCCCGCTGCAAGATAGGCAGCGGCCTCATTGCACGCGGTTTCATAAGGTGTAAGGAGAGGAGAAGATCTAGCGGCCGTTGCTAGCTGGGAGGTTACAGGATAGGCAGGACTGATTACATTTGCTGATGGACCAGAATTGGCGGATTGAAGTGGGATCCTTCCATACAGAGCCGCAATCTCACGCACCGAATCAACACGGGTAGCATCATTGACAAGCAAGCTTGCAACCGCATGTGGATCAGTGGTATCAATAGGCGATTCGGTCCGCAATGCCGCAAGCTCTGTTGCCCGGTCCCACGAAGCACGCTCTATGTTTGTGCAATCCGATTTGGGTTTCACCTCAAGAGTGGTGGGGAGATCTGTTAGGGCGTTTATCGCGGCTAGTCGAAGCGCTTCCATCTCCGAAGCTGATAGCTTGTAGGTGAGATCGCGCTTAACCACTGTCATATTAGGTATGTAGTGCTGGAGAGTGCCAACACCAAGGGACTGTTTGCCCTTCAGGGTCTGTCCGACAAGGGTATTGGCATCATTGGGGACGCCCTTGGTCGCGTAAGCAAGAACAACTCCTCCCTCTGGCGAGATTGGTACCACATTTCCTGCAGGAACGGCGGCTCCAGTGTGGGACATCACAACGTTTGTGCTTACTGGAACATGATTTGGCTGAATGGCGGTCAAACCTCGTGATTCAAGCATAGCCAACTGGCTACTAGCAACCTGACCACTGACAACGGTGCTCTCCGTTTGCGGTGGGTGCAACAATTGAGTTTGTTGCTGGATTTGATGAGGCTGGTAAGTTGCTTGCGCCGCCTTAATCTCTTGTGAACAAGCTTCCGCTACACCCAGAGCCAGTTGATATAATTCTCTTTTGTGAAACAGCAAACCCGGCTTGAATCGACATAGCTGTGAAGCTACCTCGTTGATAACCATTTCATTTACAGTCAGTGGACGAGCCTGAGGACCAGAACGGTAAATCTTAGCGTGTGCTCGAAGGGTTTCATAGCGCTCAAGCGTTTCACCCTGATTTGCTCCAACAGCGTACGTCTTTGCAAGCTCAACCATTTCTTGATAAGCCGCATATGAACCTAGTTTTCGCTGATATGGCTCAGAAGCAGCATTCGGGAATGAGAGTTCCGGTCGATTTGAAAGCCTTTCGTGAACGATGGCCTCCGCATGACGCCGTATCGTGGTATAGAGATCATGAGAAAGGCCAGCAGGACACCAATTAGCCGCAGTTAAGCCAGCCTCACTTTCCTCACCACTTCCATCATCTTGTGTTACAACAAGCACTGTTTGCACCGGTTCACCGTTTTCAGACGGACCCAGAAAAACATAATCCAAAGACTGCCCATTGAGCTCAATAATCACGTGTTCTCCAACATTGCCTTGTTTCTGGTCCATTATATTCCCCTTATCGTCTTCCAGTACTACTGTTTGGATGTTTTTTCCATCAATAGTTGTTGCTGCCTCCGTAAGTGTGTACTGCTGACCAGCAGGAATGTCACCCTCAGCCTGTTTACTCTTCAAAAGAATAAAAATTATTAATGAACTGTTTATTTCATTAAAGCCAAATAAAAATGGGCATACCTCATTTGCTAACCACTGTACATGTGAATTTTCACTAGACTCCGGGGCGTTCACGAGCTGGGAAGCAGTCGGCTCCTCAGCACTCTCAACCGAAAGTAGCAACGTAGACTAAAATTTAAGAAAGCATTATTAAAGGGAAAATATCTGGGAAAGCGCTTATCTTACTCACCGTCAATGGTTCCCCGGTTTCAGTCGGACCACGAATTTCGTAAGCAAAAGCTTGTCCATGAAGTTCCATCACTACTTGAGCACCCGTTTGGCCATGCTTTTGGTCTATGACGTTTCCAGCAGAATCCAAGAGAGACACCATTTGTATGGCTTGATTTTCCAACAAAGCTGACTGCTCTGTAATTGTAAACTGTTCAGCAGTCTCCGCACTAGCAGAAGTTGTAGGTGGATCAGCAGATGCCACCTCAACGTCTTCGTTGGCTGGTGTATTGTCTGATGTGATGGAACCCTCCTTCGATATGGCATCAGTGACTTCTTCGTCAACTTTCTTGTTCGTGGAAGAATCTGTTTCCAGTGGTGGCGCAACAGCTACGTCTTCAGATGCTTTTGCGCTACCCTCGGACGGAAGGGGAACAGGTTCGGTTTTACTGTCTTCAGCTGAATCAGTAGCCTCCTAAAAATCACGTTTTACGAAATCGAAAATAATGAAAGTATTGGCGTCCGAACAAATGAATAAATCGGATAGCTAAGACTAAGCTAGCATCTCAAGCTACCTGTAGAGTAAGTTGATCTTGTTCAACAGGAACGAGGGTAAGAACTTGTTTCCCATCTTCGTCAATAATATTCTGAAGAGTAGCTTCACCATTCATGATTCGCTTGGCGTCTTCAGGAGAAACTAATGCATAGCCTGAAGACTCATCATTCTCATCCATGAACAGCAGTTTCACGAGCTCTTGCCCATTTTCATCCGTAACGATCTCAAAGCCTTGTGATGCGAGATCATCCGCCATTATAGCTCAACAAAACTGGATTTGGATTTCCAAAGTAAGAGGAAAAAATCTAAACCCTACGGCCAATTCGGAAAGATAAAACTTCGGGTAGGCATACTATTAATTAAAACAAAACCTCCCAAAACAAGTCCAATTATCTAGAGCAGAAGATCAATAAAACCGCAACAAAATAACTCATTAAAAACACAAGTTTTGCCTAACCGATGCTATGTTTTGAGGCAAATAAAAGCATACCCTTACAGAGTAAAGTGGGAAAATCTACCAAACCTGGGTTAAATAAAGAGATACGTTTAAACAAAACACCAAAAAATATTTACATAGGAAAAATCGTTAAAACATTTCTTACAATGAAAAATATTTTTTTAGGATTATTGCGATTACAAATTGCCAATTTTGTGTAGTGAATTATTTGATACCCAATAAAGGGGCTTAGTAACACGAAGTGCATTCTCTTTGATTCATAAAACACTGGCCTATGTGTACAGAGCTACGACAGGCTGCGTGGGAGAACATTCACATACACGGAGCATTTCAAGGCTTACTGATGTGAATAGTAGTTTGCAAGCATAGCTTATGTTGCCATGTTTGTTAGTTGTATGACTGTTGCTTTTGCAAAAGAGCCACTTTGAGCTCCTCTAACGCACCTGTGCCAAGTGAGTAGCATAGTCTTTGGGCCATGCCAGTGGCTCCAATTCATTCTGTGTGTCGACGATACATGTTCTACTCGGGTATTGTGTGTTCTTTCATCTCCACGTGAGTTTCGGATCGCTACATTGGTGGCAGTGAAAAGCAAATCAGATCTTAAGGCTATCAATCATGCATTCTACCACCGGATGAAAAGTACTAGGGGGATGGAAGGGATATATAGGCTGTGGATGAGAGAACCGGTGACGACTCCTTACAGATGGTCTGAAAATGATGTCTGCCTTCAGCAATCCCTGCAGTCCTGTAGTCTGCGGGCAAACCATTAGCGCTCGAGGCGGCACTGACTGTGAATCACCTGGAAAAGCTTCGTTACGAAGCTGCTTACCAATTCTGCATATGGGTAGCAGATATGTGAAGGTGCAACACTTCCTGCACTTCTCTATTAGCTAAATAAAACTCAGGTTGATGTGTCTGGGCAGCTCTGAACGAATAATAACGTGGTAAGGAGGAGCAGTCACAAGACCCTATCCTCATGGAACCGTGTCGAATTCCGACCTTTGTTATTTGACTCCGCTTTAAGGCCAATGTCTTGCGACTAGCTATGAATAGGAGGGTCAGTGAGGTCGCGTTATAATAGCCTCTCAGCTGCATGTAAATTTGATGATTGTGATGGCTGGGACAGTTGTCTCGTGGGTGTTTTCTTACAGCATCGTTTACATTGTGATGACTGACTAGGAGGTCGATCAAGTAAGAGTACCGAGGACAATACGTGAAAGAGGGGTGGGGCAATGTAGGAGCAATGTAACATGTCAGTTGTTAAACTCCTGCTTCTGATAAAGGGCCACTTTGTGTCTTAGCCACTGGATGAGCTGAGCTCCGAGCTGGTTCGGTAGCCCCAAGCCCTCTGTCCAAGTACTGTGCCTTTTGCCATCATTTGTGAGAAATATCGCTTATAGCAACGTTACATTATCATTAGTTATTGGACCCATTATAGCGGTTTTCCTTTCTTGCTTTTATTGGTTTGATTGTGGTATTTGGCGTTTTTCGTTGCCTAAACTCTACTATGTCGTATTTATAAAAGAATTTTGTTTCTCTAAAAGGCTTGGTTAAAATTTATTATTATATAACTCCCATAAAATTTTATTTAAATTACACTAGCTTTGTACCATTGTATCATTGTTTTCATGCATGATATTCTTGTAGCGTTCTGAAAATGCCCTGACGACAGAAGGCGTAATACTTGAGCGGCATAAATATATTTATCGAAGAGGAATAATTGGGGCTTCTAGTAGGTCCTTGCCACCCAAACATACGATCAGACATTATGATTCCTGTTACCTATGCGTTAAAATAAAAATCTTTGTATTCCCCTTAAGGCACAATCGTGTGTCTGTTTCTGCATCAGTAACCGTTGACTACGTAGTTAAGTGGTAAGAGGGTTTTGTAAGCATTGGCATTCTACGTTTTTGATTTTGAAATGAATTACTCCTTTGCTGTGAGACGGCCCTACTCCTTTAATATGAGTGTCCTGACAGATGCTTTCCAGCTTTTCATACACGAGTGCATTGATTTCTCCAACCCTATGTACCGAAATCCTTTCGATTATTACTTTTTTGTTCCCTCGATTTCATTACTTTAAGCCATTTCGGTGTGATTAGATTTACCATCACTCGTTTTTTATCAACTAACTCGCATCGCAATTACTATTATTCTGATGCACATGTTGATTTGCTCAAACGGGTCGTGGCGTCTCATATTTCGGTCTATTCCTTTGGTCTTAGTTCTTTCCCATAACAACCTCTCAAAGTGTGTGAAAGGCTTTTTAAAGATCTGAGGGAATGGGCGTTCCTCCCGTTGCAGTTTTCATCGGTGGCTTAGTCTAAACTCAGCTTATCTCATCAGGCGTTTGATCAAACGCACAACGTAGGATTAGTCCCTTTTTCATTGGCGATACTAATATCGCAAGTATTTTTCAACTGTTTTCAATCTACCTCAAGTACAATGGAGTTCTAATGTTGTCATCAATTCTGTGTAACTTGCGTTGGTAAGTATTATTTAACATTATTTCCGCTTACCTCTTCACTTACAAGCTGATAAAGGTGACGGAAGTGTTAATAGTCTCGAATCTGCGGTGGGTGGAAGCTGTGAAATTTTAATTGAGAGTGTTGACACAGCTAATACCGTAGGCAATCACGGTTTAGCCAAGTCTGTGCTGACTGGGGCTTTGCACCCAGTGATCCATGAATTGTTTTAAGGCGTCAGACGCAAATACCAGCAGACACAGTGTCTGCTACATTGTGCCCACACATATGCACGCGAAAAGCTTGAATTTATCATCCATTCCTGCCCTATTAACCGAGTCAGTTGTACCGTATTTGTCCGATATCAAAGCACCCATTAGTGTTAGCATAATGAGTGAAGCATCGGAAACTGACTAAGCCTAACCAGCGTAGATCGAAGTAAGGAGCCCAGCCTTTGGTCTTCAACAGATGAACTGCGTTAATTTACTGCACTACAATGTCTTTTTTCGATTATGGATTTCACCCAAACTCCTCAATGTTCCATTCTATGCAGCCTTAGTTGCATCTGGATAGCCGAGAGTTGCCTTCATGGCAGGACCCTTTTTGCTTTCTTCAAAACTCACCGAATGATTTCCGATCATCAACCACGTACCTTAAATAGAAGGAATGTGTCGGCTTTGAGTGCGCAATTCCGACATTTACGTCATAATATCCCAATAAATTAATCGGATCTCACAGTGATCGCCGCTATCATGGCTGCCATTAAAACAACTCCTTTCGAAAGAAGAGTGAAATGGAGAAGGTAAGTCAGTCCCACCTCATTTATCACGTGGGAGAACACCTCAGTATTCCTTGAATGATATATAAACTAACGGCCAGTGGAAAATGGAACTTTGCGAATAATTCCACTGCGTTGGTGGCTCGTTTAAGTGATTTTTTGAGAAAGAAGTTAGTGTGAAGCTCTTTTCTTGTCCGTCCATGCGCAAATGAAAACATTCATCCAAGTGAGGCTTCTGTAAATCATTTCTGGGCTCATTATGGATGGGTGCACGGAAACTTGAACGCTTAATACGCTTAACCACTATCCACAGGATCAGTATACACGCGAAGCTTCTGAAAAGAATCTCCTCGTTAATGCTTGAAATATAGTTTATGAAATTGAGATGCAGCAATGAGACAATCATTGCGGTTCCACCTGAGTCTGATTAATAAACCTATAAAATCCGCTGTTTTATGCGTTTAAAATGGGACATGTAAAATGCCTGATCGCAACATATTCAGACAGAATGCGATAACAGCTGACAATGCCTAGGAAAGCAGAGCCCAAGTCGATCGGTACATCCGCGCAAGGAAGTTATACTTGCCAGTACGAAAAAGAAAGCTTAAATCGAAACAACTGCGGCTGGTGGCCTTTTTTCAAGCACAAGCGTTATCCCTAAAGACTAAGGCAAGCTGTGCGCTAGCTTTTTCTTCACGTGCAGGGTTGTCGTTCTTCTTTGGTCGTTGGCTAGCCAGGAAAGAAGTGGTTCATAGCTTGTGAGGTATTACAATATTTCAACAGCGCTAAGCATGTTTCCTATGCATGGCCCTTTGGTTTCGCATGAATTCAAAAATACGCCAGCAGTGCTCCGACACACGTGCATGCACCAAGTCCTAGTTTGTAGTCAGTGAGCCAGCTAGAATACTGTGGGGGTTTATTGAATCTGCTGTGAAGATTACCAGAAGTGCACCTTCAGGCTTCAACATCAGCGACTAGACGCGTAATGTATACCGCCATTGGACGCCTGAAAGCTCTGCTCCCTTGAGTCGATTTTGTCTATTTCAATAAGACCTAGGCGCCTTAGTTTCAATGTGTGGAGAACGCTTAAATGTCACAGCGTCGTGGAAGTAGTGCTCCATGCCTTATTGTCTGCCAACAACAAGCGCCTTTTCATCACATCTTTGATATCGGAGAGATTTTGTGGCCTATTAGAACAAAAAAATGTCTGTTGTAGAAATGCTCTTGTGGCCAAAAACATATTAGAAGCAACAACAAAATTTCAGCTAACTCTCTTGAACAGATGGCTAAAAGGATTTAAAATAGTTGCCTCAAGGAAAACGCCCACCAACCCAGTGACTGGCACAGGCTCTACCAAAAGTCAGTCCTATTCACTGTCTGGTTCCCATTTTTCAAATGATTACCTCCTCTTATATTTTGTAAGCGCTATTTGGCTTAACTAAAATAAAGCTAATCGTAGGCACTTTGCCAGGGAAGTTCATTAGTAGAGCTTGGTCAGTGTAATCTCAAAGACTAAGTCGTCTTAACCTGGAGGATACTGCCAGCTGCTTTGTATACATTGCTGGAAAACTGCAAACTGAGGCAAGTAGGCATCAAGAAGTTGGATTATAAGACTAAGACGAAGCTTAATTACAGACTTTCCGATGTGTTTTGAGCAGCAAATTGCTTATTAAATTCCTGGGTTGCAAAGCTTTGTTCGTGTGGTTTTTCAATTATCAACTACCTTTGTGCTTTACATAGAATGAACTGCTCTTCGCATCATTTCACTTTCTACTGATAACCAAATTCTTTTATTCAAATCAATACCATTTGATTGAATGACATGGAAGAGCGGTTAAAAACCTAGCCAAAGTGCATTTCATGCCTCGGAGTGGTGCATTGCTACACAACAGCATATCACTGCATCTTCGCGGCTAACCCAACTAAATGTTGCCGGTGTGGGCTTAAGCTGGGCGTGCCACCGAGTGGGAGTTCTGCAATTTCGTAGTCTCTCGGCTGGGTGCGATACACCGGAGCTGCAGGTAATCGGAAATGAAGCGCAAATTTGGCGTGCTAGATCTGGATATTTTGGCCCAACCGAGTGTCACGCAAGGCAGCGCGCGTCGCTGTGGACGGCACTGTGCATGAATGACGTTATGGAGTCGTGGCCTCGGCGCCCCCAAAGCAGACCTATTTTTACGCTGTGTATAAACACCGCTTTTATTTTTCTTTTCTTCCTTCTTATTTCGCCAAAATCTTAAAAAGTCCTTCTTCTTTAAAAACGCTAAGTGCATCCCAAGGACTTGAGACGAATGATCAAATCCTCTTTATGACTTGCTCAATTTGAAAATTCCAAAAATTGCAGAGTGCTCCTTAGGTGAATGCAGAACTGCATTGGAGGTCAATGTAGAAACACTTGAAATGTCGGCAGCGAACAAAATTTGCCGATTTGGGAAGTTGACACAATCGAGTGCTGGGGTATGTTGCCTTAGGTTTACGCCCAGGTTCTGTGTACGCAGCAGTTGCCCAGCAACCGCAACTGAACACTAAGTAGTCAATGGCATTGCTGTCAGCCTAAAGTATCTATTCAAGCGCTTATAAACATGGCTTTGAAATTAGCTGTAATTGTGATAACCCACTTGCATTCACAAATAAATTTTCTTCACTCTACAAGAGGGAGGGATGATGGGTGTTTTCTCAAATTTGTGAAGCAGGTGTCAAAGAGTTTGAGGAATCGCATAAGATGCTAATAAAGTCTCAAGACAAGTGGTGTTTGCAGGGCCAAGGGTTTTGTTTGCCGATGCAGATCCTTAACAATCAACTAAGGGCTGTAAGGCATTAATCTGAGATACAGTTTACGAGCACATTGTGCGCTGATCGCTTTTATAACTACCCTCCCAGCTTTGTCCTGTGTCGTTATAGCAAAAGGCACACAAGGCATTAGATCAAGAAAATCCCCCTCAAAACCCTCCATAAGATTGGAGGTTGGCTGCTAGCCTGTGCATCAGAACTTCAAAGTAAGCACCCATTACCCTTATATATGGCAATCCAGGAGTCTACCGATAATCATTCTCCATCCTAACCATTTGAGCGAAGTCCAAAGCTCCATCCAACTTTCTCGCCTGACCTCTACGAGCAGCTAGATGGTCATTTTCTTCATTCACACCGTTTATCACTTTTTGCATATTGGCTATTATAAAAACGTTGAACTCTTGTACAATTAAAGACTCATCGTTTTTTTAAAAAAAAGCATTTCATAATGAACTTAATAAATGACTGAACTCACAGAGTGCCTTGAGCCACTTTCTTATTGAAGCTTCAATTACTATTAATGGCTGGCATATATTGTCGCGGTCCTTCCAGCTTTAACGATGGATGGTTCGAGTTGCCCCAAGTTAAAGCTTAGTCCCCTTTGGGCATGTGGATTTGCGCATGTGTGTGGGAGCTCGGAGATGCTGTTGTTGTTGTTGCTGTGGTGGTGGGGCAGGAGTGGACAGTTAGATGGGTTGGGAGGGCAGGCAGATACGCGTGCGTGTGGTTAATGTTAATGGGAGCAACGAGGGTTGAGGGACTGTCTCTTTGATGTCCCGTCTGATGGGATAATGTAGTGCTAACTTACTCTCCTCTTCAGCATATCCTTGCCAGTCCTCGTATCTACCGCCTTATCGGATTTTGGAAGGGGTGGACTGCTGCTACACAAGCACACACGCATGTAATGGCTTGATTTGTCCATACTGGTGGTTTGCCGAGTGCAGCAGAGCTATACTTTTAAACGCTACAACATTTCTCTTCAGGTCATTTATTTAATTTTCTTTTTCTAGCAAATTTGGCCACACACGCTACAAACAAATGGGGCATAAACTGGGTACTGAAAAAAGTTATGATACGCAGCTTTGTGTTTTGATTTGCGAATTGGCCCACCACTGATGTCGTTTTAACTGTGGACACTCTGCTATGCTCATCAGAGTAGTAAAGCTCCGTGAGGAACGGCATGCTAGTACGTTTCAATGACTGTGTTTCGGACATCGCACAGTGTTTTGTATCAGTTTTATAATAAGTCCATAACGAGATTATAACACCGCTTTGAAGTGCGGCTAAATAATAATTATATATGTGAATCCGTTCATTAATAATAATATATAATGATCCCAAATGTTGAAACGTTGGCATGTTTTGCATAACACGTCGTTGGACGCAATTTATAACGAAGGTACCTCAGAATCCGACAGCTAATAAATCTGTTATCGGCGCATTACATCGCGATCCAGCATAATTAGAAGCGTCGCAAACTAGAGTTTGATACTTCGAAGGTTTAAATGATTTTGAAAGACGCTCAAATAAAGACCTCTTTCCACTTCAATCCCCTTGGCAGACTATAGACAAACCTTTTCTAGTCATATCTGGGAGAAGGTTTAAGCATGTACACTGCACAGTATCATGAAAGTTTGACATGAATGCAGCTCGCAATAGAGCCGTTCCACTGTTACCGTTGAAATAGCATTGGTGGCAAGAAATCCACAGATCTATTATAGGCATTGTTACTCTATAAAGACCTACGCGAGTGGGATTTTCTTTCAGGATGATTGGCTTAACAATAAAATATCTCACACAAATTGATCACTTTCAGCTCTTACATACGTCAAAAAGCTCGTTTTTTTCATAAGCGCTTTTTGTGAACTCAACTTTGTTTATTCTGGGAAACATCAAAACAACGCGTCAGATTTCGCTGTGAGCCTAAGAACACGACCTGACATGCACTGAGTAAGGGCCGTAAACGCGGCTGTTATTTGCGGAATGATAGGTCACTGCATCAGCAAAACTATCGGTCTTTGCAATAAGCCCCTTAAAAACTGGAAGCTCGTTTCCAATGGAACAGAAAACAGGGTATGCAAACAAACTATCTACCTAACGCCAGTCCATAAAGTCAATGTCCCCCTAGCTGTAAATACCACCTTGTACCCGCTTCGCTAAACTTCTCCGTGAGTGACTCCACAGACGTAGTAAAAGCATTGAAGCAAAAAAAATCCGACGAAACACTGGAAAGCAATCAGTGCTAAGAAAAGCTTAACAATGAAGCGATTGACATGATATGAATAGGCACAGACGATGCGGCAGTGGTGCTGAAGTGACTAGACTCTAGCAGCGAGATGCAGCTACTAATTTTGAGGCTATATGAAAAATCCTGGCTCCGTTTTAAAATGGGACACTACCAGTTTGTTGAAAAGCTGGCAAAACATTCAGAAAATGGACAAGTTACCATGGGCAGGCTGTGTGAGGAGTGAAAATTACTGACATTATAAGTAATAAGATCAGTAATGGAAGCCATTGAGGACTATATTTCATGCTCTTTCCACGGACAATGTCTACATCGCTGTTAATCACCATACGAGTGCCAGACTGTCTTCCCCTGATGCAACTAGGATATAGGAGCGGTTAGGTAAGAATACCCTTGAGCCACTCTATCCATGCCCGCACGATAATGCAAGTGCGTTGCATCATGTTGCGCTTTTAAAGCCGCCAAAGCGCCAATTCAATGTTCATCTGAGTTTTCTGACACGACTTAGCGTTCCTGCCTCATCCACAAAAAAAACGACCCGATCTATCTCAAATTGGACCACAACCTTGTGAAAGAGCAGTTGGCTGAAGTACTTGGTATTAAGTTTGGCATATGAAGTAGTTACCTGTGAAGTGTACAAATTAAAAACGATGAATGACCTCCCACCGTATCCATCACGGTTGATAAACTTATGTGATTTTTGTTGCAGCGAGAGTTTGATTTGATGCAAAAATACGTGCTGGCTTGAATGTGTGTACAACCACTTTGCATTATAACAAAACCTACTGTTACAGCTAATGCTTTCGTGGACCCTTTTTTGCAGGCAAGTGTGTTACCTTAGACGGAGCGATAAAGTGGCAGTGAGTCGAGGGAATTTTCATTCAGTAGCAGAGAGTATCGTTCCTGGTGCTGCAATCTCAATTTTTAAGGGGAAGGTAAGGCGCACTATGATGAGGGAAACTGCCTTAACAATGCCACCTGTTCAAACAAAAGGGAGTAGCAGAGTGCCTCCTTTTATTGCCCACATAATGGCAATGTGCGCGCGCGTGCGTACATGCGCACACGCATGAAGCCGTAAAGCGCGCCTTTTCCGTCTAATTTACGCGTCGCAATTGAGACGTCGTCTACTAATAGAACATGCCATCACTAAAAATAGATAGACAGGTTCCGTGCAATTACACTGCCATTAGGGGTGTGCAAACCACTATCGCACGCATGTCGTTTAGTTACTTGGTGAATTCATTGAGTTGATTCGACTTCCAACCTTATGTACATTATCCAGTGGTTATTGCTTGCTTCACTTCCACCTAACACATCCGTGGCGAATGACGCTGCGCCCTGAACTTAACTAGCAATTATAGTTTCCTTAGTAAAGCTTCAACAAGGTTATCCAAGCATTGAACGACAACCATCAACACAGCCAGACAGCAACTCAGTTCTGACCTGCTAGTGCCCAAAGGAAATCGCTGATGCGCTTTCAAATAAAGTTTCCGTTCATAGACCAATGAATGTTTAACCATCAAAGGCCTGTAGCGACAAAGTTTTTGGTATCCTCATATTATATTTCGGGTATTTTACAGAAAGACAATTTATTTTAAGTAAAGTCAATGGTGAAGCGAGTAAAAAAGACGTTTTCATTAAAACAAGCGTAAACCATCAAGATCGCTTGCATTTACCACACCACCGGATTCGTGAATGGGCCATATATGGGAGGTTAAGTGAAAAGCGCGGCGTCGAGCACCGACAGTAAGAGTTGGACGATGGATAAAGGCCGCGGCAGCTGTCGGGTAGAGAAGACAAAAGTCGACCAAGGCCTCACAAAGTTTGTCAATGAGTCAATGGGTGCTTTTGCTTTGTGTGTATGTAGACACTGTCCGAATATGCTTTGCTGTGGCTGGACCAAAAGTCTGAGATGCAACTTTTTCCGAATTCACAACTGTACTTCGATTTAATTGGCAAATAATTGTATTAAAGTGAGTCCATTGCGGGAAATTGCGCTTCACCTACCCAATCAAGTTCGCTTATTTGCAATAAGGCATGTAGGGACTGTCATGTCTTGTTGGAAACATTGGGTTAGCGGAAAATTACGGTGCACTTCTGAGGCAGGCTTTGCGACAAATTCTTCGCAATACCTCCTATCAGGCCTACGAGTCAGACGGGGATCTGTCTGAATTACCCTTTGGTGCGGCGAACAGCTCTCAACCAATTCCCATGCATTCACAAGGCACTCCGGAAATATGGGACTTTAGCTTTGCTTCCAGTTAGGTATACATTAGGAAGGATTTCACAACTAATATCATAACAATCTTTATTGGATGATAGACGAACACAAGATATGAGAATATAAATCCAGCACCGCGACGTAAGTTGTGGATGAATCACTTTGTGCTTGATGCTTTCACAATATGAATCTATATATGTCACCACCGATAGAACAAAAAAATAAAAAACACTTAAAGCTTGTTCAACATTAGCAGTACATTCACATTACCCATCCATGATGGTCGCTGGAAAAAGCATCTGCATTTTCTTGTTTAAAGGCTTCGTTCAACTGGTGTAAATGAAGACATTGTCCCCGATTTTTATCCTTTCCGTGACTTAAAAATATTATATGACAAAATTATATTCAGAACTACGGCATCAACCTACGCTTTAGCTATCACAGTAACGATAGTGATTAGTCGATCACCATTGCTGCCTTAAAGTTTGTATGATATGTTTTAGAAGCATAGATGAATACGACTTCAAATGGCAACACAAATACACAAATTGAAGGTGACAAGGGAAGGCGGTGGGTGTACTGCGTAGAATGCGATGTGCTCAACTCGGCCATGACATGAATGCTCACATGTGTCCCCTCTCGAAATGGGAAAACAAAAAATTTCCAGATTTTCTTTCCTCCAAAGCATTCCCTGGAATTCATAACTTCTATTGCCGTTTGATGCCTCCATTTAAACATATCTTTTATCTCACTTCAGGTAGCTTGAATTATCCCAGCAAGTAAGACTATCATACGCTGAGCCATCACCATACCCAAGAACTACGACTCTGCGTCTCCAGAATAAGGTATTAAATTGTGGGTTATTCAATCACTAAATTAAATTGAGAATATGATTTTGTAGTATCACCCGGTCGGTGCAGTAAATTTTACAAATAATTAAGCGTCAAGCATAATCTTAAGTAAAGTAAGTTCAGCAAAAAAACCTGAGATAAAAAGATGGAGAAGTCGTGGAAATAACCAAATGTAGCCGTTGCTGGTGACGATAAAAGAGCTTTGGAGAGTATCGAACGTCAGAGCTGCCACATCAGTTGGAGTGCTGTCTTGTAATTCGAAATTGAGACATGTGACTCAACGCAACTTCAGAGATTTAAATATCAGACAATGGCATTGGATTACCAGCTTACAGATTTCCAATTTAAAGTAAATGTAGCACAAGGTGGGTGAATGAGATTGGTGACAAGACTGCGTTAATCTATCACGATTGGTGGTAACCTTGGTCTGCCTCCTCTGATTACTCTCCGACAGAAATCGCTAGTTTTCATCCACTGCCATTTGCAACGAAGAAATATATATTCTTTAATGCCCCTCAGAGCTCAATTCTTTTTGGAAATTAGCACTCAGATTTGACTAACGCTGTGGACACCGTTATTATCGCTTACATATTTTAAATGTTTAGAGACCTGAAACAATTACATCCGTCTCTCACTTTCAGATTCTTAGATATGAAGAGCGGTGCTAAACAAGCAATAATGCCCGCGAGGCTACTTTTTTGGAACCAATAATGACAATCAATTGGGCTGCAAGTGAAAAAGCTAAACTCACCCCACCTTTCATGGCGACTGAAGTAAAGGACTTGAGGAAGTCTGAAAAGAACAAACAGGATTGTAGCCCCACATTTCTAAATTTTTGTTAGATAGCTAAAAATCACCACTATTGAAATAAATCTTATTTTAGTTAGTATTAAATTAACACAAATGAATGCCGGCATCAATGTGAGAAATTTGAAGAAATTGACATCTGATCCATGCGCAAAGAAACTGATGCCGTTTCGCATTCACACCAAGTTGAAGGAACTTCAGGAAACTCCCATTGCCGCTATGAACCGGCGTCAATCGCTGCGGATTAATAGCAGATATTCACCACATTTGCGCCTTCCTTGAGAATCTGTGGGCACCTACGAGGCCACAGCTGCGGGGAATCGCAGACATTCATTCCCGAAAAGTTTAAACCTATCCGCCTATCACTCGAAATGATTTTAAAAACCTACACTTTCCCTTATTAACAGCACTGAAGACTATTCGTTCGATCCTATTATTCTTACCCTCGGTCATCCAGAGAGAGATAACAAATCCTCTCACCAAAACTATTGGTCGTACGGCCTGCGCTCGACAGACAGAAATTCGCCCCTACGCCTCAGCAGACGTCATTACAATAAAAATAACTTAAACTCCACTTTGTTGGCTAGTCCCGTAAGAATGCCAAGAGCAGGAAACGATCGCACGGCTCGTTTAATGTTAAGCATGAACGGCTAACTTTAGATTCCCGTTACCGACACAACTCTGGTGCATTACCACAAAGGATACATTTAAGACATCCACAAATCAATTCTACCCCTCGCCTCGAATTTTAAAAGAAACCTCTCAAAGTAAGTGTTCTTTTTTGATCGAGAAGGATGAGGGTAGAGGGACAGGAGGGTTTCAAAAGGCAGCACATTTGATAAACCTCCAAGACAGGACTCAATGTGGTAGTGTGTGAGCAAATACTGCGAAAGAGACAAACAGTTGTCGCCTTCTCAATAGCTATTGATGTTGTTGATTTTAATATAAGATAGAGGCATATATATTGGTAACGATAATAATATTCAGTCCCTCACAAAAAAATAGTGGGCATAATGTAAAGAAGAGGAGGCGGAGGGGCGCGGGTAGATGAAATCATAAATTATTAAAATTGGCGTGATCACGGGCGCAGTACTCTCTTTGGAACGCAGGCACACGCGCAGAGCTTCGTAAAAGAAATACCAACCGTGCTGGTGTGGGTGAGTGTGCGTTTGTGTGGGGAGTGAAGCGAGACGATTGGCAAGTGGGATAGGCGATGCAGGGCAGAGATGGGAACGGGGAAGTATTGCACAATTTTTACAGTGTTGACATAAATGAGATGAATTGAAACAGTACTGTCGCCGTCGTCGTCGTACTCTCGTTATATGCTCGAAATGAATAAGCAGAGGCATACCAAGGGCAAGAAAGGACAAGCAAGCGGACTATCAAGCGATTTCGTCGTTCAGAGGGTGTAGAAATACGAGCCGCTTGAATGATTTGGAAATATACTGAGGGGGTGGGAACATGCACACACGCACATTTGCGCACGCACTTCCTCTCCCCCTTCACGTGCCTGTCGGGACGCTACGCACGCGCACAAGCAAGTGACGATCAATAAACCAGTTAAACATGCGCACAAGCCGCGCGCCTTCGTTGCGATGCGCAAGCGCGCGCTATCGATTTTTGGACAAACACGTCCGCGCGCAGATGCGCGTACGGAAAAAAATCGCACGCACACACGCGCGAATAAACATGTGTTTACAAACACCCACTCAAGAGTGGGCAAGTAGGGATTGCTCACAGACACGGATACAGCTGATTCTAGAATGCAGTCGAGGGGATATACAAAAATATGTTTGTTTTTCGTCTCTCAGGCCGGGAGATTCGTGCGCACGACCTTCTCGCATGTGCGCCAGATTACGCCGCGTGCCTGTCCAGGTGAAGTTGTCGAATTTCCTTCTTTGGAGTACACAGGGATGCAAAAATATGCTTATGTGTATAGGGAAGGATAAAATTTCCCGATAGGGAAATGCTCTTTTTTAGTGTTTCAGAAAATGGCTAGTGTCAGAATAGTCATGCGGATCGTAACTGTGTGACGTTAAAGATGATGACAATAACGACGACTGCGACATCCAGATAGGATTACCTTCTTTTACGGTCTCAATGCTTGGTTTGAGGGAGTGAAATGGTGGTGTGAGAAAGGGCGCGGGTTAGTGTCGTCGAAAGCGCTTCAGCGGAACGGGGACTGAGGGGGAAGTGGAGGGGAGGCTGCCGGTAATTGAATTTACGGAGTCAAGTGTAACAAAGGAGTTGAAGTTTTCGACGAGGGGGAGATCAGCCCGTGAGGGAAAGCCGCCAACCGACATCGCACCGGGAACACATCGTCGTGGAACCCCTAAAAGATGTGTTTGTTTGCGAAGAAAAACAAATAAAAACTCAAAAAATTAAGCCTCGCTATTATTATTATTATTATTTTGCTACTACACAAAACAAATTCAAGTTGCGGACGCAGTCCAGTGTAATCAACCCCGATAACAGCTTTAATAATAACAGAGAACTTTAAAGTTTGTGATAGCATGTTATTTTAAAAGTGATGTGACATCAAGTGAAGTGTGGTATTAAGTGCAATCTTTTCTACAGCATTAACCGACTGTGATAAAATCATGGATCAAAGTAAAGCCCCTGAGAAGACACGAAAATGACCAGGGAATCGGAAATAGTTATTAACACGAAGCCGCAAAAGCTGGTCATGACAAGGACCACCCCGCGACTGGGCCTAATTTAATCAGGGTCCACTTAAAAAGCAAGGTGGTTGCATGAGTAAACTTTAACCAAACAAAATCATTTATATGCGAACATCTATTCGAGAAAAAAGACGATTGAGATGAAACATCTGCCCTTTATTCAGCATGAGTGTTCATGTTAACTGTGCCACCCTCCCACCCGGTTCCAATCCATTGTACGCTAAACATACGCGTCCCTTCTTTCTTCTCTCCTTTCCCCACTCCCTCACCCCATTCTTCCTTTCGGCAGATCGTGAGTTTTGGCCTTCTGTGATAGATTACCCCTACGGCAGACACTAGAAATAACCTCAGCAAGAACCGTTGCAGTGGCAAATAGGGAACTTTTTGAAGAAGTCGGAATTAATGCGATGAAGGGAATAGCGCTATTGAAGTTGAGGAACATGGAGTGGGTAGGTTGGATGACGACTGAAGGGGCGGGTGAAACAGATTTCCGGAAAACTTCCAATATCGATGGAAAAATAGCAACTACGGTTAAAGTAGGATAAATATGAACAATAGCAGCAAAACAATACTTCCTTAACTTTATGGAAGCTTTCCTCCGTGGGTCTCTCAAGGTAACAAACTGAAGTTTAGAAAAATGTTAGTTTTCTTCAAATTTCTTTCACCAATCGAGGGGATATTTGGGAATATAAAGGCCAATTGGCGAAGAAAAAAAGATTGCTATTGGTGCACTAACAGCTTAACATAAGAGTACCTCTAAAATAGTTAAATTTATGAGAAAGTAAAACGAAGCCATTCAAATGGGTAGTGTTGAGCAAACAAAAAATTTTAGAGAAAAAAGAACAAAACACTCCAACCACGTCGGCAGGCCGATGGAAAAATGAGGACAAAGTATGTCTCATCTAGGTAGCTCAGCTTGGTTCAAGCCACAAATGAAAATTTAACTAGGCAGAGGCTTTAACGTTTTTGCAGTACGATTGCTTTGAATTCAAGTGCTCAAATAAACGAACAATTAGGATAAAAGGGGTGCGTTAATCATAGACATTAGTGAATTCGGCAAGGCGTTATAGCACGAGGAAAATAAGATGTCTTATCTGATAGTACATTTTAATTCATAAACTTAGCACTTTCACCCAATGAAAGCCTACGTCTCAGAGGTAAAGCAAAATTTTCAGACCTTCACTAGAGACAAGAAGATCATAGCAGAACCATAGCACTTCATTATTCCGTTACGCATTATTAACATCCAGTTCCTCATCATGGTAAACTTCTACCACAGTTTTTTCCCAAGTAAGGATACGATTGAGACCTTATAGGAACTCGTCGAAATCCAAAAGTTAGCTATTTGCAGAATTAAGACTAAATAGCAACTAAAATATAAAATTATTTTAGACGAAATAAATACGATAACAAAAAATTGTTTGAAAATTGGTCACCTGGCCGCGGCTGGAAGGTTTCTCCAGCTCCTCCGCCACAGGTTTGTGCAGAGTTGGTATCCCCGCTACCACTGGTAGTACCGGTATCTCCGACAGTGTCTCTCATGGAGAAATACATGGACGAGGGGGTGTGTTGTGGGTGCTGCGGGTAGTCATCCATCACCGGAGCCAGGACACTGCCCCCAGCCGAGCGCTGATCCGACAGATTCCCACCATCCCAAGGCGTCGTATTCACTCCCTCTCCACCGGCCGAATAATTCACCGTGGGAGATTTACGCAGCTGCAGCGGTCCGTCGGGCTCAGAGCTCATAGGAGAAAAGAAGTCGTTGCTAGTGGTACTAGTAGGACAGAAAAGAAGGTCGGGAGGAGGTGGAGGTGGGGGTGCCTGGGGATGGGGTATCATCTGGTGCTGTGGTCTCGAGTGAGCGAACAGTGCATCGTGAGATGATGTGGTGGGGCTGATCGATTTCGTGCGCAGACCCGGGGAGGAGGAAACCGAGGCAATGTGATTAGAAGTATGTTGGAGGTCAGAGTCGGAAAGATAGGACCCACCACCTCCGCTGCCACCACCATTGCTACTGCTGCCTCCCCCACTGCCAGAGGGCACCACCATTAGATTGCTACGTGGGTAGGCGGCGGAACCCGAGGCATGTCTGGTGTGAGGGTTACTGAAAGGACTGTTCGTGTAGCCGCCAGCGGCAGAAGCACAACGTGAAGACTCCTGTGCTGCAAATGGAGTCGAGAGGTTCGGGTTGGGGCGATGCTTTGCTGCAGGCACCTTCAGAAGACTAGACCGACCACACAAATACGAACGGGGGTCGAAATCCGAATCCACGAAGTAGCCGTCGGTAATAGCAAGAGCTGACGCAGGCTGCAAGAACAGAGTATACATACTTTGTAGTTGCGTACGAGGCCAGGTGCTTACACCTCATGAAGGTTTAGATGACAGCTCTCAAAAGAAACATCCGTAGATGAGTATTAAAAACAGCAAGATTGTCAAATTGTTCTCGCGAAGTTTTCGTTTCAACACACGAAATGCCGACGCTTTAGCGCATGTAAACAGGTCCATAGTGAATGGTAAACAGCACGGAGGCGAATGACACAGCAAAGTAGTGATACTACAAAGAATTAAGTCTTGCTCGGTCAAACGTTAGAAATTCGCAAAGACACTGCTAAACGCTTTTCCTTCTTCCGAAGGGGTTCGTGTCCTGTACTAACTGACGGTAGTCACTTTCCGAAGGAGAGTTTCCTGAACCGGCTACCCGCAGTTGTTGGGCAACGTTTGACACCTTGCTTTTTAAATTAGCGTGTAAGCTTTAGTAGAATCACTTTTGTTAAAGTGTAATAGCTTAAAAACGGGCTTACTTTATGGTGTTCAATGCGGTGGGTCAATAAATTTCATTCTTGCGACAAGGCTCACCGAAACATACTAGCCTTCGCTTGATGGTTAAACTAGCTCAGACGAAAATGTAAGGTTGATGAGTGATTAAAAGCGCTCACTCAGTCGAACAGAGAAACCAGTTGTCTGGAGCTTTGTTTAGTACAAACCGAGAAGCCCTGATTATAAAGCGAAATGTTTGAAGACGTAGCACAATGACCAATACATCTCCGATTTGAGTGGTGTATGACCCTGTCTTTCGAAATCCGGACACCAGTCAAAGATCAGTTCAAGGTAAGTATGTCACGCAATAAACTTAGGGCAGTTTAGCCTTCCAAAAAGTTATGATCAAATTTCATGTTCCTACCTCTCGTTCTTGAGAATGAGAGGTTGCCTTAGCATGAGGGTAAACAAGGCGCGAAGGTTTGAACTCGCAGCACCGCAGTAAAAATGCACTGGCAAGTAAATCATGTACTGGCAAGTACATACATGTTTTACAAGAAAGCCGTTTCAGTTACACGCTTAGAAGGCCATGGTGTTGTTGAATATATTTAGTTGAAATCAACACCATAGAAAAAATACATAGAGGATAACTTTTCAACACAAGCTTAAGATTAAAATATCCAACGCATGTACCTATTTCAATCAGATGAGTATGGTGCGCGTGGGTGATAACTTGAGGTATTTTTAGACTAAAATGTTGAATCCATGAGTGAAGTGCATCCCCACTTTTGAATATAACTAAAATGTCAGAATATCCATAAGACTTACCAAAACAAGGCATAGGGTTGGCTGAATTTTGTCGATAGTGTTAATGACAAAGAGGGGAATAGCCTTTCAACCAAATTCAAACCTGATTTTATGCATCTTCATCGTAACTCGCAGTACACTAGGAGTCCTACATCGCCAAAAATACCACCTTCCGAACAGATAGTCGTGCACCGCGGTGAAAAGAAATGGCTTCTTTCTGAAGACTACCAAATTACGTACCTGAGAATTTGCAAAAATGAAAGTTGAATTTATTGGAAAAGGAAGTAAAATCAACAAACAGATCAAATAGATGGAATTTTGAATTCACCGAGATGGCAAAACTGTGAAGCAGGGCCAATATCGGAAACCGTTTAATTCTGTATTCAGCACAAAAGCTCCAAAAAAACCTATCGAAAAGGATAAAGTATTACCCCCAAATAATGCAGCCAAAAGCTGAACTTAAAATGCAAAAAGTTAGAAACAAAAAGTTAATACTAGAAAGCCAAAGAGCCGACAATTAGTACAGTAAGACACTATCGCTACATGCGCATTCGACTACCCGCGCATTCTGCTAAAGTGAGAATGTATATTTGAGTCATAATCTTGCACAATAGATGAATAGAATGGGAGCGCAACTGATAGGAACTGGGAGGATGTGCAACAGTGATACATGAAAGCACGCAACAGGCCAATATTCGCGAGAGCTCGAGATTCTACAACTTTACCACAAATCATATCACACCCTCACACCATCAGGCAAAATTTCATATTCTGATGCTAGCTGCTTTCATGATACATTTGATACTCTTCAAAGGATAAATTCAATGTTATTTTTAATATTCGTAATTGTCCCGTTAATTATAGGCAAACAAACATTTAGCATAGATTTCAAAATGCATAATTCATGCCCAGCACAACCGAGCGCTCTAAATTACACCTCAAGGAGGCAATATGGAGGCTTGGGGTGCCCGAAAGAACTATTGACGAGCAGTAATTTAAGCACATGGTTCCCGTTCACATTTCGAAATCAGCTAAATCGGGCACAAAATCCTGCGTTTAACCATGTTAAGATATTTTTATACCAATAATTCCTCAAATTTTGGCTGAGCATCGCAATGTGCAACGCAGTTACGAAACTTGACACAATAAAGGGGAATCAAAGTTAATGATAGCGTCAAGAAGGATTATTGACGCCGGTTTTAGCTGGATGAACCAACCTTCAGGAGTAGCAGGCTCCGTCAGTGCCGGTAATTCACGGCCTTCATCTTAAGTTACTTCCTAGCTGCTGTATCCAGAATATTGGAAGATTTAGAGCTGATAAAGGTGGTGAAATGGAACATACTCGACAATTGGCAACACACACGGATTCCGTGAAAGAGCCTGAGGAGAGCACATAAAAAAGTACACTTGAAGTTAAGAAGGTTCTTGGCTTCTTGCACACAAAACCACTTTGACAAAACGATTACTTCCACGCATATGAACACAAAAATAATTTCTTATGTATGAATTATAGTTGATGGCCTCCTTAAACTCTGAAGAAGGGAACTCAAAAAATTTAAAAATGATTTAAAGAGAATAAAATCTAGAGAGTTGGGGAAGAACAAAGACTGCTCATGAGGTTTCAATTGCTAAAACAGGATAAATTTGTCAAATAATAATCAAGGCGGATGAACACCACATTTGAGGTTGGGTAAAATGTCAGCAGAGCAGCGAAACTACACACAAAGGTGAACTTATCGGTAAGTTTGAAAAATACATCCCAGAAGTTCTGCACACTGCCAAACGTGTCTTGACGCTGGAGATTAATAAAAGTACCTCACGATACTATAACAAACTATTCGCCACATTACACTTTCCGGATTTACCATTAGCTTTAACGTACAGACTTTGGTACACCGAAGTACGTACACATATACCGAAACTATCTCACCGATTAAAAGTGGGAAGGGACTGTGTAATCCTGCTAGTCGACGATGTAGATAATTTTAAGGATAAAAGGGGAAAAGTTAGAGGAATGAAATCCAAAAAGCAGCCGCTGATCTCAAATACTTATCCAGGTATTTGCACCCAAAACCACACATAAATTCACATATGCACAGCCCAGAGGCCAGGATATGTCTGCATTAGCGAAAAAGAAGAAGCGCATCTGTTTGGCATGACCCACAGATGGGCTGAAAGCAGAGAAATAACCGTAATTATTTATCTACATCCAACTGGATGTTCACACACAGATGCCCGCACCATCAACAAATCAAATAATCCCGAAACACTCCACTCCCCCACCTTTCTGAAGCGTCAAGGCTATCAGAACTTCAACGGTTTCGCAAAATATGGGTAAGTTAAGGATTTTAAATTTGCTTTTCCTTCACTATCCCCAAGCCTTTATAAGAAAGCACATGCATGGGAACTTTAGGATCTTGGTGAAATAAGCCTTTCTGAGGAGGCAATGAGTTGGCACACTTATTTGGGGTATATGGCTAAATCAAACAGTCGGTCATCCAGAGTACGGTTTGAAATGGTTAAAGATAAATGAGGTAACATATAGTGAAAGGGAACTCCACCGTTCGATCCAACATAAAAAGAAGAATCACATGCTACCCAAAAGAGATGGGTAAGTTTTCACAGGTTGACTGCGATAAAAATTAAAAGCTCATACTTTGAATTCGATTCAATGACTGTGTTAACAGCAGCTTCAAGACACCATAGGAAATGCGTTAATCAGTTCATTTAGAATGTCCTCCTTCTGCTGCATAAGCCTAATGATTAAGTGTTACAAAGAAGGAGTGCTAGCTATATTCTTGGTGCAACTTGATCCCACCTCGCCACCGCTTTTTACAGCAAAAATATACATTCAGGCGATTCAGAATCTAGCCGAGCCCGTATAAAACTAGTGGTCATGCAAAGAATTTTGGGAGTGGAAATTTCACAAGCGCCCTTTTTAAAAATGACAATATTAGTAATGTGGATGATGTGCTGAAAAAATGAAATTGAGATAGTGCGTTTTTTTTATTTACATAAATAATGACAAAATGATAAATAACTGCAGACATGACTTTCATCTGAAAAAAACATCTTTACTGGGACGGAGAAGTAGGTGCACTAACATAGGAGGTGAATGTTACTTCATTCACAAAAATAAACTTCACCTCCTTCACCTGACACAATATGAGTGAAGTGATGAACGTGCTACATGAAATAAAAGGTCTTTAATGTAATAATAAAAGCAATAATAGTTCACTCATTGATAGTAAAAGCTGGCTAACATATGCATAAATTTCGAGGTCTGATAGCTCCGAACCCCTGGCTAAACATAATAATAACAACTAAGATTCGATCTAATCTAATAGTACACCACGTTCAACGATTCTAGAGCCCTCAAACTGAGGCAGAAAAGACTACCTCCCATGGGAGCTTTAGAATTACAAGAGACTTCATATCAAGCATCTACAAAAACAGTTCAAAGCCTATTTGATGAAGGATAACCGCAGAAGTAAAAGTAGTGACAGTAGAAGGCCTCAGACATCCGAACCTGGAACCGTTAAAGACCAAGTGTACAATGAGTCCTTAAAACCAAAATGATGCGGCATAGTTTTATCTTTCAAATTACCCCAAGTCTTCAAAGGCATTTATAAATCGAATGATCTTGTTAATAAGCAGTTATCTTAACTAGCGGTTAAAGCATATCAGCATCTATTTACAGCTCATATGGAAATAGGGTATGAGTAAAATAACCCCGTGCAACGCGTGGCCACTAGAAAGCCTGCATTAGATGAATTAATGGAGGTTCGATTATGCCAATTAAGGCAACGTACCCTATAGTCCACGTAATAACGTTGTGGATTCTGGAAAGAATAGGTCAGTGAGAAGTAAAAAATGGAAGTTTGTTTTGGATATTGGGGAAGACTTGGTAATTATTCGACTAAATACACACATTATTTTAATTCTTTAGATCGATGAGTACAGACTAAGCCGAATAGTGCAAACGCACTAATTTTCGTGTTGATTTGGGTTGCCAATGTTCGGAAAAAGCACAAAATTGTCTTACCCTGACCATTAAGGGGGTTCCTGCATGTTCGCTCAATCCATCAATCTCCCTGCCTCCAGCACTGCTCTGTTGGCCATCCGGATTCTTGTCGGAGCAATTGACAATATCATTGATCTCCTCTCCTAGTCCCACCTCGTCTTGTGACTTCATCAGACAGACTTCGGGCGGAGCCACGAGGTCTGGTAGTCTAGTGTGCTGCTGGCCAGGGGGAGGCAGGACGAACATTTTCGTGCTAGGCACATAGCCCGAGGGTCCCTCCTGCTGTGGCTGACCAAATTGACCGAAAGGAAGCGCTCCTGATCCCGAGTCTACGACGGAGTAGTCGCTGGGTAGGTCGGGGGCTGCGAAGGCGCCAGACAGTCCTCGTCATCATCTTCCCCTTCCTCCACCAGACCACCGCCCCCATCGCCGCCACTACCGACGGTAGTGATGGTATTACCATTGCCAGTGGCCACTATGGGCGGACGCAGGAGACCGTCTAACGCATCCGAACCATGACCAGAGGAGGCCGCCCCAGTACAGTAAGCAAAAACATTCGCAACAGCAGCCACTGCAGCGCTGGGCGTCTTCTGGTGGTAGTCGAGAGTCGGTGCTGCTGGCGAGCTTCCACTGGTGTCCGATAGGCCCGTCGAATTAATGGGCAAGTTATAGGATTTGTTATCCCGTTTGCTCAGCATCTACAAACATTAACTTCCATACTGTAACTCCGAACCCCTCCCAATTTCCATGACGTGTTAGGGTTCCCGTCCAACGCGAGTAGTAAAAACAAAATTGGTCATAAGTTTGATTCAAGAGCGAATTTGTACAACCATCCAATAAACTTCGAAACAAAGCCTAAAATCCAACTAGATATTCTTTTCCAAGAGTGTAAGGGTTTCGTGACCGAGTTAATTGCAAAGTTTTTGAGAATCGAGCTGTGAAAATCAACACTACTTATCTAGCACAGCTGTTTCACATCACGATTTGAAATATGGCGAGAATAGTTACTCTCACAGCAAACTAGTTGGAAAACCTTTCCACACGAGACACAAATGTATGCCTAAAATGATAATAGACACAACAAATGAGGCCCCAAAACATCTTGTAGACTTTTAGTGGCGTAGCTTTCAACACCGCTAAGCAAATGTGAGTCCAGGGTCTTGTAGTGCTAATCGGCGTTAAGGGTGATTGAGCCAGAACGTCCTGTATTTGAAAATCATATGATTTAACGCTCGAACATTGGGACAAAAAATTAAACGAATAACAAAGCAATTAAACTATTGCAAAAATGTAATGGATATGCGCGGGTGGTTTTGATCGGTGACGAAGATGTAAGGCTAAAGACAGACAACAAATACCCACGTGAAGTCAGGGTTTGAAACACTCCAAACAAGAAAGTACACACTCAAGAATACTAAGGATAGTGTCAGATGTACCTTGCAAGAACAAGTATCAAAACAGCCAAAATGCGGATTTTACACTAAGCAGAGGGGAAAGCAACCTGAGGGGTTCCAGTTCTTTATAAGGAACGTTGCAAAAAATCCACAGATCAAAATTCTTTGAAGACTTATCCTCTCCTCAGGTGGCCGTTGGATAGGCGGTGAAATGAGTAGTTATAGACGTAACTGGGTTACTGGTGTGGTGATTAGTTCCTTCGCATCTTGCTTTAAAGCATGAGTCCAATTATTGGGAACACAAATGCCAGGAATTCCCGTTTGTTTCAGCAACATATTTTAGGTATCCAAGATAAAGGCAACAGACTATATTACGCACTTTTAAGGACATCAGAAAAAAGCTTACACTACCCGCTAAATATTACGAAAAATAGAGATGGTCCGAAAAATGACAGTCCTGTACAGCACAAATTTTATGGGGTTAATGGATCACCACAGATTAGCTTCAACCGTTCATCAACGCCTCCTTTGCATGCATTCCTTTAAAATCTCCAACCCTTCCCGAAGGCGTAAGAAAACCAAAATAGCTCATTTTTTCATTGTATTATGAATGTGAGGGGTGCTTGCACCGGCAATGCGGTTGCAAAAAGGAAATCAAACTGCGTGAGACATTAGTGTAGGCGGATCCCACGGAAGCTAACCAGTTGGATAATCTGCATAATATCGCGGAATGAATTCATGCGAGAGAGGACACAGGAAACATACCAGATGCCAAATAAGAATTTACTGGGAAGCATTATAATAATTGGTTTACTCACCTACTGCGCACGCTCGGAATTCGTATCAAATTGTACGTTCACCCCATTCACTGAAATTTACGTCGCTTCACAGCACTGTCTGGAAAAAAACTAGCAATAGAAATCATTGTCGATCCCACGCTGTGTTCTCAAAAAATTCAATAACTAACGTGACAGTTTCCGCTTTTCCGTCGAAATTTTATTTCATACTCAAATCTAAAGCTCTATTCTTTTCCGCAAAATTGTACGAACACGAAGTACCCTGCACCAAAAACAACTAGGTATCGCTAACCATGTAACAAGGCCGTTAATCTTTTAAACCATTCTCGTAGAAATCATTGCGGATGTGGCGAATCCCATCCACCCTATTTAACAAAAATAAATTCAAGCCTTATCACCGTTTCATGAAAGCGAGTTAGCTATCACTACACTTTGCTACACCAGTTTTCAAGGTTTACGAAAGGTCAGCTACCAAAAATTGTGAATGATCACAAAAATACTAAGCCGACTCAATTTCACGAGCGAGATTCTGCATATGGAAGAAATATTAATCGAGCTGCTTATATCGCCATACATCTGACCGACTGCGATTTCAATCATTCGAATGTTCATAACACCGACATGAAAGACCCAAACTCTCAAGCCAAAAACAAGCATTTTGAAGGCTCTTGCCTAAATCATCGCCAGCTGGAAGAGAAGCTGAGGTCTGGAGATGCGTAGGCCAGCAGATGTCAACTGCTACTAGTGTCACAAATGCACCCAGTGGCGGAAAGAATTCAACTATATCCCATATTTGACTGGACATGCGTGAATACACGACGCGTTAGCGTGCATCGTTATAAATGCATGGGCGAGTGCGCCCAACCACTGTCCCCCGTTCCTATCCCCTTCTCCTGAGGCCCGAATACACCATCACGCTCCTGCTGACGTACATACGTACACGACCAACCCAATGGAGTATCGTGCAGCCAGAAAGAGGCGAAATTAGCGACCGAGGCCCAAGTACATTGCCAGGTGAAAGGCGTGCAACGACTCAAACCTGAGCTTGCGTAGAAAAGTGCGCAAAAGGGGTCATTTGACACTAGTCGTAATATTTTGACTGACCTCTGAGGTCTCACATAAGTAATGAACAGCCAAGTATATGATTGCATGTAAAAATAAACCAGAGAATTATTTGCTCGAGCCCTATTTTGTGTAAGATAAACAAACTACATAGAAATTAACTAAGCTGACTCCGATATTTGTCAGCTTTGTTCAACGAAACTCTTTGGGAATCTGCAGATTAAAAACATCCCGAAATGCGAGTAATAGTGCACTTTTTAAAACAACGGCAATCTGAGATAAATTTTTAGTCCATGCATGATGAGCGTCGACTGAACGTTCCAAAAAAAATTTTTTTGGCACCCGCCACTGTTCAGTACCCAATTCAAGCAGGAGGCGCAAAAACAATGCGATAATGATCTTGACAAAATCGTAACAAAAATCAGCAACAGTGAGGAAAGGGTGGCCCTCTACTACACATAACCTGAAGTTCCGGACGCTTTGAAGAAAGCACCCTCCTTGAAGTCACGGGTACGAATGAAGCTGGTTGGACTTTGGCCTTAGACTGCCGTATGCTCAAACCAAGTCGCATAAAATTAAAAAAATGGATAAGTATCCGATGGCTTGTTAGGATCTTGGGACAGGGAAGCAAAGAGCGTGGGTGTTGGTTAGCCAACCCGATGGAAAATAGGTCAATTCCCAGTGGAAATCAAATAGCCAAGTGATGAACCACTTCTTTGCTCTGGATAAATACGCTTCTATAAACATAAAAATATCGCTTTCCAAAGAAAGTTAGATTCATTCTTTACCTTAAGATGCTTAAATAAGTCAAATTACGGGCTGAGGAATCGAATAAAATTAAAGGCGTATACTTTAAAGTAAAGTAGGATGCAGAAGGTTGGGGTTAAAAGCCCACTATCTTTCTCAGATGTGCTTTAAAATTGGGCATTAATAGAGAAAGTGGGAATAAAGTGGCTAAAAAACATAGGATAGATTTGAAAAACAGTGAAGATTGGACAAATATCTGCATATGAAAACGGGTGGTAGGGCTCCGTGCCCCCTATTGATACAAGGACTGATCAAGAGATTAACTAATAAAATGATGGAAAGGTTTAAGAAGTCAGAGAACTGTCAAGACAGAAACTGACACAACCATCCCCATAGATGAATAGAAAAAGTGGGGTTCCAATAGTTTAGAGTTACTTTAATGGTAGCATGATAACTCAAAGATCAGAACATTCTTTGCAGTGGTTACCTTCAATAGTTATTCTACCAAACAAGTTTTCAAAATGTTACTGCTAAATGTATCCATTTCATCTACCAACATCAAATTTACTCTAGAGTATCAGTCTTTATGAATAGCGCCTTTGACGCTCCCAGTGTTGATGGTAAAAACAAGCGAGGGTGATACTTAGCCAGGTGGCCAATTGATAAAATTGCCTCGCGAAAAAAACGCTTGCAAAGTGAAAACAACTGCGGTGATACAGAACTGAAGTGATCCTTCATCACCTATAGCCAAGGGCCGCAGCAAGAAAATCAGATAGACTCTGAGCACTTGCATTTTCCAACTTAAATAGATACAACCGAAGTTCCAGACGCTGTTAAGAAATTAAATTTGGATAATTGTACCAGAAAAAGATTCAATGAATGCTACACACTGACACGGCAATTCCGCTATTGTTAGGCAACTAAAATTAACAAAATACACAAAAACTGGCAAGCAAGTCAGCATAATCACAGTCAAGATTACCAAATCTTGACAAAGGACCACTGGAAAGCGTTATTCAGTTAGCTAAAAGCATAAAAATTGAGACAGTGAGAAAATGCTTATATGGGGCAAGATACAGCGTCCATTCGCCGAAAGCGATTATCCTCAGAAAGGAGCTAGGAGTTGGGAGGAAATGCGCATACAGTGAACCATATGCTGAAATCGCCGCTTAAAAATTAGTATCATTCGATCACGAAATGCTCCTGACCATACCACCATTCACTCGCTAAGAGTAAAATACCTCAAATCAAAAAAACATAAAACTTAGTGCCAGAAGGTATGCACTAATCATGTACCGCATGAGAGCAGTCGAAAATCCACCGACAACTGCAGATCATTCATGTGCGGTCAGGTAATAAGTCAGGGTGGATACAAGACAGAACAGCGTTAAATCATGATAGCAATAATTCTAGACTGTGTGTGTGTGTGTGTAGCTGTGTATGCGCGTGTGCAGATGAGAGCGTCTCAATTAAATTTAAATTACAAAGGTTGTTCTACCCTCTCCCCGAGAGTGACACACAAAAACGCGAGATCACACGAAAAGCTGATAAGTATGCAAACAAAAGCAGCAGTGTTGGCAGTGGCTTTCTCACGACAACTGACCCTCTAACATGACTATTGGATCCTTTTATTCTGTTCACTCCACAATGCACACTTCCATGCATTGAATCCACGGCAATTTTGCACTTATAAAAGTGATTTTCAAGCAACAAGTGTTTCTTTTAGATTACGAGTACCTCACGGTACATTACATGCCGTAACATTATAGCCCAAATTGGTCCTCTAAGATGAAAATGGATACTAGTGGTCAATTATGGACGAGGACGCACGTTAATCAACCCCACTAGTAGCTACACCTCCGGACTTGAAACAGTACGACACCTATCGTATCGCAGCCTTAGAGAATCGACATTGTTCCTTGAACAACTAGAGACTAACCGTAACGGAAAGGTTCACACAATCAGGTAGACCTGACCATTAATTAGGGTTGGATACTCTTCACCTTCAAAAATTTAATCTACCCACAACGCAGACCCTTACCAACAACAGGACACCAGGCTGAAGAGACAGTGGACAAACTTTAAGTCGCTTCCTAACCATAGTCGACAATGGGCAACAATACCACTTAACAGATACGATTGTCTGACGTGGATCGAATGCGGCCATCAAATATATTGTGATGCTTTACCAGCAATAAACATTTACTGTATACAAGTGGACACAAAATACCTTCAACAATGCTTTCACAAACCATAAATGAGGGTAATCATTAGTCCCTAAATACCACGAAATGCGAGTGGACGAAATCGGTTAGCGAAAATACTTCATAGCCCTTCGCAAATGGGCAAACTACTAAGGGAAGTGCTAGCTTCGGTAATGTTGAAGTAGAACATTACAAATGGGCTCCCCGGAGAACATGTTTAAATGTATAGACATCCTTTAAGCGAAGGAAAAGTTGCTTCAAACTGTTTCCATTTTGGAAAGAAGACTGCCGACAAAGAGGAATCAACGAATGCAAAATAAAAAATAATCAAAGTAGGCAAGAACGAAGTAGATTTCACGTCCACCTTCCTTGCAACTTAGTGGGATGACCATGTTGCTGTCTATCCTTAAGACTTATCAGGAGTGCAAAACAATATTTTAACAAAGCAGCATGCTATTGCGTCTTAGCAATAAGAATAAAAATCAAAGCACATTCATACGTGGAGATTGCTGACGGATGGCAATGAAACTGAGGACAACGAGAGAGTACCCACATCCAACCCATTAAATGCCAAATTTCGGAAAAGCTCAAGAGAAGTAAAGCATCTTTCACATGTTCATACTCAATCCGACGTTTAATGACTTGGCGAACAATTGATCGTGTCGCGTTCGCCAAAGTCCCAGGCAGCCGTCAACACGCGCGCATGCCTAAGATTGTGCGAGTTTCTTTCACGCAATCGCAGAAAGTTAGTGCCACTGCACACACACGGGCATGAATTCGTACTCTAAGATAGTATGCTCCCAAGAGGTTTATGAGTTTTTATGAGAAATGCTTCTATTTGAAGGATACGGAGAGACACAGATACATGGTCTGTAGAAAAGAAAACAAACGGAACAGCCTAGATTTTCCTTAAGTAATAAGTCTAGGAACAATCGATTTCTCCTCATAATTGGAATTGATAATGACAAAAAATTAATAATCGGTGTCTGCAAAGCTAACGGAGGTGGATGGATTAACATTCAGCAGTTTAAATTTCAAGAGGAAATGGGGTATTCAATTCGAAATATATCAAGTAAGCGAAATGCATGAGAGCGATTCTCGGGCAGTGCCCTTCATAAGTAACATACTTCATCAATGTGAAATTTCAATCGGTTATTGAGGGAGGCATTAAATAGTTTGCTCAGCTGATATTCATGATAATGCACCAGCAAGATATCGAGAAGGCACTGTTTAATTGTTTACAAAAACCAACAACTTCATAACGGTGTCAAACCCCAGGCTAAACCAACCAAAAATGGGAAAAGGTTGATTGTTGGGAAGTTTAAAGTTGAATTGCATTAAAGCACGGTTAAAAGTCGAGAATAATTTAGATATTTTAAAGGGGAGATGAAGCGCTCAAAGAAACAAACTTGTGATATGTTCAGACGCTTATGCACAAGAAAGAAAATTAATCCTAGATTTACGAAGGGGTTCAAGCTTTTGAAAGGACTAAGGGTGACATCATCCTATCGTAGTTATGCTAAGAAGCAGTTAGCAGGTGATTTTGCGCTTGTGAAGCATTCTAAAATAATAAGGCTATGTATTGAACGGCAAAAATAAGATGTTAACGAAACAAGGATAGAACGATGGAGGGAAGAACATTCAAAGAGGACTACAAAAGTTGATAGAGAATATATCGGATGCAATCCCGTCAGCACCAAAAATCACTGCATTTTAGTCTAACCTATCGAGAAAAGGTAACATGAACAGGCCAAGACTAATACTTATGTAGCCGGCCAGGGTTCATGGAGGAGCCTCCCACAAGGGATGGTAACATAAACTTCATTAAGCATCGGGAGAGATAGAGTATTTTAGTCAATAAGTCGAGTTCTTCACATACGGCGAAGCTAAGACACCAGTACAAGTCATTTTGGGCGATGGAAATATACCAAACCGGCATAGGCGAATAATACAATGAAGCGCAAACCTGGTGGCATTTGAGTATGTAATACTGCAGATACGAAAATAGGGACGGTAGACAACTCTCCGACTGCACAATCCCTTAACGCGGCATGCTTCGAATAAAAACAAAAAATCGAACGCACATATCCATTTCGACTTGCAACGGTAATAAACCTGTATTTAATTGCGAAAACTATGCATTCGAGATCAATAGCTATGGTATTTCACGAGACAGCACAAATACCCTAAATAAATGCACAGGGACTATCTGACCGTAAGGAAAGGGATTCCCGGAATAGAACAAGCGCCTACTTGATTCCAAATGCGATTAACAATACCACTAAATGAATGGCATAAAATGTATCTTGTGGAAGTGAATGGATTACTCACCTCAATGATATCTTTGTTGTTTTTCGACTCGTGTGGTTCAGTATAATCTGTGTAACGAAGAAGAACCCGATTAATGTCGGAGCTGGCGTATTGAAATAGACGTTTGGCACTGTTGAATATGATGAGAGCGATCTCACAGTCGCAAAGTACACTCAATTCGTAAGCTTTCTTCATGAGACCCAGCTTCCTTTTCGTAAACGTCACTTGGCGGTTGCGTTCATCATCGATCCGTTTAATTTCTATCTTTTTCCTTCCCATTTCAAGTTATTTTTTGGTATCAACTAAAATGAACAAAAGAACAAACACTAACACTTAGAAACAAGAGATATGATGGGTCATTAGCTATCAATAAGTTGTACAAGGCTAAAATAAAGGCAAATGGTCATATACAGACCCAAACATGTTTGGGAATAACTACTAAAAAACCACCTTACGACAAATAGAAACAGCATATCTACCGGCTTAAGGGGGGAATAAAGTAAAAACCCTATAATAAGTTCAATAGTAGTTTCAAAATATCAATACTGTCATTAAATCTTAATAAAGCCAAAGCTACGAAGGGTAACGAGGAAATATAAGCACAATTAAAAATTTCATGATCTAGCGGTCCATTACTATAATTATGTGATAGAACAAACACAAAATCCGAGTAGGGACGCGCAGCAGTTGCCGAGAGCGGAAAAATTGAATGAATGGCTATGATGCCATTTTGAGGCAAGAGAAATATGGTTGCAAATATCCTAACACTGTCTATTAAAATGGGTAGTCCATTAGAAACCGTTTTCTTCGAAACATCGTGTTGGGAGCAGTGTATCAATAGACAGTTCCTTATGACAGGAGAAAAAGATAAGCTGAGCGATAATACAATTCACCGAGATGATGCCTAAGGAAGAGAATGTTACCCACAAAAAGAAGCGAGAAGAAACGCATATGAACGCAATATTCCTATCAAATGATCAAAACTAGTTTACAAAAGATATTTTACGGACGAACTGAGTTCCACCACTTCACAAAACCACACAAAAGGTGTGGAGCAAAAATTAATACCGCCAAGGTGTACACACGGTGCAAATCATTAAGCACAAAGGGGGAAAGACATTTGCCAATAGATAAAGTACAATTCAGGTATAATTAAGTGGGAGAAGTTAACACGAGCATATCGAGGATAAAAAACAGCCCGGCATCAGAAAAATGAACTCGAAAAAGGACTGCATCCTTTACGCTTCACAGATAGATCGAGTACCGCATAATAAAAGCCATCATCTTATCTGATCGGTTAGCTTTTGTTCAAAATTTATAGATTATCCCTATGCTTTGGAATCAAAACACGGAGGAAACTATCAATAAAACCGCATACGCAGCCTATTTGTTTTATTGAATTGATATACTTTATTTACTTCAAGTGAACACACGTATCGGATTTATGCGTTTCAAGCCTCATCAAATTAGGCTATTAAAATTAAATGTTGAAAATTTAAAATGAAATTGTGTGCTAGCAGCAGATGGTGCCCAGATGTGCATGAATAATGGTGATAGCAATTATTAGTTTTTATCTGTCTTATTTTAGTTTACACGCATTCTGAGTTTGGGTACCAAATTATTGAGCAATACATTTTTGTAGTTTCAACGTTGACTTAAAGGAATTAAGTGAATGGCACCCCCCAAAGTTATACAGGCTCAAGCGTAAGGTAAAATTAGGAACAATCCATTTTATATACCATTATGGACAATTTTTTTCAAAGCATCTATTACATTCAAAACGTAGCAATAAAAGTTTTTTTGGACAGGAACTTAACTTTTGCAGTCCTTGCCCACCTTTTTATGCATGTCCTGCTCAAAGAGCAAAAAAAATTATTTCACCTTCATGCTCTTATTTTTAATGGCAAATATGATCTTACTTAATTTCTTCCCTTGTGCAACGCAGCCGACTAAATGTAATGGTTCATATTACTTTTCTAAAATCTTACTTTATAGAATTGTTTCATATTTTTTATCTTTAGGGTTGAGGATATTTTTATTTATCTACTTGAATATCTTCTGAGTGTGCTGGTTGTTCACTTTTCGAAATTTGCTATTAGCCTGTTGTGGCTTTGAAGTGCAGAAATGGGCGAGGGTACCCACACTGAACAGGTTAAAGTTTTTTGCCGAATCAAACCAAATTTTGATGGTGGAGAAGAATGTATTAGTTTCCTTGATAGAAGCTCATTGTCCATTCAAAGCATTCGAACCAAGTCTTCAAAGGTACTACTTTTGCTTCATCTCAGTAATTCTTAACAGAGCATTCACTCCTTTTCTCGTGTTTTCACTTCGAGCGACCCCCAGTCAGAGGTTTTCAGTGTCTGTCTTTTACCATATGTGAAATCTGTGCTTAACGGAGAGAATGGTTTGGTATCTTTGTTTTATTAGTATGGTCTAGCTCTATTTTTTAATTATGGTGTCACTGGAAGCGGCAAAACCTACACCATGCAAGGAATGATGAGTGATCCTGGACTTATTCCTCGTGCTCTCGACACTATTTTTAATTCGATTGCTTCAAGTTCCACCCTGAAATATGTAGGCTTTATCTTCGTTTTGCACTTTAAGGTTGTGAAATCAAATGGACATAATGGGTTTGATCTCCAAACAGAAGCGGAAGCAATTATGGACCGCCAGCGACTTGAATACTCATCCAGACTACGGAGTTCGTATAAGTCTGATTATCCTTTGTCGTATTTGGAGGGCCGGTCGGTCGACTCTACTGCTGTTTCTCTTCCCAGAAATAGCCTATATTCTGTATTTATAACGTATATTGAGTTGTATAACGATGTGATTTATGATCTATTGGAGACACCTACTGGGGCTTGTGGAAGGTGCGTGGCTTTTTGTTAATTTGATTCCTATTTCTTGAGACCTCTTGCTCTTTATGAGGATCCCAATCGAAACGTTTACGTCCATGGAGTTACTGAACTGGAGGTTAAGACTGCAAATGAGGCTCTGAAAGCATATTACCAAGGTCAGAAACGTAGACGCGTGGGTGCAACTGCACTGAATAAGGAATCGAGTAGAAGTCATGGCATTTTCACCATTAGAATTGTTCGTGCTGGCTATGACAGTAATTACGATGAGGTTATAATGGTATGACTCCACATATCTCATTAAAATGTAATACTTATTTCCTCATCCTTTTTATAGGACAAAAGTCTGCTTTCTGTAAACCAACTTTGTTTAGTTGACTTGGCTGGATCAGAGAGAACTAATCGCAGTGGAACCACTGGCGGACGTCTTAAAGAGGCGGGTGAGCTTAATTTAACTATCATTGTTGCGGTTGCCCTACACAATGCTCACTGGTTCCACTTTTAATAGCCACAATTAACAAGTCGCTTCTGACATTACGCAAGTGTGTTGAAGTGCTAAGGATGAATCAGTCTGCGCGTGCATGCCAAAATCCAACTGTACAACAGCAAATCGTACCGTACAGAGATTGCAAATTGACACGACTCTTCAAATCATTTTTTGATGGTTGTGGTCAAGTAGCCATTTTAGTATGCGTGCATCCAAACCTGAGTGAATATTCGGAAACTGTCGTGAGTGTCAAAGTCTTAGTTTTCATATTTTTGCTTCTTCTTGCTGATTGTCTTTACTTACTCAGCACGTTCTTCAATTCGCGGAACATAGTCAACAAGTCTCCACTGCGATTCCTACTGCACCTTCCAAAGTTGACTATACTCCTACACTTAATTCAAAGACATCTTCCGCTTTAACAGTATGTCGTAAACTACCAACTCGGGTGCCTTTTTGCACTTAATGCACTTGGCCAGTCCACTATTTCATATTATATAACACTTGAATGTTTTCGCAGAATTCTACGGTTTAAAATGTGTCGCAGCTCTCATCACCAGGAAATTTGTTTTTCTAGGTTTCCAATGAGGAAATCATGGCAGCCGTCTCGTCAATACAAACACTTGATACGTCACTATTGGATTCAGTATCCTCTATCACTTCATCTCCAGCGGACGTCCTCCCACTAAACTTCTGTGGTTGTTTTGCTGAGGCTGACAAAGTCCGGCAGCATAGCTCAAAGCGGGCGCGAAGGTCCTCTTCACAAATTCCATGTCACTCAGCGAAGTGTCCCCTTTTTTCCGTTCTTCAAGCGCGTTTCAACGAACGTGACCGAATTCGTAGTGTTTTGGCTCGCTTTTCAATGGAGTTAGAATCCTATGTTAGTGACACTTTTTATCGAGCCGAATCCAGGGATTCTTATCTTACATTACGTGACACTTTGGACAAATTAAATGTTGAGAAGCTGCAAATAGAGTCAAGGAATCGTTACCTGGAGGTTGGTGAGCCAATTTTTTTCTGGCTTTGCTTAATTATCTGTGTCATGGTGTTTCGCCCTCCATTAAAGTCTTGTAATAAGCGATACTGCCAAAACTTACCTAGTCATAAGAAAACTGTTTGTAACTGTAGTTGAAAGATAAATGGAAATGCTTTTACGTCAAATTCGGGCGGTCCATTTAAGCAAATTTATGCTCTGTGGTTTACTCATCAATGGTGCTTAATACTGTCGATGCTCTTGTTTTTGCTATTGGGACTTGATTTTGCAAATATTAAATAATGGCGTTGAGTATAATTACATCTGCTTGTCACCATGATGACGCTCTTCTGAATCTTTATTGCAATTTTAATGAAATCTTCATCCATAGTTTGTAAGTACGTTATTTACTAATGCATTTTATTCTTATATTCTTGGTGAGTATGGGTGTCTCGAGAGTTTATCAAGTCTTGACTATCCACTTTTAGAATGAAGTTACGAGACAGAAGGCACTAGTCTCATTTGAACGGACCGAGCGAACGCGTGAGATTAGCAGTTTGAAAGCGCAGGCAAATAGACTTAAGGCCCAACTTGACGCCCTACAGACCTCACGTACTCCTCTGCGATCGAAGCGGGACTATCATGGTTTCTCTTCGGTTGCTTCCCCCATTTCTTCCGATGCTACTGTCGATGAAAAGGCTATGGCCGCTCCTGCGACGACGGTTAGTTATCACAGATAGCTTTTTAAAAGTGGGTCACTTAAGGTCTTTTCTTTTTTAGGCATTGAATGAAACAGAAAATATGCTGTGTGTAGCAGGTCTATTGCTTTTTCCTAACGCTAGTACGCATGATCATTAATCTATCGGTTGACCCGCTAAAGGATAGGGGTTACAACCCAAACGCTAAATGAAGACGCTTCTTTTACGTGGCGGTTCATTACGTACTACAGAGTCGAGTGGCAGCTCTTTCACGTCAATGGGAGACGCGCTTGGCAGCAGGACGACAACAGCGGGAGGCGCGCATGGGTTCGCGCAGCAAGACACCCATTCCGCGTTTTCACACTGAAGTTTCTGTTGGCGATGAGCTCGACCGTCCCCCAGCGATAAACCCTCGGCATCGACGCTCCAGGTCTGTTGGTGGCGACCATGGTATCTGGCTGGAGCACAGGGAGAACCACCCGGCGCCTCTGGGCACGATTTTCTCCCCCACCGGTGTCAATGTGCGCAAATCGGTCACACAAATAGAGCTGGATGACACTCTTCAAGCTACCAATTATGTTCTACATCATCAGACCGCTACACTCGAGGGCAATGTCGAAACTAAACTCTTCAAGGTGCTTTTACTAGATATCGGTGAGAGCTCCGCTGAGCTCATGTCAGTAGCATTTACTTGGTAATCACCAGTATTTTTGCGCGTCTGTCGCCTAACTACGCCTGCGCGATATTTCAGGCCGTGCACTATTTAGGATTTTGACCTACTCTCTAGCCTCCTCTCGGCTCTTTACCTTTTTTTTCCGTTTTAATAGGGCGCAATTATCCCGACAGCTGGTGGTGGTTCTGCAATTGTTTTTAATGACGTGGAAGAATTGCGGCAGGTTTCGCCTCTCGATGCTAATCTGTAAGTTTCTATCTTTTCATTTAAACCTATCCTTCACCACTTTGGTCCTTTCTATTTACTCTATATGGTTGTCAGAAACGTTTACTTAACTTTTTACACACTAAACGCTATGTCAGCTTACTTTAAGCGCAGTAGTAATGTGCCTCTGCATCGCTTCATGACCAACATTTGTTCTGCTAAAATGGAGTGAGAGGTTGTCACTTCGTAAAATCCTGGGATCAGGTGATTAATTTCGCATCAAGACCAAAAAGGGTGTAGTTGTAGCGAATGAACGCTTCTACTGGGAGACGCATTCTTTTTCCCTCAGTGTATCCCAAGTTGGATTGTAATTTTAAGACGAATTTCGTTTTTTAGTTGCCTTAAATCATTTCACTGTTGACCAAAGTCACAGAGGATTTTGTGTTCCAAGTTTCTGTTCTATCGGAGTCAATGAGATGTTAGGACTAAGTGGCGTAAATTTGTCAAGATTTTCTTGCTTTGCCCAAACTTCGACTCCCCTCACCCGTTTTTGTGGGGTAATCATCATTCCGTAGGCGTCAATCGACTTGTCTGAGGAATCACGAGCTCTCTACTACCAAAGCCGACAAGAAAGATATTGGTAAGCGGCCACAGGAATGGGAGCAAGACTGCCTTCCCGCGGCAAACTGCCGATCGACTCGTGTACATCGGCTTTCCCAAATTTCAACCACCTCGGGAGTCTCTTCAGCCAATGCACGGACGGAGGACGATGAGAAAAGCCAAATTAGCTACCGGACAGTCACTCCGCCCCCTAACTCTGAGTACCCTGGGTGGTAGCCTAGGTCTGTATAAGCGTGGATTTTAATCTGCGAAAACGTAGGACCTCGTCGTGCCGCTTTGTCAATAACCTTAGGTGGCTTCATGAGATTTTCTAACTTTCCATTATTTTATGCATATGGTGGAGGGGGGAGGTCGTTCGGTAACTCACCCACAGTAATCCCGGGATCATGAACTGGACTGCATCCAGATCACCCGTGGACACCACCTAGTACGTATGGCTATGCTATTAACGATACTTTTGGTGATATAAAATATTTGGAACCAAATTTACTGATTTTTTACAAATACGATGATTACTGTTTTTCGTTATTTTTAGGTAGTCTACTCCAAACCATGCCCTCTTACAATGCATTCTGTACCAAACTTGACTTATCAATTGTGTCTATAGCTGTCCTATCACCACAGCGTCATCATTTTTCAATGTATTTCCATTTTATACCTCCATTATTACTATATTTATGACGAAAACTCCATAAATTAAATACTATGTGCATTTTTATGCGTACAGCACGGTCTCATCAAGGGGCACTGAGGTGAAACGGCGTTCTCTGTGTATGTACAGGGCATCAGTCGATGGGTGGCTGTGTGTGAATCACGCTACTGACAGACCATCAGTAGGTGTGGTGCTCTTGCTGAACTAGCCCGCGCTGTCGAGTGCTCTGATCTCACGAAGTAGTCTGCTGGTGTAGTCAACGTTGTACGCGATTGTTTCCGAACGAGCCCTGAGATTTGTCTAAAGTTGATGCAAAATTCAGCTTATTTCACAGTTTGCTGCTCAAGAACCGGCTCTCGAGATGAATCGCTTGGTGCATCAGGCTAAAACTAATGTAGTTCAATAGTGCATGATTTTATTAACACATTAAAGTAAAATAGGCCAAACTTGAATACGACTTAGATACGCCATCATTGCTCCGTCTGGCAGGTTAAGGTTCAGTGATCAGGTGTGTGGGTGATGATGTAAGTTGAGAGCCTTTCGGTGTTATTATTACCAATGGCAAATGGTTCATCTATTGACACACTTGACTTGTCAATCTGTAATAGTAACAATGTGCAAACTTGTCATAAAAGCCGCATGTTTTTCCATTAGCATTCCGGGCTGGAAAGTGTGCCAGTGGCTGCCTCACTCTAAGCGTTCTTTAAGTCCCAAGCAACTTCAAATCAGTTTTTGACTAAGTTGGAATTGTTTGCAGAAAAATCTGCCTCATTTTTCGTCCCCGTGGGGCGCGGCCAGGTCGTAAAATGTGACAGGAGCATGCTTCACGATGGTGAGAGTGTCGTTTTGATTTGCGCTGGTGGTTGAGACAATTGGTCTCGTGGATGACTCACTCCTCTCTACACCCGCTCAACATAGTAAGCACTAGTATTTCCTACTCAGATAGCGTGGAAACAAATCCGTTTTTTCGATGAGGTGTGGATCAAAATGTAAAAACCTATCATTAGGCGTTGTCTCAACAAGTTGATTGCGTTGCATCATCGAACTTCTTCACTTTATGACCCAGATCAGAAAAGTGTGTATTGCAATGCGAGTGCATAGCAGTGACAGCAATAATTGCCAAATTACTCACGGAAACTGACGATGTAACGTCAATAGACCCACCAACTTTTCCGCAAGTGTAGCAATTAAAGCATCAATGCGCTCAGGATTGAAGGTCCTGGCGGTGGAGACACTGCACGTCTGGTTGGATTTAGGCGCGTGAAAGGTTTTCTGGAGTGGCGGGGGCGAGGGGCACCGAATGATCGACAGCATATCCTGCGGTGGACTCGCGGATCTCCCACCTCTCTCATTGTCTTCCACCTGCTTTGGCCGGGGAGAACCACCTTGACACCTCTGTACAGCGTCCAATGCCTGTGTAGATGTACCCTTGGTTGGTGTCTCGTTTTTGGGTGGGGTGTCTGCCATCGAACGCAGATTTTCTGTAGATACTTTCGTTTCGACTTCTTTTTGAAAGCTGAATGCGCGCATTCAGTTATGGTAAACATTTAACGCGTTTTTGTTCAATGCATTCAGAATACAAAGCAAATCTATGAATGGCTTGCAGCTTGATCTAACGTTGGCTTTCATCGCCTTTAGACTTGAGTTTCCTCTGCTCTAAGTGAACGCACCATTTTGCGATTACTTTTTGACGGTATTGCACGAATTTAAGCATGTTCTTCATTTGTATGTAGCGATCTCCAAAAGGATTGAATTCTTAGGCTTGTCATTTAAACAAGTCGTTGCGACTATGTCAACTGCTTGCTTTCACATTTTTTCACAAAGCACAAATCCACGAAAGCCTACGGAAATGGAATTAAACCAATTTGGCCCAAATGCAATGAAGTGGCATACGTTGATTGACAAAGCATTTTAGTGGAGCATTCTGCAATCTCGAAATCAAGCGTCTAGTGGTTCGATGTCTGGTCGGAAGACAACCATTTGAGTGGTACAAAGATTCGTGAGCATTTGCCAGCAGTAGTAAATGTTGCAGGTAATTCTTTCGCTACTGGAAGTAAAGGTAGCTCACGCAGCAGAGGCACCGTTACGCTTGAAGAATGCGAACAAATGATGCATTAGAGGGAAGCATTTAATGAACAAAACCGTAAGTAATGGAGGTTAATAGGCTTATTAGAGTACGAAGAAGTGGTGTTAGACTTGTAAAACTCACTCTGGTTGGGAATAAACCCTTCTACCCATCTTTTTACACCGCTTATTCACGCTAAATTAATAAAAAAAACCATCAAACATACCAATGACTCAAATCCGCTCGACTGCATTTACCCAAACTAATGGATTTTTCGCAATTATTTTTATTTTAAGTTTACACCAAGTTGTGCTGATCGACTTGGTGGAAATTTTGTCACCGAACTCTGTCCGCCATTTCGTCATGGGACTGTGGAGTCTCGTCCCCTGTGGATACATGCAAAGTCGATGTTAGCAAAATTTGCTAACTTTTGTGCCCAGAGAGGGAACGACAAACACTTCGACGGCGATTGGACACAATGGTAACTTTGTGTAACCAGTAAACCAGTTTAAGAATTTAACTCTACCGCCGGAACAGCAGCAGAGCTGCGCTTCTCAAAGGTCTGTGCCTGCAAAAAGCTTGAGAAACTAAAACATGCAAGGGAAGACATTGTATGAATACTTTCACCTGAAAAGCTGGCAAGGCAAAGCTATAGCCGTAAAAAAAGTACATTCAGTTACGCTTTCGTTGCCTCAACGTTTGACTCTTTATCTATATGCGTTTCAGCTTCTTATAATGCTTTGCATGCCCCTAGGCCACTGGAAATGACTAAGTTGTAATTCACGAAGGCAATCCTCCGTAATTTGCATGTGAGCGCATAAACAAGTGAAGTGTGGTGGCAACTATAAAGGCTACGCGATATGGCGAGGCAATTCATCGCCATCGGGTTAGTGGATTAAATCGTGTTCAGCTTGGAGATGGTTTTGCATTGTTGGATTTGTGAACAGGTTTTGACGAAAAATCAATTCAATACTTAAGTAAATAAATCCCCAACCAAGGACAATCACTGGTCTTACTTTATAAAAAAACTTTCTAAACTTCAAATTTCCAAAAAAATTACAAGCTGCTGATTATGGCATCATTGCACTAAAACGTAGAAGGCAAGAAAAGTATGCTATTAATATAGAAGTGCAACAAACTGCGCTCTTTGTAACACTTTCCAAAAAAAGAACTTCAAACAAAGTCGTGCTCCAGTAAGAGCATTAGTGGATGCCTGAATTGTTATTACATCCTAGCTAAGATACTTAATGCGAGAACTTGCCATGGGGAAACGGCGAATCTGGGTAAACGTCGGATTGGTGGCATTTCTATGACTGCCGGATCAACCAAGCCAACCGATTGAGCCTTCGGCATTTTCCACTCTGGCGACTTTTCGAAAATATCACCACTTTCACACGACCGCTTTTATTGATAATCCACCAGACCCAAGCAGTGAATGACGCGTTCTATTAAGCGTGTACAGACAACCAATCACGTTCCAGTGTCACCATGGTGATGGAGGGCGCCAATGAGTCTTCAAATCTTAAGGCAGAGACTGGCAGTAGAAGGTCAACAGGCTATTGGTCAATGGCGAGAAACGGAAAAATCGGTGTCAAGCTTGGGTCGCCATCTGATTCAATTTTGATATGTGTTTCAGCGACCATCATGATGGCTCAAGCCCGAGCAGTAAACGTTTCCTTTATATCAAACTACACATTTCTTTGCTCACCTCTCAAGTTAGTATATTTGTGCGAGACGAAATTTTGGAGGCTTTGATTTTTTTTTCTCCATTTTATCAACTTGCCGACGATTTTGGATTTTTCTCAGAATTTCCTGGTTCGATAGCTAATGCAAACACTTCAGTCTTCTCGACCCTTTTTATTGATATTTCTTGTTACTTCCTCAATTGATGTATTACACAAAAGGCACCTAAAGGAAAGGAACTCTTTCAGTGGAATTGAGAATGTCCTCCTTCAACAACACCGGTGAAGTCAACGTTAGGCAAATTTTACAACTCCTCTTCAATTCTTCATGGTACTCTAATATGCTTGGAAGGTTTTACAACTTGTCACATTCTACTGTTTGATATACTCTGAAGTCAAAAGTGCTTAGAATTGAGGCATCCAGTCAAAAAACACCTAATTTGAAGTAGTTTTGGTCACGTGAAAGCAGGGAACTTAAAAAGGGAGCAAACTAAGTGCCTTTTATTAAGTAATTCAAATAGCCCACTTAAGGCACCACGAGTTACTAGTTTCTATCCTGCCCTCTTGGAGGAATCGCTCAAGTGAGGCCATACGCGGTTTTTAGGGAGTTCTCGGCCGTGGCAGCTTTTGAAGCCTTCACACTCAATGGCAAATCTGCCCACATGTAATAAAATTCACCAATCGACTTGTAAAGTTTGGATTGGGCACTGAAAATTAAATTGCTGTTTTGGCAAAAACTTTAGCAGCCTACTTTGTAGTCTACACTAACCTGTGAGGGCTGGTCTCTCGGCTACCATCCGCGTATTGGTGTGACGCCTGTTTTTCTCGCTTTCCAAGGGTCTGCGAGTTCACACTCATCCGGCAACAATTTTTTAATGCAAGAATCATATCGACCGAGTCTCTGAGTTACCTCTCATTATGCCACTGAGTTTTTTGCTTCTACCGTCTTGATGTGCACTGGCGTAACACTACACGTGTAGACAGGTGATTCCACTTGCCCATGAAGAAGGCTGTCAGAGACATCTACTATCCTTGCAGAGAATAATAACCTACAGTTTTAATAATTTGTCGCATCTTACTATGAAGTGAAGGCATTCCAGCTAAGACACTAAAGATGTTCCAGTTCATTTCGAGTCAGGTTTATTGAGCACATTTAACACGCTCTCCAATAGTTGTACAACAAGTATGCCCAGACGCTATTCCAAATGCCACCTCACCAGCCGAAAACATCGGCTACGTTGTAGATCAAATCGGGTACGGACGATTTGTCTGATATGTTATTGAGGAAGTGAAGAGACCAATAATTGCAACATTGTAACTAAAAAATACTGCAAATCTCATCAATTTTAAGCATTAGTATGTGATCAAAAGACCAGAAAAAGTGGCATTCATTGGTGTAGGAAATGAGCCAATTTTTCCACACTTTGTGCCACTGATTCTCCATACAATCCCAGTTGGTGGTGTGCGCCTCGTCGAAATTTAAATCATGAGTCGTACAACGCTAATGAGACCTAATGTGAGCCCAAGGTCTGCGTTACTGCATTTCCTTACCAAGTTTTAGAAGCTTCATACAAGGATACCTCAAAGCTATGGAAACTAGGAGAAAGTTACCAAGTTTGGTCAAAACAGTCCAAGGCATCAATTTAATGGGCATGCCTGTTTCAATGAGGACCAGCGAGAACCTCGGTAGGTGGAGGGTGTGCCTCCAAAAGCCAAAGACTAAAATTATGCACTACTTGGTGGTCACAGGGTTGACCTCCAAGCTGGCCCAAATGAAACCCATCGCATGGTGCGTAAAGACACAAGAAACTCCGCTCGCGTAAACTTTTATCAGCCAAACACGTATCACAAGGGCCGAAGAAGACCGCCTGAGTAAAACCCTTTCGCAATTTACTTTCTACATAGATTCAACAAACGAGCAATATCTAACCCACAAATTACCAATCAGCTGCTCACACAGATGGCAGAACCAGTTGACGAGTCTTCTAAAAATTATGTAGTATATTAGTCAACGTTGGGGTGAATGCACAGGTGAGGCGAATGATGCGAACCCGAGTATTCAAAAGACAGCATTTAATGTAGAGGATGAGACCACACCTCAGGGAAAGAAACCAAGGGAATGGGAGTAGAAGACAGAAAATGGTTTCGGCAGCGCATTGGAATGAGAAACACGTTTGTTGGGGTGGAAACAAACGAAATGCGAGGTAGAGCCGAAATAGTAGAAAGGCGGTATTGAAACAAATGGTGGTAAAAATATGAGTAGCAATAGCAAGCGGCAATCAATGATTGGATGATAAGCCAACTTGTGTACAACCGGTGAGATAGTCGGTATATCCAGAAGGCAGGAGGGACTTCCGTTACTATGAAACAAGAAAAACACGAAGCACAAGAGCAGTCTTAGCGCCTTAGCCTTATGGTCAATCGCTTGCGTAAGGAAACACAGTATTTGTTACCCATAGCAAGCGCTAATTTGCTCAAAAAAGGAAGAGTTTACGAGCTTATAACAATTACATTGTGAGAAAAATGGAAAGAGGGCGCGTTTCAAGTGTGGCTACTTGCCACCCGACTAAGGACACCTAGGTGTACTTCATCAATTGCACACGTGTGCAAGAAGATCTACCTTGGCGAGAGTCTGGCGCGACAACTGAGAGGGCATGCGAATACCCGTGGAGGTAGAGCGAACTGCGGCGGCTTGCGAGGGACCCGCTGAGGGACCGTCGTGGCCGTTGCGTATGGCCGGATTGCCACGTGTGGGAATCGAGGAACGCGGTTGGTGGCGCATCACTTTAGCCTCTGTGGTTACCATCGGCGGGCGAATATTCGACGATTTTACACTGACCACTGTTGCTGTTGGTGCCTTTCAACAAAGAATAAGTAGATTAATCGCAAAATCATTTGGAATCAAATCGACATCTAAACTGCGGTGCCAATAGACTAGTGTATATCTGCAGTAGCTTTACATTATTTTTTAAAAGAGAAAAAATTAATCTTCATAGCTTTACCAAAACAAAATTGCCTAGAAATAATCTTTACAAGACGTACTTTAACTGATAGAAAGCGTTCTTTACTAGCAATAACTAAATTCAAATCTCCCATACAAAATAAAACCGTACAATCACAAGCATGCATTGTATTTATAACAAGGAATTCAGACACTATGTTGAGGAAAGAATGAGGAGCCTACAACTTGAGGTGTCGACGTCGTAGTGGGGCAGCCGTTTGGAGAGTCGCCACCCGGTCCCGGCTTAACGAACGAGGAGAGCGATGGAGCGTTGCGACCCTTGTACACGCTGATGCCCGGTTTGTTGACCACCACCTTCGGACTAATGAGGCCTGAGGGGCGCTGTGTTTGCGGCGTCGAAGGTGAGACATCCGCTTTGGTTGCTCTGTTTTGGGTGGTCGAATCACAATCGGTAACTGGGGTAATGACTGAAATCTCCTGAACTGGTGAACTCGAAGGAGATTCTGTGGAGAGACATTATTTTATGACAAAGTTAACCCTGAGATTCCAAAGGTTTAGGTTATCAAACTTCCCCGCTATATCAGCATTAGCAGGGACAATAAGTGAATTCGAATTAGGGTAAGTGAAGAACAGGTTAATGACGAATAGGTTGATGAAAATGAAGGAGAGCAAGAGCACTTTTACGAGAGCAAATATAGAACAGCAGAATAGTTTCGTGGCAAGATGAAATAGGAGAAATTGAATGGATAAACCAAGTTATTAACACGCTTTAGGCACCGAGGAGTAGATGACTTAAAAGGCGACATTGCGAGGCCGGCTACCTGACGAAGTGCAAAGTGCTCGCCAATGCGATAAAACCGATTTATGCATTCAAATTTTAAGCTCTAGTTTACTTCAACCGTACCTTTGGAAGATTAGTTTCCCCAAACTGTGGGCTCAAAAGTCGCAATGAATAGTCTAGGGTCATAATTTTAAGCGCTACGAAAAAGGAAATAACCACAGATGCTCTCATCAGATGTTGAATGAAAAGAGGCCGGAAATACTTGGTTGAGCAAGGTAAGCAGTCATAAGACCCAGAAAAGCTAGTACAAAAAAATAAGGAGATATTGGTGGAGAAAATGGCTTATAGTTAGAAAGTTAGGACAGTTTATGCATCAACAACTACTAGCTCAATAACAGGCATTCTGAAGACTCGTTTTTTAAGACAAAATAATCACGACTCAATAAGCAATAAATTTAAAGAATTGATATTTTAATAGAAATAGTGGGACGTAGTATAAAACACTTGAACTTCTGAGGTGGAAGCATGATGTTAATTAATGAAAAATTACTTAAAACTAACTAGTAGAGTCGGGCCATGCGAGTGATGCCGATTTCAAAGGACCTCATTAATGTGTTAGAGATCCGAACGAAGGCGGAAAATAGGCAAACGCAGTGTTCGAACTATAGAAAGCTATACTTTGTTTGTACGAAGTGTTGTGCCTCAGAAAAGGTTTCCGTCCGAAATGAGTGGCTCAAAAGGCTCCTTATTAGTAGAGACGAATAAACATAGACATACAAATCTTTTGCGAGGAAAACGCTATACCCCAACTCATACCAGCAACTGAGGGCTCCACAAAAGCTCTGCCGATCACATATGTGGTGTTGACGCTTCCTAAAGGTCATGACTCATAGGACAAGTAAAGTCAAAAAAACGGCAGAAAAGTCAACCAGTAAACAAAACGACAATCAACACGATCGCGAAAACACCGAAAAGGATTAAATCGAAGGAAAAATATGTAATTTGATGGACTAACACTGCAAGTTTCCACCATTCACCTTGATAAAGGTGCACATTAAATATGGCCTTTTCTGTCCCATCCTTTGACGACGGAGTGCCAACACTGCCTTAGCGACTTAAGGGATAGCATAGCTAATTTATTAGAGAACTCACCTACAGCAATAAAATTTTTTGACTTGAATAATTACGCTATTAATTATCTTTCAAAAAAGTTGCATGAGACCCCACTTGCATAGCTTGAAAAAACCACCCACACCACATTGCCTAGTAGGTGCTCAAGGAATTTCTGTGAAAAAATGTCCCAAGATCAAGTTGGTTAGATACTGTAGATTGGGATGCTGCAATTGTGCAAGGGGAAAAAAACAAGAGAAAACACAAACCTGAAGTTGCGTCAGACAGCTCTAGCATAGGAGAATGTGTGAGTATGGAGCAGTTATCTTCGTCATGCACTAAGAGCATAAAAGTAGCTTCAAACGTACATAAGGAAAGCAATTTCCCCACAACTGTATAAAATAACAACCTACCCTCAATGACAGCTTCACTCTGACGTACATTCATGATGGCTACCTGTTTGTTAATAATGCCATCTATCGAAAAATGCTCAGTTAGGAAAGGTCTTCAGGAGAAAAAACAGAAGCAATTACACAAATTACTCATTCACAATACCGCCATATGTTTGTAAACCGCAATAACGCAACAGGCATTTACCTGTGTCCACATTTCCTCGGCTCCCAGGTTGGGATGACTCCTGTATAGGTAGACCTAACAAAAGTAGCACCGATTTGGTCAGAATTTTATCAACTCAAATAAGGTGTAAAAGTCGAAAAATGTACTTGATGAGTGATCCTTAAGTCCCACGTCAACATTTTCTTCGGAATCTGAGTAACAAATAAGAATGTTACATTTTAGTAAAGTATTGCGCTTGAGGCTGTAGACAACGAGTTGAACCTGGAATCATTTTCAAAATCAGTTCCATAGCCGACGGAAAAGATTCATGAGTTGAGACACTTGGAAAAAGCGATGCGAATAACGGATTTTGTTCTGGGTATGAAAATTCAAAATACAACCATGAAAGTCGCCCAATCATGAACCAAGGTCCAGCAAAAACAAAGGAAACCGAACCCATATAAGAGGCCATAATGGAACGAAATGCTTGTCTACGTGAGGAAGTCACCAATTTCGGTTCTAGGATGAGGAGAAAATGGCAACTCAGATGGCAAGCAAATGATTTTCAAAAAGTGACTTCCGTGCAAACTACCCACTCGTATCAGAATCAGTAAACACCGAGCCTTCAGACGGACGAAGTGACAGTTTCGACTCCCAAACAACATCGATTCCACTAACTAGTAGGCAAATCACTCGTCTTGAAAATTACTCAAATTTGTCACGAAAAATTATAACACAAACAACAGAAACGCGCATTACCTTTGGCGGTTATGTTTATGCCATGTAGAATTGATGGAATTATACCGATAGGTCCTTATATTTAATTGTAGGATTGGTAGAATGGACAAAAAGATAAGCATACAATTTCAACTTTTACGTACCTAATTTACTTTTATCTGGATTCACAGAACCTTCCAAGATAATGGTAGAATCTGTTGCCGTTGCCTGTAGCTCCAAGGTAGCTTCATTTGAATCTAAAAAGATTTTCCAAAAATCAGCTTCCAGCTGAGTACTGTAAGCTTCTAAAAATGCGCTGTGGATACTTGATGCCAAACGACACGGTAGATCAAAGACTCACTGACCCAATTCAAAGCACGACACTCGGATTACCAATTCGCCATTAGAAAACAACAAACTTGAAGCGAAAGCATAGTGCATGATAATTGCTGGGTTTTTTCAAGCTAAAATTTGCTACTTTTGAAAGTAAAAGCTCCAAATAACTGCAACTGTTTCTACTAGTGTCTTTCACGTGGATTGATGTTGCATCGACTTACGACCAGAGGCCTCATTCTCTACAAACTCTCCAGATGGAGATGGTGGGTGGTGGACGGCACCAACCATGGCTCGGGTTGGGTTTCGGGGCAGTGGAATGCCAGAGTGGAGAGACGTAGAAGTCCTTGCTGGACTTGACGACGGCATGCCCATTTCACGCTTCTTCGGTGACGGCACCGGAGACGGCTGAGACCTGTCAGCACAGTCACCCACGTTTTCTGCACCCTTTGAACTCGTCAATCTCCAAATAGAAAAGTTCAGCAAAACAAATAATGAAAATGTCGTGTTATGGAAAATATTTTCCACGAGAGTTTGTAACGAAGGATTAGGCTGAGTTATACGCGCAAAAACACTTATAAACTGATGAATAAATTGGCATTACCAGTAATACTGCCTACAGAAATACGCCAGTTTGGGGCTGATTTAAATGGAAATATGGCAACAAAGTCTTGGGAAGCTCTATTTTGAGTTTGCGTTTCGGTCGAAAATAGTTTTTTGCGTAGTTTATAAGAATTGAAGGCCACATAACAAGAAACGCTGAAGAGTTGACATTTCGACCGTGAGTCAAAACTATTCAGGCAATATTGTAGCATCAGACTGATAATTGCAGGGAGTGGATATGCAGATATTTACCCAGGTGCAGTAGTTTCATCCTTTTGTGTTCTAGCGAAGAGCAGGAGCTGGGGTACCTCGTTAGGCATGGATTCGTGGGACGGCTTTGGAACATTCGTTTTAAGGGGAGAAAGCGTGCTTTTCACTTCCTGCTGGACCTGAGATGGTTGGGGCGTGCAGGCTGAAGTTATCTGAGGCTCGTTTAAAAACTGGCTGCAAATGGAAGGTTTGCTTATTACATATCAGTAGAAGAAGATTTGTACCAGGGAGTTCGAGGCTCACCTTGTAGCATCCGATTTGGTGTAGGTAGGATAACGAGGAAGGTTGACGGATATGGAACTTTTTGATTGGGAAGGTGTTACATTGAGCACGGTTTCATAGGATTCTTTACACACCACTACATTTGGGATCTTAGTAACGAGATTTTCGTCGGTCGATGGTTGGACAGAACAGCTGTAAAGCAATTTAGGAGATGTCATAAAACCCTAGCAGAAGTTGGGCTTTGGATACACAAACGATCGGTTCACTACATAAGTGTGAGCGAGCTAGAAGCAGTCAGAGCAAACTCGTATAGTATGGTCGCAAGTCAGCGATTTACAAGCCCAAATTAACTCACCAGAAGAACAAATGTAAACAGTCTTTGGATAGTTAGGCATTTGAGTGCCTAGAGCTAATTTTTACTGAAAAAGATAAGAAGTGTGAATGTCGCACAGATATGCTATCTGAGAGTGACTCATTTTTAAACGACTAGCTAAAAAGGAATTCCATAAAGCTGGAAATATGTGGAATTGGTAGACTTTGACAAACAGTTAGGTGAATGAAAACCACAAATATGCGCTTAGAATTAATAGGTGTGGGGAAATAAGTACTCCAGTCGACAGATCAGTTCCCATAAAAGTGAATGAAGTTAAAAAGTCTAATTAATGTGGGTAAGGAACCATCTTCTGCTCATTTACGTAAGGAACACGAGTAATAATAAAATGGTGTAACTCAGGCTTTTATCCACTCGAAGTGCTTCAACAGAAATAAAATTAATCATGACGCAAGGAATACCGCTTGAAATAAATTAATGATCGCAATCTTCCGCTAAAAAATAATTATCACGTTAGAAAAGGTTGAAATTGAGTGTGCTGATACCGACGGCTCTAGATATTCATTCCAGCCGCTATTACTGAAAAAGTCACATAGACATCAAAATGTACGTGGGAAGAGCGATAATTATTTTCAAAACGCCCACAATGAAGCCCTTTTTGAGTAAATTTGGTGACGAAAATGGAGATGTTTACAACTGATACGGAGGCAAAACCAAGCAGCAGCTGATTGTTTCTTGCTCATAATTGAACTACTAGAAACAATGATAAAGAGCTAAAATAAGTTCCATGTATCAAAATTAAGAAAAATTTACCGTTTGACAATAAGATATGCCTCGATGGAAGAGAATTCTGTTTACAAAGGTCCGAGTCCTTTGGAAATGATAATAATAAGCATAGGGCAACTATTTTGTTAAGAGTAGCAACAGCTGCTTTAAGTAGTGAAAATTAGTGCTTCTGGTCGTTTACATGAAGTCGGGACCGTATAATCCACTCCCTGAAAGCCGTAACATCTGAATATACCCTTCAAACCATAAAATTAGGCAAACTAATTAAAAATAAATTCAAGTAGTTAATAATGTACGGAATTTACTGTGCTAGCAAGCATTCAGGGTTGAACACGTCTTGACTGGAGCAATCGAACAGAATAGGCATGTTCGGTGTGCGGGTTTTTACTTTGCCATGTGTCATTGGTTCTTACCTGTCGTTTCAACTATTGGTATTGCAACACAGCAAACCCATTTCACAGTGTCAGACATACACGGCAGGCACTCAACTGATGCTGTGTTTAACGACACTGATACCAGACTGGAACAAAAAATTGACAGCAAACGAGCAAGTGAGATGAGGGTAAGCGACTTCATGAAATTGAGACTTCTGTCATTTGCGCCAAATAAAGCCTGCCAAGAAAATTGATAAGCTTATACTAGCTGAATCATCGAGACCTATGATTAATACAACAAATCCTGTTCACTTGGAATCTAGAAGAGCAGAACGATGTAGAGCACACGAAGTACAGTAAATCAGAGAAGTCTCCTTACGAATTCGCTTCTAGTATTGTACACGACTGCAATGCAATGTTTGGGAATCGATCCATATTAATATTTTAACAATCATGTTCCAGAAACACAGCCGAAAATAATGAAAAATAATTTAGCTTCCATAATACAGGGATGGGTGATCGTTTGGAATGCCAACACAGGCGATAGATGCCTTTAACAAATCAGTTAGGTGTGGAGAGAAAGTTGTTTGAAATTTAAATAGGTATTAATTGAATCCACTGTTAAGATATTGCAATCTAAGGGAAATTACAGAGTGCATCAAAGTACGGTAAACGAGGTAATAGTACGTATATTGCGAAGTTAGTCGAAAAGTGGGCCTTAGTCTGTGTGATATTGTTCAGAATCATTGTCCGTTTTCGTGTCCATCCTTAATCCAAAAAGAATGAAATCTGTTAATGGAGAAAGACTGTTTCCAACGTAACACAATAACGTTTCCCTGACAAAAACGACACTCAGATATCACGCAATCAACAAGCGTTCAATCAGCAAATTTGTATGAGGAAAAATTCATTTTACCAACGATTTCAGAAAGTAATTACGGCTCAATCACCACAATAAATCGGGAGACAGATGAATGATAGGCTAAGACCCCGAAAGTGTAAGCTACAGAAAGTGAGCATCAAAACATGCAACTAAGAAAAGGAGAACAGTCAAAATTTCACCTCGATATCCGCCTGCTTAGGTTCTTTTTCGACGACAGCCTGGTATTTAACAAAAATTCAATAAAAAGATTACTTCTAAGCTAGGGTTGAAGTTTAATAAAAAGTAATGAAAGCGGATGAAGCCTAATGAAATAGTAGTAAAGTAAATGTGTAGTGAATAAATTAAACTGATCAAAGCAACGCACTTAGGTGTTTCTATATCGTCTTCCTCAGTGATCGTTTGCTTGGCAATGGAACTAGAAAGTCTTCGCTGTGGAGGGGAAGGCGGCGCAACTACCTGGGGGTTCCGTGGGGTAGCGACCTCAGCCACGGAAGGACGACTTTGCACATAATCCACAGACCGTCGAGATAGGTGGGAATCAGGATTCTCATCCATCTCCTCCTTCTCCTTTCTTCCCATACAATTGAGTCTGAAAGAAGTCGAGACAAGTAAATTGGTTCACATTCGTGAGCGCAGCAAACACGTGGTCAAATGAAACTAGTTTCAAGGCAACTATTTTTAGTTACTGCAAACAGAAATAGATTTAAAAATCAACCAACGACAAGACTGTGTCTTGTTCTGCATCCGTGACCGATACATCTAACGGCTCTAAGAGCAGCCAAGTCATTTGCCACAGGAGTTAAACTGCAATTGAAAAACTCCTTGCCGTAAGAAGCAAGACGTCTGATTACGATTAAGCAGATACGCAAATCTCGAAGGCGAAGGAAGAAATAATCATAAGCACATGTGTGCAAACGTACGACACAGTGGTCGTGATACAACCAACACGGAAAAAGAAATGGCGCCAGGAAAAGTTAAAAACAAATATCAGCATCTTTGAAACTTAATGCTAATCAAGTCAAAACAGAAATAATGGAAATTGTAAAGCAAGAATCACCACCAAATGAAACATGAACACACATCCCTGGCCCGCGTTATACAAATGAGGTACATAGTTTGTATAGATTGCGCCGAACGCATAGCCAATCCTACTTAGCAAAAGTAAGCAAGCCGATAAAATGGGCCTGATTCACAGTAAATAGTCAAAAGGTAGGCGGCAAAATGGAGGCATTACGATTTGTCAAATGCGTCATAAGCTTGGCACAGAGTAATGCTGATTGCGGAGGGAAGAGGTTTAGAAGACGTAGTTAAAAACGGGCTCGCAAAAACTTAGCTGCACACAGTTACATAAAATGGGATCGATGTTTCTCCGTCGCGCAAGTCCACAATCCGCTTGACCTAAACTTTTGAAAGTCAAACTAACAGCGCAGGCAGTGAAATCAGTGTGGTCCATGCGTGAATTAAAGGACACCACTGTGTCACGGATACAGACCGGGGGACTGAGATTGGTGACAGGAAAACTAATTTATCAGACGTGAGATTCAATCAGCTTTACAAAAGCTTGCAAAGACTACTTATATACTTCAGCGATGGATCGCAGAGTGAAGCGGAAGAAGACGGTAGCAACCGCGGAATCGGGTCCTAGCGACGTGGAATCCATACCTGGAAAGTTTGGATTACTTGTTTTCTTCAATATTCCCGTGCCTTCAGTTGCGAAGTACTATCTTCAGTACAAATTTTACCAAAGGATTAGTGATGAAATTAAGGGCTAAAATCCGCTAGATCCCAAACGAATAAATTCCTTCAAGTTTCCCGGTTCAATGACCACAGACGCAGTTCCGCCTCGAATAAAATCCCATTTTGGAATAAGTCCATAAATCACAACTTGCTGACAGTTACCTGTGCACTCTTAAGGAGAAATCAAATGTGAGTGGCTAATTTTGTAATTTAAATGAAAAGTGATGGCAATGGGCCCTAATTAAGTAAGTAAATAATCAATAGCTAGTCGGAAGACTTAGATATTTTAGAAATTGCATTGGACAACTTTAATAAGTTACAAGTAGTGATCGTGAGTACATCAAGGGTAATTTTTTGACATATCACGCGAAATATGCGGAGACCATCTCAATTGAAAAATATCTTCTGAGGTCAGAACTGGTTTAAACTTACCAAAACGGCATTCCGTGCAACTATTTAATAACCGTATGTAAGTAGTAACTGCTTCAAGAGAAAGATACGAACCGAATATGGATGGGCACCTACCCACACAATGAAAATCCCTTCTTTTTTTGCATCTTGCCCTTCGGCATCTGATTGCTTGTATTTAAGCTGCTCCCGCGGAAAGAATTGTCCTCCGGCTCGGCAGCAGGTTGGGTGCCGTTGGCAAACGCCATTGCACGGATACAGGTGATCTGGTAGACGAGTTTGCTGCTCGCGTTGATATCCTTGACAAAGACAGTGATGGTAAAGTGATACTTGGCGTCGAGCACAATAGGTGGTGGGATGGAGTCTGCGCGACTTAGCTTACGACGCTTGGAATCATTCAAGTTTTCCGGGCGCGTCGACTGTAGAACGTCTGCCAAAATAGGTGTCAGCTGAGGCTGCAAGAGAATGCGCAACGTAATACACCGTGAACCATAGAGGCACGCATAAATAGTCCATTGGCGAGATAAGCAACATTATCCAAAGACAAACCACATGCCCTTTGTGCGCGATGTAAGAGACCCAGACGTGCAGATATGTGAAACTGGCGTATTCTCAAATGCGTGGTGTTTCACATCGAACGTGCGCACACACGCACGTGCGTAGAACATACACCGCCAACCAATGAGGAGAGAGTGATTAACTAGGCCATGACGCACAAGCCGTGATTGGGCTGATTGGTCACATATATGTAAACACGTGGTCAATAGGGCTGGGTGTGTGTCGCTATGGCACAAGCTGCCGTGTGCATGCTTGTGTGAATACTTGTGAATGCCGCAATGCTCTCCCTCGTAGTGGCTAAGGTAGTAGGTTCAACCCAACTTGGAAACCAGGACTAAGCATACAGGGCATAAGGACTAACCCGTTCATCTGTGATTAACCAGGGCATACGAACTTCCGTCTTCCTGTACTTGGGTTCACCAACTTCTTGCCTAGTAAGCGAAAACGCAATGATTTAAATCGAAGTAGGGACTCAAACTGCTACGCAAAAGTCAGGGAGTAGCTCTTGAAGATGAGATTACGAAGAGTGGTGGTAACCGTACAATAACTCAATCTTACGCTCCAACTAGCAACTGTTGCAAAGGTAGCATAGAACGATGTGGCAAGGAATTAATGATTGAAATAACCCAATTCTGTACCATGGCCATACGTGGATAGTGGCATCACTACCATCGTCTTTGCAAAGTGCCAATTCCGTGTCACAGATACGCAGACGGTAGAAGTTTCCAGATTTGCCCTAAATGAGAAGATTGATGTCAGTGCAATAAACCCGAAATCGTTGAGGGAGTTGAAAAATTAATCGAAATAGGACTGGATTTGTTTGTGCTTACTAAGTTAGCGCGTTTCCACTACATATGGGTGAGCGATAGAACAATAAAACCAGTCCAAAGTGAACAATTTTTACAAAAAAATCCTATAGGTAGTGCCCGAATTGGCAAACACCTTTAGCGGTAAATCAGGCATTGGCAAATGTCGCCAAACAAGGTCAGGGTGTGATTGGTGTGCAAATGTGTGCGTGTGCGCGTGTGTGTGTGTGTGTGTGGCAGAGTCAATCGAGAGTAGCGGTTGTGATGTGAGTGATTTTGAGAGTCCTGTGAACGAAAAAAAAACAGCTCGACTAGAACAAACTGACACATCGAATATTAGAGGCGCACAAAGGTAGGGCGCGAGCATAATAGATTGCCACCCTGGCCTGGCCTGCGCCCTCTTTTATCAACTTGCTGGAACAGGCGAAACAGAATGTGGTAAGGTCATGAGCGCGGGTCTTGGGTCTTGGCTTTTCACGTTCAGAGGCTAAGCCACAAAACAGAGTATACCTACAGAACCGTGCAAGGAGTTTTTTGGAAGATGGCAAAATTTGGGAGAATAGTAACGATAACTTGAGGGAAGTCCACCTCCTAAAATAAGACAGTTGTGGCGCTGAAAACAGGCATCTAATCAACAAATCACCACACCCACGTCAACCTTTTGGTGGGCAACAGGAAGGACGAGGATAGTGAAGAACACATGCTTAATACAGCATTACAAACGCAAGAAAATTATCGTATATACTGTGAGGTCCAAATTCGGGAGTCTGAACCGATCAGGCTTGTAAGGACAGACGGATGAGAAGGCCTCGCAGGTTTCCGGTACCATCTTAATCCAAGACATACCATCACAAATCATGAAGCAATCAGCGATGCTTCAGCCCATGAAAGTAGTTTGTGAATAGCCATTTAAGTGGAAACAAAAAGAAGCCCTATTAAATATTAAAACACGGATAAACCTTGAGATATCGCACAAGGTGGTAATCAGCACACACAAAACTTATTTGATTCGGAAACAGAACCAGAAATTGTTAAACCAGTAAGAAGTTAAGACAATGTATTGAACATTATGAAAATGAAGAACGAGAATACATGGAGATTGAGGTAAACCGACTACTTCAAATGAGAGTTTTTGATGTGAATCCAAATAAACGCACATGAATTAAACTATAGTTGTGTTTAGCATATTTGTGTAATAAAATCACCTATTCTATAGATATATGAACCTCAGATCGAAGCAGTAAGGCAGTTAAAAACTAAAACGGATAGACAAATGAGAACTAAGACAAATAGGCAACCAAAGTGTGTGCCAGAAAATGGGCACAAGTGTCACGCGCTTGTGCAAAAACAAAAAGTGACTGAGCACTAATATCTCGGCTGCGCTTTTGTGAGCATGAGGGGGACCGAGGCAAAACAGATGAGATTTTCAAACAATAGTGCACAAGGCCAGCAAAAATAGCAAGTGACCCAAACGTTTTGCTTGACACAAGAGCTATTTTCTGGTATTTCGAACTAAACGCGAATATGGCGAGACAAGACGGACACTTAATAGATGAGGCAGGTACGTGCAACCGATCCTAACTTTAGTCGTGCAATGTGGTGTTGGAGTAGAAAAAATAGGTGAAGAAGCGATATCAGAAGTAGTGATTTGATCCTTCGAGGCAGCCCCTAATTGTCACCGATAATTTGAGCGACAAAACGAATTCGTTATTGACGATAGCGACAAATTCACGAAGTTGTCACTATGTTAATAGACGAAAATAAAGACCCGGAAATAAAATTCGAAAATTAACAGTGCGCGCAAACAGCAACGAGGAATACGCGAATAGATGGTATAAAGTGACACCAGATTGTCAGGGCCAAGCAGAATCTCATAGAGCAAATATTCATGCATAAAAAAGGTACTAATTTATGCACATAACTTCATGATAGCACACAAACGAAGCGTTAAGTATGTATTGATTGTGTTGAAGTGATATCAATTAAAAATTGGGAAACGATAGGTCGTATCCGTGATATAGTCTGATGAGACTATAAACGATAAACTGGAACCAAATAAAGTCTACCTGAAATTTAGATATAGCAGTCAGCTTAACATTCACTCCGGAGAAATAAAAGATTTCCCCATCTGCCATACGATGCGCCAGAAAACAGTGCTACTTTATAGGAATAAGTAGGGCCACGCAAGATTTCTACCCCGATAATAAAACGCTCCAAGTACAATCCAAATTATTAAAAATATGTTTCGAAAAGTGACCAGAAAAAAAGCGAATGATGGAATCCAAAACTCATAAAAGTATGGTATAGCAAAGGCGAAACGTACCGCCAAATCAGAAGCGAATCGAGACTAGGTGTAAGCTTTGTTTGAAAACGCTAGGGGATCTACTCATCACCTGACAACGAGAGGAGCCCTATCACGAACTCGTCTAGCTGTGGACGGGTTATGTTAAATGGCATAGATAGGTTAAATAATATGACCTAAAGTGCACTATAGCAGATATACTTACGAAGAAGTTCCCACATCTTACAAAAGAGTTGTGAACTTTCCTATGCAAGAGTAGTTCTTGCGCTTAAAAGTATAAACGTAATCAGGCGATCACGCAATGTTATTGCCCTCATTGGTCGGGGTGTTGCAATATCTTATGGCAAATGGATCAACCGAATAACGTCTACCGCTCAAAAAGCCAAACAACAAACAAAGAAGAAAGGCAGGTTAATCACATTAAGGCAAAATTAATTGGACGCAAGCTAACGCAATAAGTTCCCTAAGTAAGTCAATCAATAGACACATTGCTGCTACCTCTAACAGCTAATTGCAATCAATTTGGGAAGCATCCCAGATTAATTATTTCTTTTCGAAATGGAAAGAGAAGTTTTGAACGATAAAAAGCAACTGAAATCACTGAAACAAGTGCTCTTGTAATGTGCACGAAAGCCTGATTGAGGAAGGCAGAGAATATTGCGACTAAAACGCCTACGCAAGGCAATAGATTGGGTGAACTGTCGGACGACCTCAACGAATACGCACCCATATGACCTCGCAATGACTCATCGCCAGTCTTGCCCATTAGATCCACTCAATACAGGCACTTTGCAATCATTTTGTTGAAACAAATGGATCACTTTAGCAGCCTCCGGCTCATATAAGTGCTGAATCCGAAATAAAGGCATCAGAATTAATTCATCTCCTCAACGAGACCATCCGATCCGATCATAAATGATCTAGGAAGCTTCTTCCAAAACTCACACCAACGTAGCTTTTGTGGGAAAACATTTAAAGGAGCATGAGTACGATTTTAGTCTTGGTAAATGCGAATCATACAGTCGTAACAAGGGCTAATTCTGATTGATTAGGATCGTGGAATTCGCGTGGAACTAGTGGCATTCATGGTTTGCATCCAGCTTTGTAAGCCAGAACTGCGATCCTCCCAAAATTATTCATTTCCAATAAACAACCTTCAAGCAGCACGACGGGCAAGTACCTTTTTGTGCTAATTCTCGTAAAGAACGCGCGCATACCCTCAAAGACGTGGCGCAAGACTAAATTGAGGATAAATTATAAAAAGCATACGAGGAAGTGGATGATGGAAAAAAAATTTACACAGTGTACTTAACGGCCCCATGTCAAACAGGACATTATTAAACGAGGCGGCCAAATTTCGCAGTTTTTAAAATCCAACTCAGCAACTTAAACAGTGTTCCTCTTCATTTGTGTTTAAACTAAAAAGTTCATGACAAGGAACTGCAATGTGGTCTGGCTGGAGTTCCTATGGGAAATAAAGACAAAATGTAACCAAATGAGTCAGAATGAAAAGGCCCTAAACGCTCCAACCAAGCGAAAACCACTGAATGAGTCACGGCGAGTGACAAACTCAGTTAGAAAACGGGACAGTCATGACTAACACATCAAGTAAGACACACCAAGATCAGAAGTATGAATTGATATAAGCAAAGAGGAACATTCGCTTTACAGTCCTTTTGCTAAAAGAGTCACGGAAAAACGGAATTGATGAGACAAACTTATCAATTATATCTCGCATCCAGGGTGCAAAGGGTTCCAATGTTACCCTTAATTAGACAATCAAATTTGCCTTATGTAAGGAATGGGATCCATTTTTCGTGCAATAGATGAGATGTAGTACAAAGCAATAAGTGTTCAGTGTTAAGAACAAAATCGACTTTTTGGTGAGTGAACGTTAAAAACACTACCCAAACGGTTCCAGTTATAATCGTAATGTATGCTATGGGAGAGGAGGGTGTGAAAAGACAGACACAAACAGCATATCAACGTAAAATAAAGTAAACCTAGTCAGTTGAGGGTGGATGGCGGAAATAGATAAGATAAACACACCTGTACTGGGACCCAAAGATAGCGTATTTGAGGCTCAGCGATAAGAGCCTCGAGAAAATCAGTAACGGATATGTTTGAAGCCAAAATCGTATCGCTACAAAATAAATAAAAGAGGCTAATTTTAAGCATAATAGGAAAGCCGATTAATAGGAAGTCTCCTCCTTACCGCACAAGGGACATGGCAATTATAAAGTTCTTAAATGACTAATAAGTGCAAAAAATACAAAAAAACGATGTGAAATAATTCAGACTTATAATAAACATCTTAAATCAGGAGCAACTGGGCATCCGTAACCACTAAGATCGCGTAAAGTTGAATATCCTTGACAAAATTACAAAACATGTTGAACGGTTAAGGAGAACGCATAATTTATTCAACGGGGATGGTTTAAAAGTATCAACGGCCAAAATGAAGTGATTATAAAAGGGGAGAGATTAAAAAACAACAAAAACTGAAGTTCATAGGAAGCTATAAAATTTGAATAAAAGCTATGCTTACACTTCTCTTTGAGTCTCAAAATTTAGGGCCGCAGAATGTTCATCTACAAAATTTTGTAGCTAAAAATGTTTACTGGCAAGCATAAAATCATCCATCAACTTTATCTCCTTTGCATAGCGTCTATTTGCGTACGTGAGTTCGTTTTTCGAATATGAATTGATCGCAGAAAAAAGTAAAAGCCGCCTAGGAATAAAATAAAGCAAAGATCACACCTAGTCCGCGGCGATTTAAGCCCAAATGTTGATGAAGGCAATGCAGGCACTACTAATTCAAGTGTGTTTTTATTTTTTCCCTGAAGAAGACCAATCGGTACTAAAGACAAACTTACGGGTTCGAGCATAAAGCAAAAACGATCATCGCTTATACTTGCGGTCAAAAAAGCCGCATTCAAACAATGTTCGTAGCACTCAGAATCCTGTCGAAATAGTCATGGGGGAGGAAAAGCACACCTTATACAGAGGATATTTGATGGGTTCCCGAAATGGTACATCGCAAGACATGCGATCTGGTAACACAAGTTTAAAATATCCCATTGTAGAATGTGTGTCAGGAGAATACATCCCCGAATAATTTTCTGGCGCAACTTTGTTGCTTCAGGAGGAAACTAAGGCAAGTGCGCGGATACGAATGGTTACCCCTGTGTTTTGTAGGTTGCGCCAGTATTTCAAGGTTTATATTGTATATCTGCTCCAGTATTTAACTATATTTTTTTTAATGTAAAAAAATACAAGGTGCAAATTTTTTATATATTTGAAGGTTTATTTGATCCGCATTTTTTGAATTCTGTGAAAACTCATACCGGCTGTCAGCACTCGACACCTAACTTACGGCACTGAACAGCAGCTGACCTGCCAGAAGCCACGCCAAATGACATATTGCCTAATTTCTATCTAGCATGAAGGTTACAGTCGCATTTGGAGAAATGAAGATCGTTGTTCCCTGCGGATCTGGTGATTTTTCAGTTAAAGAATTGGCTGCAAAGGCTGTTTATAGAATGAAACACTCCTTAAAGTCCGTAGGTTCTCAGTAATTATAAATTTCATGTATATTTTTGATCTTGTACATAGGGAAAATCGGATATTCGTTCTGATGTTTTTAGTCCGTCATTTTAGAACTTAGTTTGCGATTTTTTGATATTGTGTTCAATTTTGTAAAATGTGAAGGATTTTTTTGGCGTTAAAGTGCTAGACGTGCTTGCTCAACACATCGCTGGTAAACAGCACTTAGCTTCTTATCGCATTTACGATACATACATGTGTACTTTTTCATTATTCTCATTATTATATTCACTTTTATAGATCCAGGCCAACCTTGTAGTTTATTTTTATTTTGCTTCTTGGGTGCCCACTGCATTTTTTGGATGCATCTTTACGAACATGCTCTAATTCAAATGAATTTTTGATGCTTTGGGCGCATTAAATCTCATATTCACGGTTACTTAGTGGTTTTGGCGTAAAATGCGTCACTTACTACCACACATTGGAGTGTTTGCGTAGTAATACTTTAAACAGATAATCGTATTTAACACTGCTTTTATTTCGCTTAAATTCAATGACCATACTAAATAGTACTCAGCAATAAACTGTTTCAAATATTGCATTTTAGTCATCAGATTTGGATAGGATATTAGTGCAAAGTCTGTCGATATCTCGTGATGGTGGCATTCTGGATTGGGATGACCTGGTTTCTGATGTTTTGGACGACCGTGAACAGGTATCACTTTGCACATTAAGTGATAAAATGCCTGTTTTCATAATTGTTCACTTGTATTTTTTGTCTACCCGTAAACGTGACGTGACAGCTAGTGAATTTTAAAAAATTTTTACAGAGACCTCTTTGCCATAACTAAGTGAAGTCTTATGCTGTGAATAAAAGATACCTACAAAGAATTGTTAGGTTTCCCAACCACGATCACTTAGTTACACGTGTTAGAGGGCATGCGTAGACGCGTGTCCAGGTGATTTCGCAGAATGCAATCAATGTTGGCATGCCATTGGTCTCCCCATCCCTCAATCTACCCACACGTGAGCACCAGCAAGCTTATTTACGTCTTGGGATTTTCTAGTTTTATTCTCATAGGTTTATCAAAGTGGCAGAACTTGAAGGGGCATCGCAAACATATCTCAATTTACTTTGGCGACGCGTAGACAAAGTTTTAAGTCCTTGTGGTCGAATCACGTGATCAACCTCCTCCTTCTTCCAAAAATGAAGTTGACCATTTACGGAAATAAGTTGCATTCTTCAGTGGAATAAACTTGTTTCTTTTCGTAGAACAGGATGTTGCTCAGGAACATTGGAATGTGTGCATCCAAAAAATTCCTATTGTATTAACACTGACGGAGCGGTACGAGAACATTGATCCTGCAAGCTATTGCATTGCAAGTGAAATGTTATTGTTAACAGAACTTCTTATTTGCTAAATCTATTCGTAAAGCATTTTCTATTGCAGTTGTTGAGCCACCGTGTAATCCTCTGGGAATAAATTAAACTGTTATTAACAAGCTTCACATCAAACTTAAGATAAATTGTTCACACTAAGTGCAGTGAATGCCATTTAAGTGGTACTTTGAAAATCATCCGTAAAAATCCTGGATAAGTAGACGTGTTGAAGGGTGAAACCCAGGGATAATCTAACGACTGGGAAATAGTTATGAGAAATGTTGCTATAGGATGAAAGAGATCTGATTCTTTGATAATTCTCAAAGTCAAGACTTTGGCGCTTTGAATCAGCGAACCATCAATCAAAAAAGCCTTCTCAAAAGTATTTAGCTACCATGAATCATTTTGGGAAGGTAAGAAAGATAACATTATTTCTGCGAGCTGCTCTAGTGAGGTGGCGCTCTCTACTGCCACTCACTTTAAAATTCGAGGGTGCAAAGAAGCGCATATGGAGACCAGATTGGGAAGTTCTTTCTAGAGCTCGACAATTCAAAGCGTCAGTTTTCATCTTTACAGCTTCACTTTTGGGGGTGACGGATCTGCATATAAATAGGCTTTTTAGATAAGGTGATTGTTGGGTTTTATTTCAGAAATAAGCCCCAATCAGTCGAAATTCTAGGTAATGGTTTATTCAATAATTAGAATTGCACGTCTGACGCAGAAAGCAAAATGTTTACATTTAGGAACCATGGAATTTTCTTTTAAATTTCATAGCTCGTGGCGCAGTACTCCATTGAGTCGAGCCTTCCAGGACCCGCTTTTTCATCGTCTTCGTTCACATCCGCTCCCACATTGACTCCTCTTGTATTTGAAATCTCCCGGATCCATCGTACCACCGGGGATCAGGACCCTAGCAGCAGCAGCAGCAATGTGCTGCTCAGCCACGCGCGCATTGGACACAGTAACGTCGCAGGTAGTTCGAGCAGCAGCCTCAGCCTCAGCTCAGGGAGCCTAGGTGGTGGAGGCGGTGGGGGCGGCGGTGGAGTGGGGGGTGTTACTCTACATCATCAGCGCCATCGCCAATTGTCACAGAACACGCATGAACAATACACCACCCCGGCTCGGCACCTGAGAGCGTCAGATTTCCCAGATCACCAACATCACCATTTACTCGCTCATCAGCAACCCCTCAATGAAATTGAAATCCCTCCTGCAGGTGAGAGCAAAGTTATGAACTTTTTCACCTCCCAAACTAAGTATGTACATTGGATGCCACCGTATTAGCCGAATTAATACACCGAACCGGAAAGTGATGCTTTAAGCAAACCAAGCCCTGTTGTTGCAGCTCCTAAATCGTCTTAATTAGTACGATTGTTGGGTTTAAATATTTTCAAACCAGTTAAACTAACACATTGAGGTTTTGACCAAGACGATGGTTTGATCTTTTTTATTTCACCTTTTCATAGCTGTTCAAAATAACCTAATTTATTCTCCACAACAGCACTTGTAAAAGGCAAGTAATTGGACAAGTTTGTGTCATTCATTGTTACCGACCGTTAAAAAAGAATTAGTGTGCCAAAAGTAAGCCTTTGCTTACAGTTGCATTCGAGGGCAGGAATTCCAATGAGCTATGGCTGATTTTTGTATGTGGTTTTTATTGGAAGATCTGATAAATACGGCCTCAGAATGGAGCTCTACTATCAGAAATCATCTAGAGCATTGGTATTCGAAAGGCCCGTGTGACCGCGTTGATTTATTGCACTGATGATCGAAACTTCATGTCCTACTTTTTTTCTTACCAAGAATATTAATACTTTCTTTGAGGCGATAGGGATATCGCTAGTACTATTTTAGGTTCATACATTGAAATACTTTTTCGATTGGCTCTATTTTATATTTGTCCAAAGTGAAATTTCTAGAGGTAAAGACGGTCTATGATAGCCACAGTTAGGGATGCATCTCGTAACACTTACTTTCATATTGCATTAATTCTAAGGGATTATTTTTTGACTACTGTGCGTAATGAGTGTTGTTTGAGGCAAGAGGTGACTCACAGACCATGCCGAATCTGGCATCAAAGACAGCCTTTTCTGCCTAAGAATCTTTCACCTCAGGTTAATCCTCTCTTCTTTTGTGATGAATGATTAGGCGGATGCTAAAAGCACACTTCAGTGCTCACTGTAGGGCTTCGCCCTGGCTGGACACTTGTTACCTATTCGTCGGGGTGATACGCCAAGTTCTCTGGACTTTTAGTGTTACATAGCCATCACTCAATACTCTGGCGATGCAATCGTACTGAGCGCCATAAATCTACTGCAAATTATCTAAATCGCTTTTACACAATTAGCTGCACAGAGTTTCCTTTTGGAGACATCCTCCAATATAACTAACACACTAATGAGCTTATTTAGCTTGAAGTCCGGAATAGGCCAACAATGTTAGACTTTGCTATTAGTGTGATGTTCATGATGCATCTTAATGCTTTGGCTTTGTAAAAGTCAGTGGTCGGGTCTGCGAGCGGACACCATGTCTTCCTGCCGTCAGTACCTGCGACACTAGTGCGGCAGCTTTGGCCCACAAAATGACTCAGGAGGTAATAATGAAGTCACACCCTGTCACAACTCCAATCAGAAAGTACTCAGCCGAAGTGGCCCGGATTTCCATTCATTTGATATTTCTGGAGGTTTAGCTCACAATGTAGTCATATTTGGCTATGCTGCAGCTAAATTGTGCCATGCATATTTCAATTGGGAACATTGTGAGGAACATTAGCAAGTTGCATAGTTGGTGCGAAGTTGCTCATTTTTTCATGACCTTTATTGGACAGCAATTCCTGTGCAAAATTTGGCGTTCCCTCTTTACGTAAGTCTTGGTATTAAAGTTACTAATATCTCAGAATTTAATCCTGATAAATGATTTTTGCATTCGCATGAGATTCCATGTTTTCTTAGTGGTTGTGGCATGATTTCCGAAAAAAGTGTACCGGTTATTGGGATTTTTGTGTTTCAAATAGCACCGTGATTGCACTCCATTAAATACGTATGGCGCTGCATGTAAGGGTTGTGGGTATCACCACCACTTTCATAGGCTTTCTCGTTAGATCAGTTAGCTGTCTTAACTGATTTTGCTATCTTCAAAATGCAAAGTATTGAGCACCTTCAGTGTAATCCATTACCTTCCTTCAATGTCATTGATGATTAAGTCAAACGGAAGGAATCGCATCAAATTACTGTTTAATTACCAATTGTTTATTGGCCTTGAAAGTTTGGGTTAGTACGCACTCGTCGATTAGACCTCATATAAGTTCAAAAATTTAGTAATAATGTATAGTGTTCATGTTTTTGAGGTTCTGCATCAAAATAAATTGATGGTAACAATGTTTAGGTTTTGTTGTTGGCTTCATTCGTTTGTGCTGCAATGCTATCATTTCAGTTTACTTTCCCTTGAAGCAGAAGGCTTTCAAGATAGTCTGCATTGGTGAGTTTTGCTCACTTCTGTCCAAAACGATAAGGTTTTATGCTAATTCATCGTAGAATGCTTCCTAAACACTCAATATAAACCTGTGCTTTACAGAAATCTTCAAGAGCATCTTTGGCATGCTTGTGGCAATAACACACTAGATATAGAACTCTGAATTCGCTTTTCCCAATGTCTTTTGCCATCTGCCCACATTTCATCACCGTAAAACCACTAGTGGTCTCTACTAGAGAGTTGCGGAATCACAAATTTTCATGTCCATGGTTTGATGTAGGTTTTTTGCCCTTGTCTCAAAGGTATTTTTGAAGACCCGAATAAGGCGGACTCGGGCTACAAATCGGATCATACACGCCTATTTTGTGATCTCCCATCACGAGCAGCTGGACGGCAGACGCTTGTAACGCCACCCTTGCCCCCGCCCATTGTCTTCGATTATGATAAAAACTCGGTTTCAAGCGCATTACCGCAGCACTCAGTGAATAAAATCACTCCACAATCTCCTACCACCTTTGAAACACCTTCCTCCAATCCCCATTTGGATCTACCCTTCCTAGCATCAGATAATCCCATCATGGATAAGGTAATGCTTTGATCAAGGCAATAGCGCACGACTTGTTGTTAGAATGCAGGACTTTTTTACCAACGAAAGAATCCCGGATGTCTTTTATTTATTTTGGTTATTCTTTTCAAAAACAGTCATAGAAATAAGGGTTATTCCTCAACTTAGGGTGATATCATGTCATTGCGTTATTGGAGTTGACAGCCTTAGTCTTTCTAACAAACGACGTAATGCATACATTGCTTCCAAAGAAACAGTACAGCAAACTTTGAAGCTTTGTTGGCCACTCGTGAGGTTTTGAGATAAATAAACTGCCTTCAAGATTCACTTAGCCACCGTGCCGAGCCATAAACAAACTGTTGGGTTCTGGTCTACTTCAAATGCAGCAATATAATTAGCGAACTATTTTAAACATCACAATTGACATATTTACTCCGGTTATGTTGTTTACTCCAGAGAAAGTCATCGGAAGTGGGTACTTTAAGCATACATTTTTTGACAAAATATAACTATTATGCATTCTCCTGCATCAAAAGTGTTCGCAAAACATGCGAATAAGTTGTTCATGGAACATAATTTATGGGAATATAAACACTTTTTTTACTAATTCAGCTTGCTGAAGTCCTTTCAAGACGAAGGGCACACCTAAGGAGCAACTGGGATTATGAAAAAAATGACTACGCGGAAGACGATGAAGAAGCGGATACAGATGACGACGAAGACGACGTAGACGAGGACGACTTTATGGAGGTGTCGGACGCCATCAGCGGGAAGGGGACGGCGTTTTTAGCAAGCGCGATCGCGATGCCTACGACGCCGGTTGCTGAGACGTCCATGACTACCAGTAGCTCTGGCAAGCGTTCAACGACAACTACTGGCACCGACGGTGAAGGAGGAAACTTTAGTGACGAAGGTCTTTCCACCGTGAGGCGGGTCGTTCAGCCTAAGGAGACCGAGTTCTCTCCCGGTGCTGGCACTTCATCGAATTCTTCTTTCACTGTTGCTCAGGTTGGCGTTAGGAAATTCCGGAAAATATGCGGTTTACATTTCCAAATAAACTTTTTTTCGAAACAATCCCAGCTTTTTATGGTAGGTGACCTAGGTAGAAATTTTGTTTTCAAATGTCTGTAGGTTAGAAAATTGTCATCTTTGGTTTATCAGTCAACGATATTGCTTCCATTTTTTTTAATTTGGCGACAAGCCGCGTCGACGTTTTTCCCAATAGTAGAACTGAAATTCATTCCATTACATCTTAGAATTCGAAGGCTCTGGAACCACTCATCTCATTTGCTGATGCTTCCCAAAAGAAATCGCTATTTCCAGGTACTCCGTCTTTTTTCAAAAAAATAATTAATGCTGCCTTATTCCAGATTAGTGACTTGAGGGTTTTAACCGTTCAAAAACGCGCATATGCAGCCTCTTTTACCTTGCAAGAGTAGGAAACTCTCGCGTGATCACTGGTGAATTCAATGGTATATTGAATTCGCATAAAATAAAATAGATCCTTTCATGAGAATTCCGACAATTACCTTGGATTGTTTCATCTACACACTGTTAACTTGAGCAAAATAGTGTTTCATACGATTGTGTACCTGACAGACTGGTCGCCTTTTCAGCTTTTGCCGATCGTCAGCGTGTTTACACTTCCACAATAAGCAGTGTTCGGGGAGCTATTCTGGAGGAGAGAGAAGAAGATAAGCTGGAGGCAAATCAAAACATTCTTGAGTGCAATCAACCACTCGTCAAGGCAAAAGCCAAGTCCTTCGTCCCTGACGTCTGTGGCACATCACAGAAGACAATTCAAGGGACAGGAGACGAGGGGGCAGAAGAAGAAGCTGAAGCAGAAGAGGACTATCCTATGCTTAGACTAGATTATCGTCTCAAGTATGCTGTTCCTTTTATTTCTCTCTCTCAGGTCTTCGCTCCAGCTATTCATTGAATAGAAGGCACCTTGTATTTTTTGCATAAATTTTGTAGCATCTCAACCTTAATAGTCAAACTAGTCAGTTTAGGTGGTAAAAAATGAATGAAATTGGACCCCTTGTAGAGGGCAATTCCTCAGGTGGTATTGTCATTCATCTCTGTGACAGATGGTTTGAGCAATTACCAGAAAAACTTGTAGTGGTGATAACAATGGTTTAAAGAATGATGCGACTGCCCTTTGTTCCAGACTTTCTTCTACATAGTAAATCTTCTTTCAAAAACACTCTATTTACCAAATGAAAGTTGCGACATTGTTCCATTCTAGTCGAACGTTGTTATCGCAGATGCCATGCATGTGCAGGTTTTCCTTTCGACATTCAACGATTTGTCCTGTAATCGTGAAACTTTCCAAAATTTTTTGCCAGTTCCAAATGATGCAACATTAATTGTACTGTAAGGAAGCTGAACTTCAATTTTGGTTTATTACAAGTGCTAAATGGGGGGTAATAATAACAGTATTCGATTCGCCTCTCCAATCCTTTTATTAAGCACTTGAATGGCATCTTCCAAATTGTATAATGTGTTAAAAGGTAACGGAAGAGCACCTGTTCAAGACCCTATTGTGAGACTTTTATTAAACCAGGCGAAATTAAAAAAGGCGTTGTCTAGGAAGAACTGCATGTTCAGGCATCACAATTCATTCAGATTTATTTTAATTTTTTTTCTCAACATAAAGAGGAGACGGTCAAGATATGGACATGTTGGCAAAAAGCCCTCCAAAGTCGAACCCAGTTCCACCAGCACTAGCAGCAGATGAGCTCCACCAATCCGGTCGACCATCGCACCGAGGTTTAACCACTCCTGCTGTCCTGCGGTGGTTAGAATCGACCCAAGCCGCCACTCAGGCCGAGGGAGGGGGTATTTCACCGTTTGCAACGCCTTCCAGCATCATCTCGGGCTCAAGTTCGCTAGCGCACACCTCTACTGGGGGCTGCGAGGACGAGGCCATTTCTGCTAGTCAGCACGATCTTGTCAGTCGTGTTATTCGAAGAAATGTCCGCGAGGCTTCTGAAGACCTTCGTCGAGGCTTTTTCCTCGCTGGTTACCAGTTGGAGCCTTTAACCATCAGATTTACAAATACAATGCCAGGAGAGAACTTAGGCATTCAAATTAAGCCTATCTTTGCCGAACCGTCGGAGATTATGTCCTTTGCGGAAGGAGTTTCTCTACAACCAAACCAAAATGGCAAATGGCAAGTTGAGGATGGGTGTTTAGAATTTTTTTTATGCTTCTTTCCGAAGAACTATACACGCCATTACTAAGCTTCTTCGTTAGGACTTATGCTTGTTCTTATGCGATTTAGTGGTGCAAATAACGCCATGCTTAAATATTAAAACGAAATAGTTGTAAAGATAAATAAAATTAGATTTAGTTTCTTCAATAATTTATTCACTCTCCATTGCGCTTCCTCCAACTCTTCTATGCTTATTTTAACATCCTTTTAAGGTTTTTTTGCGGCAGAATATGTGAGACTTACTGTGACGTTAAACTTCCTAACATTCATGAAGTGCTAATGTTTTATGCAGGTTAAATGCCCAGGTTAACAACGAATTCACCAAAACCCGGTAAAATGCTTTATTTTCGCTATACTGATCGCCATCGTTTTTCTTGATGTGTCGCGGGGAGCTACTCGCACCAATGCCTGCTTACACCAACTACCTCCGTCATCAATGATCTCACTTAGCATTACTAAACTTAAGCGTGTTACGCGATCCCTTCTCTGGCATTGATATGCTTTTGTTGCAGTTGCCATTAACAATCAATTGGTTTCTGATCCAGAAAATTGTTTTCTTCTTACTTCCATGTCTCCTGAAGCCATAGTAAAACTTGCTAACGATGCCTTGGTATGATAAAACTATCATTCTTTAGCCCATTTCCGTAAAGTAATTATACTCCCTTATAAACAATGGCACTTTTGATTATATTTTATGAACCACACTTTGCAATGCTTTCTTCAGCGAAGCCGGACTTGAAGTGCATGCTATTATGCCGAATGGTCGAGTAGCCCGTGAGGGGATCTTATCAGTTGGGGACCGAATTTTGAGCATAAACGGTACTTCCCTCATTGGAGTCCCTTTTGACAAGTAAGTGCTGACTTCCTCTTTCTAGTACCTATATAGCAATCCCAATTCTTTTGCATAGGATATCACTTTTGTTTGGAATTCTCAGCCGTCACTAAGTAAAGGTGTACAGATTTTGGGTTTAACTCTAATCAAGTCAAAGGCAAAGTCATATGGGTCAAATTTGTGTGAACACAAACCTGACCCATTGATTATTGTGAAGCAAAACTATAGCAAGGCTATCATTCATTGGCAATTAATCGTTTACTGAGTTGGGGTTTACAACACGGTGAAATGTCTCCCTTTCCCACTCTTTTCAAGAAGTTATTTTAAGAGTTGCGAATCAAATTTGAATCGCTTTGTTATACAATCGCTCCGCATTTGACGTTGCTGCTGCTTTTCCGCTCGGTATTTGTTGCTACCCCTGTCGTCGCATGACCGGGGAGTGGGCACCACAATTGGGACAGCCGACATGAGCGAAAAAGGGTCGATCCGACTGTGAACCTTTCTATTTTAGCTTTGAATCCTAAACATAAAGAGCTCAAAATTGTGCGGTTATGGCAAATATATGTTGAACTAAAAACGCTTTTTTTCGCACATATATTTAGGTGGTATAGCAGTGCTCTGATGTTCTAATAAGAGCGATATAATTACCTTGGGAGAAAATGGGCTAAGTTGAACAGCTATAAAGTATGGGCAATGCTTAGGTGGTTGCTATTTCAATATTTGCAAAATTCAGTTCTCAAGTGTACCTGTCTTCCGCTTAACTTATCAGCACTGGCATAAATTTTTGCCCCATTAACAAACATCGAGATTGCATGAAATTACATGTTTACAGAATCAATCGGTTTGATGGATCTTTGAGGTGTTTAACTACCGTGAAACGCTACTCACTCTATCTTCAAGATTGCTTACAAAAACGTTTTTAGGCTAAATAGCGTATCTCTGGGACTTGCTTTACGAGAGGAGCTAAGGCGCGGCAAGGCCTGTCTATCGTGCACGTCTCACAACGCCCAGGAATAGACCTAGCGGCGTGTGTACAGTCGTACGGCCTTGTTGCAGAACCAATCAGGGCAGGAAGACAACACTGCGTTTTCCGTAGTCGTTATTACCAAAGCCTGCCCCAACACCTCTCCTGGGCTTGTTGTGTGTGTATAATCGCACGTCTCTGCAGATGGAAAGATTTTGTGAACCAGATTGTAGTTTTGTGAATAATGCATACATAGTAAGGTGGCAATACGGGATACAGAAGAAATCATTTTCCTTCATTTATATCCTCTGTGTGTTTAAGGGAGATCACTTGGCATTCCACCTGAAACACTTCTGATGGGGATGAGATAATTGGAGTGATTTATTGGGCTTTTGCGCAATCAAACATTTGATAGACATTTATGGCTAGCTTTCTGAAGGTAAGGCCTAACGTACCTTTTAAGAAGTTTGAAGAAGTAATAAGTTTAAGTAATTCAGGTATTGAAATCTTCGAAACAACTCGCAGTTGTCTTTCTTTTGCCAACATTTTCCGTTGTACCAATACCATAAATCCAAATCATATTGAAACTAAATGTTACCCAGGCAATATGCCTGGAAAATACTTCCTCCAGCCACTTTTTTGACGCTTGCATTCATGGCACGAATTTTTGGATAAAATTTTTTGGAATTTTTAATGGCTGCGGCGCTCAGCTATTGCTGAAACTTGGGTTCTGTGGTTTTCATGTTAAAGCTCTTGAATTAATATGGTTCCTGTAGTTTTCAAAGCATTCTCATGATGTTCAGGCATCGAACACAGTTAACATGAAATAACTACCACCAGGTTTAGATGACTGCCATCCTTTGTTATGAATGAAAAATGACTCTAGGCTCATTCTATGCATGCACATACGTACTACGAAATTTTTTATAATTCTGGGGTCACTTGAACCCCAACCGTAAGGTTACCCATGTGTACTTTAGTTCCGAAATCCATGTTTTGAACGGCGTGCAAATCTACTTTTTCTACAAGTCAAACGCATGCGTTGATTGAATGTGCTAATAGTATCTTTATATCGCACATTTATGCGGCAGACATTTAGTTATCGCCAGTCCTTCTAGCATTCCATTGTTAATTGCTCAAAAGCAAGTTAAACATCTCATGTCATTCGTGCAATATATTTAACCTGTGCAAAATTTTAAGGGGAAGTACATTTCGACTTTTCCAAGGTCAAATGCCTAGGCGACGTAAAAAATATTGTAAAAGAATGGGAAGTAAAGCAACGTTTCCTATTAAAAGCCTATGAGTAGGGCAGAGTGGTATAACTTTTCAACAAAGGCGTAATCTCCTGTCGTTTAACTTCATAAGTTTGGAGGCTTTACTTCCAAAACTTAGATCAAATATAAACCAATGCAAAATTCACAATCTTTGAGACATCAAGTGAGTCCCTATTTTTAATTCTAACCACCTTGGGCATTTTTTGCATGAATCAAGCGTCCGTATGAAAAGCTCACCACCGTCATGCCTTGGTAGCAAGAGCCGCCCTTTTCGCCTCTTTGGTGCTTGATCGGGGAGCTTTACCAATAAGTAGTCAGCTCATATATACACCTACTGTTTATCCGCATTACTTTTCTAAGCAGTTGAGCTTCCAATAGGGTAAAATAGGTTTAGTGGACTGTGAACATCAACTTACAGCCACTGAGCTGCTATCGATTTGGCAAGTACGTCTTAAAAGGAGGTTCTCATACTGAAATGCTATTGTCCATTGGAATGGAAAATGTCCATTGTACGCGAGGCTTTCTGCTTAGTAATTTTAGTTGTTTTCGTTGAGCTTTATTCGACTTTGGAATATGCTGTGAAAATCAGGCTTTGCAAAATTTGGAGATTCTCAAGACAGCCAATAATGTGCTATAAGTCTGTTTGATGAAAATCCACTCAAAAATCTGCATAAACACGGGTCTAGCATTTTTGTAAATAGGACTGGGGCGATCGGTGGTGTGGCGTAATTTGTTTCTACCTCAAGTCATTTTTGCTTTTAGCAAATTTGCAAATCGAATCGCATAATGCGGATGCCTGCTTCTGTAAGAATAAATAAATTATGCTATGAATTAGCATGAATGTGTGAGACTTGCTGCATCGAGCTGATTGCTTCATTCTCCCCTGCGTTCTGTGGGGTAAGCGGAGTGATAAGGTGCTTGCACTTTCTAACTGGTTTTCGAAAGGCCTAGGAAGTAATTTCGTTTAGTGCCTAGCTTGTAAATCACCAAAACTGTGCAATACTGCCCACACCTCGTAAACAAGCCGCTCGTTTTGGTGCAACCATCACCGACATGTGTTTGCTATGGGGGCCCGGGAGGTGCAGTCTGCCCGACAATAAATTACTGTTGAGAAATCCCCAATGAATCTTTAGGGGCAGAGACATCTTTCAAGAGGCGTTGAAGAATCACGAGTTAGTTCTCCAGGTACTTCCCTACACCGGCAAGATCACTCACTGTGTCTCCACGGTTAATGACCCTGGCCACTGTCCAAGTCCACCTGTCCTTCCCACACGTGAGATTGGTACAGTCGTAACGGACAGTGAGAAGCCCACATGTGGCCTCGTAATGGTAGTCGATCACTCGGGGAAGGCGAAGGAGGTGGCCTCTTCAAAACCGGGTCCGCCGCCCCCGCCCAGACGTTCGCCACACACCGCGCTGTCTCAGCAACATCAACAACGACGGCAACAGACGGATGAAGCACCAACAAAAGCTGCACCCATTCTTCCTCCGAGGCAGAAGCAAGAAACTGCGCAATCACAAACCTTAGCCTCCGATCTGGAGACGAAAACTGTCCGTCTGAGAAAGGGTAAACCAACTTTCCAAAACATTAATCGAAATAGATGACAAGTGAAGTTTATCAGACATAAATACTGCATGCATCAAGGCGATTTCTACTTGTCTAAATTCTTGCTGGTGTCTTCTTACAGAGTCTACTAACTATGGTTTGTTCAATGTTACTTTTTAAGCCTCTGACGATGTGACATGATAAATGGCAACGCAGTTATAATTCATTAGAAGTCAAATAAAAGTTGGTTCTGTTTAACGGCTCCACGCTATCCAAGACCGTTGGCAGAACATCCTATTGCAATCCGACTTTGCAAACAGTGTACTATCAACTGTAGGTACAAATGGTCCCAGATTTCCTAAATTGCTGCTGCATCTGCTGGTGGCATCGGGTCGGTGGAGTGGCCAGGTTGCAGCGGTGATTCATGCATGTGTGCTGTCGTAGTTTGGCCACCGCTTGTGCAATACCAGATTTTATGTTTGAATTGCTTATTAAGGGAGTTTGTAATCAATGGGACGACTGAATGGCATATCAAGTGAGCAAGTGGCTTGCTACAGCTCCAATCTAATCCATGCGCTATTTGGATTGCTCGTTTCCTTCTATGAGAAATAGCACACCTCCTGAATGCCAACACTTCCTCCAATTGATGTTTTGGCAGAGTTTATATGCAAAAATGTTGATGGCACATTCTGTTTACACACCAACGTTTCTTCATTACTCGTGCGATTCGTTTTTCTCACACTGCTTCAGGACATTTCTCCGTCAGTGAGAGTCAGCCAGATTGCACGTTGATGAAACAGGGTATTTTAAAATCTTCTGTTAGATGGGCTGAGTAGAGCCTAAATTAGGCTTTGAATTATTGCGGTTTGCAATCGCTCACTACTTCAGCTGTGGTGCTGTTGCCTATTTCGCATGCTATAGTAATTGCTGCAGTACCGTCAGGTATAAGAAATGGTCTTCAAAAAAACAAAATACCCCTTGACTAATTTCAGATAACACCATCCTACGGGTAATTTGGCGTTCTAACGACGCCCATTAACAGATCTTCGGGTGTGTGGGCATATTAAACCTTCGAAATCCATCGCCAATGACGTCACTAAGCGCTATCTTGAACGAACTCCCTCTAATGCTAGTTCCTTTGCTTCCAAGCAATTTACCGCTGGCAAGGACTTGCATTGAGCCTAACTGTTGTTATTGAATCTCTCGTTTAGGAGCTTCTGGTTTGGGATTCAGTTTGACCAGTCGGGATCAACGTCAAAGGAAGCCAAACTGCCTGGTTTTTATTAAAAACATCCTCCCTGGTGGGGCTGCTCTTTTGGACGGCAAACTGAAGCCTGGTGATCGCCTCCTTATGGTGTGTATGCGACATTATTTTTTACTATGCGCATCATGATTTTCGCGGAATTTTATCAAAAAATGGAAGACAAAAGTGTCAAATACAATGATGTATTACATTGTACAACAGTAAACAAAATCCAAACTCAGACACCGTATTGGTATAGGCTGGTGGGAAAAGACCTTAGAGACTATTCAGTGATTTTCTGTTCCCTTGATCCCTTGCCTCCGTGACTCATGCCTGAGTGGAGTGTCTTCCTGCAACTACGTGAACGATGCGCAATGCAAATCTATGTGCGTGCGTGTGCTTATCATTAGATTGGACGAGACCTTCTCCTGACAGGTGCACCTCCGTTGCCATCGCCATGCAACGGTGGCTGTGAGACCTAGTTGGTTGAACAGGTGAAGCAGATGCATAATTCACTGGCCGAAATGCCACCGTTTTTAGTTGAAAATTGAAGTTTTCCTCAACATTGGATTATTTGTGGTCGGATTTGGGTATAGTGTTTTGACCAGTATTTGCTGAGGTGTTGGTGCCGCAGAGGTCAATGCGCGTGTAGTTAATGATGCAAAGCATCACCCTTTGATTCAGCAAAAGCTAATTGTCAAAAGTTTGTAAATACAAAGCTGAGAAGATATCAACACCATGTAGAAATATAGGACTTGTTTTCCACTTGTCCCTACATGATGATGCCTGCTCCTAGAACCCTCTCTGGGGTGCACGATGTGACCGTCAGCGTTGCAGGATATGCCCGCATTCGTCCATTTACTACTAATAGGAAGTTTTCACGCTTTGTTCACTGGAAGGCATAACTTCGGAAAGGGGGCTGAGAATACTGGATTAACCAAATGGTGGAGTGACGGCACATGTTCCATTCAGTCTATTTTCAATAAATAGTAGTATTTAACCTGAGGAGCAGTTTGATTATGCCAGGTCAGTTTGTTTTATTTCAGTTTTCCAAATTTTAAGCGCAACTTACCTTAGTGGACAGATGCGTGTCTTTTGATCCCACGAATATACTGCGCCGTAGGACAATCATATGCACAGGCTGGCGAAACAACAGAACTATCAATCTGACCGGGTATTTACACTGCACAGCACGTGTAGTATGAAAGAGTCGTTTGAAGTTTTTTTGCGCTCCTGGCGTGATGTATGAAATTTCGTCGAAAACACATGAAAGATGGTGACACGAAAGTAGCTCTATTGCTGAGCTCATAGCGCATTTGCCTATGCATAAGTGAGACATTTTTCTGGCGAAAGGGCTTCATTAAGGCTCATTGAGTAATTCAACAACTTGTTTTGTACCATTTATTTGATTTCTCAGTTTGAAGTTAAGCATGCATTGATCATTTGCCATGGGTATGCTTTAAAAATTAAAAATAGACTTAATTTTAATGAACGCATCAATCTGTCTTATCGTGCGATTTTGTGTTGGCGATTGAAAAGGCTGGTTTTTTGCATTGTCGCATCTTGAACGCGATGTAACAACCGGAAATGTCGCGAAGAAATAGGCAAATATTACCAATGTCTTATCTATAATTTACGGGTGAACTTGGTTACATAAGTTTTACCTTACGTGGGATTAGATACTATGATGCATTGATCAATCGGTGTGACAGAGGCGTAAAATATCGCTGCTTTTACGCTTCAGGTTGATGATAAGGATGTTTCTGAGTTGGGCCAAACGGCAACCGTGGCGCTCTTGAGGGAGAAACCAATTGGAAGCCTGGTCACCCTTGTAGTCTCATCCATTCCTCACCACCAGGAGCAGAACTGCCCCTCGACTAGAACCAGCGACGATGCGCGCAGCGGCAGAATTGGCGCGTCACAAAACGTAAGCATTAGCTTTTAGTAATTAGACATTTTCGTTGTTTCCCTGAATTTTTTGTTTTCAGCAGCACATTTTACAATGATTCGAAAATTAACATTGCTTGACTAGAGCATGTTCATCTGTCCTCGCTCAAGTCTAATCAAATGTAAAGTTGAATCTTTTGCGGAAAATGTCGGCTTTAGATGGTAATTATGGCATTATTTACAGAAAACAGTCTCCCTAGGAATCCGAATCGAAGGACCCATGAGGAATCCGAGTTCAAAGAGGGAATAGAGGTGCTGTATTCTGCGAATTCCTTACTGATCTTCAAGAGTCGAAATTACTCTAACGCATTTTTACCCAAGTGCTTTTCTGTGAGCAATAAAAGTTAGGCATTTCTAGGCTCTTGGTGCCAACCGCATTTGCTATGTGGCTTCTCCTCTCGTGAATGCAAAATCTTGCTGAGGTAACGACTGCGACCTAGGGTGTCCACAGGCGACTCCAGACATCATTTTCTCTACGTTCTTGTGTGTAGGGAAGTTAGGTGTAATTTGTGTGCCTATACCTCAGAACACAAAATAACTCTTTCAAGCATTTCCAGCTTTCAATAAGTCAGGGGATTTTGAGGTGCATTAATTTCATTTGTTAGGGAAATAAATTTTATAATTGTTTGCCAAACATTTTTGAGCTCCTCAGAGACAATAACTCCGGCACGTGATGCTTCCAATCATCCATCAACACAAATTAGCACTTGCTGTAGCAAATTTGGACTTTCATCTTAGGTTACTCTACACGGATCTCTCAATTGTGCAAGATCTTGACTGATTATCGAGTTTGTAAAGTACAAATATATTTGCTATGAATGAAGAAAATGTTTCTTTTATTCGCAGAAAGGTAGCAGAGAAGATTCCTTGAAGTACTTTGCTGTGGATCCCACCCTAGTCAAGCTGTATACGTTTGATATCCCAATCTCCTGCGGCCCTAAAAATGAGGTCACAGAGCGCTCCAGCTCAAAAACTTCCAACCGCTCCTTTTCCATTCCCGCTTCCTTGATGGCTTCGGCCTTCACGCTAGGGGTGAGCGTTCGAGTGTGTCCTCTCAACTCCGACGACTGCTCGCCCATAGTTCTCGAGACCGCCATGAAGGCCGTCACCACCACCACCACTACCGCAACTTCCGCTGGCGAATCATCCACCACCGATGCCCGCGAGGACTACAGTAAAAACGGTGTCTTTGTGCGCACCGTCATTCCCGGGGGCGCCGCACATAAGGTGTTGAGCAGCAGTATTAATATTGTTTCACTTTCATACACAACTTTTTGTTGAATCTGAGTGTCTCTTAGAGGGCTTTGCCTCTCATCTTCTTTTCAGTGACCTTGATTTAAGGTGAAGGACATTTCGGACGGTTTATACTTTCCTGTATACAACCATTTGGCCTAAACGCTCGTCTTCCCAACCATCAATCTTTTTTCGTTTTCAACTGTTTTGGACTCAATCTCCACCTAAACATTCAGCTGAGTGAATTACTTATCTTCCCTTCTCAGGGACATTTTTTTCACAATTAAAATAGAGAATTAGTAGCGCTTACCGCAAATATGGCATGCCTTAAGAAGTACGTGCAAAGTATAAAAGGGTAGTGCATAAATGACGGCTCATGAACCACTGAAGAAGTTGACAACAAAACCTCCAGTTCAGCGCTCTCCTCTTCGTCATGTATCATAGTACTGGAGTATCTAAGGTTAACTTATAAATTGTGACGCTTAGCATATATCTTTGGATGAGAAATTGATAGTGGAAGTAAGCAGGTAGTTTCCGCTTAGTGATTGCATACACAATTATGGGATCGCGAAGATGGTTTATTTGATGAATTGGTTGGTTTGGTGTCTGAGTATTATGATTTAATAATGCCCAAACATTGACTTATTTAAAGGTTTGAAGGGATTGACATCTAAGCTGAGGCTTAAATAGTGTTTGCACATTAGTGTGAAGCAATGATTAAATAACCTAAACACTGGTTGCATCCATTCAGTTTTACAACTCCTTTACCAGTGCAAAGGCGTCGTGAACAAGCTGAACCACCTCTGTACTGAGATAGTGGGTAGATCAAGTTATTTATGGCAGCCCTTCGCCTAGCCTAGGGCATATATGCGATGGGTTGAGAACTGGGAGAACAAAGTAGGTGTGACAAGCACTAAAAGATCATCCTAACTGCGGGCGTACTTTGACTACCTCCCAAATGGGTGAATAACCCACATTGGTCCATCCAAGCTGACAGTATATCTCATTTATTCACTGTGGTTACGGTAACCCATTTTTATTGCGAGACCGTCCGTAGCTAAGGGATCAGGTCTTTTGTCCCTGTGGATCTCCACAACCCAAGATAGTGCCCGTCTAGAGTGGCACCATTTAGAAACAAATTACTGGACTGATGTACAGCAAAAGGAATTCTAGATCAATCAACGATTATGCGCGTTGTAAACGTTGTCGAATTTCATTGAGAGAGTGTGGCTCAAACACAGACATGACCACAAACATTTAGAAACCTACGAAATCGCAGAATGAAATTAAAAGCTGAAAGCCATATTTTTTTGAATTTACAAAACATGATTTCACCTTGTCTGTTTTGGAAACCCACAAATCGCTGGTGTTTTAAACTTCTTCTATTTCATTGTGAAATGGTGGAGATCCACACCAAGGCTGAAGGGTATTCGCGCCAATGCAGAGAATGAAAAAAAACGAGGAGACTGTTTTTTCAACAACGGTAAAGTATTTAATTTTTGGTAGATTTAGATTTCCGCCGTACCTGTCTTACGAAGGAGTGGACTGTTGATAAGAAAAGATTGTGATCATGCTTGACTCTTTCTGGTCACTGCTTGACCAAAATCTTTTTCTTCCATGCCTCTAGTGGTTCCATGCGTAGCAGCCAGCCATACTACTGATGAAGCACACAACTGGTCCTGGTGACTAACACACCGGTGACTGGCCTGATACTCATCAATCACTTTGATGGCATCGTCGGTAAATGTCATATGTTAGAAGTGCTGCAGAACGGCCATTTAATCGCTCCTGTAACGTTCATTTGTCACGCTTCTGGTTAAATGTCATCAATTTTGATAGTGTGAGTCACAAGGAGCTTAACGTAGCCGATCTATGTCTCCTTATCGCCATCTCTGAACTTACTGGAGGAAATACGAGATTCGTAACTATTGTTTCATACACTCGCGCTATTTAGCAATAGCTTTCTGAACTTCATTGAAGTCAGTATTTCGTAAGGCTTCGTAACGAATTTATGGTGATGTGCTTTGTTATATTGCATAATTTTCAGGATGGGACAAAGGTGTGTTGTTAAATAATACGCTGATGACTACTCCTCTCCTATGCTTCTACCGACTTAAGAGAATAGGATGTGCTCAAACGTTGATTTTTCAAGGTTTAACACCAATTGCACTTAATCCCTTCATGTAGGAACAGAAACGCGTTGACAACATTGCTCACCCTTTCCAATAAGCTTTTGGCTGCTTAAAAAGTGCCGTTTGTCCAAAATCTGCCTTTAAAGGACTTCAATTCAATGCGATGAACGTTACGATTATTTTCGCCTTGATTTAATACAAGGAAAATGATTATACAGTGCAACAACTGGTCTGATCTATTTATTTGCGAGTTCGAGTGCTTATTTGATTTATGATTAATTGCGCCTGCGCAATTAATCAAATTCCATAGAAACATTTATTTTTCAGGACGGAAGGCTACAAGTGGAAGACCGGCTGTTGGCGATCGATGATCGTCCACTATCCTGCCTATCATCCTCTGATGCGCTCTGCTTACTCAAAACCTCAATTTCCCGCATCACTGCTGATAGAGAGCCCTTCGTTCGACTTCTAGTGGCCCGTCGAATCCATGGCGACACCGTAGAGACACCACCGCCACAACAGTCTCAACTACCTACCACAGAGGCCTTGCCAAGTCGTCTCGGTAACTCACCGAACCTAAGGCGAGGCGAGGGCCCGAACTCAGGATCATTGGACAGTCTGGTACGTGATGCAATGCTAACTGCACCACCAACTCTAATTATGGATGGTATTGTGGCCCTCGGGTCGAAGTGATGACAAAATTTTCTTACAAAATCCGATTGAAATTAATATTTAGTAACAGTGAGATTAATTTGAAAGGTTATCTAAGCATTTTAATAGCATGGTGAAGGGGTGCAAGCCTGAAATATTCAATCCAATCGCTGTACAAAGTACTGTAGCGGCAATTTATAATCAAAGGATTATTCATATTCGGCAGCTCGTTGATGCGGCGAACCGTATTAATTCGTTTGTGGTGTCGGCAAACGTTCATCAGACGGCCCAAGGTGAAGCTCCACAGGCTTCTACCTCCACCGGTGGGACTCGACAACAATCTGGTGCTTTCCACAAAGACCAAAAGGTGCGTTTATTCTAAAATAAGTCGTAGCTGTGGAAAGCACGGTTTTTGAAAGGATACTGAGGAAGGATTTATCTCGGCAATAATAGGATAGCATTGCCATTACTCTATGCATGGCTGGCTGTGGAAAGCTTGCATGCAGCAAAGTTGTCCTGCTGTCTCTGCAATGGTAAATCGCTTATATGAACATAAATATGCCTTTTTATTGATTAATAAGATAGACGGCACATCAACTCTTTCTGTCATAAGAAAATGAATTTTGCGGGTTCTTTCCGGAAGGAGTCATTACCCAGTTGATTACGTAAATATCTTTCGACATCACAATATGATTTGATGTCATAATGCTGTTAGAGCATGAAGACATTAATTAAGCCTTCTTCTTCTTGATGCGCCAAAGTCAGCCATCTTTTTGTCTTTCATGGAAATAAATAATAATTCATTGATGTGAAAGGATTGCGGCTGCTTAGACATAACAATAGGCTACTGACAATACCTCTAGCCGTAATTAGTTGTATTTGTGATTCTGGAAAAGCCTATTTGTCGCTTCCATAAGAAACTTGATTAATGCCAAATATTGGCCAATGCCTTGGTCAGAGGTAGCTGTAATTCTTGAAGAAATCTGAGTGTTTCCACTTTACCGCATCAAATTTATTTAAAGTGAAACATTAAAAATTTGTAGCTTTGAAACCTTCATACTCTCCAGCGTTTTCTTCACAATAACAATTCATACATGTTGTTGCTGTTGAAGTGTGTGTGTGTGTGTGTGTGTGTGTGTGTGTGTGACTAAGTTGCCATTTATTGCAGTAACATGTTCATGCCAATTGTGAACTGCTCAGGCGTAACCTCGTGTCCTTTCATTTTTCGACCATGTCCATCATGCTCCTCTTCACCGTCGCCAATCGTTGTGTTTCCCCAAACCCACCAAACCCCAACTTCAACCTCTTACTTTTGGGCCAATGTTTTCGGTATGTTCGCGAACGTTGCCAACGCCGCTTCCTTGTGCACCGCCTGCTGATCCAACTTGTGTCCTATTGAATGGTGTCCACGCCTACGCACACTTATACCTCACCTCCTTCCCTCTCTCTCTCTCTCTCTCTCTCTCTCTCTCTACACACACACACACACACCGCCTACCGCTTCCTACTTCATTTGCTGCAGCTTGCTAACATGTGATGTGTGCTCCTTCCCTCTCTGGCCCTATTGTTGCATGCATAAGTGAACGTACGCGTTCATGTGTCCCCTTTGCGCTCATGGTCCTGTAGCCGCCTCGTCTCAGTCATCAAGAACACATGCAATTTTGTTTATCTAACCACCATGAAACATTGTAAAAGGTTTGTTTTTTCGCCCGTCCGACTCGATCCCTTCTCATTTGCCGTTTCGTACTACTGTCTAATAGGCTGACTTTAGTGCAGTGTTACCACCTGTCAGAGGAAGCATGGTGTCCTTGAAGGCATGAGATACAATTTTGGCTGGTCCAATTTCATCTTGCTTATAAATAAAACGAAGTTGAAGGAAGGTTCGATTGGAGACTTTGGGTTGATGAGGAGGATATAGGGCCACCCTCTGAAGTGTTCGTTTTTGACTGCTAAAGTGCCACAGGGGAATTATACGGTTGGTCAAAGTCCACCTGGTCATCTCTGTGCCTAGCTCGAGAGCCTTTCGTATTCTTGTATTTTATTTAAGACAGCCGATGACAATAGAAACTAATGCTCATGACTACCCGTAAAATCATTCATAGTGGATGTTGGACTTTGATACGTGGTTGTATCACCACTATCAATGAACAAATGCATATTGTTTTAGTACAGAGAGCAATACTTTAAATGGTAATTACACTAGCTACTTTGTACTTGCGTCGTATTACCAATTCACCTAAAAGCGTACTGTTGTTGGCCGCATTTTCGTCCACTTTATTGGAATTGTTTGGATTGGCACTCACACAATTTAGGCAAATTTCCAGTGATCGCGTAGATTTGAAACATATACGTGACTGAGGAAAAATTTCACTTTCGTGGTACATTTAATGCATCAATAATGCTTTGCTTTGAATAGTATTTTTTTGCATTTTCACCTTAATTAACTAGTGGCCTACTAAACTGGCATCCTCCAGCGTCATTTGCAATTTATCAGTGAAGCAAAATTTAGCAGCAATATACTACTCTGCGATTAGCAGTTGTGGCAATTCCGGTATGGCACGCAGGGGTAACTTCGAGGGCTCCGATAAAGAGAATGGCAATATACTGTCTTATTTTGTATTTTTAGACATTTTTTGGTAAAAAGCAACCCAATCAATCCAGCATCCTTCGAAAATACTCCTCTCTCGAGGCACTGAGAAGCCCTAAAATCCTACCCGAAGCTCCAACTCAAACAGAATCGTATGTTCCTTATTATAGACTTGAAAGTTTCCCGAAACGACACTTGACGAGGCACTTTAATATTGCTTAATGGGTACAAAAATCAATGCAAATGAGCAATTATGGTATACGTAAAAATGGGTTTTGTTGTAAGGTTCTTTTGTAAATTCAGGCGTTCATCTATGCGACCTCAATAACGGAGAGTAACTTTTCATTCACATGCTAAATGAAAGAAACAGAGGCAGCAATTCAGGCTGTATTTTAGTCACAAGGACGAACCGTCTACACTTTGCGTGAATCAAGAGCATCCAGATTCAACAAAAACGGGCTCTTCTGCTGCCTCTGACGCAACCACCTTCGTTACCGCCGCCTCAGGTACCTCTGAGTAATATTATACCTTGACATCTCTTGGGTAAAACTCTTACTAGGAGAATGACAGAATAGACTTTACCACATGCCTGGATTTTCGTAGACCTCATGCGTGGCTATCACTGAGATCTGTTTCGCAGTGCCATAACGCGGACACGATTTCTGCATTTTTCTCCCGCATAGTGGCTATAGAGGAGACTCCTCAGGAATGGTTGAACTCTTTGCGTCCCCGATAGTGCTATACCGCTGAAAGGTAATAGCAGCTGCGTTGGAAGTCAATAAGACTATTTCCACAGAAACATCAAACGCGTCTCTCTTAAATAAAACGCTAGAAACACCAAAACACAAGAAATCCTTGCGGATGATTTGATTTTGAAATTGTGTTGTTGTTTATTATCTAAGTTTTCCTGTTTCTTCAGCATTAGTTTTGATTTCCGAATGAAACAGCACTGCAAAGTACCGGAAAACTGTGGCCTTCCGTTTTCACAAATTCGCGTTTTCATTGGACAAGTGAAAATTGGAATGTGAAGACAGTGGTGGAAAGCAAACCTGCATTGTTTTTTTCAGCTGCCTTTGACCACATAATGAGCGAACTTTTGGAGTACTAATAATCGCTGCTAGTGAACCATGTCCTCATATTTTATTTTTCTTCGGTATGCACCTTTTGTGAGCATCAATGTCTAGCGAAAACGTAAAAGTGGTGGTTTTGGCGTATCCCTCTAGCCTAAGCAGGAATAAAGGGAGAATAAAATAGGGAATTGGCGATTCGAACTCCATACAATTTTACTAGTGACACAGGGTGGCTGAAATACATTTTAACAACATATACAAATACTTTCTATAGCCAAACTTGAAACAGTAGGCTAACTAGAGAAAATCGTATCAAAGGGAAGGCAATCCCACTGAAAGCATAGCTATAGCGCTTCAAGTCTTTTATAAATATTTATGCTAGTTTTGGCCTTGTAGAGGGCTCTTAAACCACTTAATTAATGGGGTGTTGCTACTCAGCCATATTAAGTAGAAAGTATTAGTTGTTTGGCTTACAACTTAGCGCACTTTCATCAGCAGTTCCACACATCCTAACACAAACTGTCTGAATAAAGCGAAAGCAGTCGTCTCTTAAGCATCCAGCACATTGGTAGCCGTCTGACGTTGTTGACCTTAAATTCATATGGCTTATTACAGGAACATTTAACTGATCCTCTGGTGCACAAGTCTATCAACCTTGTATGTCAAGAATCAGCGAAATCATAGGAAATTGTATTTGACTGTAGCGCGCTTTTTACATGGATATTATGAGACCTGGATTCGATGCACGAGAGGTACGATTTATTGCAGCATAAAGACTGTTTATCATTGAAGGTGGGTATTTTATTTGCAATATTTAGGTTTTGAACATCATATTGGAAGCGTAACAGATTAAGTCAGATTCATTCTACTAACTATTAGCGTGAAAAAGATTTTGCACTTGAATACGAATCAAAGGATCAGAATTTGATAAATGTTATATCGGATAGGCCCTCGGTCAGGGCAGATTTACCGCTGCGACTCTCAAGGCACGGTGGATACCACGACAGAGTCAGATTCCACAACCCTCAACGACCTCTCAGGAAGGGGGGTTGGAGACCAGCTTTCTGACAGCAGTGGCTACGACTTGTTAGCAGTGGGCGGCTCGTGTCCCCATGACGACGAGAAGTACACCTCAGGTGCCATCTCTGAGCCTGAGATGCTACCCAGTCTGCAGCGGCGACGACGACTGCGGCGGAAGACGGGAAGAGCGCAGGTGAGAAGTCGGTCCCGTAGGGGCGACGGTGGAGACAGGCACCAGCGTACGGTCGTGGTGGTGAAGCAGCCCAAAATTGATTTGGACAAGATGGTTGTGGTGGCTTTCGACAAGAGTCAGGCCTCGGGTGGACTTCAGGAGTCAGTTGCTGTCCAGACGTCACCCTCAGAGGAGAATCGGGACCCTAACGATGTACAAAGACGACGTACGAATGGCCGTGGAACCGGGTTTTGGAGAAAGGGCAAGGCTACCTCTAACGATAAGTGTGTGGATAGCCGTGAAAAACCTCAAGGAAAGTGTCAATTAGCAGATCATGCTGTTGTGTTTATGTGGATTTTCAAGTTTACACAAGCAAATTCCCATTAAACCTACTGTATTTAGGCAAAACGCGTCATTTTACTCGCTGCACAAGCATGTTCTGTGCCAGATATCTCTGACAGAAAAAGCCGAACCTAAGCTTATTTTTGCTTGCAGAGGTCCATCAAAGCAAGCGGAATCATCCTTCGGAAAGCGCGTTAAAGAAACTTCTTCGGTAGGCTTTAGCGCCTCTATTATTATTTGCGAAACTGCAATTAATAATTGGATCATTCATTGTAGTTGAACATTATGCGCCAATTGTGTATTTTGATTATTTCAACTTGCAAAGGCGTAGCATATGCTGAATCCCTTTTAGCACATTAGGGAGCACGGCCGAGGCTTTTGTCGGCGTTTTTAAAAATTTACTCATGTCGAGATTAATAATACGAATCGGTGCTTGGCATGTAGCAGTGGGTTTGGGCTAGCTGTTGTTTATTCTGAATTAGTAAACTTAAATTGTCTTTTAAATTTTCTTCATTCTAGTATGATCTAGCAATTCGAAGATTAATGCAAGATGCTGCATTTTAATTAAGTGTTCAATACTGGCATCGTTTATGCCTTAAACGTTCGGGTGAGCAGATTCAGGGCCTAATGGAAACCATGAAAAAGTTAAAAGTGTGTCTTAAACTATCACCCAGTCCAGTAAAGTTAGGAAGAAGGCAGTTTTTAAGACGCCCTGCTAAAAACCCATTGAAGCTTCGTAAAGCCCTCGGGTCGATCGCACTCGGAGTACACGCCTCCTGTGACACGAATCTTTTCTGGTCGCAACCTTGACCGTGGCACGGTGGCCTACACTTCTACGCACTACCCGAGCCTGCGCTTACCTATGAGGAGTCCCTTGCCCACTGATCTAGCATGTGCACCGAGGGGTGCCGCCGGACATCTCATCTGCGACTCCTCACGTCTTCAAATCCACCGCGCGCGCCTTGTCGGTGACCGACCCCAGGTCCTTCTCCACCGCACCTGGAACCCCATGGATCCCACCCTCTTGTAGGTTTGATCTCTTTTAGTTACTATTGCATTTCTCCAAATCTTATAGAGGTGTCGACATTACAATTATCTCTCCTGCCATTTCGTAATTAAGCTGTTTACGTATCTGAGTTTTCTACTAGATATTTTTTAGAGGACCGTAATAATTTAGTTGAAATTTTAGAAATGCTGAAATAAGTGCCTTTTGAAGAGTCAACTTCAATGAATAAATTAGGTTCACTTTAATTGAACTAACTGCAACTCTCCCCTACTCTAGAACCCTGATGCATATGGCACAGTGGAGTTGGCGTAGTAAAGGCAGGGATAAGGACTGGAGGTCCGTATAGGTAAATACTGCGGTGCTAATCGGCAATCCAAATCAGGGTGTGACTGACCATCAAAAGCAGTAGTAATTAAGCTGCAATAAGCAGATCTATGCTATGGTCACACCTTATGTGCTCTACTCGGTACTTTGTGACGTCTTCAATGCACTACAAAGGAAGATATGACGGGGTTAAACTGTTCCTAATGCGTAATGAAGCATAACAATAGGGCATAGAGGCGCAGAAAGTAGAGCTTGGCCTACTATTTGTCGTTTTTTGCCTATGTAGGAGATTTTTATTCCACCGGTTAGCACAACTATGAAGAAACCGCAGTTGCATTAGACGGATATACATATTTTTAGGTATACTAATACAACACCCATACAGACTTTTCAAGCATCCTTCCCACAAGCCAACAATCGGCCACCGCCCATCCTCCTTCCCCTGGATTCAGACCTGAAGGCTACGATAGCTCCCCTGGGAGCGAGTGCTCCGCTGGATGAGGGAAACTACGTCTCGTTAGGGCAACAGCAGAACTACGCCGAACTGGCCTTTTCACCAACGCCGAAGCAGCATCAACAGCAGCGGCAGACTGTGCACCTAGTTCCTGGTAGTGCGGATTCCACGCTCGCCCACATTCCTCCGCCGATGGCAACCCTAAGTCTGACAAAGCTCAAGTCAGTCCTCTCCTCCTGCCCCCCGCAGCAGCCCCCTCCGGATGAGGAGGATGAGGTATTGGTTCCTCCAGCGTCCACTCTCGATGGCATGGTCCACAGCGGCAGTGGTGCTGGAGACCCTAACAGCACCAACAAGTGCACCATCAATCAATTATACGACATGAGTCTTAGTTGCTGCTCGACGGCTTATGAATCTATTGTTGATGCAAGTGACTTCCATGTTTCTATAGAAATGAGATTTTAGATGTGTGTGCGGATTTGAACTTTTCACGACTGTCGGCGTATTTTAGGTACGAACTGTTAAAGCTGCGGACAATAGCGAACCAACGACGTCAAAAAGTGATCGGTAGGTCCACTTGTTACAAGGTTTCTCCTAGTAACAGTAAAATTAACCTTCGGTCATCTAAAGCCTTTCGAAAGCCTGAAATCGTTTAATATTTTGATTTTTTCGACTCTCCATCCTTATGTGTTCCACCGCATCTTTACGTCCAATGCGCCATATGGATGAAAGCATTGTTTTAAACAAGACTAAAATTTAAACACAGTAAAATGACCTATTATAAATACTTCTTTCAGTGCCAAGAGTAGTAGAATCTGCATTATGAAATTACTTGGAAATAATGCATCCGCTTTCTAGTAAAAGAGGCATAAATAAATGAAATGATTGCTGACGGACCTTACAGAACTGTGGGAACAATTAATTTACTACCATATGGGCAATGCAGGACTCTCTCTGTGTTGAAAGCAACTTACTTTGCTGCAGGAACAAACGAAAACAACTGTAAAGCATCTATGAGTCGAGCCGAAAGGAGTACCTCAAAGGGAATGCGGTGAATTTTTCTGCACCCATTGGAGCCTTTTATTCCACAGCGTTATTACTTGTATAGTTGGAATTCAGGTGGTTTCTTGTCGGCAAAATCCACCCTTACATCAAGCTTTTACACTCACTTTCTGATAACGCCTAACTAAGAAGCCCTTTTAATTGAAATGATTCATTCATTCATTCACTCTGCAGGAAGGTGTACGAAGATGCCGAGGCTCTTTACCGACATCTCTCGCATGTGAGGATCGCTGATGAGGCATCCTCGAAGGCAAATCATTCCCTCCTTGAGCCTCCCGACTCCTCCATCGGCTCTGTGCCACATCCAGATGCTAGCTAATTGTCCACCGCCCTCTGCTCGATGTCGCATCCTGTTCCTAGGTGTTGTCTCGAAGTAGGCGGCCTGCTCCATCAGATTACACGCGGGCTCACACCCACATGCTCATTCTCTCTCCGCATCTCCTTGTGTGTGTGTATGCGTGCGAGTGTTGTTGTGAATTGAAATATTCTGTAAATGTAGTACACACAGAGTATTCGAGCATTAAAAGTAGCGAAAGTTCCCCCAACTTATCAACACACCTTCCACTTTATCGAACAAATGAACTCGAGAACACAAGAACCGCACAACCAGGAAAATCTATTTTAGTCTTTCAACTAAGAACCCTGTACAGACAGCTCACATCCACACTCCAAGCATTTTAATTAAAGGTATGGCATGACAACAATTTCATCCTTTCACCTTTTTCTGGCCTTGAAAAGGCACCAGCTTTCGGTTAAATCTCTTACGCATGGCTGCAGCTTTGACTCGATTAAGGGGTATTGCTAGTTGTTCTTTCCAGGTATCCATAGCTGGGTCGGTATTTTGCACGTTGAAATAATCATTGGCACGAACGAAGTAAAAATATTTAAAGGAAACATATTGGATGTTGACTAGTGGATGCATTTGGGGCACTGACTCCTACGAAACGGTTTAGGTGCTTGTAATGTTTGTAGGCATTGGGCCCGGTTGGGTGTCCTCTGTTTTAATGAATATGACTGACGCGACTATGAAAGCAGCAAGAAGAAAGATGTAGACCACATAGATAAAGAGGATGATCGCACAAAAGGGCAACACTTGTGTCCTTTCTGGAGTCGGACGCCTTTCATCAACCTCATCATCACTGATGTGTTCTAACTCCTTAGAACCACCCCTTGACTCTTTTACCTCATTCAACGTTTCTTTGCTGGAGGGGGGATGGCGCTGGAAAGTTCGCATCGTCATTTAAAGTCGTAACTAACTGCTTTATTTCCACGTGATTCGCACGCCGCCGAATCGACAGCCCATTCAGATGTAATCTGAGAGATTTTATGCCATGTCAAGGCTTAAAAATGGGTAGCTGGTCGGTTTTTACTTCGACTTCACTTGATATTAATATGATCGCTTCATTTATACACACCTGCATAAATGCCATGGTCCCCCTTCACTATCAGTACCTGTACTTCCTAAAAATCAAACCAGAATAAAAGGCACGAAACGAATGGCTAATAGCCGTGGCATATGAAACGGTGTGGAGAATAAGGAAATTGGAACTGGGGTCAACATAGTCCCACTTTTTTGGCATACGCAAGGGAAGTTAATGAATCCATGGCTGATAAAAATACAGCAAGTTATTAAACACTTTTCGGCTAACCGAAAAAATTTTATTAAACAGTATTTCGGCAACGCATTGATGCGTTTTCGAATGCTCCAGAAGTTGTCGTCATTGCGAAACTGTCTTGAAATCTACATAATACATTACATATTTCTGAAAATTGAATAAGTCTACACTGATAGTGTTATCTTATTGCTTATAAATGCAAACGGTGACAGAGACTACCAGTAGCAAAGGTAAGAAGAGGTGATTTAATAAACAAAACAATGAATGTACAGACCGCCTTGTTATGAGTGCAGTTAATGTCAAATTGATGCAATTTTTAATCCACTCTCTGCATCATAATTGAAGGGAAACCATAAACCATTGGTTTGTGGGCAGTACTTTTTTGTAGAGTTTGAATATCTGTGATAAGATACACATTACTCGGAGGGAGGAATGGTGAATAACACGGTTCTCACGTTACTAGTTTGGCAGCATAGTAGCAAGAACCATAGTTGCAAGCATGCATAGATATATCCAGCCAAGTGACCGTAACCGAAACTGGGAGTAAAACAGGCAGCAGTGTTACAATGTAGGGTCTGCCTAAACGTCATGTCTCTCTTCGTCTTCAGAGAAGCCCCAAGCGCTAGTAGAACAAATTAAATATTAAAAATTTTTAAAAACAGTGTATTAGTGTACAGTTGCAGATATAGATGGATATAAAAGCCATGTTTTTGTTACTATTATTATTCGGAGCGAAACAAAACTTACAAAGCGTGTATTGAACTTAATTAAACAAAAGCTTGTGATTGCTAAAGCAGAGTGTCGTACACTTCATCTGAAAACCTCTGATTTTGACAAGCTACAACGTATTAATTGCAATGTCCTTCATATGTTTAAGTGCGTTGGTTTTGGCTGCCTGACATTAAGAAAATAGATTGCGGTATTAAGTCTAGGCCTCTGATGGCATCGTCCGGTTATGCCGAATATTACTGCCATCGGCTTCTGGATTATTTTCTGATTATTGGACCACGAAGAAATACTGGAAATGAGACAGACCCATGCGAAGCTGTTATTTTAAAGCGATTTCCTCCATTGGAACATGAAGACTTTCCTTTACCTCCCGAAACGGTTTATTTTTGTCAACCTGACCCTTTGACCCGTAAAGGTATTCAAGATTTGTACCTATCGGTAAGACTGTCGAACTTTTATTTGCTTTAGGATGCATCCTCTTTTCTATTCACACTCACAGATAAGGATAAAAATAGGACAAGATATGGAGTTTGCCTAAATTTTGCGTCTTGTTTGAAGCGGGTATGTTGGATGGCACTGACTTTATGATTTTTAAATATCTACATTAACATTTTGAAAAACAAGGATTTGAATTAGCACGTAGCTCAGAACGTAACGCTTACTAGGACCTCTATTTCTTTCAATGCTGTCTCTAAGACTGGATCGGAATCCGCGATCTCTATCGTTTCCTTTTGCATAATTACTCACCATCCAATGTTTTTGGGCTTTCGTCGCTGCTTGAATACCATCAAGGAAATGATTGACTGTTTGCCTGGGTTTGGACGATTAATAGGTGGACAGTCGTGGTAGGCAGAAGTCTAATGACTTAATAATCTGTTAATTAAACCAAGCCGAGGGGAAATTTTTTTGGTTTTTTTAGGAATCTAGAAAACTTTTGGGATTTGTTTTTGTATGGCGAATGGGATGATCAAAATATTACAAATGCTGAGGCTTTGATCGCAATTCAGTTAGAAAGGTGGATTTTGCGGCTTCTGAGTACTCCAGCGCCCGTTCCTGGCTGCACTTTCATTAATGCAAGTGATTGGTGTGATAATTTCAGTGTTATTTTTAATGGTACTTTATATTCATTGTTAATTGATAAGGTACTACTAGTCTGGTGCTGGTAATTCTGACTTTTAGTGTAGCAAAGATATTAAATTACGGCAAACTTTATTAGGATGACATTGCTTCAGCTTAGAACTTTCGTGAAAGACACGACTACCACAGATAATTATGTACGCTTTGTATCAACTAAAGTCAACCCGAACGCTTTTGAGCTTTATCGATGCTTTGGATTATTAGGCACTAAAAACTATGGTAGCAAAGTTACCACTGTGGTTACAGTTGACATTGAGTAAAGATATTTCTGATTGCTTCAGCTCAAGCTACTACCTGAGGAAGTGGAAAATCCCTTAATATTCGCAATGCCAGATAAAAGTCGTTTGTCTCTCGTGGATTTCTCCTTCTATCTTCCAATGGAACTGCTGAGTATCGCAAATTGCCTTCAGGTCATTTTGGCCATTTTGCTAGAGCAGAAGGTATATTTTTATGCAACTCTTTACTAAATAACAAAGCGTAACCGAAATAACTATCAATCCCCAAAATTTGGGATTCATTGACGCTAGCATCAATATTACGGTATTTTTCGTTCATGCTCTTTTTTATTCTCCCGCTACGAATCCCCACATTTTCTTTCGTAGGTTCTGGTTAAATCGAGGGACTACAATGCTCTCACTATGTGTGTTCTAGCTCTGACAAAGATGCTTTATCCGCTGCAATATATGTTTCCCGTCATTCCACTCCTTCCAACTTCCCTTCCCAATGCTGAACAGGTGGGTTATTCACTCAAACACCAATTCATCATTTGGAAAGTGAGTTTCAAATACATTCATTCCATCATGCTTGATTCCAAGTGCATTGTAGTTTAAAGGAAAGTATTATTGAAGTAGGCTCTGCCTGGAAAACAAAAAGGCCCAGATTGAACACCAGTGCGATATTGAAGATCAGTTGCTGCATAAAACATAGTCTCCCCATCTAAACATTTCATCAGCCCCTAGTGATTCTCGAACAGCTTAACGGCGTTTTTAAATGCTGAAGTTCTTATGCAAAGTCTTTATTCCGCAGATTCTCTTATCACCAACGCCCTTTCTTATCGGCATACCTTCGAGTTTCTTGGGGGAAAAGGGTCAGCACGTTCCAATGTCAGAAATTTTGCTGGTGGACCTTGATTCTGGACAGGTCAGCCCTTCCTTTCAGAGACAGTATTTGTTCCACTTGAATTTCACCTTAGTACTTTGCAATAAATTTTTGTGGACTAACGTGCGCTTTACGAGCGTACAGTCTAACCCGCAATATTTTCGTGCTCCTTTCAAAAGCAAAGTCAGGGTTTTCATGGGCCCATTGTATACTTTGAAAACACGAGGTTCATCACCCTAGGGTAATTATGCCTCTCAAAGAAATGTTTTACTGTTTGGAATGCTCGTCTGACGCGAGCGTTCTGGCCCCTTGTATTTCACGTTTCTTTAGCATCTACTTTTTTTACACCTTATGCTTTAGCTAACTTATGGAAGTTCACTTCAACGACTTCCGGACTTTCCAACCCAGGAAAAGAACAACTTGTGCAACCAATTGCTGCGTGTAAGTTTGTATCTCCTGTGTCACTTTTCAAACATTCCAACACGTCCGCCTACAAAATTTTTTCATTAGTGGCGCTTTGCAAGCTCCTTTTTTGACAGTACGCGATGCGCATCTAACTAATGCATCTATTCCTAGTTCCGCTACTGTCACATTTTGCGACACATATTAATTCCGGCAAACTTGTAACACTTAGGTTTTAACTTGTAAACTGCTCTCTAGAACTGAGCAAAGATCAATAGTTTGTTTAGCCTTTTCAGGACACGTCCTTCATTCATCCTTTTTTGTTTGTAAAAGGCCTTGGAATTGATGAAAAAGGGCACAAACTTGTCTCCTGATGCCGTTATTAACTTGATCACGAGGCCTCAGCGCTCGACCATTGATGACCCTGAGTCCGGTGCCTCAGATTCCGCTGGCACCACTGGCCACACTGCTCCCGTAGACGTTGATGTGATTGATGTGGCAACACGGGTTGCCATGGTGAGTCAACTCTATATCATTTTGAACCTCACTATTTTATCCAATTCCCATCTGGCACAGCTTTTGTGCATGCGGACTTCAGATGAAATAGCTACCTTTCCTCAGTTGTGAAGGCAGGCCTTAAAGGTGTTTTGATCAGCAAAATCTGCTGTGTTTGGCGCTAAATCGAATCTGTGGGTAGCTACCTTTAAGTATGTTCAACAACGGTCTGTTGGTGAAATTCATAATTTGTTTTATGTGATTAGCTCACAATTCCATGATTATTTTACCATTTGCTATAGTAAGTATGTCGTGTTAATGGAGGCTTTAGTCGTTTGAATTGCAATTTTCATTGAAGTTCTTTTGCGTTGACTTACGCGGTGTCATCGCATCCCGACCGAGAACGCAAACTGTTAATGCGGTGAAACTGTTGATTTTACATGCCTTGCTATTATTAGGGCGGGAATTGCGTTTGATAAGGTGCAAAAACTACTATTAGATTGGTTTCAATTGCTGAAGAGGCTGAAGTGACGGTGCGAAAATGAAGTTAATTGACAGTTTTAATCAATGTTACTGCCAATCACAAGAAAAGTTTTACATTCTATGGCTGTACTGCATAGTTTTCACGAGTGCATGGCCAAGGACCGGAATGTCTAATGTTCATATGCTGTAGGTCCTTGGTTTTGGTTGTTTCGATGCCTCTTAGCTGAATTGATGTTGACAAATTTTTTTATAAAAGAGGAATAGCCTCGTTTACCAATCTTAAATCGAGTAGATCTTTCTCTGACCCTTAAATCCACTAATTTTTACCTCACTTTCATGAAGGTACGCATTCTATTTCACTTTTTACCATCTCACTGCCTATTAGCCTCCGTATTTGTTTATGTTCACCTAGCGGATTGTCTATAATTATCACTTGCGATGGCCTTCACCATATGTATTATAGGTATTTTTTCTCCATTTGAGGTGCGTTTCCTCAATTCCCCGGGTATTCTCGGTGACTTCACTGAACACACACGAACCCTGCGCCTCTTTCCGCGGCCAGTCGTCACATTCCAATACGTCTCTTTCATGCGATCTCGTCCGGCCATTTACCCCTTTACTCAAAAACTTGCAAAAACGCAGGTTCGCTCCTCCCGCAATGTTATTTTACATATCGTAAATGGTCAGTGTTGCCGGAGCTTTAGTTCAATATTGACAATCCTAAAAAGTGCTCACAGATTGTACTATTTCAGGCCGGTAGAAGCCTCAAGCATGTTTCAGTTACCATCAAAATCTTCCATATTAGACGGTATTAGGGGCTAAGTGGCTTTGAAGCACAATTATTTTAGATTTTTTATTCGAAAACCGCATGTAAGTTTGTTAAACCTCCTGTCATTTTGCCTGAAGCAAGGCACACAACTGATCCTAGTGTTTTAAATTACCTTCAACAAGTATTATCAGAAGAAATGGGTCCTCAAACCATCATCGTAAGGTACGCGTTAGTAGTCAAGTTGACTTTCGTTTTTTATTCCCATAACCTCCTAATGCACCGAATCAACTCATTCCTTGACTTACTTTTCTATTTATTTTTATCTGTAATGCAAGTGTTGTACTTTAGGCCGTTGAATATTTGTCTGAGTGGTGTCTCTACCCGGAAAACGAAGTTTATCAACGCATTCATGCGGGAATCTTCGACCCATTACTCATTGGTGACAAGCCAAAGTGGTTCTGTTCGGAGCTGGTTCCGGTCGATTTCAAAGTTTACGCCGATTCAGACACATGTGTGATCCACCTGGGGTGTTGCAAGAATCGGAGTAAGGCGCTTTTCCATGCATTATAATTAGCAGTAGTTGTTAACTGAGGTGAGCAGTTGTGATCTGCATGCAGCGTGGGTCGTTTTATGAGTTGATTTACGCAATCTCGAAAATATATGCGCCAACTGAGACATTAAATCCATTGCTAGGTCATACATATTAGAAGGCTCAACATTCTTTTACAAAAGACCAGAGGATTAAGTTTACATCTCTACCATAATAGTACTACCTTTCTTGTGAGTATGTAATTGACTTCGTTACGCTGAGTTTGTTTGCACAACTTTATTTATACCATACAGAATGACAGACCTTTGATCCGATGTACTTAGATCCCTGGGCAGTTGAGAATGTCCACCTTGAACCCTGGCTGCGTGAAAAAGTTAGCGTCGAATTATTGCGACGCAATGGTATGTCATCTGCACTATATTTGGCTCAAGTATTTGCGATGCTGATTTGGTTGGGCTAACTTTGGTCTCCGTGTAGGTTTCGGCAGTTTAGATTTTATGCCCAGCATATTTTAGTTTGCATTTGTTGGTTTCTTCCATTCTTTCCTATCAACTTAGGGGATATGTGTAAGGAATAAAGTTCCTTTTGATTTTATACTGTTCAAGTCGGTCAGCTTAGCAATATCAGCTACCATATTTGGAGTGATAACTTGCAGGCATTTGAAATGGTCAAGTCAAATTTTAAGTCTATGTGCAGACTGCGCGAGACCTCGCTTCACTGTTCTGGATGTTTTTTTTCTAATTGGTTTTTTCTAAAAAATCTATTGCATTGCACCAAGCCTGGTATTACCGAAGTAATAGTCTGCAACCTAATTAATGAAGATACATTCGACTACTCGTAATCTTGATATCCTCAAGCTATAGTGACATCCTTTGCGCCCATTTCAGATTCATCTGATCAGCCACAATGCGCTCGGAGCCTTTTGGTGAACTATCGTGAATTCTTTTCCGCTCCACGCGGGGTGGAGGAGGCGATCGCCTTTGCCCGAGCCATTCGAGAGCGCGAGGTCTCTGTGAGGAAGGGTCGTCGGCCCTCAGCCTCGTTGTTAGCTCACACCACAGCTCCGTCATATTCAGAGGATACCTCCGATGACGTCTTATCTTCTAGTCTCTCCGAAAGCGATGATGATTCAGATAAGGTTTGATGTGTTTTAACTCTACTGGATCTTGATTTTGCAAAAATTCAATGCAATTGGTTTGGCTAAATTCTAGCAGATACAAAGCTACTTTACAAGTAGAGTCCTTGTTCGATCGTGGTTGCATTATTCTTTCTTACAGTCATAAGTTAATGCACAATAAGAGGAGTTGATGGCATGCTATAGCTGTTTTGAGGTAGGAATCAGTCATGCGTAACACAAATTTTCTACTTTCCTTCGATATTTTTGCGTGAGTCGCCGTTTTACCTAGCGAAATTATTGTGTGATTATGAATGCTTTGGCCGACTGCTGTATGGAGTGAGTGTTTGCAATCCAGGAATATGGAGCAAGTAGTAACTCCAAGAAGCCACTTTTCTTTGTCCTTTCAGGTAAGTCGACGTCACCGAAGCAAGCAGAGCGGCGTTTCAGAAACGAGAGTTCATAGCATTCCACTCATAATGACTTTTAAGTGTAGTGAATAAGGTTTACGATGGTTTTGAACTATTATATCTATTAAGGACGATTTCGATATCTGGGACTTGAAATGGTCACTGTCAACAAATCCCGCCGAAGCAACTGAAGTACCTTCAGCTGTACGTTGTTTACCACTCATTACACACCTTGCAGGTGGCCTATTGTGGAATTTTCTCTGAATTAGTAGATTTTTTAAATTACCTTGTAAAATTTGTGCCCAATCGTCTTGTCCACCTGATTTTAACGGGAGTGAAAGTGCCTAAGGTTGCATAACATCCCCAAGGTTTTGGATGTTGATGTTAGGCTGCATATTACTGTGATTAACGGTGACACCGATCACTTTTGTGTGATATCAGTATCGTTTAATCCCTTTTCCGTATTTAACCGCTTCATTCAAAACAAAATAGCTGAATATTAGTATTTACTCTTTTTTTAGAATTCCATGGAGAAAACGTACGTTTCACAATAATTTAATCGTAGTCCTTATCCTTTTGCTATCACTGCCATCTCTTTAACCCTCCCATTTGATTTTTAGTATCTCTGTTGGAAGTAAGTCGACACACGAAAAACCTGCAAGCAATGGAAGTGTTAATCGCCCTCAAGGGGTCAAACTGGGCGGACTCATGAGGAAAGGGTCCTTCCCATGGAGTTCTGAAACTGATGGTGAGTCGATTGGATTTGCTTGATTTCGAAATCCAGTCAATTCCATTTATCTCATACCCTTTCAAAATCAATGGGTACTTCTTTTGACACCCAAATAAACTAGTCGGACGATTGTAAAATTTATATTGAAATCAAGAATACGCAGTAATTGATGTAAAAGTTTGTTGCATTACACGGGCTCACTGTCATAACTTTGGCCTTTTTATCAATGAAATTTCATAGATGGGGCAGGAAGAAGATTGAATCGTGAAGCGAATGTGGATGAATTGGACCTGAGAGCGCATATCTTTACAAACCTCTCAGACGCCTTCTCGGGCGCCAACAACATTTTCTCCAAAATCCTCAGTAAAGTGATTTGTCTTACTATGACGATGCTTACGAATGCGCAGCTATTGGGCGAAAGCCAGATTTTCTTGGTTTATTTGGTTGATTAAATTATCTTTCTTGGTCTCGGTTTACTCTGTACCGCCCACTTATCGGCAGCACTGGTTGTAACGTTGAAGGTCGTTTCGACTCTTTTCATTGCACTCATGAAGTTCCCTTATCCGATTCAGTAAAAGAGCGTTCTTGTACATTTTCTTTCAATCTTTTTATTTATGCAGCTCAGCCGCACAACATAATTCAGAAGTCAAGAGAGTTCATCCAATCACCAAAGCTACCAAGGCGAATAGATTCAGCATCAAAAACGACTGCAGACGATCAAGCAAAGAAAACAAGCAAGAAACTTAAATTGCCATCCAATCAGGACAAAAGGCGAAAGATAGCTCTTAGCAGACTCACGTGGTCGTCATTCGACGAGAATAGGCAAGTAAAATATAAATGTGCTAATCTATAAGCAATCAAAACTATGCGATGCATTGCTTCCTCGGAAGAAAAGATGGCGTTTTAGCAGAAAACGCTTCTTAATACTCTCACTATGTATAATTTCAGACTAATTTCACAAATTTTCACTAATATTTCTTATCGGGACATTTGGCCATCGTCTGTAAGTGCTGATTATGAGACACCTATTTGTGCGGTGCTAACAGCTTATTTGTCTTGACAGCTTGAAACGCCTTTTGTAACCCAGTCATTGGAGCATGGCCCAAATCACTTAGATGTGACTTTGCAGCTCAGAGAAACAGGAGGTGCTGAAACAGCTGACACAGGCGATATGGTCGGGCGATAAGGTGGGTCTTCGCACAAAGCACGAGGTGCAGGGTCTCATGGACGACGAGCGCTATCGGACCTACGTCCTCGTGAAGCTACTTAACGAGTCCCATGAATTCCACTACGAACCCGAATCGCATGTGCCCAATGTGGTGGGTTTACGTCAGTGCCGCACCCTTTATTCATCATCTGTCTCCTACAGTAGTTACACGGCCTAATGGGTTGCTGTTCTCTTCATTTCCTCCCTTAAGATCTCATTCCCCAAACTTAGCTTAAGGCAAGCTGGTAAACCGAAGTGGTATAATGATCACCAGTATTGCTAAAGTCTAAGAAGTACAGAAGCAACTGCTTCGTGCTAGCCAATTAGCACGCCTTATCACTGTCTTCAAGTTATTTTTGCGTGGACTGAGGCGGGGAATAGTCGATTGATTTTGCACTAGCTGTAGTGGAGTTAGCAAGGTTAACTGCTGCTTTTCCTTCATTTATTCATGGCTCAGCATACTTCCATCGAAACATCACCTGCCACTCTTTCTCTTCCTCAGTCTAGGGACATTCGAAATTTCACACTTGCTGTTATTGTTAACTTTTCTCATTTCTTCATGACATGTTCCTCTGCATTTCCCTCCAGCAAAACTATTCTTTCCCTCCCTCTCTCTCGTTATTTGGCTAAGATGTTTTTCATACTCCCAATTAAGAGGGATTCCGGTTTTTTGCCACTTACCCTTCTGCAGTCGAATGTTGACGTTATTCGATCATACGCAATAGTACACGATGTTTCTAGTCTGCTATAAGGCTCGGTGTTGTGTTGTGCCACCCGTAAAGCCCTTATGCGGCTACTGCGCTGTTTGCAGCCCATGTGTCAGGTGCTCACTGCTTTAACCACTGTGGCCTGTCTCCTCGGTTAAATTCTTTTTGAATGTCAAAAATAATGCACTCCAAAAATGCGATTTCATAGGCTTCAAATAGCTGTGCAGGCCTACCTTGTAAATTTCAGTCGAACTTAAAGTATGCTTGACACATGGCTTTTACAGTCTCAGCGTCCAAGCTTGATTGTATTCTTTGGTTATTAACCTCATTCAAAATGAGCTAAATCATTCATTCATATTCACTCTCTTAAGCCGATGGCCGGTGTAATTTCAAGACACCTTCGATTTCTTCCTTTTTCGTAGGCCCTTCAGGACATCCTGATGTTTCGCTACTTGGTGTGGCTCACGAAGGCCGTGATTTGCGGCTACGAGCGCAACTGGTTGAACCGCGGCATTCATGGCGTAGGTAGTGCATTTCTCCTCCTCGAGCTTGCGCATACGCACTTCTGGGACCAGTCTATCGCCCTCGAGCACGAGCTCAAGGCCTCAAAACAGAGGGTCAGCCTAAGTCTTCCCCACCGTCTCCTTGTTTAAGCGCGTATAAATTCAAATTTTAGCCAATTTTTTTTTTCAATATTACTCCTGAATAATAATTCATTGTTACGAAACCTCGCTCCTTGGATTGTGCTTAACCTTTTAGCCACACCTTGCACCACTTCAAAATAGTTTTTTTGCTTATTTAGCCGGCATCTGTTCAAGGAAGTAAGGAAGATTTATTCACTACGAAACTAAAGAGGAATCCACTCGAAAGCTTGTGTAAGTTAACTTCCACGGCATGCTTTTGAAGAGGAGTGTCAAATCGGATATGTTCTTATGCTATCCAAGCGATTGTTGCCATTACTTTGTCTGCGTCAAACTCTGTAGGCTACCCAACCGTAATCGACAATTCTGACTTCCGGAGAATTTACTTTTATGCCTCCTTGGCTAATTACTTCCATCAATCCTTAGTGAAGGATGCTTTCCGATTGGAAGCATGAAATCCTGTTTCTAATTGCTTCACCCATTTTGTAGTAGTGGATTCGTTTTAACGCCCGACTATTCGCAAAGCAGTAAGGGAATATTGGGTAAACTAAGTCACCTTGAGTTTGGATTGAAGCCCTATGGTAGCCTTTTATGTGGCGGTGATCGTTCGCGTATAGGCAGCATTGTTAAAGGAATACTTACTGGTCAAGCGCTTGAGGTGGTGATTTTAATTAGTCCTAGAATGCTAATTTGACGATCTGCACAACGATATTTACTCCTCCATTTAATGCACTTGGGTCATTTGGGTGTTTGAAAACGCGATCAGCATACTTCGTTAAATGCATTTGCCGATAAAAGTTCAACCAACTGTCGTCTTCTCGCAGACCTGTACGTGTGACGTACAACACTTCGCCTCTTGTGCGGACGCCAGCGAGGCTGATGCGGATTTGAAGCACCGAGTGGTTTAATGATCTGCATACAAACTCAACATGCATCTGCTCTTTCTTTAGCCTTTCAGCAGTGGATGGTTTTGGCTTCTGCACTAACCACTATAGTTTGGAGGTATTAAAACACGTGCTATTTATTTGCATTGGGGGCGGCGATAAATCTCACCCTCTTACTGCTTGCTAAAGACCTACAGGTATACCTGTAGTTGTAGACAAATTCCATCAGATGGAGGAAAGGCTTCATAGTGAAAAGTATTATTCGGTATTTTGGTGCTGTTATTTTGGTCCAAAACCTACGAGTCTAGTCGAAATTTTGCCTGTCTTGTGCTTTTAGCATCTTTGATTAAGACAACGGCAGCTGAGTTGCGCCGCAACAGTCTGGTTGGGGGTTCAGCCGCCGACGGACTTCAAGTTTCACTCTCTCGACGCAGTTCTAGAGACCAACAATCTGAAGGTCACCCATGTTTTGTTAACCGCATCCATTTGATGTTTGCATGCACGTTCTCAAATATATGTTGTCCGTTTTTTGTTGTTATATGGCTGGATTATTACCGAGAGTTCGACAAGAGACGTTTGCCATTTCTCACCTCATAGATACAAAGATATTGGAAGACTGATTGGGGGTAAGTTTAAGTGAAATTTTTGTTGGTGAAGAAGGAGACGCAACAAAAAAACATTAAGTGTCAAAGATTGCAGGTCTGGTATTCATGTTAACCGATCTATGTGAGCTCGCAATAACTGGAAATGGAGTGCCACTGCAAACCTTAAATATGCTGAGTTGTGTCGGCGGGTGATACGCATAGGCAGGTTAGGTAGAAGTGGGCTGAATTAACATGGGATGGTCTCTCGAATGTCACCCAATGGAAGGTCGCAGATGCTGAATTAAGCTAGCAATCGGTTAACAGTCTTGATTGGTCCTGTGTGTCCTCAAGAATGGTCAGAGAGCACCGCAAAGCAGCGATGGCTGCTGGAGGATTAAAACATCACGCCTTTTAATGCCTGGTAGATCTAGGTGCAGGAGATCGAGCATCAAAAGTTGAGGTATGATCGAAAAAAGCGAACGATGCCTCAGGAATGAAACGAGATCTGTAAAAAGTTTAAGCTTACTTATGAGATTAGGTAAAAAATAAATGGCAATTCAACCTTGCAAACAGTGTATGCGTTAAGTAGCAAAAGGTTTTGGGTCTCAAGTCGCCTTATTTTAAATAACACATTTCCAGTGTTTTAGGGCTGAAGGTGTATTTTCTTTGAATAGCTACCCGACACCCCTGAGTGTGACTTGTGTATCCACGAATACCGCTACTCTGCGTAAGGGAAGGCATCCAGATCGCTTGTGTCTAGTAAATAAGCGACGTTTTGGACGACAAAATGAATTGCAACGCAAGCACAGTCATTGACGTTGTCAGGCGCCACTTTTAAAGCAATTTTCTTTTCTTATGCGATCGTTCCCAGTTAAGACTGCAAACGTAAAACTCTTTCGTTTTGAGATAATAACGAGTCGAATATATTTCTTATGGTAATGCATATAAACTTAAAGTCTGCTATTTCTGCTATCGTCCATCTGTGCAACACCCAATTTGAGACAACCGAGAAGCTTTGACGGAAGCGGAGGAAGTAACAGAATTAAGGACCTGCTTCCCAATTTGTGTGCGCTTTCATGGTGTTTAAGAGAAGACATGTATCCCGACCTACAGCGTCTAAGAAACAACCACTCCTATGAGTTTTTTTAGGCGTCAGCACAAGCGCGTCAGGTTCGCCAACTACTTCACCGATGTGGCCGAGAGTCAGAGTTTCTGATTCCAACAGCAGCACCCCGAACCCTAACTCACTGTTCGGGCGAGAAGGTAAATTTGTGAAGACTTTACTTCCTTTTGTTTTGATGGCCCCTATATTTAAACAAAGGACTGTTTCGTATATGTGCTGCATTGTGGATGTTAATTATGCAGAGACGGGTGAGAATTAAATAATGCCTTAGCAATAGAGACTTACTTCAAGAAAAGATTTTTACTGCCTTTAGCAAACGGTGACTGCGCTGTGAATCCACTTTTGTGTGATGGTGATGGAACAACTTTATTTAGTCACTTGTACCGAGAATAAATAGAGGATATTGTTAGTTACCTACAGTGGATGAGTTGTAACAAAATGTAAGGTATGCCTTCTTCTACAACTGTGCTATTGTGCTTCTTCCGCCAATCGTTTTTATTGTTACCTTTTTTTATGATAAATTTTTACTAATTATGCTTTCTCTGAAATCGGGCGTTAGTGTTGCGTGGACACCAATGTCATCTTAATTCGGGAGGTTCATGTTCTCCCAACCGTGCAGTTACTTTAATGCTTGATTTTATAGTACACAGGATAGGCCTTTTATGAAAGCAACAGTTACGTAGCACAACTTAACAGCGATCCGGTGTTTTGAGATCTTTAGCCGGCAAACGTCTTAATGTGGAATAATGCAAATAGTGGTAAATTAGATGGGGAGCGAAACTAGCTTTTTTTCGCAGCACCACATTCATTAAGCTGATTGTCATTCGAAACCTTCGATCAGGGAAAGGTAAGGCTATTATTCTTCAAAATATTGTATCTTTACATCATCATTCACTAGCCAAAAGTGGGGAATGTTGAAGGCGAAAAGACTAGGAATGTACTGTGGTCCATTACGTACACATTGTGCTCTACTGTTAACGTATCCTGGATCATCACCTTGCAAAGCTTCTTGATGCCGAGTCCTAACTACGGTGATATTGCAATTTAGTTGTAATGGATAACGCCACAGAATTCAAATGCAGAAGCTCTGGAGTGAATAGGTACACCCACGCGCAACTGCTCCGTTGTACAGTCAGTCAGACTGACCTACGAAGCCGTCATCAGCCGAGGTACTATATATTTGAGGCCCTCATCGGGGCCAAAGAACGCTCGCGCATTTGGGATCAGGCGCAATTCTGGGAAGACGCGTTCCTCGATGCCGCGGCTCGTGAACGTGACCTTCTTGGTGAGTGGCTTAATTTGGATTCAAATTAACTGTCTTAATGTCGTCGTGTAGCCTTGCAAAAATGACAAAGTGGGTTGCATCTAGAGAGCAAGTGTAGTCGCAGCCACCTATTGGCAGCTGGCCGTCCACACTGTCCCGCACTGGCATAAACGGCAAGGGCATAACATCTAGTCTTGCATTTTACATTTCATGATGAAGATTATGGGGAATCCTGTCACAGATACTCAGCCCAACAGATATTCAAATTCTTATCTTAGATTTTTGCATGGAATTGCTATGATATTACTTATGTTTTTAGAGACGCGTCTGTAATGGTAATATTCAATTATTGGAACGCCCACACTTTGAAAGGTGGTGAATATCAGACAAAAGTTGCTCCACTAATTCACGCCTATGGTGAATGTCGTACCGTGCAACTTTCGCTAGTCACTACTATAAACTATTTTCATGGTCAGTCACTGCCATAATGATTTCATCAATTGATAAGCCCCACTATTAGGAGACACAAGGCATCGTAGAAATGAAGCTTGTGTTGAGATTTATAGGTCGTAGGGGGATCAAAGCAGAGAAAGGGAGCGTTTTGTGCAAATAGACAATTTGGGGCTTATTAATTTTGACTCTGAAGTCCACGAAATGAAGGTTCAGTGACTGCATATATTTACTTAATGTTTTATGGGAAAAGGTCTTGATCATTCGCCAACGGCCTTGCTTGAACGCTATGCAAAGTTGTCAGTACCCGAGAGGAAGTTGTGGGATCTGAAGGAGGACCGCATTTTAGCAGCTCTTTTGCACAATCTCATCGCCTTTATGCTAATGCTGAAAACAGCCAAGCAAGAAATATACAACGTTGGCTATCGACTGCTCGGACGCTGCCGCCTTGGATCTCACTTCTCGCACTCGATCTCCAGTCTGCTTGAATCCATCGCTGAACTGGTGGGTAATTTTAAGGCATCGTGTTTATAGCAAATGTCTACTTGACAGTCAGTATAGAATTTTCAAAAATACTTTATCATTCGAAAAATTGGAAGGTAGTATCGTGGACTTTAAATATGAATAAGATAGTAAACTCTTTACACCGTGGCAGCCAAAAATAAGAAATGATAACAGTTCTTCCCCTCAGAAGTTATTACGATCTCCATCAGTCGTACCACTGGCGATTAGGTTATTAGCACCGCATTTTATATCCTTTAGAGTGGTAATGCCGTCGACCTCATACCGTCAATGAGCGCCAGTATCTACCAGCAGGCTTTCATTGTTACCACTGATGCAAAGAATGTAACACATGGAACTGCGTCGATTCTGGAAGTAAGCGTAGAGATGAACTAGCTTAAATAAGAATATCACTACCTTTTTCGTATCTCGTGACTCATTTTTATGTCAAAATAGATTTACGACTGTTCTTACCTTCTACGAGGACTCAGTGGTGCGATTGAGATCATCGGGAGTCTGTCAAACGTCCTCGCGGTTATCCTTTTCCCAAAAGGCAAAACCTGCGTATTACTTGAAGTGATTGAAGATAGGGTAGCAGCTACTCAGATGCGTTGCAAAAAGGTTAATTCTTCATAAAAATGACTTGATGTACTTTTATGCATTGTTCATATCAGCTGCCTTTCTGTCCCTAAAACCCGTTTAAAGTTGGTGGTGTGAAGAGAAGCAAGACGGAAGAATATTAGCAACGGGTGAAATAATTACCCCATGTGGGTGCCAATTGTGTTACGCATAATTTAATCCACGGAAAAAACAAAGCCTTTGGGGGGGGGGGTGGAGGAAACAAGTTGCGTTCAATCTCAACGCGTCTTGAGTGTGACTGTGATTCAATGGGTTTGTCTACTGCAGTACCTATAAATATACTTGTGCTATCAGCGACATTAACAGTGGAAGTTTACCAATGCAAGCTGTTAACATTGTCTTTTTTGCACCTTTTAATGCTTGTAAACTTCTGCCATCAAAAATGTCATATCTTAAGCATAAAAGCTTTGCCTGATTTATTTGATGGACTCATCATACTTTGCGTGTTGCTTCACGACCACCACTCAAAATTGCATTCAATACGACATCGAACAGCGTCACACATTTAAATGAGTTAACAATCCACAGTTGAGCTTCACAATGATTCAGCGAGTGCGTTTTGGAGGTCTCAGCAAATGCACAAAGTGCCAACATTTTTTGGTTAATTACTTCAGCAATATCCACAAGTCCAATGCGACAAGCAACTTTGCACTACAAATGGCCTCATGGGCTTTAAAGTAAAGTAAAAAGCTCAGTCAAAGTGCACTATTGCAAAAGCGTTTGCCGACACGCCGCTACTCTGTCTCGGTATCTCCACCGATAGACTCCTCCCTCTCTACTTTTACGGTCCATGGACCGTTATCTACGCGCAATTTCTTTACTAAGCCTAACTGGATTCTTTATAGTTGGTATAATCTTAAGCTAAAAAAGCTGCACTTCGCCACAACAGACAGCAATCAATCAACAATAGGAGCTTCAAAGTACCATTCCATTGCCATTATTGTAGGCGAAGGCCTTGAGCCACGCAATTGAAAAGGCAATGGCAGGGATGGCTTTTCAGGCAAAGCCAATAGCAAATCGTAAGATTTCGTTCTTATTGAAATGTGGTTTCACAAAGTTAATCAAACCTAGTTACATGTCGGGCAATTTCCTCGACATTTATGAAGCGTTTTCAAGTTTTTGCTCATCGTTTGGCCCTAATTAACTCAGTTTCGGTAGCCACTTGCTCTATTTCAAGAAGCTGTTCTAGTACTATCAGCCTAAACACATCAGATCTGTAGGAGAAGGAAGTAAATGTATGCACAAAAACTTCCCACTTAGTTTATTCAGTTAATAAACTTCTCCACGCTAAGTGATTCTTAAAAATCTTGCGTAAGCATCTTAGCTTCTTTTAGCTGGTAAAAAGTGGAATGCCGTAGGATTTTGTGGCGCTTACCAATGCCTACTTTCCTCCAATTAAGCCATACAGTTTTGCACGAAATTGGCCTCGAATCCCGATGAAATACGGAAGAATTTGGGTTCGCTTGGCGTCGCCGAAGGTGTGGCATTTTCAAAGCCCACGGATGCTGCTGGCAAGCAGTTCTCACATTGTCATTCGCCATTTGCTTTCGCGACAGTAGATTAGCTGACCGAATTTATTCAGTCAGACGTAAGTGCAGAAAGGTTGAAGTGTATCCATTAGTTAAGCGGGAATATGGGTACTGTCTTAAATTTTACCAGTTTAAACCGGTAGGTGAGCGCTGATTTCAGTCAGTGCGATGGTTTTAACGCATTCAGCAAAACCTTCGTGTGATCAAGCAGTCGAAAATAAGCTATGCTTCAAAGCATGTGACAAAGCCAAACTGTCACTCATGTTGATCCCGGAGGAATGGGCTAAACAAAGGTTTATTTGACAATTTTTGAAGAACTTAAGCATACTTTGTTGGCTTTGAAAAACCTGATCATATTGGCCTGCCGTCTGATTGGCCGCTAGTTGACACACGTAGCCAGTAAGGAAACACATTCGCATTTTACTTCTGCCATGAAAGCTGAGCTAAGCATCGGTTCACTAGATGTAGCAACAATCTACATGGTTAACTTCGGTCTCCGCTTTTACGCTTAGTTGCGTTTCTACCACCTGCGAATCCCAAAAGTATTCACGTTGCATGACGTGAGGTAGCTGCTATTCATTTACTCCTTCAGGGTGCTTATCATTTCGTGTTGATTTAACTTGGCTGGCCCAGACTGTGCCCAACTTTTGATAGCCAACCACCTCTTAACTTTTTTTTAGATTGAACAGTGAACACAGCCGACGAACGCAATAATTTGGGAGGTCTCTCTTGCTTCGCCTCACAAGCTATTGGTACACTCCTCCCACATAACTTCACCGTCTTTTAGCTATTTGTTTTAACATCTTCCCATTCATTCAAATGGTGCAGTCCTCTTAAACTTGAACTTAGGTATCCGTTTGGATTTTCCCACTAAGCTGAAGTGAGATGCTTTGATTGAAATGAAGCACCTAAAATGACGATGCGCTTGGATGTCCAGTGTTTTGCCATATAAAACGGTAAGGAATCGGGTTAGAAGAAGCTCAATGAAATTCCAGGGCAAATTATCATAAGACCCACCTTTCATCATTACCAAACAAGATATCATCGGCCAAAGCGGGTTTTAATAGATGCGCCCGATCTTTTAGGAAAGGCGCTACCACTTTGGCACTAAGAATTTAGACCATCAGACAAAATGCTGCCGCCTGCATCTAACAAGCACAAAATTAATGAGTGCATTGAATGTAATCAAACAATCAGATGCAGTCCTGGCGTCAGACATGTTGAGCAACCGGGCTGGGGAAGTGCACAATGCGGATTGGTCCGGAACGAATTGTTTTTTTAGCAATGTAATCGCTGGTTAAATGATTACCAACCGAAATTTATTGTTGATTTCACTAAACTTGATTAAATCTATCTGCGCAATTCGCAATGACTGTTGTGCATTTCACCAATGACTAGTAGTTTCCTTAATTTACGTTGCGTAATACAGTGCAATTCGACTGATTCTTCCTCAGTCGCAGATTTTCTTACCGAAACTCAGTAAAACATAGCCTGGAGCTCCTTTCAAGGAACGCCTCGGAGGATTGCTTTTGTTCTCGATACCGGCTCTCCCTCCCTTCCTTCACCTGGAGGCTGCACGCTGCTGGTGAGTGCTGCAGCGCTGAAAGCCATAGGGGATGCGATCAAATTATTCTGTACGCTCCTACATCCGACCATGATAGTGACAAGGGATGGAGTTAGAAACCGGCCATTGATGAGTCAACTCATGCCTTACTATGTTTTATTAAACGTACAGAGATGCGACATGTTCAGTGCATTGAATGTTCTTCTAGGATCACTTCGTTTTAATGGTTCTTTGCATCAATTAATAGTGTTTCCCTATAATGTGTCGAGTTGTTAAGGGGATCACTTTGTAAACATAAGTTTTTCGTTAACATTAGTTTATACACACTTTCACATACTTTGTCTTCCGCTCGGTGAGGAAGAAAGTGAAAATTGAAACTATTGTACCAAAATTTTTCTACTTTTACTCGGGCTACGCGAAAAAATGACAAGAAAACGTCAATGTCTTATATATGGCGCAATGTTACATGGGCAGATTCAGATGCACCTATATGGCTAATGGCCAAGGCAAGGAGAAAAACAAAGGTTCCGGTCAGCGAACTAGACTACAAATTTGCCGATGACAGAACTTTTAGACAGCGGAAATATGCTTTAGCTCGTTCTGCAGTCCACTTGTAACTATCCTAAGCATCTATTTTCTCAGTTTATTAATTTGCAATAGTTGCTCACCCAGTGGTGCTCAACACATCTGTGAATCCCCAATGTTGCAGGTATCTTGGCAATTGGCACCATGATTGTATGGTCCTGTAGTGAAGGGACTTTGACGAACGCAAGCAGAAGAGTTCAATTACTTGGGCTACTGGATCATTGCAACTGACCCACTATTAAGGGCTTTAAAATATTAATAATGTATTAAGAATTATTTATCGTAATCCTCAAAATAAAGGCAGAATGATTAATGAGCGATGATGCCAAAACTTCGCATGGGCTGCATAGCTCAATATCGTGTGTAGCATGCCACTTTCTGGACCGTGGGCATTCAGCCTTCATACAACCTACTTGCTGATAGGCACATCTAACAAGCATGCAATCCGAGGGACACAGAGCAACCTACCTTGATGTACTCACTTCGAGTTGCCGATCGGGGTTGTCGCTGACGTATTCCAGACACAATGACATGAACGGCAATGTGCTGAAGGTCCACGGGAACCCTCATTAGTTCCATTATTCAGGCAGCCACCAGCTCTTGCGCCAATGAAATCAGATGACGCAGCTGAGTTTGTGCATGCTGCACCAAATGAGTGAATGCAGAGCACCGACTTCTTAATTATGCTACTTCCTGGACATGCACGGTTATTTGTCCAATCTGATAGGCTATTATTTCACGTTTATTGTATATCCATTGATCTTCTTAAAAGGAATTTCAGTCTCGAATTAACCACTACATGCGAAATTAGGCCTAAACAATTCTCATAGGAGTGATAGTTCAAAGGGACATGAAGGCAGTATCAAAAGTTGCGCACGAGAAGTGAACGTTTCCACAGAGCTTCTATGTCATTATTTATGACTGAATAAAATATGTATGGACGTTACCTCTAGTTTTTATGATAAGAAAAAGTTAGGAAAATAAATCTTTAGCCTTTCTACAAGACGCGACTTTTTTCTACTGGAATAAGACAAGGTCAAGGGATCCAAAGTACACCTGTGCTGACCTATGTTCTGCAAGAAAAAAACGCGTTCTGAGAAGGCTAATGCTAAAAGGAATTGAACGTAAGTGGTTTGAAGTAGCACTTCCCTCCATAAAGAAAAGTGTTGGCCGAGGGAAGTGCAAATGCCTGAGGCCGCCTGCCCGTATTCAGGTGTTCTTGGGCTTGGATCGGTAACACTGGCCCGAAGATGGTGATGCACCAAAATTTTGGGGTTTTGCACTTTATTCTACTGTCAAGTAGTAAGTGGAAACTGTTTTAATCTTTGTGTGATTTGATTCTACAAGAACGTCTGGGTCTTTCCGTTAAATCAGAAATGGACTACCATGTTCTTAGTTTGGGCGAATTAACGGTTTTGAAGTGTTCTATTGAGGATTAAAAGTGAGACCAATGGCTCTTTTTGTGAATTGCGGTATACCTTTTGAAAGAGCAAAAGTAACAGGCGTTTGCTAAAACGCTGTACAGTCTGTCCAAATGCCAGACGACTTAATGCCGGGAGTAAAGCAAAATTCGATCTGTGCTGGCTCAGAGTCTTCGAATGTAAGCAGAAGAAGTTTTAACTGGGGCATAAATGTGAACCTTTACTATGCCTGTCAACTTTCCCTGTTGGGGCGGACATGCAGTTTCTTTAAGGAGGCAGTAAATAAAGGCTAGAAAGGTGGAATAGCTTCGAACTTTTGCCCTGATCAGGGAAAAGTGCATCTGATCTTACTAAAATTAACATTGTATTGCTCAGGAAATTCGACTAAATTTTGCTTATCAATAGTGCCATTGCATTTATACTTCGTGTTTGTAAAGCTGCTCCACCTTCACAACTTTTAATAAAGTACGCCCACCAAAGGTGTTCAAGCTAAGTTGAACCATCGAAGAGAGCTTTTGGATCATTGGATGACGGTTGGTAAAAGTATGCTGAAAGGTAACACACAAGATTGGCTTGCTGATAAAGTTCAGAGGCTTTAGTCAAAAACGCTCACATTTGATGGCAAACGACGCTAGTTTCCCCCTTGGCCTCCATCAGTGGTCAAAATCCTGGTCCAGCAACCGGCGTCAGAAGATAAACAGCTTTACATCGACAACATGGCGCGTTGGTACAAACACAAATCTGATCTCTCAAACTCTGACAAGGGGAATATGTGGGCACAGGAACCAAATTAATGGGCGCATAGTTTTGCAAGAGATTCTGCCAAAATTCGACAAATGACTACCCTACCTCCCGCATTTAGAATATGCGATCTGTAAATCGTCTTTGTCTTCATTGAAACATTTCCATATTTTGAAGACCTTTGAATTTATGCGTCCCCAAATTTCGCACTTAGCATGAGCATAGACGGCAAATGAACAAATTGGCGCTTTGATCCTTAAATAAGCTGGTTGAGTGAGTTTGCAAATGCATCCGCAGCGTTAAAAAATCATATTTATTTTAAAGTCAGATTTTTTGTGCATAAAATTATTCCAAATAGCCCTACTGGAGAGGTGGAATTAGCCGAAACCTGGTGGGGTATATGTTCCCAAAGCTGCTGGCCATTACATTAGCGTGGATCTAAAAGAAATAATGAATCGTGATTAATGTGAAGAATTCACTGTTATGGTCTGCGTAAAAAAAGCCAAAACTGACACGCGGAAAATTTATTTCCAGGTATGTGAAGGCTGAGATGTCAATCGACAGTTTTGGCTTATTTTGATCTGCAATTATGACGCCGCGGTAGTGCCTGGATGTCAGGATTCCAGCTTGTTGTCGAATGATTTACTTCTTTCGGACTTCCAACCTCACTTTGTCAGCCGTTTGTGTGATTCGGGCCATTTACAGCCATGATTCCACTGCTTCAAAGCTGTCATCTGACTGGATTTATGGAGTGCTTGCCCTAGCCAGGTGGAATGGCCGAGGGCAAAATTTTGTAAAACAAAGCCCTATAATTGGAGAATTTGTTTTTGCCAGTGAGTCAATGTCACACCCTAATGATATGTGTAAGTCAAGAAATTCAAAAGTGAGCCGACCAGGAATTGAAGTCTGTTATCGCTTATTTTTGGTACTCACGAGGAAGGGTCAAACGTCTCTCTCCTACCATTGGTAACTCCACCATTTAACACATTAAAATGCATTAATTATTTGTAAAACCATCAGTTTTTTGTTAAAAATTGCCCTTTTATCCTCAGCCGGACGATCTGATCACCAGCCGTGCCAGTAGCCCCAAGCAACACATATTTTATCCGAGCAATATGCCTTTTCTGGGCGTTGCATTCCCATATTTTCGAGCGAAATTGAGGTTCTTAACTCAAGCCGTGCATAAATGTAACCTCAACGATAGGCCGTGAGCCGCTCGAAGTATGTCTGCACTGCTGCTTTATACTTTTGCGCGGGTGCGTTACGTCTGAGGTGATTGAGGTATTCAATGTGAAGGCGCAGGATTAGTTTGGAGGCTCTTGCTTAGGTCAACTTGTCCACTCACCGTCTCAATTGGTATCCTCCAACTTGTTCCAGTGTGTGATTGATGGAGGAGGAGAGGTTAGGGGTGAGGAAATGGGGAGCAGAAATGGCGCTAGTGATGCAGCTGCTAGAATCAGTAACGAGATTAACTTAGAGATAATGCTCAAGATTTAAAGAGGGTGAAATATTTTTGAAAGTTTGTGTTGAACTATGTACCAATACCACCTGGCCCCAACAAACGACCTAGTTCTATCTTCTATCTTGAGAAGCCAATCCATGTACCTGGTAGCCTAGCTGGAATTAAACTGCCGTTTGAAATATTCCTTACGGCTTGTGCAAACTAAACTTAAGGTGCCAAAACTGCGCATAAGATATTGCGTATTTCTGGTTGCAAGATCGAAAATCTGGCCGTGTAGAGGCGTAGGCGTTGATTAAGTGCATAGTTTTGACTTAAACTTTGACACTCTAGAACAACTTAATAAAGGTTATCCATTAGATGAAGGTACTATGAGGGAGGTTGTGCAAATAAACATTAGTACTCCATCCATTTTAAAAGGTGTAGCAGGACGTCATGGAGACCAAGGTTACATGAACAGGATAAATCCCTACCCAACGTTTGCATGTGATTAGTCGTTGTCATATTACTGTAAGCTATTCGTTTCCTGTGTATAGCGAACAGCCTTTAAAGAACCCCACCACCTTAGCTACAATCATGCAATTCAACTTATCCACAATGCAGGCCTCAGTTCATGCACCACAGCCATAGGATTCCAGTAGAGTGGCACAGGTGGTGCTAACAGGTCTGCTTATTCCTCATAAATCCTTAGACGCAATGCTTTCTGTACCCGATTCTGTTTTGAAGACTCGACTTTAGTCGCTTTACTATCCAAAACAAGGCATACTTATGAGAATAGATTTCAAGGTTGCATCGGATATATCTCATTCAGGCGGTGATTGAACTACACTTTATCTAGTACAGACAGCGGATGCAATAAGGAATGCGGCCGACAATAGTCGAAGCCCAAATTGATAAGCATGCAACTGTAGTTCTGATCCGTCAGTCCACACCGTAGTCGTAGGCTTTCTGTCCGCCCTCTGTGGGATCATATCCCAGAGCTCCTCCCAAGGCAAAATCTTCGGTATTGCCCTTCTTGGCAATGTTGGGTGCCTGCTCTTTTCCTCCGGTCAAGGGCTTTAGTGCCAAAAAGGAAGTTGTAAAAGGAAAATTTAGTAATGAAAGCGATAAATGCATTTGTTTGCTCTGAATGCAAATGAAAAGAGACATCTATTTGGAAGTCACTTGGAATTACGAGACTTAATTGCAATTAGCTAATATCTTCTTGTTAAATATTAGCTCTTTTAAGTTCCTTAAAGCAGCCAGCATGGTGCAGAGATTATTCTGTGGTTACATTGAGAAAAGGAAGATAGACTCATCTAACCTGAATTTCCCCACGGCTAGGTGGATTGCGAAGAAATATCAAAAGTGGACTGTAGAGAGCTGAGACGATGGCAATACCCCATATTGTCCTAAAGTTTGACGAAAAATATCATAATGTGCAGCAGATATTTGTGTCATTTATCTCAAAGCACCACTTTAACCATAGCGATGCGGAACATACCAACTGAAACCAGCCGACTGAGCCACACATCCACCGACAGCGGGACCTAAAACATGCCTCCATCAATGCCAATTCAATAATTCGACTATGGTTTTCATTATTTAACCTCTGCTGAGTTAACGAATGCTTTATTATGTTAACTACAAGTGATGCTGTTAAACCGACGCGAAGTCCCACATTGTAAAACTGCTACCGACCAACCAGTTAACTAATGTTGTTGCCCAAAAATATGCTCACCAACTAGTCTACAAGCTAAAAGAACCTCGCAAATGTGCTAGTACTTTCAAAATTGAGAACCTGGAGTTTAATAGTTTATTCAAAACAAGTGTTAAAGATACATTAGAGTTCCCATACAAAGCATCGATAAGGGAAGTGGTTTACTTAATGACTTGAGACTAGTTTCCTTCCTAGGCAGAATATTACACTGTAAATCATTTGCGCCCTGGTACAAGAGAAATTGCATGACCAAAATGCCAGCAAGTAACGTCTAGCCGACTTGTTTCAAACCCATCAAGTCCAGAGCTAGTCTTTTGCCTATTAGAGTTCCATGCAAACAAAAGGAGGTTTACCGAAAGCGAATCCAAGGCAAAATGCAACATCTGCAATGGCATAGACACTTCCGTAGACAGCTACGTGTCGGAGGTCTACCAAAATCCCCATCTGAGGCATCATGGAGGCATCCACCATCCCTTAAACAGCCAAAGGTGAAAGATCTTTTTTCGTGTGCTTGGAAATCTTGGCTACATTTTTCATTAATGCATGCTTTTAACGTGTAGCTCTAGCCGCATTAGTCCATATAATGGCCTAAAAAGGTTTGTCATCAAAGTTAGAGGCTGTTCAGGTGTTAATTAAATGCGATTAGCGTGCTTACCCATTGACAGACCAAGCCCGAATGTCGGAACAATGAGGTGCCCCAATCGTTTGCTGAATGGAATCTACAATTCCATGCCGAATTACAAAATTCAATAAAAGGCTTATTTTGACCAAATACTAAAAAAATTTCACCATTAAGAATAACTATTGCGATGATCTCCATAAGGCACTAATGATTCCAATAAGAATTTGAAGGAAACACAACGTTCCAGATTAATGATAAAGAGCTGCAAAAACTATCACATGAGGCTTTGATATGCGTTGAAAAAACTGGAAGACGCACACAGAGAAGGCAAATGCTGCAAAGAATCATCCCTATAAACGCGCTTAACCAGTGTCCAATTCGATGGGCTACGATCCCAAAGATATTAGTCCCGAGCAAGTAGGAGACGCTTGCCGGAAGAAAAGCAATTCCTTGGGCCCAGTTATCGGCATTCATGTGCTCCTTCATCCACATCGGCAGTGCAGGTTCGAGAATCGCGATACCAATGTTGCCAAATGTTAAAGCACCTATGGGGGCAAATGTTGGGAAAACACAACCCATGCTACTGTAAGACACTCAGTAGGATATGGCTTATTTGAAGGGTACCTGCTGCCACGAGAATGTATGGGTCTCGAAGCAATCTGACAATTGGAGCACCACGTTCCTGTTCTGGACGAATCGATGGTTTTAATATCACTATCTGAAGGACTGAAGAAGATACAAATGGTTTTGTTTGCAAAACAAGGCTTTTGTACTTATGCAAAGGCAAATAAGCATAGTTCAGGTCCAACTGTCGAAAACTTAACTTTTATAAATTTTAAACAAGTTACCTCCATCCAGTAGTGCGAGTACAGCTAGCATTAGGAAAGGCGCCCTTTTATCAACAAACTGATAGACAATGCCTCCGAAAGTTGGTCCAACTGAAAGAGAACGCATTGACAGTCTTCAGACACTGTGCTGAGCTTCGATCCATCAAGAAGACAATAATGAATCCACCCCTCAAAGTACACCATCGCATGGGATGCATTTATGGCAAAAGAACAAATTCGTAACCTGCATTCAATTTTTGCCTAAATTATCAACTAACTGCCACAGTGGCGTCTGGAGAACCTCTCTATGCAAGCGGAATCTCTCTAACAGCAAACCATTCAGTAAATTACCTGAGCAGACAAATTGCCTTGAGAAGCAACCTGCCACAAATGCTACGATTTTGTCAATTAAACAAGGTAGCAAAAACAATACCTAGGACACCAAGCGCAAGACCACTGAGCGCAGTCCCGAACGCTCTTGTTCGTTCTTTCGAATCAGTATAGAAGGTTGCAATCGTTCCCATACCTAAAGACGTTGGTTCAGTTATTTCATAAAATCGTTTGTAATTACTTTTAAAAGTAGTAACAGTTGATACGTCTGCAACAACACAAGAGAATGTAAAAAATGGCAAGATTTTTCGGCCGGAATTACCTGAGACGCTCGAACACGCAGAGCCCGCACCCTGTATGGCTCGAGCAATGAGGAGGACAGTGTACGACTCGCCAAATGCGAACACTAAATTAATATAAAAAACCAAACGAGTATCATCAACCTTTGTATGCAAGATGAATTTCCATTTACCTCGGATTGTGCACAGTCAATAATATGTTCTGGATGTCACTCCCCACCTACTAACTTTCACTGCTAAGACCCAAACGTTGAAGTTGAACTTTGGGCAGAGCATTAGGCACGGGACACCGACGTCCATGCGTCTACTCTTACACAGGCTACTCACTACGCATAACTAAATAACTTGTTTACATAGATCGCTCGCCGATAGTTCTGACTATTTTCTCTCAATCTAGGTAAGTTATGGCAAGCACAATACATATAAATACCTAAACCTGGTCGCAAGACTTTCTTATGGTTTGCGACAGTTATTTCAAAATTTACCCTTTCATTCCAAGTGCTCTTTAAAATAAGGGGGCTCTACAAAGCCCACCGTAACTTGACGTTTCGCAGTAGGTCGGTTAAGTAGTGGTGCCCTCATCAGTTGTAAGCCCACCGCAGAGGAAAAGTGAAGAAATTTGCACAGCGCCACAAAACTCTGTGCTTCATCGTATACGCCTGCCATGGCGATTCGGTGCTTTAAGTGTGCTGTTACTTTCGAGGGATTGAAAAGCAAATACTGGCGTACAACTGACTGTCTGCGCAGTGAATGGACACTGATGTAAAATCGCGAGAAAGACTTTTCTCTGAATCTCATATTAGTGTATTTAAAGCTTTCCTGCAGCGTCATCAGCCTTGCGTTAAGCCTAATGGATGACTTTTCATAATTATGGATTCGGTTGCAAAATAGCTTATAGCCCTTGGCATTCCTTCATTCAACAAAGCATGCCAACCACATTGCGGCTTACTTTTTGTGAAGAGACGTTGCTGGGTCATAGCTCAAACAACTCGGATGAATGATTGGTTTATGTGTTTACTCACCGATCGTGGAGCAGAACATGATGAGAAATCCAGTGAACATAGGAATCGAATAGCCGATTCTAAAAGAGAAGCATCCGAGTAGTTAAGGTGATTCCAAGTTATAAGCAGTCGATCACGGTGTGCACGTTACCGTTGCGTGCGGATTTCTAAATAAAATGAACTGGCGCCTGAGTGTAGCACGACACCTCATGAAGTTGTAAAGGCATTTCTGCAAAAACTTTCTATTTGGCTGGCCCATAGCCATAGCGGTGTATTTTCTCGTCACATCCTTTTATTTGACCTTTTCCAATGTGCCTAGTTAAGGGCGATACTTACCACTTTAATCTAGTGTGTTATTTTGTAGAATAAACAGAACTTATGAGACTTGAGGAGAATACGGTCGACTATGATTTTAATCCATCAGCTGTCGGTCACAAGTTTTGTCAAAGCCAGGGCACCCAGTACTTAGCAATATTAACCAAGCTGCATTTCGGCGTTCTCCGTAGAACTTAGTTTGGCAACCATTTGACCTAAGAATTTGCCTTTGCAGGGCAAAGCTACAGTAATAGCCCATTATTCTCCCCATTCTTTGCCAAACTGAAGGTTTCAATAAGACCTCATTATCTCTTGCCACCTTATTATCTTTCACCCATTCTACTAGCATCTTGTGATTTAACCCGACAATTATGTAAATAAAAAGACGCCGTGACTGATAAAATGTGTTCTACTTTGCTGAGTGGAGAAATAAAACGATGTGGATAGAGTCGATAAGCATTTTTAACTTTGCGATTTTGGCTTGGATAAGTCAAATTAATGTAGCTGAGGGTTTAGACCAAAAGATATTGCAAATGTAGATGAATGTTTTTAGCAAATATATGCCTTTTTGGATATCCCGTCCTCGAAAAATAAGCTTCAATTGACCCCAACCATGATGGAGTATGAAGGTGAATGAAACTTACCGATTAGTAAGGGGCCCAACAAAAGGATTAACAACTAATTGGACAATGGATTTTGACGCGAAGAGCATGCCAACTCGGAAGTTTTCCCTTTCCATGTGCGACTGACGCATTTGAATCGCGAGTTTGGTGACGTTGAGGTTGCAGTCCGAGGCGAGGGTGTTGATGCGATCAAGAAGCTTCTGTACACGCATCTTTTCCTCTTTGGAGGCCCTCGAGGGATCAAGGAAGTCGTCCATCGATAGAACGACGTGCGCCCGACTCGCCCAAGCCACCGGAATGAGGCTCAGCACGGCTTCTGACAGGGTGCTCTTCAGCAACGCCTTCGACGTGCAGTTGTATGTGGTGGTGTCGAGAATCGTGTTCACCAGGTGGTGCGCCTTCGTTGTCAGCAAAAAGTTTGGAACTATTGGAACTGGTAGAAATGGAGCCATTATTTAACAGAGAAATCTCCGCTCACTTTGGTATTTTCAAATGTTACTGTTTGTCCCTTTTCATTATGATTTATGTTTGGATATTAAGAGGTATGCTAATGAGGCAATTTAACCACAAACTTTGCGCATAGTTAGTAGGAGAAAAAGAATTTGACTACTTGCCAACCGTTGTGAGCAGCATGTTGTCGAGAAATAGTGCTATAGTGACGATTATTAACACAAGTCCTCGACGTGAGAAGACGTCCCGGAGAGATTCATAAAATCTTTTGGTGCAAGTTCCTTTGTTTTCCTTTGACAAATGACTCATTCCAGTCGCTTCTGCAATTAAATTCTTCTCTGTAATGTTGATGAAGGTGGCTATAGCAAAAAAGGGTTGCAATGCCATAGGAACATTTGTGAATGAGGAACCCAGATCTCCATTTCCCCCTTTTAAAGGTAGACAGTTAAGAGAATTAAAATTTTTAAACTCAAAATTATGCTTTGTAAGAAGGCACTGCCGTACCAGTCATGATAAATCGCTCGCAATGGAGCATTGCTTGCTTCTGGAAAAGCTATTTTGGGGCGGATTATCGTTTATGAAGTCGGGGGCTAATCCCCGATTAATTTGGAATGAAATCCCTTCTTTAGTTCGGAGGATTAATTTCCATTAATGGTTTTTGCCAAAAGACTTGCTGACCTGCCATTCTGCCAGTGCTGGTCAGTTGCGGTCAAGCGTAACACTTATGATCACTAGCTCCCTTCTTGGTCATCCTCAAACCTCGAACTACCAAGCATTAGTACTGGCGTACATTAGCAGTAATACAGTTTAGCTTTACTAACATGGCCGGCTAGTGTACACTGCATAGGCGAGGAGAAGCTTTCGAAGTCTACGAATGCTTAGTAAATGATTCCAGTTTATCAATGTTCAATGCAACCGTTCTAATACAGAGCAATGCGGAAGCATTACAGGTCGTATAAACTTGCAAGTAGGAGTGGCAGGTTTTTGATGTATCGCACAACGTTGGGGATTTCAAATGAAAAAGGAAGCGACTAGTCTGGTTCAAAGTTACAGTGCCCACAGAGACTCAAAAAAATGTAAGGAAATTCTGACGAATTGCCAAGTTTTAATATTAACACACGCTTCATGTTTGCTAGAATAAAGTTAAACAGTGCAAGTCTGCGCATTCGAAGGACGTACACTTTATATTTCTTTGCGCAGATTGCACGCGACAAAAACGAAAATTTTGAGTTCCCCTATCAGAATCAATGACAACTTGACATCTTGACGTGCCGACACAGACGACTTGGGCTATTAATTACGGTTACTACTTACTTCCGTCTCTCACTCTGAAAGACGCGCTTCTGATGCAAGGCTCGGCTCCTTCTGGCCATGACAGTCTAGCCCATAACAAAAATGACCGAGCTTTATGCTCATAGGCTTTTTTCAGTTTGAGAGCAGGTAAAATAAAACGAAACTGGTAAAGCTTTCCACAAATTAACGTTACTGGTTCTCTCAGCCCAAACTACTTGCAAAAAAACAAATGTCGCCTGAGGATGGCGGTTGTGAGCAGAAAACTTTAAGATGTGAATATGCGTTGGGCGCAATTGTAGCAAACATTAAAGTTTTTACTAGCAACACTTTAGATTTTGACGAATTAGCAAAATTTGAAATTAATGCAAGCAATCCTGCTCAATAAGTAAATACACCTTGACTAACCTGGATATTGTCTAGAACAATAGTGCCAGACTTTCGTGCCCCCAAGGAAGAAGCCGTCAACTTTGTCCACCCATTGGTCAGTGCTGTGCCCATACAGAAGAGTCATTCTTGCTTGTGACATGTCAAACGTACTGTAAATCTGCGTACTTTAGTGTAATCAGTAAAAGTGCACCGTTTCTATCGAAAACAACAAACCCGTTGCTTAGTCGACGCTCATATGCTGGGGATTGTGGTTTTACAACATCAAACAAAATAAAATAATTATAAGTAGTTAGTGTACAAAAGGACGAATAAAGTCGGCATTAGACACTTTTTAAAGGAAACGATTCTTCACAATTTTGGAAGCCTTTCACCATGACTGCCAGCCAATGTCACGATGAGAATGGAGTCCACCTTTGCTTCATCAAAAAACTAAACAACTACAAGGCAGTCCAAGCAGGTAAGCAAGATGCCTCCTCAACACGCTTCTTATTTAAGGCGTAATTTACTTCTTAATTAAGAAAGGGTCGATTTTAAATGGAAACTCATGGAATTCCCAAGAGTGTCTTCTTCCTGAAACGCTGATCCATATTTAAATGTTAATGTGCTCTCTAATATATACAAGGCTTACAGCAAAAATAAAATACCCAATGAGGATGCGCAAACTCTTTTTTCATAATTTACCTATTTTATATGCTGTCGATGAAATCAAGGCTCAGTTTTTTTTGCTGGATCTGTATTAATCACTCTACAGACTTCAGTGAAAAATAATGCCAGTGTTTATTGACCCAAGGACTCTCCGGAACTTGGTTTCACATCAGAGTTCAGAAGTCCTAATAGACTCCATTCCTAAAATTGGTTTTCACAGTTCTTGCATGGTCGAGTGTTAGCGAGTTCGATTTGGTCGATTTCTCACCAAATTGCTGCATTCATGACAGAACAAATTCCGGCCCGTCCGGCCCTGAACTGCGCCCCACTGCCGATCCCGTATCACGTCACAGTGCTCTTCCATAACTGAGAGGTTGGTCACGTCTTCTACAGGTGCGCTTTCACGATGCGTGTGCTGAATTTGCGTTTCAATGGTCGCCCTATTTTGCTGGCGTATTCAGCTTCTGTGTAAATGAAGACAAAAATTTGGCACTATCTTCGCGGCTCGCTTAAAACTTTAAAAATCGCGAATATTATTCGCACAATGAGCCCAAGTAGTGAAGTAAAGTTATTTGATTTTTAAGCTTTGTTTAATTTTAAGTCGTTACCAAGATGCGTTGCATAAACTTTATTGCGGGGTCAACGTTAGACGTGAAAGCTACCTCCCGATCATATGACGGATGGGTTTTACGTCGAGGCAGGGCACGTGAGCTCTGCAATTACTCACACAACACTTGAAAAGGGTTTTCAATGGCAATCTTACGCATTTACACTGATCGAAAGTGGGATAGGTTAGCTCCTTGATAGGTGTGACTCGAGTGAGTTCTGGTGTTTCTACATGCGCATTACGCAAATGATCTTTTAGAGGTCATTGGGAATAAAGATCAATTAAATTTTTAACAGATATAATAAAACCGTAAAAGTTAAATACATTTTGGTGAATCAAAGTCGGTTACGGAAAAAAAGTACCGTTGGGACCAAAAAAGGATATCTCCAATGGATTGGGGTCGACGATTTGGCTGCAATGAGATGTGTTGAAAGAGAACTTGAAAATAGTAGCTGCAACGTGCCCCATGATTGCATGAGGTGGAGCGCTCGTGCACTCGTGTACGCCTTCGCCTGCGCAGTTGAGCGGCGTACGGGGGACGGCGGACTCAGAGCAGGCGAGGCGACAAAGTGGCGCCAGCGTCCAGCTGCTAAGAGCAGCGACGAGATTGCCTAAGTGATAATATTAAAATATCTATAGAGATCGAGATGTCGTTGCGAGCTTGTGTGTCAGTCTCTGCACCAGCACCACCTGGCCCCACCAAACAACCAAGTTTTATTTTCCTTCTTAGAAGCTAATCCACCAATCTCTTGCCCCAGTGTCAGATACTTTTATTGAGAACTGCCAGATCTCTAACCATTGAATGTGAAAAGGTGCCCGGTACCTCGTACTTGGTCAATATTAAATCCTTTTGATGAATAAAAATCGAGTGCCTAGTTTCCTTCACAAAGTAGCCGTATTTAACCCTCTTAAATCAGGATAGCATATGTATTTTTATAAGTATTTATATCTTTAAAAGGGGAATGCATGTTTGCCTATGCATTTATTATTTATAAGATTGAGTGAATTCGCTTTTGGTCAATAAAAGATAAAAACGTTTACTCCTGGTTGGGTCTATTACTGGCCACTGTATGGTTGCATAATGTCGTTCCTTTTTAACTTAATGTGGTAGCGGTCTTCTCCCGCTGAAACCGTTTATGGATCTTTAATTTACATTGCCTTAACCAGATAAACTGTCACTCTATCTATAAATGAAAATACGAGTCTCTATCAGGCACAAATACTAAATGGCTTGCACAGTAGCCTCGATAGCACAGCTTTTTAAGCTTATTTACTCATTAAGTTAGATTGATGGATAGTCGTAGATACCCCAGCAAATCAGCTAGGCCTCATAACTTTCAAGACGCTGGAGATTCGCTAGGAGGGTGAGGGCCCTGACTGGATTGGCTTTGGTAAATCACTAGTGCTTCTTATCATGCATTGATTTACCTAAACTGAAGCCGTTTGCGGTGTTGGTAGGACTGATCCAGGGCTTTGCTCGCAGAGGAGCTTTATCCGCCATCACTTACTAAATGCGCTGGAGAAGTAAAAAATTCAAGTACCCGCAACGCAGTAATTTGTGTGGAATTAAGTGGGATATTATAATGAATCTTTTTAAAGGACAATTCGCCCATTGATTTCTACTGGACAAGTCAGGCATACTTTTAGGTTATAATTTTCGCACCTTTTAATAAACCATATTATTACCAGTTTAAACTTTGCCAACTTGAAAATACGCACCGCACCCGCATGTGAATATTTGGCCAATGGGAGTCGAGTGGACAGGTCCCCCTGCCCATTGTGGTGAATTGTGAGCCAATGGATTTCAGGTATACGCCAGCCCGTTCACCTCCACGCATTCGCCCTTCTGACGCGCTGAAATGCAGGTGAGATCGTTGATATCAGCAAACTCGGCTATCATAAGTGACTCACGCGATGCTTTGTAATTTAGCTTAGCAATTTTTGACTCGCCTTAGGGAACTAAATTAAGTACCAAAACTCCTGCGATTCGTTTGTTAATTCAAAGCTCCAAGAGTGACCTCAGTTTGAAGGACTTCTCATCATAGTTGATTTAGAAGCTTCGCAGTGGTTAAACCACCTGACATCATTTACTGTTCTAGATTTTAGTTAATAAACTCGTTAGAATCCTGAAAATGCACTGTCTTTAATTCAAACATAAAGCATGTTTTAATCCCTTCCATATGTACCCAAAAAGAGTAAGCTAGACATGTGTTTTTTTAGAAGTTATTTGTATTTTCGATAAAAACATGAATTGGCACCTTTCAGAATTGTTTCTACACATCCTCAGAAGCAGGTCTTGAGCCGGTTTCCCAAGACGAAACGAAGAATGTTCAAATGCAATGCAGCAACTTCTACTGGCCACCACTTTCTACATCTGACTACAACAACTGCACCTACCCTACAATGCAATCTCAATGGATCGCCGATGGAAAGTTCAATGTTCCACATCTACGGTATTGGGACCAGAACCAGGAGATGGTACCGCTGCACCACAACGCGTCTAGCTCTTCGATGGCTCTTCCACAGTCGAGCGGCTCCCTTCCAGACAGCGATCTTGAACTCTTTGCAGAGCACTTCAAGCAGCGTCGAATGAAGCTTGGTGCTACGCAGGCAGACGTTGGCAAAGCCCTCGGTGCTATGATGATTCCTGGGGTTGAGAGTCTCTCTCAATCAACAATCTGCCGGTTCGAGTCTCTCACTCTCTCCCGCACCAACATGATTGCCCTCCGTCCACTGCTCCAAATCTGGTTAGACAGGGCAGAGGCTATGGGAGTAGCCAACAGAGTTCAACAAGTGCATGAGGTGTCTGTCTTCTCTGCACAGAACACTGCCGGTCTACAGCAGTGTCGACGGAAAAGAACCTGCATCACCGATAGTGAGCGTAGAGCTCTGGAGGCGTACTTTGCCGTACAGCCACAGCCATCTAGTGAGAGAGTTTCCCAAATCGCCTCATTGCTGGGCCTACCGAAAAGTGTTGTGCGTGTGTGGTTCTGTAATCAAAGGCAAAAGCAAAAGCGACTCAAATGCGGCTTTGAAAATACTCGATCTAGATGCGGAGTGAACATTAAGACAGACATGGATTACTTTAATATGTAGTCATTTATATTTTATACTCAATGAAGCATCTTTTCTAATTTGCGTTCTTTTAATTTCTGTCTTCAATAAATTCCTCCTTCCTCGGAATCAAGAAAAGTAAAATATAGTAACTAAGGTTACCTTAAATAAAACGAAATTGGAAATAACCAAGCCCGTGAACATAGATACATCAGACTTACATGCCAGTAGACAGAAAAAAATACCTAGTGTTTGAAATGCATTACAAATGTGTGTTTCATGCCCTCTTCATAAGCAACATTGCGTCGCAGAAGCTTCTGTGGATATTTTGGGGGCTATAAACGCCTGGCACATTGGTAACACCGTCATTTACATAAAAAGAGGAAATTGGAGTAAACACGCTAGCATCAAACAGCCACCCAAATCAGACGAAGGCATCTGTGAATGAATTAATCAGGTGATCGATTAATCGAGAAAATCCGGACGCTCAGTGACCGCCATCAGAAATATTTAAATCGGTTTAGACTAATATTGTAGCGCGGAAACCGGTATTTCATAGACTGCCTGTGTTGGTACAAAAATTGAAGGTATGGATTATAAATCCACAGATTTCTCTAAAAGTGGTAACTCAGCACCAGTTTTAAATAAGGTATCTCTGATTACAAGAGGGGATTCGGGTTCTAGCTCATGCAGCATCCACTTTTAGCTGCAGAGAGAATAACAAAGTGTAACTCAGGCGCACTAACACAAGTAACGCATCCTTAACCATCCTTGGCAAGGCAATTCTCCCTACTTATATCATATGAGCCCATCCACTCAACCAAGGTGAACGGCAACGTGCACCCAGCCAGCGTATTTATGACCAAAAGGCCATAACGCTAAGTTCTTTGCCATTTCAAAAAATTAATGGACCATGTGTACGATAACAGGAAATTCGAAATCAACATTCACCAAGCCATTAGCCCCAAGATGCTTTGTTTTGGTTCATTCAAGAGTAACATAAAGCACCGCAATTACTAGCGCTGTAAGCAGGCACTCACCCCTGCATGATAACAAATCAGAACCACGAGGCCTAAAGTATCCAGCCGGCTGATGAGCCTCGTGAAACTACTTTAAAGTACATTAGTAAGAGCAGCAAAAAGACAAGTTTTATAAGAATGCCGACATTTGGCAACAATGCCCTAGATTCCCGCAGAACCTCCTTTAGAGTAAGCTATACAAATCCGACTATGTGCAATGGTTAAGAACCAAAAAATAAAACATCCTACCTTTATTCAGACTGCATTAAATACACATTCTTCCAGCTTTCAGACAATCCCAAATCAAGTAACCAAAGTACTACTGACAGACCAATACTCATAGTCCCCAGAGAATTGATGAGTTCAAGGTCCTTTAACAAAAGCATCAAGTAGACGGACGACCCACCGCCCCCTCGGCAAATCGATCAAGTGGCAAAGCGCAGGGAACGCCGAGTTCGTGAAGGTGACGATCAATATTCAAGTTGCATTTGTGAATTTGCATTCAAAGGGATGACTGAAGTCTACACGACAACCCTATCTGGACCACAGGCGCCGCTCGCAGCCGAATGGCTGATCCCACCTCTCTTTCTTATTGAGGGCTAGTCAGATTCGCGGTAGACAAAAGGTGCCAAACAAAACAAAGACTCAGTGTTTTTTGAGCCAAAAAAATGAACGAAACCCCAGGAAACGCCCACGCTAACCACCCCAAAACACGCTGTAGATTTCTGCTACCCTCTGAGATAGCCTGAGAAGGGAGCCTCTTGATTGCAAAGCCATACTCGAACAGCTAATTAGGATATTTCGCCTATTTGAAAGAAATCCATATTGCAAAACCAAATTCGAGAACTAGGAAAGACATTCTGCCAAATATCACGATTTCGGCACCTGACCTGTTTACTGAAACAGATTTCGGGAGAATAATAGATGTAAAAGCAAGCGTAGCCTCAGTATCAGTAACAACAATGTGTTACGTTTACTAAAATTGGTTGTGGAACGAACTACTGCAGGCCTACTAAACTTTGTAAGCTCCATTATCTTAGTTTCGCCTCCATTAATGATGGGCCAAAGGTAGCACAGCCCCAGTTTGCGCTTCTCATATTCTACGCAGTGTGGAAAATAAGTTTCACACTACAGCACCAACCCATCCAGCACCATAAAGGAGGTAATGAATACTCAGGTGAAAATACAAGGCTAAAATGGACTCTATAAGTGGTATCAGGGTCACTCACATTCAATCAGCGACTTTAGAGTCAAAAGTGAATTTCTCTAGTTCAAGTGAATAATCGAGGCTTTGTTATAGATTCGATGAAATAATACATGAATACAATGCGCATATCTAAGTGTTTCATTTATTTACTCTGTCATTTAAGCTTTTTATATATGGGTAATTAAAAAGTGAATTTAGTTCCCACGTAAAAGTGACAAAATTCTATATTTTATCTTCATTGCAATTCGACTTGTACATTTTACACCGGACGACGTGTACTACTACTGGGAACAGGTAAAATGAAAAGACAAATGCAATAAGTTTGATGTATATGATTAAGCATTTAATCACAAGAATGATTCAGTCTTCTTGCCTTGCGCTTCCTCTCTAAGGCATACTATCCGAAGGCATTTATAGCTTTCGGCATTCAACCACCTTTTAAGCTACCATAGTTCATTCCATCCTCATGGAATACCCAGCATGCCCAATTAATGACAGTGATTTGCAAACCCGATTCAAAATGACAATAGCTCTGTTTTGGCTACAGGGGAATGCTGTATGTCGTGGATCGGTGAATTGTGGAGACGCTCAACTAAAGGACACAAAGTCGACCCCCAACTTCACCCATCACCCCAACCCCGTGGTACACACGATTCCCATCGCCAACTGAAACGACATCACACTTGGTCCACTTGTGATAACCCATTGTGGGACGGTCGGCTGTGTCCACATAGAGTTGCGAAGCAAGCGAGTGGGCGATGCTTCCATCTTCGCCTCTCTACTGGCCAAGTGAAGTAGTGCTCCAACGACAGTAAGGTGGGAAGGAGGTGTCGATGGCAAACACTAGCTTCGCAAAACTGCAACAAGTTTTGCACTTCATCTAGTAACTCTGTATCTGGGCTGGTTGATTGCCGCACTACTGGTGGTTGGCGCACGAGGTGCCCTCGATGTAGCGCATGGCGCTATCCCGAGAGGTGTGAAGTCAGTGTATTTCACCTTCCTTAATTTATCTAACACATCTATTGAAGCGGTCGATACAGTGGGATTGTCGGGTTACGTCAGTGATGATGAGCCTGGGGATCTTCTTTGATGTATAAGATTGAACAGCCGATGTAGCTGGTTCACGGGCTGTTATTAAAGCATTGGCTACAATGTGGGGGTCAACACGTCAGGGTGTCCAAGGAAAGCACTGCCGACAACGCTCAAATGAGGGTGGAAGCCATGTGGTGGTATATACTTTGTTGAGTTGTGGGTGTAACTTCGCTAATACTTCAGTTGTCACAGTTTAAACTTCTATTTCGCAGATCCAATCTCTGGCCTTGCTATTAGCCTCTTAAATATAAATTTTTTATGTTTGGCCATTGTAAATTGATTTTTTAATTGTGAATATCTTTTTGTCCCTAGCCACGACTAGGCCGCAAGCATTGCGATTAGCCACTACTGTGAATATCTTGGATGACTGTCTATCCATAGTCGGAGAGAATCTACGTATCAAAGAGAACAGTTCAAGTCAAAATAATTCCTTAATTTTAGACACCTTAAGTGTTTTGTAATTAAAATTTTGTGATCCCACAAGGTCATTTAGGTGGGAAATAAATGCTGTAGGGATATTTTGGCATCTGGTTGGAACACTAGCTACGTGGATATGTTGACACCATTTCTCAAAATGGATATTTGTCATTCCTAAAAGGAACTATACAAAAAGTTGCTAACCCTGAACCAGAGCCCCTGCTAGAGCTTGTAGTACCCTTACTACAGGTATTTACTTGCGTTAAGTCTGACGGAATTTTTTCGCCCTAGTAGTAACGAACCAGGAGCTATTTAGATAAGATTGTTGCTTTTGTTGCCGTTCAGGCGTATATTGACGTTTATTTGCCGATTTAGAATTTACTTTTGTGGGGCAAATTACCTTGGAAACATGGTTGTAATGGTAAAATGTGCGATGTCTATATGATTTCGCTCAGCATTTAGTTTACACCGTAAATTCCGTACTGTGCGTAAATGTACACTGAAACTTTTTTTGGGAATTTTGGTTCCATTTAATGTGTTTTCCGATTTTTTAATCGATAGAAAGTAAAGGAGCCTTGCAAGTACGCTTTTTTGGTTCAATCAGTTTGATGTCTTCCCATATTGTCGCCTTTCAGAGATCGGCAGTCCCCATTACACGTCTTTTTCAATCTTTTTTTATTTTTGTGCATGAACTTTACTCAAAAATGGCTGCATGAGTTGGTGACACTCACATCCAATGAATGATACAGCAGCATTTGCGCAAGACCTCCTTAAGTAATAACATACGAGTTACAGAGTTGAGTTTGTCTACTAAAAAAATCTGGTACTAACCAGCAGATCTACCATGTAGTGAAATAATTGTAACTTTGTCGAAATAGTTTGAAAATAATACTTAACTAATCACTAAACCATGTGAAATGCATCGAAACGAAAAGGAGTAGAATTTTGAGTCGACCAGAATTTTGGTAATGAGATCCACTACTTTTGAGGAAAACGTCCCATTGTGAAAAATGTGAACCTACCGTGGTTAAATACACCCACGATCTTGGGTTGCGGTGGTAAGTCATTTATCGAGCATTTATGGTTAAGGCTCAATTGCAAAGCAAAGTACTGCCTGTGCAAAATGACAGCATGATTTGATGTTAGGTCTCCTTGTTGAGATGCCATTTGGTTCCTCTGAGACATTTCAGAGAGAATGGAGTGCTTCCCGTAAGGATGTGCTGGCAACTTAGAAACAGACCTTTGCAGAAAGTCTAACGTACTTGATGAGTCAAGAATGACTTTGCTTAACCAGTGCCTAGTGGCATCAGTAAATTAAAAAATAAGATTTGGGTATGCGGAATCACTTCACGACTCGCTTCTCATTGTAACGCATCAATACGCTCATGAGAAAAGCACAACTTTAGTGGCGAGTAACCTCATGACGGGTTTAAGTCAGCGCATCCGCCAACCGCACGAACTCGCGCACACGCGCCGCGTCACACCCAAATGCAATTCATTTCTACTAAATAGAGAAAACCTGAAGTTCCAATCAGAATTTTCTTTGCCTATTTCTGCATTTCAAAAGTTAGGGAATCAACTTTTGTAGAGTATTTCATTTTTTTGGTAAAAGTTAGTAACGGGAACTTTACGTGAGCAGTTATTTGAAACACTGTTTTTCTGTTGCTATCTCTTAAATGCAAGTGACTAAATGCTCAGATATTGCTGCGCTACCCACTGTAGGGTGTGCTTGATCCATAAGCCATTGGTAAATCGAGAAAGCGGTAAATATTGAACGTTAGAATCGACTTTGAGTAGACCAATTCAATACTCGTTGTTTTCGAAATGCCACACTTTACCGTTGAAATGTTGTAGTATCAAAGAAGTGGATTAATGCTTTATTCACCACATCGACACGATGTTACCACAAAGCCTTGCCTTGGTAGGCCACTGGTTCTGCTGGAAACGATTGCCCCTTGGCTGATAGGCAATAAATTCATACTAGTTATAACGTTCTTTCGAAGTCACTCAAAGGGTTGTGCTTGATTAGTTTTTATGAACATTAAATGGTAATCGGTGAGCATCGCGGATCAAAGGTTTCATAATCTTGCTTTGGATGTGAATCCTGTCTCACTCGTTGAAGCACGCAGGTAAAAGTCAGCAGAATTGGAAATACAATTTACTATATGATATTGCAGAATTTTAAGATTGTTTTTTTATGTCTATGCTGCAAAGTTTATCGAAGTTAGCAATGAATAGCCAATGGATTACGGTAGGGATCGGGTCTTCGACTATTTACCACTTGTAGTCGGCCTCCCTCCATTGTACCTGAAGGTCAGTGCGTGAGGAGAAGCAGTGAATCAAAGCGTCCGCCTCTACCATATCATCGAAATTCTGCTGGTGCTAGGTGACGTGCAGAGACATTGCAATGCGTCGTGGCGAAAACTGATGCAACGCTACACAGGCGACTTAATGAGTCGTACGACAAACAAAAGAGAACTGTAAAGTCCAAGAAAGTGCCACTCATAGGGGCATAGGGCGCATTTAAGCCAATTCGTTCCTTCCTTCTGGTAATCATGAAACCATGAAAATGCTACTCAGCACCGAGATTATGTGGAAGAGGACTTTTCATACCAAATTGAAGGCATACCATGCCGGTCTAGCTGTAGCGCCGACAGTGTATGAAACGGAAACAGTAATCGGTATCATTCAGTATCGCCACTCGTTTAAGTGAAACAACAATAATGTTTTTTAGGTGTGTGAATATTTCGATCCACTGAAAAGTTTTATCAACCGTGTTATTATTTTCGTAAATTAAGGGTCACCTGAAGCTAGTTGGCCCTTCTCCTTTTGATAAAAATCAGGCTCTCTGTGTTTTCCTACAGTTTAGCTGTTTTGGGGCAGCAACATTTAAGCAGAGCCGATCACCAGTTACGGAGACCGGATTGTCAAGTGAACGTGCTGAGAATGCAAGCGGGCGTGACTGTGGATCCAACTTGTTCACGCCAGCCTCGTGGCTCTACAACCCACCCTGTTTTAGTGAAAAAACCGATGACGCAAACCCTGACTTACCTTCCAATTGAGGTGCGATTCATGTATGGAGGCTCAGAATCTTGCAAGGAATTTGGTTTTAACTAAACATGCGAAGGATAAGGGAAGGTGTACTTGGATTATTTTGACATTCACCAAAGCACCGCACTAGGCTGAAAGGTCGACTTAACAGCACTTTTACTCGAAATCTGTAGCTCAGCAGCGGCTTTCAAAAGAACCACTTTCCGCTGGAATATTAGCATTTTTTTAAATTTTTGCTTGCTGTTGCTGTATAGAAATCCGACCGGCACTTGCACTGCACCTCTTTAGGCAGTGGGTTGTCGGGACAAGTTAACCGAGCGCCAGCGTCTACTGACACTCAAAGAGGGACAAGATGTCATGTAATGCAGAATCGTAACTATTAATTTACAGCAAACAATTGTTAAAATTATGGGTCTTGACTAAAATTTTTGCTTTGTTTACCTAAACAGGAAGGTCCTACACCTTAGATTGTGTAAAGGAGAAAATGCTGTTAAACCTCAAAGCTACTGTAGTAATACAGACTGCAAGTACTAGCTCACCAACTCAGGTACTCGTAATGAAAATGAAAAGAATCGGTTTGCAACATGACAGAGTAAATAGTGCCACTCACAGTCAGTTGAAGTTCAGGTTTGGCAAGGTTGGACAGCAAATTTGAAGTCATTTTCTCTGTTTTACTTTAAGAGCAAAAGTTCTAACCCTTTTTAGTGACCACCCTGGACTTGTTAATCATTTTATACAGACCAGTAAAAGACCAACCTTGTGACACATTGCAACAGGAATCACAAAACACGTTCCCCATGGGTTTGAGTGAAGGCTCTTACTTTGCACCGTGTGAAACGCATTGATAGAGGAGTAACATTATTACAGTAGAGACTTTCATTAAAACACATCAAAATCGCACATCACCATTTCAAAGATGGCGAATGTGCCCCACATAATTCTGCACACTGTATAAAAGCAGTTAAATGTCTTAGTTAAGTTGGACTATAAAGACGACAAGAGGTCCAGTCTTTGTTTGTTCAGCATTGTAGCTGTCTCGGCGTCGCAGTTGATGAGGGATTTCGAAATTGTGTCGGCTGACATTTTTTCACAAATCATCTAGCAAGTAGGAAAAGACTTTGTTACATTATCAGTAGCCAAAAATTGCACGCTTCCACAATTTTACCAACAAGGAATGCAGCGTGTGCGTGTGTGTGTGTAATGTGGGTCAAAACTTGGATTATGGAAAAATGACCGCCAAGAGGACGGGAGTGGAAGGCGTTAACGTAGGAGCCAGCACAGTGTGAAAGTGCACCTTTTGAATTTCCAAATAGGTGGGACAACTTTATGTCTCTCATTGTCAAGCGAGTATTTGAATTACACAATTAAATTGGTCCTCTGCAATTCTAGCCTAAACCACGCACCTTGCGCCTTTGTGACGAACGGTTCTACATTCAATTTCGGTTGAGTTTTGAGTGTAACCCTTTTGCACTCTCCAGCAGACATTAAAACACTATTGCATCGCAGTGTATGGAACATTGCCAATCACCTAACGTAGGTTTAAAGGCAAATAGAGTATTTTTGCTATATGGCTGCTTGCGCTTATAGTTTTATGCAAGACTGGTGAAAACTCGTCTTATAAGTAGCATTACGACTAAATAAATAAAGTACGGGACCAAAATTCATTAGCAAGAGCCCCTAGGCTAAGCCGAATTCGTGCACAAAGCTACACAGAAAGTGATCACATTTGCAAGAATGACGCATTAAATTACAAAATTAACGAAAAAAGAATTTGTGAGGGAAAACACTTAATCACTGGGGTTTTCCACGAAAAGCTCATGTTATGAGTCGAACTTAAATAGGTGTAAATTCTACCACAATCCACTCTGCTAAGCCCAACATTGCCAAGAAGTTTAGTCAAGCAAATCAAGCTGGTTTGCAATCAGGGATCAGAAGTATCAACACTTTGGTTACTTGAGAAACATGCCTTTTTATCCTAAGGTTGTTTGACATAAGTTACTGCATGTTTGCCCGTATTTCTATTTCGACTTTTGCACAAATAAAGATCCCTATAAGTACTTACGCTTGTTGTATCATCGCGACCCATGCGTCCATTGATAATCTGTGCAGGACACGTTTTGGAAGACAACTCCAATCCGCGTCTCTTAAGAACTTGTTTTTCATAGGGCTGAAGGAGCATCAGCGTAACCCTCTGAGAATCTCTTCTGATTTCTTGCACCACTCCATCATAGGTCATGGAGCCTGCAGGAGGGAAATACCAGTTGGTCGAAAAATGAAGTTCTTACTCGTCGGGCGTTCATTCACTTCAATAACACAGTCATTAGGCATGATTCCAGCAGCCTCAGCAGGAAGGCCAGCCTCCACAGACTTGATGCGGAATTCCTTTCCCAATTTTTCTTCCTTCAAAACAAATCCATATCCATTGGCACCCTGCCACCTATTAAGATGCACAATTCGAGCACTTGGAAGCGGCTCCATTAACGCTGCAGCGCAACCTTCCAGTGATCTTGTGTTCTTCAATAGTGCTACTTATGTGAATGCTTCTCCAATTGGCATCGAAACGTCACGCAGTTGGCGACAAATTACTCGAAGACGGGGTTGTGGTTGGACCGCCACACCTATCCACATTTTTCACCCTAATCCAGTTATTTCGCCAAGGTATTCAGACATTGAGCGGAACACTATTGTTTCTTTGATCTAACACTCTTCTTTGAGCCGCTCTCATCATAGAGTCCACAAGGGTGCTCCAACTCACGACCGATGTTTAATCTAGCCACACTGTATTCTAAACAGCAGTCAAATCCAAAGCCATGCTAAAAGATGATGTTCCCCTTAAGCTCTCTTTAAAATCGCACCTTAACTACAGCTTATCCTGCTGCTCTGCACCAATTGCACCGAGTCAGAGTTGTTAAGGGCAACCCAAACATATGCCAACAATGTAAAATTTGGATAAATGTTTTTTTGTGTTGTTAAGTAAAATTATTTCGTAGCTAATGATCAAAACAGGAATCCTGTTTCCCTTGACAAAAAGTAGTAAAATGATAGATTTCACATGATACGCCATTTTGACATAGTTTTTCAATGAGTCATTTTGTTAGTAGCTTTGGATAGAATCCACATAATTTAGAGGAGCGTACAAATCAGAACCGTATCTTGCTGCAGACCTTGTTAAATGAGTTAAGTTATGTGTAATGGATTGAGGAAGGTGAAATACACTGAATTCACACCTCTCGGGATAGCGCCATGCGCTACATCGAGGGCACCTCGTGCGCCAACCACCAGTAGTGCGGCAATCAACCAGCCCAGATACAGAGTTACTAGATGAAGTGCAAAACTTGTTGCAGTTTTGCGAAGCTAGTGTTTGCCATCGACACCTCCTTCCCACCTTACTGTCGTTGGAGCACTACTTCACTTGGCCAGTAGAGAGGCGAAGATGGAAGCATCGCCCACTCGCTTGCTTCGCAACTCTATGTGGACACAGCCGACCGTCCCACAATGGGTTATCACAAGTGGACCAAGTGTGATGTCGTTTCAGTTGGCGATGGGAATCGTGTGTACCACGGGGTTGGGGTGATGGGTGAAGTTGGGGGTCGACTTTGTGTCCTTTAGTTGAGCGTCTCCACAATTCACCGATCCACGACATACAGCATTCCCCTGTAGCCAAAACAGAGCTATTGTCATTTTGAATCGGGTTTGCAAATCACTGTCATTAATTGGGCATGCTGGGTATTCCATGAGGATGGAATGAACTATGGTAGCTTAAAAGGTGGTTGAATGCCGAAAGCTATAAATGCCTTCGGATAGTATGCGTTAGAGAGGAAGCGCAAGGCAAGAAGACTGAATTCTTTGCTTAACTATGCGCACAGTGCCATGCTTTGTTTACTTATTCACCTTTGTTGGTTACAATCACCCGAGTGGCCATATTTCCCTATCCGGCTCGTGTTGTACTTCGGTTCATGTCGGCTCTTTCGGTCTCCATATTTGCCAACTGTGTATGTTCTGCTGCTGTGTTATGCCTTGCTACGCTTTGAAGGGAGTGTTGGAACGCCACCCACAACATATTAGAATATTGGGTGACGGAATATATGGCTCAGGTACTTTATAAATTCTTCAACACCTTGTTTACTTACTAGTCTTTAGCAGACTAGCCAAAATCTTTGATGGTTTTGTGTTTTTTTAGTGAAATATATTATCGCTACGTAATGTGAAGCTATTTAAATGACTGCGACTTTGAGAATGATTGCAATAATAAACTTAATTTACTGGAAGTAAACGCTTGTGCATTTTTGTTTTCTGAAGCTATGTTCTCTGCGCATTAGCTTTAATCATATGCTTTCCTATCTTACTGCATTTATCTTCCGCCAATTGACTTGGCGTGTTTTGATGACAATGGTGTCAAGTAATGCATGGCCAATGAAAAATAGGAGTGCGCCACCATTATTATCTGTGTGTGAAAAGTTGGATCTTCGATCTGTGAATTCGGTTTTCCACAGTTAGTAATCTGTGTATTAGGTGCTCAACCTCTCGAAGTGCTGCTCCTCTATTTACTTCTGAGTTGCGGCGGTTGGCTTTATTTCTTATCGGAACGTCGTCAATGTTTTGGTTTAATCAAAATGTCTGGTAGTAATCCCTGTGGAAGCGCCACAAGCAGCACCAAACATCCCATCCGTGGACGGAATGTCAATTCATCCCCTGATTCCCATCAAATGGAATACGAACTGAGCAAAGATGGTGAGCTTGTGCCGGTCTCCGCTGGGTCGGATGTCCTTTACGGGCAAGATGAACAAAAAGATACTAGAGGTGCCACCATCCAAGAACTTAACTGCGATGACAAAAATTCACTGGAAGTTTCTATTACTTCGTCGAGAAGTAAACGCAAGCAAACTTTCGAGCGAAAAAATATCAAGTACGTGCTTCGTTTGCATAGTAGTTTATAGCAATAGATCCAAATGCTTGGCATATTTCATTATTTTTTAAAGTCATGATTTGTAATTCTATTTTCCCATGCTTATTGCTTTATTTTGCACAAGTCGATTTTCGTCTCTGGTGCTTTGAATGTGTAGGCCGAGTTAAAAGCTATGAGTTTTATCTGCTTATTTTTTGTGAAATTTTGCTCTCTAGACGCGTGCGCGAGGAAAACACTCTTAGTGAAGAGGCCCAGTCTGCTCAGAAGGCTGAAATGGAACGTCGGCTTAGGCTTCAAATAGAACAAAGTACACAGCTTTCGAAGTCGAGTTGTTCCAATCTTTGGTCTCCAATGTCCAATATTCCTACTGACCAAACCACTCTTTCGTTTCCTTGCCCTAAGGGTAAGTCGGTAACTCTACCTACGTTCATTTGGAATTATTTTTTTAAACCATCCGAACCTTGCCAGGTCACCTTAACTTTTTCGCTTAAGTTATGCTAGTTGTGAGGAGCTATTTGGTAATATTGTTGCTTTCTGAAATCCCATCGTACCGAAATTCACTTATAGCTTCAGTCCCAACTTTTCTTGACAGTGAACTCTGGACTTCGAAAATATTGACCGTTTTAAAACATTTCCTTTACAGCTATACAAATGAAGCCTAAATTAGGTGAAGATGTGAAGTCGTTTGAAAAATCTGTTAATGATAATTTGATCCCACGAACAAATGTTCCGCAAGCAGTCTCAACTGCCTCCGAAAAACTGTTCAAACAGAAACAATTTCAAGCTCTTCAAACGGGAGATGCTGAGGAGACGACGATTGTTTTGCTTGGTGACTCCGACGATGACATTGAACTTCCTATTAATGATGCTGAACTGGAAATTACGGTAAGTTTTTGAATGGCTTTTTTCGTAGCTTCCATGTTTTGCGTAGTATCTGAGTTCTGCTCCCCATCTGATGCGACGTAATGCAGAGATTTTTTTGCAGGCAGCAAGTAACAAACTGTTTTTTTGATATTGTCGGATTAAGTGGATACATAGCTTGGGTTGGTTTATTATACCAACTTTAACTCTATTACCTCTGTACGCTATCCGCCTGGTTGTTCTCAAGCTTTCCATCTTTGCACTCGAGAGTCAGCCCATGATATTGCGCAAAATTTTACCTTGTCAAATATTTGATTAATGTGATTGGAGTATTTCCCAGTCCTCGCTTTTTGGCATCATTGCTTGCAAAACGAATGTTAAGTTGTTTTTGCAGAACAATCAAGTGATTGAACTGAGTGATGACGACGATCCCGAATTGGTGGGAGAAGGTGGTGATGATATCGAAGGTGATAACAAGGAAGAAGATGAGGTGCAAGCGGAGTTTTGTGAGCTTCGCGATGCTGAAAATTTACCGGATGCTGAGGGTCGTATCTGCATCCGCCGTGGCGCTACATTAGCTGAGTCCTTCTACCTCGCTCCACACATTGCCCGTGTTATCAAGCCTCATCAGGTAACATCTTCGCCTTCTTAGAGTGACACATTGTTTACTACAATATGCTTAGAAATCCCTTAATAAAGCTTTTCGATGTGGCTGCGAACCAAATTTAACTTGTTCTGTTCAATTCATTCTAAACCATAAGTTCCCTTTTCTGGTTTTCAGTTCGTTTTGGCCGGCGGATATAGGCTGATTTTTTGACTTGTTTCCTTCAAAATCCACCTTTTTGCATCTTTTTCATAGAATTTGATTCTTAGGGGTGTTTATTGGTTCGAGAGTGAAGAGGCAATAAATCTGCTTACAATTTACCGAACTTGGGTCGAATGCAAATTTCGCTGTGTCGTAGATAAAGCGTACTTGTGTCCGTAGTGCGGCTAGTTTATTTTAATTTTCGAGCTCCAACTTTTTACTAATTTGATATCGACAAGCATTCTTAGAAGTTTACTTGGGATACCTCAAAAACAGTGGCCTGGGATACGCATGACTTAAATGGATACAGTTGCCGTTGAATGGGTATATATTTTCGTTTGATCATGCAGTAGGTGGTCCTTCAGACGATGCTACACGCCGTTCCCTTGCCTAAAACGTTTGAGTTGTGTCATCTTTTGTGACAGCAGCGAACACTAGAGTGCTATTTGAAGGTTAGCGACCGTATTTTCAGTCAGTTACTAATTTCGAATGTCTACTGAAATCCTGCATCTGAGACAGTCTCTTCCTGGTCATTTAACAGCTGCTGGGGTGATAGTAATGTTGGTTGAAGCGTGATCCAGTTTCTCGGAGGCTAGTGCCTCTCGCTCCTGTGTTAACGGTGCCTGCGTATTTCCGACAATTGTAAATTATTGTATACGCAATAAGGGGATAGTCAATATAAATTAACAGCAGCAAAAGGTACTCATTTTTGTGTAACTTTTTCCCTTCCCTTTTTATGTTTGCTGTTGCATTTGTTACTGAGACGCAATTACATTGCCGCTTTTGCTGCTACAATTGCTTTCCCATAAGATTGGCTTTGCAATTCGGCCCTAAGTTTCCTTTTTGCCTTCGTGCACCCACTACATCGTCAGAGTCCCAACGAACCGGAGAGGCGCTTTGGTTCTTTTTGATGTCCAATTTCACTTTTTTCCTCCATCCTGCGCTTAAGCCAGCAAGAGCAAGTGGGCGTCCCGAATTGGTAGATCTTAAACATAAAAGCGCAGTCATGTATTGTTGAGTTGGGTTATTCTTTAAGCCTAACAGAACTAACAAAAGTTGTTTCGGGATTTTGGTCTTATATCATCCCATAACATATTCAAACACTTTTTTGAAGGTTTGAACCGATATTAGTTCGAAGGAAGCATGGTTGTTTTCTGGATAACCACATGGGCTATCTTAAATATTCTTCTCAATTTGGCACAAAATATGGAACCCGTGTGTTTTTTCATCAATTATACGAGGATAAGTTGCATTGATGGTACTTTCCATAACCTGCAATCTATGCTCATCGTCCGAATTCTCAGCTTTTGTAAATCACCTGATTTCGTGGTCTGTTTGAATCTTTTCCCAAAGGGGTGGTATTTGATGCCGTTGTCTGATTTGATAATCAAGACTTCTTTAAGTCACAATCACGTGGTAGCAGTTAAGCAATGCTTTCGCAAGTGATTAAATGCTGGAAGCGGAATGGTGATTATGGAAGTGTGAGACCACTTTTGGGGGAGTAAAACGTTCGTTACAAACCATGCGCTGATAATTCGCATGAATACCCCGGACTAGAGAGCCAAAATATCTGAAACAGATATTCTAAGTTTAGATGTCTTTGATTTTAATTTTTTTTGTTTGACTTGGATCACTCTTTTTGCTGCCTCATCCGTCGACGCTTTTGCAGCTATTTTGCCGGGTTTTACTGCTTTTCTCCTCTCAAAAACCTACTTAATTATAAACGGTAGTGAAGTTTTAAAATTACTAATTTGGCATAGAATTTTTCAGTATTTAATAATGCGCTTAAGTGGCTATCAATCCAATATTCAAAATTATCGACATCAGATCCGATTGGGCTTTTCGGGGTATGATGATCTATTAAAGTCTGGACTGCATGTTAGAGTGTCGTGCATGACCTTAGATAAGAGGGTTGCGAGGTAAAAGCATTCATTTGGGAGGATTTCGTTCGTTCCATCATGCAAATGCGTATCTGTTCCCTGTCATTTTTACGTTATAGGTTCTTCTCCTCTGGCATTTCAATTTATTGCGACGTTTGATACTTTACTTTAGGTCGTTTGCTGACTATAAGAATGCATGAATTACAATCTACTAGATGGTCTTCAACATGTTCCAAAGTCGGTATTTTTCTTGCACTCGAAAGTGATGTGATGGCTGAAGTGAAACTAACAAAGAATAATTCTTGTATAGGTGAGCGGCGTGCGCTTCCTGTTCGATAATTTGGTAGAGGATCAGACGCAATTTGAGCGCAATTCCGGATTTGGTTGCATTCTGGCGCATTCTATGGGACTGGGCAAGTCCATTCAAGTGATCGCTTTCCTTGATCTCATCTTCCGTTATTGCCGTCCTCCTCCGCGTACGGTCCTCCTCATCGTTCCCATCAATACTCTCCAGGTCAACTTGTCTCGCATTTTCCCTAAAATTGTTTTGATCTTATTGAATACCTGCCGTAGTCTGCTGAATTCATAACAGTTTACTACAATACGAGTGCCATTAGTATTTCCTCTCCTTGAAGAGGGGCTATTACTCTCAGTCACCTTAATTAGGAGAATGCAAGTTAATCTACTTGCGTTTATTCTGTTCGCTTGAAGTTTTGTGTTCAAAATCTAATCCCATTCTCTTGTACAAAGAACCTGAATACTTTTATCATGTCGTTTAATTTAATCAACGTCAGTTGTATGTTGATGTTTTTTTGCGTTTTAGAACTGGCAAACGGAGTTTCAAACGTGGCTACCATCTGTAATCTATCCTACCGATGAAGAGAAGCCGAAAATAAATGGTCATCAATCCACCACTAGCAATAGTGTCAATATCCCCACCATAGTGACTGCGGTGACGTCACACCAACTGCCTCCTGTTGTACATTCTGAACCCTCTCTCCTCTCTCTCATCAATGACTCTCCTCCTCCGCCTCCCTCCTTGAATCTCTCTGAGATGGAACAAAGTGAGCTTAGGGTTACGGCTGGAGAACCACAATTCCCACCCCCTCCACCTTCGACATCCCCACTCGTAAAACAATCAAAGGTCGAAGAAGCAGTCCGGGAATCTCCATCATTCCGGTTGCATGTGATCAAGGACACTACCAAATCTCTTGATGCTCGATATCAGGTGTTGTTGACTTCTATCGAAAGTCACTGACTTAGCACATTTATCTTTCCTCTAACACGGTTTAAGTACAGTTTCTAGGTTTCCCTTTTAGCTCTGTTTACATAGACCGCCATTATTTTCTCGTTGCGAAATGGAATCAAAAGCGTTTGAAACACTGGTCTTTGAAAGAACCGTTCTATATATGGTTTCTTAGTTGTTACTTTGAAGAATTAATAAGTAAAACTACGATGTTTTCATTATGACTAATAATAAAATTTCGATGCTGCTGCGATAGTACGGGATATTTTTACTATTAATTACCAGGTGGTATCAGAGTGGGCTCAAGTTGGAGGCGTCCTTCTCATGGGTTATGAGATGTTTAGACTATTAACAAACCCACGGAAGCAGAATCGAGTGAGTAGTGTTTCTAGTGGAAGTCCCTTTGTCTACAGTGGCGGCATCCCATTGAGTGCCTCCACTAGCGCCCTCTTCTCACCTCCAAGTCTATTACCTGACCATGATAAGCCCTCCAGCAGGAAGAGAAAACGTCCAATCACCATTGATGTCGAGAAGGAGGAAAAAGAGGAACATATGCTTTCTGGTAAGTTGACTCGAAGTGCTGTTTGAGTTCATTGTTCCTCTAAGCAGATTCAAAACGCGTTTCTATTGTAAATGCTTCTTAAAATGTGTTGATGGTTACATGTTGGTCAATTTTAGATATGCGTATTGCGTTGACCGATCCCGGTCCTCAAATCGTTATTTGCGATGAGGGCCATCGCATCAAAAACAGCGAGGCGTCAATTTCCAGGGCTTTAAAAGCTCTTCGAACCCAGTAAGCTGATGGATTTACTGATTGTCTGAATTTCTTGTTATAATTGTGGTCCTATAAGTCCTCACTCTTGTACCTCTATTCCTACAGCCAGTGATGCTACTCCTGTAATTGATAAGTCCGTTTACCCAAAAGGATATTAAAATTTTATGCGCTCATCAAAAAAATCCAAAGTTGACTAGCGTAAGCATGGCTATGTAACTTTCTTGTTTAACAGCTAGCTTTTAGTTTATTCGGAGAATTCCCATCGATCGTATTAAGGAGGCTAGGTTTATCCGCCTCTTCATTTATCTGGTCCTGATACACATGGCACAGTTATCGCATATTGTTGTCCGTGACTCAAACCAAGCTCTCCGCAGTATAAAATATGAAAGTGGCGGCTAATGTGTGGTTTATTTTATTTTCGCAGGCGTCGGGTTGTGCTGACGGGATATCCACTGCAAAACAATCTCATGGAGTATTGGTGCATGGTGGATTTTGTGCGACCCAACTATTTGGGCACGAAAGCTGAATTTACCAACATGTTTCAGCGTCCTATCGAGAATGGACAGTGTGTGGACAGTACGGAGGCAGATCGTAAACTAATGCAGGGTCGCGCTCATGTGCTACATGAACTTCTCTCCGGTTTCGTTCAACGCCGATCCCACGCAGTTCTCAAGGCAAGCCTTCCCCCAAAGCAGGAGGTCGTTCTAATGGTTCGAATGTCCCCGCTACAACGGCGTCTCTACACCGCCCTTATGAATCATATCTCTAATTCCTCCAATATGTACGGCAGTGTCCTTCCTCCAGCCAATACTCTGCAAACCTACGCATTGTGCTGCAAGGTGAGCTGCTTTCGTGTTCTCATATGCGTTGCAGTTCTTAGCTTTGTTGAAGTAGTGACGGTTTTATTTGTTGCGTTACTATGTATGGGCTTCCAATAAATTGCCATTTGCGGTCATCATGCATTTGGTGGTATTTCGTACTACTTATTGAATCCCTTACTGGTGTCAATTATTAGCGTTTGTGCACATGCGAAGTTGTTTTCATCTTTATTTGAGGCGCATGTTTGTAACATTGTGTCCTCTATTAACAAGCATCTGACGCCACAAAAATGTACTTATTGGAAGAATTCAAGTAGGAGCGTACCATGTCTTTTCTTAGTATTGGAAGGAGAATTGTTCGTTATCTCTATGCATTTTCAATAGAGCAACACTGCGTTCTTATTCTTGATGATGACTCAAGTATTGCTTTTTAATGCATACTTGACGTAGATTTGGAACCATCCTGACGTTTTGTGGCGAGTGGTCAAGGAGAATGTGGACGAGATGATGGACTTTGAGTTGGATGATTCATCGAACGCAACAAACGGAGCTCAAAACCAGCGAGCAAAGCGGAAATTTAACGGGAGTAACTCAGTGGTACAGCTTTGGTTTTGCAATTTTGCAAATTTACCAATATTTTTTGAGTTTTTGTTCTCTTCCAAGGCTACTTAACTTCAAGCGTGTGTGATAATAAGTCCCAGTTTTTTCCCCATCTCCCCCTAATAGGTCTCTGGCGGGAGCTCGGCCAATGATGATAAGTACGCATGGGTGACCGGTGACCTCTGGGGTGTCGATTTCAAGGCCGGTGATGTTCGCAATAGTGGGAAGCTACTTCTGTTCCTTTCCCTCCTTTGGGAGAGCGTTCGTGTGGGAGATAAAATGCTCCTCTTCTCCCAATCTTTGCTGACATTAGATCTTATTGAACGTCTTCTGGGTCGACTCCCTCTGGACTCCGAAAGACCACCTTCTCCATCGCAATCGCAAACGTCCCAAGATCAGCTTCATCAGCAGCAATTGGAGGAGGAGGAAGAAACTGAGAAAACTGTACATTATCGCTTTAATCGTCGAATGGGAAATGATCCATCTAAGCAGCCTCAGGTGTGGGTCAGAAATGTGCATTATTTCCGTAAGTATGAATGCCTCTCTTTTGTCCCTTGCTTTTCCGATTCATGTTTTCCTCTGCATCTGGTTCATGCAGGTTTGGATGGAAGCACATCTGCTACTGATCGGGATCGTCTTATTCGCCGTTTTAATGATCCTACAAATTCGGTCAGGTTGTTTCTTGTTTCAACAAGGTAATTTATTGAAATTGCCGTAATGCGTTACGGTTCCGTCAATGGTGCCATTAATGGCAGCTTCGTCTACTTGAAGAATGGTGTAGTGCCAATGTTCGGCTGAGCTAGACAATTTCTCTTAAGAAGCAGGGGTTTTTTACATTGCGAATTTTTTTCACTTCCACCTGTTTAGAGCCGGTTCCCTCGGAGTGAATCTTGTCGGCGCTAATCGGGTTGTGGTGTTCGATGCTTCATGGAATCCTTGCCATGATTGTCAAGCTGTATGTCGAGTCTATCGTTACGGACAAGAGAAACCCTGTTATATATACCGCCTCGTCTCCGACAACACGATGGAACGCAAAATATATGACCGTCAGGTGAGTTGTTTGGAATCATTTTTTTACTCTAAATTTCATTTTACGCATTATGATGATGCTGCTACTCATGACTTGTGTGGTTTAATTCGTAGTCGTTTGTTACGAGAGTTCGATCTCAACCCAGGTAAACAAACAGGGTGTGTCAGATCGCGTTGTTGATGAGATGAACCCGGGACAGCAATTCACACGAGCCCAGGTGGGAATTTTGACGGCCTATGAGGATAAGGAGATGCCTTTGCTCTCTGACGAGGATTTGCAATCTATATCCGAACTAACGAATGGCGATTCCGTGCTGAAGGCCACTTTGGAGCGTAATAGGGAGTGGATTACAACGGTAAAGACACCACTTTCTGTTCCTATTTTCCATTGAATCACTCGAATATGGCTAAGATATGTGTTTTGCTTTCTAAGACCGCATTGTCAAACACGTCTATGAACACTAACTTGTACTCATTCAAAACTACCTCTCATGCACTATCGAAAAGTTGACATTTCCAAACCTATGGCTGTTCGCAAGATAATTGTATAACGGAGGTACTAGCCTCGTTAAGGGTTTCTTGGTTTCGGAACAATCAGGTACCTTACTGTCCGTTTGACTTCTAATGACAGTAATGTCGCACCCAAAACTCCGCAATCGGTCTAACGTGGATTTAAGGCCAAAACAGCAATCATGAGAACTTACTGACTCTGTTTAGGATCTTTTATGGTGTCTTATCAGTTTCCATGCATGAATTTATTTGATACCCCAAAACCTACAAGCGTGTCTTGGTCGATGCCTAAGTTTGAGCATCCTATTAATCCTTGAAAAAGTGAGTGTGGAATAAACTCAGCTTTATCACTCAGTTGCGGAAGGATGATGAGTTCGATGGTGCTACTAGTATGCGTGACAATGAACAGGGGATCATTCTTCTAGCGTTCTAGTTGGATCTTAACAAGTTGAAGAGACATCTATAGTCAGGTGTTGAATTGGAGGCACTTTAACGATTCTCTATAATTAGCAGATTGTTTCAATTTACTTTATCATCCGGCAGAAACCCTTTACCCACGAGTCCCTTCTGATCGATCGGAAGGACTATCGCCTAACGCGTGTTGAGAAGCGCATTGCGCGTCAGCGCTATGAGGAGGAGCGCAGAGTCTCCTCCTCTTCCTCGCTGTACAGAAACAGCGCTGCCGCGACCGTCCTTCAGTACCATCACTACATGATGGCTGCTGCTGCCGCCTCAAATGCCTCTTTTAATCCCTACGGCAATATGTGAGTCTCGATCACTTAAACTGTAATTCAAACTTCTGTCATGCGAATCATATTACTATCTGATATTTTTCTCATTATGGCCTGCCGTTGTGCTCAACTTGACTCTACGAGTTTCGGTGAACTCTTCATCCTGTGAAGACACTATTCATCATCATTACATCATTTGACCTAGTTTTACGTGATTTTAGCATCCTTTATGCTGTGTTGGAGATGCATTTTTGCACACTGCTTTGAACTCGGCATCGGCTAATTCAGGTTAACCCTCTGCTACCAGTGGTGCATTTCATGCCCAAATAGAAGGTACAAACCAAAACCTTGTTCAATTTATTAGAAAAAGTCATAAGTAACTTTCGATTTAATTTGCTGCCGATTTTAGCCTCTGAAAATAACAAATTCTTGATACAATTTTTGAGCAGACCAATGGGTTTCACCACTTCACAACGCGGTACTCCAAATATTCTCTCGAGGAGCACCAGTACAATACACCATCAAACCCATCCCATTTTCCCTCCGACGCCTTACTCCTTCATATCGCCCGTGATGGACGATTCTGCTGCACGTCGCTACGAGGGCATCCAGCGTAACCGAATGCTACAGAAAGACCTTGACGAGGCTCGTATACGTGCAGTGTCTCGTGAGATAGGTAGGTCTCTTACCACACCGATTTACATTTGAGGGTTGACATGTAGGGCTTGCTTGCATGTAAAGGCAACAAAAGAAGATGAGTTTCCATTTTCATGGCCTTTTACTACTCTTATGGATATCGTATTCATGTAGCTACCGCTGTTGTCTCGCCTTTGTATTAACTTCATCTTTTCGGAAAATTGGAGAACTTAAAATTTTGGCATTTTATAAAAATGTGGTTTAGTACCAGTTTCATAATGTCAATTAGTCACCAACTGCTTTTAGTTTTAACGAAATGCGCGGATTGACTCTTGATAGCGTTGGCTCTAAAAATCTAAAGTAAAGCTTTGACTTTACTGTTGTATATTTGTTTCTAATTTGTCTTTCAATTTGGTTTTTTCCATTTAACTATTTAGTTTATTCTTTATTCACTTGAGTTGTGCATAAACAAAGATTCCTTTTTCTACACTAGGTATTACTCTCCCTAATGGACCTCTAGGAAATGACTATAAGATCACTCGCGTTGCTGCATCAACGGGTGAGTGGAGCCCTCTCGGTCGCGTTTAAATTTTATGCAGCTACTGTTTTCATAGAAGCTGCCAACTTGTGTCATTTGAGCCAACTGAGTAGCAACAGGTGGCTCCAAATAATTCTCCCCAGAATAAGAACCCAGACATTCGCATAGTGATTTATTCCTACCAAGACTTTGAAAGTTCTTATCCCGGTTGCGCTTAAATGTAGCGGCTTATTGTTTGTTAAGCTATTAAAACTAGCCGTGTCTGAGACGGGTACAATTAATGCTTCTTTGCTACTGCCATTTTTACATGCCTTCACAAATTGCTTGCAGTAGTGGTGCAGAGTTTACTGACATTTCACGGCAATGTTATGTTCAAGACCTCATTTTCCCTCAATCAACACACCCACCGGCTCCTGAGCGGAGTATCTCCAAGGGCGAAGTGGTGGAGATCATCCAGGCTGGCAATAACGGCAAGTACCTTCGACTGCCTCGCACCGGTGATATCTATGTCGTAAAACCGGGAGCCAAGGAGACAAATGAATCAAATGACGCACCACAGCAGCAGCAGGCGCCACAGCAGCATGGAGAATTGCCGAACCAGATAGGGAAGGTCACCCAAACATCCGCTTCTACTTCCCTTCCACTCCCATCTTCATCTATCTCTCCCCTCTGTTCGCGGTGTCGACATCCCACTTCGCCGAGCTGTCTCTGCTCCAGTAGTCTCTACCCCGTTCAAACTGCGTCTACTTCTGCCTCTGCTCCACCCCCCCCTCCTCCAGCAGCCACATACCACCCTCCTACCTACACAAATCAGTATGCTCCAACGGGGTCCTATGCTCCGTCCACTACACCCCACGGCTACCCAAATTACTGACTACCATTTGTATAAATTATGTTGTTTAGCACTTCCTCGTTGTAATTTTTATGTACATCTCCTATCTCTACGCATTTATACTAACCCCTGTCCGTGATGCCGATTATTACTGTGCCTGTAGAAAAAAGAGATATTGGAAGGCGGTGAATCAGTTTCTCTTTTTCTGCATGTCATCCCATCTTGCATGATTAGCCTCCGGGTGCACCAAATGTAAACGTGGTGTGCGATTGCTGTGGAGTTTGCATGGTTGTGGCGCTAGACAGGGTGACGAGCAGTACTCCTTTCCGTTCATTACATTTATTTTTCAGTTAAGTGTTTTATGTGTTTCTGAATCACCTTCCCATCATGTAATTTGGCGCTGATGGGGAGTACTGGTGAAGTCTTTTTGGTGGCTATTCTCATTCATGAACCGCATTCTTGTGCAATCTTGCTACAATTGACAAGAACATCCATTGACTTTTGCCGCATTTTGACTGAGCCTGTCCCTGTGCATGCACGCCACGTTTTGCTACTGCCTTTCTGAAGATATCAACCCTTGACCGCCGCGGTTCCTTCAGCTCCCTGCTGTAACATGGTCATTGTAGTGGTTAACCGATTAGTGCAGTTAGTGTTGGCACAGTAAAAGCCTTGCCAATATCTAATAAAACTGCATCGAGAACTTACATCAGGTCATTAGTTAATCACTTTTGTGGTGCACTTGACTTGTTTGCTTCCCCGTCGCTCTGTTCGTTAAGTTTTGGTACTCTGCTACGTAGACGGTTAATTTGAGATTCTGGGACCTTTATAGGGTGATGGGATGAGTAAAACAGGCATTTGGAGCTTTACGACTTCATATAGCGTGTTTGGCTTATTAAAGCAGAAAGTTGGAAGCACGATATTCGCCCACCTCAATTATGAGTTTTGCGTTGGAGATATCGGTAGAAGTCTTCCATTGGGCGGCCCTAGAACATTGGAAGCTGGACGATTATTTCTCTTATGGGCAGAGTTGATTCCAGTACTGGCATTTATCTGCATGCATCGGTATGGCATGGAGCTTTACGGTCATTCCTCAGTGGCAAATGCAAAAAGTGCTGTATGGTTTCCTATCCGTTTGACATCAAGGTTTGCTTTTGTGACAGAATTTGTTTGAAGACTGTGGTGCGGTTATTGTGAGTGATGATGATACTTTTGTTTTTGATAGCATAATGCCAGCCAAGCAAATCTATCTACGCTCACACAAAGAAGTCGGGGAACAATTGGAGGAATTATTTGCTAGCAACAGCGAGCAGAAGGTAATTCTGCTCCTCGAAGGATCAACCGATATGACCGGTGAAAGCTGGAATTCGGCATGCCAAGAAGGTGAGTTTTTCAGCTGCTGCAAAATCACGTGCACGGTACTACATTAAAATACCGTCTAAGGCGGGTTTATTGCCAGTTGCTAATCATTACTTTGACTCTACCATGTTATTTAACTTCTGCTGATTTTAAATAGCTAATTGGGATTAAATAACATGAACAGAAGTGCAATTTTTTTTCAAAGTGAGGGATACTTAGATTATATTGCCAATGAGTAGTGGCTCTTAATCGTTTATTAATTCTCCGTAAATGAGTGGCAGCTGAATTTCCACAGTACCTACTGTACGGTAATAGCGTTTATTCTCTCATTGTAACTTCTTTTTGAAGATTTGTGTTCCTTTGACAGTTGAACTCTTGTTGGAACCGCTTTTGAATTCCGCTTCCGAAAAAACAGTGTTCCTCATGGCGGAAGTCGGAAATGAAGAAGCGTACGTTTACTCATTGTCGGCCGATAAATTGCGTGTGTGAAAGTCTCCCTCATTCCTGCTAGGAAAGATTGCTCAAATCGGCGATTAAAGCATAGTCCAAGTTCTTTTGAAATAGAACGAAGTTGGGGGACCGTATGTTTTCTTCACATGCAAGTACTCGAAAGCGATAGCATGGTAGCCTGTCGTAGATCTTGTACCTCCAATTCATGCTACTGCCTAGCAGTAAAGTGCATTATGAACCAGACCAAAACTACCTCACCCTAATGCAAAAGCAGGAACCACATCGATATGCGTTTGCTGCATCTAGTACTGACATCGAAATGCTGTAGGTGAAGAAAGTACCTTAAACAACATTGTAAATGCTTGCTTTTAGATGGCTAGATGAAAACAACTTCTTCAAGAAGCATGCGATCTACAAGTTGACCGCCATTCCAACGCTACTTTTATTCTCAGGAGTAAGCCATATCACGGTCGTATTTCTTTATTCCACCGGCACAGATTAGCCCTACTTTAGATTGAGTTTTATAGAAATCCCCCTCTCGATGCTTATGGTTTTTCAATGATTTAGCCGGAGTCAGTGGCCAACCGCCTTGACGGTTCAGCTTGCCTTGACAGGGACGCGCTGACAGAATTCTTCAAATAATTCCCACCAAAGTGCCCCTTCCACAACTGTGATCGTCTTATCACTTCTTTAACCAAAGTTTTACCTCCAGGAGATCCTTTGCTTTATCGTACCAATTCCTTTCTGCCTCTAACGCTTCCGTTTTTCTCGTCTTTGCTGCTTAAAGTATTGCGATTTCAACTTATTTCACTTACAAATTCACAAATAATAATGAGAACTATGGGTCATCAACACATTCATAAAAAGCCGAAACAAGGATTTTAAACCGAAAAAAATGACTAAAAAAATTCACTGGCTACTTTGCCACGACGCTCGGAATACGGGGACAGTGCATTTTGAATAATTGGTGAATAAGTCATCCTCAAAGTTTGTTGCAATGGAAAGTAAGCACAGATGTTGGAGAAAGGAGGGGTAAGATAGCAGCGCATGCGCCTGAGTCTACGGTGAGTTACAGATTATGTTCCGCATTCTAACTTATTCATCGTGAATTGGATTTACTGATGTTTAACGCTGCCTTGGACATGGCAAAGAAGCCTGTGCCCTCCAGGTACGTCTCCTGACATGGAATAATTATTCCAGTAGCAGAGAGCTAAAACGGCCAAAAGCCGCGGAGGCATGGGAGAACTCTGATTAAACTTATTTCGTGCAACACGATGAAGGAGGAACGCGACCCGGTTCCGAAGCACATATGGAGGTTGACTTTAGAATGCAAACAGATCTGACATAGGATGTGAGAGTTAGCTACCTATGGACGTGCACTGGAAAAGTTGAATCAGCTTAATAAGAGGCTATAGGGGCATACTCAGTATTCCCACACCATAATAGCGGTAACCAGAACAGAGCAGCAATAGCAACTTCCATAAATTGTGCGGAAGTACAACCGCAAGCGAGCCCATTTAAACCCAAAACTGTGGGGCATGGAGTCTTTTCCTCAAGGGCTTAACTAATTCACGTAACTATAGGGTCCACTTCTGCAAGGTGTCAGTAATTCTCGCTCAATATCAATCACTGACGAGACCCAATTCATAACCATTCTAAAAATTTACTTCATCAACACAACAATCACGGAAAACAACAATTACGGGCATAAAAATATGAATTTATACAGATGTATAGAATTATTATAAATAATGCGTGCATACGCAGATCTAGTCCAACCGCCGTTGCTTGCTTGGTGTGCTACCAAGATTATTGTTCGAAGAACAATGCTCATCAGGAGCTTTCTCCGAATGACCACGCTTCTGACTACCTTCATCAGTGAGATTGCTCCGCTGTTGGGGAAAGTGGGAGGATGAGGGAGACCTGGGTTTTGTATTTATGTATATTGTTCGAGGTTGAGAAGAAAGCCTATAAGGGACATAATTTTTAAAATTTTGTTCTTGGAAAACAGGCAAGTTTTTAAGGCTCTCTAGACCCATGGCGTAATCTCGATATTTACACAGTGAGTAGAATTCACGCGGATGCGTACAAGTCAAAAAAGTCACCAATGCGATGTCACCATTTAGTCAACATAGAGCAAGTAAGCTAAAAATGTAATTCTTTAAGCATAACAGCCGTTTAAAATCGACTTTGAGCTGACGTTAGACTTCTTTTGCATTAGAACCCACGGCGACTCCCTTTGACAAGTGTGGCTTTTAAAGTGGTGGTGAGGAAGCTTTACACTAATTCAATTGAAATTCAATCGCTGAGTCACCACGATTTTTTATGTATGGTGCTTGTGAGCATAGATTGTTTGGTAAATGAGAATCTATTCGCCGTCTTCAACAACACTCCAGGCAAGACAGAATAGAACTGTGGCAGTTCTGTTGAACACTTTCACGTAACCCATTCGGATGTTTATTATCTCAGCGTGTTCGTACATATAATCAGCTTTCATAAATCGTTCATTTATTTGGAGTGTAGCTTGTTTAGATTTATCAGCAGGTCTTTCCTACTTAAAGCGACCATCCAAATGGGTAACTGTTGGTGGGCATGTCTTTAAAGTTGTTACCTGCCTCGGTATTTTCGAATCTGGTTCTTATGGATAGAGGGCAATGCTAAAGAATGAAGAGGAATCATCCAGTTTTAGCTTAGCTAGGTGGTAAGTCATGTGGTTTTGTTCGTTAATGAGCTTACCTGTTAGTGCCATCTTACGTTGTTCCCCGTCACATTTCTGGAGACTTGTTGTCACATACCAACCTGGCACTGATAGTTGACTGTTTGCATACGGGATATTTGGAGGTCCACTAGAGGTAGGAATTGCGTAGGTGGAATACTACCTACTGAGATACTGGGTCTAAGCGGCATCGATGATGTGGGCGTATCTAAGCCGGTTAAACAACCACCGTCTTATTAGATTCTCTGAGCCCGCACAAATTGCTCAGGGTGGTGGTAAGATCTCATGGGACTTGTTTCCCATCATCGACACAGTAGTGTAGATCAGTCAGGTAGGCAGCGGTGGCAAGCGCCTTTGACTGCCTCGCATTAGTGACGAGTGGATGGAATGACATATTATAAGATCATGGTGAATACAGATCCAGGTACAGTGGGTTGTCCAAGCACCTGGGTTAGCCTGTCACTCTCGCCTTCCTCTGCCTCTGCACATATTCTATGTTCTCTTCCTTTTTCATTTAATTAATTACTTCTTTTGTGATTAGAATCTGGGCTTGGTGGCGTTTGTTGTATGGCCTTTATTTGTTTCAGTAGTTGGTTAGGCTTCAATAATATATGTTGCTATTTATTGCTTTCTCTTGGTTTTGACATACTTTGTTTCGGTGATGGGGACGCGTTGCCTACGAGACGGTGCATGTGGTCTTTCTAAATTTGTTATCTGTTTTCTTAGCAATTGCCTTGTCAGTCCACGGATCTGAGGTTTCAAGCTGGTTGACACAGCCGATTAGTTCCTTGATGAGGAGCTCAGCTGGCTGACGTGGAAACTCCAATTGTGAACTCAGTAATTTCCTCTCGCTTTTTAGACCCTCGATTGATCTAGCAACACGGTCTGAATCCATTTCTACACTGCGATTTTGATTTTACCCCGTGCCGATCATATGACTGTATCGACGTGAAATGATGCGTAAAACGTGGGAAGTAAATAGGTGTTTGCACCAGAGTCCTATGGATTGATGGAGCCCCATTGTCCTTTTTTGGACTCAAAAGAATGGTAGTTTGGAACACTGCCTTTGATCATGCTTGAGGGTTTGCCTTGGAACCGCCTACGTAATCATATTGGGCCTCGTGATCTATTAGTAATGGCATATTTGCTTCAAACAATACCTACAATTAAATTCACCTCAATCGATCTATCGGTCGCGGGGGTGGCGTTCCACTTCAGATTTCCCAAATAGAATAGTTGAGCTGGTGTGCTCGAATGCTGTTTTACGTGTTTATTATTAACAGCTTGATTTTTAGAGGACTGCATAGGGTTTCGATTCAGTTTGTTCTAGCTATCGGTGGTAGTGTGGAATTTTATGAAGGAAGGCTTGTCCAGAACGAGGGAGTTCCTGGTTTACTGGGTGGCATATTGTGACAGCTCGGCATTACCATAGTTTGGTTTTGCGCTCAGAAGGAAAAATGTGGAAGCTAATGAGCGTAAATGGAGGACTTAGAGGTGCTTGCGAATGAGGTGTCCTGCTCGTAGTCCTTCTATTGACCATCTTTTTATTTTAGTTTTGAGAGCGTGCCTTTGCCTCAGAAGCAACGCTGGACGGTACAGTCTGCATGCTAATCCATCGAACCCCCAACCCTTCAGCAGGAAGACGATGCTTTCTGCCCTCATATAATGACTACTTTCGACCCATTGAAAGACCTAGTGTGCTACTCCTGCTGTAGCGCTTGGCTGATTCAGCGCTAAAGGACAAGTATCTGGCTTTTTATCACTGACTACGCTGCCTTAATGTAAGAAAGGGCAGGTTTTGACATCTGGACGAATGTTATTAATGGGTAAACCAAGTTAGGCAACGAATGACCTGGGGAAGTTGTTGCTGTGCCAGCTGCAATGCTCGTGTGCAAAAGTTGCCTACATGAACTCTAATTATTTCCCTCATTGCGGTGCCTGCATTCACTCGCTTGGAAATCGTGTGGGCGCGGATTTCAGGGATCGATTGCCGTGAAGTGAGGTTCCTTGAGACTGGTACAAATAACGCACATGCGACGGAAGCCTAGCGCGCCCGAGAGGAGGGTCAATGGTATCATCCGCTTGAGGTCTGCGTAGATTTTCTCCACATGGCCAAGGTGTCCGTAAAGGCTCTGAGAGGTGTTTGCGTCCAGGAAATTAGTGCTGCTGGGTGCCTGAGAGGTGGGTACTTCGTGGCACCGCTAAACCTAGCCTCCCAGCTATGCTGTCCTGCTGAACAACTTCATCTCTCCTGCCGCGAGAATGTGCGATGATTTCAGATACCTCGTATAGTGGAGCTATATCAGAATCGATGCTCTGGATGTAGCCCACGAGGTGTTGAGTAGGTTCATTCGAAGCTAGGGTATGTACGATACCGCAATCCGTTCCGACTAAGAAAGGTTGAAGAAATGGTGTGCCTGCGTTGCCATGTGCACTTTCTTTTCTGTACTGGGAATTATCTGCATAACCCTTCGATTTGGTTCCGGGGCCAATTGAGGGTCCACCTACATGCTTTCGCCGGGTCTAAAAAGCCAGTCTTAAAACTGATGTGCTTATGCAAGTCGGACCCTTGATTCCGTATTTGTCTACCTCTATCTTAAATAAGCTGTTGGAATATAGGATCGATTTCATTGCTTTTAAGCGATTCCACCAATGCGATCATCCCATCGCTTATAATATAGTAAGTGCTAATCACATACCGCACTACATATTGATCATAGACACTCACTATTAATGTCATGTATTTATGCTATATCTGCTTTACAAAATGTTTTAGGTGTAAGTAAAGCTTAGGTGAGCAATTGCTAATAATATTATAAAGCCGAATTAATATACTATTATTATAGGTTAATTACTAAATATTTAAACATCAAAGTGCTTTTTGCTTTATAAGGTTTGTTTAAGCCTACAATCACCATTGCGAACGTTGACGATGATACATTGCATATTTTCAAATACCTATTGGATGCGTGAAGCATGATGTTGAGTCATCAGTGCATATGCAAAATTTGTCAGTGTGGGTAAGGAGCATATCTTTAAACACGAAAAGGCGTCACAAATGTCCTCACGTACGTCCGAAGAAAACTACGGATGGTTCCTGTGGTGTAACGGAATATTCGGATAGGTATATTGGGTATATCAGCCAGCGTCAAAAACCATTTAAACCAAAATCTGCTACTGATTGTTCTACAGAACCATTATGCAGTGAAACAACACACAGGTCTGTGCGTTTTTGACACTACAAAATCATTTGTTAGAGTATAGGCTATATTTGAGATTGCATATTTTACGGCGTTCTGTTTCTTCAAATTAATAGCAAGCGTTTTTGATATCAACTTCCAAACTCTTTTTATCTGGCAAATCTTGTTATTCAGGTTATTAATGGAATGGATTACCACTTACTTTGTGATGTGCATGTCCTTACTTATAAATCAAAACACAGCCCTTGATAATAATGCCTAGTAATCATATTTCTTGAGGAAATTATGATTTTTTGATTTTAGGAGCGTTTTTTATTTTTTATTACGTTATCTCTAGTTTACATTCCGCTCGCCTATTTTATAACAAATTACTTTTCGTTGGATTTGTATTTCATGCAATTATTGTTCGTAAATTTAAAACGGGTGTATTTTCTTCTAGATTTTCAATGTTCATAGTGATTTTTAGATCTGACTTCATACCACTTCCGCTGGAACCTCGAACGCTTAAAAAGTCGGAAATTATACACATTTCTGAAGGCAAATTTGAGGGTCAAAGTGTGTACACTTCGGAATTCACAGGTGAAGTTCCTGTATTAAATGCAGGTGATCAGACCGACATCACAACTCATATATAAGTAATTGGTAAATAATTACACAATAGCCCATGGTTACCCAAAATGTATATGGTCCGTAGAATCTTAGAATCCTTACGAGGATTCTTTCCCAGAGTCAATTCTAAAGCAGGGATAATTTATGCACGGTAGCGTTCAACACCTTAGTAAAGATTGGTACATGCTGCATAGTTTACGATTATACCTACCGCCATTTCTCCCATCCCTTTTTGCGCTCAAACAGTCCCCTTATGGACAGAATTTTAAAAGATTTCGTTAGAGCTATCCTCTTTAGTGGAGCAAAGTGACTGTGCCTCAGAATTTGTAATTCAACTCATTCAAATTAACCAAGTTCCCATTGCTTAATTAACTCACATACATTTCATTCAGAGCAGAATTTACATTGTTTGGTCTCCAAGAGCGATACTGGTAGAAAACAACGGCATTGTGTTTTGTAAGACTGTATTTAGTGTTGGCATTAGTAACCGTAATGCTCACTGCTCTGACAATCAAGTGGTAGTTGGGAAAATTGAGTCCCTACTCATTGTTTGACTGCTTGGAATTTTATTTTTGGGCAATAATTTCCTTTTCTGTTTTATTCAAGAAAAAGGTTTTGTGCGAGTTGATCCAATCAAGCCAAAGCAAAGCGAAAGTGTTCAGGGCAAATTTGTCGGGGAAGCCACTTACACAGGTAACGCCTCTTACAAAATCATTTTCAGAAGGGGTTGTTGGTTGAATTCATGGCGGTATTCACGTCTTTCTTCAACACTTATTTTTAGACAAGCTTTTATAACCAGGGTATGTCTGAGTTATGGTTGTGAAATGACATTTGTTGGAAGTTATCAGGCGTTGTTTCTTTTTTCTTGATTCGGAACTTTAAACTGACCAGAACGTTGTATCATTAGTTGTGCATTCTGATTTTGACATTCACATATAAGCTGCATCTTTCGGTACTTCTCTTCAAGTGGATTACAAAGCATGGGATTTAGAGCCGCAACAGAGCTGTGGGCCAAAATACCAATATCGAAAGCCGTCAGCAGATTTCAAAGGAGAACCAATTTATACGACCGATTACGTAGATCATGGTAATGTAAAGCCTCCAAGTGCCTTCAAACCGCTGGTTCAACAAATCCAGAGTGAACCTTTTGATGCGATATCCACCTTCACGGCGGATTACGTGCCCAAACATGGAGGTAATGCAAGCAAAAATACATAGGGGTCTGGTGTTTTTTCTGCTGCAATCTTTTTATGAACGGTCCTAGTCGTCGTTTAAATTATTTGAGAGGACCAGCTGTGGCATAATGTGAAACTGAACAAGGATGTTGGTATAGCAATCTGGCATTAACAGGAATCGTCCAACCATCGGATATTCATGGGTGACATTTGACCTTGCCGACCTTGGATACCGGCCCATCAAACATGTTGTTAATTTTGAATACATTTGAAGTGCTCGCAGGTCAAACTTTTTTGATTGTAGACCCATAACATGGTATCAGGAGGCTTTGTTTCAACACTTTAAATAGAACAACGGGAGAAATATTTTTTCCAAAAGTTATCAGAATTAGTTTAACCTTCAATTGCGTATTCGGTAATTCAACTGACGAAGTAATTTAAGAGTGCCCGCAAACATTTCTTTAAGGATTTCATATTGCCTGAATGAATGATAGGTCCTGGATTGGCCTCGGTGGGCATTTCACAACAAACTAAGCAATAGGAAATACCAAATAAACGTAAAAGCATGATATCAATTTCAGAGATTAAGCATTACTCTATTGCTATCAACTTTAGATAAACAAAAACCCTTTCGTCCAAATTACGCGACAGTTCATTCAGATTTGCCCTTTTCAAATGAAACCACACATCGTACTGACTACATTGAATGGCCTCTCTCTCAGCAGCATCATAGGAATCCTGAGGAGTACAAGCCAAATTCTGTTGAATTTGAAGGTCAAACCACTTATGCAACCAACTACATCCCTATGAAGTGTGAACGAGCTAAAATTATCAAACCAGCTTACCAGAAGCTAGATCCGAACAGAGAGTTTTCGGTAGGTGAAGTATTGTTTATCCATAAAAAGGTTTCTTTCACTATTGGAGCTCCACGCACTGAAATATGTGTGTAATGCTGTTAGTGATCAAATAAATAAATGATTTGCTCTCGAAGCTTCCATTGCAAGTTTCCGAAATTTCCCTCTTGTGATTTCCAAATTTATTGAAAAAAACTAGCCAATTACTAGCAGATGTTCCGTTTAATTTTTTGGTGTTAGGTGTGATCATAAAAATAAAATGAATAAAGTGACGCCTGCGAATTAGAGGCTGTGTTGAATGGTCAAAACGATGCACAGTATGATTTAGCGTAGCTTTGATATAAATGCATTAAGGACTTGACGAACTACAAAAAGGAGTATCGCAAGTGGTCTTTAAAAGGTCGTTCAACTCCTGCTCGAGAGCCTTTCAAGTACATACCACCTGAGGCGCCCTTCGACGGACAGACTGTCTATCAAAACGAATATGTTCCCAAACAGTGCGATCCCTGTCCAGTGCTGCAGCTCCAATCCAACCCTGATGTCATCTGCGAGGGGGAGGTAAGCCTGAGACCAAATTGACCTGTCTCAAATCTTGCACAGATCCGCAGGTGCTCCACGAACATGCAAAAGGAGGAGGTAAACACATCTTGCAATGGTACAAAACAAAAATTTAAGGCTGTGCACCACGTCTTAGTTTTCTTAGTACAGTCCTGCAAAAAATCTATAAGTAAAAACAATCCTCAAAGCTATTGAGCAATACGGTTGTTACTTAGATTAGTGCTGGAAAACTGTTAATGCCACGAGTACCACTGATGTTATGTGTCCGTGCCAAATGAAATGTCACAAACTGTCTTTAAAGTCTAGATGTCAAACGATACTCATTCATTTAAGTAAAACATGCACGATTTGGGTTATTTCCTTAGGTGCCGGAAGATGGAATCAGGCTTTTTTGTGGTTGTGAATCTAATGTCTTATGAATTGCTCCTTTACGTTTACCATCTAGGTTTATGAGGTTTACCAGTTAAACTGCATGATTTGTCCATCTTTCTAACTTTTTAGGATCAATATGGTCATGAATTTTATTCGACGCGTGTTCATAAGAAGCAGAACCCATCTGCGATTGTCGCGACCAATTAGAAATTATTCCGAGTTTTGAATCATGGATGTCTATGTTGAATCAACTAAAGCTTCACTACAAATATGTCGTATCGCTTTTCTCCATTTCCTCTTTTTAACACTCCAAAATTTTGCCTTTGTGCTGGAGCAATTTCGTTTGTTCACAATGACACAGCTCATCTTAACATAATGGAATCATTATTCTCACTTTTTGATAAACATAAATGTGGGTTGTGCAATAGGAACACCAGGTTTTATCTTGCGAGGTATTCACAGCTTCAAAGTCTCCACTGTTGCCATAACATGCCGAACCAGTGCGAGGAATGACGCATTAAAAAGCATAGAAAACATAAAGACCAGAGGCGCAGGTAGAGGACCATGCTACCGAGTAGGGTGCGATGTGTGAAGACATTCCATGGACTTAAGCAGCCGAATTGAACAAAGTGCGTATTCACTAGATGGCTCCAGCTTTCAAGGCGTTGACTGCTCCTCTGTGTTGGCCAGCAGCAAAATTCGTATAGCTTTGAAAACTACTCAAGATAGAGAAGCAGCATCAATTAAGTATTCTTGTGGGTTAGGATAACCTTGTTTTAATATTCCCATTGCACTTGCATCGCAATCCTTTTTATGCATTTCTGCGGAGAAGGTTGTGTTAACTAATTTTGTTCAGCCTGAGGCTAGGCGATGCGCCAAAACGATCCCATTTTCTATGCTCTTCGGTATCTATAAAAGCGTTAATGTGAAACCAGAAGCCTTCAATGCAAAAAATGAAACATGAGATAGCCTTTGAGAGCTAAAGTTTCACATCCATTTTCATTAGCCCCCATTTTTCCGCTTTGGTGCTTATAGCTGCCTGTTTGGGCGCCATTTGGGGGTACTTGAAGTGGGTAACCTTTATTACCAATCAAAACCTTCTTAAGCGACACGAGGTTACGATTGCCTTTTATCTATGTCCCAATTCAAATCCATTGGAATATTCGGCTACATTCAGCAGCCACTCTCCTTCGGTGACGTATAGATTTGGTATCTAGCCACAAGGCCTGGAAATTTTAGCTATGTAAAATAAAAGCTACCTGTTTACGCCACTAAAGTATGAACTCGAAGTTACGATAGGCCATTCCAGTATAAGGTAAGTGTTCATAATAATGCACAGAGGCGAAAATGTAACAACAATTGCCAATTTATCAGTCTTATACAAGTGCATGAGGAAATTAGCCAAATAATACCAGTCATTAAATTGTGCTTGAAAAACTATTTGGTAAGAATGAACAAATTTAGACCTAGTTTAATGCGTTAGTAATTTGTTTAACCCTCGGTTTCGGTAAAGGATCACTTGTGCACACTCCGAGATGCCTACGCTTAGACCCGTGGCAGTAGCTCCTACGTAATTCTATGGAAATACAGAAAACATTTTGCTCGAGCATTCAAAAAAGACGCAAGGAGCTAGTGTAACGCTTTTCGTTCTTACTTTCGGTTTCAGTTGAGGTCATTTGGGTGGCTATATTTCCTTAGCAAGGTGGGCTTGCCTCCAGGGCATCCCAGCAGTCCCGATCCCTTTGTTTGCTAAGTATCTGTGGATACATACTCTACTCTGGTACTATGCTTTTTTTCCTTCAAAGAATCATTGCGGCGCCTAATTAGTAGCAGCGGAAAGAGGAACCGAATTTAGTACATTTCTATCCAGTTTTATACATCTTGTGGCAAGCTGTAGCTGTGTGAAAGAGGTACATGTGCTGCGAATGGGTAAATCTCTGATGTCTGCCTCTGGTACACATGTCATTCCCGTGTTTTGTAAGGAGGCTATTAATAAGGAAGTCACACTGGCCCTGAACCACCTGAACAAGCCGGTTGGTAGACCCCTAGTAGCCTCAGTATTATGCCCTCTTTTGCTTTTGATGCAGTCTTGGAACACAAGGCTTAACTACTTTAGTGTGGAGCTATGAAACTAGGCCATATAACTGAACACGTGGTATCGCCTTAAAAATCAAATACCAAGTGATAGGTGTCTCCTGCTTTGAAATCTAATGCACAAAACTGCTGTTCTTTTAGCAGTTCTTGATCGCATGTGGGCAATTAAACCTGGTTATTTGATAGTTCTAATTATAGTATCCGTTGTAGTTCTCGTCTCTGCCAAAAGCACATTGTAGGCGAGAGGACAATGTGAACCTTGTCACCGACGATTGTAGAGGCTATCTAGACTATTGGATATCCTTATCCCAGTTATTCTTGCCCTGTTTCTGCCAGTCTTCCCCGTACTCTTAATAAAAACACTTAAAAGCATTTTACCTTCCTATTAGAAAGGATGGTAGGAGAGAAAAGGAGGAAAGGAACAAGCCAGCTACAACGGTTGACGCCTTTTTCAAATTTAGACATGCAAAAAATTGCGGTGTCTTCTAAATAAAACGTTGAATGCGTTTCTTATTCCTTCAATATAATAAATAAAGAGCTGCCATCCACCAACAGGCAGGTAAGGGTTTAACTGCAGCATTAAATAACGGCTTGCACTAACGGACTCTCTTTGTCAACGTTTAGGTACCAAAAGGATGTCTTATATTTCCCTCAAATACCAGTTGCTATTGTATAAGTCAAATGATCTCTCATCTCACATCCAAACCAATCATATAGGGGTTGGTGGTACAGAGTTTGTGCACGAGCCTCATTACTTCATCAAAAATGGACCAAAACGCTTGGGTCACTCATTGCATTGAGACGAGTTTAGCGAAGCTTACACTAAGCACAAAGTGTATTAAGCAGTCAGCGTCATTTTTGCTTACAATGCCAGAACATGCGGATCTTATAGCAAAACTCTGGCTTCGAGCGTTTAGATCAGGTTGTTATTTTCATTATCGTCCTGCAAATGCTTTGAGCTACGCTAGGGCTTTTCTCAGCTTTTAATGATTTAAGTCAATTGTATGGCACCTGGTTCTTTCGGTATCATTACTTATTCATGAAGAGTTTAGGTGATGCTTGACATTTCTCCTGAGTTCTTTAAGATAATTATTGAATGTTCTTTTTTCCTTCTCATGTGAGTGATATTCAGGTAAACCAGTTGAGGAGATACTTTATATCCCTATACGTGTATATTCCGTTGTTTTTCCGCTTCTTCGGATTTAGCCACTGAACCGGCTTCACAACTTGCGTTGCTCTATGTTCTCAACGAAATTATTCTGAAATGTGCAAGTTATGGAACCCCTGAAATCAAGAATTCATTTAAGGACCCCATTGTAGATGCACTGAAAGTTCTTCGGTAAGCTCAAATCCTTCACTGGCATTGCTTTCTTCACAGTCCTGGACTACTTATGCGGAAGGTCAAGAAGCTTTTACTCATGTGGTCGGAGCGAGGTCTCTTTGATCAACAGTTTAATAAGCAAATGTTACAACTAACAGGTTCACTTGCCATATTTTCTCACGCTTTGTCAGACAATTTTGATAAACATTCTGACCATAAGGTTGGCAACATGGAGTCCGATGGGGCTACAGGCAATAAGGACTTCTCCGTGAGTTGTCAACGCAGTACATTTTCCATAGTATATTTCGACTTCCTCGGTCACGTTCCCATTCTTCATCAAGCGTGTACTAAGTTATTCAAGTCACCATTTTTTTGACTGGAGATCTAGTGGATACGTTTCGTCTACCAAATTTGATAATGATATCCCAATGCTATCTCGCAGAAATTTAGTTACCTTGCTGAATTGTTACCGAAAAAAATTGTCTTTGTAGCCGGACATACTTGTAAACCAGTTACAGGGATTTAAGCAAATGGATGAAGCAATCAAAACCTTCTCTGAGGCTGATCTGATTCCCTCCTCCTTTCATCTTCCCATTGAAACCATTCTTTATCGAATAAAGAGCAAGGAGGAAGGTCAGTCCTTCTCACAGCAGGTTAGTTACTCCTTTTCCCCTTACATTTCACTTGCACTTTAGGTGAGCACATGTGCTAGCCAACTGGAAGATGCGCTAAATAACATGAATAGAAAGCTTTCAGCGCAGGAGGCATTAAGTAAAAATATCGACAAAGCGATACTTTTCTATTCAACACAGGAGAAGGAAGCTGGTCTTGTAGTAAACGTAAGCAATGGTGCTTGTCGTCATAATTTTTTTGTAAATTAGCGGTGGGAATTGGTGCTAATTTTATGTGATTTCTTTATCTCACTTTTTCTCTTGGCTTCTGTTCAAATCATTTGTCTCTATTGACGGGTGATGCACATGTCGGTTCTGTTATTGTTATTGTTACCTTGTAAGGTTGGTTTTCGCATTTGGCTAGCGGTAGATTTTGCCATCAATTCGTATTCCATCCTCATTGTGCGTGTATCCTAGTGAGACATCTTTATCGCCTTGATTCATCAAGTCTCACAGGTAACCGCACAATTTCCGATAAATTTTCCATGTTTGACATTGTTTAACACGGATTGTGCCTGGTGTATCACAATCAAAGTCAGTGTGGCAGTAACCAGTCGTCCCCTGTGCCAGTTTTTGATGAACTGAACGAACTATCCGGTATCATCATGATCACCGGCTATGATCGACTATGGCTAGCTAAAAATAATTACCTTTTGGCGATTGTAATAATTATTAATTTTGTTTACAAGTACCGTTTGTTTGTCATATTACAACGCGGCTTCTGTCAACAATTGGATCTTTATGGCAATAATTGAATTTGGTGTTTCAATTTAGGCTTATAAGTCTTATGAGCAGCAGGTGCGCAACACCCTTCGGACACTTCTTGGCGGTGATTGGGATGGTGCAGATAGGTCTCCAGTTACCTTTGAAATGGCAATTGAGGATGACAATGCCGAATCAGTCACTGCCTCTTCACAGCAAAACACTTCCGAGCAGCCGACATGTTTAGAAGGTCATGATGAGGCGGGCGATGGTGTTTCGGACATGTCTGAGGATGAGGAAGACGAGGGTACCCGCACTTCCTTTATAATTCGAAGTCACGATACAAGTACTACGAGAGATGTCCATGAACTACTCGTTGATCCTAAATCCCTGGCTCACTTCCCATTCAGTGATGAAATAATAATTGATGATAAAGGTGATGTGGACTACCGTCCAATGTTCAACAAGATGCTATCCTGGTAAGGAAATTCGTGTTCATGCAGAATGTTGTACAATTGTAACAAGATTATTTACTCGCCTTGCCTCAACTTTCCCCTCTCCTATTGGCTACCTTGAAACTCCATCATAATTTTCTTAGTAAAGGTGCTTGTTCTTAGAGTTTTGAGTTGCTATAGCTCCTCCATCAAATTGCTTTTTTGCTGCAGTGAATGCTATGAAAAAATGAAAGGAGCTCCAGGGAAGTCCGCTGGTGGGATCTCGTGCACTAATAAAGATGCGAAAGGCGATGACGCGGTTGTCGAAAGTGCAAATGTATCTGATGAAGACGTTGAAGTAGACATGGAAAAGTCCTCCGTGGTAGACGCTTCTGCTTTGACGGAAACGGGTGACTTTGACTACCGACAGTCAACTTTCGGATCCGGCGAAACAGAGAGGGACCGGCAAAGCTCCGTTTCCAGTCGTCCATTGGGCTTGGGCGGTCCAATAACCAAAAATCAAGATGCGGACCTTCGTTTGTTGTTGCCGTCGGTAAATGCGCGCACTTTTACACATGTGTAATAGTACTGTTTGTGTAGATTTCGAGGCTTGATCCTACCAAATCTTGCTCCTTTTTCAACGCCTTTTCTTCCTTTCGATTGTTAGAAAATTCATCGTACCTCCATATTTATCCCTATACCTAGGCCTCCGAACCTCCCCATTCCGCCGTTGATTCGGACTACCGACAACTTTGTGTGTCTTCTAGCCTGCAATTACCGTCAGCATCATCATCTTTTCCTTGGTTGGATAAGGGTGATTGTGATCTTCGCCAGAGTCAGGCGGCTACAGCCGCAGTAGCAGCATCGGCAATAGCAAATGCAGTAGCTGTGCAATCCTTATTGCTTACCTCTACGCCGACCCTACCGTCCGAACCCCTCTTTGCGCCCATTGTAGCTACTCCAACTGCCTCAATACTACCGCAGCATCAACCCTTTTCTAATTCGGTCACAGCTCCCATTTCCCTCTACCGACAGAAACAGAATCAGCGCAACGCGTCGGCCTCCATTTCGTCTGCTTCCTTTTCCCAACAAAGCCAGCGCCCCCCAGTTTTAGTTCCAGTTTCTGATCTCCAACAGGCATATCAACCAGCAACATCCACATCATCCGCACCTACACATTTCAACCTATCCGGTATTTCATCTGATCTTATTTCCACCTTGAAGAAAATTAATCTCCCTACTGTGTCTTCTACATCCACTCGATCTACCACACAGTCAGCTTCAAATGATGCAGCGGCTCCCTCCCACCTCATTTCGGGGTCCACCCAGGACAGCAGACAGGGGGATGCTGGTACTGGCAAATGCAGGGTTGCAGGTCCTCAAGACGAGGATCCTTTCACTATCATATCCCGACTGACAGGGCTATCCAATCTTATTCAGTCGTAAGTCATGCTCAACACTTTCGCCAATTGAACTTTGGGTTCGTATTTCCTTTTATTGCCTATGGCTCATATTTCTTTAATTTTGTCAGTGTGCCAAAATAGGCGTTTTAATGCTTTCTAAACTCCTTCATTTGCATGCATCGTATATCGTCAGTATGTTTGGTTGTGCAGCAAATAGTTATTGGTATCGTCTTTTATTAATGAACTGGTTTCTGCGTTTTTATTATCTTCACGTAGACTTCATTGTATTGCCTATACCTGACTAGGCCGTTAATGTCATTCATTATTATACCGTTCTGTTAGTAATAAAATGCAGTCTATCGCGCATTCAATTTTCTAAATGGTAAAATATTCATATTTATGGCTGTTGAGTGCTATTTGATGCTGAACAATTTTCGTTACCGCAGTCCACAACATTTGATTACCGAACAGTAGAACTGATAGTAGTCATGGCATTGTTCTCACCAAAGCTTACTTTTATCCTGGGCATTGTGCATCACTAAAGCTGTAGATGTACGTGTCTTGGTATTGCAATTAACAGAAACTTAATCGGTTTGCCTTTGCAACTGTGGGATGGCTTTTAGGCGACCAGCCTCATTACTTTGAGTTGTTGAAGTAATGTTGTGCACGTTTCGTAACCACACACATCTGACGCGTTGGTATCCTTATCTAGGCGTACTTTCTCAATATCAGGCTCTCTTCAATTTCAAGAACTGCGCACTTCCTGAGGGTCATTCACAGTTATATTTATTCGCGTTTTTGCGTACACTTAACCTACTTTAACCATGGCCGCTCCAGTCACTGCCGCGGATATCAAAAGCTATTTGCTTTACTATTTGATCTTTAGGTACTTGTGTTGTTGCTTCCAAAAGGGGGGGGCATCGCAGCAAACTATATGTTATCAAAGCATGTATTGATGCAACACAAATACAAGCATTTTATATTTTTTCACTTTCCTTGAACTCTTTGCATCAGGTCAAGAGGATAATCGGGTATTCGCGTTAAATAATTTGTCATTTAGAACTTCTTTCATCACTGGGTTGCAAGTTTTGGAGTTGATATTGACTTGGCAAAACACGTGCACGCATTACGATCAAAATACCTATTTCCAGCCATAAATTAGCTTCAACTTTTGGGTGATGCAAACTCTCTAGTAAATTTCTTTGATACTGATTATTTCCATCGCCCACACTTTTACTTTTATCCGTTGTTGCGAAGCCTTGCCTATTATGAAGCAGTGTAGTGATGCCATATCTCTACGCTTTTTATCTAAAGCACTTCTACCTTCGTGCATGTTACCTGTCAATGCTGTCATGCCTCGATCACTTCCATATTTTGGCTAAAATCGTTTCCCGACATTCAAAAAAAACAGGCTTTGATGTTGACATCATGTATTGAACAGAGCTGTAAGTCAATGGAACGGGTTCAAAGAATTAATTCAAAAAATTCCGGGACAGCACATTATTTGTTGAGATGGTTCACTGCCTCGGGCGCAGCAGCATAACTGTCTGAACAGTAGGAAATAAAGGAGATAATTTCTGAGATCGTCGGTGGTAACTGCGGCCATTACTTTTGTGCCTCTGAACGTGTGTGGATGACTATCTCTACGTATGTGTATATATGTGTTAGAAATCTGCGTGTGACCCCATCCTATTACGAAGTTATCACGAACGGACTTCACCATATTCTGTGTGATGCGTTTTCATTCCACTTTTGTCATCTACAGCAAGAATGGGCGATTCGACCAGTTCTGTTAAGTTCAGAAAGTATTTGCATCATTGCCTTTGAAAATTATTAGTGTTATTGTCTTTTTTGTTTTTTTACTTTCATTATCTATCGCTGTGCTCTCAATTGCTATGGCACTGCTGCAGAAACAGCAGTTGGGTAGCTCGACTTGACTACCAATCTACCATTCAGAGGTCATACGCCTACTGGAGTTTTTCCACCTTTAGTGTTAAACCAACATCGACGTGCGCACCGAGCCAATCGGTCAGTGCAGTAACACCACCGCCGAATGCCGAGAAGTCCTCAATGATGGAGCTTCAAACGCCAAATTACTCTGACAACTTGAGTGAAGAGGAGGTGGAAAATGCTGTATCGAAAACGGCAAGTCCGGTTTCTTCACCTCGTCCTCCCTCGCCTGCGTTGGGTGCTGCCGTGAGTGGCGAAAATTTGGAGCAGAGTGAAGATGGCGGAGCTACGCCCACGCAAGATGAATCAGGAACCTCGAGTGATGGTAATCACTGTTCGTATCCTGAGCTCCGTATCTCATTTGAATGTTCGGAGGGCTGTTTTAAGTTGAACTTTCATTCACTACACTCTAAAGGAAATATTAATTTTACCGTGTCGTATCGTAGCCTTGCAGGTCTACCTGGAGTGTTGCACACGAACTGCCGCAATGTCTTTCCTTTCAGCTGTCCCAGGTTCTAATTGCTTTACATTCCCGCAAACCGGACTGGGTCCAAATGTTCTCACGCAAGCCACATTCCCACCTCTTGTGCCACCCAATTCCATGCACTCACCACCTCTGGCAGGGGCCTCGAATAACCTGCTTCTACCATTCCCTCTGGTATGTTATTTCGTGATAGTCGGTTAAGACCGCCCTTCAAATTTGGGGCCTAGCTATGTTTTATCAAACAGGCCGCCTTAAAATTGCCTAATTTGCTCTGCTGATATGTTCGCATCGGCGGCGTAAAAGGCCCTTTTGAGGTCGATTCCATGATATTTATCGGCAATTTTGTTTTGTTTCCCATTCGATACTTTGGCCTCGAAAAAGCCTGGACTGTCAAGACACCTTTACTTTGGACAGTTCTGATTTCACAACGGCCTCAAATGTTCATAATCCCCATTGATTATAAACACAGTTAACATACAATGGACACTACAGCATCCAGGAGCATTTTTGAATTTTAATTTTTTCAGGGGATGCCACCATTTAATCCGATGGGCGTTGGACCGAGTCCAGCTGTTCAACCACCATGGCATACGACGACACTACCAACAAACTGCCCTAATTTGGGTGGAAAGCCTCTTCCACCCCAAGCATTTTTTCCTATATTTCCTCCTGTGGTAAGCCAATCGCCATTCACCAATCTTCCTACTAATCAGAGTAGTAAGTAGGCGCGCATCAGGAAAGCACTGTAGATACAAATGGTTCTTGTCTTTATTGTAATTTTAGTAAAATTATTGCACTTCGACAATCGTATCGCCTCATGCACTCTTGCGGTACAAATGCGCACTTGATTCCAGTTGGAGAAAAATCGCAGTGCCCATTCTGAAGCCACCTCCAGCACAGTAGTTAGTCGGTTAAAACCCTCCAAGTATCTAAAGTACCGCAGTTGATCCGGTCAGTCATTTGATGGAAAGAAATACACCTGTCAGGGAATAATAAACTTGATATTCAATTTGATGTCGCCACACCGTAATCACTCAGGGTAGCATCGATCGGGTGGAAGGGGGACATGCATCTTTGCGACAATAGGAGGCCCAAAAATGGTCTTGTACTTTGTTCCATGGACTCAAATTATCAAGAAGATCGCTGATCGAAAGCTCATGAAAGGATTCTACACCAAAACATTTCTAAAGGTAAATAAGAAGGATTAGCGGACTGTTTTATAGCTTTAAGATTGAAAAATTTCAGTTTTTAAAGAAATGGTGGACAACTTAACGTTTCGATACTGCTCTAACCTACTTTTCATACCATATAGAAAAAGAAAGCGTCGTGATAATACCTACTTACAGAGTCTTAATTAATGAAACATTATGTCTTGTAAAAAGAAAATGGAAGTCAAGCTTGCATTCAGGCCACCAGGTCTGTACCACGCCACCGCAGCAACATGACCATGGGGAAGTTCATGCTCCTCGAACGCCCACTCAACATCCACCAACCCAGGATAGGTACACTTGGGAGTTGTTCCCGATAGATCAAATTCTACTGTGGAGACATCAGTACTTAAACCGGTTCCAATATTCTTCACAAATGCTTCCTTTAGACACTAAAAATAACGTTTTTGGCTGTTCATGAGGTATGTAGCAGAACACACCCAAAGCCTGAAGAAATTGCGCATCCTTTCATTATCTTCATAGCTTGCAGAGGTGAGTAAGTGCCATTCGGAGGGCGCGAAAAGAGACTTCATTTTCAGTAAAAATTTAGCAACCGATTCAGAGGCAGCTAAAATGGAATGCACTAATTTGCGTGGAATTGTCATTCCTTGGCGGTAGAGGTGTTCGATTCATTGATTGTTACTACTGCAGTTTTTATGTAAAGCAATATATGTGTTGTAAAAACTATACTTCAGTCTACTCGACCGAAATGACGGCTGGCTATCTGTAAAGGTCTAATTAATTTGGGTGTCAAAAATTATGATATTGTCATACTGTCCCTTTCTGTAAAACGCACACAAAGCAAACGAGTTTCCGGTAGGAGTAGCGTTCAGTGTCCACAGATTAATTTCTGTAAAACAATAGAAAGAACCGTCGAGGGAACCTACGGGGTAGCTCCACTTGCATTACGTCAACACCTGTTCGCATTTTGTGGCAGGAGGTCAGGAGAGTGAATTCACCATTGTGCGAAAGGTTGAAGTCGAAATCAACCTCTCCCTCAAGGTGCGGCCGACCGTGCGCGCTTCTTTTTACATTCACATTAATGGGATCCAAACCGAAACAGCGCCTTGCCACATACAGGGTCAAGAGACGCGCGGCCTAGGGGTTGATAATGTGCGCATGAGGCCAAGGCTTTAATGTCAGCACATGCGCGGACAATGTGAATTTATAAAAGTTGAGAGCGAGAGTCCAAAGTCCAGTTCTTGCACGGTTAAGTCAAAATTAGCATTCTAAGCTAATGTATGTACGTGAAGTGAAAACCGCAGGAATGAGGAAGGAGTCGGTTCTCAGAGAGCCTTAGAATTTCTGGGTGATAAGACAAAAACTGGGATAACCAGCGTACCAAGTAGGATTTAACGTCACGTTTGTATGCAAATTTTAGAGCGCTTTCTTGATCAACGGCTGATATGCAACGGAAAACACGGGACAGCTGTTCACTGCTTGGATCCCAGTTCCCGTGGTTGAAAGCAAGTCTCCACATCTACAATAGAAGAGTTGCTTTGCAGAGCCAGTAGTAGTTGTGCATTCAAAGGAAGTGATGATCAATTTTAGAGATGGATTAGTGGAAACGGCTCCTATAAGTTGCAATGGCCAGATCTCGATCTTTTACATAATAACAGCATAGCTAAATAACATAGTGAACAAATCCTGTTTTTTGAGGTAGCTAATCCAGGTCTGCACGAAATCGAGACCAAGTCGACACCGGGTCATCAAAATCATGGCGATAGGTAGGACCTTTTATAGTAAAGCAGAATTGCAAATAAGGCAGTTCAGAAAAACTGAAAATCACTCTGGAACTAAACGAGAGTGACTAATAAACTGAGGGCTGAGAATCCACAAACATCGAATGTGTTTGAACAGCGATGGTTAGGGGTGAAACAAAGTGCTCACGTACAGTTTAAATCAATGAGATTTACGAGAAACATACTTACCTTAACTGCTGCCAGGGCGTCCACAGTCCACTGGCTTCCGCACCCTAAATTCGGACGAGTGAAAAAGGATTTTTGGATGTTCATTAATAAAAGCTTCAGCGCTCAAGATTTCTGAGGTTTTGGAGAGAAAACAAGACACCCGGTTGGCATAGTAGTCACATTCGCCCACTATCTGTGCACGCATTCGCTACTCAATGGGGATCCAGAGGAAACAGGTTACGTTCCTTGATCAAACTGTGTCCGACTTTCGGTAAAGCGCTCAGTAAGCAGCAAAGTAGCCGATGGAGGACGTAAGTAATAGATATGCAGAGGAAACCAACCATAATAAAGACTTTATTAAGTTTCGATTAACCAAGTATGTCAATTAGTGATTAATAGAATGCAACAGTACCGCCCAAGAAAACGTTAGAAAGTTTACCCATGAGAAGGACCTCAAGCCGTTGCGGAACACCCAAGAAGTCAACTGGAGTGAACTATCTAGGCAATCAGCCATATAAACACGATCTTCTAATTAGCAATAACAGTGCCTGAAAACTGCTGCAAACCTAATTTTTTGGGTATAATTGGGATTCAGAAGATAATATTACATTTTGCGCATGCAGAGTATACATTACCATAGATATCTACACATCGTATGGATGTGTTGGCCGCAGTATCTCAACAGATCCAACCATTAAAGAATGCAATTATAAACTTTTTTCACAATCAGACCACAAGTTTGACGCATAACATACGCTAAGTTAATTGAGTAGGAATGGCTTTCTGCCCATAGGAGACACAGGAAGCACCTCCAGACCTCTGTGAAAACAAAAAAGCACACAACACTAAGATCGAGCGCATTCATTTAGTGAGATGAAAGGTCTGGATTTATTTGTATGCTCCATTGCCTCACCCACATTTTAAAGGCAACGTAGCGAAATAAAGGCATGCGATTAAAAGCATCACAAGTGCCAGATAATCATAGTAGATCTATTTATTTTATGCGTCCCATTATTCGCTTACGTCGGGTTGGCAATTGATAAATGACTCTTTATAATTTACTTGTACAAACTCCCTTGAATGCAAAGGAGATTGTATCACTTATATACTGCTTGCGTTTGTATTTGACGTTGAAAGGCTCCTTATTTCAATGTTCGCTTTGTGATTTCGTAAGTTGGTAGCCTTGCGTCGGTTGCTCTGCTCATTTGAGAAATCGTCATATCTTTTTCTGCTATTTTTGTGTAGGTACCGTAATTTCCCTTGGTTTTACTACAACTAATTGGAGTTTTTGGAAGTTCATGCAATTGAGCATTTGCATTTCACGTAAAATATTTCACGTGCGAACCAGTGGATGCTTCCGGTTTTACTTAATCTCTGTCTTGTTATCTGCGTAAAAGTGGTGCCATTCTATGTTTATTGATTACTATGCCCTTGTAATGTAGCATTTCATCACTTGTTTCACTGTTTATTCCTCTATGCTCGTCGACAACTTTTTTTCTGTTTGATATATTTCGTCAATTTTCAATGGAATCAATGGTGCCGCTTACTGGAAATTCTCCGTGTAAAACAGACATTGTGTTCGATGGTCCAGGCATCTCTGTCTGTTGCGTAGAGGGCAGCAAAGCGAGTACCTAGTTGCCTACAATTGTTGGTACCGATTCCACTGTGTTGCAATGGAAAGGGATCGAGGCGCCGCTTTGACCCCCACACAATTTCACATTTCTTAGCACGCTAGTCAACATTTTCATTTCCGATCAGGTGCATGCAAGCAGAACTTTCAAGTCGACCCGTTTCACCCAAACGAAGCCAACGTACACGGCTCCGCATGTCTCTTTCAGCGCCAAACGTAAATGAAGGTTGGCTGCGTGATGTTGGTTTGCAGGATGATAAAATCACAACTTTCCACTATCTTGATCGCATGTAGGCGTCATCGAAGGCCGTGTAGGACTTACAAGCCTTCTGTGAGCCCCAATCTTAGTGGTTCTCATAGATCATTCACTGCGCATAATGTGTCGTCTGTTGATGAGAATTTGAGAACGAATCGTAATTGTGGGTAGACGTTGGTCGTGGTATCTACCCTGTCCTGATGGTTGGCTTGTATAATTAATATGAGAATTATTTGAGTTTCTGACTGATTAAGGGTTTTGGGGATATCTTTGTGCAGCTAGCCTTAACATCAAAACTTAATTTACAGAATCTGATATACACTTTTATTTGGGACGACGATTTGAAACATTGTCATCTTAGGAATCCTGCTATTGATATTGTTACTGTTGTCATAGTATTTGACATTGATGTTGATTCTCCTAAAAGATACATTTTCACACTCACATAGTTAACTCACACGGACCATTTAACGGCAGTGCTATTTTCTTGTACAACCGTTTACATTTGTAATTGCTGAAATTGTTCCCAAATACTGGTCGAAAGTTCATCACTTTAAGTTTCTCGATTTTCATCTTAATTCGATGTTTGTCTTTCAATGTTTTGGTCGAAATTTTTCTAAAATCCCTTCTGAGTGACAGAGAATGCCATATAATAGCTTATCAGAAAATAGGTTTCGATACCCATTTTTGAATGCTTTGTTGTAAAGCGATTGCAGCATTAGCTTTGGTGGGTGGACAACTGTGATTCGTACCTGACTTATTTCGGCTGCTGCAATTACATCATACAACCTTAGTCAAAGGGATGCAAAGCTGGCAAAACATGCTTAAATCTTTCTGCCCACACCGACTATTTTGTATATCAGACCTCTCGATCTCATTTAAAAACTGAGAATAACTGTTTTGGGGATTGCACAATGCTCGCGTTAATTAATCGGTTTTATTTCTGATGAGACTAATTTAAGTTTAAAATGTTCCTACTCGCTGCAAGGGTGCGATGCTTGGAGTGGTGTCGGGCTAGGTTCTTCAACTCCACATTTTCCCTAGCCATAATCAAGAGCTTTTGTAAGCTAAATCATTTGTTGCTCTCCCATAGACACAAAATCTGTTCGGTCTATTTAAACATTTCCCCCACGCCCATTTTTATGCCTTCGTTTTTAATTAACGGTGTTCTCATTGTCTATTGAGTTACCTTATCACTTTTAAATTCTCCTGAGTTTCCGTGTCCACCATCTTGAGTTTAGCAGGAAACATGTGTATTTATGTCCCTGTTTGAGGCTCGATAGAGCATTGCATGCGAGCACCTTGTCTTTTGTTTTGACAAACATCATGGCTTGCTGGAAGGAGTTAACGTCTTACCCGCCATCTGAATCGGGTGACCGCCAAGCGATTAACCGTTCTTAAAATCTTCGTGGTTTATGTTGACTGTTTTGGCACACTTGAGTTTCATATTCACGTAATAGCACTGATGAGACCAGTAACGTTTTAACAAAACACGGGATGTTTTTGATTCAGCATTAATGTTGAACAGCTGATTTTGCTTTTTTGTGATGGAATATTTGCCTTTTTATTTCTGCATTTGCATCAAAAACTTTATTTTGGCAATTTGTGTCCTTTAATTATAAAAGCTGTTCTCTCTAGTTTGACTTAATGTAGCATCTTCTTTGCCTCATTATCTCTTTCTAATATGATGGAAACGTAGGAACTTTTTTGAACTTTAGCGGCTGATGGATCCGATTTCTTCTCCTCTTAAAAGAGAACTTCTCGAAGGTGCGTCAATAAACAGTGAGCCCTCTTCGAAGGAACCATCATTTCAGGGAATTCCCAATGTATGTGCAATTTCTTCTTGCTAGCCACTTTTAAGCCTGCTACTGAGGCCACTACCATACCATTTAATAGAGTCAAAATAGCTCTTCAACGAGATTCCTTTATTTAGGATACCTGCCCATTTTCTCTCAAAATCCATTGTTACTTTGTACTTATATCTTCCAGAACTTTTCGTCAAAAGTGGCACTCACTTTATGCTTTCTAAGTTTAACTGTGGAAGTTTGTTTTGCTAATAGAAACTAATCTGTGATTAAGTACCGCATTTCTGTTCTTTATACCTCCTGAACTGACTTATCTGATGATTTGCTGTTTGGGGAATGACTTGCCTACAATTTGGTTAGGTGGGTTCTGGAACATGTTTTTCAACAGTGCGTGGCGGCCAAATTGTAGTTTAGCATCTGTCATTCTTCGTATCCTCAAATTGGATATTTTTGCATATCTTCACGTTGGCACTCGGAATTTATTGCTTGATCCTGCCAATATGTTTGATTTTGAATGATTTGTGGTAATTGTTTTGTCCACACACACTCGCTCTGTCGGAGTTTCAGTCCGCTCACACGACCGCAATGCTCATAGCCTCAAAGGCTATTAATGCTACCGCTACAACCAAAGAAAATAATGGCACATAAGCGTAGCAATCAGGCGTACTATTGTATCGACTTCAAAAGTGCAAAAAGTAAAGCCCCAGTATAATTTTTGTTAAGTTATTTCAGGTCTTGCCTTGCATAGTAGTAGGATCATATTTTAGCTGTACCTTCTAACCAATTTTACAAAATATTAGCAGTCCAAGTACGCTTTTACTCCCTCCATCTTTCGGATTGCATTTAGCGCAGCCAGACAATAACAAGTACATTTTGGCAAATATCTCATGCGTGATTAGTGTGAATTCTACAATGTGAGTATTTATTGGGGTTTGTGTGCTCACGATGTACCCCATCAGGAGCCGTGATTATTTATACCAGAAATCCATTCTAAGCACTTCGGAGAAACGTATGAAACTGGAGCCCACGAGGTTATATGTGGAGGAAGGTGGTTCCGAGGTGATGGCTACGGAGGACGACGAGGTGGAAGAGGAGGAGGTAGAGGAGTTGTTCGTTGACGATGAGGAAGACGAGGAGGAAGGAGAATTGGAATTGGAGGAAGAGATTGATGAAGAGGACGACGAGGAGCAGGACGAGACAGAGCGTCTTGCGGAGGTTCTCGGTGTAGAGGTCTTTGAGCGGGGCAATGGCGCGAGTAGTAATGCTGATCGACGCAGCATCGCCACCGCTGACCAGCAAGAAGAGACTAATCGGGCTGAGGACAGAAAGTTGCTTGCTCTTATGGCTCACTTCAATGACGATCAGTTGAGTCGGTTCGAGTCCTATAGGCGCGCAACTTTTACTAAATCTGCTGTTAGTCGGGTAAGACCAAAGGGGGAGGCTCTAGTGTTTGTGTATATCTGTAAAATGGTCTTCCGAACGTAAATACGATAGGTAAAGATGACATTATTTATCAGGAGTTCGCAGAGCACTATTTGCGTATTTCTGACAGACGAAGGATATGATGATCATCACATTTATGCCAGATACGAATTTTACGCATCTCCTTATGTACAGTATCGCTATATTCATATTTATGGTAGCAACTTGGTAAAGGAAACAGTGCGCAAATAATGGCTCCATGTAAATTTTATTATGTGCAGATGGTTGGTTTCCTTTTGAATGAATTGACCGAATGGGTGCTATTTTTTGTCGCTTAATGTCAAGTCTTGTTATTGTTTTGGGATTAATATTTATTTGATTTTTTATACTTAGCTTATCCAGTCGGTGGCACAAACTTCATTTTCCCAGAACGTTGTTATTGCGATGGCTGGAATTACAAAGGTTTTTGTCGGTGAATTAGTCGAAACAGGTTTGTTTGCAACTGTTTAAGTGTATCAAAAAATGCTTTTTAAAAGGTTTACCATCATAGACACTGGTTACACAAAACATATCAGGTCAATTTGGTAGGTGTTACTCTGTTTATGTAGTAATCACTCTAAGTTCTTGTAATTTTTTAGCCGTAACAGGTGAGGAAATACTGATAGTAACTGTTTTGGGTATAAGCCTGCAACTCCTTTTTTGCCTGTTTGTAGCACTTGATTATAAGGAAGAACTGCAGGAAACCGGACCTTTGCAACCAAAGCATATTCGAGTGGCTTACGCTCGGTTGAATGCACAGGAACGTACATCACGACAAAGTCGTCAAAACCCATTACTGTGATTCACTTATCCCACCCTACTTTTATTATTCTCATCTACGCTTGTATAAATCGACACTCTTTTCACCTCTGCCTTTGCATTTTTTGAAGCTCCACGAGCCTAATCGGTATGACTCTTGAGTTCAAACCAAAGCTGCTCATTTACAAGTGATGAGTACCGTAAAAGCGTATCCTTGCCAGCTAAAAAGCATTTTCAAGGATTAAGGTCGATGTTTTTTGTAAAATAACTAATGCAATAAAGTAGTGTCAGGAGTTCGTATGATTTTGTCAGCAGCACTAACTCGTCGATGTTAGATTCCCATTAAGAGCAAATTGTGTTTGCACACACTGGAGAAATTGGAGCTTTAGAGTTGGAGTAGCTTTGGCAAAGAAGTAGCACCGTTCGTGGCATGGGTCTGGTTCATGAGGGTTCTCAGGTGGATAATTACCACGGCCGCATCAGAACCGGCGGCTGCAGCTCTGAGGTTAGCTAAGCAAATGTGTAAAAATCCAGTGGATTTTGAGTTGGTCGTCCCCGGACTGTTTGATTAATTCAAAATGATCTTAAAACTGTAGACAGGACTTCAAGGGTCAGCATACTTTCATTCGGCATGGATCTAGGACGGTTTGCCCAATTAAGGCATTTGATCTGCTCTAATTTCCATCATCCCAAGCAGTTATATCTGACTATGCTGACTCCTTTCATAGCAGGGACACAGGGCATATGCTATTTTGCTGCCCCATGATGTTCAATTCCTTGGGAGAGCATTATTGTGGATAGAATGCGAGGCCCAAAATGTGGACAAATTGGAGCATTTTCAACCTCACTCTCTCATCCCCTTATACTACATGTGTTTGTTGCACAATAATCTGTGTTTGCTTTCAGAATAACAAATGAATTTCCACAACTGTGCTGCTGTTCCTTCGGTACCATGCTCGGTCGCTCGATTTTTGCGGAACGTGACCTCGGCACAAGCACGTGAGCGCATACTCTAAGAGTGGTCGTGAAAGCTGCCAGTAGAGACGGAATGACTCGCCGCTGGAATGCAACTTCCGAACCCTATAACGCCTACTTGTCGCCTAGTAAGTAATATTATTTATGCCCTACTGCACAGAGTATTTAACACTTACTAAAGAGTATTCTTTTCTTTTTCTTCTGGCTACTGCATAAGATAACACTGGGAAATACAAAGCATGCATAAGAATGTTTCACGTGTTACAATAGATTTTCTACTTAATTTAAAAATTAGCGCAATCAAACGGATGAATTAAGTGCGTGTTTAGTAAATAACATGAACCATTTAAGCCATAAAAGCGAATAGACACATATTCCTTGTATCAATTACGGTGAATTTTGGTTGAACTCAATCGATTGCGACTTAATTAAGGGCAAGTAGATCAACTGAAGCCGGAAAACGCCTTTTACACCACTGAGTTTGGGGACAGGTGCGAACGGCACTACTGCGGGGCGTGCGGCGAGTGCCAACCAATGAATACCTGTGCCTCCGTGCGACTGTTGGAGCACGTGACAGGCACCGGCCTCCCTGACGCCGCATTCCGTGCCTCAGAAGCCTATGTTATTGACGACTACGTACAACGACGCTTCCAAGCGGAGCGGCAGAAGCTGCGACTGGAGCACCACTGTAAACCCATGAGACATTTTCCCTTCAACGACGCTGATTGATTTTTTGATGTGGAAATTTAAAATACCACTCACAGTGAACTCCAAGGGAGTAAAAATAAGCACTTCTTCGTTGGAACTAAACGAAAGCTTACCCGTAAAAATGCCCTATCACTTTAAAGTACGACCGTAGTCACCAATGTTAGCGTTAGACGCAGCGACTACAAGTTTAGGGTCCAGGTAAGCCCAGATCCATCTTCTTCACAGTGAACAAGTTAATCGCATGCGTTGACAAATTGAGATCACCAATGTCTGATGCATTTTGGTCGAAGAAGCCGCCGACCGTTAACAGAATACATGCACCCTTCGCCCAATTATAACAAGCCTGCTCAAGAAAGTGAAGAGGAAGTGTTTGAAAGATAGTCACTTTCATTCCATGTAATGCAGCAATATCATTTCGGCATAACTACTTAAATCATGCCACGGCATTTCTCACATATGGACCGTGTAAGGCAGGGGAACAAGTCTGGGCATATTTCAATTCATCAAGTGAATACTTAAAGTGGCGGAAAATACAAGTTGTTTATCAGAATTGGGAACAAGATTGTTTTAACCAGTTTCGATAGTTTGGTGCTATACTTGATGGTATATTATCCCTCCACCGTACGATGGGGGAGAAGGGGCGCGTGGCGAGGAATGACCTGGAGTAGGCACTCGAACAAGCTCTCCGGGGTCGGCGACTGACAGGTAGCTGCTAATGGAAGATGTAAAGCTTCAACCTTCTCTCCTGTAGTGGGTCCGATCGCAATGAGCTGAGATCAGGTTCCATAGGAGGTAAAAAAGATAAAAACTCAATTAATGCAAAAAGCTCCACTCAGCCGACTCCTTTAGAACTCAGATCAAATTATTAGCTGTATTGCTTAGATGCATTTCGCTTGCAATTGACTCTCCAACGACAACCAGATTAATAAGACAAAGAATATACACTACATTAATTCATGGATAGTGTAAAGGCAACAATAACCTAAAAATCAACCAAGTGCAACTAACCCTTATGGTATAATTTGACTGCGAAATGAATTTGGACAAAGTAGGCCATGCCATTTCAACACCAGATGGACTGAAAAACACCAGGTATTGCGAACGGTTTTCTCTTTTCTACCAATTACACAACGAATTAGAGATTTCACTTAAATTACAGTAGTAAAGCTTAACAAAGATCGCCTTACCTTCAACATTGAAAAGAGCTGAGTTTCGAAATTAGGATTCGGAGCAGAACAATACAGAACAACTTCTTCGACCAGCACACCTACAGAAGTCTGCGAAAAAAAATAGCCTACCGGCTTCACGCAATCTGTTCGGTAAAACAGGGCTATGCCTTGCCCCAGTAAGTAAGAGAATCGGTTTCTCTGAGACTTCTTTAGCGTAATTATCGAGAATAAATTTAGCCAGATTTTTGGCATTGCCCGTATGAGAGCCTCTCGTTGTGAAACCCAACTTGCTGGCTGAAACATAAATATTCCTTACAATCCTCCATCTTTACGCAAATAACGGGGAAAACACTAGTAAATGAAGCATATGTTTACAAACACTACTGATAACATATTTATTTGAATCCGATGATCAAGCAGATGTGGAATGCTTAAAGATTCCCCAGTCACAGAATAAATACCCGCAGAGGAAGTGGCAGGTCCAACAGTAAAACATAAGTCCTCTGGAAGACCTTTTAGGTGTATATCAGAAGAGAAGTAAAAAGTACCGATCAAGTTTGTGGAGGCGTATGAAAAAACAGCCCGTTGACTACAGAAAACAATACAACTGTAAGATAATCTCCACTTGCAAAGCCGTTCAAAAAGACATCCACATATGGAAAACGACATTGTTTCAATAAGCTCAACAGGGATTTCACGAGACTTTAACAACTAAAACGAATGATTAAGGAATAGCTAGCTCACATTGATGTATGGATCAGCTTCATTAGAATACGCATCTTCATTGGTGGATTTGAGTAGTACGACATCCATGAGGTAAGCCTAATTATGTAGAAGCACAGAAAATACGTTTAAAAGCGCACGAAGTATCATTGGTCAGGTAATATTATTGGTGTTCATTTCAATGCTATTACGTCACGGAAGGTAAACGAAAGTAATAAGTTGACAAAAACCACTAACGCACAAAAATCGCATGACAAGAAATAATCTAATACCAAATGTACAGCGCAAAAGGTAGCATAACGAAAAGCCGAATGGCGCTTGAGCTACTAAAATGAGTTTAAGTGACAGATATCCAGCTACTTGAAAAGCAACAATAAAGAGCCAACATCTAGGTTAATTATCGAGTGACTTTGGACAATCCAAACAATAATCGCAGGTATTATCTGATGACGCACAATCAGTTGCAGTAAAACATAAAGCGCAACCCATTCCGCGAGAGACGTAAAGCACAGGTGTACCGCAAAATACACCAACAGCGATGAAGTTCAACCAATAGTCAAGCAGGATCGCGATAATTTTACCCGCCATAAAGATGGGGTATTTACAATGCTAAATCCTGTCCTTTATTGGAAGAATCACCTATACTCACTGCATGAGCTAGAGTATTAATAGATTCGGAATCTATCTTTGCTAATTTGGTATTGTATAATAAAAAGCGGTGAATAAATTTTGCATGAGCATTGAAATTGCCGCAATAAAGTGCGTTCTTAGAAATTTTGCTTAATTTTAATCGCGGTGCATGGCATTTATTGCAGAAGGTAAAACACGATTTTTTACGCCACTGCAACTAAGAGTACAATTTTTGAATGCTCAGCGCTTCAACGAAGGATCCCCTTGAAAGTGGTTTAGTTTAAATGTTTTCTACCGAATTGATTAAAGGACAAGAAGGCTGTATTTTCCAGTTTTCATTGATATGTTTAGTGGTCTCCAACATTCAATCCTTTCGTGTATACGGCTTTTACAGTTCTTTTCAATAATATTGCGCCACACCCATGGCGGTTTTAGCTAGAGCCTCGGTCTCCCCCTCCCCCTAGTTCTGTTGAGACTGTAGCGTAGCGTCCTGGTTCTGTACGTTAATAATACGTTACTACTTCGGCTTATTACAAGCTCACCAATGACTTGAAACACTGTGCAGAAGAGCTGCTGCGGAACCCATTACTCAACAAGCTTACTACCACCAAGTCCTTTAATAATAGTCCACAGGATTGCATTAGGCAAATGAAACCCCAAAGGATGCAAAAGGTTCGGAAGCGTAGACCGAACGGATGCAACTTCTAACTTCATAGCTTCAGCCTCAGTTACTAACTCTAACAAACCTAAATGTGAGCTATTTATCCCAGGAGGAAATTTCCTGCAGTTCGCAATTTATCAAAGTATCATAGTTGATGATACGTAACGTAAAACTGCTCCTAACACTTGGGAGTTCGCCTAACTTTAAACTGGTAGTAGAGGTAAAAAGGCGGTTAACATCATAAGGAACATATACATGATAATATCACCGAATGATAAGAAACTCAATGAATAGGTACAGTACCGTGTGACAAGGATAAGTGTTAATCCTTTGCAAGAAGCAGCAGAGAAAATATCTACCTCCCTTGTTTCAGAGTGCGGTTTATGGGGAGAATGAAGAGCGATGTGTAGGCATCGAATTCGTGTCTAAGCGCTAGGCATCAGTTGATGGGAATTGAGGGCTTGGGTGAATGAAAGGCGGCGGGTGAAATGCACTTCCTCTTTCGCTTTTCTGCCTTTACAAATTGAATTTGGATCAGGGTTTGGGAACATCCGACGCTACTGATGCGGTGGCTCGCGCAGCATTGCTGTGCAACGGAGGCGATCGCATCCACCAGGAATTCTGGATTGTGATCGCGTCGACCACTGCACTCAAGTGCTTTGTGGAGGTGATTTCACTAAACTGCTTGGCCCCACTGTTGTATCTAAACCCAAAAAAGCATGAAGGAAACGTTCGAGTCGTGAGTCATTCATATTACATTCAACCATTTGCGGTTCTGTCATGCTTCGACTTCGGCGCATTAAGGTGAATATTTGGTAAACTCGTTATTATTTTTTCGCACTGAAAATTCCAATGCTGATCAAATACTACCATTTGCCATCAGCCTGATGACGAGACTTTTAAAATGCAGGTCAGTGAGTTGAGTTCAATTAGCAATACTATCAAATAGTGACAATCAGAAGCTAAAGTTTGCTGCCAATTTAACTAGTACTGCCTTTATGGAAAATGAACTTACTTGAAAAACTTATCACACATATCATGGGTAATTCTTCGAGGGCCGTTGCCGCAAATGAATTTGAGCTCCTCTGTTTCGAAATCAAAGGCGTATAGAGCACGGTATTGGCATCTGCTGTCTCGGAAAAGAACGATGAAATGCGATCCATCCACAGCAGCGAGTTCCTAACAAACAAAAAATTAATAATTCACCCAGTTTTACGTTGCCAATGTTGATTCCAATCACCCGAGCTTCTGGCACATGAGCTTGCGGTAGTCAAGGCAATGTAAACTCTCAACAGCAGCAGAATCGGCGAACACGTGACATTTCCAAGCGCATGACTCAACGCGATGCACACAAGACGTACAAATATCGTCATTTCATGAGCATAGCTTAAAGTTTTAATGCTGCCGTAATCGTTGATTTTTTACAAGTGAACAACTATGGCCTCAAAATATACAGAAGGGAGCGGAAAACTCTACTGAATCAGCGTTTGCTCTAATTCAAAAGCAGACCTAGCAAATATCGAAAGTTATTCACAACGCATTCACTGCACTTTGAAGCCATTACATTTAGGTATAGACCCGTATGTCCCGCTGACGGGAAGCTGTAATGAATGGATAATGAGCACTTAAATTTCTCACTGGTTCACGGTCTATTTTAAATCAGTGATGGCTGTGGGTCTTAAGAGATGCCTTAATAAGCTGTGTAAAAGTAAAGAACAAAGTGAATTCGGCTTACCTGCAAAGCCAACTTCTTTGCAGGTTCATTCACAGTTCCAGCAAGGCAGCAGTGTGAAATCGCGTTTACAATCACCTGCCGGTTCGACTTTGACTTTGGCTTTACGTAGAGACGTGGTTGTGGCTGGATTCCAGCAATTGGAAAACCTGGCCCGCTGTAAGCACTTTCTTCACCATTCTCCAGTCGATGAAGAGCTAGCAAATTTTTAAAGTCTGCGTCAACTATCAATCAGTTGGTCAATAAGACAGCTACAAAATGTTCGTGTCAGAAAAAAAACCAGTATTTTGAAGTTAACAAAACATTCGCCGCATAAGGTGTCACTGAATCCAAAATGCAGGCAGAGGAACTGGATTCGTACACATTCGTTTCCACTAAAATATTCCCCAGGATAACGTGAGCTGACATTCACTTCTCAAACCATACCACATGATGCTCTTTTTCGAGCAAATTGTGGTTATGATGATGGAGCAGAGGCGAATTTGCGTAGCAGATATTCAAAGAAAATCGGAATAACATTAATGAGTTGGAAACGATAACATTGAGAAAGCAAAAAATGAGGCGCACAGTGCTAGATTTGAATAAGATTTTAAGTGACACAGACTGCAAGTAATTATTTTTCGAGGCACTATCAAGCCAATGGTAATTTTACAGGATGATGTGCATGTAAGGCTTACAAGAGAGGCTGGGTCCATTGCTAAGTTGATTGGCAGACCGTCGTGACGCGGACCTTTGGCGTCCAACAGATGCAGCATCCCTCTTCTCATTGGTTGAGGTCACGCGTCCAACAGTAGTGGATCGATTTCCGCTACTCGATGTGACCGAACTGCGAACATTAGAACGGCTGAGTGAAGCTGATCGTGAGTTCCAACCGCTACCACCAACGCGACCTGCGACAGCAGAAGGCTTCCGATGTGCAACGCTAGCGCTGGTGGAGGGCTGTCGAGATCGTGCCGAGGTCGGACAGGTGGGCTTCGGAGGGGTAGCTGAAGTCACCGAACCACCTTCACCGTTGCTGACTGTCCCGTCATCATTCGTTGTATGCACAGGAAAGCCTGAATTTTCGGACTGAACAAAAGCGAATCAAAACTCTTCTTATGCTCGTGAGTTATGAAGAGTGCATAAGAAGATAATTCCAAAGGAATTCTATGGCTCCAGTTAGAAGTAAGAGCTGGGTACAATACTAGAAAAAGCAGACGAAGAAAAGCAGACAAGGTTAGCAAATCCAGCGAGATTATGTCACCATTCAAATAGCTTCAACACTACTAACGACATCGAAAGGACTTTCTGTAGTCTATATGCTAAGTGCACCCGTTTAGTCAATGGACTAAGGTATTCACCTCTATATCTGTGGGGAAAACACCATCTACAGGAAGAGTAGGAACGTTTCTCGCCATTTCAGACAATTCCGCCAGGAACTGAGACTCTTGATCAGCCATGCGAGCGCGCAAGGTGCTCTCGGTCAGCCTAGAGCGATCGGCCGCTCTGCGAGCTTCAAGACGCTCTCGAGCTCGTTGAAGACGCTGTCGTTCATTAAAAAACAGTTCAATTATTAAAACAAATAAGTAATCTTTACCTCATTAAATTTTCTAACTTAGCGCCTTAAGCTTGACTACCCGATACGACCTTATTAATGACTTGCTAAATCATTACTTAGCAAAATTACCCAAGAAATTCCTTAGCATTGGCAGTATCAAACAGTGACATATTCGAGTAAGAAAGGCAATGACTTTCCTCACCAGAGCTGCTAAGTTAAACACTGAGTAAAAGGTAAACTTACCACATACCCATGCTAATTATCGTATTAAACAACGGGGCTTTGTTCTTTGGAAATTCATAGTTATGCAACATTCCGAGCAATAGTGGGAAATAGGCAAAAGGGAAACGCACCTCTGAGGTTGGGTTTTCAAAGGTGATAAAAAGCTTTTCAGCAGGTTTGATTACTTCGGGCTCTGGGGATGGAGATTCGGTCGCAGTATCGGTGTGATTATCCGTTGCTTTTGATCCGGGAGGTGATATTGGTTCCAAAGGCTTAATCTCTGGAGTCTATAAGTTACAGCGATTGATGAAGTGCCTAGGACTCCTGTGTTTATACGAATACCCCCATGGCATCAGATGGTGTCAATCATACTTAGCGACTATCCAATCTGCTCGCGACATGCAGCGCAGTAGATTGGTTGTTCTTTTTATCCCACAATGATGCAAGTAATTAAGTTCAATCAACATTTTTTGTGAGTTCAGTTAAGCGCTACTAGCACAGCAATAGCTGATGCAAATCCACGTGATGGGTTGGTTCTTCACCAAAGTAGTCAGCATTATTGAGATCAAAGTAACAAGATGTCATGGGATGAACTATGCTGTTCTTGGAACAACTTTATCCCGGTCCCATGCAAACTTTCTAAAGCGCTCCCATATTTACAACTAATATTTTTAAGTTGTTATTTTGAAAACATGTTGAGAAATTTAAAAATGCTGAGAAAATATTTAAGAGAGAATTCTAATCCTTTTCCATTTGTCTGATATGATATCATGTAACAACAATAGAAGTATTTTTAGTCATTAAGTGCAGTAAAAGGAAGTGAGCATAGGCATACGGGAATCGTACGCAAAACATGCACTACAATGTCTTAAAACACTATAAGATTGCGCCAATAGAATCATACATCACCAGCAGAGTCAACAATAACCTATTAATAAAAGAATAGACTTCGCCCAGCACTTAAACCCTCTCCATACAGAATTTAAATTACGAATCTTCTTTTGAAAACAAACGTCTTGAAGCCTCCAATACAATTCTTTCAAAACGTACAACTCCATATTCTTTGAGAAAAAGACGCCGGAAAGCAGTACAGTGCAAGTACATTACATGGAAGTAGAGTAGGAATTGAAACTTACAGAAAGGGATATTTTCTCAAGTGGATGATTTTTGCTAGTCATATGGTCTGGATAATCGGTATCCCCGTGGTTGTCGCCATTCTTCTGAACGTCGCACTGGGAGGGATATCGTAGGGGCGTCCTCGTGCTCCACATAGCGCGAGTGCTGTTAGAGGGTGCGTTAGCCAGATGCGGGTGGGTGGATCCAACTGGCGGGACAGGCCTTGTCGGGTCAGTGTCGTGGAGGTCGGTGTACAGGGAGAGTTGCTGTGCTGTGAGGCGTTCGATGTCAGAGCGAAGCGTAGTCACTGAGCGCGCAAGCTCCGCTATCACAAGAGCGTCCAGACCAGTTCCCGCCGACTTTCCCAGGTGGTTTAACTCTAAACGATGGGGACGAGGAGGAAAGGCAGAACTGCAAACGGAGTAGCTAAATTCCTCGCCAGAGTCGAGATCTCCCAGTTGACAACGGCGTAGACGCTGGTTCGAGGGAGTCCTTCTTCGCCCAAAAGTTAGCAGATTGAAAGGAAGAAAACGGTTGTCTTATGCAATGGCATTAGATGCTAAACAAGATTCGCTCTAAGTTCTATCCCGATATTGTCGAAAATCTTATTGAATTTCACTTCAAAGCATACGACCTTAACCCACCATCTTTTGTGCTTTGTTAATTAATTCAAGTGCAACGAAAAACGCTCTTTGCCATGATTTATCATTTTTAGTGCGGGACTTGGTTAAAAGCAATAATATCTACCGGTAGAAGTTAGGTATGATCAAGTGCGACATCATCAACGAAATTGCCCCCTTTACCATCGATAATAAGAGCGAGCTATTCAAAAATTAAAACAACGCTTGGCAAATGTATAGCAATTGCACAATCGAAATGACTAAAAAGTAGGCAAGTAAAACTTAGCATTAAACAAGAATAGATCTCCAAGGCTCTAACATTTGAAGCACAATGGAAAAACTCGGCATAAAAATGACGACGCAAACGAGAAGGCGACCATGTCCAAATACGGAACGCTCGGGCGAGAAAGTGATCATTGAGAAAATGCATGAGATAAAACTACTTATCCATTTTGACAAAAAGGGAAGAAAAAACTGCGAATGATAGAGCAAAAAATTCGACTTAAAGTTCATGAGGCCATTTTTTCCTCAAGAATGGAAAAAGCTAATGCCAAGACTCAGACAGTCAAGGCACATTCACGAACATGGATAAGTCATAAGCCGATATAAATTAAATAATGTAACCCGAGAAAAAGCAATGTGGGAAATGCATTTGCTAGGCAATTAACAGAATCATTCCAGCTTTGAGGTAGTTCCATTTTATTCTGTTAAAATTCCAAAACCACAACTGAAAGCACAGAGGCAGGCGCCAGCGTAGCTTACTCCAACAGTAGATGTGCATTAATGAACAAGCCGGGTGTGAGGCAACATCCACTAGCAAAACTAACGCCCTATCATCAACCACTAAACAAGAACGAATTCGCATTCAAGAGCGTTCTCACAACCAACCTCTCCACTGATGGTGGGTGGGCCTCTAAACTTTGGATGTCGCTTTAAGGTCCCCTACGCTAGCAAGCCATTCCAGTGACTGCGTGCAAGCTCTGCTCCTCAATTCTGCCTCGGCGTCAAAAGGCGCGTTTGAAAGGACAGCTCATTTCTACTTTATTACTACTTAAGACTTTGTGACTTTTTGATTCCATAAATAAAAACATTCAAAAATAAAAGCTCTATTTGCACTATTTCATCCCATTTAATCCTTTTTCCGTTGTAAAATTCGTAAATGAACGCGCTTTTAAATGCTGGATCCATCAAAGAAGAGGTGCTTGTGCAAGCTTTCGAAATGGTGTTTTGAAACTCAGTGAGGATGGTATGAAATTTTCCAAAATACATTTTTATCAAACAGTGGTCAATCTGCGCTCAAGAGGGTGGACCCATTCTCCACTAAGGCACATTGGCGATTACGTAAGCTAACGTGATCGAGATGCAAAACAAATTCAACCTTTTAAATTCATAGATACAAACATAAATCATATTAAGCACACTTATGGCACAAAACGAGTGTATTCAAAAAGTAGCATTGAATAAAATCCCTCATGGTTAGTCGCCCTTCTCCGGTGCAATTTGATCAGACTATCGAAAGCACTTAAAGGGAATCTGTTTAAAAACATGATAAACGCAATTATGCTATGCGAAGAACTTGACCTTAGAGGAGGACAATGCGCTTTAAGCACTCAAGACTTTCAGACACACTGGGTCCTAAAATAAGCTCGAAATGGTCTGATGATCTGAATGCAACAATGAAGGGCAATAAATACCGGTACTTCTGACATTTCCGTTTTATTGTACTTGGTAAGTGGAACAGGAGAGTGAAATTGGTGGTCGAGAGCAGAAGACCAGTTATGGTGTACTTCAATGCTCCAAAAGAGCGGCTCTGAACCCACTTGTCCGAATGCCTGCATACATGAAGCTACAGTTACTACGCCACGATAAGACTAAGCACCAACACATGTTTTGCTCAAGTCACTCTGCGAGCTGCTACTTTCCCTCGGTTTGGCATGACGTGACATCGTTGCACACATTGTATTGCGATTGTGACCGCGCCTCCACGTGTGGATGCGAAATAAGGCCTGTGAGGCGCGTGCCGGGTTCGAAACGCGTGGCTCGGCCCTTGCCCGCCTGCTTACGTGGAGAGTGCCACTTTATTGGTGCACAGTGCACACCGATACGAACGTCAATGATGCCGCGGCCTGCAGCACCGACGTTCAGCTTTCCTCACACCAGAAACCAGGTCCGCTTTCAAAACCAGTGACTAGCACTGAGATAAAAGTAGATGCCATTTTCGAGCAGATTTGGCATTTCAATAATTTTTTGGCTGCATAAATGACTAGCTCAGCGATTTCAAAGTTCACTCAAAGCTAATAGCCAATGAACCTCCTCATCATTATGACTTCAAAGCTTTATGAATTTGGAAATGCAATTAATCCTCAAAAATGACAAAGTTAGGAAATGCGGTCAGAACAATTGCTACAGGGCGAAAATCTCAAATGGGGAAATCGGAAACATCGGTCCCAAACCATCAAAGTCGGGCCGTACTAACTGAATCCCGTAAGGATGTGGCACCTAAACTAAGTTCTCGCTGGTTTTAATTGCAAAAAGCGATTAGCAGCAAATTCAAAAAAAACTTGACATAACTAACCCCGGATGAGCATTCCAGTAAATCTCCGAGGCAGTTTCATCAAAGAAGTTGCCATCGCCTTCCTCCAAATCCTCGGAAGGATATTCTCTACCGCGTCGATAGTTATTCACAGAACAGCAGTGATGCCTCACGCCACGCGGAGGTTTATGTACTCGACGTCTGGGCATGGTTCCATAAAGTTCCTCGTAGCCGACATTACCTTCTAACGTACCACCATCTACGTTTGCCTCCACCTGCCCTCTGTGTCTGCGTCGGGGCATGGAATCATAGTAGCCTTGGGAGTTGCAGTGCGAACACTGGGAGCAGCAACTTTCTGGACGATGATGCCTTCGGGCAGATTGTACAGGCTGCTCATAATTAGTGCGGTGGCGATGCATACGACCTGAAACCGAGTGACGCTCCTCGGAATCAATCTCTTGATTCGGCGATGAGGTTGAGGAAGAAGAGCGAGGACTGCGTCGACGGTTCATTCGAGGAGTAGGAATTTCTTCTGACTGAAGACTTTTTGCGGGAGACGAACAGTGAATGGGGGATTGCCGAAATTCCTTAAAAGAAAGTAGAGAAGTGTAGAAGATTACTAAGTGGTTGAGTTATGCGGGTAAAACAGGTTATTCCATGAGGTCACTAATACCACACTTTCTGGTGTATACTGCCTACGGGTATGATGAGACAGACCTCACACAGCCTAAGGTCATGGTTTGAATTGATTAGGATTATCAGTCTATCAGTTACTGGCTCTTCTGGGAATATCTAGCGAGATTTTTTTTGGAGAACATCCTTGGACGTAAATGCAATCTTAAGCATCAGGTGAAAAGCTTCGACAGAATTAACCTTGCTTCTCTAAATCACGAAACATACGAGAGTTGTATTGCTTACATGAGCTAAAAACCAAACAGACTCAATTAGCTCCGCACGGTACCACGTAGTTCTTCCATTATTAGATGATCTAATACTCTTACCAATGAAAAGGTACTAATTGTTTAGTGATCTCATTAAGCACTTTGAATGCACATCAATCAAAGAAGCAAATTGTACGAATTTGAAAGGATTAGCAAATCTTACCCCATTGGATAACATTTCCGCTTGATCGGGTACACAACTGGACGAAAAGTCCTCCATATCTGTGGCTTCTACATCTGGCACCGAAGAACTCAAATAATTCTGCTCGGATTTTTCTTTCACCACGTACTCCTCCTCTTCTACTTCTTCCTCGACAGACTCTTCAGGGGGCAGATCACTCTGACTCACCGTGAAGTCGTCGTTACACTTTTGCGAGGTTTCGCTTTCCTCCTCTTCAGCAAGAGATGGGCTCTCGTAGCTAGCACCTTGGCGACGACGCTTCTGTAAGGTAATGCACATGCAGTACGCATACACACACGCACATGCGCGTGCAGTTGGTTTAATCACACGCCACCTTCAGTCAGGAGCCAATCACGTTTGACTTCACGGCTGTGAGCACATGCGAAAACGTGAATAGGACCTAGTTTGTTCGCAAGAATCCAAATATGCAAATGCCCGTCAAAATCAATCTTAAAAGGGAGAAAGCACACCTGCTGCCTTTTATGTTATGGAGACAGTATTTCTTGACTTCAATAAAACTTGACGATTAATCCGAAGGTGAGCCGACTAAAGACCCCGTTTAATCATTTAATTAACCAACGCTAGAATTTCAAAAATAGAAGTAATGTATCGATTCCTTTAACCAATAAGTCAACAAGAACAACACACCAAGCGAAAACTCAACTTCAGAAAGTAGAAAGGGACGGAGGGAGGATTCATACCTGAGATGAGTGAAGGAGGGCCAGAAAAGCAGCTTGGTTACGGTAGGCGGCAACCTTGTCGCCCTGTCGGAGCGCTCGCTGTCGGTTGGCCTCGATGGTGCGGCGTTGCTGATCCAGCGAGAGTCGCAGCACTGACGAGCCCCTACCAGTCTCTGTTGTCGTTGCGGCCACTGAACGACTACGCTTTTCTTCACCCTGTCGAGCTTTCTCAGTCCAACTTGTTTGAGTTTAAGGAAACGCGTGCAATCTTTCAGTAATCACCAAAGGAAAATTCATTACAGTACTGCTGCTGTTTAATCTTTTACTACTCCAAAGTATAATGTTCAGTAAAAGTCATTCGCTTCGGCCATAATCATATTGTACATAATTGTACACAATTGGCCCTCAGCGTATTCTTTGAACTCTTCCAATACAGGCTTTGAGGTCCAATCAACTCAGCCGAAAAAAACAATTCTCGCATCAAAAGTATCCAAAATGAAAGAACAGAAATGTCAATTGCCAGGTTTCTCGTGTTTTACATTGCATCGGTGAGGTTCAAGGGCACCAGACGTGCACAAAGCAAACGACCACAATTTCCCATTTAAAAGTGCCGTGCAAATATTGAACAGCCACAGCATTTCAACAAATAAACGCAATTTTTCCTGAACTTCGCAGAAATAATCAGCCCTATTCTTTACCTAAAGCAATTAACAACTGCTCAAGAAGCCTTTGCTTAAAATTATGCGCACCGGTCAGGCAGGATGGGATTTTTACAGGGATTGCTTTCTAAGTTGCTCCTGATTTAGAAGAAACTACGGTAGTCAGCAGCCACATTCGAGTATCCTTAATGACCTCAGAGATCGTTAACTACCCTTGGGAGGTTAAAATTTGCAGGGTTTACAGGACCAAAAATTTGACACAAAGGCAAATGGTGCACATTCATGTCAGTAGGTTCAACCTTAAATCACCGCCACTTAGCGATAAATAAATCGTTGCATGAATTTAAGTTATGTAGCTCTACCCAGAAATCAAAGAAATGGAAAAGTCAAGTACAGCCCTGCTATTCTTATAATTTTTGAGGATATCTCGTGACGTAGCGGTACCTCGTAAATTTCGATTCCACCTTTAAAAAGTGCAAAATTGTCATGGCCTGGTTGCTTACACGTATTCGTAGCATCACATTCACCTTAGCATTGATAACTGAAATCCACACTACCAAAAGAGAGGCGTCTGTTGGAACTGCGTTCGGCTACTTTTCCAAGTTGTTTTTTCGATGATCACACGGACCCAGCTATTTTCGGATGTCGTTTTAGGATTTCCGTGATAAACGCTCAATCACAAGGAAAGGTGATTGAATAGCAGAATGCCAGTAACTTCAAAAAAATGCCGCCTTATCAATGTTGTACGCAGAATTTGTTATTTCAGTAATGTTGAAATAAACGGGACTTGCAGTCAGTCATTCCAAGAACTGAACTAGCAGAATTCACACAATAAACTGTGAACAAAGTAGTATTAAACTAAAAACTCAAAAAAAATTTCCGTAATCAATGAATGCTCGACTTAAATGAATAGGTATTTAAAATATGTTGCTTTGTTATTTAAATAGTTTAAAGCAAAAAATTACTTTGTTTTTCCTTCCTCTTTACAGTTTCGAGATGCCGCCACGCCGGTCTGCAAAGTGGGATGTTGGATGGAAGACGCAGTTGTCCAAGTTGGCGACGTCAGCATCGGATTCTCCGCTGTACGGAAGAAGGATATTAGCCGCGAACGGGTAAATGAATTATACAGACACTTGGCAAAAAGAGAATTCGTTTTTGGCCTTTTAAGAAAAATTGTATGCAGATACAGCAATGAGGTTGCAAATAGCCACGAGAGGGCACAAATTGGCTCCATTAATAATCTTAGCGAAAGCGATGGGTGAAACAGTCAAAAGGAAAGCCCTGTTGATAAGGTAGAAGAAATACCATTTAGAGCTAAAGTGTTAATCTGAAGAGAATGCATTTACCTATGAAGCCTCAATGAAAAACAAGCAAAGGCGGCGCGTTCCTTGTAATTGGACGTTTCCATACAAGTGAGGTAATAGAATAACAATGGAAAAGAAATCCATTTTGGAATAAGGTCGTGATTAATTCAGCTTTTCGATAGGTGGAAGATATTCGTTCATAAGCATCCCTCGACCATTGCACTCGTTGAAAAGGTTAGAATTCAGTATACATACGAGGGCCAATTGATGTTACTGACGAAGAAGTAATGTTTCAGGCTTATATTTCGAGAAAATACTTTAACAGTTTACTGTTATGTAATTTTATAATTGCATCAAAAAAATAATTAAGGTGGGGTTCGACAGATATCAAGAACCATCTCCTAAAGGAATCTGACATACCTGTTTTGAGAACATTGGAACCGAGAGAATGGTCAATTCGAGAGGCCGAGGACTGAAAATGAAGAAACATGCTTTTCATACGTACATGCATGCAGCACACGGTAAGCCATCTATCAGTTAGTTCCATCTAACCTCTCTGTACGCTGAGAGTGACCATATGACGCATAAAGTAGGAGCGTTAAATGCAGTCATCGGACAGAAGAATCTTAAAAATGATGGTACGAGAAAAACACGCTGTACACAGTTGGGCGACTTTAGTCTAATTTCTTCTCACAAATGCTCAGTATTCTGTACGAAGGCAACTCACATGCATATATAGCGTTGACTCACTAATTTAACCTAGCCGTCCAAAGCCAAGGAAAACCGAAAAACTTCAACTTTAGATACGATTAGGACCACAAAAGTAAGCCGAAACGCCTGAAATATCTATTGAAATGCGTTGACTTTCACCATTTTAAATGTAGCGTAGGCAGGGGACCGGTGAGGAGAAGCGCTGAAAGCAGCCTTGCCGCTCTTGTTCAGGAAAAATGCATTTATGTTTGTGCTTTCTGAGTTAGTTCGCTTCAGGGAAGAAGGGAGTTTGGGAAATATTTTGATTTTCTGTGCATCACTGGAGTCGATACCATCACCGGCGGGTGAGTCGACAACGGCTAAGGCTGCAGTACAGGCGAGCTCACTCAGAAGCCCGTCTTCCTGCTGTTGCTTTTCGGTTGACTTACTGCCCTCAGAGGTGTCGGAGGTTGTGCTGCTGACCAACTGCTCCACCGTGCTTAGATCAACGAGTGCGGCTGGAATATTGTCTGGGTTCGCCGGTCGTGCTTTCTTCGCAAAACCACCGGACGAACGAACAAGACTCTGCAGGGCAACTGAATAACAAATTAAGTTTCAAATGAATATTTGCTAGTACTTGGTTTTGCTGCAAACCACCCAAGAAAGCGGAAAAACTGAAGCTTAGCAAATGTCACTATTTTTCATTAGAACGAAATTTCTAATCAACATGATTTCTGAAAAGCTCGTAAATACAAATAGTTTCTGGGAGAGGTTCAGCGCTTAAATGCGCAATAGCGCCCGTTCATGGGTAAAATATTCCCTGTGTTCATTCTTCATGGTAGCTTTGAATTGAAAACCAATTGTAATAGTGCTAACCACCATGTAAAGGTCATGTGTTTTCCGGATTCCGTGAAGGATAAATTCTGAACTTTTAACGCACGATACGTTGCGACGTTAGTGAGAGTAGCAAACATATAACTCATAAAGACCATTTCCGTTGATGGCGAGAGAATATAAACACGGTTTACCACCCATATGAAACAGGCCGTATAGGTCCCGCTGAAGCTAATAAAGGGAACTTTTCAACCGGAAGGACGCGAAAAAAGTCAGCTTATTATTGCATTTCAGTAAGAAAAGAAAGGAACTGAAAAGTCGTAAGTTTTATATCTTTGCGGAGATTTAAGAAGCCACAATTGCAGCGCTTTTATTGGATTATCACACGTGGAAACTACCAAATACGAATCGCGTCAACTATTGCCGGAGTGGCGATCTAAAAACGATGTCATCAATGTTACTATTAATAAGAAATAAACCCCAACTTTCTAAATTGGCACCACATAACACCTTTCTACTTTCAAAGTAAGGGAAGACAGCATATTTCTAACTATACTCAGGGCTGTAAAAAGATATTACTCAAATAGTTGAGTTGGGAAAGTCAAATGTAAATGAATATAATGCATCCTTACCGCTGTTCCTTAGAGCAGTCTCGCTGGGTGACGTAGGTTCCTGGGAAGCGGGATGAGAGCTATTGTGCTCAGGATAACCTAGTGCAAGTCTTGGCCATTTAGACCCCGTAAACCAATGGAAGAGGGCCACACTCGAACAGAGAGCTGGTAGAACGGAGAAAACAGCACCCGTGCTACCCACAAAGTGCGGCAAAGCGCAAAGGGCAGCAGTGATTAGGCAGATGCGAGGTGGGTCTGGTTTGCCATCACTTCCCTTCAGTGAACAAAATGTTTACAGGTGATGATCTTATCAAAAGAGAAAATCAAATTTTGGCAACATGAGTTTACTACTTTCCTAAGAACATTAAGTGAATAAAAAATACTGCTATGAAATGGTGGATGGTTCGAAATAGGCCACTACCTTCTTCGCCTCTAAAATGCTTCCCAGCGTGGCAAAGAGACGCGGTGCATTCAATTTGTCGTCCTCCAGCATTGGGTTTCCGCTCATTGGTTCATTCGCCGTGGACATTGCAGCCAATTGCGCATCCAGACAAGGAACTATGGGTGTTCGAGGAGCCAATCATGAACTTAACGTTTCGCTTGGAGGATCAGGGTAAGTGTGTGGCTTTCGCATCTCACCGCACCTTTAAGTTCTGATCCGCGCACTTACGCAACAAATTCTTGAAAGGTGGTTTTAAGGCATTCAAATTACCGACCATAGTACACAGTGCAAAATTATGCCGCAGTTAACTAATGACAAAGATATCAAAGTAAGTTAAGGATAACCATTCAATAACTAAAACAACCGTTTACTCTATTGTAAAACTCCTCCACTGCCATTGCAAGAGAAGACAGTGGAAGTTAGAAATGTTAAGCTAATAAGTACCTGCATCTAGCATGGCTCTGGAACGCGATGGCACCATTTTTTCAATATTGGAGCGATAGTAGTATGCGGCGCATGAGAGCAGCGTTATAAAGCCGAGCCCCCGGATAAGTACCCCTTGGTCGATGCCCCTGACCTAGTAGGGACAACCGAGGGGATCATGTGAGGTACATATAGAGTGAAAGCTTACTACCTGCTTATTATTAACTCCTTAGGAATCAATGTTCATAACAAATAAAGTAAAATGGAAATTAGGCGCGAGAGAAGAAACGATAACACTGACTATACAGGTGATGAAGCCGATCGCACCGTCTATTTAAGCGAAAAAGGATATTTTTAATCAAAGGCACGCCATAGGACTTTCAAAACTCTGATTCGAGATCAACTTTAGTTTTCAAAGTACCATAAGCCGACAAACAAAAGCTTTAAGGCAAGAATTACGAAACACCAAATATATTTAATCATGAAGTACGAATTAGTGGCATTCTCACACCATCGCTCAGCACAATTACGATGTATGAGTGGATACATAGGTAGATGATGATCGACAGATGGATAGGTGGACCGTGAGACTTTACGGGACCCAATAATAGCATTTTCTGGTTCCCGTAAACACCAATAAACTACCCTATGTTCGCAATCGCAACTATCTTTGGCCACTCTGGATGTTGACTTCTTAAATCACAAAAATTAGTTGTTGGATATCGATGAGTAATTGTTGAGGAGAACTGAGAAGCCTCATACAGTGGAGCAGAAGGGAATCTGGAGCTTTGATTAGCATTTCCGCACTTGTGACGCTTATTTGAATAAACGATATAACAGGCAGTCACACTTTGGTTTGACACCTTGCATAGCAGGACGAGGTGTATTGTGCCAGTTATATATCTTATTAAGAGGAGGGAGATAAAAACTGCTGTCTAGTTTTGGAACGTGTGGGGTTAAATAGCCAGAAGTGTATTAATATGATAAAGTGCAAAACAATACAAACAATCGAGGTCTGGATAATCAACAGCACAACTACACCAAGTTTAGAGGACAGCAGGTTAGACTGTTTGTAATGAGCGAGTGATGGCCAAAACCCCGACGATATCAAACGGTAACGTGCTCGACCGGCGAAGGTAACTAAGCTAGCAGAAAACTGTACGGAGTCCTCTAGATTGCTGACATTAGAATGCATGGGCTATTATGTGTTGCGATACATAATCTCTTCTTAAATATTAGCCTTGATTTTAGTAAAGATGGACGGAAGACATTGTGCGGTTCGAGGAACCGTTTCCACAGGTCCGTATGCAGCGTTTGAACCTACCGAGATACGGGAGTTATTTAGCTTTATTGCATTAAAAGCAGTTTAAGTGCACTTGTTTAATACCAACCAGATTATCAAATCTTCATACCTGTCTATTCTGCAGCAACTCCGGTACCACAATCCATGCAACTGATAGTAACCATAAGTGGATATGATAACCGTATAGTTCAACTAACTTAGCTGAGCATGACTCGGTGGGGTGAGGATTGGATAAATTAACGACTTTTTCCAGCTCTGGGTGCTCCTTAATGAGGCGTCTGAAAGTGATGCAAGCATTAAATTAGCAAGGAAATGCATATGTGTATGAGCACGACTTAGACTTACCGAATCTCGTCTTCCAAACTCGCAGGAGCAGCCAACTTCGCAAGGCTCAATCTCATTAAGCATTCAATAAAGGCAATGTGTGTTGTCTGAAAGAGGAATGCAATTTCCCTCCAACATTTCAGTAGCTGTATATAATAAAGCGTGCATAAAGAAAGCCTTAGGAGATAGGCTAACAACTAATTTGTACGCTTATTGAGGCTAGAACTTTCAAATTTTCAAAGATTGTTTATTTATCAGCACGTGTGGTGGTCTGCACGATCAACAGGAAAAGTAAACCACTTCTAAAACAAAGTAGATTTCGTTAGAAGCCGAGTTCTACAAAAATTTCTCCCAAAACACTTGTTTTTCATAGCCAAGACGTGTCTTTGAAAGGACAAGTCCAACACAGAAGCAATAACAGCAAAAGCGTAGAGCATTATCACTGAGAAGGGCAAGAATCACATCTTAAAAGTACAAAATGAGCCCGAATATGGCTATTAGCATTGTTTTGCGCACAGCGACATACGGTTAAAGGAAGAGAACCTCTACTACAAACGAAAAATATACTTATTTCAGCGAATAATAAGTCAAGTTAAAAAATCGATTTTTAAATGTTAAAGAGTAGTTCAATGCAGGTACGCGCTACCCCAGGTTTGCCCAGTACCTGGAGTGGGATGGCATCAAATCCGACTGTACTTAAGGCAACAAAATGGGAGGTCTAAGTCAGTAAAATTAGCAAAATGTGGCAAATAAAGGCCGAAGGAATTTCGTCATCATACCTCGAGATGAATTAATGCAGTGCCATTGAGAAGTACACAATTTTAGACATGCTATAGCTAGAGTTCGGTTGATACGAAAATAAGGAATGTAGGTTCCACGAAAAGCAACCCCTATGCTGCTACCGACTGTGTACGTGGAGTGATGCGTTGCAGAAAAGAGTTCGGACTGCGTTTACTCAAGTGAAACACCTAAACTAAGCTCAATAACAAAAAGGTATTTAAATTTATGAAAGGAATAAGAATTGTTGGATGGCCAGAAGGCGACAGCTTTGATGATGCTCTGGGTGAATACAAGCGAATTCGGAAGGGTGAACACGCCTGAAGTTAGTTTTAACGATTTTAGATAGGAGCTGTTTAGCAGTCACAGTAGTCAATGCTCATCGTCCCTCCTTTAGAGATAGACAGGTAATAGGTAATAGGCAATAGGTTAGTTCTTGCAAAAGTCGTGTTTACTTAAATGTTATCAGGAGCTTTTAAAACCACCAATCATCCAGGTAAAAATAAAAATGGTTAAATTAGGTGACTATCACCAGTCACTGGTTAAAAGCCCTGGAGATTCGGGCAGAAGCGCTGGAATCCTTCAGGTGAACTCGCCTAACATTTACGAGAATACTCATTTGCTAGAGTGGATAAAAAAATATTTAACTAGCACTGCGACACGAACGACGAATGCAAATGGGGTTCAGTGATAACCCCAACGGCGTTTCGTAAATGCTACGTCGGAATGCGATAGGTTATGATACAGAGAGAAGACTTTATGATGGAGCACTACCGATTAACGGCTAAAGTTTGGAAGGAATTTCAAAGTCGACTGGAATGCAAGGATCAAGTCACCGTCGTTAATAAAACGTTTAAATGGAACACACAAAGGAGGGTTCAGGCATGAAGATATTCCTGTGCATCACGCTTGTGGCATAGCGTTTGGTGTGATTCCAAATAATATATTTCAAATAATGTAACAACCTTGAAAAAACGCATCGTTAGATCTATTTCGATTCCATTTATTTCCAAGTACTTAATATTGCAGCTTTTAATTTGTAACCTAATTGGTTTGTGCTAATTTTTACAGTCAAGGGTGGAAATAAAAGTGAGGAAATCCTATTGACTATCTCATGGGAACTCAGTGGGATGAAGCTGTTCTATATATTTTAAAATTTCTTAAGCACAGAAATAAACTACTCTACTGTACGAGCCTAGAGATTCCAAGTCTTTTCTCTTAATTGAATAAAAAAAATCACAAAGATGAACGTCATTAAACCATCGACGGCGAATATGCATCCCATGTGAAATAATTAAACCTACAAAGTGAAGTCGTGGGACTGAAAGGAAAGATATTGCAATTAACCTTAATTTAGATAAAACAAAAGATTCGCGCAAAGATGTGTCTACGCGACGAGGACCAGAAATCGGTTCAATTCACCAGTACAAAAAACTTCCACTGTGATGAAAGAAAGCACCTGTAAAATTACTGCATTCGAATATTCTGCTGAAAAATTTACTTCATCCCTCAACAGCAGAAAGGATCCAGGGAACGCTGGAATAGGAAGCGCACGCGATAGCTAGAATGCCAATCCGTCCGATTAGTCACCCAGAGTGTTGCCGCGGTGAGGGGAATGGAGACGCCTGCATTGGGTAAATCTGATGTCTGTCAACATTATTTCTCTGCTATCTGCCTTCTACCAGTCCATTTTTTGAGTCATCCAATACAGGGACTTGATAAAGTCAGAAGCAGATTAAAACAAAATTCACCAAACGCCTAATGAGCTGAGAGAAGTGGGGTTGAACCGAAAACACCTAAATGAGTGGTTGCCAAGGCATTGCTATTTGCTTTACGTGCCATGGTTAGGTCATCGCAAGTGAGTATTTTGTCTGTAAATTCCGGAAGGGCTTAGCAATGGACACACCCGAACTACTCCTACACCACTTTTATCACCAAGGCGTATTAACAAAAAATCGAGACAATTTACGCATTTCCTCGCACACGTTAAAAATAATAGCAATCAAGAACGAAACATAGCACAAACGTTCGTTATCCAAACCAACCGAAGCAAAGTTTAGGTAGGAGCCAAAATTTTGAAAATGAAAATTTGTTAATCAAATAAAGGGGCAGACACTTAAAGGCAAAAACGACCTGTCGTAAATTTTACAAGACAGTCTATACTATGGAAGCAAAAATTACAATCTTTATAAATGGGCACATAGAAATGCGGAAAGATATGCGGTGATTTCATGCTAACACATAATAGGATTGTAAATTCGGTTTCATTAATGAGGTTGCTTAGCGTTTCGCGAAAACGGAACTTTGGTTTTTGAATCTATCAGGAACGAGATTGTGTGTCCAGCGCAATTGAAGTTGAGACGCATTTTCATAAACTTGTGTCGCTATGTAAGTATAAATCCCATCCGTCGATATACAGTAATCTAATATAGTCCAACCCCCCCATCATGGCGGAATAGTCAAGTTAAAAATGGGACACAGAAAACTGTTCCTTGAAGCAGGTTATTACTGGCACGACAACAATGGTAGTCGTTATTGATATGAGGTTGTGCCTTTCCTCAAAATGTTCTGAGCATAGGGATGGCATAAAGACGACAATCATACAGAGAAGTCACTTAGGCTGTCCATGGCCGACCACGCTGCACGAGCGCGCGTACGTGCGTGAGTGCGTAAGTGCCACCAAGTAAACACGCAAGTGTGCGCGCGCCACACGGGTTATTGATCAACGTCTATTGCGCCAAGTCGGTCATCTTAGCTGGCGTATTCAGTGAAAGCGCCTGTGGTCGCTATAGTGATTTGCTGGATGGGCGATCGACGTGTGCTTCCCCATTTCAACTCCACTCAGCCTATCTTATTATTTCACGCAGTATAAACGCTGATCATTTCGGGCCTATCAAGCACAAATGTAACAAAAAGGGTTTGGAAGGCTACAGTGCTATGCTTTCCGAAATGCAAATGTGATTGATCCAATGAGTATATCATAAAAATATCACTTGTAAGCAAAAGTAACAGCAACGTTAACAAACCCTGGCATATGGGTATCCAAGACAATAAAACCAAACATAAAAACCCGAAGCGAAATACCGTGTTTATACTTCACAGATGATGTCATCCAAACATGGCCATACGTTATGAAGAAAACGTAATTCAATCGTCGTATGCTATAACTAATATAGACCCAGCCATTTAAGAACTGTCCTCCAAACGGCAATTGTGCAACATAACAAATACTATTTAACTGAACAAAGAGGTCGTTTTCATATTTAAGAGCCAAAATTGCGAAAACAAAGTTGAACAGACAAGGGTGGCAAAGATGCTTCAAACGAACAGGAAAAAAAGCCTACATCAACATCAATTTGAATCCCCAAACTTACCTGACAAAATTCATTCTTATTTGCAGCCTCTTCGAGATTATTGCAGAGTCTCTTAATATCCGGCAAACAATCAACAGTATTAAGCTGTAGTTGTTCAGAGATCACCGTAAAAGCTAAAATATTGGCATACGATGTCATTGTGCGCACAAAATGCAGGGTAAAAAACAGTAAAGCCATCGATCGCGGCAAGGTGTACCAGGAAGCTACAAGGTGTGCTCGGGTTGTCCATCACACAAATTATTCGGTCTAGTCAGTTTATCACATGGTTGGTAAAAAAAAAGATCCCTCTCGGTCAGGCAATACAGAAAATTTCATAGCCATAAAATTGATGCTAGCGTGCAAATCTTCAAAAAAAGGAAACTCACACCACCATGCGATCCTTCCTGAGTTGAAAAGATTTGATAGAGCAGCAGCATACAACTGACAGCTAATGAGACTTGATTTGAGTTGGGGTTTGAGACGATCCTATGACGTGTCACGATTAATAAGATGACACTAACAGATCCCCTATCAAACAAGTATTTGCAAACTGCAGATGCGTTTAAGGGAATAGCGCAACCAACAATCCAGCAAAACACGGGCAAATCATACGATTTTGGCGGTTCCATGATTTACCGTAAGGGAAATCACCAGCAGAACATGGTGACTGAAACGTTAGAGAAGGGCGGTGTATGGTGCAACCTCAAGCAAAGCTTATTTTGGCAAACTAAAACATTCAAAATGGTTTTCCTTTACATTTAAAAATACATTAGTTTATTAGATAAAATTATTTTTAATAGCTTTGTTTGCTATTTTGTAAACAATATCTTAATAGGAAATGATAGACATTTTAAACTTTTATTGACAAAATACAATCGTTTATCACAATCATTGATGATCTGCCTCAGGAGTGTGTACCGAAGGCCAAGCTTTATAAGCTTTTTCTTGATATCTAGTGACTTGTTTCCCTGCTTGACTATATTTGTTGCATACCGCAATAATTTTCTCTTTTAAGCAAACTGTGCAGATCTTTGAGTCGCTACAAATTAAATGGCTGCTTTCCGACCTTGCCTCCAGAACTTCCTATTGAGTTTCTAGGTCTTCTGAGCCTTACAAAAAATTTTCACTGTGGCCTACGAAGAGGCTCATCGTACTGCAAAGCATTGATACGTATTGATTCCAAATGATATATACGGTCAAACTGGATACTTGTTACTACCCACGTATTTGCGTCTTTATGCCTTTCGTATAGGCAAATTTAGTAAAACTTATCACTTAAAGAAACAAGTACGTCTTTCCCCATAGGGCGCACCTTCACTCTACGGCATGCCCCACAGACTTGAATTGTAATCATCCTACCCTCCTGTGCTCTAGCAATGTAGCGGATTTACTGCTTCTCTCTACCACTTCTAGCATCGTAACATTGGATAGAAAATTTAGCAGAAAAAGGAGACTTTTTGAGAAGTTTGCAAAAATTTGCGGGTTTCCAGTTTTATAAGGAGATTCGATGTTCGTTTCCTCGTCTGTGAGTGATGGCAGAAAATCAAACGAAATGGACTGTTTTAATGTATGTGCTTCAATGATACTGTGATACTTTGTTTGTTCGATCGTCTGTTACAGTCACATTGGCGGCCATATTTTTCTTCCCGACTGGGGCTAGCTTTGGGCCATGCCAACTGCCCCAATCCCTCTGTTGATTAATTGTTTGTATTCTGCCAATCTTTTGGCCTTAAAGAAGTCGTTTTCGAATAAAATGAGATATTGTTCTTTTTGATCCTTTATTTGCCATTCAGTCTCTCTTTTGGGCGACAATTTACACTGTTAACATACTTTTACATGAAAATGTGCGGAATTGGGGATAGATTATACTTAATTTGCCAATGCTCTGGTCGAAAATACTGGCCTACACCCGGGTATTTTGTTGTTGAATTAGAAATTTATGTAGTTTTGTAGTGCGCCACTATTTGTAGTGATTCAGTAAATGCCACTGAGCTCTCAAAAATTTTTCGTAAGCAGACATGTTTAGCAGTAAGTCCTTTATGGAAAAATGGAATGTCTGTCATGCTTGCATCTGAACACCTCAAATGGACTGCTTCCTGGATGATTTCCTCCTCATGTATTACAAGTGTCATGGCTTACCACTTGTGTTCAAAACCATTGAGTGGATAAACTGGAAATGCCTTTTCCGTGGTAGAGCAGATTGAAACCGTGATCCGCTTCAGGAACTACAAATAGTGCAAATAGCGTGCTGCGTGATCATCTAAAAATTCTGCAGCAAAGTTATGCCATGTAGCCATCAAATCCATATCGCCGATTTAACAGTTTGCTAGTCGAAATTCCCTCGGGTTCCTTAGGTCATCCTCCTTACCAAGCAACTTTTCCTTACTTGCTGGTTATTAAAAGTCCAGAATGTCTGCTTCTCTTGGCTGCCAATTTATCAACCGGTCATTGCACGGCTCCTAAGGTTTTGTATTGTGCAATGGAGTGGAAGCATTCCTAATACAAATATCCCGAATCGTGCAATAGGAAAGATTCGGATTTCAGATATCATCCGTTTATCACTTGTCGCGACAAACCAGAGTGGTTCCACGTTGCGTTCCTGCAAAGCGAGCAGGAGCCCCTTCCTGATGTGACACTGGTCATTTAAATAACCACTTAAAAAAATTTAACAGTCTTCGCATTTTGTAAAGGTTTTGAAAAACTGCCGTATTTCTAAGAATGACTTTTATCGCAACTGAGAAACTCTGAAATTCTCACTGTAGTGATTATTTGGTTAGGAGCATAATCACATTGTTGAGGTTTTCCAAAAAATGTCACCACCTCACCAGTTTCATTCCGCTAGCCAAAATCGCTTGTAGCAGTCCTGTGAAAGACTCCAGCTCGAAGATTGACCAGCACATTCATGGCAAATTACGTGGCGCTTACTGGTGGGCTCCAGTAAAAATGCACACTCAACTACGATAATAGAGCATAATGTACGAAGTACTGATAGGAGCGTGGGAGCTGGCAAAATAGCACCTCACATGCGTCGGGAGCATCGGGAAGAATCTCTATGTTGAATATTATAGTGACGGTTCCACGCACACCTTGGAGTCTGCTCAGCCCATTAAATAAACTATGACAAGCATCTGGCATTGTAAGCAAAAACACTCCCATTTGACGCGTTCGTTGGCAGCGATGTGGGCAGTCTTCAAAGGCAAACAACTGGAAGGGGAAATGAAGTCTTAATAAAAATTGTTACCCGTGTAAACCCATTGATAAAACGCAACACTGTTGAAAATAGCACTGTCTGTAGTAATAGGATGCACCTTGATGTCTTCTCAAAGATATAAAAAAAACGTAGTTTTGAAATGTCGTCATTAAAGATGGCGTGAAAGCATAGCCGAAAGTGGACGATTTGGTTAGCGGGCTAATACATCAACGAGCCTTTTTAGGACCTCTTCTTTTCGAACGCAAATCTTACTGGTACGGGCACAGTCTATGCACCTGACGTTATATTCTGCAGTCATTGATGAGCACTCGAGATAACCATTCCTAGTCTTCTAACTTCAGTGTTTAATGTTGCTGGCTTTGCGGCCATAAGCAGCCTGCTGGCATCTTCTGGCAGACTTTGCACAGACACGTCGAACAACAGTGGTAGTGTTAGTGAAAGAGGTTTATAGATATTTTGTAGTTTTTAATTTTTACATTTTGCAAATAAATGTTTCGTAAATACTGCCCCAATTAGCACTGCCTGCATCTGGTAAACTATAAAGCCAAGTATACACACAAGCTCATTACTGCCAGTAAAGCTTCCATATGATCTTCCAAGGCAGCGTAGACCGAGATTAATGAATACTTCGCCATATCGAGGTCAACTGGATGACTAACTATGGTAAATGAGAGGTCTAGCTGACCCGACTTACGTTGCCTTAAAGATTTGTTTTTCAAAGTACGATGAAATACCGCACTTTCTTATCCGTAATTATGACCAACTGTCATAGATTTTAGGTAATGTTATGGTGCCTTTTTGCTTAAATCGAGAGTGGGCACCGCAAACCGGATCGTCATCTTGATTATCCGAGCCGCAGGGTCCGCGCATGGTGGATGTGAGGCCCTGAGAGAACTCGCTCATCTATTTAACATCCCCCTCCCTTGGCTTTGGTATGGCACATGAAAACTTGATCCTGCACTATATGAGGCTTGTCAGCCCATTAGGTTTTCAACTGCATGCGCTTACAACAGTGCACACACGTCCACAAAATATAAGCCGTTGCTACAAGGATACCAACTGATGCTAGGGGAACGGAATAAAACAAGAAACGGTAGAACCAACAACTCTTGAGTGATTCAATAATTACTGTTAAATCCGCCTTATTGTTCCACCAATCAAATTGAGGTTTAACTGCGTTTTATTTTTGTAATATAGACTGCGCTACCTGGTGAAGTTCTAGACAGATTCCATTCTCAGTAAAATTGGGATATACCCATTCAGCATAAATGTCGTCTTCACAATTCCATTGCTAAATCTTCCGCTTTGTAAACTTCACTATCACCCCAAACACAAACGACAACTCACCAGATCACTATCGTCTTCAGAATGCATAACCATACAACTCTTACCTCATCATTTCCCAAGTCAGTTAAAAACGCCTCGTTTGCTACAGAGGCCAGCATGATCTGCAGGTGATCAGGACCCACACTTACAAAGGTGGCTCACTTGTGCCTTTGCATTGCTTGGAATCTCGAGGAAAAAATCCTAGGCACCTAACCTTCTGTTTGAAAGAAATTTGACACCCTGATTCATTTTCCCATTACTGGACTTAACCTGGTATCGCAAATTCTATCTCAACGCAGCCTATAGTTATCGTCAATTCTGTAGCAAAAGAGCGTCGAAATCTACTGCTGAATGACTAACTGCACATTTGGTGCTTTTCACTCGTTGATTGCCGCTCAAACTTCCTAAAATCGAAACTGCTCAACTGCTTCCACTCTGCCAGGCACCACGCAAGGAAGCAGAGAAACGCTATAATACCGGAAGAAACGGTACCACTAAGAGGATGAAAATGTGCTTACTTCTAAGACACTATTTGACTCATGCATTTTAACCGTTTAGCCTGAATGCACGGCTTTCTATGTCTGAATTAATGCTTGACAGTTAAAGCGATCAAGCACATGGAGACGCACACACACGTTGGCAAATCGTATTTGAGCAGCAAATTCCGACCGATCTTCTGACAGAAAGGAATGTTTGCCATAAATTCCCCGACCTCTCAAAAATTCTTGGTCATGGCTTTTTTAATTTAAACGCAAGCCGAAGCCTTCGAGTTAGTCGTATTCTCCTAAACTAATTCAGCCAAACTTATACCTGATTTGTGCACTAGAAAGTCTCCCAGCGAAACGAAAGTCACGTTGACCCACATCATATGCAATCCATCGAAGTTAAATTAATGCTTGTTTTGGAATAACATTCAAGAGAGGTTGGAATAAGCTAGTTGAAATTCGAGGAAAAGATCCAAGTTTAGCGAGTCGTTTTATTTGGAATTTTAAATGCTCCGGAATCTCTTTTAAGTGCTTAGCAGGGAAACTTTAGGCAACTGTATAGCAGAAAATAAGATTTCGCATTTACAACTTTCGATCGTTAAATGACGGAATTGGCCAATTCATTATTTAAGAGACTTATTGAATAGAAAGTATCAGAATCCACTATTACGACATCAATTTGATTGCATCAGTTCTTTATAAATTACCCACCGGCCTACAAGCAATTTTGGAAAGAGCAATAGAATACTTTAAGCATGTTCCTTTTTGTCAACATTGAAGATGTTGAAAGGTACCATAGCTGAACACAAATATGCAAGAGGCCCTTGGTAATACATTATCATTTAAAATGCTATCATAGTGAAACGGATGCTTTATGTCTGGCAAGCTTTCCGTATGGTTCTATTGCACATAGAGGCACGACCAATCCATTTGTACGTCTAAGTTGCGTTCGCCTTGTATCCCATCGACTTTGAGAAGTTACTGCACCTTCTGAAGGGTTTAACACTAACGGACCGTTGGGTAATGCCCTAAATAGCAATGCGTGCAGTAGCGGACCAAGAAATAACAAAAAATATGTTACTAAGGCACATTAACTGATCAAATCAATTAGGTTAATGGTATGCCACCTTAAAAAGCAACATACCGTAACATCGGAATAATTATCAGTCCAAAAGGTTGCAGGCTCTTCGTCCCACAATTCTAAAGTAGACTTCAAACAAAAAGATAGATTGTATAGTTTATATTCATCGCAAAACCACATACGTGCCCAACGAATCGAGAGTGTTTGACCCATATGGACGTAAACGCATAAAGCGGCTTCACAACGAAACTCGGAGTAGTGAAAAAGGCTGCTAAACTGTACATTTAACCAAACAAAACTGCAATCTTTATTGGTCACTCTCCTGATCTGGAACATAACCTTTGGGCCATAACAGGAATACCCCACTCCTGCCTCAATTTACTGGCAAAGGTTTTCTCGCACCACTTCGTTACACCACAAAGTTTGCTCAGTTTCATTTTGAGGATGTCCGTGGGAAAAACACACTATAAACACTTTACCACTGTCAAATTCGAAATTCGTGACCTTTGATTGCATCAATCGTGCATTTAATTAATTTCTTTTAATTAGTTCTAAGAAAAAAGTAGAATTCCTGGAATATGATGTTTTCTTATTAAATTTGTACTTATGCACTGTTTTTCTAACAGAAGGTAATACTTCCATTAAGAAGCAATAACTTCCAGAGCATTAGCTTATTTGTTGTGGTGTTTGCATTATATTGTCCTATTTTAGAATATAGCTAAATAATAGCATGGAACCCACCCGATTTCTCGAATCCAATTGAGGTGTCAGAGATGTCCTGTGGAAATCAACCATTGTAGTGGAACGGTAATCTGTAGGCTCCAACTCCGCGACACTTTTAGACTTTAATTCATTACTATGAAGGTATTTTAAAAGAACATCAAAAGTGCTTCTGACTAACCATGGGTTTCAAATTCGTTGTGCTCTCTGCACTCTTTCCAGTTCACCGGATTGGTGTGTGGCTGTTTGAACAATCCCATCAAACCTACTAGCAGCCTTTTGATGGTCAATAGAACTGCTTATTTCAAAAATCTTTTACGGACACCCTATGACACCCCAATTAGTACTAGAATGGCACTAAAAGTATTTTAGCTTAGACCACAACAGTACAAAGGGCGCAATGATCATGAACAGTTTGGATGGTACTTCACGGCCCAGCCCTTATTCCAAAATCCTCGAGCAACACTTACATCAAAAAAAGACCACGATGACATGTTTAAAGCACTCTCACCTGACCCGTTATCGTACACAACCTCTCTAACCACGTTGCGCATCACAATCTAAATAATCACTACGCACTTTGTAACGCTTAAAAAGATATATTGTGATGTTTGCTTTCCAAGTGTATTTTAGGTCTACCCCTCTTGTGCATTCTCGTCAATAATAATAGATCGATCAGGGCTTGATCGAATGGACAAACATTTGACTGTTACAAATGGTTGAATTAAATTGTATAGGTTTGCAAACCCAGGCTATTCTACCAGAAACAATTCAAACAAATGGGTGGCATTTGCCGATGTAATTAAGCCCTTTATCAAAAAAACGAAACACAAGATAAACATTGATGCGACAGTAGGCTAAGTTCATCAACACATGAAAAGGGCTTAAATAGGATAGGAATAAGACGTACACAACCTCCTCCTGTACTCTCGCACTTAGATCCCTTGCTCTCACGCCTAAACAAGCATTTCGTTGTAAAATAAAATCATCGGGGAAGAAAAACAAAAATTAAGAGCGGTACCAGTATCACACGCAGTCGAAACTTTCGCAGAATGTAGGCAGCGCAAAGACTCAGAAGGCATATTGCCGTCGAAAAAATTTTGCTTCCAATACTTTACCTATTTGCAAAGAAAATAACATCCTCTTTGAAACTATGCGTCATAACGAACTGTGGTGCTGGGCAGCCGATATCACTTATGAGTACATATTTGGGATAATTGACACAGTAATAAGCATAATTTATGTAGCCCAAAATGTCCATAAAATACCGTAAGTGTCGTAAAATGGAATACTATCATTTTGTACCTCTCTAACAGTCAGTAATGCACCAAAATTAGCTGGAGCACATCTTCCGTTTAAAACTTACCTCAATTCAAAAAAGCAAAAATATAACACAAACAGGAGTCAAAAAAACCAACTTTCAAAATTTTGAAAAATAAAACAATCACTTTACGCAAAAAAGTAGCATTAGGGCATTAAAAATTATGAGAAAATCATTTTTTTTGATAAACCTGTACGCCAACTCTTGGCAGATAAACATATAAGGTATTTACACCTCAAGTGCACCAGCGATAAGCAATAAAAACAATATTTAAAAAAAAACTAAAGTGCAAAAAAAATAAATAGATGCCAATGCAAAAGTGACAGCTTACATGATTCAGGTGTATGAAACAAGCAGTGTCTCAACAGCAAAAACAGGAATAAAAAATACACATTTTTAGCTGTATTACCAAAAAACAAAGTTAAAAAATAGAAATATTGAGCTGAACATTTAAGAAGATATCCAACGTGAGCAACGGTACCTACACTAATCTATACAAACGATGCAACAAACAAACGTGCAATGAAATGTAGTCAATTAAAACAAGAAACAAGATAATAGTTTCAAAAAAGAACAAAATCTTTGCAACGACATTTCAAATTCCTTAACTTGCCTAGATTAGCCTACGAATCATACTTTAAAAGAAAAGCTTTTTAAAGCAATGCACTAGACAAATTTATTTGCTATAATTTTTATATAGACATCACTCCCCGCCAAAGCCGAAACTGACAAATCTTAAGCAAATGAGGCACTTTGCAATCCTTTATTATTATGCAATAATATTAATACTATGCAATAAATCGCAAAAAAAACATGTATATAACTAGGGCGACCCGCATTTGTTCCACCTGACACTATTATTCAAAGTTAGTCAGCTCCGTAAATAAACTTTGTAGCTTCCTAAAAACACAAAAAATTAACTTTTAACTTTGACAGGCATATAAAGGGCAAACAATCGCAATTTAACGAGCATGAACAAACGTGATGTACATAAAATTCTAGTGTCAGAAATAGCAGATCTTCAAAGACCAGTTTATTTTTTTGCTATTTTAATTTCTTACTTATATGTGTGCAAGTCGGCAGAACTCTTTAACAAAATTCGAATCGTTTAGCAAAATGATTAGGTGTTAATCAATGCATGGGCTTGTAAGACGGTGAGGGCCCGCTTTCTACATATTGCGCAACTATGTCAGATCTACCCCGAGAATGCGCCAACACGATTACGCGACCTTTGAAGGAGAACCACCTAACTAACTATTTGAGACTGATGATGATCGAAATAGGCGAATTTTTAAGTGCCAAATAATAGTAGTGCTAACTTTAGACTAAACAACCGCTAAAACATATGTTTTTTAAGTCTTTAATTGCAATTCGACTGAAGTCGCTATCATAACGCTGAGTCATATCGTTTTGTTTGTTTTAAAACTTAGCCAAAGCGCAGAAACAATTTAAACAATAAATAATTTTTAAAACAATAAAATACAATTTTTTATGCTTTTAGGTTTTTTTACTAATGAATTTTGAATTCTGATACCTATTATTTCGCTTATCTATTCTGGTCTGAAACGCGCAGTATTTCAGTTGGCTGCCTTTGATGTCTTTTGATGGCTGAGAGCATTAAGGTTGTTTGTCGTGTGAGGCCGCTAAATGAAAATGAAAAATCAAAGGATAATAACTATTGCGTGAGCTTTCCTCCTGATTCCACGAATCTGATACGCTTGGTAAGATCCATAATTATCTTCCTAATTGCGTGTGTCCATAGGAAAAGGATAAAACTTACGCCTTTGACAATGTTTTTCAACCAAAAACACAGCAAATCGAAATTTACAATACAGTGGCTAAGCCTATTGTTGCCGACGTGCTCAATGGATACAATGGCACTATATTTGCTTATGGGCAAACCGCTAGTGGTAAAACCTACACCATGGAGGTTTGATTCCCTTTTAAGTTTACTGTTTGATAGGGAGTTCTTGGGGACTCTGATTTGCAGGGGATCATTCCTAGAATAGTGCACGACATTTTTAACCATATATATCATATGGATGAAAATCTAGAATTCCATATCAAAGTTTCCTATTTTGAAATATATCTGGATAAAATTCGTGATTTACTTGATGGTAGGCAAAAGCGAATGGCTTGAACATTTTTCTAGTTTCTAAAAGTAATTTATCAGTGCATGAAGACAAGGATCGGGTCCCTTACGTTAAAGGTGCAACGGAGAGATTCGTTTCGACTCCAGCTGAAGTATTTGATATTATTGACGAAGGAAAAGTCAATCGTCATGTTTCAGTTACCAGTGAGTCTCAATAAATGCAGATATTTGATCTTTATGCATTTTGCTGGCGTCTCGTTTAGTCTTGCTATTGTACTTTTCATTTTACAGATATGAACGAGCACAGTTCTCGCTCGCACTCAATTTTTATGATTACGGTTCGTCAGGAAAACCTTGAAACGCAGAAAAAACTTCATGGCAAGCTGTATTTGGTTGATTTAGCCGGTAGCGAAAAGGTTGCAAAGACCGGCGCCGAGGGTAGCACTCTTACTGAGGCTATGAATATTAACAAGTCACTCTCGGCTTTGGGCAATGTCATCAATGCTTTGGTGGATAACCACGTATGTGTATATCTCCCTGGTATTAAAACGAAGATGTGTTGAAGGCGGGTTTAAACTTTTCCTCCCCATTCAGGCCCACGTTCCTTATCGTGACTCAAAGCTCACACGGATCCTACAGGAGTCACTGGGTGGCAATGCCAAAACAACGATGGTAATTTGTGTTTCGCCATCAAGTTATAATGAATCTGAAACCAAGTCCACTCTTCTATTTGGCATGCGAGCCAAGACTATTAAGAATATCGTAACCGTTAACGAAGAGTTAACTGCAGATGAGTGGCGTCGACGGTATGAACGATTACAAGCGAAGGCTCGTCGCATGAAAGAGATAATTGCTCGTCTTGAAGCCGAATTGAAACGCTGGAGAGCCGGTGGGTCACTTTACAACCGCATTTTTTATTTTTAAGGGCTTTGTTGTTATAATGGTTAATTATAGACTTTAATCTGCTCTACGCACTTGAATTGTTTCACCTCATTGTAACTTCCTCAAGTAATGCATTGTTGCAGGTGAAAGTGTAAGCTCAACCGAATGGGTTGTTGCTATGGAACTCGAACTGGAAGAAGAGGCAACAGGGGATGGAGTAGCGCCAGAAACTCCCACGGGTGCGCCTTCAATGCCTTCCACAACCGAGACGACTCCGTCTGGTGCTTTGGCTAGCAGACCCATTCATTTGTCTTCGTCCGGCGCCGGTGTTCCTGGTAGGAGTATAGACTCAATCATGTGAACAAAGTATCATTTCTATCTTTTTCATCGTAACCTTGTATCATCTTCAGCCGGAGTGAGTGAGGAGCAGCTCCATGCTCTGTATCAGCAGCTCGACGATAAGGATGATGACATTAATAAACACACGCAAACCATCGCTCGCTTGCGCCAACAGTTGGAGGAACAGGAGGAAATGCTTCGTACCGCTCGTCTGGAAGCAGAGACCAGTCTTGCTGATGTTGCTCAGCTGCAGGTAACGTCTGTCGTTCGCATCCATGCAGTGCTAGCAATTAAGATAGGTTAGTTTTAGTGATTTCCTGATCTAAAAGTTAGGTACTTCCTTTCATTTTGTTTATGTCTCGTATTGACTTTGAGCCTTTTGCCTTATTCATAAAAATTGTCTTTTGTTTTTGTTTTTACCTATCTGTTACTCACTGTTAATCTTTAGTCGCTCCCCATGACAGTGGTCAATGACTAAAGTTGAACCTGTATTTTATGATTTGAAAATGCATCATCAACTATATGGGTCCTGCCGCTTCGGTTTAGTTTACTGTAGTTAAACTGCGTATGCTTAGCCTTCTCAGTAGCTCTATGCAGAATGTTCTCTGTTGTTTGTGCTTCTGTATTCTAATGCATTTTATACCTTTCTCTTGCTGCTCACTCTTGAATTTCTGTTGGTTATAATACGCTTCATTCATCATGTCGCTGCACTGTGCGTAATACTCCAAGTGTCTACCATGTCGAACAGTGTCCGACTGTTGTACTCATGCGACGAAGTTTCCCTTCGAATCTGTTTCACCAGCGCTGAATTCTTATTTTTCGCAACGAAACCCATTTGGTTTTCGATTATTTCGTCTCCTCTCATGTATTAGCTACTGGTGGAATGTCGCACGCGTTCATGAATACCATGGCGATTGAGTGGCGTGCTCATGTGTGTCTGTACCTTTCTGCTGTTTATTTTCTGCGTAGCTTTGCGTTACCATGACGATATCCATGGGTAATAAAGAATCACACCTACATACATAATATATTTTTCAAGGCATCACATGCAGTTTGTTTGGTTTCCGTTTATGGGATTTGAACTTGTAATTCTCACCCAGAACTTGAATGATGTCTTTAGTCGATCATGTGGTCAACATCCATTCTTAACGTACGTTCTCAAGGTCTCACAAGGTTGTATATTTTTTAACACTATCCGTGATTGTCGCCCAAGGGTCGCATACATTATGAAGAATTCCTACATAGCTCCTCGCTGTCAGTTAATGAGTGGATCTCTGCATTCCTCAATAATAATATTCGTGTTGGATCTATTCATAGGCGTTTGCAGTTTACTTTTTACTTTGCAAGCATTTCTTATGCAGTAACTGGATTAGATATGACTATTGAGTTTTCACAATTTAGGCTGAATGCCAATCGAGCAAAGAGGAGGCAAAGGATATTTTGCAGGCTCTTGAAGAGCTGGCCCTTTCTCACGACCAGCGAGAGGCCGAATTAGCTACTCGCGATCGTGAGATTGAGGAGATCAAGGAGCAACTTGCTCAAACCTCCCTCATTATTAATGGCAAGGAGAGTGAGGTACAGCTGGCTCGCGACACTCTCGCCGCTCAGCGCAAGAAGTACGCCGAAATCCTTGGCGCACTCATTCGTGATGTTCTCGATGTTGGAGAGTGCATGAGCAACCAACTCCAAGTAAGCTTTCCGAGGCGAACATCTTTCATTCGAGCCCCATCATCATTCCTTATGTGCCTTATGCGCGCATCCATTTTTACTGTCGATTACCTCTAACTCTACTTTTGCCGCTCTATTGCTGCTATCGCCTAATTTTATCCTTAGAAACCGAATGTTAACGTTGGTGAACGTCTGGATGAGGAAGTGACAGTTATGCGGCTTTACATGAACAAGATGAGGACAGAAGCTAAAATGCTTCACTCACGAGTTAACCAATTGGAGGAGGAGAGGGTGCAGAATGTGCAGCTTTTGAGAAAATCCGAGGACGAGGCTAAGGAATACGCGATTCGTGTTAGAGAGGTAATTCCTACTTGTTCTTCAAACTCGCTTTAGGCCCCCTATGAAAGTTGATTTTTTTTAACGGACACTTTGCGTTCCCCTTTTGTGCACCTCCAAACTATTCTAGTTTTTAGGTGGGCAAATCATGTCATCAGTACACCAAATATTTAAACTGGGCAATAAGTGGTGCGTTGAGCGCTTGCATATCATTATCACTTATACTTATTTTATTCAGCTTGAAACGAAGGTACAAAGCCTTACGGACAAAGTGGATGATTCAGATTCTCGCAAACGGCAACTTCAAGACCTGGTCGATAACCTGAACGCCGACGTTGCTAAGTTGCGTGCCAACGAGCAGCTATTGGCTGGCTCTGGTTCAACCAATAAGGAGATCCTTGCAGGACAGTCGGAAATTCGTGTTAAGCTAGACGAGGAGTTTAAACGTCAAAGTGAACAGTATGCGCAACAAGTTAAACATCTACGTGACGAGTTGGAGACCAAGGACAAGAAATTTGAAGAACTCAAAGAGCAAGTGCCAATGTCCTCTAATTTAAATGTCCGCTGCTTATCAAGAATTTAGACTGACTAAGCGTTATGTAAAACAATGTTATTTTAACCTTATTTCATTGTGATGTGGGGTTAGATTCTACATTTACCATAAGGCTAATGATATGTATTCAGCAGGTTGACATTTTCCTGTGTTTCAGTGAATTGAACCACGTGAAGCTACAGTACGAAAAATCCTCCGAAGAGAGTTCTGCTCTCAAAAAGCAGTTAGAGACTGCAACACTTCGTCTGGAGGCCGTCGAAAAGGAGGAAGCTCGACGTGAGCAGTCGAAACAGGACCTTCGCGCTTTGGAAGAAACTATGGTTAAGGAGTTTAGCACTCTCGCCACTCTGCGTCGCCTTTTTGTTGAAGACTTGAAAAGTAGAATTAAAAAGGTATAATCTCTTGTTTATCAATTATTAACTATTTTCATTGTGTTTCTTGTAGAATGTTGCTTTATATATATGCAGAGTTCAAATGCATTTGTTTTTTGACTTACCAGTCTACGAGTCGGATGAACGCAGCTAAGGCGGCTGAGGCGGCTGCAGCTCAGCAGGAAGGCGAAAATGCCGAAGTCGCGGGTCTGAAAGAACTCATTGGCGAGGAGGAGGAGGACGAGTCAAGTCAATGGGGATCACTTGCTCAACGCGAAAAGATCTCCTTCCTAGAGAATAATCTGGCCAAGTTGACTAAAGTGCACAAGCAGCTTATCCACGACAATGCCGAACTTCGCTGCGAACTGCCGAAGCTGGAAAAACGACTTCGAGTGAGCGCTTTTTCTATTGCTATTTATCACCGTTGGCATTCATAAAATTTTTAGCATTTGGCAGGTCGCTGGCTGTGTACGATAAAGTTGTGTTGGTGACCAAATTCACCTACTACACGAAATTTTGACTTCATGCGTTATATTAGCACAATTTTGTAGTAACTGAAATAGGATGCCTTGTTTGGGGTTGGCATGGGTATACTTATTAGTTGACTAACTCATTCGAAATGTCACCAATCACGTTTAGTTATCATAGTTGGATTTTTTGATCCCGTAATCCTATTTGTGCTTTGTAATTGTCCCCAAGTGCCCGTTAATTTTTTCCCTTAAAAGTGGTTTCTTTATTTGAAGTGTTGGCCTTATTTGTGAGTACAATTCATGAATAATTGTCAGATAGGATTCCCAGTGATTGAGCTTGTTCTACCTGTCACAGATCTGTGCCTTTAAAAATATCAATTTGTGTTCCCATTTCCACCAGTATGCTTATTATTGTGAATGAACTTCAGACAATAGTTCCCAATTTAGCCTAGATCCATTCAACCCTTGGCCCTTTCTGCTGGACGTATCTTTTGCTGACTGGAAGACTGGTGACTTTGGCGTTGGTTATGCGTATTCGGTCCTACGAGGCTAATTCAAACTCCTGATTCTTTTAATCATTCTCCACATGCTTGCTAACTCAATTATGAAAATATGAGTTTGGAATTGTTATTCCACATAAAGATGTCGTTTTTTTTCACTACAGTCGACGGTGGAGCGTGTGCGCAGCCTGGAGATGTCACTGAAAGAGGCAAAGGAGGGGGCAATGCGCGATCGGAAACGATACCAGCACGAGGTAGACCGCATCAAGGAGGCTGTCCGTCGCAGACAGACGGGCCGCACTGGCAACCCCTCGGCCATGATTGCCAAACCCATCCGTGCTGGCCAAATACCTCTCACTGCCGCAGTCGGTGGTGGTGTCATTGGCGGAGGGTACATTCGACCTTCCTAAACCGTTGTTTAAGCACTTCTCCCTCTCCTCCCCTCCCCCCTCCTCGATATCCTATTTCGTCTGCTCCTCTTGTGCTGCTGCTCCCGCCATCATCGCTCTGTGCATCAAATCTGGCTGTGGACGTTAACGAAATCCTCTGCGCCCTATTTCACTCTCTTCTCCCTTTTGGTTCTTCGAATTGGTGTCTGTCACGCGGTCCTACATTACTCTTTAATATCCCTATCTTCTTTTTTCTTCATCATCTTCCTATCATTGTGTTTTGTTTAGCATTTCAATATATTGCCACTGTTTGGGAAGACAAGGGAATTATATTTTGTGCGTTGGAGTTCAGTCTAACAAGGTGAAAGGGGCTGGTAGATAGTTGGCTTGTTAAGGAGATATGCATGTGGTGTGAAAATGTTAGTATATATGCTAGCGAAGCAGTATGCATATTTGATGGGTGCCTGCCTCTGAAGGCATCACAAATATGTGGTGAGACTGCCACTGTTTTGTTATTCGAAGTCCCGGTAACGTTGTGATTATTATGCAGGTGAGATGGAAGTTCTTAAGTATTGATGTTTGCTGCTGTGAATTCTCAATTTTTTTTGCACATTGAAGAGAGCCAGCACGGTTTTCCACATTGAAAAAGAACGAACGGAGGCTGAAGTGCTTAACCGATTGCAGAATATGGAACTTTCCGAACAACACTGTTAAAGGATAAAGAAAAGGCCAATTTGTTGTCGTATTTCACTAAAAAATGGAAGCCAAGATGCAGCCAATGAGGCACGGGTCGTTTTTTTCCAAAACATTAGTAGCCCCGTCCGCGCATGTTGGAGTGACTATCCCGCACAACGAATTGACTTCAGCTATCACTCATAGACGCCCACTCTCTTCTTCAGGATCAAGCAAGATATCGTGGGAAAAGAATAGCAGGCGGTGGGCTCGAGCACAGCTTGTGTAGGCCTATGATTGATTTGGTAACTGAAAATCTTAACGTTACAAGGAATCTAGTCGAATTAATTTTGCTCTTGTTTTGCGCTGAACACATGCGCGAAAATCAAGTCAAATCGATTCCACTTTTGAGGTGTACTTCGAAGTGCATAGACCACTTTTTTTGGACAACACGGATCGGCCCATAACAATGTTCTATTTATCTTTGAGTAAAAGTGGCCCATTCCCATTTCCGTTTACTTTCTATGTTAACGGAATCCCTGAGGTGAGCTGTGATTAATTTCCCTTCTAATAGGCACGATGCGCAGTCCATTGGTATGCGAAAGCTTCTGGCTGAAAGTACTTGAACCATCTCCTCGACCCCGTCCCCTCTTCCATGTCATGGAAATGATGTTAAAGCCAACTCATACTGAATGGGTTTCAACATCGTTTAAGAAACGTAATGGCTACAGCATCCTAATCAGCGCTTTACCCCAAGACGGGCACAAAGTAAACTAATGCATCGTCGTAGCTGGAATTTTTGGAATCAGTTTAGTAACTTCGGGAGTACGGTTCATCTAAAACTATGGACGACACATCATTCATGATTTTAACTATTGGGGAAGCCTTTAAAGTAGACCGCTACTATAGCTAAGACAACAAATCTTCTGGGTAACATTCCAATTTTAATTTGTGAAGCGACATCAATGCCTAACCACATCAATGTTAGAGGACCACCTCAAGAGCATCGCATCAGATCAAACAGATGCACGTTTGTTCCCTTGAGCAAAGTTACGCCCTGTACAAGTCTTAAACTTCGCAAAAAAAGGTTGAGAAGCTTTCGAAGATGCGAGTCGTATTTTGACAGATTCATTGGGTTGAAGCTGTTGCTTACAGCTCGTACGTGACTACCGGTAGATCTAAAATGGTGGTATGGAACTCCAACGATCCTCTCACGGGGATGGACAAGCAAAGACGGTGACATTTGGGGAAGAGGAAAAAGTTTAAATGCCGCTAGGGTAATAATACAGAAGAGGAGAAAGGATAGGACTGTGGGTAATGTGTGTGTGTGTGGGCATAGATGTTTAAAACTAGATTGAGAGGTGGGTAAGCGAACTGTACAGGCGAGGATAGGAAAAGCGCTAAGCCCCCATCAACGGGTGAATGAGCACAGTGGAACGAAGATGCCAATAGGCACACTCATGCCATCGGGTGCTCTTGAATAAGGAAGCGCAGGATGTCGGAAAGCGAGACAATCCCCAGAACGCACTGTGTCTCATCCACTACAACTAATCGGTGAACCTTAAAAACCGCAGACAACGAAATAGTATGAATGCGTTAGTCATCTCGTCAATCCACTGTAAAGATAAAACAAAGTACTACATATGTTAAATAACGCGCCACATCAAGGTTAATGCGTTCGCTAGACTTAAAATAGGTACGGTGCTACAGCATGAAAATTTAAGTAAGCCCTTCCGAATTATAAATTCACAAAAATCAGAAACAACAACTCACTCCAGCGTCAACGATGGTGTCGATTATCTCCTTCAAAGTATTGCAGAGCTTGCAGGTGGCCACACCCTGAAACTTCTGCTAGGGGAGATAACAAATGAATGCAGAAGAGGACGATAGAAGCTGTGCAGAAATTAATAGCGGTTTTCAATAGAATTATTGATTTTATAAAATAAATGACAAAATGCTAGCTTTCTCTACAGTAACGGAATCAATTAAAGCTTCAGGCAATTGGAGGAGCGACAAAAATACCGCCTTAATTTTTATCCGTCCCAATTCGTAATGATTTTCGAGTTGCTCCACGATATCCTATTGGCGTAAGCGCGCTTGTGGCAATGAGGTTCCGTTTTTTAATGGGCATGAAAAGGGAGCATTGGAGCACACGTCCTGACGGCCGATAGGGTAAGGTAAACTATAAATATGCGACTTGACATTCATATCCATGAAAAGGAATAACCTTTATTTCGAAAAACGCCAAGAATTGAGAAGAAAATGGTACTAAAAGGATTGTAGAATAGGTAGCAGCAGTTAGCAAACCATTAAAGCAGCGATCAAAGCAGTGATCAAGGCTTGTTGGAAACCAGCCTTGGTTAGAAATCCCTGAAAGCAAATTTCAGCAAATACGAAGAGAAATCATTAGAGGTCCGTTCACCATTCTCAGGCATGAAAACCTCAGAGTTTGAAATATTTGGTAATCTTTTTTACGTCACCAACTAAGGCAGGCATGGATAGAGAACGCAACGGAATTGTAGACGAGTCAAAGACCAGTTCCAACAATAATCAATGTACAGAAACTGCCTCATTTTTTTGGTCTCGACGCAAACATTTTTGGAATGGAGACATCACAGAGAGGACTAGCCGGATCTTAGCAGCAATAAAAGGCATGCCACAATTAAATGAATTTAACCTAATTGTATGCACGATGATACCGTTGGGTGGGAAGTTTGTGCAACAAAAGAAGGCAAAATGGGGAGATGGACAAACCTCACGACGGTATCGTAGGGCGTCAAATACGGTGATTTCAAGGTTGTCATAGCTTCGTGTGGCGGCAAGGTTCTGGAATGGCAGAATTCATTGAAATCAAAACTAATGCATAAGGCAGCGATTTAGAACAATTTATGCTTTGTGGCGTCTTATTTGCGAAATTAACTTGCACCATTCTATTATGCAACCAAAACTTACACCAGAGATGGAATAGAGTGCAATGGCGCAGGATTCATGCTATGGAGCACTATACTGTTGAAAGGTTCTCATTCAGAATGCTTAATTTCACTTTCACAGCATATTTTTTTTAATAGTAACACAAATAATGCAGCAAATGTACGAAATATATTTTACAAACACACCCAAATAATAAAACAATCCTCGTTGGGTGTGAAACAGTTTACTGATACTTTTCGCAGTAGGAAAATGACACTTAAGCTAAAAGCATCAGCGCATTTTTACAGTCAAAGCAAATATATATGTGTACTCCAAATAGGCATGTAGAAAAATAAGAGGCATGGTTCAATGTCCTTGCTGTTGACTGTTGTTGTGACAATCCAAGTTTATTCCCGTGGTGATGTATTTTGGTGATTACACTACTCTCCAACTCTCAAAGGCAGTGTAGAAAAGGACGTATTGCTCCAATTCAGGAGCTACATGGGGCCGAATTTAAAATAGTAACGATAAGACTAGAAAGTTAGAACTTAGTAGGAGTTCCCCAAAACATCCTTGAAAGCAATTGCGCAATCTTTGAGAAATCATGATCAGTATAAAATGAAAGGTTATTAAAAATCCGGAAGTTAAAAATCGACTAGATTAACCTCGCGTTCTTCCATGAACTACACTTTGCAACATTTACTAAAGACTAACCAGTAGAGAAAATATTGTTTGCGAAATAAATTTTAAGAAATTTTATGGAACACTGCCAGCTTTGGATTTTTTTTCAGCGTTAACTGAGTCAGAAAAGTTAATTTCATTCTTAAAAACGGCAAAGCGCTATAGCTACTAATTAGATGCAGAAAACAATCAGTATAAATTGTGTTTTAGGTCCACTGAAATTCACAAGGGAGCGGTCGGTAGGTTTCTGGATGCCGCGCATGATTTGGTAAGAAATGGTCGAGTCTATTTCGAGTGGAGAGCTACCGTAAGAGCAAATATGCAGTGTCCACAACTTTGTCGTTGGAATACAGCCTGGATAATACGCGCAATTAAAACCAGACACGCCTATTGTTACAAAATGCACACAATTGTTCGAAAAGTTGGGTAATTGATGGACATTTGTGCCGAGAAATTCAATGACGAAATTCACATGCGGCTGAATTTAAATAAGTACCATGTGTATGCAGCGTTGAAACGGAGATAAACTAAGACCTTTGTTTTCAAGACAATCCACTGATGCTGAATACACGCAACAAGAAGCAAGTACCAGTAAGCTGGAATTTGCCGAATGAGATTGCAAACAATAGATTTTCAACTCCAAAAGCAGCGGATCCCGGTTAACAGGTGTTGGACACTTGGAAACACGCAAAAACAACTAGATCCTCGAGCCATACTAATTATTGCATTGGAAGGCGAAATACGCACTTTCCATTTCAATGTGAATGCTGAAAAAGTGAGTTTTTTGTTTATCAAACCAGTGGGTGACGTGATGATCGCGTAGGATAGGCTTCAGGTCATCACAGTGACCACATCACCATATGAAAAGCACGAAATGGATGCTAATGTTCAATAAGGCTGAATGAACTAGTGATTTCACTTATGTGAATATTATAAAATTCGCAACATTTCTCCAAATGACAAAGGTTACGTATCAACCACACTTAGAAGGCCAGCTAAACGCAGCGGCAGATAAAAATTGGGATTGAATGAACGCAAATACTAAAATAACGGCTGGGACGGAAAGGAGATGCGATAGTTATATTTGGGCACATCAATGATCCTATCATAGGCACGCAAAACTTGCGTAAATATCTTGCATGCACTTCCTGAGCTTGAAATTATATTCACAAGTAGATGTGCGGCGAATAAAACACATCAACCAGTTCGTGAAGCACCTATATCCACAGCATCATTGTTGATCTGTGTAAGCTGTTTACGTTAAATACGTGTGAAAGATGAAACGCTCCAGTACGCTGCTTTTCGCTATTTGAGTTTGCATACAGGTAGCCAAAACAAAGCTTTAGCATTCCCACCGCCCTAATCAGCTTGCTCAGCATATGTGAAAATGAAATGACAATGAAACGAAGTTGCAGATGAGGCTACACATTTAATACAATAAATCTTTAATAATAAATGAACGCACTAACTTCTGTTGCCTAAGTCCTAAAGCAAAACTTAGCAAATGTACCTATCGCAAAATCGACAAGGGAAATAGCTGCGAATTTTAGAAAAGTTACTTACAATAACGTCGAACTTAGCGTATATATCGACAAGGCGTCCACTTCCATCAATAACAGGGAGAGCTGAGACACGATTTTCGACGAATACCGTGAGCACACGATGAAGTGGCCAATCGGTTCCCACGCAGACCACATTCCGCATCGTCCCAATCGGCAGGTTCTGCAACTGCTCCATCATGAAAGTCGGCATTGGAAGCTTGGGCATCTGCGGGGGATAGGACGTGCAACCATGAATTAATAGATGAAAAATTAGGAATATGGAAAATGTTGCATAATAAGGGGAGGAGCGCAAATCAAACAAGACTCCATGCCGACCGCATAATGGTGAAACACTATGCAGCCGTGATACAAATGAAATAAGTAGCAGCAACATTGAAGAGGCAGAGCCCAAAGTACATGAATCTTGACAGAAACAGATATATGGAACATATTCAACACCATTCGTCGACAAGTGCAAAACACATTGAAATAAAACTTGGGCGAGTTAATAGGATAGACGATAGCTCAAGGAAAAAGCGGCATTGGGTGCGATGAAAATTGCTGCACAAAATTGAAATATCATCACATATTTGATGGCTGCTGATACGCCTGTAACAAACCATTGTGGCATTAAAACTAGAACCCGTGGCACAGATGCTTTCGATATAAAATTATTGGAAGCAGAACACAATCTGCACGAAATCTTCAATCATGTAATTCCTTCGAACTTTTGCCAAAAGTGAGGTATAGCTATACATCATAAATTGACTGACAAAAGTCATCATAAATAGAATTAAAACCAAAAAAGAATGCAATCAGAGAGCATTAAAGTGAGAAGCACGGTCTTACGTCCCTTTACTCAAAGCATATATAGATGCTTAGATATTCTATCGAGCTGTTTGTTCTTCACTTCAAATGTTTGTAGGACGGCATCCGTGGTCCGAATTTCTATGTGCGTAGTTTCTAATGTGCTGAATTCTGGCTGGGCAATTAAAATCCCGATCGAAATAAAACAAACCGAGGGTTGATCACTCTAACACAGATTCATAAAACACGGTACTGAACTCGTGATTAACTATGGACTTTGCAGCCAGGACACGCATCATATAAATTAACAATTCAAACCAAACGATCTCAAGCTTAAAAATCTCGTCTAAATAGTCAAGTTAATTACCGTGCTTTAAATATGATTATGGTTTATTGCTCGCATAGCGATGACACGATATCTGATGAAATATGGGCAAAACCTATCCTTGTAATACTGAATAACTAGAAATAAGAAACATCGCACGATGCAAATACAACAAATTTCAACAGAGAAATAGGTAAAGGTGAACGTATGTCCTCAATATTATGATTAACGTTTGTCAAAAGAACGGTCACCATGCAGCCCGGATGGGCAAAACATGTATGCGACATAACTACCCGGATCGCTATTAGTTGATGGGACCGACGGAGGAGAAAGGGAGAAAATAACAGCAAGAGTGCAAACAAACTCACGTTGAAATGCAGATACTTGAGGAGGCGCTTGTGAGTGAGGATGTGGAGTGGATTGCCGGTCTGCGGGTCCAAAATGGGGAGACGGTGTACCTTGTGCTCTAGCAGCATTTGAACGGCGGCCAGGAGAGTTCGCTCCGGCGTTATGTAGATCAGAGATGGTGCGTAGTCAGACATTTGTTCTACAAACCAGACCAGGGAAAATGAACCCCATCAAAACCATTGCAAAAATTTGACGAGAGGTAATGGTGTTAGAAATACGGTAGTAAAAAGCGAAGCACGGAACGTGTCATTTTAGAAGTACCGTTAAGACAGCAAACAAAATTCCGCGAAAAAACCCAGGAAAGGTGCAGTTTGTTATCATGTACTGAAAGAGGCTGTCATTTTAACATAATTAAGCTTACACAAGTACCATATAGTATTCAGTTGTGTTTATTCTAAGCGCAGTAAGCTAAGTACAGAAGTAACAAAGGCGATAATGTGTAATCAACCAAGCCCAAATGCCCACTGGATGATAGAATTCCATACAAAATAAATACGATTAAAATAAATTAATTAAAAATTATCTTTCCTATCAAATGAGGAAAAAATTGTCAGAAAACTATTTGAACAACGGGGCCAAATGAATGCTAAAGTGTGTGTTTACATAACAATGGCACCTAATTGTACCATCAAACTAAAAAGAGATCAAAAAACCAAGGCGAGGAGGGAAACCACCAACAACAGTGGTTATTAAAAAAGTAATTTATTCTTTAAGCAATAAAATGTTTAAAATATCATTGTGCACAATGAAAAACTAGGAAATGAAACTGGTTTACATAATTTAGGCGTACACGACTAAGGCAAAAGTAGAACTTATGATCAAGAAATACAAACGTCATTCTAACATAAACGGGATGCTTTTTGGAATATAAACTGGTCAATAGACCGGTAAAATAAGCTCTTTACACAGAAATGGGGCACTTCTGGTCATACACTAACACATGATATGTAGAGATGCAGGAGAATTTTAAAAAGACTTAGCAATACATAACTACCAGATACTAACAATTAAGGTAACTAAGGTTAAAACTTCGGGTCACAACTATTGGAAATTATGACTGTGGAAAAGCGGAAAGTATAAAACTTTATTCGCCTTTGCAGGATCTAAGAAGGGGTACACATTAAAATCACGTACAAAAAAGGTAGGAGACTTACCAACAACAAAATTTCTAAGACGAATAAAGGGGCGATGTAGAGAAACATGTATTATGTAGAAAGGGAAAACAATCTGTTAGTTTCAAAAATCATTTACAAAGCAAGGCCACAAGTCTAGACATAGTATTTGCTCCATCGAGAAAACTACCGAAAATAGGGAAATGGACTAATGAAACTTCAGAAGAACCGAAACATCGCAAAATGTCGTAAAACAGTGAAAGCGCTCATTGTCATGGAGGCTCATGCATAGAGATACATTAAGAGAAACCGAAGTGCTATATATTGGACCAAAATAACAGAACACACAATCAAAACACAAATATATACCTGCCGAAGCTAGGTGTGGAAGGCACTCCAAACTATGAATACGCAGCTATGCGACAAAAGCTTAGGAACCTGGGTCGCATGCAAAAACCATACATTATCAAAATCAGCAAGCGTGATTTAACAAAAATAAGAGACATCAACTACCTCTCCAAGTTCTGATTTGGTGCTCTTCCAACTCGACTATCGGAATCTCAGGCGACTTGTAATACTTGTGCAGAATTCGAATGAAGTCAGTAATAGTCAGAAGACCCACATATTCTTGACACTCCGAGTCCCAGAGTATCGCTACCCTAACGCCATTATAAACAAGAGCAAAAAATCCCTTCTTAACCTGAAGGGAAATAAAGCAAATAATTCGAAAACTTACATTAAGTGACACATCAAAAACGATCAGCTTTGCACTGAGAGGTATCAGATCATAGGAAGTATGATGCTTTAAAAATATACGGTACGCATCATTCACATTGGCTGCAAAACAATGATTAATAAAAAAGAACTCACTTATAGATTCGACGCTAAATGGTAAAGGGGAATCCATGGACTAAAATAAATGTGCATAGGTATATTATCGGAAACAGATTAAAGATGGGCAAAGTACGAATGGCGTATATAAGACAAATACTAATAGAAAGCGAATATCTAATGGAGAATAGATTTACATCCATTTTCAAATGATACGCAACTGCGCTAAAAATGCCTAATACCTAAGAGAAGGAATAGGAAATTACCACAGGAACAAGCCTGTGCCGGATAATAGTAAAAGCAAAGTGTAAGTGACCAAAAACAACCTTATTAGCCTCTCGAAATAGTATTGCACACTGATCTGTGCTCATACTCGATGTTCGATTTCTGCTTTTTGTAGGCGTATCCCGCGCACTGGGAGGATACGACATCACGAGTGAAGTGGCCCAGCGGCTTGATTGGCTTACAAATGTGGGTTGAATAATTTCAAATAGCGTTGACAACTAAAACAAAAGAAGAAAATAGCATTGTACCATATCATAATGCTTCTACTTAAAAATAATAAAAATAAGTTTTATTGCTTTGTTTGTCAAAATTTAATTAGACGCAGCATGTTTTGTACCACACAAAGAAAATAATTTAAAATACTCTACACATAGCCAAAAATATCAGTGATCACGCTAAATCAACGCAAAATCTGTATCAACGAGGATTTTTAGGTCATTAGGTGGAATCAGTTTGCATACGTTTGTGTCTAAAGCGAATGCAAGCCAGAATCTTCTAAAATTTGGGTATAAACAACGAAGAAATTGCAATGCTACGAAAATTCCTTAAAGATGATCCGGCCGAAAATTACGATACAGGGTTTTGCTTAAAAACAAAAGTTCCAATTGCTGACGCAACTCAGGATAGGGAATGATTTTTACTATCATTTCGCTGAATATTTGGCTTCCTACTTTGTTCTGCTAATAGTTAAGACGTTTATAGTTGCGTTTAATACTCAGAATTTGATTTCCTGTCTGTCTCTAACCTGTCCTTGGGAGTAGCCTCAGCTACCATTTACCGTCGGCTGACTGCGTTCATGTCGCGGTTCCTTTTCTACCCGCACGCACGTAAAGTCCTCGAGAGATTACCTGAGCAATTTAAAAAGAGTTACTTAAAAAGATGTACTTCTAATTTAAGGTTGTCATACCTTGAGAAGGGAGAAGACCAGTTTATAAAAGCTTTCAACAATTCGATGTCTGCATTTCTTGCCTTTGCTGATATGTAATTGGTTTAGGTATCCCAAGGAATTCTTCGATATTCCCCCAACAGTGACTTTCCCAGAGGAGTCCCAGAGGTCTCTTTGGGGTGGGGAAGGCATCGTTAGAGGTTTTATAGAGGTGAAACGTACGCGAACCAGGTACTCGTATTATTTCAATAAGGCGGTAGGATACCCAAGACTTGGGGACCAGAATTACGCCAACACCTCTTCTACAGTGAAATATTGGATCGATGGTTGATGATTATTGTGTCTTTAACGGCTTTGAAACAGATCGAGCTGATGAAGGGTCTGGACAACTATCTGTTAATGGTATGCTCACAGTTTATGATATTCTGTAGACCCCAGAAAACGAAATTAATAGTCGTCTTGGCATGCATATCAAACGTGAGATTTTGTTGAAGCTGTCGGATCCGGCGTTCAAAAAGCTGAAGCCTGGTATCGTGACTAAATATGCTCGGTTCATTATTCCTGTATGTTTTTTTGTAAATATTTTAACAAGTTTTTGCCTGATATTTGCGTTATTGCATTATTCGCGATTGCGTTCGGACACAAATTCTGTTTATTCTATGGGAACGGTAGTGTCGCCAGAACCTGTTGAAATGCTGTTGTTCTCGTAGCTCGTGCAGTCCTGCCAGTTTTTGGATATGTTTTGTCTAAAACTCACATTTCGCATGTCTTTTTTCTTAAACTAGGGCAATGAAGCTGAATGGGTGGGGCTGACTCTGGATGAGGCAATCAAGAAACAAATGAAAATCGAGTATTTACATGAACGAAAGGCCGCATTTATTCCAAAGAAGGAAATCCTCACTAGGGCGTTGCTCAAGCAGCTCGATGCGGGCAAGGACCATCCGGAGCTGGGTACGCTTTTTGTGCTGTTCCATCTTGATTCACATTTGTATGGCTCCTTTAAAAGTATCGATCTATAAGTCATCCAGTAGTGTCCTTCCAGGTAGTTTCATTATCCACTTGCTTTAATGGTGAGTTTTCTCTTATTTTACCAGTTGAGGAGAGGACCTGTGGTGAAAGTTTATTGGAATGTTTTACACCGACTAATTTATTTGAATCTTTAGTATAGCAAGAGGAAAGTAACGCGAACTTTCATTCTTGCCTTCTGTGACTGCAATCCGACCGTCAGACCTTATTTTGTGACTTCTAATGAGGGAATTTCACTTAAATTTCCACGAAAATGTTTTGGGTGACCTCTATTTGAGATTTCAATTACTGTTATAGTGCGGTCCTTGGATCCCAAGTCACCAAGATCGCTGCGCTCGCTATTCAGTCGTTTCCTGTATGGAGAAAAAGGAAGCAAATCTTAGACAAGTAGTCGTCTTTTCCACCAATACGTGAGGATACTTTGTGTACAAAGAACCAATTTCAAAATTGCGGTAGATTCTGTTGGGTTGGGTTTTAAACTCGAGAATTTCGATATCCTTGTCACGCTTATAATTGAGCTAATTTGTTTTCTTTGAGGCCAGATTTTGTGGCTGGTTTACCTTAGGCACTGCGCTATGACAGACGGTCTCACTAAGCCACCTTCAGTGCGCATTTAGCATCGTTGAGACTCTCTTTGAAAATGGGGTTGCTTGGTTCCTTATCAAATCCTTTTATCAACAGGGTTTCATCCCCCTTTGTCTCGCCTCATCGCTATAACTTACCGCAGTTTTATATTTTACATTTATTTAATAAACCATATTTAATCAGGCCGTGTTAAATTTCGAGTCATATTAGCCTGTGTTTTTAATCACTCAACGGCTAATATATCACTTGCCATTGAGGGTCACAAAATGTTCGAATTTCTGTAGATTCCATAATGAGCGCGTAATTTTCCAATAGAAGCAGTTGCAGAGGTATCTATTTGAGTGGGATGCGCTAACGGCTACTGTCGACGCTTGATTTAACAAGGATTGTCGTTTAAATCAGGGGTGGGCTGGACCGTGTCATCATTCGACTAACGACCAGTCAGGCGGGCTATCATGTCTCAACTCCTTGTGGTTAGTGCTTCTCTGGTATGATCAGACTTGAAACGCGTGTGTTATGGGCTATCTCACTCAGAAGAGCAGTGATGCATTCAGATCTCGATGTACTGCTCTAAGTGCCTGTGGATTTATGTTCAGTTTCCTGTTTCTTTACGTTTTCTGCGTTAAAAAAACGGAAGGTAACGTCTGCATCATAATTGGGGCCATTTTTTGACACTTAATAGATTCAGATGAGTCTCGGCTTTTGTATCATCGTCCATGCTCAGCTACGTACTGATAACGTCTTGTTCATTGCTACGTCGCTGCACATTTTTGGGCTCATGTAGGATTCCTTGCGTAGAGCATCTTTACGGGCTACCTTCACTATTAAGGAGTCGGAGCGAGGGGCCCACCGGGTTTGAAACTCGAAGCGAGTTGGTTTCGAACTTCGTGACCAATGCACGCAAAAGCACCTATGAGATTCTTAGTCATCGAAAGCCAATGTTGTGTTGAGCTAATTTTTGCATGTTTGTGGAGTTTTGAGGGGGGCAACGTGTCGTGGCCGTCAGTGGGCTGGAGTGCATCGCAAATTAATGGGGTTAAGAACTGTTTACAGTGTTTTGAAGAGTTGATTTACATACCTTTTTTACCTTCCGTTTCCCATGAGTTAAGTGTTATCTGTCATTTGATGTCCCTCCAGACTGCTTCCAGGTGTTATTTCATGTTTTTTTCGCTCATTGCCGGTCAGTCGCTATTCCGTATGACTATTTCAAGGAAGTGAGACAATTAATCTCGGCATTAGTAGAAAGCAGTTCATTGGTGTTATTACGAGCGCCAACCTGGACTAAATGCACTATAACTACTGGAGACTGTAGCATTTGCTCACGATGCATGTTTGAAAGCATTAGACTGGTCTTATTTGTTAGCATGGCTAAAATAAGAAAAAAACTAAGCCAGCAATATGCGGTCGCTTTACTATTTTAGCGCAGCCTGACCTCGCTAAAGACAAAAGAGCGCTTGGAGCTTGGGAAAAATTTGTGTCGTCATCCTACCGAAGGGCTTAGTGCTACTGTCAACTGTGCTAATAAGCGGCACAAAGTAGTGTACACAGGTTGTGCAGTGGCAGTGAGTGACCATTCCGAATACTGGCTCCAAAACTAACTGTAATTTATTCCATAAAATTGGCATAGGACGTTGGCTTACACAAGAGGAAGGTTTTGTCACAGTTTATACCTGCGCATCCTCTATGGCGTGATGCTACGGCGACCTCTGAAGACAAGCTTTGCGGCCACTGCTGAAATCGAATCAGGTCAATTGTGACCTTTCAGATGCATTTAGTTAAAAGTAGCTTACCTGAGCGAGTTCTCCCCAACTGAAAATTCATAGATAGCTTTGGATAGGTAACTTTGTCTGAAGTCGAATTAAACTTGGTGCAAACGCAACAACTGCTGTTGGGTAACTATTTCAAATAGACGCTACGAACTTAGGACAGCGAAACGCAGGCTCTAGTTCAGGTTTTGCAGCTTGATTAGCGGTCGTTTTCGAGTTCTCAAGATTCAGACAGTGCTAATCCCTTATGAATGTTAAACATATACACTCTGCCCGTGTAGTGAGGCATTGTTCGTTGCCAGGCTAACTCGGGACGCCACAAGCAGACGTTGCTAAAGTATGTCCGTCCCGAACCCCAGGAAAGTTGAAACCCTTTCAGGGTCAACTTTATCAAGAAGCGATTACAGAGCTGTACCATAATTAGTGTCACGTTTTAGGCGTTATATCGGCTATGTTTTGGAGCAAGGCTTTCGAAAACTAAGTACCTTTTGAAGACGTAAATTGCCTTTGGAGTCTGACTGAAATTAGTCTCTTAAATCTGTTTAACGAAGCGTGGATTCTTTTCGTAGACAAACCTTTTTTATGATCTTTACACTCTTTCTAATATAACGTATGATGTTTATACTTTTTCAAAATTTTTTGGAGTAAAATATGTAGAAAGGTAATAATTTTTCTTTGTCTATTAGTTGTATTTACAGAGTTCTTTCCTAAAGGAATTGGCTTTTTCATCATCATCTTTTTTGTAGCCATAATAATGCCTCTTGTGTGTGCTCTCGTGTTAATCTTCCAGTACGTTATTTGCGCTGCCGAGCACCCTGATCTAGTTGATCGTGCCAGACTTGTAGTAACGAAAGAAGTGCTGAATCGGTACTTGGTTGAGGCAAAAGAAGTCACGCTATTATATACCATTCACAATCTCAGTCCCAGGTAGGTGAATTTTAAATTCTTCACTATTTCTTTTACGGGAGGACCGCTAGGGACGTGGAGATTCACGATCGGCTTCCTGAGTCAGACTTCTCCTTTGTTCATGGAAGTCGATCAACTAGATGGCCTGCTGTTCCTCCAATTTCTAACATAACTCACTCAGTGATAGTTGTTCCTCGGTCTGCTGGTTACTTCAATTTCACCAGTGCAGAGGTCACTTACAAAGCTGGCCCGGACGGTACAGTGACGGTGTGTGAACATTATTCTATCACTTGCTTTCGAACGAAGACGTGTAGCCCTCTGGAGCTGTTACTCTTACAATTTGATTTATTGTCGCTTTAGTATGGTTATTCATCCGCTCCTGGTATGCGTCTGATCTTGGTCCCTTCGGTCTTCAATCGGCAGTTTTCTTCGCACTGGGTAAGCTTTTGTTATTGTTATTCTCTGAATCCTTACTTCTAGTTAGAATGGATCTGCTTTGCATTCATAATGGCCCCCTGTCTGGGAATACCTTACATGCTCTGGCACGCTAGTGCCACGAAGTACACTTGAATTCAGCCCGCCCATCCCGAGCACCTCTCTGTTTAAACGCGGCTGTGCGCACTTCTTCTCATTTACATACGCTGAAAATGAGTTGTTAACGTCCTTCCTTGATTTTGTTCTTGATTTTTACGACGACAGACAGTAGGTCTGCGGTTCTGAGAAAGCTAATGTAATCCACTTCATAAATGTGGGTGAAGATGGCTGGTATCCCAACCCACCATCCACTAGTTAATTAAAAAACGCCGTCCCCTTGCTGCGAATGCTAGGTCGTGATTTATACCGTGATGTTACGCCGTTACACCAGGGCAGTGAGGGGCATGGAAAAGCTACTGCGATCCATACTTGTAGCGTTCTCGGAAGCTTCTAGAAACCTGTTCTATGGTGTCCTCACCATGAGAGGGCGACTTTCGTCGCTACCCTGTCACAGCTTTAAGGTCAGCGCATGAACGTGGGAGATCCCATAACTCGGGGACATTCATCGGAAACAATTGTATTAAGCAAATAAGTGGATGAACGGTCACCGGCGGCGTCGCCTTTTCGGTCGCACCACGGTCCATTCATCGGATTCTCCATCGGAGTCCTCACCCTTGGAGAGTTTTTCCTTGAAATATTGTTGCAAAAACTCCTCAGATTCATCCTTTAACGATTCCGAGTTCTTAATCCAGGGCCTTTTGCTGTCATCAATGATCTCTAAAAAACGCAAAGCTCCTGCACACACGAAGGAGATATCTTGCAAGGATAAATAGGTGGGAACTCCTAGCGCCATCATTGGTATGCTGCTAGTCTTATTGGAGGCGGCCCTGATTCTATGTGGAAGGTGCAGTCAGAAGCCGTAAGTGTTTATGTACAAACTAGGTTTCAACTCATGCAAGAATATTAGCGTCGGAGTCCCACTAAACGTACTGCGGTGCAAATTTCGTACTTACGGCTGAACGTTGCCTTCGGTAGACGAAAAGCATAAGAGACGGTCATAGGGGAGGCAACGAGCATATCTGCGGATTTCTTAAGTCGATATGACACGCTCGCGCAACATTTTTGCTGCAGAAAAAAATTAACCTGAATGTTGAAGTCGTCTAGGGCCAAAATGTGGAGTCACCAATTGCCCCCTCAGTTCAGATGTGAGAGATCAATAATATAGGCTAGGGAGATACTCGTAAAAGACTCACATGGGTTGCACATATTTCGATGGCGCAGGGGGAGCCACATACCTTATCGTAGAGAAGCTGCACTAGTGGACCAAAAGAGGTGAAGAATTCGCGCAGGGTCGCCGTAGTGAAGAAGGGAGGAATGTTGTAGACCTTGACATTAGTTTTAGATTTCGATAAGGCGTAGAGTTGATGTTCCACGCCCTCAGCAAGTGTAGTGTTAATCACTGGAAAAATAGCCAGGATGGGATTTAATTATAAAAAATGGGAGAAGAAGTTACAATGATGACAGAGTACGGGTGTTCGTGTCAAAGAAGCATCAGTTACTTCAAAAATAGGAAAGGTTCAGGTAAGCGTGGGCAACCAAGAGCATTATTACATGAACGAAAGAAGTATGCAGTACATGGCGGGAACGGTACTAAGCTGGAAACAAAAAACTATCGAATTACCCGTGAAATCACCAATTTTCAAGGGGAATTCCACCATTAGGCAACCTTTTTCAGGGCTACAATTTTTAAAAGTAGACAAAACCAGTCAATGGAACCATACAAAAATTACCTACGTAATTAACAGTTATGCTTGAAAAATACAATTCGATGTCGTTTGGTTCAGCAATCCCGAAATGATTTCCCTAACGTTTATTAGCATCAAATCAATCTAGGCTTTGTCGGTGCGTCAAGACTGGTTATGGCAGTAATTATAGCCAACAGAGTTAATAAGATTAGAAAGCAAAAATGAACTGTGTACTCATGATAAAATAAAACCATTTTGCGTTTAACATGCGCCCGGCAACGAAAATTGATATCTACATAAATTATGCACTCCTCTTATTGGATAAAAAATGGGATACATAAAAATACCAACCATCATCATATCTACAGGATGGCACAGAATAAAACGATACACGGTGGTCGCAATAACCATTCCGTATTCATGCAAGACAACCTTGAGCCAAACTTTGAAGTATGCATTGTTTTAAACCGTTTTACTCTATGGAAATTTCGGTTATTGGAATGCTATATATTCAGAGATTTTTGGGTATTTTTTGCGGATCCTGAATTTTACCTTTTTGATGCATATATAAATGGGCCCTAACGTATGTATGTGACAGTTATTCCACTTTTGATACCAAAGAACAATAACCATACTGATTCCCCCATTCACCTCATGTTTGCTTGTTTGCGGCTATACGCCAGTGTGTGGCGCATGAAAGGGAATTGCTTATATTTTGAGCAAGTCATACTTCTCATTGATGCCTCCAATCAAACTGACCTTGGCGCAATTCTTGAAACATTGCCCATACCTGGATTGAATGAATCATCAAATCGCTTTTCCAAAGCCGTAAAGAGAAAAAAGAACAAGGATGAAAAACATTGTCTGTTTAAAAAAGAATCAGGAGCTTTTTTGCATGTCCTAAATGCAGTGCTTTAAATTGGAACACAATTAGGATATAATGAACTGCATGTGTGTATAAACAAAGAGTATAATGCGATTTCTAAATTACGCGAAGCATGTGCAGCCGCATACCTCTTCCTCGATTAAAAGAAGTAATAACTTGGTCGAAGACTAGGCCATAAAGCTGCCCAAGTATTCGTGCGCCTCTTATTTTCTGTGATTAATGATATCCACAAAAGTCTTAGGATTTGAGTTAAACATAGAAAACTATACACAGTAACACATAAACAACTCGGTGGACTCTTACACAGGACAAAGCGTATCTCCATTCTGGGCATAAAATCCGAACGATGGCGAGTTGGATTGGCCTAAACAGAGGAACGATATTTTTCACAGTACCAAGTGAAGCATTACTTCTAGACATTGCCCTTTGGCCTTAATTAGTCTTCGTGCCAACCGCATTTATCAAACCATTCCTGAAACATTGCATGGTGTACCCAGATGACATTCTCGTCATTAGTGGGAATGCTCTGAAGCATCGCGTCGACCTGAAACTAGTTTGTTTCGTCTTCAAGAAGTAGGATTGACTTAGGATCCATGAAGTTCCCAGTTTCTGCAGCAGTCGGTCAGAACTATGGGAACTGCCTCAATAGACGGGACAACGTTTACCGAAGTAAAGACCTGGCTAACTGGCAGAGCCGCGTGGATTCGTGAGTTTAGTGGGTCATTGCGGGCGGTTTGTTCAGGATTTTGGTAGGACTGCAAACCTCTGGCAAAAATTGCACGATAAAGTAACCACAGAACTAAAGCGAAGTGTGTGTTTTACGAAGATTCTGGCATTATTTAGCTTAAAAATCCGGCACCTGACTGGATGTTGACGCTTATAATGCAATCATGGGTGGAATGCTCTCATAGATGGACAAAAAAGGGAGGTGTCAAGTCAACGTCTATCCAAGTACTTAAAACGACAGAAATAGAAACTAAATGGCAACACAACGTGAGCTGTTCGCTATCTTCACAATGGTCAAACACTCAAGACTACTTGATGGTTGCTTGCCTGATTGTAGACGAAGCAGATACAATGTTTGGCTGCACACTGGAATAAAGAGCAGCAGCAATACGATTCCACAGTATAGTACGGATTAAGGAAAATGTATGGCAATGTACTACTGATGAACTTCTGAAGGCTTTCATTAAGGACGTACAACCGAAGGACTGGAAGCTAAGCCACTGATGCTGCCTCTTGGCTTATAGGTCCACTATGCACACATCGGCCGACGTTTTTTCCGTTCAGAATACTCACAGGTGGTGAGCCCACGGGCACAGAAATCTGCAGTGTCCTCGATTACGATTGTCATACTTCAGACAAAAAAGATTCTATGATGGACAAAATCGACTTAATGCCTACCGAGAATGCGACTTGGTCTATTCCATCACCTAAATTACACTGCAACCTCCAAAATCCCTGGAGCAAGAGCGGATTTCGAGTAATGAATGCCAGCACACCAACTGAGCATCTCGTTCGTAATGCGCAACCAACCACCATTCATCACAAGATAGGCCAGTAAAAAGGTAAACCACCATTCCAGTAAAAAAGAGGTTTGCATACTAAGAAAATGAGGAAGATAAACTCGTACCACACGGTTACCACCAGTATTTTAAGCCCAAGGACGCGTTCGCTTAAATGGGCCTTTTAAGCGAGAGGCGTCCAGAAAGTGCGACTCTTGTATTGGGTCAGACGCCGTCAGCCCCCAGAGGAATCACATTTTCGAAATACGGCAAACTAACAATGTATAGACCACTATCCTAACCGCTATTCAATAAACCATGTTCCTGTCCAACTCTACTCGTTCAAAGGATATTAAGATCAATGAGATGGAGATAAACTCTAAGTCTATCACAAAACGCAAGCGTCCACACAGCCGCACATACGGGTTTGTATGCATATACGAAGCTCTAAAAATTATTCGTGATTTATTTTGTTGAGTAATTGATTTTCATGTATGGAGACACTAATACTCTGCCTATACAGGTACAGCCAACCATTCGTAAGCATTCCTTCGGGGCTTCGAATAACAAACGCAGTCTAATTTTACACTTTCCAATTACTAAAAATCACATATGCGTCTCATATAACGCTTTGATTGTGCATCGATAACCTAAAGCGAAATACACATTCTTACTAAATGCGGTCAGCATCGAGTTGGGGGGCTTGGGCATGCTGCCACATCTATTTGTATCAGTGAGAAGTCTGCATCGTCACATGCATATGTTACTTCTCTTGGGAAAGATTTTGAAAAGAGGGCAACACAGTTATCGCTCAAATTTTGCAATGACGCATATCAAGCACACATTCATTTACATTGTGTTGGCCTCTGGCTATCAGCGACGATGACGTGGTCCATGTAAACGCGCATATCTCCGCCGATTCATTGCTGGCCGTTGCTATCTCACAATCGGTTTTGCATGCGCGTTCATTCTCATTATGGATGCAGGCGTTCACTAGCCTGGTCAAAGCCAGACAATGACCGATGGCAGTCTGCGTCCACCTGGGAAGATGTTTGTACATGCCTCTACACACACCACTTACATCATGACCATGCAATTGTTGGTGCATAGACTTCTCATCTCACTACTGTGCATTGGAGTAGTCTGCGAGGACCCACCTACCCTTGGAATTAGGACATCATTATCAACCACGGACGTCTTTCCTCAGTACACGAAACCGCTCACTTCGGATGCCACTGCTACTGTAGCAGAGGCAGCACCAACTAGTGTGGAAGTTGTAAAAAATACTCTAGCAGCATTAACTGGTATTGCGAAAGCAATGACTCCTTCCACACAATTCCTCGTTATGAATGCACGTAAGCCGCAAAGCCCAGTAGTATCGGATGGTTTCGTTCCACCCACGACTTTGAATACCACGCCTCTTTTGACGCTAAACGGTAAAGATTTTTCTATGAACGTTGTGCCTCTCACAGAAAATCACCTTTACTTAACCGAAAGTCCGCCAACCACTCAGTCATCGGACTCGATCGGTGCGTTACCTAAGGAAACACATCAAACTGTTTTCCTTAACCCAATACCCTTCACTACCTCAACAAATGATAAGTCCTTTGTTGATCGAGTAGTTAAGACGACCACTGTATCTTCAAATGAAGGCATTAGTCCAAAGTACTCAACTGACGATACTTCTTTTACAACCGTTAATTCAGAAGACTCAGCAAAGTTGTCAGGCAGTTTTGGAACTTCGCCTACAGTTTCGCCTGAATCGGTTGATGTTTTGGAAACAAAAAAAAGTAAACTCGCGACAGAGAAGATAAGTTCAACTGCGTGTCCCAAACTTACAAGCAGCATGGATGATTCAACTAAATCAACGAGTTTTACAAGTGAAGGCCTTCGTTCACCTTTAGTTAAAACAGGAGTCGGCACTAATAACGATGCAACAACGGGAACAGAAATCGTGAATCTGGATACCTCGATCGGTTATTCTGAAGCAGCGTGGGAACAGTATCAAATAGGATCAAGTTTTCAGAAAACAGTTCCGAGTCATTCGTCTAGCATTAAAGTGGATAAAACTACTTCCACATCTGCCACAAAGGCGATGGATGGCAAAATTTCTGATGCCATCACATCGACGAATATGCCGTCAGTAGATTATGGTCAAGTAGCATCATCTGATTCAAGCGCAGAGAATATGTTACTTGAAGAGGACGCTCAGCCAAGGCAGTCTTCTGAAACATTTTCGGAGAAAGTGACGATTCATTCTGCGACAACAAAGGATGTAAGCGATGCCGCTGATCGGCTGAATTCAGTCAAATTTAGCACTCATGAAGGTACCAGTTCCATTCCATCACATTCAACTCATGGATCCAAAATAATGGATAAAGATTACACCACTGGTTCTATGGATAGGAATCTACCTGAAATGACCACCTCTACAGGAGATTCTATGCAGATCCCAGCCGATGTAGCAAACACCCAGGAGTTGGTAAACTACAAAACTACAACATATTCAAGTGGGAAAGAGATGATTACTGCCGTTGTGGACTTGGGTTCTGATCAAATTCAGACAACACTGAAATTAAATTCAAGCACTGCTACTGGTTTTCAAGACGATGATGCGTTAAGGGCTGCGATGGGATTGACAACACACAGTCCTCCAATTGAACACGAAGCTGAAATAATGGTGACACTTCCTACAGGAGGCATCCCTTCTGATTTAACTCAAGTTACCCACATTTCACTTGCAACCAATACGCCATTACCGCCAGACTATTCCATAAATGAAGCAGTGCAGTCAGCAAAATTATTACCCAATGGCAAAGTTTCGCAGTTCACTGAAAAGAATGCTCATGTGTTCTCCTCCACCGTTCCCGCTAATTTACCCGCCTCTAATGGATCAACCATAGTCGTTTCCGTGGGCAGAGATAAACCAGGACCGACTTTTACAGATTCAGAAGAGGTTATGAATACCAATTGGCAATATTCCATATCTTCTGCGGCAGAAATAGCGCCAGAAGTTTCTCAGTCAGTCTCCAAAGCTTATACTACGCAAAAAACTGAATCTGCATTAACTCATCATTCGTTCTCGACGCCACCATCCGAAAATGCAAGGGGATCTGGAGATGAGTATCATTTGTTCTCAAATGCTTCAACTGATGATTTCTTCGAAAAACATCTTAAATCGATGTCATCATATAACCCTACCACTTTGACCACAACACAGTTCGAGGAGGCCAAGACGATGCAGAGTGTCCATCTAGCATCACCATCATCATCAGTCAAGGAAGAGATAGACAAAAGCACAGGTGAATCACTTCAACGTCCCACGGTCACTGATGTTTCAGATAATTTTAGTGAGGATTCGTCCACCATAGCAGAATTTTCCACAGATGAATTACATAATCTTGATCTCAGCGAAGCCACAGAAACATCGGAAGCTGAAAAAGATCAAATGGTGTCTTCAACAACAACCTCTGCTAAAGCCTCAAAAGAAGAGGATTTTGCGGTACCACTTGATTCAAATCAGGAATCAAAAAGTTCACTAAATATCCTCCCGAAAATTTGCGCAACATCAATGCAGCCAGCAGATGGGGAAGCGCAAAGACGAAAAATTTCACAGGTCTACCTCAGCCGCCAGTAAATCAGAACCCACCGCCACCTAAAGGCACCGATGCAGAGGGGATGACAGTAACAACTGCTATCTCTGTGGGTTTAATTTTCATATTTCTCCTGATATTGTTTTGCATTCTCGCAGTATCCTTAATCGCCGGATGGGTGAATTGCCGAGGACGGGAGAGTCGGCGGCCAAAAGTGAGCCTAATTCGTGTGGAACGGGGGTTAGCAACGGAGTTTGCAAATAGCTGGAACAAAGGAAGGCCAGCTCAAGCCTGGATGACTACACGATCGGGAACCACAATAACCTCACATGCTTTAGGCACCCAATTGCCTCAGTCGATTTCATATTGTCCACCACCAACGCCATCACCATTACCACCGCCACCGAGCTTCCAGTGTGGGTGCAAGCGGCGAAGCTTATTCGGAAGTGGAAACCGCCTTTGCATGGTTCATGGTGACCCCTCGGCAAAGCACAATACAGGCGCAGTTCGTGCTGTTAGAATAATCTCCCTAACCGATGAGTCCGATGATGGGGAGGTGGGCACAGTGCTTTTGACGGATCTCGGCCGACGTCGCGCTAGTGGTGCTTCCGAAGTGCCAGATGAAGAAGATGCGAATTTTGAAAGCGGATCGGGCGGCAGACGCCCCAGTGAGTGGCTTTACATAGACGAGGCCTAAATGGAAGAAACTCCTCAATTACAGTGACTGGCACAAAGCATGTGATTGTTCCACTGTCGCACCTATTCATTTTCGATTTTTTGCAATCTGCAACGCATTTTCTCCATTAGTTCATTAATGTCCTTATAATCTACACCTCCGCCTGCCACTCAGAAAACCTAGTCAGAATTCCACATGTGGGTAATCTTGGATAATGCTGCCACTAAGAGCCTGTTTTGCATGTACAGTGCGCATACAGAGTCGTATGAGACGCTAGTCATATTCACTTGCTCAGTCACGCAAACTACTAGCAGTTTTTGAAAGTATAATATGCATTTTGAAAACTAACTGAAGGCATGGAAAATGTTACTACCGTATGTCGAAACCGCCGATCTTGACTTTCATGTAAACTAGGCCAAATTTAAACGCAGCCTTATGAGGTAAAGAAATTATTAAAAATACACCATTGAAGATGACGTAGAGTGAAAATGTATGAACAATACAACCACTGTAGTAGTGAACTTGATTAAAAACCAGTCCAACTTGACTACTAACTTGCCCCAGATCCCTAAAGCATACCCACCCCCCAATAATGTCGCCATAAAGGACAAATATGGTTAGACATTACAATAAGGAACCATCCTGCTGGGTATTTTTCTTTATTGAAACCACCACTTTCATAGAGGCATTCATCGACTCCTCCATGGGGAAACAGAGGTAACCGGGTGGGAATTTCCAGATCCCACGTGAAATTAGATCCACTTAACAAAATGGCGCCCCCGACACAACTTCTCACTGTTCACCCAATAAATCCCGTTTCGATGGCTAAGTATCACTGACCGGGCTGCACCTCACTTTCCATGCCAAATTCTGGAAGACACGATTCGAAAGGAGCCTATTCAAAGCTTCAGACGGCAGGAATGTGGCTGACTTGGGTAGGAAATTTTATTTGTCCGTAAATTATGAATCTCCAGCGTATCAGCCCACCACACTGTTCACAAACAATAAGGAATTTAAGGTACCAGGCAATTTTTTACAGGCTATGCAGTAATATCGCAAGAAGGAGCAGGACGAGAATATCCAAGCTGACATTTTAAAACCAGAAACAAAAACAAGAAGTTCTGAAAACGCTGTCCCCAAATACAATAAAGACTCACCAAATAGAGAGCATTAAAACACCCTACTTTTTTCATTACAAAACTGGCAATTATTCGTCACCTTTAAGCGCTCATTCTCTAAGCGACCTCAGACATGTAACAGAAACGGTGTTTTTTTAAATAAAAGCATATATACCACAAAGGATATAAAAGCTACACAGGAGATTTAGCTTTAACGTGATTTCTCACACGCGTCACGACTTGTGCTCTTCAGCCCTTAATGACAGGAGACCACTATCGGGTGCCTTGGGGATAATGAGCTTTTGGAGACTTTTAAACAGTAGGTGTTCGGATCCGTCCACAAGGCCCAATATAATTGACTCGCTAGTAGTAATGAAGACACCAGATTGGCGCATACGTTCCAGAGCAAACATCCTATCAACCAAGGAGCGAGATGAAACGGCATCCGCCACGCAGTGCACATCGATCCCGCGCTCCAGTAACTCAAGGGCAGTGCGCTGAACGCAGACATGTGTCTCAATACCACAGAGGATGACCGAGTCGACATCCTTTTTCAAATCTATCATTGATTCCAACTCCTTCGTAATCATAGAGAAGGACAACTTGGGAATGACTGGGATGCCTGAGAGGTCACCCAAATCCTCAACGGTTTGACCAAGTCCTACAGAGGAAATGCATACAAATTCATCAGTAATTAGCCATAAGTCTCCGACGACACTTTCAAATACGCGAAAGCACCTAACCACCTTCTGACGGCACAGGAAAATGCAGAAAGTAGCTACCATCCCAGATGCCTTCTTTAAGCACCTTTAAACAGATTTAAATTCTTTTATCTTAATTGTTTATTACGTGTGAACCGCTTTCAAGAGACAGCTTGCGGCGTTAATAAAGCAAATAATCGCTAGTGTCGGAAGACCCGCTCACTTGGCGACGCTACCCAGTTGTGCATAGATCTCAATCGAAGAAGTGGCAAAACCAACATTTTCACTACGAATATTGTGTACACTAACCCAAATAAACGAGACTCAGATGAGCTCTACTTCACGAAGAATCACTATGTCATTGAGGTAAATCTGATTACCTCAGCTGCACGTTTCAAAGCTTTGCGCAAACCAACGCCACTCATGAAAGTACCAGAACGTGATTGGCATCTATTTATGAAAAAAACGGCTTTAAATGATTTTGATCATCGAGCATTTTTAGGAATTTAAAAAACGAACAGATAAGAATTCAGCTCCGGCACTTATTTGAGGCGAATACTTGCATAAACTGTTGAGGAAGCGATAATTACGACGAAAGGAAGTCATCACTATTTCAAATCCAGTTATTGTAGTGATCTCGATCCACGTTTCTCTGTTGCCATAATTTAACAGCATCCCTTTAAAGGGTTTCAAGCGAACGTATCGCATTAGCGCAATGGGTGGTAATTGAAAGGCTCACCCTTGGGATACATCTCAGTCACGATGATAGGCATTTCGAGCATTTTTGCGGCAGCAATAAGACGCCCAGATACACTAACGATGGCATTAAAATGTGAAATGCTATGTCGAAACTTTTCTTGCATATCGCAGACGAAAAGGGAAGTACGTGAAGCTATAAGCTTTCCCAACCTCGGTAAGGCCGACATATCTACTAAAAAGGGGCAAACAAGAGTCAACAAGTCAACTCTTTCAAAAACAATAAGATGCACATTAAATGCAAAACGTGTATGCATAATACGAGCTTATCAGCCATAACATGCGTTAGCTTTGGTGTGCAAATGTTGCAACACTCAACTTTAACTAAAGATAAAAACATACGCATCAAAAAATACAAATAGGATCGCAATGGAATAAGACCTAAAATCATTTTAGAGCATCGAGCAAAATGGAAAATGGAAAAGGTCTACATAAGGTGATGGGTACGTATATTCATTTAGCTGGGAATCCAGGTTAAACAACGAATTAGTATTACAATAAGTATCAAAAATTGGGTTTGAACATAGTTAAACTGCTTTGAATTGAAGATAGTTGATGGGTGCAATTCCACGACACTGCAATCGTTCATGCCATATTTCACAATTCCCGTCAGTATGAACGCGTTCTACACGAACTGCATCGCCTTCCTATAAATAGAATGGGATGTCTAACTGACGGCATGTTAAAGCCATAAAACACACGCGCTGACTCTGGGGGCCTTACAACAACCATACTCTTTTTATGAATGTGCAAAAGTTAGGAACAAATGAAGGAGGGACCTGGATTTCCAGTTGGTTGGGTTGAAATATAGACGGTTGCCGCGAGCGCACAACTTTTGCGTCAACAGGAACTCCAAGGATACCGCAAAGACTGCAATAGGACATATTGTTCAGATTTTCACTAGCAACCTTCAAGCTTGCCAGTAGTTCCGCTTTGTACTGAAAGTGTCGATATTAAGAACTTTACAGTAAGGGTTTTGCTCGTTCTTCCATCATCGCTTAGCGCCTCTAATACGGGTAAAAAGTGAACCCTGCAGTCGTAGAACAAAGTGAACTATCAATTGAGCGACCAATAACATGCCATTAGTACAAAAAACCAATTTGCACAGTGGAATCCATCACCAAAATATCGAGATTTACATATAGGAGAGCATAGAGTGCAACATGCATTAAAAATAGAACTTGCACACTCAAAACAATTGGAAGGTAAATGCACAGAACGAGTCCTGATAACTAGCACACTTACAGGAGCCAAATGATTGGCAGGCACCCATCCTCTCCGACCATCGCTAAACGAACATAAAATCCAATCCTTCTTTTGAATAATGAATGCCACCATGTCACCTTTGGACAGAGGCAAATCTTCTTTTCCCTCTCCCGCAAAATCATATAAAGCAAGCAATCGTTCTTTAGGAGCTGGTTTAGCCAAGAAACAAGCCGATGACCGTCCTTGTGAATAGTACTCCAGAACAGCTTCCAGAGAGTCGAGTTTCAGATTGCCAAAGGAAAATTCATTCGTCTCTTTGGAATAGTTAATCAAGTAGCGGACTACTTTGGTAACTTCCCTAGCAGTCAATTAGTCTGAACCTAAAGCCTACTTAATAGACAGAACATAACCAGAAGTTGTAGAAGAATCACGAATCAAAAATGTACCAACTGGCTGATTAAGGAGAATCTCGTTTGTCTTCTCTCGGCTGATTTCTCCAAAATACCAACTATACTGCTTTAAAATTATGGCCGTTACTTACACAGCATCTGGTGAAATCGTCGGGCCATCCATAGGACAGTTAAAATATTTAAAAATGTAACATAAACTACAAAGTCGAACAAAAGAGAAACTAGTAAATACCGCCACAAAGAACTATAATAATCAAAGATATATTTCCTTAAAACAAGCACGTTAACCGTCATTGATGCTGTACACCCTTGGACCTATTTTTTGCCAAATATATGGCGAAGATTGTACTCTGAAACTAGAATCTAAAGACATGTCCCAAACACTGCTCATCACCTAGCTCACCAGATCCTCGCACAAACCCGCACAACCCACCAAAACTGCCGGCTAAAAACGTATCGCAGTCAAGTTCATATTAATGTGTGAAAATCCCATAAAGGCAAAAAATGATCTCAGTTGCATCTATACCGCATTTCTTCACCTTTTAACCATCAAATTATTATTATTTTAAATGCAGACATGAATTTTAAAAGAGTGTTATCTGAAGATTATCTATGAAGCATATTCAATTTTAGCTATAAAAACTTACTAGTGTAGCCTAATTTATTTAAGTAAAAATTTATATGAGCTAATCGAAAATGTTTAAGTTGACTCTCCTTAACAAAGCAACTTATTACAATTCGCTCTCCTACGATTTTACCTTAAGGTATTAATTAGTATCAACGTTGCCAAACTTACCGATGCAGTTAGAAAGGTGTGGTGCGTGGCCAACACTTTTTCCAACTAGCAGAAGGCATAGCTTTCTATTAAGTCAATGGGCACTATCATCCCATTTTATCTTCTTTTTTGGCATTCCACAAAGATCACCCGCCATCCCAAAGCAGTGTTCACTAAAATTCGATGTAGAAGTCTCAATACTGAAGCTTAATGTTATTTACCTCCCGATAACTACACGGTAGATGAAGATTTACTTGCTGTGTAAGCTATACTGTTGGTGAGAATTTATCTGATTTATGCTATCCAGATCAGAACAGAGTCTCAAAACGCCCCCCATCGAACGAAAAACTAATTTCCTAGGAAAGTGATCGTTGTTTTGCGGAACCTTGGGTTATTAAAATTTGGTATTCTACCTAATGCCGTTGGCAGCTGCTATAATTCTGTTTTGGATAAGCAATTATGGCTTACTCAGCAATAGAATCTCTAATAGAAAAGCGGTTTTTTATCGATACCTCCAAGGGCTAAACAAGCTGATTTGATCCCACCTAGTTACAATGTCACCACGGGGATGAAAGAGTTCATTGCAAGTTAAAACAAGTATCAAACTGCTTTAATATCAATGCGGCGTAGTAGCTTGTACGTCCGCACTAGCAGCACCAACGATTTTTCCTTAAATAACGGCACTTTCTTACTGTAAGCATTCCATTGATATGGAATATTTGATGTTCAAGTGTTTTTTTTATCACATCATCGAATTTAAGTGACGCTTCTAGATGTTCCAATGTTTGCACTGGACGTTGCTGAGATCGACTTGGGTCGTTTCATCACTGCTTTTATAGGAATTAAAAAAACATTCCGCCCTTTTAAATGGCTTGCGCCAATGTGTCGTGGGCTACCGATAACTCACCAGGTCCTATTGTTAGTTCGGCAAAGCGCATCAGATGGAAATACACATCACCCTATCCCTTGTCTTCTGGTGAGGCTAGATTGCACATTTGCTCCCCGTTATCTAGGATCCTATATCCCTCTCCATACGTCAGTTCAAGTGTTGCTTGATACAATGCTCAAATCGTCGCAAGTGTGAGTGCTAACAACTCATGAACTAGCGTGAACATTGGATTGCTTAGTTCTCTTGTCGAAGTTCCGGTGTGCATACCTGTTACTATGCCATTTAATGTTGCACGACAAGTGCAGTCGCATCGAATTCTGTGGCAACGAAACGCCCTTTTATCTGTTCCTTAAAATCGATCAACTTTTAATGAGATATAAGTTAGGCAATCGGCTGATAAACTGGTCATGTGGCAAAGAACATTCTCAACTAACGCCGCGGTTAACATACTTTAGATACTATTCTGCCCTTAAGTTCATTTATCCCAACTTTACAATTTAACGTGATTCGCTCTGATGCTGTTTGAGATACTCCAGACAAGTAATCTACGCTGCGTCGATCAGACTATCGAACCTCCTTCCTCAGTTTTGAAGTAATTCTCGATCCCATGTGCCAGAAATTGTTAACCGTAGTGAGGCTGCCGTGGTTCCCCATCCCGTGATAGAAAGTATGATTGTGGAACACATGGTTTCCCGTAGAAAAAGACATTGAGTGTACTAACTTTGTACAGGTGCACACTTGGAACCACATATTTCGCTGAATGAGCGGGAAAAGTGCCTTTCAAAGTTTCGTGGCTAAAAAGACAAGACAACCACGCAACTTTTGACAACAACCAGAATACCCTCAAGTTGATAAAACGCGGTCCGAGCAACGCATACTTTACCTGGTTTCAGCCGAATAAGTGAGTTAAATAGGAACCTAAGAGCAGCTACAGTTACGTTCCCGGCAAGAGCCGCCACCGTTACTGATGACTCTATTAAGAAGTTAGCTTTAAACCGCAGCCCACCAAAGCACAACAACTATTTCGTTAATTGCAATAAGCTTACCATATAGGGAAAAATCTTGATACAAAAGGTAACAATTTTTACAAACCCAGACCTCGACATACATGTATCATGGCTTAAACGCCTCAATAGGTCACTGAGGCATGGGAATCTTCCAAGACTCTTTCGGTAGTTCCAGTTGTTCGTAAACATGTGGTGATTGGGAAGATGCACTAGAAAAGAATAACAGATAGACTGCAGCCTTATGTACTTATTTTTATAAAAAACTAGCCACCGCCGTGCATTGAAAAGGCTGACGGGATAAACAACGATTTAAATGCGAAATACCCAAAACATACATTTTCTACTGATATATGCAGACCAACCAACTAAAAAACTCACTAATCGTGGTGTCTTGAAGCTGTTGTAGCAAAAACAATTAACAGTTCCTTGACAAAGTAAGTGCTTCCTCACCAAGCACCACTTAAGAGGTTTCAATGTAAAAGCGATAACAAAGTTGAACCTGACAATGCTCTATGCATCGAAACGTTCAGACGAAATACCGATTGAGAAAATGACTTTTACGCCAAGATGAGGTGGCTCGCATAGTGAACTCGTACCCGCCAACTTGTCCTAGTGATAAAGGTGAGGCAAATGAGGAAGGGGATGGCCGCAGATCAGGCGCTTGGTTAGCTAAAAGACATTCCATCGGCTCGAATTCGGCAGTTTTCGCATTAGTGACAGCATTGTCGTCGGAGCTACTATTAACAGGAGGATCGGAGGTGGAAGTGGGGGGCAGTGGACGAGGTATGTATGGCACCAGAGCAAGGCAGGCTTTGGGGGTAAGTCTAAAAACAGACACTGCATTCCATTTAGATTAACGATAAATTTATGGGGTAATTGCATCAGTTTGAAGTGGATGCGAATTGGTAAGTTAAAAAAATGCACAAATGCACAACCACAATGGGTGGATGCGCATAGAGGAAAAATTGATATCACTAATACTTTTCGCCAAGTTGTATACAGAAAACACCTAAAGCTTAAACCTGTGCGAGGACAAAATATTGGAAGAACATCGAGATACCATTTCTTAATAATGAAATCACCAGGATTTTCTAGAAAGTTCATGGAGACCAAAAAATTATGAAAAAAAACACATCATAACCAAAAAACTAGCTCGCAAGCAGGAACATTAGCATAGTAAGAACGTGAGGGAATCAATAATGACAGAAGGAAAAATGCTGTTAAAGTGCGCATCGAAAGTGCAATCAAGAGCGGAATTGAATCCTGGCGAACGAGGACCAGGATTCCTTCAAGATACGAAAAACACACCGCACACAAGGTAGCATCCTATCCCAAAGAAAACTCGACGCTGATTTTCTTGCCTAAACTGCATTAGCAACAATGGGTATTAAACTGCCCAATTAATTCACTTCCGTAAGAACATTAAACTGTGTTACCTGCGTGGTACTTAGCACTGAACCCATTAATTACCATAAAGCCAATCTTCTGAATTTCTAGCCATTTGGAGCAAAAATGGCATTTTAGAAAAAGAATGATCGATTACTGCCGAAAGCTCATTGAACGAAAAAGTAACACTTTAGTTAGTTATCCTAAGTCCACTGAACAGCCAATAGGTATAAACGTACATTTTTTGAAGATACGAATCAGGAAGGCCCCCACCGGTACCGAGTTGTTGATATCCTCGCCGTAATTCCTCCGGGAGTAAGAGACTGTTTCAAATATACGGTACATAATTAGGAAGGGTGAAATCACCATATTATTATGTTCACTTAGAGAAAAGTCGAGTAGCCAACTCATTGACTGTAGCAATACAAGCGACAAATGGGAAGGCGGTTGTCAGATATCATCATTGGATGTAAAAGCTGAGGAAATAATATGCAACGAAAATGACGCAGGCAACCAGGAACAAAGATTTTGTATCATATGTGCCTATGCAGAAACATCATACCCTTTTTCACTGTCACCTTCATCATCAGATTCGTTGGATGGTTCTTCGACAGACACCATTTCCATCTCATTGTACTGGACACCAAGGGGTGATGAAATGTTTAAATTGGAAAGTCCCCTTGAAATTGCTTCTTCTGACGCAGGCCTCTTATACGGAATGTACATTTCTTCAAAAAAATCGGGCTGATCGCTAAAAACAAAGAACAACCTGCATTGCCAATAGCACATTCAAAAACGTCGAGAACTTCCTTTCATGTATAAGCTTGTTGTCTCAACACGCCTCCGATAAATTCAATTGACATGTTAAGTATAAAGTTTGAAATTCGGACAAGTAATTCGAAATGAACGACATTTCAGGTAGACCATCTCAGAAGGAATAAATTGAACAGATATTTGGGATACGTTAATCTAGTATTCAACATAAGGGTAAACTTAAGGGCACGACAGAGAAGTTCGAAAATAATCCAATACTATAAGGAACCTTGGTGTCTTCAAGACCTACAAATGACGCTTCCTGGAGAATGAGTTTTCAGGAAGAGCAATCACCGATGGGTCACACAGAGCTGCGTTTCCCAAGCTCCTGTTTTCGAAATAACGAGACACAGGTTGCTGTTGGGACGTATTTGGGTCGAGCCGAGAACAGTGAAAATCGCCATGATCCCCCATTATAATAGTGGGAACGAGCGAAACACGACATCAATACGATTCGACGAACCTGCCGGGCATTCAGCAAAATTGGAGCCAACAAAATTTTAGCGGAGTAAAAAGAAACAAATACACAAAAGATAATTTTGGACCTGACGTAGGTTTCATGAGTGCTTAACCAGAAATATATTGCGTGTGTGTTTTTCCAGAATACATATTATTGATTGTTCGTGGTATTTTGGAGTCATGGTGTAGTAGTGAATTATTCGTTATTCTATACTTATGCAAGCTATCAAAAAATAGCCCAAACACAAAAAGTTGGATATGACTGGATCATTACAAGTGTGATCTTCGCAGCACCCGGATTTCCCCCAAACCGTCAGCAACTACATTCAAATGACAAAAAATGCATCTGAGCTACAAAAGATTTCCAAATTGAAGTGTTAAGTGATGAGATTATAGCCGTAGGTGAAATGCTAATTTAAATTACCCAAGACACTCATAATTAAGTACAGACCTTGAAATCTAAAAAGTGTCTTGCTTGCTGTTTCGCTATTGGTTCTGATGCCTACCATGCTGAGGTTTGTACGTTGGGTCTCTGCGTTTGTGCTTTCCGTTGCAGCATGGCTCGGTGTCCTATATGCCCCCTTTAGCCGACCTCATTTCCTGGACCTTATAATTTTGTATCTACCTGTTGCCGTCATTATCTCCTTTGGGCTCTTTTCGTTCCTCTTCATAACATATGGTGTCGTGACATTTAATGACTGCCCCGGCGAAGCTGAAAAGCTAAAGCAGCAGATCGACGAAGCTAGAAGGAATCTCGAGAAAGCTGGTTTTGAATTCTAGCCTAAACTTGGTCTACTCATTCGCGTTTTGTTTTGTAAACAAATTTTCTCAAAATACGATCTCTTAACGTGTCCAGCATCCTGGCTTCTCATTTGGCGTGTTTAACTACAGATGCTGCATTTCCCTCGGTATTGATGTGGGCGTGCCACAGATTGCCGCTCCCCACCCTTCCATAGATAGATTTTGCTTGACTCGTTACACAGTGCTTTCACTACTTAGCGTCGGTGAAGTAGACAAGTAGATCTTTGTCTTCATGATAAGATTATGCTGGCATAGTGGCGATGCGCCTAACGTCCTTGAAAATTTTAGCACATAAGTACGCACAAAGTCTCAGGAAGTCTAGTGAAGGGAAGTAATGAGTTTAAATTTCATGAAGTTAACCATGGCTTCTGTAATCTGGTTTGGGTCTCCATTACTTTCTCTTCGGCCTCAGCGTCGGCTTTCCTCAAATTTATCTTATCCACCTGTTGGTGGTCTAGTCTTTCCCAGTTTCGATAAAGGCTACCTTTTCCCTCCCTATAACCCAGCCTGCCATCATCATATGGGTAGCTCCCACGCATATCCGGGGCGAAAGTTGAAGCATTCCGGGTTCCACCTCATCATATCTACTCAGTGAATGAGTAGACGCCTGTTACATGATCACGGATTGGTCTGGTTGGGTTAATATATGATAATCACTCTTCTGTAAACTGTAGCTGGCTGCACTTGACGCTTGCTTTAGTTTTAGTTGTGGGTTTATATAACAAAGAGTCTCTAAAATGCTTAAGGTTTGGGGCAAATAAGGCCGTGTACTCCATAATTTCTAATATCAAAGTAGTATACCTTATGGATTCTCAAAGGGGAATTCCGGTATCAAGCTCTTTAACTTTCCAAAGGCTCAGTAGAGTGCCGCACAGATTTTGGACTAAATTTCGGAGAGTTGCACTGCATCAGCGGCTTCGTTAGGGGCTCTGCTTTATGTTCCCGGACTTCGCGGATGATTGGCAAACTTCTCTGGTTCTAATTTAGCTTAGGTTTGCTTTTAGCATTATTGAATGCGCAGGGCCAACTACCTTCTGACAAATTTGTTGAATGAGAAGGGCAATGCAATGTGGAAGTGGTTGAGGGATTCTTCCTTGACAATTCCGACTAATATAAGCTTTGTTCTCAAAAAATAACGCCATTTTATTTGTGAGCAGAACGTCATGTATAGGAACGCAGGAATCACCGCAAATCCATTTAACTGGGGTGTGTTAAGCGTGGTGATTGAGAACATCTTGTACCCTGTGGAATTATCATCTTCTCATAGAAGCGTCTTTTAAAAAACCAGTAATGTGCTCTGTAAATTCGTTTAACGCGTGTAATTACCAATGCGTTGGCGGTCAGCAAAGTTGGAAAGTAAAAAGGTCGGTGCGATTGAGGCCGTGACGCTGGTCCGAAAATACTACTGTTGACTTTCCAGGCGGCCGGTTCCCAGGGCTATGGCAGCAGCTCAAGACCATTTGCAGGTTGAGAAGACAGGGTAAGAAGTAGAGAAGGAGAAAAAATGACTCTACTTCAATTAAAGCTATCGTCACACCTTAAGGGCTGCATGATAAGTATCTTGCGCGAAAAACGTCCTAGGATTTCTTTTAAGAAGGAAGAAGGCATTATTCCTAAGCAGAACGCATATCCACAGCAGACAGAAATAGGTCGAGGTTGCTGGCATAGTTCGGATACCAACACACTTCATAAAGGCAAGAGGGTAACCAACACTTATACTGAGACCGGCATTCAGGCAAAAAAGCATTGCAACGGTAATTAATAAACTGTTTTATTGTGTAATACCAGAGGTAGTTAAGACCTGCTTATTCTATGTAAATATAAAATCCCTTGCATTTGCTGAAACACTCTCTAGTGTGTGGCAATCAAGACATGTAAAAGTGGGTGTTTTTTAGGGAAATGAGAATGCAATTAAATTCAACATATTTTTTTCGACACTTGCATTTAAGCTTTTTCTGGCCAATATAAAGTCAAATATATGCATTTGAAAGCACTACAAAATCTTATAAAATGACCCCAGTTTTTGTGCAATGTAAATTGAAATATTTTATTATTATTATTATTATTTACCATTTAAGGTCAACCCTGTGTAATCTTTCAGCCTGAAACTTTGTAATCTCATAGCTCACAGTTGTATTGTCATGGTATGGTCTCCTGTCTCCGATGCAGTTAAGTGGAGAAGAGGTTGGCTTTAGTTGTTTATTTTCATTGGTTTTAAGTTGTTTCTAAATTTACTGACCCGGCGATTTCGAAGAATTTCTCTATTTCTTTGGGAGATTGGGTCTATGTTGACCAAATTAGTGATGGTCTAAATCAAACATCCTCCCAATGGTACTATGGTTTTAAATGTGGATCCTCTACCATGTGTGGAGTGTTTCCTGTTTCCTGCACGGAAAGACCCTCGGATGAGGATTTCCCGGAAATTTATGCTGAGATCATGTCTTTTCTACCAATGGCCCAGCAAATGTTCACGGTATGATTTTACTTTGCTAACCTACCCAGGTTGGTGATAGGAGGGTTTTTCATAAGGCGACTATTTACTTGCAAGAAATGGCTGGTTGTAGTGACAAAATGAGACATTCTTTCAATAAAGCCGAGTCGAAAAGACACAAATGTGATGCTCTCGATTTCCTTTCGCTCTGCGAGAGGTAGTCACCCTTATGCTTCTTACCTTTAGGTATATTGGTTTTCCACTCCAAATACGTTTGCCAAATCCGTTGAGTTACATAAGTGTTCATTTGTACGAGAAGTACATACAGAATGAAAAGGAGTCCAAGGAGAGAGAGGTTTATCGTTGCATAGTTTTAAACATGTTTAGAGACCGCGGGGAGATCTTTTTCACATTTGTGTTGAACTTGGTAGATTTTCTTCAAACACGCTGACGTTATTTCTGGCATCTCAATCCATGCGTTTACCTGATTTCTCGTCAGCTGGTAGCGGATCCGACCAAGACTCCCACCTTGTCAATCTGCACAGTCATCTTATTGAATTTTTAAAGGGAAATGATGATGGCACTATTTTAAGCTCCTTCTCATCTTCGGCGCTTCAGTTTGGTGATTTTTGCCGAATTTCAGAAAATGCTATAATTGAAGGCAGTCGTCGCGAGCCCAAAACATCGGTTATCTTCTCGGTTAGTTTTATTCTTATACTTAGAGGACTTTTTGTAGGAATTGAAACCCTTTAGTCCGTCGGATACACGAATACTTCTGGTTTTCATGTTGGATAGAGTGGGCCCCACTATTTCTAGGAGGGGGAGGAACGCGCAAACGGATGCTCGTTTATCAGTCGGCGAAAACGAAAGGTTTCGGAGACCGATGGCAATTGCCTGTGTGGATATAACGAAGGATATTTTGTCTACACTACTTCCTTTTCACACTCCACGTTCTCTCGAGCGACACCCAAGGCGGTCATTGGTTTGCTCGTCAAGAACCGTGTCACTTCGGAGGTAAGTCTATTGTTCATTCAAACTGTTCTAAAAGAATACTTGGTTCACGTCTTTCTTATGTTGACTTATTTTTCTTTGACAACATTAGCAGCGTATTTTTTACCCTTTTAGTTCTTCTGAAACCTGTCATTCTGATGCCCTGAATAAGCTTGCAAGCGAGACCCGGAGTTCTGTTTGGGATATGTTGCCCTCTCCTAACACCTTTAAACCAACTGAAGGTGCCCCTGTTGGCTCCGTATTACCCCCTTCTTATCCGGCTTCTCAAACGAATACTGTGGGTGGTGATGCATCTGAAGATTTAGATGTTGAAATAAAAAGTGTGAAAACCTTAAGTCTTCAATCCTACCATGTAAGCGGATGTGAGATTACTTTCACCAAGCTTACGTATTCATCTGGCTTTCTATTAACTATGTAAAGCAAAGTTAAGGTTGTAATCAACGTTTTTTTGCTTTCAATGATTCTGTCGCACTTTACTAAGATGCTCCTTCATAGCTTGTACGTCGGGAGTATCCAGGTGCCATCGTCGCACGTCCCTATGGAATTTCGGAAGGCAATCTCAGCAGTACGGAAACAATCCGAAACGACTTTTTCGTTACCATCAAGTCAGCTTCCTTTGACAAAACAGCGACACGCAAAGAATACAATGTTGAAGTTGAAGTTAGCCTCCGAGATTCCCGCGGTCGACCTGTGAGTATTTCTACCTCCCGTGTCTTTTTGTTTTATTTTTTTGGACAAAGTGTCAGATTCACTTTTTTTTGAAACTTGCTCTGGTAGACGTGATTGTGGTTTGTTACGTGATCAGTGGCACAAGTGTATTTATTGTAAATCTTTATGTTTTAAATAGGTGATGCGATGGGGCAAAACTTGCGGTCAAGGCTTTGAGTTTTTATCACCTATTAAGAGCTATCTGATAGCGTAAGATTGCTGTTCAATTTTTAGCTGCCGTGGATAGAAAGTACCGGAGATACGCAATATGTATCAAGTATATCAGCGTCGCGGAGTCAACCGCGCTGGAATGAACTTGTTCGCATCGCCATGCCTTGGTCAATGAACTTCTCCAATGTGCATTATCCCGATGATCACTTTTCACGGTTGGAAAATTTACTTAATGGTTCTACAGTGGCTGAGGACCACATTGAGCCCGTCACATCGTCCTCCTCATCTCCGAGATCTTCTGGAGACTCTGCAACCTTTTCACGGAGTACCCCGATATCAGCTCACTTGCGCTTTGTCGTTAGGCATCGCTCAACGGTTTCAGGTTTGTCGCCTGTGTTGTGTATTTTTGCGCCAACAATCTCTTGTCCTGAAATTAACTTACTGCTTAAATTAACTTTGTTTACCAAAATTCAACTTCAATGTCACTTTACCAATGGCGTGGTCCCAATACTTGAGTATGTTATGTCGTCCAAGGTTTGTGGTTATTTCCGGATTTTTTTTGCGTCGACACGTGTTATTGGCGTTTATCCCCACTCCATCTATATCATTACTGTGCTAATTTGTCGTACCTTATCGATTAATATCGCACTAGTGACATCGGCAGTTTTTTCTCCTATCTGAACTCAGTTTCCCAAGGAAAGGTTCTCCAGCCCTGGTTGAGGCTATCAGATCGTGATTGTTCGATTAATTTCATTCTCCAGTAAGGGCTAAACTGTTTTCGGAGTTTCCGTTGGTCAAATTTTGTCATACCAGTGTTGAAGCATTTAGCTGGCTGAATCACTTCAAATGGATTTATTTGATTAATATTTATATCAGCCACTTTGTTGTGCTATTTTTCAGCCATGCCCCTCCTGGCCTTACCACTTGTTCTGACCATTCAAAACCCTATGTACCTTCGGTTTTACTTTTGCTGTTCTGCAATTGCGTTTGTGATGACATTATCATGGGGGTTGGATTTTAAGTGCAAGCTTAGCTTAACAGTCACAATGAATCAGTTTATTTGCTTGTATCTCAGCGTGTATCATATGCGATTATGGGCTGTACTTGGTTTGTTGTGCGATTTCAATTATCTACTTTTGCTGAATGTATCAATTTTGATCCCATGCACTACCGTGGTACGATCAAATCATTGGTGGCGGAATGCTTTCGCTCATGCTCCGCTCACCACCTCTTATGTAATCCGATTCTTGCAATTCAGATTGAGTTCATCAATGTAGTTTGCTGTTTACGATCTGCCTTTTTACATTTTTAGTGAATGTCTCCATCTGTCCAGCTCATCGACTCCCACCAGAATCTTTTAGTGGCAAACTTATTTAATTTACTAGTTCCTTTAGATAAGTAGACTTGACCGTTTTTCACAATACGAAAGCTTGCTACCTAATGCATTATTTCAACAGTTATACCTGTGATCTCTCATACACGGCTGTATGTATTTACACTTCAAGTATCACTTTTTCGTTTTTAGTGAGGTTATTGGCGTTTGCTTATCTATCGTTATTTAAGTTCTGTTTTCTGGTTAATGTTAGCTGCGATTACTTTCCCTTCATTGTCCAATATTTCTACCCCTCAATTCAGGTTTTACTTTTGTTATAAGTCCGACCTTTTGCTGCCTTTGGTATCAACGAACTCAGACGCATCAAAACGAAGATATCATTGAGGGGGTGAACTTGCTCCTTGTTTTGTGAAAGCCTCTGACTATCGAAAGAATTGAAGTCGTAGTATTGAAGTATCTGTTTACCCTTACTGTTACTACTATTAGGCAGAAATTTCGGTATGTTTCTTATTAATCTTCCTATTACGTCTATAACAATACCGTCTGCTAATCTTGTAACATTTATGCTTTGTTCCGTGATCTCCCATTTCGGCATTGGTTCCTTTTTTCTCTTTGCTTTTTAAAAGTAAATTCTAGATGTGCCGCGATAATATCTGTACTCCTTAATTTTAATTTTACGGAACTGCTGTTGGTTTAACCAAACACGCCGTTAACGTATTTAATAATGTAGCATTGTTGGGCAGTTTCTTTATACATTCGTCGCAAACAGCTCGGTGAGCCTTGAAACCACAAGTTAGTGCACTTGTCGCTCCATCTTAAGGGCGATACTCGCAGCTGGTTTTTTAACCTCACTGCCAGTAGATGCAAAGGGTAAAAGAGATTCGATACAATTACGAAGCATGACTACCACCTAGTGCACAATGGGAGGATATCCTACCAATTACCGCCTTTCCAACTACGGGACATTTGTATTTTTGACCAGCCAAAATCGTGGTAACTCGGAGTTTTCACCAAATTTGAGCATTACTTATGCAAGGAACATCAAAATTGTTTTCCAAGTTATCTATTCATTTGAAAATTTGCTTTCCACGAGTAACTAACTGGCGGAGGCATATGCATAGAATTGGCTATTGTTTTTAATGTATAACCATATTATTAAATCATGCTCGGTATAATTTGCATTTAAACCGCCATGCTTGTGATGTTCTAGCTACTTTTACTCATCAGTTTTCGTGTCGAGGAAAAGTGGTTCTCGTAATTTAAACCGCGGTTTGATTTGCCATCTCACCAAGTATTTGCTTGACTCCATTTCTCAGTCTCGGACCGAAGCAGCCAATGGTTCAAGAACCGAAGGTCTTTCATGGAATACGAAAATCGTGGTAAAAAACCATGCGATTATGATAGGTCGAGCTGCTCTTGTAGGTTGTTTACGCATCCACACCTTCAATTCACACTTTCAAAATATGCCACTCATTGTCATTTGACTTATCTTGCGCATCTATCGCGAGTGGTGCATTCTATTCCAACTCAGTTGCATCAACATTCCCTCACGGCACATGTGCCGCATCTAGGGTTCCATTTATAATGCTTCATTTGTTATTCATATCAAATGTGAACACACGCTTTGAAAAATGGGACTAATCTTGGCTAACATTCGATAACCATGCTTATGATATTCTAATCATTAATTCTCATATGCATCCAATTATTTTGCCAGGTTGAGGCTTTGTGCACATTTACAGTGTTCTGCAGTAACCTACTCTATTTATTCTCTACTAAAGCCATTATTGTTTTATACATTTTAGCCATCAGTTTCATTCCGTGTGCGCAGTTATAAATCAAGCTTTGGTCTGACATTTTGCACGCTCTGATGCTGGGTGCTATATACCGGATTTATCATGGCATTTTTGTTGTCCACCGTAGTTTCGTTTTGCTACGTAATTTCTTTCCTAGGCTCTTGACCCGCAATCCAATGCAACTAGTTTCCTCAAATATTAAAAATCCACAAATAGCCAACGGGGAAGTCTAGAATTGAGAAATTATTTGATTCCCAGCAGTTTTTAACTATTGTGATACCCGCCGACATGTTTTTTCCCACAGGAGGTCATTTGAGTCTGATAATCCTTCGTCTTCTCCTCTATCAGGAGGCCTCACGAAAAGCGGTCGTCTTCGCTGGCTTAGATCTCCTAGTCCATCCTTCGGACGAGATCCCAAACCCTTTTATGATTCCGGTACGAGGCATGCACTGTTATCTGCTCACTGGGCTGTTGCAATGTTGCATGGCTTAAAATGATAATCCGGGTAAAATCGCATGTATGGTACGTATGGTAGATCGTAACCACTAGTGATGACTATTCAGGCTGACCTTTCCATTTCCGATGTACACTAGTATTCATTACCAAGTACTAGTGGTGCGTCATTGGCTAGGTTATTAGTCCTGTGGTGGCCAGTTAAACGTTCTAGCGACCTGATAAATTTGAGTAAACATGAAACGCATTTTGTCTCCGTCAGAACAAACATTCAATGCAATTCTCTGATGCATCGGTTTCTTCCGTTTCTTCATTTCTTTTCGAGCATGGTATATACCATGCAATGCAGGGCATCTTGTTACAAAGTTCCTTGCAAGCGCAGCTTTCAAATAATGCTTGATAATGGCTTTCGATCATCTCAGGATATGCGCATTGTGTATAATATGCTTCCGCATGTGAAAATCACTTAACCTAGTGAGTGGGTCACCTTAGTGAGCATGCTCTACATCACATCAAGGCTAGAGGATCGGCTTACTCTTCAAGAAAACATTTCCCTGCAGCCGTGATAGGCGGAAGCCTCAACAGGTCCGGTCAGCTTCGATGGCTCCGTTCACCGAGCCCTCACTCCTTTCTTCGTCAAGAAGACAAAAAAAACCCGGACTTCGGTAGGCGACTTCCGTTCCTGCTCGTTTCACTCCTTAATTACCATCTAATGAGGTACAATAAATCGCACTGTCTTTACTAGCCACGTCGGAAGATTCTTTGTGTGGTCTTTTTGAGTCGTCTGGTTTGACATAGGTTCCCAGCTAGTATGTCGTCGCTGCCTCCTAGTTATATATTTTGCCCCTCTTACGGCATCTCTTTGAGATCTGTTCTTCACATCCTTCCATATTTAAACGATTTAGTCAAATTCATGATAAACTTTAACTGGTATCAAAAACGCACATTGTTTTTACAGCCTGGGCGCATTATAAATATTGCAGAAATAAACCAAACCAAATAAGCTTACCATGCTATTTTTCCTTCAAAGGTAGTCATATGACTATTTGAGAACCCAAGATGTAAAGATCATTTGTATTCTTTTCTCATTTTATGTTTACCTGATGATGACGATTTGTCCATGCCTGAATCTTCTGTGAGACGACTTTAGTTGCTTTTATCATAATTTATAAGCGTTTCATTTCTAGAGCCTCGGGATAAGGTTCTCGGTGTGGCTTTTCTGCCCTTGGGGTCACCAGATGACCACACCTTCACCAAAGATGGAGACTACTCGCTTTTTATACACAAGGTGAGTTTGTGTGAGCTCTCGTCTCGCAATTTGTGCGCAGCTTTGCAGTTTTGAGCTTTTATTAACTTTATGGCCGATTGTCTGCGTCTGTGTAATTTTAAAGTCATTGTGTGACGAGCCCAGAAAATGTCCGCCTTAGACTGTACACATGTACCTAACTAACATATCTGGTTTTTATGTGACTTTTTTTGAATGTGCTGATGCTGTTTACGCCACAACTCCTTCACCATGTACCACAATAACGTTGTGAATGCATAGGCTAAAGGTCTACTCACTTTGGTGTTTTAAGTGGGTTGTCTGCCGTTTGTGCAACATGAATTAGGTGTTGAGGAAAAATTCAATTTCGCCCCACGCTTAATGTTGGAGTAATACCCGAATAACTGTTGATGATACCAATTTAGTGCCAACGGAACTGCGGAGCAAAGAATAGTAACTAGCTTTGATTACGCTAGTTTATTCAATGAATGGAGGGCAAGGGATTGGTACCCGCTGAACCAAAGGATTCCATTCTAATGAAATTCTAGATTGACTTTTGGTAGCACAGTTTACTTTGTTCACACTCATCGATACTACTGCAGAATTAATCGTGTGTCTACTTGGCTTGTACTTCGAAATAGCCTAGGTTATATTCTAACTTTTCAATAGAGTTTAGTTGGTCTGTTTCATGATTTGAACTTCTTTTGCTCTACTTTCATTCACTTAATGCCTTGGCTGTTCAAATGTAGATGGATGAACATGACATTTCTGAATGCAAGTACCTAAGCAAGGAGGCCATAGCCTTTGTGGGGCCTGGTAGTATCAACAGCTCGGGGAGTAGTGGTGGAAACAGGGGTTCTGGCTTGGGGAAGAACGAGAATGGTCTCGCTCACAGCTCAGTGGCCGCCTCTCTCCTGAACTCAGTGGCAAGCAGTTTTTCTGGTCGGACAAGTAGACAGCCGGATACTCTAAATGTTACCACGTTGCTATCGAGTAACCAATACACTACCGATGGTGAGTCTTCATTTATTGTCATAATGCTTGTCTCAGTCAAATGCCCAACTGTTATGTTTATCGTTTAGTACTCTTAACTTCACATTAGATTACTTTCCTGCTATGTTTAAGTGCGTGTTTACCTGATACGACTTGTAGCAAGTCTCAAGTCTACAGCCGTTATTGATTAGTCTAGGTTGAAGTGTCCTCCTGCTATTTAGACTCTCGCACACTTGTCTGTAGCCTGGTTCCCTCCTAAATTTTCGATGACTTTCAACCTTAGCCACTAAATTAATTTAAGTGCATCGTCACCATATGCCCAGGTCATTTTTACTTAAGGTGAGCTCTGCGCTAGGGTATGTTGCATATTTACGCATTTTCTTAGACCTATCCCATCATTCGTCAACGCTCTCCTTAGCTGTCATTGGCCTTCTCACAATTTGCCGTTGCTGATTTACCACTTATTGCTCTCGTGTCAAACTTGCGTTTTCTGGAATTGAATTTTTAATGTATTCTTCGGCTCCAAGTGACCATATAAGTAAAGTCTACGCTAATTGCGATGCACGTGTTTGGCGTTCCTTAGTTTATTTTTTCCTGTGTAAGCAAAACTCTTCTTAAACATAATAAATAATTAAGGTAAAATGCGTTAAAATATGCTACGCTTTGGTAATACTCGTATACATTTTAAGCGGTCTGCCTCCCAAATTTTATGGACTTGCGGGATAATGCTGGCATCCGAGTCCTTTGATCCCCTGCAAATAATCCATTCTTATACTTTTTTACACCAGGTTGGAGGATTTTATTTATCTCTATGGCTGGTGGCGACTTTTGTTGCATAGTTCACTTTTTATAAACAGCATTTGTAGTAGGTTGATGTATCGCAGGCTCCGAGTCACGCATTGACATTCACATTAGCCTCTGTTCCGCACTGGAATCATGTAACACTGTCACTTAGTTATCTGATCGTCCATCACGTATTCTTTGCTTAGTTTTTTAACGGGGACCTTAGCTACGTTCTCTTATTGTTGCATGTTGCACTGTTAACTAACTAGCGATGGATACCGCTTTTAAATCAGGCTTCATTTGTAACTTATAGATGCCCCTGCTCTCTTACAATACTATGCATCTTGATGAGCCTATTGCGAATAGTAGATGTGCCAGCATATATTCCTCTAACGCTCTCTGAATGTCTGCGTGTTGCCTCATTACAATTGTTATAATTTTTGGATTTCATTCAAGTTAACAAGCCTCAGTATTGGTCAATCGACTGGCTTGCGACTTTCTGCATTAACTGTTTCAAGACGAAAATTTTTACCCGTCTAATTAATTTGTTGTTGGACTAGGTTTGGAAGTGGTGCTACTAATTGCATAAATACAGCAACGCTGCATGGAAATCATTGGCCATTCCAATTTGCATGTTTCCATTTTTTCCGCAACAGTTTCTTTACGGCCTAATTGTTTCCTTCAACTTTCCTGGTAATTACTTCATTGTCGTAGAAAATTCAGTTAATCCCAGTGCGCCAACCTGAAAACTTGGCTTCACGAGCGGTTTTTGGCCAGTCCTCTTTTGGGGATTCTGTCTGATCAGGCTCTATTTCACTTCACAGCCCGCAGTCTTATCAGCTTCTCTAGCATTTTTCGTGTGAGCACTGATGCTTTGCACTTTCTGCAACTTTCAATGTCTCAAGGGTTTCCGTCCATTGCCAGCGCGTTCTGCACGTGAATATAGTAATTATTGACGTCTATTACGAGGAGATTAATTGGTATGCTCTTAGAAATAGTCACCTTACAATGCCCAAGTTTCCGCATTTCAACACGCTGTATGAAATCTAGGTTCTCGCTTTGCACATTTTCTTGAGACTCAAGCCTTTGATGGTGAAGTGACCTGTGGTTAAATTGTTGATGGTTTTTCCTATCATTCAGTACTTTAAAGCGTTTTTTAGTTTTCATACCAATTTTAATGCCGGTGTATTTTAATTTTTGATACTAGTGGGCACGCAGCTCATTTTATTGCACCATTGTACGATTAAAAGACATTACCAAACGCTAAGTTGAGTTTTCAACGGACAAATTTGGCACTTTCTCCTAATATCCGCCGTAGACCCTGCCCCAATATGTTTTGGTTTCTAAAAGGCAAAGATCTCCTTGCTATTTACCTTGTGTCGTGTTATTAGCATGAAGATGTTGCTGCCAGGAGTGTTTTTCATTTCCTTCTTAGTAGCAGCCTGATCTCCTTCGGCGGTTTAATCTAATTTTTTGTTAAATATGGGTGTTATTGATTATGTTGGTCTCTGCTTCAATCGTATCCGATCAGTGATGTGAATATCTAGAAGGTCTATGTCGTCGGATCTAGTTCATGGGTAAGTTAGCTTAATGAATGCACTTTCTAAATCTAAATCGAATTCTATGACCTGGAATAGGAAGTGAGTTCTCTTGACGGGTTTAGCTTGATGAGTTCAACCACTTTATTTCCTGAATATTTCGACTGCCTAAGGCATCCAAGCTTGCTTACTTCCGATCACAAAAGTTTACTGCATTGCCATCACATTTTATATAGTTGGCCTTAGCTATTCTTCGTTCTCACATGTCTTATCACTCTCCTTACCTTCGCTAGGCAATTGTAAAGTATTTTCTCTCTTGTGTCCGAGGTAACGGTTCTTTTTAAATTTTGTATTTAGCGTTACATGCTTGAAGAACTACGGCTGTGCTTAATCTTTTATAGAGCACTTGGCAAAAATTCTTTCATGGCGGGAGAATATGGACGATGTTGTATTCTGCCTGAAACTTTTGATATCGCATGCCGAAAAGGAGAATGAATTAAAAAAGGCAAGCGGACCTGCCTTAATTCTTTTTGTTTTTTAAGCACACCGAGTCAATAGTAAATACAGCACATTTCCTCCGTGCATTTTTACGCGTCGCACTAGGAAATGTGCAAACTTTTCCTTAAGTTACGTTCCTCGACGTCTATTTACGTGCGTGCTGCTCTGTCCTAATTAAGATTTACTCATAATTGAAATACCCATATTTTGATCGTGCTAGCATCTCTGAGGGGCCTGCTAAAACTTCAATTCATTTTTTGGCCAGTAGTTTTTCCTCTAGCCAAGTATTTTTTCTACGTACTCGTTGTTTTGTTTTGAATAGTCTCATTTCACCTGTCAAATGTTTTTTATATTTAATAGTCACTACTGTCCTGGTAGTGTACTTTTAGCTTACTATCGCAATGCGGGTTGGTTTACTGTTGTCTAAACGGAGGTTTTGGTTGGTTTTGCCAATTCTAGTTTCGCATTCAACTGATAGACTGCCTGCTACAAATCCTTTCCATAAGCGACACGGCCGAGTCCAGTATTCATGTGCAAGAACTGCATCGTTTCACTGTTGCTTTGTTGGCGCGTCTCTACAGAGAGATGAATAACAACACAGCCGCATCAGGGTTGTTGGAGAAGTACTTACAGAGCCCAATATTCATCTACTCGAGCGTGCACCTCAATTATCTTCAAGTTTTTGTCGATCTTCTCTCGCGATGTGTTCCCTCACGGGTCAATTCAACGACGCCTGTCACAGAGGGTGGCCTCATCGATGTCAGCAAAATTTGCACAGTTTTTGCTTGGGCTTTCAAATTCATATCGAAGTCTCGAGTATGTTTTGCTTCGGCGTTAGGACCTTAAAATAGCAAAAGCCATGACGCGTAGGGTATTTCTAATGTTTTCTTTAAACAGGCTTCTTAAATCCGATGGTTTTTTCAGTGGATTTCCTTTGTAATTCTATAGTCATCTTCATAATCCATGAAGGCAGGGATAAGACCCTCTCTAAGGGCGCCGATAATAAGTAAAAATGGAAAAAAAAACGAATCCCATGAAGGTGTGCACATTTTCAAGCTATATCTCAAAGTGTTTTATAAACGGTGAGGTCTTGTAAGTGAGGATCTCTGACGGTTTTGGGAGGCTAAAAGCCATTCGCGTTTATTTATCCAATCTTCAAGCAATTTTGTCCATTAATATTGGCTCGGTTTTCTCAAGGAACTGGAAATAAAGAAAATGGGAATAGAAAATCCTGGAATGCTCGAAGAAGCGGAAAAGCGATTTACCAACGCTGTTGATAATTTCTTTGACGTTGTTCTCGAAGTGGCAATAGTGGGCAGTGACCAGCTTTTAAAAGTACGTTAATTGATTTACTATATCCTACCGTTGGGTTTATTTTATTTTTAAAAAATTCTTGTGTTAGCAACTACAAACGTTCACTTAAGATGCTTTATTTCTAAATGAAAGCAGAAATTTTCATCATGTTTCAACACCATTTGATGATATTCGTTCCGGTAAACCATCGATCAGGTATCAGTTTTGAGGTGAGTCTCTTCAAGCCGTAGTCAGTGCAGATAGCATTTCCTGAGCTCGTTCTTTCCTTGTATATGTTTAACGTTTTCATGTTAGCTGGGATCCACACAATATCAATAACCGCACATAGCTTGCCATGAGCGGGAAGTAACGCGAATGCATGCGTCAGTTTGAATTAGGGTTTTAGCACAAAGCATTAATGGTCCGTCTGGTTCTCTCAACTTCTACCTAGAGTCACATTTTCAAGCACATTTCGGAGACTATAGACCCTCTGGCTCTTGTCTACTCCCAACGGAGTCTGACGAGCTACCTGGAGCGCCTGGTACAGTGCACTATCCAGTGTCCCAATTTGCCCAATCACAACATACTCAGTGGTTGTCTCCGCTCTGTTCTCATGGAGGATATGGAATGTCGGAAAATTCTTGTGCCACCTATCATCACAAACCTCAAAAAATTATTTAGCTCAAATCTTGATATAGTAAGGATTCCCTTATTTCTGTCTTCCAACAATTTTGATGTTTACCATTTCACTCTGATTTGTCCGATCTTTGAATGTGATTGTCATACATCGGTGTTGGCAACCTTTTCTGTATGAACTCTCGTTTCACCTGTAAAAATTAATATGCCGATTTGAACTAAAGCATTGTAAACCATCCCTAACACCGAGCGACTTCCTTCGCGTGGAGTTAAATTTAGCTATTATGGTAGTGCACCTTTTTCATACCCAAAGTGAGCTGTATTTGTCATCTTTGGCAGCATCAAATTGACTTTTTAATATTTATGCATCAATCGTTTAATCTTTTTTATCCAGACTTTGGAGCCATGCCGGTCAGAGCCAAACTCAATGATGACATATTTCTGCAATATTCTCACACTCTTCATGGAACGTTTTGTGGAAACTGTGATCGCCTCCTCACACACTAAGTTGGCGGACTCTGCCTCCGGGAACCCTGAGTTCCACCACCAATTCGTTCATGAGGGCCTTTTGAGGTGGGTGATGCGGGAGTATGGTCGTATCCTGATATCCCTTCAAAGAACGGCTTCTGCGCCAAATTCGAGGCCGACTTCGTCTGAGCTAACGTCCACCGCTGGACAGACTATGCTTGCCACCCAGTCTCCTGTCAAATCACGTTTCCTCTACCTCCAACCGGTTTTGGTAGGTCGAATGATAGTTTTTTTTATGTTGGTTACCATCTTTAACGCCATGAACCTTCAGCCTACCTCATCGGTGTTTAGGCATAATTTTTCGGATTCATTCTACTAATGTGTATGTTTGTTCGTTTCTCGTGCGGGTAAATGAACGGCATCTTATTTAAGCTTTTTTATTTATTGTTCGAATCTAGGGATGTCTCGCAAGTGTTTTTACGAGCATTTTGCAACAATTGCGATCCTCGGACTGGGAAGCTCTTGTTACACCAAAGCATCAACCGCGTATCAATTGCGCTTGTGACACATGTGTAGGACTCGAACTTACTGAAACAAGTGACTTTTTGCACGAACTGCTCTCCATCTTTCTTCTCTCTCACTCATGGCCTGCTTATCCTGGACTTCATGGCACCAACAGGTATGCGATTTATGAATACTCAGGAGTGTTATACACTCAAATGCATTTAGCACCTTTATTACATACACATCTCAAGAATACCAGCTCATTCACTTACCGACAGGCGACGCTTTGAAGGAAATTCATCTTAAATGTTCCTCACTCTCTAAACCATATCTATGGATTTATTTTTAATAAAAATCTCCATGTCTGTTTTTATGCAGGTCTTTCAAGTATCACAACTTGCCAACACATTTGGTCAGCCCACTGGCATCAGAATCGATGAGAGAACAGCCCTGGGTGGAAATGTTAGCTCTCCAATCAACAGTGGAGTTGGAGACTATGAAGGTTATTTTTGACTTCTGCATGCAACCCCATTTTATGTGCAATAGCGCCTCCTCCCCTGGGAAATTGGACGCCGGCCAACAGAAGTCCCGCCTTCTAATAGGTTTGCTGCAACGATGCCTTGGAAGTTTCATCACTACGCAGCCGCATTTGTGGCTAGAAGAGCTACCCACAATTACCGTAGTTGCGACTGCGCCTCGTCTCCCCAACGGTTGTTTGGGTGATCTTAGGATCTCCGCGGTCCGTTTGCTGGAGCGACTCTGGCAGGCGATTGGTAGATTTCCTGATAATTAAAATACTGTATGAATAATTCATTCCTATATACCGATGGAACAATCTTACTGTGCTCAAAATTGAAATGTTCGATTTGGCATACAAAGTAAACTGGCTGTTGTGCGTGTGACTGGAATGTCTCCTTAATTGTAGGTCAGCCGCATCAGACACGCTATATGGAATACTTCATTCCCACTGTTATCAACGCTTCGACTGAACCAGTTTCAGGTAATGTATCAGCAATACGAAACCCTAGTCACTGATATCTTTGGCGCATATCTACTTCAGAAATTTGTTCAATGTAGTTTGGATTTAATTTCAAATTACTAACATTCACTTGGCGTTTCGTGTGACCACTTGTCAGTGGATCATAATTGTTTCCGGCTTCCAGCCACGAGGACTGTTTAGTAGGGATTTTAGGCCACCACTTGTTGAGGTAATTTAAAACTTTGGTTTTTTTAGAACTGCGTAAAATATGCGTAAAGATGCTTGTTGATATGCTGCGTGTAAACCCACTGGCCGCTGAGCCCTTCCTCATCAGAGATATCGATAGGGTTATGAATTGGGCCCTGCCTGAGTTCTCAAATGAAATACTGAACCTCCTTGAGGCGGAAGTTCCTGACGGTACAATTGAAAGTTTGGGTCGTCGGATTTCAATCGGCTTACGCAGAGGAGCACCTGTTAAATTCTCTCCCTCAAATCTCGCTGTTACTGCGGAGAAATCAAGGACCCGAATCCTAAGTGACATGATCCGTCAGATAAATTACCTTCGGGAATACAGTGAGGTCATCACTAGACGGTCAAAGCTTAGTGGGATGCTCGCAATTAATAATTTGAGGGTAATTGATTTAAACTACTAAATATGGAATAATTTTATACAGCTTTTTCATGGCCTTATTCAGGTTTGTCCGAGCCATCTACGACCTATAGAAAGTTTATTTCAAAGTATTCTGATATTCTTTGCGTTTGAACAATGTAATCTCACAATCTGCCATTGCATTTTCTAGACTCAAACGTATTTGATTTAGTCCTAAACAACATTTTGAAGAATGTATATCATCAGTGTAAATATTTGTACCCGAAAATTTGCCAAATCCTCGTAATTTTAAACTTTATTTAGGTAGTGCCTTTCCTTTAGACCTATTATGACTCCATCAAGAGAAAGGACATGACGATTCGATATCTCTTCAAATTGGAAGAGCTGCATGAACAGTCCGAAAATGATATAGAGAGAGGCTATACATTAGAACGGATCAGTGGACAGTATAGTGTGAGTCGCCATTGATTTGTGTTTCATTGTTAAATGGTTGTTTTGTCTTGTGGCCCCTCCGTTACCTTTCTCGACTCTTCAAGATTTCGAAAAATTGCTGGAGATGTCCTACCCAGAGTTTCTAGAAATTTACATTTTTTAGCTCTTAACCCCCGAATGGTCTAGGGCGGCCTGGATACTCGCATTGTCTTATGATTAGCTAGTATTACGTACAGATCGACTTTAAATTCATTGGTAATCCCTGTAAGGCTGATGCAAACCAAACTGTTATAAATAAACTAGGATGGTACCACTTCGCTACTCTTGGTAGTCAATCCTGGGGTTCGTGTGTGCGTTCCACGCCTACGGCTTACTCAAACATATCAGTGACATGAATCTCTGTGGTGTTTGTGTTCACATACTATAAGCGACAACTTATGACAACGACAACTAATTGACCACTTGAAGTATTGATTTTGTGGTAATTTATTTCATTCTGTCGTTGTTTTTTGAACTCAATGATCGACCAGCGTATCGTAGTTGTTTGCACTATGGGGTTTTTCATCCGTCCTGGACTTACAATTATGCATATTTCTTAATTAAACGGTATGTCTAGGCACGCGGCAATTATTTGCTCCGGTTGTACATCAGTTAATTATAGACCGAATTTAAACACGCATTAACTGTTACAGCTTCGAGTCTGAGGCTTGGGTACGTTTAGAGGGGTACTTTTTTATTAGTGGTCGTCCAACTCAGTGGATATCAGTGAGGTGTCCGACCGATACGCTGATCTGGGCAATATCTCCTCCTCCGCCCTCAAGGAGGCTCTCCTCCTGGATGCGCTTAAGTACTTGAAGGCTGGCGGAGACTGGAAGCGCGCTATTGAGGTTTGCGACCAGCTAGCTGTTTTTTATCGGGACGTAACTGCAGACCTCGCTAATCTGAGTGCTATTCTCGTAAGTTTATACACTTCCATTCCTTCTGTTCTTTATCGGCTGATACTTGAGGATTCTTCTGGTTTTTTAGTATAAGGTGGATGAACCTGGCTAAAATTTTTTCCACTGTGATGCTATCCTTTTTTGTTTCTTCAGAATGAGCAAAGTCAACTTTACAAAAACTTTATCAGTGGAGGGGCTAGAAATCAGTGCTGTTACAAATACTACGCTCTACACTTCTCCACTCGCCAAGATTCGCCGGGTTTCATTGGAACAACAGTCGTTTATCGCACACTCAGTCAGTTGAATGAGGTGAAAATGATTCTGTGTGAACAATTCCCCGAGTACCACGTGGAAACGTACAATCCACAGCCGCTAACTGCAGTGGCGACCCAGGTCACGGACGAAGTTCCTACCATACGATTGGTAGGGAATCTGCAACCTGTTCCCGAGCTTCCCCCCAATTGGGCCTCGGGTGAAGCGGCCGCGAATCTTTCTCCCCACATTAAGGCGTAATTCTCTCCTTTCGACTATCTCGTTTTGATAGTCTTTTGACTTTGTTTCACTAATTCATTTTTTGACGCCGTTGAAGCGACTTTTGGAGTTTCCATATTCTGGTTTTACTTCATCGAGAGTTGTTACTAGGTTTGTCAAGCCTCTTGTTTTACATTACTTAATTATCCCATTTTTCAGTTACTACGACTGGAATCAGGTTCGACAGTTTACCCGGACATATCATTTTAAACCTTCTAAAAGTGTATGTTCTTTGATGTGCTTGTCAAGTTTTCCATTCGAATGAAATATATGACACGTTGAAACCATTGTTTGTTGTTTAATTATGAAAGCAGTTTGTTAAAAACGCCCAACTGGACACTGACATGAGGAAGTGCAATCAATTTACAAATTATCGCTGGTGGTAAAGATGCTATGACGGCAGAGTTTAATTTTTAGGCGAATGGAAAAGAAATGCCAGTTGCAGAAGAGGTCCGCTATATTCTCAGCGAAAAGCTGCCAAACATCGTATCTTTTATGCCGGTTGAAGACATTACCACCGTGAGTTTTTGTAATCCTCCATTTTTTATAGTGCACAAATGTTTTTTATTTCTTTTTTAATTGGCTAGTGTGACAAATTAATCTATTTGCCTTTTTGGTTGCTTTTAAGTTAAGTCCTCATTTCGGTATATCATTTATGATGTTTAAATGAGGGGACATTTTTTAATGGAATCCTACTTTTCATCTTTTTTTCAGCGAACTCTGAGCAAAGTGGAGTTGGTGGTAAATCTGGTGCGGGACATGTCCCGATCACTAAGTTCCATGATTGCAGAAATTATTTCTAGCACGAATCCGCATGTCATTCTGTCAAGTTTCATTGGCAAATTGAGCACATCAATTCATTCCCCAGTTAGTGGAGGTCTGACCGCACTCTTAGTGAGTTATTTCCAATGTTAACAAATGATTTCTAAAAAGGGATTTTTTTCGTGCCCTTTTTGCAGAGTGGCTAGTCTGTCTATTGGGAACAGATCTCCCCAGATTTCAGTTTGGATGTTCATTTATAACTCACTGCATTTAATTTCCAAAATGACTTGAACTGCATAGCTACCATGCTTTGACGCACAGTAAATGTGCCATTACCTCATTTGTTTTCTATTCTCCTTTGCAGACCAGCGTAAACCTTGTGGACGATTCAGCGGATGAGCGGCAGTCAGAGCAGCTTTCAGATGCCGTCTTTCAACTTCTCGAAGTTCAGGCTGAGGGTCTCACCCTCTGTCATAAGCTGGAAGGCTCCTCTGAAGCTGGTGGGCCGATGTCAAATCTGCTTCCTACAATGTTGGAGCAGTTTTGCTCGCTCATACACGAAATGAGCATGAAATTCGGAATTAGCGTCTCGAAGTTACAGGAGCAAGTGCAGTTTAAAAGTCCGGAACGCACTGGTCTGACGAGTAGTCCTGCGCATGCAAAGTTTGTTGTGCCTCTCTTCAATCATCGTTTTGATGCTTATAAGTATTCAAAACATTCTGACTGCTTCATACGAAAAACTGAAAGCTTTAAATTTTTTATCAAAAAGCATCCTCGGTGGATTGTGCTCCGAGGGCTTGGTTGCATAAACGCTTGCAACGTCTGGCCTTCGATATTTATCTCACGTTAATACCTTAAACCATGCTTCGATGTGAATATGAATTTTAAAGTATGCTCGGGACTACAGACTAACAGTAACGTGGCCCTCGAATTTGCTATCAAACTAACTGCCCACTTTCACCTTAACGTCATTTCTTGGCGCTCCACTCTGATCTCGCTCATTTGTTAACTTTCTTTACTGCCACTTCTAGCCCCTGTCGAGCTGACAGAGTCTATCGAAGGGCCCCAGACATTCCCAATTCGTCTCAATCGATTCGAACCCGTACAAGTTTTCAGCAGGTCAGGGAGGGGTTCATTTCGCTTGTGCTCTTCATTCTATGACCCAATATTGTTTTGTGGACTGGAATCGTAGTCGATGATTTTGAGGTCCGGCAACAAATCACTCTCAAGGCGAAAACGAAAGCTACCCATTTTTAAGGCCGCTTAGTTTTTGTTTGTTAGTACAACTTAAGTCTTCCTTGAAATTCCTATGGAAATAAATGCAAACAAATTTATGAGTTTGCTTTTTAATTTTAGTTTGGAAGATCTCCATAGCTACCATGATTTTCATATTCATGAGATTGGATAACTAGTTTTAGGTGTTAATTTACCTATATATCAAGACCAACAAAATCTTTGTCACCTGTTAAATTTGTATACAAGATATGCTAATAAACTGTTTTTTTAGGACCTGAATTTCCTGAATGACGACATTTTGGGTGAGTCTTCTCTACCAAAATCTTGTTTGACACTATCTTTGCCTAAGATTTGCAATAAAACTTGGCATTGGGGTCCAAAAAAACATTTGGCCAACGCTACTTCACTTTTTGCACCAACTGACAGACTCGCCTTTGAGTCCCCCATTGGAGGAGCCAAGGAAGAGTTCTGCCGTCTCCCTGCTGCCGCAGACACCACCACCTCTGCCGGAACGACCCTCTGACCTTCCCCCACTTCACGACATTGCGAATGATGAGGCCTCGCAAGCGCGGAAGTTAAGCTCCAGCTCCTCGCGCTTCCCCTACACTGGTCCCCGCCGCCCACCTTGCTCCTTACCCCCCGAGCCTGATCTTGCCACTGGCGCCCTCTCCTCCCTTTCCGACACTGCTCCGCCTCCTTTGCCCAAAAAACCTCCTAAGCCGCCACCGCGGGGTGAGTGAACGCTAGTTTCTCCAGGGTAGATTTGTAGTTTATTGCCATTTTAGTCCTCTTATCCTCTATATACAGTAAGATTTCCCACAAGTTATCCTTCAACTTTTTCTCCCCACTTAGTTCTGAAAGACAGAGCAAATTTTAAATTCGTCTATTCGGCTTAACATGCGAGGCACATGAATGCTCAACTACGCACTTTCTTGCCCTGGAAATTATTTGATTCTCAATCTCCAGTAGGGGGAGATTTTCTTCTCGTGTCTTGCTTTTGTGAGTCAGATCTATTTTGAGTACTTCGGAATCTGTTCGTCTCAATAAGTGCCTATATCCTCCCCCGATGTATTTTGTATGAGTTCGCGTCAATTAGTCACGATACTTTTAAGGTTTCATCGGAGATTTCGGATACGCTTTCGATGTCCGAGTTACCTAGAATGGATAGCAACTCTAGGGGAACATGGCTGTAACAGTTCAGCAGACCCTCTCGCCCTACAGGTCAAACTGACATGATTAATTTACCAATTCCACATTTATTTCAGCGCCCGTATATCCGGTCACCTAGATTCCAAGCGCCGATTTTTGTCACATACCTTCCCAACGGCGTCCACCGGCATCAAAAGCCATCCTTATTTTGCTGCAAAAATGACAACCAGTGCCTTTTTACCTATTTCACCGCTCCTAATTTGTACTTTAGATCCCTCTCACCGAACAGTTTACAATCTACTTCCTCACTTCAGGTCTTTTATTGTGTATAATTTACCAAAAATTATCCCCGGAAAATCTCTTGCAGTTCTGATTTCGCAGCCATTATTCCCTTGAATGGATTGATGTGTGATCTTTTTGTGGGAATGACCTTAATATGAAGTCTAAAGGACCTAGTACCAGCTTCTGTGTCCACTAGTCCTACTGGTTGCGGTTGCATAGATTCCGTCTGTCGTATCTGCAGATTCAACTATTATGCCCTAATTGCAAGATTCCCCAACGCAGATTGCCTGCGTTGAAGCCAACCGACCAGAGCTAGGCTACCCAGCGCTGCACAGACCACGCCACCAAAAATAAGGCTTTCACTCGCCGTCTGGACCTGTTTTGGGCGCACAGCACGTCTTTACAACCATCTTGGATTATTGCTCAACTTGTGACTAGTAGATTATTTTTATGCTCTGCCACTGAGAATTTACCACCTCGAGCTTATCGAAGGAACTGGGGATCGGGGTGTAGGCATCCACCCCATCAAAACATTTTAACTATACAACCAATTAACTAGAACTCAGCAGCAATTATTCGATGCAGGCTGAAGCTGCAACGTCCTTCCACACGGATCGTAGGTCACATCAGATGACCTTTCATTGTTAAGAGAGCTTGGCCGTCATTATGTGTTGCGATAAAACGTAGGGTCCAGAAGATTGCTTTCGTTGTGATTTAATAACTTTGTAGCTTACCATGGTTCTCGACGGGATTGAGTGACATGCCTTCACATGATCAATAAAACTAAGCAGCATCGGAAAAATGGGAGCAAACCAGAATGGCCAGTATAAAAATGACATTATCAAGGCTAAGGTTGGCTAGGTTATTAGTGAGCTGAGTGATTTACGTCCAAGGAAGAAAGTTTGAGTGCATAAGACAGCCAATGACAATATACGAATAAAAGTAGTACAGCAGCGCCCGCTGGGATGACCAATGTGGATAACTCAGTGGATTGACAAGGCGGAACAGGCCTACCAGGTGACGAGGCATCGGACTTGCCCTGTTTTTTGCTTTACGGGGATGTGAGTGCCCGAACACGTTGTCTTGGTCATTCAATAACACAGAGGCGCAGTACCAGTACAGCACTGGGCATGACGAAAATAGCATACGCGTGAGAACCTAAATACAAGTGCTTTCACTCAACAATAAGAATAGTAGAAGTATTGGAAGTGGTAAAATATCGCCTAATCTATTAGACAACAAAAAATAGGCGAACACAAATTGTCGGCATCATTAACCAGGTACGGGAAATCTCAAAAGTGGGACCTTGTTCATAATGAAGTTACGGTAAAAAAATACATCAAAAAGAAGTCGACTCACCTGGACGTGGATGTTAATCATTCCGTACGTAGAAAGGAAAAGAGCATGATAAATGTGCGGTAGCACGAGCATCTGCCTTCGATAATCCTCAAGTATCCCAAAAGAAAGAAGTGTCTTTGGAGCCTTCCGCCCGAATAAGCTAACCAACTTTAAAACTAGGAAGAGGACTGGCAGGACCAGGAGGAAATTTGGCAACTGCTTCCACCGGTAATAGGTAAAGGCACCGACGTCCCAAAATCTCTTTTGAAGTAGCATGTACGAAGACCAAGGCACACCAGCACACCAAAGAGGTTGAAATGATGAGTTAACCGAATATGGAGTGAAAACTTCAAGCTTATTAGCCAACTCCTCCAATTCAGGGCCTGGCCTCTTTGGTAGCATAAAGGACAGGGAAGCGGGTTTGGGAAAGGCGAAACAATAGAGAAACCCGGCGTAGTATTGGTGGACCAGGTATGGGAAACTCAAGCAAAAGCATATCACTAGGACGGAGAGAAGGCAATGGAACACGGCCGCCGTGGCTGAGGAAATCAGTAGAGGCAAATTTTTGGCGGAACTACGACGGCCTCTCTTGCACAGACACCTCAACTTGTTTACGAGGAGGACAAATTGGAAGAAGCATGGAAATCCGCAGTTTACTAAACCATTGCTACGGCAAAAAACGGTCATAGAAAGGATTAGGCATCCAGTAACGGATCCACACCCATGGAGCCAGATGAGGGACGACAAAAAGAGAAAACTGTACAGCGCTTCGGAATAAAGCGTGGTGAAGAAAACTGACGCGGGGTTGATCGCAAAGAGAAGAGCAGATACAACAGACAAAGAGTGGTCCCTGAATATGAGATTAGAAAGACGGTACATTTGAACCACACACAGCAAATTACAAAAGAAATTAAAAACGACCCCAACCAGAATGGAATGTGTCCAGAAACTCCACAAGGAGACGAAGGTATATGTTAAGGTGGAGATAAGCCTCAGGAGCATAGGGAAAAGCGGAAAAAATGCAAGGGTGTTTTCGAATATGTAACCATTCACAGATATGAAGTGGAAGTAGATAGCATCCCATTTACGAAATCCGTCCAAGATCCACCGAAGCAAACAATCGATCTTGGATGAACAGGCAACATGCGGTGGATCAAATGCGTCAGCCCTATGATTTGGAAGAAAGCTTAGAAGAATCTACAAATTCAAAATTATTAGTAGCCTAATTCTTACAAAGAGAATTGTAATAATTGACTTTACGATGACAGCAAAAGCAATAATATTCTTGTATTCACTCTTCATTGCAGAGCAGAGGATTCAATAATAACTTGAAAAATGAGCACGATTGTAACTTCCAGTTCCGTTAAATCCTAAAGTGAGATAAGAACCATATTACAATTCAGCCCGCAACGAAAACAAAATACAGAAACAGACACGCAAACTAAATGGGCTCCACGCGTAATCATGAGAACTAAAGCAGCACACACAGGGTGAACTTTATAAAAAAAGATGTATGGCATTTCCTTATAAGAAATTAATAGCAGTGGAATCCAATAAAACCGTTTTTAGCAGACTTCACATTTAAAATATAACAAAATTGTGGACATAGTTAGGCAGTTCCCTCGAAGCAAAAATGCATCTTCAAATTGCTAAAAGTAAAAGCAGCAAAAAAACCACGGAACGTATCATATCATATCGAAGGTTTAGTAGCACATGCTTCATTTTATAAACCTGTGCCTAAATTAAATTAGATGACGAACTTATTGGGTGAAACGATACATGTTTAGGAATTATATTGTCCTGCGTGATTAGCGTTAGTATAATATGCATTCCTCCGTTGTATAAGGAATTCCGATTTCGATTCGTTAAGCTTCAATCTATTTAAAATATTCTAGTTCAAAATCCTACCTCTATTAAAACCTTGCTTTTCTTTTATTGTTTATAATAGCTAATTATATGTGCCGACTTCCAAACCTTTCGTCTTATTGGCAATTTTCTCTTTTTTCTGCCGTCTTGGGCGCTTCATTTTGCTTAGTTCGTCGTGTCAATTGTTCTGTAACCTTGTTCTGTAACCTGCTCTTGCTTTCCATGCGTTTGTGCCTCATCAGAAAGCTTAGCTATTCACCTTTTCCTTCATTGGCGTTTTGTTGTTAGTAGGTTTTGGCATAGACCTAGGATTTTTATTGCTGTTCGAGGTTCGTCTTTGGCCTCGATTTACTTAATTTCGACATTGGTTCCCGTCTTTTGCATTTCATGGGCTGGATACTCCTCGTGGGTTTTGCATGACTCTCCCTTTTGATTTTGCACATTTAAGCGCTTAAGCTAAAGGTGGTTTTGTGATTTTCCCTCTCTTATTAGTTTAACATGTACATTTTTCGTAAGCCTTCCAACTCGGGGTCTAAGCGTGCATGACTTTGGTTAGTGAGTGAAACAGTAGTTTTGACTTGATGCATTTTAGTTATTATTCGTTTGTGTAAAATCGACCAGAAAAAGGTCAGTAGATACCATTGAATGTTGTTTGCCCCCACATGCAAGTATTTCTTTTGGCGATTTTTGTATGCGATAATTTTACTGATGCAAATGCTGTTCATTTCTTGTAGCGCTTGAAATATTTTCCGAGGATTTTTCTCTGAAATATACTTTATTGGGATGTCGGAGTCTACAGGCAGTCAAGATAGAGTAGGCGTCCTCATATTTGTTCTCTTAATGGCCTATATTTATCGCGATCTGTCTTTTAAACTGACTGGACGTTTCATATTATTCTTACCTCATCCTTTTGCTTTTTACTCGCAATCTTAGGGGTTTAGATTCCCTACTCACCCTATAAACTTGATGCTCTTTTAACTCCTTAATGGTTGACTACGCTTTTAGTTTCATGGTCATTGCAAAAGTTTTTTTCGAATTCTCCAATTCCATAAAGTGTCGTCTTGTGGAATTGGTTCTGCGTAGAGTACTTTGCTGTTGTGTTCATGTGGTTCTTACGCTCTTGACATTGACGATATTATCACGCCATTTAGCGTTCCATGTGATTTATCAGCTCAAAGGCGTAGGTTGTGGTAACGATATTTGAAATTGATAAAGTTTCTTGCCTAATTATGCTAAAGCTTTGTACGTTTGGGTTCATTTCAGACGTCCTTAAGTGAGGTGCGTCGACGGAGAAAGCACGTCCGCACTCGTTCTGTTGGCGTGGGTCTAGAAGATGCAAAAAGCTTGCATCACTCCCTTGTTTCATCGAAAATAACTCCTTCTCCGCCTCCCGCTGCTGCAGAGACTCCCTTGTTCAACCACCGTCGTTCGGCCAGTTATAGTGGAGGTGGGGAAAATCTCTTTGAGAACGCGACCCGAGCGGTGGAGCAGGCGGAGGAGTTCATGATGCAGCTGTGGGAGCGTGTTGGTTGGCGTGTAGTACACTATTCCCACTTGCCCGAATGGCTGCGAGACAACGACTACCTCCACTGGGGGCACCGACCGCAACTCACCTCTTTTGGACAGTGCTTTCGTTCCATTTTCCGCATACACACCGAGACGGGTAACATTTGGACCCACCTTATTGGTTCGTCTTTGTTAGTTTGTTGCAAACGCCGCTGTCACTGATAAATTCTAAATTTCGCCTTCGTATTCGAGAGATATCATCAGGCTTATTTATTTTACATTGCATATTTCTGCGATGATTGGAAAGGTGTATTTGGAAAATACGTGTGGCTAAATTTTTATGCGAACATTCCGCCGGAGTTCTTCCACTTTCAGCATTTTGTCTTCCAGATTCTTACTTAAAAGTTTCCTCTAACTGCTCGTTTGTAAATTCATCTTAGCTTTCCTAGCGGCATATTTATGATGTACGTTTCTGTCGGCGGATCTTATATGCAGTTAAGTAGTCGTCAGTCAATTCGCAATCGACTGCGATAGTGTGATCTGATATTATACACTTCTCGTCCTCTAGCAGATTTCATGGTTATTTTTAGAAGCTGCATTGACATTAATTTCCCTGATTATTTGTTTAATTATAAATACTGGTATGTTTTTTGTTCTAGGTTGTCTGTGTTTCCTTGTCTTGTGTATCGCTTTTCTCGTGCATCCTGGTCTGGATTTGCCTTGGGACGAGACTCTCGTAATTACATTTTTCTTTGTCAGTGCCATTCTTGCACTTGGTTTCTCCTGGACCTTCCACACTGTCTATTGTTATTCCGAACCTGTTGGTCGTCTCTTCAGCAAGTAAGCGTTCACATCGTGTTTAGTTGGCATCACCACCCTGCTTTGACGCTACTTATTCACACGCGTACACATGCCTCGAAAGAACACCACACTTTCTGCTTTATGCTTTTATGTTCACAGCCTTGTGTAACGTTACAGTAAGCGAAAATTTAAGCTGGGTCTGCCTCAAAACCCAATTTTTTGTATATGTTTATCTCCATGTTACGATTCCAGTTGTTTGACCAAGAGCCTATTGATCCATTTACGTTGCTAACACCTGGTGGCATGACCGTTGCATCTAGTCTTACTAGGTTATCCCTTATTGTCCGCTTTTCAGATTGGATTATATGGGTATCGCTTTATTAATAATTGGATCTTTTGTACCATGGATACATTACTCCTTCTATTGTCACGTTCCCTCCAAAATCATATATCAAAGTGGAATCATCGTTTTGGGCATTATCTGCATGGTAATCAGTAGCCAGGATCGCTTTTGCACACCGAAGTACCGCAGTGTTCGTGCAGGTTAGCATCAAGATTTATTTAGTTAAACTCAACTTTGATACAGTTGTTGCAAGGAATTCTAGATAAGCCAATCATTAGAGCATTATGCTTGGTGGCTCCGGAAGTCTTTAATTTAAAGGATTTCCAATAATTTTTTACCAAGGTCTTTGATTCATGATTCATGCAAATTATCCATTTGCTCCATTTGCAGCGTTGTTTCTTAGCCTTGGTCTTTCGGCGGTGGTACCATTTGTGCACTATGTATTCCTGGAAGGATTCTGGAACACTATCAACTCCTCTGGCGTGGGATGGCTGGTCCTCATGGCCTTACTCTACATTACCGGTGCTCTAATTTACGCCTTTCGCATTCCTGAGTGTCTCTATCCTGGAAAGTTTGATATCTGGGTAAGTAGAACATCAGTCGATTAGTGCATTTAGTTGTTGGTCTTTGGCAGATCTTTTGCAGACTGAAAGTGCATTTCGCATCGGGTTGCGCGTCTTGTTTGCGACTTCTCACACTCCATTAAATCTCTTAACCAAAATTTTGTTCCAATTACGTGCCTTTCCTCAACACTCGTGAATGCTTTGGTTTTCAATTTTTTAGTTCCAAAGTCACCAGATCTTCCACGTCTTCGTAGTTTTGGCTGCACTGGTTCATCTCTATAGCATTCTACAGATTGCAGAGTATCGTCATTCGAGGCGTGAGTGCGATATCCCTCCGTAGATTCGCAATCATTCCATTTACCAATCCACTCAATTTGCTTTATTAGAGTAACTTTTTGTACTCAAAGTGAAAGGTACTTAACCATATTTACTTATGTAAATGAAGTTCCCTATTGTCATACTTTGTTCATTGAATTCGTTTGATGGCTCCTTTAGTAAATTGAATTTACTGAATAATAGAAAATGCCATTTCGGCTTCATCGAAGATATTTACCTGAAAGAAATCACTACTGGGGAGGGGGGTGAACAACTAAGAGACGTTATTCTGGTCTGACTGGGGGCGGTCTACTTATCTTTTCTGGGATTAAGGTTTGCCTTCAAGATCCAAAGCAATTTCTCTGAGAGCCTTTCTATCACATCTACTGGGTGAACTTCATTGGCGCGAACCTTACGGCTACCAGCACGCGACGTGTCCGTTTTTACCACTTAAGCAGCAGATCCGCTGCTTTTGCATAATGGAAATACCCAATTAGTTGTGCGTAAAAGTATGGCATGACGTTTGCACACTTGTTTCATTATTTCTTTTCTCTCTCTAATAAACAACAATAAATCTCCCGGGAGGGTCGCGAAACTGCGCAAACATCTACCGAAATGCGAGTAGAATACAGGTCGTTGCAGCAACTAATTTGAGGCACGCAGTAGTGTGCCTTCGGAGAATATCGGTATCCGCACTGGGACCATCCAAGAAGCCTTGCATTTTACACTTCCAGGTGAAATTTAGGGTATTATTTCCAAGCCTACTAAGGGATGTAATCGCTAACACCTTTGCAATGCATTTTTTCTACTGCCGGTTTCCTTTGGGGTCACTTGGGCAATCGTATTGCCTTCATCGAGTGAGCTGGCCTGTAAGCCATCCAGCAGCTTCAATCCCTTGCTGTTTGCTGGGTACATCTACCCTACCCTCCTATCCTCAAGGAAGTCTCGAGATACTACAATCCCATCAGCTAAAGCAGAGTTGAATAAAATGACTGTTCACTTATTTAACCTGCAATGAGGTAACCTGAGGTATTCGTAAAAGTGTGTTAAAATTGCGCAGTTACTTGAATCTCTGCAGGCTGCATCAATGCCTTGATGGGTTGATTACGCAAGCGCCCAAACCCCCACAGAGAGCATCTTGGCTCAGCTATATGGGCAATGTAGCCTTTCAAACTCCGTTATGTTGGCGTTATATTTTCTTCCATGATGCTGCTATTTTTCAGGAAATCAGAAAAGGTTCGGAGGAGTACATACTTATGCTCTGCGGAGTGTGTTTTAAGGTATGCCACTAGTTCACTGATCAGTTCGCACTCTTCTCCGTGTCTTTGCTTCACTATGATGTAAGTAAAGATTTAAGGTGCCAATGATACATCCAGAAAATTGTTTTGCGACTAAGCAAACCAAGTACGGTTTACATAGCTGTAGCACACTGAAGCTTCCTTAAAGATGAACAAAGAGAATATTCGTGCAGAACATGTGCATATTCGGCACACAACAGAGGCTGGAGCCAGCGGCATGGAACGAAAGTCTACTCTCTGGGGGACGTGCAATGGAAAATCCTTACCGACTTATTTCAGAGCAGATTTTAGCAAATTATTACGGCTATCGGAATTGAGTTATTTAAAATCAACTCAGGCAATTGCACCTTAAGACTATAAGATTGCGACTTTGTTGATAATTTCATCTTTGCTTTGACCATAAAGTAATAAATCCACTTTAGTAATACAAAAGAGAAGTAATCAGAGTGATTTAAATGGGTAGCAAGAACTATTTGGTTTTATTGATCACTTCGCTTCATGCACCTCTAAGTGCAGAACCTATCAAAAGCTTCGGAGCGATGTATCTTTTCGTTGATTCTAACAAATACTGTTTACTTGCTTCTACCCTTCTTCGTCATCTATATGAAACTGATCAGGAAATAAAATGTTGAAAATAATAAAATGACTTAGTCACACCACATGGACCAATCAATTTATAGTGAAATTTTTGAACCTCGGGCTGATTGTCGCGGTATGAGCTTGGAGGGTGTCTTGGATTTATATGGGTGTTCTTTTAAAGTATACAACGCCATATTCATCTTCATTTGGGTTTTGTTCTTATGGGAAACATACATAAATCTCCGGCAGCTCAAAGTCGCCAAAAATGTCAGAAAATCCCCCGAGGCGTTAAAGTGTTTTATGAGTGATGGTGATTTCGACAAATCTCGGCGCTACGCTATTGATAAAATGAACTTCGATATTGTTAGTGGATTTTACAACATTCTTTCCTTATCTGCGATTCTGCATTTCCAACTAATCTCTTGGGCTTGGCACAAATCTCAGGAGCACGTGCTCTTTGTCTGTTCGCATGTGCCGCGGTCGTTTGGTGTTACAGAAGGAAATGAGGTCTTATTTTCCTCACTCTTCACGGTGTATTTTGCTCTCTTCCAGTTTTTCGAGTCTCTTCCTTGGAGTTACTATCGTCACTTCGTTATTGAGGAGCGCTATGGATTCAATAAACAAACAATCGGCTTTTTTATAAAAGACAGAATAAAGTCTCTTGCCGTTGGTTCAGTCATTGGTTTGCCGATTACTTCTATGCTTGTTTGGATTATAAAGGCTGGCGGACGCTACTTCTATATTTATGCATACGGATTTACATTCGTCGTCTCTTTAATAATAATGTTTGTCTACCCCGAGTTCATTGCCCCAATTTTCGACCGTTATGAACGCTTTCCAGACTGTGATTTGAGGAAGAAAGTGGAGGAGTTGGCTGCTAGTATTGAGTTTCCATTAAAGAAGCTATATGTCGTGGAAGGTTCGAAACGTAGTTCTCACAGCAATGCCTATTTCTATGGCTTTGGCAAGAATAAAAGGATTGTTCTTTTTGATACCTTAATAAAAGGTTTTAAGATGCCAGGTGCTGAGTCTGAATCAAGTGGAAATGCTGACGAAAATTCTGATGAGACTCAGAATCGTGGCTGCAGTGATGATGAAGAAATTCTGGCCACACTTGCTCATGAACTCGGACACTGGAAATTAAACCACGTGACACTCAATCTAGTTATTGCACAAATTAACATATTCTTCATGTTTTTTGCATTTGGCCAGTTGATAAACGTCGATCAGCTATTTGTTGACTTCGGATTTCCTCACTCGACTGCTCCCGCACTGATCCGCCTAATTGTTGTTTTCCAGTTCATCTTCATGCCCTATAGCTCCGTTTTGGAATTTTTATTAACAATGATTTCTCGTAAATTCGAATTCCAGGCGGACGCCTTCGCTGTAGGTCTCAAGTCAGGAGAAAAACTTAAAAGCGCCTTACTGGTGCTGACGAAGGATAATCTTTCATTCCCCGTTTACGATTGGTTATACTCCATGTGTAATCACTCTCATCCGCCTATTATTGAAAGACTAACAGCAATCGATGCTAAAATGGGGAAGAAAAAGTGATCTTTTCCTGTAAATTACTGATAGGGTTTTTGTTCAATAAAGGTTTCCATTTACAGAACTGTCTTTTGCAGAGGTTGATTTTGTCTTTTGATGGTGCTATACTCCGTTCAAAGAATGGTGGCTTGAGAATGAGGTTTGTGTTTTGTACAAAGTTTCATATTCCCGTGGTAGAATTTCAGTATTGTTGGGTTCGAGTCGCCTGGTTCTGCATGGCATTAGCACGAAACAAAGATTGCTTGCTGTAGGGAGGCGTGCTTGCGTGGCATTGCTTGTTTCATGGATTTAAATTAATGCTGTTGTGCATGGGCTTGTTCTTATACCGTCATGAATAGTAAATCGGTCGTTTTAAACGATCACGTATGTCGCTTTCGTGAAGAGTCTGCGTATTTGCCATGTGATTGGATAACAGTATAGCATGATGTCAGACATGGCAATTATCTCATTTGACTGATTATGTTGTCTTTTACACCACTAATGTTGATTCATGGTGAAGAGACCCATAGGAAAAGACTAGAGTTGCAGATGCCCTACGTTCTTTGTGTTAAACCCACTTTAGGAAAACGGATATTTTGGTGCTCCAATAACAGCAACGGGTAAAGCGCATGCTTAAGGGCATGTTGCTTATGGGATCGCATGTTCCTTTCTTTGCTAGAATCTACTGGGAGTTGGCTAGGCTTTAACAACGTCGTTAGTTTCACTAAAGGCGATCGCAAACATGGGGACAATAGGTTGCCGTAAACCGCACTGCATATTGATTCGCATTGTGCGGGGCGTTAGTTTCAAGTTCACTCTTCCAAACAACTTTACATTCGTTTTGTCAAATTTGAGAATATTAATAAATCAGCACCAAGTGCTGCCTAAATAGAATAATTCGTCTGTGGACGCAACGGGGAATGCCACAGCTAAGCCGACTGAGAGCTCGCCATCGTTACGCCTGGCCGTGGCGTGCGCTGTTGGTAGCGTTGCAGCCTCCGTGGTGTACATTCTAGTGCCGTTTGTGTCTCCTGCGTTTCGCAGAATTTGTCTGCCCTACGTGCCGGCGACCTCGAAACAGCTGACACTTGTAGCGCAGCTGCTGCGATTTGCTGAGGCCCACATGCACAGGCGCATTGGAAAGCTTCTTGATGTTGGGAGCGGGGACGGTCGTGTTGTAGGTTTCTTTGATGTTGTCATACTTTACGATCCGTTCCTGTCCTACTTATTATTGCTGGTTCTCATGGATTAGCCTTTTTTAATTTTTACGTTTTCACCCAGTGTGTACTGCTCAATTTCCATCAATTTTCAGCGGCTAGTCGCATTTGTATTGCTTTTGAATAAAACTTCAAATTACCTTTGTTTCAAGTGAAATTTTAATGTTTCAGCTTGGCGGACTTTCACTCTTAGCAGAAATTTGCTACTCATGCAGATATCCTGCAGAAAAACAAACCTAATTTCCTTTCAACCATTTTCCCTCTGTTAGAAAAACGTTGAATTTAGTTAATAAAACGCATGAATCAACTAGTTTCATATAAATTTTTATGGCGAATTGGGAATGAATGCCAGTAACTTTCCTAACTTTTTTGCTGTATATGTTTAATTGTTCGATTGATTCGGTTTGTTTTTCTCCAATGCTTAAGTGGGATTATTTGCAGCACCAAATAACGTTCTATCTTCTTACCTAGTACACAGTTTGGATTGACAGTAAGGTAGGTACTGTCAGTAGCAGACTAAATTCTTGACCTTGTTGTCACCACCTGCCACAGGTCCTGAGTTTGTTGGCTGATAAACGCCTTACGAGCTTAACTACAGCAGCCGGAGTGGAGCTGAACAGGCCGCTTGTGTGGTGGTCGTGTCTCGCGGCCTGGCGACAGGATCACAGCGACAGAGCGAGCTTTCATTGTCATGACCTCTGGACCTTCGACGTCTCCCCCTTTCAAAGTGTGGTCGTTTTTGGAGTCGATACTATGGTACCTCAATCTTCCTCTATGATTTACTCTTTATTCTCTAAAAGCCACAGTTCATTCATTTCAGGTACTTTTCGCCTCCGTTTTTTGGTGTCTCCGTAGTAACCGGTATTTGTGCACCGTTATATGCGTACGACACCTATCTTTGATGTCACTAAAAAATTTGTAGGTAGTTTAGATTTGATCCTGAAGGGAGTAGCTACCTCTCCTAAATTGTGAACACTTGTCATTCCTATCTTCATTTAGACTCATGGAATTGAATTTAGTCTTGGAATGTGGTAAAAATGTGTTGTGCTAGGTGTATTCGGTAGGACCTTCATAATGTTAGTCTAATAAGGCAGCTGTAGTGACTATTATGCTAGAATTTTCTGAAACTAATGAATTTCAGAAGACTTAATACATTAGATGGAAATGCGAAGAGATCTGATGAGAGTATTGTGAAGGCAATCATTGCCCTCCAGAAAAGTACATTCATTATACCTTCTCTTTAATAGTGCTTATATTGTCGAAAGATCTTTTCCGCGTACTGAAAGACTGGCTTATCTAACATGCAAATATAATGTGTCATTCTTACTAAACGCTCAATTCTCATGTCACTTATTTGATATTTAGTGTAATATACTTCAATGCATCAGCTGATACTGCATGTTCTGTTTCTGATTGTAATCGTCGTTGTGCATGTCTAGACAGTCAGGTAATTTTATGCGGATGGAATCAAAGCTTAATCACTGGTGTCTATGCCTTGCTTTTGTAAGATCTTGTAAGCCGTTCCCTAACATGTATAACTTCTATCTACTTTGCCGTGTTAACTGCAAACTTTTGTTCCCTTGCCGTTCAGCAATGCATGCAGTGATGCTTAATCAAGATGGCTGATTGAGTTAGCCATCAAACGTAGAGAATTGCAGCTATGGCGTTTTTCCTTTTCTATTTGCTACAAATTTACTACCAGTTCGATGGTTTTCGAGGCATCATATATCATATAGCTACAAAGCCCATCTTTATTCACTCTAGATGAAGCCTCTGGAGGAGAAGTTGCTGAATGAATTGAGTGGAGAGCCTGTGATAGTAGCATGCCGGTTTCCCCTCCCAAGTCTCCCCCATTATATCAAACTAGGATCAGGACCCGACGTTGCTTATCTTTATCTCCCCAAGTTGAATGGAAAGACTTAGAATGTGGCTTTGTTGTTTTCTCACTTTTCATATATTTACCAGCCCTGTATCTTTGTGACGCTTAAATATAATCGCTTCTGGAGTGCTTTGTAGTTTTCATTTGTAAATCGCTAATCGAACTTATGTACTATCAATACCTGCAAATATGCCCACCGGATTGGGGGCCAAGTGGTTCATAGTGGTAACAACTACGTCATGTTCTGTGCGTAATTGTTGCGCTTATTGTCATAGCCGGGTTATAGCACTGATCTGTATTGGTAAGCTACCCACTAGCATAATGTGGTCGAATATTTATATTATGGCATTTTCAAATAACCAAGGTGCAGTTCGTTTCCCAATTAGGCTAGTGAATAGCATCCCGTTGCTTTAAAGAAAAGCACCTACAGCAAAGGCCTTTACGCTAAGGTACCACGAAAGCATAGTTTCGAGTAGAACGCATTATCTTTCTAGGGTGGCTGACCATGCGTGTCCTATGCTTAGCAAGTATGACCTATAACTGTGGTAGTATTTATTGAGCACTTCGATTTTAATGCTTCACGCGCTAGACGAAAATCGTTAACACTGGGTGATGATACAGGCGCCCCAGCGATGGTAATAGGCTGTGCAATTTATGTAATCCTATGGAATTTGGGGTTATTCACTATGCTTAACTTCGATCCACCCTTGACTCGCTAAAAAGCTTGATACAAAGAAATACTTCCTTGACGTCCGATGCCTTAAATACTCCAGTCCCTTTGATCTCTACTGTGGAACACCAGGCTAAAAATGGATGATTTTTGTGCTACAAAAGAGAAGGAGATTATAGGCGCCGTGGAGGAACAATCACCAATGCAAAAGATGGGCTAAATGTACTTTTAAACCAATGGCAGTGTATTACGCAACTTTCTTACTGGAACATTGTCCCTACCATCTCATTACCTCTATTCCTATTTGGCCATATGGAATCATTCCATCGAATGCAATTGATTGCGAAGCAGGATCAAAGGTGGGATATATTTGTTAAAAATTGCAATCACATTATTAATGGCCGTCGTCCCTGAATTTGAAAGCGTCAGACTTAGCTAGAGATGCTAAGTTTGACCGTTAACTATGTCTTTTGTTAGCTTTGAGCAATGCGAAAATGGGTAGATACCTTGCCAGCAAAGTTAAACCCGCCGAGGTTGAAGTACTCCCTTGGTAAAGCGTAAATAACAAATAACAGTAAGTCAGAGGGTTATCTACTAAACAGTAAACTATTTTCATAACCTTAACTCAGCCCCAACGACACATGAAGGATACCACTCCCAGTTCTTCCGGACTTCAACTTCAACAAAATTTTAACTTTCAAGTTTAAGACCTGTGATAGCAACTAGTGTACAAAACAGGTTCAAACATTGGGCTCTAGCTGGTACTTAAGGTTTGTTTCGTTAAGTAAGTTCGAACATAATTTTTGCTGCTACTTATTCTTTAGTTTCCACAATCTGGGTAACAAAAGGATGCATTTTGTTAATAAAATAAACGATTTGGGCTTCTTACAGACTATACTTTTGCGTAGCAGAAACTGGTTATGGTATCCGATTGTTCGAACGCACCAATTTCTTCATCGATTTCTAAGGTTCTTTCTTTGGGTTTATGGTCTTTGGCTGGCGTTTCCTGTGGGGTTTGTTTTTGATTTTCTAATAAGTGGGAAGATGTGTTGAGAATCAAGCGCATCACACTCTATTTCATTTTGCCTCTTTTTGTAGTTATGTGCATGCAGACTAGCGACGCACACTTTGTCGTGCATGAGTACCTTAACTGGCTACCGTCTTTTTCGTGTAACTAGTGTGATACTTTTGAACTTCTTATCTCTGCCACATATCTTCATCAGTGTCTATTTGTTGCCCGTTTCTTTCTTTTGCTATATTTCGTGTACTAGGTTTGTTTCCTGTCTCCAGGTCTACAGTTTTTGCCGAAGCTTGCTTTTGTCTCATTTACACTACGTGCATTCCTGAGTACAAATAGTTTTACTTGGGCTTAGGGGATTTCGCACGTTTTTTAATAAACTTCGGATCTACGGTTTAGGCTGTTTACAACTTCTTAACATCATTTCGTCAAATTTTCCTCTTGTTCATTTTTGCCTTATGCCACAAAATATTTAAGTGATTCAAACTCTATTGTGTGCCAGTTTTTCGAAATACTTATTTTTTCTGATCGCATGTTTACAATGCCACGATGGCTAAATATCTACTCGTCTCCATCTGCATAGTCTTTGATTAAACACGATTCTATTCTCAACTTGATGCCTGAAATGTTTTTGTTTGCAACAGTGAATCAGCTCCTCTATACGATATTAAATGCTCTGCAAAAATTTGCGAATCTCTACGGCTTGAGATTTTTATCTTGTTTGGGTAATTTTTCTCGTATTAATGCTCACGAAACTGAAGTTTGGGTTTGTGGTACTGGGTTATGTGGCTGGATAATGCTTGGTACCCCTGCATCAGTCATTTACCTAAAAAGAAAGGAAATCATGATTTGTCGTAAGTGTTTTTGTGCATTAGAAAGTGCAATATAGGTAAATACTAAACCACTTTTGAGTAAACTTAAACCAAAAGTTATTCGGGTGCATTTCCTAGGGGATCATGAAAGCCAATTTCTCATATTTTTAACGGTTGCAGTGTTTGGTGCGCCCAACTTTCTATGGAGTCGTAGGTTTTGTTCCCTAACCTGACAATTTTCGCCCTTAGATTTTAAACAGATTATGCAAATAATATTTCGATTCCATTGGTTGTAAATCCCCCATTCCCTTGTAATTCTTTAAGTTGATGATTTTAACGTTAAAACTATCACTTATTGGGCTAGACAGTACTGTGAAAGTGCCAATACGCAGGTGGCACTCTCAGCTTGTGATTTACTGGTAGGTTCTTTGCAGAAACAAATACCGGAAGGTTCATAATTTTTGCGCTTTACTTATTTATTTGCTTTTTAGTTGATACGAGAAGTTATTGTACATGCCAATGTTATCCAAAATACATCCCCAATTTCGTGGTCTTTCAATTGTTCTCGCTAGCACTTCCAGTATACGACAGATAATCCTATCGCAATGTGTTAGTTTACATTGACTGATGCATCTATAAGTCTGTAATTTTAGAAACTTCAATTTGCTGTCTTAAATCCGAATGTGTCTGAAGATCTTGACCATAATTTATTTCCTTCAGTTGGATCTTTCGTTGAGACTCTAGCTAAACTGAAGTCAGAAGGAGCGTTGAAACGGCTAAGAGAGGTAACCTAACGTGATGTGATTGTTAATTTTCTAGCCAACAGACTTGGTGATAACCGCCGACACAGTCATTGCTCTCGAGGGAAAAGTAATGGGCAAACCGAAACACATGGCGGATGCTTTAGCTACGCTTTTTAAGTAACTAGCTCATTTCCACAGATTACTGTTTAGACTAAATGGTAAAAAGCATGAAGTATTTACGGGTGTTGGTCTTGCGTGGCTAGATCGAATGGGAAACAATCTGCTGGCATACGACAGCTTTACGGAGCAAACCACTGTGCAAATGGGGAAGCTCGATGAGCGTGCTCTTGAGGCATACGTTAAAACACAGGAGCCTCTGTAAGTAGCATTTTTCTTCTGCATGAACGGATAATGCAGCTTTACGAAATCACATTGAGCAACTGTTATTTTTCTTACTCTAAATAGTGCCTACTTCGTTTTTTTGGGCAAATTGATGGGATGTAAAGCATAAATTGTGATTTGTATCTGAAAGGGAGAACTTAAAGCGAAGCTGTAAATTGTGATTTATTTATTTACTTGGATAATTAACTGGAATGGAGTAGATGTTCGCTAATATTTTCCATGTAGGCGTCTGCTTTAGAAGTTTATCGTTCTACACCCATATAATGTCTTAAAACTGTTCTTTTAAAGTATTGAATTGCAACTATTGCTGTGGATAATCGAGTTACAAATTTGCGTTACTGTTGAAGCTACCATTTCTCAGCTCAAAACAATTTTCATCGGAGCAACTTCATCCTTCAAGCTTGATACTTTAGGCAATATGTTATATTAACGAAAACCTTGTTTACGAGGTGGCCTCATTAGCAGCAGTTTTTTGCTTTCTCTAAGTTCCTTTTCGTATTAGTTATTCTCAATTAGAGTTGGCTAAACACTGCTATAGCTGAATGAAACTAGGAAATGATGACGATTAGTATATCTATTTATAGTGTTTTAATTTTTAATCTACTCGTTTTATCCGGTTAAATTTGTGGAGATCTGAGCTTTGAGACAGTTTAACAGCGAACTGTGAGTTGGTAATTTCGCTCCATATACTTCATGCGAAAAATATTTTTTACTATTGCTAGCTTGAGTATTTTTTGAAGTATGATGGGTATTACGCTCCTAGAAAAACTAAGAAAACTAGTAAACTAAGGCCACAAATTGGTGGCTAATATTATTCCTTTACTCTTTTCGACGGCTTCATTGCGTTTAAAAGGCATGCTAAAAACAACGTTTCGGTTGTATATTTTTCACCTCAAATTTTGGTGGCTTTAACGTGTTTGTGCATTTCGATGTAGAATGTCGGGGAATACGCGTAGCCAAGCATTCAATTGATGTAACAACATCTCTGCCAAAGCTAGCATCAGCCTGAGTCATCACCAGGAATCGGTCAAGTGTGCCGATTCTTTTACCAACTTCTTTCACTTGCTTCTTTGTCTAGGGGAAAAGCAGGCAGCTACGGCTACCAAGGTGTCGGTGTGAGTCTGATCGAGCGTATAGAAGGCGATTACTTCAATGTTCTGGGCCTACCGGTCTTCCGGCTTTGCCAATACGTCAACCGTCGAAGGAGCTTATCACTGGACGATGACAATTCTCCCATTAAAAGGCGACTTACCTAATATCAATGCATTGAAATGCACCATATTTGGTCAGGTTCCATCTCATTCCCACCTTTATTTCAACTTATTTTGTTCAGCACCCCGATTCTATTGTACAAATAAGAAAAACTAATTTGTTTGTCAACAGTTCTCATCTAGTGGATCATTATGTCTGGGTAGACTTTCCAATTCGGGGTAAATGATCCTGACTTCAAAATCTGGCCTCACTGCTCTTATTTGGATTGATATTATTGCCGAAAGGAGCGTTGGTGCAACTTTGAAACCGTTTTTCCCTTGATATGGAGTTAAGTAGCTAAGCCTCGCGCCCGAAACAACTGTATCACATGGCAGGGCAGGTAAGATGTTTTTACAATGGGTCTGATAGCGGGTTGTTAAATGTTTTTCTGGTGGATTTGGGAAGGACACTAAATTTGTTCCTTGAGTGGCTTAGAGGGCGTCAAATGTACAGTATCGGGGTTAGCCTTTGAAGAAAGTAGATACTGAACTATCATTACATATGCATGTCACTCGCATCGACAAGCCTTACGGTGAATGCATCACTGGGCACACAGTGATGAGCCGTGGAAGATGCATGGCATCAGTCCATATTGCGTATTTTAAACTTATAAGCTGACACCTGGGCGAAAAGTATAGAGTTGCCGATTGGGATCCTGAGGCATTCTCTCAGAGGGCATTGGCACCATCATCGTGATGTTAGCCAGCCGCGTGGAGCCCGTATTGCGCCTAAAATTGTTCGGAACTGGCGAGAAAATCGCTATTCTAAAAATAAATGAACGTGAGTAAGCGTCAAAACATGCATGCCTGTAATCAAACTATCCTGCGAATGGCAGTGGCTTTATAGCTGATGATTAGAGATGAGGGAGCAAAAAATATTTTGTTCTTCCTTACGAAACCTCTGGGGGAAGGCGCTATCGTGTATTAGTTGTCAGTAATTATGTGTGTGTGTCTCAGGCGCTGAGCGGCTGGGAGGGTCGAGTGCTGTATTACCAGGGTAATGAATAATCAACAAGCAAAAGTGCAGAAGTTGCGTCTACACTCGACCACCCATACTCACTGCGAACTTTACTGTAAAAAAGTTACACTATTTGATAGGACGAAACTTGGGCCCTGCTGATCCCTGATGCTTGCTTAAAACCTACAACTTTGATACAGCTGTCATTAGGACGCCAAAGCAGCCAGCGATTTTGCTGGGGTAACTAAAACGAGTTTCAGCGACTCCATTAATTGGGGAAGTGATGTATGAACTGCTAATAAAAATGGACTTTAAAAATTAAAAGGAAGAAAACTCCTTGCGGGTTGAAAAGCCATTTCGTCAACAAGATGATGTGCTACGAATCTCATGCGCATACTTAGGGAACACACATCAACTCAGGTGGCTGCAAAAACAATATTTTGGTTGTCGCTAAATGCGAATCATAAAGTTATTGTCTGTCACCTTGCTTAACCACCGTGAGGCCCTGAGCCTGTGCAGAATGTGCCGCGGCGCCATCTCTAGCCCATGTCAGTAATCTCCCAAACCTTCCGTACTTCAGTCATCGTAATCTTCGCAGCACTTTGACATTTTATGGTTTCTGGGAAGGCTGAGATACACATAGCGGGAGGCTACATCGTGTTGTGACTCATGCTGCCCTCTTTCCAAAAGGTGAGCTAGTTTTAACAGGTTCAGGTCAGTTTCAACCTAGATGCTTTGCGGCGAAAAGACTGCTCCTTGGTTAGAGACTTGACGCTTTTGTAGTACATTGGCTGGTTCTTAGACGCCCGTATATGGTAAAAAAACACGATTTGGGTGCTATATCATTGTACTTTCACCCAGTGGGCCGGTCTGTAAGCCACACCAACTGCTCTAACTTCAATCATGCCTGTCCTGCTCGAGTAGTATGCCTTCTTTCGGCTTCAGAGAAGTCTCGACGCACTGCATTGGTGGCAGCGAAGGCCAGACCATCTTAAATGATGGAAGTCCTGGATTACCGCTAATAAGTGATAATTATTGACGCCAGAAGAAAGAAGCAGAATGTAAACAAAGAAATCGGCGTTCCTTCTTCTAAAGGGTCAAAAATGGCTCCTGTCTCTGACCCTACACCTGGTTCCTGCTTTGCAGGAAAGCCAATTACAACTGGAGCAACATTAGCCGTGAAGCGTCTAAAACATCTACGGTACGGGACTACTTACCATACACACACACACTAAATATGTAAAAACACGACGCCTTCACCACTTCACTAGCTAAATAGAACCCTGATAGTTGCGACTGAGCAAAACTTACGTGGAAACGACGCTTTGAGGGTACAAAAAGCCAGTCCCTACTCCCACATATTTATGTTCACTCCTGGTCTTGGTTAAATGATCATCCCTTTGGGTCAGTATTTCTACAGCTAGCTACGCACCCAGTCAACATCCCCGAATTCAGTTCTCATGCAGGAAGAAACCTAAAATTCGGTAAAATTTCTGAGACATATGAGTAACTTTACGACCCAGCTTTAACCAAGTTGCATGGAAATTATATGACTGGTGCAGTTGACTCATGGGTGCCTAAATAACAGCATTGGCTAAGCTGCGATGGCTGATCCCAAGGGATGGCCGAGGGAAGCTCCTGGAAGAACACTCAAAAGGGGATAAAGGCGTTGCACCACGTTAAATGTTAATTCACGGATGTGGTAAAGATACACACTTGGGTCGCAAACACTGTGCCTCCTACAGGCTACCTGGCCTCTGGGTTGATTAATTAGTTATGATCGTTTCTGCATGCTTAATTCCGACTCTACCCAATTAAAACATCCTCATTTGTCTTCGGGGCAGACCCTGGGGGTTTAAATACTACCACAAAAACATTTACCAAGTAATTGAACAACAATGGATACTTGTTAATATTCCCTAAAGGTCTGTGTAAAAGGTTAGGCTATGTATTTAACTCGATGATATAGTAAATTTGCATACATAACATCATGGCCATTAAATAACTCCGAAAAAGTAGAATTTATTCAGTTCAATAAATTTTTTTGTTTAAAACCCTTGAGATTATATTTGCGTAAATAAATGGAATAATCATTTATTTATTTCTCTTACCCGCTTACTTGGGCGTGCTTTCCACGGCGCGTCTTTGCTTTGGAGGTAAGAAGCTGGTTGCTGGTCAGGTAGTTTGGCATGGCATTTGGTGCTGCCAGTTTTATGATTGCCTATCAGATAACGATAACGAGAATGAGTGATGATCTTAACCGTGGGAGATGTGCTGACACTTAGCTGGTCTTGAATGATAGAGCAACTTGTATTTTAGATCAAGGGCTCCTTTTTTGGCCGTCATGCTCTCATGAGGATTCTGGTGTAGAGCAAGCAGTAGTGGCCCATCTCTTTGCATCCTCATCCCTTTGTTTATGAGGTAGATTCATACCTAATAGTCAAATGCTTCGATAAACTGATTGAAAATCCTGTACTGAGATTTTTTGGGTTTGGTCTACTAGTTTCGACAACGATATCAAATTTTCAATTTATGGTTATCCTACGATTTTCAACCCTGCCGCCGGTTTTTTGCGTGTGCTTACCTTTGTTACGGGGCATTTTCGTAGAGCTTTCTAGGACTTTAATTTGTTTCTTTGGCTGGAAATGTAATCGTCTTTTTGATAAATGCATTGTAATCTATTCACACAGTGTATATTTGCATGTTCAATATGGTGTGTTTTATCATTCCAGCTTTATATTGCTGTTTTGTCCTGTTTTCGTGGTTAAAGTAATTATGCAAGCATATTTGACCACCTCGTCTGTGATGGCTTGAATGCTCATATAAGCTTGATTTGCTGAGGCGTTTATTTGTGTCCACTAACCTATTTTCCTTTGCCACGATAATCTGTGATAGGACTTTAGTTGAGGCAGGGCAACTGTGAACAAGTGGCCTACATGGATTTTTTGTTCTTGTTGGTCAGTTTGGAACCTCAAATTCCAGGTGGTCATCTATAACAGCTTGCTTCTGCTCTGCTTTTAGTATGCTGACGGCCGTCCGTGATAAGCTTGCAAAATTTTCAATTGTGTTGGCCAGTACCTCTCCCCGCCGCAAAGAAATCTTCTCTACTTGCGTTTGTATCTATCATATCCTCTTCAAAACCGTTTAGAATCTCAAATTCACTGCGCTTAACCCGAATGTCCCTGAGGATCTGAATCCAGATGACTTTCCCAACATCCCTGCCTTTGTCGAAGCTCTTGCCACGACCAAGGTCAAAGGTGCTCTAAAGGTTCTTAAGGAGGTAACCTTTTTTCACTGTTTCACCATTTAGCATGCTGACATAGTTATAGCTGCGGATACTGTGGTTGTTTTTCAAGGCAAGATTATAGGCAAGCCTCTGAACCCAGACGATGCCTCTACAACTCTCAAAATGTATGTGCCTTTGTTACATCCGAATAATTCGCTAGGTTATCGGGTCAGGCTCATGAAGTGTACACCGGAGTGTGTGTTGCATGGATGCGTAAAGAGCCGCAGTTTTGCTGCTTCAGTGAGCGTACGAAAGTCCACATGGCAAAACTGGACCTGGACACGATCGACAGCTACGTTAGGACAGGCGAACCTCTGTAAGACCTTATAAATTAACCTACATTGTGTTTATCTGGTTCTGGCGCCATGGTATCGGGTAGTGTCGACCGTGAGTCGCCACCGCGACTGCCTAATTTCATCGTATACCTAAATGTATGGTCACCAAGGTGTTTTAGGGGTCTTTAAACTCCTTTTGTAACAAACTGTCTATATTTTTTATTGGATCGATGCTATTATCTTCACATCTGTGAAGGCCTTCAAGTGGGTAGGCCCCAACTTGCTCATCTGAAACTGAAAGCCTGGTTAATCTTATCATGGTGACCAACAGCTGGGGTATTATTTTCTTTTAACAAATCGGATTGTCCATGGTTTCATTTGAAGCAATTTGATTTCAGAATTAACTGCAAACTATACTTTGTGTATTTTTGTTGTAGTGACAAAGCCGGTAGTTACGGTATCCAAGGTATTGGTTGCAGTCTGATCAGTGGGATCGAAGGTGACTACTTTAACGTTGTCGGTCTGCCGATTCACAAAATTTGCCAACACTTGTACGAAAAATTAATGAGTGACTCCTAAAATAATGAAATCTCCGTATTGTACTTATAATTATCTAATATGTTGGTTCTTTCCGAAATATAATACTTTTGGTCATAAGCTTCGTTCTGCATTCGGATGATTCATTGGTTGGCGTCACAGGATGCTTTTACTGCGAGGTCAAATCAGTTTCTTTATTGGGCACTACTTTGGAGATATCTCCTCACTTCCAGTACTCGTTGGAAGTGACTTGAATTGACGGTTTTCAAGTCGAGTTATTCTTCTCTTTAATTTTGCCTGGCTCGATCCGTACTCCCCCAATAGCCGGGCTAGTTTAGTGCCTATCTGTTCCAATGTCGCGTCAATTCGGTTGACCCTCTCTTCAATGGTTTCTCTGCTCTCCTCAGCTTTGCGAAGGAGTTCTTCGTCCAATAAATTGTCCTTTCTTAGCATCTGCTGACCAGCTTCCATGAGTTTTTCCTTCGCTTCAGGGTATTCCGTCAGTGCCTCCCATAAATCGTCCTTGCTGAGGCAAAAGAGATCGGAATATCCCACGGAGCGGACGTTTGCTGTCCGACGGTTCCCCGTTTTGTTCCCTATGGGCAAGAGAATTTTAAATTATTCACGCAAAGGGTATTTGCGACCTAGACTTAAAATTTTGCAGCGTTGCATTCAGCTACACAAAGGAACTGTACTTATTCGCCCACAGTTCTCCAAAAGGAGGGGAGTTGGAGGTGAGGGTTTACACATTTATCTTCATTCCCTACATTAATTACGACACATTGCTATAGAACGAGCGATTTATTGCCACTGTAGCCTACCAGCGATATTGAGGATGGAGATTTCGCCAAATACTGTACCCTCGCCCAACGTCACAAAGGTTGTTTTTCCATCATCTGCAACCACGCTGATTTTTCCGCGCTTAACAATATACATCTCCTTTCCGATGTCACCCTTGCGGCAAATGTAGTCCCCTGGAGAAAAGATCTGGAGCTTCAGCTTTAGAACAAGTTCCACCAGCAATCCGGGATCACAATCCTTTACAGAAGTGGAAAATAAAGGAAATTGGGTGTTTTTGATAATAACTCATTGAGTAGTCTACAGAGTTCTGTAGTGCCTGGTTTTTGGTTTATTTATGGAAATGTGTTGTCACTTTTCAAGCACACTCTGGCAAGAGGCGGTGAGAGTGAATTCACAGTCTCGTACATGCGTCCTGTGTGTCTTTGACGCCTGTTCTTCGCTATTAAATACTTGAATTTGCAATCTTCCAGTTATGTGCATTGGGGTGGTCAATTTTTTTATGCGATACACCAGTGTGCGACTATCTATAGGGCAGAAATTTGTTCTGCTTCCATACTTCCTTCCGTATTTGGAACATGAATTCATATCCCCTAAGGCATCGAGGCAGATCTGACCGTCAGTCTTACATACTCAAAGGGTACGCGACCTGCAACTGATTTAACTTTTGGTGTTACGAAAGAGTTGTGTTTGACCGCCAGTAATGCCACGCATGGAAAACTGTCCTACCTGAAATATCTTGACACGCTGAAGTGTGTCGTAGTGCACGTGGATGGCGATCTCGGCCTTGAGCTTATCTGGCAGGATCGCAAGAACATTCTCCTCCTCGAGGGATTGCTTGTTCGACCAGAGGTAGTCGAACCACTGTATGACTCGACGCTCCAAGTTCTTGCTCACTTTTCGGTATTCCATGTAGCTGGTTTCAATGCAATTTTACGTGATTAGTTGCAATCATATCCTAATAAAATCATCTTTTTATACGCACCACTCGTACTGAAGTCTCTTTTTAAATCATTGCGTGCAAGGGAAGTCTGTGAAAATCAAAGGTTCGAATAAGGCTTCAACAAGGATACTGGTTTGGTAGTTAATGGGGAGTGGGTGGGTGAGAGGAGGTTAGTCGTACCAAGGATGGGACAATTCTCGATACACCTCACTGAAACCAATTAAAACCCGTGGTTAGTATTTGTAAACTGTTACCTCTCCTGAGCTTCCACTAAACCAAAGCTTTGTGCTTGTCTATCATTGTTCTGCTGCAATCTGCAGCCTTCCTCTGTTACACTGAATTCTTTCACCCCGACATATCGGGTAATTGGAGTGTTGTGGGGCGAATTTGATCGCTGGTGTATAGCAGCTGGAGAGGGGGTATGGGAGCAAAGCTATTTAATTTTATCTTCACCATGATGAACAGCTGAAAGGTGAATGCATTACACTCAGAAACAATTTTCTACACAGTAACTAGGCGAATGGATTTCGTACATTGTGCACCAACAGATTGGAACATATCTTGGGGGCCAACAACTTTCTCTTCATTTCCACATTGATGACTGACAGGTGACGGAACATAGCTTTTGTATTCTAACATCAAGCAAACATGGTTCTTCAAACAGTCCTCTCACTGTCCATCCCACACCATTCTTCGTGCGTACGTGATAGGCTGTGGACAGGGTGGTTCAGTTGCCAAAAATCAAGCAATTAGGATTGAGGCTTAAATAATACAATTAAATCCAAAGATACGGAAAAAGAGCGTCAGAAACACAAGAGGCAAGTCAAGTAGTCAGAAAAATGTCATGCTCCCACAAGACAGTGTCAGACTTCACATGGCAAAACTTTTCGTCATAGTAATTTTCACCTTAAGTAGATGAAAGCAAGAAACTGCCTTATTTAACACAATCGCCTGATATTCCTTCGGGTGAATATCACTTTGGCCTGGCGTCGGATGATCGAAAGCCAAAGTGACAACTGAGAATTAGGATGGACTGAAAAGGGACGGTTATAGTTACAAATTCTCAGCATCTAAAAGCAAAATGAGGTACGAAAGTGGTAATCGCCAATTTTTCGACGTAACAAATTAGAAAAAATTTAGCTTGTAATGACGGCTGTTTAAATTAGTGGAGTAATTTCGGTGGCCTTTTCTATTTACTCAATTGTATTTAAAAGCAACGCGCAAGGCTGTTCTGTTAATCTAAAAATTTTGAGAGTTGATGCATTTGATTCATGGTTAAATGGAATTTCTGTGATGCTTGTACCGTTTGACACTGTCCATTTGTGCTTGAAATGCTGTCTTTTGGGCATTCATGTTTGCAATCATGGCGCCAACATTGCCGACCACTGTGGCGAAGATGAGGACACCGGCAAGGAAGTCGATGGTGATGAAAATGTACTCCCCATCTCGAACCGGTTTCGGAGTCTCACCGATTGTCGTGAGGATCAGTGTTGACCAATAGAAGCTGTAGGTATACTGGGCAAAAATTGACTGCCATCGCTCTGTGAGATTACAGGGTTCATCTGTGATATCGTCAGTGGAACGAGGCGGGTACACAAACGAGTTTCCACAGAGTCCTGAACAGAGGTAAAGTAACCTCGAATGCTTATGAATGGCAGTAGCTCCTTGATCTTATAGGCACCGAAAAAACGCATAAAGAATAGTAATCGTGTTTTTTTTAAATTCATTTCATAGCCTATTCACTCACAATCAATCCTCGGGAGTCAATCAACAGCATTTATAATTTAAATAAACTTCCTCATAAGTCGAAGGCAATACAAGTGGATCCAATGGGTGTGAAAAAAGTTACTTTTAGGGGTTCAGAGGTGCAAGTTGTTTATCTAAATACGTTTCGATTTATGTTTACGTCTTTATGGACTCAGGCCAAGGAATGGCAGGTGACAAGCAGGAAGTTGGGAGATCTTTAACCTTGAATACTTGCTTAATCACTTTGGTCTGTATCGTGGTAGGTGAACTTTGTCATAAAAAGTTCATTCGGCAGACCGAACTGTGAGAGCTGACAAATTCAATGCGGCAGCCGACATTTCACTTTGCTCTCACTTCACATGAATACACACCTATGCGTGCTCAGTGGGCAATTTTATTGACTCCCTCAAGTTTCATATTGGCTTTTGTGTCATTGTGTGCCTGGTGGGAAAGATGGAAATATCAGCTTCTAAATAGTGTAGACCCCGGTGGAGGAGAAAGCAGTGAAGCCCTGCAAATCAACCTCACCCGTTTGTGCACTGATCTCAAAGAATATGCAGGCGTTAAAGTGGATGAGAATGAGAATGCCTGCGGTAAGCGTGATCACGCGAAACATGTTGGGAAAGGTGGCGCGTGTCTCAGTGCGTGCGATGAACTCAAAAACCTTGTAGGCCTTCAGCAGGCGATTTAGACGCAGCCAAGCAGCGTAGTGCGTGAAGGCCTGAGAGATGTAGAGCAGGTCTGTTGGTAGAACGGCAAACACGTCCATGAGGCAATCAGATTTCTTGATGTAGGCGTTGCGCAGTTTGACCACATCAGTCACCACCAAGCCCTCCTCGAGATAACCTAGAAGTGATTTGGCATTAAACCGCTTTCTTCTTAAAAATCTAATATAAGATTTATGGGCTCTTAGATTTCATTCGACATAACTTGTGCTGCCATCTTATTTTTCTTAAATTTCCAACTTTTGGCAGTAATTTGGTGCCTTCATTTTGTTGTCCAAATTGAGTAACGGTCACAAAGAGTTTCCATTAATTGCTCACTTTTCCATACAAATTCTATTTTTCTTCAGCCTTTTGTATGCTTTCTGTTTATTTGTTCTGCTTGATGTGTAGTCACCTCATTCTGAAGGGCTGTTGGGGCAGATTTGGATTCGTACATTCACTCGTAATCGCAGGAATATTAAATAGCTGTACCTTGTCCTTGCTTCCAGTCGCATTTTTATACCATTTGAAAAAGATATTTATAGGACCTGGAATCTTCACACTGCGTTTTCGAAATTAAAAAGACTTAAGGTAATGGGATCACATCTATTCTAGAAGCAGATTTTCGGTGGAGTTGGTTAAAAGTTTGGGTGCTCTAAGGCCTATAATGCAATTCATTCCCACCAATTGGCAGCCACTTTATTTGCCCCACTTCTCTGGAAAGGGGAACATTTTTAAGCTATGAAGCATAAGCATTTGAGCTTGTGTAAATCGCTGTAATTTACAGATTTTATGGGGTAATTTAGGCATTTTAGGTGAACAAAAAGCCACATATGAGATACTTGAAGCGTTTTAAATGCCAAAGTGCTGTGGTGGATGTAAATCGGTAGAAATGTCTGAAAAAGAGCTGAAAAAGCAGTTGTACCTGTTCTGCAACCAACCCATATATCAAGGAGGTAGACTGAGTCAATGCAGTAGTCTATGAGCATCCAAACGGGAGGAGAAAGCTCGTGGAATTGCGTAAATGCGGTGCGCATGGGAAGGATGATGCAGTTGTAGAGAACTGTCAACGATATTAAACCGAGCCATTGATAATATAATTGCGACGATGTGTCCATAATGAATGTTTGAGCCCATCTGAAAATTATTTTTGTGAAACAGGAATTACTTGGGTGTGGGTCTCACAGTGCCCAGACCCTTATTTTTGGTTCTTGCCCTCACGCCTAGCGGCGCCTACTGGAAAAGGTAATCTACTAATGACCCCCAAGTAGATAAGACCGTCGCAAATGCCGTATACCTTTGTGAAATACTCAAATTGGGGTAGGTTTTCATGGAACCCACCAAGGCTATCAGTGAGCTAAGATTGTCTAAAAGCGCCATTTCAGCTTGGCTTTTAGGTACGATAAATTATCTGCCACAGCGTGGAAAGTCTGACTAAAATTTGGATTTGTGCCACTTACTGATGCGCCAAAATTTGCGTCTCTCGTAAAACTTCAATCTGTTGCTAGAAATATACCAACCCCTTCATACCTATTCAAAATTGGAAGAATTTTCACCTTAATTTGCTCTTTTTGGTGACCGACCTGGGAGGGTAATCCATAGGATGTTGAAACTAATGGAAATTACTCATTATTACTCTGAGAAGGACATTTAGACCAACAGGATGCAGTTGTTATGACTTAGATAGGAATAAACTACTTACAGTTTGATTTTCTTGTACAACGGCTGTGCTACTTCCATGTCTTCGTCAGCATCGGCATCGTCATCGATACGATTGTGTGGCTCTACCAAGCTCACAATAACAGCGTTGTTTTCCTTGTGGCATTTCACCGATTTACGTCCACCACACGGACAACAGCACGAGCAACAGTGCTGCAGCACGTTAAAAGACCAACTACTAGTAAAGTCAGCCTTGCGATGGCTAAAAATACATCCCTGTATGGAGCTATCACGAGACTATGTGATCATTTCTGTACAAAATTTCGAACCTTCAACAGTCTTTGTAGCAATTTCGATTGATAATCTGTATTGCCGTAATAAGCCCACACTCTACTTATTCACAAATTAGCCCTATGCATAGATACTGGTTTTAGACACTGAAATTAGTGCAACTTTAAGGCGAGATTCCAAACTTAGTTGTCGGATAAAAGCATAAATTAAAGCCGATCGGACTTGACTCTCAATACTACTTTTAACTCGATTTTGTGGTAAAACGAAATGGCGAGAATCACCTACCTTACTTACAACTTTCCTTTCTTCATTTCTGGAAGTTTCAAAGGATTTACTCATTTTCGAACGATACTACGCTCGAGATGGGAAGATTAAGCGCACTGAAGCAGTTTCAACCAAGATAAGGCAAACAGTAACCACACCCAGGATACAAACATGAGGTGGTAGCCAATCACGACGGAAAAGTAAAAAGAAGGTTTTTTCCCCTTTGGTTATTTGAAAGTGATGGAAGGCGTTGCCCCTCCTTCCGCCCCATCCTCTCAAGTATAAGAGCGTTAATGGTAAGTGGATGGGTGCACAGGCTTTGGACACACAATGGACATTTCACAACTCAATTTCTTTTAATAACCACCATTACGATACGATGAGGCTTGCACGTGGCTCAGAGCCCATTTTGATTCTTAAAGAGTTCCCTTCAATTATGAAAACAATGATGACGTAAACTAATAGGCCATCGAATAGTTTGCTGTTTTGACAATTCTGTATACCAAAGTTCCAAAATGCAACAAAGCATTCCACCTGTTCGTAACATAAAATTGCTAAAATCAAACAAACCCACTATCACCAACAAATACAATTCCATGTTGGCCTGCATCAAAGCTTAATTTGATTCCTCTAACGTTTTCGCACAACGCTTTTTTGTGCTTTCAAAACAAACACGCAAAAGATAATTCACAGCAGCGTATGCTGGTGCATGGATGAGGACAAGGTATCCGAATTCCCTGCCACATTATGCCTAGGAGAAAGAGCTTTTATGCATATAAGGCTTGTTAATATGCTAATCCGCCGTAACTGGCACTTTAACCTTGCAGCCCTGCGGTGTCCCGGCTGCCTGCCAGGGCCGAGGTCACTGACAAGGCGCATGCGAAATGGCATTGTCGATCCCTCTGTGCCCATCCAGACAGCAGGTGTGGTAGCGCGACGGTCACCGCGAGAGTTTTCTTAAATTACCCTAGAAGCTGGATTGAATTATTACCAGTTAATGTGAGATAAATGGGGACTTATTCCAATGCGCACTTCACTAGTCAGCACACTGTACTACTACTCATTTTTTGCTAAATCAAGTATGTAATTTGATGAGTAAAGTGTGTAAGAAACTAAACTGCCTTTAAAGGGGTCGTAGACGGTTTATAAACATAAATTTGACAAGAAAACTCCCCATTCTTTTGATTCTACCCTACCGCGGTCTTGATTTAGTGCTTGTTCTTCAATACACATTTTAACTTTGGAAAATATTTTCTGGTCTCACTACAACATCCCGTAGTCATAAATTCGCTTTGTGTGCGCTTATCAATGCTGTGAGGGCTTGTGTAGACAAACAAGAGATTAAAATTGTTTTGCTTAATGCTGTTTAAATTGTATTTCAAATTTCACTCACCAAGACTTCGACCTATATGGCGATAATTGACAGCGTTGGTGTAACTTAGGTTCTATTAATAAGCTGAAGAAATGGAGTGTACCAGGGCAGCTCCGCAGATGATCATCGAGACTCCGTGATTTGATGGCTTTGCATAAAATATCGTCAGCTTGATCAAGGACAGTGAAGTTCGCTGGAATTTGGATGCTAAAACTCGAGGGGAAAAGCCTCGGTGTGCAGGTGGCGAGCGTGAACGAGGCAATATACAAACTGAAGACAATGCTGCGGCTAACAACCGGAGGGACATTTTGTTAATGCCGCACTATGAGGGTTCAAGCGTTACAATAATGAGCTTATTAAAGAAGAAACATCGCAATCAGAAGTGAGAGAGCGTTTGTGACTTTTGAGCTTGCAGTAGATCAGCTCTGACAGAAAGGTGGGTGAAATTGATGCAGCAGGATTTACAGATGACGGATAAAACTCGAATGAAAAATTTAAAACCAAGGAAGGCACATAAGTAACTAACAAGCAGAAGTGCATAGATCATACTGTGGTTCGGGATGCCATGGGTTGGGTCCGACCCTACTCCCTTCCCCACATTAACCGTTTTACTTAAGTTTAGCCAGTAAGTGTTTGATTGAATAATGCTTTTAAGAAGATATTTAGTGGACTTTTCCTTGAAACACATATAAACGGGGTTAGGTTTTATCCTACAACTTAGCCTAGTAGCTGTGAGTATTTGTTGCCTGCGATTGGTCGGCCATCTGCCACAATTCGGCGACTGATGTTGAACGGCTGGACCTTCGGGCCTGCATCTGTTGGCAAAGTTGATAAACACGCGGTTGTGCCGAGCGTTTCACCCAGTCTGACCTGAATTCTCCACTATAGACTTAAGTATGACACTATCACATGCACACAATGCGGTCCGTGTTATACCTTACCTCTTAAAAGGCTTAAAATGACATCGTGAAGGCATTTCTTACTCCATACCATCTATAATAAGAGATTGTTGGGTGTTTTTAGGCATCTTTATTACGATCACTCAGCTGCCGTTTGGTAGCGAAGCAGTGGCAGTTAAGAAAACCCCCGATTTTTAAGAAATCGCCCTGTTTGTCTGAGACTAGGCTTAAATCATCCTCACGGATCTCATCTACAAGGTCGTTTTTAACTAACATTATCATCACAAATTGAATAATTTCAAGTAATTCATATGTACCCCAATGAAATTTGAAAGGCGTCCAGTTGCATTTAAGCTCTTGTGGTTTGATCCGAATCTTTATTCTTATAAGTAGTTGAACATATTGCTTGCGTTGGAAGCCTGTGAATTTGAGATGATCCGAAATTCCGCTAAAGACTATTTACTCTGATCTTCCTTCCATTTTTTAAATAGCGTAGACCACTTGGATGTTATATATGGATCTTTTAAAACAAAGTAAGCAATGTGGACACTGATCGCACTCGTGGCTTTGAAATCAGAGAGGTTTTTGTGCGGCTTACCTCACTTCCGAATGAAGTCCCATCTGTGCTGGCTGTTGATTTGGCTAGTAAAGCGCTGCGCTGATATGATATCCTTGCAGCAAGGGCCTATGCCACTAAAACTGTTAGCGTCCGTTCAAGTATTAAGTGACTGGAATGAGCCCATTTCAGGTCACCAGTAGTATAGCGTTCCTCTAAATTCGCAATGTTAACACGTGGTTACCATCTAAAAGCCGATTTTATTCAGTCAAACAGCATGAGATGCCTTCGAAGCAAGTCGAAACAGAGTAATATTAATGGGTTTTGCGTCTACCAACTTGTTGCGTATACCCTCTGAACCAACTGTTTATGCCTCTGGTGCTGTTACCTTACAGGTGTCTGCATTTTAGCCTGGGACCAAACACACGTTTTACTAGCGGACTTTGGATTTGGCAAGTGGCAAACCCAATACTAGAAATCATACGAGCCATCGGGACGCTCTGCTACCTAAACCTTGGGGGCCTTGGACAGCCTCTGGAGATGGTGATACTACGCGACAGGACGGGTGGATGCCCTTCCTCCTACCTCGGTAGCGACAACGTTATTGAAAAGTGCCTTGTCGTCGCTGACAGCGCCACACGGTCCCCCTTCGTTTTGCGGAAATTCATCATCCTTCCACCTGTTTACGCATCCACCCGCAATCGATGTGCATAAACGTACCACCCCATCCATTTTGTGCTTTTTGTTTACAGAGCTTATTTTGATTCTTGGTATAAACTTAGCATATTTCTTGAGGAACTTTTCTGTTATACTTGATACCCATAATTTACTGAGTGACAACCCTTAAGGTATGTTTATTTTCTTCCGTCCAGCAAATTAATCGAGGTACCTCGGTTATTTTCAACTAAGCAAATGGGGCAAGCACGTAAGGTGAGCACCCAGGATGAGAACTTGGAAAGCGCTTCAAGGTGCGAGTGCTACTTTTGATTGAGGTATGATTAGTGGGTATTTAAGCATAATTGCTACCCGGACAAATCACCCAACTTACGACAGTTCCTCTTCTAAGATGAGAATTGTCAAATGCATACCCTCTTCGAATTCCGACTCGACTTCGCAGGGAAGTACTGTTTCAAGACAACATTATTCGAGCCGCGTCAAATGAAGACTTCCCTCGGCAAGCAACCAATTATTGTTCACAGACAAACTAGGTGACTAGAATATAGTGTTCATTTTCGGTAGGTTTGCAAGCATTAGAGTCCTTAAGGGAAGTATTACATCCTGGTTAAGAAATTTAGACGTACCTCAATTGCATATTGAGGTGTACACATTGCAAACCTCCAATTCCTATCAGTTTGCTAGAAATGCAGTTCAGTAGTACCTTGCAAGTGACTGGTTTATTTAAAAAAATTCGGCCTTCACTTAAAAGTACTTCGGTTGATTTACATATTTATTTTCCAACTATTATGCATGGTTTAGCTGTTAAGTGAAAGACTTACCCAAGATCTACTTGCTGCGATAAACTGGCTGTAGACAAAGCGAAATGCGTCCAAATATTACTCACATATCAAATTCTATTGCGACAGTAAGTTGAAATTTACCTTATTGTAGTGGCGTTTGAAACTTGTAGATAAATACCAGAAAGTACATAGTGGCGATCATTTCAACTAGTAAACCACAGTCAAAATTCGCGTCTCATACAACCAAACCTGCGGTTTCGAGATATCATAAAAGTCACTGAATATTAATGCAAATATATGAATACACATCCGATCCTGCTGATCTGATTTCAAATATCCCATTACGTTATTGTACCAAAAAAGTTCCACCAATAACTAGGTTTGTGTAATGCTTTGCTTTCTGATTAGCGTGCTATATTTCCAGCGTTACTTTTTGAGAACACTTGATTAGTCCCTAAAAACGAAAAGTTTTCAGTCTGATTAAACTCTACTCTCATGATATACACATATATAAATGACATAATTGTAAACTGCTTTATTGTCGCCGAAAGATAGTGGTTATCTTTTATGTTGGCTGACCAGTCTGTAACCTTTGGATTTCCACCTCCTCTCCATACGACCAGGCGTAGACACCAGGATAGAAGGCTCGCGATCGTGGTATCCGAAGAATTACCGAAGGTGACCTGACCTTTAATTGGTCGCCTGTGTGAAAACTGGCGCTTCTAGTAATGCCTGTCTCAGAAGTCCTACGAAGTAGCTTATCAGGTCCGTAATGATTACTGAGAAACATGCTGTGCTGCTGTTGCTGCTGTAAATGCTGGGAAGCGAAACTGAAGCTGATGTCGGCCATAGAGTCACCCATTCCTGATACGGTACCTGCAGAGGGAGGCTGAATAGCAGAGGTAGTGTTTGTTGCAGTGGTATTGTTAATGTTACTGCTAATGGGCTCCACTAGAGGGTCCCTCTTTGTGTGTGCTTCGCCTTCAACCAAGGTGTAGACGGTCTGTGAGTTCTCACTTAGTGATTCGCCTGTCTGCAGGGCAACTGACTTCTGAGATGGATTGGCAGTAGGAGGATAAACGACAGCAGAGGAATTAACCAAGGGATAGCCAGGTGGATAGAAGGATTGGGGCTGAATAGAAAAAAAGGAATAATCTAAAATCTGGGCGAACGATATGATTAGTAGGTAAGAAGAATTTCTAGTTTCATAAGCAAGGGATTTTGATTTTCCATGGTAACAAACCCCTTCTTATACATAGATTGCTGGAGCCTCCCAATGACATTGAACCCAGATTTATTATTAAAAAGCATTTGGCAATCCATTTGGGTACATAAGTACACGTGAATCCGAGTCTTCATAGTTTTTAGTAATTTAATCTGATTAATTCAAAGGTGGCCAAGCAAAGAAACCAAAAAGGAACAGCAAGACATCGCAGTAAGGAATTACGAAAAGTTTTACACAGATTAGATGATATTATTTCATAGTGAAAATAAGTTGTATAAAAATAAACAGCGAATCTGAGACCTTGAGTCACTGAAAGAGTGCTAAACGTAAAGGGTTGACATGAAATTCCCATTAGCAGTTCGTATGTTGTTGTCACTTAAACAAAGAGTTCTCCTATCAATAAAGGCGTTAAATTTATGATAGGACACTCCTTAAATCTCTGTGTATACGAGTTATACGAGTCCTGGAAGTTCTCCCACTGTCCAAGCCTTTTACCGAAATCATTACCATGCAAAATTTGTATTTCACCTTTATGGATGGATGGAACACTAATTAGCTTAACGCCGTTGACCTCTACTTATTTCTGGTCGAAACGCAAATTCGGACGAGCTATTGGTCGACCTGCGACTGGCGTGTCCCAGAGAAACGCGATTGGATAGCCGCATGACTGCGCAGTTAGAACGGCTTACATGACGACAGTGGAAACAAATTTCCACATATGCTTGAATGACAATACAACTCGTAGCAATTCATACTTTGAATAACAGACGTGAAGAGATAAGTATTATGGAGCAGTGAATGGAAGGGCTCATAATTTCGCACCAGCGTTTCGGGATTTTTCTCTCCACTTTTCTATCACCAAATAGCGTCACAAGCGAGGCGCTACGAATCAAGGGTAATTCCCAGTGGAAAAAACCTCATTACTACCTCGCATTGGGTCTGAAAAACGTAATTTTTACCAGATACCGTCAGTAATTTGAAATTAAAAGTGCGTTTATGAAAAACAATGGGCCGAGCCTGCGCCTTAACCGCGCCCTTAGACTTCAAATCGATGACGAGCTTGCTGTTTCGGTGTAAGCAAAAAGCACAAAGCTTTTTTTCCCTTGCAAATCCTTAAAATTCGTTGAATTTGAAGTCTGATAACATCTCTACGAATTAAAAGCATGCAATAAAACCAAAAATGTTTGCATGTTAATGACGCGCACTGCGCAAATACCAGATAAAACGTGAACGCACGTGGCCGAGTGGAATCACGAATCAGGCGCCGCGTGAGGCTGTTCGTTGGGTTTAAGTGACAAACTATTGCAAGAGCGCAAGACGTTGTCAATTCAAACGAAGGACATGGAGTATGTCCACTCATACATGACAGATGAGACCACAATGGAATGCACATTAAATGCAATCGCATTTTTCAGGCGCCTTGGTGGCCACAAGGGCACTGATAAGGTTGGCATGAGTTAGATTCAGAATAATAGAGAACTCAAGCTTCTCGCAATTATGCTCCACCAAAAACTAGTTTGAGTAAGTTTCGTTGCATCTTTTAACAAATGATGGATCAAATCTGACTTTAGTTATTAAAAGACCACCCATTAATTTTTCTCATTTGGAAAGACTTCTTCAAAATGAAAAAGGGCAGATAAAGCTAAATTAATGACGTCATTTAAAAGACTAGATGAAATATCTTGACCTAAGTTTCCTGGTCGGCTACCACCTTTACATTTGCAAAACTTACTATCCACGGCACCATCCACACAAGATCTGGCGATGTGGTGGGGGTTCCAAGCGGTATCGACATTTGTGAATTATCTGATTTCTCTAAGGTGGGAGTTGCCAAGGTACCTGTATTTGGCGGGACCGCATAGGCCGGTACCCAGGGCGCTAGGATTGGCCGCACTGGAAAGGGAATGAAGGCAGAGGATTGAATGGGTGGGATTGAGGTTGCGGGAGTGGCCGAAGAAGGGGACATATAGGCCGGTAGACAATAGAAGGGAAGAAAAGGTGCTCTCGGGCTTGTTACAATCTGAGGGTGTTGCTGTTGGGATGGAAAGAGTGGATACGGGGGCCATGGCGGTGGCACCGGTGGTAGCAGTGGATGAATCGTACCCGAATTCTGAGAAGTCGAAGGCCTCTTCTCTCCCTTTTCATCTAGAGAAGTGATTGGTCGGTCGACCGGAGAGGGAGGGATGCAATTAGAGGAAGGGGATGAGGAGGAGGACGAGGAGGTGCATGAGAATGTATTAGCTGAGCTATCACTTGCCACATTGGCATTTTCACTGTATGACAGATGTTTCTGTGACTTCCCTGCATTTCTCACAGAATATCGGGGTGGGGAGTCCTCGGAAGTCATCCTCAATCCGGCAATGGTGAAAATCGACATGGCTAAAAGAGGAAATGACTCAATTCACTGGATCTCCGAGTTGGCTTGCTTCAAGAAATATGATCAAAATGGATACCTCTCGTAAATACTGATTGCGCTTCCGGGCAAAAGCAGATGAATGTTGTGAAGAGATATAAGCAGACATGTTCTAAATTTTGCAAAGGGATATTCAAGTGGCATAAACTCGTCTCATATTAACTGGTGAATTGGTTTAGAGAGAAATAACTAATTAACCACACATATTACCCCCAAACAAGCAAAGCATTTGAACATAACTGAACCGTCACTACGACGTGACAAAAGTTGGGAAAATGGGGAGGAGGGGATGCCTTACTATCAGAAAGGCAGGCGAGTTGAGCTGTCGGAAGAGAGACGGTAAAGTAGGGATGGCGGAGAGCAGCACGAGCAGTGATACGCCGCTCAGGGGGTAGTTGGAGGAGAGCAGAGGCGAGAGCAGTGGCGTGCGCGATGTGACCGAGGCGCGGCACTACACGATTTAGTGGCTTTCCTGTGTGCCACAGCAGCCCACACCCTCCCCTTCCCGATCGTCCTCCAGTAGACAAGCGCTGATGTGTCTGCTGCGACCGCGACTGCTGGTGATGATGATGACCATGGTGATGCTGATGTTGATGATGACGGTGCTGGTGAGAATGGTGGTGGCGGTGGTGTCGACGATGCGAGAAACTGCCCAATAGATTCTTGTACTTTGGTAGCTTTGAGACACCGGGCCAAGTATCCTCCGTGGGTGTGCCCATATACTGCAAGGAGATGGGGGATGGGTGACGGACCAATAGCGAGATTTGTGACCATGTTTTAAATCATGTTTGGAGACGACACCAACGCCATAGAAATACCAACTACACAGTGTTTACGAAGAAGAGATTGTGTAATAATACTGAGATAATTTGAAGTAGACTATTATAGGAAACCATGCATGAGCTCCTCATGCATCTCTTAAATATCTCAATCGATTTATCCTTCCCAATTAGGAAAGAGAATGCCCTGAAAGATATCAGGGTCTGTTTGGCCACTTTGCCAATTCAAGAATACATTTAAGATGCTTGTAAAGGTTACGTTAAAGGTGGACAAATAACTTCATTGTAAACCTATGCGCAAATCTGTTATCTGCGTGATCGGTGGAATTGCAACAACTGTCGGAAATGATTCATGGTGAATAAAGATTAAACTTTTAAAAATGACAAAATTATGCTTGCCAACATACACATTTGAATAATCGGTCAACAGGAGATACGAGGTCTTAACACTATACCTGGACTATTTTGGCAAAACCTATAGCACCAGTTCGCATAACTAATAGTTTTGCCGTAGTGAGAGCGCGATAAGGCAGGTAATGGCTGTGAAACGGATGTAAGCAGATAGAGAACTTGAACGCTATTGAGGTACCACGCCCGCATGAGTCACTGGGTTGAGACGTCTGAGTGACCACGCCCATGCGGAGCGCCCATTGGCTGGGATCTGCTGCGCAAAACGCAGACACCGGGTGTCCTTGTCCGTGTTAAGCCGAATCCGTTGGCCGGCGGGCGAGGTCAGCGCAGCGTGAGTTGATTGAATGAGCAAAGGGGATTACTCTGAGCACCCCTTTTTGAGCGGTTTTTGTATGTCAGCGATTCAGCCAGCAAATCTGTATGCTAGGATTGTACTGCTGTTTGTATTTAAAGGTGGAAAAGCCTCAAACGCCTTATTATGAGATATGACTGTCTCAACCAACAGGATGAATGTGGATATGTACCTTCACTTAAAAACTAACATCGATGTATTTAAACGCTAAAAGCTTGTAACGCATACGAGACTGTGTTCCACTCGACCGATATTAAGCTATGGTAGAGGACAGCCAGGATGAATACCGGAAAGCAAGCATTAACTGGAGGTATACCATAGTTTGAAAATCTCTAGAGCCCACGCATAGCATAGCCCTTCCAGAAGCAGTGACAAAGGGACACACGCATGTCAATCGGTGTTCACCGTTGTTACTGTTGCAATAGTAGAATCGTTAGTTGGTGGGCACATATGAATCCAACTTATTAAAATAAATCTTTAGTGAGGATTGGTTCCGATAAAACGCATGTAGGGTGATGTAACAAAAAGATTCTTGAGGAAGCAATGTTTTAGTTGACACAGGCTGCATGGGAAATAGCGTTTTGCAGAAAAAATGACCGAATCTGTTTGCTAGAAAGGCAACACTAAGGAAAATCTAAAACCTCCCTCAGTATACGGTACCGTTATGAAAACGCAGTTTGGATGCTAGAGAAATAATAATCGTTTTATGGTCATAAACTGGAAACAAATATTGTGCTCTGGGTAAAATATAAACCATAAACGAATAACGTCAGTAAGGAGATAACGGGTATTAAATACACCCAAAATAGCGCAATTTCGTGTTTCGAAATTTGGTGCATAGAAGGAGGCAAAAGTTTGGTGGCATACCAATGACACACACCCAATAAAGATAGGGGGGAAAGAGAATGCACCATCGCAACGCACCCTGAAAATCTTATCCAGTTGATCTACAGCATCCGCCACGCCCGGAAAGGTAGCATCGCCAGAAAGCATCTCCAAAAATATGCATCCGACACCCCTGTAGTGTAAAAGTAGGAGTCATTATACATCAAATCGAAGCCCTAACAGTGTGGATGAGAACACTTCTTCTAAAAGTAACAAGTAGAACACTTTTATGGGAAATTTCGCCGTCTAAAGAACTTATTTTGCTTTTCATTTCAATTTTACGACTGCTTGCTTGATTACGAATAAAGCAGGTCTACTAGTAATCGAATGCGCAGTGCATTTTCGTTACGAAATAACAGCAGTGTAACAAGTGACGTTATGAAATTGCAGCTACCACTGATTATTGTTAGAATCCTGATTTAAAAATAAGATGCTTTTACTCCTTTCCTACACAACACATACTTGCAAACCACCGTTGGGAAATTTCAAAGAACACTTGAACAACTTGGGTTAACGACACGTTGAATGAAAGTGCGCATACAAACATCGCTTTTGAACTGCTTCAATGGAAATGTCCTACGAACCCAAATTAAGGGGGATTACCTGTAAAACAATAAATCCTATATGCTCGTCCAGAATTACCACATATGTGAGCAGTACTGATTGCATGCTCATGTGTATCTATAACCATGCTATTGATGGTCCGATTCATAATTTACAAAAGCAGTTCCATTTTTTCAGCATAACGTACCATAAACTGTGTTCTACAGATGCAGAGAATGCAAGCCACCAGCAATTATGTACCACAACGGTGTGGCCCTATAAGCTTCCCAGTAGTTCCACAACTTAAGCAATTTTTACATTAGTAATGACTCGTGAGTAAACTAAAAAGTGATATGAAATAAAAGTAGACGGTGTTAAACTAGACGCGATTCTTCCAAAGCCTGTTAAAAAGTCCACTTCTCGTATTTTTTTCCCTTGACAAATGTACTTTTGATAAAATAAAATAGGCGTGATGACACTGTCAGACTAGAAGAAGACGTGCACAATTCATTCTATTTCAAAGTTCGAGTGCTCAGGGCCCTTAGAGCGATTCTTTTTACCGAGAAAGAATGAGGTCTATTCGTTGTCAGACTTCGCTACTTTGTTTCCGCTGAGTCAAGTCATTGGTTGACCACTGTTCGCAATTCTGGGACTAAATAAATAGCAATTGTATTCCCTCTGCAGACAATGGGCCACTTACCACATATCAAGAGAAGCGGTGTAGTTTGTAGAGCCCAGTAACACATCGGGCGGTCGGTACCAGAGTGTAACAACCTCATGGCTATAGGTATGACTCGGGACTGACTTGGCTCGAGCCAGACCAAAGTCAGCCAATTTGAGTTCGCCAGTCGCCGACACGAGAATATTTTGGGGCTTTAGGTCACGATGTAGTATCCTACGGTCATGACAATATGCCAGACCACGCAGCAATTGGTAGAGAAGTAACTGAAAATGACATTGAGGGAGGTTAGAATTTAATATTTTACGAAACTCCTTCTGCTGGCAAATAAACTTGTCTCCCATTATTTGATCACGATAGCACTCGTAAAATATTACAGCGTACAACTAGACTGGAAGCCTTCTTCACATCTCGGATAGGTTTCTAACGCTAATCCGACAACTACAACCAATCAAACCAAAGAAGGGCAACTTCTAAAAGTGCTATTATTGTAAGCCTACTGAGCGTGAAGCTGCGTATTCACTAATGTCCCTTCATACTAGCTGCCTTATGCATTTAAATGGGCAAATGACTACGCAAACCGTTTCGCCGTATCTTCCACTATTGGTTCCTGATCATTATCTTCATAAGGGCGCTTTAGCATGTCAGTTTTGCCAAATTTTAGCAATGCATCAGCAATCGGGAATTATCTCATTAAATGAAGCACACGCTGAAGGCGAACCGGATAGTCATATATTCCTAGGCTTTTGCTGGCAAAAGTCCAATTGTAATTGAAAGGATAATGTTTTATAAGGGAGAATTGCTGAATGCTCGCTCAAACATAAAAACCCTCCGCGTATGCGTCAACTATCCACGTCTGATTGAAAACATCACACTTGAAAGACATTAACCGACCCCTTTCCTTCTGCAGAAAGAATCCGACTGAATTGTATAACCCTGTCGGGTTTCAACTTCACTTTCTTATTTAACCATTTTGAAGTAAATTGACAGGCAATAAACATCGAAACAATCGTGTTTACTGAAGTCTGTAAAGCACGCCTCGAATGAACGGAGATAAAGTATTTTGGATGGCGTCGTTTTGTGATCAACACCGGCCCTTTCATATGAAGAGACATTGTTCTGTACTTTGCCTCCAACTCCCAAAAAAGACTGACAGCGTTCTAGTTTGTTTGACCATAAACTAGCAAGCGCTATGTAATCAACTCTTACCTGTACATTTTGGGGTTTGAGACCTTTGGGATTCTTCTCCATCAGCCGACTCAAATCAGAATCCTATGAGGTTTTAAAATAAACAGGGTGAATGCTATGTTACTTCAAAGGATATTCATGTTGTTGGCTCAAGCGTTTGTAAAAACGCTTAAAAGCAACGCAAAAAAATATTTTATTCCCCAGAAGTGACAATAAATTGGGTTTTACGGGAGTGAGACAATCGTAGTTTTTGAGGTACGGATACTAATACCAGAGGATATTGACTGCGATTGCACATTTAAATAGCAAAATGAAATGAGTACAGACGCTCCCAAACAGCACAGCCCTTTATTTACCCTACTTTTACAGTTCATATAAAACCAAAGCATACATCAAATTTCACATTAAGTTACGTTGATGGAAAAGTAGCATGTCTGATAAAAAATGAACTGGAAACTAGAATAATAAAACTACCATTCACCAAAAAATGCAAAACGCAAAGGAACGTATTTCTTTACGACAAAGTCGGCCCATAATTAAGATTGTTTTAGTAAGATGGATTAGTTAAAATCCTACCTCGCCAAGTTTTTATGCTGAATATATTGCAAATATAAAGCGAGACTTTATGGTTTAAAACATACCACATATTCAAAGACGAAATTGAGAGTGAGTTTTGTATGTACAATGTCATGAAGAGTGACAATATTTGCATGACGCAGGGACTTCAGCAATGAGGCTAGAAAAAAAATGCACTCGTTGCCGTAGGAACTCAATGCTTATTGAAGTGTCGTTTTGTAGTCGTAAACGCAATGCATTAAAAGTTATGCATATGTCTGTACCCAAACATAATCCGAAACATTACCTTCTCTAATGGCCGTGAAAGGAAGTCCTTCTTCTTGATTAATCCGGATTTCCTTAACAGCGACCACACGATTGGTGAGACTATAAAGTGGGAGAAATGTACCAGCATTGTTTGCCTACTACTGTAAATAGCGGCGAACTTTACAGGACCTCATAGCGTCATCTGTAATTTCAGATGGATTGCAGATGCACAGAAAAACTAAAAGTGCACTTACGATACCTCAAAGCGCTTCGTTATTTTACTAAATGGGTAAAATAGAATACGTGATTCCAAAAACATCTAAATGATGAAACTACGTTTTGGTTGACTTCACATGCTTGCTTTTTAACAAAAACACACTTATGTTGCCTTACATCATCCTCTGTTGTAAAGCCCCCACAGCCTTTCGATAAACGCATATCTGGAGAATTTGAGGGGAATTGTTGTTTTAACAAATGCAATTATTGTCTCAAAAATGGATACACCTGGTTTTAGATGCCAATGTGCTGTATATTTCGAAGAAGACAACTAGCACAATGACAGGTGAAGCTTCAACGTATATCCAGCCGGACAGTTTGAAGGCCAAAGAATATTTTCTTAAAAAGCGTGAGTAGTAAGCAGTCTGGCTTGCTCCAATGCGTATTACATGCATATCCTGTTGTGCTTGTGTGACGGATCTACTTTGTGATAATAAGTTTTAAGTAAACTTTGTGGAGGTTCAAAATACGTGGATGCATTAGGCCATGGTATCGTAAGGAATTCATTTCTATTGACCTACTGAGAAAATCCGCGGTACACAGTGGCGTAGGAGCCCTCGCCCAGCACCTCTAGCTTCTTGTAGGACTCAATGGCGCCAAAAGACTCGATTCCCACCGCGGCAGACCGTACAGCAGAGGAGCCTCGGGAGCGCCACGTGGTTCCAGATCGACAGGAGATGCCGCTGTCATTGCCCGCTCGACCAGATTTAACTGCCTCTTCCTCCTCCTCCGCTGCTCCCGCTTCCGCCTCCGTCTCGGCCCTCGTCACTGCCAGTGTAAAGCCCGCCGTGTCTGCGACCCCAAAACCTGCCACGACGCACATCTTACTTGTCATGCGATATTTGGTTTAGGATGCTCGTAGACTCCAAAGCTGACATTTAGAATCTTGCTCAATAAAATTTTGACAGGCCATACAGCATTGCTTTTCACCCTACTTATATTGCTGCAACAAATGTTACATTCTCTTGATAATCCAACAGCGTAGATAGTTCCTCGTTTCATTTGTTCCTAAACTTTTTGGACTTTGTGTATTAGTGAAATGAGATTTCCTTTTATCTGAAGATACAAACAGAAGTGTACAATATTTGTTTTGATGAATTGTGGAGAATAAAAGTAAATGTTACTTAGTTATGTAAATTTGTTGAGCGACATTAACAAAATGCGTCCTGTTTTTTGACAAATATCTAGTTTATGCAAATGGATGATGGAAAATGAAGAAACCAGATTTACCAGCTTTATCCTAGAATGGGTAATCAAGTAGTCGTCGACGGGCGGGTATCAAACTACTGCTTCGAATGCACGTAAGACGGGAGCGAAGTTTAAGGCATTTAGCGATACTAAAATTTACGCAATTGATAAATTTTCATCTCCTGCTAATACTTGATGACACCAAAAGTAGGCGTTCTACATGCTACGAATAAGCATAGTCTGAGTTAGCAAAATCATAACCCACCGTCCTACCCAAAAACCTTTCATCTAGTATGTTTATTTATTTATACAAATACAATAAGATAGAACGATGAAATTTGGAGCAGAAACAGCCTCCCGAACTGCATTTTTTTTGCCAAAAATTTTCATCAACACTACCAAAGTTATAAAAACTGAAGATAAGGTGTTTTAACAACATCATCATTATTTCTCCAGCTACCCATTGTAATAATGTTATTTTTTCACAGTGAAACCACCATTGAACTTTTGAGGGAATGCAAATTTAATTTAGAAAAAAACAATTGTCAACGCGAGCCCACTTCCAGTGCTTATAGTGGCTGGTTACATGAAAACAGTACCCTCACTAATTGGATTTCCCCAAGGGTCCTAAGTGAATCCAAGGCGACTAATCAAGCACAAAAAATGAAAACCTTTAAGTAGCTTAATAAACAAACCTATTATTTTAGACTAATTGATAATTTCTTACTTACAATGATCAAAACCCCATGCGGTCTGGAAATAGGCCTGTTTAACTGTACATGCATTACGGAAAGGGCTACTTATTATAAGACCGTCTATGAGCAGTCAATCTAAACAATTGTTTGTTAAATTTGATTCGCTTGTAGTGTTTTATCAAGTAAATCGGTGTTTAGGAAAATCTATGACTAACCCCTGCCCAAACCCAGTGTCATACGGTGAAAGGTGAGTTCATGAGTAAATTATTTTGTTGCAACTGAGGATTTTTGCCCCGAAAGGCTACTCTTTTTGTATGCTTTTGGAAAAAATTAAGCTGAAAGAATAAAATGCGAGTCGGTTGGCTTTATATAAAGGATAGTGTAGTCGGAAAATGCAGGTGACCGGATGTGGATGTACTGGTTTTAGCGTATTAGTAGAGGGATTTTTAGGGCTAATAATAAGGTTTTTTTATCAATAACTCACTAATGAGGCGATGGGAATACCGAAATAAGCAACTGAGTTTCGCTGTAAAATCACCGTGAACAAGTTGCATGAAGGGTTCATCCACTTGCCGAGCATGCTTACATACTGACAATACATTGTGCAGTGAATAAAACCCTAAGGGAAGGGACCTTTGAAAGCTACTAAGTGCATCGTAGGTTTAATGCTGAACTTTCCTATAAGAGGCGAACAAAGCAAGAAAAATACTGCCACAGCTTTTGTACTTCTCATTCTCCGAAGCATTTGGTCTGAAGCAATTTGAAAAGCAATGGTAGCATAGAACAGGAAAAAATGGCTCAAGAACATGCAGATTCGTCAGCCAACAGACCAGTTATAATTGCCCGTAAATGCATAAGATTAATTAAAGAAAAACTAAATCGTAGGTGAACGAATCCTATATTAAAAGCCAACAAATGCGACTATGCCGGAGGTGCTTCACAACCAGTGGCAACTAAAGAAGGCAATTTACTTCACGGAATAGAAGCTCATAACATAACTGCTAAAAAGATCAAGTGGGTTTGGTACCGGAGATTTGGCTATGCTTTCACAACAAAAAGGTTACCCCCTTACTAGGTGGATGCAAATCGCCTAAAACCTCGCATCTACCCGGAATTGTAACAGCGTCGCAGTAAATGCAAATGCACTCGCGTTGCATCCACAGCCATTTTGATTTCCGAAGCACTTCCCTTTCCTGGTGCGAGTCTGAGAGAGTCTTTTGGTTTCCGACTTTCGACACAATAAAAGCACGTAATGAAGTGGGATGAGACAAGTACCAATACTTGTAATTCAATGTCTAGCTAGAAAAAGCACGTCTCACCGGACTAAAACCACAATGTGGCGCATATCCTCATTATTGAAGGCAGGACATTTGCACCATAGCCTTTAGAGAAATCGAGGCTAAATCAGTAGAATGTGAACCCAATCAATAACCTTAAGGAGAAGGCAAATGATCTCATTCAGATGCGTGGCTTGATGAGGACTTTTAAAGCCCTCTGATCGATTCAAATGAGGGCCAGCAGGGATAGACACTCGTTGTGTACCCAAAGCATAAAGGAGCTTCCAGATTCTGTTTTAAAAAAAGCGACATAGAGCGCATTTAATTGACGAATGCACTCTGAACACGTTAATTCCTTGGTCCATCATGGCTATGGATTGAACAGTAAGTAAATGGTTTGATTTTATTCGACATCAGAAGTCACGGTTGCAGTTGCGTGCCAATTTATTTGTTGATGAAAACACTCATTTTATAGGCAAATGCTCAATCCACGCAAAAGCATTTTAGTGGACGTCTCCGATAATCGTGGCTGTCCAAAAAAGCACTAGCAATATGCCTTCCAGAAAGAATGGTTGGCATTATGCAGTGAATTACTACTTTTGTGCTGGTACGAGCCAACATTTGCTACCCACTTTTATGGTGAAAATTCTACGTATTTAAAACTAGGAAAAATGTGAGTTCAGCAATGGGATTAGACATTCCTTTAGAGGGATGCTTCGGCGCTTTGCCCCAATTTTACTAGCTTTGCATGATAAATGAGGTAAAAGCAGGTAAAGCCGAAGAAAAGCATATTTACGACTATTTCTAAAATGAATTCAATTAAGTAAAGCGAAACATCACTTATTTTTGAGTTCGGTAAACGTGTGTGCAAATATCAAAGAAAGTAATTAAGTCCTTCAAAAAAGACAAGATAAATTGATATGCGCAAAACTAGCAAGAGAAGAAAAATCACCATTTTTTAGATCAGCCAACCGCAACGAATGACTTATTCCCTGTGCTTACATTTCCAACTCGACGTGATCTGCGCCGTAAAATCTTTCGGAATCGTTTAGAAATTCATTGTTTGCAAGAAGTAAAGATAATTATTACCCTCAGATCTAGGTCTTTCCTGGCTGCGAGATTTTGGATGCTTTCCACAGCCAAAATTCTGTTTTCTCGACCCAGTTAACTCGTAGTGCGATGAAGATGCCTGAATCCCCTCTACCCTGTTTGATCGTTGAAGTCTTGTGGCCTCTTTCTTCTGCCTTAGACGCATCTGAAAAGCTCCACTTTTCACTTGTTTCAGTGTCGTTCCCCTGAAATGCAGTATATTTGGCAGGTTACAATCGTTAAAAATCACAGAAACATTGTTTTGAGGTGGTTGCTGGTGCACGTATGCCAAAACTGTGTGAGTTTCGCAAATGATGCAAGGCTTTTTGGCAAGCTTAAGCCTAAATGAATCCCTTCTTGGAAAAGTTGACGCTTTTTATATCTGGAAGAACAAATTGCTGTGAAACACCATTTACTTTAAATGACATAATTTAGCGATCTCTCTCAGTAGCAGGGAAGGTTAATAAAACAAAGGGTTCCAGCTAGCCATTCAATCTTCAAAATTATCAAATTGTTTACTAAACTACTCACCTTTTGAGTAAAAAGGCAAGTCGCATTCTGTAGGCATTTAAAGCAAAATAAGGGCACATTTATTTACTATCGCCCAAATAAAAATACCCGTGCACTATAAATTCCCCAACTAGGGATAATTACTATTAAGTTACGGCTCTGTTATTTTCCAAGTACTGCCGTTTTTCCACTGAATGACGTCAGAATAGTGCATTAACCCAACAAAGCTAAGGTTATGTGCTTTTCTCCATGGTTCCGCACCCTATACCTCAACCATAAACATTTCAAAGGATTGCGTTAATCTCAACTGCTACAAGTCGCTGCAGAGCCAGTTCTGAGTATTGTGCGCGCCTTTCCGGCGCATTTACAAACCACAATCTGCCACTGCTGCTTACAGGTCGGTGTTTGGACGATGGGGTTCGCGAACGCAATTCCCACCAAACTGATCCGATTGAGAAAAGTAGTTCCCACACCAACTTTGTGCTTCCCCATACCTACAATTATTTTAAACCTTACCAATACTTTAAATTTACCCGACTTTTAGACACGGTTTTGGGAACATGGTTCTGGTAGTAAGCCTATCCAGTTTCACATCAATTGCCTAATTGTAATGCAAACTACAATGTGATAGAATCGCTTTTCGTTAGACAAATTGGGAAACGCTTCTGATAGGGACCACACGCTCGTGAACCCCCCACGGTGTCGCGTTACGTGAATCATGATCATTTTCCTACTCTACATTTCTATTTTGTCCGACAAGTCGGCATTTTGTTTTTGATCTCGGCGCACAGTTACTGTATGCTAATGACCTTAAGTTACGGGGTTTTTATTTGTCACAAATTGACTTGAAGCGGGCAATCTTTCGTATCGTCACACAGTCACTGCAAATACGTGCAAAAGGGATTTAGGCCCGTTGGCCAAAGTGCCTGCTGTCCACACATTCAGTGCACCCCATATTTAAAGTCTCAAAATGCTCGTCAATATGCAATGGCTATCAGAAATATCGGTAGCAGGTTTTTTAAGCTAAACGCCACCATCTGCCACCGCAAATTTTCAAACGCCCACACACTACGAAACGTGCGTGGTGGATTTGAAGTATGGGAAGCCCATGTGCTAGAAGTAATGCTAACAATCTGAATGAGGAGTCCTTGAGAGAACAAAATTAGTTTTTCAAGTGCAATATTTTACAATTAGCAATTTTCCGATGAGCGCTGTTAAAAGATTATAGACGTGGAAAAAATAAATCTTGTTCTTATTCGCAAAAATGGTAACGGCTGCAGCATTTACCAATTCACTCGTTACAGTAGGCCAATGAAGCTTTTCAAATGAACACAAAATTTGATGTAAAAGCAGTTGCAAGTTCTACCTGTGACAGCAAAAAGTACTTATGGCCCGCGTCAGTTTACGAACTTGAAATAGACCTGGCATTCGATACTTTACTAGATATTTGAGAATCCCAAGATCATGCTTAAGTGAAAACGATGCCAAAAAGGGATGAATCAGCCAACCGAGAAACCCACTCCCCTTATAAGTAATTATTAGAGCTGCGTTTTCTTAACGTTAAAGAACGTATAAAAACAATCCGCGCTAGCTATTCGGCCCATGCGCGACCCAATAAGTTCACTTTATGATGCGCATAATTATGTAATTTTTTATTTAGGCAATCCTAGAACAATAATTATTCTGCCGCCTCGCTTTCATGGTCGGAGACATGGCTGTTGATTGAGGGATGCGACGTACCCACCTCTATGATATTTCAAAGGAAATACCGATAAACACGAAATGAGCATGTGCGTCGGTAGTTGCTCAAATTGCTGACCCAACTGGAAGTTCATGCCTGCACCCACTAAATGTCAGGTAGTGACATGAACTAAAGGAAGCTGATGCATAGGCCGACGCTAGCACAAATGCACGGTACGAAAAAAGCAGGCACGGAAGAGAGATGATGTGAAATACAATGTGCTTTAGCATGGGTCTTCTTTACGTCTGTTTTTCACGAAAACAAAGATAATTAATGTCAGTAATGAAAAAATAAACGAAATCTAAAAGAATCGTACGGCATAGTTTTCAGTCGCTTTAATCACCTTGGTAGGAATTAATTTTATTGTCGTTCGGTGGAAGAACCGAAAATTGTGTAACATTGCCATTGAAATATCGCACTTTGCTAATCAGAGTTGTATTCTTAACAAAAAACAAAGGTTCTTTACAGTCGCATTTATTTTGACGATATTTTATTACAGAGGTCACACTTAAGTTTGATGATATATATCGCCAGCGACATCTGCCATAAAACCAGGCATGTCTTTTTTCATCAAGGCTTTGTATCAGGATTTAAGGACAAACAAAGAACCTCCCAAAATCAACGATATTTTTTTGGCGTTGGTAATGCCAGGTGTAATTGCAATGACGTACCTCTAGCACAAATTGATGCGTGTACACATGATGCAGCAAATGAGTTAAACAAATGTCTTTTATTTTAGCATCAAACAACAAAAAAACATATCCATGATTACCGAACCTGGCTCGACGTCATTAGAGGGTATTCACCATAATCTCTAATACATGGGGATAATTTCAAAATTTCCCGGTTGAATAGTACCGTTGGTGCACAAATAATTCAGAGTTTGCTTGAAACGAAATCTCTGCTCCCCTCTCAAGTCAACATTTATTCTTTGCTTCAATGAAAACGCTCCATGTTATTGCACATTGAAACAAATGAAATAATTATTAATAACCCTTAGCATGTATATATGCACAAATCAGGTATTGAATAGTCGGCTGAGAACTCACGGAGGCACAGCAACTGATTCATTAGTCCTCCGTACACTTGAACTGGCTGGATTGCCATTGCAAATGAAGGACCACAGGGAGCCTAGCTTAGTATTGGAGCCTGACGCCGATCGCGTTCTTCGATGAGGACTGAGACCACCACTGTTTGTGACAAATGACTGGTCCGTAGATTTTGAATAAACCATCGCTGAACAGTCGTCGCGAAAAACAGGAGCCTCAGATATAGCCATTATTGCCTCCGTTTGCGGCTCCACAGAGCCCGCCTTCGGTTGCAGCCCACTGCCAGCTCCTGCTGCCCTCCGCCGTTTCAGCTGGCGCGGTTTGCCCTGTCCCTGTCGTGTGGCATTCTTCCGCACCGGGGAGGTGTTGTTGGTGTCACTGGTTATTGTGGAGAGGGGTTCCTTGTGCCGCAAAGGAGGTGAAGAGGTGTTTGTTGCACCTTCGCATAGGTTTATGCTGCCCGCCGAGCGATGCAATCGTGACTTGATGCTAGTTGACATGGGATTCGTACTTGGCGATGCCGTTGTGATTGTACTGCGAGAGAGTAAGTGGCACTCGGACGGCAGTTTGGATGAGGAGGGAAATTTCACTGCCGATGAATTTCTGCGCTGAATGCGGAAAGCTGTACAAATGACCAGTAAAACGCATTAGCTAATGACGACTATTTCTGGGTATAATCAAGTCAAACACAAATGCATCAACTAACGTACTTTGGCGTAATAGGAGTCTGTAGGATAACAAAATACTTCATTCGTGAATGCATTAAAAGTTTTTATTAAAAGTACTTTATTCCAAAAGGCTTGATTATTCCATCCTTTGAGTTCATAATCTCCACCATTCAAACATGGCTACTTTAAAATTACCCTCGCAGAACTTGTATGAATCTAGAGCATCGAGAAAAATAATAAATTTGGTACAATAAAGTTGTAAATCGTAAATCTCCTAAGGTGGATCGATTAAGACTTAACTGTAACTTGCCAACCATAGAAAATTCGACCAACGCTTTAATATGAGTTAAAAATCATGGAAGAATATCAGCTTTGAAACTCTAGTACTGGGGGGAGTAATATTTTACATAATACATGCCTTCAATTTTAGCCAAAACCACTTTTACTACTTCGCTTGCACGGACGCGCAGCCAACAATATGCAACTGGTAAGCTCGTAGGATGGCAACAAGGCGTTCGTTGAAAAGTGAAAAAAATAGGGTAAGGTGGCGAAAGTCTCAGACAGTTCTGGATACACCAGATCCAACTAAATTAGTACCTGCCGCTTAGGTCCATGCACTAGTGCCATGTGGCGACAGAGTCCCATTCTGGTGGAGCGTGAGGGTAACCCAACTCTGGCGAAATATCCTTCAGGGTTAAATTAGACGAAAATGGACTAAAATATGCCTGAAACTCTATAAAACCAATTAAATTAGTATAAGTTTAAAGAGCCATCCTCAGAGAAAGGAAGTAAGTGGAATGTGAAATCAACTTACAACAGAGAAAGGTATTTGAATGCAATCGAACATAGCTTTAATGCCTCAATATCGACTGTAAAAACAGTCAAATTGGCAGCAAGTTTGACTGCAAAAGTGTTTAACTTATAAGACCACTCAGTTTGGAAAATCATCTAAAAAGTCAACAAATTAATTAATTAATTCCTAAAATATGTTGTAGTGATTATTATCGTAGGATAAGGTTTTAAAGCAATTTAAATCCGGTTTGAGGTACTAATGATTACTTGAACAATCTAGATTAATCAGCGTCAGATGGATGAAACTACCTTATCATTCGAATTATCGCAAGTGTAGATTCATAGGTGGACCCCACCAATTTATATTACAGTTGCGATGATAATGAATGATACTAGTTTCCAATAGTAAATCTAAAAGAATAAGCGAAAAATTCATTTGCTTGTCAAGGCGGTATCCCCAAGTTCTCCCCACCCTATGCTGTTTAGGAATCCATACACATGCAAAGCCATGTAACACTTTTAAATGCGTTTATGGTAAAGCAGGAATCGTGGCTTAAAACATTAGAGGAGCGGTACATTAATGCATTGCAAAGGTTCATATTTTCGGTTATTTATAGGTAATATATGCTTTCAAAGCATCGAAAGTATAACTCACGTAGGACTCGAACATGGAAGTTTACCTAAGAACAGGGAAAAAATTAAGCCAAAATTGTTTTGGCCTGGATTATTTGTTAATATCTATGCAAAGTTGACCTTTAAGCATAATTAAACGACAATCATCCCTTTTACAAAACCCACAGTGCTTTGAATGTTGTTTGGGATTCTCAATTTCTATCATTTTCTACATTTGCTAACATTGCCATGAGTGAGCGACATGTGTACAATCTATAAAAGATACTAGTACCATTACTAAAGGTAAAAGGGGGGTGTTTGATACGTATACTTCCAAAATTTACTTTGTAATAAAATATCAATAGCCACAATCTTGACATTAACAGTGGCGAATAAACATAGGCATGCCATATCAAATCGCGCACGTATGGAGGTATTTTGATTGAGACACAAAGAGATTGACGTTTTGGGAAAAATTTACCATCCGACGGAAACTTTATTTTTTACTATGACCATTTTTAAGGCAGGAATAAAACCATCCAAATTCAGGCTTCAAAAAAGTACAGAAATTGAGAAAATACGGCAAACATCTAGCTCCTCATTCGCGGGTCCAACATAACTCGGTAACTAACTTTTGAAGTTCCATGTTTTTAGCGGTGTGGAATGCATCAATAATCACTTAAATTGAACCTATACAACTATTCATCTGCAAAAATAGACTACCGATTCCGGTCTCAAAATATCCAGAACTACCTTTAGCAGGAACCATTGCAGGTTTTGCGATATAGAGTAGATTTATGAAATATGGAGGTCATTTACATATACTTCTAAGATTGACAGTTTTTCCTAAGGTAGCGGAATCGTATTTCAGTCATTTTGCCAGTTCTGACAAGCATATGAAAATGCAAAATTATGTAACAGAAAGTGCTGCTATGTGCACAACTTCAAAAAGTAGCAATTCCCGTGATCAACACTATAAGTAGTCTTGCTAAAGTTTGTCAGCAAAAAATTAACCAGACTGTGGGTATCTAGCACTTAAACAACATAAAAAAGCAAAGCAGATCGCGTCATAATGCTTACAAGATTGTTCGCACCAAATCACGACTATCTACCCTGTGACGATACAGGAAGTACCTAAGCTTGGGCGCTGATCACGAAAGCTTAAGTCACTAATAGGTAAGTAATGTTGGGAAAAATAGACAATTCAATTGCCTTCAATTGTTACTCCCCGAAAATAAAGGTAGGTTGTACTAAGCTCTATATCTGTAGCAACAATAGCACACTGTTCATTGAGAGCTAACAGTTTTAAGAAATGTGATATGATTAGCAGTAAAATAGCAAATTCCCAAATACCTCTATGGTGAAAAAGTGTAGCACCAAACAAAAATGTTCCCAAATTATTTTAACACTTCAAATAAATAAAAATTCTTTTTCATGTAGGAAAAGATTATTAGGCACTCACTTCTAAAAAAGCGGTTGGAAGCTCCAGGAGACTTCGACGCCGCATATTCCGTTGGTCCAAGCGTAAAACTCTTTGGAAGGGAGTGCTGTAATTTTCTCGCGTTTGGTCCAACTTGATTATCTGATTCGCATTTACTGGTCCGACTGCCATCATTACTTGACATTATTCCCTTTAGCTCCGACTTGCTAACATAATAATTGCACTTTGCAATAAAGCAGAAGGCATAGTAAGGTTGGAAAAAGCGTTAACGCACACCAAAGCAATCGAAATCAATGACGCAAGGCAATACAATAATTTAATTCACAGACAATATCAGTCGTAGCATTGCAATAGGAGCCTGTTATTAGATTTACATAAGCAACCACCTTAGCGGCACAAAGAGTGACTAAGAATTTATAATATGACTAGCCTAATTTAATAAACTGTAAAATCCACTTCAGCGCACAATAAAAAATACTGCTAATACAAGTTCAAATAAGAATAAACGCCACCGCTGCCCAAAATACGGCCTAGTCGACAGCACCAATTTCACATAAACCAAGACGGTCACTGCAGTTAAAAGTCCATGGACAGGTCACATATTGAGCAATTAAAACTAACCCAACCTTTAATATAAATACAGCCAAATCAGATAAATCATGCAGCTTAAATCCAAATTTTGAAAGGGTTATAATAATTTATCATTTGATTTTCCTGTTACAATTAAATCAACTTATGTCGGTTGTATTTTACAAATTTAAAAGAATTTTTAAATTTATGATAGATAATTGCCTGCCAAAGGCAACGACAAAAATATGAGCATGTAATTTTGCATTTGAATAGCTGCTGGTCAGATTAGTTTTGTTAATTTTGTGTACGGAATTTGGGTTGTTTACTATGCTTAAATTTTGACAAAATTTATGCTCACATTTATTATTAACTTTTATTAATCTTTTGTTGACAAGAGTGGCGTATCGACATTTCTTAAACGTCTTGATCCTAATAATTTGCCCGCAAATTAATAACTTTTCAAGCTTAATCTTTAGTAACAAATACACATATACGAATATGTAGGGCTATTTTCAGTAACAACATGTCCAGTCAACCGTAATAAACTGTTGTATAAGTTCTCTCTTTTTATGTGGCGCCTACTGTAAATTCCTATGTTAACTTTGGTACATGCTTTGGGCATTTATGTGTGGGGCGCATCATATTACTCGTTTTGTTTTCAAATAGCGCACCAGTTTTAAGTTACTTTGAGCAATATCATTCTTGCATGGGAAGTCGATTTTTCCTGTTTGTGCTCCTATTCACTGTCTCGACTGATCGCCTACGATTTTTGCCTGGATTTACTCTCCTTTCCTGTATTCTGGTTGGTACAGCACTTGTTCATTGATTTTTGATCTCGCACGCCTTCAGGTTCATTATTGTGATCTTGGTACTTATCACACCGTTTCTGGGCCTTACGTAATCTGGAGACGTTTACTTAACAACACTACCTTCCAATTCCCTTTTTGACATTTTTCACGTGCACGACTGTTGTTGTCGATTGTTTATGGTAATTAAGATCCTTGAGGGTAATCTACTGAGAGTGGATTTGCATCTTTGGGGAAGCAAGCCTATCTAAACTTTGTCTTTGAACCAGTTCACATTTTGTTATTCTGACTTAACTGTAAACTGTGTTATTTGTGTAGTTGTATGCCTTTTTCAGGGTGCCAGTAGCTAAGTGTCTTTTAATGACCTCCTATTCTTTCATCATTTGGCCTTTTTGACCCTCACGACTCGTTGCTTTTAAGTTTTACTTCCGTAACTTTATATGCTGATTGACTCTTACCCATTTTTGGATCACTTTTACGTTCTAAAGAATCGTCATGTGTTCTGTTTGCTATGAAGGTGGTTGCTGAAAGGATAAAGCAGTAAAGTGAATCTAACTGAGATACTTTGATGGCATATAAACCTTGCGACCGAATTTTCGCAAAGGTTAAAGGGTTCCCTCACTGGCCTGCACGCGTATGTTCACCTCAAAGGGCATATCTTAGTTACTCTTTATAGATCAATGTTCTCCCTGAGGATGTAAAGGTTCCAAAGGGCAAATACCCAATTTTTTTCTATGGAACGCATGAAGTGTAAGCTATTTCATCTCTCACACAATCATTTCCTCAGCTACTTTTTAGCTCCCAAGGATATCTGGCCTTATGAACGTTGGAAGCATAAATATGCAGTTAGTAAAAACCGGCCGTTGTTCCAGAAAGGCCTTGAGGAGATTGAAAATAAGCCCGATGTGTTGCTTTATGGGAAAGTGAGTTTACTTATTGCTATGCACATTTAAGAGAGCTTATTTTCAATTAATTTACTAAAGTGTTTGTTGTCTATTTCTCCGAGGATGCTGATGCAGAGCAATTCTTGTCACAATTTTACGAGTTCAAACGCTCGACCGTTGGTGGTCCTTCTTCCTTAAATGAAGAAGTTGTGCCTCTCCCTGAAGCTCCCGTGAGTGATGCGCCTAAGAAAAGTGTTTCGAAAAATTTGGGTGTATGCTCAAGGCGGTCCATCATCAAGCAAACTAATGAGTCGGGTAAGCATTTACCTCATTTTGGTTGGTAATGGACTGCTTACCTCTTGTAAGTCAGTTTTCTGCCATCGTTTTCCCATCCTCGTGCTCTGAGTTCTTGGATATTGCTTTCTGGTTTCTGTTACAGTCCAAAGATTTTATGGTCGTTAGTCCGTCTGTTTTTCCTTGTGCGTCGTAGTTTTGCTCTCATAGGCTGTGGCAGAACTTTAAGGTGGTGCCCGTGACGATTAAACACAATGATCTCCAACACTTCGATGGTTAGATTCGTTGATCTCACTCACGCACTTTTCCCCATTGCCTATTTTAGAAAGCCGATCCTCTAGCAAGCGAGTAACGAAAACGGCTGAAAGGCAATCAAGCAGTGTTCTTAACGAGAGTGAAAGGTAAGTCGAACATCATTTTTTGTCTCCAGTCTCATATGTTATTAATAACTTTTTCTAAAGGATACCCCAATTTATTTGCCTAGCCTAACGCAGAGTCAGGAGAAATACCTGAAAGACCAACTATGTGTACCAGAATTGTAATGGATGCACATAGCATACTTGCTATATGGTGCTTATTTGCGCCAAAAGTTAGCGGCTCATGTATTTATAAGTTCGGCTTCTTGTTCACTACTTTTGGCTCATAGCTGTTCGTACGCTTATTCCTTCGCTCTTATAAGCTCTTCAGGCTCCAACCACTTATCATGCTTTAGACCAGTGGCAGAGAATATTGACGGCGACAAACGAAAGTCACCATTGGAATTGGAAAGTAGTGAAGTTAATCCTAGTTCCACCGGCGCGATATCCTCATCCAATAGAGCTCCTACAACCACAGCACTTGGTCGTCCGATGCGTAAGTCGGCAAGTAAGTTTTCCGCCACAAAGCTCCTTAAAGCTGGAATTGCGTTTGCTGACGACGAGGGCTCCAACGGGGATGGAGATTGCCATTCCACAATCACCCACACGAATGATACATCCGATGACTATGTACCCCCTGAGGCTGTGAGTTTTCATGCGTCCTACGCGCACTTGTTTTCCCTTGGTTGTCTTGTCAAGTTGATTCATGTCTCTAAGCATTTGTACGCCAGTATTTATAAACTTACCTTTGCTAATCTTAAGTATTAATGCATTTTAAGTATCAAACTGGTTTCTCAATCTCGTTTCCTTAAGCATGGCTTCTAGACCGCTTGGGTCAGCCAAAATCGAGTCATTAATGCATGCGATTAAGACTAATTGCCCATGTGCAGGTAATGTTGCATTGATTCCTCTTGATGCTGTGTGTAGGGTGTCCAATGAGGTTGATTAGAATATGGTATTGGCAGTCATGCCGGTTGTCAGCATAATGGCAATCTCACTTTTGCGAAGCTGTTCCTTTTATACCAGTTAGTCATCCTACTGATATTTTGTATGCTTTGTAATAAGTGGAAGGATTGAGTTGATTGTCTTTATTTATTGACTGTAGCATAGTTGCTAATTATGGCGTCCATCGGTGTCACCATATGCTTGTAGCGCTCTCCTTGCTGCAATTGCAATGTAGTTGAAGCCACTATTTTGATACCCCATATGCACCGCTTTTTTTCCAAAACCACCCTTTTTACAAATTCCAAAGGCCTACATCGGAAAACCGCTGCATATTGTTTGACAACCATTGTGTATCCCAAAATAGTTTCTTTGGTAACCCAAGCGCTAACCTTACGAAGTGTATTTGCATTATTTTATAGCCTTCATCTGCACTCAAAGGTCTTCAGCCTTCAAAAGATGGTGCTTTCCAGAGGGCCTTGAAAAAACGGAAGGATAAACCAAAGCTGGTAACTTCCGAAAGGTTGAAGCGTCCAATATCATCCTCTTCGACCGAGGAGTCATCCCCATCTTCTGCAGATTCAGACCGCCGAAATACTCGAAAACGTCCGTTTATAAGCGAACCACAAAGATGCAAAAAACGTATCACTCCGTTGCCTTCACTTGCGCACCGACGAGAGCGATCAAGGGTGAGGAGAATTTTTGTTATGAGGACTTCTATAAGACATTCCAAAAGCTCGTTCCTCGATCCTCTTGATTTAGTCTAGCACCAATTATTTCAAGTACTGTGAATTTATAAATACTGCAACGCTTTGATATTTGGCTATGATAGAAATGGAAAGAACTCTGCACATTTATTTAATGATGATGTTGCTATTTTGCAACGTCTTTCATGTGGATGTTTTCAGTAGTAATCATAACACTTAACTGGGGATTGATTTTGCTAAGTTTTCCCACCAGAATCGAGCTAGTTAGGCTGCATGTGATCATACATGTTATCCTATCCTTATTTGCTTTACCCGTTATCTGACCTGCGACACGCATTCAATTTCGCCTAGGGATCTTCCAGCGCCAACAGACCTCGTCTAAAACTGTCAAAGTAAGCCCTCCATTCTATGCAGGCCATTCTTCTTTCGCAGCATATTAGGAATTTTGGAAGTTTGTTATTCTTATTCAAAAGTTTCACAAGTAAATTGCATCAGTACATTTTGTAGACTTATTGAAGGAAGCGAGTAGTAACTTATTTACATTTCTTCAGTGGCTAATTTTCCTATTACTAGAAAGTAGTCATTTTTAGTGTTTCGATGACTGCAGAAGAGTTGAGCAATCGTTTGAACAATCGTATGAACCAACAGAATGGACAAAAGCAACTTGAAGGTTTGTTCCGCTTTTGGAGGCAAATGTATATGTGACTATTTGCACCCTAAGTGGTAAAACCTGTTCAAGGTGTGCATGTAATTTCAAAAAGCCTCCATTTTATTTATCCATTCTTTCATCCATTCGTTTGCTTCTTTTTGCTAGCAACAGGATTGACCTAGTCAAACTGTCACTGGGTTTATGGTCACTGCGGTCACCGAATTAAATATCCAAAAATGGTCTTTTCCTCTTTGCTACACAGAGCTGGGGACAGAGGCACGACTTCACAAGATTGACATCGCAATCAAGACAAGTCTCATTCGGGGCCAAGAAGATATTCCCACATGCCTTCAGCGGTTGGAGGCACTTGACAAGATGGAACTCACTCTCCCCGTTCTCGTCAAGTGCAGCGTCCTTGTCGAAACGATCCGCAAGGTAAGTTTAGCTTCCCAGTATCGGTGAATGGTTGTTGAAACCTTTACTTGTCGGCTACTTCATTTATTAAGTTCCTTTTTGTAATTGATCGTTTCCTACACTTAGCACTATAAGTCCGCTTTTGGGTTGCACTAGTTAACGAGTTCTTAAGGCGGGGCATTGGAATTGAAATAACACATAATTGTGTTGAATCATCAAGTTTATTTTTCATTCAAGTTATAAATACAGTATTTTCGATAGTGTTTTCGGTATTCGCAGTAAGGACTCTTGCTTTGGACACCTATTCTTTCTACCTTATTGGGTAAACAGGCCTTCATTTTGCCTTATTTTGGTCCGGCTCAAATTGTTTTGAGTTCATACTACCCTCTCCTCATTGTTCATGTTCTTTTTCAGTGTTCGCGCTATAAGCCCTCGATGGATGTGAGAATTGCCGCTCTCAAGGTCTTTAATCGGTTTCTCAAGATAAGGGAAAATGCATCAAGAGAGGAGGTATGCTGGACTTCCACCGATAGTTACATGTATTTCGGTTTTTTTAAGGAACATTGGTTGACTTTATGCATTTTCACCATTCTAGATGGAGGAAGCGCACGCAGAGTTAATTGCAAACAACAAGCGATTGCTTACTTCGAATTCCCAAACAGGGCCTTCATCAGTCGCTGATATATTTCGAGATGTGCAACAGCCTCGGATAAACATCGTTCAACATAAACCGCCTGTTTCTCAGTCCAAATCCCCAATCCAACCTGATAAACCCTCAGCGCCTCCTGAAAAGACGGCCTTGCAGGCCTCACCACAACCTCCAGCCTCACCCTCACCCGTACCACAACTGTCGACGCCCCCCAGTGACACTCCTGCCTCTCATCCCCCTACTCTTCTGCATGATCAGCCTTCAGGCCCCATTCAGGACGCGCCTGGCTCTCCTTCACCATTGAATGCATCTGATTCAGAGGGGTTGGCTCCCTCACTTGGTGATTTGGAGGGTGGGGAGTCTATGGAGAGTGACGACGATTCCCTTCTTTCTCCATCGAATTCCCTCTTTAAGTCTCTTAATGCGGAAGCCACTGTGGCCGCTGTTAAGCAGGTCTTCTTCCAGCGTACCAGGGACAAAATGGTCGCGGCGACTTCGAGGACTCAACAACCGGCTTCCTCACCACAAACTCAGTTGCCACCATCAACAGTAGCGTTGGAGTGTGATACTTATGTACCACAGCTACTAAACTTCTGTTCTGGTTCCCTCTCAACCCATGCTACTTCTGCAAATGCATTATCCTCTTCCATTCCCCCGTCATCATCCTATCAGTCATCAATTGGCGTCGAGTCACACCGACCACTACCGCCGCAGGCGCAAGAAGCGGGGATTCGACGAAGTGATCCTCATCTTTCACCAGAAAACCGACGTCGTCCAGTAAGAGAGCGAGCTCGCAGCCCGCACGCCTTGCCACATCCACTGGAACACTATCAAAGGTTTTTGCGTAATGGGGAGGCCCACTTGCCACGGCCATCACAACTATCTTCGCCTCCGATTCCGCCACAGCCGTACGCTCGCGGGGCTACAGACGACTTGGACACACGAATTGCACGTCTGTTGGAGGCGGAGGCTCCTCAGCCTCACCAACGGCAGGAATTTCATTCTCCTGGTGCTTTGTCCTTGCCGCCTCCACCTCCGCCTCCTCTACCACCATCCCAGAACCTCATTTTATCGCACAGGCCGCCGCCTCTACCACCACACCCACCCACCATTCCTACGGCGGCTCCGCCTGCCTACACCCCTGCTTCGCCCGTCCCGGATGGCGCTAGCGATGGACAATGCTTCGATCTGCTCAACACGTGGCCTCTGCAACAAGGCCATGGTTCCGACAAGGTGTACAAAAATATGGATATTTAAAACGGCACAACTTTGCTGTTGTTGTTGTTCGTTTGTATTATAGGCCTACGGCTGAGTGTCTCATTTCCGTCTGCAAACACGGAGGTGCATCTGTCCTAATGATTATATTTGTGTTAACCTTAGAATAGTTGTTTATATTTCTAGTTTCATGGCCCACGCTGAAGGTTTTTGGTCTTGAAGTAATGCGAATGTAGTGCAAACCACAGAGAATCCCGCTCCAGACTCCGTCGCTGACTGGAGTATCCCTAATGGACTGTTTTGTGCAGTATCCTGGTGTATTTTAATCATTGTCAGATGCGTTGGGAATAATTTTGTTGCACAGATAGCCATAGTGGATTGTAGCTTGTTTCGTCTAGGCGGCTCCGCGGCTTTGGTTAGACGCGGATAATTTGACTCGTGGATGTGCAGTGATGGAGATCTACGCGAAATTTGGTTTGGTTCGCGAATTTTTACCGGCATATATGAAGATAATCAGTGGTTCCGGTTTACAATTTCCCCGTTGGTCGTCATCGAAATGATTTTCACCGACTTAAATTGGTCAGGCTCCTAACTATGACTAGGTCTTGTTTTGGTCGTACTTAAACAGTAGATTAGGAGATCTATAAAATTTTAAGCGTGTCCAAGTTTTATACTTGCTACCGTTCCAAGCAATGCTGTAGCTACCTTTCAACCTTCACATCATTCGCTTCAGTCACTACATCTTAGCCAGCCCCGCAGTATAGATACTCTACTTAGATAATTAACAATATTTTGCTTCGTGTGGTACCTTTTATGGCTTTTATTTGAGAGCAGCGCTTTGTCCGTCCCTCAAATGAGCCACTTAGTTGCAACTTTGAAACCGATCGTTGTTCAACTGTCAAAGACATTCCCAGGTATGGTGGATGAGTGTCATGCGCCTCCATAAATTGGCAAAGATTAAAGTGCCTCAAAGTATTAAAGACCATTTTAGTGTTCCAATCTTGGATGGTCTTGTGCGAAATATTTTGATGCTCGCGTCTTCAGAATTTGCAGGCACTCATATCCACCGCATTCGTGGACACTGAACTGATCGAGTAGATAAGTGAACAGCTCGAATCGAAACGATGAAGGTCTGTTTTGTTCCGCGCAGCTATGCCCAACATATCATTGTACTGATAGTTTTAAGTAGGGGTAGCAATGTGTGCAAAACTGGTTTTTCGTAGAATTTCCTTTAAATCGTTCAGTTTGGAATAACTGACAGTAGAAGTTGCGGTTTAATGCAAACAAGTGTCTCTTACCACAATAGATTGTATTCCTACTCAATAAGGCGATTCGTTTCACGACTAAACTGGAGCATATTAAAAGGTTTTTTTTGACGAGACAACATATGATGACTTTGAAGCCTTTTATTTTTAAAAGCTTAAAATGAATCTGTCTACCATGTTGGCTACTCGTACCGGGACGTTAAGAGAAGCATGATCACTTTTTAGTGAAATTCTCAGTATATTTGAAATGGAAGGGAAATGTGTACAGATGTAAAGCCAGTGGCCATGTAAAATTACTGCTTCAAGGTAGAGTTCTCCCACTCGCGGCGTGCTGTGCTCTTCACAGCGGGCAGCAGCAGTGATTTCACTCGTCACTTGGGCATTGTAGTTATGTGCGCAATTGATGGCTTTTGTCACTGCCCAATTTGGCTATTTAGATTATTCGAAAACTCTCTTAGGGTGGTTTGCTTTATGTTCATCTTCTCCGCGGAATTAGACACAAAAATCTGTGAGGGCTGTTATGAGTCGCATCGCCGATTGCTTTGAATGGGGATAAAGACCTCTGAATGGAGGTCTTCAATGACCATCGTGTGACAGAAAGCGGGAGCAGACCAGGCGCGTGAATACGCACTTCGACGGTTGGATAACGGAGTGTATTGAAAATATAGTCTGGGTCAGGTTCTGAGTGTCAGTCGGTGGCAATTCACCCATGGCGCATCTACGGGTGATGTAGGTCGCTTGAGGATTATCAATCGGTTGAAAATTCTGCAACACTGACAGTAGCGTTCCCTTAAGTTTGCAGGCATCCCTGAAACTAAAGCTTTTAGTATTCAACTCAAACGTGGTCTCTACTGCACTTTCGTCGAGGCTGTGGCAGTCCCAATATTTGCGATGGGTGTTTTGAATATTACAATTTTAGTGACTTTGTGTCTATGATCAAATTGCAAAACAGGCACTTTTACGAGCCATTTTAAGCACGTATAGAGTTTCTTGGTAGAAAAACAGATCCGAATAGAATTGATTCTACAGAAAAGTTGTCTATTTGTTCTCCTTTCATTCGTATTCAAAGCTGTTGTTCCATACTCACTTGTTTCATAATTTTTTTTTCCTACAAATAACTGCGTTCCACTAAACGCCTTCATAAATTTGCCATTTCTATGGCATTTGCTTTCAATTTGCTCATGCCCTAAAAGAGCTTATTTCGTTGCTCCACGTATTCCAATTCCAAAGGCCAATTTTTAAAATAAATCGTTTCATTTGTAAATATATTGTTTTCAATAATATTTGTGCAGTTCATCCCATTACCACAATTTTGCCACGATCGCATAACTTCAGTGGAAGCTTCTGCATCAGACAATTTAAGAACAGCAGAAGCGAACTTGAAAATACCTGTTATCTCCAGAGAATTCCTTCTTTTTTGCTGTAGTTGCATGGCAAAATTAAAATAGAAAAAACAACTTCCTCTCTTATTTCGTTCGGGTAAAATAGACTTGAATGATGCTTATTCTATGACAGGTCCGTCTACGCATAACGTGTTTAATTGTGTCAGTGTGAACGCGTATGAACATCTTCTGTGCAAGAAATTGGACAAAAAAGTACGTTGGGTGGGAGCACTGTGGGTACCATAGTTGTGGTGGTGAGTTGCTGTAGATGGGTCATGGGGAGACGGGAGGCTTAAGGCATCGGTACACGTGATCCACTTGTCTGATTGTACGCTTGATGCTGGGGCATCTGACGACCCTTTGACTGTCGTTGAGCCCTACGAGCACGTCGACGTGCCAGCCATTCTGCCCGCTGCTGAGGGCTCATACGAGCCAATCGCTCTTTCCTGACCTTTCGACGACGCCAACGGCGCTCCTTCTCTTCCCCATTCTTTGGCTTCACCTTCGCCTTCACCGAATCGCCAATTTGCCTTTCGCCGGAGTGGTTACGTTGGTTTCGCAGTTGTTGTCGCTGCTTCTTCGTTTTGCGATTTCCAGCAGCAGCATCGTTCTGAAATAGGCCTTCGAAGGGAGCCGGTAGATTCCACGTTGGCATAGGCTGTCTTGATTGGGTTACCCATCCCTGTCTACTCCAGCTTGCTCTAACGGATTGGCGTAGGGGCGTTGGAAGCGCTGTTGTTGTTTCGGCATGATGAAAGCCATCCAAGTTCAATTCCACCTTTGTGTTTGGATTACAGAGTATGGCTCGGGGTATAGTGCGAATATCACGAAGAGCATCACGGAATCCCGGAGAGTCTTTCTGCCAGGCCATTAATGAGGTTATCTGAATAGTTTAAGCCATACGCCATGACCAACAAGGCTGTGGTGAAGACGAAAGACTTAGGAAAACAAGACTACCCGCAGTGAGGCCAGTTTACTTTTCTTCTTATCGCACTGTTTATCATCCATCAAAATATGTTGCAAATGGATGTGATTTCATTTTTTATTAGAATTGATCGAGTAACCTTCTTTCTTAGTGCTCAGCCCTAGCGTTGATACTTTGGAACTCCGCACATTTGATAATCGGAGTTGACGCTTTCACAAATATGAATCGTTTTTAAAATTATTCGATGTCCCTTTTTATCGCAACTCCTTTTGCCCCTCTTCACAACTCAACTTAAAACTGTTACTGATGTGATGCATCTCAAACTGCCTAACCACAGTGGAAGTGACATTTGCGCTTGATTTGGGAATCAATTACTGACCTGATCTACGGTTGTATCACAACTGACTGCAGTCATATTTCCTCACCTGCATCATCGGCGACGCGTTGGTGAGGTTTAAGCGAGATTTTTCCAACTTTTTGGCCATAACTAACCAACGAGTAGCAGAATTTGGAGCCATTGGTGAGGTGGGCAACTGTAGTGAACACCCAGCGCATTCCAACAGCATGGTCTGGTCCAACGAGGTTTCTGTCCCAGGTGGAAGCGGAATGAGTGAAGAACGCTTATCACGGCGGCGTCTCTTATTCAATCTTCCCCGAAATTTTTCTTCTCTTCTGCGCTTTCTAATTGAAGAATGGTTAACTTTCATGATGTTGGTAAAGAGCATACATTCTAATTCAATTACTATATGTATCCATTACCTGAGCTCAGACTTGGACCACTTTGCAAGCCCTTTAGTGCCGTTTGATTCTGCAGCGGGTGACAGCGGCGATTTTGATAGAGGAATTGTGGAAAGGAAATCAGCAGGTTGATCGTATGCTATCATATCAGTCGCTCGCTTGTCTAGGCCAAATTCGTGCTTGAGTTGCCTCACCTGATTGAGCAGCAGTAGGCGCTCGTCATTGGTGTCCACGAAGCCGGTAGAGGCGGCTAAATATCCATTTGGCTTCAAGTTTCCCGGTGAATGTATGGGTGGCTGGGGCAGAAGTTGTTCTGAAACTCGATCTAGACTAACCAGGAGGCTTGATGTGTTTCCAAAGGCCATCACTCCCGATATCTGACTCTTTATCACTGCAACACAATAATTGTGCTACATTAAGCATTCGACGAAACTCACCCAATATCGTCGATAAGTACAATCCAAATCAGAGCCATAGCCTTACCCTTTAAGCTGTTTTCACTTTTTGCATGCATTTTGACGAGTTCGTGAGAATAAAATGTTTCTAGCTCCAAGTATTGCGTTTTTAAAGTGAATTCTCGAGTGTCATCAATAATCTCGTCGCCTCCCGAGGTACTAATCCATGCGGTAGATAATGCATGAAATTCCAGTTAAGATGACACACACTTCAATCACTTAACGGTACTTTAGTACTGAAATTCGCGATCAGTCCCTTGATTAAAACACGCAGTCCTCTGCTGGAGTGCACGGATCTCCACACAAACATTCCCTTTTTGCGTATTGCTTGTTGCTTCTGAAAAAGTTTGATTCGCATAAAAATCCACATTATTTTGATACACAAATTTTTGTTGCACGAATGTGACTCATCGTACGGTTCCTTTTAGAATCTATTCAGTCGATAAAATACTAAACTCCCTCAGGGTTTGAATGCTCTTTCCTACTCTTAATCGTCCGCATTACACTCCTGCAAGCACTTGTCAGCATGTCGAGCTCCCTTTCTCAATCTCCAATGCGTTTGTCATAGATGGCATTAGCGTCACGAGTGAACAATTGGCACGTCAAATGCACACTCCCCTTTTAAGCGGTCATGCGAGATTCAGTGTTTTATGTTTTATGTTTACTGGTGTGAATCCACTGATGCCCGTAATTTCGAATTAATGATTAAAACCACTTTTAAATCAGCCACTGAGGTCCTTAACCACCTTTGGAGGCTTTACTGTGCAAGAAGGGAAAAGCAGTTATACATTTTTAAATGCAAGTCTATCCAGTATCATTGAGTAGGCAGGATTACAAATAATGGGATAAATGGAGGAGTGGCTTATCAACTTTGATCACGCATCCAACTTTAGATCAGGCAAAATTATGAAGACGGTACAAAATGGTACTGCAAAAGATTAAATCGTTCTGATGAATGCAAAAATTTTGGCAGTCGTCCTACGGTGGACAGAAATGTCATACACACGCTGCGTTTCGTTGCATCGACCATTCTTGCGTTCCTCCCACCAAGGGGAAACACATCAGTAGGAATAATGCACTTCTGTCACTGGTCAAACGTGGAGTGTCTGGTTGCATGCCGAAGAGCGCTGATCGTCTATGAGTTATTTATTAGAGTAACTTTATTTTTCAGATCTTGCCGCCTTTAACGATGGCTCCTGAAATAGACCTCCCTCAAAAGGCGTCAGCTGGCTATTCCGGGTTGTACAACTCGCGGTGTGGGCGAAGACCGCTGGCCAAACTTGTTCGTAATAGTTTGAAATTGTCCCTCTTCAGAGGCAAACAGTTCTTTTATTTACACTCAAATCAAATGCAATAGTTGGACCTTTGAGTCCTCGTGAAGAATTATCCAAGCAAACCAATTTTGCATTTTCCCGTTTCATGCTTTCGGTTGTGTAAATGCAATTTTTGCATTTATCACTTTAATTAATTCCTAGTGATGGGTGACATCGCGATCGGTTCTATGGAGCTAAAAAATTAGTGATTCGTCTGACTCTGCAGTTCTTCAATTAGACATAATTAAGTGAGCGTAGAATATCCAAATCGTTTGTTTAATTTCGCCAACATCCTTCTTTCTAGTAAGAATTTTGTAATTATTAAGTCCCTACAGAGTAAAGAGAACCTACCAACGTCTGCCTGGCAGTACTTCCTGACTATATTCTCTCTGCTCATCGTCTGGGCGCATGGGCTGCAAATCACTAAAACAAAAATACTCAAAGTTACTACAAATGAGATTTTATTTGACCACCAGTGTTGCATTTTGCTCTACTAGCTTATTAATAAGGTTTTCGTGTGGAAGTACATCGCAACATCGACTCGAGTTGATGAAGCCACGCAGAGTGGAGTGATGTTGGAACAAAGGTGGTTGACATGGTTGGATGCATGCTCCCAAACAGTACATGTCCACCCTGCGCTTTCTTTTACAAAACTAGGTACTCTAATCCGAAAAGCTACTAATACAACTGCATACTAATGTCACTTTACTTTTAATCGCTCTTGCTTCAATTTCCCTGTCCAAAAATGTCATTGACAATTGCACAGTAGTCCATTTGTGGCACCATTCAGTGACATTTTCGCTAAGGTATTTACTTGAAGAATAAAGCTTCGCCCTAAAATTGTACCATTGTCACTAAATATTCTGGGTATTACAATGTTTCACTGAAAACGTGGAATGCTTAGGGGGCAAACCCCATTCCGATGGATCATCAAATCGCAACAGACGATAAGTGATAAGAAATACGGTACCTTCTAATGCTGCGGCTTGCTATCACCTGTATTCAAAAAAATTTTGGTTTGCAGTGCTTCGGTGGGGCTGAGTTTCTGGCAGATAAAGGCCATTGCATTTAAGCACAAGGAGGTGAAGCCTGACGCAAGTGCCTACTAGAGAGAGCAATTAAATGCATGCTGATGCCTTTGAGCTCCCAAACGAGTAAAGCTTACTGAGGGACGATACAAGGCTAGCGTTGGCTGCTGACGGTAGTGTTAATAATTTCCATCCACTGTTGTGACACTGTTAAATAACATTTGCTTTCAACTACCCAAAGCATTGACAGGGGATTTGAGTCTCTGGTGCTGCTTTCTTCATTGTTGGACTTAAATGCCTTATTGAACTTAATTTCTGCTAGTTAGAGGAATGCGAAGAAAATGCGATTTAGTGGACGGCTGTTAGGTTCCACTCAAACAGATTTAAGGAATGTTCGTGGGTCCTAAAAATCCCTCAATTGCCTGCTCAACTGTGTTAAATTTAATAATGCCCCTTCTGATCACGGATTTCCTCTGAATCAGAAAAATAATTTCGCATGCTTTTCTGAGTTTTCCAAAGCAAATGAATGCACGCCGATTTATTGCAAAGTATGCGCATCCACCCTTATGATACTTGCAAACGTATCACCATTTCCCTTATCAGCATGTCATAATGAAGATTCAGTTTTGCACTGTTAGCAATGGTTACCGTCGAAAAGACAATTTTATTCGGAATCTATTACCCCACCTCCATTGGCCAACAGCTCTTCGCACGCACCACATTTCCCGACTCATCAACTTCGCCTTTTGTCTCGCAGTGCAGATGACTTTGGGACTGGTGCTCATGCATTTAAACACATTGGTCTCTTAAACTAAGATTTTGACTGTTTTATAATTTTATGATTATTGATACAGGCGATGGGAGAATTCGTGCAATTATTCATGCTGTCAAAGCACCGCTTTTTTCACGCAAATGTCTTACCTTTGGATGCCAATATTTCGTTTTTGTTTCGCTTGTCTTGGACTTGAGACTTGCCGAAAACTCTTGTTTGCTATTTATTCAACAATTTATCCCCGATTTTGAGCCCCATGTATTAAACAATGAATGTTAATACTGCCAGAAGATGAGAAAGACAACCCATCGCAGTCGCATTTGATCGTACGTATTTGCCGCACACTTGGTGCGGCAGATGATTCTGATGGACTTGGAGATAAAGCCCCGCGAGGTGATCCAAACTTGTGTGTGTGCACGCAGGAAGCTCCGTCCTTGGTGGCTTTTATTTTTGGGCAGCATTTCATCTGTCTAAAAAACTTTCTTTTCCTTATAGTCAGGTTTGTGCTCAATTCTGTCCTTAATACCACTGCGCATTGCAAAAACATAAACAACGACTTTTGCTTCTCTCTAATTTAGACGCCGCTATCCTACACTGCTCCATTGTATTAGGATAAATTATTGAAAAATTACTAGTGTTGCTAGACTAAAGAATGACATGAACCCTTCCAGTTGACCTAACGCCGATTTGTCACTGTTGAAGAGAACGCAATATGCCTTTGTGCTTGTTAAAAAGGACCAAAAATGTCTTTTTTCTTAATTCAGTTAATTTAACTGCAGTGATGTAATGAAATGCAATGTAATGTGGTGTTTTTGCGCAGCTCTGTGTGAATGGCCGAAAAATTTAGGCTGATAGTCACGTTCGCCTTTTAAAATGTTTGAAAATGACAGCTTTGTGGAGTAAACAAGCAATACATGTCCCACCGAGTCGCCTCACTACTGGGCGCCATTGGAGTATTTTCAGCAAAGTTTTAAGTTTTGCTCTCCATACTGCTACTGATAATGCAACTGGTCAATTTTATTACCTTATGAAGGCGCACGTTTTAGTGACACATTGCCAAAAAACATAACCCTCTCCTTTCTACACACTTTATCCGCCACAAAGGGAGGCAGCATATGTGCCGTAATATCAGAATACCCAAAAATTTGAGGCAATAACGGATCCTATCACGTCTTATATTCGTTGTCTACTGTCTTGAAGTAACCGGAACACTTCACGTGGGTCATTGAATTGGGTATGAAATAAAAGACCTTAATTCAGAATGAATGATATTTGTTGTTGGCTCAAAAAGATGCGGAAAAGAACATTGTTTATTATTTTGGCCTGTCTCGCAAATAAAGGCCCCAAGCGGTTACGATGAGCAAGATTCTGCAATATTTTGTAGCCATTGGATTATCCCCAACTTTCCCAGTCACAGTCACACTTATGTTCAGTTGGTGTTCTTATACATGTAACTTTCAGAAAAAATGTCAATCTATCTAGATCCTCATTTACAACAAGTACTAAAGTGTATTTAATTTTATTTGCCTGCCGAATTCTCTCCAATGTGAGTAAGGGCAAAAATCATTTTGTTTAATTCTTAGTTCCTTTTCAATAGTCAATGGGAATAGGTGCATAAACTGCATTGAAATCTCAGTTTGTTTGACCGATTACTTATTCCAACCAATTTTGGCGACACCAGCATTTGTTGACTAGACTGGAGACGGTGCAATTTAAGTTCGCGAATTGAGTGTTATGCGATGAGGTTTGCAACTTTGTAATGCTGAGCAACCGACATTACGGGATAGAATTTCTGAAGCCGCCTTTTGCATTCTGCAGTGACTTCTGGTGTTTTACACTTACTCAAATGCCATTTTAAATGTTTAAGGGGTACAGGTTATAGCATCATCATCTCACTCACCGGACTCCCTTTTTGAACTGATGCACATGCTGGTCTCCTCGCTGGGGAAACGATCGCAGTCCACTTGTTGAGGCCATTTAAATCCAAAGAGATACATCCTCGACACACAGGCCGAACGTACCTCAATGCAGAACTCACGGCAGGGCAGGATGGGCATGACTTGGTGGGAGTGGAGGCAGACGGGATTGTAGACGGTGCAGACAAACTTCATAGCTTGAGGATGGCAGCGTGAGCTGAGGAGGGCTATCCACACGTTGGCCTCCTGAATAGACTCAGGGGAGGAGGCAGAGTATGAGCAGTAATTCATATCTGGCGGGAGGGCAGGGCACTGCCAAAGGGAACTGGGGTTTTGCTTACGACCCATGGGACTGAGCAGCCACTTAGAGAGGAAGGCTGCCCCATCCGCATGTGTTAGGATCAACAGAAGTGATAGAACCAGTGCTAGTTTGTGCATTTTCGGAGGATTCCTTATTCAGAGTTTTAAGTATACTCCATTTTGGAACAGGAAAATACGATGCATATGTGTGTGGGTGCGTATGACTGTTAACTCATGAATCGAAAATGGAAGGGTGCACGAACGCGGAGGCAGTACCTGGTTCTCCTTATAACCAATCAAATTTCTCCTACAGGGGTACTTGGCCAATCACACAAAGCCGTTCGCTTCGACGTTTGTACGGGTGGGTTAAATACCTCGCTTTTCACCTCCCGTTTTTTTCATCAATTCATAAATTTCAACTTCTTTGAGTTTATTTATTGTTAGCCGGGAACTGTTTATCAAAGAAATGCTCAAGAGTTTCCGTTTTCATCCACTCGTTCTGATGATATCGGGCTCTGACTTCAATTTTGGGTCGTTTCAAGGGCCAAACAAATTGGCCTTAAGACTCTTATTTGCAATAATTTTGCCAACCAATCAATCAGACTTTAAAAACTGAGGTAAGTAATGCAGACATAATTTTGCGGTAAATCGAGGATCCAACTGCAGGATAAATTTCATGCACCCTATGAAGCTCCACATCCTATCATGAGCCCTACTTTCCTAAACTTGGGTCTTCGCCGTGGATATGGAGGGGCATGGAAATGTTTCGTTTTACACGGGGTCATTTTCAATTGCTGTGGATAATGCATCGAAACAAAAGAGTGTGACTTTAAAAATTGGTGTCATATCCTCACAGAAGCGAATTTTTGCACTTCTTCACACATGTGGAAACGCTAGAAAAATATCTCAGCCTTCCTCAAGTAAAATTATGCTTATGTCCTTATACGCAATTTAAGAGCAAGGTGACTTTGGCAATAGCAATAGTTGTTCCACAAAGTTATGGTAGTTTCTCTGTAAAAATTATTGGTTTCTCAATTTAGTTTTTTGGCCGTATTTTGGAGTAGAGTAGCAGTCTTTTAAAGTTAAGAGAAGTGTACATCATTAAAGCGAATCACCTGAAGATTAGCTGTCACACAAATTATTCCAAACAGCCATTTGATCTGTCATCTCGATCCATTAATGAGTTGGTTTGCGATCCCAAGCCTGCAAGCACACAGGTGCGTAAGAGGCAGGTGGTTTTGTGTTTGCAAAGTAACAACGACTTCTTAATGTGCTTGAATCAATTCGCCTTCCTCAACGATCCGCTCATAACTGCCCAACGAAAAATTTTGCCTCTCCCGACGCGCAATAAAGGTTTGTCTTCAGCACGACCAGTGGATGCGTTGAACAAATTTTACCAGTCTGTGGCAAATTGAAAAGGTCTTATTTATAATTTGCTGAAGAAATGTACTGCCACTTCTGTAATTGCTCTTTAAAAGCCAGAATGCTCTTTAGCGTTAATTGAAACGGCATAGACATATACTAGGGAAGGAAAAGGTTCATGAGCTTTACAGTAGTGCTGGCTGCAATGAAAGAGGTGCGGCACCTTTGCTTTCTCAGCGTTATACGAAGAAGTGGCTTTGAAACCTGGTGGTGGTGATTGGAGTATGGAACCGAAATCAATTCGGCACTAATACAAATCTGTTTTACAGCATTTGAAGCCGAAGTGGAAGTAAAATCTCTACCTGGAAATAATTGAAACCCAAACTCGAAACAGAAGAAATAGATTCAGGAGGAATTCTTGCATGTCGCTGCTAATTCCAATTAATTGAGTTTATGTCTCCGTAAATTTACCAAAGCCAAGAAAAACGATGATTAAGGGACTTGAACACACTTGAATCAACCGAAAATGGCAAGTTGTGTAAGCTATGCTGCTAATTGATTTCACAGTCCATGTACCAACAGATGGCGATATGCCTCAAGGACTAACAATTTTTTATTCTTCCCCACCGTGCATTTTGGATTTTTTCCGACTGACTGACTTGCGATGAGAAATATCCTTTGCGCTATGGCCCTTTATCATTTGTTAATGGAACGAGTAATCACCGTCCACTCACCCCAGACCTACAAACCATCCAGCTTTTCATCTCCGAAATACTGTGCTTGTCATGCATGTTAGAATTTTTACACTTGGATGTTTTCCATTCTCCTTTTAATTTAATGAAAGCCAAGAAACACATCGAGTTGAAGCCTATTCACTTGATACAACTTAAGCGTGCCCAAGAAAACCTTCAAAATTAGCCAGGATTGGCCCATTGGTGGGAAGAAGGTTCTATTCTTATCTTCATGAGACAGCACAGGCTAAGGATTTATTCACCGCAACGCTGCATGAATGGCCTAGGAGAAGATTTGCAAGCTGGTTGGAATGGGAATGCTCCTCCACACCACTCATCTACAGCAGCCCTTTGGCGAAATTTTTGCAGATGATTATTATCCCCTTGGCACTGCACAGCGGGTGGATGGAAGAGTGGACAGTTGGAGAATGGAAGGGAGGTGGCTAGCAATGGGTCATTTTTTACTCGCTCCTAGAGGCAGAATGTTTGGCATAGATTAAACCTGCAAGCCAGCATATCGGGTTCATTCAACGTCTGCCAATGATCAAATGCTGCGTTTATGCATCGAATATTTCAGCATTTATTCCATGAGGAAAATTTCGAGCATTTTGAAATATGCCCTTAAACGTACCTTTATGCCTAACGTTTCACCCATGTTTTCTCGATCCCTATTTCTCCAAAAAAATTGAATATTTTTTAGCAGAAAATCAAACTTGAGATCATGGAAATCCATCACGGGGCACGGAGTATCGAGTCAACGGTTGCGTCTTTACGAAGCTCTGAGTCAGCGGTATCTGAAGTTTCCATCTCCAAAAAGATTTTTACGTTACTGAAAGGAATAATTGGCATAGAAAACTCAATAGCACAAGTTATTCCCTGCGACTGTGACGGCAAAAAACGGACAAGAAAATGGGAACGCTTAGCTGGCGTGAAACGCAGGTGCTCCAGGGAGTACCCATTCCAGAACCGACGGGATGATGAACACCATGGCAGCAAGTGTTCTGATATGTTGCAATAGTATGACGGTAAATTTTAGTGCCCCTCAAGTGTTCTTAGTCAATCTAATCAGTTTTCCTTTCTGCTTTCGAAGACCAATATGTGATTTGAAGGTCGTAAGCAGTGTAAAATGGGGAGGTTAAATCAGTAGTCTTTAGTAGCTTAATGCTCTTCCTGTGTAACAGCCTCCTTTAACCATGGGGCGATCCAGAAACCGGAAACATGGTGTGCGCATAACAAGTGCAAGGTGGGGATTATTTTACAGACTCTGATACAGTCACTATGGTTGTGTTAAATCACATAAATATGCAAACACAAAACTTAGGGATCATTTTCGAGCATAGCAAGAAACCATAAAGGGGGCGGGACAGGTCGGCGCGATTTATTTTTTATTCGAATTCAGAAGGTAACAATATAAAAATATTTGCAAATAATTTTACTTAGGCATAGAACTAACCAAATTACTGTACTTTGAAAGCGAAGAATGCGCACAGAAGTGACCATTTACGTCTATAACCGAAGTACCTGATTGGATACTGTAAAATTGAAATGGAACCATCAAAAGGCACCGCAATAAAGGCAACTCCTGGATCCTACGAGACAGTTTAACTTAAACTGCATAGATTTTACGTTCTCGGTCAGTCACTTAAGGCCTACAAATTTATGAATGAAGTCTCAAAAGTTTCTACATATTTTACAAGAGAAGGAATATATGTTCCTGACGATATTTGCGCACGTTGAGGGTACTTTGGGCCCTGTGGTTACTAATCAGTGAATAATATTGTAATGATAACATGGTGGAAGAAATTGTTTCGTCCAAGCGCACCAAATAACCGCTCACTTTGAATTTGTAGCACCGCATAATAACATTTTAAACTATAGTAAAGTTAAAGTCATGGAAATTTGTATGGGACTAGTCAGCTGGGAGTTATAGATACTATAAACACCATGCAGAGATGTCCCTCCAAGATTTCATTCCAGCAAAGCTAACTTCTCATTGTTAAGGCAATTTGTTTATTATTTGTGCTGACCTTTCAACTCGGCCACTATTTTGCTGTCATGGAGGGTAGAAGTGGCAACAGACCGCGAGGACGATTTTAGTTTGTGAGGAAGCAAAAAGTAACGAACAGATGCCAAAGCGTTGGCACAAGTTGGGGCATAATTCAGATAATCTAAGGTGATGCTTCCATTCGATGGCCGAATGCCTAGTTATGACAACGTCCAGTCCTGCACTCGTCTCTCGTGAGTGTCGCGTCATAAAATGACTCGGTTTCTCAATTAATGCCTAATTACCTACTGTCTCTAAGTGCGAAAAGTTCATCAACTCAAGTGCCGTAAAACTGCCTTTTGGCCTCTAAAATTTTGACAGCATAAGCTTGAAGTACAATTTATTCATATGCAAATGGGAGGATACGCATTAACTTCTTTTTGGGAAAGAATCCAACCAAGTAAATAAGGACTGTAAAATGTACGCATGCTTCTTGAGTCGGTCTTTTAGACTCGTATGCGACAATCGTTCGTGGAGTGGAAGCATAAGAGTTGGCACAAAATCCTCAGTGCTGTAAAGTAGTTTATCAATGCATTACTTCGGCCGGCCCACTCAACGGAGGTAATTCTCAGTGCATTTAGAACCATGCTTCAATCAAGGGCGTACGGCCGACGGATTGCGGCATATGGCGTGGAAATATTTAAAAAATTATGCAAACCAAAGAGAATCATTAGGCTGCAGAAACTCGATACTCCTGAACCTAAAAGTTTTTTTAGGTACTTACCGTACACGTTCCCAGTACTTATGCAAAAATTAGCACAGACTAATTGAATACAAAAAAACCTTTGCTTGAGCAGCAAAATTAGACTGCAGCATAGTGCTACTGCCTCCGCCGTTCTTGCATAACACGGGCGTGCCGAACAGCGTGGCGACCTGCTAGACAAGCAGATGCCATTTTCGGTCTTAGTTCACGCAGCCTCTTGTCATTTCCTGCACAAAAACTAAAATCCTTTTGCATAATTTTACAAACCCCAATTAAAATAGCATTTGCAGTCATGAATTAACCTGGGTTTATGCATTTTGTGAGCACCACCCCACTCCCAACCGAATTAACTCAATAAAATACAATATCAGCACGAATTGAAAATTTCCAACAGCTGCCCGCTTAATTTCTGAATTACGCTACACACCCAGAGCAACTTTACAAACTTTTTTCCCCAGAGTTGTTAAACCTCCAACTAACCTTAATTCGCTTAATTGTCCAGACACTAGTGGTAAAGTATCGTGGATGCAGCCAGATGCAAACCTGGATAATGCTGACCTCATAGCGTTACATGACACACACCCGCAAACACATACAATAATGGTGGAATCACAGGCTGTCGCTTTCAATGGATTCGGCCTTACTACTAGGGAGACGAACAGTCAGTGCTAAATAAGGTGTCTCATATTTTAGCCTGCTTTTGAGATATAAAAGACCGTGAATTTCGTTACCACCAGCGATAATAAGAATTAATTTTGGGCAAAGGTCCGTAATGCTAACGAGACTTGCCAATCATTCACAAGTTGACAGTCATTTGTTCGTAATAGGCGGCCTATGAAGAGATGTACGCCAGTTAGCTGTAAAAATTACATACACTACATTTAAGCTTCCCAAAAGATGGGTTTATTTTCTTGTTACAAACACATAAGACCATGCCTTATAAAATTCTTTACTAAAAAAGAAGGAGTTTGGTCAGATTCATAGGAAAGATCAATCAGTGGAAAAGTTGACGGCCCAGCCTTTAGATCACAGACGTTTATTTGCCACTACCGACGACCCTGTGGTGGAAATGAGGGTGGTGAGTGGCGCGGTCAAACCAGGGTAGGCAACAACGAAGGCTCCGTTGGCCAAAAGAAGGATTATATTGACGCCTCCACCGTAAACCGTCAGGGTCATGCTCATGTGCACGATTGGTGCTCCGATCGAGAATATCCGTAACTGAGTTAGTGACTCAATCTCCTGCATGATCAGGTGGCCCGAAGAAGTAGCCATGAGGAGTATGTGACTCACCACGTATCTCGTATTCGCCGAGGATGAGAGTGCCGCTGCAAACATTCGCGTCACCCGAGTATTCAGCGGTGGCGATGGGGGCGGAATATGACCTTCCTGAAACACGGATGCTTCTGCGACGCGTCTTCCGTTCATGCTAAATCGAGTCAGACGCAGTTGTCGATCTCGAGGGCTTTCGACGGTCCATTGCACCAGGAAGGAGATCGAGACGGGATGAATTAAGAGATGGTGGATGGTGGCTAAATCAGGAAGGGTCACTTGCCGGGACCACACACCCCGCTTTACGGCATGCATTCGAATAACGCTGGAACCGAGAGAAGCGCACAAAGCAATGTCCAGAGACAGGTAGAGAGCCACGTTGCTGATTGGAAGTCCACTTTCGTCAGCAGGGAAAAGTCTTATCACCTTAGCTACCTCTGTCGGAGAAATCGATGCGAAATTGCTACTTGTTATTGAAGTCCTTCTGCTAGAAGCTGCACCGACATCGGTCACTTTGCATCCACAACCAAAGTTCAACATGCTGTCATCAAAAGGCATTCCTGGTTGAATGCATGCCTCCACCTCCTCTTGCATATCGGCCGGATATCCATCAGAGTTGTTGGCTTTAGTAATGCCACTACCAGCACTTCCACTGTTGTTGCTACCAAAACTGACGGATTGGGTAAAAGATGCGTTCTTTAAACCCTCGGTTTCCAGTTTTTTGGTCGCCTCAAAGTCCTCAATGAATGTCCGGTCAGCGCGCACCTGTTTCGTCATTTTCCCCGAGAAAGTAGTAAAATTCCAAACACACACTGTCCCATCGCGACTACCGGTGATGAGATACTGCGCAGCTGAGCCCTGTTGAGCCGACTTCCGGTAGCAGCCCGGGTCAACAGCAAGAGTGGTGATGACGTCTGTGTGGGGCGTCGTTATGAGTGTGTCTAGGCGGCATGTTTGAGTGTTGTAGACAGCGATGCGATTGTCCCAGCGTCCCGCAGCATAGAGGTGGCAGCCATTTGTAGACATGGCGTAAAGACGAGTAGAAGGATAATTTGTTCCTGATTTAGGTACTCCTGATATACTTTCATGAGGTGGGTATAGTAGCGGTCCCAAAAAGCGTTGACGCAAGCTACGTAAAGCATTAACAATTTAAATATTTAGTGTGAGTTCAGAAAGGTACTAGTGTATCTATTTCAACGGTGGTTTAGTAAACTTCAAGGTACATTTTAAAAAGGAATCTTGAAAGAAGTGACCGGAGCTGTTTAAATTATTGCTACCTAAATAGGGAACAAGCAGCTAAAACAAATCAGGAGACGACCTTTCGGCGACAGGTAAAAATACCACTGAGTTAAATGCAACGTAGACTAGTTATTTTGAGCGAGATTCAGCATGAGAATTTTGACTGAACACAAACTGGCAGATTGCGTTATTTTGCAGAAACATCAACGAAGTAGGGAACAATAGATCATGAACTTAAAATTGCATTTTACCACAGATGATTCATGTAAATCTAAGGCCAGAAAAGAATATCCGTGATTTAATGAGCACACAAAATTACACACAAGTATTAGGCTAGAAGTGGATTAAATGCATTATAAATGTAGCCGCATGATAGAACTTGGTAGTGTTTTTAATAAGAAAAAATCGCCAAAATTAGTCATCAAATCAACCATCCAAAGTGTTGATCAAGCCTGATGCCACTGAAGTCGCATTAGAATGCGAAGCCTGATCACATGGATTACCTTGATGACTGGTACTAAATCTTTCCAATAGTAAGGTACCTGGTAGTTGAAGGTTGCAGACACTCTTGATCAATGTGGGCTGGGCTTATGGATTCCGGGGCGGTGGTGACACTTTCCTTCTGGCACACGACGATAAGCTCCTCCTCCTCGGTTCGAAAAGGACTTCTCTTAAAGCCGCGCATCTGCTGGAGCAGTTCGCTCTCCGAAAGGGCTCCTGGTTCATTTTGCGCCAGCGGAGTGAGGAGGTGCTTTCGAACCCACCCAGCTGAGTCAACAGTTATTACCTGGTGCCTAAGGTGGCTGCTTGTCGTCGATGTGGAATTCCCAACTGCAAATTAGGTTTGAATATAGTCATTACTCATCAACTTCAAACACCACTCAGTACCGAAAAAAATCACCGCTTTAAGTGTGGAGGGACTCTTTGTTGATATACCCTCCCATTCTCGTTTCAGGTATTTATCGTCAGTAAATTTTAACAAATTTCCAACTTGCGTCAAAGTGACTGTATATAGAACGACCTCATTTGGAAGTTAGTAAGGAATCATATCCGAGTCCCAAGGGACATAGAAATATATCGTCATAAATTAAACGTGGTAGAAATCTGTCGAAACAATATACTTGGATACATCAATCAAGATGTTCTTCCTCAAGGTGATCATCTCCAGCTGTACTAGGAATTATCGGGACCTTATTTCAATTTTTCAACTGTACCTTGAAATGGCATCTCTTAACTCAAAATAGCGCTCGAGACCGTGCAAGCATAGCTCAAGATGAAGTTTTCAAAAAATTGTGCGCAAAAGCACCGGAATAATACCGATGAAAAGTGCTGAAACTGAAATGCTGCAGCACGATAGGCAAGGAGAGGTGCAGATTTTTATTCAAATTTTGAAAAGACCAAACACTTAATCGAATAATCATCCATTCAGAAAGAATTCGTAAAGTACGACGCAGAAGGTAAGAAATAGATGGGATGATGGAGAAAAGTCGTTTATGCTCGTAAAAAATCCGTACAATTTTGCAGAATGAATGGAACAATAAGGTGCAAAAAGAGACAACAACGTCGACCTGAAAAGTATTGCTTAAATTTAATAAAAATGTCTAACTGGCTGAGCCTCTTGTGACAAATTTACCAGTGGCACCGATGGCGTCAGCAACCGAAGGCGAAGGGAGCATTGACTTAAGACCGGAGACGAAACGGGAGCGCGTAGAGAAATTCAGGAGAAGTTCGTCATGCAAAGATGCACGCTTCTGGCTGAGAACGTCCCCAGCCTCCACTGGAGCGGCAATGCGCAGGTCCGGCAGCTCCACCACCTGATGCGGTTTTACAGCGCTGAACGTCGGTGGGTGAACGTAACCCAGGTGGTTTGGCGCAGGATGGTAGGAAAAGTAGATCTCAATTGTATGCTGCCGGGAAGAAGGAGATTTGTTTATATCAGCTCCATGGGTTGCAAAAACAATTTCCTTTCAATCATAAAGAACTCAGAAATAAATTATCTATTGCACCGCTGGGTAACAGACAAAAATCTAAGCGCAAATAACTGCGCAATTCTTGCCCAATACTTCACACTCAGGGTCAGGACGCCCATTCACTAGGTTCTGAACTAACTGTACACCTACTGACGACAACGTGTTTCTTCTACTAAGCTAAATACGAAACTTGGCAGACACTTTTTATAGTCTCACATCTTGCAGTAACTTTGTCTGGATTCTAGAATTATGCCGCTTAACCGACTCCAAATTTTGGAGTGATCGCCACATTTACTACTCATCCGCATTGAGAAGCGGATAATTCAAACGGTAATGAACGGAGTTAATTTGTTCTTGGTGGCCATTTCAGCATTCAATTATAACTTAGTTTTTAACTGTTGCAATTATTGTAGTTCTAAAGAAGGTTTTTAGAGTATCTTTTTAACATTTCTGAAAGCCAAGTCAAATGAGGAACGGCATACACGCAACAACAGTTGGGATTGATGGCATACAGCATTACCACAGAAGTATTTTGGAGGATAGCTTTCCATGCAGTCACAGCAGGAGACGTGCACGACGTCTCAGTACTGAAAATTTGGTTAAAGGCGCAATTTATGCCGGAAAAGCGAAATAGCCGGAGAACACGTCAGTCCCATGACAACTGTATTCGCATTGGTGACTTTTCTAATGTGTTGCATTTAAAGATGCCCCAGAACTTCACACGCTTCCCCCCACGGCAAGAAAACTTCCCATTCTTAATGGTTCTAATAAAATTACCGCCACACACTCAGAGGTGAAACTTTGATGGAATTAAAAGACAAAGTCACTGCTGCTCAGTTTACTTTATCACCTCAAGGACACGCAAGTCAATCAAAGCAAATGTATCTGAGGACAAGGTGGTAAAGAACATATTGGTTTATTTTACTGCACCCAACTTGGTTATAAAAAAAGTTTAGGTGTCATATTGATGTGGTAATTTTGCGTTCAGCCTCAGACCCAATCCATCACACTTCATTATGCTCCAAAGTTAGTACAACAGAACCGCATTATTATCATGGCAAAATATCGCCTTCACACAGGCAACACAAAAGCGAGTAATCATTTTTGAATACCGAAAATGAGGCAGCTTTTACCGAAATTCCCTTCCAAAAAAATATCCGATTGAGGAGCCTTTTTTGCTTAAAATCACACTGATCGCAAATCTCGCACACGTGATGCATCAATCCTGGCCCACTGCAATGGGCGCAAGTGAACGAGAGGCAGTCACCTGTATGAGCATTTGAGGAGTATAACATTTTTGAGTAGAAAAATACAACCGTTAGCCAGCTTGAGGGTTAAAAGCGACTCGAACAAATAAACCGCAATCTACATGAAGGTGTCAGAAAACCAACAACAAAAATGAGGTGAAAGTGGGCTGCAGACGTGATGAGGGCTTTGCATTGCCACATTTATGAGTGAAAAAAACTGGAGCAAACGGATAATTGTGATCTCACCTTGTTGTCCAGCTGGAGGTAACAAAAGGGAATAAAAGAATTAACTTTGTGAACCACCTTCAATCGACTTCAACGATGGCGGAAGTTCCAATGCCCTTAGTGTGCTCAGAGTGTACACTAGCAGATCAATTTAAGCTTAAACACAACAAGATTATACACCTAACTTTATATCATTACCACCAATAAGCACAAACTCTTAATGAACAAAAGGAAATATTCAAAAGTTAGAAACTTAACTTTAAATCTAAAAGAATTTAAGTTGAATTAAACAGCTCTACGAAATGGTAAGTCTGGTATACATTCAAAGATCCTTCTGAATAGCTTTCTATTTTCAAACAAATAGAAGTAATGGCACGCAGAAATCGAGACTTAAAAAATTGGACTTGGGGGACTGGAGAACAGAAAAAACTAGCCTGATTCAATTGAATCGGCGGCTCCTTGTCACTGATCAGGGTGGACCGCGTGCGCTGACGAGCCAGACGCACGGAGAGCTTTCGCTGGGCTACGGTGTCTGCGTTACGCTCCGGTGAAGTCTCCCGTGAGTTAGACTCCATATTTGTCTTCATGTAGATTATTGCGGCATTGAGAATAGGCAACTGGCGCTGCACAAGCATCTTGTATACCCACTCCAGGTAGGTGATACGCGCCATGTGGGGGACCTTTGGGCATAGGGAATAAAAAATTGGATTCCCAGCATTAAGACCTACGCAAATTACAGAAGTGAAGGCCAATACTTGCTATCAAATCGTGGGTTAGTTTCAGACGCAAACTTGGCTATGACAATCATTATGATAATTCTTTTTATTTAAGTTTTGGCAGCGAAATTTGGCTGTACTTGAGAAGAAAAAAACCATAGGAAACGTATTTTAAAAACCACTTATTCCAAAGTATGCTCCATGTAACATGACAAATCAGAAGTGATGCTGTGCCTTCGAACATGGAGAATTTGTTGTAATATGTCAGGGACACAGTTTCGCATCGTCCATGGGACGATTCCGAAGCAAGCATGGGAAGGAAAGGCGATTCTTGCGTGATCTGGCGCCAACTTTTGACCCTTCCAACCTCCAGTAGCATGTATCGAGACGCTCCAGCTTTCATGTCGCTGGATATTGCTTTAAGTGATGTTTTTTTAAAAAATAATAAATTAAGTTGGTAACAATGGTTCGGAGGACGATAAGATTGAAACGCAATCGGTAACATTTGGTTTGGTTTTATCTAGGAAAGCCCTCAGCACTGTAATGCGCGCTTGTCACTGTTCTTCAAAATTCCTTACTATTGTGGGGTGTAAAGTAAGTTCCTTCTCAAAGCGATAGAGATGTTATGGATGCAATTTTTCAGGGCGACCAGTCGAAAAAACACTTTGCTTCACCAACTGAACTCCAACTTCGATAACAGCATGACCACCTCCTTGCAGGTTTAAGCAATGAAATAGCAATTATTTTTGGTACCAAAAATAACACCAGGAACTGTTATTTTAAATTTCTAGCTCATCGCGATACGAACACCTGGTGTAAATTTGAGCTAGTTCTGAGAAAAAAATTTCAAACTGTTTCAAAAATACGCTAAAACGACAGGTGAAGGGGTTAGCATCAAGGGAGACACTCTTCGCCAAGAAACACATATCACTTCTACGTGGGCTTAGTTGAACACAATGGCTTTAACTTATTCGGCTTGTTTTAAGCGACGCACAAAGCTCAACAAAGCGTGGCGATGCGACGTGCCAACATGGAAAACCACAAGGTTGAGAGTGGTGAAGTCATTCGACCCCGCGTCATTATCACGAATGCATGCACGCGAATGAGGTCGGTTGTGTGTGGGTCCGAGGTCGAAGTAACCTAATCCAAAAATGGGAAAACTATCTGGCCATTTAGGCAACTGCAGGCTACATAAGCTGAGTAGCATGGATGCAGCATCAGATTGTGCGGTCACGTTTGTGCAAATCTTTGAGAAAGCAGTTTTCCGCGAGCTCAAAACTTGGCCAAAAGTAGTTCACTTCCTTTCTGAGAGGTGGAGTCATTGGTCCTCCTTTGCATCAGTGCATTCTCAGAAAATATGAATATTATGATACCTTGTTGAATTAATTGTTTATACTGGCAAACTAAATGCAAATGAAGCCTCAGGTAGATGAATTTACTCAAATAATCCACTCGCTTTAAAGTTACATGCCCTCGAGTAATACAAATGCCGCGTAGAAAAGCGCCAGCAGACAATGAATAAATTCCTCTCGTTAATTATTTCCAACACCAAATCTTTCTATCGATTGTGCACTACGATCAGTTTATCTACGCGACCTCATGAAACTGTGGAAGATTTATTCCTGTGATGCAATTGAAAATTCGCATACCATTCTAATCCACACGACCGTCTTTCACACAAAAGAGTAAGTGCAATCACCTCGGGTGTAAAAAGTAAAGAGACGCTACCAAAGTACGAAGATGGAACAGTTAAAGGAGCGCTTACGCAAATCTTAAGGTCATACCTTAAATCCCGAGCACTGAGCCCAGAATGTAGCTTCCAAAGTTTCTTTTTTTCCAAAAATGCAAGAGTATTGAGATTACAGTGACGGTAACTAAAGAACTCTTCTTCATGGTGTTGAATCAATGGAATAAACCCCATTGGTTAACGACTTGGATCCGCCTCATAGGCAAAGAAAATTATTTCCGACGGTTTTACAATCTACACAACTTTTCAAGGCAAAGAAACTATGGTATTTGAAGCTAAAAAGAATTCACATGAGATGTGAATTGGAGCAATTTCTAGAGTTTCTATACTTGATTTATAAAACATTTTCAGACTTCCCACAGATTATATATACCGATGCCTGCATAAGGTATGCTGGCAGCACTAATTGTGTTTGTCAGGCATCAGTGCAGGTGGTCGGTAGCGGCAATATATTTGCCATGAACAGAAATTTCCAAGCAGCTGATTTGTTCCATCAGAACAGCACACGAATGACAGAGGAAATGTCAGTTCTCGGGAGTGGCAAGAGCATGCCAATCAAAAGGCCGACAAAATATTGGGTGTAAAACAAAAAAAAGATAACCGAAAATGAATTTCGAGACAATTGAAACGTTAAGGATAGCTTCTCTTCCGGTTTGAACTTTGTTATTTCTAAGAGCGCCATTCCATTAGATGAAGAAACTAGCAGTAACCATTTTAGCGTCAGTTTCCTAATTAAGCTTTGCTTAGGCTTTATTACAGTACTCTATGCGTTTGAACTATTGACACTTACAATGTAGTGAGACTTCAACGTTATTTGTATCTACTAGAATCCACAGAAAAAAACCTATTACCAGTTGCAGCAGCTTTTATTTAAGCACGCCTGTGTATACAGATACACATAGAGTAACTACACGAGAAATCCCCTCAAGTGCTCTCAGTGAAGAGTTACCTTCACGATCCAGGAGGTTGTAAGGACATAATTCTTCTGTTGCGCCCTTTATCTTTTTTCCACATCTTTCGGAAATTCCCTGGCGGTGTGCGAACATATCAAATGGGGGGAAATAGGCTGACGTGCACGAGGAAAGAAGTTGGACAAAATGTGGTCAAATGACTAGAATACCGCCATAGCGTAAATGAAGGTCGACTAGGGCGAAACACGATGGGAACTTGGCCAGTTGAGGCAAGGCGAGACAGAACAGGCACACGATGATGCCAATAACAAACGAGTGTGGATACATTCATGGCATTTTCTTAACGAGATTTTCTCGGAACTGAGTAATCCACAGTGTTGACACAACTTTTAGGTTGTTTAGTGTCGATGACAAACTAATGGATGCTGTATTCAGGACCGTAGTTGTCGAACTGCGATGTTTCCTTTGAATAGAAGTAAAACAATGTGGAAAAGCTTAGCCACAAACACAATTTCAAGAGCAAACTCGATAAAGTTTTTTTTTGCAAAAAATTTCCATTAGAACGACCGAATTACACCCGTACACGATGCTGCTAGCAATGAAAATGGACATTGTCGAAAGTCTGGAACTCATGACAAACGTAGATAGCAAAAAAAAAATAATGAAGTACAACTTTAACTAATTTTCGTCGTCGGATAAAACAAGTGACTTAATTGGCAGTGACATCAGATTGTTGACACACTAGAGGCGAACTTCCTATTTGATGAAACAAGCCAGCTGCCATGATATGGGCAGTCATATTTAAGATGACTAATGCATTTTCTAAGTCCGATTATTTCAGCGAAACCAGAAGAAGGGGCACAAAGGGACAAAAAACAAGAAGAGAATTCTAGAGAAGAATGACGGTTCTTGTTAAACTTCAAGCTTTGTTTGATAGGCGTCAGTGACGTTCGCAAACAGCACTCTCACCGAGGTACGCCGTAGTACTCAAAGTTAAATGTTGAAAGTGAAGTCAGCTGGAATACGAAGACGTATAGGGGTTTGCATTAAATTAGGATGTTTTGAAAGCTCATTCATTTTTACTTTCATATTGAAATACACATCATCGCTATAGTTCATTTTAGCAAAAACTGGAAAACCATGGCCGCAATACAACTCAATAAAGGCTTAGCAATACTAGGCATATTTACGGTTCTTGTTAAATGCAAAACACAAAGGATGCTTGATGACTAATTCCATGATTGGATTGCACCCACAATACAAGCATTACTAGATAACACCTGCAAAACGCCTGGCGGTTAGATATGTTAGCGGAAAATGTCCACAGCTAGTGATTTGGTTGACCACGGATGAGAATTCCCTTAATTTCCCCCCAAAGGGTATAGCATGAAATCGTGTCACATTTGAACTTATTAATGCGTCTATAGTATAAGTGAGGGTATTGATTGACAAAGGAGTGTACGTGTGTGGGTGCCTGGCAAATGGTCTTGGATAGACGGTGGAGCTTCTTTGGGTCGAAAATGGAACAGTGATGTGCGTAGGATCTAGCAGATGAATGACTCTAGGTCTGCGACTGCTCCAATGAGCAAGCATCGAGTTGTCGGAGAGAAGTTGAGAGAACCTATCGGTTCGCTAAGGCAAAGATTAGCGATCCAAACAAGAAACCAGTTTGCTCAAACGCTACGCCAGTTCAGTGGGAATGACTGTCATCCAACTAGTGTTTGTTTTTGACAATATGGTCAAGGCAATGCATTGGCACTAATGATATCGGGTTAAACGGATGGAAGAAAGGTATCATGTTTAGTGATGTAGAGCGAAATAGCAAAAGGTACTCTTCCAGCGAGGTTAGTGATTTCCTAAATTCGATTTACGGGAAAGTAGCATCGTTCCATTCCCTCAATTGATTTGGCACATTAAATGAGCAATTTCAAAGTGGAATGCACCTTTCTGGTCACTCGAGTTATGCCTATCTACTCAGTTGGTTACTAGCGTTCCCCGGACACACCAATTACAGATCAGACCTGCTCTCCAGGAAACCATCCACGTCTGCAACCAAACTTTGAACGTTTACCAAAATGCGTTGGTTACGTGAAAGATAGCCAGTTTAACCCTGCAAGGCCACACAACATGTCAGATGAAGGAATAGATAAGGAGCCAACACTACTTGGGCATTGGGATTCTTCGTCACTTGGGGCCAGGTCATTCAACACCTGATGCGTCTTGACTTCCTCTTTCAGTGTGTTTACCTAGTGAAATATGATTTCGATATCGATGCATGAAGTTTGTGAAAATCAAGCACTTTATTTTGGCATTGAATACTGGAGTGAGGAACATTAGCTGAGTGGTCTGAAGGAGCACTGAATATGATCATCGCTTGCAACGCGCAACCGGTAAGGTGAGTAATAAGGGCTCAGCAGAAGAGATTTTATTAATCCACATCACTATGCCTCCTTTAAACCCAATCTGCTTTCCTTTTTGGTCGATTAGCTTAGGATGACGATGAATAAAAAGTGTGTTCAGTGCATAAAAATATTTAGCTTTGGCGACGTTTTGCAGAGGCAAGTCTAAAATTTCCCAGTAAAACAAGTTTAAAATTTGAAATCCATGAGCTGAAAGGTGAAACACGTTGCTGTGGTTTACTTTAGTGAAAAATGGATAATGCTTGCAGCGCCTACTGAGCTCCCAAGTAATATTACTGAATCGTACAATGGGATTGTCTATATGCCCAACCATTAACAACTTTGCAAAATTGCACACAATCACAAGGGGATCTTTGTAATGAACAAAGAGGCTGGTTTTAACTTTTCCATTTGGAAAGGTGAGTTGACGATAATTTCTCATGAAAAAAAAACGACAAACCACTAATGGGCAGTTAAATTGAGGTCTCTTCATCAGCACTGAATGGGAAAACACGGAATGTCCTAAAGGGCTTACCTTAAGAAGCTGACAGGGTGTTTGCCCAAAGTTTTTTATCATCCCCTCGATGGAAGCGCGTTCAATTGGGTCGGTGACGTCGTCCAAATCAACAGCTCCCTCATAAGTCAGATAGTAATAAACGTTGAGAGCATTCTCAGCTGCTTTGCCTCGTTGCTTGTAGCTGTTATGGAGATAGAACCAAAACACTTCAAAACGCTTGAACGCATAAAATTATCATTACATCAGTATTTCCTACGGAATCCTTTGCTACTCAAGTGCAATTCTATTAAATGCTGCCACCCATCCGCTTACAAATACTGTTCGGTGGGTTACGTACGCATCTCTACACTTGGCAGTAGAGAGGTGCATAGCGAGTAAACGGATGAACACTGATGCTCAAAGATTTTTCAGTGTGTATGGTCATACTTGTATCACCTCAAAAATTGGGAAGGAGGAAGAAGATGAACAGGACCACCGTAACAGCATAAGTACTACACCCATCAAAACACTTCTTGATGCATGAGTGGTGATTTAGGTATAATTAACTAATTTAAAGGACACGTGCATAACTCCGGTGCTAAATTAGTGCAAAATAAAGCAAAGTAATACCTTGATTATGCTCTCGACTTATAATTTCAAGATTTTAGCAGAGGTTGACACTTTTACCACCAAATTCTAAACCTTTCCGGAGAACTGCTGAAGCCTTGCTGGCATTTCAAACCATGCATTATGAGGGAAGTTCCAAACGACATTCAGTTATCTACCTCAATAAAGTACGAGGACAAACGAATCAGAACAAAGATAGCACCGCTTCATCGGCATGTGAAATTTCATCCTTGCAGAGTCCTTATGGCGCTGATTGCGTTAAAGTCAATGCGGATTTGCCCATCTGCAGAAAAGCGGCTGATCAGCCGGGACAAGGTGTTAAGGTTGTAAAGATAAGCTGAAATAATTCATAGGTTTTTGCAATATACACGACGGAGAAATGACACCAAACCATGTTTTTATTAAACTACTTTAATGGAAGCTCATAATTTCCTATAGACCAACTGACAGAGAAATTGCGAACGAATGAAAGCGCAGCCACCTGCTGAATTCACATTAGCCTTAAAATGTCCATTTGTGAAGTAAATTACAATTTGAAGATACTAAGAAACCAAAACACATTATGCGTTCGGGCAATCACTTTCAGTTTAACGAACTTTTTACGACATTAAGAACAGAAACTGAGAAAAACGGTTTTGGTGCTTAGGAAGGGTGTTATAACTGAGACCTAAGGTAACAGGCAACAAGATCACTGTTTCTGATGATTCCCATATTTCAACAAAATCAACTGAGACAAGAACACGCTATAAGAAAATTGAAGTTAAGTTTTCAACTATGAAACCTCCTGGCCAACAGGCACTTTCTACACGTTCATATCTTATTACATTAAATTGGGTTTTTCAGTCCCTACAAAAATCACAATAGAATATTCCCATAAGTGGGCAAGGTCGGTGCCATATCTTGGAGCGGCTCATCAAAGGAAGTGGAAGTTCAACGCACCCGAAGATAAGATCAATCCACTTGTGGAGGTTGGCAGAAACATAATCAGATTCAAGAGCTCCTCGGTGGATCCGAATGAACTCTTCAGGTGTCGTTGCCCATGGAGGGAGTTCCACATCATTCACCTTTTTGCCACTAAGTTGCGGACGACCCAGGTCAAAGTCTGCAAAATCAAATTTAACAGTTTAAGTGGCATGAGCTTGAGCACTTACAACTGTAAACCACCTGGGTGGCACGGGGAAGCAGCTTGAAAGAAATGTGATTCGCAGATCGAATTGTAAAATAGGCGGTAACGAGGTAAATAAAATCTGGGACATTGGACCAGAAGTATATCCATTAGGTGAGTAACCTGCCGAGGGCGCTGCCTTGTTTCCTAACGTATTTTATCGAGAGCTCACTGCTGCCAAGTGAGCGTGTATGCTGATAGGCTAAGCTGAACACTAAATCTGTGTAAATTTTGAATTTCGACCTGACGAAACTAAGAAATGCTCTTGTTACAGCGATAAAATGACGTGTTTTTTTATAGCGGATATATTTATTATCGGAAACCCACATAAGCTAGGCATACAGCCTTTACCCCTGCAAGTACAGCGGAAAGACCCTGAACATGTGCACAAGCAGTACACATTTTATATCTATCGGAGCCAAGGCGCATCTTTGATAAATGCCAGATCGTAGTCCACTACTTGTGGTGCACCGCGACCCATCCTAGTAAAGAGCCCTCATTTTAAAGAGGAAAGATGAAATCATCCTCCTCCTCCAGACATCCCATTACGAAAAAATTACGCCCCAATTTGGCATCCAGTCTAGTGAAGTGGGGTGAGTGGAGGGCCTAGCACCTGTGAAGAATCGTATGAGGCGATTTTCAACGCTTGCACAATATTTTCGTTAATATTTTAAACGTTGTAAGTCACAAAGCTTGATTCCTTCATTTTACATGAAAAGTACAGATCATGTGAAGTGGTCAAACACTCAAGTAAGCCAATTAGAAGAAAAAAATCAGGGACAAACCTTTTAAGATAAACATACCATTTTGAAGACCCAGGAGATTTCAAACTCTTGATACTTTAACACTAGTCAGTTTACCTCAGATGATATAAGCGACATGGATGGAAACATTTCTGTGGGACGCGGTTGATTTGGGAAAATAACTCACTTAGTGGAGGGGATAAGGCATGGATAAATAAGAAGAAATAAAGCAAAGGGAAAAGCCCGCCAAGCCTTCCCCGACAGACGGAAGTGGGCCTACAAAAATAGCTAAAAAGTGCCAAATAGAGAAAGAAAATGCAAAATGCATGTCTACCAGTCAGGTACGTAAAAAAATCACAACTCCTCTCCGCATGGAGAAAGGTTATGTATTTTTGCGATGACGGTAAGCCGAAACTACCACCGACAGCAGAGCGGGAAAGCTCGCTTGTTCGTGCTATTAGGATGACATGGTGAATAGGGAGGAGAAGGAACGAGGAAGGGAGGGTGGCATGGATGCAATGCTTACCGTTGTCATTCCGCAAGAAGTCGGGAAAGTAGAAGAATTCGGGGATAAGTTCACGGTTGTCAAAAGGGCTGGACATTATCAAAGACCAAGCCGTAGGTATTGAGTTGAATTGGCGATCAGCCACGTCAAACCTAAATGAATGTGAGCAGAACAGAAGAATATGATACAACTAGTGGGCGTTACAACTCCTGAAAGCAGTGATTGATATTGCAGAAGTGTTTCATCATGAGTGGCCTGTTGAACGAATATGCATAAGAATATGAGCATTAAGGACGTCAATTTCCACGCTTAAAATGAATTCACACCGTTGGCCTTGAAGATTGATGTGGAGGCTGGTGAAGGGTTCAGTACGAACGAGGTAGTGCATGACTCCCGCTGCGCTAGAATAGTGTGTACCGTAGTGGAACTTGGAAATCTCACCACTGGGATCCTCAAACGATTCATACCTTTGTAAAAAAAACAAATAAATTTAAATTGCAAACTTGTTCAATGGCCCGAAAGCTGGTTGACGAAATTGCTATCTTTGAACAAAGAAGTAGTCTAAAAAGTAAATACGACCACTTATCGAGGAACTTTGCCCCATTACCAATAGCCACAAGCAAAAGCATTAAGCGAATATTTGACGGGGAAAGTCATGTACTCGGAGCAAGATGCAGCGTCTTGAGATCGGAAAATGATTAAATGCCAGTTAAAGGACTTCTAACTCAAGAAACCGCAATCCATACAAAAGGAACCAGTAGTCATTTCCTGTTTCAGTTTATAGTATATCATTTAAAAGTAACTGCGAAAGTGAACAATTCTATGCACCTTTGCTGCTTTTAAATGAATTAAAATATCCAAAGTAGGACGAGTAAGCATTAGAACCCAGTGGGGTTTACCACAGAAAGCTGAAAAATGCGACCCCGTCAGAAAATCATTCTTAATGTTGCCAGCCAAAAGTGCGAGAGAAGAAGAGCAATATATGGATGTAAAATCCACTTGTGATAACAATAAATATTGGGCTACACAGATAAGATTTGCGCAAATATTTTATAACTGTTAATCAAGAAAGCAATAAGCGGTGGACAAAACTCATTTACTATGTGGACTTGACTGCTTCATTGTACCGAACTCCCGCATTGGGGAAATTTTGTGATAAAAATAAGCCGTGAGTTTGTCTTATCCTGTATGCTTCCCAGCAGCAAAAGTCCACAAAGACCGCCGACTCCTTGGCTTTTAGCATTAGAAAATGCCGAATGGTGTTTAAGCATAGACTAATAGTCATTGAGAAAGGCTGAATTGGTTGGGGACGTATTAACTACAGAAGTAAGAATAATTCAACTGAAAAAGGAAATGGAATAAGGAAGTAAATAGATTGAACTGAGGAATGAATGTTTTCGTAATTGAATGTCGGGTATGATTAAAATTACTTTGAAGCTAAGGTGAACTCCAATGGAACACATCCCATTCTTGGACGGCAAACGGCAATACAAAGTGAATCAAAATCGCTTCAAAGAACGAAGGAAATTGTTGCATGCACCAAAGATGATGGCCAAACATTCAATGGTGATTAGAAAGTAAAACTCACTTTTCGCGAACGGTGGTAATATTGTCAGGGTTGGCAATGCCGATGGGTCGAGAGAGATCTCGGAAGGTAGCAGGTTCATCAAAGTTCAACTGTTTCGAGGTGTAGTCTGCCAAAACCCAAGGTAGCTAAGGGCAAATTAAGTGGTTTCCGTCACTCCTATGCCCATATTCCCATTCATCTATTTGCGATGCATTAAAAAAAAGCTGGTTACACTTCAAAATGCACTATTGAAGTCTTTAAACCGTTTGTAAAGCTCTCCAAAAATTTATGAAGCCATTCTAATATCTCCGAGATTTACGCCATGCGGTATTGTTTCGAGTTCAAGCAGTACAAGTTGCACGACTTCACTGAGAAGTTCTCTTCCTGCTAAAATTGATGAATGGGTTGGCATGAAGAAACAAGGAACGCCATTTCATTGGACAAAAATAAATTATAAGGATTGCTCATATATAGGTGCTATTTACAATATAGCGGTTCTCAAAGCGAATAAAGTTTGGGTTTACTTGTTGGAACACTTTCCCACTCTTTGACTGAATTGAATTTCAGGTGAATTCAAGAAAATAGTCTGCTGAAAATGAATTGAGCGACAAAACTGCTGGTTTAATCAAACTCCTGGCTTAAAAGGCGGATGGTGAAACAGATTATTTACCGATGTGCCTAAAATTTCACACCGATCGGACGGAGAGAGATCTCAGGTGCACAATTTCGCATACGCATTATGGGGAGATATTAAATTGTATATAAAAATCGCTGAATGATTCGAACTGAATAAGCCAGTACAAAGTTTACTCATAAGAACAAATTTACTAGCAGCATCATTGAAAAAGGCTTTCTAATTTCCTGAAGGATACTTTTGCTTGCTTAGGGGATCAGTGGTCCAGCACGCACAATCCACAAGTCTGCAAAACCGTCGCAAATGGTGAGCACAAAAAGACATGTGGCCGTGAGAAATGCGCTCCTTGAAATCAGTAAAGCAAAATTTAAATATCTTTGGTGCAAAGCGCTTGGCTATGATTTGGTTTCAGTATTCACACATTTCGTCACATATTTGCGGTGCCACATCTCAAGATGCCATTCCGCAGTATCCAGCTCCAAACCCCCAAGAGTGCCGCAAATTTGCTATTGGACACAGCCGGTGAGATTCAGGTAATAACACCCAAGGTAATTTTCCTTCGTGGCAGTTGACCTGGGAAGGGATATGATGGAGTGATTACCTTGAAAATAACCTTGTTTTTATCTTCATAGGTGCCAAACAAGCGCCGAAATCAAGCGGTAATCCCAAAAAGCGAGTAAAGACGGTTGTTTTGCCTAAATATTTCCGACCATTCCAGGAGTCTTGGGGAACGATCTAATAAATAGGTGGCAATCCTAAATGTCCTCACTCTGTAATTCTAGCAATGCTCAGTGTGGAAGCATAAAACAAATAGAGCAGCTATCCATAGGACTTGATCGACTCTGAATTAGTTCAAACGCGCATCGAGAACTGCACCATCTGGCCCAGCAATAAAGACATGATGATTCACTTTGCGGAAGCACCGTGCGAGGATGCATACCGCTGTTGTTGTGCTTATCAAAACTGCTATTCCTGTAGCGCCGACAAAGTTGTGATAGTACAAACACACCAACGATTGAGAAGGTTGGGCAACGGTTTATCATTCTTTGGCCGAGTTTTAAATTCTTCGTGAATTGATGTGCATTGTATGTGATTCCGTAAGCATTGCAAGCGGGGCTCGGTTGATAACACAAATGAAAGGTAATGCAATCCCGCTAAACCCAAACTGGGCGTATTCTGGTGATGCCATTGAAAATCTATAAGTAATTTATAAGTGCAAGTAATAACCCACTAATACATTTGAACGCTGGATAACGATAGTCGTTTTAGGTGCGCATACTACTGAATTGAGTACGGAAACTATTCTGTTTTTTGCAAAATTAATCAAATGAAAACGCATATATAAGCAAGAAGTTATTGACTCTGTCAGATAGGCATTGTGTCAAACAATTTTTTTCTAACCAGACACCCAAAGCACAGTTAAGTACATCTCCAAATCCATGAGTTTATTGGTGCATACCGAGGGTGGTCAATGCTCGATTTCGGTGAAACCCATGAGTATGACGTCAATAAAAGATGTTTGCGTTTGGCGTGCTCTTGCCGCATTCAAAATTCTTATAACCCACTTGGGCACAAAAAACGGCAGCATTAATTTGTGTTCGGGATGCCGGATCCACCGAAACCTCCCTGAAACCGAAATGCCCCAGTAGGTGTGCAAGACGGGAATGCAAAATCTCATAAAGGAAATATCACATGCTAATGAAAACAACGCATGAATCAGGATTTTCCATTTGTCTTACAGCCAGGTCCTCATATATGCGATGTGTATGCCGCCACTTGTTTTAATGAAGCTCCACATCTACTGTCTCGTGCCAGACAATAACTAATCATCGTTAAGCATTACTATGAAATGGTGGGAAATAAAGGATTTTAACAGCCGGTTTGCAGAAAATATTTTCCCACTGCAAAGTCAGGAAGCTTATGAATTAATACTGGGACAAAGTATTAAGCTCGACAATTCCCGAGTACGATTTTAACAGTAGCACTTTAAACTGCTTCCAAAATGAATAGAAAATGAATTTAAAAAGAAGCCTGAATGACTCGGCTAGAAAAATGGTGCGATTAAACTTTATTAAGGTATGTTGATGATTCGCTTCACTTTCGAATTATAGCCAATTTTAGGCCATGCATGAAGTGAAAATTTATCAAGACTGAATTCTTGCCAGTAAGATGAAGGAAAAAAACAATAAGCACGTAATGAAAAGTGACAATCAGACAATTCTGAAATTCGTGGAATAAAAGGTATTGATTCAGCCGGGTCATGAATAGGGATATCGTTGGGAATCCAAATCACAGGCCTTTTGGATCGACAAATAGTGATAGAACAAGGAATAATAAACGTAAATGGCAACGCACCACCGGGTATTGACTCAGATCGTTGTAAGTTCGACCAGCGAGTGTATTGAGGCGCATCAAGTACTCAAAATTGGAGATCTCGCGGTTGGCCCAGCGCTACACACAGAAGACACCAAATTCAAGTTAGGCACTGCAGCAGCGACACAAGAACATGATTTATCCCCGCATTACCTACCAAACATTTTACGATGCTTTACAGAGGTCTAAATTTCTCAAAGAAAATCTATTGCCAGTTTTGTTGAAAATTCCAGTTGGATTATGGTTACATGCTCCGCCATGTCGGAATTGAATGGTCACTTTTCCAGTCCCCAAAAATGCCTAAGCATAAGCCTCGACAGTCATGGTCACCGAGTACACCAAAACTCGAGGCCATTAGGCTTGAAAACAGCTTAAAATAATCGATCTTAACTTAGTAGCTATAAATCTCCGTGTCTTGTTTAGTTTGTCGCCAACATACCCACGACCCAGAGGCACATAATTCAATCCAAACTGGTGCAACTATCCCTCCCGCACGTAGGTCGTCAATTTATCACACAACTATATATATACACATATATTAAAGCGACCATGCGCGATATTTAGACGGAAAACATAAGAACCTTTTGCAGCGAAAGAATGCATTGAAAGTTTCCTGCGCGCGTGTGCAGGTACGGAGGAAGTAGGGGAGAGAAAGTGGTGTAGTCCACTCCACCCCAGCAAGTACCTTTGTGTCAGTGTTGAAGGAATGAATTACGGCAGCGAACTCCCCCACTCAAAGTAGGCAATTGCGACCAGGTGAGTGTGGCTAGTAAAGGTTACAAGGACATTTAGAGAGGAAGCTTAACTTTTATTAGTAAGGCGCGGGAAAGCCAATCGAGGTGTAGGGGGTAGAGAGCCTGGCGTTTGGAACGGGGTCATGTCTAGACATTAAGAGTTATGTCCGGAGTCGTTTGCTTTTCCATGCAAGAGACAGTTATACTTGTGCAGCATTATTTGGACCAAATTATCGTCCATGTTTGTCCCTCTGAAATTTGCCGTACTGATCAAGAGCCCGATAAAATCGGAAAAGGAGTTTGTAAAAAAACTGTTCAAGCAGCCAATTCCAACATAGGTTGGCTTTCCGTTGGGCTAGTTCAGATTGTCATTTATCTAGGTCCGGTCTGCTGTTAGGGCATCTATTTACAGTGCCCGCGCAATCCGGAGCTTGCGATCTGGTAAAACGTCTTGCTTCAATTAAAACCCCGACTTTGATAAAAGAATTTATTAGTTTTCGTCCCATTAGCAACGACAACGCATACGTGTTGCTGTTAAACTCGTATCTCAGTTGACATCCAGGGCTAATCTCATGAATCATCAAGCTGTAGGAAAAAATATAGGAGGAACGGGGCGATAAAGTCTTGACCGAAGACGATAGGTTATTGCAAAAATTGACAGCAAGTGTAAGGTCAGACATGTTCGAGTGGTGAAACAGCATGTGAATCCCGATTTATTTGCGGGACTTCGAGAGGTCGACTTCTTCAACGAAATTAATGCTTCCAAAACCAATTTATTATGGTAAGGAGAATGGGGAGAAATAGGAATACTAAAAGATACGAAAACCAAACACCCAATTTATTAGTGGCCGTTCAAGTCTTAATCTCAGTGAAACAGTTAACTTCAGCAAACCATTGCATAATTGGTGCGTATTTTTGCAGTCTTAAACTGACCGATGAATTGATGCATCAAATCTGGCCGAAGTGTCAAATCACAGTCACTGGATCGACATAATTGTACGTGAATACCAGTGTCAACATTTCAGCCATTACTCGATGAGAAAAAAATTTGTTTGTTTGGTTTTTTTATTATAAGTAAATCACAGTGTCAGAATTCATAAAAATCCGTCTTAAGAAAGTGGCTCAAAAACAAACGGGATGACAAATTTCGCACGAATATGCAGCTACCCAAAACCTACCTCCATAAGCCGCGAGAACTTGAACACTTCCGCCGGGCTACGACCCTTGCGGTAGATCAACTGAGGCATGTGGTGACTCATGACGCAGGTGTAGATCTTATTGCGGTACTGAAATTTAGATTGTAAATTGCTACTAAAAAGATTAAAAGGGAGTAAGAGTTTGCCGAGATCGAACTAGGCTATGCAGATCAGTTCTTTCCGAAAAAAAATTAAACATGTTACTGTTTACTTATAAGACGTCAGTAAAGTCAAAGACAAGCAAGTGACTTACATTAGCAGGGAAGTTAAAGAGGTAGTTTTGAAGATCAATCAAAAATATTTCAATCGCCGAACGTCGTAAATTGTAGCGACAAAGGTGAACTTCGCGAATATCAGTCATGTTGAGCACGATAGAGAAGTCTTTTGTACCTTCGCTTTTACGGAATCGACCTTAAGAGCAAATAGAGAAGGATGTCAGAATTCGTGAGATCAACGACAATTTTTCATGGTTACATAAATTACAGCAACTCCAAGGCTTCAGCTTCTAACAGTACCACACTCACCATCACTAGCGATATCAATCTCGCACGAGACTGGCTCAGCATGATTCTGTAAGAAATGCAACGAAGTTGGTGTTATAGCGAACCACCCTGGTACAGTTCGGATGAGGGAAATGAGTTGGCATGGGGCTCGCATTACTTCACCCTCAAGTGGAGCAGGTTCCTCAAAGAAAAGTAAAACAGGAAGCATCAATTCCTCTTCCTCTTCGTCATTTCTCTCTCCTCCTCCCACTTTTACGTCGCCTTTCGCCAACTTCCCATAGGTTTTTGCAGAATTGTCCGCAGTAACGGAACTATTCACCGGAAGTTCCTCTGTTTCCGACTTTGGCTGATCAGTATCATTGGGAGACTTTGAAAGGTCAAGGCTTGAGTTGGAATTAAACCTAAAAACGGAATACAACAGTGAGTACTTATTGAAGTATATCAAACCACTATGTTCATGACATAGAGGAGTGGAAAAAGAATCTTGTTAAACTCAAAATTGTGGATGCACCATATTCTCCTGGAGCAAGGAGGAAGAATATTGGAAAAGCGTGTTTGAAGTGAGAGTTTTAAGCAATCATTGGCTAGCAGACAGAAATTTTTCATGGGCAACCTACTCATCACAGGACTTATCGGAGTCCTCTTGTTTAATCATTTTCCAATCCTCATCAGCAACAAAATCCTCCTTCACATCCTTGTAGCCAACCAAGGATCCCTTGCGTATTCTCTGTCGAAGAATGTCTGTCTGGTCAGGTGCTAACGGTGCCAATATCCTGCATTGCACAGTGGAGAGACTTCTCATCAGTGGAGGCTTGTTCAACTCTTCGTCGAAAAGAGGGTACTTTGTTGTCACATTCCCCCCTTCAGCCCGTTGGAGGAGAAGACACAACTGTTCATCACTGATGGCTGTGCTCAGTTTTTTAAGTAACCCTTCGCCGTCTTCCAGAGTGGAAAGTTTCCGGACCAGGCCGTCACGCTCCTCACTTGCCGATAGGTGCTTCGAGAACCAGGGATTCGGCTCCATCATGCTTCGCATTCGAAACGGTGACTCGAGATCAGAGAGACGCCATCGAATCTCCTGCGGAAATCTAAAAAAAAATATTTGAGCGTTATCAACATTGGATTGGTCAGCCGTGTTAGCATCCAGACGCTTAAGCCAAGTATGCCGTGTTCAAGCGTGCTATTGCTTTCAAAATCAGTTAACCCATTCCGATAGGTTGTGAATACATCGAATCATGGTGGCTCCCATCCAAAGTAACTTAAATCACAGAAGTTTATAAATACTATCAGATTTCTGACCATTTAGCTTTTCAATTTTATATCGAGATTCCTCCTGGAAGGATGTTTATTTAGGCGAGCGACAAGGAGGTACACGACGCCACATCATTCAAATCCTTATAGTAGTGAAACAGTTTGGATCAATTTAGTAAGTGCTCAAAATTTTTCATTATTTAGACGTTTGGATTGATAGTATTGCCGCTTTTGGGGGATTCAACTGAAGTGATGACACGCTTCCCTGACTAATAATTTGGGGAAAAGTCGTTGTATAAAGCACCAATGAAATGTTAAAAATCACAAAATTACTCAAATTTGCGTAGAATAATTGGCATTTTCAGGACTCTCAACGAAAATCATAATAGCCCTTAATTATTAACATACAAGTGATACATGTTCCACATTTTTAGGAATGTAATGATCACTTTGATTAATTTTGTAAACATCTAACCTTTTCGTTGAATTCATATGCAAACAGTACGCGAAAACTTTTCATAAGAGTTGTTAAGGAAATTGTGATGTACGGTGAAAACCATAGAGCAGTAGGCGAAGCGCGGACGAATTCGAAGCGCAAATTCAGCCACTGTTTGCGGCGGATGTTGGCGAGAACACGAGTCTCCATCTCCATTAGCTGGTAATCAAAAGATTCTATGATAGACGCGTGGGAATGCCTGTGATGCCGTTGTACTTGTTGCAAGGCTCCCTCGGAAGGCAAGGGAGAAGAGCCCGAGGACGCTATTGACCGAGAGGCGAAAGAGCCGCGACGAAGATCTGGCGCTGGTACAGGTACCTGCAACACGTTGGAGGGAGAACTGCACTCTGCTGAGTGATTGATAGGCATGAGAGCCGGGTGGTACTCAGCGAGGCGTTGGATGGCCAGCACAGTCTGCTTAGAGCGCTCACGACGAGCCTTGATGAGAGACTCGTCTGCCAGAGCTCGCATCAAACTCTGCTCCGTAGATGGGTTAACTATGTACTTTCGCGTATAGGTCTCCATTTCACCTTGAAACTAAATTAGAAATGGATTTACTTTCATAAAAACGCTTCAAAATCCGATTTTTATTACGATGAGTGGTATAATTCTTGAAGCAATGGATCAACATTGTCTTCTAAAAGCTTACACTCAAAGTAGTTGCTCTAATCACAAAATTTGTGATAGATTTATAAAGATGTTTGAGGATGGGGTTAGGTTGTCAGTGCTTACATTGTCCAAGAATGATCCATGCCATTCGTTGGAATACTGCAGAGAGTACTCCTGAAACTCGGTAATAAAATTAGCTGATTGACGGAGAAGGTGAGGCGCCAGACGTTCGATCTGTAGTCTGTCATGATATCTATCCAGCAAAGCTCTAATCAGTGGAGCATAGAAGAAATAAGGTTCCGGATTTGCGGTAGAGGTACTGCTGTCTTTGGAATCAGCGTGATGCCTTATGTCATTGCCACCGGATTTGACAGATTGACCAGATGGAGGCACAGATAGCATTAGACCGTTCTTTGCGACCGATTCTGACTGTCTGTTGAATGATTCCTGAATCATATTATCGATTCGGAGGAGGAGAAAAACAATCTACAAAAAACGCCTTTTTAAGCAATGGAATCGAAGGTTTCCTTAAATATTGCTCTAATGCAGATACAGTCAAATAAAATAACTGTTACCAAATGGTAACGATGGGATCCAAGCAGCACCACAAAAAACGAGAATTCATCATTCATTTATTCATCAATCATCCGTGAGTCTGTCAAGACACTTGCCATGTGCTTGGATACGAATTTGATGTGTGCAATAAACTAGTCACAGGCACGAAGCAAAAAAATGTCCTGCGTCTAGCTTTAACGTTGAAGCGAACATTGTCCAACAACAATAATCGGCGGGAAACACTTTTAGGAATGTGACTTAAAAGGGTAAAAAAATGATGATTGAACAACGTATGACTTAATGGGAGAACTGACTGCCTTGTGGAAGGGCAGAAAGAAAGAAAAGTAGAGTTGCTCACTCGTCCCATGGCGACGTTGTCGTTGAAGGTACAGATAATGTCGTGAAGACGTGCACAAGCCTGTGCAGCGGCACCATTGTGCAGAAAGGCACCACGTGATGCCCAAGTAAGGAGGAAATGCAACGACAATGCCACACATTCTTCAGAACGAGCACTAACGTCCCAAACCCGTAGTCGGTCCAGGATCAACTCACTCATGTTATCCAGTAACTACAATCATCAATGGTAGCAGCCGCTTTAGACTTATACCTACCCCAGAGTCCACCAAATTGAAGTACATGATAGCCAAAGTGCAATAGATAATATCTAGTTCTTTTCAATTTTGAGTTGATTCCATTAAAGTCCTCACTGCCGCAGTAGTAATACGAATATTACCAATTGACTGTGGGGCATGCTCACTACAACGACATTAGCATCATTCATGTGGCGTAACTGCATATGAAAAGACTACAGTCTAAGTGACTGAGAAAATCTTAAACAATAACTTAAGGCGTAGATTTTGCTGACTAGGCCTGTAGGATAATACAGGAATTGTTTCGTTGTTTCAACTCTCGAAAATTAAGCATTAATATCAAGTGGCCTAAGTTAAAACACTCCATTTAGGAAGTTAGAGACAAGTCAAAACATTTCAGTCGACAAAATACATTCGGAGATAAAATGAAAAAGGCTGTAAAAGCTTTAACTGAACAATGTATTTGTACCTCTGTTCGAAATTCGAACTCGTTGGACACCCCACGATTGCAGGTTTCGTCGACAATCATCCTAATGAAAGGTGACACACCAGGTAAACCGCGCAATACCTGAGAATTCGGACCTAAAATGCCGAATGTGATTGCAAAGAGGGGAGCATGCTAAGTGGCCGCCTTTAACATCAGTGACGCAGAAGCCCCTTATAGTTTGAATTGTGCAAGGGAAAACAATGGAAAAGGCATTTGTAAGGGGAACAGAATGGACTGCTATTTCGCCAATGCCGTATAATGAAGCACTGGGTAAATAGGTGTGGAAAGTGCATCAACAGGTCGCATTTTGAGCTCCTTACCAGAGTGGGTCAGTCTGATAAATATATTTTTTTCTATAAATAGGAGGGACAACTATCAAAAAAACCAAGCGTAATCCACCTGCATAGGGGTGAATCCACAGCAGAGCGCTGACCTGCATTTCGTAGACATTTGTTGGTTGATTTTAAAAACTCCTCGAGAACGCGTTGCAGGATCCAAAAGCATGGCTTAATGAAGTTGTAACTGGCAGAGGATTCAGAAATGCTGACAAAGACTTGGTAGTATTTCTGAATAAAAAACAATAAAACAGGCCATATAGTATCGAGTAAGATCAACAGCATGAGATCGCTAGAGAAGATGAGACATTGGATAATAGATATTCGCCGAGAAAGACTTATATGTGCATGTTTCTCATTATCGAACAGTGCTATTGAAGCAAACTGACCGAGAGGGCGTCATTGATTTGGTCATTGTTGGGAGCAGTGGCGAGGATGAGAGTGGAGCCAGGCCAAAGGAGGCGATGGAAGGCCTTGACAACTAACTCTCCCAGTGTCTCCTCCAGAGCCGCCATCTCCTCTTCATTCTCCTCGGCTGGCGGTGAGTAGAGAAGCAATCGATCGCCCAAGGTAGAGGCACTGCTGAAGGAGAACCTAGTCCCCATGCTGTGGGTAGGCGGCAGATCATCACTCGAGTCTGGGGGCATCTCTGTGGATTGAGAGGCCTGGTACAAAAATTTAGTTTTACAGAAACTATGGAAAAGACACCGATGCGGTTTTCGAAATAAACTCAATAGACGGGAAGCCAAGGTAAGCTTCAAACTAGAAAGGTCAACTTTACGGATGCAAACGTAGCGAAACATGGACCTGATCTTTAAAATCCCCCACTTTTTAGTAAGTAAGACCAAGACCTCATCTTAACGCCGATTTTTACTGAATAATGGCTTTCAATTTAACATCTTATAAATAGAAAATGAGCGTCAAGTACATTGGCCTTGTATTCAGTAGAAATTTAATTCCTTAAAAGATAGCATATTTATTTCGTGACTATAGATCTACAAACATGACCATCTCCTACTTAGAGTATGGCAGCCCATCGAAAGCTAACTGGAGCAGTGTCAAAACTCGGGAACAGTGTACATGAATCACCTTAACGCGCAAACAAATTCTATACCGAAATGTTATACCAGAGTGCTCAATCTTTGCTTTTGCGTTAGAAATAAGCTTCTCTATGTCGCGTACGTAAATTTCAGTGTGGAAAGAAGTGAAGCACCAACATGTACAGAACAAACATATATTTGATAACCTTCTACGGCTAAATTTTAATGAGGTTTTGAAACACGGGCATGAGAAAGACATACATGTATGATTGATGCGTGATAGTAACTGCAAGAGAATGTCGAAGGAAGCTTACACTAAAAGAGTTTGCTGACAGTGCTTTCCAATTGCGACGCTGGGTGCAGGCGTGTAGAGAAGATCGACGGGGTTTTAGACTATGGGAGCCCTCACAAATGTCCTCTAGCTCATTTGACGCTGGACTCAGACTAGCTCGTGTATCTCTTGAAAAATAAAAGACGGGGATATCTACCATTTTCACGGGGATGATTCACAATTGTCATAAAGGTTTATAGGGAGTTGACACATGTTCTAAAAGGTGCAAGAGTTGAAGAAAAGCTAAAACATACATCCGCTTTGATTTTATGAGCAGATCAATTAGAGGTTCATAAAACGCCGGGTAGCTCTGAATGTCCTTGAGTGGCGAGGATTTTTCATCTTCTAGCAAGTCTAAGAAAAGTGAGACTGCTGCGATGCGTTGGCGCAGGTGACCCAAGCGCAGTAGTGAAAGATACTGCAGAAGACCGGCGTAGTCCTTTCGGAAAGCTGAATATAATGCATGTGATGACATTTTAGCAACAGTGCCAGAATATCAGTTCTCAGCAAATTGTACGCATGCGCCAGTACTTTTTAGTTAAAACGTCTTCATAATCCCTCAACAGTTGAAGAATTAAAACATTGTAACGGCACAGGCAAGATGCCAACCAATCTAGTGGTATCTAAACTATGTTCAACAGCGTTTTTTTCACCTAAACAGCAATAAACCTTGAATGGATTATGAACTAATGATTGGTAAATTGCGAAACCCTATTTGTCAAGCCACAAATAAATCGTGAAAAATTGCAAATGGACACATCGCCACATTGCAACAATAGCAAATCTTCATGCCCCATGCATGAGCATAATTTTTGAATTCTCCAGGAAAGTAAACGAACTAAATGCACTAGCTAAAAGACATTGAGACCAACTGCACTCCACTAGAGTACGCTAGTGGGTGAATAAATGGCAGTTGTCCTTGTAATCAGCACAAATCCCTCCACCATTTCCAGTTTTGTGGGCCCTTCGGCGCTTCACTGCTTTGAATTTTAAACCATTTTGGCTTGTCATGATAAGGAAAGGAAAGCTCGAAACGGCACTATCTTTTAAGTTTAAGGTTCAAATTACCTAGCTTCGCTATTTTTTTGATCACAAGAGCACACTGATACCTCACTTTAAATTAATACTTAGCATGCTACTAGCATTTCTTTCGGTATTTTGACGCACGAACAACCACAGTACAGAAGCGCGTACTCCGTTCGATTAAATAGTGCAGAATTTGGCAGGTGTCCGAGTGTGAAGCTAATTCGCGAATGGAAGTGGTTTGGGCAAAGAAACCTCGAAATCCGCCAGAGTTGCCGAGGAAGAGGTTTGATTTGTACTTCTCCGCTATCCTCTCTGTTGCTGCCAACTTATAAATCAACTGAAATAAAAATGCCATTTATTCAAACATGCAGGAAATCAAAAGTCGCTAAAATTTCAGATGTCTGGTAGACCTTTTTGCATATTGAACTCACCCAGCATAAACCATATAAAAGAAAGTTTGCTTCAAATAAACTAACATTTGATGTGCGATAGAAGTTTCATGAAAAGATTTAATCTGAACTGCTTTTAAAGTTTCGAGTTTGATTCACATTTGCTTGACTACATAAAGCGCCTGCTTTTAAGGGCTACGCTTCTTTCATAGTGTACAATTTGATACTCTCGTCGGAACTGAGTTGGCCCACTTACTTCAAAATCGTCAGAAACGCTAGAATCTATACAAATTTTAACAATAAACAGGGTTTGTTGGAAGTCACTTATCCTTTCAATCAGAAAACCCATATTTACAACCATCTGAGTGGCACCTGGCGCATACCTTGAGAGCGTTAACCTTTGCAGCTCTGTGCATCCTTTCGTTGGGAGCGAGAAGGACAGAGTAGATCTTCTCTACCATTTCCCGTTCATAAGCGAAGAGAAGGAAGGCATCACCGGGCGGAGCATTATTGAGGATGTGAGAGATAAGAACAATCACCTCTGCTATCTAAAGTCGTCGGAGGAGATAGGCACGGGCAGTGAGACTGCACATATGCTGGTACATTAGAGAAAACGTTCGCCACTCGACACTGGCACAAAAGGACGACACTTGGAAGGATAGTCCTAATTCTTCCGCTATGATAACGCTAAAATGTCGTCCTTAACTCAGAAGTTATATGACTTGTTGTTTTCGGTTTGATAATTTGCAGGTGGCTTAAGGAATAAACCTGAACCAACACGAAGGTTTTGGCCACTAATTCTATGCTGCTTCTGCGATCTCATTGTCCAACATTTAGTTAGACACACTAGCTACTATTTCGCAGACTAAAGCACTTTATCACTACAAATAGTTCAAATACATAGGACCAGCATGTGGATTGACTGAAGTATAGTTTTACTAGATGCAAAGTGCACTCAAGCATAACATGAAATCTACAATATTGTCCAAGTTAAAATGGATTTGACAACATAAAGCAATCACTGGTCTGGAAGAACATATATTAGTTCAAGGAATAAAACTTAAATGGACCTACCACATCCGGGTGAGCAGACGATTCCAGGAATGCAAAGAGTGAACGCAGGTTGCCCTTTGAGGCATCTTTGGCGCAAAGGACACGAATAATTGAGTAGAGACCCTGTCGAATATACCTCGTCGTAATGTTGTAGGCTTCAAATAGAGACAATTCAACTGAATCTCTTGCGTTCGGGGGTAGCAGGGAGAAGACTGGCTTTAATGCCTCATTGACCATCTTCTTTGGTCTAGGAGAGTTGAAAGGCAAAGTGAGGTTAACTACTTGTATTATCATCCAAATGTGCTACTGTACGCATGTTGCATTCAAATACAAGTGTACAATAGGCGTCGACAGCGTTCATGCATGAAATCCCATTCTCTTGTAATTCATGAGCAACAACTCAAACCAACAGCAAGCTCCAGCAACGGGTAAGGCGAATTACTCCTCACCTACCGAGCTCATAACAACTATCCATTTGTTTTGTATAACAGCCCTTAGTCTATCATTGTTACCTTTAGTTCGTCACTTTTCATAACAGTGAGTAGTTTTCAATCTACCAATTGCATCACCCACCTAATCATGCTCTTCTAATGCATACATCCAGAAAGTGTGATGCTTCAAAGGAAATCTTTTGGAATAATAAAGTAACGAAGGCATATCTATATGGATACAATGTAGACAGAGGAAAATATCAACCGTTAATAGTAAGACGGCAGCCACGGTAGCGTCTATCATCACAAGTCCAAATTTGTGTGAACCCATAGCGCAGTTGAATCTTCAGACCTGTCACAAAACTGTAGTAGCGGGAACGAGGAATTCTAGAAGTTTCCTCTGTTAAGACTAAAGGAAGGTAAAGGAGGGAGCAATGGTGTGAGGAGAGTGTAACCAAAAACACCTACGCAAAGTAGAAACCGGCCGCAGCGAGGAGTCTGGATATGGGCAGGTGGCCACGGTAGGTACTACGAACTGTTTTGGCCTTTTTGAGAAGATGTCGCACATGCTGAAGAGTGGCAACAGGCGAGCACCGGGACCAGAGGGTCCAATCAACGAATAGTTGCTTTACGAGAAATGTCCAGCGCACTCGGAAGGTCTCTCGCGCTGTCCGCTTCTCCTCCACTTGTTGGCTTAACGATACAAAGTCACTTGATGCCTCCACTCGACTATTCAGATCAGTGAGCACCGAGTTCGCACACAAGTCCACCGTACTGTGGAAGTTAGTCACCGCGTTGGCGTCTAGCTGCAGAGGGTCGGTCTACCGAGGGAACAAAGGTACACTATGAAGGCAAAGATACATCAAGTGCAAAGGAATTATCAGTGATAATCTACATTTATTTATCGCTACTGTAAATAGAAGCCACCAATGTACAAATTAAAGCCTGCTATTAATAAATGGTGATTCGTCTTGTAAGTATTTCCATCTGGAACGCGAGAAAATATGCGTTTACAAAAATTACAAGAACGCCATTCTTCAAGTAATTCACAGTCGGTTCAATGTAAAGCATGCATTTTGGAATATTTTTGCATTTAATTTGGCGACGCGTAATTGAGCGGTGTAGTGATCGCACCTAAAGCAGTATCTGTAGAGCTCAAATGAAAATAGTTAAGATCAAATTTCTAACTTCTCAAATAGATCTGAGCATACAATAGCCCAGTATCTTTCACCACAACAGCAATCATACAGGTGGCTTTTCTGCGAGAGCCATTTTTCCATATTTAAAGGCAGGACTTACAGAGTTAAGCAGATGTCCCATAGCAAGAATGACACTTGGATGAAGAAAGTTTAATCGAACGCGTGTGTCAGCTTGGAAAATGGTTTTAAAGAAATTAAACAAGACCGAAATTCGGCTTGTTGTGCGACCAGTCGCTAAAATTAAATAGAAAATAATCTGTTGCATAGCAGCGTACCAAACCTGAAGTAATGGAACTAAATGACTATAATAGTGCAGTAAAGGTTTATTAATTAGTTTTCAAGTTATGCCACTTCGCAACTTTTAGCATTGCTGATGCCCGCCTTTGTAGTTAAAAAAGGTCATTAATATCAGCAACGTATTACCAGGTATATTGAAAGAAGTGAAAGATTTGGAGGTTTTCAGAAGAGTTGTTGCCATTTGAAAGATCTCAATTGAGGCATGTAGAACTGTCTGTTCTGGTGTCTCGTCCATCATAGCATCCGTACTCTGTATCACTCTCGGCTGCTCCGACACTAGAGGCGGCTCCACTTCCAAGGTGCTGAACTGCTCTGTGCTGCCAAGAGCCTCACGAAACTCCTTCATCGCTGCAAACAATTCGTCCAAATCACGGGACAGTACCTTTGCTTTGTCAAAATCGCGCTGGGAGTTGCTAATCATATCAAACAACGGTAATAAAAATTGCAACCCTCCGAGTCGGTAGATGGAATCCTTTGGAGGAGATAAAACACGCATACTTAAACGATTTAAGTAAAATCTGGTGTAAGTGGCGAAACTTACGACAAGAGTAGTGGACGAGAGTCGAACGGCACCGTGAAGGTACGCCGGCAAATGATAGGGTTCGCAAGTGCTGCCGTATCCAATAAGCGGACTGGACTGCCCCACCCCACTCAATGCCAAATCTAGGCACAATGTACTCGCATCGCTAACAGCTTTTGCGTGATAATAAAATAAAACCCGCTGTTGGGGGTTCCGCAGAATGAGATCTGTCACCAATGTGCAGGTGTTCTCCCCTGAAATTTCAAACAAGCAACTATGCATGAAAATTGATGAACGTTTGTGGGGTCCAATTTTTTACATATCCTTAGTCTCATACGCTTTGCAATCCAATCAAGATGGAGCATGCATATTAACTATTCCAAGAGGGTTTAGTGAGCTGTATTTGAAGGATGATCGAATTCGGATTTGCTTTTAAAAAGAGCACTGGTTAGTTACGTTATGTTAGCTTTATTTTAGGCTTCTTGGAGTTCGGTTACTACTAACATATGTGTTGAACAGGACCAGGTACTGATCAGAAGTATATTCTATTAAACAAAGATACTACTACGGTACTAAATATGGAAAACGATTAAATAGAGCTATTGCAAAACAATACACGTTTGCCGAACTTTCACACTAAAAAGATGTCAAAGAAATCGGTACTTCAAGGTACTAAATAGGGATACAAAAGCTGCTTTATCGTCACACCCGTGTACGTGCACTGTGCCGATGGTAAGTGGTCTGCAAATGCGCAAACAATTCCAAGTCTGCAGGAGTTACCGACTTCGTGGTGATGATACATGCACAGAGTGATGACAATCATGTGTATGGCTTGACGATTATGGGTTTCAGTCCCGCTTTCGTGGTTAAATTTGTTAAGAGTCAGTGCAAACTTTGCACCCAGCATGTAGGTTGTAACCACTGCGGACTTCCTACTTTATGGGAGAGGATGTCCATTAATCCAAAAGATGAGCGTTTCACTCAATTGAAAGGGTATGTGGAAACGCGGTCTCTAGAAGCCTGTGGCATGCACACATGCACAGGCACGGGATCACGTGACGCAGGAGGGAAAGGCAAACACAGGAAAGCTTCTGCTCACACACGCATACGCCCTATGTTGATGCCACCCGCGAAACCTTCAAATAGGCCGTTTGTAATTCCTTGATGAGGTCGAGACATAAATAGCTGCGTCCCTGCTCATGCTTAGTAGTTGAAAAAGTTGTGGCACCATAAAATAGACGCAAAGTAAAAGCAAAGCTTGAGAAATAAACTTGAGCAGCAATTTTTGCAGCTGAACCAGTTGGGTGGAATAGTGGGTGGAAGATAAGCCCCACGATAAGCACTTCAGCCGTCCCAATCGAGCTCATCAAGCTTTTAAATCATCTGTTTGATGAAAGAATCCGTTACTAGGTAAAGGCTGAGAAAATAAATTTATCAACTGAAAATAAAGTGATTATTTTCAATTATTGATTCAATTTCTAGTTTATCAGTTGATGAGACGTTGCGTTTCCATTTCCGTTTTGCAGAAAATCACAAGGATTGCCGTTTGAAAATCTCAAAACTTTCAGTTTGAGAAGTAGTATATTAAAAGCCCTCAAAATTCATTTTGTGACTACAAAACTTTCCAACAGAGAAAGATTAAAATTGAATTTTGCTCATAAGCTTTAGTACTAATTCAAAACCATAGAATTCACTTTTCTGTCCTACTCCGGATCCATCTGGCAAGCGCCAGGAGCTCTTTCATCTCTTGATCTTGCTTGCAGTTATAAGAGTTCTCTTGGCCGTGGCAACACGAAACAGGCTTTGCACTGCAGTATCTACGATTTATGACACTTATGAAGCATAAAAGAGCTGCGGGTTTCATTTTAAAATTGCATGACTCTCAAAATCAAATAATTAGTCTTCAATTTATGAGATACTTTCGCTCCAGATTACTAAAACACTTACTCTTGGGCAAAGGATTTTGCAGGGGTGCTTTCAGGGAATGGAAAATATTGAAACATCATCATTAGTGATGGCATTGAAAAGTTTGCACAGAGTGAGCATATTTTAAGCATTATGAATCAATGAGTGAATGCTAGTTAAATTTGTACAATTGAATTGTGAGTGCCAAAATACCCACTCTATGAATATTTTAATGCTTATCTTCTTAGAGAAGCACAGCCATCGTCCCTAATGAATTGGATTCCAGTCTAATCAAGTGAAAGCCTGAAGAGACGAATAGATAGAACGAGGCATTCCAAAACACTGCATACCTCCCTGAACTAGCCAGTGGATGAAAGCCTCGGAGGCAGGATCGTTGAAGACGGCGGCATAAGAGAGACGTCCACGGAAGGCGTTTAAGGGACCCCAGAGAGGACGTTCCTCACCAATGCTGACTTGTTGTGGACCGAGGAGCTTCTTGGATGCTACACCCCGATTGCCAATACCGAGACTGAACCATGAAGCGGACTCTTTCCCTTTTGTTGACTTCGCATTCAATGCTTTGGGCGGTAGCTTCAGTGTGAGCGCAGAGTAGCAAATTTCCTCCACCCAAAGCGGACAGCCTCCATAGTGAAATAGAAGCAGGTCCTGGGAAAAGTGTCATTAAAAACCCATGTTCACTAATTTTACTGACAAAGTCATTCGTTGAAACTAAAACGCGTTGCTAAATTAGCAACTTAACGCGATATTAACATAAATTCACGAAATCACTTCATGTTCTTCGAGTTTAGAAGAACGCCGAATTAATCTGTAAAGTTTTTCTAGTCAGGTCGTTAAATTTGCACACTCGCATTTCCATGGTTTGTGTTTATAGACTTTAGTATTCAGGCTGTGAAGAAAGAGGAGGATGCTAATAAGCATTTGTGCATATGCGGTTCGTATACTCCTGCGGCGTTCGCAAAATTCTTTGAATAGATGTAAACATCAATAAGGTTTCCAGAATGACGTTTTAAAGTGCTACAATTTGATAATTTTGGTTGTTTAAATTGGGCGCACAAATAATGACCAATGTCGTTTTGCAAGTAAAAAAAACATTACACAAACCAAACTTTAACGAGTGGTAGCTTTAACAATCCGACTAGAAGTGGACCTACTTCCTTGATGATGGGGTACCGGAATTCCCCTTCAAATACCCGGTCAACGTTCACATAGACTGTTAGGATGGGTTTTGCGAAGAAGCTCTTGCTGTTTGAAAACACAAAGGAGAGAGCTGTCCACTTGTTGCAGGGAATGAGTGAGGAACTGCAGACCTGAAATGCCAAGTGTTATTAATGAATTTGTGGCTTATTTGCGGTTAGTGAAAAGTATTCGGCAATAGCTTCCAACTCCACTTTTTCCTCTTAGAATTCACTATTTCACTGATTTACGATCGAATTTGGTTAACTGGAAGGTAGAGGGTGTAAAACTCAATCGTGACTTAAAAAATTAGTGGACTCTGAAAAACAACACGGCACAATTTGGTCAAGAATTTACTTTCAATAAACATCGGCTTGTGTAGTCTCTACTCTCCACCATCTTCTATTAATATTCTAAGCAAAATCCTTTTCCATAGTTTCTTAATAGAATTGAGGAAAGAAGAGCACACCTAACGGAGCGCAGTAGAATGCTTATCACCAAAAAGCGATGTGGTATAAAAGGCATCCTTAAATGTTCATGGCATAGAGCTTGGTTTTACATTGAAAAGATTAAAGGAGGAGTTCATGTTGTCTTAAATATGAGGTGGGAATCGACCGGTCAAATCATTATTGTTTTTAACTGGATGTTCACTCATTAAAACATGTGTTACATCAACCTTGAATGTTAAGTGGTTTGTAAAAAATCCTTTTGCGTCACCCAGAAAGTTGTCTAGAATAGGCGAAAAATGCGTTAAGCACAAATAAGTAGGATAGACCAAGGTGGTGCCAACTCATAACTTGGTTGGTAAATCAGATCCTTAAAAAGGATTCATTTTTTCGCGATATTTAAGAGTTGGCTCAAGTATAGGCAGTTTCAATTCAATGACGTGCACAGCCTCTCAATCCTGCTATCTTAGGTGCCTGTATGCACCGACGCGGGCGGCTGGGGCGATTCAGAGGTCATTTGCAATGCAAGTTGATTCATGCTAGATCAGAGGACTGCGCCACTAGTTCCACACACGTACGCATGTTCCCACCCTATCGCCATCCAAAACGGGATAAGTTGTCCGCGAGGCATTTTACGTCAGACCACCAAATCACCCTGCCAACGAGATTAAATATCAATGCGGACAAGAGAACAAGGAATGCCAACACTCTTTTTTCGAAGGGAGGCAATCAGATAAATGACCTACAAAATTTGGTTTAGCCAAGAACTGGGCCTAGCTAACAGAATAACATACTAAAAGGTGTCAGAAGTATAAGAAATGGCAAAAGTGATTAAAATTAAACAAATAATTTTTTCCCAATGCTTGAAGCATTTATCAAGTTACTATCTAAATGTATAAAACTTTTGACTTTTAAAAGGTCAATTTGCAAATCATGTCCTCCTCTACGGTAAGTTTGGGTCAGCATATTCAAATTCTCGGCAACTGAAAAGCTCAGTATATAGAAGTAGTTCGTAGAAGTAATGGGCGACACACCCTGTGCTAAATGTTTGGACTACTCATTTAAAAATTTCGCATTTCCATTGAAGACTCGCCGTTCACCCAACTGACTTCAATGTCTGGCGTAGAAGTAAAACTAGAGCTGTCGAACGACAATGCTGCAACCTGAGCAAGTGTCAAGTGGAACTGTTTAAAATATACTTCAAGTGGATAGGAGAATTTGTTATTCTGGACAGTGTTTTTAACCATTGACGAGAAAATATTAATTATGCAAAATCGGTGCCTCCCAATTTGGATGCGGTGGTGACGCTTTTAATAACAACCTTCGACATGGAGGGAGGTGTGAATTGGTCTTGGAAAGCACATCAAATGGGTGGTACGATGCTTAATTTAAACTATGCAGTATGCTGACAATGGCATATTTTCGAAACCAAAAGGCACGGAGGATTTCGGGAAGGCCTTATCAGCCATATGAGGTCCATCGAAAGCATCCACCACCTAGCACAAGTACTTCAAGTAAATAGCATCACTACGTTGCTTCATCAAAACATATTTTCCTGGACGTTTGAGGTAAGCAGCTCAACCTCGATGCTGCTTGTTGATAGACTAATAATTGAATAACAGTTCAGTGTGAAATAGATGGTGATCTACCTCAAAACGGTGAGATATTTTTGTCAAATACAAACAGGCTCACGCACAAAATGGAACACTTTAAATTACAGCTAAATACAGTTAAAAAGCGCCAGTGTACAGAGGTGAGTTTTTGTGGTGAGTAAAGTATACAAGCTATAGTTTCCTCACAACTTTATTAAAATAATTTTCAGTTCTAGACAAAGCTAAAGTAATCACGCTTTATTAGTTAGTGATATCCTTATTGAGAGGTAAGGTAGTTCTAAATTCCTTATTAGCTCGTAGAAAACAAGCTAAATTCATAAATAATGCAAATGGCCTTTGAAGTTATCTCTGAGTAACTTTGCGTGGACATTGAGGAGGGCAACATACAGCACAACACATGAAATCATGAATTGCTCAGCAATAGTCAGAGATAAATTGTTAAAAAACAGCAGAATGTTGCAATAGCGAAGCCAATCTCCCCTTTACTTGTTGTGTGCTAAAATTTAAGCCTTGGAACACAAATCTAACTAATAGAGACGAGATAACAAAATTAATGCTTTGGGGAAAACTTTAGCTGTAAGTCTAGAATAGAGTTACGTGACGAAATAAACAAAGATAGATGCTTCATTTCGCATGAAGAAAAATTCCTTTGTCTAATTCAGTTAAAACCCCTGGGACAACTCAAATGCAAATCATACGAACGTGAAAATCGGTGGAAAGTTTTGCCGATGATATCAAGACTACACTGACTGCATAAACATAATAACGAAATGTGTGAAAGTAGAGCGCATCCACCGGTTGCGAGAATGGGCACAAATGCGGCCATGGGGAAGGCAAAAATGAATCCCTTTGCTCCACTTGGCAAGAATCGGTGTGAATTGTGTAGGTATATCCATTTTTTGCCACAAAAATATTAAATTTTAATTTTAAATCCAACCCTGAGACGTATATGATTCCTTTACACAATTATAAACCAACTACTACTACAGTTTTCAAAAGGCACACGCACTTGCATTCCCAACCAAGTGCGCATTTGTGGTGAGCGCTTTCAGACAATCCAACTAAGGTACGCATCATTGGAAAACTTTTGTCATGTCGGGTGATCATAGGTAAGTGGGGTGGACAAACGAGACAATGGCAATCAATGTAAGATCGTCGAAGGTGTGTTGCCCAGATAAAGGGTGCGACACCGAAATTTGCTTTCACTTCGAACTTTGAAACGCGAAAAAGAACAGGACTTTGGTTCAGCCACAGTTCTACAGGAAACGAGCACTCCCAGTCAGTACTTTCTACAACTATTAACAACTGAATAGGTGGTTTCGTGCATATAACAATATCTGATACATTATGAAGATTTATTACTATCAGACTTACTTGTTATTTCTGAACTTGTAAGTGGATTATAAAATATGCCTGAAGATTCGCCGCATTGCTGGCCATGAAACAGCTGCATTTTTAAGTGCTAAACTCTCTAGATCATAAATCAAACCAGATTGCGTTTTCGATAACGAGATGTAGAAGGGAAAAGCCAAGGGACAAAGTTGTGGAGGAAGTGGCTGTGTCAGAAACTATGCATTCAATAGCGGATACGCCCAGTGGATGAAGACATATGCCACGGATTGGAAACTCTTCCATACCTTCAGCCTTATATTAGCACAATAGTCAGTTTCCACTGAAAGTTGCTACACAGCCACGGTAAAAAAAATAAGTGGTTGGAAGATACGTGGTTCAAAAAATCGGCTGATGCATTGTAAATTTTATTACTAGTACCAGTATGACTAGTACTAGTATGACCCTTCACGGCACTGACATTTGCGCGATAATGAAAATGTCAGTTCGCCAGAAGATCAACCACTTTATCAAGATCTACGTTACAAGGTGGTTAGAATGAATGACATCATAAAGGGTGTGGAGTCCAGTTAACGTGTTTCATCGTGTCACAGGTGCTACGGCTCGGCTTAGAGACAAAAGCCGCCACAAAGTCCCTCTATCAACACACAGAGAGGAGGTGGAGATAGATAAGGCAATTCGCCGCCAAAGAATTCCTATTTGAATTACTGAAATACCCTTCAGGGTGCAACTTTACTTGTGTACTGTTGAGGGAGGTAGAAAATCACCTACACTGTGAACTGAACCCCAAATGGGTAGCATTAGTTTTAGACTCCAAGTATCAATAAGCAGAAACAACACTCAATACTTAAGCCTACTGTTATCACTAGAATGCCATTAAAATATCAAAAAACGGTCTCCTAAATCATCATAAAAGACGTCGCTTGAATCAACAGATAAAAGAATAATTAAAGTCGTTTCTGGCTGATGCAAAAGCTGCCCTTTCCAGTTATCACAACAAAACACAATTTCGATATGATAAAAATGTCCATTTTTAATAAAATCAACCAAACTCGGTCAAGAGTACATTGGCCATTAAAAGGAAATCAATCGAAGCTAAGGAAAAAATTAGCTCACCGAGACATAGTAGAACTCTCCGGAGTGTGCTGTGGCCACAAAGAGTTCTCCCGTGGAAGAGAGAAAGATTTCTAGACCGTTTCCAGCAACAGAAAGCATTCGAAGGAGGCAGCTACGTTGGGGTCCCAACAAAGTGGATCGAAAAGGAAGTGTGTCGAAGTTGATCCAGAAAAAGAAGGTCAAGCCTGAAACGCCTGGATAAATTGATCCGCTGTCCGTGTTAGCTGCTGTCTGGTCCTGATCGCTACCTGGTTCAGGACTCTTGAGAAGGAAATCGCTGAGGCGTGTCCTACCGATGAAAGACATACACATAGCACCAGTTTTTGAGGAAGGCGTAGTCCTTCCACTCTGAATGCTACCTCAGTTAGGAATCCAGTCAAAACATGTTGCTCTTTTTCAAACCATTCATATTTACTGTACTTGGCATTATTTGGTAGAATTCATAACTGCAAGTTACCACGGTCATGTAAATAATAATAAAGCTAATTTAAGGTTTAAATCAAGTTTAATTAAGCCAGGCAATTAGATGATTTTTTTACAAAATAAGCAGGCTAATATTTAACATAACGAAAGTCATCTATTTCACAGCCTCATAGTCAACCATCTTCCCAATTGCAGCACCTCACTCCAAGGCCACGCAATACTTTTCAAAAAACATTGCGTAATAATTATAAAAACGTACTCATGTAAACTAAGCTGATTACCAAGTTTCTGAACTCATTGGTCCGAGCAAAAAGTTAGCGCATCTAATTGACACGAAATTGCTTGTGCGTTGGATAACAATGCCGCCAAATAGAGTTCGCAGAGAAACGAAAAAAATTAGACGTACATGGCAGAATGGTCATCGATCTCCACTGAGGGAACAATGAGAAGACTATCGGTGGGACTTTCGAATTCAAACCAGGAGAACAGTCCATTCGGTTGACCCAAGACTGGAGATTTCGTAGGTCGAATTATATTTGTTAGAGTCTGAATAAAATTGATCAAATTTCATACCTTTTTAGTTCAAGATACCAAGCTTGGTAGGCTTCTGCATCTTTGTAAAGGGACTCAGGCGAGTAGTTCTCCAGCCAAAAGTATCTATTAAATGCCCTTGATGCAGGATGTGTTCAGAATTTCGGAATGTAAGTGCACGTGCTTGCACGTACCGCATGGACAAAACCGCCTTTTTGGTCTCTCACAAAAAATATTCAATAAAAATTTACAAAAAGGAAGTACTGTGAGCCGGCCAAAAGAAATTTTCTTATTCTTCGGTTTGATTCAATGAATTTGTGCATAAATTAACAAAGAAATTGTGAATTTTCCTCACTCATACACACCACTTCTTTCATCAAACTCATTTCGCCAGCAGGGAGTGTAGAGGTACTATGGGAGAAAACTACATTTCGTCAAAACAACTATTCGTTTTTACCTCAAAAGCACATTTGAGTAAAACTATCAAACCTCCAGTGTTTAGCTTAAGCAGGCTTCACTACCGTATCTGCTAGCTGGTTACATTAACGGTGGATGATGACGCTCCACGATCGTTGGTATCAAGTCTAAATTGATCTAAATGTGCTAAATTAGATCTCTTTTACAACTTAAACTCACTTTTAAGGAAAGATATTCAGCGCCTAAGGAAGGGTACTCGTTTACCTATGAGTTACAGTCAATGGCACTTGTAATCGAAGGTTCGGGGAAAAGTGCTATTGTATGAAGAACAAATTGGCGGGGCCGCCACACATTCATCAATTGACTGAACTCACATAAATTAAAGTTCAATGAGGTCCCTCGACTTTGTGTAGCCAACGAACCAGCGGTTAATGGAAAATTGTTCGGCTAAGCCAATATTTTAAGGTAAAGCGGAAAATATGCAATATCTTGAAAAACTGGCACCTCTCTAGAACATGTATCTCGTGAATGCTGACCAATCATTAATTACTTTTAGTTTAGATGGCACCACGGATTCCGTTAATTTACGTAATATGAAACAACTTGGCAACCCTTCAAATCAAAGATAGAACGAAAACAGATCACCAGTTAGGGGCATTATTGGTAAAATTACAAATGTTCACTCCAACACCACCCTCAAGGCCATAAGAATAAACAATTTAAACTTGGTAATGAGAAAACCTCATGAAATGGCCGCCACTGCTATGGTGAGTTTAATCACGACTGGCGGAAGTGAAATTGGCAGAAGAAAAACATCTGCACATGCGCATTGGCATTTTGGTTTCTTAAAATTGTCTTCAACTAAGGCACAAAAGAGGTAAACGTCGAGCTCACCCTTAACGCAAAGGGGAAAGCTTTCGATTTCAAAACATTCCGCTATATTTTGGATTGGGCAAACTGAAGAATAGACAACCATCTTGGCAAGCATCGGGGTTTGGGTATTTTCAACGGCTAAAATCATTTGCAGACATAGGTTACTAAGTAGATGAAGTTATGCTCTAAAAACAGAGCGAAAAACCGTCGGCACGAAGATACATTTGAAATATACTCTCGCGGAGAGAAACATAAGGAGAGAGTTATTAAACCCTTACTCGAAGTACTATAGCTGTCTTGTTCTTCATACAGTCCTGCCGCAGCAACGAAAGGATGGAAGCAACGTCTTCCAAGGGTGCAGAATGTTGGCCAACAGTTTTGAGGAGGATTAGGAGGTAATCAATCAACTGACTAATCGTTCTTTTGAAGTCATGGCTCGAAATACCATCTGCCTGCAATTACAATACCAAAAAAGAAATGAAATTACCTAAATCTACATAGGTGCATGCGTATACATAGACGTAGGACTTTGAAACCTGCTATTTGCAAAGCAATTAGACAATACCGTACCCCAGTAATTGTTTTGTTTTAGGTATGAGTGTTCTGTCTTGAAATTCATAATAGGCATAAAAACTGCTTGCACTGAAAATTAACTAGCCGGGCCTTCCAAATGCACCAATTCCATGTAGCTTTCAAACAGAGCAGCATCTTAAGCTATTCTACCACTTAATTGGTAGGCGGAACAAAACTGTCTCGACATGTGGTGACATTGCTTTGTTATTCTTTACCCATCGTCCGACGTATCGAAGCCTACTGAACGATGAAGGGATGCAAACACAAAACGACGAGTAAGACTTGTGGCTTAGACTTTTAGAAGGATAACCGTTTAAACCATTCGGAGTTACACAGAAATTTGTTCGTATTTTTAGAAATATGAATCATGCTAGGTCAAAGCGGAGCAGGTTGTTAGTTAATTAAGCTGATAGATGGAAATGGTACACTAGGTGATGGAATTACAGGATGTGATCATCAAAATATAATTTTACCCGTCTTTAATAAAGCTATTGCTGGAACAAGAATTAAGAATGAGGAATGTGTCAAAACCCTATTTAATTAAGCTTTTAAGCCCAAATGAATCTGCTTCACGAATTAAAACAGTTCATCATTATTGCAAAAACGCCCCCTCTCTAGTGCTGTACACAATTGGAACAAACTATAATAAAAGTCTAAGGGTTGCTGTTCTCAAAAATTCTTAAACTCCATGGCTGAAATTAAGTGGCTAATAAAACCTACTATTTTGAAGGGCATATCGTTAGCAAACTCATCCCAGCTCATGAATGCTCGGAGAAGGTAGGGTGCAATGACGCCTCGTATAAAGCCACTATTGGAGGTCTCATTCAGGCTCTTTCTGCCACTACTGTTATCTTGAGAGAGGGCTTCATGGGCGATCTCAAGGCAGGCAAAGGCCTCGCTGGTGGCCTGCGACACGTCTGAAAGTACTAGCTCACACGCTAGCGATACGAAGAGACCAAAGGCGTTACCGTCAACAATCGTCTGCAAAGTAGATGCCTTTGGAAGACCATCATTATCCGGGCTAACATCGTAGAGCCAGGGAATGACTGCAGATCCGTCAGCCTAAATAATAGCAAACTATCAAGTTCTGAAATAATGCAAGCCATGTAACTGGCTACTGAACACTTCTGGTAAAACCCAATCTCAATCAAAATCCCTTTCAATAAAAATCTACACACTGAATCATCCGGTAATTCTTTGGGTAAAACCAAATGAATGTTTGTAAATAGACATACATGAATCTCATAGGGTCCAATAACCAAAACTTCCTCGATATTTTCAAGAGTTCGATAAAGCAAAGGATGATTATCATAATTCATTTAGCCTACTTTATTTTGTGCATAAAAAATATAATGTTGGAGATTCATTGAGTTGCTTAGCTATTTGAGGGAACTTATAAGGAGGTTCCGGTTATCCTAAAAAATATCATCGAGGACAAATGGTGTGTGCTTGTGGTCAGTTTGAGGGGAGGTAGGTGGGGGCAACAAGGGGCAGGGGAGCGGTGGCGCGAGCGACGCTCACCCCGCCCTCGGCCAACATCCCGTTAGCCCACAGTGTCCAACGCTCTCTTTCAAATTATGGCACGCAATCAGATGAGTAAGAGCAGGTCCACCTCAGAAATGCAAATAGCATTATTTGCTATTCAAATGTTTCAGTTTTGTGAGTTAAAAAAGGCCGGTTAATTATGCATTCATATTTAATGCGTACAACTGGGTCCGACTAATTATGGTCGAAAATGCTAGTAGCAGAAAGTCTCGTATTTTCCTTGACACTTAATCGGTATGTTGCGGCATCATGGCTTGCATTATCATTGTCCGCTACCACCATAATAATGTCACTCTGAAGTAATAGGTAGGATGCACTTCCAACTACGCAAAATCTTCCTCACATTTATATTTAGATGTCGAAAAATACTGGTAAATGAAGTGATATATTTAGTTATGATGTCGAGAATTTCATGCATGCAACCAAACTGTACTCGGCGGCGTCTGTTAGTGACCGGGAGCGTTGTTTGGTGAAAAGCAATGTAGAACTAGCAACAACTTTTCCGTTTTGCTCCATCGCGTGCGTGACGCCGAAGGAGGGCGTCAGCATAGAGGCTGGCGTTTCTCCAAGAAGTGACACCGCGATGCTGATGCAGAGGTGGCAAACAAACTTACTAACGCATTAACACTTCAAGGGAGGCAACGTGTTTTCCTATGCTAATTGAAATCATTTTGGAGGTGGATAAAAATAATTTTAATAAATAAAACACAACGACGACAACTTTTAATAAAATACGCGCCTACGTATTGAAATTTAGTTGATGAGAGGAAGACAAGGGGCCTAGACCACGTAGACTCCAAAGAGTGACTGAAGATCTTAACGCTAAAACGATACATTAGAGGCCTTATGCGGTTAATAAATGAATAAATGATAAACGATGCAACTGTCAATCTTTGAATATTTCCCAAAACATTAATAGCCCCTTAAAATACCTTAACCTCACAGTGAAGTATTTTACTTCAACGACCAATTCTAGTAACGGTACTACCGAACGATTCACATTTAGTTTACAGGCAATCCTGCTAGCTGCCACGATCAAATAGATATTAAAATAGATGCGAAGAATATTTTCAGTTTAATGTATTACCTGCACGCCATTCTGACCTTATAATTCGGAATCTTGATAACAAGAAGCTAGCTTTGAGTAGAACAGTGGTAAGAGTTATGTTTTTCTGAAAGGTACTACTATGTTCTTTGATTCGCATAATGGTAAAGTAATTTTGTGGATTAAACCCTGTAAATCTGCACTAATTTTGCCCAACTGGCGAGGAAAGTAGAGTGCCAACTAACTAACTGGACATGAAAATGGACCACATTAACACAAAAAAACTGCATAAGCAGTAGGCTAAAACGATTTGCAAAAAATGCTTGTGCAAGGGATGCTGCTTCTGCATCAAGTGAGGAAAAATGCATGATTCCAAATTCCTCAAACATACCCATGAAAAGATGGCTCTCAGAATTCCGTATATGCCTTTTTTGGTTCCATTCATTTTCAGAAGACGTTCCTTTAGCGTCACCAGGATTTGTGAGTAAAGCCCACATGAAATGGCCTCTTTTCTACAAACACTCTTGTCACTTGAGAAGCCGATCGGACGCAACAGTTCTGTGGAGGCATTCTGGGAGGGCAGGCGAAGTTCAATCTTTACTCGGGTTGTTGCAAGTACCAACGCACCCATAAGAGCTGGAATACAGTCATCCACCTGATCTTGGGAAAGGGTTCCTTGGAACACAGGGAGGAGTAAAGGAAACTGAGAGACTATTGCCATCTTGAACAAGGGAGAAGTCTGCAGTAGGACGGCCATACATACTAAAGGAAATGACGGTCATTTTCATTCCTTGTTGAATGAATTAAAGCAGATTCCAATGCGCTATTTCAAGTGTAAAGCTAGCAGTATAAGCGTAAGCTGTGTCAATTTTGCATATGGTTGTTTGTAAAAAACATTTTAATACCATCAACCAAATTTCTTCTTTTCAAAAGGGAGCGAATAGGAACAACTACTTAAAGTGTTACAATTGGACGTAAAGCATTAATGAGGTCGCAGAAAATACCAATCGCGTGACTCTGAAAGCAGACCGTTGACTTTCTGAGCAAAAACTACTTCTAGTTTGAATTTGCGTTTCATGTTGGGTGCGTTCCTGTATCTACTGTTCATTAAGTCTAAGTGCATGGCACTGTCAGTATATCACTTGAATGCACGACCACAGCGGTGTGCTCTACATTGGCTTGGAACTTGCTGATGCAAAAACCACCTCGAGATAAGAATACTTGTGCTGTTATGATGGCCACTGTTACTAATTAATGTAAAAACTTACAAGCATCGTTTGGGTGGAGAAGTTTACGATTTGCAAAGACAGTACAAAATGATGTCACTGCATCTGTGGGATCAACTTCGCGCTATGGTTAAAGTAGAAAGAACAAAAAAGAGTGTTAGCATCTTATTGGCACAGCCTTTATCCCCTCCCTTAGCACCAAAATTAATTATTCTAAAGTGCGTCTTACGAGTAGAAGTGCAGCAGGGATGACTGACATCAGTATGCCAAAACTAAAATAACGAAGCTTACATGGAGCTCGTCCATGACGAAGAGCCGTTGTAACATGAAAGTGAGACACTCGATAATCACCTTTGATCGCTCTAGATCCTCATCACCTGCTGCAACTGCTGCGGTCATTAAGGATGCGAGTATTTCCTGGGTTATTGTTGTCCTTGCCGCTGTCTAGAGTTGTCCGAAAATGTTAGATTCAATTTATGGGGGCAGTAGAATTCATTCCAGGGTTCGTAAAATTCTGAAGTTTATATTACAACACTCAACTGCAGTACATATACGTAGAAAAAGACTTTCTTTAAACACACTTTCATATTGGTAATGAAGATGATTAAAGCAACCATTTTTTTCAGGGAAAGTGTCTAGTGTTAACAAATCTTGCTCGATGATTGCTTTAGAAAAAAACCAACTGAAAAAGCAATGTGGGCTATTTTCATGACAATCTGCGCACAAGAAAGTGTGTGCATTCTACTCTGATAGCCCAAGGTCAGAAATTGTGGCTTTTAAAAAGTGCATTGGTGTATCGTCCAATAAAGCCAATATTGTACATTTGACCATATAAAGCGTAAAACTAATTTCAACTAGACTAAGGCTGCACAATATCCTCCTTCATAAAAGAAGGCCCAAACTTACGGTTGTTGTAGCAACCTCTGAACACACCAAGTTGAGAACTCGTTTTAGATGTTCAAGAGGAAGTTTCGCTGATTCACTAGTCACAAATTCTACGATAAAATTGAAGCAGCAAAGTGTCATTAGTTGGGAACCATCAGCATCGAAATGGAATCATATAAATCCAGAGGAAGTGCAATATTTTTTGTCATACAAAAAACCAACTTATTTCGTCTCATATAGCAGGCTCCAATCTTTACAACTACGATATTGAAAGACAGTGTAAAAGAAAGCATTTAAAATTAAAAATCGCCTACGTTAAAAAGCAAAAACAATGAGACTAACATTTTTATGAGCCTTATTAAAATAAAAAGGGGAAGTGACTACTAATACTTTCGCCAATTTTGAATTATCCCAAAGCAACCTGATAATTCAAGGCAGCAAGCAGATTTAATGCAGCAACTCCAGAGGCGGCTTAATGGAGAAATATTTTCAATCAAAAATTCGTCCAAAGTCCACAAATCAAATGTGAAAATGCAAAACACAATTGGTATAGGAACCTACCAACCCCAAACATTGAGCGAAATTTATGTAGAAAAAAATGTGCTAACCTCTTAGCCACTTGGATGCGTAAGCGTTACCCTTTTTAGGAAGTACAGGCTCTGGTGGCAGTCGGCCAGAATGTAGTCTACAACGATGATTCGACTTCCGGTTCAAGTTAGAAATCCCTTAATATTTTGATGATTTTAAAGAATTAGTCAGAATTTCGGGGATTAGTAAATGTAGCGCACACATGAAGACAGCTTTTTTGGATTCAATCAAATGTTTACCAGGTCTCATCACATACACTTTAATCCATTTTCTCCAAGTCAATTCAGGGTCAAATAACCATTCACAGAACTTGGAGCCGAGTTCAAAGACTTCTGTCCACGAACACCTATGTTCAGAATTCTGGCTCGCATTTCGAAGGGAATGCATCAGACAGTTATCAACGGTCGCCAAGTAATCGTAAACGAGTAATTTCGAACGGTTGTCACGACGTCTGTTAAAACGTGCCAAATCATAAACAGAGGCAAATGTTAAGCCAGAAAATCCAGAGGAAATAACCGACCTTGCGATAAGGCAAATAAAGGTAAGTATTGACCGAAATCCACTGTTCCATTCGGCGGTTTCACATAACTTGGATAAAACAGAAAACACGATTTGCAGACAGTCGTCAGGAAGAGCTTCAACAGGAATGCCATCGAAGGTAGTCCTTTAATAAAAGGTAAACTGTGATCGGCTCATCAAAACAACAGCCCCTATGACTTATAAAATTATAACTTGCCTTAAATACTGCAGTTATAATAAGCCAACTTAAATAAATGCCACCTACCCAAGTTCAATGAAATCTGGTGGAACTGAGAACTGATTTCGGAGGCTTTGGGTGTATTGTTCAAGTGAGAGATAACAAGTCTAAAGCAAAAAAGCCACGAACCCTAGTAAATACATAGTATTTCACACTTCCACAATGTAAAAGTGGAGTGATGACCATTAAAATGACCATATTTAAAAACCAAACCATAACTAAAAGAATAAGCAGCAATAGCCCAAACATATTGCCGAGAAAGATAAAAATGCATTAAACCAAAAGAAAGCAAAAGTATTTGCAATGCTATAAAACACTTCGCAGTGTCTTCACCACAATTATTTGTAACTTTCCGACATGAACGCAATGTATTGCTGGAGAGTAAGAAAACGGATTGCACCCATAACACCAGGCCATAAAAAACCCGCAAATTTGCTAATTTCCTAAAATTTTTATATCTAAAAAGAAAACATAGGTGTAAGGATTTATGATGACCCTGCGTGAAGAAAAAGCCCCTGCCAAAAATACCCCTTAACTCACGAGAGAGAGAAAAAGCCGCAGAGCCATCCAGATTAATGATACAAAAAACAAATTTCAAGTTGCTGCCATAGCTTGTAGATCTTACTTCGTTTTTAAAAATTTCCCACGAAAATACTGCCGTCAGACTTGCCATCAGAACAATCTATCGCATTTTCGCTGAATCCATAATTTGGGTTAGTTATAGTACAAAGTAAAACAAATTATAATTCAACACAAAATGCTCCAATACTTCATCATGTTTTCTTTTTGTACAACGACAAGCTATGAAATGAAACTACAAAGTATCTGCCTCGCTACGCCATCACGATATTCAGTTATTTTTACACGTTGTTGGACAGCAAAATAGTAACAGTAGCAGGCCGCATTAACACTAACTGCATTGTGACTAAGATAAAAAAAGATACACATAAGTGGATAACTGACACTACAGTGGGTATTTGTTGTCTATCTGTTCAAAACGTTGACCTGCTTTCATACGGCTAATTTCCCTTTTAAGTTACCTAGCTAACTTTGCACTATTTTTCAAATTATTTCGTTTTATTTAGGAATAAATAATGCATTTGTAGCTTATTCTGCAAACCAGAGCAGACGCAAAATCTTAAAATCAATATTCTACCAAATAATACATCTTTTTCTTGTAATGTTAGGCTCAATTTCCCTCTCCAATGGTTTACAACATTACGCCTATGCGTTCTCTAATTTTTTGAAAATTAGGCGTTTCTGTGTATTGGCACAGACTTCTTGCTCTTCGATGTGCTAGCAATGCACGCCCCCCTACTGCACATTAGTTTCTTTCGACTATCAAGAAAAAATCAGGGCTGTGAATATCACAGCTCTAATCCATAGTAACTCACGGATTTCTCCGTTAGACTATATCACGACAAGTTCGACCAATTAAGCCAAACACTTAACACCTGTGAACACATTCAGATAGTTTTAAGATTTTTGTGGCTTAAATTCTGTGGACTTTATTCGAACATTACGACCGTCCTTTTAAAAGCTTATTGATGTAAATATTCGACCATAATGCGGGGTAATTGTCCCTTCCTACCCAATCATAATTGGTTGCATTACCTTCAAGCTACATAAGCTAAGGAGGAACTGTAGTGCCAAGACGTAACTAAAGTAATTCTTCTTTTTATCGCTGGTTCCGGTTTCGGTGACGAGGGTCGCCAAATTGCCACGTCTGATTGAGCGTGTTCCCCAGCCAAGTCTGCAGACCCAGCCCACTTTTGTTTGCTTTATATGCATGTATATTTTCTACTTTAGTACCACACCTTCTTTTGCTTTCCAGGAAGTCTCAGGACGATGCCGTCAATACTTAATTGATGGAAGGGCTTATTCAACACTAAGGGTCGATTCGAAAAAAACCCAGCTACCCCATAACTTGGAGGGATTTTATGCATATAAAAATTGTTGTGAATCTGAAAATACACTGAGTCGGATGCACTTACATTATTAGTTTAAGAACCGCTTTTGGCATGGATTTGTGGTAAATGACACAGCCAACTTTACAATAATTTTAATGGTAATATTACTTACTCATTTGTTCGACGATTTCCGAATACGTATTTATCATAAATAAAACTTTTACCAAAAAATGTTAATCTAGATAGCTAGACGTGCATACCTGTGATGGGATGGGCTTGACCGTAGTGCTTCCTCTGTGAACTTGGAAATATTTTAGCTCCAATCTTTGCTTTCTTTCTTATTTTTGGACCTGTGGAATTGTTTAGTTAAGCCCATAGAATTGTTTAATGTTGCATTGTGATTGCATACGCCATGGTTTTATAAGTTTTTACAAGTCTAGTGCTTGAAAAACACATGTAGCAATGCACTTTTAATATCATCTGTTAGTTTGTTTTAGCTGGTATTGTTGGCCGTTATTCGAACGTATTTGCTTCCTTCATCAATTTTGGTGGGTGGGAGCCTGCATTCCGCTATCTCTCACATATGATTTTGCACTTTCTAGACTTTCTAACACAATCTTTGACACTTCATTTGTCGTGATCCTCGTTTCTATTTATGCACTTGCGTTTTGTTTACTTAACGTTTTTTGAAACAGACAATGGAAGAGAATGATCAAACTCAGGCCGGTCCTCGTCTATGTCGTAAAGGATGCGGCTTTTACGGTAGTCCAAATTTTGATGGCTTTTGCTCGAAATGCCATCGAGATATGCAGGAAGCAAGCAAGCACGGTAAATCTGTTCCGGGCGACTTCAATGACGATATTCTAAAGTCAGGTAGGTAGATCCCATTCAGTTCGTGACTCTGTTTGTGCTAATAATTAGTCCTTATTTATAGCTAATCCTATCGTATTCGATACTTATACAGCATCGGATTCAGCGGAGTCTATTTCGAGTAAGGAAACCGGAACGGCTGAGAAGTGTTCCGTTTCAACCCCCCTTAAAGGTGCTTCAGATGATTCGAACAAAGTCAGTTCCCCAGTGAAAAGTTCGACCGTCAATAGCAGTGAAACCGAAGCTACCTCATGTAATATTTTAACTTCATTATTACGCGTGTCTAATTCCGTTTAGGTGCAAACGATTCTGCGACAAAAACGCGGCCGCGTTGCATGGTGTGCAATAAACGAGTTGGTCTTACTGGTACAGTTTTTTGTTCTCATTTCTAGTTCGTGAATCTGGTGAGAAATACGTTTTTCGTGCCGAGTACCAAATTTTGGGCCACTAGTTTTCTCTTAATTACATCGTTTTGTAAATTAAAAATTCCCATTCGCAGGTTTTACATGCCGGTGCGGCGGTTTGTACTGTACAGTTCATCGATATTCTGATTCGCATGACTGCTCCTTCGATTACCGGGAATCGGGTCAAGCAGACATCCGCAAGGCGAATCCTCAAGTGATTTGTTCAAAAATTAACAAAATATAAGGATATTTGGTGGTTTTTATCCCTACCTCCCTTATATCGGTCGTTCTCTTATCATCGCCTTTACACCTTGTGTGACTACTAAATCCGCACATTTGACTATAGGTATATACTCATGTTCTTTGGTCCCTTGGTTGTAAAACATTGATGATTTGAAGGTAGTTTGATTGTTTTGATGCGCTTCTAGCATCGACGACCGACTTGACTGCTGTTGATGTCGAAGTGCAATTTCCCTTTTTCACGAATTCCTGCCCATTGTACACACCTTTCCTTATTTTCAACTCAGTAAATTGTCGCTCATTTGACTTGTGGGCTGTTGTTTGTGTGCTCATTCCTACCTATATCACTTGCGCTACCGGTGTGTCATGTGTGCATAAACGTACAACTTAAGCTCCGGCGCTCTTCTCTTTAAGTTAGTGGCCCTGTTACCTCATCAAGCGGGTCCTCTAGGTACTGGTGTTACTGTTGGCGAGGCTGATATGCCATGTTGCTAGGCCTGTGTACGCATTGAGTGTCGCGCATCAGCCATGGTGGGTACGCTACGGGGACTGCGTTAGCTACACATTCAGTTTCTAGTGTGGCCTGCCTCGCGCTCTTCCCCAGTCGACATGGCGACAACATTGATTTTCTTGTGGGGATCGATTAAACGTGTGGTAGTGCAGACAGGTTTGTTCGGGTTGTCTGCATTGCTGGATGGGTTTGTCAAAAATTTAAGGTTCTCAGGATACGTTTGGGCTGTACTGGTTTGGCCTCGTAATGGTCGCGGATGTAAGGATTTAGAGTGGGGCCTACTTCGTGGTCACCCGAGTAGGTTCTTCGAAGGGATTTTGCATCACTTGTCTGGGGAAGGCGCTCGTGCTTCCTTCGGTTGCCCCCTTTCACTCTTCTCTCGTGGGCTAGTGGCCACACCAAAGCCAAGCTAAGCGATGCGATCGATGGACGTGCGGACGTCGCCGTCGTGCGCATGCGCGTGTTCATGCTCCGTGTGACGTCACACCCGGTGCTCTCTTGTGCGCATGCGCGTAGGCTAGGCATTCTACGTGGCGCACACACTGACGCACACGTCAAAGTACAGGCTTGTCTTTCACTAGTTTTCTCCATGATGCCGTGGATGGACAATCGAATCGAGTCCAGGTTTGCTGTCAGTACGGTGAAGACTGTAAGCAGAATTCAGGCTTCTCGATGAACCTTAGGAAGGCATTTAACTTCAAGTTTTTAAGGTGAGTACTTGGATGTAAAGACTAGATCTCCTAATCCTGTAAAGTATTGAACACACTGGCTGGAGAGCAAGTGGGTTACCTGAAAAATTTGTGGTTCGGTTGATGTTCCAATGAGCGTGGTCACTTTCAATGATTTGAGTCTGGATGGACGTAGTATCCACCATTTCTAAATAATGCAGGAGCAGCACGAAATGCTGTTGTCTACAATTGGTTGTTCACTGCATGCAGTCGTGCACATCCTACTGCGATGTGCTGTGGCAGCAACAGCTGATTTGGTAGGTCTCGATTTAAGACAGCTATATCAGAATTTCTGTGTGGTTACTTTTACCGTTTAGACGCTTCGAAAAAGAAGCACAATGAGAGAACCAAACATTTGTCCTATAGATTGCTACTCTTCCATTAATTGCGCAAATATATGTGGAAGTAAACGAATTAAGAAGAGCCGACTTTCCTGTAGCTGTTGTTGATGCATCGTTTGGGACAGGGTGTGGTATAACACGGCCCAACCAGTAATTTTGACTTGTAGTTGGTGACCTCCGATTTGCCCATAATTTGTGCACTCGTGTTGATACTGACACGACGACCAGTTTAACACTGACTCCCTTTTTGCTCTTTGTACTACGAGATATGCGGACATGTGATTGATGTTTTTCCTCGGGAACAGAAGGCCAGTTTTACACGTGTTTATTTTTAAAGGCTACCAAGTCCTTTTTTTCATGGAATGCAGTGTTACAAAGCTAAGCTGCTTTAATAACCCTGGAAACGTGTGGGTGTGTTTTTGGAAAAGTTAATTAACGTCACATGCCCCCAAGTTCCGCTTCAAGAAGCAGTCGTGGTAGCGACCATTTTTCACTCACCAAACCCAACTTCCCCTCATAGGTTGTGCGAAAATGGTTTTGTTTTAGGTATAGCTTTTCCCAAGGAAAGAAGTCAAACTTCGCTTAAACTTGCGCCGATGATTTCTGGGACTTGTGACGTAGTAGATTTGCAACTGAAACCTCATAGAGTATTGTCGTTGCATCTGTGTAGCAGGGCATATAAAACCCACCTCGCTGGATTTCTTGAACTTTCAGTCTCTTCAGAGTCTTGATGCAGAGATTGGAAGAAGCCTGAGCAGCTTCATTTTGAGAGAGCTTTGGGTTGCTCGCTGATTAAATTACGAAGAAGTGATGAGTCGTGTAGTTGGATGGCCTAAGTTTTGGCCAAAATGGGAACATTTAAAAAGTTAACTGTTACAATCAGAGGCCATCGTCGCGTAAATTTCAGCAACGGATCATCTCGATGCCATGGAGGCTAGCGCACAGATGCTGTGCACCGTTTCTTGGTCTTTTTGTAAGTCCAGGTTTATGATCTTTTAAACTATGCGTCTTTATGTATTAGCATCTCGACTGCCTTCCCATTTTCCAAACTGCGTTTAAGGCTGTGGAATAGGGCAGCGAGCATGACTAGCTACGGGTGCTGCATGTCAAAGCGGTGAGAGGTCTGGGTTAAGCAGTTTGTACTGTTTCAGCTTGCACAAATGCCTAGCACATCTGCCTACCGGAGACGACATTTCTACCTCCAACATCACTGCCGATCCAACATTACCCCCGGCAACGAGAGCTTGAACAATTTGACATAGTAGATCTCGGAAATTGACAGGCAATCTGAAGGTCATCATGCATAGCACCTTGTCAATTCTCCGACGTCCGAACGAGTCAAATTCTACAATTCCCAATAACACTTTACAGTTCCAGTCAATTTATTTTTTATTAATCAGGAACTTAAATAGTCATTTCAGCGCATTTGAAGTTCAGAGACCGAATGCTATGGCCATGACGAAAGAAGTAAAGTAGATGCTGAATAACGGATGCTTTTTTCTTGCTAAGATTATGATGGCTGTTACGTAAACACGAATGTCCAGTGTTAGTTTCGTCGTTTCCTTTGTCTCTCAAGGGGAGTATTTCCAGTAAACGCATCCAGGATGGTGGCATTTTGCAAAAACTAAATTTAAGAAACTTAAAATTAACTCACTAAAGTATAATAAAAAAACCACTGAATATGTGTACTGCATAAAGTCCGTCAGCTAAAAGTACGCCTCTGATGCCTCACTGCTCTCGAGTGTAGTGCCTTTACATTTTGCGCTGCTAGGAGTGGGACTTGTGTGGGCGTGCAGCTAATCCTAGCCGCGGAGTGAAAGGATAACGGCACCACTGCGCTGACTGTCTCGTGGTGAGCGGACTGGGAGCCTCGACTGATGCACGTGATGACGTAGCCGCGAGAACAAATTCCTCGGCTGTCTCACGCCTTTCACTTACCTCGTGTTGGGACTGTGTGCGCGAGGCGCGTCATTGCGGAACGAAATGGGGTGGCAGCGCGTAGCGAAGTTGACTATCGCTAATCTGATGGGGCCAATATGGTAGGTTTTCGCACTCCAGATAACATCCGACAATTACATACCTCGAGGTGATTTATCTTTCCCCTAATTCATGCAGTTTTCGGGTCATTTGCCTTCACTAAAACATGTGACTTCATCTGCAGGTTCCTGAAGATGGTAAAAACAAGACCAAATTTATGTCTTGTAATGTAAAATTTTGATGGCTTTGCATCCTTAAATGTTCCAATTTGCTTTGGTGTAAGTTCGGTTTTCGATGTGGTCTTGGATACTGCAGAACCCAATTCTTCTGGCTTGCGGTTGTGCGGTGCGTTTGGGTTCAAGCATGCAATTCCAAGACAGTTCACAGTCACGTACTCAACTTCAAGGATGCAATACTTCACATAGAAGTGTGAAATTTGCACGGGTCCTTGAAAATGCTTCATCTTTTGGAAATATTTAGCTGATTAACGGAGGGCATGTCAAACGCAATTGTCGGCTGCACTTCTAAGTGAACCAGGAACTTCATTTCATATTTCCAGGACGGTTTGAGCTGGGTGCCTCTTCTTGTCAAAGTAGTCGTCATTCAGAAGCTTCGCATTCCAACATTGATTAGTTCTGTTCCAACATATGCCGATTGCATATGCACGCCTTTGACATACACACCCTCTTTCCGCCGCATGGATGGGCATATTCGGGAGAGAACATCAAACTAGGTGCATCTGCACGGGTGCCGTAATGTTTTCTCTCATCCTCTTCAGCACTTGTGCTAGTCAAACAGCTGTTTCGAAGTCTAGCGCTTGGGCTTGCATCATACCCACTAGTCGTATCCCCAAATTATGGAAAATTTTAGCAGAAACGTCCTGTGGCGGCTCGACTACCAGTTTCATTATGGAACTTAACAGTAGATCCTCAAATTTGTCAATAGTGTAGATTTGATGGTAAGCATTGCTGTGAACTGAAAAGCTACTTTATCTTTGATGGCATTTAATTCAAAGCCGAGGGCTCCCTCGCCCGCGCCAAAATAATTGCAGTGCCTGCCTGTAAACTAACCGAAAAAAACCCATTCAAATACGACGAAAGAAGTACAAGTAAAATGGTTTGAAAACTTTCCTGAGTGTATAAAAATGTCATTTTATTTTACATTGGGCAAATAAAGGGAATAGCGAAAAGGGATTTGCCATTAATGATTGTGTGTAGCCAGAAATGGCCACGTTCCATAAGAACAAGCATTTGAAAGAATAGGCAGTAGGCAATTCATGTAATCTTTAAACACAGTGATAAAAAAAATGTTAAACTTATAGTCGTTCAAAAGGCCGGCAAATTCTATACCATGCCTAGCCCCATTTCAGACAGTAGTGTATGCTTCCTGTTGATGATATTGAACGGTCGACCATAGGTACTGAAAACCTTACAGTCAAATCTACTTAATTTAAGCATTTTATGTTACTTCAGCACCAAACTAGGTTCAAGTTAATGCAACCCATCTCTGTTGTTGAATGTGTGGCGATGTGCCTGATAATTCTGGTGTCTCGTGGCATGATGCCTCACAGTGCAAAGTCATCATTGCGGTAATTCACACTGAGGACTATTCTGTTTACGCAGAGAAGAGCCGAATTATAGCAATGCATTTGTGAAAACGGGGCATCATTGCATTGGGCAACAAAAAGGCACAAACAATTAAAAAATAATTGCGAGATGAATGGTGGTGCAAGTGTGCATCACGTCTTCGCAGGGAATAAGTCTTGGAGAGCACACACACTGATTGCACTTGCCGAATGGAGCAATTTTCCTTTTGTACATTTGGATATTCCTAAGAATAAATTTAGTGAAGTTAAGCTATGAAAGAATGAGCATGGTTTGTTTTCACTGTGCTGGTTGACTTATTTTGAAGACCTCGAAAGCACGCTTGGCACGCGCCTTATTCACACGATTCGCCTGGTTTCCCTTGGCAATTAACCCTAAAATGGAAATGACATAGGCAATTTCGTTTGTTTACGATACACAAAGTACCAACTAGCTGGAAAATGTTTGGATAAAAAGCATTTAAATGAATCAAACGGAACACTGTCGCTTGCAGTGTTTTCGTGGGACAACTTATTATACATTATTTTTTGGCCAAAAACCAATCAGCAAAACAAGCAGTAAACCACATCAACGCTAGAATGAAATTAAAAGAATGGGAAGCCACCGTTAAATGGGAGTCGATTAACATGATCAAAAAAACATTTCAGCGTGATAAGTATGGCAAGTTGTGTCTTGAATTTTTATTAAAATAGCGCACTAGTAGTAGTAAGCCTCAACTGAATTAGCGGACAGCTTGCGTCGACGGAGCATTTAGTGGGTGCGAGGATGAGGCGCAGCAGGGTAGGTGTCAGCTGCCAAAATACTTGCCGCTGCCACTTCGAGAATTTTCAGGAACCGTTCGTGCTCCTAATCAAAGGGAACAATACGAGAAAACAAGGTGTTCAGCGGTAACCGAATTTACGGAAATGTGAGAATGGATACCCAGTTGAATTCCCTTGGAAGGAGTGAGGGTGAACACTAACAAGTCAGGATATAACAGAAAAATAGGCGAGTGGCTTAACTTTAAGTTTAAAATCATCACACGCAAGGGCCTATTTTGAACTCCAACTATTGATAAAGGGCATAGTCCCATTCACGAAAAGCTTCCTATGCACTATTTAAAAGGACACATGCATGCACCTCGTCCAAAGGGTATGACTATCCTTTTGTCCTTTCTTCGGTCTAATAGCTGTTCTGGAATAACTCCACTGAAGTGAATTAAGGTGATTCTGATGCACTTCAGGGTGTGCCCTGCATGGCTTTAGTGCTTTTAGAGTTTGTTTAACCCACTGTTCTGCAGCGCGGACACTTGAGTTTCTGCGGATTACACTTCCGCTCGGCGGAATGGCCCTGGCCCTTCTACGTATCAATAATGCGCTTTCTGTCATGCTGCTGTGACTCCTTACGACTTCAGGAGAGACGTGTTGCTCTGAATAGTTGACGGTCGCACAGGTTTTCCGAATGCTTTCAGAATTCAACAACGCCCATCTTATTTAAAAAGGCCGCTAGCTAAATTTTATTCTCGGGGAAGAAACCATTTTACTTTTCTTATGTTTGAAGCTAATAAGGATAGTACTGGAAAGATGGCTGATCAATTGAATCATGACAAATGCGGATCGAGGCGGCGAGAATTTAATAAAGTAAAAGACCAACCGGCTTTATAACATAAATGCACACAAACGTTTGGATCTGTATTTTGGGCAGCCGAAATAGGGTGATAGCTGAAACGCTGATCAGTGCCTTCTTTTGTGTTTGCTTCATTGTTTACGGATCCTTGTATTAACGTAAAGAGCTAAAGTAGTCGTCTTTACCGCTCTTGTGAGACCTGTCAAAAAGCCCAAAAAGAGATGAAATCTGGCTACAGCAAAGGTGGCAGAAAGATTCTCTTGGAGACCTCTACTACTGTTCAAATTAGCAATTATCTAGGTGTCATGAGAAGTGAATTAAATAAAAAGTTTCGACTTTTTTTTATCCAGGTGGAGTTATCAGAAGCAATTCATGGGTCACCCCTGAATCAGTCTCGAGATTGTGGCGAAGTGAGTTGACAGGTGGACTTTATCAATGGAATTAAGTGCAGTGATTCTTTGCACTTAAAACAGAAAAATCTCGGGCGTCAGATTCATAAGGTAGAGAAAAATGCGTAAATTACGTCTCTTACAACCCTCAGTAATTTTACCAGACTTTTAAGCTGGAATATTTTCCCATGCTGTAGTCATAAACTGTAAGCCAGCCAAATTATTTCGTACGTCTTCTATGCCAAAAAGCATAAATAGCCAAAGAAATTTTCTAAAATGCCTTATCTCAGTACACGCCATTACTACCTACAGTGCTCTCCCGCTAGGCAAGAATTTGCTGAGTGTAATTGAGGTGCCGAGTAATATGCAGTCTCTGGGCCTCTTTGTTTCTACCTCACACCCATTTCCCAACCTCTAAGTCACATCATATGTGATCATCCAACGTTAAGAATGAGCGATAGCCATTGGTTGACGAAGACAAGGAAATGTCGCCCTCGGCAATCTAAGCGTAAATCGTCTCATAGACAGGTCTCGCAGCACGAAATCTTGCGGTGTCCCATAAGATCAGTAAAGTCTTTCTACCGCATAACCAGCTCAGATTGCTTCTGAGGGAATATTCACCTGCAAGCCGATTCGAGTTGCGTTGAGTGGGTAGAGCTCAGCGGCAATTGCTGATTGCCCATTTGCAAGTGGAAAATTCCATCCGCAGTTCAATGCGCTCTAAGACAGTGGTCACCTAGGGAGCAAGTGTAGGGTGATGGGTGGATCGTTTAGAAATGGATAATGACACATTCATGTGATTTCAGAACGCTGGATTGCAAAAGCCGCATCAAACCACTTGTCACATATTCCTTTATACGGTAAGGGGTGAAGAAGAAACTGATAGTCAATAAAGCCCGTTAGCTTAGCTTTCACGATTTTCGCATTCGTGTTAAGTTTGAGCAGATTGTTTCATGGACACTTAACCTTAAACATTGCTTCAAATAGGGTTCTTGATTAGGCAGTCTGGGATTGCTTTACTGACAACTACGCGTAATTCTCCATTTCTATAGAGAATAGGCTTCTCAAATGGGTTAGAAGTAACCGGGATTGTTTCATTAGCAAAACAAATGGTTTATTCTACCCATTCCTGGGAGGTGCGTACTGTCGCCTCGATTTATTTTGTCACTGGCTAAATGGACTGTCAGAATCGTCGATAAACAATGCTACCAATGTTCCCTACCATGATGGGTTGATTGAGTCGAGGTCATCGGACCGGATAAGAGAGAAAAACAACGGACATGCAACTAGCGTTGACGCCAATAATTGTGCATGTCTAGACGCCGCGTGTTCAGACTTGTGTTTTGGCAAAGCTGCAGACTAAGCAAAACCAATAGAAAACGCACCAGTAGCAGACTGAGGGCGACAACTGCATACCTTAGTAAGCGCCAACTTGCCCCTAACTGCTAGAGCGGACGTTCACAAGGCTGTAGTTAAAAGAGCTAACCTTATAATATCTACGAAAAAAAAACAGTTGAGCTTTCCATTTACTGAAAACTTGAAGGATTGATTAGTCTGATTCACAGCCTCGGACAAATTTTAGCCTTGGCACGGGTTAGGTATGTTTGATTGGTAGCTTTTACCATTTCAAGAAAATTGAGAGCTGGCTTAGACGTGTCTGTAAATTACTTGCTGCGAAACCAATTGCCCTGAAAAATTATAAGGGGATGAAATTGAAGTTCTGTTCTAGTGTTAACCGGCCTTGGTTACCAAACTCGCAGTAAATCAACGGAAGGTTTGGAAGTTAGAAGTAAATAGTGCAGAAGGGAGAAAGTAACCGATAATTCCTTAAAGTGCACATCCTTGACTTTGATGCTAAAAGGGGATTAACTGCAATGTTTCCAAAGGAAGTGGGAATTCCCCTCCTTTTGCTGACTTTCTTCGATAACGAAACACTGCGCTTATGTCTTAGTAAACCAGTCCTAATGAATGCAAAGAAATCCCCAAATACCTCGATAAAGATTAGTCTGGCGCATTCCATGGCAAGCAATGCTTGGCAGAGAAACAGCAAAATGTTTTTTTAACGCTAATTTAGTCTACAACGGTAATGTCTGCCCCCAAACCCAGTATGTATTTGAAGGCTGCAAATTCATCCAATTTTACCAATCAAGCATCCTCAAATATGTCCATCCTTGTGTCTTATTTACGTCAATCCAAACAAGTTTTTTTGCTCCACTTCTTGTACATTTATTAGGAGAAGTTTGTTTCCCATTTCTAAAGCATCGGAACGAGTTCGCACATGAAGACGACCCTGAGGGATTGACTATTAATAGTGTGCATTGACTCCCATGTGACTCTCCGCGCGTGTTTCATAAATCGAAAGGACGCCGTTCTATTTAGAACGCCGACGAAAAGGGCTTTGGGGGTCATCACAACAATCTCACTATCACGTTGACTGAAAGGACAACGAAGTGTGGAGATAAGTGGACGGAATGTTTAATTTAGGAAATTTCAAGCGGACTATTTCCGGTGGGCAAATACTGGACCGAGGAGACTGATACGCAGCTCCGCCTATTGGTTAGTGTGTAAAATTGATTCAAGGGTGGATCATCTGGTAACAGCGAAGAAAATATTTGTTATACCGAACCCAGATGTGTTGTGTTACCTGTGTGTGCATGGGATGGTTGCTCTGAGCACTAACTATCATTTCTACTACTAGTCAATGGGTTGATGTGATAAAGTGGCTCATGTTTCTAACTGCAAAAGTGACTAACTGGCTCCCCTGGATACATGCTAAGGACAACCCAAGAATGGTACATTCTAGATTAACTGGAGTATCATTTATAAACCTCTAGAGTCTGGAACGAACAATTTTCGGAAATAAGGACGTTGGGAAATGGGGCATTAAAGGTGGTGAAGCGGGAGAAGTAGTCGGCAGGTTTATCAGTGGATTGGATTAGACGGGGATGCGTCACTGAGCCCTCCACTCACTCTGCTAGTTCCATTTAGTCACATTTGATCGGAAGTCTGCGGACAGATACTTGTTTAAGGAAAGGATTTTCACGAAAGCACGAAACCATTCCACGTTTTGATACGTGTTGTAAAGTGTTTGTTGCTAGTAAGATGTTGATGATTTGTCTAATGTTACTTAAGGGCAAACCCGCAGTTCAATTCCTTCCATTACAGGGACTGCAACCTCTTTTTTGTGGCGCTTTTTAGTCTCTCGTACTTTATTGAGTTCCATGAAGTGGCTAGTTAATGGTATGTGCAGAAACAATTACGCGTACAGCAAAACTATTCACAAAACGCGTCAAAAAATCCTAAGTTTAAAAATTTAAGATGACAAACTTTTGCTTGCTCCCATATGCTGTTGACAGGCAATGTTGATCTGTTACTTGTAAATGTGATACGTCCAACATAGCCTCAGTGGATTTCCTCATGTGATTCGTAGTGAGAATTTGTTTTTTGGAGTATTTTTAGATCGCTTTTCACAAATTTATCCTTGAACTATGTGCTACTGGTGTGGAATGCTTCAGGTAATGCACACAATCCCTTATATTTATTTGATAACCAGAAATTTTAGGGACAGTCCCTTTTTAGTGCCTCCTGTTCATAGACTTACATAAGACTAGAAGCCTTAAATAAATGATTTTGCAAGCATTGCGATCCTCACTGCAAAACATTGAGAACGAATGAGATGGAAAACACTTTTCTGGTGACTTAGAGTTGGAGAGCTTCAACCAATACTAGAGGGAGTCCCATAAGCACTGATGGGTGACAGGGTGATTAAACGAAGCTACTCCTTTTGGAATCAAAATTGTTGCCATGCCAGCTAAAATGACACATTGATCTGCAGGTGCTTTGATGCGAAGATTCAACTCACGATTTAAAAATGCCTTCCGGAGTCGTCGTTCCCTCACTTTCCTAGTCCGACGATTTCTATCTACGATTGGCAGAGGAATCTACGGACTAGCAGATACTGTACAAATAGCTTAATTTTAGCTACAACGTTAAAGGATCGCCTGTGGCTAAGTGTAGAATGAGGCGGTACATAATGGCATACAAATTATTAACGCTCGACAGCGGTTAAGAAAGTAATGTACAAACTTAAAGTTCTTGCGTTTCATTAGAAGATTTGCTAAGAGTAAGGTGGGAGTCAACGTGCTTTCTTTTTTGTTCGTTACCAGATGGAGTTTAGGAGTTCAAAACCATGAAATCAAAGTAGCCATGTAGATGACAGTTATTTGAACTGCAATCCTCAATTTTTGGCCTTTGCAAAGTATCAATGAAGTTGTGAGCTCTCACAGTCGCCAACTTCCACCACTCCCATCCAAACTAAGACAGCGAAAAGACGCTTATTAAAATAATTTTCCAAATCCCGGGATGATTGATGTAGGCAACTGCCGATAGAAATCCTTCCCAAAGCGATGCAAATCAAAACGATATATCTGTCAAATAAAGTAACGAAGGCAGTTGTTACAGGACACATGTAACTGGATTGTATATTACAAGATACGGGCGGTGGACAACCGACTGTGGTCGAACTTTGGTACCGAAATGCTGCGAAATTACTGACTTCCAGTACTGTCAGAAGTGATTTTTTTTCAGGGAATCCCCTTAAAAACTAACAAACAACCAGATCAAAAAGCTCAAACGTAAACGAATGCTTCATTCTCCAACTTAAACGGCGAGTCAGCTTACTTCGTGGTGAGTGATGAATTTTATTGCCACTCTACGCGACTGGAGGTTAGAGCGTATGCGGCACGAAACGATTCCGAGGCATTGTTGGAAGCCAAAATCGCTGGATTCGTTAAAAGACAACCTCGTGCTTGTCAAGCGTTCGCCAGCATGCGTACGTGCGCAGCCTTTGTTGGAACAGCACGCTAATGCCACCAAACACGATCGTATGGCAAAATATTTACGCCAAACTCGAAATCACATCGTCAAATCGGTGCGCTTCGGCCCACTGGCACCGCTTAATTTATTATGCCGCTGTCATTAAACTATTTTTCACATTTTTTACTCTGATTTTCTTCGCCACGCATAAGGCCCGAAAAGCGTTACCATTTTAAGGATGCGTTTTCTTTACCCAACACATCCTCACTGACATTGTGGTTAAGTTTATTGCATTTATTTTGGAATTCTGCCTTTTCGTTTATTCTATGCATTTTTTCCTCGACCTTCATTCTCAGGGCTTAGTAGAGAACATTCATATCTCCCGACAACTTCAAGCTTAGTATTTAAATTTAAAAAAAATTATTTGTTTTACAGATAACTATCCCAAAAGGCATAGACATTTCGGTATTTGAGCAGAATATCTTTCCTGTATCTTCAAGGGGAATTCTTCGAGTCGTATCCTGGGGTAGGACTTCGGCATTAAGGATCAAATTCATAAGGATGCTTTATAAGAGAATCGTACAAAAATTAACAATCAGACTGCCATTATGAGGCGCGAAAACTGCCTCAGTTTACTGGCTCCCCATTGATGGGACACGTTATCTTGGCTACTAGGCGAAAAGTAACAGCGCAATGAGTAGTGCAATGATAAGTTGAAGAAAAATCTTCGAAATCGTTATGCTACAAAGGATAAAATTGCAAAATAGTTGAATGTATTGTAAGTCAAAATCTAGCACTGCTACTGCCACTGATGGTGAAAGGTCCTTTAAATCTGTGTCAAGCAAACGACTGCTTCACAAAATCGGAACAAAGTGCACTGAGGTCGTGCATTACCTAATAAAAAGAATGGCCCACGGAGTGATCTGGTGTTTTGTTTGGCCGTCTCAGCTACACACACACGTCAGTTCCCATGTTCTACGCTCGCGATCGCGCAAGTATGCAAAATCGCATGGTGTTGCGAAATGCATGCCATTGAATGCAACGCAAGGTAAGGCAGAAGCTCCAATATATTCTGTGTTGACTAAACTCATACGATTTTGACTAAGCCAGTCGCATACCTGTTACTTGAAATTGAAGCTCACTAGCAAACCACGCCTATTAGCAACAACTCTACTGTCCTGTTTGAATTTACATAACATTTGCTCCATGAGCAAATCAAGGTGGAGAGAGGTGTAGGGGGGAGCAAAATCTTAAGAAAAGTGTAAACATACACGCGGACTCCTGACGACCGGCAGGACACCCTACTTTCAAAAGCACTTACTACTGCCAAATCTAAAATAAGCATTCGCTGAATTAACAATTGAAGTAAACTCCTTGGAGAATCCGAAGTGATTTGCTCACCGAAGGAAAAATGTTAGCTGGATCCGCTTATTGCCAACTAAAACACACAATGGGAAAATGTCATAGGAGGTTCAGAATGCAAACATTTCGCCTGAATGAATAACACAATTTCAAATACTTAAGCCATTCATATGAGTGGACTTTTACTTCAAAACACTCTACTGAAAAGTGTGGTTGCAATTCTTCAAAATGCTTGCGTTTAGTACACCGAGCTCAGAAGTGAGGTGCAAAGTCAGGTCTTTATCAAACGATTTCTGAGAAAACAGAGAAAAACAAAGCAGATTTTGAAGGGCACTAAAAGCGTACAATACGAGGTTAATGATTTGGGCCAAAGAGAGTGCTGCCAAACCCCTGGAACAGGTAGTACCGACCGTGAGAGCTACATGAAACACAAATGATGCTATAAATGGCACACATAAAGTAATGCTGAAGAGATTAAGAAGGATCGCATGAATCAGTTGTTAAATTTAAATGAAGAATGAATATTGAGTTTAAACCAAGATTTTGCCTAAAATAATGAGTTTTGACTATCTGCTTTCAGCAGATCTGAGAGGAAATGGATCTTAGATAAGGCACTCGAGAACGAAATGAGGACTTAATTAAAGCCTTCCCGACACTGGAGCATACTTAGAGTTGATGCAGTTTCTCATCCCAAAGAATGTGATCTAGCTCATTTCAGATAATTTCAGTCAGATCATTTATTAATTTCTGGGGAAATTCATGCTTAAAATATTGTCGGTTTTTTCGATTGAGGTGTGGCTTAAACCATTTCAAGGCAAAATGCTCCTAACCAAAAAATGTAGTTTTTATTTCTTGTAGCGGCTTAAGGTGCAAAACACTATCTTCTGAATTTGTCTACAAATAAATCCTCGAGTTTTATTTCCATTTCCCTTCGCCAATTTTAGGTTCAGTTGAAGCTTGAGTCGAGTTTCCCGACTGGATAATGTAAAACTGACCATAGTAAACCCACATTAATCTACATCTAACGAAATCTTACCCCCTCTCCTCTGTAAATGTTGGCCTTTGGAGCCTTCCCTTCATTCATTGTGCATAACCTTTCTCACAGCGTTGCGTACTTTACGCAAGCAATAATTTGCACATAACTCCTTTTCTACGAATGGCCATTGTGTGCTTCATAAACTGCCAAGAACGAGATGGGACCCTAATGCTGAAAAGGCGATCAGGAACATTTGGAGCCATCCCACATGTCGACCTTGAATGGCCGTGTTCTGCCAGCCCAGCCCAATTCATGCATTTCTGCAAAGTGTTTATGACAACTGTGCGGACAAGGCGTGGCTGACATGCGCAAGCAGGAGCTCTGATAAGTGCAAATGACAGAAAAGAGGTGGAAAGAAATCCACCTGAATTTAGCACTTATGAGGACACCAACTCGATTTCCCAGTCTAGTGCATATTTTTCAGCTCTATGCGATTAGCAAATTCAGCATAGTGAATGCGTTTTTATCACATGCGAGGTTTGTAGCATGGCAAGTACGGAATTCACGTAACCACGCGGAGTGAATTTGCTGCAGTTAACATTGCTAGTAACGTTTCCAAATCAGTTGTCGCGGAAATCTACCGTCAGGAAGGATTTTGTAAAGGTATTGAAAACGCAAAAGGAGACGTCACCCACGTCAGTTACCAGGATGAAATTACCTAATCCATGGAAGTTTCAATGAGCAATAATAAAAATCCGGGAAAGCAGAAATAGTTAATTTAAATTGTTGGTTGGATTATGGCGGTTTTCGACGTTGCATTATCGAAAGAGCGAGTGCCGTGGAACGTATGGTCAAATATGAGGGTGCTATCAGGATGTGAATCACATTTGACTGTCATTGGCTTCCAATTTGAGTGGCGAGTTCAAGATTTTGCTGTAAAAACCTACAAGATACATGGAACTTCCCACGATCTCTTCGTCCTTAGTGAACGCGCACGGGATTTGCGACGCGATTCCAAACCTTCATAGGAAGAAACATGCACGCCAAATAGCGCATTTAAGCAGTAAAACGTACTAGCAACGAATAAGTGAATGAATTGTTTGCCACCGAGATAGGAGACGCTATTTGTGCTTAAGTCGTTGGTCTGTGCAAGGCAAAGGCAAGGGCGGGAACGTGGTGGCGTGACACGCCCTCCGATTGATCCGCCGTGATCCACAGTCAGTCTCATTTAATGATAATCCGAGAGATTTGCATGTTCATGCAAATTGTAAGCAATATTCATACCTATTTGGAAAAAATCCATGCATAATCTTTTCAGTACCAGATGGATAATAAGAATTTTTGTAGGAAGCTGGAGAGACAGCATTGAATGTTGGGGTTCCAACAAGCCGCTGTCAACTTTTAAGATCCGTGTTGGATTTGTGAAAAACTATTTGGGCACTAGTGCACATTCCTACGGTAGATCAAATTGGGCTTCATCACCAAAATAAGGGCATTGCAAAATTAACGTTTATTATCCATATGGTTGGGTTGACCAACTGGAATAGCAAGTGGATGTAAATATTTGTTCGTAAGTCGGTCTGATGGCCTTATTTAGTCATGGAGTCGCTATGCGAAATCGCGCGTCACGTTCGGTCATGTGGTTTGGCGTTCCACGCATTGCGCAACCGCCTCGATTCCTCTCGCGGAATTGGCCGAAAGGGAATGGGAATTGGCAGATCACATCTACCGCACATCACATATTTTTCCATTTCCTGAGCACACGTATATTCTTGGACAAAGATTAGAAAATAATAAAAAGTAAATGAACTCTAGCGGTGGACGAGTCGCCAAAAACTGCCCAGATTAATAATTGAGGAATCTCCTACCCCATTTAAGCCTACGGTCACTTGTTCTCCAATATATCATAACTTCACATTTTTGTCTACTCGAATTAATATTCGTTTTGAAATAGAGTAGTCGTGAAGAATCAGGTCTAATGAATTCCCTACTCCAGACAAATTTGGTTCCAAAACGAGTGCTTCCACAAGCGCAGAGAGGATAAAGGGAACTTAGGCACTGGTAAAGACTACCGAAAACAGCATTTAGGGATATCGAAGAGTTAGTCGGTTCAGTAAAATCCCTTTCCATGTGCGCTCAAATTGTTGGGTGTAGCCAAAGAGGAAGGAAAGGTGGAAGGCTTGGGGAGATAGAACAAACTCCAAGAAATTATTTGGCATGCTACGCGTCATGATGCCTTTTAGGTGAATTTGGAACCTACGAATTGTCCGGTTGCATGCCTGTTTTACCATGAATTAGCTTGAATTAAAAAGTCGGCATGGGAATTCGTGTTCGACTTAGCAGCTCTGGTAGTTTAAACAAGTGCCCTTTTAATTCTTGCCTAAGCAGTGTAACGGCTTTCCGCACATTGTAGACATTGTAGACTCAATTTTACTCAGAATACAGCGCGAAAGCCATTCAAAAGTGTCTTCGTCTGTAGATAAACTAATCAGCTCATTGCCACAAACAATTTAGAAGTCCGTGGCAGTCTGTTAAATACAGACAACAACCCCAAAAGAAAGAACTTAATGGGTAATTTTAGGACTCAAGAAGTAACTCTCATGAAACGAATCACCGCAAAACTGTACAAAATAACATGAAATTTCTACATCACCTCGGAGATGCGCCGGTATACTCATTGAAGAACGTTGCGTCCATCTTACAAAAGGGAAAGCCTAAGCGAAGCAAATCATCGCATAATTCGTACACTGGACCCACAAACGACTCATTCGGAGGTCTGACAACAAAAACAAAATCTCCTTCTCATGATGCAATTTGGAACAATTGTTTAGCATTGCAATAAACAAGTTTCGGTAAATAAACTCAAAACCATTGGAAGGAAGTAAGCACCAATAATTTGTCATCAAAGACCAAAACTCCGGTTAATATTCAGGAAACTCGTCCTGAAGGTCTGCAGTTGAAATTAGCTAACTTGAATTTAAATAATTTTTTGTACTGGCAAATACCTATTGGGCCTCGAACAGTACAGGTTACCCTTAACTACTCGCCCAATATTTGCATGGTCACCGGCAAACTGTTCAGCTTTTATAAAATAATAAAAGACGAATTGCCTTTGGAATAAAAAGAAGCAAATGCATTTTACTCAAGTAAATTGGTAAAAGAAAAAATAGCGGTGCTTAATAGCTGCCAGTCCTTGTAGTGGCTGCACTGTGCACCACTATAAACGGAATCCACCCAGTGTGTACCCGTCCGCTAGAACCCACCAACTGGCAGTATTGAACTCGTAAAAGCCTTCGCTGGGAAGTTCCTCACTAAAAGTCATTGAAGCTCACCTATTATCATGATATAGTAGCGTACTTTTAAGATCTGATAATAAAATGCGGCCGCGTAGATGCTCTGAGGTGTCACAAGGCTGAATGCGCTATCGCTATTGAATGCGTCTGAGATGCATTCAATATTATTCAATCCCTTGATTGCAGGCATAGGAAAGAATTTGAAATACAGCTCTGAGCAAATCTAAAAGCACCCACAAACTTAGCAAATGAGGGAACGTAAACTAATTCCTAAATTGCCTTGTTCGGCAGCTGAAATGAAAACGAATGTATTGAGTTTGGAGATAAAAACGCATTTGAAAATAATTTAACTGAGCAGTTGCAATCCCGTTTATTAGCCATTCTTGAGGCCTAAACCAATGTTCTCTTCTTGAGTTTGTGTTCTGTGCTGTCAACGCTAAATTTGCATCTCAGTGGATGATCGGCTCAATCACAAACGCATAAGCCGCTCAAATCTTACGAATTCCGAGACTGAGCTCACAGGCGTAGCAGCAAACGGTTGAATTTCGCTTCCTTGCATTATTTAAAAGGTTAAGGCTTAAAATGGTGAGATTCATTCCAGTTTAAAGATAATGGAGTCTCTTTTCCCCTACGATAGCCACAGAGAATAATTTCCGCCCTTCTAAGTGTGCCTATGTTATCCCACTAGTTGACGCCACTTCAAAGACTTGTTGAGGGGAGTCTTTGATCTGAGATGGTGTATTTACGATGAAAATAAATTTTTGATTAGAGACGCGAAAAAGCCCTCAATTTGCCATGCTGCTAATACAACTACTTCGAAAAAAATGCGTAAAGATGAATTAAACGAGATTAATAAACTGCTACTAGCAAAATGAGTCTGCATTTAGGGCTAAGCAAAGCTAGTTCGCATCGAATGCTACAAAGACAGTTAATGATGTACGGGACTTAGGAAGTACCCATGCCTATTTCGTTTCACCTTATGCCCCTCATTTTGGTGCCGATTTTCCATGAGCAAAGCATCCATTGGAGTCTAAACAACGAATTTTCTACCGTCTTTAGGTAAAATAAAACAGTAGAGGAATACTGTTACAACTATATCAACTTCAATTATTTTGACGCGATATTTTCGGAGATGCTTCACCCCTGCAACGATACTTGTTTGTCTGCTGAGGTAATGTTGCAGCAACTGATGTTGAAATCTACATTTAAGCTGTGCTGAAGTGCCCCTCAGTCCCCTGAGAGTTGTGGTTTAATTCCCAAAATGACCAACAATGGATGAGAGCCACGAACCTTAGCATGGTTTTGCAGCGTTTCCTCGCAGTTGGTCTTAAATGCTGACTGACGAATTGTCAATTTCCTTTCCATGCATTACTACACAGTACTGTTTTTGCTGTGATAAGTTCCTGTGTACAGGATCAGTGATGCTTCGTGAAAAGGCACAGACTAACCAGAACTTGTCCAGTACAATCCACATCGATGCCGGTACAAAACTCAAAGATGAAAAATTTATGAATGCATATCACTTTTAGCTTACTGACGTTGGGTGTCAAGAAGGGTGGCAATTACCATTTAATTGACTGTGGCATTGTTGCCTCAATTAATATTTCTAGTGGCACAAAACTACAATAGAAGCTTAATTAAACATTCGTTCTCAACCACAGATGAACAATGTAACTTCTGTGCAAATTAAAGTGCAGAAACACAGGCACAGTGAGGATTTTCCTCCGGGGCATTTTTCGTAGAAAAAAATTATGGGCTTCGTGATTACTGATACTTAATCACATACGAGGCTCTAACGCAACTTGCCTGCTTAGTGAGCGTAAAAGTGCCTAATTTCCTCAAAAACAGAGAATTCCAGGGGTAAATCCAAATGTACGACGCGTTCATAGAAAGGAATTCATTTCTAATGGTCATGCAAGAAACGTGAGGTGGAGACAATGTTTACAGCCCCAGCAAGAGGCTCCCGTGACTCCCCTATAAGGCCAGGGTACCGATGGAGGGAAAATGGTAATGTTTGGAGTGTGGGACAGATTGTGAATTTACAACAGGAATCGAGAGCCTTCATCAACGATCCGGTGGTTTGATATTCAGGTGGCTGTATAAGGACTTTGCCATATCACCGCTTGCAGAAAGTCACCAATGGTAGTGGGTAAACACACTTTCAGGTGAAGACCAATTTGCTTAATGGGCAAGATTGCACTATTGCAAATCAGTTTTAGTCTAGCGATTATGGTCAATATAGTATGCAGTTTAATTGAGCCTATTTTTTTCCATAGGACCTATAAACCAATGAAAAGGAGAAGTGAAATCTTAACTTAGACGGCAATCGAGTAACTTCCAGGAGAATTTAACAGAGTGTGAAGATAAAAGTCACCGTAGGGCGTACGTTTAGCGACTGATTTAATTTGCAGCATGAAAGCTGACAGATTCTTGCAATGTTACATATGCTGGGCTGGTAGAAGCGTTGCTAGCGGAAAGTTGAACAGTCTTTGGGCGAGCAAAATGCAGGTGTTGGATGATAGCTAAAGGAGCGCATTTGATTGTGAGACAGAAATGCTTCCTAGCTTCCAAGTAGATAGAAAATAATATTTACGGATGCATCCATAGGATTGAGAAATCTGTTGACTTCACGGACTGCCTATGAGACTAAGATATCACCCTATTATCAGTATAACAACTTCAATGGTAGATTGGCAGATTAATTAATGGTACTCTGAGTAAAGATGAGGCAGCCATAAATAGGCAGAAAAATGTATTAATTTTCCGAATGAAGTCCAACCACGATGGGAAACTAGTTTATTAGGGAAAAAGACAAAACAGAAATTAGTTAGATCGATGAGCCAATCAGTTTTGTGGCTTCTGGGGTACACACAAAGCTGTAAATGCATTTTAGAAAAATGCCAACTTTGTGTAGATTAAACACAACAGCGTCGGTTAATCGATTCAGACGAAATTAATCAAAGTGATAATTCGACCACCCAGTGAAGCAATAAATGATTCCTCGCCTATCAGGGGACGATGCAGTAATAAAATGAGCGATTTGAGATTTTCACTCTATGATTGCGGTTCACATTGTTCCAGGGGTATAGGTATCTCCACACTTTTCCTAATGGGAAACACATGCTCATTAATTTAATGATATAGTCAATAAAAAAATTTCCACGAACTATTCACTAGCCCATCCTATAACTAAACGAAACAAGGTAGTGACGCATACCTAATTAATCTGACGAGACTTTAATATGACACATGAGTTTTAATAATAAGCAACAGAAAATGGAGAATTAAGGCAATTTATGGATGTACTTCAATGCATGACAATACTTTTGAATATTACTGATGGCCTCTCGAATCCCTTAGAAGGTTCAAGTTGGCACATAAACTTATGCTAAACAAGCATTAGACGGTGTTGTAATTGCAGCGTCCCGAGACTTCCTTGAAGGCGGAAGAAGGCATAACACTGGAGTAGCATATACATATTCAACCAACAGAGGGATCGGAGCTGCTTGCATGATCCAAAGGTCAGCTTCAGCCGGATAGGACAATATGGCCACCCGAGTCTGTAACCAAAACCGGCAGTCAAAATAACAAAGCACAATAGTAGTTCTTTGTTGCTAATTTAGATGCAGGCTTCGGTGACAGCCACCTAGGTGGCCATTCTGCCTATATCGAGTGCGCTAGCCAGCAGCTTCAAATTCTTATCCGTTCGCTAAATATACACCGTCTGTCTATGGTCTTTCCATTTTGCCTTCAAGAAGGCCTTGAGGTGCTAGAAGAAGCAAGTTTGCAATTGGAAAATGGGGTATAGCGGCAATAACTTCGATCTTAATATAGAAAATTATCGGAATCCAAAAGGCTAGAAGCAAAGCGTTGAAATTTGGATGTCTCGTAGGGAGAGTTAGAGGAAACTTGGAGTTGTTTCTTACGCAATGTGGCTTTATATTTTTAAAGAAGCCGTAAACGCATCAGCGGATATTCTACCACTAAAATAAATACCAAATAAGTAGATTTTCTGAGCGAGAAATATAACGCGATTTCATTAATATTTATACAAAAAAATTAAACATGCTTGAAAATATCAAGGATCTAGTTGTAATACTACACATGAACTAGAAATTCGGCGTTTCGGCTCGCAGATTTGAAAAGTTTCTTCTATCTCACATGAGTACGTAAGAATCTTCATATTGTTTATATGAACAGAAAGATCGCATTGTAATTTGTTTGAAGGTCAGACGGAGCATTTTTGCGCGCAAATAGGTTACTGAATGGTTGTCGATCTGTTTAAAACCACCTGCAACAGTTGCAATGGTGTGTTCATTTATTTAATCGTATCTATTGCATTATTATTATGTACGACACTTCTGTTAAAATATTACCCAACTTCTGCGAGCAGTTATTTTTGCAGGCTTAGTGTTATTTTTATTTTACGTACAAGCTGCTTTGCTTTAGAATATGAACAGAAGTTTATTTAGAAAAAGTAAGGAAGTTGAGTAGTTTATTTTGTGGTATGATGTCTGCTATCCATTAGTACATATTGCTTTTGAGTTCGGGGTAGGAATATAACTTTATGCGAACTAAGAGCTTAAACAAAAATGAATGGCAATTTTAATAAAATTTTTATTTTCGGGGTAATTAGTAATTTTTAACTGTAGCAGATAAAGTGCATTTATAAATCTTCCTAAATAACACTCCTTGACACAGCCATTAGTAAACAAAATCCGGTGCTTCTCCCTATAATTCTAAGTGCAATTTCTTAGAATATTAAAAATTTGTAAGCTCTTGATAATGGACATTGAGCTTGCTGGAGCCTTAGTAAGAAATTTCAAAAAGCGGGATTTTCATGTCGTGGGTATCAAAGTTTAGATCATGCATCGATTTCAATTACACTTTTTGGCTAGGTGGAAAGTGGTAACTCTACAACAGCGATCGCAGCAAGGTTTGACCCAGCATCTTTTCGTCTATGCCGGCCAAACAAACTTTGGAGTCATAATCTTATTACTGGCCAACTTTTAAAAGTAGTCAAAGAAGAGCCTGAGCGCCAGAAGGTAAAAGAAACGATTGTAGAACAAACTGGAGATCCTTGTAGCTCTCAAGGTTTGGCCAATGGTTTGTTTCTAATGTTTGTTTTAAAGTTTGTCTATTATAGATTGTTTATCAGTTTGTGCATAGTATTTGAAAGTATTAGAATAAAATGTGCAAATGTTATGCAACTACTCTACACGTGTTACCAATGTTAACTTTCACAAGTTGGGAAGGGCAATAGTAAAAATTGTTTTTTAGTTAAAGTTTATGAGGATGGCATTTATTGTGACCATTTGACATGCCATCTAAACACTGTGGCGAAATAAATGGTTAAAACGAAATCGTGTTTAGCACTGAGTCGAAAAGCTAGTTTACTTACTTAGATATAAGTATTTCGGTTGAGTCGCACAAAGAGGCTTTGCACAATCCTCATGCCTTTGGTGGTTTTTACTTCTATCTGTGCAATTCTTTACTTTGAGTATATTGCAGTTACTGATAAATTTGGCGACAACTCCAAGAGTATTGATTACTCTTTTCACACTGTAGCTTCAAACACTGTAGAAACCCTACCTTCACAGGAAAAAAGGCTTAGATATGTCTTTAAGCGACTCGTTGGGGCAGAACAATTGGAAACATCACACACAATCAGGGTTAATCAGGTAAGAATAAGCAGTAAACCATTACTAAGATTGATTAACGCCCACAATACCTTTCGTCTGCAGGAATTTTCGCCTATTCGAATTCCGTAGATCTATTCGTGCATGCTTTGTCCAAAATAAATCAGTTATCATTAGAGTTAACCCTTTTTATATGTAGTTTAATAAATACTGCAGACCGTCACTTTAGTAAGTCCCTATAGACTTGACTGATGATGTCGTCTTTTCGACCACTTAGGCTGAGAAACTCAAAACCGGTGATTCCTTAGCCGCTGGACACCTGAAAATAGACGCGCGATTTTGTCACAATTTGCATGTGAGATTTATCATTTTTCATGATTTATCCAAATACTTACTGATGAAACGGCTAATTTCGCACTGAATTTAAAGCATCAAAATGTATAAAAAGCCAAACATAGAATGGCGATTAGCTTTATCACTCTATTTAAAATCGCCTTTAATCAAACACCAGCAAATTCATCGAAAACAATATATGGTCTTTTGGTGACCACAAAGGCACAATTCTACAATTTGATCTGAATTGCACTGTTTGCTTTACACTATTTAAAAATTCCTGAATTTAAGCAACAAAACTAGTGTCATGAATGAATGGGTTTATCCACCTATTTCTGGTACTTATTTATTTATTTGTTAATATAACTGTTGACAAACAGTAGCAACAGATGGAACAATCCAAAATGAGTCGTAAACACCGGACACGTCTTATTTTGCGTTTGCAGAGATGCGTTAGGGGAACATTGATCGCAACCATTGAGACCATCATGTTTCTACCGCTGTGCGAATGTGAGAAAACGGCCGCTCCTTGCCAGGCAGCCATTGAAATGCGATACGAGAATGTTCGTTCCGTTGCTGCTTATTACGACGCCTCAGTTTTTGTTTTTACAAAGCGACCAAGGTAAACTCCAGTGACCTTTCCTCTGCAATATGCTTCTTTACTCCACATGACGTTTCGATCTCCAGCATCCGACCTTTGTTGTTTCGTGACGAGATCTGCTTGAGTCGCACATCCTCTTATTTTTTTTACGAGGCAATTCCAAACGGCTCAAATATTTGCATGTATATGCACAAAGGAAATTTCAAAGGTGGTAAAAGTGTCTTACTACTTATAAAGAGAGGTTGGATCGTAGCAAATGAAAATAACCGCTCTGAGATATGTGGACGTGCATCAATTAGAGGCTGCCGGCTTGACGCGTTCAACGGCGATTCAAGCACTGAATTATTATTATTATTATTATTATTATTATTATTCTTGAAAATTAGTGATAAATAAAACACATTATCGTAGAAATTAGTGATGGTTTTCAAAAACTAGGATAAAATTGTATATTTGTAAAGGATGAGCACAAGTTCAGATGATGTGTGGAGAGCTTTTCTTCCAAAGCAAAGCTCTCCCATGAGACACCTATTGGGAAAGTATTATTTACAAAACTGGTTACTTCTGCATAACTAGATTACCGAGACAATACACCCACGGTTTTCCGTCGGAAGAAATCAAGTGCCACATTCTTTCCACGTCTACGTCTTCAACAAACACCATCGCACCAGATGAAGGTCAGCTTTCTGACAGTCGGGTTTGATTCCATCAATCCTCTTATGTTCATTTTTATGTCACAACAAAAATCCAAAATTTGGGTTATTCTGCTGCTAGTCAAGCGCCCTTTTAGTGAACTAGTCGTGAGGTTGTTCGAATATACGTTTACAAAGGCTACAAGTGCCATCACAAATTGCTATTCGTAAAGGCTAGCACAAATTGTTACTTCAGTCTCTTCCATGATCGCACTGTTAACCCACAAAAGCGCGTTTCATGCAACTTGAGTATTTTTAGTAGACCTTTGTTACTTGCAGACAGCACTTCCCAGTACAGAATGCCTTGTTGCGAGTTGGTGGCAACATTACCAACCAACTTTTGTTCTTTTGAAGAGTGCAACCCGCAGAATCACTTTTACTAAGTATTCTCAATGAGTATTGCGAGGGAGTTGGGCTAGCCGCATAGTTGTTACAATTAACCACCTGTAGAATATGCGCTAGTAAAGAAATAAAAGCAGTGCGCCCATTTCGCTTTCCCCTGTCCAGAAAACTAACACAGAATACTTACTGCGGATTTGTAGTTGTTTTGGAATCTCCTCATCTGTTAGCTGTCACTTGAACACTAAAAAAGGCATAACATAATTACTAGCATTTTCTCTTCAAACCGCGAGTGCATCAAGTACGGTAGTGAACCTAATTTTTTGCGACTAAATATATTCAAGAAATACGAGAAGTTGAATTTGGGAGGCACTTGCAAAACATAGATTTATTTTGCTCAAGGATGTCTACTCAGTGAAGCGGAAAGGCAGTGCCATGCTAGCCAATGGCGTTGAATTGGGATGAGTGTCTGTCTCCATTTCCGAGGAGGAAATGGTTTGTAAAATGAGTTAATTTATTTAGCGAAAGGACCTCTTTTGTTAAAGTATAACGTGAAATGTCCAACCTAGTTACATAGAATTTAGTAACGGTTTTGCAGAAAATCGTAGTTTATCCACTCTTAAAAACTGTCGTGACCGTTGTTTCAGAGAAATGGCCTTTGGAACCAGTGCTGCTGAGGAACGAGGTATTTTTATGCTGTACAGTAAAACGCAACCGACTGGGTTCGGGAGATTCCATTAGTCCAACATCGAACACTGCAGGAGCCCAGTGGTTCATCGTTTCCAAGCGAAGGTGTGCACTTGCATTCACATTGCTTTTTAAGCAACATCATTCCAGTTAGAAGTAGCATTTTTCATGCTCTTCCAGATTCCTTCGTTAAATAGGAAGACCCTTTTACATTTGTGCTGCTGAAATGTTTATACTAAAACGAAGTGAGGTTTGTCAAATTAGTGGCTCTGATTACAAAAGATATCAATTTGTGAAGAGTGCCTATAATACAAAACAAAGTTTTGAGAGTTTTAAGGGTTGATTCGAATTAGTGTTTCCAGCTTCACAAGGCTTCAAGCCTTTCATCGTTCGGGCTCACATAGAGGCCAATTGCTTTGTTACTGTCAGTTCCACCACCATTTGTTTGTAGCAGGTCTGTTAGTGTCGGTCCTACTTGCAGCAGTGCGTCCCTTTCTAAGTAGGTACATCAAATAGTGCAATCGTATCCCTTTTAAAATCTACCTTTCCTTCCATCTAAGGCAATTCTTTGATGCTCACTGAAGCCACTCCGACTTGATGCTATAAAGACAGCAAAATGGTGCTAATTTCGGCTCTCTTCGAGCACGGCATCGAATCGTGTAGCAATAACTTAATAGTGTGTTTTTGTTGCAGTGATCTACGAGACTAATGTATCAAGAACCTCGAAAGCGAATCTCATAGATCGTATGCACAAACCGTTCTGTTTTCTTTTATAGCAGAAGCGGTAACAGTTCGAAAAGCAGTCCTTCTAGAAACTTAAGTCCTTATGTAGGAAAGCTCGTTCTTTGTGTAATGTACTGCATGGATTTGAACAGACACTCAGACCTTATCATCGACTTATCATATTTTTTCAGTTCAAAAATCAGCGAAGTCATATTCACTGCTCCTTTACGTTTTGTTACTGAATGCAAGTTTATGTTTTGTAGACTTATATGAAAGCATGTCATGCAATGGTACACTTGGAGCTCTAGCGATCCTTTGGAACATTTTAAAACACTCATTTATTGGCGTGAAACAAGAAAGCATCTAAGAGGTCTACCTAGTCAATTAAAGAAGAGCAGGAAACATTAAGTAGGCCCATCTCCTACCCCTTAAGGAAAGTTACTTTGCAGGCGCGTCCTTTTGCGGCCTCTCGATATCAGTAAGCGAACCTATTTAGTAGAAGCCGACTTGAAAGGGCATTCAGAGGGCGACATCCAATAAGGTGGTGTGCAACGCATTTCCGTGCAGCTAGTCAAGAGTTACTTCAGTCATACCATAGGCGTTAGTAAAGAACCAATTCACGTGCAATCAAGGTGGCGGGTGACTTTAAAAATGCTGCCACATTTTGGCTGATCAGACAGCAGTCGATATTGAAAAATACAGTGTGTGTTGTTGTACCTGGTAAGTGCCGAAGACATCCTAGCTTTTCACCGATTCACTCAGACATTGATAATATCGGGATCAGGGCAAGAGCTGTCGGAGCCGATTCAGTAGATTTCATAAATTAGTTCAGCATAAAAATTTTTAATAAAACACTAGGATTTGTATGGAAAAATCAGTGAATCGATTGTTGTTTTCATTTGTTTAAGGGAAGAGCATATCACGTGCCATTAAGTCATTTTGTCCGTTTGCTATTTCAGCATTGAAGACCTTGAAAACTTCCTGATCAACAGCAATCTAGGCCTCGCATCCATTATACCAATGGACAGTTCATCGCATAAGCTAGTGGGACAGGATAATGGGAGAGAAAGTTTGAAGACTCTCAGCATTTCCGATACCATCGGGTCACTCATCAGTCGCCGAATGACCCGGCGTTTCCGTAGTGCGGCGCCCAGCATTACTCCCTCACAGAGTTACATCAGCCGTAGTCTCAGTCGACTGATGCAACGCACCGCGTCTGCCCAGATAAAGATCGACTCTGCCACCGCTACCATCGGTGACTCCATAAGTGGGCGACGCAGGCACCTCTCCGTAGGCTGCAGTAAGGAGCTCTTTTCCGATCACATAGCGATTGACGTAATTCCTGATGGCAAAAAAGCTGGTGACGAAGCCGGCAGCATTATTGCTTACCAAACCTCTTCCAGCACACCGTCGTTCGCTGATGAAAAGGAGGTCTTCGATATGCTTCGACAGTCATCTCTGGCTTGGGAGGTGCTTTTGCACACTTTAAAATACACAGTCCTAAATGTGGTTTTATGGTCAACCGTTTAGGACAACAAATAAGCGTTTTTTGGGGTCTTGCGCCATAATTTCAACATTGTCCCTCTGATTGTTTTCTAATGTGCCACCATCCTCCCTTAATTCGTGCACCTGAGCACTGCAGTGAATGCCTATGATAAAAGAAGCTAAAGACGCTTAGTCTACCTTAAAAAGGCAATAATTTTAAGGCATGCTAATCCTCTTTGCCCGCCGACGGTGGTAATGCGCAATGCCACCCACATAAAGGGATTTATTTAAGTGCAAAGTATTTGGCATAATGGGTCCAACACACTGCTTGATTCCCTTCAACAGTGACAGGGATCACTTAGTCGTTTTCTCATCAGAACCTTTCACATACCTGCATTTTTTTCGACACGTGGCTGAACGAGCATCTTAGTAGCCCCCAAGTGAAACGCGTTCCCTCTTCATTTCACTTATCTAAGAATGTCGCAGCCCATTTGACACTTCAAGCAGTTTTTGCTATAAGGGGAAGGGAGGTTGGAGCATTTCAATGACTTTCGCTGAAACATTTGTCAAGCTTATTTTAAAAAATTTTGAGGAGTAAATAGATTGATCGGCTACTAGGAGATAGCATTGAAAGGAATCAAATTTCAATAAATCTTAAAGCCTTCTACCGAACGATGATCGTGATGCATTCAAGGTTATGTGGATAAGGTTACAAAATCAACTTGTTAAATAGTGGGTTTTGAACCCATGGAAAGGTTTTTACCGCCCTTCATTGCTCCACTGAGAGATGCATAATGTAGTGAGCAATGAGAGGCTACGGCTCACTACTACCTGCTTGCATTTTATTTCAGTTGGTGAGCGAGCAGGAGTTTTTGCAGAGGTGTGTTTTACCTGAGGCAGAGGAAGAGCGCTTTGGTGGCTGCAAGGCAACGGATTCAGCGATTGTCACGCTCCTCTCACCTGTCTCTCTCCTACAGAGCTGCATCCTCAGCAGTCAAACACAGATTCATGAAGTGAGGGTCATGCAATCTACTGTCTTTTTATTCTCCTACAGCCCAGTATTTTAGTAATGGTGTCAAATCAAATCAACAAAGTGTTACTACCTATAATGGGCTGCATTGTCGACACTTTTACCAGATCCTCCAACATTATTTGCATGTTAGTACATGACGTCGACCATTGTCTACCCCTTGTAATTATCCGTCAACTATGTTATGAAGTTAATTCCTTTAGCAAAAAGCCATTGAGCCTGCGTCAGCTAATTCACAGCCGTTGTTTGCTAATGAGGTGCATTCATCAAAAAAGTTACCCAATACTTCCTTCTACACTCAGACTCATCTAGCAGAGGAAAGGATATTTACTTGCTACCAAGCAAAGCTGTCGTTGAATGCGCGCAATTTTCGGCCACCGCCACATGCAGCACATCTAGCAAAAACAATATGTATTTATAAATGTGTCTATAAATCCGTGATTATACAAATAGTCGTTTGCTATCTTTTTCATTTCACACACAAGATTTTGTCAAAAACTCTGACCATCGTAATGACTTTCTGGTTTTTACGTAAGACGATCTTAAGTAGGAGGAGGAGAAGGAGTCCTCGTTGAATGCTTTGTCTTCACTATCATTCTGTCTGTCGTGAGAGGCGCAACACACTCCCCATATACTCCTTTGCTCCTAACCGATTATATAGCTACCCAAACTGACCCTTCAGTAGTACATGAGTGGATGTAAATGTAGATGAAAACATAAAAACCATTCGTCTTCAAATAAGTTCAGCCAAGCTTAGCTCCAACCAAAAATTATGCATTTGGTATGTGACGCCAAATAAGTGCTGAACTTTAGGTGGTTCCCTTTACTTTTCCCGTTTTGTCTTTGGGATAGTAAATTCTTAAACTCTTAAAGGTATAATTGGGACAATCGAGTTTATCAGAAAATTCCTGTTGTCTTTACAAACTACTTTTAAGATCGCTAAGTGTCCTTATGAATTGCAAAAGTCCAAACTAAACTTTGGGACCGAAAGGCTACTTTCACTTTGCCGTTTCCAATTAAATTTTTTCCAAACTTCACGGCCACTAAAGTAGTTGTGAGTGACACGTGGTATAGAGACTTATAAACAAAGAAACGACTTTCCACCTTAAAAAACTTATCAATTTTTTTGCTTTATGAAGTCACGCTCAAAAAGTTGAGTCCATTCATGTTGTCGTGTATTTTAATGCTGGAAAGAAGAGCTATCATACGGAGACAAAGGTTCGAATCATGTGGGAACTGAAAATGGGCAAAAAAACGCGGTACTGGAAAGGTACTTCAACTCTGTCGCCTCTAATAGAAGGAGCATTTTTAATGGTGGATCTTTTTAGGCTTGCCTATAAAAAAAACCCTAAACTGCGATGTGTAAATCAGGGATAAGGTATATACATAGACGATTAAACGCTCTCCTTATTTCCTTTGTAAGTACCATTAATAATATTTCACTCACTTCCTTCAACATTGGGTTGCGGCACAAGTCATTCGATTGACAAGTCTATTTCCTCTTTCCGGAGGTCAATTTAAGCACCCCAGAAAGGTCCATTTGCCTAGAACTTGAATCCTCGTGTAGAGGATAAGTGGCCAATTCGTGGAGCCATTATAATGCCGAAGCATGCTTCCTTACTTAGTATCAATAGAAGTCGCAGCCATGTCAAACCACCTGAGTATATCGTTTAATGCATGAGAAAGAAGTTGTGCTATGTTGTGTATGAAACATGTTTTATCCATGTTTAAAGCGGCTGCACGCAAGTAAAGGCGGGTAGTTCACACACTTTTTCGGCATCCTTCACCAGTATGGTTTGTGCATTGCCGGTAACGCGAGAAGACTGATGGTAGTAGCATATGTCTGCCAGTTAAATACGTTTTTAAATACTGGGTGCTGAGATGGATATTATTTGACAAGCCACTTTCTACTAGTCTTCGTATTTGTTTCTGCAACTAATTGCATGCTATTTCAGTATCTTTGAGTAACATCTTCTCAAATGCCAGTTTCCTCTGTTAGCTTTTTGAAGCAATCCCCACGGGCGCACAGTTCTTTGATTGGTCCTTGACGTTCAGCAGTGAGCTGCATGGCTTCAGTCTGAAGACCCTCTATCGCCGTTGCGAAGATTTTGTCAGCGGTGACCTGCATGCTGACGTTGGTCCTGATCCTTGCCACACAACCAGTGATGCCAAAAACACGGGTGCTGTTGCAAAGCACGGAGCCCTCTCCGGTGTGCAGCGCGACCAACCCTGTGTCCTGCTTATCAAGGACACGACTGATTGTGTAAGGCCCAACTTATTACTATTTGAGTGCAAAATCAAATTAAAGTATCACTTTCGCATTCCAATAAATTAATTATGCGCCCAAAAGAATTGCATTTGATAATTTCTGTTGCAAAGAGGAGGAAAAGGCTCTACCCACATCAGATTAAGCCATTATTCTTCCATTAAATCTGCATTGTTAACTAAAATATAAATTTCTTTTGAATAAAGAAGTTACCGATACCTCAAACTTTCTGCGTCATGACTCAATTTTTATCCCTTCTAATGTGTTCGCATAGAATGCATGATTTTCAACACCACCTCTCTCGGTGATTTCAACCTCACATTTCCACAACCTTTATTAAGCAGCCTGAAGCTATATTTACCTTTGCTTGCAATCGTGGCTTGTAAACGTTAGCTTCGCTTCTAGACAAATGATCTTTTCAAAGACCATGGTAACTATTGAAGCGTAATTATCTTGAGGTTTTGAACGTTTCAGCGCTTGGAAGGGGAGAGGACGAACTGTGCGGATCGTTCCCCAGAGAGCGAGAAATCAGTGTCTGCCAAGAGTTTTGGCAAACCACGCAGCCAGTAACTACTTCTCACACTCCACATTTGCTTTCAAATCAGTGCCAGGCACTGTACACCTTAGCCAGTAAAAAGCAATTGCGCTGCCATTTAGTCAGTTGTGCAATCCAAGCACAATTCATTTGAATTAACTGACTGTATCACTGCGGTTACTAATTAATGAATTTAACTGTTCTATTGTCAAGTTTACCAATTTTAGCTAATGGGAGCCTACTTAAGTTGCCATCCTCGGTTAAGCCGAGGTGTGTTTTACGGGACAGGCGAGACTTTCGTTTTTCACTGGACTCCGTCTGTTACATCACCATGTGAGGAGGAAGTTCTGGTAGAGGAAATCACCAGTTTGACTTCAAAGTCTCAGGATCTATGTTTTAGAGTAAGTTTCAGCGATCTCAAGCTGCCCAATCCATTTGTTTATTGAATGAAAAACATTATTAATCCACCGAACGAGTTGTATACAAGCATAGTCCTGGGTTTGCATGGCTGGAAATGGCGTGCACAAGTAAGTTAAGTTTGAAGTGGATTGTGAAAGCGGACACAAAATCTTTCGGTTTGTGACTGCGGGTTTTAATACCATTATATCGCTGTGCTTTGCATGGTTGGCAATAGCAAAACTATTTGTTTTTATAAAAAAGTGACCTAACAAGCGTAAATATTGGGTTAGCATCAGTTTCTTTACGAAAATCATACTTTCCAACGTAAAAGCAGATGCCATGCAGCTAATACAGTATTAGTCGTACACCTTTGATTTTAGAAAAAGTTTCTGCTTAAAATGATAACCATTTCCTTTAGAAATACCCATGGTCTAAGAAAAACTCATTCTTCGTTTCTGGCGAGCCAGAAGTTCTCCTCATCGGGTGTTCAAAGTAAGCTCATGCGGAATGGTCTATTGCTTAACACAGAGGATACAGATATTCTGCGAAAAAATCACCAGCAATATATTTTGTAGTTGATTTTTGCAAGATACTACCTTTTGCATTCCATGTGATGCCGCAACTGTGCTTGAGGTCAGAGTTCTGGAGAAATATGAGGGTTATACTCAAGTAATTCTAACGCTGCACATTGGCCTGGGGCGCGGCCTCACTTCTACTTCAGGCCTCAAGTTTAATGAGGTGTGTAGTAACTAAACTCCTCAAAGACCAAGGTTCTTAAGGGCATAATCTTACCGCCTTTTGTGTTCTACGAACTCAAAGCGCGAGCTCCGCACTGAGGATAGACGAGAATCTCAACAGAGGTCGAAGTCAGATCTGCGATACCTTTGACAATCCCCAATTGACTCCAAGTAGCGACTTCTTTATCCATACCATTGAATTGTGGTCGCTCCGCTAATCTCATTCTCTACGCGAATGCCTCTCCGACTCGATCATCCGCCTTACTCACTGCAATGTGTTGTGCGCCTCTCTTGTTGTCGCATGTAGTTCACATTGTCATGATTTTCTACTCCAATTTTCAAAAGGTGTTGGTCTTACCGAGTAAATTTTTGAATTTGCGGCATTTTTAATCCCAGCATTGCTTAATGTACGAAGTTATTGTTAAAACCTTAGCATGATTTTACTAAAAATATCAAAAGGTATACCTGGGATTTCAGTGGAAAACATCAGTCTTATTGCAGACAAAGTAATGTTTGAAACTTTCTTGATTTTTGAATGCTGTAAAAACACTTCTTTATTGTTAAAATGCCCGAGTCAAGTTTAGTACAGGCCAGGGGGCATGTGCCTTATTATTTACATGCTTTACGACGCACCAACATTGGGGAGTACTAGGACTAGGATCATCGAATATCATATCTTTGCAACCGCATGGTCAGGGGAACTGCTTCAAACTCCTCTGTATCCAGAGAACAGTTACAAATCCTAGGTAATTTTTTTACCTAATTTGGCTCCTCCGTGTGTGAACTGCCCTACTCACTTTAGCATTAGTTTTTACTTGTAACCGGCAAATTTTTTTCCTTTACCCATTCAGGCAAAGCATTGCATTTGGCCAGGCCAGGGAAAGTAACCAAACTGCTTCTCAAAATTAATTTAGTAGTGCACTGGCATCTTTTTGCTTCTTATTTCGTACCATTGTGGGGGGTAATAGGGAGCAACTTATTTGTATTCTTCACTTAGAAACCTCTTTTCAATGGCAACCATCGAGTGTGAGGCGTTCAAAAATAAAACTTTGCCCCACTTTAAGGTGATATAAAAGTAATCCATTCAATTGAACTACGACACCACTTACCACCTTCATATAATGCAACAATTGTATGCACAGCCCTGATGTGCTTCTAATGACCACTTCTAGACGCTGGAACAGTAGCTAGGCTGTAGAAGTCATGGCCTTGGCGAGGGGGGAGAGAAAGGGCAATGGGCTTTTCTCACCTTGATCGCCGAAAGAAACCAAAACCCACATCTAATTAATGCGAGTAGCTACGCTAAGAAATGCACTGGTTTAGTAAGAACAACTTAATCGCATATATCGCCTTGACAACCATTGTTTGACTACTCTCCTTTAAGCTGGAATTATTGTTACTGTCGCCAAGGAAGCTGTGCTTAGGTAGGTGGAACTCAATGAACACCTTAAGCGTTCTTACTCTGAGGTTCGCAATGGTCAATGTTTTAGATTTTTTTTTACTTTTTTAATTTTAGTCACGGTATCACCCCAAATTTAACTTTTTTAGAAGTCAGGATCTTTGCGAGGTGTTTAGAAGCCAAAATGCACTGAGTATACGATACCGCAGTCGCGGAGTTGGTAGGGTCACCTGACGTCATTGAATTCACTTCCGTTATGCGCGTCAATTAAGCTGTGGCAGTTCAGTGGTGACACTTAGGAATGCGGATCACTGTTTGTAAGGTTTCTCAAATTTACATAATTAGCTTGATTTTATTTGACAAGTACGCTTCAGCTATGGCAACCAGGTGCAGATGCACTGCTTCAGCACCAAGCCAACGACGAGTCGGAATTGCCGTCTTTGATATTATGGAGCTTTGAGAAGGGCTTAGTGGTTACATCATCTCAAAACATGTCGACCGAAAGTGGTCCATGTTATCTAAAGCCCAACGTTTCTGATTGGACACGATTTAGAAGCTGATTTCTCTCAACACAGATCAGCAATACAACTCAAGACTGCCCTTTCGTTTGTTACTAGGTCCAAAAATAAAAGTTGCGTAAGAATTGCTAGGCAGAATCTGCATTAAAATGCTTTAACCGAAAACGAGTCCTACTTAGTCAATAGGCACCTAAAAGTATGGCGGTAATTAGACACTTTGTATGTCTGTTCCCTTGTCTACGGATTTAATGTCGAAAACAAGAAGTTCCGCAGGACTCCCAAACCGGAGCGTGAAAGAGGATTATTAAAAAAAAGGTGCTTTACACATTTAACGTACTTCCAAAACAATGCCGGTGGGAGCATTCCACTTAAATAATGCCATCAGAGCCTAAAAGCACAGTTTAAAACTCTTTCCATTGCGTTCATTATTTTTTTCATTGTAGCGATAATGCATGATCTTCGTCGACAGGATGGAAGTTGGTACACGCTTATTGAAATAAACATTAACAACCATAAGCTTTAACGGGTGGACAGAACAGTTCTGTCATAGTCACTCCTCCAAATACCTTAATAATACATTGGCAATGAACGTGTCTATATGCACGGACCTAAAATAAGGAGAATGATTTGAGCACACCAGATAAGCCTACCTTTGGTAAAATACGATCCCAAAGCGGCATCTTTCAGAGCAGAGATAAGGTGAGAAGACATTGGCGATGATGTCAGAACTTCAGAATTATTCTCTGTCGTGTGATCACACGCATCAGTTGGTGGTGGGTTGGAGATGAATGCTTCCCTCATTTCTCCCTGAACATCGTTGCTGCAAACGAGTGAGTGGGGTCGTGGACTTGATTGTTGATGCATCAGGGAATTTTGTACGCTCTTCTTCTTTCGAGCTCTGGCATTTTGGAACCAAACCTTCAAGTAAATTAATTGTGATACCGAATTAGAAATGCTCGTAAATCACGAACACTACTGTGGCACGATATTCACATGTGTGGGATACAGGAGGACGCAGAACCAAAAAAATGGTAATCGCAAAGCCTGGAAACCCCGTTTTGATTAATCCTGACCTTCGTTAAACTGCTCAGGTTTGAGTGGATTAGGTAACAGAGTGTACTAACTCAGTCAGCAAAATCATTAAAATCTCAACCATAAGAATTTTTGCAACGCGCCACCGCAATCTACCCAAGATAGTATCTCTCAAAATCACCCATTGCCACTTTTACTTTCTTATTTTCATCACACAATTAGGCCCAGCAGAACCAAAACGCGGCCTCTGCAATAAAGGTGAAATAGTTTCAGTTTCCCTCGGTAACTTCAGCATTCACAACCGAGTTTAAAATTGAATTTATCTGTATTGTGTGCAAAGTCTTGCATTTCTGGGCACTCAAGCCTACAGATTGTCCCCAAAGCCTCGCCTTGGGTCAAAATACCGTCGTTTTAAAAACAGGTATTTCAAACTTCAAAGCGCAGGCAACTGAACGGTGCACCCTGGGACTTTCTTCTGTGGTACCTATCTAAACACACAAAGCATTGCTGACTAGTCACCTTGATCACTACGACGGAATCCAGTGCTCTCCCACCTAATGGCGCGCTGGGCTAAATATAGCAACCCACCTCAAGCGAAAACCAAGGCGAGAGCACAGGCGCTCCCTGGGCGCAGTTGGAGGAAGTGGCGGTGCGTGGAGAGGACGGTCAGCCAATCACGCCAAATCGTCCGATCTCTGTGAGACTTCTGTGATTGTGTTTGACTGGGCAGCCTCTACGTGAGCTGTCACGTGAGCTGCGCGTTTTAGTGTACATTTACTTTACCTTGTCAGTGCGCTCCACATTAGCAGCACACCACAACGCCTATCGGGATGTTAACCTTTCGACCACGTTAAAACACAATTTATCTTAGTCTGCCTGGAGCAACAAACATACCAACCCAAGTTTTGAAATACAGCCACTGAGGGAAATTGTGTAAGTGATCATGGATGCGGAAAATTAACCACTCCTTGATATACTCTTCCACAACATTATTCAAGCTTGGAATCTTATACTTCGACTTCATATACCCTCTAAATTAAGTAAAAAAATATAAAAATGAATTCAAAGTATGATTTTTAAACGGGTTTTAGCCCAATGAAATGTAGCCCTTTGCTGGACTTCCGCAATCGGCAATTTTGAGGGTAAAATCAATCGAGGTTCTTTTGGAAGGACCTGTGTTACTTTGAGACTTCAAAGCATCAAGTTAGAGCCAGAGTTATGAAATTTTCTCAAAACTAAAAGCTGCAGGTTTGATTGCAACCTTGCAGTTGGTCGATGTAGGTTTTTAGTTAAATTCGTAGAATTTTCAGCTACGAAACTTCTTCCGATCTTTACTCCAGTGGCGGCAAAGCGTTTCATTCTTGCAAACCATCCAACTGCATCGCATTAGCTCTCGAATTAAATCAGCCACATTCACAGTATTTTCAGGCAACTCAATGCACCTAGCTGTCTCTGAGGTATCTGATAAGCCCAAATGATTCTTTTGCGGCCCAAATTAAGAGCCCATATGCCATTTCGATTTAACAAGTATCAGCATTATTTAAGCTGTAAAAGTATCTTCAGATCGTGACCTTGGGTCCAGGGGAGCTCCAGTGGTCAAAGTTTCATTGAATTGCAGTGCAAAAGCATCCTCAAGGGGCCGATAATTTTCTAACCATCTTAATGTTCGCCGCCCAGTTTGCAATGAGCCTAATCACGTGAGTCAAAAGTTGGTTAGACGCAAACTAAACACACCTCAAACGAAAATGTTTGCGTTAGTAGGACAGCTGACTTCACCCAAAACTGGTCTATCATAAAAAATGGAGTATTTGTATCTTACAGGAGTTAAAAACTTGCCGCTAACTCAGTGTTACATAAAACATTGCTTCGCCATCGGCCACTGTACCTCGGTACAGTACTTCACTAGCGGTATAGCCAACAACGCAATTCACAGAAAGTCGGAATTCCGTATTTTTGTGTGCTTTGAGGTAAGTTAATCAACACATCCCACTGACTCGCATTGTCTCGTTGAAGTAGCTGAAGGACGGTATTTCGTTAAAAATACGGCAAGCCTGTCTCTGTTAATTGAGGCGACATTCATTCACAGCCAACTTCTACCAGGTTATAGACCACGGATCAAGAAGTCTGTTTCGCCTTTGAAAAATAAAGTAAAATCCGTCAATTCTTTGAGTAAACGATCGTGATCGGGAATAAGTATTTTCTTTGCCCCAATTAAAATTCATCTCTAGTCGTATTTACCTACTGAACTTATACTAGTAGAATGGGCATTGTGCGAAAAGCTACCTGAGTGACGCGTTTGGTTAGACAGGTGGCCTGAGCGATTCGTTCCAATTCCTGTCCGTCGGGATTCGACACCGTTTTGAAACTGGCCTGCAGAACTGCGATCTGTTGTGGAGTGAAACTGGTGCGAACTCGCTTTGATCGCTGCTGACGCTCGCTGCTGGCAGAGGCGGACCGAGAGCTGGATCGTTGCTGCTGCTGACCATGATGCCCGCGGCCTTGGTGAATGAATGAGCGGGGTGTAGCAGTTGGAATCTTCCCATTCTCATCAAAAGTTATGTTCTCTTCATATACAGTCTCCGATACACTTGAAGCTCGACCCATGGAATTTGGCTTAGATTGAGATGATTTGTCATCTATTTATAAATAAATGTATGGCATAGTGTCATACAGAAACCTAAAACCTCTAACGATATGTTTTAATTCTCTGCAAGGCTGTCCTGAAGTCACAAATCGAATTATGCATTTGAGTACTCGAGTATAAAGAGGGCCACTTCTATTTAGCTTAATAGTTTTTATCTTATAAATGCGGAGTAATGAGATTCTTCGGGTAGTCATTTGGTGTTTGCATTAAACATGTCAGAACTTATTACACATTTACAAACGTTGTTATGTTAGCGCTTTTAAACGGAGACAGACTTGAATAGACGAAGAATTTGTTCTGGCACATCCGGGAGTGCCATTGCACAATTTTTATGGAGTTTCGGATCACCAATGTGCGACGCTTCGCGCAGTAAATATTCCGCTGAATGAGAAAGACCTCCTTAAATATGGTGGCCGCTTTGGGGTTTAACTCGTGGAAGTTGTTGGCTCTATGCTAATTAGACGTTTGCCATTTGTCGAGGCGAAATGGAATGTGCCCAGTTAATAAGCAGTTAGTACTCGTTGAGTGTGAAGACGAATAAACAAGCATACGTCCACCCGTGTCTAGCCTTTGTACTTGGTTCGAGTTAAGAGCATGCTGTGGTGTACCAGTAGAAGTTTTACTGGAAAAATTTTGTTATTTATTAGCCTTGAATTGTCCGTTTATGTGGTCAAGTAGAGCAGGATTTTTTATTTTAATAAATGTGAGAGTCATCGTACACATGTGATGGTTTTATCTACGAAGTTTAATGCATTTTCATGGTAAAAGGAACTGCTTATGCGCACAAATGATAGAAGCCTTTATCATCTGAAACGTTTAAATGCATGCCGTGAAAAGTTAGAAAGGCAAACAAACCTCCATCGAAAATTTCTTCCGTAAATGGGTTTTCGATGGAGTCAACATTTGTTTGCCCTGGATCACTCCACGATGTCTCCGAAAGCTTCGACTGCAGTTGCGTCAACGGAGGGGGTGGAAGGGTACGAAGATGACAGGCGCAGAATATCTCACCTTCAGCGAAGGCGATGTATTCGCCGAATTGCAACCGCCAGTTACAGCGAGAGCAGGTGAAGCAGTCCAAGTGGAAGACGCAGTCGAATATGCGGTACACTAACGAACCTCGTGGCATCCGAAACTTGCACTTGGCGCAGTGCGTCTTTCTGTGATGATAGGAGAGGAAGTTTTAGTAATGGCTTTTGTTTTGAAGTATAGTTCATTCGCCTACTGCAAGTTACTTATAAAAATCTGTTAAAAAGAATTTTGACTCCATTTTTTCAAGAATTTTTAATTCTTTGACGACTTAAAAATAAGCGGAAACGCCTCTATCGCAGTGAGTGCTAGTAAGTCATAAAAATTTAGTAGACTTTTGGAAAAAGTTGGCCTACATCTTGTAGCATGATTGACAAAGCACTCCGAAGTGGCGGTTTGCCCAACATCTTTCGTCAGATTCGTCCAACTGGAGACCGCACCGAGAGCAGCGGAGACAAGAGACATGAAAATGAATAATTTCTCCATCTCCACCACCACTCGAAGTGTGTGAAAGCCCGAGGAGAAACCTTGAGCGGATTGGGCAGTGACAGCTGGCACATACGGGCAGGGTGTTGTCTTTATAGGGTTCGAATTTTTGCATTGTTGTCCCAGTGGGTGGATAGGCGACTGGAAGCTCTTTTAAGTAATGGTATTCTATTCAACGACTTCTCCTACACTATAAGTTGAAGCAAAAATCTTTCCAGGTGTTAAAATCATGAGCAAGAACAAAATTTTTGGAAAATATCATCGAGCCGGATGTATAGGCTAAAGTGGAATCACTTTAGCCGGTGAAATGTTTGCAAAGGACCTAGTTATTTTATTGAGAACGTTAAATAAAATACAAGGTGGAGGATTTTTGGATCCAAGTCACATACATGCCAATATGTTCATTAAAAAAATCAAAACGTCTTAAGTTTGGGAATAAATGATGGAAAAGCAGTAGCTAATTGTTTCGTCTTTTTTCATCCTCAGACTGCTGTAGACCGTTGGAGCCGATTTCGTTAGCGCTCCCTAGCTTCTTACATAAATAAAAGGTGCAATTAACCATTGTTAAATAGTTTGAGCATTTACCATGTGGGGGATCATTGACATTGCTGCAACTAAGTAATGCTAATTGCCAGCGGATGCACCGCAACTTAAAATAAAACTTTTCTCAGCAGATTGCAAACATGCTGGATTATATCTGTGAAGCAAATAAAAGGTAACCTTGGGGTTATTTTACTTTTTGTAAGTATGCTGTCAATCTTGTTGGGGAATAAAACCACACAGTCTAAAAATCTCAAAGTAATGCCACAGTTCCTCGATTTCACATCCGTCGTCACGTCGGTAACAAATTGCCACTTACCGAATCAGCGTGACAATCAAATAAGAAAAACTTTTTGTTGCATCCTCTGTCAGTTAGTGGTGTGTTTCATTAACAACAGGTCACAGACGCAAGTGTCCGCAAACCCACTTAAACTGACCAATGAGCGTGTCTCTTCTCCTCCCCCCTTCGCTCTCCCTTAGAGGAAGTAGGCCGCCCCTTCCTTTTGCTGGAAGAGGGGCGCAAGTGAGACTGAGAGCTGTCCATTGGCGTGAGCGTGCTCTTGACTCCACTGACTCCCGCTCCGTCCTTCTTTTCCTCTTCTTCTTTCATAACCTTCCTCTCCCTTCCCCTGCTCCCCTCCAATCCCTTCGCATGCGTGCTTGCGAGGGTTCACCGAAAATAACATCGTGGTATGCTCTTCTAATTAGACTTCGATGATGGTGGCAGGACTAGAAAAACGCGAAATTCGTGTGTATTATGTTGTTGTTATTAACTGTTTGCGTGCTGCCCTACGCATTGTAGGTAGGGATGCCGGACACCTCGGCATACTGGGATTCCATCTGGTTTTCAAAGCGCAGTTCACACAATTTGAGCATTTTATCAAAACAGCTTAAACGAAGTTTGGAAAATGTCACCACTCAGCAGAAGAGAATAGCCAACAATTAGTTTACCAGGGACAAGTACAAGATATCATCGTTTTCCGTCTACTCACCAATTTGTCAACATTCTATTGTGTTCAGGATCAGCAGGGTTCACTACTTTACAGTACCTCTGCCATTAAAATGACTTGCTCAGAATCTATAGAAGTGTCTGATGCCCCGAAGTTATTTGAAGTCTTAAGGCGTCAACGCACTTCGACCGTTTCATTAAGTAACAACAAAGTGAGGAGCAGTGTTTTCGGAATCAAAGTCTTTCACATTAGTTATCATTTTAAGGGACCAGTTATGCAGGCTTTTTGAACTAAAATAAAATGAATTTGCAGCCTTTTTATGCACACAGGATTAACATATTGCTATTGAAAAGCCTGCTTATTACCAAAGTCACGTAGCCATCACACAATCTCAAAAGGTTACTTAAAACTACGTATTGCTTAATCACTGTCCACCCCTTTCATTGTTATGTAAATCACGAAAAAACTGCGCCATTTAAAGAATTTCTGCGGGTATATTGTTGTCGCTAACATTTGGGTTGCCGCCCCACGACTCGGAATTCTTAAAAGGACGGAGTGAAACCGCGCACTCCTGCTCCCTGGGGAGAGAAGTGGTGGATGAAGGGCACGTTGAGGACGATGCGTCTCTTTTGTTGCCTCTCCCCTTCTCCTCAACCCTGTTGATTATCACTACCACTTTCTCCCTCTCAACGTCTCTGCCTCATCGAATTCGCCGCGGATTTTCACGATCGAAGGTGATTTAATTTTCAAGTGCGCTTGAAAACAAAAAATTACCTTTGTAAGCTCTTAGATCCCTGAGGCTATGCAAAGTAGGAGTTGGCTTTGCAAAGATACACATTTTCTGACTGCTTTAAGGTCCTCCATGTGCGTTTTTGTTTCGTTGGTGCATTGTAAATCTGCACGCAACCATTTTCTTCAGCGTTTCGGTCAAAATCACACGACTGTTTTCAATAGAACTATAATTTTGAATTGTTTTAAAATTAACGTATTTGACAGTTTGAAACAAACAATAACACCAATGGAGGTTTTGGAATCGTAGTTGATTTTGATTACTATGCGATCACGCTCTGGAATGAAGGGAATAAGTAATTCAAGCCTTGGCTTCTGGGAGGAGCACATCGTGACTGAAGTTAAATGGTGCAAAATTGCGTGTAGCTTTTGCTACTGATTCTCAGATGCATACCAAATGGGCAGGCAAAGACTGTTGTGCTGCACCGAAGAAAAGATGCCTCTTTAGTTGACATTACCTGACTTGAACTTCAAGGCACAAACGTTTGCGCAACAGCGCTCTTGTTCAGGAGGTACTACCTTTTCGACACTAAATACATTAATTAAAATTAATTTGAAGTATGGAACTGGCAGAAATGTCAGGATAAAAGGGATAGTCAAACCTCTTGAACTACGAAGAGAAAGGTTAATATAAATGGAGGCGTTCAATTGCGTCCAATGGCTTGTGACTTTGAACAATCATTTTAGGATTTTAAAAATGGCCTACGTTATTTATTTATTTCATGACGTCGGCTTTCTCAGTCTAAATTAAAATTGACTTAAATTGGTGGCGTAAAGCTCCCTACCTGCCACCAGTACTGCTAGCTGCCAGCCCTTTTGTGCCCCTTTTGGAAAGAAAAGACTGTTTCCACACCCCTGCAAATGTGGGATTGATTCGGGTGATACTTAAACTTGGATAGGATAGGATAGCGGCAGCTAGCCAAAGGCCGCATTGAAACAGGGCCTGAATTGCAGATGAAAGTGGGGCACATAGCCCCCCTCCTCACCTTTTTACTCACTTAATTCCTCAGTCTATTTCAGCATTTTAGAACTAATTTTTGCAATGCTTAAAACAATGGCAACAGAAATTTCTTGACTGAGCAGTGTGGTCGAATGCGGCGGAATGGCTTGCAAGAGGAGTTTGGAATGAAGCCTTGCCGTAGTTGGGGCAATCGGTATAAAAAATGAATAATAACCCAACCAGTGCGCTTTTCCGACGCTGAGATCCAAGATTGTACTACCATAATCAAAATTACCACCTGTAATGTAATGTTGGTAAGTCTTCCATCTCCAAAACTGCAGCCTTCATGTGAAACGCTCTACTCACCAGTTAGGACAGAAGCGTTCCAATGGGACTAGTAAATGAAGAGAATCACATTTTTAACCTGTAGTTGATTTTAAAATTGGGCTTGAATTTAGTTTGTTTTGATAATTTAAGTTAAATTTGCGATACAATGAAACCACTTAGCAGGACATAACGAAAAAGAAGACCTCATTCCTTGGAAATGATTTAGTCATTTCTGACTTCTCCTGACTGGGGAAGGCTGGTGGTATTTGCAGATAATAGGTATGAAGACCCTTTAAAAATTTGATAGAGAAGGCATTCATGCTTGAAAAGCGGAATTTGGCGATCAAATGGAGATTAAGCGATGCCAACTAGACGTCCCTATTAAATTTTACAATAAAGAAGTCTTGACACTTTGAGAATCACTGTCACCAATCCACCCAGTAATATGGCGGTGTTTTAGTTCCATCGCTCTGATTCAACAAGCAGCACCGCCTTGAACTGTGCAATGACTAATTGATTCTTTATTTTTGCTGTCACACCCTGGCTAGTCTCTATAAACAGATTGCATAACAACCAATCGCATATAATGGATACTGGAAGAATAATGCATTTGCCCTGTACCGTCATTTTACTAATGCAGCAGGCTGTGGCCTACCTCCTGAAAATACGACCGCATTTGAGTTCCCTCTTGGCAAGTTACAACCTCACTTGCCATTCCATCGGCACGGCAGACGACTCGAGTGGACTACGGCACCGATGGATTCAGCAGCGGGGTGCCCTGATGACCGAAGTGACAACTATTCAGGCGAACTTCATTGTTGTCATTGAGACTCAGCGAAAGCGCACTGTTCCGAAGACCACATTATATCAGCTCTGTGCCTATTACCTCGCCTTCCTCGACTTCGCGCTGTACAGTTTTCAGCGTGCACACCGGCTTCTGGCGACGTTTCCTGACTTGCCAAGGCGCGAAAGTAAGGAGAGCCGAGTTCTAGAAATGCCCCACTTGGCCTCACAAACCTCCTCAGCATCACTCACTGTTTTCTGCGAAAAAGAGCGAAGTGATCTCATCGCCGATGTGACCACTATCAAGTGGTGCCGAAATACTGTCAAAGTGGGTGTGACTTCACCTTAAAACCATAAGTCAATCTAATTTTCATAACCTTAAATGATCATCTAAAGCAGCTTGATCACATTTTACCCAAACTGGTTACATTTGAAGGGCAAACTATTTTTATGCAAAGCTTTAATGGATTGCGGAGCAAAGTTTGGATGTAGTCATTGTCGCGTTGTGCCCTGGTCAGTAATAATGTTCCGCACAGAATTGACTCCCTTTCTATCATGGCTTCACTGGAAAAAGGAATTTTCCTCCGCCTAATGAAGTTCATACAAGCAGTAACTCAATCAGTTTCCTCCGCAAATTACTTACTTACCTAACTACTTACCCTTATAATGACGCATTTCTCGATTACCATCCCAGACCCGAATTCTTCAACTAGGCATTCTGTATGAACGTCATTGAAAATCCTATTTTAAGATGACTTCAACTAGTAGGCCTGACCTAGCAATATTTGGAAGCATTAATAGTTGTAGTCCCACTATCCATTCCCATAAACCTTAGGTGATCTAATCACGATGCATAAAATGGCATACGCAACCGCGTTTTGGTCTCTCCCATGAGTAGAAGAGGAACCACTTATCCTTCACCCACTAATGACAAAGAAAAATACAAATGCCAGACCCTGCAATCTAACATGCCGAAACTTCAGACAATTTTTGCAACTTTTGGTGACGCAAACGAGATTTGAAACTCGGCGGAATTGCGAGAACGCATTGAAACACCATGCATATGAAATGCTGGTTGGGTGCTAATACTCTAAAGACTAAATCTTAAATTAATTTGAGCATGTATGGCTTTATTATGCGTATACCAGATACTGCCACGAGAGGGTAATTATCAAACGTCCACTTCGTATATGCAAACAATTCTGCCAATTCTATTTTGAGCGTTATAGAGAATGAACTTATGAATAACCTAAGGCTGTAAGTAATGTTGGAATTTCTTTTACTAGCACTTTTCATTTAATTCAGTAAATTTAGTAGTTCCGCCTAAAACGGACTCGTCAGCAATACACTTGTTTTCCATGCATTTTCGCAAATAAATAAGCTCCCCAACATTGGTGCTAGGTCCGTAAAGCCGCTTTAATAAGTAAAGTAAGTCAGGACGCAAGTATGGAAGAAAATAGAGCGTAAGGTTCATGATTGCTTTTTACTTACAGCTCCTTAATAACCGCCTAAGTTCAGGACATACTGCCGCAAATAGAATTCCGCGTCTGATTCCCATCGTTCAAGCAACTGTTTCCATGTACAAAGCATCTCGAGAACGTAGAGGCTCGACTTTGTCTGAATGGAGCACTGACACGTCGCATGAATGTATGCAAACAAACGACACCCCCCGTAATGAAACAAAGTCACCATGGATTGGAGTAAGAAATAACAAGCTCATTACCTTCTCTGCAGTCACGGCAGCCTGTGTACTCCTGACCTCTGTGTTTGTGGTAACTTTTGTATTCGTGTCAGTTGCATCGAAATAAAAGCAATAACGCATCCCTAAACGACGCGCGCCAATTTACTTACAACACTTCTATTGAACTATAACTCAAGCGGCAATTAGACCCCTTTAGTATCTCACTCCGACATAACGCACTAGATAAAACACAATAAGACCGGCATGGTTTTGCTCTACCTCCGGCTTTAGGCCCCTGGTTTGTGATTAGTGTTTAAGATGGCATCGGGCATATTCACACTGTGTAGGGAAACATAAATCAGAGGCATCATGAGGACTGATAAGAGCATCACAGCCACAAATTTTAAATATGATAGCAGGTAATTGTTGCAATTTATCACAAAGGAAGGGAAGAATAACTCACGATGAATGAAAAACTGTGTAAACGAAAAAGCGGTTTTATCAAGGTAATGCCTAAAACGAAAAGGCTTTGGGGAATCAAACAGAGCTTGTTGGAGTAGGGCATGCAAATCAATACTTAACTATAAAGCGACATAAATATGCTACAAGAAATTTAGGAAGCGCAATAGTGCTTGTTATGCATTAACAATTCTATTTAGTATGAATTATTGTAAAATTAAAATAATCGCACTCGCGCTCTCATTAGATTTCAAGAATTACATCAGTTCGCATCTTGAAGTATTGTTAACCCAACAATGATGTTGCAGCTTGACGAAACAAACATGGTACCAAAAAACAAAAAACAATAAGTAAAAACGTTTTAAATAGCGTTTTTTGCTTAATAGTTAAAAAGCTTTTTTATTCTTTCAAATCTGAATTTGGTTTGTGTTGTTTTAGCTGATGGACTCACAATAACTGACCAATAACTTTTATACACCGTCTCATTGCCACATTTAAATAAGTGGGTCTCGTCCTTGTTGTCGGAATGTTTGGATCATTTTTGTTTGCCCTGTTTTTCCCCTTGGTGTTTGGTACTGATGTGATTCCACTGACAAAAGATACTAGGGACAAGTTGGCAAAGCATTCAGTTGCTCTTGTCAAGTACTACGCGCCATGGTAATTTATGTTCCTCGGTGTGGATTTGTTTTATGTAGGTGTGGCCGATGCAAGGAGCTTGCACCTCACTATGAAGAGGCTGCGAGAGAACTAAAAAACAAGGTGCCCTCTGTGCCTCTTTTCGAAGTTAATTGCGATGAAGAAACTGATATGTGCAACGAAGCTGGGGTTCAAGGCTACCCTACCCTTAAAGTTTATAACCATGGCGAATACTCAGAGGAATTTGACGGGGAGCGAACGAAAGGCATGAAATATTCTCACATTCTTTTACTCATTAGATGAACTTGTGAATTTCATGATTTCGCGCTCTGGACCCCCTGCTATCGAAATATCTGATGAGAGTCAATACAGGGCACTATTGGAGGGTGAAGACTACACTGTCTTATTTCAGTCTAAGAAGTCTGACGAGATCGATGAGTTCGAGAAGCTAGCACGGAAGCTTAGAAAATACTTTAAATTTGCTTACACAAAGGGTGGATTTTTGAGTTCATCGAAGGAATCGTAAATATGTTATTTCAGTCACGTTTCAGGCTTATCCAACTTTCACTACCGAAGCAACTGGAGACAAAGTTGGAGGACAGGGCTAAAACATACGATGGGCCATTAAAGTCTACTGATATTGAGCAATGGATAAGAAAGAATGCGTAAGTCAGCTATTGAAGCGATTATTTTGCAGTGTTGGGATCGCTGGCATTCGTGACAAAAAGATGAAGGAGTTCTTCAAGAAACCCTTGTTGGTGGTGTACACACAGGTTAACTTTGAGCGAAACCCATCAAATGTTCGCTATCACAGGAATCGTTTGATATCAGTGGCGAAGGACACCAAGTCCAGGTTGCAGTTTGCTCTCTCAGACTCATCAATATTTGCCGATGAGCTCTACGAGATGGGTTTCACTCCAAACGATGGGGGTGCTATGGTGGTCATTCTGGGGGAAAATGGAAAAAACTACCTGATGACTGAAAAATTTGGGTATGCCGCAATTTTAGATTTACTGGCTTTTCCCTTTAGTGTGTCAGAACTGAAGAAGTTTGTGAATGGCTTTGCTGCCGGATCCCTCGAACCATACGTAAAATCGGAACCGATACCAGAGAAGCAAGAAGATAGTGTCATGAAGGTTGTCGGAAGGACGTTCGACGAGATTGTTTTCGACAAGTCAAAAGACGTTCTTGTTGAATTTTATGCCCCTTGGTGCGGACATTGCAAAGCCCTAAAACCTAAGTATGAAGAACTTGCCAAAAAGCTTTCGAAGGAAAAGGATGTAATCATTGCCGCTATCGATGCTACAGCGAACTCCTTCCCATCCGCTTTCACTGTTCGTGGGTATCCAACTATCTATTGGGTTCCCAAGGCTTCAAAGAACAAGCCTGTAGCATACGAGGTATGCTTGAGCTATTCACCTAATTCTGTGCTTAGGGCGGTCGCGAGGTTGATGATATGCTGAAATTTGTTGCCAAGTCAGCGACCGATGAACTTGTCCACTACACCCGTGATGGCCAACCAAAACAGGAAGAATTGTAGGCACCTGACCACGTCGCGGTTTAACGGTTGTTTTCTATTCAATTTCATGTGTTGATAATAAATATACCCGCTTCGTCGCATGCACTTGTCATCTATTTTTCTGAATCACGAATAAATCTTTAATCGCCCCGCGGCAGTTCCAGTCGATGGGTTGGGGCTCAATAGTTGCCACCTCCTGGCGCCTATTTGTTTTCGTGGACCTTTGCGAATGGTCGTCCAGCCCACACATCTAGCATCTTGATCATACGTGATCTCGAGAGGCCATTTTGGGGTTCTCCGTCCATCACCGAGTCGCTAGTCACGTACAAGGGGGGCAACTAGTGTCTTCTTGTCCTGGGCCAACGCGAATAGTCGGTAAGGCTCTAGAAGTCTCACATTTAGCAATGGGACGTTGATGCATATACGGTGCGAGCATTCTTTGTCCTACACGTGGCTGTGGTGTCGCAAATAAAAGTCATTAGATAAATGAATGATCCTGAGAAAATAAAATTCCCACGGTATGGCCGTTTGGTTAGCAAACTCGGGTTGCGCTTATTTATTCTGAATAACAAATTCCCGAACGCCTATTATTGTTTTGCATTTCGACTGGTAGTAGGATTACGACTAACGCACGTCTAGACTCTGAGGTACTGTGTACCAGCAAATTTATGGCGAACGGGTGAGAGGTACTTTGGCGCCACGATGCAATCGCGCCGTAAACCCAATCACATGAGCGCATGCGCAACGCTACGTGGACGCAAACGACCGGCAGACCGCAGCGAATCAACTTTAGGTTTGGTAAAATGAACGTCAACAAAATGTCGGCTCCATTGAATACAATTCAACGACGTGGCTCACAAGAGCTTTATAGTACAAGACCTAATTAGCAACTTAAAGTTATAGGATATTGAATAAATCCTAAAATGTCCCCATTTCGGACAGAAAGAATATAATAAACCAGCAACAAGTAACAAAATTGCTTGTAATATCCTGAAAATGGTGCATAATTATTACCAGTGTGTGTGATAATGCAAGCCGCATCAAAGCCGTATCGCAATTAAAAGCTCGGATAAAAAATACCTTAAAAGTAACTAAAGATGTTTGTCTCACCCAAGCATGTAAAAATGACTCCGCCAAAAATTTGCCTTTTAATAACTTTCCTGAAAAATGCCGAGTTCTGCTCATTAGCCAAATCTAGAGAAATGGTAAATAAGATGCAGGCGTTATTGTCTTAAGGGAATCGTGTGCATGGCTGTCCCAGAGAACTTCTCCTTCACCTAAATTGTAATACGTGGACGTTGTATAAAAGAAAATATTTCACCGGTAAATAGGGCATATGGAAGCAATTAGCCCAACCCCAAGGTCATAGTGGAAATGGAAGCGCGACATTCGAATCTCAAGGTAACTGCGTGGGGTTTGCCATTCAATCACGTATAAAGTACTACAAGCAAGGCTATAAAAGGTGTGATTGCTCTAGCTCATAACAGTACTTCAAAACCAAATCGTTTAACACGTCCAAGCGCAGTAATGGTGCATCTGTACTTTGCCGATTCGGATTACCAGTTGATGTATACCTACTAAAACCGTGTAGCAATTTTCTCGCTTCAAGCACTGCGAAATTCTCACCTCCACACAGCTGCACAAGCTTGAGGTAGCAGTACGTCTTCGCAAGTCTGCCTATACTGTGCCACTGCCGGGGCTAAAGCAGCGTTTGGAGAAGAAGCAGGGCCTGTTCCGCATGCATATGATGGGCAAACGTGTCAACTACGCCTGCCGTTCCGTCATCAGTCCAGATCCCAATCTTCGGGTATTTGAGGTAAGCGTTGTGTTCCCAGTACGCATGCAATCGTCCTACGCACAAACTGTGGAAGGGATCGTTTGCCACACTTGACGGAATTTTCCGGTCTCACCTTCCATGTTTAATTAAGCTCTAGAGACAAGTTGAAGTGTCCACGAGCTACGGTTCTCCGGACCGCTGAAAGGTTGGCATGTAGTGATTTTGCAACGAAATGGTAGTGCTTTCTCCCATAGGAGTCCTCCAACACTTTCGAACGCAACATTGTTCCGCCCCCCTCGGAGTAACCTCTTAGAATGATTTTATTGTTGTATGCACACGATACGACTAAGCTAAGGAACAGAATTTTTGAAGACAAACGATGTGTCAAGCGCCTTCTTACACCTGACAGTCTCTGCATTCCCATCCGAGCGGCCAATTTTTTTGGTAAACTGTCCAGTTCTTGCACTATTTGGTGAATGGGGTGGCGTTCTTTGTGTGATGCTGATCTGACTCCCCGAAGTACTGGCGTTTTGCGAATAGCTATGGAGTCAGACGGTTAAGTAGGCGTAACACTGGGAGGGTTTTTTTGGAAAGTGTGGACAGGGAACTGCAGCAAAATCATGTATTTCTGACTAGTGACTAGCGTTACAAACAACAGAGACGCAAAATTCAGATGCAAAGCCAACTCCGATTGAAGGCCCCTTGGGAGGTTATTTTTTAGCTACCTGAGGCATATCAAATGTTCATCCGTCCCTGCACTTACACCTTAAATAAACACATCCTACCATTCCTAAGGCCCACTACCAAACGACATTTATGTCGAACATTTGGCGTCTGTAAAGAAAGCAAGCGGTATTTATAAATTTTGCTTTATCATGTCAAGAATGTCCAATACCGTGGCGATGACTACTGAATTCATTTTGGACGCAAAGAGTAGACCTGGAATCGCTTCCTATTTGAGAATTTGCGTTCTCGATAATCGCCATTTTAATCTATGTATACTCCAATCGCCTTGAAATGTATAAATATAAACAGTGTATCAACTTTAGCACTTTACACAATCAAATCTTACACCTGGCCAAAAGAACAAGACTTTCAGTAAGGCTAGATTGACAGCTGGGACAGGAGGTCAAAGCAAGTAGTCCCGTAACAGTGTGTAAGCTGACCGGCGACGAGGCTACCAGACGGCGAAACTGTGTTTTCAACCAAGTCTGAAATCGAAAAACGACCATTTTGAAGTGATTTATGTACTTATAGAAACTACACAATTTCGTGCTAAAGGTGACGTATTTACGTACATGGGTTCAAAGCACAAATGCTTCAGTGACTTAATTAGAATTCAATAAAAATGGCAAGCTGTGATAGGTTAGGACCAGTTGCCTGGTAAGAACTCTGTGTAAGAAAATCCACCAATTTTATAACAATCAATTAAAAATATAGGGTCGATTATTTTCAATCAAAGAGTTTCATTAGTTTTGCCTATTGACGCCTTTTCAGGAATGATTGCTTAAGTAATTGCGTCTGTACATAACGATCCGTCCGACGTTGATGACAGCCTCATTAACAAATGCGACAGTCATTGGAGTCATTCCTACGCACAGCGTCAGACAGGAACAAAATTTCCTCTACCTTTAAAAATAAGTGCTCAAAAGATGATACTTGTGTACCCAAACAAATGATACCCATAATGTTTTTTTTGCAGCATTACGACTGGAGTAAACCTTGGTTTAATACGTGCACAAATCGCGTGACCTAGGCGTATAGGCGACTTAAGAGTGAATTTTCGACCAATTGAAACTGTATCAAGGTCTAAGTATTATTACTTTCACGCCACCAAACTACTATGGGTTAAAGATTGTTGTGTAGTTGTAATTGATGCCTACTTTCTTGGATGACAGATTTGAGCACGCTGGTGGCAGTTTCAAAAGTGACACGTTGCATAGGCGAGGGATGGTATTCCATGGTGCGTCGGTTGAAGGCGCGATAAACACCAGTTTTGGTGAGGTAGTCGGTGACCAACCCGAGATGACGCGAGTTCACATTGATGCCGTAGTGACCAAACACACTGGAGATCTCACGCTGCAGAGAGGCCCGAGCCGCCTCAATGCCAAAGTACTCCTGCATTACTGGCACGTGGTTGGTGTAGAGTCGAGTGAGGTCGAACACATTACCATAGCGAGAGAGCACCTAAAAATGGAAATCTGTTACGCTAGTGTTTATTAACAATGAGCTGCAATCATAGGAGCTTAATTTTTCAACTGTTTTCAGACAAAAAATGCAGCGAATTCGGAACGCTAGTTACACAATGCGAATTTTTAGGCGCTGAAATTTGCGTCGGAAAAGGCGAACCTCCTTAGAGGAAGAATATTGGTGAAGGCTATTTTAACACGTGTTTGCACAGCAAAACATCTCTATTATATTAATTCCGGTAATCAAGGAAATAACCCACAACCTAATCGAAAGTTCACTACTCTTGAGGTTGCACACCATCAATGGAAAGCAACAAATGAAAACAAAATCCCAATTGCATTAATCGTTGAAAGCAACATAGGAAGTGATCAAACTTAAAATTCCTCCAATTCCTGGCATGTAGGTTCAATGGGATTAATCCTTCCAGGATATGAATGGTGAGATACGCTACACGGCAGAAGACACCAAATCTCGAGGATAATGAGCAACATAAGTGCACGCAATCATGGCAACACGGAAGGAATAAAATTATACAATGCAAAGGCCAAAATTCTCATCGGATAGGATCTACAGTTGATTCGTTGTCCTACGTGAATGCGTTCATGGATTTGTACGAAAAAGTGCAGACTCGTAATTTTCTATACGCTTCCACTTATATTCCTTTCCGGGGAGAAAGTAAGATACACCTCCAGAAAAATTTTTGTTATTTGCTCATTCTTTACTTGTCGAAGAAGGAAAAACACCCTAGTGCGAAGCCTTGATCGAATACTGTTGGGCGAAAACGATGCGCAGAGCCGCCGATTGCGAGGTGTGAAGGAAGCTTTTAAAGTCTATTCAACAAAACAATTATCTTAATTGACGCAACGAAAATCCCGAAAAAAAGGTGCTTTAACGAAACTGTTGACTATAATGCTTTGAAAAACAAAGTCAATATAGAAAAATAGGCATCGCTGGGATGTCTGCTAATCGACACGCGAAGTGCAAACAGCCCAGACTAAGGGGCAGAGGGGTCCTTCTGATGATGATATGTTCTGGATGAAAATTGCACTTGCAAAGCATAACGAAAGACGTTGCTACAAAAGGAATATTTGCCACCCTTAATTGTAGGTGTTGGTGATGCGTTTGAATACTGATGGAATAAAAAAAAGAACTCAGTAATTGTTAATGGTTTATGCAAAGTACTCAAGGACACACCTTGACATTTACACCTTCAACACGCAGAATCCACTTCTTCGGGTCCGTTTTATCGATGAAAGCCTTTTGAATATGTGGAACGAATGAGATCACACTCTTCGAGATAATACGCTGCACCAAAGTGCGCAAATCGATTGAGATACGGCCATCCTTGGGATCGAACATCTGCAAGAATGAGAAAGCTTTTAAAATGCACCGAAAATTCCCAAAAGCGAAGCCATTATCTGGGAGTGGTAAATATTATTAAACGATCAAACTTACAGATATGGTCAATTTCACCCATGATGGTGTCTCACTGATATCGTAGACGTAGTCAGTGAAGCGATGATGCAGGCTCGTTACAAACTAACAGAGGAAAAGAATGAAAGTTTACTACTAAGCTGTTGGGGAAGAGGAAGAACTCAGTAATAATCGGTAATAAAGAGCTCTATAGCAAGTCAAGCCATCGCAAAAGCATATGTAGAGATGATTTATTGCTCATCCACTCGCCTTAATTCGCCTGGAATCCATACCCCTTGCAGAGCTCTGCGTCACCTCATCTGCATCTTTGGCGAGTACGAGTTCATCAGCACGCTCTCCATCTTCTTCCCCACCGCGTTCCAATTCGACTACCTCGGCGCCGCCGATCTCAGCGACTGGTTTGGATGCAGAAGTGGACATTTGAGGACACGATTTGGCGGCAGCTTTGGAGGTGGATGGCCTGACATCTTGCCACGAGTCCATCTCCTCATCGCTGGCGGCCTCCTGGTCATCCGATGCATTAGCGGCTGCCTCCAAGTCGACACCAATTTCACGCAGTTCTGCCACTTCATCATCGTCCTCATCGATTGCCTCGCAGCCCGCGTTTACACCATCTACGTCTCTTTCCCCTTCAATCTCGTCCTCGGCCTCGAGTCGACGTCTGCGCACCGCCTGTGAAGATGAGATTAGGAGTAAAACTATATTTTGCCTTTGTGGCTTGAAGCACAATCGTGAATTAGTAGGCGGCGTGTCAGAAGCGGTAATTGATCGTAAGCCTATCGATTACTTCAAAATCTGAAACAGTGATTACGAAACCCATTTGTAGTCCTTTCAAAAGATAAATAAAACGATGAAATGAGAGAAAGTAATAATGTTGTGCTATCTATAAGGTAATTTCAAGCAAGTAATGCGTGGTTCGAACGGCGTAATAATAAAGGAATGCAGGTTATGAAAAATAACAAGTCTAAATACACTCCATCGCCTTCTGCAATTTGGTCGACGTAAATCGCTACCAACTGTTCCCCATTTTCGCGTTGTCGAACCCCTTTCTCAACTTTCTAAATTCTTTGTGGCTATTGCTCGAATCCTCGTTCTCTGCATAAATGGACACCCACAGGGTCGATGCTGGATCCATCTTGAGTTCCAGAGATTTAAGCTTATGAGACTACTCTACTACAGTAATAAACAGGTAAAAAAAACAAAGTCAGCGTTAACCTATATTTCAAGCTACAATGTCAAAAGTGGAGACAAATGTTATTTATAGGTGTACTATTTGATTTGCCGATTTGAGGAAAATTTGGAAAGATTTAAATACTAACCGTAAAATCTGTTAGTGCCTTTTGCAACTTTCGCTAAAATGAACAAGCAGCGTGCTACAATTTTGTCAGGTTCCTACCCTAAAGTAACTTGTAAAGTCAAAAAGCAAAGCAAAATTAACTTATGTACAGATAATTGCTGAATTCATCATAGCAGCGGATGAACTACATTCTAAACCAGGTGCTAGAGCATGCAAGTAGGTTTACCTCCGCTCCGTCGTCCTCGCCCCATTCGTCGCGACCTCTGGTCCGGCGCCCTTCGGGAATCTCACCGTCAATTCCCTCCGCCTGCTGCTGTTGCTGTCGCGCCAGCGCCTTCAGATTGAAAGTTGCAATCTCGCTGAACAGATGCAAACACGTATGCTTCTGGGGTCAAAAATACTGCCAATTCACAAAGCTTTGTGGTTAACTGGTTTGCATGGCCACATGAATGCTTAACAATGAATCCATTAATTTGGATATTCGAAAAGCCCAAATACCATAGTTTATGTAGAATTGTATCGTTAACCCTAAGGATAACTAAGCACCTCCATTTCATAGCCAAAGTGTTTCAAGCCGGTTCACTAAGAGAAATCACAAAACGATTTTCAATAACAGTGATAGTAAAGGTCAAAAATGCAAAACCACAGTTTAAAGCAGAGGATATTGCAAGATTCCCAAACAAATAGGTTGGACAAAGGGTATTCAAAGAAAAAGCCTCAACCCCTGAGTAGGAAAGAAAAAACGTAAAAGACATGAGACAGTTCATGAAGGCATGACCCCTGCAGATGGTGCAATGTTGAGGCGGAACGTACCACCCGGAATTATTTCCTACTAACCAGCCAAGAAAGTTAATGGAAATGTTTACGAGTGATGTGATGGAGCAATTCGTCTATATCCACATCAACTAGGAGTAGAAAGTTGTGAAACCTGTTAAGTATTGAAACACTACTCTCATCTGCAACCATATGGAAATACGTTTTGAAAACCATCAACTTGTTCCTCACTCCTCTCACGCATGTTATAAAATTCACCGAGCATTTAAAATTACCGGCTGACAGACTGGTTTACATTAAGAATTCCCCACTGTCCTTGTATTTCAATGCTTGCTTCCAAAATGACCATACCCAAGCTTCTGTGGTGCGCGCCACCTTACCTCTAAAAGACTATGGCCTTGTGCGCTCCAATGTCTTGCTAACATTCAAACAAGTACAATTAAGATTCTCCTGGTAGAAGCCAATCGCAGCCATTCGCGGGTAAGTTATTTAATAAATAGCTCTGGGCCAGTTAACCAGTTCAAAGACCCCCATTCTCACATGCCTTTGAAGGATGGTGTCAAAAAATCCCTTTGGGACAAGTGAAGGAAGGAAAACACCACCTCGCCACTAATTACCGCATTTTCTTGATTTCAATTCGCGTGGTTGTAGTATTTTCCCTGCACTGGTACTAGACAATTATGTGGGAAGCAGAAATAATTAGGGATAAAAAGCGAAATAGGAATGCGAACAATCAGGGCTATTTTTTGTTTCAAGAGACAGTTTTTTATAAATGCGGGAATTGCAAGCCTGTAATCTCCCGGGGAAGGATGACAGACCCAATTTTCAACGCTACCACGGCAAATAAGGAGCAGCAATTTGTAAACACCCTAAAGCACCTCTCCGTGAATAGAACTAACTTTCCGACAAACGATTCAAATACGTGTAATCGACCTGCTTTCCATGACCGAAGAAGAAGTCAGCGGAAGGGCTCGAATGGACCTCAAGTACTTCACTTATTAGAAAAAGGTGAACACACGTGAGACATGCAGCCACATAAAAAAACGGCTCATCGGAAGAAGTAAATCCTTCCCATCAAGTGCAACAAGCAGTGAAAATCTCACATTGGAAGAAAGTCAATAAAATATTAACCACCACCACTACACCAACGACAAAAAGAAAGTAAGACGAACTTTGATTTGCCCTGATCTTTTAGTTCTTGTGTCAGACGTTTGCTCAGGTCGACGAAGAGAACGCGCTCCAAAAAGTGGATAATGCGGTGGGTGCCGACGTTTGTGCGCGACTGGTATGACGAGGGAGGCAGGAGATTAAAAGTGAGCGAACAAGAGTCTGATGAGTAGTCAACTTCCATGCTGAGGGGTAATTTGATAACCTGCAAGCATATTAAGGATAGAAGTAAAATTGGTGAGTTAACAATCTTACAAAAGAAAATATTCTAACGTTATTTTTTAAAATTCACAATACAATACACCTGATTCTCGAACAACAAAATATGAGTCAATTCAAAGTTCAAACCTTAGTGGATAAGTCTGCAAGAAACTCATAACCCAACCGACATGGCGGGAAATTAAAGTTCTGAGCCACCTCCAAAGATGTAACGAGGCATGTCGGGATGGAAGAGAGTAGGCTATAAGGAGTGTGAACCAAAAAAACCTCTATTTGATATAGAATCACCCAAATTAATGACTACCGCTAATGTGAAAAAAAACGATTACAAATAGACCTCCAGGCCAGGGGGTCTAAACGCATGCATACCTCAGCAAGACGTAACCTGTACATCTCCCGGGTGATGTGTTCAGCCATGGATTTAGCCTCAGAAGTAGGGAGAATGGGTACCTCCATGCAGGGTGTGGCGATGACAGCAGAACCAGCCATTAGTACCTCCCGAAGGCGGGGGATGCCCAGAGTGACGTTCATTTCACCGCGACCAGCAAAGTGAAAAGTATTTAGTGTCATTTGGGTGGAGGGCTCACCCACCGATTGGGCTGCCAATAAACCCACCGGCTCTCCAGGGGGAACCTACAGAGAGTGCGCTCGTGAGATTTTCTGTGATTCAAAGTGAGCGAGGAGGCAATCGCGCAAACCGTACTTCGTGGTAGAATGATATTCGAAAGCCAAACCCAAAACTGAAAGAGAATTAATCTAGTCGCCTCTAATGACCGTGTATACTGTGTAGTTAAACTCGTCAAACTTTCGGTGATAAAGCATTTGTATTCGTAATGCATATACAATAGCAATACGACAAACAAGTGGTGTCGCTTAAGGACTTGCCTGTCCCTGTGTAATTTTGGCCGTGACAATAGTTCGTAGATCCGCCGCCAGTGTACAGGGAGGTTCGGAAAGACTACTCAAAGACGCAGCTTCGGTAAGTTTTCTCTGGGCACGATCCCTGCGCTTCTTCAGATGAGCTAACTTCTTGATGCTAGGTGATGCCTGTAAGATCTACAAAAGGAGATCCACATTGCATTCGAAGGCCCCTCGTTAGTGCCTTGCATATTTCTCATCTGAATGCACGCCGCAACTACGCGATCAACTAGAAGACGACTAAAACAACTGCTATATTGATAATGTGAATCACTTGCTCGCTAAGTAGTAAATAAGTCAGAGGGAATAATACAAGAACTTCAGACAACAGATCGACGAAACAAACATTATCAACCCCCGCATAATATTGTGATGGGTAATGATGGAAAAACATCGCCCCATAGGGTAACCAGCCCAGATCGTAAGGTCGTTTGCCTTTCGAAAAGCCAAATTAATTAAGGAAACCGACGATATGTTCTATTATCAAACCAAAATACCCTGGAAAGCGAATCTGTTAAAGCAAAATAATCGATCAACTATTGAACCACATTTAGAATTGTTCACAATGAAAAAGTAAAGCCAAAGTGAAAAGCAAATTAACCATTCACCTTAAGCAAAAACGACATAACATAAGTGTTGAAGGTGCTGTAAAACCTAAATCATCATAGTTATTTTAACAAAGTGTTCCCAATCGGAAATTCATTAAAGCACACTTACATTGAGTCGTTTGACGGCCACTTCGTCGACCTTTCGTGCGAGTTCCGGGGGGAGAGGATTTTGCTCGGTGAGTTTGTGGTAGAGCTCAGGGTCTAAGGGGCAACGCCAACGCTCTGCCAGCAGTTCTGCATTCTCCGCAAAGAAATGGAAGCCCTCTGGTTTCAGGAAAGCCGACTGGCATACGTCAAGACCGTCGTCACCATAGCGAAACTGGATCACTGAACCACCAGAGTCACGAACCGTTCCATCATATTGCACAGATAGGTCCTTTTGCAGACAACCATGAACATGATTACCACTTGTACAACAAAACTATATGGAGCCATGGTGAGGTCACCTATTGTTGTTTTATCTCACGCTAGCATTAAAAGGTAGCGCATATCCTCTGCCTAAATAAGAATAGATATCATGTTAATTGATAAATTATAATCAAGAAAACTCTACAGCGGAGTGCTGCAAGACATATGCCCAAATTTAATATTTGCGGCTAAAAATGTTCACAATTTGTGAAATTTGGTTCACAAACGGAAGTGGGTGAGGCACGGATCTGTCAGTACACACTTCGACACCGGGGGCACAAAGACGCTGTAACACTTTATGGTTGCAAGCACTACCACCAGGATACAGCCACTCAATTTTCACCAATCCACACAGTTAAATTGGTCAACCAGATTCTTCTTACCTACACACATCAGAGCCCAAAAGACCACACCCGTGTACGAAATGAGGGAAAAAAGTAACGTCCTGTACTGCCAGCGAAAGCGTTTATCGGCGTCAGGTACTATGCACTGAAGATAGAACTTAATGTGACGAATTTAGTAGGGGGCACACAAAACAGAGTTGATCCAACTCTGCGGCAAAGAGCTAAAGCGCCTCAAAATGAGAATAATGCGGGAGTGCGGGATGGAGGAATTTCATTTAGCAGGAGAGCTCACTTCAAGGTGTTTGATGAGGGAACGCTGAAGGTAGCCGGAGCGCGAAGTCTTGCACGCTGTGTCGACGAGGCCGTCCCGACCAGCCATGGAGTGAAAGAAGAGCTCTTGCGGTGGCATTGAGGTGAGGAAGCGATGGGTACACATACCACCAGCGCGCGGACGCACATCATAGGGCGGAAAGGAAGGCAGGGAGCGACCGCTCAGCATAAGGGGAACACGACGACCCTCCAACTCTATCTGGCCTAGGGCCACTGACATCTGCTGCGCGTTGACCTACAGCAAACAAGCCGACAGAAGACCTCACCCAAGGGAGGCTTCAACACAACAGGATCCAAACAAGGAATAACTTATTGATTGACCAGTTTCATCTGGATAGAAGGGACCATGTGGTAAAAATTAATGCATTCCAGGACCAAACCCTAGATATTTGTGGGAGATTTTGAACGATACAGTGAAGCTAACTGATTGACCAACCTAATGGAAAAGCCTGTGAGACCTTCAAAGATGAAAGCCTATTATAAAAGTCCACCTTTACACAATAGCGAGTGATGCTTCCTCATACTGAGTGTTAGTTGTAGAAGCTGTCTAATACGTTGAAGAGAAACAGTATCTGCCGACATCGGGTAGCATGTATAGCATGAACGATAGACAAGTGTACACATCATGAGGGAAACGATTATCAACAGCCCGTAATGTTGAAAAATCAAGCAAGGAACAGGAATATCGTGTTATTTGAAGTGGCGATGAGCCCCACCAAGGCACAAAGTTGCAAAAACTGCGCACATTAAGTTCTTCCAAGCGAGATTAACTCAATTTTAATGTTTTCGTTTATACTGACAACGATTTTAAAAGTCACGAAAACCGAAGCATTTGGAGAAAAAGGCAACTCCCAGCAGGGGGCGGACTAGGTAATGCAATGCTATAAGTGGAAATGCCAAAAACTTACCACGCCGCCCTTGGCACCGACGTGAACCATCAGTTGTAATGAGTTGGCTGGGAAGGGGATGTAGAGACCTGACGGAATGACTGCGCTTAAAAGAAGACGTGGTCAGAGTGAATTTGAGGAATTCCATTCATGTCTGAGGCTTAAAAGTCAAAATACCACTCAAAGCAATATTCATTCTAAAGAAATAAAGCGGCGATTACATATTGAAAACTTGGATCAACCAACAGCCACCAAGTAGAATTCAACTGGAAACAGAAGCTAGGAGCTTACTCGCAAACAGCATCTTGAGCGTATTTTATTCTATCCTTCACTGCACAGTCGAGAGCTGCCATTTTACCACCAAACACTTCGTCTGTCTTTGGCGCAAAGTGGGCCAGCCTATAAAGGTGCTTCACGCTCTCCTCCGTTAACGTGTCCGCGGTTAGGCCGAAGGCGTCAGCGAAGGCACACAAACCGAGGACTTGCATCCCCTTTTGAAAGTGCAATGGAACTGGGTTAAAAACTCGTGATGTAACTCTAGAAGGTTTGTGCTGCTCAAATCGGGTGCTAGTGGGCCGATCTGATAGTTGGGAAACTAAGCTTCTCAAAATGAAGTAAAGCAGCACAGCTTCATTCTGCATGTATATAAAACACCCGAAATAGATAACAGACTTGCTCTTCTAATTCTATTGAAATTCTGGAAAAGGGAATCGATAATTAACTGGTTTCTGTCCAGTACACGTGTTGAGTGTAGCACGTCAAGTGGTAAGCACTGCCTAGGTCAGACAATTAGACATTTTATTCGAAACATTTCGACTACCTTTAACACCTAAAAAAATTTGCTGTAATGTAAACATAGATGCTTCGAAAGCGCAAAGACAAGCTACTTACGAGAGAGCGTGTTACATAGTACAGTCGCAGTATCTAAGACAATTCTTGCTACACTATCCTATCGGATGCAAAATGAACATGCTATCTCGATTGGTCGATATTAGGCATGACTCCTGTCGCGGGAACGCAAGTTAACTATCACAGACATGTGGAAGGAAAAGAGCCAACCTTGAAGCGCCTACGTCTATCCTTATCAGCCTTTTCGTTGAGCATGATGTCGGCAAGAGACATGGAGAAGCTTGCGATTTTAAGAAAGCGATCGGCCACACGGGAGATGCCGGAGAGGAGCTGTGAGGCGGCGTAGGGGCCATAGGCTTCGTAGAAACAGTGCACAAGACCCCCTGAGGCCGAACCAATGTGAGCTTTGTCAAGGAGCCCAGAGACGACATAACTTCCCACGATCACGAGGTCGACGTCAGATAGGACACGCGCAACCGCGAACGGCGCCCCCGCCCACAGCTCCACCTTTGTACGTCTTCCCTCCAGGTACGCGTTGAGTTGCGGCAGCCCCACAGGCACGATATTCATGAGTAAGGTAGACAACACCTGCACGGAAATAAGTCAAGAATTCACCACTACCTCAGGAAAGATGACACTTCATCCCTTCCACAAGTAGACAACTTACGCCGATTTGGGCACCAATTGACCGTTGAGTTTTAAATGATCAAAAACAATGCTCACAGGTGATGACAACCCCTCTACCTCTGAATGATAACCACTACTCCCATTTTGGGAGAACTTTATCCTCAATGATCCTTAATGATTTTGTGACAAGAGATGTTAATAAGAATGCATTTGATTAAATATAAGGCTAGCAAATGTGAACAGACACCAATACAACCCACATTGAATAAAAAGGCACCTAAATGAATGGTGGATTATTATTTGCTCTTTCCGCCTTGAGTAGAAATAAATGCAAAAAATCAAGTGCTGAAAATGGAATGAGTTAACCTGCTTTCCGGTCCACAGACGGTTGGGCTTGAGGATAGCTGGTGGTAGGAGAATGGCATCGGGGACACAACCGTCCTCAGCGACGGAAGCGTAGAGGCCGTTATAGACGAGATCAAGGTACTCGTCCTCATCGAAGAAGCGATCACGAATAGTCAACTTTACTGCGGCAATGACATGATCCTGGATGAGACCGCCCAAAGGAGAGCCGTCTTTCGGCGTCAGGTACTGGTAAGGCACGGCGGCTAGCATTTACCAAAAGAGTTGATGACAACTTTTAATTAAAGGTATGATTTTGACCAAGAGTGACTACATTTAAAGCTAGAATTCAATATCAAACTAGACCTGTGGAGAGCATGAAAGAACCTACCCAAATGAGCTATTTCGGCCTTAGCTTGATAAGTTTGGGGAAAATGCCCGTTCATTTCGTCACCATCGAAGTCGGCGTTGTAGGCCTTGCAGATAGCGTAGTGTAGACGTAGAGTTTTAGCACCAGGAGCACGAATGGTGCGCACTCTGTGGGCCTGTATAGAGGGCCTATGGAGCGTAGGTTGACGATTCATTACCAAGAAATCACCGTCTTCCAGATGCCGATGTACCTGTTAAAGTAGTATAGGCATTGCGAGCATTTTGGCACAATATAAAGACAGTTGAAACTAAAGCTTACGAATTTTAACAATTAAAACCCCACCTGTGGGACAAAAACTGCGTAAAGTGACTAAAGAAAAGCAGAAGGACACATTTGGTGACTTTCTGCTCAATGCAACGCTGTAATACAGCTTTCAAAGTGCTTCGCTGAAAAAGGATTCTCGAATTAACTGAGCAGTTAAGCTATGAACGCCAAAAAAAACAATAAAGGTCTTTGCAAACCACTCATGTAAATGAGTTTTTAACGTTAAGCAATAGCGCAAATGCTCAATGCAGTTAACCTTTCCACCGTAACCAGTGTCATTACTAGTCAATAATTAAATAATCTACTAACAGTACAGCATATTAATGTGAATGTGTTGAAACTTATTATAAAAGGCATAAAATCTTAACGGTTTGCTTCACTACACGGCTAGGCCTGGTCAGTAGCCTCTCGGTCCTCCTGTACGTCAGTAACATCAGCCACAGTAGTATGACTTGTTACGACGAACAACTCAATTTTCACTGAATCATTTCAATACTTTGAAATGTGGTAACTGAGGTCTGTTTGGCATGGCACACAAGGTCTACACCAATGCAAAGTATCTCGTACAAAAACATCAAACTTGAGTCAACAAAAAAGGGGAGGCAGTGAGAATAACTAAAACTAGTAGTTATCGGAAACTTATTCTTAGATGTACTTGAAACAGTGAGGAACTGTGAGGAACAATATTTGCTCCACTGTCCATTAAAGAGATGAAATGAAAAGGGAAGGCCAATAAGAAGTGGATGAGAAGGCACTCACAATCATGGCCATTCCACCGTGTAGTTCGGAATGCGGAATAGCAAGACGATTGGAGATGGCCAGTCGACGCGCCAAAGCGGCCTCAGAGTTGCCCGGTGGAATTACATGCTTCGATCCGTCGGGCATCTGCACCAATTTTGCGCCTGGGTACACGTCAGGACCCGCTTTCACGAGCTTACGCAGCTTGCATATGTTCTGTGCAGTAACTGGCTCCGGAAAAGTGAGTTTGAGGGCAATAAATAAGGGCACTCCAACCTTGAGAAAAAAGCGCAAAATCAATGTACCGGTGTCAAAAAAATAAAATGAATCGCCAGATTCTTCGGTAAATGATTCATAAATTTTAAGATAAACATAAAAACGTAATAAGCTAGCGAAGCTGAGTGTTTTATACAAGAAAAAAGATAAATCACACACAGTCATTCATAAAATGCCAGTACTTCAATGACTCCCAGAATGATTTACCATTTGCTTTCTTTACAGACGCCAAATGTTCGACATAAATGTCGTTTGGTAGTGGGCCTTAGGAATGGTAGGATGTGTTTATTTAAGGTGTAAGTGCAGGGACGGATGAACATTTGATATGCCTCAGGTAGCTAAAAATAACCTCCCAAGGGGCCTTCAATCGGAGTTGGCTTTGCATCTGAATTTTGCGTCTCTGTTGTTTGTAACGCTAGTCACTAGTCAGAAATACATGATTTTGCTGCAGTTCCCTGTCCACACTTTCCAAAAAACCCTCCCAGTGTTACGCCTACTTAACCGTCTGACTCCATAGCTATTCGCAAAACGCCAGTACTTCGGGGAGTCAGATCAGCATCACACAAAGAACGCCACCCCATTCACCAAATAGTGCAAGAACTGGACAGTTTACCAAAAAAAATTGGCCGCTCGGATGGGAATGCAGAGACTGTCAGGTGTAAGAAGGCGCTTGACACATCGTTTGTCTTCAAAAAATTCTGTTCCTTAGCTTAGTCGTATCGTGTGCATACAACAATAAAATCATTCTAAGAGGTTACTCCGAGGGGGGCGGAACAATGTTGCGTTCGAAAGTGTTGGAGGACTCCTATGGGAGAAAGCACTACCATTTCGTTGCAAAATCACTACATGCCAACCTTTCAGCGGTCCGGAGAACCGTAGCTCGTGGACACTTCAACTTGTCTCTAGAGCTTAATTAAACATGGAAGGTGAGACCGGAAAATTCCGTCAAGTGTGGCAAACGATCCCTTCCACAGTTTGTGCGTAGGACGATTGCATGCGTACTGGGAACACAACGCTTACCTCAAATACCCGAAGATTGGGATCTGGACTGATGACGGAACGGCAGGCGTAGTTGACACGTTTGCCCATCATATGCATGCGGAACAGGCCCTGCTTCTTCTCCAAACGCTGCTTTAGCCCCGGCAGTGGCACAGTATAGGCAGACTTACGAAGACGTGGCTCAAATCCAGTCGGCAGCACGCTCGTATTCACATCAAATACTGCGTTCACTGAGGCTTGCAAAAAGATTACTGAGGCCTAAGCACAAACGCAATACAAGTATACCAGGTATCTCGTTGAAACAAGCGTAGCAATACAATTTCTCGCTAACTACCAGCACTCTCTCGCCCAGTTCAACTGGCATACCTCCATAATAGTAGCACCAAACGTCCCCAATCCCACAAAACGCCACAAACGAAGCAGTCCATCTCACAACAGTTGTGCTCACTTTATAGCACAAACTCACATGAACCAATGGGCATAATCTCGTTGGCAAAATCGAAAAATCAGGGGGAGTGGGGAAGTGTCATCACTTAGTCTTACTTTTAGCACGCGATAGACAATAAGTACTTCTCATCTACGTACCGAAACCTTCGTACCACACCGCTTGCGAAGCCGCATACTAGCTACTCATAAGGGGGACCTCGCTGCAAAAACAAATCCAATGAAGTGCGCACATCGCCACACAACGAGCCTTGGAAGTGGCCCAACATGTGTAAGAACCGCGGCACCGGTGAGCAAAACCAACCTGCGAGGGGTGGTAGGCTTACCTGAAGCGCTGCGGCGGCGCGCTCGGCTGTCATGAGACCTGGAGCGATACTATGGCCAGCTAAGCCATTCTCTCCTTGACGAACCTGCTGCGGCTGCTTTGCAAGTAAACCTCTCCCCAAGATCTTTGGAAGACCCTGGGAAGTAACCAAATTGTTCTCCCTCACGTACTCGGCAATCTGACGCAGTGCAGCTGCTCGTTTGATGACCCGAGAAAAGAGTGCAGTGGCTGGATGCTCGTAGGCCAGGCAGCCAATCATACGAGGCTAAGGCAGCAAAATCTAAGTCAACGTTCTGACCCTCATCCCACACACGCACACACAAACTCACCCATCGACAAAATGTCGGTGAGACGGGCATCACATCCATAAAGCACACGTCAGTTGGGTAATGAAATTTCGCCGACGCAGAATGCAAAAAAGGCAGAACAACTTGAAGAATGGCCGAATCCTGCAGCCAAACACACCGGAGCATGTCCCGCACCAACTCTACAGTGGAATCTCAGACGCTAGTTGAGAAGCTAATCTCTTGCGTGTAAAAGATTTGAAGGAAAAATGTCATACATAGATAATAACTTATTTTTAGACGTTGTTTTATTTGTATAAAAAACGTATGTTTAAGATGGAACTAATACCTGGAGATGAAAACGCCTCTTTTTGTGTTCCGGATGATAGTTCCTTTAACCGTTCGCGAACGGAGTCGGCAAGATCTGTAAACTCAGCGCCAGTATTCACGACGCCCTCGTTTTCGAACGAAGCCACTGGCACGGATTTTTCCTTGTCACTCAATACCTGTGCCTGGATTTGAGCCCAACTTTCCTGCTCTTCAGGATCGTAGTTCGCATCGTCAGTATTACTGCATGTTGAATAAAGACGCTAGCGTAGATAGTGAAGGAGCTGCAACAGCTATCACGCCTGTATTTAAGCCAAGCACTATCAACCTCATGTGTAAGCACTTTACAATTCTTTATCTGTGACAATTAACGCAAGTTTACGCTGCTCACGTACGGATTGCATTTGGAAACACCGATATGCCTGGAATTCCTAACATCTGACACGGGTCTCATTACAATTTGCTGGTGATTTACGTGTTTCAGCACCCACGCTTTGGCAGAACAATTTTTGCAGGGAACGCGCCGACGAGTGGACATGGAACGAAGAGCAACCTTCCGCAATTCTGCCGGGGTAAGACCCTCCATATCATTCATTTCAGACGGTTTTGGCTTGCTCGGAAGGAAGAGATCTAAGCTGTTGAAAATGTGGAAAAATAACTACCTGGCAAGCCCAGCAATTCTAAGCAAGCGGAGAGAAGGTCGACGTCATAAATTTTGAAGCAAGAAAAACAGAAGGATTTTAATAACTGAAAAAATTAGCTATAGTATTTGTACTTACGCGAACAACGAGATCAAAAAGTACTGGATTATATACTGGTTTAGAGAACTCGATGTGACCAATGTGGCCAGGGCAATGCAAGAAGCCTAGACCACAACGCGCACATACATCCTTTTCGCTGCATGGTCCAAGGGCCATGTCGTGAAGACCACCGTCAACTCCACGATTTGTGAGTTGGTCAAAAGTTGCATCAGAAGTTATTTCTAGTACAGAGAGCGATCTAATCTCGTCAGGTGTGTAAAAATTATAACTAAAGCTCTGTATAGCCCCATCAGCAACATCCATGGCGAAACAGTGGATAATGCGCAAAAGCACAGGCTAAAAAACAGGGACCGGTAAACAAAAGATGAGGCTGTGATTGGTTAGTAGTCTCAATGAATGCTTATTTCCAATAGCATACCTATAACTATTTTTGGGCAAAACCGAAAAGTGCAAGAGGCTTCTATTGAAGTTTCTCATGCACTGTTAGGGTACTACAAACTTTCAGACATGATTGTGTGTAAAACATGCTGCAAATTCGGATGTTATCGCTGCCGCAGACCTACCGCCAAGACATGTGAAAGGTCTTTTTGTACCAATAACATGCATCTCATTTGTGGAAAGACAGCATATCTCACTTCTACCATTTTGTAAAACTAAAATCGATTTTTGCAGCCAAATTTCATCCAGGCTTTCCGAGTTTGGACAACAGCTTGATTCCTATTGCGATGCGGTGAAGGCGTCACTCTGTTTTTCGCCTCATGATACATAGGTACATTAGTGACAGTTATTGATGTAGCTCCCCGAGAATTCTTTCGAGGCAAAGGAAAGCAAAACACTAAAGCAGAATACCTATTTAAACAACAGAGGAATCAGAGCAGTTAGCATGACCCAAAGGTTAGACCCAGCCGAGCAGGACAATATGGCTGCATAACCTTAACTGACAGCCAAACAAGGTATTACACTTAATTGCTTTAATTTGGACATAGCCCATTATTTGCTCATCTTACTGTAGGTTCTTGGCGGAAAGCGGATATTTCGCAATAATTACATTGTTGCATTGGCGGAAATGTTCCACGAGCTATGCATGCACATTAATTATCAATTCTAGTCATCTACTTTTAAACATTCTTCACAAGTTTTCTAAAATTTCCGTCATTTAGCTGGTGTGCAGTGTGATTCGTCGCACCATTACAACAGCTTTTACCTCATCTTTCCTACTGAGCTTCACTTTATTTGCATTTGTATCGAACCGAGACTTCGCTAAAGTCGAAGGGAGACGTGATATGTGTGCGGCATAACAATATGTGTCGGATAGGAAGAAATTTATTGTACCTGCTTGGCCCTGAGTGCACGATCCTGAGCCGAATCCGTTGTCATGCAAACAAGAAAGTACCACATGCCTTTTTGAATCCTTAATGTTTGCTTTTTTGCATAAGACATAAATACCTTTGTTGTTATGAGGCTGTTTATGATTGCTGTTTTTATTTTCCTATTATCTATAACAAATTGAACGATAAGAGCAACACATTTTAAATACATGGATATGCCGAGGGTTCCCCACAAATTATGGCCGTCGTGGTGTTCAAATGAACTGCTAGTTGTAACCGGCCTGCTAAATATATTTGAATGATGTTAAAGTTTTCGAATGTTGTAGGTGTGGTGGTCTTCCCGCTTTGGCCATTCTTTGGGATGCTTTACAAATATTTGTGTTGGACTTTTTCAGTCCCCTCCACATAAACTTCTCACAAGATTTTTATAATCGTTTTTGTTGTCTTGTACATAGTGCGGGTGTGTTGAATCCTCATTATTGGTATGGCCTTTCTCTGGGGTTTCTAGCTCTTGCTGTTTTATGCTTGACCACTTTTTTTCCACCCCGTCTGATTTTTGAACTTCTAAGCTTACCTTCGTATATTTACCCTCTTCATGCTAATGAGCTTGTGATCTGCTTTTGTATTTGTGATTTTGGTTTTCAAACTCACCACTCCGTTGTTTTGCCATCAAGGTTTCTAACTACTCATTTAGGGTGGCGTGTTATTCACCTAAATTTGATTCTGTGTAATTATTCGGAGTTCCATTCCTTGTCTTTGGTAGCCTTAGTTTCGAAATGTCACAAAAACAAACGCCGAGGGACTTTTTGAAGCTCATTATTGGCCGCCCCGTTGTCGTTAAACTGAATTCAGGTGCAGACTACCGTGGCGTTTTGATATCTCTTGATGGATATATGAACGTTGTTTTGGAGCAAACTGAAGAGTACGTCGAGGGTCAGTTGAAGAATAAGTACGGCGATGCTTTTATTCGAGGAAACAACGGTATGTTTTCGGGCAAGACATGATTTTTCTTTAGTTTTTTACATAAGCACTCAGAAACGTGGAGGCTTGAAATGACCACCACATTGGTGGTTTTTGCAAATATATTTTTGCCAAATTTTTTACTTATTCCATAATAGTAGTGTGTTTGGTCCGGTCGTCTTCTCTACGGGATCTATCATCGGCGTTGGGACTAGAATTTTTAGTTCTCTGCTTCTGTAATGCATCCAAAAGCCTCGTGTAACGTATTTTGACCAATTCCGTGAATATTTCACGTTGTTGTGATTGTATATTTTGCCAATGCGAATCGTGCCCATACAGTTTCTTCGTTTTCTTTCCGTGTTGATAGTAAAAGCTTTTCTGAATTTCTTTATTTGAGTTGGTATTTGTCAATTAAGCGATTTTGGTTGTTTTTGCAAGGTTCGGTCTGAGCTGACACCTGGGAGAAACCGTGTGGTTTTTTGGTCCATTAATGTACTAGTTGATGTGCTTCCCTTGTCTGTGCTTCAACAGTATTGAGAAACTGCGAAATTCATCATGATATGCACGGAGCTTGGCATACATATGTTGTGCGCTAGTGTAGGACCTAGAAGTTGGCAATTCAAAGTTCACTTGCCATTGGTCTTGTTCCTTTGATGGGAAGTACGTTGAATACTAAGATATCGGCGGGTTTTCTGTCTACGTGGTATAGAATTCTTGGTTTTTTAAGCCTCAGGCTCATTGACTATTGTGTATTGTGCAAGTTCGATGAAATGGAATGGGTATCGGCAGGGGCATTCTCTGAGCGGTGTGGATCGTGACTTGCAGAGCATGTTTTATTGTTCTGGTGGTACTTAACTCGTTTTTTGTCCAAGAGGGATATTGTTGTGATCAGTATATATTGTTCGGTCGCTCACTCAACAGCATTCAGTTCATGCTTATTGTTCCATGAACTGGCATATCTCAATTGCCAAAAACTCATAGAGTTAGTTGAGAGGACCCACAATCCGATCTAGAGAGTGCGGTATCGCTTTTGAGTTGTGCATGTGTAGCTAGCGTTAAGATTCCGGTAATGGGTTATGTATTCTAAATAGGCAAAGCCGGTAGGCGTTGTGGCCGTCGTCCTTAGGCTTCAAATTGTATGATTAAAACTGAATGCGTCGAATAAGTTGTCACTTGATGTGTTGGCATCCAAATTAGTTTGGCGCCAAAGAACATCATCAAGTACCGTTTAGTATTCATGATTTTCTTGAATTGAACAAATCGACGTAACTCTGGGCGGTAAGGTAAGGTCCCTTGGAATGCCTCAAATTTTTGTATTAATAACTTCAGAACAGTTTTGTCACGTGCAAATGGGCTGGAGCGTTGGACAGGGTCGTTTCTCGTCTAAGGGCATTGGGACTTATTGCAAACGAAACGGTAGCAACGGTCGAATAAGTTCTGAGCAATACCCTGTTTATGAATAGATTATTGTAAGTTTCGGTGTTAACGGTACTGGTGTTGACAATCAAGCTCCTCTTTACTAAACATGGTGATGTAAAATAAAAATTGAGGCGACTCCTACCATCAGGTACGTTTCAAAAAAAGGTCTTGGTTTTAGTGGCGGTAACGTGCTTGCTTTGCTTGCATAAAAAAGGAGATTAACCTCTGGTTGTTGGTTTTTTCATGAATCTGGAGTAATTTTTCGAAGACAGACTGGTAATGTTCATGAGCAGGGAGAAAATTGGTCCCATTCATTTATTCATATACAGAAGGACAGTTTCCCTCCACTTTTGGTCTACCAACATCCTTGCTTTTTTCGGCCACCAACCAACAAGCTGTCGTTGGAAGTGCGCCTGTGTTGGGGTTGGTATCATGGTTTTGTCCATAAAAATGGCGCAAAAATATGGTCAATGGATTTACCGTCGACCCCACTGAAACGAAACCATTCTATCTCAGACAGCGGTTTTATAACCATCTGGGACTGTGTTCTAAACCATCCAAATTTTAACCTACTTCCCTACTTGGCATTCGCAGTTGCTCATGCTAATCTGCCCATCTAAGCGGTTCTGCTCAAGTCAGAAAAACCCTTCCTACCAACTTGGGAGTGCAGATTTTATTTCTACTGTGAGTCATCTCAGACATTTGCGACCAGACTGTAATTCTCAACATCCTCAGGTGTGCGTGTGGGTGTTGAATTTTGGAAGATTACCATTTTACTTCAAACTTGTGCCATTAAGTATTAACAGTGAAACGCAGGACGAATGTAAGAGTGCATCAGCAGCTTCCATGCCTTCAAATGATTTAAACAGCACTCAGGTCGGGTGTCTATTTGTTTCCGCCTCCGTAAAAAACTTCCTTTGGTTAGGATGCAGATGAGACGCCAATTATGCTTCTGGTCGCCCTACTTCACATTCTTAGGCTTTCGGTGCGCCATGCCGACTTTCTGTTACGCCTCCAGCGTAGATAGGGTGGGACATGCCATTCCGATGTGCCAGCTCTGTGCATCATGCGATCATGCTCCTAGTAATTTGAAGACGCCCTTTAGGCATGAAAATCACCACGGTAATTAACGCTTATGGTGTCTTTTATCTCCATTCTTCCAGGATCCGCCATTAAAAAAGAGTCGTCGTTTTATTAAATATAGGTGGTTTTCCTTACTACTGTATAATCTACATGCATGAAGGCAGTTTGTGACGAACACTGTCATGTTTCGGAGCTTGTATTGAAGTAGTCTGAGTTTGAGTTTTCTGTGGCTTGTTTATTTTAGCAAATGTAGAGTGGGTTTGGAGTTGTGGGGTGAACTCAACGGATTTCATTCTACCAGCTATAGTCTCTCACACTTACTTTTCGGACTAGGAAATGTCTTCTAACCACACTACTTCCCTGGCTGAGTGACATCATTTTGAAGAGCTTTAATTGCATTCGGAACTTTACTTCTCGAAGATTGGGAGCATCTTATCATAAAAAGTTATGGTGAAAGTTTAAATGGCAACTTTTCTCATGCTAATGTGTTTACTTATGAAAGTTAAATGCAATTCACATCTAAGGGACTCTTCAGACAGTCATTAATGACAGAAATTCGCATAAAAGTGGCGCTTTTGATAATCTAGCGTAATTTATAAAGACCCCATGAACTCTTATTATAGTTATATCAAAATGAATGCTTTGGAGCAGAACGCATGAAGCACGCTTGCTGGCACGCGTTGCACAATAATCGACGAAGTTAGCTTCTCCAATCCAAAGCTGGTGTTCGGTGACTCCACTGCGGAATTATTCATTTGATGCTGCTCTTTTATCCACTCAAGCAAGCACTAAGAAGGAAACACAGCTTTTTCCCCCACCGTATAATTTGTTTTTGAGTTAAAATGCGAAACCGTAATAATGCCGCTGCAATCGAGATCTCGAATGCTTTATAACTTTTAAAACTGACTTTGCTTAACATCCCACGTGGAGCTCGACACTAACGTTAATGAGCGGACCATTCGATCGGGCATGTTTCATTATGCATTGCTGCAGCATGCGTGAGTCGATGAGGTATGTTATCCTTTTCATTTCAAGCTCACCTGGGTATCTGCTTACTTTTGAATTTAGGCGCACATTTTATGTGGTTTAGGGTACCGCCATTGCAGTCAGTTATGCTGTGGGGGGCCACATCCTCTATATCAGTTCAGTCACCAACGTGTTTACCAGTGCTGAAGTAGGCACCATCGTAGCCAGTCTGTTTCTTACCACAGTTGAGACAATGGCAAGTGGCACCCCAACCGACACCTCGCTAGAGTCCCATTTCGATGTAAATAATGTATGCAGATGATGCTCCTGTCATTCTTACTGTTGAAAAGGGGAACCACTTATCAAAATCCATTTTGCCACCAAACTAAGCGCTTTACACACCGTTCAGGCCCTTTCCCTACTGATAGCGATGGAGACTTAAAATAGACGAAGTCAAACCAAACAGTAACTCGCTCTGTTGCGGCACCTGCTGCCAATGGTGGCTGGAAAGAAGCAATCAACACTTGGCGTAAGAGTAGCGAGTTGCGACGGATGAGTTATCCCAAGGACAGCACCGTTTGTTTAATCGAACTTACAAGTGAACCTTAAGCTTCACGATCATGGTGAAGTTACATTACTTAATTAAAATGACTATGGAGGGATCAGACATGCGCAACGGAGTCATCTTTATGCATTACCAACTACTAGCCTGGATACTTGCCTAAAGACAACTCCCTATGGCATTCTGCTGCCTTTGTGCACATCAATAAGGCCACCAAATTTAATGGATATATGGTAACATGAAGAAAAAAACGCAATACTGCGAGTACTTTCATAGCTACTAGAATGGAATATGCATTGCTGACGCAGAGGACTGTGGATAACGGCTGTGGCCCGTATGGGCATGCATTACGATACCATGCAGAATGGATTAAGATTGCCATCTACCAGTGTATCACTGATACGAACCACGACTATGTGGACATGAACAAAGGGCGGTGATGCCGGCTGCTGTTTGGTCGCGACCCCAATCAAACGGCAAGGCATGGAAATTAGGCTGCAGTTCTCCACTGCATTGCTTCAAGGTTCCACCAATAATCGCATCTCGCTCGCATTTTTTTAAATGAGCCTAAATTCGGTGGACATGAATTGTCTCTCCAGGGAATACCAGCCAGTAAGGTGAGGCAAAAATGGGCCATAGGACTAGGTGGTAATTTTCTGATCGCCTGAGTTGTTAGTACTTTGGGGATGGGAAACATTTCTGGTGATCACCCATGCATAAAAAGGCCCATTCAGTGAAAATTTCGCAATTAATTGGTAAGTGCCGGATTAAGTAGTTTGACGCATAGCCTTTCATCACACACAGGCAGGAGCGCCTTTCTAACCACTCAACTAACAGTCGTTTGGTTTCCGGCAAAACCGAAAAAAGCGAAATCTCCACAAAATTCACATCGTATGGAATGGTTCGTCTGGATTCTATTATTCGCTGAGGAGTTCGTGTTGTTTTGAAATTGCTCAGGTCCGCAGAAGTTGTGCTACTTTAGACGGTCCCATTTTGAGAGGAGAATTCCGTGCATGCACACTAATTAATCACTATCACTCCTACTCATCTTCAAGTTATGCCGATAGAAGTGTTATTTCTATTAATGGAAAAACCTAGACGAAAAAAAGGTGGGAGTTATCAGTGTATTAGGCTCAAGAGGATGCCCATGCACAGGATGATGTATGCCTTTCGTTTTTGGAGGAACACTTTACCTATCAAACTACACTGAGGCCTAATGAAAGAAAATTCGTGAAATCGTTAAAACACTTCGTTATTATGAGTGACCATGTCACCGATGTGTCTCCGCCTCGCCTTTTTGGTCTGTAATCGCCCTTCTTTCGCTGATTTCTAGGATTTTTTCCTCCAGTCCTTCCACCATAGTCACCATAAGTGACTCTGGTTTACTTGCTTCCACAATTGCGTTTAATAAAAATTTATTTGCTATTCATTAAACACCTTTCAAACGTTCTGATGTGTCACTTACCCAACCGTCTATACTTTGCGTTGGTAAGGCCAGTCGGTGCGTGAAGGTGGGTTGTCAAATCAATCATAAAAGGGCGAATGTCGAAGAAGAGGACACCAAGTAAATATGGATAATAAAAAGGCAATACTAAGCTTCTATGCTAAGATCGGACTGTCAAATTTAAACTTAAACTGCTGCTCTATAATCGCCCCAATTTCCTTCAATAAACTTACCTGCAAGCAATGCATGTGTGGGGCGCATGACAATTTCGCGTAAAAGCCCTTCCTTGGATTAACAGAGAAAAAACAACAATAGGCAGGTTGGATACAAAGCACACATGACTCAAAAGACAGAAAAATGCCATTGTGGTAGCTTTTGCAGGAAGGCATTGCACTGCTCGGATGTACGTCAATGGATTGTCTTTTTCGGTTTTGCGTGGGTTGTCTCATCAATTGTTATGCTTGGGTGGAAAACGAGTTAACAACCCTGTCTGCTCACAGAAATACCGGATACCAATCTTCCTTTTCTTGAAGTCATTCATTTGCAAAACACAAATAAGCTTTGTGTCGGCGAAACCGATTCCGAGTATTTCAACTCGACTCCTCTACTAATTGCAGATGAGAAGGTGTTTGCTGTACTCTGTCTGTGAAGCATTTTAAATTAGGTAAGTCAATGCCTTCCTGGATTGTTAAAGGATATTTATTTCAAATGCTTCCATAGGGGCTACAAACCTGCACGGGTGTAGAAAATAGGTCCAAAGTGATGTACGGCGTCCGCAACAGAAATTTGAATGCCAATTGTCGAGCTCAGAAGCATCACCGAATTGTTGACAACATTATGCAGACCAATGATGGAAGTTGACAGGTTATTATTTAACAAGGGATTACTTATAAGGTGTGCACATTAACCTTGCCAGTCATAGATTTACTGGCAGAAACGATGCCTCCTCACACCAAATTGTATGACTGTATGAATGCATTGCTTCAGATATGCCATAGCGCCATGACAAAACCCAAGCAATCTCCTCGCTGATGGTGTGGCACATGTGATTTGGTATCGCTTAATGCAATACTTCAAAAAGCTATGCGATTCCAATTGGTAGCTCAAACAACCTCAACGGCGAATTAAATGATGCTGTTTAACCATTTACCGCATCGAGAACTATTTAAAGATTGGTATCTCGCAAGCATTTGCACACAGTTAAGTCCGAGCACAATGGCATCCTCTCTCTCAACTAAGGTTCTCCGCGTCCTTTTGGTTGTTTTTGACATTCTCCTCTTAGTAAGTCAACGAATTTAAATGACTAATACTTCAGGTGGCCGGTGGAATCATGACCGGTATTGGCATCTACCTTGTAATTGCAGCCAGGACATACGGCGTGGCAGAACAAATACAAGCAATTGCCATCGCTTTTTTGGTCTTGGGACTTCTCGTACTACTTACAAGTATCTTCGGCTGCTGTGGTGCTTTGAAAATGAATAAATGTTATCTGCTGCTAGTAAGCACATTAAGAAGATAATTCCATTCTTCAGTTTGCATTTTTCGTCGCTCTGATGGTGATAGGTGAGATCGCCTGCTCTGTCGCCCTTTTGGTTGGCCAGGATGAGGTAGCATCTCTCTATCCTCACCAGTAACACTTGTACCCTTCTAGTTCAGACCGTACATCCAAGAGTACCTACTTAGTGCAATTAAAGAAATCGAGACTACTGGAAATCCAACCTTGAAAAAAACAATTACCCACCTGCAGGATGAGGTAATATCCAGTCCCTATTATAATCAATTCCATGCAGCTGGACTGTTGCGGTGCTAATGGGCCGAACGACTGGAAGCAACCTCGCGTATCCTGTTGCGAAAATGAAAAACTGTATTGTCTTGAAATCCCTTCAAGGGTGGGAACTCCTCTTTAAGAGTGTATTTTCATAGTCTGATTTCTTCTTATACGCTCTGCTCTGTTTTAGGGCTGTGTGAATGCAATCTACTACGAACTGAGAGAGAGTGCCATCGCGGTTGGAGCGGTTGTCATTACACTTGCGGTCCTCGAAATAGGTGCCATTTTTGCCGCTATAGCTTTGTCGAAAAAAAGAGAACTGGTGTAAGAAAAAGTACCCCCTCAACTTCTCTTTTGAAGAAGTCTTTAACGTTAAGCTCTTTATTCATAACGTTTTCATTTTAACCCAACCTACGGTCAAATTTCTATGCTTAAACTCCATTTTCCGACACTATTCTTCCCGTTGCCACTGATAATGTAATTCCTCAAGTGTTTTCAACTGTTCTTTGGGCTTCTCAAATAAGGTCTCGATTTGTTATTTTGTATTCACTTTCATCGCTTGTGGTGCGGTTTGCAACTGGTGAGGTCATGTCGTGCGATAGTCAGGCGGGAGAGCTGCGCCGTGCACGACGGTCGCGCAATTGGTGCGTGCGACCTGCTGGGGAAACTTGAATCCCTCGCCCTGCCACGAAAGTATTATGCGATAATAAACTAGCTTAGATTAAAGCAGTCGCTATTTTGCTCAATGTACGTCATTTTACCAACAAATAATAACATTTTGTTGACCGATCTTGTTCATATTAATTGTATAGATGCGGATTACCAAATTTCGATTGCCTTTAAACTTACTTTGCGTTTTGGCAAAAAGTTGGCAACGTAAAGCAAGACAGAATTTGCACTAAAGCAAATAGCATTTTCTCGAGTATACATCCCTGGCTTTCGAATCAGTCAGCAGGAGGATGATTTGTTAAGCTGCAGCTACGATATTTTAGGCTACCATTAAGCTCATGTAATGGTAAATACGTGGAATGAAGGACTCAATGATGGGATGTAATTTAGTCTTATTGTACCTGCAGCGTACCCGAGTTCGAAGGGAAAAGATCCTGCCATAAAAGCCGCCAGTGCCATCGCTTGGTCATGTATTTTAGGGTGGGTTGGTACTACCTGCGTCCCTGCCTGTGGCGTCACAACCCGCACCCAATGAATAGGTCGTGTGACAGAGTAGCATTGCTATGGTGCGTAGAGCATGCACAATTTTACGACTTTAAGAGTTCTAGACAGAACTTAAAGCAATTGGACGTAAATTAGCTCAAGCAACATTGCAACAGATGCGCCCATTAGTTGGACCAAAACCAGTTGAACGCTTAGCACTTAGCAAGTACTTCTAATCACGTCTGTAAGGATTTGAAGTGCAAACCACGATTACAAACTCCTGGAATAACTAATGCGTAATATAGTTCACAAAAATCACTTTGCATTGAATGAAGATTTGCATGGGACTTGCTTGTCATGTCCCAGCTTTGTCGCGTTTCATAATTGCATAAATAGAACTGCCTACTCTTTACAGCCATGTTTTGCTTGGTGTCCTTTAAACGCCACCGAGGCCCACTTTTGTGGTCCCTTCTCCAGCATACTGTTTTCATACATCAAATCTTTCCTTTCTTTGTTGGGCATTTACAGGTCATTCATTTCTATTTAGCTAAGAATTAATGTTGCCTTGTAGTCGTGCTAGAACGCCTACTCTCGATTCTAGCTTTTCTGTTTACCCAGCTTTTATGAATTCATCTACGCTAGCAAGCATCAGCCCTCTACAAATGGATACAATAAACTTTTGGCGAGGTATGAAATTCCTACCTTGCTTGACTGTTCTGCCACTCTATTCAAAAACGCTCGTAGTTTCGGGTAAGCCTCGTTGATGGTTAGGGAGGAGAACCTTAAGCACCCATTTGGTTAGCACGCACACTGCAAAGGTTGCGCGGGCGCTGTGCACGAAGCCCCATCTGATTGGTGGCGGTAGGTCAGACCATCTACGACCTTCAGCAATCTCGTGCAGTCTGTGGGGTGAGAATTTAAGCAGGGATGAGTTACTGGCACACTCTTTAATATACCCTTAGACGCAATGGCTATCTCTCGCTCTGGCAGCTGCATTCGAGTTCTTCTTATCGTTTTCAACCTCTTCGTATTTGTGAGTTTGTGTAACATGTATCGAACTCCACTAGGTGGCTGGTGCCCTTCTAATCGGCTTCGGTATCCATATTACCGTCAAGACAGTTCAAAATGGTTTAATAGTTGTGATCTATGGGCTCCCTATATTTACGTTAGTCCTGGGTCTTATCGTGTTAACAGCTGCATTCATCGGTTGCTATGGCACTTGCAAATTGAAAGGTTGTCTCGTAAAATGGGTAAATCTTAATTGCCTCATATTTCGTAGTATGCCATACTAATGGTGCTTTTAATTATTGGAGAAATTACTTGTGGAACACTGCTTTTCGCGTTGAAGAATCAGGTATATCGTTATTCACAAGGCTGAAAGCACATCTATTTAGTCCCTGAAGCTCATTGAACAATACTTTAGCAGTTCCATTTACAACATTGAAAGCGGAATTGGTAGTTCGCAGTTGTTGAATTCCATCAAAAAGATACAGAGCAGTGTAAGTATTATCATTTCATTAATTTTCTCTTAGTTGGAATGCTGTGGTGCACGTGGTCCGGGAGATTGGAAAGATCCTTACGAATTCTGCTGTAGCTCTGGAAGAATTTGTTTTCGAGTTCCCCAACTGGTTCGTTTGATTTCAGTCCAATCAAATATAAATTTGGAATTTTGTTTTCTCTACTTAAATCACTTTTGCAGGGATGCATTCAGGCAGCAGATCAAGTCTTGACGGAAGGTAGACTGCCCCTTGGAATCGCCATCATCGTACTTGGTGTCATCGAAATGGGTGCTGTTGCGTGTGCAGCATTTCTGGCAAGACAGATTCAACAGACCAGGTCTACCACAGCATCTGTCGCCTAGTCTGATTGAATCCTTCACTATTTATAATGCAATTTATTATTAAACGTTTTTTCTATTTTTGAGGCTTTAAAGATGTCATTCACTGTGCATTGAAAATTTTTCATTAACAATTAACGAACTGAAAGTTTGTGGACATTCTATGCTTAAACAAAACCCAGCTGTTCATCCAATTCCCTCCTTTCCGTAACTTTTCGGAGTTGGTAATGTTGGCGGGAGTAAAGTAAGGTGTTAGTCTTAGCACTCTTTGATTCATTTAGCTGGAATGCATCGGCTGCAAGACACGAGTGAGTCCCTTTGCCACTTGGCTTGGCCTTGATGCACGCCAGCCCACCCCATCGCGATGGAAGATGACAGCCGTCATGATATTGTTGCTGCTTCTCATCCGGAAAAGGTGAAGTCGTTGAGCCACCTAAAACCATCATGATCAAGAGTTTGTCCATTTTCGCAGACACTTCGAAGCCACTGTTCAATGTAATTCTTGGACCACTAGACCAAATATCTTTCTTGAGGTCACTTCCTAATGTCATTTAATTATCTCACCTGAAGACTAGACGAAGTTCTCCAGTGAATGCCTCTCTTATGCTAATCTTCGGCTTTGAGAGCAGTTGCCAAAGTGTGGTACTTTCTAAAGGAAAGCTGGAATTGTTATTTTCACCATATTCTTCCTTTTCTTTTTGTTGGGGGATGCAGTGCTGCTGAGTTGTCGGTATGAGTTCTTTTCCGTTTCTTGCAATAGTGAGAGTCTTTGAATCTCACTATTTTTTGCATACTTGGGCATCTGACTTGAGAAAAGAGCTAATTTTCCACCTTTGTTGTTGTTTTTAGTAGATTTCCACATTGGGAAATGGTTGAAGAAACTGGTTTTCAAGATTCAATTTCTTTGTATTGCATATAGAACACGTTGTTTGCCACCTTTGCCGAAATATGCGTTTTAGGCACCACTTATCTCCGATTGACCTCCCGAGGCAATATCACTTGATTGAAAATACAGACTGCAACATTTGTTTGTAAGGAGGTAGATAATCCGAGGCCAATCCTTTCACACTGCTACGAGTTTGGAGGCGTGGACAGTGGTCTGGCTATTTCCCAAAGTTGTGAGCCTCCCGGAGGTAGCTAAAGATATGGTGAGAACGTATCATTTTGAAATATCTAAAAACCAATATGCTACTACATTATTTAACCTCCGTAAGAATGCAATGTTTCATTCCAAACATCCTAACTGGACTAACTGATCCACTCCTCTAGAGGTAAATAGGTTTGAGGTTTATTATAAATAAATATCTAATTATATTTGCTAGAATTCGTAACAATGGCAAGGGTTCAGTGGACTTCCTATTCATTTTTATTTCTAATCAGCTGAACGCCATATTTTCATAAATAAAGTGATCTTTAAGGGTTGCAATTTTGAAGCTATATGCTAGCCTCTATCCTACCGTCGATAGTAGGTCCCTTAAAATTGCAGACGTTGCGAAAGGAACTTATTTCGACGAATGTTGCTGGAAACCAGTGCTGTGCTCTACATTCCTATATTTTCCGAGCCCAGTTGTCATGCAGAAAGTAACACTCCCTCCGCTTCTTCTCTTTGCCGTGCCACATCCGTAGCGTGGCGCAAGCTCCATAACCCCACATATTTCCAGGTCAACCAGTCATTATCATCCATGTTTATTAAACGCAATATGTTTCAAGGCCTTTGACATGCAATCTTGTTTTACAACTTATTCAATGGTCTATGGCGACAGACCTTCGAATGTTGGGCTGCTTAAGGTATCCTCCAAGCATCGTAGAACAGAATTCAAACAGCCCATGGTCGTCGCGCATTCTTGGGTGGAAATTCAAAGACAGCCGCATTAATACCCTTTGGTTTTGCTGGTTTGCCACTTGTTTAATAAAGGCTGGAACTGGTTATGCCTAAGCACTATAATTTGGCAATAATTTTCCCCTTCAAGTAATGCAGCGTAACAAGTTTGGTGGTAGGGTACAGTCAAACCCGATAAAGGGAATATGAAGTAGGCTATCGAAGGCCAGTATCGATGGCAACCTCATCCGGTTTAGTTTGATTACGTCTTAAATGTCATCTTAAAGAGGATGCCGCTTATGATATTGTGCAGGATGCAACACTCAGTATCTCCTGCCTGCCATGATGCTTTGATTTGCTAGTTACCCGCCTTTCCCCAACCTCAGGTTCAGCCCGTGCAACTGGTTGTTAGCGCTTTGTTTATTGCGTGTAATGATCTTTAAAGCTTTAACAAGAGCACGCCGTTAAAAAGAGTTCAAAAATTTTCTCGATTTTCTTAACCACCTATTTTGAGCTATTTCATTCACATGGAGGCAAATTTGCCTTGGTTACATGGCGGTGCAAGAAAACTTGCAAATCATTGCAACACTGCTGTCTGCGTGACCTTTATGTAGGGGAAAACCTTATTTCATACCACATCTTTCCTCTCATGCTGAAAAGTCGTGAGTCACTATGTTGTAGCACCTATTATTAGAATCATTATGTTTCGATCAAGCCACCAGCGACTTGATAAAACTGTCTTTCCCTTACTAGGTGGAATTCTCCAATCATTCCACTTACAGAGGTACATTGTTTATTCTTCCATGGCTGCTGTCTCAACTAAATGAATATGAATGGGAATCAACCTGTCAACCTGATTGACTGGTTGGAAATTTCCAATTCAGCGCAAATGCACAGCACAACCGTAAACACAGAGAGTGGTATAGAAGAGGGTGCGTGTGGATTCCAATTTGATTGCTAGCCATGCTGGTCCCAACGTTGCTGACCATCATAAGGGAATGTACTGAGTAAAACTGAAGGTATTCTATTCCTGAATCAAAGGAAGGCTGATTGCAGCGTTGTAGCGAATTGGCCATTATTGGTTCCAAATGATCTGATTTTGCAAGATCAACATTTTAGTGGAGCCAACGAGAATTAGAGGTTCCCACCGTTTATTCCATTTATGTAGAGTTGCTGATTAATTTCTTCATTTCACAACATTGCGGGCGAATCCTATAATTATTACTATAAAAGGAAACAAGTAGTAACACCGTGGAAACAAAGTTTAATTGGATTTCCATCTTCTTATTTTTGGGGGCTACTTTAACAATATGTTCCCTAAGGCATGCTTTGCGTGATTTAATCAGACTGCTGACTGAATTGTTGCATAAATTTGTACATTGCAAACTTTCCTAGGTTCAAGCGTCATGTTAGTCAGAACAACGTCTAATATGCTCATCCCATTTAATATCCACTCTATCCAAAAAGTACTGCTGACGAAAATCTGGGTTCTGACTTTGATTATTTTGCGCTAGCTGCCGATTCCACTTGTCCACTCCGTTGCACTGCAGGGACCTGCCCGACCGACGACGTGTTGAATCATGTGTGCTGCTTAATTTCCTTAGTTTCAATGACGCTTCCTTGAGAGGTACCATGAGAAAACAATTGGCGATTTTGGGCGGCCGTCATATTTTTTCTTGAAGCCGCCAAACTCGACGTTAGCAAATGCAAGTTTTCAATCTGTGCAAAGTGTTTACCCGGTCATGGGATTGAAGTGGATGAAATTATTTGAACGCTTTTGACACCTTTGGGCCGAAACCTCGCAATCCAGTGCATCGTCACTCCAGGCCATCTAGTGAAATAAGAGCAGAGGTGGTGCCACTTGAGCCAAACGCCTCCCTGGCAATAGTGAAGAGACGAGTTATCCCGCTTGGCCCACGCAACCCGCTGGGAAAGCACTGGTCCAAGTGGTGGAAAGCGCTACTTACAGCCGTTTAGTAATGGGGTGTGGCGACGCTCACCATGACGGCTGCGGTGGCGAGGCTGTATCACAGTGAAGCCGGAATTTTTTCGTAATGGAAGGATGGCTATGCACAGCTTACCCTTTAATTATCCTTTAAGAGACTAAACCCCTTTTTCCATCCTTTGCCGTAGCTCCCTTTCCTGCCTAGAATTCATCGAACGCCAACTTGCGCTGAGTTGCCCTTTGACACGACGGTACTGTCCGTTGTGCCTTCGTCATGCTCCAAATTCACTTCCATCAAAATTTTGCTCCTTGATGGGCTCTCATCCGCGCTCTCTCTAGGGCACTACCTATTCGTCCTTCTGTTTTACAACAAATTGGCATGGCCTGAAACATGAAGTAATCGAAGCGTAGCGATTCTAAGGTCATGCTCTGGGAGCGTTCATGTATGTTCCAGACTCGGTGCAAGTCTTGCCCTATCAAAGAACCAATCCCACACCATCGAGACAAATTCATCTTAAGCACACGGTCAACCTTTGGATTCAGGTGACGGCTCTCTCCGCTGAGGACACATTGGTCAGATCGTGAAAAACGCGCCTACTCTCAGTCTAAAGCTGATTCTGGCATCTCTGGGTTATTGAGACAGACCTTCGGAATAATCACAGTAAGCAAGTATTTTAATAACAACTCGAGGCAAAGCAATGGCGTGTCTACAAAGTGCCCTGGGCATCACTCGTAAGATGGTGACTGCATTAATATCCAATCTCGTGGACTACACGCTTTCAGGAGTCGCTAATGGTGTTGCATAAAACTTTTCCACTCAGTGTCCACGATACCGGTGACCTTGGGCCATTCCAACCACTCAGAGGGTATCTATAATACTTTGACTGCCAGGTTCGATTAAGGTCACGTGGGTGGTAATATTGCCTTGGCCGAGTGAGCTGGCTCCCGAGCGGTGCTCTCAGCCCCGACCCTTCTTCCTTTCAGGTATACATATTCTGTCCAAGTATTGTGCCTTCTCTTGTATTTAAGGAGGTCTCGAGACCCTCGTGTATCGGAATCATACTCCACCCATTTTGGTGAGAGCTTTTGAAAACAGCAGACTTTTTTAAAATTATATTTAATGCTGTCCTATGATTATTTAACGCCCCTAACCGGTGGTGAATATTTTCAAAACTAAAATGAAGTCGTACACTTCAAACATTATTTGCCAGACGAATCAATAACACGGACGCTTACCCGTCGTCTTAGTCTGGAATTCTGAAGCTCACTTGCGGATATTTATCGAGTCAATTTAAGAAAGCTAATATCATCAATAGAAAAAGGTCCTAACATTTCGATCATATGTGGGTATTTTACAATTATATAACGCATCAAAATGTCGAGTTTGGAAATACGAAAGCAATGTAGCTACATCACATGAAGAGATTTTCGATCTGCTGGAAAGTTGGGCCTCGTGTGGCACCCAAAAAATTCTACTGGCAATGAGTAGCCAACTTCACTAGCTCCTTAAGGTTGTAAGTCCAAAGTCAGGGAGATTTGATCAGACAGGAAGAAGGGGAAATCAAATGTAACGTAAAATATAATTATGGATGTGATTGGTTAATAGCGGTAGAACTGATTAAACATAAAAGGCTGTAATTATAAGCTGTGTGGCTAAGTGGATTGAATGGTGACACATTACTTCTCCCTCCTTCCCGCGGAGGCTGCCATGAGGCTCATCTCCTTACCGTACCTAGGCACTCCGCTTGCCGGCCAAACAGCAGGCTGCAAAGACGGCACCGATCTCGACGATGGAAAGCACAATGGCTGTCACTCCAACCACAATTGCATGGCTTCTCAGGTATTCGTAGATGGCGTCCGCACAACCCTAATAGAAATGCAACACGCATGTGGGCTTGACTTCTGCCGAAACAGACTTAAGAGCTCGACTTGTTTATTATAAGCCTTTATCAATCTACAATACTCCACTCTGGTATCCACACGAATGCGAGACAAAAAGACATGAGTACCCATAGTCAAAGGTTTAGCTAAGGACAAAATCATAACGCTCTAACTGATTGTCACTTTAGTAATTCTGCAATAGGCTTAAATTGTACCTTGTTATTATGAATAAAAAAAATTTCTTGCAATCAACGCAACATACGTTATCAGGTAGCATGAATGGGCTATTTTAAACATTATAAGTGGGATACAAGTACTTGCCTGTTTGAAGATTGACGAGACCTTGGATAAGGGGTCATCAGGTCTGGAGCAATATTTGCCTGGATCCGTCCAATCCGTGGGTCCACTTGCACCACAACAGTCGAACTACAGAAAACTTGTTATTCAATTTTCGCACACACCTTTTCTTGCAAATTTCGCATCATATCTTCCATTTCTATGTTGCCAGGGACTTGAGCGTCTTTGATACATTCAATCAAGAATTTGGCGATGAAGTCTTTCCCCTGTTTAAAGTATTAGTGGTGGAATTATAAGTGGTGGTAATTCAATACGCAAACTATACCTTATCGTGGTAGATGAGGATAAGAATTCCGCAGATTATTTCAATGATGATTAGAATAGTGATAATAATCGCGTACTATTTGGAGGCAAGTTACCGAAACCTCGTTTTTACCGTTTTGAGACAACATGAATTGAGTTTCCAGGCGCCACAGCACCCCAAAAAGCCGAGAACAAGTATTAACAGCACTAGAGCGAGGATAAAAGCGGGAATGACGATAGCTCCTTGATCGCTCGTGTATTCAATGACTTTAGCCAACGTGTACGCCGCAAATCCAGTGCAAATGCATCCAAACAACTATAAGGTGTCGGATCTACAGTGAGGAATACATACGAAGACGAAAAGGTTGCACACAACGAGTAGAATGCGAAGACACTGCTCTCCGCATGTCAGAACCATGATCGTTTCAATTGTCCTAGTGTGTGAATCCTGTGGCTGTTCGATCCACTCGAGCTGCGATGAAAGGCAGGCGTAGACGCGGTTGACCAATAGCAGGACGACCTTGAGCCAGATATACGATGGCGAATGCAAGCGCGGCGGCGTTGGCCGTTCTAAGGGCGAGTGAATGGGTACGAGGTACTGCTACTATGGATGTCATTGGCTCGTGGTTTCCACCATCAATCAGCAGCGCCTTCGAAATGCATCCTATCATCGGCTGACCTGTGAGGAAATACATAAGTGCTCCCAAAAAACAGATGAACCGTAAGGCGTTTTTTTAGAAAAATTTAGAAACATCATTCTTTATCCAAAGCCATACATTTCGAACATTTATACAGCACTTGACAGGCCACAGCAAACTCAGTACTCTCAATAAGCCAACATTTTCATTTTAAGGAGTATTAGATGCAGGGTGAGCTTTACCATTCCTTCCAAGATTCCTGTGGACCGGCGCACTCTGTTTTGAGTTTTGTCCCTTTCTATTCAAGGCTCGGAAAATACTTGTGTGCTTCTTTGAATGCCCAACCCTAAAACAATTCTGCGCGCTAAGTTTGAATCTAAATGTTGTAAGTTTGTTGGACTGCGTTGGAAATTACCTCAACTTTTTGTTGGCGTATTCGTGATGAGAGTTTCTCTTGCAACTGGTTATTTATATGTTTATACATACGATGGCTTGGTCACTTCTTTTTTGAAAATCGAATTTTTAAGTCGTCAGTATTAGCAAGAATCTGTGGCATGGTTTTTTCTCGGCCTAATTGGTGGAGTAGTTTGTCAGTGTCATTTAACGCCTGCTGAATTCCAATTTATTTTGGTCAGCAATTATAGCATCACTTTTACGCGGTAAAGCGCTCTCCACATGCTTTGTCCAGGCTTCGGTTTTGTTGGGACAACTGGGTATAAGAGCCGCCTCTTACAAAGAGTAGTCTGAAGTTCTTCTTTCTAGAAGAAGCTAGACAGAAAGATTTGCGCTGCTAGAGGGACTTTTTTGGGTGACCAGAATGGAGGGTTTGGAGTGTCTGATTTTAGTAAAGGGAGACTGGAGTATCCTATGATTGCGTGAAGAAATTACAGTAGTCTCAATGCTATCCATCCAGTTTTGTTTCAAGGGATTTATCCAAAGATCTTTACCAAGCTGGTTTTGGTTTAAGGTATTGCCTTGATTCTTCTTTAAGGAAATTCCAGTGTTTTAATGAAGCAAGAAAGTGCAACTTCAATGATTTACGCAGATCATTTAAAGTATACCGTTAACAAAGTGACTTAAAGCTTATAAATGGTAACAAAACTTGACAACACATGTGGCCTAACAGAACTTTCGCTAAAGTGAAAGTAATGCTTGAGATTGGAAAGCCGCAAATCGGAATGTCGATACGATTGCACAAGCTCTGCACTTTGACACACTCCCGAAATTGAGGTTATTAAAAAATAAACTATTTGTTTCATTTACAAGTGGCTTGCACTCATTGCGGAGCAGCGGCAATAGCGCAGCGCTCCAAAGCCTCCGCGAAACGGCACGGTTGTTTAGTATACAAAATAATGACTGGATGGGGAGGTGCCGTCTGGTGTCAAGGCGCATAAATAACTTCCGGTGTAAAGAGCTGTGCTTTGCGTGTATGCACATGCTTCAGCAAAACTTGGGTTTCCATGTGCTGCAAAGAATATGGTTGGTAACTTGAATCGCTGAATTTTTTCGGAAGACGGAGGCAAAATCGTTCAACACGAATGAGGATTTTAAAAATAGAAGACAAATTTACGCAGTTGTTTGTGACAGTTTGATTTCCCACTGACGGTTGTGAACTTTGAGTGTGCATGCTACCTTGCCCAGCGGCTACATGTATGGGGCGCGTTTGGAGAAATCCTCACTCCTTTGTTTCACCCCAGTGTCCCGTTTATCAAAATGTTTCTATCCTTCGCTTTGACAAAGCAGTGTAATACGTGTGCTTTTTTAAAAATGCCTTTTGGTCGAAAGACAGGAGAAAAATCTGAAACTCGCAGCAGACGATCTCCGAGTTCTTTTTAGCAGACAGGAGCCCAACACTTCGGTCCCCTTGAATTCGTGGCGTTATTAATTAGCCCAAACCAGTAAAAGTGGCACAGCCCAATCAGCATTTTCAGTTCCAGGTAGCCTGAGGGAAAAGGAAGTGAACTAGGTCACGATTTTACTGCTTCCCCACTAATGCTAAAAGAGAGGTTCCTTGCTTTCTTGTCACTCATCAAAAGCATATCTTAAATTCACAAAGTCTCAACTTCAAATAGCTTGGATTTGCGACAGATAGGCTTAGCTACCTGAATTTGATTAGACTGGTTGTACTGCAAGTACAATATGTAAACATTCTCCGCTGCCTCGTTGGTTAAAAGCCTTACCAAAATCATTAGACCTTATTAAGTTAAACGTCCTAAGGCAGATGAAATTATTAAATACAGAGATACGGCGATGCAAAATGCAGGTATATTAACACATCGTGTGGGTTTATGCTTAGCGCATGTTTTGGAAGAAATGCACATTATTTTGGAAGCAAACATACTAGTTAGGAACAAAAGAGTTAGAGGGCTAATATCATAGTATCAGCAGAATCTGAGGTGTCCTATTCAACACACAGTTGAAGAAAATACCAGTCCTCTGCATAATATCATATAGACGTTCGAATGTTTGCCATTTAGTTTTCCGACCGAGAAGTGAAGCCACATGCTTTAACACAGTGAAGGTGTCCACCCTTGCTGGCTCATTGTTTCGGAGCTAATATTAGCGAACCCATTTCCAGTAGTTATCAGTTTTTGCTGAACAATCAAACCCCTGAGAGAATTGTAGCGTCATGCTTGTAATATACAAGTTCCCTTTTAGAAAGTAGCAATTCCTCCTACCACTTACTATGTACAGTATATTTGGGTGCGTTGGCACCGAGAGGCTTAAACAACACGCAAGAATTGTAGGTGCGCATGTGTAAGCACTTATTCGGTGTTAAGTTAGAATGAGAAATTGCCACAGAAAGTGTACTTACTTCTCGGTTTTTGTAACGATCAACATGGACGCTCTATGATTGTGCCTCCGTAAGGTGACCTACCCTCTGGGAAATAGCAGAAGTTCCAAGTCCTTCAGAGAAGTCTCCAAACAGTGCTAAGAGTTGATGCGTGAATAAGAATCAACTAATTATGGTATGCAAAGCATATCCTGTGTTAAATAGGATTGGTTTGCTAAAATAAAGCTCACTTTACAATGGTGCTAGTCAAATTTGAGACCCTCTTGAGGTTTCAAACCATCTGCGGTGGAGCCCCTCGGAACTGCTTTATTGTAGGCTACTTTAAATCGCTTTCGACTTTTATGGAAAGATTCAGTAATTCTATCACGCAGTCCTTTCTCAGCTCGCAGAATCCTCTTAGGATTCATGGTATCTTGTACTTCACTATAATTCTAATCGCTCATGCCAGTTGATCACACTGTTATCAAATCATTCTCTGCTAACTGATAATATATTATCGTGCATATTGCTAATAGCACCTGCAAGCGGGGATGATGTCCGTCAAACCGCAGCGCAAGGCGTGCATGCACCCGTCCACCTTCAACATTTATGAGAAAGAACAATTCCTAAGCATAGGTCGTGCTTAAAGATTTGAAATGTTAATATCACTTGTGAAACTCAAGGAATTTTTCATTAGTGCCTTTGCCCAGTATGAATCCATCTGTTTTCACTTTACTGGGGATGTCTTCACTCCAATAATCCCACATGGAGCTCCTGGCGTAACTGACTAGCTAATTGCATTGCTCAGACAGCCGCCAGGTTTAAATAAGCTACGCTGATAATTGTGTTTACTAGAAAATGTAGAACACCACTTGAAACCCCAGTTTCAACAGCCTTTAAATTCCCCAGGCAATTCAAAGATTCTGTGTGTGTATAGTCCGCCTGAACCTCGGATGCTGCAGGCGATACTCGGGATTCTCAAAAGGTAATAGCCCCCTCCAAGGCCAGTTTAAAACTCCTAAAGGTAATGTAAGCCAATCACGTGCATAGCAGACCGCCCCATACTTCTACTCTTTCGAAAAGAATAATTGCATTTTGCATCGAAACTACCCCAATTGCCAGTTGCCAAACCCTTAATACAAGCAAAACCACGCGCCGTCTAAACCAACTCAACGCAGCGCCTCCACCTCCACTTTTGGCCTGATAGAACTAAACCAATTCAAAACAGCGCCCTGGAAGGGGATCACTGCTACGAATGCCCGAATACTGTGTATGACGGAGATACACCAAACGCTTTTAGCCGCTGCAAAGCTCAATCCGCCCAGTCACACCCCAGAATAAACCACAAGACATCTTTGTATAAATTTAAATTGATCAAACAATATCTAAGGATTAGTGCCTATCTCATTTTACTCGACATAACATGACTCCTATGCCAAGCCCCGAGAGGAACCCGAATGACTTACAGTAGTGGTAGGCTTCAAATTACAGATGTATAGGGACCATATACAGAAAATAACAATTTTAAACAGGCGAAAGAGAGTTATTCAGACGCCTGATCATTGACTGCACCACCTGCTCCAGTTTTGGGTTTTTCAAACACTTCGCATTCTAAGGTTGAAAAAATGGTCAAATTATTAAAAGATGCAAATATATAACCGTTCACCGTGAACCTCCAACCCATTATATATAGATAGCAACCATTATAAAGGAAGACATAAAATTGGCAATTATATGCGGATCCATTCAACAACTATGCTGCTACATTGTTCGTTTCAAATGCAAAGTTGATCACTTCCACATATTGCCAGCATAAAAATACGCCATTGGTTTAAAAGAAGTTACAATGGACCTGTCAAAATTTTGTCAATTTCATAACTACAATGCCTAGAGGGAATGGTGCCTTATCAAAAAACTTGATAAGACGAATCGATGAAAAGCAAAATAAAATGCCGTAAAGAATTAACAGCACTTGCAATATATGGAATTAAAAAAGACATTACAAGAACACCTAGTAAAGCAATATCATATTTTAAGAACTGCGAACCTCCATGGAAGAAGGTGTAAGCGATGGGCTACCTATTACCTACAGCTGCCGATCTCATTGAACACAAGCTAGCCGAGCATAAAATAGAAAGGCTAACTGGTAAGCATCAACGCTTGTGTGAACGGTGAAAATGGGAAGAATCAATATGAGTTCCAAACAGACTAACAAAAGGTCGCTCACCAGGCCCCTTAGATCTATCTCCACTACGTTCTCATCGACATTCAACCAAAGGCGATCCGCCTTGGGGTCGACCACACCACTGCTGGCCCTCAGGCAATCGGGCCCAAATGCGTCCTGCAGCATCACCCCCAATGCGCCGCAGAATTGAATGAAATCGGGCTCCCGAAGAATGGGCAGAGTGCCTAAAAAGAGGTGCAAACAATGTCAAAATCTGCGCCTACAAATTGTCGCACAGCTCCCCTCATCTGCACTCATTGATACGCTGCCCCATAGCCTACAGGTTCTTGATTTGCCTAACAGTAATTAGGTTGAATGATACTTGTAAGACCGGTTCCATTGTTTCGCGAATTGAATTAATTGTTATAAGACGGATTTGCCAATCTTATAGGCATTATACGATTTGATGGCTTTGAAGGCGTCGTAGTGCAACAGTCGATTAGCAGTAATAGGACAATTAAGACAGAAAAGTTATCTGACTATCAAATGACCCCATCGGTTTGGACGTGTAATTTGCGAAATATACTTAGCATGGACATGGATAGATGGGACAAGTTTGTAAAAGCATCTGGCACAAACTTGCAAGTAAATGTTTCGCACCTGAAGGCAAAAATCCTTACAGATTGACAGATGCCTACTCGTTGTGAATTCCTTAAATAGCTAAATGTCCCAATTAAAATCACAAACCTGAAGAGGTCGGCGAGGCTCGCAGCACGACGGTCTGGATGGCATCAGCATACATATCGTTCACTGGATTTGCTACCCACTAAGTATAAAAGGAAACTTTAACGGCTATTCTAGCTCAAAATTGTGGGTAAAACGGAGAACTCACCTTAATACGAACCACGTTGGGCTGCCATGTTACAGTAATTTCATCAAAAACAATAAATTCAACAGATTTATCCAACTCTTGTATAATCTTCACTTTCCCGGCAACCATGGTAAGGTGGAATTGCAAAAGGCTCGGAGATCCAGAGAATGGAATAGCTATGACCTGCGTCACAACGGTGGTGGCAAGTTCGGTGTAAACTAAAACAGTATTATTTGCTACTTGCAATATGTAGGTAGATGTACTCATTTATGCACAAAAGCTCACCACGTACCGGGAAGTTCAGTCGGAGTTATGATGTGGTAGGCGAAATTTTTTTAACCAACACTCCGGACAGACTCTCGCGCTCGGAATTGCTCGCCTTCATACCCTCAAATGAGCTGCTTCCTCTGGTCTTTGCCAGAGTTCCAAGCACTTTAGCAACCTTTTCGCCCTTGAATCGCAGGTTGACCGCCTCACAATTTTTTGGGGTAAAGATTTCCAGATGACAGATCTCATCATCTTCGTATTCGCGTTGGAGAGCCCCCGCCAATCGCATCATTTCATTCTGTTCACCGTGCACCAGCACCTTAAATTAAGGTAGTTCACTACAGCTTATCAGATCGTTTGGTGCGACGGCACCCTAGGAATTTCCATCGACAATGGCTGATATCATTTGTAAGTTTTCCGCAGAGATTTGTCGTCGCTATCTGACCTATGCTTTAAGAACAACATAGAGTGCGCGAAGATGGTGTGCAGACAAATAGCCGATCTCCCAAACCAAAATAAGTCAACAATTTTCAGCCTTGTCACAAAAAGGGTGTGTACGTGGTCTATTCTGTTAAATTTACTCATGAATGGTGATGAACATGGACGAAATAGTTCCAGTCGAGATCGACTGCTCCAAGCCATCGAGTCCCACTCAGGCCTTAAAAAGCATATGAATGCTTTTTCTGGAAAGAGACTTGCACTCACAACATAATTGGGTTTGAGTTCGCGAATGAACTCGCTGGTCTGCTGGTAGTCGGTGTGGGCGGAGAAGCTAATGTACTCGACAGAGCACTTGAGCGGCAGCATTTGACCCGACATGGTGGGGACCTCGGCGGGTTGAGAAAGGATCTGCTTGGCTGGTGTACCTTCTACGCAGTATCCCGCAATGATTACACCGTTCCTTTTGTCGGTGCACCAATTCTCAAAGAGCTCCCGGCTCAAGCCTGATTGCATCATACCCGGACTCGCTAAGACCACACATGGACTTGAGTCGTCCAAGTGGTTCCTGCTCTGCGAATGAATTTGCAGCATAATTTGTAGGGCGGGTATACTAGCTCGCAAGGTTATTTGTCACTCTATTCTATTCTTTCAAACTAAGTTATGGAAATGTTCAATAAAAACTTTATCCAAATTTTAGACAGAGGAAATGGACGTAGTTGAAAGCGATTGCATGCCTTCAGTGCGATGTGCCAAATCTACGCGATTGCTCAAATAAACTAGCATAAACAATTTCATAAGTGTAAAATTAGCAAACGGGTGGATAGCAGAGAATAAACAAAAGCCTTACAAACTCGTTAAAGCAGGAATCCCGTTTTGCACAAAATAGCACTGAACTATTTTTAAAAGCAAATAAAAGAGTAGATAGTATGTTAAAAGATACGCCAGTGAGCGACCACCATACAAAAGGTAGAACAATGGACCCTGAACTTGAAAAAGCAACAGTATGATGGAGGAAGGTAGTAAACGCTAATGCTATCACCTTAAAAAAATACTCTTTACACCATAAAGTGCAAGCCGGAGTAGACAACGCGGACAAATAAACAGCAATGTAAGATCTCAAAAACAACAGGCCTCATTCCAACACACTGTTAAAATTGAAAAAAGATATCAAGATGTATTACTATCAATTCACCTGCAAGTTTGAGATGAAGCGGAAGCAGAAAGGATTGTTATTTGCAACCTGATTACGGATACGGTCATTCATGGCAGCAATAAAGGTCTGATAAACCGCCATACACTTGCAGGCCAGCTGACTAGCATAGTAGATGGGAACATCCTGGAGTTCTGGGTGGGCAGCCCAGTACTCATCCAGGATGAGCATCAACTCCTGCGCGCGACCGAGGGCAAATGCGGGTATGAGGCAACGGCCACCGCGCGAGATGATGTCATGGACTAAACTCGTAAAGCGTTTCTCACGTTCCTCTCGCTTATCATGAATATGAATTCCGTAGGTTGACTCAGTGATTAGAATGTCTGGACGATGCGGAGGTACCTCGGCGCACATCAAATGCCGATCCTCTTGTCGACTAAAGTCACCTGTGTATAAAATCTAAGAAATGTCATCTCATTAAAAACCAAACCTTAACACCGGCAATCTCAATAAGAAACATAGCAGCCCCAAGAACATGACCGGCGTGATAAGCCGAAAATTTGATGCCATTTACTTCCAACTCCTGATGAAAGTCGATCGGATCAATTTTTTCAAGGCTCTGAACAATATCTGCATCCGTATACAACGACTGTTCAGAAATGCCAGAATTACTAAGCAAAGCTAAGAAAGAGTGCGTCATACCTGACTTTAACGAAGTCAGCAAGTAAGTATCGATAGATGGCTCTAGTGGCGTGCGTCATATAACACTTTGCACGCACATTTGTCTTCAACAAAAGAAATGGAAGAGCCCCGCAATGGTCCAAATGATAGCTACTGGGTAATAACAATTTTATCGACACTACTGGCTTATAAGGATGAGGTCTGTGTTTTCAATCTCTGGTATGGCGTCGATGAATGGGAGGCTTTCTTTATTATGCAATCCAGGGTGAATCCCACAGTCAAGCTAAACATGTGTGAGGAAATATATTCGTACTATTATTTTTTTGCCCTTGAAAGTGAGCAAAATGCACGAGCGGCCAACCTCCTGCCCTGCCCCCCTAAATACATATGCGTAAAGGATTTAAACAGAATGTTTACAGTGGCATTATTGAAAGCTTATCATTATCGTCAAAATCAACTTCACAGTCCCTGTCCGTCAATACTTCCATGACGCGCACACCAATTTAATTGCAAGCACTTTAAAGAATAAATTTGTATGCATTTAAATGATTAACGACTTTAATTGCATATCATACCCTTCTTACAATTATAAGAGTTTCAAATAAAAGCCTTCGTACACGCTACAATTACTTGTAAAAAATAAACCTAGTTGGAACTTTCTCGTTAGGCATATCTTTGTATCCTGCAAGTTTATTCTGTGGCCCCGGCGTGGACTGAAATCCTCTATTAAGCAACAGTCCTTTGATATTTACCAATAAATTTTACCTACAGTTTTGGTATTTGCAGAGCAAATAACGGATTCTTAAAGACGTATATTTCGTCAGCTTTATCTTTTAAATTTGCATGCTCAATTTTGTTCTCGTAACTTTTTAGCCTAGGTCTCCCTGTGACTTTTTCCTCTTACTGCTACCTGTTTTTAATGTACGGGTGGAGAGTTGCAGAGAAAACGACAGCTACATTGGTGCCATCTCTATGCATATTAATGCTGCAAGTACAGAATTGATAATGGAGTCATTCAATCGTTCTGTCGAATGAGTAGGAACCATGTCCTCTGTTGTGTGTTTTGGATCGCCAAATGAGGAGCTCAATCTTCGACTCGGACGCTTGTCTCTTTTGATTTGATCCTAAGCCAGCTCTTCGTAGTCGCGTATCATTTGTGAATTGGTTTCTAGGCTCAGTCCAGGAACAATAATCAGCGTATTTTGAATTGAAAAAGTTGCCTGGTATTTTGACTTAAGTATGTATCACGCTGAACAGATCGCCCCTGCCCTCGATAGTACGGTGCGAGGCGGGTCCTGCTTGCAGTCAATGGGAGGCAGAACGGCGCAACCCGTTGCTTTCTACCTCATCACATCTCCCATCTTGACAAAATTTACACTTTTTTGGCTTTATTGCATACCTACCACGCCGTTTTTTTCCAGATTGAGTGCCACTATGTACGCTCTGGAGGGAAGAGAAAACAAGGAACAGAACAAGCCTGTACCTGCGCGCCACGACATCGGTATTGCTAGTTACCTGCACTTCAAGCTGCCCGGAACTGCCATCACTTCTTTCATCCGCTGGCTAACCTACATGACTCACCAGCATGCGAAAACTGCGCACCAAGACGTCCATCGCGATTGTGCACTGCAGAGGTACTCACAACGCAGAGAATCTCTATTTTAATAGTGGAATTTGCATTTGATTTTCTTACAGCATTGATAATAATAAAACAGCGAGAAGTTATTTTTTACAAGGGGAAAACATTGAAGATCAAGTTAGAGGGCTGAAAGGAAGTGATCACAGGGTCGATAGCCTAGTTTACTAAGTACATGAAAGACACGTCATCGTCTGAGTGCCGGATGGCCGTCGCAGTCTGGATGAGTTGAGGTTGGCGAACGACCCTCGATTAAAGGAAAAGAGGGGAAGAAAGGGTGAGTGACGTCAGGGCAAGACGAGGGGACGCAAGCGTGGCCTCATGTCATAGGCGTCCAAGGAGGTCGCACGGCGCAGTCTGTATCGATCATTGGTGTCGAGACCAAGGTTGGAGTTAAAGGTGCTGTTGGAACAGGCCTAAAGAGGTGTCCATGTGGCAGGTTCATTAATCGTACTGATATCTAGAGCTGCGCAACGCAGCTGAAGAGTCAGACATTTACTTCGAGAATCTTGCCGAGAATGAAATTCAAAGAAAGCTTTCAAGGACGCACTTCAATGAGAATCTACAAAGTACTCCACAGTGTCGTCAAAGTCGGAACATTTGTAACCATGGCGGTCGCTTGGTTAGTCAAGGTTAGTTGGTTTTCAGTGCCAAAGGGGTTTTAGCTTCGATAAGCGTAAAACTGAATCACATCTCTCAAGACCTCGAAAACACGTGTCGTATTAACAAGAGGCAGTATCAGCTACAAACTTTCACTGGCAATATCCTTCACTGTTTTTAGTTTTAGGTACTCCTACATCAAAGGCATGAAAATTGCTCCAGCGGTGAAGTTTCATCTGAAATTTTAAAAGTGCCACCGTATGGCTAAATGATTTCTCGCGAACAGAACTTCTATAATTGCCGCATGAAGTATGACTATCACCACCTGTGAACTTCCCAACGATAAAAGGTATTGTAAGTTCTACTCCCCAGGCCAAAGAACGTGGGTAATGAAGGATTAATAAAAATATAGACTCACCTCGAGGTCCCTGGCTGTGTCGATAGAGAGACGAGTGAATTCGTGGCTAGAGACCGTAAGATCCCTGATATCAAAGTAGTACTTGGTGTAAACCGAACTGAGGATGTTGATGTTAAACTGGATTATCTCAAGGAACCGCCGCTCCAGTTCATTCCTGGAAGGCAGTACAATACCGATGGAACCAAAGGGAAAGTGAGTCATGGCGATTAGGCCTGAGAGCAGTGAGATATGAAAGTGAAGCACGCGCCGCATTAGTTTACACTTATGTAGTACCTTGATACAACAGCATCAAACAAGTCAGCATACAGACTAGCGGCGTGGTGAGTCAGCCTGGATCGTGATATTCGCCTAGTGACCTGTACAAAGACGAAATAACTTACACATCATCCACTTTGAGTTCATCGAGGATTTGGCAGTAGTCGACATTCCACACAGCCTGGTCATCCCACACTTTGCTGGCGAGGAGAATGGCACACAGGAGAATACGCTTCCAGTTTGTCACGCTCAGGTACAGCTGACCACCGTGGAGTAACCTCTCGAGATAAACCTACGCACAATGCAATTTTCAATAGCATGCAATGCACCGCAGCACAAAAATAGCATTATCTTTTGTCAAGCACGCTTGTAGAGCGCCCCTAAGCTGTAGTATATTATTCCATTGCCGAGGAAAGAAACTAAACTTATTGCAACAACGCAATCCCAACACCTTTCAAATAGGCATACCAACTATCCCACAAATATATACGATTGTTAGATGTTGTGGGTATAAAGTCAAGCTAAATAATCTACCCGAAGACACCGAAGCAACCTTGTAACGAAGGGATTACCAACCTCGAAAAGCGGGCTTAGACGGCAAACACTAATAACCAGTCAACAAAACAAAAAAAACACTTCAAATCAAATAAAGTACCAAACGGAGAACCAACTCTCTCGGGAGGCAGAGCTACCTTCTTCCGAAAGGCAACAACAATTGCCTTTGTAAATCGAGCAGAGGATATGAAAACACAGATGGGTGTGTGTGGGGAAGGCAAAAAAATGAGGTGGGGAGGGGAGCGCGGTGACGCAAACGACTAGCGCAATTTGGCACATCTTGATGACTCACTTGCGACACTGAAGGAGAGGTGAGCCACGAGGTCTGTGTGTACACATAGCCGCCTTCTACACAGGGAAGGAAGCAAACCAATCAATGTCCAGAATTCACCACAAATGACGGCTCAGTTTGCCTTTGCATGACGAATCGAAAATGTGCACATCAGATAGCAAGAACATATACTACCAGCAGCAGCGCAAGCAGGAGCTACGCCGATTTGGGGGTGTGAATATTGTAGTTAACGCTGTGAAAGTTCAGTTGACCCACAAAACCAACATGCATACCCCTGTGGCACACGTTAATGTGATACGCTCCTTTGACCCGTTTACGTGGCTAAAAATAGTTTATTAAGGGTTCACACACTCCCTACACGCAGTTTCGATGACGACGCAATGAAACAATATTAACGATCCCACCCATCGTTTTCCCGACATTGAACCTAAATTTAGGCTGCGAAAGTACGAATGGAAGCTGCGTAAGCAAATGCTCCAATTGTGCCTCGATCTCACAGAGGTTGTGAAATCCAATGCAATTCAATTTTGGGCTCACACAATAATTGATAGTGAGCGGTGCAACAAAGGAGAATACCCAACAGCGCAGAACAGAGAAGAGTTCAAATATCGAACGATGTGAGAGATAAAGTTGGAAGTTTGAACTCTACATCCTAGCTGTTGACTACGATACGAACTGCTAACTCAAAGGGGAATTTGAAAAAAAGATATCAGTCTTACAAGAACACAAAATGCTGTAAGAGTGAGAGAAGGTAACTGATTAATCAGAAGTGGCTTGCGTCAAAATATTTTAGTGATGTGGAATGCACAGCCAAGAATGTGTTCGTTTTTCAGGTTAAAGCCTTCACTATGGTTAGTCATCCAAAGCGAAGTGAGGGGCGAATGTGCCCTTTCCCCCACTGGACCCACCTGAAAAACCGTCGCCATTGGATGAAAAGGCAGCACAGGAATTCCACCAAAGCGTCAAATTGGCCATACCTCTTCCTCAAACACAAGATGTTCGGATCCACCAATATGAGAGATAGACAAAAGGATCAAATAGTCAAAGACGATCTAATGCAAAGCGATAAAAAGGCCGAGGGATAAATTTGCACATCAATAATCCAGAAATTGACAGAGCATTGGGTTTGAGAATTGTGAAATTTCCACAGAGGCGCATAATAAATCCATCATAAATTAAAGTGGGAAACGAAAAGCTTTTGAATGCCAACAGTCTGCCTCCGTGAAATAGATTTGGCTCTTAACGCAGTCACTGAAATGGATTAAGCGTAACATTTTAAATAGGTGTGACTAAAAATGGTTTCAAGTCACCCCACAGATAAAACGATTTATACATTCCCCTCCCATTCTTAGAAGTTGAAATAAATACATGCGAAACACGGGAGACGTAAGCGCGTGTTTCAAGTAATTGACAGCTTCTCTGACACGATTCCTTGAACTAGTGTGGATCACCTGTTCGACGAGGCCCAAGAGATGGAATTCTACGTTATAGTACGGTTCCTCCATTTTATCACTACAATTAGTTATGATTTCGGTTACATCGATCAAGGATGCAGTAAGTAATATGATGAAAATGTGATTGTCTGTGAAGCTTGATTGATAATGACATTACTCACCACATTCAGGCCATAAATCAAATCACATTCAGTAGAATAATATGCAGCTTTGCGAATGGTGGGTCAGCGGCTGGGAACCACCGCGCCTTTAACAACATAGATGACATGGACGAGTTCGTGAAAGTTTAGTAAGGAAAAATTCAACTAGTGAATACAAATGAAGCGATTGCTGGATGAAAAACACCTACCATCGTAACGATGGCACACTCGGGAGACAATTGAGCATTTTGGAAGATCTTTCTGATGAACCTATGGACAGTCTTGAGGCTGGGAGGAAGGTTGGGATTTTCGTCAGGCGATTGTTCAATCTGTGGTGAAGGAAAAACAAAAAAAGTTGTACTACCTTATGTATGAAAATGAAATTTGCGAGGAGAAAGGGATTTAATGTCACCTTAAACAGACAAATCGACAGCAACATTTCCCATTTGCTTAGCATCTATTTTGAATTGCAAACCAGAAGGAAAAATAGGTTGCGTCCTAAAAATAGATGAATCACATCGACAATATTTTATGAAAAAAAAACAGAATATACTATCAGGAGAGGCTTGTACAGTGAAAATTTACTGGATTCGCGCAGGTATGCATAAGCTCTGGTCATTTGCACGTGCAAAGTTATTACGCACCCCAGTCTCGATAGTGCACAGAAAAAAGGGTAGTCCAAAATACGCAGATACAGAGTAGCGGACTTGTAGTTTTCCATTTGCCATCCCCAAACTTTAGCATGTCACCAGCTACGACGCGCAACAGTTTTATGAAAATAATTTATCAACAGTAAAGTTGTCATTACCAAATAAAAAGACAATTCGGTGCCAAAAGTCGATAACGTTTAAACTACTACCAAACTGATTCACCTTTTAACGTCAATTTAAAGCACACATCAGAGGTGTGACTTCATTCGGGGGATAGCGAAAGATTCATCATTGTCGCAAATATAACCACCAAGGGAGAATTTTTAATGAAATACTAGAGAAAGCGGAGAAACAATAGTCGGAGAAGAGGGTCGAAATTACTTCCCGCGCCTTTGCAGGGGGATCCATCCCTTTTACACGCACACACGCAACGAGGGATGTATGTGGACGATCTCATAAGGTCAACAGTCACCGAATAACCGAAAGAGGTTTCCTAAAAGCACTCTTCTCTTTCATTTGGGAGTAACCCAAGCCGGATCTGGCCCGTAAATCAATCTCGCTCTAACCAAACTACCAAATGTATAAGGATGGTACAAAAAGGGCCTATCATAGACACTAGATACCAGCATAACCCGACGAGGCTAAGGCTGCAATCCAATAAGTCACAAATCTGAGCGACAGTAAAGAACATATAAAATAAGATAAGGGAACAAAACCAAAAACCGGATCATATTGCACGCATAAAAGAATAAATTCCAATAAACCACTTGGAGAACGCAAACATATTTCAGGAACTGAATTCATGACCACAGGCTAGACAAATTCTGGACAGCCTGGATCAAGTAAATTAGAGAAACAGCTGTTGCGGTAGTCCATGGCACTGATGTTTATAAAAATAATAGGAGCTTATGGTGATAGTTAACCGCATTTATTACGTTGAGCTATAATTACGCGCGTTCCGTAGGAAAAGAGAGCGATTGGGCACCACTTGTTGAGGGCCAAATGGAGTCCTTCAGGGAAAACTTGAAACTTGACCCTCCGCATAAAACTACCACATTTAGGCCAAATGAGTGGAAGGGGAAAACGGCCCACCTTCATCGGATGAAGAGTCTCACTAAAAATGTCAAGATCCCTTTCGGCTGCGTCCATGGCGTTGCAAGGAGAACGAATTAACAGGCAAACGGCGATTGCGACGGCTCTGATAGTCGCACGGGAGTCCGGTTTGGATACCGTAGAGCCATCCAAGTACATCTCCATTGTTGTATTCGGTCTCCGACTTTCACAACGCTTCATCCTCCTTAAGAGCTAGTAAAAGACCATTAGAGATTTATTCAGATTTAGGTTGATAAACACATTTCCACATGAACTAATACATTACTAGATGGTGCTTTCAAATAACTAGCAACCAAATCAACTTAACACACACATTTTGAAATCAAACTATGAAGTAGCTGATATGCACGATATATTTAGCCAAAAGACCAGGCTCAGAAGAACCACTTGAACTTGAGGTGAATGGAAGATAGTTGGGCAGCAATGTGGCTTAGGCAAATATTACTACTCAGGAAGTATTTTAAATCGTCAAAGAGCGACGTGTTGACGATTTGATCAATTTAAACATGGAGTTGTTCACTTACTTCAAAGTACCAAGACTGTCCACCTACAGAAAAACAGTAGAGACCAGATAAAGATGAGGCACCTCGAAAAGCTAACCTTTTGTAGTGAGATATCAAAAGAATAAAGCTTGTTTTCCAATGGTAGAGCTTTAGAAATTTGTCAAAATTATCAACAAATATGGCTAGACTAAACAAAAGCCAGTTGGCTCACAATTCTTCTCCCCAGTGAAAATGGTTTCCTTTCCTATGATTATTGAGGGGTCCGAGTCTTCATCTAAAGAGTGAAGAAAGGTTACATGAGTGACTTAATTAAGAGGCTTACAGCTTAGAAAAAGCACTGGAATCATAGAGAAAATGTCTAGTTGCTTTCGTACTTTCCGGCTCCCTCTCAGAAATATGCTGAATCTTTTCCAGTTGGTTGAAAGTGAAAAACCGATCTCTGGTGAGATTTGTTGATATAGTAAAAACATGCGGCTGCTGAGCGCTAGGTGCATATTTCACAGCGGAGATAGAACTATGATCACCCGAAGAAGAGTATGATCCGGCAGGGGGAGGGGGCTCCAAAGGAACGGCAGACCCAAAATCAGAATTCATTTTGGAAGTAACAAGTTCTTTAGAACACTCCTGCACAACATCTGGCGAGTACGTTCGACGACCCAACTCTTTCGTATTGCGGAGACAAGACAAACAGTTTCCCATATTTACTAGACACAATAAACAGCATGATGGCAAAATACTAGTGATATTCAAAGAACCTCAATAGACGATTATTTTTTACCAAAAGACATGTTATTAAAACCAAAAAATGAGAGCACAAGAAAATCGAGAAAGGAGTACACTCCCACATAATTGGGATTGGTGCACATAAATATAACCAACAAGAAGAGGGCTGATTAAATACCACATCATTACACAAAGAACGACACCCACCAGCGGCAAAACAGACACCACACAGAACATAAAACGAAAACAACTACGAAGTACAGTATGAGGTCGATTTAAACCTAACTAAGAAAGGCGCCAAAGAGTACGTGCTAGTGTGCTTCAGCAAAAAATGAACTTTGTTTGTAGGATTAAGAAGTTTTCTAAAATAGATGCAGATGCATTTAAAAAATTATTAAAGGAAAATGCGATGACAGTGCCAAAATCTACGCCATGAGAGGCAGAGTAGGATAATGGCGAACACAAACTAGTCTTCATGGCGCAAAAGTGCTCATGAATGTGTAATTAGATTTATTGCAGTTTGTCATTCTTATTTTGCAATTCACGGTTACACTTCTGCAATCGATGAAGTTTCTTGTTATGTGCAATTAGTAAATACTACCCGTTAGACTTTAGTCTTCTAGGGTAATTTAGGGTGCCAATAAATTTCCTAAATATCATGTATAAAACATTTACGGAAAATAACTTGAGTGTACAATGATCTTATAAATGAAAATTTTTATCTGGATTATAATTCATCTTAAATAGTGAAGGCATTGAGCTCGGCTATTCAAGGGCCTACTAACGGATTTAACACAGGCCGCATTATTTTGCCACCACTATGCCCTCATTGATTAAGCTGGCCTCCACGCTATGCCAGTAGACTTCATTTTTTCTCCGTCGTATGCATTTGCCGTACCCATATACCGCGTCTTCTTCAGTCTTTGGATTATCCTAAAGACTCTTGCAAAGGCATTCCCACTCAAAATTCTCATCGCATAATTATACATGAGACAAGTGGACATCTTATTTGAGTTGCCGAGTCCTTATCCTTTATGACTTTGAATAAATCACGCTAAACCTCAACCAATATAGATGTTGTGATGTCATAGAATTATTAAAGCCCACCCCTTTCTTCTTACAACTACTTCCAGGTTTTGAATACTGTTTGCTCAGCGACACCAATACTGTAAGTAACTCTTTTTGCTTCTCCTGCTGCCTTATACCACCTTCTTTATTAAAAGAATTGATTTTTTAGACGTTTCATGAGCACACAGAAGGTATCTGTTAGCAAAAGGGAGGCACTTAGGTGGAGAACAGCTCTGACCTTCTTCGTTCGATATTTGATGTTGACCGTCTTCTCCCCCTCACCTACGGAGTGTACTAAAAATGTTTGATTATAAAAGTGATAATTCAAGTGTATTAGATTTGGTAGAGTCTTAGAGAAAATGTGGAGTAAGAATCACCTCTGCCTTGGAATGTAATCTATTATTCGCATTTATTTGACTGACAGACATTTTAGAAACAGCACACATAGTACTTTGCATGTTTGACTGCCAGTTTTGGTCACTTCAGCTGCTACGTTTCCCTGTCCGAGTGGGATTGGCCTTCGGGTTAAGCCAGCTGCCCCGATTCATCTATTGGTTAAGTATATATATATATTCTGCCTTTGTATTGCTCCTCCTCATGCCTATAGATGAATCCCAATACCATAAGAATTAAAATCTTGTCAAAAAATAATATCTACCATTTGATCAAAAACACTTAATTCCAATTTTACGGTCTTATCCAAAAAAACGACTTGAAATGTCGTACTAAAATTTAGCTTTTGGTTGTGCATTTCACACATAAATCCATGATACCTTGAGAGGTTGAAATTCGTTGCCACCATAGCGTACGGACAGTAGGGATATTTCCGTTATATACCCCTGAGCTAGGTTTTTTTAAAATTTCACAAGAAATACAAGGATTTAAAAATATAAATATCGTCACTATAAAATAAATTTAAAAAGAAGTAAGCTATTTTTTCTTACCACATAATCGATAGCATATTGCAATTTTTGTAGACTTCTTTTACTTATCTGAATTAGATGGCTCGTTCCATAAAATTTGAAACTCCGCTGGCCACCGTAGTTTTTACCGGTATGGTTTGCCATAGTTACGTTTCCTAACTTTCATTGTAAGGTGAAAATCTCATTAATTTCGTATAACTTCTAACGTCTCTAGTTCACTCTGCGTTTGGGGGGCTTGGCGTTCGATTGATTTCATGCATTACTGGCGCTGGCTCTACCTTGGGTTTCTTCATTTATTCCCATTTTTGGTTAAAGTTCCACATCTCAAAGTTTGCTGTTGGTGCTACAATCTATTAGAGATATGAGTCGCGTACGTTCATTCCCTCTGCAATCTGTCGCAAATAATGCAATCTTAAAACTACTATTGAAGGAACTGTGAATGGATAACCGAAATTGGAAAATAACAGTTTAACCTCCATTTCTAATCGTCATTAGTGTACTTCTTGCTTAATTTGTACAAGTAATCCGTCGGAACTTCTAAAATACTGCAGAAATGTGTGCTTTAGTAACGAGCTTGCTCCAAACATAGAAATGGGAGTCACCGTCTGTTCTTAACTGGCACACGATACACGTTGGTTAGTTGGGTCTTTTGCGGTTACATCGTATTTTGTAGTGTTAACACTCTTCCTCCTTTTGACCACCAAGTTCTCTCACATTTGATATGGCTGGTTTGAGGCCCTTACTACCGTTGAATCAAACAGCCTACGAGAAGATTCCGTCCGATGATAAATATCAGCCGTCTGACCTCTTGGGCGCTGGAGCATATGGTCGTGTGTTCAAAGGGTCTGCGTCTGATGGCCTGACTGTGGCTCTGAAGGAAATAATAATTCCTGCCGATGACCAAGGCATACCATTAAGCACACTTCGAGAATTGGCCGTGCTCAGAAAGGTCCAGACGCATAAATCGCCTTACCTTGTGCAGTAAGCTCACTTTATTTATATCGGTTTTAGAATGCTGGACATATCTTTGCGCCGGAATGGTCCTGATTTGTCCGTTTACATCGTTTTCGAGTTCGTTGATTTTGATCTGGCTCAGTTCCTCTCTAACATCCCGCGAGAGACAGGTCTTCCAGTCGCCACCATTAGAGTAACAGCAACGTTTTTTTTACAAGTCCTTTCAATTAGGAAATGTCTGCTCAGTTACTCAAAGGTATCGACTTCTTGCACTCGCATCGAATAATCCATCGAGATATAAAGCCAGCTAATATCCTTATTGATAAGGATGGGAAACACCTGAAAATTACGGATTTTGGTTTGTCCCGAGTGCTCGGATGGGAGTCGCCTTTGACACCTGTGGTGGTGACTCTGTGGTACCGATCGCCTGAGATTCTTCTTCTGTCAGAGTACCTTTCTTCTTGTGACGTATGGGCTGCCGGTTGCATTATTGTTGAGCTGTTCAATCTGGCGCCTTTATTCAATGGAAAAACTGACACTGTAGTTCTGCAAAAAATTTTTAAGTAAGACAGCATATTCCGTATACTTTTTCTTTAGTACTCTGGGATTTCCTCCAGAATCTGAGTGGCCTAAAAATTCATTTTTAAAATGGGTAAATTTTAAGAAAGTAGGCGAGCATAGTATTCTGCGGTCCAAAGTAAAAACAAATGATTCCGCTGCTCTCGAGCTAATTGAGGTAAATTGTGCTCGTATACAACTCTCAACGTGGACGGCTATCTTACTGTCTGGTCCGATTTTACTTGACAGAAGCTGCTGACATTCAACTCAAGTAAGAGAATTACAGCCTGTGGAGCACTGAAACTGCCATTCTTTGCAGTCAACTCACATGCGGCATCATCGGATCTTCGAGCTTCAACCTCTGCGGAGACACAAAGCTCATCGGGCCTGGTTAAAGCAGCTGCTGTAACGCATTCTATTCAAAGTAGGAGCAGCCTGCGAATAGCCAGTAAAAACGCAATGGCTCGTCCTTTCATGCCCAGTAGGCATTCTCTCGTGCCTGCTCTCTCTCGGCCCTCTGGGTCGAGAGGTGGAAAAAGCCATAACGGTATAAGCCCCATCGGACCCATGACCCGACAGCGCGCTGCTGCTTTGGTAGGGGATGTACGTCAGACGTCCTCTACTTCGGTCCGAAACGGCGGACGCAGGTATACGCAACCCACCCGATCTCGTACCTCGCTTGTCTCTGCTCCGACAATTCCGGAAGTGCCCAGTGAGTCTACGATACCCCTCACAAACACTGCTATTCCGACGACGAAAACTTCAGTGGACGCCTCCAATCCATCCTTTCGTGGAAGGCAGAAGAGAACTGCTAGGAGACGCACAGTGATGGGTGTTGAAAAGGTACGTCCTTTTTTTCTTTCCGTTGGATGTGTTACCAATTTCCGGTTTTTTAATGAAAGCACCTTGCAAAATAGGTTTCGGCACTCTCCAAGTAAAATGAATTTCCGACGTGCAGAGTATTTATGCAGTAAAATACACGCTTGCCTTAGGTTTTGCTCTTTAATTTTATTGGGTGAATGCACTTTATTGAAACACTGAGCCTGACTAATGAAATGTAACGTTCGTGAGTGTGTGAATTCAAACTAATTTACGATCATTAAGTTAACTTACATGCTAAAACCCTATTTCCTAATGATCTATCAAGTCCATCTCTTATCAAAAGTGTTCGTTTGATGTTTTGTATTAAAGCCACTGTTTTGGCAAGTGCCAATGTAAATTAGGATAGGTTTTCCATTCGCGGTTATCGTGTCTGTCGGTAGTTCGACCGATAGGCACTTACTAATATCGATCTTAGAACCTTACAGCTGTCCGATTTAATTTCCATCTCACTGCCCACTTTTTACTTAGGCAAAGCTTAAAACAGTGTGTGAGGTGTCGGCGACTGCAGCTGACGAATCGAACGAAGCTCCAGTCCAGTCGATCATCACGATAGTCAACATATCTGACGGTGATAAAGCGGGGACGTCCAACTCGAAAAATCTTTCAATAGGTCATTCCCAGCCCTGCTTGTATGTACTTTCCCCTCCCCTACTAAAGAATTCAACTTCCTCGTCAATCAAGCGTCCTGACCCTTCTAATCCTCGGGGGCATACGACATTTTGTTCCCCGCCAAAAATACTCAAGACGACCACAGAATCAGTGGCAGGGGCGATGAGAACACCTTCGGACCCATCCACTTCTCTTCAGTCAGAGGTGAGCGTCACCAGTGAGGACTGTGAGAGTCAGGTTGGTAGTCAGCCATTAAGTGGTCGCTGGTCTTGCTGGCGCGAAACAGCCCGCAGCATTCCCGACTCTGCAGATCCTCCGGAGGATACAACTTTGGATGAAGCCGATCTGGACGATGAAGGCGAATTAGGCCGTGCAGCAAAAGCTTCCGAAGAAGCCAACCATAGTAATGGAGGCGTCTCACAAGAACTACTGAGTAGCATCAACTCCTTATCCTCCCTTAGCGAGGTAGATTCGGGTATAGCTCAACCGGAGGACGCTCAAGTTATCAACCGAACCTCAGCAAGTGACAATTGACTTCTAGTTTCGTAACTGTGGTCACTCGCTTTGCAGCTTTAGTACGTCAACATATCCTTTTATACTAAAAATATCTTTTTATGTACTCTCTTGTGCTGCTTGCACATGCTGCCCTGTAATACTGTGTGATTATTCTTCTCTCCCCCCCCCCGTCTCCCGATATTTCCAGTGGCACGAAGTCCCAATAAATGTTTTCGAGTTTAGGGGTTTGGTGAAGCTATCCTTGGGCCAATTTGCATTGAAATTGTATTTATGTAACAAGACTAAAAGTGAAAACAATTGAGATTTCTCTTCAGGCCAGCTGTTTTTTAGTACGGCCGTGGGGAATCGTTTTTCTCCTGCCATACTTTTATATTTGGTCGAATTGGTCGGTCGTCGCCTTTTTGTTCGCCTAAAAATGTTTCACGTAGACATGCCGCAAGAAATTGTGTAAGATCACAGATTACGGCCATTTTTCAGGTAGTTTTAGTTTGTTACCATGCTTCTCCACCAACGATTCGGCCATAAACTTCAGACTGACTCCTCCATTTTTGAGTACTCACCTGTGAGTTTGAAGTTCGAAGCTAGGGACTCTCGTTTGTACTGACTAGCAATTGAGCGCATTTCTCTGGAGGGTAGCCCGGCAAGAGCTACGTCACCAGAAGGACCGGGTTTTGCATTCTCCAACCTTTCTGTCGCTGGTGTTAAAGGTCGTGGTGGGGATAGCGCCGGCTGCAGCGCTTTTCCCATCGCGCTCATCTGTAAAGGTGAAAAACGCACATGAAGCAGAATGGCCTGAGGGGCTAATGGTGAAGTGCTGAAGAGTTTGATTATAGAGTAAGAATATTGCTCAATTTCATCAGATACCTTTTCATGTACGGCGACCAGCATATCGCAGGGGGTTCGCCCAGAGCGGGCAAAACCAGCCCTTATACCCTTCCCCTCCTCTCGGTCACGTGATGTTGTGTCTCGTAATCGACCGTACTGCACGGCTATTCGGCCACCGACCACGGTGAAAACAGGCTTGCTGCAGTCGCCCTCGGACCACAGCACCAGGTCTGCGTCCGCCCCAATCGCTAGCTGACCCTTTTGCGGGGCTAGTCCTGCCAGTTGAGCTGGTCTCTTGCAACCTGCTCGGGTTATACGGCCCTCGTTCCCCCACCCTTCTCCCTAACATATATATATATATATATATACGAACTGATAAGTATCGGTCCTTTGGAATAAATCGGACATCAAATTGACTTCAACTTTTGTTGTTTGATTGCGTTAGTACCAACTATCGAATCACCAAGTTCGCTGGCTTTGGTTGAGAACGCTGGTGAACTTTTGAGCGCTTGTAACATTCAGGATGCGACCTAATACCTCCCCCGTAAGCTCAGATCCTGCTTAAGCTTGCTTATAGTTAGGTGCACTTTTTTGGTATTTTGTTGACATGTTTTATAAAGTCCCGCAGAATGATCGACGAATACGTACCACAATTTTCCGGTAAGCCTCCTGGATCCACGAAGCCTCAGATGCTTTCAACTCACTGGATAAGGCGTACGATTCTCCGCTGGATAGTATGATGTTTCCATCGGCAGCGATGTAGGGAGCCTGGTCGCTCATTGAATTCTGAAGTAGATATGGAAGTTGACTATCCAAGTGCATTACAACAATCAGCGGCAGATTGCATTAGCTTTGAAAACTCAAGTATTTGGTACAAATGCGCTTAATCCAGTTACCGAACGTCATTCTAAAAGATGGTAAAGCTTTTCTTCTGTGTAAAGGAATTAACAAGCACTTGTCTTTGCAAATATTCTACATAAACCATGTTGCTAAATGGGAATTGTGAACTCGCTATCAGTCATTTAAATATATATCTATGAAATTGAATCTCTTCTTCCTTTCATCACTTGTTTCTATTCCTTACAGCCATACAAACGAAAATTGTAAGCTGGCAGCTGTGTGTGAGTGAGTGAGTGAGTGAGTGAGTGAGTGAGTGAGTGAGTGAGTGAGTGAGTGAGTGAGTGAGTGAGTGAGAGCGAGTGAGTTGGGCGCATAACCGAGCACGCGAAAGAACAAAGCGATTGCGGCCTACTTCCATATGGGCGTCAACGGCGATGTCGGCGTACATAGAAAGGGGTGGATGTTCGCGTTGGGATGTGTAAATTTTGTGCATCACTGCTGCACTCCGCACTGGTGACAAGACAATTGGACAGCCGGCAAGTTTAGCTATTCTGATGGCTACCGCCGCCAGACGCAAGTCAGGATTCTAAAAGTGTATGATGATGTTTTTGGCATCATTTGGAATGGTAACCCAAGGGCCCAGTCACAAAGGAAATAAAATAATGTCATGCTCGCACTGTTAGTATCGTAACTATCGGTCCGTGGTACATAACTTCGCTTTCTATGCGACAAAAATGTCCTGTTGAAGCGCCTGAATAGTAATGGCTAGCTAAACGTATCTACTTGGGTTTGTGAAAGTTGGCAAAAATTTAAGATACTGTAAAAGAAATCCCATTATCGCCTAATTAGAGCAGAAAATGTTATGGAGAAATGATGGGCACGGAGGTGTGATGCAAATAGTCGTCCATTGAATTTCCCGATCAGTGTCACTTCACGAGCCGGATTTTGGATCAAGTATCCTTTCAACAGGTTCCGTCGGAGCCATTATTTAACATAACTAAAATCCATATTCTAAAATTGAGGACCGCAATGGTAACACACAACTAGGTATTGATTTTTGTTAGTATTAAGAATGAATTCAGTCCGAATAGTTGAAATATTTTTTGGACCAATGCGACGTAGGTGCTTTTTACAATCTAGAGTAAAATATACTTTACGAAGGAAATATACCCCCTCCATCTGTGGAATCTGCGACCCAGTGATTTTATCGAGACCAATCACGGGTACAACTCCAAAACTACGACATGCTGACAAGACACCATAGAGGACTGTGCTTTCGGGATTTCCTTGTTCACAGAGGATTCGATCGTTTTCCGGGATGGCAAGCTGAAAGCAAAGTGCTCGTCCTAATAAAAGAGTAAATCTTTAAGTGTTCCATAGGAAACAAACAATAGAAACGAGGCACAGATGAAAATGCCGAGTCTCTTTATTACACAACAGGTAATGGATTAAAAAGAATTGCTCTGGAAGATGAGCAGTGCTTATTAACTTATGTGTAGATCAAACCTACCAGGAACGATTTAATGTGGTGTCGCTTCGTAAGCAGCTCGATATCGGAGATGGTGCTAACCGACAGGTGCCGTATGCCTACCCTGACTGCAACGTTGCAATAGACGTATGTCGTTTGTAGAGCTTGGAGGTACGCGGCGATAGCGCTCAGCGGCGACTGACCATCGTCACTGTACACTGTGTCAACTATACTCATGTAACGCCGAACGTATTAATAAGAGACGACTGTGAAGGTTAGCTCGAAAACAAATTAAAACCTTTCCAAGTGCACCGTTTGCTACAAAAAGGAAAAAGCCCTCGACCATGAAATTTAAATTTTAATTGACTTCATATCACGCAAGTGGCCGTATGTTTCATTTTACTCTGGTCATCAGAATTGGGCAGTTATTGTGAATAGCAAATTTTCTCGTTGATCGATAACGAACTCGTTATTGCTAAACTCTGGTGAGACCATGGCGTGACACAGGGAGTTCAGTGTTTCAGCTTGCGATGCAAAACCCTCTGAACCTATTCGCTTGTTCCAACGACCGCTTCGTTAGCTTGTGTAAAATAGTCACACGTTGAGGTCAGATCGAGAGATTTGAGCAAAGCGATCAGGTGTAGACGCTGCTGGAATTAAGTTGACCTGATGGCATAAACAAAATTAGTGACGATCTATCTTGGCATTTAGACTGGTAATGGGGAATACAAACTCTAAACCTCAGATTGAGCTCACCGATTGTGGTGACTCCGGCCAGTACGGCTCGAGACGTAGCTTCTCGAATCAATGCCTGATCGGCCATTCCTTCGGCGCCAAGTTTGCTGCTGAAAGCATGGCTTGTAGCTGAAAAATCGACCAGTCCGGGACCAATCACGAGGTTGGTGGCGTCGATTTCTTGGACACGTTTATCATTACTCAAGGCCTCACCGATGGCTCTGTAAGATGGTAACGGAAATCACCTTATTACCAGAGTTTGTGTTGCATTTCACCTAAGTTACAAAATACGGATAATCAACCTTTTATTTTAAATAAGCTTGGGGTAATCAGGCCAATTAACGAGTGGCGCTGTAGTAGAAACATTATCTATAAGCCAGATTCAGTATCTACTCCTGTTGCACGAACAAGTTGAACGAGCTATTGAGAAGAAGTAAATGTTCGTAATATATGGTCTATTTACTTCAGGTAAAGGTTTACATTCGGAAGTATGGTTTCTGATCCCTATATGAATGTATATTAAACGTTTATTATGTGTTTTGTGCACACATTTAACACCTGTCTATGAATGTAATTTTTGTTTTATATTATATCCTTTACAGATAACAAGCCTTAATAAATCTCATGCGCCAATCGAAACAACCCGGACTTCTTAGGTACGATTTGGGATGACTTTTGAATGGAATGTCATAAAACTGTTTCTGGTGCGTTTTTGTAAATCTGACTACAGTTGGAAATAGTTGTTCTTGCCTGATCTTCCCGCCCGTTATGAGAATGTCAGCATTGTACGTATTTCTACTATCCATAATTCTTCCACCCCGGATGAAAAGATCACCATTCATCTGAAAAAAAAAATGGATAAATCAGCACAAATGGATCCTCCCGTTGGAGTTTCAACCAGACTAATGAGCTAAAAGCGAAAAGCTGTCGACAAATACAAGTGCTTTTAATCGGACCTTGGGTCTCAATGGCTGTTTCGTGGTCATTGCTGTATGGCAGCAAAACTACTTTTCATTTTCTCTGTTTTATCAGCTATACCCCACACCAACTAGAAAGAAAGCGGTTTGTTGGTTTGAAAGTAAATTATTAATCGTATGCACATTTTGAGACTGATTCAGCTACAAACCATTAACGATGGTTCCAGTGTTTGCGTGAGTACTCCAACAGTTGGGGACACTTTGTCTCCATCTATCTGCTTAAGTGCTGGCTGACTGTCTGAAGTAGGTCTTGAGCCCTGTTCCCCAATACCAGGTGGTGTTTTGCAGTCGTTCGGATCTGCCACGTAGCCGAAGAGCCCACTTGACGCACGCCCTATCGATGGACGCTTTTGTTGAGACTGCCCTTGCAGTCCAGGTATTATTCCAGGTCGGTCCCACTCACTGTTGCTCATGCCTCAGTGTAGGCGCAGATTATGAAATACATGTGGATTCGAAGTCCAAACCTCTTCTGCACTAACTGATCAATAATTTGAATAAAGCAATCGACCCATCTATCGATTTTCCAGTTTACACCACGATTCGCCTCACACTCACTGTCTGCTGCAACACGCGCATCGCCTTCCCCCCACCTTGAAAATAACAATGATGACAACCGATCAAAGCCAGAACATTTCATGGCCTTTTCTTGTGGACATTCGTGTGATGGCAAACCGCAAAACACGATCTTCCCGCAGCTTCCACATCTGCCATGATGTTCACGTACACTGACATCCGCACCTAACGCTGCTATTGCATGTCAACATAAGAATTTGTTTCCTGCAACATGACAAAACCTCGCCAAAATACTGAGTAGCCAAACCGCGATGGCCAAACTCAAACCTACATCAGGTATAGAGCCAAGGGACTAAACACCGCTGGCGACCTACCAAAAAAGCAGTAATTGCTCTAAAAGCTCTTGAATTAATCTAATGGTACACACCTCGACAATCGACAAAAGAATATAGTAAGATTTAAAGTACGTTCATAGCCCACTCGGTGGGAAGAAGGGGGTGCTCGTGACCCGATAGAACAAACTAAGGCTTGTAACCCTAATCTCGATTGTCCCCACATTTCCATAAAATAAACACCAGGACAACGTTTGTTGTCTTCGCTTCTTGAGCTGATTTCAGCCCAGTTGCATGAACGACTACAAATTCCTTGTAATGTAGTAACAGCTGATGGTAGTTACAAAACAGTCCGAAGCAACAGCTATTCAGCATGTTCTTCAGGAAGCCCCAGGGAATTAATTTGAGAAGCCCTTCCAATTCCTTTTGGAAACGCCGAAGATACTGCTGTGATTATCCCTTCGATTTGAGGCATAGTGAAACGTGTGTCCAGGTCAGAAATCATCTGTAAACAAAAAAAATATGGATTCAGCAAGATCCTAGCAATAGATATCCAGTGACCAAAACAACTACCCCAATGTAGCTAGACCACGAACGCAAACCATCACTAAAAGACAATAAGTGATAAAAAGCGAAGTCCAGTGATAAGCCTCCTGATTGTTAGTCGAAACAAAAAAAATTCCGCCAAGGAATTTCTGAAAATTTAAATGTATCAAGCTGTACAAACCTATTTTATAATGATCAAGGTGTCGCATAAATTCACTCAGCAGCACACACATATGCCACTGGATGGGGCTACAGCTTGATCACATCTAGTCAGTAATTTCCTTCTGTAAATAATTATGAAACAATGTGCAAGTAATATCCTCACAAGAAGCCAATGTCTGCAAGCTACACTTACGCCCCTTTGTGATAATACATATGAAGGAAAGCGAAATGAAGGGGGAAAATGAATACTTTCAAGTGGGTTGACAGAAGTGAGCAAGAGAATTACCACCGAAAGTTCAACTTGAGTAGTTGGACAGTTGTTAATCAGCGCAAGCAACTCAGACTTCTTCAAGTTGAAATGCCTCACGGAAGCGATGAAAGATTGAATTACATCAGGTGTTTGAACGGTGCAGGGAGATTTCTCGTTGAAATATTTCATTCCAGTGTAAAGGATTGTTTGTTGTGCGCGAACCTTATCTTTTGAGTCCATGCGATTTTTCATAAAGTCATACACTTCAAAGTTCGTAAGTGGCTTTACTTCATTGGAATCGATATTCATTGCTAGAATTGTACGCTGTCCAAGCCTTGGCAAGACCAGTTAAGTGCAATGCGTACACCTGAGAGGTGTCCACCAAGATTCCAGAAACAATTTAATGGGGAATGCCTGCAAAAGTGCAAAGGTCATTCCAAGGCAAAACTAATTCACGGCAAAAATTGCACAAAGCGCTTACCGATGGCAAGCGACTCATGTCAAGAAAAAAAGCTCGAGAAATCAACAACGGAAACAATCCCATAATCTAATTGAAGCACATCATCTTGAAACAAATTGCAATTCGTCCAAGCCCAGAAGCCCCTCAATGACAATTTAACCAACGGAATTTAAGGGACAAAAAAGTCATCATACTTCATAGAGCATAAAATGCGAAGCTACAAGAACTGAAATGGTCTCGCATACTAATAACATTGAAATTACAGACAACTAAACGAGCACTCAAACCCCATATCCTGCTCGCAAACAGCGCCATAATTGTCAAACGTACTGCTTCAAAGACCATTGCTCGGCACAAAAAAAAGGGGGAGAGACCCGCGTAATGACATGTCAAACAAGATATTAGAGAAAGGCGCAAGTTGAAACAAAAAACGGAAATCATCGAGCTGGTACCTCAACTATAAAACTAGAGATTTATCGTTAAGACCGGTCCTATTGGCTGCATGTTGCCAAAACCAGTAAAAACGTAAGTGGTTTAATATGATGTGGTGTTAAATAATCGACCGCCATACAGAGGCGTAATTCACTGAATGCATCAATAGAGCAAGAATTTGATAGAGATAATTAGCAACAATATCGATTTCGCAATATCGACTTAATATTTCTGATGTTCTTAGAGTTAGACCCATTTGGGCATAAAATTCATTAGAAAGCGTTATGTTCATTTTCAAAAAATATAGGAGTGAAATGTTGAAATTAATGAAGGGAAAACTAAGTATTAAGGTCAGTATAATAGCAGGCGAAAGTTTCCTACGATTATGAGTGCAGCGTCAACGCATCCAAAGTGAACTATGTTTTTGATGAGATTTTATTTTGTATCTTATATCTCTGTGTTATTTCTGTAACCTAAAACCCTGGCAAACCAATCCAACAAAAAACGCCCAGTACTATAGGTTGGCCTTCGTTCTTCGCAACCATGGACCGATACTTTTCCCAAAAGTTTTAAATCCCCTTTCGATGCTGCTGGTTGAGTGAACGTCCTCACATAATCCCTTTTTGTTTTAAATACTCACAGACACGCCACCTTAGGAGCAAGATGGCCGATCGTGAGTTGTTTGCCGTTGTCTACTGCTGAATATCCTTATTATGTATGATATTTCGACTTGGATTGCAAATCGGTTTTTGAATTTAGCTGTGCCTTGCACGAGGCTTGCATTGCTTGCTGGTGGGGTGCATACGAGTAATGTCAGCTACTTCGTAATTTTAGCCTATTGTTCGGGTCTCTTATTTTGTCATCCTATTTGTCACTAATTTATTGCATTTTCAAAGTTACTCCACTGTTTTAAATAGAGTATCAGTATGCGGGGATCGCACAACCCGGTCAGGCTCCAGCTTATCCTCAATTTGCACAATATCCTGGTGCAGGTGGGGATCAGGGTGCACAGTTTCTTCAAGGTTATGCCCTCGCACAAGGCAATCCTGCTGCTGCTGTTTTTGGTGGGCCGTCGTTTGGTCAAACTCCTTATCCGCAGGGAGCTGCTGCTATGCCTGTTCCTCAGCTAGGAGCTCAGCTGAGTGCCGGTGGCCTCAGTGCTGGTTTTCCCTATGGCGATTATTCTCAATTCAATCCTTATGGCCAGAATGCTGGTGTGGGTATGACAGCCTCCATAAATGGTATGTTCGGTTTTTCTGATTCGCAGTGGCGCCTTTTAGACGTCCAACAATTTGGTCAGTTAATTCCAAACGCTCTCAACCAGTCGGCTGCTCGAAATATTTACGAAGCAATTGCTCAAGAGCAGGGTTTGGCTGGTAAATCAAATGAAGGGTACATTAATATCTTAAGGATTCAATGCAGCAGCCTTTATGCAAGACACTACAAGCGCTATAGGTCGTCTTGGGGGTTTTTCTGGAAAGGGATTTGGTTCAAAGTAAGTGTTCCTCATGTTTAGGCTCAAGTATCGAATTTCCGTGTCCTGCCTCGTTTTGCGACTTTTTTTCGATTTTTTTCGATTTCCTCATGAATATCGTTTTATTTTGGATGATCACATTTATCTGTCGGTATGCGCATTTATTACTTTTCAATTGTGGTAAATGCCATGTTTGTCGACCTATCTGGCTCTAATATGTGAGTTCTTGCCTTTTATTAATGACTTTGTTCCAGAGCGAAAAACAGTTTCTGTGCTGCCGACGCGCGGTTTTTTTTTCAATTTTCATAATGCGATTGCATGTGGTTTTTTGGATTTCAACATTTAATGTCTTTTCAGCCAAAGAGCTGGCATGAACAAGTATGAGAATGGTGAGTAGGCGTAATCATTGCAAAAGCGGTTTTATTCCGATATTTTATGAACTTAGATTCGTGTTACATCATTTCTCAAACCATTTTTTGTAATTGTAGGTAATCGGTCAAGTAATTTACCCAGTGTTACTAATCGTAAGCCGATTTCCTTTTATGATTTTCTCTTAGCTGATGGCCTGCGCGAGGATACTGTGTTTGTTAGCAAACTTCCTCAAAATATCGATCACGAAGTTATGAAGTCCCATTTTGGTACGATTGGGAAAATTAAGGTATTGCAAGTTCCCTCGGCTATTTGCATTATAGATGAATGCCAAGACAGGAATGCCCATGATATGGATATTTAAGGAACGCGGCATCCCCAAAGGTGATGCACTAGTCACTTTCGAGGATCCTCAGTGTGTGCAAAAAGCAATCAAATGGTTTTCGGGTAATTGCTGATCTTTTTTTTGCCCATTTATATCACAGTTTTCGTGATTCCCTGGTTATTGGGGTCCGTGGATTTTTTAAGGGCACTCGCAACCTTCGTTATATTGGTTTAATTTTGCTACTTTTGCCAACACATCTTTTTATAATTGCCTACTTGCAGAGAACGAGTTTCTTGGAAAGAAGATAGAAGTTAAACAGGCAAAGAATAGCCAACGACCTGTCATTATTCCAAGCGGGGGTGGTGGTCAGCAGCACAACAATTCCGGCGCAGCATCCAATCGGCCTGGCAGTTTGAATCAGTTGTCTGTCGGCTCTCCCGGTAAAACTATTATTTTTTGGTATTGATGGCAAATGTGGGCGTGAATATATTTTCAAATGCGAACCGTTTGGTAGATATGTATGGAGGAGGACAGTTCGACCCTAGGAATGATGGTCCACTGCAATCACGCGGTGGGAGCGGCAGGCCCTCGATAAATGCTGGAGGAATGCGTGCCATTGGTGGTCCGGGTGCAAATCGGGCTGGAGATTGGTGCTGTCAGTCTTGTGGGCGGCTCAACTTTGCCGGACGCGATCAGTGCAAGCCATGTGGAGTAAGTATATTAGGTTTTGTAATTCTACAAAAGGATGCTAATTCTAAATCGTTGCCTTTTTCTAAGCGAATTTCGCGCAGTGTAACTTATTCCCCTTGGTTAGCCTGCTTGCTCCAATCGTCTACTGCGTCCGGACCGTGGTCGCCTGTCGGACTAGCTCAATTAAGGATTTGCTCCAAGTTTAAATTTTTATCAGCTTCTGGCCTTGATGTTCTATTTATTTAATTGTCTTAATGGCACATGCAGGGGATTCACTGACACGTATCACTTTCGGGGTAAGACAAGTAAGCCATGTATGCGTTCGTTGCAGGCACCACGTCCGGATGACGGTATGATGATGCCGAGGCCTCCACAACGCGGCCCCTTGTACCCGCCGCACCAGATCCCGGGAGTGCCGACGGCCAATGGTGGACCAATGATGGCTCCCGGTGGGCCCCCACCGCCACTGCCACACCGGGGCGGTCCGATGATGCCACCACCACCGGGCGTGAGAAGTGGGACGGTTCCTCCAATGAATGGGGGTCGAGGTGGTGGTAGCGGACTGTCAATGCGCGGTGGGAGGGGTGGAGGTCCCATGCGCGGCAGCTCTATTAGTGCTGGTCGCAACATGCGTACCACTCCATACTGATATTAAAAGGCATTTAGTACGCTCTCCACGTTACAAGGCGGTTCCTCTTTTCCCTTTTCAACCCTGTTGTCCGTAATCGTCCTCCCGCTTTTATTACAGCCCGTCTGTGAACCTTTTTACGCAATAACTGTCTTCATACACTCAAATAATCAAGCGCTTTTCCTTAATCGTTTGCGCGATAAAATTGGTCGGATGTCTCAGTCTTTGCCGTAGATGCCGTGAGATGGATTGCGATCTAACCATTAGTGGTTTTGCTGGTTCGAGAGTTGTCTTAAAGATTCCCCCCTTGGCTGACGTGGCGGTAGGGCACTATGGCCTTCTGGCGTTGACCCCTAGCCCAAGCCCAATTTTGTCCCAGCCAAGTAGACTTAGACGTTTGACGGATTAGCCTTTGTCCCATCATTCAATGTTTGAAATCCTTCTTTAGTGTCGACGTTCATCCGGATCCAAGAACCTTGCATGCGCGCAAAGTTCCTGACGCTTGAAACTAACAAGGACATGTACAAATGACTCCTTATTTTGATAAGAAAATCTTGTACCAAGCTCTTCTTTCCTGATTGCTTCCGCGTTGCATTCCCGTCATGAACGTCATAAGGGTAACGCTTAAGAGGGGAGAGCTAGCTTTGCAAGCGCATTCTTTAAGTAGTAATGGAGGGTTCTGCCGTTCAGTTGGGTGTGCGGTTTCTGCAGCGTGTGTATGAACGATAGGAGCGGGCTATTAGCGGTGTCTCCTCTTTTTCTTGCCGCTTGGCGCCGACGCGTACGACTTGGGGTCGTTCTCGCTGACCCTGTCCTCGAAGCGTTGACTGTCGTAGAAAGGTCCGTTGGAGATATTCCCTTCGTCTGAAGTTTAAAACAGGTGTGAGTAGCGCTCCAGCTCCTGATAGTCTTGGTGGTCTACTCAGAGTTGACAACTTTCCCAAAAGTTAAATCATGATTGGACGTCTAAGCTACTCACATCTGTCGGATTCGTAACATGCGTGAACATTGGTAGTGGATGCCATCGACGTAACAGACGAGCGAGAAAAGAGACGATCCGAGTCGCGAAATTTGCGCACTCTCTTGTCGCCGGTGCCATTAGCTCCAGCAGCAACGCTGAAAGCGCTCCCAGATGACGAAGTTAGCAGATAGCGATCCCAGCCCTTAATGATGTTGCCGTACGGTGCCGTATCATCTAGGTAGCTGCCCTCGAAGAGATAAATTTGGCGTTCCAAATTTGCAAGACTTTCCTGAAAACATAACAGGCTTGGAAATAGCAAAGAGCATATCTTTCGGGGCTGACAAATTTCCATTAAAGACAAAGGGAAGGAAGGATGCCATGGTCACGAATGATCTTTGCAACGTTAAGCTATCCATGCATTAGCAAAGGGAACTCACGATGAGATAGCGTTTCTGCCGCATGAGATCGATAAGCTCTGACCTGGAATCGACCAACTGAGTGTTCTCAGGCATTCTCAGATATTATCTTCCTACATTAAAAACATCCAGACTAAGAGAGTTACAGGGGAGAATTCATTGGTCATTTAATCTGCAGAGCTATGATAAACATTTCATTTTACGCATACTCTTTAAAGTTCGTACTTTTAATCAAAGCACAAAGCCAGTAAGACAACGTATGAAACAGCGCAAAACAAATGCGAACTTGCACACACCAAGCTTCACGTTGTGTTAAGTTCTCAGGACCAATCAAAACAAAAATTTACATTCAAATATTGATTATTTGCAGGTTTCCTACCTTTTAATATTAAGCATATAATCTTTTGAGTGCAAAAACATAGAAATAATGCAATAAGTACGTAATAAGCATTAAAAAACCTTCTAAAATTTTTTTTGAGTGGCTAAAGGCTTAAAAATTACTACTTACTGCTGGTTTGCTATTTAAAGAATTCATTTATGGTATGTAATCAAGTTTGCTTCTTAATCTCGATCACTATTGTAGACTGTGTTTCAGTTGTTTACTGCAAAAACGTCAATAAATTTATACCTTTTAGTCTAGCGGGTTAAGGTTTTATTGGCATAGACTTTTTTCTCTACTACTTTTATTTTAACTTATATCTCAATGCCGGCTTATTCGCACGTAGTGGGTTTTTGTTTCGGGTTTTTTTCTTTTGCTTGTGAACTTTGTCACGTAGTTCTGTTACGAATGTAGATAGTTTAATTGATATTTTCAAAGTTCTCTACGCCTCTTGTATAGTACATCTGTTTTTTTGTGCAGGTAGTTGTTCTTGACTTTTTTCGCCTTCATTTGGCCTCCTTCGAAATAAATTTTGTGCTGCTGCATACGATTTTGCTAATGCTTTTGTGCCTTGTATTATTTCTTGTTGCAATTTGTCTTTATATATTTTTTGCTACTTCTGCAATTCAGTTTTTTATAACCGGGCTTCTACTCCGCCGGAAGCAATGGAAGAAGCTGATGACGTCGGCCCTCGGTATAGATTGTGCCTCTTTCTTTTTGGAAATGTTGATAAGCAGGGCCAATTAGAAGGTGAATACGCTAATGATGAAGAGTTGTCTTCAATCAATTACATCGATGCATGCCACATGAATGAATTTGAGGCGAACATTAAGACGATTGTTTCAGATAGTACTGAAAGCGGTCCTTCTATCCCTCTTGAAACTAATGCTAATACTGTTGATTCACTGCAAGCTGTTGAACCTAAAGACTATTACGATGAGTCTGAACTAATTAGCCTCGATGCTATTGAAAATTCTCTTCCTGGTGCGACGAATGCTGATGTAAGTGTGCTTTGCCAACGCCTTTTTGGGTGTTTTTCTCCCCAAATTTTGATGTCTCGGCGTTTTACCTAACAGGATGACTATGATGAATCGCTGCATTCATCTGAGCTTACAGTCTCTGCTAAAACTGGGGAGCTGTCTGTCTTGGACAATTTTTCAACAAACGAAACGCTGTTCGTAAGCTCTCTAGCATACCCCTCAGATTCCCAATCGTCACACCCCTCGCCTCCTCCCTCGGTCACCTCTTCCGTGCCCAGTTGCCGGCAAGAACCCTCATCTCCAAATTCAGAGCAGCTATCCAGTGGTTCCTCGAACCTAGATCTTCCTTCTTCATCTAAGCAAGAGGTCGATGATTCGCCCACGATAATGCCGCCCCCTTTGCACCCCGCTCCCATTGCTGCTTCACGTCAGCAACATCGGGTAAGTATTAATAATTAATTACTGGTTTGGATATTATGCGGTTAGTGACTTGAATGTTTCCGTTTTTCGCATGTTTAGTGTTTCTCCTGGATTAGTTGTTGTCTGGTAGTTTACGTTGATCGAAAATATTAAATTATGTGGTTATCTCTTAGCTCTTTCTCCGATTTCGTCCTGTATTTAATGATGATAAGGCAACTTGTATTAAAATTTGGGAGGATTAAATTGAAGCTTAATAGAGTACTTAATTACATAGGTGATCTCGCCGCTCTGCAAACCGGCTCTTAGCCATGATACAGATCCTCACCATTCATCGGATCAGCAGACTTTCTCACAACGGGTTCTCAACACTCCTTTGGGTAACCTTTTGCCTTCGGAGTATGCCGATGTGGACATCACTGCATTATTCCCCCCACTACTCTCCCAACCTCATTCCAAGGTGGGGTCGCATAATCAATCTTCCCTATCCCCCCCCCAGATGTACGATGATCTCAAGCATGATCCAGTTGATTATTCAGAGGATGAAGGCTTTGTTGGCTTAACGAACGGAGAAAGTGGGAATTTGGATGAAGTGATTGACAGGTAATTTTGGAATTTTTAGAGGCACATGTCTACTTTGTGTCAATGGATGGTTTGGCGATCGTGATATTCTTGGGTGGCTGTTAAAATTACTTTAAAGATCACGGACTTAGGCTAATGGCCAAAATTATCATTACGTGTCATCCGTGGGTCATGGGTTCCGTTATTTTTCCGCCTTTTTCTACCAAGGTTCCATTTGTTTTTTCGCAACTTCCTGGACCTTGGCGAAATACCAACACATGAAAAACATTTCGATGAGGCGGCAAAATTAGACGAACTACGAGAATTGCAGAAGTCTCCGGATCCTTGCCAGAACTACCTTTCGGGTGCGGAGCGGTCTTGGTGGCAGGTCGCCTTTGCAGAACGTCTGGCGCAGTTGGAAAATAGCTCTACCTCCGCTTCCAGCCAGGCTGACTCTAAGGAGGCGGATTCCAAGAAGGATAGAAAATCCAGAAAGAAGTCTTTAGCAAACGCTGTCAATGACGCCTCAACCAACAATAATTCAACCTCTATCGCCACAGCCGATGCAAAGGCGAAATCAGAAGAAGGCGAGTCATCGAGCAGTGTGCAATCGCGATACTGGTAATACTTCTTACAATATTGGCTGAGGATATTTATGTTAAGCCTGCGCTTAAATTTTTCTCAGTTCACAGCATGACTTCAGCTTAACTGAATGTGTTGAACGCCGATCAATTAGCTTGCTTAGCTTTTGACACGAAATGTTGGTACTCTATGCAGGAATAGAGGTATGGTGCTTGCATTTGATCGTATTATCAGCTTTGATTTTACTCGTATTAGTTGGGATGCTTAAAATGTAGCGGGACCTTTTTACGTCGTGATGTTAAAGCACAGTAGACCATATATGTGACCTTTGGGATTGTAGGATCCTGCAATCACTTCACTAAACCAATTTCGGTTTCCCGAATGTTCTTTTATATTTCTACCGACCACAGTATAATTGAGAATAATTTGTTCTTGTCTTTTTAAATTAATCTTGTGGTCTAGTTCGTCGATTATTCTGCTTCGATGGGTTGTATGGAATCATGGGATTTTATTAATGCACAAAGCTTCTTATTTGACGTGACGTTCTCAATTGGCAAATACCCAGCACGTGGCGATTTGGTCCTGCAAAGTACTGGTATGATCAGCTGGAGATACCCGAAACAGCGGAAATTACGAAGTGGACCGAGTGGTGCAAAAACACCACCCTGCCTGTTGCGGCGGCGCCTATGCAAGTTGAGAGTCTCAACGTCGCTATCATCAGTCATCCCACCTTGACCGTTGAGTCAGAGACGAGAGGTCTGTCTTTATTTCCCTTTTTTTTGCTCTGTCAGCGTCCTTATGGGTGGGTGTGATGATGACTTTCGAATTTACTGGAGTTACATCGTGTTGCCCTTTATCATATTCTCTCTGTCGGATCTCTGCTTAATTTCTTTCGTGGTTACCCTTTATGGATGTTTGTCATTTTATTGTAGAACTTTATTCTCCGCAAAGTTGTGTTATAAAGGGTTTTTAATGGATCTATACAAAGCAACTTGAGGCGAGCATTTTTAGTACCTGATTTTGAGGAACACCCTCTCGCCACTGAACGCTTCAAATTTTGCTTTCAGCAGCTTGTTATAACGATCATTTTTTCCTCTGTTGGCCTTAGCTGTTGCGGCAGACTCGACGACTGACGCTACGACCCAAACAGGACCTCAGATTTCACATTCAATCGATGAGGTGGACGAGGAGGATATAGTTGGTAGAACCGAGGGAGTAGAAGTGGAGGTGGAGGATGAGGAGGAAATGTTTTTACCCTTCAAGCTTATACAGTGGGAAGACGACATCATTTACGATCCTCAATTAAGCAACAACAAGGTAGCTGCAAGTGCCAGACAAAATGCTGTCTACGCTGGTTGGATCCCTTCACAAGTCTGCCGCACTATGGCTTCATTTCAGGTATGTTTCTGATTATCGGAAGTGCTTAATATTAGTGAAATCTCTTATTCTTTGCTTCACTATCAGACAGAGTGATGTGGGATTTTAGCTGGAGGTCCCTTTCTGTCCCTTTGATAGGACAATTACCAGGGCAAATATCCAGGTATCTTGGGCTACAAGGTACTGACTGGTTCCGGACAAATCGGCCAGTCGGCGGCGGGCATGTCTGGTAACAATGCCGGCGGTACTATTGTAGCTGCCTCCTCAACATCCACTGCCGATGCTCACAATCAAGCTTCAACTGCCCTACGCTCCTCCGCCTGCTTTACTGGACCTTACTCCTTCTTCCCTGTTGAGAACCCACAAATCATGGACGACAGCTGGCGTTTCGACATCATCTACGATCCGCAATGTCACACACCAGCAGTTGATACGCCATTTCTGCTTACTCTTAACAAAAACGATGAACAGAGCCTCCTCGACAATGTAGTTAACGACGATGAGCTTGTGGTGAATGCCCCAAGCGCTCTCAAAAAGAAGCAACCGGAGCACATGCAAGATGGTCACATCAACCGAGCCAGCTTCCACGTTACTTTCGGTTTCGCTTCCACTCGTGGCACCCTGACCGGGGCTCTGGCGAAAGCAGAAAAGGGAGCAGAAAAAGTAAAGCGTATCCTCGGCAAGGTGAGGTCTTATTCTTCTTGAAGTTCCCTTTCTCAGACACCGCCTTCTCTATCACTTGGAATCATATGATACATTACCCTTAGCCAGCAGGAACGAAGCCAGCATTTGATCGAACGTCCCTATTTTTGGGACTTTTCCGCATAAAAATGGGTTTTTTCTCAAAGAACTTCATTTTTCTGAATGAGCTTGAATGGTATTAATGTTATTATTGCAGGAGCGCTTGTTTTTATTTGAAAATATTTTCTTATTTTTTTACCTATTCGCGCTTCCACATACCCGTTAGCGTTACAGTGCCATGTGGCCAAGGTATCAACAGAAAACGCAATCCTGGTGATTCTTTCCAGATTATCCCCATGCCATGTAGAAATCTGTGCTAACTGTAGAATTACTAAATGGCTTGATAAAAGTAGTTTGTAAGATAAGGACTATAGTACGAACGATTGTTTAAACTGTTCGTGTGTAAATATATTTGTATAGCATGGATTTCTGGCTGAGGGCGAGTGGAATGAGGAGAGTGCGGAAAGCGATGATAACGCGGAGGGTGGCGAAGACACGAATCAGGAGACAGCAAACATGGCTTCGGCGGCAGCAGCTGCCTCGGGTTTGCCCCCCAAGGATCCTCTCAACCTCTCCAACGATGAATTCTACGCCATTCGCTCCGGCGGCCTCTTTGGAAACCTTGCTCGTTGTGGCCCACTCCAGCACAGTACTCCCGCTGTGGAGCTCTGGCCACCCTTTTTTCCCACTTACAACACCCCCTCTCGTCTCAGGCAATTTCATCGTGTTCCTCTTAAGCAGTGAGTCTCACCCGCGTTCACATTCGCCCTCTCCTGTCCGTTTGTGGATTGTGTGGTTACGGTTTTTTTGCTTCATCCATTGCCATTTGTGTTGCGCAAATCTAAGCCTTGGGAATAGTCTGCTGTTGATGTTGCTTTCTTTGTGCCAGCCTGAAAGTAGCGTGCTGTTAATTTTAGTACTTTACATCAAATTTTCATGAGGGATGCTAAAGGACTTATTTAGGTTTCAAAATAAAGTCAAGTCAGTCGCATATTAAGCAATAACATAGCCTTGTTACCCCTTTACTATTGACTACATTAATTTCCTTTATTCGAGCCCCTATTTTCACGAGATATAATGATGTTTGCTTTCTTGGGCTCTCCCAGATATACCCGTGGTATGATGTCTCAGTTCAGCACACCTATTTCTGTGAACAACCTTACGAGGGTAATTCAGAGGAAGTCAAAGGAACGGGAAGAAGAGAAAATGGCCGCGGGAGGCGGTGATATTTTCTTTATGCGAACGCCACAGGATCTTTCCGGCTTTGATGGAGAAGTGGTTCTCTTTGAGTACTCTGAGGAATTTCCACCACTTATGAATCAGGTAGGATTGTTCCATTTAATTGCCACACAATTTTATTTTTATGATGAAAACTTACCCGCAGTTATTCACGTTCACATGGAAAGTAATCTCCTTTCTCGGTCACTTGCCGGATTTCACGTAACATTACTGTACAGTCTTGAATCATCAAAGTTGAATTTGTTCACTCTAGCGCTCCTAATCCCCATTTGTTTGTTTGACGTTTGTCGTTGAATCTTCTGACTGACGTCTTGTGTATTTCCTAATGAGCGATAGTACCTCAAGCATTCGTGAGGTTTGGTTGCAAAATCCGTTGCGGGACAGGGGGAATTGCGAATGTTTGGCCCAACCCACCTAAGCAATTCGTGTCTCCACTGCGTTTTGTTTTCATTTCAAAGATAACAAATATAAGTGACATAAAAATGGGTTACAGCGTCATCTAATACCAAATGTTCCCCCTACAGTGCATTCAGAACTGTAAGCTTGGTGGCTGACGTCTCTTGGTCCTTGTCGGAATGGCAGACTCGGTGAACTTCTTATGTGACAGTCACGTAGTGAAGGTGCACCTCAGTAAAGAAAACGTGTACTGTACGTAGGGGGCATAGATCATTATTTAATTCAAAACCATGTAAATTTTTGAGTTACTTTAAAAGTAAACATGAATACCTCTGTTTGGTTTTTTGAGGTGTTCAGATGCTTCAGGGATCTGTGCAGAAGTCGTGACTATGAATTAGTTAGGTTCCAATGCACCTTAGGCACCTGACCGAAGCTAGTCGAAATGACTTAATAAAATCCTTTTTAGATCGGCATGGCGACACGGTTAGTGAATTACTACAGACCCCTGCTACCGAAAGATCCTTCTCTCTCTCCCGACCCGGCAGGCAATAGTTCACCTCCGGACCTCCCCTATGGCTCGCTAGTTAATGTGGGGAATACTGATTCACCCTTTTTAGGTGTTGTGCGTCCAGGTGGATGCCTCCAGGTAGGTAGATGGTGAACTTGAAACTTATCATTTACAGGTAGTTACGAACCCTGTACATTATCTCACTCCTACCAAAAAACAACCCAGTGAATAATCTGCATTGTAGAGCATGGAGAACAACATGTTTCGGGCACCAATCTATCCTCACAAGACACCATTGACAGACTTTCTGGTCATTCGCAACCGCAATGGTCTGTGGATACGACGGGTGCCGAACGCTTTTACTGTGGGTCAGGAGGTCCCGCTGATGGAGGTGCCGGGACCTAACTCAAAGCGCGCCAATAACTTTGCTCGCGACTTCTTGCAGGTTTACATTCTCCGTCTCTTCCTCAAGAGCACCGATGAGCCCAAACGGATCAAGATGGAAGAGATTCGCTCCGCTTTCCCCAACCACTCAGAAAGTAGTGTCCGGAAACGCCTAAAGATTTGCGCTGATTTCAAGCGGACTGGTAAGATAAATTTGCGATGTCCATATTTTATGGGACCAACTTCTCGATAATCAATTCTGTTGCGAATTTCTGGGCATTTTTTGTTGTTTTACCTTCCCCATTGGTCTGAGACTGCATTAATTATCTTTACTGTACCACTGCTTTTCCTCTCTCATTTAGCCGTTCTGGCTTTTAAGGTTATGTTTAATTTTCCCTTGATAATAAATAATTGAGCATTATTTCATTAAGTTGCTGTTCTACCCTTAACAGCGAACTCACAAGTCGACTTGAAGTAATGGGTGCTCTTCCTATCGTGTAGCACTGCGTCGGATGAATTCGAAACCTGTTTTGTTGTAATCATTGTGTTACCGTTACGCTGTGTAGATGTTCATCACAATTTGTAGTTTATTCAATGCGCGGCACTAGAAGATCCTATTTTTTATCGACCTGTTTCGGTTTATTTGCGCTTATATGTGTCTTAGGTGTGGACGCCAGTTGGTGGGTCCTACGTCCAGACTACCGTCTGCCCTCGGAGGAGGAGATTCGCTATCTAGTGCAGCCCGAGGACTTCTGCGCCTTCTTCAGCATGCAAGCGGCGGAGCTGCGTCTAAAAGATGCTGGCTATGGCGAGAAGTCGCTGTTTGTCCTTGATGAAAATCCTGAAGAGGAGGAGGAGAAGGAGGGCCAGGTAGGAAGAGAGAGGGGCACTACAATGGCATGAGTATATATCAAACTAGGTATTATATATAGGCTCAAGAATACTCCATTTCAGTTTGAAAAATGAAATAACTGCTACCCGTTGAGACATTACTGCTGCATGGTTGGCACAAAACGTTCATATTTTCACTGAATTGTCTGACTTTGAGGTTCGCTTGCTCTGCTGTATTAATAGTCATTACTGAAGGGTAGGCAGATGGGATTTATTACTGAGCCAACTCTGGGCTGCATTGAATGGCGCTATAGCCCAAAATGGAGGACGAGGTGCGGGCGGCTCCGTGGAACACGACGAGAGCTTACTTGGCGGCACAACGTGGCGGCTGCTTCCTAGAACTGCACGGACCCGCAGATCCTACGGGGTGTGGGGAGGCATTCTCATACTCTAAGACCTCTGCTAAGCCTGGCGCCCTCTTCCGCCAGGCCGGTGGAGAGGTAGCACGAGGGCTTCTGAAGGACAAGAAGACCGTTACAGGCACCGATGCTGACTTGCGGAAACTACACCTTCGGGAGGCCAGGGCGCTTCTTCGTTCCTTTGGTATTAGCGAAGCTGACCTCAAAACCTTCAAACGGTGCGCTTTAGTTGCTTTTCCTTTACTTTCTCTAATCCCTACCTGTTCGACGTACACTGATACTTAGTAACAAAAGTACGTAATACGTGTTGCAGTTTTTTACTTTAGTCACTTTTACCGTCAGTTTTTACGCTTGAATCTTACGTGCTGTGGCAACTGCTTGATGTCATCTGTCTTCGACTCGTTTCTTTTGCATCATCACTAGCAAACGAAGCTGTCATTTCAATAAGAGGTCAATTGAGCGGTTAAGGGTAGAAATGAGGTTTCGTTTTCCGGATCTCGGTTCGGATAATCTGCAATGCTTTATATTTTAAAGTGTTTTGGTTATTTGAATTCTCTTGATCATACCGTGGTGTCGTATTTCTGACCGCATTAGAACAATCCTTGGAAAGTCTTCAACAGTTACCACCAACTTTCTCTTCCAAAATCATACTGATGAGGCCGTACTTCATCATTAGTGTCTATTTTCTGTGTAAATTTCCCCTTTTGCAATGACGAACTGCTAGAAATAAGTGTCCAAACACTTTCGACTACGTTCCTATCGTGGGCTAGGAAGGAGAGCTTTTTGCGAATTATGCAATCATTTCTCTGAATAGATCGGTTTTATAGTTCCTTGTTCACTTTTTGTGATTGTTGTCTCAACTAAATGTTCAGAGCTTCCTACATTTTCTTACTCTTCGAGCTTTTCAACCCACTTATGGACGAATCTTTGAGAGAATTTGATCCCCACCGTGGGCATATATGCAAATTTCACTTTTTATTCTCAATACGCATTCCGTCCGCAAACGTGTGCGTGTTTTCTATGCTTTTATTCTGGATGGTAAATATCACCAAACTGCAAAGATAGTCATCGTACGAAACGCAACTAAACGGGTGGCATACCTGGACAAGAAATTAGGCTAGGCTTAAACCTAGATCCCGGTGGAGGAGAAATAAAGTTTTATTGACTCTTGTGTTTTATGGAGCCTTCTTTTAGTTGGGAAATAATTGACATGGTGCGATTTACCTCAACGGAGCGTGCGAAGCAGGGGGAGGAGGAGAGTACAGCAAAATTTGCGCGCGGCAATCGTCTTTCTATGGCCGAGCAGATTCGATGCTACCGAGAGGAGTGCCAGCGCATCTTCGACCTGCAGAACCGCGTTCTCTCCAATCCTGAGCTACTCTCCTCAGATGAGGAAGAGGAGGAGCCCAGCTCAGAGGAAGATGAGGACGATGGCAAGGTTGGCACTTCCGGGAGTGGCGGAGGCACTGGCAGTGGCGGTGTCTCCTCCAGTGCCATCGGTGGGGTTCGACTCTCTAGTCTTCCCTCCTCAAATCAACAGTCCGTGCGCAACGTTCACTCTCTTCTTACTAATCGCATCACCTCCGAGGAGTTAAGAGAACGTCAGGAGGAAGCTGAACGCGAGAACCTTAAGCGAAGTATGGAACTTGGGGTAGGCCTTCATTTTAGGCCCTTCTCTGCTCGTAAGGGTATTAGACGTGATCGTAAACTCAATGCAAAAATTGGGCATGAATTTGTAGTGTACTGTTTTTTTCTGTAATTAAAGTATAATTGCAAAAGTTACTCTAAATCTGTGGCCTTCCACCTTGACAGTCCTTTTGAGGGTTTCTCATTCTAATGTTTCATTAAATGTAAAAATATTGTTTGTAAAGATGAGTGTTTGTTCCTTTCCATTGCTCATCGTTTTCATGCTTGTTAAACCTCTTGCAGAAATCGCTGTTTTCAAGTAAAAATAAACGTAAACAGAATCCGCAAGGAACGATAACGAATGCGAGCGACACGGCTAATGCGCAGCAACAGCAACAACCGGGAGTAGTGGCGGTGGGGGCTGAGACGACAACGCTAACGGTGTACGAAGCGAGCGCGGCGTCAGCAGGCACCATTCTCGACTTGCCAGCACCCTTTCCCAATGCCCAGAAGAAGATGATCCGAATTACTCGCACCTATTGTAAAGGCACCGATCGTGAGTACTCCCGTACCGAAGTGGTGCCTTGGTCCCCTGTGGTTGAAATCTATCTCAAGATTAAACAGACTCGCGATCTTGAACAGATTCACACCTTCGTGGGCTCCGATGAACAGTTCAAAGAGCAAAGGCGGAAAGAGAAACGACGAATTCAGGTGTGTTACTTATGAGCTCCATACACGGCAATTTCCGCTGTATGTTATCTTGATCAATAAGTTGAGTTTACATCCCATCAATGTTAACACCTGTGTGCAGGACCAGCTGCGTCGAGTACGCAAGCAGCAGGAATTATTGCGCGCTCGGGGCATGGCAGATGGAGGTGCACCTCTCAGAGACGCCAGCGGTCGTCTTCTACCCATCAACCGTTTGCCCGGTTCTGGTCCTGTCCCCTCCTCTCGTCGCCGCCACAAACCCTCCAGCAACATTCTCAAAATGCGTTGTGGTGCTTGTGGCCAAACTGGTGCGTTCTCTCAGTTCACTTTGTTCCTATCTTCTTCAGCAAATTTTGCTTTATTATTTCTTAGTTTTATTATGTTTATTTTCTCCATTGCATCCTTATGATCGGCTCCCTAATATCACTTCTCTGTTATGCTTTTACTACATTCATAATTTAATCTGTCACAATTTGAAGTTTTGTGCATGCCTTCACACACTCGTGATTATAATGTCTTCACTGTTTGTAAAACGCTTTCCGGCACAGTTTAGTCGACTTCGTGGTGCGTTCAACTTATTGGTAAGAACTTTTTATTTCCATGCATGTGTGTCAGTCATTCCTGTTTGTATGTCTAATACCTTAGGGCCTGTAAAACCCAAGAAATACTACAGGGATGGCAACAGGTCGGTACTAGATTCGGGTTTATTTTTGAGTAGAAGTGTGTACACCAAATTAATTCATCGACCACACACTTGCATTCAGCGTTTTGTCTTCTTCCAGAAACCTACCGACTCATTTACAAGTCGACATAGTGATTAATCATTCAACATATATGAAATCGGGTCCATTCATGAAATGTTTGTAGGACATATGCGTACAAACAAGGAATGTCCAATGTACGGGCGAAATGACGCTGTGGCCCCTCCTCTGCCTGGCGGGGGACGCAGTGGTTCGCGCCGAGTGCTTCCGCCTGGTGTTGAGCCGGAGACAGTCGCGGCTGCTCAGGAGCTAACCTCTAAACCAGTCGCCGAGCTCCTCGCTGCTACTGGTGGTGGTGGGGGTGGTGATGGCAGTGGAGGTGCGGGCTATGACGCAGGCGACGCTGATTCTGCCACTTTTGGCGATGCACCGCACAGTATTGGCGCTTCCCGCCTCTCCGACGATTCCGATGACGCCTTCGATCACAACCGCGGTGATCACGAATGCTATGATGCTCATGATGAGGATTCTCGCACGGTTCGTGCTTTTTTAGTGCTTCCTTTGGTTTTATAAGGCCACAACTAGGACTCTTAGGGTTTGATTGAACTTTCGTTTAGAAAACACTTCCTTTTGTATTTTTAGGCGACGGTAGATCCGATTTTCGAAATGAGTGTTTGTGGTACTTTGCCTTTTTTTCTAAGCGCAATTTATGTCACTACGGTTTCTTATACCATTACAAGCTTTTAATTTTTAGCTCTGGTAAAATTAACCTTAAAAGTACAACACACATTATGGGGATACGTGTTAATAATAGTTCTATAACCTACTTTTTGTTAGGTTACTTTGTGTGGTGACTCGCGAAAGTATTGGCTGGAAGAGTTTGAATCTGTGGTGGGTAGATTCAATCGATGTTTCATTTTCCCTCTTAGAATACGATTTCCACAATTCGAACCTGCAATATTTTCGTCGCTAGTGAATTATAAATTCTATGCCTTCCCTTCTGCATTTGAGCAGTTTGACAGCAGTCGTGGAAGGACGACTGGAAGCCTTGGACGGTACACGGACTCTCATCAACCTCCGAGGCGTCATGATTTGAAGATGACGATAAGCAAGCAGCTGCTAGACCGGCTAGACGCAGCGAGTGAGGTAGTGCGCTACGTAGAGGCGGCTAACCAACGCAATCGTGCTTCGATCTCGGGTATTGGTGGTAGAGGAGGCGCTGGTGGTGGTGGACGCAGACGCAGTACTCTTGCAAGTGCGGCTGATGATGACTATCCTACTTCAACCATCAAGCACCGTGGCAATCGGCGACGCATCGATCCCCGAGTTGCCATCAACCACATCTTCGAAGGCATTTACAAAGTAAGTGTCTCATTCAACCTCACTTTTTCCTAAGGTAATCTTATTAGCATCTCTACCAGGCACTTTTGAAGGCTGGGGGTGTGTGTCGAGCCTGGATTTCACTTATTCCTAAAAGGTGAAACCATTTAAGAATCAGCGCCTTCTATCCTTCATTTTCATGCTTGGGATAGTAGGCGTTCACATTATCTTTTGCATTTCAGGGTCTCTCACAGATTCCTGGGTGCAAGATTTTTATGCATCCAGTGAAGGAGAAGGATTTTCCAAACTACTACAAGCACATTCAGCACCCTATGGATCTTTCCCAAATTCGCATGAAAATAAACCAGAACGCCTATTCTACTCGAGAAGAGTTTCTGTCGGACATTCGTTTAATTCATGATAATTCCGAAAAGTTTAACGGTATGGTTACTCTGGTTTTAATATCTTCATGTTTTTGTAGGTTGGAGATCTTTGAATCTCAGCTTTTAAATTAAATTATCTTCTAAATGCCTAAATTGCTCGTTTCTAAGGTTCTCTTTTTCTCACAAAGCAATAGCAGGTGTGTCTTATTATTTGAGGAGTACATCTTTGAATTGTTTTATCTCGCTATTTTTGCAGGACGCTTTTCTGCGTTTACGGAAACCGCGATGAAGATGTGCTCCTATGTGGTAGAAGAGTTTTGCCAGAAAGAAATGAAGCTGATGCGATTGGAGCCGCTGGTAAACCCACTATTGGACGAAAACGATCTTGTTCGACTGGGATTCTTACTGCAGAAGGCTGTGGATGCTATGCGTGGTGTTGAAAACAGTCGTGCCTTTCACTTTCCCGTGGAGAAGCGCCGCTATCCTGTGAGCTTTACTGTCATATTCTGCTTATTATTCATTCTCTCCTCATTCTTCATGGTGACATTTTCTGAAGGACTACTACAAGGCAATTGTACAGCCGATGGACCTGTCAACGCTGGAGAAATTGATAAAGGATAATCGTTACCACAGTCGTGAGGAGTTCTTCAACGATGCAGATCTCATCCTCTCCAATTGTCGTCAATACAACGGCGATGAGAGTGTACTCACGAGGATTGCACGGAAGATGCTCGATGTCGCCCGTTCCACCCTCGACGAGATGGCGGAGACCATAGAAACCATTGAAGAGAACATCCGACAGTGAGTTCAAATACTGCTCCTTTTCTGTATGCATAGGAGAGTTACCTTTTGTTGCCTTATTTTGATCAGGTTTAGTAGCATGAAAGCATAGGCTTAGGTGTATGCTTTTGGGCGATGAGAGGTGATTGTGATTACGCTCTTAATCCCTACAGACGGCTGGATGACATCTCGACTGCGGACTCTCAATCTCAACACGGCGGAACAGCCTCTGTTGATTTGACTGGGCCCTCTACTTCAAAATCGACTAAGCGATCCCTCAAACAATCTGGCGACCCTGAGACCTCCTCCAAAATTCCTTTGTATTCGGTGCCCGAAGACGATACTGAATCTTCTCATGGAGGCAAGAAGCGAAAGGTGGTCGGTGATGCGGGTAAGCTCGCGGTGTCATTGTATCAAGGTGGAATATCTGTAGCAATCTCCATGGTTATTATCTTGCTGCAGAAAATTCCTCCAAGGGTAGTCTTCGGTCATTATCAGCACACGAGGAAGACGAAGGGGAGTTTCAGTATGAAACTGAAACTGAAAGTCGATTCCTTCCTACGTTGCAAAACGCAGACTCTGAGAATGACGATTTGCAAAGACCATCTGTAACTCCAGCAGTGCCCAGTGCCTACGTCGATGAGGATAGTAGGGTAAGATGGTGTTTAACTACGACATAGGCCATTATGTATGCTCTAAGCTGTCGCCCTTTATTGGCACGGAAGAGATAGAATGGGTTGGATAAACTCGTTTGGCCACTACAGTCTGTGGATCATTGCAAAAATCTCCTTTGCATCCTGATGCGTGTAAATAAGTTGGCTAAATGCGCTCCAAGGGCTAGTGAGTACTCATGAGCCCTCGCTTTCCCTCTACCGATTTCACCTTCGGCTTTGCTCTAGGCACTCATCCTTTTTCTAGACCCTGATGGATGAACAAAGTTCCATGGCTGCACAGGACACGCTAGTGGCCCAAGACTTGCAGTTGACAAGCTCTGAGTCCAGCAGAGACCTTTCAGAGCGTGAAGGTGGGGAGTTAATGGATGAATCCGTGATCCATGCTGCTGCAGCCCTTTCACAGCCGTCTTCGCGGTACTCGGTATGTGCTGTGATTGTGTGTTGCTTTTATTTAATTTTGCTACTTAAATAAACCAAGTAAATTTGTTTTTTGAACAGCCTGACTTGGCTTCTGATCACGCGAATGACTGCTTTGACTCACGATCAGAAGGCACTCCAGTGGCGGACGTCAACGACAATGCTGATGATAGGCCAGCTAAGCGACAGCGTGTTGAATTTTTCATTGGAAGCGATGAAGAAGATTGGGACTCTGGAGAGTAAAATAAGCTTGTAGAAAATTGTTATTTTAGTCCCTTGTATATAGCATCTTGGCCTTCTCTTGTCCCTTGCGCCTTTTATTGAAAAACACACTTTGCGATATCATATATTGCTTGCTGCGGCTAAAAGTCTGGACCAAAAACAACTGGTGCCAACTTTTTGAAAGAGTGCGCCGAAATTGTTTTTTTGCATCAACAAGTGTAGCATTGGGACTGTTGTCAAATTTATTTGTACTAGTAAGCAAAAGTCTGACGCGGCAGTTCACTTGCTTGGGCGTGGTCCCTGTTTCTGTCCATGCGGAGTTTTTTGTTTGTGAATGCTTGTGTCTTGATGCGTAATTTCTATATTGCAAACAGCTACAAGCTTGATAACTATTCATTGGTAAACATGTTAATGTTTGTTGGCCGAACTGAAAAAAAATGACCGCGTTCAACGGCTGTCTTAAAAACCGCATCGATGAATAAATGCATATGAAATGTTTGGTCATGGTGATGTGAAAGGCTGACTATTGTGCTAGCTACTTGTCATACAGCTCCAAATTGATCAAGGTTGAAAGTTACGTCTTAAAGTTTGTGATGTCTTCTCGAAAAACTTGTACGGAGGTTTTGTTTTCTATAACATCATTGAGGTAAATCCACCAAAACAACTCGTCTGTCTGCCCAGGTGATCTACCACAGGGACGACCCAACTGAGTGTCATATAAGATGCAGCGGATGCTCTAATTGACGAACGAACTGCATTTGCTAAGCGTCGGTGATAGAGAAGTATTTTATTGTAGGCACGATTTTTATTCTCACGGCTGGTAAAAGTAGCAGGCTTGATTGGTTTAATTATATTTGGTAGATGTTTAGGGACGAGTTTCCCTACTCATTTGTCAAAATATCAGTTTAATAAAGTGTTGGTGACGAATAATAATATTAGGCGCCGCCCAAATTCGTCATGTGGTTTTTTTGTAAAAATGCGCCGTATAGAGAAGGGGGTTCGGTGTGTGATATGCTAGCTGAAGTGAAGCAGTGGCATAAGATTGTAAAAGTTGTGTGACACGCTGCAGTGCACTTTTTCGCATGATTGAATGATTAACCCATCTCTTCCTGTAGCCGGTGTATTCGCCCTACCGATATCGTCACCCGCACCAGCGACCGCTAGGAAGTTTTCTACTGGTTCACGATGCTGGGTGACCTTGGACTTGCCCACCGGTGTTTTGTCCAAAAGGTGGAGTGCTTTTGGCTCGCGACTGCACGCGCTCGACACGCCACAAGAGGGAATGAAATGCATTACCCGTGTTCCTTTTCCAATTGAAGCGGTGGCCGAGGTTGGTTTCTCCCCCCTCGGACCCTGTAGTGTAGTGGCGTTAGGATGACAGTGATCTCGTCTTGGAGCGGCTAATTTAAACAAGGTGTGGGTGAGCATGGTTTGGTATAAACCAAGGCTATATTAAATACACTTCAAGCTTCGGGGATGTTGGTGAATTTGAGATAAGGTTGTCACTTGCAGGAGGAAGTTATTTTTATAAGATACCTTTTGTGAAGTATTTGTGCTAAAAGTTGCAATTCACGAATCGGTCACATTTGTTTCAACAACTCATGGGAAGTAGCTCAACGTTCTTAAGCTATTTAGCATTAACTAGTATTATGACTAACTCGCTTCACTTGCCTCGGACCAATTAAATACGTCAAAGACATGTTTACTGTGGTCTTTTCAAGAGGGATTTCCCAAAAAGACTGGTTTTCATTGTAGCTCCCATTAAAAATCCGTTTTTGCCCTGATGATCTTGGAGTATTTGAGTTAGCAAGTACTTTGCTGTGCGTAATATCTCATGTTCCACTATGTAATAATTCTACTCCAAGTGTGTGTACGCTTAGCTTTCATGAAGGTTCAGACTTTCGAGTTGATCGCTAAAATGATGCGCATTACAGTCGATGAATGTATTTAACGTCGTTGGAATGCAACAATTATCGTTCCCTGCCTCATGCATTCGCGTGGCTGCCGTGTCGCGAACGTACTTACGGAAAACGGGTGAAGTGGTGGTCGGTATGGGATTACGGACACAATTTATGGTGAAATGGGAATGTGTTCATGCTAAACGAATTGCAAAAGCGGGAGCGTGTATGCGTTATCAAGCAATGGTAGTGCAATGTTGTCGCTACACTTACCAGCATTTTTTCTGCAACAAAATGCACTCCACTTTTATTTGACCAAGGTGTCGATGATAGTAAATGGGGTGTTATGACTCTGGAAGACGAGGGAGTGTTCGCCAAGTCTTTCGTTTAATTTCACTCCAACTCTCGCCTAGTTGAATTTCGGTGTCTGACGCACGATTCTGTATTTAGTCTACAGATTATTTACAAGAGGAAGTGAAGCTTATAATCATCACAAACGCTGCCTAGCCATGTTCCCACGTGCAAAGTAGTGATGGTGCACCACAATTTTAAAACTAGCTGAATCGAGTAAGAGTTTGTGCTTTGGACACAAGAAGCTCATTTTTGGTGTAGTTTTTCGATCACATTACGACTCTAGTTATGCCGCGCTTGGGCACTAAAGAAACTTCAACAATTGAGGCCTTCCCTTTAGTTGGCTCACATTTCTGCGTATTTTAAAAGCACCAAGCAAAGAGGGTTTTGAGAGACTAGACCTCCACTGATAATTGTCCACTCCACAAAGCCATACGCTGAAAAGATCTTTCCGTACGTGGCTTAATAAACTAAGGCTTGTAACAATTCTTTTACTGGTACTCTGTGCATAGAACAAAAAATTCACTTGCTTACCACCCAGTGCTTACGACTAATGCCTCGCCTCGTCAGTCATTTGCTTGACCGCCATTAGAAGTACTCATAAAACTCTTACCAAAGTTTGGCGACTTGTGCATTCAAATGCCTTAGTGAAAAATTCCTTTGAAGGAGGAATCTGATTGTTTATACGAGGTTTAGGTCAACAAATCCTGAAAGCCAAACTCCTAATAGGCTGAAAAAGCCAGGTACAAATAAGTGAATATAATTACAAAAATCACAATGTGTGCTTTAACTAGAAAACTTAGTGTAGGCAAATTAGCACTGCTTAACAACGTTCATAGCATTGCAACGGTAATGCATTACTAGAACAAATTCACACAGATGCTTGCATTTAAGGCTCAAGAGTTACGGCACAAACAGCCAGATTGGAAGATGTTAGGTGACCAAGTAGTGAGCGCCAGTTTTGCCACACCTCGCTGCAACCAGTCGTCGTTGGTGCTGATGCCCTCAAAGCAGCAGCCGACACAGCACGTGGCGTCGTTAATAATGAATGCATTGTAAAGCATGGACCGATATGCGTCAGTCCATCTCCACGCGGCACATCGCCTTTTATTCGTGGTTGTCGCTGCCTCCCTCCTTCTTTCCATCCTCATGACATTGTTAGAACACCAGCTGAATGCAGCCCATGTGGCTTGGATCACACCACTTCACCAACCGTGTTGTCTTCGGTCTGGAGGCTGTGCCAGCCTCTCCTCAATCATCGCTTGTAATGCTGCCTCACAAATGCCCTCTCCCAGCCACGAATCTCTCTCGCATCCATCGCACTCGGGTGTCACCAGCACTTGGACCGCCTGGTGATCAGCACGGCAGGTGCGTGTTCAGCATGAGTGATGAAGCAGTTCGTTTACCTCTGTATCGACAGTCCAAGTGGAGTTGCGGCAGCCACCGAACCAGCGGATCGCACTGTTGTGTACTGACAGGTGACTGTAGGCTCTGCACACCAGCACCGAATTGCTCCTCTCGCCTTTCACGTGTGCCACCAGAACCTGTCGTGCATTCTGTCTTCTTTGCTGGACAACAAACCAACACACTGACTTGCGCGCACGCTTGGCTTTCGCCATGTTGGGGCCCATCCTCACCACACGGCTCACTCATCATGCACGTGCCACCTCATTCGCAGAAGACTGCCTGCCCGCCTGCATACATGCATACATGCATCATGCATACATGCACGCATGCATGCTATGCTGAAGGCGGAGCGGAACCTCACACCGCAGTCTGCGAAACTGAGTTAGGAGGTCGGCACTTTGAGGTGGTAGGGGAGAGGTAGGGTTGGTGAGGGAGGTGCTGTCGCGGTCTAAACCTTCGCGATGCCTTTGAGCCGTTTATGGAGTCGAAATGGGATGGCAGGAGGGGAGGGGAGTGGAGGGAGGGTGGGACCTAGTTTTGGCTGTTTAATGGGAGGAGGTGGAGGAGGATAGAATGCAAGTGTGGTCGTTTCAAAAATTAAGACATTGTAAGAAGTTTGCTCCATTAAGCTTATCTTTTTAACTAAATTCCTCAAAATTTTTTTGCTTTTCTTACATATCACAAGTTAATGGTAACTGATTTTGTTGAGTTAATGTGCGATGCGTGGCAAAGTAGGAGGTGGCTCATAGAAGGCTTTTTGGCAAATCTATTGTTTGTCTTAAGGATTTAAAAGCGAGAATCATGTTTAAATTACAATGACATGCATACGGTTATTAAGCAAGAATGGGTTAATGTAGCGCCTTCACTGGAGAATAAACGAGTAAGCTTTAAAGCATTAGCATAAACAAACACCATCGGTTGGCTTCGGTTAACACATGTACCCAAACATGATATTGCTGGGCACCAACTACTGGCTTTTGAATTATCCGCCAAAAAGCTAAGTTCGCTTCCACTTACAGTCCCTTATGTAGACGCAATCCTTTTGATTCGTTGGAAAACGCCAATGCGGAGGACATCCTTTTAAGTTATTTGATCAACATCTGTTTACTTACGCCGCGATGGCTGGCAAGAATCAGTGTCAGGCCAATGACTTTCTGCAATCCTTTGTTTCGTACCCGCCAGTTAGCCCACATTAATTACAGGTCTCAGTATTGGAATAACCCACGGACAAACCTCGCCATCGTCGTGTCATTTGTAGAGAGGATAAACGGTATTCCGTGTGAGCTTCTACACTGGCCAGGGGCGAGATCTCTTTAGGCTTTCAAACGGGTCAGGTGATTTCGTCAACTAAGCTTTTAAAATGTTGCGGAAAGTTGGGGTGCTTTGGGGTGCATTATACTGAGGAGGCCTAAGGGCCTCCAGTGATGACTATAATGAAAGCAAGTCCAGCATCTGCATCAGTTTATCGCACAATGCATCCATCTGCAGAGCCTCTCAATACTGGGCAGCACCAAGGACGAGCGCGTGTGGTCTGCGTAGGAACTTTGCAGTCAACACCTCTGGCGTGTCGTTTGAAGTTCAAATTAAGCTAAGTAAAAAGTTACAAAGGGTGTCTCAACTGTAGCATAAGCACATTATTATGCTCAAAATATTGCATCATGCTACCAACCCCTTGTATCTGTCCAAGGGGGAAATGCACGGTCCTCTAATGCTTATAAAAACGATCCCAGAAATACAGCCAGTCCTTAAAACCAACTTCGGTGTAGTATGCAACGCCTGTGGCATAGTTGTCGCTGTATTTTGGTGGAATACCGGCATTTACTCCTCGGAGGTGTTAGCATAAATGCACCTTTTGTGAAGTTAGAAAGAGGCGTAATAAGGTGGAAGCAGAATGCAAGAAGTACTATTGTTATCCTGTAATAAAGGAAGTCTTGCCGTCCCACCAATCAAGATCCTTTCATTAGCAATGCTATTTTATGCAGATCCCTGATATGTTTTGAGCTTTTGCAGACAGATAGGTGCCTCGACCATTCCCGAGGTGATCCGCGACCCGTTTAAGTTTTCCCCTTGCGTTGTCGTTAAATGGGTCAAACACAACACCGAGAGCAATCAGTACTGCAAAGATGGGCTAAGTACAGCTGCTACTTGTTTTTTTCTGGAAACAGATGCAGCTGTACAAAATGCCTCAAATTCCCAGTTTCAAAATTTCCTCTTTTGTTCCAAAGCCTCTGTTCCGCTTATAATGCAGAACAACTCTTCCAGGAAAATGCAAACGATATTTAGAACTAATTTGTCAGAATCAGGTCGCACTTATTTTCTTGGAAGTTATACCCTTCGGAAGCACCAAAGCTGAATTAACGCTTTTGGTTTGGTTTAGCCAAGTTCAAAAGTAGTTGATGTTCTTTTGGCCTCGAAATCTCTCACGACTTGCATAAAATTTGCACTTTTCAGCTCGTCTCTCACTGTGGTAAGTAAAAGGAGATTTGTGTACTTATGCAAATTTCAGTTTGCCTCCAATTTGAGGGCTTGAATTTTTTTCCGCATAGCTTAAAGAAGAGCCATTTGAAGGGTCTCCCACGGTGACCTCTGCACCGGCGGAAACGGCGGAGGCACGCCCCCGCCGTTAGCCAGAGGCAGAGTTCGTTGTGGCATGGCATTATGCATCTCAGTGGTGTGAGTCTTGACAACCGTAGGAGAATAAGGCAATTTACTTTGAGTTTAGTACTTCGAGAAATTCATTTTAAAGTTCAGTGATTTGTGCAGCAAGCACTAATGTCGTATTCAAATGTGTGCGTCAATAAGTGCATAGCGTCAACCACTGGCTGCCGTCATTGCTGAATCACAAAGACGCTTTTAATTCCTTCTACCAAGAGAGCAATATATTGCCAAATTCATGTACTCATTATGCATTCCTTGGAATGATATGAACCTCTCAGTTCATTCAATTCAACCCCCCTATGATGCTTGGATCCATCAACTTCCATCCCAAGCGCTAAATGGTGCTGCTAAGTGCAGGTTCGCAAATTTCTCTGACAACCATAGATGAGTCTATTTCCTTGACTTGTTGTGCTGCAATCCTAGTCCTAATGATTTGGGCAAATTTGAAGGAAAACGAAATTTCGCCAAGAGAGATGAGGGATTTTATGCAATTGAGGACAAAGATTCTCCCTGCATGAGTGCTACATTTTGTATTCTAACGTTTTAAAATCACTGAAGTCTATTTTACAATCACATCTGCAGTCAAGGACGAAGCGACCTTTAAAAGCAAAACTTTTCCTACAATTAATTATATAACGTATCCGGGGCCTTGAGAGTGTGTTAATCCTGATTAGTTTCCATTCCTTACCTCAACACGCTATTTCGCTAAACTTAATTTGAGGATTAAAAAATGTACGAAAAGTGGAAAGTCTCTGCGCCACACCGCTGTATGAAGGAATCATCGCCCAGTTTCAATCCTGACTTGCGCTTGTCCCCTAAACCTTGGCCTCCACTTCACCAAATCCTGACCCCACTGCAGTGTACTGCGCTGCATCCCAAATGGATACGAAATCCAAAATCTAAGAGCCAATTTAAATAAGCTAATTCACTAATGAATAATTAGCGTATGCAAACCTCTGCCGTTTCTGAGAGAGAAGGCGCCCACAGAAGCACCGTGTGAAAGTGCCACCTGAGCAAGTGTCAAACGCAGCGGTGGACAGGTGACAGCATCTCGCATTCTTGCTTTCAACTCCCACACGTTGCATTTCAGTGCATTCACCAAAAAGTACTGTTTGAACTTAACACACAAAAATGGTGTCAACACAATCATGAAGGTGGTGAATCAAATGTTTAACAATGCCATTTTAGGCCACTTGTATTTGCAGAAGACAATGGGGCGGACAATGCCACTAAAGGATACCATGGCGTTCATTTGTGGGGACGACCTTAGTAACCGCGCCAAGTAAATTAGTTACTTTCAGGACAACCAAAATTTCACAATGCTCCATTTATTCATTTCGAGGACCCGAAGTAGTCACGCAATCGGATGTCGGATCTATAGTTTGCCTTGACAAAGCATGTCGACATTTGCAGTTGCCTTTTAATATAATATTCAGTGGCGAAAAAAGAGAACACAGGATATGCCTGTAGAATGTCTCTCATGTACATTCATTCGCTTTAGCTGTTGGTGTCCAAATGCGTATTTCTACGCATGGCTAAATTTAGCCACATCGAAGGAGTACAACCATGCAGTGTGGTGGCTAAATAAACGACTTGCTCTGGGAATGCACTCCTTTTCCTCATATAGTGGCATTGGTAGCATAGAGCTCAGACTAGTCAATTGGTCCCCTTGTATGCCCCATTAACTTGCAGAGGGACTATCTTTCGAGGAATGCATAAAGACTACTTCGGCAATGGCAAAGGATTCCATGCATGACTTGGAGGAGAGCTACTCTAAATAGTGCTTTCCTGGGCGTTAATAGCAGCGCCCAACAAATGAGACAACAAAGGGTGCATTAAGAGTACTTTCAAAAAACTTCTCCGATCAGTTGAGAACCATCTCTCACTACACTGTTTCCAAGTGCATGCAACAAAAGGGAGCACAAACGTAGTTGAAGCGCCTACTCCAGTGGTTGTGGGTAGTCCAGTTAAAGCCAACCTACCTTCTTTGAATATAGACTCGTACGTCCTTTTTAAGACTGAAAGCACTCTATGCAGTGCTGCTCCTTTTTCTAATTCACGGCATCAGTTGTTTCCTTGGTGTGTACCTGCATATGGAAGAGAGCTTACACTGCGTGAGAACGGGTGATAAGTACTTTCATCCACGGGTCTCGTGATGGTCGCAAATAATTCCGCCTACTCAATGCTCCTGTAGATGTCATCCAGAGTTTACTTAAACTGTGCCATTATGCTCATGAGGCTTGCCTATGGATCCAACTGCATCAAGATGAAATCAATGCCACGTCTTTTACAACAGCTTTATTTTGAATATCAGGAACCTGTAAATACTTTCTTTATACATCCTCCATCGGCAAACAAAAGCCGCATTTCGATGGTATTAGAACATGTATGTCTATTATGTATGTCTACACAATAACTCTACTATAACCTTGTGCTAACAGAATACTTATGCTGTTTCGAAATGTATCTCCTAGGCGGGAAGTGAGAGAGCAATTTGAACCTCTTGAAAGACGAGAGGTCAGAATGCCCTGAAGCGAAGAGGAGCTCAGCATTCCGATTTTGTATATCGCATTGACTCCAAGGCATAAATGTGCTCGACCCAATCAGCCCCTAGGGTCAAAGGGCGTGGCAGCCAGGGGGCAGGAGATGAAAGAGGAACGCGCCACAATGCTATGCGTAAAAGGTCACGTGCAACTGCAGTGAACTTTAACAAATGGTGCTTAGTTCTCTACACCTGCGGGAGCTTATCATTGTTCGCAAATATGATTGTGCAAATGCCTCCGGTGTTTAAAGCTCTCGAGATTACTAACGCTCAACGCAGCGCAAAGTTTTGTGAATGCTGAGAATGTTGTGCTTTGCAATAGTTCAGGAGTGTAAAACATGAAGCAGTACTTTCCACAATTAATACAGCAAAAATCATGTGAGTTTATCCATTAACTTTCCTACCACTTGGAATACAGACTCCCCGTTATTTACCTCGGGAGAGGAAGGAGGTGAGAGAGGAAATTATGGGTGTATGCAGTCGTCGATGGACCTGTTTGAAAACGGGTGGTTAACCGCGCAAGCCTGTGATGTGGTGAGGGCGCTCAGGAGGAAACACCTTGGCTAGGCCAAGGAAAGCGCACTGAAAACCTTGCGAAAAGTTGCCTAAAAGATAAAGGACCACCGATCTCACCATCGTTATTAAGTACACGCTACCCACATCGTACATTTATGGTCCGATTTAATAAAGTAGCCTCCTCCTCAGGCCTTTCTACTTTGATGCAGCTAAGGGGATTATTGAGAAAAGCCTCAAAACCTGTACCACTGTAGGTTAAATATCACTACCTTCAATCGGCAATGGGAGAAACTAAACACTGTTGCAAGTTGTTTAACCATTTCGTCTTGCCAGCTAATTTCTCTTTGGCCTTCCACCGTCTTATGACGTCAAGCAAACACTATTAGCTCCGGGCAAGCCAGACTACGACATCAGTCTATTTGTTAAGCAATAAACTTTACCTCATTGTTGCACAACAAAATTAGCGGAATGAAGCTCAAACTATTCGCCATTTTTAAAAAAACGGAGTCAGTCAGAGCCAAATCAAAGGCGCGGTTTTAAATTTGCCGCCGATTAGTTGTACCGAGTAAGCGAGAACTGAGAATCGCACTGCTACTCGATGTTCGAAGGTTTGAACACCATGAATTTGTTTAAATCTTGGCACAGTGCGCGAAACCGCAACCCGGGTTGGGGACCTGTTGGGGCCACTGGAATTCGTTAGAGCTGATTCAACGGTGCGAGTTGTCTGATAGCAGTATGTAAATTTATCATTCACTAAAAAATTGCTACAAAGCTGAACAATAATAAACTTTCATTACAATTGCCTTTTCACTTCGAGTGTTTTGTAGTCCGTTATTAAGATACTCTTAGAGTAAGCAATGCAAAGGGGTGTTCGCTCTTTCAAACTCCCACTCCCCACCTCTTCCAAAACTCCATATCACATCGGAGGCCTCCAATCCCACCTTGTCCAGATGAAAATGTCATATGTAAAAGTCCATGAAGCTATTCAGGTCTGGAAGGCAAATATGAATGCACGATGTAAATCCAAGTGGGGGCGAAACTGCTGCAATATGTTTCTGCTAGTGGAGTGATTAGTCCAAGAATACGCAACTACGTCTTAGCAGAGGCTACTTAAATAAATGTGCAGCTGAAATTTTGCCTCAGTAAGCGATTCCCTTCAAAACTTATGGTCATTTGAAGGCGTCCGACTAAGTGCGCCTAAAGGCGACCTGCAATTTCAGTGATGGTTCCCAAAATTCCTCGTTTTCCCAAGGAGTCAGTTTCGAAGTTCCAATCCGTGCACTAAGGCCCGTACTGCGTATTTAAACAGAGCGAATGTTATTGCCATCTTTTTATCAACGGATGCATGCACTTAAAAGTCCGTCAGGGTTAAATTGACTAATAAATTGGTCGAAACCCGTTATCAAATATTAATATTTGATCCGTTCGCTTAGGCATATTGTTGGGGTGCTCTTCGCTCAACTGCTAAAGAGCTGAGTGCAGAAGAGCTATTCAAAAGGATTTAGTGGCAAAGCATGTCTAGGTGGCGCTTCCACAGTATGCAGGATAACTCAAATGCGATTTCGCAGAAAGTGGGCAAGCTGGTCGCTGATGTGCTGCTAAATGTTAGCGTTGTGGCGTAGGCGTCCACTCTGCTACCAGACTAACTTCGTTCCATCAAGGATGATAACAAAAGTGCTTCAGATTGCTGCCTTTCTATGCTCGTGACGGTTAAACATGCGAGAAAAATAAACGAAGTTCGAAATGCCTTTGGAAGTTTACAAATGCTAATGTCAAATGATTGGTTGTGCAAAATTATTATGCTCTTTGACTACTTCATTATGCAGTTTTTGTGAGGATTTCCCGAGTTCCTCATTTACTTGGGGGGTACAGTCGAACGCCAGATCGAAAGTGGACTTATGCTAGCACTTTTGTTGTTTAGTCTGGCATTTAAAGGGATTCTGAATTAAATACCTAGTCCACGCTACGCTTGAGAGTCGTTGTACGCATATACTGTCACCGAATCAAGCGTTAGCACATTCGCAGTTGATGATAGGTTTATTGCTGATGCAACAAAGAAGCCTCAATTTGGATGCACAGCACATCTTCATTAGCACTTCTATGTACTGCAACTATTTGCAGCGAGCGACACCAGCCAACCTCCCACCTCACCTCTCCGGCTAAATGGTACAAGTAAAAGTTACTTTTTGTCTTTTTCTTAACAACGAACCCATAAAAGTGTTTTTAAATGAGTTGTGGTTTAATTTTATCAAAAAAGGAAGTGTTGGTGCCGAAAATGTAACACAACGTTTCACATCTGTCAACGGCAAAGCTTTTACTAAAACATTTTAAGCTATTGATACTACCGTAGTGTTGTTAGTGGGTGGTGTGGCCGCCACCGTGGAAGCCACGTCAGGCCCAATCATAGGCAAGATGCGTATAGCCATCATTCTGATTGCTTAGCACTTTCCATGGCTTTCATGGCGGAACTTTTCCACTTCTTCGTATGCCTCCAGGGATATCCACTAAGCTATCAATCCAAATTACAATGCAGTGAGATAAACAGAACCGTTTTTGGAGTATTCACTAATCATTGCTGACATTCGTTGCAATTGCCTAGATACATGATCGGTGGATAGGCTTTACTCAAGTCATGCTACGATTGGCTCCAACGCATGGAAATGCTCCGATCCAATTTTCTCAGTCGTTTTGCTGCCACTAAGGTGCTCAATTTTTTGCAAATCTTACAGCATTATAGTTGTCCACAACTGAAACTCCTTGCAAGCCTCAACACGTCTAGAGGTTGAAGTGTAAATAGGTGATTATTCGATCGGTTTGCCAAGTGGGTACCAACGTTTTCATTAGTCACAAAACGAGACCGTACATATCGTCTCGGTTTGCATAAAAATCGAAATAACTATAGCTTTTGTCGATTTACTTGTAATTCGACACAACACAATCCTTTTTTATCGGCGGTAATAAGGTTATAGCTACCAGCAACTGTTTCTCACTTGCCCGATCGCACTACCAAAATTTGCATGATAAGGTTGAAATCTATTATTAAGCCTTGGCAAAAACCAAGATTACCATTTCTTGTTCAGTTATACAAGCATTCAGTTCTCTGATGTTTTATGTGCTAGCATTAATTTATTTATCTGCAGTGGCCAAAACTATGGACTTCAGAAACCCCGTCTGATCCACCGTTATCAAGTAGCCCACCAAGGACACAACCTCAATGTGGGATATATCACTGGTTGTCACGGCATTTACTGCACCAGGTGGAAAGGCAGGTGGACCTACGCTTGATAAACACACAACCTTTTCCTACGAAAATGTAAGGAAAACACAATTGTTGGAGTCGCTTCCACATAAAATGTTTATATTTGCGTAAGGCTGCATGTTGAGAGCGTTTGTTCTCCTGCCTATATTTCTATCCATGCTCTGGAGAGCACACTCAGAGTGTTGACTTTGTGCATAATCCAGCGATGCCTTTAGTTTATGCTTCCTCGATGAGGTAGTAAAATAAGCGCCTTCATCAGTTGGCGTTAAAGACTGCCAGCATGCCTCCCTTTCAGACACCTTCCCCTTGTGAGGAGCTGTGGATTTGACCGCTTCGCCCACAAAACAAATAGCTTAACGTGAATTCCGTTGACATACGCCAACAAAACATGAGTGTCGCCTTCAGTAAAGTGTACACTTTGGCAAACACTTCCGAAATTTATTTACTGCGACGTTTTAAATCCCTTCCAAAAACAATATATGCACTAATAGGTATGAATTTCAGTTTCATGCAGTGTATTCCAGTTTTCGTTAGCAAAACTTATGTCACACTGTCAAATTACGGACAAAGTCAGTTGATGTCCCTGGTCAGATGAGGCCCTCTAGCTGTTTTTCGATATAAGGGTTGATTATAACGTTTGGTTATGTACGGTCATGTATAAATGCTCAAGTTCCATTTTTACGGAATTTTACCACGTAAGGAGTCATCCGATTTAAATTATTTTAAAAGGCAAATGTTTAACTTCGCTTGCGCCAGGGTCATGGTTACACACTTTCAAACGCAAATCCAGTGGCACGTCAACCCATAAGTTGGCAGACCAGCCGAGGCACTGAGGCACGTCATTACACCGCTTGGAACGCGGATACAAACTTGTCGGTCGTGGTGGTTGGTTGACTCATCAAGAGTTGATTGTCAGTTGCATAAATACTCCAGTGTTGAGTAAATAGGCACAAAACCCATGTGCATGTGGTCTTCACCCCAATATTTTTACCGGAACACCACGCATAGCAGCATTTGGCCTCCTACAAATTCCTCAAAACAAGAATGCCTAATAGTTGAATTAATTCGTTCAATCAAGGCAATGCGTCCTGAAGGAGCCTCCACCTGCAAACAGGAGCGACACTTTGGCTCAAGTGAACGTTTGGCCCAAAAAATACAGTTTAAAGGATGTAAAGAGCACAGTAAATAAGTTGGATACTTTGTAAGCCCTAATGTTTACTTCGGTTGGCATTCTTTCATTATAAAGCATTGCATATGCTTTATTATCAAAGCGAGTAAGGTAACAAATGCAATCTTCAGTTATCGGTGTTGTGTAACATCACTAAGTTAGTTTCTTTGTCTATCTGAAATAAGTAGGTAGTTGAGGCGTTGATTGTGCTCTCTGCCACAAATAACGTGCCTGAATGCCATGCCTTCCCAAAAGCGACCTATTCTCCCATGTCCCCAGGAAAGCCTGTATGAACTCTTAATAGTCCGAGCACATTTACACACCTAGAGCACCATTGTCAAGTACCATTATTTGTGTCCTCTGTTATTCTGGGAATGAGTACTGCAAAGTTGTTTGCTAATCCTTCCTTATAATGAGCTCTTAAAGAAAGGGCTCGGTTGAGTTTACGTTTGTCCTGCTGTAATTTTACAATCAGTTCACCGTATTCACGAGAAGGGCCTTCAAATACCCTCAATGCGAGGTCAAAGGGGACCAGTGGCTGACCAAATGAGATGGCAGCATTAGTGACCTGATTCTTAAAACAGCTTATTATTAGCTTTAGCCGTTTACACATTGTATACTAGGAAGATGGATTTAGAGGGAGAGAAATCCAGTTTTCAAAGTAACTTTTAACTCTATCGAACTCAAAATATTCCCATCTAAAAGGTATTTTTAGAATCATTCGTTGTAAAGTGGAAAAAGTTTTTTGTTTGATCAGGAAATACGTATCTGTGATGCATTCTTGGAGGAAAGGGAAAGGAATTGACAGCCTTATATTGCTTTGAGGCCTGAGGGAGCTTAAAACTGCACACTTTATTAGGTCCGACAAAACTAGAGCAATGAGCATTTGCTCTACTTGTATGGGATAAGCCGATAATAATGGTAGTGGCACTGGACTAAGCGAACGAACAACCCTCAACCGTTTTGTGTCACACAGACCCAAACAGCTCCACTGTTGTATGCAGCTTCGATTGGAATGAATAATTTGGAGACGAACGCCGGAGCCTAAACTGCTATTCGGAGTGTGTACACGCATCTTGTCAATAAAAGACGCTCCATTTGATTAATTACGCTACATTCGATGAAGACCTGTGATTATATTGCATTTTGCCGTGTGCCAAGTGAAGGTATTTATTTCAATGGGCCCAAGTTATTTGCGCAAAACAGCTCTGCCGAGCAGTAGCCGTGTGAGAAATTTCGCTCTAATCTAATCAGCCCAGAGACGTGGTAAAACACCGCGAATGATATTGCATGTTTCATCTCGAAAGCTTGAGGACATTAAATGTTGCCTAGATAATTATGGCAATCGATCAAATGGAGATCATTCCACTCCCTAATGTTGTTACCTCCTTCTTCCACGATTCATTACCATGCTTTTCCATCGCAGCACAGGCGGCTGTGTGCCCTTCATAAATGCTTATTGCATCAGTGTGAACGGCTGGTAGTCGGCCTGTTGTAAGTAAAATACACTGTTGGTGACACGTAGCGCACAGTGATTGCATGTAGAGTTCGTCCACTTCACACCCATGCTTTTACGTCTGAGGGCATTTTCGTGACACGTCGGTAACCCACCTCAGAAAGAAAGGACTTTAAGATAAATTTAAGGAGCTCTGTCCTTGAAAAAGTTGCGTGAGAAAGTTTGCTGGTGTGGGAACGCTTTGAGAGGTGTGTAGGGTGATTTTTACGGTGCGGTGGTAGATGGATAGTTTACGGGAAATATTTTTGTTAGGGTTTGTGAACTTGGATACCTTAGTTCCGGGCTGCATCTACTGCCAGGTGTGCGAGAATGCCTACTATCAACTCTGGTGAATTGGGGTATCGCGGAGAAATGGCCACGTGACAAGCATTATATACCAGCGGCCCCGCTCCAACTTTTGGGATGACTTTCTTGGAATGGAGTCCACAAACCCAGGCCGCACAACACATGCCATCCCTTAGAGCACATAATAGCAAAATGGTCGTTTAGAGTAGCGTGTGGACTTCGCTTTACTGTTCATATTTTTAGACGCAAATAATGCTCAATAAAATAGCTTTGCGTCGTAGGTTTAACTGTTTAAGAAGCTGCACTGTTCGCATGTTTTCGTGCCAAGCAGAAAGGAACGTTTTCCAAATTGGAGTGCTACGATCCGTAAGTCACTTTAGACATCAGTTGAAGAAGGCTTTAATCACCTGATGATTCAAGCGTCCCGCACTCAAATACTGAGTCAACAAATTATGAAAAACACTAAAGTCATGAAATAGATCCGCGACCCCTTCAGGCTTCACCAGCAAAGGAAGCAAAATTAATTCTAATGATAAAAATCTACCACAATCAGACCCATTTTTCATCATCAGGACTTCCAGCCGCCAGGTGTCTCTCACCAAATTTCGGAAACGCATCCGGTAATGATGAACAGCGAAGGCCTACCCAGTATGAATAGTTTCTAAGACACGTTTGGAAATTCGTATGACTTGTCACTATGACAGCAAAGTGCGTCTTACCGTCTGTGTTAACTTTCGCAGAATTCTGCCTTTTGGACGGCGCAATGGTTATTTATGGTCTGCCTAGGACAATGCAGCAGACGGAAGGAACGCCATGAGTCACAGGCGCATCCACACACACACGCACCACGACTTCAGATGTTTATTTGGCGAGCTCTTCATCAAGGTGCCCTGGAGGCCAAAGAATGTGCCACTAAATGGTCTTTAGGCAGACAAAGTACAAGTAGAGCCTCGTATGGCTAGTGATGGGTCGTCGAAAAAGTGAATTTAGCATATCCATGACGAAGACCCCATTAGGCTCAGAAAGTAATCTGTTTTATCAACTTACAAATGGACCAGTCCTTGGCCAAATTTGAAGTAAGGTTCACGAAAATTTGGTGGAATTGGAAGGAAAGTAAAAGGACTTAGGCATGCCTAAAAGTGAGTGTTATGGCTTTCATGAAGGCGAGGAATATTCTTTCACCTTCAAAGTTACTGTTTGTTTACTTTAATAACATTGCTTCAAAACCAGGCTCGTCTTTTTCATAATGACCTTCGGAACTCTTGATCTGGCATGTCTAATGCAATCTACTCAAGTGTTTGTGTAAGCGTTTGCACTCTCGGTTGTAATTAAATTTTTTATTTGCTACTTAAGAAGATGGATGCTTGTTCCTATACGTTTGTTGCTTTAACATTGGCTAATACCTCTACTGGTGATATTTTTGCAAAGTTAATAGTTGATATCAAACTTTGAACAAACCCAGACACAGTACGACGTCATTCGCATTCACGTTAATCCTAGGTGAAACACCAACACCTCCAGCCAAATTACCAGGGAAGGCGGTAAAAAATGCATGACCGCGGTAGACTTCTTATAATGCCTTGATTTTTGAATTGATAACCTTGCATTTTGTTCTCTTCTGCTACTTCCTTTTCCTCATCCTCCTCCTTCTCCTCCACTTCCATTTGAAGTCGTTTTACCTCCATAGGCCAAAACTAGGTCCCACCCTCCCTCCACTCCCCTCCCCTCCTGCCATCCCATTTCGACTCCATAAACGGCTCAAAGGCATCGCGAAGGTTTAGACCGCGACAGCACCTCCCTCACCAACCCTACCTCTCCCCTACCACCTCAAAGTGCCGACCTCCTAACTCAGTTTCGCAGACTGCGGTGTGAGGTTCCGCTCCGCCTTCAGCATAGCATGCATGCGTGCATGTATGCATGATGCATGTATGCATGTATGCAGGCGGGCAGGCAGTCTTCTGCGAATGAGGTGGCACGTGCATGATGAGTGAGCCGTGTGGTGAGGATGGGCCCCAACATGGCGAAAGCCAAGCGTGCGCGCAAGTCAGTGTGTTGGTTTGTTGTCCAGCAAAGAAGACAGAATGCACGACAGGTTCTGGTGGCACACGTGAAAGGCGAGAGGAGCAATTCGGTGCTGGTGTGCAGAGCCTACAGTCACCTGTCAGTACACAACAGTGCGATCCGCTGGTTCGGTGGCTGCCGCAACTCCACTTGGACTGTCGATACAGAGGTAAACGAACTGCTTCATCACTCATGCTGAACACGCACCTGCCGTGCTGATCACCAGGCGGTCCAAGTGCTGGTGACACCCGAGTGCGATGGATGCGAGAGAGATTCGTGGCTGGGAGAGGGCATTTGTGAGGCAGCATTACAAGCGATGATTGAGGAGAGGCTGGCACAGCCTCCAGACCGAAGACAACACGGTTGGTGAAGTGGTGTGATCCAAGCCACATGGGCTGCATTCAGCTGGTGTTCTAACAATGTCATGAGGATGGAAAGAAGGAGGGAGGCAGCGACAACCACGAATAAAAGGCGATGTGCCGCGTGGAGATGGACTGACGCATATCGGTCCATGCTTTACAATGCATTCATTATTAACGACGCCACGTGTTGTGTCGGCTGCTGCTTTGAGGGCATCAGCACCAACGACGACTGGTTGCAGCGAGGTGTGGCAAAACTGGCGCTCACTACTTGGTCACCTAACATCTTCCTCTTCTGTAGTAAAGTTGATTTTGATGCTTTTGAAGTCTTTATAGATTAGACCGAAATTTTCATGTTAAATATTTCCCTCTCGTGCAGTGCATGCAATGAAGGAATGTACCTATTGTAGTTGTAGTCATTTTGAATGGTTGCGCTGCAGAAAAAGAATAAGTGACACGCTTATGGTGGGAAAACGTATGCAATTTAAAATTGTTCATGGCAATTACCAACTCCATTATTGACTCTACTGGCCGTGTAAATTGATGGAATCGGAATGTCCTTGTAGTCTCAAGGTGATGGAGCAAAGTCAAGATTTGTAGAAGCTAGCTGATGGCTCCTTGTGAATATTTTAACAGACAACTTATTTGAATTTTCGAATAAGTCAAGGCCATGTAAACAGTGAAGTATAGGTGCTCTGTTATCTCTTGATTTGCGAGATATAACTCAAATTTACCATTCTAACTTTGCTGCACTTTCTAGTAATTTTAAGTTCTTGCGGAAAATTTCGTGGGAACAAATTGCTCGATAAATCTTTTGTATGGCATTTAAATACTTCTAATCTACATAAACAACTAATAAAATTTCAATAAATGTGAGAAATATCAGCTTTTCAGTTCCAATTTTCGGAATGTCTTTAACGAGACCACCGATGTGAGAAAGAGGAGTCGCCACTTCTTCTGCTTCTTCTTCTTCCTCATGTTCCACAGTATGTTTTAAATAGTCGGACAACATCAGAGGCTTGAAAAAGACCATAGCTGTTGTCATGGGTAGCACCAGTTGATGTCAATTCACCACGAAATGCGACACATCCTTTGAATAACTATATTTTTAAAATACGGGCTTTATGAGTGAAGTGAACGAACTTGAGTTACTGAGGAGCAGCTTGCTACGGTTCTGCTAACTACGTTTAAAATCAACACCTTCACCAAATCATCGCATTTCCTGCGCTTCCGGTAGATGAAAAATGCTACTCTCAATTGTGTCTAAAGGCAGCATTCTTCCTGATGGTACTAGATTCAATCAAAATTTTACCCAAGTGGAACTCGGAAAACCGATTGCTTTTTAACTTGTGCGCAATTGTTAGGACCTTTTCAAATAAATATGGCCAAAAGCCTAGGCTAAAACTTGCCTTCCTGTCAATCTTCTTCTGGTTAGTCTGGAAGCTATGGGGAACGGGTGTCTCACGTGCTGACTCCATTCGGCCCTGCTGATTCACCCGCCCTGGTTTGTAGGGAGCGGACGATAGGGGTGAAAATTATTCTGCAGCAACCTTTTCTATCCATATTTTGAGATGACCGGCACGTACTAAAAATATCCTGGTATCCCCGATGAGCACACTTAATTGAAGCCAAAGCAAGACCTCCTAGTCTTGGGCGTTGAGTTAGCTCGAGCAGTTGTACGTTTCCCATTTAATTATTTAAATTTGACTGTTTACAAACAAATATTTCTTTCACACTGTGCAAAAAGGTATAGAAGGTATTGCTTTATTCTTTAAAAAATTAACCCCAAGACCTGAAGTGGCTTAAAAAATTTTGAAAAAAATAGTATATCTTACCCCAAAGGTGTCCAATCAATGTAAAACAACTGAGCGAATGCTCTGCTGAATTACATCTGATCACCAGTATTTTGGGGTTTAGGGAGGTAGAAACTAAAGGATGTGTACAAAATCAGGCTCAATTCCTTATTTCCCCCTGTTAGTAATAGAAAAGAGATACTTGTTTAGGTGCCACTGCACACACCTCAACAGGTCAAAATGGGAGCTATTGAGGTGCATCAGGCATGCACGAGGGTATACGAGTCATTCCAGCTGCAAGCAACGGGTATACCGTTGGCCTGAACAGTATGGGCTTAACATATATCACTGGTAATATCACCAGAGGGACGTAGTTTCTTGTTTTGATTTCCGTTTGACTCCAGTCATCCGAAACTCTACTGTAAGCTGCTGAATGGCGGGAGTATAGTTGCAAACAGGCTACATAAAACGGACTTCTTTAGAGTCGAAAGACGGGAGTTGTATTCTGCCTCAGTCGGTCGGATTTTAGATGTCAACTATTCCCACTAGGGAAGCTACAAAGCACTAACAATCAATTTGAATTCAAAATTTTCTTTATTTTAAGCTTTGCAAATTATTTTGCCCTCCTTAGGCTTCTAACGCATTACATTTCATGATGTTTTTCGGAATTTCTCGATCTACTTTTAACGGAGACGTTTGACAGCTGTTATTTGGAAACAACTTGTCACGTGCTGTTTCAAACAGTTGCAGGTGGTGTCAGCGTCTTGCTTGTCTGGTTGCCACGGTGACAATTTGTCTACCATGGCGTGCCGGGTCATGGCCTTTCAAGCGGGCTAAGTCTAGTGCAGGCACGTGCACGTGACCTCGTGCGTGCCGAGGTGACCTCAGGCGGGTTAGAAGGCTAGCCAAGAGTTGCAGGGCTGGCTGTTTATTTTGTACAAGCCTAACCACTCCCAAGTAGACAACAGACTGGAAATTACTTCAGAATGCATGATTCTCTAACCAGCCGCATATTTAAGCAATTCTTCGCTAATGCCAATACCACTACGTGTTTTTCGTGCAGGCATGCGTTGTAGTGTCCACTAAGGGTTTATCCATCTTAAAATTAAGCTGCAATTCGTTTCCTTAGCCTTACATTATGGTGCTGCCAAATAACAATATCATAAAAAATGAGCATCAAAAGAATTTAGTGCGGATTTTAACGAAAAAAACTTAGGGTCTTAAACATTACTACAATCGTATTTCAAAATAACACATTGAAAAGAGAACAGTTTGATGATCTATTGTGCTCTGGCATTTCAGCATATCATCACATGGTGTTTTGTTAATTGGCCACCATGTCAAAGGCCCTCCAAATTGCCAGTTGCGCTAGCTACACATTAAACCCTAGATGTAGTGCAGAATTCGGAACACAGAGTCAGTAGTACTCTGCGTATAATCATAAAAGTAACACATTCGGTGTTACTTTTTTTCTCCAAGCGTTTCAGCCGTCACGGCTGCATGGGATCAGAAATATGACCGCGTTTAGTAAATGTGAACGTCCGTACTGCTCCAAATCATGGCAACAATTGCATGCCGGATCTATATCATCCGATGAAGAAACTGCACTCACATAAATGGAAGTTAAGCAGTTTTTTTAAAAGTCCTGAATAGCAGGTTCATAGGGAATAAAATGCACAAAGAAGAACTTAATGCGCCCGGACGACCTCAGAGGCAACTTCAAAAGTGAGAAGGTATAGACCGTTAATACTTTGGAATTTCAAAGGCGCACAGACAAGACAGTCATTTAGGATCTGACGGCCTGTCAGCAAGCCTGGTCATGGCATGCTAAAGTACGCTCCAAATCAAATTAGAATATACACATGCCATGTGTATGGGTGTGAGCCGGCCTGTTGTCTGGAATCCTTGCATTTGGTGGGCTGCGGTAACAAATGCAACGAATTGGAATATCAGCCTCTTTCATGTCTTAATATTTTTGGCAAATGCCAACAGAAGTGAAGTCATAAATCCACTGAATTTCGACAAAGCGGGGCTTTCTTCTGCAATCGCACCTACCCCGATGGTTTTAGAAGACAACGCTTGGTGGCATTTTATTCTAATATGTGCCATGCAATAAAAATAACTTTGACTTAGTGTGCAAAAACCGTGGATGCAGTCAGTTGACGAATAACTCATTTCCGTAAGACATTTCCATGTAATTTTCTATTTTTCGCAATCATACAAAAGGCCTTGACGACCTTTATCCCCTTCCCCACTGTCAAGCCTTTTTTAGTGTGAAACGTCTGTTCTGGTGATCGTGGTTTGATCTGACAAGGCTGCTACGTAAACAATCCAATTTACGGTTCCTTCATTGCTCCAGATAAAAACATTTGGTTAATAGCACCTGAACCTATACATTTTGTGCCATTACGTGGGATCTCGGCAGTAACTTTCTGCTTTGGGTATTCTCCCAGACCCCCAAAATGGTTGAGCAGATAGTTTTAGACCCACACTGACTCTCTAGTTGTCACAGAAGATTTTATCTAAGTCATACCATTTGCGTATTATCAAGCTTTAGCCTGCAAATAACCTCGATGAAGTAATCAAAATGTTCGATTATGTATTTGGCATGAGTGGCACCCGCAGGTTTCGTTGTGTGTTAGTAAACTCCAAAGGTAATTTATTCTGACACCCTTTAGCACGTGCTAGCCCGCATGTCTGAGAACAATAAGGCGACAATCGGACGCCTTGTTATAGATGCCTTTCAGCGAGTACCAGAGGCAAATAATGGCACCTGGTGTTTTAAATCACGTATAAAACATCCATTTGCGAATCTTTAATAGTGGCGAATCGTTGAGTGGTTCCGTATACGACAGAAGTAGAAAAATGAAGAAGAAAAGGAAGAAAAGTTATGCGTTAAACAAAGTAGGGGGATTGTTTGAGATGATTAGCGCCGTTTCTAAATCATGTTATTCTGAATTTTTAAAATGCTCCTTATCGGATTCGCAAATATGATTTTAGCTTTCGACTGTCTGTCACACCTAGACGCCATTTTATGGGTTTATCTTCTGGTGCTGCATGCTAGCATTGGTTTGAGCCACTCACTTTGCCTCTTAATCTACGTAAAACAATGTACTCTGATACGCTGATACACCAATTTTTTGGCTAGCGCACCTTTAAAGTGGAAAGTAATTGAACCATACACTTATCACGACTTAACATGAAACTCCTACCGTTAAGGCAAAAGAAATGTGGTTCACAATAACTTCTGCGAAGTTTTAGTTACATTTTTTGTAGGATAAACCTGTAATTAATTACGCATTTTAGTTTTTCTACGCTCAATGGAATCAGCCATTGGAAGTTGCCAAACCCCATATTACCTTATCAACGATGCCCGATAGTTACAGCACGCAAGTTATACCGCAATACTGAAGGTGGTTATTGAGTTAAAGGTTAAAGTGGAAACGAAAATAAAATCCATCGAAACCAAATAACTTGGACCTGTAGGCCGAGGAAATGTTTTTCCTCCAGTCAAACTGTTGGAGGTCTCAATCAGTACCTGAAGGTCTACGATGAGCGTGTGCGCACTGGAAATGCGAGTGAGTGGACCGATCGATGACCGCTCGTCGGTGCGGTGCGGTGCGGTGCGACGCGTCTTCGATCTCCGATTTCTCTTCCGGACGTCCAACCTCTCGCTAGCACTCACTGATCGCCTTAAGTTCACCTCGAGTCACTGCTCTGCGTGTTAGCAAATAAAACAGTTGAGCAACAGTAAGAGTGTAAATCCATCGTGATACCAAGTTCTAAGAGGGCGATTCGATTCCAATCAAATTTCTGTAAGTTTGTATGGACAGCTCTGTCCTAAAGAAGGCGAACTAAATAATGAAACGCCTTCCTCCGGCATGAAGTCGCAAGACCTCTGTTTTTCACCCGATTTGTTACTGTAGGAAATAGAACATACGCTCTCTTGGGAATAGAGAAGCAGTTTGCTGGACGCTTACTAAAGCAATGAAACAATGCCTTTGTTACCTGGACTAGGATAAAATGATGCACCCACTTGATCATACCCAACTCTCTCATTTGTAAACGAAGCAAAACTCATGCTTTTTAGGCTGGATAACTACTCCGAATGAGCAGTGTACAGTATTCTGAATGCTATTTGCATTTCTTAGTCTTCTCCATTTAAGCTATTTTGCTTAGGCATATTCACGAACTCACGTCACAATCCACAAAGGCAGCCATTTTTTCAAAGTTTATAGTGGAAAGACGGATGCCAAAGGGGTTTGTAAATGCTTAATCTCTTGATTGGTTGTTACTTTCTTGCTACTGTGATAGCTTGATTGCACCAACAAAGTGGAAGTTGGCTTGCCTCAAAGCCAATGACACATCTGATGTGTAGTCGGAATAAAGGCTTTTAGACAAAGCATTCCAATTTTTATCCCTATTGCATCAAACAACTCAATGCGCCAATGCCTTCTTTATTGCCACTCCCAACTTTCTTTTACTTCAACAACGAGACTAATTTAGTGACACATCAGACCTAATGAGATTAACAGGGGTAACATAACAGTTGAGTAATTGGCAAAGGTCGCCCTTTTCATAGTAGGTCCACGTTCGCCTTTGTTCCAACTATTTTTATTCGTAAGCATTGGTATCCCATGAAGCTATACTTACCAGTTATTATTAAGCATCCCATTATTAACCCCGGTTGTACTTTTCTGTGTAGAAAGCGCGATTTTTCCTTAAAGTACGCCTTCCACTACGCATGGGAGAACACCTTCGCTCGGTGGCCGGGCTTATTCACCCTCAAAAGTGCGCCGACCAATGGCATGAAGACGAGAGGGAGGAGGAAATGTGGAGACAGGGTGTGTCAGCAGAACAAGTGTGTTCCTCCAGGTACTGCGAAGAGACGCGACTTCCAGTGGCTCGCTCTAAAGCGTAGACGTAATTGACGTCTGCGTAAATCGACCTTCATCAAAGCCGTGGGTGTGTGTGTACACTGCGTACGCTGCCTGTACGGTTGGCAACAGTGAATTGTACCACTGTCTCAACGCAGCTCCGTAAGTCCTCACACACATCTCATTTCTTCACATCCATAATGCTTACTTTCATTGCCTTTCTTCTTATTCGTTCCCCCCACCCCCAATGCTATTTAGTGCAAAAAGTTGAAATGTCGGCCATGAAAACCTCTGTCCATGCACACGCCCGTGTTAGAAGTTGCCTCACACATTCAGCGAAATGAGATCATAGGCCTTGGCTCCAAGCCTCGAGTTCGGACGCAGGTTGTTTTAATTTGAGTAAAACTACGAAAATGCGCTATTTAAGGTAAATTCACTTTGATACGGTTTCACGTATGTTCTTGAGTTGAGGGTGCGTTTCTTACAGGTAGTACTCAAAATGAACGGCATCCCATTCGTGTCAGTTTAGGTAAGGAATCTTCGGCGTTTTCTGGGTCGGGGGAGACAATCCCCTTATTCATGGCTGGTAGTGGACCAGTCCCTCGCATGTAATTGCACGTATGCGCAGGACCAAGAGCCTTGAGTGTGAGTTGAACTATAGAGGTGAAAATCTGGCTTCTGGTTGAAGCAAAGAATACCACTTATTGCGGTCATTACCAGATATCGTTTGAGCTCTTCCAAATGTGGGTCCTACAGTCTAGCTATTCTTGGGTCTTTCACCGATTTTTTATGACCTGAGGTCGTAGAAATTTGAAATTTGACTCAATCAACACAGTAATAAAATATCTATTTCTGACACTGGTTTATCGGCGGGTCATAAATCAAAGAGCTGATTAAATATTAAACCTAGTGTAGTGCCAGAAGCCAGATTTGGCTGGAGAGAGATATGTGCACGTGTGGTTACTCTTGGAAGGCGCGTTAAGAGGAGGTGCACAGGCTGAGGTGGCTTCGTCATCGCCCCGACACATGGCGTGTGCAATGAAGTGCGGCCGGCTGCGCGCGCACATACTTCCGCACTTGCGGCACGCGTCACTCGTGGCCTGTCTGCCTATTGATTTCCAGCATGCGTGCGATTATGTGCGGTGTGTGCGCAGCGCGTTCGCGCGTGTGCGTGCGTGAGTGCGTTGTGCAGGGTAAAGGATAGCCTGACACACGCGCATGCATGTCGCGTATAGGAGCCCGGCATTCCTGCTGACGTATTCGCTTAGTGCGTGTGCGTACGTGTGTGCGAGTGGGCGCGCACCGGTGCGTGCATGCGCACGATCGCGTGAACACACGATAGTAAACAGCGTGGCACTATTCTGCGGCTGCTGCTATATAAGGCTGGGTCGCCTTGAGTAGGCATTATTAGCACGTCTCGTCTTTTTCTACATTCCAATAATTGTAGGAACAGGACGGATAATCGCACAAGCTTAGCAACATTTCATTACTCAATAGAAGCAGTAAATAGTCCTAAGCCATGTCAACCACAGTGGTCAATCATCGTCAAATTGTGCATCGACCTTTCCGCAATGTCATTCAGAGTTATTCAGGTCAAATTGGAAGCGGTGGATCGACGATAGGCAAGGCCACCTCACACAATTCGTCTGATCGCTCCTCCAACAGTATGCTTGCAGCATCAACAGCCACCACGACGGTTGTCCACCGAGAGGAGGCTCTTCTCGCCATCTACGTTCATCCAACGGATGCGGGAGGTGTCGGCCACTATAAACCGTTCCTGCTCCCTCCACGCGCCCCTGGTGAAAGTTCCCAGTGTTCTCTCGAAAAGGGTCTCGGATACGGCGCTTTCGGCGTAGTCTGGTAAGTCACTCTTACTCCCTAAGTGTCTTGTTACTACATTCTTCTTCACAGCTTTTTAACACTCTTCCATTGATCTTTATGCGGTAAAATCGGGTTGTCAACGGTACTTCTCACACTCGACGTATTAGACTGAAGTTTAATTTTGCATGCTAAAGCCGAGTTTTCAAGTAAATGTGAATGCCCTCGTTTCTTTCATAGTGGACATAACTGCCGGACGGCTGGGGAATCTTTATTCTTAATGACGAACGGAAATTTACGTTTTTGACCTGAGGAGGTTGAATGGTTGACCCGCTGCGCGACTTTAGGCTTAAGAGCAGAATACGTGGCCTTAAATAAGATCTGATTTTGTCGCACACGATTCCTTGATGTGTTTTACCTGAGGGCGAATCATGAGAGTTTTATCAGCAATAATTAATTTGTTTTTCCACATGCCTGAGCGAGCTCAGTATTTGTCAGGTGAAATGAGCCACTATTAACTGAGCTAGCCTACATCTCCAGCTCTCCATTTGGACTTGTGCCCCATCCTAGTCTGCCCAATAGGTCGCACTAGCAGAAAGGTGGAGCAAGGATTTTATCTCTTGCATCTCTAGTATACAACCACACCCACGGCTCATTCCTTGATGGGGCACTCTTATGCGAGTGGACTTTCGTACGCTTGTTACTGTGACGATTGATTGCTCCACATGCATCACAAGCACGCGGCTCATCGTCACCTTTTTCCTCTATTTTCACATTTTCCTTTAAAAACATGGCTGACAGTACTTCTGTTGTGCATGACAGTACGGTGTTGGTATGAGCGCTGGGGGTCAAAGATGTCGAGTTCGCCCTTTTTCAGGTCAGTCATCGACCCTCGGGACGGGCGCAGAGTGGCGTTGAAGCGTATTCCCAGAGTCTTCCACAATCCGATCACAGCGAAGCGTGTATACCGGGAACTAAAAATGCTTTCTATGCTCCATCATGATAATGTAAGTCACCTCTCATTCGGTCTCCTTAACTGCCTCTATTTGATGGGGTTGTAACTTTCCTTGTTTCCACTTCAGATTGTCTCCTTGATTGATGTGGTGAAATCAGACAACTACTCTACGTTTGACGAAGTGTATCCTTTCAACTGGCTTCTTAAAATTCGTTTTTGTCGATACGAAAACCGTTTCATACTTTTCTACGAGTCACTATCTTGAAAATGTGCCTACAGAAACATTTTAGGATTGGAAACAAAGAAATTTAAGGCATGAAAATACCATATTTACGCAGAAATAGAAAATTAGCCTGTTGTAGACGGACACGCTTTCACGTATGAGCCTACAATTCCGGTCGCTACCTAGCTAAATTGATGCGCATATCACCCCTAGGCAGGATCATCCAAATTCCTGGTTATCTCCTTAACCGCGGTTTCCTCAAACAGATACCTTCTCTTCGAGTTGATGCAGACTGATTTGCACAAAATTATTGTTTCCCCTCAGCCGCTGTCTTCAGATCATGTGAAGATATTCCTCTATCAAATCCTGCGCGGTCTGAGATACCTCCACTCTGCCGGCATTGTTCATCGCGACATAAAGCCTGGAAATATGTTGGTTAATTCGAACTGCCTTTTAAAAGTGAGTTACTTGTTTCACTTCTTTTTGGTCATTTGTTTGTTTCCTTCCTCCACTCTTGTAAATAAGTAAGGATAGGCACAAGTGTAGGATGCATCATCAGGTCACCACCTTGTGAGTGCGATAAACTCTGTGTGGGTGCTCCCGTTCTTTTAAAGTTCACCTTCTGCATCAATATTAACCGAAGACCTTAACCTCACCCGTGATCAATAACATCTACCGATTAGGAGACCTGCACAATATGCTGGCTATGTTTTTTCGTCTTCTTCACCAGTATGTTTATTGACAGTGCCTCCTTCATACCGTAGATTTGTGACTTCGGCCTGGCTCGTATGGATGATCCGAAGAATCAGGCTCAGCTGACCACCGAAGTCGTAACACAGTACTATCGTTCTCCGGAGCTCCTCATGGAGACATCGCGATACTCCTACGCTGTGGATATATGGAGCGTTGGATGCACGTTCGCCGAACTCCTCAGTCGTAGAATTCTGTTCCCGGTAAGACCGATTTGTACGGTGCACTAGTTGATGCATCAATTGGCATTCATCACTGAACACGTTGGCGCTGACTCACTCATCCACAGATAAGGCGCCGGCACTCGACCCCATTAGCTGCCTTTAGCTCTCATTAGAGTCTTTGTGAACACTTTCAATCCAGTGGCCAGTTGTCATATTTGTTGGTCCCACAAAGTACGGCTTTTAGGCTAGACATTTCCCTAAACTGGCGATAATTTTCCTAGGCTCAAGGACCGTTGGAGCAGCTGGAGCTAATCGTTAATCTCACCGGCACACCAACGATAGAGGACTTGGAGAATTGCCACCCCGAAGCCTGTTGTTTCGTTCTTTCCTTCCGTCCGCGACGTCCCAATCTCGCGTTCTTCTACTCTCTCTCGCCGGACATAACTGGTGCAGCTGTGGATCTCATATCTAGCATGCTTCGTTTCAATCCGGTGGGTTTATCAAAAGAGTGAAGCACTTGACTTATGTATGCCTTTGTTCGTGGGTTTCTTTTGCCTCAGCTGAGTCAGCGACTAGTGGGACAGCGGACTGCTGTGCCCCCTCCGTTCATTCTTCTCTCGAACACGTGCGCACTCCCCTTCTGGAATGCCTCGTAGTCTGTTCCATAATTTAGATAGACGGACAGGCTTGAGTTGGCGCATGCTAAGGCGCGCCGTGGGGACGGGCTGAGTCAGCTGCGAGTTTCCATGTGTTGCGCTTGTTGCGCCCGTCTGTCTGTCCACCTTCTCTTCCCACTTTGCTGGTCTGCGCGCGTTTGCCGCAGGTTACCGGTGGCCTGGGGCTGTGTGCGATGCGATGGCCTTACTTTTGGAGGCCTGGAGAAATGCGCAAGTGCGCTCCGCTCGGCGACCTTGCCCCAACCACCGTCACGTACGGAGGAAGCGTGATATTTTTAGTAGGCATTTTTAACGAATCAACAGTTCCATGCGGCTCAAGCAGGTTATGGTGGGACGAAGCATCAACTACTAAAAATAATGACGCGTTATCACTGTTCTACATGCATCTGACATTCGGCTTGGGGATATAGAAGCGTGTGCTAGCCTGGCATATTTCCAATGCTTTCGATTTAGCGCCCTGGCAAATGCTAATCCATTCGCATGGTATCGCATAAATACGTATTGTTTTATGAAATACAACGCTTCCGGTTGATCCTATGCAATTAATTTATTCCCCCCTTTTTAGGGTGATCATTGAAGGAAATTAATGCAGTTAAACTCTTTTATTAAAAGCGCTTGTAATTCGATAAAGATTAGGACGTTCGAAATGGGGTTCAGACAGTATGAGGCAGAGTCAAAATCCACAAGTTAGGCACAAGAGTATATGAGGAATAAATTAACTAATTAGTCCTTTTGGGAGGACAATGGGGCAGAGTAATATATATCTGTCTGGAAGGTCCCAACTGAAAACACTACCTCTTTGTGGATGTATATCAGCCCTTGGTAAATTAGTTTTGGTGTTTCATTGCCAATACAGAAGGCTCGAATTACTGCGGAGGAGGCGCTGAATCACTGCTACCTAGAAGAGGCACGACTGCGATATCACTCGTGCATGTGTACCTGCTGTCACGACGTGCCAGTGACCCCAACAGGCAGCCAAGGAAGCATGAGCAGTCCCAGTGGGGTGAGTGACAACGGGTCGCTCTCCTCAGCACCTGCCACACCCACTAGCTCCATATCCTCGGCCGCCTCTTCGGCCTCCACCTCACCCACTGACACTCCTGGCAAACAACAGCAACAGCGCCCAGCAGGAGTTCTCACTCGCCGCAAGTTTTGTCGTAATCTTGACCCCACGGCCAACTTCTTGCTGCCCCTCGACCTCGACTCGCACTTCAAACGCCTCTCTGATGCCAAACGTGAGTCTCTCCACTTCTATTTACTCATTCAATTCACTCCTGGAAGTTGAAGCATCGGCAACCATAACTTGCAAATAGAGTTTCTAATTAGCGCCATTAGACCCTTTTTGGTAAGGTCTTTAGAAATAAGAAATGCTTTTTACACCGGGTACTTCCTGATGACTTGGTTTTGCTTCCCGAGTTTTGCTTCAAATCTAAGTTGCTCACTCTGATGGGAAAAGCATGTCTTCGTAAAGGGCAACAACTAATCACATAGGCTGTGATAGGCACTTTTTAGCCCAACACGTAAATCTTCCTAGCAAGGCGAAGCACTGAACGTGCCACAATAACGGAAAGGCGGTATCGGAAACCACCTTCACGGCTTAGTCACCTTGGTTACATAATGCTGTCGTTAGGGCGGTTCAGCGTCTACACTTGCAGTAGGGACACTTGAAAAAGCAGTCACGATGTAAAGGTAGACCTGTTTTCAAGTTTTTGGAGAGCTGTAGCCTCTTCTAATGGTCGTCTCATAGGGAAAGAAACATTGCCTTATTGTCTTAGATCCCATTATCGGATAAAAGTTTGCAGCCCTCTTCATCCTGTCAAAGCAGTCACATAGTGCAAATTGATTAGAGAAATCCTATTTGGGTGTGGCTCCATCATCAACTTTCTCGCATAGTAGGGTCAAATTTCGTCTCTAGCCTCCTGGACGCCGTAAATGGGAGTGCCAGGGAAGGCCCACTTTATCTACGCACACCCCAGACCAACTAGGAGAGGTAGACCATCCAGCAAGCGTTTACGCAATTCTTCAGTGTTTCTTAGGCACATTTTTAATTATATATTTCGTTTCCTTTGCAATTGTTGTGTACACATCTCATTAAATTGTTCAAACGCCTTCATTTTAGGCATTCTCTGGGAGACGTTGCAGGAATACCATCACCGTGATGCTCGGAGTGCAAAATTAATTCTCAATAAGAATGCAGCTAACTACCGGGCTCTTGTCACGTAAGTGACATTGTAACCTAGCTCCACATTTTCCACCTTCACCTGCCCTTATGCTAAGCTCGATCACACAAGTATGCACACAAACACTTGCAATTCAACCAAGCTGAGGCATTTGACAATGCAACCGCCGTACACAGGGTGCAATTGTGCTACTTTTGGAGTAACACGGGAGCTGCACGCATTGTAGGGATGACTGATGCCTCACCTGAATTCATTTAGCGTGCACATCATCTCAGAATGCCCTAATCGTCTACTTTTCAAGATGTCTCCTCAGCCGCTCTCAATAAAATGCCAATGTTTGTAGCACTTAATTCCCCTCTCTGAAGTGACACTCGAGTCTACGAGAGTGTAATTCGCTGCTTTGACTCACGTGTTATCAACTTTTTTGTCGAGTCAACTCCTTCATCAGCATTATTATTATCATACAGGTCTGCCAAAATGCGCATAAGCGTTGTTTAAACAAGATGCAGTGAGTAACATGGTAATAAGTGGTGTTATTTGCACGCACTTTCTCATTCGCCTTAATTCATGGTTGAGTAGTCGCATTACTTAAAAGGGAAATTGTTTTGGGCTGAGATTAAAGGCTGGATAATTTAGTATAGAGAATGACTCATGTTCGCAAAAATTATCCTTCAATGTTTGTTTCTGTTAGTGGTGGTTTGCATGCACAAGCATCCAAGTGAAAGAGAAGCCATGAGTGCAACTTTGGCATTTACATGGACTGGAAAAACTCAATGTTAATGGGGAGACTGCAAATCCAACTGCCGTATCTAATTTTTACCACATTGTGGATAGACAGATCGTGTCTTAGCAGGCGTATCTCTTGCAGGTCAAATGTGGCACAAGCGAAGGAAATGCCGGCGGCGCGTCGTTGGCGCTGAGACGATCACCGATTAGCGCCTTCTCTTCTAACCACTGCCTGTATTATAGTCTTCTCACTAGTATTCGTTACGCCCTGACCGAAAGCGCACCTGGTTGTCCACAACACCGCGCCCCTCTTCACTCCTCCACCATATCCCACTAGCAATATTCATTTTATACACGCGTTCTTTCAACACAAACAACAATAGCAGCACCACCAGCATAATGGCTGACTTTGGGATCCGTTTCTTCCTTATTTGTGTTTACTTTCCTCTTTTCGACAAGCTGCTTCCGTGTACGTATGTTCAATTACGTCTCCCCTCTTCCCGCCTTTTTCTTCTCCATCGTTTAATGTAGGCATGTGTGTTTCTCTAGGCGGACCTTTCTCAAGTGAATGTAACACTTTTCAGGCCTTCTGGTGATATTCGCACATACAAACGCATTCAACTTTCGACTTTTAGGCGCGACCATTCATTGTACAAATACTCTACCAATCGAATCATTCACCCACGCGCGCATTATACTAGGCCCAGTAATTATGTTATTCACTTATTTCGTGCATTTACTTAATCAATTTCCCCCTCAATGGCCCCTCCTCGGAGGAGATTGGTTTTTCGTCCATTCTATCCCCTCGCCCCAAGGACCAGTGTGGGCCCTCACCACTACCGCCATCAACACGCCGTGACTCATTTCATTTATACACGTATTTATTATTTGTAAATTGCACCAATTTCCTCATTTTGCGTACGGTATGTACCTAAGTATTAAATATACGTACATATTTGGCCACATGGGAAATGTTTCTGCACCACTTCGAGGGTTGTTGTGATTAGCTCAGTTGGATGACTTAAAAAGTGCGCGCATCTTGACTAAACCAATCACATGCAAGTGTCTGCGACATTGCCTGGTAGCTGGCCTTGAGGACTTTGACCGGATTGGTGCCAGCAGAATGGCAGAAGACTGTTGGGAGTCGCTTGGCAAGACTGTTTAAACGAGCAAGTGATACAAAAATAGAGCATTAAAGTAATCAAAATAATGTAGCTTATGAGTGGGATCTGCAGATAACTCTTACTACAGTTACCAACTGAAGCCTTTAGGGGTAGATACTGAATGTAGATCAAATATTCTTAGTGCTTTCTCAATAGCGGTATGTGCTTCAGCACTTATGGTCAGTAGCATAAAAATTTTCTTCGATCCTTGAAGAAAACCAATTTTGTATGTTTTTACCATAACTCCCATCTATGATTCCGTCACTTCGCATTTTCATAGTCCAACAATTTCTAAAGCTGTATTGCAAATAAGGCTGACTGGATTTTTTCTTGATACCCGTCAGTTTTGTTAATAAAAACGACTGATGGTCGTGGAGTTTGGATACTCTAGTAACTAGAACTAAATGATGCTTTTGTCAATCTGAAATACTTCTAATCAATACTTCATCAATCACTTACAATGCGTGGGTCAAGAAAAGCCCATTTATGTCGAGCAAAATGTTTTATTGAAATCGCTCTACTTTGTATTCAAGAATCGGAGTGGCTTTTCAAAAAGATATGGCACTCTTCTCCATTGATATTCATTTTTTGGCAAAGTTTTGGGATAAAGTCAATAAATTAGATGAGCGTGTTTGAGCAAAGTAGATCCTTACATATCTTCAAGTCAACCAAAAATTCAACATGACTGTGCATGAAGGTACGCTGACCCCTTCAAGGTGAGATAAATAAATTAATTAATCAAGATTCTGTCACCTATAAGGCCTTACTGATTTGCTTGTGATCTGCTTCAGTGGATTGGAGTAGTTAATGCATGAATCGCCGGAAAACAATTGTCGCTAGGTTAGATTGTTTGATGAACCCTTGTACCTTCAGAGGGATCATATGTTGTGTTTTCTGACCTTGGGAAAGTAAATTTGGCCTTAGACGCATCAGCGACAATTGGTAGGTGTAAGACCACGCACCTCACGAGGCTTTGAGGGTGGCTGGGGCGCAGAGCATCGGGGCGACCCGCGCGAGTGGTGGCGTGGCACACGGCGCCTCGCAGTCTCACTCGTATGCAGAAGCCACACCGGAAGGTACAGGCTCAAAAATGCACTTTTGCATCGCCCTACTGATGAGCTCGTGTTCACTAAACTAAGTCTCTGCCATTAAACCACCACGTGATGTATTGGGTGTATGGCGATGAATGGCATGATCCAGTCATACAAGTAGGCTCTTTTACGCGAAATTTACTGGAGTATTTAAGGGTGGTAAAGGTGCTTATCGGCCGATATAGTAAGTAGCCAGTAGGCTTAGTCTGATTCTACATTCAAATGTCAGAAAGTTCAAGGCAATGATCTCTCAATTGAACACTTACAAATCGGATAGATTGAATAGCTACGGGAACGTTGGTAATTTTAACTACCTTGTATTGGATCCTCAGGCTAAACATGACGGGGAACGGGCCAATCGGAGCTTGAGCGCACTTCCCAAGGTGCCAATTGATAACCAGGGACATGGGCTTCAATGTCGTCCCTCAATCCATGCGAGTAATCCATAGAACAGATGGGTTACAATTCTATCCATAAAGTAGTTTCATCTCCCACTAACTTATGCTAGCTTTTCTCATTGCTTATTGTCCAGTATTGCTTTTGCAGGAAGCAAAAACGAACGTTTCAAGGCGAGTATAAAGCAGCTATTCATGGGAGTGATTAACTAGAACACGCTTCCCTCTTGCGCAGTGGATGACAATAATAACAATGCTAGGTCTGGAAATCCATTTTTATTCAAGAATAACTAGTGGACATTTAGCACTGGCAATTTTCACTAATTCAGTTTTATGATTTCTGTAGGCGATTATTTCGCGTAAACAAACGATAAAAAGTGTTTTAAAATGTCAACCTATCGTAAGTTCTGTTAATTTTCTCCAATGGAGTGAAATATAATCCAATTCCACCACAAATTTTAATTCAGAGTACCACTTTGCCTGCTTTAAAAAAAACCACATTACACGCTTTGGCAGGCCAAATCCCACATTCATAAGGTGGGCATAGAGACCGTCCTGACGGATAATGTCCGTATTACCTACCCGGTAGTAGACATTGCTTTTGTGGTGGACGCATCTAAACCTAGCTGGACGGTTATAGACAGAGTAGACATCACACCATTGCCCATCAGGTCGAGTTTCCTTCTTTGCAGTCGACAAAGTTGCCCAGCATAAATACCACCATGCGATAACTGAATGTCCAGCTTCGAACAAAGAGACTACTTGTACCTTCCACTAGCAGTGTTGAAACATTAACCATTATTTAAGGCTGAAGAATAATTAATTAGTGTCAAAGTACCAAAAAGTGCGCTGATAAATCCGGATTTTTTGATATGTTGGGTGCTTATTCAGTCAATTTTATGTGTTTGAGACGCCCAAGAAAGCCACAATCGATTTTGTGATGGCCGACAAGAACCGACAAAATAATCCAATCTGTACAAACAAAATTCACAAGAAAATGTCGTCTCAACCCGATAAGTGGAAACCTCTCCACCCAGTAGTTAATTGAGACCGACCTCAAGATCTTATATATAGGCAAGCGATTTCTATTCGAAACAAATATGTGTGCCAACTACACGCACGTCGTATGGAAGGTCGTGGGATCAGTTTCCCGGAGGGAAATGCAGGCTCGACGTATAATCGAGGGGACGAATAAAGAATCTCCAATGCCACAGCCAACGGTATGCAATAAAAGCTGAACGCTAAGAATTTTCAAAAAGTTTCTTTGTCTCTAGCAGAAACTTTGGAAGCGAAAGTTGATTAGATTTTAAATTTTCACAAGCCATAAAACGAATTCCGAGAAGGTTTTGGTCCTGTAGACTACCAATTTTCGTTTATTTAAGCATAATTATTCCACAAACTTTGCAGTGACTAGGGAACTACGTGTAAATGAATGAGTAAATTGGGAATGAATGAATGAGTGAGTGAGTGGATGAGCGCAGTAAAGCCTGCTGCCGGTTAAAATAAGCCAATTCCGCAGGTTGAGTGCACACCGCAGACTCGTTGATTAAGGCATGCCCTAAAGTACTGCCAGGCGTTGGAGCGACCACGGGGATGCCTAAACATCCTTTGGAGGGTGAAAAGGCGAAACAGGTGGTTTGCATGAATAGCGACATTTTCTTCAATGTGCTTTAAAGTAATAAGCATAAACAACATGAAGCACTTTTTAGACTGGCTCTAGTTTATAAAATCGGTTAAATGTTTATGGCCACGCAAACACACCACCATGTTTGTAATCCGGTCTAATTGTGTTACTACTGTCGAAATATAAATGTTTAGCATGTATTAAATTACTGTTACATGTTCAAATTATGATCATAATCAAGGACACCTCGATCCAGAGAATGTCAGCGAGTTATGCATAATCTATGCAAACCGAAACTGCACTGGCACGACCCCAAGACGATTTGAAAAAGACGCTAATAAGCGGTTTCACGTATTACTGCTGAATTAATTCAGAGGTAGTTGCATCACTCAATATTACTCACAGTTCAGATGAACAAAAATGCTCCGGCAAACAACGCATTGATCAACACAGGGTCTCCAATCTGAAGGCGCCCTGCTCCATTAAGCCAACTTCACCCCAGCTTGCCGCCAAGGCGCTGACCTAGCTGCACGAACGTCATTAGCCCTATTCCCCACCTGACCTTCCAGCGGCCAAAAATGCTTTCTTCCGGTGCAGCTGATGCGTCAGATGCTGTGGTTCCTATCAGTGTGACGACGTCTGGGTTATAGGTACGCAACGGCCTACAGCTCTGTTTGGCTACCCTAACACAAATATGTTGAGGTCAAATACTTGTACGTAAACAACTAAAACACTCAATGAAGTTATGAAACGGCTGCAAACGTTTCAGGAATCTCATCCTCACTTAGTTGTTTTATAGCACTATCGCGAATTTTGTCTAGGTGCTCTTACTGACTTAGTGATGGCGATGAGCGATAAATAAACAATCTTAAAAGATCATATTTCGGAATTCAAATACAGACGTTTGACGTGAGATTGCAAAAAAACGCCTTCACATCCTCGATTGCGTAAACGGGACCGGTCAATGTCAGGCTTAAGGGACGAGAAGCAAAAAATCTACTAATCACTCTTCGCGTATGCACTGAGCGCATATTTAAGTCGGTCACGGTAATTCTACAGGAAATTTCTCTCCATACAAACAATCAAGCTTTATTTACTTGCGCACATGTGTACATACACAGACGTGGAAGCGCCGCTGCAGTTGCGCCACGTTGTGGCACTGTGCGCACCCACTAGCTAAACAATTGACCACTCCAACCTCGGAGTCCTCAGGCCTTTCACATGACCACAATGGAATTCGCGTGTCTTCTTTAACAGTAAGTGGTCCTCCAGGCCCAAATTCTTAAAACTGACCTGCAAGCCTCTTACCTGCATTCTCCACATGATTGTCTACGAGATTCACGTGCTGTAGTGACTTGAGACGCAGAAAACTATGCTAAAATTACTGGTGGAAACACTGCAATCATTACCTAGAGTTGGTTACTTGCAGTAGAATTCATTTGTTTTTTTTTTCAATCTGTCATTCAAGACGCAGATGAAGCTACATTTTTAGCTCAAAAACATAAAATGAGTCTGATAGATCGGGTAGTTGAAAGCCCGGCTACTAGGAGCTAATGCATAATCCTCAAAGCGTATGCAGTCTGAGGTGACTTATTTGCATAAGAGACTTAACGTGGAATGTGAAGTACACATTTCGTTCGGGTGATATCAATTACTAAAATAATTATGCACGTTTACTTCCCGATTAGATTACCACTATTTTTCGTTGCCGGTCAAAGTTGATATTGCTTTACTTACTTACTGTTCAATAGATTAAATAACTCTTTGCTATTTAACCAACCTGGCGGCTGTGGATGGCGAAAGTTCAGAGTGGACTCATTCAATGTAAGCCTAAAGGTTACGCACATCTGAGTGTGTAACTGACTGTCCCACAATCGTTCAGTCATCCTTATGCCAGACCCCAACAGATTACACAGAAAGTCAGATTTATCTATTTGGATAACAAGCCAAGCATTCGTGCGTTCAACGATTCAAAGTGAAGCCATAGAATTCCACTCATCGCTTAGAAGTGAGGTTGGGTAAGTTTGCCTCAGACGATGTGTAAAATGACCATTTTCTAGCGCAATGCAACATGAAGGTGTAACTGACCTCAGAGACGCTGAGGTCATTGTGCTATGCGTGTGCAACCTCAAGCATCACCCCGTCTTCCCCCAGCGCCGCGTTGGCCACAGTGGCTCAAGCGGTGGCGCAGCACGAACACAGACGGTGCTGACGTCACGGCAGCGTCATCGACTGGACCGGCGGCACACCTGCAGGTGCACGGACCCGCGTGTGCGAGTGAAGAGCGCCTCGTTGCCGCTCCTGTCGCTCCGTCCGCACGACGTGCTCGCCCAATCTCGACCGCACCGAGAAAATTTCCCCTCCCTCCTGATTAAAGGACCTCTTTAGTGGGCGCGATAAGTGCGTCCGCAGGAAGTTGTATATCCAAGGCTCTTAAAAGAACCAGAGAATAAGACCGACTGACTGATGAGTTAATTTTTTTTAAATGGTGTCAAATTTTATCGGGTTTGCTTGGCAAAGCAAAATCAGCTTAACCTCACTGCATTACACTAACTGTCAAAGAAGGCAGGTAAGAATAGGCATAATACATTACTGTGTAGTGGTAAGGATATTTTAATCTCGTGGGAGGATTAAAAAAAGGGAAAATGGTTTTTATAGCGACGTCAAAGTTGTCGCAGGTCAAAGTTACATCGGCATCAAAGCTTAGCTTGGCCACCACGTAGTCCCATTTGATCAGATTATCCCATTTATGTAGTTACCAAAGTAAAAACTGGGACTTTCAGTGCAAAAAAAGATCATGAGGCATGGTAGAAAATAAAGTGCAACCACATAGAAAGAAAGTTATGATTCTCTAGTTACATCACTTACTGGGAGCACCAGGACAGTTTGGATGTTGAAGCACTTGTTTTTAAGCCTCGCATACACCTTATTATTTAAGTTAAAATAAGGGATTGTAAACAACTTATCGTAATCTCAAACGCGTTTTAATAAACCACTTAGACAACTCGGAATGATAAAATACTTTTTCCTTCATCTAAACTGACAAATTTTGTGCGTAAGTCAGAACATCACGTCAGAAATACTCCCATTTGTAGTTACCTTTAGCCCATATTGCTAATGTGTACACCAACATATGCTGATGCCGAAAGTCACGGTCTGTTTCCATGTGAACAGCCGATGACCAGGACGAAGCATGAGGCTTGTGCAACACTTGGTTAAGTATGCTCGAATGTTTTAGCCTTCTGACTTGAAAGACGCACCTGAGAAGAAACCAGCATAACACCGAAAATCTGCCAAACCATCATCGGTAAACGAATTTACTTCCAGACTGATTCCTGCTTCAACACAACTGTTTGCATAGGTTACTACTCAAACTGAGCAGTTGAAAAAAAATGCTGTCTGTTCTGTTTTTCAGTTATTACCAAACAGCATTTTTGTTTACTATGCATCGTTATAAAATCCCAAATCCTACTTCCGCTTAACAGACCTTACGGAGCCAACTTGGATTGATGCAGGCTGACACCAAACCGCTTATCAGTACATAATCAAATTCAAGTTCTGTGAGTCTACACTCCACTGATTGACAGGCCTGTGCAAGGAGTCATTTGGCATTGAGCCCCGTATGATCCAAGTGAACTGCAAATGAGGCTGGGGACTGGTTTTTGAACTTTAAAACATTTCCTCCCGGTAGCGAAAGCACAAACCTGGAGTGAGTTTGTCATTTTTTCGATTTACAACAAAGTTCAGGAAAAAATGTACTAGTTTTCAACATTTGTTAAGGAGTGAATTCCTTCAAAATAAACTAGCATTCATCAGGCCCAGAGAGGTAGCAATTCTACCACCTACTTTTGTTCGGCCTTCATACGCTTGAGTGACTTGTCATATTAGAGGCCATACTACTAATATCCTGTTAACTTTCATTTACCCCTTACGCACAAGAAGCAAGTAAATTATCAAATGATAAATGTTAGATTAGGATCTGCGAGGGTTTGTAGTACCATTGATTCATCCAGTGGAAACCTTTTCTGGCAAGTACGTGTAGACAATAGGGCAAAATATTTGACTACATAACCAGGTCTGCTATCAGAAGCACAAACATCTCATTTTAAGACTCAAATGCGTCAGCCGAACCATGGCAGGCATAATTTCCTGGGTATTTTGATATACAAAGTCGGCTTAATTCAATGGAGAAGCTGAGAAGCTCTCCTGGTGCATAACATGCATCGGAGTAATTTTGCCTATCATTCCAAGTTCATACTTCATTGGAAGAAAGTTGTTTCCTTTTCTGACGCACCCAATGCGTAAGTTGTTGAGCGTAGGCTAAAAAAAAAATACTATTTCCACAACAAGTCTTTTATTTACTACCTTTTTTAAAGTCGATATTATCTCGGATTCCGTGATCATGATTTGGTTTTGTGAATAATGCATGGATATATTTCTAATGCCTAACCGAGTCTTTTGTCCAACGAATTAGACCGATTTTTTAAGCGGAAGATCGCCACAGCCGCCCTTTTCACTTTAGTTTGGATATTTTTTCCAAAGAACGCTAGGATTTGGGCTACTGTCCCGATGTCAAGGTAGCCGAGATAAACAAAGAGTGTTAATTGGGGCAAAAGCGATTCATTGAATAAAACTGACCCTGTTTCGCAGCGTACCAATGTAGAATGTTGCCAAACCCCTTACTTCTAGCGCATGGGTCAGTGTGGTACGCTCTGTGAAGACATTTTTCCTATGGAAGAGTCACTAAGAAGTGCTTTATGCGCTTAGGACTCAGAAGACTTCGAAGACTGAATGGGTATTTTGGTGTGCAACTGGGCTTTTCGAAACTTCAAATGGGAAGAGTGATGAGGAAGCAAAGGCGTTCAGATTCTATGAAGCACAATCAAAATGCGCATCAGTAAAAATGGATTTTAAGTGAACTTTCGCTCCTTAGGATGGGCTTTGTTTGCTTTAACCACTGGACTCTATTGTCGGTCACCCCAGCTCCCGACGTGAAGTTTGCTGAACGGTCTAACAACACAGTAACTCTCTCGTCGCCATATTTGTGCTATTTAGCTGTTTTAACCCACATGAAGGAATTGCGATTGAAATGAAGCATAGACAAAGGAAACCCACGCAGGTCTTAAGTTAAGATTGTAGTATGCGTTTTTTGTACGGTGAAGACAATCTATTTGCGGCTCTCAAGATTACTCACTTCTGAGTTGCGTCAGAGATGTGGTGCGATTTCACATGATGTCGCAGAAGGCTTGGAAATAAAACTGCGCAATTCCTACTTCTACACATCATCTGGATTGCTTTAAATATCTCCCTCGTCAATTATCTTCATATTTGCTTATCGAAGCCCTCTTAATGATCCGACCTTTGATTTCTCTATGGACCCAATACTTTCAAGTTTGTTCCAAAGGCAAATCAGTAGACACGCTTTTCTCAATGTCCTCCGATTAGGGTAGACTTGGATAGCACAAATCACTTGGCAATTGAATTTGGAGACGAATGTTGGAGGTGCGATTTCATTCCAGTAAGGACCATAAAATGCGTTAGCAACTGGATTTCGTATACGGATAAAGGAAAGCGGCGGTTTTGATGCCATAAAATCGCTGAGGCTAGGATAATGAACTTCAGCAGAGCCGTCGGTCGAACGTGACTGTGAGTACCTACTACTGACACCTGGAGCACCCTCTTTCGTAAATTACACTGACTACATCTGGCAGTGTGACGCCATAGAATGCCACCATCGTTAGTTAAACTACGACAAAGAGATTTGGGAAAATGTACAAAAAGTAACCTCCCTTAGCAATGAATAAAGTTTCTGTGAGATAGAACAGTACAAGATTTGTAGAAAATTTTTCAGCATTTCACAAAACCTTCTACGTATGATGGCCGGATTCGCCGACTAGGGGAAAGTCGGTTAAACCCCGATCAGCTTCTTCTCAGTCTAGCACTTGACAACAGTGAAGCGTAACAGAAAATGCAACCGTTTACAACTCCTGATAACATGAAAGCATTCAACATGATGAAGCCCTATTGGTGTTGAGAGGAAATTTTGTAAAAAACCAATTTGAATTACGTACCCCTTTCAGTATTTAACATTGGCAAAGCTCTTCAGATTTCTTTATTAAAATTAACAAGTTGATTTATTCAGTGAATATAAAAAATGGCTTTTGTAGCTAATGGTAAAACTAGGAGGTATCATAACATCATGCTTTCCTAAGAAAAAAATCGTCCACCGAGTTTGCCGTTTAACTCGGAATACAATGGATAAGTACCATCGATACTAGGCTGCCCCACTTAACCAGTCGTTTTCATCCATCCACATTAATGGTGCAGGTAGGCTTCAAGTTTGGGTTACCGAGTTCTCAAGACAATGGCAACTTAACCTGGAGGCGCGTGAAAAGGAAACAGTAAGACAGTGCTTTTATCTACAGAAATGACGTCTTGACTACTTGGCATGCTGTGAGAAATGAGCAATTACCAGCACTGTTTCTATTGGCGAGAGGATTCATCAATTCCAAATGTTGAATACGTGGATATTCTAGGATGCACAAACCTATTTGCAAACAAATTGCAACAAAATTTGTCTGGTTCTTGAGCCAAATGTAAGCGTAAAGGGTGAAGCGAAACGGCCATTAGATTTTCAGGCATTCCTAAGTGGTTAAATGCTACAGAATTGAGTTCAATGAAAATTAAACTGTGCTTCTGACCTGTTTTTAGCATCTTCACCGCAGCTTGATGAACTGGACAGGAAATGAAAGCGTTTTGAAGAGTTGAACGCCAGTTGAATGGGGCAGCATGGTTGTGTCTTGTATTAACCATTTCAACAATTTTGAGGATAAATAGCAGTGCTTCTTAAAGTTCTTACAAGAAAAGTGGTCCAAAGTTAACCATTTCCATTTAATTCGAAACAATGGAGAAGATAACGCCATTTAAACTTATCAAATTGGGATGCATTCATAAAAATAGGTTCTCTTCAAAAACGCAAAAAATTTATTTAAAGTTCCCAAAATTGGGAAGTGTTTTCAAAATCGAACTACACCTTGAATGAATGCATGCGAGCGAAGGGTTTCACGCCTTACTCCAACTTCCGTCTGCAAATAAATGTGGTATCTTTCGTACATGAATTAACACTGGGGTAGAAAGAGGCATACAACTCAATATGGAAATAGCCGCGGCTATGAAGATTAAAAAGTCTCTCTCACTCACAAAAGACGCCGCCTTTCAGAAAACAGCCAGGTGGCTGGCCTTCGTACAGGTTATGCGGATGAATGTGGTTTTCATAAGATTGAATTGCCTTAAAGTTGGCCGCAATCACCAGTCGTAATGTGGTTCCCAAGAGTTAAACGAAATTCATTGACTTGATAGAATGGGTTTGAATGCATCACCAAAATAGGTGATTATAATGAAATTTGCAAAGAAAAATGACCGGCAGGACCACAGATGAATCCGGTGGAATTTAAACAACGATTTTACAAAAAAAACGTGGAGTAAAACTTTACGTGCCTTCCAGGAGGATGCTGAGAAAGTGGCTAATTCGTTTGTGCATAGCAGTGCGCAGAAAAATTCGATTGAAACTGCCCGAAAAAGTCGTAAGTTACTATGGATCACAAGGCCAACAAACTGCTATAATGGTAATGATGACAAGCCACAGTGACAAACCTCGTTGTACCGCACAACAGATGAAGTAGTATAAAAGAAGCGTCCATGCTAACGGACCAAGTAGGCTAAAAATGTCAAACGCATATTTTGGGAAGTTTTTGATCGCAGTAGACGTTCACGGGGCGTTTAGGTCATGAGCTGAGTCAAACGGCAGTCAGAAGTGTGACATCGTGAAGGATTGTAATCCTCTGGTGTAGACTGCAGTGCACGACCCTACTCGGCCATGGCAGACGAGAGTGAAATATAACTGCGCTTTGGCAGCCTTATTGCTTAAAAAAAACCCCTAGTGCCTCCGATCCTGCTTCAATTTTCCAATTTAGGGACTGCTAGAGCACTTTACTGTAACCTTCATTTAAGCAAAACGGCAAATATTTTAGGATTTTTGCAGCCAAATTTATCACACATTTGCTTAAAGAGAGACGATGATCTGGCGAAATAAAAACGTTGGAAGAAAAGGCAAGTTTTTTGTGATTGTTTGAGATGGAGTTTCCATTCATCTGGACTTTCAGTTGAACCCGCATGGAAAAGCCGGATTTGTACGAACGCCGATGATGCACTCCATGCACTAAGAATAATTTTTATTTTCATAAAATATATCGCTTGAAACTGCGAGACACCATGTGGATGGAATTCATAAGTTTCAAAGGAGAGGCAAGCAGAAAGGAGAAAAAAATAGCAAGGAGTTTGCAAACCTAAACAATGAAGACCCTACATACTTAGGTCGAAAACATGTTGGGGTAAACACCAAATCTTCAAACACAAACACGAGTGTTTATAACCTTTACTTCAACTAATTGTATTAAATGATGTACTTGGGAGTCGATGAGGGAGCGGGTTCATTTCGAAACGAAAGCAGAAGTCTCTTAAGGCGTCTCAACCACCAAAGCAGCGACAAATGCACAGTGAAGTGACTAAGTTCTTCATGACATGCTTTTATGGACACAAGTGTGTGGTGCCTTGAGAACAGCATCACGATGTTGAACCAGTTTTAGGAAGAAAATAAACAGCAAATCAGGAAGCCGGGGGTAGACGCGATTTCAAGTGGTTCACCAGCAGTGGTAGAAATTGAATCATGAGCGCTAACAGCCGTGCAAATGCCACACAGTAACCTTTTGCTTGACGCGTTTTTAGTAGATCTGTAACAAGACTGTAGGCCTCTGCATTCACAGGCTGCTACTGCGTGAGAAAACAAACAAAAGGATTCAACTGAGGACGGGATTTTGTTAGTCCACCAACTCTTGCAACTGAGCGTCTGGGTGACAGGCTCAGGGCGGTGTTGCCCGCTAGGCAAAAGTCGAACCAATTCGTGATTAGTATATGCATGCCTGATTGCTCCTTGGCAGTGAGCATGCTTGATTGCGCAAATAAACCAACACGTTTTTATGTAAATCATTCACACTTGCGTACATATCATGCAGTTTTTTTCATTACGCAAACACGAAAGTCTACGCTGCAATAAACGCAACTACTGTCCAAGCGGTGTACGCCTATTTCCAAATTTTTACTGTTATTACAGCTAATAGAACAGCATGAAACTTCAACAACGTGAAATCAGCGAATATAACTCCTTTTAGAGTTATTAAATCCAACATAAAGTAAGTAGTTCGTCCTGGGAGTAGGCAGGCATGAAGCACTCTTGCGTTGCACTCAGCCGTGCCATTTTAGTCGCCTATTTTAAGTGTCCAACTTAACGGCCAAAAGCGCAATGGGAACAAGAACCTTGGCTAAGTTTACTGTCCGAATTACACATACCCTCACTTTTAAAATGTTGCACCATTGCTTATATGGTGGTGTCACAAACATGTGATAACTGCTTTATAGTGTGGTTTGTAAGTACTGCAGCTCGTAGTCTGCTCAAAAGGTTACGGCTGCCTCAAAAGTTTCAGAGCGATGAACGGCTCCAGAGCCCATGCAATCGCGTTGGGAGGAGTGAAAGATTGACCCAAAAAAATGAAATAATTGCCATCGCTCCGAGGAAAAGGAAATAACCCAAGCCCTCATTGGGGAGAACACTTTTAAGAAAATCTCCTGCACATCGCAACTTTTTGGCAGACAGCCAACATTAAGCCGTTACTCGTTTCGTTCCGTGTTATTAAAAGTACAAACAAAACTTTGCTCAATCAGTAATTGAAGGCAAAGAAACCACTTTTAAAGGAGACCATTCCAACTTCTATGCTAATCAGAAAGATTTGGCTTGCACCAGCATAAATTTCTACATGCTAAGCAGTCCAGTTACGAAACATACCTAAACCTTAATTATTTACTCGATCATTAGTCTTCGAAAAGCCTTTTGGATTAAAGATGGTGTGGAAGTCCATCCAGACGAAATTTTCACGAGCAAAAGACATGCTAAAAATTAGACACGGTTTCCTCCTGGCTGCACAACACAGCCCTCTAAGTAGGGTATTATTATTGTTAGGAGTCGTTGATGCAGCTGCTGCTCCATTAGACGTAACCGGGACCCGCATCTGTGTATTCGGGAGGTGGACCAATGCCCCACAGACCGCATGTTTTCGAATGGCCTTTGTAAACAGACCGATCACTATCTTGAATTAACCTCACCGTATCTGAGGTAGCATGACCCAGTAGCATCAATAAACTGCGTTTCCTTAGTGGAGTGGCATAAGGGGGAAGTATATTGGAGTCGGAAACTACTTAACCAAAGATACGGCCGGGATAGAAAAAAAATCTTTTTTGTGATGTCGTTTGCAGTGCCTAAGTACACGACAACAGCATTCCAGCCAGTGTTTAAGTGAATTTGAGAAGAAACTGAAAGGACCAACTTATAAAATTAAATGATGACTTCACAGGCAGCACTTTTCCTTTGGAACGCCCATGTAGTGGTTGATATTTGGTGCGTTAGAGATAGTCGTGGATGAAATCCTTAACCACCGAGGAGAGGCAGTCTTTTCTGCAAGGCCAGTACAGCAATGCAAGACACTGCATTCCTAAGCGTTGACGTAACGAGTACCGAAATGTGGTGGTAAAACAGGCACAGTGGACACATGATTGCCGTCTTGACGTTCGGACCCTCAACATGTAATACATCATTGCCCTCGTAAATAAATACTGCTCACAATGATAGCGAACTCGGTCTCAAATCAAAAGCTATTCACTTATGGAATGACTACCAAATAGATCAGTGATGCTTCCACCTTTGTAGATTTGGTGTGGAAGAATAAGTCTGGTTGAAGGAGTGCAAAAAAAGGTACAGCTAGGTCAAGCAAACTTGAAAGATATTGTGGTGATTAATATGAGATATTGGGGCCAGAGTGTGCTATGAAACCAATGAGATTTATAAAGTTACTGTAACGCTCCACTGGACGATCTCAATAGAGTATCACTGAGGGGACTTACGTGATTGAAATATCCTATTCTTGCATTGAGAAACACACTTACTAAACAATGACTTAACATTGTGGAAGCAAATATGAAATACCATTTTGCTTGACACATTTTACACTTCGCAATTTGGCAAATGCTAATGATTTCCTCAATTAGTTTTAACAACATTAGGAAAATTCAACAAGACAGCCACTGGGCACAAGGTCAACCGCGTCACCAACAGGAACGTAGATATTGAAAGTCACATAGCATCACCTGACCAAATGCACTTATTACAAGCGTGACTGTGACAAGAACTGAGCAACTGAACCACTTGTTATTGTATGAGGACCTTACGATGCGTACTAGAAATAGGAGATGTCGTGTGAGTACAGAAGCCGCCTTTTACACCGACAATGCAAACATTTGTTTAAAGAACATGAGAGTCAAACTTGAGTAGGCAGAATACGCGGAGCCTGCCCGCATTTCGTTTTCCTTCGCACCCATCTCAGCACACCCTTGGGTGGAAATCAATTTGTAATGCATGAATTAACTGAGAAAAAGCTATGTGTTGTGGGAGAGGTGGAAAGAGACAAAGACACCAGCTTTGCATAGCCGATTAGGGTCTCCAATTAAGGCTATCGATGCAGCTAACCAAAAACACCTCTTTTTATGAAAACACAGGCTTATTTGAGGGAACTAAGAAAAACGGTTTAAGAACTTGATGAAACTCTGGGGCGAGAGGGCTACTCCACAATTACAAATGGGCAAGTTTGACAGTCGATGAATCTGGAGGGTACTCCAACTCATTAACCTGATCTTGATGTACAAAGGTGCGCATTCATGCTTGATGTGCCTAGACGACGCAAGGTGAATTCACTCAAACAAATTATTGCGTGTCATGAAGAGCCTGGGCAACCGTACCAAGCCTTGGAAGTCACCTTTTGCTCCGTCAGTGTGAAATCAAACGCAAACTAAGGTCAAATTTATAGGCAGGTTTAGGATATCCAAGGCGTGTGCACGGGGTGGAGATTTCTGCAACCGGCAACTTGGAGTGATAAAAGTGCAGCGTCCGCCTGGGTAGAAGAGCCTTGGCTTCGGACGATAATTACAACACATAGGACATACGACGAACAGCGCAATTGTCTGAAACACCTTCCGTTCAGTCTAACGATAGATAACTTTCGGCACACTGCTCCAGTAAGTGGAATTGCTAAAAGCTTGCTGCTAGTTCAGAAATAACGTGAGGGACCGGCGTTTGAATTCTACCTTAGGTAGGATGATTTTATGGAAAGGCCTACTCACACAACAGTTACAATTTCTACATTGCAATGTTCTTGCATGAACACATGCCTAAATACGCTAAAATGGATCCCATTTGAAAGGGAACTCAAAAGGGGAAATTAAACCTTTCAAAGCAGCCCAACCTAAAATTAACTAACATCGGGGAATACACGAACAGCAGAAGCAATAAAATGTTGATCCTACTAAAAATCACAAGTAAATGAAACTCGCAATTTGCACTTATGATTAACGAATGTGAATAATTGCAAGTTGACCATGGGAAAAAGGACAAAAAGATACGAAAAGAACTGACTTATATTGACGATAGTGAGAGTACACGATAAGTGATGTAGACAATTATCTAGATGAATGGAGAGCGATATGATATTCTCTGGACGGACGGAATTACAACTATCCAACAATTTGGTAGCGTTGGAATGGAACAATTTTTCCGGCTCTGTCACAGGCGTAAATCCACTCAGGCTTGACAAAAATCAATGACGAGGAAACCTCCAGAGCCTGCAACACAAAGCGAGCGACAAACAAAGTGATAAGTTGTTCCAATACGCAAAGACTAGTTATGGTGGCAATCAAGGGGTAAAGGCCAATCAATCAACCTCAATCACACACTTGCAAGTGCCACCTCCACCTAGATTGACGGCTACTTGATGCTTCACATTCCAAAACAAACTTTACAAATTCAAGGGCGCCTGCGATTTTCTTCCGATTTTTAACTAGCTATTTCTTCAACCCAAAACAAGGTATAATAGGTTGAACGTAAACCCACTTTTTAATCCAAATGCATTAAAGTCAACTGGTGTCAATTACTTCAGATGTGTCGCACATTTGGGCACAACAATTCGATTTAAGGCAAAGAAAATTACGCGAAATAGAACGACATGAAAATCACTCGATGAATGAACTAAAACTCGTTGACATGATGCTTTCAAGTGAACCAAAGGTGGGTTTCACCTAATCCAAGAGAAAAAACAGTTGAATAAGGAGTCAATATAGTTGAGGTGGCAAGCAAAGAACAACTTTTAAGGGAAGAGGCCATAAACTATGAAGGAGACAGAGGCATGAGTCACAACTGCTCTACCGCGAAAAATGACTCAGGCAGCAGGCAAAGAAGGCAAAAACGGCTGTTTTTACATACAGCCGCGTACGGACCCACAAACAGACTCTCAGAAGCACACACACAGCTGAAAGAGTGCGCAGCCTTGGTGCCCGCTATGTGCAAAGTCCAAAAATAGAAGCGCCAGTAGCCAACACAAGGAGACGCGGAGGTTAGACGGTGCTAGGTGGGGGCAGTGGTGACGTTAGTCACAACTTAAAATTACTCCTCAAAATAAGAAATACTACCATTCAACTTCCTCAAATGGAGCGAGACGACTCCCTAAATCATAATAGCGCAGTTCTGTAGCATCCGAAAGCTGTTGGAGAGGTTGATGCCGACTATGACGGGCAGTGCTTTGTTGGACGGAATTTGTGGTACTAATTCTGGCCAAGAAGACTAGGACAAGTACAGGTGTCAACACTCAGGCCAACAAATATTTGTCACATAGGAGATCATGAAAGCTAGAAAATACGCGCGGACCCCTACTTCTACGAACCGTCCTTGCACTGCAGACTTTCGTGGTGAATAAACAAACACTACTTATGCCAAAAATGAAAACATTAGACAATTCAATTAACAAACATTCAATTTCATCTGGCGAATTTTTTGTTCGTACAGTGTTTCCGCAACAATGGGGATTTTGGCCACCGATTCTCCATCGTCTCAGGCGATCTTCAAAAACCCATAAATTAACAATGACTCGGTAGGCATAAGGCAGGCACTTTTGCAGCGCACCTAACTGCAACCTCTAACATTCCGAGTCGTGAATCATCCAGGCGCAAATCGTTCAGCAAAACTGTGGCCGCCACCCCAATTCACGCAAAACGAAACTTATGTGGACACTTAACGGCCCATAGAAGCGTTTCTACTGTTCCCAACTATACTTACTTCCCAAAAAACATCGGAACTTTTTATGCGTCGCATAGTTTCTTATTCATTGTCCTTGTGGCTCAAGCTAATAGGCGCATTAGACATCATAATTACGAAGATATTCGGGTCACAAGTGTGTCGAGATAATAAAACTTGGAGCGTCATAGGCATACAAAGGATAAGAGCTCAACTGGGTAGTATCTTCGCGAGACAAAATAAATGGGACTAATAAAAGACTCTAGGATCGTATTAATACAAGATCAGTCCAAGGATGAACTAATTCGATTGGCGATAGACAACCATCTACGCACAGGAATGTAAAAAGCTAAGTTGATTTTTGTTATTAATAAAAAAGCTTACCTCGTCAAAGTCTTTACACCAGGCGGCTCGAGATACCACGAACTCAACATCGGTGCTCATATGAGGTTCAACTGTCCTAGAAACAGCAAAAGCACTCGTAGGTAACGGGTAAAATCCAATTACAGAGAAAGCTAAATAAAATTGAAAGCGAAAATGCCATCAACCAAGAACGTGCCCTTTGAAAGCGATAATTAGTCGATACACAATTTCTTGCTCCTTAGCGTCAAAGTCTTTTGAGAAAATAAAGAACCTTCGACCACTAAAATAGTTCGGCAGAGGCGGAAGGGATCCAGCGTTTTGTGCCGAGACAGCATTATTACCCAAATTCCTGAAATGAAATGAATCGCAATCATACTATGGGAAACATAGTTATGAGGAAAGACGCAACTCAAACCCAGACACTTAATTTCTAGCCACAAAAATCACATCGTGAAACACTATTCAAAGGTAATGTCGGATTACCCATTTAAAAGTGCACATACATATGTACATGCACTGCAAGGAAGCACGATAAAGATCCCCAGCATGTGATCTTATCCTACTATGCATATACTAACATGCTACACAATAATAAGAAAATCGACCACCTCATAATTTACCAAGATATGTCAAGAAATCAGACGAAACACCGAAACCTTAGAGCAAAAAGTATAAATTGACTGGAGGACTATTGAGACAGAGTCCCACCAACAAAGAAATTAGATAACGCTATGAAAACATATGGCAAATCTCCTATACATTCGATTGCGAGGGAGACAGGGTCTGAGGGCCAAGTTGCGTTTCATTTAGCCAAGGGATTACACAATAGTAAAGTCATAGCAGCGGAAATTGTATTTGGTGATCACAAATCTAAATGTCGATAGAGGGCCGGACGGTAAAATAAGTTTTGATAGGAGTGTTTGCGTTAAAAGTGGAAGGATGCATATACATTCATGACAAACGACTAAGTTAGCGCCAATCTTAACATTCACATTTGATTAAATGAAATGATACTCACCTCTGAACTTCTTCATCAGTATCCTCATCCCCAACATTCTTACCTAAAGTTTAAAGAAAATTTCCCCATTAATGAGTGAATAAGAAAGGAAGCAAAACAGTTCCGCAAATAAAACACCACTAGGATTCAAAAGTTCAAGATCGCGGAATCTAGTAAGAACAACGATTTAGGCGTTGAGGGGAGTTTACTGAAGGTGCACCAAGCAGTTTATTGATAAGTTGGATTCATTATGTGCTGTTAAGGCACAGATTCCTGCGAAGGCGTGAGCAGACCTAGAAAACATCACAGAGCGCTTATTGCAGGCGCAGGGGGAAAATATCGGGATAACTCAATGAGTAGCCGCAAAAAATTTGCTACTTTGACAGAAGCTAGAAATAAAAAAAACATCATCAACAAAATTGCATGCCCTTGTGAAATAACTCTCAGAGGAACTAGACAACGAAAGGCAATGCAAAACGCTGATGAGAGCAGATAAAACATAACCTGACCACAAACCACCCACAGCAGCCAAATGGATAAGTGCGATACCGAACAGTTAAAGCGCCATCGCAAGTAAAATGCTATGACGGACAAAATTAAGAGTGGACAAGAAGGCAATAAAGGCAAGAATTGAAGGGACGAACGAAACCGTACTAAGGCGATAGTAGGTGAAAGATGCAACACACACCATATAAGCACGAGATGCACAAAACAAACACCAGAGAACTCAACTTAAGGTGGAAGGAAAGGCGAAACGACAAAATTTGAACAAAGCTAATCGTTTACAGTTATAACACGGCAGACAAAATAAATAGCAACAAGGAAAAAAGATTAGGGAGTTGTGATCAGCGTAAAGATTGACAAGGCACTAGAGGGAACACTGAAAAATTCCGTCTCGGCTTGGCCACTCTGTAGCAAAAGAAAAGGAAGAGCTTGTCTTCAAATGAAAACTCCATTACAACATTTGCGAAGAGCACTTTCACCCGTTTCCAAATTAAATTAAAACAAGAATTGTTTCGATAGTACTTTTGGGTCCCAATAATTGCCAAGGTTTGCCTTTGTTTGTGGTCTTAAATTCCTTATTTACTGCTCAAATAATAATAGACATTCAAAAATAACTATACTAAATCCAAATAAGTAGAAAAACATACAAGGTGCCCTTAAGGTGGACGGGGCTAAATCCTTAACTCTTAGTTTTTTCTGCCGATGAGCCTTGCTTTCCTCTCCTCTATCTGGGCTATCCTCATCTTCACTCCCCTCGCCTTCTGGCTGAGACTCCTCAGAGACGTCCAAGCCAGACGATTCATCGCTTTCGTCCTCATCCTGATCAGAACCATCTGGTCGCCACTCATCGCTACTTGCATCCTCCACCATTGATCCTACGTCAATAAAAGCTGATGTGCTCTCAATGTTTAGAAAACCTTTAAAATATGAGTCGTTTTCAAAATCGTCAGACTTACGCCTGTTATTGGAAGAAGCCGCCAAGGAGGAGGGGTAAAACGAAAACAAGAGGTTATAGGACGCAGGTCTTGTGCAAAAAATAGCATACTTTTTGTTGGAATCAGGAAGGAGAGCTTAGGAAGAGGAGATCTCACTGAAATACAAGTTACTGAATAAAATTTCATCTGATGCCCGATGAAATGCTCTATCATCCAATGAAAAGCAGTGGCAAAAACGTTGATGCGCAAAAACTCACTCCCAGTCACTATCCACATCATCGTTACCGTCCGAAACGTGGCCGACGGGACTAGGAGCCCGACCAACGCGATAGGGACGCCAAGAGACACGCCGCTGAGCTGCATTGCACGCCTGGATCCACTTGTGGGAGGTGATGATTCCCCTTCCTTTAACCGCATTCCATTTCGGTGTGTTCGGAAAAGCGCAACTGTGAAAGTTTGCAAGATAAAAAGGTACTAATGAAAACATAGTAAAACGAGCATACGAAGAGGGGGCATCATTACACAAAGCTAGAAGTTAAAGTAATGACGATATAAAATTCAATCGGTCGACTATTGCTGTCCCTACTTTTTACAAAAAAGTATGTAGTTCAATGAGTACTAAAACAATTCTAATTGAAGTAACTAAGAGAAACAAGTGTTACACAAGATATAAGCAAAGAAGTCAACGAGATTTTTGCAATTCACTAGATACGTTTGAGGAAAATAGCACTTTCCGCGAGAAGAAGCATTATGAAAAGCGAGATTGGCAGAGTCCAAGTTGAACCACGACACTGATTAAAATATTTGAAATAAAATCCCAGTCATTAAATATCGATGTTAAACAAAGTTGTAAAAAGTGTTACGCACGATCGTCTAAACTCCTTGTGAAAAGTTCAAAGATTTAGGGCCGGGTGGCAGTATTCCCGAGGAAAAGCAAAAAAAGCACACACCAAAGTAATAGACAAATATCTATGACTTAAACTGAGGAATTAGGTAAAAGTGACCTTTGAATCAGCTCAATCAGGTAAGTCAGTGGGAAGATGGCATTGATGATAAACCAATGCAAGTTACAAAAAACACTAGCATTTGACTAGACGATCTGACAGTAATAAGTATGCGCAACACCTTAACATTAATCGAGAAAATTTATTAAAATAAATGGAATGCCTGAAGAGATGATTAAAAAGGAAATATACATGAGGTGGGTGCAGTCGTCAGTCCAATCTTGCCGATACTTGGCCCCCAGCCGCAGACACATATCCCTGAGCTCTGAGCGGAAGGGATTTTTGTAGCCACTAAAGGCGACCACAACGCCATCGAGGATGTACCGTCCCTTCCCCCTTGCTCTAGCCCTCTTACTTTCCTCTGCGACAGAGTTAGCATCACCTACTTCTGAACTGGCCTGCGAGACAGCCGACGTCGATGGCGTCGGAGTCACCGATGCTGTCACGGCAGGCAAAGCGGTTGCTCCTTGTGAGTCCATTGCTAAATTGAACATGGGAGGAGAATCAAACACTTTTCCAAGAGAGTAGATAAAATTCAGTAGAAAAAGGCAAATTGATCAATCCTGAGGACTCGCAGGAAAAAACATTTAGCTTGAAGCAAATGAATTGGCTAAAACACTTAATACTCATATTAACTGAAACTTAAAGATGCAGGGTAAATATCCTCGTATTATGAACCATTACAGCGATAATGGTAAAGATGCTGCTCAGAAGGAGTGCAACCGAGGTAAGTCGGTGAGTGATGCTTTTATGTGCTTACGACTTTAGGCTGCCATTAGGAATAGGAATGGCGGAATCTTGACGTAACTAAGCGGGTGCGATAGCAGAATATTCAATAGCATCGAAGCAGAGGCACAACAGACCTGTTTACTAATATCTCATACAACTAAATGGGTCCGAGGCACATTGATTCCTGCACGGTTACCCTGCTTTGTTTTATTTTCATATCTAATCTCGACCACGAAAAGCAACTTTGGGAATGCTAATTAGTTCAAAGTAAACGAACACAACTAGAAACTCTGAGGTTCAAAAACATGTCACAGAATACCAATTACTTGAGCCCGCTGATGGTGATGAGAGTTTGTAAGCAAAAAGCCTCACTAAGGGAAAAAGTAAGACTGCAATTAGGGATACATCACGATGTGGCTGTGAAAAGTAACAGGACTTAAAAACAGAAATTTCCAATGAGATTGCACAGGGTCAAGAGACTTTTCAAATTATTTTTGATTTAGTACTAAAAGTATGCCAACGAGACCTACCAAAAAGAGCAGTGCCAACAGTACCAAAATAGTTTACAAGCAATTTGAAAACAAATGAGCGAACTCCGTTAAACATTAGATGACTAATCAAACCAGCAACAAAATCACATGTTCAACCATTTTAGACCTATAAAAAATTAGGAAACAGTACATACTTACTAATATAGCTCTGAAGCGTTTATTGTAAAGTTAATTCTAACCTCATAAGGTAAGCCCTGCAATGAGTGACAGAACGCAGCGAAAACGACTTACTGGACTGCTTTTCTCGCAGAAGCTTCTGTGTAGCTACAAAGCAGAAAGGAAGAGAATATAAAAACTTCGGGAAGGAGAAGGAATTGCTGTAGGTAAAGCAACAATTTTGAAACCCATTTATACTCGGACACATTGCCTTTCACAAGAGCAACACACCAGGGTGTAACATAAAGCCAACAAACTTTGTAAACGAAAGTTCTATAGCTACCACAGGAAGGACAACTGTTCTCGTTCTGTAAGAACTAGTTTATAAAAGATTAAAATAGGTGGGACACAGGAGGGATAATGACAAACAAAAAGTAAGGTAGAATCCACTCAAGCAGAGTGATAATACACTGTCATGCACAGTAAAACCTATAAACCGCTACGACCCGGAATCAACAATGCCAACTACAACAAATCATCAGAAGAAATAAAACTATTAAGCATCCCTAACGGAAACACCTGTTGAGGGAACCGCAGCCCTAACATCTGCAACATTTGCTATAGCGGATTTTCCCTGCGATTCGCCACTTTTTCTCGCCAGCCTGAATAATCCCCCAGGCTTTAGCAAATCTCCAGATTCTTTACTCGGGTTTCTTCCTTCTTCCGCCGCAGTTGTTGAAATCACGTCGTCCACATCCGGAGTGCGATAGAATCGAACAAACGCCAGCCCGTATTGAGATTCTGTATTGAAAGGCTGTGTACAGTTGACTCTTACTATGTCCCATTTCTGACTTGAGATGGATGGAGTGAGCTCACTACCAGAAAATATACGCACACGATTGAGGGAGACGCCTTTTTTGGCATCAGAAGGAGACATAAAAGATGAGGACGGTAGCAAGAGCTCAAATTCTGAAGAATCGGCTCGAGATACTTCGACTGAAATAAATGCAGACGCCTCGTTGCCTATGTCAATGCGACTGAATTGAATAGGACAAGCAAACTTGAAGGTGACAGATGCATGCTTCGCACCAGCTTGCTGACATTTCCATTTGGAAAAGGCACTGACTTTAAGTAGATTATTGGCAGGGTAGGCCTAAACAGAACACGTGACAGTCAGATTCAATTGTTGAACTTAACTATACATCATAGAAAAAGAATCGCACCGAAGTAAGGAAACATTGATCCAAAGGCATGATTGATGAAAACAAAAGCAAAATAAGGCCAAATCACATAATAGCAGTTCTACTTTCTGAAAAGGATAAAAGCCACCATAGCTTAAACCCCCATCATTACTACAGACTACACAAATGCTTAAGAGAGTGCATCAAAGAACAAATTGAACGAACCAAATACGTGGCATGCCAAACGCAATAATTGGAAAACGGGGAAATCTCTGTACATGATCTTTCGAACTCCAAATTGCAGCACTAGTCCAACCAAGAGGAGTGGTACAAGCTACCAGTCCATGCTTCCTCAAGAATGACAAATAGTCCAACCCCATAAATGCAATACCAAGCCACTACAGTACAATTACCGACTTTCCGTGGCACCACTTAATGAAAATAAGGCTAATAGGTACCAGGAGCGAAAAGTCAGAAAGACGTAGTCTAAGATTCTGCAACAAGCATTTCGAATTCTTTATATAGATACCTTATCTTCGCTACTGAATGAGAGTACCCTCTCCGGCTTTACTTCGGGCATCACGGATCGAAGCACGAACCATGTGGGAAACTAGAGGTGCATCTAAACTACTACAAACTTCGACAAGATCAAAACAGGACGACAAAACAAACAAATAACTGATTAACTGTGATCCACCATAAATATGGAAATAAAAAAAGACAGCAGAAATCAACATCGATACAACTTTAGCTTGCTAGCTACGGATCCTGACAATTACTTCAATTATAAAAGTCCATTTCTGCAGATCGATGAAAACCAAATGCACTATTTGAGAGATGGATACTAAGAAACAGATCTGCTCTGTAATGGATTTTTGAAAGTATAAAATAATTCTTCTTGACTTAACTGAATTTACCAAATTTCAAACTGAATGTTTTACCGTCGACCAAACATGTCTCTAATTTTAACGAAACCAATAGCGCTCTCTTTTTTAATGGTTTTGTCTTGGTTATCAAAACCTTAAGGATCATTAATTAACCCTCTTCAAGTTATTTTAACATACTGGCACCTGGGTTACAGCAATAATAATGTAAATCAATTTTTTCTCACACTTTCATAGGACTAACTTTGTAACCAAGTAATGTGTCTTACATTAGCATGGCATGTGTTAATGCTCCTTTATCTTTTGCTGTACACATAGCTCCTTAAGACATCTGAAGCACTAGGCTTTAGAGGCCAATAAAAAACATATTGGCAATGTTGCATTTAACTGCTAACACAACTGTTTTTCCTGGTTTAGTGATTTTTCGGCCCGAGCAATTGTGATGCGTCCCCTACTTTGAGAATACGCATTACGTTCGTCTATTCAGACTTATTGTACCGTTATGACAATTAATAAACTGTATTAGCGCGAGGACGAGCCGTTTTACTCTCATGGTACTAAGGTCGTGAGAGAACTTTAACAACATCGTCCTATTAAAGCAAAGATGTACCCTATTGTTGAAAATATGTTTAAGCTTATATGCGTGTGTTTTTCAGAAAGTCAAGGGATTTACCTATTAGAGAATGAGATGTAATAATGAATTTCACGAAATCAAATGATGCGAAGCCAAGTTTCACACCAACATCGTATCCTTTTACGCCAAGCAGGCTTCCCCTTTGGACGACACTTACTTGAAATGATTTGCGGTCGAGAGTTACACATTTACATCCAGCGAAGCCAGGGCTTCGAATCACAAAACTTTGATTGAAGAATCATGACCAGGAGCAAGATGACTGTAATCAAACGCACTTTGACAGCTTCCTGCAATACTTGTAATTCTTTAAATACAGATTTTGGGCGTGAGGCGGGAACACAACTCAAGCCTACTAATTGACAAGAGCATTAATTTCAATCCTATAGAGTGAAGCTCTCACTTAGCCCTTCTTCATTTAGGCGTTATGGGTTTACTGCATTTGACACAATAAAGATGTTTAAAAACAATCCCAAGGAAATAGGAGGGAAAGCAAATGACAATACTTTAGGCGTTTCCTCTGTTTCCTTTTCCTCCTGATTATCATACCTGGTGTGAGAAGCTTGGACGTCTTCAGGATCCTTCAATGGAATTACGCAGCAGTTATTTGGTAGCGAATTGATAACAGTTAGGAGAAGGATCCCTCCGCAAAAGAAGGGGGACTTATTCTCTACTAGACGCAAATCGGTCCCACGCCCCTCAGCAACAAGGTAATTTTAAGGGAACATATTCTAAAACTTTATTTACCATCGAAAAAAAGCAAAACCTAAGCCGAAATACAGTACTATGGATGAATAACTTAACCTGAAAACCTTTTATAACATGCAGTCGGAGTTTCTGTGGTGCCAAATGAGGAATCCGGTTGCATTTATAGGGAAGTGCTGTCTAATATCTGCAGCACCAACCAAGAAGAGTTTTAAAACTGCTGTAAAACTTTTTAATAATTTGCCAAAACTGAAGCAAATAAAGTTAGAGAAATTTCTTCCTACGATTTCTTGCTAATGCTTTAAACAAAAATAGTTGACAACGAATATTTACACAATGCTCTAAAAAGCATATTCTCCTCATTATATTGTTCTTTAGTGTACGTACCACCCTATTTACCTTATTATTGAGGCTAGCACATGCTTATCAATGACTACAATCCTTAAAATTTAATATAGTTCAAGGTCGTATTTACTCTGCTGATTGGTGGTGCCCCTCCTTGACTAGGCGGCCACTTATCACGTTTTGGTTTGCTTGTAGTTCCTCATTACTCTTCACGTGGTATGTAAAATTATGATATAATTGGAACTAAGTATTCTTAACGGTGGGTTTTAAGTACTTTGTCCAGCGTTGGAGTCGATGCGTACGCGTAATTGGTCTTTTGGTCGCTTCACTAGGTTCTGCTGTAGAAAGGATAATCATAAAGCATTAAAATGATGAACCACACTTACGTACCTATTTAAGATATCACGCTCCTGCCGACGTTTATCTTGGTTAAGCTCTTACTGAGTCCTTACTATCCTTCCTCAGTCACACGCACACGGCCTCGCTTAAACTGTGCCTGTAGACGAATGCTGAAAGTATGTTCATGGAACATAAATGGCATCCGTTCCTCTACAAAACCGTTTAAGTCTCATCTTGATATGCTTGATGCTGATATAATCTGTCTCCAAGAGACGAAAGCCGGGCGTACCTTCTCTTTTTGAAAGTAAACAAGGAGATATTTAGGTGATCTCTCAGCAGACTACAGCCGAGTAGATGAGTACAATGCGTATTTTTCTACTTGCAAAAAGAAACCCGGATATTCGGGTTTGTTAAATGCTAGCAGGTTATTTTACAATCGCAGGCGTTTGTGTCTTCTGTAGAGAACCTCTTAGGCCACTTCGGGCCTATGATAGTTTATGTGCAGTATTTTCTGATCGTGACAAACGTACAGAAGTTAGTAGTGACCTTGATGCTGAGGGGCGGGGGGTTATTGTTCAGTTCGAAACGGACGTGCATGGGAGATTGCTTTCTGTAGTCAGTGTTTACTGCCTGCAAGTTGATCTAGGAAATGAGGATCGTACGAAATACAGGGATCGTTTTTTGAATCTCATAAAGTTGGTTGCTACTAAACTAATAGCGGATGGAAGGTACGCTCACTTGTTTCGAATGAAAATTCACTATAGCTATGTTGTGATGGCTGGCGACCTAAACATTTGCCACAAATCCATTGATCATTGCAGCTCGGAAGATTATGAGGTAGCTTTGGTGATTTCCTTTCAAAATATTTTAACACAGAAATTACAAAGGGGTCCAATTGAGTGGCTGAATGACCTGCTTGTGGAGCCGGAGTCTGCGCTAAGAACTGAGAATTCTGCCCGTATGGCTGACGTATTTCGGTCTGTCCAGACGTTTTATGCTATCCTTGCTCTTGTAGCCTTGCCCATCCGGTTCGACGGGAAGCCTTCACCTGTCGGAATTCGCAAATTGGTGCACGTGAGACAAACTATGGTACTCGCATAGACTATATTTTTTACGACAAGGAGCTTGCAACCCTTCTATCCATTTGTGAAGCTGTAGCGGACATAATGCCAGAGGTTAAGGGCTCGGACCACTGCCCTGTGTGGGCACTCCTTCCTCTCACCCTGTCCATCAATACTAATTCACCCCTGCCACCATCGTGTTCTCACTTTTGGCCTCAATGTCAAAAACGGCAGTTGCTACTATTAAGTTTTCTGAGGAAGAATGAGAAGACTGATGCGCTTACTGAGACTACTGTTGATGGCCGCGACAATCCGTTGACCAACATACATAAATGCAAGAAGTTTAAGCAGACGCGTCTTGATTTTTGTAAGTTGTGTTGTGGGGAGGACTGAATTCGAGTAAAATTTGATTTGATTAATGCTTGATCATTCTGAAACTTGTCTTGCCTAACTACTCCGACTTTGTTATTCACAATTAAACTAGGAATCTTACTTTTTAACTCCCTCAGCGTATCTATTCTAGGTGCATCCGAAATAACTTTTTTACGAAATTTTAGCTAGATTTTTGCTTAAAGTATTAATTATGTCTTTTACGAGTAGATGAGTGCGCTAAACTACTTTAAAAAGGCCACCTTTTCTGTGATCCCGTTGCAGCGACGAAGCAGGGAAAGTCTGTCGTTCTGGAAGGGGAAGAAGTGAGGACATTAAACCTACAGTTGAGACAGCGCGATGAAGGTGAGCATCGAAAAGCAACAGTCTCAGCATGGCGAGACCTCTTGGATGGTAGTAAGAGACCTCTGAGGGGGGCAGGGGCGACACCCCTCTGTACAGGTCATGGGGAGCCATGCGTTTGCTGCCGAGTGAAGCGGAAAGGTTCGCTGCGCAGGGGTCAGGAGTTTTGGGTCTGTGCTCGACCTGTAGGGGCAGCCAACAATCTTCTTGCTCGATGTAACACTTTCATCTGGAAGTAGCGTGCTTACGTACCGTCCGTCTTTCCCATGTTTTGTAGAGCGTGCCTTGATGGATCATGTAGAAATTAAAAATACATGTTATAGGCTCTCTAATTTTATCAAGTGGGCTGCGGGAGCTTATTTTTCATATGCAAATGGGACCAACCGCACAACTTACTGCATTCTTATCAAATTGGGCTGTTAAGCGTTTGCTTAACTGTAATTTCATGCGCAACGAAAAACCTGCATGTATTGAGGTAAATAACACCAGCCAGGGGTCGGATCTGCCGTCGTTTCTTTCATGAAGGTACCTAACATTACCGTTTCTTACGCACGACACCTCGTTTTGATTGCATGAAATTGTAGCGGCATCTCAGATTATCTTTATCATAACTCTGAGCAAGCCCCTCCAGGGACCATGGATTGGGAACTCCGGGTACAATACTGTATTGGTTACGTTTGTCCCACTGCATGTGCATCGGCGACTGTACAGAGAATCTTCGGTTCCACCTCCTGTGTTCTTCGTGAAGCGAGCGTGCATCCAGGTTCCACAAATACCGTGATGGAAACAGACAATTCGCGTAAAATTGTTCTTTTAAAGACTCAGCATGACCGTAGAGAACGGACTTTGACCATCGTGAATTATCCAAGGAAACGCTCACCTCCAGTCAACAGCGAAATTGATGTTTGCCATTTATTATAACAATTTGGGTGTCATTACTTTGAACGCCGCATATGGATGAATTCACTTCGTAGCGTCGCGAACTTGTGTCTAAAGCATAGGAAAGCTCGAAGGCCAAGAAGTTAGTTTTTAGATCCATTATCCATTAATGCTCCTATTTAGTTTTATTGTAAAACAATGTTAGATGGGAAAGACTTTTAACAAGGTTGTTGTAATCAGAGGAAAGCTGAGGATATAAATAAGCAGGAAAGCTATGATCAAACTAGGACCAGTGGTATCGGATCGATTGGATAAATGCATCGATAGTCCAGGCAGCAGTGAGGTCAGCGTGATTCAGGGCTGAGCGACGACCACAGAGGCCTTCTCTACTGCAGAGGTTACAGTAACAGCGGCGGTGCTATTAGTTGAGATGGGGAAACGGGGAAAGATGCGGCGGGGCGAAATAGCCGACTGGACGGCAGGCAGAACGGCTGAAGGGTCTTGCGCGCTCATCTTCTCCGTCAGTGGTAGTGAGGTTACCAAGCCAGCTACCGGCGAGACACTCTCCTCTTGGGTACTACCACGTTTACTGCGCCTCGAGAGCATTCTGAACTTCTGCATGCGGTCGAGCACCTTAGCGCTACGCGACACCACCGGCTCCTGGCACCGCATGAATGGCTGCCAGCGAAGGTAATAGCTCTTCCACAACTCCAACCGGTATGACATCGAAGAGGGAATGATCAAGCGATGGCCCGACACCTCTGCCGGTGTATAGATGGGGTTTAAGTAGGCCTTGATGTTAGAGTTTATGTAGCCCCATAGAGAAACTGTTTTTGTACGGGCAAAGTTGTTGCGCGCTTCACACTCTGAGTCGAAAAGGAAGGTTCCGAATCTGCTGGCGTACAGCTCGTCCAGGATGGTGACAAGGAAGTGTTCGTTAAATTCGAATGAGGCGGGAAACTGGGTCATCATTTGCCAAACGCAATCAATGAACTGAAGGAAAATGGGCGAACGCTCTTCGGGATTGGAGGTCCCAACTTTGGTGGAAGTTGGTCCAGCTGTGAGGGTAGGAGAGGTGTGAGGGAAGATAAGGTTACCGCCATCAGCAGGGCCACCAGTACGCTGACAGAATTTATGACCGAAAGAAACCCACTCCTTCTCTACGAGAGTTTGGAATCCACGCAAGGTACGATAGTAGGGATCCAGCATCAGCATCGCAAGACTGGTTACTTGCGGAGTGCGGTCCCAACCATCTGAGCAATGGACAAGGATGGACGATTTGTGATTTTCAATCTGCAAGGGGATGCATTTGAGTTGGGTTTATTTTCTTCAGGCTGACTTTGTAATAGTATTTAAAGAGAGTTGACTGAAAATTCGATTTTAAACAGTCCTGTCTGTAATCCCACATAAATGCTTGAAGAGCTCCAACGATTAAATGACGTAGGTTTATTGAGTTAGGCGTTAAACACTGAACTGGTAATGAAACAGGTGGGCTGTTTCGCACACAGTCCAGCGTTTAGCAACAATGTACCCAGAGGGAAAGCTGATTTATTGTGGGGAAAAATTTGGGGCATAACTTTCAACTAGCATGAGCATTACAGAAACCTTTTATTGAAAAAATTTTTACTTATATTAAATTAGTAGCAGAAGTACGTGCTTGATCAGCGGCAGCAGCAGCAGCGGAGAGAATCTGTTGCGTGTTGTAGAGCCACTTGGTGTCGTGGATGGTCTTGAGCCAGCTCACGTTATCCTGCTGAGTTAGAGTTACACAATTTATAGCGGCCATTAGCTTCGCAAAAGAGGCACGCATTGCGTGGAGGTTGGGGATATTCATGAAGGAGTACTGGATGTTGGTGTAGAAGGCCGGATTCTCCATGCCGCCGCCACGTCCACGGTTAACCACAGCCGTGAACTAGGATATCGAAATGGTGATTCGGCACGAGCTCACGAAATGTACAACCCATGGCGGACTAGGTCGAAGATACCAATGAACTTATTTCCCAAGAATATAACAAGAGAATGGTTGGAAGTTATGTCAAAGAGATTAAAAAAGCCTAGAAGTGAAAACTGCTTTTTGAACCAGTTGTTAGATTTTCATGGGCACTTAATTACGATGCAAGCAAGCGACAGGAGATGTTGACGTTCACTATTCAAGCATGTTTTGAAAAAACTGGACCCGCTAGAAGAGAGAATATAGCAACAATAAACATCGCAACCAAAACACTCAAATACTCTTCGATGTTTTTGTTAACGACAAAGGCGATAAATTATCACAAGCTTTTGGGCCTGCCGAAGAGTTGACAAAAGAACATGTGAAATAGATAAGGCATGCAAAAAAACAAAGACAACTAGAGAAAAGTGCACGCGTTGTCTGGCTTTAAGTATTCATTATCAGAGTTTTCGCGTACCCGTCGAGGGTACTACCTTACGTTGAAAGACCTCAATGTAATGCAATATGGAGCCAACAAAAGACGTAACCCGTCTGCCAATTCATGGAGACATTTTCATTTACACAAGGATGAAACAAAGACATTTCATCGGAGTCATTGTCTTCAATTTATTTTGCACTCAAAAAGCAGCGCCATACATACAGAAGTGAGGACTGAAGATGAAATGTACACACCCTCTTTGCCATTTGGGTTGGTGACAAAGAAATGATGAATACAGTGAGAATTGCGACGCGTAGTCAAAAACAAACCCCCAATCGCCATAGTTTTATACAGCGCTAAACCGTAGGAGAGGTCAACTTACCTGAGCAGTGAAATTTGCCTCAAATGAGAACAATTGAGGACACTATGGAAAGCTTCACCCTAGAAGCATATACATAAAGTTAGAAGCTGACGGAATAAACAGACATGCGGTAATAATAGCCTGCCTGTGCGGCGAAGCGTTGAGATTTCCAAATATAAGATCGCTTAAGAAGCCGGGCGCAGGGTAGCAGTTACAGAGCATGGATATGAAAAGCTTCAAATGAATCTATGCTTAAGCCAATGCACTATTGTGAAAACAAAGCAACACGAGGCACCAGTGTTCAATCCTCATATCTTCACAATTATCTGCATCAAGAGCGGCATTGCCAACAGTAACATGGCCTTGCAAATGACTAACAAGTCGGCATTGCTAGCTTCAACTAGGTTAGACAGATGCGTGATGTGCTAATATGTGAAAGCATTTTAAATGAGCAGTAAAAAGGGAAAATGCCCTACAGAAATTATTCGCTGGCTTCAAGAAAAGTCCACTCAAGCTCCAGCTGAATTTTAAGATGAGCCACTTTGCAGGAGAAATATGATCGTTAACCCATCGAATTATTATCATCATTAGTCTGCGTAAATAAACATTAAAGCATACAAGCACAATTTTAATCCTGCATTAGAAAAGTCCATCGTGATAAATATAAAATTTCACATGTAGCAGAAATAACATATCTCGTTTGGGGGATAGAGTAGAACACAGGAGCCCATAGAACTTCAAAAAATGGAAGAGGAAAGCCACAGCAGCCATTTCCACCTGCGAGAGCAATATATCTTAAATTTATGCCAAAAACAGGTGCTCTTGACTACCACGTATAGGTAGTCTCTGTGAGAATAGCATCGGTGATTCAAAGCGCAATGCTAGAACGAAAATAATACCGAACCTCTAGCTTGAAACCCGTGATTAGATAGTTTTGCAATATGAATGGGTCCAGCCACAAAAGGTTATATTTCTTCAAATCAGAGCCGTAATGATCATAAAGGATTAATTTTAAGCCTAAATGCAGTTTAACACAACTAATTCGAACGGCGTCGAATGGGCCACGGACGCTGGCTTGATAAGTGCATTGGTGGGGGATGCGTTCCGAAGGAACAGGGCTCCCCGCTAAACACATGCGCTGAAGAGGGAGGCTGTGGTGGCGTATGCATCGAAACTCAAAACCTCAGACCAACGCACTGACACATGAGATAAGCGATCAAAATAAACGTCTTCAGTGAAACTTCTTAATAAATCGTCAAGCAAAGCTCACTAATCATACAAAAAAAATTAGTACAAAATCAACCACGTTGAGGTAGATTGATAGCCAACACAAAATAAGCATGCAGTAACAAATCGACCTTAGACAAGACGTGATGGCAAAATTTTGAAATATAACACTTGACATAGAGTAGGGTGAGACAAAAATTGCTATTGAGATAGAGAGAACAGACCTGATGCCGCGCGTCAAAGACGAGGAGATTGACAGTGTTGGCATTGGCCTCGCGAATGCAGCGGATGAGCTCCTCGTCAGCCTCGTTACGACGGCCCTGGACACCAGCCAGGGGCTGGGCGGCGCGAGTGAGACTGGCGCGACTCTCGGGATGCAACCAAGAGAGCACTGGGAGGCGACCACGGGCCCGGTGCGGAGCACAGCTGATCAGCAAATCATCCGTTACTTTTGCTGGCACCACCAACACCTCCGGGTAGGTACGGCACAGCTTATAGCCCTCGTTCACCTAAGTCACACACACACACACACATTACGTGTCGAAATCCGAAGGCTCGTAAAAGCTGCGATGCAAACACAGTAAAATGGTTATTAAAACAAACACTAAGAAGCTGAGGATCTATTAATCACTCATGCAAAATGAGGAAACTTAAACTTTGTCAGGACAGATTTGACCAGACCTTACTTATCCGCCAGCCATTATTCATCACATTTTGTCTATGGTATTCATCTTCCGGACAGTAGACGTTCCAACCTGCTTTGAGGTAAAGGCTTTTGGAGATGCAGGCTTCACCAAATACATAGGCAAAAAGCGGCCGCGTCCTTTGGGTGGGATGAATAATATCGATGATACACTTACTCAATTCATCACGCGCTCTGACATCCTAAGGTAAGACCACGTAAATGAATGACAGAGTGCATACGGGCAAAACAAAACGAATTTGACGCATATCTTTGCAAAGAAGGAAAAGTCCCGCCTGCTGGACTATTTGATCAGTTTTAAACGAACGCTTCAGTTCTACTGATTGGATGGTGGTCAAAGGTACAGAGTAGAAGCTTAATCGTACTCCTCCATTGGCAACAAAGGAAAGGCGATAATTCGTCAGCTAGAACAAAAGGCGTAAGAACACGATTTGCACCGCACCTCAATAATGCCATTTGATCCGTCAGCCAGACACAAGCAGTTCTCGTACCTAGCAACTAATTCCTCCGCTGTCATCCTTAGTCACTGAATCGCCCTGATCAAAATGGAAAAATTCTTATACTAGTTTATCTAAAACTTGGAATGCAAACCCTAGAATCTACCACATTAGATTATTGATCGAAACGTTTGATACAGCAGTTAATTTGGAATGAGTAAATCATATTCACCTAAAAATATTTTAACATAACGTAAAACTTCCGATTCCCAGAAAACACGACCACATAAGAATCGTTAGGGCAGTGTATGATTGCATCAGATTAAAGAAAGTAGCAGTAACAAAGTGACACAAAATAACATTTCCGCAACAACATCTTCAACTGCGTGACAAAACACACCATAACAACAACCGAAATTTAGAGACTATAAGTATGTAATAGTGACAAAACTAAACACCAGCAACAGACCCATCGATTTCTAATCACAAAAATAATTCCGATACGGTCATAGCACACCGGAATCTGCTATTAGCTACAAATAACCATTGAACTTTACAAACCAGAACAACATCCAAGGCTTATCAGAGATGTATTTGAGCGTGCGCTTTCATAGGCAAAACTTTAAACATATTCTGTTCATCTCATGAAATAGGAAAATAACGACATTATTTGGCGTTGACACATTCATGATAAACATTCTGTGCAATTTTTAGCTAAAATTCATGGCAAAATTAAAGGTACAAAATTCTTAAAAATATTGAAAAACGAGTATTATGAGCACTAAAAAGGCATTAGCTGTTGTCAGAAGGACTCGGTTTTTGTAAACACAGATGCATTCTAATTGCCAAAGGTATCCAAACTTACCAACATTAATCGTATGATTTAATACTGCTTAAAAGGGTTATCGATTAATATCGCAATGCTATGACATTCTCACGCACTTCGAGTTTTGTTATGAACTCGGACTGCAGCGATGGACTCACTAAACACACATTTATGATTTAAAGACGGATAGGAACAATTGGCGAAGCAATAAAAACAACGAAAGTTGCGAGGGCCACCCTTTTAGACAAATCGACCTAGCTTTTACAAACATCCAACCCATCAAAACATCTGAAACATTTAAAAGACAAAACTTAGACGTAGTCCTTTCGAACTAAGACATCTGTAATACTTATTTTCTTTGGATATGCATTAAAGGTGAGAGGCAAGAAAATAATATAAACTTTGCCACAAACTAAGAAACACTTTTGTTTTAGCCAATTTCGTCACATTTCTTTAATCTTTTCCTTTCCCGATAAAGACGGAATAATGCCTGGCTTCGCGATTTTCTGAAAAATGCAGAAATTTACTTGCGTCATGTTGGTACGCTTACACCTAGAATGGCTTAGACTTTAGGTAAATTGCAAAATATTTTGCGAAATTTGTCATGATAGGACTTGTGACTAATTTTACTTAAATACATAAATACTTTGTTCAATTTTCCACCGCGCAACATAAACTCCCCGGCACTGGTGGGCATCGCTCTGACCTTTAGTGGGTCACATATAGCTTTATAAAACCTTTAATCATATGCTGCTTTTGGTGTCATAAGTTTTATTCCACTTAGAAATGGCTTCTACCTCGAATAATGCTAATCAGTCGCCACCTACGTGTATCATTGTTCTGGGTATGGCAGGCTCTGGCAAATCAACATTTGTGAAGAAATTGGTTGAGCATCTCAGCTCAAGTGAAAATAGTCAACCATATACAATTAATCTGGATCCGGCTGTCTATCATACACCTTACCACGCCAACATCGGTTTGTGTTTTGCATGGGTCTTGTCTTATATACATGTTGTTTAGATATTAGAGATACTGTTAACTTCAAAGAAGTCATGAAACAGTATGGTTTTGGTCCAAACGGAGCGATCATGACATCGTTGAATTTCTTTGCAGCTCGTTTTGATCAGGTTTTAACTCTCATCAACAGGAATGCTTGTCGCTGTCGCTATGTGGTTTTCGACACTCCTGGGCAGATTGAGGTTTTCACTTGGTCCGCTTCTGGAATGATAATAACCGGTGCATTGGTAGGTTTGCCACAACTTTTTCGACTCCATTTTTAGGCAGCTTCGTATCCCACGCTTGTGATTTATACAGTGGATACACCTCGCAGCCATAATCCTGTTACCTTCATGTCAAACATGCTCTACGCATGTAGCGTTTTGTATCGAATGAAACTACCCTTCATATGTGTTTTTAACAAGGTAAATTGTCAGGCAGCGATTATTCTTCTCTACTCGGACATCTTGATACATGTGAAATTACCTTGATATCTAATGGTTTACTGACGGTTCAGACATCGAAAACTTCGTCTTGACTAAGCGATTTGTACTACATTTTCGCTGCAGACAGATGTAATTGAGTGTGATTTTGCAATTGAGTGGATGCGAGACTTCGAGGCTTTCCAGAAGGCGTTGGACGTCCAGCGTTCAACCGCGCTGGGCTGTGTAGACTGGGTCGACGGGCCTTTTGCGGACAGTGATTCGTCACAGTATATGACCAGTCTTACCAACTCTATGGCTCTTGTTCTGGACGAATTCTACAGTGATCTAAAGAGCTGCGGTGTCTCCTCGTTCTCTGGTGATGGTATGCCGCGCTTTCTTGAGTTAGTAAAGGATGCTACAGCAGAGTATTACAATGTAAGCTTGTTCAGTGAGCGAGATCTGCTTGATATTGGAAACACTTAACCTTCTCTGGTGTTGTCTTGAAATACCGACTACTTTAGCTTAATGTTACAAAATTGTTTTTGTTCGTAAAACTTGCCTCATATTGTGGGGAAGATTAAGCATGTATATAGATGTTCCCATGTCGTGGCTTCATGAACTTCTTTACTTTAATAGGAGTATTTACCTGCACTTCGGGCCAAAAGGGTTTCCAGAAAGTATCATAGGTCTCTTCTCAGTCGAAAATGCGGTATGCCCATTTGATTCATAAGTAAATTTTCACTCGGTAATGAATCCATAACGCTATTTCATTTAATGTCGGCTCTGGGTTTCTGCTTAAAATGCGAAAGTTAAACAGGGTGTTATGTGGTCGTAATTAATGTCAGTCGTTTCCTGCTTTTACTTGCTTCATATCAACCAGGGATTGCATTCTCTCAATTATTCTTGAATGGGCTTTCCATAAAATTAGATGGTTAGTGTTTGGTCCTTTTCTCAAAATTATGTACTCTGACGAACCAGGCGGTGTGGATGATGAAAAGGGCAGTGTAGTGGACAGCGATGATGACGAAGAGGAGAATGACTTGGATAGAGAGGGGGCAACGCTCCGTGTGAAACCCATGCTAGTCGACTTGGTGGGACACGATGACAATTCCCACTCCGATCCTCTCGTCCATCTGGATGGAGTCGAGCAGAAGCCTGATGATGAAGACCAAATGGACGGTTCGTTTATGTTTCCTTTATATTCACACCATTCATGAATTTGTATCATACCTAATTCACTTTCACGTTCCACCTTAGATGATACTTTTCAGAAGAAGTGCACAATATCATCGCCCGTGAGGCCGTCGTGAATATTGCTTATCCTCCATGTATATTTACCGTATTTTAATAAAACTATGCTATGTGAACAAGTACTGGGTTTTTACTTTATGTTTTGAACGCTTCATTGGGTACTATTGGACCTTTTCTCATCAAAATTCAAACTCTTATTTAATCAATCGTTAACGAGAACTTTGACGAACAGCTTAACGTCAAATGTCGTGTTGTTGTACTTGCTATATTGACTTTAAAATGTTTCCTATAAACAGGGTTTCATACAAAGTCGTAGTTCTATTATCTTGGATTTGCGCAGTGTTCTGAGTGTAGATTTGGTCTTGGCAAATTCGTTCTGCAGCTATGAGAAGGTGAAAAGCCAGAAATAAGGTTTTTGTTATGGATGTGGTTAGTTCGTTGACGCTTTTTCAGGGATGATGACTGACTTGAGTGAACTAGAACGAGCAATGCTTAAGCGTCTGGCGGAGCAGGAGGGGCCACATTTCTGCCACCAGACACGAGATGAGGTCTCGCTCTCAGTGGAGGAGAAGGTCAATCTGGCTGGTGACCTGCTTAGACGCAACCCTGGCGAGTTTCTCGCACGCCATTACAGATTTCTTTGCTGGCCAGAGGATGCCGAGTGTTTTCGCGACCTCTGGGACAACTACACTGTGCGGTACTACCTCAAGGAAGTGGTCGGAGTTTCCCCTCCCTCTTCGGCTTCGGCTGACGCGGAGGCTGTGAAGGTTGAGTGCGAGGCTCTTCGGCGGAAAAGAAAACTGCGTGCTAAAAATCGACGCCTGGTGGTATGCCCTGAGTGCACTTATGCAGGGAGTCGAAGAGTCTTTCACAGAATAGCCTTAAACTTCTCAAGCACCGTATTAATCCAGCTGTTGGTAAACCTAAGTTATGGAATGGAATGGTTTAGGCCGTAGCTAAGGTATAGAAGCAGAGTAGATTAATAATCAGCGATACGATGCGGCCAGATAAGTAGTATTGAAAGATTGAAAAGGCCAGGATCGAGAAAGCTCTTATATGCCGAGTTTGGCGTTAGATCTGGGAGGGTGGAGCCAATGTGCAAAATTGAGATTAAAATTGCACAGCGAAGGTTTGAGACGATAAACATACGGTCCAAAACCATCTTTCGATGAGTCATTGATATGCAGCTTATGTATGCTTTGAAGGTTTTTCTTTCTTGAGGCTTTGCGTCGAATGGAGGCAGAGGCGAGGGCAGACCCGACTGAGGGTTTCTTCTCGGATGAGCAAATGCGTGAGCGCGCGCCTGAATTGTGGGAGCACATGGTTGGTCGGTATCTCAGTGATACGGACAGACGTGCTCTTTTGGGTCACCAATACGAGTCTTTTAGCGGTATGCTTCTCTCTCAATTGCTCGACAATGAAGAGAGGCCCAACAGACTTGCTGACAACCCTGAGGTGGGACAGCAGTTCTCTCATCTTACTTTTTTAGGCACGAATAACACTTCCTACTGATGTTTGGGGGTAGTGTTTGAGCTAGCTTGTGTAATTACATCTGGGGAAAACTTGTGTTTCCAGTCAAGGCATCACTACCTTTACCCTTATTTGAGTCGCTCTATTTCACTACATAATGCCATCCACCCAGTGATTCGCGGTCTTCTAATACGGACTATTTACTTTTAATCAAACGCGATGTATTTATTTTACACGATTCACATCTTCATCCAACGCAACTTACATGCCGACTGTTGTGATTACTTTTTAATAGCATAAAATAGGAATTGTAGACTACCTACTTTTGGAAATGCTAGGGTCGGTAGCCTGCGGTTAGAAGCCATGATGAAAAAATCGAAGAAAGCTATAACATGCCATTATAGTTAACGATAATGCTATAGGGTGATTCTGATGACTCTGAAGACGCTGAATTTAACCGAGATCGGTGGAAACCTCGAAAGCCATCAGGTTTGTTAAACCGTTTGAGACCGAAGTTCCCTAGTATTCGCAGAGCAAGAGCGCTCGCGGCAGGAGTTTAGAGAGATTATGCATTCCCACTTCCTTGCTGGACTCGACGAGGAATTCAACTACGAGTAAGTTTCCATTACCTTCTTTTGATTATAGTTTTTACTGCAGTACTGAAAGCAGTCACCAGAACCGATTGACGTATAAAGTGACTTTGTTTATCCCACCCAACACATCCGCCTTTGGCCGCAATCCGATTTTGTAGCACGCGGGAGAATTTTAACACTGCTGGTCATTCTCTCTGTTCGCGGATAGTCACGATAAGGCATATTACACTCCATTAGTAATCCCTTATGATGGCAAAATTATGTATAGTTCCGTTGTGTAGTGTACGAGTGCAATCAAAATACTCCCCAAATTGTGACGCAAGTGGAGAGCCATTAACCTTTAGCCTAGGGAGCTTTGTTTTACGACTAATACTTATACTCACTACTCTTTTAAGTGCCATTGACAATGACTCAGCGCTTGATGATGAAATGGAAGAACTGGTTCGTGATGCAGAAGAAATCTACTTTGACTCTGAGAGCCCTTCCGCAGCCCCTCCCGATGATCATTCCGACTTGGCACATGGCACGAATTCCACGAGAGATCGCATTTAATTCTACTGAGCACTCATTTTACTTGCCGTGCCAGTTCCTGTTTCAGACATTATTTGTTTTGAGCATGCTTCTACAAGAATTTTCACGAGCATAAATCCTCGGCTCTGGATGGGGTTTTGCAACAACTACGGGATGTTCTCAAGGCAGCTAATGTAATTTGCACCATGGCGCTAACGCAGAAATACTTGACAAGCATTCACGCTAGAACCACCACTGCCGGGCGTCTCAGTCTGTAGAGCAATGTGAGACCCTTTAGAAGTAATTTTCTCCCGACCATGGCTACTCAACGTACTTGGCTTATCTGGTTAGGATGCTAAAGAAGAGTGATATGGACAGGTATTTCGAGTGCATTTGAAAAAAATTTCGGGAGGCGGGTTTAACAACAGTTTTCTCGATTATTTTAGGATGGTATGTGCAGATTTGGAGTGACTGCTGACCACAGCTGCGAGAGGCTGCTAGCTCCACGGGATGTACACCGTTAGTAGATAAGGAAAAGGCATTACCTATAGTAGTTGCATATATTACTAGTATAATCACAGCTGTACAGGCGCACAAGGGGTGATATTACTTTAAATCTAGAGTCCAAATGATGAGGTGCACCACCATCAGGATCAATGGCTGCCAGGCGACGAGGTAGCGGATGGCGTCCAGGAGATTGCCGAATAGAAGATGAGGTTTCTCCCATCTTTCATTACCAGTGAGTTAAGGTTAACAGTGGGTTGGGTGCAAACGAGAAGTAGCTGCATAAATACCACAGGGAGGGCAGCAGTTGTGCTGATGCGTTGGAGGCATTCACAAGATTAAAAAATGGCTAACTTGGCTCGGGGATTACTTTTTACTGAAATTTGTAAATTTTTGATTCATTGGCGGTACCTAGACTTTCATAGTGGAGAATTATTCCCGCGAATCCCCCATGGAGTAGTGAAATGCAAGGCAAAAACATCTCAAAGGTTCGAAAATCATGAACAAACTTATCAGCAGCAAATGAGAAGATCTGAATGTATTTTTGAGGCTATTAATAAGCATCGAAAAGGAATTGGAGTAGTGCATGGCCCTTGTAGAGGTGTGGGCAGGAGGCGTATGCTCAGTCGCATAGGGTGAACGGTGCGAGCACGCTTTCTGGCGGTCGACAAACGCAAACAGAAGGGATCAGCAATGGAGTCGTCCTCGAGCAAACATTTGAAAAATAAATACGATGATGTACATCTTCACAAAAGTATATTAGCTCAGCGACCAAAAAACGAGTATTGAAAAAGAGCCCAACCGTTCGAGGGAATATGAACAAAGTTCGGCCGCCGAACATCACTCAGAGTAATGGGGCAATTTAAAAACATGATCCAGGAAAACAAATTAAGCAGCAGATGAGACGAAATACGGCAAAAAACGATTAACAGAATCAATGGACTCTTAGTAGCAGGAAGAAAATAACTTGAGTGGACTGGAGATAAGAACGGGCTTAAAGTACCTAAATTCACGGTAAAGAACAACCAGCAGAAGAAATTAATCCATAGAAAAAGAGTTGGCATTAATTTTGTAGTCATAACTTAGATGTGATTTTAAGAAAAAGGATACGGGTTTTTTATGAGCTTGTGAAGGTTGACCTTCTCTTTGCAGTATGGGCACGTATCCTTCTTCCCCACAATACACCAACCTCGAAGACAAAACTCATGAAAGCTAAAAAAAGCTCTGAAGTTGGAAATTGCTAAAATAATATGAACTACTGTATAATAAGTCAATTGGATTGAATTAAGGACATAAAACATATAGACCTCGACGATATTTTTTGCACAGTTTGTAGCAAGAGTATTAAAAACCGGCTCAATAATAGTACATTTAGTGGGTAAAATAGGCTGAGATACGAAATCCCAAGATAAAGTAATCAAGGCCAGAAAGTCAAGCAAATGCGATAGTATAACTACATTACCACAAGAATAGGGATAAGACAAGCGACTTACACATGTGAACAGTTGAGTCGGTACTTTTTCTCACCCTTGCCATTCAGCATAACGTTCGTACACAGAGCACATATGCCAGGGTCAATTCGCCTCAGCGGAATGCCAGTAGGTGTAAAATACTAAGTACAAAAATAGGGATAAGACAAGTGATAAAGATTTTAGAAAAGAAATTAGGAGCTTACACTAATATGAGCAGCCATTTTATCGGTACAGACTTCAGCGAAATCTCGCGCGACAAGTCCATAGTAGACACCATAAAAGAGAGTCAGTCCACCAACAGGAATGGCAAAACTTGGGTCGATGAGTGCGGGAATGAACAAAGAAAAGAGCACGAGAAAGTACCCGCCCACCGACCCAGCATAAGATATTTTATGGACAAGCAGAAACCACCAATATACGCGCCTTGAAACAACGAAGCAGGGTAAGCAAGAAAAGTGCTAAGTAAAGAGAAAATGTAGACCTGAAGTACCTCGGCGTAGATGTCGAAATACGCGGACATGAACTTAGATAAACCATAACTCCGGTGACCAGTGAAAAAAATAACCATACTGTCATGAATCGGAAATAGAGCATGTAAGAACTGTAGCACATCGGAACAATCCACATCCCAAGAAGTGTGAGTAGATGGTACGATTTGGGATGGTATTGCTTCCAGGCCATCAGAGCAAATTGGGCACCAAAAGTGAAGAAAATGAGAATCAAAAACATCTCCAAATGCATAGCTTCATGACCCTTGTGCTCCTCATGTATTTTTAAATGTTTCAATCTTGCAGCTTCCTCGACGGAAACATTTCTTAGGTCATAAGTCTGAATGGAAATCGTATTAGAAGTGCACAGGAAATCCTACAACATTATTTACGACAATCGCATTGTCTTGTTTTTCCATTACACGTACTCGCACTAATCTAAAGCATTTCACACCAAAAACTACAGGCCTCTCTGAGTAGCCAATGAGGAACAAGGTATTATAGCCTATGAAAATCCTGCAATAGTAATAATACTAGGCGCCCCATTTACCCTCATTTACATACCTCAAAATTTGTGCATTGCGTTCCAAAAAATGACGAACTGGGGTAAGCTTAAGACTAACTGCAGCGTTCACTATATTCCTGTGGATCGATAGTTGCGTTAACAGTTGCCAAATGAAGAGTAACTCAAGTGTTTTTAGAAATCGTAACGCGAGAATGCACTAAGATTAGGTGTTACTTGGAAAATTGGTGGCAGTCTCGCTGTATGTCCAAAAATAGAGCAGCCGTCGAAAACAAACTTTGACTAATGTAATAGTAAGCTAAATTACCTCGGGGAAACGCTTGCTAGTGAACTACGCAAAAGCAGAGTTAATATTGGCTTGCCTCGAAAATATCATGCTGCAAGACTGGAATTACAAGCTTGTCTGCATTATCCGAAATGTATTCAAACAATATTCTGAATCGCTATGATAGCGTCGCATTTTACAGAGGTAGCCATTGCCATGACAGTCTGTGCTGCAGAGTGGGAGTGCATCCTTCCGGGACGCTAATTTCCGCATAAGTAATGGCAGCATTTAACAGAACGGCGAACCACTGCTACGTCCAACCCTCCGCCCTATGTCGACATTTTCAATTATGGATGATCTACTCATCACCGAAGGCTGCAGACCCCGTCTTCAGTACTTTGCCTCCATCCGCAGCACATAATAAGCTAACCAGTTGTTGATATCCGATTTCTTCCTCAGCTACTTTTCAACACCCCAAAAGTCGGAGTCTAAAATGATTATGACTACGATATTCCAACACTGGTGGTAACCAAGATCTACTGGAAGTATGAGTTACGGATCCCGACCGTAAGCACCTATGAGCGGTAGCGGTTACTGTATGGGAACTCCATGGCTTGCTTTTGGAAGCAATAAGGAATGACACTGCATTGATCACCCTAGGCTAATCAAGGGTAAACAGAATTTAAACGGCTGTTACAATATTGCCTTCCGGGCTTTATTGAATGACGAAAAATGATAGACCAAAGGGAAGAAAGTATGCCCAAACAGAAGGATCGAACGTCAAACTCACTTAAAAAAATATAACATGGGCCAATTCACATCGCCCTCTGTTGCAACATCTATCAACTATGTAACAGACTATTGGTAATTGCGCAAAGGAAAATGTGAAGAGATCAACTGCTATTGATGCCAAAAGCTTGCAAGAAAAACACTGGCGCGATGGGGCAAACGAACGCAGGACAATAAATGCCACAGACATACACACCTGGACAGGTAAATAGTTTGGATGAGTGGAAAGACAGAGGTTTAAAATACGATGAATTGTGTTTGTATTCTATCTTCTGGGGGACAGATGAGATGTCGCTCTTGATTGACCGCTAAGGCATTCGTCTCTTGTCGCTGACGTAGTCGAGACACAAACCGCGGGTTCGCCGATTCCTGCAGCCTACCTATCGATGCAATCGTAAAGGCTTGAAAGTGCTTATCCAACAGCCCCTGCAAGTCAGGATCAACTTCCGCTTGCGACACGTGGAGGGATTTGGGTGGCGGCCTCTGCTCCACAGCTAGCCCATACAATGCACGGTAGCAGGTAATCTCTGGATCGGATACTGCTTTTCGAAGATGAACCAGACGATGGAACATTTTGTTGCTGCGGTCGTCATATGAAAAACTTCGAGGGAGCACACATTGGTCTTCTCCGGCCATAATCGGGTGGGATAATTTCTGTTAGTGAATGACACATTATTAAATTAAAAAGGCTACATTCGGCCTGCTACAGTCATGAAAAAAAGGTACTACCATTGGACTGCCATTGCTCTGTCCGTGGATTTCAGATGGAAAAGATAGACTACGATGAAACAGGTCTCTAGGAAGGGGTGAGGAGGAAGGCCTACTAACAGAAGTGGCGATGGCTAGTTGAAGCACCTTTCTGCGGTCCACGTCTTCTAAATGGGCGGGAACAGAGCGTGAGTGGCTTAGACAAATTCTTAATCGGTGTGCTTTCTCATCCTCGTCGTCATCTCTTTCCACCCCCTCGTCCTCGTCCTCCTCCTCCTCTTCGGCTGCAGTGGAGGCCGCCTCTTCTAACTCGTAGATTAAGTCGGAGACTGGGTAGAAATAGAATACAGTGCAACGTACTGCCATATCGAGTCACATTGGCACGTATTCAAAGAGAATATGCCTTATTTATGGACTGGAAGAACCTTAGAACAGAAAATTCAGACTCATCCATTTAGGAAGCATGGATGGGGTTATAATCGCGGCATTGTTTGAGAAAAAAGCAAAATAATAATTCCTCGAAGATGGGGACGGTAAGCTCCAACACGGGCAGCTAATTACACGGTCAATTGTAAATGCTGGAACAAAGTATTTGTTAAGATGTGATAGGAAGTACAGAAGTGTGAGTGCGCGTAGAAATTCATCAAAGACTAGATCCGATAATACTCAAACAATCATTTCAAACAAATATTCTCATTATTCAAATTCAAACCAAATCACAATGATTGCCAATTGTGAAACGGTGAAACTAGTGGGTTAAAATGGATAAATGTTGAAAGCTAATCGCTAACACTATTTTCAGATAATGCTGAGCGAAAGTATAGGGCACTGGGGTCGCATAGAGTTCATCAGGTCGTGAGGCAAGAATGCGATAAGGAATATGGAAGGCTAATAAAAATGCCAAAAAGAGCAAGCGTACTTGAGGAGCAATGGCTGGGTTTTATGATGCGTGCGGGCACATCATCTATATCGGAGCCGAGAGGATGTTCAACTCCATGTTCTACGATCTCACTCATTTCCCCCGACTCTTCTTCTCCGTCCGTCTCTTCTACTGTTGCTGCTTTAACACACTCTCTATCCAACTAAAATAAATGAGACGAGGGGGTGCATTTGTGATAGTACTCCTGCAAGTGAGTTGTTCGAAAAAAAGAAAAACGTTTGGTAAACCAAAAAGCTTCCTCATTCTAAAAGGAGCATTAACAACATTGGTGGGCTGAATATCACGCGTCCTTGTACGAGATCATACATACAACCTTGATCTGGTTTCCACCATTGGCAGAGCGGTCGTTCAAATCTATGCAAAGCTACCACCAAGAGTGTCTTAAAAACAAAGCTTTCAACTAAAATGATTTGGACCGCATGAACTTGAAAAACTAGCTGGTAATTATAAACCTTTGATTTTTGCCAATGATCAAAATTTGTAAGCATGAAAAATCATATGAGCTGGTACACTACTCGAGCCATTTACGCGAGAAGACAGCTGTCCGTTATGCTCGGCTGAACCATGGGTAGCGGGAAAGACTTTTTCCACAAGCGGCAGAGACTGCTTCAGCATCCGTCCAAAGGACCCTTTTATGCCCTGTGAGAACGGACACCATCGCTTGTCAAAATTGCAAGAGGTATGAGAATGGGGTAAAACAACAACAATATCCTGAACGAGAGAAATAGGACAATATAAGAAATGCAAAATATTATAAGTAAATAAGGTTTTTCAGTTATCCTTATGTGCAGCTCAACGAAAAATTGTGAATTTAACTGCATTTCACGCAAAGTTCGTCCCATTCCAAACACAGACCTTCTCGACTTGAGAGACATTTGAATGACGTGTAGGTTTTGCGGAGGTCTTCATTCCCAAGACGCGCTGACCCGGCTCGGAGGAATGGTTGCGGTTGACCATAGAGACGCGCCGGGAGTGCCGATGACGGCGATGTGGACGTAGAGAGAGGAGAAAAGGATACAGGCAATCGTGATGCTGCTGCAGGGCATTGCAGACAGTGGGAGAGAGGGGTCGCGTAAATTTCGTAGGCAGTGGAGACGTTGAAACCCGCTGTATCACAGAATTACCTGCCACTCGCGCCTCCGATGATGCCGACGCTTCCAGATTGATCGGCAGCTCTAAAGGAAAATATGAAATGAAATTGAGGAATGGGGGCTAAAGGTTTGCAGTTTGCTTATTTGTAGGACATTCACTCGCAAAAGCAATCACTTCACAGCCAAGTATCAACAAATAGGCGTGAAAAAACATTAAAATCTTGTTCTGAACAGATTAGACAATAAGCGACCAGTAGACTGATCGATGGATTCGAGGAGAACGGAGATGGATTCAGCAACGGCACGAAGGGCATCAGTGGCCTCTTCCATGCTGGAGATGGGGACCAGATAGTTGTTGAAGAGGCGAAAGGGAGCCTGACGTAAGTCCAGCCGGTGCTGGCTGCCAGCACTCTGTTGTGGAGGAAGGCGCTTGAGCACGGTGGACGGAATCGACACCATACTCTCTCCGCTAGCATCGTCGTTTGAGCGAAAACCCACTACCTGGGAAACAATAAATATACCCATGACTATTTTGATGGGCATATTTTAAATGACCCTTTATAGTCAGACTGTTTCTAATGCTGTATCAAGTGGATGCGTGCCTTGCAAAGTTATGATAAAGAATAGAGTGCAAACCATAGCAATAGTACTAAAGCCACAAAGTCACCTGAATGGTCAAATCAAAGTTTCCACCATTCCTAACTCTAATTTACAAACAAAATCATAGGCTAAAAAATTCGATAGAAAATGGGAATGTGTGGTGGTAAATACGCACGTCCCCACACCAACTTGGAAAAATTGCAAACGAGATAGTTCTCGCATAGTATGCACAGCATGACCCAAATTAAAAGAGCAAATAATTTCATGAGATATAGCTTGAGAGTGGTATCAGTTTGGTGTCCGGTAGGAGTTGTATAATATTTCAAAATGAATTCAGGAAAATCACCCCATGCATGACATAGTTATGAAGGTAGTAAGATTGTAAGGAAAGCGGAAGTCAAGGCTAAACTCATGCAAGACATCGTTCTTGTAGAAAATGGTCAAACCACCTTCATGGGGTGCCAAAGCAAATAAAATATAAGGGAAACAGGAACAAGGACAAAACATAGATATCGTTATTATGGCCATAGTGGCACCCACTTCTTTCGAAGAATCGTTGCGAAAAGCCATGGGAGGTTGATTGGAATTCGGAGACGTTATGGTAAAGTCAATATGCAGAACAGGAGAAGCCTGCTTAAAGAGAGCTGATTCAGTACCTACAATGTGACAGCATAAACAACATATCGAAGCATCGAAACTCGAGTTCATGGACTGAATTGGAGTCATTTACAAAAAATCAACGGAGTATGGAACTTTTCGTCATATCTGTATGCATAAGAAAGTTGAATATCACAAGTAATCAACCAACATGCAAAAACTGAAAAGTGCCACCCATGACCAATTATCATGCAGCACCCCCAGCATTGCAGAGAGCACTTTTATGCACACGATCTTTCAAGTTGTCCCTCCTCTCACATTCGGTGCTTGTGCCCAAAGCGCACTTTTAAGAGATTCACCAAAATGGTAACTTGTTTCCTCAATTATTCAAGAGTAGAGGCAACACCACATCGCATTTTATAAAATGCCTGGGAAATTCAACTTGAGGCATGTACATAATCATAGTTACATCAAAACGATTCTCCGTGAGAACAAATGGACTCATCTGAAATCAAAATATGTACAATATTAAAGTATTGCTGATAGCTACAAGCAAATATGTCTACCCAATTATAGTAGAAGCAGATACACGAATGTCTTTATATATTTTAAAGAAAAAATGGCGTATTAATGCAAATAGGGACGCCTTTCACTCACCAAGAGCGATGTGTTTGATCGAGGAAATAGGGATACGTAAGTGCGCCTGAGGGTCGTCGACAAATCTACAAGGCAGACAAATAGATGAAATGTAGCAACACTAGGGAGGGTCAAGTGCATTCAAGGATTGGTGGATGCCACTGCCAGTCTCACTTCAAAAACCTTACAGCCGTAGCTACTAGGAGAAATTGAGGGGAACACTTCACCGTGTTCAAAAAAAACACGATGCCGACCAAAATATTGGTGATTTAGAAAAATCGGAATTCAAAGAAAACCGATTTATTACCTAGTTTTCATTGCGTGAATCCCTCCATATTTCGCCCAGCTTACTTCGCATGATAGCAACCCAGCACGAAAGCTAATGTGGATAAACTTAATTCTAACTTTCAGCTCATAAAATCTTGTTCATATTTATGCTCAACATTGGAAATCAGTAGGTGTGAATTAACCAGGTGTGTACAAAGCCTAATCCCCACTTTCTTTCAAAGTTATTTGGCCCTAGGGTTAGGCTAAAGCGCTAAAGTGTCTCCAACTTAAAAAGACAAGGGACATCCACAAATTGAAAAAAAATAAACTGCTTCACCTGACAACGTGGAGATATTTGCTTGTTAACATCCCAAAGGCTCGGACTTCTGTGCGTCTCGGTCGCCTGAAAGGGAAGCACGGTAATCCAACTTGTCTGCGAGGCTTAACGATAGGCATCGCTTGAAGCATTACTATTAGTGCATTAAGCATCTGGCAAAAAATTGCAGAAGTCACCAGCATTGCAACGATGATATAGTAAATGAAGCTACTAAAAGTTAGGGAAAATTCTGCAGATCGCGATCCGTGCTAAATCACGTTATACTATGTAATGATAAAAACGATACTTTGAGTGGCGCAACTGAAAGCTATTCAATACCGAATGAAACCAAAGCATGCCTTCACCTATGAACTACTTTAGGGTTTACAGGTCAATTAAATGATTAATTTTGTTATATATGCGACAAGTTGTTGTTGCAAATGGTGGTATGATGGCGTGCTCTGAAGACGGATACATAAAATAGACGTCCATTTGTTGAAAGCTAGTGAATCCAATAAATGGCCTGATTCGATAAATATCAATGTTAAATCCAAGAAAGCTGGATGATGAAACCGTTTCAATGTTATTTCAATTATGTTACAGTTAAAGAACATAAGCTTGTACTTAAAAATGGCACTGATCTTGTTCAAGCAAAACGATGGGACCAGCTGAGGCAGTAACGAAAGAAATTTTAAGAATAGTCAAACTAGACCGTCAAAGTGTAGTAAAAAACCATTAAGGGGTGAAAGTTATACCTAGAGTGAGAAGTAAAGCTCAGAAGTGAATCCTCCTATTAAAATAAGTCAAAAGGGAAATGCAGCATTAATTTACCTCTTCTGTCGGAGACGCTTCCGGTTGACACTTGATTTTGACAAATGGTATTCAATAATGTGATGTATTTCAAAGAAAAATAAAAAATGCTTGTTCCATACCGTGAGTGATGAATAGGCCAATGAAGACAATTTTTAAAATCAAAATATGTAAGCGTTTAGCGATTTTCGTGGAAGTATGAGGTGCTGTTTTTCCAAGGTGTTGAAACGCCATAGAAAGTGAAATCAGGATAAAGCACGGCTTTGTGTAAGGTCTACGTGATAGACGGCCACTTACATAACGGAACTGGAAGCAACAAACTCGAAAAATGGGTCTTTATCGCCCCGAAGGCAGGAGGATCGCACTGCGGCCAGAAGGGACGATACTTCTATGCTTGAGTGCTAAAAAAACATTCAAAATAATGCAGATACTGGAGCAGAGAGAGCTCGCCATTCAAATGAGTTGGATTTCATTGTGAACGTCAGCTACTGTACAGGCCACATTCTGCAGTGAAGCCGGAAGAGCATGCATACTATCACATATCGGTATAGACCGAGTAGGTGTATTACCGAACGGGGTGACAAGAACTTATTTAAATGTCCAGCATAGGAATTCTTACTCAATAATATCACAAGATCTGTATTAAACTTTCGGTGATCGACAAATAAGCAAAAATAGAAGGTGAACACTTAAAGGCGAAAATTCCTAACCCCCTTAGTTTTGAAAGCACCATCAAAGCAGCGTATCTTTAAAAATGTTTGGTAAGGTCGCAAGCAGCGTTTACCTCCTTGATGGAGACATCTGCAGTGCTGCAGTTCTGGAGGAACCGCAGCTCAGGGCTGGTCGTGTGTCCAAGAAGAAAATCAATAGCAGCCTGGCGTTTGATTTCACCGAAGCGTTGGTAGTACCTACGACAGAATGTTCAATATCTTCTATTCAGGATTGGAGAGCACCAAGAGGAGCACACTTAGGCTGCTTGCTAAATGATTAAGTACATCAAATGCAGAGCGAAGTGATTGCGGAATTTTCGGCTAAAATAAATCTTCGTCCGCCTGCCTCAGTTAATCCCAAGATTGTACACAATGAAAACCTTATGTGGGAAGACGGCAGGAAAATGAAAACCATTTCATCATTAGTATAAGTCACACATGAAATCGATCAGTTTGTAAAGACCGTCAGCACACGCACAGAATTGCACAAGAAATTAAAGCGACCTACACACTTTTGAGAGAAAAATGCCCCACCAGGTGACCTCATGTGCTGCTTCATACATACTTAAGTGCATGGAAGGGCAACCAAATAGTCTTTGCTCGTTTTCGTTTACTCACTCTGGGCTAAAGATTATGATAGGCTGGACAAACTACTGACAACAAGATTCCGATCTAATTAAGGACAAACGAACATAAGATCTCGAGGTTATGTTCCCAAGTAGTTTAAAAATAGGTGGTTAATTGCCAGAAATTGCATGACACAACTACTAGAATGTTGGGACCTTCGAACACCAAGTTTGAAATTAAAAGCTGCAAAAGTGCACATTTACAAGGCTAAAAGTGAGGAGAGCTTAGATCTCGTGTTGTTCCGTCGCGTACTTTGACCAGAGGATGGATGCATACGTCATTTGGTTGACAAATTACGCAGTAGAAAAGCACTAAATTTAAACGCCTTCTAGTTCTGGTGCCAGTAAAGGCCTTCTAGTAGACTTTTTAAAAATTTAACAGAAAAATAATTATGTTCATAAACTCTTAACTTGAGTGTGCATACATTGACAGCATGATAGTGCAGCTATTGAACACTCATACATCTTCGTAAAGAACTTCCCAGTTTCGTCACCTTTCTAAAATGCCAAACGTTCAAACTCATTTTCGCGGCACGGTCCAATAAACCGCATGAACCTGTGAGAACTTTCACCTTTAACTTTTTGCAAATCATAATAATGGCGAGGCTTTGAGGTTTTTAAAAACTCAAGCGTTACAACCTACCTGCTCATCGACGAAACGCCGTCTTTCATCAAACCATTTACTGTTCGAAAGCCAGTCCGCGTAAAATCGCCCTGAAGTGGAACACCCAAAAAGTGTGTTAGTGTACTATCTTAGGCAAGAGCACATGAAAAACGAAGTCACTGGCATGCGAAACTGACCTTCATGGCAGCTGTGCCGGTATAGTGGCGAGAGAGGGCATCGCCATTATCCGCCCAGATTGATTGCACCAACCGCGAGAACTCCACAGGCAGATCCACCTCTGGCGGTAGACGACCCAGTCTGCGCAACTAGGGTCAACGCAATTTCAGCTCTACTCGCAGGTGTTAGCGGTAGCTATTGATATGCGCTGAATCCGACACTTAATCACAATGCATGGCCTAACCAACTCAAGATCATAACCTTTGGACAGTACCAGCGACACAAGTAAGGGTTTGATATCACAAAACCATTCCTACCGAATTCACGACAACCAATCCACCTGGCACAAATTGCAAAACAATATCTATTTTTTCTACAAGCTATCACAAATAAGCTCCGCGAATCGAAGAATAATTCAAAGATGATGCAAGTATAGACGTCACAAGGAACAGACATAAAGCCACTAACAGAGAACGGTGTTGGATACCAATTACACCTAAATGGATATCATCAACTCTAAAGGTACAAACAGGGGAAGATATGTAGTACCAGCGGGTATCAAACAATGAAAAATAAATTCCTATTGCCAGACACAAAACGACAGTAATGCGCAAAGTTGGGGAGACACTCTGATTAGGAGGCCTGCAAGCCCAGTAGAATGTTTCTGTTCGTTTTTCTAAAAGTTTGTGCTTTCGTGACCAGTTTCCGGACCTCGCTCATTCCTACCCTTTCGCACACAACGCTCTCATTGTAACCTACTCATATGGGTTGATGCCAAGACATCGGTACCAACTATTGGCCTGGGAGTCCGATAGGATTTAGGCGTTCGCATCACAAAATGATAATGCACCCCTATTAACATTGAAAAACCATGGAGCAAACGCAATATCAAAAAAGAACACAATGCAAAAGAATAAATGTCCATATTCCTTATCAAACTTGTGCACCGTATTGAGCCAAGTAAAATCTGCTACTGATTTGAGCAAGCATTATAAAGCATCATCAAGCAAGAACCTTACCTGCATTTCAATCACAGAGGTTGCAAACATACTTTGCACGAGGTTTGTCCTGTCCAGACAGTCGACGCAGTTTACCCGAAAAACACTCTCTTGCTTGCATATTAGGTAATTTCTGTGCAGCCTATTGAGAAAAGATGGCGTAAGCGCAAAAGTGTCGAAGCTTTGAAACGGGTGACATTATTAACGCAAAACGTACCAACAGTATTTCATGTCACGGATGATGTCCTTGACACCGTCCAAAAGAACCAAAACGTTTCCAAAGCGAAGACCTTTACTGCAAGCAAACGTTTGAGATTGAGAATCAAAGTAGATTGCCCATGAAAAGCGACAGCAAGAAAGATCTATTTAATCTGCAGTGAAGATGGTAGCCCTGGTTTGCTTAAAAAATAGCATACCGAATGGTTAAGAAGCCTCAAAATTGCCTTCAGCGGTCCATGAATGTACGGTGATTATTTCAATAAAAAGTTCTAAGGCCTGTTACACTATTTATACGACGCTTATCAACACAACTCAGTGCTCAAGACGTAGAATTTCGAAGTCAAGCCTTGCGGCAACAAACATGGGGCAATAAGAAGAAAAAATTATGGAAATTCGTCTGCTATTCAGTAGTATGGAGTAAAGACTTTACAAGACAAAGAAAACCAGTTCTACGAACATGAGTGCAAGGCATGCAGGTGGCTCACCAATATTCGTGGAAATCGAAACCAACATATGTGACGTTGGGATTGTTGAAAAGCAGGAGCTGCCGCACAAATGCCTCGGTGATTTTACTCTCCTGACGACCTGGTGCCGTCTCAACCAAGTTCACAACAACCAACCGGTTGAACTTCCGCAGGGGACGCTCAATATGCAAGCGAAAGGCCTCCCGATTCTCCGACAGACCTTTGCAGACACAATAAGCATGATTATTTGACTTAAGACTTTCTATTTTCTTCATCCGATTGCCTGGCATTTAACTATATTAGAGCAATTCTACAAAGCACGGCTCCCACTTTGGACGACGGATCCTCTAGTAGCCTGAAATTAGTCCAAGCAAGTTTCAAGCGGTCAAAGCAACGTGGTTTTTTTCTGCTGAACAGTAAAAAGCCAGCATCTGGCAAGGGAAGTTAAATAGCAGTCACTACATTGGTTTCCGACTTTATAAAAAGTGACACTTCGTCAAACGACCAAAATTGCATAAAACTAGTATCATTCTAGAATACAAATGACAATTTTGAATCGAGGTCATTACATGCGTTTGATTCCGTTGGAGTGCATTAATAATCCAGAAAACGAAGTTTGAACGTGAAATAAGGGCCCAAGACCTAGACCAAGCAAGAAGTCTAGCCTCACGAAAGAAACGCAGCCCGCAGAGCAATAGAATCCGTAGAAGGAGGAAAATGACCGTACTTTTGTGTAGTTGGATAGGAGGTTTATATTTGATACCCGTTTGGGTCCAGAAGACCGGCACGGAGCCGCGAATCTGTAGGAAAGAGAGGACGTGCACGCTCACCTCGCTGGGTACTTCCAGCACCTGCAAACAGAATTATAAAAAGAGGTTGCAACACTAATGACGATAATCCAATAACTCAAACAAGGGTTTAGTCTCTTCGGAAAGCGGGTCAAATGATGTGCTATGAACGAACACCCAGTTAGGCTAATAACTCCTTATAATCAACTGGCATTCCGAAGAATTGAGAAGGCAGTAGTGTGTCTAATTGAGGTAAATGCACACGAGAAAAATAGAATATTCACGGTGAAAGTTAAGAAACAGAGAACGCTAGGACAGGATATATGGACTAGTTTATCACGAGTGATCTTCACCTGTTCCGTTTCAACATAATTCGCGACATATCCCTTTTCGTCAATACCTCTTCGTCGATATCTACAGCCTGGAAAAAGAAAAACAGTAATCAATAACCAGAATCGGGAAGATTGTGCTGCTGAGACAATTAAAAGGAAAACATGAATGCGCTCTCACCGGCTCTGAATTGGCTCCTCCGAGAGATAACAGTCAGAGTGACGGGATCCGATGTTGGACTAGTGCGACCGTCTGCGTCCCACACATGGAGAGCTAATTTGTGCTGCTTCACGAAACCGCTGATAACTGGCAGTAGCATAGACTCCAGGGCACAAAGGCACTCCGTCAATCGGGTTGGCTGTCCTGCCCCCACGGCTACCTGCTGCCTTGGTTCATGCGTCTGCAGCTCCTCCTCTGTTCCCTCACCCTCAGTGATGAGGGATGATGATCGGGATGCGGTAACGAATTCGGGCAGTCCCTCCTCCATATGGAGGTATTGGAGAGCAGGGGCCACCAGGTCTTGAAGAATGCAGTGGTTCCACACGAAAGAATCGTCGTAACGGCACCAAATAGGTAGCCAGTAGGTTCGGGGGCATACCTTCAAATCACCCCAGTCGCACAGCTCACCTCGCAGACGTCGACATTCTCGTCGCTGCGTCCAAAGCGTCAAATCTCCACCACACTTCGTAAAGTAAAATTGGTCCGACTCGCCTTCAAAAAGCTTTTCCAACTCCTATGGAAAGTCAATACTGAGTTTCTCCAACGCCTTCTACCCATCACTACACACTTTATCAAAATAACAACTATTAGCAGTTTCGCAATGAGAAAAAATACTAACAACAGGAAAGTGAGCAAAAAACCGCACAACTACTCATTGCTTACAGGAGAAAAAGCACAAGAAATTGCAGAGATTCGAGGAATGTACAATATTCACTCACCTCTAGAATGCGCATTTCAAATCGACTGCTTCCTTTCGGTTTCTGAAAGATCACCAAAGAAATCTGTGTGAAATTTAATAAGCCAGCACTACCTATACCTGGCCAAAACTGAAAAAGAATTTTTTTTTCGCTTGAGCGCATTAACAATTTAAATTTGCTGGTTCGATTAAACTATTCCGCAGCAGATACAATCCCTCATGCTACCCAAATGAGCGATCTGATCATACCAGCAACTTGCGATTCCAAACTTAAAAACATCATTTGAACAAAGGCAAGACGCCTAATTAAATCAGGGTCTGAGGCTTGAGATCGAACCATATTTGAAAGTTTATGCCAAATTTGTGGAGAAAAAAGATATTTGGGAAGTATCACACAAAAAAGCTGACCTGTTTAAAGTTAACGATGTCAGAGGCCGCTTTGATGGTATTTTGAACCGCTTGCACGATTGCCGGCTGCTTTTGAGTGGGCGCTTGCTCCGTCACCGAAACGGACTCCTTGCCACTTCGTGGGGTTTTCTGCAAGGAAAGACACGGTTCTGTGAAGCACAGTGGTGTACTTAGCGCCCACTGAATGCAATAGGGAACAATGCACTTGAGCGCGATACATTACTTTAGTAATCAGCCACAGAACTTGACGGTAAAGAATTCAAAGCTTATAATGTTAAAGTCAGACTTTTATAACAAAGCCACATGAACAACCCAAGTGCAAACGAGACTCACGTTGAGTTGAAACGTTTTTGGCAGCGGCGAAGGTGAAATTGGGAGAATTGCGATTTTCGATATTCGTCTGACCTCAATTCCATCATGGAGAGAGCAAACGAACTCGCTCTCATTTATGAGAAGCAGATGCCAATTACTGTCTGAGTAAAGAAGACAGAAACTACGCTATATTGCCCTTGCAAATAATTAAGAAAAAAAGGCAAGTACGACACAATTTCGCAATTTTGTGGTTAAGCGCACTAGGATCACACTACTTATGCCATTTCTGCATGCATGAACTCCAAGCGCCATGGATTTCACCATTCGACGCGAAACAATATAAGTGCCAAAAAAACTGGTGGGAGGGTCATAATTACAATAAATATTTTTGCAAGAAAATAACGGAATAGCGGCAAAAAATTCCAAAATTTGACACTACATGGAACGAAACACCAGAAGGCCTATCCAGTTGGAAGAAGCTGTACGAAAAGCGTAAGTAATTATATAGGCCATTAACATAGGTCACATAATGAAGTATAGTACGAAGCATGAATCCAATGCACCAAAGACGATAAATAAACATTATGACAAAGCAGTCCTGTCGTTGCACCAAGATGAAAGAAAAATAGCAAGCCAATTAAGCGGAATTGCACAAGCTAATCATAAAAGCAGCCTAAATCATACACTAAAAATAAACAGAATCGCATAACATGAGTAAACTAGTAAAAAACGCAGCAATTTCGAAAGTCTACTCAGAGAGCCCGGTAATAGAGCAAACACTTTAAAAAGCTCTCATTCTAAAGAGCCGTGATAGTTCTCATATGTAAATTAGAAAATTATCTAGAAAAAATCAGGCAGTGAGATTGAAAAGGATCCAGCTTACTAGAGATGCAATGAAGCTTCCCGAGAACACCTTCAACAAAACCAAGATTGACTGCATCAGGAAGCGCTATGTTCGTAGCTAAAATGGAGAAGGTTGTTGTATATACATGAAATATCATAGCAGTGCAACGAGAGCACTCATTTGCTATAGATACACCAGCTGGAAAGCAAACCAGTAGTAAGGAAAAAGCCGTAAATAGAACAATTGGAGATACGTTCAATGTGACAATTGAAGTTCATTAAAAGTACTCCACAGTATGGATGTTTGGCAATCAGGCGAGCATTGGGCAAGATAGCAGAAATCAAGTATAACAACCAGAGCATCACATGTTGAAACCTTTTGCGGGCTAGGACCAACAGAGAAGAAAGAGTGCGCCATGTCGTATCATCGAGTGCCCAGACGTAAAATCGGCAACACATGCAAACCTAAGTGGATAATTCGAACAAGACCTATGATGCAATACTTGTGTTTTTATCGTTAGCCTATGAATAAAACTACTTAAACAAGATTAAGGCTGAGAAAATAAGGAAATGAGTAGCGAAATAGAAATGTGAAAACTGATACAAAGCTTATAAAAAGCTAGACACAAGAAACAGCCACAGCCAAATAACTGTGAGTAAATCAAAGGACGGTTGCTTTATTAATCCAATGCTTACTAAACTTAGCAATTTTAAAAAAGTTTGATAAGGTATTTAGCATCAGTTATGGATATTGATGATAAAAATAACAATTTTTAGAATATATAGTCCCATAGTAAACCATAATTCAACGAGCTACTAGGTAGGGAACGAACTTAAATAAATAAATTCATTCCAAGCAAAACAAAGTACAAATAAATTAGACTTTGGGGTGAAAAGAACTTCGACATCAATTATTGCCAAACTAACTTAGCAAATAATACTAACCTGCATTGTGACTTAAAAAAGGAAACGAAAACTGTAATATAGAAAGGGTCACAGCCAGCTAATCAATGATTTACGAACTCGATAAAGATACCAAGCAGTATTGAGATAAAAGCAATAAGGAATATCAAATTTCAGGGTGTGAAAGTGCGATAGATTGAGTGTTTTGCGGATATGCCGTAGAAGATTCAAAGTGGAAAACACTCTAGCTTGAGTAACAAGTAAAGCACAGTCGCGCTTGAATTCAGCATTTGCGTCTCACTAAGAAGGGAAATAAACTATGCTGCATGAGACAGGTTGGTTACGAACGTTCCAGCATAGAAATGAAGCAAGAACGCCCTAGCACATCACAGATACTAACAGGAACCGGGATGCAACATTAATTATAAGATGATTAAACATGGCTACGTAATTATAGGGGCAGAGAATAGCATACGATGGCACGGCTTACCATATTTAAAGGTGATATTCCCATTAACCCGATCAATGAACAATGCACAGGGTTTCCGAACCAACACGTAAACGCTGGGAGTTTGAAAGACTTCCACACACTGATCCATAAAAATTAATATTCAAAAGGAGAATATCATTCAACAACGAACTCAGAGGGTAATTTATAAGCCGCCAAGATTAGACTAAGCGGCGTTAGTAATAAGAACTAAAAGTTAGTTGCTTCCGGGAAGTAGAGGCTTGCGATTCGAACGATACACAGTTCAAGGTTTTTAACATAAAATTTGCTGTAGATTAATTAAGCTCATTGTCTAAAATGAAAAATATCTGCCCTTTTTGTCAAACGAAATGGAAATGAAGGTTTTACGTATTAAAGCCTGTTTACTAAACCATGAGATATTTAACATAATACTTGTCATTAGATGCACTGATTAAAATTTAAAAAGGCTTGTAGTGGTGTTTTGAAGGCTGTTTTATTTCCTTCTGCCCCTGGCGCCTATAATTACCAGTATCCTGATATAAAATCCAGTGATGAAAATCATTTTGATGCATGTGGAGAGTCCAGCATACTAAAAAAAAGGTTCATCCTTTTTTTTAATAGCGCTTGACCTCCCGTGGTCACGCGAAGGCAGAGACTTCCGCCGTTCCTCATCCCCATGGGAAGCGGATATGCCTATGGTCATTTTAATTGCTTTAAGATCCCATTCTGCTAATCCCTTAGATCGGGCGATATGGTTCTCTTTCCCAAGGAGGTTGTTTGCGCACAATTTTTTTGCCTGATGGTTTCATCTTGGCAACCATTGTGTACCTCACCATACTTGCATGACTGGCTTTCGTCTACTTAAACAAAAATATCCACAGATTTCTTTAAAGTTTTCTTCTAAATAAAAAATTGCATTTGCTTTCGTATCATTTACAAAATGCAGAATCATTTTAATCTTTTTAGTAAAAAGGGTCTAGCGCTGCTTCCGGAGCTATTTCTAACTAAGTTCAGGTAATCCTAGTTCTGTTTAAAAGGGCCATGCAAGCCTGAATAAACGTCATATATCTAGCCACGTCCACGTAGAAAAAGCTCCATAAGGATTTTTATAGTGTACTTGGTGCATTGAGGAGTGAATAAAAGCCATCAGAAGCACAGGTATTAAGGAATGAAGGCTAACCTGATCTTGGATTATAGCGCATTTAAAGCGATATAATAATGTTGGGTTTGATTGCCTACACCGGTTGCAAAGGTGCGAAACATACAGATACTCTTCCCACTTATCGTCACAAAATTGGTGTTCGTATCTTTGGACTTCTCGACTATTATGCTAGGGTGAATCCCGTATCCGGACTAGACGACTACGCATCCAAGTATCAAGTTTGAGGACAAGCCTCAGAAAGCGTGTTTTGTTAGCCATTGGATGTTCCCGGCGTATTTCTCGCTCTCTACGCCCAAGTGTAAGTGGCGATCAAAGAGCTATCATGCAAACGCCTGCATGTCATAGCCGTTGTTACCGCGATAAATAAACACAATATTCTTTTAGCTCGTCGTGTGGGACGACATTTGCACCTTCAGTAGGCAAAGCAGTTTTTTGGGAGGTGCGCATATAGCATGGAAACTTATTTGGTGTTAAGAGTAGAGTTTATGAATAAATTTGGCGGCTACAACGCAACGTTTGCTGTTTATATTTTGTTTGATGGTGAAGTTGCTTGCTAACACTGCCGTTAGTGAAATAGGCTTACGTTTACCTCTTCCTTCCTGGCATGCGTTCCCCTAATGAGTAAACGGGCAAGACGTGAGTGCAATTTACTTCAAAAGAATTAATAGACTGGGTGAATATACTGCAAATTAAGCGCATTCTGGTATATTTGCCTTTTTTGAGGATTTACATTTTCCAACCGACTTTCGTCTGCAAAGTGCATTTGGGTAAACACGCAATACATGCATATTCCTCACGCATCACACCGTATTTTATTCTCATGTGAGTATCGTGGCAAGGCAATAAAGGTAGTGGATTGTAGAAGCAATTTTAAAAGAAAAAAAATCCTGATTTCTGCTATTGTTACTAAGTAATAGCAGGGTCACACCGTAAACGAGGCAATTTTTCAAGACTTTATAATAGTACAGTAAATGATGTCCATCCATAACGACTACTTTAGCACTGTGGTCTCCAGAAGAGCCATTAACCACTGGTCGACACCAGCTGTGAATGACCAAAAAAGAGTCCATAGAGGTAGAGTATAAGAACTTGTGTAGTTATATTAATTTCTTGGACTCGGGACATCTAACTAAAACCTCTCCTAGCTAGGCAGCCCTAAAAAAAATGAAAAATGAAAAATTGAAATGTGTATACAACCCTTAATTAAAACAAGCTATTCTCATTCAGCCGTTAATTACTCCAAGTTATAGTCTAGCGATCTTATGACAGACCACAGAGCGCACGCTCGCGATGTCAATTCCTGTTACAAATCCAGAGGAAAATACACATCAAGCAGAATCACCAAGACTACTTAATGACGTTTCAATGAGTTGTTTCTACAGCTGTACAAAATTTGATTATTAGTACGGTTTCCTCATAAGTGTTCCTTAACAGCATCAACCATAATACGACGCGGGAGGTTACTCACAATTTCTTTAAAGTATATACTCGGGCTTATATCATTAAGTTCTCCCTTATTGGGCTGAGCGGCTAGCAATGTTAGGAGCGCTGATCCCTCATCACGTTGATCAATATGCCTTAGTAGTATGGCTTACTCTGCGCTCAAATAAATTTTAAGACGTCAAAATTGTGTTGTATATGCTATAAAAAGCAGTATATTCGATAACTTTGTGCCAGATACAACTAAAAATATTCATCATTTACAGCAAGAATTTCCGTAAACTTCGAATAAAAGCCGAGTTTTGATTCCATATTATAATTAAACAACACTTTTAATTCAAGAATTTATGTTTTGTGCTTATATGAAAGTTTTCTTTTCGAGATTCTACTCAGTTGTTTGATTATTTGAACAATTGCCTAAGGTCAAGTAAATAGTGGTGCTTCCAAGTTATTTGTAGTGGTCCTTAAATGGAGCAGTCTGATAATCAGGTTCAGCATGACCGCCTTTTAAATGAGAGCTTTAAAAGTGATGGAAAGAAGGGAAAAACACCATGCTGTCCTCTTTCGTCGAGCTGGATTAAAACCTTCTTGATATTTTTTACTTCAATCATAATGGTATATTTAATACTTATACCTACTTGTAGGCTATTGCACTGGCCTTCATTGGTCTTGGCGTCTATTTATCGGTGATTAGAAACCCAATTTTTCCACTTTTACTTGGTGAAACGGCTTACGTCAACACTTATCTTCTTATATGCATTGGGATTATGTTAATAATTGTATGCACATATGGATTTATTGCAATATCAACGAATAAAAGCACTTCTTTAAAATTGGTTTGCTGCACTGAATCTAATATAACTGGAGCAGTACGCTACCATTTTAGCCTTTGCGTTAATCTTGCAATTTTGTGCTGCGGCGGCTGCTATGGTTTACTATAAATTAGCGTATATTTGGAATACTGATGCGCTTATCCAGAAAATGAATCAGGAGTATCATTTAGCGGACACAGATACAGCTCGTGCTGTTGACGACCTTCAAAAACAGTTTCACTGTTGCGGAGCAAGAAATTATCGCGATTGGCATGGGACGGGTTTTGAAGTGAATTCGAAGATCGCTTTCAATAGGACATCTACGATTCCAACTATCGTTCCTAATTCCTGCTGCATTGGTCCTTACACGGAATGTGGCAAGATAATTCATCCTTCAAACATCTACTACAAGGTATGCATTGATGACTTTATCCCGTCGAACTATTTGGTTCATTTTATTTATTATTTTTACTACCAAGAAGCCTAAAAATCATCTTTTTTCCGAGGATCGTGCATTAAAAATAAGAATTTTTTGGAAAAGAATGCTATTGCTTATCTACATGCTGCCTCCTACTTATTGGTATTCACTTCTAAATATATTTGTAATGCCTCGCAGAAATTTCGGCCTTTCATAATCTCTGGGGAAGGTAAAATTCGATGAGCTTATTTTTCAAAATGGAAGTGTTTACCCTTTATCTTTCCTCAAACCTCCGAACCTACCTCAAATGCTGTGTTTATAATTGACGTCCAGTTTACCAACCGTTCCTACTATAATGTGAATAATAAGGTTAGGCTGTTATACTTTGCGAAATTCAGGCTTTTATGCACAAAGATAACTGGCGTGATCACGGGCCATGTCACAAATGTACGAAATAACACATGCGTAACCTCGAAGTGGGGTTTCTTGTTCTGTGCATAAAACGGTTTCATTCTGCTTGGAAGTTTATTTAAAATCCATATTGTGCCCTCTTGCAATAACTGCAGTCTTTGATGAATTTCGGGCCCAGGTGCATCGGTGGACTTTCGGATGAACTGGGTTTCCCATGAGATTCTCATTGTCTGCGATCGCATGCATCGAAGACAATAGTAGGATAATATTCCAAAGTTACTGACACCATTCGATCCCTGCTTGGAATATTTCTGCTATTACAGTAAGCTAATAAAATTTGAATCTATACGACATACAGTATCAGACGTGTACCTGTTTATTCGAATGGGAGCGTTCATTGCCAAATCAAATTGCATTCTTGTGGTTCAAATCCTCTTCGCATGTCATATATTGGTGAAGCTACCTCTAACACCATGCAACATTCACCTAATCACTGAATCTCATTAACGCATTTATCATTTGTTTTCATGTGACCAATAGAACTACCATTTCATAACGTTGTAAGGTCGTTTGCAATCAGGCACTGAGTGCTGGTTTGTTCCAGGACCATCTTTGAAACATGTCGGGGTAGTGTCTTTAATGTCCTTTCGTTCTGCTTTGAAGGCGAGATGCCAATTACTCTTTCCATTGATGGCTAATTTCCGACCAGCTATTTTGCGTTCGTAATGAACCTCCAAAGAAAATAGCTGCGCTTGTAAAACCAGCTCAATGTTCAAGGATGTGCGACTGGTAACCACCTGAAAATTCAATAGAGCGTCCTTTGAAGCATCAGCCTTAGCGATTAACGAAGATGCAGGCGCGTGCTTCTGGTGTCTAATTGCTATATGTCATATTTAATTTTAGGGCTGTATGTCAGCCATTACGGATGAACTGAACTCCACCCTTTTTATAATCTGCGTCGTTCTTCTTGCCCTCGCAGTTGTTGAGGTAAGTTAATGGTCTATCACTTCCCACCTATTTACACTATCAATACATATCAGCCAAGCATTATCTGTCGTAGGGCCAATATCGTGATTAAGTTTATATACCTCCAGTTAAAAGTGGTTTACTAGAATGCACCAATGGAGAACTAATTGAGTAGGTGTCACATTGCAAAAGTAAGAAATAGTTATCCAAAGGGGTATCACACAACTTACGATAGTACCTTAGGCTTGTGTCTAAAGCATAAGTTGAATGCTTATACACAAATACGACCATTCAATTTCCGAAAAAATATGTGTGAGTTTGGGGGCATATTCTTGGGCTTGCAGAACAGAAGCACAATAACCCTCCCAGTCAGAGAGAAGATTTAGCATTTACTAAGGCACACCAGTAGCTTTGCAGCCAGCACACGTACATGCGGGTGTTTGCGAGGCTTTGCAAAAGGTGAAACAAAATTTGTTTGAGAGCACAACCTGGCTGACCATGGATAGAATTTCAAGCTGCTCATCCCGCGAGTTCGACTTAAAATTTTGCATCCCATCGGCTAGGCATGTTTTCTACTCATTCAAGAGCTTATTAATTAGGAAAGCCTGAAAATAAAGGGACCGATGCCACTTCATACCCCAGTGAGTGTCAAAACTCTGCTAATTCAGCTCCCATCTTTATTATTTCACCACTGCAAGTTATTTCGAAGCCTCGAAAGGTGGCCTGCACGAGACCATGAGTCTGTACATTTTATTCATCGAGCACTCCGGTCCCTTCGGCCAGTTGAATCAGGGAACTTACGTCGATTCAGTCTGAGGCGAAGATTGGTAAATACGGGCTGCGTGAAGCGGCCACTAAATAACTCGCCAAAGGAACAGCTCTGGTACTTAATGGGGCTATTCGAGTGAGTTGAGGTGATGTGCAATCATAATCTTTGCGAAGCACAAATATGGAACATTTGATCACATAGTGGCATACGGTGAACTTTTTTGGGTAAAATATCAAAAGCCACTCCACCAACGAATGCTTACTAGGAATACAATTGACGGTAATTGAGGCACAGGAAGCAGCCTAAGCGATCTCGAAGAAGTGATACTAGTAGCATACGGATAGAACCTCAAGTGAAAGCAACCCGGCCAAACAACTCAAGGCATGGACTCAATTACGCACCAAAAAGGTACACTGGTTAAGAAAGTCAGAACATACTACCCGAAAGAGGGCAGACGTTGTAGGGAAGAAATTCCCCCTCAAAACTTGAAATTCTGTAAAACATTATTGAGATACTCTTCTTTACGACTTTTAGCTCGTTGGGATGATTCTCGCTTGCTGTTATTGGAGAGCCCCAAAATACGCCTACAACTGAAGATTTGGCTCCCTCTCTCATCATCATGACCCAACATGAAACATCGCTATAATACACATTGTTGCCGAGATGAATGCCCACCATTTTCCTTTAAAAAAGACAACTCAGTGGAACATAATATTGAAAACGCTGAGGGTGAAAGGGAGTGTGTACATGGATTTCAGTTAAAGCTGAATCGTTGGCAGGTTAATAATCCCCGTTATATTCCGCTTTAATTTCCGCGCCATACTCACCATACTGAGACATTTCGTCGCGGCGATACCTGTCCCTGCGCCCGTGCTCGCGGGAGCGATCACGACTGCGCCTTCTTTCCCGGCTGCCTAAAATGAGACAAGGGCTATAGCGCATAATTCACCTCAGGCAGGGGCAACTAATAATTAAGCTAGAAACTTTGGTAATTTAATTAAAACAAACTAAAAGGGCCGAAAATAGCTTCTTACGACTTCTGCGACGACGGTCCCTGTATTCGCGAGACCTACTGCGACGTCTCCGATCACGATCGCGGTCACGGTTCCTCTCGCGATCCCGGTCTCGGTCACGATCGTCATCCCGCCTCCTTTCATCACGACGCGAGTCGCTGGGGCCGCTGCGAGACTTACCAAGACCCTTTCCTGTCGACAAGCATGTATCAAAAAACAAATAACAGGCAGTAAAAACGACACACCGTATGGTAAGAAGTGGTGCCGAAAGATGTTTGCAAATAAAATATAATTCTCTGTAGACTCAAATACCGCAGCGACTGCCCCGCGATTAGGCAGCTATTGACGAATCAAAGAAACAAACAAACAAACTGACAAAAACTTTAGGACGAACCCAATCTTCTCGGTCGCCAATCCGGACGAGTTCTTCCACGTTCAATGTCGGTAAGAATACGGTGTCCATCAATTTTTCGGCCATTCGCATCCTTATTCGCGGCTTTATAGTCAAAGCAGGGGCCGAAGACAAGCAAATTAAAGAGCGGAACAAGAACAAGATAACAAATAAACACAAATTATGCCCGACCTAGACCGCGCTTACCAAAACTATCGTTGGCTAGAGCGTCGTACTTCCCGTGGACATAAGTTGACGAAGTTTGCAACTATCCCAATGTGGCTACTGCGTATTATCATGAGCAGTATTACCAGAGCAAACTTTTCTCTGGTAAATCTTACCCGGCTTACCATTAAATAAGATTAAATGTTGCAATTTGCCTAATGACATTCAAACGCGGCTAGAAGATCCCAAGCCGGCAATTGTAATTCGTTCTGAATAAAAAAAGACAAGAAATCTTACATCAATGCCTTTTTGTGACAAACTAATCCTTCCCTTAAACCAGGTACCCAAAGAAAGATGCGAGCGTTTGCCCCGAACATAAGCCATACCTGGCGCAAACTGATATCTAAGAATTTCTCATCCAGTCGTGCTTGCTGATTAACTGTCATCTGCGCTTCAACGAATGGTCAGTACAAAGATACAAGAGGACAAGTCTATACTCAGGCGAAAATAAAATAAATAATGCTTTCAATATTAGTAAGCGCATAAAAAATCTTACCGTGCATGTCCCTTTCATGTTCGAACTCGATAAAAGCGTAGCCACGAGGCTTCCCGGTAGCTGCATCCTTGATCATGAATATCTGCAATCCGTAAAATGACAAATCACAAAACTACCTTCTTGATCGGCCCGTACACTTCGAACTCTCTACGAAGCTTATGTTCCGAGGTGTCGTAGTTCTAGAACAATAGACAGAAAATAACACACCACTTTACCAGTCGAGCAACAAAGAGGGTGTTATAAGCATTTGTCGTCCCAGAAACAAGTTTCTTCGGATTCCCTGAAAGAATGAAAAACATAAATGGACGTACAAAGGGCAAGATCACGTTCAAGCTTGTAATTTGCCTGTTCCTGCTTTTCCTTCCGTTTCCGAGCCTTCCTTTCTTCCCTAGTTTCAATTCTTGATGAAGCAGGAGTTTCAGAAGGATCCTATGCACCAAAACAGACACCGAGGTCATATTGGGGAGTTGAAAACGGTGAATAACGCAAATAACAAAAAAATACCTCGAATTCCCCTAGAAACTGCGCAACGCCAGTGTATGGAAGTTTCCGGTGGTTCTTGTGCTTTTCAATCGGAGGTACATACGGGATCGGGTCGCGAGGAGCGAAAAGAGCAAGGAGATTTGGAGGCAGAAATTGAGTCATTACTCGCTACAACAAAAAAAACGCGCTGGAGAGGGAGCGTCAATTCAAACAAATAAGGAACCAGAAATGCAATTCTGTCTTCGAAAAGCAAAAACAAAAAATGTAGTATTTTGCAAAAAATTAACGAAACTAGCAAAAATAGCCTAATAGTTGGCATTTAATGTTTTGAACTTTATTCGCGGTGCTGCAATAAGCACCTTGCACCAGCCAACGCTAAAAATTTCTAAAATCATCGCCATCGAGGGTGATCAGATGCAGGGAGCTATAAATTTGTTATAATTTGCCTTTACTAAAATTTCTCATGGATGACTTTATATATATTGCGAAGTGTAAAACCCTTAGTAGCCTAGAGCTAAATAATTTAAAGGAGGCAATCAATAAGTACTTCCTGTTAAACATCAAGGTTCTTAGATCCTACTAACTTCGGCTTGAGTAATTGGTTTCATAAGTTTAGGTTTTCATGTTTTTAATATTTGCTAAATTCATGTCGGTCTAATAGTGTACTCTTCGTTTTAGCACATCGGTTTGGTTATTGTTGCGGTGGTATCTGCTTGCATGAATCGTCCTTGCCCGCAATGCCCATTTCGGAGGAGCCTTACTATTGTCACGAGCAGATTGAGATTCCACCGCTTTTACCTGATATTTTGAAACAATTTACAAAGGGGGCTATTAGAACGCAACCTAAGGACCCACTTGCGTGGTCATATGAGTAAGGTGGATGATGTGATTTCGTTCGTAGGTATTTTAAGGCACTTGCTCATAACGAGGTTCCCCCAGTTAAAGACCGTTTGGAAATGGTTATTTCTTCACAAAAAACTGATACTGGACTAACCCCAGGTCTTTTAAAGATACTACACAATCAGGTACAAAGCGTACATTAGGTTTGGTTGATACAATTCGGTGCTGTTTGAGAAAAGCGTATTAGAGTTTTCCTTGTAGTTTATATGTTAGAAAATAGCGTATAAGAATTATTGCTAGTTTTGAATATTTGATGGCTTCAAATGTCACTTGGAGATCGATTCATTGTTGTGCTTGCGACTGGAAGTGTAATGATGCTCTTTTGCGTCTTGCGTGCATTTTTTAGCTTGGAGGTTTTCATCGTGTTAATATTTGCAAAATTGAGGAGAAATGGCTTGCGCTGGCGTTACCCTTGGAACGTTTTCAAGAAATCTGGCGCATTGGTAACTTCGGTGACGATGCTCGTTGGCTTCATTTTTTCGCCATAGCGGCCACTCAAGTCGCACCTGTAGGCGTACTCGAATGATTCGCACATTTTGTAGTTAATCGCTTTTAATTATTCAGCATGCGCCTTTACGATTTTCTACCTACTGAATATGCAGCTCTTCATTGAAATTGATTTTCACCCTCTATCATTTTAGGGCTTACTCTTGGAATTTTTTAGAAATAACACACTTGATTTATTTTAGTTCTGACCCATAAGTGGAATGAGGCTTGCTTTGTACCTTTGACAGTAGAAAAGTTATTGTTCCATATCATGGGATCAAGCATTGAAGGATTTATCAATGAATTTTAGACATTGGCAACCACAATGAAACTACTCTGTGAACTATTAACTTCCGATCCAGAAGGTGGTCCTGCTCGGATTTCATTTGAACTTTTCAGCGACCTTTATCGATACCTCGCACAGACTGATGGGAATGTCCCGGTGGCCCATCAGGAACAGATACTCACCTACCTTTCCTTTGATGTGTGCGTCTGCGATTTAAGTTCTTTTCCCAAAGCGAAGTTTTTTTACTACCGGGATTAGTTTTCATTGGTTTCTTACCCTTAGATTGTACTAACTAAAGGCAGATGTACGAGGCGCACAGCAAATTAAGTCTTAACTAGTTTAAGATTTCATGGAGATTAACTGCGTAATATTTTGGCATATTTTTTTGTCGACAGGAAGGTTCGTGATTATTTATAACTACTTTTATTGCAGTATCGCCAGCTGCTGTCCCATTAGCGTCATTTACATAAAGCCATTCTTTGTGATTACTTTTCCATTCATCCTAGATATTTTTCTTTGAGTCGGTATCTAAAATTTGACATTTTCTGCTATGCTAGGAATGTATGTACGTGCTCATGTGCTTGTGCAATTTAAATTAAACGGTATAACCTTGAGGCGCAAATGGAGGTTAGTTGGGAGAAGGTGATAATTGAAATTCTCTCCTCATGACGCATCGCACATTTCGTAGGAAATCAATAGCTTCGCTTTACGGAAAGTTGGGACGGTGATTTTCTGCACTTTAAAATGTTATAAGAAGACTTCCTATGTTTTTAGTAGTTTTCTGGCCGAAAACTCTCTACAAATTTGACTATTTGGAAGTTTTTTGTCTTTTACGGCTTTAAAGGCTTCGTAGCTCATTATTTGTGGAAAAATTGTATATTCCCAGGACTGTTCCATTTTAATATGCGGTTTGACTGCCTAAATCGTATGGTTTGGTTTTGCGTGCAAATCGGGGTAAAGCTAACAGTTCGTTCGATTTGAAACTAACAAACTGAAACTTGATCGTTCTATCGAGTCGCAAAATTACTGCGGCTGCTTTGGAGGAATGTTAGCCTGCGCATTTGTCTCTGAAGCCAAGAGATCAATTTAAATGTTGTTGTCTGCAATTTTTACCCAAACAAATGAGGGTACAATTAACATGGACTTAAGAAACTCGTTTGAAGTCCTCACTAACCAACCGGCTGTAGTGGGAGATATAAGTGAAATTATCAGTGCAGGTCTGAAGTGAGCTGGAGGATCTGCCATTAGTCAAGATACAGTGATGTTATTCGCCCTAAGTATGGGATTATTAAAATTCGTAGTTACTGAAGCGATGGGTTAACTTTTTTGTCTTGAAATCGTCAAACAAATGAAAGATGGATCTGCAGAAAGATTACGGGGAGGAAGTGGTTAATTACCACGAAAAGTTAACCGGACAAGGCGTTTGATTGTTTTTCGTGCGTGTCGCTTTCAATGTCTAGAATGCTTTGGGAGTGATGGGTTTTTGCCCTCAAGTGGCTCTCCCATTTTATCAATACGACCAACACGAACAAATTATCGGTAATGGGAGTGTTATTATTCGAGTCTTACTATCGGTCGGTTGATGGGTGGAGATGGATGTCATGCTGATTCTGAATTGGTTCATAAAGTTGGCGGCACAAATTTTTCTTCCTGGTGATTGAGTCTCGCGAATTGGTCGGCTATTAGCATGAAATGCTGAAGTTCTCTGTATCACAGTTTTAGTTGGTTGCCTCAGATAGAGGGATTAAGGACATCATTCGGGTGCAAAAAATTCAGCAGCGTTTTGGATGAATGTAAGCTAACAGTAGCAGTGCCTTCCAGGAATGGTCGGTGGTTTTGCTTCGGACAATACGTTATTAAGAATGGGGTTGTTTTCCTTTGTAGGCACGGCGCCTGCGGTTTAATCTCCCCAAGGGATTTCCTGCGTCCGAGCGCTCCAAAGTTGCATCCAAACCAATGTCAGTGATGCGCCTATCTTCACATAGCATATTTAGACTAGCGTAGGCTTTTTAACTCGTTGTAATAGAATTTTTAGGCCGTTGAAATTTCCAGACACTGCGGTAAAATGAATGAAGATGCTTCATGGACATAAGTTGTGAATGAGCACAATTTTTTTTGAAAAGTGAGCCACTATTGAGGGAATTTCTCACAGATTTCTTAATGAAACACTGATTCTTTAAAGCGACTTGGAAGGGCTCCGTAACTGAGTTGCTTTGTGAATAAGAATGGTCAAGATGTGAAGTTCGCGTTATTTGTTCTGCTCCTGAGAAGGAGTCTCAATTGCAGAATCCTTTCAGCGTCCGTGAAGAAAATGAGTTTTTTAGTGAGTTTTTGATTTAGCGTTAAAAATAGTAGGATCTTCTACGCAGCTAAGACAAAATGCAAAGCTGTTACAGGTAAAGCTGCATTTGAAGTGCACAGTGCTAGAAGACGTTAGCCAGACTTGTTTATCCTACTGTTAAGTAAGGTGAGGATTATGGGTTTCGCATAGTTGTCTAACATTTCAACGGATGAAATCATTTCAGATTGGGTGGACTTCGTAACAATCATTGTGTCGAACGTTCCTATCCGATTGTACGTTGTCAACAGAGGGTAAGGTGGTCTGAATGAAAGAGTGATTTAAATAATAATCGATTTCTTTGATCGGGACGCAATTATTTACATTAATTTGATGCCAGCTTTGGAATCGTGTCTGTGGTATGCAATAGCGCATTTAACCCTCGAACTATCTTTAGTTGGAAATCAACCTTAACTAAATAGCAGGGATGGCCGATCAAAGGGTGCAATTGGTCCGTCCAAGCCAGCTAGACGGTGCATTGAAGTTAATTTCTGTATAGCTAATTGCATTTTGCAGTAATTTTGCTTGCTTCACGTTATAAGATTGGTAGTGTCTGTGGTCAAGGAACAGCTTACCTTCTACTCCCTAGGGGACAGGTATGCATCCTTTCCCATGTGCACACCACTGCCAGTGTCAAAAGAGATTGTTGTTCATCCCATAATTCAGTGCCTTTCAGCTGAGCAGAGGTGAGCTCAAAAGTGCAGCAACTACACTTTAGGACTTGAACCACTTTTATTCTTCCACGAGGGAAAGCGGTTTTTTGCTTTAATATGTATGAAGCTTTAAACGGAAGGCTTTGAAATTTTTTTTTCGAGTGCGGCAGTAACAGCGGTCCTTGGCTGAAGTTGCATTAAGTATAGGTCGGTGTTTGACATTTAATGACCTAGACGTTTCATATTTTAGTATTACTTTGGGGTGTGATTTCTATCAGCAAATGTTATCAAAATCGCCTAAGCCAGATTCGGTCGACTCGTTGTCAGGCTTGAGAGATTGTTAATAGGCAAAATGAACCCACTGCAACCAAACTGCAGGCATAAGTGGCAGAACGTTCGTAAAAATTGCTCAACAGATTACAGGATTGTGTGAAGCTTTTTACACTCTCAGGTACTAACCGGAATTTTGGGAAATTTTGTTACTGCCTACCAACCAATAACATCTTTGATGTTTCCCATCCAAATTTATTCTTCAGCTCTTAAATACCGAATGGAACCAGAACATTGGTCAAATAATCTAGCATACTATCCTCTCTCCTTTGTTACAGCTATTAAGATACACGGGGGTCAGTTTGATGTAACCTATAGTTTCGAAAAAAATCTTCCTTTGCAGAGTAAGAGATCGTCAACCCTTGAAAATAGCTGAGCTCTCCTTAAAGCTATGTCGACTCTTATTCTCACTTCACAATGCAAGTGGACAAAATGGGATGGCAGAGAAAACAACGAAGCACTAACAGTAGTTTTCCTGGTTTCATCTGTGTCAAAAAAGTCTTAGTTAGTCATTACCAGTCCTGATGATTAGTCCTACTGTAAATTCATTACCAATGGAAATTGACTGCTTCTAAGGTACCTAATGTTTTGCTGTGCAGATGAAACTTTCGTGAAAAGTTTACATTAAGCAATTCAAGCGAAACCTCCATTTATTTGAATAAGGGAAGTTAATGTCGAATTTTAATACCTAGTTCCCTTATTTTGATATTGTAATGAATTAGCTCGCAGAGCCATTTTCTATCACGAAGAAATAACAAATGAATGGTTCCAAGAGTTTTCACAATCACCTATAAAGTATACCACTCCCAAGAACGAAAACTTGGCATTGAGTTAACTAATTAAAAATTATCCTATTTGTCAAAAGTACATTCGATTCATCAAGTCACGGTGGCATGCCCTAAACTTCTAACTACTCTGGAGAAGTTATTCCTCAAACATATTGTCTCAATGTGAAAAAAAGGTTGCTACTGCCGATTATTTCTTGTCAGATCTACACAAACATTTTGTGCACACGAATTCAGAAATTTAGCTACAAAACTGGATTAAGTGCAATTCAAGTAAAAAAATATGTGGTCCAACAATAACAACTAGGTTTTAAATTGCCATATATTCGAAGCGTGAAGCTCAATGGCGAGGAAATTAGGTCAACATTACTGTATGTCTCCGATAAAAAGAGACTAGGTGCAAAACTCAAACGTTTACTACAATCAAAACCAAACAGTGCACAAAAATTTATCTGTTAAGCTTCCTTTGATTAATTTGAGCATCTCGATAGATATCATTAAAAGTTATTGAATAATCCAACTAGTCATTGGGTCTTCCATTGTAGAGGGTATCGTTTCCACTCATCGACGCAACGTCTTCGCCATATTTGCTTACCCAATCAAGCGATTTAGGAATGTTCACACTTGAGCTGTTATTTTCGCGAATCTTCCGCCGATTCAAAAGTGTGTAATTAATAAGTTCTTCGTTCTCCCTCTCCTTTATGTAAAAGTAGTTGAAATTGGAAACAATAACAGGAACTGGGAGTGCGATTGTGAGAACTCCAGCAACGGCACACAAACACCCAACGAATTTGCCTAACGTCGTTTTTGGATGCATGTCTCCATAGCCCACAGTAGTCATTGTCACCACAGCCCACCAAAAAGAGTCGGGGATGCTGGTGAAGCTGTTCGGGCGAGAGTCAAACTCCGTGTAATAGACAGCAGTTGCAAAAAGCACCACACACACAATTAGGAAAAAAAGCAAAAGGGTAAGTTCACGGCCACTCGTCACCATTGTCTTGGCAAGCACTTGTAAGCCCTTCGAGTGACGAGAAAGCTTCAGAACCCGAACAACACGAAAAAGTCGAAGAAGATGAAAAAACCGCAAATAAACTGTAGGACGGGTGATAGGAATTTCAAAACACATCATTACCAGCAAAGCATAAAATGGCAAAACGGAGGCAATGTCGAGAATATTCAAGGCACTTTTAAAGAATAAACATCTGTTGGGGCAACTGTAAAACCGTATAATTATCTCAAGAGTAAACCACAGCATACAAGCTAGTTCTAGATAGAAAAATTCATCTCTGAAGAAAAAGTTATCAGCTGTCAATATCGCAGCTGAATTGCTGAATTCTACGCGATAGGTGATGAACAGCGGCAGTGTCTCCAAACAAAAACTCGCCACGGATATCAAAATCATTGCAATGGAGAAAATGGAGAACCATCTGGCGTAGCGAGAACTTAAAGGATATTCAACAAATAACCACATATTTCGTCGAAAAGCATCACCAGGTAATAAGATATCCTCGACAGATTTCAGACCTTCGTCCCTTAGCAAAATTCGTATAACCTTTTCACCAAGCTGGAAGAACTTCACTTCTTCCAAAAACACCGCAAGAGGTACCGTCAAGGGACGTTGAATGAATCCAATACTTTGGTAGTAAAATAATATGCTTTCAAAACTTTCCCGATGTCTGTCAAAAAAGTAGTGTCCACGACGAGGATCATAGAATTGGGCACGTTTTACAGGGTCCCCGAGAAGGGTACTTGGAAATTTATTCAGCGTGGAGGCATAGGTCTCAAATATTAGACCACTAACGTTAAAAATAATTTTTTCTGAGGAAACCGACGGATTCTCAGTTGCGCTTCCATCTTGATGCAGGTATTGCTCTGGACCAGTTGCCAGTTTTACCGGTCTGCTTAAAGGGAATGGGATGCATGAGTAACAATCAAAATAACGACTGTAAAACATCTACATAAATTTTAGCTCATTCGCATGCAAAGTGGGCAATTTTAGTGCATAGACATCCGCAATTAATAAACAGCTATTAATGAATCAACAATCTCTGAAAAAATGCTAACATGCTTACGATCTCACTGGCTTATATTTACTTATTGCGATTCTGTTTTTTGACGCAGAACTTGGTATGTCAGGTAGTTCTGAGTTACCAACCCAATTTACTTGAGGCCACATGAGGGGCGAAAACACGAGACGCACACTATACAAGCGAGCCAAAATCAAATGACCTATTCACCTGAAATGAAGATGGTAAGCTAAAACAATTTGCAAGGGCTTTCCTCCACGTACATCAAGACCCTAATTGTAGCCTTATACGCATTATTTCCAATCGAATGCAAACCAACTCCAACGGCGGCATTTTAACCGTATCTCTTGTCTGGATTAATGAAAATATGGCTGCTATCCCCGATTTTACTGCAAAGCAAATGTTAATTATTTAAAAATTAGGTGTGTCGACAACAAGTTAAGCCAAATATCCCAAGGTGTACAATTTTTGAAGTAGCTTCCTAGCTTGTGCAGAATATGATTCAATTTGAATCCTTTAAGCCATATTGCCTATTTAGATTAACATCTAGATCTCTACACTTCACTAGGGTCATAAATCTAGTATTCATCAAACTATCATGTAATTATTTTAAACGGCGCGGCCATATAGATAATTATGGGAATGAGGGTTTTAACCTGCATTTAAGCTCAGTAAGTACAGTGTATTATTAATGACTATTTGATTTTCCAGGCCTGGAGACTAATTGCCTCACAACAGCCTTCAACAGCTTACCAGATTTTTAGTTTTTAAGTTATTTATATGGAATACATTTGTGCACTTGTATTATGCATACAATAAGTCCACAATGTGAATGTCGATAATGCATTACCCCGCAGATGAGTTTAGGAAGCCGGGTCATGGCTGCAGAATCATGCCTTCCCTAAGGTCTTATTCAAAGTGGCAATAAGTCATATTTGTAGAAGATGCTCTATTACTAATCAGAAAGCATTGAAAGATTGCCGCCACAGCACAACTTGCGGGAACTAACGTGACTGCGTGGTTAAGGCAGTTATCGAAAAGCCATTTTGACACTTGTGTACCCTGTAGGCAAGAGGCAAGAGGCAAGAGGCAGGAGGACAAGTTGATTTTGGTTTTGGGGGAGCGATTTAATTCTCTTGATGTGGACTGGTCCTCCTCCTAACTCCTAACACGCTATCCACTGTTTGATCTATCACATTAAAGTTGTGGAGGAATATTTGAACTTTTTATACTAGGGATGGTGAAAGGGAAGAAGAGGAAAAGGAGGAAATCCACACGGTTACCCTTAGTTCGAATGACCTGTGGACAGTGTAGATGAACACTACTACTAAGTCTTCAAGGGAAATTTGTTTTTGCAATTATATTGTCAAGGTATCAATATGATCGCTCAAACCTCCAAAACATTAGTATTGAAAGATAAGTTTAAAGTTAATGGGGGTAGATTTTCCTCTCTTTGTAGGCAGTGGTTTTGTTCCATTGAATTTTTGAAGTCTGTAAGGAGCCGATGGATGGTATGGGTTTAGCGAGCTTTTTTGCGTAATCGTAATTGAATTGTCGAATGAAGAAGCACCCCCGTGTTTCGCATTATGATGGTCGCGTTTGTGACGCCTGCACAATGGAAAAAAACGATAATTCTAAGCGTAGTTAAGTGATTTACGGGAATAAATTATGACTACCTTACGCTCAGGAAGGATGCTGCAATCATATGGTTCATATTTGACTAATATTGTGGTAGCTTTGGCTACAAAACATTAAACAGCTGCTGAAAGTGCACACTTCCAAAATGCGCCCGTATTGGAAATAAGTTACTTCAGCTTAATAGCGATGCAGGTAGGGTAATAAGGCAGATGCTAGTAATTTTTGGCGTGAGAAGGGATGAATCTGCTATAGTTTTAATGCAGTGAGCCGTACAAAATGTCTCGGCTGAAGCCTGGAATCCGTCATGGTGTCGTGACTGTGGCTCTTTTGACTGGGTGTAAGGTAATGGTGAGAAATTTTGCCGATTCATCGCCGACAGTTTTTAAAGAATCATGCAATGCTTTCTAGTAGTGAATTACACGAGGCTAATGTCACTAGCTCCGAGGGTTAAACAGCCATCAGCGGTGGAGTAATGGTTCGAGGTGGTCACTGGCCGAATAGTAATATCATTTTTCTCTGATGTTGCACACTACTAATAAGTCGCAAGACTATTGCACCCCACACTTTGGCGCTAGCTGTACCGTTTTTTGTCTGCGACGGCAGGAATTTTCAGGGTGTCAACAGAGAGAAGGACGTTGTCTAGATTGGAATAAATCAGAGCTCCGTAGTAGGGCATGGGAACTGTTATTCTCCAGCTCAAATCAGAGTGGCGTTAAGTCTGTGATTTCACCAACTATTTGGGCTCGATTGTTGCTGTTCAGGAGGTTAGCAATGCCCCAACCCAACCATTTTAAGGTGGCAGCCAAAGATAGAGCATCTGAACTGGTTGTCAGTCTCTTATTTCAATATTGAGCTTTAGGACTGATTATTGTTTCGCCCTGTGTGGGTAACCAGGCGTTGATCTGCGCTTTCTTGTCACCGGATTTTGCCAACTTCAGACTGTTTTGGGTCAGATTAAGCAGAGAAGATTGCTCACTGAGGGCATAGTCAATATCATTTCATCTTGTCTAAGATTATACCTTTTGAAACTGACAGAGTGAAGTTAACATGCCCTTCGTATTCAGCCGCTTCGATGATCCCTTAAAGATGAATTTTCCACCCTCAATCAGTGTCATCGAATTCAGATTTAAAGTATTTTCACATTCGATGGATCAGAAAATGAGTGTAGAGCCGGAAAACTAATAATTATGAGAATTATTATACCGTTGGCAGAAAGGTTAACGAATTAGTACTTTCGGTCTGACGATGACGTGGGTTTGGTTCTACATTTATGTAATGAAGTCGAGAAGATTGACTTGAATTTGCTGACTTTGAAATCGAAACTGGTAGTTTTAGAATACCGTTCAGTTAATTTATAAAAAAGGGGATGCTCCAGCTCCTTAGAGAATACCCTGGCGCCAATGGCTTTCAACTGGTATGCATGTGTGCGAGCTTGAGCCCTGCCTAAATTTCAACCCCAGTAATCAGGAGGCTAACTTCAAAATTTTGGTTTCTTACTTGTCGACGCGTAGTAATTAAGCTGGAAGGTATGGAATTTGTACAACTGACTTCTGAGAACACAAGATGATTCCATTTCCTCGCATTTATTTTGGTTGGTTCCGATCCCTGAGTGATTATTAGCACACTTAAGGTCTACTCACTTCTGGGAAAAGGAACGAATCTACTAGTTCTAAGGTGTTAGGCAGGGATTTGGTGCCTTTTTCGGGGTTTTAGACATTTTGGCAATAGTTTCTATGTAAAGTTAATCAGTTTTTCGTATGAGGCGTCTATCGGAATACGTAAAAACGGCCTGGCAACAATCGTATAATGATGACACTGTGCACTTAAGCTCCGATTTAAGAGTACAACCTTGCATAATTTAAGAGCAAAGTCTTCACACTATGCTTTTATGCCAATTGCACCTAGATTTGGGAGATTTTGGAGAAAGGCTACTTAAGCGAAGTGATGGATTTGCATGCAGACTGCTCGCTCCTTATAGAAGTCAGTTAAGGAAATAGTGGCATAACCTTAACGCTAGAAATGCTCCTTCTGCTCACAGGAGTCAGAGTTTTGATAGAAGATTTGGACGAAATATTCACAACTCGTTTGTAACTTAACAATATTTGGCCTTGTGAATGCTTCACTAACTGGCTGGCATAATCTACATTAGGCTTGGGTTTCCGATGAGGGTGTTGAGCTGGTGCATATAGTAATTTACCGTGGTAAGCGAATTTGTCTGAAATCACATGGCGTTTTGGAGGCTCTCTTCAGATGAGTGTAGCGTGACGGCAACGCGTTATCTGCTTAACGGTAATTGAATTTGCTTGGCAGACAGGTGAAGGCAGAAGAAAAAATTTGAGCAATTGACGTGCCAAACAAAAAACAAGCGATTTCCCACCATTGAAAACAAGTGTCGGCTAATTTAAGTTTAAGCATAACGCATTGCATCTCGGCTTCGCTTTGTTTCCTGTTGTTAAATGCAAAGTCTTCTAACCATTGCATTTTCCACCACGGCGTATGCTTGAAGCTTGGCCCATGGTCGACACTTCCCACTGTGGACGTGTCAGTAAAGTATGGGGTTCCCTATGAGTGGAAGGAAAGAATTAAAATGCTGACAAACACAACCCGGACTTTGGTGCTCTTCTTGAGAATGCCTAGATCAGGGAGGAGACCGAGAACTTTGCCCAGGCATAGAGTACATTGTTGTAAATTAAAAATCCATCATTTCAAACATTTAAATGAGTCACGGATAAACGCCCCTTAGGATCAACTTAAACCATGGTCAGGAGTGGTTTTGGCGTATCTAGTTTTCTGGGAGAACTGTCTAATGAAGGCGGAATAAAGGAAATATTTGGGCAGAAATAGCAAACAGGCATTCGCTTTGCCTGTAAATTTTGTCTTAAGACTGCGGCAATTAAAAACTTACTAAACTGCAATACGTTCCAACGGCGACATGCCCAGCAATACATAGTAAAGCACAGCATTTAACCGTGACCTCGACGCGCTGCATCGTTAGCTGCCTACTGCAACTGATAAAAGTGATTAAAGCACCGAACTTCAGGGAAGATAAACTTGAGCTCATTGGCAATTCACGAAACAACTTCATCTTGTGCATAAGAGCACTCTGATATTTCATTTACCAAGGCATAGAACGCCTTGTGAAGTTGCTATAACAAGGAAACCATCAATAACGGCTCTTTACGCCCCTCACTGATTAGTACAAAGATTTTGGTTTAGCATAGATTACATGTACATACCTCCCTCATTCAAGCGCTTCATGAGCTCACTCGATGAACACACACCATAGGTTTCCCAATGCTAATTTTTTTAGAAAATAACGCCACCCAATGATTGGATAAAGAGGGAACTTTGCCGCTTTACCTTTTCTCTTCTACACACTCCGAGGGTAACCACTCACCTGATTAAAGAATTTAACGCGACAGCAGCTTAGTGGTCAAATGAAACTTTCTCTAACGATATGTACGACTGCATTGACATTCTTTTATCATACAAACTCGTCAAGAAACCCAAAAGAAGGAAAAAAGGACGGCTGCATACCGAAATTGAGCCAATTCACCCATGTGAAAGTATGTCATTAATAGTGAAGAACGCCCCGATTTTTCGAACTCACTCACATAGCAAGCAAAGGAACGGCTTGACTCAACAGTTACACACCTTATTATTGGAGGGAAACCTTTTTTGAGAGGGGAAATCGTGACTAATCTCTGGGTAGGGGCCTTGCTCTGATGAAACACAAGAATGACCAGCCAAGTGTTGAGCAAGCCATAGCCACTTGGATCGCTTAACACAAAATATGCTCCAACCCATACCAGAAGACTCAAAATATCGAGATAGCTGAGGGCAAAAGCGTTTACTCTCAGACTTCAATTTCGGAGTCGCTTTCTTCCTCAAGGGCGGTTTCGAGATTGTGTCTGAGGCTCTCATCCACTTCCTCATCCTCGTCCTTCTCATTTTCCATCTCGGTGGGGCTTTTGGGGTCTGCTGGTGCGGGTACTTCGTTATTCTCGATGGCTTTACGCAAGGCTAAGTAGGCAAAGTAGTCCAGATAGTAAGAAGCACCGTACCACGACATCGCCACCACCATAGCGACAATCATGATAGAGTGAAAGAGGAAGGTGCACCAAGCCAGCAGGGCTATCAAGTTCAGGATAAAGTTGACAACGATGTTCAGACCCACCCATATCAACGTTTGGACTCTAAAAGGGACCAAAAAGTACGTTCAAAGATTGCACATATCCACCCCTTTTACCAATTTGACGAAATGTCCACCCCAAAGGCAATTTGACTATATCAAATGGGACAAATGAACGCCAGCAGTGAATTCACTTAAAGGTGCTACTTTATGAACCAGTGGACAAAGGAAACCTACACTTTAGGGATGCGTTTGAAAAAATTCACTTTGGAAAAGTATTTTTTACGAAGGTAGCGATAATTGTCATTGTATTTTTCATCTGGCCTGATTATCACGTGCACGACAACGAAGTAGATTAGCTAAAAATTAAGAAAACATCTACATTAATTAAAAAGAAACAGTTTGCATCCATAAGTGAAAAAGTTGTCTCGGACTGACAAATACGCACGCGTGAAGAATAAACAATAGACACTCTTGGCGGAGCTAATAATTCCCTGTACAAAATTCCAGATGCAAAACAGAGCTGAAATAACAAAATATTAACTACTTTTATATCTAAAACATAAGAGGGGAATTCATTCAAGCGAGAACAATCTAGTGCAACAAAATGCCACGGCTTTGTCCAGAACCCAAACTAAAGAAGGATGAATTTATGAAAAAAGGCATCTCCAAGTCAACCAAAGGGCAGTGGTGGTAACCTCGATGCTGGGACCCTACCCAAGGAAAAAATTTCATACTGAGCACAAAAGAATGGGCTAGCTGAGGATACGAAACTGCGGGTGTCACTTTCAAGAATAGAGGGAAAAATCTTCAGTTGCTGCTGAATTTTCGGAACTGGAGAAATAAATAAAGCCTACTTATCGAAGCATTCAGCAAACACGACTGATACTTGAAGGTCCACTCAAGGTATTATAATTTTTTTAAAAATTGTGCTAAAACAAAAATAAGCTACGTTTTTTGTTATTAAGGAAGGTCTAGATCTAGTAAAATGCGCGGTACACACATACAGATAAGCTGACTAATAAATCCAATGACAAGCATATTTACTACACATTTTCAGACTTGAGTAAACTTTGAAATAGTCTATAGCTTAGAGAATATTTCTTAACAGCTGCTGAAATAAAAATATTTACCGAAAAAAAATATTGTGTTGCAATCAATATCTTTTAACTATGTAAATAGTACAGCAAAACCAGTTTATTACCTGATGGCTACTCGCTGCGGTTTACTAATGAGTTCAGCACGTTGGATGAAGCTCTAAATTGACCTACCGTGTGTGCGATGAAGAAGGCGTTTGGAACGACTACTAGGTAAATCCAGTCATTCATGGGATTGAATACAGAGACATCAGTATTGCCACCCGTGTCAACAAAGTGTTTCCACCAAAAAACTGAACACTTGTCGGGGAACCATCGCACACTTGAAGCATACAAAACACAGCGTTATCACCGCTTCAACGAGCATCATATACGTATGCATACATATGAGTACGCAACTAAAGAAATTACAATACTGACAGAATGAACAGACAAGCAGTAGAACGAAACGTGTAAAATTCGACAGCTAACTACCTAGCTTATTATCCAATGCCGAAACGGAGGCAGTAGTTAATTGATAAACTGGAATATGAGGAAAGGAGAAGGATATCAATAAAATTGGGGTGATACTTTACAAATTCATTAATTTCTCTCCTTACAATGCGGTGAAAAAAAGATCCAAACAAGTTGCTAAAGTTCAATGTTTCCAACCATTAACCTGCCGAAACATCAAAAATAGAACCATCAGAAAAGAAGTACAAAACGATGGACTATAGCAATTATTCTATATACTTTAACGTTTCGATATAACTACGGAGAATTAACACTGAATACAACTGTGAGTTGTCCTGTAGAAAACTTAGCCGCATTCAATCGATCATATTCGCACCAGAAACCAAGTCATCTGCGGGATTAGAAACTCACCAAAACGATATAAGAGGTGGAACAATATGAATGAAACATGATGTCATCTTGTCGTAGTTGTGAAAAACGAAGGAATTGCGGAAAAGAATTATGGCACTATAGACGGTTGAGTTGGCCAAGCCAAAGAGAACAAGGAATGTTGGACGCGAAGCCGGAACCCCCCTATAACAACGTCACAGAAGTGTACACCATTCACTTACCAGATAAAAACAAAAGCAAATACATTGACGAAATAACAGGGTCCCAACATGAATAAGATATTGTTTGACCGCCTAAAGGTAAGTATATAAGATATTTCTTACGTGTAGGCTATAACGCGGAATATCATCAGAATGATGAACAAAATTGTCAGGATAAGGAATAGAAGGGGAGGACTGTATACCGCACAAAAGACAAAAACTGTAAGCAGTGAAACGGACAGGACAAACGTGATTTTGTTGATTAAAACGGGTGGTACTGGCTAAAAAGACAGTCACTTAAGTGTGAAACCTACTCTCTTTCTTTCTGTGGTCCCCATGAGTTAAGAGGATGACCTGTAGGTGGATTTCCCCTGTACTTTACAAAATATTTACAATCAGCAGAAGGACCACCAATACATTGCTATAAACGCTTTAAAGAAACATAAAGGAGTAATTGAAAAATAAAACAACTTCAAGGCCAAAGTCCAAATTTTGGAAAAGTTTAGCTCATTCTTCGAAATTGAAAATTCTTAATAAATGCTTTTTAGCGAACTGGGAGTAGGGCGCAAATGTGTTGCATGTGATTCGGCTATTTGGTAACCATTAGAACTAGAGTCCCCAATAAGGAACTAAAATGCACTCATATTTACCGTATATTTAGGCTCTATAAAAGCTTTACATACGATATTTGCTACATTGTCTTTAGAGAAAAATTTCCTTGTGTAATAATTTTCTTCTTTACCTAAAAATACAACCGAAATTTCGTTACATGTTTACAACATTTTGGATAACTAATTAAGAGATTTTGAACAGCTTGTAACTGCCAATAATGCAACAACGGTCTAGAGGGGCTTTGCTTAAAGTGTTTAAATGCTACAGTTACATAATTTCCAATGTACTTAATCATGATTTGCTCACGCTCTAGCGTCAAATCGCTTGCATTATTTTGATTTTCACTGTACCCGCTAGCTAAGTTCTCCCTTTTTTAGATTTTCATGGTTTAACACTGCTAGGATGCTCAATACAATTTAATTAATTCCAAACCGAACTCCTCAGTTCTGCCTTGTTGAACCATAGCTTTGTGTGAATGTTTCACAATCACTGAAACCATTAAACGTTAAATTGCATTCCTTCACATTTACAGTCTTGAATATTGACGGTTACGCAAGAGTAACTGCAAATGACTTTTAACAGCTAGGGGCTTAAGGTTGAAATGACAAGTGCTTGTATACTTAAATGCTCCTCTTCCCTACTGTAACTGGGGGAGACGCTTGGAGGGCAGCAAAGAATGGATCGTACCCGGAACCTCCAGCTTCGCCTCCTGACGGAGTGTTGAAGAGGAAATTGCTAACTATTGTGAAGTGTGCAAACTCAGCGAGCTAACCATTACAGGCTTGTGGCGACAGGGAGTCAGAATGCTAAAAGTTTCACACTTTAAATCAGGATCGAAGTGGCCTGTAGCCCTTCATTGGCAGGCCCGAGGCTAAAACGAACTCACCGGAGCGCCAACAAAGGCACTTGTTAATTACCAATCCTATTTTAACCTTTTTGAAGTCTTTGTCTAAGGCAATGTGATATTAGAACCTGCCTTTCTTGGCGGCAGCAACTCAAATAGGTTGGGATGTTGAAAAAAGCTAGAGCCCGAAGGCGTAATGTACCACTTGGTGGCAGCTGAACTGCGGTTCTGAACGCCACGGAATGATAAGTGCTGATCATGTGACTCGCTGCATTTAGATCTGCGGTACATCAAGGTTCCATTAGTAAAGTACTGCTGATGAGAATCTGCGTTCTGACTTTGATTATTTTGCGCTAACTGCCGATTCCACTTGTCCACTCCGTTGCACTGCAGGGACCTGCCCGACCGACGACGTGTTGAATCATGTGTGCTGCTTAATTTCCTTAGTTTCAATGACGCTTCCTTGAGAGGTACCATGAGAAAACAATTGGCGATTTTGGGCGGCCGTCATATTTTTTCTTGAAGCCGCCAAACTCGACGTTAGCAAATGCAAGTTTTCAATCTGTGCAAAGTGTTTACCCGGTCATGGGATTGAAGTGGATGAAATTATTTGAACGCTTTTGACACCTTTGGGCCGAAACCTCGCAATCCAGTGCATCGTCACTCCAGGCCATCTAGTGAAATAAGAGCAGAGGTGGTGCCACTTGAGCCAAACGCCTCCCTGGCAATAGTGAAGAGACGAGTTATCCCGCTTGGCCCACGCAACCCGCTGGGAAAGCACTGGTCCAAGTGGTGGAAAGCGCTACTTACAGCCGTTTAGTAATGGGGTGTGGCGACGCTCACCATGACGGCTGCGGTGGCGAGGCTGTATCACAGTGAAGCCGGAATTTTTCGTAATGGAAGGATGGCTATGCACAGCTTACCCTTTAATTATCCTTTAAGAGACTAAACCCCTTTTTCCATCCTTTGCCGTAGCTCCCTTTCCTGCCTAGAATTCATCGAACGCCAACTTGCGCTGAGTTGCCCTTTGACACGACGGTACTGTCCGTTGTGCCTTCGTCATGCTCCAAATTCACTTCCATCAAAATTTTGCTCCTTGATGGGCTCTCATCCGCGCTCTCTCTAGGGCACTACCTATTCGTCCTTCTGTTTTACAACAAATTGGCATGGCCTGAAACATGAAGTAATCGAAGCGTAGCGATTCTAAGGTCATGCTCTGGGAGCGTTCATGTATGTTCCAGACTCGGTGCAAGTCTTGCCCTATCAAAGAACCAATCCCACACCATCGAGACAAATTCATCTTAAGCACACGGTCAACCTTTGGATTCAGGTGACGGCTCTCTCCGCTGAGGACACATTGGTCAGATCGTGAAAAACGCGCCTACTCTCAGTCTAAAGCTAATTCTGGCATCTCTGGGTTATTGAGACAGACCTTCGGAATAATCACAGTAAGCAAGTATTTTAATAACAACTCGAGGCAAAGCAATGGCGTCTGAAGTATCTCGACATGAGATCGCCATCTTCACAATACTCTGGCTCTGCCGTATAACTGTGTTCGCGTGGCTGTTTGTGTGCTCAAAATAGTTACATTTCCTTCATAATGAGTTTTTTATGACTAATTTGTAAAACTTACATTCGGTTTTGGCTGCACTTTTTGCCTAGCACCATTACGCCCAAAACCATAAATGTTATTTGCTTTTTGTGACGAACTTATATAAGATACGTGGGAAATGAATACTATGTACTCGTATCTCACTACTTTTAGTTTAAGAATTCGCGTTAATACCACAGAAATTGAGAAAGACTTTTGGGGAACAATGCAAACATCCATTTTTGGGCTTCCCACTGAAAATTGCAAGAGTTACTTTAGCTTGTCAGCCTCGTGCTTTAGGTTTTTACTGCTCCATAGCAGTTGATTTGTTTAGAGCAATTTTTGCAGAGGTTAGCAAATTCCAACGCAACAATGTCAATGAGCAGAGATTTTTATGATGTGAAATAGCAATTCTAAAAATTCATTTTACAAGCACTGATTTCAAAGGGAGAAAAATGAGGGGCTAAGTGTTATCACTCACGCAAAAGATGAATGAAGTGGATAATAGCAAGGCCTATCACTCCAGAGTGGTTGTGCTGGTGCTTATTGACTCCGTTTCACTGCCATTTCGACTTAAGCCGAGGCTGCGGGTCTGCGGTTTCTGTTGGATGTCAACCACCGTCTTCCAGTTCCGCCGACGCTGCAGACGCTCCAATCTAAAGGAGTCAGGATCGTGGCGACAACCAGCTTCTAATTGTCTGAGCAATTCACCATTGGCGCCTGAGTCCCACTCCAAAAGCGTTGCCGCCCAAGCATCGTTGTCCAGGTAATCCAAGATGCGCGGATTCCCGCTTTGCGAAAGCTAAATGATTAACATCACAAACTTTAATGGAAAATATCGTCATTTTATTATAAACACTAGACTTTACCCACAGCTGTAGTACCCCTAAACTGTAGGAATGTCATTCGGCAGCTTTTTAAACCATAGAGGAATGCATTTTTGCATAGTAGATTACGGTAGCACACGCAAACGGAAGGGGCACCCAAGGGTATACGTGGGCAAGAAATGAAACCATAATTACAACGTCGCCTATCTCTATGGATGCTTAGGAGATTATTAGTTATTTATAATCCTGCTTGCAATACACTCCTAATTAATAACATGTCCAAGCATTTTAACCTATGGCAGATCTATGGATAATTTTGTTGTTTTTAGTAACCTTAGGACTTTTCACCTTGATGTGTTTCACTCGTTTATTAGATTTGCCGGATTATTGTTCCATAGGCGCTGAGCCTAGCCTCAGGACTAACAGTGGAGAAAGCGTTTAGCACAATGAATGGGCCGTTGAATTGAATCTGCCAGAACATTCTGGATTTCAAAAAGCTTCTTGCGCCTGATTAGCTAGTTAAGGTTTATGACTTAATAGCGCCTCGGTTTACACCTTTTCTGCTATTACGCAAATGGGTAATTGATGTGCGGATCGCTAAGTTACGAAATGTGGCACCACATTAAACCACACAAATGACACATATGTTAGTGATGAAGTTGACAGGTAAACTGCTTCACTTGAAAAGAAATGCATGAGTCTGCTGCGTGCGCGCTAGTTTACTAGCAGAAAATATCTCCCGTTTTTTACATCAAGCTCCAACTTCAAGGCTGCTTTTACTGTTACAGAGACTTTTGATGATGGGGTGGGAACGCACACGGTTTTAATGTGTGCTTTCACAATACGCAATTAAAATCACGAAATACTTGTGAACCAACCTGATAAGGCAGCTTGATTCTTCACTCCAAGAGTAAAAAAAATACCAAATGAAATAACCACTTCGATGACTTATTTAGGAGGTGTAAATGAATGGCCTAGGCGATGGAGAAAGCAGTGCTGCATCCTTCTTATTTGCCATTGCATGACCTGAAGGAAATCCTACTGCCACCCTACCTAGCCTAAGCGCACATCAAATGGAGGGTGAATAGTGTGGGTTAGTCAGTGCGAGGTTGAACGGTGTGCTGATTAGGGGAGTGTAGCCACAGCAACTGTAATTATGATGTCAAAGAGGAATCCACCTTCTCTAAATTGACCTCATCTTCGCTATCGGTGGTCATCTCGCCCGAGGTTTCTAGGGTGGTAGTTGAGTCACCGTCTGACCTCCAGGCATCAGCTTCGCCGGATGGAGCAGTCACAAATTGCGGCAAGACGGAGTCGAAGGGATGCCTTACAGCAAGGCTTACGATCACTACTTGCGTCCGATCAGCCGGCATTGAAGACTCTATTCGCCTAACGGCAATCCTCGTATCATCGGGCAGCACAAATTCACTCATATACTGTCGTTTCACCCTCTGACTGAGAAGGATGACAGAGGACTGAATGTCAGATCGAGTCTCACGAAAATGGAAGTCGGCAAGTTGTTGTCTGGGATCAACGTTAAATTTCGATCGGACGTTTTCTTCGGCAATTTGGTCCATTTCCAATGGTTTCTGGAAGTGACGAAGAAGGAGGAAGAGGAGAGAAGAAGCGCAATGATACGAACCAATGCGGCCATTGATCGTGACCGCTTTTCGACGCGCGAACACGGATTTGCCCTGCTGCCTGATTGGTCCATTTGGCTGCAGGCGGTGGAAAAATTGTCCATTGCCCACTGCAGGGAATACACACTGTTGGCCATACGGTTGAAGCTTCTGAACTTGTTCTCAATATATTGTGTCACAAAATATCTTTATGAACCTTATTTCACCCTATAAAGTTTTTGCTATTTGAGGGAGAGATTCCCCCATTTCTTCGAATTGCATTTTGCCAAGGACTTGAATATGTGTAGCTAACTCATGCAAATGAAGTTGAATTTTGTGAAGGCTGTCAAGCAGAAACCTATGTCTAATAAAAATTTTGCCACCTACATTAATGCATTTGTAGATAAGCCAAATTTCATTCTCCAAAAATTTTTTTTTGCGGAATGATTCATATTTTGTCAAAATTTTATGTTACCTTTCAATGGAGATGGTGACTATAAAGTTACATTTGCCGAAGCTGATCGCAGCTTTTCATTTCCACAACCTGGGTATCGTTGAAATTTGGCTGTTGGAATTATTTTCTTGGTTCTTTGACAACGATACGCGATCGACGCTCATTACTGTCGAAGTATTTCTGGATCCAAATTACCTACTTAGCGCTACAAGTAAACAGTATTTGGTTGTCAATTCTCTAACTAAACCGATTCGCCTTCTTTCCTCATCATCATTCGAAATCTCAAAGTACGAGGGCTAGCATAGGTAATCCTAGGTAATGAAATTATCATTCGGCCATTCAGAGTGTAGGGATGAGTAGTTCTTGTAACTTTGACCTCCCTAAGTCTGTATAATTAAAAAAACCAATTCTACACAGTTGGTAATGGTCATCATTTGCTTTTGTCCAAAAGTTTCTATTCCGTTGCCTGAATCATGGGTTCGATACAAGTGTGTCAATGATAGATGAAGCAAACACAACCATGTTTGTAGTCTGCCTCAATTGGTTCGTTCATGGTTCTGGTGAAAGCATATTAAACTAGAATCGACGTGTTCAGCGTTAAATACATCTTTTAGCATTCACACTAGTTGACTCGGTAAAAGTGAGTAAACCTTGGCTGTATATTCTGCTACAGTTGAGAGCGATAAAAATGCACTCCCGCATAGTGAAGCAGGTGAAACGCCTTTCTCGGTTATAACTTTTCTCGCAATCTCACATCGCCTACACATGTGCGAAGTTTGGGGTGCAAAAGCGAAACAAGTGTTGAATAAACTCCTGACATTAATACTCAACCGTGCTGGGTCCGGTGGTTGAAAGTCGGTGACTAATTCCTGTGGCCACTTCTTAGCTATGCTGCCAAATCGTGGACTTCAACATCTTTGGAATTAACATAAAAGGTCATCAAAAAATTTGAAATACGTCTGTGGTAGGTCATGGCCAAGATAGGAAGGAGGGGTGTGCTAATGTATGCTTTTGTTCGCATTTAGCACGATACTTCCATTAACCACCCAAACGCGTTACCAACCGACAATGACTGCATAATTGATGAAAGAAGGGCCAATGCGCCTTAAAGGATATCAGAGTTGATCGTTCCTTGGTAAATTAATGAACGAACAGGAATAATTACCTAAATATTGATGCTGAAAATCATTTTGCTATGCCTAAATGTCTCGGTCGAAAACTACAAACGAGGAATGAGGATACTTTTGTATTGTAAGAGATTACTTATTTTTCACGGGGTTGGCAGGCGTAAAGCTGTGCCGTCGTGCCCACTTTGAAGAGGGTGTACTAGCTTTTCTTTCACTTCTAAGTATGCCATTTTAACTGAAAAAAGGAGGATGTTTTGGAAAAGTCAGAAGGAATTCAAATAAACACATCACCCGCTGCATTCAAGTGCATTACCGGTCTGTTCACGTTTGAGTGATTTGCTATGGGTGGAATACGCATGCAAGATAGTCACGAGTTCTAATGATTCAAGCCTGGAGTTAACCCGTGGTACGCGGTGGGGAATTTCAGGATCCACTTAGTTGCGCTTAATGGGCTCCACACACCATCATTGGATTAAATTTTCTCGAATGAGATCTACCATTTAACACCCAAGTTATGGGGAAAATTTTAGTAGCAGTGGAGTGAAAGTCCCCAGCCACCTTCTGCAGTTATGCCTACGAGGATGTAGTTTTTGATTTTCTATTTACTCATTTAGCATTGGTAAACCCAAACGCAGGTAACTTATTTTATTATTCTGCAGAAAAGTTTCTTTTTAGTCTTCTAATTTCGAGCACATTTTTGAAACACTTAAGTACAGAGAATGACCAACTAATGTAGTGCCCCAAGACCGCCCTGGAAACGAAATGAGCCACTATACTCTAGTAGAATATGCATTGTTGACATGCAGGACTTTTTTGCTACTGGTATGACTTCAAAAACCCAAAACTTAGAGTCAAACAACCAGTTCATAACAGCAGCACCATAACGTTAAGCGGCAACTCGTCAAAGTGCAGAGCTTTTCTCCACCAAGCCATCTAAAGCATCAAAAGTAGGAGTAGCATTTCAGATATATATATGTTTATTTATTCAGATTTTTGGGACAGCAAAGGGATGATTCTGGGAATACGCGGATGCGTTATTAGCACGCCTACGCATAAAATTACGCTCCAGATTTGTTTCTGTTTGTGAAGAAGTGTAGTAATCGGATTAGCACTGACAGGGCGAATAACTGGTTACGTTTGTCGATGCGGATTATCAGCGGACTAGAATCAAAGGAGACGTAATTGCTTAGGCGCTGCATACTCCCTTTCTTTGATGATGTCCCCTGACCCTTTACAAGTGTGCTCCCGTTTGGCGCCAAATCAAATGGTCGAGCACAGAGTCTAGATGCAAGCAAACCCAGAGTTCCGTCTTATCAGTATGGCTGTAGTGGTGGAAAGCTTAAAGGAAAGAACACTAGAAAAGTTATATAAACAGGGCTTCAACAAAGTTTTCTTCGGGGCTTCTGATCCAAACGCTAAGGGCTGCGTCATTTGCTACAAAGCACACAAGGCGCAAAGAGAGCACAATCACAAAACCAGTTTTGGGTAAGCACGCACGTGAGGAGTAGGTAGCTCGTGATGTCGGTGCTTCGGGAAGGCGCGCGGTGGGTGGATGGGTGACTGCCACCTCCGCCACCGCCCCAACCAATGGGGTCGGCGTGAGTTCCCCAGCGGGCCGCATTGTGCGCACGCACAGCCTCGCGACGAGAACTCATTCGGTTTCACTCGCTAGCCCTTCATCCTACCTTCCATAAGTCGTGGGTAAGTCTCTTCACCCACTTCCTCAGATAAGTTTGGCCTTTATTTTGTTCATTAACCAGTTGCTTTTTTAAACAATCGAGTGTTTGCCCAGACACTTTCCGTTTATAATAAAATGATTTCCGTATGGCAAGGTTTATTCAGTAGTTACGCAAAATGTTGTGAAGTTTACTAAAATTTTTTTTTAACATTTGTGGGCTTCATGCCAAAAAACACTTACATAAATAATAACTGAATAACTAACAGCAACATCTTAATCGGTGCATGTTCAGTACCAGTGATTTAATCAGAAAATTAGCACGTTATGAAGGAAGGATGTCAGTTTTGCTAGAACCTATGTTCCCACGGGGCTTGATGCTGTGAGATTTAATCTGTGTGGGAAAAGTAGTGAGTGCATTCGAATCATTATTATTTATAAAAAGCAACCGTTCTGATCATGGTTGTTCCACTAGTTGACTTTGTAGGCTTGTCGTGACGGCGTTATACGCGACCACCCTGATTAAACGCTGCACTTCAGGCCGTGTCATTTGTAGCCTTATATGACAAGCATTATTTTTTATCATGATTTCTCTAATATGCACCACTAAGAAAACCTAACCACTTCAAGCAAATTCACCCTAAAAGGCATTTGGCTGGTGCTGCTTTCCTTGAAATAGTAAATGAAATAAAAGCTATAACTTAACAAATATCCTCCACTTTATCAAAGGATATTGAGTTGTAGAACAATATTTGATTCTATCATTTGAAAAATAGTTATTCTCCCAAACTTGATCAGCTTTCTTCTGCTTAAACACTCCAAACAAAGTGGTAATAGCTCCACCATAATTGTACGGCAGGCTACAGACATTTAGAGAGCAGCAAGGTGTGTGAGGAATGTGATTCCTTTCAAGTACCCCACAGTGAGACACACAGAAGCTGAATGCAAAAGTCGTTGGGCCGAGAGTCATCAGTCACATGGCGGCTTGACGACATCAGGAACCATGTTTAACTATGCCTGCTGTCCTCTTAACAGTCATGTTGTAAAATGGTCGATTATCCAACCGAGTTTTTCAAAGGCATAACCGTCTCGAGATTCACGACTACTTCAGCTTGAGCAACTAGTCAAGTAAAAGTGAGAAGTTAAGCATGCCGCCTTGTGACGCTTATGCTTCTTATGGGAACTGCTAACCTCAATTCATAATAACTGGCCAAAACTGTCTCAGAAAATCCGGGAACAACAGCTCGAGTGAAGCGGTTCTACTTAACGCTTAATAGCAGTTCAATAAAATGGTGCATGGGAATTGGTAAACTTTTGATATTCCCAACAAATGCAAAGTCATTGAAGCAAATTCATTTCCATCACGTTCGATTTGCCTCGTTGTATTAACGCAAACTCTTTTGATTTACTTTTAGAACATGGTAGAACGACGTTTTACAACAGGTTAGTGAGTGTATCGCCATTTAGTATCCTTCATTACAAGAATAGGCCAAAAATACATGTGAATTATTTGCGCCTGCATTTAGATTAAAATGTTTTCGAAATTTTGATCAAAATAACTGGCTGCACTCTAAAGAAAATACATGCATTTGGTTACTGCGTTGTCTGCAATCGCTGGTTTAAGTTTGCATTCGATGACTGAGGAAATAATCCATTGAGGAAGCCTTAACCCAGCACGGCTATTGATGCTGAACTAAAAAAAGAAGTCGTAGTTGATGTGAACCAGAATAGGAAGGCAGGAGATGCAAAGGACAAACACCTAACTAGTATTCCTGGTTGTTATTTTGCACAGGCGACGACTGGCAGCAGGGTAAGTTGTTGGCGAAAATTGACCTCTTGGCTTCAAATAGATGCTAGGATTTTTATGAGCAGTATAACAAATCCCTTAAAACTCAAGTAAACTTAGACTCCTGTTATTGTGAGATAAGGCTTGGTCTAACAGTTAATACCATTTCAGGAGTCTATCGAAGCTCTGGAGGTACAAGACTTCGAGAAGGTAACTTTTTTATCAGTAGTCTCTTGGACTGAGAGCATCCTTCCATTCTCACGAGCAGCTGCCAATCCACTTTTCCATTGGGTCTATAGCAATTGAAGCGCCTTGAAAGTTGCTGACCAAGTCGAAGTAATCAGAACAGGGATGCCTCTAAGCAGGAGGATTAGGGCTGATTGTCTTTGTCAATAAATCAACAATTTGCTACGCAAAGCGCGGTTATCCCCTACTTTACTCTTCGGTTAATCGTAGACATGATAATCTTTAGTCGGTCTTGAAACCTACAAATTCTAATAAAATCCCACGAATCAACTTATTTTCTACGACTTAGAAAATGAGGATGTCACTGGGTTAAGGAAGTAGACGCATATCCCTTCAACAAAAGCTATTCTAGAATAAGGGCATTTGATTTTCTGTTCCAAAATTTAAACGACATTATTCTCGATGCATGCAGCGGTTGACTTCTGCATTTTTACTACTTTGCAGTTCCGCAGTACAATGGTTCCCGTAAGTTTTGCTTTAATCTGTAGCTAAGCCGCAAAGCACTAGTATAAGCATAGAAGGAGCGTAAACACTTTTTTTAAAAGCAAACTGAAGTCACAGTTACAAGTTTAATTTTTCTTGCTCATCAGGCAACTACTTTGGTGAGTTGTAGCCTCGGTCTCCTGATTCCGAAGTCAATAGCAGCACGTTTTTGGCCTGACACTGATGGTTTCCTTTTAGAGGATTCAAATTCGTATTATGGATACACAACTGGTGTGTTGACAGTGATTCTGCCATACCATAAATTCATCACCATTCAGTAGCAATGGTGGTGGTTTTAGTAGAGGGGACGTAGATTTTGCTGCAATGTGGATTGATACTTTTGCTTCAATTGCTAACGCCTTTGCCACGCATTCTTAGGTGACCGGTGGTACAGTGGTGGCAGCGGGAATGTGACATATTACGACTCAGGTAGAGTTTATGTTCACAATTCCAAATTGGGTGCTCCGTAATCTACGTTTAGTCGGCTGCATCTACGTCCTTACAATAGTTCTTATTTTATCATGAGGCGTTAGCTCCATTTACCCCTTAAAAATGGATTCCTACACATCTCAGTAGTATTTGGTGCTAAATCTATGCACAATATTCTAAGTTTTTAGCCTCCGCCGGTAAAATCAGTTTGGTGTAGCAGTGAACAAGTTTTTGACCGTCAACTTTTTTAAAAATGTCATAATTTCCTGCAATAAACATAACTCAACTGAAAAAACACTGATCCAATTGTTCTAATTCCATAGTTGTGGTGAAGTAAATCGCTCTTTTAATGCATATTTTTACTTTATGCGTAGAGAGTAATGAGTGGAAATGTTTTAGCCGACTGGTACCGACCAAGAAAGCCCACATATTCTACAGGCTACAACACTGGTGTAACGGGGTCTATTTATACGGGTAAGCAAAACGAGACATTTAATGACACAGTAGTCACTATTAGGAAACCAAGCACTCGGTTAGTTTAGTTCTCTCAGTGCGAAATGTGCGTGGAAACACTGACGCCATTGTCATCCATGCGCCTTGCCGAAAGTGCGAGCCTTTTCCAAAACCTGCGATCCGGCCTTATGCACAGACATTAAGCACTTCAGGTGCAAGGGTTAGCAGGCGTGGTTGAATGCGTATGACACTATCCTAAGTGTACGTTGGTCATCTCTGTTTTCCATTTTAGGCGATATGCAGTACGGAGTAAGGGCCATTAAATTTTCGCTGTTTATGATAGCATCGCCTTTTACCTGAATTGACTTTTTCACTCATCAAATAGGGTGGCAGTTCAGTAAGTAAAAGCGCAGTTTTCGTTGGTATTGTTGGCAAATTACGTTGCACAGCGTTTAAATGTTTTTAAACTGCCTATGTTACATTCGCTTGTTTGTTTTGCAAAAAAATCACGATTTGGCTATTAGCATTCAACGTAATTATACTCGGTGGACACTTCAATGGGACTTTTTTTCCACACATAGAATTATCCTCCCGTAAGTCATTCTTGTTATGATGAACTGAAGATTCGTAAATGCGCTATTTCCGGAGTTAAATATGAAGTGAGAATGCTGTGCTCATTCATGTGTGCGCGTGTACCACAGCACCGCTCTACACACACCTAACGATTGCTGCATTTTCCATCCCAGTCCATTCGTTGGCATAACCAGGTCCAGGTGGTAGAACGTGTAAGAACTAATTTGGGTATTCTGCAATATGACTTTATGCTAACGCTTACGGACCAAGTCTGCACAAATATGAAAAAACACAATTCCTTTTCCAGAACCACACAGGGAGCTGTCAATGCCAGGACATTTTGCTAACCACTTTTCCCTTCAAAGCCATAAGTGGGAGTAGGTTAGAGATAATGGTAGCTCTGGAAGCATTGCAATCGCCAATGACTCCAAGCAACAACGGAATCCTCACTCATTTTGCGATTTATGGCTATTGCACTCGATGAGAAATTACGACACTAAATCACTAATTTGTCGTTTGTTTTTGCAGCCAACGTCCAGACCACAAGTAAGTATTTCCATCTGTCGTATTCCTTATATGATGTATGTTGAATAGGGTAGTAAAACGTATTTATCTTCACACTTCTTGACTCCTACTAAGTAGCTGCGTGGGTGCTCAATCATTTGGGAGTGCATTCACTACTAGCAATCTTAATACACGCATTTTTTGCACGGCATGGTATTTTCCAAAAGTGGATCTAATTGTGCAAAGCTACCTACGAAAAAATTACCCACTCTACTGCAGCAAAGGGTTCTTGGTTTATTCCAGGATATAATTAGTGCAGTGTACAAAATGCATCGTATTTATATTTATGTATATATACATTTTAAAATATTGGAATAATTATGTACTCTGAATACGCATTGCTCTCCATCTGATTTACTGGACCGAGATTGGGAGGTGTTCAGCAGAAGCGGAATCATTCGATGGCGCATTTGCGAATCAGCTACATCAATGCCCTCCACACCGTAATTAACGTGATACAGATCACAGGAGATTAAAGGAAAACTTGTTTGTGGAAGCACAGTACTCACTGCTGCTATGGCACAGGTGCCTCAACTCATTGGGGGCTAGGCTATGGAAGAAAGCGAGATGCGTGTGTCCTGGCGCTGTTCGCCTTCTCCACCTGAAGTGAAGCGTGGGGAAGGACAAAAACAAAACCCGATTTCTTGCTTTGCACTTTCCCCATTTTCCATGCGCACACTTTTTAAAACTACATACTCGACATTACGGAGACTTAAAGTTGTACTTTGCTTACGATAAACAGGCTAATATTTCTATGCTATTTGTCCCATCTTACTTAGGAGACGCCTAATGTAAGTACTCCTGTTTATTATTATTGCTACCATTATTGAGTAGTATAAGTTGGATGAATACCGTGGGAAACGATCTCAAGCAACATAAGAAATGGCTCCCTTATCATCTAATATTTTCTTGTGATTTTACTCCTCTCAGGGACCGCCTGACCTAAGTATTCACTACTGATCATTATTACTGCTGAATAGCATGAGCCTAATGACTTCCCTAGAAAACGATCTCAGATGCTCTAAGAAACGTGATATTCGTAACTTAATATTTAAACAATGAAACACGCAGCAAAGTATTGCTGCGTGGGTAGCTTGAACATTTCAAAGGCTATAAACCGGTATTCCGATTCTGCACCCATATTCTGCCATGGTGCCTACGAAGAGCTCACTAATACCGGGGCATTAATCTTTGCTCCACACACGGATGAGCGTTTCTCATGAAAGTGGCCAAAATAATGCCTAGATGGGAGTTGGCGCGAGGAGAAGGCAGGATTTGGTGCGATTTGCAGTAGTACGCTGAGAATAACTCCAGCACCCGCTTTTCTCATATCTGCCTCATCGGAAATTCATAGTTTCCTTCTTTTCTTCTTTCAGACAAAAAGGGGTAAGCAAAATTTTTTCCGTGGTATTTACAGATTTTCTTCGGACCTGCATCCAATAATAATGCATGTTGACCTTTTGGTGACGGGAAAAAATCGCACTGTCTCATAACTAGCAAAGTATTTAGTGATAAGATGAACATCGCCCGCTCGTCTGGAGTATGAAGTGCTTACGGTAGAACAATGTTTCATTTAGCCCACCAAAGTGTCTTTCTGCTTTTGATACAATTCCTAAACAGCCAACATCCACTGAGTACTAATGAAAACCGATCTGTTATTCAGCCTCACCCTTTGCGTGTCAACCGCTTGATGAAGGCCAAAACCCTTCCAAAGAATCCACAGTAACAGACCTTGGAAATGCAAATAAGTGCTTTAATCAAATGACTTTCAAAATTTTTAACTCGTCTGTGATTCCCGGATACCTTCTCCATGGGATTGTTTACTTCGATGTCGAAGAAGATACCCGAATCAACAAAATTACTCTAAACGGACAGAGTTATGTTAAAAAAGAAATTTCTGGCCACAATGGATCAGACACGGAAGCGGTGGGTATTTGGTGATGGAAAAGACCGTATTTGACTTTCATTAATATGGCATTTTGAAATGCTTAGTCTTGGAATTTCAAATTGATTGTGCTATACAAACATAGATGGAAGTCTACCTCGGACTGAAATCACAGGCACATAACCAAATAAAGTGAAAGTGGATTAAGTTAGGTGAAGAAAAAGCCTTTTGGCAGCACCATTTTTCAATGTGATTTCCTTGATAATGAAATCAAAACCTTTAATGCAGTGAAGGGAGCAGGCAACCGAATAATGTGCCGTGCAAGTTTAGGCAGTCTCTAGGTGATGGTAGTGAAATTGCAAAGCTATAAAAGTCCTAACAAAGTGCTATTTGTTGCCTATTTTGCTAAATGAACATTGAGACTAAGCTCCAAGTTGTGCAGCTAAGCATCACCACCTGATTAAATGCTACCAGAGGTGCTTATTCGGGTGAGAAGCAATGTTGTCTGGGATTGCACATAAATCGTCATAGAACTTGGGCAGCATAGCGCACAGTTCGCCAGAAGTACTGCTACCCACGTAACAATTTGCGTAATATTAATTGTAGCAAGTGAATTCATTCAAGAAAGAGATTGTGAACTCCGCGGGTAATGACAGCAAACGCCAGCCTAGCCAGTACGAGGCAATGACCGAAGTGTGGGACGGAGATGACCTCATAGAAAGCCTTCAGCTGCCGGAAGACTGTTTTAACCAGGACTACCTCGAGTGGCCGTTTGCTGGACCAATAATCTTACCCAAGGGAACTCACGCCATCCCTTTTGCTGTTCGTATTCCTGCAGAGGTCAATCCCACCGTGACTTACAAGAGAAAAGGCGAGCATCGCCAAAAAGCCGTTGTGAATCACTAGTAAGTATCCCATAAGCGCGAGAGGGTGAAGCCCATGAAACAGTTTGCATCTATGCTGCGCAATGGGCATAGACTTGAAGATTTTTCCAAGAGCCACGTTCGTTTAAGATCATATTTCTACCATCTTAGTGGATATTTGTTTTGAATTTTAAGGACATTTATTTGCACATTCAATGATTTTATTTGGTGGATGGTTTTGTGCTTTTTTTCCGGCGTAATATAATACTTCCCCGATATTTTCTATATTTTCGCATTTTCGTGAAATCGATGCCAAAAATTAGTAAATGCATGAAATACACTTTGCCGAACTTGGGTTCAGGTAGTTCGGACTGCAGTAGCGGAAAGACATCTTGGATTTTGGCTGATGCTACTTTTATGCGTCTTACAATGCCACAACTTTGTCCCGGCGAACGTATTTTAGCACCTACGTGTCGGTGCAGGTTGACGCCCAATCGGCGAGTGGCGGCGCGCTTTTGACCGTGCTCAGTGACAAGTTGCCAGTGGAGGTGATCAGTTGCGGTGGTTTGCCCCCCGTCGTCAATGGCGTCTATGCACCCGGCTGCGTCCAACTGGTCAAGCTGAAATACAAGGATTCCAATGCAATTATTATTGTACGTGCCTTCCTCAGTTAAGACAGTTAGTTGAGCATAGGGTCTAACAAAAAAATAGAGTATTAGTAAGAACGTAAAGAAATGGATGGATAACTTGACTTAACAGGCTGATTTTACAAATGCCATGTTTAGAAGTTTCCTCAAACATATGGTCATGGTGAAGTGATAAATAATTTACGCTGCAATGACTAACGTCTGCATTTTGCTAGTTTGCGGAACTGCAACGAAATCATCAAGTAGTCATCAATAAGGCAATTCCAGAAATACTTTGGCGTTCTTTGCATGTGAATGTCGTCTCTGTTTTGGTCAAGTATCATGATTAAAAGATGAAAGTGTTTTTGTTAGTTGTGCCTTACGAACTGTCAAATAAGCAAAAAATCGCTGTTTGTAGTTGGATAAAAAGCATCTACTACCGAATGATACAATTCGAATTACAATCTATACGGACAATAAGGACGCATTGCATGGCGCGTACGCAGAGCTAATAACTTCTACCAACTTGCCGGAGCTTGGCCTCTCGGACAGTAGCGACGTGGTAATGGAGAAAAGGGGGCCAAGTATTGAACTCCTCGACCGGTGTTCAAAGCAACGAATGAAGCACAAGTTCAACAAGGTCTTCGTCTCAAAGGTGAGCGACACCTTCCCGCCTGGAGACACGAACAATACACCCACCGGCCGCCTGCGTTCCATCATGGATGACAAGCGCCTTATGCCCGAGGCCAACCGTCAGGCGGCGTGTACACTTGAGTTAAAGGTTCCTGAAGATGCTAAGCCCTCCATAGAGGCTGGAGAGAGCCGCATTCGATATCACGTGCGAGTGAGTACTGTAACCTTCGCCTATCTCGCTTAAGCAAAACTGTAGATTTTGCAGTTTTTATTAATCTTATGCATTGTATATTCAAAATCCACTCACGCAATTAAAAATCGTGTTTTTTTTAAAACTTGTTCAAATAACTGACAGAAGAATTAACCCAAACTAACATTGGTGTTGCGTGTGATGAAATTAATATGACAAGAAAGGAGTGTGATTTACAGAGATGGTGATGGCATGACTATTCATATGAATGAATGAATGAGGAGAAGGAGGGGCGATTGAGGTAGTCAGGCCCATGGACGCTCAATAAATCCAACATGATTTAACGTCACTTTGCAATTTTGTCTCACGGGCGATTCATGATGAGGCTGTCCACACAGTGGGCGAGCTTGCCTAGAAGATGCGAGGATGCTGAAGTCACATGTCCTTTTTTTATGGAAATGACATATCTCCTTTTTACCAAAAACAATTATTTTCGAGTAACACCATATTTCACGAGAAGATTTGAGTACGATGGAAGCCAACTCACCGCAATCCGCGTTTGAGAATGTGTTGCATCTCAAAGAGCTTATTGTTACCTTGGTGTGTGTTTGAATTTGAATAATTCCTTCTGCAGTTGGTCGACGAATATACAAAGGTGCATTCTTCATTGATAAAAGGAATAAAGCTATGGAACACCGTTTATGTAGCGAGGAAGGGATGTTACGATGTTACGATGGCGTTTTTACCTCTGCAGGAAGCTTTATGCGGTGGAGCCGACTGGTTCATTTGACCTAAAAAACCTCAAGACAGTTAACGAGTTATCGTATGGGCTTTGAAGTCGATTTATCTTGGCAATCGAGACTATTTTAAATAGAACGGGAACACACCGTTACCGTTTGCAAGGGATAGCATTTGACGGAGGGCAAATTCAAGTGCTACACAACCATGCTATTTTTTCTTCCAAGGTTCATCTGGATGCTAGGCGCCAAAGGAAGCCCGAGAGCCAGGCCCAATTGGTCACGGTGGCCGACCAGCTGAGACACAATTACACGGTCAAGTACATAAAATTCTTGAATTAGATGAGGGGTTCCAGAACAATTTGCCATGTCAGAGAAGGCCACTTAATTTAAATGTCCGTCAGCTAATGATTACGTTATTAATATAAATGATTGTTGTATGTGTTTGTAGGGCATTTCAAATTTTGACTGTAAGCAAGTCATTAAATAAAATGGAGACAGGTAAACTTGTTGTCGTTCTGTTCTTTCCTTGTTGTTTTTAAAGCCGCACTCATTTGGACTTCAAAACTAAAGTTATTTGCCATTAGGATATCTTTAGTCGTGGAAGAAGATGAGAGCAAAACTTTGCGCCATCAGAAAGATTACTTTTATTATAAGCTTTTGTGCCCACCAAAAATGAGTGACATTTTGACAAGTGGTGCGGCGCAATCACTCCTAAAACTGGAGGCCTACGGAGACGGACATGCCTCTATAAAAACAGATACCTTTCGTGAAATTGTAATCATGGAAAATAAGCATATTTGGTTTAATTGCACAAAACGGTATGTTCTACCTTCAAATTTGGCCTACTTATGTAGAAAAGGTAGAATACCTAGGCCTCAATGAAGTTCTGCCAACCCAAGTTACTTAAGCTCCATGCAATAGACACATTCTTGCATAATCAATTCAAAAAAATAACGTCAGGATCTACTTTAGCCAGTGGACTTAGAGCCAGAATCGTTTTTAGTCCTTTTTATTTGAAAATCATTGGGAGATCCCCCATTAGAGGAAGTAGCACTATAAACAAACCATGGGATATGTGAGCTTTGGCCGGTGTGGTCAAATCACTAGCAGCGATGGACCAAAGGACTTTCGCACTCGTGCTTCAAACTTAAATGGGAACTGAGGGTCATGCAGGGTTGTGCGACAACCGGCAGTGCCACGCATGGCAGAGCTGGTTGACGTGCAGTTTGCCCAGGTACTGCCGTTCCATGGAATAAAATTTGAGTCGGCCAAAGCCTTCTCCTTATCAACCGACATCAACCAGTCTTTCTGTGCTCCCTAATTGACACTTCATGTGTTCAAAACACCTTTTTTAGCTCTGAAGGCAATAGGGAAGAAATGGGCGCCGTTTTATGCATAAGCAACTGCCAAAAATGAATGGCATATCAAGCTGGTCTTGTGTAAATCATTCATCACTTTGTGGAGGATCTTGAGTTGATGCATACGTGATAACTGGTACCAAAAATCTGCATTAAGTGAAACAAGAACCGTCCGGTAGAGATTGTTAACATCCCTCCTCGAAACCTTTGACGTTACTTTGCTACGAGATTAATTGAGGACGGGTGGTGCCTGAGGTAGTGAACATGTTGAGATAACTGAAAAACAAAGTCGACAAAGCAAGGAATGAATTCCGTCTTACACTTACAAAAGATGAACTCCAAATCGTAATGTAAAAATACTACGTAAAGGGCATCACGATACAATCATTTTGTCCAAGAGGAACTTATTTTGCCCGTTCCTCTCTTCTTGATGCGCAAAGCCCAAAGTTTATATTATTTAAGACAGCTCCTTAATTACTGTATAGGAACACATACGGAGTGTATGAAAACATGGTTGCCGAAAGTTTAGTGTAAACACTCCTGGTGTCCTAGTCAGATACCTCGGCGTCCAATGCTTTTCAATTCTCGCATTAAAGTTCTGCACTTGCTGCATCAAAACCCCAACAACTTCTCATTTGGTGATCATTTAATATGCAAGGTTAGGATTTACCACCAATCGGCATGAGGCCTATACTCTCTAGTTCTGCTTTGGTCTAAATTCGATAAGTTTTTTTAACTTCCTAATATCGAAAATGGGTTATAGTTGCCGACTTTCAAGGCATCCTTAGCCCTTTCCAAAACCGTTTTCACGCTCTAATTTGCAATTATCAAAGGCTAGGAAGACCCAGGATTGTTATTCTCTTATTTCCTTCCCCACCGATTACTAGTTTCCTGCCTTCGTTTTTGCCTCGTGCTTCATTTTTTCATTACTCCAAAAACCTGTGTAAAGCACACGGTGCTTACTCTGCTTTAATAACTTACAATAAAACATGAATCAGTCCACCTATCACAATATGCACCAATACGTAGGAAAGGGAGGTGATCTATGGATGATTGTTAATATTTGAAATGTTTATGCGGAAAAGCGGTGAATTGTGCAGTGATAAGAGCAGCTTCAAGCGTGAATTGAACTGCCCTGTAGCTCAGACGTTGGAGAGGGCGTTAAGGACAACACCGACAGTGGTCACACAGAAGGCGATCGCTAGCAGAATGTAATTTCTTTTTCCCTGAAAAAAAAGCAACGCTGACTGCCATATTGCTTTGTTGTGTGTGTGGAGGCCTAAATGATTTGGCTCTTGCAATACACACAATTTGCAGCGTCTAGACTTACGCATCTCATTCGCATAAAGCTGACTTAAGGATCCTTACAAAAAATTTTCAGATCAAACGAAATACAGCTTTTTTAGCGACAATTGGCCAACGTTCTGTAGTTGCTGCATTAAATCAGTGAGGCAATTGTAAATAGTAAAAAAGGATCATGTGACAAGCATACGGTGATTTCTTTGAAGAAAACCATGCCACAGATCGTGGCGATGAGGGCAGGGCAGGTGGTGATGATGGGAAAGGTGACGGGTTCACCGAGTGCGGCGTTGGCCACGAACCAGGCGGACTGCGCGGTGCCCCACAGGGCGCCGCTCGCAAGGGCGGGCACGATGGCGTTGCTCTGTGGAATCCAGGGTCTGTTTCGTTTCCCCATCGCGTAGATAAAAAAGATTGCCGTCGAGGCCATCCAGATGCCCACAAAATTAGCGAACACATAGTGTAGGCCTTGCATAGATTAGATAATAAAAAAGCAGTAGGAAAGTGGTGCACATTGTCTGAAAAAGGTGTGGATTTGTAAACTTTACCCTCTTTACTGGCGCCCTCGTACCAGGTCTGAATGTATTGGGTTGGAACGAAAGTGTTCCCGTAAAGTGAGCCCACCACGACTGCCAAGACTACGCCACTAAAGGAAAGAAAACCACTCGTCGTAAGGCCGTTGCTTTTTGCAGAATTTATAAACATAAACAACAAACACCCGCAGGTAATCATAAATTCAGTATACCTATTACCCAACTGATTTAGCACTAAGGAGAATGTTTGATTGCCTTAAGAGCATTTTCTCTAACAGGCCACTAATGCCACAGATATGTTTCTTTTATTCTTGGACCTTTAGAGTTTTCCCCTTAAAAACAACATCATAATTATGTTATCGCGTTTGTGTTTCGAGTTTGTTTAAAACCACAACTTAATAGAAATAAGCGTAATTTAATCAAGTTCAAGTCTTGTGCTTTTAAACTAAGGTTTTTGTAGATTTTCTACCTTTCCTTACTGATTAATGGTTTTGCCCTTCGCACAAAAACAAGCCGGCCAAAATTCCCTCATTTCAAAAGTCCAGATAACCTTTTTTCAAATGGTTGCATACATTTAAAAAGTACTACCACAGAATAAGCCGCTGACTTCCAATTATGATCTAATCCTACCGATCACAGAAGCTTTTAAGAGGTGGTAGAACTAACAGAATACGTCTTTGCGCCAGAGGCATGCTGGAGACTGGTGTACAAATGCGCCCACATTTGCCAGTTGGCTCACGCCCGTCGGTGAGGAGGGCTTTGGTTGGACTGCGGTCCGTCCTCACAATATCCTCCAGCTCTCCACCCTCCTTCGGCGTCTCCTTCTTGCTCTCCGGCTGGTTAGGTTTTATTGCCGCAAAGATGATGACACTGCGCGACGCAGAAGACACAAGCATGTTGCCCCATAATGTCTCTCAGTGCATGTGCTTTGCAATATCTCTGCACTTCGATAACAATGAATGTACGATAGTAGCACCACTTATGCTTTTTCTCAAAACACTTTACTTGAACCGAAATTTTTGATAGGCTTCTAAGTCTGAATTCACCTTGCGCAGAGGACACAAGATAGTTATTAAGTTTCCTGTGACACGGATAATATTTAAATAAATTTGAATTAAATCTCTAACGCTTAGGCCTCACTCATGCCAGCCAGGCATCAGAAGCATTGGCTTAATGATACTTTGTATTAACAAAAATAAGGCCTACAATGGCGTAAAGTCTTCCTCACCTTCCAAGAGCGATTGCAACCCCAATGTAATTCATGATTGGCTTTTTAGGGATTTTCTGTGCAATTCCAAACCAGCCGAACCTAAATTTAGAAGAGTTATTACTAAGGCCTTCTTCAAGCACATTTCGTGCTCATTTTGAGCTGTACAAACGCTACGCCACCGGCAGCTTACCGACTAGTAGCGAAGCCGAAGAGCATGTTGGACATGGACCAGATGATTATGCCAAGACCAACTCCGATCGCTTCAATGATAGTTACGCTCAGAGAGTTGCCTAAGATTTAGATAAAAGATGTCGTGTTTGTGGCTAATCTCTGGAACATTGAAATTTTTGAACCAACAACCTGATAGCAACCTATACTTCCTCAACATTTGCAATACAAGTGCAACTTTGCGACAAAAAGTGACTACCACCGAGTGACTACCACCGAAAAACATAGTTTGCTTATGACGCTTCACTTGGGTGTTTTGCATGCTAAGTTGTATAGTCTACAAGTCGATTAAAAAATGTTCGGTATGTTTTTAATCTGCGTTGGTTTAAATTATGCTGAGAAAATGTTGATAGATAAGTTAAGCAGCATGTCACAATACGTCTCATTTGCCGAAAGGAACCGCAATTCCGAAGGCACCATTTAAGATTAGGCTACAACAGCCCTAATATTGCAGGTGTTCAGTATTCAGCCAAACACTTCACGGCAATGGAGAAAGCATACAACTTTGTTTAAATGAAAGGAGGAACAGAGACAACTCACCGATGGCCCATAGTGCGCCACCGAACATAGCAAGGGGATAGAATTTCGGGCACCCAACTGAGCAGTTGACTATGATACCCACGAGCAAAATTGCATTGCACATCATCCACTGAAAAAACATACCTAAGGGCGATATTAGCACACAGGAGTTTACACAAATTTATTCATAAGTATTGCTAAGGCTACTAGTATCACCGCTCCTAATGGTCATGCCGCACTCCAGACGCACGGCAAATAATATTCTAATACCTCAACTAGAAAAAGTATTGTCGAGACTTCCTCTCTTAACTGCGTGAGGCGGCCGTCTCATAACAACAAGGGCTTTGTGGAAAATATCAAAGTGCCTCCAGTTGTGTACCTCGCTTCAGACGACTTCACGAATTCAGCATTTTCTAGTATTTGGGTGCAAAGTGGGACAGTTGGCACTAATGGAGTTCATTCGAGTCATTTTAAGCATCCGTAATTGTTGAAAATATTCTCTGAGATAAAGAATCACGCAGTTTAAATGAGCCTAGGGTAATATTATTGAGTAGTAATGATTTGCTATTGACGCTCATTGCACACCGAATACCACCGTCCTGCTTACCATCACCCATTGTGAATTTCTTCACTGGTAAGTAGTTGGTGCCAAAGCAGACGGCACAGACGACGATCGCTATGTAGCCAAAAGTGGGTGAGGTCATGGAGACAGACGTGCCTTCCTCGTTCACTGGGCTGAGAGCATCTGACGCATTCATTGTCCTGGCTAAAGGTAATTCCCTTTGCCCGTCTTTCTGATTTGCTTTTATATCATTCGAGGACAAGCCATCACTGCCTATCACTTGAGACTTCGGTGTGTAAACAGTGATTTGTATGCAGACCTGAATGGCTGAAGTGAACTCTCACACACACACGCCGAGTGCCGTCAGGCCATTTGAAGCGCTGATCACTTTAATGCTGACATGACCCCAACATTAGTAATGTCTGCCAAAATAGCGAATTGCATGCAAAACCGTCCTTTATAGGTATTGAGGAGGCTTTCGTGATTATGGCGTATTTATTCGAATGCCATATTTAAAATGGTGTGAATTTCGAGTGAAGCATCATCATCGTGCCCTGCACGAAAAAATCTGCGTAAGGAATGTAATAAAAAGAGCCTAGCGTTCTTATCATCGAAAATGAAAAGAAAGGGACTGATAACTTTAAAACTGTATTTTTAGAATATCTTCTATTCTCACATTTATCTGTTGGGGCAGCTCCGCCGATAGCACCGTCTTTCGCATAAAACCACGCCTTTCTTACTTTCCACGATTTGCACGCCGTGTAATGCATTGACACCCACCGGTTCAATAAGCGTGGAGGAATTATCAACTGACAGACAGTGCCCGCATCACGTGGGCGGTTGACTTCAACGGCACTAAAGTAGTGGACATTATTTGCCCACTGAGTACATCCTCCTCCAGTTCACAGAAATTAGCATCAGATTTGTGGAATCATCCAGTATTGATACTTCCTTTTTGAAAAGACGCGAAGAAATTTTTGTCAAATCCTTGCATTTTAATTATTTGCATTACAGTTATAGCCAAATGAATTTGTGGAGGAGACGTATCACCCTCTAATCTTGTCAATGCCAAGCACATGTACAACAATATTGAGGAGCGCATTTTATCGCATCTTTAAAGGCAGTCAGTAAGACATTATTGCCACCAATCAAACTATCAAAACATTTTTCCCAAACGGAAATGAGGCGAACCCCAAATTGACATTGCCTTTGTTTACCGTAAGCGTTCAAGAAATGGCCGAAGGTTTTCTTTCGATTATGTTGTTATTTGAAATGATTTGCTTAATCCTGTAAACGAAAACCCGTTCACCCTTTCACGTGCCACTTTTCATTCCTTGAAACAGCGCGCTCGCTCAGTGTTGTCGTATCGCCCTTCGGCGGTTAACGCATCGTCGCTTGAAGTCCTGACGGGTGACTACCTTCTGTGAGGACAGTTTTAAATTTTGCAGAGGTGAAAAGGATATTAATTCATTATTTCAGGTGACTTTGAGGCTACACATCTTTATGTTGCGAACTAGAAACCTCTGATTTTCGAGTAACAGACAATTTTCCAAATCTTTCCTCATCTGGCGCCTTGCGAAGCGTCAATTTCTTCATGATTTGGGCCACATTCTCAAATGTCTAGTCATTTTTTATGCTGTCATTTAAGTGCCTCACTAAATAGTTGTTCGTTTTCCACCGCTCAATGCATTGGGTAGCGTTGGCTTAACGAAGGTGCTTGGGAGGGGAACCGCCTGACTCTACATCAGCTCCCCAAACTAGTTTAAATTGTCGATTTTTCTCCTGAGAGCTAGAAACACACCCATGCCTCTTATTGGCTCCACCCAGTGTGTATCTTAGGTAGGCATGTGGGATATTTCTTTTTTAAATTTGCATGTAAAATAACTCATCCTCAGAAACGAGGACAAAGCTATAAATTCTAAACAAACCTGAAGCATAAATTTTTCGCGAAGACTTTTTTGCGCCGCCAAATTCCTCAAACGGGTCGGGACGTGTCAGGACTTTGAGTGGCGTGTCATTCAGTATGCATACTTGCTACTTGTCACTTCAGTTGGATAAAAAATCTTGTATGAAATACGCTTCCAGAACTTTGCCCGACTTTCACACAAAACAGTAAGACGTTTGACATCTGTGAAGTGCTTTGTCGTTTTGAATGAATGCTTCAATTTATTTTCATTCGCCATTCATTCTGTAAAAATCCCGCTTAAGAAATTCTGACACCACTCGATTGCATACTTTTGATGTATTCCGTTGCAACGAGACTTGTTTGTGTTCACAAACCACACTCTCAGCAGAGGTATCTGAAGTTAGCACAACAAAAAATAAGAGTCAGACTTGGAAAAAATGTGTTTTTGTGTGCCTTTGTAGTGGTGGTTTTGATGGAAAGGAAATGCACAGAAGTGTGCATGAATGCGTCATGAGTGAAGGAGTTTAAATAACTGGGTGACGTGATTGGAATCCGTGTCATCATGTAAATATGTACCCCCTAAATTGTCCAACCTATAAATTCATTCACAAGTGTCGCAAGCGAAATCAGATGGCCACACAAAAGGGAGTTCACACTTTACTTGTTCTATAAAGATGGTGAAATTGGTTTCTTAGTGTGTAAATTGTTTAAACGATAAATATGGAACGTCTTATGCACCAACCTAAGCTAGAACCTATGAGGGTCTCACCTTCGCTTGACTGAGCCTCTGTGCGGCATTCGTCTATAAATCGGCAGACGTTTCACTGGCAACTCTTCACAAATGCATTCACTGTTGAGACGGCGAGGCAGTCGCACGATCTTGCAATTGGGCTCACCGCAACACCGAGACCCCACACGACGGCCACCGCCTACCTACTTCACTTCCAACGGCACTGCAACCCTATTTACCGTGCCGGGTCCGTGCCGTTCATGCATACATTTTTGTACACAAAATCGCCTTCATATCATCTTTGATAAATATCTAGCGTGAAAGCCTAGTGTTTTTATGTTTGCAAATGTCTAACCATCCATTAGAGTGCAGGGGATGAAGTTAAATAAACTAAGCAAAGGAGTAGTCTGTTTTTCGCGAATAAGTGCTTCTGCTTGGCAAAGACACCATGTTGCAGGAAGGCAGATGCTTTTTTTGGAAAATGGGTGTGGTGAAGATTTGATAATTACCATAGAAGATAATTAATTCCACGGCTAGATCAGTTCCCCTTTTTTAAGTGGAGCTGGTTAAAATTCACTTAATTTAACAAATGAAGCGATGATAAATTATGGAAATTGGATGCAGGAGTCGCTGTCTTAACCAACCTCATTTTACAGCTTATAGGCCTTTACGTCTGTATCTGCCTCTGAAGTGAGCGTTTCAGCCGCAGCTGCTGCTGCTGCAATGCGCTGCGAGATATGACAACCCTCAGCCTGTCTCATGTACACATAGCATATCCTTTGTAAATTTAGCGAAACACATGAAGACATTACTTTATTGCTAGGACACTCGATTGGCTTGAAGCAAAGCCGAGAACAAGAAGGTGGGGTTTTTGTGCGTCTCGTTTGTGGTTCTTTTGTGACCAGTGTACATTATTTTGATATCCTACTGACCACAGACTGCACGATTTATGCTTGTTCTATACATTTCCAGCTTAAAGATTAGATCATCGGTTCGACCACATGGCTGCAATGACCCGGTCCCAAACAGTCTTCCGTTATTAGCCTAGGAAAGCCATTTATTAAGAGCCGGTGGCATTCTGTAGCAAGGTGCCACTATTACCATCATGGTTCTAACCCAAACAGACGGATGTTACGCAGGCGTTGGCTCCGAATTAGAATGAACACATTGTTTAATCAAATGCTTGGAAATACAACACCCTGAAATGCATTTAAAAAGGCTTTATCCATGGGGTGTGAAGTGCGTGTTTTTCAGTCGATGAGAGGCCGTAAATGCTGCGCTCCGGTTTTGTGCAGGTTAAATCAAGCCAGCGTCCTGAACAGCCAGGTGCTTTCCCACTTGTTTCGCCTCCTTTTTGAGCTGTGTTGCCATTCGTAGGCCAATTCCCTCTATTAACGGATTGCTCTCACTAGCTATGCGTCACCAAGGGCGACCACATGCCCCTCCTCCAGTACTTTCATGAAGTTGTCCGACCCCAACGATTTTGTATGGATTTTAATATTAATGGTAATTCTAGTCTTTTCTGTTACTTCCTTCCCTAATCCTGAATTTCAGAAGAGGTTTGAGGGCTAGTGTAAAGGATTGCGTCAGGAATGTTATTAAACATTTACTAAACTACTGAATTTTGATATGCCTTCGTAACATGGTAGCATTAGTACTACCTGTCCCTTGAGCGTGACAATTCTGGGCCATCCTCTAATATGATTCAATTTTCCTCCAGAAGGAAAAATTTCAATTCAAGGAATTTTTTCTCAGAACTGTTTGTTAAGTAGATTCCATGATAAGTCAACACACAGTGTGTCATCTTCTACTGTGATTTTACATAAGCTTATTTAGTCCCACGATAGCATCTAAACTGGGTAAGATCCTCATTACCTCGAATTATGGCGCCCATCGAGAGCATGAAAACTTCCAAACGAAGGCCATTTGTACGTTTTCCAGAATGCTTACAATTGCCATCCCAAGAGGCAACTGGAAAAGGTCGAGTTGATTTTCTCTCTTTAGAGACTTTCTACCATTTGCAGCGTGCGTTGACCGAATTATTTTCAGTTGATCACTTTGTACGAAAAGTGAAACGTATGCTTTAAAAACACCGCGTTTACTGGAGGATGGTGCCGTGACCCGCATTCCCTTGCATGGCCTTCACAATGGCACGCCCTCTTGAATCGCGTCTTAAGGTGTTTATTATTTCAAGGCGAAGATGTTTTAAGGATTCGCAGGCTGTATCCGTTGTTACTGCCATTTGCTGACGCCAGTCTTGAATGACTGCGAGGTCAATGATTGTGGACACGTAAATTCATTAGTGAATGATACGACCTGGCGCCATTCTTGGTTTAAACAAGGAATGATGAAGAAGGACTTTCACGATGACAGCAAAAAAACCTCCTGCTTTGGTAGATTGAATCATTTTCTTGTACAAAATTTGATTTTCGTTGATTTTGCTGGTTTTTATGGGTAAGTCGAATTCCTGTACTTTTGGAGGGATATTTTGCTCCGCGCTGCCTATTAAATGGCCACTTGGCCTGTGGAGGAGGCTGTTCTGTCGGGTGTCCGTTTTCATCACTTCAAAATTGGTGTACGGCAATAGCTGCCTGCAAGAGCTGCCACATGGAAAAGCAACCGTAATGAGCCAGGGCCATTTACATGAACCAATAAAAACTACACCAAACAGATGGTGAAAATGCAGGTGTCCACAAAGTCTTCGACAAAGTGATACATTATAGTGCATGCAAAGATCAACTTTTAAACTTAATCGACCCCCTCCCAATACGAGCTTTAATCTACAAAAACTTTATGCCTAAGTACAATTTGCTTTCATTCACATTTTGCGTGATTAAATATACGTCTGGATGGGGTGCTGCTTTTGCCATGGGATCTTCCACATCGGTCAACAATTAAGTCACCAATCATGGGATGAAACCATTGGCAGGGTATTCGACCTCGATCACCCTTCGAGCTGCCACTCAATTCACCACGACTGCAAGCTGCTGCGGCACCTGAGTGGTTGCCAACTGCGCTCCATTCCCTGGTAGGCCCTGACGTGCTTCATGCTAAGGAAGGGAACACCGTTGATGAGATCCGCAGATGTGTCATGGGAAAAGTTGCTCTCATTTCCTAGCAGTGCTAATTTATTTTAACAAATTGACCACGGCATGCACTTACACGATGATTAAGCCATCAAAACTGCCGCACCACAATGTTGATCGCACTTTGCATCTAAGCAACAATTAGTGGGTCAGTTAGAATGTTAGTGACAAGCATATTTTGATAGGAGCTAGGTAACATGTAATTTTGCACAGGTAAAATTTACAACGGTCAAAGTAATGATCAGATTAACCTGGCATTGTTTTCGAGGAAGTGGGTATAATGCCGCATTATCTCAAACTAAACGCAAACAAGGATAATTTCTACTGAGTCTGAATTCTGTTCTTTGATCCTCGAGATTTACGATCCCATACCTGAAGTGCTTAAACTTATATGCGTATTGTATGCTGATGGGCTTGAACATTTGAACGAGATGCAGATTTACTAGAGTAGATAAGCGTTGCAAAGGCACCTGATTAATATGTGTTTTAGTCCAAATGGTCCCCCGTTTTGATTTCACGATTTCTTTAAACTTCTCAGGCCTTGTGTAAGTTTATTGTTCCGTAGGTAAACACATTCTTTCTGGTGGTGGAAGAATTCCCTACACTTTATTTAAACTATTACTTTGTCCCATTTGAGGTATTGTCGCGCAACATCAATACTTGAAGCCGCATTTCTTCGTACTTTTCGTCTTTAATGCAATTTGAAACAGGAATTGATTGTCAGATGCAGAAGAATAACAATGCCAAATGCAAACGAGTATTTAAGCACATTTGGTGAATGCCCTTTATCAAACAAAATTCTGTTATCAGCTCACTTAGAAGTGTGCAGGATTTTCTATCCCCACCACTTTCGAGCGCTCCTATCGTACGGTATGCGTTGTGCTAATTATCATGCATGGACACTAGGCCAATTGCACCTACTACTGTGCTTCGGAGATTGGAGAATTGAGCATTTCAACCTAATGATTTTGCGAAAAATGTTTGCTTCTGCGGCCTCTTGCTTCTACTGATTTTAACATTTGAAGCTGAGATGTGTGAATTTGCTATACTTTTCCCAACTCTTCTATATTTATTTTATTGCATCAATTGGCGCGGTGAAGTGGAACTCTCGATCCACAACTGAACATAAAAAGGTATAGGTTAAATCCCGTGTTGACAAAACTAACTAGCAGCCATTCATATTAAAAATGGTTGGGGCCTAAGTTTAAAGTATTTGCTAGATTTTGTGCAATACTCAGTGGTTATACCCGATTTTAAGAAATAATTCGAGTGGATTCTTGCTAAACAACTAATTAGTGAACTTCCTGAACGCACACGATCTTCACTGTCAGTAGTAAACACTTAATTCAAAGCACACTGAAGTTTACGCTTCAAATTTTGAAAAATTCTAAAAACCTCATGGAAGATCCGTATTTGATGCCGTCCTGTTCCGGTACGCTAATATCCGTTCTACTGACAAATATATCAGTAAAAGCAACTGGCATCCAAAAGCTCCCTAATTCATAGACCACCCCAAATTAATTTTGATGGCAATTCGCCACTGTGGGACATATAAGGCATAAGACTAACCTGGGGATTCAGCTATGCGAGTCTTAAGGTATTCATCATAACCTCCTTCTGTTTGCATGATACCTAATGCACGTCTATGGACCCAATCCCAACAAGAGGAGGTCTACTTTGTTTGCTGCAAAGCAAAGTCTTTTAATGTAGCGTATTGATAAGGAGCCACTTTAGATCTCCATCATTACACTTTTACTGGATGGGCTGGTCCTTAGGCTGTACCACTACCCAGATCCCCTCTGCATATTAAAATACACTTATGCATATTTGACTTGAACGTTATTTAGTTCTTTGTCTTTAAAGAAGCCTCGGGTCGCTACATCGATGGCAGTGATAACCGAACTCGATCTCCATTCCAACCATTGGACTATAAATCTCAGCAGGGTGAATGCCAATGGTGGTAGAATCAAGGAAAACTCTAAGCAGGGGAGCTAAAAATGATGTCTGCCTTTAGTAACAAACCATTACTGTGTTATACAGAAAGACTGTTAATAGTGGAGGTAGTACCAGTCACATGCTAACTCGAAAAGTTTCCACGCAGACCTACCTGCCGTACTTGCATGATTATATCGACAACGTGAACACGCGTTACCTCTTCGCTTCGCTATTAGCTAAATAAGGCCCAGATTAATATGACTTAGCACCTCTAAAGTGAAAACAAAGTGAAGGAGTTACGGACACCAAATTCCATCCTTAGGAAACTTCACCAAATCGCTTCCTACCTAAGGTGAATACGCCTTTAGACCAGTGTTCCAACTTCCAGCTATGGACGCGCGTAATAAGCAGCAAAATCACTCGTCCTCGAATCCAGTTCTCATACAGGATGGAACCATGGATCCAGTTCAACTGTTAGGAGGATTCGATGACATTGCAATCAAGTATTCCACCAATTTCATGGCAATTTAGTGACTGGTCGTGGGTACTTCCTTACCCTACGGGTTGCGTTGTGATGGCTGATCCTGGAGGTTGTTCAGAGAGAGTGCTGGGAGCGATGCCAATAAAAGGAGTGGGGCATTGTAATGGAGCCCGCTGTTTATCTCTGGACCTCAAGCCCCACTGTACATTGAATGCCTGTACTCTGCCAGGGTATTGTCTTGCTTTGTGCAGAGGATAGTTTTGGATCGCCACGGTATGCACTACTTAACCTGTTGCTAAGATTTTCGCGTAAATATGGTTATTGAAGTGCCTGTGGTAAAAATTCCTCACTGTAATGAGCGATTAAACCCTCCCCTTTAAATTTCCTGTCAACTTAAATTACCCCATTAAATCTTTTGGCATTGCTTATCATTTAAGGAGGGCAAGTCACCCTAAAAGAGCAACTAAAACGCGTTTTGTCGCAAATCTCCTCTAATGCAACCGCTAAGCACAGCACGGACACACTGATGTCCGCCTCCTTGTGCGGTCGGGACTGAGCTATCTCAACAGTTGGTTGACTCATGCTGTGGTCTGGGCCTGGTGAGGGTGAGTGAGAAGTTTTTATGAATCCTTCTTCCCTCTCTGACTCCCTAATCCCTTTCGCTGCTCACTACTTGAGACCAGAAACATCTGCCGCGTTATCGAATCCTCGAATCTGCTCCCGTGCGGAGCTTTGTTCCAAGTTCCTTTGCGGCACCGAAACGCAGGATGTATGCATCCCAGTCTCTTAAATATAACCACCTCCCGCTTGGTGTATTTTCCTCAGCGAATTCTGAAAATCAACCTTTATCATGATTACTATTTGAATTCCTGCGCTATAACAGTAACAAGAATTTGAAATTTGGAGAAGTCCTAGGTGTGCTTAATCGCTGTAAGTGTTCAGACTTGGATGTTGTCCTCAAATCACATTTTTCTCAGCCAACATGCAATGCGACTGATGCACTCTCATTCAATTCCAATTACCAAAATACCTGCTTTTATAGCTCGACGACAGGAAGGAGCTACGTAGTAAATGAATGCAATACATACATAATTATGAGCCGTTGCATATTAAATGGTTACAAAAGCAGGAATACTATCCAAATGGGAAGAATGAAGTTTGGATGGCGCATCATGATTGTCCCTGGCGCTTGGCAAACATAAATGCAATTACACGAAGAGGAAAATTGAAGATGGAAGAGGATAAAGAGTCAAATCAGGAAACAGATGAAATAGGATTGCGAGGAGTACCCATTTGAGTAAGAACGCGGTCCAGCCACTGAAGGGGACCGTTGAGATGAATTTCAACCCAACAAGGCGTCGAGGTGACGTCCTGCCGGTGGTACTCGGCACCCCAACCTTTTACGAAGCTCATCCTAATGGTACACATTTTGGTCAGCTCGTAAACTGCCTCGAAGCCGTGGCTTACTGTACGACGCAGTAGTTGGGCAAACTCCTGGTTTGAGAATATCTTCAGCGAACAACCTGGCGGGATTTTGCACACAGTAGTCAAATTAAAATTGTGCCGGTGGTTGCAATTGCGCGACTGCACAAAGATGCTGCTGTCTGAAAGACATTCCGCGAAAACCTCTCCACCGACGTAGTAGAGGTGAACCCCTTAAATCAAACAAGAAATTCAAAGTACACATGGCAACTCTGGTAGCTCCCTTCACGTAAAGATAAGCACATTAAAAAGTGGGATACTTCTATTTGCCTCAAAGTAATATCAATTATTTGCGTAAAATGAAAAATAATTTTGCAACCGGAGAAGATTAAATTTTAGCCTCCGCGATCAGAAGGATGTACACGGGAAAAGTGAGCGTGGCAAATGCATCAGAGCACCACCAACATCATTACCAACCACGCGACTGGAACACCGAATAAACAAAACGAGCAGCCGATTACACTGGTCGCCAAATGATCGCCTTCCTTGCACGTAGCAGCGAATCGCCTAGCACAGAGGCACATATCTGAACATTGGCGGTGGAGGTGCACACCTCATGGACTGCCAGCGAGTGATGAGCAAAATTGACAATTGACAGAAATACTAAATAATTGCCATTCGTGGAAGTCATTAATAAATGGGACAAATTGTGTTCATTTGAAACGTACTTCTGTCCATTCTAGTTGCGCACGAAAAAGGAAAACCATAAACGTCAGACGCCACTTTTCATAATTTCATCAAAACAGAAACTGCAGTAGGTAGAACCCGAAACACACGCTATCTTTGAACCATTCAATGGCGCCGTAAATAAGACAATTATGGTAATAGGCCCACTCATCAATTTGATTTCTTCGTCGAAAAATCAAACAAAATATCGTTGCGGCTGATGTGTTAAAATAAAGGATTTGGTATAGAAGAGCACTACGCAATGACGAAAGGCATTGGAAAGTAGGCTGCAGAAAAATGAGTACTTGGAATAGCAAATTGCACGTTAAAGCTACAAAGTTTCGCGGCTGTTTATGAAAAGGTGCGTTTTTATAGGGAAATTTACCCCCCTCCCAGCGATGAGGAACTCACCCTTGCCAATGTGTCGACGAGTGTTTTCAATAGTGGAATTGCGGTTTACATTAGAGAGGAGACCGAGACAGAAGCGATCCGAGTTGTTTGAAGGATCCGTAAAGCCATCGATCACAATGCTCGGCTGCGAAGCGAAAAAAGCCTCTCCAACACGAGTGTTTAGTTCGTAGTAGACTATTGAGCACCAGTACTTCGGCTCCTGGTAGTTTACTGGATGCGTTTCTGGTGGAAAGTAAACGACAAGATAGCTGTTATGCATACAAACATAGCATACGATTATCATCTTCGCATATTATGGCCTACGTCCACAACTGAATCACTAAATTACTTGAAAGTGCATCTTTGCCTCAGCCTTTAATACAAAGTACCTAAACTGATGAACTCAGCGCATTGAAATTATGTTTTCTTGTCAAAAAGTCTAATACAGATGAGTGCTTAAAAATGGACTAAAATAGCGCATTCGTAAAAAGTGTGGCCAACATGCCACTGGATGTGGTTAACAGCGATATTATACCAGAGATTGGAGGAAGAGAAGTGGAGGGAGAGGCACCACTACTGACAGGAGTAGCAGGAGGGAGTGGCGAAGTCTGAGTGAAGCCTTGGGGATAGGTGACGTTATAGGGCATTGAGGGCTCGCTTGACGCCAGCTGACTATAAGACGATGCCATCAAGAGTGAAGTAGGCTCGAGTGGCATTACACTCGTTCTTGTTGAGTCCGTTGAAGGTCCAGCAGCCACCGACCCCATACAAGGGTACTCACTGTGCCTTGGAACCAAAACGGGTGGCAAGACTGAAATAAATGCAAACGAGCTATGTAACAGAAGAGCAAAGGGATGATAAACCCATCAGAGCAGATGAAAGCACAAATATTAATGCCGATGTTATACATCTGTAGCTTTTGAGAGGACTCATTGTGGGAAATGAGACACATCACCCAAAATTACCTGGACTTTCAACACGTTTGTAATGATAGGGATTAATGCACACCTCGTTTTCCTTAGCAGAGAAGGGGAAGCGACAGATATCTAGGGGTTTAAGTTCGTGGTGACTCTGCAAATCAGGCCAACGCCAAACACGGCAGTATATAACATGAGGAAGACCTTTACGGTGTGAAACCTGCAGTCTTCCATCCAAAGATCTTGGTATCGTAACGCATTCACTCGGTTCACCCGGGTTGCTCAAAGCTTTTTCCAGCGACTCAAGAGCACCTTTCTTCTTTTTCAGTTTCTTCACAAGAGAGTCCACTGCTTTTTCGGCCCACTTTTCTTCTTCATCGCCTTGCTTCCAACCAAGCAGCCTTTTAACTGCGGGGGAGGTAAAAGAGAAAAGACTATTTAGACTTGATATCGAAGTGGACATTTAAAGAGCAAGAGCACCGGTAGCCAAAAATATCCGAAAAAGAGAATGAGTTAGCGCTAGTATAAACAAACGAACGCCGCCAGCCTCTTTTCTGTCCGACACTTTCGCGCACAACCTATTTGATCTTATTTAATAATTCGTTGAAAAAATTTCTAAATTCAAAAAGGTATTCATGGGCTGCAAAATAGTATAAGTTTGTACGCACTTTAGATCGGCTTGATGGATTTAAAGATCAAACCCTGATCACCACTCTCCTTTTAAATTTCATATCACGTTTATTTTTACAATGTTTAATAATTTTCATGCCATGTTAAATTACCTGGATGAAAAATAGATTACCATTCTTGGAATTCATGCACGAAACTGGTTTGTAGTGCTTGTATAGGTCGTTTTATTCTTTTAGTAGCATAATTTATCCTTGTAGTAGGAGCTTTCATTCAAGGGATAGATTTACCACATAATGACTGACAAATTAACTGGCTGCTCTCTTTTTATTAATTGCTTTTGAATTTTTAATAAGTTGATCCTGTTGCATGTGAGAAAGCTTATATGACATGAGTCAGTAGTAGCTCTGCTAATTAAGGGCTAATGTGACTGGTTATGCCTTATTCAATGGGCAGAAGGCCACCCGACCGGAGTGCGGGGGTCGCGCATTCTATTGATTCTTTCGGGAAGGATTACGTATCTCAATGATCCCTCTTTATGCAGGTGTTACGGCTCCAACTCTAGTACCGCCAGAGTGGGGGTATGTTGCAATTTTCGGTTTGACGGTCGCATTTGGAACGATGCTCCTACCAACAAAGAAATTTGACATTGGGGATGGTAACTTTGCAGTATTGACACGCTAGCTTGACTTTAGTATTTTTTGCATATTTTATGTGCATTGGTTTTCCATTTTGTTTTGCGTACTTGTTTACCCTCCTTTTGTCACTGAGCCTTTTAAATGCGTGCTTAGGATATTGCAGACCACGGATGTGAAGCATTTGCCTCTTCTTTTGAAGGTAGGATGATAAACTCATAGCTTAGCTTTCCATGATCTTCACCATTGTAGGTTGGATTTTCCAGTGGATTGTGTCTGTTTCACTCGCTTTTGCCTTGCTCATTATCCACCTGTGCATTGGTTCGCCAAGAATCTGGCCTCTTACAGTATTGAGTGGCTTTTTGTGGTCAACAGGTGGGTTCGATTGAAGCGTTTTAACTGCCACGAATAAGGTTTTTTTCCTCTGTTGTATCCTATAGGGCTACTAATGGGTTGACTGGCTCATATCCATCCACTTTTTCTACAATATCTCTATCATTTGGGCTGTTGGGATATTCAGAATTTTTGCTGATATCAAAATATTGCGTGTTAATCTTATTTTTAGTACCGAAACACCCTTGAGTACCCTTAGATTACTGGCGTCTTGTGTTTTTTTGTGCCGGATTTACTCAGTCATAGTGAATTAAATAGTTTCTTTTAGCTTAATTATAGAAGAACCATTCATTTTTAATCCATTATAGTTTATGTTTTGTCTTAATGCAGTGGATCATTGAAGTCAATGTCAGATTAAACCGTAAGCTTTTATTTCGATAGGTTTCAAATTCTCTTTAAGGCTGTTGAATATAGCCCAACATGTAAGTCGAACGACGCGTCTTCTTAATTGCCTTTGCTAAGGTCGCAACAAGCATTGAGAATAGAGACTCGTTGAGCCCCTGAGACCTCGCATAGACATTGAAGTGCACAAGATCTTGGTCTCACGCAAACGAATTCGCACCAGTCTCGTTCAGTCGCGGCTCTTTGAACCTCTAACGCGTTCTCAGTAAATGTAGATGTCTTCTTTGCTAAAATTACCATTTGATAACCTGAAACTAGACTTGTGTATACCTGTCGGTAACTTATTGTTTAAATCATAATCATGTAAATTGTCAGTTGCTAAACTTTGTCGGGTATGAGCTGCTGACAGGCCGCCATTTTTCGGCTAGTTGTACGTTTAAAATGAAATTATATTTGCTAAGTAATTGCTTGTTTCCATTTGATAACTTAAGTTTTTTAAGCCATCATTTAATTAGCCTTTATTATTTGTCTACTCTGCTGTAAAAAGGTAGCTGTGTCCGATTGGAAAATTACCAGATGAAAATTAGGCAGCTCATTGGTAATTTTTCTCTAATTGTACTGCACAAACATAATTTACTACTTAAACCAGTCGAAAAGTTAGCAGCATGTTATCGATATTCATTGCATTTTAGGTAATATAACTGTGGTCCCGATTATCAAGCGGTTGGGGATGGGTATCGGAATGCTGATCTGGAGTATGGTTAGCTTACTGGTGGGATGGGCCAGTAGTCGGTATGCCGGATAGAGGTGCTAGAAAACCTTATACGCGTTCTAGTTTTTTGCTATTCTAGATGTGCGTTTTTGTAGGTTCGGCTGGTTTAGAATTCAGCCCGAGGTGCCTACTAATGAAACCTTGAATATCGCTGGTATTACCCTGGCTGCGATAAGGTTGTTTCCACTAGTCTTGTTCGACCATTCAATAAATTTTTAGTGTTCTTTTCTATGTATTTATTACACCGACGCCTGTCGGAGGTCAAGAAGCTCACGGCGGCGAGACAGCGCTTGGCACCGAGTGTAACGTCGGCGAATCGGCGGTGGGCAGTGATCCTCTTTTAAATCAAGAAGTGTTGCCTGTATTCCACCGGTTCTGGAGATCTCGAATCGCGCAAAGGATACTGTTAGTTACCGGGTGTTTCATTTTTTTGAAACCACTGTATTGGTGTTTTTTTGCATTGATACTTAAATTTACTATTGCTTGAATTTGTGCGATGTGTGCTGCCCCTATTTCAGGTGCATGTTCCCTCAGTCTGTCATATTCGTCTCTTTCATACACTTAAAGCCTTTCCTTGTTTACTATTTGGGCCAGATGAAGTGTCAATTAAGACTCGGTTGTTTTGAATTCGAGGGCAGACTACAGCGCTAAATGCACATTAACTGTCCGTTTTAGAGGCGTTCTTTTGTCGATTCTCTCCGGGATGCTCTATGGAATTGTGTTTATACCCATCATCTATGTTCAGGAAAATTACCACAACGCCAGTCATCGAGGTATTACTCTTAAGCTATCCATTGAATACATCTGAATGTTACTGTTCCTGTTGGTATTTCGTTCTAAAAGTCAAATCCCATTTGCTATTTCCCATTTTTTGATATTCAGAGTTGCCATTCAGTAAGTATAAAATTTATTCTTATGTTTTTAATCATGCTTCATTTTCCAGTACACATTTGTCAACATTACTAGGATTTATAAATTTCACCTTGGAGCCGTTTTGGGTGTTTATTTTTCGTTTCTCCCTCCGGTCACCTCAAAAGGGCCGTTATGGAATGAGAATTGCAGCTATCGGCAAAGTCACGGTTCTTAATGCAAAATCAACATGGAACTCTTGGAGCCACATTTAGTGGATGTTGTTAGAATTCTTTAAATTATTGCTGTGACTTTTTTGCCGTGTTCGAAGTACTTGTGCCATTACTGAAATTTTGACCGCTGAGGCAATCAGAGAAAGGCGTAAATAATTTAGCAAGGGTATTTTCTTTTCCCATAATCGGGAGCAAGCAAAAAAAGTGTTTACCTTTAAGTCGGAATCCAAATTGAATCCACAAAAGCATTGAACGTGTTATGCTTTATTCGCAGATCTTAAATTACCCCTTGTTGTTTGGAAAACTAATACAGTGTAGATTTATTCATGGTCGACTTTTTTACTCGTAAACTGATTCGGCTTCTAGCCTCTTTGAGTGCGCAAAAATGTTGAAGAAGTATTTGCAGAACACGATAAGCAACCTCTTTCCGTGTTTAATCCTCGGTCTCAGTAGTCTCTGAGCTTACGTAACTGGGGCAGTGTGTGTTGATTGTCAATCTCATAGGCATTGACTACGTCGCATCATTGGGCTTGGGTGCTTTCCTGGGATCCACTACCTATCTTTTGTTGTACGCGCTGGCCACTCGATGGCAGAGGCAGAGAAGCAGTGGCAGCGGGGGGGAGGCACCTTTCCTTCTGCTCTTGCTGCCGGGCTGGGTGACGGGTGTGTTGTGTGCCACAGGGCAGGCCTGCTGGCTGGTTGCCAACGAGGCCCTCCAAGCTTCCATCACCTTTCCCATCGCCGCTACCCTCCCTGGCGCCCTCTCTACCCTCCTCGGCACCCTGATCTTCCGCGAGATTCAGGTATAATCACATCACTGCACTCAACTATACCTACTGTTATTTGCTTGCTCAAAATTATCCACAATTTAATGAAATTTTTATCTATCTTCATTTACCTTCTAGGGCACAAAAAATTATATCAAATTGGCGGTTGCACTGAGCTTCACTCTGGCTGGAAGCATTTTAACCGGTCTCTCTAAATAGAACTGACTTTGAACAGTTTCGTGCCTTTATATATTCTGACTTAACTGATTTCATTGTGTACTGGGAATAAACTTTCCCATAGAACTTTCTTAAAGCTTGTCATCCATAATTGTAATGTTCATGAATAGTTGTGTACTTGACTATTTTCCTATTATCTCGCTTCCAGGCCAGATTTTCTGTGATTCAGTCCTTTGTGGTAGTTGGGCGGGTTTCATCGTTACTCCTGTTGTTCCTCAGTAGGCAATTGGTCCACGACTGCAGCTTAAGTTAAAATGCCTTTCAGTTCTGCACTTGGGTCCAAAAACAGGAATATCCCTCCGTGTAGGTCAACCTGCTCTTAAATATACCATTTATTTCTTTTAGCGTTGTTCATGAATTCAACTTACTAGAACGCAGGTTATTTTTCGCCATAAAACTATACCTTTGCGCTAAACAGGCTACACCATTCTAGCCCTATTTGACCAACATTAGTTCCCCAAAGTTGTCAGGCTATTCTCCATTGCAACGCCATTTATTCGGTGGTGTAAAGACTAAGCCTGTGGTTCTATGGATGTCTTGACCTCCACATGAAAGAGTCGTCCTTAAACTTCCCAAATTTTGAGTGTTGCACGTGTGAGTGTGGTATCGCCGATTACCTGCCATTATATCTTTGCTGCTTTCACTATAACAGACTGGCGCATCTATTTTCAGCAGAGTTCTACCGCATCTACAAAGTTAAATCTTCCAGACTTTTATTTCATATCCAATTTTGTTCGGTGTTTGGGTGTACAATAACCCTAGAAAGGACGTGCAATTTGATGACAGACGGCAAAATGCGCCGGATTGTATGAGCCGCTTCGAACGAACACTCAGACCCATATGGTTTTAAAGCCTTTAACTGCTTCGTGGTGTCTGTGTATGTAGGCTTGTATGCGAAATCGTCGATAACCAAAATCAATGCCCTTTACAATCTCCCAGAGGGCACAAATGGGACAAAATATCGTGTCAAACCATTTGAGACCCACGATGCATTCCGCACTAGCACAGCTCTCGCAAATGGCGAATCGAGCGCCATAATGCCCTTTGAAACGCCACTCCTCTTCGACACTTCTGGGGATGAGTGTAGGACAAGCGTTAGGACAGCCATCAATCTTCCGTTGAATTTTGTAGTACAGTTTGTCATAGATAAATCTACCCGGAACGCGAAAACAGAGAAAACATTCGCAGCACGCGCAACAGAGGCAACACTTACGATCCTGGTTAAAAGGCTCCTCCAGTGTTTCCGCCTCTTCGTCACCTAAACTTTCAGAATCTGATGATTCGTCAGATTCAGACGATTCATCAGAATCACAGGATTCGTCGGTATCATCATCCTCGTCCTCATAATTGCGTCGGGAGTTGTTTCTATCTTCAACAAGCGGTTTTGGTGGTTCAATATCCAAATCGAATTCCCTGAAGAAATCCTCCTTAAATGACAGAAGAGTAGTGCGCATCAGATGGCAGAATGTGCCTTTCCACCTGAGTAAAAGCCCCATTATTCTTGCAGCGCCTCCATTCCCGGTCGATATCACACTTTCCTGTTGACATCTGCAGCACTTTCTACGAAGGTTGAGCAATCTTCCACAGCATTATTGATTTCACCATCGAAGGCTCACGTGACTAAAATGTTTGTATCTTGCTTTGATCTTGGGATCTTGAATGAATTGCAAGACCTTGTTTCGCCTTCACATTATGAAGTCATGTACCTCATAGCACTATTGTGAATGGAGGCCATCTGCTCCTTACTAGAATAATTCGATAGCAAGTCATTTGGAAGCTAATAATGCATGAAAGAGGAAGCAGTGCAATACCAGTTGCAGTCTTTTCGCGATTTTTGGAAGGTGAGTTAACTCCGAATGTACCGGTCATAACCTACCTTCAACTTTCCGAAAAATATCAAGGGCATACGCCAGAGCAAAGTTACTTAAAACGCTTAAATATTCCAACTCTACATTCTCCACATTTTAGCTACAGGGTTGGTTTCACGACATTCTGCTAATGTCGTCCTTGTGGAACGGTAGCAAAACAAGTGCCACAGTAGCACATCCTACAGAGCCCTCGGAATGGTTCCGACATCGCGCGACTTTGGACGGCACTTTGATTGCATGCGCTTAACTTGTCTTCGCGCTCCACCAAACACATCGTAAACCAGCGACCATTCCATACCATATTAAATGGTGATTAAGCTGAGGGATCTCTTGGCGACAGCTTAGTGGGTAGGACTTAAAATCAATCAAGCTTCAGCGTCCCGATATATCCGGAATTGATAGCAGACTGCTGTACCATGAGAAACGCGTAATATCAGCATGTGGTAGGGGTGGGAGATTGCTAGAGCGCTTCGGAGGAAACGCAGTAAAGCATGAGTAAAAATTATTAAATCACTGCAGAAAATAAAGCCACTTCGCTTAATGTTACGGGAAGGGTAGATATACAAAAAAACTTAATAATTTTAAGCAAAAATTAATATTAAAGATTTTTTAGTTTTTTAGGTTTCAAAAGTGTATAAAGAAATTTTTCAGACTAAGGACTCAACTACGATTAATAAATGTTTTCCCAACGTTTAATTACGTCTCTAAGGTAATATCTCTGCTTCGACGCCACCAGGCGTTAAAATAAGCACAGTGCTGGTCACGTGTTTCTAAAGTTAGCTGATTTATACGCTGAACTACAAGAAAGAGGTTTTAATTAACTAGAAGTCGCAGATATGCTTTGAAGTTGCGATGCCCTACGTCACTGGTTCAGGTACGCCTGCATGGTGCCCTGTTTCCAAGGTTTGGGTGCGGGTTTATTCTCGAAGACAATTGGTCGTCTGATTTATAATTTCAACTTAGGCGCCTTAGTGTGAACAGTGGCCTTATTCCCCAGTGCATGTCATTGTTCTAAAAATTGGAGTTAAGGGAGCAGATTGCTTCACTCATGACCAATTTTGATTAGGTTTACTTGTAGAACCCAGTGATTACTGTATTGTTGTCAGCCTCTCTAGTTGTATTTTCTGTAATTCTTCAATCCTGTCGCCCTTTACAGATAGGCGAGGTTGTTGGTTCCGCTTTGGCGTCATAATTGTTTTCTCTAGTACGGTTATTCATTATTTATGATTTCATTTTGCCTATAAAACTGTCTCTTTCATATCCAACTGATGTCATATGCTGTTAAACCCTTACGTGTGGTGGTACTTTGCCACATTTAAATCAGATTGATATCCAATATTTTCTTATTTTTCATGTACTTGCTAATTTGATGCGGCTGACTCGTTTCCTTCTACTTTACTTTCAGCAGGAGTATTAAAGCATCTTCTTTTCATCTTGCCTAGGTCAAATTGTGGATTCAGAGCCATGGAGTCTAAGTTACATAGTAAAAGCCGTGGGCGAAGCTTTTGTCGTCATATCCTTATTGTGAGTCAAGCTTCACAATCATCATTAATCATTTCTCACCATTACAGTCTCACTACAATGTTGCCGTTTGACGTGAGTTGATACTTTCATCAAATGCGCTTTAAATATATAGCTGTTCGGATCTGGGAGGCAGTCCGGTAATGAAAACACATCAAACCGGCATTCTAATATCCGAACCCCTAGACGGCTAGGTGAGTCAGCTCTGCTGTTGGTTGCTCCCAGTTCAGTAAAATGTTCGACAAGCTTTCTCCCGCTTAAGTTTCATACAGGCTATGTAACTGTGTACCAGGAGCTTAATTGTGTTCAGCTTGCCCTAATTTCTATTTTTTAATTAAATTAAAGGCGTTTTATTGTTTAGAGTTTATTTTACTGAGCTTATTGACCTCTTTCCACTATAAATTATATGTGAACAAAGGCTTAGTATGATTTTTTGTGGAGTGTTTGGTCATCTATGTTTATGCTGTTTTAATGTATTATCTTAAATGGCCTTGTCACAGCTTATTTGCCATATCAAAGAAAACTTTTTGCCGCTTTTCGTTTTTGGCGATACTTAGAATTATTAATGCGTTGGGCATCACCTCCAGCCTTTTTTCCGCGTTGCGGAAATGTCTTTTAGGTTTATATTTCATTAAATAATGCATTTGATTTAAAGACCATGCGTTTCGTTACTCACCTATAAAGTCTATTTGCAGTTATGGTCGTCGTGTAAATTATGATGTTTGTGCCTTGTATTTCATCCTTTATCAAAGCTTTGTTTGGATGCCCAAGTCCAGCTGTGTATGAGTTGACGATAAAGGGCAGTAATTTTCCCATAGTAGCTATCAATCGGTTAACTGCGCAAAAGTCTTTCAATACTGTAATTTGGGGGCCAAGTCTCCTTGACCAATGGATTAATCCGAGCATCAAGTTACCGCACATCAATGTATCTATCCCAAGCTGACCAAGTAAATGTGAGGTCTTTCTCGGTTTCACATTAAAGTTTACTTTCCGGATGTGACAGAGCTTATTTTCAACTTCCAAACTCAGTCACGTTTCTTATTGCGAAACATCATTCGCCTTGCGTTATTTGTAAAATGGCTAGTTTCTGTTTCGCAGACAATGGGGTTTTCTAGTACCCGCATAGTTGGTGCCGTTTCCGGAATGCTTTGCTGCTTTTCTGGGTGTTTTGCTTTTCAGAGTAAAATGTGCTACTTATGTGCATTTAGTGAACGTGACGTCTTTGATTCATTTTAGGCGGACCCTCTCCACCACCGTGTTTCGGAGGCAGCTGAGGTTAAACCGTTCCGGTTTTAATACCAGCAGTAACCCACTGCTGATGAGTTGTTTTTGCGCTTACGTTGCCATAATGACGCTGGATTTGGTTAAACTCAATTGAGTCCCAATCTGGCTGATGTTGCACGTAGTATCTCTCTTGATTTCTTCCCTTTCCTGATTACTTTTCGCTGGCTCGTTTGTACATACCAAACTGGATAGCTTTGGCATACGCTGAACCGCCCCTTACTCACTACTCCAAAAAACTAATTGGCAATACGGGCATTCCGAATAGGCACCTTAGCAACGTGCGGATGAGTCTTTCGAACGAAATAAATCCCATCTGCATTTGACATTTCATGGGTCTAGTGCCAATAGTTAGTACCCAGCCTCTTTGGATTTTTATGCAACGGTTATAATACTACTTCTGTTTGTTCTTGAAAAGCATTCAATTAAAATCGATACACTGGCCAATGTGAGCGCCAGTAGTTCCATCTTGGCCTTGTTTTGTCGTCAATATTCTGCCCTCTCCTGAATTAGGTGTTGTTCTTCGTACCGTAAGGTGGAACTCGATTTATCTGAGGTGGGGTTGGTGTTTTTCTCCACATAATTACCTGCCTGGATGACTGGGATTCAGTCATGGACCGAGCGAGGTACTTTGATTTAGGTAGTTCGGTGTATGGTCCATACTTTGTTGAGGGTCAAGAAGCTGCAGGAATCCACGACATATCTACGAATCGGTTCATATCCATCGTTTGGAATGGTAGGTGGGTGGTGTATCAGTATCCACCGAAATTTATGTAGGGGTAACTGACTGTCGTGGTAGGCGTTCATTAGTTGTGTTTAAACGTCAACTGGTAGACAGTCAATGTGAATAACAGGCAGCTTGAAAGGAATCTGAAGTCATTAAATCGCAGAGGTAGGTGGCGTCAGCAGTCTTCTGTCACTAACTGCACTGTCTAGTCTGCTGTTGAATGAGCAATCCGTGAGGGCGCGGAGCGCTCGCTTTTGTTCCTCTAGGAAATCCTACATTTATCTGTTCAGTGCTCTGAAAGCTAGTAACATAGATTCTTGGGCTACAGTTCTACTTGCCTAAGCTGTATAATTAGCCACCCTGTCTAGTAAACGATTGTTTTTACATTTCGGTATCCATGGGAGCTGGCTGCATTTCACTTGCCTTCTCGCTGGAATTAGATAAGTATGCCATTAGTTAAAGTTGGCCTCGTTTTTTTATGAGCAACTGTTGACCGCCTTGCCACCATCTGGGTTTCTTGATCTCAGTACTTGTTGAAATTATTTTAGCCAAATAGGTTGCAATCGGCTCTGCGTTATCTGACTACGTGCATCTAGTTTTTTACCTTGTTATCTGACCACGAACGAGATCCTGCAGTTTTAAGCTTCCATCAAAATCTCACATAAATCTGGTTTTTGAGTGCGAGTATATTTTTTGGGAAAGTAATGTCAGAAACAAGGGCAGTGTTGGCGGCTTCATTATTGTAAGACATGTGGTGCATTTTAACGCGTCTGTGATGCCTTCGAGTTTGTAGGGTAGCGTTTCGTTAGTTGAGCTTGAAGTGTGTCCATTTTTACCATTACGTAACGCTTCCAAGTTCTTTACTCACCCATTTCTGAGTGTTCAGTGGTCACTACTCACCTGACGCCTACCCGCAAGTTTCAGTTGTGGCCCTGCTGCCCACTAGTCCTGCACGTACTCGCGTCTCAAAGTGATTGGGATGGATGATTTTTTACGATAGAAAACCAGGCCGTTAAGCTCATTCTGGAACAATAAGGGCGTGTCTCAACAACAGTCTAGTATTCAAAAGTTATGAATGTGAATGTGCATGATGGCAATGAGGCATTGCCTAGTTCTCAAACGCAGCTGTGGAATTCACTGTCACCCACTTGTTTGTTCATTCCTTCATGCATAAGTGAGGATCATGGAAAAGTTTTGAACGATAGCCTATGCTGAAGTTTAGTCAGTGGCATGGTTTTCTTTGCCTTTGTGTTCTTTTATGCTCTTGTGTGTCAGTATTCGCATACTTCCTCCCTCAACTTGAAGAGTACTTATTCCAAACAATTAAGTCGTTCTGCCCAAATTTGTTTGCGACATTGCATCACCATAACGGCTATCCTGGGGTAGCAATAATTGGTGGTGCACAGACTCTATGTCCATTGAAAAGGCAGATTCAACCCTTTGTCACCAAAATCTGTCTTTTTGTTATCTTAATTGGCTAACCATGAAATGTTTCGCTTCATTTGACTGATAAGACTCCAACTGTCAACTTCACCCAGGAAATTGGCAAGGTCACTTATTCAGCATGGCTTCTGGGTCAACTCTGAAGAATCTGTAATGCACATGAGACCCTGATCCTATCTTAATGTTACAGACGAGTAGGAGGCCTAAAAGAGAGATGAGCAGAATGGAGACCAGTTGATGTGAATATGGCCACATTGTACCAGTCTCTGGGCTGTGAGTTTTTCTTGCTTAAGCATAGACGCCTGGAAATCGTTGGTTAATCGTCCAAATAGACTTCTTCAAATTTGATCCAGAGATGGAATTGTAAAGTTCACGCGGTTAGGACAGTCTGTAACCTCTAGCGTTCCCTAAATTCAACATCACTTCATCAGCAGCCTCTAATCCGAAGTAGTGGAGAGGAGAAGATTGGAGGACAATAATAAAAATGGACAAGTTTTGCTTACCAAACCCCGCGCAGCCTAAGAGTAGACAGGATAAGACTACTTTAGAGTTCATAATCGACTGTATTCCAAATATTTTTAAAATAAGCCTTGTATTCATGCAATGACTGTTGAATTCTCTGGGGTAATCGTGTTCCTTCTTCCTCTCATTGAAATTTTTAATTGAGCATATTTCGCAGTTCATTTTCGACCAAATCCAAAATTCTTTATAAAATTTGAATGTCTAGAATTACACCTAGGCATCTGAGGCCCACATCCCGCCCTCCTTTGTCGCACTTGGATGGTTGTCATTAATTTGTTCAGTATAGATATTGACAACTTTCCTACAAGTAAACAGCAAAACAAGAAACAGCAGTTTACAAAACCGCTACTTTGAAGAGTCGGGTATAAGTGGTGGTCTTAGGAATGAGGCATAATCCATTCACCTGCGCCGCAGCTGCTCCTGCTCTGACCGAGATTTTTTGACTTCCAATGAGGTAATCACTTAGGAGTACCTTTGGAGAAACAGAAAGGCGTCTTCATTTTTAGGCTCTTCATTCGTACTCACCTTTGTGAACTAAGAATTATTCAAATGACATGGAGCATTGAGAGAGTGAATATGTGGGATTTGTTCCACCTACTCCAGTCATGTGATGAAAAGTGGAGTAATTTGGTCATGCCTTTATCGCAGAGTGCGGTGCTTTGGGTTTCCTGTCATGAGGACCTGTGAGTGTGCGAAACCACCTCTCTTTAGTTGTCCATACAAATTCGTTTCACCCATCGCATAGGAGTCTCAAGGTTTGATTCCATGTTAATATATATGTACGGCGTTTGTGTTCGGTACTTAGAAAGGTATAATGTTTAACATTATAATAAAATAAAAGTTTGTAAAATAGCGGATGAAGAGAGGTTTGTAATATGAAGTGCAGCACAAAAAACTCGCAGCCGTGTTTTGCAAACCGTCTTAACAAATTCACTTAATTTTAAGTAAAAACATCGAAGTACTCTTGCTTTGTCAATTGTAATGCTCATGTAAAGGTCTAAATTTATGGAAAAAAGGCATTTCAAAGGAAACGAGTGGCAATGCTCGAAGAATGGCAAAACCGGTGCGCCTCTCTGCCAGTGAACGCACCAATGGAAGGTGTGGAGAATAGATTTTCCAGCAAAAAAAACAAATTGGTGTGAGTGTTTGTGACTATTTGCAGTTCTTTAGGAGTGGCTTAGCAGCTGATGGCCAGTAAATCTAATCGCCGTCTATTAAAGGCTTCGTACTGGAAGAATTCACTGCCGACACAGTCACCGCCGATGGCTTGGATCAGATTGGCTTCACGATGTGGTTTTGTAGAAATGTGTAGCCACATTATAACAAAAATCCTATGGCAAATGCATACCTTACCTTATACGCATTAAATTGTTGCTTTGGGCTGGCATCTCCTTGGAAGTGCACAAGCGTTTAGCGCTCAATTTCAATAAGCTAATTTAAGTGGCTGAACGGGTGGAAGATCTTTCATTTTGTATTGCTTACATACGTGAGCTGCATGAAATTTTGTATCAGTTACTCGTTCATTTAAAGCTTATTAAGCCAGTTATTAGGTATGGCGCATATGATTTCTGGACAAGATTTGTTGCCTTTAACTAGCTTTAGGAGAATTTCCTTTACTCAAATTACGTTTGTCAAGTTATCTGTTGGTGGGATCTAGCACTCTGTATGCCTGATTCAGCAACTGGCCGTTCCATTGAAAGGGTAAAGTGATGATGACGTCTGGCGTTCCCCGTCATGTGCAACTAATTAGCGCGTGGATGGTGTCAAGTCAAGCCAAAGCGTGGAATAGGCATGTCCCGAAACCTGGGCCCTAGAAAACATCAGTTTTCAAAATTCGCGTGACCCCTCGCAAATTAATCGGGTAAGCCATCTGTTGGCCGAGCGGCCAAGCATTTTTCCCATCCTTGCGTGGAACAAGAATATTTGGCAAAGATGTTGCAAGCTTCGAAAAGCTTATGCATGTTTTTGTGTAATAGGTGACAGGAGTAGAGCTAGTTTATTCATTTTGGAAGAGGAAGCTATGAAACACTACTAGGAAGCCTCACTACCATTTTCTGCAATAATTGCATTCATTAACGCATCTACAAAGTTTTCCAACAGGTTTGTTGCAAACAATTAGTGCTCACTAATCCGGCAAAGAATGTAGCCTTAGTAACCTTTAATGAGTTATGAATGCACGGTTTGTGGCCGGCCAGGTAATTTCCCATCTCTACAACACGGTACAAAAGCTATCGTATTGTAGAAATACACTGACGAAGTAGCGTTTCATTCACGGCTGAGAGCTACGTCAATTTTTCACTTCGTGCCTTGGGGGGAGGGAGAGGAGGGGGATGAGGGAAGGGGTGAACTCCCAGCAACGACAACTTTGAGGAGGCTAGTTGTGCATTTTCGGAGGGTCTGGAGGCAGCCTCATGGCTGGGCTCGCCTGTCTGTCCACATTTGCAACGCGCCACGCCACCGGGCCGCCTGTTCGTCCCACAAGCAGCCCGTTTGGGTGCGTGCGTGCGCTCTCGGGCTGACGCGCGCCTCCTGCCTGGGCTGGAATTCGCTCTCCCTCCGCCGTATTTAAATGTGCCCTTCAAGTGGGCAAGCCAGCAGGCGAGCGAGCGAGTGAACGAACGAACGAACGAACGAACGAACGAACGAACGAACGAACGAACGAACGAACGAACGAACGAACGAACGAACGAACGAGGAAAGTAGCAGCATTTCAAGCGAAAGTGTAATCCGGTTTAGCTGACTTCAATTAAGACCTGCAGTGGGACGCAGTTTATCGCTGCAGCAAAAATGGGTAAGCATCGGTCCACAAAGTGTTTTCAGGCTAAAGTAATTTGCCATTTTTGTTTTGCTGAAATGAGATGCATCATCTATTTATTATGAAAAGATATTTTGGGCAATTGGGATTTTTTTTAATGTTGTGATTAATTTTACTCGATTAAAAAATGGTTGCTCTATCTAAATAAATATCAAAATTAGTGCTTTAGATCGTGCATTTTACGATTCGTGCTTTTGTATTCTCTAAACGTATGTAATTACTCTTTAACTAATGTATCGTTTACACTTGTGAAGATTAGGACATTTTCCCATCGCACTTGCAGATGAGATAGTAAGCATTAGCAATGAAGCTCCCATCAAATGTAAAACCAGAATTTCAGCTCGAGTATGAATGGGGCTTAACATTTGAGCACACGAGGCCTAATGTTGAGGAAGTTGCAACAGATGCAGGCGCGCAACATTAATTAAATGGAACATTCCTGCAATCGCTGATTTTATGCTGCATTTTTAAAACTACAAGCAATTTAAACTTCTGTTTGGTGTAGGTCCACATAGCAGAGGTCCTACTAAAAATGGCGTTTTTTTCGTTGGACGAGATTTCGCTCACTGCGTTCAGTGAAAAATCAGAGGAGAGAGAAAATTTGGTGCACAAGGCACTAAATACCACATAAAGAGGCTGTTGGTATTTCCTCACTCGTTTTCAAATTAAACCGCAAATTTGCTGGGATGGAAATAAGTTGATGTAAGGTGGAAATAAAATGGGTCCAATTCTGTCTCCTCTAATGGCGTTGTGGGGTTCCATCATTGTTCACACTTTGATGGTACTTTTCAAAACATTAGATGCGCATTCAACACCTCCTGAAGGTCTTAGGTTTGTCCATCCCTCTTCTACTTTGAATTTGACGCATTTGATTCATGATCTCCACTTTATAAAAGTTCTGATGAGTGTTTTACTAAGTAATGAGTTTCAAGTTGTGATATACAAACTAATGAGATGGATCCCAATTCGATGTCACTCCAGAGGACCACTGAGGAGAATAGCAGTATTAGGCGCCTAAATGTCGCTGTGGAGATCCTCATTGCCATCTTGCCTAACACCAAAAGATCCCTGTGGCCTTCTCCCATGAAAGAATATGAATTTGCTGCATAAAAACGTTCCACATTCTACCATTTGTGTCAGATATTCAGCGTTTTCGAAAGACATACTGCAGCACTTATATAGAAACATACGAACTTTGATACAAATGATCTGATTTGGATTGGCTTAAAGTTATTTGCATATCCCAGGAACTAACTTTATGCAAGTCCTGATTAGTAGGCAGATTTTATGCAGGTTTCGCTAACGATGATACAGCTTCGGCTGTGCACGGACTGCAATGAAAGAGTTAGTCCAATTCGCTCTCTCGCCATGGCGGCATTTGTTTCCACAGGCAGGAAGGCAGGAAGTGTATGCTTACCACCACTCTCTGATGGCCATCATAGCCATTTTAAATCCCAGGTCATTTAGCCCCTTTCAACAGTAAGTTTGCCATAAATCCGCTACTCTGTTAGAGTAGCAGCGACTGATCCTTGTTATGAGACCTACCTCAATCCATCAAGTAAATCAACAAGTAGTCACTTCTGTCCGAGAACATTTGTGCAAAGGCCGATTAGTTGGTCTCTTTTCACCGCCGCCGTGAGCATCTCAACCGTAGTCGCTGGTTTTGTGCCTATCAGTGAGACCATGCAAAATTCATGTTCTTGTGCTTTGGTAAAAATAAACTAGAGCTACCTTCATTAATGTTTGAAAAGGCTACTGCATGCAGTACCACGGCTTTCTTTTCATCCACCTTGTAAAAACGGCGCCTTACACTCCCATAGGGCGCATCAAAGGAGCATTCAATTGCTAAGGAGTGTTGCAATTTACATGAATTTGAGGTAGCACCTTAAAAAGGGGGCAATCAAAAGCACCTTCACCACACAGCATTAATTACTGAAGCAGAGGTCAGTCTGCTAAAGTACATACATTGGAACACTTGGGGTGAGACGGCATATTCACCTGTTCATGAAATCAATGCTATACTGTACATCAAACAATATACTACATGTACATAAACATACAATGGACACGCTGTTCGCCCCTCACTGTCACTTGAACCCACTGTGCTTCGACAAGTGTATTTTTTGGCTTTGGACACCTGGATGCGTGAGACAAAGACATTCCACGCAGAGGACATAAATGGGACAAGTCACCCCAAAGTAAATCAGGTTAATCTCGGTTAAATTGTTGCGTGTACGACATCGCAAGCAGTCGGCCAGTCCCAAATCCCACTTAAATCCTGGTGAAGGTCGACTTCTGCATTTCACCCGTCGTAGTTTCAACGCTTGTATATTCGCTCTTGTAAGCCGCATGCACCATGTGATGCTTGACCGGACTAAGATACCTAGTTGTGCCATCTCCCTCTGCATTTCTGCATTTGCCTTAGATAGTGCATGCAGCATTGGTCTCGCCGACTCGATTGGCGTTAAATTGTGTGGAGTCAACCACCTGAAAACAAATGAAGAAATTTTGCATATTTTCGCGAATCTTATATCAGCTCTATAGTTGCATTAATCACTCTCCATCGCTGCTTTTCCTTGATACTCACAATAGCCCAATCTGTGCCTAAATGCAAAAAAAATTTAATCGAAAGGGTTGCATTTACAAGTTCATTGCCCTCGCCCCTATCAATAACTGAGGCCACATCACCGTCTTATAATGCGCCAACGCAGGTTTCAAAAAGAGGTGGATCTCCATTGACAGCGATTAACGAGCGGGTTTGAATGTTGTCAGGGACATTTCGCCTCTTAGGGCTCATGGCAATGTTTCACCTGATGCATGAATTTGGGGGGGTGTTACACACCGCTACTCTTCTTAGGCATGGGTTGAATGGCGTTTCTATTCCACCACGCAATACGATAAGCCCGTGACTTTATCCATGACATAAATCACAATTTTGAGGACTTATTCGCTGCTTTGTTGCGCAGTTCCGATAATTAGAAAAAAACAAAAGCTCGAATTAATTAGCATGAATTAGGGAGTGTGACACTAATTACAGATAAAAGCGTGTTTGAAAGTTGCCTTCATTCCTTCAACTAAGCTCACTTTGCTAAACGGGGATTGCATCAATTTTCCTGTCCACTAAAGCGGAGGTTCGCAAATTTCTTTTGTACTGTGAAATGCGCATTGCGGCTTCCGCTATGCAGACATCAGTAGCTTACCCCGCCCTTTACTCTTCCGGAACTCACAGTCACACCCGTTTTCGGCTGTGGCACACCATCTCTTTTCGTTTTCTTTAAGTTAGTACTGACTTTTTACTTTTCACACGTATTCACGCTACTTTTGATCTAGTAAGTGCTTTCAAAAGGTATTTTCGCGACTAAAAGCTACTACAGATTACTGGAACTGTGCTGATGTATTTAAGGCATTGAATGCCTATATTGAAATGTGTCTACTCATTTTAATTAGCACTTAGGGAATTTGGTGCGCTATGGGTGTTTGCATATCTTAAATACACTAAACTTGTTGAAAATAGATTTGTTTTCTGCAACAAAGCTTGCGGCTTTATGAAATGAGGAAGGAACCCGCTGTAAGTGTTTGGGAAAGCATAGGATTTAAATGCGACACAGAAATGAAATATTGCTAAAACTGGAAAATTGACGACCACTGTTGTCTCTTGTTAACGCCTATTACATTAGGCAAGTGCAGATAGTAGTGAATGATCAATGCACCTCTTCCAGTACCTTTTTCGGCAAATTCTAATTTATTACTGCCCAATACAGAATTAAAATTCGTGGAAAGAAGAACCGGATACTAGCATTTAAAATCATGCTACTTATAACAATTTAGTAAAAAATTAAAAGTGACTGTGCATTAGACTTTGAGAACCCTAATTCTACATTTAATCAGTTTGCTTTTTCAGCTTTTTGCCCTTCTTAAGACACCTTAAACCTCAGAGGGCCTCTTTTTTGGTTCCACTATGCCACAATTTGCTGGCATGATTGAGATTTTAGTGCTCCATTCTAAATGTTAATAGTCTCAGTGCTGAAATATTATTCACCTGGTTTGTTGACTTTATTACAGTATGCTACAACTCATTAAGTAGATATTTTCCTATGTATTCAAGCGGTCTGCACATCATTTAATTGTGTTAAACTAGCCATGGAAATTTGCTTCGTCGAACACACTTCACGTAACGCGAAAGCTGCTCTTTTTGCAGTGTGTTTAGATAATCTATGACTGCTTACAACCTATTAACTTTTAGGTCCACAAAAAGTGCAGGTTTCGTAGAACACTCGTTTCCTATTGGCTCCCCGTAGATAGGTTTCTTCCTATTGGTTGCGTTTCCCGGGATAAGATGCGCAAAACCGCTGTTGCTGTTAGGCATGAACTGAAGCCGTACACATTGTGGACACAATCAGTGCCAAAGAGGCGAAACTTTTTCCCAGGATTTAGCTATGCCATTTGCCTTCAGGCGGGGATTCAAAGCTGCCCTTTCTCGGTGGACAGACAGAACTAGTAAACACTTTGGTACAACAGCGGTAACCTTGCATAATCTGTTTAACTCTCTGCGATTCAAAATAGAAAATCAGGTTTTTTTTTCCTGTAATTATTAAAACACGGGCTTTGAAAACCACCTAGAATTTATTTTCTTTTGTAAAACGTAAGCAATTTTTCAGTTCAAAAAACCCCTACTACAAAACGACATTTATTTTGCGTTTTTGTCAGATTAAAAAAGGCTGGCTTTTTAATCTTGCGATCATCCCAAAAGGATGTTGCTAACCACATACACTCCACGAAGTCCTCATTTTCACCTTGGAGTTTCCCAGATTTGAAGTTACAACATTGTTGAACTGGCTGCAAGCAATTCCGACAAATTGCCACAAACTATTATTTGGCAATGTGTTTGGTGAGAGAACCTTTGAACTTGCAAAAAATAGTAAGTACGGGTTAGGGTTTTGCAGTTTGCATTCTTCCCTCACACCGTCATGCCGCAACAAGTACTCAGCCTGGGAAAACATTGTATTTGTACTTTCACAGCTCGTGTCAACTTTGAAGTCGACTTGTAGTGAATCACCATAGACCTTGTCTTTTAATCTTCGTTTACTTTGTTCTTTCAGACGCTGACTTAGACGAAATTGAGACGACTTACTTTCATCAAAAACCAGTTTCCATCCAAACTCTCCTTAAAAGCACACAGTTTTCGCGGAGGGAATTGCAAATAATATATCGTGGTTTTAAAGAGGTTTGTGAACCTACTTATGGTATGCTATGTGGAAGGATTTTGAAATATCTTGTCTAACAATGTGAGAGCAGGTTTGCGTCCTAGCGACCCGAATAATTTCCATGTCTCTGCAAATCCATAAAGCTTGCTACTGTGGGTTTTTAAGAATCCACAAATTATCCTCACATCATTCACGACTATTTAATATGCTGACAATTTCTCATGCCATCGCTATTTTCAACTTAATATTTGAGAAGATTTGTGACCATTAAACTATGAGTACACAAAATCGGGTGCCAAAACCATCACCATCATGAGTTGAGGGGAAAAAATTGTGTTAGAGGCACTTTGTTGAGTGCTGAAATCATCCGCATTCGGAGCCTCTACCCATTTCTGCTTTTTTGCGCACGATATATCCGATCTCAACGGGAAAGTTGTTGACTGTGCCATTCCATGGCCATTTGTTAGACAATAATCTCTGTGTCCTACTGCACATATGGTCTTTCCAAAGTACTGGGCGTGGACCTGAATGTTAAAAAGACACTTAAGTGTTTAAAATTTTAATAGCAATTATCATCAGTTCAAATCGTACTGCCAAAATTCTGATTATATTTCCATGAATTCAACAATGCTCCTACTACGTGCAATTTTGACCTTCCGCGCCAATTCGAACCGAGAAGACTGAATAAGTTAGCTCAGCAAATAAGCATAAAAGCGATCCATTCAACTGATCCTCATACGTTTCGAGGAGTTGTTTCTGTCCAACTGCAGATGTGCACCAAATGAAGACACTGGCACCTTTTGGTGACGAGCTAGGGGAACCTATAAGTAGATGTCGTGTTTTTATTCACTGATGCGATGGCCGCCATATTGTCCACACGAGGTCATGCATGAGACCAATTTTGTGGCCCATCTCTGCCTTATGAGAAGGGAAGTAGGCGGGCATATGCTGAGACGGACAAACACATAAAGCGACCTGTGATAAGCATCTGCAGTGCGAGTGTTGGAGTGTCAAAGAGTGCTTTTTTGCACAAAGAGCCACGATTCTACCGTTTTTTATTGGCCGTACCGTTCCAAATTAATTTGTAGAGTCGTATCTCCACTAGGGCTTGGCACGGCATGTGCGAAGTGCTAAGTTCAAAACTTGCTTAATTGTCTGCTTACATACTACATCTGCCTTTTTTGTTTGCATGCATTTAACCAACAAAGGGGGGAGGGTGGGGAGTTCGAATATGCACCAAAGTAAATTTGAAGGACACACTGATTAGTCTGGGTAGCATGGCTTATTTGCAACCGTAGACTAGCGTAAACCATTTGTTATTTACCCTTAGCATTCATTCAGTAGACAAATGTTGTGGCCTATATTGCTTTGAATCATTAATTAATGCATCGTAGATGATAAAGCGCTCTTTTTTTAGGATTGCCCATCGGGCTACCTCACTGAGGATATGTTCAAGCTGATATACGGAAAGTTTTTTCCGCAAGGAGGTAAGATTTATAACATTGATTACATCCCACTGACATGCCTTTGATGCTGCTTGTGTTGTGCGTGCTGTAAATTATGCTTCTCAGGCTACACAATAACTAAGTAAGTGATTCTGATGCACCAGCACTGCGTTATACTGCCACCTTTGTCCATGTTTCCTACTGGCGGTGGTAGTTGTTAAATTGTAAGCAGTGTTATTTTTAATTAGTTTTAAATTCTGCCTTTTGAACCAACGTGGCGAACTGTAGCTCAAACTTGGCATTATACGGTAAAAGTTTGCTCATCGCAAAGCTCAATTAATGCTTGGTAGCGAATTTACAAGTAATGCCTCTATGGAAAACGTATCTAACACCATATTTGGGTATAAGCTGGGATCTTTGATCCCCTTTTCTTTTTAAAAACAGCTGTTTTAAGCTTTTGGCTAGCAAATGTGAACGTGAATACGAAATTCACCAAGGGATTATCGTACTGGCTTAACAACATACCCTTTCCAACAAAATTATGGTTATTTAAAATTGTCAAAAGTTCCAATATGCAAAGTTACCAGAATGACTGTTTGTAAATAAATTGGTCAATCTTTTTCCCGTTTCAGACGCCAACATGTATGCTCACTTTGTGTTCAGGACATTTGCCAACTCCAACCAGGGTAAAATAACATTTGAGGTATGCTGCCATTTGGCACGCCCTGTTTTGACACCACAAAGCAGTTATAAACCGTTGAACGGCACTAATCTCTACAACACCATCAACTAATTAGTTTCTACATACCACAAAAGACATTTTGTAAATAATTTCTATTCATCTGTAACGATAATTAAGCCTCGCTCATTCCCACCTTTCCATTTGCCTTTCCTGGCTTTAAAAACTGGCTTCTATTGCTGCTCATGGAAATGTCAAAATGCATCTGAAATCGCACATCACGATGATGTGGCTGTTAAGCCCTCATAAAGTGTGCCCGAGTGAAAACAATGGGAGTATGTTTCCAAGCTCTTCTCTTTCGTAATTTCATTATTTACTCACTCCTCTGCGCTGTGAAGCAGAAATCCTGAAAAATAAGCATCTTACCGCCGGCCGATAGAGTTAAATTGAGTAAGTATTTTTACCCCAGATGACAGCCAGGTATTTTGGAAGACAATAACTCCTCCACCCATGCATTTTGTTTCAGACCGACGGTAATCCCACGATGCGATTTATTTCAGCACCACTGGGACTTTCGGGATTTCTCCAACAAATGCTTTCTCGCCTTGATTATGCAAATTGTCAAGATCGCGTGAATATCAACTTCTGGAACATTCCGATTTAAAATTAGTAGCAAGAAAATTCTTTAAATGATTTTTTACCGTCTCGCTCATCACATCATAAAGGTGTATGCTGTCTTGACAGAAAATTAACCAGTGTTGGCCTAAGGTCGACGCTATCCCGGCATGTAATTAAAGGACTAAGAAATCTCTTTAAATGCCCTCCAAATTTCCAAACCGGTTAAATCTATTTCCCCCAAAGCCTCGTTGTTCACTTTATCCTGTCAACGGCACTTGGATGGAGGCAGGCATTCTTAACCTCAATCTCTAGACCCCTTTTACCTCTCACTGTAGCAACTGGTGCGTTGTCTGTCATCATTAATTCACGGTTCATCAGCATCCAAATTGATGTGGATATTCCAACTCTACGACACAGAAGGTGACGGTGTAATCGACAAGACCGAGATGCTGAAGGTAGTCCAGTCCATTTATGACCTGCTTGGCAAACACACAGACCCTCCCTACGAAGAGGCGTCGGTGAAGGAGCATATGGAGTCCGTGTTTAGTGTGAGTTTCGGTCCGTTTTGCCACATTCAGTCCCTTCACGATCGACGCAGTTCGATTTGGCAGTCCGCGCGCTGTCAATGAATGCGTGCCTCTGCGTGGAAATGCGCTCACAAGTTAATAATGCCAGTGTTTTCACTATTTCCAAAAGTGCTGCCGGTCTTGTACCGCTTTGGTGTAAAAAATCATTGCCTCATCGTTGTTTATTAGCGGACTCATTTCGTACCAAAATGCGGCAACAACTTCATCGTTTAAGAAGCATTTTGCAATATGAGCCGTGTTTTTACTTTTGTCGTTTTAGAAATTGGATATAAATCAGGATGGTGTCATAAGTCGAGAAGAATTTATGGAAGCTTGCCAAAATGTAAGCTCAGTCATTCTTTCATTTTAGTTTTTATGATCGCCATAAATTGCATTTTATACAATGTGCACCGGAATTCAAGGATTCTGTCACTAATATTCAATGAAAGGGTATTCTTAAGTTAATTTAATAAAGTTTTCATTAGTTTCAAACGTTCTACACCGCTTGCATTTGTAAATTTTCACTTCATCTCTGCCGTTGAGCAAGGCAGTTGCAAGCATTACCACACATGCGTTCCCTCAAACTGACCTTTGACCTTACCCACAAAACTGTCACGAGTAACTTATGCTGGAAGCACCTTTTGAAAGTGGTGACAACAGTGTCGGAAACTAGGGTTGTATTTGTTTATCTTCGCATCCAAATGACCATCTGGTACAGGAGAGCAAGCCTTCAGTGCTTTCTGGCAATTTTGAAAAAGTGTTTTGTGCTCCACCTACAGGATCCCAATATATCGGATGCTCTTGGCTGTTTACACACCACCATTTGATGTGTCTCCCCTCAAATTAGGAGGAACTGAAGTATGTGACCTCCATCACTGTGTATATGCAACAAATACGAACCCATAGGAGTTATATGTGCCGTTCAGTAGTGGCTGATACTGTGTCCGAATACTTCTTCTTCATTATCGCCTGTATCAGCATGCACTTCGGCACATTTATCTTATTAAATCAAAATATTTCACAATATACAATACCTATTTACTATTTTACTCGTCTAAAGTCTTGTTTATTTTAATGGGGTTTGTCAAAACTCTCTTCTCTCCGCCCACAATTTTAGTCCCTGAACAGTCAGTTGTGCTTCAAGTGAGGGAACGTGCCACTTTTCACAAATCATGGCCAAGTCGAATTCGCTACTGCGATGGCCATCACTCATATGGTCGGGCTTCCAAATGAATAGTGCATTTCAAACAGTGTATTTTCATCAGGATGAATTCATTGGCAATCTTACAAGGTTGTTGGCAGGTGAGAATCAATGGTCAAAACGTCGGGGTCATGTCGCGTTTTGGTGATTTAAATGCTCATACAAGATCAGCAACGACAAAGTTGATGAACCATCATTTAAAAAGAACATAAAGTGACATATTACAAAGCTCAAGTAAGGTTCCAAAAAAGCACTCCAAGACTGCCTCAAGCATTCACTTTGAAATGTAGCATTAGGTGATTTGCACTTACACCCAACAGACCTCGTGCATCGCTGTCGGTTTTTGCACGTTATTTCCATTTGGTCGTTATGAAAACCGTGGACTTGCCTACCGCTTGTCTAGAAGGCAGCACCTCATCGATGGCTGTTGATATGTTTCGAGGCTCACAAGCTTGCATGCGCCCGCAGGGATTTAACGGAACGGCCCTGGTCCCATAAATAAATGATTCACAACAAAATTAATAGAGTTTCTTGCTTATAGTTTTGCAGTAATTTGTGACAAAGCAAATACCGAAAGTAATTTTTAATAGTAAAACTAATCTCGACCGTTTTACGTCTTGTATTTTTAACTACTGAGTCCCGGGAACTGCCTCAAAAGCATACGGCATCTCTTCTTTAGTCTTCCTCAAAGTTGTAGAAAATAAAATTAGTTGTTAAAAGGCAGGAGAGTTGAGAGGCTGAGCGGCGTGACCGAAGAGCCGCATCGCCTCGCAAAAGTACGACCTGGAAGAGCGGGTAGTCCTTGTTGTCAAATGTACACGCAGGCAAAGGCATGGTGCGCAAACCCGCATTAATGATGAAGCCTTGGACGCAAATGGACGATAGTATTTTCGCCTTTTTGTTTTTGCCAAAGCAAAGTCTATTATGGGGTTGCTAATGCTCTGACTTTTGCAATGAATGCTGGCAAAACGACACCACACCCTTCAGTGCAGAAATGCCTCTGATTCGAAATTCAGTGCGCTAAGGAAGGGGCGGTCATAAAATCGGTTTTATTTACCATCTTGACAAGATTACGCCTTTCGTTTACTTTGCAAAGTCAGTAAGCGTGCTTCAACCCATTCCGTTGGTTAGAGATGACCGCAACACTAGGCAGCAAAAGTAACAAGAAATAACTGGCGTTTAAAGTGAATGAGCTTCAGGTTTTGAGTTCATTTAGCTATGCATAAAATGCATAAAACTAAGGTTTCAGATATTTTTTATTCAAAGGTGTTGCAAATTGAAGCCTTAATAGAATAAAAGTTGCACATGATTCACAATAATACAAAAATAAAAGCCACTAATTACTTGTCTTCGTAAGAGGAAACAGTCTATCACAATTTCAGAAGGAACTTTTTATTGACACTTCTCTTCGTTCCGACTTTATGCGTGGAGCCTTACAAGACAAACACCTTTGACCTACCGGTTGCCACTGCTGACTCCTTCTCCACATTCTCCTCCCACGTTATAATGTACTTTCTTCGCTTCAAATAGGAGAGGCGGGACTGGTAATACCCACTAGCATGAGGAAATTTGCCTTTCAAAACCCTTGCAGCCACTAAGCTGTAGTGGCTGGATCATGGTGTCATGGGGTGATGGGAGGGTCCGATGAGGTTGCGCTGTTGAACAGTTTAATTCCCAACTTGAGATGCTTGCATTTTGACAGCTTACTGATCAAGTTGTGTTGTGTCGGAAATTCAAAAAAAATCAAAATCAAGCGTATCATAACAAATAAGCAAATTATGTGCGCGAGGGTCACATGCATGGAGGTAAGCGTCAGCCGTTAAAGAATGCCGGTTGCTGCATGTCCTCATGATTATCACATCTAGGTAACCATAATTTACTCCCATCACGTAGATTTTATATTATATGTTATATATTTTATTTTAGTGCGAATAAAGTTCTTAAATTTTGTTTTCTCGAGTATCAACTTGATCAGCTAAGGAAGTGCACACTTCAACTTGATGATTTAAGCTATTCATTCCGTTACGATTCCAGCATTTAGAATTTATTGGGGCTTCCCTGAGCACAAAAGAAGATATAATTCTCAGGCACAATGTGCACTGCCGATGTACAAGATGGATTGAGGCTGCTGGCATGGCCCGGAGGCCCAAACGCCTGGCAGCGGTATAATGGTGGTGGCCCTCAGCGGTCCGTCACAAGAATCGAGAACTGAACTACAATTAAATATAGTAAAAAATGATGGAATTTGCTTTGCACCGAAATGTTGAGTGAACAGATGTGAAGGACAACCATGTTACCCGCCTTTTTTTTCAAGAATTGTTAGCAGTATTCACGTGACTCATGTTTTAATCACTTCTTCCCTTCTTCGTCAGGTCTCTAAAATGCAGTAGATGGACAACTTAATACTAAATAATGTCTTATTTAAGGATTTCAAGGGATAGCATTCATCTCGTGCAATATCACTACCGGAAAGGAGAGTTGTTGATAGGCATATGAAGATAAAGTTATGCATCACAAAGAAAAATCAAGAGCACTTTTTATGCATCCCAATTCTGTACAAACCTTCTATAAATTTGATGCTTTGTCCTATTAAGGAATGCTGTAGGATGGTGCAGTCTACTGCACTGCGCATCATCATATCCATGAGCGACGGCGGGAGTGACAGCATGGCGACGATTGCTAAGTAGTTCGCTCGGTACCGAAGCCCTTAACTAACGCTAACTGACTGTAGGGACTTGTCTGACAATAGCAAACATTGCTTTAACTGCTTCAACAGTACACGGTATCTGATTGGGTAACGATCTGGTTCAAGTTGAGTACCGGAATGACATGCGGTCCAAAAGTTTGCAGCTCACACAGGGCGGAGTGCCGCCAGTTTGACTGCAGGTGTTTCACCCGAAAGGTCAGATTCCGTTTAGACGTCACCAAAGAGTTGCTGTTCATCATCATCCTAGCTGTTGGGGTGTTCCACCGCGTAATATAACAGCGCGTAGTCGTTCTCAATGCGACTTATGTACAAGTTATTTTATCGGAAGGTTTAATTACTTTTAGCGAACTTATTCAATCAAGCTTTGCAACCCACCACGGGTAAGGGCTTGCATTGTCCACAAAGAACAATAGGAAGCCAGTGTTATTCTAATCGAACGGAAAACAAATAAAAAAGCGCAGTCCATCATTCCTGAAAACGAGATTAATACTTTTTATTTGTATTTAAGATCGTACCAAACACCAAATTAGTAAAAGTTCTTTTAATCATATTTAAGTGGCCATGGTATTCTTGCTTGAAATGACTAGTTTCCTTTTATGAGGGAGTCGTTCAAACGTCTGGCTGAGCGAGAAAACCAACCACATTTCGGACACCACCTACTGTGCCTTGACCGACCCGGTAGGTGCGAATAACTGGAGTCTGAATGGTGCTGGTAGTAGTTAAATGTCTATATGAAGACCCTCTTTCTTTCGATAGTTTATCCCAACATCACAACGGTGGCATGAAGAATCGGTGGTGCTTTACATTTTCTTTTCCTACCTTAAAAATGTGTAAAATACCCTGATTTTTACTCTGATTCTTTCAATGTCTTCACACTGAAATGATATTTTTGACTAATTTTATGTGATGTCACATGAAGAGCACCTCGTAAGCATAACTTTTATATTCTGCGATGTACGTTGCATAAATCTTGACTTACCTAAAATGAACAATTTAAACATAAGAGATTATAATCTCATGTTTCAAACGGTCCATCAGATGTACGTGCTTCCCATGAAACCGCATGTAGATTAGATGCTGTTAATTCTAAGGTGAACTATGCATTATTCTTTGACTCAAACGTGCAAAAATCGCAGACTATCTTTCACAACCATTAAGAATTCACCTTTAAATTGCAGTTAGAATCAATAATTGGACATTTCAAGAGCATTAAAGCTTTAATTCTGAGGGATCAAGACAAGCGCCCCCAATATATAAATAATTAATGTAGCTCTGAAGGCTAAAATAAGATTGTGTTCCATTTTTAAAGCAGTGCGCATTCGTATTCTTTGATCTTTGGTGTTCTCATAACTAACTATGTGATTGGTTTTCCTACTTAAACTGAATGTCAAGGCATTGGTTATGTTTTAAGGCTTATAGTGATATTGCGAGCTTTACAATTAGGATTTCGGTGCTCGCGCTTAACTCAGCGAACGCTTTACTAATAGAATTAAGTAGCAGGAGTCTTATCGAGGGTATTTTTGAAGGAAATTCGGTCCCGATCACTTTGATCGAACACTTCACCCTATCCAGGTGGCCTACACGCGAAGTTTGATTAATATCCCTGGCTAGTAGTGTCTACTTACTCAAGAGGAATTAAGCATTGTAATTCTGAGTTAATGGTGCACTTGGTTGTTTGGACCGATTTTGACCTTCGCTGACGCAATTTTTGGGATAAGATTATGTTACACGGCTAATTTTCGAGCTTTAAGCATCATTCCAACTAATGTACATATCTGCGAGTGAAAAAATATCACTATTTGATAAAATTTGCGTTCGACGTAGATTTTGACCGGCTATCATTTTGCATTTTACGTCGTTGAATGAAATGAAACCACTTTTGCGTCAAAAGCTGTGCTTTTAGAAGAGCTCGACATTTGAAATTCTATGCATATAAAAGATCAGGCCCGATTTCTGCTAATTAGCGACTAACTTTATTTATTCCGGCAAAGGCCTCAGAAATACTACTTGAAGTTACCTTTACGCGTTAATCGTAAATTAAGAGGCAAAAAAACAAAGAGAGTGTCGTTTCATGAATGGACAGGCTGTTAGGAATTTACCGCGTATGTTCAACAAATGCCTGATTAACTAGTGGGTGCCTCTAGTGTCTGGATGACATTACGCTGAGAGGGTGTATTGATACTTCTTGAACCAGGATTGTACGCCTACACATCCACCCTCTGTGGATTGTGGTTTACCCCAAAGGACGCTTGCTCACTCGTTTAATGAAAAAGCTAAGAACTTGCTTTGGGGTCGAAACGCATAAAATTAAATGCAATGATATTGTGGGTTGTAACCGTGAATGCACAAATTCAAAGAAAATCGTAGCGCTTCGGGTCAACACCTACAAATTCCCTACTACACACGTGGTTGCGCGCAATATCCTTTTCCATAATAGAAAGTTTAGTTCGCCGCATTTGGTACTTCCAATAGGCAAAAATCGCTGATTCTAGGCGCTGAGGCTCACAAGCCTCCGTATAAGCTAGTAGTCTAGGCGTCAAACTGTTGCTTGATATTGCTTGAACCAATTGACATTTCGCAGAGTTTCAGCCCTGGTTTCATTACTGACCAAAATACTTTTCACAAGTCAAAACTTGCAGCTGATGTGCAGACCACATATCTCATAAATAGTTTTTCCTATCAGACTGACTCTGGCGTCATTTGGATTACTCACATTAACATACCGGTTCATGTCGGTAACAACAACCGAATTGGGGTTCTCGAGAAGTCGTGCTTCCATTCCAAACAATTTAATTATCGTTAGTAAAGTTTCAATGTAGGAATTTTACATGTATCTTCTTTTTCCTCAAAATTTAATTAATGTGGTTGAAACCGTGGCACCATCTTGTAACGCAAAAACTACCAGAACTTTCCCACGGAGGAGAGAGGAGCACACCAAATTATCACAGGTTTATCAAGGGACTCGAATATGCTAAGATTGTTGCTGTATCAAAGAGTGAAAAGTCGCCCATCTGCACCTCTGGAGGCATTTCTTCACTTGTTATTTATCTGACGTAGTGCGCAATTTTGTCAAGCCCAACCCATGACTCTCTCATCATTGGCTTGGTGCAGTGAAGCAAGCGATGAAGACCCTGCCAAATCCGCAGATTTTTATGCAACAAGAAGTATTACAAGGCGCACAAAGGGGTGCTACCTATGACACCGACTCATTGATTTAGATGGCAAGACACTCTCTCCCCATGCCAACATCTCAGCTGCTGTGACTATTTTTTCACATAGCTGCTTCAGCTCTACCATTTTATGGCAGGCTGTGGTCTACAAGAGACGATTTTAGGTAATTTTTTGCGTAGACTTTTCATGCCGTAACTGTTTAGCTATCAGTAGACTGTCTCATCGTACTGACCAAGACAAGCATTTTAAATGCAACTTACACGAAACCGTGGAGAGAATCAATTTTCCAACAGGCTACAGACTATCTCATTGGTTTTTTGAGGGTTCGTCGCCTCCGATTCTCAAGTGATTATTCTTAGACCTGTAGAATACCTGGCATAAAACAGCAAAGCGTACACCATTCTGTATCCGTTTGCTTCGGACGCTTTTTGGCCATAAAATCATTTCCACGGAGGAATTAGACGGAAGACAGCTAGAAGACGTCTTATTTTCATTGTTCGAAAGTAGAAACATGCCAACAAATAGGAAAGACTGCAAATCTTGCACACCTTCAAAAGCAGTAGCGCGGAAACCAGAAGTATGTAAAACAACCAAGCGGTTCAGTTTGGTTGCATGCCTTTAAACATGGGAAACATGCAATTTAACTGCATCCTAGACTTTCCCAAAGAAACAATTATTTATTAAATAGTGAGTCGGTCATAGCTGCTTTATCATTTTTTGTTGTCTCATTTTACTGTCAGATGACGCAGTTACTTCAGCAAAGGCTTTAGTGTGCTCTAAGCACTCACATGCCGATCCATCCGCATCATAAAATGTGAGAATGGCAGGTGCCGCCACTTCACTACGGAACGACTTGTAATCAAAGTTCGGCATCTGGTTTCGAAGTGAGTTAGGGTTGTTCCGGGTTCCTTTGTTGTATCCCATGAAAAATCGACTAGTACTGTGGCGAAGATGCCAGGCACACCGTCCTGGCGTTTTAAGTAAATTAACCCGGTTCTTTGATCTCCAAGGCTGGCTAAATATCATTCAGACCAAGTGAAACTACTGGCGCAAGACATCGAACTATGTAATGCTGTTTTTAGTCTTGATCTTTGGGTTTTGCGCCTTGATGTCGCATTCGTTCACCTTTAGCAAATAGTCCTTATATGCTGCAGCACCACAAGAAGTCGCGTCTGTTGTCATCGTTTGCGATGCTGATAATGGTGATGAAATATTCCGCCCACGCACACCAAACGCATGCAGCTGCAACACGTGGCATTCGTGGTATGCGGTTGGAACCCTAACCCGAGGCGATGACGATAAATAAGGCAGGACATGGCACGACAATACATTGCCACTCTTGGACCAGCTCCTTCTAGGAGTGATCAGGACATGTAAGGTGAAACGATTCCCCTCAATATGTGTTTCTTTAAAACTTACACATTTCAAGGCGGCTTTGTAATCAGAAAGTGATTCATGTTCATCTCGTTCGAAGTTATGCAATTTTACGTGGGGAACTTAAGCGTCAGAGAATCCGCCTTCAAATAGTACATATGGTGGCAGAAGAGTTAAACAATCCCCGAACCAATCCAGGCTTCAATTATCTCCACATGAATATTTGCCTTTTTGTGGTACTCATCAGAATCACGTAACTGATTTAAATAGAAGGCATGGACATTCAGTCAAAATAATTCGACCTAGGAGACGCCTGGATGATTATTGGTTTACAATTTCTCAACAATCAGGAAATACTGAGCCTGCACAACTACTTCATCATGGCTTGACTCATTCAGTGGTCATCGGATCCCGAATATGCGGTTTATCATGGAAAATGATTCACAAAGTACCCAAGGTCTGGCATTGTTTACAAAGTTATTATCTTTAGTAATCATAATCTACTCATGTAGCAGACAAGGGAAAGAAAATAATGAAAACGTGGTCTAGGGTTTTTACCGACAGGTTCACTTCACCTGGCACATCTCACCAAATTCATTACCTTGAAGGCAAGCGGCTGAAGTAGACTAAGTTTAGTTATCACCCACCATCTGAGAATGGGTAATTCCACACCGTGACTTCCACATCACAGAAACGTACCAAGAATGACGCGGCCTTGGCTAATGATTAGGAGTGTGTTCATCAAAATACCGTGTCACATGATCTGCCTCCGCCTCACATTTAAGCACAAGCCATGCATGCGGAGTCACCACCATCCAGTGGTGGTGGAATGAACGCACTTGAATTTGGATTACCCTCCAAATAGATCGTACTTCTGCCGTTTCTCATCACAAAACTTTGGCAAAATTAGTAGCACGATCAAATAAGGTAAACAGTCGGTGGTGTCCGCTCTGCTTTTAAGGCTCTAACTAAAATTTATATTCAGTGGTAAATCAAATAGGGTGCAGTCATCAGGAAAGCCATTCACACGAATGATGGCTACATTGAAATTGAGCCCTTCCTCACTACCTTCGGGGTCGAAATTGCCATAAAGAAATCAGTATATTCGAATGCATATCGGCTGCATGTGAGTCTTGGAGATTCGATGAGCTGTCGAACACTTTATCCCCAGTCCTCTTTTGCAAAAAAGCACAAACTATGCATATGAATTTAAGAAGTTGCTGTTAAAATTCGCTTATCCATGATAAATTACCCTTGATTGTGCAATCGCCCCAGTTTTATTTTCACTTCAGACCGTTCATTACGGTCACTAAACTTGTGGTGCAACCAAAGTGCTCCGCCGTGGGGTCGGTGTAAATAGTTCGTTGTGTTTACGGGTAAGAGGCTGCTCCTTGTCCAAGGGATATCAACTAGCTGATGTGCATAGTTTTACTTTTCCATCATTTTTATTATGTTTGGTGCCATGTACAGACGCACAATAAATTCAGCCAACGGATGAAACCTCTGGCACTTTGTGGGCTAGCTACAAAGGAGGTATGAAGGTTAACAGTGCGGAGGGAGCACGGTGATTTGTCGGTTGAAGCCCAGCGCGACATTTGCCTCCATGAGAGCAACACAAGTTAGCGGTGAACGCGGTCTGAATCGGCGTGTGAACCGACTGGAAAGAACACACACAGATGTGGGGAGTCTGCATTTTGATCACCAGCAAAATAGGCCTCTTCATCGTGCCCCAAGGAGGCACCAGAGCTTGCTTCTATTTTTTGTGCTGTGGAAATAGTTTTTCATGCTTGACCTCCATTTATTTTTTGTTGCCATCAACACATTTCACCGGTGAGAACGTGGTACTTTTTCCCAAAATCGACTCCGAGATAGGATTCAATTCACGTTGTATTGGAGACACGGATGAAAAAGTAAACCGCTAACACTGAATTGGCTGTAGGAGTCGGGCGCCAGCCCCTTAGAGGCTATCAGCGCAATTGTTATTGCTTCTAAAAATAAAATGTTTTCAAGCCTGTTTAGCGGGGATAATTATTTCACAGAGCCTTGACCTATCTTTTAATCCCAAACCCCTCTGCTCTATTGCTCCAGCTTTTAGTTTTGGTAGTCGGTATCGAAAGGCCTCCAAACACCTCGCAAAGTTCATTTAAAAAATGAAAACATACTTCTGAAAACACTTAACACGAGTAAATAAAACCGAAATACTTCTATTTGATTACCCGAAAGTTGCTCCAACACAAAATACTGCAACTGTTAATCCAATATTGCAGAAATGAAGCCAGCACCACCTATGAAAAGCAAATGACAGCTGCATATGTTAACGATTACGACGTGCTGGAATACTTTAACGCCAGTTTAATCTTTGCACTTCACACTCAACTAGGCACGTATCCCCAACATTAATAAGTTCTTATTTCGTGCTCCAGCATTTTTCTGAACGATGTTTGTAATCCCAATGTGGTATGCATGAACGTCCAGCATGAATTTGTAATTTATTGACTTTGGGCTAGAAAGACTGGGAGTAGCACTATTCTCGTAATTCGACTACGGTCTAATGTGTCTCAAAGGAAGCGTAGGGCACTTTAGCCTCCATCAAGGAACAACCGGTTTTCACTTCTATGATGAAAAGAAACACACAATTAAAAACAAAAAAACGCCGTGTAGATATCAATCAAGCTTACGCAGGAACTTCAAGATGTGAATACCTTGCTCCATTCAAATGGGGAAGTACAGCAGATAACGCACGATAGCAATCGCTCACAAGACCGGAAAGTGTGATCTATCTGTACAGAACCGTGCAGAAGGTTTTCACCTCAACACGGGTCGACCACGCTAGCTGTGGTCGCGCACACTCAACACTCAACACCTACAAACACACCAGTCCCTCAAGTCGCGACGTCACCACCTACGCTCCTATTTTACGGCATGCTAATACAAACTAGTGCAACTGCATCAACTTAGGTCGGCCACACGCCCCACATCAGAAACACCAGTTTTGTTTCTACGATTAGATATGCATATCCTGGCGCCGTCAAATTCGCTGCTGCTTGCCGGTGATACTTCAATACCCCATTGGGAGCTGTCACTACCGATGTACACGGCACAAAGGAATCTATACAGATCGGAGATTGAATAGCTACTACGCTCTGAAGGGAGCCACCGCAACGTACCTACGCTCACCTACTATTTCTTTGGTGCTCGCGAGGCATGCTCATCGAATTGCACAAGTGTACCACATTAACCAGCAACAAAATCAAGCAACGAATCAAGCAGACAAGGCAAACTCAATCAAGAATTTGCTTTTATGAAAACGGTAATTTAAAATAAATACAAAACATATGTGAGCAGTAGACCTGTTGAACAGGCTTCCATTTATTTAAAGAAAATTTATCTTAATATATTATTATTCGAAAGTATACAAAGTAAGGTTCGGCATGGTCTCCAGGCGCCTCAGCATCAAGAGGCAGGGTAGGGAGAAGTTTCCGTATAAAGGACTTGAAAAAAGGAGGGAAAACAGCCAAAATTAATTCGGCGCCTAATTATCATCAGTATTCATGCATCCTGTCACCAATAAAACCACCCATAGGCACAATTCTTCGGAGTAGTGAATGAAATAATTATGGTAGATCAGCGTACGCATGACACTCTGGCAGTGATAGGTATCGTCCGCGTCGTCTGAAAGGGTAGAAGTGGGGATGGAGTTGGGGGGGAGTAGAGAAAGCACACATCTGTGTGGTAAAATCTGGTTACCGACATGGACGAGAGGAAGGATATGCAGTCAAAAAATAATAAATCGTTGGTGTGTGTATATATGTATAAGAAGAATCTAGGGGTGGGGGAGACCTGGCGCCAAGAAACAGTGATCATGAAAAAATAGTAAAACCAAGAAATGAACGGGGTAGGTGTAGGTGAGTAGATGGGTGAAGAAAGAAGATGAATTGGCAGGGATTACACAGCGAAAGACCTGGGTGACGTATTAATGCAAACACATCTATATGGGTGGTGGATGTTGCTGTGGTAGGGAAGTCGCATGGATCTGCGCCAGATATTTCACTGCTGACTGCTGGTTATTCGATGGACCCGACCTCGGAAGTGGAGCTCCAGCAGCAGCTGCTGCTGGTGCTGTGCAATTTATCGGCTGAAGGAGATCAAAGTCACTCGATTTGCCACTAACACCACCGCCGTCACCACTCCCTGCTGGAGCGAGTTGAAAGCCTTGGGCAGTACTGCTGAAGTCATCACCATTTAAGAAAATGAATTGCTGGGACTGTGCGGGTGCAGCCACTGCCGGTTGTCGACCATTTCCAAGGGTCTGTGGAGCTGTTCGCTGCTTCTTTCGTGGAACAACAGAAGCAGCACCGCGAATTGCCTTCCCTACGAGAGCCTGATTTGCCTGCTTTTCATGAGTCTTTGCATGTCGCTTCATTTCATCCGATCGGGCGAATTTATGATCGCAGTGTTCACAGGCGAAGGGTTTCTCCCCTGTGTGCGTGCGGCGATGTGTAGTCAAGTGATCGGAGCGTGAAAAATATCGGTGACAAGTGGTACACTGGAAGGGCTTTGCGCCCGTATGGATGCGTCGATGCCTAGTCAACTCGTCCGAACGTGAAAACGATTTCGGACAATCCATGCACTTATGTGGCTTCTCAGCTCCTTCCTGTGCCGTTTTTCCACTTTTGCCATTGCCCGCAGAGCTTTTCGTCCATTTGGTGGTTCGTCGACTAGAGGGATTCCTTGTGGCAGTCTTTTCCGATGAAGCTTTTGGTGGATCCATAAGCACTGTGGTGTGAGTATTAGAGATAGAAGGAACAGATTCCGAGACGCTAGACTTGGTGAGATTCAAAACCTGACTTGCGGGAGGAAGTCTGGTAACAGATTCAAGGGGCTGCTGATGATGGTGTTGATGATCATTCTGTGCGAGAAGACTTTCGGCTGAATTTGGAGAGGAAAGGAAGGCATTTGTAGGAAAGAGGATGGGTGTCCCGGCGGTCGTGGTAGTGTTGGTCTCCTGTCCAGTTCCAAATGGGGTGTAGAAAAAACTTTGTCCTCCTTTTGCGCCGGGGCTCGAACACAGAAAAGATATTATCGGAGTGGAGCCAGGAGTGTTGAGAAAGGATGGAAAGGTCATTGCTGTAGAGGCACCGTTACCACCGGTTCTCTGTCCATCAGAATCGATTGCCGAGGGGGAGAGGAGAGCTTGGGTGTTTAGAATGATCGTAGGTGAAAAGATAGGCGTTGCGGTGTTCGAGAAATCCCCAAAAAACTGCGAGTAGTCAAATATGTGAGAACCCGTTTGGCCAGTGGCGGCAGGAGACTGCAGGGTGTTGTGAGCCTCAGTTACGACCTGAGAGAGCATAGTTGGACTGGCGCCAGTTGGGGTGTGGAGGAGCTGGAAGCTGAAGGGAGCCGTAGCAGACGCAGAGCTGCCCTGTGTCTGCTGTTGCTGCTGCGTCTGGCTGGATCTAACACGCGAGAAATCGAAGGTGGGAGTGACCAGAGGGTCAAGCGGGGTGCCCGAGGTGGCAGAGAGGATGATAGACTTGGGAAGCTCTGAGATTGAATGGAAAGAGTCGGGGGGTATTTTGGGGGGCAGATTGAGGGAAGGCACGCAGACGTGGGCCGCAGCAGTCGCAGTGATCCCCGTGGTATCGAGCGGAGGGACGGGAGGATTGGTTGCCATCGTCGCCGTTACTCCCGTGGTTACTGCCGCTACAGTTGTCGAAATTGAATTTGTCGGTTCACCGGGCCGCGACAGAGTGCAGGTAGTTCCCATTGTGAGGCTTGATGTTACCGGGGTCAGCGCTACCGCGCTCACAGCATCATCAGAGGCTGCCACGATTGATGGTGGTGCGGGCCTTGTACCCATTGCCGCAGATTTCACTGATTCCAGTGATGCATCTGAAAGTGGTAGTAGCCGTTATAAGGTGAAGCTGCGACATCCCTTCGGATTTTATTAGTTGAACATCATTAGGACTGTATAACGAAGACGCCTGTAACCGCATTAAAATTTGTCTGGTTATTTAGATATGATTTTAGAACGCATTAGTGTACCCGAAGAACCGCAGCTACTGAATGGCAAACGCTTAGTTAACTACACTGGTAACACAGACACCAAGACAAGCGAAAAGTGAGAAAAGATTCCCCAGTTTGGCAAATATACCATTAGCTAAACCACGGTGAACAAAAATTATGCAACTGAGCGTAGGCTGGAAGCTAAAACGACTGAGACACAAGGACTAGATTATGCTAAGGTGTGACGGACCAACGGAAGTAGTATTGCTTGTGAATCACGCGGATGGCTATGCTACCCGTAATCTATGGTTGCAGCAAAGCGCTTTAGCACGTCGCTTCCCCTACGCCATGGTGAGAGTTACGCGGACCCTTCAGCATCACGTACTTCCGGTACGAAGGGGAGGATGAAAACAAGACCGTTCACTTCAGTGATAAAGCACGGCTTGCCGCAACTCAATTTTAGTGATGGAAAGCAAAAAATAGCCTGTTCCGATTTCGGCAATGTGACGCGAACATGGATTACCGCGATGAACTTGAGCAAACTCCACCTTTGCTTTATGAAACTGTGCATTTACCCAGGACTCGAATCAACTGCTTTGTCAGCAATATCTTCAAATATGACCATAAAAGTGAACGAAGAAAGGAGAATTTGAGCACAGTTAATAAAATAGATTTCCTCGGTGGGCATACTTAGATTGCTAGTATGCTGGACACAGTCTTCATGATAAACTACCCCAGGAGGGCGGATGAATTGACCATGACAAATATGCAACCATGAAGCAACTTTTATAAGGTGAGGGCGGCCTTGCAGGCGGCCCCAAAAAATCTCGCTTAAAGCACAATGAGCACCTTGACCTGAAAGGTGCGACGTGGTGATCAATAACTCTGATCAACAAAGCAATTTTAGGCACACCAAGCAGTGTATGAATTCCGTCCTCTAACCTACTTTGTTCCCCATTCTCACATAAACACAGGGGCAAGCACATATGAGAGAGCACACATCGAGAGTTCAGCAGTCAGCTGGGTGCGCAGCGAATCAAGGACTACTACATTGCAGAAACATTTTTACAAGGGAGAAAAAGAAAAACCAGTAGTAACGATAACGAGACAATACCTGTCTTTAAAAATGAAACGAAATACAAATAACTATTTCGTAGCTCCCCTGACAACGCAGCTCCCCAAAATTACTTGGACAGTCATGGCTATCTGGATGCGTGAAGGGACGAAACGAGCTGGCTTGGTGATTTCATGCGCATTACTATTCGAATGTTGCAGTTAAGGCGGCAAAAGCAATTAAACCCCCTGAAAAGGGCGTGAACCGCGTGTAGCTGGTAAGAAAGGTAACCTCCGTCTGTTTCTAAAATTTACATAAAGAACTGATAAAGACATGACAACAGTTACCTTTACTTTGATAACAACGTAATGGAAGGTGCTATTTGATAGTACGTAATTGGAGCTTTGGAAAAGTGGTTGAGAACTTTGTTGACATAATTAATACGAAACGAAGGAAAATAAACCTTGAGGTTTGTTCTATACTATGGATGACTAAACAGATGCAAGCAAAAAATTAACACGAAACAGAAGGAACCATGATGATAAAGTTGACTAAAGTATCGTAAAACATTAACTGCCCATAAAAGGCTAAATTTAACTAAAAAGGCGAAATGTCTAACTTCCAAAGGGTGAAAGCTTGTGACAAAATAAATATATTAGCCCACCTACTCAAAAAGGCTCTGCTACTTAGAACGGCCTCTCAATAACAGCACCAGTGATGCGATTTCTCATCAAGATTACCATCTTACACAGGTATGAAATTCAAGGGTTACCAAGCAAATTAATGCCCTGGATGCGAAACGAATGAAGAACAAGGAAATTTCATCGCATTTTTAAAGCGGAAAAAGCAGCGAGGCGACAGACCATGACGCGCATGGAATGGGAATAAAATCATTAGCAATTTTGTATCTGGGATACCCATCATTATTTGCTAACTTTATGATGCCTGAGGTGCACGATGTCGAATTATTGCTGACAGGATATTACGCGTTTCACGAGTCGATATACTTGCACCAGTATTCACCAGGATGCAGCTTCGTCACAAATAATGGGTTTCAACTCAGAAGGATGTACCACGTGAGCAATGAACTTTGAGTGGGTCGTAAGGTACTGGAATAGTTTAGTTGAGCGATTAAGTAAACTAACATTTGCGCATAAAGTACAAGGCTATGGTCAACGTCCACCTGAAAGGTCTGCAAAATGGACATCAACTCATGAAACTTTAACATGGAAACTGCGTCAGCCAAAAGTTGAAGTTTTGAGCCAAGATATGTTGGTAAGATAATGGAACGGCATGGCTGGACATCAAAAGATATTTCACCCATGGTGTAACAAAACCATCCCTAATGGCGATAAAGTATCGAACATAGTTTGTCGAATTGTGTAGGAAAAGATTTATTATGGAGGGACTTAATAAGACAGATCAAGTACCAGCTATGGTAATAAAAATGGTGCATAGCTCGAATTTGCACGTGGGCGTAGGAAGCCAGGGCCTAGGTTACAATTTTTAGTAATACACCGAATTCGTGGTTTAGCATAAATAAAATTAAAAGCTATTGCTGTAATAGCACTTAGCATTGATACGAGACGGCCACTAGACATCTCATAGGCTTCTAGCTGTACAGGTACAATAAGTGTGGTCACCGCATATTCCCATGTTGCACAAATGCCGGAAATCACACCAACTAGAATATAGCGGCACAAAATACTGAGCATTTCGTTATTCCCATTACAGTTGGAATTTTGCATTCGCTTGCTACCCAAAAAGCCGCTCAAATCAAAACGGTAAGCGTTGGTAATCCTAACTAGGCCTAGGGTATTTCCAACCAAAGATGGCGGTCATTAGAGTAGGGGAGACGCTAGGACCGTGATAGGGACTGGTTAAAATAATGATGGGCTCGTGAAAAAGTGCATGAACACCCTGGGAACCGAACCGCAGCAGTGAGTTGGGAGCTGCAGGGCCTCCAAAGACATCCATGCGCACATCGAGTAACAGAACGGAGACCAAAAAAGCCACCAGCGATGACAAACTGCGGAAGGCACACACACACACACACACACGTACCGTGACGTGATGAGATTTGCATGTTCGTGCACGCATGCACGCGAAACTGCTGCTATGCTGATGATGCATCAGGCACGGCAAACCAATGAGGGGGGAGGGAGTGAGAGCGCGACACGCATGTGCGGACGCACCCATGCTAATGCACATGACGCAGAGACGCTTGCGAGCGCAGAGGGCGATGACGGCCTCCGCGTCTGGCCCCTCACACCGTGGCCTCCACCATTTTTGTTTATCAATTCAGATAAGAATGCACCCTATCGCTCATTGTACACAAATTTATCGACATTGTGAGAGATTTGATTATTGCCTGTTATGAAGACGATGGGATTTTATTACTTTGAATGAATTACAGAAGGGCTTCATAAAGGGTACGCAGCATTCGAGGGATTGCTGGTCGAGAGCATACATTAAAGAAGGCGTCAAGCACACCAACATGCCAGTTCTACCATCGGTAACTACAAACATTGAAAGTTTACCAATCCAAAATTATCTGAATTGATCTAACATGAAAGAAACTTTACGTAGACAAACCTGGAGATAGTAAACAGCGTTCAGAGTCACTAAACGAATGTATTAACAATTCTCAGTAAACAAGTTTGAACCACCTACGACAACCCGACAGTCAAACCAACACAATTGAAAATGCAATCCAGCACACGTTAACAGAGGCCGAGAGTCAGAAGAGCCATACTTACCTTATTTTTAAAATAACTTCAGCTCTGGAACTTGATGCTCCTTAAAGGTAATTTAAAACAAGAAGTCGATCACCTGTGCAGCGCTGGGAAATTAATTACGAAGGACAAGTCATATTTACAATAAATTCTTAGCCGCACTCACAAAAGACAACCTGCCCGTCACAAGAACTCAAGATGTTAGTTTGTGACGCCACTACGTAAATGCAATAATATCGGAAACGCGCTATAACAACCGGAAAGCGTATGAGAAGACAATAACAACCACTGGAGCAGCAGCGAGATGATAAATTGCTCATCACTTCCACTGGACTAGACGTGACCCTCACCAACTCCGTGGATAGATGCGCACACGGGGAGAAAGACAACCTCAGATGGGCTTCAAGTATCCTCGATGAATGCTGAAGCCTGTCCTGCATAATTTCAACCTGCATTTTCCGAGGCAGTATTATACGTTTATTTTCAAATAAATCTTCACAGACTGTTTTATTGCAATGGATATAGGCAAACTCTAGAGCAGTAAACCCCAGCATTACGTTGATCGGCTATAGAGGAGAGTAGCATCAAAAACCACCAGTTAGCACTAACTGGAGGCATACATCGGATGGACAAATACCTCTAGTACTTGAAGCCTTTTACGATCTAGGTGTCATCCTGGTGTAAAAAGAAGCAATTGATGAAGGAATTTAGTAGATGGCCAAAATAAATCGGCTTTCAGATTTTAAATCGAGCTGAATGTTTTAGGCATACAACAAAAAGTCCATTTACTCTTATTAATCACAGATTGACATCAAAATCGTTTACACAAGATAGGGTTGCTGCATTAAAAAGGCTCCTAAAACCTCTTGCGACTGTCCCAAATTGTCCATAAAGTATGATTCAGAGTTGAAAATTACATCAAAATACTCGTGTGCTAAGAAATTAAAGTTTTTACCACAACCAACTCATTTAAAGGCATAAATTTGTCAATAACGAAACAATTTTGATGCCTCCTTCGAGACAAATGTTTGTTTCAGTATGGAAAACAACATTCAAAATCAAATTTTGAAAAACACAATGCCGATGTGCATGACGGTGAAATGAATCAACCCTCACGCCTGAAGTTCCCAAGGCGTTGGATGCATACTGTAGCGATAGGTGAGCATGACGTGGATAAAAAACGCTGTCTACTAAACAGAAAAATAAGCTAAATTCAAAGAATGAATAAGGAACAGATGACAAGACAAGCAATCTTAATTTAGCCTTACCATTTAACAACACTTAACTGACTGTATAGCAAAAAATGGTGCAACGATTATTGAAGAGCGAATGCAGACCTTCAGAATAAATGGTTGTAAAAGTGGAATATCTAACACTCGTGTTTGATTTTAAACGAACGCCAAAAAACGACTGTAGTTTCTAAAACCCGTAAGTGCAATCTTTTCCCATCTCTGTAGGTCTGGCGCTGCAGGTCTGCGTGCATAGAACGGGGGCAAAGTTGTGCCATCTTTACAAGCAAGATTAACACCTTTTATTATGGAGCTATATCATATCCATGACAGCCAAATAAATAACTGTAGCAAGTGAACACCTTTTAGTGACAAGGCAGCAGCTTGACCGGGATGAAAATCGGAATGATCTTTTCAAATTGTAGACAGAAACCTTCACGATAATGATAAATACCTTCTGCATTCAGAACAAGTACCTCACCGTTTCAATAACAGCATAGCATCAATCAATACACATGGATAAAACCCAATGCTACTTTGAGCCGCTTGGACAAGTGGAGAGTAGATCAATAAGGCGAAAAATTGGACCGGTTATTGCTGAAAACACTCGAGCTAAGCAAAGCAATCCCCTTTAGTAAATATTACGCAGCAAACACTGACAATAAAACAATGAAAGGACAAGAACGCAAATAATGGCACTTTATGACAGCAGTGGACATGAGTCACTATTGTTTTCGGTTTTGCAGCGAAAGCTAGCTGTTTCAAGAGGAAAGATATGATTGAACAGCCACAGAAACATGGCTATTCTCAACATGAAGCATGAAAATGGCAGTTATTCAGGTCATTAAAATTTGCACGTGGCAGTTGAAATGCTTGCAGCTTTTAATTGGCCTAATATCCAGGCACTGATCAAAGCGCTATTCTTTCGCAGAACTAGAAGAGTGGGGTCTTTGACAAGAGCAAAAATTCTTAATGGAGAACGGAGACGAAAGATTGCCACAGTCGAGAGGAACGCGCAGTTATTGCATATGAGCAGATAATCTACGCGTTTAGTATCACGCACTTCGGGTTCGCTCTGCTTGCACACAAAACTTATGTACACGAGTACCCAGCATATACGAAAATGAAATGGAGAATACACTAAGGTCCCCAAAAAGGCCAAAAGCAATATTTTAGTGACACTCACTCGAAATAACGTGGGATAGCACATCTACAAGAGAGCACGGATAAAAAGGTCCAAGCAATATTACACTAATAATTGAAACAGCGCACACTGACATCAAATGCGGTGCAGTTTTGCTCTCTCATCTTATGAAACTATGTAGTACTTCATAAGCATTGGCGGAGAAATGTATTAAGTTGATTATCCCTGGAATCAAAAATGTCTCCTGTTAACAAGGCATATAGCCTCGTAACCCCAGTTATCGACATCTTAAGCTCTGTTCTGAGACTTGATTGTTTAAAGACTAGAAGTCGCATGAGACCCCCTACTTGCATGGTGTATTCATTAGATGAGGGGGGTAATACAAAAAAAACACAAAATATAGGAATCAAGAAAAAAAGCTCAACTTACATAAGTTTTAAGAGCCGATCAACCAAGAATCAATTATTTTCTGGCTAGTGATAATTCTACTAAAACGTTGGAGAAAAAATGCAGAAAAAAGCAGGCTATACTAGTCTGGAGAACAGGAAAAATATATTTAAGATCCCCCTATAAATCTACGCCACACGACTCTACCGAAGTGCAAAGTGAGAATATAACTGAAAATAAAACAAAAAGCAAATAGACGTACCTTGAATGCTTGGACTTTCAACTTTCATTGACTTCGTATCCAAAAGCGTTTCAGCCGTGTGTAAACTTGGTCCATTTTGGGATACGGAAGCCTTCTTACCACCATCGTCCGGAAAGAAAATCCTATTAGTTTTCGTGATTCCCTGAACATCAGCACCGGTAGGCGTGTTTAACAGTTCAGCACTCTCAGGAGGAAAAAACTTTCGAACATCAGTGGCCGTATTTGGAGTTTCCCCGGAGTGAAAGGATTCGAACGATACATTAAAAACAGATGCTACTTGCGATGAAGTTAGTGTGTCTTGCACAGCATTAGAATCCATACTAATGGAAAAGGAAAAAAAATGCCCATTCGACTTTAGCTCGGAAGGCGATTGAGTGTAAGGAATGGTGAGCGAATAACCAAACGCACCCCAAAAGACCTTGATACGAGTACATCCATTCAATCACAATATTGGAAAGATATAATCATCATTCGCTTCGTTAAATAAGTGAAAACGATCTTTTATTTGCCTATTATATAGATATTGAACCAAAAAAGATTATGTGGTAGGCGGCTATTTTCAAATCCGTGATTGATTTGCAGATCGTCAATGGCAACCCAACGCTCAATTTTCATTAGCTATATAGCAAATTTGGCGTTGGCGCTACGACCCAAATAATAAGTATCTGGGTATGTGGTAACGGGCGCGCTTCAGCATGGAAGTCTCATTGGAACCTAATACCTACATGAACGAGGTATCGCTGTTTCCCTCTTATAAGGGTCTTCGTTTTTGCAACTGGCTGTTTTCATAGTGTCTGGGGCTGCGTGGGCTAAAATTCGTTGTGAATAATTTCATTTAAATGTCTTGTTTTTGGTGAGGCTCATATTTTGAGTTTTTCTTTTCATGCATGGATTCTGTGGCGCTCTTGTGTGTTAGTGAGTACTCTTGGAAATGTATTTGTGCTTGCTAACAGCAGCATCTTGGTGCCACGATAGTTGACTCTTGAGTTTATTTTTTATTGAGAGGTATTCTAAATGTTAAAAATGTGTCTTTTAAAATCCTAGCTTCATGGATGCATTGGGGTGTTCTAAGATGAGTAATTTGGTTCTCTTTTACTTGATTTGTTTGAAGGGAAGAAATAAACCAAATCATTTCCTGTTTCATGCCATATAACAGTTGTATATTTACTGGTACGATAGTGAACTGTCACTAAAGTCTACTGGCGTCATTGTTTTCCGTTCGTAGTGGGCAATAGTGGATGATTGCTTTGTGACTACGTATGTTCCTCATGTGAGAGCCTGGATTATGCATGGAATGGGGGGAAGTTTATCGGTTTTTTCTACCTTAAGGCTGTCATAATTAAGTTCACACTTTTTGTAACCGTATAGTCACACTATTCAACTTCGAACATTTATTTTTATGTCCTTTTGGTGATCATTTTATCCTCTACCTGAACACGTCGTACATAACGACATTTGCGGAAAATTTATTTATTTTGCCCTTATAGGCAGATTATTATGAACGCAAGGGTGAGCAAGCTCTTCTTAAAATCTCCATGTTTGTCGATCTTGTGGAGAACAATTACGCCGATGCAGTGGATTCTCTTCAAAAGGCTTTAAGTATGTGAACTGTTTGCCTCGCTTTTTCTCTCAACATCGTTTAGGCTTCCTAGACAAAGCAAAATCTGAGCTGGATATTGAGAGTGACGAATTGCGTATCCTTGAAATGCGCCAAGAATCGCTGCACCGTCAATTTGATGCTCTTCGACCCTATCGGTTCCTGCTGACTCATCGTTCCTTCACCAAAAGCACTGCGACCCGCAGCCAAAGTGTAAACTCGCATTCTCTCAGATCGGCAGATCCTATTTTTGTCGGCGACTCTAATGACTGCCTTCATTCAGGACACGATCTCCTCCCTACCAGATCGGCGACGAATTTGAAGTTGTGTCCAAAACACAATGACCAGAGGCTTGAAGAAAGCGAAGTACGCATCAACGAATTAGAAAAAATGGTATGTTGAGTTGCTTGCACAGCATACCTTCAGGTGCCCCTTGCTTTTTGCTCAAGAATTATATTCTTAAATGCATCCTTTGCATGGTAACGAGCATTAGTTTTTCTTTCAGTTTTCACCTCTTATTTTCGTTGATGAATATGTTGTGATCTCTATTTCAACAAAATAATTATGTTGTTTATAGTCTGAGTTTACTTGGTTTCCCTATACCATACTTAGCTGTTGCTCGAATTCCCCTCCCGATCCACTCTGAAGTTTCAATCCACTTTACAGTGGATGCAGCGCCTATCCTTTGGGACACTGGTAAGGCTACTTAGTCCTGAAAGGGTTATGGTTATTCTATGGACGCTTTTGAGATTCAGGATTCGAAGTTCGTGTGGACAAAACCGCTACAGTAATATTCAGGAATTTGCTGTTGCACTAAAGGATTACCCTTTTGGAGGGACATGCTCACTTTACACGGGTTCTGTATCCCTCGATTATTTCGCCCTCTTTATGTGCATGGCCTCTCCAACCGGGTTACGATGACTGCTTATATTTTTTTTGTTTATGTGCATCAAAATCCCTTCAAAGTTGATTCCCTCTTGAGTTGACATACTCATTACTTCAACTCGGAATAAGATAGGTGAATTTGACCTTTTTTCGACACCATAAGCCCGCATGTACTTTCCTGGCAAAGGACCACTTTGAAACGCGTGCTGTTTTTGCTTCGTTGCCAGACGTCCTCGTTTTTTCAAGTGTGCTGAAGTTATTGCTGCTGCTTTCATTGATGGGCATACATCAATTATTGTCGCAACAAATATCGACCCAACAGATACGCGTCTGCTGTGGTTATTTGCAGCTTTTAGGGGCTTGTGAAATTCACCCAATAGTTTGCACACGGTATGGGTTTTAAGTATGGATAAGTCTATCGATGCTTCATCTTGTATCTCATAATTTTCCGCTGTTTTGAACTTTATTCTCCGTTGAACTTTAAAGATGCGACTTGAGCACGTCTCTCTTACGAATTAAATTTGACTCTCCTGAAAATTCAATGCGTCCTCACAAAACCCATGTGGCCTTTGGAGACGTCGATGAATCACTCAGAGATAAATGTACGACATCTGGAATCCCTCGTCCTCAATAATGGAGAGTTGCGTCTTATTCTTGACACGCCAAGAATAACTTATGGTAATGTTTAACATGCGGGATAAAACAATTGCTTTCCACATCCATTAATTGGGAAGTTTGCGAACGGTGTGCAGATGGGTCTCACTCATATCTATTAACAGATGCGACAAACTTCAGCCCGTCGATATGGCCTTCGCTTCTTTCGCATATTTTATGTAAGCTCGTTTTTTAGACTAGCTGGTTGACTTGTGATGACAAGTTCGCTCTTTGTTGCATCACAAATCGGTCAAATATATCATTGGTCATCCCCAAAATGATTAGCTAACAGCATTAACAAGGCAATACTCCATTCCCAAAATTCTTTGTTGTGTGTGTAGGGGACTGCAGACGGTATCATTCACTTTTTGAAGGTGCAAATCTCCCGATACAATAAGACTCAAACGCATGCGAGGTCTTTTCGAGAAACATCCCATGCTAGTCAATCGGGAGAAAATCTCGTTCTTGTAAGGCATTACAGGATCCATGAGATTTAAGCTTTCAGTATAGGAAGATGGCGCTATCTCGTAATACATGTTCCTGACTGGTTTGAACTGATGACAATTGTTTTTATTGACACAAACGATCGCATGTGAAATAGGACAGTTGGAGAAAAATTAAGGCGCTTTTCCTCCGTTTATGGAGACGAAACTATGTTAAGGTACCCTATAATGGCCATTGCGCCGCTGCTCCCATAAAAATTCCAACCGTCTATTTACCTCGTAATGACAAAAAGGTGAACGAACTCTCCCTGAAGCTGGAGGAGTCGGAACGAAGAGCAGCCCTTGAGGAGAACGCAAGGCTAGTAGCTGAGGGAGAGCTGCTGATGTTACGCCGTCCACACTGCTGGGGTTCCAATTCTCCCCTCACCGACTCCCTCTGCAACACCATGGCAGCCTCCCGCCACTCTTTCGCCCCTGAACTTACCGATTCCAACGTGGGTGGTGTCACCTAATTCACCCAAAGGGCTCCGTTTGCCTTGGTCCCGCTCCCCTCATTTCAACTCCATTTCAGACTTTGCTTCACCTCGATAGTCTTTCCTGAAGTGTTTTTACTATGCTTCATATTATGTGATCATGCTAGTCTTACTCCAGATCATTTGGTAAAAGTGCTTTTCTTTGATTCTACTTTCTTGAGTCGTCTAAATCGTGGTGGCTGTGTTGTAGGCGCATATCCCAAGAGTTCGAGTTCCCCATTTGAGTGTCACCAATTGTAAAAACCACTGTTGGGGTCTACGAGAACTAGGATTTAATCACTAAAAAGCTCCCCGATGTTTTTTGAGCCTTCGTTATGTGCCCATTTAGAAAAGTGTCAACTGGAAGAATGCAGCTCTTAATGTGAATGTGGTCAAAAATAAGCTCCCCAACATGAAAAGTGGAAAAGTGAATTTTTTATACATTTACTGGAGCTATCTTAAGTACAAAAATAGCATGAAACGTGATTTGTTCGCAAGAAATCACATCTCATCAGAGCTTGTTGGTGGAAGTGCCAGTTGTTCACCATGGCGCAGCCATCCGTCGATGTGCTTGCGTGCTTCCTTGGCTGCTCCACCAAAGACGGTAGGTTGAACTTTCATAGGCTTCAACTTGGTTATGAAATCCTTTAGCTCACTGAAACTGCTGTGCTCACTGTAAGCAGCTCCTTCAGGGAAAAGATAAGTAGAAATGCCGGATTGTTCACACGTACTGTCGTAACGAGTTAAGAACGTGTGTTCACTTTAATAGCAGTGTAATTAAGCATTCTCCGTTTAACTGAATTAATTGCGAATCGAAACGTGACACAAGATTGATGACTTTGTGCTAAGCATTCTATATCCATAGTGCCGTCGAACATAATGACCTTTGCGCGGCATAATACATGCACATAGCCAACCAGAATTGAGGCTCAACGTGGACAATAACGGAAAATTTTTTTTAAAGTAATCCGAAAACGAAACACGAGAACAAGCATAGAGTGTGGATTTGAAATTGAAACTAACTATTCAATAATATGGCAATCCAAATGAAATCCTCTATTTCGGCGAAACAAGAAATAAAGGTTTACTTTGAGCATCGTACAGTTGAATAGGCACCAATCCTGGGAAATATGGTTTTGACTTTCCGAAAAAATTTAAATACTCAATATCTTTCCTTTGAGCACACTCAAAGTAGCAGAGTTCTACGAATTTAACTATGAACCTCCTGTTTCGAGTAGCTTGAAATAATGGAGTTACGATAAGATAGGATAAAATTACACAACTGTCACACGGAAGACAGCTGAAATATTGCAATGCAAACGAGTGGAAGGAATTAACAATGCAAAACACAAAAAACTATTAGCAGTAGGATGGCATTTACTTAGCTAAATCGATACTCGTAAGACGCCTGTGGCGTACCCATATTAATTTACTTAGCCGTGCTGAATTAGTTCCGGGAACGAATAAGCAATATGGGGTCAAAGTGAAGACCACTCTTGCAATAGGACTGACAGCTTACCAAAAACGTAAACAGTCCTTGCGATCATTTCGACAGAGAGACAATGCCTCAGACGCAGAAAAGTCTCGGAAGTGCAAGGCAGGTGTCGGAGTGTCGCATCTGTGACCCTCTTACGCGGATTGTACATCCATCCAGAGGGTTTCCAGGCGATGATGGGCTTACCAGTGGGCACGAATCTGGCGAGGACGGCGCGAGGATTGAGCTGAGCCATATCAACCACGTGGATAAGTGCCTCAGAGGGAGTGGCAACGGTGCGCAAGAGAAGGCGACGGCATACCTCACACCCGCCCTCTGAAGCCGCCACCACGAGGCTGCGCTGTCTAGTGGGCAGCCACACCCCCACCTCCAACTGCTCAGCCAGGCCTGCACGCATGAATATGCAGGGTAAGTGACACATTGACGACCCGTCTACCGGCCGCACTCAGTGCCCAGACAGCAAGCCCTTCCGCGCATAAATAACAACGTGAGCCACGCAATTTTAACCAAGAAATACAGAAAAGCCCAATTGTTATCTGATAATATGTTCGATTTTAAGGGACAATATAGTTACACTATACAGGAAAAGGATCACAAGATCCAAACACCTGAATTGAAAATGAGCAAACAGCAATGTCGCTAATCGCGCAGAATGACTACCTTTATTATGATTCAAAAGGCGCAAAATATGGCTGAGACGTCCAAACTGCTAAGGAATTAATTTGAATGACAGCGTAAATACATGATTTCAAGTGAAAAATCTAGGCACTGTTGTAATGTGCTATTATTTCGGTGGAAAGGCTGCACACTGAAAGGGGATATAGATATAAAGATAGATTTGCGCGTTAGCATCAGAGGGGCAGCATGTACACTAAACTCGTGGGTGAGCACAAGAACCCCTGAAAGAACTTCAACGCAAACATTTCCTCACCCCGAACGTGGGCATGACACGCAAAAGGCATCGATTATGGCTAAAAAGCGGGGAATTGGAGGAGTGGGCTAGAGGCTTAAAATAAGTTAAGTTACGTTAACCCGAATAATGAGTCACGAAAACGGCAACGCACGCCAACGTTGTCTGCAGGGAACAAATGATGTAAGGAATTCCCCCACATAGTTGTAAAGTTCGAAATGCAAATGAAGGCACAAAATTACACACACCACAAAAAAGTATTGATGCTACTTCATTAGCAAATCCCACCAAATTGGGCACATTTATGATATTAAGGCTATAGCGCTAAAAACTGAGTCTCTAGACGCATAAATACGGAAGATTTTACCGGAAAGCAAACTTCTGCCATATTAATCATCAATATGCTTATCAGCACCCAAATCAGACGATAAAGACAGACAGGAACAGATGAATAATCAAGAAACCTACTAACGACAAACCGTTCCTTTCCAATGGTGTACATGCCACACAACACAAGCGCATTGGGGTATTTAAGGAGCGCCTCACGAGAAATTTCTACTGCCGCCGCAATCACTTGATCCTGCTCTGGAAACATGTATTCAGGAGCACAGAACCTAGGCAGAGAAAAATGTGGTTTGGGAGTTATTAACAAAATGACTTCAATGTCCTTCTTCCAACGAAAAAAATAGTATTTTGCCAAAAGCAAATGGCCATGCAAAAAAGTCAGAAACGCAACGAAATTCAAACATGTGGAGCTATAAGTATAGACAGTGCACATGGATAAAAGGGTTTCCACACTTAGACTTATCGTACCTTAATGAAATTGCACAATGCCTCAGTGAAAAAAGAGCGGTAGGAACGTAACACAACCTAGTGGTAAGCCACTCAGTGCAAAATAAGGTGAAAATAAACAAGTGAGATCGAAAAAAACGCAGTTTATAAAGAATAACCAATTTCGAGAAAGAGGAAACTTGACCAAACTCCACTCAAAAATGAAAGGTGCGTAACCCAACATGCAAAAAATTGAAATCGCAAGTACACCTTGCGCAGGTTAAACCTACGTAGTGTCCAGGAAGATTGTATCTATCCGTTGATTTGAGAGATCATTTTTGACAAAATCAGCTAGTACACACGGTGCCTCCAACATATTAGCATGGGCCCTGAAGTCGCCGGTGTGCAGATTAATGCTGCCATTAGGAAGTCGAGAGAGTACCATAACAGACCCAGGGCAACTAACATAGATCAAAACAGCAAGAAAACCACGGTCAGCTTGACTCAAAAAGGGTAAATTAGCACCACAAAAATGTTACAACGAAACACCTTAGAAATATATCAGCGCTTGACCGGAAAACCTGCAACAGCCAAAATGTTACAACACACTATGGAGAGGCAAATATGGAAATAGGGACATTCCATGGCGTAGAGTCAGAAACCTACTGATTAGCATCGATTAGTAAAATATCGCAATCATGAATGCGAATAAAAATATTCATAGGAAGGGGAACGAGAGAGATTGATTGACCAAATTTCACTCTAACAAGGTTTGCCGTCACCTATGAAAAGAACTGTTAAAGACATCAAAAACCAACTTTACTGCAATAAACAGTTCCTCCAAATTTTGCAGACATACCACCATAGTGGTCATAATGAAAGTGAGTAAGGAAGTATCCAACGCATCCATTTATAGCACCGTACTTAAATGCGTCAACAGTGAACGGTGTGCCTATTTACTCTTTCTACCAGAATAATGGAAGCTGAACCTTTTAGCCATTTGTAACTGGGACATTTTTGGCCTTCATTTTTACGATGAGGCCTGTCATCTCCACTGCTTGGTCTCGGTGCCAAAACGCAATTGGCAGATTTCGAAAACGAAGCAGAATTTGACGGTTGTTCATGTTGGTTGGTTTCTTTTGCTTTGTCTAATGAATCGTCCAAACGTGTAAAGAACGATAAGATAGACATATTTCCTTGAGCCAATTTTTCTTTCTTGCTTCTTGATCCATATTTAGGCATGATTGAAAAGCAGAACACATGCAATAGCCCGTGAGAGCGAACAACGACCAAGTCCTTGTCAGTAATGAGGTTCACGCGAAACACCCAAACCAGAGCATTTCAGTGCAGGCAACGTTTGATAGTACGTTCACTTAAACTCAATAAGCAAGGTTACAATGTGAAATATATCAGTGCATTTTTTAGGAGTACCATAAAAATTGCACTTTTCTGTACTATACGAGACATATACATTACCAAGAAAAGATACTTAAACGAAGCGCAGAAATATTTTGAGCAGAAAAGAGCAAGTTCATAATCTTGCAAGCATGGACTGTAAGGCAATCTCCAATTTCAACTCCAATCAAGTACATGGTCAGTGGTATCGCCTACATTTTAATTCTACCACAAACTTGTCACTGCTGTCGATATCCGTGAGTAAGATAAGAGAGGCTTAGTGGACCCCCAATTTCATCTAGAGAATGAGTACTTCGTAATTAGTAAGGAGAAATTTTCCAAAAAGTATAACAAGCCAGGATGTACTTAATGATAGAAACGAGCTCAGTCCGAAAGCAATGATGAACTTAAGTTGATTAGGCCTGAAAGTGCAGATGTCAATCTGAAGAGTTTGTGAGTTTCTTAAGATGTTAGTGGAAGCGTGCGCATTACCCTATAATAGCCTGCAAGCAGAAGTTAAGCTTTAGAAATATGTACTTTACATTAATTTACGTCACATTTCTAGCTTCTCGGATCTTTTTGAACAAATATTACCAAGCGTGCTTCAAAGTCAACTTTCTGTTTTAAAGGAAGTTAAAGACTTTTCTGACCTTCTATTGTTTTGTACAATTTTTCGAACGACTGACATCTCTATACTGTGTGCACTTTGTCTGTTTTTCTAGGTCATCCCTTGCGATGTCGAGCATGGATGTGGACGAGGCTCCTGTGAGAGCACCTCAAACTTCGGCAAACAAGCGTTTTGAAATCAAGAAGTGGAACGCGGTTGCACTTTGGGCGTGGGATATCGTTGTTGATAACTGCGCTATCTGTCGCAACCACATAATGGATCTATGTGCGGTCGTCTTTGTTATCATTGGTCATATTGCTTTAAGGTATTGAATGCCAAGCGAATCATGCTACCGATGGAACTGAGGAATGCACAGTTGCTTGGGGCCACTGCAATGTATGTTGTGACTAGAGGTTTTAATTCTTTCCAGCACGCTTTTCATTTTCATTGCATATCGCGCTGGCTCAAGACAAGAAATGTTTGCCCTCTGGATAATAGAGAGTGGGAATTCCAAAAGTATGAGATTTTTAATTTTCACTTCTTTAAGGTATGGACACTAAACAGTTATGCTTATGTCTTTGGCTGTTTTTGTTTCGTTCCTGCATTAAATATAATTATGAACAGATCTGCCTTCTCGTTTCACTCTTGCTACCTCATTTGCCCTTGGTAACCAAAAGAAACCTTTAGAATCATGGGGAATCTTTGCGCAAGGTGTTGTGGACACGAATCAGATGAGCCAGATGTGAGTCTTCTTGCTTAAGTTATTGTATTGATTTTGGCGGCTGTCCTAATGGTTGTATTGTTATGATTATTGGAGCTAATTTCACAGATTTACTGTATTTTTAAACTATGACACAAGTTTTGGATTAATTTTTGTGATTTAAGGTAGAAGAACCCGAGACACAAAGGCTTGTCGAAGAGTCCGGGCAAACCTATGAATCAACTCAGCATACTTATGCGAAGTACATATTATTCTTGTGCTTTCATTTTTGTCTCATCGGGTGGCTGCGTTTCTTCTCATGGAATCTTTTGTTGAGTTGAAAACAGAAAAGGACATCCTTTTTTGAATTAATTTATGAGTTTTCAGCTGGATCTACGAACATCGCAACATTACTTGAGCTCTCGTTGGTAATATGTACTGATTTCACCTTTTAAGGATACTTTGTTGAGCACTAGTTATTACCATCTGAAGTTTGTTTGTCGGTCTCTGGCTTAATTCAGCGCCTTCGACCTAACATGACTTCTAAGCGATGGTTTTTACTATGAGAGTGTTCCTTTCAAACGTTTTAATTCTTCTCGGCCTCTCACTTAAATTTGGATTGAATTGCCGCTTTTTGCTTTTTAGCGCCTTGACTCCCCATGAAGCATTGCTGCAACCGGAGGGTGATGTGACGGACCTGATGTCGAGTATCCTTAAAGTAGTGGAAACGTATGTTTTTATCAAGCCTTTCAATTCCTTTCACTTAATTTCCTCTTTTGCAGGCAAGTCGTTGATGCTGGTGTGATGGATGTCAATTTCCTCGAGCAGCAGGACTATGATGCTCGCGCTGAATATTACGCGTAAATTGGCTCGCTACTGTTACCATATTCCTTATTTTTATGCTAACTTTTTCGGCTCAATTACATTTCACCAGTGCCATTCTTGCAGGCTAGATGTTAGCGGCACGTGCGGTATGTAGTAATCGATCCACTGAAGTCGAAGCAGAAAAATAATCCTAAGATTTCCCTTATCCAAGAAGCTTTGTGACTTTAATTGACCATTTATCATTGATTTTGATTTTGTCTTTTGGTATTTATCATGGTATATCTCTCGTTCTTTCGAGATGACTATTTTTTGTCTCAAAATTCGTTACTCGGAATCGTGAGAGTAGGATGAATGGCGTAGATCCTTGTCTTGGTTCCTCCATGCATTATTTCCATGATCCTCGTTGACCGTGTAACCTTCTACGCTTTGGTGTTGGCACTCAATAGTTGTCAGGTAGCAAATGCATAGTAACTAAGGTATCTCTGGGATGTCTTGAAAATGGACGTACGTACATTGCTATAAAATCTGTTATGTTATGCTCTTCCATACACTATCTAGATATTTACGACTGGTTCTATCAAAAGGAATGACTTATTTTCAGCACGCAGTTTTCACAGAAAACTGATCTTCCTGACTCCGTTTTTGTTGTAATGGCTGCTTTTGGCAATCCATCCACAATCCTAGCGGATCAGCTCCTTCGACAGTCTGAGGTCAATGAGGTGAAGTTTTTCTTTGTTTTTCCAAGGTTTGCCAGCCGGGCGTTGCCATTGTTCCATAGTTGACTTTCAGGGCTTCGATACCTCAGTAGGTCGGGATCATAAGTAATCTGTTAGCCTGTGTTTTCTGCATAAGTATCCATATGACTTGTTATTTGTCTAGGTTTCAAGTAATGAGTAAATTTAGTCTACGGATAGTAAGCACAGTTTTTGTCTGAATTCAGGGCGTCGTTTTTTAGATTCATGTGTTTGTTAAATTTGTGGCATGCTCTTTGAGGAAGCGCACCTTTCGATACTAAACTTTTGATCTGTGTAGCCCTCACTGACACGAAAGTAGCATTTTGCCCTTCCCCGTTTATTCGTTTTATGAAACATGTCTGTGCGTGTGCCTTGGAAGCTTGTTTTGTCAGGGTATCCAACTTGAGTGAATCAGTGAATGCACTCCTCTTGATTGTGGGTTTTCCTCAAAACATTTGTATTTCGACAGTGCGATCGTACACATAGAGGCTAGTTACAGGCGGGCCCGTTGTTTGAATGGATATTAGGTGCTGAGTTAATTGACGGTTTTTGCAAGCATTAATCAGTCGAAAACAATTCTTTAGGTTCAAAATCTTGCAAACAGGATCGCCAAACTCATTGAGGCCATGTTCCCTCAGGTGACTGAAAGCTTTGTTGTTCATCTGGATCCTGTGTGAAAATTACTTGTACATACCTTAATCCACCTTTTAATTTTCCTTGTGATCAAAATATATATTTTGCTACGACATGTATGCAAACTGTCTTATGCACTAAAGGAAGTAAATACATTGCCTATGAGCAGACATTTGTCCTTGCAAAACCTGTGTTGTTATTATTAGCAGACTGCTGAATGGGGGAAGCTTAGTGTTCAAGGCATACTAATTGCTTTTGGTTGTTGGAAACAGCTCTTGGAGAGCTCTTGGGTAGAAATTGGCACGATTTGAATGGAGATTGCAACAAACAAATGGGTAAATCTGCAATCAATTTCATATAAAAGCGGGTGGAGAGGAATGGATGTCTGACATTCACCTGCAGCTTTGGTGTAACCGGTTCTCCAAGGCCTTGGCTTTATAGGGTGAGAGGGCTTCGCTGTGTCGAGTAATGGTGGGGGGGAGAGTTAGTCCACTCTTGAATTTGTATGACGCGTCTGGGTCTCTCCGAATTACAGTCATTAATGCGAGCAAATAGCCGGCACAGATTGAAGGATGGAAACAACACAAGGCTTCCACAACAGTAGCAGCCTCCGCTATGTACTTCATGCTGTTAACACTTTTTATTTCCATGGTCGCCTCCACTCTATTTTCAATTTATCGAGAGCGGTTAGGTTGCCTTAGAAGACAGAAACAATTAGTTTGCTTTTAAAATCTAGGTCTATCAAGGGAGATTTACTAGTAGTGAGGTCATTAAATGCATGACAATCAAATGCTGAAGAGGTGTGGGCTCTACTCCAGTAGTGTCTTTATGCTGAAGCAAATAAGAATATAAATTACCAAACAAGGAAGCATTTCTTTATGTAGCAGCATTCAAATATGCGAACAATTTGGAAAGATGTGATGATTTTGCGAGCTTGTGTCGCTGCGAGCATTCTTCCGAGTCGTAATACGCTAAATTAGCTCGATGGGTACGGAAAAACTGGGGGGCTGATTGCCGTATCACAAATGCCGAGATGGTTTAATGTAGACTTCGGTGCCACATTAGTGTATGTTAGTAAAAATCACTGGGTATGGCAAAATTTGTTGAATTAGTGGTGGGAATTCGATGCTGCTAAGCCGTAGCAGTTTCACCGATGCTGAACTTGGACTAGGAGTGCCTACTTTTTGTTAAACAGTAAAACTGTATCACGAGCGTTCGAAATGGAAACGATTTTTGGATTTATGGTTGCCATTGCGGTGGGGGAATAAATTTTCTAATTGAATAAGACAAACTAAAACACGCACTGGAGCATCAAGGCAGTGGAAATAAGGCAGGGTATTTAGAACATTAAAAAATCAAATCCAGAATTGAGACTACTACACTTGTCCTAGAAGCTTATCTTACTGTTGGCGCAACCTTTTGTTCATGCTCATTATCCACCGATCTTTCTACACAATATTAAAGAACCCCACTTTGGAGGTGACCTCTAGCACCAAATGGCAATTTGAATTTCTTCTTACTAAGTTACGTTTGTTTTCGCAGTTCAGGTTTGAAGATGTCTTAGGTGTCACAAGTTTGCTAGCATATCTTTATGTTGTACTTTCAGGAGTAAACTTCTCAGTATTCTACCCTGCTAGCTTAGACTTTGAAAACCCTATTCAAGAACAAGGACACTTTGATGGCTGAGAAATTCAATACTTTGCAACACTTTTTCTTATTCGACTTACTGTAATGTCAATGTAGAATGAAATCAACATCCAAATAAAATGCGCTTCTTCGACTATTATAGGTCAGAAACGTGGGCCAAGGTTGAATCTGCAAGTGCACCCACTCCTAAAAGAAGCAGCGTTGCACTCCTCTCTCTACGGCCTGTATTTGGAAGTTTGCCCCATGAACTGAGTGCAGAGCACTTCAAAGTCTGGACATAAAAGTTGCGGCAAATTTACTCTCGGTAGCTGTGACTACTGCCCCAATCCCACCATCAGCTGCAACACTGTGTGCATGCCTGCTGCCATCTGGAAGTTATTTTACTATTAATTTGCCCATTGGTAAGATCGGGCCAATGGCAATTCCACAACTTGTCAATACGTCCATTGGAAAGAAACAGCATAATTATTGGGAATCGCCCTGACCTAGAAATGTTCATAATAGCTAGGTGCAATTAAAGAGGGTTCAGACAAAATCAACAAGTTAAAAGATCACATGAACTCATGTTTGGTTAAGTGAAACCCCTAATTACTGAAATGGCGCCTTTGTGTTTGATGCTGACTTGAATAATCAGGCCACGATTAATCTAAAATTACTCGGACAAGCAAACGTGCCTACTGTGTGCAGAATAATTTCCTTCGATTTACTGTTGGGTAATGAATCATTTTTTTTCGAATAAATACTATTTTGCGACCTCTGAAGATTTGACCTGCATTTAGCACTAGTAAGTGCGTGTTCAGACGGGGAAAAGTGACTTACCTTATGAGGACATCCTAGGGACAAGTGCGAGGTCTTGTGTGTTTGCCGAGGCATTTGGACGACATCAGCGTATTCAGAGTTCGATCACCCCATAAGGACACGTTCACCAAGCCAATGAAGGCAAAACAATTGCCCCAGCCAATGATGAGTCTGGTGAGGTTAACGGGTAGGCACATTTCTACTTAAGGCACGAGCCAAATCACCCACCATTAATTCGTATCATACCGGGCGTTTGTATGGTTGTTCCTCTGTTGCCAGCATTTGCGAAAAACAGTGGCCAAAACGTCAAATCTAGGAGTAATTTCTATCCGGTCGGTGTTTTCAGAGGAACATCAGGCTGTCCTCAATAACCAAGGCATCACCGGGTAGTTATTACGCCTCGGTATATGACAACAGGCATCGAAGTTCCCTCGACTTTTCACAGTCATTAATTTAGTCTTGTGTAAGTCTTGTGTTCAGCAAGGTCGAATGGAACCACATGAGCACTGCGTCTTCCCTTCGGTTAGAATGCGGATCTACATTTCCCCTCCTGCAAAGCGAGTCATGGAGGGACCCCGAAAAATGCGGTAAATATTTTCTAACGTACGACTACTGAACTAATAAAACGCGTAACAAAAGAGTGGATCCGAGCACATTTGATCAAAGACGCGTACCTACGTTCTTAGAATCTAGTGATTAGATTTTTATCAAGCCTTTTTCCAAGCAATGATCGTTTATGTAGTACGTGACCTGATTAGAGTGTCTATTTTTACGTGTGCTTGTTCGTTTACCGATGCTATAAGTTGATAGCACATACACAGCGATACCAAATCGTCAATAGCCCTTGAACATAAGATCAACAGTGCAGTGCAAACACTTAGCTATATTTAGTCTTCGACTTATTTGTTTGTAAATTCCATGGCACTTTAGTCGCTGCATCCACTCTTTGCCGCGGGCAGATTACATCAGTGATGGCCACTACTCTGCCTCTGTCATCAAATCTCACGCCTCTATTGAGCCGACTTGCCCAGAAAGGCTTAAAAAGATGATAAATTTGTTTTAAGTGAGTGCGAAAAGGCATCAAATTTAGAAAATACATGCGTTTTTTGTTTAGTCTGCGATCTTTTCCCAATAGCGCCGTTCACATTCCTCACTGTTTTATGCCTCAAAGCCAACTTGGTGAGGAGCACATTTCATGCAATATCAAACTGCCACCATAGAGAGCGGGTAGGGGTAGCTAATAGCCCAATTCGCTTTTCAGTTATTCAGGCTAAGTACTAAATGTCAATTATCTGAACTGTACAAAAACAACTGTGGAAGAAGCTAATTAACAGAATGTGATTGATTCAGAGTTGATACTGAAGCGGCAATTAACTCTATGCGAGTACGGTCTAACTTCTGAACAAGGGTTTGGCCGATTTTCAACAGCAAAGTTTTAGCAGTTAACAGCAATTGAGAGCCTCATCTATGCACGGCAAACTACGATTTTCAAAATGGAATTCACTTAAATCCGACTAGCGAAACAAATCTGAGACAGTTAGCTAGGCAAGATCAATGCAACAACAGACATCAAATGAATTAAAACCTACATTTTCCAAAAACCTATGATGGCGTTTTTTGCATCTGCCTGTTTTACAAGAGATTGCGCGATGTTCGAGGCTGAGAATCTTTAAGTCTGAACCTGGCAAAGAGGGCTTTATCACATGCTCTCCTGAAAAAGTACATAATTTGCTATTTGGTGCACATCTGGAATATGAGATAAATTGCTACACAATTGTGCTGGGTATATTAACTGTTATGAAATTAGGAAACGCCAAGGAACGTCGAAAACCGGGACTAGGCTGTCAACGACCAGCCATTTTGTAAATAAGGCACCTTAAACTTTTAAACTGCAATGAAAAATACATATACTAATTGAACATGGAGCTATGAAGGCGCCGATAACTTACCACAAGAAGACAAATGTAGGTCACTGTCGAGGATTGAAAAGGAAACGTTTTGTGAGTTTTATGTTCTAAACTCTAATAAGCGTCCGCAAACCACTCACGTATCTAAATTGGAGACATCAAGAGCATAGTGTTCAGGGACCTCTGAACACGCTGAAATATAGTCACTGCTGTTTAATTCTCTGCCAACATTGAATCCGTCTGTTGATTCCAGCCTACTGAAGGGATGTCAAATTGTGTAATCAAGATATACTAAAACGCTTTGGCATTCATAGCACAAAAAATAGAAGATTTGCAATTTGGGATTTGACAAGAGAATCAATCGGATACCTTGTTACACCCTTGATAACATCATCGACGACCATCTCGCCTAGCCTTCTCGAAAGCCCGTCAGCATTTTCCGGTAAATTCACAGATGCAACCAATAAATCTGAGCAATTCTATTCACCAATAACCTATTGAGCACAAAACATACATTTATAAGTGCATTAACATCCTCGACACACTTGCATACTGCGTAAGATAGCGTTTCTTCAGTCGCTGATGCTTCCATAATTTTTTCTTCACATTTGAGCATCACCTCTACTTTTAATCTACTAAAAAACTCTTCTTCAGCTTCAACGTTGCATAGGAAATGTCTGTATTATGCGGAATGGGACAGAGGAACAAACCTCAGTGCATCCATTCAAGTCGACAACCTCACGAAATCAAATAGTGTAGTTGTTAAATTCAAATTTGCTCGGAAAAATTGGAAGCATTGCCAGCGTAAATAATATATAAACATCCTATGACCATTGATTATGAGTATTTTTAGGTTTCTTATCAGTGTTTTGATACCTCTAAATCTATGAAGAATATGTATAAATTTGACTCTTTCATAATTTATTAACAATTTTTGGTTTTAAGTCTACACATTCTATAAAATCCTTTGATGTTACCAAAAATCGTATGAACTAAGCATCTTAAAGGTAATTAGTGCATGGTTTGCATCTATAAAGCAACTTGGGGTGAAGTATGTCGTAACAGAGATTTGAATGGCTGGCAGTGACTGAAACCATTGAAAACGGCCTTTTGATATGTTGACGGTCAATATAAAGAATACCATAAGACAATCACAAAACAAAGTAATAAGATCTTAATACATCTTAAAACCACATAACTAATAGCAATATTTTATTTGATTTGCATTTTTCAGCACTGTAATGAAAGTTAGTTTAGAATTTGGCAAAAAAATTGACTAAAAGTTTTAACTACCTGCTATTTTCTTAAAATGACTTTCGCCAGCAGGATCATTGTAGCGTTTTTTTCCAACCCTTGCATTTTTCACTTCTTGATTTGCGCGGAACTGGGATCAAAAACTGCCTTTAAATCTTCTGTGCCTTCTCACGCTATCCCAAAAAATAGACATGTGTTACTCTGTTGTGCAAATCTGATTCCAGGCAATGGCTCTTCTATCTGTCTTAACTAATTAGCAGAAGTATTAATACACAGAAGGCAGTCGGCCTCTGGGAACAGTGGGATTCGAGGATGGCTACACTCCCAGTTGCTTTTAAAATATTCTTTTCGATGTTTTTCATGAGGCCGGCTACTTATTTAAGCAATGCCTGAGCATCCTTGAGACGCTATTCTATGGTTATGTGCAAAGTACGCGAAACAAATTTTCCTTCTGTATCTACAGCAGCCGAATAGAACCCAAGAATGTAGCTGAGCAGCACTGAGGAATAGAATGGCAGGTAGAAATTGATGCAGTGGCTGAATTTGGATACATAGCGGTTAAACATTCTTTCCTTCTGTTCGGTGATGCAGTTACAATAAGCGACTAGCGTAAGAGTCTTCTGTTTTATCGATTACCATCCATCTTAGGGATTGCAATGCTATTGCACACGTCTTCCTTGGTGCAGTACATAAAGGGATGAACATTCTGATGCAGAGACGCACCACTGACACTGAGCCCACCAGTGTTACTCTGTGACACCCTTAGTGCTACCCGAGGCCTTTCTACTAGATTAGCAATGGCGATTCCCATCGAGTAGCAATACCATTGCCAGAAATAATACTAATTAATCTATGCGACTTGCTAGTGCTGCCAAGGATTCACACAGTATTTAACCCAACTGCCCAGTTCTACTTTGTGGAGATTTTGCTACCCTCATTTCTTTTGTGGCACCACCGTTTCACATGCGTTGTTCAACGTTCTCCAAGTACCGACTCCTAAATTCACCTTAAAAAGCCCGAATAAGGCATGAAAGTAACGACGCATAATCATAGAAAATCGCCGTTCGTATCCCTTTACGTTCGATTTCCAAAAAAGGTTGCTTTGTGCACTTATTGGGAAGCTGTAGACACATTCAATCATCGCGCATCAAGAGATGGGCTCCCAGCTTTTTGATTGGCTGGTAACCGCATAAAAGCTTATAAATTGGTGGGAATGACATCGCAGCCCGTGCTCACTAGCAAGTTGCCGAAAGTCCTCCTCTTTCACAGTTCCAAAATTATGGTTGCCAAATTGACAAATTCTATTGAGCAACACACAGGACTCATAAATACAGCAAAATAACCTGATTTTTAAGATATTCATGTTATGGAAAATCAAAGAGGATGCCTACGCTGGAGCAAACGGTTAATTTGGCCGGCAAGTTTCACATAGGCCATCGCCGTAAATGAATCCGGGTGAGAAATAACGACTGGCCTACCAACTTCATTCCCGTTTAATACATTGGGCTCGAAGGGAATTTGGCAAAGTAGGGGTATTCCATATTCGTCAGCCAACTTGCCTGCGCCACCTCCAGTCGAATCCGCAGCACGCCAAAGAGGAGTGGTGAGCTTGCAACTAGGACACACGAAATGCGCCATATTTTCAACCACACCAAGGAGAGGAACCTAAGAAAACCAGGTAGACTTAAATAAAATAGCGAATCAGAAAAAATTAAAAAGGCAGTCATGGAAATACATTAAGTTTCAATAGCATTTCAATACCGCGCTGCGTGTTGGACAACGATAACGGATGCGACGTAGTAACGACGACAGAGCCCACTATGGGTATGTTCTGAATTAGAGTGAGATGAACATCTCCAGTGCCTGGTGGAGTGTCTATCACAAGTGTGTTTAAGGGACCCCATTCTACCTATTGGCAAGAGTTGCAAAGTGAATTCGGAAGTACCTGACGAAGCAAAGTTTGTATTGCCTTCACAACCATTAATCCTCGCCAAATAACAGCAGACTCTTTTCCAATGAGGCATCCGATGGACATGCATTTGATGCCGTAATTTTGAAGAGGAATAATTTGCTTCCGGTCATTCGTATCAGGATTTATACCACTTACTCCCATCAGCTCTGACACGGAAGGCCCAAAAATATCAGAATCAAAGAGACCGATTTGATTTGAAGCCTTTAATCTACTCAGCGCAATGGCCAAGTTCACTGCGACAGTTGATTTTCCTTAGTCCAAATCAGCAATAAGAGCCACAAACCCACTCCCCCCTTTGCAGACGATACCATAACTATGTTGTCCACTCCCGTAATTGGCAGCTTCCTTGGTAGTCCTTTCTGCATGACTTTCCTGGCATGCTCAGGTACAAGTGATGAAAACATGCGTCGAAACATTTACGGGGCCGATCTGGCGTTGGAACCCACATTGATGACCTTGACATCACTACGGATTTGATGAGGTAAGGTAGTTTAACCTGGAATAAAAGTATGCATGCAGAACCGATTCGCGGTTATAGCGAATAGGACTCTATAAATATCGGGTCCTAATTATCCACGTTTAAGCAATTTTTGGGACGGTACCATATGGTCACTAGTTATTACTATTTACGAGCCAATCAAGGCTCACCTTAGTGTGCGGGACGGTCTTCATCTTGTTACCATTACGGACATAGGTATTTCGCATTTTATCTTCATTATCCGGTTGGGAACCCACTTTTCCACAATGATTGTTGCTTAAAATATTCTAGCATATAGGTGTTAACTCAGTCTTCCCCACCGAGTTAAGTTTTTAGTTCATCCAGTGTTTCACTTTCCGCTAATTCTAAATAAGTCCTATTTGTAGGATCTGCATAAGCTCGGTTTAAATGTCGGTGGGTGCCGGCTCACGAAGTTAGCGGTTTTCGAGCATACAATCTGATCTCCTTACCAATTTTCTGCACCGTTTTTTGACTGCCATATCAACAGCTTTTGACTTATGCATTGAATTTTTGAGTTAATAAGAAATGTAGTATGATTAAATTTGAGGTAGTTTACCCCTTGATTCTGCTGTTTTTTTCCTCAAGTACGGTGTTAACTCTTCAATCTGAAATGCTGCAAAATATTTGTTCCAGATTCCTCAGCCGGTAAGACATTCCGTTAAACTTTCCCATTCCATGTAGAAAATATTGCCTTTCAAAGATGTTTTGTGCATTTTCCGGAATGCCAGCTAAGACGGATAGTTATGAGGCTTCGGTTTTCACAGCCCTTTCTGATAGATGGTGGAACAGAAATGGTAAGTACGCTTAGGTCACTCTTTCAATTATCGATGCAATGAATTTATAAAGCTTTCGCCAATCTCTACCTAAGGCGATTTTCGGGCTCTGCATGCGATGAATCCTATTCGGTTAGAGTTGGTAAATTGTTTGTACAAGGATGAATCCCCCAAGCCATGGTATCCGCTATACGGGCGTCGAATTTTGGATGTTGGTTGCGGAGGTGGTATTTTGTCAGAGGTGAATCCCAGTTTTTGTCCACTTTTTGGGTGAAACCTATTTCACGTCAAACTACTGCGCTTTCTGGTCAGTTTTTGTAATTCGCACTTTTCAATGGATAGGGTCATTCATGTCTGGTTTCTGATTGGATGGATCTTTTGGGTTTAAACCATTTTAATTAAAAAGTTGACTTTTTTGTTGGATTCTTTTTCTCACAGCCGCTAGCTCTTCTTGGAGCGAAAGTTTTGGGCATAGACACCCTGCCAGAGGCCATAGATGCTGCTAAGGATCACGTGGTTAGGGCAAACCCTGGCCGCTGGAAGGAAGCACCCTTTGGTGCACCAGAATATCGAAACATGAGCACGTCGGAAGCGGCTGCTCGGTTTCCTGAAGAGTTTGATGTTGTCATCGCCTCTGAAGTTTTGGAACACGTCTCTGACTGGAGACACCTCGTTAGCGATGCTTCTAATTGCTTGAAAGTAAATCCGTTTGGTGCCTATAGTAATGTCTATTAACTTTTTTGCAAAATCTGCGTAAAATCGTCTTGTTTGTGAACTATCGTTATATTTTGTAACGCCTAAGATAACAAAGAAAATCTGTTGTGTCAACATTTCGTGTATTGTTTGGTCTATTTTTCCGATTATTTTAGTCTGGAGGTCATTTTATTGTGACTACGGTAAACAGAACGGTGCTATCCTATTGGTTGGGCATTGTGGTTGCCGAACACATAATTAAAATCAACCCTAAGGGGTTACACCAGTGGAACAAATTCATTAAGCCCTCCGAACTGAGCCTTGTTGCAATTAGAAGTGAGTTGTTTCTTTGGGTGTTATTTAAAACTACCTAGTGAATATTCCACAAATATTATGTGGGTAGAGGCGTGAGGCATTTTAACATCATTGTAGACGAAAACACTAGACTCATGTTTTCAGAACATTTCTTTCACATGTGAGATTTCGGGTAGTCTTATCTTTAATTTACTTTTCTATGAAGTTTTTCCATTCCCTCGCGATTGTGAATCCAAACGAGTTTAGGACAAAATTTGCGTCTTCGCCAACATGACTATCTTCCATCTTTCGAATTTATAGACGATCCCGTGAATTTGCGCTCTCGAAACATTTGGTCATGAGGGCGTACTCCAGATTTTCGATCATTTTTAGCGGAACTCCCAGACTTCTTATCTATGTCAATTGACAGGGTGGCATATCTTTGTCCTTAACTACAGAGCTAGGTGGTTTGAGAGAAATGTCTCGTGCTGGACTTAGGCATGCCTGACGAGTTCTCATCCCGATTTTCTCGATCTTGGCAAAATTTTGAGGCTGGGGTGTGTCTGTAACAATCTGGTAGAAAAAATATCAAATCCGCTTTATTATGTATCACTTGTTTCTAGACAACCTCCAGCCAAGAAAAGTGCTTGGGCTGACCTACTGTCCCTTATCGAATGAATGGAGTTGGACGGGATCACAGTCCATAAGCTACGCCTACCATGCCATCAAAGCCGGACTCGGAAACTCCTAATTCCTTACTCTTTTTTATCTACATACATGTGAATACTTTCTGTGCTTCGATGTTTGAAACCCTGTCTACTATAAACCCTCTTCTAAACCACCTCACTGTGCTTGCTGGATTCAAAGCACGCAGTATCTTTTTTCTTCGCAGCGCTTAACTGTAGTACTTTGCATTGAACCTATTTTATGTGTCGCTGAGTTTAACCGATACTGTGAATCCCGTTGTCCTATTGTTTTGGTCAGGAGTAGTAAAAAAGTATTATCTAAATGCTACTTCATCTTTCAAGGGAGTTGTAGGCGGTACTCCTATGCTACTTTCACTTTGATTTGTGATTACGTGTTGTGATGCGGATGAAGAGTAGTGGTGCGCTGATCCATGGGTCAGGATTATTAATGCATTTATTATATTTGAAGCTAGAGACTTTTGTAAGGGATTGGCATAAGGTTCAGTATTTTCTTTAGTTTGACTGCTTATGACTTAGTAGTCCACTCGAACTCTCAACCCCCAACTGGCAGAGTTGAACAAGGTTGCGATTTTAAACTGAATGTAGTTTGCTATTCCTCCTTTAGGGCGATAAGGATGCCCTTTGTGCTTGTTCCGGATATTGCTTCCTGTAATCTTCTCAGTGAGATCAATGGCGACTGTCGTGAGTCTTCATCATTTACTTAACTGTTTTCAGTCACAGATGAGGATTTGCTAAGGTTAGTTTTGCATTCGGCGTGGATGTCCTGTCCAGAATTCATGCGATATTCGGGAACACGACTTTTGAAGCACTTAATTTGTTAGAAGAACGAGCTATAACCAGAGACACTGCTCCTAGCGGAAGAATTGTCTATCAGGTACTTCTGAGAGACCGTTTCAAAACCTGATTATTGTAGGTGAATCGGAAAGGCAGTAGCATATACTGCAGCAAAGTCGCACACTATTGCGCGTGCATGCAAGGAACAATCTTCGAAGCATCTCCACTTGGTCGCCCATGGGTTCGTTTCCTATTTTATCGCATTAAATAATTTGGCGAAAAAGTTTCAGTGAAGGTTCACGAGATCATCTCAGTTTGCAGATTACGGGAACTGGAGTACTGTCATTTTCACATGCAGAGCGCGTAGAAGAATAGTGAGACCTGGAAGACTAAATCCCGATTTTGTGCTTGACTGTGGCTTTTAGGCAAGATAATGGCTAATAATACATTCTATTTATAGATTTGGACCTGTAATAAATATTAGCATTACATCGTTCTCTATGGTACTACATTTGCAGTTTTCCTCTATTTAGGCGGAGTCAAATTATGCATGCATAAGGGAAGCTAGGTACCCAAAATCAAAATCAGAAGTTTTACAATTATTTTTTGGTTATATCATATGCTCGTTCTCATTGTAAAGCTGACTGGTAATACGGGCACTTGGTGACTGAGTTTTAGTTATTACTGCACGGCAAAGTCGAAATCCTCTACCTCCGGCGTCACTGCGAAGCTGTCATCGGGGTGTAATGTTTTCAAAGGATGGATTGATCACGACTGTGTAGTAGCGATTGGTCACTGCTTATATTCTCGATAATTTAGGAATACGGCCACATCCATTTGCCTTTTGGCCCCTTCTGAAGAATTCGTATCTTTTGTTTTAAGTGTTCCCATCTCCTAACGGTGGCACTCTCGGATGCGCTAAAAAGAACGCAAATTAACATCGTCTCGGATCAGGCGTTGGCCCACGCCCTTGAAATGCTCTTCAAAGTTGTCTAGACGTTCGAATTCGGCTACCCAACTTAGCAATTCGTATTTGTTGAATCCTTGTGCATGACAGTTAAATCGAAGCGCTTCATTTAATGCGAGTGTCTTTACTTCAATTCAGCCATTTATTTAAAAAGGATTATTTTATTAAAGCCTGCTTTCTATCAGGAAGATAGCCCAAAGCCACCTGGCTTGTCTATAGCGGTGGTGACTGAGACCATATCCTTGAACTTATTCAGCCACATAAGGCTGATCGCACATTCAGACCGTCGGTCATTATCATGCCGTAATTACAAAGTTAACTGTGGCCAACACAGTGTATGCGTTGTTTCAAGGCTCATCTAAGTGTGCATCTCAAGGATATGCTTACTTGGCCGACGACGGAAAGTCTCGCTCGTGTCGTGTTGTCCATCAAAAGTGTCTGAAGGAGAAGAAAACATGCATTTGGTCACGGACAAGCCTTGACGTGCGCGATGGTCAAATGCATTATCGATTTTGCTTGGGCATGCTTGAGTAACGGAACGTAATTTCGATAGGATGATCACAAGTCAGTGCACCAATCGGAGCCCGTTTGGGACATTTTCTCACGTAAATATGAATTTTAGTCGTTATTCGACGTTAATACACCCAAAGCAGACGTTGAGATTTGTTCAGACAGTCTTCGGTGTGTGGACGTATTTATGGCCATGCAGTGAGTTATGCTTTCGATTAATAGCATATGGGTTTGACCATTTCGATGGAAGCCCTACATATTTTCCAAGTACTTTAGCTATAACGTCCTTTGTTCAAGGTGCCTTCAGTTAGGTTAATGTTAAACTTTTGGATGGTGTAGAATACTTGAACTCAAATTCTATGCGAACTCAAGGTGTCCTTCCGATGTGCAGTTTCCACTGTCGCGCCGTATCATAATGTTCTCTTTGAAGTAACTAAATGTTTGCTTTAAATTCTTGCTCTAAGTTTTGGAATCAAGATGTGAGTGTCATGTAGTAGTCTTATTTAAGGATCCGTTCTAAAGTTCGAAGTGGCAAGTTAACAGGTCAGTCTTTAAATTTTAGCGAACAGGACTTAACTTTCGACTCTGGTTTAGCAGAAAGCATTGAGTTTCCGGAAGACAGCCAGCTGTTGTCATCAAGCGACATTGCCTCAACTGCCAGCAGCTCGATAAATTCATCCCTAAGACATCAACATATTACTTCAATTAAGCGAGACGAGAGCTCCCTTGCAGCATCCTCTTTTCTTCATTCAGGAAATGAGATCCATTCATTCATTCATTCAACAAATGAACACCTAAATGTCAATGAATATCGGGATGAAATAGGAAGAGACAATGGGTTGCACTTTCTCGCATCAGACAGCGCTTTTCAGGTGCCCATCAACTCATCAAACGGAAATACTTCGTGTAGTGTCCTACCGCAGTCGCTGCCCTCAGGATATCCTGCAATCAATGCAAACCAAAATTATTCCTATCAACCACCTGTACAATTTCCTCATGTTCCTGTAGTAAATTCAAATTCAAATCTTGGCCAAGTACTAACAAGAAATAACGAGCAAAATACAGTACCTGATTTCCTCAATTCCTTCCTTCGGTATCAGAACGGTCCCACCCCACCTCCAACGATATCCGTTTGCGACAATGCCTACGATGAGAAGAATCTGCGCGGTTCCAAGTCTCACCGGCTGAACAAGCGGCAAGACATGAAACAAAATAAGGGTCGGGGGGAAGGGAACAAGCTCTTGAGCACGCGAGCTACGCAGATTTTGGAGGGTTGGTACGAGACCAACACTGAGTGGCCCTATCCGTCAAAAGCGGAAAAGCAAATGATGGCGTCAGCCGGGGGAATTACCATCGAACAGGTTAGAAGTCGGGCATTTTTTGCTTATAATTGTTCTCCATTCTTCCTTTTTACGGCATCAAACTTACATTACAGCTTCCTTTACCGAAGTAGAGTTCTCGAGGTCCTTTACTATATGCTTTTTTTCTAAGCGCCTACAATATGCGCCATACCCAAATAGTTCTTGATTTGTGAGTTGTTACATTTTAGAATGCTTAGCAGTAAGGTTCTTCTCTACTTTTCATTTGTTTTGAAATAGGTTAATTCGTGGTTTGCTAATCGGCGCAACAGAAGTCAGAATACGCGACCAAAAAAGAATATGATTAAACTAGTGAACGCTCTATCAGGTCTGTGCGATGAATATCAGGAGGCCTCTCATGGCATTATCTCATCCTCAGATATGAAGAATCGAATCCTCGCTCTCATAAATTATCACTTACAAAGGAGGCAATAAACCGTCTCTGGAGGAGCCTCATGTTACACTCAAATGCACTGCATCAGTCTGATGTTTTGCCCTCTGCTTCAACGCGTGACTACTGAAGTCTTACCGCGTAAAACAGTTAACACTTTAAGGGTTTAAGCTAAGTAAAAGACCAATTTCGCTCAGGAAAATGCAAGAAAGCAGTCAGTTTGATAATAAATGAACTAAAGTTCCTTCTGTCGAAAGGTCTTAATTTCCTCACAAAAATGTATTATATATGATGTTTCTTTACTTCAATTATCCCAAGGTTTTGACGTAAGTATTCGTTTCCCTCGCAGTTAACATCCCTCCAGCACTGTGCTTCTAGGTCATTTGCAGCTGCCAACCCTAGGAAATGCTGTAGGACATCAGTTCACGATCCAGACTACGAAACTTCAACAGCGCACTTAATCATGACAGAAGCACCATCAGTTGGCTGCGACGGTGGTATTGGTGTTGCAGGAGGTCTTTCGTACCATGACCTGGGGTGAGACCTTCCTTACGTCTCATCCCGGTATCGATCGGTAGACCTGTGTGATCAACGAATGGTAATCGATCAACGGTTATTGATCCGCCGCCCACGTGGTATTTGCGTAGCTATTGAAGGCCCTTCCATGCGATGGTAGTGGTTGTCTTAAACTCAGAGAGCCGCACCCATTAGACCCCTTTACATAACACTTCCGAAATTGCAATTAAAGTTGTACGATGGTTGCATTCGTGAACACTACAAATCTTTGATTGGTTGAGTATGCGTATATTTGCAATGGGATGCCCCTCACGTATCCAACTGCTTGTCGCGTTACAGCCGTTGCAGGAATTTGGCTTCGATTGGTTCATTGACGTAATTTCCAGCCATTACAGAGGTGAAGCAGACGACACTAGTTAGAAATTGGCTGCACCCACGTCACTAAGGCGTAGAAGATCTGGGGGATGCTACCTTGCAGATGCAATTTACGCAACGAATAAGCCAGATGTGTGAAGAAGTGAATAACTGAAGCAGTCCCAAAGAAGGAAGAGAAATACCAGTTGCATTTAACTAGTTCTGGTTGCTAAGGAAACACTCGATCTTGGGTCTCTGCAGTCTGTAATTCTATCTCTGGCATGACTCTTAGGCCATGCTAGTAGCCCTTCAATCTATCCGTACGGTATTAGTGCACATTTGGCATCATTATTTAGGTTTAGTGTAAATTCACCTAAGTCCCACTACGTTTCTTGGATGCTCAGAAGTCCCAAAATATTACGATTTTATGACTGAACGCAAAATACGTACGCCGGAGGATAAAGGTGTTGGCCAGGCATGGATTAATGCATGATAATTTCCAACTGGAGCTTAAGAAGATGGCGTCTACCGTTGGAAGTCTAAAATTTGAGGGCAATTAATCCATGAAGCGACATAAGTTGGCAAAAACACTACAGTGGTGCTTAATGCACCCGTGTCAAAAGTTAAATTTAGTGAGAAGAGGGGAGCTCCTCAGTGTCCCTCATAGCTGAATGAAATGCTGAGGAACAGGTAGGTAAATAGATGGATTGACAAATCAAAACTAAGATCAGTTTCTCGAGACCCATCTGGTATTTTTCCTTCAATTAACAAACGTCATGCAAATTAGCTACGATTGAGGGCATTGCTTGTGCTGGAGCAATATGAATCCAGTCCTTCTCCACGTCCTAGATGGAGCACAGTTGCTGAGATACATCAATGGGACTAGAATCAAATGCCATTCAACCCACACAGACGCTTGAATAGGCGCAGACGGTACTTGTAATTCGTGGTAATGCTTTTTGCCCGTGCTAGTTGCCTCTCGGCTTCTCCACATACTGAAGATATATGCCATTCCGTACCATAGCAGCCTGTTGCACCTTATTAAAATTATTACTAACATTTATAGATGCGTAACATGAAATATTTGGATAATTTGCCAACTTTCCAGATTTTCACTATTTAAGTGACATCATAGTCTCCCAATATGCTTCCACAAAGCGTCCTCCTATTTTTTGGACCAAATCGTAGCTGAATTTGCCTTGCTTAAATTACTTGTCTTATACTACAAGTACTTCAAATTGCTAGCCGCTGTACTTGGCAAAACTACGTTAATTGCTACCTTTCGCTGGCATTGCGATCAACCGGCAGACCAGCGGCAAAACTTACCAAAACTTTTCATCTCATTTAGTAATATTCACCAATTATTCAGTGTTTGCGCATCAATCCTGGAGTGGCAATAAAGCAGACCAATGCAGAGAAACAGCTTTCATTAGCACAAAAAAGAATTGGAGACCGATGCTTATCATACCAAAACGATGCTGCGATATGTAAGGTCTTCATCAACATTTTTCTTAACTTTAAGTCAGAATGATGCGGAGTAAAACGCTTCTGTTTTACGGGTAGGAGTAGATGCCGTTGTTGCCACCATCGATGTCACCTAAGTCCTCAATAATTTCTGATTCCATTGGGATGACGAGATCTGCACCTCTTGGATGCAAATAGCCACTAGACGATGTGTAGTTTTGAGAATGGGACGTCGAGGCCAATTTGCGTAATTCATCCTCTACATTTCTGTCGTCATCATCTCGCACCACATCGTCGTCGTCTTCCCGATTGCCTTGTCTAACAAGCCGTGCTTTTAGAGTCTTCAAGTGTACTTTGAGACAAAACAAAAGCATAGCAAAGAAACTGATAATGATGAGAACCAAACTGAGGACCCCAGTGCCAAATCCCCAGGACAGCCTGTTGTATCTCGGGTAAGGAACCCAACGACTGTCGTAACTGCCAAAAATAAATCCGAGCAAGGCAAGAAGCAGAGACACACCTAAAACGTAAACCAAAACCACAGATGATCAAAGAAAATGTGGCATCCATTTTCAACGCCACAAAAGATTCTCGGGACCTACAAGCACTGAAGATAGACAGGCTCAGAAAAATTTGTCAAAATTTTTATTGGTACCCAAGCAGCATTGCTGCTAACAAAGGGCGAAATCCCAACTTTACAAAATGCTAAATAAAAATAAAAAATAAATAAAATGCCCAAATCCCAAAATTTTAACTTTTACGTCCATTTAAAACTCGTCGACTCAAGGACAATAAAGACTGTTGCTACAACACAGCATTATGTTAGCTAAAACGTTTAAGGATAAACGGTGTCTCGTAAAAATAGAGCGATAACATGAAAATAGATTCAAATATATTTTTTATTAAAGTAACGAAAATTTGCATACCTGCAATGAAATGCCCAGTCATGAGCCACTTTGTTAGTTTCTGACTTTCAATAACGAGACGGCCAGCAGCCTGACATAAAACAAAAAATGCGACAACCCCTTCAGACAATACTCCAACAGAAGAAGTAGCCTGAATAGTGTATAGCCATGCTTAACTCACGAAACATCAATTTCTTACCCGGATTCAACCATTCACGTATCGAATCGTATTCGGTGTAGTAAAGATAAAAACAACCGAAGTATGCCTTGTTGTATTGGTTAGGTCGCATGTATCCATCGAAGCAAGCTGTCCATAAACCGATTCTGTTAAACAAAGCATAGGAGCCAGAATCGGCCACTATCCAGCAAGGGCTGACAAACGCAATAAAGTAAGTCACAGACGCAAAAATGGTAAGGACTAAGTAACAAACAAATAAGCATCGATTTTCCACGTCAGAAACATTTGTATCAAATAAAGCCATCGCCTAAGTAAGGCAAAAATATTATTGGGAACTAATTACCGGTGGAATATGTCGTTAGAAAATCACAAAACAATGCAAACAGGATGCTCCATCAAATATAGATAATTTAGGGCGTAAACATTCCTTGAAAAGGTAAAACAAATTCGATATACACAAAACAACATTCAAATAGGAATAAAATCTTTTACTAACGATTATATAAAAGCAAGTATAAAGAATTTGTTTTGTGGAGCGAAATTTTTAATGCAAACTACTAATGATGCTCTACTGAGTATGAATTAAGCAATACTCACTTTGATCAAACAAAAACAAATGGCGATAAGATGTTTAAAATAACAAATCAATATGCTTAGTTGCGAGGTTTTTGTTACGTTTTGAGTAGTTAAGCCATTATAAAGAAATTTTACTTGCCATTAAAAAAGGCAGGGAAGTTTGTGGAGAACCTTATACACCGTACCGTTGCATCGCCATTATCGCGCATACACTCTATTACAAGATCTGCGGCGACTATTATTTGTGGCGATTTCAAATGTGAATACAGTTTTTTAATCTTTAAGGAATAGAGTAAAGCTGGAGATAGCATCTTCTCAGGAGGTATGTCTAGGTTTCCTAGACTTCATTCTGTCAACAGACAAAAGGATCGCGGCAGTTCACATGGTCCGTAAGCCACCTCCAGCCGAATATGCCATTATGGCCGATGCTGCGATCGCGAACAAACCTGGCATTCAAACAAATAAGATAGAACAGTACTGCTATCCAAGTTACTAAAGTCAACCTACTGCTTCAAAACCAAATCTGACTTATTTATTTCTTTTTTATAAGCAGTATTTAAAAATCTTATATGGCAGCAAAATAAAAATTTTTGGCAGAAAACTGATAAGGAGAACTGCGCTATGCGCAATTGCCACTCTACTCGTCTAGACGCTGCTGAGTATGATCTAATTGCCTGCATCGCGTTAACCAAACTGTTACTTGTGAAGCTAGAATTAATTGTCGACATATACTAGCTTGGCCTTTTGAAATGGCTGAATGATGGAAATATGTCAAAAGCCTTCATGAATTAAAGCATTATAGCCTTCACTTTTAAAAAATTTCGAGGAAATCGCAAGTTGCACTGGTTTTAGGCCGTAAATAGCTATGTTTATTGATCTGTTGCGTGTGTTGTTTAACGGTCTGCTTACTTTTAACGTATTGAAATAAGGTGTTTAGGTTACTCTTTTGCCTGGGCGCCTTGTTTTGTGTAGCAGTTCTTGCCTGCATTGGTCGTGTTGGTAGTCGCTGACGGCGTTGCTTCAGTTGGGCATTTTCATCAACTGTATACAGCGCTTGAACTAACCAACTCTTTCGAATTCTTTTTGTGAAATTAAAGGTCTTGGTTACTGTTAGCGTTGAATATGCTTTCATTAATCTTTTACGCATTTGGATGGATATTCGCAGCCCTTTTTCATATGCTTCTTAAAATGTTTTACGTTACAAGATAGACGGCCTTTTTTACTACTTGCGCACTATTTACTGATCTGGTTTTTTTGAAGCAATCTGCTTTTATTTTTTTAGCACACTATGCAGCGGCAAAAGTCTTCTTTCTCGGATGCATGTGACATTACTGGAAAGGCACTGAAAGTGGCTGAAGCCCAAATATCTGTATTACTTTTTAAGCAGCGGTTTCATAGACAACATGAATCACTGAAGTGTGAAAAACATATAAAAGATACCGTTGAGCAACTAAAAAACCTAAGGGGAATACTTTCGCAAGTTCAAACTCCTTCGGAACAGTCAAGTTTGTACCCACATTTTTTCGAGTATTGGAAAAATTTTTTTGCGAGTTTGACAAAATTAACGAATCAGTTTGAGTTGCAAATACGATCCAGAAGTAAGCATTTCGAAAGGGAAGCCTTTAACAAGTACACTTCTTTCTTCTACCATATGTAAGTTCAGTGCTTCAAAGGTCACTTGGCGTTATTTATCGAAATGGTATTGTGCAGGCACTGTGGAGATGTTTTTTCCTATCAAATTCCCAATTCAGGTCTTTTGTACCATGTGTACTGAATTTTTTCTATCTTAAGGATATTGTTTCATATGCGTCTATAACTAATGCTTACCATTTACTATACTCCCGGAAGTCAGCTTTGATTTTGTAGCTTTTCCTAAAATAGCAGGTCTTTGACTTCTAGGGCTGAAGAACTTAAATTCGTATTTCCAAATGGAAGGTTTGCAACGAATCAGGTTTTTGGTAGGAGGGATGCTCAATGTTGGTGGGAGAGTAATTTTGACTCGAGGTGAGGTTCTTTTACTCATTTTTTGTTACCTTATACGTGAAAATGTTTTATGCATGTGCAAGGCATTTTAAACCTGAGTCAACGCATTTGGTGAATTAGCGTAGGATCACATTTTTCGAAAAATTGGCTGCTTTAATGTGGGTCGATTTTGTCATTTTAGAGTGGTTGTTGCGAGCGATGAATTCTGGGATCGATTCAAGAGAGAGTTTCCTGATGCAATTGATGATGGTGGTGCCTTATTTGATACTATAGGCTTTTCGTCTCCTGACTATGTTTCTAAGTATGATTTGGACATCTTTACAAGGTGTGTTTTTTTAACATGCCTCACCTACATCTTCACTGAACTGAATATCTCACTTTTTTAATAATTTTTAAGACTATTTGGGGCCTGGTCATTTCTTACCCGAGTTTGGAGAAGACTGGTTAATCATCCTGGTTACCAAAAATATGGAACATTTAATACCACTTTCGATGTACTTGATGGATGTAGAACGACTCCAGGAAGGTTAATTATGCGTTGCTCAATCCCTGTATGACTGCAGCATTTGTTATGGAAGGACTTTATGTTATTAGGCCTCCAAGATTTCGCATAATAATGAGTTATACTGTTAATTTAAGCAGTATTCCATACTTCTCCTTACTCTAGTAATTCTTTGTGGGTCAATTTTTTAGCTATACCTTCCGCATCAGCATGAGTCGCAATGGCTTTTGGTCCATAGGCTATGTGTCTGCGGAGGGAAAAATCATTCAATTATTGTGCTTTGTGTCATCGATTGCGCAGCATCTCTGCGATGGAAAACAGCAAGGCCTGTATGTGTTTCTTTAGTTGAAAACTCAGAGTTGCATTTTGAATTTCAATTGTCCAATCATAAGAACACCAGTCACATCATCGATATGTACTAACCTCATTCAAGGGATTCTCGTATGATTAAAAATTTGCGTTTAAAGTGTCTGTGGACAATTGTGTAACAACTGCGTGCAATTCATTATTGCCTTAGAGATTCACGAAATGCTGCATTGTTCTTCATACAACATTGCTATTCCAGCTTCAAATATCCAAAAGGGCAAGCTTGCTTGGACGATCTTTCAGATGTATCTAATATGAAGATCAAGGTAGAATTGCAAAGACATCCAGGAGAAGATGAGGACTTACTGACATGCAAAATTTGTGGAGTCGATCTGAACGATACCCAGCTGGAGCCTTGTGGTCACTTTATTTGCAGCCATTGTTGTAGAAGAATACAGGTGCGCTCTCTATACCCACTGTTGACATTTGTACATATGCTCAACCTTACACGTGAGTGTAACTGAGTAATGCCAAACTATTTTAGTTTCTAGCTTTTAAAGTGGGAAGTAGAGTTGCGGTTATTTTGATTGGAGTGTATTATATGAACTACACTACCAGAGACTTGAAACGAATTTAGTACTAACTAATTTTCTTTTATGAAAAAGTGGGGCAGCTTCAAGGATACCGTGTGGTACTGATCAGCTTTTGGTGAACTTTCATACGCATTAACTAATAGAGTTCTCTGTCTCTCCCAACTATGTTGCATTACAGGCAGCTGCTCCATCCAAAGTGAGTTAAATTCCGTTAAATCCTATAAAATGCTGTGCATTAAAATATTACCACAATAACATTAAATTAAGTCACAATTCTGGACACGTTTAAACTACCGAAACCCATCAAACCTTGTTAGCTGTCTAGTTTTCATAATGCTGAAGTGTCAAAAGACTAATGTGATTTCTGTAAAGGGTAGAACTGCGCTCTTCATCGTACTGATAACTTTGCTTTGCAAATCACATAATGCACACAAAAGCACACCAGCGGCCGAACTTCGGGCAGACGTTTGTTTTCCACACATTCGTATCGAAGTACTTATGAATGGCAACATATACTTAGATCACAATGAATTATGTTTCCGTGCTTTTACATAGACCTCACCTTTGTGCTATCAATGTAGCAGTAAAATTCTATGTACAACTCCGATCGAAATTCAAGTCAAAATGATTGGTGTAGGTAAGTTGAGCGTTTACACAAGGCACTTTGAAGTGCGTTTTTAATTTTGTGAAACATGGAATTATGGTCTTACGTATTAAAATTTTGGAATGGCATGCCAAAAGCACTAGAGTATACAGCTAGACGAGTTGAAATGATTTTAGTTTTTATTGCCACTTCAAATATGTCAATATTAATAAAAGACTTATTTTTACCTCCAGAGGACTCATACCCGAGGGCAGCCTTCGGCAATCAAAGACCATTTAAAGTACGCGCAGTCTTAATTTTCGGTATAATTCATATTTAGAACTTTAGCAGTGGAAACGAGCTGAGCGCAAGGTAAGTTCTCACGTCGACCCTGCCAGTTGTCACATACACTATTGACAGGCAATAATATGACTTGTTGAACGTGACGCGAAGCCTAAAATTGCCTATTATGACGCAACGGCAAATAATAGAAGCAATCCAAAGTATTACGAAGGCGAGAGAAGTGCGCATTATGAAAGCCAGATGCGGTGCAAGCGTATCGGTTCTCAGATAGCCAACATTGAAGTGCCGGCAGATTTGGAGGGTCTCCTAAGTAAACCATATGATGCTGCGCGCATCTTGGGAACATATGAGCAGCCCCTTCATTCAAATATGTATCTGTGAAATTGAATCTCTTCTTCCTTTCATCACTTGTTTCTATTCCTTACAGCCATGCAAACGAACATGGTAAGTTTGGCAGCTGGCGCATGTAAAAGTGAAGCTGCTCTTGCACCTCTCAAGGGAGTCGAACGATGGCTCTTTTTTGTGCAATTATCAAAAGATATGCTTTCGTGCTAGCATTTTTGATGCTTGGAAGCACAAACTCATCAAACGTAGGTACTATCAATAGGCTAATTTTAGAAGAAGCTATTGCATCCATCTGAGGGAGTTGAAAGTCATTTGAACTTGGTGGTATTTACTAGCTTTCACATTAGAAGCGTTGGTAGACTGTGTGTGTGTGTATGCGTAACTTCATAGCGGTGATTGTATTGCGAAGCGGCTTAAGCGTCTCCGTTGTCTTTTTGTGTAGATTTTACACCTCCCAGACACCAGAACAGCTTCAATAGGTAAGCCGGATGGTTCCAGATGTGGTACTGAAGGTTGTCCAGTCCGTTTTGATAGGCAGCCTTTGGATGACAGCTTCAATGCCGTTCTTTAGAGGAAGACCCAAGAATCAGGACATATTGGGGGTAGCCGCAAGAGTTGCAGCTGTCTGTAATCGTGATCAAGAAACGGTGGAGGTAGATTTGCGCATATTATGTGGTGATGGTTTTGCGCTGGAACAAATCGCTGAAGCTCTAATTACGGCTGGCGGTGACCGTGCGAAGGCAAAAGAAGCTCTACAAAGCTCTCCGTACGTTGCTAATGGCATTGTCAGCTTCGTTGCAGCCTTTGTTTTCAAACTAGAATGATGTCATGGTCGTTAATGTTCGTGTGTGATTTGTAGCATGAAGATAACTGCGTTCTATTTCTTGACTGTTTGGGAAAACGGTTTGATGTAGTGAAATTGTATCACAGCGTCAATAATTTTAGTGGCTGTTGCGAGCATGTCATAATTGTGAGGACTTCGTTGCAACTCAACTATCGTCAGCCACACCTCAGAGGGAGAGCTAATTAGATATGTTTCATATCCCTTGCGAGGCGGGATAATGTCGTTAATATTCTGAAGGTGATTGAAGCATGTACGAGGGAAAGTCGGGTACAGCAAAAGCGCATCCGTCCTCATATGGCCAACATTGAAGTGCCGGCAGATTTGGAGGGTCTCCTAAGTAAACCATATGATGCTGCGCGCATCTTGGGAACATATGAGCAGCCCCTTCATTCAAATATGTATCTGTGAAATTGAATCTCTTCTTCCTTTCATCACTTGTTTCTATTCCTTACAGCCATGCAAACGAACATGGTAAGTTTGGCAGCTGGCGCATGTAAAAGTGAAGCTGCTCTTGCACCTCTCAAGGGAGTCGAACGATGGCTCTTTTTTGTGCAATTATCAAAAGATATGCTTTCGTGCTAGCATTTTTGATGCTTGGAAGCACAAACTCATCAAACGTAGGTACTATCAATAGGCTAATTTTAGAAGAAGCTATTGCATCCATCTGAGGGAGTTGAAAGTCATTTGAACTTGGTGGTATTTACTAGCTTTCACATTAGAAGCGTTGGTAGACTGTGTGTGTGTGTATGCGTAACTTCATAGCGGTGATTGTATTGCGAAGCGGCTTAAGCGTCTCCGTTGTCTTTTGTGTAGATTTTACACCTCCCAGACACCAGAACAGCTTCAATAGGTAAGCCGGATGGTTCCAGATGTGGTACTGAAGGTTGTCCAGTCCGTTTTGATAGGCAGCCTTTGGATGACAGCTTCAATGCCGTTCTTTAGAGGAAGACCCAAGAATCAGGACATATTGGGGGTAGCCGCAAGAGTTGCAGCTGTCTGTAATCGTGATCAAGAAACGGTGGAGGTAGATTTGCGCATATTATGTGGTGATGGTTTTGCGCTGGAACAAATCGCTGAAGCTCTAATTACGGCTGGCGGTGACCGTGCGAAGGCAAAAGAAGCTCTGCAAAGCTCTCCGTACGTTGCTAATGGCATTGTCAGCTTCGTTGCAGCCTTTGTTTTCAAACTAGAATGATGTCATGGTCGTTAATGTTCGTGTGTGATTTGTAGCATGAAGATAACTGCGTTCTATTTCTTGACTGTTTGGGAAAACGGTTTGATGTAGTGAAATTGTATCACAGCGTCAATAATTTTAGTGGCTGTTGCGAGCATGTCATAATTGTGAGGACTTCGTTGCAACTCAACTATCGTCAGCCACACCTCAGAGGGAGAGCTAATTAGATATGTTTCATATCCCTTGCGAGGCGGGATAATGTCGTTAATATTCTGAAGGTGATTGAAGCATGTACGAGGGAAAGTCGGGTACAGCAAAAGCGCATCCGTCCTCATATGGCCAACATTGAAGTGCCGGCAGATTTGGAGGGTCTCCTAAGTAAACCATATGATGCTGCGCGCATCTTGGGAACATATGAGCAGCCCCTTCATTCAAATATGTATCTGTGAAATTGAATCTCTTCTTCCTTTCATCACTTGTTTCTATTCCTTACAGCCATGCAAACGAACATGGTAAGTTTGGCAGCTGGCGCATGTAAAAGTGAAGCTGCTCTTGCACCTCTCAAGGGAGTCGAACGATGGCTCTTTTTTGTGCAATTATCAAAAGATATGCTTTCGTGCTAGCATTTTTTGATGCTTGGAAGCACAAACTCATCAAACGTAGGTACTATCAATAGGCTAATTTTAGAAGAAGCTATTGCATCCATCTGAGGGAGTTGAAAGTCATTTGAACTTGGTGGTATTTACTAGCTTTCACATTAGAAGCGTTGGTAGACTGTGTGTGTGTGTATGCGTAACTTCATAGCGGTGATTGTATTGCGAATCGGCTTAAGCGTCTCCATTGTCTTTTTGTGTAGAGTATGCACATATCAAACCCATGAACAGCTTCAATAGGTAAGCCGGATGGTTCCAGATGTGGTACTGAAGGTTGTCCAGTCCGTTTTGATAGGCAGCCTTTGGATGACAGCTTCAATGCCGTTCTTTAGAGGAAGACCCAAGAATCAGGACATATTGGGGGTAGCCGCAAGAGTTGCAGCTGTCTGTAATCGTGATCAAGAAACGGTGGAGGTAGATTTGCGCATATTATGTGGTGATGGTTTTGCGCTGGAACAAATCGCTGAAGCTCTAATTACGGCTGGCGGTGACCGTGCGAAGGCAAAAGAAGCTCTGCAAAGCTCTCCGTAAGGCTCTACTTTATGTACTGGGCTACATCGGACCTCGGTTGTTAATGACGTATCATTCGTGCAATGAAGAGACTTTTGACAGCTACTCGTTTTTTCTCTTTATCAATGTTTTTGATCACCCTTTGTGCCGTTTGACCGTGTAACTGGCAACGCCTATTAATAATAACCTTTTGTACATCCCATCGATGCTCAAATAATGGATATCAAAATGCCTTGATTATCATGGCACTTCCTCAATAACCAGTGCTTTGAGCAAGCATTCCGATTTGGTGATGAAAAACTGCTACTTGCCACATCTTTTGCTTCACGGACAAAGGCTGACAACAAACCAGCACTGAGAAAAAAGCACCGGACTGGCTGACGGATGTTACCGGTAATATTCTGGGGAGAAACTAATCGTGTGAGCGACGAAGGCAATGGTCTAGTTTGACGGTGAACAGACGTCACAAATCGACTGGCTCACTAACGCCTTCGCCCCGGGTCCACAGTCTCACCGATCCAAAAGTAAGAAACATTCTTCGCTCTATACTACCAAAGACAGTGAAGAACAACTCCACCACATCACAAGGTCTGGCTTTGCGCGTCGGGATGATTGGTTAATTGACAAAGATGGTAACAATGCGTTGATTGTGTAAGAAACAGCCAAATGAGCTTTTGTGTAAATTGAAGTGGAATTAGTACATCAAGATGTGGTGCATATTAATAAAGAGCACCTGATAGGCGATAGTAGAGATGGTGAGAAGTGCGCAATAGAGAGAACGGAAAGCAGATGTAGGAACCATGGAGGGTCGCAGTGGTGGTCGGCGAATGATTAAAGACAGGGCAATTGACATAAGCGTCTGGTGGAAGGAGAGGGAGCGCACTCAGTAGCGAGCGTCGCCACGTGGCAGCGGTCCCCCGAAGGCCTCGCGAGCCGCGTCCATCCCGACATTGCGCACCACGGGGTTGGCAGCCAGACTGGTGGTTAGCTCCTCGCGAGCTTTTCCAAAACTCGCACCTGTCGATCGATACGTGCGGTGCACCTGAGTATGAGAAGGAAGGTGTGCATTAGCACTAGAGATAACAGGAAATGGGATGAATCCAAACGCCGCGATGGGACGTGTGGTTTGCGGTGACAACCTGCTTAGCGAGGTATTAAGGCCACCCCGAATACCAGATCTCATTAATTACAGGCTCAACATTGACTGCGCCTAGTGTTTCTAAGCGAGCGCACAGACAATGCCGAAAAAGCGAATCAAACATCACTAAACGTGAGGATAGGCCAGATAGGCGACTATGAACCACGCCCTTCAAGATGGGATGCAATTGATTGCGATTTAACCCGTATCTACACACGCATTTGACAACGTGAACTTTTATAAGTACCTACTTACAATGGTCTTAGAAGCAATAACACTTGCGATTTTCCCAAGTTATCTACACTAAAAGTGTCATGATCATAGCTTATCAATCCTACTACCGGTGTTTGGCTAAAAACATTTTGCGCGAAAACTTATAACCTCTCGCATCCATCCCTGACCCATTCCCACATTGGAGAGAGAACGACTCACCAGTACAAAGTAGTAGGAACAAGCAGCGAGTTCAGCGCCGAAAAGACAGGCGATGAGGAGGACGAAGCCCCCGACGCCGGGATGTGCCTTTACCACACTCAAGCCCACCAATAATCCGCTAGAAGGAGGCAGAAAAACACAGATCCCCTCAGCTTCACAACTAGTGGCCGTGGCAACCAGTCTGTGAAAAGACTCGTCTATCAGCGAAGTTGCAACCGCTATTATAGTATGCAAAACTGATAAATGATACCCGAACAACGCTAACATGGGTGACACCAGAATATCATCATACTTTTCTGAATTTTCACATCAGAGTGCAGAGGCGCAGGCATAGGCACAATGCCACCGGCACTAATCTCAAATGTAGTGCATTGATTAGTACGACTCTTGGTGAAAACGCAAGCCTACAAAAGTAGACCATTCAGCTTGTGCGCTCAGATGAAGAGGGCTTAGAGCGATTGCACGTCACGTACCACACACCTTAAAAACGTTCCATTTATTGCGGCATTCAAACTGATCGCAAATCGACACTCGTAGGACTACGGAACCGAGGAACAACTTTCTACTGTCTATTTCTCAAATTGTACATGTGGTACTTAAGGAAGTCTGACTTAATTGGCCCCTACTACTATCTGATTAAAAATTCTACTTATTAGTCGCCCTCACCAACACGAAAGTGTCCAATTTCAGCTTACCAAGTGCCCCAACTCGTGATGCCCAAAAATTGTATGAGAAGAATTATGCATTGAACGAAAAACACAAAGAAGAAAGCAAAGAAGTTGACGGAGCTGTTGGATCTAAAAAGAAAAGTAGCTTTGTTGGCAGATTACCAAATCAACTTCAATGTCTTAAGGACCAACAATAAAATCACATTTAAATATCCGTTACAAGGGGCTCGAAGTCGCTTTATCTCAACTGACTTCGAGAAATCAAAAAAGCCTTTCCAGATGGTAAGATGAATAGCGCAGTTAAAAAGGTCCTGTAATTCAAGGAAGACAATTTCCTTTTATAATGGTTTTCCTTCAAATTAACTTGAAAAAGTAGTTGACAGCAAAAAATCCATTACCTTAGTTCGGAACGCAAAGAAAACGCACATTAGATTTTAAAACGATGACTGTAAAGCGCTTGGAAGAAACCGTAGAAACTGTATATGTGAACCAAGTCGATTATGTGATTAATAAAACCCTTTCTTAACATTTTTCGGAAATATCTGGCTATTAAACAGAAGCTTAGGGTTGGTTTCAATGGCATAGCAAAGCAATGTTCGAACACGATTAAAAACATTGGCTTAAATGGACCTGTGAAAGAGGATTTGGAAACACGAGACTCACTTGAAGGCTTTGTAGAGGGGACGGAACCAGCAAACATAGGAGAGTGGGACGCAGAGAATGAAGATTAAAATTGACACACCAAAAAGGGTGCCCCCGGTGGGATCAGATGACTGAGCAAAGTAGATCACCCCACCGAGAATGTTGACGGCCAGGAGGATCGCGTACGAGATCCAAATGTAATAGCCAATGGTAACCAGCCGGCGAAACTCCGCTTTGATTTCCAGATCGATGTTCTGGTAAAAGCAAGGCGTGCAAGGGCAGAAACTCGGGAGCGGAGGCCAGTTCTTGCGCATTGCTAGGGGGACAAATACGCGAAATCGGAAACATGACAGTTGCGCACTACTCCACAATCTTACACAACCACCGCATTACAATGATATGAGAATTGATACAAATGAGATTCGAGATGCAGAAGGTAGGCTGAAGTTTAATTTACAAATCTCTCAATAATGGCAAAATTATAAATCAGTAACTAACGCAAAAGGTGTCTACTGAAAATAGAAAAGTACGTAACTCAGGGAATTGAAATATTGAAATTGAATTGAAATACTCCCATTAAAGTGAAATTAACAGTCGCAAATAACTCGCCATAGAAGCTAACATTTGGACCAAAAAACACAAACCTCAAAATTTAGTCAAAGGCATCGGAAAAATTACCATTATCACCATAAATCTGAGGAGTACGGTGAGCATGAACAGAATGGTCTACCTCTAAGCCAAAGTTCGTCTAGTTAAAAATAGTGAAAGGCAAAGCAAAAAAGATACCGAGAAGAACGGATAAGGTAAACTTTTCAAGGTGATTGGTGGATTTATATTACACTCAAAGCATTTTTTGGATTTTGATGAACAAAACCTTAAGATATAGTTGAAGAGTACAATTGCTTGAAATTTCCAATGGCAGTAACCTGGACCTCTGTTGTTGCGTAGCTCACGGGTAGCAAGTAAATCGAAAAAGGATACTTCTAATAAAAATCTGAATGTCTACGAATTCAACAAAATAGCTAAATAATGAAATGCGAGATATTCCCATCGAGATAAACACAGATATTTGGCTTTTGGAATCTCTATACGCAATATTAGAAAAACAGCACCAACCATTAAGGATGAGACAAGTGTTCAGATAAAAATAAATTATTTTGTTAAAAAACCCATCAGGTCCCACAACAGAGAGATATGTTATTTCAATAAATGGACAAATAAAACGTTTCAAATAAATACCGCATGTATGTATCAAATCGAGGCTAAACCATCTCCAAGTCTTAAAATTTCCCACCACAAACGACACCCTGCAAAGTAATCCAATCACTGGGCGAGGCCGAAATTGCACACACTGCGCCATTTACCCATCCCTCAAGCCCAATGCAGATGAAATTGGGAGTACATAATTTACAAACGCCAATTTTGATTACGAGCAGAGGGTGTGGAAGTGGAACTTCGGAAAATATGAGGGTAAATTTGACTCGTACATCAAACACCTCCTATTTTGAAAGTATAAAAGGAATGACGGAAAGAAGGGATTGAAGAACAAAGCTATCCTCGTATTTAACGACAAAACGATAAGCACCCTTTGTAATAAAACCCGTATGGACATTAAAGTTGGCAGCCTTAGAAACCTCTAAATACGCGCTTATTCATGGCAAATACAGTTCAAAGATAGACAACGCAGGAATGTTTGACCGAACCCGCCGAAACAAGCGCAACATCTAAATATCAAGCAAACTATTACAGCACTGGAACGCAGGTCTCAAAAATTCAATTCAACTAATCAGTCCATTAAACAAGAACACCATGAAGCAAAACATTTTTAAGATAAAATTCACCTATCAATTGTAGTTTTAAAGCGAATATAAAGAATAAAACTTGGTTTCAGAGAATATAAGATGCACATTGTGTCTATCCAAAAACATATTCATCATATTAGGGCTGGGGATGTATGTGAGCTTAACAGTCTACAAAGAGGATTACGAAAACACAAATCTAGCAGTTACCATCCACATAAGAACTGATGACCATCGCTTGAGCTTTAAGGAACAGTGGTAAACAAATTCGTACCAGCAAATTCGTGGAAGTTCATTTCATTTAGAAAACAAAGAAAGTTTATTGTGTAACGCAGAAACGAAGCTCGAGACGTCAAATAACTGCATAAATTAACCGCCAATGAAATCTACAACGGGGGACAGATGATACTAGGAGTACCTATCACGCATCGCAGAATGAAATTCAACAGATTCGAGACACGAGCTACAAAATACTAGTATCTAGTAGATGAATAAATAGCTCAGATGATAACAATAACAAACTTTCAAAACTACTGCTGCCATGCTTTAAACACCGGTTAATTTTACAAGACCGCTTGTGTCGGACATATAAAATAACGAAAGTATGATGGAAAGAGGAACTCAAGCTGCAAGATAGCTCCATTGCAAAAGAAAAGGGAACTCGTGATGCTAAGAGATATTCTGAACTTGAAGGAATAAAAATAATTCATCCACAGCAGAATAAAAGTGCATAGTGCATAAGATCAACGGTAGACGTTAAAGGAGTGGCCGTTATAAGAAATGTGCCTCACATCAGTGTGATTGAACATGCAACCCAATAAACATCATGAAATGCTAATGTGTCCCGTACGTGTCAATCCACCTGATTGGGCTGCTTGTTCCTCCAGTCTTCGATATTCTTCTTCCCTACGAGACAGTTCCGCGGCTCTTCGCTCGAGTTCCTCCTGGCGACGTTGAAGTTCATCGGTAGCTAGCTTCGATGCAGGCATGGTCGGATATGGCGGCGCGGTAGTGTTCGAGGACTCCTTTTCTCCACCAAAGGGGTTGTATCCTTCCAGCCCTTGGTCTTGAATTGTACTCAAGTTCGCCGGAGGACTAGGTTCCGCAAGTCCGCCAACCCCTGTGGCGCCCTACAAATTTAGTAAGTGTAAACGAGAACAGCTCATTAAAGCTTAATCAGAATAGTTCGAAATGACTGAATGTCTTGGAACGAATCACTCATGTATCTTCAAATCCAGGCTAATACGGCAAACAAAACGAAAAGTCAGCAGAATTACTAAATAGGGCAAAAAGACACAATCGATTACATTGGCAATATGCTGCACATATCTGACGAAACGTGTCGGAAGACACTCACCGGATCGGCAAATGGGTTCTCGCTTAAGCGACGATAGCTATCCATGACAAGCTATGGTGGCTAATCAGCCAAAGGGGCAAATTATGCAGTCGCTGTATTTGCAACCGCATCATCATCAGCAGCATATTTTAATTTAATGCGTACCTCCATATTTCTGTGCTGACTTGTTTTTTATACTGTAAATTATTATGCTTTTGAAAGCTCTTTATTTTTTAGGTCTAGCATTTGTTGTGGTTGACTTCTATTCAAGAGCTTATGAATAAATAATAATTAATTTGATATATAAGGAAAAATTTTTTGGTTTGCAGCAGGGATGGAATGCATGTTGAAAACAGACGTCTGTTAGAGATTTCAAAGATTAATCAACCCGTAACACGTTTACTTCTTTCGCGCCGCTAGTTTATCGCGAGCGGTATAAATTGGGATAGGAATACTGTAAAAGTCTGGTCCGCTTTCCGCTGCCACCAATATAGTGTTCTGACACTTCCTATAAGGAAAAAAGGTATGGACACTGGCATGAAATATATATATAGCGAACAAAAAAGGGTTTGGGCTGCTGGCACGGCTAGCCCAACCTGGCTAGGTAATATGGCCACCTAAATGGCCGAAATTGAAATTGGCAGCTAACAATTACTACGGTATCATTCGACCTCATAAATGTCACTGACAATGTTTCAATGAATACAGTTGGGTGGTTAACAGCTGTTATCCCATTCTGCTGAACGCAATTAAGATACTTGCCGAAGTTGAACGTTCTTTCCAACACGTCTGCCGGGAGATCTAATGCACTTTTTCCCCAACGATAAATACCAGTTCGCCTCTGTAATATTCAGCATCTGGTAGTAGATTTTACGGTACTTGTCCTTCTGCTCCGGTTTCAGCGGTAGACTACGCTGTTGTGCTGTAACCCGACATCCTGAGCAGTTACTGCTTAGCTACTTCCACAATACCTCATAATTCTACCGATCAGTCGAACAACCTCGAAAGACCTCGAGAATGTTACATGGCCTATACGGATGCGAGCGACTGAAGCGATACCCCCAGTCCGCCTTCCGCTTGTTTCTCTGGTAAACAAAGCGATGCCGATTACTTGGCATCATATCCACTTCCCACTTCCACGCTTACCTACAGCAGCCTTCGCCTTACCTTTTCCCATTATTATTACTATTCTTATTATGCTGCAAGGAGCCAACTTCTGTTGGTAGAATTTACAAGTTTCGCAACCCCTTTGATCAACTGCAAAAAACAGACCTCATTTGTTCCAAAACCTTCAATTAAATGCTTGAAGTGGATTCTTCTAGCCCGTACAACAAGAAGGAAATAGGTGTTACTTTTACTTTTTACTGTAAATAAGCAATGAGAATGTAGTCGATGTTCATGCGGTTAGAATACACCCTTGGGCGCTGAAGACTGAAAATAGGAAAGTGTTCTTAAATAAATTATGAAAGTGCAGCCACCTAAAAGCATGGTTAGATTTAAAATTCTGATGAGGATGTCACATATCAACAAGTCTTTCATCTGCTTAGCAGCGCAAATTGCACGCTCTGGGAGAGCACTATACCGATCACATAGCCATAGCGATCAGCTGCTGGTTTGTGCAGACAAAAGAAGCAGTAGCTAAGCCAATTTTTGGTGGATGGATCAAAACAAGTCAAGAATACACAGTTAAAGAAGTAATTATGCATTAGGACGGAAATATGTCTACCGGCGATCCTCTGGGTGGAGCCGTAAGACGGTAACTTTTACTTCGCGACCAACTCTGCGAAGATGACGATCTCCGCGGACGACCTTGTTTCGCCTTACATACAATGCAGTAAAAATACAAATGAAGCAGGGTTGATGTGCGAGAAATCTGCATTTTATCAGACCATATTTCTGGCAGAGTGTAATCCAATATATTTAAAACAGGACCCAGAGAATATGCACTACCTCGCTCATAAAATTACGTTGCCTGGTTAGCACTTTCAATCAACAACATCATAATGGGATGAAAATGGAAAAATTATCAAAATCCGGCCTACTAAAATCGAATCAGGCAGGTTAGTTCTGGCCTTGGGTGTAGGTGGAACTGGCGGTTGGGTTTTCGCTGCTGGCGTCGGCGGAGGTCGAATCCTCGGCAATGTCGGTATGGTGTGGAGCGAAGGAGGGGAATCTACGGATGAAGACGTTCCCATGCATTATAAGTGTGTTTTGTGGGAAACCTGAACGGACTCTTCACTATCAATAATTTTTATTAATTACAGTTGTACAGACTCTATGGACCATGTGTGGCTTGATTGTGAGGAGAAGATTAACTAATTTTTGATTTGTGGTAAAATATATGAGCATATACATCTGTAGGTTGACTCCACGAATGAGAAAATCAAACAAACACTAAGCTGCAGATCTCGTGAAAGAAACGTGTAGTAGCTATCCATCGTCCCTCACTTGATGAGATGTTTGAGAGGAGTGCGGTTCGCGAGAGACTACGTTCTGCCTCTGACCAACCCTGGGGATGTTGCATACCGAAGACACTGGAACTGCGGTGAATATCACTGCTAGAACTTTTGGGTAGGATTTCCAGTAAGCTCTGCTGCTCTGGCTGGAACGATGGAGAGAATAAGGGAGATAGGGCAATAAAGCGTACATGTTGAACCTTCAATAAATCCAGTTTAGAATGTATTTTTTAATAGATGTAAACATACCTTATAAAGTTGGTTTTGACTTTTGACTGGGACTAAAACAAAGTTCAATGAACCCTTTAACTAGGCCTCTGAAACCATGCCGTAGAGTAATATTATAAACACATTTAATTACGCTGGGTCTTTGGTCTCCACAGTTTAGGCCACCATAAATTTCTGTCTACACCACTTTTATTTGCACCTGATCGACTCTTTTGTGCATACCCAAGAAAGTCCATTCCCGACGTCAGTTACGTAAATACTATGCTGGAACGTTTACCCGTTCACTAATTTCGTTAGATCTCGACTTACCCAAGGACTTCACGTCGATATTAGACGCTGAAGTTCGCAAAAATGGACTGACACTTCTTTCAATTTGGACCTCTCGCCTTGGACTTGGATGAACCGCAATAACTTCAGGCTAAAATACATACCTCGGTATAAGCATAAAGTTTTGGCGACTCGCTAAGCAAAGCCATAACGCCACCCATGGTCAAAACTGTGCGTTGTCAATGCAGATTAGGGTCATGCCCAAGTCAACGCGTTTGATAGTTGATGTTGTAAAGGATTTTTGGATTATTGCAACTTATATGTCCGAGCAGGTGAGTTGGAATTGTTGGGTCATGGCTTTGAGATGCTATAAATTCTGTGCTTACTTTTGGAAACCGACATGGTGCATTCAACGATCAAACAAAGTGCACGCCCATAAGGACACTTAATATACATAAAACGCTTCACTTACAACATTTAATTGGGAAAAATACCCTTTCTTTAGCGGGCTAGTTGAGACTAAAAGCAAATGTATCATTTAAAACATAATTGCACTAGTAAATTTCACTGCCTCGCAATAGAATCACCGTTTTCCGAGGACGGTGAGAACGCCTCCGGAACGACGCTCCGACGCGACATCCGTCTGCTTACAGGGCGGAGTGAGGGCTGCGGTGTGATGGGAAGTGGCTGAAACGGGCACCGAAATCACCATGTGAGTAAAAGACACGGCAACGATGAGCCACTCTCACATTTAAATCTTTCAATACTGCGTTACTCACAACTTGAAGCTGAGGAAATGACTTTGAGTTTGGGAGTAGTGCTGGTTCTAAAAAGACATAGTTTTTACCAATTAATAAACATGGAGAAAAAACGCACAGAAGAGGACATTCAAAATGCGACACAGCCTGTTAAATAATCTACTGTCTGCCTTCTTATCTTTAGTGCTCATTTCTTCAAAACTTCCAGCATTTCACAGAAGAGAGTATTCCAAACAATCATTAAATGAGCAGAAGACAAATCCCACTTAGATACACCTTGGAAGTGAGCTGCGCACAACTACAACTTTTGGCCACTCCTATTTAGCACAGAAGTTATCCACAAGTCGAATTGCAAGGAGGATAAATTTTAAGGGTGGCGATAAAGACTGACAACTATAAAGGCAACGGTGAATAAAATGTAGCGACATTGACCTCTGGAATTGGGCGAGAGGAGACGCGGAATCTCGACGGCTGAGGAGACAGGCAGAGGATGGGAAGAGAGAGGGGGGCACAGATGCGAATCAGAGCGGTCAATAGCGGAAGTGGGTCGCTGTGCGCTCGTCTATTGCGCCGGCAGTAGAAGGAGGGCGGAAGAAAAGGGCATGTGAGCACGAGGCCGCGTTATACTCGCCTGCCATCGCACATTACATTGTCATTTGCCCATAAAGAATGCACTGTCGTGACACGACACGTAGGCCGCCTGACACTCTTCCTGCGTGTTTAGTCCAAATTACAAAACTTCCTTATGCACAGGGTCACCGCCTTGGTGCGGAAAAATACTGCCACAGCAGTGATAAGTTTGTTGTGATGGCAGGTATTGTGTTTCCGTGATCGAAGCAATACCTATCGGGGCGTATTTTATTAAGTGGCGGTAATTATGAGTTGTGGAGCTTACAAATACGCTAAAAGCATCTCGGTATAGAACATCACACTACGAACTAAACAGCATGGAAAAAAAAATAAGGCAATGCTGACGAGAACCGTCAATTTATGAGCATTCGAAACCGAGAGGAGCAGTGAAATAGTAGGCATGACAGAGAAATTTTCTAATTGTCCGAAAGTACTGGGAACATTGTGTTGAATAGACGTTAGTTCGGCGTACTAGCCTTACCGCCGGTAACAAGCTATCTTTCACGCCATTATCAGGGGGATTCTCAATGCGAAGGCTATCGTCGTCCTCCTGTAGTTTCGCCGGTTTACTTGGGGATCCAAAATCCTCCTTGTCGACCTGCTTCGGTGCACCTACCGAAGACCAAATTGCCGTCGTAAGAGACTTCTTTAGGGCAGCGCGAATGATTGGCTCGTGGACACAGAAGTGAGCTGCACGCAAGCCAGCCTTCTTGAAGCGATCTTGCAGGTCTCGTTGATTCCACAGAGTCTGAAGAAGAAAGCGCGCGAAGCGAACCGTCTTGTCGCGGTTGGAGGGCACCGGATCGGTGGGGTCAACGTAGAGACCCGTGTGCGCAATTGCCAGGCAAGGCTGAACTCCTCCACAATCAAGGAAAAGCCTAAAAGACCCACATAATTGAACTAAAAGAAGTAAAATAAGTCAGTAACTGAGAGTTATCGAATCATTTTATTACTACATTTATCCAGTAATAAATTCATGTAGTGAGAGTGTCTAACCTTTGCAATCTTTTAAGGTACTTTCATAAGCACCTCCACCATCCCAAATTACTTACCCACATACCGTCAATCGGTGCAAAAACTTGTTCATGAAAGGGAAATACTAGTTGAGAAGAAGGGACTGAGTAGCCAACTGTAAGCCTAATTATGTTTACGCAGGAAAGCTCAAGCGCAAATGCTTTATAACAACAAAGGAGTACGTTGCATAGGCACTGCGTAGAAAGCAAAGCCACTTCACTATATTCTCTGCAGAGTTTTGAATATAAAACGGCCTCAAAGGCGCGCAATGAAAAATGGATGACTCTACAGACAGAAAAGACGATAACTCGACGATGAGAAAGTTCGACAATTGCCACACCTTGCAAGCGTACTACTCAAGGAACCCGTTTTTGGCATGTTCTGACTGCATTAAGAGGGAAATCATCAAAATTGCCATAGAGTCTTACGAAAGGTCCGGGGGAACACCTCGGATTTTCTATTGAAATCATCCACCTTACCGACAAAAATCGCAACAGCAGGAATATTGGGACCTACTCAAATGGGTGAGCACTTTGACCCCCATTGGATGCAGCCACTTGGCGCAGCCCGATCATGTGGGAGGTTGTAGCATTACTTCAAGCAGTTGGGAGGTCTGATGACTGATGACCTTGTGCGGCATTGGGAAATGAGCTTGAAAACCACTTCATTAAAGCAACTTTTTACAGCCACCTGCATTAAGCAGACTTGAAGTGTTCCAGGTTTTCCTTCATATGGTCCCTCAACCTTGAAAATCGAAAGCATTCATGGATGGATGCATATTACTGCAGGGGATGAAGATCTATCGCCTGTGGATTAAGTCGTTCGGTTCAGCTGCATTTCGGCCACAGTTGATGTAGCCAAATAAAAAGGTTTAGGATGTCAAACCAAAGTACAGTAACTGCTCCTCTCAGTGATAAATTACAATGGCACTAGTTTCAAAACGGTTCGACTTCTCACATTTTAGAAAGCTAAAACTTGACAAGTAGAAACCTGAATTGTCTCACTAGCCACTTGCTGTCCATTCCATCCATACGGTGGTCAGTAACATGATAGAATTTGAAGTAGGAAATGAAATTAGTTTTCATAGGTAAAGTAGTGCAATTCAAAGATAACGTACTTCTACCTTATTGATGTAGGGGATAATGACTCCAGAAAAATCTGCTGATGCCATCAAAAGCGTAAATGGGGAGGCTATTTCATTTCAATCGGATGAGAGAGTCTCTGACGTATGTGCCCTAATTCGAATTGTAGATATTGACTTCAATATCCGACAAATGTCAATGATAAATTCATCTTTGACAAGGTACTTCGGCAACATAGGACCCGGCTTCAAAGATGCTTTTATTTGCAAATACTAACTAATGGGAATGGTGAAAGAAATTTTAGCACAACACACGAAACTCAGTGCTAAGATTAAATTGTTATACATGAGCACAATAGCAAAGCACAATAAGTTCGCCTTCTGCCTAATAATCGGCATCTAAACACAGCAGTTCACCTCCTTGAGTAAATGACGTCAGCCACCATGCTTCTGGCATTCCATTACATCAGTGCGGGAACCATAAATAGGCCTCGAGACCACTCAGGCTTAAAACCCCGGCATTGATGTGAGAGGAGAGGAAGAGAGCACTCACGAGGCGCGCTCAGAGTTGGCCTTGACAAGAACATAGAGGGTGGCAAGGATGGCGGAAGCAGTATGAAGACTGACGATATGGTGAGTAGGCACGACAATCTCTCCATCGATAGTACTGGGAGCCTGCAGCACCGGTAGTCGGGCGATCAGGAGGCGCATCGCATAAAAAGCCACTAAATCCCGCAGGCTCTCCTCTTCCGCCACATTTCTCAGTGCCGTTGCAGTCGTCAAGACAACGCCGTCATCTTCCGATATCAACGGAGCCGCCAGAACTAGCACATTATCGCCGCTACGAAACTTGACAATGTAGGCAGATACAAAGTTATCTTTTGGCAAATCCTCTCAGATCAAAAAAAATGATTCGCAAAAAAAATTGTGCAAAGTCGAAGGCCTTACAAAGGAGCGAACTTCCGCACTGGGTTCCCACTCGCAAGCTGTGAGATTTTGAATAGCGCCTGCAGTCGCCTCCAAAATAACAAGATTTGTTGAGTGACGAAGGATAGCAATATAGTTTTCTATTAGGTCTTGCGCCCAAAGCAGCCGACTACCCTGAATCGACTCCAAGTTTGATGGTGGCCTGTCTAGATAATCGGGCCCTCCACCCATCCATATATTGGTTGGTGGTGTCTTCCTTAAATCTAAGAATACAGAGGAACACAAGGCTATTACCACTGTCGTTCAAAGCTTCCTTCTACTTTCTGAATATTCGAATGTTAAAGAAATTTAGAGTAAGCTTAGTCCCTCCAGAATTAGAATTACCACAGAAAGCAGTTGACAAGTAAGTTAATATTCTGTTTCAAAAAAAATATGAGCAAAGCAAAAGCAACCACAAAAAACATACTCATCACGATACCACGTCGATGTCCTTTCAAACCTACGCATGGACGCTTAAACCCAATTCTCTTCTCCGTCATAGGAGTTGTAGCTGCAACGGAATAAGCCGCCTCCCGACGTACAAGATAGGCAGGATCACGCACCTCCTGCAGGGCGAAGCTCAGATTCCGCAGAATGCACACACAATTCTCTAAAGCTTTCCCATCATAATCATAATTCTCGACACATTGAGAGCAAATGCAACTGAGAGCAGCCACCAAACCCATGGTTTCACGAAGACGATGACGACATTCTGCGTCTTCGACAAGAATGTTTCTGTGAGAACAAAATTACAAAGCGCACAATATCAGATGAAGTGGATGATTATCACAGCATTCATGCAATAATCACACAAGATGAAATTCTACTGCATCAACATTAGGAAAGAGGAGCAAAGCACGACAGTTCGTGAAATTTTAGATTACATTGAAGCGTAATAATTGGCGATTTGAAAACCATGCCACTAACTCAAATAAGGAAAACTTCCGGGATCTACCGATAATATGAAATACGCACTGTTATCCCATTAGCTAAAAAACTATACAGTGGACACCTTATCGTTCCTGTTGCGTAGATGAAAGTTGGGCGTTCGTAAATCACTGCAGACTTTTGACTTTGAATTGAGGTATTTGCATTTTGCGTGACACCTGAATAAGGCAAGACAATATTCCTAATCAAGCACGGCAACCCATTTCTACTAATGGTGTCTCTAAACTCGGGGTACAGCGATAAATTGCAGAGTGTAGCAGTAGCAGATTCGACGGTAGCAGTATTCAAACTCATTGAAAACCGCGATGTTATGGTATCTTCACTCGTATTTTCATTCAATACAACAAGCAAATTAGAAATCACTGACGCATCATCCATCATTTTCTAGAAAACAGTAAAACCTTTATGTCATTACCCGAATCTCTGGCGTACACTCATAAGACAAGTTGCGCAATGTAAAAACGACATATTTCTTGACTTCTTGAATGGAAGAAAGGAGCAATCCTGAAAGAACCTCAATACCACCGAAATTCCTGTAGAAAAAGAATAAATCAATGTATTTCAGCGAATGTTCAAATAATAAGGTTAGAGTTCCTCAAAGAAGCACACAACTTACGCAAATTTCCCCCTGACTTCAAGGTTTTGAAAAGATAAATGACAAATGTAAGCAGATGCAGCGACTACTTCGTCAGAGGCACCTCGCACAATTAAATCCAAGACATATTTAATTTTTTCATCACTCACAGTACCAGCCAATTCAATCTCTTTTAGGGTAGGGTCATTTTGTTCTAAAGCACGAACATTTATCGATGGACTCACACAAACCCCCTACGGAAAAATGAGCTTGGGAACAGCCCTCAAGTTTAGAATTAATTTCAAGCTCAGTAAAAAGTTGATCGCATGTGCCATCGCCAGAAGAGCTGCCCAAATAGAAATGAGCGGAACGAGCAGAGGGAGAACTTTGGGACACAAAATCTGCATAATTTCCTGGGGTAGGTGATACATTTGATGACGAGGGGTTATCGTGGCAAAGCTTCATAGCGCAAGTTTCCAAAAAAAAACGCTTCGCAATATGCTCAACACTAAAACTGATGCAAATATCCAATCAACTAATTAAAAAGATCCATTTAAGATAATCGAAACACAACAAATTAACAATTAAAGTACTCAAAGGCTGCGAACAGTTGGATTAGTGTAATATAAGAAAAATGAGGAAGGGAAAAATCCAATCGGAGGGAGTATCGACAAATGCATCCAAGAAAAACAACGATCCCCACTAGTAAAACACTATCGTTCAGAGATAGAATAAGCAAACATTTGCCAAGGTCACTAACCTAAGATAAGTTCGCTAAAAATGCCCTCTTTATACTTGGTGGTCAAAATCAGCCCAAAAATGATAAATACTTCTAAAGAATAATACAACTATCAAGTTGTTGTTTAGAGTACTAAATATAATCTTGGACAGCCTTTTCGCTTTATGCGACATAAAAACTTGCGCAGATTCAGTCCACTTTATAATTAACGAACTTCACAGGCCTACAGATATTGCTTGCACGTGGTTGCTCAAAAAATCTCTGTGGCGAAAAGGTGAAGGCTGCCTCTTTATAATACTCACAATTATATAACGAATATCCGTATGGCCGCCTTTTGAACTTGAAAAAGGGTAAGTGGAATGGGCCTACATGTTCAGTGCTTGACACTTCAGCCCTCTGTGGGCGTTGTGGTGACCGTTTTCTTCGGGATCTTCCCGGATTGGACGTTACTTGTATTGTCCGTCTATTGCTTCATAATAATAGTTTTACCGCGATTAATGCTCGTTTAGCACTACTTTGCAGTGTTTTGTAGTCTTAAACCTGATCAAGAAGTTTCTACAGTTTGAGTTGACATTGATATTTTGCCGTTAGGCTCTTTGATTCTCTCAAGTGCGCGCTTTCCATTTGAATCATTGGGTGTGGTATTGTTGTTTAACTTATTTCTTAATTCCATGGGAGCCCACCTTTACTAGCTTTTAATGTGAGCCTATTTATTCGCAGGCTATGTTCTTAATCGCTTGTGAACATTTTGTTGCGCTTTTAAAATCGACACCTTTGGTTTCTTTTCAGTCCATAGGCTAAGCTGACAAAATTTCGGCTGCAGTACTGGTAGTACCCATTTTGCTGGTCGATTAGGACTTTTTTGTTATTCCTTTCTACGGCTTTGACTTGTTGATTATCTAGTACTCTTTGAGTTCCTTACCGAACCAGGTAATAATTTTGTAGTTGTTGGAATGCTTAGCTGCGTTGGATTTACTGAGAATTTTCTTACATTCTGTGGACAAATATGTTGCTATCTTAACTTTTAGCAATTTAGTAGCAGAATGCTAATCAAATCGGCTAATCGACTCAATTCTCACTCCAAACGTGAACGTGAAAATGGTGACCGTAAGCACGCCTCCTGTTCTTTTAAACTTATTTAGCTTCTGGTGATTCACACAAAGAAGGAGGTGATGTGTTTGATCCTGAAAAGTGCTTCTCTATTCTCTAATGATAACGTTTTGCAGGGAATACCTTGAAAAATTGGAGGCGTTTGCCACACAGCTGAAACAGTTGAATGAAAGGGCACATCCAGGTACCGCTAAAGGCATGATCATGCACTACTTTAGAATTCTGCAAATCCTCTAAAAGAATAGAAAATTGGCTTGCAGATCAGAAACTTCGTAATCAAATTCTTCACGATTACAAAATCGATGAAATTCACAGCCAATATGAACGCGAAATTCGTACGTGTGATCGCGACTGTGCAGTAAGCATTTGCTAGTTTATGCGAAAACCTTATTACTAGACTGAAAAGAAGAAGATTCAGGAATATCTAATTGGTTTATGCGAGGATTTGAAACGTCGACTAGAGCATGACAAAAAATGTATTGAACTTACCACCACAGGAGGTGAGGTCTCTATTTTATGGCTAGTGTGCTCGAATTTCCCGTTTTTCGCCTATTACAGTTGCTGTATTTTGTCCCTGGCTTGTAGTACTTCATTTCATTTTGAAATTGCCATCTTTTCTTCGATCTGTCAATTCATTCTGTGTTTGTAGACGTTCTCGAATTAAAGCCAACAGTAACGCGCAAGCTGCGTCGTCGAGCACCTGAGGTACCATCCTCCATTGTCGGTTCGGGGATCGTAAGTGGCGTTGCTGGAAAATTCGGCTATTGGGGTGATTTGCATCTGTACTCACCCACATGGTCTGTTGCCATCTTAAATGCCTCTACCAAGTCCGGCCTTGAACTACCACCGAGTCCCTGTCCTAATAGTGGCACAGGACAGGAGAACGTTGAAGATGCCGTTTGCCACGCCGTTGCTCCACCGCCTAGCACCTTTGGTAATCTATTTGGTAGCCTGGGTGTCAATGTGGAAGACGGAAGTAGTCTCTTGACTCACTTGATAGCTTCTATAAGTGCCTCTAATGCAGCTGGAAATGGACACGGAGATTCTGGTGTCTTATCCACCTCCGGTGTGTTATTCACTCAGTCGGCTCTGGCCAGCACCCTGGGATGCATTGGCAACACTGGCTCAAACTCATCTGCTGTAACTTCGGTTGCCGCCGTCATGGTCCCAGGGCTAACTGGCTTAGCTGGGGCTCAGCCGCCAAAACGACGGAAACAGCAGAACAACCAACCGCTAACCCAATTGAGTCTACTCTTGCCAGAAAACGATATCTACTCGGATCTTACACTTATTCATAGGTTTGTTCTATCCATATTTGCGAATGTATTAATGTTTTGTTACTCTTTGTAAACTTATTCCCTTTTCACTACTGTACTTTCATATACAAGTCGTATTCAGTTGAAATTATCAAATCTTTATGAGGTAGTTAATACTCATTCCAATTGAATGCATGATATATCTCATAAGGCGACGATAGGGGATCTTCTTTAAATTTGTTGTTTACATCTGGTTAAATAGGACATGCGGAAAGCCGCCTTCAAGTGGTGGCATGAAAAAGCACTGTCACGAGGCTGGCGTGGGGACTGGGGGCACAGTGCGTGGCGTCGCAGGTGCGAACAGTCCCCTTGTAGTGGGTGCTCGTAGCGAGGAGACGCATTCGAGGCGACGCAGTGGTAACACAGATAGCGGTCGAAGAGAACAGCACCATCATCACCACCATCACCACACCCACCATCACGACTCCGGATCCCGCGAGAGTGGCTCCAATAGCCCTCTCATCTGGATTGATGATGGTCGTCTTTACATCGGGCAGTCATGGTGGGTTTTCAGCGGCTTTTGCTCTCTCCTAAATCAAATGAAATAACCGTTTTATAGCTTGATGCACTGTGATAGCCATAATAATGTGTCCTCCGTAGTTACCAACAAGGAACTCCCGTCTACCTGGAAAGCCACGGATGCAACGGCACGGTGGTTGCAGTAGGTGCGCAGGATGTTTCCATCAAGCGAAGTTCAGACACCGGTATTATGCGCATCACCGTTCAACAACTCAAACTTGGCCGTTATGTCTTGGCTCCGCTACAGTCTCGACAGTAATTTTGTCCTCATGTCCCAAATTCTAGTTTCAATATTACTTTCCTATAAGATTGATTATTCCAAATCCATCCTTCATAAATCATGTATCATTTTAGAACATCCGCTGTAACCATGCTTGTTTTGATATCTTAATGTATTGGACAATTTCAACAATTCTTCTGTGTATCTCATTCTCTTCATTTCGACAAAGTAAAGTGTAATCAATTGTTATCTCTTTGTAACCACAGGAATGGTTTTTTGTAAAGGCCTATTAAATGGAGATGCCATGACACGCAGACGACATCCCATTTGCAGATCATACCATTCCCTGATACGGTCAACGTCATTGAAGCTTCACAGATTTTATTCTAGCAAGAAAATAGGTGCGTGGTCTCGAAGTTTACGAGAAAGTGATCTGACGTTTTGGCAGGTAACTGAGGCGATTGATAGCATATAAACGTAGAGGCACCGTGTCGTGGTATTTGCTTGACTGCGTATTGAGCCACGCGCACTCCTCAGTTTTCATCGCTCACCCCCGCTCTAATTATTTCGCGCTTCTGGCTGTTTCTAGCCAGCTGGAGCCTCTGTACTTCTCCGAATTCTATGTCGATACGGCTCTTCACGAAGTCGGGGTAAGCGTGAGTCATCGGAGTTTGCCTCCACGTACGCGTCCTATGTCGTTGATGTCGATTTTACAGTCATTCTTTTCGTGATTACCGTTATGTGGTACCCCTGAAGCATAGTACAGCATAGTATTTGCTACTGGTTCTGCATACCCATTACAATGCACTATGTGAGAATCCATCTTTTCTCTACTGTATGTCCAATTTGTTAATAAGGTGGGTTTCAACCCACGTCAATGCGAGATAGAACTAAGAACCATATTGGTTGAATCTTGAGAATCATGTCAACAAGAGTGGGGCAAGTGCATTTAAGATGTGTTAGGCTCATTTGAAGACGTCTCGTCGAAGGTTTTGTCTTGTATAATATCGGCGTCTCTTGCAGCTGTTGGTGTCCGTGTTCCTACCTCGGGCTCAAATAATCCCGTGTTCCACCTGAGAAGAACCTCCACAGCGTCCACAAGACGGCGAATATCGTCTCTCACGAGTGGCACTGAGCACATCTGACAAGCAAGATCTGGTTGATTCTCGATGTAGCTATGATGCAAGTAAGACGGTAATGAGTTATTCGCACAAGAACTGCCATGACTTTGACGGATGAAGGGTAAATAAGATCAATTCGCAAGCACCAATAAGGTATTTATCAAATTCACCGCAGAGGAGAGTGACTTACGACATTAAAGTTGTGTACGTCATTGGAAAATCACAATTGGGGCAGAGCGCTACGTCTTCCCTTACGACGTGTTTACCCTGAACACAAAATAACGAAACGGCAAATTTGGAATCCAAGTGATTGACACCTACGTTAGGATACTAAATGTCGTGGCAGGGTTTTTGGCTTTACGAAGCCGAGACCATAGGTTTATCCGAAATAGGCAGGCTTCGCAAGACTGATTCGGTTAATTCCTTAGAGTTGGCATTTGTTTTAAAAGCAATGAAGTTTGTTAGCGGTTATTAGCACATTCGCATTGGGGACAGGTGAATTGAAATTATTTGGCTCAAGAAAAGGAGTGTTACCGTAAGAATGCAGTAGGGCAGGTGGGTTCGACAAGATCCACAGGTGAGCTCGTACTCGGCCACAGCATCAGAGCAGAAGGGGCAGGGGGAGGCGGAGTTAAGTGTCTCTGCTTCTTCGGATGAGAGCTTCTCTGGGCGGCGCACGATGCCCTCGAACCGGCGGCGGTAGCGCGGATCTATCTTTTCTTTGTACTCGGCCCTCAGCAGCGTCGAGGCGTACGTGAAACTTGTGTATTTTAGGTTTACTTTTTGACATTCGATTACAGTGCTCGACAAAATCGGCACGATGTCTAGTGCGAAGACGAGTAGGTGGCTATGATCTCACTTCACTTTGGAATACAGAAAACTGCATCCAACTTCTCGATATTATTTCAAATCTGGTAAAGCTATGTATTCATAGTTTGTACGGGAATGCAGCATCAACTCCACTTGTTTTCATAAAAGTAGTAAACTATGAGGTATACTGGAACTAATTGGACGAGCATAATCTCTGTAGATGAGCAGGGGGTATGCCGTTATCAAACGTTACTTCACTCACGCGACGGAAATTTGCTGATATTTTGAGCGATGCGAATGAGCAGTCTGGCAGCTATCATGTGGTTACCAAATTTGGCATGAAACTATAGAGGAAATAGGAAAAAACGGTTAAATGTCTGACCTCATGCATATGAAGTTGGTCGAGAAAATACCTGGAAAATCGTATGCCTAGAGTACATGCATGCATTACGGCAGTGCTGGACTTCGTCAGCTTCCGTCCATGCTTTATCAAGATATTGTAATAATTTGATGTTATGGTGCTCCCTTCAAGCTGGCCACACAATAGCAGAGTCAGATTGCAATTACATGCCCCTGTATCATTCTTGACACAGATTTGCTTTCTCGAGTGTTTTATTTGACTTCTATTGGCACTGGTGCGAATCGACCAAAGCTTCAGGGAAAAGTATGAACCTATATCAAAACAGTTGCACGAAAACAATGCAGAAATCTATGTTAAGTAACGATAAATTACGGCAGAATCGTTCTCAAGTGTAAAGAAATCCGACCTTTATTTAGATTAGGACTGAAAGGATCCATGTGAATGAGGCGTTACCTTGGCCAGAACGTAGGAGTGAAGGAGGCTCAAGTTATCCAACATTTCGGCGGGAACCTTGATATGCTGTTGTCGCAGCTCCTGCACCATGGAGAAGAGGAGGTCGTGAGCGCTACGATATTTCCCACTCGATTGTTCCTCACGGGCAACTATCACAGCAGTGCGCGCGGCGTCGCGATACTGACGGAGAGCCATGTAGAGGCGGAAGAGGTGCCGCAGGTCCTTTGTGATACCATCTGCTTCGCCCGTCAGATATGTAATCACCATATTAGTCAACTTCTTGTCTCTTGCCTCGCCCACTGCCTCTATGGCTAGGTCCAGCGCTGACGAGGTGTCCGAATGGGGCACTCGAAGCAGGTGGCGCACCGCCTGTGTTTATTTCATCTCAATTATATTATAGCGAAAGTTAATTGGAGGTGCGTCTATAACTGAGATACTTGTAATACTGATGTTATAGCAAATTCAATGATACTTGTAATGTTTGGTAGCTCTTCATCTCATACCGAACCAAGGCCCTGCGCAAATGCATGACATTTGGGAGCATCAAACTGTTTCAGAAAGGATTTCAAAAATCGCAACTATAAGGCGAATTGATTGATATCACTAAAGTACGATTCGGCTAATGGAATGTTCCAAAAGTAACACAATACTAACGTACTTTTGCGTACTGTTTGGCGTATAAAAAGAATTTCCCGGCGAGCAGAGAATTCCTTTCGCACTCAAAGTGAACGGCGATGCTTTTGTATTCATCGGGCGATCCATCTCTCCCTTCAGATGTAACACAGATCGTCGGTAAATCCATCCTTTATTTTTGCAAAGACCTAATTCTTCAACATAAATCTTGGACAACGGACTGCGTTCGTAGTTCTACCACGATGGCTTCCATCATTGGCACAACTGTTTCAACTTCATATTTTAACAGACAATAATAGTAAGGTAGCCGCTTAATTTAGTACTTGGTTAGAAGTATTGACTGAAGTGTTGCGCAGTGCCTGATAAAGTTTGCCAACAAAATAAAGAGTAGGGAACTGCATGGTACGTTTTTGTGTAAAAATGTATTACCACCAAATTACAAAGTTCCAATCAAAATTAAAGCCCAATTTTAAAAGCATGTAATTTGGTTGAGTTTTAGTCGCATTTAGCGCTGGAGAGTGGTGTGGTGACCCACCTATTACGCTGGCGTAAACCTCCATTTTGCGATGTTTCAGAGCAAGCTCATAAGCAGCATTGTTGCATTTTGAAAGTACGAGGAATTGGATAGCAGACGCGAAGTCGCCCACCTTTGCGAAGTACTGGGCTACTGCCTTTGCTGCACCCACACTCTTCGTCTCCCTCACCACTTTCACTGCCGCGGTGGGATTGTTCATCTTATCAAGGGTTAATCTTCAACACATTGATACAAGTCAGTGCACGTCTGGCAATATGAATGCTAACGAAAGTTAAATTTTGAAACCATTTGTCCCTAGGCTAAAAAAACTGTTACCAAAAGGGATCCTCTCAATGAGATAAGCATTAAGTATTTAGAGGTTGACTTGTGTGCATACCCAACAGCTTGAGCGATTCCCTGCTCCAGTGAAACCACCCATAGTTTTCAGAAAACCTCCGTAGGCAAAAAAAGTTATTTGAATATGAAAAGTGTCTACGTACATCGGTGTTCCGTAGCAAGCATGCGTCTTCGCACGCATTCTTTGATGAGATTTTGATAAAATGAAGCAGGCATTATAGAAACGAAAAAAGCTACTATGTGTTAGGCAGACCTCCTAGCCATGGGACGTCCTTTTGGTTTTCAGAAAAGTTCGATTCGCCATTACAAGCACCTAGCTATTGGCGGCAGGCCACAGTTGATCATGCATCCTTTAACGGGAACCAGTGCAGGCATCAACAGAGCAAAATTGAGGACTTTAACAACTTTTATTGTCGTGGAAAAATCAGCAACCAAATTTAATCGGGAACATGCATTAAACTAGCCAAACCATGCTAAGCTCATTAACGGACATTTCAACATACCATAGAAAACTTTGGTCATCTATATAAAAGTGGCAATTAGCAAGCTCACCGAACAACGGATTCCCAGTCCTTGGCACTTTCGTAGGCAGAAATAGCCTCCACATACGCACCACTCGATTCTCTCGCCTTGGCGTACTCCAGATACAACTGACAGGAAGCCTTTGTTGTGCACAGCAGTTCACCCGCCCTCTTATAGTTTTTCGATTTGAGGTAGACCGCAATCGCAGCATCCACCTGTCCGGCGGCTTCATGAAGAGTTGCTGCTTCCGGCCATTGCTAGGGGCCAATAAATTGTATTACCTTTCTCAGCAGTACATCAGCATAGCTTACGGGAGCAAGCAACGCAGTTAAGCAAACCTCACTCGCAACACTGGTAAAATCCCCAAGTGTGGGGTAAAATGTGAGCGGAGGTGGGTTTATATATTTGTGATTGGTGTTATGAGGTCATCTGGAACTTAAATTGCAGTTTTCTGGACATAAACTATGGGCTCACTCTTCTATTTTAACATATGACCAACCAAACCATTTGTAAATTTTTGTTTGCGGAAGTTAAATGCTTCATAATTTAGTACCCGCGCTTGCTCCAGAATTGATGCGCATTCCTTTTTAAGAGCTAGACTGGGACTTCTCAGTACCATGGCCAGGCCCCTAAAACAAAGCGAGTCATATAAGCCAATGTTAGTAGATAACGCACTATTAAGAACAACTTTTATTTGAGATCTCTTACAATTTTTTGAGGTACTTAAGGTTCTTTTTCGGTCAATACCTTAACTTATTTAACTGTTTTCAATTCTGTCCACAGTGCCTAACTGGTCCATTACAAATCAACTCAAAAGCAATAAACTGCGCAAAAAAGTAAAAGCACATTGATCAAGTCATTAATTCAGATGGTGTTTAATTAAATGTAAAAGTAATATGTCAACGATCTGATGGATAAGACCGTATTTCATTGCAGATTAACAGCCGTGCATTATAGCTCCTAATTGCAATTATATCATACCGCTTATAGTCGCCAAGACGAATGGTATTTCTGACGACCCCTGCGTTGCAAATGGCTACGTGCTCATCCCACTCGTCGAACTTCCAATCGCCAAAACCGGCGCAGCCACCATTTAGTAAAACTGTGGCCTCCGCCTCGTAGGTACTATGGTCTAAATCCCTGTCACTGATGTTTGGACGTTCCAGGGCTCTTTCATAGTACATAAGGGCATTCACGTAATCTCCAACGCATTCTAGCTCGAACGCGTACTCTCGACTGATAAAGGGAATCTCATGGGGCTGCAGACTCCTGGCTAACTGTAGAGCAGCATCCCAGTGCAATAGATCACGGCGCATCTATGGAGTACACAAATAATCTCAATGGCGCCACAACCCCAGTTCTGCTCCTGCAGGCGGTGTCACTAACAGTGAACGACTCGTCGTGTAAAAATATGATGCTTTTAATACCAAATAGATTAATAGCCAACCTCTAGAGCCGCCTCAGGCTTGGAAGATGCAAGGAAGAACTCCTGCGCATGGTTGAAGTCACCAAGAAACATGCAAACATAGCCATACAATAACTGTTTCTCTTCAATGTTCATCAGCCTTTGAATCACAAGTACTGAAGCACAGTCATTTAGTCTTCGAAAAGCTTGGATAGCTGGAAAATAGGAATCACGTTCAAATATTAGTTTCAACTGGTGGACACCTTCATCGCTTCCTGACTTGTTCATAATCAGCGTTTAATAAGAGCACGTCTGCCTTAATTTTGAGACATTTTGCGGCATTAAGAAAGTGTGCTAGGGGGAGAGGCATTTTCAAGCGCAAATTCAAGAGCTAATTAATTTTACCTAAAAGATTATTTAGCCCGCATATACGAATATCTTCAAGATATCGACATTACTAAAAGTACGCTTATTGGATGTGCATTATGTATAAGGGCATATTAGACACCACATAATCAGAACATACCGATATCAAATTCGAGACAAATGGTGCAAGCTCTGGCAAGCTGATGCCATCGTAACGGCAGTTGAATTAAGTCGGAGAGTATCAAAGCATCTTCAAAAGCACCCGCGTTTAGGGCATTCTCGAAATGCGTAATAAGCTAAAAAGTTTAAAGGTATAAAAACAGTTGCAATGACTCGTCTTCCATCTGTTTACTTTTTAGCAAATCCAGTCACGATCCTTATCGCAAGGGCAGCGATTATGATGACGCTACAGACGATGAATCACGAAGTAAACACGAAGATTTGCAGGACTGTTCCCCAGCATTAAAGTTAATTTGCATAATATACGTTGCCCAAAGGCAGGTTAAGTTATTGAAGATTTTGAAACAGCAGTGCTTCCAGCTTCAACATTTCCCATTTTAATTTGTTGCTGGCAAAAATGAAACACTTTTCCCTATAAGCCTATGTTAGCCTCAATGTTGAATTCAATAAGTTTGACACTTGCAGCAGCAGCTTACACCATCGTCTAGAAGTTTACTTTTTTCGCCTTGAAATTTCTCCAGCTTCGTGTGAGAGGAGACCTGCTCAGTACCGCGCCCACCCAAGTCATTGTCAGAAGCAGAGTCAGGTCCTGCTCGGAAGGTTTTGGCATACGATTTCGTGTAGTTCCTGAATGTGTGGCTGGGAAGAGTGGCGTGAGCTAAACCACCACTTTGGGTAAGGAAACATACGTCTTCGGCGAAAAAGCCAAGAGGTGTGTAGTTGGGAGGTAGGCGCATACGGTCGAGCAAACGACATTCTCCGTCTAAAAAACAAATAGACCAATTTTGGTTTTGGATGAGGGCGTTCATTCATGAAGCAACTAGGTCAAAATCCACTAGTGTTTTTATTGAAACGCACTTTTCACTTATCTATATATTTTTGTTTACTGTCTCTAGCTTACTTTACGTAAGTACTCGCACTTGTGGCTAAAATAAAAACATCCATAAGTGTTGGTGGCTGTATTTTAAGCCAAGAATCAGACTTATTTTTGCGTTTTAAACAAGCCATTGGTATCCAACAGCTACGACGAGACGTACACGCAGCCCTTCGAGATGACAGAACGTGCCTTTGCGTGGATGCAGCCTGAGAAGGCTTTTTTTCAAGTGCTAACAAATTCATATTTCCATTAGTTCCTCCAACTGACGACTGACTGCAATTTAGCGCGACTGGGTTTGTGCTGGAAAGCAGCATTTCGCGGCCCTGCCTAGCACATTCCTCTTCAGAAAGCAATATGCTTGCGGCAAAATATCGGTAAATTACGAGGAAATCCTTTGAAACGGCCATTAGTAGAGGCTAAATCAAAGTATAACCGCACTTTATTTTGCACAAACAACGAATAATTATAGCACATGCCTTTGCTAATATTGCCGACAATTGGGCAGATTTCCATGTTACATACAACGATGCTTGTAGGCTTTAGTTAAATCACAAATATACACATCAGAATAATGCCAAAAAATCAACTTGCGTTCTCGCAATCATCAGAATTCCATAGAATGCGACTTGTATCAACAGGAGAGTTAGGAACTTCTACAAGGGTTGAAAAGGCCTACAAGATGCCAAAGACAGGGGTACAACAACCGCAATTGTATGAGCGCATACATAGTTATTGAATTCCTCTGACTTCGACAGATACTAAACAGACTTTTTACATCCTAGAAACACTTATTATCATGGGACCTTATTGTGACTGAAAATAAAAAAAACACACAGCAAAAGCCAACTAACCGAGTTGAAAATGTATGCACTGTGTTGTGCGTCAGTAAAGGCGAGTACGCGTCCAGACTTTGTGGAAGTCAGTGACGTTATTGGACAATAATGTTCGTATGTGTTGACAATCGCCCATTCACCAACATGAAATTGGTACAAATTTCCAGACTAGAGGGTAAACGCAAGTCACATGCCAAAAGTGGACTTATGAGAATAAAGCCTAAATCAAAGGCCCTCGCGGGCAACTCTTTGAGGTTAACTTATTGCGGTATCGAATTCTGTCTGTGCAACAACAATTCGGACTGCGAGCAGAATTCCTGAGGTCTGCAGTAACGTGTTCCCTTCCGCCCTAAGCGAGGGGATTCCACCCACAGGTAGAAATAATCAGTCATGATTATGACTGAAAAACATATTTTTTGGAGCAAAAAGGTGATACAAGAACACTTCAGTTTCTTAAGTACTAATAATAAAAGTACTGGTATGGAGGATAAACAATGAGCAAGTGACGACTTACGTCGGTCGAATAGCTTAGTAAGCTGTCCGTGAGATCAAAATCAACTACTCGTTCACCACTTTCTGGGAAAGTCCTCTCCTGCTCCAATTTATCTAATGGGCTCTGAACTTCCGACTTCCCTCGACCGTAAGCTTGGCAATGTCCGCCTTCGGTTCTGATTGGCGACTGCATTTTTGCAGGAAAATTAGCAGGTTCAATCTTTAAAAAAAGGCCGATTAAAAGCTTTGTATCGTGGAATGTCTACAGGTTTTCTAGTAAAACTTTACCCAATGGAGAATAACGCGACCCCCGGCGATGGCTGCGGCCACGTAATTGCCGCTCAGTTTGATTTTACTTACTGGCTCTGGGTATATGCGTTCGCTGACAACTCGGATACCTTAGTAAACGCCAAAAGCGGTTTAAAAACGCAATGCCAGGTCCTTAAATCTCATATTTTCAGCACAAACCTTCGTTAACCATGCCCGTAAATCTACTATTCTACAAACATAAATCGGCAATCACTAAAGGATTGTAAACTTTGCAAAAAATCTACTGAACCAAATGTTAAGTGCGAGCGCGGGTACACTAAAGTGTGATTAGTTTAGGTGAACTCAAACTACTCAAAAACATTGGATCCAATAGGTAGGGAGCATTAACAAAATCACCTTCTGTATTTGATAGATGGTAGAAATATGCGCTATTGTCTAAACCAACAGCTAAATAACTGGGACCTATTCCCATAAAGGTGGGTTCTATACATATGGGGACGACACGAGAAGTCAACTGATCACTCTTCATATTAGCCTAAATGGAAAAACAATTCGTAAATACAGAGTTACCAAGGGAACTGAATAAACTTTGCATGTGTCTACTTACATGGTTTTACTAATACGGATTCTTGCGTAAACGCAAAAAACTGCATGATTTAAATACTTTTGGAACACGACCGTGAGGAGCATAATTATTTTAAGGAGTATTAAGAATTGGAAAGGAAGCTTACACATAATGGTTCCAAAGTGATCTCAAAAAGAGACGTGAATCTAGCCACAATTCCCGCAGATGAAACATCGCTCATTAGGGGCAACTGACTTATGAAAACATGGAGAATGCTTCTGGGTGAAACAACGCCCATCAGCTGTCCATCATCCGACCATCCCAGAGAGCATGCAAAAGGATTACGTGTGAAGGTTCTTGCTGACGTATGCGAGTCTCTCTCTGAATCCACGTCATCCACTTCTATTATTGCAATTATTTCATTCAATTTGCTCGTCTCGTGAACCTTAACACTGAGAAACAAGCTTCAAATAAGTCCATTAGTTAATAAATACAAGGGATAGTCACCTAATAAAAATTGATGAGGTAAAACTCAATTATTCATTACAATTAGTTTTTGAGTCGATGGGAATTGTCCGAATCATCAATCTACATAACATAATTTTGGAAATTTCCCAAAGACTCGCTTTTTTAAAATATGGATTCCTTTGGATAACGACAGGCCGTCGATCTCGTTAAAATTTCAAGGCATTCGTTTTTTGGACAAAATAATATCCGTTATATCGGTACAGCACGCTTCATGAAGCTCATTTAAGGATACCATTTATCACTGGCCGTGGCGAGCAGTTGGAGTTTTGCTGAGACAGCAAGTGCGAGCAAATTTTCACTATGCTCCCGAATCCTAAGGAGTTCCTTTTCATTAAAATATTACAAAAGGGTTGGCAAAAACCTTTCCTGCGTCTGGTTCGGCCATGGAAATAAGAGCAAGACTGCCATCAAAGAACCCGACAATGATATTTTCCATGTCTTGCCATGCATGCGCTACTACGCCACCGCATGAATCGCTGAAAGTGTAGGAGACCGGCAGTGTGTCTTCATGAAATTTCCAAATAAGTAACTGATTCTGGTTAACAATACAGCTGATCTGCTCAAGGGATTGCAGACATCGGTATTGCAAAGTGCACGTATTTATAAATGAGGCCGAGCATGGCTTACTTATTAGCTTACCGCATTATCCTCATTGCGTCCAAATTTTGACAACGATGTATGAACAAAGCTAACATCTTTCGGCATACCTTCAAGCTTTACTTGTTTGATAAGATCACCATCGATAGAACTAAGTGACAAGAATCTATCTTCACCAACAGTTGCTAATAGGCCCGCAAAACTCCAAATAGCATCCAAAATTCGGCGAGTATGAACACCTAAGACTGGGTACTTTCTAAAAATTAGCAAATAAATATAAACTTTGTTGTAGTCCAGTCGCAGATCAGCATATTTCCTTTCGAAGTGCCAATCACAAATCTTTCGTCCACCTTGGACCATGCAATAGCGCTAAGGTTCTCCCTATGTTCTTTAAAAAAGATGCAAACAACTTTACTTAAAATTAGTAGAAAACTTAATTGTTTTTGGAGAATTGGCCTCCCAAATGTAAACATAATGAGTTTGGTTGTCTATGACGGCCAGTGCTTGCCCATTTCGTTCCCAGTCCAAATCAACTACTTGACTAAATAGATAGCACATTGGTGGCCAACAAACCCCTCCACTTTTACCTCTCCTCTCTTGACTCCATGTCGATCGAAGACATAAACTTGGGTTTCTGGTCTTAAATTTCGCAAAATTCAATTCGAATGTAATAAAGGCAAGGTACCCGAACGTTGCTATCAAGTTAGAAGTTCCTTTTTGGATGTTAAAACCGGGATAACCAGAGTAGTTGCAGCCAACATTGACTGAAAAGACCTTCTGCAAAACGTATTATGAATCAAAACTGAACGTAAAACCTTCATAGCTAGTGAAAAAACGTCTTAACAAGAAAACGATTTGGCGCAATCTTTGAGCGTCTGTAGACCACACATTTAAACAAAACTTAAAAGCTGGATGGAATGGTCGCTAAAAAGTACGCATCACAACAGATGGTAAAAATGCCTTCGAAGCGAATGATTACACAGGCAGTTTATTAGCTCTTTAAGTAATCCAAATGACATGCGAAATTTTAGATCACGTGAGAATAACTTAATGTTGAATCCCTAAATACCCAAGTAACACATCTGCAATGCTTTCTTTGTTTGGCTGTCGGCTAAGCTGGCTCTTTGTAAGTGTATTTCCCTGTTTGGCTGAAGGTTGGCCCTTGGGCCATGTGGGCTGCCCCAGTGAGCTGTCCTAGTGTTATACCACATTTTGCCCTAAAGAAAGTCTAGGGACACTACACCATTAGCATGAGCCTAAAGCAATACCAGCAGCTCAAGTGGCTGCGTAAGTTATTTCACTGCTAAATATAATTAAAGTACCGAAGATTAACGGCATCAATCACTTTTATTGTTTGAAGATAAGAAGGCATTATGTCTATGTCCCAGTGATTCACCTGAACAAATAATATAAGTTCCATTTGTGATGGGTGGTACTATCTAGTACACTCTTTTCAGCAGTACCAAATCCGAATAATGACAACCATGGGCACTTATCTACCTGTAACAGGTCGTGAGGAAATTAGTCTAGAAGTGCAGCTAAAATAGGAAAAAGTGGCCTTACAAAGTTGATATTCTAAATTTAATCGGCTTCACTACTGTCCTCATGCCAATACTGCTAACAGCATTCACCTATACACCTACCTGCCTACCCGTCGGGAATTTAAATGGCTTTAAGAAAACCATAGGAGGTACTGTCCTGCTCCTGAGTGTAAATTCGGGTGCAAGTATTGTAAGTATTCAAGTAATATTTTGTCAAAGTGTGTAAATATAACGTTGGTTTGAATATAAATATCAGCTTCACAGAACAGTAGACAGTAGACATTATTCCCAACTAACCTAGCAATGCCTTCACAAATTGACGCACCCGTGAACAGGAACCTAATATTTTTGCAAAAATTTTGCTATTGTTCATAAAAATTGAGACGGAATGGTTGCTAGAGTGAACCGATAGTCAAAAGCGAATTCAAAAACGTCATGGATAACTAACTAGGCTACGTAACAAAACCCCTAGGTGGATTTGTTTCCCGTTTACATGTTTACTTATTTGATATAATCCTGTTGTCAATCGAAACCGAAAAGTGTGGTTCATTCGACGCATTCATTCCGACTATTGAGCTTGGCTAATATTAGCAGTTTAGATAATCAAAATAATGATCAAACTCTTCCCATATAAAAATTCGCAAAAATATAGCGTAATTGTTCCTTTTTGACTTTCAGCTGTCGGTTGACTCATAATACCGTATATTTTGTGTCTTGGCCAATTATCCCTCTCTGGGTGGGCTGGATCTAGTTCCTTCTTTGTGGCACACACATTTTAATGTGGCTTTAGTGCCAGAAAAATGTGATTCCTATCTCATTAAAATTACCAACTTAATGTTTACTAAAGCGTGATGAGTCGCAGCAGACCGGAATGAGTTCATGCCTCAGATAAGAAGGTTACTGGCGCCTTCAAAGAGAAACGATAAAAATTACGTAATCCATCATTAATTATCCCAATATCGTGCTTTACAAAAAAGCTAATAACAACGGATGTAATAATAGCTGCAAGCCATCTTAAAGGTGTCGCCGCGTGGGAGAAGAACAAAGTAAAGTAAATATGAAGTAGTAATGAGATACAGACTTGAAAACCGTCCTTAGGAGACTGCTCAAAATTACTATCCTCTGCCGCATAAATTGATATCAAGGTCGAGATTTCTGCGGCTAATTAAGGGTACAATACCTGGTTATTTGACTTTCGGTAAAAGTAACTAAAGTTGTTATTTGTCCTCCGGCTGCCTTGGTGCAATGCCTTCTTTTTGCCTTCAGGAAAGTCCTGATACGCTACAAGGCGTAGCCGAATACAACCAGCACAATTACTCGTTTCTGAATGTGGTTACCGAGCAAAAAAAAACTAAATTGTTTCAGCTGCCATGAGAAATCAATGCTGTTATGGCCAACTGTGTCTTCATTTTCATGGCGTGTTGACGTCTCTCCACATCAATTAGAGTTGGTCGGCGCTGGAGATTTACCAGGAAGTGCTACTGGGACAACGCTCAGTACAGATCAGGAGCTTTGTAGGATAGATAATGATCAAAACCCTATCTTAAGGGAGTCGTTCTTGGTGTCGAAAACATTGAATATTTTTGATTGAGTCATATTCTGGGCCATACCAACAGACAAAAGCCTAGCTTTTTGTTGAATGTATGGTTAATCAAATCATTCGCCTCAGACCTCTAAAAAGATCAAAACGCTAAACTATGTTAACGCTACTGCATATGGCTCTTTTCTAGTTTCGTAATTTACGCATTACGCTTGGGGTGCAGAAATGTTCATGTTTATTCTGTTAAGAAGGAAAATGTTGCTAGCAAAAAAATCAACAACTCTTTAAAGTTATCCTGTTTTTGAAAAGCTAAAATTTGCAATATTTACCTTATAGTAACTTCAAATAATGGTTTACTGATTTGTTTGAATGAGGAACAGCACAATTTACTGGTCGCGAAGCTTTTGTCGGACGAATATAAAATGGAAAAGTTGCCTTGTTTACCTGGCTATGACTTCGTGGATCTAACAGTTTGACATAATTTTGATAAGTATCTTTAGAGAACACGCTTTCATAGATCACAAACTCTAAATTATAAGAACGGCTACCGTATCCCCGACCCTTATGCAAGTGTAGGAATTGGTGGTTACCCGCTGAAAACAGTGCAACCGACAGAAAGTGACCTGGATGAATTAATAAACTACTACCCAATTCACACTTACAATCGTAACAAAACGGCCCCCTTGCAGAAATTCACGCCCGATTACGTAGCACTTGATAAGAAAGTTCTACGGTTCTTTGGGTACTTTAAGGAAAGTGTCACTGAGTCTGCAGAGGAACACTATCGGGTCCGGAATGTTGTAATTTATTACCACCTAGAAGACGGTTCCATGCATGTTTTCGAACCGGTGAAGTCAAACAGTGGGCTACCACAGGGTAGAAAGAAATTGAGTTTGTTGATATTGTTCGCCGTAAATGTTTGCATTCATTTGCATTATGGTTCTGTTTACCAACTGTATTTTTTTATAGCAAAATTTTAGTTGTTACAAAGTGAAAATAGGACAATTTGAGTATTTAGTAGTTCTGCGTTAGGTCGGATATTGAATCGGCAAAGGGTTCCGAAGAACGATCTCGGTGATTACTACACTTGGAAGGATTTGAACATTGGCATAAACATCACGATTTATGGTCGAGTGTATCGTATCGCAAATTGTGATACATTTACTCAAGTAAATCCTTGTGCATAATTTGATTGTGCAATTAATTATCAGATTCATGAGATTAATCCTTAATAATATAAGCACCATATTTTAGCCCCGTAAAAGTAACTGCATTTCACTCTGCAAATGATTCCACTGCTTAACAAATGTGTTCAGACCTTTTTCAAAAGTGAAGGTGTAGAACTAAATGAACCAGAAGCTATACCCAATGACCCTTACCTTGAACACCGGGCCATGTGCGAGAAGGTGCAATCGACCATCGCAAAGTCCACCTTTGACGCCCGCCGACAACACTGCGAATTAGACCGTCAGGTCCTACGTTTCTTTGCTGTATGGGATGATACAAAAGAGCTTTTCGGGGACCTTCGAAAGTTTTCAATCCTAGTTAGTATGGTTTTTCCTACTTTGTAAAAGATGAACTCGTTTGATGTGCCTTTATTATTCAGTATTATTTGAGTGATGACACAATGGAGGTGAGGGATCATCACACTAGGAATGATGGCCGTGATCCCTGCTCTATTTTAATTCGTCGACATCGTTTTCCAAAAAACCGTGATAACATACCTGTAACATTTCCAGTCGTTTGTATGGAAATCTCATGTAAGCCATTCACTTTTCAGCCCATAGCATTTCATTTGTCAAGAAAAAGTGCGACAACCATTTATGTTTTTTAGCTGATGAGGTTAAAGAATACTATAGCCCTAAGGACTTACGAATAGGCGAATCGATCGTCATATATGGCCGTACATTTCTTCTCTACGATTGTGACAGTTTTACAAAGGCATGGTACTATCAGAACTTTGGTCTGACAGACTTTAAGCCCATTCATGTTGAGCAAAATGAGCCTATTAAAAGAGAACTCGTAAGTTATAACTTAGAATTTTGGATAGGTTATTTGTACTTCCTCACTTTCAAGGTATTCTGTGTTTTTAGGAGCGTTCATACTGCAATGATTCAGACTTTTTAGGTCATAACCATAACTCCAACCAAACGAAACCCTTTTTTGGGAGGCAAGTTGAGCAGTCTACAAGAGAGCTTCGCTATGGTGCAAAACTCGTAAGCATTATTGTTCGTTTGACCTATGTTTTTCCTCTGTTGCCTTGTTTGAAGATGCCTCATTAAATGCCTTTTATTCCTTTTTGCGTATTTTGCAGTTGCAGTTTATTTTGATGCATAGCATTTATCTCTTGATGTATTCTATGGGTATCTGGAGCTGCGAGCATATTTTAAAACACACCTGCTACTCTATTGAATTTAGGCAAGTGTTCACCCGAACGATAGCCTACGCAAATTCATTATCAGCTATCGTCTGATTGATGACACGATTCACATATGGGAGGTCCCGGTACGAAATTCCGGTTTTCCTGCTGGCACATTTCTTAAACAAACGAGGTTCGGTTTGTCTGCTTTATCATTTCTTAGCCTTTATCCACCAATGTCCCATAATTTATGAAGCATTTTTAATGATTTTCCCAATTTCTTACATCAATAATGAAGACTTTAAGGATTCCAGCATATCATTGCAGTCATCCTTTAGTTGTATGATTCGTTACACTTTGTTCGTACTCTACTGAATTGATGTAGAAGATTTTGCTGATTTTCATTAACAAAGGCTGTAAGAACATCTTTGGCCCATTTTTGTATTGAAAGGCAACACAGATCATTATTGAGTAGGATGGGAAGACTCTGCATTCCCTCAAGTGACGCATCAATTTTTAAGCTAAATACCGTTTTACTTTTGCGGAAGAATCGCCAAGCCTGGAAGTACTGCAGAGAAGCCAGATTACTACGGTCCAAAGGATTTCTACATTGGTTCCATCATCGACGTATTTGGTACTCGCTTTTTAATAACCGAGGCAGACGAATACGTGGTTAAATTTATGGAAGTACATCGGGATCAGTTTCCCGACAATCTGGTCGGAAATCTCTCGTCAAAAGTGGTATCTGATATCATTATGAAGAACAACCGCGACCTCAGATCCTGCAAGCCGGGTAATACAGCTGATCTTCAGCGAAAGTAAGATGAATTCCTATTCTCTACGATCATACGAAACGCCTGATTTTTGGCATACATGCCTCTTCGCACTCGTCGACTACATAATTTGATTAGCTGAATTAGTAAAATGGGATCAAAATCAAAGGGTTATGCTGCCCACTTGAGTTGTTTCATCACTTTTCGACGTCACCGTACAGCTCCTCTTAAAGGCCATGCCTTTTAACTTTAAACATGAAAATGACATGGAGCAATATGTTCGTCTCCTGCTGCTCTCGTTCCCCATATATTTTATGGTTCAGAAATGCCACCTACCTTCGGATCTACTATTTATTATCGACACAGCAACGCTTGTTTCTGCTACCGTGCGAATGAATTATTCACTATTGACCAATTAGAAGTTCATAAACTGCGGTAGCTTCGATCACCATATCACGCCCGCTGCAAAAGGTGATCAGTGCATAACAAATTCGTTAGAAAATGCAAAGTTTCTTGCTTCTACTTTAGTTGAACATTACTAATCTAAGTGGTTTTGCCATATATACTTTGCCTAGAAATTAAATAACTTCCTTTGAGATTGCTTTACTTAGACCTCCAGTCTGGGGTACGTGTGCACTTGGGAAGGAATCTGACGTTTTGACGGCGCTTTTGCCTCATGTTGACGTTGAAAAAGCTGTACACACTCTGCTTCGTTCGTGAGAGCTTACGCGGCCTAAAAATAATCCCAATCATGCTTTTTATATTCCCCTTAAATAATTTCCTCAGTGCCTAACGAATTCCTTGTTGATGTCGATGCGAGTTGAATTTTTGTCCGGAAGATAGTGTAATTCGTTCCGACAGATCGATTTTGAAATATTCGGTGCGCGGTAATTCTTTAGACCTTTATTTCTTCTCAGCGTCCACTCGTTTGCCTCTCCGCCAAACAATCACACCTCCCTCAGTGCCCCTTCCTCCACTACCATCCCGATCACAAATAGATCACTGTTCTGTTCTTGATATTGGTTAGGCCAATTCGTTAATTATACCTTAAAATCTCTGCAAGGCTCTTGTTCGGCGTCTATGCAGAGTATGCCTTTGCAAATTTTCAGGGGATCTACCTTTTGGTCACTTTATCTCTGTTGAGGGGTGGTTTAATTACAATGATAGTTTGAATCTTTCATGCTGAACTCCATGCACAAAATGAATTCATTTTTTTCTTAATCAACAGCCTAGGAGATATTGACAAGATGGTTGATGATTTGGCCGTTCAGTTGAGAAAACTGGCACTCAGCGACGAAACACGAATGGACGCACTCTTCTTAAAGTACAATAAGGATCGGCTGTGCTTTGTGGATATTGAGGCCCTGAAAGACATTTGCAAAAAGTTGAAACTCCCAGGAGACGAGAATGTTCTCAACCGCGTAAGACACACAATTCTTAATCTTCTGTCTTCTCAAGTTAAAATACCTCCGTGATTATTTGGGCAACACTGGTCACACTCGCCTAGTAATTTAATGCGTATACTCTCCATGCGGAGGCGTGTCCAGTTTAAGAAACTGGTCCTTTTGGCGTTCCAAGTTGTTGATAAAACAGTAATAAGCTAAATTTGTGTAGGAGAGTACATATTGATAACGCGCGAAAGAGCTGGGAAGTTATCATGTATGGCCGAGGGTTTGTGCCTCCAAATGGAAGCGAAACGCGCAGAACCTCAGTTCCACGAGTCCAGTCCACCACAGTACAAGTCATTGCTTTTCATCGGTGATGCCTCTGCTTGGTGCTAATGCTAACAGTGGCATGCGTAATGTACCCCTCATGCCCTCCTACGCCACAGTCTGAAAGCGCAAATAACTTTAGACGCACGAAATGGCTGTGCGTGACGCGCTAATCCCAGAGCTTTGCTATAAGCCTAGGTCCTTCTACTCCTACTTTCTTGTTCATAGCCAGTAAACCAACAAAAATCTTATCCATGGGTATGTGAATACAGCCATCAAAACCTTATATCCCTAGAGGTGCCTTGATTGTCATTTTTCAAACATTAAAATGCTTTCTCCGTGTTCATGCTCGTTTATTTGTTTAAGATTGTTTTAAATGCGGTAGGACGATCCATGTCTTTCTTTTTCTCAAGAATTGTTCAAGTTTCATCCGTTTCCAATAATGTTAGCATACAGGAACATTAGTAATATGCATTATTGGTTGACTCGTTTCGTATGACGTCTCTAAAGTAGTTTGATGTTGACCGTCTTTCACAGTTCTTAGACAAATACGGCACCAACGGCCGAATGACAATAGACGAGTTCCGAGCCTTCTTCATCGATAAACCGAAAACGGAGTGCTCGATGGTCGTTTGCGCAGACTCAAAGCCCTGCATCTGAGGCACAGTGGACGAACCCCTAAGAAGTCGCTGGATCACCAATTGTGGCACAGTATTTTCGACTGAGTCTGCTACCTTCCCTCATAGAGCAAAGAATAAATAAATTATCGCTCATATATTTGCACTCATTGCTGATTTTATTCTTTAGCTAACGTTTGAACGATGAGACTACCGCCTGTATTTAAACCAATTTTAGCGGTTTCGCGTCTCTTACATTAACTGGTTGGACTGCAAAAAATGCCGCAGATCTGGTTTACAATTTAACCTAGTGGTTTGGCTTGCTTCAAGTAGTTATTCGCTTCCAAATTGTGTACGCATACGGTTGAACGCCGAAATGCTAGTCGGTCAGATCTTGGCTTTCGAAGCGGCATTCGCGTTCAAACCGAAAAATGCTGAAAACCTACCTTCTGCATCTTTACAGAATATGGTTTCAGTTTCCAGATAATATGACTGAAAACGTATTTGTTTCAGTGAAGCAGCGCATCACGTCGTTTGAAGGCGCGCCTTTCATTCAGATAGCGTAAGACTCAGCACAAGTCATCGGATGGATTGGACCCCTCCTGTCGGAGAGATATGGTACAAAGCGACCCGATCTTCAATTCTCGGATCTTCCACGGCGCATTTTGCACTCACGAGCGGTTACCAGTGGACTAAGTATTATGTTCTTTGGATGGCACCATTGTGTGGGCGTCAGAAGCATAACATCAGCTGACGACCATGTGATGATTCACCGAATACCTCATCAACACTTGGCTTTGGAGACCAAAACCCTCCAGGTGTGTGATGAGAGCATCTGTTAACTTTTTTCCCCTGAAACAATTCAGCTAACCACCCAGAAGTGGAAGCGATGACGTCGGTGAAATTTTACCGTGTCGGGATTCCTGTGGCCAAAATTCAACTTGACCTTACACTTCTCAAGTCGCGAACATATCAAGGTTTAGCTCGTTTTATTAATCTTTTGCTCAATATGTAAAGAAACAAATCTGAAGTGAAAAATTCGTTGCTCACACAAACCCAATCTTTTTTAGCTGAGCATATCACAAAAAACTCCAGGTTGTGGGCACACCCAAATGCCAGTGAAATGTGATTAGTTAGACTTCGAAGATACAAGGTGCATGGAGGTTGACAAGAAATAGGATGCTTGGGAAACCAATAAGGAATCCTCACGATTAGACTGTGGTCGAAGTTGCAAGTTCACAGTAGGCAGGTAAGGTGATGCGTGAACAGAATAGAAGGGTCTGATGACCTGGTGATCAAGGAGAGGTGCGCAAGTGTGTCCAGCATCATAGGACACATGAGGAAAAATTTATACAAACTGGACGAACGAGAAGTAAAGTGGACAAGAGTGGCTCGAGAGAAGCGCCTAAGCGATAACCACTTCACAAACCGAAGGTGGACGACGGGAGGAGATGGATGAAGCACTAGCCTCCTCGTCCCCCTCCACTTCGGGACAAGTACCGGATATTTCGTTGGGGCTGTGAAACAGGGAAGCTATCGGCTCCAATCGACAAAACGACTGTGACGAAGCTGCCTCTTTTGGCGAGTTCGCACCGCTCATCCCGCTGGTCGACATTTCAACAAGTGGAGAGCGGCGTGCAGCACGGCCCAACTCGCTAATGCCATACTCATCAGGGAGAACAACACTATCACAGTCATCTCCATCATCTTCTTCGTCGTCGTCGTTGTCTTCGTCGTCTCCCCCAACTTCGTCACAAGAAACAGTATTCAGAAGAACAGAGTTTAATTCTTCAGCAGTGTGATTCTGAAAGCAAAAATACGCAACAATTCTCAGGATTGCAATCAACTTATACTTGATGAAACTCGCTGTTGTTATCATGATAAAGTAAGCCGTGTTAAAAGAAAGGAGGTACAGAAGGTACAGATACATGCGTTAAAGCTTAAATAGAAATAAATGATTCAGTTATTTTAAAAGTAAACTACAACCGTATTCCATCACGAAATGCACTTTAAGGGAACAAGAGTAACACCCGGACCACTAATGTACCGATCTAGGTTATTTTGGCATCAAGAAAAACAACCATTAAAAAAACGTGTGGAACGCATGAAAAAATTAAAGCCCGCTCACCATCTGAGGGTTCGATTGCATGAAGCCATCTTCATCATAAACAGCCTCTTCATTGCCTGTATCGTGAGGAAAGGAGGCGGAGTCAACGGCTAGATTGTCCAATAGCATATTTTGGCTTAGTTCAACTGTCCTCTCACCTTCTCCCTCTTCTTCCTCTTCCTCAGTCCCAAAACCGTTCTGTAGCCTCTGCTGACACTGCAGTTCCTGCACCAAAAGACGCACATATCGATCATCCTGACAATCTCTACATCCACCATTGGAAGCCGTTGCACTGAGCGCCTCCTCTACGCTTCTAGAAATGCTCAATTTTAGGATACTGGATGACGACAACGAAGTTTGGCCCCCCTCGACATCCTAAAACAAAATAGTAATTGTACGATTTAAAGAGCAAAACCATCCCAATCTGACACAATAACCAATCTTGACTTACAAGAAAAATCCTTACAAGCATAACCTAGATACATACATTGATCCTACTGATACCTCCATATGGCGGCTAAAAAATATTGAATGACAATTCAAAATCTTGAAAGAATTGCCATGTTTGTCAATTTCGGCCGCGCATATGTAGGTAACAAATTAACAGCTGTTACATCGATAATTGTCTAGCTTTGGCGATCTTAGAGGAATCATTCAACAGCATTGTAGACTGCAAAGTAAATTGTTCGACAAAGGTATTAACGAATATCCGCAGAATGTCCCGGGCAAAATGCCAACTCCTTAATGTAAGAAAGCTTAAATTACAGCACCATGGGATACCATAAAAAACGAAAAGACGAAAAAAACAGAAATACACATTACCCTTTATGCAAAGCTCACATCGGGGTAAGTGCTAAAACACTACCTCAAACTAGCCAACGAGGTTTCAACCTACCTCTCCATGAAACTGTGCAGCACAAGCATCCTTCATGTTGGGTGGAACGGTGAATTCGAGGAAGCGGGAACGTTTAGTGGGGATGGAGGAATCGGTTGTGGAAGCAGCTTGCCGCTCCTCGGACTCCAGACGCATACGCGTGTGAAGGTAGTGAGTGCGCACACGAATGGGGTTAAACTCAATGCGGCCCTCGGGGTTTGAACAATGGTTGGGACTGACACATACGCAAGGGAATCGGGCTCGATCAACTTGGCATGGAATGCCATTGAGAGCGCACTCGCAGGTCCTCGGGTCGCAGATCCCGGTGACGCAGTTGCAGCCACATTCGGAACGGCTCTTTCGTATAGCTTCACATTCATGCTTCTCTACAGGATCAATCTTTTGGAGACCTGTAGCATGAAACATCAAGCCAAAAGTGCCCGCACACACAAAACAAACTCCGTTCCTGTTTGCATTGGCCAACTCCCGCGTTACGCAAAGATAATCACGGAATTTTGAGCCCATGAAATAAAGCTGGATGCCGTTCATATGGTGAGGAGCCTATTAACATGTAATTAAAACAACACGTCCCATTTTGTGCTTAATTTACTGATGGTATATTTCGGTGGTTAGGCGTCCCTTTTGGTAAGAAACAAATTTATGGACGTAAGCGGTGTAAAATGATAGGTACAATAAAAATGAACAGCAGAGGCAAAGGATGAAGTTACCAGCCCCGCAGGCGTATAATTGTATGCGTAGGTCTGCCCCTGATACCCAAGGAACCCATCAGTGCATTTTGCACTTCAGAAAGCGCCTTAATTCTAGATGATAACCACAACAATGACTACTTTTTGAATTTATCGTTGAACTGTTAATTCCATAAAATATCCAACTAATATGCAATGACACTCCTCAATTCGAAACGGAACAAACTAAAGTTTTGAAGCAAGTAAGAACCCTAGATCTAAAGAATTTATCGATTTGAACACCGTATTCAGAGCGCACAAACAGATTTTGGAAGTACATAGGATTTTAATCTTTAATGGAAGAATTCACTATAGCAGCCGCAAAATCGAAGGTATAAGAATATCTAATCAAGACAAAGAAATGTAAAGGATAATTGTGCCAATCAAGCTAGTTCCCGTAGGATATCCTTCGGGGAACAACACTAATAGTAAGAACTTAACAATTTACGAGTACATACATGAAGCCAATATCATAGTAGTCACAAGAATCCATACTAAGACAGGAAACAAAGGACAAAGTTGCACGAAAAACAAAAACGCGTCACCCGCACACCATTAATAGCCAAACGGAGATTTGGAGGAAAAAAGCTTACCAGCCTTTCGCAGCAAGATACGACGCCGCTTAACAGAGAGTGGCTGTAAAAAATAATACTCTTCCAGACTATCCAAAAAACTCAGGTCTTCATCACTGGGGCTTTCGATAGACCCTGCAGGCCGTTTCAAACATCCAACATCGAAGTCCCTCGAATTACAGCTGCATTGCCTGGCCTCACATCTTCGTGTCAACAGGCGTTGCTGGCATTTGACGCGGGACTCAAGCATTCGAAATTGTTGAAAGGATAAAAGAAGTTTGCCCTCAAGACAGAACCGCAACAGAGCCGAATAACGCTGATACTTTCGCCGACTTTGGTGCTCGAAAACAGGAACACGCTCCTTGCTCCAATGCTCGTTCGCCATTCCCAAAGTGGACCCACCCTGACTAGGGACACAGGCAAAACCCTGCAAGCGATCAAAGTGGTAGAGGTCGACAAGACCAAACGTGACACGTTTATTTTTCTTTTTTGCCTCTTCAAAAAGAGTGTCGCGCATTGCAAAAGAACCAATCTCATAATCCCTCAACGAACTATGTGGGGGTGAGGAATATGATAAGTCACTGGGAGTGCCACCCAACAACGAAACTTCCAACTTTTTAGTCGTCTGAAATACAGTGCCAACGCATGTTGGTTCCGTTAACTCGTTGCTACCGTAGATCTTATGAGAATCCCTAACTGGTAAAACAGAAGCTTTGGACGTAGGTGTGGCGACGAAATTCGCATCCACAGAAGCCATGGGGAATACATTCTAAAAAAGTTAAAGCTTGTAAATGAAGCTCCAAATAGGCTTCAAAGAAAAAGCAATTTATGTAAGCATCGACCTTATTAAAAAAATTTCGCGCAATTCATCAATCAATCCCCCAAATGGAAATGCTGCAATAAATCAATAAAGTATTGAGAGCAAAGGTGAGGAACAAGAACTATAGGATATGATCTCCGAGCCAATACTACGTAAAATGGTGAGCTAATTGGGAAACAATACTTGTCCAAAGAGGAAATGAATCAGAAAGGAGGAGACCAAACAAAAAGCAAAGAAGAGCAGGCGCTCCGCCCGCCCGCAAATAATACGAATATATTAACAAGATCAATATCATCATTCCTGTAGTTGATAGTTAAACTGTTGCGGCTAGTTACCAGACCTTAGATGCAAAAACCTAGGCATGTGAAATTTTAAAAGTTGCTTTTAAGAGTTGTCCTAAATATGCGCATACTTTCATGTTGTCCTATTAAAAAAAACAGTACATTTTTTGACCAATTAAAAAATTTATTAGAAGTACGCATACCTAAAGTCCAAATTATGGTCTTACGTAACCACTTTAGATTGTCATCATGAATAATCGCTATGACTTTAGGGTATTACTATTCTGTAAAGGACTACCATCATCCGCGACCAATTTAAGCAAATTTTTTGTGAAACGTGTCTCGATTGCAGCCCATATATTTTTAAATCGAGGCCTTAATTTAATGAGTTTTGCGTTATCTGATTGGTTATTAGTTGTGCTATGGGTCTTTTCCTTCGCTCAGAGGTATGCCTGCGGGAAGCGATAATCCCAACGGCATGTTTTCCGGGTGGCGCTACTACTTCAATACCTACACTGTGAGGGGGCGATCAAATGTGAGCTTTATTTATGATAACGCATCATTTTTATTTCGTGGCCACTGTAATTAAAAGCTAGAATTAACCTTTTGTAGATCCTGCTTTTACTTTTCGATTTTTTTCTGTTTCACCTAATGCTACCGATTTTTTTCAAGTGGCTCATATGGACAGTCTGTTTTTGCGGCTTTGAAAGTTATACATGAGTATTCTTCCCCTCTTATGTAGCATATATTTTTCTCTAGATTGTGTACTCGACTTATGCTGCGACGGCGTTCCTGATACTGGCTCTATGTCGCAGGGCCAAGCGGAACAGAGCATTAAGAGAAGCTGCTGAGGAAGAGCTGTAGCTGCCTGGTCATATGTGCTGAATAGACATTTAAACATTATTTTTTGGAGTCAAGCATTAAAGTAGATGAGACAGTTCGTGACAAGTTTTTCTGCTCCTTATCAACGTGCTGCTGGGTTTGTTAATCTTTTTGGGCCCTTGGTTAATGCTGGGGAACTCGGCATACCTCGGTCTGGGCGGTGAGTGCCCAACGTGGATTCTGCTTTTGCGAGTGAGCTTGGTGTTTCTGTCTGATTTTCTTTGGTTGTGTCATTCATGAAGCTTCCGAGCTGATTTGCCCTGTCGAGATAAGGTATGGCACCCATTTGACCGTCCTTTTGGTGGCTCATTGTTCAGCACGTTGGAGCCGAGTCTAGTGCATTGTGGTGTAGGTTGCTGATAGAGGGCTCAGTCACAATGCGGGTAGCGGGAAGCTGGGATTCGTGCGGTCACGTAAGGCATGGATGGCGAGCTGGGGTAGTTGGCTGATTTGTCAGCATTGTCATCTACAATAATTTCTTTGTTCGGTCGCAAGTGTAATTGCGTTAATCAACTCTTCACGTTTTTTATTTCTGTGGGTTTTGTTGGCTTCTTGCACTCATTTTTTTTCTTGTTCTTCATAAGCCACTGATTTGTTTTATGCTTTCAGTTGGGCGCTATTTTGGCGGTAATTCGGGTCCGCTCTTTGACCGTGTTGTTATGATCCGGTCCTCTTTCCTAATTTTGTCGTTTGTTTTTATTGTGGCATTCGCTAAGAGGGGCCCGCAAATCACAGACAAGGTTTATTTTGATATAGCCTTTGGAGAAAAGGTGGAAGGTCGGATCGTCATCGGTCTTTTTGGAAATACCGTGCCGAAGACCGTTGCAAATTTTAAGGCTTTTGCCGAAGGATATGAGGTAGGCCAGGGATTTGCATTTTTTTTTTAGAAAGAGGGAAAAGTGTATGGCTTCGCCGATAGCATCTTTCATCGCGTTATTAAGGATTTCATGATCCAAGGAGGCGACTTTACCAACAGAGATGGAACTGGGGGGTTTAGCATTTATGGGAACAAGTTTGAAGATGAAAACTTTAAACTTCATCATGAAGGTGCGGGTTGGGTTTCAATGGCCAACTCTGGTACGGTCTTCTATTTTACAGGACTTTTTAGGCCGTGACACCAATGGGAGTCAGTTTTTCATTACCCTGGTTAAGACAGCTTGGTTGGATGGGAAACATGTCGTTTTTGGAAAAGTTATTGAGGGGATGGTGGGTATCGCTATAGTCTCTGCAACCTATTGTTTTAGGATTTGGTGGAAAAAATCGGCGAAACTGAGACTGATGCGAAGGACCGTCCAATTGTTGAGGTAAAAATTGCTTCGGCCGGAATTTTGTCGGTGGATAAACCGTACAACATTGAGCTGTGACTCGTAGGCAGCCGTCGACCCTCATCTTTATTTTCGCGTTAGCCTTCTCTGTTGTTCAGTTTCTTCCTGAACGTGTTTTTGTACGTAGGGGTCTATCTTTTGTCAGGTGAATCAAAATCCAATAAGTTTTATTATCTATGACTTTATGGTGAACCTGGGTAAATTTTCTGGGTTTCGCCTTAGCTCTGGTGCGGGTAGAGGGTAGTATCGTGTTACTTCGTTACTTTTTGGCTTAAGCCTGGCATTGGTTTCAAGACTTTTGTTCCCTGCTTGTTAGCCAGTTTTTCGGTGCAATATTTTGGTGCCTGTAGTGATTTGAACCTATCCTCGCATCCGCACCTATTGTCCATGTTGTCATGGGTTGCTGCGCCTAGGCATAATACTTGGTTCCGCAGCGGGGGCGCACGGTCCTTCTGATCAAGACGAGTTTTTTTAGCTCTACTGCGTGCTGCTAGTGTCTGTTCATTCTGCTCTGGTTTGTTGCTTATTCTTGTAATGCTGTCGATCTGATGCATGGTGCAGTCCGTGCCCGCAACAAGCGTCTGTACCTAGCCATTTGAGAATGCATCTTGGGGCAGCTAGGAGTTTAGGCGCTTGATTTATTTCAATAGGCGTCAAGAGTCAGAAATTATTTCCAGTTGGTAGTTTGTTTTCGCGGAAAAGTGACTTCTTTTGCGATCTTGGTCTACGCACTAATTGAATTTTCCTCATTTGGTTAGTTGCCATCAGGGAACGGGCCATCGGTTCACTTAAACCAGCTGAAACTGATGACTGCCTTCAAGCTGGAACTTTTCACGATCTAAGAGCATGGTTTGAACCCAAAAATTAGCCTTTATTTTGGGAGAGATGTTGCCAACAGAGCATTAACATTGTTGGTACTGATCAGGCCTGCGTACACTTGGCCCACCTGGTGCTCATTTCTCTAACATTGTTTAAAATAAGTTGGGGAATATGGCCTAGGACAGGATTGTCGCACTTTTGGAGTTTTAGAAATTTAAGCTTGATTGTGCATTCGAAATTTCACCCCCGATTACTTCACAGGTCAGCTTTAATCCTCTTCGAACGGTTTGTTCACTGCTATAAGTGACGTGTTATTTCAATCCTCATCAGTGGGGCCACATAGGAGCACTGAAAATCTAAAGAATTCACAAGCCAATGAGGTGAGGCCACGCTGGCGGCGGCGGTTACGGCACACACGTGCCTCCGCTTTTGACGTTGTCCTACACTAGGCAAAGCAGGTGCAGTATTAACCATTCTCCCGCTTGGTACGTTTGTGATGTTCACTCCGCACGCTTAAAATTTGCAAACCTTTCTTTGGTTTTAGCAATGAAATTCGCACGAACACTGCGCAAGCCATAACGCACAAAAATCTTACAGGCTATAATTGTATCCCACTGTTTAGTTGGGAAGCTTTATATCTACGCTTTTAAGGAAAAATGACATTGGAATTTTCAAAAATGTCTAAGGACGAGATCGAGTGAGTTCACGGGATGCAGTGGGAGGGTTAGGTGTTGTCAAGGCTAGAATTTTAAATTTCAGTGACATGGGTACTAAACCTTGCTTCAGTTAGATTATGATGCACAAGAGCGACGCTTAAATTGTACGCTTTAGTAGTTCAGCACACTGCAACTCGTAATTTTGCCTCCACTGAGATAGCATAGCTTTCCATTAAGCAAGCTAACGTTAACGGACCATTGGCTTTTCTGTGGGAGTGCATTCGGCACCCATCCACACTTACCCGACACCTTCGATGTACAACAGTTGCAGGCAACAGTCAATGGGAAAAGCCAGGCCTATACCACACAAGCCTGATGGGTATTACCAAAAGTAAGAATCCTGGGGCTAGTGAGTTACATGCAGCCCTAAAAACAATATACGAGCTTACCTGCATGAAGACAATGCTGCAACATCAATCACTGGCATTAAAATCACCATCACGCTGATAGGTCTCAGCAAAACACTATATCCGGAGATTAAATCCCTTTGTGCTGAATATAGTGAAGGAAGAAATGCGCTGTATTTATGCAGCTCAAGGCCAAATACTGTCCTCAGATGTGGGAAATTCGTATGTCCGCGTGGGGAAATTAGCCCAGAAGTAGAACAATTGGAAAAACGTAAGGTTTGCACAAGCCCAGTATTTCGCACGTTTTGTACCTGGGGCTGTTTTCACCTCAATGCTGATCACCCATTTGCCTATTCATACATGCATCTTTCTTTTTATCGTCCATCCATTCTTTTTATTGTGTCACTCTGTCAACCCACCCAAGTTGGTTATCCACCTAATACATCTATCCACGTACCTATAGGAAAATTTGCCTTTCTATAAATCTGATCTATCTATTTATCCATTATAATTTGTCAATCTACTCTCTCTCATAGTCTACCTATCAGCCTATCAACCCCATCAATCACTCTTATCAATATATGAATAGCGTTTTTCAGCCTATCTAATCCACTCGAATCACCCCTCTATAGAGTATTCTATCAAATTCATCTCCCTGCCTTTTCCGGTCTAAGATAACAACCTGTCCATCACTCCACTTTAATCCCTCTATGCAGCCTATCTCCCCAACTATCGGAACTCCACCCGGCTACTAAGCCAGTACAATCAGTACCATCTTCCTACGCATTTGGAGCTTTTGATTTGTTATTTGTTCATTTAATTGTCATCTTTGTGTGAAGCTGTTGAAACTCCTATCGAAAGCAAAAGCCAATTTTAACCTTATATTTCATGCGACTCGATGCGCTTTCCTTTCCATTTTTGGAGTGGCACCAGAAAATTAGAGGAAAGAGTTTAATTGAGTTTCAACAATTTGAACTGTTAGGAGTGCATATGCTGGCACGAGAGATTGACGAAGGCGAGCATTAGACGGTGCTCAACAGGAGAGAAGAATTATACGGCACTTTATTTATTTAACGTCTAGTTTTGTTAAGGGAAAATATTGTGCTGCCACCAACGCACATTCGCACAGCAGACTGACTTTCAAGCCAAGCCAGGGATTGTCTTGGAAGGAGGCAGAGATGCGTCATCATTAGCTTTTGAAGAAGATTCGAAGCCGAGCATACTTGGCTCTAATGTACATGTTTCACGACTTCAACTAGGGCATAAAATGATCATTACATAACCTTAAAAATACACGGGAATTTTTTTACAGATCATGATTCGGGGATTTACAAAGCACGTTGCGCATGAATTTCAACTACGTGCTCCGACGAACTTAAATCGTGATTATTGTCCTGCCGTGCAGAAGCTCCTGCAAATGAGAACGCAGTTACAATAACCAAAGAAGAGCAATGCTGTCAATATAGATCGAAGTATAGCCCACACGCACAATGCGCATTAGCTAATTCTCGAGAAGAAGCTTTCCATCAACGCAAATACAGCATTATACGTTATTAATTCAAAATGCTTTTACACTAAGTAATTATTAGGTTTTAAAAAATTTGCTTAAAACGTAATTAAATTTTGTTTCTATTCATACCTGCTGTTGATTTTACACCGAAATCTGTGTTTATATCAGTGAAGTGAAGTTTGGCGCCTCGCTCTCCGCATCTGCAATGGTATGGTCTATTTGTTGGCTAATCTTTTTTCGTTGTAGTCTAAGATAAAGCCAAAGAAAACCAGGAAGTTGAGAGGTCATGTTAGCCACGGCATGGGTCGCGTTGGTAAGCACAGGAAACATCCTGGTGGTCGTGGTAATGCTGGTGGCGAGCATCACCACCGCATTAACTTTAACAAGTACCATCCGGGTTACTTTGGGAAAATTGGGATGCCTCATTATCATTTGAAGCGCAACCCGTATTATTGTCCAACTGTAAACTTGGACAAACTGTGGTCTCTTGTTTCGGATGCGACCTACGAAAAGTACAAGAACTCAAAAGATGGGAAGGCGCCTGTCATTGATTGTGTTCGGAAGGTAATTGTTGTCAATTCTTGGCATGCGCCTCTTTAGGGATACTTTAAGGTTTTGGGAAAGGGCATCCTTCCAAAAGTTCCCGTTATCGTGAAGGCGCGATTCTTCTCGAGGCGTGCAGAAGAGAAGATTAAGGCTGTTGGCGGTGCTTGTATCCTTACCGCGTAAATAAACGTACAGTTTGTCGGAGCTTCTTTTTTGTGGCAATTTTCACTGTTTTTTTGCTTAAGTAAGTTTAAACTAGTTGGTGAATGTCTATTTATGTGCTAGTTCATTTTAGTGTGTTTGGCGTCAATGATCGATCGCACTTCTCCTGTTTGGGTCTTATATCTCCACAGTTGCGAAAATAATTATTCTGGGCTGTTCTCATTTTAGTGGCGCTGTCCCCTTGTGGTAAACTCTCTTCATTTTACCTGTGTGGTCGCGGGCTATTTTTTTGACGGCGCTTCACGTATTGGGAAGTTTGTTTCAGTGAGCGGTTGCTCCTGGTGAAGTATGGGGCTACGAGATATCGAAGTGTGAACCTTGGGGACGGTTGTATTTGTCGAGTGTGAGGGGTGTTGATTTTGTTTTCATGATAGGTGTACGCTGGAAACCACGCGCACCAAGTCTGACGGAATTATTCTGAAGTGTAATCTTTGGACACTATTCCTTTGGTTATGGGCGGAATCGGACTCCATGTTCTCTGGTATTTGACGGCCCAGAAAAGTGGGTAAGCACCTTCTTCAAGGTTTCGGATGTTCACACATTGATAATACTAGCCTAGAGGGAAGAAACTCAAAAATTTGAGGAAGTTAAACGCTTACGATGCTGAGGTAAAACTCCAGTAATTGAAAGGGAGTCACCATCTACCTACCCCGCCTCTGAGAGGTTAGGTACCTTTCTTTCTACTTCGCAGGTCTTGCTACGCTTTCTATTCAGCTGTTTGAGTACTCCGTTCACACGGTTATTTGCCTGGGCGCATTGTCCTTTGCTTAATCAAATCAACTAGCGAAGCAGCTCATTTTGAACGGTTGATTAGACGTTACCTAATTATGGGATAGTGATGTCACAGTCGGCTACGAATCTTGTGCATCTTTTTTTTTCTTCGGAGGAGCTGACCATTAATTGCATTTTTAAGCCGCAGGGATCAGATCACCATAAGCTGTGTCACCGTCATATGACGGCCAGACACATGGCGCATTTGAACGAATTGATTTTCATTGTGTTAGCCTTCTTCTGTAGCGACGTTTTGTGATGGGAGCATTGTATTCCGTTAACAAGCATGGAATACCTACAAAAGTACTTGAATCGAAAGTAAAGGAGTCTGGTAAGTTTCTTTGCTATGATCAGAATTGCACAACTTTTAAAGGCTTAAAGTCTTTGGACCAAAAAACCAACAACCACCAAGTGGACTCAAATCCTACAAGAGTGCCTAATAACTCTCAAAATAAAACAGACTCTCTCAAAACTGACCCGTCGGTAGCAGAGTCACCTTTCGACACACCTATCGATTCTAGGAATGTAGAGAAGTACTCTGAATTGAAGAAACTTCAGAGGCTCAGTCGAGATGCTGAAGTGAGGCGCCTTAAGTCAACTAATGTTTCACCCGTTGGGGGTCGCAAAAAGAATGCGAGGTCGAAACAGGAGAATACAATCCAGAGTAGTATTTCCACCCATTTTGGAGATCAAAGTATGCTGAGTAAATTCATACAGGCTGGTGTTGGTTACGCATTCATGCGAGATAACGAGACTAATACCATACAACCGATTTTTCCCAACAATGCACTGGTAAGTGCCAAGAAGTGTGGTTTGAATACCTCCATGACTACTCCGTGCTCGTCGTCTGGCCAGGCTTATGGGGACGAAGACAAAGCTCCTGATGACGTTGCACGTAAGAAACAGGCTCGCACAGTGAATGAAAGCGGCTCCGGGATAAGGCTGAGGACGTGCGCAAGAGCTACCAACATTGTCAATCTTGACGATGGAGATTCGAAAGATCAAAACGCCATGTATCCAAAAGGTGACACTAGCACCCGGTCAACAAAAGATCAAAGCTGTCACTCAAAATTTCAACGTGACAATCACGTGCTCAACTCGAGCAGCCAGGACTGCCAAAAGAATTGGATCAGTTTTAATCAAAACGGGATGAAAAGACAGTCAACCAATCCTAACCTTTGCTGCAAGCCTTCATCTCCAGCTCTCAGACGGAAACTTTCAGACTCGAAAAATGACACTACTCCCTATAGACCAAACAAGAAACCCATTTACTCCTCAGCAAGTCCCAAAGTTGTTTCCCGTCATAATGTAGTTCATTCGACAGGACGAAAGGGCTCCAAAAGCCCGAAACGAACAAAAAATAGGTCTCCCTCAACAAGGGGAAAGGTATGCACATTGCAGAGCCCACCACAGCCAAACAAATTCCGATTCTTCCTTAAAGAGACCGAAGAGATAAATAGCATGCTTAACGATCCAGACGATCGCCGAATAAGAACGATTTGCGAACGCTTTCAATGCGATCTAGATATCTACGCTAAAAATCTCATAGGCGGCTTCATGCAATACACGGTGGACATTGCGGCTCCAAATGCCTCAAGCCTTCTCGGATGTGTGAAGAACCTCGACTCAGCCCTAGGTTGGCACATAGCCCCACAGCTAAATTGTGGTTACAGTCAAAAATAGACACGAATCAATGTTGCCTTGTACCGTTAACAAGAGATGTACAGTTTAATGAATACACTGAAGCGCCCAGATACGTTCTCCATCTTGATCTTTACCGCACAGCTCTAAGGAAATAAAGGGATGTCATATAATATAATTTAATATCAAAAGTATAATCAGAACTTGAATCTCTTCCAAACCATTTAGTCAAGCTGTCCAAACCTTAAATGATCTATCTATTAAATGTATTCTATTCGGATTTCGATGTGTCACTTGGGCCGTAGTCATTCGATGCAAAAACCGGAGTTCCCAATCTCGTAGATAACTCTATCACAGGCGTCTCCGGAACGAAAATAGTGCAATCCAGCAGATTTTGCCACCAGAATTTTTCGGTGTAAGCTTCCATTTCCGAGCAGACATCAAGGTGTGAAGCTGTGTAGTACCCATTTTAATGAGGAATAGAGGGAAGGATAAATGATTTTTCAAGATCAATCATTTAAAGGGAAGGAACGTAGATAGGCATGTCACAGCGCCGACCGGCTGCTTAGGCTGTCAATTCAGTAAGTGAAAAGGTAAAATACTTTCGAAAGCGAGCATAGTAGCCAATGAAGCATTCTGCAAGGACGGGCCAACCCCAAAAAAGTGCAGGGAATTAAGATGACAGCGAACTGAATAAGTAAAGCGGGAGAAGCGAATTCAGGCAATGCTGTAGTTGCATGGGAATACAAAGAGTTAAAGCCAGTGAGTGCATTTACCAAATTGACTATAAGGCCAGCTACTATACAAACACATAGTAATGAAATAAACAAGGTGGGAATATTACCTCGTTAACAAAATTTACAATAAAACCATGAAAAATCATGCTTTCCGAAATTCCCAGACAATCCCAAATCCATCATGGACACGATATAAAATTTCAGTCAACCTAAGGAGAACACCACAAAGCGGTAAATCAACATTTATGAATTTATCATGGACACCCAAGATAGAAGTCAATAAAATTAGCAGAACGCATGCAGTGGCTACAAAAACTAACATGAATCGTTCTAATAAACAATTAAGTTAGTTTCCATCCGAAAGTTATATCCGGTGTGGAAAATAGTCAAATAGTCACCCAAGTATAACACCTCGAACTAGAACACATGAATTAGCTCAAACTCCAAGCGAAGTCGCATTTCGGTATTAAATTTCAAAAAACTATTTCGGGATTGCAAAAAATTCCATTTGGATACCACTTAAGTACAATATAAATGCAGAAAAGTCAAGAACTCGAGTTCCTCTCGGAGTAGAACTTTTCAACCTAGACAAATGTAGGAACCAAAGTAAGAAGTCTACCAGTTTTCGTACATAATCCCGTTCAGACTTCGCTTTAGAAGCATCATTCTTTTGCTGAACACTGTCCACGGAATAAGGGGCCTTTATGACCGTTTGCTCAAGAACATGGATGTCTGGCTTCATCCAACGGACGGACAGCAGATCTTCACCCGGCAACCTAAACTTTAAAAATTGATATTGACAACCAACGTCTTCGATAAATGCTCAAAAAGATCTCTGACTTCTTTCGGTACATCCGCCTCAAAAAGCTTCATTCGCTCCTGCTCCTGCCTCTCATTTCGATTGGACCGAGCAGTCACCTAAAGTGTGCACTACCCTGAGGGGTAGTTACCTTCTCTAAATCTAACTCAGGGTAAGAAAATGAAGCATTCTGCCTGGTTATTCTTATCTCTTTAACATTTTCGTGTCGGTAGAAATACACGTCATACGAATCTTGGCGACCAGATTTGGCAGGACGCTCTTAACAAGGGTAAAATACATGTGCATCAAGCATTTGTTTGCTTACGAAACATAAAAAATTTTTTGTTGTCGTCAGAATACAAGATTTCTCCATCCAAATTTTCGCCATCATCGGTAGTAAACTCAACATACACTCCGGGCCTGACGTTTTTCCACATATTCAACACTAGCTGCTTCGACAGAGCTCAGCCAATAGGAAGAGACCTAGAAGGTTTGGAAATGCTTCACAGTCTGATATCTAAAATTATTATTCTAGTAAACAAACACCTTATGCTAAAATAACCATTTAGAGCGTTGTTTTTGTTAGCAACTTTAAACATTTTATTCATTTATTTAATTTGCATAAATTTACTAGATTTGGGCTGAATGCGGCAGGACATTTATGCAAAATATGCAAAAGAGTGTAATGCGTCTAAAGACTACTAATCCGTTGTAATACATAGCCTTTTTAAGAAAAATTAAAAGGCAAAAAGGCATAAAGATGGTTTGAAATCGGTTGTAAGAGAACGGGGTGACTGTTCGACGTACCAGGGTTCTGTTTTTTCGAAAACATCTCAAAATAACATTTAACTCACTCATGGCAGGGAGGACAGGAAAGAAGTAAAGGTTGGGTACACCCCACTACACACAAGATTTTAGTTAATAGTTCCTTTGACAGGCACGACGCTTTGGTCACAATGCCTGACGTATGAACCATAATGTGAAGATTAGCTTGATTGACAATCGATTAAGTTAACATGAGGCTAGATTTCGTTGCATATAGATTAGTTTTATCTTTTTAAAAAAACATATATGTATTTTTCTTTAGAGCTTTGTTTTTATTTGCTTTCAGGGAGATCTGCAGACGATACACTTGTCAGCATCATAATTTATCATCAATGTAGCAGATGTTGATACTTTGTCAGAATGTTTAATTCTTTACAGTTTTCCAAATGTGATGTGCCGCCAAATGTTCTTCTGTTTAAAAGCTCATTTTGAGCCCAATTTCTGTATTTGATGGATAGCGAAATTTTAACGTTTACAAATCAGTAGCAATTGATTTATTCAATCAATTTTTTGGTAACTTTCATAGCTTTTTTAACTTTTAAATTCATTTGGTAATTCCTTATGTCCGTGAATGTCTGATATACGGAACATTTCATGAATCGGTTTTACGCGCACTTCTTGGAGCTTGTGGTTTTCTTGCTGTCATGGTGTCGGATGCGTCTCCTTTTCATTCCTTTAGCAAATCTTGTGATTTTAAGGTTTCCTATTCTCAGTTTTCACAATTCTTAGAAGTTTAAGTGTGTGTCCCGTCCTCTTCTCGTAGTTGCTATTCCATTTTGTGTTCTTTTGATTATTTTGGCGATTCTGCTATTTCGCCTGCCGGATATATCTGAGTGAGTCTTTTCACACTTCTTTCACCTTGTAGAGATCAGCAGCAGTTCATTAAAGTTCCCAGGGACCTACATGACTTGAAATTACTTGGTGCGGTGCTCCTGAAATATAAGTGTGTGTGCTACTGGCGTGTTCTATTGACTATAATTGTAGTGTACATATTGTATCCTTCCCAAATTGATTATGCAGTCCTTTTAGTTCTTTTTACGCAATTAAATCTTAGTCGTTTAAGGATTTTTCGCCTCTGCGATTGCCGGCTTCTACATTTTGCGGAAACTTTTGTTAGTTTGCGAATTTTTTGCATTTCCATGTGTGTATTACTAATGATGCTAATTAATTTCACCTTCGTTGTTAAATTTTGGTCCTTAGCACTGTTTATAGTCTTCAGTCTTTCATGATTCCTGGCTCCGTATTTTGTAGCTTTTTACTGGGATATCTCTTTCCTATACCTTTGGCTCTATTCGTAATAGCTTTCGTAAGTTTTGTTTCTTTTTTCTTAATCATTTGTTAGTGTTCAGCCGTTGGGGCTTCATGCTGCTATGTCATATTCGATTTCATTGGTGGTCAAATATTGTTAAGTCTCTTTCCTGAGCGCATAGCGGCATGCCAGCAAATGGTAACTACTAATCATTTGATCACATGCTTGCCTTAGATGAGTCGATTTAAGAACACAATGTGTTTCACGATATTCCTTTTCCGGCTGAGTCCAGTTATCCCCAATTGGTTAGTCAATATTAGTTCGCCATTACTTGGCGTTCCATTGGTGGATTTCTTTATGGGAACCTTCATTGGTAGGTTCGTTTTTGTGCATTATTTTTCTTCTTGGAGTATATGCTCTCGTATTCATAATTGTTTCACTGTTCCTTTGCCTCTTGTGATATATTCACAAGCATCCACATTTCACCCGTTTTCCGGCTTTTGATTGGATTGCCCTGCTTACTCAGACTACAAATAGTTGTAAAATCATACTGAACGCATAGTTATTTGGGTAATCGTAACGACCTCTTAAAATGGTTTTGGGTACTGGGGAGAACATTTGAGCTCTATTAATATGATCAGCGATGTTATAGTGAGTACTGTGCAGATTTTTCAAGTTGTGGTTAAACCCTGTCTGTTGCTTGGTTTGTTTTTATTGGATTTTGCTGATTTCCGTGTTAAGGGGAAGATTAGAGTAGCGAGTTTTTTCCATCTGTTCCCAAAGGCATTGAATGCTGCTCATGGGGTTCCTTTACGACTTTATGATTATCGTTTTCCCCTGGTTCTCGTCTAAATCCCATACTTTTTGGAATGCTGATATGGAAATAGGGAGGCTGGATCTGAAGCTAGGAATTTGAAATCCCATGTACCCCGCTTTTTGGGCCATATGTGTTCACGTCAAAAAGTGTCCCATTGTTTCTTTTTCACCTAGGTGTCATACCTTTGTCGCTGTTCTTTGTAAAGGCGGGAACAATGTTGCAGGAATTAACTGATATTGGCGTCACTTCTGTGGCTTCTGTATACACCTTGATTCTATTTGCTGTGATTTCCATCGTACCGATTATCTTTCAAAAGCAGATTAAAAACTTTTTGTCTAGCTAGACAGTGTTCTTTCACCTTGTGCGCATTAACAAGCTTGGAGTTTGGTTCTGCGGTTAAGGGAAGATTCATGAGGCGTGGGGGCGCTCGCTTTCATGCGTGCCTTCTCATGTAGGATCGCTGGTTTCTTCCTCTGATCTCGCGGAAGGACTTGTGGCTGTTGGATAGCGCAATGACTAGGATTCGGTTGACTTCGCAGTCTCAATTGGTAAGGTTCTCGCCTCAATTAGCGTGCGGACTTCCATGTTAGGTGTGGGCTGAGGAGAATAGCATGCTTAACTCCCTTTATGGGAACGAATTTCATGTTTGGTGTGGTGAAAGGTAATCTCTATGGCCACTCGAGTTGGGATTGTCGTTAATTATGATGCAATAGTTCGTTTAGTGAGACTCGTACCAAATTCAACCAGAGCAGTTTCCCTTTGCAATGCCTAAAAGCTTTGGACTTCCTTATTCTGTAAATGTAATAAAACTGTTTTGGTTCCAAGGCACTTACTGTTGAGCTATATCAATTCTTTTTCTGAATAAGTGGTTTTTTTACTACCCTATTTAAGTGTGGCATAAATGCAGTCAAATACAGTATGTTAAGTTTGACAATTTTAGCGCCCGCGCCTTTTTGAAGGAGTTCCAATTGTGTGCACGCTGCTATGCTTGCAGGTGCCCTGCTTGTTTAGCGCATTCTATACCTTTATTTTCACATAATTAGTATGTCAGTAAAATTTTAGGTATGAAATTGGTTTTATTTGAGACTATGAAACTACTATTTTGCATTGACGGTGGAGTTGGTGGCCCATGACTTTGTGATTTCTCCGTGGCTTCCGATATTATTCATGTTTTTTATCAAGAATTTTTGTCATATTCTTAGTTGTCTGAATCGCTTAATCACTTTTTGCGTTCGTTTTACTCGTTGCCTTGTTGTCCATTATTTCTCCCCCCACTGTCATGATTTAGGCTGGTCTTTAGGTTTAAACAAGTCATGTCTCTTCTCCTAGCAAAGCTCATGGTTGTTTCCCTCTTTTTTAAGTCATTTGTCAGGACATGTCAGACACAAGGTTTGATTTTGTTGGTGATGAACAGAGCGTCAACGTTGTTCATCCTGGGGAGCAATCTATCTTCATTCAGTTCGTTAACACAGATGGAGAGGAGACAGGCACACCCGTATTTGTGCCGTGTAGTAGCTCCGTTTCTGATCTTACTGATATTCTAATCACGCTCCGCGAAAAGGTTGGTTTCTTTATGGGCATGCCTTTTGATACCATCCTATTAACACTCATTCGTGTTGTTAAAGGCATTGAACGAACTCGAAGCGTACACATTTTTTATTGGAGAAACCCAAATTTTGGATAATCTTGGCTCAGGCATAGCCCAGTATACTGCCTCTAAGCTGCTTGGCACCGAAGGGATTGGCGATGCTGAAGCCGAGCCAGGCGCTCTGGTGGAGTCAATTGTTAAGGTGACTTATCAGGCACAGGCAGTCTTCCGTGTTAGACCTGTCACAAGATGCACTAGCACACTTCCTGGGCATAAAGGCGCCGTTCTGGTTGCCCTTTTCTCACCAGATGCTAGGTAAGATCCAATATTGTCTCTTATGCTGATTTTATGACCGAAAGTTGGCTTCTCACTCCCTCTTCGCTTGAAATTATGGCTGCAAAGTTGTGGATTATTTCTGAAATCAGTTCATTTGATGTACCCTACAAGGTGATTATGAAGTGTCATTAGCCCCCTGTTTACTCGAAGGGGGCATGCATAGCGATAATATTCCCACTTTTTGTACTAACGAGAAACTATCAAGTAAGTGAGGTAAAATGGAGTAAAACTGATTATCTTCTTACCTTATTTTTGCCATGAATTTTATCAATGACATTGACAAATAGCATTAAATGTTTTCAGAGCTCTAGCTACGGGTTCGGGCGATTGCAATGTCCGTTTCTGGGACCTTAACACGGAGCTTCCCCAAACTCTCGATGTCAGTGCTCACCAATCACCGGTACTGTGCCTCTCATGGTCTCCTGATGGCCTACGTCTCGCCTCGGGTTGTCAAGGTGGTCTCATTTGCTTATGGAAGGAAGATGAGACAGGCAATTGGACTCTAGACTCACTTTCACCTCTCATCCAACCTTCACTTGCTCGAACGCCTACCAACTCGAAGGCTCGTTGGGTCAGATCCCTCGTGTGGCGACCCTTCCATCTGTGAGATTGGCCTCTCTGAGATAGTAAACTTTAATCGCTTTGAGGTTTTTTTTAATTGTCCTGATGTTATCTCTTGAGAAAAATATTAGTTCCCACTCTTTTCACATAAGAGTTGGTCAATTCCTGCTTCCATCAATTTAAAGAGACATGGACTGTCGTCTCTTGGCGGCGGCATATCAGGAGACGTCGATAGTGATATGGGACACGGTGATTGGAAGGCCATACCGCATTTTAACAGGTCACGAGAAGCCGGTGACGAGTCTCCGCTGGGGCGGAACAGATCTCCTTTATTCGGCCAGCCAGGATCGAACGATCCGCGTATGGCGCTGCGCCGATGGAGCACTCTGCAGGCGGCTAGACCTACACGGACATTGGGTCAATTGTCTGGCACTTAGTGTCGACTACGTTCTCCGCACCGGACCCTTCGATCCAGCCGATGCCGTTCTCGTCAAGTCAACCTTTTCCACCACCACCGAAGTCACGAGTAGAAGTAACCAGTCTCATCTTCTCTATCCGCAGTCCTATTTCTCTTATTTAAACTTATTGTCTGATGTTGTTTTGACTTTCTAGAAGAGTTAATGCGACATCGAGCAAAGCAGCTCTATGAGAATGTCAAGGTAAGTTCTTGTGTTGTTTTAATACCGTTCCTCTTTTGCCAAAGTAGTTCTAGATACTACTAGCTAGTTGTTATTTCTTTTTCCGCCTAGCATGGGTGTTACCTCTACACGGTTATCATAATTTGAGGAAGCTTGCTTATGGGGTTGAAAAGAGACCTAGTCTGGATAAGTAGTAAAGCCAGATGGAACGATTTTCACATTTTCTCTTCTCTTTACTGGTCAATCCATTACAAGGGTTCAGTAGGCGTCGGTACTGAGTATTAGGTGTTCTTTTTCACATTTTTTGTCATTCACGAATGACACTCAATTTCTTTCATTTTTACTGACTTTGTTCAACTGTTTTTAAACTACTAGAATGGGTTTTAATTGACTCATATTTTGGACCTTCCAATAGGGAAAGGGACCTGAGCGTTTGGTCGCGGGCTCCGACGATAACACACTGTCCTTATGGACTCCCGAAATCACAAAGCACTCGCTTTGTTTGCGAATGACCGGTCACCAAGGCGTGGTCAATGACGTTAAGTTCTCGCCAGACTCTCGCCTCATCGCTAGTGCCAGCTTTGATCATTCCGTCAAGATCTGGGATGGGTTCACTGGACAGTAAGTTCGTTCTTTTTTGATTCTGTCAATACGATTTTGTGCATATTCAAGCTATTTTTTAATCGAAAAGGTTTCTGGCTACCATGTTCGGTCACGTGCAGGACGTATATTTGGTAGCGTGGTCCAGTGACTCGCGTCTCTTGGTGTCCTGTTCGCGGGATTCCACGCTGAAGTTATGGAGTGTGGCCGAGGTCCGCCGTTGGAGACAAGAAGTGGCTGTACAGAAGAGTCGAGAAGGCCATGGGAAGAAGAAAAAGGGTGATGATAGTGATAAAAAGGAGTCACCGCATCAGAGACGACGCCACCTGCTTCATGATCTGCCCGGTCATGCGGACGCCGTCTACGCGCTTGATTGGAGTCCGGATGGACAAAGAGTCGTCTCAGGTGGAAAGGATCGTGTAATCAAGATGTGAGATTACGCTTGCTTACTACCCGCATTAATTCATTGGGTATTCGTGTTGCAATGCATTTGTTGAACTAGGGCTTAATCTCATTCATGGAGTTTCGTAATTGGGGCGTTTTGCCTGGGTGTTGCCTCATTTACACTTATGATAAGCATGTAGTTTTCAAATTTTAACCTCGATCAATTTTAGGCCCTTGGCATTCCCTTTTATCATTGCTTGATTTTTATGAATAGTTGCTACATTGGTAATCGAATTATTTCTGCAATTTTATTTCCACATAATGTAAGCGTTTTGGTCGACTGTCGATTGAGCTTTAGTGATCACCACACCAAAAATAAAATGCTACCACTGCTTTTTTGATTTTAGCAGTGAGTTACCATAATCTGTTTGAACAGATGCAAGCTTCTACCTTCTCTTTTGTTTTAGGTGGCGTTCCTAAGACCCTCCTTAAGCCATTTGCAATTCCCTGTACAGGAACTCGTACGGTTTTCGGACGTAAAAAAATTCGAATGTAAAAGTGTCTGCCAATATTACTGATATTATTGTGCACTGATATCATCATATATCGGTTTTCTCATTCCTCAGTTTGCTAGCTGTGGCGCTTCGTTGCGTGGGTAGCACTTCACGCCGATGCTCACACTTTTGGGGCTGCCTTTGTGGTTGCAATCTAGGGGGGCGGATCGCGGCATTCTGAATGTCTCTGGCTGGCCGCGTTACAGTGCCAGTAGCAGGCGGCACAGCAAAGGTTTCGAGACTAAGTTGGTGTCTGGAAGACACTGTTCGATCCCTGAGAGGCCATTTTGCGTCCCTTTTGCCATATATAAGTGTTAGACTACCGCATACTGGGCCTGGAAAGGGTTGAAGCTACCTGAGGGTCACAGATAAACGCAGTTGGTGTCGCTGGGGTACGTACAAGGTGCAACAATTTGGTTTTTTACCATGCTGTTTTGTTAGCCATCATAATAGCATATATTTACTAAGATATTTAGAAATATTACACTGGATTCTTTAAAATAGACTGTTTGCATTACTTTATTTAATTACTTTGTTATATTCTATTAAATGAATTTTGCTTGCAGATCTGCGTAACTTAAATGAGCTGGGCTGAGCTCAGTTGGTTCGCTTTGCTGTTGTCGAGTAGCGTTTGATTGCTCCTGATTTCCGTGTTGACTTGTGATTCCCCGTACAGTAGTATGAATTCTCAATTTTTCTGAAATGTTGAAGCTTATTATAAGCTTTTCTAACTTCGTCATTTCGAATTATCCATCTGTTTACGAGGCATAAACCTTGCAGATTATCAACCGTTCACGGACCTAATAACGGTTTTTGTCCTTAAATTTCAGTGTATTTGCACTAATATGAGTCAGTCCAAACACGGTTCTCATGACTCATTGTCGCCAGAAGAGTGTGACAGGCTAGTACTTTCGCCTCCTCCTGTTGCCTTCAATCCGGAGAAACTTAAGGAGTTTCTCTCTGTTAATCGTGCCATTTCTGCAAAAGTCAGCCTCCACTCGGTCAACACAGCGGAATTTACTCCGTCCCAACCTAGGCATGCTAGTGTTGCCTGGTCTCGTAGTGAATTTGATTCCAAGTTTAGGCATTGTAAGTTTCTCAGGCTTTATTTCTGCCTTTCGCTGTTCGTGAAAATAAAGACGTTTGTACGTTCTAGCTGCGTATTTGGTAATAAACGCGTGAGAGATTCAGTGTTAGCTACTATCTTATTATTTCTTAAGGTTGTTGAGCATGGTCGGGCTTTATTAGCATGATATTGTTGCTTTTTTACTTATAGTTCCATAAATAGTATGTTGTACATATTTGGATGAAATCTTACACTTTGTTACTCACGTTTTTTGCTGGTGGTAGTGGTATTAGAATAAATTAGATCAGCTGGCAGATAGTTCCACTAGTGAGCTCGTCCGAAACGGCTATAATGGTGGGTTCTCATTTTCGGCTGCTTTCGATTTGATTGAAGGCTTCGTTGAAGATTAAATTGACGTCGTTAGTGCGTGTTTACCTTATATTCGAGGCTTTAGCTTTTGTTGAAAATTGAAATACGCTATGTTTTATAAAGATCAGTTTTGTCAATAATTGGTGTGATCGCCAAGCAATAAATTTAGATTTGTATGTCTCCACCCTATTTCAAATCCGTGCCGCAAAGTGAAACTTGTTATGTTCGGCGTGCTCAAGGTGTTTTGTTCCACTGATGAATTCATATGACATACTTCAAACTTTTTACTTCCATTGTCGCTTTTGATTGTTGCACCATTCAAATGTGCAAGTGGTAAAGTGTTTTACATCCTCTAGCTTGCGCAAGCTTGAATTAAATTTATCCTATCATTGCAAAATGCAGATGATGTATTCCATCTGTACGGTTTTTTTGCTTTTCTTAATCAGACGAATCAGAGTTGAAGTCAGCGATTACTTCAGAAGCCCTTCAGGAGGTGCACTTGAAAAGGATCTCACTTGATCCATCAAAGGACTCAGAACAGGTTACTTCTTCACAGTCACCCGTCTCGATTTGCACTGAACAGTCGGAGAGTGCACTGCCGGCCCCACAGAAAGCAAGCCGATCACCCGTTCGTGGTGGTGTTACTAGTTGGAGGCGCTTCCTTTGCTGCGTGCCCTCTCGTGCCAAAGTGCTTGAACATTCGGATCGTCCGCACCTCCGACCCATTTTGCGGCGTGATGAGTCTACTCACGCGAATCCCGAAGTATTCCCCGAATTCGCCACTACGAAAATCACCAAATCCTCCAATTGGTCTGGCCTATTTAAACGGCAAAAGAACCACAGCCCTGGATCCACCAAGGCGACAGTTAAGCTGCGCTCAGTACAAAAGTCGCCCCAGCTAGCAGACGAGCGCCTTAAGACACCTGCACCTACGCTCCTAGTTACCCGACATGAGGCTGCCGTCTCCATGCCATCTGAGGTCGACCACGCTCATGGCGAGGAGAATGGTGTGGCGGGATACCATGTGAACCCGGACGATCGTATGTCTGAGTCGGTCCACTCCCAGGATAGTCTCCGTAGTGAGGACTCGGACCTGGAACCCGTTGATCAGGTGAACTATTGCTCGTTTTACAATTATGTTTTCGTCTTTTTATTCTGTGTGCTTTCAACTATCCTCAAATGAGAGCTGGAAATTCGCCTATAGTCTAACCACATATCTGCATGTGAACGAACCAGATGTTGGACTGTGGCAGACACTGGATAAATGACATTGACATCACCGACGAGAGCCAACTCAAGCTGATCCAAGATACCTCTAGGATTGGTGTTTTGGCTTAACGGTTTCGTGCGTGACACTTTTCCTGTGCCCTTAAACAGTTCTGTCACCTGCGTACTTGATGCGTTGCTAGTACTGCTCTTTTTAAGGTAACCAGATGAATATTGGAGATCTTGATTGCGCTAAATTCGTACGTTGACCATATTTTCTCGCATGCAAAGGTTTTTGAAAAGGTGCATTTGCGTCCTCCTTTTCTAGATTGGGCTTTTATGTCATCTCCGTGTCCGTGACGTGCGGTAACTGACTAGATCCTCCCACAACAGTTGTCAGGGTGAATCACAAACCTAATATTTTGACTGCTGTCAAGCCCGTTTTAACAGAACGCACAAGGGAAGGTAGTGGCAGACGAATTGGGAGGATGCTTGAACTTGTTGTTGTGTTCTGCGAAGGCTAGTCGATGGTATCTGCCTTGTGGTTTTTCATCTCTTCCACAGCGCGGCAGTTTGTTGGCCTTTGCGTACTAGTTTTAGTAGCCACGAGGTATTTCATGCATCGTCCTCCAAACATCCCTATTCTGCCAATGCATGATAACGTTCTTTGTCCTCTAAATCACATTTGCTGTTCTCGTATTTTTATGCTCCAAACTCAAATTACCCATTACTTTCTGTTCCAAGTCAATTTTGATTGGATGAAGAAAAGTGCATGAAGAGAACCTTGCCCAGTGTGCGTTTTGGCACCTTACTCCAGAATGGCGTAATCACTTGTTGAGGTTCGTTCAGGTCAGGTCGGGTCTGTCTATCAGCCTAGAGACACCTGGTTGGGTGACTAAGCGCCCTTGCACTCCACACATCCCTCCTCCCTCCACTTTTTCCTGCTGCCATCGCTGTCGCACGCCATGCCCATGCGGGTAGCCGTGCGCCGTTGAACTAAGGCTAAAGCAGTGTTCCTTATCATTTTCCCACTCAATTTCCCATATTCCATAGTGATGGGTTTAGTGAACCAAAACTTCGTACTTCGTTAGCTGTCACAGCCAACTATATCCAACATGATGACTTGCCCAAAGCTATTTTCTTTAAACTTATCATTACACCTATCGTTGACTCGCATCCACCATAACGCCACACCTTTATCAAAGGGACAGTTTCCTTGATGTTGGTGCCTATTAAAATTGCATAACGACACGGTACGTTTTGTGTAATTCGATTATTATTCATGAAGTGTCTCCCTTTTATTATCGGTTTCATTATGCATATTTCCACTATGCGGGTATTTTTTGGTTCTCCACATCCCTTATTTCAACCTTCGATCCGCTTTTCATTGGCCTGAAGCACCGTTTAATTAGTTGACTGGCCAGCCAGTTGTGGACGCATTTCCACTCAAGCGTGTCCCTTTTTGGATGCAAGCAAGAATATTGCAAGCCTGGTCAGGCTGCCTCGTTTTTCTCACTAAACCACGTGTGTTCAAGGCGTCTGTTTTCTCCAATGTCACACACATCCCTTTCCCCTTCAGTAGTTTGCTACTTATTTAAATTACACTCTCAGCTAACATTCATCCCCATGTTTTTCTGCGTTGTTCACTATCTTTCATATATATATATGTGGCTCTTTAAAATCTCTTGCATCAAAGCCCGAGCCATTTATGGTTCACCTCTGTGGCTTGGTTCACAATGACCTCTTGAAGCACTAAAAATTAGAAATATTTTGGCTGTAGGGATCAGCATCGACTTCTCTACTTTGTATGCGTAATTGTAGAACACAAATAGGTTAACATTCTTATGGAGTTTGTTGTAGCCATCATCATAGAATGCCATGCGATTAGCATATTCATGCACAAACACATTTTTTCACCCATCGTTCCGGGATTTGCGTTTTTATATATTAGTCTCTTCGACAAAAATGGAATTCTGCTCACATTACCGAAGATCTTGGGTTTTTCCCGTCTAAAGGATGCCAGCAGTAATCTACTTTTTCAATTCCTGTTATTATGCTACATATTTTATTGAGATTTTTAAGTTTATACCCATTTCCCTTATAAAGAATTTTGTTTCCGTTCGTGAAATCTTTAAGGCCGTGCAACATCGCTGTGAAGAGGACTCCTTTAACTCTGTTGAAATGACGCCAGTCGAGACTTGACCGGCAATCCATGCACAGGAAGCCTGGAGTCCTGAATGAGGCATCATTTTTTTTGTTAGTTTAGATGAGGTTGTAATTGTGAAGCGTCTTTGCAGCTGTCCCACCTCCTTCTTCAAACACTGTTTCGTTTGGCAGTCAGTTTCTCAAAAAAGCGAAGTTTAAAGCGTTTTAACCAGCTTTGGTGAACTTTTGAATGCAAATGTGCATTGCGACATCTGCAAAAATATGTGCTTTTGGTACTTTGGAACAAGGGGAGGAGACGTTAACTGTAGTAATTTCGCAGTCCCCGTCACTATCACGACCGCAGACCAGCCAGTTGCGACAGCTTGTGTCAAACCCTGTGGCCAATCCGGCACTTCATATTGGCAACCTTTCTTTGATACTTCAAGAATAGAGAAGCAGGGTTTATTACAATCTTGTGCAGGACGCCTCCACTGCCTCCTAGAAGTCGACTCCTAGCAAATGAGTATCAAAATTTCTTTTTTAGCTTTTAGAGTTCCTAATTTGTTCCTACCTCTAGTTAGGCAACTTAAGCGCATAGAACCATGTCACTTTCGATCATGCATCTACAAGATTTTTGTTGCGATTTTCCTCTGTTTAGTGGAGAAGGACTAAGTGCTTTTTACACGACCATGGGTATTTACTTTGACATGCCTGATTGTATCTGCGACTCTCATTAAGATTCAAAAGTCTTACTGAAGTACTACTGAAGTGGAAGAGATTCTCGCGTTGTGAAAACCACTTTACGAAATCGTGTCCACCGCTAGAAGTCAACGGCGCACCATATATTCATCGGGTTTTGTGTTTCACAAATAACTACCAAACATCCCACAATGAGAATTCATTATTTCCTAAATTGTTTCACTATTTTGCTTATGAAAATCTGAAGTGCTTTTTTTTGGACACTAAAGTTTTGCAAGGCATCGTTTACAAATGTCCTCTGATCAAAATTATAGCACTTTGACGCGATCAAACTATACTAACCGAGTAGCAACTCGAGCATTGCACTTTTAGGTTAAAATTGTTTACTGCAGCTTTTATTCTTTGCTTCACTTTGCTTCCTGAAGTGTGGAAAGTGTGCACCAACTGCTCGGTAGGCTTATGGCTTTCTTGCGTGCATTGCATCCCTTTAACGATGGGGTCTCGCATCATGCGTATTTCAGATGAAATTACTGCATCCTTCCACACCAATAAACGCTATATCGCATATGATAGCAGTATTGCGGTAGCTTTGCATTTGAAAATCAGGCTGCTTTATTTTTATTGACTAGGAAACCACCGGTAATGCTGAATGCTCTTGTTCGTCTTGAAATGCGCACTTGTGACAACTCCTGCGATCACTTTAAAGCTGTTGATGAATAGACTGCTCGCTGTGGAGAGCTGCACATTGGAAAGGCGCGTTGCTGTTAATCCATTTGTTGGAAGTCATTATGAATTGCAAGCATGTGCACGTTTGTGTGAGCCAGTCATTTGTCGATAGGATCCTGCGCCTTCGCTGTGTTATGGCTCTGGCACCTACCCGATCGATGGTCGCGTTTGCGCGTTCGTGGTGTTTGAGATGCACTCCGATCATACGATTGGTCGACCTGAGTTTGAGCGCCTGCACACTCGTTTGCAATAACCAATTGTGTCGCGGTATACTTGGCATGCTTGTTGGAAGTGTCACACCCTCCGAATTTTGAAGGATTGGTTTCATGTGAATACTACAGGAAAAACAGTAATTGGATCTAGTTGTAGTCTTGTCTCCGTAAATACCGCTCTATTCTCGCGTAGAGATTGAAAAATTGGGAAGCAATCAGATATCATTTATCGAAACCATTTTACCCGCAATCCATCTCCCATTCGTGACTGGTGATTTCTTTCTGTAGAAGAAAAGCAATTGCCGTTAAAGCAGCGCATCGTTCCCCATAACTAGCATCGTATCATCCTACTTTTGATGGTCGTGTTTGAACCCTCGCGTCACTTAACGGACTTCCCATTGGTTTTTAACATCTTTTTAACCGTCCCATAATGCCCAGTCACCGCAATGCAATTAGTTCCTGATGACTCAAGACTCCAGCCCTTTGGAACTTATCTGTAAATAACTCGCTATTCCTAATTCGACTTTATAACGGTGTCTTAGGATGTTCCCTAAAACTAGTATGCGTACTGCCGTCCAAGTAATCCGCTCGAACGGTCATGCAGACTTTTTAGACTTGCATTGTATTTTTGGCGTTTTTATAAAGTGTTTCAGTAGTCACTAGCTATAGACGAAAAGAAACGTACTTTCAACAGTATTTATTTACTAGAGTCTATGAAGAATGTCTGATGGAAATGAATCCCTTTTAGGCGAATCCTGGTGAAAATTTGTTGGGCCAGCCTTCGCCTGACTGTATAGGAAAGAAATGCCTTGTTCTTGATCTTGACGAGACACTGGTGCACAGCTCTTTCAAGGTGAGCCCTAATTCTTTTGCTACTGATTTGCCGTGAAAGTGGATTTTCCTTATCATTTTATTTAATGACTGCCTTATGCAGTGTGATCTTCATACCTAAAGTAAATTTTTCTTCAATTTGTTAACGATAAAAGAGCTTGTTTTTGAACAGGCCATATCAGGAACAACACAGGGTCTGGTATTTTGTTTAGGACGTTAATAAAGAGCTGTCGATTGTTGCGGCGAGTTGTCTCCATCACCACTAGACTTATGTGAGCAGTGCACTTTCATTGCTCACCTCAGTGGTGCATTTTTGGTGTCATTTGAATGTTTCTACGCTCCAGACTCAACTGGCAGGGCTACTTCACTTGTGGACCTTTTCGCAATGTGTCTGAGTAATTTTGCTAACTTCAATGCTACTCATATGCACAGAACTGCCTTGGTGTGCACGGTCTTGGAGCTCTGCTTCTCCCTTTACTAGTAAACTAAACGAAAACTTTCTCAATCAAGATAGGGTGTTAGTTACTTTACTTGTGCTCTTATTTTGGTGCATTATTTTCCCTCCTAATAGTTTGCGATCTCCTTGCTTTATTAATGGCATGAACGACATGTAGTTTTTCTATCGACTTGCTGATCGGAGTCATAGCTTATGCTTAATTTCATCAACGTGCCGAGTAATTCGCTCGTCCAAAGTTCCGAAGTTTCTCGATATTTGCCGAGCTCCTGTTGAGAAGTCGCCCAGCTACTAAGGTCTTAGTGATATCTAATGCGGGAACTATTAAAGCTTACCGTTCCTGTGGGTTTATGCTCGATTAGGTAAAACTTTCTGCTAGGCTTACCTGCATCCTCTTTTGTCTTCCCAGATGGTCAAGAATTTTCGACCAAATAAAATTTTTTAATTACGCTTTTTAGCCCGTGGAAAATGCTGACTTCACTGTGACAGTGGAAGTTGAGAATGTTCAACATGAAGTAAGTTCAACTGTTTCTGTATATTTATCAAGACTTTCAAAAGTCTCCTTGAATGCATCCTCGTCCAATAATTACTATTCGTACCGTGTGAAGATCTACTACGCTTCCATATCCCTACCATTTACATTGACGGTTGAGATCACCTTGAATGAAATTGGCTCCCCCACGATTGACTCTGCTTTCAAAGTATCAGAGGGCTCAAGCAATTGATACGTAGCCTGAATGTGGTTGTATGTTTGCTTTATGCACAAACCGGAGCTAAATTTGACCGTGCTAATCCGCTACAATTCGTGTTCTCAATCAAAAACGCGTTATAATACATGTGAGTACCTAGTTGCTGTGTTCAATTGCTCTTAGATACGCCGTCTGTCAAACTTTAACAATCCGACTTCCTTTGTGCACCCCCTGATCGTGTGCATTTTCAACCTGATAGGTTTAAGAATCCACTTGCTCAATGCGCATTCACCAACATTGGTTGTGTACTTTCTTGGTGATATTTAGCCTGTTTCATCCTGTAATACTTCCAGATTTGGAAGACTAGTCAGACCCAACGAAGGTCCTTATCGAGTGCTTGATTACTGGCAGAGTATTTTTCGTGAGAATTAGGAAGGCAAACGCTCTGTCGCAAATCGAACACAATCATATTAGACAAATTGTTAAGGTTAGCCATAATACTACTAAGTATCAATGTTAATAATGTACGCATATCATGCAGTAAATATTACATCATTGAACGTTTTCCAGCCCATCACACGTTCGTCAACGGAGAAAAGTGATAAATGGCAATAATTACTTGGTTTAGTGCTAATCTTATCTGCTGATTGTTTAGCTTCAATTTCCAATACTCAGAAAACTAATAATGTAAATCCCAACTCTTCAAATTCACTTGTTTCTTTAGGTGTCAGTATGTAAGCGGCCACATCTGGAGACTTTCATCGAGACAATTGGTCCTCTATTTGAAATGGTTATGTTCACGGCGAGCCTCAGCAAGGCAAGGCGCTTCTATATTTTCCATGCAAACGATTATTCACTGCAACGAAATTACACAGGATTCACACTTGTATCTGGTCAAACTTATTGTGGTTGGTAGTGAAATCGGCAAATAGTAGCCCCACACTTTTCTCCCTCCTAAATGCATCAGACTATATTACACAAATTAAGCGAAGGCAACAGTCATTATTTACGCAATGAGAGTGGCCACTGGTTTTTTCTCAGTAAACTAAAAGCAGCTTGTCTTTCTTTATTCGGTTCTAGTTACAGAACTGCGAGATAGGATGTGGAAAGTTATCTGCAATTATATGGATCTTAAAGTTATTCCCCTTTAGTAGTGTTGCCTTGATCATTTCCTATTCAACCAGTGAACCAGTTATACCCATCAGAATGTCTACCTCTGCTCATCATTTAGCTATTCGCCTTTTTCTCTTTTGTGACCGACAAAGGAACTTACCAGACACTTTCCACCTGTGGCTAGCTCTCGCATAATTCATCGGAGGGCATATACATTAATACGGCAGACTATTTCATGTCATTACCTGTGGACCGTTCTAATACACCTATGTGCGCACAACCATCACCCACTAGTACAATTTGCCGGTTACTTATGCCTAACAAATTTTCGCAACCAACTTATGGAACGGGATTACTTAGTTGTCCTACTTTTCGTGCTTCCAGTATGCGGACCCCGTTTGTGATCGGATCGACCCATCGGGCCATTTCAAACACCGACTTTTCCGGGAGTCATGCGTCTGTTTAAAAAGTAACTATATCAAACACCTCGACGTTCTTGGTCGGGATATCGAACAAATATGTATTATAGACAACTCTCCCATCTCCTTCTACTTTCATCGGCAAAATGCGGTATGTTTTCGTCCTTTGGCATCTACCGTTTCCTTTGTGTCACGGCTGTGAGCATTTCGGAACTGGACTTGCTGAATTTTCCAAATAGATGCTGTTAGCTAAAATGCCATTAATCTTTAATAGGTCATTAACGCAAATGGGACGGCACACTCGGCTCACGCAATCTTTTATTCTAACTATTAAGCTTTGGACCAAGGTTAAGCCAAATATGCAATTTGGTGTGGTTATTTCTAAATACCTTCTATAGCGCTAGTGTATAGACTACTGACATAGCCCAGAGGCCAGCCTACCCGGTGGAAGTATAACGGCCAAACAAGTCGTCCTTCCTTCAAACCGAGAGTTACGCAAACAAATATATTGCACTGTCTTCCCAGTAGATTAATCAACTGTGACGGCGCTGTCTCCTGAACTTAAATACGGCGGTGGTATCTTCCCTTTTTGCGTGTTTGTGATTTTGCTACTTTTTACTAATAAAAGTAACAGGCAGAAAAATCCAACTACCGGCTCTTCACTACCCATCGCAAAACGTGTCGATTGCGTATGTTGACGCGTACGTATTCACCCACAGGCGTCTCACAGATAAAATACGTGATGTTTTATGACCACTGGCGCCTCTACTACTTCCACGATTGGTATAGAGGCAGCTAATTCTATCTGACTGATACATCTATAAGCTGAATCTCGAAGTAGAAATATCTCCTGTTTTTCACAGCTGCAAATTGTCACATGGTTCGATGACCCGAAAGACACGGCATTGCTGGATCTCATTCCCTACCTCAAGGGTCTGGCCGAGGCGCCCAGCGTTCTCGAATACGTCTCCCAGTTTGCGCCCCCTCCGAGTGCGGCTATTGCGCAGCCTGATCTCTCCCCATGGCTCTTTGGCACTCCAGGTATGTGGGGCGGAAGCTGGAGTGGCTACAACGACGAGGAAGAAGAGGAAGACGTCGAGGTTCTCCATGACGGTTCCCACGGTGCTCAGCAGGGATGCCAAGATGGTGAGAGAGGTCTCGCCCCTCCGCACGATATTATCATCATGGCGCAAAGACCCACCGGTGAGGCCGTCACGGCAACCTAGGCGGAAAACCGCCATCAGTGGGCAATCAAGTCTTCCATCCGCACATTAGCACCTTTCGACTTGCTCAATTGTGGTGAGATTGTTCAAAGTAGTTTTTTTCTATCTGTGATGTTGATGATGTACTGTTGGTGATGGCAGTGCTCTACTCGCGCAGTCCGTGTACACATCTATAAATACGCCTATTTTTACTCGTACACCACCATGCTCAATACTTCCCTCCTTTCCATCTCTGTTGATTTTTATCTCCACCCACCTGCAACATTTTTAGCCTAAAAAGTCTTTATATTCCCGTTCCCGAAGTGAGTTTGTCTTTCATTTTTGTTTGTTGGTTAAATTTCGCCTAGCCGCGTCTCCACATACACACAGACATCTGCACGCGCATCTGCAGTTTTACATTTTCTCTAAGGATCTTCTCCCCTGTCCCTAATGTATGTGTACATTGTATAATGAATGGTTTGAGAACGTAATGCCCCCTTAATATGGCCCTCCTTATAATCTGTTGCCAAATAATGTTCGGTTGAGTGCATCACTTATCCCTGCACCCACCTTCTCTCTAGCCCATCTCACTTGTCTTTAAAGCTGCGAAGATTGGTAAAAAATAAACTCTTCAAAGTTTCCTACCTTACCTTTTTTGTCATAAAATGAACAGATCTGACAATTGCACCCTCGATTTTAATTTGGTCGTACATGAATGGTGATAGCTGCCGTTCAAATTGAAGTGTAATGAGACGTTTTAAAGTTGCTCTATTCATTGGCAATACACACGCGCCAGTAAGTTTATGTAAGATTAAACAACAAATTTCCTCACGCTAATTTAAGTTGCAGTGGTTAGTTTATTAAATTTCAGTGCTTCTATAGAGGAGTTAAGGCACTTTTCGACACGTACCATCTTTGAACATAGCCGGACCTAACTGACACTTCCTTCCAATGGTGAGGATAAGAAGTGGCGGGGACACGCTCTTGAAATTTGGCCGGCGTTCCACCAAGTCAAGGTAATTTCAAAGACTGGCTACAAACGTTAATTGGCGTCTTACTACAGTATTGGTGCCAATGTAGATGTGACTGACATTTGATAAATCTTTCCACCTTCACGATATATTAATAAGAGAGCATGCTTTCGAGCATAATATACTTTGAAACATTTTACGGAACTTTTGAGGAGGAAATATGCCTCGGATCACCCCTGGAGAACCACAAGTTATGCGAGTACTGAATTATGGGTAAACAAACTTGTCAAATCGATGCACGCGGTTGACAATCGCCCCCCCCCCTCTTCCCCCACCTTGGCGATTTGGCATCAAGACTAGCGCACAAATGGCATTAATTAGTGGATGGTATGAGCGTGACCGCAAATATATTGGAAAAGCGATTTGCCAATTTAGCCTGACCTAGCAGGTCCGTATACGCGTCTTTTCACGAATCCGTAATGTCCAAAACTGTCCATTATATCCTTACCGCGTACGCATACATTGGTTAGAGAAATTTATACATAAACGTCTTCGTACGCGCACCGATAGCACGCCTTCAAATTCACCACAGATCAGGTGTTCCCTGATAATTGAACCACAGGATTTAAACAAATTAGCATTGCCTACTACTCACCACAAATCCATTTGGTTCTTTCAGAGCGTAGAGTATAAACAAAGTCACAACACAACCTTAGTTACGTAATTGCGGAGTGTATTGGAGTGCCTACCTGTTAGCCACTTAAATTTATTTCAAGGTGAAAGCGAATGACTGCAATACTTTACTAAAAAAAACAACACTTGTGGAAACAGAAAGAGATTACTTGGTATCAAAGGTCAAGTCCGGAGGTTTAGCTTCGATCAGTCGATGTGCGACAGCTCGCGCAATAGCTGTCTCCCGCACACCCGAAATAGAACCAGACAATTGGGTCTTGTAGTAGTCGACAATGAATTTCTGACAGCAGCGAACCGTACCACTTCGATGAATTACGTCGATCAGGGCCGGCCTTTCAGCCGTTCCTATGCAGTAACGAAGAAATTGATCGAGGACTCGGAAAAGCGTCGAGTTAGAATTTCGTAACCAATAAATACTGACGTCCAATTTGGAAAATTAGGGGAGAGCGCTGCTCTTAGTTCTGATCCTTCCCAAAATACAGATATGGGCGTATAAATTAGCCCACACTAAACTACGACCACTAACAATAGTGAGTGAATAAATTCGATCATCTCGACATTTTAATTGTGGTATAGAAAATGTAACTATCATCAGCATGTTAGCTAAACGCATAGTTTTGGCGAGCCTTAGAGAATACGGAACAATTCATAAATGGTGATTCGAAAACATTGCTAACATCTAGGTAAAACACTTTGCCAAGGAAAATACCATTGGGGTACAACTAGAGAGGTGTGCTACGTGAAAGCAATAAGAAATGATAGAGAGAAATGAAAAGCATTAGGATATGTAACGAAAAGTATGGGGCTGATGCAGTGCACAATTTGTCAAATGAAATGACATCACTCAAGCTAACATTAGTAACAATGGCTAGTTTTCTGGAGCACAAGAAATCGGCGTGCAAATGTACCATTGACAGTGGGGGATTCAAATTTTCGAGAACTGTAGAGGTGGCTTGACTTGTTTCATTTCGAAATCATTTTAATTTAAAGCAAAGCATTTCTTTACAAGAAATGCAAAACCGCGGATACTTGTTCAATAACCAATCACCAACTCCGACAAGAGCAGGTGATAAGACCCGAGACGAACCAGTGAAAGTGGGAGATTAGCAAATGAGGGGAGGAACTGGGAGGAAGTTTTGGGGAGTTCGCTAACCGTCATACACCGAGGTGATGAGAGAGAGAGCAGAGGTCAACTGCTCAGTTGGGAGGCCACGAAGAACCCTAATGATGAGGAGGCCTGAGGATGGATTCCAGTAGATGATGCGAAATCGTGCCATCAAGCGGCCCACCCCGAAGGTGCCATGAGCCGTCTGCATGGAGCGCCTGATGGCCCTGTAAATCATTGCGTCTTCGGCGAGGGAAGAGGAGTTGGCAGCTGAGGTAGAGGAGATAGCGTGACAACCGGGGTAGGCAGGTCGGTGGGAGAAACACCGCGAGGCACCGCCACCGCTCGAGGTCCCCACAGACACAATCGATATGATGTAACGATACTTGATCCTGACCATCACAGGGCTAAAGAGGCAAACCCAAACTTATTTCGCAAAAATACATGAACAATTGCACTTTATGAGTACTACTAATCTCTTAATTTGCCATAATTTAGAATTTGAGCTAGTGACAATAATTTAACGTTTGTTCCGGGTAGACACCGTATTACAGATAAGGTAGAAAGTTGCCGTTAGAACAGAGCAAGGAAGCCCAAAACATTCAACACGTATTGTTTAAATTGTTTTTTTCAGAGGCCTTATTAAAATTCTACGCATTCACGAAACTAATTTCAGCCAAAAGAAGATAGTTTTCAGGGGAGAAATGAGAGAAACCTGTAAGGGCATAATTTATAAATTCAGACCAAGTTCTGTACATCACGCAGACACAACTGTTTGGAATATAGAAGACGTTGAAGGGCACCAGACACGCAAACGCCAGGGAAAACAACGAAAAATCGTATTGACCAAGAAGCAAGACCGAAACTCGTATTATTTCTTTGCAGTTTTTAACTTTAAAATTTACCTGTGATTGTGTCTGGTCAAAGAATAATTCTTTACAACCGTAGCCATTTTAATAGGCGTGTAGAATGTCAGCAATTCATATTTAGATAATACAATTGTAGATATGGAACACGAAATACTTGAAATTTCACGCCCACCCAAGGCTTTCAGAATAGTGCAGACGGCATTGTTGGCTTCTATTTTATTAAGAAAATGGATCGGGATGCGATCCCATGGTACGATTCCTTCCAATTCATCCACTTGGCAGTACATCCGTTGCAGTACAATCTAGCTCCATCTCAGTGTTCGATCGTCAATGAAATTTCCAAGTACTAAACATGCGTTACCCAAAGCAATGACATTCAAGAGAGCCGGTGCCTGTGGAGCAAATACATTTCTAGGTTTACGTAATAAGCATGGCACACGCACTGCTGGGGATTCAAAACTATTTGCTGCCTATAGTGGCAGCAGAGAGCCAATAGAGAGCTAAATAAAAATAGAAAAAGAAACAAGATCGCCACCTCGTTACCGAGAAAATCCGAAGACTAGCAAGTGTCTCGGGCTAAAGCGGACAGTGATGACGTACACAAAGGCCGTCACCATGGAGAAGCGTCTGGAAACAACCGGCGTCAGTGGACTCATACAAAGTGTACTGTGGATGACGTAAAGCGTCAGAAATTCACGGCTTCCTGTGCTCAACCGCTTCAAACTTTACAAATCCGTAGGTTTCGCCCTTTGATTTGTTAGTTACAACCTCCATCAAGAACAATCGAAAATTTCCCTTTTTAGGATGAACGAGTGAAACAGAACATCCGAGCGGGGGCTCTGAAAACTAGTGGAAAATGAGCCGGATACTTGTGGAGGAGAGGAAGAGCGTAGGCCAAATGAAGGCTCATAATAACAAATTACACTTGAGGCAGCTCTCATAAAAGACAAGAGTAATAATTGTGTGAATGATAAATGAGAACAGGGGGTGCCCCTGGATGCGTTGACGCTCAATGAAGATAAAATTAGACCAGGATGACTTTTTAAAAGGTTGGTTTGGAATATCATTGACTCTGTCGCGGAGATAAACAGTTCACATACTTGGATCGGAACGAGAACATCACCAACGCAATATATGATTCCAATGATGGCTTCGAAAATGGCAGCAATTCGTGGTTTTTGATACGAGACAGCGAAATTCCACAAGCAGAAAGACCGCTTATATACAGACGATTTAGCTTACCTCAATGGGCTTTTGTGGGCAATTTATTGCTATGGCTAACGTAAACCTCCATAAACGTCTGCGAGCACATCACTATCGCAGCTTCAAGCTATGTCTACTTCAGTCGCTTTGTCTCGGGATCACAAGGCACGTGGGGTTAGAGCCTGGAACCGCTTCTGTGCAATCAGAAAATCGAACCCCTGTACCAAGACAGTAAGAGTTGGCACTGATAAATCAGATGAGTGAAAAATTACACAATCCAACTTCAAACGCCTATGATTAAAAGAATACCATATTCGCATGCATTACAGAACACGGAGATGGCGTCTTACTGAGACTGATTGAAAGCTAAGACAGACGGCCATCCGACAGAGATAACGAGGACAAGTATTGGAGGGTCGTACTGAAATGGTAGACCGTATCAACGGATGACCTTAGGTTAAACGCATAGCTAACCATTGGAAAGTCCTCTTACAGAGTAGAGAATATGAGAACACGATCGTTGGCAACTAATTACCCAAATCAAGCAGCACTCAATAACTGTTACTGAAATAAAGAGGAGTCTGGATAGACGGAGCATGCAAATGCGCTCGACTCAGTTCAACACAATTCGGACCCAAAAAATTAAAAATACTGCAAAAGATTAAAACATAAACAGGACTTGGTGTTATAGGTACAAAAAAGGGGAACCTCAATACACCACTTTAGCGTGAATGAATTTCGCTTACAAATAAGCATGTACAAAAAAGTGGGAAAGTGCAAACGTAACTGCACATAAACGACAAACGGGGGCAGTGTGAGTGTTTTCAAACTTATCACGTCCAGTCATAACTAACTTAAGATGTGGAATTGAAAACACCCAGGCGATTTGCGCTATGACCTCTGATGTCATGAGTCGTACCAAGTATCCGTATCCAAAAAAAACTACACAAATAAAAACTGTAGAAACGTAGAAAACTAGTTTTGATAGATGCATTGAGAAGAAATGGCCAGCAATGCAACCGAAGGAAGCGTCTACCCCCCAATAAAACAAATTCCCACACATGGTCAAACAGACCTTGAGAACTTCTCACGACATATAAAATTTTATGACAGGTTCGAAAGAATGAGAAGTCATGCATGCGTATATGTGGGCATGGGTGTCTGTGTGGAGCGAAGAGATGGGAAAGAACACAAACCAAGGGTGAGTTTTGAAGAATTCGTGCGCAGAAAGACCTTGGTGTCTCAATTGGACGAATTGGATCAGGCTATCAGGAGCCAGATAATAAAGAATATTGCAATTCCAAGAAAGAGCTTCGACAGGGCCTCAGATTCAGCCTGATTATTGTTCTGCCCGTCTCCATTTCCCACACCACCGCCGCCGCCAATGTTGAATGTAGTTGCAAAGAGGCCGAAGGGAAAAGGGCCGAAACCGAAGGAGACCTGGAAATTTCCTCCACTCCCCTCACCATCCTCCCTGGCATTTCCCCCGAAGATGTTACTGAACGCGCTAAAGGGTGATTCCTTCAATCAAGGCAAAGACGTTTTCGACTAATATACAAAGAATGAGCGAAAAAAATATAAAAGGCAAACTCACCCGTTGGGGTTCAGGCTCTGTTCTTACGCCTTGTGGCCTTGGCGGAACCTTATCACGAGGATCCCGCTTGTGGTCAGCTCCTCTGCCATAAAGGGGAATAACCTAAGGTGCGCGAGAACGATTGCAATTCATTAAGCAGAAGTTATCGAAATCTTTGACTGATGCGAATCAGAAGGAAAATCTCAAGACGGCCAAAACTTGCTCGAAAAAGAAAAAGGAAGCTATCATAGGATCCGTTCAAACATCCCCAACACAGCAGTCATCAGCCCTAAATTTATTATCACAATATATACTCGAAACTGCACCAAACGATTTATGTCACAATACAAGTGCCTTCTTACCGAATCGCGGCTGACAGCAGCCTTACAAACGGGGCACACAGGCCTAGACTTTTTCACCTCTAGCCACTGATGAAGACAGGGCCAGCAGAAGAGGTGACCACAACGACTGACAACGGCGTCCTGAGCTTGATCTAGACATATGTTGCACTCGAAATTTCCGTTAGTGTTGTCACTTGATGAAGATGACTGTAGTGGAGGCTGAGAGCCTGATGGATCCGAGTCATTTGGACCCTCCTGCCTCGCTCGACGCTGTCCTGTGGTAGAATCATCGGTGGAAGAGGATGTAACACCGGCGCCATCCATTTATAACTACTTCGGTTTTACTGAACAATTATGTGCTAAAATATAATTTTTAATATTATACCATCGATCAAAAGATTACGATCAATCCGAAATAGGATAGAATTGAAATTTCCATTCGCAACATATAGGGATAAGCAATTAGATCAACGAATTGGATAAATCTCAATCGAGACACATCCCAATACAGACTTGAGACTGCTCCTCAGCCAATTTTCTATTGAGTCATTTCTCCGTAAAAATAACAGCTCTAGTATTGAAGCATAAATAATTCAGCTACCGACAGTAGGGTACGTAATGCATAAGCCAACGAGGTAGCTCATGAACAGGAAGCTAATGTTTTGCCTACAACGAAACACAATAAATCAAAACGACTATACATGATGAGGTCAGACTAACAGAAACACGCAAACACGTCAAAAGTCAATATTAATGTCAATAAATTCATTTTATTTTTTATTCAAAAAGACCGCTTTGAAGAAACGACTAGCAAATGCCAGAAAAAGCAGACGCGCATTTTGTATTGTGTGCTAAATCAAGCGAAGTGGCTTCAAAGAACGCCTCAACGAGACCTTTACAATCCGCGAACACTTATTGTTAATCTTCAAACGCGGTTGTAAAACAGCCAACTTCAGTGAGAGCTCCGTCGAGCACTGACAGCTTACGTTCACAAGTGTCGAAAAGTTCGTTAAAGCCACAGGCCAGATCATCCGCCATTTCCTTGTAAATCAATGGGCACGTCTCCTCACTTTCAGGATACCAAGGAAATAACTGTAGAAATCAAATGATACATTTTTAAACAAAGGAGAATAACCACGTATCACCTGCCTGTTTCAAAATCATGGAAATTCGCCCCAACTGATAGTACCAATAAACCAAACGTTAAATAGCCTAATAAAAGCTGTTTCAATTTTTAATAATGACTACTATGGCCAAGTCAAAAATAAATTATCTCAGACCTTACAGGAATCCAAGCCATACCTTTTAATTTCACGTGAGTTTAATTACAATTTGTAGTATGGCAGGCCTAACTACCAAATTAATAACGCTAACAAGCCATCAGCAATGTAAAAAGTAGTCCAAAATTCGAGTGAACACTTGAAAGCAATGGACAATCAGTAATATCAAGTAGATAGTCATGTGTAAACACCTCAGTCAATGCAAATGCATTTCAAGATTATGTGAGTTTTGTTAGAAGGTGGAATAACTAAGTATAGATCTAATTACAAACGGGGAGACCAAACCAACACCTCTATTTAGCGGAAAAGGGATTGACAGTGGTGAAAATACGATATCTAGGGTTACAGCGCTCATATCATGCCAACATCAGACCTTGTCTTTGTCAGGTGTTTTTGTGAGAGCAGCTTGGGCAGCCTGCATAGCCGTGGCAGTGAACGCCTTGGATGCCATGTTGGTGGCCCACGTAGACCAATCCCCCGCCAACTTCCGCAAACTATTAGCCACATACTGAAGTTGTGGAATGACCACAGCATGGATCAACCCAGCTACTTGGTCAAAATGGCTTGCTAGCGGAGAAGCAGTAATCGTTTCTATATCCGCCTTGTGTTGCTGCTTTTTCTTGTTTTTCTTCGACCTGTTCTGCAGCGGCTGGTGTACCAACCTGAAAATGTTTACTTCTGGTTTAAAAGTAGAAATGTTGTGTACAGGTATGGAATGTGCAAGGTGCACACCTTCTAGGTCGCAACATAGCGACAGCCGCCGTAACAAATAGCGTGGCCACCGAAAGCGTCTCCACGGCAACTCCAAGGCCAACAAGAACAGAACTTGGATTCAGTATTCCGGGAAGTGAGGAGTCAGCTTGAGGAGGCGAAGGAAGAGAGGGAATATCGGAAGATTCACCAATCAATTGCAAAACTGCCTCGCTAAAGCACCGCGGAAAAGTGCACTTCCCCATGTCTAGTTGCTCATCTAATAAAAAGTTCAAGGGAGGAGATTATTTTACCAAGTTCACAAACTATTGGAAGTATAGTTAATAATTACCCGAGGTATTGTCCAAAAGTTCTGTCAAATACCTGAGTAGATCAATTCCAGCCATTAGGGTTTGCATAAAAGGGCCGTGTACGTAGAAAGACGTCATGGTCGTTTTGGGCAGAGGAGGCGGTAACATGACAATTGCCTCTGGTGTGAGAAGAAGGTTGGTATACTAAAACAAATTACGGGTACTATTAAATTATTCCCCGACAAATGAAATAGGGTAGGCTAAAAAACAAATAATATCCATGGTTCCCATCAAACGCAAGTCGTGTTATTAAATGCACCATAACTCATCTCGCACCAATAACTCATGTTGCCGGGCCAATTAGGTAGGGATGATAAATGAACTCAAGAATGCACCCTCATTTAAGAGCTAATGGAAAACTGTGAAGATAAGCACGCATTTGATGAAACCAGATCGAGCAAATGGAAGTTAGCCTTAAAATATAGGGTGTTAGGCACACCTCAAATGTGGTATAATCGAACGGGGCGACGCCCTCCATGGCTTTCAGCCTCGACATTAGATCGTTCGTTTGCTTCTCTATCGTCTGCACAAGATCCTTTAAGTCTTTTCGCGACGCATCGCTAAGTTCGCCAGAACCAATTTGGTCGATGCATGGAACTGCTTTCATGACCAGCTTTGAACAGATTCCGAAGAGATTTACCAGACCTAGGCGGAGGCTCATCCAAGCACACTAAATAAGGACGAAAGACAAAAATAAATCGCATTATTCGACATAAAGAAATTCAATAAGTCGCCTACTGTTAAGATAAAAAACGATCAAAGAATAACCGACACAGAGAGCGTTTAAAAAACAACTACACAATTGAATAATGGTTGGACGGATTCCGCAAAAATTGTCAAGGTTTCTTACTTACTATAGCTTAAGATAATTAAAGCATTGGTTAGGTGAAAAACTTCAATTTAATCAATCACTTCTATAGGGGGATTAATGAAAAGCATGTTCATGAACCTTCAGGATAAAAATGATATCATGAATGATTGGTGCATATCATCAAGCGTAAAACCTCCAACCGCACTTATTTGTTTAAGAAAGAACGAGATGCTGATTTAAATTTCAAGCAAAAAATTGCACTTACCAAGTGGTCAAAGCTTCGTTTTTGGTTTTCTAGATCCGGTTTTCGGCTAAAACGTAAAAATAATGTTAGAGGAATTAATTTGCTGATGACTAAAAAATGTAAGGGAAAACTCACTGAGAAAATTCTGGAACAACGGAGAAGTCTCGACTATCGCAGACATTGAGGAGTGCTTTCTTCACTATAAGTAAATTTGACCACATTGAAGATGCCAAAACTTCACCGATTTTCCAGGTGCAAATCGTACAATAAGTTTTCATTTGTAGAAATTCAGCTACTCCATTTGGAGATTTCAAGAAAAACTATCAACAACAAATCACGCTGTCCGCCCGACGACGACAAACGAAATGCGCTATTCTCTCATAATTTTTTTTAAAGCCATTGCGTTCGGGCAAGCCCAAATACTTAATGCAAATGAAGCACCCCCTATCCTCGGAAACGGACTTCAGGCAAAAAAATGGGGATGGGTTTTGCGAAATCTGTAACTATAATCAGACAGTATGGAGAAAAATTTAAGCTGGCGAGAATTGTATAGAAAAACTTTCTAATATAGTACTATCGGTTTCATGTTGATGTAAGATCGGCGCCACTAAGTGCGCGGCGGCAGCACTCACCAGATGCTGCTTCACTGTTGAAGCTGCCCACCTGCTCGAGTGCATCATCGAAGCTAGAAAAGAGGGAAAATCAGACCCATGGGAGTGATTCTACAACGCTTTGGATAGTTTTTCCACCCTATGAACACACTCCAACTCGTGACAGCGGTGTAGGCTGCGAAAAACACTTGAAGTCAAAACCGCATACATGGTTACGGGGCAAAGTAGAAGCATCAATTAAAGCTTCAAAAAAAGTCCAAATCTGCGCTGACTAAAATTCTGACAACATTGAAATCTAGGTGTAAAATTTCAAAAGGAATATGGAGACATAGTTTATTAACTTTCTTCGCAGAGCCAATTTTGGGAAGAAACTATACCTATCAGAGATGACAAGAACTTTGTGATAGATAAGTTCAGTTTGAGCAAGTAGAAGTGAGTCCGAATGTCCCAATTTATAGAGAAATTGGGTATACTCATGGATACGACTGAAAGTCTGACGACGGTAAGCACACACGAGCCAGTTCTCTACTTCACGCTGAATGGACCGGATCTTGTTGATCATCATTTGGTGATGTTTTGTCAAATTAACATTCGGTTGGTCTGGAAGAGGCGTAGATGGAGGTTGGTTGCCGAAAATAGTCAAGATAGGTCCTGGCGCCATTGCCGCGTAGCTGACTCAAAAAATTGCAAAATTGAAAGAACAAGACAAATACTAGCCAATGATAATAAACTCGCGATTGCTGTGGCACGTAAAAGTTCAGCGTCTTCCGTTTCCATTGGATTTTAGTCGGAACATTACTTAAAAACGGTATATCTCATTCGAAGTGGCAAACAAATAGATATCAGTCCATGTTTACCGACTTAAAATGATTATGAATCTCTGGATCATGAGAGGAATAATTGAGCTATCCTACGTATCGCACATCTAGTTATTGCCACTGTAAACAAACCCGATGGAAACATTGAGAGCCTCCTTCAAATTTAGGAGTGCTAACTCCTTCGATTGACGACCCGTACAAACAAGGCCACCACCTGGTGAAAGGATGGAAGACAATTGAAGACGCATAAAATGATTAGCTGGAGAATGCTTCAAGCCGATTTCCGCCAGCCAGTAGGCAGCAAGTAACAGCCGTCCAAAGGAGTTTTCACAATTGGACGGCCCATCCATAGGATCGAGCAGCTCAGAAATTGCAAGCTGAAGGAGACCGTCGGCGGGTGCTATCTCCTTGGAGGCGCCTTTCTCAAGCGGCTGGGTCTCTTTGGCATGCAACTGGTAGGCCGAGATAAGGTCCGCTACACTGGGAGGCACACCATTGGTCCGTGCCAAACGATAAGCACACACTTTATAATGAACATATTCATCGGCATTAAGTGACTAAAAAACAAAAATATGGTCCTAATTCACGAAGATGCATAGTAAACCCAGAACCAAAAAAGTGTAAGACTCGATTATCGGAATGAAATCCGACCAGCTTATTGAGAGCAACAGACTGACGCAATACGTCATAAAAAGCAGCTAGATGTGAAGTACATCGCACAAAATATTAAGCCCGTGATCGGAGATACCGGTATGTCAATGATACATAAATATCACTAAAAACATTCAACACTTTAAAAGTCATCTTTCGTTAAATGTATTGATGAAGTGTTTTCCAGCGATAGAAATTGTATTCATAAATAAAAGGTAATGAATACTGACTTAACAAAAAAGCATACCAAGTTAGAGTCATAAAGGAAGTATTCTCAGTGAAGTAAGGAGCAAACGTTAAAAATAAAGCAAACTTACAGACAATTTATGTTTGTCGTGAATTCCTTCTAAAATGGTCCCTATGAACTGATAAAAAACTTATTTTTAATACAAAATAAGCCATTCGTCAAGCAAGATTAACGTGCAATCAAAATAAAGTTGTATGCACAAGATGAGTAGATTAAAAGGAGCACGGTGACAAATTGCTCTAAAATAACAATAAAATCCAAACGAGTTCTGATTAAGACCAATGGAAAGATGAAAATGTGAAGATAGGGACAGAACAAGATAAATACCAATAAAACAGGAGTCTTACACTGAGACGGGCTTCCTCAGATTTAATTAGAAATGGTAAAACGTAGGACAAATCCAAGGCGCCTATCGGCTTCCGACCATACTTAGCAAAAAACTGATTGGCGAGGTTAATACAAAAGGACTCCTCCGCATTGGGGTGCTGAATTCCGCGTTTAATGAGATTTGCGGAAAAATCAATTAAGGCAAGATAAGGTCCACGACAGTTTGGCGATTGCTTTACAAACCGGTCTATTAGTGAAAGCAAAACTTTCGTCCTGAAAACGCAAATTTGATGAACAAATCAAGAATATTCCAAGTGCGTTAATTACGATCTAAAATATCAAAGTGGAATTTTATATCAAGACTTGAGAAAACTGTACACAAGAAGCAGTGTTAGGAATCTATAAGCAAAATAAGTTGGGAGAAGAAACATACCTGTCTTCATCTCCAAATCCGTGTTGCAATAATGTTTTCCAAGCAGACCAATTATCGGAGTCCTTTTCCAACATATCTGTCGCAATCCGTACCATTTCACACCAATTCCCAAGTTCGGCATTTAGTTCCAGGAGGCAACCTGAGTAATCATGCTGATAATCTTGTTCGTTAATCTTGCCTAGTGTAAGTGAATAAACTCAGCGACGAAATCCATAAACAGACGCACACAAGTCAAACTGATTGAGAAGCCAGAAGCAGGCAGAGAAATAATGGGAAAACAGGCTAAACATACCCACAACATTTTTATCGGTTAAAAGATCCAGAGCCTTGGAGCAATTGCCCGTTCTTCTAAGTATTGCAATGTAGAAATTAAGGTCCTTATGTGAACGAAAGTATCCCTCATTCAACGCCTTCTCTAAGATCCGCTCAGCTAACGGAAGAAACATGCGTTTGGCCAACGCTGCGTCCTTCTCACCCTGCAGCATTGTACTCAGAGCCATCCAAAACATAAACCCTCGGTTCGTAGGATTTTGTTGGTACAGTTTGCGAGCGACTGCTTGTTGAGCATTGAAATTGCATTTGCGTACATGAATGAAGAACAAGCATACAAGGAGGTCCTCATTATCAGGAAACTTCTCTAAAGCAGCCGTAAGATATGACTGTAGATTCTCTTCTAGATAAGCACAGTAAAGATGGTTCCGACTATACCCTTGCCCAGCTCTCTGAAAAAGGTGGACATAAAATTCAAAGCATCCCGATCTGTGTGAGCTTCTCCCATAACCGAACTCATAATCTCATATGCTTCGGCCATCTTTGCAGATCTAAGGAGAATAAGGGCTTTCAACGCCTACAATGTTAGTAACAAAAGGCCCTTACATTTGCGGAAGGCGACTTCGGGTTTTTTTTAATAAATTTGTTGACTTCGACAAGGGCACGTCTGGTATTTTTACATTCAAGAAAAGCTTTAAAGTGTTAAATTTCCTCCTGGAGCCTACCAAATGCGTCACGCAACTTCTCCTCACTGGACTCCAGATCGGAATACATCTCGTCGGGGTGTGCACACATAAAGCATCAAACGCACAAATTCAAGTGGCTAGTGCAAACTTCTGCGATCAGGACTTTAACGAGTCGTTTTAGTGCAAATATTATAAAATTAACATAGAATCTTACTCAGCTCCACAAACCATTGATGCCAAAAAATAACTAAAAAGTTTATTATCGGTGCTTCTTAAAAATGCCACATTAGTCGCTGCATTGTTTTCCCTTCTTTAAAGGAGCTATAGGACTTTTGAGAAAACAAGCTCACATTTTACGTCCTCCCAAACTCACTTCTCTTTTAAGTGCGGCCATTCTCATCCTGCCAATGCCCTTTGGAAAGGTCGTGCTACGACTTCACATAATTCTAACTATTGCACAGGTTGCTATTGCTGTGTGCTGCAGTATAGCCCGTGGTTATTGCGTCTGTGCGTAAAGGTCTTTTATTGTTTAACAACAATTTTGGTTTTCTTGTACCTTGTCTGTTACCGCGGCAGCGAAGTCTTATTGTAGTTCAATTTGTCAATTCGTATTCCCTTATTATTGCTTGATTGACAGGCGTTGACTTATTCGTTACTAGAACTCCGGTAAAGCTAGGACTTCTAGCGCAATGAAAATAAAATATTTGAGATTAGCCGTTTAACTTTTCACTTGCGAAGGCTTATTGCAAAGGCTATTGTCCTTCTACAAATAATTTAAACTGTTAGTCAAATAGTGTGCTGGGCCTTTTTTATGAAACAGTTTATTTTAGGATGAGCTGGGGACATTTGGATGGCAGAGGGGTCTAAAAGGTTGCTGAAATGCAGGTCTTCTGGTTTTATTTCCCGTGATTGGCAGGCTTCACGTGTCAGGTATGCATATTTTGCAATTGTTTGTTTGCCATCCGTGGCTACCACGTTACTCTTGAGCAAATTTTATTTTTTTCCCTCGTATGTCTTTTTAAGGTTGTCTTTCTCCTTATGCTATTGGAATACGAACTTGTCTTGATAGCTTATTTCAGCTACTTTTCGTCTACACTTTAGTAATGTCTTGAGAAGTCTACTAATTTTGTATAGCATGATTGCCGTTCGTTAATCTCTTGTTCAATTCTGTGTTCTGATCCTTATTTTAATACGAGATCACTCTTAACAGGTTTACGCATAACGAGATTGAGCGCAAACGTCGTGCTCGTTTGAAGTCAGAGACTGACTTCCTTCATCAGCAACTTCCGAATGCCATGTATCGAGACAAACTTGCGGTCTTTAAAGCCGGAACTGAGCTATTAATGCGGTATTCAAGTGAGTTCTGCATATCTGGTCGTTCCATATGTAGGTCATTTGTGTATTTTTATTATGGAAACAGTATTGAAATATTTATCGAGTGTTCTGTTTTCTTGGTAGACTTAAACGGCTCAGAAGCACGAAACCTGATTCTTACTGACAACGAGTATTCGGAGTGTGTATTGAACGTAAAGTTAAAGCCAAATTTAACTATTAGTATTCAACTACTGACTTCACCATATCCATTTAGCCTTTATGCCATTTACACTTATAATTGTGCTTAGTTTCACTGAGATGCGCGTTTACTAATAAACCCTAGTTCCTGCTCGTATTTATGGTTTTCGGATTGCAGAACTTTGATGGTTTCGGTATGCGTATACGATGCAGTGATGCGATGATTTTAATGGCGACGAAAAACTTGAAACGCTGTCTTGGATCTGAACTTGCAAGTTTTTGCCTTACTTTTTCTCATCAGCCACTTTCTCATATGCAAGGCCAAGACTCATTCCTAGTCGAATTTTTGTTATAGTTTCGATCCAGTCAGATATTTTTTAATATTCTGTATTTAATATTTGCATTTACTCTCTTTTAGCCTGGCATTTAGTTTTCAGGTTATTATTTAACGTGACTTATGCTCGATCTGTCTCATACGTTCTCAGCAACTTGAGTCTTGTCTAATTATTTGCTTTTGAATTTGCGAAACCAAATGGTAAAAATTGTATCTAGTACAATGTCATCACTCGTTACTTATTTCGCACGATTTCGTATGCATTTTTTGCTAAAATTCTTGGCATATTGATGGTGTTTTCTCTGCTGTTGCGTGCGCTTATAGTGCTGGCTAAGTACCACTTTAAAGGGGAAAACGCTAACCGAATTGATTTCTCCGAGCGAACTGACAGAAGGAATTGTTAGAAGTCATCTCTCTCTATCTTCCGAAGAGCGTGACCAACTTGCAAGTGGGCGTAAGTTCCAGGTGAAATTGCCCTGGTAACTATAAATGTGCAGCGGGCGTATTTATATATCTTGATGCAACTCCATCTGTCGATGCACGTGCCACTGGAGAACTTCTCCGAACTACCTCTTCAACTTCAGCTGCTACTTCCCATTTGCTATAAACAGAAAAAGGATTATCCACCTTGTTCACAATTTACAGTAGCTTATGCACTGCTGGCTAGAAGTATTAAAATGATAGGACGACCCTGCTTCATCGCTTATTGGTGGTATTTAATAGAGACGTTGAAGTGCAAATGCAGTCCCAGAATTTCTTCGATCAAAGAATGGAATAAAGAAATTTCGTTGATATTTCCTATGATGTGTGAAATTTACTTTGCCGGGATGATTGACAAGTCTGACACTACTTTCAGAATCTATCGCTCGCAGTTTCATACTTCCAATCGTCGACATGCCCAAACCTGCTGATTCATCCAGAGCAGGCTACCGTCTCTTGGAGTGCTGTGGCGACATTGGTCTGTTGCTAGTGCATATTCAGTCGAAGTACATGTAGTGTTACAAGGGTGAAATCATTTATCGACATTCATAACATCGTCATAATGGGAACGAATAAGCAGTATTTCTCGGTCGTAAGGATGGTAAATGTCCTTGTTTAATACATTTTGCAGTTCTGTCGCCATGTTCCAATCAGAATGGGAATGAGCCCGTGCTGCAGGCCATTTGCCGCGTTCTTGAGCACCACCCTCCCAATCAGACGGTGCCCAGGAGCAGACTCTTTTCTTTACGACTTCAACCCGACTCATACCTGGTAGTGGAGTTGCATGGCCTGTGAGTTTTTTTTTGATGCTGCTACGCAGGAGCTTACTTCAGATTTAATTCTCGTTTTAAAAACGTAAGATGCATCCCCAAGTATCTGAAAAGTACCAGAGGTCACAACGCACGACAACGGCCAACTAATTTCTTTTTAATTTTTTGAGCTGTTTATCTGAAGTGTCCTCATCTTATGTTCCTTTTAGTGCATTGCCAACCGGAATGTCATCGAGTGATATTGTTGGTCACTCTCTGCTTGACCTTGTCTCACCAACTGATAGATCAGTCATTGAGAGTAATCTCCATAGTGGTGAGTAGCAACTCTCCAACCTCTCTCGCCTTTTTCGTTTGTTAATTTGGGACCCATGTGGCTTTCCAGAGATAAATTTTCTTACCTAGCCTGTTGTGATAACCATTGTGAACTTAGGTGATGCAGGACCATTCACTTAACTTGTCTCAATTTCAGCGGAGCGAACTGGCGAGGCCAAATTCACAATCTACTTGGGGAATTCCTCTCTCAATTCGTCTCCTGTGCATCAGTTCCAGGTCGTGACCAAGGCAATCATCATCTGCAATTGTCTTCACTGTCTTATAGTGGATTTTTATCCTCCTCAGCAATAATCTAGCCATACCCTACTTCACCTCGTTTCTCCATCATGGCGCTTTTTCGCCTATTACTTATACAGCTAGTACTTTTGCTTTGCAACTGCCATGCTATTTACTGTAATGGTGTATTCCAAGGCTGGCACCACGCTCCCTCCTGAATTCACCAGATTGCGAAGTATATGGCACCAACGACCGAAGAGACAAGCAAGCCACCTAGGGACGGCTCATTACGAGCAGGGGAACACTAATAATATTGAATTCTGCTAGAACAAATCGTTTTAAAAACCGAGTACAAAGATAGAGTTATCTCTGGTGGAAAGGTTTAGAAACTAGACATTATTGATCCGATGGCTCCAGATCGAGGGCTCCTGGACTGAAGCCGGCGCTCCTGAGTAGGTCTGACGGGTCAGGTTTCGGTTCGCTCACGTACTCTAACCATGTCTCGAGGGCAGCACGACCAGCGGCTTTGTACTTCCTAATTGCGTCTTTTATGCTACTCACCCTGTCCTAGTGTACTCTGCGATCGGGAAGCCCACAAAACTCACCTCCTCGTAAATTTTCAACAGCAATTCGTACTTTCTTTTAACCTCCGCCTTGTCGTCCAGTCGTCTTGGAAGGGCACCTGTGTGGGTAATAAAAATGGAGTTGATAACAAAACTTGCCACTCGATTGAGATGTTCTGGTGCTCATTTCGCGACTGAAGAAGGAGGAGTCGAGTTTGGCGAATTTCAGTCTACTGATAACGTGGAGAGTTAGAACAGAGTAAAAATGCCTTTGTGGAGAACGACCGGGGGCAATATTTGCAAGTGATGTTAAATAATTTGGGCAAAATGAAAATATGAGACAGAAAGAATGCAAAAGTACAAAAGCTCAGTACTATCAGGTCTCAGTCAAAATTTCAGTCACTTGCGTTGCAAAAACATTTGGTAAATAGAGCAACGCAGTAAAAATAGACAAATATCGAAGAAAAAGAACCCAACCCGAAACTAAGATCATAGCGTTCTGAGTCATACTACTAGGGGCTGCCCACATGTACCTGAAGCATGCTCACCCGGTTAAGGCAATAAGGCCACATAAGTCACTGTAACCGAAACCGGCAGTCGAACAAACAGTGCATTAAAAATAACGTCGCTTACTGTGCGACTACCCTAAAAAGAGGCGATGGACCTGAACGGACTTTTATACGATTGGGCAGTACAAGGTTGTAGTTTTGGCGTAGCATGATAAAATTTTTCCAAACTTCAGAAAGAAAATTACGAATTAGGCGATGAATTATAGTCGACGGTAACGGTTTTCATTCCTGCTATTCTTGTACTAAAGATCCGGCAGTGACGACTAAAAACATAAGCAAGTAATTTTCTGCAGTTAGCTTAACACAGATACATTATGGGTTCCGCAGGGCCTATCGCAATTTTATTTGCTAGCTGTTATTTGATTGTGACAAAATTTGGATGAGATTATTAGATCGCACTCAAATAGTTAGCGTTTGACGGAATTTTCTGCGGAATTTCCTCGCTATCGCACCGTCAAATGTGTTTAAATGTTCAATGTTTGTTCACTACTTGTGCATACACCTTGTGTTAGTTAGTTAGTGAGTTAGTTTCGACTGCCTTGCACTGAATAATTATTTTAAACTCTCTGCCTATGGTTCGGCAGCACTGTGTCTTGACGCTGACTTGATGGAACTGTCAGGGATGCTAGACAGTCTTCCGCACTGGGTTTTAAGACGGATATAAATGTGACATTGTGTTTAGAACGTGACACAATAAGTATTATTAGTTTGTTTCACGTTATACAAAATCATCTTGCCTGAGTTTGTCTGGCGCCTCGTGTCGTCGTCACACTTGGGCTCCTGTGTGTGCACCGGTATCAAATCACAATTTCAATAGTCCACCGAGTAGGTGCATGGTGCTAGTGTCTCAGCACGGGCTGGTTTCGTCGTTGTTCCTCCGTAATATGTATTCTTTGCCATGTATTTCAAACTCAAGACATGTTTGTTATTTAAAACCAGTTGTACCCATTTTGATACATCATGTCCGTGAAGTTACTGGCGGTTTCCCTGTTGTTTTAAAGTATTCTCAACTCGCACAAAGCCAATCGTTTGATTTTCTCTGTTATTTTTCTCCAATTAGTCTTATTCTTTTACTTGAACTGCCTGCACCTCTCTGCGTAAACTACGATGACGATGAACCCAAACGCAATTTGGATTTATTTTTGTCAGTAGTGGACTTACTACTGGCAGATACTACTGGTCGCATTCCCCACCCACTCGTTTTCGTAGCACTACGTCCCAGCCATTAACGTTGCTGATAGCGTTGGGGAAGGCATAACTGTAGGATCCTAGGGAATTTAAGCGATTTCCCTTAAGTCTTCTATGAGATGGGGCTAGCTCCACCTGGAACACTCTTGACATACATCGTGTTCACTAGTGTTTTATGATTTTTGAGCGATTCTTCAGCTTATGTAGTGGTGTCCGATAAGTTACCTGACTTTCAAATAAGTGGTAGGTTGCAGCATAATACTTTGAGCACAAAAATGATCCCAATTCTAAAGCGTTTCCACGTCAACCTCGCTAGGCCTTTTTTTAATACGCAGGTAAGTAATTTGTCCACTTTTTGCCGACTGTAACCAGAATTGTCCAGTTGATCTTTCTCCTTCCTTCCCTCGCCAATACTGTTAAAGTTCGTAACTTAAGACTGCATTAGAAAACTACCCTCCTCTACACCGTTTTGACAGGTATTTCCGACAGTTCATAGAAGACCACATTTGAAATACGTCTCACGTCCATGAAAAGTGAATGAATGCCGGTGTAACCGCGTGCCATAGTTGCTTCACCTGTCCGCTCACCGACGTCTCCTGTACATGCTCGTGGGGACGTCGACAAGCCACTTCTACTAATACGCATGCTTGTGAAACTCTTACAAAACAGTTTTATGCTGTTGCATCATAGACTGACTGTGTTTATGCCTGATACATGCCATTTAATTTTTCTAAACACAATAAACGATTGGTTGTTCCATTTTAAGGCAAATTTCCGGCTTAAATGCACCCATAAATAAGTAATGTCTACGTCTATAGTAATTGTATTTTGAAGCAGGAGAGGCCGATTAGACGTGCGTTGGTTTACCACAATAATTCATAGAATCACAAGTTCAAGAACCCCTACCAAACTGCAAAGTTTATTGGAGATTATTGGTAGGACTAGAATATTGGTACCTATTCTTATTTCGCTTTCTTCGCCAAAATCCACCCACAAAGGGCTGCCAGAATCTGAATGATGCAGAGTATTAGCAGAACAATACCTGCAACCAAGCCTTTTCTGCTAAGAGCCACCTCAACCGCCTCCCCACAGCCCTGGAAAATAAGAAAAATGTTTATAGCCATCCTGTTATGCTTCAGTCATTCTCTGAATTGATTCAGACACAACTCCAGTGTCTGCATGTTGTTTCCATGTTGGCATAACAGATTAATTGTCACTTAGACAGAGGTCACAAAAACACGACTTGTTCTCAAGCGATAAAACGAATGTTATTGATGACGTGGTGTAGTGAATTAGTTTTCCACGTTTAAAGATATGGAGATGTGTCCGACTTACTTCGGTGAATTGACTTCTTACATCCGGACATGGTGCTTTGCCTTTGCAACAAAAATTGAGGGTATCATTTACGCCCCAGTCGGATGGATTTTTGCCACCGCAACATCCGAACTAAAATCGTTGCACGATTGTGACGCATAACTTTACTTCGTTATGAAATATCTTTTTATTTTTCAACTGTGTTGCGAAGTGTTATCCATAAACAAAACGTAGGAAGTAATTGAAAATCTGAACGATGAGCTGGAAATATCTGTTGTATTTTGCGGTTTAAAATTTTTTTAATCAGAGGCAAATACGTTATGTTCACGATCAAGTCAATTTAATTAATCTCACAAAAAGTGAATCCATGGAAGATAGTGTAGTTCTGCGTGGTACATGCGAAACTCATACGTGGTCTCGGTTACGGTCACTGCAAGCATTGTACGATGTAACACAGGCAATGCATTTCTTTATTTCAGTGATGTTGCATGAAACAAGGAGCGTGGGTCTAGCTTATCTTGCTAGAACAGCCGCTTCTTTTGTATTTCTTATGGCCTGCAAAACACAGGATCTAACTCTCAAAGTCGTTTGCATTTTGAGAGTGAAATTAAGGTGGCATATGCAGGGCAAGCATCCTGTACTACTTAAAATAAGCGGACCAAAAGCCAAGTTCAAATGCGAATTTATTCATCACCACAGGGATTAGGTGAGTGCGCGAGGCCTAGCCGGTCTTTTGCAATGATGTTTATCTTTGTGACTAATCAAATTATTGCTACGTCTTTTCACAATTGCTAGGAAGCTTTAAAAGAATCTAATTTTCATAGATACTACTGGTTAGAAAGTAATGCCTGTTACCGTTTTTTGGATCGTGAAAAGAGTGCTCTTTAGGCTTTCCGATTCAGTATTCTCATAGGTCGTAATAGCGTCAGCGAAGTACGTCTCAACGGTTTCTTTGATCTATCGTCACAATTAATCTCAGCGACACTGGATTTACCTTACTTTGAAAAATCAAGACCAATATAGCCGCGATAATCTCCAGAATGAGCATTGCCACGAGGCTGCATGCGTACTAGGCAGAAATGTTGAAGTGGAATTAAGGAAATTACCGCTTTCAGCATGAATGCGTCGAGAACTAGTGCTCCGCAGCACCCCATTAGACCAACCAGAAAGACGATGATTCCAACGATGATGAGAAAGATAGGCACTGCGTGTACCTCGCTAATCTGCCCTTCCCCACCCAGTCTCACAAAAATGTAGGCCCCGAAACCAAGACAAAATAGTCCTGCCACCTGAAATGGAGAGCGTCAAAGTTAAGCAGACACTTCATCCGGACTCATGAGTCGAATCCACGAGAACAAATGGTTTAAATACTCAAGTAAAAGCCAAATCTCTGCTTATGTATATCTCATCAATTTATGGTTTCTAATGCCATTGCAAGAGCTAAAGAAGTTAGGAGGTAGTGCGATCACTCTCATTGGTCGCCTCGGTGCATGTAAGAAACTTGGTGAACTCACCAAAACCAAAACATTGAATCCCACCAAAACGTACTTGAGAAATTTTCCACTTGTTGAAAGCGCCATTTAGCTTTTACAAACGTGACTATCACAGCGAGAAATGCATTATCTGCATTGTCGCAGTGATTTATATGGATGGATGTGCAGGTGGATGCTAGTGATCGCCTAAGCGTGAATTTTAACTTCTGAGAAGTTTGGTCCTGAAGACGCGAGAAGTCGTCTGCTTGAAAGTACAACCTCCCGCACTTCTCACTTTGATAACTTGATCATAACATATTACAAATGCTTCAATTCACAAGTTGCAACGAATAAAACCGACTACCCATCTAGACCATTCGGTGACAATGATTTTGATTGATTTATTATAGCACACTTTATTGACCCACACACTCATTTCCAGCATCCATTTGCTCAATTTGGCCTAGACATGGCTATGGTGTCTTGACACCTACCTGGAGACAAAAGAAGGCATAACAATGGGGCAGAATATATATGTTCAATTAATGGAGGGATCGAGGCAGCTGGCATGGCTCGAGGTTTAGTCCCAGCCGGACAGGACAATATAGCCGCCCAAGTGACCTCATCCAGCGGTCAAACAAACAAGGTATTACAATAACAAATTCTCGATAAGCATGGCACTTCACCTCGTCTGTACATTATGCTTCCACGGTGGAAATCGAGTAAGCGCTAGGTTATCGTCTTGACATGTAAGGGCAAGGAATAATGGAAGAAATGCATAAAACAAAAACCCAGCAGCCCCATCCTACCAAACTCATTGAATGGAATTTTAAATTACGATTTACGTCATCCAAGGCGGAAAAGGTACACTGGATACAGGATGGAATGCCTACTAGGAAAGTACTGGAGAGAAATGAACTAAATAAGAAATTCCGGACTCGAAACCAACAATACTGTTGGCAGCGTCGCAGCCATGCGTCTTGTTACTCTGGTCACAGGACAGACCGTGCGTAGAGAGCATGGTCAAACGCAAAAGCACTTCGCTTCTGAGAGACAATGTCCATCATTTTTTTCCAAACTTGTAACGTATTTTCTAGCCTAAAACGATGCCTTCGAAGATCGCTGGACATTTTTCTCGTGAATAATAATAACAACTTCATTTTGTATCACCCCAAATTGGAGTAATCTTTCTTAAGTAAAGGTATATGAAAATTCAATGACATCTGCACCACAAAGACCGCAATGTAGTACCTGCGCATCTCTCAGAATATTTTCCAAATGTAATACCACTCACTCCGAATTCGGCAAAACTGGCATCACCCACACCACAAAGGGGGAATCACTCTGGGAATAGATGACAACCTTCGGTGAGCTTTAATTCCTTCTCATTGTCATATGCTTACAGATAACATCACCCATTATTCCGCTCAATGTATTCTATGAGGGTTTAACAATTCCATGCTAGAAAAAGAGCTCCCACTAGATGAGATAGCGGTTTAGAACATCCATTCCATTTGGGAATAAAAATCGTGCTTAGGCACTATAAAATGCATTGAATTTAACGAAAAGTCAATCTAGGAGGGGATCCTCAGCACCCCTTCGGTTGGTATTTCATGAACCCCACCTTGAAAAAACTATACCATCACTGCTAAAATAGGGCAAACAATAATAAAGCAGCATCACCTATGCGCGCTTTTAATTAGTCCCTCCCATCGCTGCCCACACAATGTTATGACAAATAGGCCTACGCATATCAAAGGATGCGTCTTTTGCAACGGTTTCAGGGCCAATAGTAAGGGATTAAATCCTCAACTAACTCGAGAGGCATATAGTGTATTGCATAATTTGTTCTCTATGGGAAGAGAATCAGTTCTCAATCCAAGTTTGAGCTAGTGAGAATGATACAAACATTCAGCAGTTTATAATTAAGTAATTGTTTTCACTGACTTATCATCAAGAATACGAGAAGCAGAACTGGAAATACTCATGCACTCAAATAAGCTGTGTATGTAAGAAAAATTTATAATTGGTCGCTAGGGCTAATCACAAACAGAATCAGCTGCAAGAGCGATAGCACTGTAACGAATGGGAAAATTATGACTCGATCAAATTACAATCGAATATAGGTTCAAAGTAAAAGTGGCCAATTCAATCAGAAAGACGTAAATGCAACCATATCAGATCTAAGCGCCGCCGACATTTGGCGATCTCTGGTGGTGCTAGTAGAAGAGGGAAGGGATGTGTCCTCCTGCATCGAGGGCGACTCCGTGTGCTGAGGAGCTGTGAGGCACTGGTCCGTCACGATGTTCACACCGTCACTCCCACGATCATCTGGTTCTCCCCTGTGCTCTAAAGTTCTCGTCAGAAAGTGGTTCGACGTTGAGATGTAGTAGTCTTCCTTTCCAGGTAGATCTCGCCACTTTATCAACTGCACAGCCTTTGTGGAATCCGTTCGCCTCGAGTGTCCTTGCTCCCTCAGAGGAGAGCGCTCATCGATGTTATTCTCTGCCTTGCGAGATCCACTCGAATCCTGCGTTCTGTGATCAGTTAAAAGAGGTATTGGAGGGGGGGAAGGCTGATCCACATTCTGAGGGAAATCAGGAGTGCTTGTTGATATCGATGGATTTGAGGGCGGTGGAAGTGGCGACAACTTTATTGATTCAATTCGAGCCATGCTATGCGAGATCAATTCCGATAGGCTTTTCTTTAAGCTTAATCTATTCATGGACAAAATAAGAAAACGGCAATTTTACTCAATTATATATAAGTAGAATTTCCGTTGACCAATGAAACTCACGTCCTGAGAGTACACTTTCGATGATCTTTCTGTGCATCCACATTTGTCACCAACGTGGAGTCGGTTCCGTTGATCGGTTTACTATAATTCTCACTACCTTCACAAGTGGAAGGCAGCCTCCGTTCAGAGTCTTCTTTGGGTGACTCTAAGTCGACGTTTGCATCATCCATAGCATCCAGACTGAGATCATCGTCAGAGTTGGCATCTGTTGCCTCCGGACTCTTAGTCTGAGACTCCTCAGCCTCAGGCTCAACATCTGCCACTACCTCGACACTACGTGCCTCATTTCGTCCCCGAAGAGGAGGGAGGCTACAGCAATGTGTTCGGCAAAAGTCCTGGAGACTGGCACTGAGATCTTGCATTGACTTTTTCGTAGGTATAGGAGGAGGGTTGCGAAAAGTACTTCCAGATTGCGCTGACTTTGATGTTCCCGTACGCGGAGACGGTTGTGATGACTTCGAGTATTGTGAAGAAGGATAGAGTGACACTGTCTCCTCTGTGGGTGATTCACTCTCACCCGCGATGCCCTTCATCATGCAAATCATCCGATTCATTAAATCTGCACACTTTTCGCTCTCAAAGACAAGTAGCCCACGCCCACCAATGCACTGACTACCGGTCAGGATGTAAAGACGTCCATCATTGAAGCCAAAACTGGAGCAAAATGTTAGACAAACAGTAAGATGTGTGCCTTCAGTTGAACATTATTGATTGGGTATTTAGTGAGTCCAGCAACATTTGGGGAACGTAACCTAAAACTAGCTGCTACAATTCTGGCATTTGAGACATCATACATGACCAGAAAGATAAGTGATAAACCCAATGCCAAAATGGAACATCGAAAGTCCCCCATCAAACATGAAACCATCAGATTTTGGCAAATCAATACATCTATCACACTTGCAGTACCTTAGCAACAAATAGGCCATGATTGCGCAGGGTAAGAAGTTCTATCAAGCGATTTTGGCCTCAGGGATGGAGACGAGCAACAACGCAGATAAACATGTCGTATTCATCGGTTTTGTTTGCAATCGACTGTATGCGTGTAATTCAGTTGATGGCAGAGAACCACCTCTCCAGGTTGTAGGATTATCTGAACTGCGCATTTGGTGCTCTTTGAGATCCCGTGAACGAAAGTGATTCACTAAGCTTATGAACACTCAACTGATTTGCACGCCACCAATATTTGCATAACAGATTTTTGGTAGCCAGAGCACCCGAAAGCTGTTTCCGTTTATGTAAATTAGAAGACTTTTCCGCGCATTCACTCAAGAATCGTCCGCATTCACTCAATATGACCACATTTACAAAAAACATCTCAACAAAGTGCACTGACGAAAATTGAGACCCGATGTCTTATTACAGTAACAAATAAAAGTAACGCCTTTCTTCGATCAACCTAACTTTTAAAAGGCGGAAAGTCTACCTTAAAATAAATCATTTAGGCCTATTCATACCTAGTAAAAATCATGCGCATATAATTTATTAAAAACTTGAGATGCTAAAACATTTCATTGTCTTATACTTTGAAAACAATTAAAAGTAAAAGTAAAAAATGGTCGTGAAAAACTGCCTATAATCTATAATCTCTCTGATCGTATTTTTTGGCCAAATAAGGTTTTATAATTTTACTATGAATAAATAAAATGATCTTAATTCGAGTTATTAACGCTTCTGCTCTGGTGAACAGACTTACCGATTTGTAGACTTTAGAGTGATAAACATGATGCATTCATAGAGAATCGGATTGTGTTAGGATGTGTAGAGAGTCTGACTCTGCCAAAGGTACTTCAGTTAACTGCTCAGGGGAAAGCCGAATGATCTCGTTTATATATTGTAGTAAACCTATAATCGAACTCTATCATCGTGCTACTGCATAGGTTTGGATTAAAAGTGTGCGTTTCCGGTGTCCTGTAGTTAATGTTGTGTGCAAACTATGGCGGATCCAAAAACATATACAAGGCTACAAAAGCTACAAGTTTATGTAAAGTATTTGGTTTCAGTGAGACTCAACATTTCGCACTACCGATAATTCTTAACATTTCCTAATTGAATGATTTCCTAAACAGTCAGGTTTTAGTGTAACGCGCTTGGATAACTTCCAAGACTTTTGAAACGTTTAGGTAAGATCAAGTAACAAAGTAAAAGATCAAATATACGTCCGTGGAAATTATGAATCAAAAAGAGAATACTAAACTCACCTTCTTATAGATTTGAAAGGCCATCTGTTAACCTCTGACATTGTAATATAGTCCAAAAGACACATATCGCATTCCTTTATTTCAAGCAAGAATATACCCTTAAGTTGCAGACGGGTGGCGAGTTCAGTGGGTACAACACGCACTTTCATTGCTGTTGCGCACATTGGAGGTAAATGGAAAGAAAAAAACAGCATGAATAGGCAAAAACGATGAAGTTTGAAAATGCGTTAAACCTTTAATCTTATGCAACCAGACATCAATGCGCATTGGCAATCTTGCAGAAACTCACCACTCCAATCATGCTTTTCATAAACTTTGTTTTCAGTCATAAATTTGTCGATTTCGTTGATATCATAAGTCTGTAAAGCCTTGTTCCCACTCTCTCGCGCTCGTTTATTCCGGCGTATACGACTAGAACTCAATTTCTTGTTCTCCTTCAATGCATCTCTAATATGGATAAGAAAAAGACGTTGGGAAGCCTTTTCGTTAAAACCAATCTTCACTTCTTCGCCTTTAAGAAGTCTTCGCTTTTGCAATGCAACTTGGTAAACTGGCTCAGATTTTGCCCGATCCGACTCACCGCTAACATATTCGGCCCTTTTTCGGGTTATTTTTAGACATCTTTTGTAAGAATTGACTCGAAATCTAATCTTGCGGTCATCCTCATCAATGGACTCATAAATAGGATCAACCGGATCAGCTACAAGAACTAGCTTATTTGGCCTTCCGGAAATTTCCAAATTAGCTGCAATCCAATCAGCTGTGGGAGAATCGCCTTGCTAAAAATGCGAAATCATAATGCTTCCTAACAGAGCAGCGAAAGGCAAATAAAGTGCTGGTGATGATAATAGAAATGTGCCATAAACAAAAGCAGTAAAGGTAAGTTATACCTTGTTAAGGACTTGCCACAAAAACCCGCTTCTGGTTATAGACATCGCCGCACATTGGACATTCTAAACGTCGCTGTATGGCAAGCCTTCGGTGAAAGCACTCCTTCAAACAATGCGACACATGAACAACCTTGTGACATAAATGAAGATCAACCTACATAAAGTGCAGTTAATCAAATTTTACGAATTTCAAATTTACAATAAGTAAAAATTGTAGGAAAGGAGTGGTTGGGGAGTTTTGATGAAATCAGCAGTAATTTCCTTGGAGCTGCTAATATTCAATAATGCAACTTCAATTTAATTCATTCTACTAATGATTTGGGACTAGCAGATATATAAAGATCTCGCTTGGTACGACGGACGTGTGACAGACGTGGTGTAATGCCTTAAACCTCCCTCAGTTCCGTAATAGTCTATTGATTCATTGCTTGCTTAACTACTCGGGTGCCTCGCACTTTGTATGTCATATCCCCGCTCTATCGTATAGCTCTTGAACCATGCTGTTAGATTGCTAATACTCCTGCGCTTCAATGATCCTCCTTACAAAGAATTTTAGCAATACTCGGAGGATACAACAGGACGATTTACTGGTAGTGCGTGGGAGAGACGGGGTGATAATGGCGCCCCTTATGAAGGATACATCCGCAAAACTTGTACAGGATATTGAAGCAACTAGTCACTATTTCATGAGTGATTCTCTAGGCTCACCGGGAACAAATTGGTCGTGCATCACTTAGGAATCAGAACAACGGAGAAAGTGCATTTGCTAGTTAAGCTCCTATCCAAATTACATTCTGCTCCGAGAGAGTTGTGGGGATATCATTCATTCACGTAACTGCACCATCAAAATATCACTGTTGACGACCCACCATCAGACTTTCAAATCTCTCAAGTCTGGTAAGCATTGTGTTTTATTTGAGAGAACTGCAAATGAAGTAATTGCCAGATTGAGAAGAACTTCGCATATTCACTTACTTGGGTTTGCTGGCCCTTGGTAACCAGCTACACTGGCTTAGCCGTTCGAGTCTCTCCTGAAGTTGCTTGGAGGAAGCGCAACCCTCCCCATCTTTAAACATACATTTGACTTGTTTATTAAGGCACGATATTACGGTCATGCGACATAAGTCTGATTTTTATCCATTTGCTTACGTGGGTTAAAGCTTGAAGAATATGAGTTAACAGCTGTCACCAGAACGTATACAAGAAAGAGTTTAACTTGTCATCGCAAAGTATTTTAGAGTTCAGGAGTGTTGGGTTAAAATGCTGTTTCCAGTTTGCTTTACTGCTTACCTGGATTTCTAGCATTTATAATTTAAACTTGTTTTCTCCATATGTGGCAGACAAACGCAGTCGACAGGCGTCTAAGATCATTGGTGGTGACGTCAGCTTTAAACATGCATGCATTTAACATTACCGTGTTATAGGGTTTAGGAGCAGATTTTTAAACTTATCAAAGCGTTAGTAGGTGCTTTTGTGAGGGTTTCAGACCTCCATTGAAAAGTATATCCACTTAAGTCACAGAAGGGCCTGAGGTCTAGGCCGTGGAGTGGGATCGCAGCTCGCAGGTTCTGAAATAACCATGTAAGAAGCGCATTGTTAAACGAACCATCAAGCCCCTGTATCTAATAACATGGTCCTTGTGTCTTTATAATGCGCTGAATGCTTCGGATTCTTAGTCTTATGTCCATAACTATGTCAGTTATTAAACGAGGGCAAAAAAGTAATTTTGGAGGACAGTCGCTTTATTCACTAAAATTTGATAGAATTGTAAGGCGTTGCCTTTTGGTAATTAGTTACTGTCATTGCCCCCATTTACTCGCAGTGCGCAAGTCACCCTCGAAACCGTGTCTGCTTAACTAAGACACGACCGTGGCCTCAAACCGCTGAGGCAGTAGTTGATTTACAGAGCCTGAAGACTCCTGATTGATAAAATGTGCACGAATCACAGCTAGGCAAAAGTTGCCTTAATTGTTCACTGAATATTACCAACGATTGGGGCAGGAGGATCTGCATTTCACTTTGATATATTCATGAGTTATCTTTTACCTAAAGAGGATATTTTCAACCTGAGGGTAAAACATCATTTGACAATAGGTTGGCATCCGATCACTACGATTTCCAAAAACGAGGAGCAGCTACATGAGTAAGTTTTGTGCTCAAAGACACAACAAGGGAGAATACCATTCATTTTATTCAGTGACTGTTGCAAAACCCGAAATCCTTGTAATAACTTACACCAGGTGATGAATAAAGGTGTTTTTAAATGGCAAATGGATTGTGTGATATCCGTCAGTGATATCTGCAAATTTTATTGAGATTCCATTAATGGTTAGGAGTTGCAGGGAAGAGGTGGAGAAGGTACCTAACATTGGTCGAGCTAAGACGAAGTGACGCACCTTCCTTTAAATCTGACAACAACTTTCTCCGCCTAACCACCACCGCCACTCAGGGAGAGGGCTTGAGGGGAGTTGGCTAGTAAACAAAAAGCACGTATGGGGAAGAAGCTGGAGGATAATAGCATGTAAAACTGGAATGCTATGGCAATACGCAACCAGCTGGAAGAATAGGGAAGAAGAAGAGGAGGCGGAAGCAGGTAAAAGGGTCAGATGAAGGTGGAGCAGCTCTCTGTGGCGGTAGGCAGCGTCCTAGCCTCATGATGTGGTTGACTGGAAGCAACGCTGTTCCAGGCATGAAGTTTTCCGTGTTTCGCATGGAGGCTACTGCAATTGGGCGCTTGAAAGGGCTGCAGAGGAAATGCGCTGTCTACGGTGATCGCTCCTAGAGCCGAGGTGGATACAAAAGGGCTTCGAGTGCGTGCATGAGCAACGGGCTTGACAAGGAGTGCAGCCCTGTTGGTGTCCAAGGAGTCACCGTGACCACTATCTTGATCATTGAAACCGGATGCTTCAAGTCGCCCCGCCATCTAAATATGGGATGGTAGTGAGAAGAGACAATACCCGCATACCTTTTCCAGGCACACGCAACTGACTTAGATGTACGGCCTATCGTGCAGTCTGCGTAGTGCGTTTGAAATTAATTTAAGTACCCCACAATTGTTTACTTCAGCGCGTTTAAAAGGAAAGTAATTACTAAGTAGATTAGATAACGCATTTATTTACGGGTGGCCGCTTCATTATTATTTAAAGGAATTTGTTTAGCTAACGCTACTGACTGAAATTGATAAAGTCATCGAGTTGGTGAGAACAAACTTTTCCTCTCATTGAACCCATTTAAAAGATGACTTAAAAATGCAGCAATGGTGATTCCATTAGTTATAAACTCACTTGTGTATTTGATAGAAATCTGACGTCCCTATCAAACTGTCCAAAAGAGAACTCAAAGAATCGGATAATCGTGAGTCGTTTCTCTAAGGCATTTACAGACTAGTAAAAAAGCGCCAATTCCAGATTGCTGCCGTAAGATTGTGAGAGAAAGGTTGTGGTGAATGTTGGAAGGTACTCTGTGAGTTTTCCACACACACGCTGAACGTTTGCAGCCCAGATTAGCGGCGTTTTCAAAGTCCCACATTTGTGCGAAATAGCTAGTAAGGGTTTGGCTTTAAGCCCTTATCAACGTAGCCTCCAAAATTTATCACTACTTTTTCGAACAGCAACGAGAGTTCAGCCATATTTATCCATTAAGTGAACGCCTTTTTCTCTTGAATGCCAAACTTTTTTTTCACATACCGACTTTCATCGTTATCTATGGCGTACGTTCTATTTGAAGGGAGAAATGGTTTTTTTCGAAAAAGACCCTCTTCCATAAATGTCAAGCAAGCTGGTCTTATACAGAGAATTAGTTCAAATTTTGCGTGAAATTAAGATGCTTCCCGAATATTACCACAGAGACTGATTAATGAGTTGATTGGAATCCCAAGAGGACAAGCCATTTTGATGGAACCTATCCTTCGCATTTCTTCGTGCACGAATTCGCTATTTATAAGTATTAGCATTTGTAGACACGCTGGGGTTTTTGAAAGCAATAAAGTGACCTCCTTTGACTATAATTAGGTCTTGATGAGGATTGCTGCAAATGTTGTAGACATGTGGTAAAAGTTCTGATTCGGTTTTTGCGTACTCCTCGGGATAGAGATCTGTAACACTCGCGAGATGCGGCAAGTGCCCCCTCATGTGCATGATTGCCTGTCATCTGACAAAAATTGTGCTCTGCCGCTTTGCCACTCCCCTGTACCCCGTCCTCAGTCCTCTTGCAGCGATTTCTTTCTCCACTTCAACGGGCTCGCGACTTACCGTGAAGGTACATAGGCTGAAAAGGAAGATCCATTTTTAGGAGGGTCAGTGCCGCATGTTCGCTTTGGCCCTCATTGACCGATGGTGGCTAGTAGACACCTGTCCATTCTCCCCCAAATTCTGCTTCCATGGTGACTTGGTTCTGTAACGAGCCATGCTTCAGTTAGGATATAGAATTTCGAATCGCCCGATAATGCAACAAATGATAACCGCGTTGCCTTGTTTTTACAAGCTGAGCATGCTTTTTTACACAAAAGCAACTTACGCATTAGAGAATTCGATCAAGCTATCCGTACTCTGCATTAGACACGGGTAGTTTAGAATAAATAGTGTCCACGGCTGTTTCTCAATTTTGATAAGTGCTTGAGTATTGAGAGTGAACAATGTGTGCAAATACTACGATCACCGAGTCCAACTCTCTCTCTCTCTTCTTTTTAGTACAAAAGGTACTTAATGCCAAAGTTTACTTCATTTATTGGAGTCAGTTGTGTAGTTGGCATTACTTAGGGCTGAAACCTAAGGAATAGAGAGATATTTTGCCCATAGCTTCATGATCAAAGACCACCCTAGGGATCAGAACGAATGATAAGTGCTAAAAAACTGCTTGTGATCAGCATGAGAGATTGAAGTTGGACCTAGGCAGTGAGGAACGACGCTGTTTCGCATATTAATTACGTAAGGAAATTCCCACTAAGTTGAAATTCAAAAGTTGATAAAATGCATTCTCATCTCTTTGATTGCTGACCTGACTCCGCCTAGGCAGGCGTGTTTAGTTTTATGACCCTTTTACGATTACCTTTAGATGGCGCCACAAAACCCTACCTTGGACACCATAAAATTGGTAAATCGGCAGTCACACTGGCAGGCGAACTTCATCAACAAGTTCAGTCATGTGTTGAAGCTCATGGCCCTCCTCTCGCCCTCCCTGGAAGGGTTTTCCCCTCGCCTGCCAATGCGACCAAAATAGCCGTGCAACACATCCATTATTAGTGAAATGACTTGGAAGTAGGCACAACCCAACGCGCCAAATCATATCTGACCTTACGGAGCCTATTCCATGGCTTGTTCTCACTTCTGCCAATGTGTTCAATGCGCACACTCTTCTGACGTCTAGCTTGCAGCCTCCTTGAAAAACTTAAAGCACTTCAGTGAGTGAACAATAGATGGATCTAAGCTACTAATCACAAAATGGTTGAATAAGCCAGACCCAACCTAGCACACTTCCAATGGAGCGTTCGTACGATAGCATGATTTTATCATGGCGTTAAGTTACTCGCCATGGATTTTGCATCTGTGAGTGAGCTCCAACAGAACTGCAAAATCTTATTTTCTTACTTTATGCACTTAACCGTCTCCATAACAGGTGACGCAAGCAAGTCTCCCTTGTTCGGTTAAACAATTTAGTGGTCTTTGCACGGAAAGTAAGTAAAAATAATTATTTGGGGCATTTACCACCCGTTTCCATGGGGCTCCCATTGTGAAAATCCTACGAAGCGATGCGTTAGGACGGTCAAAGAAAACAAGGTATTGACCTGGAGAGTGGCAAAGGTGTTTGGCTAATAACCTCTTTCAGCTGATAGTCGAATACATAAATCCGGAAAATATTAAGGATCGGAGACCACATCTTACCAGTAGAGGTTGAATTATTTATTTGACAGATCGACAGATTGGATTCAGGTCCCATGACCTGGATTGTTTATGAACTCAGCCTAGTTGAGGTAAAATCCCAAAGCAGGAGACGTGTAGCCTTAAACGATACGAGTTCCTACGGCCGTAAAAAGTTTCTTCTTTTACTATCAAGCCATTTAGCAAAAAGCATAAAATTTGGAGCATTTGCGAGGATCTTTAATTAGTTTAACGGGCATGGATGTGCAGACCCATCCTCGGGATCAAAGTTTAGCAGTATAACGCATTTATAGTGAGAGGAGTGTGTACTAAGAATTGAAAAAGTGTTTGCTACTCTCCCAAATTTCACTTTTACGCCTTACATGTCACATTATCGTACTACACAGTGTAAGCGGAACGAATTGTGACAGGTATGTTCTTCATTACTCCAAACTCCGCCTTTCCAACCAACTGAATGGGTTTTTTATGCCTCGGTTTGGTATTAACTGGCGAGAACTTTAGACACAGCTACCTGTGGATAAAAAAGACTGCGATCATTTCTTGCGCAGCCAGTTCTACTTGACAAATTTTCAGGTGCACTGTTGGATTGAAAAAAGGGCCAAGGTTGTGCACGGCTGCGTTTCCGTGGTCAGATGTGGGCATCGAGTTAAACTGAGCAAAAGCACTCGTTCAATTATAAGAGGGTTAATTTTTGCCACTAATTTTAAAAACCCCACAGTTTCGATATAACCAACCGCAGTTCAGTCTAGCTGTGGTTGTAAATTAACGCCGGAGTAAGCTGTCAACAAATTTGCAAACGGTGTTTCTGAAGCCAATAGACGTGTTATCGACAATAACCGTTTCCAGAATAGAACAATTCTCAGAAATATAAGGATAATTGCCGCTGGAACGGGGTAAAATGCAGCAAAACAATAGCTGCTTACCACATATTATTTATTACGTATTAACTGCACTTTTAATAAGCTGGAGAGTGACAGTAGTAATGAAGGTATCTACTGTCACTGATTTTTTCATGTCGCATCATCGACGCGCGAGGAGCAGACCGTGCCTTGCAACCTTTTAGCACAAGCAACGGAGACCGTGGTGTGTTGAGAAAGCCTGTAGTTACAGGTTAGCAAGGTCAAGCATTGACCTGAGATTACCCGCGTAAGTTTCTTCAATCCGCAAAGTGGCTGAACACGCAAGACGCATGTGTGTGCGTGTGTGCACCAAATTCACTGCCTCTGCGTTCGCCTTTAACCTTCAGCTCCGACTAGCATCGCCCTTAATTCAGTGCCGCTACCTGATGGCTTTGTCAGTCAGAGATGAGACGGGTTTGTCATCACCAAAAAATCTCGGCCATTTTGGGAAATGGTCATTGCCGTATTTCTTTGCTGTGACAAATTCCACCGATATACACCAAAAATCGGTACACAAATTCGCATCACATAAGTTCTGTAACAAATAGTCTATTCAGCAGTGCCCATGGATTCTTACAGTTGCTGTAGTGTTGTGAGTCATAAATTCCTCCTTCTTGCCCAAATCGTCAATACTGAATATGTCTCTATAAATGTAAAGCCACTTCCAGAGGTCGAAATAATACGTTCTCGGCACTTTGTACATTTCACGAAGTTCTACAACCATGGGACCACAAGCTTCGTGGCTACAAAATGTGTAGATTTGCTTCGTTTTTGGGTCTCATTTCTAGGCACAAAAATATGCTCTGTGTTTGGAGAAAATTATTTTGAAGATTGTTGGAAGTTAATGAACAGGGTGAAATAAGTACATACAAGCAGAATTGAGAATTTCAAGAGAGGTCAAAACATGCGGCGACAATTTAGAGTGCAAACCACTTTAAGCCCTTTTCATCATTTCACCTCCGTAAATGCTGCTGTTTTCCCTCTTAGACACACCATGGTAACATGCTCGACAATATCCGAAAGTTGTAGACACCGCTTCGAAATCCAAGAAACCGCTGTTACTTTGCTATTACCAAGTAAATGACGAATCAAGCCAGCTTACACCAATTTTTTGACTTTTGCACAATTTTACAACTTTTGGCGTGCTTTCCTAAAGAACGATGTGTGCGTATTCCCTATTTAGTCTGCTCGATTAAGAACCCAGACTTCCACCGACTTCATCGCTGCAATACCGATCAAGAGGTGGACCTCATTCAATTTGCCACAGCGTTTTTCTGCGAGAAAATAGTCGCTATTTATTGCCTGAATAAAAGGAGCCGTAGAGTACTAATGCTAGATTATCACCATGAAAAACCAGTAATTTGCGGGTTTGACATAATGAGAACCGGAAAACGAGTTGTAGACTCATTTTAACCTGCAAATTGTAGTCCTTTACATGAAGACGCACGGACAACAAGCACTTGTTATCACCCAATATGGCAGAAAGTGTGTCCGTATCATAAGTCTTCGAGGCGCCACCCACTCTCAGAACCGCTTCAATCTCTGAGCCAAACTAGGCCCCGACAACGATCGCTAAGCGGGAAATTATGGGAAGTTAGACATAGATGTTGATGCAATGCATGCATTCGAAAGGGAACGTCAAGTTAAAAAATGCAGATAAGTAATAACTTTGAACCGGGATAGATGGAGTGGGATTGAGAATTTCATGTTTCTAAGAGCTTCAATAGGTGCAATGATCAACAGGTTGTTGAAATGGTGAGCAGTTATTATTAACTCTGAATCAAACGTATAAGACGGCAATATACTTTTGGGCCAATCTTCAGAAGACTTCGTTTTCTCATTTCAATCATGGTTCTGTGACAAAAGTGAAACTTTACTTCCACCTTCAAAAAATGTCACCACATGGATCATACTTAACCCCCGAGAGGTTGATTTGTGAGAGCATTTTCGAGGATACATTTTGGGAAATGGCGAGACAACCTTCCTTTCGCAGAACGGCACTGTTTTTCATGAATGAAAGGTAAACATATCATAGGCATCCAAGTACGATTAATCTAATCTATTATGGGTTATAAAACTTGATAGCAATGATGTTTTTCGCGCTAGCAACAACTTAGATGATGATGTCTGCATGTCAGGCACCGTTATGGTAATTATTGTTGCTCATACGCCACCAGCGTGCTTCTTGTTGAGCAAATAAACTGTTAAAAACACTATCTGTAGTAAATAACATACGATGAAGAGCCCGAATAATATGATTCAACAAAGGAACTAATCTGAACACAATAACTGCTAATTTAATGCACTAACGCGCCTCTTAAGAAGGAGGATGTGTCAAGATACGTACTTCATGCTTATCGAAGAGTCCCTCCTGGCTCCCTACCCAGACGGCGTCTTCACAGGTTAGCGACAGACCGTGGGTTGGCCGCGCAACGCAGGCGATAGGAGAACTGCTGAGACCGCCGGCCGGGTCAGCAGCGACGGCCGTGGTGACGGAGGAAGCCAGGAGGGGCAGTGTGCTACCATGCGCCTCACCAATGGTTCCTGCGGCAAGACGACCGTCCAACGGAGCACCGAATTCGTCTGCAGCAGTAGCACTCGCGACCGGGTTAATTGTGGCGTAGACGAGGGCGGCAGAGGAGGAGGATGTGGGAGACCAGCGAGCCGTGGAGACGAGAGGGATTGCGTGGTATACGTTGCCTGCTGCATGTGTAAGCGTGTAGGACGCCGGCAATGGCCCAAGATCGGGTAGAAAATAGGCATTGTTCGGCTCTTGCAGGAGACCATCGTTTGCAGTAGAAATGCTGTGTTTCTTAGCTGAAATAGGCGACACGCATAGGACAACCGCCATTATAACAAAGCGCCGATTCCACAATAATACGATCACTTTACGTGTGCATATCCGTGCATCTGCAGTCGAAGACGCCTTCCCCTGAATTTACCTGTTGCAAATTTCAATTCCTCTGCATTAGTTTGTCGGATCACAGTCAGGAGTACTGCTAAAAATTCTACTTGAAACAATATTTCTCTGTTAAAGTCTGTTTAACGCAGAATCGCAGGTAATCCACGACCATTTGCTCTCCAGTAATCTACTGCGTCAGCAATTAACTTGTAAGACAGCCACTAATTCTATCTTCGCCTATTTAAGAAATTGGAAAAACTAGCTTTTGGAGATACCGTCTCAAACCGATATTGAGGATGTTGATATTGAACACTTGAACATTAAAAATGCCAAGATGACGCCAATTACCACTTTTGAGACCTAAAATTAAAAGTCAGACAAAGCATCTGTGGCGTTCAGTCATCCCCAAACATCGCTTGTCTTTTCCTTGAATTGCTCGACTTCACAGTTCTTTTCAAGTAAGACGATTGAAATCTCACGAGAGGGAGGAAGTAAGACTACTTCTGGTGGCTCGGGCAATCATTATGACCTGGATACACATGGTTTTCCTTGCAGGGTGGAGTTCATGCAAAGCTTAGGCAAGGATATGCATCAAGTCTTCACTTTAAATCCTCGAAAAATTTTTCGCCATGCGCTCAGAAAATGAAGAGCACGAGAACGAAACATAGTTACATGCAATTTCTCCTGAGAGCACATGCAAAATAAGGAAAGCACTGGTCCATGAATGGATAAAAAGGAGGCGTTGAGATAGTTTCCGGCAAAAGAAAATTGTTTTGCCAAGCACTAAAGAGGAGGAAAGAGATATGCTAATTTATCCCTGCACTTGGCGGTTTTATTTGAGGATGCATTTTTCTATGAATTCAAACGCTTTTGCTTGCACTGTAAAAATAAAAAGCTTGATTCCTTGTGATTTCGAAAAATTTAATTTCACGGTTCGAACAAATGCAATGTGTGCAATACCCGACAATGGAGGGGGCAAAAAATGAGCCATGGCGGCACACCGGTCGCTAACTCACGCTCCCTTTTGGAAACAATTTTCGTACATTCCTTAATTCCCTCAGATTTGTGAACTCATATTCTTTAAAAACTAAATCCTGCCTGTGCAGACTTCTCGCTAGGGTAACGCCAGTGATGCCACCACTTGTTGATTTTTGAGGGAATGAGAATCGCAGGACACCTTTGCCGCCGTGGTGACAATTCACTTCGTCTATTCACAAAGGGTCTCGTTTTCGTTGTCCAAATTAATGCTATTGCAATATTGACATTCATTAGCTTTTCTTGTTCTAAATGCCATTTAAAAGTGGAGGCAATGAAAACTGGATGATAGTCACTGTACAACCAGCTTTTATTAAAGAACATAACTAGCGGTACTTTGGAAAAGATTATCAGACCCAAGCTGGATCATCTTTCTGCAAATGACGATAAAATAAAATTGCATCAACCTAAATTTAGTGCACAGTTATTAAAGCGCCCTCCCACAAAACTAATGATATTGCCGACGGAAAGGAAGCACCATCATGGTACTGAGGACGTAGAGGACGCGATGAGTCTCCAAGGCTTGGTTTAAAGTAAAAATCAGAATCTCAGTTGCCTCATTAATACCTATGTAGAAAGTAGGATATTAATCTAAACTGAATTAAAATCTGAGGTAAGGTGCAGCGAACTGCGATATTTGAACTGAGGATTTGGTTCTTCCCTTATTAAATCAAAGTGTATTTATTCAGAGCACAAAGTGCGCAATAATTATGGGATAAATATTGTGACAGATGTCCAAAGTAACAGTAGATTGCGACGTGCAGTCAGGCAGAGAGGCAGTTAAAATGAATAGTAAACAGGAATGAACTCCAATGACCACTCACGCATTGTATGCGAATTGCCTGAGTTTCGACGAGATTTGCTGAGGACAATGCAGACAGCGGTGAGAAGCACCGTTGATATTACGAAAGCTGCAGCGACGATGAAGATGATGATGAAGAGGTTAATCATGGAGTCGGAGATGGATTTGCTTAATCCTGGCGAGCCTGGGGCTCTAACAGCACTTGCACCTTTCGGCATCGACTTGTCCACCAACACAGTGAGCATCGCCTGTGTCTGAAGAGGCTTTATGCCCATATCACTGGCAACTATGTATACGTTAAATGCATGCCCAACATCCGAGGGAGAGAGGGGTTTTTTCAAGGAAATCTGTCCGCTGGCACGATCGACATGGAAGAGCGTCTTTTCTGAGTATTCAGGAAGGCTCAAAGCAGCCTGGGAATTTCCAAGGAAGTACTGTACGGTTCCATTGATTCCAGTATCAGCGTCAGTGGCGAATACCTGTAATTTCGTACAATTTTGCATTATCTTTTTGTAGGAAAGTCATTCATACACAAATAGGAATCAATAAACCGTGTTGAATTTCAAAAATGATGCGACTTATCTGATGAAAAAATTCCATGGCAGCTTAGAAACCCACAAATCAGCGCCAAGACTAATCACTAAAGGCACCTGAGGTATGGATATATCAATTACCAGGCACAAATTGCATTATTTATGCACTTGGCCTTGCGGCGCTTAGTCAGCTACTCTGTTGGCAGCTTTGGCTTAGGGTTTGCCTCCATCTGATGACCATCTCTGCCACTCTCACGAGGAGCAGCAGGACACGGCCAGTGAGCTATAAACGGTAACCAGACGGAGACAGCAGCGGCTTATCCTCGTTAATATCGAAAACCTTCAAACAGCACTGCTCACTATTAAACATTAATGGAGCTGGTAACAGTCAATGGTATGAGAACAATCTGCTAATTTATACATTCATTTGATGTAGAGGCTAATGGAAAATGGACATAACCCTTGTTTGCCCAGGTAAAATGCGCGACTTGGCTTTTTAAGTAAATTACTTATTCCTAAGGGTTAGCCAGTTTCACATCTTGACCTTCATATTTTACTAAGTGAATTCACAATGGAATATTTGCACTGAAAGCCAAATGCTTCAGAAACAGGAATTTTGAGGTAATGGGCACTTTTTCTGCTAAAAGAATTATGACTGTAATCGTATTTCGCATATTTAGAATATTTGACGATGAACGAGTTGAACGCGAATTTTGGTAGCTATCATTATTCCGGTGACAATTAGGTTCATTTTGGCCCTACTTCACGTGGCAAGGTGTAAGGACATGTATCCAACCCCTTTGCGAAAATTTAGCGCTGTTAAGCAGACCGGGGAAAATGGGAACTGACTTAACCAGATACGTCACGGTTGGACTGTCATTACGATCTAAAATCCACTTTTAGCTCGCCCTCAACCGAATTGCGCACAAGTCAGTTGAGATGCGCATTTCCACTACACAACCTTCCTAGTCAGACATTTGCACGGTTGCTCTTTGTCGAGGGCTTGGTAGATGATCTCAAACACCCTCACTGGCTTATTTGATTAAAGCATTTGATCTGAGCAGAGAAATTTCGCAGTTGAATGTAAGCACTGATGCTCAGCATTCACTCTCTCACTACCCAAACGCACAGCATTAAGAGTCATCACAGTTAATTGACAATCAAAGCTGCTGATAGACTCATGCTGGTTACGAGTCGAAAGTCAACCTTTTGCAAAAAAAAAACAGTCGTACCAACTCAACAACATATATGAAGGGAACCACAGTAAGAGACGGGTGCCAGTGCTATATAAGTCTCTCTGTTGACCAAATGCTTCTAGTCCTGTGAGAACCCATCGGCTCTCTCTCCTCCTCCCATTCACGCCCTCAATCCACCTCCCCTTTCCTCCCCACCGCACCCCACTCTAACATGAGTCTGCCGCGCGCATATCCGGAACCACTAAAAAGTAATCCCGAAGCCGACTCACGCCCTGTAGCATAAAATCCATAAGCCTTATGCATAACACAATAAAAACACCTCTATTTACCATTTCACATTCTGTTCAACTATGGAAAAGTACTATCGGTGGACGGTTATCCTTGTTAGTGTGCCCATGTGATTTCACCCACCCCGGGAATTTGGGTGAAAATTAATTGTGGTAAGAATTGTTGCCAATAATGGGCATGAAATTTGTGGTTTTTTGGGTCAGCGCAATAATATGTTGGTCAAACTCACTTAACTGGCATGAGTTACTGCCAGAGTTAATGGAAGAATGCTTAGACTCTACAGGAACATTTGTACCAAATCTCACTTAGGTATCCGGCTGGGTGAATTTCCTTAGATTTTGTAATGGCTCATCATAACTTACTGACAAGCCTATTTTAGTTCGTCGCCAAATGCACGTCTCAACCGATGCTCCAGACAGCGCCCTTAACACCACACCGTTGGACGCCTACATTAGTCAACTCACACATGTGGCTCCGCTTGCCCCATACGGTTGCATAATAGGATTTGCCTTATAAATGCTGAACAAAGCAGCGACTGGTGCAATCTCTTCACATCACTAAAACTAAGAATGGGAAAGCAAACCCGGGTAGTGTCACATTAGTGGAGCGCTGAAACATTGCCACCTTCAAAGGAAAATTCTGCAGAACAAACAGATCCTTCTCAACCAGCCCACCGATCCGTTGGCATGTTTTCGAAGAATGAAGCAATTCAACTTCAAAAATTGGTGTAGAAACTTGCCTTTTTGTTATGTCATTGCTTAAGTGCAAGGCAATTCAAAAGATGTTTGCTAGTAATGCTAAACGGTAGCAAGTTTATTAGCACACCGCCGAGAGCTGGACCTATCGATGGTCACACACAGTAATGAGCAAATGGTTATGGTGGTCAGAAATACACCCTCCTAGAATTCTTATTTCTTGTCTTCTTGGGAGGACGAGCAAATATAAGCAGATTAGGGTATGGAAAACGCAGCTCCACCCTTTCCTCCAACTTTCCACCTATGCACCGCCTTTCTACACTGCATAATTAACGCCTGATTGACCAAATATTCTCACGGAATCCACGAGTGTTTTGCTAGCCTGAAATAAGTCAGCACGACTTCACTACGCATAATTAACTCAAAGTGGAAAACTGTACCGAATGGGCACAGTAATCGACAATAAATGCTGACCGCTTTTGCAGAGGGGACCATAGCTTATTTTTGCTCGAATATTTTGCAGTCCCATTAGCAAACGCAGTTCAGACTCACGGCCACACGTCCCTGTTTGGTTTTCTCTAAGACAAATGTATTACCTCAGAAACCGCCCAACACTTTTCAGCGAGTACTTAAATTACAGTTACATCGAGGAGATAAGACGCATAACTAGACAAATGCAGGGGGTGACGGAATCTCGCAACCGTGCAAAATAGTTTCACGTTTGAAAATGAACTGTGAGGCTATGCACCACCTAATCTAAACTGACTTTTGCAAGATAAATTGGATGGATTAGTTAAGATATAAAAACCTTTAACCCCTGGGTTTCAGACCTTACTTTGTGCTGACCTCGGCGTACTCTGACCGACCGGACTGTCGTGTGGGAGGAGGAACGTGCCTTGTTCGTGAGTTTGCAATGCCTAGAGCATGAATCAAACCTACTCTGCATCAAAAAGCGTGGTTCTTTTACCGTTAAGGTAAAAACTTGAGACACCCACATTGCACAAGTGCTTCGAGTGCCTCACCTTTAACTGTGGCACTGAGGTGATTGAATGATCGGTCAAACAATGGGGAAAGCGCCAGCCATGCCTTCCGGGCAAAAATTGCGAATGCAATTATAGACAAGCCGCAACCTACCTGACTATTGGCAAAGGGCTTCAACAGTTCAGAGCCTAATGCTTAGGGAATGCAGCAACTTGGTTTTAAATTGGTAAGTTGAACATTAGCATATGTAATAGCTCATTTGGAAAAGTGAATAGTCACTTAATGTGCCCTACCTGAGTAAAAGGATATCCCACGTATTCATTGCATGATACATTAACAGTCGCGTTTTTCTCTGAGGGGAAATTGAAAACAGGTGCATTATCGTTTATATCGAGCAGGTGAACAATAACACGAGCTCTCGAAATTCTTTTCGGAGTTCCACCATCCTCTGCCACAATGAAAAAAGAGTGAAAAGAGACTGTTTGGGATCCATTGTCGGAGTATTCCATATGCTGCGTCGCCGCTTCTGCGTGCAACTCACCATCGGTGAAAATGCTGACCTCGTACCCGTTCTTGATTGGATTAAATCGGGACTCCAAGCGATAAGGCAATGATGCTGTCTGTTTATTTCTCCAGTCGTAGTGTTGCAAACTTTCACTTGAGGCAACTGGATAGTGGACGGGCAAGTCATTGGTTAGGATTCTAAAGCTCAATTCTCGATTGACTCCCAAGTCTGCGTCAGTTATATCGACTGTCCCGATAAGCGTGTTCACCTTTACCCCTTCGGTAGTCATAAATTCGAAATCTGACAGGGCGAAAACAGGTGGTTCGTCATTGAAATCTAGTACATGAATGGTTACAGTAATCGATGACGATAGTTGCGGTATTCCAGAATCTTTGGCAACGATCAAAAACTGATGCCGATCATTTGTTTCACGATCCAACTCCCCATTTGAGCTGAAAACACCGGTCTTTGAGTCGATTGTAAATAAGTTCTGAACATTCGGCTGAATCAAATCATAAGTGATCTCAGCGTTGACACCTTCGTCCGGGTCATGGGCTAGAATGCGACCGATTATGTAGTCGCTACTTTGTCTAGACGGATCGCTGTCTTCAGTCACGCTTAGTTCAAGATAGTCCTGATCAAAGACAGGTGAATTATCATTGACATCCCTGATTTGTACGATTAGGGTTTTCGATGAATTTCTCGAGGGCACCCCAAAATCACGGCAAAATATTGCAAGAGCCGTTGTGACCTGTTCCTCTCTGTCAAAGTTATGAATCGCCGACAGCTTGAACAAAGTTTCCCTACCATCTCCCATCACAGCATCACCAGACGCCATCTTGACAAGACGAAAGAAATTAGTGGCGTTATCAGCAAGAGTACATTCCACCTTTCCATTGTCTCCAGAATCGCCGTCTGTTACGCTTACTACACCAAAGTCGGAAGGTAGGAGGACGGTGTTCTCCTCAATTGATAATTCACTCTGGCCATCAGGTGCATAGAAAGATATGACAGGGGCCTCGTCATTGACATCAATAACATCAATAATAATCCGAGATATATCGTGCACTGTTGTTTCCACTTGAATGTCCCTTAAAAATTCCATTTGAGGCTTCTCATTATTGGATTTTGTGATAATCTCAGCATCAGTTGGGTTTCGAACTGCCACGGAAAATTCGAACCTTCGCTTTTTTCTATACGATAAGCGTTGTTTTAAAAGCACTGACCCATTGAATGGATGGACATCAAAATAAGAGGTCACATCATCTGGCGTGTATGTGCCGAGGGAGAAAATGCGTTTGCTGAATACTGGACCCTTGTCCTGGTCAGTAGCCTCGAGCTGATGCACCAGGGAGCCAACCGGAGCGTTTTCATTCAGACTCAAATGGATGAGTTTCTTTGTAAATCTCGGGGGATTATCGTTTACGTCAACGACTCGAATCGTCAGCTGGAGACTGCAGGTGGATGTGTTCCGTCTACTGGCATCACTAGCCGTGATCACTAACTTATGGATAGACAAAGTTTCGTAATCCAATTTCCTCGTAAGCAATAAATGCAAGGTAACTGGTTTATCCGTAGAACTTGTTTCGGTGATGTCAAGATCGAAGTAGCGGACACTGTCAATGTCATCAGCAGACTTTAGTGCGATACTTCTGGGATCAATACGATTCATTATCGCAGCATCTGGATCAGAAGGAATGTACAAAGGAATTCGATAATTGGAATCCACAGGGGTGTCTTCTGGAATGTACACCGTCTGCTTATCTGAAGGCTCAAATTTACACTTGTTATCATTTACATCGAGGACAGTGACACTGACCTGAACCATTTCCATGATCTCTGAGGTTCCTTCGCGGAGGATGCTGATGGTGAACCGGAGCTGACACTGACCTTCAGCACTTGATAAGGCGTGAGGAGCGCCGTGCGCATTTGCGGAGGGACAAATTGATTCTCGATCTATCATTTGGGCCAGCGTGATGCGTCCGTCCTGAGGAGTGACTCGAAAGTATTGTGAATCCCCCTTTTGGATGATCTGGAAATTCATCCGATCTTTGTAGTTCCTCAAGCGGCTTGACAACTTTGGGAGGAGCATTCCAACAAGGCTGCCAGGCTTTTCCTCCTCTTTTACATTGAACAAAATGCCTTCAACAGCAGTGACACTGAATACAGACGCCAAAAGGAGAAAATAAGAACTCATCATGGTGCAGGGTCGCAGTTCTTGATCATGAGTTATTCCCCTTGAAGTTCGACATTGCGTGATTCAATTCTTTAAAGCTGTAAAATACGAAGGAGTGGGAGACGTGTATGCTGGATAAGAGACAGCGTGAACCCATCACACAGGCTAATTAAAGATAGTCATGTTCATTTCAGCCTTCCAACTTACATAAATTATGCAACCGTCCTGGCATAAAATTGTGATAACTAAGGATGATCGTGACCTTTCATGGTTCTTAAATACCTATAATCGAGTACTTGCTCCATTAACAATCCAATGAAGTCATTTTTAATGGATCATTGTCTAGACGTGATTATAATGCATAATAAATGTAATATAGACGACGAAATCGCTATCTGATTCCCTGCAGAAAGCACAATAGCATTTTCACATGAGCAACTTGTGCCTTGACCCATCTTCACTGTAAAGTTTGATAGAACACGGAGCCATGAGCCTGCACCGTGGAAAGATTTCAACTAGCAACTAATATAGCAGCATGAATTACTTGTTTGTAGAGACACTTAAACTTTTCAGAAAGAGCCTCGAGGATCTGTGCGATGCACAGAGACGGAATAACTCGTTTTTTTCCCAGTCGTGGATGCAATAAATAAGTTAAACGGCACATATGGGCATTTTTAGCACAGTAAAATGTAAACAGCCTGGCGTAAAACTGCAAACGGTTGATGCAGCTTAAGTGAAATTGGACACATTGAAATGTCACCTCGGGTTCGAGAGCTTCACCAAGTGCAACAGCCGAATCGCCTGACTACGATGGAAAGTACGAGCATGCCTAAAGTATCTTAAGGCGTAGTTCGCGAGGGGTACACAATTTTTCAGTGGCATACTTAAGCAAGACCTATGCGGAAAAAGGATGCAAATGACAGGCGGTTTGTAAAAAAATATGCTGCCAAACCCTCAGCGATTTAGTAATTATTTCAAGTAACTCGACCACAAGGCGATGCAAAGTACTGTGTAAGGGAAAGTTTTATCGTTTCAACTTTAGCAGTGTTAGTCCAGCACACTTGACTCACTAGGCTCAAGCTGCAACCACGTAATTTGGAGGTGTCTGAGGTGTGAAAGAAAGGTTCCACTCGTCTAAGGCAGCAAGGCTTTTTATTCACGCATTATCAAGATTTGAACGGACGAAACCAGCATGGAAAGCTACGAGGTTACAATGAAAAAGAAAACGCGTACCTTCATATTTTCAACTAATTTGTTTTAAGAAATAGTTTCGATTGCTTGAGCGAAAAGTAGAATAACAATGGAAACCTCTTGTAACTAACTTAAAAAAGTGCCGTTTGTGTAGTTGATGGGTTGTTGCTGAATTGAAATTGCGAAACTGCTCGATAAAGCTATGAAGGTCCAGCAAATAAAAACAGCTACCAGTCATTCTATTTAAAGGCTCTTCAGTGTAAATAGGGCATCAAAAAGAGGTTCTAATTATGAACTATAAATGCGACATTAGCACTTTCAATGCGAGGAGCAGAATAATTTGGGTGTTCAAACAAGTGATTCACCGTGTCCCCTTTGACACGAAAAGTCCACAGTACTTTTCCCACTACACTGGCTAGGGGAGAGTGGGCGCTGCCTGTGCAGTCGCCGCTGTGCCGTGGTTTGCCGGCATACCGCGTGTACAGCAAGTATGAGTCGTTTTGATGGAAAGTCTTTTTCAAATCGGGTATTGAGTAAACAATGGTCGATAAACAATCACTAAACACGGCGCCACCACTAGCCATACCGGCGATAATGTCAAATTTAACCCAAGAATGTTCTATTTTGAAAGGCTGCTTGTAGCAGCCCCCTGTGCCAAAAGGGATGACTGCTTTTGCCTGCCAGTGTGACTCGCCCTTGGGTCACATTCGGAGGCGGAGCATGCAAGTTGCAGCATCAAGTGGGGAAGCTGAGGACTCAATGTGTGGTCCACTCGAGCCAACCTACGTCAACAAGGGAGAAGTGATCTATTTTCACCAAAGGACGTCCATCTGAACGAAGTGTGTTTGTATGTGTCAGGGTTCTTCGCTAGCGTAAGCAAACTGAAAACGGACTAGCAATGGCTTTCCAAAGTTGTACGATACAAACACAGCCAGAGAAAGCAAGACCATGATTGATGTGGGTACCAACGATGCTGCTTCCCTGTTGTGAACCTAAAGAGCCGCATTTTATTGCATTAGAGATGGAAAGTTTCAATGAAAAGATGCTCCATTTCAAAAACGCATGCTTCTTCGGTAAATAGAATCAGCGGATTTATAAGTGTAGCATTCAGGGCTTTCACTGTAATTTTTAGTAAAAAGCTTTTTTTCATATTTAAAAATAAACACGTCGTCCTTCACTTCAACCCTGGAAATGTATTTAGAATTAAAGTTGCATGAACTCGGAGCAAGCGATCGTGTTTCAGCATCAAAAGCGAAAATAAAAAGCGTATCCTCATATCGGTGAATACTACCCCAAAATGAAAACTTGAGATATTCCACGACAAGATATAAACAGGTTGTAGGGACTCGTGCGATGGCACTAAGGGATCAATGCTTCCAGCCTTATCGCCGTAAGATAGGCATCATTAGCGCTGCAAGCAGGTGGTCGGGACGCATAAGGAACAGTACAATTTTGCTGTTTGGCCATTAAAAAAAGTCTTCTTATCCTCTGGTGCTCATGAAAATTGTCCCCAATCTTATCCTATCCCTGGGGCCTTAGAACTTATCCCCTGGAGGGTAGTTACTTTCGCAATGTTCAGTGTACAACTGAATTCAAAGGAACAGTAGATTCAGATAAGTTGTTGAAAATTCAGTCTAAACATGACACAACTCCATGGAGGCATAAGATGGTGCCATTACTATTGCTGAAAATAAGCCTAGACTTTTACAAAAATTAACTCAGCGAAACAGAAAAGAGTGGAGGCATGCACTTCCATGCGAGAGGTAGTTTTTGCCCATGAGAACCTCAAAGGGAGATAGGGGATGGTGAATGAGTTGTAGACTTGAAAACGCAACAAATTAAACTATTCGCTTAAACACTTCAAAGAGACCGTCACCTTTTCCGCAGTTAGTCTACAACAATTCCCTTAGCATGCGACTCACATCGGACTACAAAAGAGCGCAGGGTCGCAAAGGCCATACAGTTATTTCAGAGGGCTTTCCGGTTGCTCCTCGAATCGTGGTGGAGTCCAGGTCGATCAATGTGCTTAGCGTTTGAGACGCATTTATTTTGCTCCCTTCGAGCTCATACCCCTGCCGAATGGAATTTGGGGCGCTAGAGCAACTCTGCTACATCTCCCGGCATGGTGAATACAATAGTTCTCAAATATACTCACAACTTTATGCCTACATGTGAATGTAACCACCGTAGCGACGTGGTTGGAACGTTATGCCGCAGAGAGCAGGCGTTCGTTGGAAGCATGCATGCACACATTTTAACGTCAAATACGTGAATTGGTGAGATAGTATCTTCGAGTCCGATTGCCTATCCTTTAGAAAAGATTACTTGTAACCGAGTTTGACAGCTTGCCAAACCCAAGACATCTGCATTCAATGATTGGCTTGACAGGCTGTCGAGAATCGCCACCGACCTATACAATCTCAGATGTGAGTCAGGATGTCTAATTTTACTGAAATAAAACGGCTTAAGTATGACAAGAAAAAGCATACTGTTATTTGTCGAAAAAGAATAACTTTAACCTGCTACACGCGCACTTAATCTTAATTAGACAGTTTGACTAAACTAGTGTTAGGGGCAGAAAAAGGAAAGAAACAAACACATTATTCAAGTAATCAGTCGAAGTGTGAAATAAAGGAAGCTCTCATGAGGAAACACCTCGGCCCTCTCTTTAGACGTCTTTATGTGAATTTTAGCGAAGTAAGGTTAAATAATGTGCTAACTTCCTATAGAACCATGAGACTAGTAATAGAAGCATAATAATAGTTTGCAGTTTTTCTTTACAAAGAACCACTGGTTAGGATGGTGTCCATAATAGGTGTAAACACAAGTGCAAATGCCTCATTGTGCTGATTTCTCCACTCTGCATAGCACGCCTTGAACTGCTGCACAATGAGGGGCTGTTACAAAGTTAGGCCTGTCAAGTCCGCAGTCCAAAAACGTATTTTGCACTTTGGAGCAGACACACCATCTTTATTCCCCAATGTCAGAGAGGCACATTGAAGTCACGGTTCACACTTTTAGTGAACGAGTAATAAAACTGTCAGATTGCGAAATAGACCAGCACTCGTGATCATCTTATGGACAAATGATCATACCTTTCGCCACTAACATTTAGTTACAGTGAGACCCAATCCAATCTATTTTTTTTTAACCGTCACCCCCCTTTATCTCCAGCGTATGGGTTTGGCGCTGTGAATGAAGAACTCCCCGAAGCTATGCGTATAAGAAAGGGTACGCACACCGTATCAGTGTCGAATGGTTCACAAGAAAGTAATATTTTCAATCGTGGGCATCTGTTGATCATGGCAGTGCCACATACAGACGGCAAAAAGCTACTAGGGTACACAGATTCCTCTTGCACGGCACTTTGTCAAAGTTGCATTAAATTATTTAAAGCTCATTGCACGTTTCGAAGCATAACGTTTATCAAAGCGTTGGGTGGACGAGTATCTTTAGATTGGAAGCCAATTTTCGTTTGTGTTAATACCTACATCCTATTTTTTTCCCACAGTTTCGTGGTTCAGTAAAATATGCAGACTTAACTGATAGATTTAAATATTCACAAAGAACCTCATCACAATGCCGCTCGAATGATGAAATTTAAAAAAGGAGTAGCCAGAGAACTACAAAATTAGGTGTGTCATTTCTCTTCTTTTAAACGCAATGAATACTCCGGCTTAAATTTGGGAGGTCCGCCTCCATATTGCTAAAACATTTCAATACACTAGGCGGACCAACCTGGTGCTTTCAACATGGCATGGAGAAGATCGAATAAATTTATGACCGTGGTGCAAACCCAGGGAGTATGCAATTAACCATAGAGTTCCAATGAGAAAGTCAATGGAATAGCCATGCTCACAACATAGATGTATATGATGTTAACAGAAAGGTGGGTTGCCATCGCGTAAATCCCCCGAGGTGACAAAATGATGTAGTAAATGAAATTGTTTGCTTACCAGGAGTGAGGGTCGATATTTTCTGCTGTCGGATTTGGGCAAAAAAGTGGTATCTGTCGGGTGGCCTCAGCTTGAAGACGCCAAGTGCTAACAGGCTGAGCAGCTGCATGCCCAGTGGTGAAGGCAGCGTGCGTGTCTGATTGGATCGAGACGACAGCCAATCAGAGTCGGAGGGAATCGCGTGCAGGCTATGCATTTGACCCCGCATGCGTGAAGACGTGCGATGCATGTCAACGTGTAAAATGGGCAAAAAACCGCAGACGCCTAGGTTCACTGATTCCGGATTGTTCATTCTCCAAAATCCACATTGCTTTTAAAAAACCGAGCATGAAGTGCATAATCTCTAGTTTATATGCTGACTTCGTCGCATTTGCAAAATTAATAGTGGCTTATTTTGATTAATGAAAGTCATTTTTGTATTTGAGGGGTGAAATAGAAGTTCATTTCAGTCATGATAGGCAGGTAGGTCGCTGATGAGCGACAGATATCTGGAGCAATAAATTTGGTCTGCCGTTAGGGCTGAGCGTGCCTGCTACTCGGTGGGGCGTTTGCTCACCACTTAAATTAAACATGCCCAAAGGAAACCACTTCTCCATGAGGGAGTCAGTTTTACTTAGAACTACGCTAAAACATTTGTGTCCAATGATTTCTTGCTTAGTTATCTAAGTAATTTAAACGTAACCTCAATGGCAATGCCCTTTGGGCATTTTTAAGTTTACACAATTTCGCAAAATTGTTTGCCAAGCATTACCCTGTTTTAGCTATAGGACTGTAAAGCAGTAGTGTTAATTAATGATGGGAGGGCTTACGAGCCAAACTTATTAGTCCATGAACTAGTCTCCGATTGAGCTGTAACTTCTCTATACTGGAAATTTAAAAAAATTTCAAGTTTTCTGTGAACTGACAGAATACAGTGGTATTTTAATTTCCGTGTTAATGATTGCCTTCTTTGTCAATTATGATGCGCAGACATCAGTCGGCATCCATAAAATAGCTTATCTTGAAAGTTTGGGACATAATTTTGGTATATTTCCTTGGTAATAGAAAATTAAACAGATCAGCGTTGGGCTTTTGGGCTCACATCTCCCGAAGCGGCAGACTTGGCGAAATTGCCGAGTCAACAGTTGCACCACCCACGAGGAAGAGGGGATTGTCGCCTTGGGAAAAAATTGGCACTGGGATAAGACGATGTTCGACACGTCTTTGTGCCCAAGGCCTCTAAAAGACCTCATGGTTGGTACATCAAGCAAGTACTTCACTTGTTCTGTCATCTCGCTATTCCTAGGAACTACGCTTCCTTGAATAAAAATATTTTTCTTTGTTAAAGAATAATTTATGCAAATTTTGTCTAGCGGACTGGGTTTAGCCGAAAAAGTGCTGCATCAATTGCTGAAATGCATAAGACTGGGAGACTTAGTATCCATTTGTTTTCATCACTTGTAGAAAAACGTTGAAAACCTTTTCTCCTGCGGAGAGAACGGACGGAACATGGAGCCCGATCTTCAACTGCCACTCAGTCCGACTTGTGCTGCAGGTGCTGTGGAAGGATCGACAGAAAAGGCGAGCCTTAAAAAACGGCTTTATGTAGGAAACGTTGGCAGCAGCAATGCTACCTCCTTTGTCCCCAGTACAACAGCAGGAGATTTACCCTTAATCTTTTTACATTTCTTCATTCAGAACCTTCCTCGCTTTTATTAGAGCGCGCTTCCACTTTCCACTTTTAAAAGGAAATCGTGTATTTCTACGAAATTAACACATAAATAAGAGTCTGTTTCTTTTCCTTGTTACTGCATAAGGCCTGCTAATGAAGATAAGCTAGGCAACGCTCAGGGAATCATGAGAAAGAATACACCTTATCATTTAGCACAGATCAGGTTAACTGATGTCCTAATAAAGCCAGAATTCAAGGTTGCTCGCAGACCTCCATTCTGGCTTGCTTCCAGTCATTTCGTGAGTATTCTCAATATCTGAGACACTACTGTAATGTCTGTTTTATATCTCGCTGGGACCTTTCTGGATTTAAATAATAAAGCCTAGTTGACAAATAGTCGCCAAGTTGCAAATTATTAACAACATACTCTTTAACCCTATGGCACAAACCTCGCCAAGGCCCCAAATCCCTATGCATTTCAGTGGATTTGGCCCATCGTTTAGGCTATTTAAGCACCGCTTTGCACAAGGACATCATACGGTTAGCCACAGCAAATCTTGTCACAAGACTGACTGACTGAGTGGTTGGCTAGATTTTTTACACTTTGGCGCCCCAAGTCTCCCCTAAAGTCTTTGGAAGCGGTTTTAGTATGAAGGAGGACGTATTGCTAGCAAACAGAAGGGCTGAGAGGTCTAAAGGCCATGCCGCCAAGCGGAAGTTCAAGCCGCGGGGACCTCAGTGTCCCGATGGCGGAATGCAGAATTACACAAACTGTCACAGCGTGACAGCGCATTTGACCCGGGTAAATAAAAATACAAACTGGTGTACATTATGGTCTAAGCAGGTGTCAAAAATTTTCATTCAATCAGAAAACAGTCAGCGCTATCATTAGGCTCCTGGTTAGCCAAGAAATTTATCACCCAAATGAACTGCCAGTTTTAAGATGTGCGACAAATGCACATCTGGGTGCTCAGTTAATATTTTTGAGGTAATCTACTGTCATTTCGATCATTATTCTGCAACCTTACTAACTGTCAATGCTGAAACTCGGCGACGAAATGACTATAAACTGTGATTGAAGGAAAAACTTGCTAGAGAGGAAACATTAGATGAGACAAACTAACCTTCACAAGGATTAACGTGTGAAAATGACCAGTGGTTCAAGGTGCTTTCTCGGCCGTAATTTTATGAATAGCACGACTGCATTCACCTTTGATTTGGCTTCAATTTTGGCTTTTCTCGATGGTAACATCAATGCGCATGAGACTGCGTTCCGAAAATTTAACCTGATCCATTAATTCCTGTCCACAGATATTTAAAACAACCTTAGCCGCCCACATCAAAATTAGCATTCCACGACTTCCAACTAAGCATTACAAAGCCGTAATCATGAAGGAGCAGTTTCAACTCGAGGTGGTGCAGCCCACCACACTCCTCCCAACAAGGAGAGACGTTCGTACTAAATAACGATCAAGTCATGCAACGGCGGAGTAGTCCTATGCCAATACAGAACTCATTCCATCAACAGTTAAAATTGTTGAGTAAATATAAACCTTACAAGGCAATTCAATGCCTGCATAACGCCTCTATTCACCTCAAGCAGCTAAACATCACGTCTACAATAGCATTAGCAGATGCAGCAGTCCGAACAGCAGTTCCCTCAGCAACATGACCATTTTGACCGAATTCTGGAGGCCACTCAAACAGAAAACTCACAAAATTTGGCGCTAAATGTGATTTGCTAATACTTTGAGGTTGCAGAAAGCAACACCAAGCTACGTCTCATATTTGGTTGCAGTAATTCATTTGTCATTTGTCATTTGCCCTACAACATTTAGGTTACTGAGGTCCTGGAACTCGTTGTATTTTTGTTTTAAATGGCACCAACTTCTTTGCTCTCATTGACGCTGCAAACGGGTAAGACTTTTTGCAGACGAGTTGAAAAGAATTTTCAAAACGTTATCCTTTACAGACAGTATCATGCATTTTCATCCATTGTGTACCGATGAACTGAGAATTGCACGCGGTTCAAATGATGCATGATGGTGCTGGTGGGTTTTTGATGGCGCGGATTTTTCTCTTCGGGAGTGAATGATTGTTCGAAATCAGCATTTTAATATTACCTCTATGCTGTACCTGAAGGGAGAAGAAGATTCCGAAACATTTGGCTCGCTCGGTGTCTATTTTATCATTTTGGCAGTTGTATCATGCAATCAATCCAACTCTTGTATGCTTCCACAGGCGCTAAAGACTGTCGACAGTCCCTTAAATCGAAGAATGGGTGTTCGTATTATCACCATGAGCATTTGCCATGTCGCCATTACGCGCAACGGCCATTGGGAGCACAGACAAACGAGTTCTCGTTTGACCAGCATATAACTTTCTTCTGCTCCCTGAAAACGGGTGCATTCGTGAGGTAAGATGAAAAAACATAGTCAGTACCAAAAATGGTAACAGCAACATTCCGGTTGCATCTGATTACATCGGCCGAGCACTCAACAGATGCATCGTCTTGTGCATGTGCATACCCTGAGAATCACTTTGTAAACTGCTCATTCTAAAGTTCCGAAGCGTTTCTGATCTTGTTTTTAAAGTGATTGTTTAAATTTAATCAAGTTGGTTGATGTCCTTTCGAGTAGTCCTTCAATCCACAGAGCAAGATTGCTTCAGCATGCGCGTCGACTTTAATTTTTAATGGGCCTTTTCTCAAAAGTCATTTTTTCTAACCAAAATCGCTACAAATTTCGGTCATGCATTTGCACATAATCGCTAAGTTTACCTTTGGGATACGTTGCTTAGTAGAAAGGAAAATTTATTGCATCCTCTAAGTCACTGCACTTCTGGACATGAAACACGCCACAGTCTACTTGTGCACATAATAAAGTAAAGTGACTTGGGGATTTTCCCTGCTTAACTAGGCGTAGATTTACGACTGCATCTCTCATTGTAGGCCCTGACAACACGGTAGCGTGCCTTTGCTTCAACCTCAAAGGCCTTAGACGCCTGCAACCCCATTTTTCTCGGCTCCCCATCAAGTCCCCACCACGCTGAATTCCTTTAGAGTAGATTTCACCTGAAATGGGCATCTTTAATGACTCGCTTAGGCACCGTCATTTGCACACCACACATGCGTTTTCTTCAGTTGTGTTATCGGTTTAAAGCATTCGCCCAACACCGAAGTGATGCCGTTTAGCAGTAAATATTTCGCAAGTATTCAACGCTTTAAGTTTTCGTCGAATTGAGAGCGAATTGGTGGTCTAAAAGCCATTCCTGTGGCAGATCGTTAGGTAGGGAGGGGAAAAGCACGTCATCTGTTGAGATCAGCTGCTGAAATGAGAAAAATAATGCAAATTCACCTCCAAGTGCAGTGCAGACGAGGAATCGTTGAAAGGCAGTTTCAAATGCCAACGCATTTTGTATATTTGTTCCAAAACGCTCACCTATTCTTGCATTGATAGATATGCAATTTCTCGTCTTGTAACAAAAGTAAGCTCTCCCTCTTCCATAAAGCTTTGAACTCATAAATGCGACTTGTAAATTTTTTATGAATGTAAGATTTTATGACTCAATGCAGCGAAGGATGATAATGCGGAGCCAGATTCACTGTTATCCACATTATCGTCCTTTTCACTGCATTTTCAAAACTCCTCCAGATTCCAACCACTTCTTTAGATCCAAATGAAAACGGCTTGATACCTACGCCTCGAAAAGCAGGAATTTGCAAACCTTGAAAGCCGTTTAATTCTGGTGCAGGCTACTTTTAAACCTATGTTCAACACTTCATTTGGACAAAAGGAAGAAAAGGAACTGCAAGTTGTAAGCTAGAGATGCAACCATGTTATGGCTTATGCAAAATAACCAGGACCCGAATTCGTGCATTTTCCATCAGACGTGTTGAAGGAACATGATCTCGCCACACAAGATGCAAAGGTGCAATAAATGCTGCTCCATTGGCACGCAAGTAGACAAGAGGTGTAGGTGATGCGAATATTAAGGACATCCACTTCCCTTTGTTATCCAGCCAGTGCTTCAGGACAATAATGAACCTTGATTGAGAATGATATACTTGGCAATATAGTGTTTTTTGTCAAGAGCTCTTTTCATTTACTACAGTTAAAGGTATTGTGTTGAGTCAAATGGAATTATGTAACATACCTTCACAACTATGTGCGTTCATAAACCTTTTCATCTGTCCAATTCAGTTGAGGATGGAAGAGGAGTACAGGAAACAAATTATTCAAATGAAATCCCTTCCAAAATTTTCCATTCATGGCCTCCATTAAGGAGTGTCCCCAGGTGAATGCATGTGCTGCTTCAATACCACGTGATCCCATATGCAGTTGCAACGTAAGTCAGCCACTTTCTACATCAGCGCCTCGCCAACCACCCTGAAAAGACCTTCAACTTAGTAGGGACAACAGTTCTCGAATTGAGGGAAGGGAAAGGAGCCCTAAAATTTAGTCGTGGTAGACATGGAAGCTCCAGAGCACGCCGCCGCGATGAGATCATGAAAACAACACGACTAGGAATGAGGCATCGAGACATTCGGGAATGGGGAAGACGATTTGGGTAATGGCAGTACTAGCTGAAAAGACTAACCCACCAAGACTAGTTTTGGTGCTTTCCATTTAACCTGATACACATGCCATTTCATTATAAAGCAGGTCAATTTAAGCATCGTATTTAGAGGGCAACTATTATTGCTGCTGCTGCATTCACTCCCGTCTATTCCTCACCAAATTAGTTTAACAGTTAATAACGAAAGGCACTTTAGCACACAGCTAAGAGCCTCATCATTTCCGGTGACCACTTATCGTTCATGAGATATGAAAAAGTACTATCACAGATGAGGAGACAGCTATATCAGAAGACGTAACAGATACATGTTTAATAGCTGTCAGATGAGGCAAAGTTTCCTTCTCTTTGAGCCAATAACCACAGCTGCGCCCAAATTTACCTTTGTATTTAACATTTCCAAGACAAACACAAACCATTTGTCTTGTGCGTTGACTTCAAAAAGTCACTTCATTGGCTTTGTGAGCTCCGGATTTGTCTCCCATCCTAACAAATGGGCTGGTGACAACCCCATGCCGCTTTTACACTTCACGTCCAATTTTCAAATAAGTGATCATAAAGAACTGAAACTACAAGATTTGTGCATTGCTTGGGTGTAGAGTCAGTTAAGCGACGTTTTACTGTGCAGTAGATTTTTTCCAAGGTGTTGTTGAATCAGTGGCTTGGTGAAAGTGTTTGACCACTGTGGCAACTGAATTAGCTGCCTGTCTTGTGCATTCTACGCAACAATGCCCTCTTCTTGAGGCATACTTTGTCCTAAGAGTTAGAATAGCGCATCTCATATGATTCTCTTCCGATATAATCTATAGAACAAGCAAGTCTTCCTAATTTTTGTGGAGAAACTTTTTAACATCTACCAAATTTCCTTCTTAAAATGAGCTCAACATGTATCTTCTTTCATGCTTTTGTTGTGTGAAGCTATATTACATGGCATGTTTCTCCCTTTTAGAAATTCTCATGCTTTAATTCGGACGTGGGGCAAAACTTTGCCTGTTGAAAAGTTGGGCGAACAACAACAACAATGGCAAGACTTCATGTATTTTCATTGCTCACCATTTCGTTGTGGATACACAATGGGCAAAAGCTGTATCAGTTTTTGTCTGTCCAGTATTTCAAGGCGGTTGTCAATTAATTCACTTGCATTTGCATACACCTCACCGATAGTTGACTGGGTTTCACTCGGTCGAGACACGTCGTCATCGCCTTCCAATTCCAACACCTCCCTTCGCCAGGGGCGGGGATTAAAAAGTGGCCTACTGGTGCCACTGGATCGTGAACCTTTTTGGGTCACAGATTTTTTGGGTTGCTCTGCAGTAGGAATACATTGATTCTCTTTAGGATACTTCTCTGTGAAGGCACAAAAAATCGGACGACCCGAAGTATAGGCTGCTCCAACACTTTGGGTGAGTTTGCGAGTCTTCTCCCACTCCTCCCGCCGCTTTTCCTCCTGCCTACATTTAAACTTGTATTCCTTCGCGAAAACCTTCTCCGCCTTCTTAAAGAATTCTGGGTGGTTAAAGTAGACGCAGGGGGATCCCAACTTAACCTTGATGTCATCTGCGTGTTTCCAGGCCAAATGATCAGTGTCAAGGATAAAGCGAGATTCCAGATTGATGCAGCAGAAATTTGCACTTTTTAGTTTATTGATGCTGTTGGTTGTGGCAACATGGCTTGTAGAGCGGCTAGAAGGGACACTTTTTTTCTTATGATGACGGGCAGAACTACCGGAGCGGTTCTCATTTCGAGCGGACGATGACCGCGGGTCATAGGAGAAAAGCCATGGCAACGTACGATAATCAGGGCACTTGAGTGACCTGCTTAGCGTTTGCGATAAGCTTCTGGATATGTCCTTGTCATCGTCAAAGATCGTTGCCTAAAATAAGCACTAGAGGTTACAAACCATCACCGAGAGCCTAAGGAAAACTTTACTCGGAAAAAGTAGCATTGGCATTACTTGCTAAAGGTGAAGCACCTTAATTATAATAAACCTCGACTTTTGCTTTTGTTTAAAATTATTTTAGCCTCCAAAGACAAGTGTGAAAATGCTGCCTCCAATTAAATTAATAACCTCTAGTATGATTTATCATTAAATGTCACTAGAGCCGCCTAAAAATGAAAACTAGAATCGACAGCTTCTTTTCGTTCATTTTTGAAAGACGAGCGTGGGAAGGGATGCGAAGTATGTGCTATTAATTTTTTTAATTTTGGATTTAGGCGCAAGGTTTATAGCTCGGGTTATCAGATAATATGATTAGAGGCACGGTGATCGCCAATATTACAATAATTACGTCAGACTCCAAATGACAGAGATCATTAATTAGGGTGGTTAGGAGAAGATCAACTCCACTGTTGCCAAAAAATTTTGACCAAAAGTTATTTTAAAAAATTTTACAGCACCTAATTGAATAAATAAAGTGTGTCTGAACAATTGCGAGTGTTTTCAAACTTTATCAGAAGCATCTCTAAAATATATTTGAGCCTTATTTTTATAAACAAATAAATAATCAAAACTAGGCGGTCAGCCAGCTACCTTGTAAGGCTTCTCATTAATATTTAATTGTGCAAAATTTAGTATTAATTTTGATTTTCCGCGTCCCATAAATTCGAGAGGGGATTTCTCTGCAACTCACTGTTTACACATGATTACCAAACTCACTGAGATCCATCCTGCTCCCTCGAGGCGGTATCTCTTTTGAGCGACTTCCACGCGAGGCTATTGATCAACGGACAGCGCCTCGTGAATTCTAGCGCTCCTTATCAAGGAGGAAGCTTGTTGCAGACGTGCATTTTAGTGGGTTTCCCGACTTCAGCTACAATAGCATTTGTGTGGCTCAGCATGGCCATTATCGGGTTTGAGGACTAACTCCAAGGCAGCTTCTATTGCACACTCATGTGCTTATTAAGGAGAAATTAGTAACAGGTAAACCTTTATGCATTGGAAGAAAAGTGGTGAATGCTTATGTAAGTGAATTTGGTACCAAACCGTGGTAACTTGTGATAAACTTGTGCGTTTATGGGCGTGGCAATTTGATCACTTTAGAACTGCTTCACATTCAATAACTTGGCAGCGGAAGTCTGTAGCAGGGCGATATTTTGCTGTTCAGAAGGCACTTAATAATGAGCTTCGTTGCGTTTTTTAGTTACTCATAATCGCCCTTAGGAAAAGGTGTCTTGAAGAGAGCTCTACGCCATGCAACCCAAGTCGTTAAGTGCAGTGTTCGAGGCCTTTTCACCAATGCTAAACCCCAATGCTTCAAGAAGACAATGGATTGTATAAACAGCCTTAAGAACAAAGGACCTTGACAAGACAAATCATAAAACGCGAACGTATTTCCGTTGATAATTTGAGCATAATATGCTGATGGTCTGTAGGAAGACAATGGGCTGTCTTCTGTTCTGCTTTGTCAGCCATTTGATGAAATGAGACTGGCTTCCGGGCCGTCCCGCTTACCCTTTCTCTAGAAAATACTCCTCTCCTAGTGGAAGTATTTTATTTTGTGTAACTTCAGAAATAAACGCGTGTTTGTAGGAGCCACGAGGTGTTTTAAACGGAAAAATTAGCCTAAGCAGCGGCACGGTGATTTTTAGACCATAACGCGGATTATCCAAAGCCTTTGTAGAAGCGACTTAATGCGCATTCAATCACTGTCCTTTCCAGCGGCCGAATATTTCGGAAGGTTATGCGAGTTGCTCAAAGGATTATTCCAAATCTGCGCGATCAACGATATCATGGCATGCAAATTTGAGAAAAAAACAACGGCGAAATCCAAGGCTTTAATACTTAGTGTATTTTCGCAGATTTTTAAGTGGTGCGTGGATGGGCCTTCTTACCAAGTCCATGCATAAGTGTCGCATTAATCAGTTTTCAATTCACAAGTAAATGGATGGATACATTGTCCTTTACATGCGATTGCTGTCAGCTGCCTCGACTCCACTGTAATTTTTCCAACACTTTATGACTGAGTGTTTCACGCACCGGAAAGAAAGCGGTTGGCCCCTCCCATGGGCATGTCAGAGAGTAAATACGCCACCATGCAGTTCGTTTACTTCCTCTTCGATGACGTCAGCCTGTCCGACAACCCACTCCTCACGCTTGGGTATTGAATCCATGGTACGAATAAAGGCTGTAACAGAAGCAGCGTAAGCATTTTCCTGTTAGTCGGTTTTTGGGAAATTGCGCTATTTGTAGTTGTATAAAATGAACGCTTTGATTTAGACCCTCACTCAAGTGCCGAAATGCCCCTAATTTCCTCAAAGTCTGCTTACTTTTGTTTCCATTTAACAAAACTGCCTTTCTTCACTGTATACCTTGTTAATTTTGCAGTCTTGATCTGCTGGTCTCTTTCACAATTGCTTGCAACTATGAAGAACTTTTAACTAGGCCATAAAGTGATGCAGGATTGACTGGCGATTAGGCACATGGACAAAAATGCGTTAACTGTTAGTCGATTTTGCATAAAAAGGATAATTTGTCGTCACAGTATTGTCTGCATTCTTTTAAGAACAGATTTGATGCTAGAATTTATTTGGTTTTCAACCGCTAAGCCCCAAAGCATTCCAGCGACATTCTTTTAGAATAATTTGCCTCAAGTGGAGAGAAGCTATGTGCCCAAGCTTGTTTTATTTATCTGCCACTGTTTAAATATCTAGAGCAATGAATGGGTAGACATTTATGAATGGTATCACCTCAAGTAGTGTAAATGAAAAAGTTGGAAAAAATGCAGTGCCATTCGTCAAGTCGTTGAATCGCTCAAGCTGAGGATTGTAAAGCAAGTGCCTTTGAGAGGTAACTGTTCAAGTGTTCCCATCATTCCAAATACTAAACGGGTCACACCGCACACAACTTCTCAAGGCGACAGTCAATTATAAACCGTCTATCAAATGCCTTTGGGTTATGAATTTTCCTTACAAGGTGAAGCAAAGGCTGCTCCTCTCATCAGCTCATCCCATTGTCGGCAATCACATTGAGGCCTACACAGCGGTTGTCAGTCGGTGACACAACGTTCCAATTACCACCGATAGTAACGTGACACCGCCTTTGTTATCCGGGCCAACCTCGCACCTGCTCCGCAGTTCCATCCACACACCCCACCTTCTGCCACGTAGTCATGCCCGACCATGGATGGAATGTCGCCACAATGCAGAGAATGCCATTGCCCCAACAAATTGGACACGGATCTTTTTCATTTAATGCTCCCAAAAAGCAATGCACCGTCAGTAGAGTTTTCGGCTCCTGCTTGTAAAAGCAGAAGTATTTCTGTGGATTTATCAGGGGAATCATCAATTTGTCCTAGTTCCATATTCTCCACTACCTCATTTAACAAACCATCTGTTTACTTGTTGAGTGAGCTTAATGCGCACCAGGAAAGAAGTAAAAAGTTTCCTTAGCTTTCGGCTTTGATCTTGCTACTGATGCTGGTTTTAAGAAGTGAAAAATTTCTGCTAGGCCATCCAACCGAGGCATTATTCCACCCTCAGACGCCCCGGAACTTTGGTGTTTTCTCATCGAAACCCTTATTTTCACTTTGCCTTATCGTTGGAAAATGGACAGCCATGTCAATGAGTAATCCGCTTGTCGTAGTTGCACACGTAAACGTGTTGACGAATGCTGTGCGGAAGAATGTACCTGCTTCCAGACACTATTACCGTGCTGGTAAAGTTTTGATAGCGTGACTAGAACAATTTTTGATCGAAATTCCATAGAGCACTTTTTATTTTAGCGATGACAACCAAGGTAAACCCAGCCATGATTCAGTTTTCTGTTGAAACTGCCCTAATAACAGTTATTAGATGCCTCCTCGAAATGAGAAGCAGGTGGGAGCAGTTCAAGGAGAGATGCATAACTAAAACTGTTAATTGAGAAAAACCCGCTAGAGGAGTCGTCGCTGATTCCTTCGGTTTACACCCAGTCACGTTATAGGGTTACCGGCAAGAATGAATGTCAGAGCCAATTACATTGTTGCCTATCGTGCATGCCATGGCTCAATGCCAAGTAGGTTCTGATAATGGCAAGATGGGGAGACGAATGCCACGATTCCTTCGTTTGGATGATAACAATGCACCTTTGGAATTGCACTCTGTTTCAAATTTGAAGAAGACACTTGACATTTATGAGCTCTGTTGAAAATGTGTCAAGGCTAAAAGTAAATGAATAATTACTCCAATGGTACCAAACATAGGACTGCCAAATAGGAGTATAATTAGTCAAGGGTTGAAGGAAAATGACACATTATTCAAACCAAAAGCAAATGCAGCCTTAAGCTAGCTCTGAGATGGAGAACGTGTAGATCAATGAAACAAATACGTCACCGAGACCGACACTAGGAAGCATCCTTCGTGTTTGTGCCATTTCCAGCAATGGAGAGCCTTCACGGTGTAGGCCTGCCAGAGATTAGTAACGTCACTAGATCCCTATAAGTTGCTTTTGGGCACAGGTTTACACGTAAACATCACTCCTATTTTTTGGCTGTTACCAATGACCATGACTGCTTAGTGATATGCTTTTAGTTGTTACCACACGTCTTATACCGTACTAAGGGAGCAGACGCACCACATCTGGGCTGAGGCAGTTATTCCTGTTATGCTACTACTGTGGCATTAAAGAAGGAAAGCACAACCCCACTTAACAATAATTTGAGCCCCAGTCCTGCACATTCCGAAATGTAAGCTGCGGTGGTTATCGAGGATAACACTTTAGTGTGCCTAAACCGAACTTGGGCAGAACTTCAGTATCAAAAATTCCTCGGTTGTCAAAGAACCAATTGTAAAATTTTTGCTGATTGAATTATGGCTTTTAAATAGGAGAGAGAAAGCGATTTGTGGGCTCTGTAATCACGCTTCTGCCATTCGACAACAGGCTTCAAATGGATTGAAAAACAAACCGCCCCAAAGTGGGGCATGCATCAGTGAGTCACTCCTAATTGCCAGAACCCGTGAGTTGATACCTTTTTTCGGTGCTCTTCGAGAGAGCATTGTTTGGTCTCACAAAGAGGACTGCGGTTAAGTTTGTTGATAAAATCCTCATATTGGTTTTCAACCAGAAATTCATAAACTCATTTCAATGTGGTAGAGCAAGTTCATGTCGCCAATGAAGCGAAACACGCTACTCAAAAGATTACGATTCATTTACTGTACATTGGAGATCAAATTTGGAATTTCGCATACCCAAATACCTTTGAAGTACCTCAAGTGTACACACAAATACATAAACTATCAATCATTGAAACGGTATTTGTATTTATCAAATGACAATGCTGCTTCACTTTTGCCGGTGAACTCCAGTGATCAATTTGTTTCAGTTCCTCCGGTAAGCGTACTCTCCACCTTGAAAGTCCAATGCCACAGACGAAGTCACTCATTCTAACCCCAACACAACCATACGACTGAGTCCAATTACGTACTTGACAACACCACTGCAACTAACTGCAGCCCAGCCAATGTATCATTGTGAGGTGAATCCAACAGTATTGATGTTTATCTCTCTAAAACCACCCGTAGTAAAGCCTCAGGGTTACGATTTTTGTCCCTTCCTCCAATGGGAGCCTTGTAACAGGATTGGACTAAGTGCAATCATCATTATTCCCGGACTCAAGCTTTATAAATATTTGATACCCGACTGCCTGTAAATGTGATGCATCCTTCTTCGAGGCAAAGGTAGTGGCTTAGATAAACTCAGCTTTTGGAGACACGGTTGCTTACTCGTCCATGCTATGATATTATGTAGGCCAAGCATTCGGTATTTGGATCGATCTGCCAACACACATTGGAATCCATAAAACGGCACGCTCAGTATCTTCTCGAAGCCTTGGCTTAAGCAAAAGCATTCTCCTTTCGCCTTAGTCATTTTAACCATCTGATTCCGATAGTCCTACTCTTGAATGGTAAACTTTCCGCTTGAAATGTAATCATCCGTGGGCATTTCTGGCATAGAGTAGTCAGAGGGAAAATTCCCACCAAAGAAGTTAATCCCTGCTTATGCGAGGCTTATCCCAAATACGCCAACATTACTCTGTGGAAGAATGACTTGCCACTCATTTCCTGACTTGTTATGTCCACCCCATAAAGAAAACTTTATAGGGGTAAGAAAGTGCTTTGAGTGAAGCCGTTTATTTTTTTTAAAATGCCTTTTTCAAAGAGAAAAAAGAGGGCGTTTTACCCGACCGCGGGAACAGAAAAAGAGGCTACTTTGGCGATAGCGTGACTGATTCCACACATGAAAACGTGTTGATTAGCTGAGACATTCCCCCACTTTTCCCATTTTGTTTACGTACACCATCCTCAAACAAAAGGATTACTAGGTTGCGCAAGCATGATGTTTAGCTTTGGACTACATAAACGCAAGCAAGTTGTCAACTCTAAGATGTGTCGCCGTGTTTTGACATCAAAAGCCGGTAGCTGTCATTTTTGCATAAAAAATCAAGGTGGTTTGAGCAACTTTGCATACAATAAGACCACCATATACAAAGTGCTATTTTTAACTTCGCCCTTCAGCAGACTTTTACGTCTTGGAAACAATAGCAGCAGCAGCAAACGCAATACCACCGGAAATCCACTTGCAACTGCGCATACAGAAATTCCGAGTAACCCACTTCTCCTCTTAAGAGCACATTCAGGCAAACAACGCTGACTTACTTTATGAATTTCAGATTTACCCACCCTAGCTAAATACTAGTAGTAGGTGACTCACGGAAAACGCGTAAGCTGAAACCGTATCAATAAGGGCCCGTGAAAGAGGTGAAAACAAAGAACCTTGATGACGCATATTGTCTTAACAAACCGTACCAAGGTTGTGTGGATAGCAGAAGACGAAACAAAGTTCTGTAACTACCGGACGAGGTCGTAATCGGTCTGACTAATCGTCCCCACGTCTTTCAGTTACATTTCCCAATCAAGACATTGCTAGAAGATAAAGTTTATGCAGCCCATGGTCACAAAGTAGTAGAGAGAATAGTAAGAAAGCAAGTGGTACCGTTGCATCGCATTCTTCAACTCGTTTTTGGGTGGTAGAGGAGAACGGCTATTCAAAGTAGTCTGAGATGTCGATGTTAGGATCGAGGAGATGTTCGCCGATCTGTGAGAGGTCGATCTGGCTGAGAATAAGATTCTCAAATGTCTCCTCCAGATCAGTCTCGCCTATCAGTAGCGCGCCCTGCATCCTCCCATCCCGCATGATGCATTTTACGTACTCTTCGCCTGGAGTAATTCGCAGCAGGACGTAGACCTCGGGGGAGGTCAGGTCCAGTCCTTGGCCATTAAAGAGGCCCAGAAGTACAATCTATCAGATGATAGAAATGGATTCAACCAGCCAAATAAGGCATCCTGTATTTGTGTACAATTTGAAATACAAAGGCTTATGCAGTTTGAAGCTGCGTTCCCCCCTTTGAAAGGTGATGCGATTTATGTTGGCATATGGAGCCTGCCAAATCATGCCCATGCTGCCTCTCATTTATCAATCTTCAATCACTTACTGCCAAATTCTAACCACTCGTGAGTCATTTTTGTCTGCTAATGAGAAATATAGTGACTAAATCTCACTAGCAATGATGCAGTCAGAGCCAACTTGCTTCTTCTTCTCCTTCTTGCTGTTGTTGTTTGTACAGCATTAGCACCAAAAATAGCATTAAAAATATGATAGACGTGAGATCGGACGATACATGAGTGCGCAATTATTTTTCCAATGTTTTGATGATAGCTGTCGGTTCAGGCTCACTCGCTTACCTGCAATGAAACGCTCAACAAGATTGAACTTTAAAAGGTAGAAATAGCAAAATACGAATAGCATCACATTAATTACCTGCTAAATGAACAAAACGGTGCAAATGTTTATTAATGGGAAGCAGCACTAGTATTTGCAAATGAATGCGTTCTATGAAGAAAACGGCCGCTACTGGCAAAATGTGTATCTGTCCAGCACCACTGTTAAAGCCCTTTTTTCAGGTACGAAAAATGTGTACGTTAGCATGTCGATATGGTAGTTGTCAATGAATGTAACTTAAACAAGGCCAGTGGTTACGATGATCTGAAAGCGAAAAAACGGTGAGCCAAGGCGTACGGACTGCAGATTATTTTGAACAAGACAACGATTTTCAAGAGCTTAGGGACGATATGTGAATCAGCCAAACACAGGCAGAATCATACAAGTAAAAATTGCCATTCAAAGGAATTTGCGAGCGAGTTGACCCCGAGGTGAAAAAATCATTTCACGTCATAACCAAGACACTAGCCCAATGGTACTTTCCAAACGAAGCTTGTGAGGCTTGCATGGATAGAATGGAAAAAATATGTGGGGAAAAATCATTGGCTGGGTTTGGACCCCGCGGAAAAGGGAACATGACGGGGCAAATGCAGTGTTTAGAACAAAAACTGCATCCTCCCTTGGATGGAGTAAAACAACTAGGTTTTCTAAAAAAAGACCAACAAATGCAATTCCAGTAGGTAATTAAAGGGCACTTCGAATTGGCGTAGACCGTTTCAGCCCCGTAACTGCAGAAATATTGACACAGCCTCTTTCCAGTAGCAAAATACACTAAATCTCTCGTCTAATACGTTTCAGCGGATCCTTACAAATTTTGTCGTCGTGTTGTTGTGCCTATCAGTAGTGAAAATGATTAGGAGATCCGCAAACTAATTGTTCGCCACAACAGCACTACGTGCCAACATCAGGCAAAAAAGGGCAACCTTACAAGTTATCAGTATTCGCTACTGCTTGGATCTCAATTAACTGGTCAGTCTTTTTTGCATTTTCAAGACGGAATCCATCAGGTTGGCCTCCTTCCATTACCGAACAAATGAAACTTTACGCACTTACGGGGCTTCGGCCGAAAAAAAAAACTTCGATTTTAAATATGTAAAACTTAAAGTGCCCTTTTTATTTACTCCGGGAGAAATGCTCTTTAATTCGCAAATGAGAGATGCGTGGGATGCAGACTAACGAATAATTAAAAGTTTCTACACTTTCTCCAATGATGGAACTGTTTTAAAGCCCCATATGCATTTAGTTTCGACCAATCCCAAAAACAGAGACATAAAAGGGAAAATAAAAACGTAAGCAACCAAAATGAACCATATTGAAAAGAATTCTGTCTCCGTCTTTTATACCAATAGCGACAGTAAAAACGCGAATTGCATTTAAGATACTTTGGACCAGGCTTGGTAAAGATATCACCAGGACGAACACTTGGACACACTTAGGTGCAACTCGTGTGCGCTTCAAGATCATCCGATAAGGTGACCGTGAATTCCCTCTTAAAGGTTGCATCCATCAATATGCATCGCTGAACATTCAAATGTCAAAAATTTGGTACGAATAGGTTGGTGAAATGGGAAACCGAGAAATGGTCCTTTAACTTGGTCAATGTCATGAAAAGGTAAACCTACTTGATTGCATTTTGGTGGTCCAAAGTCTCCACACTTAGAAGGATAAATCAGCTGAATGAATCTTTATATAACTGGGAGCATGGAAAATGATAGAGTAAAAAACTTAGTCTTGATAAAAGCAATGGCAAGATAGAGTAACTCAATAAGCGAACCCACCAAAAAGCACTGATGCAAATCGCTGCGTAACCCTCGAAGGCTTTATGAGAGAGCGTGAGTAAATGTGTTAATCATTAACTATTGAGTCGTCAACTCTAGTCGTGATTAAATATACCGGTATTAAAAATGTTCGAGAGCTGTGAAACCTAGCAAAACGAAAACAATGGCAGCAGTCACTAGCTTCCCACTGTAGAAGTACTTTCAATTCTGAAAAGTAATGATGGATTAGTGAGCGGGTGGGGAAAAGGGAGTTGACAGTGTTTTCAATGAGGAATTCTTAAGTAGCGACTGAAGTGACAGACGTTGTCCCTACACTCAACGGTTTTCGTATAAAAAGGGACTCCGACAACATAGTACTCAGTACTTTGTTCATTGAAACGCACATACTTGTGACTTTTCCCATCAAGCCTACCAGAGCTTTAGTGGAACATGAATTATCAATAAATTTATCAAATCCAAGTACACAAAAATGTTTTTACGGACACTTTGAGATGACGCTGTGGTGCCTACCAATGCATGTTTTACTTCCACTGTGTCGTTTTGATACTGCCTGAGTATAAAGTGGTACATCATGCGACTCTCCTAACGAATGGTAAAGGAGATATATTCGGTTACCTATCAAAAGCACTATTACTAAAAAATAGCGTTTTACCTATAAGGTGCACAGTGGATGTAATCCTAGCCCCCTTCGAGTAAAGGTAACCTCTATCACTCCTCTACGTATCCATTATTAAGGTGTTAGAACCATTCAGCGTAATATAGCGACTGAGCTTTGGTGTGAAAGAAAATGATAAGTGGTATACTTTCAAGCTCTGGTGAAGTATCAAAGTGTTAAGAGCAAATCAAATGAGGCAGAAAATGTGCAATTTAGTAAATGATCACTGGGCTACATATTTTTCAACCTTTACTTTTCCATGCATTACAAATTTCTATTACAAAGACAGCGGTAACAAGTAGCTCACCTCCACAGGTGCTAATACCAACATTTTAGTTTCAGGTGGATAATGGTTAAACCACTGCTTCATTTGGTACCATTGTCATGCACTAGAGCGGAGACAGGCTCCCAGTTTCACTCTCAGAAGAATTGATACAATTTGGTAAAAGAATGATGATTGCATATTCTATAGCGCAGTGGGAACCTCCGCAATGAACAAACACAATTCTACCAGAGGGCTGCATCAATGCGGGCTTAGTTGGTGGCTGAGTACCGTCTCGCCTAACAAAACGAAATTCATCCTACTTTTCTCAACAAAAGGACGGATTCGCAAAGGTATGAGCACTGAGCGAACAAAGATAGCTACTCGGCCTGGCATCGCAAATGAAGGTCAAGTAATTCTTTGAAATGAGACAGACCTTAAAGCCGAAGAAGTGAGTTACGTGAGTGAATATCTCGAAGGAGAAGTCCAGAGGTACCTCCTCGCCGATAGTGTGATAAAACATGCTTTTGGCTGCCTGGAAGGCGGTCTGGCGAGCCTGTGACCAGAGGCGCATTTGGAACCAGTGCGGCGCCTTGGGCTTCCAGCCCGCAAAGGCACAGTCGCCGGCGGCGTAGACCTCGGGCACAGAGGACTGCATCATCTCATTCACGACCACCCCACCTCCCTCTGCAGCAGGGGCCGTTGCAATGCCGTCTCGTGCTTCCAGCATTACAGGGCATGGTACTGACGGCACAGTGAAGATGGGGAAGGCGGTAGAAGTGGAGGATATTAGATTCGCCTCTACTCCCGTCGCACTGATCACAAAGTCTGCACCGTAGCACTCTCCGTTGCTCAGCCGCACGTACAGAGGCCAGCTTTCAGAGCAGTGTGAGGGTAAAAGAGGACCATCCGCGTCGCATTCGACTGCCGTATCACCTGATTCAGCGAACTCCGATGGAGAAAGAATCTGATCCACTTGACACTTGTATACTACCTACCAACACATACCAGTACTCCTAGGTAAGCAACTATGTTATGGTAAATATGCACAATTCACGACATCACCCTGACCACGATCATAACTGATTGCAAATTCCAGCGCTAAGATTCACTTGCAACTAAAGTCAACAAACTGTCCGACCTTGGCAACTCAGCATTAGCTTAAGCGACCCTACTATTTACTAACTAAAATTAAGTAAGCGTGGAAACGTAGACACGAAATTCCAGTAGAAAAGCTGTCAATCTATAGACTTTAAAAGCAGTCAGGCGCTTCTATTATGATGGACATTAGCGCCGATATGGGCCCATAACATTGAGAATAAAATCTTCCAAGACGGAGAACACGACAGAAGCCTCGATAGGTACTTGCCTAAATTTAAACACTTCCACAGAACACGCCACTTACTTTTCCACTCAATCGAAGCATTTCAGCAATAATTACATCGCTTAGGCAGGCAAAATTTACGCAAAAAAGCTCTCCAAATACATTGAGAAAGAGAATTGGAATGCTTCGTTCACTCGGCAAAACGTCCTTACTGTCAAGGATAGAGATCAACAAAGTGGTTTTATGGTTTTTTTTAAGTCACTGCATGATTCGGACTAAAACGGCAAAGATTTTGAAAAAAAAGAACTTAGGGCCTACCTTGAGGGGGCGATTTAGTTCTCCCTCTTCGATGATGCCAATGAATCGTTGACCCTGAGTCCAGTCAGGACCAAGAGCTGACCCAGTGGATTTGTCTGCCTCCTCCGCCTGAGAGTCACTGCGAGCAGGCACAAGCTGAAGGGCAGAACCCCCGGTGTTGCGATCCGCGAGAGTGTAGCGGAGCGTACGAATCAGCGCCACTGTTTTGCCCTCTCCGTCTCCAGTGTCAGCACTAGCAGCTTCGTCAGTCGCTCCCTGACGCTTTGCCAACCCACTTTTAAGCAGGAACTGTGAGGCAGCAGGATCGAGAAAGGGAACCGATATGTTTTCATGTTTGACCACCCATATCACCTGACACCTCTCGATCTCATAAGCAACTTCCGTGGCTATGCCTCCGTTTCCAACCAATACAACACGGCGTGCGCCTTTTATAACAAAAAAACAGTACTTAAGGTAATGTCACGTAATGGTAATTTTACACCATTTCCACAGTCATTGTTACTACTCATGTAAATTCAGGTCCAGTTCCTCAAATAGCCGAAATGTTAGACATACTACACAATGGAAGCTAGCTTAAATCAAGCATTTCAACCATCTCTTTGACTTGTCTACGGGGATGTGCACCAACGTTTTAGAAAGGTGCTAAAGACCCGAATTAAGAGCCAAGAATGGACGATACACAGGTATTTTGAATTGGTTTTGACCTCGTACACTAAGTGCTAATGCACCGTATATTAATAAGGTTGGATGCTAAGGCGCCACCTGATGGGAGCAACAAGCTGGAAATTAAAATCTCACAAGCCTGAGGTTCATACTTCATGCTCTACGTTTCTACGAAATACATCTTTGGAACCTAATTTAAGTAGTCAGAAAAATTGAGTAATAAATTTCTCCATGACTTCAACAAAAAACAGCACCAAAAGATGGATCAGTTTGATTATTTGTCAAGGTATCCTCACCTAAAACGGTACAGCAACAAAAAAACACGCATGCGCTAGCACGAGCGGCCACTTAAGAGGTCGAGAGGATAAAGTAGCTATGAACTTTAGACCCTCAATAGGGCTTGTTTACTTGGAACTTCAAAAATTTGAAAATTATTAGCCCAAAGGCGGCTTGGGGTGAATATTCGCCATTACTTGTGGGATTTTTCAACAAACAGCTATCAAACACCATTTTAAAAAAAGTTTGTTGGACATTTTGGAAGTACTGTTCCAGTGCCTTCGGTTTTTGCACCAAGGGAAACTGGAGTTTCTGCACGGGTCACCCTAACGCACATTCACCAATTTATGCATAAGTCCACGAGTAGCCTTGAACAGCTGAGGCTGAAAATGAAGTAGTAACTGTGACCTGTTGATAATTTATACTTACAAAGCATTTAGAAAAGCGATTCTCAAGTTTCTTCCCTAGCCTGCAGCTGATTTGCAACTATCTGACCAAAACAATAACGAGGTCCCACACAAATGGACATGAGATTAGTGACATCAGCCAAAACTAGTAGTGCATACGTACATTAACTAAATGAGTTTTGCTTCCACCAGGTATTTGTAAGCGTACTTTTCAGTACAAATAATCTTTTCCATGTATTGGATTCCACTTTTAGAAGGTTTAGATCATGTGCGGCTTAGGAACAACTTAATGCGCCGTCAGATATGAGACACATTACGCCGCAAATTCACTCGTAATTGCGTGGCTCAGCGAAGGGAGAAAGAGGAGACATTACCAGCGAGACGAGAACGGAAGTGGGTGATGGACTCGGTATCGCGAATGGTCAGCACGAGGGGATGGTGAGGCACAATTGCCCGAGGCACTCCTCCCGTTGCCATGCAAATGCGTCCATACTTCAACGGCCGGTTTGGTCTTCCCGCCAAATGAACCAGCCGACTTTCGCAGCTGCAGTGGTCAAGAGAAGCCCTCAATTTTTGAAAAAATGCATTATTGCCCACCGCTGTTCCTCTTTCAGATCTCTGTGAAGCCAAACTGTGAAAGAGGGGAGACAGTGCAGCTAATACGTAATTTTGGGCCTCCATTTTTGCTTCATTAGATAAATAAAGTACCCTTTTCATTAAGTGAATGGTTAACAGATTAGGCAGCCATTGCTCAGCATCAGCCTAGATTTTTGCGTATGCATTCGGCTGCTCTGGGTCGATCAACGCTAATGGGTTGGAGTTATGCATTTACTGCATTTTTCAGTTAAAGAAGCGATGAATTTATGGGAAAGGCAAAAAATTTCTTCGTATCTTGTTAAAAGCACCTCTGAGGCGTGAAATTCCATTCCAATCAAGTGCTACAAAGTGAGACAGAAGTGGAAGTAGATGAAACAGAGAGATGCGTCGGACGTACTTCACCTTGACCACCTTGTCGATGAAGACGGTGAGGATGTGGGGCCAGGCGCGTGACCAGTGCTCAGAGTCGCACTCGGTCACGTCGAAAGATTCGAGAAGACGGGTGACACGACGTATGTTAACGACAGTCTTAAGGGTGGGCGAAGCAGAGACAAGACAGACCCGCCATTGCAGCGACGACGGCTCTCTCGCTGCGGGCAAGGCGGAGAATTGGGGCGCAATCAGCTCACATAGCGTCTCTGTGCACACTACTCCCGCTATTCCGCCTCCCACTACGACAAAGTCGAAGAATTCGGCCTACAACACGCACAGCAAACTGCGTCACCATACTACTGTGTGCTTCTCTGAGTCAGCCAATAGTATCCTCAAATTTATGCAATGCGAAAGACCTATTGGAGGGAACGAAAAAGGCGTTTATAAACATTGTGATTTTCAACCACTCATTTTGATGAGCTTAATTGAATCTATCCTTCTTCGAGTTTAGCATAGTTGGGATTTGAATGCCAAGTGGGTTAATTTTGTTCGCAAAAAACCCTATCCCGAGACTTATTATTACTTACGCAGTTATTTCACATCCTCTAGAATAGAGTGATAGATCAGCAGCAAAGTTATTCGCAAACAAAGCTACCCAACATAGTGGAATAAGTAGAACAACTCAACGTAGGCATTAACAATAGGGCGGGTCATGAACAGCACTTGATACCTAAATGCAAGGGTTAATCGATGCGGAGCAAAAGAGCAACCAGTATTGCAAGACATATATTGCAGTTAGAAAGAAGTGAGATGATAATGCATAGTTAATTTGAAATGAGAGCAGTCAGGGGGATGATACGAAGGTGACATCCTGAGATCGTTTGAGAGTGGGGCTGGTGGGCAAGGAAGTGCTGTGAGGCTGTGCCGGCAAGCAGGTGCCCTTCTCCAGCTCTGACATCCACCGGTCAAGCGAATCAACCATCTTGGACGCGTGCTGGTATTTGAAGGAGATGAGGGTGCGGTAAAAAAAGATAGCAAAGAGTATGAAGACCACCACCACTGGACCCACGATGAGGAAACAAACGCCTGCTGACCACTTGGAGATATTCCAGAATTTCACCCAACAGGCCAGCACAACCACCACCAGAAAGAGCAGCATACCAAGAGCCGTACTAAATATCCAGGCCATTTCAATGTAGCTGAAGTGTAAAATTCGATTTTTCAGTGTGCCTGCACGAAAATAATTTGTCATTAACGAAAGAAATGGGTTACTAATATAGCATCGAATTAGCAAAATAACCTCCGGTAGATATTAGAACCATATTAATTAATTTCAACGACGTGATCCACCCGATTAATGGTTTATAATCCCACTGCTTTAGCCATGACCTTCATAGAATTTTTTACGCTTCACTGCAAAAGAAAGTACGAAACGTCCTGATAATTTGCCAACAACATGCTGCTATAAATAATCGAAAATACATTGGCAATAAATGGTCTATAAATATAGATAATGTACCAATCAACCGTTTGCGATTTTTGAGTGAACAACGCGCCATCAAAGAAGAAATCCATTTATCCTAAAGGACAAATATGTTCTTACCAGCGGACACTCTCCACGCTCAACTACCAACCTAGCCACACCCAAATTGCCCAAACCAAGTGATACACCAGATAGACTGTTTAGTGTACGATCACGCAAAACAACTAGGCAAATGCATCCAACACCAGCAAAGTCATGACTTTAGGGTCAGTCACTATCCGCTCTTAGCGAAAAAACGATGTAGTTGCAGAAAACTCGATCTAATGGTAGCGCTCATTTGTGATTCAAGGGATTGGTGGGTAAGAGGACAGGTGGCCGAGCGGTACAAGCCAGCAACTCACCCACGAACCTTCTCGTAGGGCGAGTCGATGAACCCATCGGAGCTCTCGCAGACACTGATGTAGCACTCCAACTGTGGTAATATGCAGGTGCTTATCATGAGGGCGGTGATGTGGACCACAACCAGCAGGGAGGCAAATGCAGTGAAAACAACTAAAAGCACCTCCGGCACGCGGTTATCCTCGTCATTCTCTATCTGAGATAAAATTCCAAGGCTATTAGCGTCGAACTCAACAGAAGATTCGACTAAATTTGGGAAGAATCAGTAGCAGCAGCAAAAGTATGCCATGGAAACTCATTATGTTAAGTTTTACATTCCGAAGAAAAGAGAAATTGTAAGTATCATGATGCCTATTTCTTTATCAATAAGTAGGGTCTTCATATGCAACAAAAAAGCATAAGTTTAAACGGATCTGCAAGAGTTAAAACGACTCTAACTGTGCTGAATGAAAAAAGGGTATATTTATTAAATCACAGTTTATTGCTAAAATTAACAAAAAACAGCCCACATCAACTACATTAGCCACAAATTACACTGAGAGGTGTTATGCTTAGTTTCAAACTTAAAGAAAACGATAACACAAGAGCATAAGACCAGAAATAACTCCGATGTTGCTTGGATCCGCAGGATACAATGTCCTTACATTTCAATACTTATGCAGAGAAATGTCAAGAAATGCACCAGTGTTATAGCTTTGAAGCTCATTTCGGATTTGGTTGGTTAAGGCTCTGGAGCTCAAAGATGACGGAACCTCCAAATGCAAAACTGCTGTACTTGACACGATTTTACCCCATATAACTTGGCGAACAATAAGCAGTTTTCGGAACCCATTCACACCTATGCATTCAATACACACGGCATACTCTCTAGCTCATTGGACAAAAGACATTAGCAGACGCACCAATTGTGGAACTGTTGCAACCATGAATTGTAGCAAATGGAATGAGTATCCATTTTTGAAACGAACAAATGTAAATGGAGCTATATGACCTCCATAAAGAACTGTCAAATCCAGAGCAATTCCAACAACATATGGCTAAGTGCTTGAAGAAATGAGGGGAGAAAGTTAGAATAGATGTCCAAGAGAAAACTAAAACCGTCGTCTTCGGCAAGTACCTCCTAGAATATTTTAAAGAACGCGAAAATACAATACACGCTTATGTATACTATCACAGAGTATGTTAAAAACAGCTCAAAGTATTAAAAAGAGAAGTTCTGAATCTAGTAGAAAGGCGATGGTTCCAAAAATTTCCTATCGGGAGATTCGTGGGCTTTGTGACAAGGTGAGTGATAAATTGCACATAAACTGCATTGCAATTGAGATGAATTTCCCCGCAGAAACTTGGTTCATTGTACACAACCGGTCAAAAAAGTCTTTTGTCACAAATTGCAAAATGCCACCTATTATTGAGTATTTTAATTGTCTTTCTGTGTAGATTTTTTCCACGCTAAATCAAAGTTTGAATGAAGGCACCGTTTAACACTACTGACTATTGTTCCAACGCAAAACTAAGCAAACATTCCTTTTCCATAAAAAATGTCGTGAGATAATTAGTGGCATATAGGATAAGAAAAATTACAGTGAGTTCAATCATGGCCATCATGGCGAAACCAGAGAGAAGAGCGCTAGCTCTACTGGAGGCCTTGAGTTTGGCACGGCTGAGATGCAGTTTGCGAATGGAAGTGCGGTTGACAGAGCGGCGGGTCTCTGCCAAGGGTAGATGCTCAGTCCAGGGAAAATTTCCATCATCTGTTGTATCTCTGTTCATCGTTTCCTGATCACGGCACCGACGTCGAGTACATCAACTGTGAAGCCCCATTACAACTCATTATATAAACATCATTTGTTTGCACAGCACAAAGCGGAGCATTCAGATGGCTAAGAACTCTCAAACTCAACACTACCTTACAAAAGTCAGTGGTAATTGAAATTTACCCATAGTTACTTGGACGATTTAAGGATTGAATAATACAACCACATTATTTAATAGAAACCGGTATGCAACCTAATTCAGCCTTTTGGTGCTACGAATATGTTAAGCATACCTGTTAATTCTCAATACATTGCACCATATATGAAGTTTCGCGAATCGGGTAAGCAAAAACAGATACAGATACAGATACAATCTCCAAATACTTATAAATACACGCGTCGTTTGATCATAAAACGCACCTCAACTTATCCCAAATGATCACATTTGCCTACCTGGGTTGGCAAAAAAATTAAAGAGGCTTATTTTGCCAAAAAAATGCTACCTAAAACGAAGAGAATGAACAAAAAACTACAAAAAACCCGCGTCAGAACAAGATTTCGAGTCACTTTTCAGGTTATAAAAACCTCACATAAAGGAAGTCGTAAATAATTAATGAATTTGGCAAACTAACTAACACATTAAGTAGTCAATAAAGAATCACATGGAAAGGATATTACCTTATAAGGGCATCCACTTCACCAAGGCGATATGGATTCGTAGTTCGTGTTCACTGTAATGTCACCTGTGTGGTGTCTAACTAGCTTCCAGGAATTAAAAACAGCAGAGGCAGGAAGCATTCAAGTACTTGCACTAATTTTCATATAAGCTAACGCAACGCGACTTGCGTTTAGAAAAGTGACACTATTCTCCGGCAGAAAGATTTTTTATATAATGCACAGAAAATCGTCGAATGAAAAAGAATCAAGTGGATGCTCAAATGCCTAAATCCAATGGGCAAATCATCTGAAAGGACTTATACGAATATGAAAGCACTAAAAACCACAGATTCGAGCAAAAATGAGCGCCGACGAATCAGAGCATACCATACACACAGAATGCGTGAAGGTCACCTTGCAATTCCAACGCATTCAAGCAGAGGGGCTGAGAGCTAACCCAGATAAACATTCAAACATAATATTTATGTTTTAAAAATAATTAATGCCTTTAAGCCTTCTGTAATTAGAGTCAGCACATGTGTGGAGTCAAAAATGCATAGCTGTATTAATGGCTGCACGTGTTAGTGATACTAAGTCAACCATGTTAATTGCCTGTATTAAAAGATGAATGAAAGTGTTAAGACTTAAGACTCCCAAGCTTCAGCATAAGTGGAGAGAAACATCATAAGTGAGCGGATAACAGATAAAGGGCCAACTACCTTAGCAGGGTTATTAGGCCGCCCAATATTACAATTGACGCAGTGGCATTTTGTTTCTTTGCTCATCTTCGACACCACTTGAAACCACGTTTGTTAATGCTATTTTCCCTTATAGGATAGGATTTGCTTTAGTTTAGAGGCTCCAGCTCTTCTGTGTGCAAAAACACATTCTACCTCATCATCTGAGTCTATTATGAACCTAAAGAGGTATGGCCCATAACACTTACAAAAAAACCATAGAATTGAATAAAAGTAGAACTAGCCTCATTGCTTTGGGCTTAACATAACTTTGGCATCATAGGATAGGATCATCAATGTCAATTAAGTTGTCTGCGGAAACATATATTTACACAACTAAAATGACCTAAATCCTCGTATGTTATCCTTATTTTGTGCGCTGAAAGGTCATTGAAAAGCGAGGGTTAGTCAAATCTCATCAAATTTAAACTCCTTTTTGGAACTGCTTAGCTACTCTAACAAATGATTTCTCTTCCACTTGCTCTTTTGCTTACCAATGCCCATGCTTCGTCATGGAGTGCAAGAGTGAAAATAAGGTGACAGGAAAGGGCAAATACAAGACGCTAGCTACTTAAAAGTGCTTCAAGTCGTGTATTTTTTAAATTTGCTGCTATATGAGATTTCCTTTCTTAAGATCGGTTATTGCCATGGCTCTACTGTAAACTGTAGATAAACAGCATGTGAAGAGCCAAACTAACCACAGAATCAGAAGAGCTATCTTGGGAGAGTTGCAATGAAAAGGTCGCTATAAACTCGGCTTTCTTCTGAAAGTATAAAACTTTTAAAAGTTTGCACAAAGTTTTCGAATCCTTCCGAAGGCGGGAGCAGACGCTATACATTCACAGGGTAGGTGTTGTCTATGTTCAGATTTGGCCGACTGGGCTGTCCAATGAAGAATTTCCCAGTTTGTTCGTTGCTTAAAGGCAAAGTTCCTACCCTCACAAGTTTTTTAACAATCATTTTGGTGTAAATCATGGGTGAAAGTATTTCTTTTAATTGACACAGTGCCTACGCGTCGTTTTGTGTTTCCCATTCATCGTTGGCTCCTTCAATTCGGGCTCGATTAGATCATTTGTGGGCTTTGTTCTCCTGTTCGTGAATTGATGCGGTTAAATTTTTAAATTTTGCTTCCTTGAATCCCTCAGTGAGTATCTCTTATTTGTGAGAAAGTGGCTTGGATGTCTTAAGCTTGCTGATAATGTCAAGCTACACTATCCTTGGTTCCCTGCAGAAAAGCAACTAATTCATTTCATATTCTGTGTGCCTAAGTCAGCCGCGGATGCATAAAGTGTTCAGTCATGAGTCTGGGTAGAATCTTTGAGCATTATTATGATTAATGCAATCGTAGAGATTGGCATTCTCCTGGAGTAGCAGGTTGTCATAAAGTTGTTTGATTGAAATGGACAAGCATTCTTAGTCAAATTAAATGGCTCATTTCAATCGCCTGTTTTCACACTAGGCATTATGGAGTTTGACGTGTTTGATAAACTTAGCGATTTGGAAACTAAGATTCATCTTCAAAAGGAAGATATGATCAAAAAAGACGCATATATTCAACAAATACTCGATCAGAATGCTCTGCTCCGGCAGCAGATAGAAACCCATTTAAAGGAAATTGCAATTTTACGGAAGACCCAGTCGTCCGCGGTTGTGTCTACAGACGAGAAGGATATTCAGACAGATGATGTTGAAGTGGGTGAAGTGAAACTTGCGGAAAGTGCTTTTGCTGGTAAAGTAATTCTAGTGCTTTCACAACTTTATATAGGTTCTGAGGCATCCATTGCTGATATCCTCAAGCAGACTTCTGATTCTGTCACGAGCAACAGTGGATATGTTTTTGATCAACAAACGGGTCTGTATTTTGACAAAAATAGTGGTTATTATTATGATCCCGTAAGTTGCAGTGTAGGAATGAAAGCATTTTATGATTATAGGATAACCAGCTCTTTTTTGAGCCAAAAAGCGGAATTTATTACAGTTATAACAACGAAACTCAGGAATACTCTTACCACTCTCGTGTTTCCACTGAGTTGAGTGGCAAATTCAAGGCTCTTTTAGACAGGGCTAGAGACCAGTCAGAGGTTTGTTTTTTTTATCAAATTTATCTAAGTAGTTTGCGCTGCCTGTGACACCCATTTATCATTCATGCGTAATCTTTTCAGATCTCGAAGGTGATGACAGTTGATCAGGGCGCGAATCTCCATCACCCTTCCAGAAAAACCTCACACATTAAATGTTTTCTCTTCTACGCATAGTTTCCCGGACCATCCAAGAAGTCGGATGACAAATATAGGGACCGGAGGCGTCGATATTCTTCTTCTTCCTCTGTGTCAACAGACCGGCGTCGTCGAAATGGTCACCGGCGTAGTAGGCGTTCCGGTCGCCGACGAAGACACCGTCGCCGGTCCTCCTCTTCCTCCTACTCCAGGAGTGCTTCGTCATTCTCATCATCTCATCGATCGCGTAGACGAAGCAGAGATCACAATAGTTCGTCCTCTGCTGGTCGACGCTCTTCACGTCGCCGCAGTAGTCGAAGAGATAAGGGTGGGCAAATAGCAGTGCGCTTTTGGAAAAAGCTCTATCCTGACATATCTTTACAGAGAGTTCTCAAAGCTACTAAATAATGGTGTTTTTTGTTAAACCATCCCCTGGTACCATAAATTTGCGGTGGTAATAGATTAAGCATCAGTTAGATGCGGCGGCTAGCAAATGCGTTGCGCATTTGAATAGCCTTACAGAAAAACGCGTTGATGTTCATGTTAGCAGTCCCAATAGTTTGCGAAAGATGATTTGATTGACGGTGATTTTGAAGCCAACCGAGTGCTTTAGTAATTATGTGGGATTGAACCATTTTTCCATGTATTAAGGCTTACTTGAATTCTTCACTTTGGATTTCAAATTTTTTAGGGTCCACATGTAGGAACGCTTGGTATTCGGATTTTTTCCCGATTTTTTTCTCCACTTTTCAGGAAGGAGCACAATAATTGTCCAACTTTGTTTCACTGTTGCTTCCATTTTATCAGATATTACGGGAGAGAAATCGAATGCAGCATGTATAGCTGCGACGCCTGTTGTGTACCCGCCCTCTGTGCGTTTGATGGTCCTCGCCTCCAACGCCGTTGGTCTCGCCGTGGGTTCAGTTGGCGTTATCACCTCCAAGGAGGCCTCCTCTGGTTGGGGCTGTCTGGGTCGCAATTGGCACTACTGTCCTGTCTTTGATCTCACTCAAGACACCGATCTCGACGAGATCCACTGTGAAATCACATTTAATAAGTCTGACGAGAGCTACTCTGTGCGGGACAGAAAAACTTCCAACGGCACCTACGTCAACGGATCGAAGCTGGAAAAGGTTCATCTTATTTGCTTATTTAGCACGTTTCAGCTACTTATAAGTAGTAGGTAGTAGTCTGTATGTCTTACAGAATGAAAAGAAGCAACTTAATCACGGGGACGTTTTGCGCATAGGCGCCAATCGATTTCTGGTGCACATTCACCCAGGCCGCGAGACCTGTGGTCAGTGTGAAGCTGTAGAGATTAAAGCAGCCATCGAGTCGGTTGCAAACGCCGCAGCTTCATCGGATACTCAGAACAATAACGACCAATCATCGGTGGGCACCCCAATGCCAAAGGAGGCGATTCGACGAACCAATGCTGATGCGGTGAAAATCAAGTATGGACTCAAGAAGGTGAGATTATGTTATCCTCTCACAGGTTCGGAAAGTCGTGAAGGCCTATGTTCTTCCGTTATTCGTACTTTTGGTTGATATCACCATCCCTCTGGGTCGTGAAATGAAAACTGCAAGCCGACTGTCCAACAGTTGCTCTCTTTTGTGTCTTTCATTTATGGTTTTTGAGTGCGTTCTACATTTTTATTTTGCTCCTCTGTTGAATCTTATTTTCTCTATATCTAAGTTCATGATTGTTGGCGTAGCCGATATAGCTCATGGTATCGATTGTTTCCGTGGCTTAGAATGTCTGGATCATCAATCACTCATCTGCTGCCTCTTCTCCAGGGATGTTTGTCTACTTTGAAGTATAAAACATTATCCAATTTTCCACCTAGTCGCTACTCATCTTCGATTTAGAGACGAGTCGAATTTTACTTTTGTTTTATCACGGTTCATTTTCCGGTTTTTGAGCCTATGCACATTGTTTCGTGCTACAATTACGCATATTAATGCTCTGGTTTAAAGTAAATGAAATGCCTGATTTGAAAAGTACGCTCATGCATGTTCATCGTATAGTATGAACATTGAGAACGGTTCAAAATATGTTTTGCAGTGGGTAAGTCAGCCTTTGATTTCATTTTAGGAACACTCTGACATTTTGATTTGTGCAGGTTTGTTATGAGCATTGTGATCGGTTATTCGTTGTTCGACAAGTGTGTGGGTCCATTCAATCGTCTTTCGAATTCAATGATATCATGTATCAGTATCAGTTGTCTGTTTATTCTGGGAAATACTTGCGTTGGGCGCATACGTCTGCAACTGATTCGACTGTTTGAATCAGCTATTTCTCTTGACTTGTCCAATGCATCTTCCAATCCGTTTCACCTTCAGTCGTCTACACAATCAATCTTTTGTGGGGTGTTCTACACGTCGGTTTTTATTGCCCAATTTTAAGTTATTGGCTTACCCTCACCTCAGTCCCTACTTCTATTCTCCTCCCGTACTGTCTATTGAGTGCTCATAGCTGCATACACTACACAAAGGCTCGTGCAACTTAACTCGCCATCAATCAAATTTGCCTCATACTCATAAAGATTTAATATGCATTAATTCATTATTCCAGTCATTTGCAAACGACTCAATGTATATCCAGGAGTTTCCGGTTTTTATTTGGGCTGATTAACCCTAGTTTACTTATTTTTACTTAGTCATGTAGCCCATCACATTTCCACTACTAATGCTTTTTAAAGTTTATTCTATAATTATTTAAGACTGCCTTCTTACCCTTTTTCAGAAAATTTCTTGAAAGGTACTTAAGGATTATTCGTGAACTGGCATTTGCTTTGAAATTTTTTTAGTCTACTCAAAGGCATTCTTTTGAGTTCATTCTGGAACCCAATTATATTTTGGCACTTAAAGGTCGAAATAAAATCAAGGCACTTTTGAGAGCCTTATCCCATTATTTGATTGTCATTCATCATATTTTTTATGACTATAGTACTACGCATTAGCACTAATAATTACTTCCAAAATGTCTATAGGATTTGTTCTCCAAATTTTTGTTAACTTGCAATTATGTGGTCAGCTTTTAGGCATCTCTACCATCCAAATTAACCTGTGTTCACTGATTCATAGCGTCCGGTTTATGACACATCGCGTGAATTTTGATCTCGGTGCAAAATATTTACGAAGGTGGCAAGCATAAACCGTGCTTTCTATCACCATGTCATCTCAATAAATGTTCTCGTTAACCTAACCAATGGAATATTAGACAATCATTTTCTTGTAAACTTCGAATTATTTGGGGTTGTAGTAGCAGCTAAAAGCTTATCTTTACATGGGTCTGCAGAAGGGCCGCAAGTCGGGTCAGCATCAGAGGACGGTGGCGACCAGCGAGCTGCCGCGCTACGAAGATCGAGCGGCGAAGCGGCGAGCCTTGGAGAAGGCTATGGCCACAGGTGGACAGGTTGGTCCCTCCACTTCCGTTCCTGCTACGCCTGCTAGTGTCCTCACACCCATCGACGAGACTAACGTGGGAGCTCGTCTCCTCGCCAAGATGGGCTGGAGCAAGGGCGAGGGTTTGGGTCGGGAGAAAGGCGGTATCGCCGAACCCGTGCGTTACTTTCTATTTTTTTTGCTCCCTATTTGATAAAGGCTGCCCTTGACTGCGTTTTCTGTGCCAAGAATGGTGCATTTCATGCTACTTTGAATCGTGTAGTATCGTCTTGATCGCTCAAACGAATGAGGAAGTATCGTCGTGAGTTTTGACGTTGGCCCTCTCAATAGCTTTAAACTTGTCGATCCGCTTTTTTAGAAGTGTATAGCATATTATGACTGTTCACACTTCCCTCTCGCTATGTCTTCACTTCAATACTTGTGGTTTCCAAAAATATGTTTGGGTGGAATGCAGTTGTACGATAAACGAACACGGACAGATAAGGGGACGGAAAAGGTGTAGGTTAGAATTGACTGCTTGAAACTCGATTCTTGTGCACGTTATTTTGGTCTACTCATTCCTGGGCCTCAGCATAAACATGTACATGCGTCTGTCTAGTAAGTCTTGCTCTTGTTATTATTTTCACCAGATATCAGCAAGCATGCGCCTGGATCATCGCGCAGGTCTCGGCTTTGGTAACACCGGTCTTGGCACCAACGCCATTTCGATTGATTCAACCCCCTCGGAGCTGCGGCATGCTCGAACCCTTTCGGTCACGCGCGAGCGCTACCGTCAAATTGAAGAAAAGGAACGTCTTAGTCAAGCGTAAATACTCCTAGTCTGTATAAAACTCCCCATCCTTGGCACTTTGTGTTTATTGTCCATATGGGCCCTCTTGGAATATAGCATGCACCTGTAAAGTGCTTGTACGTTTTTTGCGCTCAAACGAAGAGGGGGAATTATCAACTGTACGCTTGGTGTTAGTTGCTAAAACGGAGTTGTAATAATGTATATTCTGTGATTGAAGGTGGAGCGACTTTCATTTAATTGACCTTATGAAAGTTCCTGCCTGTTACTGATCCAGCTTGATCAGCTAGTGTGAGGTGAAAGCATTCAATTTGTACTGTGAATGAGCCCACTTCGACACTTGTATTGCATCATGAACTAAGATCGAGTATTTGCGGAGCCTTTTTTCACCCACACTCATATTCGGTATTGCAGTTTATACTGATTACATTTTGCACCTTACAGCAAGGTAATACTGCCAATCTTTGTGCCGCATTTTGATTGACTGAGGTAGCATGTATAGTAATTGAGATAGCCAAGTAAGTTCATTCCCTTATGGGAAAAATTAAATACTTGCAGAGAGCCACCTATGAGGGTAGCTTCCCATGCTTCTTTTGTTGCCTTTGGTGCAATGGTCGTCACCTATGGTGTCACCTCTAGACACGAGACCTTAAGTTTCGCTTTTTGAGGCGCTTTGTTCCTTAGGCCAAACCACCCGACTCCCTCCACTTCGATCATTCGGTTAAACATCAAGAGAACACAGTGGATGAGAGTGAAGCAAGACCTTTCCCCTCCCTCTCTCTCTCTCTCTCTCCCTCCCATTCCAGAGCGCGCTTCTCACTGATCGGTTCTGAAGTGTGCCATCTAGCTTTGTACCCCACCAATTCACAAGCCATTGCCCTCGCGAGAGAGCCTACCATACGCATGTCGTATCCAGTGCATGAACCGTTCGATCCTCAGCAGGAAATGCACAGAGAGTACTCCCACCTACAGTCGGTCACAGGCTAAGCGGACACAGTCTTCTGGGGCAATATTTTGTGTAACTCGTGTGTGAAGTGGTGAGTGCATCGCTGGGAAAGGGCTAATGGTGTACTGATTGGCTCAACGTAAACTTGCATGCAAAGGCCAGCTTGCATTGTAGATTGACCAACAATCAACGAGGGAAGTGAATAGCGGTGAGTCGACAGGCCTTGAAGCCTGCTTGCGGCTGTTGAGCATGTAGGTGGGATGCATGCGCTTAATCGTCCTCGGAACGAATAGTTGCATTATCATTTATGCATTAACCTAGTACGCTAAACTCGCCTCATTGCAGTCAGTTGCATCCACTTTTGAGTGGTTCATCACCAAATCCAAGTTGTGGAAACCGCTTCCAGACAGTAGGCTTTGCTGCTGCATGCTCTCCAGATGCTACACGAATTAAACGAGAATCTTTTTTTCGAAGCTCTGGAATCGAGTTAAACTCAATTTAAAAAGTGCAGACAAGCCTGGATCATGGAGAATTCAACTACTGGCAGGATTTCCAACAAGGCGCATAGCACCGTTTCGATGACCCAATGCACGTGCATCCAAATGGAAATTCTCGTGCACTTTGCGCGGCCCTACAGGTTATAGCAGCAACTCGCATCGAAGGCTGTATGGCCTTTGTCGGTTATCGGAGAGGAACGCGGGCATTTGCAGCAGCAGCAATTGGTCAACACCCACGCCGTTTTATTTGCTGAGCCGATGAGCTCAGTCAGTCGCCATGTTCACCAGATAGCACTTCCACTCATTTCAATTGGTTTCCCAGGGTGAATCAATCAAACAGAGATTTACTCTTAAGTCATGTGGGTGGTGATATCACGCCTTGTTCATTTCATTCCATTTATTCTTTGTATAAATAACAGTGGCAGCATATTTTGGCGTACAATGTTTGAAGCCTTGATTAGTCGTAACTTTCAAGAGCGCGGTCCAGGTTTCTTTTTGCAGATCGCCTTACTTTGGTTTACGTCTACAAAATTTTTACGATTTCAAAAATTTGCAATAATTTCTTTTAATGTTCAATATGTAGCTCAAAAGGATAAGCTGTTTGGCAAAAAAGCAGTTTAATTAATCTCCCGCCTAAATGTTTGTAGTCGTGGTTATCTCCACAACGACTAAGTAATGAGTAAGTCATTGGCCTCTGAATGAGCAACTCTTCCATCATAAGGACTAAAACTCCCACCATTTGGCTGAGGTCCTTTTATGTCGAGACCCATTGTGGCTACTTCAGTGTCACATGATATTAATGATAACTATAATGTGTCGGGATGTATAAATATTGCGCCCAATCCACCTAGGCTGTTGGAGAGGTACACGAACTTTACGCCCTACTTCCAGCTGTTCGAGACGCGGTGCGAACAATGCATGGCTGCTAGTCGCAAGGGTGCACAGAAGAGGAGCGGATACGTGATCACTATTCGGTACCACAATACAAACGCTGTCTAAAAATCCCATGTACAAATGCAATTTGGCATGATTAGCAAATCAGCAGCTCCACTTGCTTAGTGTTATACATGCTTGTTTATTCACATAGGGCAAGCAGAATTTAGCCTCATAACGCTATTAACGCTCGCGCAATCGCCCTCAACTACAGAGGAGGCCTTCAAATGTGGCTTGACCTTAAAATGACCTGGATCAGGTAACTCTATCCACAAAATTACCCTGGAGCATGGTGAATTGATAGATCAGAGCCATATAGTGGTATGCGTAATGAGGCTCTAAATGGTCCTAGAAAACTTTCAAATTATGGATTTAGTTCTGGGAACTTTTATTTGGTCAAGCAAGGCATTTCCAATTTATAGGACAATTTTAAAGTTTAAGAGGATCCTAAGCAGAGCAGAAAATAATAAGGCACAACACAAATTAAATGAGCAGGTGCTTAAACAATTTACTTTTGCAATAAAAATGTTCTAAATCCTTCGGCCTACGAAAATCTACATACCAACTCGTATTTTGATACTCACGTTCGAATAAGAAATCTTGACCTACATCTTCACTGGCCTTTTGACCGATAAATCAGGAAAAGAGTAGTTCCTTCTCAAATAACCGCCGCTCAACTACACTCTACTTACAGTCCGCCTAATTTACCTCCCCTATTCGCCGCTGCTTGTAGGCGACGTATTAGTGAATGTTCGATGGCATTCCACCAACCACCTATTTTTTGTTGACCTAGGAATCAGGCATACTAACTTTGCCCTTTCGATGATCCATACACCTTGAGAAATGGTTTCCCAAATATTCACCTTAGCAATTTATGCGTTCTGCGCTTATTTTAAGTGAACGCAAGCCATCGCACTGTCGAGCCATTGTTATTTTGCGAGTTAATGCCTCCTACTGCTTACAACGCTCTCCACTTCTGTCCTCTTTGTTTTTAGTGCTCAGTGCTCCACCACTGGGCCAATTATCACCATCGTATTAACTTAGCTGGCTTCTACCGTTAACGACGTGTTCGTTTCACCTTTTAAAAGTTTTCTGTTTGATGCATTTAAGTGGTTTTTTTCTGACCTCAGCAGACATTTTTGCAGGTAGGTGTACGCCATATGTGGGACCAACTCCAACTCAGTGAACTTAAGTAAGATGTTTGAGGCAGTATAAAGTGAAATATTGTCGTGTTAGGTTACTTCGGTGATTTGTTATCCGAGTATTTTTGCCTACTTGCGATGAAGCCCATAAATCCTCATAATGTTTTGAACTTCCGCTGTTTTACATTCATCTCACGCAGCCTATTTCGTGGGCATAATTTTGCTCTATTAAATGACAAATTTTCGGTTACTTTCCGAGGTATTTTAAGTTCTACTGGCGCCAACATAAATACCTCCTCAATCCACTTGGATCAACGCGGACCCCATTAGCCGTACAACTGTGATTTTATCGTTTCGAGACTTTTTGAATGCAAAAGAACGCACAGATATTAGGACAGAATATATATATATATATATATATATATTGTCAGACAGGACAATTTGGTCGGTTAGGTGACCTTAACCGGCAGTCAAACAAACAAAGTATCGGATGGCCCCTCTCCTTTTGGGCCTCGTCCCCTACGCTCCCCTTGGTAGATCTCCTGTGTCAGTCATCACAGCATAATCAGTGCCGGAAAAAACATCCAAGAGCTAGCCGTGCCATTCATCGGAATTCGAGCTCAACTTAGGAGATGCTTGACCACCACGCCACCGTTCCCTCTTGGCTGCTTGACAGGGTCTGGAGTTTCATCCATTTTGGAAACAACGTTTTAAGTAGGAGGTTCCGCCAACCATCATTGTGTCCAGAGAGGGCTGCTAGAGCAGCAGTCTCCCCAAACAGGTATGTTAAGGAAGCCTTCGAGACGAAACTTTCCTAGGTGGTTAACACCTAATGTCGCTTCAGTTGCTAACAGTTTTCGTGCAGAACACAAAGGTGAAGTAGATGCCAAAGAAAGACGTTGTTCTCAGCCCTTCTACTATGGGATGTCAGATATTCTCCCACCCACTTCTTCCGCGCCACCAGTGTGCCGCATGCAGCATAGTGAGGTTCGCTTTCCGTAGCCACCTATGTAACGTCCCGGGACATCCCAGAAGGCAGAAGAATGCATAACACTACGACAGAATGCATATCTATTCAAAAACAGAGGGATTGGGGCAGCTGACATGGTCCCGAGGCCAGTCCACCCGGCTAGAATAATATGACCACCCAAATGAGCGAAACCGAAACCAGCAGTCAAACAGACAATTGCAGTGGTACATTCAACATCGGCAAAACACTCCTTTATTGGTTCACAGATCTCCGAGTCGTTACTAAAAAATTATCGCTACGCATCGCAACTGCGGCTGTTCCCTTTTTGTTAGATGTGACGAAAATGCTGGAAAATCGCGGATTTTTCTTGCCTAAGACAGTCACATGTAAGATATACCCCAAATGCAAGCCCGTACTTATCACTATTTAGATTGAGTAGGAAGTAAAATCAATTCATTTCGCTTACTGAAGTCCCCATCATGTGATTAAGTGATTTGCCTTGATAATAAAAGATGCTAAATTTTTGGGACTGCTCGGGGTCAAGAACTTTCCCCACGTCATTATGGAAAAGTGGTATTTGCGGTGTCGCCAATTCCTATTTGTGAAAAGTACTTCTCCAATCATTCCTTCGGCTGCATCGAGCAAATGTCAAGGCCTCTAATTTGTATTGCGTGGCTTTGGGAGCGTCTGTTTGAGTACATTGTTTGATTGTTAAGGGAAGGCAACAGGGTGCTTGCTACTATCTGTCTACCTGTCGTTCAGTTTTACCTAGAAATACATGGTCACTAAAATCGCACTGCTGCTACCCATATCGTTGATAAGGACGGTTTCTCCATGTGTACTGTACGCAGTGACCTGAGTAAGCCTGGGGATCTTCGTGAAGGCCTCACAATCAGCAAGCGAAACACTCACGTGGACGTGTTTCGGACATCGTTGTCACAAGCGTTACACGTTATTCATGCCCGCGTGTTAATAATATTGTCACCCTACACAATGGCCCATTTGCTAGCATTTGCTTCCTTATTTCCTTTCCGGCTTAGAATTGTCCTTTATCAAAGGCATGGTGCAATAACAATGGCACAGCAATGCCGTCACTTTCAGCAAGGCAATATGCGTCAGCACTCTTTACATGTTGTTTTACAATCAAATGTGCAATGACCTAGATGAAGCATGATTCGCATTACATTGTACAGAACTGCCTTATACAAGGTGGAAATTGTTGTTACCGAAGGAATTTTCACTATGCTGATAAAAATGTTTGAGTGCTGATGTCAAAAAAACCAAAACTGGTGTTCGGCAGCCCTGTGTAAGCGCGTTGAAGAGGCCCAGAATTCTTTGGGTACGAATTACTCGTCCTGGTCTGCACCATTTCCAAAGCCAATTTTAGGTATTTTGGGATCGACAGCATGTAATGTGTGAGACATTTGGACTCAGACATAATATTGATATTTTTCTAAAGCCTGCGAAAATCGCACGATTCTAAAAACGAAATGAATAGCTGTTTCTAAGCCTTACAGCACTATATATTTAATATTAACATCCCTTTCGCATCACTATGCTACTAATTAGGCAATCGGGATTGTTATCCCTACGAGAGTAAGCGTAAATCTCGTCACGGAATCATATCTGTGCCGTACCAAGGTAGTCGCAACCTCTTAAGCAGGTGTCTTCATCCAATTCGCGGGTGGAGGTGGTAGTAATCGGCCTCTATCTGCTTCTCCTCAGCCTCTGTTACCTTGGAACAAGCGGGCTGACTAGGTAAAAGGATTGGAACACTGCCCTGCCGCCAGACGCCAGGGAGACATCTCATTGCCAATATTATGAAACCTTATTCCCCAGAGCTAATTTAGACCACCACCGCCATATTCATTCAACCACCTTGCTAGACAAGGTTAGCTCTTCCGTTAGGCCTTATGGGTAGATTCAAGGAACCTCTCGTATATCAGAGGCATGTTGGGATCGGCACTACACATAATTCTCCAACGACATTCGGTAAGATCGCCCCAAAATACGGCATTCACCAGAACACCACTTGTTTCCACCACATCTTTTCTGCGAGGTAAAGTGTCTATATTACTATGTTTATTTTTTTTCCTGTACTGCTTCATGAAATCTCACTGTGGCAATTTCCCGTGGCAGTGTGCGACCAAACGGTCTGCCTTCTTCAACCAGATCGCTACCAGACAATCAGAAGTGTCCAGCCGATCCACAGGTAGCAGAAAAATCATAGTGTGCTGCGCTACTCTGCTTTACTTTTTGTTAAGTCTGGTATTCCCTTCCTTCCTTCCTTCCTTCCTTCCTTCCTTCCTTCCTTTCTTGCCCCTTTGCGTGAGCAAGCTGACGCAGCTGCTAGTATAAAAGGTTCAAACACTCGATTTTAAGATAGTTTATGATAGAATTGGTGAGCTGTATTTCTTTAAACCCCTATTCATGCTATTTTACCATTTAAAATACCCTTTTGTCCGCTTTTAATAAATCATTGCACCAAGCATGCGATCTTGGCAAACCCTTTAGCAAAACCCCGATAGTGACTCGAAGAACCTAGGAAATTATAAAAGTTCCGTCTGATTGGTTGGTGGTAACCAGGTTGTCGCTTGATTTGTAGGCCTTCCATTAGCTGTCATCCCGCCTGGCGAGACAGTGTGTCCCAAGAAGTTGACTGAGCGCCAACGAAATCGGCACTTCTTTGGGTTTAGGGTCAACCTCACGTCCTACAGACGAAATACTCTCGAACACTCACTGAAGACGCAGGCTGCGCAATGTCCAGGAAATGAGACTATTTGTGCAGTTGGCGTCAGACGTTGGAAGGTGGAAGCTGCGTCACAAAGTCAAAATGGTGTTGGCCGAAATGCATAAAGCCCCTTTGCCCGTCTCTGGCGCTTCCGTTTGTCAGTATCTTAATTTTAACTCCAGTGTGGAAAAATATTTTGTTTCGTGTAGGGTGTCCAGACGAATTTGTAATGTGGAGTCAAGGAAAGATATTTTCCTTCTCAATTGCACAGGCTCTCAACTTTCTTCTTTACTCGAGAAATCAGAGAGGCTCATGGTCACTTTGATGACTTCATGGCCCTATCTCGGATCATTGCTCCTACCGGACGTTTCAGTTCTACCAGAAGAGGTTGTGTGTGGGTGAGTGGCCGGTACCCTCAATGAATACGATAAATTATTGTTCACTGCTCCAGTCACACGATTCAATGTTCTCCGAATTTCCCGAAAAATTTGGTGGTTGATTTCATTTGTCTGTAAATTTTATTATTTGTATTTTGATATTGGGTGTGTAGGTATGTCGGTGTGTTTGTGTGTGAAACACTGAGTGGATTAGAGGGTACTTTGTATCATGCTTTCTCTTTTAATCGGGTCTGCTTTCGTCATTGTAGGTTTTCCGCAGTTGTGCACATCGCAGATGCTCTCGTATTCTAACTGAATTGTTAAGGGAGGAGAGAAAAGGAGAAGGAAGGTTACGAGACGCATGCTAGCAATCCGCGATTTGGCTTACCTTTCTTGCTTTAAGTCCAGCATGTTTCAACCAGTGAATGGATTTTTTGCCCAAACCTCCTTTAGTTACCGGAACTTGCGCTCCATGATTTACATCCGGTCGCAGCACTGGTACAGACTTGTTCTCCACTTTTAACACGCACTCAACCCCTTTGTAGTAATATATTTGACGCCTCAATGTATATTAAGCCGATGCGAATATGGTTGTTGGGGCAACTAGCCACTAATTCATATCTGGTCGGATAATTGTGACCTAAATGACCAACAAAGCTAGCTGAACCGCGTTAATGAATAATCTGGCGTGGCTGTGCAGGTTGGGTATCCCAACTTTATCACGTGCCCCAAATGCACTTGATGGAAAGGCGTGGCGCACACGCGCCCAAGTCATGTGATTTGGATGTGTTTGCGTGTGGAGCCAGCTTGTGCCATCTCTTCCTGCCACGAATGACACTGTAACCTATCGCTAGTGCTCCTTAACACTATCGCTTTCCTTCATTAAGAAGAGACTGCGCTGCGCTGGATAGCGCGGTGTAAAAATTGCTGGCGGCCTTGGTTGTGGCTCAGCTGCAAACGCGACTGAACCCATTCACGTTCAACAAAATTCCTTTTGGGTGATTATCACCTTCGAGATGTCACCATATCCTACCTGATCACTCAGTGAAATCTAGGACAGCAATGTTTACTCGAATGAAATGACAGCCCTGTTTTGAGGATCGAGTGACTCTCGAACCCGCGACTGGGGTTTTTCCACTAGGGCTTCAGTCAATCATTTATTGCATAGATCATCCCTACTGACAAATTCACAAATTATTTTCCCCATTCCATTGTGGTGGCATGGTTGGCAGAACCAGCAGCTCATTTTATACCTCCCAGTGCAGCATTTCTTGATGGCAAATTTCCTTCCTCTCATTCATTAAGCCATCGAGTGACAACTTAGCTGATCAGATTCGAGAGGAATACGCCGACTCAAGTCTTCAAAAAGACGACGCAATAAACCTTTGATTCGGCATACTTTGCCGTTTTACTAGCCAACGTCAAAAAGCACTTCAGCATATCCACCTTGCTCGTGTCAGTCACAATAAAGCACACTCCCACCAGTCTTGGCACCTCCGCGGGTGTTCAACCTGTACAAGCATATCTTAATTTCATTTTGGCGTAAAGACGCTTTGCCTCCATTGACGTTATTGGTGACTTCCATGTGCAGGCACAGCTCTACGAAACGCCTGAGATGATTCTCATTCAACGACACCAGTGAAATAAGGAAATCCACCAACACAAGAACGCCTAAGTGCAAAAGAGTTTATTCAATCCTTAGTCAGCCATAAAGACACCAGAGGTAGCACGCTATAGACAGGAGGAAAAGAAAAGAACAGGGAAGAACTAAACATTGGCGTTTCAACACTTGAGAAAAGTAGAGCAAAATAGGGAGGGTGGAAGCCATATCCGCAATTACAGAGAAATCAGCACAAACTCAGGCATACGGGCTCTCTCCTTCAATATTCTGAAATGTTAGTGTGTACAGGGAGGTAAGTGAATGTAGCAAGATCTGTGGAGGGAGGGAATTAGACTTGGGATATACACAGAGAAGTTGGCTCAAGCTTTGGCAGTTCCGTTTTGGCTGTGGGCGCTTGAGCAAGTGAGGGAGGAGCCTGAGGGGAACCGCCGCTCAAGGCGTCGGCAGATTCCGCCATCGGTGCAGGCAGGTGAGCATGAGATGGCATTGACTGTGGTGCTACTGGTACAGCTACCGGGACGGGAAGCGCAGGACTGATGGACAGCGTAGCTCCGACAGTATGCATTCCCCTCCTCCTCAGCCTGGGGGTCGGCAAAGGATTGGCGCGCCTTATTCGACTCGGGCAGACGTTTACGATAGCATGCGCCGCAAATGGGTTTGCAGTTGTTGAGCTCTCGCGGGGTCTCGGAACAGTTGCCACAGAAACTTCGAAGGCAGTAACTAGAGTAATCAATACCGATACCTAAGCTAGCATCGAGAGATAAGTTATCCTTTCAAATGATAAAAGCCAGTGTGTTCTCAAGTGCAGGGATAGGTGGTAATGATTTGGCCTAACTGATGTTAGTATAAAGCTGCAAACGGATGGAGCTTCTTAAGTGAACTAATCAACAATACTATATTGAAAGCCAAGTTAGTCGATAATTTAGTCTCAATGCAATATTTTGCTACCATTCGTCTTGCCTCACTTAGTTTGGGTCAACTAGCAGCAGTGAGATAGCATTATATCAACTGGGGCAACAAATTCGTTTGTCAATGCGTTGGAATGAACTAGAATTTTACATAACAGTACTATTATCAAACGAAGAAGTGTGGGTGCAGATTGTCAGATAGTAGGTCAATAATGTAGACTCAAAACAAACCCGCATGGAGAAGAGACAATCCCATCGAGAAAACTATCACATCCACCACAAACAGGTCCACCAGGAACACCGGAGTAGGCTAGCAGAGCAGAGCTTTCAACGACATCAAAGGAGCTGTAGTCTGATGAGGTACTAGGACAGCAGCGCCTTCGTAATGGTGGAGGATTAAAAGAGCAGGAAATAGCATTGTTGGGAGCGAACCCATCGGGCCAGTTAAGGAGGATGTCGTCGGTCGCCGATTGGGTCATCAGAGAATGCGGCTTAATTGGTGTTCCGTTGGTCTTCAAGTAGATGCCGTCACAGTCTGCAAAATCATCGGCTCCCTGATGGTTGCCGATTGCGTCGGAGAGAGCCTAGAAAAACAGTCAACAGACATTCTGGTATTAACCTCAAAGAGTGAAGCAAGAGGTCAATATAGCAAAAATAATCTCAAAAACACGGTCCAGCGATAACGTGTTTTGCGCAAAACAAAGAATGAAACAATGATAGCCCAAACTCCCTGTATGATTCAATCAGAAACCGTCGCTTTAGAAAGAGCATTTGGTTGAAAACCCTCCTTCAGGAACTTGCCAGTGAGCTTTAAAAGCTGACAGGATAAAACCTGGTGACAAACTTAACCCACATATTGTTATAATTACAAAGTGGGTTTGGCATTTGCGTCCACCGTCACTAATTTTAACCCTTTCGTATCAAACAAACGACCAGTTGTACGGATTTTGGATACTAAAAAACATAAAATACGTATTAACCCGTATTCGCCTGATAAAATCTGGTTTTAATTTTGTTCGAACCAGACTTTTCACATGGTAGGCATTTTTAAAGGCCACATCACGGTTTTAAATTCGAACATACGGCTACAAATATTGCAGATATGCTTTCAAAAAAGCGGAACTGGTGGGCATAGTGTGACCTCACAAATTCGCAGGAGACAAATAGGTTCAATAGGTACAGAGACAAAATATCGAACCTCAACAACAGATGACGGCAGATTGTCCTGTCCATTACTGTGACCGTTCTGTGGGGTCACGGTTGCCTCGAGAGAAATCAATGATGACGGAGACAATCCGGCGCTGGAAGAAACAGGAGTGGTGAAGACACCTTGTAGGTTGCTTTCATCAACTTTATTATCCATTAGAGCGCGCAAACGAGCCACCTCTTGCGAGAGATACGCAATGCTGGCCTCGAGGCGATCAATTTGACCCTGGTGCTCTGTGCGTATATGATCTTCACGTCTTTGACGCTCGTGGAACTTTAAGGTGACCGGATCGATCCGAAGAGGCAAGCCATCCCAATCAACGGAAAAACCGTGGTCAGGTGCAGCTAGAGGCTAAATGATATGGCAAACGACCTCTTTTAATCTCAAGCCATCGGCAGCCTCAAGGAGACTAAATAGGTGAAGGGTAGGGCGCTTACTTCTCTAGAAGCTGATAAATCCCACGAAGTGCTATTAGACAGATCCGCTCGATCAGGACCACTTGAGGCCAAAAGAGCTGGGCTTCCAGGTAGAGCTTGATTGTTAGTGTTGAGACTTTGCTGAGTCTCACCCTCCATGTGTGGTTGAGTGCGGTTGACAATGTCGGGATTGCCATCTTCAACAGAATCTGTCTCCCTCATGATATCCCTTTCAGTTTGGTCGACCGAGGGTAAGTTTATTTGGGAGTTAATGGACCCATCATTCTCACCTGGGGATTCATCAGCCAGCTTTCGAAATCCGGCACTGAACACGGGACGACCGAAGTAACCGTCAATCCAGGCTTTCTGGACAATTAAGCATAAATTATGCAGACAAAAGAACGAAAAGCCAACTAGGGGCGTAATCGAGGCTTTTAATACAGTAAAAATCTATAAAGCACATGAACGAAGACTCATTCGAAAATTAGGCGAATGAAAACCACGAACACTGATGCCTTTCGATAACGTTTAAAAGTTTTATTTCCTGAAGTTGAGGGGTAGCATTCAACTTTGCTCCAAAATTGTCAAAAAGGTTTACTAAGGCGTTGAGTCCCAGTGACCAAAACTACTAGCCCAAATAGACAGCTGAAAACGGAAGGTACCTACCATTCCATCGAAGGCCGCACCTGACAACGAGATTGTTGACTGACTCAGCGGTGAGAAGGAAGACGTTGAAGGAAACGTGGGTTGGGCCATAGAGGCATCGGTCGTCTTTCCTTCCCTGACGGCTTCACCCACCTCTGAACATGAGATGGGCAAAGCGTTTAGAGTGGGCGACAGAACTTCTTCACCCGCTGTCATTACCCCTTCTGGTTCCTCGGCATCGTGGCTCCCATCGAGAGGAGCTTTGTTTACAACAAGTATGTCAGTGTCCCCAGGACTCTGAAAAAAGTACTCCAGTAATCAGCTTAATGCCTTAGTGAAAACTGTGAATCGACTTCTTTACGGTAATAAATCGACCATCTCTGAATGGTAAAAGCGAAAATCTGCCACAAACCAATGAGAAGCATTCGACTATAAATCAAGCGGAACAAGGTTTACAGCAAACATGAATGAGCCTCGAATCTGCAGTCAGCTACCAGATGTTACTTCGAAATAATTCATTCTAACTAGACTATGGCCCGAAAACGAATGCTACAAATATCCCACCGGAGCTATTAAATGAGTTTGTTGAAACACGATTCTAGAGATACGCAAATGAGGGTTTTCTATTAACTTAGAACATCCGAACACTATGAATGGAAAATAGGTTAAACATAAAAGTTTTAAACAGTCAACGCAGCAACTGATGAATTTCTCAGGATAAAGCAAATATGATTTCGTTCACTGTCTGGAGATAGACATTTGCCGCTACTTAGAAATGCGTGTATTTATTGTTTAGTAAATTGATGATTCTAGAATAATTTAAAAAGCAGAATTCACAGACCTTAAGCCATGGATTCAAACTTCGTCGGAAAGCATTCTAGCTCGCAGTGTTCAAGGCAAGACATGAGTAACACCAGAAAACTTTCAATCATTAGGCTAAAAACTCACGGACGCACCAAGAGTCTCAATCCACGACAGTGTTGTTTGTCGGCCAAACTGAAAGATGGATCGCTGTCACTTCGCACATATTTGTGCGAAGACCCGTCCATTGTGCTTTTGGGAAGATTCTGATCAGAACGGGACACGTTTACGTTTTCTTTCTCATTCGTTTCGACCAATTCAGGGTCTGCAGCCGGAGAAACATCAGAGGGAGCAACTGATGGAAAGTCTGGTAGGGAGACTGAAGCATCGACCCGAACTACGGTCATTCGCTCTAAAGAAGTAGTTTGACGAAATAGAGAAGCTGTTGCAGTCTCCGATTGGCGCGTTGTGGGAGCAGTCGCCGGAAGATCCATGTGTTTATGGTTAACGTCGGAGAGCGATTGGGAGCGCTGTCGAATATCGGCGAGGGTGGCGTTAGAACCGTGTACCTTCGCGGTTTCGGAGAGAGTAGCGGGTGTGGGTACAGTAATGGAGGCACTGGGACGGCAGCTTAAAAGAAAGCCAGTATTTGTGGCAAGAGTCGATGTGGAGATCTGAAGGGGAGCTGAAATGTCACTTCCCCTACGGAGAGGAGCGATCGGAACCGGGGGTTGACTTAAGGCTCCGGACGCGTTGGAGGGTAGCAGTGCGTTGACGTACAAATTGTCCCACAACTCCAAGTTGCTTATGTGGCAAGCTGGCTTTATCACCTAAAATAGCCATTAATGAGCAGAACTAATGCGCCTCAGAGATTCAAGCTCATTACTCCGGCTACGTGCAACACCAAAATAAATAAATCGTATAAGGAACAGACGATACACCACCATCAAACCGGTCACACGGACCGACGAAGTAATACTGATGCCAAATGAGGAAAGCCATCGTACCTCGTTTCTCTCTTCATAAAGATAGTTCATGATGGACCAGTTGTAACTGGGATTTAAGTATGCCCAAATTGAGCAAGTCCGTGAAGCACAGTGATTCTCCTGGCGTTCGAGCTCCGAATTGCATAGAAACGTCCCGAAAAGCCCCGAATACGCATGGATAGCTAATTTAACCTGGAAATCAACGTATTGATTAGCATTACCCATAAAACAAGATAAGCGTAATCAAAGCGTGCATGATACCGGTAAAAATCCATAAAATCGTTGAATTGCGCCGAATCTACTTTAAAAATTAAGAGTGAAATAATATACATATTCCGGATTACTTTTGGTGGAGAAAAGGGCAGAGATAGTAGGTGAAGGTTCAAAAACAATTCATGCTAAGGCATACCAGGAACAGCTCGTTAAACTCAAAGCAGTGGGGAAATTGACGTTGGACCTGGCGAACGCAGTCCAACCACTGGAGGAAAATAGGACTCTGCTCTTCACTGCTGCACGGGTTTAAATTATGTCCACAGCGATCACCAAACTTGTGACCAAACTGTACCCATTCCCGCTCAATGAGGACACGGAATCCCTAAGTTCATCAAAAACAATAAATAGACAATGCCATTGCTGCACTCCATTCAATGGAACAATACAGGCAAGTTGCGTTTGATAACTTTTTTGGATGCCTCTTACACAAAACATGCAAATAGTTTGAGAGCTCTCGAAGAAACGTAAACAGTTCAATAAGCACCATTAAGTACAGTTCTCTGAGAAATTAAGGCTGTTCAAGATCTTATAAAAGCATTCCTCCAATTTCTAGTTGAGATTGTTATTGGGGAACCATATCGTACTAATATGCACATAATGGATGACTGCCATAAATGAAAACTATTACGCAAACATGGTATGGTGCCCTTCCAAAATTGCGCAAGATCTAAAAAAAAGGACTAATCAGCATAGGGGTTACTCAAAGTTTGAGAGCGGCGTGCGCCAAGTAGTAGACATGAAGTATTGATGCAAACAAGGTCCAGGATGTTTGGAATTTTAAATATGTAAACGCATTTTCCAACCCGTATCGTTCGGTAGTACGGATCAAGAAGCAGTTCAGCCAGCGATGTCAGTTGAGGCGTTCTATCCCATCCATCCGTGCAATGAACCATCACGGGAAAGCCCTGAATGTCGAGAGCAACCGCGATGTCTACAGCAGATTTCAACAACTGGCTGATGTAGCTCAGCCACAACGACCGTTCCAGGGTTGTCAACCAACTAGATTTCCGATAGGGCGAAAACGTTAAAACGTAGGAATAGCATAAGTCTATTATTTTACGGGGCAAGAGATGGAATGTAAAGCGTAAACACTCCCCTAGCGAAAACAATGCCACCAATAGACACAACGTAGAGGAAATATAAAAGCTGGAAAATGTTGCATGAACCTAGGCCATTGGTCATACCCCCGAACCACACCAGTAGCTAGTTCTACCATAAGACTAGGTGCTTTGAACAATAAATTCTACGGATTAATAGAAGAATCTTGCCTTGAATCGGGTTTTTTGCACAGAAGCATTAATCGCTCAAAGCTCATGCGGACATAATGGAGATTTGGTAACTCCATAAAACGTATTTCAGACTGGTCATAGTACTCCACATATTCGAAGCCACCACCACGGAGCCTGTTAAATTGGGCAGAGCTGTAACATCGCGCATCAATTATGAGGAGTTTGTGAAAGCCTAAAGTGAGGGGGGGAGAGCTCAGAAAATAAGACACAAGAAACGAGCAAAGACAAACAACTACACCATACCCCCCCTGCCTCTGTTTTAGTAATGGATCTCTCCTACAGTTCTCAAAAATCGCGGCAACAAATTTCTCGTCAGAATCACTCCTTGAACACATAATCCCAACACGAGGCTGAGCACATCGGAGTAGCACAGCGCCAGTCCTCCGCGATCGCCACACAACAGAAGGGAATCTATGATGGCTCCTGAAAGTAGCTATGTTGGGTATTGCTTGATCGGGTACATCTCGAGGCACTATATGATACTTGGGATAACTTTTGCAAACCCTAAAATGAGCATGTTAAAAGAGAATTGGTCTTTACTGAAAATCGCTGTTTACGTCCGTTATCTTCCAATTGTTGTTAAACTCCAACCTACTAAACTCTTGAATAATCATTTCTGCCTCTAAAGTTGTGTCGTTTGCTTTCCAATAAGCAATGGTAACTGGCATACCACCAAGACCGAAGGTTTCCTTCGTTGACAAAAGTAGTGGGTGACTGGGAACACGTTTTTTAAGCTCTTTCCGAAATTGAAGCGCAAACATATCCGAAAATGTCTTCAAAGAACCGCATAAAGCATTCATTTCCTTGACCCAAGCTTCGCAAGCGTTTACGCTTCTGAAGTGACACCTACAACATATTTTCCCAAGAAAACCACGTTACGTAAAATTTGTGCCGATCTTCGTTACAATCACCATATCAACCAGAGATGAGGGTTCACAAAGTCTCACCAACAGGATAGGAATGCTGATCACATTACTCTGATGCCGATAGTACAAAATCATCCTGAAATTAGTAAGACAGATGCCTCCGTTATTGGTTTTGTCCAAGAATATTATTTCCTCAGAAGGAAGGAAGCGAACACGTTGGATCCATGATAGTTTTCTGTGCTTCGAGGGATTTGCCAGATACAGACTATTTTTCTCCATCTTGAGTTAAGAAGACTAGCTATATAGCGAGCAAGACTTCTACATGACAAGAGCACCGCGAACCCACATGAAACCGAATCACCCGCAGAATAATGGTGAATGTGGAAGAAAACCGATTTATTAAAATATATTGCAATTCTATGAAGCTGGCACGAATTGATCATACACCGCACATTAAACCTATTTTTAATTTTTTCAGCAGTAGAATTCTACCGGTTTTCTTGAAATCTCTTCGCACTACTACTGCCACTGCATTCCGGCTGGACTTCAACGAGGCTTCGTGTTGATAATTAAATAGTGCGATATTGCCAAAAATTAAAATTGCACCAAATACACATCTGACTTAGTCTGACCCATTTGTATTGCTTTCACTTTTCTAGTTATCTTGTTATATGTTTATAATGGTGTTGATTTAGGCAGAATTGTCCTATCCAATCGTGTCTTCACCTGTTTACAATTTAAGCGTCAAGCTTTCAGTTAGTTCATCTTGAGAGTTGTTTTTTTAAGTCATGACTAAGCAAAAGTGATGCGTGCGCCGAGAGCCATTCAATCCAACTTCCTTACAGTCATACACTGCCGCAGGACTATGAAGTTGCTCGCCTTTGCATCGAAGCCTTGAATGCGTGAATGCGTGACGGATACCGCAAGTCTTATAACAGTTTTCTTGATATTAGTGGATCCTTTGAACCGAAGGGCGTATTGAAAAACATGTATTACTTCTAGGAAATCGGCCTATCGCATTATAGTACTTGAAAACCGAATATTCCTTATCACTGAGCGTGTGTTCATTAAACGATTGCAAAGTCAAAACTCCACAGAAGGAAATAATTTGTTTATTTGCACTCATGTGCAGACAATTTTAAAGAAAACTTCTGCACTGGTGTTCCCTTGGAAATTTATTTGCTCTTTTCTGTTCTATTTTTCCAAAATTCTGCATGGTTTAGCATCCATATTCATGTTCTTTAAACGAGGAAGAAAATGTAGAAAAGCCTAGATTCGCACAAATGCGTCCTGCTCTGGCAGGACATAGAGCACAACATTATACAGACCCAAATTAAGTGATTAAGCAGTTGAGTTATTTTTACGAAATAAGAGCTCCAATCAGCGGGAAACAGTAGTTACTTCAATAAACTTTTTTGCTAATAACAAAAATGGAAACATTTTTACAAAAATTAAAGGTTACATGAGAGCAATCGGTCCATGAAGATGTCAGTAAATCTGCCCAGCATTAGTCCTTCACCTCTAACAGAATGATAGTTGCTCAATCTTCACGTCCACACTGGTGGCGAGGAGCTTCATATACATCACCACTGCCAATAAATCACCAGACCTTCTGCACATTTAACCCAAACTTAGATCCACGCCTATTTAGAAATGATAATGGCTCTTTAAGACTTTTGTAGTTAATCGCTGCCACTATCAAAAAGTTCTATAACCTCGTTTATTTAGAAAAGTCATGACTTATTGTGGTTCAAACTGTGAGCCATGGACATATAAGTAAACTCCTGCCAATAAATATACAGGCGTCGCACATGACCTGTTCAACTCGCTTCACAAGGGTCGCTCAACTCGCATAGACATAGCCGTTGAACAGGTCCTTTGCCACTTATTAGGTTCCAAACACACGCATTGCACTTTGATGAATATAGGTCCTGTACTACTTTGAATTTAAAGGATTCCCATATAAATAAATGTCTAGCATTAAATAAGCTTCCAAAGGAGCTAATTAGCACACGAAAATCACCCTTAATAGGCTGAGATTGTTGACACATCTGCAGGCAGTGTGAAGCTTAAAACACAGGTGACTCCAAGAGCAAAAATCACCAAAGATCAGCCATCGCAGTTCAAGTATGACAATACACGCCAAATGTGTAGTAAAATACATTGGTAGCCAGTGTGGTAGTAAACGGGAGATCGAGTGTGGAAAAAAGTATGGTATGTATAATATATAGTTTCTTTGAATGACATGGGTGGTCATATTGTCCTACCCATGTGATTTGGCATCTAATCCATGCTATTAGTCTCGAACCCTTTTGCATGCTTAATATATGCATTTCACATTGCTATTACGCCTTCATTTGTTGTCGAGGTAGCCTTAGAACGCTGCAGTATTAATGAGCACGTGACTCTACAGTACAGGTGACAAGGCATTCAAATGCAATGTTTTTTACGGATAAAACAAACGCTGATCCTTAAGATTCAATAAATCTTAAACTACGAAAAAAGTACCCGACGCTAGAAAAATATTTGATTATTATTTAATTCTTTGTCAAAAAACTATTACATAAATTGTTTAAAAAATAGCTATTTTTTGATTGTTTATAGTAAAATATGTTTTAACTATGAGAAATACAGCACAGTAACTTTAGGAATTTATTTAATTATTTTAATATGCCAGCATCGTCTTCTACCCATTTGACCTTCAATGCAATAAATCGCGCCATATATAGTTGGGTTATCGTATGCTCGCTTTTGCCTTGATGTGCTTGGCGTAATAGAGTTTTTGATTGGTATATCCTACCTAGCTCTCACCTGGGACGCAAGCGGAACTATTTTGCCCTATTTTGTAAGTGTAGTCTGTGCGCGAGTATCTTCAGCTATCTAAAAATCTAACCATGTCGGGACTTCAATTGTTTACAGATTTTATTTCGAATATCCACAGATTTGAACACACGTAGCTGCACTTCTTTGTCATTTGGAAAAATTGGAGGCCTACTTTACCCTAATTTAATTGTGATTAGTTTGACTTTTCGTCTTTGCTCTCCATAAATGTTAATTTTGCTTCAACGCTCATTTGCTCTGCTTGATGTATAGTTTCCGGAACGGGTAGCATTTTACCTTGTTCTTAATCTCTAGGTTTCAATGAATCAGTCGTATTTTCAAAACTTTCAAAACACTGCTTCTGCCAACAATTACCCTGATGCTTCCAATTCTCAATCACAAGGTGGCGGCATGTACTCCCCTAATTTCCCGAATAATGCAGCTATGACTCCAATTCAGCAGTCAAGTTATATGCGCCAAAATGTCATGGTTCCCTTGACACCTAATACTCCCTCCTCGAATTCAACATATCCTGGGTTAACTCGAGCCACCAAGGACGATTCATCGCGTTTGAATTTGGAGTACATTGGAACAATTCCGCCAGGTCAAAATCAACATCTTCGTGGTGCAACCGAAGGCTCGCGGTCGACAACTTCCAGTACAAATGCTTCTATCGAACGTGGAGCACATCGGCATCAGACTAACTATCCGTACCCAAGATCAATAACCAATGCCAATACGGCTATGCAGGTTGCTGATAGCAGTCCAACTACCAGCTCTATAAGAGCCACTTACACACCATGTCAAGTTTGCGGTGACAAAGCCAGCGGGTATCACTATGGCGTCATTTCATGCGAGGGGTGCAAGGTATGTTGTCTTTTGTACTGTATTATTACAATTGAAGGAATGGAACTGACACCAATATCCTTTGCTTCTTGATGGTCACGTAGATGTTTGATTGCATTTGGAATGAGTGTGATTGCACACCATTTTTTGCGCTGGTTTTTAATCCAGATAAGGCTAGTGTCTCCTACTTTGTAAGACTAAAAATGCTGTCTTCTGAGATAGTTTCAAATGAACCCAGTTCTGTTCAGTATCGGGGTTTGATTTTCTACAACTTATAATCAGACTTTGGAAAAATTTGTAAAATTTAAAATACGAAACATGCTAAACATGTATGTATGAGCTTGCATCCAATGTATTGAACTGTAGGGTTTATTCACTTCATCTCAAGTTCAATCTGCATCTGGAACCGACTTTCATGAATGAATTAATGTAGTGTGCAAGGCGCCTACTGATTTTACCCATAGTCATGTTGAATGTATTCCTCACTAATATACACTGAGTGCATTTATTGGTGAAATCACTTTTACTTGTAAGTTACTGGCCTTCCTCTCGGGCCACTAAAAGCAATGATTGGCGACTTACCGGTTTGAACTAGTGGTGGTGGTCTATGTTGTGGCCATTACCCATTTTAACATACACCGACTTTTCTTGTTATTCCGCATAAGTATGCCTTATTGACCCAAACGTGCTTCTACTTATTCTGAAGGCAATTCTTCACATTTAACGTGGATGCTATTTTACCTCCCACTATTTCATCTGTGCTGTGACATTCCTGCAAGTCGTTGTCCATTGGGAACTCAAGGAGAATTTTTCAAGCAAAGTTCACTTCATTTTCGAGCTCATAAAAAACTTTAAGTCAATGTCAAGATTAGCGTAGATCTTGTTAGTAGACCTTCTTAGTATAGTGGGCCGCATTCCTGACACGTCTCAGCGCACTCAAAAGACGCCTTTCCACACTGGCTGTCACTTCGCTTTGACGGTACATCAATACACTCAATATCGATCGCTTCATGTCAGCGATTGCTGGATGCACTCACAAATGCTGAATCGGCGATTTGTTGCGGTTTAAGCCATCATTAAATCGCATCATATTACTTGCTTTCTACGTCACTTACGAAGACTTGAGTAGGCAAAACCTCGTGCTTTGACATGACATGAGTCCATCAATGAAAAATTAGCGCACACCTGATTCCAGTGAGAATTTAGTTTAACTTTGCATTCCCGACTTTAGACCGCATCGTCTGCTATAGATTACAACGAACTTAGCGCTCTAGTGCGCTTTGTAGAGTTTCCTTCTCATTGTTAAATACACTTTTGGTGTGCTACAACTCTGGTTTCAGGTTAGAATACATGCCTAGTTTACAAATCACTTAGACCTCTAATCCATCTGATTGACACCAAACCCATACGTCATGTGCAGCCGTGACAGCTAAGTGACACCGATTAGTCCATTGCGACAGTCTTGACCGGCTGCTTGTGCAAATTCTTTTTTTGGGACCGTCTTTTTATAACTGCGATAGCACATGATGTACGAGTAGATCTTGGGAAGGTGGAAACGAAGTTAGGTGCAATGTGAGGAATCGTTAAACCAGCCAATATCACTTTTAAACATTCTGATATGCTACCTCCCATTCAAGTGAATAGATGGTGGCGTACATGACAACTTCATTGTCTAGTTTGTCTACACCACTTATTCGGGATTCTGGCCTTGGTTGTTCCGTTACACATTTATTAAACCTAAAAATGCATTCCCCTTCTGCTCCAGTGGCTCGTATTAACGCTCCAAGAAAGAATTGTAAACGTGGTTCACTTTGTGTTTTTTTATCTGTACCTCGTAACTGTATTGCACGATGGGACTTGTGAATGCACTTAGCTTCATCTTCTATAGGGCTTTTTCCGTCGAAGTATTCAAAAGCAGATTGAGTACAAGTGTCTCCGAGAAGGAAAATGCACGGTTGTCCGTTTAAACCGCAATCGCTGTCAGTACTGTCGCTTTCGCAAGTGTATAGCTGCAGGAATGTCGAAAGACAGCGTGCGTTACGGTCGCATGCCGCGTCGCTCCAGTAGTCCTGACTCGGGCTCAATCCAGACGCCATCTGTGAGCAGTCCACCACAAATGCAACAGAAGACGCCCACACGCCCCTCTCCCTCCTCCTCCGCTTGTGCCACCACTGCCCCTGCTGCTGTAGTTTCTCCTGTTGCCACTGGTGTCACAGACGCACCTGTCTACCGGCAGCCCAAAGAGGCTGGTGAGGTCGCACTCTACAACATCGTCGTTACCATCGGGAAAGCACACCTCAACCATTGCCCATACATAGAGCAGCGCGTGAAGACGATCAAGATGGTAAAAACTACATTGGTAAGTCGTATCCAGCTCATGGGGCGCACGTGCACCGTGGCGTGCCTACGTAACCACGATAGCAACCCATTTCCTATGACTGCGGTATTGTTCATCTTAATACCAATCTCTTCGTCTCAGTGCTGCTCTTTAAATAACCCTCAAAATAAGGCACGAAAGCATTAAATAGTCCATTTTGTCATTACTTTATCCAATATGTTTATTTGTGTCAAATTGGTATGTTCACATACACTTGTTGATTGTGGCTCGTCATTTGTAGTGAAGTTAAGAGAGTTATCCAACACTTTTTGAAGAGTGCTGCATTGTTGTGGGATTGGTGTGTTTATTTGTTTACTTAGGAGCGATTTGCTTACCCGAACGCATGTCGTAAACATTCGCCAACTTCTGTTCGCATAGTTTGTATGATTACACCATCTGTCGGATCGCGATAATTCGAATTTTAAATTGCAGGTAGATTAATTGACCAACCCTATTTATCTCAATCATTTGATCTAACCGGTTGTATTTCAAGCTTGCCCACTTGATGGAACAGTTAGCTTATCAATTTAGCAGTAGTATGACCCGTTACTAAGCCTGATATGTTCATTCAGCAGAACTCTCCAAGTTCTCTTCAGCACGCCTATCCTGCGGTATATTTCACCTATATATCTTCACCAGGGGCCTAATAATGCATGAACATAAATGAGCATTATTACAAATGAGAGTGTTCTAAGGCTTTATCTACTGAGGTCAACCATTCATCTTTCTCGTGGTTGTGCTCATCGTGGACTACAATGGTGCTGGCTACGATTCAATAGAACAGGTGCGCATCTGATCGAGAGTCCTATCATCACCTCCCCTTCATCCGTTCCTACGTTTAATATCCAGCTGGAGATCACTATATACTTATGCAAAACTTCGTGTTCTACCGTCATATTATCGGCAATGGCCACTTTCAATCGGACTCAAGTAGTCTGAAAGCTGGGCTGAGCCTTTCACGAACTCTTGTGTGGTTATCCCAGTGATGTGGCCATAGCGCTTTACTCTACTGTTATCCATCACGCAAGTATTATCCAAGTCTTTCAATTCCCGCCACGTATGCATAAGAGTCTCACCTTTTTCAATAGTCTAAAATAAACCACCGTCATGATTTTATTCATATTATCAAGACCATTATTAAATCCAAGCTTCTGGAGGGCACGTAAGAAACCATCGCTGTCGGAGCGATAAAAACGCTGACGCATTTAGTCAGTGTGCAGTTTATGGCTGTACTACCTCCTTCCCCTCCTCCATCCAACACCTTGTAGCGCCTTCCCCTAATTTGCGAGCCAACTAGAGCTCGTACGCATAGTCGTAGAAAAGTCTTCGCGGGGTACTTCGTTGTCCATTTATTACCAAGTGGATCTTGAGTAAAACCATTCATCTATATCATGTTTTGCGTGATGTCCGTATCTTCTGCTTAAGAGCAAAATGCATACCGTTCCTTGATATCTATCCATCAACATACGTCCATGTGTAAATTTGGTGAAAAACCGTTTACCACACTTCACTATACATTGAGCTTGGAGAGATGTGGAAATCCCTCATCGATTTGCCGATTGAAGCGTGTTCTATCAGGCTACTTTTTTCATAATCTATTAAACGACTAATTTAACGGTTTAAAGTAATGCGCTTTGAACAGCTAATATCAATGGGAGAAGGTTTCACGTGATTCTAATATCGTGCATCCACAATGTGAGCAGACCATCAAGTATGCGCATCTAAATAGCCAATTTGTAGCATTTTCTCGGTGTAGATCCTATATGGGCAAGCACGCTCGTACGTGCATGCAGCTAAGGTCATCGACTTGTGGACGAACATTTCATCCGCTGAGACGCACCCACGTACGCACACCGCGCGCTCTCCCAAAGCAGCGTTGGTGGTGCGGCGAGGTGCGTGCGTGCATCCCTAAGGTCATCTGTGCCCTCGCTATGGCTACCTCTCTCTCTCTTTCGTGCATGCACGCGTCTTCTCTCATCTGCTTGTATGCGGACGAGCGGAGGCGCGCCCGTGCATCTGATGGTGGGTGTGGGGCTGTGGCCCGTGTTTTGGCCCATTACTGCGAAAATCGATGACGTAATGGACACGTGTTCGCGTCCGGTTGCTGCCACCAGCCCATCCGTCAGCATGCTCACCCCACAATTTCATGCCGAACTTAAATCCAGATTCCCTTTTTCTCCTCCACCTCACACTATCTTCAAGGTGTCAACCAAGGCCATCCTCCACTCAAGCATCGCTTTTGCATCTTATCATAACAGTTTTATTATTGCTATTAATGGTATAATGAAATTAAATGTAGTTTTTTAAGCTATCAGGCTGAAGTACTACGGTAGTGAGGAGTTTGGGTGTTTCATAATATTCCCATTTGAGTACATGCGAATGAGTCCCCCTCGGTTTGACTACTTGGGCCATAGCAAGGGTCCAGCGGTTCATTTTATAACTAATCAGTAAGTCATTTTTTGTGTCTGTGTGCCAACTACAAAGGCTGACGTACTTTGTCGGTTTTGCGGTCATGTTTTTTTTCAAATCTGCTAAAGTTAACGCCATGTGTGACCTCCGACCCCAAGTCTGTGTGCACGCGTCATAATAGTAATAAATCGGTGTTGTGATGGTAAACGTGTCACTGTCCTTTCATATACGCACAAAATTTGTTTATTGACTAAGGAGATATAGGTAGAATGTTCAATCCTAGTTGAGTGTAAATCTAGCACACAATCGTCAATATCTCGGTATTTTAACCGAAGCGTTAAAACTCAGTGCCCTTTTTTGCATTTTTAACGGAACCACCAATAAGACATGGGAAAATAAGTGTTACCTTCTTGAATGAACTTTTATAATCAGTTTGCCATAACCACCAATTTCATTTGGCCTTGATGTGTGACCCTAATGCTTTGGTAAAGGACATTTGCCCTGTTGAACAAGTGGTTGTTATTGTGTTTTGTTGATATTGCACATAAAGCAATTCTCCGGTAAATTTACTAGATAAGGTGGATTTTGGTAGCGCATTAAGTTAGCTTAGTCATGCACTTCTAATCCTTGCCTCTATCGGTCAAATTTCAGATTGAACCTACTCTTTCTTGCCGGAAATTTTTGCTTTAAGGATTTTGGGTTTCAGTCACTTCTACTTCGGTTTGATGGAATTCGATGCGTGTCTATATCACTTCTTCAAGTAGTAAGGTTCGAGTTCCGCGAATTTAGTTTAATTCATGAGTTAGTTTGCCAAGGCTGACAATAAGTGTTAGATTGAGTTAAAGCTTCATAACTGAATCCCAAAACAGCGCATTTTTATCTTCAAATGCTGACTTCTTGTTTGTCGAAACATTCGGAGTTATAGCAGCCTAGTAAGTAAAAATATTTGCCCTAAATTCAAGGGTAAACAGGCTACAGCGATTCAAGCGTGCTGCCAACAGAATGGTTTCATGCTGCGATTGAAGCTAATTCAAGGGATCATAGGGGTATGCATTTGCACTTTAACGCGTGTACGATACTGCTACCCACTATTCTCCCCCCTCAGGTGAGCACATCTAAGTGAGTCAGTCAAATGGGCTTTTAATAAGTGCCCACGAAATGGAAATCTGAAGCATGCCAGCTTGACCCCAAGATGTCTGGTGTGTGTGCGTGTGCTGTGGCGCGTTGTATTAAACCGTTTACCTTTGATTTATTCAGCTAAATTATGCACACACGACTGGGATTCTTCATGCACTTTAAGTAGGTATTTAACGCCGATTTTTAATACAGAAAACTTTATTTATCGCCAAAATATAGGCACTTGACCATAGTCACTGTATTGTGGGGCATCCGAGCTTCACTGTTAAAGTCCTGTTCTGGATTGGTAGCTACGTCGAAAAACCTTCATACTGAAATACTCAGAGGTTTACTTAATTTGTTTCGCTTTGTCTAGCTTTTACTGACGGCGGTAGAGGTGAGCGAGAGTTAGCATGTGCAGACCATTTGCGCGCGCGTGCGCCGTGTCGACTTTCTAGTGTGCGCACACCGTGTTCTCCGTACTGATTGGCTGAGAGCGTTGGCGCGCCCGTCTGCTTCACGCTCTCACGTGGGGTAGGAATAGACCCACATCCACGCGAGAAGTGCGACGTGCTGATTGGTTCACACTGCCACAGCCGCGGCGCAACTCATCGCTGCGTAAATGGGTGCTGGACGTGGGGGTGCAGGCAGCAATACTCTCGTTTAGCCACCTCCTTGCAAGAGTTTCAGCAAGCCTATTTATTGGGCTGGCAACAACCAAGCAATCTGTAACAGATATTTTCTTGACTTAGTATGCCTTCAAACGCTGACACAGTCCATCGTTTCATCAAATTTGGTAGATTTCTACGGATCAACTCTTCTCAATCCTATTCGGTAGAATGAAAGCAAAGTGATTTCGGACTAAAGCTTGAATAACTAAATATGAAGTCGATTAAACTCCATTATTTTGCTTTTATCCATATTCTGTTTGTTACGTCGGGTGAAAAGAATGTTGCTTTCTCCTACATTGCTTATTCATTAGAAATGGCAGTGAATTTTACGACTTGACAAAAATTTTTACTTTAATACATTATCAACATGATGGAATTCAATAATCTCAGAGAGTTTATTAAGTTTAACATCGGTATCAACTCGCAAATTATTTACATGTTGCAGCTCATCGAATTAATCATCGCTGAATGTCCATAAGGGCTCAACATGCTTGCACAAGCTTCTATGCGGAGTCTTATCACTTTGTCGCGGTTTTGATGCGATGACAATGTCCTGTAACCAGCTTTGGAGACGGTCCCCCGGTGACTGGATGTGTATTCTGTCGCTCCATTCCAACTACTTGCGCACACATCCAGTGGTTGGGCGTCTGTTATCATTATGTCATTTTTCGCGCAAATTTAAGCAGACGCAAGATGACGGAGTGGCGGGAGGCGGAACCTCATTCATTCCACCCCAGCTGTTGTGTCCTCCACTGAAGCAGCTGTTCGGGTCTCACGCCGATGGAGCGGAGGGGAGGCAGAACACGCACAGCACCTATGTAAACAGCTTTCATTAGCTCCAAAACCATTTTGAGAGGCTTGCGTTTCGCTGATGTAATCAATTTTATTGTGCATGAAGTTGTGCGCCACTGGACCCCTTAGCCACGTCTTATGATTTAGGCTCGTCCTCCAATTCTTTCCATATAATATCTCAACTTCGATTTTCAAGTGGTATTAATGTCACATGTTCTCATGATGAACAATGTTTTTGACTGAAAAAAGTCTTAATTTTGATAATGGGCTGTAAGTAAATGAAGCACAGGAAGGCTTTAAAATATCCTATTGTGCACAAGAAAAGGACATTTTTTCCCTTTGTCATGCTTTGCTCCCATTTGTTCTGTGCACATGTGTACTTGTTTATTTGCTGGTCACAATTGAAGATCGTGTTTAATGAAGAAGCATTTGTGCAACAGCTTTGCTCATGGTTTCCAAAAGCAGGGTTAATGTGCACATCAAATGTCTGGATCGCTTCGACGATATTTCTTCTATGTACCAGGCCCACTTCAAAGCGCCTATCGTCTCGACGTGCGGTCGAAGCTGTTTGAGGCATTCTCACAGCACAAATGATGGGCGAAAATATCTCTACCCCTCTCATTTCAGCGCACATTTAAAATGGGTATTCGCTTGGGGGGTTCTTTGAAGCCAAATTAGACCCAATCCGCCTAGAGATTGTTTAAACAAAGTTGAATAAGAAACCCTCCAAAGCACTCATCCCCCATGGTACCCTGAGTTAGTCTCTATCCAACTGTCAAGTTTGCGTCAATCAACTTGAACAGGGCAGACTGTGAAACTCACCAATTGGTAAGGCATGGCGATTAGAATGTGTGATTCCGAAATTGTAACTTTCATAATTCACACACGGTTCAGAGCGTGGGAATAGTATGGCGGAGATTGAAAGTTATTTTCACGTTAACCTGGGTCATACAGCGCGCGTTTATTTCACTGTCATTTACTTATTTGTTAAATTAATAGCCAAAAAGCTGTCCATGTATGGCGAAAAAAATATTTACTCTTATTAAATAACCGTTCACTGTACTTTTCCTTATGGCGATTTAATAAATACGGAAAATATTGAACATGTGTGAAAGGCTTCAGGAATTGCATTTTCATTAATTTTGTGAGTGTTTTCTATCAATGGTTTACCTTTAAGGTATTAGTCTTCATTGCATTTCAGGAGTTGTCTTTTCCACTATAATGCGGCATTTTTATTTCGAAAAAGAGGCACTTCTGCTCCTTCCAGACTGTATGCCTTTGATCTTTGTTTTAGTCGGTTTACACTAAGTGAATTTTCTGTGTACAAATTAGTGCTATTAAGTGCGTGTTTTGAAAATGTAAACAGCGACTCCGGTTTGAACGTGCGTGCGTGCGTGCGCGCGTGTGTGTATGCGTACTACGATGACCCCAAGCAGCGTGCGTGCGTATGTGCGTGCTTTCTAAATGGCCAATCAGGTTCATGTATGCCATGCCTCTGATGCCTTCTACTTTCATGCCAATATACACCATCCACCATTACCACAATCCTTAAATTAAAGTATATGCCTCTACTGTGTGCGGTTACCTAAATTCCACTTAGATTGAAAATGCTCAGCCCTCGCTCGTAACCGTAGATCTGTTGACAAGACTTTGTTTTTGCGTTGTAAACATGCACATAAGGGCCATTGAAAACACCATAAGACTTATTTGGAACATGACAAAGTTACTGCTACATAACAGTAGACTTAAATGGCAACGTTTAAATTACCACTTGGGTAGGTGCCCAGAGAAGGGGGATTTCCTCCTTTCAAGCTTGACGAAACTCGTCTGCGGATGCACGAGGCCCTCAGTCCAATCATCGCTCTTCACATACAAAGTGTGGTCGAATTTGCTAAAGCCATTCCCAGCTTCGTTTCACTCACCCAGCCGGATCAGCTGGCGTTGCTCAAAGCGGCCTTTCCAGAAGTGTGGGTTGTTCAAGCCGCACGTACAATCTCCTACTCAGAGCAGACCATGATGCTCTGCAATGGGCACATTGTCTGCAGGACAGAGCTGGATTTTGTCTACACGGTATGCCTACGAATATGCAAACGTTTTCACTGTGTTGCAGCCTCTTTTTGGACTACATTTCATTCCTCTATGATCAAAAGGATGTCCTATTGACCATGTAAAGTAAATGTAAAAAGTAGGTCGTTGCTTCGTTGTTAATACTAGCTTGTCACATGCAACGGCTGCTTCCCAAACCATCCTTTGACTCCAATGATGGTGCATGACGGAGGGCTTAACTGTTTACAAATTTATTTCCTCTCTCTCAGGCTGCGTGAAAATTGCATTTCAAAGCATATTAGCTTCCTAAAAATGGGTTATAGAATAATATTCAAACCCACAGTGCAACAGCCCAATGCTGCTTCGTATGTATTCACACTTCAGTGATTACAGTGCCAAATCCAAAGGTTACCCATTCATTTATCCGCGCTTTGGCACCAATAAGACTAAGGAGCACGCCTAGGATCTATGTGAAGGCAAGAGATCGTAAATTATTCAGTGTCAAATGCAACACGTACCTATACACTTCACTATTTGCAGAGGCTCATGCACTATTTATTAACGCTTCTAGTGTGTCTGATCACTAGCATTAGACCGTCATTTGTCTTGGACGGTCATACGCTTAGAATACGAGGATGTTTCAAAATATATTCAACCATGTTCCCGCATTCGTTCCATATCCCATCTTCGTACCAAAATTGCAGCATATCTACTCTTACTCATTCTAAATAGCTCCTAACAAGTACCATTTAAAGTACTTGTGAATTGTTATCTTCCTAGGTTATAGCTAATCATGAATCGAGGATTTTCCATATATTTGTTAAACAAAAATACTTGGCCGTTGGAGACAAAGGAGGAAGTAAGGCAATAAAATCAAGGTCATGTTGCTTCAACGCTTCCAATTCACTCCAACTGACTTGATGAGGTGTTTGGAGCTCGTAAAAAATACACTGATTTGGTGCAGATTTTTTGCATTTTCCGTATTCAGTAATGACGTTGTGAACCTTTAGTTCCGACACTGCCCGACTGTGTGAGTCGAACAGATTCAGTGCTTTGCCCACCTGGGCCTCATGGAAAATCGACCATGACAGTTTATGTGTTTGTTCAAATATGGTACCCATTGTTTTTATCATGTCCTTCCTTCTAACTGCGTGTACAGCACGTGATGCACGAGAAAATAGTGGTGTTAATGGCGAGCACTTTCATTACTAATACTTTCCTGGCCTTTTTACTCTAAGCCTCAATTGACGTGCGCGATCTTCGAATTCGCTGCCGAATTTTGTGCGCTAAATCTCAGTGACATCGAAATTGGGCTTTTCAGTGCAGTCCTTCTTACCAAACCAAGTAAGCTTTTGACACTTGCCTGTAATAATAGGTCCAAATGTTGAGGTGTCCCATTACGCATGGTTCAACCTCTCAACACTGAGTTGACCCAGTGTGAATAGATTGGACGCTATTAATGGGATCCTTGCATTGATGAATGAAGTATCATTTATTAGTGCTGAAATAGCAAGGACATAGGCATAAAATGAAATCAGTAGCTACCAATCTCAATAAAACTAATTCAGCAATGAACAAAAGAGTGTGTGGCAATGAAACAGCTAAATGATGAAAGTAATAGTCAAAACCCCGATTAATATCCATGAGGCATATGATTTGCCTTAATAACCTGGTCCATGAAACACTAGGGACAGACAGACAGTGACAGACTGATGTCACTGGTTACATCGAGAGTTAAATGAGGTTCTTTTAAATTTTAGATCGACATGGATTGTCCGACACGGCTAAAGTTGTAGCAATGCACGAGCAATTCCTGGCCGCACTGAGCTATCAGTTGGAAGAAAAGCACGAATCTGCCTCTGATGTCATGAGTAAACTTACGCTAGCAACTAGTCGGCTTGCACAATTGTCGGAGTCGATGCATTTTACAATGAGTTGGTTTCGGAGTTACTGGTATCGCACCCGTCTATCACCACTGTACTCCGAACTGTATGACATACCACAGGGAGGTGAGAGCACCGCACGTCCGCCTCAAACTCAACCGTATATGCCCATTGACTTCCAGTCACTCGCATATACTCCTTCACAAGCCCCAATGGCCTATAGTACCGGGACAGCAAGTTACACGGCGCCCAAGACACCACAAACAATATTTCATTACCACCAATATCAGAACTTCCCAGCATCGCAAGATTATCTTGCAATCTACAACGCTCAGGGTAACACTTATCCAAACATGACCGACTACACCGATGAATCACAGCACCAACAGTTCCTTTATACGCCAAGCCAGGAACGGTGGCACAGCAGTGCCTTCGAGCCTTACTCAACTGATATGCAGTCGACGGTAAGGGCGTATGGCCATGAGGCTCAAAGGGTGGATTCGGATGCAGTTGGAGATGCCTCGAGAGATGAGAACGCGTCTACGAGTGCATACACGGAGAGTCACGTGCGTTCCAGAAGTCACAGTTCCACGACCTCACCCAGATTTTCATCAAACGATATAGGACAGAGCAACAGCAATAGGCCTCCTCTTCCTCCACCTCCTTCGAATAGCTCCTCAAGAGGTGCAGCAAATTTCGTTGGAGAAGCAAAATTGATAAACAGAAACGTTATTTCCATGTCTGACAATACGATAGTATCAGGGGATGATCCTTTTGCGGCTTATCAAAGTATCGATGTTCCAGTGGTTTCGAGGGCCAATTCAAGCGTGGCTAATATTGAGGCTGAAAGTATGCATCCGAATTGGGGTGACTTGTCTGGTTTGAATGGGTTAGAGAAAGATGCGAATGGATTAAAACCAGAAATGCCGACTCTGATTCCAGCTCCAGAAATTATGGCTGCAATTGAGAGAGGGAAGGACATATCACTACCACTTCAATCAATAGCTGATGAGGACGTAGAAACTGGCGAGGTGCTCCCGGTGGAAAGCAGAAATGGCTCATGAACCAGGGGTACTTTCTTATTTATAAATATAACTTAACTTGCCTCTATTTATACAGTTACTTACTGTGGTAATGTACTTATCAATTCCAGTGATGGGAACTCCCATTGTAGGTGTTCAATTGATGGCCTATACAACTCATCACAGCAATGTGTTGCGCAGCATACGGCTTTACTTACGTGACTATCTTCCTTCCGTGCCTTCATATTTGTGGGCAGCCATCCATCTTACCTCACTTTTCGGGAACTGTTCATTTGATTTCAACTTTCGTCATTATATTTTTGACTTTTTTAAGAAGCCATGCCTTCAATATGCATCATTATAGCTTAATCAAGTGGTAGATGTTGAAACGAACTCTGCGACAATTCCCTTACTGCCATTGTCTTTATCCCTATTGCGCTTTGTTTGAAAATCCTCCTTCCAATCGGCCTCGTATGGACTGGGAGTTTTCTCAGGAATTCGCACTCAATTCTTCCTCCTTCCTGGCTCTTACAAAAGTACTATTTTATGAGCTTGTAACATCACCAAAAGTTTTGTATGAAGCCTTTGCCTCCTTTCTTCTCCTTTGTACTAAATAAACCTACCTCCCTTCTTGTTTATCTTCGGCAGGCTAAAATAAAGTCCCCAGTATTTTAGCAGCTTTGCCACCTCGAGGGGCTAAATGCTGGGTTGGCAGGGTCAGTGATTATCAAAAGGGTGCTACCAACGAACAAAGCACCCAAATAAAAGGTCTTCATTTCAGATCGATTCAGAATTTGTCTTCCTGGTCTTCAAAATGTATAATTTTGACTTAGTGCTGAAGCGATGATCCTCGGAGATCCATGTACGTTGATCAAAAGCTTTGTCTCAACAAGTTGTTCATCAACTACAAATAACATGCGTGATATATTTTATGGTTCACTATTCTCCATACTATTCCACATAAAATAACAAACTGCTTCGATCCATATTGTTTGCATGATTGGCATGCAACTTAGCCTTGGCTATTCTCGACTGATTCGCTCTACGAGGCGCAATGTCACTGCCCAACCGAAAGGGACATACTAACGCTTTAATTTCAGCATTTCATCTCCGTCCCCGTCAAGGTGAAGGAAATTTGGAAAGAATCTGAAACATCACAAATAATTGCAATTCAGATGGCAGTGAATTGTTTGATCGGGAATGGGGAATTGTGGTGGTGATTTGCTACGTGCCCACAGATCCCCAAAGGACGTGCAGCTAATGCTAAGGTGAAATTTCGTACGCTATGGAGCCTCTGAATGTTTACAATAAAAGCATAAGTAATAAGCGTTTATTTTTGAATAGAGACAAATTCTTCATTCACTTCAAAACATTACCACGTACGAGTCCCGTCCTTAGAGTTTTTACTGCAAAATCATTACTTAATGCTGTGTATTGCATCATTATTTGACGTTGAAATGCGATTCTCTTTCCAAGTTGGATCTTAAAATTCCTCCAGAACATAAAAACTTGCTGTTCTGTTCGAATGACAGCTTTTAGAACCAATCTGTGAATATCGCGCGCACGGGCGCTTGGATGTGAAAGAAGTGGAAGATGACATTCATATTCTGCGCCAGTAAATATTATTGCTTCATCTGCCAACAGCTCTTCAGTATATTCAGCCATAGGGGCACGGGAGAGCGGAGAGCAAATTTCACCCCGCGTCGTTCCGTGCCAAAGGTTACACAAGCGGGACACTTGAAATACTTGCATTAATCTGTTCTCAGTCTATGCGGTGCTGCTCTAAGGATAGGCCGAAAGGAAATGAGCCCGTTGGTAAACGGTTATGATCAGCAAGAATTGGTGGATTGATTTGGTAATTGAGAACATTTGACCAAAATTAGGCCAAGAAATGGCTTTGCCAATAAAAGGTGGTGAGGTAAGATTTCTTCTTTCAACTACTAAAAGCAATTGGAGAAAATAGCAGCTCTATTTGAGTCCATGATCCAGAGTTCTATTCAATTTTCTCAGGAAAAGCTTATCTGGTAATGACCAGTTTACATATTACAGTTTGAAAAGAGAAAACGAAAAAGTTACAGAGAATTTGAACAGATAGTTGACAACAATGTAATAGCTTTTATTGCTCCCATAAATACAAGATCGCAGGATTATGCAATACTTCCGTCTCGTTCTAAATGGGCGCACTACAGGTTTTGTGAAAAAAATACCAAAGCTTTGATTTAATATCAAACATTAAAGTAATTAGCACCGAAGCACCCATTGTCGCATCAGAGAAGACTTATTATCAACACATAGAAGGTCTGAGAGATTATTTACACGGTCAAAGGGTCACGGCTCCAATCAGAAATCCGTCTTGTGGGGTTGGGAATCCCGCTTTTTAAATGCAGGCAAGACCAAACATCAATTTTTTTGTGCCTTATCAATAACACGCTATACAGACAATATCATATTTATTGAGGATCACCTTACAGATCCTTGTTACTGGGAAAATGTATGGCACTTTCAAAACATATTGATGTCAAGATGGAACCATCGGATGCAACCACCGTGTGGGTTACCATAGTTACATTACACATTGTGAATGTAAAAAACCTTTCTAAAAGTGCAAACAGTAGCTCTTCGTTTTGACAAAAAGCAGCCTAACATTAAACAATGCTGATTTGGTTCGCCATATATATATATAGCATTCATAAGAAGTAACATTCTAATAGAAATGGACCCCATTGCGATACATATTTCTTTAATGCACTTCGTACACAAGAGGCGGGGGAACAATTTGAATCTGATCGTTGTCGAAAGCGATCGTTCACCGGGATCTGAGACATCTTCGCGACTACTTCAGACTCGCTATCAGATGCCAAAAAACATTGAATATTCTCATAGCCAGAGTTATGGAAGGGAAGAAAATGAAGGAAGAATCGTTTGCACACACTACTATGCAGACCTGTTTAGTGCACTTTTAAAGTTGTAAAGTGTAGAGTGGTTAGTCGCGGTCCTGATAAGAGGGTAAAATTAATCGTGCTAATTTCTAAATTTCGAATACGTTTTTTGATTGTCATCAACGCTTATAAGCTTCCACTGAAATTCTGGGAAATACTCGTTATTTTTGGGCAGATGAAACGGTGACGCTTTGATAGGTGACAGACTTTGAATTTACCAATATCCAGGTAACTAAAGATTGTACTTCAGCTAAATGGCAAGCCATTTAAAACATTTTATTAACCAAGGCTCTATAGAACGAAGGCACTGTACCTTCAATAAAGATATTAGACATTATAGCATACCGCATAGCAATTTAGGGATTCAAAAAGTGGTTCCCTAGAAGGCAAACACGATTAAAACATTTATTAGTACTTTTAATAAGCTCTAAATTTATAAACAAACGTACACCAAGACAAAGGCACTAGAATTAAGCGAATAAATTATTTAAGATGAAAGTGCGTTGCGTTTTAACGATCCCCATCCCCGACCTTTTTGAGTGGGTGTGCGTTTGGAGTTATGAGTGAATGCATGGATAATGTGTTTGGTGATGAGTTTAGGTCGGTGTTCGACGATCTTGATATCGACTCGATCCCTCTTTTCCAGACAGATTTCTTAAACGATGTTGACCTTGATTTTCTGCTCATGGCCAGTGAAACCCAACCATCGAATAATGATATTAAAGACGGAAATTTGACTAGAAAAAACAGCACTTTGGCTAGTCTTCTGAAGCCACATCCATCGTGTGGCTATGTACCACCTGCTCCTCAAATACACATGGAGAGCAATAGCGTAATTGAACAGGGAATATGCAATCGTGTCCAAGTCAACGTCCAGGGATATGAAACGCACCCTCAGCTAAAAAACGCATTAATTCAGGAAAAGTCCCTGGACACTTCACGAAATGCTAGATCTGATAACGTTGATGGTCTCTGCTACACAGGTGGCCATCCAGGAGGCTTGTTTCATCAACATACACGGGGTAGGCATCAGGCGGACGGATGCAGTTTTCCACGTAATTGCCTTTTTCTCATGCCTTTATGCTCTTTAGACCAAAGTGATGATGTCAAGTCCATTCGACGCTCCCCCCATAACGCCATTGAAAGACGTTACCGTCAGAGCATCAATGGGAAGATAAACGAGTTGCGTGAAATTCTGAATGCAAGTTCTGGTGACGATACAAAGGTATTTTATTTATTCTTCGGAAGTTGCAAAGTTTCCCTGCATCTTTTGTGAATTTGTTCAAACATTGTTTACCCGCATTTATAACATCCTGAAATTGGCATTCAATCGACCATAACCCAAAAACCAAGTCAATGGAATTTTTATTTTACTGGTGATGGCAAGTATGCGCTTAACTCGTAGCTTAAAGCCTTAAGCATGCGTGTTCCATGCATTTGTTTGGCTATTTTGGTAAACCGAATTTTGGTTCCATCCCACTTCTGCAGACCTTTGTCGCCAATTTTTTTGATGCTGTTGGTGTTAAGTGTATTTTGTGACGAATTGTCAAGGTCACCATTGCTATCACGCCACCTTTCTTCCAATCAGCTCTCTAGTGTGTCAGCGCTTTGGCACAATCAACCGGCGCCACATTAAGCACAAGTAACTCCAATGCTTGGTGTTCAGTTATCTTTTTTTCTACCTGTGAGACGATAAAACTGCTCTGATTTCATGCCGATATTAATAAAAAATTGGGTGTAAATTCGGCCCACTTTGCCGTAGATATTAACGAAACAGTAATCTGCCGTGATACTTCGACACAGGCAGTGTGGAGAAATCTGCGTCTGGTTTCGCGCCTGAGATATATCTGCATAATTTTGGATGAATGTAAAAGTTTGTACGATTTTCAATCTAGGGTGTGCCGATAACTTGAAAGCTGTATAGAACGTGTGATTGCGTACATGCATTACGCTACGTAAATAAGGATGTTTAAATGCGTTTGTTTTTTCTGCCATATATTCGTTATTTAGAAACTTAAGTGGAATGGCGATGCGAGCTTATTCGGTTTACGATAGCAGGATCTGTGGCTACGAGGGTATATGCATGAAGATTGGGAGGCTCTCCGTTCTTTAGCATAACTGACTGGGGTAAACCAAGTCTAGCGTATCAGAAACCATGCTCTAGGCGGTATCTAGCTTAACCAATAATGTGACTACTCGTTCACACCTACATTAATTGGGGAGAGTCCCGAGGACGATTAAGCGAATGCATCCCACCTACATGCTCAACAGCCGCAAGCAGGCTTCAAGGCCTGTCGACTCACCGCTATTCACTTCCCTCGTTGATTGTTGGTCAATCTACAATGCAAGCTGGCCTTTGCATGCAAGTTTACGTTGAGCCAATCAGTACACCATTAGCCCTTTCCCAGCGATGCACTCACCACTTCACACACGAGTTACACAAAATATTGCCCCAGAAGACTGTGTCCGCTTAGCCTGTGACCGACTGTAGGTGGGAGTACTCTCTGTGCATTTCCTGCTGAGGATCGAACGGTTCATGCACTGGATACGACATGCGTATGGTAGGCTTTCTCGCGAGGGCAATGGCTTGTGAATTGGTGGGGTACAAAGCTAGATGGCACACTTCAGAACCGATCAGTGAGAAGCGCGCTCTGGAATGGGAGGGAGAGAGAGAGAGAGAGGGAGGGGAAAGGTCTTGCTTCACTCTCATCCACTGTGTTCTCTTGATGTTTAACCGAATGATCGAAGTGGAGGGGCCAGGTTGTGAATGAAAAGCTTTCCCGGAATGGCTTCTCTATGGTTTTTCAGCAGGGTTGCTAAGTTCAATTATTTTTTTTTCGGTCATTTGTGGGGTTATTTCAATATTTAAAAATGGATTAACAAAATTGTTGTGCATTCGTTACTCTTGGTGGGTCGATGGCGTTTAAGAAGTGTCATGATCATGGAACATGCTGTTTTCTTAAGAGGTCATAATCTGTAGCTCCCCGTTTCCTGAAACTCTTCGTAGACTAACAAGTCCGCTGTTCTTCGTCGAGCCATCGATCGGATTCGGTATCTCGAAAAGGAGAATGAGTGTCTCAGAATGCAACTCAGCATGTACGAGAATGGCTATGCTGTCGTCAACGGTAATTTGTCTATATTTATTTAAAATATAACATGCTCGGTTAGGCATATTGGTATTTTTTGAAATAAATTTACTTCATGCAAAGTATTCTCTCCCATTTGTGCCCAATGGTTGAAGTGGCGTTTCAGTTGAAAATTCACTTACGGCCAAAATTCTAGAGTGTTTCATTCACTTTACCTATTAACCGACGCTATCTCCAGCCTGTTATTAACGTCACAGGATTCAGTTAGCTAGTTCAAAGTTTATCGTTTTATTCATTGGAAGCATAACCTTGACCGTAGTAAAAATTGGTTTTATTGAATTATAATCGAGGTTTACTGACATCTTGGAGTTTTGTGAGCCTATGGTTCAACTTAATTGCTCCTTTTTCAGATATCGATGGAGAGGGTCATTTTGGATTCAAATCAAATAAAGGGCGTCTGGTGCGTATCAAAGCTGATCCAGCCGTAATCCCTCAACAAGTGGAGGTGTTACGACCTATCCAAAAGCCGAGACAGTCGCCGATATCTAGACCACGAGCCCTTCAACAGCCAATTAGTTCCTGGGGTAGTCAAGGTGGTCACTTGCCTCCAATCGGCTCCTCTGACGAGGGTTCCCCGCCCTCTATGATTGGTGTGCCCTCAATCATCTCCTCTACGTCCGATGATGTCTCTACCATCTCGTCTCCGGAATCTTATCAATTCGTCCACGCCAACAGGAAGCGCAATGGTAAGCTCTGGTTCTGGTGTCGTCTGACCATTTACCGTGGTGACACTTTCGATTTTCAAAGCACTGATCTGCCACTGATCTTTGATGTTACATGCACCTTTCGCGGAATAATTATGGCAGCTTTCCATAGCCACTCCTGGGGAAGCTTTTATTGATGAGTGCTAAACGCTTTGCGAAGTAAAGTGTACATCATCTAGTAACTTAAGATAGTCTATTTTTTGTCTTTATTCTCGAGAATAGTTGTCTGCAGGTTTTGTGATACGAAGATGGTGGTGTAATTTGCTTGGATTTTTACCTTATAGCAGATACTCATATGTTTCAACAAGTCTGTCCCTCAGACGCAAAGATGGGAGCCTTTTATGCCTCTGGTGATGGATCCGCCAGTGACGATCCAATCCGGCTTCCACTTCAATCATTTACAATGGCCTCTGATGGCTTTGGGGGGCGTTCACCAATGTACAACCCTGCTGATGTTGCTTACACCGATGTTAATAGCACTAGCGTCAACAGGTCTAATGCGTGTCAAGCCCAATTTCCGTCAAGTAACGGGAGTGAAAGCAATTTCACGCGCCTAAGTCTTTTCTGGGGCTCATTCTCTCTTCTCATGTTCAATCCTTTCGTCATCCCGTCTAGCGGTGGCGTAAATCATGAAGGAGCTCACTGTAAGCATATGCTTTTGCCTTGTGTTTGTCTAAATCGTTGGTCCATAATGAGAACTCTAGTAACATGGTATTCCTCAACCCGACTTTTTGCATACCTGTTCAAATATTTTAGCGTGTTCAATCTAGTTAAGTCAAACTAGAGCTAGTCATATTTGCACTAATTGACAGTTACAGTCATTAAGTGAATGCCGTGGCCTTCGTACAACTACCGTCATAGTTGTACGTTAGGTTCGTTATGGTAATATTGCATATTCAAAACTAACTGATTTATTAGCTTAGCACTGTTCACATAAATGGTGATAGCTGTCACTTGTGGAACGTAGTTTTGTAGTTTATGGAACTGATATCGTTAACACGACATTTGTAAGACTTGTGGGGGTGTATTACTTCTCTTCCCGACCTTGGCGCACTTTTTTGCAGCTACCGGGATGCCTATTCTTCGTTTGCTGTCTGCTATATCTCTAAGCTTCCGACATTCCGAAGGAAGTGGTGATACAGGCCTGGCATTGAGTCCCCTTTTCCTATCGTTTATGTATGCCGCCCAGTGGGTTGTGGCTATCCTACTTCTTCTCTTTGCGTGCCCTCGTAATTTTGGTTCGATTCTGCCGGGCTTTCTTTCTCGAGGGTGTGGTAAACGAATTCGGGGGGTTGTTAACGAACTCCCTGGTGGGCGAGTTTCCCTCATCCATTGGAAGCAGTTCCAAGAGCATACTAAAAAGGTAAGCTTGCATCTTCTGCATAAACACCTTGCTTCAACCTTCAAGTACAGGTGTTTATTCTCAGGTCGAGAAAATTACCTCTACCTTTGATATCCTTTTGTAAGTCAACACTCATTATGACTCGCTATTAAGCTATTCGTAATGTCAATTGTTCTGACTATTTTTTGGGCTGATTGCAATTTTTATCTTACTGTTGGACTATTGTAAAAAAGTGCAGCAAATATTTAAACGCAAATGGAGGAGCTTGTGCCGAAGTTGAACTTTTCTCATTTGTCATTTCTCCTGCTTCAATTTATGGCCTAGCCGCCGTGTGGGCATTGAATAGTGACTTTTGTAGGTCAAAATTAATTGGGTTGTGAATCCTACACGCTCGATGAAAAGCACCAAAGTAACGAAACTAAGAAAATCCATTATAAAGTCGAGAAGGCAACGTCAGATTTTGCGTCATTTTAAATAATGACAATCCTAAATTCCTGGATCTGTTTATCACAAATTTGGCGCCATCGGACTCTGCCGTTTTCCGTCTACTTCGTGTTATCTGAAATCTACCCTAAGTAAGGGAAACATTTAGACTTTAAATTATGTGAATGTGTCTATTCAGAACTCCGTTCATATTATTTCCGACAGCTGCTTTGCAGATGCCTCCAACGACTTGGTTTTGTGGAAGTTGTTATTCTGTTGAAATCCGTTTTACGCTTATTTATTCATGCTGGCACTCATATTGTGTGCACCACAATTAAATGCTTTGTTTCAGAGGGCTTGGATCGAAGCTGGAAGTCAGTTGAAGGAATCTCTAGCAGTACTCGGTGCGTCTCCATGTTTCGGCAACGGCCTTGTATCGGCCTTCCGCGTACGCGCAGGTGCCTATGTTGAGGGCCTCAGGTTCATCATGTATCGTCTACCACAGCTCTTCTGGCTTTTGCTCTGCAAGTGTCCCATTCCCCGAGCATCTCAGTTGTCCCAGTCTGATGCACCAACGGTGTCTCAATTAAGACGGCAGCTGCTTGATCTCAAATTTCTTGGTAAGTACTTTGAAAGGGAGAAAGTAGAGATAATAATTAGTCGATAAGCTTGAGTTTCATTAGCACCAGATCCTGAATGACATTCGTTTAGATACTCTTAAGACTTGTGCTGCACTGTGCTGATGGGAGTGCAGGTGATCCGAACATTTTTTGATTTTACTCTTGTACTGCAATTTCACATTAGCACCTATTACCTAATTTAATAAATGTCTCAACTCGTTCGATTATTGGCTACTTATTTTATGCTGAAGTTTCAAACCCATGAACTAGCATTTTTTTACACAAAAATCAGTATTTAGACAGTGAATAGTGGTTTTCGTCAATGCCATGCGGCGGTTATGTACTACACACTACTTTCAGGGCAAGGATGTAATAGAAACCAATTGTGCAATTTACTCGTTCGTAAGCTCAATTAGTGTCAATTCGTGATGTGGCTCCATATTGATGCAATTTTAAACAGTTTGCCATGCATATCCATTATTAGCCACTCCTCAACAGCAGCACAATTTCGAGACTTACTAGTTTCACTTTTTCATATCTGCCTTCATTCATATCTGGCACTATTAGGCTGTTGTTGCAACTAAGGTAAAGAACTAGCAACTGCAAGCTACTTTTTTTGCAATCTCACTTTCTGAAAGCAAATGAAACTACCATGTTTGTAATTCTTGGCTCTTCATAGTGCTTAATTCTTTTTGTCAATTGAAATGGTGCTTCCTCTTGAACGCAATGCTGTGTCGAATGATGTGGGATAGTTCCGGCATGGTATATGAGTTTTTGAATAATTTGTGTTGTTGCTCTATCCTGCTGCAAATTACTTGTTTCCAGATCTCATTCACATATCGGATAACAATCCGGTGTCTCAAGAGTGCCCTGGTGTTTCTGAGATGTCCAGTTGCGAGTGCCTCCATGTTGTGCATCTGATGTTTGCCTGTCTCGACGACTTTATTGTTGGCTGGTGCTCAGCACACAGGGGCAGATCTGTCGATATGGTCGAACTGACCCGTCTGGGTCTTGTTCTTGCTCTCTCCGTCAAGCGCTTCTTCGGTGTGAATTGGCTTGGTGTAGGTTTACATAGCTGCGGCGCTTTCACACCTCTCAACTATAGCTTATAACACTTGTGGAGACTTTAACTTTGATTTGCTTGGTTTACACTTGTTTATTTATGGTATATAAATTGCTCGCTGGTGGTTATTTGGAGTGCCTCTAGTAGCACAATGACGCTTCCATACAGCGGTTACTTTTATCTTCAGAACTTGCTGCTGCGGGTGACGCAGAGCGTAGCAGGAGAACTGAATGATGGCTCCCTCTGTCTCGGTCCCAAGGATGGACCCATAATGGCTATGCTACTTGCTCTCGCCCCCAACGATTTCTGTCGGAAACGCAAAACAGAGGGGGAGGGCGCCTGCTACCACTCACTTTTGAAAATTCAGATACAGGAGTCAAATATTCCGCCTTCGGATTCATTAGTTGTCCACGAAGTTTACCGGGATATTTGCGCGAGATTCACCACTAAGGCTCTCGAGGTATTGCTCCCCCATAATCCTAAAGTAGATTAATAAAAGTTTACGAACTGAGACTGTATGTACGTAATTCGAATTTGTAAGCAATGGATTAGGTGCTATTCGCTCGATTTCTTGCGTCACGTTCAATTTTAACGTCATTAGTAATATTGTTACTTAGTTTCAGCGCTTGACTTTTTTCTTTCCCCTAGTGCATTTTCTCTTCAAACACTGGTCCAGTTTCACCGTTTGAATCCTACTTGAAGGAAATAAAGCGTCTTACATTTCTCCTTTACGGTGGGAAATTACCGACCCTCAAACCCACGGCTAGTGATGAAAGTTCGGAGTCGTCTTTTTCGCTTGCCGGTAAGCTTGGACGGCGAGCATGATATTCTCTAAGATTTTATGGTGGACAAGTGACAACTGAAATCGTGCCTATCCCAGATGCCATACACTCAAATATCTACTCCATTCTTTTATTACCACTTATAGTGTTTCGATTATCCGTAAAGATTAATTTTATGGGTCAAATGGGCAATAGTGCGTTTTTGGATATAATTGAGGCTATCTGCAGATCAGTATCACTTCAATTTTATAAATAGCTTATTGAATCTCTTAGACAGCGAAAGTGGTTTGAGGGCGATGTGGGGGGAGAAAGCGAAGAAACTTGATGAGAGCAACTGGTGGCTGTCAATTCTCAAGCTGGCTGGCAGGTGGTATGCCGGCTCTCGGGACTTTGAGGACGTCGCGCTAAATGAACGCATCACTCCAAGCCCATCAAAGATGGATGCTGATGCTCAACTAATTTCTTTGGCTTATAAGTAAGAAATCGTTTTGCATCCATAGTCTTTTTAAAGATGAATAGTGTTAGAGGGATGGTCTTGCCAAAGTGCTACACTGTAAATTTCCAATGAGGGTGTGTAATGAATCGTCTATAGCTGACCAAATATTTGTCCTCTATGCCAGTAACTGTCATCTTTCATATAACTCATCGAGAGGTGACAAGTTTAAATTTTCATTAGCTAAAGTTACACTCTGTGGTTCTTTGTCTTATCAACATGTATGCAACTAGTGCGGACGTTTGTGACACCTTTTGCGTTTTTCTGTGTGCTTGTGTTGTGTGCTAATGTAAATGTGATTCGCCAGGTTCACTAAATATGTCGGCATTAGTCTCTTATTGCATAATTTTATGATCAAGTGACCCATTTGAAATCAGTTTCACCATTACTTGCGTCTAGCCTACTGCATGTGACTCAGTCTAAAGCCTTTAATGCCGCTGACACAAGCCCTGAGGGGGCGGAAACATTGCTTTCCGAAGCTTGGATGGCTGTTCGAGAGGTCTCTGACTTACTGGAGCAAAGGTCATTGAGGAAGTGGGGGGGCTTAGCTTCTCCACACGAGACAGTCGATCTGAAGAATTACGTCCCTGGCGTAGGTTACTCTATTCTTGCTATATGGGGTTTCCACCTCTACTATTTGCACCCCCTGTGTTGTTTTATACCATTCACTAGGCTAACTGGGTCCTTTGGTGTTTGTATAAACCATTTGATTATCTCATTAGTTGTTCTGAACATCACTTTGGTTCTTTATCGTAACATTCAAATGTACGAATCTGGCGATAGTCATTGCTTAATATGCGATACTGGTAAATGTTCCAGGGAAGTACTGGCAAAATTTTTGAATCTAACAAACAGGTAATAACCTGATACCACTTCATACTATTCAGAAATCGTAGGCTTCAAACAAGACTTCACATTTCATATTGGTTTTACACTTAGCCAGTGCATAAAATCGCCTAAATTTATCCACTCATTTTGGGCGTTTGCTCCAGTATTTATTTACACAGACAACTTAATTACTCCATTGCCTGAGTGTTGGCATCTAACTTGTGTAGCGCATAATAAAAACACTCTTTTAATTGGCGGGGTGAATAATGTCTTTAACTTATCGCTCCTATAGACATTATACAGAAATTTCCTAATTCCTAAGTAATGTCGAATAATATTTCCGAACTCTCACAAACTCCTTCTACGGAGGTTCATTTTTTGCCGTAGGTGTATCAGTTAGTTGCTCAGGATTGGATCTTACACTCGTTGAACTCGATTGCCGACAGGCTCCAGAAAGAAAGCGGCCGTAAAAACGACGTTATGTCCAACACAACTGGGTTCCATCAGTCCTCGATAGCCTTCAATAGCATTATGCGTCTTTTCTCCAACATATTGGAGCATCAACGACGACTTGTGAGGTGCCTGCAGGCCGCGCCGTCACTCTGGGTAAACCAAATTGGTAGTAGCTGCAGTCTTGTGCAATTTTGTGTGAACTTGGAGTGCTGTGTCACTTGCGAGTCATGAGACAATTCTGTTCAGCATACAATCAGGCTTTTGTCATAGGTTGATTTTGCTTAGGTCCCAAACTCAGAGTTGACTGATTCACTAGCTGCAGTTTCATGTTAAACAAGAATATAACTGCACTCTGATAAACGTTTTAGCTTGGCATGCCTAGAATAATTACGTCAACGTTTTTGTAATTCATTTCAGTGGTTTCAAATTATGGAAGATCGTGTTTGCTGCAATGTGCTGCATGATAACCTGTTGCCATTTCCTAAGCTATGAGGTTTTTTTTCACAGCTCACCAAAGTAGAACTCATGTACCGTCAAATCAATCGCGCCAATCCTGTTTGGACAAATCTCATATGGGATCAAAGAGCTCAGTCGCTTCATCTTTGCAAAGCATCGCCTGACAAGGCGTTCGGGATGAACTCAAAGAGGCCTATTGATAGTTGGAGACTGTCAGGGCTGAAAAGTCGTCTGACTCATACAAAATATATCGGTCAATGAGTGCTGGGGTTTAATTCACGTCATTGTCATTCCACTAAGTAAAACTTCGTGGCCTAGTTGCTCTCCTTCCCTCGCTCTTGTGGGATGCGTGCGTCGGGGGCCCATAACCGGGTCGATTGCTAACGTTGGATACCCCCTGGTGGGTTGCTGGGGCTAGGTCAAGTTGGGGGCTAAGGTGCCGGGAGTAAAAAACCGGGGCAGGGCGGGTGACAACCCGTGTCGTGGGACGTGAATAATTACGTAGGGAGGGGAGGTGGGGGAATATTTGTGGCTGAGGCTCCACAAGTTTCACATTAAGGCAGCAGTGGAAAACATAAAATAAATTAATGGTTGCTGGTAAAAGGTAATTTAAAAAAATAGGAAGTAAAGGAATATAAATATTACAGTTTTGGTGACCTTAAAACAAAATTTGTTTTAATTGCTCTCACGCAAGTACCTCCCTTTAAACGGTTAAGGAGATGGGGTGAGTGTGGTCGCCTTGGCTTTGTCAGCGTTTTAAGGTTGGTTGGAGCACGCTCGAGGATCCAATGGACTGCAAGAAGCTAGGGCGTTGTTTTCCGTTCTCTTTCTGAAAGTCGTTTAGGTGTCATTGGTATAGACTTGGCTGACTGCACCAATTTTCAGGTTTTTTTCTGTCATTCAGTGTACTTGTGAGTTTAGCCAGCATGCTTAGTCTCAGATTTTTATCGTACATTACTATTTGGCACTCTTTTTCAGGCATCGTATTCTTAAATCGGTTCTTTCCGTTGCCTGGCGTTGCACAGAAAATTAAGTTGAATCTAACATGAAGCGCTTATTTCGCGCTTTTGCATGCGCGAATTTCCAGACTTACATTGCCTACTTACATTTTATTGAAGGGAGCAACCTATCTTCACCTGCCAGGCCCATGTGTTTACAATAAATCCCTCAACTCGAAGGTCATGGGTTCAGGCGAGCTCTAAGGCGATCGATATCAATATTTTTTTCGATTCCACCAAACAGTGCTATCGCATTGTTAGTGTTGAAGATTTACCAACCGGTATGAAGGTGTGTTTGGTCTTTCTTTGATTTGGTCCTCAAAGTGTCGACCGGTATTAATTCTATCTTTATGACTTAAGATTATTTGAAGACAGAAGACTCGGATTTTTTTGAGGTAGCTAAATCCGCGCTTGTTGGTATTTCAAAAATGGCTTTTCCTAGCAGTCTTAGAAATGTAGTGGAGTAGCTTCTCACCATACTGGTAGCTTATTTTGTTTCTATCTGTGGTCTAGTTCGCTGATTTGTAGTTAATTTCAGTGATTGTTTTTTTATTACTAATAATTCTATTGGATACCTCACATACTTATCAAAACCTTCTGTTGCTTAACTGGGAATATTTTTCTGGGCACGCGTGTAGCCATGGTATGAATACGTATACTTGTATTTGATCTCTAGCTGACAATTGTACATCTAGTTTAGGCAACTGTTTCGATTCCTAATTCATGTCCCATGCAAAGTCTTTCGGCGAGCGCAAGTAATGATGCAGATCATTGTTTAGGAACAAAACTTTTTTATGATGCGTTTGAGTTGAAAGTTGTTTGATTTATCAGAGCGAACATGACTGAGTTTTTTGTTTTGAGATGAATGCTTTTCTGTTGCTCGCATAAGTAAAGCTAGTTTATAGTTTACCTTATTTGCTCGTGACATTGATAATGGCGAATACCACTCTATTTATGGTTTTGAAAGCAATGCTAGTTTTGCACGATGTGTCATCTAGGTGGTCATCAATAGTACCATCACTCCGAAGATGGTGTTCAAACAAACGTCACAAAAATTTGGTCAATGGGCGGACCCAAAATCTTCGGGAGTTTTCGGGCTTGGATTTGATTCTGAAGTCGATCTTAACAAGGTAAGGTATCACAAATTCCGCATCGATATGTGTTCATCTGCGTTCCTTTGTACGCTCGCGTAAATACCGCTGATGGTTGTAAAGTGTGGTCCCTGCCACTAATCACGAGGCCGCAGAGAAGAAAGGAACATTGTTGCTATTTGTAACTACCATAAGTATGTACTGGTGCGGGTAGATGTGAGTATGGGTAGTTAGATGCATAGCTTGTACGAAGCCTAATTGTTACACACATTTCTAGATTGATTGTCTATCTGCTGCTATCGTTTGCCGATAATTACACTTCACCCATACGGAAGTGTTCCAAAGTCTTACATGATTAGAAAACCCTAAGGACTTTCTTTTCAATTAACATATTGGTAAACTTAAGAAATGTAATAACCGACCAATTCTTTAGTAATATCCATTTAAAAATTTCTGCTTTGTTTCTCGTATCATCTGTTTAGCTGAGCTTTTTTATTCGAATAACTAGGAGAGAAGACTACACCAAATACATTCACTTGTGTTGTATTAGTCCGATCTCAGCTCTGGTATGAACCCGATTTTGTGGGAAAACGCCAACAGGTTGCCACACCATCGTTCCATTTGATTATACCTTTTGCATCAGTGCTAACCCAAAATGTAGACGTGATTACGTAAAACCTATCTGGTTCTTGATGGGTAATCTAAATGGGTGATTTTTATCTTAATTTTAGCCTAAAGCTTGCAAAACACCAAGCTAGGTATTAATTCGCATCGATTTTGCATCCAAGATAACTTAAGTTGCCGCTTTTTAATGCGACTTATGTGTGCATTACTTACGTCTTTGAAAATACACATTTAGTTTGTTGCACAATTCCGGCAATGTGTTGAAAATACGAAGCAGACGAACGGAGAATCACTCAGTCAGGGAGCAATGAAACAAGTGAGGTTCCTTTTGTCATTGTCACTTCCTTGCTTCTGATTATTCGTAGAGCACTACGAGTAGTTTTGTGCTGGTATTTTGTTTAATTTTTTTCCAACAGAGAAAGTACGAATTTTAATCTCGCACTATCAACTAATTATCCGGAAACCAAAGTGCAACCCTGCCATTGTCGGGTCGCAACAGAGTGCTGGCAGTGGTCATGAATGCTTCTGAAGTATCGATGTCATCTTCATATTGGCTTGAAATTTAAAATTTCCCGGAGCCTCCCAACAATAGGGGCGATTTTTTCGTTAATTCACAACGTTTTACAAAGCATTAATTTCCATGCATTCAAGAAATTGTCTTGATTTTGGTTTCATATCACGACTGCTTCTGTGCTATCTCTTGAAACTGTCTAGTTTCTTCCTTGGATGTCAATTGTCATTCTTGCGTGTACGAAGAAGAGCCATTGTTAACAGCAGAACGCCCTTTTTTTGTTCTTCTTGGAATTATCATGGAAAAGGAAAAAAGCCATCTGGCGTGGTCTATACTAGGTGAAGAGGTTGAACCGTGCATACCACCAAGTTAATTCACTTTTATGTGTTGTATTTTTATACCCTGAGAGGTAGTTTTCGGTAAACCTTGAACTTCACCCATTGTTAGTCGTGCCGAGGAGGCTTCTCAAAGACACTTCGGCTAAATTTGTCCATTTTCAATAATTTCCTGTGCAATTATTCATGCTCTGTGGCTTACCTACTATGGTTTGTGCAAATATTTGTTATATATTTTTTTACAAACCAAACGTCCTTTTATCTGAATGCACCGTTAACTGCATTTTTTGAAAGATACCAAGTATGATTGGATTAACCTTACAGAGACTTGCTACTGTGTGATTCTAACCTTACAAGGGCCTGGGAGCTAGTCTGCTCCCCATTTATGGAAGTGGACGAAGAGACTTCCCTGAACTGCTTTGCACCCGCATGAAGTCAAAATACCTCAGTTGATACCTGGAGATCATGCTGGAGAGTGCTGTCACCCTTCTACTTATTTATACTCCTGCGTTTCAATTTGTAAATTCTTTTCGTTCTTGTAATCACACTCACTCTGAACCATGCAGGGGTACTATGGAAAATACAGACGTTCACAGACGTCTTCTCACTAGATTTCAAAACGTTAAGGCCTTTTAATTTTTATAATTTTGGGTATAGGAAAGAAGTGAATAGACCGTTTTCCTATTTCGACATCGAGCGAAGCCCAGGTAATTGGTACATTGATTCCCCTATTAGAACAGGAAAGCACAGTCAGCTTTCACTTTGCACCATTCCCGTGAAGAATAATTACAAAACACGAACAAATGTAGCGTTGGAGTAACTTTTTTCCGCCCTGTACTCCCATACTTCTATGAATTCATCGTGATTCACATTGCCCGCCGATGGGAACATCTGGCAATCATACATCAAGTAGGTTTTACACTATGACTAACTGGCGATTTTAATAGGTATAAGGATGTAATCAATTATGTCTCGTGGGGGTGGTTATCGCGTCATGTCTCCTTCTTTTGAATCGTAACTAGGGTGAATCGCAGCCCTCTCCTCTTAAGAACGGTCATCCTGTCCTCCCGGAAGTGTTAGCAGTGGGTGAGCGCAGCACCCTGCCTCTAGCTGCGCCGCCGAATCCAACTCTGTTGAACACCTTTCACCCCGGTGTCGGTTCCCTTCCGGTTGTGTCCGCAGCTGTGAATACTGTTAGTGGTGAACCCGTCTCTGTTGGTGGTGATGGTCAGCAACTCATGCATCAACAGTACTACCAGGAACGTATTCAACGTCTGGAACGCGAACTTGAAGCCGTACGCCGACAGGCCTCCAAACAAGTTGATGTGAGTTCTCCACAAGCACCTATGGGCCTTTTCTCCATCGGGCTTCACTCAATTTGAGTCTGAGGCTATTTTCGGTAATTAGTAAGATGAACCGTTCGATTTCATCCAATGTGGTACAAGTTACGTTTACACTACGGCTTATGAAGCATTTACATCGCATTGTTATATGAATCTTTGCCTTAAAATAAGCCTTTTGCGTGTACTCTATAAATTCGGCAGAGTTTACTCTCGGGGGAACGACTTCCGCCCAACATGTAGGCGTTGAACAATATTTTTTCTCCATGCGAAACAATACCACTTTCTTCCACCAACATACTCTGCGGAAATGCCAGAATTATGTGTGCAATCCCGTTGCACCAGTTCATTTGATTCCTTTCCTCTTCTACATCTTTTAGATGATTGCTAGACAGATTATTTTTCCATGAAAAGTACAATCAACTTGTTACTGCTGCCAAAGTGGAGTACGCTTCTCTCGACAGCAATCTCCCTGCTTGGTCAATGGGGTGAGGGATGTTGGTGGCGTTACCAGCGGAAAAGTTGTCCTGTGTCCCTCTTCCACTGTAGTGATACCGCGTACAATGCCTCTACAATTAATCAAATTGTTTTGTGTGTGATTACCTAACGAGGGGTTATTATTTTCGGGCGCTTGAAACTTAAGTCTATTTTTGTGGCCTCTAGCGTGCACTCATCTAGTCACTTAATTTGGTCAGTTGCCCACGGTAGCTGAAGCCTAAAATTAATGTAATTTTAAGTCGAGAGTTCTTTTTTCACGACACACGTTTTATAGACACTTGAATGAACCAAATTCAGTAGGGTAAGGAATGAACTTGGCGAAATCCTCTGGTTGTATTTGTCTGATGCCATGCAGTCACGGAGCATCAGTTTTGGAGCATCAATTACAGAGACACGTGTTGTTCATGCTTAGCCTCAAAAGGCCAGCGTTACTGGCATTTTTGTGATTGAAATACGTCGTATCTACTGTTCCACAAAATGCTCAGATGCTGAACTGTACTGTCTTTTTCTGCATCGTTGCTTTTTATGCTTGTGCATTCCTCATTTCGTGTTTCTTTTCGGCAATTCACTCCAGATGATTACTGTTTAATTGCAATACATTATGATCTTGCGAATCCTTAATATTCAGCGGTGCAACACATCACCTAAGTATCTGGAACCGGCTTTTCTCCTATTGCGTTTTGCACTTATTGGACGTTAGCATATTTACTACAAGATCCGATTTTGGAATCAGCCAAATTTGGGCCTCACAAGACTCGTCCAGATGTGGAGTCCTCCTCACGGCATCCTAAAACGTGCTAGCTTTACTTACAAGGCAGTGTGTGAAGCTTTCATTTTAATTTTCGGACCGCGCTACGCCTTGCCTTATGGGTGTGTGTAAGAGAGCGAGAGAGACAAGCAGTAGGCCCTGCACACTGGTTTTCGTCATACCGTCCACAAACAGAGGCATCGGTTAATCGTAGTCGTCGTGAGCGCCCAAGTGCGAAATTGCCTGCCATTTCTGTGCCAGAAAAAAATGTATGCTTTGTGTACGCAGGTCTCGATAAACTACCAAATGGCCCGCTCCACGTGAGAAATTCATTCGTAAAAATTTCGCCTCATTCGCATCAATAAGGCGGGGATCACTCTTCATTCAATTGTTTCTTACTTTGGAAAGGTGTGACAAGTACCGGTACTACACCAAAGTAACCGCGTTTTTTAAAAGTAGTCTTCTATTTATTGAGCTTGGGAAGAACTTCCCAGTTCGGGTACCTTCTTTAATCATTCGCGAATTGTAAACAAGAGATGGGAACTATGTTTACGGCCTATAAATGCTTTTGTCTATCACACATTTTTGAAAAGCTGTTTTTCAAAGCTCGAATGTTATACCTTAAGAATGTGTAACATTATTGCTTTATTGTTGTCATCTTGTCAAAGCGCCAAATAAACTGGTGCTGACAGTTTTAGCGGTGTGAGCTCGTGCCTACGTCAAACTTAAGACAGGTTTCTGCGACAACTGAATGCTGATTTGGTTGTGGACTATCAGATCCCTTTTGAAGATGCGTCTCTGAGTTCTGCGACGAAAAACATTTTCCTCAAAATTGATACTACGATGACTTGAAATTATCCATTGGAATCTTGGATGACTCATAAGGTGCATCTGAAATGACGCAGAAATAAGGTTATCAGTGTATTGACAAAGTTTGTCACTGTTTAGCGGGTCGTCTTTTGATCTATTGTTATTTAGCTTAAAAATACCCTTTTGATTTCGAATTCGAATTTTACCTCCATATTTAGTGGATTCGATTGCTAGGGCAGGGAAGTCTTTTGGGGGCAGTAAGTGCTATGGAAACCAATCCTCTATATGCATGGGCAACGTGATTCACCAGTATCATTCGCGTTTTTTCCACGCACCCATTATTTTCTTACATTCGTGTCCAAAATTTGCTACCGTGTTGGATATGGTCAAATTTTTTTTAACACCGAACAAGTAGCACAAAATCGTGATCTATTGCAGAAACGGCACTTGTGAAAAGGTTACAAATAGCTTTCATTAAGCATAATTTGTATCAAAAAGAAATTTAGCCATATGGCTGTTTACATACCCTTCAGTTTGGACCAAGCTTTTTCGAATTACCAAGCATATGAAAGAATTGGCGACAGTAGTCTTGACAAAGCCTTGAAGTGGTGCTGGGCGTTACCTGCTTCAGAGGTAGTCATTAAGGCTACCTGGCTTTTTGTCAGGTTTGTGTACCTTAAAAACTAGGTGCTCTTTACACAGCCAAAACCTGAAGCAAGTGATATTTCATCTTCCTCTATAAGAGTGCCGCTTATCGCAGTCTTTTGGGAGTTGAGTTAATCCAATGGAAGTAATTAATAATGCAAGTGCAGAGTGCCGCATTTATTCTTCATAACCCTAATGTTTTGCGTTTCTCGTTTAAATAAGTGTACCATAGAAATATTCTACATTCCTCCTCTAAATACTTATTTCACTTACCGATATAGAGGAAAATACTTGTTTTTTCTTCTCTTGACGGTGTAGCTGCTTTGATTTTTATTGCTGTGCGTTTAGAGTTAATGGTCTGGCCGGTCTGATCGCATTTAGTTTCGCTAAGCCTTCATCACCAGAAGCTTTTATTTTTGTTGATGTGCTAGAATCACCGTTTTTTAGACAATTGCAAGCGGAAGACATTCTCCACTTCATTGAACTCAGGATTTTCGAGTTAGACTTGTTCATTTATTTCATTTTTCTACCTCGTTATTAACCGCGTTGTGCCGTCCATTAGATTCACCTGGTTAATTTGGGAATTCCGTCCGGCTGGTTGGCACATCCTTCTATTTACTTGCTGATTTGCTTGTCTTTTTTACTTCATTTGTGCACACTCCCGTAAGCGAGGCATTGATTTTAGGAGCACAGTTTTAGTTTATGTTGTCGCATTGTTGATGAATCTCCCCTATCCAGTAACCAAGAGTTTGGGAGGCTGATCGATGACTTGTTCGCATGGCTCGTATTTTGACACCACGTGTCGGACCAATCCACGTGAATCCAAAGTGGCAAACTATTGGGAAACCCGCTTTCATCGGTTAAATTAAATCATTTCAGTCCTTGTTTTCATGAGTTCACTTCAATTGAGAACTGCTTCAATAAGGTTAATTGTGCAACTTTGATTGATTTGGTGAATTAGGGTATAAATCGTTTTAACATAACAAAATTCGCCATTTTTGCATCGTTTAGGAGGTTGGATTGTGTTGACCATCTTAACCCATAGGTGAATCTATAAAAAACAGGTATGTCGGATGCTCCTTGATTGGCAGTGAATTTGATTGGTGGGATGAATGAACAGTTTCCATTGCATTGCTGATTTGTTGATGGGGGTATCAAACAGTAACTTTGATATTCACTAGAACAGTTGAGCTCGTGGCATTATTTGGCTGTTGCGAGTTGGCATGTTTAGGGTTCTTGAGATTTACTGTTTGCCATTTGTTCTGATTATCTTTGGGTCGAGCAAATAACAGCACCGCAAAATTAACTCTGCTTCATCGCTAGTCATACCATTTCCCAAACAATATACCCATAACTGTTTGAAAAGTGGTTTTTAAGTCCTCTGACCGTCAAACTGCCGAAGGTATTCCTCTGTTGACGGCTTTGTCCATTAACTATATTTTGGGTCTTTGATGGGGCTATCATTATAGGCTAACGGTAATGGTACCATAACATTTGTGACGCCTTATGCACTACCTTTTAAATGAACCTAAGTAGATGCATGCAGCATCACTTTGCTAAATAACATACATGGATCACAAAAAATCACAGCCAACACAGATGGAATTTCTTTTGCTGCTTATGCACAAATTTCATTCCCAGATTAATTGTCCTATGGCTGGAACGCATAACAAGAAAATATTCTCTTTTCTGAGCCTTGAAGCAGATGAGTAGAACGCATGCATTAAGGTGGTTTGTGCTTCGTAGAGGTTGCAATTTACGACAACTACCTCCATTCTCATGGGGACCTAACTAGCTGACTTGATACAGACATTAGAAAGTTGTTTGTTTATTGCCTTTGAGGCTGGCATTCTGAAGGAATTAGGGCTAGTGGAGACTCCAATTGGCCACCAATGATGTCCCAGTTTCGAGTGTATTTTTTAACTTTTTGTGGTGACTTCAGCCTGACGTGATGGTCCGATACTGAAGACCTTCGCTTAATTGTACGGTTTCTATTTGGACCACATCTGTCTGATTTTCGCATTCGGCATTTGGAAGTAAAAGTAATTCGAGTACGTTTACAGCGCTGCTAAAAGTCGCTTTAGCGTTCCAAACCCATCCCGGTCTTCGAACCGAAAAACGCACTCCTATTTCGTGTTTGCTTCAAATCTCTCCCATATGAAAAACCAAAACTACCACCGAATTTTCGAGGAATAAAAAGAACTACCGTAAATGAGAGGTTGTTTTGTCTGCTAGATGAGCGTAAACACTGGTCTCCTGAGGGAGGTTTCTTTTCACTACAGGTCTTTGTAATAATCGGCTCCTAATTTTGATACCTTGGTTGCATTTCATCCCTAGGCGAATTTCTGAAAGTCCTTTCGTCATTGAAAGTTTCGCCAAGTCTGCTGTGATGATTGACCATTCATCAGTGGAATTTCACATTAGTAAGATAGTAAACTTTTTCGAAAGCCTCATAAAGGCTGGCGCAGCCTAACGTTAGGCTCCTCTCTTAATGGAATTGTCTGGATTCTTTCGGTGGTCTGGTGTAAAGAAAGGCGTTTATTGCTGCCACTGAGCCATGACTTGTGCACTCTCCGCCATTTCACTGCTTCTGTTACATCCATTGCTCCTTTTTCTCAGCGCTCAAAATATGCATTGGTAATTTTCTATGACGTGTGTGAAATCCTAACCGGTCTGCCCAACTGTAAACTCCAAACTTCCACTTGATCTCTGCACTCAGACGCGCTTACTGTCTGTCTACACCGCATCGACCTGTGTCGGTGCGATAGTGGGACTTCCACCAAGTAGCTTTCTCATGTGACTCATTTCGTACCCGGGTCTCGGCCGTACTCCCCATCCCCACACACCGCAGCGATGAGTCATCGCGGGTGCCTTCCGTCCACGTTCCCCCCGGGTCGTCCCCGTCAAACATCTCAATACTCCCCTGCTGCTGGTGGTGAAACTTGACTAATCGTAAGCTTGTTGTCTTATTCGACTGAATTGTAAAATCGAGCAAGGACTCATCCAATTACGCATGATTGTACATTCAAACGGCCATGGAGAAATAGGCTCGGAAGTTTTTGAGTAACGGTCTCTTGCTTCGTTGGTATCTGTCCCTTAGTGAAGGGTAATTGATGCCCGTAGTAGGGTAAACTAACCCTATTTTCATTCGTGTGATGAGAACCCCGATTTTATCCGGAGTTATTTTATTCCAAATATAATCTTTAATTTTTGAATGAGAAACCACGCCTTTACTAATCCACAACTTTAATCACTTCTACTAGGTAAGCAATGATGTTTAGGGTCAATGGCTTGTTTTTTGTTTTGAGAGGCACTTTCAAAAATCCCAAAATTTTCTGATCGACACCGCCTGGCTCCGGTAAACGAGCGCTAAGCAACTTATCCCATCAAAAAAACTTGGGATTTTTTTTGACGGAAATTTAATCCTGTTGAGAATTTAGAACCACTTTTGGAAAGAGATAAATTCAATATTATTAAAGTCGTACATATGTAGGCAGTGCGTTGTGTGCTGTGGGAACTTCTCGCTATCCAGCGGATGAATGGATCATGATTCAAGCCAATTTCCGTTTACTTGTCTGTCCAGAAAGTATGGATTCTAAACACTTTTGAGTAGCAGTGGCCGTCAGGACCACTTCGAGATCCTGTACAAGAATTGCTACCATGGCTAGGTACCCTTACTACTATCTTTAGTACAGGCAATACCTCTACTGTTGTATCAACGTCAGAACGACTGCTGAAGGCAAGATAGTTAAAGATGATAACTGAAGGGTGCTTAACAAGCACAAAGCTTATTCGACAGATTCCTGATCTCTAACTCCATCAAACTAACGCGCTTGAATTGTGGCACAATCTAAGTGTGCTTGCTGTAAATTAGGCACTGAGGAGTTTTCATAATTGTGTTCGGCCAATTTTCAAGGCCGACCACGACCTGCGAGCAGCTCTTTATGCTTCCATTACATTTTCAGCAGCGCCGTTACAAAGATTAGTGGATGACCGAAACTGAGTTAGTTATCGGATATATGCTGTCTGTGTAATCGCAAAAGACACATGTATGTCTGGAAATGGATAAATTTATTGTTCGAATGGCAGCATCAGAGGCGAGCTTGGTGGTAGTTGTCATGGTAGCTAGTTACCCATATTCAGAAGGCGTGTCCTGCTGCATAGTCTGCCAGTCCCAGTTCTCCGATGAAGACCACCGACGTCGTGGACATACGTGACGGATTGGAGCGCGTGCACCTCGCGTCCTCGGATAGTGGAAGTGGTGCTAGTGGCGCTGGGGCCACCACGGGCACTGGGGGAGGTGCCTCCCTGGCGTACAAGACGCCTCTCCTCGGTGGCAGTGGCAGTGGGAGCGACACAGTGGAGCAGTTGGGAAGCGATAGCAGCGCCTTGCCCGACAGCACTGTGACACTGCTCAAGCTACACAATCGGCTGGGGCGAATTCTTCAGGAGGCCTGCGATCTCCACAAGCAGATTGGCCACCTCCTGGCTGCTACTGCCAATCAATCTGTCTAATAACTTTCATCTTCCTCACCTTCCGTTTCTTCGTCCCTCCCCTTTACCATCGCTTGAACCGCAAATCACGTTAAGTTCGCGAGATGTACTATGCTGTTGTTAGTCGTATGTTGCACAGTATTACAATATGTGTTCCGCCAACAGTCACATAAGGGGACAGTTTTGGAACACGCGCTCTCTCGTGTCGACATCCTCAAGGCACCAATGCAGTAAAAATTGAGGGTAACGCAAGGGGGTACCGTTCGCTATGAAATGTAATTCTTTAAAATCGCATGCCAGGACTGATGCCCAACCGTCGACTTTTGACAGACAAAGTTGCAAGCATCTCGCCATTTTGGTACGAGCCTCAGCAGGGTGACTGGATCCGGTTTTCCGGAGGGAGAGGTTCGACCCACCGCCTGCGAGAGCTAAGGCAAGATAACCAACGCTAGCAAAATTCTCGAATCTTACACCGAGCCCCCGCCTCCAAAGCGGCTGATTGGGAGAACTATACCAGATTTGGGGGGACGATACACCGACCAAAGGGCACAAACATAGACAAGCGAGGCTACGCCAGCGTTCTCAAATGGTACTCATGGTAGGTCGGCAGCACCGCGAAGTGCCACGTTGATAGTCGCCCGGAGGCGTAGCGCAACTGAGCTATCACCACTTCGGTGTTAACGTAAGGGACGGAAATGCACCCGGCGGCGTCGGGGCACCACACCGCAGTAGCGAAATCCGACCCAACGACCTGCGTTTGAATGCAGGTATGCCATCCCCCCTCACCCCTTGGAGGATTAAAGGAACGGGGGACGCACATAAAACGCCAAGAGCTGTCCTGGCGCAGCACGAGACCATTCTCGGGAAATTGGTTATGCCCAAAACAGTACGACGACCCTCATCATGACGGGAGTTCCACCATTACAGAGGCAAAAGATATATCAGAGGGGAACGGTCTATTGTAACAACAAGGCTGTGCGAGGAAGAGGGCATGGTGAGTAGAAGCGAGAAATGCGAGCTAATGTCGCTGCGATTGCAACAAAGCTTGTGACGAAGTGGGCACAAAAACGCGAGAGAGAAGCAAACCCCGAACTATACAAAGGGCTCTCGGCCACACGTACACATTAAGAATATTTGGAAGGAATTAAAGCCTATACCCACACTGCCCACAACCTCGAGGTTGGAAATACGCGGCCAAAATCACGAAGCCGCCTCCACAGGGGCTTGACGCCGAGCCTGAGCATCGAACCCGCCACGTGGATAGAATGAACCACGCGCACCACGACTGCGTCCACCTACAATTTGAGCGAAATATACTTGATGGGAAAAACGCCATACACGAAAGAACCAACCGAATTGAAACTAACCTCTGAACTGTATCCCGCCATTTCCGCGTCCCCTGCCGCCGCCACGGAAGCCACCTCTAGGCCCTGAACGCCCGCCGTTTGCTTCCCCCTCGTTGAAGGGTGGACGAGCCGGCCTGTGATCCCTAGGTTCTCGAAGATGTGCCAATTTACCACGAAGTGGCTGATGATCACGATGTCCATTTTGACCGCTAGGCGATTGCTGTGGTGGATGAGTCGGCGTTTTTATCAGTTCAGGGACCTGTGGTGCTTGTGTCCCGCGAACACAATCCGCCCACGACTTTGTCCCACCCACGGTGTACTTAGTAGCCTGTTGTTGTGCTAATTCAGCGTCCATTACAGCTTGCAGTGATGTTGGCTGTGACTGCGGTGGTTCAGGCTGTTGAGAAGCACCATTGACAGTGCGATTCGACTTCTGCTTCGGCTTCGACTTTTCAGCGTTAGTAAGTTCTGGTGGCGGAGGCATGGTTTCCGCTACCTTCGACATCGAGACCCCTTCCATCTGGGATTTTTGAGAACAGGACACAGACTCCGTAACGAGTTTCCGCTCACCATCATCGATACGATGAGCAGAAGCGGCGTGAGCCTGCGACGTAGTTGATACTCCCCCTAGCTGTTCCTTTGACACCGACGAAAGGGGCTGAACCGTCTGCGAGAAAGAATGCATGGCTGACTGGTCGCCGGATAAACGCAGAGAAGTAACTTGAGAAGCCTAAAACCAAATTAAAATAAAACCACCTCATTAGCCAACACGGAGGAGCAAGGGAAAAAAGTTAATGACATCAATCTTGAAAAATCGAGGGCACTAAAACTCCCCCAAATCAGAACAAATAACCGTATGCAAAAGATAATATTCAACAAAATATGATACGCAAAGACGATAGAACAAGAAAGCAGCCCACCTGAAGAAAGTTAAAGCTAGTTTTGAGTGGGTCGATGACGCTATTGAGAATAGCTTCAGCTGGTAAAAATGCTCCCGCAGAGGAGGGAGAGTTTTCAGACACCGCCGCCGGCTCGGCATTGCAAACGGATGCCGCTTTAGACCTGGCAGACTGATCCGCTTCAGATGATTTGGGATGCTCAGATACAGTTTTATCTTTACGTATCTCACCAAAAGGTGAAATAAGAGCAGATCGGACGAATTCGTTGGAGAGAAGATCTAGGCAAATTTGCCGCAGCTCGGCAAAAGTTGCTGAACGCGCCTTCCCACTTTTACAAATTACAGGCGCTTCTACACCATTTGCCAGTTTAAACAAGTATTCCGCGGGTCGCTTGAATATGTTTGAAGAATCCATCTCGTCCATTTTAAAACCAATGGGTGGACGAAGAGTAAAAACCTTCGATGCACTTTCTAACACCCTCATTTGGTTCGGAGAAGAAGCCTTGGTAATGGCTGCCTTTACTGCGGGCAACTGAAGCTTTGAGAGTAGCTCTAAGATTGGACAGAGCTTCCGAAATGTATCAATGGTGTACTTCTCCCGCAAAGCCACCATCCGAGTTTCATTCTCCTTCACTACACGATCAACCTTAGCTTGCATCTCGGTGATAACATCAGTCGTCTCCTTCAATGCATCAACCTGTTGGCACACAGAGTCATATTCCGCAACCGCCTTCTCTTGATCGGAGGTTAGAGAGCCTCCATTACGTAACGTCTCCTTATAAGATTCCAACCTTGCCTAAAAGAATAAAACAAAGCCCTGAAACTACCTTGCGCTTAAGAAGGTTTCTTTGCTTCTTCTCTAGATTGCAAGCATACTCAGCCATCACAACGGTGGGAGAAACGATCTCTCCGGACATTTTCTCTGATGCACGTAAGCAGACGACCAATCGCGCCGAATTGGGGAAAAGCTTAAACAGCTAAAACAATGCCGCAAATTACATTAAATGACAAACATTTCTGTAGGTGGCACAAAATTGTAAAGATGCTTTATTTATTAATGTTTTTGATACAGTAAACGATAGCTTGGTCTTAGGCATGCAGTTGGGACCCATGCAGTGAAGGTTTCTACTAAAGGAATATCGATATACGAATATGGCCATGTTTTGCAAAAATTTTTAGCAATGACCTAATAGTTGCATAATTAAATCATGCTTCTTACCTTGTTTATTTATGTACTGGTTAATCATGCTTATAGTTGACACGTTTGTTGTATAACTTATCCTGGATGCGTCCTTTTTTATCACCGAACGGAAACCCAGATAGTTGTTAAAGCTGCGAAAAAAGCATGTCTTATGTGAGATTGACCCGACTTTCTGTAGCTCGCGACTGTGCGGACCCACGCCACTGTGGATTTAACAACCACACCCAGAGCTCAGCCTTAGCAACTGTAGCAAATAGCATTGGCCCAACCTACTGGCTACAGAGCGATCCAACGCGACGCACCAACTCGCAACCCCACAACGTGCTAGAAATTTGCTGCGCAAACGGCCCCGCATCGCCAATGCATGCTTGACAGAAAAAAGGCTACGAAGGGCGACACCCTTCACTGTATGTCAGTTCAATCCTTTTTGCGTACACACGTCATCTTCAAAACATTTACGGAGGGGTAAGCACCCTAAGTAAGAATTGAGAGGAGACAGTGGAAGCCAATCAACAAAATTTTTTTTGCAGTTACTTTGCTGACTGCGGATGTTGCTCGTAGCTCCAGATGGTGTCTGCTGGGAGCTACGAACCTGGTGCGAGAACTGCAAACTCGTCGACAAGGCAGAATTTGAAACGTCATGCAGCTCACTGAGGAATCGTTTGGAAGCGTTGCAAACTGGAGCAACAGGACCACCATCCCACACGCAATCAAAGTCTCCCACACGCCGCTCATCTCCATTGAGTCGGCCCTCCATGTCAACAACATTTAAGGTGTCACCCAACAGCCTAACCTGCAATGAAGAAATACCAATTTTAATAAGTTATAATCTTAGATGGAAAGAAGGAATTGCCGGTTGATGACGCGCAAATGTGATGGATACAGACTACTGAGAATTTGAAATTCCGAGTCCAGCTGAGGTAAAGTCCAATCAGAGTTTAATCGAGACTACAAATTGGAAGATGGAGAGCGTAAGAACGCATCAGAAACCATGCAACTACATCTCCCAATTTTGTATAAGGCGCTAAACCATGACATGCTAGTGGCATTAAAGAATATGTAGAGTTCGGACCGCTCACGCGTTTTTCACTGGTTTTAACATAAAAAAGCCGTAGAAAAAAGAAAGTACACTAGCCACTGATGATAAATGGCCACGAAAGTACAGTTCTACTCTAACAGAGGCATGTGAAGGTATAGGAGGCACGCGTGTTACCTTTAAGGCGTAGTCTTCATTGGAGCTTGCAGTCAAAGATGGCGAGGCATTTATTTCGAGAAGCCACGGTTTGAGAGCGTTGTCTACAAGGATGTCGTAGCCGTAGAGCTCAAAGCAATGCTTGTCACTGATCATTGCCTTCTGAACACTCAGTAGGCTGACAATGAAAATTGTATCAATTTCCCGGAAGAGCTTGATCACCTATTGAAAAGCGCAAGGCATGATAAGACCCAACCAAAATGAATGAATGAATACCAGTTCTATTTTGAGGTTCAACGAGTAGCCTGACAAAAGCCACATAACCTACCTTTTCAAATCCGTGTTTTGCTAGCAGATAGCGTCGAAGACGGCAAATAGACCACTTGCAGCCTTTCATTGCATCATAATCAGGCGCAGTTTTCTGAATAGCGACGTTAGTCAAATGGACGTCTGTTTGACAACTGTAGAGAAAATATTGCTGGCATATGTCTTAAGTTTGAGCGATGATTAAAATCCAGCAAAGGTACAATTCGATTGGCAGGTTTCTGGGCTGAAACTAAAAGCTTTTTGAAAAGTGAACGTGGAATAAAAAACCAATCCACAACGACCGAAGGACGCGTTCAGAAGTAACGAAGCACTTTGAAAGGATACACTGGTCATCGATTGATTCCATGGAAAATCCGACGTTCGACAACCTTGCAAAGCCATCTCTGTAAACCCAAGCTTTCAAGGGTTGGAACTATGAAACCAAATAACAAAACTAGGCACCTATGGGAAAAAGTGGCATTAAAGATTACGAGTTGATAACAGCTATGGTTGTCTTAGCGTTTTTGATGCAGATATATCTTGCAGAAGACATGAATTTTGAAGTTTGAGAAGAAATGTATCAAGAAGAACCCCACATCTCGCTAACCAAATGAAACCTACAGAAGTGACAAGCACGTAAACTCGCAAATCGAATTTCCTCCCACCGATCAAATACGGATTGTCAATATAGCGCGACACCACATAGTGTTCGGGCAGTTCTTTTGCGTCCACATCAGTATTACCTTCACTCTAGACAATAATGGTTAAAACGCAGAAGCAATTACCTTTGTGACGTAGTTAGGAATTCTCCCCCTTTTCCAGGCTTCAATATCCTTCAATCGTCGAAACAAGAAAATTCCCTTGCCTTGAGACCTTGCGACAGGCTTCATAATCCAAATTGAGCCAGGATTTCTTCTAAATTCCTCTAGAAACATATGATACTCCATCTGTACAAATCCATGAAAGGTTATTAGACATACCGGTAGTTCGAAAGTTGTTGGGATGAAATCAAATCTATCCACCAAGAAGATAGAATTTAAAAAATGACCTACGTATTCATGTTCCTGCATCCTGTTTCCTTTTCAATTTTCTTTTTTGCCCGCTTGAGGTTTCTAACCATCAAGTTCTTTCTAGTAAGCTAAAAGTTGAAACAAATAAGTTTGAAACAAAGGTAGACGCCCACCGACTCAAAAGTAACGCTAATAATAAGCCAACAATACCTCGAAGTGGTTACGGAAATGACATAATCGGACGTGATCAGCCAGATATTTATGATCAAAATTGTCGCGCATCCACTCAATTGTACACCAGAAAAAATCAAAATTTTCGTCTTCACTATATAATAGAAATCGAAAGGTGAGGATACGGCCCAAGCTCCTGCCAGCCTCTATTTCTCAAGACATCCCGAATTGTGTTGTTGAAAGAGCAGCGAAATTTAATTGGGCTTGGAGAACACACGATTGAAAAAACCAGCACACAAATACCTCTTCAATTCAGGATCTTTCCTAGAAATAACCTTTGTGGATTGCATAATGAACTTCCAACACCTAATTAAAGAGTCATCCAGTTGCGATGAGCTACCAAGTGCACACATTGCGCGTTCAGTCTGCTGTAGGACGAACATACCAAACAAAAATTCTTAACTATTTGCCTACAAATTATAAATCATCTGATACAATCTCATGAAAAAAATGTGGGCATAGTGAGCAAGCAATTACCCCTGCGCCATTTCTGGCTCATGACAAGAACTTTATAAATTGTAATAAAAGATATGGTCAACTGTGCTCACCTCGATATATAATGAAATAAATAAAATCCTCATTCAAAGACACTTATATAGTCTATATTATGAATAAGTCCAACCATTTGAACACTTTTAAGCAAGAAACTTTAAAGTGGGCAAATAGTATAAAGCAAAATATAAAATTTTTAATCGATTAGCTGTCAGTTTTTGACTCTTTCTTCGTCTTTGTTTGCCTACCATTTTATAAGTCCATTAAAAGGCGCTCGCGAAATCAGTCTCTCTGTGGTTGTTCGTTCTGGCTCTAAATTTTTGTTGGCTTTGACGTTCTGACATTTTATTGATTTGAAGTCAGGTACTTTCGCGATATGTGTTTGGCGTTGCAATGTTATTCACGCTTTAACCGCGTAGGGTTCAGTCGTTTGTGGTCTTTAGTTAGAGAACCTTTTACAGTTTTGAAATTAATTGTTTTGTTAATTTCCTTTGCCGTGGTAACGTTACGATTCATTTGCTTATGTATTTGGCAACTAACACATTTGGTACGCTGCGGCGTTAATCATATTTTTGCCTCTTGATACATTGTATTCCAGTAATTTAGAAACTTAATTTTTGAAGCCGTATCTTTTGTTGTAGATGCATGCTTCGGTACTGAGTTCACTTTCAGATGCAATTCCATCTCTTCGAAGCTACTGTCAAGTTGAGGGACTACAATTTTTTCAGCGAATTGTTGATGAAACGGGCCTTCCACATGAGCGCTTGTTTCATGTACAGACCACTGTAACAAAGCGGCGAAACAAAATAATCTCCGTTATTTTTGATGGTTTTGGCCACTCCATTAAAGCCGCTAAGAGAAACTCTGCGCTTACTGCTTTATCTTCCTTGAATGAGCAGAATGAATTTGCCGCTGATGTGTCGGTGTGTTTTTTTCACAGTGGATCTATATAATTTTTCGACATTATCTACTGACATTTTTTTCTGCTTGATATCATTTAAAAATGTGAGTGCCTCACGCCGTATGTTTCTGCGATTGTCTCAAATTACCAACTTCGTGACAATTGAATTGCTATGGAACTCTAATGCATCATCCTAAGTTGCATCTGTTTTTCCTGACTATCAGATATTCTTTTCAGAATCTGTTCCAAGTAATGTATTTTGGCTAGTGTGGAGGCGACTTTCAACCCCATGTTCTCATGAATAACTTATACTTTTCCAGCATTAAGTAGCATATTTATTACCAGAACTTTAATGGTAATTCCGCCGTACTGTAGCGTTGATAAAGCTATCTAGATTTTAGTTGATGTTTATTCGATCTCTAACAGCGTTTGAGGTGATTGACATTTTTTCGTAGAATAACCACAGATTTTTGTTGTACCGGAATTAATGCTAGTGCCATTGTTTTTGTCCCATCTGTAGCTGCTCATTTGTATTTGATGATGAAAGTAATCTCAACCTGTGTTGACTATGCCTTATACCATTTTAATTTTTACTATGATTCTATTTCATTGTTGGTTTGTAGGCGAACTTTAATAATTTGGAGTCTATACTAGGTCCTTTTGATACTGAACTTTTGCCATCAAAGCATTCCTATGCGGACTTAATCAGGTTGGGGAGGCTGTTCAAAGTACCGGTACGCCTATTTAAATCTGGGCTAGATCACTGTGTGTCATTTTGCAAATGCGAGTTCCTCTCGCCGCTGGGATATCAGGAAGCGAGTTTCAAAGCCCTGAGCGTAAGTGTCACCCTTTCTCGTTTGCGTGCTCTGATAACTTATATGTGACCAGTGGTTTCGAAGGTCGATCAGAAGTTGAGAGACGTTAAAGTCTTATCACATTAGAGCTTCTTTAGCAGATTTCCATTAATGGGTATATTGGCCATTGAATTCCCCATTTGGCATTTAAACAGGGGATCTGAGACCGTGTAATTCCTTAATCACGTATTACTGATTTGTTTGCAGCAGAAAGGCTTTGCCAAACTGCATGATCAGATTTAGGAGTAAAAAGCTTGTAGAGTAAATGGACTCAAATTTCCTTAGCCTGCGTTGATCTTTGTATGTTTTATGACTAAGGCGATTCGTGCACTGGTAGAAATGATGGAAGAAATTTCCGTTCAGAGTTTTGTTTGGAAACTCGGTGTTCTTGCACGTCTTCAGGGTCTTCCAATATCTTACGAAGTTGTGAGTCAAAGACGTCTACTAGTTACTTTTTTTCCTTCGAGTTAAACTCAAATTAGAATTTTTAGGTGGAACACGTTTCAAAACGACAATTTTCTGTATCTTGTGTCCTCCCTCCACTCACCAGAACCGAAGGATCTGCAAAAAGTGTGGAACGGGCAAAGGAGCTCGCTGCGCGTCTGATGTTTGAGAAACTTAAGCGTGGTGATAGCGCTGGATCTTCCGCATTTCACAATTCAATAAAGGTAGCCTATAAGACAGTGTTCTAAATTGGACGTTTTGAACAAAAACGGACCCATTTTTGTGTGTTTTAGCCTCCAACGGCATATCGAAGACGAGGCAATTGTGCTTCACGGGGTAATCTGACGTACACAGGTTCTCTCCATCCTGTTGAACGTTTGGAGCTCACCCAGCGCGTAAACGATGAGCCACCGCCTGTTTACACGATGGAGAAATTGTTGCCTTTGTTTCCTGCACCACTTTTGCGTCAAGGCGGTGGAACTAACAAACCAAATCACAGATCGCTAAAATTCCGTTGTTCCGTGAGTTTTTTTTGGTCATTTGACGTTAAGGACAACTGACTGATCTATCTAAACTAAATACGAATAGCTACAACTTTGGTTTTTGTTGGTAGTGCAGACTGGGCGAGCTTGTTATTCGAGGTGCTGCGTGCAACAACAAGCGTCTGGCCAAACGGTCGGCAGCAGAGAGGGCGTTGCAAGCAATAGGTATCAGCCCCTACCCTCAAACGGCACAGCCGGCTTTTTCGTCTCTTCGGGACCTTCACTACTCCGCTCCAGGTACCAGATTGCTTGCGTTTTGCACGGGGTGTAGATGTACTCCAGAGCAGTGGCGCCGCTTTGGTGTGAATGCCGATGCATGGGGCCCTCAGCATGTTGCGTGCGTCAATCAATTTCTGGCTCCACTTGCATGCTCATATCTCCTGGTTCATACCACAGTGCGTTTATTTTATTTCACGCGTTTCTAATTAAGTGTCCAGCTACAACTGTTTATTGAGTCTGTTGCTTGCAATTGAACTGATTGATTAAACTTCATTCCCTCAATCAAAGTTTCGGCTTTTTAGAAGTGCAAGGTCAACAGGAGGAAACTGAAGTAAGTTAAACTTCTCAAGGAGGAAGGAGTATAGTGAAATGTTGGTATTAATAAAAACTTAGTTGATGTAGCAGTATTTTGAATACATAAGAATATTTAGTTTTGACCCATTTCCAGCTTCTAAAATTTCCTCGACTCTCCTTGAGAAACACTGTAGATCGGCATTAATCATATGGTTTCAGGTGTTGCTTTGACATTATTAGGATTAATTTATTAGCACAATTCCGTCTGTGCGTGTTTTTGCGTTAATTGTAAATTGTCCTTCACAGGATACTATGCTATGCCCATTTGCAAATTTGTCCCGTCTTATTATAGGATTCGCTTGTCACGTTTTCTTGTGCGGAGGAAATTCTTGTATTCGAAGTGACGAAGCAGTCAGATGTAAAATCTAATTTCAAGTCTTCCAAGGGAAGGTATGGGTTTGATCTGTATAATGGTAATTTAATTTAAGGTTCAGCCACCAGAGACTTGCTCATAAGCAGGTGGCATAGTCAGGCCCTAATAAGTAATGAAATACCATCGCCTTTGGACCTAAGTTAAAAGCTAATTGTGTTTTTGTTACAAATTGTGCCTCAGTAGTAATCTTGGTTATTGAACGTCACATAGAAAATTACTCTAGTTGCTTTCTCGTAGTGGCAGCCAAACAATTGTCCGTAGGCATCATTTAATTTGTTTTTTTCAACAATCTAGATCGCGAAGCGCCTCGCGACATGTTGCTTTGTATTCGATGGCGAAAAGTGGTAGACGCTGTCGGTCAGTTGGAATAGACACATTTGCGTATGGACTGCAGCAGTTGGTGAGGATACGTTCATTCCTAATTTCCCACTCTAGGCTAATGTGGATACCATCGGCAGGCATAACATAGAAACCAATGAACTTAATAAAGGCAAGTTTCGATAAGGCTTTTATATGATGCTTTTGACACCAATGAATAGCGTTTTTGCATCACAATTTATCCTGAAAAAAAATAGTTTGAAGTTAAGACTGTGGCGAGAATACAAGAAACGTTTCTTTCACTAGGAAGTTATCTCGATTGGAAATCGGAGAGACATCAGCTCCAAATTTTTCGTCAGGAAGCTGTCGCCTGGCAATTGCTTGCACAACTCAGTAGTGTGCTTGCATCCCAGAGGCCCAATGGTAGCTCCTCCGCTACCCCAGAATTTGTCAGTCCGGACGCACAGTTACTACAGATGTGCAACCGTTTCGGCATTCCTTGCAAACTGACCGAACTCCCTGGATTTCAGTTTACTGAAGGTGGAACTCCAGTATTTCATGTCAGTCTCTTTTCGCCCTCACGTTTAACCCAGTTGGATTGGTGTTGACGTTCTAAAGAAAGTGAAGTGTCCCAATGATTGCAGGTATCTTAAGGAGGTTTTTAACCTGTAGACAAGAAGATTTCATGACTCCGTGGATTTGGGCTGCGCGTTCCTGCTGCAAATAGGTAGAAATCATTCAGGTTCTCTTCGTTTGCCACCTGCTATTGTTTCGCAGAAGGGCTATTGGGCGTCAAACAAAGGACCAATTCGTCTGCAATGTCAACACAATGGCAGAGGTGGTTGCTTTTTATCTGCTGCCAGGAATAGAGAAAATTGCAGGAGGAGTTTGGCGCTGTATGTTCTGCGAGGCCTTTCAGATTTTTCACAGTAATTTTGTTTTATTCGGAAATGCAAGGTAATAATAGACTGGTTATGAAATGATTCGACCATGTATGTCTTCTCCGGACTTGCCGCTAAGTTTGCATTGGAAAATTTTATTTTGCGAGCGGGATAATCTCGGAAGAACTCCAACTAAATATGAAGTTAAACTATTTTTAATAGAAGTGTTTTATTCATCTTTGTTAAATTGGCTCCAGTAATGCTTCCACTATTGTGATTCTGAAATTACCTGCTGAATGGAATGATTTGACTTTGGATTGCTTTCTTGTCACTCATGGGGACATGAGGGACTAACAGAGCTTTGCCATGCTTAATAGGAACTGCCGAAGTCCACTTATGGACAGAAGATTACTTGAAGTTGGGGCCACACTGAATGGAGGGTGCTATTTGGGGTGGAGGTAATTTAGTTTTTTTTCACGACTTAAGTGGCATCCGGTTTATGAGTTGTAATTTGGAATGGTACCGCAGAAATCCCGGTCGGAATACCATGGAAGTTGACGATTTTTAATGCTAAGTGAAGATGGGGAAGATACGGTCGGAGGATGGATTTGGAGACTCAAACTTTTGAAAATGACACTGGAGAAAACCATAATAAGTGGTGCCAATGTTACCCTGCAGTCTTTTGTGCGGATTTTAGTAGCCTCTGCGGCACTTAGCCGGTGTGTGAGGAGATGCAGTTCATTTTATGAATGACAATTCGTCCAAGGTAGATGAAGGTTATCGGTCTCAAGTATTTCAGCTGCACCGAAAATTAACTCAGAGATCAAATATTTTGTTCTTGCTGATCGTGTGATTCGCATGATCTCCTAGACTCCGGTCTGAATTTTATCGGTTAATATACGTAGGGCAAAGAGGAGCTAGGCGCCAAATCTAGTTCTAACTGGTGGGCCAAGATAGGAGACGATTGAGATTCTAGGCTGTTGAGCCATACCTTGCACAACTTGAAGTGGTTGTTGTTCATTTGGACTTAGTAAAAAATTACTCTATTGAGCGATTTTATGGGGGCGATAAAAGATTGCACTACCTTTGATAAATTACGAGACTCCATGAAGACACTGTGGCGGCTTCATGGGGAGGTCATCGTGAATTGAAGCACAAATGTTCTGGTAACAGATTGATGCTTGCTAAAGCATAAAATTTACTAAAGGACGTCCTTGACCCACTGCAAAGATAGAGGTTGCGAATCCTACCTGAGAGGCTGAACGAGTTGTCCACTTGTAAAGCAACTGCCTGGACTTGACAGTACCAGTAACTCGGTTGGCATGCGAATCTGGTTAAGAAAGTAACCTTATTTGGTGTACTTTCGGTGCAGGAGACTTGACAGCAACTTGGGAAGCGAACAGCGTCTTGCGTGCGGGTTTTTGTACGCGCCTTCCCGACACTGGGGCCGGACGAGCACTTACGCATTATGCAAACCGAATTTGTCTGATTTTTACGCAATAAGGGGAATGAATTTGCATTTCGAAACTAGGACGGATGTTGCTCAACTCGATCGTCATTTTAGTTTCCAACGTTTTTGCAAAGTTCAAAATCCTTACTGTAATATTCGCATTAAATTGAGGCGCAAAAGGGCTAATCAGGTGTATAGAACTGCCACCATGTCGTAAACGTGGTTGGTTAGATTAATCAGCTTTATGGGATTTTATTTTTTATTAGCCTAAATGAATGTTATTACGATTGTCAAATATACAGACCGTTAGTTATTCAGTTTTCAAACAGTCCAGTTTTGGGAAATCGGTAAGGCGAACTTCTTGTAGATTTACTGCGGATGTCCAAAAGGGTTGAGGGGCCACCCAGCAAAGGCACACAAGATAGGCCTTAGTACACGAGGAAATAGAAAGAAGAGTTTGAAAAATTATTTTGGGGCTTGTACAAGTGGGGAGGATATAGGGCGTGTAAATTCCTCTTGATGACAACAGCATTGCGATGCATTTAACCTGTAATCTGGTTAAGAGTTCATATCTTATATGACTATTAGGTAGGTCCCTTCAGTCAGCATTGAGGGCCTTGGGCATTGCACTTGACCTTACTTCGTTTTGAGAAAGTGTAAATCAAAAGCATGAACATAGCTTTTAGCTGATGGGTACCGAGTTTATGAACAAGCGGACATTACTGAACTCCTCCCTGAATCTCGATAGCCTGCCAACTTCCACCTTACTTCCAAAACAGAATTTAAACCACAGGTGAAGCGGTAGAATACGGAATCTGCCACAGAAATAAGTGGCTGTAATCAAGAAAGTTTGGCTATCCGTCCTTTAATGTAGCTAAGATTGTTTAATCCATTCACCATTTCAATTCTCAAGACTTTTTGAAATTGGCCGTTATAGGTGATCGTAAAAGAAAAGTCCTGTTCTGGCGCGCTGATTCTAGGGCCAAACGCGTATTTCAACCTACTGAAGGCCTCTGGGAGGCTAAAGGTATGGTCTGGAGGATCGGCTCCGGCAGGCGAGTAATGCCGGACATCCAAATTGTCTCCTTTATTAAAATCGAGAGACAGGCATACAACGTATCGCACCTTTACGATAAGTGTGGGCCTAGAACACAACCATTCACTGCACCATGCACGCTAAAATATTTTTGCGTCCAGGACTTCAGAGGTAAATTTATGCAGCTGTCTTGTCTGATTGTACTGTTTCATTGAGAAAAGTTCACGGCGCAGGTATGGACAGCTTGCAAGAAATAGATTTTGTAAATGTTGTTATGACCATCTTGTTTTGCTCTAACATAAGAAAAAAGACTTGTCTTGGATAAAATTTCACGGTAAATTAAATAGGTTGCTTTAATCTTAATTTCCCTTATGGGCAGAAGGTTACTGAGTCTTTTACATAAAAAGCAAAACAGTGGGTATTCCAAAGGCCACGGTAATTTGGGCATGGCCAATGTTACCTCGGCCGGGTGGTCTGGTCTCTGGAGCATGCCATCGGCTCCAACTCCCCTCTGTTCGGTGAACACATATGTATGCTTATTTGGCCCAAGCTGTGTGCTTTTCTTTGTCTTCAAGGAAGTCTGGAGACGCTATAGTAATTTGCGCCCACAATGTACACAAATTTAGGCATTCAAAAGTGCCGTCAAGTTTTTTGACATAGACATGTTCAACAGATGTGAAGTGCAATTATTATGAGAACTGTTGCGTAAATGCCAGTTGGTATCAGGCATTGCCAAAGCTTGGAATGATGAGGTTGAGAATCCCGTGTCACCGTATGGGTCACACTGATTGACCTTTGTTTCTTCTGGCCGCCGTAGTGGCGGTGTTTTGGGCGGACAGGACGAGTGGCATGCGGGCTTTCCTTTTGCTGATGCACTTCTTTTCGCGGATGTTCATTAAGACCACCTTTTCGCATCAATCTGAGGTAGCCTCTAAGGTTCTATGATGCTATGACATTAATCCGTCAGGTTTCTGGTCATAGTGCATCATTTGTCCAAATGCAATTAAACGGTTGCTTTTATAAGACATCGCCGACATTAAGCCATGTAGGAACTTAGAGAAAGCTTGGGTTTCCACAACCCTTACTTTCCATTGAACTTCAGTAGAAGTAAACATCGGACTCATTTGACTTCTGCAGGTGTCGTCTCACTACTGCAGAGCAATGCAGAAAAGACGACGCGGGTGGCCGGTACAGTTTTTTGCTCCTCTTCTGCGTTGGCATGATTTCTGTGCATGATACGCTTAACTGCAGAAGTACTAATTTATTCTCAAGGGACTAGACGACGTCGGACATATCGTGTCACACTATTAGCAAATCATTAACGAAATTCCCATTACTCTACACCAGCCCGCAAACATTAAAGCACTGCAAAATGTACAGAAGTAGGGAATGTCCAGTAAGGGTCAAGGTTGCTAGGTGTGAAAGCAGTCTTCCAGTCTCCGTTACGCTTCAAGTTGTCTTAATAATAGCATGGGTAAAACTGCTGCTTTGTATAACGGAAGAGGAATACTGCTTACTGGTTACTTCTGGGACGCGGTGTGCGTTCGAATGTAAATGTCACGCCCTTTCGAGGCTAATTTCTTAAAGGATATTCAAAGCCTTGGCGTGCTTTTGAACTCATCGTTTCATTTGACAACAAACCAAAAGTCGTTCGTTTTTGACCAGTCTTTGTGCACGCCTTTTCAATTGTGCCCTGGTAGAAGTACATTTGGGACTTTGAAGGAGAACTAGCCGCTATTGAAAAGCACAGGCTAATACATTTGCGTATCTACAATTCATTGTCGAAATGACAGAAGGAACACTCAACTCTTGAGCCAAAGGGCCGTAAGCGGCTGCAACAATTGAACGGTGGAAATTAATGAGCCCAGATGCCATAGCGACTAAAGGATTGCATTCACTTAACTGCTTGGGCATCATGACTAAGCAAGCAGCATTTGTGCACTAGAAGATAGTAAGTAAGTAAGTAAGTAAGTTTATTCTTGCAGTAGAACCGATATGGTCTCTGATCCGGTGAGTGTGCATGTGTTAGCACAATGCTACCAAGCAAACTTTGGGTGAAATTCGACTACTCATTTTTGCAGAACAATATTTATCCGCTTTGCAAAATATGGGAATGAAAGGTGTTTAAAATAACTGCAATGTGTAACTGGTTTAACTCATGGATGTTTGTACGCGTAGTTACCCGGATACACAATCGTCACGACTTTGACGTTTTTGTTTTCGCAACAAAGTATTCGTCATTAAAAGACTCTCAAAATCCTAGTGAATGAGGTTCTTACTACGTAATCGTTGTGACTCAAGGAAACGTCACAAATCAGCCTATATTACTTCAGAAGTAGTGTGCATGGCTGACTGTGGCGCATAGCGAAACAGAAACGTGGGTATACGATGGTGCCGATACCATATCCCAGCATGGATTTTTGCTTCGGCTGCGAAATATGAGCCGTGTTGTAAGAAACGTTCCCCCAAACTCCCACCTCTCAAAACCTAGACAGAATTTCACTCTTCCCTAAACTATGATTAAAACCGACTACAACGCATTCTTGCAATATACAGTTGCGTTTTATTGTGAAACGTTAGCAATGCGATTTCATATTTCGAGAAGAGTATGGTCACTCCTGTGCCAACACGTGGACTGTCGCATATCAACCCAGTTAAAAGTCCACATTACAAGTTTTGTGGCTTTTCAGCATTTCTACGCATTCCATTACAGTTAGCAAATCGACGCTGACGTTTTAGAGTTTGTGAAGCTCACCAGTTGAAATTCTCACTCAACCAGGTTCCTCTCTGTTACTTAGGTCCAATTTTTTTAGTGGGATTTACATCCGAATACTCTGTCGTGCTGGAAATATCCCCATTCTTTTCACTAAAGGTTGACTACAATCGGAAACTGTCAAAAAACCTGTCTGATATTTTTCACCTTCATCATTCAAATTGTAGAACGCTTTTAGAACTGGCTGCCGTTATTTCATAACCATTGCCTTCGAATTCCACAATTTTCGGATGTTCATATTGACGATGGGTAACCCATCAGAGATGGTGCTACAATATCAACTACAATGCATATCGGGTCGACAGAAGAACAGAAGACCACGGCCTCTCGAAGATAACGTTATGTGGACGACTCATCCAACAAACACTCATATCAAGCATAGGAAGTGCATGCCACCATTTGAAGACACCGCTTTTGGGGAAGTAAAGCACTTTACTGAACATTCATTTTGTCAGGTAGGGAGCCTACTATCCCACCCACTTTGCATTGAAGATAAGTTGGAGAGATCGCGCCCACACTCCACTACGTCAGACTCGAAGACCAAAAAAGCATTACTACGACGCCAAGTTGTGGCTAAAATGAGGACTGCTTGCGCACAATTTGAACTCACTCGCCACACTCTACAACAAATATACTACGATCCGAGTTCAATACTTACGAAATAAAATCGAAGTAGAAAAGAGGTAGAAAGACGAGTTATCCCAGCTCAGGAGTAATACAGCATCCAATTTGATGGCACCCATAATCCTATAACAATGTCACTATTTGGCCATCACATTAATCCCAATGAGCGCTTGACATCAACTTTGATCGGACAAGACACAAAGCAAAATGATTTGGGTAACGTGCGAGGTGTACAGGTGGAATACCAAGAAGCATTGTTCTATTAAAATAACCAAGATCAAGATAACACGTCGGAAGAAGTGGGCATACAAAGGTGAATGGGAAAACAAGCCAGAATCTCAAAATGTGAATCAATGGTAACACGAAACGTTTGAGAAAATTCAAATGAGTAGTCCCAATGGTGGCCCTTGTAAAAAGTGTCGAAGTAAAAGGGCAACCTGAAGGATTTTAGAAGACAGATGAAAGTCCTGAAATCTCGATTATTCCACGGTCGGTTTTCGTCGCACAGCTAGGTAAAAATGCATAGCGTTCAAATTAATGCACAAATATTACACAAAACTAGCTAGAACGTAAAGCGCTTGGAAAGAAATTTCCCAAATATAAAACTACGTCAAATAAGGTCATGGATCTCCGAAGCAAACACTGGTGATAAAAATGTGAAAAAACTTTTGTAAATTGACTTGTGGTGCGCTATGGACTAAAAACCATAAACTAGCGAATCAATGTAAGAGCATACTATTAGACACAAAAAGGACAAACAGGAATTGGTTAGTGGGATTGTATGAAGACCTACCTCATAGGGTGTAGCAAAGACGAGCAACTTGGGAGGGGAAGGGCAGCGCCTGAGTCGAGCAAGTGGTATTGTCCATGTTGGCCACAAGTGTGTTACACCATTGTGCCCAGAATCAAGCCAAGTCAACGACACTACTTGAGAGGTTAGGTTAACATCAGAGAATTCTGGAAGGTCGAAGAACATTCCCAACTCGTAGAGAAGCTGGGTGACAACAGAGCCACCCTTCGAGAAGCCAATGATGACACAGGGCAACTCGGCGGAGGCACCATTAACAGCAGCAACCGCGTTTTTCAGCAGAGCATCGAGATGACGCCAAGCGGAAGAGGTGCCACCGATGCCGTGAATCCCCGAGTAGTCTGGCACGCCATTGGCGTTATAGCGTACAAAGTTGGTGTAACAAGCAATTGTGTCCAGAAACCACCGTGAGGCACGTACTATCCACAAATGAACACCCGAGACACTTTCGAGACGACTGAGAATGAGACTAGCTACGGCCTCGAAGCTCCACTTTTCCGCAAGGCCTCCAAACTGCGGATCAGCAGACATAACACTGAATTCATTCTAATGCAGAAGGCAATAAAAGAGCAACTTTGTGAATTCCATAGTATCGCCAGGCCTTGTTGATCAAGGACAAATGTGTCGCCTAAAAGTTTTTTCGTCTATTATCTGCCACTTCGCGTTTTGTAAGCTAGTAATACTAGATATCCGACCTAATCTGCAAGCAATCTGATAAGCAAAAGGAAGTCAATAATCCAAATTACAAATAAGCGTAAATGAACTCAATCAGAAATCCTTAAACAAAGTAAACTCGGAAAAACAAGATCGACCTGGACATCGCCACAAAACAATACCACATTGACACTGGGGCGATCACCACGTGATGCGAAGAATACGTCATTCTCCAAATGATCGCGCCCTTTCACTGCCGGAAGACATACGAACGTCAAATCTCCCCGAACTGCCATGCAGCATAATCGCCGAAACAGATAACACTCGAACGAAGAACGGCACAGCCAAACAATACAAAGGTTAACCAACATACCCAAAAAGATATGAAAAAAATACCCAGCTCAAATTGCCTCACTGAAAAAAAATTTTTTGTAAACATTTGTAAAGCAATTTCTTTGAAGGATAGCCGACCTGTTTTTAAGGAGTTCGTAATGCGACTAAGGGTATGTATTTACTAAGAAGGACTTCCCCCATAAAATGATATTTACCCTTACACGCAATTATTTTGCCATATTACTGGGTCAAATAAGCAATCAGATACTCTCTTTTTAGTCCGTTGGAGTTTTTTCCGCAATTACCAACCATGTCATCACAGGGACCTGGGTTTCTCGTGGCAAATCTTGGTCGCCTCCAATTGAAATTCATATATTTTGATAAATTACTTAGCTTGTTCAAATAAAAATTTTACACCACTTATTTTAGTCGATCGAAACCGGAGAATACCAGTGGCCTTAGCAACGGTAACTCTTCGAAACTTAGGAATGTCACACGAGTACCTCTTCTCTGCACAAATTTGACGTTTTAGAGCTTACAATTTTGAATGGAAAGCGGCACAATCTTGTTTGGAGGACATCCTTACAGTAGAACCGAAGGAAAAGGCAAAAGCAATACAAGTATCGGTGCTATGAGCTGTAATTCTTAGGATTCCCGCTTCGCCTTTACCACATGTGCAAAACTATTCGTGCGTTATATCCAAATACTTAGGGATGTTGAGAGATGTTATGATCAGATGGTCCATCCACAGAAGCGCATCCTTTTGCGGAAGTTGTTGGATGGCTTGATAGGAAGAATCCTTGAACTTAAAGAAGAAATGGTGAAACTCGACTTGAGTGAATACCACTATTTCGATGACTTAATAGCTGAGCTCAAATTAACACCGGCAGAAGTACAGGTTCCAATACCTAAGTACTTTGTTATGGATGCTCAGAGCGCAATAAGAGATAGACACGCATTCATCACCAGTATTCGAAGTCAGTTAGGTACAACTGTAGTCAAGGTGAGTATAGTAGAAATACCGTTTTCATATTGGTGACGAATTCGCCCATGTTCTACATGACCTTTCTGCAAAGAAACTTTTATCATACACTTCAACCATTGAAACTATTGAATTTGATCCATATTGAATAAACTACCTAAATTTGCACGAAAAAAACACTTTCTGTAAAAGGCCACAAGACGTGCTTTTTCTTGACTTCCTATAACAAAAATAACAACATTTTGAAGGGAGAAGAACCTATGTCTGTTAAAGAAGCTGTGCTGATCATTCAAAGGCACGAACGCGCGAGACAAGGTCGTCTTAGAGCAAAATATATGCGAGAAATACGGACACAGGAGGAAGCTGAGATGAATCCCGAGAATCATCTGAAAGACGCTCTCAATCCACAGGATGCAGCCACAGTGATACAAAAGGTGTGAATCTTATGCCAATATCTGGAGCTGCGAAATAAAAACAGTCAGACATATTAAGACGTTTATGTCGTAAGGTACACTAGGCATTTATTGTCACAGTTCTACTTAGTTTTTGCCACCAAGGTTACGGTTATTTTGGATGCATTTTTATGAAAAATTTGGGCGTAAGAGACTCTTAATTACCAACTGAACTCATCTCATTATTAATTGAAAGCATAATAAGCTACTAATTTTGCAGTTTTCAAGCAATCTTGTTTATGTCTAATGGCCATTGCTGTTAACTTCTCAATGTAGCACTGGCGAGGGTACTTGGCACGGCAGTACACAAAAAGAACGCGGCAGGATGAATTTATATGGTTGGGGATGGTAAGTTCATTTCTTTCCTTTGTTCGAAATGAAACAGTTCAAAGAAAAATGGCATTCGCGTGTCATTCTAGGAGCCAATGAATTTGCATTACAATAGCGTGGTGTCGAATATAACAAAAATGGCGCGTAAAATTGAAAGCCAAAGACGGGTTGCTCAAAGCATGAACCAAAATGAATATGAGCAGGCACTGGTCAAAGTGAAGGAGAAAATACGTCTAACAGAGGGAACAGACATGCAGGAACGTATGGAGGAACAAATACGCCAATGGTTTCTTGAATGCAGGTATTTGTCTGCCTCCCGCAAAGTTCGAATAGCTAATAAACAATGTTTTCAATGCCAATGCTCTATAAAATTTCCTGCCGTAAGACGGCTGTCATCATTTTGAAGTTGCTAAAAGTGCATTGATTGGGCGGCATAGGAGAATGTAAGTGTAAAACTTGGGTGAGATTTAGTGTTCAATAGGGTTTTGTAAGACTAACTGCGATTCGACAGACACACCACTTGGATTATTGCGTGTACAGCTTAGGACGGTTGGATATTTGTGGTCTTCTCAAATAACCTATATAGCTCTACTGACACTTCTTGGCTCCTCGTGTATTAGAGGCGTAATTATTTGAAAGGAAAGTTTAGACTGTCTCTATTATAAAAGCTTATTGAAAAGCAGACGCGAAAACTGTTACAGGCAGTCGATGCTAAAATATGAATTTGGGAGGCATAAATGACTTGTTTGACTATCAAATCGTACTTAGCAACTTCACTTGAAGACATAAGAGGGATCTCTGCTGTCGCGTTCTATTGCAGGGATGCCAACGATGCTTTTCCCAACTACCCTTCAGTGGAAGAGGGCGGCTCCCAGTGGCTATTCAAACCCAAACCCCTGGAACTTTTAGCCCAAGAAGAAGAGGAACGAGTGAGTTACAAGAGTCGTCCATATTGGTTGTTCGAAGCACCAGGATCTATTCAGCCACCAACGAGTAGCTTCAAATATTTTTGCCTAGACTACTATTTTGGCGCGTGCTCTAAACATTGTCTCTCCCGAACATCTACAGTTTCCTTGGTATACAGCAAATAGCTTATTTAAGAAATTCGTCAGTTGTAGTTGTTTGCATTAATGAAGTGAGAACGTTGGGTGGCAATTTGGCCTTTTGCAACAAGTAGCTACCTCTCATATTTTTGCTGATATGTACTCGAGCAGGTTTTTTTATGAAACTCGTTTCCATCTTAAATTTAAGCGAATTTCATCTTTAGATTGCAGTAGAGAGAAGACGCAAAGAAAAGGAGCTGAAGGATAGTGGCAAAAAAATTGAGATAGAAAAGAAGAAGGTACGTCCTTTCGCTAATTAAACCCTTTTCAACTAATTTTTTACGTATACTTGAGTGTCGGATAATATGCAGCACTAGGTGGAGGCGGGAAAATGTTAGACGCCCCAGTTTGGACTAAGACTTGTATGTATTTATTTCAGAAAGAACCCGAGGGTTGGTTCATGTCGCCTTCCGCATTCATTCAAGATCTCACTGATGGCTGTAAGGAATACAATGGCAAGTATTTGGTGGCTCAGACGCACCCACTTTTGAAACGCACATTGCTCTAGCTAATTGTCCACCACAATAAGGCCAAACAAACTATCTCAGCACAAAAAGTATCCACAAGGAGCTGTGAATCTCAACTGCATTGTTTCACACATCTTCCTTGTAAATGCGCATTGCCTTAAGATTGACAATTAGCATTATTATTCTGTAAGAAAACTGGCGAAATCGCGATGAAAGCGCCAATGCCTTCCAAAGACACGAAGAAGAAATTATTAGAAACGATAAGCGTGCACAACTCGAACTCGAAATCCGAGCCCATGTACGTGAATTCGGTTGGTCTATCCTTCTTAGGAAGGCCCGTTAACAGCCTTCACAGTCGTCGTTTTCGTGCAAAAGTTATTACCTGATTTTCAAGGTTATTACTTCTTATGCGCTTGATAATAACAAGCACAACGCAACCTCACTCTTGAAGAGTGTTTTGGCCTTCGCTCTCAGGTTGACGACTTGATGCGACAAGAACTGCGAAATCTGAAAATTGCCATTGACGGTCAAAGGCAAAAGAGGATAAATAAGAGAAAAGTCAAGAAACCAAAGGCCAAGAGGAAGAAGGGAGGGTTAAAGGATCTGACAAAAGACAGGTAAGCTTGCATGAACGCGCACTTGCTGGTACAGTAAAAACAACGAATTTGACATTCACCAATCTGCTAAGCCAGTATTTTTGAATGAATACGATGGTTGTATGTGGATTTCAGATAAAATCTGAATACAGCTGAACCAAAAATGCTTGTCAATTGTTTTCACAAACAATATATCTGATTTGTAATTGTAAAGTGCCAATAATTTTTAATGCTAAACCTGCAAAATGAAGCCAGTTCATTTTCAACTGCTTTTCTTCCTTTAAAAGGGCATTAAGATTTATGTTCCGCATTGCTCAATGGTATTTTAAAATACCAAATAATATGGGGATTGGAAGTGGTCAAGTATTTACGATCTGATGAGCACTAAAACTAGCCTCAAGATATTGTTTTCTGTGCTTAAAGAACACTGGAGTCAGTCTATGAAGAACTGGTAATTGAGGATGTGATTAAAAAGCCGCAAAGCGTAAATCTTGATCAATACTATGGCGAATATTCATACCTTGGAACAACCTTAAAAGATAGTATGGTTGAACCTCAGCCTTCTCTGTCCGATGTCAAGCAATTGGTCACGTTATACGGAATCCTGCCTTTGGGTAAGCATAGACCAAGTACAGCCGTTATGTTAAAATTTCTCAAAAATTCTCCCTTCTTGGTTTTTTTAACATACACCATCACCGTGATCCTACAAATAAACAAACAGCAATCCTTACAACTTACCTTTGCCATCATCCAACATTCGAATGTTCTTACTTGGTATCCGTCTAAGATGCACAACAAACTGCACTTTGCATTACCGCACAACAAGTCTTACCAAGTTGCCAATGAGTAAATATTTGAAGCATGCCTAGCTTGTAGTTATTCGTCCGACACTAGGTTCTCCAGATGTGCATGCAAGAGTCAGTCTAACGCGCTCCATCCTACTGGCCGGACCTTCGGGGACAGGAAAGAAGATGCTAGTGCATGCCATTTGCACGGAGACTGGAGCTAATCTTTTCGATTTAACTGCGGAGAACATAATGGGTAAGTACACTGGCAAGGAGGCCACTCGTCTGCTCGTCAACATGGTCTTCAAGGCCGCAAGGCTCCTTCAGCCCTCCGTGATCATGGTAGACCAATGTGAGAAAATGTTTGGCAAAAAGGTTCCGAAAACAGACAAGGTGAGACGATCTCATTTCGCAGCTTATTCAAGCGGCACCTGCACTCTACTTGTCTCCAATTTATTACGGAAAACAAAGTTACCTGTTCAGCCTACTTCATCTAAATCTTCAGTCTGACCTTTCTAAATTACATAGTTTCCCACTGTTTACAGAATGTGACAATCTAGTTCTACACACGTCACTTGCACTAGACTTTGGTTCTGATAAATGGAGATTTCAATGTGCAATAGTTTTACCATTTCGAAAGCCAATATACCCCAACAAGGACTAAATTATTCCATGAATCACTTCAAAAGTTTGGCGATATCGAATCATACTGCCTGATAGTTGGTATTTTTTACAAGACCGATCCCAAACGGCTAAGAAGAGAACTTCCAAGGGCAGTAAAGACGGTAAAACAGGGCGATCGAATCCTTTTGGTAGGCTGCACACACGCACCCTTCGACGCCAAAGTGAAACCCTTCTGCAAACTCTACGACCGCATCATTCTTCTCCCGCGTCCTGATTACGCCTCTCGATATCGTGAGTTATCTTGGGGTGACGAAGACTCTCCACGCTTGACATCACACAAACTACGCACGTGATATCTAAATCAGTCATTTAGCTCCATATCACTTGCCAACGTTTTATTAGACTTTTTAAGACTATTGCTTAATTAATGAAACAAAGTAATGTTTCAATAACCAAACCCAGTGATAGAAATGGAGGTCACAAATCCTGCCCTTTCCTCCACTCTATGATCTTAAATATGCCAGGTTTTTTTGTCCAGTCATTTGGAAAGTGGTAATTGTGAAGAATGGCGGTGTTCTGACAGGCGCCTTGGACATCTCCTCCTTGGCCAAAGTCTCCGACGGATACACCATGGGAATGATGGATAGGGCCTGCAAGGAAGTGCTTACGGAGCGCCGCCTAGCCCTGCTGGACAAGGTACCTCTCGTGGCCTCAGAGCTGATCGCTCCACTCTCTCGCATGGACCCCGTCTTTCTGGAAGAGGAAGAGGCATACAAGGTAACGGTGGCATCCTCTTCTCACCATTCCAATTGTCTCCATATCTGACAACAGTAATTAAAGTGTTTTACACGTTCGCAGCTTTGGAAACATTACATTGACCTTCTCTTGCCCTAGAAATGGTACCGCAAAACGCCGCTGGGGAAGAAGAAGATGAAGGCGATCGAGGAGGCAGAAGCTTCCCAGAAAAAGGCTGTCAAACCAAGACCCAAATAGAACCCCACACCTGACGCCGCTCTCACTTCCACATTCCCAAAAGTGACACCTTGACACACCAGAAAAATGTGCTTTTATCGTTAGGCCACCACAATTAGCAAAGACTGAGGAAATTTGTATAGTTGATGTACTCATTTCATGTGATGACGAAATTTGAAGATTTCTACAAGCGTAGTAAGACTCACATTGGTATCAATGTATAATGCTACCTGGTGAAAATAGCGTGTTAAATTTCCGCAATGCCAACTGTTGTACAAATTTTTGTTAACAAAAAAGTGGCGTATAACTGTGACAGAACCCATGAGTTGCTTTATCCGAATGCGAATTCCCAGGCGTAAAGTACGGTCCAAGGAGGAAGCAAATAAAAAATAGGAATATTTTACAGGGTCTTCAGTCGCAAAAGGCGTGAACGTAAGGGTAGTAATGAAATTACCATGAGCTCAGCTAACATCCTGAATTAATTTTGTGGATTCGGTTGTTCAGACCTCTACGATTCCGTGCAATCTCGATTGCGAGAAACTGCACACGGGGTACTAAAAGAGAAAAATGAACGATGGGAAATTAAAAATATCGATGAATTCATATGACTAGGACGCATTCTTACTGTGTACTCAAAAAATGTCCTTTTAGGTCACAAATAACGAACTTCGACAGGCAAAATATGAGGTAGCTACCATTAGTATATTCAAAAACCGGCGATGGCTAAGTCGATTCCTAACCAAAATAACTTGGAGGTAATGCCGGTAATAGTTTAAACACACAGACTTACCTATACATGTGTTCCTTTCCTCGTAGCCTAGGGAAGAATCAAGCCTCAGAAGGGTTCCACGGTTGTAATCCTCGACAACACCATCAAATTCGTTGCAGAAAGATCGCCACAGCTTCAGAGCAAAAGAAGTCTATTAATCGAAACGCTTACAGTGAAGTGCAAAACAAGATATAGAACTTAAAAGCAAGTGATAAACAGGTTTACGAATAAATTAGAAAATTCTTGCGCGATCCCTACAATAGGCATAGGGGATTATAGCGAAATAATAAGAGTATACGTCCAATCACCTCCTTTTGCTCCCCGGATTTGATACCATCCTCCGTAATGCAGTCCACGTTAAGATGGGGGAAAGTTTCATAAAAGGCTGTGTAAATGCGATCATCAACAGCCGACAACTGGAGAATACGTGCGTCTGGTACAGCACAGAGTATATTATAGTGGGTTTCCGCGTGGTTGTAGGCAGCTATTGCCCATGACATTTCAAGAAACGCCTATTAGACACGAAAATTGAGTTAGTAGAGAACTAGGTTACACTCTAAACAATGAATAAGTTCACAAGTGATTTCCAGCCACAATAAGCATTCTGAGATAAAAAAGCATTTCCAACACTATGGCATCATTTGAGTGAAACTGTATAAGACAAGTAACTGAGAAAGGTTGTCGAATGTGTGGCAAAGACTCACGTCGTTCTGACAGTCACTGCGATCCACGTCCATCATTTCACATTGAAGGAGGCAAACACACAAAACTGTTTTATGCGCATCTCGCTATACCAATCATAAATCAAAATTAGTGCATTTGATAGTACGCCAAATTATATTGAAGTAGTTACACATCCAAAGAGTTGATGCTATATTAATACTTACTATCTATGGTTCTATTCATATTTTCAAAATAATGACTACACTTTATTTGTCAGTTCTGGTATCCATGTGCTGGTGCTGCGTTTTCCCTTGTTGGTAGTTAAGTTAAACGTGAATATTATTCATCGCACCGGGTAGTTATGTTGATTACAACACCCGCAAGCAAGTTTCGCTCTTTACGAAAAGCTGATTTCGCAGAAAGTTCCCTATTGTGAACGACAAAACTAAAGCTTATATTCCTTTCCATGACTTATGTACGTAAAACAAAACATTTTTCGTATTATAGAGTGCGGCGTATTTTTACAACAGAACAAATTTTTTAGTATTCAAACTTGCATTTCACAAATATTCTTACTTGATCAGGCCCAATTCGAGCCTCTCTCGTTTCGCATATTCCTTATTAGAATGAGTGCAACACCTACCGAAGTTAATTTTACTTAATTTCAAGTAAAATTTTAAAGTGCGCGATATTTAGTCCCTACGCAGTCACTAGAATTTTTTGCCGCTGCTTTGAAGTCGATTTTGAGCTTAAGCTGCTTTTTTGGGGAGGAATATTTGCTCATGCGGGCCTGGAATTAATGGATTCACTGCTTATCGCTCCGCTTCCTAACTCTCGTCTTCTCTCTTCTCTCTACGTGACGCATCGAGCAGCGACGTCGGCCTTCACAGGTCTGCAAGCTTATTCTCCTCCGGGCCAGCCAATGAGCATTCAACCTCGTAATCTGAATTGATACTAGCAATCGTGCCTGACTTGGCTCGACTGAGCCAAGAAAACAAGTATGAGTAAATGGATCGGTTCAACGTTCCAGGGTTGCTAAGGTCACATGGAAGCAGCTATTTTTTATGTGGATTCTTTATTACTTCAAAAAACGTTTAATGTGTCTTATGAAATTTTGTAATCCTGTTCAAAATCCGAACCTTGATCAGTGGTCACATTGCCATCGGCCTGACGCGCTAAATTCTGCATTATTTCAAGGCAAATTAATTGCTGAGTTATAATTAGCGGATAGATTAAATTTATCAGAATGGTACCTCCAATAAAACAGCTAAACCTGGTGAAACTGCGCATCGGTTGTTTAGTGCTGGCTGTCATGTTAATCGCACCACTTGGTCGTGGGTTGAAAAAAAGTAGCTGTGTGCACAGCACGACCATGCACGCGCAGCTGCCTGCGTCATCGCGTGCCAGCCAGTTATCTTGATCGGACGTCTCCTCTCTCTCGCGGCACGTGACACGCGAAAAAGAGTAGCCACGGTGTTCGTGCACGGGCCTGGATCTCGCCTATTCTTATATGCTTCCTTGGCCTGATTAGGCAGAGGCCAATCTTTCCCATTTTATGTCCTACTAGTCTCTAAAACCCTCACATGTGGTGATTTATTTGAATCTACCTGAGCGTCATCATGTTTCAATGGATATTTTTAAAGTTGAGTTAAGGTATACACATATTTGCTTGGGGCTGAGAATTGCATAATTTTTTTCAAATAGGCCTGAAGGTCAGAGAAGTCGAAGACACTTTTGACTTATCTGTGTCACCTGCTTACCGAAATAAACTTATGTAGTCAACAAATGCAACAAATTATTCGAATTATGTCAGATAATGTGGTTCGCAACCTGTAAACGCATAAATAGTGCCTGCTTAATTTCAATAATACCAGTTCCCAAACAGACACGCCATCAAGATATGGGCATGCGATTTTCGGATCATTTGATTCATCATGGATTTTTCAAATAAAATCCATGATTTCTGAAAGTTTTTCTCATTTATCTTTGCATGCATAAATGAAGGTATCTTGATACTATGAATTTTTGCCTCTAACATTTCTGTAACTTTGTGGAGAACACGTTGCCAAACCATCTGTCGCAAAATATTTTCCACCGGGCAAAAAATTACTAAACCTGAGCTCTTTTGAGGCAACAGCTCGCAGTTAGGCGCTGTTCGGCGTGGCAGTCGACATTTCTGCTAGCCAATGAACAAAGGCCTTGTGTGTTGGACGGAGCTGTTGCCAAATCCTGGCCTGCAAAACGCTAAGGGATCAAGCAGTGTGACATTGGCATGCCACTTACCAAACTTAGGTTAAACTTCACCGAGCCGTCCTCCACAGCCCACCTGGTCAGCATATATCATACCTACGAGAATTTTTTGATGAGCATTTTGGCATGGAAAAGTAAATCGCTCTTAAGAATGATAGCCACAAATAATTGCTACATTCTAAGGAGAAAACTTAAAAAATAACAATCTACCAGTCTATGGGTGGAATTTATGGACAAAATTTGTAGTCCCCAATACTTTACAGATCATGTGGTCACTTCTTTTGACAGGCAACTAAATCAAGCCAAAAATACATGCATTTGGGGCTATCCCTTGTGGCATAAACTTGAAGCAGATTTCATGTAGTATACTACAATTTCAGCAGCCTTTGCTCACAAGGCCACAGATGGTCTGGTGCATCGCTTTGCACTTAACAGTATTTTTGACTGTTTGACTATTGAACTACATTTCAATGTTTGAACAGTCGATGGTGAGGTGGTAACAGAGATGATCAAGCGGGTGAAAGAATAAAATGCTCAATAGCATTCAAATATTTAGAATTTAATAGGAAAGAAGCCGACTTTCATGATGTTATGAAGCAAGGCCGAGGGCGACATATTGGACGAAGTAAACGAAGAGTGAACCACCGCGCATTTCATATTTGTCCCGGATTCATCGTGGGAAGAAAAATCTGGCTCCAGCGAAACAGCAACTGCGACCATTAGGGTACACGAGGGGCAAATTTGACAAATTCAGCTTAGTTGCAACCATATTGACGGCATATGCACCCAGATTTCACAAGAACGAGAAATTTCCACGGGGTTTGGCGATAATACTATTTAACGTCCCTAGTCCACTTCCAGAGAGGTCCATTTAGTTGACTTACTGAATCAGATTATTTTGAATGCAAAGAGCACCAAATTTATTGCGCTTTTGCCCTCCCAATCCTCTACACATGGATCAATTGGCTTGACAGATCCGCTACCCCATTCAAACGTGACTAAAAATCAGACGTGTTAGGTGTCAAATATCTAACGATGTCTATGAAATTACGAAATATTTTTCCTAACCTAATCATTTAAAGCAAAAAATCTAATCTTCGTCGCTCAAACAAGTGTCTATAAAATATTAAAATAATAAAAATGGATGTAGTACAGATCCTTAATAATCAATGCCACTTTCTCTGCCTCTGATGGGAATGGGAAATTTTGTCGTGAGTGCGCGGTGAGATTATTACACAATTGTCGCACTGGTTTATGGTCACTGGGAGCTAAGTACGCAACTGTGTGCAGAAGCTACGAAGTGACACGTAAAAGGGCTTTTACGGGCAGAATCCACTAGGCCACAGTGAACTGGGGAGAGGGTGCACAGTGGCGTTTAACTTTATGTTCCAGTGCCTAATGGACTGCCTCACAAGGAGGCAGCAAAGTGTTACTGATTCCAAAAATCCCGTGTGAAAGCTAACCAAAGGTGTTTAGCGTGAAGTTGAGTAAATTCACCATTGGAGAAAAAGCTAGCCATTTTTTACGAAGATTATCCAAATTATTTAGCTCTATCTGTAGAATACACAACCAGCATAGGTGGAAATCACCTACCCATTGCTAAGTTTTTCGACCAAGTTAAAAAAATTGCACTCAAAAAGGGTAGTCCATGCAATCTTCGCCTATTCGTGGCGAGTGGACTGCAGAAACACGAAGTGGTAAGAAGTGGAGTGAGGTGGAGGGCAAGAAGGCACACTCACATGGCGTGAATCACCACCGCGGCAGTTGTCGCAGGACCAGCCGTTGGCCCTTCCGCCCACTCACTGCGAGGTGATTCAGCTCCTCGGTGGTGTGCACGACTCGCGCAGGTATCTCAAATTATGCCACCGCTTGCTTGCCTTGAGGGCTGGTGCAACGTAATCCGCCTCTTGCACCATCCGCCCGTGTGACTTCTATCACCAGCCTCATTGTCAAGGCCAGCTTCTCACATGATCGCCACCTGTGTATTTTTCCTTCCCTTTATCCCAACAAAGACGATAAGCAAACCCACCAGTATTATGCTGGTCATTCAAAATAACTGAACCAGTAAAACCACTGTTACTTGATCACATTTTTAAGTTATGAGAGTAATCCTTTAGAACGCTACATTGAGCACTTAATATTCAAACTTAGTTTGCATTTTTGAAGTCACCGATCTCTCTCTCTTCATGTGCTAACAGTGTAGTGGCTTTGATGTGTTGCGGCTGCGAGGAGCAGCAGAAGGCAAGATCGGACGTAGGGAGCGCCAAAATCGTTGGCGTTGAAAGGAGAGAGCTCGGTTTAATTCGCGTATTTCAGTTGTTGGACACCTATCGCGCGTTTGTTAAAACACGCAGACGCGCGAAATCGACGAGACCCGCATGCACGTAGTCAGCACGGTGGAACCCATTTTCACAACAAACTTCCAGCATTGCATTGGGATCACCGCATAACGCCGCGTTCACATTGTCCTTCCCTTCACCAGCCCTGCATTTTTAAAAAACTAGCCTTGGCATTTATGCTCTTCGTGATTGCTGTAATCGGTGGACTGATGGCCAAGAACTAGAAATTCCGCGAGAAACGGCCTAAATGAGGTGTAAATACTTTGTGATGCTTTAAAACTCGGTATTCATGATATTTAAGGTGTGGAGAGATATTTGAAACAAGGATTAACGAAACCCTCAGTGATTTAGTTTTGACACGAAATAACTGCGCCCTATCATAAATTGACTGAACCGTTGGAAATGCTGGTCTAAATAATCTCTGCTTAGAAAATGCACAATATAAGTACCGAAATGCAAAGCAGATGTTCAAAACCACAAGGCAAGTTCTGATTCTAAGCGTAAACGAAAAATTAACTGCTGTAATATCGATGATATAAGTTCTTGAATAACCCCGCGTTCTAATGTGATGCAAAAATTTCAACTACATGCTGCCTTATAAGGCATCAGTTGATATAACTTAGCAAAGGTTTGTGTCTATGTCGACAAATTCAGTTCCCGTAGATTGTTTGTTTGGCTCATCGATGCAATTTGTCATGATCGGTCATTTAAACTCCCGTGCAGCTTTAATCATTTGTTTCATTTTGCGTTTACTATTTGAACACTCACGTCTTAGCAGCTTGTACTTCCGCTAGCGCCTTGGCCTTTGGGTCATGCCAGTGGCATCCAAACTCTCCTGCTTGTTAGTAACACGGATGCGCCTCAGGACGAAAGAAGATATAATACTCGAGCAGAATGTATATTACCAAGTTACAGAAGATTTTAGAGTTATTGGCATGAATTTGAGACCAGGCCGTTCAGTAGAAGTATAGTCACGGAGCCTCAAGCTCCCTTGAAACCCCAACGAAGAGTTAAACGACTATTCCAAGTACTACATAGCCACATTCCTCTCTTAGTCGCCGGTTCCGGCGCTCCTCTTGGTCAGCCTCCCGCGCCGGCCATAGCAAGGTAGTCGATGCAGTGAGAAAAACGCCCGCGAACCGACGGCACCTGTCATCAAATTCGCGCGCTCCTGAGAAGAGGTTTAACTAAAATGTTACTGACGCCCTTTCGCAAATCTACTGTCTGAAGTTTTGTCCCGTATGGCCGTATTGTGAGAATGCTGGCCTTGAAGCAGAGTTACTGCATAATGAGCGGTGCTTAAAATAGTTATGTCGGTTCCCTCTTACCACCTTATTTTCACTCCAGTTCTTCTTCTTCATTTCCATCTCTCCTCTCCCCGAGCGCTTAGAAAATGGAGGAGATATTGCGTATTCACTTAATTGACATTCACCAATGGGTACTGTAGAAAAGTGTGTAGCGAACTTCTCCAGATGGTATCACCTCCATTGTGGACATCGTCCTATCGGACCACAGGACTCGGGTAGTTGCCAGACGCAGATGTCATTTTCAAACAGTCACAAATTCTCTCACCTTCATCATATGCTCTTCTTCCATCACATTAGGGTTTGATAGTTGGTAATAGGGATCAGGGTAGATGTCCCCTACGATCGGGTCCGCTTTTTTGCTACACGGCTACGGAGCCATGAGATTTCCCTAAAGGCAAGAGGACAAAACACTTGGGCAAAGTATGTATAGGTTTGACCTACATTGTGAGCCAGGGCTGCTGGCGTGCCCCAGAGGCCAGTCTATCCGGCAAAGGTCCAACAATGGAGACCCAAGGTGACTCTCCACTAGAGATAATACTTGGGCAGAATATGTATCGTTGCCGTCGAGAGGGGATGAAGGGCTACTGGCGTTGGCTGAAGGTCGTGACGCCCAATGGATGTTCGCTTGCAGAGCCTTAAGTACCAGTGTCACCAAAACAGAGAACCAAACAAATAATCAACATGTGAGAACACATGTTCTGTCGAATTGCCGAAAAGCTGGACAGCTATGCATCATTCTGTAAATACATGATAGAGATTGCAAAAAGTAGCAGTGATTTTGTTTATCAAGTTACCTCAAAGTCGTAATCTAATCTGTTATCCATTCTTAGTGCTCTAGGGCAGCGTGATGTGCATTTTGATCACTAGAACACGAGCCTCAACATGAATGCTAGTAGAGGTCACAGCTGATGTAAATGAAAATGTGAAAGTAAAAAGAGTCACCTAAACAATAAATTTATCTGCTTTAACGTCCACAAATTACAAGCTGGCAAGAGCTTATTTAGTTGAATGTGGAAATAATTGCCGAGGGCCCTCTCTGAGTACCAACGATGATCTTCTCCAAGGCAGTCAAAGGCTGCATCATTCATCACCTTTTGCTGAAGGCTACTGGATCCGCTGAGTGCCACTTTATATCGTTTTCCCCTTAAACAAATGAAACAAAAGTCTGACACAAGAGTAGCATGCACAGCCCTTTTCCTTAGAAATTTGTACGCTGACCACCAAGTGTAAACAAAAAGCCTTAAGGTGACAGGCGTCCTTAATTGATCCTTCAAATCACCACTTTATTCGTAGACACAGCACGAGAAAGTAATCATTGGTGCAAACCGGCAACACGCAACTCCAGCATCCATTGGAAGCAATCGCAATCGAGGGGTGGGTCATTGTGACAATACAGAATTTTTCCAATCTATTTGCATTGAAAGACTTCTTTGTCACAGGGCAAAAATACTACTTCGTAGGAGTCTCGCGTACTCCGTCGTGGTAATGATAAATTAAGGGACTCATAATTTATGTCAGGAATTTTTAGACTACAAAATGGATTCTCATCATTTTGAAATCCCCGACCATTCTCAGACTTGCATGAGAGATTTGCATTCATCCTGATCGTCATAAAGGTTGTTGCCCAACTGGCAAGGGTCTAAAGGTGAGGAAATAAATGGATTACGTCCTCATGGTGGTTGGTGAGGAAGACTATATGCTAGTAAGCAATTTGTCATTTTCAGATTCTTCACTTTTGTGGCTTTTTGGTAGTAGGCAGGAAAGTTTGTTTCTACATGCAGCATTTGAAATTTGGGACAGCTAAACGAGCTTATTTCTGTGGGCTTGAGAGCACATAAGACGATGTCAACAGAAGCATAACACTCCGAACTCAGACTGAAGCAGCTCATTGAGTCCTCAATGCCTCGTCTCGGACCCAACTCTGTGACCATCCAACTGTTGAACTAAATACACTAAATCTGTGATGCAAGCTCCAAGCACCTCCAAATCCAAATTTCCAATCCACTGAAGTGCTCTATGTATAAGGGTTTAAAGGCATAACCAACAACAAGACAGCAGATCTAAATGCAGAAGATTGGTGTTATGCTGCTAAAAACGTTCTCCTCCGACTTGTCATTTTCCGGATGCCAAGCAGTTGTTGTGTTGGTTAAGACAGATTAATCACACTCACTAATAGCGTGCATAAACAGGCGATATTTAGTAATTTGTTCAGTTAAATTCGCTTAATCACCTTAAGCCTGCAGTAGGCATCGGACCCAGTATGCCTCCTTGAGGGGCATCACGGAACACTTATTGATGGCAATGGGTTTCCATCCTGTAAAACAGGCATTATTTCGAAAAGTGAAAAGAGGCAACTTATGGTTGTTCAGCCACTAGTATGGAACCGGCCACTGTGACGTTTCTCAAGCGTAATGCTAAGACTTCTCAAATCGCGTCAAACTCAATAAATTCTGCCTTTATGAGGCTGCCACAACAAGCTTAGAGGGTGTCATAGGCCGATCCCATTGTTCGTGTGTTTTCTTCAAACCTGATTTGAAGGGTCACCCATCTGCAGATTCTGAGAATGCTTGGTAGCACTCCACTACGAGTTTTGCCCCTTGGTCTGATCATTTCAGGGTGTAATGAATTTACATAGATTACATTGGGATGGCTTACCTTTCCTCAAGACCATGTTTGCTACACTCCCAACATGAAATTTTATGGTGAAAAATTTATGTATATATGTAATATATGCACCGCTAGAAAATGGCGTCCTAATAAACAGCTCATTTCACATATCGGAGCATTTTTTGCTGTCTCGAAGGTTTTGCATCCTGAAAGACTTGCTCGGAAGAAAGGCTATTTGTCTAATTCATGTCCTTATTTACAGCTCTTTGAAGCTCCACTTTCAAAGCCTTTGAGTGAACCTTTCCCTTTGATGGGCTATTTGTATTGAGTCTCTTATTTGGTTGCCAGCTTTGCTGGACTAGCAGGCCTTTTTACTCAACCGATCTGATTCGTGACGCACCAAAAGTACTACTTTGCCACCTTAAATACATTCCCAAAAAGGCTAAACGTACAATGTGCATCAGTGGTTTACAAATTTCCACAAAAGTTAGCCAGGTCAATTCGGTCACGTCTGATGAAGCGCTGTGCCTCGAACTCAGTGATACATGATCGAGAACGATTGTACCAAGGAATGCGGTCGATTTCCAGCATCAACTAGTAGACACAAACAGCAGTTATTGTCCAAGAAAGGCATAATTATTAGCTTTGTAAATAAATTTCCTGGGCGCTAATCCTGACTTTTTCGCACCAGCTGCGGAGGAAAACTCCGAACACCTTCAGGACGACTCAGATTGATGAAAAGCGTTGCTATGCAAAAAACAGGACTTTTGTAAGTTAAGGTGTAAGTTGACGGATGCCAAGACACACGATTTACCTCATCGTTCTCGCTGCATCGTATTACTAACACAGTATGCTTATCATGCTGAGTAAAATGCCAGCCCTGCAGTTGAATCTCCCATGCTCCGTATTGCTTATGCGACATGAGAAAAAAACGTTTTGTTTTTCCTAAGATATAAAAGAGGGCCCCTTTGGCTTACATTTGGGGATGCTGGTAAGCGCACAAAATACTAATTAAAGAAAAGTTGAACCTTCAAATACTTTAAAGAAATTTAACTGATTGGCATCCCGAGTAGGGCCGCCAAATTGCGATAACTCAATAACACCGCAAATTGAATTGCTGCCTCAGCCCAGCCCGATGCAGGCTGAGCTACTGGGTTGAGCTGCGCACTGCGCTAACCTCCAAAAATTCAACTATTTGACATTTCTAACTTGCATTTCCAGCAAAACTCAACCACTTTCCAGTATTTGGTCCATAATGCCTCTCCTGCTTACTGGAGCTAACACATTAATCATAATTTGTTGTTAATATCGTATCATGTGGAAGTAAAACGGGAGGCTTGCATAAAAATGCAACTTGGTTGAGCCAAGCTTACCATTTAATGCCATAACTGCGGAAGCAAGTTAAACGATGACTAAACAAATTCCCCCAGGGGAGAGTTGTTCGTCATTTTGTAGTTAATTGTAAATGCTAAATAAGCGATTAGTGATGGTGCACAAAATCTGTGGCTGCAAAAACCGGATATGACGGGGACCATTGGATGCGCAGTGGCATCATTTACGATACGCAATGCGGAACTCCTAAGTACGAGTCAGTGATGGTGGAAAAAGCGTAAATGTATGGCTGAGATTTGACTCCATCTAAATGATAAGAGCAGTGAGGGAGGGCAATTGAAACACCCTTTATGTTAGCTAATTTTCTATTATTTTAGGCCACTTGGCACATAGACAGGCTTCATCACCTCAGCTATCAATAGCAACCTAGATTTGCAGCAAAGAGAAAAAAACGGCGTGATTAATGCACACAAACGCACATTACTAACCATCGTGAAGAGTTGGCTTACACACACACACAAATTACGACAAATTAGCTTTTTGACTTACAGTTCGCACCTATTTTAACACTCGCTAAGGATTTTATTAAACCCCTTAATTAAATTCAAAACGTACTCTTTCCCACTGTCGTTTCCCAAAATTGCGGATTTCGCGACAACACGAAACACGCCCCAGCGTTGGCCGACCAAATGTTAGGGCCGTGAGTTGCCAGATGAACCCGCAGCCTCGACCTGCCACGAGCGCTGGCGCCGACGGTCGTCCACCCGGAAGCCTGAATGCTCACCAATTTCTTTAAGCGTGGTTGGATTTGCAACCCTCTAACCTTCCTTCAACATGATCTCGCCAATAACCCACTACAGTTAAGCGCAATTGATTGCCCAGTTAGGTAAACTATAAAGCGGGAAAATAGGATGTGTGAACGGATAGGCGCCACTTTACATTAAACTTTGATGGTTAAAAATGAGTTGAGCAATTAGAATAATTGTGGTTTCCATTTTCTAGATCAAATCATTGCCATTAAAGATCAGAGTGTTTGCATTTAAGATGCGAAACCTAAACAATTACTATTACTGAGAAAAGATCCAAAGTTAGTCGTTTTACTTGCTCTCAAAATTTAATATCCGTGAAAACTTTACATGACTAGCATAAGCATACGCTGATAAATCGTACATCAATCTTTGTCCAACGTATTCAATGTTCAATAGAATATACTTGGTGAAAGGACTGCTGCACCATCACCACCATCATAATTTTTATTATTACTTTTTTGACTGTTAGAGGGGAAAGTTAGCGCAAGGCAAAAACTCGGGGAGTAAATATGACAACATGACACCGATGGAAGTGCGTCAAATCTAGTTTGAAGGTTCTTTTGTAACAATGCTGCTACACACCGGAAGGCAAGTCGCCGAGGTCATCTCGGCACAAAGGCCTGCGTCGAAAGGGTGCGCACAGCACCCCGGTGTGTGCCGCCTGCACGCAGAGGCACTGCGCGTGAGTCATCGCGCGTGCCGGTAGTGCGCTCCGCCCTGGTCCTGCAGGTGCGCGCCACGACACCGCCACCGACTCAGTCACCGCACGGAAGGAGCCCAACGGAGCAGAAAGCTACACTGAACACACACACACACACACACACACACAGAGAGAGAGAGAGAGATGAACAAGAGATTAAAAAGGGCCACCAAAAGTCCAAACGTCTGCTTACGGATTAATTACTCAATGTGCACCCAATTGAAGAATTAAAAGGCATCATTAAATCCTCAAAAAAAAGTTATAAACAGCCACTGCATCTCAATTAAAAGTTGTGGCTCTACAAAGTAAACAGCAAACAATCAAGCGTGCAAAATTATTAAAATGCTTGATCGTCTAAGGCTAATTCGTTTTAACGACAAAGCACCACAGTTAAAACTGATTCGCCATTTCTCAATAAGTAATATGCGAAACAGAAGAATAGATGACGTTTAAAGACACTTTTTACACCTTTAAGTGACTGTGAGCTAAATAATAAAGTTGTACACAAAACTCCTATCTAAAGTGACCAATAATTTGCACGGAGGTCATGCATTTTCCTAGCGGAAAGTGTTCCAAGTGCGGCTGAGCTGCTCCCTGCTCGAGCACGAGGCTTGGAGCAGGAGTGTGTGAGGTAGGAAAATGAGCTCTGCGATGACAACGCCAATGCTTCAGCTAGATCACGACTTAAAATTGTAGCATTTTCTAAAGCACTTTGGTACAAAGGAAACTCGCTCCTGGAAACTAATATCCAAATGCTTAAGAGTCTTTTTGAGTCCTTCACCTCCATGTATAGATGAAAATGGAACAACAGCGGTGACACCAAGACACACCCATACAAAAAACGGTGCTACGAAGATAGCAGCAATCTGAGTTGGTGGCAGTACAACAAGAAATCAAACCGCACACAGTGCCAGCCAGGTCGACTAATATCAGCCCTTTTCGAGATGATTTCGCACCGCTTATTTGTGTATCAGAGGTTCATTGGCGCACGATGGTGTGTGGCTTCCGTAAACGGAAGCGTTTCGTTTGTAGCATTATAAAAACATGTGATTCCAACCACATAAACATAAATGCAAACAGCAAATAATAAGGAAACAACTTTTAAGCCATAAAACCAGAGGTAGCGTTTGTGCATTGTGGCATTGGATCAGAGGTGATTTTATTGCATTTGATACACGCCTACAATCAGATTATAATAAATGAAATTCTAGAAACTTCTGAATTCCCCTAAAGGCCTTTTTAATGCCCAATTGGATCGTGAAGCATCGGCAAGATTTTCACACTTTTATGCCAACTTGAATTTCTTCATTTCTGCATACGGGAAGAGAACTTTATGTAAAGAAAAGAAATTGAGCGAAAACACATTTTTGCGCTAAAGTAGTTTGTGAAAATGCGGAAGTTGTAAATGGCCATTCTGACCGAGAGACTTCTGACTTTTCTGAGAACTTTGAAAAAGCGTCTGTGGTGCGCAGCATGTGAAGTGGTGACTCTGTTTCAACCTTGATGTTTGCGATGTGAAACAACTTCCGGTTGAGAGGAGGATGAAATCACCCAAACGAGTCGAACGATTCAGCCGACTTTACGCAGGTAGCCAATTAAATGAAAGGATGAGGCTTCGCGATTGCAAGCGCACCACTTGCTGCCAAACGCGTGTGGGTAGGCATGCCTGCATACACTGCTGCCGACGTCGATGCCAGCGTGCGCGTGCAGGACACGCGCGCACTTGCGTCGTCATGCCATAGCTGTAAGCGTGAGGGCGCAGACCTTTCCGTTCGGGCAGCACGAGGACGCGCTGCTATGTTCGCTGCCGCAGTCATTGCCCTGACCACTACATGCACCGAGGCCCCTCAGGCAAGGTAAGGTCGCGTGCACTCCTCAGTTCACTGAGGCACCGTCTTCGCACTGTATGAAGGCCTGCTGCCTTAGCCAGTGAGTCACGAGGCCATGGCACCACGTCGACGTGTGCAACCGGGACACCCTAGCGGGCTTGTACGCATACGATATTAACCTACCCTCCAACGACCTCTGAGGCTAATCAGCGATGACAACGGCACATCGCTTTCACCTGATCCTCAACTAACAAAAATTGCACACAAGGCCGCGCTGTTGCCGTCAACACGGTTGATTCCTTATGGCCCTTTCCCTGCAGATAATCTGTTGTCAGTGTTCTCGCAGAGACGCAATACCGCTAATATGTGAGAAACGTCTGTGCCAAAATACGGCCACCATAGCAACAGTAATCTATGCAAATGTACGCTAAGAAAACCTTAAAAGAACACGAAAGAACGTGCTGATAATGCGTAGGCAGAAACATTAGAAGGGGTGAAGATCACACCACTTGAAACAGCACTATGGTCAAAGTTAGAGGCTTTTGTACAAAAGTATTCGCGATAAGAATAATGACTTTTGATAGCTGTGCTGAGCGAGTACCAAATCAGCTATGACTGGAGGAATTGAAGACCGTCTTCATTCACCATTCACATGCAGAAGTAATGCGTTGATCTTTGGGAAGAAAATACCTGACATTGCCCTCAAGGCGCATCCACATAAAGTCCCACGCATTCAAATTTCTCACTATTTTCGTAAAGACACACATAACTACCCTAGCTCAGTTGAATGAACGCAAGCCATAAAAAACTAAACACTGAATAGGAGCATCCACCAGATATGTGAAATCGCCAATAAATCCCTTAGTGCAAAACAATACAAAGTGCATTTAAAGTAACTTATTAATGCAAATAAAAGCGAAGAGATAACACAGATACAGCGGATGCGGCTTGGAGTTGGCGCTGCTCTGCAAAACAGCCTTAGTGTGTGTATAACAAACGCGCGCACGGGTAAGCCGGGGCGCGAGGAGCGAGAAGAGAGGGTTAGGATAGATGAATGGGCGATGGGCGAGCGATGAGCTCTGCACCACAGCAGCACCATGTAAGCAAGGAGCGAAGTGTGCTGCCAAACAGCGGCACAAAGCAATGACTGCCCGATGCACGACACACGAAGAGCAATGACCAGTTGGTGCTTCTGCTGAGACAAAAATAAAGCCTAGTCGATTGCATGAGAAAGATGAAGTGGAAGGAGAGATGAAATAGAGTTGCGGTGGACATTGAATGAATTATCATCGAAAATGTGCGCTGGTGCGGTAGCAAGTGCTGTAGAGATCACATTTGCCAGAGATGGGAGTAGAAAAATACAGATGCATCAGGTGAATGGGGAGACGGAGACAATGTCCGACGAAAGGACCATGGAGAGATCACATTCTTGGTGCTCCAAGCGGGGCAATGGGATGGATCGAGAAGCGCACAGAAAAAATTAATTGCACGAAAACAAGTTACGACAGACGGGAGCTGTTTGCAACAATGTGGTGATTGAAAGCCGAGTGAGGTCCCATGTGATTTATTCTTCTATTTTTTTCCTTTCCGGCAGTTTCTGCGACGAACAGCGGGACACAAATGCATTACGAAAGGACAGGGGTACGGGAGTGTATCAAAGTAAACTAAACAAAACCTGCATCAACAGGGACTTGTATGCGGGGAAATAGAGGGAGCTGTATAAACTAAAGCGTGAATGGTGCTAGAAAGAGGGTAGTGCAAAACGATAAAAATAACCGAATTACTGATCAAAACAAATTCACAAATGACAACGCAGACACAGACGTAGAAGAAAGTGTGAGTGGAAATATACAAAGGGATTGCATTAGAAATTTATGAAAATAGTTCCCGTTTGAAAAAAAGATCATGCATTGCGGTGAAAAGCGTCGCTAGTTTGTTTATATGTGGGTGTATTAAGCGCCCCATGTTTGGTTCCTTCTTTTTGGGTTAAAGACGTAGATGCATCAGAGATAGGCGACAACCTTTTTCTGGCGCAGGAAAATGTGCCGCAGATACAATGAGGGCCAGATGAGAAGGGAGTACAAAAAAATAAGGGTCAATAACAATGCATCCCATTCGGACTGACATGCAAGGGCACGCAAGATTCTGTGCAGACGTGCGTCAGGACAGCGCGATGAAAAGGGACGTGGAGAGGATCGAAGGAAGACGATGCGCGTGCATTACAAAAAGACAAACCAAACGGGAAGGAAGAGTGGAGAGGCGGTTATAGCAAAATGGAACACAAATCGATAATGAAAAGGTCAGGTGTTGTCGTTGTTGGTACAAAACTGAGCAACTATGCAGTAGGAGGGGAGCGTTGAGTGTAGCAGAGCGTGAATTACACGCATGAGTACCGTAGCGTAGACGATGATTGTTACGTTTGAACTACGCAGAGTACGTCGACCAAGGCACACGCCAACAGACTCGCACGCGCACTCCAGCAGCACGTAGTTACGAACGACAAAAGGATGCTACACAGTTCCGCCAATAATATCAAAAGGAGCAGTCAAAGGAGATCAGGGATAGAAAATGATTAGTAAACATAAATTGCACAACAGAAAGTAGAAAAGGGCACCCACTCGTGTTTGGCATTGTAGATATCGATAGAAATACGTAAGGTTAGATGCGCAAAGCTACCATACTGTGAAATATCAATCCCGTAGGTGAAATGAGACAACGCGTGTACACTATAAGTAGGGAAGAAGGAGGGACCAACTGGCTTGAAGAGTAATGATGGCACAGAAATCGTGCAGCGATGAAAATGATAATGACAATAATAATAGTTATTATAAGTGACATGTGAAAAATTGCGAACCGGAAAGATTGTTTACAGGAGTCGTATGCATTTGTGTGAGTGCGAGGTGTAAATTAAAATAGTCTGTGTTTTGGTGAGACGTGTCTACATATAAAGAAACGAGGTTAAAAAGCTCACATAAACGAAAAACCATGCAAAAGGTGTAACAAAAAATAGATATCCAAAAGTCAATCAATTAATGAACGTAGCATAAGTAGAGAAGTAAGGAGGAAAGTAATCGAAACTCAAAATGCGCAAGCTAATGAGGGACTGATGGCAGATGAAACCGGCTTCATCCACGCTGGGCGATATTATGGGGTTGGGTCGATCACAAGGAGGAAGAACGATGCATGTCTCACGTAAGGGCTACAAACTATATGAGAGGCAAATATTCGCAGAATGCGTATGATTACGGCAGGGGTGGTAGAGAAGAATACGACGACTACGTGGCTAGTGATTGAACGGACGAAATGCGCATACGCAAAGTAGATCCATGGGCGCGGTGTAGCAAGGTCGAGAGATCTCCCTACCAACGATAGAGGGCTGGACGAGGTCGCTCTGCACCTTCCTTGACAAGGGGCTTGTGGTACTCGCGACCCTGCCGACTATGTATTTGAACCCAGCACTGCTCACAGTAATACTGAAGGCATGTGACATTGGCGCAGAAGAGAGGCGCAAATTTACCACCGCATCGCGCACCTTGACATTCGTCACACATCTGGTTATCCAACACATAGGGCTTTACCTCCACCTAGAAAACAGCAAATTTTAATGAGCAGATTTTATGCACGCGGCTTGGTCAAAAGCTAAAAATTGCGCAGTTAAAATTCGCCCTTTAGTAATACAGCATAGAGAATAGCACATGATAGACCTAAAAGTGATAGGAGATTGAATCCGATAATGTTGGGTGCAAGTTGCTTACTCATGTGGAACTTTGAAAAGCAGATATTTGCAACAATAATTTAGGCAGCAGAACTCAACCGTCTGCAACCACGATGTTACTATTGTATGCTTTTTTAAATGCGCATTTTTCAGGATGTGCAGGTATAAAAGGCCGCATCGGCTAAGGCTAATAAGGGAGAATCGAGGAGGCATTTTTCAAACGAAACGAGAACGCTCACCCGCTTGTCAATGTCGTTGTGTTGCAATTGGACGAACCGGGCGCTGATGGCAGAGATGTAGCTCTGCTGATTTGAAAAAGCCACACGCCCTGCACCCTTGGGGTACTTTAGTTCGGGATCGATGTCGATACCCGCGTAACAAACACCCCCATAGAGGTGATCCATAATCAGAGCCAGTTCAACTAAAAGTGAACATTGCCATTTTAGCCGTATGAATGGAATACCGCGAAGACAAAACAGACAGCTAAAGTGAAAATTAAACCTTGCATACAATAACTTGGTGGATAATAAGCCTAAATTATCAATGACATGGGCGATAATTCACACCTGAATTAAAATACTACAGCGTAGAACGGTTTTATGGATGATTGCCTAAAGTGTTCTGAAAAGTGGAGGCCAAGAAGAGGGAAAAACGAATAGTTTTTATGTGCACGCTATTATTCACACGGGTATTTTAAGTTCTAGTCAACGTTATAGTAGCTGTCGAGATTAAAAAACTAGCTACTTAGCACCCATTGTCCTTGCCCCACAAATCCTTAGTGGTGGTGCAAAAAATTCCAAGTAAATCAGCAGCATTAAAAGCAACCAAATTTATTGCATGAGAAGAGTTGCAAGGACATTAATGGACAACCACGATTTCAAAACCATCACAACACAATTAATCAAATTTAGTCGCTTTAATGATAATTCGGTAGAGGTACTCTTCTTTAAGATGTCAAGAATTCTAAGGTACAAAGGTCAAGTTACCTAAATTTGAGACTCAAATAAACAAATTATAATGAACAAGTTCAAACAAAATCGTGGAGCGAGGAGAGAACAGCGATCTGCAATACTTGCGTGCACCAGCGTTAGACAATATGACAAACTACCTTCAGCACAAATAAGAAATAGATGCAGAACTGATGATCAGGAGTAAAATGACCCCAAAACTGTTAATAGCCACCATAAGTTCGTTCACTGTGAAGATTAAAGAACAATGCAATCTATTAATCCATAATTAAAATGCGGGTTCCAACTAATCGTATTTCAAACAACACAAACCACGATTATGAGCCGAAGGGATCACTTGTGCAAGTGCTAACGTAAAATCGATCTCCACAGGATTTTAGGAACGCCTCAATGCGATCCTAACAACGCAATGCAACTTAGTAAAAACATGAACACCAACGTCTTAAAGAAGACCTGGGATGCATAAAAATCATGTGCCACATGAAGTAAAAAACTTTAGTGTTAATGTGATTTGTAAAATAGGTGGAGAAAGTGGTCGTATAACCTACTTGCACGAAGCGGTCGCGGTACGCCACCCACGAAAATGGTCTTGCGTGGGTCCAATGTTTGGGAACCATCCATGACAAAGTCCGAATCAGCCAAATTCCAAGGACGAATTTGAACCTATTTCGAAATATAGTTGTTAATACTCCTGATGGACTCGTGAACACGCCAATAATGCTGATGTATCCGCAGGTTTAGTTTAAATATAGATAAATGTTCTCAAAGCGCTTGAGGTTGCGAATGCATACACCTTGGGACATATAAAAACCGGAGCGGATCTGAAAGCGCAATACGTACCGGTTTATCTTTCATAGTTGGAGAGGAAACGCACCAGTAGTATTTCCCTTCGTCGACAATGCAGGCATTAATCAAATTCTGTACTGATTGTTCCTCTTGGAACAAAAGGAAACAGTAACCTGAAACAAGTTAAATCGATAAGTGCCAAACATTGCAGTTCATAGGCCGACCAATCAGTTATTGCCTGCTCACACTCAGTGAAAGATTGACTTATGTCTAATAGTGAATTGTTTTGACAAATTTGTACAGGAAAATAAGATAGGAAGAATTCACAAATAATCGCAAGAGAAGTACCTTTTGGGGGAAAATAGGCCTTGCTTTCTGTTTTATGAGGCCAATCAACAATCAGTGCGCCGAAACGACGAAAAGCTGTAGTGATTTCTTCTACAGAAGAATATTATAACAATTAATGCCTCAAAAACAGGAAATTTTGGAGGAAGCGTTAATGTTACCTTCATCGATGTCCGGAGGAAGACCACCAACGAAAACTTTGCGAGAGTAGCCCTCTTCACGGGGAGCCATCGCAGAGAGGCTAGAGTGTGCATTTCCCATGGTATGTAAACCCTGATTTTGCAATCCACTTGACATCAGTCCAGGCCTCGATTGTGACATACCAGGCAATGAGTGTAAACTCCCGTGGTAATTATCCATTCGGGGCATTCCAAAAGCCAAATCATCAAGTAGGCCCGATTGAGAACTGCCAGAAGAATCCATTGATTTCATGAGTTCAATCAAATGCTGGTCGAAGCCATAGCTCGAATACCTGTCTGCGTTTAAGCTATCCATATTGCCAGATATCATACCGCCAGCCATAGGGGATACACCAGAATTGGATCCAAATGAGCCATGAGGTATTTTTTGATTTAGGACGCTATCCTGCCCTCCAATAGACAAAGGCCCCGAACTCGAAAAATCTGAACTATGCTGCTTATTCAGCATAGATGGCGGCGTCTGCTGCATATGTTGTTGATGTTGCTGCTGTTGCCAATGAGCTGTCACCCGATGCGAAGGACGCTTAGAAAACATACTGTACAAGGATGCAGGATTCGAAGAGGCTGGACCTTTTGGGAATCCATTTGATCCCATGTTCGACAGACTGTTATTCGCCCCGAATCTCAGACCATTTACACCACTACTTGAAGAAAACCCAGATGTAGGATCCGCAAAATTGGCCTTAAAAGCGTTTTGTTGAGAGGCTGTTGAGGACCATGGATACGTACTGTTCTGAGGCGAAAAATGGCCCATCCACCCCGGTGCTTTGGAAGAAGACAAGCCAGTAGAGGTTGGAGTAAAAAAGGGAGATTGATCAGAAGATGCTGTGAAGTTAGAGTCGAAAGAGGTGGCCGTTGGATTCCAACCAGGAGGTCTAGACAAGGGACGCATTCCTTGATGCCCACCTATTATCGGACGCTTGGAACCTATGGTTCCCGAATTTGATTGTGACCCACTATTGGTACTAACTGGAGAATTATTAGGCTGTTGAAAAAGAAGGTTTGTCAGAAGCGGCGAAGAATTCACGGACAGCGCTGTCGTCAAATAATTCAACTCTTCAGTTGGAGCGTTTCCAGTAGTGTTCCAGTAGGAACCAGAGCATCCGCCAAGATGATTTTCACCCGTAGATGATGGAATCTCAGACTCTTGCAAAAGCTGATTCCGAGGATTGGTTGATGAGTAGGTGCTCTCAATACCAGAACTGGATTCGGGCGTCGAATGACTCTTGCCACTAGAACTTGCATTTGCTGTATCACCGAGAAAGTTGCAACTGTCAAACTTTTGGGCAGATTGACTACGCTCAAAAGAAAATGGGTTGCTATCTCCTGACACAGCAGAGAATGCCATGTCTCGTGTTTTAGCACTACCAGAGCTTAACGACTGGAAAGGAGGTGTAACGCTGTCCGGTTTCAGGGATAAAGCTTTCAATGACTCAATGTTACTTTCAATGGCATCAGAGACAGTGGAATTGGACGTTTGATCGTTGCAGTACAAATTATTAGACGAAATCCGATTTTGTGACGACAAATGATCACCTAATCCTTGCCGACAAAAGCTATTACTGCTGTCAATGCTCTGATCATCAATCACGTCGCCTCTACAAGCCGACTTTGCGGTATTTGCCTGAAAAGAGCTAGCGAAATTGAAGGTCTGCTTTGAAGCCGTATCATCAGATCCTTTCACCATTGTACCATCAACCACACTACACAACTGAGACTTCTGATCAACGTCGAAGTCACCGGTCATCTAAGAATGGAAGACCTATTAGAATGAATTCAAAAAGGGATAGCACACAAAGCAATTATAGTGCACAAACCTCCGATAAATTGGTTGAATTGGATATAGTTTCCTTAAAACTCATGGAACGAACTGGACACACGCAACGACTGAACCTCTGATACTATCTTTGCAAAAAAATAGTAGCAGCAGAATTGAAAGACGCGTAGTTAACCTGGTAATCGTCGCTAATGCCAGATCATCACCCTTAGCAATATTTTTAAGTATGCCCCACTCAGAAAATAGGGTTATTTGAAATAAACGAACAAGTGTGAATAATAGTCACGTTTGAAATTGATATGCCTAGAGCTAAAGGTAAAAGTTATAGCCTATAAAATTCGTGCGAATAATTTACTTTTGATGCTAAAAATAATCCTAGTGAAGTCAAAGCTAAGCACCACTTTGTTGCATCTATTTTGAACAGGTAAGAATTTAAACCAAATTCGTAGACACTTTTCATTGGTTTGAAGTAGAGTTTAACTTAATTTATTTTGGCATGCTTAAAAAAGTCTACTGCTAATTTTGGTATTTAAGGGAAATTTTTCCACCGCCCCTTCGGAGCTCGGTTATTCCTTTTTGAAGCTGAAATAAAACGAACCGCTTATGCGTTATCGCGTTTAGGAGGGTTGAATTTGATGTTTAAAGGGCGCGCCAAAAATGGTAAACGCAGGCCAAAGAGGCACAATTGTCAGTATAACTAAACACACATTTAAACAAAATATCAGGTCGCTGCAACCCGCTAGACAGGAACCGTTTAGATTGAAGTATGTACAGTCAACGCCCGAAGTGGAATATTGGTGCGGTAAAGCCACGTCTGCCATCACAACTAATACAAATTTTGTAGCACTCAACTTCGTTTTCCCGAAATCACCATAGGTGCTAGAATGTGTGCAATGTGCTCATACATGCAAAATCCCTGTGCGCAATTTTAATTAAAAGCATTGCAAATCGCCGTCCATAAAATACCTTTGCCATTGTAATGTATTTGCCGTTTCACTTTCGGTTTTGTTAAGGGACTACTCCGTGTTTAGCTATTGTACCTTAGCCAGAGCGGCTCGCCTATAAGTCATGCCAGTGACCACAACCCCTACCATATGTTAAAGGTATATATTGTCCTCAAGCATTATGCCTTCCTCCTTATTTTAGTAATTCACAGAAAAATACTTTGGTAGCAGCGTAAAGTGAGCCATACCTTAACGAACATATATCCCGATTTCTACTGCTGGTTGGTAAACCTTAACAAAGTGGAAGAATCGCACATGCTACAGATGAGAAAATCTGTGACGACACCTAACAGAGGGGCTGAAAATGACGTATATTTTTAGCAAAAATCCTTGTCCTGAGGTTCGTAGGAAAGCTCATAGCAATTAAAAATGTCACTAAACATAAATCGTCAGGAGGTTTTGCTACTGAGCTGTCTACAAACCATATCTGTAAGTGAACTTGCCATGCCTTAACCACTTTACTTGATGAATAAAAATTGAATAGATACGGCTGATCAGCTATAAAGTAAGAGCAACATGGCTAAGGAAGAGAAGTGAAGCCCCTATTCCTGAGGAACTATGCTCTGTCCAGTCTCTCGTTATATGACTATGCTTCTGGGCCAATGCACCAGCTGCTAGCACGCCTGATAACCAACACACTTTCCTGTACTTGGATTTAGTTCTTACGTGCGGAAAAGCTCCGGTTCCAGCGAAAATTACCAAGAGAAATTAGTGGCGTTACGAACACCTATCAGTTGCCTGCATGTACGGTGGCTTGTGGGCGCCGCCTCAGAGTACTGATTAAGTTCTGACGGCTGACACGGGAGACTTGACCAAGGGAGCGCCGAAGCTATGCAATAGGTTGATTGCTTAATCTTTGGTTTTGGCCTATTGGCCAATTTGGGTCTCCATTAGTGTACCTTCGCTGGATGGGCTGGCCTCTGGGCCATACCGGTAACACCACCTCCTACTGCATACTGCATACATATTCTGCTCAGGTATAATGCCATCTCTTGTCTTCAAGGGCACTTCAGGGCGCTGCAGAAGGCATGAATATATGTTTGCATTTATTCAAATAACCTATATTTGACGCAAAATTCAAAATGCAGCTTTGAAGTGCTCCACTGCAATGCTATAGATTGGGCATTTAAAAGACTTTTAATTAAGAAGTTGTGTGTCCTTGATTAAAAATTTATCGCCTCGGCAACAAATTTCACAGAAATTTGGCCCACAGCACCTGTAGAACCCATCAAACATCGCATCACCTGAGTGCTCTCTGCATGGCTGTGATAAAGGCTTGCATTTGCGACTTCAAAGCCTTCAGTCAGCTTTGCAGACTTCTGAGCTGACATATGTACAACAAATTTGCTAATACACTGATAAATCGTCAAGCTCATGTCGTTAGTGTTCCCAACCACGTCTCTCTTACTTATCCGATACGCTTTGAAAAGGCTGACCTTTCAATCGGACCTCAACAAACACGAAGCAAAACACATTCTCTAGATATGTGTTGGTCTAAAAGAAGGAAATTGTTGCAGTAGTTGTTGTTAAGTGCCTACTTCACAATGTAATTACAAGGATTATTAATTTGATGACCTAACTTTGCTAACATCATTAATGACGACCACTTTTTTCCAATGCAGACTTTTTAGTACATTAGGAATGCCCCGGTTTATGCTCAGAGTGGAATACTTTGGTAGAAAAATGTATCCCCAATGAAGCCTGCATTTGGTTGGGGTGACACTTGTATCACTTGTAGGAATTTACTGCACGAAACTATACAACGAACCAAGGTGAAGTGCTTTTGGGGATTAAAAAGTTCAAATAAAGCAATGCTTCGAGGTACCTTTTTACCTTAATAAAAGATGTTCGCCTGCCTTAGATAGACAATTCAATATTGGTTGAGGTCAAAAAAGGTTATCGGAAGACCTCTCAGGGACGAAGCGTGTTGGGCGCAATTATGAAGGATAAGAAATACGTGTTGGCTAATAGCCGGAAGCGACTTCCAAACTGCCCAAATTCTACCCTTCTCTACTAATCTTGGCTGAAATGCAGTCACAGTTGCGTAACAATAATTGGATTTTTCGTTAAATTGTAGTCCACCGCGTTTAAGGCACTTTATCTTTCATAGTACTAAAAAGTTTTACAATTCTTGGAATTTATGGTTAGCAAATGTGGTACCAAACGACCGCACTAAAGACAAATGCTTCAGCGGTAAAGTGACCCATTTCCCAAAATTCGTTTCGGCATTCACTTTTACAACTTCGAATGCAAAGAACCACAACAACCAATTTTAACAGTGCTGCATAAGTAGTCTTGCCATTTTTGGCATCGATGGTAAATTGTTGCTTAATAAGTGACGCTCATCGGAAGTGTGATAAAGACTTTGACCAGTAAGACAACTAATTTTGCAAGTTAAACAGCTGCAATCCCGTTTCATGACAGTGGTGATATAATCGCTGGAAAAGGAATAGGAAACGACTACTTTTCGATTAACGGTCGGAATGAGTGAAATATCAGTGTAAGTATGGGGAGTGGTCGGCGGCCAATCCCCTCCGAGTGCCTCAGCACATGGCCATTGGTCAGCACCCACTTGCTAAACCGTTGGCTCAGCTGATGGCCCACAATTAACCCTGACGGAAGTGGAAGTGTACAAGCCTTCCTCCTCCTCCTTCTCCTCCTTCTCCTCCTCCACCTCCTCCTCCTCCTCCTCCGTCTCCTCCGCTTTCTCTATGTAAGACTTGATTTTGCATAATCACTTCGAGCGAATGCTGCCACTCTTTATTAACCGTAACACCAACTGGTATAATTAAAGTGTTAGGGGATACAAGCAGCATTTATACACGAGACTTCAGGCTTGTTACTTGCATTACCGAAAGTGTTGCACAAATAAACTACCAAAAGAAATCACAAATCATGATACTCAAAAAATTTAGGTTTTAGTGCAATTTATCTGCTGTCGGCATTTTAGTTGTGGCGCATAGTGTGGCTGTCATCACTTCCAAGTCTTGTTTAACACGACAGCATTGGTTTAACCGATGACATTTTAAGCATTGTTGTGAACGTTGGTTTCCGCACTTTGATCCTGCAGGCAGACATTAGGAGCAGACTGTGGACCTACCAGCTCTGCTTAATTAACTCCTGCAAAAGGGTATGTATAAATTGGCACACAATAATGTTAGTCACTTTTAGAGTTGATTAGCTGCAAGGGTAACTATGCGACGGCTGTTACAGCTTTTGCCATTCACTCTGAATGTCAGCGTGGCGTATGAATCGAGGGAATGGTCGTTATGTGATAATCCTGTGCTATAGCTAGGAAATGGGTTGTGGTTAGCATAAACGTACTGTTTCTTGTACGCATAACTGTCTTCAAGCAACGACACATTTTGATAATTGAAAAAGTTGCCTTACGACGAAGGTAGAATGCAAACGACATTTGGAAGGCACTACGCAAAGTATTACATCAGGATATTTATGGCATCCATCCATAGCAGAAATTACATTCACTAGGGATACCTTTATAACTACTTCGCCACTCGCCATGGTTTAATGCGAGAAAACTATGCCTAGCAATGTGTACTCAACCAGTTACCACGCCTTCTTTCCGGCAACGTTCTTTAAATTATCAGATGATGACATCTGGTAAGTCAGTAAAATCTCCAATATCACAACAATCTGCATAAAATGATTTTTAGCACCCATCTGAAATGGCTTCTGTGGGTAATTTTTAGCTGCTGGGTCGAAGCACTTAATGTGAGGATCTTGCTGGAAAAATACACAGCCACGAATTGGTGAGCAATGTGGCAACACACTAACTTGATTGCTTGAACAGGATTAAGTGGTGATGCAGAGGATGCAGGCAGTACAGCAGTCTGACTCCAGCACGCGCAGTCAAACACGCCTTGGAATAAAAATTCTAAGTTATAACCAGTCTGCCATCACCCGTGTGTCAAGTAAGTAGTATGCTCTTGGACCTGCAACGGCGATTAGAGTGGGCCCTGTGTACCCAGTGGAGGAGGCAATGAAATTTTTTGCAGGGCAAGTGCGTGATGCAAATTAATTACTGTCGGCGCATACTCCGGCGCGAAGACGAGAAGGTTGACTGCTGGATGATTTCGCGATCACCGTACCGAGCAATAAATGCACACTGCTCTATTTTTAGCTTTCTTTTTGGACCCACGAAAAACTTGATTTGTTGCCTTTGGCACATCATGTACTCTCCCGTCAATCTTTGTATTTGCTATAAATATCACACAAGAAGGCTGGACTGCGTCTTTGCGAAATCGCAGCAGAAAGTGTGTTACTAACCCAAATTTATTACAATTCCCAAGGCAGAAGTGTCACAGAGACTTCTATTTATAATGGAGCTATTTCATCACTACGAATCAGGTTGTTGAAAAGAAAGGAATGTGAGATTTTAGAAACATCGCTATTATAGCAATGTTTTTTTAGTGTTTACCATAGTTTGAAAACAATAACATGGTTAGAGAATTTATTTTTACATCTCAGACGGTTTATTTCGCCATATACTGCTCGAAAGCTGCAGAAGGCACGCCAAAGTGAAGGCGGCACGGAAGGCGTCGATTTGTTCCCCTCCGAAATGAGAAACCAGCCAAAATGCTTTCATTTTGCTTTCGACGTACTTCTGTCTTATCGACACCAAAAGTGTCATCCTTCGACCCATTCAGCTGAAGTACACGCCACCTTGAATGCCAATTCCAAGTACAATAGAAAGCCAGCTACCTTTTTGCCAATTCAGATCGAAAAAGAAATCCCAAATTCGCAAGTTTGTTCTTCCAGGATAGCATCCATTGAGACTCTACTCCAACCCACCGCTCTTGTTTTAAATTGAAACGTCTTACATTGCTGTAAATGTCTTCCTCTTAGTTTCGGCATCACGTTTTCAGTGTCCATCATGCCTGGCTAAAAAAGCCTTTTTAAATTGGTTACGACCATAACTTCATGAGTGATTTCGGAAGAAAATTACAGATATGAGGACTTTAAGTCCTTCAAGGCTACACCAATGAATATGCCGGAAAAAAAAAGCTATTTAGCATCGCGTGATTGTGGTAAGGTGGCGTGACCGGGGCTACGACTTGGTTTTATTGAATAACAACGTCTATATAAAGAAAACAATGCTCTCTAAGAGGGTGAATTGGGCGCATTAGAGATAATAAATTTTGTTGTTATTCCTGTTCTCTACCGGCAGGTGGAACAAACCTGCTTGGTCCACAAATGCAGCACAAGTCGCGGAGATGAGCATTGCATACACAAACGCCTCTGAGATGAACCAAATCGGTGAACCCACCAACTGAAGGGATAAATGTCGGCAAATTTGACGGCGATATCTGACAAAACTAAAAAATTCATTTTTTGCTTTCACGTATAGCATCAGCGTTGTGTGATGTTAGGCTTTTGTCTGACATTTTATTATCGTGGACGGCACTCTACTGAGATCCAAGTTACTGCCCAATCCTACTTTTCCTCAAAGTCATCAAGGCTTCCGTCTCTGAAAGTGCCTGCCACTCCCATTAGTCAACTAAATTTTATCAACTTGTAACCAGCATTGTTTAGCCATTGCAATGCGAAAGAATATTTTAAGGTAGTGAATTTGAAGTTTGTAGTTCATATGGTAAAAATGAGCAGATTAATCTTACTAGCCTACTTTCCATAATCCAAGGACTGAATGCTCTCAAACCAGACTGGGTTCATCCAAAGATTTGTCGAAAATTCTCGAGAATGGTTGACTTGCTCGAACAGACAATGCAGTGACCATTTCCAGCACCAGTATATTTAAGGAAATTAATGAATACATCAATTTTCATCAGTACCACTGCTTAATTGGAAAATTTGTGTCACGATCATGATTTATGGACTGATAAACCAGAAGTGACGACATATGGATCGGTTGCATCTGAGCCTCCTAAAATCTAACAAAATATAACACTTTCTGTTATTTTAATCTTGTCTAATTTATCGGCGAAAAATTGCGATACGTGGTCTTATTTCCAGTCTCTGCAAGGTGGCATGCTCGGTGTACATGGAGCCTGACTTCCACAGCTTCGTACACGTCGCTGGGCACAATGAATCCCGTGATTACACCGCTTTTACGGGAGTGTATTTCAACGAAATTTTTGCTTACATTCTTCTGTGCATAGCTATCAGCAGTCTCCTTGAGAATGTCCTCTTCATTTTACTTACGATCAGACCCCTACATCGGCTATGCTACCTCCGTAGGCGTCGCAAGAAGTTTGCTTTCCTTGCTAGAACACGCGCAAATATCACATCCCTGGCTTACTCCCTCCAGTCCACAGTCATTTCCTTTCCCATGCCAGTAAACACGCCCAACTCCGAACTTGAACAACGTGAGAAGCATGCGGAGTGTCGACAGACTCTCCCCCATCGCATACCTCCGTATCATCGAAATTCGTCTCGCAGTCGATGCGTTTCCGCGGAGTCAAGTGACATCTGGCGCTACTACAAGTTGCACAGGTCCACCTTCTATTACTTTTGTAGCCTCTGCATATCCATAGCTCTTCTCATGTGTGCTACACTTTCAAATATCCTGATTGAGTTTCAAGATTGCAGAGGTCGTCTATTCGTAGCAGACACAAGGTATAAGATTCACTGTCTCTTTGTCGAGGTCTCGATCACTGCGCTCGTCATGGTAATGTCCTTCAGTCTCGTTCAGCTTACTACAGATCGTTTAATTGCCATTTGCCAACCTTTCCACTATTGGCGAATAATGTCCTCTTGGAAGTGTCTCCTGGTCATCGGCTTGGGATGGTTCGCATCAATTGTATTTGCCCTTATTCCGTACATCCACTTGAGATTCAATAGCGAAGAGTGGACCAAGGGCCTGAGGTACTGCTTTGCTGTCGGAGTACAGGGCTTCGAGGGCTTTTACATATACGCATACATATACATCGCTCTTGTTTTCCTAATTCCACTTTGTTTCATCCTTTGGGGATATGCAAAAATTCATGGTATAGTGTGTCGGTCGGCTGATGTGCATGCAGAAAATCATGCACGATATAGGCCTCAAGCGAATGAAGTCAGTGCTTTTTTGGTCTCGGTTTTAACACTGAAGAACCACCACACTCAATGCCACAATTGCAACAGCATATACTTGCGTTCTTCGTCAACTACAGCGCGTGGATCCGAGTCTCCTGCATTAATCTCCCGAAGTCACTTCATGAGAAACTTCTCCTCTGCGGGCTGCAGTCAGGAAGGCGAAAGCAGAGAAAGTGCGCAGTGTTTAAGTGACTACCTTAAAAAAGCAAAGGCCGCCAAATCGGCAGTGCTAATTGTGAGCAGTTTCTATGGTCTGACGCTGCCTTACATGTGTGTCATCTGCTATCAGGCCGTCATGGTCGAGCACATCAAGCGTAAGAGTGTTTGGTTGGATGGTTTTGAGATCGTCAGCATACTCCTTGTTTACGCGGCCACCATAACAACTCCTGTGATCTACGCCATCAGAGACGGAGCGTTGAGAAAACGACTTGACTGCTTCTTTCGGACTTTCAAGTTACTCTGCGCAAAGAAAAACATTCCACTTTTATCTCAAGGCAATAGAAACTCCAGTTTTTTATCGAACTGTGAGAAGCATTCCTAGTTTTTTTGTATTTCATCGCATACAGTCTTTTGTTATTAGTAAATTCATATTCACCCTGTAAATTCTAGTTCTTTTTTAAAAGAAAATTACTCCGACTTAACATCCTCTGTGCTTATTTATTACTCACATATAACTGAGCATGAATTTGGGGCTCGTTTGAGCTCAAACCTAAAAGTGCACCTCTTTTGCGCTCATTTCGCTTCTTTGCAGAGGTTAGTCCACCGCCGGCCCCAACACATGTCACAACAAATAAAGCAGCGAATTGCTTAAAGTGAAAATCTCTGCAAAATATTTACGACAATGGAAGAGATCTGCCTTCTGCTTCAAAAACTTCTAACTTAACGCTTCAAGCACCCAGCGCATTTTGAACAATCAGAACATGACCCATCGTTCTTTTCGTAATTTATTTTATAGAAAATGATCCTTTCTAAGTGTGACAGAGAGTCGCAAGCGGTGCCCAGCCTGAGTGAATCGCGTGCCGATTGGTGATTAAATTTAATAGTTTCATTTTGGAGATTGTAAACCATCGATATGAAAGTTTGCCTCTCCAACGGCCAAGGATGTCTTTTGTTTGTGGGGCGTTATTTGGAGAAGTGGGGTTCTAAGTGGTAAGGCGAGGGAGGAGACAGACTGTTTAGAAGACCAGCCACACCCTAATCACTGTCTCTTCTCAAAATAAATTATGTAACAAACAAATTAATAGTTTTAGTAGTTCGTCTTAAATGGTTGACGGATCGCCGCGTCAGGTGGTGCCGATGCTTTGTGGCACCGACAGGTGCAACAGGTGAATGAAACTTTAACTCCGACGTTCTAACCTCCGAATGCGTTGAGTAACCTCGACGCCATTTAAATGAACGAAGCCAATTTTCGAGCAGACTTCAAAGCTTACGATTTCGATTCCTACTTTAAATCTAACGTTGTTTTGATAAATGTTTTGGGCAACAGTTTTAAGATCTGCGTACCTCAAAACTCCTATTAGGACACAATTCATCAAAATGTTTTTCGGCAATCGTGTTAAACTACTGGAGTAGTTTAGAGATATTTTCGCAAAGTAAGCGACAAGAGGAGTATAAAGTGCTACTAAATAGTAATCTTCCGTTTGGGGACTTGGGCGTTTAAAAAAGACGCCACTTTGTCAAGAGGTTAAAGCGATACTGCAATCAGAATTCTACCACAACACTCAGTGGTACTTGTGACAGCCTTCAATGTGGGTGATGTGGTGTGTGAGTCTCGAGAAGTTTTAAACAAACAAAAATGGATTAATGCTCGTAAGAAATTACATCTGATAAGCAGACTTTCGCAAAAACACCACCGATGCATCATAGGCAGCGGTCATTTTTCGCCAGAACTGATTGGAGCTGATTAAAAAGTCCTGCTGTTGCTGCAGGCAACAGCGCGTCTCAGTCCGCCTGCTTTTGGCGCTTTCTCAGAATTGAAAAATAGAATTAAGCAGTCAGTAGCCACATGTGTTTAACGCGGTTCAACTCGAAATAAAATTGGGGAACTTACTTGAGGCTCAAGACGGGGACGTGCTCACTAGAATTGTAGCGGGATTCGCAACTGCTTGCCCGCCACCGCAGTTCCATTAGCCATGGCATGAAGCAAAGGTGCCAAGCAATGGCTGTGCCTTCAATTTGCACTTTAAAGTGGGGATTTTTTGCTTCATTAGACCAATACTTTAACTCCAGCATAAATTAAATTAACTGTGAATTCATAAATTTTTTTGGTCTCATTAATAGAAGTGATTTTGATGGAGGACACAAGTGCAAAGGTAAGTTCCTTAAAATAAAATCATTTGTTAGGAAGAGTCACCTTTTCTACACTTTTAAGACGTGTAAAACTTAGTCCACTTTTGCCCCTGATTACGTGTCGGCGTAAGAGTCAGCCACTTTTATGAAATATTTATGCGAAGTGATCGGGGCAAATACGACGCTCACGTCTACGGAGCTCTGCTGTGAGTTGGTTACGTGCTTACGACGTACAGCAACAACAAGGCATCACCTCCTGCCGAGCCCAAGGGACAAAGGCAAGTAAGTGTTGCTTAAAATGTGAAAGTGTTTCTTCTTTTTTTGCACTGCAGCGCCTAGGTCATCCATGAGTAAAGTTGGAGAGAAGCCGTTTTGACGTACGGAAAGCCATACCACTGAAATCAAACCGAAAATGTCCCCCTAGCTGATTGAAGAACTGAAACGAAGTAACTTTCCATTGCTGTATAATCCAAGCCAATGCATTGCTAAAGTGTCATCAGAGCTATTTGAACACGGAAGAGATAAATCTGGTTTTACAGCGTATTTGGCAGTGCTCCACTGTCTGGCTGTCATGAGCAAAGGCAGGTGTGAAGCACAACTGCCGCACAAGATTACGAAGTGGTGGCATCAAAAAACAATACACAGAGCGTTCACCTTCAACAGGCCCGCCAATACTCCAGTTGCGGTATTTACTTGTGATTTGTGGAAGGCGTTGACTGGCAGTCCGCAATGGCAGTCGTGGGCATGGCCTCCAGCAGTTACAAACAAGTAAGCTGCCTGTAATTATCAACTCCCTTGTAATCTTACTGTCCATCACTTTAGTTTACCACTAGACCTTTCAAATGCTGCCATTTCCTTCAGAATACCCTGTTTTTAAAAATAAAGTTCTATAAACCAAATTTAGACAAAGTCGATGTACAGCCGAACTTAAACGCACTTGTGGTTACCAAAACATTCAACCAGCTTTCATGCCTTTCTTTGTTCGCTTTATTTTCAATGCTGCAGTCATGATGTTTTGACCTAAGAGAGTGACCTTTCATCTGCCCTACTTATTTTTTTATTGCAAACACATTCAGGAGTTTCACAACCCATTTTCAAATAACGTTATTGTTGATGTAAAAACTTACCCCAAACAAACACCGCTTGACAATGATACTTTACCAACAGTGTCAGTGTGTCACGATGTGTGTGGAATTTAAACAACGCTGATTTGTTACTCAAGTGAGCATTTATTTGTCATTAAGTGGATGTTCACTCCAAAAAAGATGCGTCTGTAAACACATTTGTTATTGTCGCTTACTCAACCTGAGAAAGGGAGGTGGTGATATCACAAACTCACTTAACTTCATTTAAATTAGGTTTTCTGATCCGAAAATGCGCTTTAATTTTATGAGTAATTGGACGGGGATCGAGGTCAGTGACCTGCATGGAATTTGTATTCGCTTCTTTTTTGATTTCCTGGAGGTCCTATTCAGAAGACTTGATTTTGACTTTTACAGATTCGAGATGACTGGATTATGTTAACTTGAAAATACGTTTGATCAAATAGACGCTTTCGACCCGCATCGGTCCAACGCTTAAGTTATAAGCACTCGAGCCGAAATCCGCGCTTGGAACTGTGACCACATGTGGTCTTGAAGCTTCGTTATAAATTAACAGCGCCGGAAATAGGTCCACTCTGACTGATTAGTTCGCTGGGCTCGTGAGGTGCAGCCGGAAAATCCTTAGAGCCAGCTCTTACACCGCAGAGGTGTTTGTGTGGTTAAAATAGTTGCATTGGCGTTAACGATCAGCGATTTTGAATGATTAATGCATTTGGGTACAAAATTTGGGTTGTTTTAACTACTGAGGTAATTTTAGACTGAATGGCAAAAGAATTGACAGATCGCGTTGATTCCCGGTGGACTAGGCGCTACTAAAATCCAGTCCGTCCTTTCGTTCACTTGACGTTCTTTCCCATTACTCCCGAGCCGCCTGTCATCCCAACGAAATGGAGTCAATTGGAAGAAAGGCAAAAAGCTTAACTCTGGGTTTATTTGCAGTGTCTGTGGTGTCATATAGTAAAATTAGTATTTCTGCTTTAAACTCAGCGACATTTTGTTTTAGTGTGCACATATGTACAACTTTTTACGTTCAACCGTCTTGACAATTATTATCAGAGTCAGCATTACTTTTGGGAAAATGCAAATAATCATTTCACGCAGTCAACCTCGACTCATCTCTTTCTCTCAGTCCGAAAGCTGTTGCTTTACTTACTACGTGCACCTAAGAGAGAACGTCAACACATTCGTGGACTTGGATTGAAGGACCACACGTAATCAAATGCGGAACCCATTTGAACCTCTTCTCACCATCCAGACTTTGGTAGAATCTGAGTTTATAATTTTACTGCTTCCAATTGTTAAGCAAATCCAAGTGCACTTCTTTGTTTTACAAGCAAAGTTTGTGTCAAAAATCCAGGAAATTTTTCGTCTTGAGTACAATCCGACTCAATTTCCCGATACTTGGTCCCCATGCCTCCAGACTAAGCCTTGGAAGATTTATTTATGAAAGGATTTCAGTTGCTTTATTAGGGTGGAATATAATCAGCGCATGCTGACAAAGCCTAGGCGTACTTCGATGACAAGACAGCCAAAATATACCTCATCGAAACCAACAGTGAGGTAAAATAGCAGGATTCGCCTTAGTGCTATTCATTTATTATGGTAAATATTTTTTTTTGGTAGAGTATTCAACCAGGCAGTGAGTTACAGTTTTGGTAACTTCAACCTTTGGCTAGAAGTTATTGATACAGCGTCTGATTGGCCCTCTTTCGCGTTTTTTTAAAAAAAGGCGACAGCATCTCCGACACACAGCAGACCTTTGTGTTGTCCTGTCTATAAAGCTTTGTTTTATCAGATCTTGTCCTAATGTAAGCTTGCCACCAAAGTGGGGAGGACATTTTTAAATGAGATTATCTTTCAAACCAATCCCGCGGTCCGACGGCAGGATTGTTTAAGTCCAAGCACGCCATACAAGCTCAAGAAAGTATAAACACAGGTAACAAAAAAATATTGTCAGAAAAATACATCAGACTCGCATTCAGAGGTGTAAGTTACTCATTTTGAAGTGGAGTTAAAAGAGTGCATACGTGAGTCCTTGGAGTCTTTCCAATGCAACTATTCTTTAATTATCAAGTTAATTGACAAAGCAACTAGCAAAACAGTGCAGTCAATGCAGGTAGTCATGAGTCTCTAGGAGACGTTTGCTTGCTCTGCGTAGGGGCTTTGAGTCTCCAATGTTTTCCCCCGCACGGGAAAACGATGGTGCATAGCTTAAGTCACACCTCTACGAAAGGGATGGTATTAACTTCCCATTCGAGTTGTGAGGCAAACTCAACAAATGCAGTAGAATGGATTTCTTTCGAGGAGAGACATTCATATTGCAAATGATTTTGTTGATACTGTTGCAAGCAGGGACACGCAGAGTCAGAACCAGTAGTAAACAGATGCGACGTTTTGGTGTCGTGCATCAGCTCGTTATCATGTCCAGTGGTAGGAATGTAGCAGGATGTATTGGTACGTCTGTGAGCTGGTCACGCATCCACTTTCTGCACACAGTTGTTAGGCAGTAGTAAAATAAATCGGGCTATTTGTCCAACCGTTGAAAGTGGAGGGTCTCCATTTTTTGAATACACCCACCTTCGTGCACGCGTTGAAGGGGCTTACTTTTCCCTTCACACAAGCAGGACTGTTTTCGTGGAACTTCCGGTTGAGTGGTAATTATCCTACGAGATTGGGCAAAGAATCCCTATGTAAAAAGCATTTCCCCAATGTTGCATCTTTGCCAATGCATAAATTATCAACACAATCTGCCTCACATTTGCATTTTTTTGCTGGTGTAAATGACAAAATTTGTTTGATTTTTTTCCCCAAGCAGCGTGAACATTGCCAATCATCAGTGCATCTACCGCGCTTTTGAGGCTCGCTGTCAAGGCTCGAGTGGCGTATCGCATTAGCTCACTTGCTTTCTCTTCACTTTTTTGCGAAAATTGGATTACTACCGTTATGTTTATTTTAACGATTAAATTTGACCTCTCTAAGCCCAGCAACGTTGAAGTGGAGCACTGCCAGTCGCTTCACAGAGTAACCTTGGTGCAATCGACTTAACCATCAATGAGAAACAGTTTGTGAAGGTTCTCTCGACTCAAAAGAATGGACATTCAAAGCAGAATCAAACCGTGCTTGAAATGTGGTTCTGTGGACAGTAAGGATGAAAACCAGTTTGGAAAGAAATAAGACCAATGGACCTTTTTTACAACTACGAGGCGTATCGGATAGTATGTCAACTATGAAATTACAGAAAAATTGAGAATTTTAACAATCAGAGGCATAGTACCCTTTGTTGAAGGTTTCAAACGTTTGCTACAAATCTCTTTTGAAAGATAGAGCTGTAACTTGTACTATGGGAATTCGTGCATTTTATGTGCGTTTTAGTCTGTTGCATTGCTAAATGGAAGTGGTGGGACCCTCAAAAGCTTAAATATAATAAATACTCTTCGCGTACAGTATGGGCAATGTATTCATTACGCAAATCATACAAGCGGATGCGTGTTCTCTCAAAGCTCAGTCTACGTAATTCCAAAGGCATTAGCATTATGAACACAAACAGAAGAGGCAAATCCCACAAACCAGGCTTCCTGGGCGAAGGCACATTTTAACAAGACTCAACGGTGGCCATTATCTTTGAGGTCACCTTACACTATTTCAATTCTGTGTCGATAAACTCAGACTTTGCTAGTCCAACATTTAAAAAATTGTAGGCTCTTAATGATTTACTAACAAAATTAGAGTATTTTAGGATAAACACAAGAAACATGAGTGCCGTAGGTAGATATAGCTTTCTCTGAGGGAGTTCACAGGCACTTTTTAATATTTGCATCCTGTTACGCCATTAACCATGCCTGCCTTTCCGATATTCCTTCATCATCACACTAATGAAAAGCAACGTAGTGTTCTCAGTGTCCCAAGATTTTCCGGAAGACGGGAGGAGACACACCAGCCTAACAGGATAAATTCATTTAGCAACAGAGGTAAATGGGACTATTGACCAGACCCGGAGGTCAGCACGACCTGTGAAAGCAATACGACCAACTAAGTGGCCGTTACCGGAACCGATCAGGAGTTTATGAGCTCATTTTTACCCTTTTCCTCTATTAAATGCCATTGATTGCATAATAAATGGTGAGCTCTTTTGAACACAAACGGTTATTGCAAACGGAAGTGCGACTACCGTAACACTTGCTGGATTAATATTGCTGATTGAGAGGTGGTTCGCTGAAAGAGCGCTGGCGCACCACTTCCCAATCTCTATACGTAAAGTGCCTTTTCATAACAATTGTAAAGCCGTAGATGCGTCTTGAAGAATCCCCTTTTGGTTTTCCAAATGCTATAGTCCAGTTTTACTTTTTACTTTATGGAATATATCCTTAAAATGGCGCTGATTTATCGTTCTACTAATTAACCAATAGTAGAATAGTTTGCTTTACCCTAGAAACTTTTCCGTATTCTTTATACAATAGACATTCAGAAACGCGAGTCATTTATTTAAAAGTTTTGTCCAAAAAACTGAAAAAGTTAGCAGGACAAAGTCTAACTATGGCATATTTAAAGTAAATAAATAGCACAAATCGAAATCTGCAGCCTATACCTTAACCAAAAAGTGCATTTCCGAGTTATTGAGGGATATGTAAATCATGAACAACTACAATAGTAGGCCAATCCATATTACTATCGCAACCGTATCCTAATTTTTGCAAAATTATGTTGCCTTTTTGAGGGAAAGCTGTTCCAGGGTCTTCCCCATAATTTGGTTACCTTTTGACCCACTTCATTTGGCTAAACTGTTCTGCGCAATGTCTAAGGCGTGAGCGGACAAAAGAGCTTTGAAAGAAAATGTATTCGTGTACAGCTACTTATTTGCACTACACTGACAAAACGTAGCTACAACATGAGTAGTTAAACTTGCAATGGAGCTGCGGCTGTGTAATTTTCACTTGCCCTTGCATTGTACCATCTTCTCTTCCTTGAATTAATTTACCTTAGGAATGGGGATAACGAAACGACCACTGGAATGGCCACAGATACACAAGGCTTTGGTGTAACAGCAGGCGCTACAGCCAATAACTGCGGCCAGCAGATCTCTTAAAGTACCAACCCAACCTGCCAAGATTAGTGCCCAGATGAACACAGCGCCAAGGGCATGGGAAGGTTGCAAACATGCCAAACTTGCATTGAATTTTGTCGTTTGAGAAACGTGATAGTTTTATTTACAGCGTTCCAAAATACATTAAAATCAAAGAAGTGGATACAGGGAGAACTATGACTTTAAGCATGCTGGAAATTATAAAATAAGTTACACTTTATGCCGTGTAAAAAAAGGTTCTACTCGTCAGCAATTATTTAGATTGGGTTTTGTGGAATTTTATGGGGAGCGTTACTAACCCACAAACCGATAAATTCTTACAACAGCATGGATATTTTGTACATATCGTTAACGAAATCAGATCGCTTCCAGCCACAATTTCACCCAGCCTGATTCGGATACCTCGGTGCATGCGCGCAGGTTCAATCATTTGCGGACAAAGCAGAATAAAATTGCAGAGTATTGGTACCTTTGAGCAGCTTATGCATAGATGCTAGGAGCATGTATATCACCCCAGCTGTCCTGATCTTTCCCACACAGGTATGTGGTGAAAGTACATCTAGTGCTAATCCCCATATGAGCCGAAGGCCATTTCTATGGCTTAAAAGCCATGCCACAGAACGGAAACAGAAATCTACGGGCCTAAAATTCTACGTAACTAGACCCCCATTGAGGTTGAATGCTTATTTTTATCGTTACTCTCAGCCCAAAGCAGTACTTTAAAAGCCACACAACAACAACGTCGGTTACTTAACTATGTAACATGGGAGAGAACATTCTATCCTGACATTATTGATGTACCTCGGCAATTTCGCCGCATTCTCAGATTCATCCTATTTATTAGCTACAGTAGGGAGGGGGGAATGTAGAAGCTTCGTATTGTTTAAGACCAAACGATGCTTCACGATGAGGGCATCACCTATGCCAACCACAGGTCACTTGCAAGTTGGCCCATAATCCAAGCTTTTTGCTGAAATATCTGCTATCACACGCCAATTCGGTTAAAGTCAGTGCTGCTAATACATCTGATTGTATCGATTTTCCTCATTTTGCAAGAATGGATATGTAGTTTATAAACACAATTAACACCTTCTTGTAGGCATCATCGCAACAACCTTTTCCGAGGCGTCCAATAATAAACAACCCCTCTACTGAAAACGCTGTTTGCATAATTGCCACAATTGAAATTTTTGACTTTGCATTGGATTCATCAACACTAGACTCATCACCTTAGCGAAGTGAAGGCCTAGTGTCCAGTCATATATTCCCATATAATAGTCGTTTTGATCAGCTTTGTAGTGGGGTCCTCTATCTTGACATCTTTATTGAGAGCTCAGGGAAGACTGTCAAAAATGAGGTGAAGTCGGTCAATATGAGGGTGTCTGGGTGTCCAAGGCGTTAAGGGGATGGTCTGCGACCACGGTTAACTTGACTTTCGACATTTTACCCAAAGAATACCTTTAAGGGACGCAAGTATTACAAGTTTCGCCTGTCACTGCCATCCGAATTAGGAAGAGGCTAGAGCAAGTGCTGACGTGGGTAAAAACTGAAATAAACCACATTAAAGCCACATATATGCTATATCTTTGCAAGCATGCAATATTCGCGGATTAATGCGCTTACAATATTAATGCGGATTATTTCATTAGTGAATGTTATTAAAAATGCTTATGAAACATCCTTTGCTTCATATAAACCACCTTATTAAACCCGCTTTAGCTTTGTGCTAAAATAATAAAGTCAACTCAAACTAGCTCAGTTACTTCATTTTCCCACAATGCTGTCATTAAAAATTTCAGGTGTTTTAACTAGTCTTCAGGGAAAGCAATTTATCGATTAACCAATCACCAGTCGATCCTCCGTATGGTCTTGTGAGTTCTTACCTGTCTACGGTGGTCGGTTTTCTGTAGATTCGTTTTGAACTCATGCCCTTTTGCTGCACGTTCTTTTTTAATCCCATACATTACTTTAACTTTAAAATGACTTGCAGCTCTGTTTTAGGCCATGTTGCTGCCTCTGAGTCGCTTGGCTGTCTCCCTTTGTGAATCAGCTGCACGAGCTCTGCCTTTACTTGCACGTCACTGCCAGATATTCACCGTACCAAGCCGTTTGGGTGAATCTGTTGCGACGAAGAGGAGTCGCCTCCTGTATGAGAGTCGCAAAAGGGGCAACTTGGAAAACGGGATTTTACTTTCGTAAGCCAGACACTGGCGGCGAGCGTCTCCGCGACCAGACGATACTGTTGACGATTCCCAAAAAATTTCAGAATTTTAAAACCGATCCGTGTGCATACTAACACCTTAGACGTTCGTCTAGTTACTCATGCGCTCCCCAGCACGACCCCAAATCCGAACCATTAACTTCTCTACCGAGACAAACATGTTCGCACTCCCTTACCGTGAATTCTTCCCCTTCAGATCATTTGCTGACAAGCATCTTTGTGAGATGACCGAGGAGCAGCTCAGGACCTACGACCATCTGATTAACACGCCTGAATGCGACTGGGATATCTTCTACTGGGTTGTTGGTGAGGTCAACACCTAGCGCTCTCCATCATTGATGTATTCTTTCTATCTATGTCGGTCTGTGCGTTTATGTGCTACTTTTTAGGCGAGAAAGAGGCCCCCGACGAGTACAAAAGTGATGTGCTGGAAATGTTGCAGAGGCATGCCAGGAACCACGGCCGCGATTTGCGGAATCAGCAGCCCGGCATACATCGCACCGAGTAGTTTTGCTAGAACCTTCGTCCCACAGAAGCCCCGACTGTCATGGACGCATACGGATCTTGTTGGCTAATTACAGCACTATGTACAGCATTCGCAGAACTTATTCCGAGTTTGGGCCTTCACCTTTGTCGGTGTTACTCTCCGATTTCACCTGGTCCAAATCGCTTTCGGTGCATTCGATCTCCTGGTCGCTACTGTCATCATCGTTAGTTCTGGGATCGGCGCTGTCTAATTTGCATATAAGCCAATACCAGTCTCACCTTTGCGTTTGCGCTTCAGCGCCTCTTTCCGCTTTTGCCTTTTGGCCCGCTTTTTTGCCCTTTTCTCTTCGATGGCGCGATTTTTTGCTTCGTGCTCTGCAATGTAGGCATCAGCCTTAGCTTTCTACGGGCGAAGTAGTTAGTCATACGGCGAATCAAACCTCTTTGGCCTGTTGTTCTATGAACTCCAGACGGGCGTACTCCCTTCGCCGTATACCACGGTAGATATGGAAATCCCCACTCCCAACGCCAGCAGCGGACCCTAGAAGCATAATGCTGAGATAAGATGACGCGTACCCCAGACATTTCTAACGAAGTCGGGGGGTGCCTTCGGCTCCTTTCTTCTAGAAGACTCTGGTATAACGACAGGTACATCCTAGCCAACGGAAGAGGCCGTAACTGTTAATAGGCCTTACAAATGATGAGCGCCCCAGTGAATGCGTATTAAGCATGATTGGCTTAAAAATATTCGCTTTTTCGGGGAGGGGGTCGTTCTGACTAGCTTACGAGGAGTGGTCGGTTAGTTTCATTAAATAGTCAGTAAGAGCAAAACTAACTGCACCAAGTGAGGACTAACCGGCTTCTCCATTAGCTTATTAATTCTCATCCGCACCAGGTCGTATGTGCCCATCTTGTATGGATTAACAGCAGACGCGCCACTCTCCTCATAATCCCCTGGATCAGCCATTGCTCCCGGGATCTTTCGCAGTTCTGCGGCACCTGAGAAGTTTGCGTTGGTCAAATAAAACAACTGCTAAAGGCAACGATGATCCGTGCATTGAACGAATTGATAGCCCAAATAGTCGAAAGTTTTAATTTGAATTAATCAGTTTCAAATGATTATGATAGGGCAGTTTGGGATTTATAAAGCGTCAGAATTATCGATAGAGCGCCAAACATTACGCGCAATGACTTTCGTAAATTTTGGGCAAATTTTTGGATATGGGATAGTATAATAGAGTTCTGGAAGAGAAATTCTAATTTGTGTAGTATTTCGAAGGCTGAATTTTACTAGTTTGATGTAACTACTTTTTGTATACGGTTTTTATGAACTAATTTAAACGGTTAATGGCTTCATGCACTGACCCCTTTTCATTTTGTTCCTTTGGGTCATATATGTTGAATAACCCCATTAATATTACTAAATCGAATTCCGCTCTGCGGAACAAGTTGCATAAACGTATTTTTAACGATGTGAATTGTTTTGTAATACCTTTGTTGTTTGTTTACGTCTCAATTTCAGGAGCAGTATCTTGGTTGGCCATGCTGCCTTCGTTGGAAGGGTTGGTTTACAGACTATGGTAGTGGCTCGTAATCCTCGTAATCCGGCAGACATTCGGCTCGGGTATTGTTTTTTTGTCTCCAGGGCAGTCTCGGGTCACTGCAACCCCTTACAGGCTGATAAGGTGGTGTAACAGTTTCGGTGTTCCTCTCACTCCTGATCTTGTTTCCATTAATTGAGACGACTGGGAAGGGAACGGGATCTTTTATTCGAGACACGCAATCCAAGTTTTTTTGTTAACTTTTTAGGGGAAACGGGACTTGTTTCCTCTTTCTGGATTTATGATGTCAAGTCGGCTACGTAACTGGAGTTAGCTGGTTGTTTTTAACTCATATGTACAGTAACCCGAAATTCAAAGAATCTTCTACCGACTTTGCTGGCTCATGTGCGGCTAGCATTAATTTTTCTCATGAAAAATGTCGCCTGATATGCAGCCCCTCAAGACTTCTCGAAAAAGCCAATGGCATAGTGTTTGAACAGCTTGTGTATTTTCGACGTCGAGAAAGGTTGATGCTGCTGCTATGGCCCAGAGGCTGTGCAGCCTCGTAGAAGTACAATTGCTAAGCTTTACACGACGACTCAAATTGATCAAAATACTATAGGCATAATTAATTCCACGTACTTTCACCGACACCCAGTTGCCACTTTTTGACTACTGTTTGAGAAGCTGTGATGCATGCATTTATGGAAGTAAATACAATAGTAGTCCCCAGGTGCCATTCCGCTACAATCTCAGCCATGGGATGGGCGTCAAAATCCCACAAAACTATTTTGGCATGGTCACATTGATACTTCACTGACTGTTTAGAAGGTTGCGGTGATTTGTGGTTGCTGACTCCTCCGTGGAGGTGTGCAAATATTAGTTACCGAATTTTCTTTCCGGAAATCCATTTGTCTAAATATTGTGTAGATCATAGCGCGGGTTTCGAAAATGTGGCCGCCATATGTTTCAAGGATAGGATGCTCAAAATGTCGACACTCACAACCGTAGCTACCATATTTGTATGGGGTGTTTTGTCTTATTTATAGTAGGTTTACTTACTTGCAGAAGACAGGCATGTCCAAGTGAAGGCTCAATGTCAAAGATACAAGTTAGGCCTCAATCAAAACCATGGGTCGAATAAACGGCCAGCATATTGTGTATTCACCTGTAGTTGGTTATTCCTCAAGACAGATTCATGAACTGTGTCGAAGCACAACTAAAGGAGTGAAGACTAGCCTGAGTATAATTGATTTGGTCTGTTGCTGCTGTTTCGTGTGGCAACCATCAAACCAGTCATTTTTGCTTATTAATGAGTACTTCAGCTCAACAGTGGTTCCGTATCGCTGATTTATCTGTCATTTCTCAACAGTTCTGCATTGTGTTTTCTTCAATCTGAAAAGCATAAATCGGTTATCACAAATTAAAATCCCCTTTAAAGCTACCCTAGAAAATTTCATGACTTATTTAGTATTTTTGCGTTCATTAATTTTCAGCGTTATATAATAGACACGACCGTGTGTTTTAGCCGTCCTTCAGTCAGGAATACCTGATGCATTTTATACGACGGGTTTAAGTGTTTAGTGCCAGTGCAAGTTTATTCAGATTTGTTTTAAAAGGTTGTATAATTACTCCCTTAAAAGGGATCGGTTACATCCAAAGTGTGTCGAGTCTAGAGTTGAGTGCTCTCAATTTTCCAAAGCATAAGTTAAATCGAAGCATTTTTGATCAAAAAATTAAGGTCCTTTGATGATGGTAATGAGCTAAAACCAGAATCAGGATCGGAACACGTGTCAATGTAACAGTTTGTTTCGTCACATAATGAGGAGCTTCCTTAATCGAAGTCGCTAATTTTGTTTGCAAACCCCCAACACATGGGGGGATTTTATGCGCCAACACATTCTCACTGCAAAAGAAGCGATCTGCCTCGCAAAAAAACTCACATCGTGTGCATAGCGTGGATCTCTCAAATTTTAACTTCCACTGGTAGTTTGACCCCTTGGCAGGGCATTGGGGGCAATAGGAAGGGGGTCCACATCACGTCATACTGGCCGCTTCAAGTCACTTCTGCCCTTAGTACTTTCCTGTATCAAGAGCTCCAAATCCCATTCATTTGTCTCCGGTACTATTGTGAGTCATGAGATGGTCTTCCGTCGTTAGCTATAATTCTCGGTTCCGGCAGAGACTCAAAGTTTTGTCAAACAATACCGTACGCGACTGTCTTTCCTCAATTCATGGAACAATGGTCTTCAGTCCACTCCCTGTTCCTATTAATTCCCATCTTCAGCAGTAATTATGACCGCTTTATAATTTTTCCCATGTGATTTAGAGATCTACACTACGCATTTCTGACCTTCTGTCAATCAAGGATTTTGTTAAATGTCAATTAGGTGGGTGATAGAATAGACTAAGCGTGTTCAGTAAGTCAAATATTAAATTCCAGCATGAGTCTATTCCAAAGCATCTGTAACTGCTTCAAAATTCAAATGATCCATCTTTAAATTAATAATAATTTTAGAACAAAATTATTTTGAACTGTAGAAGACATAAAAAGGTAGAATGTGTACTCTCAGTGCACAGAGAGACTGAGCAACTACTGGCATGTTCTGGAGCCTACGTCGCCTAGCGGAAGTGCAGAGGAGGAGCCTTTAGTGCCTGTGACACCAAAACGAATCAAGTATTGCAAACCCGCTAATCACACCCAAAAGTGGGTTTGAAAACAACATCCGCATTAGTAGCGCCAATCAACGGCACACCGCAGAGTAGAAGCGGAACTTAAACCTGCCATCCGCATTGTAATGTCTGAGGCGTGCCTGAAATGCTTAAACGATCTGAGAAAGTGCTTCAAGCCAGGGCAGTGTTAGCGCACATCTGGTTAGGATTAGATTAACCTTTAACGTATTCATTAAAATAGCATTTTAGGGTGAAAGGCATAACAAACGGTGTTGTAAGTCAATGATTCGGCAGTCTTAAAATGTACTTCGCGTTATCATTTAGGTTTCACCATTCTGCTTAAAAGCGCCAAACTTTTATGTGCTTTAATTGCGTTCTGTTAATGGCTTTTGTGTGGTGAAATTCTTGTGTCATAGATGCATTTTCACCGGAAGTCAGGAGAGGCAGAAGGGTAAGCCGTCTTCTTTGTTAAGTTCACTGCAATGCATTCGCCCGCCTCACAACCAGAAGCGGCTTTCAGACCCTTTGACCCGAGGTCAAAATTCTGTCAGCCTAGTAATATAGCACCCTTTACTCTATGCTGGATGGATAAACAGTTGAATCCACAAATAGTTTGACCGTCTTTAGGGGTAATTATTGCGCCAGCTTGACAGCCATAACAAGGGCGTCCGTCGATTATTTTAAATTACTCACATTCACCGCGCTATTTTCATTCCTGTTTTTGGGCATTTGGCAAGGTATTTGCAAATTTATCAAATACATTAGAATGATTTTGATTTCCGCCTGCAACATATTTTTGCCATTTATCAATCCATAAATGCGTGTGCAGGATAAGACTTTTTGTTGCACCCGAAGGACGTCAATCTGTGAGTGCCACTTTTCGTTACCTTTATTTCGAGCTTTGACAAAATCAGCGCTTACAAGCTTCACTTTTGTGAAGAAGCAAAAGGTCATTCCCATACTCCACGTGAGGAACATGGCTCTACATACATTATTTGGAAACAACTTTCAAAATTAGATATTTGAATACATTTACACACTCGTCTTTTGGCAATAATTCGGCATTTCTTGGGGTTGGCAGCAGTGGTACTTGCGTGTTTATGTGCAGGCGGCACCGATGGTGTGTGACTGGTGTTCCCGTTTCAGCCGCCGCAGGGAGGCAGAGGCACGCAGTGTGACACAATTCGGCTTGTCTTCAGCGTCGTCGCACCGCGTATTAATGTATGCCCACCCCGCCCGTGGGTATGTGCAGACGTCGTCATTGCGTTTGCCCTGACGCCGCACTCGCAGTCCCCAGGCTGTTAGACTTGCAATTAAGAGTCCGGAATGCTTTGCAAGAATCGTAAAAATTTCACCCCTTGACCTTATTTTATCATAAAGCACTCCCCTTCTTGCACACCCTGACCTTATCAGTTATGCCTAGTAAAAATACTTGCCTATTTTTTCGGCATTGGGAAGGCCTTCCAAGGTGACAGTATCGCTTTCCTATTTTTGACATTCATTCAATCCACACCTTCTATAAAGCTCTTTCAGTAACACGCTTTCACCCAAGCTTCAAGAGAAACTGATTCGCTACATTTGTAGTCGTCGAATCATGCGATTAAATAAAGGCTTCCAGGGCATGGATTTAAAATAGTAAAAGCCAATTTCTAATCAGCGGTGCGAAATCATGAATTATGCCTAACGCCTTGAATGGTTGCCTGTTTTGCTGCTTCGCATGGAGTTGAAACTTTTGTATCTGCTAACTTGTAAATTAGCAGTGCACTAGACGATTTTTTCATTCATTGAAATGCTGCACTCCTAAGATCTTTTCTTTAAACCCTCATTATTTTCCCAAGTGAGCACCAGTAAGTGTGACAAGTAAAGGCGGTACATATAAACTTCCTGTCATCAAGAGCTGACACCGCATTCAGCGGGCAGCATGCAGGCGTCCGAGTGATGGCCTCGTCTTTTTCAGCTTTTGCACCTCTCGGCACATGTGTGCTCGATGAGTCAACGCTGCCACGGTGCTTCTGTGAATTGTAGATGGTTTGGCCCATAAAACTCGGTGCAGCAAAAGCGCTCGAAATCAATCCGCGGCTATTCCAGCCTCTCGTGGTACTCGGTTTTGTGGCTTTAAAAGTCAGTCAATCAAATGACTTAACGGGTGAGCGGATACTCATTCGCTGTCATTGGAAACGTATTTTTGCTTCGTTTACCCGAATTCTCCTTAGTTGTTTTCTGCATATAAAAACAGAACTTGGAATTTTGAATTTATTGAATAACCGCCTTTCTACCCAAAGTAATGCTTATGCACATTAACATGAAAATTGTTATGCAGTTATTTTACATTTGATTTTTTTCCTCCAGTTTTAAGTAGCAAAAGCAATAGAATGTATTGTGAAGTCAGTGATCATCAGGGCTGATACTCATGCATGCATTTGAAATGAAGCATTAATCCCCTCCACCTCGAATTAAGCGTCACCAGTGGGCACATAAGATTATCTGTGAAAGAAGGGAAAGGCCGAGGTGGTTTGCAAAAGAAACCCGAAATGCGCCAAATGATGGCATTCGCCCAGTAATTACTTCCGCTATTGCACGAGTTATAATGCACTTGATGGGCTTTTTCTTCGCCGGCCAAACTTACACTCCCATTGTCCTACAATGCAATACTTTGGTGAGATTATGCATGTGTGGCACCATCAATCGTGAGATGTGGTTTAGGAGCACAGAGGTGGTGCTGTCTTGAGCTTACATACACAGTATTGCTCACATGTAGTTATTTCCTATTCAAATTAAAAAATCCCCGCACTACCGGTTCACCTCCGATATACAATGTTGCGTGATGAAGTATTAATGATTTTAGTCCCACAAGCAGAGGCAGTTTGGAAGTCATTTCTTCCTTTTAGTTTACGCAAGGCCTTTTCAAAACAATAAAACATCTCTAAATAGAACGCGTTTTACATCATTCTATTGTGCAATAATTTTCCATCTGGTTGATTATAATGGTTTGCCTCACGAATTCCACCACAATTGAGCCTTTATTCGCATGTGTGTAAATAATTAGGGGGAAGAGAGGATCTGTCTAAGGCAGAAGAAATAAGTTTACGTAGATGGCTGTGGGAATTCATTTTACAATAATCACCTCCTTTTATGGAGACTTGAAGGCTCCATCGACTTTGCAAAGGCTTAGTCAGACCAACTAAATGTCAGGAGCCTGTTCGGCCAATCAGTGCTGCGGCCAATCCCAACGATCCAACACATCCGCACATGGGCAAGTTGTGCCCAGGATTGGTCATTTCCCGCCACACCATAAAATGTGCGGTAAGATTTATTTTACCTATTGTTATTATCACACTCTTGCTTTATTACGCCATGCTATATCGAAAATGAGGACTGTAGTGTGCTAAAATTTGGTGATGGAAAATATTGTTCTGCGCATTGTTTAGGTACTTAATAAAATTTTTGTCTTCATTTAAGACTATTCAGTTTTAAAGACTCGTTAAACGAATATAAGTCCACTTTTTCACACAATAAATTGCAGTCAGAGGCAAGTATTTATGGGCACTCCGCGACACGCCTTCTTCGTGTGGTTTGGTGAAATCACTGATATTCAACAAATGGCGGCAATTTTGTGAAACACCTCAACCCCGCAAGCCATCCATCCAAGAGCAAACAACAAGATTAGGTTCTAATAGACTGATCAAGCCATGCCACTTGTTGGGTTATGACTTTAAACATTTCTTCTGTGCCTATTTAAGGCCATGTTTGGCGTTTTAAATTGGAAGTAATTGTAAATTGCGACATTACATTGCTTAGCGTAAAAGCGAAGTTGAACTAAGTTTTTGCTTCCATACTTACCACTGAATGCACACGTCCAAGCAAAATCTTATGTGAAAAGCATGGAGCATGCAATCACCTATGTGTTGATCGCCCGTTCGGAAGCACTTTGTGTGTAACCTTTGCAGCCATGCTTAGCGTAAACCTTGCGGTTGGCAACGTGGAATGGTTTGGACGGGTGGCCTTGCGACCTGCCAATCTAAGCCACGTGCCTCCGAGACCTTGCGTACACAAATTTCGTCTCAGTAATTACACAAAAACACACCGTGCCAGTTCAACGAAAGTGGCAGTTTTTCTTGGCAGAAAGAACGGTAGTTGAAGCCTTTCATGTAAGCTCGCATATGTGTCTTACTTCAAATGGAGGGCCGAGGTAGACAAATATTGCTCACTTTGTACTGAACTGCATGAACTGCAGTGTTTAGGTATTCACTTCCAATTTGTTTATTGCATGGTGAATGGATGCAAAAACATGACTCCTTTTTTGTTGTTAGGGCTGAAAACTTGAATCTGTAGTTTGATGTCCCATTTTAAATGGCTTGAGCTCGATTTTCTCTACAATGTTGGAGTTGTTAAACTGACTTCGCTCGTTGTTATTTGGCGCTAGTTATGGCTAATTACCATTCTCGAAGGCTATCACGCTTCCTCCAATCACCCTCATTCGCCATTTATGCTGTGCGTTTCTTGTCCACTTTGTCCACAAGCATTCCTCTGTAGCAAATGCAAAGTTGTCTGCTCTACATTAGCATGGCTATTGAATGTACATGCTTCAAGTGCTCTGCTCAAGGATTTGCTGAATTGCACTTCAAAGGGCATTATTACTGAACCAACAGAGAACTCCTGTTCCATTCATCACACCTTATGAGTTGGGTGATTAAATGTTGGAGGAAATCGTGTACCCCTAGTCAGTCCGAAAGGTCATTAAAGTGGGGAGGTCAAAACATAATTTTATGTGCTCACATTAATTTTGCACTAGGCGCTCCAGCATGAAACAAATCGCGCATAGCTTTTCCCCCAGGTAAATGCACCGCAATGCCAGCACCCTCCGCTACAGGCTCGCATCCCAGATTCACTAAGTTTGACAAAATTACAACCTCATTACCGGACCCATGGGCGAAGCATTCAGAGACTGCATGAATGTCCTTATTTTGAAACCTTTACAGTAAAGTCATCACGAAGTTTATCCTTGTGCGCTTGCAAACCAAATGTGTTGAGGCTTCAAGTAGTGATAGTTATAAAATTGCATTTTGAATGAGATGTTTCCTCTCCTGCCCCTCAAATTGCAATAAAACATCTACAAGGGAGTTGCCGTTGTCAATCATGCGAATAACTAAATAACTGAGGTGTCACAGGCACACGGTGGCTGGATTAATTTACTGTGGAGGTGCGAGGACCAGTGATTCTGCGCCTTCACCTTAAATAATTTTGATACGTTATTAGCAAAAATTTGTCCAAAAATTTGCTCCCAACAGCATTTTGGCAATTGTATCCGATGACATGGTTGGGCGGATTGGCGTCTCCAAACGGTGCCAACAAGCGAGCGTCGTCTGGGCAAACTTTCATTTGATAAACCTCCAAATGATAGAAATGCAAACAATCCCCCAAGGCTGCAGCATCGACAGTCAAAACAGCAGACGGAAGCTCAACTACTGGGCTGTCCTCTGGGATTCCAAAAGCTTGCGATGCATTTCGGCTGAATGTTTCGATTTCCCAGTTGATAGAGCGAAAGCTAAAACCTACTTTGACTGTTCCAAGCAGTACCTATGGAAGACAAAGTTACTGCAAATACGATACATGTAGTTTTGGTTTGAGCAAAATAATTTAAAAGACTTTATTGCCCACTGATAACTGGAAGTTAAAAAACTGTTCCAAGAAATCTATCATTTTTGCTTGAGCCTCCGAAGTTTTTTGTCTGTCAGCTTTTGCAGGAAGTTGATTCGACAAGCAGCTTTGTCAGCATCGGTGGTAAGTAATTCTTTGAGGTGATTGAAGAAATCGCAGCGTCACATCCGAATCACCAAATAGGTGGGTGTCATTTCGATCTCAATCTCACAATCCTGCTTGAAGCGCCATTAGCGTTTTTATTAGAGGTTCTAAAATTGAATGTTTCTCATGAAGTGGCATGCATTTCTTCCCAATTATAGTGCTGGTGTAGGTTGTGCCAACCCTGTCACTTAAACCCATAAAATATGGAAAATATCGCTGTTCCAATGCACCTCCCCTCTTCCGAGTGTGCTGCGTCATCAACGGTCCACTTAAAAAGCACAGGAAGTCCTGCTGGATGGAGAAGCAAATCATCCGTTGAATGGCCCTAAGCTTTGCATCTCTGCTTGTAGATTCGGAGCTCCCCACCCTTCTAATGCCCATAATGAACATAATATGAATTATCCAAATTTTTTCCAAGGATCTTTATTATAGATCCAATCAGTGTCTCGCTACCAGAAAAAAGTGTCACAATCCAACTGAAAATATATGATAATCATAATCTAATTTCGCTCAGTCAACAAAAAAAGTTATTTGTTTTGTTTTACAATGAAGATGTGTAAACAAATAATGCACGTTACGCTATCGTCTGAAGAAGTCGAATTGCAGTTGTGTTCTAAATGCGGTCCCCATTTCCTTAATTCCATGTTCGCTGACACACATCTTACAGTTTACTTATCAGGGTAGCTTTAATATTAAACCCTTATGTATGAAAACTAAGACTTGCCTTGAGGCAAACGGCAAATGATGTAAGGTGGTGCACAATGGAGAGTCTCACACTGGCATGCATGGACATGCCAATGACCTTCACTTTGGCCGGAATCAACGATGAGCATGGCTGCATCTCAATGCATCCGGCACACTTCAACTAAACCCGCTTTCCACTCCTGAGCGAATAAATATAAAATGTTGACTTTTACCTAGATGATGGTTTATTTTTTTTAAATTGCACAAAATATTTCGTTGTCTTCCATCCTGGGTACAGCTATTTCTGGAATTTCGGGGCAGGGTTAAATCCTACATTTGAATTAGCAGTTTTATTTCAATATGTTTTCGCGCACTGGCCGGATTATTGCCTTTTTGGTGTCACGAAAAATAAAAAATATATATTTAAATAGTTGTAATTTTATTGGGGATTTGATCTAGATTGAATTCGTAATTTCTTCAGAAAGTATACTGCCGATTTCCAAATACTTTTAATTAAATGTATCTTCGATTTTATGTCCAGCCACTACGGATGCCAAGGCAATGAAGAAGAAGTCGTTTTGGAAGCTCGTGAAGCATAAGAACAGCACTACTCTGAAACCCGTCGAGGCAGCTCCAGCTAGCAGCACGCTGCGCAGCCTCTTCATGGACGACACGGCGCTCTCACGCTCCATGAGAAGTGGCAGTCTTACCGAACCCGACGTCGGTGCCCCACGGTTCCAGAGGCCTTTACGTGAATGCCGTTCCGTCTGTGTCCCTTCGGCAGCAGAACAGACTTTTCTACGGGATATTAATAACGCTGGACTTTCGACGCAAGCCCAAGGTAATTACAATAGACCCTACCACTATTTTTATAAGTAGCATGAACTTTTCGACGAAAAGAAAGAGCATATAAGTCTTGAATGGCGATTATGCTCCCTATCCTCTGCTTCACAAAGCTAAGTAATTTCCAACTGCAAAGCGAAAAATTAACTTCGCAAACCCATTGGAGCGCCACTAGTTATAATAAGAGGCCGCGTAAAGTCTAAAGGGGAAAAATGGTATTTTGGGACGAACTCCTCTTGGGTGAAATGTTGCCTTTGTTTTACTTCCCAATATGACTTCAACTATTAGATACCCCATGCGTTCGGACTAGCCGAGTTTGAATATGACCGCAAGTACTTTCATTTTTAGATATAGTGAAAGCAATCCCCTCCCGTTTGTTGAAATTGATTATTTCTTAAGGGAAGCTGACAGAGACTGAGAAGTGGCGTTTTAACCGCTTTTCTATTTAAGACTTTCGCTTTTGTGTGCCAGTCAAATACGACGAATTTGTTAATGGGAAGCGATGCTGTCATGCACTTTTAAAACCTTAATTGGGAATTTCAAGAACGCTTGCACTTAATGGTCAGCATATTCTTCACAGTTTTGAAAGACACCACTATTTTTGTCAGATGGAAAAAAAATTGTCTTTACTTCAAATGAACTCGCCAAATGAATCTACTATGGTCAGCGATTATAGCTATTAATAAAATACCTTAACGAGAACATTTTTTTCATTTCATAAAGAAAGTTGGCGTTTGTTCCACTGTGGAAATGGGTAGGTGAATTCCTTGTCAAACAATCAGCTATAATAAAGCGCCTTTAAAAATAACAAAGTTCTATAATAATTTTAAATCGCACTTTTGGGTGTTAGGATTGTTAGTTCTACCAACTTGTTCGTGGTGACTTTAAATTTTAACTGTGCTACGAGTTGGACTGGTGCGTGGAAACCTCAACCACCTTATGATTGCAAAATTAGACGCAAGATTTTCAGTTTTCGTATGGGGAAATGGGGTCTGGCAATGGGGGTATTCCAACGAGAGAACAATGGGCCGACGGTGCATAGGAGAGAAGTGCTAGCGTCACTCCGTGCCACAGCCACCGCGACCCCGTCACCTCCTCCAGGGCATTGTACGCGGCTGCCGTGGACGCGCGGTGAGTGAGCGTGTGAGGGATTCACGCGAGGAGCGCTCGCACCGTCCCACACCCCAGCGGCGCGACGCACGCAAGTCCACGACGGCCCTCGACCAATTGGCGCGCTCGGATATTGATTGGACGGTTGACTGGACAAACGCCTGCCAACGTGCGTACACGCGAGCACCAAGGCCAAAGAAACAGTAAAAGAAAAAGAATGCGTTAATTTTTACGGAATGTTGCAGCGGTAACGGTATAAGTTGGAGCAGCGCGGTCGATGTTGCAGCAAGAAAAGCGGTCATCGGGTGTGAAGCACATTTCCGTCGTTTATATAATTACACAAGAATAAAATATTCTGAATTGCTAAAGGCAACCGGAAAATTGGATTTGTATTTTTGAGGTGGGCTTTTGGTTTTCGCTAACATTGTAATGATTCAACTTTTTATCAAGATTTACCAGAAATTTGTCATGAATGCTTGACTTCTTTATCCAAACCTCTGTAACAGTTGCAGCTGTTATTTTCCCATTCCTCGATACTCTATTTAAAGTAAAGATAGAAAATTATTGTTTTCTGCCAGCTTTCCACTTTGTTTTAATTACCTTAGCCTAAAAAGTTGAGGAAAATCTTATGCACGGGTACGTTAAACTATTCTTATCAGGCACTTGGCAGTAAAGCATTTTTCAATCCAATTATTGCTGGGGTATCCTGGAGGCTTTGAGTCCATTTTGGATTTGGTGATAATGATTATAACCCTTTTCACCATGGCTTAACACCCATTTCAGTTGCGGATGCAGTCGTTTTTGCATGCCTGTTACTCCGATTTCTGTTGGAGGCTCTTACTCGACCAAGCCGGTCTCAATGTTTTGCCACCTTCTTTTGAAGCGCATCCAAATTTAAGCACCTTTATGCTCGTTAACTTTAAACAATTAAATGTGGTTTGTTCCTATTCCCTCCACGAGAAACTAGTTTCCCTAACCTTGCTTCTTAAACGAAGTATGTAGACCACGCCGTGTCGATCCTGCATCTTGTGAGGAAGCTGTGTGCCTAACCCATAAATTCCACTGGAAATGAGTGCTATCAACAGATTTTAGGAAACTTCTCATTGTGCGAAACATCCTTCACTAAAGTACATCACTCAGACTATACACCATTTGTTGGTGAAATCGACAAAATGTTTGCGGTTATTTTTCCCTAGAGGTGTGATATATTTCCAGGTGTTATACAACCCACTTCCACCGTGGCATTTTCGTAGGCAAATAATTTACCCAGTGGGTTAAGTATTCGCCGATTTGGGGTAGCCGTAACAACCACAGCCGATGCTTGCTTTTTGCGCTCAGTGACACCAGCGGATCGCTTCGTGATGCGCTGAAGGTCGTGTCCGCCACCCTCCAATAACATCAACGTCTCCGCTTTAATAAAAGGCAAAGGAGTATACATACGGCAGCAATGTGATGTAGTGAATCAGGGCAGAAATGAGACAACTACATTCGCGCGAGTTAGTGCCGCCACCGCGATCGAGCGCTGCATGCAGTTAATTTATACAATTTCATGTTTGTTGGAAAGTGACCTTGTCTTCATACCAAGTTTTCGTACTTTCGCGTAACTTCTGGCCAAACATAAGTCTAGTCTACGGGAAATTGAATGTACTATTCCAACAATTGTTTATAAGAATTGTGTAAATTCATGTTGCTAATTGCTGTCTACATTTTTTTTACTTTAGTTCAGGATATTCACGTCTGGCATCAGCACCAGCTATTTCGAGTGAATCGAGTATTCAAGGAGGGCCAGTCGAACGAGTTTGAGTTTCTCAAAAAATTATTTGCTATTCTCCTCCCCAAAGAACCCATTCCTGTTGATATTACGAGTGCTTTCCAAGTTTTGGACGAACCTCGGAAATCTTTTCGATCAATTCATCCAAACGAGTGGGTTTTCATTTTTGTTTATGAATCTCAAATAGAATGACTAACAATTTTACTAACGGCAAAAATTACTACTATTCCCATCGTTAGATATATCATTCCACGGCTTCTGGGTGTGATAATTTTGCATAATCACTCATAATTAATGTATTAATGTTGGTCTTCACATTTGGTCCAAATGAAATTCCCCAACCTCCAGTAAAAATAATGCATCGCCTTCGAAACATCCTCATGAACAATAACACAGACCTTGTTTTTTGGCCCAAGAATAGCGTGTTATTAAGACAAAGCGAAAACCTAAAAATGCGGACTTGGCGTTTAACCTGGTTCATAAATGTCGCTGCTTGCTTGATGCCTTGCTGAATGCACTTTTTTCGTGTTTTCTCACCCTTCATTGAATGGAGCTGCGAATCCATCACTTTTCCATCATGAAAAAATGGTTTATTTTCCTACAAACAGCATGCTCCTTTACATGAGAAGCTCTGCTAAAAGAAAGCTTCGTCGTTGTCGGAAATATTGTTTCTTACAGCCTTGACTTTTGTTTTAGAGTATTTTCTAATGGTTCTCTGTTAAAATTGCTGCACGGTACGAAGGCAGAAAGTGATCCACGACGCGGAAGTGCCGAAGCATGTATTTTGTCACAGCAAAGCTGCCCCGCCATATATCAGGGCAGCAAAATACCCGACGTTCTTCCCGCTCCCCTGTTGGGGCGCAAATATAGCAACTCGATAGTCGGGACAATCAAAAAACAAGTAATTCAATAGCTTACTTTAACGTTTTCTTTGGATTTTCGTAGCTTTGAAAATTCATTTCGTTTGGCCATGAATAAGCCGTTTTAATTAGTCTTACATGGAAATGGCAATTGATTGCCTTTATTTGACTGAACTGTCAGTTTTTATCCTCCTACCATTACTTTCTTTTGAACATAGTAAATTGTATAACTAAAAAAGACTTTTCTGGTACCTGGTGATGTAGGTGGACGTAAGAACGAAAAGGCGTTGTGCTCATGCACATTGATATCTTTTACACAGCACCAACTTGCACCACCAGTCACTAGTCAAAGTTGTTTCCTTAATTTTTAATGCAATCCGAAAAGTCCAGGAGCGCTTGGTGAGGCAGTTTTTCGCTCTGGCACAATTTGGTCACCATTATTTTAAATAAATCGAGCAACATGGATAGGAATCACCTGGACCCATGTGCTCTGCATAATCCTGCGACACGTGACAGATGAAACCGCAACTCAGTGGTCACCTCTCTTGGGTGTGCTACGCTTATGGGCTGGTATACTTGCATTCCTGTCCCGCTTCAAAGAGCTGACCCGTGAATTCTCAGTAAAAAAAAATCGCATGCTATGATAAATATTGCAGGCTATTAGTGTTGAGCTAACATTACCTGATATTTCCATCCAAATTAATTTTGTTTGCTGATCAAACCTCCTTGTCCAGCTGTCAATTTTCCTATTAAAAATTATCTTTGGGATTCTATTAGCAATGCAGAGCACTTTAGGTCGATCGTACTGTTCATTACAGCCTGTCGTCAAAATATCCGTATCCAATTTGATACTTCCATAGCTGTAAACTTTGTAAGTTTTAAAAACGTGTTTCATGGAGTGGAATTATGCTAGAAATGACTCTAGGTGTGTTTTACTGTTATGCATGTTTTTAGAACTTCTTATATTCGTTCGGACATTATGTCATAGAATACATTTTAGGAGGAGGTAGAAGGGAAGAAGAAGGTGGAGAAGGAGGAGGGGGAGGAACCAAAGTCGAATTCGTTTCCTTCGCTTGACGTCATGCACTCGCAAGTACCATCGGGTGGGACACCAACGCGGCTGCCGATCCACCCCACCCTCATTCCGGCCACAATGCAGGTAGGCTCGAACGGCGAGCGTCACCTCATTCTGCACTACCCCGATGGGCATTCCGTCGCTACCACAGCCCTGCCAAACCAATCGGGTCAGTTCCACTTGGTCCCCATGCTTAACCAGCCCCAGGTCCAGCCCTCGCAAACCACCCTCCGTCTGATCCAGACAGCTGCCGACTTCTCCCACACCAATCGACAACCCCTTGGCATGCACTTGGAAGCGCATGCCCATCTTGTGAAAAAAAAATCAGGACAGAAGGTGGAATTGGTCTGCACTTGCCCTCCCGAATTACACAATGGTGAGCCCATTAAACACTTTTCATGCCTCTTCCAATTTGACAATGGTTGACTCACACAGCAGCAGCGACGCGCTTCTTTAAAATTTGGTTCGTTTGCCTTTAGTGCACGCTAAAGAAAATCTTGCTGCAGTATTTGCAAATCTTTCTGTCGATTTGTTAGGCATGAAGCTATTCCAAGCGCTAGCCGCGGGGTGGAAATCTTGCATGAAAGGCATGCGAAATCACCAACTGTCTCTGAGCGTGAGCGCAGAGCCCATTAAATGGCCTTCTAGAAAGAAACTATCAGGGTTTGGTTTGGGTGTTAAACCTTGTATTCGTAGCTCAACTTCAAGAATGCGATTTATCATTAGTTAATACAGCAAGAGTTCAACGGCTAAATGAATCAGAAAAAAATGTATGCAGCACGATTTCCGCGACATTCAGAGACTCTGATTACCTTTTGTGTTGCAGTTGTGCAGTTTAAATAAACACGTTCTATGGACTTTTCGTTGATTTTCCCTTCGTAAAATTTGTTATTTATGACGTTAGTGATTAAGAAAATGCCCTTTTAGTCCTAAGTTCAGATTAATCCAGGGATATTAAAAGTGTTAAAGTTAGTCAACCCAGTATGGATCCAGTTAGTGAGGAAACCACTTTCTCTGGCAATTATTTTGTTGTGACTAATAATCATCACCATCCTTCTTCTTTTTCCTTAGCTTTCGTCTCCTATCTATTCTTCTAAAAAAGTCACATTCCAAGCATAAATAGGCTTCCTTTGACGACAGCTTTGCCAGGTGCTTTGCCACGGGAACCGAGCAAATTCTTTTTGCACAAAACACTTTTCTTACATCACTCTGGTCATGAAACCTGTAGGCTGGAAGTTAAGGATGTTATTGCAATGAATTTACAGTAACTATTTTTGGGTTTTAAATGCTTCGTTGTTGCTCTCGGCTTAAATGCAAGTAGCAAATCACAGTTTAAAAGTACCTCATGGCAGAGCACGAGGATATCAGTGAGTTTGTACTTTTGCCTACAACTGTTCCTTTCCGGTTATATCCAATTTGATGAAATAAATGCAACTATTTTGTAGCCCTCCGTCAATCACAAATGGAAAGTACGGGCCATATTAATCGACCAGGGGATGATGACCCCAGTAGACGGATGAAAAACACTTCTAGAACTGGCCTTTCATGTGTAAGCTGGGCTAATTCAACACCCCAATCTGATCTTTTGACTTCGCCCAGTGAGGACAGCAGCGAAACATTTCAGGAATCAGATTCCTCGGGCGGAAGTTGTCAAGCAAACGTTTTCCCCCCCATCAGAAAAGGAACCATCCCCTCCGACGTCCTTCTGACCTCAATTCTCAATGAGCACATAAGGCGACCCACGAAATCCCCCCAAACACTCGAAGAAGCACAGTATGTTGTCCCATTCCCTATTCCACCGCAAATTTCTGACGCCTTTTTGCCTCCCATTTTGACATACTTAATTGCAGAAGCTCAGAGTGATTTATGTACTAGAGCCTACCATCAAAATTGCCTGAATTCATAGCGAGGTTTTTTTCATGACCTGTATTAGTGATTCCAATTTTCACCATTACCTGCTTAGTGATTATAAATAAGTGTGCGACTTAGTATCCCCCTATGAGAGTGAAGCTAGTACTGTGAAGCTCGCTTAGTCAAACCCCAATTAATAGCGATCTTTTCGCTTAGACACCGCATAGCCCAAATGGAGAACCAGTTGACGCAACTGACAGCTTGGATTCGAGCAGCGCAGACGCAGGGCGGGTCGGAGAGCGAATCCTGCACGCCCTTCGGACCCTCAGGTTAGTTTCCAACTAAGTGCTACACCTCAGACTTAGATAGTAGGTCTTTAAAAGCCCCCACAGATCACAAGACCGTTGGAAAAAAGAAATTAGGTTTTGTTTGCTGTGGCCTGCTTAGTGTGCTCAGAATGCTGACATTTCTCATCCAGTCCAGTAATAGCAACTATTGGCCTTGTATTTTTCATATTTTTTAAAATATTAGAGATTTTTACGATTCCGTCTACTGGCCACTTAAATCTTTCTCACCAAATTTATTAGCGAGTAATTGTGAAAAGAAATCAGCACACCGCTATTTTTCATTTTTTGCCGCCTAAGTATTTATAACGAGAAATCGCGTTACAGCGTCCGTTCTTTTTACAACATGTACGCGAGCTGGCAGTCAAGGCTTAAGGGTGGAAGCGTGTCGCACATCTCTCTCTTAAGCTCTGGTGGGGTGGTTTAAAGTGTTCATCGCCTCTCAAATGATGCCTAGCATTTTGTCACCTGACAGGAGTTCCCTTTTACTCTTCGCTAAATTTTTTAAAATGGACCTCAAAACTCTAATAGCAATAGTGTTTGCTAACACCAATCCTCTGCTTTATTACACCATTTTTTCCTCTGCTTATTACGGTGAAAGACAATGATACAGCCGTGGTGGAAAGCAAGCACCTCTTTGCCCACAGTTCTGGTGGCTTTGAAAGGTGCGCCCATCCTCCTTTGCCTCCCCACTCGCATCTGTCAAATCGTCAACGCCTTCTAAATGCCTATAAGGAGCTGAAAGACCTCCGCTTGGATCTGCACGGACTCAGGGAGACCCACGTCGCTAACACACATCAAATGCGTAGCATATCCAACTCATTTATCAAGGAAATCACCGTAAGAATGTGTATTTATCGCGCTATTTCATTTGCAATTCTCTTAATCGGCCTGACATACTCTAATCATCTTACAATAACTCAGTTCCTGCTAATTTCAAGTGATGCTTTTTGAGCCTTAGTAAGTGGAAGCAAAACTTTATAACTTTCAGGTCACTCTGGCCAAAGCCTTACATGATTTTGTGTTCAGAAAATCAAGCATGCCTTTATCCGCCTTCTCTTTGGCTTCTTATAGTTAATCCATCGCTGAAATTCCTTCTCTCCAGGTGTTGCGCTGGAATGCATTTTGTGCAGATTTTTCCATAAGTTCGAGCACGGGAGCTGTCTTGTTCTGTTTTATGGGTAGCAGCCAAAATGTGTCATAATTGTAATGGGTTTTGGCCTGCGTTGGGGCTGTTAAAGCTCGGTATTTTTCGCAGTCCCAGTGTGTCAGTTAAAGTTGTCACATCTATCACTATGCTTCTGCCAGGTATCCCAAAACTGGCCCCAATTTTTTTTCGGATGTTCACCTTTGTAAACTTGCACAGCTTTTGGGAATGGGGGAGGGCAAAATACCACACCAGGCGATTGGTGCACATCCGGTGTTCGATGCAGCAGCGGCGCGTTTAAATCGCTTGGCAGAGCGCGAGTTGAAGCCACCAGCAGATGTCACGACCAACGAGACACGCACTATCAACTTCGTGCATTTATTCAGCATCCGCAAGCAAACGTCACCACCAGGAGCCACAATTTTTCTCCGGTCTTAGATTGCGGAAAGGGAGGTACTGCATCTCCTTTATGAGCTGTTCTGCAGGTCCTCATGTCTCCTCGAAGCTTGGACGATAGTTCAAGGGCTGAAAAATAACCAAACTCATATGCAGTTTTCATTTGTTCTTTTCTCTTGCAGCTCATAGCTGCATTCAACTGTTAGAATCCCTTTCATCTATTAATGATGGAATTATTAACCATACTTTTTCTCATCCTTACTTGAGTAAATATTTGAATACAAACGGGACTAAATGCGAGTTCTTGCAAAGTGGGTTTAAGAGGAGACTTACTCTATCTTTACCCATTTGTTGCGGCCAGAATAATGTTGTTTCTATTGGTGTTTCTAATAGCTTGCTACATCAACATACATTGAGCATCACTAAAAATGACAGACACGACAAATTCATTCCATACATCACCGAATGTCTTGATAAAGTTAGCATCAACCGATGTTAATGCTAAATTGCAAGAAACGTTTATGATTGCAGATTAATTTTTCACCGGTTAACAACGGGGAATTCTCACAATTAATGATTAGTTCTATTCACTTACCTTAAAGACATTCATGGTTATTTTGCTCTTCATTATTTGTCCACATCTCCTTTGGGTTGACACTTGAGTAGCCATGACTCAGCTTCTTACTCAATACTTGAAGCTGTTAAGCCAAGTTAAACTCCAGACAATATACGCATACCTACCTAAATACTGCTATCGCAGCAACAACTCAGTGCGTCAAAGTCGAGAGGTGCGACACCCGTGAGATTGGTCCAGCTGAGCCTCGACAGCCATATGGCCGACTACAAGACGGGCCGAAAAGAAATCGAGGCCTGGATAAAGGATCTCGATGCCTGCATTGAGGAGATGCGAGTGGACGCTCTCAACCGAAGGTGTCGCGTTTCCGTAGCCGAAGTAGAGGCCTACGCTCTCCATCTCAGCCGACTTAGTCAACGCCTTGCCTCCTTCAAAGGTATGTGTTTCAGGAGTCAGACTAACTGCCAAATAATAATTCCAAATCAATTGACTAGGTATCGGTGGTTTTATAAGTTCCCTCCATACCATGCGAATCGACTTCGACAAGAAGGCTACAAATTGTTCCACGAAGCCATTGTTCTGCATTTTACTCCATGAATCAATTCCATTCCATTGGATGTGTTTCTATGTAAACTTGACCGCATTGAGACTCTGGGTAGATGAGCCGCAAAACAGTCCTTTGAGTGCCTCCACTAGGCTCTTTTGAAAGTCTTTTAGATTCTGTTGCATCTTTTTGATCAGAATTACTTTTGGGAGTATATTTCTTTCTCTCTCATTCTCCAGTGCGTCTTTGTCATAAGCTGTCTCAAATTTAGCAATATTGTAGCCAAGTTTGCTTTGAGAAATCTGTTTTTATAGGTTTTTGAGGCTTTTTCACACAATTGGGAAAGTGCTACACCTTGTAAAGACCGCTCCTGGTGGCTCTTCTATGCCTAATTTCACATTCTCAAGCTAGCCAACATTTATTTTTTCTCATTTTAGGTCAAATTCCTGAAATACGCAATGCCTCCAATCTTCTGTCCCTTGTAAACGAAGCAGAAGTGAAAGTCCAAAATGAGTTAGTTTATCTATCTTCGCAATCTTTTAGCAAAACGTTGAAGAACTCATGGTCTGTCTTCCATTTCAGACTTTTGTTAGATGAGCAGAAGCGAATTGATGTAACCCTTTCGACTTGCAAACAACTTACCTGTACGCTCTTTACCCTCAAAAGGTATGCCCGTTTCAAAACAGCACTTTATTTTCCTCCTCTCCCAACTAATATTTTACCTTTGTTAAGGCTTGCGGCTGTTCAGGAAAATGGCATTAGTGTTAATATTCCGACGTTTCGAACAATTCGAGATCCGCGACCCGAAGACAAGAAGCTTTACCTTCAGCAAATTTCCAAAATCATCCCCAATCACGATGCCAGAATGGTTGGATTGGCGGTATGTGTCACATTTACAGACGATTGTCACTTCGTTTGTGCAAGTAATTCGACCACGGATAAATGTCATGCATCGTTTATTGCAAAAGAGAAGTTGTGGTTGATGGCAAAGGCGTCACAGCATTAGAGGCCTGATTGTACGCGAACTAGATGGTTGTGAATGCTCTTTCCATGTTCACGCAGTTCCGCTATAGCTATCGCAATTAATTACATGAAAAATAAGTGCAACCTCGTGTTGGCATTGCAGTTAGCAATTCTAAAGTACGCTTCTATATCGCGTTGTGGGAACATAAACAAAACTGTGTCTTGGTAACTATCTTAACCTCCGCTTAAGTACCAAAGTTCCCGCGTCTAATTCTTATCGAGATCACCGACTTCGTTGCACTCCGTCTGACCACCTTGAATCATAGCATTTCAAACTTTTGAATAAATACAAGCATTAACACATGCAACACGTTGGGAAAAAGGATTGTCTCATCAATCTTTGTTTTTGCTGACAATTAGTCGGTCGCAAATTGTAATAATACGATGGCGTTTTGCAAATGTTGCCGGACTTTTTATCCATAAGGCTGTGGTGTTAAATAACCATGACACCTGACATCAGATACGGTCATGAATGTCCATCAAAATTAACAGAATGTCAGTATGGCATTTTCGCTTTGATGGAAAGTTGTTGTACACACTTCATGAGTCTTATAAAACGCACATTTACAAAAAATGTGGCGATTTCGCCACTTGCTGTCAGTAGAATACTTGCACACCTCATGTAGGTTTTCACTTATACCGAGATGGCGGAAGCACCCATTTTAAGATAATCTGTTGGAACATGTCGCAAGTTGCTTCCCTTCCTGGACCGATTATTCATGGAAATTCTAGTAGCCGAATACTCAGAACCTCACCAATACAACAGTGGTTGTAATTATTTAGCTTTGCAACCAGTACAGGTGACCCATTCAAATAATGAACTCTTCAGGGCCGGTCAGCCTGTCAATTTCTTGGAATAATCAATTTTAGTCGTCTTGAAACCCTCTACCCCATTCACTATCAATAGTACAAGTTGTGTATCATAAAAGCTGGCAGATTTTGGTGTTGCGATCACGTTTCAATCTGCATTTGGGCAAAATTCTCAACATGAATAGACATTTCTGCAAAAAATTGCTCTCTTTGATGATGATTATAAAACCTGAGCGTAGCAAACCTCTTTTTAGTCGCTGAAATGATCAAGTGTAAAAGGTTGCTGGTGAACGAACTCGAGGGTGTACCAAAGTGAACTTTTATACCTGGCTTCGGACTCGTCAGCAGGCGAAAAGCGGCTTTTTAGAGAGAAGCCTTTTTTACGCCTACTGTCATCATGTTCGTCTTCCCTTTTTATTGCTGAACTCAGATAATAAATAGGAATGTCAGGCTTATTCATTGCAGCGTACACATGGCAACACCTTTTAATGATACGAAATTCATTCAACTTTTTGCAACAATGGCCTTTTGCCCTATTCGTAGATAGCCCTACTACAGCCCTCATCCTGGATAAGTTGGGTGCTACAAACAGCTCAGCGTCAAGTTAAGAAAAAATAACACTTGTTCAATAGATGCACCACTTTGATCCCCAATATCCCTGCGGAATGATTTATAGTGTCATGAAAAGACTCGGGAACGTCGAAAGAGGATGCTTTCCCTCCACGAGTCGGCATACCTCGAAAGAGCCATAGAACAGTCGGAGACCAATCTGCAAGAGATCCTACAGCGTCTGAACGAGCTGAGTCTGGACCTTCTTTCCTCCAGTGCGGAGCAGTCGGAGGAAGAAGGCATGAATCAAGCTCCTCCTTTCGCTTCAACAACTTTGTCCCCATCCCGGATCTGTCCCATTCACCAGGCTGGCGGCAAAGCAGCTGAGACGTGCTGTGCTCACTGCGAAGTGGTAAATCTATTTAGTAAATTATGTCTAGATCCTTGCTTCGCTACTTGTAACGCCGATTCTCCACTTTCTTTGTGATCCAAAGTAGGCGATTCAAGGGATGTATACAGTCAGTTTTTGATCACATAATTTATAAAGCATTGTATGTAAAATTAAAAAAATAAAGACGTTCAGTTTGTTTTTGGGATGATCGGACATCAAAATGCACCATATTTGATGTGACAAAATCCACGCATATCTGTTTCATAGGAATTTGAATCGGCGATGCGAAATGCCTACTCAACAGCAAACAAAAACAGTGCACAGGTACCCAGAAGTCCGAAGAGGAATGACATGCTAAAGACTCGGCCGCCTCATGCAGAGGTCTAGAGCGAGGGAGGAAAGCTTTTCCCTCACAACTCACGGAAGTCATAACTTAAGGGGTTATGACTGCAAGCAGAGGACGGGATGCAAATGAAAATGTATCTCGAAGTGGTTATGGAGCATGAAGGTGGTTAATCGTAGGCTGATCTAGAAGTTGGTTTGTAGTTGCTAGGTTCAGTATAAGTTTGATGAGGCTAGGTATAAATAATTTGCAAGAAATTCTTAAAAATACTTTTCTAGGTATCTTTAAACCCCTTAAAAAACTGCAAGCGTGTCAGTTTGCATGCAGAAACAAGATTGAAACAATACTAGAGTTACGTTTGGCTGATGACACAACAACCTTGTAACCTCGACCAAGAATACTGCAATTAGTCTACTTTACCAGTTGTATACGGATAAGTGGTATAATTTAGCTTAAAGCAGCTACTTTAGGACCTAGAAGGGCATACTTGTTTGCAACCTTCTAACAAATGAGGCTCGCGGCTGCGAAACTTGGAACGTACTGAGTGGAAAAGGTTCCGCCGGGAAACAGGTGCGATGGTAGCGAGTCTGGAGAGATCAATTGCGATGGTGTGTAAATGATTTAAAATCTCATGAAAACCTTTTGATTCGATTGGATGTTCAAGTGCCATATGTGCCCCATTGGAGGTAACAAAAGTCGGAGCAAGCATTTTCACGAACTCTGCGATATTTGGAGCGGCATTACTTGTAAACAATTTTGGAAATTCACACCTTCATCAAAATCCCAAAGCAGTCTTTAAGGAACAAATTAGAGTACGGTTTGAATAGCAAAGAAAGGGCCACTTCAAAGCTGCAATGTTGAAGCCCCCAAATTTCCATCGATCTTATCAACGTTGCGGCCTGGATGACAAAGTTTGCTGATGCCATCATGTCAACCATAAAGCTGGCTAATTATTGGCCACTTCATTGTTCCAAAAACACAGAGACCTGAAAAATGCACATGGACATGAATTCGAAGTCAGGTGTCGTGGCTTTTGGTTCAAATGTTATTGAATTTTTGTTGCAGCGTTTAACAATTCCCTCCCATTTGGACAGGCACTTATGGCTTATTGATGCAGAACTTCATTTTTCATAGGATGCGGACGAACGGATAAGAGGCAAGTGTAGGCTATAATCCACCTCACCAAAGTAACTATACCAGTGTGGAGTGGGGCAGCTGTAATTTTACATTAGATTTATTGTTTTTCAAAGCCAATGAAAGGGTACGTGTCTGGCTGTGACATTTAATCCGGTATTTCCACACTCCAAGATCACACAGACTCGACGCATGAATAGTCGAACTTGAAAGAGAATGTCGCCGTGACTACCACTTTGTTGCTGTTCCGATATGAGCTAAGATACTGTGTTCCTGCCTGTTGGGTAAAATTAAACGTCAAACAATGTTCGGGAATTTTAAGAGAGTTTCGCGATACGAAAATAGCAAGAGAGTGGTAGCAGACATTTCTATAAATGTATTATGCATGATTGGGAACTCTTTGAAATTTTTACATTTTGCTCCTGGGCAGTTGCAGTGCATTACTGTACATGAGTCTGGAGGAGAATCTAACAAAATGGTAAGCCAGTTCCTGTACATCCAACATGCAGTGCGAAGGTCTTAAAATTAAATGGCATTCTGCCCGTGATATTCAATATGCGAACTCACAAGGTAAAAATGTTGAGAAACAAATTTCATGCAAGTACTCACGTTTACTCCCTTACGTCTTGATCGATGTGATTAGTTAAGCACTCGATGGTTAGCTGACTTATTCTTACGAAATATAGCTAAGATCTGGGAAGTCGTGTAGAGGCAGCGGTGATGGTGAGAGCTCGACATCTCCATCGTCAGCCTCATCGGAGCAAAACGCAGTTGGCACGCAGCTACCACTGCCAGCACCGCCGCTACTGCCTTCTTTGCCACAGGCGCCGCGGGGTCCTCGACGGGCTCATGTGGTTTTCTCGCGCACGGTGTTGGTCGACGCAGGTCGCGAAACAACGCGGCTTAATTGTCCCTCTGACTTGGATGACGACCACCTTGACGACACTGGCGACACCGGCAGCGAGGCAGAGGAGCCTCAGCTCTGGCGTCGGGAACGTCTCCACCGCGGCAACCGTGTAGTCGATATCCACCCCGGCCTACCACGCAACGAGTACGTCATTTGCGACGGACGCTGCGGCGCCCCCACCTGCGCCCAAGGCTCCTGTCTGGCCAGAGTATGTTTCAATCCACTTTCTGCAGTTGGTCACGATTCAACGATCAGGAACGTATCGGCCACAAGGGAATCACTTTTTCTGCTGTGTAGACCTCTAAACAAGGCTTTGCTTGAGAGGAAGCGCCTGCCTCTTTCGCCATTCCCTTGATTTTATTGCAATTTTGAAGCAAAAACTAGTGTCCCGGAAGGGTTGAAGCAAGTTGAGAATTTAAACCTTTACTATGGTTTTTGTTAACTTGCAGTCTTAACATATAAAATTACATGGTAAAAATCACAATGCATTAGGTCACCTCACCAAGACCATCACTTTCTAGCGAATTGGAAATGAAGATGGCAGCGCACGTCTTTTTATGTAGAAAAGCAAAATCTCTAGGACAAAGTGAAGCCACATTTTTAGAGTGAGAACTTTATTTAAGAAAAACATATTTTAATCAGAAAAAACACTTGTATGTAAACTAAACCCTTGAAGAATTTGGTAAACTGTTTCAAGTTGACCTGGCAGCTTAAACGTGTGTTTGCTTTTCTACTATTATTTTGGAAACACACACAACAATCACCAGAGTGGGTGAATTGCAAGATCCTGCAACGTATGTGAAGTCATGGGAAATGGTGGTATTTGCTAAATTTCGTGCTCCTAATCGCTTATTAATAAAAAGCAGTTTTTTAAGGTTTTTTTCACTAGACTTGAGAACGCTTTGACTGAATGCTTGTGTAGTTAGAACTCGTGGTCGACTGAGCATAGTCACTGTGCCTTCCTGGCATGAGTGCAGCTGTAATCTACGCACTACTCCGTAAGTAGTGCTTTAGCGTCACCCATAACTAGGATTTGTTTTTGCAATTAAGTTGCAAAGTCTGGCGCCAATATCCACAAATGAAGCATTTGTTGTTTGGTGTAGCATATTTGGGAAAGGTTGACTTGGGGATTTCTTGAAGTTAAATCCCAAGCCTTTTTTCGTCTTAAGCAAAAGGGTTCCACTGGATCCGTGCTCAAAACCACGACAGCGTACGGCTCCAGTTCAAACGATCGGAATCAGCTCGCGAGTCAGTTCTCTTCCACTACTGCCGTCGGAGACTTCGACTCAAAATCGGTAGACAGCGAGGAGAGTGAAAAGCAACTGGCCGAACCGACCTCCGTTCACGAAATGCGCCCCCACCACCAGTGCTGCCGTTTGAATAACTCTGGCAATCCTTCCTCAACAACCTAGTCGTCAAGCACTCCACGTGTACATAGTTGTCTGCTTATGCTGCCATTTAATGCTCATCTGTGATACTCAACCGAACAATTTTCATACAAAGAGTTTCGGTAGAGTAATCGAGTATGTAACGAGCAAAGAAATACACACTTTGTTGGTTTGCTTTCTAAAGCCTCTCAGCCACCAAATGTCCTGACCAATTTTTGGAATTTCAACCAAAACTTCAACTCAAAATACACAAACCATGAGAGAAAGTTGTATACACAAGGTTTCTCCCGACTTCACTACCAGATTTTAAGCGGCAAATTAACGAACAGTTTACTTATGCTAATTTGACCAACGTCCGTGTACCTGGCGACTGCTCACGAGACAGTTGTCCGCACAACCGGCTCACTAGAACTACAGCCACGTTGCAGAATAAAGCCATCTGCATTAACTAATTGCAAACGAAATTGCACCTGTAAACGAGCTTCGCACTTGTTCGTCACTTTGCAAGCATTTGGGAAGTGTTTGAATGCAGTCACCTCCTTTTGACTTTACGATTGGTTTCCCATCATTCAAATCGAATGTTGTGAACGTTGCATGTCAACTCTTTGGGTAACTCGTTAGAAGAGCCACGATCATTGCCCAAAGTACATCGCAAGCAATTTAAGCACAGCGAGTGGGAGAAAGCTACTTACCCAGAATTCTCTGATTCCATTTGATCTAACAGCTCAGTTGTGAGTTGACAATTCCGGTACGCCTAGCCGTAAGATTGTCGAGCGGATCTGACTCGACTCAAATAAACAGCCAGGACCGCCAAAGGAAACAACCGATTTTGTGAGTCAATCCTGCTTTGACGCTCATCTGCAGACATAATCAGCCAGTTCCACGAAGCTGCACTCACAGACGAGCCATCTCGATCTTACGGGACTAAGCTCAGTTGAGAATCCAAAGAAATGCCAGTACACGAATGTGATGCAATAAGTACTGCAAGTCTCCCATTTTAGGGCACAAGCAACTGAGTGAGCTTGAACCCATGTCTAGGGAACCAGAAGACCAGCTAGGAGACACTAGGACCGAATCGGATAATTCTCCCTCGAACGCTTTAAAGAAGTGTGTTTGGAATGATACCCATCCTTGAGTTCACAATCCCTGTTTCCAAAAGACAACTAGCATGATTAAAATATTTATTTTATGACGCACTTACATTTTCCCTTTTCCAATGACAACCGAGCGTGAATTATTTAAATATCAAATATACACAAGTAATATTAAGTCCCATACTTTAGGAGTACATTTTCTTCCGGACGACATCGGCGGTAATTCTGCTTCCGATGATTCTTCTTTGAGTCTCCTTCCTGGAATGCCAATGAGACAGATTCTGTGGCTTTCGAAACTCGTAGCCAAAGACACCCTCATTGGCCGCGCATATTCTAGCATACACCTCGCAGAGATCACGAAACTCTAAGTTACTCAACTGAAATAATGAAAAGCAATACGCTCGGGCAGAAATAGAGTGATAGCGTGGTTAAGCTTTGATAGTGAGATGGGAACAGAGGCCGGCGTTGTACAGGACATTTCATAAAACCCCATATTTTTGATGGAGAATTTGAGAACCAAAAGTCCCTATCACGTTTCGTTTTTATTTTTACCATTGTACACAAGCAATATTTCAGAGAAACGCCAAGACGCTAGATCATTTCGATGCATTCAAATAGCCTTCACGTAAAAAATGAAAATGCTAAGAATCATGTAGATTTGAGGGTTACACAAAGGATCCCTTTAAATATTAGCACGAATTCGGAAGCACCTATCTAGAGAGTAATTCGGAAAGAAACGGTGGAACGTGGTGACCAAATAAACACGCTCATGGAGAATAGCCCAGACTCCGGTTTCATAGTGCAGTCATAGGAATACCCTGCCTACTGCGAAACGAATACCGCTCCAAGCATACCACAGGAGCATACAACGGCTGTTCTATGAGATGCTGAACCTTTGCGGTTTTTTAACAGCAAATACGACGCCATTCCCCAAACGATAGGCCAACTGCATACGTTGGTTACTAAAACACGCTTTCTCAGCATTCGCGTTGGATTAAGGATGCTAAAAGTTAACGAGCCGTGTGAACAAGTGACGAGATTCAATACGTTCTTTTGTGAAAAAACAGGATTCGGTAACAAGGAAAGCTCAATGCTGTAGCAAAAGATGTACTACGTAAAATTCTTATTTCATTTAATCAGTTGTGCACTGCCCATTTTGAGGCAACGCCCTCGGCCTCACGTTTTCAATCACCCTACTTCGTGTCAAATCAGAGCTATTTTTACGAGAGTGCTTGATGAAAGTCACTCCAGTTTTGAGTATCACAATCCTATTTTGCCTTACATCATTTCCTAAACCGCAACAGTTTCGTGCTGAGTAGAAAGGTACAAACTAATTAACAATTCCACTTGAATGCGCACAAACCCGCCAGTCGGTTACATCTGAACAGCAAAAATTAACACTAATAATAATTAAGTTCCAAGTCAAAATCAGGCGATCACAAAATGAATAGTGCAAAGGACTCGCCCCTATGCATAGTTTGTTACTCAGAGTCAAAATGCAAAAACGCTTCTCAGAACACGCGTGCCTTGAACAAGGTCATAATTGGGATATACCACAGTGGGTATATGTGGACTACCTTAGCATTAGCCGAAAATAGATGAACGCTCTTTAGGAATAATTGCCGCGTGTTGATAAGCGTTGTGGCTTTACCATCAAATAAGAACCACTGAACAACTCCCCTTTTATGCTTGTGATAATCTTGTCCCAATTATGCACACTTTTGTCTCTATGGCCACCGCGGACTCACTGTGAAATCCAACATCTTGAACTATACGCCAAACAATAATGCTATTCGCAATATTGCGCGTGATAAGCAAATGACATCGGAGCTTCGACTTCATAAATGAGTACCTTAATGACGCCCATATTGCATGATAAATAGGATGATTACATGCTGCGTCTACCACTTACCTATTTGGGTACAAGCAACTTAACGTTTTGAAGCTATGTTTCACTGCCAATTGCAAAGGAAATTCCCTCAGGTCTTTGCTGTCGTCGAAAACCAAATTTATCTTAAGAAGACAATCTAATAAGCCAAATACATGGGTAACTAAACCTGAAACTACCTATTGCCTTACCAAATTATGATTCCAATAGCTTTCGGAGAAAGGCAACACATTTCATTAAAAATAACTAGTTCGCTGGCGCACAAGTTTAAACACCCACTGGGTACAGCTGCTAGGTGACTAGGCGTCGCTACAACTGGTCAGACTTCAGAGGTATCAAAGTGGTCTAGCTTTTATGAACGTAAATTAATGCCCTTGGCAGATTAATAATAGTACAGCTATCAAAATCACCTGAACAGGACGCTTCATTGGTTGTACCGCAGCTTCTTTGAACAGTTGAATAACAAGATCTGGTCGCTCCGGGGGAAAGAGACTCTCCAGGCACCTAACAATTAACTTTTGTCTGAAATTAAAAGGAGCGTATCCGGGTATAAGCAAGTGTCAATGAGGAAGTTACGCATCACATAATCTGGATTTTTAATGACAAATGAAAGATACTTATGGCTTTCCAACCAGCAGACTTTATTTGGACACCTTTACAGGCACAGTATAAAATGGGAAGCTATTTTCACTTTGAATATGAGGAGATGAAGACCCACAACGAGTCGAAAGCAACATTAGTTGAAAAATTCAAGGAAACAATAACTTTTAATCCCTACGCCACACTAGACGGAGCCATGAACACCCAAGAGTGTTCGTAAATAAACTATCAACATTAAATTACCTACAGGATAACTATTATATCAGGCAACAAATTTTTGTCGTTAAAAGTCGATGCGTACGGCGTATCTTCTGAAGCTAAGAATTTGAATTTGGGGCGCCTTAAAAACGGCGTGTTTAGTATCTTTCGCACAATTTTCTTCTAAGTTCGCAAGCGAATGGAAGTAAAGTACTCTTGTGCCACAATCGCGCGAAATCCCCAAGTAGGCGCGCTAAAGGGGTCGCATTTTATCGAAATGGGAAACATCACGCAAAGTTTCGTTCGTATAGAAAGGAGGATCTGTTCCCCCAACCCTGTACTGCTCACCTTCACTGCAAAACCACAAAAAATATAGGATTTAAATCCACCAGTTGGACAAAAATGGTTCACCGCAGCATGTAAGAATCAGGCAGAGGTCGGAAATAGAACGTGTGGTCGTAGCTATCTGTTAATTTCAGTGCAAAAAGTTGGCTCAGATAGTTTATACTACAAAAAAATGCTCCAATTCACGTTAAACGGAACTCATTTTCATGACTCTGGATTCAAAACTTACATCGAATCGCGTAAGATAAGTGATAACTGCTACGGTTACGACGGCAATTAAACTTAGTAGAAACATTTGACTCTCGATCAGCACATCTAATAAGCGCAAATGCTGAAAAGTGCTCCTTCTCTCGATAAATCTGAACAAATTAAGAATGTTCTCAACTAAGTCATTGACATTGAGTTTTTTTCGAAGAATTTTAAACGTAACTATCACATAGATATCTGTAGTACTCCTCGTCGTTATAAGTAAACGCGCTATCCTAACAACTAACGAAAAAACAGTTTCGCTTGAGGTCGCTTACGATTGATGTCAAAATCGAGTGAACTGCACGTAATCCTCCACTCCACGATTGAACTGGTCATTTGCTTTGCCTCAAAACCCTGGTGAAAGCACGAATCTGATAAGCATGAATTTATTATCATCGTAAGGTGTGTGATTTTGAGCCTAAAACCGTGTAAGAGAGAAAAAGAGGGTAAAAGTACACACCTGAACTGAAAGGCATGACGAACCAACTTTTCCACGTAAGGGAAGGGAGCAGAGGTGAGCGGACGTGGAAGAGGGATTAAGCGTACCACACCCGCATCCACTTTGGGCTGAGGAACAAACGCTGAACCAGGAATCTCTTTTAGGAACTGCACCTATAGCGGGTGAAATCACCAGTGGAATAGACAACCTGTCAAAATTCTTCATTATCTATAAGGTCAGCTATGCCTATAAAAATAAAAAAATCAATATTCTAACCGAGACTCTCAGATGCAGTCAGGGACTGGAAAATCCATCAGCTTAACTGAAGTATCACTGTAAATACCCGTTCAAATGGTCATTAAAACATTGGAAAAACCGAAACCAAGATACTATATGCATTGTTTTGTAGAACCACAAGGTCCTCCTAAGTCTGTTAAATTAATGCTACTTAATGTGCGTATAGTAAAACTAGCCTCGCAAAACGTCTGAGCCATCACAGAGAGCCGAGAACGCTGTTCATCCCAGACGTCGGCCACGAGCCGTTCGCAAACCTCCTTCTGAAAAGTGAGCGTCATGGGCACCCTCCCAAGGCACCAGACCTGCCGACGATTGGCAATGTTATCCAGCCATGAAATAAGCAGAGCCGTTGAGGTACTGAATGGCAGATTACCGATGATGCGAATACGCGGTGGACGCTCGACGCTGGCTTCAACTAGAGCCTTTGACACTTTGTTCAGTTTTGGTATCACGTCATTAACCCCGGAACCCCATGTCTCGGGTTGGTGCATGCTTGTCACATGAAATATGTCCCCAGTATTTACTTTCAGAATGTCCTGTGGAGAAAAGTGGACCTGAATACGGAGGGTGCACAAGAGTTGGAAACAATACAATTCAAAGGGAATAGAAATCAGGCTGAGCATCGATTGTCAAATAAATGGCCCACTTACGCCGCGATAAATGTCCATCCTTACACCCATTTCGAGAGCCGAAAGACGCAATTCTTCGAGTGAGGGGATGAATCTTCGGTCGAGTTCTACGACGACAAGGTGTCGAGGACGTTGGCGTAGAATAGCTCGAGTGAGCCCACCAGGACCGGGACCAACCTCAAGGACGCAGGCATCACGAAGACTGCCGGCGCAGTTCACAAGGCCGTTTATAGAAGAGGGTTGGAGGAGAAAATTTTGCGACAACTGCTTCTGAGCTCTGAGATTGTAGATGCGGATTATTTCTCGCAGGGAAGGTAGTGCTGGAAGACGCGGTTGTATTGAAACTACCGTGGCAAATACAGCCAGATCATTCAGACCAAGAGGACGTAGTTAGGATCATTGCAATATTACAATCGGAACACTGCACAAACTTGACCATTAGAAAGAGTAGATAGATGAATGTGATCCCTATGTATAATAACAGTCCTCAAGATTGTTATATAACCAGTGGAAGAAATGCTGGCTAGCCACAACATATTTGGCTAGAATTAGGCTAATATAACGTAAGCAGATGGAAACCGAAATCCTTTCTAATTTCGCATAGTCGTTGGTCGAAAAAATAGTGCAAATAAAAACACCGCATTAAACACTCCAGAACTTCCACACAAACCAACTAGCGACTATTCATTTCGAACTACTCCAAAATATGAAGCAGAAAAGTAGGTATTCGCACCACAGCTAATCTAAAAACTCTTTTCGGAGACGAGAATCATCAAACACCAATGTAGGATGCTAAAAATTACAAATTTCTATGTTCTATAGAAGTATTATCGTAAAGCATAATAGCTCCCGCAGGCAAAGGCACACAGCGCACCCATTTTACTTCGAAAATGTTTCCTTCTGTACTGCAAATTAAAACGCGCCAAATCAAGCCAATAAGAGAGCTCCGAGTTTTAGAGTGTTTCGGCACTAAAAATAGGTACTTTGCAAATCTCTTTTATTTAAAATAATGAAAGTTAAATTTTGTGCATTTTGCAGTAGCTTTCTGATGCTTCTTTAAATCACCCTCACAAAGCAACTAGTGATACTAACCCAAACCCACCGAAATCTATGCAATAACTTAACACCCTTAGGTGTTTGTTACTAGTTTTACGGCTAAGTTTTCATTCTAAGGGCTATGGTGACCACATGTTTTAGTGGGCCTCCTACCCAAGACAGTCATTTGGGTTGATTTAGTAACTCACCGCATTTGATGAGTGAAAGTTCGGAAAGCCCACGAAACACACCTTCCTCACATTTCTTAAAAGATTACTGTGACGTTCTGGGAATTTTCTGGGAGCAAAAGAAGACATAGGAATAGGACAGAACGTATATATACAACCAAGAGGAGCACAGACCGGGGGTCGCCCCCAGCCGGATAGGACAATGCGGTTGTCTAAGTGACCTTAATCGCCAATGAAACAAGCAAAGTATCGCATCTACCACCAGTGAATTGTCTAGCCCGGATCGACTCCACAAAGTACAGAATTAAAATGGTAATTTTTGCGAACATGTAAATATATTTGTCTGCCCTATTGACCCACCCTCCCTACTGTTACCCCTGGCCACAAGCCACTGGAACCGACCATGCCTAGGCACCAAGTCAGGGATAGAATACTCGTCGTGATCTATAATCTGGTAAAGGACAATTTCACAAGGATTACAAGTCAGGTCTGTATGTACAAAGGCAGTAAGTGGGAATGCGCACGTGGTTGTTTTGGCATCGAAAATCACAGCCACATTCATTGATTGACAAGATCCTTCACAATTTCATCGTCCCTTGCAAGTATTAGCTTTCATGCGTTTAACAAAGAGCCTCGTTTACTGTTGCGCGAGCGCAACAAAGACAACGGATTCAAATTCCTTCGAGTCTGTTTTCCGGGCATGGTCACCGGGAGTTTGAGCCCAGGCGATGCCGGGGATCGCTGTGGCCCTTTGGAAGGGTCGGATTCCAACTCATTATTCTCATTAATGTCCTCAGTGCACTCACAGTTTCCGCTGTGTTCAGAAATACAACTACAAATACAGCGGATGGACGATTCTCTAAGTTCAGCATCCGCAGGTCGACGGAGGCAAACTTCCGATGCTTCGGATGAATGTACGACAGAGGAAGATTGCGGTGCAGTCGAGCAGCAATCGGGTGATAACTGCGCATCAGGGGATAATGAAGAGCTTGATGCTACAATCTGCATTAACTCAGTTGTTTCCTTTTTATCTGTTTGACCTGATGAATCACTGAAGTGAAGGAACAAAAGCAAATCACAGACTTGTGACAGATTTCTAGTTGTAACCAACTACATCAAGTGCCAGAATGTATGGCTCTATTAGAAAATACCCACTTTCATAAAATCGCTACACATTAACTCTACTCAGTATTTTCCTACTTGCCTCCTAAGAGCCTCCAATGAGCAACTCCAACTAGAGTTCCGTGAGGGTTCTTCTTTGTGGGGTCTGGCTAGAGTTGGGGACGAAATGGGTCGTTTTAACTGGGATAGATTGAGATCGGACTTCGATTCGCATCTTCGCCCTGAAGAAATGGGCTCAAGGAACGAGTACGGCTGTAATTCAAGAGTGCAGTAAAAATGAATGTGCTTCATTTTTCATAAGGCAATCAACTGCAATCAGTAATTGCAACTTACCCTATGTAATGTTTGAGCAGTCTCCACAGCTTCTGTCATTTCGGACTTTGTCTCCTCATCTCCATTTGACTTTCCTGACTCCACGTGGTCTTGCTGCCCTGGAATACGGAAAAGTGTCAAGAAAGGAGTAGCCCGGGGATTTCTAACGCACAGTGGGCCAGGCACATGGCTGACGCTCTTTCCAGCTTTCTGTGTGTACACCATCGGAGTGGTGCATTTCTCGATCCCCGTGTGCTTAAAGCTAGATCGCTTCCTCAATTTCCCCAGGCGCAGGGTGTTGCTGGCTGACATGGACGGAAACTGTAATGTCCTGCGGCGCGGAAGTGTGGCCAGCGGTGGTGTTGCAACAGAGGAGGAATTAAAAAGGCTGAACGCTCGATTTACATTCGATTGTGCCGAGAGACTATTAGACCTCGTCAGCCCTGAGACGACATTAGATTGCTCATCAAGTTTCATCACACGCAGTTGCTCCTCCAATACAAGTTTCTCCCGATGTATTTCCTTTAGCTGAAAAAAAAACAATAGCGCATGTTACGTGGCTATGACACATAAGCGAATGCAACATGACTGTGGGCTCACCTTCTGTGCATTGCACTTGTAGGCCTTCCGAAATGCAGGTCTATTCGTCTCCGTGGCACGTTGCTTGTGGGCTCGGTAGAGCTGACTGACGATGGCGCAATCAGTCTCCAGGCTCTGCAGCCTTTTGCTTATCAGTTCTCGCGCCTCGTCATGCGCGCAGTCACCGAGACTGTCAGACGTTCTGGTGGATGTTTCATCCCATTGCGACCAGCATATTGACTGGTTTATCAAAAAACAAACACATTGGTAAGCGGGTAATGAACTTTTTGTAGAACCAAGAAGATTAACTTGACAGCTTACATCACCCATCACCGACGAAAACGATGAGGTGAGGGAATCCTTGCATGTCGGTTTGCCATTTGTAGTACCGACTGGCTTTCCAAATGCAATACATGCTTCGTTGACCGTTGTCAGAGCACAATCCTGCAAAAATTGTCGAGTGAGCTTGATTGACGCGTTATCCTACTATTGCAGATAAACCTCTCCAGATAGTCTAACGGATGGTCCACCTTCCAATTTCGCAATCATTCCAACAACAATTCGACGCATCAAAACACTTGGGAGGTGGACGTTACCGTAACTGGAAGTCTTTCGACCAAAAAGGGAAGCACATTTGAGCGCCATAACACATAAGAAAACTCACCATCTTATCAATCATTTTGTTATTAGAATTGAATTCTGACTGATTATTCGTAAGTAGATGAGTAAAGGGGAAGGAGGTAGTCTTCAGCTTCGGATTGGAAGCGATCACTTGGGACTGAAGTTCCGTAAAACCTTCAGGAATCACACCCGTAAGGATCTGCAATAGTGAGCGACTGAATAATTACAATTCACAGTAAACCGTTTTTAAAAGCATTTTTGACACTTTATCACGAGGAGAAATTCACGTGTGAAGAGCGACAAGTCTACCCAGCACCAGGTTACCCTAACCGAGTCATATGCTACTTCGCCTTACACTGGCAGAATGTAAGGGTGATGAATACGTTCCCACGACAGTCGTAAAACCTTAGTAATACCAAAGATCAATCGAGTTAAATTGTTTTTAAACCATCTACGAGACGAAGACGCACAAACGCTGTGCGACGTGGATGATGCGCCGTTAAGATGCCAAAGTACAGGGCTCTGAGGTCAGCAGTGTGTGTGCTAAGACGTGGCATTTTAACGTTTTTATCACGCACCCTATCGAGGGGGCACGAGCTGTGGCGGTAGCGCTTCGATTTTCAATAATCAAACGACTATCCAGTGAGGACCGAAAGAAGACACCATACCCACCCGCCACCAGGCCGAAGCAACAAAGATCCTAGGTGAAAGCGCTACAGATTTGCTGAACTGCTCCGCTCTTCCAGGAATCGGCGGTCAATTAAATCTGCTTCAGTGCATTTCGAAGTTCGCTCCACCCAATATCAAACCCCCAGTCGCTGGAGAGACCGCTTTAGTGCCTAAACAGTCAGTTCTTACGCAATGTTTGAATCCCTTTTGATGGCATGACTCCAACGACAAGTAAAATGAATATTAGGTGAGCAAATAAATTTTGCCTTCATGTTCATCAATACGCAAATAAGGGAGTCGCATTCAATGGAAGTACTGTAGTAGAGCTCTCACTCACCCACTCCTCACGAAACGATTCAAGCAATTGAACTTGCAAGCGGATCATCTGCTCTTCAATTTCCTGCCGTTTTTTCACTAGAGACGCCACACTCATATGAATGCCGGTGGATTCGGTTGCAGCGGTGCTGGTTGACACACTTCTCTGGGGATCGAGAGGAAACGACGAACTGCTGGCATCTTCAAGCGTCCTCAAACTCCCAGTCTGACACTGCATGCTTTCAGCTCCCTTCAAAGTGAAGTCTGAAATGGTGAGTGCATCGGGAAGTTGACACTAATCACGCGCAAATCGCATCCACTGATCGCAACTCATATGAGCGCTCGTTTGGTGACCTTACCGGCTGACTTGACCCGAAAACGGGGTGCAACGGCGCTGCTCACTTCAAGCATGGATCTGCATCGCACCAGTAATTCTCCCGATTGAATTGCCATTTTTGGGTTACTTCGTTCCACTTGTTCCACAGGAGCGCAGAACACTGATGCAACATTGGGCACAGCTGCTGCTTTCGCCTCGTGAACAAGGTAGCATGAGGTGTCAGTAAAGCTCCATGTTGACGAGATCTTATGCGGGTGGACGCTTCTGGGAAGCTCAGATGACAGGGGAGATTTGGACAAACCCGACTGTTGACCAAACCCAATTTCACTTGAATGACCCCTCTCAGAAGTTTGCAACTGCATGAAGTGAAAATTACGCAACACTACTTTCAAATGTATTTCCAAGAGAACTCATTGTTTTGTAGCTAAAAGTCCCGATAAATTGTTTTCAAGAAAAGGTCGCCCGTCATCATCCAATGCAAGGCCAAATGAGTGGTTTTACCAAGACACACACACTCACTGTGAAGTGATAAATAATTAAAACAAAGAGTCAACTACACTTTTTCAGGGCATTTTGAGTAGAGCTACGAAGTTATACTTCACCAAAATGTTCTTATGCAACAAACCATGCTTCAGAAAAAGCTCGCAAAGACTTACATTTGTGGACATCTCCTGATTCTCAAATAGTTCACTATAATCCGCAGTTATGCTTGCAAGCATTCCAAGAGACAAATAAACACAACTGACGACGCCCTGCGCAAAAGCCACCGCGTGTGTGATGTGAATGCGTGGAACTGAGCCTTTGGTGGATGAGGCAACAATCGCTCGCGTTGACCAATCATCAGGCCAGACTGCCAAATGCGCCAGACAGCCAATGAATAGACCGCCCTAGCTAACCAATCCGAGCCATGACTTGCGTCCGCACAAGTTGAGGTCACCGGGCTATGTCCACGGCACGCCTTCACTGGGTTCGCCTACTGAGTGCAATGAATCAGCTAGGGACAGCACTTTGGGGAACGTAGTTAGTGGTCGAGGTCAATTGCCTTGAGTGCGCTCAAGCTAAAAATGAGGCGAACAATTAGCCACAGAACCCCAAATTAGAACCCCAAGTTTCACGGGAAACCGATTGTTATTGTGTCAGTCTCAGTTTCATTAGTGGAACATTTGCACGCCAATTCGCAAATGTCCATACCTCACAGCTTTGCTGTAGTATAAGGAACAAATTTGGCCAATATTTTTCATAACTTCAATTATTTCCTGGACTGACCTTTTCAACCACATAGCCATACCTCTTTTATGCGGAAAAGAACAATCATGTAATATTATTCTAAGGGATATGATTTAGCTTCGTTGCTTGTTTTGACTCGGCCTATGTAGTGTGTCGTGTAGTTACTGTCTTGAGTCAATTCACTTAAAGTGATCGAAATCATACACCCCTTTTGAAGGCTTGCCTAATGATATCCTGAATTTGCAGTCATTTTTGCTTTTAGCTTTATTACCCATAGAGTTTATCTTTGTCGAAAAAAGATTTAATTGACACCATGTTTATACACTTTGAAGTGGTGAATCTGCCAATATTATGCCCCTACTAGTCTCTTCTTCATTCCGATGGTCGATCTTCAGCATTCATTTTTAACCTTGTATAACACAGGTGGATACGAAATGGTCGATTAGCGTTTCACCTTTTCTAGTCACTGGGATTCTGTTTGCAAGCAACCATTATCTCGAGGCCCGAAATATTTGAGTCTGAATGTAAGCTCTATCGCACCAGCGAAACTCATCTCAGTTGCATCACTTTGCAATATTTTGTAATGATCACCGTATGGGAAATTTTATTAGAGTATAAAGCTTTAGAGAACAACTGTTCCGGCTTACTGCATGTGACAAAACCACGAACAAAGAAACCCGTGAAATAGACGCTTTATATGGCTGGCATGAAGCTCAACGCTGTCACGCTAAATTTGATTGTACTGTCACATAATGTGAAAACGGTGAAGTGCGTTGGCGCTTGGCTCCGTGTACAGTTCCTTGCCTAACAGGAATCCTTATTAGCATCTTCAAATTCCGTTAGAACCTCAGGCTTCTTCATGGTGCATCCGAACACCCTTTTACTGAAGCTGCGCTTACGTTGTCGTCCGAAAGCCTTTATTAATGGATTGCTACAATGACCGAACGTGGTTGGGACATTTTATCGTTCTGGCAAGTATCATTTTTTGCTTTTCAACGAAAATGCCAAAAAATATCTTGTTTGTACACTTTAAGCACTTGTTTTTGTATTCGAAAGTAATGGCATTGAAGTTGATTATGTTCACTCCCAAGCGGCTAATATAATGACATGTGAAATAGCATGAAACTCATTGAACCAAGGCGTAAAACCCTGTTTAAACGAGCACCTCATGATTTTGTAAGTGGAATCAATCAAAAGGGTGTTGAGAAGGTTACGTGGAGATTTTTGTACGGAATCATTTGGGCAGACGCTTTCACATCCGTAATGGTATGCGCGTAGATTGTCCATCAATCGTTCACCATTTTAAGACTATGATGCTTCTTATTTGATACTGAGTCGGGTTATGATATTTATGGTTCCTTTGCGTTTACAAAAGCACAGTGGCTGTTTGATCCGTTCAAAGTGGCAGATGGTAGAAATATCGGTTTTACGCTGTGGTAATGGAGAGCCGAATGGTTGTACGGGAGTGAAGCGAATGCGCAAAGTACTTGCGAGTCTCGGTAAAGGCACAAATGTTTGATAAGTTATGGCAATTAGCTGAGGAACTGATGTTAAAATCGGTGGGTAATACACATATCTCTTCTCTCAACGTTGCTAAAAACTTTGTTTACCGCGTCGTAGCAAAAGTGATGAAACATCAAGCTTACGGTAAACCATCGCTAGTACAACTTTTGTGTATTTTTGAAGGTGCTGTGTGTAAGTTGCAAAACTAATCATTCTGACCGAAGTCGGTGATCTCATGACATTGGTTCAGCATGGTTTTACGACAGAAACACCTTCAAAGGAATGCCGTGACACAATCATTTGATACACCTCTAGTACGCAAACACGTACCTCCATTTTTGGTCTCTTAAGTGCCTCTGACCCTCCTGACCAAAAACGGGCGCACTAACTTTTTGAAATGCGGAATAGAGGAGAGAGCATAAGCCGTGGAATTATTATGCCACAACCTTGTCCCACCACTTTTCTTACTTTGTATCTGTGTTTTCCAATGCGTATTCGTAATAAACATTGGAAAAAATCAGGTGCATGCAAGTGTGTTGAAGAATTCTTTCAATGTTTACCGGTTCCATAGCACCCTAAAACTTCTTCAAACTTCTCCAAATAGACTACCGCTTGGACTCACATGATACTTGAAAGTATAACTTACTTTACGGTCTAATCTGAGTCTATTGTACACAGATTAGGCTGTCAACTCGTTGAGTCAACAGGAGGTAGTAGAATTAACCACGTTCGTGGTCCAGTCTGGCAAGTTATCATACCCGTAGGCTGTTTCGCCAATATTAATGCGTGTTTTAGCTCTATTCGGTAAATAGTGACCTGATAGAAGGATATACGAAGTGCACATGCATAAGCATTTAACAATAAGTAAAAATTGTCTTGCTCATTTTGCCTGAATCTGTTTTGAAACTGTCTTCGTATGTCAACCAATCCTCAAGGGTACTTCAAAAAAGCAGCCGTATATAGGATTAACTTAAATCTCTGATCCTTACAGACCGATGTTCGGGCTGCCACTTGACACCTATCTGAAAGAACTCTGGATCAAGGAAGCACAATCGCAAAGCATATTTAGCCCATTTCATTCTACCGATATTATGCTCTTGACTACATCGCAGCATTATTAATTTTGGTCAGTCTTTCCATAAACTTAAGCTGACACTGAAGATTGTAAGAGTAAATAGCCATATTTGCCAATGAGTATTTGTAAACAGTGCGGAAAATGTAATACGGGTATTCCATTCCTCTAGCCAGTGGGAAGGCACGGAACAAAGGTAAATTCCAAGTGATCTGATAGGTACGCCAAGTTGATCACTGAGTGAATGCAGGACTTCCCTCTACTGTGTAGCTGCCGAAAGCCGCGTGCACAAGCTTGGCTGGCTACGAGGTGGCGGTTAGATTCGTGCAGATTTGACTTCTATGTTTGTGTGCGCGTGCTCCATATCGACATCCGACGCCCGCCGAGGCGACCTCACGTGGTGTTGGGTGGAGTCTGAGGGGGACGTCGAGGCACGCCAAATGCTGCTAATGGTTTCGTCATTTTGTGTTTTAGGTCTCGGAATCATCACCACGACTACTGCCCCCATTCCTCCTATCACCATTATGCGATGTTTCTCCATTCGGGTATTCGTGACAGGGTCGGAGTTGGAGCATAGGCACGGATAATATTATCGGTCAGCTTTATTTTACCAGCCTTCAAAATATCAGTGATTTGAAGGAGTTAGCATTTTATCCAAGTGTTCTTTGATCTCTAGTCCGGATTAGTTGACACCGCGTTTAGTCAGTGTGCATAGCTAAAAGTGCGTTTGTTAGCTGCGGAAAATGGAACTTTGTCTGGGTAAACGAAACTTGGGACCTGCTGATAGGACTGATAAAACGCCACCTTCTACATTTAACTTAGAGGCGTAACAAATTCGATGTACTGTGTTCCCAATTTTAATGAGGGATGTTTTGAAGTAAACTTGCGTTGAGAAGCACGTGTACAATGCTAGATGTGAGCGGCGATTGTATTTTGAGACATATTAAACAAAGTAAAACACGATCCTAATGTGAACCATCAAACAGGCATGAAAACCACACTGAGGAGCATTAATTTGAACCATCTTTTATTATGAATGCCTCGCTAGGGTTGTAGGCATTGAATTTGCTAACTAAACATCCTGAATTCATGGTACATATACTCTCAAATGGATGCTTAGAACTTGACCAATCTTCTCTGATTCAGTTCCTCGGTAACGCGACAATAATTTAGTTAAAGTAGACCCTGAAACACGTATGCTTAATTGTTACCTCGCTGCATTTTTGTGCTGCGGTGGTCAACTTGACTCGAGACATCACTAGTCCATATTTTTTGCACCCAGCCTGAGGTGGTGGACAATAATTTTTTTCCATTTTTTGTCACACAAACCATCTAGAGACGAAAGTTACAGCTGTAGAATTGGCTCACCTAAACAATCTACCTCAGAATCTCAGAATACAGTAAAGAAAAAGCTGCGACAAAGAAGTCACCAATTTGTGTTTCCTCCACTGACGATCAAACTGTAGTGTACAAGTTGTGAACTCCAAAGTAAGTATAAGTAAAAGAGACGCGCAGAGCGCTATCCGCTTTAATTGGTCAAAATAGGAACGTCAGTATTGACAATGGGCGCGACTTAAGTGATCCACCATTGCAGACAACTGGAAAGAGCGTACATTAACTGGGGAACACTTCTTTTTACGCCTATAGAAATGAGCGAATAAATTTATGCAGCAAAAGGTCTGTCCAGGAGGTAGTAGTACCTTGAACAGCTGCTGTAAACACGAAATGCCTCGGCTGGATGCAAATAGTGGTGCAAGCAGGTTGGACTCAGAGAAGACAACCGGTGCGTGTCAGATGTGTACATTTTTTTTAGCCATGCGCCGCATGGCCTAACGGTTTTTGAGATAATTATAACTTTTCTCATTCATCTTTACCTCTTGCTATGACCACAAAAATCAGCGTAAATAATCTACGGTACTGCTATCCACCTCAGATGCAGAGTCCCTGACGGGACTAAACGATAATTGGGTTCAACACGGCAACAACTGCCGAAGGTTAGTCTGTGGTCATCTACAAATAAGTCGATGATGTTGCAACAATTAAAGCACTAAGACATATTGTGTATCACTTTTTAAAATGACTGTGTGAAAATTTGAACTTTATACCCAAATATCCAGAGGAATTTCGACAATTTGTGAAACATCGTGCTCCCATTAATTTCACTCATCTCTAGCAATTATACCAACCATGCAAGAGGAAAAAAGTTACTCTAGAGCTTATTTACGTTATTTTAACTAACGATGCGTCATATCAGTTTTTTATAATCTTATGCATATCAATGGAAACTTCAGTTGCCTCTACTAACAACCTGCGAGCTCCATGGTCTGGTTTTCAACTTCCATATTTTTATTATTTTGCTCCTGTTCAAACTACCGTAACTTCCATTACCAAACCACACTCTTGAAGTAGCGATTCCTGTCTTTTGAAGCTTTGGCATGCTCACGTGGCTAGTCACGAAAAATGAAATGGACAAGGCCTCCGACTTGGACTAATCTACGGCCCAATTCCGTGTTCTGTCCTTGGCATGAGGTAAGGCCATTGGGACTCCGTTGTTTCTCTGGAACGTGTAATTTCACAAAAATGCTCACTAAGTGCAGTGGTTCTGAATGTTTAAAGGATATTTATCAAATGATCGTACCGACGATATTAGCTAGTTTTAGCAAAACACCAAACCACTGAGGCTTTTGTGGAGATACACCCGAGCATAACAATTTTGATAACCTTTTGCAGAATGTTGCGATCATAGTTTGATTTGTTGTGCCCATGAAAGACGTCCTGACCACAAACTCTTTTCCGAATACAGTGGTGATGTGCCAAATTGATGGGAGAGAGTAACAAATAATAGCATCGGATGCACCTTAGAGTGATACGCTTTGCCGAATTGTCATGATCCTTGGATGAAAATAAAAATGAAAATGAAAAGACTTCATAAGCCCAATGGGCACGCTTTTGGACACAACCAAACGCGTGTTATGGAAAAGGTGAATCATGCTTTCCGTTGAGGTTGTGAAGGTAAATCAAACACTCATTTGAAGCCACTCTGCGATGCTAGAAACTAAGGCATCTTACGTGTTCTTATCTTTGTGGAACAAAAGTACGTTGAATTTGAGGAGAAATTGCTAATGGCTGTAAAGTGCATTATTCGAGACTGCTTGCAAAATTAAGCCTCTGGGCCCAAAAAGTAGTTGTTTCTCAAGACAAGCAAACTAGCCCGGATGTTCCTCATCCGTGATAATCACGTCAGTAAGCACAATCGCTGATTGGCAGTAGATTTTACTCAAACCAGTTATACGCATCATAGCCCTCCAAGGGTGTCCCAAGAGGTAAGGATAGCGCAGTGTTGAGCTTAGGAATTTGCATGCTTGGCATATTTTATTTTATTGGAAAACCACAGGGTGTTTTGGTTAAACGGTCTAAACCTTCTCAAGTGGGTAATTTTGTGATATTGTTCCTCCTCCCCCCCACCCCTTTAGAAAAAACGCTTCAGATCCTAGACTTGCCTCGCCTTTCCACTGGCATGGTCAAGATGTTTAACTGGTGTTACGAGCACCACTTTTAACAGGCTTGAATACTTTCGTCATTTTCTACAAAATATTTTCTCCTTAAATTAATTGCCTTTTAGCCAAACGCCTTAATAGCTCAATTTTATTCGAAAATGGTTTATGCTTATGTGCAAATTATGAAGCATAACACTCCTTCTACTCATTATCCTCAGCGTATGTTGAACTAACTTGATAGTTTTTGGCTGCACTGCCCACTGTTAAGTACACAATCCTATTGAAGATGTTAGTTAGTTTGTGAGAATGAGCGGAACTGTGTAACTTGTACACGAATGCATCATTATGAAATGGCGTGAGATTTTGGATTCGTCATGAAAAGAATGGCTAAAAAAATGAACACCCGCCTTAAGGTGAATGATCGGGTTGATGCAACGTGTTTAAAGGGCGCACGACGTTTGTTCCCCAATCTCCCCGGATAAACGAGGGCATGCCCTGCATAGAGGTGTTTGGATCGCCTGGGGGCTTTTAAATCCACTGCCTAATTCTGATTGTAAACTCATGTGTACTTTTACGCCTCCTTTCCACTTCAGTGGCTAGCAAATTTCCGTTGCAAATATTTTCAAAACCTAATTCTACCTATCAGTAGATTTATTCATGCACTACTACCGAAAAATGGAAATTCGGTCCCAAGTCTCCAAACTACCCGTTTTTTAATTTTTGGTAAGACAAAGGAACTTGCCAAAACTTCATTGCACTCGTAGTCCAAACTTAATGAAAATAAATGTAAACCTTGAGAAATGTTTATTCCATGTGTTAGTTTCTAATTTATGACTATAGTTTCTGCCATTTTTGAACGGTTATTCCATTTTTAATTAAACAATGCCGTGTTCCTTGCTGCTAAACAGGTCCACAAATAACCCATTGCTCCAGGACCTTGGAGCAGACTGATAAGTGAAAACACAAAGCCTCGAGTTTTGGATAGAAGTAAGTTATATCACTATGCGCTTATGGCCTGGAGGATCACTAAATGGAAAATGAAGGTAATACAAAGTTATGAAACCTATGTCTGTTTGAGGGAAGCTAGCTCATTCATGAGCTCCTTTGCATCAATGACGTAGTTTACTAGGGGCTACAAACCCTCCATTGTAAGGGTCGACACTTGAATGATAGAACCATTCCCGAAGGGGTACAATTAATGAATGAGTTGTAAGTGCTTATTCTCATTCTAGTGTTAACAACTTGACAGGACCTAATTGCCAAAATATTAACAGATTCTGTAGCACAATTAACTAAATAGCCTCCCATATAAATGGAGGAAAAAGCCAGTAGGTGACTTGATTTATGCATTCTTTGTATGTTTCGGTTGAGCGTCAACACTTGCGCCCAAAAACCGGCTGAGAGAACGTCGACGTGGTTTTGGTCTCCCGGCGTGAGTAACTGCAAAAGCGCCGGCGCGGAGGTAGCTGCGTCCCTTACCTTCCTCTGAATAGACGTGGGTGTGGCTAGTGCATTGATCAGCTAGAGCCGGAGGGCGATGGATTTCATACTGTCGCATCTAATAATTGTGCAATCATTACCTTGTTCATGTTAAAGTTCGAGTAGAGACAAGTTAAGTCCACTTGCAAAAATTTTATTTACACACTTTTAACAAAATCAACTACCTCGACATATTTTTAGCTACCACTCATCAATGAGACGAGTTTTGTTTCTATTGCAGTGGCAACTTAAGTGCCATTTCTGGATGGAGAAAGTTTCGGCTAATTACTTATGTTAATAAACCTGGAAATTTAGTTGCTTCCGGGTTGTTTAAGAAGAATGAATGCTCATAAAAGTATCACATTGGCAGCAAATACCTGCACTGATACTGTGAGGCGGTACCGAGTCAAATCCGTAGAGGTATACAAAGTAAATACCAAAATTTTTAATTTCATTAGGGCTTTAATTCTAGTTATACATTAGCAAGTTTCCCTACACTGTTTCAAATGGCATTGATGTCCCAATCGGCGGTTCAGTACCCAGGTTTTTAATGGTGTGGAACATTGAGGTTATTCAACCTACCTCAGAGGCCTGTGTCAGAACATTGGATTCACTAAACGCCAGGGATGCAATGCACTTTCTTCGTACTCGTCCCTTTACTTTGCTCAACAGAACTGGCAGCTAACTCCTTTGAAACACATAGGATCGCCTTGCTCATGCTATTAGAATGTGTGTTTCATTTCAAATTATCAATGAGGTAAGGTGTCTTAGGTTTTTTGATAAAAGAGTAAAATACAAGTTTACTAATTGCACTTTTCTATGAAATATGAAATTGTGGAAAGCTTCAACGTGATACTCTTCTCTACTTTAGCAGATCAGACGTAGGATCATAGACAGAGATAAGGAATTCCGATAGCAGCATAGTTTCACTCTTTAAGCTCCTTCACACTGAACTTATGCGCGCAAGGATCAGAAGAATAATTTTGGGACTATTTCGTGAACTTGCTTTCACATCGCGGCGTCTGATTTTTGTCGAATTCCATAATGATCGCCCGTTCAAGAGGCGTACTTTTAATGATGTCCAGATGCCCAAATACCGCATAGACACGACGCAACCACTGCCCTGATGTGACTGCATGGCAGTCCATTCCAGCTCTCGCCCAGACACAAAGCCCAATCCCTTCCTTTATACACGGTGATTGTTTGCATATAAGACCGTTTTCTTATAAATGGTAGTAGAATGAAGAAGGGGTGGGTGGATTGGTGTAGACCAGATTGACGATGTCTGATGGAATTAATTGGATACAAATCGAGACCTGCAGCACAAACTCGACCGGACTGTCGCTCAGGGGGTAGTGGCATCCTTTCCAGTGGTGACTAAACACGATGTCCATGGCAGATGTTGACTAGTGAAGTGGATACGAAAGCTGGTAAACTGTTAGCTGGGATTTATAATTTTCTGCTCCACAAATAAGCATAGCATGTGAATTTGTGCTTCTTATGAAATTTTCCATCCCTAAATTGTTATTTTGGTACTTTATTAGTTAAGATATGCAATATGCCAATGAATGCACATAGTACCAGACTACTTAAATATGTAAAAGCAGATGTTAGATGCTGTCCATTATTTATTTTCAGTGGAAGGGAAGACATAACTTTCTTTTTCACTTGTTATTGCTCTAAGGCATCGCTTCTTGAGACCTTACCGGTTGTCCATTTCCTGTCCCAATGCGTATTGTTTTTCTTAACAAAACTATTAGCTTCCGTGGAACCAAGCCAAAGTAAATAGTAAATTTTTGTTGCTGCATATGTGGAATTAATACTTCATCGTCTTTTTAGTGTGCCTATTATAGAATGGATTTGTTCCCAAATCCATCATCAGAGGACAAAGAAGTTAAAAATACTTGCGAGTAAGATACGAAATCCTATAATGATTTTGCCTACTTTATCCCCACACAATTCAATGAAGACTTCTCAATTCCATAAAGCCCAACGAAGTAGAGTTTTCTGTAGTAAATATAACCTCAATAGGTTCGGTTTGATTCAGCCCACAGACGTGCCCATAAAAGTGGGCAATAAAGACCCACCCCAACCCACCAGATAAAAGGAAAAAGGCCATATTAACAATGGTTTCTTACAGAAGTATGGCCATTGTCTTAAAGCGCCATTTAATCCGTTTCACACATTACCACACGTGGCAATTGCAAGTAACTCCTTAATATTACCCTGAATAGCACATAACTGTCTATAATTTTACATTAAAACCAGGAGGAAGTTGTGAAAACTTACTGACGTAACCTTCCACATGGTGGGCCAAGCCTTATCAGAGCTTTTTACATCTCGGCCGCTTGCAGCCCTCGAAAAGTCTGAATCTTCCTTTAGAATGAATCGCTTGAATGACAACAATTTATATGAACAGAAAGGAGACAAAGCTCTACTATTTTGTTGCAAAATGGAAAGATTTTCAGTACACATTTCTGAATACAGTACTTTTTTCTACTGTTTAACGGTGCTAGCAGAACAGAGAAATTCAAACTCATTGTAGCGGGCCAGTTATTAGCAATCCATTTACACGTTTATGGCTCTTTGCCGTTGCAAGCGTACCACGTCAGAGACGCCTTGACAGTAGGCAGGAGGTGATGGCGCCTCTCTTCTCAGCAAGCATAAATTTGGATGAGTCTTCAATTTTTTTCTGTCTGTCATTTGCCGAAGGATGTGAATTAGTAGGACAAAGGACTCCTTACTACGGCTCATTCAGTGGTGCAAGATGCCTGACCAAGTTTGTGGTGGACTAAAGCCACCTCGGTTAACGCAATGCAACTATTATATGTTTTTTGGCCTACTAGGAAATAGACCTACTGTTATTGTTAACGTCATTTTTGCGTTCAGTAAAGCATCCTGGTGGTGCAGTCCCAGAAAATCATCGCAAGCGTAAACAAATTTACGAGACCCTCTCTCAAAGACCTGATTGTGATTACTAGATTGGCATTTTTAAAGAAAGGAAGTCAGTATTTCTTACTGATTGTAGTAGTTTTGTACAAAAAGGCTGGAGACTGCGGGTTTTTAGCTTTGAGCACTCGGTCAGAGTTTGCACTGTGCCATAACCTTACTGAGGCTTCCGAGTACGATTGCAATCGCTGAGGGGGTCCTCAGTGGATTGCTGGTGCGCCAATCATAGAGGTGAGTTGGTTTAAAATGACCCTGGAAAGAAACAGTTTACCACAAATGGTATGGAAATTGGGGAAATAATTTACTATATATGGAAACCACCCACCTGGCACAGGTTAGGCGGTAGTAAAGAAATTTATTCAGTTTTTAACTTGACCTTTGAATGGAAAAATTTTGCCCAAAGAAGTGGAAATACTCCCCTATTAGGTTTCCTCCAAAAGCCCTGATTATTTGGCATTTAAAGAGGCCCCTTGGTTGATGTCCACACAAAAGTTAGCCAGCAGGCTTAGGGGCAGAACGGATAGGGCTTATTTTTTACCGCAGATTACGATTACTTGAGTCACAATGGGACTGCAATCAAGTATTGAATAGGGACATTTGTAAGGTTTCCTGTAACATGACCTATAACTAAATTCAAGGGCGTCCTGAGTCATCTTTGCCCTGACTCAGAGACTGCGGAAGTTATGACCTCCAAATTTGTTGCAGACCCTTCAAGACAATGAAAGGCCCATTCATTATGCGATACAATAAAGACATGTTTTGTTTGTTAGCTTGCGCGAAATATTTACCATGGATTGCTGGTCGTTCTTACCGATTAAACGAGGTCCTGACTTGTTGACTGAGGTTTGCTTATAGTTGATTTGGGTACAAGAATCCAATAAAACTAGCAAATTTGTTTTCTTTTGCGAATATTTCCATCAAAATAATTTCCAATCCAATGATTTGGAGTGCATATCATGCTCTTGCCTCACCATGGTAACATAGCCGTGACGAAAATGATTTGTTTGTAAAATTTTTCCCCACTTTTTTTGACATCGTATGTCGTGTAGTGTAACTATGGACGCATTGTGGATTAAAATACAAACAGGTCCTCCTATACCTCGCATTAATTATATTGCAGAGATCTGTTAGACGAAGTGGTGATCGCATTATTGTTATCCCCTGTTTTGCAGGAGAACACTTGCAGTCCATTCACTTTCCTTTTTTCCTGATTTAATAACCACGCGTTCAGATGGCACAATGAGAAGTGTTAATTATTTTTTGAAGACTCAGAAAACTATTTCTTTTATAAGGGTAAGTAGCAAATAAATGAACTCATTAACGCCACCATGCACATAAATGCTGATAAATAGAAACGATAAGTAGCGTCTGATGCGTTACAAAAGCCCCAATCACGCAAAAGTGGATTCGAACTTATTTATTCCCATCCTCTGAGATTCTATTTCCGAGTATTTTTCGAAACCAGTTCCCTTTGTTTTCAGCCGAAACGTTGTAAAAAGGTCAAGACAGGAGAACAAGGCGTGACATGGAAACACGGTTTTTTTAATCCACCGACTACACATTAGTTAGCATCGAACCTGTACGCACTTCGGTTTTCCTTTTTGGTGGGAAAACACTTCAGCTGTTTAAGGGGTAGGCACCACCGTTAAACCTTCAGAAGCAGTGCTTAATTGGTCGGGGACGGGAGTGAATGAAGTGGCATTCCTTATACCCATCTGATCATTCCAAGAATAGCGCAAAAAGTCAGTGACAAACAATAGCCTCCTCTCTTCTTTGTTTCACCGGTTGGACTAATACTTTATGAGTTTTGCCCTTTGTGGAAACTTTCAAAGGTCCTTAAGTTTTCTTATACTTAACGGTATTTCACGTGCAAATTCCTCACAAGCATTGACTATTTCACGTACTCCTTACTCTTTTAACTTCATGTTCCAGCTCTCGCACCTCGAGTTAAAACTCACATGTGGGTGTATACTTGAGGCAAATTAATCCCAATCTTTGAACTTGCACATCGAATTCTGAGCGCAGCTGCAAGCGTCCAGACGTTCTTCCCAAACCCTCAGACATGTTCCTCTTATCGTGTGTCCAACAACACTCTCCAAAGGTGCTCTTGTAACTAATTTTCAGTCACTATCACATAGGGTAACTTTTTTGTCCCTGAGTGTTGCGAGATTCATTTCATTCCAACACACCGTTAGCAAAGCACGTCAGTACCTTGATATTCTTCTACTTTCACCTCTCATAGTGCTATTTATCCAACCTACCGGCGGTAGCAGTGGCAGTGCCATTAATGGGTGTGCCGGTGGCTACTTGAGTCCGCACGCCGGCTATAATGGCTTCCCCAGGTAGCACCAAGTCGTCAAAGCATGTGAGTAAGTACTTCGAAGGAAATGTTGATTGTTTTAACATATTTATAATGATAGATTATGCGACTTGAACGTGGGCAATCAGTTAACTTCCGGTAGTTAACTTTATCAGGCCTCACGTGATTTTCTTTTCCTTCATACCATTACTGAGTAGGTTTCGGTGATGTAAAAGTAGCATTGGTGGCATTATTCGGACTATACACGAGAGTTTATGTTTTTTAATACCATTTTAGCTAAATAGCGGTGCAGAGTCTGAAAATTTAATACGGTCACTGGCTTTAAGAGGAACGGAATTACTACCTGCCGTTTGGTCCGCTTTTTGCCTCCGGGCGACTCCAAATCCCCTTTGGGTATCAAAGCACATAAAATTCAGGCGACAGAAAGTTGCGGAATTCCCTTTAATAGTTCACCGCTTCGTTGGCTTATCTGAACTACTCGTTTTGGAAAGCTGAAGGGTAATTGTCCTGGTATACTTCGCCTTAAAGGCTATCTTATTGACTCCTACGTTATCTTGTCAATAACCTACAGTAAACTGATCTAGCTCCTGATGATCAGCAAGTTACTCTGGCTGCTCGCATTTATAATAAGTGAATTCCAGTTCTACATGTGAGCACAATTTTATTGTGGTGTATGTCCATAGTCTCTTTATTAAAATTGTTTCTTGAATATCTTTCACATATAAAATAGAATGGGAATTTGAATTGTGTAGGAAGATTGCTTCACTTATAAAAAAGTGCAGGTAGATTACAAAGATTTCGAAAATTACGTCTAAAACTCAAAAACCAAGTCTAAGCATGTAAACATTTTAGCTTCCCTCGTCTCTCTTTGTGTGTGGACACAAAATTGAGTCCGTTTTTTAATCAAAGTAGGGAGTTATAGTAAATTTATTGCGAACCCATCAATACAACAGGGAGGAAGTTACACCGACCCTACTGCACCAGTGAATGGTAATGCCGAAAGGTCCGTTACACACATTAACAATAAAGCTATCCGGTAGACAAGCACAAACGATCGCCCAGGCTATGCTTTATGATGGTGAAGGAATGTTGGACTTAACCCGTACGGCATTTAGAATACTCCGTCAAGAAAAGGAGGTGATTAATCCATATCTTCTCTTGTATGCAACGAGAAAATCCGCAGACTTACATTCCTACGAGAGAAATGTGGCGGAGGATGGGAGTGGGGGAAGAGGGAAGGCGAGGTGGTGCGAATGCTATTCGCATACACCTGGGTGATCTTCCAGGCTGGCATTTAAGGAGGGAACTTTGCCTGCAGGGAGGTCGGATTTCCAAGTATCTCGTGACCTCTAGCAGCAGATGTTTATCCGTGGTTAAATCAGGTGCATTACTTACTATTGTGTGAAAGCGAACGTCACTAGTGAAATCTGATTCAGTACGTATTCACTACATATTCAGGCCAGATCGCAATAACGAGGCAGTCTTGTAGGGTTTACTATAGTAAAACAATACGCTTCGATAGCTAAATAACTTAGCAGTTCCCAGTATACAAATGCTAAAAGAAGGTTGCTAATTTGCGAATCGGCTGTCGCCTTGTCTTAGGAATTAGCAGAGTTGCTTAAGTTACCCCAATCCATTGTGAACTTTGGATACCGATCATGGCATGTAGATGTGATTTGCTTCCATTCTGTTAGCATTTTTCGGAGCATTGCAAAAGGCATCTAACGGTTAATTAAGAAATACAATGGTCGTTCTTCACGACAACCTACTTAATCCAACGATTTAAAGTATACTGAAGACTTAAAGGTCGCTTAATCCAGATTGCTCTTATACGCCGATTCTGTTAGTCAAACAAGATAAACATCATATTTGTGGGAAAAGTATTCGAGCAAAGGAATCTTGGAATCAGTCTGCAATGAAGAGAGTAAATTGCTTGAAGACGAATTCGAAAAGATATATACTCTATACGCGCAAAGTTAACAACAGTATTTGCGGATGAATGGAACCGACAGATTAGCCACATTGATGCCTTACCTTTCATTTCCTACGCTATTATTCATGTTATGAATCCTCCACACCAGTGAGAAACAGACTTCTGGTATCGTTAATGCGAAAGTGTAGAAAATGCGACATAAGAAGTGTTTTTGCTCAGGATTATAATCTCAAACCCAGAACACAGGGTCAAGTATCGCAATCACAGCAGCCCTGTTACCATTGTGCCCAACATGTCACTTTTTGCTTTGAAACATTGCATTGCATTGGCTTTGTATGCTTTATTGTGACGCAAGCATTGTGTTGAGTGTTTCTGAAGATGATTTTTGTTATCTCAGAAGTCGGACTTAGCCAATCCAGCAATGGGGAGCCGATTTTGCACATTCGTGAACAATCTACCCGGATAAGTGCAGAAAATGAAGTCTAAAATGATTCACTCGGTTCCTGAATTAGTCACGAACGGTCGCGTTTGTGTACACACACACCCAACAGTCTGAATGAACGCACACAGGACGTACGGAGGTCGATGGCGTGTGATACTGACGACGACGCCTATCTAATCACGCAAATCGCTCGCAAGCATACACAAAAGTAGTCGACCTTTTCGTACAAATCGGATTGTAGTTGTCACTGCTATTAACAGCGTCGTTGGTGTGATTTCTGCTGTAGCTGGGAGTCAAAGTTGCCTTGAAGAGCTCGGAGGAAGGAAAGAGTGGTGTCCACATCAGACAGCGCATAGAATTCGGGATATCCCTGCCAACTGAAATGTGGAAAAGTGGACGGGTGGCCGGATTTCATAATCAGCCTTTTCCTCTCATAAATTTGCAGACATGCATTATTGCTAAATCTTTAGCAATACTGTTGGAATTTCCACACAATAAGGTTTAAGTTTTGGAGGAAAACCAGATTACCCTACTAAGAGTGGCATCACATCTTTGTCACTCATCGTCTTCCTACAGCATATGTAAATGTTTTGGTGCAAAATGCGCCTGAAGAAATAAGCGTGAACAAAATTTCTTTTTAATTGCGATTTTATGTTACCACATAATGTTGAAGATACTGTTCTCCCTCTACTGGTCCCACATTGTTGAAGTCCCTCAAGTCTTATCTTTAGCCTTGAACACGTAGAGGTTAGTTTAAAGGCAAAAGTATCGTGCGAATTTCCTTTGACTACTTTTAGCCAAAATCCATAAAACTAGAAAGCGATTTATGGCACTGCATCCGGTCAAGACCACTTTTTCATGCAGGTCTGTGTTCCTCTGTGGTGACAGCTCAGGCTCGTCCAAACTTAATAATAATAAGGCAAACTAATTTCACTTTGAAAATTTTCTCAACACTCTTTAGAGGAACCGATCTTATATCCAAAATCTTGTCTAAAGCCTCTGAAAGATCTGATTTACTGGAAAAACAAGTTGTTAAATAGTTTACATTACTGACTTTTGACTTGATCCGAAAGGCGCCGCTTCACTTGCTTAGCTGCGGTACTGTCCAAATCCAGCTATTAATCAACATGTTCCATGGCATTACAGGCTTCTTTCCCAACACAGTTTGCTAAGCAATGTTTAAGGGACACTGGAGGCATATTTTGACAAGAATAGTTAGGAAACATTATCCCGTATACAATAACTGTAAAGTAGTGCATGACACCAGAACATTGTCCTAATTTTAACTCATCGAAACAAACCTCTAGCTTTAAGTCAAATTTTGCCTTAATTTTTATTTTGCAATGAACACAAGACTTCGTGATCGCACGCATGATTAACTTACAGGTAGTCATTGAATAAATTTGTTCGAGGTTTGCCAGTGAGTCCGGCCTGGCTAGGCTGCTGTTGCAGTAAGCTAAGTAAAGGCCGAAGAATTGGGTGTTTTTTACGTTTTGATTGAGTAAAGCGACGATTCATAGGTCAGGGGACATTATAAAGTCGACGATAGTCCACTATTGCAAAACAATTGTAAGTAATGTTTGAGATTTAATTAAACAACAATCATGCCAATTGATGCCCAGTGTTACTGTCATCTTGACCGAGGTATTTGTGAATATTTTCCAAGGTTTAAGGATACCCCGCCTTTCCAGCGCATACGCATACTGGAGCCTAGACCGGTCCTGAAAAAGCAGCTAAGGCTGGAGCCCAAACAGCTTTCCGAAGGCAACTCCAGCAAACCGGGTGCCGTGTCATTAGGACTAGGATTGCAGATTTATTTAGATTAATTTCGGACAAAAATTTGGCCAAACCCAGATCAACCGACCCTCCCGCACATCTGGGCGTGCTACCTTCATATTATGAACGAGAATAGTACAATAGGGGAGATTAGCACTGATATCAACCGTCTTTTTTCCTGTTGAATTTTTTTATTTTCTTTACTAATTTTTGTTAACTGATCAGCCATCCAAACCACTGGGGTCGGTTTTAAGCAAGAAACAACAACATTAACATCAAAAGTGGGTTGATAAGGGGTTAAGATATTGAAGGCGGTGCATTTCGTTTTATCATTTACAACCATAGCTGATCTCTGCAAAGCACATTATTCTTCCTTCTTTAAAGAAGGCATCTTCTCGGCAGAGTAGTGATACAAAAAGTTGGTGTAAATAGAAGAATGCAGGGCCGGGGAGTGCATTTTAAGCAGCATTTACTTTTTTCCTGTGTGTGTACATTTTCCACTAAAATGGGATCAGTTTGGAGCTAAGACATACGCACATTTACCATGAAGATAGCTTTTAATCATTGCCAGTACGAAAACACTAGCCTTAAAGTCACATATGCCCAGAAACATTTTTAGAAACTGGCATGGCTTGGCTTGTGAGATAAAATAGAAGTCAACCTTTGATAAAGTCGAAATCAGACTAATGAGAAACACAGTTCTTTTGTGGAACTGTTCGAAGCTCAGAAGCTTTTGACGTAATTTTCCCTAAACTCTGCACGACTTGGACAAACAAGTATTCCTGATTCATGCACATTTCTCGCTCTGACTGGTGACAACACGGTGATATGGATGAGTGCTCGCTTTTCTTACTCCCTTATGTACTCTCACGTCGTATTTGGCGTTTGTCGATTATAAGCCTCACAACAAAAAGCAAATTTTGCCCGATCCATACAGTATTCACTTATACACTACTACGTCGAGCCTAAAATAGGCCTTTGTACCAATATACTGACCAGTTATGTAAGAGTGGTCTTTTGCCGTATTCAAATGAGGCATTGACTTGGTGGGCTGAGCTGGTAAAGCACAATATTGACCCAAATGACCTTGCTTGTGCCAGCGCGAATTACTTGTCAGGGCACGGGCAACTTGCACGAATAATTCCAACTATTTGTTGAGTCTACTTACCAGTCACTGCCAGTTCAGCGCTGACAGGCGGTTGGATACACGGAGCTGATCTCTCGTAGAAATACAATAATTCGCGAAATCTTGGCTGCACTGCAAAAAGAAAATGCCAAATCACATCCCTTTTGAAAAAATTTAGCCATTTGAAAGCTTTTGAGTTCAATCTTTTGGAAAATTTTAAAATGGCAGGGTATTAGTTTTCTCCGATGATTAGTGAGCATAGGCTGTTGTCGAGGCAAATCATTCAATCTTTTAAAACTGATACTGCCAAGTTTGTGAACACCTCAGCACTCTGTGTTGCCCCTCAAAACAAATTATGCTTCGACTGCTGAATCCCACAACTTGGATTAGTTGTTTTACAAAATCAAAACGGAAAGCATGCTTAGCGGTCGCATCCTGACCGCATGTCTTGCATAGCCTCCAGTTTATGCAGTGGTAACTGCATTAAAAAGAGTCAACCTTTGCACAGGCCTTAAAGAAGTAAATTATTGATACGTTTAAGATTAGTATTTACCAGCAAATTACACAAATGTACTCGCATTCCCATATTTTGCCCACCGTATTATTACGAAGGGCGTGTTTTACCAAGTAACAGTTGCTTTGACCACTTGTTGCCATGCCTGTCTTAGTCACATCCACAGGAACCATGGGGTAATCGTTTAGACCAATTTATTACCACTTAATTTGGTGCCCTCTTTTTTCATATCGGAAAACTTGGAACAGTAAGAGCTGCCATTGACCTGCGACGCCTCATCTAAGTGTGTACTTGAGGTGCGAATTCTAAGCCCAAAACAATACGCTCACTTGCAATTCACTTATTAGGGGCAGGCAATACTTCACGCGCACGCATACTTTCACACACGTACCCTCGAAGGTTGGATGCGACCATTCGACAGGTAGGAACACGATGAGTTTACTTTTAAGAGGTTCAGGACGCGACCGGTTAGTGTGTGTAACGGGAACTACATAACCTTGAAGGTAAATGCTGCTCTTTCATCCTTTAAGCAAGATTTAACTATGAAATATTTCAGTGTTTAAATTTAATTATGGTGCATTTTTAAAGTAACGGCTTTTTTGGACCGATACGGCCACTCATGGAAAGGAGTGAGGCATTTTTAAATGTCGAGAGAACTCGAGATATTCACCGACTTATAGTATCAAAAAATCACTCACCTGCCTCCAACTAGCGATGCGTGGAGTCGAGTGAGAGGACACATGATCGTGGAGTCGATGTCGGGTGTTTCCGGCGTAGTCGTAGCTCTTGCTACCATCAAGTGGCAAGGCTAATGTATGAACAATGCATCGTGTTGCAATTTGTAGCACAAAAGGTATGTCAAAGTAACAAGAAGTGGACGGGAACACATATTCCGAACCTGTAGGACTGCTTTTGGCAGTGTAATTCCTGCCCTCCATTTCGCTTCCTATCCCAGCCCGCCTATCCATGATAAAGAATACCCCTCCAAATTTAGCGTTATATTTGATGGCAGTATCTGCGACAAATTATCATAAAACTATCAAAAAGCACGCATTAAAACTGTTAGTATTAATGCAGTCGTCTCAGCTCTGAAGTTTTATAAATAGCCAGTTTATCATCGAGTTTCCATCGACTCCAAAAAATTGGGCCTTTTTACAGGCCGCTTAAGAAAACGCCGGAGTGGGTAATCGGTGTCTTCCTTCAATGAATAACACTGGACCGACTGTCAACGCACAGATGACCTCCATCCTTTCAGCCCTGCTTAAGGTAGGACTAATTCAGTCCAACCCCACTAACCACGTTATCAAGCAAAGTTGGCTGCACGCATCCTCAGACGTTACGTTAAGAGCTGGCACCCTCCTCTGGGAGAGGTTTTTGATACAAATACGAAATGGCATTAGAAGCTGAGTCCAATCTTGCTAAGTCGTGGAAATTTCGGTATCCTCACAGTTTTAGCGAAACATTACGTGTATTCACTGCTGCCATACCCCTTGAACGAGTGCGTCAAAACTGGGCACGAAGCTGTACACAGAACTATCTACTCTTTGTTGTAGTAATGATAACACAGCAAGGTTTATTCATCGCACAGCTCACAATCCCGTTTACCCTCGTTTCTGGAAGTATCCAGTGTCTCCGTAAAGCCAGAAATGCACTTTTGATAGTTACTCACGATAACTTGGTCTTTCCAGTCGTGATAAATTTTGCGTCGCATGAGGCATTCTTTTGACTTAGATTTCAGTCCAGTACTCTGCATTCGATACCTGCACGTTTGGTAAGAATAACTTTTAAAATAGATTATGGCAATACCAAAAAAATAATTCTGAATTTGGTCAATTTATTCTGCTCTGATGAACTATTCTACGTAATTTCCGACAAGTCTGGTGACTTGTGAATTACTTTCGGTTCATTGAACATTCCGTGGCCATCTAACTACTGAGGTATCCAACTTTGACACATCTGGCCTCAGTAAGCGGTGCTAAGCTAATCTCTTGCGTTAATTATGCTGATCTTTCCGTGCCAAACTTTTGAACGCACAATAAAACTGGTGAAAGTAGTGACTAATTGTGCTGCCCTCCATCTTTCCGTGAACAGGATAGTCCCTCCAGAAGTCTCCACTTTGTGTGAGTAAGTGCACTTCCCTCACTTGGGAGGTGAAGAGTTTAAAATCAGCCAAATGCCTAGAAATTGGAGCAAAATTGTCACATTGACAAGGTGTTTGGGCGAAGCATTTGGTCTGGTAAAAAACAGACCACCCCGGGATTCTGAATCAGCTTTACAGAAAGAAAGGGGGTGGCTCTAAGCGGCTGTGCAGAATGCCACTGGCCATTGAACTGTTATTCCCAAATCGCCGCAGGTTGTATTGATGTTGATTATAACGATTTAGCTATCTATACCTAGATATGATGCTGCTAAAAGCCATGTCCACGCAGCATTTCACCCTGATGTTAGAGTTTCAGAAAAAGTGGGTTAATTCACCAACGGAGAGGACATTAATCATGGTGAAAGATGACGGTTTTCCTGAACTTCCCATCAATGTAGAAGTCTAGTCGGTATAATGAGCTTGTTATCAAAATCCAGCGTCGTTGCAATCATCAAAACTTTAAATTTAAGTGACATAATCCTATCAACCTTGAGACAAATACATCCCAAAACCGACGAGGTGAAGCTGCTTGCTGCATTTCTGCTAATGATTTGTAAGTAGCGTTAAAGTTGCAAGCTTAGTCGGTTGAAACTGTAAAAAATAGGACAAATTACTCTTTTTTAACATCGGCATCCTATCTCTTTGGGAGTAGACAATGGTGAGGTCATTGGCTGAACTCCTACGATAGCAGAATGTGCATTTTTAAACCATTTTTATAATACGTCGCGTTGGGTTATGGATCCATCTCGATAACTTTGGAGAAGCCTCGAAATGGTACGACTGTGGCGTGTTTTGTGTTAATAACCAGCATTCATATTAACTTGAGTGCAAAAGAGCATTTATGACTGCGAATCCACGAAGAGTCACTTCGTTTTCCCCCGTTTTCAGCAAACGATTGCTGAACACTTTATCTACTAGTCAATAATAAAAAAAGCATTGCTGCATGATTTTCGACATTACAAAGCACTGAGGGATGCGCCACTACTAAAAAGGCTAGGATCAAGCCAGGTCGCAAAGGCATCCTAGGCACAGCCAAACACCACAAAAGGAAGTTGCCCAGCCGAAATCCCTTGTCAAGGCACAGATTTGACGTTATTTACTTTTTGTTCAGCGGCTTGGACACACCCTGCCGATGGCACGCATAGGACACAACGCTTGAATATAATACTGCGTTAAAGCGGAAATGTGCACGAAGGTGCTCATTTTATATTGCAGGGAGAAATTTGGCATTTTAAATCCATTACGACCAATGATGACAATTATTCCTCATTGTTAATGCCTAACACAATGAAACAAGTCTGACTCCCGGAGTTTTAGCCTTAGCTTTGTTAAATGGCTCTTAAGTTAATCTTACTTTCGCGGAGTGGAGCGTTGCTGGGTCTCTAAAGGATAAAACCAGTCATCTTGATGTTGCTTATCCTCTATTTTTAGTATGCCTATACTGAAAAACAACTTGGATAACTGTAATCAACTTGGAAAATCCAGGTCTAAGGTGTTTACAACAACACTTCCTCACTGACCAGCTGTTTAATTTTGCCGTTTAATATTGTCGTGTACAGCTTTGTGGTTCTCCAATACTATCTGTTTCTATTTCAGTAGTAGAATTTGGCAGAGACAAAAAACACAAAGCGTAATAAAACAATAATAAACAATCGCCTACAATTCCTTGGTAAGATTGTGGAGGTTTGAGGCATAAATGTTGATAAATGCACATGCAAGCTCATTCTGCGGAAAAATCCATCGGATATCAGAATTTTATGCGCACGGTAGTGGTAGCACTTCAGGACTTCCTTGAAGACGAAGGAAGGCTTAACACTTGAACAGAACAGAAGGAAGCAGGACCACCGGGATGGCCCAGATGCAAACGCACCCGGTGAAGGTACAACGACCTAACAATAACCAGCAACCGAAACCAAGGCTTAAGCAAAACTATGCATATTATGATAACACACCGTAATCCCTGGGTGGTTTTTTGGATCTGTTTTTATCACCAAAGCATTTAAGGCTTTGATATTGTAAAAACGTCTAGTGACATGTTCTCTGGGTCACGGCAGTAGTCCTCCAGCTCTTCTATTCATCAAAGATGCATTAACGTCCATAGTGTTATAACTTTTTTATATTTTAAGAAAGATTCGGGATGCTAAATAATTGTAGAGACAGTTTAATTTTGATCGTAGAGTCTGTTTCATTGTGACATGCCAGACTTAACAACATGATGGAATATGAGTCTGAATAATTAGTAGAAAGTAATGGAGATTCTCTCCTTTGAAGCCAGAGCCATCTACAACCGGACGTTCAGACTGTAGTGCTTTGTTTGTTTGACTGCCGAATAAGGCGACTTGGGCGGCCATATTGTCCTGTTCGGCTGGGTCGGCCTTTGGGCCAGGCCCCTTCTGTTAGTTGAATATATACGTATATTCTAATTTAGTACTATGCCTTCTTTTGTCTTCAGGGAAGTCTCGGGACGCTACACAGACACTAATCAAAATTATTGCATTGCATTTCCAAGTGTTCTTAAATGTCATTTCTTACATTGGGAGCCAACGATAAATTCGTAAATTCTAACACTAGTTCATCTTGAGCTTCCTTGGAAAGTATTGCCTAAGAAAGTTAGAAATCACAGACCACTGCCCTTAAAGAGAGGTCGTGTGTGGGGAAGGTTATATCAAATCACCTACTATTGCTCTATTCTTTATGGCACCTGTGCGAAACGTTTGTAACATGAAAAGGATTTGGAATCGTGCCCCCATCCAATGGTCATCCACGGCACGATTTTATCCGTGTGAAGTTACTATACTTAACGCGCGCAATAGCTCATATGGATAATCAATTTTGGTAGCATTGATCCGTAATGCCAGATAACAGTACTTCAATAAAAGTAGAATCTTATTACTTGAAATCATAGCCTAGAATGATGCCCTTAATCAGTTGCATTGCAACGGATTACCATGTACTATCAATAAAAAAAATGATAATACTAATGAGAGTACAAGTATCTGTCTTGTTAATATAATATGTAATATATTCAAAGCTGACTGTCATGAGCCGGCGCTGATGCATTGCTTTATTGCTTCCCCTAGATCCAGACTGCGCCCACTGTTGCTTGAGGCCCATGTACATTCACTTTTAGTTTGACTTTGTTATAGAGACTGCTTTCAAAGCGAGTTAATAAATGCCTTCGGACAATTTACGAGGATTTAAAGTCTCAATGTGATATAAGTGTAGGTTTGGTCCATTCTAAGTTAATGCAGCCAACAAAAACGTGTGAACCTATCCCGGACAATTGGGATGAAATACCCTCTTTCTTCAAATGTATAGTAATTTTTGGTTTAACATTCCCTAGTGCATAATCCTATAAAGCCAATTTTTGGAGCAAATGATCTCTTAGCAGTGCTTCAATCACTTGTTTTGAATTATACTAAAACTAGATGGGACAAAAACGTACCAAGGTTGCCTGAGTTTATGCCCTCTGATTATCATAGATCGCTTTCTGTTTTACCGGTACCCACGAAGTTACTCCATCAACTGGTATTGTCCTCTTTATTAAGTTGTCTTCAGCAAACCAAATATATTGGACTGCACGTATCGGTTCCACAAGTAGGTGTGGACGATGTTGCTTCGCATAGCAGCTTATTTATGCAAGAACGTAAAAACATGGCCTTGGAAGGTTTTCCAACCCACTTATTTTATTGAGTGTTTAGTCTTTAATCTATCTTCTTCAGTCGAAGCTAGAAAATATCTGGAGAAAGGCTGTCCACTCGGATTTCGTTCCAAAATGTGGCTACTCTGTCTTAGCATAAGGGCCTCAGATGAAGTAAGGTCGCCTAACCTAACATTTCAACTTTTGTATAGGTCTTTATAAAGCTGTTAACTTGTTACTGTATTTATGTCAAATAATTATAGATCACCAGAAGTAGATAGTCTTAAGATCGGACCACTTTCCTGTCTTTTCTTGTTCTGAAGCATAGATGTTTACTATGCTTCTTATTCTCTATTTTGGGGTTTAGTAACTTTTTTGACTTGATGCATGCATAAGCAATCTCGTATGTTTTAGGATAAAACCTACTATTTGAAGCTTAGACACAAGGTTTTGCAAAGTGGCTTGCTCGTGGATCATTTAATTCACAAAGAAATGCAATTGATTGCTTCCAATGATGATATGTATTTCGTTTTCGTTGATTATATTTACAAGTTAAGCAAATTTCTCGCAGTAAAAATGTTTCGTTAACCTTAATTTCTGTTCCCATTATTATTGAATACTTTGGTCTACGTTCACGTTCCGAGAGTTACGTATTCAGCGAATAAGTAGATTATTTTAAATATTTTCGCTTGGTTTTTTTGACTTTAGGTACTCTTGCCATTTTTGAGAGACTCTTATGTTCTTCGATGTGAAACCAAGCCGTTTCAAGGGTCCATCTTCGGTGGACTTGACCAAATACCGTACCCAACTCACATCCCTCCATCGGGAGTTGTTCCATTTCTCGGTTTCTCTATGTACGGTACGAACAACATATTTCACACTACCCTTTTTTCTCGCATTTCCGTTTCCACACATTTGTTTAAAGTTATAACTATTATGCAACTCAAGCTATTCGGTTATCTGCAGCTTAAAGAATAGCACACACTCACGTAAACTAAGGTGGGTCCTGTTTCGCCTGAGCCACTTATTCTTGTAACAACTCTTCATTTAAACCAAACCAAAATTAAATTTAATTCCTTCTCCAAGTATCAATTCCTTCACATCAACTCCGTCGCTTTAACCGGGAAGCTGGAAATAATTTAACGACGGAATATATGGACCCATTTTAGCTCTGCTTATAAATGCATACAGTTGGAATTACATCAATCATTGAAAAAGGATTTACTATAGCCTAAGCCATTCCCTGTTGTGAATTATCTATTTTGAATGGTCAGATTTTACGTCTAATTTATAGTTTCGCCTCTATGCTATCTTTACGACGATCCCATTGAGCTGTATATTGTCTTCCGTGAGCTCTATGTTAAATACTTCTACAAACTCCACACCATAACCGACGACGAAGAGGTAAGGCCTACTTCTGTTTCGCATATATTTGCACCTCTAGAGTATCCTTTCGTTATGTATAACTTTTGAAAGGATTCTCCTTGAAAAGGAACCTCAGCTAGTTTTGCACCTAATGTCGATTGGAGCCCCACCGTAGGCTGATAGATGTAACAGTTTATCCATCTTAGCCTTCAAATAGCCTTCCGGTGGCTGTTAAGGGGCTTCAGTGGGTATCTGGCAGCTGAACAGGTTCTCCTTCTTTGGGATCGTATCCTGGCCTGGGACTCACTTGAAATTATTGCAAGTAAGAGCTACTTTGCTAATCTAACGTAAAATGACACTCTTTATAATGCTGAGCCGGGCATTAGCCCTATCGATTCAAAGATGTGTATGAAGGAGTGAAAAACTGTTGCTATGCCGAAAAACCTTATGTCCCCGATCAAATTAAACGCAATCTCTAGTGGATATGATGTAAGATAATAGCTTCCACACTAGTGAGAAGATGCACTCGCCAAAATCGTGGCAGGACGCAATGGTATCGAAAAACACTGAGCTATCTTTGCTACAGGTGAAAACTCACTTGGGACCAACAATAAACATCGCTCTATCGGCAACCTACTCCACAGACCCCTGTACCAATGTTATCTTCATAAATTGATAACTAGACGAGATATAAGTGTCAGCCCACCACAACTTAGTTCCCACAAATTTTGTTAATTCCAAGTAGGAGGTTATGGCTGAATCAGTTTTAGCCGCTGCAATATTCTCCTACCGAAGCCGCAATCTGATGGAAGCAAAAAAAATGGACACCGTAGAGGTATGCGGTGAGACAATGCTAACGACTCTGATTTAGGCCATCCTCGCCGACACCTCGACCTTGAACGTAACAGCTCTTACCCAAAGCTTCCTCTTCACAACTTTCAAAGCCTGCACTTGTTTCACGTAATTGGCAAAAGTCTCTTAATGGACATGCTGAATTTCGTACGCCTCTCAAATATTTTTTCGCCGTGGATGTCATATACTCTTAACCGTATTTATTTGAATCCTATCGCATGGGGCAAAAGCTTTGGGAATAATTCGACACGACAATTTGGTATCCCAACTACTGGAATACTGATAATCGATTCAGAAGGCATGTGGTAGTGAGATAGCCATCTGACCGACGAATATAATAATGAAGATATGCTGAAGTTTAAATGAGTTTCAAAAATCTCCCAAAGTTTTATCAGATTAATCCCTTTCGACAAAACAAGAATAGGAGAACCACCTATAAAAACAGAAATTTGTTCCAAACCGAAAGACAAAATGGATAGAGTTCTGAAGTTGGTCACAATTAACTTTTAATAAAAACGTTCTACCGTCAATTAAGGGGACCCATGGATGACGCTTCTATTTCGTCTGCCAGAATCTTGGCCTCCTCGACAATATCCTTTTTAAGAATCAACTGTTCTCGATACGCGGTGATTGCATCCGTCACTTTTTTATTTAAGTCCTCAATGCGCGCAAGTGCCTGTTGTTTTGCTTCGTTGAAGTCGGTTTCGTGGTTGAGGGAAGGGAGCCTACTTGGATCGCCTCGAGACGCGCTAATCAGAGCTCGGTAAAAAGTGGGCGATGGATCGACGAAAATCATCTCGTCGTAGATCTCTCTAACAAGGCTCTTTTGGCCCATCATTATATCGTGATCGCAGTGAAACAATTTGAGTAAGTGGGTGATAACAAGAGGTTTCACGTTTTGATCAACAAATGTGACCTGTAGAAAGGAGTGAACAGAACAAGGATATTCTTTCATAAGGAGATCATATGCAACCAAACCATCGTGAGCCTAAACTCGATGGCTAAGAAGTGTTTCAATGTTTGTATCCAAAAATAAGTCGGTAAGGGAAAGAACTTTTAGGTTAAAAGGTGGGAAACTCAAAGCGCTATACGAGTGCTGTAGGAAGGGTTTGAATGTCTTACCTTGATAACGATGTCAAATTCGCCCCAACCAGTCTCAGTAACCTCGTAGGGAGGCCTGTGGAAGATGCGGACGGGATTGGGATAGCTGTCGTGCAGTTTGAATTGAACCCGTCGGATGTAAACTGACATATCCTCACGTGGATCGAAGGGACGCAGGAAGGCCGTCCAGAAGTGGGTGCGACCGTCCACCTCACGCTTCTTGCCCAAATATCGGGAGATATTTCCAAAGACAATCGGCTTCACTACCGTTGTCTTCAGTCTGTCTGCTTCATCCTGTTGCATTTTGAAGGCTGTTAATTAAATACATGCTTGGCTATTGATTTCATCTAATCTTGTAGCATCCAATCACTGACGGTGAAGGCTGTCATGGAGAAAGTCTTCAACATCTTCCTAATAAGCGCATATCAGATAATATTTCAAGTAATGCATACACCACTTTGCAATAGTTGGATAAGAAATGGTAACCGATTACTTCATTCTTGGAAAAAAACAGTTGATCAAGCAGTTATTGCACATCTCGAAGGTTATTTGGCAACAGACTGTCCTGATCACGTAATTTTGCAAGCCTTTAAGGAAAACGGTGTGTAACTATCCCGGTAACCCAAAGGAATACCCGTATGCAAAAATAAAAACAATTGTGTTATTATGTAAATCACGTATGGTTGTCATTTGCACAAACTAAAAGCAATGATCAAAAACAGTGGTATGGATATCATAACCAATGTGAACGTCTTCTACCAAGTACCCAACTTTTAGAAATTCTATTTGCACCCGAATCGATTTCCGCGCTACTTAGAACCCATAGTATAATAAAGTCATCAAGATCTAGATGCATGAGTGACAGTACTAGAGGTGATGGTCAGTGCTGAATATTAAAGAAGCATGGAATAAATACGTTCTCAAAAAAAACTAATTAAACGCGTTGGTTGTTCTGCAATCCTAAGCTCAAAAAACCCGGGTCCCATATACAGCAAATTCTAAAACAGTGCCACAGACTCCGGTTCGTGAAAGTGAGAACGTATTTTACCACTTACTTGGTAAGTGAGGTTAAGAAAATTAAGAGTAATAACATCAAGCACAGAGAATAAACTGTCGCAACACTCAACAAAAAACCAGCAACGAACCCATCCACGCAGACACCCAACGAACCAACCAAAAACGCGTGTCTGTTCTGGTAATTAGCAGTTGTGAGGATTTTAAAGATCGCATAATCAATGTCTTAAGAGAATGTTTATAATTGTACGCTTACAAGGAGCACCTTTTTGCACTTGAGTAAGACATAAAATCGACTGACTTCACAGAAAAATTAACAGACTTCGTTATGATAGACCTGCTATACTGAACAACGATACAATTTCAAACAGGCATTTCAAAAACCTCATTTTTTCAAGTAATTATGTCTGATCCCGCTTAGCAAGTCTTAAACCAAAGTAGAAATCTTCCAGCTCTATAGCGAATCGGAAGTGCTAAAAAATTTACAAATTCCTTAATTCAGTAAGGGTTCTTGATTTAATGAATGATTTTAGTCTTCCAATCATTCGCTGGTTTGCTAATTATAAGACAGTAACCTGATTATTTGAACTATTTATGCGTTCGGCTTATGGTTCTCAAATAGCCTAATGAGGGCAGGTTTATTTTAATGCATTTTTAGGTGGGCTGTGGTATTGTTGATGCAGCTCATTGTTTTGCTACAAGACTTCAATCGTTTGCTAAATTCCACTATGAGTATGAAATGGTTACGAATAACACCAAATGTGTTTTTATTAATTAAGGGCGATGGTACATTTGAATGGTAAGCACTTTTTGATAAATTCTTTCAACTCTTGCCTATGAAGAGATCCTCAATTGGGTAATATCTTATGAGGTTACTGCATTCACAGACATTTCGAAAGCAAAAGAAAACGAATTTCTTGGGCAGAATATATTTTCAGAACCCAAAAGGAGATTGCTGCTGCTTGACCGACCTGGAGACCATGCCCACCTGACTAGTGCAATATGGCCACCCGTGTCCAAAACTGGAAATAGCAGTTAAACAAACGAAGTATCACATGATCTCTTTCTTTTTTTGAGCGTCATCCTCGATGCGTCCCAGGTAAACCTCTTGCATCAGTGCTGAAAGAAACGCCTACCAGCTAGCCGTGCCTGCCATCAAAAGTCGACGCAACTGGTTTGCAAGTTGAATTTAGAGTAAGAGGTTCTGCCAATCATTTACGTGTCAATAGAGAGATGTTGGAACACTGGTGGCTTCATGCAGGTATACCAGAGAAATCTCCGAAAAAAAACCTGTTTAGGTGTATTTCGACCAGTGTTGCTTCAGGTACTAATAGCTTTCTTGCTGTAAACAAGGCTGGGCTGGATTTCGAGGATAGACATCGTTCTCCGCCCTTATGTTATGGATGTCAGAGATTTGCCTACCCATAGCACATGTTCTTTAGCACCACTGGTTTTTCACAAGCGATATGGGTCGTTATAGAGGTCTTGTAAAGTCGGGTCCGCTTTCTGCTGCCGTTAATGGTTTGTCCCGAGACTCCTATGAAGGCAAAAGAAGGCATAATACGAGAGTAGAGTATATTACCTGCAAAAAAAGAGGGATCGGGGCTGTTGTAATGTCCCGGAGGGCTGTCCTAATCGGCTAGGGCGATAATGGCCACTTAAGTGGTCGAAACCCAAACCAGCGGTTAAACAAAGTATTTTAGTGATAATCTTTAGAAATGGTTTCTTTTGTAAGCTACTACCTCAGATTTTATCAGGAGTAAGTTATATTTTCACATTCTTAAGTAATGTACTGATGTTTCGAGTCATTCCTGAAGAAGACGCGCGCAGCCACAGATGGTTCGTTATCTATTAGCGCGCGTAGGACTGAGAGTCCTTGAAATCGAAATAAGGGTTTGGCATTACAAGATTCTCTGCCAACCAAATGCCGCTGGAGTAAAGCGTGATCTAGCTCTGCTTTTTTATGCAGTTTAATTCTAGTTCCTGAACGGTGGTGTCAGGAGTTGAGTTTGCATAATCTTTATATGCTGTTGAAGATGAAATCAGTAGGAGGATGAGAAACTTTCTTGGTGTATGATGATGCATTGGGCGCGCTGAAACAAGGTCAGTATCGTACCACTAAACATCCTGTTATTTGGCTTTTTACACTGAATTTTGTGTTTTTGCACAACAGTTCTTCTTCCGTTTCAACCCTTCTACAATGGCTTAAATGTGGTCCCTCATGAAAGGTGTACCTAAGGCTACGCTAGAACTGATCAAGAGCTCATCCTAGCACCAAGTGACTCCAAAAAAATTTCACTATAAATCTGCAATTATTTATCACATAACGCTGCACCGACAAAAGTTCATAAACGGTGCCGTGAAACGAGATGAAATTAAATGAAATAACCAAGCATTAAAATACTGCTGTCACTTCGCAAATCTGTGAACGGAACTGTTCAATGACTAAAAGAGCTTTGCGCATGCTATCCACCACTGTTTTAATTAAGGGCCATTGGATTCTTTCCAACCTTATAAATGTAAAAAGAACCATTGCCATGTATTGAACGCTATTATCTCCCCTTGATCCATCTTCATATTGTTTTTCTCCTGTGTTTTATAAGCTGCGCTTTAATTTAGTTAACTGAAGCTGTGAAATGATAATTTACGTCTAGTTATGGTTTTCTTCACTTAATTATAGCACCCCAAGCCTTCCCCAAGGTCGCAAAAGTCAAGCTAGCCGCATGACTCGATGAATATGTTACGGAACGGAAGCAAAAGCTAAATAAACTAGCAAGAAGCTACCCAACGGAGTAATCTGTCGAGGTACTTCTATTTTACGAATTGGTTGGAGTAAGTAAAGAAAAACTGTGGTATTTGTTTTAAGTGTCATTAGAGAACTAAAAAAACCAAAATGACTCCAGACTGACAAAAGGCACCAGACACTCAGCGACGCATTCAGAAGAAAATTAGGGAGAGCACAGCTACGTGTTGCGTTCAACCTGAGCTGAAGCATAAATGGTCGAGTTCTGCATGTAGGGCGTCTTTAGTCCCAACAAGAATGATAACAGTTTCGCAGCCTTGTGAGTTACGATAGACGTCTTGAGCAAACCTATGAATCGCAAAGTTTTTAAATACTCACGGTTACTTTGTTTTTACACATGCTAGGATTTTAAAAATGTTGACGGTATCTGAGACAAATTTATATGACACCTTTGAAGATTCTACATGCCAGTCTGCAGTTATAGGAGGAGAGCTGCAATCGCAGATTTATTAGCGCTTTTTAATTACCTAAATTAATTTATAGCCTATCTTTAGATTATCTAATGCATTTTAGTGCCTTAAAAAACGGCCTTTTATGGATAGACATAAGCGCTTCATTTCGTGCAGACCCTCTGCTTACAATGCATGTACACATGCATACACACGCCAGCAATGACGATGGGAGCACCGTTTTATTGTAAGAGAAAACGGCATTTCTGCGCTTTTCCCACTCCATCCCCCACCTCACCTCTTCTTAATGGTGATAGCATGACATGCGTACACGCGCAGCCTACTCCGCCGACGAGTAACTCGCATTTTGAGTAAATTTCGGTCCCCTCTTGTATTGCTCTCCCCCGTTCTCTGACTTGCCCTGAAACTAAATTACCTTCAGGTGAGGACGGCTGCTGGTGGCTCCTCCCCTCTCCCTTCTCCAGTCCGGTAAAGTGGCCTGACTCATCCACAATCTCTGACACACATCCACTCAAGGACGCTCGGGTGTCTACTCCCCACCCTTCCTCCCCTCCCCTCCTCCTATACCCCACTTTCTTCTTCCCACCTCCCCTCCCAAACCATGATGTTGGATTTGCCTCCCCATTCCACTGCCAGTGAGTTATGTCGGTCGTGCCATATATCTGTCCTAGACGTCGGAGCCATAGGGGAAGGATAATGTGTAATAATGAGAACTTTTGACAAGCGGTGATTTTACTCTGCAAAACCGATTCCTGCTGCCTATGAGGAGAGGTCGTTGAGTGCCGTTGGCATTCAACTAAAGAAATGTGAGCATTGCTTAAAGAAGCCGAATCTTTAGGTAGATAAATAATTTCCTTAAAAACTTGCTGAAAATTCACTGCGTAGTTTGAGCGGATGAATGTTGAATGAATGAATGAATTACCGGCTCATCGGCCACACATACACCAAAATTTGTAGCATGAGCAGCCTGGTGTCAACAGGAACCCCACGAGTAAACAAATTTAGCTAAATTCATTTTATTAATTGGTGATTTGTGATTTAAAAAGATACTGTTGGTTCTATACTGCTGAAGCGGATTGAAGGAAAGTTTGTTATGAGATAGCTGACACGGGCTTGTGCCTAGTCCTTGAACATTATTATTTTACCGCTGCATTTTTAAACCAAAAGTGTTGCTATAAGGTGGACCAATAGCAGATAAGGCTGTTTTAAAATTAACAAGTCTCGTAATGCAAATTTATGAGCGCTCAATTTTTTATGGAAATAGCTCAATTCCAAAGCGTCTTTTACAGGCATTAGACGAGACCGAAACAAAAGGTGGAAACAGTTCATTCATTGGAGAGCATCAGCCATCGAGCGCCAACTACTGCTTGTCGCTCGGAGCAAAAAAGTGTGACATCGAGATCCGTTGCATTCTGCAGGTTCCCTGACTCTCAGCCTGAACGCAACCAGTCGCTTACCAGAATTGCGCAAAGGCACAATTTAAAGATGTCAGTGGGAGTTGTGCGAAACCTAAAAAATTTACGACGCCATCTTTATTTTTCTAGGTTTTACTTATCACTTTTATCATCTTAACACGGCTTGAACCCTCGGGTTGCATTGGATGCTCAGACGATGCGATGCCTCTGGGTTGGCAAATAATCCTTACCCTCGCTCCCACTGACCGTCTGGTCGAATTCTTCCCATCCACTGCAATTTGTTTTACGTTCCAAAGTAGTTCATTCCTTCCATTCATTCTCCTTCACGTTAGAACTGAATTCCTTAATGCAATCCACTGCTCCTCGCATAAGTTTGCGGTACTTTTTTCCTGTTAATTTTGTACTTTATCACCCATAGTTGGGTAGTGTACACATCTCATTTTTTATCCATCTTTTAGGCATTTTTTTTCAGTTGACGACAGTTCGCAGGAGCGTTTACTTATTGTTTGGGTGGTGAACGTTGCATCAACCAGCTTTAATTGCACTCACTATCTTGATGATCTGTTCCATTTTTTCAATGAAACTTCGTCTTCCAGATGTGAATTTACTTTGTTTATTTCCTTTGAGAGGATTAAAATAATCATAATTTAGTGATGAGAGTTTGACACGCCTTTGTGTGCTTTCACTTCCGTCTTCTAATCCCTAGCTTGAATTTGACAAGAACGCGTGTTATTCCAAGCACTTTTGTTGGAACTGCAGCTCACCGCTGTGATAATAAATAAAATGCCAAGTTCTTATTCGCAAAAAAAAAACATTAGGACTCATATAGGACACATAATTTTGACTGGAAATGACTCTTACTGGTGCTTCAATTAGCCTCGCGCTTACGTTGGAGAGACTGAATTTTCACCAAGTGAAATCCTAGTTAAGGCATTGAGATGAAGTTCACTTTTTGCTTATGACTGACGCATTCAGCTAAATGGGAAAGAATTGCTTCCTCCAGGTCTGACCTGTCAAAACTTGAACTGAATGTGACAGCATAGTCCTTCAAAACTGTTGTCTTCGCTCGCTAATTGGTTTCGACAGATATGTTTTCACTGTTTTCCTTCAGTTTTTGCTCATGCAAAAAATATGTTGCAACCTGTGGGCAAAACAGTCCGTATTGCCCTAATTAAGATGAAACAATGAGTTTTTGTTAAATTAACTGGTAAAATTAGCCATGTCTTTAATGTCCTTGGCGCATCTTGCTGTTGCGCAGCAAATAGCCGGATCTGGGAAATGCTTAGTTCCTAGCCGTCAGCCACTGACAAGATATTTCGGTGCTATTTATGACAGGTAACATTGAACCATAAACCAGGGAAGAATGCACCACCTTCTAAGATACTAAAGGCATAAAAATTATGGGAATGGACAATTAAAATGAGAATATTCACAAGATGGGCAATCAGAGGAAGAATTCCTACCTAGAGTTTCATTACCTGACCCAATAAATAAGGTGACAACCTACTTTACTTTAATTTGGTCAAATTAAGTGAATGGCAGATAAGAGGTGACATAAAATTGGGTTGGTAATCACCTTAGCTGCCTATAGAATTCCTTTTATCTTATTCTAGAACGTAAAGCAGAATTTGTTTTGTAATTGCTGTTTCCTTGAAGAAAGGAAGAAGGGTATAAATGAAGGCTATTTGTACATTTAAATCCGTTAAAGAATAGTTACAACGTGAGGTTCATGGTGGTGACAATAATGAGGTAGATAGGGATGACAAGGGAGAAAGTGTCGGGCACAACTCACCGGAGGACGTTGTGTTAAAACAGCCCTCATGCATAAGTCGCCTTCTCTTGCGCGTGTCCATATGCCATTATGCAACGATGGACGAACTCCACACCTAACATTTCCCTTGCCCGGTATCCTTTTCTGCTCCCATCCGCCCTGACAGGGCCACATGGGGGAAAGCGGATAAAGCCTGAAGCGGAGTGGGGTGGGGCCGAGCAAGAGACGGGTAGGCTCCGGAGCTTTTAGTAACCAAGGCGACGCTAATGGAATCTGAAACAAACGCCTCCCTTCCCCCTTTTCCTCCCTGCCTCTCTCGTTGAGTTCGCCTGTGAGCGCGAAAGTGTGCGTCTCTGCTTCCCTGCGCCTTTGCAAGCGCGTGTGAAGTAGTAATAATGGCAATGAAGTTATGGCAACAATACAATGATGTAAATCGGAGTTATAGAAAGAAATAATGATTTTCATGCAATGACAAAGCGTCTTTCATGTCTTTGCTAGGCTTTTACAATCTCGTTGGTTTAGCGTAGACTGTGCATAATATTTATAAGCTATCTCCAGAAAATTACAGGAGAGTTTGTATTTACCATATTTGGCTTTTGGGTGAATGTGTGAAATGGATAAAAGGATGGATGAATGAATGGATTTAGGGAATGTGTTTCCTTTATCAGCTGTTGCTGCTATCACGATCGTCCCTTCCTTTCTCGCCAACGCCTACCCCCACTGTCGAACTGGGCGGACAGTAACAGCTGACTTTATCCAGCTTCTACGACTAATTAATTTTTATTTAAACCCAAACAGTCCATAGCACCGTGGATGTCCCGATGGATCAGTTTTGGTTAGCTATAACGCAAGCATGCATATCCAATAAAACGTACAAGTTTAATACGATTTCATTCTCCTTTCATATTTATATGCCAACCATGGAACGCATCGATAACACAGTGACGACAAATAATTGACAAAAGCTTTAATGCTAACTTCTGAGTCAGTGATGCTTGTTAGTGCGGCCTCCATTCCTCACGGTTTCTGGCCTTCATGGGTAGGTCAAAAATGCACCAAAGCATAGTCATTTTAGAATCAGATTCACCCTGTTATGCCTTAAGGACGTCATATAGTTTACATTGGCTTTGGTTCACAATACTGACCTGGGAACCTGATTGTTAAGCATTAAATAGCCTGCTTTGCATTTAATTTGCCACGTGATGAGCAGTAAAAAGTATGGACTCATCCAGTGGGTTAAATTTTGCTGCGTTACTGGTGGCTTTGTTGTACTAGCGAACAGGGGAAAGGTCTGATACAGTCTGTAATAGGCAGGCTTGTTGGCAGAATAGTAGCTCAGGTAAGAGGAAGGAGATTTTCAAATCCATTGCTTCATAGAAAATGAAAGTAGTGCAGTGCATGCTTCATTCTTACCTCCCACCAAAATCATTATCAATTTTTATTAAAATCCCGACCCCCATTATTCTCCTTAGAGCATGAGAAAATCCCAAGTTAAAGTTTGCATATGCTTCAAATGTTCTCCATTCCATTCCAATCCATCAAGCGTGATGTTGGTGTGAATGCATTTCATGTAATTTAGTGATCCCCACTAAGTTAGCAAATTTTTCCACCTGCAGATCAAAGCTAATTGTGTTTTGTTTTTGAGTATCAAACAAGTAATTCTAGACGCGAAAACCACCGAGACAAACGCAATTGGAAGTTTTAAAATATTCCTCGGTGGAAAGTTATTTCATTTAATCAATTATCTAATCAAAAGCTACTAAATACGAGCTTCCTTCTGGAACTAAAAACCGGTTTCTAAAACACGTTTATATTCGCCAAAAAAATCAAAATAAGAATCGGTTTTCTTACTGCCTTGTTTCATTTATGGCGGTGCTGTAATGTGAAGGAGACTTGTTTTTTTTGAGGCAACACGGCGTACTCCAAGGTAGGGCTCAACAAAGTAGTCCACCCGTTAATAGGGTGGTCCGTTGAGAACACACCGCCACTTTCAGTCATTCTCCCTCTCCCCCTCTCCCCTCCCCTTTCCCCTCCCCTTTCCCCTCTCTCCCTTCCCTCCCCGTCGCCAATTAGGCTTTTGCTGGCCCGAATGTGATCGTTCGTGCTCAAGCAAGGGGTCGGTGTGGCGGCCGATCTTGCTGTCTTCAGCCTAATTGATAAATTTGAGGGAAGACTGCAAACAAAGCCATTAGTGGTTGATTTTATACTGTCGAACACAGGCAGCATATCCTGAATTTATTATATGCTTAAAAGGCCTGTTTAAACCTATTCTCATAAAAAAACTGTGAACAAGAACTTTATTTTCAGCTCGGCTTCTGAATGACACTATGTCCAAAATTCTTCACAAAGCCACAATTATAGTACTCTATTTTTAAAACATGAAGGCATCCTTCATTCTAAATCCGGGTCATTGTAATGTAAACTACGTTAACTTTTTCGCATGATGAAGGGAGTGAACTACCTTACTCGAGAGCCGCAATAACAATTATTGGGGGATCAGAGTAATGCATAGTAAAATCACTCCTTCAAAGGCACCTGCACGACATCAAGAAGTTCTGCCTTTGACTCGGTCAATTGATGGCCCCAATTGACTGAGGTGTCTGTAGCAAGGAATTATGCCATGAAAGCACTTGCTTCCACCATAAGGCCTTTTCTTATGAAATCACTCTCAAATATATGCATAATTTGGGAGGGAATATTGCTTTTGTTGCCTTTCTATCTTCAATAATCGGATAGTTGTTATTTTCTAGTCCAAATAAAGCATCAAGTTGACAAAAGCCAATTTTACGTCAAAATCCCTTGGTTAAAGTTGCGACTGCTTGATTCTCATGATAGCATTTTTTGCAACATTTTCTCCCCGATTTTACTCACAGCTAATGTAGAATAGTGCAGTTTGCTTGCCCTCTTTCATTCCTTTTTACTTTCATGAGTAAAATTATTTGCATGAGGTGGTGTTAATTTCTAAACAGCAGTAAGGCCGTCATGGTTTTAGAGGTTGTTGCATATCATCCGCATGCGTCAAGTAAAACTCGAGTTGCGGTTGATTGCCAAAGGAGTACCCCAGTTTAAAAGTCTTCGTTTAGCGAATTGTGTAAAAAAGAGAAGGAAAAGGAACAAGTATATTGGGAAGCTATGTTTTATACACTCTTGAAATTACCCCAACCTCAACAATAAAGCGGATAGACAGAATTCGGTTTCATCTACTTCAAATCTTCTGCAGTATTCTAAATGGGAAATACACCTTTGCTCACGATTTAGGATGAACTTGAAAGAGGAATTGCTCCATGATTTCTTAGGCATTGAGAATTGGAGTTTTGACCAGCAACTTGTTGGTAAGTTTCTTAAAACAATTTTAACTACTTACTCACCCGTGGAGCATGAAGGAAAAGCATTAATGAAAAAGCCATTCTGTTAAGGCAATTGTACTTCTTCATAGCAGTCTCTTTCAAGAAGATCTCAGCAAGCATAAACCATTGCATAAGTACCCGTATATTGTTAGGATGCATTTACTAAGGTTTTAACACCATACCATACAGATAAAAGTGACCCAACGAACTGTTTGAAGGCCGGTGGTAGTAATAGAAGTAGTGGTATATCACATCAGTTGCGGGACGGGATGGGAGCGGTGGCATCGAGGAGGGGCGGAAGGAGAAGAGGAGAATTAAGTGGAAAGAGAGGGTGGTCGCAGACTGATTGGTCGAAGGGTGGTAAAGGTGGGATCACCCATGGGGAAGACAAAGGGCGGTCCGTCTACGACGACGGTGGGAGCGGGAGGGCCATTGTTGGGGGCGCCGGGACCTCCTGGGGGGCCATATGACAAACGGCTTCCGCTCGTGAAACCGTCCTCGTGCCCTGGCTGGCCCCGTTGCAGAGGGTCCATCAGGTCAAACGTCGACACCTTTAAAGTGACCACGAAACGTATACCATAGCATTATGAAAGCCTGTTTTGGAAAACTTGCGTGTAAACATAATAATTTCACTTTTAGTTGCTCAAATTTCCTTTCTAATACCACTGGGTTACCACGTATGTAAATGCTAACCGGTGAATTTAATATCGTTTAAAACCCTCTCAGAATACGAGGAAATGCACTTTATCGTATGCAAAGCCTCAATGACAAGCACTATGCCCTTGGAGATATGGCAAGCAATCGATCTTGATGCCACCCCTCCATGTAAGCATAAGTCTTGTCTACTCTGTTGCTGATGGAAACGCGAAGATTAGAAAGGCGTTTAATGCACTCACTCGCCTATAGATGTGACCTTACCGCGCCACCAGAGCGCGTTAATGGAATACTCAAGGTGGGGGAAGAAGTGGGGTGGAGGGAGGTGAAGCTGAGCGCGGTTGCGTCTTAAAAATCTCTTCTTTCCTCTCTTAGGTAGCATAGGACGTGAGTACACGTCTATCACCCAGAAGAATCTGCGCTGTATGCCCCCATCCCTCAGCCTTTCTGCCAGCCTTCCTCCCTCCCCTGGTGCGCGCTCGCATACCTGGCAAGGTCGTCTCTTCTACTCTCTCCTTATCCTCCCCTCCCTGCTCTCCACTCTCCTACCACCTCATCACGTTAATGCGTTTTCGCGCAGAGTTTATGGCCTAGAAGAAGCCGGGAGGGAGGCGGAGAGGAGTGGGAGAAATCTACTCCAAGCCAAACAGTGTACATTGGTATTTGTGCACGTCATGCTCTCTGATAGTTGCCTCAACCATCCAGCTCCCCTTACTCCTCCCCATCCCCCTCCTCTGGTGGAAGCAGCAGCAGCATCGAACAGAGAATTAGGTGGGCTGTTAACATCGCTGTTTTGGGCGTGTTTACGCTTGCGCGGCAATATCTGAGCTCACGGGCATGCACGTAGGTGCGCGCCCCAACACTGGGAGCAAATCGCGGTTTTTATGAGCTCATGCAGGAACGTTTTTTGCTCAATCTAATGCGTATTCTCTGCTTTCACTAATAAAGTGTGAAAATGTTAATACAAGATAGCACTAATGAATTCTGACTAGATCGTATCCTTTGGAATGGAGTGTGTGTACTCCACTTGCATGCATGATGGACCGCCCTACACCGTTGAAAGGCTACGGATTGAGTTCATAAAAAGCCTTTGTTGCATCCCCAGTTCATAGCGGTCATGTCTGGAGGTTAGTCATGAAGGTCACCACTATCGCCAGTCCACTATTGCTTAGTCCCACTGACGCTGATTGGTAAAGCTAACTGCACGGCATTGGCAGTTTCATAATAATCTTCCACTTTACCTGATTGCAAAGGAAATGGTGTGCAATTTTCCACGATGCCTTTGATGTCCAACTTGATATTATTAATAGAACCATTCTAACTACTTCAGTTGAGCACAAATTTCACCTGGCAAACTAAATTACTACTTGTTTTATGTCTCATTGAAGTAGTGTCCTAAAGATGACTTCGTTAGACTTGACTCTTCAAAAGTGAAAGTGGATAAGGTCAAATAAAAAATAACTATAAATCACCAAAGGACGTGATCACTTAAAGCGTAGGTATATTTTTTTAAAAGAAGATATTGTCTGGTGTCTAACTTCATCACTTCGATGGGTCACGGCATTCTCGCTCGAGTCTACCTAAAATAAATTATGGCGACTGCCTAGTTTGCAGTTAATTCTGAATTATTTGCCTGCGTTCTCCAACAGATAAAGTCACGAGAAAAATAACTTCTCTACGAAGGGCAGTTAATTTGATTTGAGTCTTGGCAGAAATGAATTGAAGGTATAGTTTCAGTTGCCTAACGAACGATTCTTATAAGTAGCAGCACTCACCAGCTGTTGGAAGGGCGGAAAGGGGCCGTCGTCCCTACCAGGTAATCCCATGGATGAGGAGAGCATGAGATGAGCCGATGTGGAGGAGGAAGAAGAAGAGTGCGATAGTGGTGGCTTCACTTCGACATGGGAAATAGGAGGCAGCATGCCATTGAAAAGGTGTGAGGGCGGTGGTGGTGGTGGAGGAGGAGGCGGGTAGGCTGGGGAGAAACGAGGTTGAGATGGGGGTGGTGGAGAGGAAACGTCGGGCCTCGCAGGACTGCACATGCCTCCTGCTCCACTACCACTTCCGCCTCCTCCTCCTCCTCCTCCTCCGTTATCACTAGAAATGCGCTGAACCTCAATACCTGAGCTGGAACACAGCATGCTCGGATCGTTGGGCAGAGGACTACCGGCTACCATGGGAACACCTTGCAATCCACAGGGATGTAATCCATTCTAATGTAGTCAGAAAACACAAAATGCAAAAAAATAATCCAATCCATGTTCTTTTTGCATTGATTTGCGGTTGTGGGATTGGGTTTCCTTCATTTTTCGCCTTTTCGTTGTGCTAACCCCCAAGAAGAACAGTGCTTTGACCAAATCGGTGCATGAAGAGGATTTGGGAATGAATCCTCTCAAATGTTTTTAAGATTTCATCGTCACAACCGACTGAACCTTTACTTCGATTTCCATATTATTAGTGCATAGCTAATTTATGAAATGAAAACATATTTAGTCTTCTAAAATTATAGGTAGTAGAGTGGCCTAATTCCGTTTTAATGCGAATTTGGTTGCGTGGTGAGGCGATTAAAGTCAAGTCGACGAGCACGGGAAATTATTCACTCCATTGAAGGGGAAGCAGTCACACAGAGTCGCGTCGCGCCTTGACGTGTCTCTCATCAATGGGAAGCAGGGGATCTCGTTTTTGTTCGACAGCTATGGAAAAGATTTTCTGACATCTCTTTACCCATTCGCTTCAAACGAAAGCGGTTTTGGTTGCCTTTAGTGCAGTTATTTAGCAAAATTTTAAGCAACCTGCTGAGCGTTTGAGGCGTAGCTTTGGATGCCAGTAAATTTATCGTCACTTAACGTGGTTTAAAACGTTTAAAATTGAGCACAACAGGTTCTAGTAGCAGCTAGAGGGATATCATTAAATTTGAGACAAGTAGACGAGCAATTGTCAATGTCTCTAAAGGATACCGAAAATTATGGCTCGGTGTAACATGTTTCCATGTCCTTTGTGATCTACAGAAATAAGGTATTATTTATGTAAATAAGGTGCTATTTCTTTTGCTGACTCCAAGTTAAGACATCATTGTCTTCCACACGGTAAAGTTGCATACCTTGACAGGGCACACGTGTCACCAAGTTCGAAAAAAATGTACAAGCGATGAATGAGGTTGCTAATGTTTTCATGTCAGTTAGCTAGAAATCCCACTAACCGCCTGAGGAAGGCCGAAGTTACTGCACCAAGTGCACGTTTGTCCTCAAACGTAGTACCGAGGCCAGGCTGAGAACGTACTTTCCCCCTCCACCCTTATTTCGAACCTATTAATTGCCTTCGGAATCGACTGACTGTTTCTTATCATGAAGCAGTACTAACTCTTACCTGTCACCATACTTTGAAATGGATTATTGCAAGGGCCGAGTTTAGAGAATTGGATGCTAATAGTGGGAATTTCATTGTGTACCATGTCATTCGTAGGGTCAATCACTTTAGATCTAACAAAACGTGGCCAATTACCTCAGATAGGAGCGTAATAAATGCAAATTTTCCATGTCTCACCTGATGATGCTGTTCCATCTGCTTGATCATAATCTGCTTCTTCTTGTCCTTGCAGCGCTTGTTTTGAAACCAGACACGAATGACCCGAGGGCTGAGGCCGGTCATCTCGACCAGCTGCTCCTTCATCAAGGCGTCTGGACGCGGGTTCGCAGCATAGCATGTGCGCAGCATGTGCAACTGCTTTTCATTTAGCACTGTTCGTACCTGACAAGAGTCAATGCCCAACATTAAATTGTAATCTTCTTACCACTGCCTATTAACCGCAGACAGAGCATCCCTCTTCTCTTTCTTGCAATTATTGTACACCTCATCATATCGTCAGAATGCTATTTAATGCAACATTTGCTAGGATGCCATTTCAAGGTTAAATGAACGACTTTATAGGCCGCATGAAACACATTTTGCTGTTTTTTTTTTCAAAAGCGAGATGGTCTTTTTGACATCCAAACAGCTAGTCCTACGGCTTTGCGTGAAGTGTTGACATACGCACTTTCATGAATCCTCTATCTCAAAATGGCACTTAATGGCCCAAATAGTACAAAGTACATCTGGAGCATTCTGTCATGCTAAATTGGCGAAGTTGATGAATCAATGGGTGTAAAATGTGCTTTTAAAGAAAGATTTTAAGAATAGGTGACATAGTAACATGCTAACTACTTCGAAGGACATGTATAAACGGATTATAATGGTCGTAATCAGGATGCCAACCAATTCTCGAAATGTTCATGAAAGAGTCTGCCACTTGCTGTTTACATCCCTTTAAAGTACGCGATTGTGGTCCATTTAATGTAGATGCTTTAACAATTTCGTTAGATTGGGAGTAAAATGCTAGAGATTGTAATGTTTCCTTAAATGCGAGGATCCCACAACTTAGACTGTTGTGTAACACAGAATAACTTCCATGAATTATGCTAAAGTTCACTGTTTGAAGTCAACTTCGTCTATTGCCACTCTCACCCACCTGTTAAACAAAAGTCATTTCTTAGATGAGTAACGGGCATTCTTTCAGTTGCGTAAACACGGTTCCAACTGACCTTGTGTGAACCAGGGTCAGAGACAGCGACAACTGCCGTGGTGACAGTTGCGACGGCTTATCACGTATCACGCGGCCCACAGGCTGTAGCCTTGTGGCCCCCATGCCTGCCCTCGCCCTCCCTCCCTGCCTCCCCCGGCCTCCCCCTTGCCTCTCCCTCCTCTCATCCGCGTCCCAGGCCTCTACTGCAGCGCCGTGCAAACAGCTGGAAGGTGGAGATTTTCTACACCGCCTGTCACATGTCGCAAGGTAAATAGTGTGTCCCCTTGCCATCCAACCCCGGAATCAAATACGGCACCCTGGCAACCTAGCCGTAGAGGGCTAGCTGGATGTCATGGCAACTTGTTAGTAGTGGCGATAACGGAAGTGACGTGCAATTCCACTCGAGCGGGCATTAAACTCTCTGCTGACCTCCATTAAAACTTTCAATTTGATACGTACCAATGCACATATTTAAGCGAAAACGCAGAGGTTTTTATGTTTTGCATAAAATAGCGTTTAGCCTAACAAATTTATTTCCTGTGTGGAAAATTCGGTTTGAATACTCCACTAGCATGAGACTGTATATTTTATAGATGTTGAAATGTGATGGGGCACAAAGGCTTCATACTAGTTCGAGTCTTATGCTCAAAGTACGTAATTAATGGGGTTTTGTAATGCTTAAAGGTTCTACGGATTCTAAAACCAAAAAATTAAATACAAATTATGGGCAAAAGAGCAAAACTTCGTGTTTGGAAGCGACTTCGGGCAGAATTCTCCCCATGCACTCATGTTCGGTAAGAGATTTTAATGTCATTAACTATGTCTGCATGGGACTAGACTAATTGGGATCGAACTGGTAGCAGAAGCCGCGACCTATTCATGCATTCATTATTCGAGTTTGCCAAAGCCAAGCATAAATTGCAATAGTTTCAAAAAAACCTCCAAAGGAGTCTCTGTCCTCTCCATTTGAATAAATAAGGAATCTCGAGTAATTAAGTCATACTCTAGTGGTTTTTTGTTCCTTGGATCGTTTCCCTCCATTTTTACCACCACCATTGCCACTTCTTGCGAGATGGTTGTGTCCGACCGTGGAGTTGGTCGCGGATTGAATTGACGGGGTTTCGCCGTTGAGGGCTGGGGTCGTCTGCTGCTGAGAGGTATCGCCGCTCAGGCACGAGACAGCGGCTGAAGTCATGCATCCAAAGAGGCTACTGCAGTCATCCTCGTCCTGACTTCCCTCTGAGTTCGGGGTCATTGGAACGTCTAGAAGATGGCAAAGATCGAAAAGTTGTAAACGATACAATTTATAAGGTACTGCGGTATTAACGGCGGATTTATGAAGAAAGCACTTGAGATTTTTCTCAGAAATGCAAATCTTTTAATAGATTTTTGAAATTAAAGCATCAATGTATCTTTACAGGAAAACACTTTTGATCTTGCAAACATCCATGGTACAGTCCAGCATTATCGCTGTTGGCTGTGGAAGTTACGATATTTGTCAAATATAAAAGTTGTCGGAGCACCTTTATTGAAGAGGATGTCAAAACCACAGTGCAAAATCCCTTTCGTTTTAAACCTCCTTTGCAAGAAGAATAGAGCAATTACTTAAGAGACACACTGAGAGTCTGAAAACCATCCCACAAACGATTGTTCAGTAGCCACCATTAATGCCACCAGATAACAGTGCCAGAAATAGATGTGAGCGTATAAAAGCTTTGTAAGAATGACTCCAATGCAGTGTTGGCAGGAGCAAAAATTTGCTACTCAAATATTAGTTCTGTAGTTTATAATGGATGCTTTTATGCTTTGCGGTTCAAACGATTAGCCTTATCACCTTTAAACCACATTCTCACGAGTTCTTCTGCTAACTGTTTAACTTTGCCACTTATTCACTCCCTTATGGTAAATCGAGACGTTAAAAAATCCTTTTTTGGGTGTCTTTATTGGATAACTCTAAGTTTCTTGTTTTTTTCCACTTTATTGCTGTATTTGAACTGGATTTAAAAAATATACGAAGAGCTTTAGTTTCAATTATGCCATGCCAAAGCACCTGAGATTTTGGGACGTAGGTGTAACAGAAAATCTATGTGCTGTCTCGTGCGTCGAAGACTGAAACACATGAAGTTGAGCTAAAGAGGATGAGCCTAGACAAGCTATGATTTTGCAGACTGTGCTGGTTGCTAGCCCATAGAGTTAGATGTAACTTTGCACGTGTCGAGGCGAAATACCGCAGACCAGATACAGTGTGTACGGTAAACTACACTGTCACCACCCCCTTGTATGGTCCACGCCACGTGGCCTCGGAGGAAGGGGGAGTTCGGAAAAGCGGGCCCAAGGGGCCTCTCTTCTCCCCTCCTCTCTTTGGCCTGTAACCATGTGGTCGATTCTCACTCTCTCACTGGGACCGCTGAGAGACGTAGAATGCTCATGGTTTGGCCTAGCAACTGACCAGGAGTAGAATTATGGGTAAAGCAGGAGTGGAAGAAGAGGAGGGGCGGGGGGAGCAAGTGAGATTAGATGGATGTGATTTATACCAGCAGTCGGTTTTGCACACACACCCAGCTGTTGAGCTTTCGAAGTGGAATGGCGGGGTATGCTCATGTATATGCCGGTCTCCAAGCCACACAAACGCCCCTGTCCCCACCTAAGTCATCGCCTATCTGACGTTTTGAGGAGCACACTGACTTGTGTATGCATATGTGGCATAGGTGAGAACCCTTCTGTAGCCTTTCAAACGTCACGTGAATTCTACCAAACCAACTGTTAGCATGTTTGAGTGACACCGAATTGTAAAAGTATTTTTTCTCATTAAGAACTTTAGTCTATGCAAATTTAAAGGTTCATTTAAAGATAGAATGACAGATAAGTAAACTTTATAATTCCACAACCATACATTTGCAAGGTGCATAAAGAGACAATTGGGCAAATCAGCAAGCAGGATGGTAAGTACTAGGAACCGAGAATTTAGTTCGGGTTATTGGATAAACCAAACGAGCTGTCGGCCGGAACCTAGTTATTAGTCTTCTCAAGTGAGCGTCATTCTCTCAATTGAGGTACGCATGCAACGTTGATAGGATATGTAAATATTGATAAAACTCTCGGTTGAGGACGAGGTCTCACTTAAGAAAGGTTTGTTTTATGATAAAGGGAGAAAATACCATTTTCTCCCATTGGACCATCAAGGGAGCTGGAAGTACTGTCAGACCTCGTGCGATGGGGTGGTTGAGGACTCAAATAAGTTGCCTGCTCGCCGCCATCCACCAATTTTAGTGTCTGTTGTTGTTGTTGTTGTTGGTGTTGTTGCTGATCCTCTGTAGGCTTTGAGATGGACGAGGGGATTACTGGTGAGAGGAGGGTGAGCACTTTGGGTTCAGCAGCATCGCTCTCTATGAGGGTGGTGGTGTTGGACACGGTGGGGGGCGGAAGATCCCACTTTTCCGGCACTGCGAGCTTTGCGTCTCGCAGACAATAGGGCATATCGCGACGATAGGCAATCTCCTCCCCAGGCTGGAGGATGGTGGAGCAGACAACACAACGAAAGCAGCCCATGTGGAAGGTCTGGTTACGAATTCGGAGGACCAGATCCACCTTGGTTATGGGCTGCTGGCAGCCCGCACAGCGTTGGAGGAAACTGCTGCTGGGGAGGAAAGCGGCTACATGTAGAGATGGCTGTCCAGTACAGGACTATCAAAGCATCAACACGTGGTAAAGAAAGACTATACCAATCGTCGTAGTGCAAGTTGGCAACATGGTCTTCTTTGCATAAAATTTGACTAGCTACAGAATTTGTTATCCGGTTCACGTATTAAATTGTATTTTATCATAAATTGCTCCTTTCATTTTGACCTGTAGAAAACGTGCCTACTTGGATTCTGCTACAATAACGTTATTTTTGATCAAAATAAGATATGTGCTTTCGACTTTTGTACAAGCGAGTTGATCTGAAGCCTACTTGAGTGAATTTTAAACATTGAACTGTGATTTCAGCTGGGCATGGCCAATACTCTTGGAGGAATGCCTTTGTTTCCTAGACCCACGCAATAATACGGAAACTGGGTAAGTTTCCGCCATGGATCAGTTTCCTGTCATGCAATCCATTTGCTTGTCAGATTTTCCACAAAAATTAAGGTGAAAAAATCGTTAATTAATTTTTTAGAGGAAGCTCCACAGTTGCGACAAGAGGTTGAACGCAAGTTACCTGACTGAACGTACAGAAGCGCAACGTGCGCGACGCATAACTTAGGCAGTTATTTCAGTTAAGTAAATGAACTTTTTAACCAATCGCATAAAAATATTCCTTTTAAACCCGAAATCAAAATTAAGGAGAAAAGTGATGTGATATTGGTTAGAAAATAATAAACAGAAGACAGTATTTGAAGTCAACCGGCAGATTTCCCATGCTATGAAAGTCATCATTTTAGCCGCTGTGAACCTTTGTCCACGTTTATTTGGTCTCCAAAAGAACGAAAATACAGAATCTACTCGTTCTTCAGTCATTGGTGAAGCCAAGAGTGCGAATTTAAGTGGATACAACATCTTCTGCATTCAGCTGATCGGCAAGTTAGTTCGGTGTAAGCACCACACACATACATACGCCACTAGGTCCTATAATTCAACTAATCTTGCCCAGAATCAAATGCCTTCGCTTGAATGGAGTAATCGTCTGCATAAATTGTTTAAGACCTCCAAAAATCCTGAGGGCTGGAACGCAATATTTCATTACAGTACAATTTAGCTCGCGTCTATTTTCGGTGTTCAGGCAGGGAATTTATGCATTCTCGTCCTATCCCCTACCTATTTGCTAGAAAATAGGTGAATTGTCCCCAATGTGGCGCCACATAGGGGCTGGGTGGCGGTGGTGTCTAGATTGGCATCGCTGGAAGTGCATTGCATTATCACCTGCGTGGGAAAGGCACGGATGCTGTGAAAACAGAAGAGGGGTGCTACTCTGGAACGGACAAGTGAATTGCTAGTAATGGCCTTGATTTGAGGCGATATGGGCGCAAAACTCCAAGTTTGTGACTGCGAGAGTGTCATCTGCTCGAAAAAAGCATTTATGCATAGCACTATTCGACTTAACAAACTACTGTAGATGGTGCATTCTTGACATAGGGAATCGGAGAGAATTTTCAGCTTTTAAACCAAGGAATTGGTCACTGAATTACTTGTGTTAGGGACAAAGGCGGGTTGGACTAAGCACACTTCTTGTGATATCAACCTTCGATAGTCAAAATAAGGGCTTTTGGTTAGTATGCGCTAGATGTTTCGCGTTTTGTACCAATTGGCTTTTGAGTTTCAGCAAAAAATTTGAGCACAACTAAAGATTGATGACATTGGCTAACTAAAGAATTACCAACAGTCCAACAGGCCAAAATTTTCCCTTCTGTTGTACTTATGATGAAGATAATCGATCTATAAAGTAAATGAGTCGTCTACAAATATTCGTATTTTTGTAGCTGCAAAGGACAAAAGCTTCAAACCTCCTTTTATCTCAACAAGGTCCTCCAGATGGAGGAGCTGAATGTAACCGACAGGCACAGGGCGTAGATTTTAGCATTTACCACCCGGCTGGCGGTGTCCATTCTGCCCAAACAAGTCCAATCCAAGCCGGTCTTCCACCGCCGTATACACGTGTCTGCGATGCGGAGTGAGGGGAAAGGGGGAGAAGTTTGCTTGTAGATTATGTTTAGCACTTCGTGGACCTGCCGATACCAAACGTATTTTTTATACTTTAACCCAGCCCAACCCCTTTTAACCCGAGGGGTGACAAAACTGCCCGAAAAAAGTGTGTTCATTCAGACGCCCTTCTTATCAGGGTCAGGCGTAAAGTACCATTTCTTTTTTCACTGTCATTTTAAGTGATTCGCGGTCTTAACTCGAGTCGGATGATCAGCCAAGATTTAAATTTTAGCGTTAGACATAAGTAAGCCAAAACATAGAACTATGTGAGCAGGATTTGTAAATCTCTTTTAATACTTACAGAAGATCACTTCATCTTTTTACTCTCACCATTAAGTTATGCATTAGAAACGAAGTCATGACCCGGTCCATTATTTCCCTAAAGTTGTATTAGGATCTTGAAACGAAAAAAAGGATCAGAGGTGTCACATGAACTTAGTCACGTTTTTAAATGGAAATACCACCAAGCATTGCCTGAAGGGTGTAATTGGGTAATCACGATTATGTACGCCTAAACCGAAATTGTTATAACATGGACATTTGCTTTAATTTGGCTTAATGATTCCGCATTACTGTGTCAAATTATTAGAGGCTTTGAGGAAAAAGCGAAAGAATTTGTATTTATACCATAAAACACGCACATACATCCGGTGAGGCACCAAGGGATTTTTTGTTCAAATTAATGTTTCTCAAATGTTGAAGGATTTGTGGAAAGTGATCTGTCAAAAGTTAAAAGAAATCAAAGCTCTATAAAAAACAACCCATTTTAATAAAATAACAACTGTAGAATTTATAGCACATCATGCTGTGTTTTAAATAAATGTTGGAAATGTCAACGGCGGAACCACTTCAGTCGCAGTCGCATTGGTACCCCTGGTCATCACGGTTAACAGGAATTTTTTTAAAAAACGGGTTAGTTCGTGTTTCCAATAATGGCATTTCTGGTGCTGAGTTTAATTGTATATTGAAGGAGGCTGTCCTCTGAGTATGTGTAATTACCTTTAGATGATTAACTAAAATATTTTTAGTAAATGAATTATTGATAAAAGGGGTACATTAACACAGAGGCTAAACCAGGGGTGAAGTGATAGTGGACGGTGCAAGAAGTCGTACTTGCAGTAGTCCTCACGGCAGTAGGCCTTGCCGTTGCGGACGAAGCAGCTGGTCTCGTCACTGAGACCGCGCTCACACTTGTGGCACTTGAGACACCTCCCGTGCCACTTGAGGTCAGGCTGAACATGCATGATGAAGGGGTCGTAGATGGCCGCGCCACAGCCGAAGCATACGGCCTCCGTCTCCTCCTCCACCGCTGCTGCTGTTGGTATTGCCGATGCCTGTGGCAGATCCATGCCTTCACGGGATTAAATACACCCAACTGATCAAGTAATCAAATGCACATAAATTCAGTGAATCAAAGGAGTTAATTTGGATGTAAGCGATTTCGGAATTATGAAATTTCGATGAGTTTTAAATCTATGGCTAAGTAACTAATAAATATTGCAATCTAGTAGAGTTTACGTCATGAATTTTGACAATTTTCGTTGCGAAGACCAACACACCAAAGAAATTTCGTTCAAATGATGTGCTTCAAAATGACGCTTATCTGCAAATTCGGATAAACAAGTTCATTTCCAATGGTAACTCTTTAACTGAGAAAGTTTGATCGTGTTTGACTCTTGTGAGAACGGCTTGTTTAGGCGTTGGATAATGTGTATTATCAGATTTAAATTGAATGACAAACTTCAGTTGAAATTTATCCTGTGAAGGTAGGTCTTTCCCTTCTTACCTGATTGACCCCGCCTGATAGAGTTAATTAGGTTAATGGAAGGCGCTTGGCGGCAGCTTTTGCCTCTCCCTCCCTTTCGCCTTCGCTGCCACTCTCACTCTCCCTAGTTGAGCCATGACAAGCGGCGAGGCGATGGAGACTTAATTAGGGTCCTAGCGCCACCCATTTTATTATCGACTAGCAAGTCCCCTGGCCTTGGTGATGATGGTAGAGGTGGTGTCATTCGCTCACCAGGACTCACTCTCGATGCACTTAGCCTGTTCAAGTAACAGCCATACCTGATCTCCTCCTGGAAACCTTGATTTGTCTTTATCATCTTTGACAAGTACAGGGGGAATCAGCACGAATAGTAGATAGGTTTTATGGGTGAAAAAGTCGACAGTGCGTTGTTCGTGAGAGGGCAGCAGACGTTCCTAAATTAGGATGCCCCGACAAACGACACAGTAAGTTTATTTGTAAAAAAATGGATTTGGTGCCAATCGGAGTAGACCAATGAAACACGCATGCTTCCATCAAATTGTCTCATTATTTCTGTTGATTGATAAGAAATTAAAAATGGTTCACTTATGATCCAATTGGCATTGTACGAAGAAATTTGGGATAGTGGAATTCACGCTAGAGGCATTATCTGTGGTATCTATCGCATGCTATAAACATCATTAGATATCAAATAACTGCGACTTAATAGCACGATCCCAAATCAGGGAGAATATGACAAAGTTCATATGATCCAAAATTAGACAAACCTAATTCGAAGTTGCCAGTTTTTAAGTGACCACCATTCTCATAAACACTGCACATGAGTAGCTACACTTAACAGCTAAGGAGGAGGCTAAATTTATTTGCAATTGTTCAAGCTTGAACCACTCTAAACCAATGTTACAAATTCGATAAACAGGAAAGTCATCATCCACAAATTCCTTAAAGTATTTGAAATCTCTAGTTTTTGCGAAAAAAACGTCATGGATAAGATACTCTACGGCAGAAACCACTAATAAATTGAGATAGTGCGCATAAGAACTCTTTTGGAGATGAATACAAGTTTCCATAGAGCAGCTTCTATAACTTCGGATTAACACTTCATCATGAGTTTCGATTGATGTTGCATCTCTGAAACGAATTGTTCTGCATGAAATAACATTGATTTGGGACATCAAGTTGCAAAACCCAGTGGTGTATTAGATGGGAAGAAAATAAAATTATCAAAAGTGTGACAGCAACTACCTATTCAAAGCTAAAAATCTGCAGTCATACCATGGACAACCATTGAAGAATCGCAACTTCTTTTCAAACTCCCTATACTCACCAATTGTTTTAGAATCCTCTTCAAGATCCATACCGAAGCCAATGGTCATGTCGTTCAACAAAATTGTGATTGCTGTATAAATTACAAATAGGTAACAAAATGAGGGGGAGAGATCTCGGTCGCCTAATTATTGGTCAAAATGGCTCCCGTTGTGACCATCCGACCCAATTCTTTGCGTGGATTGGTTAACGCAGTGCGTGCGCGCCTTTGATTGGCTACTTCATGCGCTACAGTGCGATCCTGTTTACAGGCCAGGAGGCTTTCATTTGTTCAACAACCTTGGAGGCGGGATATACGAAAATTAATGCAGAGTGCCATTTAACTACATAAATAAATGATTAATTATGAGGGCTTATTGTAGCTACCGTTTAAAAATGTTTGGTTTACTATATGGCCTTTATTACGGTTAATTTCGAGGGGAGTTGAAAAAAAACCGCATATTTTTGATAGCGTATTAGCTGTTAATTTTAAACAGAAAATTATAGGTGTTTTAACACTATGACCTTCACATGAATAGCTATTAAAGCTATCTATGTGTATTGAAAACGTATCTGAGTGTGATTTTAATCGGTGGGTCTTGGAATTGCGTCTGTCAAAATTCGTGATATACCAACCATTTTAATACTTCCCAAATACCGGCACTTTAACATCAGCTGTCTAAAATTAAAAAATCTACTGTTAATTAAGCAACCCTTAGCTTCTGGTTACCACATTCCACAAAACGTACATAAAATAATGCAAAATTTACGAGGGAATTATATTCTCTGCTTGGTAAATGATACTTCCATGAAACAGTTAATTAGCTATTGCCTTTTTACAGCAAGAAAACAGGGACATTCCTGGCGGTGAATATGCTGGCTGGGAGGGGATGTTGGGAGGCTAAGAAAACCAAGATGATACAATCGCGCCTCATTAAGCAGTCAAATGGTGGGGGGTGTTGTCGAGTGACCACCGCTGTTTCCGGTCGAGCGTAAAGCTACCACTTTTAATCTCCATCAGGCGATTCATTCGCCAATATTAATTCACTCGAACATTTGAAATTTGCATACGCACAAAACTATTCAACAAGTCATAAGTTTTGGCTTCTTCAAAGACAAGGTTATTCTTTTGGTGTTCAGCGTTTGTCTGAGGTAGTTCCATATGTAACTATTATTGTGAGAAAATTGAATTGTATAATATCAATTAAAGCACGGGAAAGAAAGTTATTAAATCTAGTTACCGAATGCTGCGTTGTTGGAGGGGCGCAGTCACCTAATCGTAGCAGTCATTGCTACATCGGCAACCGTGGTTTAGTTTGGGTTAATGTTTCATGCCTAAAAATTGGGCAAGAATCAGACCCTGATTAGCACATGCACAATAGTAGCTGCTGTTTATGGCACGACTAGACATTATAAAAGGTTGTTAAAATATCGCCCCCCCATTAGAGATTAGTGTGTCATGGTGTGAGCGAGAAGATTGGGAAGGGAGCGGAACGCAACTTCTTTTTACTGCCCCACCTGAGGGCTGGCACAATTGTTAGACTGAGGGGGAGGATGTGCCGATAATAGTGGGAACGGGGATAGGGAATGGTTGGGTGACCGTTATAAACGCGCCATGACTAATTAACACCTGAGAGATCAGCCTTACAGGCGAATGAAAAAAGAGGTCGCTGAGACGAGTTCATAAAACTTAGCAGGTGCGTGGACTGCACTGGAGAAAGGTCACAAGTCCCCATAGGAGAGAACGGTAGAGTATGTTTACGATTGTGTGACAAATTACTCGTAAAAAACGAACTGGCCAATTTTCACTGCTTTACTTTACTTAAACGCCACAGTAAATCCACTTCGAATGGACTAAGGCCTTATTAGCATTCTTTGATAGGAATTTTTTGCGCTTTGATTTTAAATTATTCTAAGTTCCATATTTTCTAAGTATCGCTCTACTAGAACATCGAGACATCACCTTTCATTTAATGGTGAAAACGAGGCCTTCATATTTGTTGAGGGGATACCTGATGAAATTGTAACCATTTGTATGAGTCAATGCTGTTTCGCGCTTGGTGATACTCCTGCTTATAGCGGCTTACTATTCTTACCTCGGGCTTACTTTCCATATTTTATAACCACACTCAAAGTGTGCGAGGGGATAAATGATAACCCATAGTCTACTTCACCGTCAACTCAGCACTAGAATGAGCTTGTAATATTGCTAAAAATGATATTTCACAGCGTTACTTTGTTCTCCAAAAGGTATTTAGGCAACTATCGAAACCACCTCAAAATTGTTGCTTAACTTGATTTGCCGTAGTGACAAATTTTATCCCCAACGTCAGCAACCCTTCCCCCCAATGAAACCCGGTAACTACTTCGCAAGGACTGAATGACATTCCGTAACGAGAATTAACAATAACGAGGTAGAAAGCAATTCACCTAGAGGTTTCTCAACTGAACCATTGGTTGCCGTGGTAACGGCGACTCATGTGATGAAGGTGGTTTCTTCTACTCCAAGCTCAAAGAGACTGAATTAAGTCCAATGGTTAAAGTAAACTACAGTGGTTTTAAGCCAAATACCCCGCAACGAACGGCGCCACTAGACAGTTCCTAAGTTTTTTTCTTAATCTTATACCATTTTAGGCAATAAAAAATAGTTGTCCGCATACCCGATTTTGCATGAAATCACCTTGGTAAACAGCTAAGGTGGTTTTCTATTTTATAACCTCAGCACTTGTAAAGGCTAACCCTGGCTAAAACATTGGACATTAGGGTGATGGAGTGATGCCTGTGAGTTAAATCGCCACCTTTAGATGTCTATTTCATTAACTTTTGCTTAGAGACATGCAGTCTAAACCGCGTTTTGGCGAATCTACGTCGATCCCACCCACATAAAAGTGATGGAATCTCCTGGTCTGTTGGGCAGTTAATGGCTTTTACGCTAACACCAATCTACCCATCAACCAAGTGGATAAGTGTTACAAAAGTGTGGCAGCACTGAGGCGCACAGTCTACAAGTATGAAACCTCAAAATTACAAGCATTTTTTGCATTTTAGAACACACAATATGAAACTTCTGCCAGACCACCCCCCAAAAGGAAGTCGACCTCTCTTGCTGCTCTCCCTTCCAGATGCACGCCTGGAAACCGTAGCGACTACCTGTACAATGCAGACCAACGGGTAGATGATTAGCCAATTTGTTCGAGACACTTAAATAGCTCTTGAAACTCCCACTTGGTGATGCCAGAAACTAGGACTGGGAATTACAAGCCTGTCCCAAAGTTTTGGAGGGCATAAGTGGAACTAAGCCACCCCATACAGCCTAGGGCACCCCACTTGGGTAATCCAAACGCGCACTTTTCGGTCGACGAATAAGTGACCCCACCAAAGGGTTACCGTCACCCCACCAAAGACTGTAATGAGTCTCGAATATGTAAAAGTTCGTGTAAGGAAGACAACACACCTTGGTCATTTTCTGATATTACAAGATCACTTGATGATTGGTAAAGGAATACATCAGTATTTAGTGATAAAAAAGGAACAAAAAGCGTCCTCCTTGAGGACAAGACCAAAAGGCATTAACTCCAACTGTTCATCTAAACAGGAATCAAGGCACTCGGTGGGTTGGGGAAAGTCAATGTAGCGAGGAAGGGTGTGGGTGGACTCGGATGTAGAGATAGCCCCGTAGGTTGGAGGTGGCGCCAACCAACCGTCTGAGCTGTGCATGTGACTTCGGTCGGAGGCGAAATGTTGAAGATACATACGCCCATTCACAATCCGAAAGTACCTGAAATTGACGTCAATGACCTCAAACTAGTAAACCTACTTATTACTCAAAAGTAACAAAATACAACATCCCAAAAAGAGTACTAAACGTTCAGCGATGATGAGAAACGGGTGAAATCATAGAATGTCCTATGGCAGTGATTGCACTATTACGTTTTTCCATTAAATTTCACAGTTAACCAGAGATTCTCGTGAAATACAGACCTCTCAAATTCTTGTCCAAACATGGAATTTGGCCTGATTGCCTTGGACCAGTAACGAGCAACTTCGCAGGGAAACTCCAGTGTAGAATCAAGATCGTAGACCCAAAATGCACGGTCCAAATTCAGACGCTCGATGGCAATAACATGGTAATCCTGTTGAGCATCAATTCAGTCAAGGATGTCATACCCATACTACAAATCCCTCGGGGGGGCGACCGCTCTTCTGGAAAAATAGCGGTATTTTCCTGTTAAGATGAATAGACAAAAAACAGATTACTTTGACTGATTGGATATAAAGATGACATAAACCTCGGCGGATGAATCTTTCAGTTTCATAGTCTCCACGAGTTTATAAACATTTTCTTCACTAGAAGCGAGTTAGAGGGAAAAGGCAACCAACCAGTAGTGAGAAGTATAAACACATTCGTTACGAGGGAGAGACATAATAAATTTATCTGAAATACAGAATAGGCAATCGCACATTCCATTTATCAGTTCAGTTCTAACCCGTCAAGAAAACGTCAATTCAAGAACAATTGCACTAGAATTATTAACGATGGAATTCTCGTGTTCCAAGAACATAGGATGCCCTGCGTAATAGGTTCGCTTATACTTCCATTAAAGTCGATTTTACTTAATAAGCCATGCATCAAAACAACTTCAAGTACCTACTAACCACTAGATTTTTCAGAGCAAATGTCAACGCGTCTAGCTAGGCCACCCGATGATAGATCGAGTTTCCACCTCAAAATGAGTTAATATCAGCATTCACGCAATATCCAACCAATGAGCTTTAGGAATACACAGGCTCCCATTTCTTCAACGTGACGCATCACTACATCTTCGAAATGAAAAAAATAGGCATAAGAAGTTAACGCAATGAGAATTTTTCAATGGAACATGAAACAAAGTTACGGAGAACTTGTCAATAACTCTCACGTTCTGCTGCTCCAAAGCCATTAAAAAAAACAAACAAACGTATACCCGAAAATGATACTAGGCAAATAAAATCTTAATACTGTGGCATTGGTAAATTGCGACAAGGCGAGGCATGATAGTCCACTTTAGATAGAAACAATCACAGAATCAACAGATAAAAGTAATCTGTAAAATATATCTATGAGAATAGGTGAATAGAGTACGCCACATTTTCAAGGAATAATGACATGGAAACAAAACCAAAAACTCGGATCTAAGCAGCGAAAATCGAAGAGCGCGCCCGCAGCAGTGGGATGACCCAACACCAATTGAAAACGACCGAAAACAAGATCCTCCGGATTTGGCTCCAACATAGAGTGCAGCTTTAATGTTGGCATTTAATAAATATAGAACTAAAGTAAAAGTTTGCACGTCATAAGCTTTACCAAGAGTACTTTAGAAGTTATTTGTTTAGACACATGCGCCCTAAAATTCTTTCAGCGTAAAATAAATCACTTTGTTTAATTTATTTTCAAATTGCGTTGCAATTAATAGCGATCTATAAATAATAAAATTTTTACTTGTCGCTCATGTCCTTCAGTATTAGCGCTGACGCCCCGCTGTTTATGATGTCAACCAAACTTTGAAATGCTGTGTAGTAATCAAGGCCTTCAAAAATCTACACGGCTTGCAAAACATTATATAAAATTATTTTAATGATTTTTTTGACAAGGCAATGCTAAGAATCTGGTTTTCTTTTGATTGTGGTCAAATTTTAGAAAAGACCTTTTATTTATTGCTCTCTATTCTTGTCATCTGCCTTCCTTATTTAGCTTTGTAAGGCTTTCTTGCTGTTTAAAATTACATGGTTAGCTAGTAAAGGTTGTACTTCTGAATTTCCATTCTTTAGACATGTGCATTAGTAACAGTTGCATGTCCCATCTGTAATCCTTAATTTTCACTACAAAGATTTCTTGCCACTCTCATATAAAGTGTTAAAGTAAAATAAAACGCAAACATTTTAATGAAAACTTTTGTTGGTAAACAAAAAAGCGGATAACTGTAATAGCTGATGTTATGTTCCTATTGTCTTTAAAAATTATTAACTTGTTCTACGCCGATTGTTTTTCCAATATTGGTGTTATTAATGCATGATTGTCTAAATCTACTTGATTTTAAGTGCTGTCTAAGATTATTTAAGGAGCAGTAACTTTGATATTTTGGCGTGCCTTTACACTTATTCTGCCCTTTATGTGTCAGTGAAATATCAAGAGAAACGTATACTTTTTAGCAAATTCGCAAGCTGATTACATACTTTAAAAAAAACCTAAAATTTAATCTTGATTTTAAAGATTTTTTGAGCATATTATTATTAATATATACACTGGTTTTATTTCAGTATGAACTCACCAGGTGTCCTCCCGAAAACGGGATCAAATAAATCCCGTTCTCCTGCCCAGAAGCATGAGTGTCTGAAAGGCTACGCTACTCTTAGCTCAGATTCACTCAGACAGTATGCTTTTTAATTTTTTTATTAGCCACTTTTGAAGGGAGATCCTTGGTGCTTATGAAGCTTCCAAGTCTTTGGAGGCAGAGTATATCAAAAGTTTGCATAAGCAGATATATTTATTTGATTTGGAGAATAAATACCTTCGGAAGGAAGTGGGTAAAATTGGAGTAAATGCTTCAAATACGAAAAAGAATGATGAGGATAAAATTAGGGTACGTAAATAACAAAAAATGGGTTTACAGTAAATATGTAATTTCGGTTACAGAAAACAAACTTTACAACTGCGAATAATCAGTTGACTGATGATCAAAGGAATGAGCTTATCAGCGACTTGGTACGAAAATGTGACGAAATACAAGAGAAGCTGGATCGAGAAATTGGTACCTCAACAAGAAAGGCAAAGTCGATTCTGTTTTTAGCATTAAGAAAAGAGCAGATGGACATTTTTACACATGACATTTTAAAATTGAAAAATGAAAAAGAAATACTTTCAAAAGAAAACCAGAAAAAAGATCAGGTCATTGAGGAATTGAGAGAAAATAGTAGCACGCAGAAGGACCGGCTACTCGAAATGGAGGAAAAATTCGAGGCATGCAAGCAGGCGGTAAGTTTGTAGCTTAATTGCACAAAACATTTAACGTATGCGCTTTCGGATCCTGCGCGTGGCAGACTTTATTTGCTGATTACTCGTTTTATTCAGTACGTATATCTGGCTATCGGTCCCATCCCAAGGTTTTTTAGCCTTTTTGGGGTCACAATCTTCTGATTATTAACTTCACGCTTAGTTTATTTGGCGCTGTTTTATATTACGCCGAAGTCAATAACTCTTTGCCTGCACCTTTTTATAAAAAATGCTTGCTTGTGTATGGACTAAATAGCGTAATGCAAGAAGCACCAAATCTTACTTGAGCATAATACCTCGTATGCCAGTTGTATTGCAAACAGAAAAAGCACCTTCGTTCACAAGTGAAGGTGCGCAAAAACATTGCTAGCATTTTATTTGGTCATATTTCCTTAGGCACATTCTCTTAATATACATGTGAGACTGGATTTGAGGCTTTAAGTTAATGAACTTTTTACTCCTGCTTAAGTAGTTTAAGTCGTTGTTTTTTGACGAAAGTCAGGTGACTTTTGAGAGTCGACTTTTGGGTGGCTATGCAATAAGAGGGTGCTTTGGATAAACCACAAAATTCTTTTTTTCTTCCAAATAGTTGACAATAGAGATTAAACGGCGCAAGGGTCTTGAGCGCAAAATTGGGGAAGAAAGAGGCAATTTCCCTACGTCCAAGAAGGTAATGCTCTGGGTGGACAGCTAACTACTACAAAGGCTTGCAGTCTCTTTCTGGCACAAGGGTCACTGTATTATCTCAAGCTAAATTTCACGTATTTTATCCAAGGGTAAAGTGTTTTAACTCGCCATCATTGATGCATTCACAATCGTCGAGCCAAAATGATTAAATCATTCGCACCTCCAATTTTAACGATGATTGTTTTGTCGCATTACAAAGCATACGGGATCGCTGTACCTCTCTACACTGAAGGAAGGACTCAACTGCTTAATTTGCGTTACTTGCAAACGAGAATACATACATACATTCACTTTTTCATACGTGTGTTGAACCACCGCTTACTGGGTGCTATTCGTTGGCTCTCTGACAGAGGCGTTGCACTACAAATTTCGATGAATCGGGGAATTGTGGAATGATTAATGTGGCGGTTTGAGGCAAATCACTGGAAGTACTTTATGGCTTCCTTTTATCATTTTTGATGGCAATTTCTTTAGGAGGCATCTCAACATATGTCGACAAGCTGTGAGACCGCTTCATCATCGGCCGACAACAGGAGGGATTTATGCAACTCAATTTGCGAACTCTCTAAACTCGTGAGGTTCCACCTTATAACACCAAACAACCATAGTCGATTGCGTTTAAATTTCACTTGCTGTAGGTAACGAGTCAGGCAGAAGAGCTAAAGCAACTGAAGAAGGTCATCTACAAGTCAGAAGAGCAGAGACCATCCAACTCCTCTTTCATACATATGCAGCCAAAACTGACGGATGACCAGATGTGGAAAGAGGCCACTGGTGCCAAGGGAGACTCTCAGAGTGGTGTGTCTATTGGGAGACGACGATGGCGGGATGCGGAAGAGTTAAAGACTTTCGAAGAGAGCGGTGTTCACGAGGATCCCATTCAACCAACAGAAAAGAAGAAGACTCTTTCACTCAAACTATAGAGACGCTGCCTTCCACCACAAGCTATTGTAAATAAAGTAATACACACTCAAGCATTTCTTAAGAGCATTTTGAGGAAAAGTGCGTGTTTATAGAGAGATAGAGGCTGAGGTGACTACTAAAACATCAAGAAAGCCTGCAAAATCAGTTCGTTGTAGAGGCACAACAAATTGAAAGGCCCAAAATCTAGCTACCTCCTTGATAATGCAACTGCATAAGCTCACAGAGACTTTGCTACCATAGCACGATCAGCCAATTGAAACAAGGAACTTAAATGTACTAGTAGAAGCACAGTCACGCAAGGTAAAAGTACAGCAATTGTACACGTGCATTTAGGGTTCTATGAATCAGGGCTTAATAAAGCAATTCACCAAAAAAAGCAAACAAGAAAGAGTATAATCGTTGGTATCGTACACAGATGCTCATGCAGTAAGGTGCCCAGATTGAGCAACACTCCTCATGACTGAAAGGTTGGCAACGTCTCTTCCCTGCTACTGTTGTGAAATGAGCTTGAAATGAGGCAGTAATCCAGCAAATTTCAGGTTTCGTGAACAAGTCGCCCACATTTTTAGCATTTTGCAAATGATCTTGGATAGTTTGCATCGAATGAGAGGAAAACGAACTTAGTAGCTACCAAAATACGAACTGCTTTGCACCTATTAAGGCAAGAAAAGCTTATCTACTTTAGCCGGTTTGGTCGCATATGGGTATTTGTAACAGGCCTGGTTAAAGGTAAGTGACATTTTACTTGTGTGGGTAATGCCAAGGCTGCATGATAAATAAATCGGTGTTTTATACGAGCAACCAGACAACTGCGTGCGCACCATCCGCCCATCATGCTTATCTTTAAATGCCGGATTGCACAAGCGCCTATTTACTGTCTACACCTTGGTAACAGAGTTTTCACCCTAGCCTGTATCAACGATAATAAAAACTGCTTTGTAGATTTTCAAAGTTGATGAGTGTCGAAGTGACAAAGTTTGCTATAGAGGCAACGGCTAAAATGACTGTTTTCCAAAATACTACAGGCAAAAAGTCAAACTAAAAACCAGCACACTAAAGTGGGTGGACTGAAACAACTACTCATTAGATTCCATAATGCACGGTGCGAAATGCAGACAGGGGTAAATAATACCACCTGCGCACATCATACTTAACTAGCAAGTGATTGCCTGCTGCTAGATCAGTAAAGTGGTTGTTGAAGCTTAATCAGTTTATTCTAAGGCAAACAATAGCAACGGCGGTACAAACGGTTCAGTTGTTTTGACCGTGAATCTAAGTAGAATCTAACTGTAGCACTCATTGTGCCATTTAATTACAGCGCATGCCACTCAGGCTTATTCTTTCTGGTTTACAGAGGCGTACCATTGCCCCCTTGGTGTAGCATCCAGACGAGCGACGAATCAGTTTTTGGCATCAGCATTGATGAAAAGCCATGGCCATTGCCATTGGTCGACATTCAAGGTCAAATTTTGGAGCGCATAAATTCATTTATATATGTGGGTGCGAAGCCAATGCTTGGGTGGTGTGTGAGTTCACGAGTGTGAACTTATGGATTTGTTTTAAGTCGCCGTTTGTGATGGCAGCTTACTGATATTCTCCTACGGAACCTCTTTAACTGGCACAGGCAGTTGAAGGAAATGAACAAGTGCATATGTGCCTCCGTAATTTTGTTGATCGTTGGAATAGCACTTCACATCGCTCTACCATTCGTCATCCATAGCGAAATAACCTGGAAAATGAAACTATTTAAGGGAAGCGCATTGTTTGACTCGTGGAGCACATGCCGGTCTGGAATTATTGTGGAGTTCTATTTTTTTACTGTTAAAAATGTGCAGGACTTTATAAATGGAAACAAACCCGTTGTTCAACAAGTTGGTCCTTATACATACGAGCAAACCACGTGCAAAAGTACGTTGGAGGCTTCTCCCCAAAACGGAAGCATTAGATATTCGGACAAAGATTCTTTCAACTTCTTACCAGAACGTTCCGTCGGTTTGGAGTCGGATGAACTTACAGTGCTCAATGTCGGATACGTTGCAATCGCCAATGGCATCGGGAAGAATCGTGTCCTTGCTAAACTTGCGAATCTACTCATCAAAAGTTTTTACCATTCACAACTATTTTTGAGAAAGACTGTAGCTGAGATGATTTGGGGATATGAGGATCCTGCTCTCAAATTAATAAACAAGTTTATTACTGTTGAAACCAAGATTGGTCTCTATTCAGATAAAAATAATTCAGTTGGTCCCACTTTTGAGGTGGACGATGGCGTGCAAGATACGACAAAGGTTGGGCAAATTCTCACCTTCAACGGCCACCGAAATATGTCGGTGTGGGGTACTTCACTGGCGAATCGTGTCGTTGGTTCCGACGGTTCCCTTTTCCCTCCCTTCCTGGACTCCACTGTCCATGTATTCTCCGCCGATATTTGCCGATCTTTGCAGTTTCACGCCAGCAAGAAACCCGAGACAGTGTACATAAACTCGGTTCCTACCACGAAATTTTCACTTTCGAAGGAAACACTTCTTTCACCCAAAGAGTATCCAGATAACCGCGGATTCTGCCTCGATTATCCAAACTGTCCAAAGTCAGGGACACTGGATATGCGGAAATGCATTAAAGGCGCCCCTATAGCGATTTCCTTGCCGCATTTTAATGGGGTGCGCTCTATTTTTAAGTGTAATTTGTAAAGCAATTATAGGTCCCACGTGCGTTCTAGGTTACGATGGTAGTTGTATGATGCATTCCTAGCGCTTGTAGATTGTTCTAATGGATGATGGTATCTATTTTTGCCTAAAAAAATAAACACCTACTGTAAAAATAACATTGGTCCTAAAATAGATTGTTTTTGCATGACGTTGAACACTCAACCCACGTCAAGTATTTATCTGATACAAATACTTTTAAGATTATGTGCACAAAAGAAATGCGGTCTCGCTTTATTTTTCTTTCTTTTCACCCTCAATATTTTTATGAGCTCTTATTAAGCCTTTTGCTGAACTATTTTCAGAAATACTTGTATAGGTTGTTTTGTCTCTAAGGTCAATCTAGCTTAGTTGTGTGACCGATGGATTTCATCCGATCTGTTGTAATTTAGGCCGACGAGAGCTACCGTCAAGATGTGATAGGAATGCATCCTCGTGACGATATGGACATATCGTTGTACATAGAACCACAGACTGGAGTGATTCTCCAAGCCCTCCAGCTTATTCAAATCAACGCTATAGTACAGCACAACCCTTTCTTCTCTGAATTGGTGCGTTTGAAGAATGTCACCTACCTCCCGATTGGCTATATAAACACCTCCATCTACGTATCGGAGTCGGTGGCCCACATCCTATTGTCTACCCTCATTATCCCTCAGATGTCTATCAGTGTAGCGGCTTCACTGATTATTATCGGTGCTCTGGTGAGCCTCGTGGTAAATGGTGTCATCCTCACCTATCGTCAGTGCCGCCCTTCTCAAACCTCAGGCGGTACTGAGAGTGATCCTCTCATCGTTGAGTATCCTGATTCCTCCTCGGAGAATCCACAAGCATTAATTACTGGATCATTCCCTACTCCTTTCGAACTTGATCCGTCATCACAAACAGTTGAAGAGGGCGGAGTACAAAAAGTCTGAAATTGGAATCTGGCGCACGAGGGCTTCCAATGATCAACTTACTGTCGGCTTTTTGCAATTTTTTTACATTCAATCACACTGAATCCCTCACACTTTGACGTGCTGCTTTCCTTTATTAAATGAGATCATAAGCGATGGTTAAGCGACGCCACGAGGATTAGACCGACTTACTGTCGTCCTGTTAAGCTGTTAACCTAGTCTGGGTCTGTTTCGGTTCGGGTGTCACGTGGAGGTCGATAAGTTCAGACAGAATACCCACCGTCAATGTAATCTACCAAGACCACCATCCAATATTGAATGTTACTTCAACTAGCCTCATGCATACCACCCAGCCTTCTTTTTAGTCTATCACCACCGGGGGGGCACCCCATTCTCGGCAAAGTAAACTGAATGGATGCTATTCCGATATTCGAGAATGCGTGAGCATTGCCATAACTGAAGGCTACAATCTATTTCATCATAACGAGCGATTCAGTGGAGATGTGGAGTAATTCAGAGGTTCAAAGGCAATCTGCGCAGGTATCCCTGACCCAAGGAACAAAGGAACGCGACTCCAAACAGACTACAAGATCTGAAATCTGGTGCAGATGAAAACAAGATTTTGATAACTACAAATAAGCATGACTCTACCAAAAAGCTAAAATACAGAGAATCTCTTAGAATTGCACCAAAAATAATCCATGGACAACGAGTGACAAGACGAGTAGTTGCTTCCTGATACCTGTAATAAAGCCATTAACAATTGGACTTAACGACAATGAATGGGCCCAGCCAGCCTCCGCCCGAGTGGTGTATGCATGTGTATACTGCACGTATTTAAAACAGTTGCTTCCTTCTTGCTGCATAAGCAGTAACTTTAGAGTTAGAGGTTAAACGCACGTGACAAACTAAATATTGCTAAGACTCCCATCCAGTGGAATGTCTGGAGCGCACACGAGAACGGTGCTTCACTAAGGAGTTGAAAGGCAGAAAGGTGGAAGCACAATGATTGCGGTGCCTAAGAGTGGGACGCCTATCAAAACTGGGAGATAGAGGGAGTGAAGAAAGGGAGGAGATGAAAGAGCCAGAGGAAACGGACACAGAGCGACAGTGAGGTGGAATGCAGCAAGTCACTCGATGACCGGTTCGAGGCCGTCTTGCCAGGTAACCTGAATCGTAGGCCACTTGGTGCGTAGGCATCGATCCAGCGTAGTCAGTCTGGTTGGTGGACTCTCCTCCATGGGATCCACGATCTTTGCAACCCCATATCTGTACATGACCTGCCAAGAGCAAGCAGCATTTCGTCGGAAGTAGGATGGAACGACTATCTCAAGAAAAGTAAGTAGACTATTAACGCGGACTGCTGGAGTGACGGGTGGTTTACCTTGTCTCTAGGTTGCCCGACGGGCAACCCATTGAAGTGCAACACTTGAAATTCAGAGATGATATCACCTCGGCGCCTTATTTCATCGGAATAGTAGTAGTCAAAGAAGGGTTTTCGCAAGATTATTTGCATACCATCCGGATCCATAACTGCTTTAGCTGCCCGAATGCTATTTAAAAAAGAATAGCCAGAGTTTAACTTCTAAACATCGGTGGCAGTATTTAGCAAGCAGATAAAGAAAGAAGGCGACAACAGCGTCGGAATCCAATACAGATCCAATCGGATTCTCGGGTGTTTTAACTTTCATGGAGTGCAGCTGCGAGAAAGAACTTGGTGGTTCATTAAGTCTATTCCTGCCACAAGACGCGGAAAGTGACAACGGTACAGAGGTAACGATTACGGAACGGAAATAGCCCAGATTACACAAATAAGCAGAAAGCTATCTACAACGCTAAAGAATGGAGGAAACAATTTTTCTATCGGGACTCACGAATGATTACGCACAAGGAAAGTGAACTTGACAGCCTAAGAGAGAATTCAACAGTGTACGCTAACAGCAATGAAATTGAATGGATATGGGAATTCACATTGTGACTCACCTTGCTTCGTCAGTAGGCAATCTTAATAGGCCAAGCAGTTGCTCATACTTATCATAAGTCAGGAATCCGGCGTCTGAGCTTTCGCAAAGGTTCTCAAACTCGCGTTCCGCTTGCCATAAGCTGGATTTTGTTATCGAGCTTCCAGTCGACTGCCCGGGTTGGAGAAGGGGTGCAAGGGGCTCCACACTCACAAGTTCAAGGCACGGTGATGCCAGCACAGTGAAATGACTCTCAGAACCAATGATCCAAATGGGAGTAGACGGGTTTTTTAAGAACCAGCCAACTTCACAATAGCGCAGGGACTCCATGATTGTGAGAAAACCCGTTTTTGGCTGCTCGGTAATACCCTGCATACCTATTAATGAGTAATCAGCTTGAATTCCTTTCAAGGAAAAAAACGACCTTATGCTTTGGCCCACAAAACTCATGGATATTTCTAGCTAGCTCATAGCCCGTATGATATATGGCCCAAATCGAAATATGAGGGCAATGAACGATAAGATGCGCACACTAGGAAACTTACAAAAGCCCGAGAGGTCACGTTTACCATCGAAAAGATACGGTGAAGATTGTCCAGTTAGAAGAAGGTTTAAGAGACACTGGCTAGCGTTTCCGAAGTTAGAATCGATTAGGGTCTCTGTTTCGCCGATCATTCCATTTTTTACATTTTCCAACCCATGTGTCACAAGGATAGAATAAAGGAAGCACAAAATGCCAAATTCTGATTCGAACGCAGGGATGAGGGAAATAATCAGTGCGTGCAAATCTTCCATAGTGTCCACTGAAGTCAGGCTAAACATGGATTAATTAGAAACAGCATTCATTTTCAAAATACCCTGGTCAAATAAGTTGACTTGTGAATCGAATTACGCCAACTTAGGTGACCAAACTAAAGATATCTACCGAAACAGTTTCAAATTTGCATTTGCAAAGTGGTAGTATTACAGAGATAATAGACAAAGTAATCATGTGAGCAATTACCTTAAGCCTGAAACGAAGCGTTGAAAGAGAGATCTTATCGGAAAAATTTCTATCAATTTAAAAAAATAGTTATTTGATGCTATTCAAACCATCAGTTGATTCAGCACTTATGTCAGATGAATCCCAATGAAAGATACTGTAATTTGAATGCTTCTGATTTGTTGACACGGTTATGAAAATTTCCAATAAGGCGTTAGTTAAAAGGTCCAAATTACTTAGATCTGAAGGCCTATTATAAAATACGAATCTTGCTTGAATGAACTGGGATGGGATGATTCGTAGTGAAAAGAACTTGACGTAAAATCCCAGCTTGAACAGCGGCGATGATGGCACATGGTCCGCTATTTATTTGAAGAAGGGCGGTTTGCTCATAGTCACTAAACTGAAAACCTTAAGCAACACAATTAGTTCAAAACCACATGCCACCTTGACACCATCGCTTAAAATTTTCATCTGATGGCTCCGAGGAACCCCATACAAGCAAATTAACGCCAGCAACGTCAGACAGCGTGAAAACCATCGACAAATAGCATTAGAAAAGTCAACTACTCATTGGTTTGCGCTCGGTCCAATAGTCCTGTAGCAAAGCAAGGGCGAAGGGCAGATGCACATCAAGCATTGTAAAGGTGCAAGCACTTTTAGGGAATAAATCAATGAAACTTTTAAAAGAGACCAACGCTTAGTTTTAATATCCCACACAGGTTTGTGCCTAAACACTCCAATTAAAATAATTACAAATAATACAATCACTGTATCGGGTCATTCTACGCGATTCTTTAAGGCCAGTCACACAGGAAGAAATCTATAATCGATCTTGTAAATTTCGCATCTCTGTAGGCTGCATCTATTTGAAGTTTGAAGCAGCAAACCTATTCTTGAGGCAAAGAAGATTTAATGGTCAGGTAGAATCCGGGTTATGTAACGGAAAAATGAAATTTTCATCGTATCCTAGTGACCAGTCTACTCAGCAGAGGCAATATGGCTAAGACCCAGAAGCTAAAATCGGAAGTCGCGAAGACGGACTGTTTAGTATGCTATGACAAGTACTAAGAAACTTGCTTAAGTGCATAGAAAACTTTTTGTTTTTTTATCTAAACGTAAACATGGTTTGTGTAATAGTTGATTTTTTAAATAGCAAACGTAAAAATAGTATAAAGTCATTACATAGCTTTGCTTTAAAATTAAAAAAAGTTATTTTGTGGAATTTGCGTTGTTTAGTAAATATAAAGTCTCGAAACATTCTGCGTTTCGTTTTACTAACCATCGGCGCGTCACTTGTATTTGTTGTGCGCGTGAGTTCTGCCCAATGGCGCCTACTAAGCAGCAATCTCAGAAGGGAGTTAAGAAAGGAGGGAAGAAGAAGACGTATGCTTTTTTTATTGCATAACTTTGGTGTTTATAGAACTGATCCTTTTTCCAAGAAAGAATGGTATGAACTAAGGGCCCCCTCGATGTTTTCCAATCGAGCCTGTGCTCGTACTTTAATTACGCGAACTCAGGGAACCAAGATCGCAAGCGAGGGTTTGAAGGGTCGTGTTATACAGCTTAGTCTTGGCGATTTGAGTGACAAAACCCAGGATATATTTAGGAAGTTTAAGCTGCAAGTCGAAGAGGTTCAAGGTCGCCACTGCCTGACGAACTTCCATGGTATGGATCTCACTCGCGACAAGCTTTGCGGAATGGTTCTAAAGTGGCAATCCACGATCGAGGCACACGTTGACGTCAAAACTACGGATGGCTATACTCTCCGGTTCTTTGTTATAGCTTTCACGAAGAAGCAAGAAGACCAAAAATCGCACGCCTACGCGCAAACCACGCGTATAAAGAAGCTCCGAGCCAAGATTGTGGAAGTTGTCCAGCGTGAGGTTGCCCGATGTGATTTAAAGAGCGTTGTTCAAAAGCTGTAAGTTCATGAGCGTGTTTACGTTCTTTTAGTATCCCTGACTCCATCGGTCAGGATGCAATGAATGAGGCTTCATCGATCTTCCCGCTAAGTGGAGCTCTTGTTCGCAAAGTCAAAGTTCTAAAGAAGCCAAAACTCGACCGTATGTTTACTATTTTTTAGTCAAATTAGTTTAGTTGGTCGGATACTGGAGCTCCACAGCGAAGGTAAAGCAGACGAATTTGGCGAAGGTGTACCTCGACCGGACCATTACGAGCCCCCAATTGTTAATGCTGTTTAAATGAAGTAAACTGTACTGGAAGACACCGTAGTTGTGTTTGTGTGGAGTTCCGCCGAAAGCGTCTTGTTATTGCCCATCAACTGGTTATAGGCTATGTTGTATCTGTTTTATAGACTTCTAATTGTGAAAGCATCAACATCAGCGGTGGCCTTTAGTACCTAACTGAGTTTTAAGCTCCTGCGGTGGGCTGTTTTATTCCGTCTGTCTTCATCAGTCTTGAAAGAGGGGAGGAGGGCGGCTGCAATTTTAATGGTCTGAGGCAGTAATCGGGGCGTATTGCTGAGGCTTCCCGGCCGTGTCGCGTGACACTTTCTGTCCTGTCTGTTCCCTTTGGGTCGCGTGATGGCTTCGTTACTTGGCGGCTGGGCTCTGGTAGGGGTTATGGAGTATTTATTTGTGTCTGATCCTTTTTTTCAGATTTTGGCGTTTGGTACTGGTGTGGTTTCTCGCGTTATCTTCGTTTGTTGGCTCTACATTTATGGGTCATCCTGTTGTGGGTGGGGTTCTGGTTGCCCCCAGAGGGTTCAGCATCTCGACTTGGCAAGTGGTTGTAGCCGGGTGTACCCTGGCGGTATGGAACCCTGCTCGTAGTTTTGGTCTTTGTATACGTATCCTTGACTCTTGATCTCGTTCGTGGATCTTCTGGCGTCGTTGCATTGCGTACTCGTAGGTGGACCAGCCCCTGTAGACTAGAATAGAAGATAGTGGTTTGTTACTGTTCCGACCATGAGTTTGATACGCTTGGCGCGCCCGCTATTAGAGGCTGGGGTTGTTTAAGTGAATTTCAAACGCCTACCAAATGCATTCAATGGCAGTCCTAAGCTGTTGGCATTAGGCATAATCAGGCTCAGCTTTGCTTCCCAGTTGCTGCATATTTTCAAATTACAGATACTCATTGCAACGTCCCGACTCGGAGAAGATCTGCGCGTTTGTTGTACAGTAGTTTGGTTGTTATTTATAGTTGTTTAGTTTCATGGATTTTCTAAAACGCGGTCGACTGATTCCGTTTCGACGTATTCAATTATGAAGTTAACCTCTCAAGCACTTAATTGGTAAGTGCTTCAGATGTCTTCCAGTATTTACGTATTGTTAACATTAGTTTAAGATGTGTTTGAAGCAGTTGAATTCGGTCCCACCGTGAGGACCAATAGCTAACGTGAATTAGTCAATAAAAACCAGTTTTAAAATACCATTTTGCTTTCTTGAGAATGGAGGCATTTTGAATTTCACTCACACAGGTATGCGTGGAAGGCAATCAAATGCAGAAGGAATGCCAGGATGATAACTTCACACAGGCTTGATATGCCTGCCCAAACGATACCAAATGCTGTGGGTGGCTCAAAGGTGAACATATATCCCGGCCGGAAATTTTTGCCTAAGTTTGAAATAAGACCCAAAGTTAGTCTCGTGATACATAGTAAACTCAGGCGTTGTGAAGAAGACCAGAATTATATTTATAGACACAGTAACCAAGCTGAGATTGTTGTTAAACTCCAACTACATGAGGCTGCCCAGTGTGTGGAAGTAGCCTGGCATCGTATTTCACTCAAAAGTGAATGTTAAGGTTTGTGAAACGCTTTACTTTTCATCATCGCGCAATTTTGAATGCAAATGCGGAAATTCAGCTTTGTTCTGATCAAAGGTCGAGCAATTCTGCACAGAGAGTGGCTTACGACTGTCATAAATAAGGCGAGATGACGCCAGAGTTCAGAATTTCAGTCAGTGCTTGAGTGAACGCCAGTAAAACCTACACTATATACATCTCCCAATTTAATATTTGGCATCATTTAAAAATGGATGCAGGTAAAACGATATTTCTAACCAGTTGGGAGGTATGAGTAATTATGTATTGGAATCTACGGGAATTGATGCCAATCGTTATAAGAAAGTACGTTTACCGCGGTACTCCCGAAATCCACTGGCACACAATGCGATTGATACACTCACAGATATGGTCAAACTTAGGGCACCGAAAAAAATGGATCCAATGAAGTAGCTGAAATATAAAAATAGTGACCAATGTTGGGCGAAGTGTGCGGTTTTTTCAAACTTATGGCATGAATGGCAAATTAAGGCGATGCTAGCAATGCCGTTATGTACATCCACCACTGCGACAGTTCTGCTGTTCCATCTGATGTTGCATAAAATGCAGGCTAGCAGTTTGCCATAAAGAAATGTAGTCCAAATCTTGAGCCAAATCGCTGCTTTGTGCCCTTCAAAATGATGCAATCTCGCCAAACAGGAAAGGTGGCTAAGATTCCAAAGAGACGGAGAGCAAAGACCAAAACCTGGTATTGGATGCGGAATTAAAGAAGATAATAAGATAAAAAGGGACTACTTTTGGCCTTCTGATAAACAGGTTACAATGCAAAAGAAAAAACCACCCCATTTTGACGTGCCCCATGCAAGACATCAGTCTAAAACAACTCGATGCTACACATCCTGTCTTAAATTTCATCTTCTTTCAAAATGACATAAAAAAAGAAGGATCTATAGATGCAACAAAAGCTATGCCCAAAGACGTCGAAATAATTCAGAGTTTCAATTAGATATAAGGCAGAGGCGAGTCAAACGCAAACAAACGTCAAAGAACGGGCAAGAAAACATGGCAAACGTGCTAAGGAAGATTGGCATATCCATACGCATTAACGGTTGTGGAAGAACCTATTCCAAGGTTATGACAAAAATTGTTAATAACAATACTATAAACTTGAAAAATTCAATGATTCATGCAATGGAATGCAAATCATATTAAGTGAGCGACTAACGCCACGTCAAAGCCTAGCAGCCCTGAAAATATGAACCGAAAGAGCAATAATAGCACCGCGCCCGCCTTTCTAGAAACCTGCCTTTGGCGATCGCGATAGGCCTCGCGCTAGTAACCGGCCTCTACATGCTTACAAATATCGCCTACCTGGCGGTCCTTACTCCCTACGAGATGCTGGCCACTAGCTCTGGATCCTCCGCCATCGCTGTGGTGAGTTGGCACAAACAGTGTGATGCCAATTGTTGGGTGCAGTCATTCGGTGGAGGTGGATGGGGATGACAAGGAGTTGGAGTGAAGGGAGGCAGGAGGGAGTGAGTGATTGGGTGTGGTGGGGAAGGGAGGAGAGGGAAGAGGAGAGGTGCTCTGTTGTGTAGGTGTGAATAGCCACAGTGGTAGTTGTTCCATAGAGGTATTGTCAATGAGAGGGAGTTATTGCGTGTTAGTGACTGACGTGGCGTTACTTTGAGGTCTTTGCGGAGCGTGCAATGCCTTGGATTTCTGTGCTCATGCCTATCTTCGTCGGTGCGTCGGTGTTTGGAAGCATCAATGGCGAGGCGATGTCGATGTCTCGGTGGGTTGTCATCCGCAATTGATATTTCATTACCTGTCGGTGGGGCTTACCCAGGATGTAGGATTTAGCAGTCCAATTTTATGCGTATTACATTACTGTGTCCTCCTCTTAAAGCTTGACTTACACGGGAGCCAGGGAAATGCAAACGCCTCCGCTTGTTGCTTCGCTCCATTACCCTAGTCCTGCATGAATTCACGCCGAAATGGCTCTGAGAAATCACTTTTCCTCCCTTCAACCTGCGTGCTTATTTAGCTACTCTACCAATGATTGCGCAGAATCTCCTCCTTCAACTTTTGGTTCTAAAGTTCATTTTTTATTTGAGTTTTCCATGGCCTGCGATGAATAGACATTTTAAGTTAAGTCACCCTGATCGAAGCATTACTCGCCGTCGGTTTATCGCAAATTCAGTAAAATTTTACCCAGCTCGTTTTATAAATTAACTGTCGTATCAATTTATCTTGCTCCCTTTAGTTTTTCTTTCTGCTGCACATCGGTTTCTTATGGGCATTCTTCACATTGTAACTGCAAGCAATTTAGAATGCATTTTGAAATGGCATGCTTTCCTGATTTTGTGTAGAATGCTCGTGAGTGTTACATTAATTATTCGAGTCTCACTATAAATGCACCACATCTTCGACTCCTTGTTGCTTCTCCCATTCTCAAGTCTTCCATATGACCCACTTGAAAACGCATAAAATGAAGGCTTAATCACCGCCTCTTTGACGAAATTCAACTCATAAACTCGTTTAAAGACAACTTGAAGAACCACGAAAAATGTGTTCCAACATGAAAACTCGAAAGGTGACTCTGAATACAAATGCTTTCTTGAGTAAAAATGGAAAGAAGTCATGGTGGAGTGTCATATAACTTGTATGAGTAAATGAAAACTCTAGAGAACAGCACACCCTAGTGTCTATTTAAGGAAGGTGCTAGAGCACGTACCTCTTTCAAATTCTTGTCATACGAAATCAAATGTTGAATTTTCAAGAAAATAAAACCAACCCTTAGCTGGAGGTGAGACCTTAGGCAACTTGGAATAGGGTAAAAATTCTCACTGAGGGAGTCAGTTTATTTGCCTATTCGTATCAAACAACCAACAGATTGATCGGCGAACCCACAAGGAAATCCATGCTTGAGATCATCAAATAAATCTGGGTAAAGCCTCAAAGATGAGACAGTGCTTATTCCACGCAGTTGTTATCATGTCAACCACTGTAAGTGAAGATGCCATTGAAAACAAAGCTTCACGTACTTGTATTAATTTTTCTGACTTGGCTCACATTAATTCAAAAACACGAGAAAAAAAGGAGCAGAAAGAAAGCGAAGTAAGGAATGCTTATTGCTTAGGAAATGAAAAGTTGCTATTAGAGGCATCAATCCTTTCAACTTTTAAAAGGAAATGCCCGGGTTACAGCGCATTTACCGATAGTTCCTTGATCCAATGCAGGTGTTGAGCCAACAGCAGTGATGATCGAATTTCAAGACACATTTATTACACACTTTGCAATGCTTCGTCCTCTGATCAGTGCTTGGAAGAAGGAGAGAAAAGAAAGGTTCAAGTCAGGGTAGGTTGCTTAGTGTCAAGGTGATGAGATAAGTTAGATTATCGTCGATTATCCACCAACAGATGCTATTTGATGGCGAAACACATTTATGGAAGTTGTAAGAAGCACATAAAGGTAGAAATTCTAATGAAACACCAAATTTGAAGTTTACGCCTGAGCAGTAAAATGTTTGTTTTTATCAGTTCCACACTATGCATACAACAGACAATCTACGCTAAAAGGCAGTGGTTTTCAGGATACGCTGGCCAATTGACAGGATTGGCTTGATGGTCTTTGCAAAATGGGCTAGAAGCACATTTGAGGGAGCACGAAAACCAACAGGTGGAAGGTGATAGCTTTGGCTACACTCACACTTTAATTTCGCAGATATTACAGTAAAGGTTTTCAATTACATGTTGATGCTGGGCTTGGTGGAATTCAGGCAGTATTCCAGGGGACTTCTGCAACCTCAAAATGTGCTCGGAAGGGTCGATCGTTGTCGTCGTGACAATGAACGCAAAGGTGGTTAAGTGAACCACAACTATGAGCTTTGGAAAAAAAAGCATTCTATACTCAAAGGAACATTTGCATTAAATTTGCCACTCATGCTGATGGGCTCGTGAGGGCATTTTAGAACCAATTGTTCTTATGGTGAGAGATAGAGCAAGTCAATTCAAAGGGAGCTTTAGAGAAGGAGTTGACTTTGGACATGCAAAGGTGCTTGCAGTGTCAAGCGATGCGGCGAAATAAATGCGATTGTTTAACTACACTTTTACGCCATGGCAAATGGTTTATTTAGTTTTCAGAGAATAACGATTTTAATGCAAGAAATTCCTTATGCTCTGTACGACTTAATTTGAGTACTTAAATTTATTAAAAGAACACAAGTAGCCGTCAAGTGATTCCCTCTACTTGCATTAATGACGTGCTAAATTTCTAACAAAGCCATGGAAACAATTATACACTTACAATAATGACGGGAGTTGATACACGTGCCCTTACTTTTTGCGTTTAAAAAGCAATAATTTTAATTTGGAAATGGTGGAAAAGTGACAACAACCCATGCACCACTGAATGTCAACGTGATTATGGTTGAATGCGTTGATTGCGTGGGCCGAGAAGGCTTTCAGGTAAGAATATCTGCACAACTAAACAAAGTCCTTGCATGCTTTAGGTAAATAGGCAAAACGCAAACTGACGCACCAAGGTAAGTATAGCTTTCCAGTCTAAACTGACGTTAATCCACTTGGTTCCGTAGAAATTTACAAGTAGCAACAATAAAGCGGACCAAAAGGAAACTGAAATCGCAGAGACAGGCCTGGACCATCCATTGACTCGCCTCGTTTTGGGCGGATTGAATGCAGTCGCAATCTAGAGGTGTGAAATACAGATTTCTCAGTCTGCTTCAAACTTGCCTAAATCGTGCAACCACTTAATGGCGTTGAAGCCATAGGAAATCCATAATTATGAGGTGGATGAAGCAGAACAATGAATCTTTGAAAATAAAAACTGCATAACAGCTACTTAAAAAAGCTTTAACTGTTTAGTGGATAAATTTTCAGTAGCCTATGATTTTAGCAGTTAAATAGTAGTTTAATTGTAAAGGAGATGCCGGTTTTTTGTTGGCAGCCACAAGGACAACAAAACGGTCTGTTCAAATAATTATCATTGTCACTCGTAAAAGTTCAAAAAGATGAAACTATTGATCTGACCACAGTAAAAGTCAAATTGGGGAGCGGTGGCACATGCTAGATGCAAGAGCACTCAACAGGAACAAGGGACATAAACACGGTACCGCGCAAATCAGCTACCTAAATAAAAGACTAAAACACAATAAGCGTGTTTAAGCATTTCTGAATTTTCAGCAGTCAGTCGATTTAGACTACACTTGTATTACAAAACACCCAATTAAGATTAACAAATGAAGCAACAGAGAGAGAGGTCGTTAAAGAGGTCTTGAAAACCTCAAGCGAAATCCAAATCCAAATATAAAGCGACCGTATTGTCTTGCACAGTAAAAGCTGCAAGGTTCTGGGGAAAAAATTCGATTTAGTTGTCTACCACTCAAGATTGGAGGCTGAAGACTTCGCTGAAGACGAGAGAAGAGAATATGGAGGCAGAGTACGCACAGCTTATGTATAGAGGGGTTTGGGGCTGCTGACGTGTTTCCTAGGCCAGTCCACCGGCGACGATACAATGGCAGAGACCCAAAGTAGTCCATTCACCGAAGCCGAGAGTAAAGAAGACGACCAGTGTAGTGCGCAGCCCTTCTCCCAACTTGAGCGTCGTCTCCAGCACCCCCTTCGTTGGTCGCCCGTATCAGCTATCACGTCGTAATTGGTGCTGTGAGAAAACGCCCACAAGTTGTCCCTTCCATTGATCGAATTTTCATGTGGCTGAGTGGGAATCTGATTGCACTGCCACAGATTCCTTTTGGCAATGCTACTGGACCTGGAGTTTCGTCCTGCATGGGAGCCGGATTGGAGGAGGGAGAATGTGGTGGTGGTCATCACGCGCGTGCATAGCTTGTCGTAGGGACGTTGACTTGGAAGCAGAGTCGTCTTGCAACGAAGGACGGGATTGAATGCAGTCACCTTGCCGTATCCACCTGTGTTCAATCTAGCTAGTAAATTGGTGGAGAAGTGTAACGAGTTAGCATGTTTGGTATCCTCACACAGGTACGGTAGGCAGTTGCGTAAGGAAACAATTTTCTGCACACTTCATGGCTAGCGTTTTTCGCGTTGTTGATGGCTTCTCTACAGAATACACTCTGGAATATGTGTCGAGGGTGGAAGTCATTCGTGGCATATGTGCGCATTCCCCCCCGCCGAGGTTGACCACACTGCACTATCAATCTGAGTAAATGTTTTCTACGATCGAGTTTGTTTTCCTCTATCACCAGAGTGATATTGCGAGACTTAGCGTTTATCCTTAGCCGTGGGTGGGCTTTCATTCAGTCTCTTCTATTAGTTTTTTGAATACCGTAGCGACATTAATATCAGTTGATTGACGCTACTGCACTGCTGTCGTGATGTTTTCTTGTGAAGTCTTCTTGATTGAACTAATCTCATACTGCCATTTGTTGCCTGGGCGATGCTTAAACTATTTAACTAATCAACTGATAATAATCCTTCAAAATAGATTTACTCCACTAAATGGGTGGAAATTTTAAATAGCTTTGAATTATTATTTTTGAAGTCTTTTCTGATCCAGAAATAATCAAGTACCAAGGAGCGGCTGGCGATGTTTTAACTTTGGTCAGTAATCAGCTTAATTCCTGAGTCCGAATTTAGTAGCCCATAGCTGGTCTACACTGGAACAAGGTAACTTGACTCTGTAACAACCTTGTTGTTTCAGCTTGTGCTTGCCGTGGGCTACCAGTTCTACAGCGACCTGTTCGCCTTGATTGAGTTAGCAGGTTTCGCTTTCTCCTTTATTGCGGCTTTGGCTGTAGCCTCTCTCCTCTACATGCGGTACAAGGAACCAAACCTTAGGACATCTTTCCAGGTGCATTTTTCCTCTACATTTCAACATTGTGATCCTTAGTGTTTAAACCGATTTTAAGGGCACACGAGACCTTTCCTATGAATATACACAAATATCTGCGCGTGTCACACGAGCCTATGCTTAACGTCTCTACATTTGCCCCTTCTTGTGTAGTTGCCCATCTTCTTCCCCATTCTCTTCCTCGGATGCGACCTCTTCATTCTCGTGCTAACTATTTACCAACAGCCCCGTGAGTCGCTCTCCAACGTGATTCTCATGTTGGCGGCAGTGCCTATCTATTGGTTGGGTGTTTCTTGAGGACAAATATCCGGGAGCCTTTCTCACGTCCTACGCTTGTTCTATCCGAATCAGATGGGTTTGGTCTTTGACGTGGGCTCTATCTTATTCTCTCCACTTTTCTCTTTTTTAGAAAAATGAACCGACCCTTAGTATAATTTTTCAGCCTTTGTGTGAGTAGTAAGCGTGCCCATGATGGACAAAAATCGACTAAGATGAACAAAGGCAATCTTGATAATAGTTTTTCTATTATTAAATCTCGACGTGCACAATGCACTGTAACAATTTTCCGTGCTATAATCAACCTTCTAAAGTTCTTTTAGCAATTCTTCTCTAAAGACATGACTGGTTATGAAAAAGAACCCATATTGCAGTTATGCATTTGAACTGGCAAGCTCTTATTATAACTCAGGGGCGATGCCGTGGCGTGAAAGTCAAGGCCTCCGACGAACGATGTGTGACTTAGCTCGATTGTGCAAAGTATTGATTCATCACAACATCTACCAACCGTAAAATCGTCATCACCTTTAATAGTTTTAACTTGTGATAAGAGTATGTAATTAATCCCATAGCAGTCAATTGAAATCATTTCACATTCTATTTTCATTCTTTGAAATAATATGTAGTTTTTTAGGTATCATACAGTGTTGCAAGAAGATTTGTGTAATTAACACATGTATCAGTAAAGTAAGAAGTCTTTTTTAGGCCAACATCGAGTTTTAAACATTTGAGTTCATTGTTTATTCAGGCTATTCAGCATCACAAAATCAAGACCAAATATAAATTTGTGGCACAGAATCACGCGGAAATCGATGGGTTTTGAGATGGCTGATGAAACTTGGCAAACTGAAATGTCAAGCTCCGATAATGGGGATGAAAGAGAGGCAGTGAAGATGAAAAAAGAAATTGGCATCCTACAAGCAGTCAGCATCATCTTCGGTGTTATTGTGGGATCTGGCATATTCGTGTCGCCTGTAGGCGTTTTGCGGTATTCCAACTCGGTGGGTCTTTCGCTAATCATGTGGATAGTGCCAGGTCTCTTCAGTATGCTTGGGGCTCTTGTATATGCCGAACTAGGTGTGCGAATTCAGAAGTCGGGTGGCGAGTACGCCTATATCCTCGAAGCTTTCGGGGGTTTACCTGCATTCATTGTCATGTGGATCACCTTTGTAGTCATTGGTGGCGTCAGCTGCGCTGCGAATTCGATTGTCTTTGCTGAGTACATTCTTCAGCCGGTTTATCCTGACTGCGCGATTCCTGCTCCTGTTGTTAGCATGATCGCCCTCTGTGGTTTGAGTGAGTGCGAATCTCTCATCAATAGCATCTTTAGTGCTGATTTGTGCGATAAACTGCTATAAGGTTAAATGGGCTACGAGAGTTGCGGTGATCTTTTCCTTTGGCAAGATCGTAGCCCTGCTGCTGATCATAGGGTTTGGCCTTTACTATCTTGCAACTGGTAAGTTTCGTTCTCTCTAGAATATTTAATGCTTTCATCTACATCAAGCCTTATTTAACACCAGACTGTATCCTTCTTTATCTTATTTACACCCGTCAATTAATTATTTGGGACTTTGACTAGGTCATGTGGAGAGCTTTCACAATGCCTTCGAGGGATCGAATACGTCTCCCGGGTATCTGGCGCTCGCCTTCTATCAGGGATTCTGGGCGTTTTCGGGGTGGTTAGTACTTTCGGGATAGATTTTATTGGTCGTTGAATTGTGTTCATTTTTGTCTGATCACTGAAGTTTTTCACGATAGAGCAACCGGATAAGTTCCTGACGTTTTTAGTAGAAGTTGAACTGCAAAACTTTGCGCAATTTTTATTCGTTGAAATATTTAGTGACATGTCTATGATCCCTTCTCAAAGTGACTAGCTTGCAACCCAAGCCTCTACAAAATTGCTTTCCCCCTGGAGGAAAAGAGCCTAAGCATGAATACTTCTGCTTTCTCATTTTCGAACTGTCCATTTTGCATGCGCTTTTCTCATGTTAGGAAGAGATGCGAGTTGTCACCTGTAGAACCGTGTGGAGAATGTGAAAAATGGCGCAGTTTCTCTCTCTTAACTGAGGTGTATATCTTTCAATGGCAAATCTTGCAAGAATTGGGCCTTCCTCAAACTAGTTGATTAGTTTCGGCTGTTACTAAAGTGGAAGGCTTTCTTGCACACTTAGGAGTTGTATCGGGTATGTAGCCATCTATCATAATTACCCGTTCCTGAAAAAAATGATGAGGATTGTGTCTGAAGCTAATCAAACTCGCAAACGCACGCACGGGAGGTGAAGAGTAGTGGTGAACTATTCGTTTGCTCAACATTAGAATGCAAAAATTGTTTTCTAATACGAATGGGTTGTGAAGGTGATGAAGAGCGAAGTTGTATTCTGAAGTTTGTTCGCCAGGTGGCTTTCATCAGTTGAAAGAAGTGTTTCATTACTCATTAAGCGTTGCCGAGGCGTCTTCATGGGTTGGCCTCGAATTATTAAAATCGAGAGGGACGGCTGATTTTTTATTGCTATCTGAATTAGGAAGTTTTTCTAAAGGTGACGGATAGGGAATATTTTTTCTTAAACAGTCTATGGGGTAATAAATTTGTGCATCTTACAGTATGTATGAATGATCTCATGAGTTCTCGCACGTAATAAATAATTAGCAAGTTGCAACAAAGACGGGTCAAACACTTTGTACAGCTTTACACGATGGCGAGCTGGCTAAGTTCCTATTGATGCTTGTAGCGTTCGTTTGATAAACTCACTTTTACTTGAAATTTAGAAACTGAAGGGATTTTTAACGTTTGATTATCAACCAAACTCCAAGTAGACGGTCTGATAACCATTAGTAAGGCTTACAGCTTGTTCCCATTTGTTATTTCTTTGGATGCATGACCGCTTCTTGAAATTGCTTTTAGGAATTACCTTAATTTCTTGGTGGAGGAGATGGAGAACCCTGGCAGGTAATTAACAAGGTGGCTAATATAAGGCATTTTGAACCGAAAGAGCAATAATAGCACCGCGCCCGCCTTTCTAGAAACCTGCCTTTGGCGATCGCGATAGGCCTCGTGCTAGTAACCGGCCTCTACATGCTTACAAATATCGCCTACCTGGCGGTCCTTACTCCCTACGAGATGCTGGCCACTAGCTCTGGATCCTCCGCCATCGCTGTGGTGAGTTGGCACAAACAGTGTGATGCCAATTGTTGGGTGCAGTCATTCGGTGGAGGTGGATGGGGATGACAAGGAGTTGGAGTGAAGGGAGGCAGGAGGGAGTGAGTGATTGGGTGTGGTGGGGAAGGGAGGAGAGGGAAGAGGAGAGGTGCTCTGTTGTGTAGGTGTGAATAGCCACAGTGGTAGTTGTTCCATAGAGGTATTGTCAATGAGAGGGAGTTATTGCGTGTTAGTGACTGACGTGGCGTTACTTTGAGGTCTTTGCGGAGCGTGCAATGCCTTGGATTTCTGTGCTCATGCCTATCTTCGTCGGTGCGTCGGTGTTTGGAAGCATCAATGGCGAGGCGATGTCGATGTCTCGGTGGGTTGTCATCCGCAATTGATATTTCATTACCTGTCGGTGGGGCTTACCCAGGATGTAGGATTTAGCAGTCCAATTTTATGCGTATTACATTACTGTGTCCTCCTCTTAAAGCTTGACTTACACGGGAGCCAGGGAAGGGCACATGCCTTCAATTCTCGCCATGATCCACCACTGCAACTTTACTCCTATTCCTGCCATTTTGGTTTTGGTAATTTGCCTTTTTATGGTATCTTAAAGCATATTCTCTAATGTTTATTTGCTATTTTCTGAGTGCGTTGCGCTTTTATTTGTTATGAGCAAATTTCGCTATTAATGCCATTTAACTAATCAACTGATAATAATCCTTCAAAATAGATTTACTCCACTAAATGGGTGGAAATTTTAAATAGCTTTGAATTATTATTTTTTGAAGTCTTTTCTGATCCAGAAATAATCAAGTACCAAGGAGCGGCTGGCGATGTTTTAACTTTGGTCAGTAATCAGCTTAATTCCTGAGTCCGAATTTAGTAGCCCATAGCTGGTCTACACTGGAACAAGGTAACTTGACTCTGTAACAACCTTGTTGTTTCAGCTTGTGCTTGCCGTGGGCTACCAGTTCTACAGCGACCTGTTCGCCTTGATTGAGTTAGCAGGTTTCGCTTTCTCCTTTATTGCGGCTTTGGCTGTAGCCTCTCTCCTCTACATGCGGTACAAGGAACCAAACCTTAGGACATCTTTCCAGGTGCATTTTTCCTCTACATTTCAACATTGTGATCCTTAGTGTTTAAACCGATTTTAAGGGCACACGAGACCTTTCCTATGAATATACACAAATATCTGCGCGTGTCACACGAGCCTATGCTTAACGTCTCTACATTTGCCCCTTCTTGTGTAGTTGCCCATCTTCTTCCCCATTCTCTTCCTCGGATGCGACCTCTTCATTCTCGTGCTAACTATTTACCAACAGCCCCGTGAGTCGCTCTCCAACGTGATTCTCATGTTGGCGGCAGTGCCTATCTATTGGTTGGGTGTTTCGTGGAAAAAGAAACCCAAGCCTTTCCAAGATTTTATATGTAAGTGAATCTGTTTTGACCCACTTTAAATGTCTTTAAATGTCATTTAACTTTGCTAATCGGTTTTTACCCTTTTTGCAGACAAGAGCACCGTTTTCCTGCAAAAGGTTTTCGCCTGTGTACCCGTAGAAAACGAATCTCAATTGGATGGGCCTGTATCTTCTGGGAATGCCGATAAACTAATCGAAAAGTTTTAGCTTTTCGTCGTTCGCGTATGAACTTTACCTGTCCATTTTATGATATGACTATGTTGGGTTTGGCCTATTGCGCATTTCTCGTATCCCTTCTCTCGCTTTGTGCTTACTAACTTAGCTGTATATTTGTACTGCCTGTTTGTGGAAATCGCCTTGGTGTTCGATTTACGCTCCCTTTAAATTTTTATTATGCGACACCTGTTGAATTTGCAACATCTGGTTTCAAATTAGTTATTAAGGCTGGGCGTTGAACATTTTTATACCCTTCTGGCATCAATTTGCCCTCCCTGTTTAATTCTTTTACACCTTTTCATTATTCTGAGTGAATGGTAGCGTTTTATGCTCCTCTTCCCTTTCCTCGCCATTTCGCAATTCTAAGGTATTTCCTTTGTAAGTTGTCATTGCTTCTGTATCCTGAGTCGTTGCTACTCTCATTTTCCAGTCTTTGGTTAAGGAATTTGCCTGAGTTCATTGCTCAATTAGGTTTCAATTGTCTGTATTTTTGGACAGAAAGTCTTTATGAAATTGAGGTTAATTTCTTTTTTAATCCCTCAAGATTTATCCCGATATTATTGGTTTTTTTGGTAGTTATCCTTCGACAACGGTCCAAGTTCTAAATTAAGTCTGCGGTGTGCATCGAGTCATTAATGAGTTTGGACATCGGGGAGAATTGGAATGTGAGGAGTCCTACAAAGGCAGTTGTTAATAAAATCACATGGTTTTCATGTTATTTGTTTTTAAGCCCAACTAACTGAAGAGCATTTTCTGTGTAAAATCTTCGGCCTTGCCCCAATTTTTCCACTGCCTGCTGCTGAATAGAAGTTCGGAGTTTGACAAGAACTTCATTCAAAGTACTTAGTTTCATGAGTTTCCGTCTTTATTCAGTTAACCTTGCATCATTACCTTGGACAGGTTAATCTAATTGCCTTCGGCTTCATAGTAATTGTTACATGTGTTTTTGGAATGTGCTATAAGAAAATAATTTCGGTTTATTTGAGTCAGAAAAATGGATTTGTCGTCTCGTTGCTCTCCAGGTAATAGCAACATCGAGTCACTTTGGCACTGGCGAATTGTCAGTGATGATCTGTTTTACTTTACCTCTCAATCGCCAATTGCCCAACAGTTGTGTTCCCCGTTGATTTTATGCTTTGGTGCTCCCAAAAATGTAGGCGATTCCGCGATTAATCTTGGGGCTTGTGGTTTGTTATTCACCTTCAGTAAATCAAAGCAACTTATCGAAGTGTGCGGTCTTATAAGTTTTGAAAGGACTGGGGAGGAAGAGGAAGTTACTTTGTGTCTGAACTCCATTTGCCGTTAGACCTAAACACTGCCCTCAGGATGGGAAGTAGACTATCATAGAAGGGACTTTCACTTTAGTGTATGTGATTTGATCCAAGGATCATGGTGGGCTTTAGGCCGACTCCCAGCACTTGAAAACCATCTCGGTTTTCACTCACGCATATATGCTGCGGTCGGTTTTTCAGGCCCACAAAACGGCCCCACTTTAAACTGCACAATTAAATCAAATGCGCTTGTTAGTTTGACCATTTGCATCAAAAACATTTTGCGCCCAGGATTGCGTAACGAGGGTGTCAACTGGTCCCCCCTTTAGGGTCTCTAATTTTGGGTATCTTGCACGCGCTTGAGCAAGTGGGTCTGGCCGAAGCCTTGTTCGTGTTATTGAAGCATACAGCGGTGTAGTGAAAGGTATTGGCAAATGTTTTGCACGCGTTTCCGCACGTCAAGGCGTTCGCCTTATGGTAACATGGCTAAGAGAAGTACGATGAATGGAAAAATATTTAATTTAGGCGGTAGAAAGGCTGCTATTAGTTGAGTACTCGCCCCTCAACTCTCGACAATGCAGGTATCTAGCCAAATATTCCATGCATTGCCTATCAGCCTTTGCAAACCTCTGAAATTAATCACAATAACTTATCAAAGTTTAATTTAATGTCAATTTACCCATTGGGGCGGATCCCCTAAAGCGCTGACTCCATCTAAGGTAGCATTTTAGTAAGGAAGGTCTTTGATTCATCCTTCTCCACCTTCCTTTAAGGTCAAATATAGGGTAGTCTTCAGGCCTATAATGGCCATGGAGCGTTGATGCAACATGGTTTGCCCGCTTTTTGTTCGTAGGGGTTGTTGGCTCCATGTTATCATCCACTCCAGTGGCGTTGCTGCAAGGTATCGATGGGAGCGTTTTGATTCACAGAAGCCCTACTTGAGTCATGGTTTCGCATACATTCTGAAGCAGTTTACTTACCTCGGGCTTGCAAATAAAAAGTATTTATGGATGTCATTGAAAAATGCAAACAGAAAAAAAACCGGAGCTAAGCGAACTGCCGGTTCACCAAGGCGTGGTAATTGAATGCAGTGGATTGAAGTCACTAAGAGATCTAGGTACATTTGGTTAGTCGTAGTTTTTGTAGGTTAGATGAAGCGTGCTTGTCCGTCCTAAGTCGAAAAAGCGGCTTCCCCGATGATGGCGTCAGCTACGGCAATTTTAAGCTCCAGATGTAAAAATTGACACGTAGTGAATGCTAGTGCTGCTTAATTATTTTTAGAAGGCAAAACTATTCTGCTACCTTTATTGGGAATGGTTTCGGTGAGGACAGCACAAGAAAGCGTGAGTTTCATACTGGTCTTATTAACAAAGTAAACGTGCTTTTTGTCCCAATATTGGTCCTAGTAACATTAGTCTACAGACAGCCCAACGCAAAACAGATGGTCAAAAGTTCGGCACCATCGAAACTCCCCACAAATTACCAAGTTGGCTTACCGGAAAGCGCACTGCAAGGAAAGGCTCAGGATTGACGCACCACGCTCGAATCTTTTGTTCAAACACCCATAACCGCATGCGCGCAAGTTAAATAGCTGCTCTATGGCACCTGCTACAACTGGAAAGCACAAATTTGACTCAGTGGACGGTGCGAATGATACTAATGGAGTCAAAAACTTGGCTTGCAAGCTTGCGTTGACTAGTAAATTTGCAGCAAGGCCCAATAAAATGCAAATTTCAGGGTATTTAGTCGACAAAGACCAAAATTGGAGAAGCTTATACGCATTCATAATGGGCCAATACGGAGCCGTTCTTCACATTTTGACTATTTCACCTCATTCATTTCACTGCTTTCCTTCTCCTTATGAAACTGAACAGATGGAAGGTCCTCCACAGTCCATTTACAAACTCTGCATCGAGAAAGCTGTTTACTTTCGAACTTGACAAAAGAAAATTGACACTATGTAATGATTTCCTTATAGGCTTGACATTTGTTTAAAATATGGGGTGGTCTTTTATGATGTGTTCGCGGCGAGTGTATTAGCCGCTCAATGCCGTATGGTTCATTGTTCACTGGTCACCGTGTTGGAACCTTTGCGCCTTTCAATTGGGACTCGAGTAACATTTTTCATGTTTGCTCATCATAGCCGGGCACATAATTCGGCTAGTTATCGATAGACTTCCTTTTTTACTCTTCATGGAACCAATCCACTCGTGTGTACTGACAGTGACTTGGTCGCACGTCAGCAAAGCGCTTTTATGAGAAAGCATGAAACAACATCCAAATCTTAGGTTCATGTTTTTGGCTCCTCGTCGGTGCCCTGCAATAAAGGCGGTTAAAAGGATCATTGCGACTGAGCAAGGGAGACTGGCTGTTTGGTCGCACCGCTTATACTTCCAATTCCTGCATAGCCTCAATGCTGAATCAGCACAGGCCTTTAGATGCTGGAGGCTTTTAATCTTCCCATTTATCGCATCAGTAAGTTAGGCAAAAAATCACAACCTGCTTAAGTAGACGAAGCGATTCAGTGCTTTTAATCACCAAGTCAGAGCCTGTTTACTCTTCCATTAAGGAATAAGTTTGTACTACATCTGCTTCTCATTCTTCTAGAAAACTCTCATTACCTTGTACTGGACGTTGTGCCTGACTCTTCTCATTTTCAATTTCACTGCTCTATATAACAATTTTTAAACTCCTCTCCGCACACGGTATTTTAAAAATAGGTGTACATGTGAAAGTGTTGAAAAATCATTGGGTGAGTGCACCGTGTTTGGCACCACACTAAACCGGATACTCAAAGTTCCCATTAGTAGCATCTGGAGGCCTAACATACATTCGCAACAATGAGGCTCAATGACTTTGTCTAATGGGGCCTTTAATGCTGTTGGGTGCTCATCAATTCATTGCCGAACATTTTAGCCGTTTTGCCCATGGTGGCTTTTTGAGCAGCTTGATCTCGGTTTTCCGGGCTAGAGACAACCCCACACTATAACTCGTTTCATACCCAGTCATTTAATTTCTATGAAGCATTTATGCAACCATCCTCATTATCTAGTGTTCAATAGACCACCTCTTAAATATCAGCCTCTCATTTAAGTATTAGTGCAATTAATAACGTGATTGCACATTATCACTCATTGTATCACAGTTTCTCATATCGCTGAAAGCATAACTATTCATGACACACCAACTCAGAGCGGAGTAGCCTTCACAATTAAGACTAATTCCTACCGAGTTGTCGGTTAAATAGACGCATTAAAATAATTTTCAATGACTTAATCAACTACTTCGTTTTAACTTCTGATTAGCCATGGAGCGTCATCAAAGAGAACCGTTCGTCTAAGCTTTACTACTACCATGCACAAATCCAGCAGTTTTTACAAGGCGGAAGTGCCGAGGATTCTTCGTCAAGCATAAAATATTTGCGCACTTGACACATTTAAGCATCGGCTTCAATGTTCCTCACCATTCCCATTGCCATTTTCCTTAAAAGCTGTCAAAATAAGGAATGATGTCGTTGTAAATGTCAGTAGCGTCCAAACGTCATGCTGCAGTTCACCGAGTTTCTCTTAAAGCTGAAAGAAAACATTTGACATACTTGCATGCACAATGGTGGGGCACTAACCAATCCATTAACAAAATCGAGCGTCAAACGAACAAGTAAAGTACTAGAGTGCATTATTCGAGTTCAATACGGCCGTAAATAAGTCCTTAGATTTCATACGTAATCATTATGTTCTTTTAGTCTTGAAGTAATGTACTCCTTTGGCATTATTAAAATGTCAATTCAGAACTAAGCATCCTTTCCTATTTGGTTAACCAAGGATCTCTGCCCTGTGGTCGCACATTCCATTATTTGTAAGTAGGAGAATTGGCGCCTGCCCACACTTCATATTTACACGCATTAGATGCAAAATAATACGCTCTGGCCGCAAATCCTGCCACAAAATATTCTATGAAAGTATTGTCTGATGGCAATTTTCCCTTTTCTAATTTAAGTGATGGGTTATCGCTTCATTTTAGGTCAGAGAGTTTGCCAAACCCAAGTATGTGTTACCGGTGAAGCTAAATTTTAGGTCTAATCCGCAAGAACCGATTATGCACAGGGCAGACTTCAAAAACCCTCTTAACCAGCTGACTTAAACTGCCAAAAAAACACCTTACTGTGCGTTTTTATAAGCGGGCTCAATCACCGTCGCTGCCCAGACTGTCCCAACCTCTGAGCTAGGTAATACGTCGGCCTTCGTCACGTGGCACTCCAGCAATTGGAAGAGGTGCGGATTGATTTTGCACGCGCGCGTCTCCATGGTCGGCAGGACAAAATAATGGAAAGCGTTTCTTAGAGGAAACTGCTTTTGTGTGCTCTGGCGGGTGCCTGAAAAAAATGTCAGCAAGATGCTGTAATACCAACGAGATGGACTACAACCCAAAAGGTTATCTTTACGAAAGACTGAAGAAGTATACATCAGGACCATTCATGCTGGTGCTGTGAATTCCTACTAATGCCTAGCTTACCTTTGATCCTAGTTCTTAGTTTGAGAAAGCTCGAAAACAAGGGAGCAAAAATACTTCAATTGTTGTCTATTTAAACCGCTACCGGCTCTGAATTGACGTTAGCCTGCTAATATAAGAGACAATAGCGCTGCAACTTGCCGAGTTTCTACAGTTTTGCTCAACTAGTTCCATTATAATATCGCTATCGTAAGCTCCAATCAAACGAGACCCATAAAACATTCTAAGTGGAGTTTTTAGAATCGCTGAATGCAGCAAACACGTCTTCTTACAATTGGTGAAAGGAAATAGAAGTACTGACCGCTGTCGAGTGCAGTAATTTTATCTGAATAAGACAGCATGCTACTGAATCGAAATACTGCACATACTAAAATAATGGTGCGTAAATCGAGTGACTGAAGGTTTCCATAAGTATGCATACTGAAAAATCAACTGATCGTCGAACGCAAACGCTTTCAATGCTCCAACTTTGTCCGATGATCAAGTGCAACCTGCCAGCTTTAAGCAAGGACATCGTCCCGAAGTTTTCGAGGCCTCTCTTTGCATACTTCTCGAACACTGAGATGCATTTACAATCCCTTGATTAGCCAACACCAATGCTCGGAGAAGCTTTAAATGCACAGGCATTTACTACTACCGATAGGTCATCGCAACTGTTAGCGGGTTCAAATAGAACTACTTCGTATTTCGAGCGCTCGACTGGAGGGTGGATGTAAACTAATCTTCTTCTTAGTATGCTAAAGTCAGTGATCAGCAATGAAGCTATAAACACTAAAGACTGCAAGTGAATACCTTGGCTGCCAACTTGAGGGCATTTTGTTCAATCAGCTTATCACAAATTTCCTGTCCGAAAATGGTTCTTTTCATATCGCATGGTTGATCGCCTTGAAATTGCGTTGACTAACCATATGTATGGACAGAAAGTCAAAAGTACTAACCCTGAGGCTAAACCTCACCACACGAAGAGCAACTCTTTCCTCCCCTAAAGTTGTATTAAGCCTTGGAGGACTGAGAGAGTCTGACTCCATCGAATGGGAATATGGCCTACCAAGGCTTCAGCGGAGACGAAAAAGGCAGAATACTTGGGCAGAAAATACATATTCAACGTGATGGAGGTACTGGGGCTACTAACGCAAATCACAAGTGGACTCAAAATGACTATACCAAAACCAAGAGGTGAACATCAAGTATTTTAGATGTACACATTTGTGGAGGCCAGAGAGAGCTTGCCTGCTTTACTAATGTGAACAAAAAATACGGAGGTATCAAGAAAAAGTGTTTTTCAACAACCCTGGAATCGGTTGGGTTAATAAGCAATCCTCATATTACTCGCGGTTAATTTACTTTCTAGGTTATTTTGAGGTGATTATCATGGCCCTAGTGCCTATTTTGGGGATATCGATCGTTACTGAAATACTTCAATACAAAGGGTTTTTTGCCCACTTATTTGAGATATAGGCTAAAATAAAATTGAATCTAGAAAGCATCCTAATATTACATGATATATGGTGAAAGTACAACACTTCAACTCGAAATAACAAATTGTATGATGAAATTTTGATTGCGATTTCATGACAATTTATGCAATAAGCATGATAGCCTTCTTGAACCCAGAATACCATTAAAAGACTTCTGGCTGAGCCAAGCCTGAAATCAGGGTATCTCATAATTGTACGAAAAAAGGATTTTTATAGACAATTGGAACTGAGAGGATAAAGGCTTGGCAAAAACGCAACTTGCTGAGTCTTAAGACCTGCACTGGTTTAAATAGTGGTTAATCAAAGCGTCAAATTGCCAAAAACACATATCTATCGAGAACAAGGAGCTCACCCTTTGGAGAACCAACTATACAATTCAATAATTTGAATTAAATTTGTGAAAAACTTGCGCATCAAGCGTACAATCGTAATGATCCACAAGTGACGCTCGAATGGCTGGCGGGTAAGCTAATTTTATTTCCGCAAAATTTTCATGATGGAATGATTTAATGATTGTTTAAAGTATTGCGAACCGGGCGCGGCCTATGCCGAGTTCTATGTTAAAGTGTGGGATCCGGGAGTAGTCAGGTTGGGTTCTTACTTGTCCGTTGATGGACTCAATGCATAATGTATGCAGTTCACGTACCTTTTGCTAAAGAGGGGCTTGCATGTTGAATGCCAAGTTCGTTATTGGACACTGAGTTCCCTGGCGAACCCTTTTTAGAAATAAGTGATCAATGCATGATTTTGAGTACATATTCTTGTCTTGCTCTACAGGTTTTGCTAAGTCATTTACTCGAGCAAAGTGCTGTATGTTGTTCTATTCGGAGAAAATCTGAGGAAGTTCATTTGAAATTATGAAAATTTACCTATAACATTGCCTTACACATTTCGATTTTTTTGGCCCGTTGAGTCATCTAACCAGCCTTTTTAGGTGGTCTTCTTTCAGTTAATTGGTTCAATATTTTTATGTAATCTGAATTAATTTCTGTGCCTCGAATATTCCTCATTTGAATCAGTCTGAAATCTCAGACTACTCGCGCGCCTATGTTCGTAATTATGTCGCCTTATTCGTAATTTCGCTCCGTCTTTTTGAAAGTCCCAAGTTTTTGCATTTATAGCGCGAAGTTTCCGTTCAAGTTTGTGTACGCGTTTTATTCAAGTCGACTTGTTCTGTGCATTCGTTTGGAGATGCTTTAAACTATACAAAATGTGAATAATACCTGTCTTTTTTGATAGACTTATTTAATTAGCTGAACCGTAATCTTGTGGCTCATGCCACCGTAGTTAAGGATTAGTCAATCTTCTGCATTTATCTTGTCGAATCTTCTCATACTTCATTAATCAGTACAACTGATGCGCAGTGTGGGTCTTGGGCTTAACGTTCAACGAGTGAATGGTGCCATTTCAGCTACCATGAGTTCCTCGTTTTCTTATGCGGGTTCGGATCGCCCAACGTCGGTGGTGGTGGCGGAGCCATCCACCCGTCCCACATCGCATAGAAACGTCTCCTCCGCCGTCGTAGAAAGACACTTTGGTGGGGTATCATCTTCCAACCCGCAACGCCCAGCAGCATCCGCAGCCCTCTTTGACTTCGACTCCGCCGGAGCAGATGGCGGCCCCAACGGAAGCAGCGGTGGAGCAGGTGGCGTTGGAGCCGTAGGTGGAATCAATCATCCTGCCTCTGCCTCAGTCACTCCTATCACCGCCACTCCTGTGCTTCCAAATGGACCGGAGAGACCTCCTCCCACTGGCGCTGGCGGCGATCCTCCGGCTCCCACCAACTCCATGGACCTTGTTAGCCTTTTCGAGTGTCCTGTCTGCATGGACTTCGCACTGCCTCCGATTTTGCAGTGTCAAAGTGGTCACATCGTCTGTGCCAGTTGCCGCACCAAACTCTCCTCTTGTCCCACTTGCCGCGGAAATCTCGGTAAAGTATTTTCCTCAAAAAGTAATCGTTTGCTAAATCTCAAATAATTAGGTTTTTTGCTGGATCCACCCTGTCATACACTGATTCTGTGAGATTTTTAAGTAGGTAATGCTATTCCAAGCCAGCTGAAAACAGCCTTGATCCTATTCTACAAAGTTTCCAACTTTGAATTTCGCTATAATTTCGCAGCTTATTTGTTGTAGCTGTTATATGGTAGTAACTGCACCACAATCAGCGTGGGAAATTTTTTGATCGACAAAGTTGTTTATAATTTATCCTATTCGTGACTCCATTCGCATTTAGGCACTTGCTGATTACGCACCATTTAGTTCAACAGGAATTGGCACAACGACCGTAAAGCTGTAATTTTAGCAAAGACGTCGTGGGTTTGTTTTACCAGTCCACCGATTGTGTTCATCAACCAATTTGTTTCTCAAAATTTGACTAGAGTTGCTAGAAACTTATGCTTACCTGATTTGCCTCTTTGCGACCATCGTGACCAATTTTGGATACCAGAGCTTAACGACTATATTAGCAATTTAGTGCCATGGACACACCATTTCCTTAATACATGTTGGTTTGGTCCTAAAGTTATCGAGTTTCTTCTCGTGTTGGTACTTTGCGTTAGTGTCTGAACGTCCAAAACAGTGCTTCCAGACAAATCTATTAATATAAACTTTAATACTTCTGGGAACCCTTTCTTACAAGCTATTTTGCGTAACTTTTTCAAGTTTTAATCGAAGGCGGTTGAACGGATCTTATGTAACGCCGTTGTGTTTGGTAGCCAATCCCAGTGTTACAACGTCTCCCAAGCGCACTTCATTTTGCACTTTCTCGATCATGTGATAGTGAATTCAGCGCCCACTTACCTTAATATTTAGAAAACATCCGCAATCTAGCTATGGAGAAACTGGCCGCTAGCATTCTCTTCCCCTGCAAGTACGCCCTAACTGGCTGCACGGAGACTTTCCATTATACGGTTAAGGCAGAACACGAGTCTGTCTGTGAACATCGGTGAGTTAGCCTTACAGTCTTTGTTTTACGTCTCTCACTCTCGTTAGTCTCTGCTCCTCTCATTCACAATGTCGGACTTTACCTACACCCATTCCTTAACTCGCGTAAATCAACCATCCCATAGTATACGTGCACGAAATTTAGGTGTCAATTGTCCCTGCCCTTTTACTTGGTACTGGGCCTGTAGACGTACAATCGTTACAGATATGTGCTGGCTTTTTTCACAAAAAACGCAGAGGAACCATGAAATTAATCGAATTATATTCTTCATCCCTTGTAGCCCCTACAGCTGTCCATGCCCAGGCGCCTCATGCAAGTGGCTTGGCCAACTCGACCAAGTCATGCCTCACCTTCTGCAGAGCCACAAAACCATTACCACATTACAAGGTGATGTCGCTGCCCCTAATTTTGTCACATCTAATAAACAATTTTCAACTAAGTATACCTGTCCCTCTTCCATCTTGCCCTGCCCCATAGGCGAGGATATTGTCTTCTTGGCTACCGACATCACCTTACCTGGGGCCGTGGACTGGGTGATGATGCAGTCATGCTTCGGGCACTACTTCATGCTGGTGCTGGAGAAGCAGGAGCGAGTGTCTCCCGAACAGTTTTTCTTTGCCCTTGTCCTCCTTATCGGAACCAAAAAACAGGCCGACCAGTTCGTGTACAAGTAAGCTCTTTTCTCTTCCCTTGGTTGCTAGTATGCGGCACTTTATGAGAAAGCAATACTAGATGTAGCCACTTTTCCATTTGAGAGGAATGCTTTTCTATATCAAACGCTCAATGTGGCTGCAAATTGCCAGGTTTTACATTTCAAATGCTCGAGATCTGTTGTTGTCAGACTTTCTGCTATAATCGTGATTGCAGGCTGTAAGATCGATCCTAAATATGTTTATGCTCCTTTCAAAATAACTTAATTTGTATGACTGCAGGATTTGCTTATTATTCGACTTATTTGCATTTTTTAAATTTTTCTATTGTTTACGAGTGGAGTTTTAGTATCTTTTCACATTTCTGTTGACGCTTCCATCAATGTTATAAAAGCTCCGTTGCTTCAAAACATTTCGTGACCAGTAAAAAATAAATTATGCAAGCTATTCCATCATAGTTGGAGATCCTTCCTATGGCTTTCGTCCACCAAAACCATATCAGGCAAAACAGGCCTTGTAGAAAAAAGTTAAACTAGTTATGAGGTGTTACAAGAAATGGCTCGGATTAGGTTCATATCATTGTCAACGCATGTTTGCGTCGTGCAGGCTAGATCTGACGGCTTCCACACGGCGCTTGACATGGGAGGCGACGCCGCAGAGCATTCACGATGGTGTGCAAGCGGCGATTGCTGCTTCCGACTGCCTTGTCTTCGACTCCAACATGGCTCAGTTATTCGCAGATAATGGCAGCCTCGGCATCAACGTAACCATCTCTCGTGCACGCGGCAACGGTAGTGGCGGTGGTGGTGCGAACACTTCCGGGACCGGGTCATCTAGTGGAGGGTCCGCCTCGGCTTGGGGTTGAGCTATTCTTCATCCTTTCTTGCCCCTTGTCCTTTTCCCCCCACATTTTCACCTCATACTTTATTGATTATGCGTTTGCACCGTCATCAGTAAAATGCTCTTGTTGCCTGTTGGTGCCATGCGTTTGGCGCGCGTGTTTGAGTATTCGGGTCTGGTCCGTCCCACCTGTCAGTCTGGACTTGGTGGCGGGCTGGGAGTGCCGTTGTAGACTGTGGCAGGTTGGGGTAGTTTGTGAGAGGGGTTTAAAGTTGTCTAAAGCAGGGTTGGGCCTTGCTAGTGCAGTACAATGGGGTTACCAGTTGTGGAGTTGAAAGTGTAAAATAGTTCAAGGCAAAATTTGGAATAGAAATTTCATTAGTTATTGCTTTATAGTAATATTAAGACTAAATCTGACTGGAATTCAACTAATTGAGCACACATAAATGTTGACTTGTCTCACATTTTAACCATCATGACCTAGAACCAGAGATTTGTCATCATAATCTGAGTGTACATTCGAGGTTGGTGCGTCCTCACAGATTGGCTTCTGTTGTAAATCCCTGGGAGACAGTTTCTGTTTATTTATTAGGACACTTAACCGCGCTTTCGATCTCTATCAATGTACTTCGTTATTGAGGCCTTAACCGTTTTCTAATGTAGGCCGATTACAGTTTTGAGATCAAGTCGATCGTGTTTTATTTAGTTTCATATGGATTCTCCTAATATGGCTGCGAGTTCTGCTTCTACCAATTCAGTACGTTCATATTATTCCGTGACGCGTATGTTAACTTTTGTGTCCCATAAAACGATGTTTAAGTGCTGTTTTCCATGCTTCATTTTTGTATCAACATCCAAACATTGGCCATGTGTAATAAGCTCCTTTAGAGTTCTCTCAAAATTGATTATTTCGCCCCTTTGTTTTTTTTCTTTTCCTGTTTATGGCTAAAATTGTGGGAAATTGTCCTTCAGGAACATGTTATTCAGGATGCGAAGCAAACGGTCAAGTCCCCTACACACGTTGGACTAAAGTGTTTGTGTTGGGAGAAAAAGAATAGTTACCCAGCAGGCGCGGTTCCTGCACCATGCTCCGCACCAGACTGTGTTTACGCCTACCTCAATAACGGGCAACCCTCTTATGAACGCTTTAAAATTCGACTCGGCAATGTCAACAAGCATATTACAGTCAAGGTGTGTTTTAATTTCCTCATATTTCCTTGTTGAACATCGAGTTTCTCCCTCAATCCTCCAATGTGTGTTTCCAAGGCGCCTCCCTTCTGTAATTGCCAATTTTTCGGACACGCGTCTTTAAAGTTTTCATTTCGTAGGTTTATTTTTTCAATTTACCTCTAGCTATAATCTTGCTCATCTTTTCGTGTTTTATTCTAGGTAATGAAAAAATTCCTCCAGTCACAGGGCTTTAACACATCGAAGATCAAACCAGTTGGTCGAGGTGTTTTCTTCATAACATTTCGGTATTTTTAACTCACTGTGCTCTTCGCAACTTTACAAAGTTTATTGTGAAACCATGATGATCTTTAGGTATGTAAGAAAGGCAAACTGCTGTAAAGATTTTATTCGGTTTAAGGGTCGTCAATTGCATACACAGGTTGGAGATTGTTAACTTGTTCTTAAGATTTTGAGTCAATGACCATATTTAATATCAATTTCACCACCCCTGATCGTATCGTTGAAAATTTAATTCATAGTTTGATAAGTGAGATTGCTAAATCTTAAAGCTTAATTCTTAGCCTGCTGTGATGAGGTGGTTGGGGTTTCGCAGTTTGTTTCATCTAGTTCAATACACGTTCATTTTTTAGCAGCTTACTGCATTTTATTATTGGAATCCTTTGAAGGTCCGCGGAAGATAGAGATAAGGCTATTGAAAGACTGAGTGGATATCAATTTAAAGGACGAACTCTTGAAGCCGAGGTACTACATCTTATCATTTTCGACATATCCGCAATTCTATTATAAGCCTGATACTGAAGTTGGCAGTTTTGAATTGATGTCGCACTGTATTATATACGTCTGCCAAGTCGAAGGTCTCATTAATATTGCTTAATCCTCAGGCAAAGACATCGCATAGTTGTTAGGATGAGATTTTCTTTTCTGTTAGTAATTTATTGCCTATTATACCAAGGTCTCTATGCCTGTGAATGACCCAATATTGATGAAAAAGTATCAATCAGAACAGATGGGCGATCAAGAGCAGAGCTACAACCCTTTATCTCCAAAGAAGCGAAAAGTTAGCAGTACTATTGAAGTACCAGAGACACCTGAGTATGTTTCTGATCATTTTTATTCCGATTTCTATTTATCAAGTAGTTGGTACTGCTCCTATGATTTTATTTGTGGTTCTCTGATTTTGATGCTTTGTTCTTTGCCGTTCCGTTAATTATTTATTGACAAATAAGTTGCATTTCGGTATGGATTGTTTGGTCTGTACTCATTGAGCTTTTTCTACCTCAATATCAGTCCCAATATGAGTGTAGCGTCTCTCTACCGAATGACTTACGATCCATCTCAACTGAGGGAAAAGCAAAAAAGTGCTATTGAGTGCTTGAAAAAGGTTCGAACCGCTGTGAACAATGTCAATAAATTCAAATACTGTTTCCTCTGCCTCGAATCCGGGTATGGTTAAAGTCTTTTTCTACTTCCTTGCCTTGTTGTCATTGCGGTGTTAATAAATACTCTTTGATAGGTTCATGTCGAGCTCCAGAAAATCCTTGAGTCCCGAAATTTGTCCAATCACTCCATCAGTAAGTCCTCTGTCTTGTCCACTGCTACAGTTTAACTCAAGGTGTTCGGGCGTATCTGGTCTTAGTAATTTTATCTGCCTTGGCTGCTATCACACTTTTTAATTGGGCTTGAAACTAAATGAAAAATGAAGTTTTAGAATAATTTTGACACTTAATTGAGATGCGAGCGTAGTCAGAATCATGAAGCGATTGAAGAATGTAAACCAAAGCCATTGGGAGCAAGTCTATGTACTGATTACTTAAAATTCGTAATTAGCATTCAAATGCAAAAACTATGTGCCTCCACAATCATCTACTAAAGGATTATAAAATACTGAAAGACTCAGAATACTCTGATGTGAAGAGCAGTGATGCTCCATTTGGCTTCCACATCGTCGATGTTATAATTTTGTAACTGCCTTAATCATGTCTTTGTGTATTTTAAAGCCCGTTTTGAACGGTTATCGAAATAAGGCCAAATTTACAATCGGCGAAGACATTAGTGGTAAAGGTAAGCGGTATTTTATGCTATTGATCAATAAACAAGGTACACAACTGATTTCCACTGGACTTGAGGTTGTATCTAGTGTTTGATGCAAAACGGTCGCGTATTGTTCCTTTATGGGGAATCACTTCCATTATTAATCTATTTAGCCGCAATGATTATAATTGCCGACTTAACAAAACTGTTTCAGGGTTTATTTTATCCCGCTGGAAGTGTAGTTTTTTTGGCTTTCGAGTTAGTATAACTCCCATGAATTTAAAACAATGCATTTAACTCCTCCCCGCTATCCTGCACCCACTCAACCAGGTCCTGTCGTGGGAGTGCGCTTGGGTAGGTACAGAGAGGGCTCCACAGCAGTGGCCTACCCTGCACTCGCACCAATCTTCTCGACCACCACCCATGCCGCCGTGGCTAGTTTGCAGGCCTGTCTGGACGCCATCTACCACCAGCCCCACGTGGAAGAAAGCGCATCCCTGTTCGACCGTGTGGCTACTCGTCTGAGTGTCTATGACGCGGTCACCAAAGCTGGTAACTGGTGCGATGTCACCATACGGGAGTCACGTCTTGGTGATTGCCTTATGGAAGTGCGAATTCAACGGGACAACCTCACCGACGTAAGTCATTGCTTCTGCTTTTTGTTCTTGATTACGTCTGAAGGGTCATATAATTTTCCAGTAGCCAAGATTACATCCATGGACAAAAAAGATTAGACAAAGTTATCGCCTCGACTCCACAGCGTTTTTTTACTTAAAATTCCTTATTTACAGATGGTAAGGGTATTTGGAATCTAAGTTTTGTCTTGATGATCGTCTATCATGGTATCAATAGTGGTAAATAGCATACTCTCCAGTCTTCAGTGACTGCTATTTTTACGAAGGTTGGATCCCTCATTACCTTATAAAACTATGATTTTGTTCCCCTTTGCGGACCGAAGATATTGCTAAATGAAATGGTGTAGGGCAGATAGCATGAAACAAAACGCAGTCAAGCATACATTTTCTACCCGTTTAAAGGGGGATATTGCGGATCTGGAGTCTATTCTGAGGCAGTGGTTCCAGCCAGGGGGGCCTGGTGGATCGGTGGGCGTCACTTCTTTTCATTTGGTTGTACTTACTGGGTGAGTGAATTTTTGTCATTTTTTTTCACTCAGACCGTTTTTTTTGTAAGGCTACGTGAGTGCGTGAATGTTAGTTTTTTGTCAAACAGCCCTCAGCGGTGGTCTGTTTCATCTGCAACACTCACTTTTGATTACATTGTGTTCAATTTATTATCAATACCTACATGTGGACATTTTGTAAGTTGTTGTCCGTTCATTCCTACTATCCCTTATTTTCCTTACCTACTCTTTCCAAAAGGAAAGATGTTACTCAGGAGAGGTGCCGTGACTTCACTCGAAACTTCTTAAAAGCTTTTTGTTCTTGTATGCCTAGAATGAACTTCTTTTTGCAGCGATTCTCAACTCTCCAACTCACTTACCGAGCGTTGTGTATTTGGCAAAGAAGTACGCTTGTATTTTCACTACGATCAATTTGCTTTTTTTCGCGATCATTATTAGCCTATTGTTCACGTTTAGACAATCACGGAGCTCTGTTGCGGCCTTAAATTTGTGATTTCGAAGGATGCTTTTTTCCAAGGTATTTTTCTTGATTGTTTTTATTTTGTGTATTCCCTTCCAATGCAACTTGAGCCCCTTTCTGTTCCCTTTGCCGCAGACTTTACCAAAAGTTTTGTTTATGCCATTTACTAGCTTTGTAAATTAAATAACGGATAAGTCTTATGCTAGGCTGATAGCCAGTAATTCGATTTCTCGCTCAGTGAACACCCTTGCCACAGAGAAGTTGTATGAAGAGGTACGAAGGCGCTGCATAGCCATCCTAGAACAGGAGGGCAAGCCATTGCACAGCGCCATCCTGCTGGACGTCTGCTGCGGTACTGGGACTATCGGTTTGTGCCTGGCAGACGTGAGTACATCTTAACATTAACCATTTCCCTGTAGCATGAGTATTTAGTGACACTGGCGCTTTCTCCATTATTCTCTCTACATTTGATGCGTAATCAAATCCTAGGATGTCCGCTGTCGAGTTCTAGTCTCATGTTTAAGGTTAGAATTTTCCAGTGACAAGTTTTTATTTATCATAGGGCAGGTAACCAATTCGACTTCCAACATATGACTTCAACATTAAAGTATTTATTTTGGTCGCACGTGTTTACTGAAGTGCGATGCAGGTTTATTGCTTTTCATTTGCAGTGCTTCGAAAAGGTAATTGGAGTTGAGCTGATGCCTTCAGCTATTGAAAACGCAAAAATGAACGCGAAGCTAAACGGTGCGTTTTTGGCATAACTGTAACGCTGCAGTGGTTGCTATTTTGTGTTAACTATGAACAGCCACTAGTTTGGACGTGCCAGTATTGTCGAATTGCCACAATTCGGACACCATTTTTTCATCATTTCAACTGTTTAGGTATTACAAATGCGCATTTCTATGCTGGGAAGGCTGAACTATTGTTGAAAGATCTTATGCGGAATCTACCAGAAGACAAAGAGATAATAGCTGTTCTGGATCCACCAAGGGCTGGTGTTAGTAAGTCATCCGTTGTTTGAAACTGAAAGTCAGCTAGTCCCAAACCATTCTTGTTTATAAGAGGTACAATAAATTCTTGGTGCACTGCTGAAATCAATCACCCCGGGTTCTGTTGCTCCTGTTAATTGCTACTTCCTATCCTGTTTTAAGGTTATTTACTAAATTATTGGACGAAGTCGATGACCATAAACCTTAATCTGGAAAATTTACTTAGTATACCCTCTCTGATTTTCGATAGGTCATAATAGCAATCTTAAAAGATTTATTTAATGTTAAAGCTTTAAACATAAGCTTATAACATAAATTAGAGTACTGAGTCCATGGAAGAAGTTTACCTACACTTTTGTATTTCCTTCCATGTCGTTTACTTATCCTTTAATCAAATTGCAAAATTCGCTTCACTCGGTATGCTTGTGTGCTGCTTAATCTTTACCACCCATGCAATTTTCTTCAAACTTCTTTGTTGTGGTTTAGCATTGCAAGTGATCTAGGGAATCACAAGTCTAATAAAAATAATTGACCGTTTTCTAAACTGATCCCTGCTTACTTTGAAGGGTGCATTTGTTTGATATTCACTTAATGATGCTGTACATTTTATTGATGCTTTTTAGGCCATGGGGTTATTGAGGCTATTCGTCGTTGTGAACGAGTTCAGCATTTGGTATTTGTGGCCTGTGACCTGTCGAGGGCTGTAACAAACTTTGAGGCGTACGTGGGCATCTCTTGCTACTCCAACTTTACTATATTACCATATATCTTCTTTCAGCCCACTTCTTTTCATGTGCTTTAAAAGTACACAGTCGCGGCTTGGACACCAGTTTCTGCCTTGCTTGATGCGAATAGTTAACCCCTGGTCTCTTTGATAGGTTTCAGAGTGCAGCAATGCGATTCTTCGTAGATCTACCTTAAATCTTAACAATAAGTCAATAGTCCGTGGCGTAGAATGGTAAACTCGACGGCTTGTTAGCTTATTTTTGATAGCATAAAAGGAAGATAACTGTAGCTGTTTTTAGGAATTTATAAATTTAATGGTGCAAATATCCTTTGATAACCATTTTGACCAACTTGATCCAAAATTTTTCAACTTGTAGATTTGCTCGTCCTCCTTCGAAAAAATATATCGGTGCACCATTTCTTCCGACAGTGGCAAGTTGCGTAGACCTCTTCCCACACACACCGGGCATTGAGATTGTTTTGTCGCTAAAGCGTCTTCCTCCTTCAGGTTGTGGTCATAACGATGACACTCCAGCTGAAAAGGCTGCTTTGTAGTGAATTCTTATTTTCGGGTCTGTTGTCAATTTTATGCCCAATCACCGAATATTTTGCAAAAGGACGCAATTAACTTATCCACCATCATTTACTTACCAATAGCTATACGCGTTTCTGCCGGTAGGTTCCTTAGTTCATTGTGGATGGTAGGAAATCTGCTAACGAATTGGTGACGGTTTAATATGCCTCGGGTGAATGTCTCAAATGCCGATCCCAGTCATTTTGGTGTTCCTGATACAGAGAGCTTTAAATGGGTTAGGTTAACTCAGCTGTTCCTTTACGGCTAACTGGGCATGGTTCTTACTTCCTGTCGGCTACATCACAATAGCTACAGGATGCTATTCTCAAGCATCCTAAAAATGGATGGCTCTTTCAGAGACTTTACCTGTAATGAAAGAACAGGAGAATACTAAGTTCTCTGCCATGGTGGTGGTTTTCAACAGCGTCATCGAGAAATGATTATTCTTCTTAATTTATTGTTACCAACTTGGGCATAGCCTTTACCCTCTTCCATATGTCAATTAAGAGGACGTCATTGACGATTCCTACATCGTCTGTTCTTCTCCGCAGTTGGCGCCTTGCATAAGAGCCGCACAGTATATCCACCATATTCAAATTGCTCTTTATTTCGTGGTAAACTATACCAGTGAGGGGGGAAACTACTTTGCACTTACAGAAGTGGGGCATCCCTGGAAAGCCAAGCCAACGAATTAATTACGGTCTGGGGGGAAAGAGGAGTCCCAAATTTAAACAAAACAGCGATGTGAAGTTATCCACCTACCTGCTTTAAAATTTTCAATTACTTAGTGCTTTGTGAAATGCTGCGCAACTGGTGGTCTTTTTTTTCTACCGGATCTAAAGGTTTACTTCGTATGTACTAATTTATATGCTGTGTTTAAGCAGTTGTCGTACCTTAATTCAAAACATTGCATTCTTAGTGCCTATGACTTGCAAAGCTGCTGCTTGAATCATCTTCGCTTTGTCCGATTTCTCATCAGCGTCGATTTTCCTTCACGATAATTCAGTTGCGAGAAAGGAATGCGAGTGTCAACGCACTACAATAGTGCGGGTGGTGAGATTGACATGTTGCCTCTTATTCTCATCGTCAAGGTCAGTGGAGGCGTAGATCTTCGGAGCTTTGCCAGTTTGCCGAGTGAGGTAACTTTGGTTGGCTGTGCGTTTAGCTACATCAAACTAGATGGCAACCTCCCACTATCCCCTTATATGTAATAGCAGCATATGTTCTTCCAAACTAGTCAGACTTTTTATGGCTTCAGAAAGGAGTCACGGGTAATTCAATGGATGCTTCGATGAATATAACACTCAGGTAACAAGGAACCTGTTTGTGCCACCATCGTTGCTAATCTGGCGTTGCCGATCCTCAAAGGGGATTTGAATTCTAATCCCCTGCAAACTTCGATGGTAATGAGGATCTAGCCCATTCTGGGTCTGTAGCCCGGAATAAAAACAAATACAGGATCTATCACGCTGCAGCTTAATCAATCACTTCGTCGAACTACGTCTCAGCAGTAATTCAGAATAAAACATTAGCTCTAGATGTGTTAGCTCTAAAAGAAACATCAAAGGTTGAAATTGGCAATTTTGAGCCAGTTTTCATAATCTGATGACAGTCAGAAAGAGTAGGAATTCGCCGATGCGCTCCTCACTTCCCTTTCTGGTGTAATACGTTTGTTGTTCGTTAGCCCCTCGATCAATGTCACTTTTGGCTTTATCGCTCAGATGCCGGCCGGGCTGGACCCGATACTTTCCGTACACGGGGTATAGATATTCTGTTCGAGCATTATGTATTTTTCCGACTTTGGAGGAGTTTTAGGACGCTATATTGGTGGCAGCAGGAAAAGAATTCAATTTTAAGGGATATTTATGCTTATTTGTACTGCTGACAGATAAAACTCAGCAGAGTGGAAGGAGTGCATACGCTATGGATGAGAAATTCTGATGACTCATAATAGAAGAGCTGAATACGATACCTTCCACGAGTAGCTATGCTGGCCCCGTGTTGTTTTCTAAAAAATTCTCAATAGCGTTTCTCCACAATACCATATATATAGACGCCAATGTGAAAAAACACAAAACCCATTCACGATGGAACGATGCTGTCTTCCGTATCCCCTACTTGTAAATCCGTATTTAGACTAGTAGACTAGACTAGGCGGAATTTTCCGCCTCAATTCAGTTTTCAAACCAGAAGAAGCTCCAGAACCAGTGGAAATACCGAGAGGGACCAACGACGTTGCGGTCAGGTATCGACTCAATCGCAAGAAGCTTTGATGGTTAGTATGGTTGGTTTATGGGTGTTTTCTTGCGGCACTAAATGGGTTATGCTGACTTACCCAGGGATGACGCTCAAAAGGAGAGAGGCGATAGGTAATACTTTGCTTGACTCCGGTTTCAATTAGGGTCACTTTGGTGGCGACTTTGCCTTCACTGAGTGAGCTAATCTCTAAAATCATTTTGGTAGCCCTAATCATCTCTGTATGCCCAGCATAGGTATTCTGTCCTAGTCCTGTCTTCTTCCGTCTTCAGAGTAATCGCGAGGTGCAACATCTGAATTCTTACCACTTTAACAAGAGGACTAGTTAGAGTCGACGATGTCCGCCTGATTGTATAGGTAGAATCAACTTGCAGTTTGTTGGGCAAAAGTCACATCTCAACGAACATATTACGCGTAAATTTTTAATAACTTAATGTTGAGCATTTAAAATTTACCGCACAGGCATTACCTGTTCGATTATGTTGTACTATAGTCTATGGTAGTAGTTATGCAAGCTTCATATATTTGGGTAAATATATGTTAACATCAAAATAAATTCATCAACTATGCCAAAATAGCCCGTATAGTTTGTTGGTCCAATTAGCCTCAACGTCCACGACTTTGTCAGACTGGTGGCTGCGTTTGAACGGCGCTTCAAGGTAGCAGTAGTTGCCTTTTATAATGCATTCGCAAGCCTACCTGCAAGTTTATGTTTGGATTTATGAGAATAGGTTAATTGATTTGGCTCTACAGCGTCTGGTTATATGCGGCTGCGTTGTCTTGAGATGGGTAGGCCGTATTTCTCGTCGGTTTATGAGGACTTCATATTTCTTGTAATGCTTGGGAGTAGATAAAATCTTTTGCGGTTATCAGCAAATGGTAGAATATGGCTTTGTTAGATCGGTCTCGCTGATGTGGAAACCCGTCAATGTGTGTTTGTTACTCCCATTTCGTTAATCTCTCGTGTTTTGATCAGTCATATCCGCATTTTGAATCTTGATCCTTGTCAACAACATTCGTTTTTACGAGCATTATTACGCTTTCTTTGAGTCTAACAGATTGATTCCTATTTCCTTTGTGTTTCACATTTTAAAACATCTATCTATGATTGTCAACTGGCTTGGCTAAAGTGTCTCTCGTGTGAATTCTTGGCATTTTAGCTTTCGCTTTGCAGGTTTCCAACTGAAATGCGACTTTGCTTCAAATGAAGCAACTTAGTGATGATTGGTACACCCTTGGGTCAAATTATTATAGGTAGATTTTTAATTATGCAATCTGACGCAAATGCTAGGCGGCTCACCTTATACAAGTTTGCTTTGACTGAGTTGCAAAACTTTAACGATTTCTTCATTGCCGTTGGTGGATGCGGTGGTCTCATTGCCTTCCTTCAAAAACCCAAGCATACTGGCAATCCTGTGCTCATTATTACTACTGCGGCTGGAAAAGCTTTTGCTGAAAACTTAGTGAGTTTGCCAACTTATACCAAAATGACCGTCTAGTGGAAGGACGCCCCTCCTGTAGCCGTGTCATGGTCAGATTCAGAGGAACTGGTTGTGGTTCAGAAGTCGGGCTACGTTACCATGCTCAATCTGAATGGTGCTTTCAAACGCCGTTTTGGTTTCGGAAAAGACACTGAAAATACCCAAATAATTGAAGCCAAATTCTTTTCGTATGAAGGAGTAAGTTGGGCTATTTGAACGATTTTCTTCACTTAGCGAACGGCGGTAGCTGTTATTACTGGAAGCTCGCAGATCTTTGTGGCCTCTAGTCTAGAACGACCACGGATCCTTGTCATATCCGTTGAAGTGCCCCTGACAAATAGGGCGTTCGTTTGGCAGGTGGTCACATCACCTGTGTCAGATGAAACTGGTGCTTTCAAGGGACCGTGGGTACTTTTGGCCGTGGACAAAGAAATTCACCGTATGGGTGTAGGCAAGGCAATGAAGGTACTATGATTTCATCATCAAAAGCATCGTCTTTGATTTTCGCTCTACACTGCAGGTTATTGTTTCCTGATGTAGTTCATAAACCATTCTACCGATAATTTACCACAAGGTCTTGATATTTCTGGCCACTTTTAATCATATTTCATGTTTTTAGTAAGCATTTTTACCATTTGTGCTGATGAACTCAAACGAAAACTCTATTAGTAAATTGGTTAAAGAAGGTTGAATTTTTATTGATACTAATATTTGCCTCTAAATAGTCGACCATTTTAAGGGTAAACTTTGGGCGAGTCGTTATGTTTAGCTGTATTCGTGCTGTTGCTAAATTCCACCCTTTTAATTAGAGTTCTCGTGTAGTTGAAAAGTTTGTATCCCCTTTTGGTGACCAGGTTGAAATCCAGAGTCAGAGTCGGCAAACCCGTTTCTCAGCCTACCACAAGATGGCCATCTCGCCAGATGAAGAACGAGTGGCATTCTACCTGGACAACGGTTTGTTATGTGTTGTTAACCTTGGTCCTGCCCTTGACGTTTTCATGGAGCTCGACTTCTCGGATCGCGCAGCGGTCTTGGGTAGTGGCAGCAACGGCAGTCACGTCTCCACCCTTCCCTCTGACATGGCCTGGCTCGACAACTCCACCGTTGCTCTGCAGTGGCGAAACCTTGTAGTCATCGCCGACATGGAAAAAAACGTCTACGAGCTCTTTTATCCCTCCTTTGTACATATTCAACCTGAGGCAAGTCGGACGTACCTTTTTACCTCGTGGTGGGCTTATGCCTTCTTCAAAGGTCTGTTTAAGTCACAGATCTTATTGTTGAACCCTTCATGAGCTGGACTACAATCGTATGAGACCATTCATCACTGCTTGCTTGCAGCATTTCAATTGATTGCATATTATCTTGGCAAACGCATAATTAGCTAGAATCTGTCAATCTAAGATCAAGGAGAACCAATCGCTCAATCACCCAGTAGTAAAGGCAAGGTAATTGTTGGCAGGTTTGCGTCATCATTTTCTATACCATAAAAACAACGCCAGTCCCCTAATGTTTTTCAATTTTAAATGACCAATAGCCATTCCCGTTATTGTTGTCTCAAATCTCGTTTGTAATACACAAAAGGATCGTAAACTTTACTCCCGTGCTTTTACTTACGTTTCATTGCGATTTCGATTGACTTCTGAGTGACGCTTTGAAATGAATCCGTGTCGTTGTGAAGTAAAGTCAACTACCTGGTGTGTTTCTTGGCCGAGTTATTGTTATCAACAGACAGTATGTATTAAATAAACTTGTATTTGTTAGGAAAGTATCATAACGTTTCAAATTTTATATTCTTTATTGTTCAAAGAAACCACTTTAGGACTAGGATTATGTGTAGCAGATCAACAGTAAGTACTTGCACTTCTGAGAAGATACTGAATGCTAGCTCTTGCTCTGCAAATATGGAGATTTCGATAAATAAATAATTCCTCGTTGGCACTTGCAGGTGGATGGTCTCCGAGTACTGACACCGACAACTCACGAAATAATTCAACGAGTGCCACAGGATCTGGAGGCCCTAGGTCGTATCGGGGCGTCCAGTTCGGCAGTTCTTCTGCTTTCCGCTTACCGAGAATGGGAGGCGGGCTCAGGTCGTGCGCACGAATTCCTCCGCCCCATTCACTCTGCTAGCCGCATGCATGATGCCGTCTCCGCTTGCCTGCGTTCCGCTGCTCAATGTGCCCCCGCCTCCGCCTCGGACGTTCAGCGGACTCTCCTAGAGGCCGCTCACTTCGGTCGCGGCTTCCTATCCATCATTCTCTCTGTCCCTGGCCCTGGCGCTAGGGACATTGATTGCTGCGCACTTGACAACCTGTGAGTCTTCAAACGCCATTTTTAGTTGTGGATTTGACAAGTTTAGACGTTGCTTCTTCCAGAGGTCAATGTGGTTTTTTTATTTGCATTCTAGGTCTGAGATGACAATTAAAATCACTACAATCTTGCGCCTGTTGAATAGCATTGCAGTCGAATGGATTGGGATGGCACTTACTTGGAAGCAATTTGAGTACCTTGGTCCCTCAAACCTTCTGAATCGCTTGCTTGCACGAAAGCACTACCCGCTCGCTGTTGAACTTGTCCGGGTCTATCAAAAGTTGTCCTCTAAAATTCCCGAACACATCCAGGTATTGCGCACAGTTCAGCACTCTTATTATTCTCACTTGACTTTAGGTGAAAAATCCCTACCCCAACCATGTTTAAACATTACATTTGGGGTGAAGTTGGAAGTATTCGTGTTGTCCATCCTATTCAATTCATTTGTACCTCGAAATCACGTTGATCTGTTATCATAGGTGAGGACGACAGGCATGACGCGAATCCTCCGTCATTGGGTGAAAAGTTTGCCAGCGCAGTCGGCCAATCCTTCCGATACGAATAATAGCGTACTGACACGTCGCCTCCTCGAGATAATCAGTCGCTGCGGTGGCAGTGGCAGCGGTGGTAATCGATGCGATTGTGGTGGGGGCGTGTCGTTCGCGGCGGTGGCGGAGACTGCAATCGAATGCGGTCGGTTGGCCCTGGCGGAACGTCTGTTAGAGCTAGAGCCCCGGATATCGGCGCAGATCGCGCTGCTGATGCGTCTACGCCGCTACGGTCACGCGCTGGCTCGTGCAGTGCAATCGGGTGATGCAGATCTCCTACTAGCGGGAGTGCTCCAGCCCCTACAGGAGGGCGAGGTGCGCATGGAGCCCACTGCACTAAGCCTCCTTCTGCGACAGCACCCCATCGCCCTTGCTCTTTACCGGCAGTACCTTGAAGGCGCAGGTGCAGGCAGTGTTACCGCATCGCGTCAACCTAGGGGCAAACTCGCCTCGCAAACCCTTGCTGTTCTCCAACAAGAAGACGATCCTGCTTTGGCCATCCAGAGAACTGTTCTCGAAGCATTTTCGTCCAAGGTGAAGTTTGGTGTCTTTGCCTTTATGGCATTGGATTTGCGATCATATTTCCCAAATAATGGCTACCCAGTTTATCCTTTTTACACCATTTAATCGTAAAAGCGTGAATTTTAAGAATCCAATTTTGGCGATTGAATTACATTTTTTGAACCTATTCAAACGTTACTGTCACGATGGAACGGTGAGTTAACAAATTCGCCTGGCCATAGCCTTTTTAGAATAGCGCTCTTTCACCGTTAGAAAGGGTTAAGTTGGGGGAAGGATTGTTTTGTTTATTAGCCATTGAAAAAGACTGCCTCAGGTTAATCACATTACTCCTTGAGGGGGTTACTACGCCCATCTGGCAGTGTGCACGATAGCCCTTCAGTGGTTCACCTTTTTGCGTCCAGTTGATTTCAATTTAATGAACTTCTTCATTTGTCCCTTAGGATTCTGCACATCGATCTTCCTTGCTACTGAAGGCGAGAGACTCCTACCAGCAAATAAAGGCCGACTTTCTCTCACATGTAAGTATACCATTACGGCAATGCAATGGATTTTCGGTATCGAGTGAAATTTTTAATAAACCAGCTGACACAGCTAATGCAGAGCTGTTAATCCCAGTAAAATTGTCTAATGCTGCATGCCCTTTCCTGCCCCGCAGACCTGTGAGGAGGCGGCCAAGTTGATCAACTTTCATAGACGCTTAGAGGAGCAGCAGGTGACAGCACCGTACTTTCATTTGGACAATCGCGCATCTGGGTCGCAAGTTCTGCCACGAGTGCTTGAGGCAGCAGCCTTCCGGTGGCAGGGTGCCTCTGTCAACGCTACCTACGCTCGCCTCGTGGCTGCTGGGTCCCAGCTCACGGAGCGGCTGGCTGACCAGGTGCGGCGTGAGTTCAAGATCCCGGAGAAGAGGGTGGCTTACTTGCGCCTCATCGGACTTGCACTCTCCACTAACGTCGATGTTTCATGGGCCGAAATTGAGCGAATGGCCTTTGCTAAGCGACCCCCCATTCAGCTAGAAGTAAGCAACAGCCGCATAAATTTAAGCCTACTGGTAACTTTTGAGTATGTGGGTAAATTGCTGTGCCTTGTAGGTGTTTGTCAAGGTTCACGTGGACGCCGGTCGTCTGCAACAGGCGGCTGATATAATTGAGAAATTGCCTTTGGAACAAAGGATACGATCTCTTATCCTGATCGGGTAGGACTGAAATGCACAGCTATTTGAGCGATGCGTCTCTGTAGGTACTTATCACAAACGCTCACTTCTTTTCAACTTGTAGGCAAAGTCAGGAGGCTATTGATCTGGCAGTGCAGGAGCGATCTGAATCAATGCTTTATCTAATTCAACGTCTTCTAATTAAAACTGATCGTGCCACAGCTGATCAGGTTGGGCGGATTCGTTCACAACTTTCATCGTGATTTTCATGATGTCTTCTGATTTAATCATGTTTTTTTTACATAATTTAGTTTCTTTGCGACGCCAATTTGTCATCATATTTAAGGGTCGAACCTACAATTGAACGGAGTTCTGACGTAGCCTATCAGTGCTCTTGTCTTTTATTGTGCGCATGGTTTTACATGTTTGGGACGTTTGCCTGGAATTTCGAGGTAGTTCGTTACAGTGGCACAAATATGCAGTCGTACCAGGACAATTGAATATTTAATCAACCTGAAAGGTTATCGGCCGCCATATTTGAGGTCAGATAGTTATAGCTTCAGGATAATTCTGGCCCGTAGCATAATTCTTGTTGTGCTGCAGAGCATCTAATTTAATGTTTTACTATTGGAAGTGCTTTGTATTTTTCCGCTGTCATACTTTTTGGAGTTCGCTGCCATCTATCAAAAGTTAATTTGGTGCATTGACAATTATGTGGTTGTGAATGGTATTTTAGAAACTCAGTAAAGTTTCGCCTTTCTGGGCGCAATAACCGATTGTTCAACTATTAGTGACTCCATTACCAGGTTAGCCAAATATACCACCTAACAGTTAGTAAGTAGTCCCCGTGAACTTTTATTGAAGATTTTCCTACCGCCTGGCTTCTTACATTTATGGATTTATTAGCCCCATACTAACCAAGAATCCGACTGAGATGGTGTATTATAATATCTGTTTCGATGGTCAGGTTGAGTGACCTCAATGCCGCCTCCGGGTTGCCTACGCTACCAACGTTTTCAAAGTCACGTTCCGCTAGGTTCGACATAGCCTGCGGGTTGTCGTTTACTTGGAATGCGGCCCGTTTATAGTCGTTTACATCCGCAAAAGGACAAAAGCGAACATTTCAAATAAGTCCATCGACACCCACACTGACATGAGAAATGGCTTATCCGTTTATCGCTTGCATGATTATTGTTGCCATGGCGGACCTGTTCATGTCATTTTGGTATCTGTGACTCGCCGCATAAACTCTTTTGTCGGTTTCGAGTCCTGAAGAAACACAGAATTTGCACTAATTGGAATAGCGTCGACTACTTACGTCATAAGCTTAGTTGATTACGTCTGGTCATGACGCTGGTGTTTCTCCGAATTCAAAAAAAGTAGTAGTTTGAGTTCCATCAATGGTGACTTTGGAAACGGTATCATTATTACTATTTAACTTCAGCATTTGCACTCACAAACTTGATATCATTATTTTAATAATTCAATTCCTGCTGTAGGATGCAAATACTAGATTTGGTTGGGTTCTATTTTGTGTAATTCATTTGTGGTGGCTGCCATTCTGAAATTGGGCAAAATACTGGGCTTCAAGCCGATACTATGAAATGATCATTAGATGGCATGGCAAGGCCAAACGGCCACTGCTGGAATGCGTTTCGAAGCAGCTCCCATACGAAGATCTCATTGGGAGGAGACTGCAGCTCGGACTTACGAATTCTCGGTTTCGTTTACGACGTTTAATTGCAAAAGCTGTATCACTTAATGGAGCTAAGAGCCTATGGCAATAATTATTTACGGAGTAATTCTCGATGGACGTTTTGATCTGAAAGTTGCAGCATCCTTGTGTAAGCTCTGAAAGCATATCAAAAGGGAGACGTCTAACTTGCCTTTCGGTATGACTTTTCAGCATCAGTATTGGAAATGTGCCGAAGAAAACGCGATGATAGAATACCAGAGTCCCAATTCCTACTCTTAGTTCGTCATACTGGTTCTCGATAAGGTGCATATGCAAACAGAACTTTAAAGGAAAAGATGATTTAAATTTCTTCTTGTGGATTTTAACGAAAACTTTGTGAGGAATTTGTCATTCACCTACCAACGTCGTGATCGAGGTAAAATTACTAATGCTGGAGATGGGTCGTGACAAAGCTAAATTCACAGAACAAGCATTCAAAATTGATACTTCGTTGAGCAGTTAATGCCTATATATAGCTTATTAACTAGTCTTCTTTGTAAGAATATCCATGCTTCGGAGGTAATCATTCAATGGGATTTCAAATTCCAGCACTTGCGTGTGTGAATCGGACATTTTTTGGCCTTCCCTCAATTGGTACAGACGAACCGCAACTGGCATTCGTCGCGCAGGCCACTGCATGCCTTTGCGCACGGCACTTGTGTGGCACTTTGTCAGGAAGCGCGGTCATTCTTAGCTCCGGCGTGCTGTGACCGGTGGAGCCAAACCAGAAGGTACCGTTGGACATTAGTTGCTACCTTGGTGGTCATTAATAAATTTTAACCGGTTGATTCAATGTGACACCTGCGCGTTGTCAACACTTTTCTCGACGGCGTCCACAGAAACCTCTTGCATCTTTGTTTTGGCTGAGAATTACGTGTGACATTATGCACTCTTGGGAGCATAGTAAATTTTATTATTGTCAAAGTGTTGGATTGCCTTCATTGTCAATACAACCAAAAGAAGTGCTGACGACCGCGAATATAATGGCCTAAATTGAAGAGGGGTGGGCCACCATAGCATTTATCTGCTGGCACCTGCCTTTGATGTAGAAAATGAGCCTGGCGTGCGGCGGGTGCCACGACACTCACATGCCCCCACCCCGCCTCCGCACCCACCCCACCCCCGACAGCAGGAATCGATAAGCGCCTTTTCGTGCAAAGCGAGGGCGGCAACTGCATAGAGTTGCTATTCCGTGCGTATTCCAATTTGCAAACTGTGCATTCTGTCAACAATACGCTCCTGTAGTCTTCTGTCATCCTGACCTAAGTTAGTGGTGGTCATCGGCAATTTTAGACTGAAGCTGCAGTTATCACAAGCAGTGCTGTGAAAGGGTCCCGCAAATGCAATGCAGATCACAAGCTGTAGTCATGATGAGACAGACTAATTTGGTGGACGACTAAAACAGTTAACACATGGTCATATTTGCGTAAGACTTGTCGAAACATGCTTATTCACTAACTTTTTCGTAGTTAACGCAAGCTAGGCGTTTAACACGTTTGATTATGGTAACGCTAATTTTCGCTGTAAATAACAAAATATTCCATCACTATTGACAGTGCTTTCACCAAGCTTTTTTGTGGATGTGTTAAAGCACACACGTGTCAAAATAGAACACAAAGGTATTTGCGTACCGGTTACGCTTATACAAAACTGCAATCCTTTAAAACCTTGAAGCCAGCGTCATGTGTTGCAACGCCTTAATCGCGCTTGAGGTGCTTGGATGAGCACTTATAATACTACTATGACTAGCGGCGCTCATTACAGAGCACTGCAGACTTTCAAGAGGAAGTACGCATTTTGGCATAACACTTTGCAACCTGTAACATGGTAAGTATGCGGCACAAAATACTGAAACACTTTCCGGATCCCCATTGGCTGCTTTATGGTAAGCAAGTCCCTTGCGGTGGGGTGTGACAAACTTTGTGTCTGAGAATTGTCGGTTATTGCTGTGCTTATAACATCGAGCAGATAAGGGCAAAAAAATTAAATAGTGTTTTTGGAATGGAATGTTTGAGTAAAAGCAGGGTAACGAAAATCTCAAAATGGCATTCCAATTTTTCTACATTAAATGTGGTTCTGTGCATTAAAAAAGGATTACTTTAAAAGCTGAAGATGGTCATCTAAATTCAATGGTTGATTGCTACAAGTCGTCAGATGTGTTTTTCTATTCTCCATCCTGATTGCGCAAAATGATGCAAAATTGATAGGCCTTGGACCCCAGGAGTTAGAATTTTAGTGAATGCAAACGTTAAAGGCAGTGGTATTAAGAGGAGTAAAGTGATTCAGTGGACATCTAAGAGCCTTAGAACCACAGTAATAGCGCCACCCCCTGTCCCTGAGTGAAGCCACTCGGAGCCACTCCGAGGCTCCCACTCATGTCAACGTTTGCCGACTTGCGTGGTGTATGTAACAGTGATCGGTCAGCGGCTTGACCCAGTCTTGCAGCCCCACAAGCAAAACACCAACAGCGGCTTTGAGTTCACTGCCTTTTAATGCCCAAGGCTATGCAATTCCAAGCGGGTTACTACCGCTGAACCATTTTGTGATGCAGGTCCCGATGTGAGCATCCTTGATTGTCTGGCGATTTAAAAGGCCAAATAATATAAATTGAGGCTCTTAACCACAAATTTTCCATATAAATTGTAGCAGCAAAGTACGAACTGGGAATAAAGTGGGCCGAAATTGATTCAAGGCTTAGCAGCAAAGGCCAACGACGCAACACTCTGCTAAAAGGTATTGAATGCAGTTCCTCTGACAACTATAAAGTGCACGATTCTCTTGTGAAAAAATGTTTACAAAAGTTTTCTGTCGTTCCAAGCATTTTAAGATGAAACCGAATAGTCTTAGACTTTTTTATCCAAAGATCAGATTAATTCCGTATGCGCCTGTCATAGCGCTAAGGGGAGGGCAGCAGCTTTGGGTAGGTGTTAACTTCTGGTTCTCAACTTCCACAATTTCGAAGGGACTTGTTTCTCTTTGCCTCTTCAATAGGGCTCAGGTTAAATAAGACTCAATCTTTAATCAAAACAAACGTTGGATGTACTTTTGATTAAAGTTCGTTTCAGCAGAATTTCGTTCGCTGCGCGTTTGACGCTAGGATAATCACGAGATCACCCTAACTTTTAATTAAACGTGCTTAAGTCTATGAAATTAGCATTACACAAAGTCGCTATTGTGCTCAAAATCTCCATTCGACATTCTTAAATTTGTCAGTTTGTAGACATAATTTTGGATCATTACGCATTTGTTGCGCTTCCTCTACTGCTGCTATGCTCTACTGAGGGTGTCTAGCGCAATTTTAATTTTTAAATTTTTTAAGTTGAACGATTTTGTCAAACACGTTTCATTGAGGTCGAGAGTTTTGGCTCTAGTAACTGCACTTTCCAGCATGTTTATGTCAACCTGCAGGGACTACTTTCAACTTCTACTTGTGAGGAGATTGAAATAGAGTCCACACTTCGGGACGTTGGTAATCAAAGGTACGAATATACACGAATAGGCAATGGCGTTTTTACGCCCTTGCAAGTAGGAGTCCTCATGTCGGCTGCTATAAATTTAATGCCTGCACTTTAAGAGTAAGCCAAGGTCAAATGAATACCGACATTATTTCCGAAGCAATCCGGCCTTGATGAGCTAATGTGATGCGAATTTCTTTTGCATTTCTTTGAATGATTGAATAACAAGTAGCGAGGATCGGTACATCTGAAACATTTCATCCTCTTTTATTGTAACTCATATCACTATAGCAAGGAGTAACTTCAACGATAGATGACGATACACTCCAAGCATATTGTGTTCGAGCACATCTTTTAGAGGTAAAACTAACAAAAAATTCAAGTCTAACGGAATAATAACAGTAGACCAAAATGAAGTACGATTCCCCCTACAAGACTTAGATAATAGTGACAAAGTTTGCAGACGTCAAGCGAAGAGGTTTCTCTGAACCCTAATAAGTTAGCGATCCATCACTTTGGCATGTATAAAACTAAGAGCATTTGCAATCCATCATTCAACGCTCACCACGGGTAGACATGCAACAGTTGTATTGCGACGTGCAAAAGGAGTGGTAACAGGTTTGAACTTCATTGCTATATCCTTGGTCATAAACCAGCACGGCATGAATGTTGGATCAGGCGACTGCTGAACCACCTGAAGTCGTTAAATTAGAATAAATCTAAACAGGATTTGGTTTCCAATGCTAATGCAATCAGGTTTTATCAATTATGAAGGCTACAAAAGCACTCAATGGAATTCTAGTTTTAGCTTTCACGTGGTAAAAATTTCAAAAGTAGCTGAAATTGTATGTTACGCCTGTTTATAAATGGGATAGCGCCCTTTTTACTCCATGGAATTCTTCAAATATTTATGATGATAAAATAATAATGATGCAATAGAGGGCAGAATTCCGAACAAAAAAGTACTTGCCAATGTGGCTAGAGTGCTCAGAAAGTTGAAAGGCCGAGCCACTGACCGAGTTGCATAAAACCCATCTCATTGACTGTGCAACTGTAATTTTGCACTTCCATTAACATTTCGATGTTGCTTGGTGCCGCTCCCTTGCAAGTAACGCTGGATTTCGCTGTGTCGAATGCCATTTGCGATGGTAGCAGACTAGTCTACATTAGTTGGAATGTCATTGTTTATGCTGAGTCATGGCAGTGCCAAACGAATTTGATGTGTTGACGTTAATTAAATAGTATGTCAGGTGTTAGCGCCGAGCAGCACATGTCTCAACCAGGGCAGAGGAATGTTTAGACTTCACTTCAAGAAATTCTAGCAGAATGTATGACTGAATAGTTATATTTACCACTAAATACCTAGATAAGGGAACTCAACCTCACAACTTTGTCTTGTATCTTTGTGCCATAAACTAGATCCCTAAAGAAGACGGCATAATGCAGTCCCATTTATGTATTGAGAATGTAATACAGTTTAAGAGAACATGCGTTACTTTAATGCAGCATTCTTGTCTACTTCCCTGAGCGGCACAATGTCGTGCTTGATATACAGTGTAGAAACTCGTCGGTGCGGTGTGCCACCGAACGGCTTCTAACCTGACACTAATAAGTTACTTGAGTAGGTGACGGGGCGGTCAAAGGGTAGGCCTGCACGATGTAACAAAACTGTTGCGGTGAGAATCATTGTAGTTTGACTGCCACTGTTCATCCGGCGCACCTTAAGCTCTAGACACAGCAGCGTACCTGTCCACCCAAATGGGCCGCCACTGAATAATAAATTTGATAATGCTACATAAATTACCATTAACGATGAAACTAAGTTAAATGCGTTTTGGATAAAATGAATCCTGATAGTTTTAATTGTCATTGCTGTGGTCCCTCACTCAACCATGACGTTTTGCGCAAGCACAAGTGGAAGACTTTGTTTTTTGCCAAGATTTAAAGCCAGAATTTGATTGATTTAGATCACGAAGGCGAAAAAAATTCCGTTAGTTATTAAGGCAATAAGGTCAACATTGTCATTCACATTTACAAACTTCACTTACAAACTTACCTAGTCGTTCTCCTCTAATTCCATTTAAATGACTGGCCGAAAATGCGCATGAGAAAACTAAGACGCGACAAACCGAAAACACGTGTAGCGCATACGCTGTGGGTGTTTGGGTGCGACGTTTCCGACCCCTCACAAGTCGATTATTTTAAATACTCTTTCAACTCAAGCCAAGCCAATAGGAACTTCTTTTATTACTGTTTCTTTAAACCACTAAAACTGTACTGCAAAATAACCCTCTAATCCATTAGGAGCCCTAGAAATAGAAACTACTCCCCGTTCTTCAGAAAATGAGACTATCTTAGCAACTAATTATCGGAGGAATTATCTAGCTCAGAATCTTAAAGGCAAACCTCCTATCGAAAACTTAAAACCATGAATATAACCCACAGGACCTTTTTTCAGGTTAGAAACGGGACCACTTCATTCCATGCTTTGTATAACTGTACAATTTAAGTATACCGTTCTTCTCCGTACGGCTCTCTAAATTACTTCGAATGCGCAATGCAAGTCGACGTTCGTGTATGCACTTGAGTGCAGTTAACTGACGTCTTGACTTTTTATTCGTCCACGGAAGGACACCCCTGACAGCGTCCAATCCGAGGCGCGCCTTCATCATGAACTCTAATCAGGGGTCATCGATTTTTTTCGATCGAATATGTGGCCACGCCTCGTGCCTTTTAAAGCGCCGATTAGAGTTCACATTGCCGCACTGCGAAACATTGTTCGCATGCTAGTCATTCATACATTAATTAGGGTACCAGTTGGTACGTGGGCTCGGTACGTCAATTTTGGTTTGTCGAGTTTTATAATGGATGCAAGCACTATATGGTCGATGAGTGAAGACTTTAAGAGATTTCTGATAGAAGATCCTGCTATTTCTTCTGATGGAGATGTATCGTTTAGGATTAATGGTGAGTCCCTCGTTACACCTCCATTAAACTGAAAACTTTATAAGGTGGCACATTTAAAGCTCTCTTGCGCCCTTGTATGCGCTTATGCAAAATTATCGTTCTATACCGTTTTCTTATCCCTTACAAAGCCATCACACTCGCCCAAGAAATCTTCCACATTAACTTTTCCTAAAAGTGCAAGCCTCTGTACCTCCTGATAGTAAGCTATTTGGAGTGCGTGATTTGTCATACATGGCACGGGGCTCTCTTGCCTTCGGGCATAGGTTATTTGTGGCTCTGCCAAGTGAACGGTTTCACAGTACACTTATTAGACCATTTCGCAAAGTGTAAAGTTGGCAGAGTAACGGCTTCTGTGACCAAATTAAAGTTTAACTGAAACAGAAGAGTGACTCGAATGCTCGATCAGCTAGATACACATATTTGTTTGCATCTGTTTCCTGCTTCTTTATTATTTGTTAGAAGATTTAATGCGACCTCAACTCAAACTCGTACAACTTCTTACATTATAAACGCCAATGCGTAGAACCCGCCTTTTTTCAGCTTTCTGCACTTTAAATATACGTCATCAAAGTAGTGAATCATACGCGGGTGCCAACTCTAGCTCCGCTGTGCGCAAGCGCCAGCACGGGCTGATTGAGACCCGCACGCACTTGGTGCGCTTCGTGCGCGTAAACACACATACGCACTGATCAAAATTATCCAATCAGCGACTTAAAGCGTCGGAAGGCGCGCGCAATTAAAATGTAACCACAGCGCATACCTTTGCTTTAGTTGAAACCAACGCTGCCAGCACTAACACCACTGGTGCAGAGAGCTTACTTGAAAAGGAGAACGGTTCCGGCGTTGATATTAATCCAAGGCTACTGGAGACTGGCAGTCACCCTGACAATCGGAGATCAATAACCAAAAGCAACATAGAAGCGCCTACAGGAGCGTGCCTTGCTGGCAATCACACGATGCAGCATTTGGTTCGAAGACTGCCACAGTTTGACCATTTGTCTTCGTCCTGCAGCACCGACGCATTAACAGTTGAAAGCGGATTCTACACATCAGGGAATTCCTTCCATTCTGAATCATGCACCGGATCCATCAGCTTCGGGACGGATGTATCCTCACCCAGCCCAAAGTTACACAGCAGTCCATTTGAAGGACGTCAGCAACAGAATAGTATACGGAATAACAATCGGAGTACAAATGAACGGTTCTTTCAAAAATATGGTCACACCGTCATCACAGATACCGATGGGCGTCAAGGTTCCGAGTTTCAGGAACCGAAGGGCATTTTTCGAGGTGACTCTAATGCACTGAATTCACCAATCGAGAATCCATACCCTGTTTGCACTAACCGTCTCACCATTGCCTCAAATCCACCGTGCACAAATTCTCAAAATTTTTTGAATTTGGCTGCTGGTCAGCCAAGTACAACTGCCAACGAATTCATGTCCTATCCATCAATTCCCATTACTTCCTCACGAACAGGCCAAGATCAGGTATTGGACCAAAATTTGGTCTCAGCAGCTAAATACGTATATGAGCTGACAGATGGAAGTAGCAGACCCGCTAGTCGAGCATCCAGTAGCTCTCGTGAGCCGGAAGCTAATAACACCAACAGTGCTGGAAATAACTATAACCATTTTGATGAAACTGAGACGATCAAAGCACCCGTATTGGAAGTTTCGGGTAATGGCACAGGGATGCCAACGGTTACAACTACTCCGGCAGCAGGCACTGATGAAAACCAAGCCAAACGGGCAACTGTGGGACCAAACTCGATTCAGCAAATTAGCGAAGAGTCACGACCTGAACGGCTGCCCTTTAATGGCCAGGATCCTCCTCAACCGGTCAATTCAGCAGTCCTAGATGATATTGCCTTGGCAGCACAACTCAGTCAGCTGGCTTTAAACTACTCAGGACACAATGGTAAGTGGTGAATACAATTTTCATTTCAGTGTTCATTAAAAGCAGGTGTTCAAAATGGGCATTTGCATGCATCTAAATGGTGTTGCAAAAAGCATGCCTAAAAATGTCCAGAATGTGCAGAAAGAGTACATTTTATATTGCTGTACGCCAATAGTTAAAAAGTTTCAGTTTTCATTGTATCGTTTTTGTCTGCACTCCGCCATTTACTCCATGCGCTTGTAAATACTCGGTCTGCATTAGTCCATTTGATTTAACCTGACTACCAACATGTTTTTGTACCAGTTGGTCCAATTCTATTTTGTGGCATGGGTCTTGTAATTTTGTTGCATTTTGCAATGAACTGTCACACGTGTCCTTTGGTTTAGCCGTTAATCTACCAAACTTTTCATTTCATTTAGGGGCGGTGAGGTCAATGGATCATAATGTCTAGAGTTTGAAAAGGGCTGTTAATAACGTAAGGTCAAAATTCAATGCTGTGAATGCAGTGTTTTTGGAAGGCTTTTGACACCACTTCGTCCTTTTTAGTTAGGCTGAAGACATTGAGAACATATTAATGATCACCAGATGAACTCCAACCCGAAAACTGATTTCGTCATACTTTGTATACATTGTTGCAATAGGTCAAATAGTTTTACTGCATGTTGGGGTCACTTTTATCCTACCTTAATCGATCAATTTTTAATGAAGTTGCAACGAAGTTCCTCTTTCCTATTCCTCAGATCCAAATTCAGGTCAGCTCATTAACATAATACTTCATCTGCTGGCGAACTCAACAAACGCAAGCTCGTCGACTCGACCGATTTCAGCACCCAATGAAGCCATGCAATCACTAAATGACTGGGGTTCATTTAGCTCCAACCCACGAGCTTGTCAAGTTCCATCGTTAGCGTCAGCGAATAACCTTTTATCCAATCAACTGTTCAGTTTACTCGTCAGTCTCGGCAAAGTTAATCCTGCTCTTTTGAGTGCTCTCCTTTTGTGTATCGAGAATGGACAGACCGATGCGCAACAGATTCTGCTCAAACTGCTGACCAATAAGCTAAGTATATCTAACAATGGGCCTGGCAACCTTAGCTTCCTATCTACCATTGGAAGCTTGCTCTCAACAGAAGCCGTGAGGAATAACAGCGAATTAATGGATGCATTGACCTCCCAGCTTACAGCATATGCTGCCAGGTTTGATAGCGGTAAGGCCCTGCAGTCGAATGGGTATCATTATCCGCCGATGACACCCGGCAGACATCACGTTCGTCAGTCAACGAATTTCGGCAATGAGTCTCCATTTCCCTCACCCTATTATCGAATGCACATCAATGACGGGCCACATTCTGTCGGGCAATGTTGCAATCGTCAGGGGAACCTTGAGGGCGATATTGACCGCGCTGCTACAATTTACAGAAATTCGGCTAGTAAGCTCATTGAGTACCATTAAGAAACTTGTATGCTCCCCAATTTCACGTTCACTCTGATTGTTTATGCTTGTCAGGCAACGCTTCCCAAAAATTAGAGACAATTCATCGCTGGAGCGGAAAGCTACCAATGAGAAATTACAACTCCATGTGCTTCTCCAGAAAAGTTTTCCTCGGCGGGGTACCGTGGGACAGTACGAGTGATGATCTCATCAACACTTTCTCCCAATTCGGGAATGTTTCAGTCCTCTGGCCACAGAAAGATGGTGGCTATATCACCCACCATCACAACAATGACATAGGAATTGACCGGTCCATTTCCGTTGCTCCAAAGGGATACTGCTACCTGCTGTTTGAGCATGAATCCTGTGTTGCCGAACTTTTGACAAAGTGCACACGAGATGCATCAAATGGTGGCGAATACTTTAAACTTTCATCTCCCAAGTTCAAATCGAAGAGTGTTCAAGTGAGTCTAACTCCACTTGCTTTGAATGTCCCAGATTGTTATAGTAGCCCTGGGGCTTCAAAAAAGTAAATACAAACTCAAGGGGAGAGTTAGCACATTATCGAATCATGCATTCTCTAAAATGAATTCAAAACCAGTACTATACGCATTGAGTTGTTTGAACTATTTAAATGTTGTACTCCACTGTATAAATATTTGCTCAAAACTCATGGTGTGTAAATGCTCAACGTAGGCTGTGACATTCTCTCTTCTACCGACCAGTGACTCACCTTGAGCTTGTCGGAGTGTGTTTTGCGACTAGCGTCTGTCATGACATGCGGGAACGCTGGCTAAGTGTAAAATGGTGATATCCCGCAATAATGCGCTAAGGCGGAAACAAAAGTCTGAACAAATTCTGCGCAATTAGAGCAAATGATTAGCTTTCCTGACAGGGTATGTATCATTATGGACCATCAATTTCAAGATGCTCTTTTGTATAACTAACGTATGCACGGAATGTGGATTTGGGTAATTGCGTAATGTTCTCAGAAATTCTCTTTGAATTATTACATTATTGTTCACCGATGACTGTACTGTTACAGCTTTAAGTAGCGGCAAGACTTAACAAATGCAAAGTATGGACACTAGTTGGGGACCTTTTTTCTCGTTTACCGACTATTTACTCCCCCTTACTTGCCATCCTTATCTATTTAATCATCTTATTTTGTTATATTTGAAGGTTATCCCATGGGTGATTAGCGACAGCCAATTCAGTTGTGGGGGCGGTCAGTCCAGTTCGCAATTCACATACACCGTATTTGTTGGCGCTCTTCATGGAATGATCACTGCTGAAGCGCTCGCTTCCATCATGAATGAATTATTCGGAAACGTTATTTTTGCTGCATTAGATACTGACAAACACAAGTATCCCATAGGTGAGTTCAAGTTCCTTAATACTAGCTGGTGTAGAATTGTTTGGTACTTTAATTTTCTCAATGGTTTTGTGATTTTGCGCCCTCCAGGCCAGTTCGACGAAATGATTGCGTCAATACTAAAAAGTTGTTTGTATAAATTAGGCCGCCATAGTTTAGTCAACTGGCGCTATAACTTCAGTTAAAATTCAGAGCAAGTTAGTTCTGAAGGCCAAATGGGACATCGAGGATGAGTGAATTTTAGTTAAACCCATAAAATACCTGGTATTTTAATCTACCCTATTACGTGGATAAAGTCCTTTCGATTATGTGTAACCGCAGTAGGCTGTACGTTGCAGCTCATGGTCTGGCTCTCTTGGATTTAAATAACTGGAAACGCACGATATCCGTAAATGGTAATGTGTGCAAACCAATTTGACAGATTATTATTTTATGCATTTACGAACCCTCCACTTTTGCGCCGGTCTGATTTTAAACCCAACGTGAATTCTCGTGGATGTAAAATTAGATTGAACAACAGGGAGATTATGCAATATTAAATTAAATATTCATAATTAAATTTGGGTTTTAAGGCTTATAGAGGTAAAATCGTCTAGAGCCATGGATGAATTACAGAATTTAGGTAATATATTTTGTTTATTAGTAGACAGGTCATTAAATGGGTGAGAGCCTGCGTTATTGTCAAAATACATTAAGTATTAGGCCTCCGCATGTATCGACTGTGGCCTCAACAACTTGGTTGTGCCATAAGTAACTCGGATTGGTTTTATGTTTAAGGTTCTGGCCGTGTCGTCTTTCGTAACCATGCCAGTTACATGCGTGCTGTGACTGCGAATTTCGTGGAGATTCGCACACCAAAATTCACGAAGACCATCCAAATTGACCCTTTCCTCGAGGACTCACTTTGTGATACCTGCCATCTTTTACCTGGTGTTTATTTCTGTCGCTCACTGGACTGCTTTCAATACTTTTGTCCTGCTTGCTGGCAGAAATGGCACAGTGCTAGCCAAACAAACCACAAACCCCTCCGTCGAAGTCTCAAGCTCAACACGGAACGTGCTTAGCCAGTGCTATCACAGCTATCAACATGAATTTGTTTTTCACTTTCGTTGTCTGACCTCATTTTGATTTTACTGGACATGTGTTACCACTTTTGCAGTCTTTTGTGTGTAAATTTTTGCTTCATTTTTCATGAACCACTTTCATTCCGCTAGTGAAGTGTCATTCAACACATGGAGGGCTATTCGATTAAGGACAGCAAAGACCAAATATTTTCCTACTTTGTTTTACCAACGAAATACTTTTACTGGCTTGACAATTCGTCAAAAAGAAGGGTCTCCAATATGCGACTTATCTGTATTTGTTTTGATTACTTATCTTCCTATCCTCCACCGACTCTCCTCCCTACTCATTCTTCCCGCACTCCCGTTTTACGATTGGAACACAAACATTCCCGCTTATTCAACAAATCTTGTTGTCAACCCTTTTTATAAACGACCCCATTTATCTATCCACCACTTTATCTTGCTAAAAAACAAAATCACATGTATTTCTGTGATATGGCTATCTCAATGAAAGTTTTAAGAATCGAAGGCTTCGAATTGTGCATCGCTGAATCTGCGTGGTCTCCACTGAAATTACAAACGTTTTACAAATTGGCTGAAATGGTTCATCACAGGAGATATTGTGACACTGAGCTATGCATTTGAATCCGCCTATGTTGCGGTATTTTGTGTAATTAAACCTGCTTAAAGACGCTCTAAAATTACACTGTCATGAAGTTTTTATGCAAGAATAACTACCTTTTACCAAATTAGGTCCTGCACCAACCTTAGCCGTAAACCGTGGCGCGCCCAAGTTTATATTCACATGGGCTTTTGATGTTTAAGCATCTATGTTAGGAGATCAACCGGTGGCCCCAATCCGTTCAACAGGAAGCCAGGCTCAACCATGGGGGAGCGCTACGACGACCTGTGGGGAGTGATTGTGATTCGTTAGAGGGTACCAACGGAGCAGGACTGGCGGCCAGGGGCGCAATCATACCGATTCGCTGAATTGCATCAAGTTCTGCGGCGTTGTTACTAAGCTGCAATTGACATTCCTCGGCTTACTAGTTCTCGCTTTTAATAATAAGATACGGTTTAATCTGAACACCTGCATTAAGGAAAGCAGTTCTATGCATTCTGGTCCTCGTGTTCTTTCAGCAAAGCACTTTGTTAGGTAGTAATAGTGCTTCATTTTTTAAAGGACTACTTAATGGGGGATTTTGAGATCAATGATAAAGATCTACATGCATTATGGTAGCCCCTTACTGCAGTACTTTGATTTTGTGTCCATTTTAACATAAATTCAACGTTGTTACCGACTGCGTGAGTAGGTCTTAGTGCTAGACCATTTTTTGGGCCATTTTTCAATCTCTAACTGACTGCACTAACGGCATCGCTGCACCAGTGCGTTGCACTACGGTAAAACATCATTAAATGCCGTTAAATATATTGAAGTGAGCAAGTTCACTGTTCTCAAGAGGGCAAACAACGAATTGTCGTGGGCATCTACTCACCGAACTCTTCCCGGAGGAATTCTCTTTCAGGCTAGTAAATGCGTGATCATGCATCGTCCCCAGCTGGTATGATGAAGTGAAGTAAGATGCCTTACTAAGCGGGTGCTTCTGCGGCTGAATAAAATAACGAATCAAAGTAGCGAAAAAATACGGCACCTCATTTTTTAACTATCTTTAGTTAAGTTACGGATTTTTGTGCAAGCACTTTACCAATCACAAGCAGGCTTGATAGTATGAAAACGAATCGCATTGCCTCTAGATCCTATAGAAAGCCACATAGTGAAGAGGCTGAGGTGCACATTGTGCCGTTTTAATATAAACGGAGTTTGGGTAAAATGAGAGCGTTTTAGACCATTTTTGCAATTGCTATGGCACCGGAAAATAAATGACTCAAATGGCTCTGTTCGTTATATCGCTGAAAATGCAGGGATGAATACAATGCCTATTTGCATGAATCGTTGATGAAGGCGAATCAATCCCACTAGACCGGTAAGAGCTACTAACCGACTCGACCCAGTTTACTTTAACTGTGGAAAAGTTTACAATCCAAACGAGGAATGCTGGTAATTGACGGATCTCACAGTTGAAGTAATTGTAGCCATTGAGGTTGGGATTTAAAGCTCTTTATAAAGTGTTAAAACTTTTCGTGCAATTCGTTTGTAATAGATTTGATAATTAACACTTTGGATGTGAAGAGTTCCTAGCAATAAATTAAGAACTTCAAAGCCACTCTTGTGGCATTAAAGGTGGAGGTACGATTGCCTAAAACATAGGCGTAGAACGCACCCTAGTAATCGTAACTTTAATTCTACTGAAGATAAGGTGATGACTAATATGCACTATGAATGTGGGAGGAATCTTCGATGCGATTTTGAGTACGCGGACAAATGGAATCAGCCTATGGACCGTGTAGCCCCGGCGATCAGTGTGCATGCGCGAGGGCACTCCAACTTACCGGTTCTCGGCAGTCTGGTAACGTTCCATACCCTCCTTGGCTATGGATAAGGTGTTCACTTTATTCTATTAACTGAAACGGCATTCCAGTTCATTTGCCCCAGTAACCACAATTCCAATCGGCATTACTCTAAAAATATGTATATATTGTGTGGCAATTTAGTCTACGAAAGCTATAATCATTTTCTTTCTGAACGGGAAGAATACCTGGATTTGATCCATTCAGGATAGTTAAATAATAAAAGTACTTTTCATAGCCTACAGCGGCATATTGGTAGACCTCAGATCCAGCATTATTTTCAAAGCAAAACCTTCATTGAACTGATCCCACCGCCGATGCATCACACCCTTTAGTGCCCAGGTTACCCACTGCCGTCCTCATGTTGGACAAATGCCTTGGCGAGCTTTAATAGTCCACATATCACCATCAATATAAATCTAAAAAGTCCAAATTAACTCATGTTTGAGTGACTGCTGCATAACAATCACGATACTTTGAGCCAACTTTAGAAGATTGCAAAAAAGCACATCAAATTACTAAGATTCTGCGACAAATAAACACCGCTTGGATGTTCATCACTAGAGATATAACAAGCTGCAGATTTAAATGCTTTTAAATCACCCCTACCGAGGCCTTAACTCAATTGAGAGAATGTATGCTGATGTTAAGTAACAAATGTTCCACTCATAATCACAAATTGCGCTGTTAAATAACTTTACGGAGGAAATTTGAGGGGCTAGTTTATTTGCGCTTCCGCTGTGATACCAAAGGCAGTGGCTGATGAATGCAATCGCCAGCATAATGCTTTGCTACTAATTAGTAAATCATGAATTGCGAATGAAACCAGAAACGCGTTCTGACCATGCATAAGTCTACATAGTGACCGCGTTGTGGGACATAGACCATACAAAAGGTTTCACTGTGATGGCACAATGGGTTTGTAATAGCCCAATTAGTAGTGCTGTCAAAAGGCAGATATCCGGAAGGTCAGCGGAGTAACAGGTACTTAGTCAAACAACAAAGTCAGAGTCCCATATATTGCGGCCTCTTGATAATTATTTCAATGCACTTTTAACTCCAGCAGTGCGCAAAACTTTCAAGTTCTTTTGTGGCTTATTCAGACATGAAAAGTTGGAATCAGCAGTAATAGCCATAGAGATGGATAAAGTCGGCCGATATTAAATAAATGGGAAGAAAAGGATGAAAAATTTGAACATCAATCTTTTGCATGATACCCAAAGCTTATTGGAGCCACCTCTGGCCCTTGATGTACACATCCACATGCCTTTGCCAAAATTTTCTGTTGCTAATATGGTTAACATCACATGGTTTTATAGCTTAAGTTTGACCCCAATTTTCAGATAACACCTAGACCGGGTGCCTTAAGCATTATAAGGAAAGCTAGTGTACAGTAAGCAATAGTTTCTAAAATATAGTACGGGTATTGCAAAACTGCCCAAGCACAATAAATTATGCGCAACGGTCCAATAGTTGCACCTAACTTATGCATGTTTTCAGGTTTTACAGTGTATCTGGACCTTCTTTGGCTTTAGACAAAAATCCAGATGATGCCGACGATATGTTGATTTCTCTAACCAATAAACGTTCAACCGTTTCAAGCTTGCCTTTTTAGCCTGCTCATCAACTATGTGGGTCCAAGTTGCGCATAGCTTTTCTTTTACGTTGTTGGGTAGTGTTTATGTCTATCTTTGAGTATTCATCAGGGTAAAGAACTTAGAGATAATAATATGTTTTCTTTTTCATGAGGTTTTTTTATTAAATATGGAGTAGGTGTGGGCTGAAACTGTGTCTGTGTTGTTTTTGTTTTCTGTCAGATTTCAAATAAATACGATGTGCTTTTTGAATGAGCTACGCGTTTTGCAGTTTTAGAGATGAAATTGGCTGTCCATTATGCAATGTATAGGACCCTGAGAATGGCGAGTTTGGGACCTGCTTTTAAAAAGTGTATGGTTGTACTACTAAGCATGATATGAAATCTAGGGTCCATTTGCTGTCCTGGGATCCAAACTACTCTACGCCTTTCGTCTTTGGGTTGTTGTCCCCTTGTTCTTTGCTCCAATGTCAAGTCGTTTTCTCCGCAATGCCGAAGATCAGGTCACTGGACGTTATAGCGTATTCCATTAATTGCTTTTAATTGGTCCATACACTTAAACAGGCGTCATAAATTGCAAGTCAGTGTTTCGATCTCCAGATAGTATTGGTGAATAATACTCCCCCTCCTTGCCGTCTTTTCATTTATTAGTTCCTTCCTCACCAGTATTCTGTTTCAGCATTTTTGAGAATTCTTCTTGGTCTGGTACCAAGGAGAATAACCCAAGAACTGTGTAAAACCTGATGCGAAGTTCTGGCCCTGCTTAGGTGGCAAGAATACTAACTTGGGCACTACAGGGGGACCTTCGAAAGGCCCTTCCACGACCGATAGCGAGTCTTTTTCGGCCTCGGCATCTTCAGGTACTGGCAGTGGCAGTGGGACAGAAAGTGGTTCCGGTGACGGTCCAGTTATCACCTGTAGCAAGTGCGGCGCGCCCTTGCACCCCATTGAACCATCAACTTCTCGTAAGTACTGTGCTAACCAGCGTTTGAAATTTTCGGCAAATGTCTATAGTTTGTCGATTGAGTGCGCTTTATCAAAGATCATGGCATTTCTTGAGGCAACATTTCGGGTATACGAAGGTTTCTAGCGCATTAAGCTAAATTTTGTCTTCGTGTTGTTGCCAGATATCTCTCGTTTCATGAAGTGTGATTCCTGCCAGCAGTTATATACTTTCATCGACAAAACCGTCCTCAAGTCCTTTGCGAAACTTGATGCCCATACACCAAATCCACCACCTTCTCCCAAACAGGTATGTTTGCTCAACTTTTTACTCGGTCACTTTCTTTGTGTTGTTTGTGAATGCACACCTTCCATTTTGCTAGCCTGATGTAGAGAAGTTACAATTTTTGACCTATCCTTTTTTAGCTGGTTAGGGACGAAGTGATTGCTTTGTAATTGGAATACAAGTTAATTTTAACCACTGATTAGTCGATCTTCTTCAAAGTTGCGTATTTGGATTTACCAAGGAAAAAGGTCATTCGAGTGGATATTTTTTTGCGTTTTTCTATGACTCGGGTGAGTCGTATTGAGGAAAGTTCGCTCCTAGCACAATTCATCTCACGCTCAGTATGCATTACAATTCACAGCCACCACGATTTGCGACTTAGTTCAAATAAGCAAAGCGTATACCAGGTTTAACCGAGGGCGAATGTTATACATTAAAAAAACTAGGAATTTAGTGGGTAATTAACGTTTGACGTCAATAAAGAGTGTTATGCACCGTTGTTTACTTAAATCCAATGATATTTTCACCCTACAAGTTGTTTGCAGCAACACTGAGATCAGGTTAATGCTTTCCAAAACTAACCTTTCGGTTTTTTGGGACCGATGTCACTGTGCATGTAATAAAACTTGAACTTACACAACGGAGTTAATTTGCACAACTAGTAGTAACTGATTCCCCTTTTCGCCATCCGTAAAAGTGGAGACGGATCATGTGTTATGTCCAATATTCGTCGTCGACTAGCTCAAAAAATTGGATTGTTCTCGTATCGTAATTCAATTTTTATGCGGTATCAGATGTAGTTCACGGCGAGTGCACACACTGTTTCGTATCAGAAATCTTTGCCGTCATGAGGCTATCCTTCATCATTGAGGGATACATTGGGTTTTAAAGCATTCCTGTAGCCATTTGGCTAATCGAGTTCATAGAAATACAAATTTCTTTGACCCGTTTTCATGCTTATTATTCGTAATGATTCTCTACCTACTTTTCTGGCGTCAGGTTGCATTGCATCATGGTAAGTGTTTAATGAATGGTTGGCATCAGCTTCGTACAACTTTAGTAAGGCATGAAAACTTGAGGTTCCCAGTTTGGTTTGAGGATGACACGCTGGTACTTTGCTATTGGAACCGATCATTTTGATCAACTTGGGTTAAGCTTTCATTCTCACCGGTCCTCTGCATTCACTTTCACGGCCGTAATTTCACTGAATTTAGTGTAGCGCCCCGAGGATTCCCTGAAGACGAGAGAAGAGAATATGGAGGCAGAGTACGCACAGCTTATGTATAGAGGGGTTTGGGGCTGCTGACGTGTTTCCTAGGCCAGTCCACCGGCGACGATACAATGGCAGAGACCCAAAGTAGTCCATTCACCGAAGCCGAGAGTAAAGAAGACGACCAGTGTAGTGCGCAGCCCTTCTCCCAACTTGAGCGTCGTCTCCAGCACCCCCTTCGTTGGTCGCCCGTATCAGCTATCACGTCGTAATTGGTGCTGTGAGAAAACGCCCACAAGTTGTCCCTTCCATTGATCGAATTTTCATGTGGCTGAGTGGGAATCTGATTGCACTGCCACAGATTCCTTTTGGCAATGCTACTGGACCTGGAGTTTCGTCCTGCATGGGAGCCGGATTGGAGGAGGGAGAATGTGGTGGTGGTCATCACGCGCGTGCATAGCTTGTCGTAGGGACGTTGACTTGGAAGCAGAGTCGTCTTGCAACGAAGGACGGGATTGAATGCAGTCACCTTGCCGTATCCACCTGTGTTCAATCTAGCTAGTAAATTGGTGGAGAAGTGTAACGAGTTAGCATGTTTGGTATCCTCACACAGGTACGGTAGGCAGTTGCGTAAGGAAACAATTTTCTGCACACTTCATGGCTAGCGTTTTTCGCGTTGTTGATGGCTTCTCTACAGAATACACTCTGGAATATGTGTCGAGGGTGGAAGTCATTCGTGGCATATGTGCGCATTCCCCCCCGCCGAGGTTGACCACACTGCACTATCAATCTGAGTAAATGTTTTCTACGATCGAGTTTGTTTTCCTCTATCACCAGAGTGATATTGCGAGACTTAGCGTTTATCCTTAGCCGTGGGTGGGCTTTCATTCAGTCTCTTCTATTAGTTTTTTGAATACCGTAGCGACATTAATATCAGTTGATTGACGCTACTGCACTGCTGTCGTGATGTTTTCTTGTGAAGTCTTCTTGATTGAACTAATCTCATACTGCCATTTGTTGCCTGGGCGATGCTTAAACTATGGTGCTGTACTGTAACTTCTGGATTGTGAAGTTGAGCCATTCTCATCATGTCTCCGTCGCTGTATAGATTCACAGTTACCTCGATCGTTACGTTGTGGGCCAGGATCACGCTAAAAAGGTTCTCTCGGTGCAAGTCTACTCGCATTATAACCGCATCCATCATAATCTCAATTGCGAAAGCGATTTGACTGGCTTAGCAACAATCGAACAAGGAGCTTGCTCGAACTCAAATCCAGCTGCCACCGATGCCATTGTACAGCCGATCAGTCCTGCATTTACTCCCTTTCCATCTCATTCTGGCAAAATGGCCGGTCGTAGAATTGACGCCCCTGGTCCTTCTGTTGCCGGTATTTTTTCTGTTTTTCAATAACTAATCTTGATCCGCTATTTTATCTGCCACCTAAATATGTAACTCTACTAATTGCACATAAGTAGCCAATTCTAGAATGTCGTTTTGTCCTACAGAACTCTTCAACCTGCTTTCTGACGCGGGTAATCGATCGGGATCTAGTAATAGCATTCGGCCTGTGGATGTGAGTGATCCAACTCACCAGGCACCCGGAACAGTCACTGGCTCTCAACGCATTTATGAGTCTCATAAAGGTGAACCTGTACGACTGGAAAAGAGTAATATAATCCTTCTCGGACCCACTGGATCTGGCAAGTCGTCTCTTTTCTAATTCCTTCTTTTTTCCAAAGTCAGCACAGAAACCGCATTCCATAAATAAAATTTAGAGTGTGTTGTGAACACTTTTGGACTGTTTATCGTATAGGATCCCGTTTGCTGTGCTCATAAAATAGAAAGGTATACATTTCATGCTGTGTACAGGGAATGATGCTGCCTGAAATGTCCTTCCCCCTTTTTCCTTTGACTACCATTAATTGAACTTCTCTAGGGGACGAACGTCGTTTTCTGTAATAAGTGGGTTTCCATGAGTAATTGTTACCCGCATTATTGGTAGCGATTCATATTTTGCGTATTATATTTCGACGCAATTTGTGCTCGTTTATTCTATGGGAGTAGCGTAATTTAGTGTTCTGTGCGCAAAAAGCCAATTATTGGAATGTTTCACCCATTAATACTTCAGTGTGCAGGTTTGGTCATGAGATATGCCCATGTAGTATGCGGCTGTGCTGTCTGCCAAGGACCATCCATTGCCTGTGACTAATTATGGCCTTCAGTCAATAAGCCTTTTCAATCCAACTACCTTCTCTTTGGGCCCCATGTTATGTGAAACCTATCCGCATTTTTGTTGAAAGCTGCCTTGTGAACTCTAGCCTACATATATATGAAAGGCCAATCACGCGACCCAAAGGGCCACGCCACAGCGCATGTTTATTAATTTCCCTCCGGCTGACCCCTATATTACTTTTTCAATAATTCTTTAACTTACAAGTTATTTAGCCTCCTTTTCGCTGTTTCCTTTTTACCGCGGGATTTAAAAAGTGAGGTGTGGTTCAAGTGTCACTGAAAATGTGCTTCGATACCGTTTTCTGGCTAGGCTGTGGAGATAAAGGTAGGGCGGGAGGGGAGAGGAGCAGATTCACAAAAACTTACGCATATTGACAGAAATAAAATCCTTACACCGACTAAAATATCGATTATAGGCCTCTTTGACACTTATTGCCTGCGCTGTGCGATCTAGTTAATTTGAGGGTTTCTTTAAGAGCAGTAATTATTTCAATATTTGATTTTATTGCATTTCGCAAAAGTGTTTTCAATTCGATCGTTCAAAGTTATGTTTGGGATGCTTGCTGTAAACCCTAGCGGTGGCAGTTAATCCATTTATCCCATTTGATTTGAACTGACCGTTTCGGCGTTTTTGCACATGTATTTTCCCCTATCATTGGATAGCGCAGCGCAAGGATATATGTGGTACATAAATGGCTACTTGCGGGGGCTTGATGGTCATGGCGGTGTACACAGTCGGCATTTTTTTTTGCTGGGATGACGGCGTGCGTCATAAGCTTGAAAGCCATCATTTACCGCCACACAAATCAAAAGGTTGTGTTCTACAGGAAAGGCAAATGTCCATTAGACACCCATTTTTTTCGGTCTTGGGAACAAGCAATCGACGCAGACACTGTCATTACATTTTCCTCTTTGCTGGCAACGGGAACAACGGAGCTGTGCTCTTGGGCCACGTTGGTTAAGCTTCGGCGAATTTACATAATGACTTGCTTATGTAGTTGTCAAGTGAAGCGTGCCGCAACAGGTGCTTTTAATAGTGCCGGGTTTACTTGATGTTTGGTTGGCAAGACGTGGAAAAATAGAGTCATTTTACGTTTTAAATGCTTTACTTAACTTCCTCTGGCTACTTCCCGTCATCATCCATTGGTATAATGACATCTGACTTTCTAATAAATTTTATGTGCGTTATTTAAGGACTAAGTGACTTGAGTCGGTTTACGAATTGATTAATAACTGCCAATAAAAGCTACTGTTGTTTTGCTTTTACCAAAATAGCGTATCCAATAAACTGGTTGTGCCTATCAGGTATCGTCTCAAGCTGAGTGCCTTTAATCTAATTGGTCTCGAGTATTTCTAGCCACTTGACGAATTTTGATACGGACTAATTTCGCTAAGGGATGCTGTTTTCCTTCGCACTTTGAAGTTTTTGTACCATTGTCGATTGAACCGTTCGCGCTCCAAAGGAAGTCCCAGCTTGGGCGATATTAAGTTTCATGCGTGTGCTGGGCCGATTTGCCACATTTCTCATGGCAGTGCCTATGCCAACTGCGTACAAATTTGTCTTTTTTAATCACTTGAGCAAGGCTTCCATACGAAGGAGGCGATCTTTCTCGCCGATGCACCTGGTGAGTTCATACGACTTTAGCCGGTGGAAGTTGAATTCTACCAGTGCATACGCATACACATGCAAAGGAGGGGACGAAGATAGTCTACATCCACCAGCTTTCGCACTCTGTTATCTAAAGCCAGAGATTCGTTCGTTACACTCATTTGTTGGCGCTTTGTGGTTTTAAATTTCACTCTTTTATAGGAAGATTACGGATGGTAACTGTTTTGCTTTCGCGATTGATCGTGGGAACATACTATGAGTTTTTGTGATCACTTGTTCTGACCTACATGCGTTCCATTCTTGGAATAAGGAGACGGCTTTGTATGTCAGCGCTATTATATACTTTCGATGTCCACCTTAGAGACTAACGTATTCAATATTAATAATCTTTAAAAGTCATTTTAGGTCTATTATCGATGTCTTACTTAGCCTTGCAAACGATCAAGGTTAGCCCTTTTAATGTAGTTTTTCCTTTGCCGAAAGGGAAGACACTATTGGCGCAGACACTGGCACAGTGTCTGGACGTGCCGTTTGCCATCTGCGACTGCACTACTTTGACGCAGGCGGGCTATGTGGGAGAGGACATTGAGTCGGTGATAGCCAAACTCCTACAGAATGCTAACTTCAACGTGGAGCGCGCTCAGCAGGGCATCGTATTCCTTGACGAGGTTGACAAGATCTCCAGTCGTGCCGGCCTCCTCCACTCTATTCGTGATGTGGGTGGTGAAGGCGTTCAACAGGTGCGTTATGGTGTGGTGTGACGTTTTGCATTGCTTCTACCACTCCTAATCTTGCTAGTATAATATCTCACTTAAAGGGTATGTTGAAGATGCTGGAGGGGTCATTGGTGAGTGTGCCCGACGGCAAGGGTGCGCGAAAGATACGCGGTGAGACGGTGTTGGTGGACACCACCAACATTCTCTTCATTGCATCAGGCGCCTTCACTGGCCTCGAAAAACTTGTGGCTCGGCGCAAAAGCAAGCAGGTAAATCATGCTAGCTTTTGTTTCTGTCTCAGGTAACTGCGCTTCATCTCGCTCCTCAATTCATGATTTGTGTTTCAAGTTCTTTTTATATGGCAAGAGAGCTTCTTGCAGGACAGTATAAGCGTATTTTTCCACGCAGTTTGATTGCGCCTCAGTTAACGTCGGTGTTTGCTGTCTCCGCAACGTGTGGACATAGTTCTTACATGGCAATTTTGTCCAGAAATTTAACCTCCATGCTGCTTCTATCGTTGTTTATGTAAAAAATTTATGTTCTGCTACTCTTTTCTACTGTTCGGACTATTCCTTTTTATAATATGCCATGCGATTCGAGATGAGATCTGTGTGCTGAGCAGTTTTTGCATAATAATCGAAGTTTATTACATTGATATCTCACTATGTTACGAACTTTTTAAAAAATTTGATTTATCAAGCTCTCATAACTAGGATTAATGTCTGTCAATGTTGTGCCAAATGTTTTTGACATTGAATGGGCTATTTTTTGTGCAAACGTTTAATTTCTGAGATACAAACAGAGGGACTGTTTTCAAGGTATTATTTATAGAACTATGAGGAGGATATGTAAGATGGGACAGTTTCCCTTTTTACTGAAGTGGTTGTCTTCGCATGGCAAGTCTTGTAAGAATGAAACTTTCTTTTAACTGATTGATTAGTCTCGCTCGTTCCTAAAGTGGAAGTTTTTCTGCACACTTTAGAGTCGTGTCGGATGTGTAGATATCGGTTTTCATTAGCCGGTCCGAAACAAGTGAGGAGATTTGCGTCTCAGTTCACCAAATGCATACATGCGCGCACAGAAAGAGCAGTTGTCAAAGGTTGAAGTGGAGCCTTGGAGGTGCGGGGTAATGGTGGATTGCTCATGGCTAGCCGATGTTATGTTCATTTGCTCAACATCAGAAAGTAAAGGTCATTTCTCACCGCAAGTGGGTTGGTGAAGAATCTGCAGGCAGTGTGTTTTTACACCTTGAATGAGGTGAAGGGCGAAGTGGTAGTCTGAAGGTTGTCCCTCGGGTGGCTTCCATCAGTTGATGAGGGTGTGAAGGAATTGTTTCATCACTCATTAAACTTTGCTGAAGAGTATTTACGAGTTGACTTTGGATCACTGTAATTGATAGAAACGGGCGACTTCTGTTGCTATCAGGAATAGGGAGTCTTCCTGAAGATAATGGGTCGGCGTTTCCGAGTAATTCGTCACGGGTCCCGTACCTTTGAAAATTTTTCAGAATAGTGCGTTTTATTGCTGACTCTTCTGCAACTGCAATAGGTTTCTTTAATTTTTACGCCTAGTTTAAATGCTCAAAGATGACCAGCTTGAGTCACATTTGGTTCAACTAACAATTGATGAGAGTACGGATTTAAGGGAATTAGTGTAGAACACAATGAAGATTACTGTTAATAGACTGATACCTTTTTTTGTGTCAAATGGAAACATTTTCATTCGCAAATCTTTATAACAAATTATTTTGGTCACCTGATAGCTGTAGGCCAAACTGAAGGACAACCACAAAGGCCCTTGTTTACATCGTGGGCAATCCTAATGGCCTGTTATTGTGGAAAACGAATTTTCTGATAGCGATAGAGGATATTTCAGTTAACACGTCATCAGTTCTTTGTTCTGGGTGCAAGCTGTCGGTCACTTAATACTTGTGGTATGCAATGCACTTTGTTCCAACATCAAAGGTAATGATAGTTGCACATAGTGAATTAAGGTGTCGTTTAAATTAGCTCCCTTCATACTAGGTTCACTACGAACCGAACTTTTTCGTTTACCTCAGGCTGTGAAGTTCAGGTACTATGCAATTCTTTGTTGTTTTCCTTTCTATTCATTCTCCTGAAATGGTCAGCTGCAGGTGTGGTCTAGCAGTTTCCCTGAGGTTTTTAGTGTTTTAGGGCTTATGGGTAGGTTTTTGACTTATTTTAAAACGTTTTTCCGTAGCATAGGAAATCAAGGCTCCAATGTAGTGTCAAATCACCTCAGATTTGAGTAAATTATACTGTTCACTCGATGTTCCAAGATTAAAGTTATCTTTTGGAGCTCAGCTTATGCTACTATCAATTGGATTCCCTGTTCCTGTTATGTAACTAGCAGAAAACAACAATAATAACGGGAAACTGACGCAACTATCTCGACAAAAAACTGGCGAAGATGAGTTCAAGTCACTGATCGATGCTACCGTCAACCATGGCTTGGAAGGGGAGAGGGAATTGTAATTTCGAAGGCTGGTTTAATTATCGTCATGTTCTTTAACCTCGCAGCAGATCGGTTTTGGTGATAGGGAAGAGAAGCAGACTCTGACACCGACATTCTCCGCTGGTAGGATTGGTGCGGAGGACGGTGACGAAGAAATGTTGGAGACGGACCGTCTATTGGCTCAGGTGGAGGCGCGCGATCTCATTGAATTCGGCATAATCCCCGAATTTGTTGGCCGCTTCCCTATCATCACCGCATTCCACGCGCTCAGCGAGCGCATGCTCACTCGCATCCTCACTGAGCCACGCAACGCCCTACTCCTCCAGTACAAACTCCTATTCCAAATCGACAAGGTACCGCCTTGCTCCTTTTTCGGCATCGCAGCCATCAGCTCCTTTGAATGATTATTGAAATACTTTGACTAAGTACTCAAGTACATTATTTACGCATCTTGCAGAAACTTTTCAGTGTTGACCTTTTTTGCCGTAATTGTGAAAGATACTGCGTGTATGTAACCGAAGTGCATCAACATGTTAGGAATCGTTTTTTTTCCAGTGCACCTTAACTGTGACTGACAAAGCTCTGCGGGCTATCGCACGCCAGGCTATGGTGATGAAAACGGGAGCCCGTGGCCTTCGCGCCATTATGGTTAGTCCCTGATTCCAATTTCCATCCTCGAGTTGGTGGCAAACTCGAGAAAGACGTTCGTATCTATTAATATGCTTATTTTATCACCTAGGAGAAGGTGCTACTGCAACCCCGATACGATGTACCTGGTTCAGGCATCTCTGAGGTGATTATCGACGAGGACGTAATATTAGGTCGAACGGAGCCTACATATGTGTATGCGGACACCCAGAGCAGCTGCGGAGTAGAGGGAGAGGAAGGTGTCGACGATGATTCAGGAGAGTTCACAGCAGAAGCGGCATCGTCCACCACTGCAGGGTCTACCTCAGCTTCCATTTCAGTCTAATCATAAATGTCGTGATAAAAGTTCATCACATGCATCTATTTATTGCTGCATTCACTCATCGATTGCCTCCCAATTGCCCTTCATTCCCTTGTTTTGCCTCCGTTTCCGCTTATTATGTCTAAATGGACGTGCAACTGAAACGGTCCCTCTTCATCTTTGTGCTCCTACTACGTGTTTCTTATTTTGACTTTCTACCTGCGTTTCAGCTTTCCCTTTTTATGAATTTACCAGTGTAGGTAAGCATAATTTGGTACGCGCCATCTCCCGGTCCCTGTTCTTAGTGGAAGTCCTTGCGTTTAGTCTGTGTTGGTAAAGAGTTGAAACTCTAGGATTTAACAGAGTGAACTAACTGTCAACGCTGAGAAATCAGGAATTCACACCAGGATCATGGGTATTTCTGTATACTCAATGGAATTGATCCCAGTTGATGGTATTGTTGCGAGGCACTCGTGTTAGATAGGGCGAAATAATTGCCTCAATATTTTTCTGTGGTGTGGTAGGTTTTCTTCAACAGTAACAGCCGTGGAACAATAATTGTTTCTGTAATTCCTTTCGCAGATTTAGCGCTTTATATCATGATGGTATCAAAGTGACCAAGAATGTGTTATCGGCTCAGCATACTCTCTCCCTATCTCTGAACTCCACGCGAGTTCAATAAGCTCATAATAAACATGACTTAAGCTTTCTAGGAAAATTAACAAATGACATTTCACAAGATAGAAAAAAACTGGTTGAATGCTATAAAAAATGACGCCGGCAATCCAGTTTCTCATAGATTAGTAATCTGAGGACAGGTGCTCTGACGCGTTAATCAGCCATTTTTCATTTAATGCATAAATAAGGCGGCCCGAGCGGGAGTTGATCGAGCGCATGGGACGGCGAGGCGAAAGGCACGGGAGGAGTGACGTTGAACGTCAGGATGGTGTAGACGTGGTCTCACCTGGTATAACTACTAAAAGCACTTCAAGCATGGTAATGAGTCTTGTGACAGTTTGCTTACGTAGCGAACTATCTGGTTATAAAGTCACCACTACCAACAGCCTTATCTTAGTTCGAGATATCGGCGTCATTTTTTTCCACAAAACGAAAGCCTTCTTCAACGGCAAAATCTAATCGTTTACTGTCTGTTTTTCGAATGCTCTCATTTATTCTATGCATTTCCCATGTTTATTTTAAGCCATGGTGGCCATGAGACAATTTTAGTGCAGAACAAACTAGTTTTCTTTAGTAAACTAAAGAAGCTATTTTTAACACTTCACAAGGCATACGCTCACGAAGATCAGTTCACTAAATTACTCCAATGGTTTTTCAAAGTACCTTAATTCATACATAAAAGTAATTTATCCGTGATTTAAAGGTGTGCAGCATGGACATAAAGACCACTTCTTGCCAGAAAATTAATGTAAGGCAGAATGAATGAAATGGATCGGATAATATCTTCAGCAACAAAAGCGAAGCACTGTTATATGTGTGTGACACCAAAGTGTTTTCATGGCTTTTGCAACTCATGGAACCATTATTCATTTCACGAAAGCCAATATTTCAGCAGCATGAACGTGGAGAAATGTGCATGGAAGAATGCCAAGAGATGATACTAGCTGATGTCGGCAGCACTCATTTCCACTGCGATCATTTGTTGCAAAATCTGAGAAAGGAGCAACTTTTCAATGCTACAATGCTTTGGAAGATCTGCCACAAATTAATGGCCAGTAATGCTGCTGCTTTGAGGAACATTCAGTATTTGGTGTGGAGGGCTGCAAGTGGCATTATAAGCATAATTTTGAAAGTCCTGCTTTGAGCTTCCTTCTATGTGTGACTTCATGCAGCTCACATGCCTTCAGGACTTCACCAGCAATAATAATATTAATTGCAAACTCCCGCACTTTTTTCCCAAGCCTGATAGCAAATGAAATTGTCATTTTGGCGGGGGCGTGGTAACATTGCTGCAACATGTTTCCTCCAGTGAGAGCAAAGTCGCATAAAATGAAGTTGTGTTAGAGTGTAAATTTGGTCTCCACCATTTATATCCTCCAAGCGCACGCAGGACAGGAGTACTTGAATAGCTGTAATTCTAAATTTTACGTGTACAATGGATGATTTAGGTTTGCATTTTGCTCTGTACTACTTTTGGGAAGTAATTTAGAGCTTTAGGTGCTTCCATTTCTGATAGCATTAAAAAACAGGACTCAAACCTCAAAAACATAAATTCTTAACAGTATTTTTACGATGAACCATGTGATACCTTTTACACTTGCTTACGGATGTCTCCTGATTTTTAATGAGGTTGATAAGTCTTTTCATCCATGAATAATCTGAGGTGTGCTAAGGAACAGCCTATTCAATGCGCAGCCTCTTTGCTGCCTCCAGGCCATCCAGGGCGAATCTGCTAAAATAACTGACAATTAAACAACTTTAAGAATCGATGATGACTCTCATTTGTTATTGTTATGACTTTTTCTCATAAAAAAGGTAAATGTGACCACGATATTACAAGTGATAGCGTTGGTCCACTTTGTTGCCCTGGACACGCTTATTAATTCATGCTCTATTCAACTTCTGTAAACATTTGTTCCAAGAGCGCAATGATATCCTCGACGCAGTGAATGTTCTTCCCTCTTTCTATGGAAAAATTTTTCAACTTCTATTTTTGTGAAAATAATCGTGCAAGTCACATAATGAGGAGTGATATTGAGGTGAGGATGGAAATCGGGGTTGTGCCTCGGCTTATGAACGCTGAGCTCTATTAAAACAGTTTGTGAGAGATCAGGCAGAAGTTATATTGTTAATCTTTAAAATTGCACATTTACATAAATTAACCTTCAAAGACTATTTTCATCTACTTGCCTTCTGCCCAGCGAACTAAGCGTTTAGCAAGTCTTCAGCTCTTCTAGGGCAAAAATAAGTTTACATAGAAAATAGTAAGTTACTCATGCATGAACACCCCTTTTTGGTGTGGAAAAAATTAAAAAGTGCTGCAGAAGGGAAATGCCTAGGTAGCTGCTGATTCTCTTCTTAAATTGATATCTTCTGCCAAGATCTATTGGTAATTCTCAGACAAAATGTCATGAAATCGTTCTTCTACTCAGCAAATCCGAATGAAGGCACTTTGGCATTGCGTCGATTACGTCAAATAATTTAAAAATTTTCTACGTGCAGATGTGATATACGTGGATAGGTGGAATACCTTCCTCTTCTTGTTTTGCTTTTCGGTAAATTCTGCGTGAGCAAATCTCGTGCATGCAGAACAAATACTGGCATTTATCTGATAGGTCCAATCACAGCGTTCACCGTAACGTCATTCCTGACTACTGATAGCAACAGTAACAAGAGAAGCTTTTGAGTTCAGCCCAACCTTTCACCCCCAGGATGCGTGTCAACCGCTTATGCCTGCCAAAGCCTGTCTGGTAATACCACTTTATCGCAGGATGCTTTATCAGGATTTTGAGTCTTTAGAAGCACCGCAGAACTACGATGACAGCGGAGAATATACTTTCCTAATTACCTCTTGACAAATTGCAAACCATAATTACCGGTTTTTATTATTCCCAAAAAAACACCTTTGTTGGCAGTTTTCAATTTTTCTGAAAATAAAAATTTTGGGTTTTGTTCATCGTAGGCTAAGGATGTTGTGCTTTAACTAGCCCGGTTCGGCCGTGGTTTGCATTAGGGATGCACGATAAAAGGCAAGGAGGGGGTTTTGTAATTGTTATTCAAATTGTTTGACAACTGAAAACAATGATTTTGAAATTACCAGCACTCAGGAAGACTATTGATGCATTTGTTTTGGTGTCCTTAAACAGAGGACGCTTTAATGGGCGTGAACAAATGGGGCTGGTATTATGACCGCTTGTGTAACAGCCTTTTAAGTCAATTCTTATCAAAAGTTGGTAAATCGCAGTTTTCGTAATTCACACAAGGTTTCGATGGATCTTGATTTTCCGTCTAGGCATTCGGATAAAACCGCCCTCAAGATCTTCAGTAGAGGACAGCGCATGCTAGGGTTGCCGGTAGGATTGAAAGAGGAATGGCAGTTTGAAACAATTTGATAATACCAGCAAGCAAGAAGTAAAATAAATGAGCTACAAAATTTGCTATTAAAAAAGGCGCGTTCAATTATGCTCATTTAAACGCACTGGCTTTAAATTAAACTTTTTGGTACCATTGCCAGGTTATCATCCGGAACTTTGACCTTGCACGGCGCAGCTTGGTAAGTGCAACACAGTCTTCATTTTCTTTGGTTTATATGAGTAGCTTCCAACAATGCTCATACAATTCTCTAAAATAACAGAATGATCAGTGTTGATATGCTTGAGCAAGTGACTCCATCCTCAATCTGTACAAAGTAAGGGAGGAAAGAGGGATGAAGTGTGGTAGCGATTTGTTTTTTAAAGAGCCACTGGTGAAGGTTGGGAGGGCAAGAGTTGTGGTCGAATCCCCACGAACGGTCCAAAACGTCGTGGAGACTGAGGTGTCTGTGGTGCCGTGGTCTGTCGCCGCTGACTCGAATACATTAACGTGGGATGCTGCTGCAGTTGTGGTTGTTGCACTTGTAGCTGCTGTTGTCGCTGATTTAGCGAAATCAGCTGCTCTTCTTCCACGGCAGCGGAGGTGCGGGTGCTGGAGTCTTCAATATGCGGCAGGAAAAAGACGGAGGAAGAGGGCGATATGGAGGGAGGCCGGTGCAGGCTACCGCTAGATCTGTTGCACTTTCTTGCAGCGGGTCCCTTCCGAGCGGTGCTTCGGCGCATCGGCTGCGGTGTCGTTGCCTCGTTGATATTTCGGCGGGACCACCGCAGTGGGTTGAGGAGGCAGGTCAGGCGCTGACTGGCATTCAGGCTCTGAGTGCTGGAGGTTTTGGCTTTGCGCTCGTCAATGCATAATTCACTCATGCTCGACGTTCTCCCTACATCAGTTCTTCCTGAAGAGTAGTGCACAAGTATCAAACCATAATCTAACATTCAAATTTCAGACTTTTCACACCGTGCCTTCAAAACCAATTTCATAAATTCATAAAAGCATTGCTAGGGAGAGGAGGTGAGCTAAAGGTATTTTATTCATAAATGATACTTTTTGTACAACTATTGCACCAAAGTAAGGGTGAATTAGAAATAACTCCCACATCTTTTACTGAGAGTAATTTTATAATTGAAGGCATCGGATTTTATTTAGACACCTCACAGTTACCAACTCTTCCGGTAGCTAGTCCTTTCAGCCTTGCTAAATTGGCTGTTTCGTGTCCAAATTAATCGCAAAGACACGACACAATTAATTTCTCCGAGGAGTTACCCTTGAATATGGGAATGAGAAGTTGATGTGAGTTGAGAAGGTAACTGCCTTTTTCGTTAAGCCCTTTTTTGCCTTGATAGCCATTGTTTGTTGAGCGAGTCATATTAAGTACTAATAAGGATATCGGTCGTTTCATGCATTTTTTCGTCAGATATGCAGTGTGGTAGTGGTCTTCCACTTTCTGAATGACATCTATGATAAAACGAAACAGTTCGATTCTAAACCAAATCACTAGGACCGCTTTTCCCACGTAATATGAAACCGTTTTTCTCCTACCATAAACCCGGAGAAAGGCTGTTTCTTTATTTGCGCGATTTGCGAAATCCCACTAAAATCAATATTTTGCTATTATACCAAAGAATAATCCTATAACTAGTTTTGACTCGTTCCTTAAGATTCCTACTCGGAAGTTTGGCCAGCTGCACTCGAATCTTCAGGGTATCACTTTTCAATTATTACCAAATCTGCCACCCATGCAACCCTATGACGCCTTATACTTCTGCAGCGATTGTGCTAGGGCAAAAGATGGTGTTGAAAAAAAAAATAACCTGAGACGAAGCCGAGATCGCCCTCGCTGGCACCGAGCCTGTCGGCTGGGCCGAGGGAGAATTGACTGCAGCTGAGACTTCCTTGGTGGGTGGCGATGTGCGCCTGAATCTGCGAAACGGAACGAGCGCGTGCGATAGCGGGCAGTTTGGCGTACTGCCGAGCGCTCTCGCGTACTCCCGCACCCGAGTAGACGTTGCTTTCCCGAGCGTACTTTTGGCGCACCAGTTCCGCCAAGTGGTTCGCTGACACTTCCGTATCCGTTCCCTCCAGAGCTAATAATCCCTCTTCATCACCCATTGCGCAATCACCGGACAGTTGGTAATTCAGTGCGCATGCCGCCAAACGTTGACGATAGTTTTGCAGCAGTCGAGGACCCGTCTGCACACGCACACGCGCACTATCATTTGTTTCGTATTTTAAAATAGCCTGCTGACATTTAAACGCAAACCTATTCAACGCAAATTTGCCCTTGCAATAAATAAAACCCATATTATTTTGACAATTCAAAGGATACTTTACAAAACCCAGAGCATTAATGCAGAATCAGAGTACTTCTTCCGCCAGGACGTTGTTATTGGTGTATTTTTAACACATTTATGGCCATTTTATTCAATCCCAAAACGGATGCGACAGAACGTAAAGATGGCAAATTCCCTATCCTCTTGCGAACCCATTTCCATGATTGCCGAAAGTCTACCTCGCTAAGATGTTCCAACATTTGCAGCGAAAGCACAATGGAGGGGTAGGGTTCTTTTGAATAATACATCTTATTCTCTAGCGTCAAATTGAAAACATATGTGCAGACTATTAAAAGCATAGTTGATACAATTATTGGCTTTGCGAAATCCCACAGTTACATGGAATGAAGCATTGAAGCATTCAGGTGAAAACGCAAGCTTACAAGTATGATTCGAAGGAGAGAGCACCAAATCCTGAGGGACTCTTCGTTTGCTGCGCAGAATGCCCTCACCATGTGAGGGTCCATCGTCACGACTGAGTGGGGCTTGACAGTGAAATGTCGGAACGCGTGTAAGTAAATACAGAGATTATGCGCGTCAAAGCGGAAAGATAAATAAGGCCAGTTTCGTCTCCTTTCTGCTAAATCCATTTGCAGCCGACACGTTGGTTATAATAAAGGACCCACAGATGACCACTCCTTCCTCATCGACACCAATAAAACTGCGTTATTAGTTTTTTCTAGCCAAAAAATGATGACAATTTAATGTTTTTTTTATAGCGACTATAAATTAAAGGAAAGTAGATTATTTTCCAAATGGCTATGTGTTATAGAGTTTGTGTAACTTCTTAAGAATACACTAAGCTTCCATCAAAAAAGAAAGTTGTTTATTTCCCCCCATTCACTTTTTAAATAGCTTCAAAGGAAGCCTGTTGATGAATTGGTAGCAGACTAGTGGCTGCCTCACGTCCGTCTACACGGGTGCTAGCCACATCTAAATAACCACAGAATTGCCCTGGCTGCACTCTGTTTTGACATTGTAAACGCAGATGCATACATTATGGACGCAGCTGGAAGAGATCGCTTGCCAATTTGCCACTAAATTATTCCATCCTACAGCAACTTCATTCTAAACGTGTACTGAGAAAAGGCCGTTCCTTTGAAGAGCAATAAGCGAACGAAAGGCGGACCAAGGGATCGAGTAATGAGATCTTCCTTTCAACAATCAGTCTATGAACAATATTGAAAGAAGTTTTCAGCAGTTGCGTTAGTTGATGCCGTAGCCGCCAACGTGCGGCGACGCCCAGATGAGTCAGCAGCGCATAAAAGTAAGCTCATTTCGAAATAACCCGATTCCACTTCATTTGCCGGTCTGCGTAATACTGGGTTTAAACTATGTTAATGTCATGCTGGCAGACTTGAAAACCTAGAAGGCGAAAATTTAATTGTTCGCCTAAAAGACTCCTTCTGGGCAGAGCGTGTTCCAGCCTCGCCAAAGTCCGAGTGGAGCCAATCAGTTCAAAGAGTTGGCACCTCATTATTCATGCTAAATGAATCACCATCACGTATGAATGCAGGATTTTAAAAAGCAACAATAGAGTATTTGTTCAAAGCTCACCTGCATAAACAGAAGTTGAATGCCCATCTAAGTCTTATTGCTTTTAATGTAACCGCAAACCTTGAATTTCAAGAGAACTAAGTATCCTGAGGCTGAAATATCACCTCCCCTTATTGCATGGGCAGTTTACTTAACTTTCTCACGGGTTAACTGTTAAAGCTTGCCTTGGAAATGGTTAAAAACACCATCAGGCAGACCCTATTAAGCTCTTTAAAGATGAGTATAAAAGGTTTTTATGACATTCCACCCATGCCACTGCATAGGAAGTTTTGTGAGAGCAGAATTCCGCCTGTCAGAAATTACCTAAAAGTTAGCTTGAATTCAACTAACGTTCAGGACATAAAACTTTTATAAGTGAGTAAATCTTGCAAGTAATTGGTGAGAATTATGCTTGCTCTACCATGAAGGATAAAAAACGGGTAAAAATTGAATAGGACCTCTGGCTGTGGCAACTGACAAGACATTTTGGTCGAGATAACAGCATTGAGTTCAATGGGTAGTGAAGGAGGCGTGTATGTCATTGAATTGTCACGCTTTTGCCTTAGCACCACGATATTTATTACGAAGTCCCAAAGCATCTTCCTTGCTCTTTGCATCGGTTTCCTGTTGCTGGTGTGGATGAATAAACGCGTATCAGCGAAAGAGTAATTGGCTCAAGTTGCCATTATTAATGCATGTACCTCAGTGGCGTCATTGGTGCTGCCGCTGAATCACATTGCTCAATATGCAAAAACACCAAACGGGAAGCGAGTTCTCGTGTACACTTACGCAGAGACGCCTTGAGAGGCTGCGTGCACCACAGCGGCGGTTTTATGCAGATCAGACAACCCACGGGGTGCATAAACATATTTCATGCTCCAACATTAACACGAGAAACTAAAGAACAGCTAAAAAGTGCATACTTTGCGCCTATTCCAAAATAGGTAAATGACAGCTCTGCCCGTTAGTAGCACTCCAGATTGATAAGCTACAGCGCTGTTCAGGTATGAGTATGGTCCGTGTAAGACTCCAAATTCACACTGGCTATCGTGAAACACGTATCGTACAGTGTCTTACCTTGAGGACGAATCCATAGGGCGTCGGTGTGTTGTCCTTGCGCCAACCACCACTCGTTGTGTAGAGATGCAAGTGCTCTCCAAAAGCCGTGACTCTTACCAATTCTGAAATCTATAATGAAAAATGTTAATCATTTCTTACTTGAATTAGGCTACTGCGAAACCGACCTGCCACTTAACGGAAAGTTCTACAATAGCGAGTTCAGTGGTGCCGCTACTCTAACATTCCTTTCTCAAAAACGAAATATACCTAATACTAATTAAAGCCGAAAACGTATTCATTTTTGGTGCTAATTGTAGCCTAGACGCCTTAAATAAAACGAAGAGGCGTTTATTATTTAAATATCCCGGAATGGTCATTCGAGAGTCATCAGGGTTCTACTCACGAAATTACTCATGTTGTGGAAAAATGCCACGATTTAGAGACCTTTGTTAGCTAATTAAAATGCATACTTTCTATGAGCATACTTATTCGAGTGTTTAAGCGCCAAAAGAAAACGTGTGTGATGGGCCTGGTGAAAGTATTTTCTTATGAGAAGAGTTCCATACTGAATCACTCGGGAGGACTTGTTCCCGTTCACCTGGCCGTCTTATCAGTTTGAATTCGCGCATGCCTTATTTAGCGAAAAAGTGACCGTACAGTAGACTACAACTTGCAATGACGTTTCTCAGCCCACGTATACCCTGATTTCCTAGAAGTGGTACCAACATAATGAAAGGCCATGTGAGCAGTCGATTCAACGACTTTCAACTCCATGTGCACTATAGTTTTAAGCCCAACGCACCGAGCTGTTCGCCATGCCATGTATTTTGAAAGCTGTTCCGTTTCAAAGACGTTCGTTTTTCTCTGACAATACTGATGCCATAAAAGCTAGGTGGATGTAGGAATAACCAAAAAATAACTTCCTTATTGTTGCCGATAGCAGGACATAATTTGTCTCAGTTCACTGCAAAGAATACAAAGCAATTTTCAGGTGAAAGTCAGAAAGAGGGAGCAATTGGCCTACATCAGAGCCCTGCTTTTTTGAAGCGTAGAGACCGGAACTGCGAAGGACACAGTACCGCCGTTTCCACTTGTTGCTCGGCTGCAAAATGTACAAGTAATCCTTAAAGGGCGGAAGTCTGTTGGCGCCATCCCTTTCAAGGATATCCTAGGCAAAACAGAAGTCAAGTTTACAGCCGTGTACCAGAGGTGGGGTTGATGATAGGCCGATGATATGTGACAGTCACAAAGAATAAGGCGCGATCCTCCTTGTATCATCTACTCAAAACTGATTTACACAAGCATAATTATTTTTCAGCAAATTTGGCTGCCTAAAGCGGTCACTTGCATTAATGCGTGGGAGAGCTATTTTCCAAGCTTGTGATATACATTGAAAATACTATAGTGAAATCAGTGAATGGAGACTTCCAGGCGCTTTACCACAAAATGATGTAAGTCACTCAAACGTCTTATGAAACGTTGGCATTAAGGATTTTCAAGACTTAAGGAAATGCGACTTACTATCAGAAGGGAATTTTTGATTTGCGCAGATTCGCCTACCAGCGTACTTCCAAGCCAAGTCTTTATGTAGAAACAAATGAAGCAATGAATGGTGTACCTTAAGATGCTTGAGGTGTGCCTCTATCGGTATGAGCAGACTTTATCCCATGAAATGGTAAGCAATCGTTAAAATTCTTAAATCACGATGGCACATAAAAAAACAATTGCATGCCATCTTATCTAAAATGACTTTGCTGAAAGTGTAAAAGGCACTAAAGTGAGCTGGAAAAATTCCCATAAGTGTGTTTTTAACCTGTGAGCTTTTGTGGTTATCGAAGGAAAATGCGGTGCATTAATTTATTAAGCCCTTACCTTGAAGTTTTCTCTTCTTACACAACTTTCGCTAACATTATGTATGCTGGTAGCGGGTTACTTACTTGTCCTCTACTTTTAATTGACAGAAAGCGAAATACCTGCGGATCTTCGAATAAACCAAAGAGGTCATGACGCTCCTCGAAGAAGATAAGATTATCACTGTTGACTGGCCAACTGAGAATACAATCTCGCACAGGCTCATCATCTTCAAAGCACCTCTCTAAATTGGTCAAAGAAGTCAGTAATTAACCTGATCAGTCGTGTTGCAGTGATGCGTAAGCTTTTAAACGCTCACGTACCACTGAATGTTGATACCTGTCATGGTGGAATGAAAGTTTGTAATCAGAGGGCAGTAGCCTGATTATGCAACCTACTACCAAATTTGCGACTTGATTCTAAATTCCTCTGTCAGGTTTTAATGCTGACTTGGCAACGATAAACAGCCAACCTTCAGAGTAGTTCCTGTAATGCTTATGTGTTTAATAATCTTTCTGACAAGATTAAGACATGATACCAGTAGAATATGGTCTGATTAACTAGGATACTCCTCATGGCTTTTGCCTCCCCTCACCATAGTTGGGGAGGGGAGGAGAAGGGTGAGAGAAGAAATGATTTCCGGTCAACCGGCATTAAAGACTGGATTGTTTTTGGGAAATGTGTGGCAATGCACTGGCAATAAAAGTCCTTTTTGAAAATGAATTTTAATTCCGAAAGGTCATACGATATGGCTAAGTAGGGAGTTGTAAGATTGAGAACTAAGGCACCGATGTGAAGTGTCACCACTAAGGATGAAAGGGAAAAGTTTTCCATCTTTCGAGCTGCGTTTCCGCTTTTTCAATTCCGGTATTGAAAACGCTGGAAGAATTTTCCAAGTCTTTTAACTGCTGCAACTTTTAGTTTCAAGATTTCTTTATTGGCACCCAGAATGCAAAATTATCGAAGTTCAAGGCTCACCGAGCTTCATGGAGGGTACCTTCTCGACAAGGGCCATTTTGGTGCTGAGAGGAAGAAAGTTTTTGGCCGCAAGCATAAGAACTACCTCGCCGGCGTCAGTTCGTGACTGCACGTAGATCGCCTTCGTGGTTCGGTCGGGTTGGTGCACCCGCAGTATAACCTACGAGTTAAAAATGATTGCAGTTCAACCGAAGCACCTCCACCTTTCCCTTTCTCATTGAATCAAGAGAGGCATCTACTAAATGCAGACAATGAGGAGTTTATTCACTGTTACTAGTTTCTAACCTGATTGTTGTATTCAAAATTTCGGTACCTGACCACCAATCCCATTTCACATATCAATCGTATTCAGTGTTTTTAAAGTAAGAAAGAATAAGAACTTCAGCCATTTTACACAAATTTTAATGATAGTGTAGATGTTGAATTAATTTCTCTCATTGGCTGATGGAGTGTTCCCCATCAAACGACATTGACTCTGTATTTAATGCAAATATACGTTGATTGCTGGCACTTGCCAGTAGAATAGAAATTTGCACGTTGTCATTGCAGAAATGTCTAAGCGTTAGTAATAAGTACTCAGAAAGTTGTGAATGGGCATCTGTAACAAATATTATTTTAAAGCACAATCACCCGAACTAGGCAGCCCTTGTGGTTCGATGCTCACGCATAAAGAAAGCAGTTTCGTTAACCTTAAAGTCCTACGATAGTAAAAGCAAGGCGATTTTATATGGTCTGCGCAGTCATCGCAATAAACCGCAACCAAACCGCAGTGAAGAGTGGAACATCAGGAGCAGCAGACTAACCTATTTCCGCTAACGGGAGATTTCAAGACTGAAGCACTCCGGTTTGGAAATGTGATGCTCCAGAGCACTTCTGACTATAATGATATGATCTTCACTATGAAAGGAATCAAAATCACGTTGACCTTTTAATAATGGCTTAATTTTAAAAGTAATTCCGACTTATTGCTTATAAAAACAGTTTTTTACATAACGCCGATTCCGACGTTCACCGAAAAGCCCTTCCATCTTGTTACAGGTTTTGTAGTGCATATTTAAAATAACCACGGGCAAGCCATTACGAAAATCAGCAAAGGCTGTCAATCATTTACAACTGTTTTTAAAATGCTATCTTGGACGGGCGTCCGTTACTTTTTTAAAGACGTTTACTACATGAAATTCTTGCAATAAACAAACTAACTGAGCGGATGTTAAGGGAGTGACAACAATGATGTGAGTGATTATGCAAGTGAAAAGTTAAAAGAAGGGAAGAGCACCGATCCCATAAACAGCGCCAATTCTAAGGCATTTCTAATTACACGAACCATAGGGTGAAGTCCCGAATCCGAGTTCAACGACCACTAAAACTCGTGACTGCTCCAAAAGTCACATTTTAATGATTGGAAAATTTTGCTTAATAGTTTGTACTCATTTTGCACGGTGACGTAGATTGCAGACCTGTTAAAAGCTACTGTCTATTGGGGTGCTCAATAATTACTAAGACTTCAGTTATATAATGGGATCCAAATTGACTACCTACGACTTACAGGCATTCGACTGTGCTTAACATTCACTAGACGTTGGAGAAGTAAATGAGGGTAGTCCCACCTGCGTGGGTTGGTCGTCTAATGAGTTCCTGCGTAGTGGTAAATGCTCCGGCAGGCAGTGTTCCTTGGACCACCAAGGCCTTTGCCGGCGAAAAGGTAATTTTGACAGAACGCAGTGGAGCTGTGCGGTCGTCTAACCAATCGCAAGACTAAGTTTTCACCATTCTTGAACACCATGTCATAATTACAACATGCGCTTTCAACTGAGAAAAACTGGACGATCTCGTTTCTCATAATTTGTAACGCCAAAACTATCAAAACATTCCAGACTTTGTAATTGGGAAAAAATAAGCACAGTTTAGCATTGAATTCAAGAAATACTCAAGTCGCTGAACTCTATATTACTTTCTAAGTTGTAGTCTTGTGAATAGGTTCTTTGCTGAACCCTGAAGTTACTTTTACTTGGTCATTCTCAACAGAAAATACTTAACCGCTCATCGCAGACAGAGTTGGCAAGAGAAAGTTTTGAGATAGTTTTAATTGCAAAGCGGTACCGTACCTTTTTATCGTGTTCCTCTTCCCTTTGGTTCCGCAGATTCAACGGGTCTATGCCTTCTCTGTGCTGCAGACTCTTCCAGAAGTTCAGATTGCCTGCCCAATCGTTCGCCTGGGGCGACCTCCCCCTTGTGAGGGTATTGCAATTCTCTTGCGACTGCATCGAGCCCCGTTCCGTGGGTAGAGCCTCATTTTGAAATAGTGGAGCTGGAGGAAGTCGTATCGTCGGAGATGAGAACTGCTGTTTGGCTGCCGCTCTGGGATTCTGATCTGATAAGTAATCTCCTTCGTAGTTATTACCATTTGTGAAGGCAGGAGGTGGAGGTATCTCAGGGATGTCCGGCGGACTCAGGCCCCGTTGATTACGGTTTGGCTAGTAATGTTAGGAAATGCCGTAATCCAGATAAAACATCTATAGAATGTCACAACTATTGTCCGAGATTAGGTAAGAGTAAGATTATGTTTAAAGGTGGAACTTACTTATTTATTTGAAAAAGTTTGTTCCAGAAGGTATGTCACAAATAAGGCCCAACACATTACCGCAAAATACAGCCACAAAACTAAGGGAAATGCTTCCCGATGGCTAGGTAGGGATTTCTCCTCTAGTGGTTTTTGAGTCACTTGAATGAAGGTTTTGCCAAAATTAATGTCTTAAATAATATGCTTTAATGCATTTTGAAGGGTGAGAGTTTTAAAAAGTTCAGGGCCGCTTCTACAAAAGCCGCTAAGCCATTTCAGAACTCGTCAGTTGCTTTCAGAAGCGTTAAAATAAGACTGCGTGTATAGCATTTTTCCATTCCTGGTGGTCTTTATTTACTCGAGTGCTATTTAAAAGGTTAATTTTTCCACACTTTCAATTGGATTGTGCTGTTGGGAGCAAAGTGGCCAAGGGTGGATGGAATTGCATCCATTGGTGAAGGTTGCGGAGACTGAGGTGTTTCCTATCTCCATGATTCATTCAACCATACAGGAAGGGAAGTAATAAAGTGAGCAACGATTTATGCATTGCAATGTCACCTATTCTTGACACTTTTTGCAAAAAGAAACGGGAGTACTATATACGGCGTCATTCAGACTCCTTCCAAAAATGCAAAATTGATTCAAGTGATTTACTGCTCAAAAAGCGATAACAGCAGTAACATTTTAAAGCACTAAACAGGAGTAGTCTCGAATAAGTGTTTCCCTCCTTTGCACTCACGCACCTTTAATTGTTACTTGCAATTCTTGGGAATGCATTTGCTTCATTGTTCTCATAGCACAAATTGGTTAATGGTGTCACGGAAGGGCTAAGTGTTTTGCGTGCTGTCAAGGAAAGTTTACACTTTCGTCCTAATCAGCTCACGGAGCCCTCCTTTGCCTAGCACAAGCGCTACTCTTAAGAGGGAAGCGGAAACTTTTCTTGGCCGTGCTTTCAGTTTTTGAATCACCAGCTCGCATATCCGATTTTGCGTTCGCTTAAAGAGGGAAAACGAAGACTTGGCCAGTTCCATTCTCGTAGAAACTTGGACAACTTCGTTTGCTAGTGTTATATCAATCAACTTTTCCACCACTTGCTAATCGCATTAATTTTGCTTTTAAAAAATAGGATTTACTGTGTGAATTCGACTAAGGCTATGAAAATAAGCAGCACTCTACTCCTGTCATCCTATTAATATTACTAATACTATTGTGCGTGACAAATATTTGGAGTGAAATTCAATTTTTGACTTTGACATTACTGGTGAATTACTATTTACCATGCATCTCGAAGCAGCATTGACAAGGTCAGCTTCGACATTGTCCAGGTCGCTGACGAGCCTTTGCATTCCATTTTGACGATGGGATGCTAAAAATGTGTTCATAAAAATTTCTTAGCTTACGATATGGATTATTAGATGCTTGAACAATTTGTTTTCTGCACAGAGATCCAGTTAAAATTGCTCTTACTGGCATTATCAAAGCGAACGCTCTTGTGTTCAACGAGTATGCGACGCAAGTGAATTGTAAAACTAAAAGCCGTTTTCACCAAGAATACTGCATTTAAAAAAGGGAAAATTATTCGCTTTGGCCGTGCCTCCGCAAGTCGAAAAAAGTAGAACACGGTTATGCACAAAACAGTCTGTTTAAGCAAATAGTGTCATTACTGCTGCTTCCAATAGCAGTGCATGTTGCCAAAGCTGAGTACAGAGAATAAAGTGCCATTTGGTGCCTACCTTCAAATCCTACATTTGCTTAAATACCACGAAACACGCTTTGATCGCATTAGTAATCGTGAAGTAAATTCACTACTTACTATTGCTATTTACACACCGAAATCCTTGTGAGTCACATTGTCCATAATGCGCTATAGCCAAAGTACGGTCTCAATTACGCAACGATAACTATTAAAGATTACCTTTACCTGGCTCTGAGGACCACCTAACGGTTTTTAATTTTGGTTGCTGTTGCTGTTGTTGCTGCTGCTGCTGTGACGGTGTGTGGACCCCACTCTGTTCGGCACGATATTCTCCAGCATTCCGGCTGGGCATGGGGAACTGCTCACCAGGGAAGTAGTGGTGCACTGGGGAGGAAGGATCGAATCCCCTCTGCGGGGGATCAGCATATGGTGGAGGGTTCCAACGCTGAAGTGAAATCGCTGGAGGGGATTGGATCTGAGTTGCTTGAAGGGTCTCATCGGTTTGGTAATTTTTTAACGTTCGGTGGTGTAAATCGCTTTGCTTCTCGTGAGTAAGTGCAAGTGGTGATTGCAGTCGACGTGGTTGGTTTGAGGAGCAAGATTTTAGCGCCTATAGGGGAGGAAAAGCATATTTTGTTCTACCAAACAAAAAAATGCCTCAGGTTCTTTCAATTCCCCACCGAAGCATGAACACTTGTTAAGCTCCGAAGGATAAAGACGCGCAAGCATGCGTTTAGTGAACTTATTCAACTAACTATTTTTTTATTTTAATTCATTCGGCTCCAAAATTAAGTTCTTTACTAAACGGGCGTCAACTTCCTGTGTGTCGTCATGCTAACTTCATACTGATTTTTTTCATGGTTTCTTTTTCCTTCTGCTCGATGTCTTTTCAGCAGTTCTCAAAAAATTTGCCGTTATTCAAGGCAACCCTGTTGGGAACAAATTTGAACCTTTTTATACCAAGAGCTGCCCTGCCAGATACCAACTTCATATATATGCGCTAACAATGAGGAAGTATTCCTGCCGATCAGATGCATGAAAAGCAAATTTATGGTAAAATTCATGAGAGTGCGTTCTGTGAGGATGCAAAGATCACAAAATCCACTTACCGAATTATTCAAAGCTGCACGCTTAACTATTTTGTAAGACTTAATTCAAGCTTTGTCATTTTTAAAATACGACTTCAACCGACATTCCTGTGCTGGGTTAAATCTAGCAGAGGGAATCAGTTCACCATCCTTCACTTTCATCAGCATCGATGGAGCATTGGCTCACAATTCAGGAAAGGATTGAAGACTCAATCGGAAGTGTTTGTGGTTGTGAGCAGTTAAATTAATTACAGTCCTGGTTACAATTCTTAGCTGAGATGAGGGACATGTAACCATGAAGCGCTTCTCAGACGTTGGAATTTGATCTTAACAGAAATTAAAATTAGAGATTCACTATCTTGCTAAAAGCGCAGGCACAAGAACTGAAATTTAAGAAATCGCAAACACTAACCAACAGATTCATTTTAGTTGGGTTACTCTACAAATATAAATTTGGGGTATTAAAAGTCCACTTTTAAACGGATTTTACCCCAATAGTGAGTAAAGAGGAATGCTTAAGCTACGTTGAAGCTCTAACATACCGTATGCATAAGTGTCAAATGACTGAAACGATCACGAAAAAGTTTTAATACTTAATGAAACCATTGACAATTTTAGTGTCAGAAAATGCAGTTACGAGCACTATTGATAAAACGATTTTAATCAATTAACCAAATTAAATTGTACCTTCTGTAGATTGTCGAGCTTTAGCAACCAGTCATCCAGGTCCTGTATAATTCCACCGTTAGGCATGTGTGATTAAGCCTTGATTTGACAACGGGGACTTCATGGAGTACCTTCACCGCTCCATATCACGCGTCACTGAACTGCGGTGTTGAATAGCACCATCACACAACGGCGCTAACGGCGAGGGGCACAATGCTCGCTTCTGATTGGTGCCCACTGCTGGTCTGTGATTGGCTGTCGGTAGGGCGTTGGCTGTGCCAGACATACGAGTAATGCGGGCATAGGAGCGCACAGGGGAGAAAATTTAACCTGAAAGAGCGAAACAATGTGTTCTAACCGGTCAAAGCAATGTCAGTGAAAAAGGATCACTGATCCTTACAAGACAGTGTAAAACACTCATCAAACTTCGCTGTTCCAGTGTTTCAATGGTGCTGAGAGCTTATGAGCTTCATTCACAGTAATAAAAATATACCGCAAAATGCGTGAATATTTAATGGCTTGAATTGTTTTTGTTAATCGTTCAGTCTCTGTTATGCCAATTTGCTGCGAAGATGCGGCTGACTAAAATTCAATTCCTAAATAAAGGCTAGATGTGAATAATTGACATCTTATGCCAGATTCAAAAGACGCAGAAGTAAATATTTCGAGCTTGTTTAGCTTTGTGGATTGAGCCCTGTTTAAGTAGAAAAAGGTTCCTCTGGCATTCTTTCCAAAACACGACTAGAGGCTTATTGTGCTCAGTCGGTATTTAAAGCCTATTTGACATCCGACAAGCGATATATTGGAAGCTGACGGGATTTTACAACAGAGTAGCCCAGGAGCAATGTTTCAGCTATTCTTATTTGAAGGATGGGAAGAAAAAATCCGCAGGCTATTTATTATTCATGTGAATGAACAAGGGAAGTAAAAGTAGTGCACTAGTCATCGATGAAACACGATCTGAGAACGTTGACAGAGTAATTAAGATGCCCACTGCCAGTTGTTGAGACTAATCTCCCATCATCCTATTCCGTTAAAAATTGCCTCCCATGAAGCTGTACTTTGGCGGTTTTTAACCGTTTAAACTCTTTGAGGCAAAAACAACATTTATTTGTTCAGAATAACTAATCGTTATGCTGATCATAGAAGGTGGAATTCGCCGGTGCTGCTCGTGACAGCGGGACACGCCTCAATCGTTGCAGATGGAACGAAGACGATTTGCAAAGCTCTAATTTAACTAAAACATCATTCTTTAACCTACAAATGCAATGACTGCCAAAAGCCTCTTTTAATTAACCGACACAAAGTTAAGGCATGTGAGGCAACTGTTTCTAGTGAATTAGCCTTCAGTTCTAAATTCACCTTCTACATACATCTGTCTAGTTATAGTCTGAATCCTAAAGAAAGATGACTTAAGAATGGCACTAAAATCACTACCAGTTGCATTGCTGGAAAACTGGCTTTTTCTGGAAGATGCCCACCTAGGTTGTGGTAAGGCTAACGTTACTTTTCACATGTACCTTAAAAGCCTTAGAATAAAACGTCTTATACGGATAATTAATGTTTTTATGCCATGAAGGGAGCTTGTAGAAGCACCATTATGCGAGAAGTATTTTCCAACACGGTAAGTTGAACCCCTAATTTTGGTCTTGGTAAGATTGATACATTTTCATGAAACACCATTTAACCTCGACCCTACTTAGGAAATACAGTATATTATAGCATTGATGAAGACGTTGGGTTGCCAACTCTTGCAAGTAAGTTGTAGGTGACTATAAAGTCACCCTATCCCCATCTCACATAGATGCACATTGATTCCAGCGAGTTCCTCATTGTTCTAATTTAGCAGTTGCCGTTTTGTCATTGGTTCAAGTCCAACCTCCTGCGTGGCCGTAGACCTTACGCTTGTCTGATCGTTGGGGCACGCTAATCTCTACAGCAAAATCGGGCCATATTGCACAGAAGAGCACGTGGGTGTGTGTACTGACATCACACGACCCAGGTCTGCGTGAAAACTTCATTTCCGAGGTCATTGGCGTTGCTGGGTTCATTATATGTATCGACCCCGCTCGATTCGGTTTCGCATAAAATTCTTCACCTACCCATACGAAAAATTGGAGCAATAAAATATTTAACTAATTAAGCATCCTTTCCAATCGATGCAAAAAACGAACTGGACGGGGTAAAATAACTATTTTTGGGAAGTTAATACTCGTGATGACCTTTCTATTTGGACTTGAATTTATTAAGACATGGGTTGGCTACTTATCATCGAGTGCCCATCACGCCGGATTATTGTTTTTCGCAAAATAAGAACAGTGAGTTTAAAACAGAAGTAAGCATTCATTCTCCCCACAATTGTGAGAAATTGCCAATCAAGATGCAGATGTTGAGCCAATTCGCCCTGTAATCACTTACCCCACCACTCAAACATTCATGTTTTCGCATCTGAAACTACTTTTTGGCCTTTGCTGGAACAATAAACTGACACCTGAGTGTCACCTTGGTGGGCTTTGCTTTATGCTGCCTCTGAGAAGAAGAAATTGTCAATCCGTTAATGCCCACGCCGGAAAAAATGGCGTCCGTTATGGCACAAGACAAAGAACTTCAACATTGGACTAATTCTGCTTAGTTTACTGACAAATTCGAGAGGATTTTTAGAGTTTGAAGCCTAAATGAAATTCTTCGCAGTACTTTCTAACTGACAAAGTACTTGATTCTGACTGAAGGAAGCATAAATCGAACCTAGGCTATTAAAATCAGTGCTGCGTAAACAACAGCAATCCATCTCCAACCTTGTGCATTTCATTTTTTTTCATTCTAACTAAAGGGAACCCCACCATCAGACAGAAAAACTTTGGCTGTGCTAATGCTGATGGTCGTACAACCCACCAATTTGTCTTAGTCGCCCTTGAAAATCTACTTTGAATCTTCAAGACGGTCAGTTGACCTGCTCGAAATATGCTCCACCATTAATTTGTTCATTTGAAAGTTATTCTAAAGGTGATGCTTTCCGTGATCGTGAATTTGACGGTCCAGCCCAACAGCCGCTTCAGCTAAAATTGCCTTTTTACGCTAAGCATATCTGTTGTCGACTCTTTTGTGCAGACATGCGCATTCTCTAGTATTAACGCACTTACGCACAGCTTGCGAGCCTTCCATTAGCCCAAATTAGTGGTCATCGCGTCAATTGACGATCCGTTAATCTACGTCTGCCACTCTCGATTGTTCGAAATTGTGATTCCCTCGAATGTCTATGTCATCAGTGAAATGTTCGACTGTCAGCGTCAACTTCTCGCCAAAAAACACACGCACTAAAAAAATAATTTAAACAAATTTATTTATGGCGTTTGCAAGTCTTAACGTTTAGAAACTTTTAGAAGTGGGGGAATCGACTTCATTAAAGTAGTCCCAAATCATTCTGCTTGTGTAAGTGGTTTTAGTCGCTCTAAAATACCAGGATCTACAAAGATAATTTAGTTCACCTCATACCTCAGGAAAGCAACTGACAGTTACATAGAGTTGTCAATGCCAGCAAATTAGGCATAAGGAAGGAACATGAACAGTGATGCATTTAGGACCTTTTCTTCTGCAAACGCATTGGTCAAGGAATGAGAACAACAGGGCATATTACAAAGGTGAGAGAAATAGACTTACCTATTCGTGCTTACTGCCAAATTTAGGATTAAGAAAATAGAGGAATTACACCTCCATGTTTCAATCTTCGTCACAAAAATTTTGAAAAAACTTTAAATAGTGTCTTTAACTCGTTAATGGTCGTTTGCATTGGCTGTGAAACTTTGGCAGAAGGCAAGCCACTTTTAGGGCTATGAGATGGACGGTGACACAATTCGCTATTCTTACCTGAGGTTACATTATTTTTAATGAAAGCAGATGTGATTACTTATAAGTAATTAGGTAGGCATAAATTATAAACTAGACTCGTTCTAAATCTTTTGATAAGTGTCATTCGGCAGAGCTAAAACACCATGGAATAAATTCTCGTGTGCTTATATACTCTACTTTAGCATCTAATGGATGGTTTTGCCCCTCATCAGTAAGATTTTGCATTATGTTATGCTGTTTTTCGAGGCGAATCTGGGCACATTTTAGAAGCTTAATTAAATTTTCAAACGCAGGTAGTAGGATCGGTAAAGCATGCAATAAATCACCAAAGTTGGAAGTTTATTTAAGAAGATTTTCTTAATTGGATTATTTTGAGATTCCTTATTTTAGCATGCTTAAACGCAGTTATTTTTTGGTAAGAGTGGGTAAATGCGTGCGTCCGACCTTACGAAGCCATAGTTGCAGATCTAATCTGTGTAAAATCAGGTCATGTGTTTGTATTCTGTATGTGTCACATGAAATACGGGCGTCCATCATTACATGAGCGGTCTGGTCTTGGATGATGAAACAAAAACAGCGCCTAGTACACTGTGAGTATGTCAGGACGGCCTAAGCGGTTGGCCAGGTGCCAGTTCCACTCAGCATCAACCACACATTTTGCGGCCCGTATTCACTTGACTTCAATCATCCATTACCTGAAAGCCAAAATTTAAATTTCCGAATCTTAGCTGATGCAAACCCAACTGGGTTTATACAACAATGGATGCAAATAGGTCGATCAATTTGGAAGAGGTTAGTTTGGATGGCGTTTAAAGTGCGCAGGCTGTATTTTGGCGGGTTTGGACCCAACTCCCCTATTTTACAGAAGTTGGGTTGAATTTCAGTGGGAAGACCGTTCAGTGGACTGTATCGGCGCCAAAACCCACAAATGCCCCGAAAAGAGACACCAGAAGTCACCATTTCGTTGAATCATGCGGCACACGTCCCGATCACAGTATCGCCACTAGTGGAGATGCAATAGCTATATAACCACAAAATTATGAGATGTAGTAATCAATTATCGAAAGCTTAGATCTACTGTCACTTACGGATGATAATAACAGTAAGCACCCACATTTACTGCAACAAATTCCAATCTCTGTACGTAACATTTTAAATCACAATGGGCATTTACTACCAGAGTCCTTCCAATCACCTGGACGGTGATTATTAGAAAAAGTGGATCCCAAAATGTAATATAGCAGTATAAAGCATAGCCACCATATTCGTTTGCTTTACTTATGGGAATTCCCAGTCATCCCATAGTGAAAGCCCTTCACTGCGCGTCGCCGTATCGAATGTCCGACTCTGCAGTAACGGTGTGTTCCAGGGACTCATAATGGAAAACACAGCACCGGCCGTTCAGTACAAACAAATGAGACCAGTGAATGGTTGTTTTTGGTGTGCAATGCTTTTTCTTAATTCAATTGGACGGATTCGATTCAACTCACTTCAAATTGACACATTTCTACTGTTTGTGAAGGATGGGGGAACCGACTATATCTGCATATGGGGAGTTGTGTAAACACTTTTGCCATGGCAGTGTAAGGAACAAGAAACGCGTCTCAGAAAGATAATTGCGTAATCATACAAGTGTGATCAGGTGTAACATCGAGGGCACTGGGGATCTTCACAATTTTACCTAACTGGTGTCGATGTTTAGTCAACACAAGCAAAATAAAGTAATGCAATGTGGAGGACTGTAGGCAAGGACTGTGATTGACCAGTTGGACACTTGTTCCACCTGTGGACGAAAGTCACTTAAACCTCATGAGACCAAGAGGTAAGGCTTCCTACCACATTTATTTCGCCTACAATAACTCTATTTTTTATTCAACTAATCACGGTCATTTATGACGATTTCATTTGACCAAATGACGTGCCGTAGTGGTTTCCAGCAGGACAGCAACGAGTTATTTGATGTAAGGTTGCGGCGGCGATGTTTCACCTCCAAAGGTGCAAAAGCCCGATTTAGTGTCGACCTGCCACTCCCACGAGAGGAAGCAGCTGAAACACGCACTCAGACGTATACACGACTGCGTATTTTCGCCTGCTTTCCACTTTTCCAATCCAAAAAACGTGTCACAGTGTGAACTTGAAGACAATTTCAATTTTGAAGTGATCTGGGATGCCTTCTTCTTCTTCCTCTTCTTCAACCGCTTCTCCAATAAGGCACTAACGACAGCGAACAATACCCACGTTATTGTTTGTGACGGCCATTCAAGCGGATACTACGAGCCCTACAATTGAACACCAAATCTTTGCAACAAAGTCCCATATAATCACATAAAGTTCCCAGAGTACTGAGAAGTTAGCATGTGTAAAGGTGAGCATGCTTTATGCCATTACAAATCCTCGAAAGCAGGGTGATCTGACTTGGGGAACGAAAGGCAGCCAAACACTTGAATAAGCACTACGCGCAACTCGATCTCTCATTGCTCTGATCAATGTCTCTTGCTAATGCCAATCCCAAGAGGTGGACATTATAAATTCATATAAATATACACAACGCGTGAGAGAGTAGTCACAAATAATAAAAGAAAGTGTCAATTCCTTGTATCTTGTTGAAATGTCTGGCGATCCTTAACCAGCTGACCCATCCAAACTGACTGCAGCTCAGGAGACGCTTGTGGCTAGCTTGAGGAATAAGGGCAGCTTGCTACGGACTTATTTGTGGGAGTGCTGGTCGGTACACTTTTGTGTATTGCACTCTTGAGGTACCTCGCTGAGCAAAAGTTTTGTTATGAGGATTCCAAATCCCCCATTATTCAAGGCAAGAAGGGATTGATCCCTCTGGCGTATTGTGATGATCGTCTAGGCTGTCGCAATGGTGGGAACCAGTTGTCGATTCTGAAGGGACGCCATTCGGATTGAATAAAGTAAACTCTCAGATGTAATGGTAGTGACATCCCACAGTGTTGTCTGAAGAACGTAAATTTAAATGTCAAATAAAAATTCAATCTACCACATGGCTCGTTTAGAAGCAGCTCCATCATAACTTGGAAACGTAGTCCCCGAATTCCCATTAAGGGTTAAACGTGGAAAAACCTGACCTGAACACCAAGCAAAAGTACGACCGCAAAATAACACTAACACGAGGAACCACCTACCTCGTGGTAAGTGTGCCATTCATCGTCAAGCCCATCTACCAAATGGTTTGAGTCGATCTCATACTGCTCGAATGGCCTGGTCACGCCTGACGCGCTTGGATCAAAAGATAAACCCCCAATCAAAAAAGAACTACAATTAAATCTGGTCTTTGAATTTTAAAAGGAAGAATACAAACAAGTAAGACAAGTCATTACGCGAGGGTTTAAAAGGGTCGAAGGATGTTAAGCATGAATGAGGTGAAGTAAAGATCATGATGATATGATGTTCCAAGTGAACAAGATGGGAAGTGTAGTGTCGAATACCACAGTTACAGTAGGTATATACACAAAAGAAATATAACGAACTTTTGAGCCATAACTTGTGTTTTCATCCATTTCGTCGCATCAAAAGTACGATACCAGTTGCTCGCTCCATGATGATAAACAGCAAACACCTACAGTGCGTTTTGTGGGAAAATAGTCTCATATTTACAAGAGCAAACGACGGCTGCTGCCAATAAATCGTATGCTTGCTAAAAGATACTATGCAGATTAGACATCGACGCTCATATTCCAACTGAACCCAGCTCAGACTTGAGTTGATTGGCCAAAGACTCACTCGTCTCGTCTTCGTCTTCTGAGAATGTCGGCACACCAGAATTGAACTCATTTAGCCCACTCACATCTAACTGCGGCAGGGGTCCCCAGCATTGCTCCGGAGCTTGACAGAAGTCACCCAAATTTGCTCCAAGATTTAGAAACGAAAAGTGACCATTCTCCATTGGGATTTGACTGCCGACAGGAAATTGAGGATTTGTTGGATTAAACGCGAGACAAAGGTCAGGAAGACACAAGACGTCAGACTGCTTAGGCTCATTAAGGGGATTGGAAGCAAAATGGAGATCAGGGGGGCAGGACAAGTCAGAGCGTCCATGCTCGGTGTTATTTGACAGTGATAGGGATGCAGAGGAGCCTTTTTCTACATCACTTTGCGGCTCTGGTATCAGTCGAGTCTCATTTGAACCACCCTCTACGACGAGCTTCGCCATATTAACCGCCTCCGCGTAGTTTTTTACACGAGTTCGAGGGCTGTAAAGCTTAGCGAAGTATTCCATAAAGGGGAAAAGTTTCGCACAGCTAAGGTAAGAACACTGATTCCAGGCAAACCACTCCACCTTTGCAGTAAAGCCAGGGGCCAACGCAGGATCCGCGGGAGTCGCAGACACCGCAAGCGAGTCACTATTCACATTTCCGGGGCTTACCTGAGCCAGCTGGTGGGGAGTTCGCGCGTACAATGCGCTGATCCTCGAAGGCCAGTACGGATAGCCGGCAAGCTTAGCCCACACCACATCTCCAATCCTAAAGCCCCCTGAAGTTTGATTTGTTGACATGGGGGAGACTGCGTTTGATTTGGCAGCGAGTCCACCAGGCGCATCAGCATCACACCAAGACTCAACTATTCGGAAAACCTGAACAGATTTCTGGCTTGATTTTCGGGACCGAAATTTTTTACCGCAGATCGGCTCGTCTACAGAAACGTCCCTACGGAGACGAATCTTCAATCCGCCTGTTAAAAAAGCTGAACTAGTGCTTGGCTGAGGCACAGAACAATTTTCCCGGGCCTTTGAGTCCAATCGCGACTGTCGCTTTCGGCTTAGTGGATAGGTGTGTGCATCGACGTCGTCCGACTTTGTCTTTGGTGGTCGACCTCGTTTGCGTTTGGGCTTAGGTTCTAAAGAGTCCATACAATGCAAGGAAAGAGATGCTCCCTGGTGTGGATAAGAGGTTGGACTTTCGTAATGGGAACCGCTGATATTGCTAACTCCAAACCTATTTTGTGGAGAAGGGTGATTGCTCGGACTACTGCTTGTATTTGTCAATGAAGAGGGCATCGCAACTGTTCCTGGAGCACTGCTGGAGTTTGATGGGGATATTCCATTATAGCTGCTACGTACTGGAGTCAACTCCGCAACTTGTTGGGAAGCGAACACATGCTCAGAAGTTGTGCGCGATTCATTACTGAATCGGGAACTGGAACACAAATGCGGACACTCACTGTTCATCACCGACGTACTATCAAGAATATTCAATGAATGATCCTTAGCCATCCACAAGTGCTTGGGTTTTTGATAACCAATTATTCGGGATGTATTAGTAGGCGAGAAATCCTTTCCTTCGTAACAACTCAGGTGATCACGACCCCGCAGTTCTGAGTGTTCTGTTAGTGTGTCAAACCTCGAAGGCAGTTGTGAAGATGGAAGAAATAACTTCATCAGATGGCGCCTAGGACGGCAAAAAGAGTCTCAATCGCATGAACTATCAGGACGAATAAGTGAAATTAAAGACAACAGATACCTGCGAACATTATTCAGCTTATTTCCCAATAAGTAAACGCGATTACACGGTCTTGTGGCAACACGAAAGCGTGAACTACGACCGAAAATCGCGAAAGGGAATGCTCACAAGCCAATCCTTTCGTACATACGAAACAGGGCTAGTTCAAACAAACATATAGGGCACATAAGCTTTCTAGTTATATGAATAATACGCATGAGGAGATTGACATATCTACGCATGTTCTTCATATATTCCACTACTTTGATGCAGTTTTGTTTCACTGTTTACGGCAGACTGTTTGCTAATAAATTCTTATCTGAATGGTGCTCCGTTGCAATGCCAACACCCGCCATATTTCAGTTCCCTTTTTCTAGCAGCTACTTTTAAGCTCTTTTTAACTAATTGATTCGCGCACAAGGAAATCCTCTAATAGTCCTTATGAATGGCCAGTTTAAAACTGAGAACATGTAAACACATAAATGGCCACCTTATTTACGTTTCGACACAGTACATTTAATACCTTAGCGGGCCAGCAAATTGTGAAGTACTAAGCGATCTAGTCTATTCTGGAAATTGTGCTGTCCTGACCAACATCAAAGCAGTATTTTGGCTTGAACCCATGAAACTTACTTAGAAGATAGTATTTCCATTCAACACTATTTTGAGTTCGCAGAATCGCCTACCGATTGCTGTTGATAAATTTCAAAACCGGGTTTCATTTCCTGGTTTAAGCAACGAGTAGAATTTAGTCATGTTGCGTCTCTATACGCTAACACAGGCTGTCGTGTGCGAAATTTCTGCAAATCCAATCATCTTTCCATTTATTACTTTACGGAACAACGAGAGCGTGATATTGCTACTTATACTAATTTTAATCTCTGCATTTGACAAGCAGACACTTGCAACTGCATTTATGTATAAGGGAGGCGCCCAATACGCACAAAGATTAAACCCAAGGTTGTTTGTGCGGTTGTTTTCCGCGGTTGCTTTGATCACTGGTTTCACCATTGGACCTTCATGGTCGAGTTAATTTTAGACTCTGCCATACGGTTCTGGGTGTTTCTTCCCATTGTCATTATTACTTTTTTCTATGGGGTAATTCGACACTACCTTACGGTCTTGATGGCTTCTAATAAAAAGCCTGATCTTCAAGCAGTGTCTGATAGGTGAGGCTATCGATATCGCCTTTTAGCTTTTAGCCATGCCCTTATGAGAAGTCGGCTTCTTAGGGAAAATGGGAACTACATCACTCGTAATGTATCTGGCTTTTCTGGAGTTCATACCTTTAGGGTTTTAAGATGCGCAAGCATTTCTTCAATGACAGTGAGACCGGATTTTTCAGAACTCAAAAAAGAGAAAATTCGATGAAAAACCCAATGGCAGGTAGGATTCCCTTTCATAACGACTCCAAGACCCTTCAATGCTTAGCGATATGATGAAGGGTAACATGCTGAATGTCGTGCCAATGTTGGTAATTGGTGGGTGGATAAACTGGGCATTTTCTGGGTTTCTCACTACGAAAGTTCCCTTCCCTCTCACCTATCGCTTCAAACCAATGCTGCAGCGTGGCTGTGAAACTCTTGTATCATTAGACGCCTCATGGTAATTGGTATCTTCATACTTCTATTTACTGGCGCAGGGTGAGCTCGGCCTCATGGTATTTCTTGAACATATTTGGACTTCGAAGCCTACATGAGTTGGTTCTAGGATCCGACAACGCTGCGAGCCAGCCTCTCTTTATTCAGGAGCAGATGATGACTGCACATCAACAGCCGCCAGATATTCAAAAAGCCTTCAAGGCGGAATGGGAAGCTCTTGAGGTCGTACATCACAGATGGGCCCTTTCTGGTTGCGAGGCTCGTCTTCTCTAGTTATTCCGACAAACTCTTTGTCCTGTATATCCTCCCTTATTCCTACCACCCTACGTCGTTTTTGTTACGCATAGCTGAAACTGGCTGATGTCGTATTAACACTTTCCTCTGGGTGATGCTTGTCGCTCCTCACGCAAACACGATTCTTAGGATTGCCACTTTTAGTACCAGTAATTTTAATATCAGTTAATCAGAGGACACATTTTTATGTATATGCGTTGGGTTGGTTTCGACTTTGTTAATAGAGGTTGTGATTGTGCGGTCTGTGTATATTTTTCCACTGCGTACTTATCCTTCAAGGGGTGAGTTTGAAACGGCTTCTGTATGGGTTTAGGTTTTTGAAATGAAATCTGTCAACATCTCTGATCACGTCCTCGCTTAGAAGACATTTCAGGTAATCAGCAGCGCGTTGGGTTCACCTTCACCTCTTTGGCTTGCATGATCTGCATTGCAAAGCTTGTGTGTGGGATAGGGGATATTATTGTGGTCGTGGTCTGGTTCCTTGTCGGATTTTCGGGTATCGGCTATCCAGTTAACTGATTCAGTGCGGATATTGCTGACTGTTAGCTTTGCTTTTAATCCATTGTACCCTTAATGGTCTGTTTAAGCTAGTTTGCAACGAGTTATTTCACCGGGAAGTGCGTCTCGACTCGTGCATTACCCGATCAACATGAGTCATCTTTGTGCAGATTTGTAGGTCTATGGGACTAGTTCGTCTGTTTTGAGGAACTTAATCGCATGAAGCTGTTTTGCACACATTTCCTGCGTGTGATTGTGTCGACTCGAGGTCGCTTTTTTGGGCCTTTGACAACTACTACTTTGCAAATCTTCAGTAAATGTTTGTGTGTGAAGTTGGTAGTACATGTAATACCAAGCATCTCAACAAGCATAGGTGAAAATGGGAATAAAAATTATTGGGATTTTACTCTCTGCGATGTTCCATTCGTTAATATACGGGAATTCACACACTTTGAAAAGATACTGGCTCGCGTTCATGCTGAGTGGGTTCCCAACAGTCCTTAAAGATGTATTGGATGCAGTAATTTGATGGGGAATCGCTTATTGATTAGTTGCTTAACATGGAAGCCAAACAAGACCTTAGTCATTATGTGCTTATTGGAAAGACGGTTTGCAAATGGTTGCAATGTTCTAGTTAAATTTGAACTCAGAATAGTTGGGGTATGGTGATGTATGAACCGATGACTGTTGGGTGGGGGTCGCTCTTTTAATGTCAACGTTACATCAGCTAGTTGGGGGGAGGCCGGTCGCGAGGGCGTCAGGCCATCCAATCACAGCCACAGTGCGAGAGCTGCCGATGACTAAGTCCTTCCTTCAGACTGCTGCATCACGCGCAAGACGACGCAACCCCATCACTCATCACACAAGCACACCTACACAGACGCGGCGGTAAATCACCTTCGCACGCTCGTGAACGGGGCGAGGGGCGGGAAGGGGATGGGGTATGCCGGTGTGTGGTGTGCTCTGACCCTGTTTAAAGAGAGAGCAAAAGAAAGAAATTTGGAACATAGGTTCTGTTTGTACGGACGTGTGAGTGTGCGCATTTGTCTATTCTTTAGCCAAGTGTTCACGCGTCTTGAATTTGAATGTGTGAAGCTTACAGCGTGATAGGCCCCACCACTGGGTTATGTCAACAAAGAGTAGTCGTCTTTGGGTTTCGTGTATTTTGACGTTTCTTATGGGCATATGACTAGTAGATCTCAACACTTCATAGGAGTCAGTGTCTCCCTTGTGCTTTGCGATGGATAGGTGACGGGACTCAATCGCAAGAAAAGCATTTCGAGTTTGCAGAAATCGCAAAGCAGAAGGTCTCACCCTTAGTTGTTTACATGTAAAGACAAAGGCTGTCCTTAATATTCGAAGGCGTTATAACAAATTGGAAATGTTCTGAAGAATTCTACTTTTCAGTTTCTTAATGAAGAGTATTTGAGTAACCGGGAGCAAGAAATCATTTTTCAGCGCTCGTTTACTTCAGCAAAGCCTCTAGCACAGTTCATCCAAAGGGAAGCAAAATTTCCTCGGACACCATCCGGACTGTGCTGCGAATGGCATGACGCCCATCGTTAAGGTTTGCCTAATTTTGTAAAATTAAAGCCGTTTATATCCACCTATATTTCCACCACCCCTGTTTCTGTCCTTCATTTATGTCAGCTACTACATTCGGTACCTCCGACTGTCATTTCTCACAAAATATTTTACACCATTTCTTCTGTTTCACCCGATCCCGTGTTTGATGACCCGTTATTCATCGACTCGTCAGCGTTAAAAAGTTTGATCGCCCCTTTTTGATGAAAAGAAAAAGCCCAAAAGTTGCCCGATGCGCCACTTAAAGGCCCTAAAGAACTGTTTGCCTAACGATTTCAACGCTCTTTCTCATAGCAGAAGTGTACTTGGTAGAGTAGGCATTTGATAGGATTGACTGTCCGTTCCTCGGAGGTCTTGGCCACCCTCCTGATGGCAGGGTACTGCGTTTATGCTAAGCGTTCGCGCTTCACTTACAGCTCAGAGCGCCAGGAAGTGGTAAAAAGTGCCTAAGAATAAATATGTCGCCTCAGTTAAGATGTAATGAGTGACTGGAGGTCCGACGTCTTTATTGATAACGAGGCTTTTACGTAACTTTTAATATCAGCGATTATTGAAACTCTTCAAAAATATACGCTAATGGTAGTTAAATCTGTCATGAGCGTTTGACCGAAAAAACCAAGTATTCACTTTCCACTTGTCCAAAGGGCAATTGTGGTCTGTGTGTATGCAATCGAGATTTGCGTCCTGATGACCTTGGATAGCTAGACGCCCAATTACTGCAACAGCGTTAAAGTACTACTGGGTCTTTCATAAGTTTGGATGCCATTGTTTGAGGAAAGTATTAACATTTATTTGCAAGAAAATTCTCCTTCAAATCAGTTGCTGGCCTTTCTGTCCAACTTTGCGCAGGAATGCGCGTTAGTTCCGCCTTTTCGCACGACCTCCTGCCACCTTCGTTATTGGCGGTTTTCCCAATCTAGGCAAAGGACGTCTTAAGCTCTGCGAATACGGTGTCGGGGAGAAGACAAGGGACAAGGCAAATGTTTAGCCACGCGTAAACCTAGAGGTAGTGAATGACCGAAATTATTGTACATGGAAGCCGAATTGTCAGAAAAAACTTAGTAGGAAACTCGAATGCAGTGATGACAGCTATCGCAGAAGATTAAAAACTACAGTTACCACTTTAAACGAACTGGCACTTCCATGAGAACAACTTGCAAGAAAATCAAGAGTAAACGAAAAACACGTTTTTAAAGTCTTAAAACGTAGTCTCCGCTGAACCATTATTTACAATCTCGGCCTTCTGAGTCAGCGTTTCAGAAAAGTAAATTATTCTTTTTGTTCTTATTATAGGCACTCCGAGTGAATTTAAGGTATATCAGAGCAATTTAATCTAAATCTAAGTAATTTTGTTGCGTAGTTTAATAGTTTACTCGATCTATGTTCTTAATTTGAAACTTTAGTACCGTAAATAAAATAACGCTATGCAACGAAACGGGAGTTCTCAATTTTTGTGAGCATAAGCGTTCTAAATGCGTAATTTACAACTTCCTCTTTGTTGGTGGAAATGCTTCAACCAATTCATCGCCTAGTAATCGACATCAAAAGTCAACCGGCCGGGAGAAGTAGGTGGGGCGCGTCAGGCATTCGCAGGGGAACGCTCATTACTGGACTGATAGCGCATCTGATAATGCAGGTAAAAGCGTGACACATCGCTAACAAGGAGAAGTTGTTTCGGTGACTTGGTGCACAACTGATGCACTTGAAAGTAAAAGGAGCACTTTTAAACGCTTTTGTTGGCGAATGCATAAGTGTGAAGGTGACGAAGTTCTCGCACACTGATGAGTGTAACCTTCGCTGTGCTGTGACTCCATTAATTTCCTCTTCATCATATACCATAAAGTGTGTTTTTGAATAAACGGTCTTAAACAGGAACCCACAAATGTGAATGTCATGCTCACTACAGAGTGAAGTCCACAGAGAAAAGCTAGGCGAACACTCCAAAACAAATATGTACGCGATGCTGAAACTGTTAAAAGAGTAAGTTGAAACTTAACGGACTAGAGGAAACCGGGTAAAAGTATTTTGAGCAGAAATAATACGATGCAGGCGAAATTTAAGTGATGGAAAACAACTTATACCTTAAAGAAATTAAGGGGTACTAAAATGTGCTGCCATTCGGATATGACCTCTTTGTTTGGACCAAAATTATTAATTCTAACATCCTTTATTTCCTAATGCTTTGAAATTTGCTTCCTCCTTGCAGCATGCCTACTTCATGGTACTTTCCTTAAAACCTTCACCTAGTTTAGAGAGTAAATAACTATTGCATATGTGTCAGGTGACACTTTAAAAGTAAAGAAGCACAACAGTTGATCAAAAAGGCTGTCAGGTGCTATTTTGCAATATGCGATTTCCCCTCTGTTTACATAGAGGCTCTTGTGTCAACTTCCGGGTTCGTTGCACTACCCTTAAGCCTTCACAAAATGCATCGCTTCTCCAACCAACAACATCTAGCTTTCCAATGGCAAAATTTAAATCACCCACACCGGTACATTGTTTCTCAACTTCCCAGCCTAAGGTCGTGGGAAAATAGTCACTTCCCCTTGTTCCATTTATGTTACCTCTTCAAATCCCAAAGAGGGAGGCGATCAAACACATCCGATCATAGTGCAACAATAGTTTTATTTTAAACATTCACTCAGAAATGGTTTACACTATTTGCCTGCTGTTTGTATGACATTGCCATTTCGACTGCTAGTTCTGCAAGCTGTCAAGATAGGATTGGCATCTTCAATGGTAAGGATGTACTTTTTGGCAAAAGTTGGCGTTTTCGAGGTTAAACAGATCAGGTCGCTCTAGTGGGCGATATTTCCCTGGAAAGCTTTCCTGAAAATTCTATAAGTAAAAAAGCTTCTTGGGTAAGTGAAGAGTAGTTCAAGTAATGATTGAGGTTAGTATTGAGACGATGGGACAAATTGTTAAGGTAGAAACTAAGTGGCCAACCAAAATCACTGTCACTTAACACCACTCCATTATTTATCCAGTCAAATCCGGTTCCTTTAAATGACAGGAAAAGTTTAAATTACGGCGTGTCATTTCGTTTGCGCTTTGCAACTTCCCCTTTGGCAGGACAAAGCGCTCTTCGCCTCGAGGCGTGTCGATCGAAGGCATCGGAGCTGTGACTCAGAGGCCTGGAGGAACTAATGAAATACTCGACGCGACTAAGGTTGATGCGCACATCTACGATCCTCTGACGCTATGATTGCCTCATTTGTGCCTCAACGTTTGTGTTTTTGCGCCCTTGTTTTCCTATCCCAGCACATGGAATGCCGTCCATCACAGGAACGTTAGCAATAGTCGTGAAGGATTTCTTTGCTGTGGAATTGTAAGGTCATTTCTATTAAACGCAAAAATGCCCAATACTAGGCAAAACTGAAGTGCCATAGTTCAGCTCTGATTTCTTCTAGTGACAGTGCCCAGAATGCTCTTTATCATTTGAATTTAGATTTTTCAATAAAAGTACTCTGGTGGTCATCAATGATACTCGTTTTCCGCTTTCATTATTGCTAGCACTTCGGACAAAACAATAATGCACGGCAACTCAGTTATGTGCATTCTGGCTACCTGCCATACTGAGTTCATTAATGCCGTTGCCATCCCAGCAACCCATTCAACTAGCCATCACAAGAATACGTTTGCTTCTCCTACAGTTTTCCCAGGAGTTGCCGTTTCACTTTTTTCTCAGGCACATTTGTGATATGCAAGGGGTGAATGCTGGGACTTAAAAACGACACTGAAGGAAAGATTCAACTTAGGTTCGCTCCTAGTGTAAAAGCGGGGAATTCGAGTGTGCGAAAGTTCAAAATGTTAAAGTATTCGCTCAGGTTAAAAAGGCGTGCCTGATTCACTCTACACAAAATGCACATGGCATGAAGCCATGCTTTTGGCCAGAGAGAAGTTGCCAATCTTAATGAGGCTTTCGCGTCGGCAGTCGGTCATTGCTATAAATTACACTATCATTAAAAGACGTGTTTTGTTTCAAATTAGCAACTAAGTGACCTCCCAGTCGGCAGCGAAGTGGTTGCTGTTGGACTTCGACGTAAGGTAGTTTCAAATACTCCCAAATTTATACTATTATTATGCTTTTTTAAGTTCATAGGTATTTTTGAAAAAAAGGGAAGTGTGACGACTGCTCCGGTCAAAACAATGCGCGGACATGCTACGCCCTCTCCGTCTTTCCAGGGACGCGGACCGTTTGGCCGAATCGTTTGAACTAATATGGACGTTCCATGGACCAAAAAGTTTGCTCACTTGCATTTCAACGATCCGTGGCATTTTATGATATTCTAGTTAGGGAGCTGCTACTTTATAATACATTTAGAAAACTCCCATTCGCAGTGGTATGCTTAGGAAATGTCATTTCACTATTAGACTTTGACACTAACTAATTTATAGCCTTTGCAACAGTACAATTAAATGGCAAAAGCAGTCATCAGACGCGATTATATCCATTAGATTTGTTGGGAAATGCCAAGATGAGAGGGTGTTTTCGAAGAATAAAATTGTATACAGCAACGTAAGATGGTCAGCTTCCTGAGGTGAAGGCCCGAAAGGCTTAAACTGCCAGTAAAATAACGAGCCGCCTTAAACGAACAAAGCCCATTAAGAGAGGAGGCGTCAGAAGCGGTATTTTGGGCATTTCTACCAATACTGAGTAGCGTATTTATCCGAAGATTTAAATCCAACTTTTTATCTCTGGACAGTTAATAGTGAAGTTGATTCCAAAACAGATAGGAAGTGGTAGGTACTCACCACGAAATGCATAAGCATTTGTACGTTCTGACGTGCATTCGCAATTTCATAGTGGCTCACCAATGGGACAAGTAAAATTATGCCAAAGGAATGCAGATAAAAGAGTTGAAATAAAAAGCAGTGTCTTTCTAGTTCCCATTGTACTGAGCAACACTTTTTGAACGAAATTATCATTCGTAATACTTGGCTTTAATTGTATTGCCTCTACAAAGCATGGCAATAAAATCAAACTTTCGATTCTTTTCTCCTAGATTTAGTGCATGCATTCCAAGCAAGTTGCAAAAATAAATAGCCGTTTCCCCAGCGTCTCCTTCCTTATGCCCCACAGGAATTTGGTCTTAAAAGTTGGTGGTGCACCCACTTTCACTGAACGTTTGTATTGGCTCACCAAACTGAGGCAATCTCTTCAGCTTTGAGGCCAAATAGATCACTTGCCCTTTTACGTCAGCCTACATGGTGGGAGCGCTTTGCTCCTCTCAGCCGTGGTTGATTGACTGCCTTCTATATCAATGTGGGAGTGAGTGAATGACTGACTGACAGAGAAGAATGCTGATAATTATTATAATTATTATTTACTCACGTAGACAAGCACACACACTGACATATAAACATTTACAAGGACTTCCGGCTCGTTTGATCTTGAGACAAAGACTAGCCGATTTGAACAACCTCAGGATGGTATTTTAAGTCCCACTTTTCCACACAGATTGTAGAAAGTAGTTCAGCCGCCACCCTATGCAGAAAAAGGTACCTCAACCTCAGGCAGGATGCTTGCTCCTGGCTTCTTATACATAAGCACTCAAAGGTAACCACACATGACATTTTGAGATAGTTTTACATTTCCATTTATACCACAGTTATGCCACAAAGCATTCCCGAATTCAATCTAGACACTGATGAAGCTAAAAACAACAATCAGTGATGCTTTATGTTAAGCTTTTCTATTAAAAATTCTTTTTTCTGATATTTAAGACCATTGCATTTCGTGTTCGCTTTGCCGAATAGCGCTTGAGGTGAAATTGAAGGGGAAGGCGACTGTGGCCCGGCCGCGGAGAGTGCTTAAAGCAAGTGTTGGGGGTCCCTGTAGAGTCTGCATTAGCTGTAATGCATGGCCAGTCTCGACTCCGAAAAGGTGAATGCTTTTCGGTTGACCAAAGTCGTGATACTCAAATTTGGTCCAAATGGTTGTCAAATGGTGATTTTATTCTTTGGTTATTTCAACCATCCAAAGGTCTGAATAAGTACTAAAGTGTTGAGTGTTAGCTGATTTCTTGTAGTCGTCTGGAAACCTACCCTTCGGATTTTAAATTAATGCAGAACTCTCCTCCCGTTTTCATAGGGGCGAAGGAGGGAAAAGATTGAACTGTTTCCCCCCTTAAGAGGAAATCGAGTTTTTATGAGAGCATTTCCCTTCGTTTGGAATGACAAATGACACTCGCCTGCAAGGAATGCTTATCATCTTTTGGAATACAATGCTGGCAACATAAATCATAGGAGAATTCATAGGAGGATGAAGTCCAATGTAAGCAGTAAATACGGATTATAGTTACTTGGCAAAATTATTTGAAAATCCATTGCCTTCATTGCAGCTTGTGGACTAGACGGATTGGTTAGATTCACTAATTCAAACCTTTTTAAATATGCAACTGCTTTTCATTGTGAGTAATAACAATATGGTAATTTTTTGTGGCGATTCGTACTGCAAAGCACGTACGGAGAGGAACATCTTTTTCCCTTGAAGCGTCTCCAGCCATTGAGCATAATCGAGGGGAGAAAAAATGGCCGCTATCACCCCATCATGCAGCGCAACCAGTAGCAGTGAAAATCACTGTGGAAGCATTTTGGATTACACTAAGTTTCTGAAAAGCAGAAATGACAGTAATCAGAAACCTCGGATGAATTTTCAAGGCACAGACAATCCCTCGTCCTCTGGTTGCAAAGCAAAGTGATCAAATGAGTAATAAAAAATTGTTTTAGTGACATTATAATTTGACTGGATTCATACTTAAGTGTGCTAAATGTGCTTCTTCAATCAAAACGAGGAATCTTCACTTTGCTTATTAACTTTATACCCACCCGATGTTTGCGTGTTCGCAAAGTGAGAGTACATGAATCACTATTTAAAGGGTCGGAAATGCAACAAAAAAAGCGAAGGTCTTAAATCGTACAGTTTGTTTTTTTCCCATATTTTATCCTTACTTGGAACGACAAATATAGCAGTTCATTCCGTTTTTTTCATAAATGAAAAGGACCAATTAGGCTCCGGCATTTTGCAGCAGTCTTGCTGTTTTTCCAGAAAAACGGATTTGGTCGCCTCCCTGTCTGTCTTTTTTACATTCCAAGTATAATTTACTGATGCTCCGCTGACTCCAACTAAACGTGGCATAGTGGGGAGGTGAGGGACAGTTGTGGCGGCAGTAGTGCAACGGAAACAGTTCGGTTGAGAGCTAGAAAAAGCCTGCAGACAGCACTGGTTCGCCTGCTCAAGCAACAGCCAGCCAACTACACAGGAGCATGAGGTCTATCCATCCCTACCAGTTTTGCCGGACGGGCTGCGCACCCAGGCGCGTGTCCGCCTCTGACTCACCCTATTAATTGTGGGCGTTCAAAGGGGAGCAGTTCAGGGGACTGTGCAAGTGTCCAAGTGGGCCATTACTTCGTGACCATGACTCACTTAGACATAAAAGTTGCTTTCAAATCAACACAGACGTTATCCCACATCGATCTCTACACAATGGCAACCGCTGTATATTCATGACAGGATGAGGTTTGATGTGACTTCTAGGAGCTTCGGAAGGCAAAGAACAGGAGATGAAGTTAGCAATTTAACATATTCTCTGAGGCCGACTCATATAGTGGCGTATCTAGCATTATTTAGTTTTGGCTGCTTCTTAATGACACTTACAGTTTATGGTTTTAAGAAGGCTTTACTTCACTGGCAATCAATCTAAAGCAGTGACTATGAGGTGTAAATGAGGCTTTAAATACGAAACTGCTTACCAGTGCCGGTATCAGCATATAACCTTTTCGTCGGATTATGCGTTTAGCGATTTCGAAAAGGTAAAGTTCGGTAGCGGAACTATTTTGTTGCGTTGTTGCTTGTTGCCCATAGTATATCATAATGCAGGAAGTGGAAGTCCTTATTCATTGGTCAGGTAAACAATTTTTCACTCAATTCAATAGCATCAGTGTTTGTAGAAAAGAAAAGGGAACATGACTAAATCTCACAGATTTGGATAGTAAATTGCTTCCAGGGTTTCATCTCCTAGTCAGGGCATTCATAAATGCATTAAACACTTTTTACAATGCTGTTTTATTCTACAAACTATCGTTACCGATACACTTGAAGTTGTTCCATAAGTTCATATTAGAATCTAAATGCGCCTTTTGTTCACTCGTTCTCCTCACCAAAAAAGCTTATGAATTATTTAAACACTTGATTAAGCTAGTGACACTTTACTGGTGGATTATAGTAAATCGACGCTTAAACAGCTCGAATTTAGCACCATATATGTAAAATTAGCTGCGCTTATTAACGCTTCATGGCATGGGTGTCGTACGCCTTTTTGCATCATGCCTGAAATGGAGCGCACGAACCCCCATTTACAGAGAGCAATGAAATTGCCTTTAATTGTGACATCAGTGAATCCTGACCGCTCAGCTATATGGAAACCGAGGGCTGAATAGAATTCCATTTAAGCCAATTAAGTATTTTGATAAGCAATCTTCTTTAACAAATACTATTCCTAAGTTTAACAGGAAATTCCAATCTTTCTTTATGCTAACCCTAATCCAAATTCTAGGCCTCATAGTTGGTAGGAAGGTCGTCTTTAAATGCATTTTTAGCTAACCGTATAACATTAGACGGAGTTATGCAGTCATAACATTGAGTTTTGTACCAACACCCGGATATATTCAGCACTTTGACAGACCGCTATTAATCACCTGCTTTTCTGCCACTTTAACATTTATTTCCTTAGGAATACATCGAAAAGGAGAGACCCGCTTTTATTACCTCTGCTCATTTTATTTGAAAAATGTGCTTGCGGTTATGACAACTTAGTTGGCTACTTCTGCCGCGGACTGGTGTCTTTTTGTGTTCTCCCAGGCCTTGGCCCGGTCTCAATCGGGGTAATCGGGAGAGAAGGCGACTATAGCATTGGTGATGTGAGAACTTGAGATGCAAGTCGAATGTTGGCTAGATTACTGACCGAGAACTGAGGAACGTTTTCACTTGATCAAAAATTTTCGATTTCGGTCAAGAACTCCCCAAACGTTGGGAGGAGAATGTTCCTCTGTTATTAAAGCTAACACCACCAATTTTGAATTATAACAAATAGATGGGATCATTGCGATTGGTATTTTTTCATTATAAACAGCTGCGTAACCATGCTGGTGGTTTGCATTAAAAAAATTCGTTTGTAACCTGATTTCTTAACTCACTTCACAGGTATGAAACACTGCACCAAGTGACTGGGGCATCAGCGCTGTTGACTATGTGGCATTAGGACCAGTATTTGACCTAAAACTCGAATTTGCTTCATAATTTGCCCTTCTTGTTGTAACCAAAATTTTACTCTGTGTACGCTAAGTTTCCCATGTCCAAATGACTATTTAATAATTCACATTTGCAAATGTTTTGCTTTAATTTGAAAATGCTGGTAGCTAAAGTTGCTCTCCCCAGGCAGGAATTAAGGCATTTCAACGAAGTGTCCGAGACATCAGGAGTTATCTTTTATCAAATTATTGCCACCGTCCTATGCATACTTTTAATGCTGATTCAAACACCTCTTCACCTCGATGTGGTTACTAATCCCCATCATTCACCGCCATTATCGTTTTCCGCAGCACTCAATGGTCAAATACATCGTAGTAAAGCCACGATTTTTTCGAAATTGCTCCGTATAAAATGCTACCATAAAAGGATTAGGATTGGAAAAATAACAAATGAGCCCTGACTCATCAGAAAATTTTGCTATGTTCTTCGAAAGAGGGTAGTGTTTGTGTTGTTCCTGCAAACGCTTTCCGAGGAAAAACCGAACTGCTTGCAAGAAATTGAAGTTTCGATGTTTGAGCAAGAAATAATGCCCCTACAACCTATATTATGACTTTGGGTGGAGGAGTGGCTGTCAAAAGTATTGTAGAGACCGCCTATTGCTCCTGTCAAACGCTACTTCCCGTGCTATTTAGACAGCCGAGGGCTTTTGTCTCGTCCACACCAATACGCTAGCAGTTAAGGCAATGGAGGTGAACAAAAAGTGAGAAAATTAGTTGTGTTTCACGAATAGCATAGCGCGCGCCCATTTAAACACAACAACAGAAACCATGGCTAATTAGCTATACAGAATTGTGGTGTACAGAAACTTCGTAGTATCCACAACTTGTAGCGATTAAGTCAGAGTACTGTCTCTGCCATTTTTGACTGATTAATTTTAGTTTAGTTGGGCTCTCTTCAGTCCCTGCGAAATCCATCATGGCATAAAGGCGAGCAATGTGGTTTGTGCTCTCGCCAAAGTGTAAACAGCAAATACCATCCAACAAAATTACTGTTTAACGAGGCGACAATTCGCGCTAATAATGAGAGGTGGGAATAGGAGAGGTGTTGTGAATGAGTGAAAATGTTAAAATGTATTCTCCAAAGGAGAAGCCACCAGCTTTAATCTGAGCTCCCAAATATAAGTTGGTATACTTTCTAGTGGAATAGCAGTGAAGAATAGATGTGGTGTGGCTCATTCTATTCTTAGCTGCTAAGCTAATTAGAGTTATTAGCCACCAGAGGCTGTTCTGGGTGATGAAAGGGAATCGCCATATGCTTCTGTTTGGGAACCACTCTATTTTGCACAAAGGTCAGCTTTTATCATTAATGGCAAAATACAAAAAACACGAAATTAAGCTTTTTGATGGACAAAGGAGGAATCAATGTGATAAATGTGGAACAGGGCATGTAATTGACGAATTTAGTGAGTACTTCCTGGCTTCCCGTTTCTGCTAGGGGCCGAGTGTCCGGGCCTGTGCATAATTTGCACTTCTAACCTGTCAAAAGCATGATAAATGACCTTACACGCGAGATCACGATTAAAAAGAGTAGATTGAAAGTGCTCCACCTGAAGACAAATTGCTTCTGTGCATGCGCGCGAAGTATGCAAAAAAGCATTCAAAATTAAGTCGGAGGTTTCGTGTTATGGGCTAATTTAAAAGTATCTCTAGCCTCCAGCTATTTATATTTCAACACGATTGGCGGTCACTTTAAGAAGCCGAAATATCTCCAACATTTTGATCTGCTAACCTCATCGATCTTGTCTACTACAGATAAATTATTTACTGTTCAACATTCATCTATCTCTGCTATGATCAACCACGGCCTCTGTAACAGTTAGAGACAAACGAATTTAACTGCGCAATTAATTTATAGAAGGCATTTTGCATATTAAAGCAAGACGAGGCTGGGGATAATGATCTTCACCCAGAACAAGATCGAGAAATGCACTCCAAAGCCAATTCTCCTCCCAAACGATATCACCATCCACGTATGTATCGGGCATGCCTTTCCAAAATGCAGCCAAATAGCAAAGAAGCTCCAGCACTCCCGCTCCGAGGCACAATGGCCCATTTGCATTACACTCCTCTTCACTTAATGAATCATAGCGGTTTAGCACAACATTACTAATGTTCATCGTAATTTTCAATCCATTTAGTACTAAAGTAGGCAGTGGTAAGTTAAAATTTATCAAAAGACTAAATAGATATTTCGTCACTTATACGATGGTGTGTTGGTTAGAAACAAATTAAAACCTCAAACTACAATCTACTGGACGAATCTGAGGTGCATAGTGTGTGTTGGAAGGATGTGAGGATCGGTGGTCGGAACGTGCCTTGCACCACCCGGCAGCAAATTCGCTGTGTAACATGTTCCTGTCACCTCAATAGCCCCAACATATACAGGCCACATGCCGTCAATAATGCTGGGAGATGATAACTCCCAGTCCTCGGTAGCTGTAACAGCCCTATGCCGCAGTTCCGATCACGGCGATTCACATTCACTGTCTTGATTCAGTAAGTTAATTTCATCAAAGCTACTCTCCCCATTCTTGCCTCTAGATTTCGTCAAGATAATAAAGATAATTTAATCCTATGGATAAGATTGTATGGATGAATACATAAATAACGCTAGTCTTCAGAAGAAGTAACTGGAGAAGGACATATATGGTGAAGAAGAAAGTTCAGGTTAGTTATCAGTTAAATGCGGAAGACGTCATAACTGACCGAAAATCGGGCACAACATAAAAAACTGTCAAAAACTTGCGTGTTCTGCCTAGGTAACTTGCCATAATAGAGGTAATCGAGCACTGTGCATAGTTGCTCAAGGCTCTCAAATTTTCTTTAATTTATTTAAACAGCTCTCACAATCAATTTTACTTTTCCCAGTGCATCGTACTTGGGACAGACTTAACACAGTGCCAGTCAATAGCAGTCATTTTATTCAAAAGGGAGTTCCTCCTAGCGCCTGGAACGATCATTTGGGTCCAGATTGAGCAAAAACACCAAGACTGACCTATGGCCCACATTCACATCCTGTCTCCTTCCATTCAATCAACCTATAAAATTATGGGCCACCTATTGAGGTCTTGAGGTCTTTGTAACCCGAGAAGGGCGGCTTCCTAAATGCGCACTTTGATCGAACCAGGTCTTTACAAAAATGATCCAGATAAAGGTGCGCTATTCGCACGGTATTCTCAGATTGGTGGGAGTTTGAGTTTGCCCAAAGGACACCGCTCTCCCTTTCTCCTGTGCCTAAAAACCTAGTTAAGGACCCAAAAAGTTGTGGAACGTTTCCGCGACGGTTGGGTTACTCACTTCGTTAAAGCCAGAATAGGCGGACCACCCAATTTGCCTCAGGTTAAGCATCCTAACCCCATTAAGTTTGAAAGCTTTTTTAACTTACTAATTTGTTGTCAATACCATATTACTCATCACTTCCATTTTTTTTGGCAAATTACAGGATAAAAACACCTCGTGATATACAATAATTTCTAGTGCGGCAATTCCTCGTGGATGCGGCAGGGGATGGGGTTCTCTGCGCACACCGGATTCTAGACCTTGCTGACTAGTGTATGTAGCAGCACAAACAACTGTCAATCGCACAATCGAAGCATGCATGTTTCCATTTTCGACACTTTTATTTCCATCATAACATGACAGGGGAAGATTTAATAATTTAGTGTTGTCGGTTGGCCACGTTGCTTTCAACGGTTACAAATCAACTATTCAGGTTGTCACTCCTACAACTTCCTTTCTTTTTGTGCGTAAAGTCGATGGAATGCATTCGGTTACAGTTCTTCATATTTTAAAATCAAAACTTCGGGTTTTTATTAGGACCTATTATTCGCCAGAACCGTCTTAAGTTATCAGCCCAACGGGGTTGTCTTCTCTAAGAGTTAGAAATTCAGTGATATGCTGGCCGACGGCATGAGGAGTAGTAGAATTAGGGAGACTCTAACCTGTCACTGTCTGAAGAAATGAGTCCAACACGCAAGGAGAAAAATCCGTTGTTTCTATCTTAGATGAATTAAAAAAGTGAAAGTCATCCTTCCAAGATTTAGCAAGCTGATTGAATATATTGGGTACGTTAGCAGCTTTACACATTCACATGCATCTCTACAATTAATCCTTACTGGTTTAAAAAAACATCCACCCAAACAAAATTTTCTGATTCTTTGGTTAGTTTGAAGAAAATTTGAATCCAAAGTCATGACTTTTTGCAAGCTAAAGGCACTAATTGCGAGAAATAAAATGCCATAAATAAAGCACTAATGCTTAGTGTAAATAAAGTGCTGGGAAACAGAGACGGTTTATTTCGAGCGACTCTCCCGCCTCTCAGTTAAACCGACGGCTCTGAGCAAATGCATCGCTCTTTAGTGCATGTTGATTGGTAAAATAAAGCATAATAGTATTCTTTGCAGAACATTCAATTCATGCTTGCATGCATATTCCAGCGGCTATTTTAGTGCAGTCAAGGCTTCCCTAATGCACCTTCTTTATGAATAAAGGAAAATTACTTTGACACTCAACACCATTTCACTGCAATGTCAAGGCAAGGGGGTAGGTTTGGCAAGAGCTTCACAATAAACGATTCAATTAGAAAGTGGTGATTCCCAATTTACCAATCGACAGGAAAGAATTTCACAAGTTGTTGGGATTGAAGTAATGCGCAATGTTTGCATAATTACTTTAAGAAACAGCCTTACTTCTTGAGGCCTTAAACGAAAAACCAACTCGGCTGCTGTTATGAAATACATCACTTCTTTTGGGCCTCCTTGAGGGAGTGACCCAAAGTAAAGTGGAGGACGATGACAACGAGCTTCCAGCCATCCAACCAGCTGTGTTGGATGGCTCATGAGAACCGTATCCACAGGCCCGCACTTGTATGCAGCCCTCAAAAGTGATATTGCCCTGCATCGTGAATGTAAAAAAGACCTAAGCATATACTTTTACCATTGCTGACAGGATCATTAATCATTCAGCATCGCTTTCGCCTTGAGATGCATTGCTGTACAGCAGATAAACTCTTCCCATTCCTATCGCATGAAAGCAGCAAAGTCAAGCCACCTCAATTAGCATATCTTGAAGGCATTAAATCACATTAAACCAATTAGCTTGCCAATAAATGTTGCCATAACACTGACAAGTGCAATTCAAATGCAAATTCAATTTAATTTAACTTAAGTTTTTATGCGATCAAATTTGCTCACACATTGGCGATGATTGACTTTCAGCGATCCAAAGGGGCCTGCAATCAGATCGGTTAGTCCAGCACTTAATGCTGTAGGCATTGCTATGTCAAATGACGCTGAGAGTAGATATCAAAATGCACTGTTTGTATGGTCATAAAAGAGCATAGCAATGGGGATATAACAATGCTTCGAACATGACTTAGATGTGGCATAACGTAAAGACGGGTCTTAATTTTGTCCATTTGCTTGTATTGCAAAACAGCGAAGGAATAAGGATATATATCTGCGCCAACTTTTATCCATCTCTATGTGTCAGTTATTTCAAGAAGCAGTGATATATATGAGTGACTAGGGTCTGATTGACTCCCTTGTGCCAGTAGTTTAAAGCATTGGCATATAAATAGAGATACAGTCTCATTGGTTTGGAAAAGGTGCGAGAAAGACTAAAAGCTTCCTGCAGGAGTTGAGTGAAGCAGTCACGCTAAAAAGGGCTCCAACTGTTCGATTGTTAACAAAAAATTCCAACATCCTGATGAACCTCAAAAAATTTGGAGCTGTTATCAGTAAATGCGGCTGACAAGGTTAGTAAGATATGCGTTGACTTTAGGCTTTCTTAGCTTTTGTTAACGGTGTATAAAAATATGGTCTAAAATATGCTAATTGAGAATGTTATTTTGCTGAGATTTCTTGGATCGAAAGCGTTTGCCGATTTTTGTACCAATTTATGCCCCATTTGACATGCGTTAAGTCATTCGAGGTTCTTTTATGAGTGAATTCTCAGTATGATACATCAACCAGCATTCAGCAGCACAAAATAGACTTTCACTATGCACAGCGAGAAGGTGGAGAGCATGATAAGGAGCCGCCTTTTTATTATAAGGGATTGTTTGCGTAGGATTTGGACGTCACCGGAAACGGAAACTCACTGCGTATAGGAGGATGTTGTGATAGACTTGACTGCAATTGCTACAGCAAAATACTGTCAAGTGTGTAAATAAAGTTCTTCCCAAGTGTTGTGCTCGTTTTAGCTCTCAGGTAATGATGATTGATAGTGCTGAAGTGAAGTTAGCTATAAAGTTACCTTATTTTATCCCTGTCCAGATTAGCCTTGATTTTAAAATGAAAAACAGCATGGACAACTTGCACTTAGCACTCTAAACAGGTGAATTCATGGCGCATGAAATGTGTTTTAAATAAAAGTTAATAAAAAACCACAAAAGCCGAACTTACATGGCAGTATTTTTTGGTTGTCCAATCATTAAAAAAGAACCAAATAGACGGTAAAATGATTTTGGGTCCCGTATATTCATCCGATTTCTTTTCCTCTGCCAGTAAAAAAAATTCCCTGAGTGGAATCATTACAATCTAGGAGGTTTTACGCTAAATGGTAGACAGTTGGTCCGCCATCCTGTTCTACGAGTATACCTCTCAGAACAGATGGCTGTGGTGGGAGTCAAAAATCAAGTCCACTCAGGTCTGTGTGTCCAACAGAAAAGCACTAGCATTTCGCATTTCCACATGGTACATGACTAACTGGTGGGTGAAGCACTCAAGTGGCTCTGACTCACGCTGAGGCATGGAGGGAGCTGGAGATGAGATGGGCAAGAGTGGATGAGATTAGTTGATTTATCGTGCTGGTTCGTGTGCTCTTGGCTTCACGATTTGTCTCCTCCCATCACATACTCACTGATCTTTATTTGCAATTCTTGAAGACATCTCCAAAGCACGGGGCTCACCAATGGAAAGAGAAGGAACTCTTCTGTTTTCTCAGGTATGACAGCATTCAATAGCACTCCAACTAGCATCTCACCAGATTTTGAAACTACTCGTAAATTAATAACAATTTCACAACAATTTCTCATTAAAGCCTAAAAGTGAACAAGGAGAATGGCCTTTAAATAGTGCCGTGGGTAGATGCTTCCATGTACCCTCTGCCACGCAACGTATTCATGGCCAATTCAAAACCATGCCAGAGTGATACGGCAACAGGTAATGCATAACTCCATTCCGATTCCTCTCATGCGACTCCACTCAAATGAATGCGCATTGAAATTCAAAAGTATCGCGCAAGGCGCCGGATAGTAAAAGGGTTCCGATTCACTAAAGTGTTCAATATGCCTCGCAGTTTTAATAGTCTTGAAGCAAAATACAACGCTTTTGCATAGTGGTGAGTTTTCATGGAATGCATGTCTGTCTGAAGCGAAATATCAGGCACGAAATTATGGGTCGCAATAAAAAGTTATATGCTAAACATGCACAACTTTTGCCTAGCATAAGTGGATGAAGAATGACCGAAGCATTCTAACGAGACTTCTATCTGGCAGTGGTCTCTTCACCGGCTGGTAATGCAAAGCAACTGAGAAACAACAAGATTCGGAAAGCATATGAAATACACGGACAAGCAGCATTGCACTTCGGAACATAATTTCTTCTGGCGCTTTAATGCATGTGTTGATATTACGGAAACAAAGTTGACGCCAGGATGACCATAATTGGCGTATCAGCTGTCGAAAGAAAATGACCCGAAAATGTTACTTTAATTTAAGCTTTATTATTTTATTCATAAGTAGAACTAAAACACCCACTTAGTTAGCATGCAGTGCGAACTATGTGCATACATGCTGCAAAAGCTTCGCAACCGAAAATATCCGAGAAATAGACATCAGATGAAAAATATCAACTCAAGATAGGATCTCATGGGTGACAATTGATGCATGTCTATGACTTAAATCTTCAGTCACCTAATTCCTTGCTAAGTGTAGGATATGGACGCGGTTTGATGCGAAATTTTTGTCCACTTTGGGATGGAGCGGGCTTTTTACTGCACCCCGGTACCCTGAGAATGGGAGTGTAACGATCAACTGCTGAAGCAACTGACTGCATACTTCGGCAGAATTGTTAAGGAATTTTACCTGAATCAGGTGGACATCAGCCACTCCCCTGTGCTCTTTGTAAGTTGAGTAAAGTAAAAGTCATTTTAATCGGTATCGGAGACATCATGGTGTTGTGGGTGGTCATAGCATGGCGCACATTCTTCGTGCCGGTTTTGCGATTACATACTTTGCTGTTTTGACGCTTCCGCAATGGGTCCAGTAAACCGCCTAAAACACAAAGCAATATGGTTACGGATCTTGTTATCTTTACAATGGCATTTGAAGAGTTGAGTATGGTTGGCCACGACTAAATAATGCGTGAATTTTTAGGCCGATGCGCAGCGCTGCCCCAAGCTTAATCAAATGGCAGATGTTTGAACAGCAAGTCATCGAGGACTTTTTCCCGTAAAGTATCGGCAATTTCTCTATGTCCTTTGGCGATATCATCTGTTTCAGCTGCAACTGTCAACACTTAATAAGTAAGAGTGGCAGAGAAGAATATTGCTTCATGCTCTTAGGAAAAAACCAGGTATTTGAGAGGTCAGATCTCGACAGCCTTTAGGGAGTGATAAGTTGTCACAACCGACTTTAGTGCGGATTGGTGTCAGTACCTCTGTTTAAGCTGGTTAATCCTGACGTATTTATACCGCGGCCTTCGAACTAGGGTAGTTATTTAATTAGAAGCAATCAAAATCGGTTTCACCACAGTATATCTTTTGTAGATAAACTCTTACTGCCCTGCCAGCCAATAACGTAAAAGAGTATTGAGTGCCATAGATAATGCCAAGGTTTATTAAATAAAAGATATCAGTTGTTTTTAATGATGCAAAGCCAACCAAATTATTTTGCTAGTTGCTTTCATCAAGTGTAGGCGATGAAGATTGGCGTCAGTCGGATATCCGGTGAGGTGGGCGGCAATGGGAGAAGGATCCCGGTAAGGTAACGCTGCTTGGTCTGATTGCGAGGTGTAAGGGAGTTTACGCACACCTCTGGTTGCTGCAGGCAACCTGCTAATTTGTGAGTCATTTCCGTTTTTCGGCACCTGCCTATTATACTTGTTCTCCTCCTTATTTTTTGTTCTGAGTCCTATGAATGAATGAATGAATGAAGGAATGATTGAGCGGACAGATAATACCAATGATTGGATGTGAGTTTTATGCAGTAGTTTTTTTCCATTGAAGCTTACTAAGACCGAAATTCATGCTGCTTGGCATATCAGACCTCACTATGAAATCGGGACATTTTGAAAAAAGAGGCATTTCAACTCCACCTCCTTTGCATCAAAATCTTCCCCTTACACTTTCCTCGGAAAACGACGTGCTTGTATCATATTGCGGATTAAGTCAAATTGACAACATTTCACCATTATTCAGACTATTCATATGCTTATTGAAATGCTATATTCTTACTTATCAAAAGAAAAAATGCATGTTTGATGCGATTAGGTAATGCCTCTGACAGTCTGCAGGCTAAATCTTAATATTGCAAGTAATGAGTGACAAACAACCAAGTACAAGCCTATACCTGATCACTACACAGTTGATGTTACAGAACTTGGGTCAAAGAAAGCACTTTGTGTCTCATCATGATTAAAATGTGGAATATTTGTCCCGGCCCTATAAGCAAATCAATGTTGCACAAAGGACACAACATTTTAAAACTGAGCAAGCCACTCTCTAATCTCTGTATACGCAGGACAAAAAATTAGGACTGCTGTATCACTCTATATTCTGATTCTTTCAAAGGAGTTGCCTCATATTATTTCGGAGAATTCCCTATGTTAAACCTCTCTAATGAGTTTGAACCCCTAGTAAACATACCAAATTTACCCAGCATCGATCCAATGGTGCTTTGAGTACCAAGAATGAGGTGATGCCTGCTTTCTGCATAACCGACAAGCAGTGGGTGTTAGAGAAATGTGTAAGCGATGAGGATTCGGTCTGTGCGCAACATTTCCGGTCGTCCAATTCATTCTCACATGTCCACCTGTTTAAGTTCACACTCGCACACCCTGAGAGGTCATGCTCTGAATTCCCCGATCAGTAACGCCAGAGTTGTCTCATTTCCTCAAACAGACATATATTCTGAACAACAGTTTTGTAATTTTTTGATATGCTACTTGGGCGCTAATTTTGAGTTCAGGACTGGAAACAGTTTCTGAAGGACATACGATTAAGATTAGGGTAGAACCATCGCTTAACTTTCAAGTAATTAGATCGTTAATGGAATACGTTAAATAAGCATTCCGGTGCACTTCCAATGAGTGTATTTTTTGTGTCCCATATTAAGACGCTTTTGGATAAAGGAGAGTTAAGTAAAATTTGCCACATATCGGTGGCAGACTCGTCAACCTACTCACTCTAATTACAATGTTGGCTGACCGTTAGATAGGTCAAGCAGGCTTAATGCATGCCATCTTTTTGTGATTTGCAAAGTGAAAAGGACCATTGAGATGTCCATTTAAGCGTTATTGACGTCGTTCGGGTGAATTTACATTGAAATGCTTGACAGTATTGATGACAGTGTTAGTGAGCTGTCATCAGGCACACCAATTTCCTTGCCTTGGGTGCAAATTTTGACAAGCTATTTATGGTACGATGAGTTGGGCATAGAAAAAACCAAAACTTAAATCATTTCTGCTTTGCGTTGTCTACATGGTAAAGGATTAATGAGTGGTTGAATGTAGACTGTAGGAGAATAATTGGCAGCAGTTTTGGACATTCCAGATGCTTGATGAATTTGCAAAGAACAATCTCTTTGTATAATCCCATTTGAAAACTTTCGATGTGATAATAAATAAGTGGTTTCAACTAAGAAGACACCAAATATCAGTGAGAAAACGGGAAAGCGGGATGCGACACTTAAAGGGAGGTCAGGGCGTTTGCAACATGGTCATGAGAGTTTGTGGAAAATGCCCATTTTCAAGCACCTTTTGCTTTTCGAAAAAACGCTAATTATTGCAGTTAATGCATTCTTTTGACAGTTTAGCAAAACAAAAGCCTTTTACACGGCAACAGTGAGTTTCACACGTGAAACTTGGGTTCATCCGCGATTAGAGCGGGGCATTTGTCGGAATGCTTTAACCGGGTTGCGATTAAAGTTACTCAAATCAGCTCTGAACCTCGAGAAGTACTGTCTTATTTACGTGCGATTTAAGGGAATTCAATTCACGGTAAACAAAGTTCCACAAACCGCATTTTAAGGCAAGCATGAAAGGAAAATCTTTGATACAATGCATTCCGATTCGAAGGCACTATTTGGTGGGAAGCGTTAATCGTTTACAAGTGTACTAAAATCTGAGGTTTGTGTAATCGCTCCAGATAATTTATATCGTGTCTTAAAAAACGACCTTCCTTGAAGGGACGTAAGATGGTTCCATCAGAAACAGTGATCATTATCGTCAGCAGTCTGACTTAACTAAAGGAATTTTTCAAATAAAAAATAAAAGCAACTTTGTTCAGTGCTGGCAAAGCAAACAAATAATGTTTGTCTAACTGCCACAGGATGCTCAACAGTATTTGAATGCGAATAACCTTAATGCTCAATTACTATGAAATAACCGCGCCAGTAGACTTGGATGTTGTTGGATTCTTTAATCAAAATCCTGTGCCATCTGCATCTGTATTTAGTATATTTAATCCAAAGGTGGTCACCACTGACGCCTATTCAGGTGTAGCTTGAACAGCCATAGAGTTGCGCTGAAACTGCTCATCTGCGGTTGGCGACCCGGTACAGCTCAGCCTAAAGTTTAATCCATCATGGCACAAGGCTGTGTTACTTGGCGAGCAAAATTCATGCCATGGTGGGCATTCGTTTTTCATTGCAAATGCAAATGACAAATGGGAGGCAAAATGGAAGATTCACGCAACCGGGATCGTACCTCCTAAAGGTAGTTTGTTCCGTTCATGAATGGAAATTTATGGAAGCTGGATTATGGAATGGCACAAAGTACTGCGAAATGGAGCAGTGAGCCTAAAGTCACTCTGTGATCTGAGTGATCACGACTACACCGCCTATTATTAATATTAACTGTTTTAAGATCTTATGTAAAAATGCGTGGCCTTTAAAATTTGCAATAAAGCAGCCATCACTGCACAACTGAAATGCGTTTTTAATTAATTGGTGAGCACAAAAGAACTATTTCTATGCAAGCATTGCAAGTTAACGTTGTCATTGATTAGTTACGACGTTGAATATTGAGGTAAAGGAGGCAGAAAATCTGCCGGAATCGGAACTCCAAGAGATCAGGGGTCCTTAATTGCTTCTCTGGGAATCCATTGTGGCCGAGATTTAAATCTCGGTCAACGGGTTGAGCACGCAATTGTTTTGCACCTGTTTAAATATAACTGACGAATCAGAAGGGAAATGTTCGCAAGTTGTGTTGTTGCTTAGCACAAGTACTACAAGAAATGGGTGGTTGAAGTTGTGAATCGCATTTATTACTAACGCCACCGAGGGATTGTGTCACCCACGAAGAAGGAGCGTCCATAGGAAGTAAAGAGTGATCTGTGATGTAGGGCCAATTCGCAGACATAAACACATTTATTATGCCCGGATGCAAGTAATCAAATCGACCCAATGGGAGGCCCACTGCGCGTGTGTGGGTAGTTGGGTGAACAGAGCATCGTCTTCCCACCCAAGTCACGCCTGGCAAAATGACAACTGTGAAATACTTGGGAGAGATAAGCGATATTTAGTATACCCGGGGGTCATTTACGAATTGCTGAGTGCTAATAATCTTTACCACAGACACATCTTTCGTAGGTAAAGAAAATTATATTGCTTAGTGAAAATGGTTGATGCTGCACAGACAAGCCTGACCTTCTACGGGTGAACTTACATGGCTTCCTTTCAGTATACTTCCTTCCTGTTTATTAAATTGACCTTAGTGGTTGTGGAAGACAGGAGCTCCCTTTTAAGGGTCGAGATCAAGCGTTTCCACAGCCAATAACGTAATTTATGCTCAATGAGGCTGGAACAGTGGAAGCTTTGCACGGTGTCAGCCTAATACATTTTACGACTTGGCTACCAACTGTTTAGCTCCCATAAAGCCATCACCAGGACCATCGTCGAGCCTCCAAGGATGCATGCGGTCTTTTGATATTTCTGCTATAAAGATAAATGCACTCTTGAAATATAGTATGCGTTTTGTGACTTCACGTAAATCTGATTTGAAGCGGCTGTGGATATCGGCTACCAACTTAAAATTGATCAATTTAACGAAAGAAGGGCAAAAACAGATTTTGCAGAATGACTCATTTAATCCATGAAGAAGTTATGAACCCTGAAAAATTACTTATCAAAGTGGCTAAAAAACAACCTGCAATAAACAGCACTGACGTTTCCAAATGGTAGGACACTTTGAAATGCAATGGAAGAAGAGATTGTATAAATGTGGAGAAAACAGTAGTGAGTCGTTGAGCGATTCGTCCAAGAGGGTGTTGGAATTGTTGAACAGTAGTTTCAAATGTCCTCTCTGCAAATTGGGATGAATGCAGGCAGTACGCTCTGGATAGGCGATACAAAGCTGTCGTTCATCTAATAAAAGCAAAACTCCACTCCCTTTTGACAGCTTCAGATTCCACCTCAGGGACCGAACTAAACCACGAAAGAACGCATGCGTGGCTGTAGTTGAGAAATATACCACATTTTAATGGATGCGCAAAAGGACTCCAAGCATCTGGACATTGGCAGTAGAGCAATATATTTAGCTCAGTAATAAGACTTGAACTAATCTTTAAGGCATTTAAGTGGTAAAAACTGTGCTAGCCATTTACGGGACCATTAAAACTTCATTTAACATTCATAAATTGAGACGTCGTTTTGGGTTATGTGCATGCGCTTTCCTTTATACCCAGAGCCTATTTCATCTCCAGGTGCTAACTTTCTTTTCCTAAACCAATAAAATCACGCTTTACAGGAAACAACTGTGAAGCGCTTAAGTTTCTCTCATCCAACAAAATTCTTCATTTTTTTATTATTTTCATGTATATCTTTTAAAGGAAAAAGCGAAAACAGACTTCGGCTATTCGAATGAACATCATTTCTTTCGTTGTCAAAACTCATGCCTATTTTTGACATCCCCTTAACAAACTTGATCTCAATTTAGTTATTCAAGTTCCCTAATAAAATAGGCTGGTTCTTTGAATCACCAGACTCTTCATAACATGCAGTTAGCAGGACACCTGAGTCTATTGCATTTACTTGGGTGTTTCGCGGTTGGGTTTCACCTCCAACCGCCCTTCGGATGTAACGCTTTTGATGATGCGGCTGCCGTGGGGCACTGAGGTGCGCTCGGCCAGTTGAATTCACGTTTTCGGTTCTCAAACAGTGCCCTCTTTGTTATAAGAGAATTTTCGGGATTATTTTGATTGACTGCAATACATGGAAGTGCAGGTAAAGCATGACAAGTCGTGAAGGATTGACATTGCACTAAGCCTTGGGTCACTCCATCTCCTATGATATCTTACTGGCACTATTTGACACTTTTATAAAATTCGAACAAATATTCGTAACTAGTAATTAAAACAGCAGTCATCTCCCAGAAGGTATAATTTAACTAATTTTCTTGGGTAACTTTATGGTTTTATGGCCACTCAGCCACTATCAGGTTTAACTTAACGAAACTTAAGTTGTGGTCACACCATTCGGTTCATTTTATATATGTTTGGGCAATGATGAATGACCACAACTCCGAATTGTATCTGGACAACATTAGTGAATCACACCTGAGCTGTGGCACTGTCGATTCCTAGGGGTTTGGCCAAAGCCTTCCAGTAAGATGGAGACAACTGCCATCTTGATTGTAAGAGTGAATCGGGAATGTGATGCACGCAGAGTCCGAGCCTTTGCATTACTTATGCATGAATCTGCAATTGAGCCAGGCTTATGTGAGCAGAGGAATGGGACCTACGTCGAAACTGTGCTTTTTTCTCATGGAAATGCATGTTTTCGACTCCTTTCCCCATTTGACCAAATGCGTGTTTTGAAATAATGTTTTTTTAAAGCAGACTGCTCATCTGGTTCCCGCGTCAACCTTTCTAGCAAACCCTGCATTTTCCCAAATTCATTACAGAATGACATAAAGTTAATTGGTACAAACTATTTGCCTGCTAACAATCTGCAGGCTTTAACGTCTTCTTGCACTCCAACGGGTGTCTTCGACTAAGTAGCTTTGAAAATGTTTCCTTCTGCGTTTACTTAAGCAATGCCACCTAAATGCAACAGAAGGATATCACTCAGGCCTCCTAGCATTTTACCGTTTTAAAGGCCAAGTGAATCTGAACTCGTTAAAAACACACATTTGTGGTGTATTGCTGTGGTTTGCTATTCCAGCAGTTCCAGAGATCAGTAATTCATTTGTCCTTCATTAATTTGTAAACTCAAATTGATTGAAAATACCTCTCCAAAAAATCTCCATAATTTGTTAAAAAGTAACACAGATTGCTGACTTGTAAAGCCCAAGTCTCTCCTTCTTAAAAGTTTGCCTGCATTTTCACCGAATGAAGCTCAAACCAATTGTGCCTTATAACTTGACTATACCGTGGATATCGGCTGCCCTTCTTCGTAAGCTATCAACTACTGCGCAACTCTGTTTGCTCTGTGTTTGCTAAGACGGACCACTTGCATCTTGCGAGGGAGCAAATTCAACAAAATCCATCCACCCATTTAAACGGTGAATAAAAATAACCCTCGATTAGTTATAACCTTTTACCTACAGCCAATAATGCGTATGGTAAAGAAAGTGAAGTGAGTTCAGTTTATTTATTCCAAATCATGACAATGTAAGTATTGCTGCATTCCTTTTGCAGTTTAACGAAAATTTGTGCCCTTCGAGTTTTGAATATTAAGTTGAAGCGCTGTTGGTTAGTTAACTGTATACTCCCCTTCAGTGGTTGTAACCATTATCACGCACATTTTTCCTTGGGTAAACTTCACACCGATGCATTGTCAAGGGGAAAAAAGAGTTTACGTACAAGTGGTCAAGTGGAACATTTTGATTGCAGCCGAAAGGAGTGAGTCAGTCACACAAACTGCACATTTGGGTGTGGTGCTTCGTTTCTATGTAGCAAAATCTTACAAATGGACAGTACTTTGTTTTCAAAAACATCCCGTGTCTTCCAAATCAGTTTAAATGTTTCAAGGGCGGAAAATGTATTTGATATCCCTTTCGACTCGTGTATTTTTCCTTTCCTGCTATTAAAACGAAGACTCCTGCATAAAATTGATGAGGGGAGAAGACAAAAACCTGTCCCAGTTCATACATTTTTCTTGATATACTCGCTAGTAGTTCTTAATGCTAAAGTCCAAATTTTCTTCGATCAGATTTAGGGAAAAACTACACACCAACTATATCGAGCATGACTTTGATCCTCCTGAAATGCCCGCACATTCAGGCACCATGTGTCAGTCTGTGACCCAATCCTTATTAGAACGATCACTTTGACACGTTGACTTTGACCAAAGAGAATCTTTTTGCAGCATTTCAGCAGCTCAAATGACACATTTTCGTACGATTTTCCCTTCAAATGCAAATAAAACAGTACTAATGCCATTAACTGTAATTAAATTGACTCAACTATATATGACAGGAAAGCTTCAGCACTTGCTGAAATCCTGCAGGCCTTTCCCAGCATCTGAAGATGCATACATGTCCGCACAGGATTTCCATAAATTACCTCCAATGGGTCAAAAAGTAACCGGCAATCTTGTCTCCTTAATGGATCTACGATGAATAGCATTATCACCTCTCCAGTCCACGATTTTTCTTGTTGAAGTGCTATAGTGGAAGATACGTTGAAGTGTTCCTCGTATCGATGGAACTTTGGCTTAGTGGAAATCAAGACACTTTGAGTATTAAGTGAATGAAAATTGACCGACATTTGCTTTACATGACCAATAAAAGAGAAAATGTCACTGTTGCATTTAGTAAATCACATCAAAGTCAAAGAATGGATGCACACACACACGCACATGTACATAAAAGCCCGGCTACTCTTTACCTTAATGTCAACACCTCAAGCTTTATGGCGGTCCTTAAAGTTTCAAATACTATCTCAGATACGGCAGTCCTAATGGAGAAGAAGCGGTTCTGCACTGCAGTCAATGAAAAGAAGCCATTTCGATGAGATTTCTTTTATTGACTTACTTAAGAGCTTTAAAGGCTATCTTGCTCTTCGGAGACTTTTCTTTTACAAACCTCCTGAAGCGTAGGCTGAACCGTTGGTATTTCAGGCCATCCCCCGTTTTGGCAGCAGCGGTTAAATTTTTTCAAATTTATGGTAAAAGCACGTTCTAATTTAGCTGATTCCGTCTGTCACATAAGCAGTTTAGACAGTATAAATAAATTTGAGTGGCTATTTCTTATGCAAATTCCCAAGTAAAGGACATTTATTCGTGATTACTTTATTTAAACTAAGGAATAGATCAAGTTATATCATTTTAACTGAGAAAATCTAACAAGATGTAAGAAGTGTTGGCTTCCATTCCGTTGGCAAACTTAACTCAACACTTCAAAGTAGCACTCTAAAGATGGTTTCATGGTGTAAAACGCCCATCTTAAATGCGTCTTCTACGGTCCATTACTTTGTTTAATGGGACTGATTATTGAGAGCACTCGGCCATGACATGAGGTGATTAGTGCAGCCGGTTCGCTAAAAGCCTTCCTTAAAAAGGAGCATCGCGCCGCCATGGTGCTCACCAGCCTAGAATGCAGCCAGCCTCCATAATTTGAACAACCCGTGTAACGACAGCACTTGAGAGCTGTGTGTTAGACCGTTATTTTAAAAATCCTTTCTCGGTTTCGTGATTGGCAGATCACATCAATAATCTGAAATTTCGCTTCAAGTTTAGTGTAGCGCTTCTTATTTGACCAATTTGTACGCCACCAGGCCTTTCATTTTATTCCACCAAACTGGCGCTCGACCATGCTGGAGGTAATGGATTTTTAAAGTATTCATGCAAAATTTCCTGCCCCTTCCGCATTTAAAAAAGTCGGAATTAACGTATTTGAGCTTACACGACATTTTCATGTACACTAGGCGCCGGCTCTGAAACATCATCCGAAAGTGCTGAATAATTAAAGGGGATCAGATGGTGACACTTTTACCGAAACTGAGCATAACACTCGTTGTCGGTCCTTACGACAAGTTAGTTTACTCAGACCACTAAATTAAAACTTTGGGGTGAAAAGAAATAGGTGTCGTTTTGCAAATTTTGGTGGGTCACCTAGTAATTCATCCCAAAGCCAAGTTTGCCCTAATCCTCCAAAAGGGGTAAAATTGGGGGAGTTTGGAGACTGACAAAGGGCGGATTTGGGTGATTGCCTTAACCCAACGGGTTGTGCACAGTGTTTAAAAGGTACACACAACTACAGCAGTAAACCGCCAACATCATTCGCTAATTTGAGTCCCAGTCTTCGAACCGGCACAGTTCTAGTTTCCTGCATTTCGGTACTCGTGATTTAAGAGAGCAACTGACACCCTTAAATCAAGCACGCTAATGCACCTCCTGCTGCTTATCAACTCAGCATTGCCGGAACACAATCTTTCGCCTTGCACAGCTAAATTTTCACTTTGAACTTGCTTGAATTGCGGATCAGTGAGATCATCTAAATAGCTTATATGTTGGTCTTTCTAAAAACGCTCCTGCAAACCCATTCACTTTTGAGTCTTTTTATCGTGGCGGCGAACGCTTTTTTCCCACAGTGAATATTGATACTGACGATTAACTTCATGTTTACCGTCAGCTTCCTCAAGGATGCAATTATTTGTAAGTATAGGCATATTAATTTAGTCTCGTGTTCCCAGTCTCCATTGCTTCACCAGTTATTCATCATTTACTTCTCTTCGCACGTATTAAGTTTTTGCATTTTCGCGCAACCAGTATCTGAAAAATAAAACGAAAACATGAATGGAAATTGTGACAACGTCTTAAAAATGCTTATTCGCATCGCCAAATCAGTCGCCATTTTAAGGCTATAAAAATTCATTCCCCTAATTCGTACGGATTCATTTTTGATAATCTTCCACATTGTTAATTTAGGATTGATTAGGGTATTTCGTTACTCACTCTCTAGAGAAGACAAATTGAGATTAGCTGTAAGTCCCGTCCAAATATCGTAATAATTGGTATTTATAATTTGAGCCGAAAACATGAGTTTTCTGGTGAAACCCCTGCTGGATCTGGTGTTTCCGTTTTGGCTGTGTGAGCCCCTGTATGCCAATGGTAGACCTTCCTCTATACTGGCATGAACTATTACAAGTTGAGGGAAAATAGAGTGGTGCACTCCGTCGTATTTGCGAAAACATCTCTTTAGCTTTGATGGAGAGTGTGCACTTTAAAGCGTCTATCTAATAGCACCATCCATACGCAAACGCATAGCAATGCGCAGGGAACAGTCCCCGATAGCATGTGCGGTAGAAGTATAACATTGGCGATGAATGAGTAGTGACGCAGGGCAACATGCTCCGATGGACTGAGTTGAGGGTAATTTTACAGGCTTTTTATAAAGTAAGCTTACCACCCTTTGTCCGTTGTCTTTGTCGTCCGTTTTGTGAGCGCAACAAGCAATCTACATTCTATCCAAGCATTCATACGGTGGTTGCAACGCCCAACCTGCATTAAATTATTCACCTTCTGAACCTGATTTTTATCTTCATGCTGTCTACCAATCTCGCATGAAATCCAAAATCTTATTTATGCCTTAACAATTTGCGTAGTCTTTTGTTTTAAAACGTTGCATTCAAGGCGCAATAAAGGGAAAACCTTTTTATCTTATCAAACAGGGTTTTTCAATAAATTGACTTCTGGTGTGTGCGAGTCCCAGCGTGAGCAAATCCGTTGAAGGTTTTTCGCATGCTGATCAGGAACACGGCTGTCCACACCAGGTAAGCCTCAGATCCTCTGCAGATGTTTGCTCCCGGCTCATACAGTTTGTACTTACTGGAATATAGGAGTCTTCAGTCTTTTTTGTTGCTTCCTACTATAGAGGAAGGCGCTTAAAAATTTATTCTTTGTTGAGGCATATCTTTGCCATTTCTTCTAACTGATCTTTGCGTCTCCATTTGAAGCGCCCTTCTGGATTTTTTTAAACTTTGTTTCGAAAAATCGCTCATAAGTATTACTTCAATCTTTCATCTATCAAACCATTGTAGCTTGTCATAGAGCAGAAGTAGGGCAATTACGTGAATGCTGATTGGCAGTTTGGACGAATTACCTTCCATTCGATTACAGGGTCGTATATGAAGATGTGAACCCCAAGCGTTGTACTGTGCAAGTGTTTGCAAATAGCGCCAGTTTATGTGAAATATGCATTCTTGAGTTTGACACTTACAAAGATAAAAATGCGCGTCTACCTAATCTGGGTGACGTATTGATAACTCCTTTTTGATTTGTAGGAAAGTGACAAATCATTGCTGCGACCGATGCATCCTATTCAACTAAACTTTGCCAACCTTACTAAATCAGAATGGACTGACCAGAAGGTACGATCCACCAATGGCGTTATTGGAATGTTCTCAGTTCTGTAAAAAAATTTTACAGCTTACTTGGGTTTTTCCAAATTTTTCTCATGCACGTACATGGGTAATAAACTCAGATACATTTCTTTTTAGAAAATCCCTAGTAAATTGAGCCTCGGAAAAATTTTCGCTTATAAATTTAGGTCTCCTTGATTGATACTAGACAAGATTTACACCATGTAAGCCTGAGATTTCCTAAAAAGGCAACTTAGATTCTCACAGAACGACGAGATTGTAAACAAATTGCAGTATGCTTTTAAGTCGCTTCTCATAATGAGTGAACACATTATCGGTATGACCAAGTTGAGGAGTGGAAGTTTCTGACTTTGGTTAGTATCAAGCAGAGAGATATTTATGCTTTTTTTTGTTGTTGACGTGCAGGCGATGTTTCGATAGTTGACGAAGAAGCTACACCATTTTGTCTACTTATAAAAAAACCTTTATCAAAAGACACTGGCAACCAACTCCAAGCGTAAGCTTCAAACTGACCACCTGTCGATGAACGCACGCCTCTTCCAACATAAAGGAATGTTTGTGCAACTCAGACTGACACCAAGAACTGAGCAGCCTCTCATGAGAATACGGTGCATCTTTCGCATAACTTAAAACTAATTATTTGACAAACATTTCCTTCGCATATTATTGATGCCCGGCCACACCAACCACAATTTGTCCTGATTCTTCCTCTGCAGCGCCGTTTAGTCCCCTTCGGTGTGGAACTATTCTTTGTTGATGCGGCCTAATTCCAACCCCTACTTAGGGATGGGCAGTGGTGCTACCTACATCAAATTTCAGGTCTACTTACTACGGAATTGAAGATGGAGGTGGGTCGATGTGATTAAGATGTCAATAGATGCAAGTGTAAAACTTTCCCCTCTTCTTGAAAATGGGATTTCATTCTTCTTATTAATGCAGTAATTGATAAAATGATTTGCCTTTCTATAGGGTGCTCATCCAGCAAATCATCAGATTACTTCTTTTGTTGCGTAGAATCCCTACTTTTTGGCTTGGTTCACTACATGTATGTTTCAGCAATGCGAATTTAGTACTGTGGATCTCACAAAAAGCAACGTACATTAAACGTTAATGTTTGGGCCATTCCAAACGGAGGGAAGGGAACTTTTTATTTCCGGCAAAATAAATACAACTTCTAAAGACGTGTGAGAGGCGAAGCCACAAGTCTGGATAGCCTTGTTTATTGTGGCTTCAGTCATAAATAAGCATTTAACCACCATGGCTATAGACGAAATCGTAAACGCGTTATGTACGACCATTGGTGCCGTGTAATGCACGCGGTTAGGGTGTACCAGTAACGGTATCACTGTAAATCTCTGTCAATGATGTTGGGTTTATTCCGATGGTTTTATGAGTAAGTAGTCACTTGGTAAGGCATGAAAATTGTTATTGCCACTCAATACCACTGTGTCTGGCGAAGGTGGCTTGATAATTTTCGACCTTACAGCCGATGCTGTTACTTCGCCATCGGTAAAAATACCAAGTGACAGGTCAGAAATAGCCTGTTCTCTAATGGCGCTTATTTGCGATCTCGTCGACCAGACGCAATGTTTTCACGGCCGAGGGAAACGATTCGAAACAGGTATATTTAAGTGAGCTATCTCTCAACTCTTTGATACCCTCAGGAGGGATTACGAAAATAGCCATCTAAACTGAAAAAGCTGTGTTTGTTGCTCACGATCACTCACGCGAACCACCTCATCCACTACTGCAATGACAAGGGTGGCAGGGCTATGACTTGTAGCACGGAGACACTTGTAGATGCCATTAGCCGGCTTATTTGGTTGAGTTGACACACTGTGAGGAAACTATTTGCTACTAAATTGCACTAAAGAGGAGAATTGAAGTATCAGCTTCCTTCAATATGATGTCCTATTCTTCCATGACTCGTCGGTCTATTTAACCACTTTCGCCTATAGCTACCAGCCTCTCCAGTCACAACCGTCCACTTTATTGAATCGCAAATTATTACCCAAAGCTCTGGACTGCTTTATAAACACTCCTTTTGGGTCAGTTCTTCTTTGCAGTCTTCTAGAGTGGCCGACCAAAGATGGAATTTATCGACTGCGCAGAACTTCTCGACCTTAAGGCACGCTAAAATGCTGCTTAGATCCAGGGAAAACACTAACCCGTGTCGAAAAACAGTCACTCAAAACTTCAAAACTGCCATCCATTTCCATAGCAAGAATTGGATAGAAACTGACAGTCGTGATTGGAGCTATCGACTGAGCGCTACCTGGAACAAATAAAACAAATGGGTGGCGTGCTCAGACCAAGACGATTCTTTAAGAGTGGAGGGAAAGCAAAGAGTTACGAGGTCATTACTTTACGGGTCTCTCCTTCACCACTAACCGCATAAGATTTCATCTTCCGTGTGATCTCATTGGGATTGTGTGTCACAATTTTACTAAAAAAATGCAAAGTTGAAACCTAAATGCCTCTATCTCAGTTCGGCTCTAAAAATGAAGTAAAGCAGCGTATGATCGTCTTAATAGACTGTACGATTTGAAACTTCAGAAGTTTGAAAAAAAAGATACAAACAGTTGGTTTAATTTTCGAAGATATGGACTACATGAATAGCATTCCACCATGCAAAATGTGAAGCGGTCCGCTGTCTTTAGCCCTGCTCGCGGGTGGCCACTGGTCAACAGCTACCAGTTGATCGTAAAAGAGGTGAAAAAAAAGGAATGAGAGTGGAGAAGGGCAAAGGCTTTGTGATCATAAAGGGATTTTTTGAAATTTTGGCCTCCTAATAATCGCCATTGGCGAATTAAGGTCATACTATGCTTGCAACTTCCATCTTGGCGCATTAAGAATGCAAGATTTTCAATTTAGTGGAAGCCAAGATAAACAGTCTAACTGTTTTCACTTTATATTTTCATCACATTTAGAACAGTTGTCGGATAAAGTAATCCAATACCGCACAAACTGCTGTGTTCCCTTCTCGATACCAGGACCGCAACGTTCCTACCCGCCTTTAAGTAGTTGTAGCCTACTAGACCAAGAAAAGATGAAGAAATACAAATTGAAAGTCATTTTTACCAAATTCCAAAGTATTTTTGAAAGATGCAATTAAGGTAGCCTTGACTTTGGAGTGAGAGGGATCTGCCAGCACAATTAACGGGCTGTTATGAAGTGTCAGTGCCAGTCACATGCGCTCACGTACACGTTTTTTCTCACGGGTTCCAGCGCATCCACAGTTGACACTTCAACGTGGCGCGCAAACTTGTCACAAATCGGCAGACGTCTTTGTGTACAAGCGTTTGTATGTGCGCAAGTTGATGTGTTGCGCCGTCCAACACTGTGGGAGTTTCTCAATTAGAAGGCGGAGAAAAACACTCACGATGGACTAAAAGTGACCTCTGCCCTCGCATTTCCGGTACGGTTAATACCCAACCGTGTATGGGGCCTTTTTCTTCATTCTTGTGATATGTCTAGCACCGCGGTACTGCTTGCAATGTTCATTTCCATTATTCAGGTCTAATCGAGGCATCGGATTTCATTTGTGCTACTGAATTTGCGGTCAGTCTAACTGAACTATCAAAGCGCAATTAAATGTCTGGTAGAGTTTGAAGGATAGCACCACTGGCTTTGCGTTCCTAGGTTTTTCAACGCAGACAAATATTTACTTTTGCTTCATTATTTATGCCTGTAACATTGGGGCGTTTAGTTAGCGTTGATTGAGCGTTTCCGATGTGATCTACCTTTTTTGCGCACGTTCGTACCACAGGTATCGCTTTTTTACGATAATGACAATCACCTAGCAGCGTCAATCAATGCGCAGCACCACCACGCGTGTTTATGTTGACGCGACTGAATGGCCTCATTAAAAGTAGGCAAATATGCGACTTTTTTGCATTTCCAAGGTCGAGTGAGCGTAGTCTCAAACTCTTTCACTCAAGTCACCTAAGTTACTCTGTCTTTGAACAAAAAACTAATGCTCTCCAAACGCGCTGGTCTCTTATAAAAAAACTGCTAAAACTTTGTGTGAATCACTTCACTGATAACTCATTTTACATCGCTTCCGCTTGGTAAGATGCAGAAAAATACCAAGAAATTGGTACTTCAATGTCACTTTAAATTTAGATGACACAAATTGAACCTTTCATAAGCATGGATAATGCATTAAACATTTCACGTTCTGAAGTTTGCTGCTAACCTTAATAGCTTTTAGCACAAAGTGACACAATCCATAAAATAAATTTTTTTATTTGATGTAGTAAATCAATTAATGGATTGTTAATTGAAGTTCAAATCAGCTTCTAGCAGCATCATCATTCAACATGAATCACGATTGCTGGATGTCATGGTTACAGACGCTGAGTAAATGGACATAAAACATAATCCTGATTGCGCATTTTCGAGGGATGATTAATGGACTTCTTCGAGCATCGAATGCATAATAAATGTCTTCGCTGGGGTGTTGTGTGTGAATTTGTGCAGTTTATGGTGCTAGTTGTCTCCCCGGAATTAAGCCCGAGGCCCTCGAGTCTGTGGCCAAATTAACTAAGCTTGGTCAAACGAGTCGAGTTATTTTATGCATTCTCAATCCCAGAAAGTCTTACTGATGCTAAGAAATTTATTCATGGGGTAAAGTAGGTCATCACCAAAGAGTGAGAAGTGTGTTCTCTCTCGCGCGCGGTCTCTCTCAATGTGCATGAATGACGGCAAATATCCCACTATAATTTTGCGTGCATTTGCCACTCTGACGGTTGTATCTTCATTTTGGCTACATACTTTTCAACGTTTCTGAACAGCTCCATTTAAAATAGGTAATAAAAAGTATTTTTTTCCTATTAAGTGTCCTTTTGGGATAGCTGCTTTGCTAGAAGGACGTTTATTTTCTTCAGTAATCGCGTGGAACTGCAAAAATGTCCGCTGAATCAGCTTTTCACGCGTGTCAATTGAGAACGTAAAAGTACACTAGCAACAAGTGACCCTGATGGGAATGTTCAAGTCTGCAAAAGTACATGACATTGATGCAGCCCGAGCAATTAAAATTTCAAAATAAATCTCTCCAAATGCACCCGCGTAATGTCACGCAATGCAGTGTAACATACGGCTTTCATTAAGCCATTTCCGCAAATACATGTCTTAGTTGTCAAAGATTAGCTGAGCTGTCATCAAGATTTCATCTTAAGTATAAGCACCCTGAATAGGTAGCCTGCTGAAAGACAATCACTGACAATGCACAATCACAACTGCATCTATCCTACCCAGAGAGAGCATAATAGGTCCCATTTCACACAGGATTCACTCTTCCAGCTTCTTGCAAGTTGATTTCTCACAGAATAAATGCTTTGTTTTGTTATAAAAAAACAGTTTTTCTAATAACGAATTTTATTCAAACATGAACATCACGTGATGGAATCATGGCACCCAGGTAAACGCGAATTGCCAATTTATCCTGACGGTGTCAATGGCTCTTGTGTCATTCAAAATGTTTAAATAAATGGGCAAGACGGAAGGGCATTTATAAATACATGCGGATTGAAGAGGTTCAAGGTCTAAAACTCAGTCTGAAGTTTAATTTTTGGGTTGTTGTTGGCACTTTCACTGTTTCTTGTCAACTATAACGTTAGTTTTTGCCATCCATTAAGTGATCTTCAAACTTGTGCATTTGCTTGAGAAATGACTTTGTGAAAAATTAAAAATTCACCTACTCGAAAAAATCCAAAACTTTTTAAAACATTTTACAGTGATGTGTTATTACACCTACCAAGTACCAGACATTTAATAAGTTACTGTTCACTTCACAAGAGTTTCAGAAGCCTAGTGTAGCAAGTTTAGAAATCCTGGTGACATAGGTAGAGATTATACTTGTGTATACGGACGTTGAGGTGGGAATGATGTCTCTCTCCATGTTAATTTTATTCCTAGCATATTAGGGAATGAATTGCGCCCGGAGGTATGTGCCCCAACGGGCATATTCCTCCTTCGTTGGTAATTAAGACGCCCGACTTCGGAAAAAATACAAATATTGTGAATCAAATTCTCTGTTTCTAAAAATTAGCTCTAGTTGTGCAGTTCTTGAACAGTTCTGCTGATTCGATCCTTTAAACGTCGAACATGGAATTCTCTCTTTAATGGTTTCGAATGTCGCAATCTAGGCGAAAACAACATTAAAGTTACTGTGTGCGCAAATGTTACCCTCAACTGTGGGGCAAAGTCACCCACACTGCATTAATTCATCTCCTTGATCACCCTGACTAGATCGAAGTAGTGAAGCATTTTGAATGAGGAATTTCCCTATTCACTTCTTGCTAACTTACAAGAATGAATTTTAGCACTTCAGTGGGGAAACAATTGTAGATTACCACGATGAGGTAATGTTGGCAATTAAGATCTTATTTTAAAAAATTGCTTACAGATTTCGATATCCACAACTATCCTTAGACGTTACTGGTACCCAAAAACATTTTTTTACCTGGTCATTTCGATTGGCCGATACGAAAGGCATGCCTCAAATATCTATTCCCATTTCGTCCAATACTACATTTGATTAAAGTGGAATTGCTTATTGACTATTGCTAATTTTTCAAGACAATCTCATTCCTTCACTCACTATAGGTGACTTGATGGTTATTTGGAGGATACTCTGTCTAGCCGACGTTCTTTATGGTTACGAGTTGGAAAATTCGGTAGGCGGTGTCTTCCTAGGAAGACTTGGCTTTTACCATGAGATTCCTATAAATTAACGCCCCGCATTATGCACAAAATTCATAATTATGATTAGTGTTAGGCCAAAAGCGTTGTTTATTACCTCTTGGATGAAACAGTTCATGTCTCGCTTTGAAATAAATCATTTGACTATGTAACAACTCTTTAAATTTAGATACTTCTAGTACATTGTGCTGTTGAATAAAATAGCCTTCTAAGGGCTTGTTTTCGGTCGCAATGCCGATAAAGCAGAAGTCGGTGAGTATGCAAAGTTAGGCACGGACTGAGACTAGATTGTTGGAATCAGACTACAGTGAACATTAAAGATCTAAGGAAAGGAGGCCTTAGGTACATTTAGCCTAAAGAATTGGAATATCAATTCATTAACATTTCGGTGAAATTCATTTTGGAGCTAGAATGACCTCTAGCTTCCCCAATGCCCGTAATTTAACAATCTTGACCGCTTCAACATTTCATCAGTAGTTATTGACCAAGCGATGTTGTGGACTTGCAATGCTTCATTATTGCTAAGGAGGTAATTGTCTCATCCGCATTCATTTTGTTGATTTTTAGCAGCATTTTCAGACGTCAATAGTGTTTAATCAGAGCCACAGTAAGTGTTCATGCCATTGGAAAAAATAACTAGGAAGGAGCTCAATAAAGTCCATGAAACTCCACTTTCGGCTTAATTTTGGCATTAATAAGTTCTAGATACGTCCAAGCTCTACTTCATTGGGATTACTTTTAAAATAATTTGACGTGAATACAGTTAGCATCGGTTGTTAGTAGTGGCGATAAATAAAATTGCCCAGATGCACTTCTTCATTGGGATTTATGTTAATTATAGCGATAAAATGAGGAATTACAGCCATCACCTGATCTTTTATTCCCATTTGCACACTACAACGCACAATAAGTACGTGGCCACACAATCTATGCTCAAAGGGGTCTGATCCATTCTTTGGCTGAAAATGGGTCGCTATGCCAGTTGTGAGCCGTTGGTTGTGCTAATTCGGCGTTTTTAAGCACATATGAAGTGGTGTAAATTTCACTTGTACATTTCCCTGTGATCTTTCATCGAAGCCTGTGAACATTCACCTACAGATGCATAATCAGCACTAACATGGTTGCAATAACAACGAAACACGCACTTGACGCGCATGAAACCGTGGGGGGGGGGCGGTTTAAGTAGTGTAGATTTTGTCAAAAATAAATACCCATAGGCGGTTTTCGTAGGGAGTTCTTACAGCAAGACCCAGACGTTTTCTGTGGAATTTAAGAAACAAGGTGTCATTTTTGCAAGTTCATGGACAACCACCAACTAGGGCCTCAGGATAATACTCATGTTCCTTTATAAAAGAAGTTTTGGTTGAGCTTAAAAGTGCGAATGGTATATAGCCCACTGATCTCAGACACCATGTCGAATGAGTTGGTCTCCCATTCTCTCTCTAGACATGCTCTTCAAAATTACTCTAATTTGTGTGAACCAGATAAGAAAAGGTAAATTGCCTTTTAATGATCGGAGTTGTCAATTACAATGGTATTTGTACTTTTTTGAAGCCCCTTAGAGCATTAAACGTGATTTAGTGGTCCCAATAAATCAAAACGTACTCCATTATGCCAATTAGCATTGCAACAATTCCTACAATCGTTTAATGGTGGCTTAATAAGCAAAAACGGCATAAAGTGGAGCGTATCTATTCTACACTTAGCATAGCATCATGCTCATACTGCTATTCCCCTCTAATGTGCTTACTACTTTGAAATTTTTCTAGTATTTTGATCTAACTGCCTGCTCTCTGGTCAACAGCCATCGAGTAAACGTGAGAAAATTATTCAAAACCGATGTTAATGTGGATAGAATCGGATTGATATCAACTTATTAGATGGCCAATGGCTCGATGGCTGAGTGGCTATTGGTTGCTTCTTGGCCAATCAGGATGCGAAGGTCTTTAAATGACCAATGGAAGGCAATCAATGCTGTTATCATGGCACTCGGGAAACGCGTGCTGCAGTCTACCGTTAATCAGAAACTTCAGCTCACTGGAAGGATCAGCGAGTGGATATAGGCTAAACGGAACAAAATTGCTGCGGTTTGGAGCAGTGACGCTTCTTTGTGGTAAGTCACCCTTGCACTGCACCCGAGTTTTAACTGGTGCTTTGAAGATGCGCGTCGTTTACATTGTGTACAGTCTTGCTTTGATGTGTTCGCCGCTAGTTTAAATTCAAGTCGTCATCTAGATTACTCCTCTTTGTCACATCATTTGCTGAACGAAGTCAGGCCATTTTTCTCATAAGTGTTCCCGAGATACGTTCTAGAATTCACTCTGCCAAATGTGCACTCTCAAAAGAGTAGGTCAGAAAAAGCGGCTAGTTTTCAGTACCGTGTTGCCAAAAATGCTGAATTTTATAATTCAATATAAATAAGGACAGTTTCCCACGAATAGGATATGTGTAAATTTACTTGGGAGCTTTGTATAGCTCCTTGAGATGGAGCACTCTCCCCCTCTACCCCCTGAAGTTTCTTATTTCCACTTACGATTACCTTTTATGATCTGCCAAAACCGCCTTACGTGGGGAAGCTCTTAGGATGTGCTTTTGTCAAATAATTTCAATGCTTCCATTCCACATTCAAATGCCATGATTGACTTTTTACTGTGGCCTAATGCCTCCAGTTCTGTACACACTGCGGATTGTTTTACTCCTGATGTGATTCCACAACGATTTATGTGCATTGTGTTTTCATTACATTTAACTACCTCCCCTCTCCACCGTCCAATCATTTTCGGGTGAACATGCCAGTGCAGATGTGGCCAAAGTCCACTGAAGCGTGTATTTACTCAGTTCTGTTCCCTTAAATCATTGAATTGGAGGTGAAATCGTGCCTGTGTACAGAAGCATTAACCGGCATACGAAAATGTGCTGCTCTTATTAGAGACTTAATGTGGACTTGATGCCTTATGCACTGGTGTCCTTATAGAACATAATTCCAATCAAGTTATTAAACACTCTTTTATTGCTGAATTCGAGATAGAGGTGTCTGATTTATGTCGCATCTCAATAATTTCATTTTGATTTTCTCCACCCGGATGTGTATGTGTACATACATTTTCTGATTGCGTTCCTCCGTGTCTGCTGGGGCTAATTACGCTCATTGGGTTATGACCTTTCGTCCACCTGGTCAGTGGCCCTGACTGCGTCATTCCCGCTCGGCTGGAAGTCTGTGTGCTCAGGCGTATGTGTTCGCACTTAGTAATTGCTTACACACGTCCACACCTGCATACACTGTGCAGACACATTGTGCGTGTCTAATCACTTGTGAAGGCGCAGACATGGGTTTGTGCATTTACCCGGTCCTAGTTTGATTCATATTTCCACGAGTTCAAAGGCTTGCCGCCAGATTCAGGCGCAGTGGAGAGCCTTTTGCATAAAGCTGAGTGTTGTGTGTAACCTTGTCACGAGTTTGCTCGTTCGCTAGCACGCACACCGGCATAGCGTTTAGAAGCGTTTCTTCCCTACTTGGCGAGGTAGGGCAGGAGTGAGTCCACAAGAGCGCGTCTGGTGAGTGCAATTTATGACTCGTGCGGTTAATGGGTTGACGATGTGAGGCTGACGAGGTGCGGAAGTGTGTGTGTGTGTGTGTGTGTGTGTGCGTGTGACTACTAGCTGACCTCTCTGAGCAGTGGTAGGAACTGCTTACCTCACGTTCCTTCCTTCCTTCCACTGTGAGTCATTCGCCTGGGTCACAAAGTGAGTTGATGGCAGTGCAATAAAATCTCCCAGCGGTAGTTTTTCAGCCCAATTTAATACTTCGCCCAAAGTTTGATGAAATCGCGATACCTTTGACATTATCAGTTCTCTGGTTTATAACTGCAGTCCACGGATTCTCCCAAACAACTAACCAGCCAATTCAGTATGTCACCCAAAAGAACATATACGACGCACATGTTGCCTTGTATGTTACAGTCGCCTTTCAATGAAACTCAATGTAGCGTTGATTGCTTTGGGTCCTGCATGTAATCCGCGTTGGTGATGGTGGAAGAGGGGAGAAGGGGCAGGGAATATAGAAATGCGAATGCAACTACCCTGTTCTATGACTAGGCTTAGACTGTGTTTGGAGCAGCGGTGCTAAATCCGTAAACTACGTCTGTATGTGTAGAGGGCCATCTGTTGTTTACATGAGGCCCTTATAAATTAATTCAGCCCTAGTTAAATGCCACCCTTGGTATAAGACGGTATTTCATGTACGGTCTCACGGCTCGCATCGTCCTGCCATGCACTATGCCCTGTGCCACTCTAGAACTCCAATATCTAAGGCATAAAAACCCTCCTCCTTTCCATATTCCCGATTTAGCGATGTTTTTATCATAATGAACTAGGTAAATCTGGCTGACTCTATCTCCTTGGTGACCCAAACGATTTATGTGAAATGAGACGGAAAATGTTATAATCATGCGGAAATGAATCTCAAGAAGTCCAAAATTTGAAATTTTGTGGCTTGAAAGTTTTTTTTGTTCACCTTAAAATCAGACTAACTCGCTAGTTTTGATTATTTCAATGCGCATATAGAACCGCCAATGGACCACTGATCATGCGAGCTCCACTTTGCTGGCCGGAGCACTTGTACATTAGAGCATGCACTCTAAAACTGTTTGGTTTTATTTTTCTGAAAGCCTCCCTAATCATAGCATTAAGACTTAGCTTCTGTCATCGTCCTCTACAGTTCTACTCATTGAAATCCTACACAAGAGCTGCGAAATTCGGTCTGTAGTACTGCTTCCTCCGAACGGCACCGTAGTTCTGATACCTATCAAGAACTTTCTATTCGAATGAGTTAGTTTCAAACGTCCTGGCCTTGTCAGCATGATGGCATGAATCATGCATCTTCATTAATGTCCTTCTCAGAGGTGCCAATCCACTCTAGGAGTGACTAACACTACACCTGCATCTGTATGTACACCAGTTTGCCTACCATCTGCGCCCCACTTTAGCACAATTTTAACTCTTCCCATAGAGGATATCACACCATGGGCGCAGCGATAGTCTATCTTGTGTGAAATCCGGTCTTCGCAGGACTGCTGAGAGACGACGCATGCACTGCCTCCCACTAGTCGCCAATTTCGGGTCAACATTGAGAGAGAAAAGGCATTGGTGATTGCAGAACGGGGGAGGCAAGAGGTTTGATGCCTTCCGCTGTGTGACCCTCCTCCACTCTCCCATCATTAGGTCTTATAAAAGCATTGCCTCCAAAATCCTGGCAGCCACTTTTCGTCTCAATCTGCGATTTGAAATCGCCCATTTTTGTCCTTAACTTTGTTTCCATACTTTGTCTCAGATTCGAAAGTGTGTATCATTGCGGGTAATTATGACTTGGTTGGTGGATCTGGTAGAATTAGCCGTATTCACTAGCCAGAATATGTGATCTAATTGCTTCTGTTACTTTTTCCAGTTTCATAATGACCTGACTACCATATTTTTTAGTTGCAGAGCTGCATTTTTTACTTTGGCGGTGGCTTTTCAAATGTGAATTCCTCACACACGCATTTCCTTTCCCTGGGACTTTTCCCCTATCCTCGCGTTCTTGCCGATTCTCACAACACCACATTCATAGGACATTTTGCCCCTACCTCCGTGAAAACCACTTTAATTTGTTAGTGCTCTTAAAATCTCTCCGAAGCTAGTATTTGTGTAGTCTAGATAGCAATTATCTGAATAAATTTTCAAAAATACTATTCAGCAATTTAGGGTTTCGTTAACACATCGATGTCTCCACAACGTTTGATGCCCTTGAGAACCTCAAACGCTGTACTGTGACACATGTTTCGACGATTAAAAGGCAACAGGATGCATCAGTGCCGTTGTCTAGGGGTGTGAATGTAATGCGCGCACACTGAGACCAGGTGTTTCTGCGGTGGCCTCAGCCAAGGAACACAGGAGTGTTCCAGATTACACCCAGTCTATCTGTCCCACTGGACGCATGCCCTACTTTGTCTCGATTCCATGCATAAATCTGGTCACCACTAGGCACCTCATGGAGAAAAATTGAGCACCAGTTACTGCTGGTACTTTGGCACGCTATTTCTCACGCAACCCTCCAACACTGATTCATCTCCACAGACGGACGTGGGGCATATTCTTGCGTAGAGCTTCGGAGATGACAGGCACGCTTTATTTTTGCAGCCTTTTTTGCGTAAGCTTGCCGAAGGTCAGTGACTGTTCACCAAACTCCTCCGCCCTATTTAAAAGGAAAATTTTTAACCAGTCAACTTTGTGTCTGAGATGGTCGGTTGATTTTACACCGCGTGGTACTTGAGCGTAGTCTTAAAAATGTCACGTCACTTCACTTTTTTAAGCAGCACTGCCCTGAGAAAGTGCACACTTCCTCTGTTCGGTGATCAGCGCTACAAAACCCAACCAAATGGGATTGCCATTACACTGTTTGTTGTTTACCATGTATAAACTACAGTCATCAGCCAATAATAGCACGCCCTTTTGTTGTCAGCATGCTTGGATTTTTAGTTCCGTCCCATTTTCGGTCAACTAGTGCTATTAGTGATTAATACTTCCTCCGGGCACTTATGTCAGGCAAAATCCAGAACTGAAAAACGCTTATATGACTGTCATTCGACTACCTTAGTCGCCTCATTGCCTTAGTGAGGTTTCCCTTAATCGTTAGACCTCCCCTTAGCATGCAGACAATGGTATGGACCGTCTCGTGACCAGGTGGGGCTAGCAACGACAAGATGTCCCTCTAAATTGTTATTGTTTTTCGTAAGGAATTCGTATTTTTGCGTGTAACTCCTTCTTAAATCCATGTGAATTATCCGAACAGGAATGAATCAGGCTGGAAATTACCTTCATTCCTGGTCCTGGCGACGGTTGCAACCCCTTTTTGAAGTTTGCCATATGGCCATTTACACACCTAGTTTTGGTGACCTTTTATGTATCTAAACGGAATGGGTTTCGGTCCCATTAAAAGGGCATACTTTGTTTAAAAGGACCTGTTATCTGGCCTAATCAGAGTTGGGTTTTACTTGATTTGAGCAGTGGGAGCAAAAATCAGATTTGTTTTACTACTGCTTTATTTTATGGCGTATTGCAGTGTCTCATCAATCTTCATCACTGAACCACCAAAACTTAAGCTTCTCATGGTGTGTAGGCGCTGTGTTGTTAATCCTCAACCACATTTTGCATCGACGAGTGATTACAGGTTTCTTTGTGCATGAGTGCGGAGCCACTATGCGTTGATGAAAGGCACTCCTAAGGCTTTTTTAGTCGAATTTTTTCTACTCATACCTCATACTTTAGGACACGTAGGATTCAACGTAATTTTGTTCTTAGGACCGGCAGCTCATGCAAATCTGGAGCAAGCAGTGATGTTGAGCGTTTATACTACTCTTACCGTAGCACTAACTGTGTTCATGCATCAACGTGTGTGAATTTGCATTCGAAGTCTTTTGTCTCTCGGTCGACTGATGTTCAAAGGGGCACGAATTTATCTTTAAACAGTTATATCGATGATACCTATCCTGTAAGCTGAACTTAACTTCTTGGAAAAGTGTCCAAATCTCAGCGTCTGCAATAGGCCCGAGTCCAAACACCACTTGGTATTATTTAGCTTACCTGTACTTACCTGCGTGTATGTTCAGCACTGCACCTAAAAGTAATAAACGGGATGTCGGTTGGTTCGATAGTAGTCTTATTAATGATGGCTCATCGGTCTTCAAAATTGTGTCTGTGTAAATTTGCCACAGAAAGGCAGTAAAGTTAGCTACACCTTTGGACATCAAGTCTAGTGGAAGGGGCTATGACTCGTGGAAAGGTGGCAGAGGACACGAAGACAGGCCGAGACAGAAGAGTGACGTACGTGCACACCTAAACACACCCAGGACGAGAGATTTTTCTGCACGCTTTAGTTCCTTTTTTCCAGTAAAACAGTGGCATGTGTGTCTGAATGTTTAAAAGTGGGAAATCTCCAACTGACTCACTCCGGCCTGCGTGAACATACTCGCGTCCTCTAAATTGCCTTGCTATCTGATGACAATGGTGCTGTGCGTGCTGGGAATGTCGTCTACCTTGGCAAATCAACACTTATTCACCACATGTTTAGGTGTATGGTCTGCTTTTAGTATCTCCTGACCTGTATTATCATCTCTCCTACCACTGTCTACTTTCCTCCGGCAACCTGCCTTAGCCTGAATAAAGTTGCGTCTTTAAGTAAAAGCGCGTGTATCTCATTTACCGAGGTGATTAAATGAAATAATAACTTATTAATCAAACCTTCATGCTTTAATGGTCATTAGTCTTTTTGCCAAAAATGTCCAATAGATACTATGACCTCGACGACTTGGTCGTTGCTTTGACCTTCTTCCACGCGTTGATCACACGCAGTCGTCCACTTCAATTTTCTCCCCTTGCACAGGTCCCGATTAACTTGCTTAGTTTATGTCTATCACTCCCAGAAAGCTAGTATTATTTATTATTGTACTTTCTGCGTCGCGGAAATGCAATAAACATCTCCTGTTCCAGTCTACTGAACATCGAAGTTCCTCAGTTAAAACAGTCCTAAAAAGATACACTAAATTCTGTTATCGTGCATAGTCCAATGTTTTAAATTCACTTCCCTTTTCATGCGGGCAGCAGCTTTATTCAGTTGTAGGCAATTCATATCACTCAGATATTGGTTGTACCTTCTATAAAATGACACTGTACGAACAAATTTCCAGTCACTTATTCTACTGTTTGTGAACACCCACAGGAATTAGACGTTTTGATGTTGTCATGCCAACTAGTCATAGTAAATACTATTTTCATGTTCTCGTTATAAGGTCACGATGGTTTAACTGTGATCGATTTCTGTAAACATACCTACGCCTCAGTGGAAAACCCTTCGGGCCAGACCACGTGAGAGGGAGACTTGTGCGATTTTACTAGGGAGCACTAGCGGTTACCACGACTAGTCAGGCTAGTTTTGCGGGATGTAAAACTTACCAATTTAAAACTGGCGGTACTACTTACTGGTGCTGCGCGGACCAAAACATTTCGAGTTACTTGATTTTCATCATCCTCTTGGGAGGCATCGACTCAGGTGTTTTTTTTACAATAAAGTTGTTTGTTCGATTTGATCAGTTTGTTGCTCCAACTGATTACTAGTTCTGCCAGCAAAGCATAAAGTAGTCGAAAGCTCTTGAGTGAAGATTGTAGTCATAGGCAGAATGGGATTTAATCGCGTTCGTATAACCCATGCGAAGCGACAATGGAATTAAACGATACGAAGGCCCATCGTTGGTACAGCTGTTAACCGCTGGTACTGGGCGAAGTATTGAGGATCGGAGGTGGGGTGAGTGAACCTCTAACCTCAGCCCTTATGGGTTGCTGTGCTAAGTAAACACTCTGGCAGTGATGTTGGTGGTGGGTCCTTGTGACGGGCTAAGTGCAGGTCAAATCGTAACCCGGAGACCACAATTTATGACACTTTCTTGATTCCACCCACTATGTAATATTTTTAATTTTGCCATCGTAGCATCAACATATGGGTGGTGCATTAATTTTGATCGTTGATACACTTCCACCTGGAAAACGAGACTCGGGCAACATCAGGACTTAAGTTAAAGGAGTGTGAAAGGTAATCTTTATCCACCATGTCTGATCCGCATAGGATTATTTGTGGAATGAATAATGTCATGAGCATTGATATTATAATTTTAAAGTCGAAAGCACTTGGAACGGAGGAAGGAAATTAATTTTTACAATGGACTCTAATATTTCTCCACGAGTGTACTTACCCATAGACCTCTGCCACTTTTATGACCGATCAACAAGCCATACATCATTATTTCTTCGACGTCACTTATATGCGACTCGCATTCCCTATCATTTTGCAATAACTGGCTGCACTAAATAACGTCGCAGACAGATTGGTTGAATTGGAAGAAAGGGAGCAGCTGTTGACTGTTTACGCGCTGGGGATAACTACTTTTGTGTTTTTTGAGCTGTAGTTGAATTTATCAAAAAATGATGACAATTAGTGGAACACATGAACCTCAAGGGTCTGGGTCTTGGCGGTTAGTTATAGCCTCTGAGTTCTGGTGTTGAATATCACCTTGCCTCCATGTGTAGGTTTAGTGTTAATGTCTACTAATGCGATTCAAAATGTGAGCTCTGTCAAAGGAAAAGTAAGCGCAGCAGCCAATACTGCACACTCCTAATACTTTTGACACTACTGTTTTCTGCACCATGACAAGTGGAAAAACAACTGGCTCTGTATACGCAAAATTCTATGTCGGCCTTTTGCCAAAGTCGTTGCTCCTCCCCATAAATTATTTGTAAACTTATTCCATTTCCCGCCACAGTTTCTTTTACTGACAACCCGATTTATATCCACTTGAGATCGTAAAAGCAGTGTAGGCGTTTCCAAATTGACTTGTTTCCAATTACTGTTGACCTGGGTTCTCCACCCGTGAAAAACAAGATGAAACGAGAACAGATAAATTTAGGTCTCTTCAACAAATGTTATGAACGAGGGAGGTAGTTCCCCGAATCGAAAGACAAAAGATGGTTTGGCTTTAGGGCGTTACGCAGCATTGTAGATCACAGCTAACGCTGCAACATATCCACTTTTTTAGCTAATTAGAATTGGGAACTTCTACTCACCTATGAGACAATTCCCGCATCCCCATCCTTGTTCTTTGCAGTACGACGTAACGCATTACCATGATAAAGGGTTGTCAAGGCGACTTCATTGATTTATTTATACCAGTAGGAATCCTGATTATGCAACCAACATTTCAGGACTTCAGTAACACTCGAAGGGCGAATACCGAATCGCAAAATTGAGCGTAATGGTGTTATGAACACCACGCAGTCGCCTGTGCTGACTGCAAACGCATCAGTGATACGCCCCTTTCCATTTCAGCAGTCAGTCTGTTTCACCCCCTTATTACTATGCTAATGAAATGCGCCAGATAACCCAGCCCAAAAAAGTGACTAAAGGATGAGCAAATGACACTTTATGCAGGGGCTATTGCACGCCCAATTGTGGGCTGTGTACGCGCTATGACTCATGGGGCGCGTAATTGGCCGTGGCACCGATTCTGAGAGGCAGAATGAAACTTTTTATGGCAAGAGGGTCTATTGTCATACCCTCAAAGTTCTTTATTGTTAGGAACTCACTATCCATTGTGTGCACAAATCGGAAGTTCCCAAGCTTAGCGCTCTGCTAGACCGACGTTCATAAAGTTTATGAGTTAGTATAATGAACCTGCTATCTGTTCATTTATAAGAAGAGCTCAAAGGAACTATCCATTTGCGCATTTGATAGACAGATGTGCCGAGTCATAACATGTCTAGTTCGGGCCATTGACGGGTACATTATGCAATGACAGGTTGAATTTGTGCCATTTTTGGGAAAGCACAAATGCTCCCTTCAATAGCACCTTTGGACATGTTAACCCATTCTAAAAATATTTTCATTCCTCTTCCTAAGTTATATTTTCTGGTAAATACGAGGTCACATTATTTAAAAATAAACAAGCCATGGATATACTTTGTGGATATCGATGCAGCTACTGTCTTTTGTCATCAGAGGCTAATCAAATCGCAGTGCCTTAAAACACCAAATAAATAACTATGAAATCATGGGGCTTAATGGCGTGTGCTTTGTTATTTGCGTATTATTTTTGGACATTGACAAAGCAGAACCCCAACCACCATGCCTTCAATTTTCACGAAACCTTATTTCCAGACGCGTACAAATTCAAGGGCCGTCGCACTTTCTCCCACCAATTGTGTGACGCGACGGTGCTTCTAGGGAGGTGACTCCTCTGAGAGATTGTAGAATGCACTAAGGCTATATGTATTCTAGCTACTGGTCAGCCAAGTGAAACGTGTGTAATTTAGGGTCAATTACTAAAGCACTGTAATCGAATAGCGATTAACTTGACCTTAATCAAAGTTAAAATTGAAGTAAATGCACTTTCACTTGCACAATACTTTTCGTCTTCTCTGTTGGGTTGATATGCAATGGGGTACTATATGTTTATATTGAGCTCTTACTCAGTTGTGCATGTTTTTACATAATGTGAATTGCTGCTTTACTCTGGTATGAAGTTCAGGTCATCTATACAGTGCAAAGGGTGATAAGATCTCAGTCCTTTTATCACATTACGCCGTCACAATAAAAGCTAACCTAGTAATCATCCACCCCAGAATAAGCGGGCGTTTCCCACAACCTTTTTTGTCTAAATTTTGGGGAAGACTTCACTGTGACGGGTATATTTTGTGCCGACCCTGCTGTTCATAGTAAACAAAAAGATTTAATTTTACGTGGTTTCCCTCTGCCTTTCAGAAGTCAAGCAGCTACTGATAAAATATGAAGATGCAGCTTATCATAGCACGAATACTCCTTCTACTTTCTTTCACCGCATATGTAACATGCCTAAATTGTCCCAATCTCTGCCAATGCGCCTCCTCAATGATGGATTGCCAATGGCCAGGTCTTGAAGCCTTTCCTCCAGCGCCTTCTAGCAGATTAGAAATGGTAGTGGTTGCCAATCAGACTTTCCGACGAGTCACGCTCGATCGGGAGGCTCTTTGGCCTTACCGGAGTCCTGAACACGGCGGACAAGTGCGTCTACGCCTGCTTAAGATTCGCAACTGTAACATAGTTAGCATCGCGTCGAATGCATTCGCGAATTTGGGATCACAATTGGAAGAACTTGATCTAAGTGGCAACCCTCTGCAAACTATCGAAGCGCACGCTTTCACAGGTCTTCGACTGAAGTCGCTTTTTCTCAATAATCTCCAAAATCCCATGATACACGATCAAGCATTTTCCAGCATCATTGAGGTTCAGAGCTTGAGCCTCCAAAATTCCCGTCTAACCTCACTTCCTCTGCGTCCTCTGATAGAACTCACCAGTCAACATGGTCTTAAGAGCCTTTCTATTCGAGGCAATGGTATTTCTCACTTATCTCCCAACTTTGAACCGGCTTTCAGACTTCTCCAGTCGTTTGAGTTGAGTGAAAACCCCTGGCATTGTAACTGTAATCTTCGATGGCTCATCCAGCTGCAGAAGTGGAGTCGGTTGGCGAAAACAAGTGGTGCATTTATAGGAAGCAGCGGAGACTCTAGAAGTGACATAAGGCAGCCTACATGTATCAGTCCGGTAGAATTCGCAGACTATACGTTTGATGAGATCACTCTTAATGAAAGCGAGACCTTTCCAGCCACCTACCTCCACAATACAGTGTCAAAAAGACCAGAACTTACCTGTGTGATGCCTCGAGTTGAGCATATTGAGGTTGACCTTCGCCAACCAAATTCTGAGCAAGAACTTGATAATTTGGCTCAAATTGTATGCCAAATGAAAGGCGCTCCAGATGTATCCGTGAGCTGGTTCTATCATAATCCCAATGGAGATATTCGTAATGTTACAGAGATGTCCAAGCGACAAGAAGACGGGCAGATTTTGCCGTACCCGTTTGCCCCTCCTCAGTTGAAGCAAATGACAAGCCGACTCTCCGTTAAACGAGTATCCGAAACGGATATGTATTCATGTATGGGCCAGAATATACTGGGTAACACATCGGTCACCGTGAGTATTCATTGGCCTCAAATAAAATCAGGAGAAGTCGCGCAGTTGATGCCGAATGAGGAGCTTCCAAGCAAAGCAGTATCAAGGGATCTATCCAACAGTCTGATAGGTTCCATACGACCTGCGGAGCACAGCATCTTAGTAAAGCGTTTCAGTTTAATGGACGTAATTGGCGCAGTGTTGGGCACTTTCCTGGTCACAATCCTCATGTTCATCATTGCCTACAGAACTTCGAAGCTCTACGTTTACCGAAGATCGAAATTGCGCGCCCAATCAGATCCAATACTGCGACACCATGAAAATGCAAAGCGCACTCCCGATGGGACTTCTTCTTCAGCTGCATCGTCATCGCTACTCAAGTTCCCCCAACTTCAGTTCGCCTCTGCATCCCGCTACCCTCCCGACTATGCTCAAACGAGTCACCAGAACCAAGGAGGGGGTGGAGGACTTGGAGTGCCACCGAAGCAGCGTGATTCGGGCACCTTTACTTCCCATTCTACCTCATCGTCGCAGAACGCAAATGGTCAAGGTGGTGCCTACGAGACGGTGTACAACGAGACCTCAACAAATCAGGTAATGTACGAGACCCCCGGCGACAACTTGGCAACCGCTGCTGCTCGTCATCCGAACCAGCAACCGTTTTTCTTTCCCTTTGCTCAGTCCACAGCACTGAGTGGCTATCCACTGATGTTCGGAAGCACCCTTCCCTCCCAGAGTACAGCCACAGCCTATGCACTAGGAGTCTCGAGTCCCTCGGCTCCAACCTATATCCCTCCTCCTCCCACTGGTCAGCAGCCCTCACTCCCGCGCTCCGTCCAGTCACAGACGGGTCCTTTGCATCATGTCTACTCCTCCACTGTGCACATGAGTGATCAATACCCAGGCCCAGGTGTTTCCACAAGCGTTCAGACCTCGGCACCTGTGAGCGCAGCTCCACAGCATAATCATGTAACATGAACCGAAGCAAGTTGACTAATTAGAGGATATTGTAATCACCACTTACTCCCCACGATCACCGAAACTCACGGTGCATAGACCTCTCCTATCTCCTCACCACCAGACATTGTGTACATATTGTTCTTCACTGCACTCAGTATTACCTTATGCCAATGAGGGGTGTTCTTAACATGCGCGTTTCAATATTGAATATATGACGCTTTCTCTTGGTTTCTACATACACATACTCTACACTTCATCTCTCATATTTTCTTCTGCTGGGCTATTTAAAGAGGGACACGTATGTTTGAAAAGCATTGGGTTCCGACCATACTACACTAGCTGCTAAGTGGTGGCTGATCATGGTAGGTCACCCAGTGGGTTATTCTGCAAACGTTCAATTGGTTAATACTCTTCTACGATTACTAGTTTCTGAACAAAATCTAGAATAACCGAATGCATTGTGTGCATATTCCATGGGAAGTTTGTGGTTGATGAATATTCACAACCCCACTGTGGTCATAGACACACTTTTCCCACGGAAGGACGGTGGAGAAGTTCTGAGGCACAAGTTTTGAGCAGTTACTAGTGCAGTATCTCACCTCAATGTTATTCCCAAGTAATTCACTCTGATAATAAACAATGAGTGAAGGCAAAACTCATTGCTAACTAATTTTCGAGAAGCTGATGAAAATAGTTTTGCTAATTAAATAAATGGTTCTTTCCTCTGTAGGGATTAATTGTGGATTTTTGATCAGTTGTGTTGATCGTTTTGACCTTGAAAAGTTCAACGACAATTAACCAATGAACAGATTTAAAATTGACCATTCGAAAAAATTTTTAACTGTGGAAACGTGAATGCACTTTAAAATAGATGTGGTAGTAACGACAACAGCAGGTTCAGGTTTGGTATTTTATAATTTATGTAGTCATCACTTTAAAAGTGGAAGGAAGCTCATATGATTAATCCATGCCAACTCCTGACTCCTGGAAGCAGGACTTAATGTTTCTTGACTGTTAAGATTGGTCATTTACATGATCCTTCCTTTGATAAGAATCATCCAGCGTAAGACAGGATCAGATATACGCCGATCGTTAGCATTTACTGTGATTAGCAAATGCAGGCAATACTGCACAAATCATGGAAAACCAAGCAAAAACCGGAGGAAAAGCATTGGAACCCACTCCAATGCATCAATCAAGCCTTCCAAATTGCATAGGACATCGAAATGTTGCAAATGTACCGCTGGAACTAGTATACACTTTGCGATTTACTTGAACTTAGCCATAATGGCCTTTATTTTCAAGAAAAGGCGATTTTTATGTGCACTAAATCACAACGAAATATCCTCAATGGCTAAACATAATAGATTCCGACAATTCCTTTGAACCACTTCTGTTCCGTTTAGGAATTATAACATTTTCGTGCAAAACTTAGCAATCTTTTCCCTGTTATGCGCCTAAAAGCACTGACATTCAAGTGTATATGTGTCTAGCCCGATTTTCCATCTAAAGAGGATTTGGATTTGCTTCGGCTCATTAAAAATACAGTCGCGTATGTAGTACTGTAAACACTTGTGAGGGCATTCACACAGACGCTAAATATAAACAAATGAATTGGATTATTTACTCGTCCATTTAACGCGTGAACTAAAAGGCCCCACTGAGTTAATTCAAGTGTTTTGATCATTCCCTTGGCAGACGGTCCCACTCAATGGTCAAAAGACCACTGCATCGATAATTAAGGTGACAACTGAGGAAACATTTAAATTACAGTCTCAGTAATTTTATGAAGCCGGAATCGACCTAAGGGGTTTGTAAATGAAAATTTTGTTTATGCAGGGATGATGCTATCTCGGAGGTTGTGCTGACAGCTAGATGAGTAATGCTACAAAAGAGATATCCTAAACTAAAAAGCGCCAGAAGATGGGAAGTTTAAAGAGCTATTTAACACCACCTAAATATATGTAATGCGTTGTTTGTTCGCTTTAATCTCGCTTTGAGTAACAAGTAGCTTTGCGACTCCAGGATTGGGTTACGTCCTCCGGCCTATGTCAGCAATCCTAAGCCAATGGCACGCCAACAATGCACTATTTTCTCAAGTGTCATGTCTTCTTTCGCCTTCCAACAAGTCTCGCACCACTACTTTGGTGGCACCAAACACTAAACTTCGGCCTAAAGGACATCCTTCCTCCTCCCTACTGCTAATGGATAAAGCCCCTTGGGACGGTAGAAGTGCACACGCTACAGATGGGAGAATCGGTGACGCTCCCTAATCAAAGGCACACAAGTCATGTCCATCCCATCCCATCCCATCCCATTCCCTGCAACACTTTCTGTCACGTCCTTCATAGGAGAGCTATTAACAGCACCAATGACACAACCAGTGAGCCATCTAAGACACTTTCCTTATCAACCTGCTTACCACACATCTATGAAGCTGTCAAATGTGTGAAAACGCGAATCCACCTCCAATCGTCTAACAGTTGCATGGAAGCCAGGTTGATGTGGCTGGACAACTGCGAAGCGAAACTCCATCCCCACGTAACTGTGCCCCATCGCGTTGGGATGGCTGTTCTGGTGTCCGTCTATGGATACGCGTAATCACCACCATACTCCCCATCACCGCATCTACTTCCCATACATGTGGGAACTCCACATCCAAGAGAGTTGCCAAGAGGGGTCAGTGACTTTGCGGTCAGGTGTGGCCACGACTGCATGGAACTCCGATGGCAACTTCGCTGACTGACATGCATGGGTCCATGGGTGTTGCCTTGCGGCGCCAAATGCGTTGTGATGGTCTGCGTTATTATTCCCTCACGGGGTGGGTTGGACTGCGGACCATGTCGGCTGCTTTAAATCCAGCTTCATGTCAAATATGCAAAGACTCCTCGAGTATTGTGGCTTCTTTATGTTTAAGGAAGATGTGAAGGCACTGCATTAAACATTTAGCAAATACTTGAATATTTAACATTGATCAAGTTGGCAAAATTATGCTTTCGTTGGACTTGTTCTTGTTTTAGAGCCCATATTTAATCCTCTGATCGTTTTAGATTGGATTCGCAACCAGCGTTCATTAAGCTTGGCTACCATACATTTTCATGAGAAGTGCGCTTCGAGGCGAAGCTCCAAACCTTTACATTTCCCTTAATTAGTGTAGGACTTTTCAAGAAATCCGAGTTTTGAAACGCTGTTTCATTTCCACTGGAAAATTTGCACAGAGAGTTTAATTTAATGGTTCATTCAGTAAAAGTAAAAGCATTCGAGAATCGCTACAAAAATCTGAGTAAAGTTTTGTTTTTATCGACTCCTGTGGCATAAAACTTCGTTGATAAAGCATAGTTATTTATGAATATCAGTGCAAATTCAGGCAGCTAAAATATACTCTTAGCCGGCAGATTGCGACTGATCAACATCTCTCGTACGGTATATCACCAAATGTACAAAATCTGCAAACGTATTGGGTCTTGCTAATGTCAGTGACTATCCTTAAGTACCGTCAACTTCAATCAAGCCCAAATCTGCATGATAAACAAGGGCTGTGCTTCCAAACTAGTTTTAAATTAGTGCCATATACTACCAGCAATGGAGAAAGGTGTAATCAGTAGAACTAAAAAGTTTCTTTAAAAAAATGTTTTTTGAGGTATTGAGTTGCCTTTCAGTGTGTCATTAAGTATCTGGTCGTGTATGATATAAATTGGTCCAGCGCATTTTGTTAAATTTCATCACTCAAAAGACACGAAACCTCCACATCTCAGCATAACTATTCGTCAGATGAACAAAGGGACTTCTCCAAAAGTGATGATACAAAAAATCCGAAAATATGTGAGGATTAGCATTAAAGGGATCTGGTCACTTAAAATTGAACTGGAATACGCAACTTTTGTGACTTCAGCTTTCTTCAAAATTGTTCAGTTGTCCATTGTACAGAAATGTGTGCTTTAGTGAGCATACAAAGTCTTTGAAAATGGGCCATGAGAGAGCGTTGGTGTTGGAATGCCGCGTGACTGGTCTCCTTTGCTCAAATCTAGGCTGAAAAGTGCAAAGGTGTTTCATTACTTTATGAAGCTATTGGGGTAAGTCACCTACATTTTCGGCACCGAAACGGCAACATAATTGCGACTTTAGTGAAGCGGACTGTATACTTCATGCACTTAAGGCTCATTTCAGAGTTTCACATCGCTTCACTTTCTACAAAGCCAATAACACAAAAGATCATTAGCTTGCACAACAGTTATTAAAATAAAAGATACTTTGGCAAGAGACTTCTCACATTCAACGGGGATAAATGGAGTCCTTTGAATAACCAAAAAAATATCACTATTTACATAAGGCTGTACTGATTCCTGCATAATGCGCCTGCCTCTACCTTCGGTCGGTAAGTGATAAGGGTAGGTGCCTCTCTTTAGGATAGAAAAGTAGTGATTCCGAACAGGTTCTCCTTGGAAGTGAATCTTGAACCAAAAATATAACATACGATTGTGTCGTTATGGTCCATCGTGACCGTGCCAAATTTGCAAGCTTAGACAGGCTTCTGGAAACTTATTCAAACGTATTCAAATAAAGTGTTTTGCGTTGGTCCCACAAAATCACGTGTGTTTGCATCTTCGCATCGTTCGTCAGACGAATGAAAGAGACGTGAAGGCGATGCTATTATTTCATTAAGTCTAGTTAAGTGTCTTTAACCAAACCGCAAGTGCGAGCATGTGTTTGAGAATTTAGTGCCAGCACCCATCAAAGGAAGGCGAAGGCGAAAAAGATAATGCAATTACAAAGGCGTTGTCAAACATAAACTAAAAAGGTGGTACGAACATAAAAGTTCGAGCTCTGGTAATGATCCAAACGTGTTATTCCAAGTTGAAGGTGGCGGACCGGTGTTCTATGCATAATGCAAAGTGATAATTACTCTCCTTTTCCCACTCATAAATACGTTCTACCATTACCACCGAAGGCCTTCTAAGATTTCCTGATCTCGATAAAATAAAAGCGCATTTTAGACACCGTCAAAAGGTAAGTTCGTTTCACAGACTGATCCTGATTCGAGTCCGCGTCTTTACACACAAAGAATATGCGTGTTGGCCTTTGTTAGCTCAAGCCACCATGCACCGTCGACACTGCCTGAACAGTTTCGCGGGTAGGCTTCAAAAAAGAGGCACAATAGTCGCAGTCTTTAGCTTAAAGTTCATAAACAAAAGGAAATGCAATATGCCAAGCGATAACTTAGGGAACGTCTTGGTTTCATAAAAGTGCAACTGAATAATTTCATGTTAAACAGAAAACAACCTACAAAGTGTTGTCCTGTCTTGCTAAGATTACACCGACGATAAATGCTCTGACAAATAAAAATTACAGTAAGTTTTGCCACTGGTTCATGTAATTACCACATTTCCTTCACATGAATTCTGGAAGTGATTTGAAACTTTTCTCACCGATATTTTTAAAGCAGTTTCCTTCTCACTAGCACCGTTTTCAAAAAGAAGCCTCTTAAACTTGTCGAGTTAGCAAAGGCAAGAATTTAACCAAGCTATTTACATTCATGGCGTTAACTAGTGTCAGAAACACCCACGACCACCAGTTTCTCCGAAGTTTTAAGCGTCTCTCTCTGGCCGAAATAGGGAGAATTGTCAGAACACTCACTAACTTCATGTGCTTGCCAGCTTAGAATACCCTCCAGCATTGTTTTTGGGACGGCCGCGCCAAAACATGCATGACGTTGAGCAGTTTTGTTGCTTCCTACTTCTTGATACACAAAACAAAGTAAAAATCCACTGTTCACTGTCAACGGTGCTATTTTGCCCTTGCAAAAATTGCATTATCTCTTCCCATGCGGTGGATTTTCTTCTCAAAATCACAAATGGAAAAGTTTTAGAATAGTCCTTTGTACTTTTAAAATGCAAACAGCCACCCAAGCCTTAATCACTAGCTTGGGGAAAATAAATTAATAAAAATAAAAATTTTAATGCAAAAATGCAGTAAAGGACTAGTGAATGGCAGAAATTGGGCCAATTTCACTGCACTCTTGAATAATCAGGTGCCAGTGTTTTAGTGGAAGAAACTATGGCAAATCAAGAAAGCAGTACAATGGAAAGGCTCGAAAGTGACAACTCAGCGAATGTAACCCACTCAACCTATACAGCCCAAGGCAGCTCATTACGCAATTTTTACCACGTCTGTTAGGACTGGACAAGTTGTAGCGAAGTCCCGCTGGCACAAAGAAGACCATTGCATTGTTATACACCGGACTATGCATGCATTCAAACTGAACTGCATTAATCATAACGAAATCAGTATCACTTATCTATGCGACTTCAAAGCCTAACGAGGTCCTAAAAAATCCACTTTTACATTAATTTATCATTTACGGCTAACATTTAGAGCTTGGATGATGAAGGATTTTAAGCAACTGGATGTCGAGACGCAAAATGGGAATAGTTTCCCCAAAAGTTTTGTGACTGCTGAGTTGGCACCAAACATATAAGCAGAGTTCGAAATTTCGTGAATTAGTCAACAGACGATGGTCATTAGCCCTTTTAAGAGCACTTTTTGTCCGAATAAGGTTAACTAAAACGCACCTTACTCCACTCTCATTTTGCTACTTTCATGATGATGTGTTTGGAAATTCGGTACCAAGAAGCTTCTGCTCGGGAAATGATAACTTAAAGATTATATTTGCGCCTAATGATGATTATGCCCTCAGATGGCACCAGCATCCTGGTGCGAATTAAACAAGTAAGTCTGGCGTTAGCCAAGGTATGGCAAAATGACACTAAATTTAAAATAGAAGAGTCTCAAGAACTTACATCCCTGTGTCAGTTGGCCTCTAGATAGTGCTTTTCACCGGACATTTTTAAAGGCAAGGCATTTGCCACCACCTGGACTCCACCTAAACCCAACGATATCACCAGTTACAAGAAATTCGGTTTCATTGCTACTTTCTTAGTGAAAACGCATTTTTTTAAACATTTTCAAGAAATAGGTATAAAATTAAATAAATGGTTTTACGACAGAACCAATCCATCAGCTTTTGGCGATACCATGTTGAAAAGCACAGCAGAAGGCTTTCTTCCTGTTCTTGTTGTACGAATCAACGGTGGAGGAGTCGCTCTCCTGTGTGGAGTCAAAACATAAGCAAATTCGAGCACAAGCTGTAAATTGGAGGGAGCTCTGCAGCCACACTGACCTGAACCATAAGTGGTGCCAAGATTTACTGCATTTCAAGATCACTATCGCGGTGGAATTTTTAAATTCAAGCACAGTATTTAACCATTTTGCTGATAAGTAGGTATTTCCAAACACTTTACTTGGCATTGTGCAAGCATATTTGTCACATTGATGAGCTTTAACCTTTTTTACTTGTGATTCTCCCCTATGAAGGCTTTAAATGCTTTGCGAAGATTGAGTGATGAATGAGCCAGCACTCCCGAAATTCTGTGCCAGAGAAAGCGTCAGTGATGACCACTTGAAATGAATGTGCGCATTAGCAATTTTCTGGCCTAGTTCTCTGTCAGGAGGTAGGAAATCTTTTAAGCGCCTATTTTTTGAAGGGGCTAACTAAATTAGCAGCTTCATTGCATCCCAGGATTGGGAGACCTCAATCTTCTGATTTCATATTTTCTTTAACGTAGCTTGGAGTTCAAAGGAGACCCTAAACTGCAGTTGGTGAGGACTCGAAAGATGAATCTAAGTCCATGCCAGGATCATTCAGCAATTCCGGCTCTGAGTCACATTTGATGTCAAAAATAAGAACAGTGACTCCTTAAGTAGCTCTAGGCTTCAGCCACAGAGGCAAATCCCAGTAAATTAACAACACAGAAAACATAGCACCATTCTGATGTGAAGAACACTAGGAATACGTGCGGCAATAGGCACAATGTACTAAAGTCTGAATGAAGCATTACAAAGGCTCATTAAGGTTATGTGGTGTTTAATCGACATTAAACCTGTGTGTCGTAAATCATCATCACAAACACCCTTAACACATTCAGATTATCGCAATAATTCAATCTGGCAAATAAGTCGAAGACGTCACAATCCAATGGGAAGAGCTCGGTGAGAACAGGAGTATGGCAAACGGCTGTAGATGCTTAAAACGCTTATCGCTTTGTTTTTGCATGATTGTCAGTCTGCGCATTGAGTCACCTCATTGTTATATTTTACCGCCGTGAAAAACTGAGGGGGACATAGACAGTGCTTACTTTTTTCAGCAGTGCGTTACATTAAAACACAGTGTTTTGTCATGTTTAAAAAAGGTGATGAGATATGTAAATAATCCATTAGGCTAAGTGAAGCGTGAATCAAATTATGGATTCATAGTCTTGGTGCAGATGGTCACGTCAGCTATCATCACGTGTCAAGGCGATAGACACGATGACAGCAGCTAGTCGGACAAAAGAATAGGTGAAGCAAATATTTTTCTTCATGTTAGCTACTTTTAATCAACTGTGCTAGTGTAGTCGGTCATAAGAAAAAGGGTGAGAGTAACACAAGGTAACTGTATACAGAAGTTTTACCTTCCTCAGTTAATCTCAGCTCTTCTTCCTGATGCTTGCCAAATCTTAGCAGAGAAATACCGACAGAATAAATAAAAAATTTTAATCGTGCAGTCATATTCTTGCGTTGGCGTTTTCCTGGTGCATAATTTTATTAATCTATGCAGATCCTAATTCGAGTGCTTCATGGAACAATTAATTATCCATTGGGAATTTAAACATCCACCCTCAACGTTTAAATAAGCCTTAGGTTTTGCAACTACCAGGAGCTCACCTTGTAATTACGCTGACACGGAGTAGGTTAAAAAGCGCAAATGTCACGGCCAATGCAAAATATTCATCCCAGAATAGATTAATAGGGAAAGAGAGTACGGATGACTTACAGAAGCACAGGTCCGTTCGACCAGGAAAGTCCTCGCAGCGGCCTTTACTCAGGAGTGCGCTTCCAAGTAAACTGTGGTATAAGATTTGGACAATATTTGGACAACACATATTCAAAACTCTTTCGTTTTTTGTGGACATATTCAATTTCATTTTTTGTTGAATAAATGACTTTTTTTGGAAATTTATTTCACCTTGAAAATTTTCCAGCTACCTTTTAAAAAGTGGTAATTGCAAGTTGGATCAGTAGCCACCGCCACTCAGGGCTACACAAGCTCAAGCCCGAGGTCGAAGCGTTAGCATTGGTTCTAACAAGAAAGCGCTAGATGGCAAATAATTGTCAAATGCAATGGGAACTTCCGTTAATAGAAATTACCGTGCCATTAACGTTTTGCATGCGCCGCCCGTCGATAGGATTATTATTGGAACATTTTATGGTTCTACGACAGGCAATTAACTTTCATTAGTCCATGATACATAAGGGAAAAGGAAAAAAGAAAACAAGTGGCATTTCTGCATGGAAATGCAGTAAAACTTGGCCATTCTTCAGTTTTATGGCTAATTAAGGGGTTTTGTAGAAAGGAACACATGCTGCAAAGCAATAGTCGGTTTGCATCACTGGTGTGGAAGGCAGTGTTCTATTTGATGCTGCCACAAGAAGTTATTTAGACTAAGCTTAGGCAAATGCACAATTTTTTGCATAATTTCTGCGATAAGGTATTTTTGCCCTTTTCCTAATTAACAATTAATGAATGACTTGAGAGCGAATTTTGCAAAAAATTCATATCAGTTGCTGATTCACTTTTAGCAATGCCATGGGGCGTGGTGTACTTCGCCTTCTATGCTGCGTTTTTGCTGCTGTTGTGTAAAAGGTGAAATCAGATTTTGCCGACATTCCGGCTTAAGCCAAGCCGATTACCATTTCCGTTTAAGGCAAGAAACAGCCACTGACAATGACAAGCATATCTAACGAATCAAGTCATTACTTGGGCCTTATATTTAATTATTTAACATTCCTGGTAAATTTTAACCTTCTATATCAGTAATCAAGCTGCAGAGAAATGTTTCTTCAAGAATTCAGAATTCAGTGCAACAGGTTGAGGATTGTACTCCTGTGGATTGGAAGAAGGTGGAAGGACGGAGTGGACCTAGGATAAGTTTAAGCGTTTTTACTGTGAATGCCGTCAAGAATACATCAGTGCACAATAAAGGGCGAAGTCTAAAGAAGTGCACAGATATTTACGGGTACCGACATCATCTAGCATTAATTAGGTGCCTCCAAAGCCTTTCTGCCGAGACAGTCAGCTGTGCCTTTTTGTTGGGGAGGAGATTCAGAACGTCGTAATGCTTCCTCGTTTATTATGCTTAAATGATGTAGCATCGCCGTTCCAACGAGAAATTGCATTATCTCTCACAAGCCATAATAATTCCTTTTTCTGCTTAGAGTTACATCACTAAGCGCAAATAATGCCATAATTATGCTGACTGTTGCACTTTTCACGCAACAAATTGCGAAAAATATCCTCATTAAGTTCATTTACCTGTAAGGTAAAATATCCCACATCAATCATTTCTTCTGCTTATGAGAATCAAATCCACGGAACCCAATTGTTCTGGAAGGCTAATGCGTAGCAGGAATCCTTCATCAAAGTTTTCCACAGACCCAATCCGCTCTCAGGGGTAGCTCTAGGAGTTCCTCACTGAATGTTGTTGAAAATATACAACTGTTTGCTTTATAAACTTCGGCCAGTAGCAAAACCATTCCAAAGATGCAGTTTAGAGTCCTTCACAAACCGCAGATATTTGTGTACAAGAAATGATTAGAAAGTGAGTGAGTAAAATCAAGTGAATTCAGCAACCAGTTAAAGCTTTGGAAAGTAATTACCATCTATGGGTAATACTATCAGTTAGTAGACAAGCAAATCGCTACATACATGCATGCATAAAAAGTAGACGATTCTTAGAAGCACCAGACAAATAAGGAATACGGAAACTTTACTTTGGTAAACCACTAGTGGCAAAAAAATTTGCCACAAGAACTTATTTCGTCTGACACCCAGATTCGACCAGGTGGCAGAGGCCTGAGCGATCAAACGCCGACCAATGCCAGTGAGTATATACGCGCCTGCTGGATTACATGCATCGGCCCTTTTGCAGTCCTAACTACAGAAAGACGATTTAAATTATGCGGTACATAGATTACTTTTAAGGCGTAATTACAGGCCAAAAAAAAGATTTAAGGAGAACCCTTGTGCTGAAGTAACCTAGAGCACAAAGAGATTAGCAACGATGCGATGATAAAAGTATTTGGGAGATTGCCATGACAACGTAGGAAGGACGCAACAAGAAAAAACATGCCCTTAAATAACCCAAACATTCCAATATCACGTCAAATCTATCCCTTACTAAAACCCAGAAGTTAGACCTCCAATTGTTTTGCCACGAAAATCCACAATGGTTTTAGGGTGAAGAATATGGGACGGTTTTGCAGTTGATCAAAATCAAACGACCACTTTGGGAAATTAATGACCTTAAAAACCTAGGATCGACAAAATTTTGTGTCTCTTTAAGCAACGCATCCAGTTTTAAACAACTTATCCTGGCACTGATATTCCTTTGCATTTCGGCAACTTTGTAGATAAAATTAATTAAAATTTTTTACTTCACAGAACTTTCTGACTCGTCACTGCATAACTAAGGCCTCGGTTCGTCCGCACGGCATAATGAGGCAAATGCTTTTAATTTATTTTTCACTTTTAGGTGTGCCAGAAAAGAGCCGTATCCTTTAATAAGTGATTCATTTGATAGGTTTTTGCAAACAGCTGCCACTGCTTGTCACCGCTTAGTCAACTACTCTTCCAACGCAGAATCGACAAACCCTTCGACTTCATGCCTTCACTTTACCTTTTATGCTTAAAATTTGTCATGCCAATCGTTTTTTCCTTAATTGTGCTCTAAGTGATTCCACCATCATGCTATTTAATAAGTTGCATTTCTCTCTTACTTGATTTGTGCAAACCACAGCCCATTTATAGTTAATTCTTCCATTAATACCGCCTTTACAGTTTTTGCCAAATAGTGATCCGACAGCATGTAGTCGGAATGCCTGGAGGATATGGATCCCACCGCTTTACTAGTTAAGGGATCCTTATAGATGAGTTCACTGTAGGAAGTTGAAATAAACACGTTTCATGCCTGCTGAGTAAGAACCTTGTTTCACTCAGTTTTCTATTATCTTCGATTTGTGCATCAGAAAAAATCATTCTTTATAAAGTAGAAAGCAGAATACAAAAAGCCATGACCTTATAGGAACATTAAGGCGATTACCAGTAAAAAGCATCTCCTGTCAGTGTGTGACGCACGGACACACTTCAGCACTGAAAAGGAACCTCGGAACCTCCGTTTGGGGCAGCTATGATCATCTCCAGCTGAGATTTGGAAATGGAAGCTCAGTTGACACCGAATTTTTCTCTGGCTCTAACTTTAAGCCCAGCAAACTTCTAACACATGGAGCCTCTTGATAGCAGGTAAAAGGAGAGATGTGGCGTAGGTTTGGCTCAATTTGCATTTTAAAATTTAAATTGTGCTCTGTGACTGACTTTCTGATTATTAATGATTCGGAAACTTTACTTGTCTGTTTAGTTATTTTTAAGCAGTGACAGATAATTTTAAAATTCACAACTTTAGCATTCGGTGCAAATTTTTTTTTCAAAAAGTACTCTTTAAAGTCTCTGAGGTATATCAAGTTAAAATCACCTTTTGCCCTATGCATAATTGATGCGTGGCACATGCATGGCAGCGCACTGGTCAAAACAATGACTCAATTTTAAAATATGAGCGAAACGAACGACTTTACTTGCGGAGACCAGCAATTTTTGTAAAATATTTATTGCAAAAGTGCCTACCTCCAGCAAAGCAGACGCATTTCAAGAAGCTTCTCTTATCTGGACTTTGAGTTTGCCCCAACTGTAACAGCAATTGTCTGATATTCAACGCAACACAAGCTTTACACAGTAGTCGATAAAAATAAATTGCGAATCATTTGTTATTACCTGCAAATGAAGTAGGCAGATTGGTTTATGTCGGTCGTCTGAGGTTAAACAAATGCTTGAGATATCAGTAGAAGAAATCTGCATCGAAAAGTGGGTGAAGTGCGTATTTGCCCTTACAATGGGCAACCATCTCATGCCTCAACACGTCGAAGTACACGCTATATCACCAGTATTACTCTGCCCAAGGCTCCATCATTTGAAGTCCCTAGCTAATATTGTCAGTGGCAGTGTAATAGTACTTATTGATGTAATCTTGAGGCCAATAAACAGCAAGCTCTTTAGTAAGTGGCAGTTAGCTATGGATGCGAGGCTGGTGATCAAAAACTCACCCATAGATATTATTTATTGCCATTTTAGTAGTATCCTTTTAACTTGCAGATATTAACAAAGAAAAATCCAAGAATGTGTATAAGCAACAACTTTTTAAATTTCAGTGTTTTGAGCAGAATCCTTTAATTTTGTTTCAATAAAAAACTCGAAAATATAAAAAACAGACACTTTAAAATCTAAATTTCTTAATATTTAGTTAGTTTTTAATGTGGTGGCCGATGCGCGCTACCGATAGGAATCAAAATTGAACGCACCTCATAAGTGTTACTTACATGCGCCTCAGGATCAGTGGGGGTGTCTGTTCAGTCGCAAAGCGTATCCACACACCGAAGGCAGTCGCTTGACATCGTTGATAACTCCACTCTTGATAACTTCGCAACGGCGACCTTTGCAAGACCCTGATGATGGAATTGACTTGGCCTCTCTGTCGGCATGCAAAAATGATCATGCGATGGGTTTCCACGTAAGCACAGGACTTCCGCAAAATTTGTTTAGCAAGCGAGTAATGCTGCGGAGCGACCGCTTTCATGAAGATCGTAGCTCGTAAATAGCTTGACGTTAAGACGATAGTCTCAAACAGAAAGGAAGTATAGACTTTAGCTGTTAAGGAAAAGACATTTTCACTCCTAACAAATCAGTTGTAGTTGAATGCCACTGTATTTAAGACACGGAACTAGCAGTTAACTGCACTCCTTTGAGTATAAATTGGTTTCCATTTTTTGAGTATCTTGCTGTGCGTTCGGACCAAACCAAGCGAACTTTCTCCCACTCATGACGAAGTGCTCTTTTGCGGCTATGAAGGCATGTAACTATACTTATAAAACTACTCGCAATAAAGTATCGTCCTGCCCATCGCTTGTTGATATAACACATGACTTACTACCAAAAGAGCGAACTTTTACATAGAGTATGCGCTGCCACCTAGATGAGAGAAGCTTAACACGGTTTTTAATTGTTCAGCGTAGTGAGCAGTTTCGTGATGTAACACTTCAGGGTTGAGCTAACCCATGCGTAAGTATTAAGAACCAGTTCACAGGAAAAGCTAACTTTGATTTTGATCATCCAAATATCCAACTCCTTGTGTAGAAAGTGCTCTTTCACACACCAGCAATGGTGCACACAGTCATCGTTTGCGGCACCCGATTTTAAGCAACTTAAAGAGGAATTCTGCAAAGTCTGAGCAGTTCAATTGCCAACCTGTAGGGCGCTCCGTATCTGCCGCGACTGGTCCCGTAGTTTGCAAGACACCATAGTACTGGAATTGGGGAAATGCTATATCCTAACTTCCAATTAGGTACCTCAGCATTTATTTCAAATTAAGCCTTCTACACACTACGTATCGAAAACTCCCAACTGATAGTTTTTATTGTACAAGTCGTTATAAATTATGGAATTTTGGTCAATCAGTTTTATCATCAAAAGTGTGCCATCAGAAATTGCCTTTAATTTTTAGTCAAAAGTTGAACAAAATAAACAGCTCAAATGAGTTTCTTCGTTTGCGGTAGTTCAAAAACCAAAGCTGTTTTGATTGAACTGTAATTTAAAATGGTTGAGAAACATGTCGAGAATCGGCTAAAATGGGTATCAATTCACGAAGTAAGGTCATCGGTCGATTTACCTGGGAATAACTGGACCTATCTGCAATGCTGCCTCGGCATTAAAGAATGTGAGATACCGACGTGAGGCGTTAAAAAGCTGCACTTTTGGAATGCTGATGAAGCAGCGACAAACACATTTCCTATTTGTCGCCGATTTTTAGTAAAACGCGTCAAAACAAGCTGGTAGAGGAGGTGACTCGTAAATGATTCTTGACTGGCATGAAATTAAAAAAACACCAGTTGCCTTAGCAGCAGTTAAAAGGTGTCATATTTCGGTCAAATTAACCACCTTAAATGGCCACTAATTGTCTCCAACCAGTTGTCATATTAGCTACTTTCTATTAGAAAATTAACCATCACACGTTTGTTAGGTCTTGTCAAACCACCAATTCAATAGGAGGCAGCAATAATTCTCACCCGCGACTTACTTTAAATATCAGATAGCTTGGATTTCGGAAATATGCAGTTAATATGAGCTTTGCTGCCTGCAGCATTAGAGTGCCTAGGAACTTTCGCTCATGTTATATAAGGGTTTTAATGCGTTAAATGGGTTTAGCTTCCTACTTAAACTCTGGCCCGCATGTTTTGTCGAAAAACGATCGCAACGACTGACATTCATTGGGGGGCTGCTTCAGCATTTTCAGCTACTACGTTTAAGCAGAGAAATTAAAGAGTTTATACAAGTAAAGCGGTGTCGATAACCAGTGAGTTTTCAATGGTGATTTTCTCAGGAAACACTTTTGAAACTAACGTTTACAAGGCTCAATAAAGCCTTCTGTTTTTATTTCTTTTCAATAAAATAAAAATTCCTTCTAGTGATCGGGTAAAAGCAGGGTCTTCAACCTCCATTATTTTCTCTCTTCTAATGCGATTAGCTAATGATAATTAGTCTATAAAGTTAGAAAGTTAATCTCCCAAATTTGAAGAAAGCATGTTCGATGGTTTACAAATCAAAAGCATAAATTAGCATCCAATGGTGAAACTAATGTTGCAGTAGAAGATGAAATGGCGTATTAATGCGTGAAAATCGACATAATAAAGGCCCAACGAAAAAGATTCTCATATTGCATCCTCTTGGCCTTCATAGTCCAACGCTTGATCCTTCATAAGACTAATGCAAGGACCCAGCAACCGCTCAAAACTCTCTACGCCCAACACCGCCAGTGTAACGTCAGTGATTGCGTATACACTTGCGGCACGAGGTTTGCTGCTCAAAAGCGCCAGTTCACCGAAATATCCACCTTTTTCAATTTTTCCAAGCTCTTTTTCAATGCTTCCCTGTCGCCTCTTGACACCGACCACACCGTCCATTACGAAGAAGAGGGCGTCTCCTGGATCGCCCTCACGAATGATCGTTTCGCTCTTTGGAACCAATTTCCGCTGCAGGTTGTCAGCCAGTGACATTCGCTGATGAGGGGTTAAGTCCTGAAGGATCGGTACAGAGTGCAGCAGTTCTATGAAGGCGCGCCGGCGCTTAGCTGCGTGGCCCAGAACGTGCCGCCTGAAGGACTGCCGACTCAAGGCCCAGAGTATTCCCTCCGTCACCGCGGTGACTGTTGCACTTCGAGGTGAATTGTACATGAGAGCCAGTTCTCCAAAAAATCCCTCATTTTCATACACCTTCACTACCTTCATACCACTTCCTCCATCTTCAATTTTTACTTCAAACTTGCCGGAATCGATTACGTAGAAATTATCTCCATCATCATGCTGCTTAATTATATCCTCTTCAGGTTCTGCTGTTTTTACAAACATGGCATTTATGACATCGATGAGTTCTGCATCATCGAGCTCACTGAATAGGACTATTTTTCTGCATACATTCTTTAGACGCGCAACCTGTTCTGGTGTTTTCTCATAAAAACTGCTCCTGCGTTCCCCTGGAGCACCTTCTTTTTCCTCTTCCTCGTCTGGATTAAATGGCTCTGCAGTCACGCTGTCTCTTCTTGTCGAAGACCGCTGAGCTGCCATTTCAATCATTTTTTCGGCAAAATCATCATCCATAACTTCGCTATTATCTGTATCAACTGACTGTTGAGGTTCAGATTTCATGCTACTCTCACTATTATTTGCTAAACGAGTAAAATAACTGACTGCAAAGCGCGGTATGTTTTTAGGCTTGTTTTGAAGCACGGCAACAGTAAAATCTTGCAGGAGTTTTATCAGACCCTCGGGCACGTCGGGTTGCTCATTTGCCATTGCAAACAGAGGAACGGCGAAAAGGATGAGTGCTGGGGACACCCAATCACGAACCGAAAGCGTTAGACGTGAAGCGCGGTTGGAATTATGGATTTGCGGGACCACGTGGTCGAGCGCCAACAATCTCGGCTGCCACAAATCCACAGGAGCAGTTTCTCACTAAACTAGCATATGTAAGTGTCTCTCCTTTACCAATGTGGAAGGTTTTGTTCTAATTATTAGCAGAATTAAAGAATTTGCGTTTAGAGCTCAAGAACACGTAGTGATAGGAAGCTGATTCGGAGACTTTTTAGTTAGAATAACCACTGACAAAACATATTTATCATTGGTCAGACTTCCTAGACGCCAATCGCTGTGGTTAACTTTATCTTAATAATGTGCAGCTCCGTTTTGATTTCGGAACAACTAACCCCATAGTAAGCTTGATCTTGATCCTTTAAGCTTGTCCTAGCAGATTTTCTTAAAATGAATAAACCAGCCCAATGAGCGGGGAGCTTTACCATCGAAGGGCAGCAGGAATTAAAGACATTCTCCGAGGGTGGTTTAACTTCAATCCTAGTTGATATGATGCGTTGTTTCTGGCCATCGATACTGGACGAAGCCAGCGGTAGCCTCCATTCCATTGCAGCATTAATGAGAAGTAATATAAACTTAAATGAGTGTCATAGTAATCAGAAGGCAAAACGCAACAACCACTTTCGTTCTTCTTATTTGCTTTGCCCAAAAAAGTACATGTAATTGAAGTAATTGATAACCACAGCTTTTTGCCATGGGAATCACATTTTCAAGACTGGTTCATCATCTTCGACTTCCATCTATCAATTCGAATTTAAAGGGCTCTTGTCAAGTAATTTCATGGTAGGCATTTAACCGCAATTAGTCGGTTCAGCACATTGCAGTTTGAGTACGTTTTAACGAACGATTAAAGCACCAGTTTCTCTCACAAAGGCACCCAATCGAACCTACTTGGGCCAAATTTTGAGTTCAATATTTTTGGAGCGCTCGTTAATGGCACTTTCGGGTGCGCAAACATGTTCGCAGATTAAACGACTCGCTCTAGACTGCAGCATGAGATACCTATTCGCCACTAGCTTACCAGTCCTCCATATCAGAGCAGAATGCGTACTGTTTTGAACCCTGCTGGATTTATCCGAGTGACGTGGAGGTTCCCCTCTCCAAATCACTGAAATTGCTAAGTTGACACAGGAGTAAGGTGTGTCATTACGTCACTTGAGTAACTGCCTAATACTTTCATCCAAAATATTAGCAAAACATTAATTCGTACGTTGATAATATAAGGATATTGCAGTTACTATTTTGGAAAAAAAAGAAAGCCTCATTTACTAATAACTCTAAAATTAATTTTTGCTCCTAAAGACAAAGAACCGGAGATGCAATACGTTGTCAGGAGTTGATATTTAGTTTCCTCGTCCTACCTTTCACGTCAGTTCGTTGGGCTATAATTTCCTTCGCATTTCACATCACTTTTAGGACCTCATCGAACCACATTCACTATTCAGATCGACTTCCCACTAATATGTGGAAGAACTTAGGACTGGAGAAGTCCTATACTTTTAGCATAATTGTTCTATTATTACCTGCTGGAAAGACTAAGATCTTTGCTGCCATAACCGAATTAGAGACCCGCGCAAGATAAATGTCGACAGCATGCCCTAGCCACTTGACGTTTTTCTTCCTTAATATGACTCATTTTCGCAAAAAGTACGTGAATGGCGCTTCCAATCTGGTCGTCATGGGAAAAAGTACCCTATTCAATGCAGTACTCCTCTTTTGCAAGTAGCCCAGTTGTTCTTCTTTCAATGGCGCCATCTCTCTAGTTTACGAAGATTAACCACTTATTCATCATGTGGGATAGCTTTTAAAGAGCAGTAACCTCTTGCTAACCTATTGACTCCTTTATTCCTCCTTCCTCCCCATCTCTCCTTAACTTCATGCAAAAGAAAAATGCATCTGATTCATTGATGAAGGTAAAGCAAACTGCTCAAAGTCCCCTTTTCGGGTAAAAAAATTGGCTACCTTTCAATTGCTGTGTACGAAATGTACGAGGTGCCTTTCTATGACTACATATTAAAGGGTGTACTAGGGTTTTTGAGAGTAAATTACAAATGCGAAATGGGGAACTTTGCCAGAAGTTTTCCTCAGAAATTGCAGCTTCTTTGCCGCAGAGCAGATTCGAAGGCGTCAGAGAAAGCGATTGAGGACAGGAGGGTCTTGTTTTTGGAAGTTGCACAGAGCAGCAGGGCGTAGAAGCCAGTTATTTTCAGTAGCAATCCAACTCCATATTGGGCCGCATAAAAATGCAGCTGTCGTGGGCCGAACGCCAGTTGCAAGGAACCTTTAATGTCAATTTCGCCTACTCGCGTGGAAATTGTTGGGCATATTTTGAATGCCAAATACAATAAAATGCATACCGCTTGTTAACTGCATTACTTTGAGTCTGAAGCAACCCACTTTTGCTTAAAAATGTTTGACGAGCATGCATAGCCATGAACCCTATCTTGGATTTTAAAAAAGTAAAGTTCTGTTGAATGTACTGCAAGAAGTTTTTATGAAATTGAAAAAATCTTGTCGATAAAACACAATAGTATATACGAGGTGGGAGAACTGAATTGTTAAAAACAAAAAGGGTTATATAAATAGCAGCAAATAAAGGCCGTCCCGGTTTTATAGAGAAGTGATGCTTCGAAGCAAGGTGACTCAAAAACTCAAAATGATTGAATGGACCCATTTTATTCTCAATAGAATCAGAAGCATTGGTGAGATCTACACCACCTTTAAACACGTTCAGCTTAGTGTCTCCCGACTTGTTTACAAATGGTTAGGTAGAAAATAAAGGGCTGGTTATGCAGTATCTAGACGCTTTTTAAGGATGAAGGAAGCCACAATACTCGAGGAGTCTTTGCATATTTGACATGAAGCTGGATTTAAAGCAGCCGACATGGTCCGCAGTCCAACCCACCCCGTGAGGGAATAATAACGCAGACCATCACAACGCATTTGGCGCCGCAAGGCAACACCCATGGACCCATGCATGTCAGTCAGCGAAGTTGCCATCGGAGTTCCATGCAGTCGTGGCCACACCTGACCGCAAAGTCACTGACCCCTCTTGGCAACTCTCTTGGATGTGGAGTTCCCACATGTATGGGAAGTAGATGCGGTGATGGGGAGTATGGTGGTGATTACGCGTATCCATAGACGGACACCAGAACAGCCATCCCAACGCGATGGGGCACAGTTACGTGGGGATGGAGTTTCGCTTCGCAGTTGTCCAGCCACATCAACCTGGCTTCCATGCAACTGTTAGACGATTGGAGGTGGATTCGCGTTTTCACACATTTGACAGCTTCATAGATGTGTGGTAAGCAGGTTGATAAGGAAAGTGTCTTAGATGGCTCACTGGTTGTGTCATTGGTGCTGTTAATAGCTCTCCTATGAAGGACGTGACAGAAAGTGTTGCAGGGAATGGGATGGGATGGGATGGGATGGACATGACTTGTGTGCCTTTGATTAGGGAGCGTCACCGATTCTCCCATCTGTAGCGTGTGCACTTCTACCGTCCCAAGGGGCTTTATCCATTAGCAGTAGGGAGGAGGAAGGATGTCCTTTAGGCCGAAGTTTAGTGTTTGGTGCCACCAAAGTAGTGGTGCGAGACTTGTTGGAAGGCGAAAGAAGACATGACACTTGAGAAAATAGTGCATTGTTGGCGTGCCATTGGGATTGGAATTACCAACACGGGTCTTTGAGGAGGGTTAAAGAAATCTAAGGGACAAGTCACTTAGTCCTATAATTTGTCTGAAGGAACCAAAACGGCAGAATTTAAGTGCTTTTTGTATTACGTATAAGGACGAATTTTGTTTATTGGTTACTTTAGGTAAGTTAATTCATGTCTCGCAGAGAGCATTGGGATGGTTTTGATATTTCCTCGATTTGAAATGATTTGTGGATCTAACCGTAGCTATTACACGCCACCTTAAGTGCTGCTTGCACAACTTGTATAGCGACCAAATTTTAGCCTAACCTGTCCGGTATGCATATTTTGTCGATGACAAGCGTAATTTGCCACTCAGAGTTAACGCTCTCATTCGCATTAACTGCTCTGAGGCGACACCGCCCAAGCTTCACTAAAAGCATCCCTATGATAAGGTGTTGTTTCAGCCGTCTCTGCCGACTCTGAAGGTCTTCCGGACCTGAAGCTAAGAGGCTCATTTTGGCTGCAGAGCAATTGTTTTGGTCTTTTTGTTTCTTTAAATGACGGCACTAACGAACCAATAAAACGTCACTAGGTCAATCTGATCCGATGGTTTAGGATTGGAGATAGGCTTCTAAGCAAGGAATTTAACAGACAATGTCACGCACACAAGAAATTCTAATGCTAGAAGTAGGAACCGTAACAGATAATAATTGATTAGCAAATAATGAGCAATATGAGCAGGATACGACGATAGTGGTCTAGAATAGCTCAAATCACTTGGGAATTGCTAGTGAATCCAACGAAGGGAGTCCCGATGTTGAAGCATTAAGAATTTGGGAAGTTTTTTGTACCTACTATCCTATTTAATCTCTTATTTAGCACATCCAAGAGGGATAATATCAACATTGTTTGAGAAATTTAGGGTAATATAGGAACTGAATATTTGCAGCGAAACACAACCTTTAAAGGGTGGGGGGTTTATGTAGTTTTGTGTTACCTATAGTAAGTTCCTCTAAACGAGAGTACAATTTGTAGCATTTTAAACAGGTAGCCACGGGAGATGTGTTTAAGATTTTTTGTCGTTAGGTTGCACCTACTTAAACGGTGGAATACACGTGATGAGTAAAGAAGGTGAATAGCATTGCTTTTCAGTTATCTAGATTTCAAATGGAATAGCTTTCCCATGCGCCCATGCAAGTCAATTTAAAGGATCCATTTTGGCGTTTTGACCTGGCAGATTTTATTTATGCTCGACTTGCATGCTGTTTAATCGGGGGGGAGAAAACAGGCACCCGAAAGGCGGGGCATGATTTATGGCGAAAAAGGACAAGACTAATAGCGCGTTCTTGTTTTTTTTTTTCGTTTTCCGCCGCTGCCAATCAGATCATGCGTCTTAAAGCCCAATTGTCCCCTCCCAACCGTGTGTCACATCCAGCTACCATTAAGGCCAGCGCATTAAGCCTTTACCACTAAATATAACTGTGAGTGACTTAAAAGTGAAATGGAAGGACAATGAGAAGCTCACACTAAATTGGGATAAAACCATAAGAAAATGAAGAACATGACTTTATACAAAGCCTTCTGTTCAATTATTCAAATACTATGACACGGAGATAACGCAGAGATACTAAAAGTAAAAATAGTATAAAATCTCACTAACGTGAAGGACATGAGAATTGCTTTTTTTAAAGAATTCTATTTTAACCAGGCAGAAGAAGTACTGAATTGCGTTAGCATGACTTCAATGGGGCTAGTCTGCATGGGATGTTATTGAAATGCTTGTTGAATTTAGCAGCGCCATTTCCATATGATTGAAAAAGGGCACTTAAAAGCACATTTACCATTTTCAGTTAAATTCAATCAAAGAAGATCAAGTTGCAACTAGGAGCCTAGCCAATGGCACTGCCAAGATTCGATTTTCTCGAAGTGTCAAAAATACGGAGATTGGTCTAGTTCCATACTATATGAAGTAATGATGATGGCTTGACATAATTGTAGTACTTTTATAACTGCCGGTTTTGGTTCCGGTCACTTAGGTGGCCATGTTTCCAGGCCATTCTAGCAGCCGTAACTCCCTTTTGTTTGCTAAATATGTATTCCGCCCCAGTTCTCTACCTCATTTTGCCTTCAAGGAAGTCTCGGGAAGCTACATTGATGGTAGTGGAAAGCAAACCCGACTTTTTACTTTTTACCCCGATCATACCGCTTGCGACAAACTGGCGGTGCGAAAGAAGTGCACATGCTAAGAATAGAAAAATCTTAGACATTCTGCCTTGGGCATCTACCCTATTCCCGTTTTCCACAAAAAGCTATTAACAACTGAAGCTACACTGGTTGTGAGCCATCTGGACACGTCTCGTTCCGAGGTTTTCCTATCATATCTGCTTGAGGAGACCGGCATTTCAATGTCTTCCTATGGGTACAGTGGTAGTTCGCAGAATCGCCTACTCAAGATATGATCGAATTGGCAAGGAGGGTCAATGGCGTTGCGGTTGGAAATCGCCTCAGTTGCGCTGGACTTGATGACTGGCAAGGTTAGATGGCGGGTGTTTCCTTCAGCTTTGGTACACTTTGACGGCTGACGCGAGAGGTTTACAAATGAAAGAATTGAGAACGATGCGTAAAAGGAGGGAGGAGCTAAGTAATACTTTGTTTAACCGCCGGTCACCTGGGTGACGATATTGCCTTAGCTGGGCATTCTGGGCCACTTCAGCAGTCTTTACGCCCATATTGTCTCATAGATTTATATTTTGCTGGCAAAGTAGCCTCGGGACACCACGATAATATTGAATGCATCCTTTAGGTATGGAGTGCTGCAAGAACACAAATCCCGTTTAGGAGGCGCTGTCATGAATTCTTGGAATTGACAAGAGTTCAAAAGCATGTGGTCATTGTAAGTATCCATTATATTTACAAATTGCTAGTAAACTTTCCCGGTTAAACAGGTTCTTTCACTCTGAGGATCTGAACGCCATGAAGAAAATGACTAACGATAACGTCGATAAGATTTGATCTAAAATGTCCATAAACCTCCTGCATTAGCATTTATATAAGCAAGTGTGGTGCTGTTTGGCCTATGAAAATACCTTTTTATGAAAATGACCATATTTGAGATTTTTTGTTTATATACATCAGGAGACGCCTTTAATGAAAACCATACCTCACCAGTAGGTGGCTTGCGCGCTTTTTTGTCGTACCACCGTCTAGTTTGTGGATATTTATATTTTGCAACCATGTTTGCTAGAGCACTTCGGGCGGAGACGCGCAGTCGTGCAAGGGATGATACTAGAAGAGTTCATAAGTCAACGGAAAAGGTTCAAAGATGGTAAATAAACCTTTTGTAGCTTAATAATAGCATTCTTTGCGCCACGAATAATAGGACGCAGCATCCCACTTTGTGAAAGTGGAGAGCTTTGGTTCGGTTAGTTCGTTTTTCATGTCATTTTGAGGGGCAATTGATTTTGCTGCGTTAGTAGTCCCGCGGTAAATTATTAAAGGCTGCTGCCTTTTGCAGGGAAAAAAAATGGGTTCCTGTTAAAGACACGTCAATGCTGATCTATAAATGGGTGCCTGTTGCCGAAGACGAGCACGCACAACCGAAAAAGAGCGGATTTGTTCGAGCTCAAGCTAACGTCCTCGCGCCCACTGGCGGAAGCATAATAACAATGTCGTCCTGCCCCCCGGAATTAAGAACGGTGGATTCCACCCCAATCGAAGGTGCCCCCTCCGACAGAATGCCCAAGATGGAGGCGTCAAGCGAAATAAGTATGTGGTTCCTAGGATTAAAACCCTTTGGGCTTCTTCCACAATCGTCTGCATTACTTAAATGGATGTCTCATCCGTTTTTTAATTCAGGCAATAACACGGATGTAAAAGGTGCGAATGGCGGCCTGGCAGCAGACGCACCTGTCAACCTTACCTCGGTGTAACTGTTAGATTGTAATTTCCCCTCTGAACTGTCTGTAAATAAGCCCTTTGACAAATCTGTTTTCAGTCTGGAACCGCCTGAACAAATGCACCAATGGTAACCTTACCGAGGTCAGTCTCGCCCTACGGTTTGGCTTGCCGTCGTTTCCATCCCAAGATGAATGATGTCAGTGGAGTGCCAACTATCCGGGCAACCTTTTATGGCAAAGAGACGGTTTGGGTGACTAAATTCGTAGGAGGTGAGAGGTAACGAGTTAGGGGGTAGTATAGATGAGCGGTGGATTTTATGAACAGATGTGCGTCTATGAGGAGGCTTCACACTTCTCATTGTTTGGGGGTGTACTTTCGTCACACGATGGGTTGACTGGGTCTGCCGAGAATTGCTTCCCAGAATTAGTTTGTGCTTCTCTGGGAGGGGGATTGTCCGCTGCGGCTGCCCGGATTCGAGAGAGTAGAAAGCCCTCAGTGTTGTCAATGGCGTGGCGACCAGCTAAAACAAGGAATACGGTAGCATCAATACCACCAAGCCTCCATTAGATCGGAGTGATTCCATGAGGAGCGGCACCCAAAAAGTGGCGTCGACAGAATTCCCCCTCCGATTCTGCAAGCGATGATCTACTAGCCTAGATGTCTCAGATTTGCAGATCTGAAGATCAAAACGCAGTCGATGTTAACAGTGAGATTGACAGGCCTCAATGTTTTCTCTTGAGATTCCACAAGTGCATTCACAAAGTCAGGCAAATAGGGAGAAAGACTGGGCGTACACGTTTATTTCAGTTCCTGGTACCACCACCGCCTATGAAATCCTTTGCAGCAGAAAAGAATTGTTTTGCGGCATTTGTGATGCGAGACATCCAACCACCACTATCATCACCATCATCGTACCTTCCTGAGGCAGAAGCACTGTTGCCTGATCGACCGTCCCTGCTACTCAATTTTGTGAGGGTTTGGTGTAGTCGGGAGAGGGCTAAAGTCGGAGAGTTACAGGGCTCGATGAATAAACCACATGATGATATGAACTTCCCTCAAACAGTTGAAACCCCCTCCCGAGTAGATATTACTTATGGTAGCAGACTCAACCATTCCCACATAGCCAGTTATTAAGGAAATCGTACCTGATTCGGTCGATGCAACACCGTCCACAGACCCTTTGACGTTCGTTTCAGTTTCGGCAAAGGCCAGCAAAAGGGCTCGCTGAAGCTCCGAGAGTCGTCTGGAAAAAGACAGTCATGAGAGCTTAATCACAAATTTGCATTTACTTTGGAGTGCTGATACGAAGATGCACATAGTGATCACCATAACCGCGTCCATTTACACGGCAGATACCTTTCCCGGGTAAACGAATTCTATCATGACTCGAAGACCCAGGAGGAATCTGCAGTAAAAGAATAAAATAAGGTGGGGAACACCACAATCAGGACTCGTGCTCTTCAGTAAGACATACCGTCACCAAAACCTGCTCGTAAATACCAGGGATTCTGACCTTCCCGCCAAGCGCCGCCTGAGCAAGGGTTACTGTCACATTTGAGTGAACGTCTGCACCGTCACGTCTAAAATTAGAACTTGCCTCCACCCGGACAGTGACAAACAACTCTTGCGACTGACAGCGGGTTCCCTTTTGACCACTATCCACTGAAACTCGTAAGACCTGACCATCCTCAACACCAGGTGGGATGGCAACCTTGACATTTTCTCTGCCAATGGTTTTACCCGTCCCATTACACGCGCGACAAGGATAACGAACAATGCTGCCAGTACCAGAACACCGGCGACAAGTGGTGCGGAGAAGAAAGGGACCGGTACTGATTGTTTCCTGGCCTGAACCACTGCAATTAGGGCAGGTGGTCATCCCAGTTCCTGGTTGGCACCGTGATCCCTCACACGTAGAACATGGGACAACAACATTAACGGCGATTTCTCGCGTAACACCCTTGGCAGCCTGCACTCAAAAAGGGTGAAAATAAGAAGGCAGTTAAGGAAGAACTAAAAACCCAAAAGGTAAGCATCAACATACATCTTCGAAGGACAGGTTGATCACAACCTCCCTTGTGGTATTGAAACCAAAAATGGACTCAGCAAAATCGCGGTCCCCAGAACTCCATTCCTGGTAGGCAAAATCGCTATCTCTAAAAATTCGACGGAAGAGTTCTTCGGGATCAAAGCGTGACGTGAAGTTCTCAAAACCGCTTGCTGAACTAGAAAAACCACCGGAAGAGGTCCCACCAAAGGAATCATAAGATCTCCTCTTTTCTTCATCACCTAGAACCTATAACTATGTAAAATTTACTGGTCTAAATTACTTCGTATGCTTCACTGACTTCGGCAAACTTTTGCGCTGCCGATTTGTCAGATTTATTCACATCCGGATGATACTTTTTAGCTAGCTAGGAAGAAAGATAGTAAAAAAGACCAAAAAACCTGGTAGTACGCCTTTTTGATATCGGACTGCGATGCCCCCTTGTTTACCCCCAATATTTTGTAGTAGTCTTTCAATAGTGACTGTGCCGAGACATGTATGGACCTGGCTAGCTTAAAAGGATCAAAATCTTTAAAATAATGGCTACAGATAAAAGGAACGTACAAAACTTTACAGGCTTTCCCAGAGTTCTGAACAGAGCCATAACGCGCTGTCTCGCCTCTGCTACAAAGCGGCGGTCAACATCCAACCAGTATAAACAAGATTAACATTAACTTTGATTGTTATAAAAGTAATACACATTTTTTATTAAATCAGTAATCTTATTGTGATAGAGCATAAAAAGGAAATATTTTTTGTTTTATCAGATGTTCGGGCTGAAGCACTTTTGAAGTTTCGCGACTCCTGGCATCCGGCTCGTCTACACCTAGTAGCAATGGCTGATCAAGCTGCAAGAAGTTTGCAGTTTGAGTATAACATTAACTCAAACTTGGTTATGACCGCAGATCGGTCTTTAATAGACCGTCGCTCGCGTGACGAGTCCACTGGTGAAGTTCTTTCTCTTGCTGGGAAAATACGCATTGAAGATATGGGCAACAAAGCTCAACGCACTAGACCTAGTATGCTGGAAGAGAAGAAAGCCAAGCGTCGCAAATTGGATGAAGAGGAATATGATGAAATGAGGTTGAAGGCAGTTACTCTCTTAAGTGATGACCTCGACGAGGTTGTTGGTGTTTTATACAGGCCCAAGACGCCGGAGACAAGAAAGACCTACGAGTATATCCTACATTGCATTCAAGAAGCGCTTGGTGATCAGTCGCGTGAAATCCTTTGCGGGGCCGCTGATGAGGTGTTGGCAGCGCTGAAAAACAATAAACTCAGAGACAAAGAGCGTCGTAAAGAAGTAGAGAGTCTGATGGGTATGTAGCTGTTTTGAGATGCATGTTTTTTAGGTCCCTTAGCCGATGAACGCTACAATATCATCGTCAGCCTTGGCAAGAAAATTACAGATTGGAAAGACGATAGTGACGAAGCCGGTGAAGAAAACATTGATGAAGCCTACGGTGTCAATGTCCAATTCGAAGAATCGGATCAAGAAGTAGACCCTCTTTGGTCGTGCTTAAATTGTATCTCTAGGATGAAGATGACACTCAGTATGAGATCAAAGACGACGATGATGACGATATTGACGGTGAAGAAGCAGGAGAAGAAATGACTCTCCAATCGAAAGCTACGGAAGGGAGCTCGGGGTCGAAGGGTGATGTTGAATTACTTCATCCTCGTGATATTGATGCCTTTTGGCTCCAAAGAAATGTATCAAAACATTGCAAGGTATTGTTTTTAAGCATTTAAATCATGGTTTCTCGATTTTGTGGGTTCTGATGAATACTTTGGCTATTTCAGGACCCCATCTTGGCCCAAAAGAAGGCACAAGAATGCCTCGACATCCTAAAGATGGCTACTGATGATCGTGATTTGGAAAATCGTTTAGTTCGATGTATTGGCTATGAGCAGTTTGATTTCCTTCGTGTTCTTCGTCGCTACCCGTCGATGATTTTGTACTGCACCCTCCTCGCCCAAGCTCAGTCGGTACAAGAACGAGCCGAAATTGAAACCAAAATGAGGAGTGATCCAAAGCTCTCACTAATTCTGAAGCAGCTGCGTGAAACTAACACGTCACCCGATAGCGTTGCAGACGAACGCAATCGAAAGGCCAATCAGAGGGTCACTCGCCTTCGTGTATGTGTTATTGACTTGGTTCTTTATCCTCTGTTACTTATCTGATATGCACAAAAAGTACTGCCTTTAATTAGGAGAGTTCGAGAGGTGATGGAGACGGGGGTAACGGCTTGGCTGATGACGGAAGAGGTGTAATTGCTGATGTTATCGATCTAGCGAATCTGACATTTACACAAGGCGGTCACTTAATGGCTAACAAACGGTGTCAGCTACCGGAGGGTTCATTCCGTACTCAGAAAAAAGGCTATGAGGAGGTGCACGTACCTGCACTTCGATCCAAGCCCTTCGACCAAGACGAGACTCTTCTGAAGATTGAGAAGCTCCCGGCATATGCAAAAGCGGCCTTCGATGGACTAAAAAACCTCAACAGAATTCAGACTCGTCTTTACAACGCCGCCATGAAAACAGACGAAAATCTGTTGCTCTGTGCTCCAACAGTGAGGGATTTCTTCTCCAGATCTTATTGTAAATTTTGATTCTTACGTTTCTTACTGTTTCAGGGTGCTGGTAAAACTAACGTCGCTCTCCTCTGTATTATGCACGAAATTGGACAACACATTAATGCTGATGGTAGCATCAATAAGGAAAACTTCAAAATTATTTACATCGCCCCTATGCGATCCCTGGTCCAGGAAATGGTCGGCACTTTCAATAAAGTAAGATTCGAAGCGCTGTGTATACTTATGGCAGTGAAATGCATTTGACAGTTGCAGTTAAGACGTCATGCTGTTCATAAGGCTAATTAAAATAGCCTGACTTATTCTCCGGTTGCGCCATTTTAGCGCTTGAGCAGCTACGGTATTAAAGTGGACGAGCTGACCGGTGACCATCAGCTAAGTCGAGAGCAGATTCTTGAGACGCAAGTAATCGTTTGTACTCCAGAGAAGTGGGATGTGGTGACGCGTCGGGGCGGCGACGAACGTGCATACATTAATTTAGTCCGTTTGATAATCTTCGATGAGGTGCATCTCCTCCACGACGACCGTGGACCCATCCTTGAGGCTATCGTGGCGCGGACGCTGCGCGCTACCGAGGCATCCGCTGCCAGCGGCATCAGCGTCTCAGGCGCCGCTGTTGCCAGTCCTGACACCATTCGCCTCGTTGGGCTTAGCGCTACACTCCCCAACTACACTGACGTTGCCACTTTCCTTAGAGTCGATGTCGAGAAGGGTCTCTTCTACTTTGACAACAGGCAGGTTTTCTTGTAATCTATTTTTATAAAGCCACTTTCAAATACCCCTATGTTCCGGCTGCTTTGCATGTTTTCGCATTTTGGTAATAGATTTGCGGCCAATACTTTCGTTTTGACTTGATTTCATACTAAGTAAACACATTATTTCGTTTTGGCAACTAGCCATTCCCCTTAAATTGTGTTATTGGTAGCATTTTCATTAAGACACAGGTCCTGATTTTAGTATTCAGGACCAGATGTGGTATGTTTATGTGCGATGAGTGGCACGATTCGAAACCGTCCTGTCTTATTTGCCACCACTTGTTTTAACTGGCCTTAGTTTGGTTTGTTTCTCAAAGGCAGGTTTTTCTTATTTGGAATGAAATCCTTCAAAAGTTAGATTCCATTAGGTAGAGGTAAATTAAGTCTATTAGTGGAGGAGATATGGTTTGGATGATCGCCCTTCTCTAGTTATAATTTTTCGTTCCTAAGTCGATGTAATTAGCACATGGAGCAAGGTACTTGAGCCTTTCGGAGGGCTTCTTTAAAAGCCATTCTTAACATTTCCTGTGGCTAGTCGACGGACACAGTGCTATTTCTGTACCGAACTCTGCTTCCAACACTGCGCCACATTTTAAAGCTTAAAACGATTCATTGGTATAATGATAAGGAGACCCAAGTAGCTTATTTGAACCTGAATCCATGGTCTAAGGACGATTACATTTCTTTTCTAGCTTCCGTCCTGTTCCGCTAGAGCAGCAGTACATCGGCATAACGGAGAAGAAAGCGGTAAAGCGTTTTCAGTTGATGAATGAGATCGTCTATGACAAGGTGGTGGAGCATGCGGGCCGTAACCAGATCCTCGTATTTGTGCACTCGCGCAAAGAGACAGGCAAAACCGCTCGTGCTGTGCGGGATATGTGCCTAGAGAAAGACACTTTGGGGCTCTTCATGAAGGATAAGAACGCCTCTACCATGGTCTTACGTCAAGAAGCCGAGCAGGTAAAGAATTCCGAGTTGAAGGACCTACTGCCTTATGGCTTCGCCATGCACCATGCCGGTATGAGTCGGGTAGATCGTACCCTCGTTGAAGACCTCTTCGCAGATCGACACATTCAAGTTCTTGTCTCTACTGCCACTCTGGCCTGGGGTGTCAACTTGCCTGCGCACACTGTTATCATAAAGGGCACTCAGGTATGCTCGTTTCACCCCTTTTGCGCTGAAGGGTAGCTACTTGAACTCTGGTTGAAATGTTATTTAATAGGTCTACAATCCGGAGAAAGGCAAGTGGACGGAATTGGGTCCATTGGACGTGATGCAAATGTTGGGTCGTGCGGGACGTCCTCAATACGACACTAAGGGAGAAGGCATCCTCATTACAAATCATACGGAGCTCCAATATTACCTCTCCCTTATGAATCAACAGCTGCCTATTGAAAGTCAGCTGGTCTCGCGTCTCCCCGATCTTTTAAACGCCGAAATTGTGCTGGGCACAGTTTCAAATTTGCGGGATGCTGTCAATTGGCTGGGCTACACATACCTCTACATACGAATGCTCAGAGCCCCTTCACTCTACGGCGTTCCCTCAGGCAGTGAACACACCGATCCCTGGTTGGAGCAGCGTCGTCGAGATCTCATCCACACTGCTGCAATCGCCCTCGAGCGATGCGGTCTCATCACCTACGAAAGACGTACAGGCAATTTTGAGTCTACTGAACTGGGTCGCATCGCCTCCCACTTCTATCTCACCCACGAAACCGTTCAAACTTATAACAAGCTGCTTCGACCGGGTCTCGGGGAAATTGAACTCTTTCGGGTGTTTGCCGCCAGTTCTGAGTTCAAACACATCACAGTGAGGCAGGAGGAGAAATTTGAACTGGCTCAACTTCTGGAGCGTGTCCCGATTCCTATCAAAGAGGCCGCAGATGATTCATCCGCAAAAGTGAATTGTCTGCTACAAGCATATATATCTGGTCTAAAATTGGAGGGTTTTTCGTTGGTATCCGATATGGTTTTCATTACGCAGTCAGCAGGTCGGTTGATGCGAGCGCTTTTTGAGATTGTCCTCCATAAGGGATGGGCGGAATTAGCCGACAATGCACTCGTCCTCGCAAAAATGATAGAGAGACGAATGTGGGAGTCTATGTGCCCACTGAGGCAGTTCAAAAAATTGCCTGATGAGGTTATCACGAAATTGGAGAAGAAGGCTCTCCCCTTTGAGCGTCTCTATGACATGAATCACCACGAATTGGGTGAATTAGTTCGCTCCGCTAAGCTGGGCAAGCCGCTCCACAAGTACCTGCATCAGCTACCCCGTCTCGAGATGAGCGTGCACGTGCAGCCGGTGACTAGGTCTGTTCTTCGTGTGGAGCTCACACTCACACCCGACTTCGTATGGGACGAGAAAACGCACGGAAACACACAGGCCTTTTGGATCTTCGTGGAGGATGTGGACGGGGACACTATTCTCCATCGAGAATTCTTCCTGTTGAAACAGCGGTACGCCACAGAGGAGCATGTTCTCCACTTCACTGTACCCATATTCGATCCTCTTCCACCGCATTATTACATTCGAGCAGTCTCGGATAGGTGGATCGGTGGGGAGGTTACACTTCCAGTCTCGTTTAGACATCTCATCCTCCCAGAAAAGACCGTTCCTCCCACCGAACTGTTGGACTTGCAGCCTCTTCCAGTCACTGCCTTAAGAAACAAGGAGTTCGAAGCTCTCTACGCTGATCAGATTCGAGATTTTAATCCCATCCAGACTCAGGTACGTTCTTGCAGTTGCTTTACAGTGTAGTTTAGTTAATTTCTTTCGTACTTCTCTACTATACGTTATTGTAAACAGTTGCTTTTCCTCCCACGTTAGTTTTGTTTTCGGAACACTGATGGATAATAATGATACCAAACGAAATGTTTGTGGACCCAAATTAAGGTTAGACATTGAGCCCTTTCATTTTTGCTCCTTTTAGGTATTTAACTCGTTGTACAATTCGGATGAAAACGTCTTCATTGCTGCACCCACTGGAAGTGGAAAGACGGTTTGCGCCGAGTTAGCTCTTTTCCGTCTAATGACCACAGCACAGACGAATCAACAGGTCGACGAGTCGGGTGAGCCAGTTTTCAAGTGCGTCTACGTCACACCCTACGAGGAACAGTCAGAACTGCGCTATAGCGATTGGTCCACTCGCTTCGCCACCAAGCTGGGTCGTCGAGTGGTTCGCCTCACGGGTGAGACCTCGGTCGACTTGAAGCTGCTTGCTCGCGGCCAAATCATTGTCACCACTCCTGATCACTGGGATGTACTATCACGTCGATGGAAACAGCGAAAGCACGTGCAGGGTGTAAATCTCTTCATTGCTGACGACCTTCATCTCGTTGGTGCGGAGGGTGGACCTGTCTACGAAGTAGTCTGCTCGCGTATGCGCTATATGGCAAGTCAGATTGAGTCCAGTGGCCATCCACTGCGTATAGTTGGTCTGGCGCATAGCATCACAAATCTGCGCGACATGGCAAGTTGGTTGGGCTGCTCTGCTGGCGCCAGTTACAACTTTCAACCCAATACTCGTCCATTACCTCTCGACCTCTCCATAGTGGAACTCAATTTCGCCCACCAAGCCAGTCGTTTAATGGCTGCGAATCGGCCTATGTTCCGGGCCATCAATCGCCACGCCTACTTGAGCACTGGTGGTGGTCCGGGTCTGCATAGACCCACCATTGTCTTCGTGGCCTCACGACGACAGGCCCAACGAACTGCGCTTGACCTGATTACTATGCAAGCAACCGCCAACGCACTGGGTAGCACTCAACAACAGCAACTGCCCAAGTTTGTGCCTCTTTCCGGTCACTTAGAAGAAGCTCTGGAAAAGGCAGCGGGTCAAATTTCGGACAATGCGCTCTCGGAGATTCTGCGCTACGGAGGTGGCGTGGCGTACTTACACAAGGCCCTAAATAAGGGCGATAGGCGTCTGGTGGAAGCGTTATACGCCGCTGGAGCTCTGCATACCCTAGTTGTTTCCCGAGATCTCGCCTGGGCCTCATCCATTTCTGCCTACCTGGTCATTGTGCTGGATACACAGGACTACAATGGCAAGATCCATGCCTATGAGGACTACCCGATCATTGACATGATTCAAATGGTCGGTCGCGCGAACCGTCCCGGTTTGGACAGTGACTCGAAGGCCATTGTCTTCTGTCAGACGGGCAAGAGAGAGTACTTGAAGAAGTTCTTGCACGACCCTCTTCCTGTTGAATCACACTTGGATCACGAACTTCATGATCACTTCAACGCAGAAATTGTCACGAAGACAATCGAGAATAAGCAAGATGCTGTGGATTATTTGACGTGGACATTCCTCTACCGGCGAATGACACAAAACCCCAATTACTACAACTTGCAGGTTTTTTCTCGACTAACAGACTTTTCTCTGTTTTGGCTTAATAGGAATTATTTTGCACAAGAAACGTCGGTAGTTTCCACTTTTTTTATCAGTACTGTCATAGAATTCCGATTATCACTGTTTGGGGTCACCAATCAATGCTGAATGGATGAACAGCCTAGCATCCATTTGGACTGATTTGCTTTTTTGCAGGGTGTTACTCATCGTCATCTCAGTGATCACTTAAGTGAATTGGTGGAGACAACATTGACTGATTTGGAGCAGTCCAAGTGCATTGCTATTGAGGATGAGATGGACCTTTCTCCACTCAATTTGGGCATGATTGCTGCGTACTACTATATCTATCATAGCACCATCGGTATGTGTATTCCTTGTGTATTTTCAAGCCTATTCTATCGCATACTCCTTAGCTTGAGCACCTATCTCCATCTGAAATGTGGCCTCATTTGGGAAGATGTCGCTGTAATCCTCAGATTAGACATTACAGTTTGAACAGTGGTTGCGCTCAGGTTTTCCGGTTTTCTTATGAAATCAACTTAAGCTACCCTATCAGCTCAGCATTAACTTGTCTGTACCGTATTTCTCCATGGTTTTTACAAAGTGAATTTATCTTGTTTCTATAGGCATGACGTTTTTATTTCTTACCGAATACAGCAAATTTTCAGAGCTGTTTCTATAAACGTGTTTTAAAGGGGCATGGCCTGTCTCGCAGTGAGTGGTTTTGTCAGTTTAGGAAGTTGTAATAGTCTCGCGGTATGTCGAATTTTGCACCCGATTAAGCATGCTTGTGGGAAGTTTATTACTAACCAGTTTGGATTGGGTATGCGATTATTCATTATTCCTGAGACACGCGTGCCCCATTCTTCATTACTGACTTTAACACAGGCATTTATGCGCCATCCCCTTAATTGCAGAACTGTTTAGCCTGTCACTGACAAACAAAATGAAGATTCGTGGCCTTCTGGATGTGATAAGCAACGCCTCCGAGTTCGACACCCTCCTTCCAGTGCGGCATCATGAAGATGTGGTACTGCGCCAGTTGGCCACTAAAGTACCCCAAAAACTCGCTCCCAAGGCAAGCTACACCAGCCCTCATGTGAAGGCCAATCTCTTGTTGCAGGCTCACCTCTCGCGCATCAGTCTTTCCACGGAGCTTCAAGGAGACACTGACAAACTTCTTGTCTGCACTGTTCGCCTCATTCAGGTGACTTCCAACCAAAGCGCCAAGCTTTCCCCCATCTGCATTTCTAATTTGTCAACTTATCCACTTTACAGGCTTGTGTGGACGTACTGTCGAGTAACAGTTGGTTGGGTCCAGCTCTTGCGGCCATGGAATTTTCTCAGATGATCACCCAGGCTGTTTGGCACAAGGACTCCTATCTCCGACAACTGCCTCATTTCAACGCTGAGCGCATTTCCAAGTGCAAGGAGGCTGGGGTGGAATCCATCTTTGATCTAATGGAGCTAGAGGATAGTGCCAGAGTCCAGCTTCTCGAGGGCCTCTCGCAGGCTGAGGTAGCTGACGTCGCGCGCTTCTGCAATCGGTACCCGGACGTTGAGGTCAACTATGAGCTCACTGGTCCCAACGGCCCAATTACCAGCAAGAATCAAGTCAAAAGGTCAGCTGCTGACTCAATCCTCTTGGTTAATGTCTGTTATCCTATAGTTCTGGGCTGATTCTGTCCTGATAAGCTTCAGCTCATCAGTTACATTTATTCAAACTACGAGAATATATGTTTTACTTTTAGTGGCGATACAATTAGCGTAAATGTGAGCATTGAGCGCGATGAGGCCAACGCGGGTCCTGTGCTCGCTCCCTTCTTCCCTCAGGTAGGTTTGCAGACATACAAACAGCCTAGCAGCAAAAGAACTTGCTATAACAGTTGCAGCACATATGCTGGGTTGTGCAAAGCGCTTTTATTTGGGATTGCAGAAACGCGAGGAAGGTTGGTGGTTGGTAATAGGAGAGGTAAAGACAAACAGTCTCATGGCGATCAAGCGTCTGACCCTGGCCAAATCAATCAAAGTGCGCCTCGAACTTACCGTGCCCGCGTCGGCGCAGGGCGGTGGCAAGCACGAGTACACCCTCTTTTTCATGTCCGACGCCTACATGGGCTGCGACCAGGAGTACCGCTTCACTCTTGATGTCCGCTAGAAGTCCTCGTTCCTGTTTCCATTTGTTTGTACACATATTTGTCCAGTTCTACTGATACCAAATCCCAACCCTCAATCCTCATAATACAACGTTTTGTATCCTAAATAGGCAAGTGACTAACCAGAATGTTTTCAAACAGTAAGGAAGTAAAACCACGGATCGTCTATTTACAGGTCGTGGGAATTCGTAGACGGTATATCAGTAGAAAGGGTAGCCGGCGAGAGAGTGCACATTGGAGGTTGAGAAGGCAGCGCTTCTCTCTAGAGCAAACATGTTATGCAAGTTCGGGGCTCTTACGTCGAACGGTTTCTTCCTTAATCTCAATTCGCCCTTCCTCTGGTGGTTCATCCGAGTCGCACTCTACAAGAGGGCGAATGCGTACTAGTATGTACGAACTGCAAATACATCAGAGGAAGAAGCTAATAGAAGCAAGTGATCCACCTTTTGATTCTGCTTCGGAGGCGGCGGGTTTGCTCGAACACAGAGTCTCCTTTTCACCTAAATAAGGAATAATATGGCGAAACTTGACTAGTGAACAAATGTGAAATTGGAAGTAATTTTACCCGAGTCATCATGTGGAGGCTCAGACGTAGCCCCCAGAGGTTGTAGTTCCTTTCCTTTATCTCCACCACTCGTGGGGGTGAGCCGCGCACGCTTTGGCCTCGCCAAGTCCTCAGTGCTGGGTTTTAGGGCTCTTCTCTTCAAAGAAAAGTAACTAGCCAGATCAGTAGAGCTAGAGTATGTTTTAACACCAAATTCCTGTTTAATTGTGTCTCTCGACCCGTTATCCTCTGGAGCCGAGGAAGCAGTATCCTGTTCCGGGGAGCTTTGCGCACTATCAAGTGATGCGCCTAGAATAATCCTAAGTGACTTTTGCGAATACTGAGAAACATCCTTCGCTCGAACAAACTTCCCATAGTGAACTCGTGAGTGACTTCGCTTAGACTTGTCCTCCAGTCTCGTCTTTTTCACACTTCCGACGGGAGATTTATGTTTAGTGAGAGATTGGAGGATTGCATTAAAGGCTGACTGCTGAATCATGCCGGTAGAGGACTGAGTGGGACCTTCACCTAATCCCTTTCTGCCATAATTGCATGAAGCCTTAGACTATAATCAAACTATTTAAAGCATACTTTGACGGGCTCTATGATGCCATTGCTGTTCTTTCCAAGTCCCGTTTCTGGAGTCCAGCCCATTTTCTTGAGCATCTGCTGGCCAACATTTGACTCATCTTCTGCAATAGAAGCTCCCGCAGGTGTCAATATATAGCCACCTGTTCGCTTTGGGTTAATAAACGCCATGAGGATACACAGACAACCTGCAAGTTAGCAATAAAGAATTCATCATCCATTAAACTAACAGGGTTCGACCAGATTAATCAAAATTGTAGAGGCAAGACGGAGAAGCGGCTAAGCACAAAGAGAGATAATTGATAAACCCCAAATTCAACTTAATTATTCAAATCAGAAACTGATTACTGAAACGAATGAAATCATTAACCACTAGAGCCAAATCATTGCACCCATGCAGTTCACCATGACAGCACTGTCTAAGAAGTTTATAGGAGTAAGGCATCAAGATTGGGCATTTGTGAGAACACGCACTATCAGAATGCAAACGAAACACGACTCCAACGCTCCAGGGTTCTAATTTGGCGCCTACTGAGACGGCTTGTTTAATTGTCATCAAATCTCAAAAAATAAGGCTTGATTCAAGGCCTGAGATTAGGACTAATAAACGCAAGATATTTTTGTGATGGGTAATATAGGTCGGGATGATGAAGAACATAACTCACAACAGTGAATTGCAACTTAACCTACCCTTTGCTAAAATTTATGGCAGCAAAGTTCATTTGAATATTGATGAACATACTGTATAAAAGCTAAATGTTTAGAATAGGCATTCGCAGACTTTAGCTTCAACTCAATAAAATAACGATAGATGGCTAAAAGTTTCAAGGACGTTTTTGATGTGCAAATTTTGATATTGTTTACATTGGAGGGGAACTTTCAAATGGATGGGAATAAGATCGGTTGTGTCGCAGAAAGTGATGATTCGATTCAAAGCTTGTTCTCGAACATCTCTTTAACGAATCTAGAATTGTCTTGTGCTTCCATAGATGATGGTTCACATTTTTTGACAATGTCATTTTTAGATGTTGATAAGGTCGAATCAAAATTTTCGCCTGTTGTTCCTGCACACAATGGTTCTTGTCTCAGTAAAGGTAAGGATTTCGTTTATTTAGGTAGTTCCCAGGGAGTTCGCTGGGTGCGAATCGGATGAATCGAAAAATTTTCCGATTTTGTGAAGCGTCTGAAGTATTTCTTTTAATGTTTGTCTTCATTGACCTTCCACTTTTGGTTTCTAAGTACAGTTGCTTATTTTTGCAATTTATTGACAACTGACGATTTTTTGATTGGATAGAATTCTTTTAAACCTTATGAACGATTTGTTTTTTATGTTGTTGTGCCATGAAAGCAGGAATTTGCAAAGTAATCAAAATCTAGGGTTAGTTTGCAGTTGAATAATCTTAGATAATTTGCGACTTTTGGTTGATGCGAGTCTTGCGACTTCTGATGAGATAAAATAGTTCTGACCATTCGCCTTGGGGTCGAAATCAAATTTGCAGTTCTATGTAGTTAAATGACAAATATTCAATGAATTCAGGTAGCACATTACTGTGGATCTTTACGTAGCTATGCTTCTGCTTATCAGTAGCCTTTGAACTTTGTCAGCACATAACAGATTGTGTCCTAGGTCCAAACGCTAGCGTGAAGTTGAAGTGAGGAGAAATAATAAAGATATTATACCCCACCTGTGTGCATAAGTAATAATGGTTTGAAGTCATTTTGTCGGTGTGTCCAATAATTGATACTCAAATGCGTCGAAGTCTTGCAGCTTTCTTTTTTAATAAAAAAAATTTATCGAGTTTTAAAAAATTTATTATTTTACCGCTTACTGCAATATGTACTGCGGTCTATAGAAAGGTGACTGATTTGCAAAAAAAACATCCATAATTTACTCACATTTTAGAGCTGTATGAGACGTCACTTGCCACCATATTTGTGTTGGAGAAAGAACCGTTTTAACTCTAAATCCGATGAATCTCATACCCATTTGACCAGGTTCGATTTTCCATCCATCATTTGTTAATCGTCTCTTAATTTACCCTTTGTGGGGTTTTATCACAGTAAACAGTTCTTGGTGTGTTGCTGCACTTGGTTGTTTGCTGCTTCTTAAAAATTTTGCCTAACTAATGCGAAAAATTTTGAATTTATACTCACGTTTTTTTCAAGAATAGTTGGTTAGACCCCTTTCGCATGATTCCTCGCTACATTATTTTGTTGCCATTTGCGATGTAGACAAGTGTTTCAATGTTTATAATAGTAGTTACTATTTTTTCCCTTAGAACTCATTTGACGTCACCATATGTGCGAAAGACTTCGTCCAAAGTATTTCAACCGCAACGTGCACTATCTTCAAATTTAAGTTATGATGAGTCAGTTACTTCGCCGTCTATTCCACCTGATAATCGTAACAATGATGGCGCACAGTCATCCTTACTTCAAAAGTGGCTTACGCCATGGGAACGTTGGATGGCCAAGAAGGAAGCAGAGCGCAATAAAGTCGCACACAAATTGGCCGAAAGGAAGGTGAACAGCTAGTCAGCTCTACTTGTACAAATTAAGTAACGATCTAATCAGCCAATACATTTTTGATAGGCGCAGAACGAAACTAAACGCCTATTAGAAGAAGAGAAGTGCCTTGAAAAGAAACGGGTTGAGCGTGCGAAAGTGCAAGAGTGGATGGAAAAAAAAAACACGGACTTTATGAAGCAGAAGAAGTTGGCAGCAATTTATAAGTTAGAACAGAAAGCTGAGGCCACAAAAAAGAAAGCACAACAGGTATTCGTTTCATTTTCATTTGCGTGCCTTTATAATCGCTATCAATGCTAACTAATAAATTGGAGGTGTATATCACGTAAGCAGAGCCACATAGCCACAGAGAAAGGAGTGGCTTTTCGTTTTTTGCCGCGCAGATAAAGTCCAAGGAGAAGTATCAGGAATGGCTGAACAAGAAGCGGCGGGAAGAAGAGGTGCAGAACCGACGGCGTGAGGAGGAAAGTTACTTGCGCGGGCTGACGCAGCAGGAGAAGCGACGACAGGCGGAAGCCGCCTTTCAAGCCTGGCTACATAGTCACAAGGTCTCTTCAACTGCCGTCGACAGACGCTCGCCTTACACTTACTGCATCTCAGACGGCATGCTTGTCAGTAAGTGGCCATAGGAAGAGTCTTTTCACTTTAAGACTAAGGACAAACTCTCATCTCAACTGACACATCTATATAAAAGGTCAAACTATAGAATGCGGCAAGTGGTTAATGCAATGGTCTCTCTTGCATGCACGAATCGAGACTGCTACCAATTCTTGTCTTTCACGAAAGATTCACTAAGTGTATGTGGGTCTAAATGCTTTCCATTGAAGGGTAACGCCTAATTTAGGTACATGAGGCATCCTCTCGTGATCTCTCCCAAAAAATACGCGTTTTTGATATCAGTTTGGTGGTGAAAGTTCTTTCCTACTAAAATGAAGTTGTTCATATCGTACACACATTTTGGGATGCGGTCTTGGGCAGTAAAAAGCTCTCCTGATATTTGCTTTTGTGTTAAAAACAATCTGAAATATTGGGCGAATGTCTATAAAGCGGATCTAGTGGTTCTGTATCCACACACGTTTGATAATGTTTTGAGATGTAGTATTATCTACTGCTACCATCTTCAAAAAAAAATTAAATGAGCAATGCAGTCCTTTTTATCCCTGACACTCCTCAACCGTGGGTTAACGCGGCGGTCTTAGTCTGTTTCCTCCACTTTTATATCCTATCAGTGACGCGTAGAGATTAAATTTTGGTCACCATTGTGGCTCGTAAATTTGGCGGTTAACCTATCGTTTGTCAAAGAATGATGCTCCCTATCAGTCTGTATGAGGCTCACCACTGAACACTGTGGTGCATTTAAGTACGAGGAGTGATTTGACGGCCAGTCACATCAGCTGTGATTCTCTTGCATGCCTGCACCCTCTTGTGCCTTCGTGGACTTCTACACCCTTCGAGTGGTTGCTTCCACCGTTTCCTAATTTAAAATACTACTTCCAAGCTCGGTTTAAAGTTGTGCTGTTTTTATCCCTTATTATTAACTTCTAATCCACACTTTTTTTAATTTTAGAATATTTCGATCGTACCTCCGCTCCAGAGCCCGAGTTCTTCAATAAAAAAGACTGGATTTCCTAAATTTGCAATGACAATGGAAATTTGCATTTCCGCTTGATAGACTATTGTAGACTACCGCAGCACCTCGCGCATAGATTGTATTGCACGTTGTGCCGGGTTGTTTTGTATTTTCGTATAATTTAACACAAATTTTAATAGCACCTAAAGGAATAATAAAGAGCTTTCAAATGTTTGTGCCTAGTCCATCGGATTAAATTTGCTGCGCTACTGAATTTGCAAAAGAAAATAATTGGTAAATCTGGAATTGTAACCTTTCAGAGATCATATTTTAGTTCAATTTTGGTGGCCAATTGGCATTGCTACCACCCAGTGGGGACAACCAGTGTAACCGGAATGTGGAAAGTAAACTTTATTCCACATTTAACGGGGAAAGTGGAGTGAAATAGACTGCTAGTAGTAATGAGAGCATGCTGCCTTCTCTAATAGCATTGTACTTAGCTCGGATGCTTGCAAATGTATTTGCACCAGTGCCATTCGCTCAAAGATTGGACAACAGCGTTGCAAATTCCTATCATTGGTCAACCCGCAAAGTTTCCAGGAGGCTCCCTTAGAGCAATCAAAATTGTGCCAGCTGGTCCAGGCACTAATGGAGGCAAAGATTGACAATGTAAATTTTGTGGTTGTTTATGAAGGCCATGAATTCGATGTTATCGGTGCTCTTTACGTACTTTAATGAACTGATGTTCTCGACTGCCATGATCTTAAAAAAGCCCTGACCATACCCAGCGTGTGATGACAGGATCCGCATTTGGAACACCCAACCCAGTTGCGTGTACTGTGGCGATAATTTGTTCATAGAGAATTACTTAATACTTTATCCAGAAGACTGTTTGTCGGTCACCATATCCGATCCGTGTTTGTTCTTTACGAGCATTTTTCTACTTGTTTTATCACTTAAATTTAGTAATTAAGGTGTCCGCCAAGTTCATCCACTTTAAAAAGTGTGAAGAATTGATGCCTGTAGTGAACTATCCAAATCCTAGTTTATAAAAAATCAAAGAACCTGTCGGAAAGATGGCTATAGATGTTGTTAAAAAAGACGTTGCACTGCTATAATGACAAAGTCCAATAAATGAGCCGATCTTGGTTGCAAAATTGAAGAGCCCGGGGATAGGACGTAGGCTGATGTCATAAGTGGAGATGATATCCAAGGCGAGGTGTGTGCAGAGCTGTGCCGTTTGTGCGAGTGTGAGTCACAGCCAACTTTTTTCGAGTAGCTTTGCATCACTACAACAAATCGGTACCGTGAGTCGGCAAAGTAGTCCAATCCTCCCTCCTTAGTTAAGCCACTCAAATACGGTACTTGATGGTTATCTAGAATAGGCAGAGAACCTACTGCGTGCTCTTGGAGTTGCACGATCAGGCAACCGCGTTGGAGAGGGTAAAGTGTGTTTATTGTCTTCTATCGCAGGCTAGCATTGGTGCAACATCTTTTAGAAGGCCTTTCAATACAAGACGGCAGAAATAGAAGAGTTTATTTGCACAAATGCTTGGCATTTTGCAAGTGCATCGTTCAAAAACAGCTTTTGGATTTAATCGCTTATAAATACCGGCTGGAGAGTAATGGATGAAATGTAGTGCAGGCAGCTAAAGGGTTGAATGGGGTTAAGACAGCTCTTTGAAATGATTTTTCAAGTCATAAAACCATGCTGGATTAATGCAGTTGGACTTGGTTTATTGCTCGACGCTCGGTTTCACCATGGAATCGGCGCGGACAACTATTACGATCGTGCTCTGTTGGAAGGCCGTAACAATCGTCCAGTAGGTACCAATTTGGCTACCCGAAGGAGAACATGTTTATAAAGCCGGAGATGCGTTCTTACAGCTTTACTGGAAATCGTTTATCTATGAAATACCTTTCCACGACAAGACAGCTCCAAATTAATGCTGGTGAGTACCTAATTTGTTGCCTAATACATCTCAGAACGTCGCCCCCGTGAACTTAGAGGCCTCCAATTGCAACGACGCATAATTCCATTTTCAAGAAACTGACGTAAAGGCTAGTAAAGGGCGTTATTCCTACAGATGCATTTACGTCTAACTCTGTAGGATGCTTCAACTCTTTTATGGCAGAATTCCATCCTGAAAAATATCTGACTTGTCTGGGAAAGCATAAAAGCATAAGTCTTCTTAAAATCGCTAACAACTTGAGGTCATGCTCTGTGCCCGTGGTTCACCCTCTACTTTGGTCATCTGTGAATAGCATATACGCTTTGAGCGTGCCTTGCCTACTTGCTGCACAGCTTTGGAACAACGGTCGTTCTAAACATTGAAAGGTCATGGGAGTAATAATCAAACACTCGCTTTGCTTGCTGTCATCAATTTGCATCAATTAGACAAAATTTTTGAATCTAATATCTGCCTATAGTTTCTGCTGGACCTTCAAAGTATTCATACTTCGATCTGTGATATCTTGTTCAAAAAAGCTATTTGCTTCAATTCCCCAAAGGAGTCTAACACCATCAGGTCCACTGATTCACTTTGACAGTGCTGAGCATTTCATGCTCATAACTTTGGTTCCAGTCCGAATCCTTAGACAAGCATCTGTGTCCAAGCTTTCTAACGGGCAGAAGAAGAAAATCCTCAACTTGAAGCTGTAAAAGGCATTTCTTAAGGTGAGATTGGCCTAGTCATTGTTTTTCGCTATGCTCATTAGACAGATGCACATAAGCAGCTGCTGATGGCCTGAGAGCTAGCTAGGCATTAATTGCGTGATTCAGTCCCACCCGTATTCAGAGTAGTGGGAAACGCATGTCCTCACGCAGTTGGGCTGAAGCACGCGCGCAGTTCGCATGCTGGTAATTCTTCTACGGGTCGGAGTCCTTCGGCATGCGTGAGCATCCTCTGAAACCTCTTGTTGTTAGCGTTTGCACAAACTCCGCACCTTGATTTTGCGTAAGCAGGAGAAAAATTTATACAACTTTTGCGCAGAGTTTGTATGGAAGGAAGTCCGAATCGTTGATATAGGCTATTACGTTTCTGCACTATGAATGTATCTAAATCACGTAGTTGGCGAATGTGCGTAGTTTTGATTTTTCAAGGAGCTAAAGTATCGAGATTTACATGTTTTCTTCAATATTGGCTTCTAAATGCAAACAATTTTTGTAAATAGATCGCCGGTTTTTAACTCTCCCAAGGAAACATTGTTTTTTTTGGAGTAACAAATTGTTGGGTCATTTTGCTCGAGTTCACGAGTGTTTTATAGGTTCCTGTCAAATCGAGTGATTAGGGAGATAGAGGTGGGTAATAGGCGGAGTAACGACATTAGGCATGACAACACCAAACGCCGACTCATCGCTGCGCACACAAATTCAAAATTGGCACTGCAACTGAATGTAGACCATCAGGTCATGTGCAATGGCTGTAGAGAGATTAGGCTTAGTAAATTTCAAGACAAAAAACTAGAAGACACCGTGGGTAAATGAATATGGCTTTTAAAATGTAAGCTTTTACACCATTATCAACCCATGTGCCTTGATACATAAATGTTAAGAATTAAGGTTGTTTCCTCGCAAATTTTTATCGCTCCTAGACATCTAGCATACTTTTAGGTTCAAACTCTAATAAAATCCAAGCAGACCTGAAGTTAACTACGCGACATGGTTTCATCAACCCGCAAATACGTTTGTCTTAAGCTTCATAATTTACTGGTGCCATTTTTCAATTAGTGTGGTATAGAGCAATGGAGTTGAGGCGAAAATATGTGTGTTTCAAAATGTATTGCCTTCAAATAATGCTAAAATTTAAGGGACCAGATATTAAGTGTGACAAGGAACTCTAAGTGACTGCAATGACTGAATCGACGTACGTGTAATTGGAAACAAAGGAATTCAAATGAAAGGAGCTGGACATTGTTCAGTGACGCAAAAAACACCGTTTCGCTTCATACACAGTAACCTGCCCTGCTTTTAGGCTTTCAAACCGAGGCGGATAAATGCTAACAGCAGTGAAACACTTGCATTCTCGGAATCATACATGGGCTTTCTGTCAAAGTTATGCAATAACTGGAAGAGCAAAGCAAACACTGGGTTCCAAAGAAGCAGAATCTTGTGTGGCAAAAATTAACTATTGTCTAATGGTGTTCGACCTTAGGAACAATTGAGTGCCACATAGCTACTGGTCTACCGGGGCTCTGGATCATTTCATGCCATTGTTTCTGATTGGATGCCTCGTTCACGGTTGTTCCGAGGTGAACCTTTCCAAAGGTCCTAAGCAGTCCACCGTGAGCCCGGCACTTGATACTGCATGTTAGATCTGCCACCGCAAGTTTGTCCCGTTTCACGTTAAATATCAGAGTCTCGCCGAAGTATGGATTAATATTACCTTCATGGAAGCCTGTCTTTTTGTTTGCAAGCTTCTTGTTTCCAATATGCAGAGTGACCGAAACTAAAGCATCCGGATATCGCTTTCCATGCATCAGAGGGAGCGCCAGCTGACGTGCCTCCAAGATATGAACGTGAAGTTCCTCTGATTGAGGCATGTGTTTGAGGACTATGCAGAGTTGGCCTGGCTCATCGTCTGCGCCTAGTGACGGGCCCAGATATCCAACAGTTTCGTACGCCTTCCCAACGTAGTTCTCCATAGGAATGGCCTCTAGACTGACAAACACCTCACCAATGACAAGATCCTTCAGGTTTGAGTCATAGTCATAAACAATCAAGCGAATATGGGCCAGTTTAAGGCAATCATAAGGCAGTTTATAGCTGAACTGCTCGTTGAAACATGCACTTTGGCAGTTGTGTTTGATGTCCGTCTTATAAATTTGCGGTTTTTGCTTCTGCTTGGGTTTGGGCTTGTCGATAGGATCATCAATGACAAGGATCACCTTAACATAGGGGTCCAACTGACCGGAGGCTGACTTAGCATTTAAGTCCATAACTTGAATGACACCAACTTTGAGTTCGTTTGTCTTCATGCTATATTCAAGAGAATATTCCAATGTTCCAAGGCCATCCACCTTGCCATTATGACCTGGCAATTGGTCAATATAAAGAGACGGCATTTTCTGGTAGGTAGCTCTGTGTTTCTGGCGCTTGGAGCAGCAACACCTGCAGATGTAAATTAGCAGAACACACCCGAGAAGTATGGCGATGAAAATTAAAATGAGAACGAAGATTAGTAAACCACTCTTGTTAATGTGAAGAACACCACCAGCCCACGCAAGGAAGGGGTCCGACATAAGATGGTCGGGCTGGGGAGTGGTAGTAAACTCCGACGTGTTGGCGATTACTTTTGTGATCATGTTTCCGTAATGGGTGCACGAAACATGAAAAACGGCAGTACCGACACCCAACGATGTGGAGAATGAGCACATTCTTGGCCTCCAAGTCGATGGGGGTGTAAATAAGCTCCATTGGATTCCGATTGGTTCATCTTCATAGTGAGCTTGAGTGTGCTGGGTGCCTCAGAAATAAATTTATGCACAAGTCACGACTGTGATTGGATACCCTGTAGTACTGTATCAAAGCACTAGTAAACTACGTTCAGCCGCTAAATTTGAAGAAGTTAATAAAGAACGAAGGCAAAAAATGCTGCATGCTTTGCTCTTACATCTGCTAACTATGTAAGGATATGGCCAAATATGAACCATTGTATGCTTATTTCCCTCGAAATCTTCTGGTCATAAAGTGAACTATACCAAGAGTAGTAGCTTTTCATTTGTTATACAAACCAGGAAAAGGGTCATTTTAACATAGCAAGATTTGGTTCCGTTTTAGATTTGTGAAAAATTAAAGAGAGAAAATGAAACATGGCTTGATTAAGCAAGACCACTGGGATGTGTCAGTTTTTAATTAACTTAAACAAGACTATGCAATTTCGAGTGGGGAAGTAATCCATAAGAAAGTAATTAAAACTAATTAATGTCAGCTTGTCATCTCTTCTCCAGTTCCTAAAGTGGGTGTTTTTCCTAAATTTAACCTAATATTTGAAACCAACTGCAAAACTTTCCTCCTTTTAGCCAGCCAACACAAACTGCATAACTCATTTAAGCTCTAAATTATGGAGGAATAGATTCACTGAAAGGCTCACTCTCATGTGTCACCTTAAAATGCTAAAGCGATTGGCAAGTATGCCAAATTCCCAAAGTGGTTTTGACACCACGGACCAGTCACACACACACTTGAAGAAATTGCCGCAATACATCTTGGCTTAAAAAGTAGCACTGAATGCAGGAGTGCCTCGAAGAGGGAAATTTGGCCCTTAATTTTTTTTATGCATGCAACATAAGAACCACATTTTTAAAATTTTCGTAAACAGTGCTGCATTGAAATAGCCGTTTTGTTGCAGTTGCAATTGCTTTGGCTCAGAGCAGTTTGTAAAGGCCACATTTTTTGAAGTCTGGAGAAGTTCATCTCCGGTTTGCATGGTTTTAGTTGTGGTGCTTTGGTAGGTTTTGGGGGCTGTGTACGATTACTTAAGTTCCCACGGATTTACTTGCGCTCGCTGCCATAGTTCTGACTCGGAGTGTTTGATCGTTCTGGTTGGTGTTTTGATCTAACCTAATCTAATGGTTCATTTGCAAAGTAGATTGACTATCAGGAATTATCGTTTACAACCAATGGCATAAAGAAGTCGGACTAAAAAGTGCGTAAGCCTTAAGAGCGCATTCAATTATGAGGGAAACAGAGGAGTCAACAAGCGCTCCTGACTTGCGCTTTTTATTTTGTTAAACTGTACCAAAATTCAAGTTAATCACTTCTTGACAAGCGGTTATTTTAGCTATTATACTTAACCAAGCAACAAAACCTTTAAAAGAGGTAAAACGAACGGATTTTAGCCCAAGTGTGAATTAAAAGTCAAGAAGATGAAGTGTAAATGGTAACAAGATACTAACTTTTGGGGATTATCCCTAATTGAAGGAGGCATTTTCGCTCTCTTGCATAGATGCAATACAGGCAGGATGGGAGTTGTCTGCTTTTCGTTTTTGTTGCAACCGCCCACCGCTGCCCAAACCGTCTAGATCTGCCTCAGAGGTCTGGTTAATTTTTGCAGGGCTGCTTCTCCGTCCGGATGGTCTCGATTAAGTGAAGTTGTTAGGGTTCGGTGTTGATCACTGTCATAGAAAGCGTAAGTAATTGTTCACTAAGAGAAAGTTAAAGAAGAAGACTAAATGCTTTGATGATTTGCTCCCGTGAATCCATGAATTAGAGGGAAAATAGACTTGAACAACTACAAAATCTGTGTAGTCATCTTAAGAGGTCTTGAAACATCCATTTAAAGCATTTGGAGAATAGTATCCTCACAAAATTATGTATGTAGCATTCTTTTTTGATATAGGAGAGCGGTGGTGTAGTAAGGGACTTTTTAGGTACTCAACTTCCAAGATAGAAATATAGAGACGCAATTTTTACAAACGCAATCTGGTCTAAACACTTCCACCCTTGTGATAAATCTTGTTAAATTTAGCAGAGTCAATACTAAGCGCTGTCCACTCGACTGCCTCCAGCAGAGTCAGGGCTTTACTTTGCATCCCTTTCGTAATCCAGCGGAAATTGCTGTGACTTAACGTTTCTTTTATTACTAGAGCAACCCTCTTCCTGGGATTCACTTCCGTTTTATTTCAAAGGATGAAACATAGTCTGTTTATTTCAATTAAAGTCATCGCACAATTTTAGGAGTTTCTTCCTTTTCCCCTTTCAATTTTACTGCCTCCAATATGCGAAGGTAGAGTGCTCTTAGGCTTCTTTACTATGGTAGCTGAAACAGGGTCTGTCTGTCTACGTCCGAAGAGTTGACCCGCTCATGCCAGACCAGATTTACATTGTTCCCACCTACAAGGTACACTTAAAGAACATGAGTGCTACAGTAATCCTTGAAATCATGAAGCATGACAAAATGACTATGACGCAAACTCATCCCTTCCCGTACGAATGCATCCAACTTTAGAGTTTAAATTTATTTTTCCTCAGATAGTCGTATTTTATTCCCATTAACCTTAATGCAACAATCATTGGGTAGGCCTAGCCCCTCAACTTTTATGCAAATCCAGTTGCCCACTTGATTGACTGCACGAAGTTACTGATCCGATAACAAGTTTCTTTTCCGAGTTCACTCTAATTCCATTTCTATGCGCAAGTAAAAAAAACCTTAATTTCATAGGGGTGGTGTCCAAGACACGGATCTGAATGTCTCCTTTTTGTACCTAGACTTTGTTCCAAGTAGCATTATTTTAGGGAAATGACCTACGCTATTTTTGGATGTATAATACGATGGTTGTTCAATCATTTTCAGTAAGTCTTAGGTAAAGTACCTCCTTCTTTTAAAAAACCCTTAATGCCAAATATACTTTACGCTTTGTTATAAGTAGTACAGTAAATGGTCCTGAGTCTTTGACGCGCCAAGCAAAATCATCGCACTGGTTGGGTGAGAGTGATGCTGAAGCGTCGTGCTCTGCGGCGAAGTCGAGGATGATTTGCATGTTTGTTAAATCAAAAATTTCTACGTGGCCCCAACCCTTCTGCCCCGCTTATTTTTCAACTGCTTTTTACTAGGTCCTACATGTGCAACACTCAGTGATCTCGTCCGTTCATGCCGACCCTAGATTAGGGACGATTGGTTGTCTTTGTACCAAATATGTGACCTTTCACTCCTACTAGAGATAGATGTAGCGTTGTATGCAGGACAATATCTATGCTCCCAGAACGTAACTGTCTACAGTATTCATGCGTGTGTACGTTTAACTGGTGCATTGCCTACCGTGAGAGACTATTTTAATTAGTGTTTCAAAATTGGTCATTCAAAATTCTACACATAAAACTGATTCCCCAAGCGTCTTCCGTTTTCTGTCGCTAAGAATTCTCATACAACTGACAAAAATACAAAGGCGAGTTGAGCTTGAATTTTCGGATTCTTCCATCCCCACCTATGCTAAACTTGACAACTGACATATTTGGGGTATTAAGCCCACGGTGGGTGCTCAAGATTACTATCCAAATGTCAGCATGGACGGGATAAAATGTACATATATACCTACAGCTACAATTTATTTACCCATCAAAAGCAATCTGCGTTTGGGAAAAAATGCTCCAATCTTTGTTTGGTCGGTATTCACCAAAACACGTTGTTAATTGACAATGCACGTCATATTTTGTAATAAATTGAGAGCGTATCTGATACTTATATCATCTCTTTGACCATACCATGTGCCGTTCTCGGGCGTTTTCAAATGCATCCCTCTTCCCAATTTATGGCAGTACAACAAGTGCTGCTACCCCAAATATGGATTCGTCTCTTGACGACGATTGGCCACTCAGGGGCATTGACTCTGTTCTTGCTTTTTATTGGCCGGACTGTTTAAATAGTACTTTGAATCCTAGCATGGCCAGAAGAGCTGCCTTCATATGGACTTCTCGACATGTACAGTTCAGTGGCCACTGGAAAGCACGAAAAAGGTAGCCATCCCTTATTCCTTGTAAAACAACCTTAAGCATTTTATTTCTGGTATGTCATTGAATTGTATTCCATTTTCGAGTTTTGCCTTGTTAGTAGGGTTTTCTATGTGCCATAAAAATGTTGCAATATTGGTCGTAAAATGTGAAAGAACCTCTGTCATTGTTCTCATATCTCCCTAATCAAGCTGGATAATTTTGTAGGAACAGCATAAGTTGGTGGCTTTGTTCGTTGGGCAACTAGCGTTAATGGTTGTCTACTGCGAAAAGTGGTAAACTTAGCATATTGCGATGTCATTTTTTGCGTTTAAATAAATACTTTAAACTTACGCAAGCGTTGCTAATCTTAGGCTCTATTTTTTGGTCATGCGGGAGTGAATGCTATCTCTCCAGGCATTTGTGTCATGCGATTTTTTCGCATAGACTCAAGCTAGCACGCGGGTTTTTAGACTGGTCTTTTGGACGCAAGCTTTTAACGTGTGCGACGCAGAGCCTTTCCCCTTGCGACGAAGTAAATGGATGTGCGGATAATTGAAAATGCATTTAACCAGCCTCACAATTCGTACCAAACAAATGGCCAGACAGTTCGTCATATGTTAAATTTAGGTCTTTTCCTATTTGTTGCGCATTCTCTGGAAGCCTGCAACACGAAACAACCAACTGTCGCAGTAAATTTTATAGCCTGTTCAATTGATACTTTTTAGCTGCTAAATATAGCGATACAAAGAGGTGATTGTGTTCTTAAACTACAAATGGATTTTGTCCTTTTGCTACAAAAGGCAAAAGTAGGAGAAACCAGGTTTGATTCTGGCTACTTTTAAAGCAAATTTACTTACCTACGAAATATTCGGTGAGTGAAATTAAACTCCTTTCCCTGGTACACTTATCAAGGCCTAACTTGATCGGAGGTACTTGGGTATCCCTAATTACGCTGCTGAATTCAATCTTAAATGACTTTACTGTTATCGAATTTGCCCATTACAGTTTAATATGGTCAAAGTAGTAGAAAACTCGATTTTCCTGAAGAAGAAATATAAACTCGATTCAAAGAGGAGAGACCAGATGACGCCACTTTTCACATGTTAAGTGACATTGGACAATAGTAAAATCACGAAGAACCATAGTCTGTTGTCGAGTATGCATCCTAGCGATGGTAAGACTGCAAATACGCTGATCAAGGAAAAGCAGGTGATAGATGTCATTATAAGCAGAAAAGGGATGCGAATGGAAGGAGGATTGAGTCTTGTCACCTCAGTTTATGTTGCCTCTTTCATTTACCTTTTCGAAGATACTGTTCGCGATTCAGACAAGCGGCAAGATCCCTATGTTTCTCCTCCACCTCTTCACACCTTGGTATCTCGAACGAAGTTTTCTGCAAATGAGCTGAGGTACCTTTACAAGGCCTTCAAGAACGTATGTTTGTTTTTCCGTTTATGAGCAATTTAATATCGCATTACTAAACCATGCCCTCCTTCTATTCATGTCTACTCAAGTTACTAGTAAATTAATAGTTGGCTAGGTGTTTTAAATTGTATCGCATTGGTAGGTGACCGAAATGGTGCAAACATAATGCTACTTTGCCAGGCCAAATTGACTTTGCCTGCCATGCGGCATAGTGCATAATTAAACATACTAGTGGAGCGCCTCGGGGACTTCCTGAAGACGGAAGGAGGCATAATATTGAGGCAAAATATGCATTGCTTGTGTACGGGAGGCCTTAAGAACACTTACATGGCTTGGATGGCTGGCCGCCTAGACAAGGTGCAATAGTAGTGCCCCTAAGTGACCTGCTACCAGAATCAAGGGTTAAACAAACAACGAAAGTATTGCGTAATCAAGTACACTTTTGCTAATCATTACAATGCATAATTACCAATAAAATTTCACTTGCAATGACCAAACTACCTTAAATATCTGAGGAAATTCTAAAGGTTCTACAGTGTTAGACGATGTTTTCAAACAGATAGTAGTTTGCTTACCTCATGGATTACTAAAAGATTGCTTCTTGAACCTGAGCGTACTCAATAGATTACGTAACTGACTTGGAATAGCATCTGAGGGTAATTAAAAGCACATATCATTTCTATCAACACAGTAGAATAATTACTAAAATGCGCCCATGTTTAATGTACACATCCTCAATTCATCACCTTGATATAATTTCATACTGAACCTATTGACAGCAGGCAAGCAATGCCCAAAAGAGCCTCTTTGGTGGCAAAATTAACGACTCACCCCCAAGGTGATTTATGCGACAGGCAATGCATTAAGGCCTTGTGTATGTCCCAATTCAATCAACTGCACAATAAAACTATCATGGAAGTTCGTCACTTGCGTTATGAATGACGGATGGTAAATGACTCCGTTCATATCAGCAATAATAGTTTTGTCTCCACCGTTGAAGGACATTGCTTGAATTAACCAGTAAACAGTATTCCTTTCAACAATCAGTCAGGTGAACCGGTGCGCTTTCTTTCTTTTACCACCGCATCGCGAATAGTGTCGATGCAGTTTGGGTGATGAAACTCTTTTTGCGCACCAACTTTCAGTGGAGAGGTGTGCTCTATGAGGCTGCGTGGTTAATAATTGTCAATTTGTATTTAATGCTAATCTGCCTGAAACAGTGAAATTTAAAAGTCGCAAATGAAATGAAATGAAAAGCATTGCAGATGGCCGACATAGCTATTGAAAGCTAATAAATGTAACATTTAGTCTTAAATAGATTAAAGTAGAAAATGGGGAAATGGAGTAACACAAGCAACGTTCTTCAATTTTCCACTAACTCATCACTCCGGAGTGTTGCGTTACTTACCAGATTTGAGGATAACATTGGGCTAAGAGTAAAATGAAAACTGATTTTGAATGCAGTCGACTCAAAACCTCATTTAACAACATATTTATAATTGGGCTTGAACATACTCAATTTTTCTACGCTTTGCACTGCCAAAGCAAACAAGGTTTTTGAGCAAAAAAGAACTGTTGGAAAGTTGCATTTCTTCTGCTTCAGTTCCTTAATGAGGCTTGAAAACATTGAAATTATTTAAAATACTAAAAAAATTTTACTTTGGGGATTATTACCACAATCCACTAATGTCGGAGGAGATGGTTAGTTCCTTTTATTTAGTTAAAAGATAGCATCCTAAGAGACGTACTTCCTTTATTACACGGTGCGGAAGTCATAAACGTTTCAATACCGGCTCACTTGTCTTGCGTCTATTTAAGGTCTGTCATTCTGGTGTCGCTACCAAGGAGACATTCTGTGCGGCTTTCAGCTGTATCTTTCACGAGGCCGGTAAGAAAATATCAGCATCTCTTCGATCTGTCTTGTATCCATTTCTGCAAGAGGTTGTATCCCGTTTCAGACATCGATAACCGTCTTTCTTGTAAAAATACACAGCGTACCTTACTCCCTCATTCCTAGAAGGTGGAATTTCACAAAATTAGTGCCCTCCACAATGCGTCCACTCGTAACAGCAAAAAATGGAAATGCTACTAGCATCATAATAGAACCTTTCTATGATGCCCAGTCTATGTGCTAATTGACGATTGTCACAAAAACCCATTGCTTTGAAATGATACAGGGAAAAAGATACCTGCCCTAATGAAAGTGTCTTCAAGCCTCAATTTCGACAATAGAAAGTACTTTCTTCCCAAAACTACCCAACCTTTATCTAGCTTTGTATGCTTTATCGTGAATTTGATTGAAAGGTAACGATAAGGCTTCCATTTCTGAAGGTGTTTAACGTCGTCAAACAGTTGTGATGGCATTTGCGTAAATTTGGTTCAGCTAAAACACCACCTTTAAACCACTTTTAGTATCGCACAGCTACGCAATCCTCACATTCAATGCATTCGACAAATGCTCCCGAGGATATATAACATTTTCGGTACGTTTCCGCAATAGCCTAGTGCTTTAAAAGCAGCTTCAAGTGCTTCTTTACCTATGATAGGTTAAGGTATACCCAAAAAAGCTTAGCTTATTTTACAAGTCAGAATAATCTTGGCACCTCATTACATTTTGTTGTGAAACAGGACTCCCACATAGAGATTTGCTTTGCTCAACTCTTGATTACGGAATTCCCTCTACTTACCAATTACCTACATAAGCCTGACAGCAACCACCCTCTCACCGTTGCGAGAAAAAAAGTTAGGTCGATGTGATGCATGGCTCCGAACAGGCTGACACCAATCACGAATATTCGTCTCATTGAGTGGAAATGAACCTCACCGGTATAGACGTTTTGCAATTGCTTTACAAAAATGCGCCCTTTTAATAATGCTTGAAGTTTGCGAATGCTAAACGCGCCATCGCAACAAAATACTCCACTGCGGATGGTAACTTTTTTTTGTAAGGAATTTGTTCAAACTTTCTCCTGCCTACTGCACGGAACGCGAGAAGAAGTCCTCAACTGGGTGTTTGATCTCTACGACTTCGACAAGGACGGCTACATCTCGCGCCAGGAGCTAACAGCTCTAATTCGGGCTGTGCACGACCTTTTGGGAGCGTCGCATGACTCCAGGGAGTTTGTGGAGGACATCAACGAGAAAGTGAACTGGATGTTCAATGTAAGATGATGGCGACCTTACCTCATATAAAGAGCATTATAGACGCCCGAGGGATAGCGGTTGTTTCACGGGATGTGCAACAAAGGTGGACACGGATTTACTCGTAGTTGGTGGCTGTTTTTTTTCACAAACGCCAATACCACCCAAAGCCGATTAAGCAACCTCACAAACCTAAGTGGAATAAATTATACAAACTACTCATTTGCTCACAGATAATTTACTAAGCCTTTCCAAGTCGATATTAAGTTTCATGGTAAATTAAAAACCAATCAGAGCAAACAGCCACCATATTGCAACAGTTGCGAACACCTAGTCCAGAAAGACTAGGGGAAAATAGTGGGAGAAGTTCCGTAACAATCATTATCAAACAGAAACACGTTACATCATCACTTGCGAAGAATGAAGCCCAAAGAACAGAAAAAGCGCCCCGCTCAATGCTAGCTGCTGCGTCGAAATTTCTTGCCATAACGAACCAAAACAAGGCATATTTATTTATGCACTTTATGCTTTTGACACCGACGCTTTTGCATATCGGCATTTTTAAACAGAAATTCGACACAGACCGTGATGGCAAAATTGGAAGGAGGGAATTCATTACCATCTGCCTTCAGGTAAGCACTTACTGCCTTCGTCACCCATCGCCATTTAGGATCAAATTATACTGGAGTCCCTTAAAGCATTCGGAAGCTCTCTTTAATTTCACACACCACTACCGTACACTCATTTCGCATCACAATGTGAGAATCAGTTCGTAATCACCAAAACAAATTGACATCAGATCGAGTTCTGGACGCAAAACGTTTTGCAAATAAATAAAGATTGAATACGGGCACACTGGTTAATATTCGATTCTGCATTTGGGACCTAGATGCTGTAATAATATGCACGATATTCAATGTAAATGCCACCTGATAATAGTTGTGCAACTAATTTGAAAAAGCAAAATTAACGAAGTGTTCCGAGAATGGCTGAGCAGGCGCTATCCCCTGGAGCTCGTCAATCGCGTGAACAGTCTAAAAATGATTAGCAAAATTACCCAGCGCAATTCCATATTCCAACATAGGTAAGACAATATATAGAGCAACCCCTTTACCTCTTCAAGGTAGCATATTTCAACCGTTGCCTCTTGCGCACCAAGCCAGTGGAGAAAGCTTGACTAGAATTTAAAAGGAAATTTGGGTTAAGGAAATCTCGCTTGGAATGCTGTATGAAAACTCATTTTAATTGCGAAGTTAAAAGACGGTAGATACGCAACAACGCTCCAAGTTCATTATATGAACTAGCTTACCCTATCAGTCGCCCGAATAGTGGCCGGAACGTCCGCAAGATTCTTCAGAAGGCAGAGACGATCTGAATCCTATGATGGAAATGAACAGTAAGACACATTACTGGATGACGGAAGGGTAACATGATCGCATTATGAACCACTTCGAATGGAACAGAGCAAACTTCACTCAAAAGGGGATAGATTTAGTACCGTACAGTCTTCAAACGATTCAGTTCGTGCTCCAGTAAAAAGAAACATCTCCACACCTAAAGTGCTCATATGAGATTACAACTATTTCGATCACCATCCCTAGCACCATTTACTTGTTATAATTTTAGGCAATAATGATATGCCGCAGTCTATGACATCGGGGACAAAGGTTGCAGCCAATATGGAGTACAGACAGGCGTTAGTGTAAATAGGGAACTATGACTTGCTAAAAAGAAGCTTAATTTCAGCAGTAGAGGATAATAAGTGAAAGCGTAGATCCAACTCAACGTCAGAAATACAGATTAATAAGCCATCTGACATAAAGACTAACCAGGTAGTAAGATCTAGGATATAAAGATATGAACGCCACTGCAATGATGTCAGCCTACAACTTACCATATCAGGCAGGTTGCGTGGACCTGAAGTATTCAAAAAGGGCAAATTGTCGCCAGAGAACAACGGAATATCGCTGTCGGAAATAACTTTTTCAGGTGGAGTGCAAGAAATGTGCTTGGAATGACCAAGCCCTTCTTCGGTTTCAAAGACAATATCTCCACCCATTAGCTGACTGTCTCTGTTGGCTTCCACTACACACACAGAGGTGAATGAAGATAAAACTGGTAGCATTTCATTAAATTCGTGCATAAAGGCTGTTCATTGAAAGCGACCCTAACGCAAACATATTTGTGCAGCTCTCTGAACTTATTTATACCGGGCATATAAAATAGCGAGCACATAAATTTGAAGGGTTGCTGCACGTTTATAAGAGATGAAATAACTGACCGATTACAAGGTCATAAAAAGGAAATAAACTGGATTTTACAAAAATACCTCGATGCAGTGCGCCATTTGGCTGAGCGCTTACGTCATGAGGACTTAACGGGTGCGTGGGGATATACAAAGCATCCAGATGAGCATCTGTTTCCACCTCTATAAGCCCCGTCAGGCTTTCACCACTGGCGTTTTGTGTGGGAATCCACTGAAGCATTGTAGCACAGACATCCTGCTTTCCCACAACCACACCATTTACGGCGTTCAATCTCTTCTCCTCAGTAGTCTGCTCAAGAAACAGATACGGTTCTAACATACCCACAGTACTAATACCAATAGGAACAGAAGATACGCTGCAAGAAAAGTTTCCTGAACACACTAAGTCAATAGCAGTTTTCATAAGACTAAATGCCAACCTACACCACACAAACCACAGTCTAACTAATTTCCCGGAAATCGTGGGGCAAGAATGGTCCGTGCGAAAGAGATGACAAAAGCGACCAAGCAGAACTCACATGAGTTACGGAAGTGTTACTACAGGAATGCAAACCGTCCCGTACCTTCCTTCCCTTGTCATCCTCAGAAGAATATTCTCGTAAATCAAGGGTGTCAGACAGGCTATAAGCAAGATATTAAGTCGTTCGATAAAAGCGAAGCACATACGAGGCGGAAGGTTGCGCGAGAAGTTCATCTTTACAGGTCATTCTAAATAGCATGTGAGAACCTTGAGTTACTAAGACGAAAAATAAACAGAAATAATTTCGATATTAAAAATTAGTGGAAGGAGGAAAAGCAGTCCATTTAAAGGATAATGAGCTCATTAGTCCCATCAGAAAACCATGGGCCGTCATTCACTTGAAAGAAAGCTACTTTAGTACGCTTGCAGAATAAAATGGCACTTTGGATAATGCGAACCGATGTCAAGGTATTTATCCATGTAATCTGCACCGGGACCCTTAGGCATCCCAAAAGTTAACAAGTGACCGACAAACTGCAGAGAAAACTTACATGCATGGAATCGAACTAAAAGCTTGCCCAAGACAATGGGTCTCCTTAACAAACTTGACTTCATTTGCATGAGCAACGAAACAGTCCTAAGGAATAATGAATAGCATGAGAAGATGTACCGAAGCAGAGTCGTAACGAATTGAATATTCACTAAGAAAAACAACAAAGAAGCAGGCATCGCGGCTCCGGAACTTGTTTCTAAAAAAATAAATGAGCCATACAATACCCACCCGCAGACCATTCGTTTCTTATTATCTTCATCCAACGACAGTTCAATCCAAAATTGCCCATCGCACAGCCTTAGTGACTATACAATACATAAAAAGGAATGGACCCACATCACCATCCTTTACTATTACCGCCTTTGGATCTCCAGGCTGAGTTGCCCATGACTGCTCAACAACGGATAGCTTGCAACATAGGTAAATAAAGGGTACAACGTCAGCCAATTCACTTATGATTCCTGGAATCCGAAGGCCGACGAGCCAAGGTCTAAGAGGCTTTGTGCGCTTCCGCCAATACCTGGAGCTCGCACCACAGATTGGCACCATAACCCAAACCTAACAACCCACTGGCTTTAAAAAGAGCGAAGAGCGCAACGCCGTGTACTTAAGGAACATATGAATAATTTTATGCATAACAGGAATAGCAGTTATAAATCAACTTCTGTCAAGTTTGCCTAATTAGAGTTTTCGAAATTCCTAAAAACCTTCTTTACTAATTTGTGAGTTTTCAAAACTTGGGAAAGATCTTGCAAATTGATCCAGGTATTGAACAATTGTGGTCTTTTCCTGTTAGACGTGCACGCAATGAAAGCCAAAAGACCTTCTGTCCTTATGGATACATGATACATTTTCGATCTAAACATAGATATTGCAATTAACCAAATGCTCATCACGTGCTTTAAACAACACACTTCCGCTTCAGACATCCTCGCTTAGCCCCTCCTTCCTGCGCCCAAACACGGCACAAGCAGGCCGATTGCTGCATGATATTTACTACCTGGGATCAAAGGGAAACAGCACAGCTTTGGTGGGGACTGGAAGGGTGGATTCTGTTAGCATCGGGGTAATTTTATCCGCACGAAGCGCAAGCTTCTGACTGTGTCTCTGCTTATGGCCTAAAGAGTACATTTGAAGCAGCAGGAGCATTACAATTGCTCTCTGGTATGCTCACTTTCGCCTGAAGCACATCCAACTTAGAAATTCCATGATTATCGACGTGTTGCGTTTGCGACTCTTTGTTTAACTGATAGTTTCAGTTTTGGTGACTTGGATGGTCATGGCCTTTAGGCCACTTCGACACCCTTTATCCACTTCTACTTGCTAAAAATATATAATCTACCCTAGTACTGCGACTACTTTCACCTTCAAGAAAGACTTGGGACGCTATGGCGTCTATAACTAAGCAGAGCATCGTTTGATAGGAAACGGAAGTCAAGGAACCAACGAACTATGGACCAGCAACAGCTGTTTAGAATCAGCGCATATATTTTGATTAATCATATATCTCATCTACGAATGGTGGTTTAGCCCACATGCACCAGCCGATCCCATTTAACATATTAACAAAAAAGCCAATCTTTAAGTTAGCTAGTCACCTTAAAAGCTCAAGAGGGTTTTAAGCAGCTGCAGACATTCCAGTTTATTGGAAAATTTGTCTGGATAGACACTCAACAATGCACAAACGGTATTTGTAAGAGTGCGGCTATTTTTATGAGGTTGCGTTACAAATTTTAAGCATTAGTGCTTGGGAGCACAAATTCGGAATTTGTGTTTTCTTGCAAAGGTAGGTATATTTAAAATAGACGTATGCATATATGAATCCCCACTGTTTAAATTTATAGCTTAGATTCTACCTTCTAAATTGATTGGCTGTCAATACCTGTGAAATGTTTCGTTGTGGGCTATTCAGTTCAGCAAGATGAGTTCTGCCGGTCGGATATTGCCATACTTGTCCTGTCATGTGGATAAGATACGAAATGTTTGTATTCTCGCTCACGTTGACCATGGTACTTCCGCAACTCTTTCGACTATTTTAAGTGATTTATTCGAGCTAGCAGTTATTTTGACACAGCTCTATCATCCATTGAAACGACGTTTGGTCACGTGTTTGTCTCTGTTCCGCTTGGTTGCTTCAACCAGTGTTCTAATTTTGACTAATTTGTATTAATTGAAGAACCGAAAGTTTTCCCTGGCTATTTTTGCTGCAGTTATCAACAGTAAAGCTGTGCATATTCACGACACCCATTATTACTAAGGTTTAAGAAACTATTTTATTAAAACCTCGCTTTCTGTCGTTTTAAAGGAAAAACCTCTCTCGCTGATGCTCTCCTTGCCACGAACGGCATAATCTCTTTCCGTCAAGCGGGTGAGCTGAGGTTCATGGACAGCCTAGAAGCAGAGCAGGTGCGTGGTATCACGATGAAATCAAGTGCTGTGGCGCTCTTCTACAATCCTACAATAAAACTTGGTCGACATATTTCTCCACAAGCCGCTGCTGATGACCCGAACTCCTATCTGATCAACCTCATCGACTCACCGGGGCACGTGGACTTTGCTTCAGATGTTTCTACAGCAGTTAGACTTTGCGACTGTGCCATGATTGTTGTGGACGTTGCTGAAGGTGTCTGTCCTCAGACACGTGCCGTTCTGCGGCAGGCCTGGAACGAACGTCTCACTCTCATTCTTGTTCTAAACAAAATCGACCGGCTCTTTCTACAGCTTGGTCTTTCACCTATTCAAGTGTACGACAAAATTCTGCGCGTTTTGGAGCAGGTCAACTCTGTGTTGGCTGAAATGTTTGCCGCAGATGTGATGCAACAGGCCCACGGACGGATGGTTGATGTGCGTACCATGTTTTATAGCAATTTAAGAAACGTAGACCACTTGAGAACTAAGCTTTAACGCTCTTGCCATCTTCCTTGATCTTTGGCTTTTATGTTATTTGCGTCCAAAATAAGTGCGGGCTCGCTCTCTATTTCACTTCAGACTTAACTGCATTACGAATGAATCCTTACTTTGAGTTCTCAGGTCTTTGTGAATCTATGTAAACATCAAAGCCGGATGGGTGCATGGTTTTTTGTGTGTTAAACTTTTTACCACTCTCACTCAAGTTTTCTGTTGTGCGTGCGCTTTCTAGGGAGACTTGGTAGGGCAGTCAGCTGAGGGGACGTACACATGGAGCACGGGTTTGGAGGCAACAGACGACTCTCACGTGTACTTTTCACCTGATAGAGCCAACGTTCTTTTCACCTCTGCGGTCGACGGTTGGGGGTTTCGCATCTCCGATTTTGCTGAGTTCTGGGCAGAGCGGATGAATTTGCCAAAGAAGGGTTTATTGAGGGCTCTTTGGGGTGACTATTATTTTACTCCCTCGTCTGATGGAGGTCCGCTCAGAGTAAAGGCTCACGCCAGGGCTAAAAACAAAAAACCTGTCTTCGTCCAGCTCATCGTCGACCATTTACATCACATTTACAAGGTATTTTCTCTCGATTTTCAGACAAGCTGAATGTATCGGAGTTTACATTTTCTGATTGCATCATCTTGAGAAACGCGTATCCCTTTCCCTTAGGCAATTGTTGTGGACGAGAATCGCGAAACAGCGTCTCATATAGCCGAACGCCTTGGTCTCAAGCTAGAGTCGCGTTTACATCAGCAAAGTGTGGACAATCGAACGCTGGTGCGCTCAATCCTCAGCGTCTGGCAGCCCCTTGGACCAGCCATTTTCCGAACCATTGTAGATACCTGCCCCAGCCCACTAGCTGCCATAAGTCGTGAAAGAGCCTGGTACATGCTGTTCGGGGAGTCTTTGGTCGCAAAATTTTCAGAAGGCGCAACCACTGCGAGTAATGGTGGTAATACGGTGCAGTCGATTTTGCGAGATGTCATGTGCTCTATCAGTAATGATGGTACTGAGGAGGACTATGAGGAAGATGGATCTGCTGTCTTTCCCGCTATCGATGGTGATTTATCGAAATTTGCTCGTGTGCAATTTTTTTTACTTGCTAATCCCCTCACAATCATAGTGGCTTACGCGTTTTTACTGATGGAACTTGAATCAACCTTCTTTTTGATCAAACATTATTTTCGCTCATAATGCTCTAAATATAGTTGGTTTTTCTTTTCTAGCCTTGGAGGCTTGTAGTTCGAATGTCGATGCACCTGTAATAATCTTTGTGTCAAAGGTCTTTTGGGCAGATAAACTGAAAAATGCCTTCTCTACCATCGTCTTTCCCAAGGATGTTCCAAAGTCGGTTCCGTAAGTTTTGCTTCAAGCTAATAAACTTATCAAAAAATATAACGTGATTTTATTTCAAGGTACATTTTCTTGAAGACGATTTGGTACATGATATGACGCGTTTTGTAAGCGAATTTTGGCCTATTGTTGTGCTTTTAAGGAAGGCGGTGAGCGGGCGTTTATTGTAGACGTAATCAATAAATATATGAGGCTTTCTATGGATATCTTAACTGTTTTCATTTTTACGGTATATTTCAGTACGTACTTTCTATGTGCTATCAAACTGATAAGGCCAGTCACATTGAATTCATTGTTAATTTGTTTACTTTGGTCATTCTTATCCCCCATCGTAGGCCTCCCAAATCGGCTCAGTTTCCATCAGTTTCCAGATTTGCAACTTCTGGTCGAATGGTCGTTCATCATGACAACGTTGAGACGGCGATCAAAAAGTCAACAACTATTCCATTTTCGGACACCGAGTTCGTGGCGCTTTCGCGGATCTATAGTGGTCGAGTGAAGGTTGGTCAACGGCTGTTTGTTCTTGGACCGAAGTTTGATGGAAGCAACGTGAGTGTTCTCCATGATTACCTTAACCGCTGCCAGTTGAACGAGTGAGCGGGGGCTTTTCTAATTTCATTGCCAGATTCCCAAATGCCTCTTGGATGCAAATCCAGCAGACTTGCCTCTTGGGCCTCTTCGTATACCCGAGCCGGAGGAGGATGATTTTACCTCTCTAGTCCAGGCTCGCCATAGGTCCTCCTCTTGCTCGTCCATTTCATCCAATCTGAGTTCCACGTTTTCTGCAGGCTCTATCGGCGGCTCAGGTCATCACGAAGACCAAGTTCTGCGCCACGTCTACGTGGGAGAGATCACTGATGTTGTGCAATTTTGCGGTGGTCAAAATAACGCATTCCACCTGAAGGACCCCTCTTGTCCTATTGATTCACTCAGCGCAGGTAACGTGGTAGGATTAATGGGCGCCTCGGTCATTACGAGTCTGCCCAAATCGGGCCTTCTTGTATCGAGTCTGCGTCTGGTCGCCACCTCGGAAGCACGTCGCGTTCTACCTCTCGCCGGACTGGCGATTTGGCACGGTGCACCCGTCGTCTCCCTTGCTATCGAACCCGCAAGCGCCACTGATCCGAACGACATGGTGCGTTTAGAGAACGGACTTCGACTTCTTGAGCGCTCTGACCCCTGCGCTGAGTTGACTTTCTCATCCAAGGGCGAGTATCTCCTTCATGCTGCAGGCGAAATTCACATGCAGAAGTGTCTCGAAGATCTCACCACATATTTTGCTCCAGATCTCGAACTGCATACTTCGCCCTTTTTGGTGCCCTTCCGTGAAACTGTCACGGAGTCCTGTCCACCCGCCTCTTATGTACCATTTGATTCTCTGGCCTTTGCCAAGGCGCAGTTTGAGCGAGAACTGAGGGAGAAACATCTGGTATACGACGACGCACGAGAAAATTGTGTGCGCCTCTGCACGAACAGTGAGGAGGAAGAGGCTTTCCTACAGCAACAGAGTGTTCAACCGGCAGCCGGTGTAGAGACTTCTGATCCTACACGCTATCTTCCACTGGGCATGCTCCAGCTACCGCACAGCAAGTCGCGCACTCGCGTTTTTATCCGTGTTACCGCTCATCCCGTGCCCGAAAACCTCCTTACTTGGCTCGAAACTCGCGCTACCGCCTACATGCACCTACTAATGCGTGCCGTGAAACATAAATCCTCCTCCTCGCGCCGTGCTCTCACATGTTTAAAAAGGTTTGAAGAGGAGTTTTCTGCCCAATTGGACGCGGTGCCACCTGAGGCTTGTGACTTTCTTGAATGGCACTCACTCAAGGGCCGACTCCTGTGTCTGGGCCCACAGCAGGTGGGGCCGAATCTTCTATTCTCCCGCCTCCGCTCTGGTCTTTTTCGTCTTGACACGGCTTGGGGCAAACCAATGCCGCCGTGGTCGGACGTGGCTCAGGGGGCAGGAACGGATACAGTACCAACAGGAGAGGTAGGCGTGGGAGGGGCGGTCCATATCCCCTTCCTGAGCTACGGCAAGGCCATTCTGCGCGGGTTCCAGGTAGCCACGGAGCAGGGACCGCTCTGCGCCGAACCGATGCGCGGTGTCGCTTTCGTGCTGGAGGAGATCTACGCTGAGGATCGCATCCAATTGCCCATACCTCGAATCCTCACATCCGCCGATCTTCTGCCAGAGTCAGAGACCTCGCAGAGGGTTGCAAGAGTGGCTGCAGAACTCGGGGAAGCCGTTGCGACTGTGAGCTAATCGTGTATCTCATCGATTGCGTGAATATTTTTGGTGTTCATTGACCTTACATTAGTCCTTTGCTAGAGTCCTTTCCTATCGTCAGGGAAGATTCTTCGAATAGCATTTCAGTGCACAGACGATCGCTGTTGTGTTAGCTAATTATGAAATTGAGTTTGCCATCCATACCGTAGTCTTTCGATACAATGGTGCTCTTTAATCAATTTTAGCGCATATTCGTTTTCATGTGATGTGTTGTTCGGTTTTTCAGGATTCGTAAATGTGATAACTTTGTTTTTAGCATGGTTGCTTTTTAAGGCTGTAGTTAATAATAAAACGGTCGATTACTTCTGATCCACTTCCTTACCCTTTTTGCGGTTTTGATGCGATGTTTTGTTGCGTGAACAAGTGGTGGACAATCATCCTGCTACATGAATAGGTCTGTGTCCCATCGTAGTTGAGTCACCATTGTCATCGTTGTCCCTCAACTGTAGAATTTTTTCCTAAATCCCAATCTCAGAGTTGTAATTTTGCCTCTCATCTTAGGCACCAGAACCAGTTGGGGAGACGACTGCAGAAAGCGATCCTATTCTCGCCGCTCTCAGGGCAAAGCAAGCAGCTATCAAAAAGCGGCAAAAAGTGGATCCCATTTTCCCCATGTCCTGGATGGATTTAAGAGACGATGATGACGAAGATAACAACGATGTGGATGGAGAGGATGATTACTCGGATGAAGATGACGATTGGTACAATGGTGATAACGACAATTGCGATCGAAGTCTATTAGATGTGGAAGAGGAGGAGGAGGAAGAGGAGGTCAACTCTGAAACAGAGGGAGAGCACTTGGTCAAGTCTGAGGTATCGTCTTCTTGCTTAACTTCATGTAGTAGCATGGACTGTTACGCTGCGAGTGGTGGTTAAGAACACAGTGAATGCCATTGTGATGGAATCTTGAAATTTTTATGCCTAAACGCTTAGTTTGTATGCGGATCCTATTTTTTTGCAGAAGAAGCCTACCCTTAGTGCGCACTTCTACTGGCAGCGGCGCAGCGACTATGACTGGCTCTCGGACCTGACACCGGGTCTCTTGACCCCTGCAATGGCTCGTGCATGCACCTCCGCCTTCATGGCCTGTCCGGCCCAGCGATTGGTCCTTTCTATGTATGACATAGAACTCCAGGTAATATCTATGCTCTCTGTGGACTTGCATTGCGATGTGGCTGTACGAAACTGAGCACATTTCTTGTAACTTAGCTACGATTTTAGTTTAAACTAAAGTTTTTAACCTCTAAATACTATCGCCAGGACATTAAGGCTTAAGCTTTGATTCCACTATTCGGTTGATGATCCACCATTTTGGTCAACCACTCGTAGTTTAATTAAGTCGGATTTATGTTGGCTTACTTACTACACCGTTCTATTTGGGAATATGGGTGTCTAATGAGTTTTTCATCAACGGTTCAGGTTTTTTTCCCTTTCGGATCGTATTGACATATAGCACTGCCTAGCTTTTTGAGCGTACAGGTTTTGGCAATTGGTTCACAATAATTTTTTTTTAGCTCAGAATTAAATGTATCTTAGCTAATATTTTGAAAACTATTGCACCATTCCATTCCTCATGTGGCTTGATTATTCATTCCATGGCTAATGGAGGCAGGCGTAGGTGTTGGGTGGGACAACCGATTTAACTTACAAGACTTGGTCGTATGTTGGGGAAATCGCAAACATAAATGAATTTCCAGTTGTTTGCCTTAACATCCAACACTTGATCTGAGTTGATCCCAGTGTTTTGTTAGCAGTTAATCTTATTAAAGGTCGAATTACAGAATAAATCCATTATTGGGTTGGCATTGGCCTCCCCCTCAGACTTTGCACAATCTATTTGTTGCCGGACCCATGGATTTCAGGCCCCTGTGCGAGAGCTGACGTTTATTGATTACTTCGAGCTTATGTGTGACCTTAAGGTCAATTTTACAATATTTACTCCTTCAACCTTGAATCATCGTTGAGTCCGTTGTTCTTGAGCATAAAAGGCGCTTTAGCATTATCATCATCATGGTTTAATTTGGGAAGAGGCGACATTGACATTGGAGGGTGTGGGACGAATGTCTTCTCTGTGAAGTGGGATTCATTGGCTCTCGATGGCGTGAGTTTACTCATCTTAAATTTGTCAATTTTTCATGTCTGTAGTGTCGAGGCGATGTGTTAGGTCGGATGTATGCGGTACTACGAAAGCGCTGTGGTCGGGTGGTTAGTGAGGATATGCGAGAGGGAGAAGAGTGCTTTGTGATTCACGCGCGCCTGCCGGTGGTGGAGAGCTTCGACCTGACAAATGACTTGCGTAAGCGCACCTCAGGCCTGGTCTCGCTGCCTCAGCTCCGACCAGGTGGGTGGGAGGTACTTGAAGTTGACCCCCTCCAGCGAGACGCCAGTGGCCATATTGCCATTCTCGGAGAGATGCACATCAAGGTGTGGCAACGTCAACAGGAGGCCATAAAACGCCTGCGTCTGTCGGAGCGTAATACCACCGCTGCTGCTGACACCACTTCCTCTGCTGTTCGACCAGCCTCTCCCAGTTCGTCCTCTTCCACTTCTGATAGTGAAGTGGACGAGGATCTGGCGCAGACTGAGAATAACAATCAACTCACTCGTCTGCGAACCTACCTTCGAGATGTGCGCAAGCGAAAGGGACTCAGCTTACATGAACAAATTGTCACTTCGGCGGACAAACAGAGGACCTTGAGGAAGAATAAATAATGGCAGCGAAGGCATGATTGCTTAACTCTGTGATCATTTGCTATTTTCATATCTTTGCCCCCAACGCCATGTGTAAATAAGTTGCGCTTTTTCTACCTTCTGATCGTTTGCCTTTTTGTTGGGTCGGGTTCGCTCCCATGTGTTATGTGCGTAGACATATTTATCAACTTGTTGTGAAGCTGCTTAATTAATAGGAAGTTCCTCCGATCTTGCCGCCTTTGTAGAAGGGCGAGATACAATGAGAACTTGGCTTCTGATGATGCAAAAAGGCATCAAAAAGCTCCTCAGGATATTCTTCTGCAGAAAAGTGTCCTACTACCAATTATCACATCAGGGAATGCTAGTAGCGCAAGTGCTTGGCTGCTGGTTCCAGTTTTGGTCAGCTGGGCGACCATGGGCTCCAGGCCGTTCTAGCAGCAGCATCCCCCTTTGGTTTGCTAGATATGCATTCTGCCCCAGCATTAGCCTTCTTTCATCCTCAAGGAAGTTTCGGGACACCAATAATAAGTCCTTACTTTTTGTGTCGATACCACGGGGAGAAAAAATGGCGCATTTGCTGTAATGCCAAGCAATCTTCAAGGATTTGGTCCCACCCATCAAATATCTGATCTAGGGCTTACAACACTCATTGCATCTGCAGTGTGTCCAATTTAACCGTGAAATTTTTGCATCGAGCAGCATGGACCTGTCAATCCCTGGAATCCAGTCTAGAGGCTGCATCATGAAACAGACTGCAGCATCCCGATGCTCCCTTGAAGTCAAAAGAACGCAGGCACCCAACAATCAGAGGAGCCGATGCAGGCGCCGTGGCTCAAAAGGCCAGCTCCGGCCGGACAGGACAAGGGGGTCGCGCAGTTAAACAAAAAGTACTGCACAGACAAATTAGCGAATGTTATTTTGCGACGATTAATGCAACAATTGATGTAGTGTATAATAAACCAGTCTGTTAAGGAAAATAATGTGCCCGAGTCATTTAGAGCATTGTAGTTGAGGAGGAAATGAACGCGTACCTCATTCCACTTCAAAAAACAGCCATGTTAACCAAAGAAATCACTGATGCAATTCTGATATTATAGATTTTTATGTTTTTACGAAATTACACATTGTTTCAACAGAACTGAGCAGCCGTAAATTTACAAATATTAATTAACAAACAGCTGCATTACCTTGAGAATTGGGTTTAAAGCCTTAGTTTTGTAGTTTGGTTTTGCTTATAAGTGCTTATAGATGCATACTTCGGATTTTTCCAGCTGTTACGACAGCTATCATTTTCATGGTGGGATTGGTTGATTCATAGCCTTCTTTTTAGCCCCTTTCCGTGCGCATCCTCGATGCCTTCTGGAGGCTCGTTTCTAGTTTCATGGATATTTCTGATGAAATACTTGATCGAGAGGCAAATTTATTTTACGAAAATGTCCGAGCTCTTGTTGTCGTTTTTTTGACTGTCTCAGTTCTTCTTCCTCTGTCGTACACTCTTGTCGTCTCAAGGCGGAAATACAAAGAACCGTATCTCTCCAAGGATGATATATATGTGAACAGCTTTGTAATTGGAATATGTACAGCTACGATGGCCCTAAGTATCATAATGTTTTTCATGCTTCCCCTATCTATCCTTGCCAACGAAGTGTTAATTTTATTTCCTGACTGTTACTACGTTCAGTGGATCAGCGCGGGGTTGCTGCGCACCTTTTTCGTGTTCGTCCAGATTGCATTTAAAGGAACATGTATCCTGATCCCTTTTGGCTTCTTCTTTTTATCTTCACACAGCGCATACACGGGAAGCAAGGCCGTATCTTCACGCTTTTTTTATTCAGCATTATATCTCGCAGTGACGTATCTTGCTTCATTCGGCGCTCTAGTAACTTTGGTTAACACTTTTGCGCTCACGCTTAGGTCTCCAAACCTCACCAGTGCTACCGATTTCCTCACGAAGCGTCTGCTCCGCGCTTGCTTCAATTCAACGTTCTTTTATTATTCATGGCCGCTGCAACTTTTTGGTGATATAATATGTTGTGTGGATAGCGCTCTAACATTTGTACAGCAATCCGTCTCTTATATTGGTATGGGACTTCTACTTATTTGCATCCCCAGCGGAATCCGCAGCATAATCATTCAAATGATGAAGGTTTCTACAACCCAATCTTTGCGTTCTCCATCTAGTGATGCCTACCTTCGACAATTGATAGATGAAAGGTACCGCCTCCAGCTGGAAAAGTGCTTGAAATATATTGAAAACTTGAACGGACCTCTCCGGCACTTATTTAACCCGCAGTTCGATAAATTGGATTACCAAATCCACTCGTACCCTTCAGTTGACGCCCATTATCACTTGTCTTCCTGGGAGTCCCAAGATTCATTCGGCGTAAATTCATTATCCTGGGATTGGAAACAAGCCTCTCCTAGGACTGGTCGTTCACTGCTCTCTTCATTAGCCTTCCTCATGCTCTTATCAGTACTTCTCGCTGCCGCGTTGTATGCGTCAGTAAACGTTATTGTATTGCTCTGCCATCTCCTGATGTCTCGCACTTACGAAATTGCAGAGCACTCTCCCAGAGATACGATCCTTTTTGGACAAGAATCGGCCTCCAAGTTTGGATTCATTGGTGCAAGCTTACAAGTATGTTGCACAAGTAACACATTGGTTTGCTGCTATCTAGACACAAAGGAGGTCATACTTTTACTAAATTTTCGCTTTTTTGCATTATCATTACTTTGATGGATGTAATATGGTATACACCAATGTCTCTTGAACTTTCAAGTGCAACTGTGATAGTCATTGAACCATCATTCAGCTGGGAGGAAAGACTTAATATAAACTTGGCCTTTCTACTCATGAGTCGATCACACTGCATCCACGCTGATGCATTTTATTTTCTGAAATAGTATCAAGAATGCTCTGCAGAGTTCCGATCTTGCTTTAGCAGAGTTGTGTTAGAGTTTTGTTTTTGAGAAGATAAGGCTATTCCTCATATATTCATGTATTCGCTGAAACTCACTCATTTGTAATGAGGTGGGAAAGTGTGTATTTTGGTGGACTTGTCAATTATCACAAATATAAGCCTAATTTCGATTTTTGTCGTCATTTGACATTGGATCTGCTGGTTGTGTTAAACTGGTGAGACTTCTGTGAGTCTAGATGCTGAAAGTAAGGAAAATAAGCCTTTTATTTCCTGAAAATGAAGGAGTTACATTCCAGCTACAGACTGTAGCTTTGTCATCGAGTAATTAATATCCTATGTCCACCTGGCTTTTGAGCTTGTTCATTCATAACTCTTCAAATTAGTTTGCTCTCAAGTGCTTTGGCTTGGTATCGAGTACTTCCGTTTGTCTGGTTTCTGTAGTGGGATTTTATTACTTTAAAAAGTTTCATTCAGGTGAGAATTATCTGCTGAAGATCAAGCTGATGAGTTGGAAGTTTGGATGTCAAATAATTTCAGTAACTTCAATTTTACAGCGATACCGAAACGCGTAGGTGCAAACGTTGTTGCGCTGTTGGTGTGACCCCTAAAAGCAGTTGGGCATCAACGCTTCCCCGTTCGCGCTTGCGCTTTTTTCACATTTATTACCCTAGGCGTCGTAGAAGTGGACTAGCCCGCCTTTCATGTGTCGCAGTGTTTTCCATGCTGCTTCCATTTCGTTTATCTATGACTTGTATTCACCTGCCAGAAATGGGGTCCCTCAATTTGTCTTCCACACCGACTTGCATTTATTTTTCCTTTGACCGAAGTGAGGAGTGAAATTAATGCAAATGACATCCCACCTACGTTCACGCCGTCTCCAACTATTGGTCATATCTGCGGTGCGATTTGTTCGCCGGAAAATGGACTGCATTTGTAACCCGAGTATTATTGTTTAAACTGGGTGGGAGAGTCTGCTTCTTTTCTAATGGCTTCCAAATCTTGTTTGAAAAAAATGGCTGAAATGGTTTTAAGAACAGCATTAGTTAGAAATATCCCCATTTCAAGTTGAAGACGGAAGGTGTTTTCTCTGCATCAATTTTTTTAACGTCTCCTTGGTGCGCTGGGAAGGTACCTTTGAGCCGTTTTCCTCATCCTACTCATATAACTGTTTTACGGGCATCACTAAACCATATTCCCGCCTGTGACCTTCCTCAAAAACACGTGCTAAGAGTTTAATGGTAATATTTTGCTTTACAACACTTATAAATAGGATCTCTTTGGTTGTTGATTAATACCAAAAGCTGATTCTCTTACTTTTGACCAAAGATTGGGTATTCCTTCAGAATAATTTTCGGTACTGGTTTAGTTGGGCCCACTAACTTGTCACTTTGAAGCACTTGTTAACCTCATTTCTTGCCAATGAGCAGATTATCGCACGTTTCTTTATTGCTGGAAGCACCATTTCCTCTTACCGAATTGAAGCAACATTTATTATCATCATATTTCATTTTGTAATCAACCCCTCTCTCTGAGCCACGATATAGGCATTACCATTCCTACCGCAAGTATCTGTCTCGCGTCAGTTCTCCTTGTATTCCTCCTTACCATACTATTTGTCTGCGAAGATAGGGACGGATATTTTTGCGATTGTTTGCATTACTTGTAAAGGGCGTGAAAAGACTGATGCAGTTTAAACATGATTTTCCATAAGTCCAAGGTTCGTATGCTTGGGCTACGGTGGCTTTCTTGTTATCTCCACGTACTACTTGCGCTTTCAAAAACGCTCATCAAGAGCAATTAAAGTTCCTCTTATGAGTTATTGTTTTGCTGTGCTCCTGCTTGGATTATTCCTTAATATTCCAGATTTCACTTTTAAAATGCCCCTTCTAACCTTGATAACAGGGATAGAGGTGTGGTTCACCATTCATTACATATTTCTGTCGTTAGCAGTAATGTGTATGCCCATTATAAATACTGATTATGACTGGCACTAATTATGATCAATTATAAGTAAATGATATGATTGAACTGTATAGAATGCATTGCTGTATGTATCAATTGTACTCAAACATCACCGAAACCTTATTTCTAGAGTCCAAGCTACCCTTTGCACCAGAACTGTGCCCAGTGGTCTTGAATTATCTCTTTGCTTTCAAATACTTAATTGATAATTTTGGTCCTTTTTTTTACAAGGCACTGATGGTGTCTTTTGTGATCTGCACCAGTCTGATCGGCTTCTACTCCCTCCCTTCGGTGTACAAGCACATCTATCCACGACCTCACAGCTCTAGCATGGCTCTCCTTCTCTTCAATGCCACATGCATTCTTAGTATGTCCTCCGCGGTACCCCTCCAAGCGAGTTTTTTGGGTCTAGCCACACCTTCCTTCCCTCCGGTCTACTACTCAACCCTAGATGGAGGATTCTGCAGGCCTGCGAATTATCCCTGCCTTCAGCTCTCTCTTCAACCTGCACTCCCACCCGATTCCACCCACTACTTCGACGCCTTTCAACCAGATGTATTCCCTTTCAAGGCGTTCCCAAAGTCTCCTAACGACCACGATCAGCAGCCGCTACACCGGGAGCGGGATCTTCCACGAGCGAAGGACTTTTGGACGAAGCGGAAACCCCCCACCCAACAGCAACATCAGCATCACTTGCGCACAATGTCTCTATCGTCGCCACCTTCGACACGAGGCTTGATGATAGTGCTGGTCTACAACCTCGGTTTCATTACCATCTGTTGGCGGCTTTTCCGACTTCACGTCAGGGACCTTGTGAAGGTGAAAGAGCAATTGGCCTCGGTGTGGGTGTGGTGGCTGGGTGCAGCCTCTTCAAATGCAACGTCACGCTAGCTTCTCACCCCGCTCCTCTTATAGAGACGTCGGCAGCATTTACTTCTAGGCATGCACGACTCTTCCTTTTATTTTGTCTATGCGTTTCTAGGTACGGTGGGCTCATGCTTCCCTATTATTTGATTGTCACCCTATTCCACCTCCCATTTTCAATAAAGTTGATGCAGCAGTCTTGCGTGTGCGTATTTTTTTCTGTGAATCTGGGGGATTGGATGTTACACACACAAGCACATAAAAACTGGCTGATTGGCTTGTTTTTCGTGGATTATGTTCATTTAGGAGCTACTGTCACATACGTACGAGTGAGTTATGATGGATTAATTACCCTATTGGACTTCCAAACTGCAGTGGAAAATCTACCAATAGCTACTAGGTTATTTCCGGGTCAAAACGTTTTGAGTACATTTCTCCATTGGAGAATAATTTGAGTGTTCAAGTCTGTGTGCTTCTTTTTGCTGTGGCAGAGTTTTCGTCCATGCTGAGAATGATTGAGCGACCTTTTGGAGGTGTAGATATAGAGTCTGTTAGTGTCATTGAAATGAAGGAGGCTGTTGGTCCTAGCAGCTGTATCAGCCCATGGTCTTGCGGAGAGTTGGATACGTTTCTTGTGCATCAAAAACAGCGGCTCAAACACATGTGCAGTAGTTTGGGGTTCGGTCTGAGTTCACTAAGATTCTCCCGTACCGCAACAATGACTGATGCACGGTGCCTGACTCATGAAAATGATGCGTTAAAATAAGAATCGACTTGACAGACTTTAAATTAGTGTACATCTTTTTTTTATGTACACATTGCTGGTGAACACGCCTGACTGCCGACCTAAAATGGCTATTCCGGTACATTTTTAGAGAAAGTGCACTTTCAGGCAGAATGACAATGCCTACAGTTTTTGCTTGGTATGTCATTCGTTCTTTGACTCCTGATTTGCAGATTATCTCTTGTGTGAACTCGAAGTTCGGGACGTAAAGGAGGTGCAATCCTTTTGACCTCCCTTTTAAGCATAAACATGAATTTGAGGATGGAGCTAAGTCTCAACTTTTTGGAGTCTGGTTTGGTACATATGGGGATCCTTATCCGAACTGATTCAGTTTCTTGCTTTCTTTAGTCATTTGCACAAAGGTGTAAAAAATGGACAATTGACTAACTATCGCTTTCAAGCAGTTTTCAGATGCTCATTACTGTCCTAAGGGCTTGAATCACTGTTCGTTTCGTAAGTGGTAGTGTCAAATAGTAAGTGGCACTTCCCGCTTGTTTATGCTTAAATCTCATTTTTCTCGCACAGCTCAGAAACTTCGCAGAACTTCTCCCGCAGCTGTCATTAATACCATTTTTGTGACATAGCCTTGCCATTATTTCTGTTGTTTTCCTCTTTGTGTGAAGTGGGTGACTGTTTACTCCGTTACAAATCGTTTTTGTACTGACTGTGGTGAGATAGCGCTAACTTACCTCGTCTGGCATTTGTCCAGTGTCATGCCCTGTACGTGACTTCTACGTGGAATGGTAAGTCCTTGCCTCACTCATTCACATTATTTAACAGCAAATAAGTTTTAGCTTATTAAACTGTTTCAAGCCAACAATTTAATGGTGGATTCGTAGGATGATTGTCAATCATACTTAAAGTTGAAAGCAATCATGTTCTTGCTCAATTTTTAGCTTGCTTATACCAAACGTATTACGTATAGGGAGTCAACTGCTACTCAAAATATGCGATCTTGTCTGGCTAGCATAGCCAAATTGGACAGAATTCCGTCGCACCATTTCAAGACGTCAGAAATATCTATTTATAGTCGCGCTTTGGTAAGTCTCAGTTGTTCTTCACCAGTCAACCATTGACACATTTTTAGAATTGGTTGTGATAAACAACATCGCTCTCCTTCATATAAGGGTTTTGCGATTAGGTCACCGTTTTCCACCATGTTTGCATGTAACAATTGCATCCTTCATTAGTTAATCCAGCATGAGCTTCTAGAGTTGCGCTTACAATTGCGTATGCTGTTCTCTCACTTCTGATAGCATCCACAAACTCACAGACGATTGCTCCATATTCAGTAAGTCCTGCTAGTTTATGCTGGGCATGGCACAAGTTCAGTTATTTTTTAGTCATCAATTAACTTAACTTAATTAGAATACCCGAAGCGACAGAGAGTTAAAACTTCTACAGGTATGATTATTTGTACCACAAAATTATCGTTTTTAATTGGGACGTTCAATATTAACCATAGGATGAAGTTCGGTTACTGCATGGCTCTTCTGATTAATGACCTGCTTTGAAGTTATTTGGGAATCAAATGCATTTCGCAATCTTTACTTCATCGGCAGTGGATCGACCTTTGGGTAAGGACAATAGAAGCTTGCGGTCTAATCCCAGCATAGCGTGGTCCCAAGTGTTACAGTTCCACACACCAACCCCTCGGCCCTCTATGCAATCTTGGGGGATATGGCGTTAGCAGTTCGATTCTCGCGCAGCGGTGGGAACGGCACTCGTTGGTCGACGCTGGTGTATGAGGAATTGCTAATCTTTGCTTTTTGATGAGTATCGGAGGAGGCAAAGGAGAAGTGGGGCCTATCTGCAGAGTTCTCTCCATTCCACCAGGGTGGCTCAAAGTCGGAGTGACTTTGTTGGTATAGCTGTTGCTGCCTTCGCAGACTTTCTGCTTCAACAGTGGCGGTGGTGGAAGTGTCTACCACTGGGGGACTCTGGATCTCCGGAGTGAGGGGATTCGGGGGCGAGAAATCAATTGATGAAGCTACTTCATTAACCGTCTCGTAGATGCTTCGCGAAATAGACCGTTGGGGTGGAATCATGGAGAGTTCCATTGAACATTTCTTGGAGTTTTGGCCTCCACCTCCATTTCATATAAAAGAAAAGTGCAATCATCAATCATGCAGCTTTTGTCAAGATATGGCTTGGATGTTTAACTGCATCACGGCGCTACATTTCTAGCTAATTCTCACGACTTTTGCTGAATTTCGTTTTCTGATAAAATTGATGTTTTTTAATTTTTGTATCACTCCTCATAGTTAGGTATTTTATAAACCTCGAGTTCCAAAACACCGCGTATTTGCTGGTGTTTTCCAGTTCAGTCGACAACATTTTCAGCATAAGATCATTAGGAATGAAGTATTATTGGATGCTTATCTGAAATTCAGTGTTATTTGCCAAAGTGAATAAGTAAAGTGAGTTAGTATGTTGATTCTTAAGACATGCATTTAACATTGCAATAGCAAAACCAAATAGTTGCAAAAACTGCAACAAATTCCAATGCCAGTGTAAGCATATGTTAGCATCTGTACTTGCAAGGAGGCTCCCCACTTTCTCGGCATGTAGTTCCCCAGCAAAATCATCAGACCTGTCTGTTCCTAATTATGTGATTTCACGTGAAATATTATGCAAGTGTGGTGCGGTCGTAGTGGTCACGGCGAAATTGGGGTTGAGATGACTGGGGATGCTAGGAAGATTGGATCCTCAGCTCTTGAAAATCCTTGCCAAGGTCTTAATGAGTAAATCGCAAAGAGACTCTGAATGCCTAGCCTAATTGCGCCTTACAAATTTATTTCAAGACTTAGATAGGGCAACGTTTTTTTTCATTTGCACAAACTGTATTCCGAGCTGGGTGAACAGTGGCAATGCGAGGCAGAATTCCATGGCTTAACCAAATCCGGGTTACGAAACCCCCGGATATGGATGGTGTATCAAGTCGTTGGATTTGGGCGAAGGCTGCTATTCACCGTGAGCTGGAGACTAGCAGAGCACTTACCGGTGGTTACAAGCGGTAGAGCATCATTGGGGAGGTTGTGAGTCTTCCGGTGGCAAAGGGAAAGAGGAGCTAAAATAGTTTTAGAATTATTTCGGGCATGCTGCACGAAAGCATCGCTCAATCTTACTTCCTTTTACATTTTAAACAATTGGTCTGACTACCGGGAAGGGCTAAACATAACGTACTAGGAGTGCTAATCGAAGGCTTTCGATACACACCGATAGGTAACTCCTATTGAAGCATAGTGCCATGACTCAAATCAAGATTTCAAGCAAAGCGTTGATAAAACACAGGAGCGGAAAGGGCAAACATGGAGAGATTGACCAGTATAATTCCTTTAAAATTACTTAATAGAACTGAACCCTTTTCTGTTGAAGTAAAATTCTCCTTTACTCGTCTATAGCGCAACGTTTGGGTTGTTTTGGACGCTTTACTTTGACCGTCGTGAAAGAAACTTGTTGCTCCTGTAGTCGCAACTAGTTTACAATTAAACGGTAAAACACAATCCACCTCTGCCTTTATCGACATTGACGTCAAATGAACCCTTTGGGTAAACTTGCACCCAATTATGTCCCTGTCGCCTTTGCAACAGACTGACATCTCTTGTGTGATGCTAGAAGTCATGTAAAATAAAAAAATTCTTCCTAAAATTGGGGCCAATCTGCCAAGTATTATGTATGGGTCTACTGCAGAATTTTTAGAAGTGCACAGGGGTAACAGTTTGGGTTCCACGATACTCTGAAGCTGCTGGATAGATTCTTGAGATCGAAACTTATCAGATTGGTTAGCTTTGTTTGGTTCAGTTGACATCATTAAAATAAGTGGGAAAGGATTAGCAGTGAGGTACATGTGCACTTTTAAAAGGTATAAAGCATAACAAAAAGTCCTCCAGAAAATTAGAGAAAAACTTTTTGCCAAAGATGACACCGGAGATGCTATTGCCTCGGCGTGGATTGAATGGCAAAATACACTGGTGCTAGTACTCTACGGACGGGAAAGCTCTGAATCGCCTTTGATGCCGTTAAAAATCAAAAAGCAAAATTTTTGTGTTTCTCATCCTGTCCTAAATACTCCCTTGTGGGGGTGGTAAAAAGGTACCTTTTGTTGATAGGTTATTCCGTGTATGCATTGACGTCATGTCATGTCATCAGTCGTGATGCAGTTATGATCTAAATCTAATTGATCGTGTCCAACCTGGTAGAGGATATTGGTAGCATTGGTATGAGGGGTTAAAAAAGTTTCTCCGCGGTTATTGGGGTAGAGGTTCACACATTAATTGTGTAATATTACACTGAGAGAGGTTGGTATCTGAAATTAAGACGCCTCGATCCACTTGAGGGAAGTGGGTTTGTAATGCTTTGTTTGCCTGCCATGTTCGCTTACAGACACTTGAGTGGCTATATTATCCTTTCCGGCTGGTGCTGGCCTTCAGGCCATGCCAGCTGCCCCGATCCCCCTGTTCGTCAAATGTGTGCATATTTTCACAAAACGTTGAGTGAGATTTTGAAAATGTGCACAATTCACAAAGGAGCTGAGAATTCTTCAACTAATCTCGACACGTTTTTGAAGACCATCTACCCCATCTGAAAGCGCGCTTCCTCTCCTGCATAAGTGGAATTTTTTTCTTCGCAGGCAGGAGGAGGTTTGGCCTAATCTCTAATGAACGACTTCCTCCATTCTACTCGACTGCAACGAATTAGCAGTAATGCACATCCTTTTGTTTCAATCGTCACGTATTGTTACTAGGCCCTATTTCATGTTCAAGGATTAGGAATTTCTGTCTCTAGGAGAGTCACAATTTTCCCGCTCCATTTTCTCCATCAGTTAGATTCACCTCACGTTTTCTCCCAGAAATAAAAAAGAGGCTCCTTGCACTGATAAAAAATTTCTGGATTACCGCAAACAGACCTTTTACCATTTGACTAATGATCGCCATCCTATAGCTATCAAGGCGATCATGGGGAACTGGTTGACAAGCTGATTGATCGAAAGACTAATTAATCACCAAATTACTTAGTCAAGGAAAATTAGTATCCAGCTAGCCAGTAACAGGCAGACTGCTGAAGGAGACTGCACGTCAAGCACACTGATACAAGAATTAGGGAGAAAAGGAGTCGTGAAAAATTAATAAGGTACTACTTACATTTCGCAAATGGTTAAGGCATTCTGCTCTGCATTACTTCAGCATCTAGGTTGGAACAACTCATTAAATTTGTCTCCTATAGTTTTGAATACTACTACTACTATCCTACAGGTTCTCAAAGTAAATTCCCTTTATCTTGCGCAGAGGGAATTAATAAGACGTAAATATCCTTTGAATGAACATGATAAATGGAATGACAACCATAGTGTGGTTGTCTTTCTTAAATTACCACGCTTCATTCAAATTATGTACGAGGGATTTTTATTGATAGTAGTGGTGGGACGGTTTCACGAGATACTGAAGGTTAGTCTGATAGCGCAGACATGTAGAAGGGTGCAAACTTACTTGATGTTTGTGAAGTCCTCAGCGATTTTGGAGTGTCCTCGCCTGTTCCTACTAGACTAGCCTGCCGGTTGCATGGGGTACCTAGACATAAACAAGGTGCGACTAAGTCACATTTAGATAAACCGACTATTTGACGAAGAAGCTGTTGTACACACTGTTTTAATTTTAAACATTGACGAGGTTAGAACGTATAGCGGAGTATATTAAGTAAAGCAACTTATTTCTCGGCAACTTTGCTACTAATTGAGTCACAAACAAAAAATTAGTCAGGCAAGAGATTAAGCTTTCTTCAATGTCCCTTTGAAGTTTGCATTCGCCAATGTCAACAGTGGGTACGAAGAAAAAGCTACTGTGGGAGACATCATCACAGGTACAGGTTTGCCAAGTCAAGTTCACACTTCGTGGACCATCAAGAGCTCGAACCTTATGCACGGGCGACGAAGATTTCCACTTGAGCTCACAATATCACATTTCTGGGCGTTTTGGCATTCTCACTTCCAACTCATTCCCAGTTGAGTCGATAAAATTAATAAAATGGTAGGTCATCACATGCCATACTGCTTCAAACATGACTTTCGCCCAAATTTACACGCTTAAGTAATGTTCCTAATTTGGGTTGGCATAATGTTCTTGCTTTCTGTTTAGTGCTGTGGTCGGTCCCTTGCGAAACTTCGTCCTACCAGGAGGGTAGTCTAACAACATCTCTCTCCATAAAGAAGCGCTTATGTCATGTGGATTTGGAAAAAGCGGCAGACAGCTAGTGTGATGTTGCCATTATGTGTTGTACAATGAAAAATTACCACTCGACTAATGGAAGAAATCTCAACTCAAAATTTTTAACTTGTTTGTCCAACCCAGATAAGCCCAACTTATAAAAGGGTAGTAGAATTGCTAATGGGCCGTATTTGTACTAAAAACGTATGGTAATCTCATTGGGGACATCTGCCAACCAGCACAATGACATCTCCTTAGAACAAACGCATATCTCATATCTCAACTACCGTTCAAATCAATCTACTATTGGCCCATTTTAAGGCCTAATTTGGATAAAATTAATATACGGCAAGAGGTAATACATTTTCTTCCTAAGACACTGGCAACTGTAGTTCACTGACCAGGGAGGCATCGGAATTCCCCTTTTATTACAGAGTACTTCCTTATAAGGAAACCAACCAGATCAGCTTCCCAGTGGCAGCAGCGGATTCCAAATGTCTGAAGGTTTTATTTCAGATAATACACTAAAATAATGCTACAACTCCCCTACATTGGACAACATTTTGTTATAGTGAGGGTGAAATCCCAACTGAATAGTTTTCCAACGGTTCCAGTAACTTTTCATATAAATTTCAGAAAACAATTTTGTTTAATTTTATCAGCCTTTTATTATTTGACTTATAAATCAAGCCATTGAAGCCTCAATTGAGGCCGACTCGGTATTTTTTGAGCTCTCGTTAGCACTAGAGAAAATCGTCTAGTGAGAAGGAGCAATTGCTTGAGGTGTGGGATTAACAAGTCGACACTAAACTTCTCTTATTGAGGAACATTTAGGGCATCGCGCGTGGAGGCTGTCGCTTAAGTTGAGATTATCAAGGTGCCCAAAGTTTGCCGGATGTTAACATCACTAGTAGCTGAGGTGTTTGGTAGATCAATTCTCTTTCGGTGTGTAACATAAACATCATTTGGCCCAAAGAAGTAATCTGTCTCTCATTTTAAAAGAATGTTTATAAATCGATTTGCAATTAAATAATCTCCAGTTTCCTAAAACAGCAGGCTTGATAATAGATCAACCTTTTGCATTTTCAATTCCAGAAATTTTGGGGTTTAATGGATCCAAATGTGTGTAATTGCATACTAAACCTTGCAAATATGTTTCGGTTACCAGACTACCAAGCCCTAGTAGCATATTTTATACTATCGTTCCTGGGTTCAAGCAGGTATAATCAGGAGAAGGTAAGGAAGGATACATACTTCTGCGGAGACAGAGAGGAGCGGTGTGAACGTTTTCAAATATAGCACCGCTCCCAAATCGCCGTCTGTCAGGGCTGTAGAGTGTTTCGGGTAGCGCGCTGCGTTCAGCAAGTTTGACTGGAGGACCAAAGTTGGCTGCAAAGCCGGTGAGGACGTTGGCTGTTATACCACCACCACCGCTGGTCCCCAAATTCCCCCCGCCACCACCTCCTCCACACTTCGGTCGCACTGCCTCCACAGGTAGCACCCGACGACGCTTCTTAGGCAGCTTTGAGCGAGCCTGCGTGTGTGAGTAGAACATTGAAAAGTTTGAGACTATCACCGGAACTGGCAGCGAGATGGTCAGAACTCCGGTAATGGCACACATCGCTCCGACTATCATGCCTACAAAGGAAAATGTGCTTTTCAACTTTGCTTCGGCGTTCACATCCCGAATGACTTTGGCAGGCGATTCCGGAAGGCATTATGGGAGTGAACCAAACCATCATAGGATAAAAGGATCGTTATCGCGGCGTGCACACTTTATTCAAATCACTCACTATCCATGAATGCACTGAGGCTCCGATAACATGCGATAACAACTTCCAGTAAGTCTGGTAAATCGGTTTCAAAAGAAATTGTCCATGCTGATGTTCAATTATACCAAAACAAAACTTATACATGGTTCACCTCGCGGGTGCTTTAAAAAAGGAGCATGAGGAGTTCCAAAATTTAATGGGAGGAGACTTCAAAGGACGAAGGCAACAGATGCTTCCATTGCTTAAAGATATCTTCGCCTAGCAATTCATGAAAGGAATTGGTATACGCTAACTCCTGGCAATAATTTACTGAAAGCAAAGTGGGAGACTTTAACATCGGCAGCACAATGTGTCCGGGATTAGATACTATTCTTCGACCAATTACAAAAAGTTACGCTATTTTACAAATAGAATCAATTCCAAAACGGATTTATGATGTATCACTTAGTTACGAAACAAAATCCTCCTACTTCCTTACTTCTCAAATTAGTATTTGACGCATCCGTTTGACTGTTTAAATGTAAGGAAGGCTTCATAAGGCGGCCTTTTCGCAATGGTTAAGTGCTTAATGAGCAGCTATTGGACAGATGACCGAAATGCTTTCAATTAGCCAAATTTTGTGCTTTATAGGTAGGGTTTAGAGAACATTAGGCTTTGCATTACTTAGAAGAGGACTTAGCTTCAATGGTCGTTAAGTATTTTAGAGGGTGGCTTTAAAAACAAAAAGTGAGCTGGTGGCAGGGTTTGATAATCGGACTAAAGCTAATGTTGTTCTTAAGGATTTGATTTTTGACAGCCCAAATCCATTTTCCTTGAAAACAGTGTCAGTAGCATCGCAAGTTTGTATGCAAACACACTAGCTGTTCAGCAGTTGAGTTTGCAATGAGAAACGCCTTTTATTGCACTAATATACCATTAAAATTAGTTTTCTTTCGACACGTTTATTAGCTTTTATTGTATATTAGAGATATGGGAAAAAGTGCATCGCAATAATTATTTTTGATTTTCCTGGTTTGGCGAGCTGTCAATGCTTAAAGGTTCATTAACCTCACATTAGGTAATGCGTAAAGGTGTCTAGGTGTCAAATTTACTGCCAAAAGTAGCCAATTAAAGGGGCTTACACAGCTCCTTACCTATGAACGCTAGGCGTAGACAACCAATTCAGCCACAAATTCATAAATGGATCATGGCCACCTTAATAAAAGCCTATGATTATGAATTTATGTTGCTGTCACTTTCCCTCAAAATAACAGCACATTATCCATCAAAACACATTTGACGCCTCTATAAAGTCAAGTAAACTCACAATGAATAAGCAATGAAGTGAAATCGTCAGTTAGCGGCACCAATATGGGAAATATGTCTATCAGTAAGTGGGTACAAGTGCCAGCACAGGTGTTACCGAAGATCACTCTAAACAGTAGTTAAAAAATGAATAGATGCTTAGGAAGCTCTCACCCAAGTAAGTTTTCGGTACCATATCACCGTATCCAACGGTAGTCATGGTGACGATGGCCCACCACAGTCCCACAGGGATGGAGTTAAAGTCATTGTGTGGGTTGTTCTGGAACCGCTCCGCGTAGTACATGAGTGCGGCGAATATGATTATAAAGACTCCGAGGAAGAAGACCAGAAGGAGAAGCTCCTTCAAACTGGCCCGAAATGTGTGGATGAGGATCTTTAGGCCCGAATAGTGGCGCGTAAGCTTGAACAGGCGCATAATGCGCACAATGGAGAAGAACTCAAGGACCTCATATTCGGAGTTAATTATGAGCACCTTGGCAAGGAGTTGATCCAGGTAGAATGAGAGGAGGGCGAGGAGATCAATGACGTTGACCGCAGAGCGGAAGAAGGCGAGTTTGGAGTGAGCTACGAGGAACCGGAGGCTGATCTCGAAGGTGAACCACATATTGCAGATGATCTCGATGTAGTCGAAGATGTTGTGCGCCCGTATAGACGTGCGTTCGATCATCCACAGAGTCTGCACAGGCCTAACGGTGGCGGTAGAGGCGGTCTCGGTAGTGGATGTTGCGAGTGAGGAGACGCCTCTTGGCAAACGCACACGTGCTACACTGTGCATGGCCTCGTTTTCATGTCGAGACTCCGGCTCGCCCAGGTAATAGCTCTCACTCACAAAGCTCGGCGATGTAGAATCCTCCAGAGGCATCTCAAAGGTTCGGTTCACCAGCTCCGGAATGCGCATTGATGGAGCCGTTTTTAGGCAGAATGAAACGATTGAGAGGATGATGAAGAAAACCGAAACAAATGCGACTACCTAAATAATAACCAGAAAAAAAAGTTGGAGCATTATGGGATAGCTTGGATTCAAGCCATGAAGATTTTTTGATTAAATGGTTTTAACGAGCCTACCAGTGGGTAAAAAAGGGTTTTTAAATAAAAACAGTTAGCTAAATTCAATTATCGTGTATTACATTATTCAAATCATTCCTCAACTTTTTCAGTGCCAATCGGAATAGAGAGCTTGGTTAATTTACGGACAAAGCATTCTGAGACTCTCGTTCGTCAGCTTTTGATAATTAGGCTATTTTATAAATATTTAATAATATTTTCAAAGATATTTACATAAATATTAGTGATTGTGGAAAGTTGGTAGAGTAATATTTGTGGTTTCTCTGTCACATGTGTCTGCTTTTATTCAGTAAAAATTCAAAGCAGTGCCGTATTATCAGTGAGTTCGCTCGACGTGGTTCTGCCCTTTGAGAAACAAACTTCATGGCAAAGCAAGGACAGCCTAGACCTCATTCAGCCCTCATCGTCATTGCCCTTTAATTTGAAATCAAAATAAGGTCAGGGTCATTGGAAGGCATTTAGAATGAAGGATAGATGACTGTGCCGGCTGCGAATAATGCACACAGTTCCAAGCCATGGGTCCGTAATCGCTGCCACCCATTCCATGCACTGGAGTGAGGAGTTCGCTGGGGCAGGATTCTTCGCATTTTAGAAAGGCTGTTCTATGTTTCATAGACTTTTTAAAACCAATGGGAAATGTTTACAAATCAACAATTTCAGCATTTGTTTCTCCCAGGTTCTCATATTCTCCACAGGTAGGTCTTTAAAACGGTGAAGCAAGCCAACTTTGAGTAGCACCGCTGTTGGAATTAAAATGCTGACTTCTGTTTGGTGGGATCCAAATTGCACAAACCCCTTTTCACGGTAGAAATCGCTGCTTACGGTATGAATTAGATATGCAAAATAAGATTGCGGCTTTCAGAATTGCAGATTTTATTATTTAAATATGAATCAGTTTAGTGGATTATCAAAGCTTCGATTTTGTAGACTTTTGTTTGTTTTTAATGAAACGAAGCCCATCAACAAGATTATAAAATAATTTCTTCCCAATCTTTTTTTAAAGAAGTGAATACAGAGGGATTTTTACCTTGGCATAGAGGGAAGAATAGGGCTCATCAATGAGCGCCCACAGTTTGGGTTTCCACTTTTGCCACTTCGTGAGAGTCCCACTAAGGTATTGCTCCTCTAAGTGAAACTTCTCATAGAGCTCCTCTTCCGTTTTTTTGTCGGTATCAATGTCCAATCTCTCCAGAGTTTGTAAGGTGTCCTGAGTTTCACGGTGCCGTGTGTAGGTCATCCAACAGCATGGCTCCACCTTAAAAACCAAAAAACTGCATTTGACCATTTCCACAATTGTCATCCTCTTAAATCCATTGGCCGCAGAAATTTAGTGGTGCTCACACTAGCCACCTATAAAAATTGGCGAATTTTAACCTTCAGATGGAGTAAATGTTGGCAACAATAATTTTTTAGCATTTTGTATTGTGTCAAAGTCGTATTGTGTAGTTGGCACAAAATTCATCATAATTCAAAACGAAACACAAAGAGAAGCTTACAATACAAGGCAAAATTTAAGGTCTATTAGCTCAAATTTTTTTAAAATGAACAATTCAGGGAACAATTAGCATAATGACCGACTAGACCTTGGAATTGTCAGTTCTGCGCATCACTGCATTAGTGTTTTATTATACGCTTGAAAAGTTTGTAATGTTTTTCGTTAAGACCCTGTTATTGCCTAGTTTTAAGTCAGTGGGCCATAGTACCAGAATAACAAAAGCGCTCTGATCATTTCACCTAAAAGGAGCCAAACCACCGGCGGGTCAATGCGGTGACAGACATCGAAAATAGGCGAGACAGGAGTGCAAATACTTGTCCCCAATGAGCTATTATCCGTCAGCAGATGACTTGCCCAAATTCATGCGCGAAACAGACAAGCAGCCAGATAATCTTAGGAGTGGTTTTGCCCTACTCATTTGCAGGCTTCTCTGGTAATAATTTAGGTAATATCGGAGGGGCGAGTGTAATAAGGCCGGAAACAATGGGCTACCAACAATCGTAAAAATTATGGTCTTAACTGGTTATGCAGAGTGTTCTGTTTCATTTCAATCCTTTTGTTCGCACTCATCCTTTATTTATCATATGCAGTTTTCAGATGGTTAATAAATTTAACAAATTTATTCCATCATCTAATATCTAGGCGTGTTGCCTGTTAGATCTGTTTTGAAAGGTGGGTTAATCCTTAAAAGCTGAAGTGGCCAGTTCTCTGTGAAGTAGACATGGACAAGGGAATTTATTTCGAGGAATCCTCGGGCTTCTCCTATCGCGCTATTTTCCAGGGCACAATTAGGGTAAAGTACAAAGTACACTGAATCATAGGAAAGTGGAAGGCTATCTCAAGGCGTCAGATTGTAACATTGGTTTTGTGTTACAAGAATGTTAAGTCTTCATGTCAGAAAAAGAGGTGCTCCAAATGTCAAGCATAAATGGCGATGGAGATCAGATGTCCACTTTGGAAAAAGAGGCGTCTTTCACCAAGGGATGTTCCGATGAGGCACTCTGGTTCAAAGTGGAAAGTGTCAAATGATTTATTGGTGCCGCTTTCTAGCTCTATTTACCGCTTACCAAAGGCTCAACGAGGAATTCATTATGAAATCTATCCAGTATTTAGTTGATAGGATGCATTTGGGTATATTGCTTGAATAATGCATTAGGTGATGGTAAAGACAGGTTACTCAAATTTTTTTAATCATCCAAACTCATTGATGCTCTAGTTCCATGGTCCTTTTCTCAGAGATATTTGGGGGAAGAAGATAACGCATCACTTATGCATTATAAAGGTGCTAGAAAAACTAGAATAAGCCACCTATGGACCTCGCATCATGTTTCGGGTCTCGAGACTTCATTTTCAGCCAGTGTTTACCGTGATGGTGCAATGGAGTAAAAATGCACAATGAATGAAAGAGCCTAAATTAAAAAATGGAACACACATTGTGTAGATGCCACAGCACGCGTAGACAACGAGGCGATATGGCGTTAGAATATAGCGATCGCTTGTATGATGATACTACACAAACTCCCCAATAGCGATCCTTCAAAACCTGCTTGTGTACCTTATAATCGCAGTCAAATTACAGATGATGGCTTATAGCCCAGCTGGCTGAGAGTGGGTAGAACTGTCGGTCCCTAATCAGAGGACTGAATTCGCCACTTGAGCGGCCAGTCGCCTTGATTTTCAGCTGCAAAACTATTTAAGAGGTAAGTTCATGATCATCAGTTTTCATTTAAAACTGCGTGCATTGCTAGCAAGCTTTTTGTGCATCAAAAACGTGGGTGACTCTTCATTACAATGGAAACGAAAATTCATTCCGTTTTCTATTTTGAGCCACTATATTGGCTCGACGTTCGTTTAAAATGCAGAGCATAAATAACTTTTGGATAAGTGTCCGCATCGAAGATTTGTCAGTTTTCCGGCTCTTTGATGCATCCGAGAAGGGCAAAAGGCATTTTAAATTAACTCATCTCCTAGGAGAGCATTCGACCCCCTAGTAATCAACGCACCGCTCACGTCGGGGTTTAGATGACTGCCTACTACTCCGCATCGAGCAGAAGGGTTTTTCAGCTTATTCGATTGCAAATTTCTGCTCTGCCGAGTGCCTTTGATAGCGAAAGCTGAAATTGCTGTGAGTGAAGTACCTAGTCCGCCGTAATGTGAGATAGGAGTATCTGCGTGAACTTGGCATCAGAAAGCGCATTGCTATGAAGGATAGACGGCAAACGCAGCTTTGTGTTAATAAATGACTGAATAGCACTTCAAGGGTGCATCAGTTTAGAAACCAAAAATCCGCTTATTCCGTAGCAGACCTTTGTGTCACAAGATTGTGCCAACTAAAGCCACAATTGGCATTCATAAATCCAGACAAAAATTTGAAGTGGCTGCTTTTGACAGCTTTGTTTCCACCTTATATACAAATTGGGGAATTCTCGTTGTACTTTAATTAAGGTTTAAATATCTTAGCTGAAGTTTTCAGTCACCTAGTCCAAGTTTACAGAACAAGAATCAATTTCGGTGAAGTCGCTTAAAAGCATGCTGTCCAGGTTTAAAATGCATATTGCAATTGCATTGCAGTGATGGCGGTTCCATTGCTGCTACCTATCTTCGAATCTAGTGCCAATTCTTGTTTTGCAATAGCTTTTGATAACTCCTGCATCATAAAACTATTATTTAAAAATTCTGTCCCAACACGATCCCATACCCATCGATGAAGATAAGTGTCGATTGGCCACACTTTGCCTTAAATTGCGACTGTGCCTCAATTCATCTACTTCCTCCTCCCTTCGGATACATCAGTTCATGTCTGACAACGCATTCCTTTTCGAGCCGACGAGTTGTTTTCTTGCACTTTAGTTGCAACATGACGATAAAATTGGCAGTTGGGAGGAAACTCAGCGATAGTCAAATCAAATTTATTTTCTTCTCTTCATTCGCTCAGAGCAGGAAAATAGTCCAGGTGTCATTCTAATTTACAAATATGAACTACCGACTTGGAAGGGCGTAAAATTAATTGAAGGTCCAACGCTTGGTAAATCCTGGAAACATCTGTCGTTGTCCTTTCAAGAAAACAACATCAAAATAGTACATCCAAGTCTGTGTGTTTCAAAATGTTTTAACAGAAAAGAAGCATAACTGGTTATGGAAAAATAATATACGGTCATTTTATGATCCAATTTAATCGAAAATAGGGAGATAAGCGAATACTTATAGGTGAAGGGGGCTCTGGTTTTCCAATATATTTCACGTGAAAAATGAGCACCACTAGACACAACCTGCAAATCTGGAAATCGTTTAGGGCTGAAATGGCTTGAACACTGATAAGTAAAAAAAATTATTCAAATTATTTATTTAAGGAGTTATTTTAATCATTTAACTTTCTAATGTATCGAGTAGACTGAAAATATTTTGATCCAATGCTAATGTCAACTAGCCTGTTCTGGTTTACTGCCGGATTCAATCAGGACTAGTTCAGCAGTCAGCGCTATCCGTTTCTAATTAAACATCATTCTGTCGGAATCTATTTAAAAAAGAGCACACACGTAAATGACCGAGGGTATTTCAGAACGCTTTTGTCTTATTCTAGCCTAAACAGATCGTAGAACCACGGTTACTTGAACACGGCAGCTATCATGTCGCCCAAGTAGTATTAAGGTTTCCCACGATAATAACGTTCACAGACTTTAAGGCATTTATCGCAAATAAAGATAGCTACCACTAATCGCAGTGCTTCAGCGGTAAAGCCAATAAGGAAAACTATTTATCACTTTGTTTCTTACTGCTCTATGAGAAATCTTAAACTTACCTCTACGCATTGATTGTATATCAGTATCTGGACTGTACTTTCTCAAGAAATGCTGAGGGACTGCTGGCGGAGTCCAAAAAACAGTAAATAAATATTTAAGCTTTATTATTATTTGGTTCATTTATTTATTTAATTGAGTGACTCAGCTTCACTGAATGTTAGAAAGAGTGAAACTTAGTCGCAGCGATAATTTTGTGGTTCAAGTGGGAATGTATTCCCCGTGAATGCTATGTAATGCATTAATAAGACCACAGAATGAGAAGTGAACCAAAGGCAATTCTTCCTAACGTGGCTGCACTTCGCACACTTGGAGATTTTTGCGTGTATTCTATTGCTTCACAAGATCATTCAATTAGTCTTAATTCTTTTATTTCCCCACTTAGAAGGTATAGCCTTTACTTTTCTTAATCAAGGTTTAATCGGCTTTTCATCTACCTGACCGCTTGCCGAAATTACACCAAGTAAGGCACAAAATTGGGTTATCAAAATATGCTTCACCATCCAACCCAATCACTCTCAGTAATATAGACGTTCAACCGCATTGGTGAAGCCTTAAATAGGTAAAAGCGCGGGGTTTGGCTGGGATCCAAGCTCACCGCACTTCTGACTCTGACTCTGTTGTCCTATTTACTAACAGTAACTTCAGCATGTGAGTAACTTACCAAGGCGGCCTGCGTTGAGAGTAGGTTAATAGTTAACTTTATTCCACTCCCCAATGAAAAAGCATATGGATTTAAAATAGGTAGGATGAAAAGCTGCCTTACGATCCTTGATCCATTCCAAACACACTGATACAGATCCGACGGCACCTCGGCCTCGGCCTGTTCCCTGTACCGTAGCTGTAAAAACCGCTGTATGAAGCTGCGGGTTCACTCAGTTCCAATATTTGAAGCCTATTTACTATGACGCCTTAACTCTTTCTCGAATGTGTCACTGCCTCAAAGTTGGGTGAACTAAAAATGTCATATTGGCATATTTCTAATTTTTACTGCAATGGAATCAATTTTTGAGGCACAAGTGAGCTAACTTATCCGATTGGCCCAATTGAAGAGAGCTGATGTCAAGTGTAACCACACACTGCTTGCTGTGGGTAGCAGGAGGTGAAGAAAATGGAATGACGAAATAATGATGTAGCAACACATTTTTATTAAGGAGTGCCTTCGCACCTCTCCAGAAATGTCTCATTTTTTCAAACTTAAATAAAGAATGCGGTCGAATAGTGAACCAAATCTTCGGAGGCAATTCAAAAATTTCACAACGCGATGTTGCGGTACTGTGACAGTTGCGAAGACAAATTTAAACAGTGTTGTGAAGAAGTATTGAGGTGGCGGCGAATTTGTAGTCAATGGACCTGTCTGAAGGAAGTCACTGCACAACTAAACTAGTGAAAAATATACCATTTCAGTGGCATTGAAGAGTTAAGCTAAACCTAGGTGAAGGATTGTATTTGTTCCGTTATATCTAATCTTCAAAGCTTACCACTTCACTACCATCTAGCACCAAGTTTGTTGGATAGCTAATAGCATTTCGTATTATTCAGTTCCGTGGAATAATGCTATAATTCATTCTGGAACGGTCAATCGTCGCTGGAAGTAAAAGAGCGCAGAGGACACATCAATTATGGCTACGTGAAAGGAGGATGGTCAAATCGGATTTTATTTTAACTAGATCAGTTTTTTACAGTTTTCAGTAAAAGGTAATTAATTGCAAAACCTCTTAGTATATTGTATTCATATTTTATCTTGTTTCATTTTATTGACTTACTTTATTTCTACCCATGAGTCAAATATGCGAATGCCACTTTCGTCGCGGCTACATCCGCTTCTATCACTTGCTAGTTCATGGCCGTATATTTGATCATACAATTGCCAAACATCAACTCCAAAAGAAGATGATGGTTATCACTGGGAGAAATACCATTAAAGAGAAACGGAGGAAGAGTTGAGTCAGCACGTTTCTTTCATTCTAAAGACCGATTCCGTTTATAAACAATTCGCTTTAAGGGAATTATGCGGTTCTCATCTTTTCAAGAAACCATTCTGAAGCTGATAGGTTTCAGAAAAAAAAAATATGAGGAGCGTTTTCGTACCCAACCCATCTCACAAGCACTTTAAAATTCGCTTCTAAGGCTGAGGTGGTGCTTATGATGTGTGGAGTGGGTAGCGAACAAATCATTTGGGAATGGCAAATTATGTGTTCATTCGCTTACGGTGGAGTACAAAGGCCATTCCCCATAAACAGCTGGTCGGTCAGTACCATAAAATCGACTAGTTTATGCAAGATGAAAGGAGTGAAGAATGAAATGAAAGCCTCTGAAGCTAACTGTCGTCTGCTAATGCATAGCGTATGCATTTTATACCTTTAAAAGATTCCACGACTTTCCCGGTCATTGCAGTAGCGAAGGAATTGTTTCATCTTCCACTTTAGGGAGACTTCTGGGAGTTTCTCCTACCATAATCTCGAGTTATTCGAAGTAAAGCGACACATATTTCGCTATTGTCACGAATTAAGAATCTCCTTCAACCCGATGCATTTTTGAGATGTTTGCCTTCAAATCCCACCTTTTAAGCCATTTCTGCTGCCGTGCCTAATTCTAAGTGCAATACAAAGTTGGCGACAAGCCAGAAAGGCTTTGAAATTGCGTTTTAATTCATAATGTGGACAAGCTCTCATCGCTTTGGGTTTTGCCGACGTTGTTTAAGAATTCAAACTAAAATGAGCGCGTTCTGTGAAGCAATGGAGATGTACAAGTTCGTGTGTATTGCGGCAAGTTGCTGCAGCTGACTACACCAAAAACACAGGAGTTTTTGCGATTGCCTACTAAACATGCCTCCTTAGCTAAGGTGAGCTATGCTTCAATGTAATGTTGATTTTATCAACAAAGTTTCTACATATTCGACAGCTTCAAAATTCTTATTTTAATTGCAATATTGAAACTGGAGGCGTCAAAGTAGGCTTGATGAGTTCGCACACAAACCTGATTAGAGTCGAGTCCCCAGAATTCTAGCTCCTCCTCAAATAGTGGTCCGCAGACATCGGTGGGATAGTGTAACTTTCCGGTTCGGTAGTAATTGAGAATTTGAGCAAAAACTCCGGGATGTCGGTCAAAGAAGTACTCGTTGAGAAGAGGATCGTAGTTGGCCAGCGCTTCTGTTAACCTCGACAGCCGCGTGGCAGGAATCTTCTTCAAGGTTGCCTTGTATGTTTCGTGTCGGATGCCACCCACATTTAAGACCACTCGATTCTCTGCGTCCATCGTTCGCACAGGTCCACCGACAAACTCTCTATTGTGTAATTCATAAATTAGACACCTGTCACTGGTATGCTTGCATTAGCTAGAGACTGAGTGCAAATCTTACAAAAATCCCGGATCCATTTTCTTTATCTTATGGATTACTTAAAAGCATGTTAGAATTACTCTCCTCATTTCTCATAGCTCTAAATTTCAACAAGTGGTAATGTTTTTCGGCTTCATTCTTTACCTAGGCCAGGGTAGATGGGAAAAATAAACGCTTTCACTTTTATTAATGTTCTGTGCTGTGCAAAGCCGTGTCTTTATCCACTATGCACTTCCCAAGTTAGTATGTTCTTCATCCCGTATTTGGACCAGAATACAAAGTGAGGCCATCTTTAGCAGGATTTGCCAAATCAACCCTCCCATTATTAAATGATTGCCCACATAAATGACCAATTTTGAGGTTCTGTGTTAGTTTTATAGATGCCCCTAGAATAATTTCAATTTGAACTGTTCTAGCCCGACTTTAACTCTCGGTTATAGTCCTCAATGCACAACATCAATCTCGGATCAGGGACAAGCATTGTGTTTGTTTTAATTCTTGTTTTCAAGCTTTCAGATCGTTCAAAATCCATTCCAGGTAATATTTTGTCAGGTGCAGTTAGCAGGTTCCAAATACTACATGGAGTTCATTGACGGCAGTCTGGAAGAATTGCATGCTGGAGCTTGAGGTGCTAGTAGGCGTGAAATCGCTAATTTGAGGGTTAAGCACCCACTAAGCGGGTGAGTTGCCTATCTTCCCCAATCTTGGAACTTTTAACGTGTGCGTGTGCACATTGCACTTATTCCGCACTTACAATGTATTTTGGTTATCGCTTGAAAGTGGTTGGCTAGGAGAGAATGCGCAACAGCTCTGCTTTCATAGTATAAATCAAAGTGGCCAAAGCAAATGGGTTGTTAATAAAGACTGGTGTACTTTGCCGTATTATTTCAATGTTTCATGATAGCATTTCTACTCATTTGTCATAAACAAAATGTCTTCCTTAAAATACACCCTCAATATCTGGATACCGGACGGCTCCTATCTCTGGGTAACTGCTTTGCTGGTTTAAAACAGATGTATTTTAGTAAAGATTTCTTGAAAAAGAGGGTGCGTTGAGAACGTACGACTAATGGTAGCCAGCATTGTCTTCAATCCACTTAAAGTGCATTTCGTGGACTTCAAGACTTATAAACTTTTAAGATAAAATGAAGGGGTTCAGTGTCTTAAGTTTGTTGCATAATAACTTCATCTACTAATTTTAATAAACTAAACTCGACAAGTATTATAGACGTGGATTAAAGTAAGAAACACTTTGAAAAGGTTAATTGTAAATATGGGTCTGTAATAGTCAAATACACTTCTAATGTCGCCTTTATTTATTATCTCTATAACCGAGGTCCTACTCACGAATTAATGTGCCTAGCACTGACTTCTGAGTTGTCAACAGAATCCATGCAGTATCTTTCAGACCTTTGTGGGTTCTATGCCCTTTGTATGGGATGATTTTTGGGGTTATTTATAACGGGCACTGAGGGCTGTGAATACGAATAATTTAAGCGTCACGTCTTGCGAAACAAAGATGCATGAACAAACAACTTAGACTGCTGCTTATGGCTCTCATCACAGACAAAATACCCTCGCTGCCCCCATAGACTTATTTTATCTTCCATAATACTCGCCTATTCACCTAGATTATTGGAGGAAAAGAGTCAGTTCAACGCTGTATTAGTTTATTGTTGGTGTCTCCCAATTAAAAGCTCATACTTGTGTTTGATCCACCATCTCCTCTTTACTCACAACGCACTTGCTTCACATATCTGTCTACCGACATGTTTGGTAACAAAAACACTTTCATTTCAGAGCCGACATTAGCCCCAAAACGTGGAAGGACACCTAAACGTTACCTTAAAAACGTAAATATCAATTATTCAACATTTGGCTATCCAATGCTCTCAACCTTTAATCAGCCATCAATTACTTGCATTTACCCCAAAAACAACAATCTCTGGTAAAAAAGGGTTGCCTTAATTAGTAAGTCCTGTGTTTTTGTAAAGTAGCGATTGATGTTAGCGTTGAGTCTGCTAAATTGCCGTGGCTATCCAAACGTCCTGGCCAGAATTGGACGTATGTTGGAACTAGGAATGAACTGAATGGAGCAACTTGGATGGTATAAAGCAGCGACAAAGCAGTCTCCAGACCTATGCAAAAAATTGACTTTGCGTTGAACTATAATAAGATTTAAAAAGGCGCGTAGCAAAACCCGTTTGGAGTGTATAATCTTATAAATATAATTTTTAGTTAAATTATTTTTGTTGAAAGTACCTTGACCTAATGCCTTTTCTCCGGTCGTAACGTTCACTTAAATAGTCAATCAGTCCATCACTTCCTAAACTCTTCTCTATTTATGCGATTATCACATTTCAGGGAGAAAAACCGTGTGAATTTTGGGATTAATGTCAAACTATTCAGCGTTCCGCGATACCTCTCGCACATTTATAAGATGCTCATTTGGGTGTACTTAAGTGTTATCTATTCAAATTCGGACCAATTCTACTTTATATACTTTGAAAAAAGCGTTTCCTTGTCAATTTATAGCCTGTATTTCTTCTTTACCACCATTACTTTTGTTTTTCGTTGACATCAAGCCTCCATCCAGTTTGGCTTATTTGCCAAGCGAAGTGAAAGGTTAGAGCTATCTTAGTTGTGCAATCAGCATGACATCGGAGGTACTAATAGTTGATTTGCAACCCGAGAGAGGATTCATTCTACAAACCGATTGTCTCATTATTGTGACAGCGCTTCCCGTTATTAGAGCCAATACTTTTGAAGTTGGAAAAGTGTACTTACATTATTTGATTAAGGTCTGCCATTGTAAGTGAGTGTAAGTGGTTCAACTACTGATGAAAAGAATAATCTCCACAGCTTATATATTTTAGTGGATTGAGCGAAACGCTCATCCCTTACAAGCGCTCAACTCTTCATCTTATCTGTGTGAGAAATGCTTCGCACGCGAATATTCTCGCACTGCCATAAAATGGGCTCACCCTGGTTATTGGTGTGCTGTCCATGACCCTTATCTGAAAGCAAAAACTTCTCTCCCATTAAGGTAACCAGCTTTTCGTCCCTGTGAATTGAAAGAATTGTGGTAGCCAGTGACTGGCGCTGCAAAAAGATATCACCTCTTTGTAAACAATATCCTTTTAAGTGCTGATTTTATTGACATAGGGGAGAATATGGTTTGCTTTACTCCAGTTTTTACCCGATGACTATGAATCGAAGCCAAAACTTTGCGGTAGTACTCCACCTAAAAACCAGGTTTTTCTCCCAATCCACCAAATCAAAAGACACATCTGAGAGAAGAATATTTCCGTGAATAATCTTTGCTCGAAATTCATTCCACGACGAAGGGCGTGGCTCCTACCCATAGTAAATGTTGTTAGGTTTTCCATTTAACGCAGCAATTATGCCATTGGCCAGCCAATTCCTATCCAAATTTGGAATATGGCTCAACGCGCCTTGTGGCACACAGAGGTAGCCTATCCTCAAATTTAAGAGAAGCTATCATTACACTACACTGAGTCCGCATTAAATCAAATTGTCCCACCCACACCAAATTTTGATGCAGTAACTCGCATAAGAGACTCGACACTTTTTTGCGCATCGTTTGTGGCCAATTAATTGTGTAATGAAAGGTAAATTGCTAAGATAACCAACATTGCATGAACTTGGCAGAGTAGAGTTTGACTGTGTGCCGTACAGCTCACCGAGAAATTAAAAGTTTTGGAAGCATTCACATACGAAGCTGCTGTACTGATTAGGTCATAATGGAAATTCATTATACGGTACACGTGTTATCTCCCTCCAGCACGCCAACAAATGCATATTGCTCGGTCGGCCTGCTTCAGGATACAAATTTATACTAATGTCACCTTTCCCTGTATTGTGTTTCTAAAAAGTGCGAAAAATAACTAAAATATTTCTGTTTGACCCTCCTTCTCTATAGCAAGTACTAATGCTAGTGAGCTGCGTAGAGGATATTCGTCGCGAAATTTTGCGAACAAGTACACCTTTATCGCTTGGTGCCCTGGGAATTGTTACTATTTTGAGCTACGGTTATATGGCTGGTAGACCCGTTGTAAACTTCGGGCAAGTAGCTCATTTTGTTTGTATGGAGAAAGAAAGCGATCTCAGGTGTCCCCACCCTACCAACAAACATCCAGCATTCGCAGCAATCATGAAAAATAAATGAAACAACCAGTTTTATTATTATCGTTTGCTTTTTCCTATTCAAAGCGTCTGAAGTGGACTTCATCTTTACATACCACAAGGTTAAAAAATGACCCTTATTTTGTGCACATAACTTTACTAGTCTTTACTAACTTTTGCATAGTATCTGCTTACACTATGCTATGCTGTAACCGAAAATGTTAATGTACTTAACTTCAGGCATGAAAATCTGTTTTATTTAAAAAATTAGGTCCTCAATTAAACAAATATAAACAGTATACTATTAACTGACAGATTGCACATGAAAAAAACACATATGACAGATAGTATATCATGTAACCAAATAAAGCAGTTTCGACTTACCAGAAGTGTACCAAAGATTGGTTAGATCCAGGAGAAAAATTCCACAAGTAACTGAATGCTTAGACTATACTCCCAGTCTTGAGTATCGCGCGGGTTTGAAAAGAGCGCTAATGCCAGTCTACATAATTGAGTTTAGAGCCCGATGCCATTGACAGCAGCTGTGGACAAATGTTCAGTCCCTTCATTATATGATACGTTAAATTTTCATCTAGCGGTTGATTGGCTCGTTGACCGACCAATAGCCGGTTGCGAAGTAGACCGTTGCGTCGCTGGTCTCTTTGTTCTTCAGGACTCGGGGAAATTTCAATGATAAAGCAGTTGATAATTGTTGCTTATATTTCATCCTTAAGATTTCAAATTCAAGATCCTACTTTTCCACCTCGACTGCATCCAAACCATGAAAGGATATTTAATAATATTAGACCCAGGATCGATCGTGGTTTATCTAGGTGTGTCATTCGTAAGACTCCAACCGTGAAATAGGGCGACAAATTTATCCTCTCAAATTTCTGATCATCGAGCTTTATTAACATCTACTGATGGTTTAATAACCGCCAAAATTCCATTAATTTTGGCTTAAATAACCATCGTCTGCCAGTTTTTAATTAAAGTACAGTTCCTCTTATTTAAAGATAAAGCCTTGTTGCATTACAATGGTTCCCTATCATTTAGTTTAAAGTAAAATTTATTAGTGGCAAACTATCAAACTCTACCAAACTTAACTATAAGTTCTCTCCTCCTATGTCTAGCACTTTTTGAATATAGGGGGACCGTGTAAGGTTTTTAGGGGAATAAAATGAGCAGATTTTTGTGACTGCAGGTCGAATAATTAACTATTCGCAAATCTGTTCCCTTTGCGCACCTGTGGTGAACCCACTGTGTAATACCCAAACGGCACTGCTCGAAAGAGCGTGTGGATTCGCCGTCCGCGCAAAAATGTCCAGGCGGTGCAAAGCCTTCAATTCACTTTATTCTCAATAAATCAAAATTTAGTATTGTTGCATGTAAATATTTCACCGAATTGAGTTTCGGCACAGTATTTTGAAGATCTATTGGGTAACATACAACCTTCGGCGGGTGTTTTTATCTTGGATTGCATTCAAAACTGGTGAATTTCGTGTACTCTACTAAGACCAGTATCCTTGTATATTTCCTCTGACATTCTCGAAATATTTCTAGTAGAGCTGGCCATTTTTGTCTTTTGCTTGCAATTCTTTTTATGCTTTTTATTGTTCCAGTCTTCTTTTAAAACTTCCATTAATTATAATCCAAATACAGCTGTTGGAAACACAGCTTTGCGTTTTAAAATGCTTTTACATCATCATGCATTTAACTTGTGTGAAAATATCATCCCTCATCGAACACTTGGCAAACTATTATGATACTTTGGCACGCAAGGAATTTCTAAAAATTACGATGAAAACCACATCACTCAACGTAGCTACCTTGTCTCTCTTCTCTTCCTTCTTAATCAATGTGACACCAGGGATAAATTGTGTATCTCAGTGACTGTTAACTCACCTTAACGAGGGGAATGGGAATTGGGCAAGTGCATGTTCAATTTAGTCGGTTGCTTAAGGCATGGTCGCGTGCACAATTAACTCGATTCGGACATTTTTTTGACTTGAAAGAAAGCTTAACTTCACCTGATCCCCAGCATTTGATAGAACCTATTTCTTGATTACCTTTGATCTCTTGAGTCTTCTGCTAGCAGCGTGTTCTAAGTTTAGAGAAGGGTGAGACCAAATTGAATGCAGCTCTGTGATAAACACATTACAACACCCATCCACGAGGCATTAAGCAGTTGCTGTATTGTCAAGGTTGCCCTTTGCAATTTTGGCAAAGTTTTTTTGAAGTGGTAGAGGGTTGGACTGATGGATGGTTCTAGCGTAATTTGCAGTACACTGCGTGCCTATAGTGATATGATGTGGGCGGTAGAAGGAGCCTATTGGTCTCCCTAGCGCGGAGAGTCCACTCCATCGCCATTCGTGGTAGAGGTGAGCATTCCTCTTATCTCTTAGCAATCCACTGGTATATCGCATATCTGACCACAACATCTGTGAATGCAAATTTTTTGAGAAAATTGGGATGGAGTTCACTCTCCAATTGCATAAAGCCACAACCACGTGGTGGAGGCTTTACAGCAAATTAGGATTTCATTCAGCTGATAAGATTGCAAATCTTAAATTCCCCGCACTTGTATGCCTCCAAATGGGCAACAATTGCTCGACACAACAATAATCACCTTTACTTACAGAAAGTCAATTTCTTCATCTCATGTCGACCTTTTCTTTTTGTTAAATTTTGATGATTTTCTTCATAACTGTTTAGAAATCGGTTGACGCGAGCCACTTTGACAGTGCAGTCAATGCACGCCATCGTATTGGGCAAAGTAGGAGTTCGTGAAGGCTCACCTTAAAAGTTTAAAATTCATAAATATGCTAATAAGATCAAACTTTAAAAAATGGTTCAGCGTTGTTTTTTTGTAATTTTTGAGAAAAAAAGATATAGAAGAAGTATTTTCAGTGTGAGCACCCCGACAGAAGTGCGTTATGCAATGCTTCCCTCGCTGAGGAAATCACTTGATATTTCCGAGGAAAAAATTACCACAAAGTACATGTTCGCCTCCTAATCAAAGTAGCAACTAAATCCAAAGGAGTGCTGCCAAAACTGCAACTAATGTAAAGGCACGTAAGCCGAGTCAATGACCTCTAAGAGTGGATGGATTTGCATTCACCGCAATCACTGTCTCTTAATAGCAGTACCTGTGTAAATTGGGACTAGTCCAACACCGGGCTAACGTTTATGAGTCAAAAGTGCCAGTGCCACTCACGGTTTTGCAAGAAAAAACCGGTGCAAATTTGCAACCTTTCTCAATGTGAGGCGTTTGCATTGGAAAAACTACTTCATAAAAGCAGTATCGACAAATTTACTTTTGAGTGTTTTTTTGAAAAATTTTAACCACACGGTTGAATTGGTGCGTTTATTTTGCAATGCGTTTCTTTACTATAGGCTACTCGTGCATCCAGAACACTACTGCCTGACGCCAGACCGATCCTCCCCAACTCATTAACGCTCTGGTTTTGCACTCGGATTGAGGTTTTCGATCACCGAACAACAGAGGCTAGTCTTAAGCCTGTAGTCGGCAGTGCTTGTTCTACTTTGCTCCGTTAGACTAGGAACCACAGTCGTGTGTTTGGAGGATGGTATACCTCAAAAGGAAACCCTCTCACACCAAGTTATTAAAGTTTAAGCTATATAGTCGCCGAATTAAGACAGTAGGTGAAAATTAGAAGGTGATTAGGTCTCCTCCACTCTGGCAAGTCGGATTCTCGACTTCAGCAAAGGCAATTTAAGGGGAATCAGCCATTATTTTTAGTTATTATAGACGCAAAAGTAAATGGGCAAAACACTATCCATTTTTGTGCACCAGATACGAGCAAACTTCCTCTTCATTAAACTAATAGCCACTATGGTCTCTCAGTGGCGATCAATTGATGCATAAACTTTGGTAAATACATATTTTTTTTCATTTGCATTGGACATCAGTTGATTTCAATAGAGATTACCACTGTAGCGTTTATGAGTCTTGGATCCCTTCCAGTTTCCGATGGCGCTGTAACATGATCACTTTGCCTCTTATATAAGCCCCACTGCACAGAAATGCAGTAGTCTTTAAGATTAACTTTTTGGGTATAGTGCGCAGAACTGCGCAAATTCACATTCAAAAGCGCCTAATGTGGAGTGGTAGCTCCGACAGACTTAGTAAATGCATGATTATGAGTATTATACTGATTACTTCCTTCACTAAGTCACGCTGTGATGGCTTAAAGGATTTGCTCAAGCTAGTATGAGTTGGATAAAAACTTGGTCCTCTGCTAATTTTTGGTTACCCTTTGTTGGAATATTTGAATAAATTATTCATTTCCACGCAATATAAACTAGAGCAGCTTTGATGATCCTCGGCAGTTTAGGCTAAACGGTTTATAGTTTCGCAGTTTCTCAAGTCTTCATCATCCGCATCAACTCATTCGTTGCAAATCAGTATTCCTTTTGGGGAAAATTTTATTCAATCAATTACATTTCTTTTGACGTTATTGCTCACTAACGATGCGATTCCATAAATCCTGCCTCTGAAGATAATTAATGCCTGTAAAAGTTTGTAGTACCGCCACCCTCGAAGAGTACACGGTATGCCAAACCGACTTTTAACCAAAAAATGCCTTGGATTAAGATTTTGGTAGTGCGTTGGCTGATTACTTAGTCACACTTTGTTGGGTTTACTTATGCATGTGGAAGGCATTTGGAAAGGAAATTAATGCCCCCTTTTAGACAAGAGCTTCCCCAAAAATTTGATAAACTCTGATGAAATCATATTGGCAAAACCTAACTGTAAAAGAGATGCTTTGAACAGTAATAATAAGAAGAAAAATGCCTCAATTTACACGTTTGTTGCTAAAAGCAGTTCTGCCTAAGTTGCATAAGACATTGTGAGTTTGATGCGACTATTTTCCGTTTAACGATGACAACCCTTGATGGGCATTAAACTGACACACTTTTTGAGTTCCATTGTAGTGTCTTCACATTCAAAACATCACTATAACATAAATGCGCACCTCTTAAATCATGTCTGTTTGTGCCACCTTTTCTAGGAGGACTTCACGTGATAACGGCGGGAGCGGTGGATAAATAACACTGTGGCCATGGAAACATGAGTTAATTGCATTGCCCATATTGAGTTGACGCCAATTATCCGTTATCCCACTGTTGTGAGAATAATACAAGCTAGTGCATATGCATGGTTTAATTGGTAAGTACCCAAACTTCTGGGATTCTTCAAAGCCTTAAACTACCACAGGCACGTATGAACATGCGCTAATATCTCACATTCCATTACTAATCCTCCATCGCAAGTTCACCTCTCTGCTTATTCGCAGAGAATTAGAGGTTTGATATGCAAATAAGTGTGAAATTACGCTTCAATTTCGTATAGAGACAAATTCAAATAAGCCAAGTAGGTATCCTTGCCTTGGAGCACTTCAAGAGTTCTCTAAACTTGTAACAAGTCAGTCATAAGAATGTACAGTATTTATCAGACCATTAGCATGCTCTTAGAGTCATTATGCTGAGTGGAAACACAACCCGCGAGGACTGATGGGCACGCGCCCATGAACAAAGCAACCAGCTCCCCCAGTCCTGCTCTAGGCTTAAGCCAACATGATCAGCGTTTTTGCACAATGCCTATATGAAAGATTATTTTGGTCACTTGAGAAAGAGTGATACACGTTTTTTGCTACTGCCTTGGCTTCTGAATCGAGAGAGACCACCCCAACGCTATCAGAACAATGATAACTTGCAGTGATAAGGCATCGGAACACACGAAACTCATACCTGATAGAGAATCATCTAAAAATAAATTGGCGTTTAAAATATGCGATAATACCTACGATAACAACACAGCTTCCAAGTTAGACACTCCTGTCGCTATTAAATTGGTACTATTTCCCTCGAATTTAATGCTATGAATCACTGAAAATGATCGTGGACAGGCGCCATGGCGCTGAACAAGCCGTCAACACCATTGGTAGCTTCCATCACAAATTGTACGACATTCTATAAGCAGCTCATAAGTGTGCTAATTGCTAATTTCCACGCCTACCAAAGGGGCACATCGAACGATTTAATCTGCCCAACAAATAGTCATATTTACCCGCGCAACATCCTTCAAGACTAGTAATATAGCAAAAACGCAGTACATGCAAGTCAAAAATGAAACCCACAAAAAACTCAGATTGGGGGCAAGTCACCCCACTTTTCATCCAACTGATAGGGAAGGAAGGTACTAGAAGGCCTAGTAGTATAAGTGGAATTTGATTGGTTAACCACACAAAACAGACCAAAGTTGTTTAGAAAAGAGTAAATGGCCAAAACTGAACGCCCCTCACCGTACTATTTGTAGGTGCTTTGAATGGTGATTCAGTCAACTAGTACACAAGAATACTATTTCAGATATCACTGTTACGTAAATGTATTGCAAAGAAGTGTGAGAATCGCCTCTGAGTGATTAAATTCGAACCATTAGTTCCCATCGACACTTACAGGTTTTCATCAAAAAACGCTATGCCAAAATTAAGATGGTTTTAAAAGTGGCTCATGATAGAGGCACACAATTTCTAAGAAAAAGCATTTTAATCTTTTCTCAACCCCACCAGATACAATATTAACGACTGCCCCGGGAGAAGTCGATTAGTGAGGCCAATTACGCGTTTAGGCAATGGAGAAATGGGAAACCTGACCGAAATTAACACAAGTAATTGAGAGAGGGAGATCACTGATCATTAAGCCACCGTTTATTTTAACAAATCAAAAAGACAAGAGGAAGGGGGAGGAGCGTAGAGTTGGGGTGAAGAGGGATGGAGACGGGATCAGAAGAGGGCAAATGTCGCTTGCATCACTAGGTCTCTGACAGGCTGAGCATCACTTCTCCTGGCGTAAAATTAGGTTAGGGGGGTCCGCGTTCAAGTATGTACAAGCACGCACGCACACCCACACACACACACACACACACACACACACACGTCGGGATGCACAATGCGAGAACGAGACTCAGTTCGTATCAGACTCAATTGCGAAAAAAGTGGACTGATTCGAAGAGTGAGTGATTTGGGAGCCCAGGAGATGGTAAGCACAGTGAGGTGAGAAAACCTGAATGATGCAAATACAGTAATAGATGAGAGAGCAAGGTGGGGAAGTGATAGATAAAATCACAGTTGCGGTTCTGTGGTAGGAGAGGTCATATTGCACAGGGAGGGTGCGACGTGCAGACACCTGTCATGATTTGTCGCTTCAAGTGCGGCGTATGGAGCTCGGAAAAGCACAAGACAAAGCCGACACAAAAAATGGCTAGAGTAAAACAACGTTTTCTTAAATAAATCCTACACAGATGGATGAATGGTTGAGGGGAGGCAAACTGCATGAACCTGTGTCGGTGGTTCCGTCTTTTCCCCTGCACTTTGTGAGAGGAAGAAAAAGAGTGAATGGGTCGGTGAGCTGGCAGGTGCTAAATCGTATAATGGAATGTCATCGCCTTCCTGTGTATGGTGTGAAAGTGGAGGCGGCAGTCGAGAGTGTGAGCAAGAGGCCTGCCGTCACGCTTCGGTTCAATGACCTAAAAGACACGAAAATGACATCATCACATCCAGTTGCCTTAAATAATTATCAAAAAGCCAAACTATTGCCCTAAAAAACCAAGCATATTTCATCTAAAGGCATCACAACTTCGCATTTACACGGGTGTGGCCGAAAACACCTCTTGAAAACATCCCTTTGGTGGTGAATCTAATAAGTTGTGCAAAGACAAATTTGAGACTTCATGTTGTCCAAATATCGTCACTTTTAAACTGACAATTGCAATTATCAAAGATAAACTAGTTATCCGCAGCTGAAGTGCAATGTTGATGTGACAAAACTGTCAAGTTGCGAATCAATCTGTTTTGCCGTTACTTTTCATCATTTCCGTTTTCGGCTCAAGGCAACAGCGCCTGGGATGGAAGGAAGTCATTAAATTCCGCGTTGCCCTCATGCTAACCAAACAAAGTTGGGTTTGAGAGTAGACAGCGCAAATGACCCGATGCAGAAAAAAAACTTCCCCAGAGAGGCGGCGATTTTACCCCACCACTGTACTATTTCATTCCTTTTTGTTTCCCTTTCATTTGCAAAGTATTTTATGTTCCCGTTATTTTGAGGGCTGATGAGAATGGCTAGAAGTTAGAGGCGCTGCCACTTAGCGTCATATATTCCGCCAAAACCAGCAAGGAGTCCTCCGAAATCGAAGTTTCATTAATACTTGACAAAAGTAGGACCTCAGATCATTTGAAGTTCATCAACCCTATCCACCGAAATCGCGCTTATTTGATTATTTCGAGTCGCAAAAATGGAAACTCGAGCCCCGAACAACAAAAGGAGGAAAACACACGCTTTCTATCAGCGAAGCTAATCCTCAGGCAGCGAGGGATTGAGGAGGAAGTCAGGTGAAGGAGATGAGGGAGAAGAGGAAGCGCCAGAGGTCACGGCAGCGGCAGCTCCATCCGCGTGACTGTGATTGGCAGATAGGGGTGCCAGCTCAGGTCCGCTACCACAGTCAATGAATCGGTCCTCGAGGGTGAAATCATGCAACAAATATGGTGTCGGTGTTACTGGCCGACGGTCCGAGGGAATCGCTACCTGTAAGCGTGAGCCTAGTTAGTGTAAGCCGGTTAGTCAGCCGGATCAGTAAGCAAGTGGAAAGACAGACCTGTGAGTGGAGGGTAAATTGAGAGGCCCCAATAGCAGCTTCGGAGCGCAGAGCTGTTAGTGCATGGCGTGACTTACCACCACCACCGCTGCTGCTGCCGCTGCTACTGTTCACCATGGAGGGCAGTGGGCTGGCAGAGGGAACAGCAGTTGTAGTAATGATAGTTGAGGAGGAACCAGTTTCGGCGACGGTGGTAGTAGTGGGCAGAATGGCGGGTACCACAACTCCACTCGATGCGTCTCCTGCTACGCCGCTACTCGCCCCCAAGCCGGGCTCCGTGTGGCGACGGTTGACTTTTCGTCGTTTCCGCTTCTTCAGCATTGTCGCCTGGTGGAGTTAAAAACGTCTATGAACTTCCTCCACACAAAGTGGGATCTTCGCATGGCAGCAAGCAAGCCCCTCACAGCTCCAGTATATTATTGTATGATGAACTAGAAAATGGTTTTTTCTCCTTAACAGAATGAATTAACTCCAGTTATTTAAACACACTTTTAAAGAAAAGCTGAAGGGTTTATAAGTGTTTGTACACCACAACCGATCACTGTCTCCAATAGCACAGAATCTACCATGGTTTTAAAATAAAACTGCTGAAAAAAAGCTTTTCCTATACAACTCACGGATAAAAAGCAAAGCAAGTATAGTATAATTTAGGAATGGAGAGAAAAACTCGATGCTTTTAAAGCGCTACTCTCTTGAATGAAAATCTTGTTACATCGTCACCATTGAGTGGACTCTAATTTGTTCTTGACAAGAGACTAAAATGAAATATTAACCTAGCTGAAAGCCAGTTTAAAAAGAAAGTAATGTAGAGGTTTTAATACTCCCTGTAGTAAAATGTTCGCCCGCTCTGTATTGTGGGATGGAAGAGGAGCAGAATATAACAGATTTTAGTAAATGGTTTCAAATTTCCGTACAAAGATATTTAATGGATTAACAATTAAATATGGGCAAAGAGAATTTGGAATGGATGTTAAATATGAGCTAATTCAATTCAACGGGTAGCATATCACGGAGACCTGAAGTGTATATAGCTAAGTTCCGTTGTCAGAGCATCATTTGTAGAGTGTTGCGACAAGCCATAAAACAATCACTGAATTCACTCGTAATAACTTGAAATTTCAACTGAGTTTTGGTTTCATAACACTAGTCATATGAATTGATGTGGATTTCGAAAATGAGTGACGCGTACAATACGACCTCCGCGATGACACAAAAATCCATTGTGACTGTATTCCAAATTACTCCAGATATGTGAATATGTATCTAGGTAATTTCAAACGCTGCATATTATTTCATTCCCAACTCATCTGAAATCTCGAGAGTCACTTTTAGGTTTGAAGAATAAAAGATTGCAGTACGATAAACGGCCCTTGGAAATTATATGACGCCCAGAAATACTTGTTTAAAAACCTCAAAATTAAGGTATAAAAGAAACAACCAGAAACAAAATGGCACGGGTGTCTTTCAAGTACGAGGCCTTTTGAGTAGATGTGGGCACCAGAAAACGGCTCCATTCTACCAAGTCGTAAAGACAAATTAAGCTCAACTTTACTGAGACAAAATAAATGCCAAGTCTGGAATTGACAGCGGCCGAAGTACTGATAGCAACGTGTTGGCACATAAGAACAATGCTAATCAATCTTCGCATACAACCACGAAAAAGTACTTGAATTTGGCCTACCTATATTAAAGTGAAAAATTAGTTATCAATTTGGAATAGCTGTCACCGTGCCAATGCTCTAACCGCCTTAAATATGAGGCCATATAAGGAAGGCATTGCAATGCGATTACCTTTAAGGCTGAGCGTAGAACAACAATCTGCCCTGGTGATTGAATCCACGGCTCGCCATCCACTTGGACGGGGATATCTGACTTCAGTGTGATTCTTATCTAAAAAGTGCAATTGAGCACGCCTGGGTATCGTTACAATAGCAATAGTAATGATGATGAGGAGAAGGAGGGATGCGGATCCGTGGACCATTCTGTCGCGTCACAAAATTGAGATACGCCATGCCTGTGAAGCACAACATAAAGAAGTGTGAACAGCTAAAAATGCGACGGAAGGTGCTCGATAGAGTTGGATAGAGAGTCTAGTCTGTTTCGCCTTGCTAAAGACTATTAAAAAAACACATGGGTAAAATTTTCAGCTGAGGAGCAGCATAGTAGCTTAAAGGAGGCATACATTCATAGTGTTAAGCTCAAAGCTTGAACTAGAACCCTATTGGGAAAGATGGTGGACTATAAAAAGTGCACTTTCAAAGGAAAATGTCTTGACTCATAAGAGCTTACGTGTCCGCCCTGGGCGAGACGCGTGCCGGTGCGGAGGCCGGAGAAGATTTGGCCCATATGAACGACACCAGTGACACCGACAACCTCAAGGAGACCGTCGTAGTGAGTAGGCTTGGCAAAGGCCTCATCCTTCTCCACGCCCCATGGATTGGCGCCTGCACCCCAAGAGAGGATATTGAGGATGATAATACCTTCTATGGGAGGAAGATCTAACTGCCGGCCGTCCACCTCGATGAGAACATTCTGGTGCAGATCTTTGCATTTCGTCTGGTTTACCATCTTCCGCAGACCCATCTTGAAGTACACCGACTTGTTATGAATTCTGAACATCAAGAAAATAGGCAAAAGTCAAACACAATTATAAACAATGGGTTTGGGCAGAGCCGATGTTTACTACACATAAAGTAGTTCCCCATAATAGATAAGCTAAAGCTATCCCTTTGTGCTTTGAAAAGACTCTGCAATGTTCCGCTATGACCTCATAGTTACGCCTCTCGAGAGAATTAGTATATGACAAAGTTACGCGTTCATTCCGACTTCAAGCCGGGAGAAAATATACCTCAAAACGGAAAACAACTAATAAGCCATGTTGAATAAGCCAACGCATTCATAGATGCTTCATCCCCGCTAATGAATACTAGAGAGCCAAGTAATTCGAAGAAGACTTGATAAAGGACCAATTTTATGAAATTAGCAGATGAGGTGCACAAAATTATGCTTGAACGCCAAATTTTTCCGCCAAAAAAGAGCTAACTTTGGAAATCATTCTAAGATTTCCATTTCTAGCCCAATTTGCCACATAGAACCTTATGTGAGAAAACGACGGGAAAAGCAAGCCATGCACTGAATTGGTATCAGCTCACGCTTTTAAGCAAAGCTGGTGGCAAACAAGGCGAAATTATTAACTGTGAAAATGTCATGGTCTTCCATGCTACTTTCCGATTAGGCCACCATTCCCTTTTTTTTCGCAAAAAAACAAAGCTTCTGAAAAGGAATATGCCTCCATGAGGGTCATGTTAATTCTAAAGCCAAACGACCCGGTACCAGCCTAAAATGTCATTCGAAAGTTACTTGAGCCTACCTTTAAAAGCAATTACATTGGTTTAAATACAAAATATAGAACGAAAAGCAAGTGGATTGTATGCTCCTTGGTATTAGCTCTGCCCAATACAGCTTGCAGATTGGATTAGGACCAGAATATTCCCTGCATAGAAGACGGATAGGCCTAGAATCTAATAATGGGCATTGCAACAAAATCCATTCAAGCTAACAAAATTGGGATAATGAGATTTCTCAAATTTCCTCACAATTCCTACTTCCAATTCTCCATTCAAGAAAGCATCAGTGGACGATCGTTGCCTATGAAAGTATTTTCTGCACGCTGATCGCATAACGAAGACACGATAGTGGCAAGAAGTGTAGAAACCCTACAGCAATGCTAAGCAGGGGCATGTTCACATCACCAGTCGAAAATGGTATCTATATATTAACTGCCACGCCGTAGCGTCCCAGGCTTTCACTTCAGGAGGAACCAAATTATTCCTTGTTCATCAATTCCTGAACACCAATTTTGTCGTTTACACAGGGAATTGATTTATTGATCATAAAATGATCCTCTTTGTTGCTTATTGTTCGATAGTTTTATAGGATAGGAAACCTTGGCTCAACTTCAAATATTTATAATTCACAACCATTTAGATTCCCAAAAAGAGATCTACTACAACATCTGCCTTCAAAATGCAGGCACGGCTTGAGGATCAAATATCATTATAACCCATTAAAGACTAGTACTGCTCCCAAATTTATCATTGTAAATTGTTAAGCTTTAGTAAATGGTTTCCTTCCTTCAATTGGTGCTACACTCAAACGAAGCCAACGAGATAAACAATTTTAAAATATTAAACAAGCACCTAGCAAAGTCAGCCATTGGGGAAACTGAAAATAAACACTTAACCAAAAGCCATGATCGAAAGCTAAGTTCCACACTAGGTCAGACTGTCCTAATCGAAAGCATGGGCGTTCCTTATCATTTGAAGAAAAGAACAACTGAAAACATACTGTTGGTATTAAAGTTTGAAATGAACTATTAAAGCTATGTATTAGTCCAAAATTCACCAGTTAAAGAATAGTAGAAAAGTTTCGATGTCTCGCAAACTCATTGATGGTTTCAAGGTGTCAAGTTAGGCCGATTAATTAGGCACGAGAAATTTTCACGCGATTCAAAAAAGGTGCGGTAGCGAAGGATTTACTCCAGTTCTTTAGACAAATATCAAACAAGGCACACATTACTTCCTGTTTCAATTGAAGTGAGCAAAAAACGATAAAAATACTCATTGATTTGCTTCGAGAAAGTGGAAACCTACAAGGTTGGCTAAAACGACGGGCTCATTATAGTATTAACCAAGAGATCGCTTTGATTTAAGAAAACTAGACAAAATCTCCCTGTTTACACTTGGAGAGCTCTAGATAAGGATAATGCTGCCTTAGGTCTATTCGGCAGCAATCTTAATTATTCAAAGGCCAATGCAGGAGGGGAGGTAGCAAGATACACGAGGGCTAAGCAAATAAACAGAAGCATGTCGAGGCTAGACTGTGTATAGAGCTAACATAGCGGAAGAAATGACAAAGCAATATTCAACTATTCCAATCCAAGTTTTTCGGTGGAAAAAAAGGTTTTGCAGTAATCGCCCACCGCATATTTTACTTTTGCCATGTCAGCAACAAATGATCCATTTAGAATTCATTCACCTATCAACTCGCATAGGACTCAGCGCAAACTGAAAGTAAGAGCTAAAAAGACAGATAAGTCAACGTGATAACGACACGGAAGAAAAACAAAGGCATCAAGAGAACAGTTGTGTTAAGCCTTGGGTAACTTTTATCAGGCTTGATCCAAAATAACTCCACTGTTATGTGTCCATTTCTCTTTTTTGTATATCGCAAATAGTTTTTCAAAGCACCGAAGAACAGTATATCCACCCACTCAGGTGCAAACAAATCTTTTCATTTTCCTGAAAAATGTCTAACGTGACGAGGGTAAACTTTCGGTTTTTAAGCATTAATGGACATTATAAAATGATCTCCCTAGCAGAACTGACAAAGAGTCCATACGTGAGCAAGCAACGCGGGGTGCTGCTCACTCGAAGGGCTACCTTGAGTACTTCAAACCAGGCAGGGTAGTTTATTGCCATTGTTAAGCGCCTGGGTGAAAGGTTTGCATATGGGTTGATTGACTGAAACCAGGTGCGACTGAAATGGATCACAAAATCTTCGTTCCAGAGTTGAGCACTCAATTACTTGACTTTTCCTTAGCTAGGAATTTAAAAGCAAACAGTATCCCTTGTTCTTCCCAGCTTGGCGTAACCAATGTACACAAAATTCCCGGTTAACTTCTCAAAGTGGTATGACTGCAGAGATATCAACTGAGTTACACGATAGGGGTATAAAGGGTCTAATGAAATACAAGCATTAATTTTGCTTAAAGTAACGAAATATTAAAAATAAGCAAGATGAAGCAAGCCCGTTTGTTATAGCTTTTAACTAGTGAGAAACTAACCTGCTATTGAACTTAGCAGGATTCTCCTCACGAGCCAGGTGGAAATCAAGATTGAGATCGGCGTCGATGCCGAGACCAAAATAGTTGTTCATCACAAAAATGCGGCTCGTGTCCTCATTAGTATTGCAGGCGTTCGCCTCTATCTGCAACTGCTTCTTCTGCGCGTCACTCTCAACCTGATCTGGCTTAATGACAACTGTCCAACGGTCGAGGCGTATTTCCTCCGCCTCCACTACGTCTCTAAAAAACAAAGAGTCCTTTTAAAACAGTCTTTTCATGCAGAGAGCTTACCAAATTCGAGCGTCTGTAATGAGCTTTTTGCCACTTTAGTAACTCCACACTATTAATGGTAGCAATAGATAAAAAACAATTTTGAGGATGTCGGCCGATTGTCATAATCGGTATAACTGTTTACGATAAAACAAACGAGGTCAAGAAAACGTTAAACCAAAAACATCAATTACATAATCCTGTTAGCAATAGCCAAAAAAAAGGGAAATTCGTATCTACTAGTGTGATGTCAAGAGGATAATAGCCTGGTAGAATGAGATCCAATAAAAAAGAATGTTTCACTCAGTTTAAAGAATTTATGTAAACAGCTATACCAACAATTTCACCGAGCAGCTACGACTTATGTAACAAAATCGTCTCTTTGTCGCAGGCTGGTAAAATATTTCGCTACAAGCTGATAACCAGTCAGTAAAGACAGTCTTAAACAAATCAACCACAGAAGCAGAGCTAATAATGGCATTCGCCTTCTGTTCAAGCTCCTCCAATACATCATTGTATTTTTCTTTCAGACTTCACTCTGTCCAGGCCGCAAACTCAGATTTTCTAAAAATTAGTTCCTTTGACGATGTTTCTTCAAATCTGTATTCAAAAGGCACAAACGATGTCGAATATCCACCATCTTGGATTTAAGGCAAATTTTTAGGGTTCATTATCGGCCTCATTTCCAAGTCGAGTGGATAGGCGGAAATGTATCGACCAGATTAGAGCATTCTTGGGGTGAGTTCTTGGTTAATTTGACAGTTTTTAGTACAAAAACACTTTCCTTTCAATGCACCATCACAGCGTCATTTTCCATCATTTGCTAAGATTAGGAACCTATATTCTATAACTTGATCCTCCGACAAATTTTTCCCAGAGTGAAGAAACACAACGCCTATTGCTCATTAACAAAAACGAGGCACTTTAATCAATGTTAGCTTTCAGGGAAAGAGGTATGCGCAAATAACCTTTAATTTTTTGTTCATTATTCTTGGATTTCACATGCAATCTTGTTATGATATGAGCAATAAATAACTTGAAACTTAAGCACTCTCCTCAAGTTAGCGAAGATTAATGACAATTAACAGTGGTATGTGAAGCCGCTTTTGACTGTCTATGGCTAAGATCTTTCAAGGCTGCAAACACCTGCTCATGATATCTTGGGAGCCACATTATATTAAACGCGATAAAAGATTCCTAAAACTGGCATGAGATATCCCTAGTTAATAAGAAAATAGGAATTTGCAGCTTAAGCAATTCTTGAACTGACCGGAGGATCTGTAGCGGATCTTCGGTGCCTGTATACCCCGGACCCCAGTGTAAAACGCGCGCGAGGTCGTTACCCGTTCCAATGGGCAAGATGGCCATGGGAGGGGTGGGACAGGCAGCGTCCTGACCTACATTATCCAAGCAGGAGAGTGCCCAGCCCACCGTCCCGTCACCGCCGCAAACGAGGATCTTGAACCGCGAGAGGTGCCGAAAACAATGCAGCCCGGGCAACGGACCACCATTATCCAGATTAAACACCTCATGGAGAAAAACCCGATTCAAAAACAGGAAATCCCGTCGTCAGATCGGTCTTTTCTGCGCTAACTACGATGTCTGCCTAGCCACCAGGTGTAATCACGACGGAAATTTCAAACTCTTCAGTAGCAGATTCTTACTCCAACGATAATTTTCGCTTTAAAAAATAGTTCTAATTGACAATAATAACAACACAGTAAGTGATCATCCTTGAGTTTATTCATTCAACGCCACATCTACCCTCAGTTACCTAAACAAAATTAGTGAAACTATAGCGTTGGTTCACGAAAGTGATAAAACTAAGGAAATTTTCTAGGAGTAGTAACAAACGAATGCGATATTGGTACTGTTAACAATGGAATGATGAGTTCGGAGCGCATTATTGAGATATTACACGAAAACAGTGAGCATTATTGATAGGGGAAATAAATAATGCAAGAACTCACATGGCCGGCTTATTGTATTTCATAAAAAGAAAAATGAAGCGTGGTAATAGTAGACTAAGCATGACCGGCAGCAGTCACTCGCATTGGGCTCACTTTCAGTCTCAACCATTTTAAGATCGACTTTCAGCTTTAGAGAGGTACATAAAAGGCAATTAGTCAACTAGGAGATTCACGAGTTCTAGGGAATAAAAATTAGAAGGCACTCGTGCGGAAGTGTATGAAAGGCACACCTGATGAGGATTGAGCAGTTTTCGGAAGGATGTGATGAGCTCCAGGCCCTGGCATCCACCAGACTTGACGTTTACGAAAACCAGCAGTGGTTGCGTGCCATCCAAGATGTGTTCAGGTTTTATTCGAGGCAAGATCATTGCTAGAATCGGACGATCCTCAAATGTACTGTTCTTCAAAAGCCGGTAGGCCTCGTCTGCCTTCTCTGCATTCGAGTATATCACCACCAAGCTTCCGAAGTCGTAGTAGATCACCTCTAAAAAAGACTTAAAACTGACGAATCCAATTTCTATATTCAAAATGTCAAACCGAAAAAACGGAAGATTAGTAGTGAAAGTGACGGTGCAGCTTCCACTGTGATTGTAGCCACTGCAAATCAATCTGTCAGTCCGTAAACACGGCTAAATTCAGGTTACCCCAAAAACCCATTTTGCAAGTACTTTGCCCTAGCAGGGCTTTAAATTGTTAAGGTAATTTGGCGCGACTTTTGCGTTTTTGTTCTCCTCCATTCAAATCGCCGCTATTTTCATTACTAGGCATGACCTACATCACCGTTACTGTCTCCCTTTTGATGTACAAAGTGGTACTGGGATCTTTACCATTTATAACTTGTAAGATTGAATCCTTCCCCTGATTTAAGGAATTCGCTTGGCTCTATGGAAGTACAGCTTCATTTAGGCCACGAAATAGAGAGTAAAAGCAGTTTCTTGCCGGGTTACTTTGCTACCCAACTCTGTGTTCCACCCTTGTCGTGCGCCCAAGCCGGCGAGGCCAGGTTACTACTCTGAACTAGTTTCTTAGACATAACAGCACCAAGTTACCAAATACTGCAAGAAGGCATAATGTCTTTGTCTCTCAATGCCGACATCCTAAAGAGCAGGTAGGTAAGGTGGCAGGAGCCAACTGAAACCCTATCAGAAGTTAGGTCGGAGTGGGATACGAAAGCCGAGGCCAGAAAATGATATATCGACGTTGTTTAACCATAAAAAAATTAGATGAAGAGTTAAAAATAGGAGCTTGCCGCAAGTTATTGAAACCACCAAGAACAGAATAAACATTTATGAAGGCAGGAAGCATCAGTCATAGCGACGCGCTCTGGCATTGCCGCTACGATGACTGGATGAAGTAGTTCAATTTACAAGAATCCTCATTATGGTATTTCTAATGTCCTTTTACGAAAATGGATCGTTATGCCTAGCCAGTGTGTTTTAACTAACTTCAGCAGGCAGAAGTTTACCGGTTCACCTCAAAAGAATGGCTAAATGAGAGCTACAAGGACAGTAAATGCATCAGAGAAGAACTTTAGGCACTTCCTCCCCTCCCGTGAGAAGTCTACTGGAGGATCCCGGCTTAAGCAGTGCCTTTTGGGGATTTTTGACCTTGTCATTGCCAGTTTGCAGTTTCCAAGTTCACCAAAAAGGCAAAGGATTATGACGTCGAAGTGAACGTGCAGTACAAAGCCATCTTCGATTTCTGTCTTATCGACTTCCTGACCGAGTTCGCGAGACTACTGACAGAGAATTCTAAAGTCTCTTGAACCCACATTGAAAGGAACGCATTAAATAAAATTATCTCTTTTCTTGATGCAAAATTGTTAGAACGAAGGTTCTTTTTACTTAAAGTTTTCCAATTTTATGAAAAAAATATGGAAATGGACTACGTAAAGGGGATCTGCCTCGTCATATTGTACTCCAAGTTGTCGATACTCAAGCGCAAATCCTGTCGTTTTATTCAAGGTACTCTCAAAGGCCTCCTTACTTAAATTTGAATGCTAACAAGTAAATCCGCCTTTAAAAGGGCCATATTTGTTTATTTTAAAGTTTAACGCCAGAAAGTGGGGAAGATTTAATCAGAGATTGCAAGTCCCAGCAACTGATCAAATACTGTTTCTTATTTTTAACCACCGATCCAAAAGACAGATATGTTGAGAAAAGATAGAGCGCCAAGAGGGTTGAGATAAAACTTACGATGAGCTAAATACATGGCCTGATGCAAAGGCATGGATATGAGTGCGCAGATACAACCCTACAGTAAATGTGCTAACGGAAACAACCTGTTTCCGGAAAAGGTAGCTTTCGTTTTCACGACAGGGGATGAATAATCGGATGCAGTGGATACAATTGGCTTTTTATTTAACAGCCTTCAGACCCATTTCCCATGGAACATTCATCAAACAAAAGAAAACATTTAACTGATGGGAAGGGGGGGGAATAAAGTAGACTAATTAATTTCATATTTAGTTGTTTAAAAACGATGTTATCTATTTACTTTTATGGCGAATAAAATACAAGAATCATAAGAGATCCTTTTGGTATTAAGTCCAAAGAAGTTTGCAGCAAATCAATCGAAAAAACATAAGCCAAAGAAAGCTTTCAAGCAGGACTACAATTACTTTGCCACAAAGCTAGCATCCTGTCAGGATCCACAAATGAGACAGCATGTGCACGGGAGAGGGCAATCTTTGGATTGTTTCAGCCAATGATAGGATACTAGAACGCGAGGAGGAAAGCAATGGGGAAGGATCTCGTCCAATATTTATAAAGACCCTATAATAAGTTAAGTAACTACCGTAAAAACCTGAAAACACTTTGGGGATCAGTTAAGCATTAAATGCTATATAATCTAACTTTAGACAAGACTTGATTCTTGTAAGAGGATGGATAAGAAAAAAGCTTCCTTCCCGGCTACAAGAGGAAACTCACATCTAAAAAGTTTGAAAGCATACTACTCAGCTAATATTGTGGGAGAAAAACGTGCTTGTAATGACTTTCTTCACGGAAATAACGATAGTTCCAAAGTTAACCTTAATATGAATAATACTTCCTGTATGAAACACTGAAAGAAAACCACTCAACTGGATAGCACGAGGTCATACATAATACACACACAATGGTCCTTTCCAAAGGGGAACTGTCGTTACGTAACTCATGCTTCCATTCTATAAAAAATGGCTGACTTCCTGGCTTATTTTCATCGTTGTTAATAATGACGACTGAACTAAGTTTCTATTTTGCAAACTCGATGTCACGAAACCTTTCATCGCAACCCTTTCACTTTGGCTAAAGCCGCCAATAGATTCGCCTACAAGTCGAAGGTAAAAGGCAATAACACATATGGGTCGTGAAAAGGGACTGGGCCACACATAACAATTGCCAAATACTGCTTCTTTTCGGCCAACAAATTCAATAGATTCGTGGGAGTATTTTAAATGCAAATAATGAATTTGACTGAAAAGCGCATTTTCCTTGGTCTTGGCGAACTTCGACCAAATTTAAACAAATTTCATTTCAGAAATGGTGGAGCCAGATAATCATTCAGAACAACTGGAAAACACAAAACCTATCCAATTGAAAGTAAATTTTCCATTCCTATCTGTCTTCTAGCTCACAATTTTTCCTTCTTCCCGGCATGCTTCCCCTTTTAGCATGAGACTAAAGAGCAAATATTATTCAGATTCACATACTATGCCTTAATAAGAGTCATAATACCGGTGTGTGATAACCTTTTAAAACAATTTTCGGCAGGGAGAATTTTGTGAGAGTTTAGATGAAAAATCACAAAAAGGAAATGACGCCCCAAGTGGAAAAACCACCACCTAAAATATGTATCTTACATAACCACCAAATTAAAGACTACTACTCAGATAGGAAGCGAAACCTCACGCCATTCTGGCTCACCTACTAAGTAAAGCTGTCCTTTCAGTGATTTCAAACAGTTAAATAATACTGCTATTATAAGACGTTGCTAGTGGTTTTCAGTCACGTTAAAAAGACAGATATCCAGTTTTCCAATTAGTGCATTATTAAAATAGACGCGAACCAGATCCAATATATAGAGGTTATAAGCGTATTTCACATCAACCAGATTTTAATAAGCTCATGCATTTGGACGGCTAGTAATAGTGGAATATTCATTCATCGGGTTGTGGCGGAAAGAGTAGTCGCACCTACCTATGGCGTCCCATTTGTTCTGATAGCCCAGACGTTCAAGAAGAATTATTTCATAGAGACGTTGACTGAGGCCCCTCTTGAGGTTACCAACGAACAAGGAGACGCCCTGACCATAAGGATCCTTCACGGAGCGAATGTAAAAGCGTGTCAGGCGCAGAGCCCGAACGGACTCCAGTCGCACGTTATCGATTACTTCCCATGGACGGTCGTTCGGATGAAGCACTCTCTCAACCAATCCTCGGTCCACCACCGTCTCCACCAAGTTGAACTTATTGGCGTCCAGATACTGCGAGGGATGGTTTATTAAAGGATCTGAGTAAAAGCTCAAAACTTTGCTATATGCCTTGCATAGGTAATAAGCTCCAGTGATATGCATATGATATGTAAGGAGAAAAGGCCCTAAAATTACTGCAAATATTCGAGCCCCGAAAGAGATATTTCTAAAAAGTATTACCACATCATCCATACAAGAAATAAACTGGATTCAAGCGTTTCACCAGTACTCTTTAAAATAATGAGAGATGACTCACACCAACGCCTAACCGATGGAGCGAAAGAACAAGCACATCGTGAGCTGAAGTTGACGGTGTTATGGAGACTTGAATGGAGGGTACGCTAATGTCTGCGTAGTCACTACACAGAAAGGGATAAAAGTATTTCTGATAAACAGCTATAGACACAGACTAGTGTGCAAAGCCATGATAGGGGCCTTACACGAGTGAACCAGGATATACATTGATATAATCACGGTTCTCCTCTCTCTCGATGTATCGAAGGATGATCTGAGGCCGCCGGGTCTCAAATTGAAGCTGGCGCTTGAATAGAGTATTTGAGTCTAACGGATGTTCGCTGCCATCTTAAATCGAATAACGACAGATATAATCGCCCTTAAAGTATCACCATCCACCGCAATAAACCTCTGAAAACTTGTTTGTTAAGCGAAACTATTTGAAATCTCAGGTTTAGTGGTTACCTCGCTCATTGATTTCAACTAAATAGAAATCCTTTTCCTCATCAGGAGGGAGTTGGAATGCCTTGAGAGAAAGTTCAATCACTTTTCGAACAGAAACATTTTTTCCCAGTGAGAGATATCGACATTGATGTCGCCTGTAGCGATCCATGCCATCGTACACGCGGACGTAATCTACAAAATAAAAGGGCGCAAGTTAAGATATCTACTATAAAATTGTTCAGTAGAAGATCAGAAAGGCCTAAACAAAATTGTGCATACCGTCGAAGTCGCGATCAGATTTGTCACGATTCGTACGACGCTCAAAGCCGGACTCCTCCAAGCTCTCACCACTGCTAGTGAACTCATCCATCAGAGCTGGAACTAAATAAAACAAACCTTAAGCCTAATGTTTGAGGTTAATGGGTACGTTGCTTAAGCCGACTGTTTGCGATAATAAGGGCTGCACGCCTTGATTCAAGTAAGTTTTAAAAGCATGCACATCAGCAAGCAAAGGGTAGTCAAAATACTGCAATCATATAAAGCACACAAAGAGAGAATTTGACCTATCTTGAATCAAAAGAACTTAATAAAAGAAACACCATCTTCATTACTACAATAAGTTAATGTTAGCAAATCACTATATAGTTTTGCATCTCTATTTTCCGAGAGAAAGGAACAATGAGATAACAATTCTAAGTAGTGGTATAATCAGTTTATGTGGGTGTGTATTTGTGACCTACGGCCGGGGAAGAAGTCCGGTTGAGGTTTAGGCAGACCGATTATGTGTTCCATAAGGAGACTGGTTCTGGGAATAGAGACAGCCTCCGGGGGCAGCATGATGTCCCTCAGAGACCCATAGTCGCATTCGACGGGGAGGTTCCGAAAGCACGTGTAGTGCACCTATTTAATGCACAAAATAGTTCCATAGTTCAATTATTCTGCTACACTCAAAATCATGCAATATCTTGGCCTAGAAAAGTATAAATCAAAACCTATTGATCCCATGCAACGGAGAACTTTACAATTAATTGAAGGTGACGAAAACGCACGGTTTTTGAGTACAGCACGTCAGGTGCAGGCTCGGCAAACTCACACTTATATCAATAAACGCCATTTATTTATATCATTTAGCATATCTCTATTTAAAAAAAACGACAATAACGGTCGAGTAAGATATGACGGGGTGTTTTGCAGTTATACATATTACGGAGTGATAGAATTTTTTGGCAGAAAAGTAAAGGATGACTGCGCTTACTGTTACGCCGCACCATTCGCAGCGCATGCCAGTCAGGCACTCGGCAGACCAGCAGGTTTTCTTGCAGCTGCTGCACTTCGAGTTGGCAGGCAGGTTACCCTCGCGCCAATGATGCACCGGTCTGTCGATTTGGGGTGTAATCGTAAATGGGAGAGGTGGGGGTGCTTGAGGGGAGACGGGGCTCGGAGGCGGATTATTCGGAGCGCCCACTCCGCCCACGCCAGTCTGAGGGAAGGGTGAGGTGGATGTGGTGGTTACGGTAGAAGTGGAAATGGACGCGAGTGTTCCACCCGAATTCACTGAAGTTGAGGCGGTGGTAGTAGCGGTGGTAACGGCGGCTGCTTGGATCGCTGCAGAACGCATTGCATAGGCAGCGAAAGCAGCCATTCCGCCGGTCCAGGGACGTGGAGGCACAGAATCTGTATCACTTATGCCAATAGTTCCACCACCACAGCTACTGCTGCTGCCAGGTGTACTGGCCATAGCAAGGGCCGATTGCAACTCGGGGATGTCCGCAATGTTAGGGAATGGTAAGCTCAGCGGTGCCGGAGCGCTTGGCTTGCGAAGGATGGTTGGTGATTTCTGTAAAAATTTAATAAGGTTGCTGCTGTGTAGAATGTGCGCATGTGAATACTGCGACAACATATCTCACCCTCTAAGTTTATGCATATGGACCAAAAGAACAAGTTAGAAGTTATAGGCAGGGTTGTAATCAGTGCGTAAAGCCTCCTGTCTCATTGGCATACGTATGCACGAAGACACTCGAGACCACAAAGCACTTGAAGAATGAATTTATTACTTATAATAGAAGAGACTTCCAGGCTTTCAACTACGTTATCCAGTTGATAACTTGAGTTGGGCGCTCCAACCGTGTGGAATAGAAACAAAAAAATATCCAGGATAGGTTTCGTAATACCATTACGATAATAATAAGCGAGTGAGTGGAGTGTACAAGATTGTGCTCACATACATAACTTCACCGGAGTCCTGAGTGAAAAATATGGTTAACCAATTTCATTTATAAGGAATGAAATGAAGGACCTGCCAAAAATGTGAACTCCCCTTCATCCAAATTGAGGCAAAGATGTGGCTGAAGTTGGTATACTTGATTGATTTATAAACCGGAGCAAGGGAATGACTTGGACAACCAATGAAAGGGGAAGGGAGAAATGCATGACACATTTAGGCAGCAACACGCAGTCAAATTGTATTGTATTATTAATGTGTGGAAGCGTCATCCTCACGTCCGAAAGCAAAGAATGCCTGGCGAGCAGAACTAATTAGGCACAAATATGCATTTTATGAGAAATGGTTAGAAGCACTAAATTGTCATTTTTAAATCAAAATCTGCGACTTTGGAGTAAAAATAAGGTGTTTTTGCAGCAAAAAAAAGTGGTAGCACCCATAACCAGAGGTGTTTTCGAAAGTGATTAATCTCGATAGATATCAAAATTAACTTAATACTGTTTTCGTGTACACAGTTTTGAGGCATAAAAACGGTAAAAAATGGTGCAAAATAAACCTATTAGCAATATTGAAATGCAGATACAAATCACGCCAAACAAAGCCACGATGAAAACTAGAATAATAATTCAGCAAAATTCAAAAGTGGGACCTTTTTCGTGTATTTTACAGGCCACAATTTAACAGCATCGCTTTTTGAAACATTTAATAATTTAATAAGTTTAGATTCCGTTAATTACTACTGTGACGAAAATGATCTAAAACATGTTCAAAAGAAGAATAGCTCCAATTACTAGTGAAACATCACCAACAGCTCGACCACAGTTCCTTTAATGGAAGTGTCTATGGATTCACTGAATTTGTTTAGATCAATAAACAAAGAAGTAATACATCTGAACTCAGGCAGTTTTCTATTCAAATAACCGAATATCTATAATAAAAACCTCTGGAAAGAATGAAAGAAAAGATTCTCCGTACTTGAGAACTTACATCCATTATTGCCCGCTTGCCTCTTTTTAGCAAAAAACTACAACGATACGCCAAAATTATCAGAGGTGACATCGATACCAGGTGTTCATGAGGTAAAAGGGACTACACAACCATTAAGATTTCCTATCGCGACAGCCGCAAGATTCCCATTGGTTGAATAATGAGTCAGGAACTTCAGTCATCAGCTGCTATAGTTTGACATGATGAATGAAAATGGAGCAGGCTTGAACTAGGATGACGGGCAATGGTCCGCTCCTATTACATGATTGAGGGATCACAGATTCAACTAGGTGTGAAGCCGAAAGGAAGGTTTCTAAATAGGAAAGATAAGAACAGCACAGTTTCATAATAATCTTACACCCATTAAAGGCATTAATCGAATTTCGGCCCACCTCTAAAGTTTTAGTTCCTGCTTCGGCATTACATTGAACACAGCGTTCACAAAAATCAGCAGGAAGACGGTTTTGGTGTAATTTGTGGAACCACTCAAGAACGAGGGATTATAACAACATAGTTGATGTTGTAAAGGGTGAAAACAAAAACAAGAACGCACTTCGCGATCCTTCGAGGGAGTTGAGATGGAGCAAACTTTGCAATCTGCTGAGACGAATTCCAGGCATTCATAGTGGGTGTAGTACTCACAAACTGCAAAAAAAGATTAAGTATGGATAAAGAAAACGAGCCAAATTCTAACTAACACAAAAGCGGTAAAATGAACAGAATGGAGCACAAAAGTCGATCGGCAAAATCAACACCAAATTGACAGAACCTGCTTGGAATCACATCCGAACCTGTATTATAGACTTGGGGCATCGCGAACCTTATTCAATAGTACCATTAAACTATAGAGAGAAAATTGTTTATCGTGTAATCACTCAAAATTTCTGTGAGAAAATTTTTGGTAAGGGTTCGGACGATTATTCAAGGAAAACGGTACAGCCATGACACGACTTCCCCAAAAGCTTTGATTGGTTAAAGCAAATAGGCTGCTACGTAGGAAAAGCAGAGGAAATGATGGACTGCTCATTTCAATAACAAATGAAAGGGAACGTGAACGAGTTGTGTCAAAGTAGAGCATTTCCAATGAACTGAGGGTTGTGCATTCGCATTACGCTAATCGATCACGTGGAACAATAAAATCATGCAAGTGCCGTACGCACGCACGTACGCACACGAGCACGTGCACACGCGTAAGTCAAGCGGGAACTTATCCCCCGGGCAATTGACGCTGAGCGCACACACTCACGCACGCGCCGGCACGAGAAAGCGTGTATGCGGACGTGTATGCCACAGACTCGTGGCATCATCACCGTCGTTGTTGAGCCGTCTCTTGCAAGTGCGCGTGAACGCGAATATGAACGAAAAAGTCGATAACGGCACGCGCGCACACGGACGTAAACGAGAGTAGATGAGAGCCATGAATGAGCTAACGGGAGACGCACGCGTGCACTCACGCTTTCTCACCACTTGCACTCGTTTGCTTGCTCACCACCATTGCGCGTGTTCTACGCGCTTCCACTCTCTTGCTCCCCGTGCGCGCGTCAGTCGGTCGGTCGGTCCGTCGGTGGATGGCGATGGTGTTAATGTTGCTGGTGGTGGCGCTTGGGCTGAGGGAGATAGTGGCAGTGGAACTCGACCGTTCGATAAGCACACACAAGGCTGCAGACACTTATGCTTCAGGAAGAAATATCAGTAAACAGAAGAGGAATCTCTTCCCCGTTGCATTGCTCGCAAGCACACGTGTGCTCTTAGCTTCTCAAGAAGGAGGCTTCATTTGGAGTCTCGTTTATTGCCCAGGGTTTTGTTCAGTAAAAAGGTACGGGTATGAAATAATCAAAATCACAAGCACGTAATGTAACCTAACAGAACATATAAAAGGCCATAAAATACTATATTTAAAACGGGAAGAACATTATCCTGAGTATTAAGTAGATCATTTGGATGCTTCACCCCGCCTTTAGAGCAATCACACACAAATATCTACATATTCTCATGAAGCAAAAAAGCAATACCTAAAGTGAGTTTACATCGGAAAAGGTGTGAATAGAACTGTTGGCCAAATAATAGGACTGCCCAACCACGATTAATGAAAAGGTAACCAAGTAGGTGATGCGATGAATTACTAATATCAGTACGACAGGCCAAGCAATTCGTGATCGAATCCCGAGAGAGGTCAAAACCGGCAGTTTTACCCATGTTTTCTGAGATTCGGTTCTTTCTCCTGACTTCCCTCTTCAACCACTTTCCATTATCTGGAGGCCAAAACCTTTTTCCATCGACGCCTGACCTAGATGATTGCATGGCGCGACATTTCTGCCTTCTCATTTAAGTCACCTGCTCAACCTATAGCTACGCACTCTCGATACTCGATTCCAACACAGAGAAACTTGGGTAAATTAATATCTCCCCCTTTTAATGATGGTTTTCAATGCTAAATTTGCAGACCATGAGACTCACTGAAGAAGGAATACCGTCTCAAACCAAGATCGCGTTTTGGCCAAAACATGTTGACAGAAAAGTGACCCTTTGATAGATTTTCGGGAGAGAACTTGGTACTACAGGTAAACATGCAGTGTCATTGCAGTTTTTCAAATTCGGTTCCATCCTGCACAGAAGGTGGTAACGATGCTTAGATTACTTAATTAGCCGAACAAAGAAAAATGCTACCGGGTTTAGCGATGCAAGTGCATTATTTGCCTAGATAATGAAGGATATCGAAATACTGGTGTGAAATTTAGTCCAAGCTAGGCTGGAGACTTGAACCGCAAAAAAATTGTCCTTCCTCTAAAATGATTGCCTAGTCAGGTTCAGGGTGAACAATTTGATGAAAGCGCTTTAAGTAACGCTGAAACATGGTTGATTACTGAAGGCAGGTAGGAGCTAACAGCAAAATTACACGGATGGATCTAATGCCGAGAATAGAGAACTCAATAAAAAGGAGCGTAGAAAAGCGATGAACTGTGAAACTTACTCTCACATCTGACAGACAGTAAGTCATCCAAACGTTTCCGGCAGACGTTGCAGAATTTTCGTTTAAAATGACCAACGTCGGACCAACAATGGGCCATGGGATCCTAAAAGCAATTAAAAACAATATTGGATAACATGAGTAGGTTAACAACATTAATGTACTTGATGCCAGACCTAAAAGCTCTTAACAACGCTATTGGAGACTACAATAAGCCGTACTATCAGATAAACGAATAATTAAGCTCTTCTAGCAAAGTTGTGAATCAAATTTGAAGAAATAATTGTATAGCCTTGCGCCACATCTGCCCCAACCATAAGCGGGCTGCTTAGAGAATGGAAGAATGAACGCAAGTTGATTGAGCGGAGAATCATAGAGCTTAATAGGGCGGTTTCCCAAACCTAAGATGACACTTATCATTCACGGGATATGCTTTGTAGCGAGGTGTCATTTAAAAAAAGCTTTTGACAAAGCTTCCACAATCTTCTTAACAGCTTATGGACTACTTTTCAGGCAGCTTCGACAATACCTCTTCCAATGACACTCGAAGAATTCCGAATAAATAGGTTTAGGAGAAGCACAGAGCCAAACGTTCTTGTTCAAACCCCACACAGGCACGGAGAGCAAACCTTTGCCCCTCATACGAAATTTAATACCTAATTTTGGCTCTGACAGAGAATTACTACCCCTTGCGGTCTAGGGTATTAGTTAGTGTACCGTCGCCATACTTGGATTTCGTTACGTAGCTTTTATAAACGCCGTTTACCACTTATCCAGAACATAATTAGTCTGATAACAGTCAGGAGGGTTCAGATCACCACTGCCTTGAAATGTTAAACCCTAAAACAATGCAATAAAATAATAAAGTAATGAAGCATACCTGAATTAGGAATGGGATTATGCAGGTACAGGGAGAGACGACTTGACGGATGCATTTCTCGTGTGCAAGGAAATTGCAGACTGTAAATAGAAAACACACAGTGTTCCCCTTGTCCGTGGAAACCCAAAAATAATTTCATCTTAAAAGAGTGAGCAATTTCCTACTTCATCTTCCCTCCGAGGAACCCTCGAGGTAAAATATTATTTCGGTTCACTTGGGTAATAGTCTGATGCTTCGAGTGTGATGCACATACGAAGAATTGGACCTTTAGCCATGTAAATTGTTGCAAATGATTACATTTGACATGATAACAAGTGAATGAATAGCTCAACCGCTTGAGCAAAAAGCTTTATGAAAAACGCTTTAAATGATAATTACGATCGAAAACCTATGGGTGTTAAGTCATTCACCTAATTGATTCTAAGGTAACAAACCAAATCGAAAGCTGTCCTCTACCTTGCCGAATCGTGGCTGCATCATTCATCGCAAAGTTTTAGCTGGTATTTGGCCAGTTTACGAAATCCAGCAGAAAATATATGGATGAATAGGTGGATACATGAAAAATATTAAGGTCATGACTTCGTTAAGGCTGATGTTAGTGAAAATGCTCTGACCACAAAAAGGCCACCGTAGCATGCCTTCGTGTTAACCCACCTCATCGCTTGGCATTGGTGATAAAATCTTAAAAGACGTGATCCTCTTACTCCTATAGAAGGAGAATGAAGCAGAATACAAATTGTCCCACTTTCGAGAGCTTGAAAAGTAATGGGAGCCTTAAGGCCTGGAGATTCGTACTAAAATGCGATGATAGCGCTTCTTGCAAAACACTAAATAGAGTACACGTTCACTAGCCTAAGTATTCAAACAATATCTGACTGAAATGTAGTTCTACTTTGGTATTAATGAGTCTAACCCAGCAGCAGTTGTAAATAAAAGGGCGAAATCCATGAGTACATTGTTTAAAAAGGCTTTCATTGGCAGTGTGCTTAAAAGTAGACTTTTATTTATTAGCACAAATAGGCAGAGGTTGTAATCTACATAATTTGTCGGTTTTGAACGTGTAACATTCAAAAAAGTACTAGTCATGGGAGTAAACGGGTGTTTTGTTACAGACCAAAGATTATGCATAAGTTGATACTACATTGAGAAATGGAGTAATCAAGAGATTTTAGTTGAAATGTTCCGAATGCTACGGTCAATTAAGGTAAATTGAAGCTCAAATATTAGGGGGAAACTACTCTCTTAAGCCAAATGACATGAATTGACAGTGAGAACAGCTCACTTTCGCATATCATCCCAGTGGTTCCAAGTATACCCCAAAGTAGATCACAGCAATGATGGCAAGTTGCGGGTTTGTGGAGATTCTTTTTTATAAATGCGTGACCCTGGAACCACCCTTTAACGGCTGTGCCGACCCTAAAAGAGAGTAAGCAGTAGGATACTTCAGCAGCCCGCAAATGTGGAGTCACGAGGCCCAAAGAACAGTAACAAACTGCGATAATCTATTAACTGATAACCTAGTCTAGTAACCTCATCTAAGATAAAAGTCGCTGCAAGTTTCATAAGGATGATGCATGAATGATAAAGTGGGGAGGTGACAATCTCAATGGTGCCATGGCCAGGAACAGACGTTTTCCTCTGAGGTTTGCAGATCAAAAGTACTTTGACAGGAAACAATGCAATAATAGAGCTATTTTCACAATTTACCTAGCGAAATAGTATTTCATGTAAGAAAGACGCTTAAAGCGGGAAAGAGAAATGCCAAACTCACTATGGTTTATCAACTGAGCATTTACATGGCACAATGTATCCGCTTCCAAATCTACCTAAAAGCACCTAATTCCCATCTATCATTATCATATGCATTCATCGAAGCGGGACAACTTCAGGCACAATCACAAAATGAAGTACTACGTATGACTCGCCTTGGACTCGACGATTGAGTATCAGTATCGGTAGTACTCTCCACATCCAGGGAAGTAATGGTTTCAGTTGGCTTAGCTACGAATGATTCATCCATCTCGGGAAGGGCTCGGCACACGCCTACTCAGATAATGGGCATTGATTTGATCTCAAAGAATCCAGCCGAATCGAGCCTGTAAATTGAAAAGGCAACATTGAGGGCATAACACCAATCTCATTAATTAAAGTGCAAACGTTACCCATTACATCCGGGGTGGCCAATTCCAGAATCACTTATCGACTAATGAGGTACTTGTACCAGAAATGGACACATGCACGTACACTATCGCTGGGTTAATGAAGACATGTCAGAACTGTAAACTACACTCACCACTCCTTGTTAAAAGAGAAAAAATATCATATTAGCACAGCACTAATTAGTCGCGGCAGTCAGAACAGGTATGCCAAAGGAGAATCATCTTTAACGAGCTAACTGCATGTTTCTAAAAACGTTTGTTTGACCGATAAATATAAAGTCAACCTAAATAACAGTGGATAAAAGATATCACTCAAGGAAACAGAAAAAATAGAAAATGCTGAGATGCAACAAGGCAAAAAACATCTAGTCCTGCGGTGGCTATTCATTTCAAATGATTTTTGCCAAACTTGATAAAGTGAGTGGAACACATAATTGCAAAAAACTCGACCAAATAGGCGACAAAAGAAGAATCTGGCGGTTGAATGGTTAAAACTGGGTGGCAAATAGAGGAGTAGACACAAAGTTAGCCAATTAAAAGCCCTGGTAAATAAAGAAAGCGGCTTTGCGTAAAACATTACAGAAAACACAAGTAATAGGAATTGAAAAGATACCTGCTCAATTAAGAGAGTTCTCAAGCATAATATCACACCGGATTTCCCTTGAGATGGCGAGCGACAGAAATGAGAGAAAGAACAGAAACCAAGTGCTCTGTTCTACACTACGCTCCAAACGTAAAGTCACCTTTAAAAAGCGGTATCGGGTCGAATTTAATAACCATAAAATGAATAACAAAACAATGGAGATATTTAACAAAGCAGCCACATATTCGAACCGGCAGTAAATTACCAAATTATAAATAAGGATTACATAAAATTACCAGATTTTAGAATTTACGAAACCTGACATTCATAAGTCGCAAGCACTGTGAAGCCTCCTACCTTGGTATTCCCAAAACAACACGAATCAGCGTCATTGAACAAAAGTCGACTCGAACGACTTTGGCGCTTCCATCATTGATTGAAAATGGGACACATGAAGAAAACGTAAAAATTTAATTTTACACCATCTATAAGTAAGTTATCAAAATGATTAACTATTACTGCTTTGTATTTAAAGCCTGACTTGCTCGGAATTTTTAAAATCTCAAAGCTAACACTATTTACAAAGTCATATTTATCATGTTTTACTTCTGATGCATCACACAAGAATCGCTTCTTGGGCTTACTTTTAATCCATTTTTACAATAGTGATTGTTGTTTGCATTTTTACATAGCACCGCCAACTAAATATCTCTTTAAATCGATTTAGAAATGGGCTCCCTATTAAGAATCAGTTTTTAAGTCCCTCCTCACAAAACACCTGATTTTGACACCAACTGTAGCAAATTCTTATTTGGTGAGTCCTCCGATCGTTTCCACGCCAAGAGCATTCCCCGTGGACTAAGCTCGGACCCCCGCCTGCACAGCCCACCAAAACCGCCCAGCTGGTGGCAACATTGCTGTTGGACCTTTTCCTCGACCTTCCAATCCGCTGACTGGTGCTCTATATCCGACCGGTGAACGTTAAGAACGCCATCTCGGTTGATTCCAGCTCCGCCATCGAGAGTAGACTAGCTTGCATGTAGTTTATCAAGCACTCTTAACGCTTCCTAGAGCTCGATGAATGAGACCAAAAAAGCTCCAAAACGGGTACAACAGCCCTTCAGAGGTCGAAGACAAAACCAGTAAAGAGTTGCCGTCCTCGAATTGTTACCAAGTGCCCACTCTACACCAAAAGGAGTAATATTAAGACATCGTGAAGTGTTGCTCGCCAACTGCGCTGATCGCTTGGCGGTACTTCTCTATGATTGTCTTTGCTATGTCTTCGGCACCAGCAACGTTAATCACACCCACGCAGCTCACAGGAGCCCCTTTGTGGCACAACTTCTGCAAGTAACGTCGTTTGAAGGCCAGCATCACTGGACACCCACGTTCACGAGCCATGTCGACGGCCTGTCTGAGTGTCTTGGCTAGTGCGTTGGACTTTTTCGGAAGACTGGCCGCCTCTGGTTGATTTGCCCTCGTCTCCTCTGAAGAAAAAGCTTCATTAGTGCTTGTTCTGCAGTATATTACGTATTAAGCACAAATCAAGCAACGACTACAATATACGATGGTTAAACAAAGTTCTTAAAATTATCTGGTTGCGTTCAAAAATACTACAAGAGCGAGCCAATTCACCTATTTCGTAGGCGCCTTTTTCAAGATCGCCAGCGATGATGAGAAATTTGAGTTTGTTTAGCTTGAGGCTTTTGATAACTTCATGAAAGCCACAGACGATGCGGCGAGTGTTCTTCCGCTTCGCAGGTGCATCTGCCGTCTGTTTGTAGGCCCGATCGTGAAATTCTGCCAATTTTTTTACCATCTCCTCTACGAGTGCCTCCAAGTCTGGCATGCTTGGCAAAACAATCTTCTGGAATGTACAAGTAAACCGGTTGTTTGCGATCAGGAACATCAGCAATGGCATATGGTGAAGAAGATCGCGAGGCTTGGTCGAAACTCAGTCTCTTATTTAGAGCTGTTTTTATGGAATAGTAAAACCTACTGAGATGGTCAGTGTAGATTACTGACAAGGGGAGACATGCCTGACTGCTTATTATTTGTTTGCCTATTTACTTATCTCAAGTGCATGATAAATAATTGATAAGCAAATGGATTTGTGTTATTTTTATGAGATTTCGCTGGTGCATTAGAAAATACCGGTTAGGATTGATGAAGTGCCAAAACGATCTTAAATGAAGTAAAGCAAGGAAGTGACGTTAGAATGAAGAAAAACAAAGGCACCTCTATAAATATGATTACTTAGTCAGCAAAATTTGGAGAATCTGCGTACAATTTCTTAACTGAGCATACAGCGCATCATGGCCAGCACTTTGATATTAGCAACATCAAACCTTTCATGTCAACCATGTTTTCAGACATCAGGAGCATTCTCCTTGCTGTCGATGCCGTTTTCTGAGTGAGAGAGCTTAACGAAATATGTTTAAATTGCAGTGAAAGAAAACTTCACGCACCCTGTTCAAAAACAAAAAGTGGCAGAATTAATTCTATGCCCGACTGTTAATATAAAGTAAAATTATGTTACATCATATTATTGTGAAAATGGTATTTTCTTAACAAAAAAATGTCTCAAGGTTGATGATGCTCCTAGGTACAACAAATCAGGTTGGTATGACTAACCACAACAGTGCATGCGTCCTCAGCGAGCGTGGATTGCCCCTCACACGGTTGTGCCTGTTGTCTCGACATCCTCCTGACGAGGCGATCGCCGAGGATGCCGGCCTTGAGGTGAGAGTGAGGCTTCCTCTTAGGCGTCAATCGCTCCTTGCCACGGCGCTTGGGTGCAGTGGTCTGAGCCAGAAGGCTGCGGTAGCGTAAGAGCATTCGCTCCTTCATGAGGTCAGTGAGATGACCGCCGTGCCGAGGATTACATTGTGCCCGCAGCGCCCTTTTTCGCATACGTGAGGGCGAAGATGTGCCAGCAATGACAGTAGATGTGGTTGGAAGCAGCTCAGTGCGTTTGAGTACACGCACCTCCGGCGTTTTGAGGTTCGGTGGTGCAGCCGCTACGGCAGCCCACGAAGTCGGGTCGCCCATTCTGACAAAGTAGTTAAAAGTGCCTTTGAGAGCAAAACAAGCAATGTTCTGGGCTCCTTTTAAAGAATAATTACATGAGGATCTAAAAAATGGCAGTTAACTAATGCTATAGGACAAATATTGAGAAACAGCATTGACCATAAAGTGCTACTGAGGATAAGCCCAGTTAGCTAATCACAAAGTGAATCACCGCAAAGGTCGAGATTCCGATTTAACCGTTTCTTGACGCTTTGGTCCCATAAAAGTAGTTTCTACTTTGACCTGAGGCGGGTGCTGCGATAAGTCAAACCTAGCCCTGCGACGCTTCTTGCTGCGCTTTGACTCCAAGTTCCTACGAAAACAAGGTTCAAAGCCCCTGACCGATGAAAAATACAGGTCAATGTGTGTTATGAACACTTGGGAAGATCATGTGATCAAATGAAAAATTCAACGATACCGACGGTGAAATAAACTTGGATCTATTAAAACTATTAACATGAAAAACATGAAAAATACTGTGCCCTTGCTTTCTAGGCAAGCGCGGAACTGTATCATGCTTCATCAGTCAATCAACAACTCGCTCATCGATTTTGAGTGACCAGAAAAGCATATTTGTTAACATAGTGAAGATAAATACATAACTCACGAGTCCGTACTTGCAACGACCTCTAAGGGCGGTTGGGGAGAAGGTATAGATGGCTCCGGACCACATAGCTGAAGACGCTGACCCAGATGCTCGGTGATATCATCAATGTATCTTTGCTCATCAGAAGCCTCATTAACTCGCCTCACTACATCTGGGTATTTATTTCGTTCCCGTGATGCTCTTGTTATATTCGGCGAGGCGGGCTCATTTTTAAATTGATTATCAAACGATGTAGCCTCTGAGGAATGGCTTTGTGGGGATCCCAAATTCGACGCGTTTGGAGAGATGAATGTAGATCTACTGCCAGTGTCATGAACTCCAGGGAATGATGCAGAGGAAGGCAACCATAAATCATCAGACTGAGGCACATGAGAAAGCCGTACTTTAGAATCCGAAATCAACGACACGGCTGGCGCTCGGGATTTCGGTAGCATTGTGTGAGATCTGCCATTCATTTTATTATTTATGTCATTCGTGCGGAGTTGGTCTAGCTTTGAAGTTCTGGAAGAAGGAGTACATGGCTCTACTTCCTTTGTTTGAAAGGATGAGGGCATGGGGAGGGTTGAGTTGCTCATGTCGACACCATTAAATAGAAGGGGAAGGTAGCATTCCGCAGCAGGTAAGGGATAAACAGCAGGTTGGAGATACCAGTTCGGGTGATTACAGATGTAAGGCTGCCCAGAAATCTGAGTTGTTATGATGTATTGTTGAAGGGGCACCGAAGGACAATGAGGTCCCCCATATGGAAAATTCATCTAAACATTAAAATGCAAATATTATTAGATGGATAATGATAATTCTATGCGTTATTGCCAACAACCTTCTCAACACCGCTTCAATTTTGCAGTCCACGACTGAATTGTCATACGATTAATCGTTGCCGCCTACCTGTATAAATTCAATGACGACTGCAGAGCCTCAACGGCGATATTCGCGTAGCAACAGACAAACCGCGGCCTACCTTCCGCACCTACTTTCAGATATTCTGGCCAATCGTGTGCCAATTTTAAGGATATCCATGAGCCGCAAAACGTAATCTTTAATGGTTGGAAGCATTTATTTTATCTTTGCCTAAAGTTATTTTAGTTCTTTCTAATCCAGACTAACATCATTTAAGTAGTCGGCGATGAAGTGCTTTAATTGCGTTTTTTGTATTTGGTCGGGCAAAAATTGCATTTAAATTATCTTCCTTAGCCAGTCTAATTCTCATTCCGCTCGGCAAATCATTTAAAACCTATTATCGATCTACAAGTGGAGCAGGTTTTATTGCGCAGGCTCAAACATTTCGAAACTACCTCGTTCCCATTCGATGAACAACGATGCTATGAGCTCGGTCATGGCGTCGCAAGCGTTTTGTGAAGTTTTAATAGGCTAAAACCTTACAATCTAGCTGATAAGGACGAAATCGCTTAGACGCAAGGCGGTCGTGCCGGTAATCATGAGTGCTTCGTATCGTCTTTCATCTTTTGGCCGTCTCTTCCGTCGGTCTTCATAACGTAGCTGGCACTTCAAAATTCGTCCGCTGACCAGGAATGCCAATCACTGAGTATCCCATTGTGAAGAGCACGTTCAAGCGCAACAATGACGAGCTCAACAAGTTCACTTCGCCTCACCAACGCTACACACGCTCCGCCTACCATCCGTTTGCATTCCCTTCCTGTTCATTAGTTATCTGGGTTTTGGTGGTAAGCTTCATGTAGCTAGAGCCCCCGTATAGGTCCAAAGCCTGATGGTGCTCAATTCGTTAGCGCCTTTCCCGTGGAGCATGAAATATGGGTAACCGTCAAGTGGCGACGGTGTGAATCGCCGCACGTTCAGTCGCTCATAGTAGCCAAGAGTCTTTTAGGTCGTTACATACTCGGCCATGGAAACTAAACCAACCCCTTTTGGGTCGATTTCACTCATCACCAATGCTACGCCCTGAATCTCCGCCGATGTAGTTATGTGTCGTAATGGTATGGAAGTATAGTAGAGTAGAGCCCCAAACCGTGACGACAGAAGAGTCCACGTGATTGAACACAAGTAGAATACTCCAATGCTGTAATTTCTAGTCGATTTCCCGATTATTCTCCATTTGATAAGTAGTACTCGGGTTAACGTCCTTTGTGGTACACCACGTGCCGTGCAGGTTGCAAACTTGATCAAATGGTGGGATCACTTAACCTCACTGTTCATAGGCATTCACAAGCCCCTTAAGACGAGTCAGACTCTTCCAGGTAACTTTTGCTCTCTCGTGTCATATGGGACATCCATATACGCGCTGACACAGCCAGACGCCACCATACGATCTGTGGCCCAAGGCACGGCTCCAAACTCGCCTATCGCCCCTAATATCGAAAGAACTCGGCGTTTACAAAACCACCCCAACACTGCACACGACCACAAGTGTCGTAGCCACAGACAGGATACGTACAACGACACTAGGCATTCGTGCAATTTATAAAAACTGCATTAGCTCGCATATCACTGCCACAGTACAGTTAGGCCATCGAGACGAAAGAAAAAAGTCCAAACTGCTCGCATTTGTACAAAACTATGGGGTGTAGCCAACAGTCTAACAGTTTGAGCCGTCAAAAAACAGTAAAAACCGGTTTTGGAACTATCACAATTTCCCCATTGTTCACTAAGAAAATTTTACACATAAAAATAAATTATAGATCGTATATTACAGGTCTGGAAATGCACACGAGCATCAAAACCCCGTAGGGAAGTCCGACTTATAGGTAAAAATCTACAACTTCCTGGAAGGCGGCATGAACCGGAGTTACTTTACAATTGGTCTGCTCATGGCGCTGAGAAATTTTACTCATTTCGAGTTATAAAAAGTAATCCGGAACGGGCTTGCGTGCAGGGAAGCTGCGGCTGTTCTACAAGCAAAAATGCCGATTGGTGTTATTTAAATTCGTTTAGGCAAAACTCGGGCATGTCCCTAAAAAGGTTTCCACACACCTGCGGAGCGGCTTCAAAAATAGCAAAGTCCCTGTTCAGGTACTCGTCAAGGCGGAGAATAGCAGCCACGTTACCACAACGATAACAGTAGTTTGGCGCCGACCATATCGTAAGGACAGTTTCGTTGAAGTGATAACGCCGCCCTTCCATCACGAGTTGATGAGCACGACAAATGAGATCGAGCTTATTTACCTTCAAAAATTCATAAACATTGCAATGCAGAGATGACAAAGCATTGATGATCCACAGAAGCTAAACTCACGAAAAAAAGATTTACTGAGCGAAAAAACATCTGAAAGTGGTTTACAACTAATTCAATTTAACGGATCCGTAGCCTCACATGGTTAAACTGCTGAACTGTATCAGCCCCAAAGAGAAACCCTGCTCCTCGTGGACTGACATTCCAGCCGGCGGAGTCCTCAGGATCAGACCAAAGGAGATCGCACATGGGCCCCTCATGTGGTACCTCCTGCTTGCGATCGATGGCTCGAATTTGATCAAGTCGTTCAATATGGGGTGAAAGACCTCCGTGTACGCAAAATATCTGTAGTAATTAGCAGTTCCATGAAAGGGCTTACTCAAGCACAATGTCGATACCACTCGGTTTACTGATGTAACATTAAATTAACAGATAAGGGAAGGCCTACCCGATCATCAATAATTGCCGATAAACAAAGGTAATCGAATATCTCCGTGCACTGGCGCCACACAAGGGGGGAGCCATATTTTCGTAGGCATTCCTCGTAAAACCCATAGGCAGTGGTTATCTGACGACTCTCGTGATTGCCCCTGATGAGAGTAATACGATCCGGATACCTAACCTATGGTGCCGCTATAAACAACCACATTGAGATTACCTTCAATGCGAGTAGGAGCAAAAACGTCTCCACACTGTAATATCCCCGATCGACAAAATCACCCAAAAATAGGTAATTTGTGTCCGGAACCTCACCGCCAACTTTAAAAAGCTCAATTAGATCAAAAAATTGACCATGAATATCGCCACAGACCTAAGGACATGTGAAAATTACTACTTAACTCACTGTGACGGGGGAGTCTACGTATTGCACATTACTTTCCTCGATCAGAATTTCACGCGCCTTCGCACAAAGCGCTTTAACCTCGCTTTCTGCAATCAATTTACATTCCTTAAGTAACGCTATTTGACGATCTAAATCGCTCATTGATGCCATCCACCTCACTCCCCCCAGTAAGGCTATTTGCAGTCATGGAACGGAGTTCGACCAAACAAATTACCGAAAATTAAACAAACGTTCTAGACACAACGATTATACATATCAAGATGCTTTTAGTATACTTATCAGTATGCTTCAATTGTGTGTGTATAGAAGTGCAGAACATTCAGTTTTAATGAGCGCAAAGGCTTGAACCCTAAATTTGTTGTTGTCTCTATGTGATCAATTGCATATGCGGCTATTTACCCCATTGTTAAATGCTCATAGCACAAAAATTCTCTAGAAGCACTATTGATCCTACTTTACCCTCGCCCGCTAGCGCCTGCTCACCAGGGAATTCCACGGGATTTCAACTCTCTCTTACAAATGCTATTTGCTTTTGAATTCCACAATCTGGATCCCGGATTTTTACGTAATCACACGTCATACTAAACAGCCCTTTGCCCCCTTTAATCTTCTTCAATGTCACAGCTAAGCGCAAACTGTAGTGTACTGTCATAGCGCAAAGAAGTGTTAGAGGACAATTGGCTTGGTCCATATGTCACGTTTCAGAGTGGAATCGCAAGTTTAGGCAACTAACGGGCTAGGCAATTAAACATGCAACTCAAATCATAAAAATAACTGAAATTTCTCACATGATTATTCTAGCATGTAGAAGAGTAGCAAATGTTCTACATGGATAAAATAAGAAAAACATTCACATGTGTATTAATGTAACTTAATGCGACTCATCAGAAAAAAATTTAAAGGAGGGAGTGTGATCTCAACTTCTTTTCGAATATGACTAAAAAGTCCTATAAAACTCGCAGTGGAAGGGTCCCCATTCAGTAAATACCGCTTTTTAATGGCAATAATTCCTGATCGCGTGCCTGTATAATTATGGAATATATACCTTCGCGCGTCTCTTGGCCTTCTAACCTGTGGGTGTAGTGGTTGTGCGCGTTTTAGTGAAATATGTTGGACCAACCCGTAGGTGATGAAAATACCCTACAAACGCTCAAGCCGCTTCCTCAGGCGGCTGCTAAGTTCCTGCTTTTACTCCCACCAGAATATGACAATGAGGCAAAGCATTTTTTCGTTGATTGCTAACCTTCTTGAAGAGTCAAGTAGTGGTGTCCTTTAATGAGTGTTCCATTTCGGTTTACAATGGATGTGACCACTTTAGGCTGGGTTAAGTGTAACGTAGCAAAAAATCGGTTTGCGCGTCTAATGAACGAATGTCCTAACACTCAATATTTGAGTTTGTTTAAAATTAATTTTGGCTGCTTCTCCCGTATGCGTATTTCCAACTCAAGTTGGCAGTAATGTGTAAAGTCGAGTGTTTTATTGAAGCTCTCTTGAAGGTGTTCCATAAAATCATGCCCAGAATTGAAATCACATGGCCAGTGTCAGCTAGTTTTATGCCTTGACACAATTCTACCTCTTGACAGAATATTTCTCGATCATTGATGGCACAGTGCCGCCACAATTAGCAATATCCCCACATTCCTGTAGCACTTCAAACTCTTCACACTTTGCAACAAAATTCCCACTATTATCCCTACTAGTCCACATATTTTCAAAAGTACTTACAAAAATTAAAATTGCTTATGCTCTGCAATGGGGAGTGATGCTGTAGGGAAGACATCCAACCACCAACATAGCCTTCCCATTAGTCCCCATGCAGAACTACGTTGCTTCAAACATGAGGAGATTCGACGAAACTCCGTGGTTATCGAATTTCAATTGGCGGAATAAGCATTCGTTCTGAGGGCTTTTTCTAGCATGTACTCTACTGTGAATCACATGTCGATGGGGTTGCTTTTCCACAAGACTCCAAATAAGGTACTATCATCTTTTGAGTAGCCAAATATACCGGCAACATTACCCTAGAATGAATCTAAACATCAGGATTGATCTATTTTCCCGCGTTTTAGAGCGAAACTCCACCGCAATGGTAGCGTGCGATTTTATTCCCGACTTATTACTAAGGCCTTGCTAGATGTCTCAACAATACCATAAAATATTTGCCCACTTCATTAAAAGAGCCCATTTCATATTACAAATTCAGTGGGATTATCGTTTATTATGATAAAATTCCGAAAGACGTTAATCGGGTTTTGTGAAGGGACAGCGATGAAAAAGGGGAAAAGCACTTATTCGAGCTCACAAACAAAAAAATAAAAGTGCATAAGCGAGTAATCAAAGAAGTTTCGCCTCAATAAGTTCATTGAATGAATTGCGTAAATTTCGAACCAGCTGCCATTCCTCCGAGGTGGCTATGGAGTGATTGAAAACATGCTGCCATAAGTGTACATCTTGAAGTTCCTCAAAGACTGCATTCATTTGGCTAATCGAGTTGGCACTGAGCTGACCCTTGGTCAAGATGTTAAGAGCCTCCTGAAGTTTTTTCAGCGTGTCTAGGAGTGCAGAGACATCCAATCTGCAGGAGGGAGTAGAGGAGGAGGGGAGGGCTGAGGTCTCCTCTGCTGCGGATAACAAGTCGGAGAAAATGAGACCAAAATTGCGGCTCAGTCGCTCAACTCGTCGCATCTGAACCACAGCTGGGCGATAATCCATCAACTCTTCGGACACGATGCCAACTTTGATAAGCGAACGGAGGATTATGTGGTCAACTTTCTGGAAGTGAGCTTTGGGAGTGATGTGTGCCTAGGTGGAAGGAAACATAAATGCTAATTTAATGCGACGTAGAGCAAACAAGCGCATGCCTCGTGAGTGATCGAGATTAAGAACGAATTTGCATCATTCTTACTTTAATTACCCGTGCAATTTTGTCAACTAACGTTATCGCAACAAGTCAACTTTAACATGGCTATGCAAAGCTCACCATCATGTGACACCCTTCATGGCGAAAGGATACCTTTAATCAGATTAACATCACACAGAAACATTCGCAAGTTTCCAGCACCTATTTGCCTGACCGCAAGCTTAGCCCATTGCACAAGCCCTTTTTGCGACATCGAGATACAAAACTTGCCTACGCTTGAAAATGACGTATCCCTCCAAACATTTTTTTCTACCTCCCACCCAAACGTAAACGAAAATGCCCCAAATCGCACGGAAAGGGTTCGACTAAAAATGTCATCAAAATCAGTAAGTAATGCGAGTTTTACCAATCATCACGACCGTTGCCACGTTGTCCCTTGTTGACAATGCTCAAGAGGTGCTCAGTTTACAAATGCTCTGCTGATCACAGACCTTCCACGTGCTAAGGTTCAGAATCGGCTCCAAGTGATGCACTAGGCATCCGATCACCATAGCAACTAATTGTAGTTGTTTGATAACTATGTTGAATAGTAAAAGTAAAACAGTACCTTCCCTTACCTCTATGACATTTAATAAGGTTTTTCCTGCAGCGACAAGAAAGTAGCGCTTGAAGCCTAGACGTAGAACAACTATAAGTGAGGACGTTGACATCCTTCGGTAGGAATTTTCAAAGGGCACGAATTCTGTCAACTTTGCAACAAGCAGACAAGCAAGAATGTGTGTTAGCCATAGTCATTCATCGTCCCACCAGCGATCCGATTTAGGTGCAGGAAGCAACACCTAGGCAACACAAAAGCCTTGTACTACTTCAAATATCGCTTACCCAATCGGTAGGACTTTCCTCAGCTGGATTTTGCGGTTTGACAGTTATAAGTGCACTTAGTCAATAAATTATGCCAACTTGCTTAGCAGTCGAGATTCGTAGTGTCTACAGAATACAAAAGTGTAAAATTTCGCCTCCTGCCTTCATGACACAACTTGTTTGGAGTTTACGTAGCGGTAGCCGGAATGGACTTTAGTATAGAGTGCAGGTGCACCTCTTTCCACTTTTTGTTATGAGGTGGTAGAAAAAACAATAAAACTTGTAAATTTAGAACCATTTTAAAGCGCTTAGCGGATATCCACTACTCCGTCTGTGCATTAATTTTAACATTAGCATAAACAGTAGGAACGAAAGGCCCCTATTGTGTGGATTAAATTTGGATGGTACAACCGAACCACGGTGTGAGGCTACCAGTGATTGGAGCCAACAAAATCGGAGATGGCCTGCACTTTTGTCAGACTTTCAGATGTGGTAGCCTCTGTTGATTTGTTAGTATGCGCCACAGCTAAGGCAGTAATTGTTACTCCAAGTTATCTAGGTATTGGAAGGACAACCAAAAATTTGGGCTCAGCATATACCCTATGATAAAGAGTACCTGTCTCAGAACTCAAGCACTACAGTTTTAAGCCTCGGTTAGGCTAACGCGGTGATCAGTAGGAAAAAGCTGGCTGAAATATTGGAAAAAAACTTGTAATGGATTTGAAGGAATCACATCCCAAACACCAACAAGAAGGGGAATTATACCAACCATCTTGTTTCCGCACACCTGCAATGCTGGTGAGCCTGAAATTTACTCAAATATCCCAGGGAAGCCATTCTCCCTAGTCGTCATGCCTCCAAATGAAGGTGGTGTTTACGTATGAGGAGAGGCGTTGATGAATGCGACAGCAGAGATTTCCTTATTGTTAGGAATTTGTTGGTTAAAAAGTGGTAAAGTGGTCGTCTCAAACACCATTTCTGAGCGCAGCCCTGATGAACAGGCCGGAGGGATTTGGATTAACGTAGATTCATCCAACACCTAATAAACTTTGTCTTAATTTACTTAAGCCGACAGCGCAGTGGAACCACTGGGGAAATAGGCACCACCAAGACACGCGATTCTTAACAATTTTCAGGGAATACGTCCAGTTTCCCTTTGAGCAATCCGGCGTACCAGATACCAACTCAACACAGTTGCGGAAAGGACGCAGAAATTTGTAAGCGGGAATTAAGATCTCACCGGGATAGCAGTATTTTCGCACAGAACAAGTGTGGATGCCTCGCACGATCATTTACCTTGCCACAATATCCTGCACGACGAAATTAACACCGTCTGTTAACCATGCTACCGGAATGCATGCGTGCGAAAAAAGTCCTGTACCACGAACCCACTCTCTGGCCGTCGGAACTGGCACGCAATCAAATTCCCATTATACTGAGAATAGCTGGAATTCATCTCTCTTGCTTGCAAAATAAAGAGAACGGAAAAAATTGTTCGATTCCAATCTAAGGAAGATGGTGTGTTAACCATTTGTAGGCAAAAAAGGCTCCCGGAAGGTTTTACTTTTCATCGCCTACGCCACGACAACTCACAAAGTATAAGGAATACCTTTCCTCTAAATGGCAACCTGTAGTGTGGGATGCCAACTTCAGCGCTCCATTGGCTAGAAATAGCAACTTATTTCACAAATACGTAATCGCAAGTAATTGACAATGAAATGATGCAGATTAAACCCTGAAAATGGCTTTCTCCGTAGAGTTTTTATTTGAAGCGGGGCAATTTCACTACACGAAAAGGGTCGATAGGATACCTTGTAACACTGCTGTTCGTAGAAGAAATCATAGCAAAAAAATTGTAAATTGGGGATATGTTACGTAAGTAATGAATGATGGCTAAGTTGCATCCAGGAGTGTGTCGTGTGCAAAAAACTCACACTTACCATCCCTCGTGACTGCGAAACAATTGGGAAATTCGACAAATACTATCTAAGTGATGCTATAGTTCTACTCAATGAATTAACCCCCAGCCAGACTATGCAAAGTACCTCCCCACTAACGACCAGCAAATTTAAGTCTAGTTTGACAATCTACTCAACGTGACGATAATGTAGCAAAACTTATTCAACAAAGTACAGCTTTGACTGTACTGCAACAAGAAATAAAGAGAGTGTAGCCATATTTGAGGTTTCACATGAAGTGGGCAAGGGTGTTGATGAACTCAAAAAGTGCATGGGGCTAATCACTTAACCATTAAAAAACAGGCACAGATGATAATATTGAGAAACTACAAGGCACACCTCACAATAGCAGAAGGGAAAGTAGCACTGTGAAGAGCACGCATCGCGGAAAGTGAGCTGCTATTCTTTTGGCTATTTCTCAATGCGAGAACACGAATTTGGAGCCAAATGCACATCAAAACTTCTTCCCTCGCGTTAACTCTACATGAATTAGTGCCCACAACTGTGGCAGCAGCAACCTTGGAGAATTTTTTGCTATGCTTGAATAGAACAGTGCAAGAGTAGAAGGTTGCTAATGCGAATGAAAAGTTATACATACAATAAACAAATTCCAGTGTTTTGCATTATTCCAACTCCCATCATGCACCTCGACCATGGTTGAGTCGGTTCAAGGTCCAGTGAAGATCCTAAGGCCCCCCCGACCGCATGAAATACGGAGAAATTGACCTAGCATTTAAAATCACATCTTATCCTCGGTGTTTTCCTCAACGGTCTGCCAATTTCAAATGAATGAACAGAAATCCAACTAAAAAAGCCTCAATGGATCAAGTCCATAATCGAAACATGGAGCATTAATACTAGAACAGACGAAAAATAGGTCGGCGATATGTCAAGCTGAGGAGCTAGTGAAGATGGATATACTTTTGGGTACTTAATCTTAGAAAGAAGCAAAAAGGCTGTGCTCACCGACGCACACGCACGTGTATTGATGATGGCAACGCAGACTATAGATACCTTTTTCAAACCCTCTTCGAATGTTTCAAGCTATGAGAGTAATGAGTAACGCCAAAGTGTCCGTCCAGAGTAAAATTACTTAAATTCACCAACTGCAGTAGCAATTCTCTTTATTCTTTCCTACGGCTTCTACCACTATGGATCATCCACCTCCCACTCCCCGTTGCGGTTCCGCCGATTTTACGACCCCATCAAATTTCACTATCAATTCATTCCCCGAGCTGTTGAACGAGTCTAGCTACTCAATAATGAGGCATCTAGAACTTTTGACGCTGACTTGATAAAGACAACATAACTAACCCACTTTACTACTGCTAACACTGGAACAAGAAAAAGGAACTGGGGGGGGGACTATTGGGAACTAACTTAACGACCCAAAACTTTAGACACCTTGAATGCTGTCTTCTTACGCTGCGTATAAGTCACAAGCTGCATGCCGCATCAAATCCCCATTCACCAAGAAAAGATACATGGATTTTCCCTCGAAGTTCATCAACGGCACATACCATATAGAGAGAAACAAGAACTCCGCTGCACACAAACCGCTTTCCCCTACCTCCCTCAGTAGACATCACCATCTAGATTACGACGCTATCGATTCAAAAGGACTAACTCAAGGCTAGCGTTTGGGACCTCAACTGGGCTCTATGAGTTACCCCCCCCTTTAGAACAACATAAAATTGCTCGCAGTATCTCTAATGGCAAACTGTAGCCTTTTGTCCAAAGTCGCCATCACTCAATCAAATCCTTGACTGCTTCCGCACTCGTGCATCCGCATTATCTAGGAAGTCATCTTCGGTCAATTCAATTGACTCAAAATAGAGATGCAAGACAATGTGCGAAGTTCTGAATCCCCTACCAATGGAGTAGAACTCATCACCGTATTAAGTTGACTACTAGTGCATATGCTTCACCCGAAGCACGTTTAAACACTCACCTGGATACTGTGCGAAGGCTCTTCATCCTTTCAATGGACTCGACTAGGTACTGATTTGCAACGAACGTTTCGCATGTCGGCCAAAGACAATTCTGGTAAAGAATGCACATTTTCTGACCGGCCCAGTCACTAGTGTGCGATCTTACTCAAAATTCGCTCAAAAGTAAAACAACAATGACCAGCACTTTGTCATCAGCTGCGAAAACAGGGGTGGAAATGCCTGTTTGAGTTATCCTTGCCCAACTTCCACCATAGCTCGTGTCGCCAACCCACTCGAAACTCGTTCTGCATCGATACGAACAAGTCATTTTCTGCACAAGCAGATGCACGATTGTCTATTCCACCGTACTGTCAGCAATACTACGTACACGTGTTTTACGCGCTACCAGACACCCGATGAGCCTCATGGACTCACCTTCTCTATGCAAGCTTTCATCGATCGCCCTTGGTTCCGTGCGACGCCCTTGGAAAGGAGACTGTGACGACTACTACATCTGTTGGTCGATAGTGCGGATTGGATAAAACAACCATCTACAGGGCTTAAAGGCCTCCTCGTTCCTGACAGAGTCGCACTTCCGGACTTCGGATGACTCAGGCATGGTCACACGACTGAAGCACAGGTCCGATTTGGAAGCTAGCTAGTCACTTAGTCATCCACAGCCATGTACAGATTCCGTCCACTAGCTACACCAACGGCTACATCACTATCACCACAAAACGCGCCCATCTTAAATATAATTAGTCTTGTCTTTGTTAAAAGGTTTCAAATTCTCCTTTTAGTCGGGTATTGTAAACACACAACAGTAGTGCCACTGTCACTGCCACAAATTTTAGTAAGCATACCTATATCTGGAAATTTTTAGTCCTTTAAAAGACAATGGAAGTTAAGTTTTTTGGTACTGACTGGTGCCTCATTACGATCGTAGTAACTGCTAAGCGGTTTGCGATACCAGCACATTAAATGATTACTAGAGATGAATATGCGAAAAAAATGTGGAAGGAGAAACCCTAACCAAGGAGCTGGCGCAAGACAATACGCATAGGACTCAACTAACCTTAAGCAAGTAGTGGATGTCGTTCATTACGGCTGCAGATGAAGGATGAAGCACCGAGAGAGCTAGTTTTCTGTGGGAGAGAAGGCGTGGAATTATGTACTTTTTGGTGCGAAGGCCAATTGTCTGGTGCTGCGATGCTGGGCGTGAGGAAGAGGGGAAATCTACTTCTAGTGTTGGGGTGTCTGAACTGGTGATAACGACGGTAGCTAGGGAGGAACGACGGTTAATGCGCAAATGGAGGCTCCCATGGTCGCCCTCACGGTGGCCGCAATGACCTTTGATTTTGGTCGATGAACTATCGCGTGGTAGGTCGACACTCTTTGTGGATGATAGGGTGGGAAAACTTCCGCGCAGTGGATCCGGAATAACCATTGATTTTAGGTGGCCTAAAATGCAAGCACTTAAGCAAAATGTATAAAAGCTACAACCGAAAGACCATCTAAGTGTTAAGAGGCCCTGAGGAGAGCCTGGTTTAATTGGCTAAATTAAAACCTAGCAAGCGTTAGCATTGACATTTGGGCAAATCAACCAGGCGCATATTCGCGCTATCAGTACAAAAATTTCACGAGTGACCGGCAAACCACCTGCAAATCAACTCAAAAATAAAAGATTAATGCAAGTTCGGGAGAACACGATCCAGCTTCGCAATTTAAAAATAGACCAAGGCAAAACACGAATTAATCAAATGACACTAATTGAATTTAGCATGAAGGACACAGGAGAGAACGAAAAGTGCCTGCTTGTCAGTAATACGCACTGGGTATTGTCCTAAAAGGATCGCACTGTAGTAGAGCAAAACACTAGAAAATTTCCTCAGGAAAACTGAATAATTATGGAAAGGTACACATGAGCGAAACATAGTCCTCATAACAAAGTAAACCGCATAAGTGAGAGAAGTATTGGCTTATGAACAGCGTATATTTTTAAGGAGCAAAATATTTTACATTTTAGATCTGGCACAAACAAATAGTCTCCCAACGAACGCAAATGCACCATCTTGTACGATAAAACATTGACACAGAACTAGACAGCATACTGCTAAAAATTAAGTCAATAAGTGTGGCACCACCAAAATAGCCAACCCCATCAAGGCCACACAACGAATACCGACCATGTTCGAAAAGGCGCTACACGCGCGGCTTACATAATCGAAAAACGTTTAGAAGAATTCAGATTTCTTTGACGTGCTCTGATTCAGCCTTAACGCGAGGCGGATTTCACTTTTGGACATCTGCCCTGCCAAAAGTTGCTGGAGGGGCTTCATAGAAAAACAATAATCGTAAAAATCATGATTATGGATTAGCTAGCCTGTGCAATTAGGGCATCAGCTCTCATATTCTGAAGTTACCACTTTAATTTTTAAAGAGCTAAGGCGAAAAATTGCTGCCTCGGAGCTGCATAACTGCGTTTCAAATAAACAGCCATGCTGTAGCGACCCGAAAGTTACTTGGAGGAAAATGGAGATATAATATTGCGGTAGAATATATGCATTTATATCCACACAAGTGATCAAAATCGAAGCCAGCAACATAACAAAGTATTGTGTGTTCAGCCCTGTATATCGTAAAATGAGTCCACGACTAGTTTACCCTTGCTTGCGACTCAACCAAAGTTCATTGTTGCTATTAAAATTACAACACAATAATTCTGGTGGATTTTTCACTTCTAGGAGTTCATATTTACCTGAGTTTGAAAATTAACGGTGGGATAATGCATTGCTGTGGAGTTTCCAGCAGAGAAGGCCAATTGTGATACCTTAATTTTATTAATCATTCTAGTTCCTGCAGGTTGCTGTCTCAGTGGTCTTTAATAGCGACTATTTATTTTTCCTGCACTTCACTCTTCATCACCTTATATAGTGGTAGCGTCACCCATTTTAATATTGTTGTTGCTTTGCAATCTTTACACATACCTGTTGCAATATAATCTAGTTCTTAATTTTTTGTTTTGGTTTTGACAGACCTTCAAATGGAATGCATACATAATACCAGCTATGTGATCATACCCTTAGTGCCTATACATACGATTTGCGCGGTGTTCGGTTTTTGTCGGACTTGTTTAGCATGAGCTTTTGCGAAACAAATGGGGATGCCTTACATCAAAAATGCAGTTATCCTTTTACCTTGTCAACAAAGGAGAAAGAAGTAGGTAGAATCTTCTTTTTTTTCATCCGTGACACGGTATCCGTCCCTGTCTCTATTTTCTATGTGATTTTATTTCGGTCCTCTATCTTCATTTTTGTTTTTTTTGCATTACTGTGCCCCTTAATCTTTTGAGCAGTGAGTGTTTTGAGATCAATTTTTCTGCTATGATGGTAATATATGGTGTTTTTCTGAGCTGCACTTCTATTATGTTCTTTTCACCACTGAACCTATTCACCTCCAGTGTGTTGAGAAGCTTCTCTCACATATTGGTACGTCATCCGCGGTAGCTGACAACGACTATCGAGCTTTTCGGTTCCTCGCTGCCCGAAAGTTTAATGTTCAAGAAGCGATTGAGCTGTTTCACTCGTATGAGGTAATATAGTTCACTGATATTCAACACTCGTAGGCTTTCCAAAGAGCAGAAGGTATTACCACAGTGGATCCTTTCGATGAGAGTATACGATGTGAACTCCTATCCGGAAAATTTACCATTTTGGTAAAACTATTTACTGACCATAGCTTTGTTCTAGAATGACAATGATTTGTCTGGCGCTCGTGTTGCTCAATTTTTTGTACGACTTCATCGGCCGACTAGGAGTACCCACAAAGCCTTTCTCCAATCCGTTATGTTTCAGCTGAATGCTGCCCTTCGAAAGTGAGCTGCTGTTTTTGTTTTTATTTTCGTCGCGAAATATATTTCGGACCATTTTAGAATAAAGCTTGTTTGTATCCCAAGTGCTTACAAATGTTTTGTTTGCACAACAGAGAAACGGCGGTTCGAAACGGCATAATTCTTATCTACGACATGACAAACGCCAAATATTCGAATTTCGACGCAGATTTATCGAAGAAGTTGTTCAATATGCTCAAAGTAAAGTTCACCCGTAGTTACCCACTTGCATTTATCTCATAACCCTAGTATTCATTTTTCCCCTCCAGTCTTGCTATCCGATCCGTTTACGACGGATAATAGTGCTGACGGCGCCGTTCTGGTTTCGAGCCTCCTTCCAACTGCTGAGGGTCTTTATAAAGGAGGAGCTTAGGGACCGCGTGCACGTGCTGCGTCCTTCGCCTGGCTCTCGTCTGGCGTCCCTCAGCAATCCCGACCCTGTAGCCGCCCAAAAAGCGCACTTCACCTGGCTTCTTACCGCCCTCTCTGAGACTGTCATTGCCCCCAACGAGGTAAGCTTCTCTCCCTCCCCTTTTCCGCTCTTTGGGCTCTTGTAAAGGGAAGTGGTTGTTTATTCTAGATTTAATTTTGCCTATTTTAATTTTATTTGTTTGCTGGTATTATCGCTTCTTTTTCGAATGTCGAACTTTTCACACTTGCGCTCTTATTGTCTATCTGGCTACTACCAATTGCGGCTGACTGACTTGAAATGGACGTCTCGCCGACTTGAGCTCTGGCTACATGTTTGGAAATGCATGATCTGAGAAACAAACGTGGCTCCTTGTCATGGTGTCTCTTTGGATTGAGCCTATAACTCTATATGGTTTCGTATAAAACTGTTTCGTTTTCGATGCTCACCACTAATAATTTCGTGTATGTGGCTGCGGTACTCGAAGATCATATACATGAGTGCTTTTGATCCATTCTTTTGTACTGAATGTGTAGCGTTGTATCAAACTGCTCACAGCTGGACGGCCTTCGGGTAATGCTTTATACCAATATTTTTGAGTTCATTTAGAAGGTTTTTTTGTCTGATGCACATTCCAACCGAAGGCATACTCGAGCAACGTTGTTGATACAATTAAACAAGCACAGGGATCACTAATTGGTTTTGCACATTATTTTGCTGGAATATATTCCATTTGTTTCTTACATCACCTACTTTCAGGCAACTTCAACAATAGAGGACATTGCAGTTCAGGTTTCTAGTATTCCAGCAAATTACTAGCTATGCAATATAGATTTTCATGATAGCGGTCCCTCTGCACACTGCTTTCTTATGGAAAGAAGACCCATCGGAAATTCATCCCTTTTTTACGATAATCGCTTATTTTGCGTTAAGTCCGACCATAAATTTTAGCAACAGAAAGCTTTCCATGTTTCGCCTCCGAAAAGCAGTTGAAAGTTTAACTCGCACTAGCATGAATAAGTAATTCCCAGCCCCTCTGTCAATTTACATTTGCACACTACGCCACTTTACTCCGTCTGCTTAAGCCCTTTGAGAAGTCCTGATGTCTTATCCCAGAGACCAATATGTTTTAAAAATCTAGTTTTATCTTTGTTCTCAAAGTATCCTTTTCGCTTGCACCGATCAAGGCTATACTCTATCTCAACCCTTTGGCAGGTGAGGTTATGCAGGAGTGCAACGCTTTTTGTTTTATTTTAATGCCATCTGATGGAGGATGTGTGTGATTAAGTTGGTATTCCTTGGTGCCGTTTTCATAAACAGGTTTAAGTCAATTGTTTAAGAAAACATTGCTTATTTACCTGTGGTTAGGACACAAATTAACTCAGACGTGAAAAGTGACTATGCCATGCTTCTCTTACTTTGGGCTTCGGCTATGGCGTCTATTTAAGTTAAGTTTGACTCAGATTCTAATTCAATACTTATGCCCTTTTGTAAATCATCGTATCATTTTTGATTCGGTTTCGCCCAATATGGAACAGCCACAACTTTCATCTTTTAAATTCCATTTAATCTCACTTTTATATTGAAATAATTGTCCGTTTATATGATTTCATTAGAAGATTTTACGCCTTTGCCAATCTCTGTACTTGGCATCACCGTTTAATATCGTTATGACTGTTTCATTTTTGTACATTTTGCTTATGGGATCAAAAATTCTCGGTATAGGTTCTTTAACGTATTTCACCATGCGAAAAACTGCCGTTTAAATGTTTTTGCGCCTATTTTTAACGGCGAACTTTCATCATTTGATATTCCTGCTTCCTTTATCCCACATTGGAGACTTGATTTAATACAATAGTCTGTTTGCAAAGAGGCTCTGTGAAATTCATCCTTTCATTTTTCCCTCAACCTCGGACTTAATATATCGGGGCATTTGACTCAAATTTTGTCTGCATCGCCAAAACTAAGCAACTCTTAGGAATGATGTGTGTATGATCTCATTCGTTCTCTGGGGTGACTAACTGCTGAATCCGAAATTATTAACGTCATTGCATCGGATCTTCTCTGTTAAGCTCCCTCGGCCGCTCGTATCGCTTTCTGGAAGCCTCGGTTGTCTTGATGTGCTGTTTGCACCAATGTGGAGACTATTCTTCGGCTGGCTTATGTTAAATGGGATCATAGTTGTTTCCTCCTTTTGGACCATATCTGATTGCCTGGGGGTGTGCTGATTTTTTTCTTTACTACGGGAATAAGGTACCGGGTGGGTTCTGTTGAAGCAAAGTAAGGAAACATGCCTTCATTTTTGACAAGCCGTTGTCATACAACAGGAGTATTATTTCTACAAAAGCATTTTTCTGGCTCCCCTTAAAGTTTAGCTGCATACGCCGTAAATTCCTTCATTTCTCAGCTTCGATTGTATTATAAAGTGAGTTTATCTTTTCTAATTATGGTGTTTTGCCGCCATTGTTTATCATTCAAATAGGCTGGTGAAATAAGTACCATTGCTGATAAGTGTAGATGTTGAATAACGTCAAATGGGAACAAAGCTACTATCAGGATTGCATAAAGTAACGTTTTTCTAAGCTTGAAGGTTCTACCTGTGTATGTGCCTGACATTCGACGGCATTTTCTTGCCATTTTGTTCAAATTTTTATGTTAATAGTTTATAAAATGGGCAAAGTCATTCGTAACGCTCACTCTCTCGACACTGAAACGACATGTTGGGTCAGTTCACCGTGCATTCAATATGTCGCCATTGTATGTTCAACAGGCATGGATCAACCGATTTCATAGATCTTTGGTATCATCGATGCGCTATGATGGATTAGTCTGGGTCATGACGGAAATTTGGAGGTTGTAAAGAAGAATTATGCGAATTTACACCATTTAACCCAATTTAATCGGTAATGGCCATCGTGAAGTCGCGCTGCATTAGCCTTATTCTCTTTCACCAAAATAAATAACGGAACGCGGTTTCGTGCAGCTACACTTTTGTATGTGCATGGATGTTTTCGCTGGCGTGTTATTTTTGTATTGCTCTTGCAAAAACTACCGCAAATAGCTGGCGAAGTTCAGTTCCCTGTGTTTGGTCAATTGTGGGAATCAGCAAGCGCTAGGGTACGAACGCTGTGATTGCGGTTTTTTGCATTTCTCGCTTCGAGCGGCTTTATTTCTAGACCCAGTTCGTGTTACTTCCATAGGTTGATTTCTTTATCTACTCTGGGCTTCGCGATTTCGCTGCCGACCGAGCATGTGTAGTATTTGATTGGAATACCTTGGTGTAGTTTGTCTTCGCGCCTCTTCGCTCTTACGTGTCGTTGCCATTTTCATGCGTCTTTTCCACACTAAGAAACTCAAATTGATCTAATAACAGATCTTGAAGTTTGCTCATGAATCCTCCGAATCATAGGTATGGCGTTGTTACAAGTTTTTCAGCCAACTTTTAAAAACATCAAAGAATTCGTTTTACTCAACCAAACGCTCCATTACACTTTTTCACTGTACGGAAATTGACATAAGGCTGGATGAATCCTGTTAAACTGCTGGGAAGGTGAAGATGCTACTCGTGATACGAATCTGTGAAATTCTGTCGTTAACAAACTAGTGATGTGCAAACTGGCAACGTTTTATGAGGGCGCGCAAATGAAATATGCTAATCTCATGGCATGGACGTGGGGTGACTCTGAACGTTGCATTGATCCGTCCGAGGTAGGGAAGACAGCAAAACCGCATCTGTAGTAAAGTGCATGCACAGGTGTCTGTCTTGATGGGCTAGTGGGGCAGCCACCTTTCTTCCCTCACACTTCGGTTACCTTGAGACCGTCACTTTTTGGCGTATTACATCGCACGGATTATTCGTTGATTCACATTAGCATCATAAGCAGTTATCTTCTTGAACCCTTCGCAGATATAGCTCGGTTATTTTGAAGCACCTTTGACCTATTCATAAGTTTCAGCAATCCAGGTTTCAGGTTCTTTGCGAAACAACCTTTCTTAAATTTGCGGAGCATGCGTGCGCTTGTACATGTACATTGCAACATGGAGTGTTATTGTGGATTTATATTTTGCCTAGAGTAATTGATCTCTGCAAAGTGTTGCATTTTGTTAACTCCAACTGAATCACTGGTTCATGTCTTTGCACTGGAGATAACAGCATTATTTTTATGAAGCCTAGCATAATTTGATCTCATTCAACCATCTTTTTTGGACTTATGATTGTTGGCAATTTTTGTCATCGCGTTTATGTTCCTTGAATAAGCTTCGGCACGCCCAGGCGTTGGCTCCTGTTCAAGCGCAGATGACTCATTCTTCTTTTCGTCTTCTATTCATCGCTTTTCTCTTCCTTCCTTCCCAGTTATTTCCCGGCCCAGGTTTCGCTATGCGTCAACCCTCGGCGGCCATATCAGCCTTTTTCGACGCCTCCAACAATGGAAGTGGGGGTGGCAGTAGTAGCAGTACAATTGATCGCTCTGGTCGCTCCTCTCCGTCTGCTAGCGAAGCGGGTGAGGAAACAGCCACGGTTGGGCCTATGAATGAAGACGAAGGGTTGATGGCGGAGATCGGTTGCTGCTCTCCCAACTGGGACCCATTCGCCCTCTCTAGTTCCCAATCCAGCGACGCCGAGTCCACTGGCCTCCCCGTGAACCCTGCCATTGGCAGCGCTGGTGTTGATGCCGATGGGATTGCGGTGGCCAGGAACAACGTCATGTCTATGTCCTGCAGTCCTGTCCTCTCAGCTACACCGATCACTTTCAGTGTAAATGGCGAGATTGTACGTTTGGTACTAGCTCTAGAACCATTTTCTGACGCCTTTCACTCACCTTTTTTCCGGTATGAGTAAGGCGGATTTAGGCTATTTCAGATCCCTAAGTAGCTTATTGTTCCCCCGGGCGTTGTAGCTCTAGCGTTAAAAGCATTCTTCAAAGGCTAGAAGCCCATATTGTTTCGTAAGGAAATCACATTCTTCCATTACAAGGAATGTTAATTAATTTGTGCTACATATCAGCCTACTTGAGCACACGGCTCCTAATTGTGTTAATGTTCTCTTGCTATCTCGTTGGCTCCTATAAGCACATCCATGTGCTATGTTGTAGCATTATATAGCGTTCATGTTTTTTTTAAATCCGACTTTTGCGAGTCGAATTTAGCTGGTTTTGAAGACTAGTTCTGTTTCCAGCATTTCACTATTTCGCTAAACTGTGGTAGGCTAATTGCGATCTGCTTAATCTCTTTAGAAAACCTCCACATTCCTTTATTTATCACCAAACTTAAATCAGTTCCTATAGGCATTGCGTGTTACTTTTAAATTAAATGTTTGTATTTTGTTAACAGCTTGTGCCGCATAACCTTCCTTTGTTTTTTCATGCATTCTCTAAGATAATCATATAAGGTAGAATTGTAGGCGTATAGCTTGTTGAGAAACTATTTACGTGATGTCACTTTTAAGGGAAGGATTGTTTTTAGCCGATAACTTTGGCTGCAGCTTGATTTGCCACCATTCCACTTCCCATTTCATCAAAGATGTCGAGTACTCTCAATAATGGTTTCTTTCAAAACCATCCCTCATGCGGGTTAGTGGGTGGTTGCTTTCGTTGATTTGTTAATAGAGTAAAGAACTTTTTTGCTACGGTAAATCTTCATATGAGCTTTGGTTTTCCCTGCCAAGGACAGTAGCCATAATCAGAAGTCACTTCCTCATCCCCCTTTTCTCTAGTGCAACGATAGGCCTAGAACAACTAGGATGGGCCAGGAGCCCTTTCGCGACCCCGCAGGAACGCCCACACCTCCTGCCATCCCCAAGTTTGGTAGTCCCCTCAACGGGGGACGCGTCGACAGCGATCCCGCCGCAACTCCCACGTCAGAAACCGCTCCCTCCACTGCTGCGTGCACTGGCGGATCGAACTACACACCAAGTGGGAAACGGTGGGTCGCACAGCAAGCGCCTCTCGCCCCTCAGGATGATTTTGCTGTCCCGGTTCTAGATGACAGCAGCAGTACCATTCGAAAGGGGAAGTGCTTTAAAAAAACGGCCGGCCCTCTCTATGCTCCATCTACCACCGGTCTCACTATAGTTCATCCTTCTGGTATGTTTTAGGATTGCTGCTTTTTGTATCACGACTTTCTTTGAATTAGTAATGAGTGGCAGTGTTCTGAAGAATGATAAGTTTTCAATCTCATTTCTTGTACTTTCAGCTACATCTGCTTGTTCTCCATATTTCACTGATTATTATTTTATTGTTTTTGCCATTTTGAGTCCATGCCATAGGTGGATTAGCTTTAACTACCAAAGAATCTCTGCAAACACAAACGTGTTTTTTTTTACGTGTTTTGGAGCTTTAAGCCGCTATCTTGATATCTACGAAACACCTTGTGACGAATCACAACTAACGCACTAATTTGACTATGAATTGAATCGGTTGTTGGATTTAATAACTAGAAAACGACCTAGCTGCTGTAATATTATGGGGTTGATTGGCTTTTTGCTTAATCTTCTCTTACCCGTCAAAGTATCCATTACTTCATCGCACTTTGCCTTTCACTCCATCCTCCCTACCGATGAATAACCAGTGAGTCTGGAGATAATTGTGGTTCAGGATGTTTTTACTGACAGTGAAGCGTCTTGCAACTGTACTCCAACCTAATTGACCTTCATTAAGGCCCAAGCTGTTATCCTCTCAATCATTTGACGTTACTTGCTGAACTTGCGCAGCCGTTTTTTCCTAGAGTTTTCGCTGCTAAATATGTTGGTGATCTAACGGTCTTCTCTGCTTTCGTACGCATTTAGATCTTATTCCCTCGTGGGCATTAAATCGTCCCACTGGCCCTTCAATCCAAGTGGGTCCCCATCAAGGGACTGGAGGGTTGCAACAACCAAAGGACGACCCGCAGCCGGACAAGTTCTACTGCACCGGTGAAGCCTTCTCCGCTGCCCACTCATCCCCGTCCTCTTCTCGTCTGTGCTCTCGAGTTCTTCAATCGCCACTTACTCAGGTGGAGTCGGATCCCACGAAGGCCCGGGTTGACGGGTTTTTGAAGGATAGCGATTCGGACATCGACAAAGGCGATGACGACAGCCGGATTAGGGATGAGGCCCCTAGCGAAGAAGAGGTCGACAAAGATGACTATGATGATGGAGAGGATGAAGGGGCGGTGGATTTGGACCTGGACAGCCTCTGGATGACTATTGATCAGCTGATTAGCCACGTGGCTGAGCTCGGTTCGGGTGGGCTGATTGAGGAGTACTCAGCGATGTGCAGCATTAAGACCGATGATCCATGCACTGCCTTTCGGTGAGTGTCTCATTATTGTACCCAGGCTATTGATCCCTTAATTTTCCTCATCTCAACTGCGCGTCTAAACTTTATTCTTAGTTATTCATTCCAGGCCTTATCCTATACAGTTTACTGTTCTTATGCGCTAACTGAAGTCATGGTTGTGTTGCACTTATCCTTTATTTTTTTCAAAATTGTTTTACTATAGAGTTTCAAAGGGATTGCTTTAAATTAACCTTCTAGGGCTTATAAACTTTGTTTTAGGTCAATTGAAAATTGCTGATTAAAAATGGATGGGGTTCTCTGGCTTGAATCGCCATAGTTTGAAGTGCACTGCAACCTGTGTAAGAGGTTTTTCTCGAGTATAACTTTTGGTCATTTGGGTGGCAAGCTATCATGTGAATTCACTCATAGTCTTTTGCTTTTGCGATTTCTGAATTTAGCTTTGATAGCTTTTTGCTGCAACCTACTGTAGAGTATACTTCATGGAAATAACAGACATGGCCGAAAAGGCGGTAAGGTGTTTTACTTGACATTTTTTGTACGACTATCGTAAGTGCTGTTGCCTTTGCGCACTGTCAAACTACGATCTGCCAAATTGGCTGTGAATGACTTAGCTGTTGTTACTTTGTGTTTCAAGAAAGTCACATTCAGTTGATTGGCCAAGATTCTTACGGCTGAATTCCTTTTCACACTTAAACCACCCCCCGTGGTGCTCAAGCACATCATCAAGAAAGTGCTTTTTCTGCCTTAAAACTGGCATGGAGTACATGTGTTTATTTTTTATTGGTAGCTTTTTCATTTTTAAGGTGTCTATGTGTCTACTTGCTATCATCACGTGTTTTGTTCTCCCTCTCGCTTCTTCTATCTACCTCCATCGCCGTAGTGATAGATTGGTGGAGAATGCAGTATGATTTGCATGACCTTTCAATTGATCATTAAAATTTTGGTAATCGTGGGTGGGTATAGGTGTATGAATGTATAGGTGTGCCGAATCATCATTTCCCGATCTCAGATGGTAATAAGACTTAGGAGAACTTTGAGCTGAGAGTATTGGAAATTCAACAGTTATCAATAAAAAATGAGGAGTATAGCTTCCATAGAGCATGGGACTTTTAGCACTATCCATAATACGAAATCACGTTTTACAAGGGTTGTTGGGTCTTGCCTTAACTGCCACAATGCCAGCTCTCTTTCCTTAATACCGTCTAAAAATATGCATTAATTATCTTAAACGAGAAAGGTAAGCTGCGAGTGCTTTTGGGCGACTCCACACATTCCTTAGCCTTTTTATCGTTGCAAGTTCATGTAAAAACTTGGTGACTTAATCGGCCTGTCCTTTGAACACAGTAGTATGGCGTGCCGGATATTTTTCATTGCACTATAAGTCAATGGTGTTGCCGATACTGTTTTCATTGCTTCTGCATGTTGCTGATATTTCTGTCGGTAGCATGACTCACTGGGACATTAGCCTACCAAAACACCCTGATTGAACTTTTTGAACATGAGAAACGACATGATTCACTTTAAGCTCCCATCTACTGTCTGGCTACTACTGCTGCTACTGCTAATAACGTTGCGATGTCGTGGTTTGATAACCTCGTGTGTCGAATTCAATGTTGCTTTAAGCTTCCACACTCGATCCGCGGGTGCCGCCTTGCTCGTCGTAGTATACAATGCCATCCCAAGGTTTTTTTAACTAGCAATGTGCATAATACTACCGTAAGTACGAGCTGAGGCGATTTGATCTTGTATTTCCATAGCATCGTTTTTAACGTGGTGTCCAGTGCACTAGGCATGGACATTTTAATGCACACACTGTCATGTCAGTCTTTACTTGTTCATGTTCCAGTAATTTCTGATTGTTGGTTATCAGTAATTTTAGATGTTGTTCTTATCTTCTACCTCATTTTAAATATCATTGCGCATGAGCACCTCCCAAGCTAGCAAGACATCAAAACAACCGTCACTTTTCGAGCCAGCTTATTCTCATATGCCTCCACCAAGGTTGAACTAGTCAACTATAGCTTATATTCACTTGTCTATGTACCAGACGCCTATACATCTACCTCAACTTTACCTTCAATTTTATCTTGAATGTGCTAAAACCTCTCTGATGTTGTAGACACCCGGGGAATTCGTCTAAGAACCGTTATGTGGACGTCACCTGTCTGGAGCATAGTCGAGTGCAGCTGCGCTCTCACCAGTACATCACGGGCCAACCCACTTCTCCTATTCCCACAACGACGGCGGCTGCAACTTCGGGCGAAAAGGCAGCGAAGACAGAGAAGCAGGTGCCCATTTATATCCACGCCAATTGGGTGGACAGCTACCGCCAGCGGAATGCCTTCATCTGCACGCAGGGCAAGTTGCACACATTTAGCAGTGAGCCTTATAGAAGCAAAAACCTCAGCCTTATTGTTTGCGCTACAAAGCGATCTGTCCTGTGAATTGAGAGGAGCGCCTTTTATACCTAATGCAAAGCCTGTAGTATGTTCTTTAATTAAGAACCTTTGAAGAACACCGTAGCCGAAGTTAACGAAAACGGGGGTTTGCAGTTACAACTTTGAGCAGTATGGTGTTGCAAATGGTTTACTCGCTGAATCTTGCTTCAAATTTAGATTCGATTGCTGTTTTTTTATAAATAGACATGACACGCCAAAATGCGTTTCATATGTGGATTTAGGATATATTTTACCATTTAGTTTAATCCATCTGTTTTTTCCTTTGTGTATTCAGCAAGAAAATTGGGTATTAACTGCATTCGAGTCGTATTGACATCAAATCTGTTCGTTCTGGGAGTATTCAACGTGTCGAAGGGATCGGCTTAGATACGCGGAGACAATACGGTTGTAGGTGTTAGCCTTGAAGTCCCGCGCCGGTTGGAAGTTTATTAGTTGAATTCTACTGTTTTCTTTTAGTTAATCTTTGCATAATAGTTCGACGTGATATTTATTTTAACATAATTATACTTGGACTGTTGTTTGTCTACCATGGAATGGGTGTTTTACTTCCTACACATTTCCAGCAGCTACACTTCCCATTGGGTCTAATAATTCTTGTAAATATTGCTAGTATTCGTATTTTCATTCCCACCAGTCATTGCCTGGTTTGACAGTGTTTCTGAATCCGGGAACAATTGATTCACGTCACTGTGTTGTTTTGTGTTTCCGAAATGTGTTAATTAAATAGAGCAGAAATTACGTCAGTCTGCCGTTTCGAGGCCTAGAACTATCTAATGAAGGGCTCAGCATTTGTTAAATACAAGTGAACGCTATCGATATTCTATTATTTCTTTGAAACTGGTTATGGTGTTGTTGCAGGAGCTTCTTATCAAAAGTGGTTTTTAGCACTCATTTCTAGGGCGCACTCATTTCAATATGCATTTGGCTTTGGTAAATGAATGAATAAATATGCGAATCACGTTACCTGAGAGGTCGTTTTAGTCGGAGTCCTGAGTCAAAGTCTAATCTCAGCGAAGTACTCGGACTAGCTAAAAATCTTGAACGTTTTTTCCACGCCATGTAAATCCTTGAGTTATCTCCTGAAACCCTGAAACCGTCTTTGCGTAACCTGAACCAGGTGTCTTATTTGCATTTCCCTGGGTTTTCAACGATGAATCGCGAACAAATTAGTCTCTCGAAATACTATCTATTGGCTAGCGTAGAACTAGTTTGTATTGATGAGACGGGATGGTTGAGTGCGTGAAATGCATGTGTTCATGAATGATGCTATAGTAGCGCCGCGTGTTCGGAGTCTGAGAGCCTTAATGGGTTGGCAAGAGCCACATATATTTAGTGTGGGGTCACAACGTGCGCCTTGCCGTAAAACATAAAACTGTGAGAAGTGGAGGCAACAGATGGTAATATAGTTTGGCATAGTGGAGCAGACCTCCGTCATCTTACAAAAGGGGCTATGGCGATCGGCTACCTGGCTGGCGTTCCCTAGACTGCCACTTCTGGTGTGCATTGGTGAGCCGGAGTGATTCATTTTTGTGTCCGCTAAGTGGGCGAGCCTCGCTTCGTTCCCGAATGCTTCTGCATCCTAACGCAAGTGCCTAATTCGTTCTGCCCTGCTTGACGCCTCAAAACATCCATTCCGGCAGCCACTGTTTCAAACTGTTTCTGGATCACGGTTTAATCCCATAAATTCCCCTTTTCATTCTGTCGGTTGCTTTTTCTATGCATCTTATTTCATGCATTCCATAAATGTGCTGGCGATTAGCTATTGTCTTTCTATTTGTTTTTAATGAAATTGCCCTAAAGTTAGCTATTAGTCGGTGAACTGCCACCAACAAACCCTTTAAGTGTAAACTGTGTCTTGCTAGGTTCATAGCCACAATCAATCCAAAATCTGCAAACTCGTTTTCACCCCTGCCATTCGATCCACTCCTTACTCCTATTAGGCGATGCCGCTGCGTCTTTTGCTAATGGAAATTTAGGCCTTCGTGAGGAAGAACCCCATTAATATGCATTTAAGTTATCCGAATCGGAGAGTAATTCTACTGTAATGTGGCAGTAAATGTCTCATTGAGAGTTATGCTAGATGACAAAGATCTAGGGATTGTCCAAGTGATTCACCCATAAATGCGGATGATAGCATGCTCAGGTACGCGTCTGGTGTGACCATTTCTAACTTACATTATTCAATTACAGGTCCCTTGCAGGAGACGGCTGGAGACTTTTGGTGCATGATATGGAATTACAACGTTCCTGCCATTGTAATGATTACTCGGTAAGCGTATGACGCCTATATCGGAATGTTATATGCGAATCGCCATCCGCACTTTCCCTTCCGATATTTTCCTACTAAGCACAGGTGCGTCTTGTTTGTAAATGGTGTGCTTACACATTCTCCACCAAAATGGTCTAAAACGATCTTGAGTTCAAGAGGACAGTGACGATTACGTGCATAAGCACTGCTCAGCATCCCACAGTTGCATGTGCTCTTGGCTCTCTCGTGCCTACACCCTATAGTTCACCACATGCTGCCACACATAGAGGTCGATTTCAGCTTCTGTGTGGAACTGAACGGGTGAATTCATTCATCGCACCTATTCAAATTTGCTACCGTAAATTCGCCTCAGCTGAGTGTCATACTATCTTTGAATCTAACTTTGCGTTCACTTTGAACGAATTGTTTCCCCTAATTCGTGACGATAGGCGACTTGTACCCAGTTAACAGAAGAGCAGTTTGGTAATGGGGCTCAATCTATTATCGTGGAACCATGAGCCCCGACCTAGAGTTGGGATTATCCGTCCCCGGGTTTAACCGCACCTTGGCTTTAAACGACAGTTTTTGCTCAGATAAAGCCTTAATGATAAATTGCATTTGCGCCATAGAAAATTGTCTCTTAAGCTGTCTAAAATAAGAGCCGTGAAGTAAGGGTAGAAGGACTTAATGTGATTTTTAACACAAATTCCAGTGGAATATGAACGCCTGTTGTGATAGCATTGCTTATTACAAGCTGGTTGTAACGCTGCCAATGCCCGAAGTCATTCCATTTTGAGGGAATTATTCACATTTCTTGCTGCCAGATACGCGTTTGACTTCACTGTGTAAAGGTTAATTCGTTGCAATACATTTGTGTCAATTTCATAAATGCAATTTTCGTGATTTAATTACTACCTCTAAGTCACTTTTTATTTGGCTGATCTCATCTTATTGTATTCAATGCGAGAATTTGGGCAATGATTTGCAACATTCTACCACAACACTAACGGTTCTAAGTGGATTCTTTGTTTGCTGTCTTTGCTGTTTCTGCCGTTGCTATGACCTAAAACGCAAATTATGGAGGCGATAACAAGATGCGTTGGCTCGGTTGAGAGTCGGTCATGTTGTTGGCCCACTTGCCTCCTTGGTTTCTGTCTGTATGGACTTAGTGATAAGGGGTGGCCTGTGTTTGCAAGGCTGAGCAACTATCTTGTCCATAGCTGTGGAATCTAATGCAACACGTCATCTCATTTTTTCAATGCATATATTGTTTCGTCTCTTGTTTGGTCCTCTGCTTCTAAGTAGATTGGGGGTTAGTGATCAAATGAAAATTCCTCGGTTTAGCAAAGTTCGGGTCCAGCTTACCTCGACCTCTTTTCGATAAATAAATCTATGGTTTACGTCATCATCTTATTTCAGCACATCCACGGCTTTTTTCACCAAGTCTACTAATAATTCATTTGCAAAAAGCACATTATCCTGTTAACGTGAATTCAATATCCAGCCCTAGCATCGCCTCACGTTTCCTCTAATCAGTGAAGACAGAAGCGAGTGTGAGGAATCTTCCTTCAATCCATGCTTTCTGGCCTTATATTATCCATTCTTTGAAATGGTCTATTAGCTCACATCTTCCAAAAGCAGTGCCTTTTTGAAATTACTTATGTATTATGACTTTATCTTACGATAGCGTTCCGCTGTTTTTGCAGCCTTTTTGCTCTGTCATTTGCCGAACCAGCCTAGAGATATTGAGGAATGGTGGCATTTTGGCCTGTTGGGATGGACTTTGAAACACGAAGCTAAAGTCTGCATAACTATGCACCCGAAAGCAAATAAATACTGGGATGGGTACAAAGGTTTTTCTGTAATTTGGATTTTGGGAACTATTGGTAAATCTAATGTAACATTCCAACGTGGCAATTTTTTAGATTGCAACGCTCGAGCTTGCTATTAAGGCTATCGCTCCGCGTTTTTCCCCATGTGCATGGGTATCAACTACCCGTTTGGCTCCAATTCGCATTCCCGTGGCATGGTAGATTAGGTTTACTGTTCTAGGGTGTATCATTGCCTTTCCTGTATGCGCAACACATGGGATGAAACTTCTTCACTTTTGCTTGTTAATAAAACTCTACGAAGATGTTGGTATAAGTGGATTTAATGTGCTTCGATGCGGTTTTAGCGTCTGCATAGCTGCGGGGCTCTAACTTTGGCAGCTCTAAGAAATTAATGTGTACATTTGAAAGAACTTGCGTTTAACAAAGTGCTAAGCTCATAACAGTCTACTTTTAATAGCTACTTGACAGGGTTCTGTCTGTCAATCCTAACAACCCAGGTGGAGATTTATGGAATCTTGTAACAGCGGGAAACGACATTTCACAGGATGTGCAGTGTTTCTTGCGTCGCCACGCTTTCCATGTCACAATCAGTGAACTGGCACACAGGAATCCACGGATGTGGGGTTTTCCCTCACAATATGGGCAAGACTGGAGGTTCACTGCGAGAGCGCTTTTTTACCACTGTTGTGAATCATTTCTGTTGTTGTGAATTTTAGTAAGTAAGGCTTCTCAAACATCGATATCTCTGGGGCGATGTTTTATCGACTCAGAGGGACGTCTAATTCCCTGCACTTGTGTCTGGTTGGTTTTCAGTGATTAACCGACCAATTGTTTGCACTTAGTGTTCAAAATGACGGAAGAAAGGATTCGTGGCAAAGATAATTCGGAGTCATTTCCTTCAAGATAATTTCGTTTCTCCTTGTGCCGACTTGAGAACCAATATGGCAATTTTATTGCTCCTTTTGGTTGTCAATCTATCAGAGTTTACAGACTGCCAAAATCACGGTTGTTTTGTTGTATTTTTAGCTAGATTTTACGATGCTCAGCTTTTTTCGCTAAGTGCTTTATTTGTGGACGCACCAATTTGCACCTGTCATAGATGCGATTCGCTACACCTAAATCTCGTATCAACACTAAAAGCGCATATTTCTTACTGTTTTCTTGTGCAGTGATAAAAATAAAATCGTTCGTCACCTTGCGCTAACTAACTCCCCTTAGAGGCCGTGACTAAATGGATTGAAGTCCCCTTTCTCCGAAGTTCTCATTTGTTATTACAAAGCCTGATCTATGGGTAGTAGAGAGTACGTATTGTGAATTTTCCTAATCTCTGAATATCTAATTTCGAAAGTACACACATTGATCTTGTGCGCTCATAGGTGCTATGAGTCCCAGCGTTGCAAATGCTTCCAGTATTGGCCCCCTGTTGATGGCCAGTCCCTGCGTTTTACGGCAATATCCTCGAGCTCCAGCACTATGGTGACACCAGGAACGGGTTGGAGTGGAGGTGGCACCAGTGGGACCATGGCTTCGAGCAAAAAGAAGCCTCATCCTGGGCGCCCACGTCGCTCTGCAAGTGAGGTGAGCAACTCCAGCAAATTTGTTTTTGAGGTGACCAATGTCGCCTCGCATCCTGGTGACGACTACACTCGCACCAAACTCCGGCTCAAAGAAGTCAAGGTAAGCTTAAGCTTCCGCTTAGCGCTCTGTTGATTCAACTTTTTATTTCTCAACTGCACCTTACAGTCGGGACAGAGTCGGATTGTCAACCACTACGCCTTTCATTCCTGGCCCGATCATGGAGTGCCATCGGACAGCTCTGCCCTGCTAGAGTTGCTTAACACCGTTCAGATCGAGTACGCTGCGACAATTAATCGCGAACTGGGCTACACCAACGCTTACGACACCCCTATCCCTCCCCCACCCATTGTGGTCCACTGCAGCGCCGGCATCGGGCGAACAGGTGAATTTCTCGGGTTTCTACTTATTACGCTTAAGTAAATATGATAAACGTTTTACCGTTATCACCCCACACAAGGTACCTTCATTGCGCTGGACGTGAGCACAAAGCAGTTGATGGAGTTGGGATTGGTTAATGTACCGCTGACTGTGGCGCGCATCCGGTCGCAGCGCTCGGGCTGCGTGCAGGTCTCGACGCAGTACCTCTTCGTGTATCGCGCACTAATCGACTTCGCCGTGGCGCACGGTCTTGTGGCTGTGGAGGCGGCGGGAGTGGCTGTCCGTCTGCTCGCGACACCCGTACGAACTCCGATACCCTCTCTTCCACCATTCTCGTCGACGTCGTCACTCCCAATGGACGCTAGCCTCCTTTCTGTCCTTGCCACCGGCGTCGGTTCCAGCGACGCCACCGATCCCGTGCTTTTTAACACCCTAATGCGCTGTCTCCGCAGCCAAATGGCCACGTGTGTATTGAGTTGGTGTCTCGTGCAATATGCTTAATAGTTCCTATTCGCGATTCCGGTGGATTCGTATGTCACCAATGTTTTACTTTGCAAGGGCTTTGGCACTTGATTTACGCCATCTCCATAGCGCTTGTAGTCAATACGGCTTATGCATTGCCTAATTGAGGTGTTCAAATCTAGCATTACTAATTTGCACACCATTTTTTTCTTGTTTTTTGACAGGGTGGAGGATATTTGACTGATTTGATCTAAAAAATACTTTCTATTTCAAATGCTATGCAATTTAAGTATTATATGCTTTCCACGTTTAAATTGATTTGAGTAGTTAATGTCCCAGCTGCCACAAATCTTTCTTTTTTTGACTATTCTCGATGAGGATTTATCTTTACGACGTTCTGACTTGCTTTACATGACAAGTTGGTATTTTATACCGAGTCAGATGTTTGTGATGTCTACCCTTCTCCAGACTAAATCATTTGATCTCTGCACCGACCACAGTCTACCTTCTTGCAATGTTACATTTGGTGTTGGCATCTGAAATATTACTAGGCAGTAAATCAAATTATGCGTGTCGTTGAAATTAATGCTTACATTTCTGGGTTGGATTATTCTTTTTTTAAAAGAATGTAAAAATCTCATTGAATGTTTTATTTTGGATGATAGTTAGTTGTATCTCAATTGGCACAATCGGGTTTGGCTTTAGTGGCGAAGCTGAGAACGCTAACGATCACCGCGTCTCCACGGAATTCGACTACGAGATGGAGGAGATGCATGCGGCTGCAGAGGAAGGGGAGAGCGACGATGAGCCCAGACCAGAGGAGGAGATGGGCGAAAAGGAACCGGCAGCGTTAGGATCAGAAGTTAACGTAGTACCGTCAGTTGTGAAAGCTACAGCAGAGCAGCCGTCTGACCAGCAGATGGCGTCGGCAACAGTGGCGACGCCTGTCGTATTGGGACTGGAAGAGTCCACGGCGTTTTGAAAACTCTCTCTGTTGGCGAATACACGTACTGTTACGTTGGTGTACATAAATGAAGAATATGCGGATTTCTCAACTCAATTCGCACCACCCACCTCTAACTCCCTCCCATAAATTACCTTTATCTTGTTTTTCTCTTTCTTCCGGACGTTGTCAGATTTGGGTTTATGAATAATACTGACTTGTTATGCCAATTGTACCGTTATGTATTTCACTTAATGCGTGGGACGGTGAACTTAGACTCCGATTAGACTCAGCAATTGCTTAATAATTTGGCGGAGGTGTGTCTAGTTAGGTTTATATCTGTTATTTTGTCGGTCTAAGATGCTGTACAGCTGCGATCTTGAGAACAAATTGTAGTTGTTGTTAGGATTGATTCAGTATCTGTATCAAACGGCTGAAGCATGAATTGTGGGGAAGGGGAGGGAAGTTCTTCCTCTGTTGCCTGGAGGATTGTCGCCATCTTTCAACTATTGGTTTACTCTTAAGTGTACTGATGGTGGTGAAAACTTCGCTTTGAAATGAAGTGCTCGAAATACATTGAAATGGCTTCTGGGTACATTTTGGTAACATTTATTTGAGCGGCCATTAAACATTTGGCGTGCTACCATTTCTGAATTGACAGCGAATGTGTTTGGATAGCTTTTGGTATACCGTGACCTTAAGTACTTTGATACTTTCCAACATTAACCTTACGGGCTGGTCAAATCACTGACCTATGGTGGACGAAGTTCAGGACACACGATACCTGTTTATGAAAGAGCTTCAGCTCATGATACCTACAGAATGGCACCTTTTGAAAAAGTGGCCTAGTATCATCCTCGATCGGCGCTTTATAACTTACAAGCTATGTTTGCTAGTTGCAAAAGTAAGATCTTTCTGAAGATCTAAGGACACGTTCATGTCGAATATAGATTTTGCTTTGAACAATCCTATCGTTGGCACTTGACAGCGTACGTGCACTTACACGGTAGTGAACACAACCTGTGAAATCACCTTTCTCATTGCATCTGACAAAAATCGCATCATATTCTAATGAAGTAAGTTAATTTTCTGCATTTTAGACTTAAGATGGCACAACGGACCACTCGCTTTATTTCTAGTTGAACGAGAAGAAATCCGCTACTTTGCCTTTTCTAGGACATCAAAAGTTTTTGTTCGTGGCAGTTCTGCTTCACCAACAACACCTTAGGAATGTTAAAAAGCAATGCCAAACAGAACTTATGAGTAAACTCGGCTTGGTAACTCAACTTAAGTGACAAATGGGATGGAAATACAACCCTTTGAATGGCCTCGAGTCTGCTTAAAGTTATTTTGAATAACAAGCCACAAAGGGTGCTCTATGCCTGTCCTAAACCGGCAAATCAGCAGACAAGATGCATTAAACCAGTTTTATTTATTGAAACTACTATAAGGAAAGGAAATCTTGTTTGCTTTATCGTGTGTTTCAAATGACACATGTACACACAGTTACAAGCATCGCCCACCATTTCGAATCACTTTTGGTTGCTGCTAACCGATGGCGGAGAAATAAGGGTGAGAGGAGGTGTAGGAGGGGGAGAGGGTTAGGTGGGTTAGAGAGGGGAATGGGGTCTACAAAAGGATTGCAAGGTAACGAATAAGTATCAGAGCCGCGCAAATTCCGGTAGCATTAGCTAACTGACAAGGATTGTTCGCGGTGCTCCAGCTCATCGCATGAAACTTCAACATCGATGGAACTTACTTCATTTGTTGAATTTCAACATTTTTATTGAAGTTTTTTAGATTCGCTTCATTATCTTAGTCCCGAAATGTTACAAACTGTCGAAAGTTTGGGGAAGCAGAGATATTCTTGTGCTGTGCACCTGAGGATGCACGGAAACGCATAAATATTAAGCCAAGTTGGCCAAAAGTAACTTTTTACACAAAGAAGTTAAGGGGTCGACGAAATGCATGAGTTTAGGAGAGGAGAGGCTGATGCTGAAATCGAAGGGGGAACTCTAGGGCTGAAGTGGGACTTTGAAAGATCCCCCCGTGGGGAGGAAGTATCAGCCTACAAGCACACACGGCTACGATAAATAGACAGTTTTGTGTGTGTTTATGCGCTCCTCTTTAGTAAGTGGAAGAAATTTGAGTGAGGGAGAGAGGTGGGGCGGTGGTGGGACACTTATTGGTATTTCGCTATCCTAGGTAAGGTGGAGTTATATGGCGGACGAGAAGGGCATGTTGGGTCAAACTCCGTTGCACTGCTGTTGACGCCCACGGTTTACTTATACGGGTCGACCACAGTCAGAGGAACTGAAATAAAAGGGAAAATCATGTCATTCATGCATTGTTTTTAATATGGATAAAATGCGTCTTCTCATCACATCACTTTTCTGATCAACCAATCGGTGCCCACTTTCAAATGCCACCTCTTTTACAACTTTTCCTTAATGTTAATCTTTTGTGTTAATGAACTTTACATTTATCTATTTGTTAGGGATTCTTTTTTCAACACGCATTCTATACAATGCCCCAAAGGACCAGTTTTTTATTTTAACATAAAAAAGTGGAATGGCAACCAACTTACCATCAGTGAATTTTCGAGCCACAAGTTTCAATATCTCGTCTATAAATATGACTGGCACCGAAAACTCAAACACCACCAGCCACTCTTCAAACGATAGTGGAGTCAGTTGGAAGACATTCTGGGTACAATAAAACAAATAGGCATGAGATGCGAGCTTTAGAACTTATACAAAGTGAAGGACTCAGCAGTAGTAGTGGTAGTAATAATGTTAGCATAATCACTAGGAAAAGAATCGAGGCAGGTCAACTAACTCACCGCGAGGAAGTCGACTTCAAGGATGAAGAAGTGGAGGCCGATGCTCATCATCATGGCACCCAGGAGCCAGTAATTGGCCCACGGTGGCATCACGAGAAGCGACTGATTCTCAGACAAACTGCACATATCAAAAAAGCGGGAGGAACCTGATTAATCCGCCACGTGGAGCCGTCGTAGGGCAGGAATGCAGCCCATGCAAGAGATGATTTAACTTCTACCACTATTTAAGTCTTTTCTCACATGCAAAAGAATTTTCGAAAGTCGAGTTAACAGGGTACCGTTTTGATCCTAATTTTCTTTCACTTCCACGGGAAACTATACAGAGGCATATGAAACCAAGAAGAACGCAGCTGTTCAAATCGCTGCTACGAGGCTCAGACGAAAAATACTGAGGGTTTGATGTAAAGGTATTCTAATGGAAGGTGAAATTACGCCCCTTTCTAACGCCCAATAAGTCTGTTCATTGACGCATATTTTCGGAATTGGAAAGATATACTCCCCGACTTAGTCACAAAATGTGTAGAGCATTCAAAATGAAGTAGGCGAAAATTGAATTGGAGGCATTCACCAAATCCGATGAGGTTATTGAAATCGAAATGAAAAAGGCAAGTATATTTATTACGAGCTGTTTTAATTGGCTTTGGTGAAGTGGCCTTTTCTGAGCGTTGGCGGGCCTGAATGAAGCAACTACTTGAAGTGAAAAGGATTGTACAGCCCTTTGGGTTTGACGCGTAAATCGGCACTGGATAGCGAAGCCCGGACCAAAAGGCAAAATAGCCTTAAAGAGTCCCTCTGGGATTTTAGCCTCTGCAAACCAGTCTCTGCTAAAACAGTTGCAGCATTCGCGGATCCCCTAAGGTTCTCGGTCGTGGCACGATAAGACCAACTGGGCACGAAAATAGGGTCTTTAGCTATGGCTCATATCCAGTAATCAAAGTTAGGCGAATTACTCCGTTTTCCTTAATGAATTGAAACGCAGATGATCTTGAGCTCATTTAAAGGGCTTCTCTTCTGTTTGAGAAACATTTTTGTAAAACAAACAAAGGAAATAGGATTTGGGGGTAAAGAATAATAGGTTTATTTAGTTAGGTGGCATGCAAATGGTATTCGATGGGTGGAGGTGAAGATGGAAGGAAAGAAATGTAAGAAAGGGGGAGGAAAGCACAAATGGTGCAAAACCACATGCTAAACCACACAGGTCTGAGTAGGCCGCCACCTAAGCCGTCTATTTTACTCATTCTACTCCAAAGTGGCCATCAATGCTGATTGGCAGGAAGTATGCTTTTGCGCCACCCTATGACTCTCTTTCTCTCCTTCACACACACGTACACACATTCCCAGTCAACCAAAGGGGCTTTTCTTTGTAGCAAATCATTATTCTCGTCTCTTTTAGATAAGATTGCGCTGCCTGTATGGGATTCTGTTTATGTGCTTAGGTGGCAGCCTCATGAGACACCGTTGGTTTAGGTATTTTGCAAAGGGCTCCACTGGGTAATGGCGCTTAGATGTTAAAATCGTTGCACTGACAAACGATAGAGAGGAGGAGGTCATGACCTCGACCTCCTAGCCTATAACTGTGAGGGCCACCGAAATTGAGAAGTATCTCTGAGGAGAGATAAGTTCTAAGGAAATCGCCACACTACCTTAGGAGCCCCTTGGTTCACGGGAAGCATGAAGGCGAGAAAGGAGAGGGGAAGGGAGAGAAGTATGAAGAAGACAAACTTCCTGCCAAATGGGCATGCAAACTGCGTGACACTCACCAACAAACACGCACGTCAATCGAACACACGTGTGATCTGCTCGTGTGTGCGTTTAAGACGTGGGGGCGGTGCACAGGGTACCATCACTACCACCACCACTGATCAATTTATCTTTCTCTTTTATGGGGATTGGATATTAAGGCAGCGGCCTACTCACCTGTTCATTGCGTTGAGCATCTCTATAACCACAAGCACAGAAAGCGCCATAGTCATAGGTTTCGGATGAACGAAGATGGAGCAGTCTATGCCCTTGAAGCGACTCTCTTGAGCCAGGCACTGCGATTGATGAGTCTAGTGGACAAAGAACATGATGGCATTGAGAGCATGCGCGTGCAGACAGAGGGTTACCTGTTCATGGCGTTGAGCATTTCTACCAGGACCAAAACCGATAGGGCCATGGTCATGGGCTTCGGATTCTCGAAGATTCGACAATCTATGCCGTGGAAGTTGTCATGCTCTGCCAAGCATTGCATGTGATGCGTCTGCACGGGGGCGATCACGACATTATTAAGTAAAAATCCCACTAAACCTCAAATTCTCAAACTGTGCTTCACTAAAACTTCAAATAATTGCTTTATACTTCACAACCAGCATAATTACACTAATTTTACTCAGGAAAGTGTTCAGTTCAATTACTTTCAATAGCAGAATAATATTTTTAATCTCTACCGAAAAGATATAAGTAGAAATATTAGTGTAGCGACTCACGAGCTGGTAATAGTTCAGCTGGGGACCTTTGTCGTAGATGAGGAACCACCAGGCAGCGGAGCCGACAGTAGCACAACCAACGTAACCGCCAATAGCAAGATAGCGAAAGAAGAGCCAGCCGGAGATAAGGGGGTCGGTGACGCTGCGAGGAGGGCGTACCATGATGTCCAGATCGGGAGGGTTAAAGCCCAGTGCAGTGGCGGGGAGGCCGTCGGTCACGAGGTTCACCCACAAAAGCTGCACGGGAATTAATGCCTCTGGTAGACCAAGCGCAGCGGTCAGGAAGATGCTCACCACTAAAACAAGGAGCTTGTTGGTAAAAATTCAACAACTTGGCAAGTATCCCGATAGTAGATAAAAATAGCTCCCCCAGAACGAATCCGACGCCACCCATTCAAATGACTAGATACAGATTAAAGGTAGACGCAGTCTTTAGTCAGCTCACCTTCGCCAACATTGGAGGATATAAGGTATCGAATGAATTGTTTCATGTTGCTGTAGATGGCGCGACCCTCTTCTACGGCAGATACGATGGTGGAGAAGTTGTCGTCGGCCAAAACCATATCAGAGGCCGACTTGGCTACGGCTGTTCCACTTCCCATGGCTATACCGATCTCAGCCTTCTTCAGGGCTGGGGCGTCGTTAACGCCGTCACCTGTCTGCAGTGTGGCAAGGGGACGGGTGAGTTACCATCATAAACTTCGTGGCACGACCTAAGACGGTAGACTTACCATTGCGGAGACTTCGCCATCGGCCTGCAAGAACTCCACAATCTTGCTCTTGTGTGCGGGCTCGACACGCGCGAAGAGACGTGCGCGTCGGACAGCCTCACGTTGCTCCTCGATAGGCAAGTCGTCGAATTCGCGACCGGTGAAGGACTTGCCGGTGGTGGGCTCATCCTCCGAGAAAACACCGATGCGACGGCAGATGGCTTCTGCAGTCGCCTTATTATCACCCGTGATAACGATGACACGAATGCCTGCGTGACGGCACTTCTCGATACTGTCGCGCACCTCAGTTCGTGGTGGATCCAGCATTCCAACGACACCAACGAAAGTCAAATTGCTCTATTCATAGAACACGCTTCAAATCATCGCGAATATTTCGTTTTAGCTGTGTTCTCCATTCCAAGAAAATTTGAATCTGCTAGTGGTTAATTTCAATGTGTCATCCCCTTCTTCCAGTCGTACAGTACGGTAGGCTTGAGATCACTTCTTAAAAATGACGCAGCTTATTTAAGAAAACACAAATCGTCAGTTCTTAAATGCCTTCGAGTCAATTTGTCATCTTTGATAAAACACATTGAATTTGTAGAGGTAAGCGAGTTAAGTGGGCTTTGCACTCCAACTCCTGGTGACGTTCTTGTCCACCTAGCCTTCAATCTTTTATACCGGACCATTTGTATTAAAACGGTCACTTTGGAGTGTATTTTAGAAACAGCTAAAATGCCTAAAATACGCCCAAATTCAGGACTCTTGTATCCGACTGATGCTATCATGCAATTTATTTGATCTGTCCTGTTTAACTTCCATAGCGAAACGGAGTCCCCTCCACCTTAGCTGAAGGCGGAATAATTCCGTGCGCTATTCTCATTAGTATCATAAAATGAAATCACATAGCTCGAAAAGCATTGCCTTTTGTTCATAGGCCAGGCAAAAGATGGGAGCATCAAGGTTATTTGATCGCCAATCCTTACATGGGAGACTTGCCCAGTACTTTCCGAAGTAGAGCTTCAGGTCAAAAAATATGCCTAACACCTAAATTACCGCTACAAGTTAGAGAATATTTCGCGCGACAATATTTGGTGCATCAATGTGTTTAACAGGACGCTTTTGGTACTCCATTGCTCGTATTTTGTTGAAAATTACAATCCATTAACTTTATTATCTAATATAAGAGGAAATATTTTCACTCGGTTACCATTATCAAGTAAAAATATTCTATCGACAATTTCATAGCGAGATTGTCCTCGGTTGGTTCTTGTGAAAGCACGCCTAAGGCTGTTTCAAGGCAAGGGGTCTTTTTGACATTAAAAGATAGCACCAGAAGTCCAGAATGTAGAGACTCCTTATTGACCATAGCAAACTTCAACATCAGCTCAGTGGCTTGGAGGAAATCACCTTAGCATAGATATGATAGTATTGGTGTGGTTAATTGTTTCCGTACCTCATACTTCTTGAACTTAGTGGAGTCTTCAAGGTCCATCTGTTCTTTGGGGATGGGTGCGTCGCATGTAGCAAGAGCAAGGCAACGGAGGGTATCACGACCAGTGCCGTAGGCGGCAGCGAGTTTTACAATTTCTGCCTTAATTTGTGGTGTCATGGCGACTTTCTTAGAGCCGACGCGCACGAAGGTACAGCGTTCGAGAACACTCTCGGTCGCGCCCTTCACAAACATCCGCGGTCCAGGCCCCGAGGCCGTGCTCACCCCACCCACGGGGTAAGCGTTCTTCGAGCTCCCCTTCGGCACCACGAACACTGACATCGATTTGCGGTCGCGTGAGAACTCCAGTGTAAATAGCTTTTGCCACATTTCCTAAGAAAACATTTTCTCAATTAAAATCCCTTCAACGTTTGGTTCCCGCTCCATAGAAGCGACCTCCGGCTTCTATGAGGTTTTTTATAACATTTTGTATGAAAAGGCTCTTTGCCTTGCTTTGAGGCAGATGCTTTGTTTGATTACCGACTACCGACATAGGTACTTTTAATTACCAGAATACCGGATCAGACAGGGGCCTGATCAGTGCGTATCATGGAGTCTATCAAATCGATGCACGATAAAAATCTGATGAACAAATAGCCAGTTTATTTTTATTTCTCAGCACAGAAGGAACCCACCTTAATGTTGTGATTGCAGACCATACCAAGTTCTTTTTTAGTAAGGCCAGCTTTGGACACGTTGTAAACATTCATCTTCTCAACGAAAACGCAGAGGGCCGTCTCCGTGGCCTCGCCGACCTTCTCAAATAGACCCTTCGACTCGTTGTAGTCCACTGCCGAATCGTTGCACATAGCGCAAATGTTGGCCAACTCAACCAAACCATCGTAATCACCACACTTTACACGCTGACCACCGAGGAAACTAAAACAGGTATTTATTCATAATTAGACCGTGCCCCAATATCCTCAAAATCGTGAGGTAAAAATATTTCGAGCGATTTTTGGCAGTATTATCACTAATCGTGGAGAAGCAATATTGCACTTGTGTAGTCAGTTAATAACTGACAGATATTTTCCTTTGTTTTATTTCATTTACATTCTTTTAACGTCGAGAAGTGTCTGCGATTGTTCTGGGTGTCATCGAATTCTTGAAGAGGCTGAGTTAACCACTGTACACACACACATGGTGTTGTGATTTGGAGAGCAAAAAGTAATAGACCTACATTTCGCCCTCAGGAGCGTATTTTGATCCCGTGATTTCAAATTGGTGGGTAGAGATGTTGCTATCGTCGGCCTGAGAGAATATGAAGGCACGACAGACGCTCATCTGGTTAGTGGTGAGGGTGCCGGTTTTGTCCGAGCAGATGACACTAGTGCAGCCGAGAGTCTCCACTGAGGGCAGTGAGCGCACAATAGCGTTCTTTGCCGCCATCCGACGCGTGCCCAGGGCTAGACACGTCGTGATGACAGCTGGCAAACCCTCTGGAATTGCTGCCACCGCCAGTGCTACCGCAATTTTGAAGTAGTAGATTGCACCACGTATCCAAGAGCCACCGTGCGCCGGATCATTGAAGTGACCAATGTTGATAGCCCACACCGCAATGCAGATTATCGAGATCACCTACACTTACATACGCCAATTTTTAAAGCCCTTCTAATTTCAGCAGATTTAATTCAATACCTGTGCTTTTATACAAAGATCTAATAATCTGTACGAGGCAAAGTGTTAGAAAGACATCCGAACAATCCAGAAAGTGACTCTCTCTCATGCCCTTTGTACCAAAACCGCTTTGGCTGCACCTTAAGTGCTCTTGTAGTCTCACGCAGTCCAGTAACTCAGACGTAGACGCGGTTTCAGACTTACAGTCTCCAGGCTTGTACACGGATGTCGTACCGCCGTACTTATCCTAACACGCCGATCGTTCGGTCGGTTGATAAAAGTATTTGGTCTGAAGCTTACACCTATTGACTATCTGATTGGGAGTTTCGTTAGGGTTCGGAGAACATCAGCTTATAGCAAACAATGAGTGGAGTGCTACCTACTTTAGACAGCTGCTGTCCGAACTCATCGAGTTTCTGCTGGAGTGGAGTCTTGTCCTGATCGGTGTCCATCATTTGATTGCGGATTTTACCGATCTCGGTGGAAAGACCGGTGCCAATGACCACACCGCGGCATTTGCCAGCAGCGATGTTAGTCCCACTGAAGAGCATGTTTTTCTTATCCTGGTTCACTGCCCGCGGGTCAGGCACTTCTTCGGTCATCTTTAACACCGAGACTGACTCACCCGTTAGAATAGACTGATCCACACGCATTGTCGTACTGAAGATCTTCGTGATACGCACATCTGCCGGTACCTTGTCCCCCACTGCCAAATAAAATAATTCACTACTTCGGTAATGGTCGATTCTTTTAGTCTCAAATGACCGTAAAACTATCAATTCAATTATGCAAATGTCCAACGTCTTTCTTGCAAATTTCGAGCTCTTCCTTGCAATAGAAGAAGATTTTAAGTTAGCATAATACCTTGTTCTATTGTCTTGTCAAATTCTTTAACAAGCTCAGAGTTCGACGTCTCCAAGTATATCCATTTTGAACTTTTCGGGTGATAATTCTGCACGATCCGCAAAGCTACGAATAGGTTTCATCAAAAAATCCCCATTTTCGCGAAGTGCTGCCTTTTTATTCCAAAAAAAGTCAGACTTTAACTATTCGGTTCCCATTTCTATGATACACTTAAAAATTTCAAGTCTGCTTCAGACACCTCTATTATGGGAGGTTAAATTCGGCTATAGGACATTGGTTCCATTTAGGGTTCAAAGTTCAGGTGAGAAGCATACAATTCAAATAATTAGTCGAATACGATCCGATAAAGGCAATGACGCCCTGCTGCAACTCCGGTGTATGCAGCACTAACGGCTGAATGTCAGATCGGCTAAAAGAGTCAAGAAACCAGATGGAGTGCTTCAGATTTCCCAGTAAATTACATAAAACATGCAGAGGCTAGAGGCTGCATGTGTAACCATACTCTCCTAGTGGAATAAGTGGAGCCCCAAAATAATCTTGACTCTGAAAGCGGATCGTTATCAGATTAAGTTACTGGGTTTCTAATTTACTAGCTTTTTTTCTATTAAATTACAAACAAAATCCATTTGCCTCCATCTTAAAATTATCGTCATATGCGCAAAAAAGGACGAAATAGTACAGCTTCGGATAAGGATCTCGAATTGCTTCAATGACTATTTGCAGTCCCACTAGCAACGGTTTCCATGAGCTGCCTCAGCATAATACGACTTCACTTAGCGGTTTCTGAACGGTTCACCCTTAATGTGCGCTAGGTTGACCCTAGGTAAATTAAAGGAAACCTGAATTTCATTCACTATCTAAGGTTTCGGTCAATAGCTGATCAACGCTGAACCATCTGAGGCAAGTCTGAAGTACGGCGAGGTGGTAACGCACCTGAGACTTCGACAATGTCACCTGGCACCAGAGAGACGGCTTTGATCCGCTGAATGCCGTGGTGACTCTTTCGATAGACTTTGGCGATTTCCGGTTCATACTCTTTCAAGGCTTCGATGGCCGACTCAGCGTTTCTCTCCTGCAATGAGTAAAATTTAATGGGAGCCAAGCTTAATTACTTCAGTCCTTTTCCTTACGGCTTTCTAACCACACCACTAGGTAATGTTATCCAAATCTTAAACTATTTATTTTAATGCAAGTTGTTAGTACTGGACATACCATACTTATGGTTAACTTCGTCTGTCCATTTACTGGCCGCCTTGCTAGTGGCATGAATGTGACAGAAAGGATGGCGCACCAGTGATGACATTAAAATATTTACGGTCGGAGATGAAAGCAAGCAGTAAATGTGTTGCTCGCTGATTTTTTTACTGTGTGCGGTGACAAATCGTCCCAATTCGGTAGTTTTAGCTACTACACTTTTTAACAGTTGTAATGCTTGAATTGTTTGTTGCACTCCGTGAACATTTAAATAGGTTAACCACCAGAAATGCATAGTTAATTTGTAGATTCGGTGTGAATACTTTAAAGCACCCTTGACCGTAGCACTCTGCTCTCGGGCGGCGTTACCCACAAAGCAAGCTAAGCGGTGATACACAGCTTTACAGTTGTGCGTGTGTAGAATTCTTGGGGCGCGGAAAGGCATTGGTGGGGTAAAAGTAGACGACGAGGACAGTTAGATTTTGGAAGGGCTTTGGGATCAACTGTTGGCTGAAGTCGACTTACTTGCCAGACACCAACGATTGCATTTGCGACGAGGATTAGCAAAATGACGAAAGGCTCCACAAAAGCAGTGATAGAATCATCGTCCTCTTCGAATAAAGCCAATACCTGCAGAAATACAATAACCTTAATTATATGCATAGACTAAAAATGCTGTCCAGGCTTAACTGACAGCTCTCTGTGTAGGTGTTCCAAGCCCGAGTACAGGAGATCGTATTTATTATGTACCGAACGAAGACGCAAAATTGCCATTGGCATCCGCTGCTTTTGTTACTGTTCGATGTTTCAATTTTGCGAAACGCATATTAGAATTGCCAAAGTACCACACTAAAAACCCTAGTCAGTTCCCTGTCTCGGTACCTGTTCGAGAAATATTGAAGTAAACAATAATTTACAAAGGACAATACCTTTATTTGCTTTTGTAAAAGTCCCTTAAATTTTTTAGGGAGAGAAAACCCAGAGCTACATCGTTCAAGTGATTGAGCTTACGGTAGTTATTTGCCTGGGTACAAACAATATCCCCAACATTACAATTTAATGGCAAACAAATGCTTCACCTTTGGAATGACTTTTGGATTTACTCTATGCAGCTGCCCCATTGGGGATGTCGTTACTTCATCCTCCTTTCGAAGGTAAATGGAAAAGCGTATCCAGCCCAGCAATGGAACTTACGAAAGAGATAAGGGCGGCGAGGAGAAGGATTTTGACAAGGAGGTCATCAAACTGTTCAACAATAAGCTCCCAAATTGACTTGGCTGAAAGAGGGAACACAATTGCATTAAACATAAAAGGCATGCATCGGATAAATTTTGCATGAAAGAAGCATGATGACAGTGCGGTAAATTTTGTCTTGCCCTCCCAAATTCGTTATTTGCGTTAGCAATTGCGGTGCACGCCGCCTCACCTTCTTCAGCAGGAAGTTCTGAAATGAGCAAAAAGGACCAATGAGTGACCACTAAATCTCCACCTTTTCTTATGCATAATGGCGCAAAAGGGGACTGCTTTATCCGAAATCCATTGAGTTCTTTAACGTTTTTATGCTGATGAAAAAGTAATTTTGAGATGGATTTTGCCCTGCAGCACTGCCTCGTTATTCGCTTTTGGCTAAATTGCAGTAGCATATTAGTTTCACTCATTTTGCCTCCCCACACATCTGCTGTAATACTAAATGGTTTATCAAAAGCTTTACCCTAGTCCTAATTTAAAAATACACAGTGATTACTTGTAATTGAGTTATTCATCTTTCAAAAAGAAGTTAAAGTGATATACCAAGGAATGCTTGTAAAGTGTGTGCAATCGCATTTGACTTTCATAGTAGGTCAATAAAGAGCAGTGTGGTGTTGCTTTCGACTCTCCAATCAGCTATTTTATCAATGTTAATGTAAAGTTCCGTTAGGGCCATGAATCGCGGTGTTACAGTGTCACAGTTATTTAGACCAAAAAATTTCCGCATTTATTTAAAAGTATTGAAAAATATTGGCGAATCAGATGATGAACAGCAAAGTTTCCAACTACTCTATTCAGTCTGCTCACCGTTGAGACCGTATTTCTCTGTCTGTCGCTTGACTTGCTCATCAGATAGACCTGCCTCTTCGTCCACATTGAAGAATGCGAGAACGTCATCAACTTTGCGGCAGTGAGCGTTCTCCATGGTGTAGCACTGATTACGGAGTTAATTCAGTACAAGTTCAGTGCCTTTGGTGCATGAAAGGTAGGAGGAATCAAGGGGTGAGTAGAATCGCGGTTTTGCTTGCTGCAGTTGCTATTATCCCTCGTTTTTGATGATTTCCACTAGAAGCAGGAGTAGAATTTGAACCGCACCCTCTGTCCTACTGTGGGCCTGTAGTCTGCTTAACTCGCGCTCCCTCACGCACTCACTTAGACAACAATTTCAGTGTATCCGCAGGCAGCGTAAACTGCCTCGCGCGCATGGACACGTGTTATGTACGCGTACAAATTGATCGCCTGGCGGCCCAGCCCCATCCCCACATCCAGCACGGGGACGACGCACGTCCGTGCGGATGTGTGTGTGTGTGTGTGTGTGTGTGTGTGCATGTGTGCACATGTTCACATCTCCGTCGTTGGACCCACTGTCCCCTCTCCTCCCAAATGCACGCATGTGTGCAGCCGTGGTGACCAATCAAGGCACTGTTTGCACACACGCACACGTACGGGCAGGTCAACAAGGTCACTGGTGTGGAGAGAGATCGATTGGTCGGTGCGGACATGCATGCCTCTGTGTGCTACTGCGCTGCTGCTGCTGTTTCTGCCGATGCACTGTGGTGCTACTTTTAGGGGTGATTTGGTTGTCTTTGATGAAAAAGAAGGCTTAGGCATTGGGATCCAGGCAGCCACTATGCCAAAAAGACTGCACGTAGGCGAAACTGTTGCCTAATTTAGGTAATAACCTTAGTCCGCCCATAACCAACTGCTGTTGCTGCCATACTCTGCGAAAATGATAGCGCCATTGTTTGGGTGTTAATTTACAGCCGATTATTCTATACGATGTGTACATGATAAAACCTATCCAAAAAGTCGTCTCACATAAATCGGATTTGTGACTTGAGTACAGATGGAGGGTATAGATCAAGTAGCCTGCAGATTATTGCAAGGTGGACCTGAAATGATGAGGGCAACGCAAAATAAGGCACTGGAAATATGCATATAGCGTTTTAGCATCTATAAAGTAACTTTTTCTCCGGATCTGCTTCTTCATCTTGTTGCAGTACATCTTCTTAAGGAAATTGTGATTATTACTTCCCGTTTTGCGTATTGATACGTCATTTTCACCTCAAGCCTCAGCAAGTAGTATTTATCGTCTAGAGCCGTAGAGTTTTTCAAAAGCCACTACGCTTCGTCAAGAAGAAGACCAACCATACTTTCCCCCTTCATTTTAGCATTAATCCCTTTCACTTACTCAATAAATGGATCTTAAAAGGCGGACCATCTTAAGGACCTAAGCGCCCCGAGGCCTACTGTACGCCGAAAATGTATGTGTGTGTGTATATTCTGCCCGAGAATTACCTCCCTTTTCGGCTTCAGGAGAAGTCTTAAGGCATTACACAACAGGTACTAGCTCTACAAAAGTGGAGATGAACTAGTTATCCAAAAAATCGAAAGACCGATTCAGCGTGGCTCTTTGTTTTGTTTCCTTTGCCCATTTGCAACACTTTAATTTTGAAATTTAAAGGATTACAGAACTACTTCCACTCATGAAAAGTTATCAAACCAATAAGCAGACAACATCGACACAGCTCGACTGCAATAATGCATTGGAAATGGGCCAAAGCCTTGATGCCTCTACTAAAAAGGTAATTTATAAAGCCCTAATTTAGTTAATGGAGGTAATTAGTGATATCCAAAGTTCTTTAATGAAAGAAGCTCTCCATTTGCTCATTTAAATTATTTAAAGATCCAAGTAAAACGCTTTGACCGTGACAATATTCCCTTCTAACAACCCATCTTGCAGCGTCCAATGGAGCTGTTACTATATATTTGGAAAAGGTGTCGACCTGTCTAAGAAAAACGATAACGTTCAAAATTCCCCTCACTTCTTTGTTCGTTGTTCACATTTATCACCCGTAGTTGGGGTGTTCCACTGGAACAGTGCTGCGCCATTGCGTGCCTCAGACATATTAATGATTGGAGTAAAAAACAATCACAACTCTTCAACTAGTCTGGGTCAGCTTCCAAAGCAGGAGTTTTCTCAACCGGGAACAAATGCTTAGTCTTACAAGCATCACACATACTGGTCGCAGGAATGTTTGAATTGCAACTTTAAGTAACGTTCTGGTAATACCTTTGGACATTCAGAAGTACAACCTGATTTGGCAGTACATCCATCAGTGAATGGATCATTGCACTAAAATCGACAGTTAGTGGGCACACCAGATACCTCTCCTCAGAGAATACCTTCGGTTTAAACAACGTCACTCCAATTTATCGGTAAGTAGAACTGCCTTTGGAGGCTAGAGAACTTCATTTGAAGTGCCAAATTGCCCCAATATGTCAGTGTGATTAAATCGGTATATCTAAAGTCCTAAAAAGATTATTGGTATACATAAGTGGTCTCCGATGAAATTACAAGAAAGCATTTATGTGGTTTACATTGTTTAAAGGCTGTGAGGCTGGTGCATGTAAATGTGGAGAACTGACGTCCATTCGACCGCGTGTTCAGCTACAAGGACCATTCAGTCTCCGCAGGTTTCACTCCCATCCTGGGGCATGGAATTTAAGCTGTGGTAATAGCCTTTCGAGTCTCCTACGTGTTCTTCCGAATGGATTCGGGAAGACATGGGCGCGCTATAAATAGATCATTTCATTCGAGAATGTTGTATTCAATGCTTTAGGCATTGAATACCGGAGTAGCTTTATTGAGAAAAGTGAAAAAGCCAGCAATTCCATTAAATTTCCAATCCTCTATCAAGTCCTCGTTCTTAAATTAAAGTAGATTTTCAAGAAGGTTCGATGTATGCATTTAAAATAGTGCTCTCTCGGGGTTTGCTGAAAATTTGCATACATAAGCAAAGCGCAAGCACTTGGGTGACTGCGAGAAGGCGGTTCAAGTTTTCCTCAGCAGGGCAAATGCTTCCTAATCTGAATAGGCCCCATTGCTACCAATGTCACCATCAGTGTAAACGGCAATGAAATCCAGGCCAGCTTGTGCCCTTTGCCAGTCGACCTCAAAACATGCGAACGCGTGCATTTGGCCGACCTTCCAGCAGTACCAGCAGTAGCATCATCAAATCACCGTCGTCGTGGCCCAGCTCTACTGGCCGGACGATCAGATGCCGATCTATTCGAGTGGATTCCATTTTATTGCGTTGCTGAGGTCAAATAGCACGAATTAAGCTGACATTTTCTATATCAACACCACAGCCTAACTCGGTGTTGGTTTGTGCCAACGTGGACAATTTAGTGCTAGCCCGGTCACTGTTGTTTAAAATGGCAGCCATTAATGGATCTTAAAGCATCAACCTAGTTTTCAATTTAAAGTTAATAGCACAGCACAAGGAACCAATAGGTTCCACTTGACGCGTCATTTTTAGGTCACTCTTCTTATGTGTTCTATAGAAGCATCCTCTCTTCGTTCATTAACTCGATTTATGCTCTGTATTTGTGTAAATAGTATTTACAATGGAGTAGGGCCTCGGTTCCGGTTCATCCAAGTATTATTAAACATAGGTTTGGCGGAATTCAAATAATAGGTATTGCATGTTTTCATGGGCTTACGAATGCGCATTTAAGTAAACTGAGTTTTTCTATAACTATACGTGTCATTTATAATGCTCTCTTACCAATCGGTCTCTACAAGAGAAACGAGCAGTTAAAAGAGCTGGACAGGTTGACGTCCGAAACCATTGTTCAGTGGAAAGATGCTTATATTTTACCACACTTGTCACTTCTAATCATAACTAATGGAATTCCGACAATATGGACAGTTAGGCGAATTATGCAGTTAACCTCGTGATTTTTCTAAACCCATAGCAGGACATTAAGGGCTGCTGTGATTTCGAGACCTTATTTAGAGCATCGCATTCATTTTAACTGATGCATTGGACAGATTTGCAAACCACTAAAGTTTTTGGCTATTTTTTCCCCAAAATTGTAGATTTTCATGACTTTGGTGAGACGTTGATTATGGAATGTATGCCATGCGTGGCATAAACACTTGGTTATACAGCATTAAACTTTGTGGAAGTGAAAATGAAAATGAAAGTATCAATTTTGCTATAATCCTATTTAAATCGAGATGTTCCGCGAGGTAAGTAAAAATAGAGTAAAGGACACCACTCATTCGGTTTAGGAAATAAGTTATACTCATACTTATAGCGTCCCGAAACTTCCTTGAAGGCGAAAGAAGGCATGGGCACTATTCAGGAAGCAGAGAGGCTGGGCAGCTGGCATAACCCGGAGGCAGGCCCCAGCCGGACAGATTAGTAAGGCCACTCGAGAGACCGTGAGGAAAAGAGTAGTTGGATGGCTTTTTGGAATCGCGACCACGCTTCTCCGTAAAATAGGAGTGATCTTAATTATTAGCAGTGATGTTGGGTTCAAAAATGCACGTTCAAGGACTATGCACTTCTGCCCACTAATGCCTAGAATTTGTTATTTCATAGCAAAAGTCGCCAAACCAAAGGCGAAGGAAATGATCTTCGCGAGCTCGTTCGCCTCAAACCCAGCCCGTGAGGGAACGAGCGTCTCCGACGTTTAAGCCAAAAAAGGTAGCTTCATGGCATCAAAGGTGTGTGAGTGGTCTTTGAGGATGGAAACAAGGACTGTGATGTGGAAAAAAGAATAAGCGCTTGTTACGTTGATTTTTACTGCAATATCACTAGAATGGCCTCAAACGCAACACCTTTTTGAGGTTGTGTTGTCTACGCTCCATGATTTACTTCAGCAGGAGCCGTTGCTAAAAGTTGTTTGCATTAGTTAATTTCTGTTACTGCACCAGATCGTTGGGATGGTGACACATTTCTCCAGTCCAATTATTCAATGGCCCTGTGTAAGTGGAAAGCTGAACCCAATGATTGCATCGAAAAAACTAGCGTTGTAGCAAGCCACTTTCTCAATTACATGCATGAACGCCTTCCGATGTCTTCAAACTTGCTTTTGTGCGTATAAAATGTCTATCAACAAGATTGCAGGCATAGGAAGCGCTCTTCAGCTTCTGTGAGAGCATGCAGAGGCACTTGAGCTGGAGTTGACTCCTTTAGCGCAAGCACTGCCTTGGTACAACATCACTGCTTATATACCTATTTTTAGTTCAAAACCCTTAATAAAATGTATTTTATCGTGTAAAAATGACACCAACAAAAACGGGTGGAAGGGGAAGTGCATTGTGCATTCCTTCTTGTTCAGAATAATGTCGCGGGAGTATTTATGCATGTCCATTCTGTAACGTAAAATGGGTCAACTAACTTTCACAGACTCCCCACTTTCCTACCTTATTTTCCTCTAATGTGAAAATGGTGTCAACTCGTAGCAAAAGAAAACTACTGCATCCTGCCATTTGTTGATGTGTTATTATAACCCCAATAAAGGTTATTAAAACGAAGCTGGGTGCGAGGATGAAAAGAAATGCAGAAATGAATTCCCCTTAAAAGGGTGCTCCCTTTTAGCATTGGAAAATGTGATTGACAATAACATTACAATCTGTTAGCCTGGTTGCCTCAAAAGCGAATTGTCTTTAGGGTGTGAAAGGCTCAAGCGTTGTTTAGATTACTTAAAGCTAAGAAAGAATCAGATGACCAGCTGGAGACAATGGTGACAGAAATTGAATCCTTTTGCTTCTAGGATTTGCGTAAATACCAACATTTTTAGGGCTCCATTATTTGTACATCGTTTATCATTGTTTCCATCTTGCAGCGATTAATCACTTTTGAAAGACATATCCTTAGCTGTGTATTTTTTTTGCCAAATACAGGAGATTGCTCTCTCGAATGTGTTGCCACCGCAAGAGGTGTAGTGGAAGATGAATGCCATTCCTTACATGTGTTTTATTCGTATGCATGAACCGTGTATTCCAAAAGGAAGCAAGCTTGTAGATCCTAGTTGAAAGGTTTCTAAGAATTTAAAAACTCATGGCATTAAAACACAATTTCAACTAGCTGCATCTGTCAAATAGGCTGTTCAGGTTTAAGGAAACTTTCCCAAATTAATCACTGGAATCATTAACAAGCGCTTAACACCAGTGTACTCCTCCCTCATTCTTTTGGGAATGTGCAACGATTTTCTCTCTGTTACCGGATTCGATTGGATTCGAATCTCCAGCCCCACGGTTTGGTGTGCTATTCGGATCCAAACACACAAGAAGTTACTGTAACGAGTAGTGAAATGTTAAATTAAAAACTTGCTACGCTCAGTCGGAATATCCGGCACTTTCCTACTAACTCCTGTTAAACGGTAGTCGCGTGTTCTCATTAGCAAAGCTCTGTGTTACAAAAGCACGAACGCGCCTCTCCCTTTGTTTTGGGCTCCAGTCTACAAATCAGCTCCATTAATTGTACAGTGAATCTGCTGAAGGCTTATTGAGGCGGATTTCCACTGTTCATGATGTTGAAATGAGTGGAGTGAAACTACCAAATTATAACATTAAACACCTAGCAAATGCTGATGAAAAATGTAAAACCACACTTTCACACGGTGAATTTGCCTTTGGTTCCGTCAATTCATGGTCTTATTTAGAAATGAAATTTTTACGCCCCACCTCCTTGGCATGCCACATTGCCTGCATCTGGTGATCATCTGGCAGATTCGTCTGGAAATCGAACAGAACACATAGTTACCCAAACCAGGGCAAACAAAAGACCTAAATGATCACCTATCTCCAGAACGAAAATGCAAAGCTACGATTGCAATTTTATTTTTCTGCAGAAACAGCAGGCAGTGCATTCACGCTTTACTTCGGCAAAGCCACAACCTTACTGCGCAAATCACCTTTCTCGAGGAAGCAGGGGCGTGGATCAATCAAGCGAGGGCTGTCTTAGAATGAGCTTAAATGAGGGCACCTGCCAAGATGGCTAAAATTTTGTTTTGCGCCCCATCACCAGCCCACTCAGTAGCGTACTTGTACACTTTGGTAGAAGTGTTTGATTCAACCTACCAGAATGCGCCAATACATACCAGTTTGAGATCGCAGACACACAAAAGTCGCGATGAAAATGTACGTAGTCTTTAATATTATTGAGACATATATGATTAGAATGTACTCAAACTTATCGTATCTGTTACCTCTGAAAGTTACCGGAAGCAGCCGAAATTAATCAGACAGGAACCCACCTTTTGGATGTTGAACAATTGGACTTCTCTGGTCCCTTTGCAAGGGGAGAAAAGAACCTACTACTTTTTAACAAGAAACAGCATACCACGTAAACGCTGGGATGTTTTCGGATTGGTTTTGTCCTTACAAGGGAAGACATTTACCTAGATTGGGCTCGCTTAGCGACACCTGTACGTGATCCCCCGAGGTTGAAATGACCCACGTTTTCTTCGGCGAATAAAATAATAGCAGGCATTGGGCGATTTTGGGGAAACTTGGAGTGAATAACGGACAAATTATGGACTGGAAAAAATCCAAGTTATTCCGTAATTTCAGTACCTTAACAGTATAAGGTGTTCTGTTAAAAGTAAAAGATCATTTCCATGATCTGGTATCGCTTTGACAGCTTACACATTCCTTTATCCCATTCACATGGGAATGGAATAATTAATGGCAAAAATGATTGCATTTTTTTGGTGAAAAATATCCTGAATAGTAGCCATCAAATGGTTTTGGAGGTTTAGTTTACCTTGTTTAAGTGTATGCTTAAACAGATTTAGTCACTGCTGACATATCTGAAAGCGCGGTGCATTGAGTGCAGGGCAATTCCCTGCATTCATAATCGTTACTGCGAATTGCTTTTCCTAGAGATTTTTGTTGAAACATAGTTATCATTATCATCATTACGGACAATAGTTAACTGCTAATTTAAAATTACCGTATTCAAAACGACACTGAAACATTTCGTGTAAGTTGCATCGACATCTAGCGGTCATTCGAATGACAATGCGGAATGATAGCCGTCTGTTTGGCTCCCGGTTTTAATTAAAAAGACCACTTAGTTGCTCCGTTGCCGTACCTTAGCCGAATGGACCGCCATCAGGGCTGTGGCAGTAGTCTCAAGCCCTCCTGTATGCCAAATATGCATAATCTGTCCGAGCAGTATGCCTTATTTCGTCCTTAAGGAAGTCTCGGGAAGTTACAACATCTCCATATGGGTGGAATTAGTAATGTTGAACATAAAATACTTTTACTTATTAGTAGTATCCAACATATGTTGCAATGTTTTCATGTTTCACGAATGTTTACGACAAATGACCAACATACACGCAGTCAACAAGACATCAGAGGTATTTCAATTCATCGCGCTTCTGTGAGGCTCAAAGCTCGGCACCTAAATTGCCAAAACTGTCTATTTTTTCTTATTAAGCGGTTAATTTTTCAACTCACATTCGTGTGTTTATTAATGCCAATGCTGCGAAGCCACTGCAATTTTTAAAGGAATTCTATGAGGCAGCGGTGGAAACAGCAAAGGACTTGATAGCCAATGCCATAAATGACGGAGAATTCTACAGAAGAAAAGCTATTTTTCAATTCACTTAATTTGTATGCTTTTTTGCCAATCATTTTCATTCCACTTCTCAACCGTAATTAAGGGAAATACCACAGCGGTTACCAGAAAAAGCAATTAATGGCCGATTTTACAGTCTCGAGCCTTCAATTTTTGCACTTTAGCTTTTTGCTCTTGAGAATTTTGTTCCCATCACAAAATTTAACGCAACAAACTTGCTAAAAAACTAGCAATAATTTGTGCTTTGTCTTCATCAAACCTGATTCGCCTCTAATGGGAATGTGCAGTGTGAATGGAGGTGCAATCCCCCATCATCTCCTTTCGTGAGCATTCTCACTCGTCCTACGCTATAGCAATTTTTGTTATATCCCCCGCATGATCTAGTTTTCTGGTTCTGCTAATCTTTCACAATGCGATTTTGCATTTTGGGCTATTCCACCTGTCAATTCGTTTGACAATCTTTCGGCTATTCTCCCCTTCCCAACAGCATCAATGAAGGCATTAGGGTCTAGTTAGTACCTCCATTTGTAGTCCTAAGTGGTCTACAGTTCATTTTCTTTTACAGGCTTAAGAGGGTTGAGTATCCGTAAGTTGTTTTATTAAGTCGCGAGAGTAAGTCTGGTAACATCGGATGTATTTTACAAGAGACATAACTAAATCTGCAAATAGCATGAGAATCAGTTGCATTTTTATGAGCTTAGGAAACCTTTTAATTTTTATCCGACCAGGGTTGATAGGAATTGCCAGATCCTAATTCATAGAGGTGTTTCATGGTCAAGAAACTGTTGCAATTCCAAAGTACATAAGTGTAGTACCTTTTGAATATTTGCGTGCAACTCCGACTGCGCTTTGCCTTCCCATTCGTTCCCAGGCTAGAGGCAAAGCCTCCGTGGGTAGGTGCCTCTACACCTATAATTTATTACCCGAAAGCCCAGGCTTTAATTTTGTTATCATTTTAAACAACGCAAACGCTAGAAAATGCGTTTTTGCCAAATTGGGTTGCAAAAGTCAATTTATGTGTCTAAACCCAAGAATTACTAGATCATTGGTCGCAGGCAGAAGGCTAGACAGCTAGATAATCTTCATTATTTGAAGGGTCGTAGCAACTGTTACTTCGTCCAGTACAATTTGGTGTTCACATTTTTGGCCTTTCCCAATTCTGTTCCTTCCACTTGGCCTGCTTTTTAATGTAGAAAATGTGTTGAAATATGCAGTCCATCTCAAAGCGCATAACCTTGGTATTTTCACTCGGTTCGTCATCTCTTTGCCTCGTCAACATTTAGACTTCCCCAGCGCTAGTAATAGTGGGCTCTAGGAGGACAAAAAATTCGTTTAAATAATAAAGCAGTCAGAAAACACTAAACAAGTACAGAAATTCTCAAAAAATTGATTTTAAACCCTCGATTTGGATAAGACGGGAAAGCTGAACAACCAAGCGCAGGGCAATGTTTAGCACCTCCTCTAATAAAGTTCCAAGCCTCGTTTTTCCGACAATTTTAGCTTTTTTGTGGAAACCGGTACGCTAAGTTAGGGAACAAAGTAGTATTGCTATCCACGGACTTTTGAAATGAAATAGGGTGGGTACTTTTTGGCCACTCAGAGGATGGGCTCAGTGTTTCTTTTGTCTTGGAGAGTATGCTTGAGAGCGGCTGAATACTCTTGGAGCGGGAACTTATTTTTATTAGCCAAAAAAGACACCAGAATTTATTCAAATGTATGCACAATGTTGATATTACTCAAATTAAATGCCATCACCAGGATGTATTGTCGGATTTTTGCCAGCGACCATCCTAACCTTATTTGAGTAAAGTGGAAATTCCGAAATCACTTAATACTAATACAAAAATGATGCATTTTCGATTTTTTTTCCTCTAAAATCATCTGAGATAGCCGAGGTGCGCTAGCGTCTGCAATAAAATGCCTGTACGTGCGCTCGATTTGTGGACAACAACAATTTTTACAGCCAACGTCCTCGCTGGAGGTATAATAATGCGTTTCCCAAAGGCCAATAAATTTGCTTCGCACCAGACATTCTTACTGCCAGCCTCTACTTACCAAGAAACCGCTTTATAGGAATACTGGAAACACCGAGTGTTTTAGTTTTACTGGGGCGGAATGGTACCTGCCTTCTTGTGGCTTGCATATCGCAGATAGGGATCACTTCGAGGTTAGCAAGCAGCTGCTCTTGGACATATTCAATTAAATTCACCTGATTGGGTGATATATTGTTCCAGCAGGACGCAAGCTCATTGTGTATTCAACGCTGCTTGTTCATTAAAAGCACGTACTTCACCAAGGTCAAACAAATCACCTTCCTCCCTCTTCTCCCCCTCCTCCCCCCAGGTGCAGCACACATGTGCTTATTAGCCCACCCCAAAGCGTCTCATCCCATCCTTTTCTTTGGAGGCAATATTTCTTCGACAACTTGAACGTTATGGTCATCAAAAGACTATTTTCACTTAAAGGAAATAAAGCGTTTAGGCCGATCCCATCGAGGTGTGCTGTGCTTGGGTGGCCATTGTGGGACGACCTGGTGCGTCTTATCAAGTGGGAAGTTGGAATCGTGGGCTCTGAATACTTGCAACCAAGGTACTCAAATAGCTGCTGTAACACAAAGGGAAGTGTCGATTTTCCGTTCTTATATTATTGCAATCGTTTAAAAGGTTCAGAGCACTTTATTTAACTTTTCCGCTTTCTTTACCACATCTAAAAGCAGTGTTTTTAATCCATGGTCTCCAGTAAATTCTTCAAGAATTGTCCATTCTCGCTTAAAGCTTTCAAAATACCTCGCATACTTTATATAACTACATCAAACAATGTTTGGTAGAGCTTCCACCGACGCTTCCCATCTAACACCGGTGTTATAGTTAATGTCAGATTAGTTTGCTCATTTTGTATAACTTGGCGCACTCCGCTGTAACTCCATGATGCTTGCATCAACACCTCAACCGTCACTTACCTTACATAGAGAACATTTCATCAGTGGCAATACGATGAAGTTCACAAAAGCTTACATGCTGCATTTTTAATTTCTCCAAATCGTAAAAGAGCTCGCTACCGATTCGGCGGGATCTAACTCCCCTCCAAAAGCAGTCAAATTTTGTTTGGAAGATAATTAAAAGCAAAACTGTGTATGGATATACAGAGCACCAAAGCAAGGAATGGCTTGCGTAAAAAATGAATGACCGACTTATTGGCCTTTTTTCCCATTGCCTCTTCCTCCAACCTAATAAAATGGGATGTCCGGTGGCACCGAGGTTATTGACCACCCGGTTATTGCAGTCAGGCCTGTGTCCTCATTTATGTGTTTTCGATTCGCCCACCTCCAGCGTTGTGACGCCGTTGTGACGCAAGGGTATCAGATTACAAACGCCCATGAATCTGCGGTACGCTGGGCTTTGGATTTGTGGCTGTTTTCACCCATAGGACATCCATCCACCTCTGCGTCACGTTGAGCGACGCACCTGGAAGTTGGGGCTGCATCGAATGCGGAAGCAGTTATACCCTCCCAGCGCCCAAATGCTACCGCATTTCCGCCTGGCATTAGTCACGTTTGCAAGAAATTGACTGGTGCACCATAGCTGGCATTTACGATCCCGTACGTGACTAATTTATTTACCTTGCTAACCATGACAATTGCTGTGGTGCCTTGTCATCCTCCGGCAACCCTACCCCACCTCTCTCAATGGCATACTTCTAAAACACCAAAAAATGTATTCATTATAGTTCCTTTGTACAATGAATTTCCAACTCCCTTCATGGACATTCTACCCAATGTTGTCGATAGCTATTAAGATGTCCAGTGCCTAACTCACATTGCACACAGGTTTTACTGGTGACTGAAAGTGGCAAGAAAGGCCAAAATTCTTGTGCCTTCTCGATTTCAATGGCATCGAGATAAAGTTGGAAAATCAGATTAGCAATACCCAATTAGGCATCAAAAGTAACCAACTTGATTTTAGGCTTGATTGAATGTGTCGGTGCCTAAAAATGTTTCATTAATTGGTGAACTCCTCCTCCATTCACATAGCAAACAAGTAAGTTTGAGCACTTCAGTATAACTCTGGACGTGATCATTGGAATTGGCGTCATTTTCACCTTTTGGGGTCAATCTGCTCCATGGCTTACGCCGCTTCCATTCATCAAGTGAGTGACAGACCAAATCGTCCAGGTCAGAATGAAGTAATTCTTTGCTATTATGCAGTGCTTATGGAACGACTCGCTGCATTCAATATTTAAATGCTCTTTTCACTTCGGCTCCGTCATCTGATAAAGAATTGCCTTTTCATGAGAGGACCATAGTAAAATGCGCAATTAAACTCTGCTATTCGACTAGATGGCGAAGGCATCGAAAAGCATACTTTGTTTAGCACCATCTAATCTGTAAGGCCTCGTACGATAATCCCATATACGTTGTGCGTGATCCGTTGTTGACCCTGTTAAAAGCCATACCTAATTCTTCCCTGAAAAAGGTCATACATTAACGCATACATTAACCTTGTCAGAGTCATCGAACGAATTAGGACTTATTAAGTGAATTCAGGTCGCACATTTAATTTGTAGTGCAAAAAGCAAGCTTCTATGTCTAAGTTGCTGCACACTACCTACATTATCAGACTCTCAACTGCATGGAACTTTCGACCGCAAGAATTGTTTGTGCGGCTTTGAATAGAAAGATAAAAACTATTTGAAGTGTTTTGGAGCGTTGGTCTGGGGCTTTTGGACAACCTGATGCACGGAATAAAGGTAAAAGTGTACATCCAAAACGGCGAAAGATATTTGTTTCATAAGTACTAAGCCAACAGTGCGTGAGCTTGAAACCGCTTGATAAGGTCAGAATGCGCATTATTATGAGGTCTAGATTAAGCTGAGTTGTTTAGAGGATAAAAAATAAAATGAATGAATCACTTTGTTCTACTGCAAATAATTGAAATAAACAACGACTACCTTTAGGATGTTTTACGCAGTTCGGGAGATAAATAATCTTAATTACTAAAACCTAGGAAATCATGCAAACCCAAATGGCCGTCAGTTTAGCATCCATCGCACAGCAGCCAAAAGTCATGAAGCGCAGAAACCTACTCTACTATCAAAACTTTTACTACAAATCTCATTTGCTGCTATGTTTTTTGGCTTGCGTTTCCATGTAAGGCCTGTTTTTAAAGCGCCTATTGAAAGGTTTGTTTACAAAAACAGTGACACGCCTATATCGAAGTGATATACCCACAAGCCTGTGCCACCACCACACGTAGCAGCGTGATTTAGTTTAGAAAAAGTTAGGCGTTTCCCAAAGTTGGGCTGCAAATATTCTTAATTATTTACCAACCAAAACATTGGGAAAGATAGCTTATATACGTTGCATTAGGAAACACTCAAATGTTAAACTCTCACTATCGGTTCTGCTGGATAAGCTTCACTTCCCACTATCACTGCGCCATGGTTGGACAGTCGAGTGACAAGTGATAACCGAAATCGTCATTCATGAAGCCCAAAGTTGAATATCGTCCCTTAACAGCTGTCAAATAAATTACTACTTAAAAATAAAAAGTAAAACTTTAGTTACGTAAAATCACTTTCGGCTTCATATTGTGATTTGCTACAGTTCTCCATAATTTAATCGATACTTTAGTTGGTAGGCAATAACCTTACCAAACTTTAACTTAGCGTTTTAGCTTGGGAAACTAGCAGAAATTGAGTTCAGTGCTCTCCGTCCCACCTTCCCCCTCATTGGCAATATGCATTTTACCCTGGTATAATAGCTACTTTCGTCTTTGGGAAGGATGCAAGGCGCTGCATATTGACCCCACGAACAATCGTATAATGTCTACAATCACTAGAGAACGAAATTATGGATTATATTCAACCTTAAAATTGTGATACTTTTGTTCAACTCTCGATTTCAGATGCTCTGCCACTGTACTTTCAGTATATAAGCTAGCTTCTAAACAGTACTAGTAGTTTCAGCTTCTGTCTGTAGAATGAACACATCGTCCCCAGCATTATATGTTCTTTGGTCCATGAGTGCCTCTAAGGGCACCATAGTGGCAAACGTAAAATAGCACACCTGCATTCGCAGACTTATTCATTTGGTATACCATATTATGACAAATCGAATTTCCTAAAGGAACTTTCCTTGGTGAGTACTATGATAGGCACAGTTAGGCCAATAAAAACCACCATCGTATCTGACCCTTTTTTCCAATCGGGGCATTTGGGGTGGTTTGATGCACACATGCCCATCAGTTTAGACACATTTGGCAGGCTTAATGACGGTTACGCGGAGCCCAATCTAATCCTGATAATAGACTAGTGGCTAGTCAACCACGTTTATGGAGTTCTCTTAATAACCAGACTTTCCTCAAGAGGCAAAGTTCTTGCCTTATTTGTTCCTGTATCATGAACCGATTAGCTAATCTTATGTAAATTGCCTGACTTCCACACAAGACGAATGCGACTGAACCACGACCTCATAATTAGAGTCTATTCGTAGAGTGGTTTAGCAAGCGAAGGCACGGTCACCATAATAATAGAACACCAAGTCGTAAACAGAAGTTTTCACCTCTTTTGACCACTTTCAATCGATGTTTTTGTATTGTAAAATCTGGCCACTGCTCCTTCCAACCTTAGAGACATTAACAAATCAACAAAAAAACCAAATGAGACATTAAAATGAAAGATTAAACAACTGTAGGTCATCACATTATATGTCTTTTTTTCCCCTATATTTTGGCCTTAAGTTATTAATTTTACTATGATATATATATAATTAGTGAAGATTTGATAACCATTTGTTAGATACGATTATCGCACCTGTTAATAATTGGGCAAACCACTCTTTTTGGTCGTAGCCAGCCCACTTACGCACTCCTGTTCTGGTTCGCTGCGTCGTTTACGATTGAAATGCAGAATAGGCATAATGAGGCTAGTTCTGAGCAGCAGGTATAGTTGTGCTATTGGCTAAACAATGTAGTGTGTCTACTTATAAAAAGCTTCAATTATTGTGGAGCCTTAGCCTAAGTACCTTGTCCGTGTTTCAGGTCGGCGAGATTTATTTAGCCTTACCGGCTAGGCCCTGCCCCAATTGCTTTCAGTTTTATTAATCTTACTTCTGTATTTAGGTCCAGGAACTTGGAAAGAAGATAGCCTCTTCAGAAATCTCTGAGCAGTCTTTCGTTTTAAAGGCACCCAAGGGTACGCGAGATCGAAACCCTGTACAAATGCGTATTCTTGAGCAAGTGTTCGGAGTCATTCAGGATTGCTTCAAGCGCCATGATGCAGTGTCCATTGAAACGCCCGTTTTTGAACTCAAGGAGGTTTTAACTGGGAAGTACGGAGAGGAGTCGAAACTTATCTACAATCTTGAGGATCAAGGCGGCGAATTATTGTCGCTTCGTTATGATTTAACAGTAGGCTTCTGGTCTACCTCTACCTTGACTTTTCGAAATAAGTAACCTTTGTTTGTGTACTTTAGGTTCCTTTCGCCCGATACGTTGCAATGAATAAAATTATGAACATTAAGAGATACCAAATCGGTAAGGTTTATCGACGCGATCAACCCGCCATAAATCGTGGGCGTTTCCGTGAATTCTATCAATGTGTGAGCATTTCCAACTCTCTAATTCTTTAATCTTTACCACTTTTTACTAATACATTGACATCTGACAAAGTTTTTGGGCAGGCATTTTGGTCGCAGCTGTTGCAGTTGAACCTAGTGTACTCTTTATTAGTTTTGGAACTCCATATCAGTCTGAATAGGCTTTTGTACCGAACACATAGGTAGACTACGCCGTTGGTTTTTAACCGTCAGATGAGTCTTATCATAGCCAGGTATGTCTTTTGGATCGCTGCTGGAATATTATTTTGTGTTTGTTCTGACCACGTGACCTATGGATAAATGAAAACCGTGGAAATGTTATTTTAGATTTGTACTTAACTGTCCTATATCGGTTGTCATTTGTAAACATGTGATATGAACCAATTTCATAGATTAATCACATCTTTAAGACGCCTCCAAAACTATTCCATTAATAAACGGTCTTTTATTATGTCTACCCACGGCACCACGCATATTCTTTCGAGACTGGGTCTCATATTCCGAGCTCACCACGGACAATTTATTCGCTTTCAATAACCCATCATCTTATAGGACTTCGATATCGCCGGGAACTACGGACTAATGTTGGCTGATGCAGAATGCTTGCGCATTGTGTACGAGGTGTTGCGTGATTTGAATTTGGGCGACTTCATAATAAAAGTCAATCACAGGCGCTTCCTAGATGGCCTTTTCTCTACCATTGGCGTTCCTCCAGAAAAATTCACCACCACCTGCTCTTCTGTTGATAAACTCGACAAGGTGACGTTCAAATTTCACTCGCTTGTAACTCATGCATTTGCTTAAAATCACATTTGGGCATTGCAATTTATTGTTATCTTAACCCGATGTTGGAACGTAAAAATAATTCCATCCAATTCCGATTTCTCACCGTTTACTGCTCCTTTTCGTTTTCGGACCCTCATTCGAAAACTACATAAACTCCAACTGCTAAATAGAATTTCATGCACATGTATCTGTTTTTATTTTTCTGCTACTGCTGTTGCAGGCAACATGGGAGGATGTGAAACAGGAATTACTGCATAAGGGTCTTTCGCCTGAGACGGTTGGTCTTATCGGCCGGTACACACAAATTGCAGGTGGAGCTGAGGTTTTGGATAAGCTAGAGGCCGATCCGCGTCTTGCAAACTCGACGGACATTCAAGATGCCCTGAAAGAAATGCGTACGCTGTTGGACTACTGCCAAGCAATGGGCATCATGTCCAAACTCAAATTGGATCTTTCTCTCGCTCGTGGCCTCGATTACTATACTGGTGTTATCTACGAGGCTGTTCTCATAGGTTTGTTGTGTTTGCTCCTGTATTTGCCTGAATTTCGTTATGGCAGTGTTGGATTGTACCACCAACTTGGAGTTCTATTGCAAGAATGTATTGGGGCTTGCATGTTCATGCTTATTTGTTGTCGTCCTATTTTGTTATCTGTTTCGCCTTTGGATATTGTTCATGGTGCATGGTTATTCACCACATCGTTGCTTCTGGTTCAATGGATAAATCAGTAGACCTCATACTACTCATTTAACTTGAGTACATACCTCTTATCAGGCTTCACGTCTGATGTTAAACGACAACCGGAAATGGAGGGAACGTCCGCACCAGAGCGTCCCCCAAGTTCTAAAAAGTCCAAGAAGAAAAGTAGGCAGAAGGCCTTAGAGGTAGAGGAGGATTCCTGTGCCACGGAAGGCGCAGTGGGCAGTGTCGCTGGCGGCGGTCGCTACGACAATCTGGTTGCCCTCTTCACTCCTAACTCGCTTAAGGTGCCCTGCGTGGGCGTGAGTTTCGGTATTGAGCGTCTCTTGGCTATTTCGGAAATGTTGGCTCGAAGACGCGCTGCCACCGGTGATACCAGCGACGTCACCACCGTGCGCGCTACCGAGACTGAAGTAATGGTCATCGTCGCTCACAAAGGGCTCATAGCACCCCGTCTTCAACTGGCTCAGGAGTTATGGGATGCCAAGATTAAGGTAGGTGCTGCTCCTTCCAGATTCACTTGAGTGTGCTTCCCTTTACCTCTGCTATAGGAGATCGGCTCTTAACAAGGGTATTGACTCCATCTATTATTAGTTCCCTTGAGTGCCGTATGCTCAAGAACGGTTGTTTGATTTCTCATACTCTCGGTGTAAGCTCTAACTTTGGTGGTGGCATTTTTTCATATTTTAATTTTCTTGAGGCTATGTAGTGTTGCTGATCAATTCCTGCTTGTCGGGATTGCGTACTCAAACGTCCAAAAACAGCATTGACTATCTTTACTTCATTTAAAGCTCGGTGAAGCGCAAGATGCGTATTGTATCGAGTGCGTAGACACCCTCTAATTACCTCACAACATCCCTCTCATCCGTTAGACTTCGTTTTCCGCGCAGTAATTTTGGTTTTACTTTCTTTACATATTTTTAAGATTGCTTAGTTCTTCGTTAATTCTGTCATTATTTAAGTTATTATTTATTGTGATTTGTATCGTGGACTGCAAACATACTTAGGTTGGATCGATACTAGTTTGATTACTCTTAAACTTTAATACAAAAGGTTGCTCTTTTATTGTCAAATGTGCATTGAAAGATTTTATCTTAAACGCACTATAAACCTCTTACGGCGAGTTTCGCCTTATGTTTTGTCTTGTCGTAGAAATGTTGTTCACCCTCCGGCCTCTACTCGAAACTTAAGATCGTTCCTAGAAGGTAATACGAATGCGAGTGTTCTTCGTCAAGTTGAATGCTCAGATGCCATTTTAAAAGATCATGCTATCCATTGTCTTGTGGGGCTTTCAAGTCAGTTCCATTTTTTTGTTTTCCTGGACTTTTTGGTCATTGATTGGTCTTACCTTTATTTGGCAAACTTCCGTTGTTCGCGGGGCTATTGCTTCAGGACTTTTTAATCTCAATCCCTCAGTTTGCACTCTTGGTATTTAGCTTTAAATGGTTATGGTAGTAGTTTCAATTATCGTCCTGGGATGTTCAATTAGCCATTGTCTGGATTTTTTTTTCTACGACGGCGGTATTCCCAGCATCACATAGTTCCAGAAGCATGATGTTTCCAGATCTTGATGTAGTTAGGTTTAGCTACTTTTTCTGTTTCTAAAACCATCTTTTCTGTATGATATTGTGGTCCCTTTCATCAAACGCCGACGACTGCAGTGTTGTCCAATCGTTTTTTGGATTGGGTCCATTAGATTACAACCAATGTCATTTGGGGAAGTCAATTCATAGAAAGGCCGAAATGTAGGTAGCTTTATTCATGCTCTAATTCGCTCCTCTTGCTCCTTTCAGACAGCCTTTTCACACAAGGCTCAGCCGAAGCTACTGGACCAGCTACAGTACTGTGAAAGCACGGGTATCCCGCTGGCGGTGCTGATCGGGGAAGCGGAACTCCAGCGCGGCATAGTGAAACTGCGGTGCATTAGTTCGCGAAGGGAACGTGAGGTGGCACGTGCGGACCTGCCTGCTGCCATTCGCAGTGAGTTGGAGGCTCTGAGCAGAGGAGCACAACAGTGATCCCTCTCCCCTTCCCCCCGTGATTGTAACCAGGCCTGTATTTTCCGTGCCAAACGTCACTGCTTCCGTGTCTGGTGTGCTTATTGTGTGTGGATGTACTGAAAATTCATTTAACATCGAAGTTTTAATGCGGAAGTGCTCAATTGAGAGAATTATTTGGTTTTGTTTGGAGTTGGGCGTGGAGAAATATTCAGTAAATGGGCATTTGGTAGACGAAACAGTGAGCTTAATTCCTCTTCAGTAAACGCACCTACACCTTTGAGGTAACATAGCTACGCTGCGATAATTTAAATGAAATGTTGAAGCTAAGCCAATATGTTTTTGCCTCAAACCAGTTCCTATTGCCTTGGCTCAATTCTACGCTCTGTAACTCTTGGACTAGGCTCAATAGAGTGTAAAAGGTTGGAAGTGTAAAGATGGCGTTCACAGGTGTATTCTCAAATTAGTAGCTTGAAAATATCCCACTCCATTTCCTTCGGACCCTAGTGAGGTATGGTGTGTTGGCATTATTTTAGGCAAATGAACTCTGACTTGTATTTACGGTGCTAGACAGAAGGTGAGGATCGGGTGCTTATCGAATTAGGGCATTGGTACCGCCAGCAGTTGTTCGATTTCGGTTGAAAAAAAATGAGTATAAGCGTTTGCTTTGTGCCAGCATTACATCAGAAGCCTTTACTCGGTTAACGTCTCATTTCACTAAATAAAGCCTTTTGTTGCTCATAACCTATTTAAAGCATATTATTATTTAGTGACAATCGGCTCGTCAATGCTCCAAGACGGGTAGATGAACGGACCTTGGACGCAAATGGAGTGGAGGGCGTTTAAGGTTGATTCGGATCATCTGGTCGGATGCGAATCACCGGTGGCAAGTCGACGTCTAGTCGGTGAGCTTCCCGACAAATTCACAGCGAGGTGATGAGGTGCGCACTCACAGATCGACACAGCATTGCGAGGGTTCCGGTGTTGTGGCTGACACCAAGCGCATTGTGTCGTGCTCTCTATCTGCACTTGTACGAACCTGTCAGCTCTTCCACATCCTCGAGGGTGCGTCATTTACGTGTCTGTAGCAGAGGTGCCACTTCCGGATATGTACCCGCTGTTTTAGCGATCAATGCCATTTACTATATGGTAATATTTGAATTCAAACAACTTTTGCAAGTTAAGTAATACAAAGGTAGGATTGCTCTAAATGAATGATTAAAAAGTAAAGATAATTACGCTAAAATAGGCTATCGTCTCTGCAACTTTAAGCATTTTTTTTTGCTTGCAGTTCCTGCTAGCAAAGATCATAAGTTGTCTCAATGCGTTTAATTTCACCAACTAGGCGACATGAAATGCAGTCAGCGTCTGTACGACTAGTTCTGATCACGTAATACCTAATTTCGTTGCCTGGACACAGCACCGCGCCACTTTCACCACAGCGCAGACACCGCTGTTAACGCCTTCCCTCAGGACAAATAGAAGGCACCCATCCGTGCACACGTGTGCAGCCCATCCCACCGAAGCGACCATCGCGTCCGCCTCCCAACACAGACGTGTGCGCACGTGCGTGCCTGTTGCTGCAGTCCTGTGCGCACAGCATACCACGAGCAACGCTCTCAATGCGACCGACTGCGACCGTCTGACGTCCGATGACGCATCGCCGTGATGCGCGCATGAGTCTGCGTGCACGCGTCTGTTCACCCACATAATCGATACACGCGCGTGCGTATCCGCACCCCCCTCCACTTTCGCCTCCCTGCTACCTCCTCCCCTCGCCACCTTCTCCCGGCCCACACCACGCCGCCTCTAGATCGAGTCACCATCTCACCGTCTTCCTCTCAGAAGCGACTGCAGATCAGTGACTCAGCAAGGACGTGGCAGGGCGCAGCAGTGCCTGTGAGGGAGGCGGTCTGTTCTCACGCCAGGCGCTTCATAACTTGAAAGGCGACTTCCGGGTATGCGCGTGGAGACAAGTCTGGCAAACACACAGGCTCGCAGTCTCCGTACTGTTGCAAGACAGTGTTGTGCACCTTTCTATTTCGACGCCCGCACTGGCGGTTTTGCGATTCTACAAGTACCAAGTAATGTATTTTTATGCGTCTCGTAGGCATTTTGCTGAACTTGGATTTAATGGTATTTTCGATGCCAATAGAAGGTGACCTAAAGTAAAAGAGGGTAGCTTCTATTGCTTTTTCCCAGTATTTGTGTATGCCTCAGGCGGTTTCACTGCTCTTGCTACAAGTAGCAATCCATTGTTCTGCTTTCAGTGCGGCAATTGAAAAATACAATTCCCTTGAGCATCACTGTTAGTCTACTCTATAAACTTGGATAAATCCTTGTTCCCACATAAAGTTGCAGTTGTGATGTATAATGACGCCTAGATTGCCAGAAAGTTGAATGCAAGTTAGAGCAAGAGCAGTCGAAACTCGAACTGCATCATGTCGGTCAGTCACCACGTCAACGAATTGCTCCAATCTCGATCTACACAACAATTCGTTTTTGCCAAACTAATCCACCACTCGACGGTTCTAGTGTTGGCTTTACAAAATAATTACGAAAATTAGCAACATTTGCAAGAAATGTTTTTTTACTTATTCCAAGAATCTTAACAATAGGATTTGCTATTTCAGTTTATGGTGTGGAATTAACGAACGTAAACCATGTTAATTCTTCCTTTTAATACTAACCAAGGTCTAAACGACTACCAGATCGATTGGATCGCCATGCTCGGTCATTGGCTGGTGAGCAGCAATTTGTCTTCCTTTTTATTGCATTCTAATGTATGCTCTTAACATTTTTGGGACTGTGGAACTGTGCTACAGCGAGCTCCTCAACCGAACTATACCGAACCTATTACTGGGTTACTTTGTAGAGCCAATTTAGCAGACAAAAGCAATTTGCACTTTTCAGCTCTGTCCCAATCGACAAACTAGCAACTATTCAGATGATTGTGTATGATGTTAGAACCAAACTATTGGAACTTTTGTTCAGTCCAGACATTGCAAGCGAGCCTGCAAAACCGCCAGTGTGGGCGTCGAAATAGAAAGGTGCACAACACTGTCTTGCAACAGTACGGAGACTGCGAGCCTGTGTGTTTGCCAGACTTGTCTCCACGCGCATACCCGGAAGTCGCCTTTCAAGTTATGAAGCGCCTGGCGTGAGAACAGACCGCCTCCCTCACAGGCACTGCTGCGCCCTGCCACGTCCTTGCTGAGTCACTGATCTGCAGTCGCTTCTGAGAGGAAGACGGTGAGATGGTGACTCGATCTAGAGGCGGCGTGGTGTGGGCCGGGAGAAGGTGGCGAGGGGAGGAGGTAGCAGGGAGGCGAAAGTGGAGGGGGGTGCGGATACGCACGCGCGTGTATCGATTATGTGGGTGAACAGACGCGTGCACGCAGACTCATGCGCGCATCACGGCGATGCGTCATCGGACGTCAGACGGTCGCAGTCGGTCGCATTGAGAGCGTTGCTCGTGGTATGCTGTGCGCACAGGACTGCAGCAACAGGCACGCACGTGCGCACACGTCTGTGTTGGGAGGCGGACGCGATGGTCGCTTCGGTGGGATGGGCTGCACACGTGTGCACGGATGGGTGCCTTCTATTTGTCCTGAGGGAAGGCGTTAACAGCATTATCTGCCGTGTTCGGGCAGTGGAATAGAAGTCAAGCGAGTTGACGTCAGGAGACCTATACCAAGTTGGGGTTAACACTTGCAATTATGGCTACGACATTATACCACGGATTCTAACGACTATCCTAAGCAGGCACCCTTCATCCCTGGTTAAAAAAAATGCCATGGTTTCGAGGCGAAGTCGTTGCCAGTCAACAAACTACCAAAACCAGTTTAAAACCAACAAAAGAAATGGGGTAGTCATTTGTATATTAATGCGGTAAATAAAGCATGCTGGAGGTGGTTGAATGTCGAGTAAGGGGGGACGGGGGAGTGAAGTAGGGCCAGAATACGCTCACACATAAAAAGATGCTTACCAAAAGGAACCAGTCGGCATACAAGTATGTACACAGTTCCCCATCATACACAAACATACGATTCAAACAAGTGATGGCAATTGCAATCACCGGATCTTACCTTGGATTGCATTCCTTGTGTTTGATTTACTCACATAAAATCGAAATTCATACTGTTATCCTTGGATTTCGAAGAAAAAGTCAGGTAGACAAGTTTCAGGATGGCGCGAAAAATTATTCGAAATATCATGATTGAGAAGAGGGCGTGCGAGTGTATGCATGTACGTAGGTGTTGCTGGCGTAGGGGTGCATGCAGAAGTGATTGTGTGTATATAGAAAAGAGGCAACAAGGCCTGGCGCATAAGGGCCACGAAAAAGCCTCAGGGCAGGCACATTTGGGCCGACGAGAACCAGCGGTGGTCAGGCGGTGCACCGGATGATGTGGGTGTTGAAGGATTGGCCGATGGTTTGACCCCAGTGTCAAGGACCGGCGCACCAGTCATGAATTCGTCACCGAGGGTCATCCGACCTGCAGTTCCAGGGCTGGTGTAGCCGCTGGTGCTGGTGGTAGTGTCCATCGAGGATGGAGTATTGGTGGGGTAGCAAGCGCGCGGATTTGGTGAGGTCATGGAACTAGCCTGCGGTGGAGGCTGCTGTTGTGGTTCCATGTAGCCGCTAGAGTAATAGCCTGCAGTAGCCGGGCTACCTCTGTGGTGGTAGGCTGGCGGCATACCCCGCACACCACCTGAAGGCGGGGGATAGCCCATGCCGGACGGTCCGTACAACGCCTCCTGTTGTTGTTGTGATGGTGGGGAGTGGTGAGGCGCCATTGTATTTGCATACGGTGGACGGCTTTGTGGCTCTGAAGCGTAGGGGCCGTTGCCCCACGAACGCTGTGGATAGGTAGCTTCGTTCATGGCTAAAAAGACGAGACCCTCGGGATCAGAGCTACGAGGAAATAACTGTTAATGGGCAAACGGTGGTCACAAACAGGCACGAAATCAAGCCTACATACGCAGGCTCTGGAAGATTTTCTAATAGGCTATTCCTTGTCTGAAAAAAAAAACGAGGACGCAGCTACCTCTCGGTATTTGCTTGTCAAGTGTCCTAAACATAAAGCACTTAGTGGCATTACGTACACAAGGGATTTACACTGCAGGCAATCCAAGCGCTTCTTTTATCACATTCGATTGCCTCATCGAAATGCTTGTTAGGGTGAAGAAAAGGAGGCAGGCAAATCGTGTTTAATTTTTATATGCAGTAGACCGGAAGAAGGCGCGACTACCGGTGTGGGAGAGAGTGGGCGCGTGCATATTACGCACGCACGTTTGCCTGCCTGGACGGTCGACGGCTATCGAGGTGTTGCGTGTGACTGCGCATCCGGGCAAAAGCAGAGGCGCATTTGTCTGCATCTCCATCAACAGCAACACCTAATAGCACTTCCTTTTACGTATGTTGTACGCGGGATTGAAGAAAATGAAACGAATTCGCCCGCCTGCTTACTTCACACCTTTGTTGACTGCCTCCTAGGTAGCTGATTTGCCATTTAGTCTGTCTTGCATAGACAAATACACATCCTCACAGCCACAGACACGTAAATGGCGCACCCTCGAGGATGTGGAAGAGCTGACAGGTTCGTACAAGTGCAGATAGAGAGCACGACACAATGCGCTTGGTGTCAGCCACAACACCGGAACCCTCGCAATGCTGTGTCGATCTGTGAGTGCGCACCTCATCACCTCGCTGTGAATTTGTCGTGAAGCTCACCGACTAGACGTCGACTTGTCACCTCAGCTGCCCTTACCCCATTTGCGTTCGAGGTTGGCTCATCCATACAACTTGGCAAATAACAACACCGAAGCGTGATATTTTAACCTTAGGCCCAAACCCAATTGTAGGGAGACAGAGATAGAACTGTGGTGGTCCAAAAGACTTTATGATAATTATTCAAGTAAGCTTAATTATTTTAATAAGAAAGCAATTGAGCAAACATTTTTAGAGAAGTTGAGTCTTATCCAGTTTTTAACCAAACTACAAACTTTAACCTCAAAACACACCTCATCAAATGAACATGGACTGCTTGAAAGAAAAGAAATGATATCCTCTAGGCTCTTTTGACCTGTTTAGTTACATGAGACTGGTGATAGGCCCCGCCTTGCCACACTGACCTGCGCACACAGGAAAATTGACAGCTTCTCTTGAAAACCTTCAGTACAAAAAAATTCCTGAAGATTACATGGGATAGTTCATACCTCGAAGCGACAAACCGGAAACAGCATAAACATAAGTTGATGGGGGCCGACAATTTAAGGTGGCAAAGTAATCAAGATGAAACTCATGAGATTACACTTTTAACTCGAATAGCCTAAAGTAGCCGAGTAAGTCATTGCCAACCTTGTCATACCGAGGAAAATAGTTATGCTAACAGTTCATCCAAACTTAATGTTTGCACACAGGAATAGGTCGGGTAAATCACATCCGTACGGTTCACTCAAACTTTGACGATGGAATGTCCCAAAATGTATGCGATAAGGAAAGAGTAAAATTTAAAACAGTGCTCGGGACAACTTGTCAGAGCTCTGTTAGAGCGAATTGCGCGGAGGCGAAACAAACCATACCAAGTGTAGCTACGACATTGGCGCTTCCAGGGATTTTTGCTCATTGGAAATAACTTTCCCCTAAGCAGGCTCGACTGTGCGTGAAAATTTAGATCAGATTTACTACGACGTGAACTTCTTTTGTGATTATTCGGGAGAAGGAAAAAGCTAAATAAAGCTGAATTCGTACACGATGAAAAGTTCAGCTAACGATATGAATGAATGAACAACTAATTCCCAGGCTTGTATGAAGCTAACTTTTATTTCCAGATCAAATGAAGGACAATTTTTAAACAACAGTAAAAATAATAAGGCAATCCTTAGAATTGGACTTATTCGGGCAGATCAGATAGTATCTTAAGAGGAAGAAAGGTAAGATGGAAGCTAGGAGAAACGCGGTTGTTGATTAAAACTAAACGTGAAGGACAGTTATCCAATTGGTCGGTTAGAAGGATACTTTCACTGGAGGAAAACGCTAAAGGCAGATCATTCTTACTCGTTCAGGTTCCTCAATTTTCTATGCTCGAGGCGTTCCGATTAAACCAGGATTGAGATGTTTAAAGATACACTGCTGGACTTGATAAAGGGACAATTACCTTTCGCCGCTTTTAAAGAACATTGATTTAAGAGATGGAGAACCTACGTTGTTGCTGGTAACAGTGCGGATGCTGCTGCGGAGGCATCGACTGAACGCTCATGGGACAGGCCCCACCCCCACTAACGGGGTAGACTGAGGAAGCGGGAGGCGGAGGTCCCACCATAGCCATTAGGGAACCACTGCTGCCCCCACCACCACCAGGTCCCGCAACAGCCTCGCCAGAGTAGTGGTATCCCCCTGGGGCATACCGCTGGGCCGACTGCGCCTGCTGCTGCGGTGGTGGAGCAGCATAAGGCATAGGTTGGCCATGGTGCTGGTGAAAGAGCGGTTGGGGAGGAAAACAGGCGGACACGGCGACGGGAGATATGCGCCCTCCACCACCACCGCTCGTGTCCATTGGGAGGGGTGGAGGGGGCGGGGTAGTGAGGCTATCCACTACCACTTTGCTGTGGCCTGTCAGAACGTCCTCGGTGGATGGAGGTGCGGTAGCAGGGGGAGCGGTAAGGCGGAGGATGAGGGTGCTTGCGTAGGTAGAAATGGCCTCATTGCGCGAGCCCGCCAATTCGTTAAGGCGAGTTGAGATGCCCGGCACCGAAGCGATGGCGTCAAGAGAGTCACGGTCCTGCGCCACCTCTGCCAGCACACCCAACGCCGCACGGTGCACCGATTCGTTGGTGGAGGTGCACAACAGGTGGACGAATATTGTCAGACCCGGAGTGCACGGGCCACCAGATGTAAACCCCGGACAGTTTAGCGTTGGCGCCTACAAGGAAGAATCAGTAGGTAATAACATTTCATTAGGTATTTCTAATTGTAAGCTAGTAACAAGGAAACAAGGTGAGTGCTCTTGCTCCACAAGGGGTGCTCTAAAACCCCCTCATTTTAAAAAAGAGCAAAAAAACTTAATCGTCCTTTTGGGAGTGTTGTGCATACTAAACCAACAACTAAGATGTGTTTCTATACTTGTTTCGGGCCATACTGGCAATAAATAGAAATGGTCAAATTTAAGGCCCTACAACGACGGTGATTTCATCTCTAATTCACCTAACCAACTTATCGAGACTTGTATGCGACCGCATTGGCTTGAAATACTTTTTAGGTGCTCTGGAAGAGAACCCAGCTATGCAGTCTAAACAAGCCAAATAAGGATTTAGTATTTTGCACGGAAAGGCAACTTTACGTGTGGATAATATGACTGACTCCGCGTCGCAATGTCTAGCCTTGGGTTTCACAGTTATCATAAACTAGACGATATCAAACAATCGCAACTAACAAGAGGATGGTAGAGTAACATTTAAGTTCATTTCTGTTTGGTATCATCTACCAGAAGTAGGAAATCGCATCAGTAGAGCAAAGAAACAACGCTTAGACAGATAAAAGTAAATTTTCGCCGGTACATCATCCGGTTATTAACTTTCCAAAGAAGAGTAACATTGAGTAAATATCGAACTGGTTTGATACTACGAAGTTGTGGAAACTTATGACCTAAACGAAAATGGCCTTGCTGGAGAGACGAACATGGTGGACCTTTCATACCTACCTTAGACACGTGTTCCGTGGATTGAAATAATGAATTTGTCCATTTTAACCAAACTTTCAGCTAATCGTAAAGGAATGAGACGTCCTTACACATGGGAATTTTCTTTTCTAGATACCAGTATTGGTTAATTTATGGAGCCGACAGCGATTGCAATCAGGCACTACTTGTATCTACACATGCCACTTCCCAACGCAAATCACCATGGCGCAGAGCCACACCTAATAAATCAGCCTGCTGCCACGTGTACGACGCAAAATAAGACACCGGAAGAATCAAGACTTAGACAATGACGCCCACGATGCCAGCCCCTATTACCATGCGTTGTGATCGGTTGTCATCCGTGATGAGAGGAGAGTCCACTACTTTGATAAGGCGTAGCTAGATAATCAGAATGGTATTGCTCGCCGAAAGCTGGTAAGATGGTCCAGTACAGGTGCTCCGAGGGTACGGCGATCACCAAAAGCATTAAAAGTGCTATCAATGTCAAAGTAACAGGAGTGCCTACAATTCACTTCAACCACCGACAGCAAGCGTGACCCTCGCAAGTCAATGTCAGGCGCTCTTCCTGGCATATTGGTCAAAATGTTTCAATTATTGGGGGCGCCTTATCACTCAAAACTCAAATATTCAATCTCTAAACCACTGAAAACGCACTGTACGAGCATCATAACGAGATGTCGCATATTTCTGCACACAGAATTAAAAATTTAGTGCCTTGGTCATGTAATGAAAGTTCAACTCGGGATTAGGGGATCAAAAAGTGGATAGAACCATCACAAATGGTTCCCCCGACAACTGCTAAAAGCAGTTGGCACAAATTTCCTATTGGATTACTGAAATGGGCATATTTTGCGAAGCAACAGATGTTAGACTAAACAACTTATTGCACCTCCATTTGATGCCTGCTGGCTAATGACAGAAAAAAGGAAGGGCGTGTGTGGTGTGTTAGGTCACTTTAGTAAATCTACTTAGTCTTTTGGTTGATGTGACAGTGATGGCTTGGTGTTTGGCACCTGAATAGCAAGTGTGACACGCGGAGGCTGGTGATCTGATCAGCTTGAAGGGCACCTCAGCTCTGCAAGGTGTCAAGCTGGTGACAAGCAGCAGCAGCAGCAGCACCGACAAGAAAGACGCCAACGGAGGATAGCTGCAAAGCTTACACACAGCACGACACCTCTAAGGGACGCATAAACAAGCAAAGTCATTCTTAAAGACAAGCAAACGTCGCCTTGCTAAGGAATCAGCCACACTGCCAATGTGACTAGAGGTGAAACTACTCTTTTGATAACGTTAGATAGAAACAAATTTAATGCTACCATTGAAAATAGAAAAATCCATCCAGTTTCTTAAAAATTACGCCAAAGGAACTTGAGCTATAAGTTTCTGAAGTGCGTTAATGCTAGTATCATGCAATAACTTGCCACAGGGTAAAAAATTCTATCCAGCGGGGAAGGGCTCGAGGTGCAAGCTTAAGACTTGCATTTCGCAACACATGCATCATGTTCACTTGGGCATAGTTTGTGCTAAGCGCTGTGAGATGTTGACTTTCGCAAGCGCTTCCAACTGAGAGTCATGGCTTCGTAATACCAACTTTTTCGCTTAATTCCGAGGTCAGCATCCCAAAACAAAGAGCGTTTGTGCCATCACAAACATATTGAGGGGGAAGAATTTCATCGGAGCAGACCCAAACAAATGCCTTTTACTTTACGGTTGCAATTGATAAGACAAATCTGTGGCCGCCATGATTACGCTAAAGCTTTTGCCGTCTATGAGGCGTCCCCGAGGGATGACAGCACGCGCTTATCCTGACCCAACTCAATTCATAAAAGTTACCGGAATTGGTAACTTTCAGTAACTGAAAGCTTCTCTTAGTAGACAAACAAACACCAAAATCACTGAATTGCACCGAGGAAAGCCACCAACAACATTGGTGCACACTTCAACTGCCATTTAATCACTGACCTGTCTATTGTCAATTTGTATCAAAGTGTGGCAGACCAATAACGTTCCAGATGGGATTGAGTAATGAAAGTGGCATAATCAGCAATAACAATACAATTACAAGGCATGGATATGATTGAGGACTCACCCTGAACCTTGAAAGATGAAGACGAGTGCCGGGTTCCCTCGAAAGCATATGCATGGCTACACAGATTCCTTCTATTATCTCCTCCAAACGCACGTTGTGCACCATCGTCTGGGACCCACTAAGGGCTGCTCCATTGCCATTACGCTGTGCGGCGGCTTTGCGCTAAGGAAGAAGGAACATAACGGGTAAACTAAACAAAGCCACCTAACGCTAAGTGGGGTAATGGTGATTGAATGCGCCCATGTGAAGAGAGTACAAAGAAAACAAAGGACTAGGTATCTACTTGTTGTACCACTTTTTCAACTTAAGGGCGCTAGATTACATGTGATTTGCATTAATTTACGGAGTAGGAATAGAAAAAAACGGAGGCTGGCAGGGCACCAGTAAAATGGGATACGATTGTGTTTAAACAGACAAGCTGAATTCATTTACATTTTAAGATTTGAAAAAAAACCAATGATTCACAGGCTATGCAACCTCAATCTCACCCGTGGTGTGTACTTGGAATGCAATAGCTTACGGACCTCTGAAGTAGGGTTTTCCTGCACATCGATGGGGAGGCTTGAATGATGGGAAAGACTAACTTGAGATCGCACACAATCCCACTTCTGACAACGATTTAATCATGAGATATGCTTAATTATCATGCCAGTAAAATGCCCTCTGGCCTTTTTGATTATCATATTGTTTAATTTTATTCCTTCTATTTAAGCATTAAAATCGTTCCCTCCAAAATTCTGGCGGTGCTTCGGCGCAAGAGGGAATTCAACGAAATTGAAGTGAGGAAAACTGACTTATGAAGGTAACGTATACATCCCAAATCCCAATCGCGAGTAGGAGGAGGGCAAAATTATCGAGTGAAAGTGCGCGTCTAAGCTGATTGGCAATTTACGGGCTTCCTCATTGGCCACAAAGTGTTTGAGGCGGTCGCGGTGGGTGTTAGCAGCATGCCTTCCACGTGAGTTGCGATTTTTGCCCAACCACTCGCGATGCGAAAAACTAAGCCGGCAAGGGTGGGGTGCTGCTCTGTTTGAATTTCATTTAATGCACTCTATTCAACACCCAGTATTGCTGCATTATATCTAACTGTTGTTAAGCCCCGATCCTCGAGAATGTGGCCAGAATAACGGCTTGTAAGTTCCACGACTTGATACATGTGAATGGGGAATCGTTGTCACTGTAAAATGCATTGCTAGCGGCCAAATTCGAAAAATGTTGACCGCAAAGACTGGAATTGGTTTCCAGTGCTGCTTCATTTGCACTAACCTGACGTATGGCTACGTTCGGGCAGTTCAGTGGTATAAACAAATGCAGAATTGGTGCGGTTATGCACAAGTACTAAGTGGTCTGGCCTAGATGACTCGCACCAACTCCGTAAAATTAACTAAAAGGCAAGTATTTCCAAGATTTTTCCTATGTGCTTTATTTTCTACTCTGGATGCTTAAATCAAATATAGAAGCATCCTGACCTGTGTTCCTGATTCGGGTTATGGGCAGAAATTGATGCACGCACGACATCGTTTTCAGCTGGAAAGCGCAAGCGGACAGCATCGAATGCTACTAGCATCTCTGAAATGAATCAGGCATAATTTTTTTTCCTTATATGTCGTCTAACTACTTCAAAATCAGATAGACAGTGTTAGAACCTCAAATGAGCCACTCATAGGTGAGTGCAAAACACACCCGAAAACGATGGAATCTGCTATGTACACAGAAGTTTGTTATGAACTGCGCCTGTGCATACGATGCGATGTCTGCTTCGAAATCCGGGTCAGCACCCACAAAACAGCTACCATTTGGTTTGTCAAAACAGCACCAACAAACGAAACGGGGGCGGGACACCAGTTCACTTGTAGACCGAGCTTACGCGCCTATGGGAATCACACTTAGGCGGTTTCCAAAGTGGGTAAGATCCGATTTGCAAGCCTTCAAAACTGCAGCACTTACTCACAATGTATTACACACGACCAACTGAAATAGAAATGCATCACTCGTCCTGAATTTCTTCATCACACAATGATCGATTTGCCACATTGGTGCCTTCTAGGATGGTTGTTACAGAAAAATAAAATCGGCTACAGCACAGAGGTACAACAGGAGGGCTCAAGTAAGAGACTAGAATTACGGAAACGGTCGTGGCTTGAGAGGCATAATCTCCATCCAGGCCATTTGTCTTAAAAAGCGCGTGACGCATAAATTTGATAAGTGTAAGGAACTACAAATAGGCAACTGCTCCTGTTAACCGAATTTGGAAATGGAAATTATTAAAAACCGGGGCTCCGCGAGGTGCCAGAGTTCGTGCAATTTTGGTGTACCGAGAACATTCAGGTTAAAGCAATTTGTTTTCTTGAAACACATGCGAGAATGTGTGTACTAGTCAGCTAGTTTGATGGTTCAGCCATCACTAGGACGATTATGCCTCGTGTGAGGGGAGGGCAAGAACCACTAGGGATCAGACGAGAGCGGGTGGGCCAATATGTTAGCATGCCTGCGATCCAGTCGGTCGTAATGACTGCATCCATCACCCATTCTGAGACCGTTAGTCCCAGTAAAATGACCGGAAGATAAATTGAGCGAATTTGGCAGCCATTGAAAATAGTAAGAACGTGAACAGCGCCATTCTGGTAATATTTGCGCCTAATATAAAAAACGCAAATGATGTCGGCAGTTGCGCTATGGCAGTTGAGGCAGAAGCAAAAAAAGTACAGAATCCCACGTGGCTTTTTGGGGCTGATCGCACAATGCAACCGAGGCCACATGAAACTAAGGAGGCGCCACACCATGCCCAGCTGATGGTTGGGTGGCCCGACGCATCCAAAATGTCTTGCCGACCACGTGGGTCATCAGAGACAGCCACTCCTAACCACAGACTACGAGCAAGAATAAAGTGGCGATGAAGGAACTACTAGACGTCTTATTCTCCTTCCCCCCTCTCCTTCTCCACTGCCACATCGATTTCGATGCTGCGAAACCGCACCCGTGGACATCGCCAGCTAACCATGGTAGTTACAGCCGAAGCATCAATAGAGGAGGTGCGGTGCAGTTGTCGTGATGACTCAACAGAGAAGATGACTCACTCCCGCCAGTGAAGGGCCTGCCTACGTCCGAGGGAGTGGACACGGACTGGCCCTGACGAAAATCCTCTAAATCAGGGTAGCAAGCCAATGCACAATGGTCACCAACTACGGTAGCGTTCGTTAATGGCATAAATAGAATTATTTCAACCAATTCCAGTTGGCATAAACTGAACTGACTATATTGGGGAGCAGAATGAACACAGCAGAACGCATTAAACGAAAAATTGCCCTAGGGTACTTCACTTCTAAATGTTCTTACGTTTAAAAGCGAATAATTTTCCTCTATTTGAAGAAGGTCAAACTACATTCCCAAGCTTTTGCTGCACGCGGAATAAAATTGCAGTAAAATGCCTGTTATGCTTAAGTAATTCATCATTAATTATTCAGATCCTAGAATCCCATCAGACACAACAGCAGGAAGCCCACATACCCTCTCGTTTTTCTCTTCTGGTTTCCTCTGTACTCAGCCACGAGAACATAAAATTGGTAACATCCGGTTGTGCCAGTTAAAGGAAAATAGAACTCGCATTCGCCATTCCTCAAAAAACCTCTCGTATTGGTGGACAAGAGCCAAGGTGAGGGTGCCAATTTCCCATCGGACGATGCAACGACTCAATGCTTCAGTACGCCTACTCGGCCATCAATTGAGAACATGGAAAATTGCAGTTCTTGAATGAAAATGTCCTCAAACCACTTAAATGGCTCAAACCGTTTGCCTCCTGGAGATCTCCTCATTCTGGAATCTAAGGTTTTACAATTCACTGTGCCCTCTTAGAACTCTCTAAAAGTTAAGCGGATTTTCAGGGATTTTATGAAAACAGTGCTACAGAGTAGATAATATTAGTACCAAGTGTGAAACTAGTTACGTCAAAATCTCACACAAATACAATTTAGTGAAGTAGACGGAAAATGTAGCACAGGAACTGGACCGTCTATGATGTTCACATTTAAAACTGCAACTTACGAATGTTGCCTGAAATTGGTGCAGACTTTTCCAGTGGGATAAGGAGTCCTGACATTTATTTAACGAGACTAGGAGAGAAGGCAGATATTCCCATCATTAGTGTTGACCCCTCGACAAATTTGTTAAATGTCAAAGGCATAAGTCGATACTGCAATCAACCGTGTCGATATGATATTAAGCAGAAAAACAGAGGAAAGCACAAGAAAACACGAAAACCAAGGGAATTAGCATACTTTCAACGTGCTTAAATTCAAAGTTAACTCTCATTCGCCACAATAAGAAACTGACAAACAAAATGCACAGAACGGAAACCACGAGTGGGAATAGTCAAGGAAACAAAAATTACTGAATAATTAGTATTGATAGGGGAACAGCTTATTATAAATGCTCCAGACATCCATCAGAGACCAATGCAAGGTCACAGAATAGTAAGATCATAGGTAATAACAGCATCTTTTAAACAAACTCAGTATCGAGGTAGCAACACACTATATCCGATTTTATGAGCTAGACTGTTAATCGAGCCATGCGATTGAGAGCAATCACGCTCACCTTGGAGATTTCGTATTGGGTAGCGTAGAGGAGGACGGAAAGGCCAGCTACTATCCCCGCCTCGAGCATAGGCCGGTGATTGTCGACATTCATGGAGAGGTTCCGTAACAGGCCCACCACCGCCTTGATAAGAGTCCAGGAAGTGAGAGGATTATGTGGTGGCTGACAGACGAGACCGAGCTCAGGACAGACGCCAGCCGTCGCAGCATGCAGAACGTGGGCCACGGGGATGTGACCACCGAGCTGAGTGACGAACTCACTACGCGCCTTCTCTTCCTCCTCGTGTCGACTTGTCAGATGGCGCAGTGCGCACATACTAGGCTCTAGAATCTCCTCTTTTGCATGACAGTGTCCCAATGCGTGCAACAGGCCACGCAGACCTCCTCTCTAAATGTCAGGTTATAAGGTAAAGAAAAAAGAGCTCTTACTCTGTAAACAATCAGCTTGTTGGCACTGTTATTACACGTGAGGTTGGAGAGAATCCCAGCAGCACATGTGACAATGTTTAGGTCATTGCTGCCGAGGAGTTGAACAACAGTCTGAAGGATAGGCTGGAGGTCGTTTAGTTTGGTGGCAGCATCGGAGAGGTTACGTAGAGTCCAAAGACAATTGAGCACCAGACGAGAGCTGGTGTTATTTAGGTGTTTTGCTAAGGCCTCCATGCCGCCAGCTTCGATTATCACTGGTTTGTTCGAAGTACAGACACTCAGAACCTTTAGAACGCGCGCAGTAGTCCAAAGTAACTTCTCGTATTGGTAGGTATTTAAAATGCGAATAAGCTCAGTAGGACCACCTCCAGCGAGAATCTGGAGTTTGCTCTCCTGATGGCTGTAGGCAAGAATCTGCAGACAGTCAGTGCAAATGGTAAGGAACTTGATGTTATTCTTCTGCAGCAAGGAAGTCAACTTTTGCAGGCATCCGCTCTGCCGCACAACTGCTTTTGCGCCTTCTTGATGAAGCAAAAGATTGTGGAGAGTGGTAATGGCGTAAAACAAGACAGATTCAACGGGGGAGTTAAGAAGTCCCACGAGGCAAGGCACACAATTAGCAAGGAAAATTTCCTAAAAATAAGAGTGTAGAAGAACAACTTACCTTGAGACCAGTTTGAGTCTGTGACATATTGTAGAGTGTACCAGCCAAAAGTCTGACGGTTTCCGGATCACCAGTAGGGTCTAGCGCCGAAAGGATGCACGAAATCATTTCCTTGGACTGGATTAGAGCGTCAATAGCCTCCGACTTGCTCAGATGAAACACCATTGTAGAAGCCTGGTAGATTACGAATTTGTCATCCTCATCTTTAATGAGTCGCACGAGTTCAGGAATGGCGTTTTCGGCCTCATCAGTGTCAAGATCGGATATTTTATTTCCCCTTATATCCATTGTTGCGTCGGATCTAGAGCAGGTCATACCGGCGACCTCACTATTATGATCCATCCCAATGATGCTACTAGCGCTAGGAGTAGCAGGAGATAGTAGACATGATTCCGATGGATAGACGGACATGGGTCCGCTGGATGACCAAGCGGGAACATAGGGGCCGGAGGCCTGACTCAGGATGCTTTCTTCGGGTTCGATTTCATCCAAATTACCCTTGCTATTGATACTGGGTGTATGAGTAGTTAATGCAGATTGGATACCGGAATCAGCAAGATACTGATTTTGCTGCCAAAGCCGAGTTTGCTGCTTTTTGTCAAGAGGCTGCATTGGCGCCTCTAGTAGGTCATAAGTTTCAGACAAATAGGAGCAGCTCGAAAGTTCTCCACGGGGTTGATGAAGAGATTTGCCTGTAGAATCGAAGTTAGCCATGATTTGTAGGATAGAAGACAATCCCGAGGTTAAAAAGGACCGACACCCCAGAAATCGAAATCCATGGACGCCAAGGAATGACCTTGACGCACGATTAATGTCAATATTAACATAGCAAAATAATAAATCCCATTACTCAGATTATTTGAGACTTGGTCATTCCTCCTATAGAAACCTAGAGTGTTACCTTTAACAAAATTTTATCTAAAATTCAAGGAATAGTTTTAAAATTTTTGCAAGCTATTCAAGCACAAAGAAATGCGTATTAAGATCGCTGAACAAAAATTTTTACCATCGAAACATTTTTTCGCATGATGAGCACAGACTGAGCACTATTTATCTGATTGCTCTATTTACCTGATGACGGTTGTAAATTACGGAAAACTGTGCTGTGCTTTCGATTAGAAGCTAGAAATGCAAGAAATGCTATCCTGTCGTCAGATTACCTTTTACCATTTGGCAAGCTCTGTATACTCAGTTATATACTCACAAGAGAGGAAGTCTGTGTAGGGCAACTCTCTGCTTCGGTTTCATGGATGTACAAAGAAACATTACAATCCAATAACGTCGCTAACCCTGAACTCTTCAGAGGGCTTATCTTACACATTTTTTTCTATCTCGCAGTGAGAAGGTTGATTGTCTTTGGAAAAAACAACGTATTGATAGCATATTAATTGAGGGTTTTGTAAAATGATTCATGTCGACGTCTAAAGTACCAACCTCTCATTAAAAAGTTGTGTTTAATGAAACGGAAATATTGCATAATACTTTAATAGGATACCTACAATTAAAAAACAAGGGATTAAAGCTATTGTCACGGTCTAAAGGTAATACGGAGGCAGAAATCAATACTAGCTATTTTATTATAATCAGCAGTAAAATTAGGAACAAATGTATTATATCTTTTTACTGGGAAAGTGTCATGATGCCAAATCAGATCCTATAGCAGATGTGTTAGGTTTAAAAAAAATTATCACAGTCATACCCGATTAGGCTTACACTCCGAAAGAACAAATGTTTGATGTGAATCATAAAAATAAATCAAAATTTAAACGGGTAAAGTACGATCACTTATGTAACTCTTGCACAAATGCTGTGCGACTTTTAAGCTACCCCATTAGCCGGCATATTTACTGCCACAGTGTTGAACCTTTATTCGTCTTTGGGTACGTCTCGGGGTGCTGCACTAAGGTATTCCAAGGAAAACAGGTCCTAAAATAGACTCACTTATAAATAGCATATAAAGTGCTGCCAAAAAGTTAATGATATACACCGATTCCCTTGCGACACCTTGCTTCATTTTAGCACTAATATGTCATCTTCGCGGTCTTCTTTAGGCCAGTTGTAAGTGCGTAGAAGTTTTGTTTCCCGCAGATTTAATATTTCTATATAAAAATGCGTGCGGTTGACTCCTGCAAAAGGTTTGATTCTGGCAACATTAATATTGTTAAGCATCTTTCGCAGAACTTAGAATGGAAGCAGCTGATAAGTTTATATAAAGGCGCTTTTCCACTTATGCATCCATCTACAACAGAACTCTTACCCAGGTGGTGTTGGGAATTGGGTAATTAGCCTCGATTGCAAGAGATTACACCGTCGGGTTTGAGTTGTTTACTGCTTTTACTATTTTAGCGTCTTGACTCATACCTGTAGATTTTATAAGCCGTCGCTACGAGAAGGAGTACTTACCATTGGCCTACGGAAAGGTTGTGAGGCTACATGCACAGCTTGTTTAGTAAAAATCCAAATAGCGGAACCCTAAAAGACCACTGGTAGGAGAAAGTAGGCTATTATTCTGGCTTATGCTTTGCGCAAATTCTGGTGGTTATTTAACACTGGGTATTGTTATCATTGCCATAATGAAGGCGAACCAAACAGTTTGTAAGTCAGTCAATTAGCTTACCATTTTTAAAAAGCGGTGTTAAAGGTTACGATTAAATAATCATTAAGTGCGACACAATTTTAGCAGGAAATGATAATTTTCGTTTGACCTGTTTGAGTTATTTTTTACGACCTTAAACACAGCAATAAGCGTCAGCGGCAAAGTTAAAAGGCTTCAAAATGGGAAGCCTGAAATTGTGATGATACTGTGCGACTTGAGACATAATCACGTAACTCATTTGGACGCTGCATTTTTCAATCAATTAAACCATTTCATGGGCTTAACTGAGGATCTGTTTTATGATAATTAAAGGGAGGGCTTCAAATAAGAGTGGGAGTAATATGGAGTCTGCTACCCATATTTACCAAAATCTATCCTTTTTATTAATCGCTTTAGTTCTGCTTAAAGTTTTAAATTTTGTTGGACACAAGTGTTGCATGTTTTGAAGAAAAAACTGATATAATATTAGGCGAATCGTCCCGTTACATGTCAAGTATTAGGCTAAGGTGTCGCTTAAGGTCAGCAATTATTTTGGTTTGTTTTTTAGGTACACTAATAATTTCTATGCTTTTTAATGAAGCAGTTGAATTTTTTTTGATTAAATAACATTCGACTATCTTCTCGGCTGAATCGTCTATTTGCACATGCTATAAGGAAGTACTTTTATTTGTTTTCTACATAACATTCTTTTCTGCTTGCTTATTAGCAAGTTTATGGTTTAAATAAGGTTGTACAGCAAAAGCGTCTATTTTTGATAGTCTTATCATTCTTCCAACATAAAGCAAACGAAAGTTCACTTTTGTTAATGATTGGTTGATCCATCTATAGCCTGAAGCGTCCCTTATTTAATTATATAAAACTTTTTATTCAATTTTATGTTTTTTGCATAAATGGCTTAATTTGCATTGAGCATGTAAGGAAATGAGCAGTTCTTTAATGAACTTGGAAATGAAATCTATTATTATTTCATAATATGTGCTTCCTTTTCTCCCAATGGGTTTGCAATTCATCTGTAACTGGAGTCCAGAAAGATAATCAATAAAAAGTAATTTTTTCACAGTATTAAATAACTATCACACACAAACTTGACGAACTGCAAACATGACTTGCATCCTAAACGAGGGAGATCAATTTGGTACCGTAATTTAGGGATGTTTACTCATTTACAAAAGCCAGCCATGTAATTTTGCCATGTGTGCCAATCAAAAACACAGGCAACACTGCAAAAGTTACTTTTAATGAGATTTTACTGGATGATTAGCCAAATTTTACTATTCAGTAGAATTATCAAGTTTAACACTTCAACATGACGATCAGCGAGGGAGAGTTTGGCCACACTGTGGTCAGAAAAAGCGTTAAATCACCGGAAAAACTAGCAGAACTTTTGAAATTTTACCAGAGAGAACAGCGTCTAACATTATTAGAAAAACGGCAACTGTTTGAAAATGTGCATTTGTAAGTTAAATATAACAGCTAAAGATGATCGATGAATCCCATTATTTTAAAAATAAATGTCTTTTTTAGATTAGAAGATCGTATCGTAAGCCTCACACAGCAATTAAATGAGTTGAAAAAGAAGAATAATGAACTTTTGAGAAGTAGAACCGTATACAAAATAGAGCGGGGAAGAATTCTTAGGCAATATCAGACATTGCATCGGACTGGGTTTCCCACTATACGCATCGAAAAAGACGTTGAGCCGTGGAGTACCGACATGATCAATGTAAGTCAAAATTTTAATGGGTGGTAAAGTTTTCGTCTAAGATTTGATTAATAGCTGTGCTCTCTATGACGGCAAATTGAATACTTTCCCTCGCTTTTACCTATTAGCAGGTCTACAACTACACGCAAGATTCCAAGATTTACATTAGTTACTGGGAACTAATTTACTAACCTAAATACAAATTAAAGCAAAAACAAGTTTGGACCATCTGTTGCCGACTCGACGATCAAATAAAAAGCAGTTTCCTTCCGTCAAAACTCCCTTACTAAAGCATAGACCGGAATCAAAATCACGCCATACACAAGCTAAGCAGGAAAATTTTGAGCTGTTGATTTGATTCGCACCATAGATATCGAGAATAGAAATCAGCACCCTGTCAAAGGCGTCACCGAATATCCTTCAACTTGCCAGAGGACCTATTTCCAGGTAGGCTAAGGCAAAAAGCGTCTATCAAATTAAATGCTTTCCCGTATAAGTTGGTAAGTTTTTCACCATAAATACCATTTCACATTATGCTTTGTTGTTTTATTTTGCAATATTAACTTCTGGTAGTAGAAAGCACTGCATCAAGTCTCGATAGTACATAGATGAAAGCATTGAGTGATTTGAACCTTCGGCTGGAGTGCATTAACTGTAGTATTAACGGCATTTTATTGCTTTTAAAAACCATCAGATGGAAAATCATTGCTAATTCTAAGACAGTTATATAATAATTTCAAAGGCTTATTTTTTCTCCGACTTTTGACGATAATCACGCCAACACACAGACCATAATTGTCCCAAATCCTACTTAAATGCCTAGGTGGCTTGGGAAATGTTAGAGTTCTTATGTGATACCTCAGTCTACAGCGTTTAACGTGGCAAATATTACTGTATTAATCACAAATTGAGGCAGATTGATAATTACGGACAGAATGAAACGATGGGCAGGAGGATGACGTTACTGGAAAACACCTGACCATCTCACGTGTCGAAATAGGCTGCTTCCTTCAATCACTTAGCAACGCTGATAGGACATATAATTTTTGAAGTCTTAACACAACATAATACGCTGTTTATGATGTCAGTAAGGGATACACTTGCTTCAAAAGTGGCTGATAAAGTGCAGACGAAAATCCACGAAATTAAAAATGGCCATCCAATCTTTTAACATGGGTGATAGCAACTGCTATAAGTCAGAGCCGTGTAACCAATTAGTATAAGGAATTATGAGAGACTGTAGACGTTTAAATATGGTGGCAAAAAAAACTGGCAAGCAAAAATGCACATTGAAAGAGCGCCTAAACCAACTCTAAATGCGGGTACTCAAAAAACTGCAAAGAAACAGTAGTTGAACAAACCCATCAAAAAATACCAGATTTACCGATGCTAAAGACGATTTGGTGAAAAATTTTGAAAGTATATATGATTAATTATTAGGAAGAGCTAATTCTCTAGACTTGGGTTTCAGTGCTGCATGCCACACAACCACCCGCATTGCCTGTTGCACTGGCAAAAAAGGAGGCATTTCCATTCTCCACCTCGATAAGAGAGCAGTCACAAATACTTTTGCCACACCTCGGCTGCAATTAACTTCTGTGGCCTTCAGCTCAGATGGAAGCAGATTGGCAATTTCCTCCTTAGCAGGTCACATCCTGGTAATATGCGTACATCCCCAACACCAACCCCCTCTCACGTAGATAGGAACAATAGATCAGACAGAGGATAATGCGCTGTCGCTCCAATTTGGTGTCACTGACAGGCAGCGATTGCAGAAAGGAGCTTTACTCTGCCTTGACTGGCACTGTGCTGGTGAATGCATCGCGACTGGCGGTCTAGGTAGTTTCGTGCACATCTTTGTGCCGGAAAAGTCCCAGACAGTGAATGTTCTACGTGGTCACCGGGGTGGAGTTAATTGTGTACAGTTTTTATCCAACGGACATCTTCTTCTCAGTGCCTCATCTGATAGGCGAGTGCTGTTCTGGGATGTCCGATCGGTAAGTAATTTTTTTCTCCTAAACGCTTAAAATTGGTTTACCTAGGGAAGAGAAGAGAAACGATTTGAAAGTCACAAAGCTCCTGTCATGGGGGCAGCCTTCTTTGGGGACGGTTTCGCCTTTGCTTCTTGCGATTCTGATGGTGTGGTACTAAAGTGGGACCTTCGGAATGGCAGCAGGGAGGTCCAACTAGTTGGTGAAATGCTCTATGGTCACGGAAGAAATTGTATCTGCTGTTTACCTGAGGGAAACTGCCTACTGACAGGAAACACAGATGGGAGTTTAACCCTAATTAATCCAGTCAACAATGAGGTAAGATTTGGCAGTATTAGCTTTGGGATTTTGGCAAAGGGTAGATTGATTTGAATTCCAAGCTGCCGAAATGGAAACAGTAATTTCTGTAAAACACAGAATCAAGTATCGTAGTGGCTTTTGTACGTTGTTATTGGCACGCGTGGAATCAAAACAGTAAGAAATATGAAGAAGATGGTGCAAGAATATTTCATTTGGAGACGGTAGTTTATTTACAAGCAACTGAAAAGAGAAGAAGGTAATTTTTATAGAGTTTTCCAGGCAGCTTAATTTTAGTAAGCGCATTTCCTATTTCTATGTAGTTTAATAACATCTGCCTGTAAGTTTCATTCAACTAAATTGGGAATGTGGAGTTGAAGTAGAAATTTTAGGAACAACAAGCGTTTACCTTCAAAGGGGGTAACAAGCTTTGCGAATTCGGATGTGAGCCCGAATTTGCGCACTTTTTGCAGTGAATCTGGTTTTATCTTACTCTTGATTTTTGCCTCAAATGCGCAAATTTTTCACCTTCCTATGCCACCTTTTCCAAACGCATTAATGGAGTGCCCATTGAAGAATATAAGGAGGAGAGGTACCTCTTCTGCCTTGAAAGAAACCTTTTTATCGCCCTTGGGACTTGCTTACTATTTGACAAAACATTTTCCATCGTTTGTGCAAGCAAACCTCGAAGTTTTCGAGATGACAAAACATAGTTGTGCTGCAAAAGCTTGTGTTTAACTCTGCACTTAGTCTTTGAGGCAGGCGACCTACAGGCACAGACCTACTTTCAACTCCGCCATGTTGAGTTTGAGCGTTGATGACTTGGTTGTGTAGATGTTTTGCGTCGCACTAGATTTATTTACTGCTTGAGTGTAGGAGTGAAGGGAATCACTACCTGCTAAACGCTGAAGCCATAAAAATGCTTGAAAATTCTGCATAACCAAATCGCCGCAAAGTGTTTGATAAATCGGAAATTTACTTTTATCCCTTGGAGTTGTTAATTGGTTCAGTTCCTTCCCACTGAAATCCTTTTCAATATTACAATCATGAGGTCCATTAGAAACAAAACAGCTCTTCCTTTGTTGAAGGAGATCACACTGGTAAATGAGTTATGTGCTCTCCAACAACTTGTCTGTCTACTACCAAGAAGGAGTGTTTGTAAGTTGACGCACAATAAGATAGGAACCCTCGCTCTTTTGATTACTACCTCCAAGGGAGGTTAAACACCTCTCAGCTTTCTTGCATTATCCATTTTTCTTCAAGGCAGGTGGAGAAATTTATTTTGTCAAGGTAAAATCTGGTCTCCTTAATGTCTGAGTGAGTAAAGTAGAGGGGATCAAAGTCTTCTCCAGTGTAAATCGGGAGCACTAAGTCGTGCAGGAAGTCCCATAGTTAGAAATGGAATATTAGCGCAAATGTACAAGGAATATGGTGTCGTTTGAACGTAGAGATGCTTGAAAATGCTATAGCTATGCATCTTATTAAGCAAAATCCCCGATACACTGTCCAGCATATTATTCTTCATATCATCTGAGTAATGCTTATAAAATGAGCTCATCTTCTCCACAAGCACTGGGTCATTGATGGTTATGCCTAGTGAGGTTTCAGTTGGCATTGGGGGAATTTGTTGGAGGTTAATGCAGTTCGATGAAGTTATACAAAACACTGTAACCCCATAATTAACTTGGCGCAAACCTTGGTCTGCACAGATTTTTAAAACTAGCTCAGAAAGCGCATACTGCGGTGCATTTGATCAAAATAGCCTTCGCCTCGTCAGCCTCCTTCTCGGCCCCTTTGCGAATCTACACAGGCGAAGGCAAACACACGCATTCCCACTGGATTACAGCATTGAAAAGCTGTGTGAGAGTCTCTCCAGTCATCACGGGGGCCATCGTTTCTACAACGTTTTGCGAAGTGCTAGCTAACGACCCAAATAACTCAATATTGCCTCTTCTGAACAAAATTTATTTCAAAACTGTGCTAGTGGTATGGGACCCGCCAACCCAACTGGTGCTTTAAATAAAATCCCATTGTAAAATGCAAGTAAGGTTTGAAAAAACTTGTCAAATCACTTACACTCTGCAGCAGAGCTTCTGACAGCGGATAGCAGTTACCCTAGTTTGCAAGCTATTTCTGTCTTTTTCATCTGTAAGTGTCACCTTCAGATGGCTAGAGCTTTCTTCACACTTGCTTTGACATTATGCATGCTTAAACCCTCTAAAGCAGGCTACATTCACATAATGTAGTAATGTACACCCGGTGACAATTAAAGAATGCACTTTCAAGCGACATTTAACTTCTTATACGCTAATTCAGGAAGAGTAAGAAAACATCAGCCAGTGTTATGCTTAAAAGCGCCTAGGAGCGATTTTGACGCATAGTTTCAATAATGGCCGCTACTACTTAAAATGATGTTAAAAACTTTGTGTAAACAACCAGAACTATTGAATTCGGCTCTTTCCCCACTTCCCTTAATCGAGCATCCAGCCTCCAACATCAGCTCTTATTGAATGACCCAAGTGGTTCAAGCTTCAGGCCTTGCCCTTGCACATGTTTGCTTTTTTCTTAAATCGGTGTAAAATAATTGCCCCAAGATGAGTGAATTTTGAAGGCAGAATTATATGTATAGGTATCGTGAAGACTTTGACCTGAATGCCTGACAGTGTTAAAGGGGACTTCGAAAGGAAGGGAAATGTTGAAGGTTAATAGCACTTTGTAACTTTATGGCAATATCACTGAACAGATACTATACTTTTAGTTAAAAATTTCATTTTGTATTGAAAGCATTTTAAAAAGTATTAGTACAAGGTTTCGTGTTTGTTGCGCAGAATTTAAGACGGGCATACGCTTTTCAGCGCTTAAAGTGCAGCACTTCGAGTGTGGGTGCACATTCAGTCGTAGAAACCATGATCTTTGCTAACAGTGAAGTGCATTGCAATTTGGTTGCAACCCACAAAAAACCAGAGGTTGAATAATCCACGAATGAGTTTAATCACCCTCAGCCGCACTGTAAGTGAGCACGTTGGGAAAATCCCCAGTCAACTGTAGTATCACCGTGCCTACGGTGTGATTTCGTCTTCGGAAATGGAAACAACGTTATCGAGGACACTGTTACAATGGAGTTGCTTGGTAAAAATTTTGACATCAAATCGAAAATATTTTGGCGGCAAAAGACATGCGAGGAGAGGTGACTGCACCGACCGTCGTGAATCATGGTTGCCTTCTCCATTGAGCTCTTCAAAGGTTTTATGCTAGAACGAGTCAAAGACGCGTTGCACTTTTGTCGTAGCGGCTAGACTCATCAAATGAATTGCCTTAAAGGCACATAAGCCTTCCAAACGTCAACCAAGTCCTATGTGTCCATACTTGGCGATTTTATCAAATTAATTCTGAAATTAGCCGGTGCCTCGAGCTAACGATTGTGCTTTTCACGCACATTACAATACTCTAAGTGGACATTATGACCACCCAAATAAACCCAGTAAATCTCACTATTGTAAATTTGCGGCTTATCAACAGTGCTGCTACGTAAGTCGGTTCGTATTTACTGACAACATTGACATTTTTACTGTACAAGTTCTACCTTGCGAAATTATACTTGCTGAGTTGTAATGCAAGCTTCGAAGATGGGACGGTGTCGCGAGTTCGTGCAAGCTACTACGGTAAATCGGGATCGTGGTAGTTATACAATACCTGCGTGGCCGAGTCAATGATTTGTGGACTGGAAAAGTGTACGAATTTGGGGACGGGACTTTCAGCTTCATAATGGGTTTTTTCTCACAGAAACTGGCAGTTTGCAGAGGGAACTTTGTGGTATTCACCGCATAAAAATAAAAAAAGGTTGATGACTTCAGAGACGTGATGGCCTTGGAACTGATCACACTATATCACGGATCATTTTTATATAACAACTTTGAGAATCCGCAATCTTGATTGTACTGTAGCCCCTCTAATAGAAACTACAATAAATTCTTACTGCATGAGCTCAGAGTTGGAGGTAGTAGACATGAGGAGCAGGCTGGGAAAACAGTGCATTCAATTTTATAGAGGATTAGTTTATAGTTTCATTGAGGGCCTGAAGTGCACTGTCGGCGCAATTCTTACAACAGAAGACTCAACACATTGCAATCCGTACGTTCATCTGACCGACAATTTAAAGATGTAAGGCATGTGTGTGCAATTAGCAAAAAAGTCTCTTTATTTGCACAATTTCTAGTGTGGGGCGTTGATGTAAAAAATTGTCCCATTTAGTGAAACGGGATCCTGGACACTAGTGGTGACGCAGTCAACGATGCAACGACTGTGTGCTTGCTAGAAAATTAGGATCAACGCGTTTTTTCATTGATAGACGATGGATTAGAGCACTTTTGCCAGCAACATTAGCAAAATGCTTTGGACTTACACAATATTTGCTCACTACTTTAGGAGCACAAAAGTTGACGATAAAATGTGTATCCACTTGCCATTACAGGGAGTTTATTCACACTTTTTCGTCTCCTTTGTATCATATTCCATCCATTAAACACATCCAGTTTTTTGCACCGATAGGACGCTACGCATGTGGTCCACATTCCCCTCCCCATGCATTGGCTCCACATTTCTTATTCTGACTGAAAAGGGGACACCTGGGCCGCCCTTTAATACCCAGAGAGATCACATTTATTCGTATTCATTCATCTACTGCTATTTCGACCTTAAGTATTAAGCTTATATATTCACCTCAAGTAAAAATCACTATCAACATTAACAACATGGGAAGTGAAAACTATCGCATTTGGCAAGCTCTAAATCTTTACTGCTTACTTTTAACATATTGAGCAGAAGACATTAGGCATTGCTTTAAAATGCACTCACTCGAAACTTAGTTGTCGACTTTTCTAGGTCTTGAGCACTGAAGCTCACAAAGCAGCGATTACTGCAGTGAACTTTGACTCACAAGGCGATCAACTTCTAACAGCGGGAGAAGATGGGTGCGTTGGAATATGGCCTTGTTCTTCCTTTGATTCTCGGGGCTTATTCAACAAAAAAAATCAACATGCTTCACAATTATGAGAAAACTTGGACGGTTTCTCCCTTCGTAGATTGTAACAATCACATTGTCCCAATTAATAATGTCACTTTCACATTTAAACCTCCAACCAAATTATTTCCTATAACCAATGCATGTGGCGGGATCAGCATAAATTAGGAAATTGGACTATTTAATAGGGTAAAGGTATAAAATGTCTGTAAGTTTTAAAGGTTTTGTTGTACCAAATGCAAAATAGGATACGTTATTTTTGACCATTTAGCTTTAATAAAAGGTGACAGCTCGTTAGTGCTTGGGCAATGCGATTGACGCTGTTCAAATTCGCGCCGTTTGCTGCTTTTTGTAGCTGCAGGCAATCCTCATAGTGGGATAGCTTTAAACGCAGCTAGAAATCATGTCCGTGCAAACTGGACTCATTCAAACTAGGTCGAAACACTTTACTCACAGTCTACTATAATTCAGTAGCAGTTTCCATGGTTGCCTAAACTTGATGAAAAAAATTATGCAGTCGCAGCCAATTTCACAATTGGTTATGCTGGGAACCGTATGTTCTCGCCAGAATCCACGTGGGCAAAATGATGGGTCAGCTCTCAGGTCCTGTGGTGTAAAAGCATTCATCAAACTTGTCAATAGCATAGGCCTTGTTCGACCACAAGCAAGCAACTCAGGTGTAACCCTCATCCAAAAGCGTGCACGACCCTGTGTCCAACAGGTCAGAGGGTGAACCAATGGACAGCGAATTTACAGACTTTTGCAATTCCATGGCCTTTGTTTTCTACATCATATACACACTGAACAGCTTGGAAACTACTAACCCTTCCGAAGCTGAGAAGATCCAAGTAGATTCCCTCAAAGTAAAGGGGGATAAACAATTCACTTTTTCTTTTAATTCTGGTGCAGCAGATTGCTAAATTCGGTCGATTTTGCTTAAAACTATGGCGGTAGCATGACAAATCGCTTCTATGCCCTCGTTAAAACCTCTCTTAAAGCCTGCGGAAGTAAAGCGCGCAGAGAGTATGCACCGTAATTGATGCAAGAAGATAGTTCTCATGAAGAAATGAAGCTCTTCGGCAGCAAAGTTGAATGGTAAATAGTCGTATTGAGTCACAATTCTATCACAAGATTACCAGTTAAACACGTTACAGTACAAATGGCAATCTGAGGCTCCCTTCTTATTGACTGCTCCAAGGGAATGGTACCTGATCAGTTGATGATCTCCCACGGTCAAGGAGTACTACGTAGACAAACGGGCTGAATATTGCATCAATTCCAAGATATTTATTGCTTTCCACTCCTACCAGGTAACTGCTACTGAAGAACAGTAGAAGAAGGACAAAGTGCAATAGGTGCTTCTTCATTTGCCTTATTATGAAGCAGTGTGCTTAAAAGTTACCTGTCCCTAAGCGCAAACTTCCCTCCGACAGCATCCTCACGATTCGTGTTTGGTCAAGAGCACTCTAGGGTCCTCTTTTAAGGTAGTGGAACCAATACTGTGGCAAAGAATGAATAGTGTGAGGCCAGTAAGTTTGAAATTCAAGCATGGTGTCCAAATTGCTGTGAGGAGACGAGATTGAAACAAAAAGTTGCTTTTGGCATGCTCTCGAATACACCCTAAAACATACCACTTGACTGCTAATTCTACAGCTAGGCAAGTCGATTACTCCATTCTTTAGCATTGGATTAAATTTTACATTTCGGCTCGGTCTCTACCTGTTTTGCGATCCTAAACAGCATAGGCTAGGTAAAATAAAATAGACAAAATAAATGACATATTATGATATAACAGTGCTAAGTGTCACGAGTTAAGAAAACTTATGAAGGCAAAGGTAACTGGAAGGTATATGCTCTCACTACATGTTCCCTATAAATGTAAATGTTTAATTTCCATATGCGTGCTGCCTATGCAAAATCGTTGTTATTATAACCTTGGTCTTAAGCACAAGTGTCACAGAACTGTCACCTGCTACGCTTGTGTTGGCGACGTTTACATCAAATAACAAATGGTTAAATTAGGCGTTTGCATCTCCCCAAGAGGAGGGCAACGTGACTGGAGTGGACTAGACTATTAATTAAGTCGAACAGTGGAGGTGCCTTGATACTCCATGTTTTGTTGATCTTTTATTGAATTGCTCAGCTGGAATACTAGCAAAACCGCTCAAACTCAATAATGATGAAATGCGTATTTGAGGCATACTACGACCAGTACAGATTTAGATAGGCACCATTGACATTTTAATGCCTTTTAGCAGCGATGGGTTGTGTGATAGCCGCTGAAATAATAAAATGCATACACTAGTTGCCGCCAAATCAAAACTTAAGACATCTTTTTCATTTCTTGGGGCCAAAGAATACTATGCACAATTAGTCAGGTGCGTATACTGATGGGACCATAAGATGTTTGGGAGCACTACATTTCCCTTGGTCGGTGCACCTCAGTCAACAAGAGTTAAGTATTTTCTGCCGTAAAATCGAAGCAAGTTTGGCTTTCCATTGAGATGAATCCTCATGCAGTAGGTTTCAAGGCTCTAAAATTTACTCCTACGAGTCTATTAAGGATCCCTCGCATCTTCTTCTGTGGATCGACTGATTTGACTCACGCAGACATCAGACAGGAATCCCGCATTGTTAGCTACTAGTCAAAGGAATGCCATTTAGACAATACTATTTTGTGTAAAAGAAGAGCATAATGTATCCTGGGGTAAATGAAGGAAGATGTGTAGTTATTAAAGGTACCGATCAAATGCCTTCATTTTTGGTTGTGCCACGGCACATTTGCTGAGATAAGAGAAACCATTGTTCTGCTGATGCAACCATGGCTTGACCATGAACATGCAGCAAAGAATCTCGCCATATTATGCAATGTTATTTGGGTTCCTTTTGGAAAAACTTTAAGAAAATTTTATTATTAACCTGAATAAAATGGACTATCATTTGAATTTCCACTTACAGTTTAGATTCCATGTAAAATAGGGTAAAAGGAAACCAATGAAATAAAACTTCTGACCTGTCAAGGGGAAGAAATCCTGTACTAAATCCCCTTATTGCATGAACAAAATGTTAGGTTCAATGTTATCAGAACCGAGTGAGTAAAGGGGAGCAGACCGGTCTCGCCAATAATAATTACAAATTTTTTCTATTCACCTGCCGAATATCGCGTTACACACCCTATTCTATGATTCGCTCCAGTACAGGCCACTGGCATTTCTACGTAAAAAGAGCAAATCAGATGCGGACTATGGTAATCGAGTTCATCCTTTCACGAACAGCATCCCAAATCCGACAACACTATGGAGTCGAGTCGATCTGTACAATAACAATGCACTTTAATCACGCGTTAATCAGTGATTGTGAATAAAGTCCGCAGTCAACGTTCCTCATAAAGTGGAAGGCTACGAAAGCGTAAATCAAATTTATAAGTTGAAAATAGTCCATTGCATTGGTGGTAGCTAACAAATGGCTCGGACATCAAATATGTCAAGTCGCTAAACTCCATCTTCTCGCGTTCGCATTCCTTATCTACGTTAATTGCTTTATGTTACATGTGATACATGTGAATTTCGCCTGAGTGAGGGAACTTGGCGTCAGGAACCTATGCGGTGAAGAGTGGTCGGCTTCCCTCGAGAGTCATGTAAAGGGCTTCAGCGGGTTAACAAGACTCCTCTTTCAGAGCGCTGAGGCATCCTAAAAACTTAAACTTAAACATAGCACTATCAATTATGAGGATCGCAAAATTCTCGAATACTTTGGTTGTGCAAAAGCAAGAGTGATTAAAATGAATGCCGGAAACGACATTATGAAAAGGCAGTAAAATCGAGGCGTAGTCGTAACCAGGGCATCCCTGGCTCAGACCAAGGCACTTGTGCGAATTCCTTAGAGCCCATTGCTACCTGTTGCCAATGCCAACAGCCATCCATGCATTGCCAACAAGCGAGACTCCTGCTAATGCACTCCTTGCGGCCGACATAAGGGTGACTGGTGTAAAATTGATGCAGTTTCCTCAAACGTAATGCCTTTGGCAAAACATGCTGATCGCTAAACATTACAAAGTCTAACACAATGCATGACGAATCGTGGTGGTAGCCTATTAGTTTGGTTAGTATGCGTAAAGTGGGGGGCTTATAAAACCTCTTTGATGATCGCCGTTGGCAGCTAAAATGGTGTACACGACGCGAGTGCTTTTAAAGGCAGAGAGCTTTAATGGACACCTGATCTAGACCCATCATGTCGAACCAGTAGAGGAGTATATTGTAACTGATCTCGACGAAACGCTCGGGTGAATGTTTTACTACAGAAGAATACTCGTCACTGGAATTAACTAGAGAAATTAAGTTGACCACAGCCCAAACCGTTAGACCAGTGGTTTGCCAACCCGGTGCCAAATACAGGTGATAAAACGTTTATGCAAACCTTTCTATAAACCTTTCTTTTCATTACTGCGTTACAAAGGTCTGATTATGCTCCGAGTGGTAAGGAATGGGTTTTCGGAAATAAATAAGTAACATAAGGCAGGATCACATGCGTTTGTAAACATGATTATGTCCACATGATTTCATACTTTCTCACCATAAAACGGCACTATTTGGACTGTCATTCAAACGCCCATAAAAAAGATTCCTTTGGATTAGTTAAGTAAAATAAATTATGTATTTTGGCGGAATCGACTAATAAAATGGAAAACGCAAAGTCTTTGTACTTGCCTCAGATTTAGTGGTCTTGAAAGTTGAACTCCGGTTAGTTTATTCCGATAATGACATTCCGAACAGCCATGCCACTTACATAGCCACAAGTATTTAAAAAAAAAATCCTCGTAAGGTATGCTTCTTACATTTAGCTTAATTTTTTAGCTGTTCTAAGTAACCTTCAGTCCCTTACTTATTTGACTTCAAAGTCTCGTTCTCGCTTAGTTGGTTATATAACGATACCATCATTGCATCGCTTATGTAAAGTGATGTTTGGTGGTCGGTAAATGAATAAAGTACCCTCTTTATTCGATGCTTTTGCAGTCTTAAAGTATGCAAGTCTTAAAGAGGTTCCACAAATCTCGTGCTGAAAAGGCGCTGGAAGCAAAGATTCTCTCTAATGCCATCCCAGACCAGCACCATGCCACAACTCATGGAGCCAAACACATCTTTTTCCCAGAAAAATCTTAGGCAATGAACTAAATCATTCTAAACCACGCATTAGTTAAAAATTATTTATGATATTTTTAATCTCATACGACATTTTTATTAGATTTTCTGAAAGGTCAAAATATGGTCAAGCTCACTTTCTCCAGACTTTCTCACAGTGCATAGATGTACTTAAAGGATGCTGATGAACCATCGAAGGACAGGAAAAATCAGTTACCGCAATTATGCCTGTCAACTCGTACCCATGCAGCCTTCGCCAGTCACTCACCAGGTGTGCACGTCCTCACTGTGCTCCCTTCTGCTTGCATCTGTAGATCAGCCGAGTTTCCTGTCCTGAAGTCTTTTTCCATTCGTTATTCATTTGGGAGCTAGAAATGGATTCAGGCCACACAACACACCCAACGCACATTTTACTTTCCTGCCAATGATCCATCATTCCCTAAAGTTTGATGGTTCCCAATTCCTCTTCCGTTTAAACAATTAGAAACGAATTTGTCTATCAAAGTACTTGATGAAGCTCGCGTTGCACATACAGGACTGAATTTGCAGGAACATGTGGAATTGCACTGGGACTGGTTTGCATTCATATGCCCAAATCCGTTTCCAAAGTACTCTGACAGACACGAAAGCATGCAACTTGGCAACTCGTTCACAGCTTCACTGCCCTTAAGCCAAGCCAGGTGAAATTAAATCTCCTCTTGCTGGGAAAAATAAATTAACAGCGGCATACAAAACTAAGAGACAGAATCGGGAACAGAAATGCTTGCACCCTCACCATTCTCCCTCGCGGAGGGTGTCGGTGATGTTTGGTGAATTATCCAATTATTTTTTACCTTACTCAATCAACTCACAGAGGAAGTAACAGTTTCAAAGGATTATTTTTAATTTGTGTTTAATTTTAAAGATATCTTAGTTTTGACTAGTAAACGAAATAGAGAGCTTGAAAGCTGTACACCTTCTTTTGGGGGACTTTTAAGCACTAAGGTAGCTATTTTGTCTGTGTCATAGTTCGACGAAATAGCCATAATTAATGTGGCTGGTTTACTGACAAGTTTCGAGACTACTCGGATCAACATAAGGCTTAGTCATTTCCTGAAAAAATTGGAGTCATTGCCTACTGCAGTCCTTCTTAAAGCTTTTTAACAGAATAGTTGAACTTATAAACACCCTAAATTCAAAACTTTAATAGAATATTCCATCAATGGTAACTTTTATTTTGGTCGTCACTCGGAACAAGACTGGGTGATTAGACTAATCACACGTCAGTTCGACGAGCTTAGCAGTCAGACAGCCCAAGCATCCCCTACTACAAACGAATGTTTGTTCTCAAAGTATTTTGTCGGATAAGCTTCTTTTTTGTTCAGGTAATGGAAGAATATACTTTTCACTCGCTAGGCTTGTCATGTGTATAGTTGGATCTTATCCATTACGTGGATGAAAATACCATTCGACATTAACAATTAGTGAATTGGGGAGCGCAGTTGCCTAAGTGGATGAATAATTCCACTGGAGCAGACAGTCTCCTCTGAAGGCATCCCCTTACACACAGCGTCACTTTTTGGGTAAGAATTTGAGCATCTGATTAAAAACTGGAGATGATTGTCTTGAATACTTAACTAGATGCATAAAGCGTGAATAATTTATGGATGATTTAGTGGCGCATCTAAATACTACTCAATTGATATGGTTGCTTTAATTCAATTGCCTCCAGTTTGATGAGGGCTGTAGAGCCTAGTCGCAGAAAAGCTCAACTACCCACTGGAAAACTAACTTAATTAAAAAAAATACTTGACTTTTGAAAAACATTCTGCTCCTAATTTTCTTTATGAAGGGAAAAAATAAATGTGGGAAATCACGCACGGATAACTCAAGCACAGTGTCAATGACCCTAATAAATAGGAATTTTCATTGAATGAAAATGCATTTGTATGGTTGAATTATCTGGTTCGCGTTCAAATGAACCCTCTAAGAACAAAATGAACTATTTCAGACTATGCACGTTTGACAAGGCGCACCATCAGACACGTCGGAGTGGCATCGGCATTTGTTTCCCCAGCCTCAACTGGAACTGAATTCAATCCAATCGACATTTTGCGTTCATTTTTTCTGGTTATGAAAAATAATTCACTTTTACCACACACGGCATTCTTTGGCTTTGTTAAGCAGTTCTTCGTAGCACGCACTTCAGTGAAAAAACATTCACCTCTTTGTGCAAAACCCCATACGTCATGCCCTTAAAGCAGACGTTACTTACAACTCTCCTCATTTTAATATAATAATTTTAGCCTTCTCGGCGGAAGTAAATTGGCCTGAATTGAGGCACCTCTTCCATTCAATCTCCTGAATTCGCACAAATGGGTTAGCGCTGTACGGTCCTTTCCCAGCTTAATGCTTCGGAGGCACAAAATGGGGCACATTGAAGTGTAGTGAAATGAAAGCTTTCACAATCCTATTTGGTTTCTTAAAGCTGTAAGAAATGTTGCAAAGAACTTGTAGATTATTAATAAATTTGGGGAAAACTTTTGACGAGACTAACTGACTTCTCTTTCAGATGACAGATTTTAGGGTTTTGCGTGACCCGCCAGTATAAAGCGGTTTGGCAATCCGATCTGGAACCGATATATCCCGACGAAATTGTAGATGGTTCTCTATTTGATGTGTAATTCTCCATTGCCCTGCAATAATTAATAGCCCATGAGCAAAGATTAATGGCGTGGCTGAGCTGGATGTAACATGAGTCCAAAAACAGTAGCCTTGTTCAGTTTAACGGAGCCAGTTTTAATTGTTCAGTTATGGGAACTAGTCAAACAATCCTCTAGGCAAAAGGCTAGGCAAAAAAGAATTTACGGTTAATGGGCACCTTTCAGAGCGCAATCTATGCGTATCAAAACGAATAATTACTCCACTTTGAAGATAATTTACTTTGATCAAAATACATTTACGCCCCCATCTCATCTTGGACTGTCGGAAAAACGCAACTCCAGCTTCCTCAGAATAAGCCACACTACTTCTAGAAAAGGATTATAAAATAGGAAAAACGGACTTTGGAATTTATTAAAAAATTTCCATTTGTTCGTTTTTAGTTGCTGCAGAAGGATTAATGTGAGAGTCGTTAACAGTCCAAGCTCTTCAAAAGCAAACGCTTTCAGGTGTATGCGATAGATTTCATTTTCGAAAATGACACACGGCGATTATTCAAAAGACATTTGTACTTCATAACCTGTACTTAAGATACATATGAAGACTGCTCATTGAGCCTGAACCTATAAGCAAACAAGTGGAAGTCAAGGAAATAGGAAAACTTCACACCTTCCGATCTGACATAAGAGGCGTTGGACGTTATCTTGATTAAGGTGGATCGGGTGTGCGTGGATGTGCGTGAGTACCAGGGGTTGCGGCAAAGCCGCTCCGCACAGGATGATGGACAGGAAGTGCGGCCACTCCTCGACTCATCAATCACACCGCAAGCGGTCAGGCCTAATTAGTGTGCGCACGTTTACACTCCGTGAAAGTCAACTTGAAGCCACCTCCGCGGCAGTGCCTTTGCTTACACCTTACGCTATTCTGATAAATTGATGAGGTGTGTCCACTCTTTATGTACCTTTCAATTCAACTGTCACGCTTAAACTCGGATTTTGGGAAAGGAGAGGACTTTTAAAGGAAGTTAGCAGTGCAACATCTACCGCATAAGAATGAGCATACTTCTTGAGCTATGCCACGTAAAATACTTTATATTGAGCGGATCATTGGCGATCATTTTTGAAATCCTCTCCACCCACACTGATATGACTGAAAATTTTATACCTCCATTAACCGATTTCTATGACAGGCATGCTAGGTCAAATACTCCACGTTGATGAAAATGGTAGCTTCTAATGCCCAATGCTGACAGGAGCGTTGGATTTGTTGGTTTGCCTCAATGGCGAAGCGCGTTAAAGTTCAATCAGGTTGTCTCCTTACTACGCCCAGATCGTGGTTTTCTCACCAAAACGCATCGTTAACGGGATCAAAGAACGGAAATCTGAGGTGGTGAACACTTTGTTTTGGAGTGAAACAAACACCTTTACAACCGAAATGCAATGCGTGTGGTGTTTTCTTCTTGTAAAAGTAATAGTGGAAATTATGTGTCTTCATTGTTAAGCTACTAAAACTACTGTAATAATGCGTGTGTAAGTCATTTTTTTTCTGCCAAATGTGGTAACGAGGTATGAGGATAAATTATCACGATGCAATTTTGGCAGGGTTGACTACTCAATTGCCATAACTGCAAACCGAATTTGCGAAATTTGTACAACAACTCAGAGCACAACTTTGAGGAAACGCTCATTACTTGTTTTACATTTAATGAAACGACGATTATCCACGATCCATAATATTATATTGAGAACCATTTTCCGTTCCGCTGCATTACCACCACATTATCACTTGGCCAAAGAGGTAATGTCACATCTATTTTCCCTTCATTTATACCTTAATCATCTTCTAGTGGGGATAAATCACCTTACTGGTCTTTATTTAAACAAGAATAAGCAATCCAGCATCTGCGTCGCGACATTTGCTTCCTCACTATCATCAAGTATGGCATTCAGTGTTTGGCAACTCATCGCTCGTACACACCCGCGCATTTTGATATTCTTAATCTTTTGAGGACCGATGATGAAACCGCGCGTCTGCAGCCATCGTTCCACTTACGCAAGTGGACATATAAGTCGGCAGGTACCCGCGATCGCATCATCCAGAGTATGCTTTAGCTAATGCTGCGGAAAGTCCATTTGTTCCGCCATGCGCTTAGCAGCTCGTATCAGTTCCTTTCGTTAAGAAGAATTTTTAGCCAGACTGATTAACTGTTTTTTAAGGCTTTGAGATTGCGATAGAATGACCTGAAAAGCCTTTTTAAAAAGTAGTGACTAATCAGGGCATTTAAAGCGAAACCTTCGCTACTTAGTGTTATCAACAGTAGTTGATGTTATCAGGAACATCTTAGCAACATTTCGCAGGAAAATAAGCTACTCCTTGTTCGTGAAGACGCAAGCACCTACCTAGTAATCCACGCCTAACTCTGATTTAATGGGATGACAACCTACACGATTACCACCACCTGCAATTACTAAAGTCAATCGAAGAGATTATACCCATTTAGTAAGATACGAGGGTCAAAACTTGCATGATTGTTAAACAAAAGCCTTGAGATTACTTCCGACAGATGCGTGACGGCAGACCATAATGACAATTGTACACCTTAAACCACTACCTTTATTTGCTTTCCGATGGGTATAATGGTTTCTAGCAATGATTTACCAATTGTTTAAAACTTAAAATTTACGAATAAGACCGTGCAATCATCATGACAAGGCAAATATTTTATCCTGAAACCAAGATTAAATACTTAAAGTTTTGAAAAGGCTTGAGAAATAGAAACACTGTAATACACCAAATAGCATCACATATTTCCTTCCTCCCCTGTCGATTGACATGAGGTCCATCTCCCCTAGGCGGTTTTCCCCAGCCAACTTTATTACTTCACAAACCCAAAGACTGCCTTACCATAGGCGCTAATTAACAGGCGTTTTTATCTGTCTGATATCAGCTCACGTCTCGACTTTACCGCCTCATTTGGCAGCCCTCCACTCGAGTCGTCCAGGCCACACCACTTTTGGCCATTAAATTGCGCAACATTAATAAAGGCGTTTGGAACTCGCCTCTCTAACCACACTTTCCCAAGGATCTTTGCAGTTGAGATGGCTTTGTTCTCTGATCATTCTGTTCAGTTCTTCATTATTCGGTACTGTCTCAAGAGATTCTGATGTATTCACCTAAAAACACCTTTTCAGGATAAAAGAGAGCTGAGTTAGATTATTGATATAAAGTTCCATCTGATAGCAAAAGGATGGGAGTTAATTTGCCATTTTGGCAATTATAAGTCCCTTGAATGTGAAGGAGTATTTAGGACATTTGAGATGAAAAGTGCAACTCTTTGTTATAATTTGGAGGGTGAGGACATGATTGAACACCAACCTGTACACAATGGCGGCCCTCGAGCTTGAGTGCAACATGGTTTCCCTGTACTCATTTTTGTTGACCTTTTATAACATAATTTTCATACATTGTTGCTTTCTCGTTTATTCTCGCTTCCACTTCTACTTGTGGAAGGAAAATACCCAGTCCACCTTGATCTTCCCACTCCCCGCACAAGGGAAAACTTCATTTCTTCCAGTCAAGTTTTTATTTAGTGTTTCAAATAGCAGTAAATTGCATCCCACATACGACTGCATGTCCAGTTTTGGAAACCGTCATTAACATATACACGTTATATAGGGACGGTTTACTAATCTTTATTGGGTGAATTTGATGATGCCTATTGATGCCTGACTACACTGATCGTAGGAGAGCAAATGATAAGCCAACTTAGTTAAACAGTTCAGCTGGCCTTTTCTCCACCAAATGAAGTTGTCATTTTGGGGTGATTTGCTTCTAAAATAAAACGGTTAACCACATAATTGCCATGCGAGTCCTCGACGAAGTAAACTTTACGTACAATGTTTTGACGAAATTTTGTGCTTAGTTTGTGACTTCGCTTTGTCACGCTGCACTCTAGCAAAAGACCACTTGTCGGGAACGAAATTTTGCCGAGGTAATCGGTCACCGGTGGGTTCACCCGGTGTGGTCTGTCTGCCTCATGATAAATAACACCGTTCCCTCAATTTTGCCATTTCTATTTCGATTATTGTGCCATTGTGTTGGTTTTTAGTAAAATAATCCTTTTACTTCAATAGTAGGTAAGAGGAACTAGCTCAAGTAGTCTCAAGAGCCATTATTTAGTGAAATATAATTTCGTAATGCAATCAATTCAAGTGCTTCTGTTTAACTGTTATTACTGCTTATTTCCACGCCTTACTCTTATTGTTGTTGGTATCACCTTGTTAGAACTACCTTAGAGAATTCGAAACAGAGGATTAGACGATAAGCCCATGTCTACTGCTCATTTTCTACCTGATTTAATATCGAAATATGATGCATGTGATAATTTAAATGGTTGCCAATATGTGTTGCTATTTGCAAGTACTTTTGGAACGCAGTTTAATTGCACCACTAAGCTAAGTTTTGAGACATTTCCACCACTTTATTTATTGGAGGACTTTGGATCGTCCTATCAAGACAGGAGGCTCCACGATTGGATTCTCATCAGCAGGTAATATGGACCTTTTTTATGTAATGGTTAGACCTCTTTTAGAACCTCAATTGAATACAGCCTTGAACCTTTATTGAATGTTCTACTAAGTTAGCTCACTAGTTCTAAATATGTATAGTTAACTTTTGTATGGGAACCACGTGCTTACATATTCCTTCGAAAGTTTTGGCTTCACAGGCATCATCCATATCTGATAACCACAGTGATTAATTGTTTCTGATCAAAGCGGAAAGGGACAACAGGTAATAAGATTTGCTCGAAAAAAGTAGTTCACGATAAATACAGAACTTCATTTGATCCACTCTTCCTGGCATTAATTTAAGAGTTGGTGACTAATAGCTAAGGTGAGTGGCTGGATTAAGTATGATGTGACCAAACTTGAAGGCACTCAAATAAGTAGATCGTCATCTGCAATGGAAATGACTAAACTACATAAATCTTTCCCATGTATTTTGTGCTAAAACCGTCACCACGACAATCTATTATCGTCCCCAGTGGAACAGAAGACTGTAAATGCCACCTTCTCAAGACACTTTGACGCTGGCAGCCAGTAAATGCCTAGCTCCACCAACATCCTCTTCAATCTCCTTCCCAGTTCCCAAACCCCCTACTATCCCATTTCTCATGTGATTGTACGATTGCCTAATGCTGATATCTATCACTGGAAATGGTGCTACACACTTGCACCTCGGCGATTTGTCCATCATTAGGCGATGCGGTGCATGAGGACGAGGATAGGGTGCTACCTTTCCTTCCCCTCCCTTCCTCCGTCCCTCCTCCACTCCTTCCTTCCTTCCTTCCTTCCTTCCTTCCTTCCTTCCTTCCTCGATTCTCGAAACGCGCATCTTCTCACGGATCAGTGTCGCAGTATGCGACGAGCGCTCTGCAGTGTGCTGTGCTCTTGTGTTGCCTTGTCAAAATCAAACCTTCTCTCCCCTCCTCCGCCACTGAATCTTTGCACTGGTCCTCATCGCCTCTCAAGAAGCCATTCACGCGCATCGAATTGAGTGGATCCATCTCAACTAGGCTTCTTCGACCTTTCTTCTGCATGCGCACATCTGAAGTGTGGAATGGTGGAGGGGTAGAGCGGTGGATCCGCTTAAAGAAGGTTGCAGTACAGAGCCACCTCTCATCGCTGATCGGTCAGTGGAAAGCACAAAATGACATATACCTGTAAGAGGTGAAGAAGTAATTGATTGTCTGATGACTTATTGTCGATGTCCAATGAATTAAATGGTGTGTCACTTCTTCCACCCTTCCAGCTCACACCGCCTTCTCGGTCTGTGCAGGTGCAGGTGCAGGTGCTGGTGCAGGTGCTGGTGCTGGTGCTGGTGCAGTTCAAACATAGTATCACACATCTTCCACACGTCTGAAGATTTTCTCTTCTCGCTCCGTTGATCCTCAACTGCTGTGATGTGTTAACAGTGGCACACACCATCGTTCATCGCCAAGAAAGAAGGCTTGTCTTCCTGAGCCCAATGCGTCTACCCTCCATGGTCTCGCTTTCACAACCACAGCCGCAGCCACAGCCACTCGACGGTGGCACACTCTGCCACAGCACACCACGCCTTCGGTAAAGGCGATGCGCATAGCTTGACAGCCAGCCACTACAGTTTTGGGATTCAGTTGAAGTTGGATTCATGCACCAGACAGGCTAAATGCACATCCACTGGGTCCAACTGATGCCTTATCGCATGCGCATTCGAAGCAAGGAGGAAAGGGTGGCGACCACAATAAAAGGCGTCGCGCTGATAGACTGGGGCACACCTATGCTTGCCGAGGCATATGAACAATCATATGCACTTGGCAAGTCTCTGCTAGTTAAAACAAGTCACTTCAACAGGCTCCACCACAGACCATACAGGCTTTTCCGATCACCTGACAGAGTAGGGCGCAGAAGTATACATAGTCATGGTCTCCTACGCAAATCCACTGGGGCGCTTGCATTAACAGTGGACATTTTGGTTCACTCTAGATGGGAATTGCATCCAAGCAAAGAAACGCCGTAGTTGGCAAGGGGCGCGTTATTGGGACGACTTTCGGAGAATTCGCGGGTGCCACCTTACAGCGTATTCTCCATTTGTCCATTTATTCCAGCGCACTTTACACACATTGACTTAGTGGTAAAAAGTATAAACAGCTTGAGTCAAAAGGGCACAATACTTACCCAGGATTTTAATAACCTCTTAGGTCATTACAAACTGTGATTATACTTTTCATAGTAGAAATGTCTTGCTTTGATTAATCTAGATTTAACTGCAGGCAACGGGAAGCGTGGTTTTGTTGAAATGCAATCAAATTTGGGCTGCGCATCGTGTGTGATTTTGCGGAAGAAGAAGAACAGCAGCAGCCCCGTTCAGCCAAATTTAGGCATGACGTAGATTCCAGGGTTGTTTTCGTTACACAACGAGGCGTAAACATGAAGTCAAAACTGGTTCTATTCTTTTGCCTCAGCTGATTCACGTTAACCTAACCAAAAATGAAAACCTGCTATAACAGTGAAAATGATGACTTTTCGTGACAACTTCAATAGTATCTCGCAAATAATGCCATCTTTGATGTTCCATCTAGTTAATTGCTAAAATATGGCTTTGTTATTGTTGTACTTGTTGCACTACTAAATAGTTAAATAAGACTAACGATCAATGTTTTGTTTAGTTATATATAATAGTAATAAAATATTGATGTATTTTTTAATTAAATGCTATCATCATACCCGGGAGGTTGCTGTTTTATACAAATGAGCTTGAGCGCAGTAGGACACTTTCATCTTCAATCTTGTATTGAATTCAGTTGCTTACCATTTGAATTTGATTCGCTTTTCTTCCTTCATTGTTCGGTTCACACACAATGCGAGGCTCTCACACTAAACCCCTTCAAATTTAGCACAAAACGTGTTAGAGCTCATCCCCTCGGGTTCCTTTCCCTGTATAAATCGCTGAAGTAAATACTTAGACGAATTTTTAAGCATTATAACTACTATGCGACAATGATGAATTGTCATTTGGCTTTTGTGGTGAAGAGGACGCACGTGCCTCCAGTGTGTATATGTTGCGATGATGGCCGGCGGTTATGATGACGGCAGGTGGCCACACCCCCGACAGTGTTTAGCCTATCCCTAATTAAAAAACTGACGCCTAGGTACGGACATACATGATTTTACAGCCGGCTAACCAGATTCTTGTGCAATTTACGTGCGCATCACCACCCCAGTCTCAGGGTAGTGCCGGGACACTCATGCAAACAAATTTACATGCAGACAAACACCAGTATCAGGCCGAGGTAGTGTTTTGTCCCTCTAGGTGCTCCGGCTTAATGTATGAAAGACGCAGCTTTACTCAATCACAGCTCTGAAGTGTTAATAGCAGCCCAGCAGTTTTAAATTATAGCAAGAAATGCTTGCTTCTGAACCTTTTCACCATATATATGGCCTCTTCCTTGGTGCCTTCCATAAAATCGACACCTGGGAGTGGATAGGTATCATTAATTTCTCAGAAAGCTGGAAATTGAAAGTGTGCCCTTGTTAAGCAAGCTGGCAATGCTAGAACGAATTTAACTGAGGTCGCTTTGCTACTCATCACGTTGCTGCGAGAACCGATCACTTCTCTGTACCGTGAATGCAGTCAAAAAGCGAAGACAAATTTTTCTATGGTGCAAGATTTAACTTTATAGCAGAAGCTCTGCCTTTTCGCCTTTTAGCTAGCATTGCTTCCAGAGGTGTAGTGAATTTTACGTAATTACCATGATCAGATGGGAGCGCCTATTTGACTGTTGCTCAGAATTTCTCTTAGTCTTTTATTAGAAGTTCTCCCTCGTTTTCAACTTTAAAATACGTACTTTAATTGAAAACTATTGCCCCCGTTTAATATTCTGATTTGGTTTGAGTTTCCTTCATAGAGAAGGAACTACCATGAAAAAAAATGAGAACAATGCGGTTCTAGGTGTTTGAATTATTCTTTAAGGAGTAAGTTTCATAATGTTCCTGGATTTGATTAATTCATATCTGGCCTCTGCAGAATTCTTAAAATACGTTACTGTGGCTCTCAGACTCCCTGCTTGTAATTTGGAATTGTACTCCTTCCGGACACGAAGCTAATTTGCAGACCCTCATCACAGTGAGCTTTGGGAGGAATGTGCTAGCAATAGAGAGCAAATACTGATGTGAATGAATGAATGAATGCAGTGAGGAGCTATTATCCACTGCCCAGGTTAGGTCACTTTAACTCATTCCCATCGTTTGAAGTCTTATCTTACCACCATTTTTGAAGAGCATTATCTAGGACCTAACCATAGCTTAGGCCATCGAGAGAACTGAGTCATTTTCAAATCAAGACAAGGAGTATCTTAAAGTTAACGGAAAAGTTTTAGAGGCATAAAGGTGAGAGGACCTAGCTTTTCAAATGATAACATGACAATATGTCCAGTCGTCCGCATACTATCTGAGTGTAACCTAATAAATATAGGAAAGCATGTCACTGCATGATAGTTATACCCGTCCTTGATATAAATAGTACGTAATAGGCGCCTGTTGCCTTTTGTTGGGGGCACGTGGGTTGCACTCAACTGTGCTAAAATACAAAACACCGGTGCATGTGAACCTCCGCTTTGGAGCTCTCAGTTACGCATTCGCGTTCTGTGCTCCATTGTGTTGTTTACGCTCTGTCAGTGCAATGCTGCGGCTTAGCCTCTCAAGCGAGTGACCACCACGTGGTTCCGGTGGCACAAGCCAATAGTCTGTGTTTCGGTCTGCACCGCGGTAATTAATGCGTGTCTGCTAGGGGGTGTGTTCCGACTGCCGGTAGCATTCTGGTTCCATCTCTAAGACAACTTTCTATTTCAATCAACTCACTTGTCCCGCATACGTCGACCTTAAAGTAAAAAACGTCAGCCCGCTTAAGATTGATGGGAGAAGTGTTTACTTGGGCCGAAGATTAGGGAAACTGCGTTTCATGTGTGCGAGAGAACGTTTTATTTTGCCTAAGTTTGGAATATGGGTGAATTCTGATCCAACCTAATTAGCCAATATCCTGTCGTGCAATGTGGTCATTTTGATGCCTATCGGTAAGCCTATTTTTCCTTACAAACGGCCACCTTAGTTGTAGTTGATCAAGAAACCTACCAAGCTCTAATTACGGAACATAGATGACTGAAGCTAACATTAAGCAGTGCCTTCTAAAACCAATTTTAGCCAGTACATTCGAAATCGGAATGCTTTTCATTAGCTGTAATAATTTCATTTTTCAATTTCTCGTTCGTGCACGCAGGGTTGAAACTCGTCGACTTGTTGATTTCGACAGTCTTATTGAATGTAGTGCAATTGTACGCTGACTCGGGATTTTGACGATGTGCTTTGTCCTAAACTCCATATCTCCCCTGAATTGACGCTTAAAGGACATTTAAAATGATGCCAAAAGGCGCAAGCACAGCACTCGACATCAGCGCAGACTAAACTGGCACTGAACTGTTTCCGTCTGCCTTTTTGTTGCATTTTTAATTCCTGAAAAAAAGAGACTTGCACCAGAAATCCTTCTACGGGTCTTGCTTCTTTGGTGACGAATTTGCCCGCTGAACTCTGTCGGTTTAGCAAATGTACCGCCCAAACACCACACCCTGTGGCATTATAGGTTAATTTGCTCCGTTTTGTTGAGAACAAAATTGAATATTCCGCCATTTTTCTCGACTTTAAAACCATCGATTGGAATTACTTTATGAATTTCGTCCAAGAAATAAGCTCATCGTTTAAAATTTAATTGAATCCTCAAATTGATGAAGCTGTTTCGTACACTTTTGTTCGTGTACATGGATCTCCCTAAAAAGCTGAAATGGAATAGATGCTTTAAAGTTAAAAAGATAATTTATGCAAGCAAGCCAAAAATCCAATCGCCGATAAAAAAAAGTTTGTAACTCAATGCACCTTTAACAAATCACTATCCGGTTGCAAAGACAATGACACCTCTAACATGCACAATCGAGAAAACACTTTGAATGTGCACTCATTCGGTGGTTCCAAGGAGTTGGTGAACACAACAGTTTTAATGTGCACTAAAAGGTGTTTTTCACATTTTGTTTTCTTTGCAATGCCGCAGCACCGGATCAATCACGAGCCGCGATGCCGCTTCGCGAGTGCTGTGTTCAAGCGGATTTTCCACAGTTATCAGCGCAAGTCGTCATTGGTGATTTGACAACGTGGAGCCTTTTAGTGTCATTGATGCGGAAGGACACATTGAATTTCGCCTCGGTCTTACAAATAATGCTGCATTAGCTGAGTGATGTCAAAATCTTTCCGACAAACACTTCCTGACTCTGTTCGATGCAGTGATGATGCCATGCTTGACATGATTTTTGCGTTGAGCTGTCTGAGTTGCCCTTATTGGGTCCCATCATGCTTGGTTTTGTAGACTCTCATTAAATAACTGCCCATCACCAGTATGCATAATAAGAATAGTTAACCCAACATTTACAATTATAACTTAAGCTCAGTTTGAGCGAGTGTAGCGTTTTTTGGGCAATGGGCTATTAATTCAGTGAAAGAATATCGGCCTTTTGGGATCCAATGAGAAACCGATAGGTATCCGTAGTCAGAGGGACGACGCTGTTCAAAACTACGGTTTATGTGGTCTGTATTAACCTGGTCGGCTCCCTTCATGTGGCTACAAATGGCTCTTTAGAAACCCAGGAAGGGTTGCTTTTTTTTCGAAAATCAAAATTAATCTTTATGCAGATTCTTGCATAATTGCAGTTGGGCATTTTGGGATACGAGTGATTTACTCAAAGAGATAAGTCAACGCACAAACCTCTCACCAAGCTTTGTTGAATTACTTGCATTTGTAAAAACTGTGCATCCCATGCATAAATGTGTAGCTTCCATAGCCTCAAATAAAGGAAAAAGTTTTCATGCATTTTAGCCGTTCCCTTAGCACCCGGACCGGATAATAGCCAATGCCTTTGCAGCCACTTGTTTGTCGCCGTTCTTCCCAATAAGCGATGCAGTTGGCGTCTGCAGCGAACATTGAGTTTCAAAGCCTTCAAAGGTAATTTGATTAATTTTTACAATTTTGAACTATGGATTCACAAGAGGGCACTCTTGTTGATTTTACAGTCTGATGGGAGTTGCGTCAGCGCTCCATAGTAATCTATCATTGTCTATTGCTCTTTCAAAACAAACACTTTTTGTCTGCAGGAAATTTTGGCCCCGGCATTCCTACTCTGTTCAGTGACCATGGTGCTGTCCCGCCTCAAGGAGTTTCTCTGGCCAACCTAAACATCAACAAATATGGTACCAGATACGTCAGATATTGGTTTGATTCACCAACAACATCTTCCCCTTAAAAGTATCCGGTTTTAATAACTATTCTCGTTATTCTGAAACCTCTCTGATTTTTCTGGTTATTGCATTTTTAATTTCGGCTCATTGAATTTCATATTTGCGTTGAAAAAATATCCCCTATTCCAAATCTTTTACCAAGGTTTTAATTACAGTGTATCTTTTGCCTTTTATTAAAAATTATGGTTTTAAATGCACCAAAATATCGATGAGCATATTTAAATCTGAGGTGCCACTGAGCTACCTCCAGCGTTCTTTGATAAGCTCGCTGAATCTCGAACCGTTTCCCAGCCTCACACCGTCCATGGCGTGGGTTAGCGCTGCCGTGCGGAGTGAGAAAGGCGGAGGAAAAACGGCGCAGCCCTCCCATCTTTGTGTGTGTGCATAAAAGTGTAAACTAGCGATTGCAAAGGGCGCAGGCATCAGCTGTGGTGTGGCCTTGAACAAACCGTTGTCCTTCACGCTGCTTTATGTCGTAGAGTTCGGCTTCCATTCACTCACTCTCGTCTATTCACTCAATTGCATCGTGCACAGCTGACATGCACCCAGCAAAATGTACCATTTTACAGTATTTGCACAGACTCTCTAAATTAAACTACATCGCAGTGAAACGGCAATGCAGAGATCAGCTGGATTTTAGGAAGATTGACTCTTTCCAAGTTGAAGGGTGAATAGAGCGATGTCACGGATCAATGGTACTTTAACGCCTACATTTGAAATAGAGAAGAGGTAGGGCGATTCTTCCAAGTCTTTACTAATTTTACCTCTTTAAATTTATATAATTTACTGTTTCACGATCTCTTAGCATGTCAATAATTTTGAACAGCTCACTAGTAAACATGAACGATGTCAATCCCCCTTGAAACTGAACGGCCGCGACCCCAGCAGTGGCCCATCTTCGTAGGACGTCTCGAAGACGTTGCAGTTTTTGAACTTATGGACCCCTAAAATACTTATTGAGCTTTTTGTAGATGAATCTAAAACACTCGGTTTTCTTAAATTACAATTTGAGAAAATGCGTACGATTCAATGATCGACCACTAAATTGGCTTTGGGATGGGCTGCGTTACAATGAATACGGGAATGTATTAAAAAACTTCCGAAAATAAAAGCCAACAAACTAAAATATACTTACGCAGGTTTCAAATTAATTGACTACTTTTCCGCTTAAAAGAATTTTTAATCCAGTGACAAATGGGTGTGCATTGGGAACAGCTTTCTAGAATATGCAAAGCTGAAAAACAAAAAGACGTTCAACTCTAACTCGGTTGTGTGGTAATGTTTCAGCAGAAAAAAAAACAAAAACGCACTGCTTGCCCGTGATTGGCCCGCTTAGCTCGGTGATCAATTTGACACTCCGATTGGCTGGTCCACTGACCAATGGGCGGATGCGTTACCCAAAAAACCTGTTTTATGGAATATATGACCTAGACCGCTCATAGGCATTCGTGCACGCATATTTAGCATATAGTAGCACGCGGGAGCCTGTGTGAGCGAGGATTTCCGTCTATAGTAGCATTTACACGTCTATTAGTTATATGCATTGAGATTGGTCGTCGGCGAATTTAGTATCGAAACCGTCTATTGAAGATATTTCTTATGCTGCCTTCTACGAGTCAATCCACCCTCTCGACATCCTTCTCATTGAGCACTAGGTCGGCGTGGGAACCTCACCCTTGGCTCTGGTTTCAACTCTGTTGGAGGGGAAACGCTGAAATTTATCTCTAGAGCGAATCCTCTTAGGTTTGAACGGATCTAGAGTGATCGAAAAAGACAGACAACCTTCACAGAGAATCTCAACCAAACTACCAAATTGAAAAGCACGCACCGAAAGGTGGCGATTGTTGGCCTGAGCCGTGGCTGCAGAGGGTAATAAGAAGGAGGAGAAGGAGCAGCATCAGACAGAACCTGAAGAGGAACAGCAGGAAGAGGGTCAGCAGCAGCAGCATCAACAACAACGACACCCATCACCACCATCTCCCTCATCATCTTTGCCACCACCACTAGCAGCGGCAGCAGCATCAGCCTTACCGGCAGCTGGAGCAGCAAAATCGTCACAAAGAGAGGGTGACGGTCAAGAAGGAAAGGGCGAGACCGAGTCAATTTCGACGAAAACCGCTTCTGCGCCGGCTACACCATCAGGGGTTCCATGGCTGGCCGAGAAGGCGATCGTGTTGGTTCGATTTTCTGAATGCTTTCGTCGAGGTCGAGTCATCCGCTACGATGCAGAGTTAAACATGTGTGTGGTTCAATTGGACTTCACCAACACCGTCGTGAATAAGGGCATCGAGGATATTTTCCCCGACGACCCCTCCATCATTGCAGCCGCCACGGCTGCTGAGGCGCTGAAAAGGGAGCAGAAGACACCCCCAGATAGTTCTACCAGACAGCCAGGCTTTGTATCCTCCGATGTCCCTTGCCCCAGCTCAGCACCTCCGTTCATGTGAGTCCTAATGCTTCCCTGGCATACTTGTTCAAATATATTCTTAACAAATGTGTGTTTCATCAGAAAGTTTTCGCAACGCCTTTGTATTGCAAAAGAGGATGTTATCTTTAAATTTCCTAATCATTAACTTGTAACCATAAACCCCGTTGCAGGGTCCGCTTAATACCATGCACCAATTAATATGCTTCCACCCGGCCTGGCCACTCAGTGTTAAAGTAATAAGCTATTTTTACCAAACAAAGTCATCAACCATCGTACAATTTGTTCTCCCAACGTCAATCTACCCTGATGCTACCATTATCCGTTTTCAGTATCAAACTGAATTTTCGCAGCAAAGTTGTCGTTAAATATGCTAACTTTACTTTGCACAGTTACTTATAAATAATCATGCCATATCATATTATTTCACGTAATAAAGCTGCAAACCCGCCTCAAGGGCTGATAATTTTACCGGATGACTTGGAGATTGGGACAAATGTCCAGTACTGGTCATCGTTATTTCGTCAGCATTCCACATAGAACTGCAGTTGGATATGCATTATGAGATTGGACGAATCTGAAAATCAGCCCATAATACCTCAACACCTCAGCTAGAAAGGGAGTCACCGACGTTTTTCTAATGTAAGCGCTATCCAATAGAACTGTTATGACTTCGTCCACAAAGAACTGCTCCCAACGATGCCTATTCAAAGAGCTGGACTGCGCCGTGTGGGATCGATTGTTCTATTGGTGACAAAAAAGGAATTTGTGTCTGTGATGGTGAAACGCATTGAAGTCACTTTAGCTGGCTCTGCAAATCCCATGGTAACGGGCACAATGGACTCAAGTTATTGACACCTGGGTGAGGAAGCTTGTTCCAATGCACTGCAATTATCCCTTGCCCAACAATCAAACTTACAACTGGTTTTCACACATTTCTAGATAGTTCTGCGTATAAGTGTCACCTTAGCATATTATATCAAGCAACACATTTTACGCTGCAAAACTGTTTGTTAAAGCATGCATCCATTTCGTCCAATTAGGGGTTTACATTATTCGTTTGCCAAATCACAGCACCTTACCTAATGAGCATTGCTGCGCTGTTGAGCTTTCTAGCGCGTACTAATATTAAAGTATTGTAAAATGTTCATCCATTTTATCACATCTGTCTTCAAAGAGAGTTATTAGATGAAACTGTCAATAAGTGAGACAGGCGTCGATGTGAATAGGCAAAAAAGGCCCCGATTAGAAAACGATTGATACCTCACTGTAGCTGCAGTTGGTGATATCGCCATTGATGATGTTACACTGCACGGATTAAGATCCTTTTAGAGACCAACTGCACAATCACATTAACAGAGACCGAAGTAACTTCGGGAAACCGGAGCATGCAGTCAAACAAAGGTGGAGAAGTTGTTGGTCTTTGCGACCGAACATTGATGGAAGCAGATCCATTGCCTTTAGCAAGCCAGATTCTGGAGAAGGCGTTAGACTTGTAAAACAAATAGTCAAGTCATAAGGGCCATAGATTTTAATGCATAGTTGCAAGAGGCATCACGCACAGGTTTTTTCTCTCATTGTTTTTTACTTTTTAATGGTTTTAATGTTTTCCCCACAAATCGCACCAAAATCACAATTATTCTTTTTACAATTGGACATGGTGGAATTTGTTCATACCTATTGGATGCATTGGGATTTCCTTCAGAATTAAGAGGGCCTGACAGGGTTATACTTACTTTGTCCATTTCAAACTTTTCTTCCTCCACTTTGTACAGGCATATCAGCTAATTCGTTTTTTGGCAATAATAAAGCAGTTGGGAATATGGTTCACTGCTGCAGTGGAGCGTGTGATGCAAAGTTTGTGTTCTCCAGTCGGAAAATGGTCAACCCACTCCTACATCCAGTTTCGTGCATTGATGGGTCGGAAATCAATCACTTGCCAAACAAACTGGCCACCTAGCGACCAAGTGCTAAAACCATCGGCATTAATTATTTAAAACGCAATTTTGGTAATCCAAACTGCATTGTCTTCAACCTCTGGACGAGTAGGAACTTCACTGCTTCCGGCTTCGGATGTCACCTATTTTGGCTTTCCGATTTGTAACTTCCAATGACATGCCTCTTGACTTTGGGATAAACTATGGGCCATATTTTGGGTTAGGAACCTTGCTTTCATGTCATATAAATTTCTTTGCCTTCTGTTCCATCCCCTCAAAGAATACTTGGTTAAAATTGAATTTATTTTTGGAGTAATTTTTGATTGGTCGCTGGAGCAGTCGATGCTTCTATTCAATAAAACGGTCATTCACTGATTACAATGCTGAGTAGGCCTTCCCATGGGTACACTTCGCTCTGTTCTTTTGCTGTGTGAATATTTTAGACAAAAATATTCCATTTTAAAATTTTGAAATGTTGGTGTAATGGTAATGCACTCCGATAAATTTTACGTACATACTAACACCGTGTTGACTAGACACCAAACGCACGCTTATGAACATAAACCTTTGGGACTTCCTTAAATTGGTGAAGTCATTTAAGAAACTTGATTCTTTGCAAATTTTTAAAGTTAATAGTTAGAAGTAATCGCGTTCTGTGACTTGTGATATCATAGTTCGTGGTATAGAGTTTTTAATGCTGGACTTTGTTAACAAAGCATAAACAACGCAGCGTGAACAGGTGTGGGGATAGTATTCGCAACACAAAGTTCTGGTCTAGTGGAATAATAAACTTGAATCGAAACGATTTCACGCTGCTGAGTGCTTCGTTTGCCCGGACGGACAGCGGAAGGATGCTGATGATAGAGAAGGCCCAGGTGTAGCTTCAAAGAACTCCCAGCAGTACTTTCAAAGTGAGCACATTTTCAAAAGCCTACTACAGCTAATACTACGACAAACCAAGCACGTTTTGTTTGTCGATCCCCTCATTACGCTCATTTTATGCTCTGGTGGCTTGTTTGAGCACCTAATCAAGTCTAGCCGCATTGTACGCTGCAATTGATAAAGGGCGGTCCCAACTGCACTTTTGATTATCACATTATGGCTCAACTGACACGATTTGCTTCTTGTGCCGGTACATTCAAAAAAACAAGCAAACATAAAGTTCGGATCTGCCACGCAGCCTTTACGTGTACTGTAGCGAACAGTTTCATTGTGAAGGGGGGTCTTGACTAAAGTTAGTAATAATTTTCATTCTCTTAGACGATAGGCGGTGGTGTTCGACCCGACACTTCATTGCTCCTGATGCGTATGACAAGAACAAAGAGCTAAACATTAACTACTGCTATCAACATGAATAGATATGCTACTCACAATGGTTATTCACTTTTGTGAGTGCACGAATTATGGGGTAAGAGGAACAAAACTTATGCTCATACAAATTTTTCCTTTATTTGTGCAAATAGTGCTTTTTTAGCGTTACTCATTTCCCCAACTCTCCAAGTCAAGTTGTTTCTACGATGTAGGCATCGAGTTTTTGTCGCACAGTTTCTGAGAATTACGACAACCTTCTGACCTCGTCTCCCTAGGCCTCTGCAAAAATGTGCTTGACAGGCTGTCGGACCTTGGTTGCACATTTTATCTGGTGCCTTAACTCACAACTCACGACTAGAAGCACCTTAGTAGCGCAAGTGAATAATTTACATAAGATGCAACAGAGGTGACGCATAATGAGGAGCACCTCCTAACTGCCAAGCTCGCCACGATTGGTTCTGTTTCAGACGATAAACGGACAGAATCGACGTTTGTGAGCACACATTTGATTTGATGACACTCGGTATATTGAGAAGGTGCATTCTGCCATCATTTGAAATGTATATTTGTAGTCGAAGTTCGGAATAGCACTAGGTTTTTATTCGTATCATCGCCTTAGGCGCTGATTTATTTCATTGGCCTGTGATTTATGAACTAAGAAGTGAGTTGAGGTTCGCAAAGGCGTGTTGCTTCGACGGAAAAGAGTTTAATACAACACGAAGCGTTATAATGGGCTTGGAGCTTAGCACTGACTGGTGAGAGTAAAGTGTTGCTTCTTAATTTTTGCCAAGTTATTCAACAAGGCTTTGAGATGGCACTTATTATTAATTGATCATCCATCGCCTTTTAATGTGTCTTGGCGGCACAAGCATCGTATTTAACATCACAATAGCTACTATATATATATATATATGTCTTACAATATCCTCATGCTGAAACCATCCGTCGCCGATGGGTTTTATCATGCGGTGCTAGTTGTTAGCAGAATTTGGTGCAGCATATGCACGTCAAGAGGTGGCATTAAAAGGTCTATCCGACACATTCGCCTGACGGGATAATGATACGCGAGAAGTGGGTTGGGGAGGAAGGCAACACTGACGGCTTTGGAGCCTGGTCCAGGCAAGTGCACACACACACACACACACCCACGCACGCATCCAGGAAAAAGCACTGCTTCAAAGAGGGCATGGAGTTGTCAATATGAGCACGACTTACAAAGCGCCGACTTTTCCTTGTCGTGAGGTGTTTTGCACGGCACCTTATGGCAGGAGCCTGCCAACTACTCCACTGCATTTTATCCCCCCAATGCTAGGCGTTTTCCTTTTGCTCAATTACTCGCTTTCTTAAATTTACTTTTTCAACCATTAGTTACGTGAGTTTACGTTCGGCTTTGAATAGAAAATAGTGCCACACCTATTTTGACGGTCCAGTAATTCCCATGACCTTGTTCTTATGGCAAGTTTACTGGACCCAAGGCTTGAGGCCTCATACAAAATAATGGCGTTTGGAAATGCACCTGCTCCACCACCATTGGTATTTCGATACCACAAATGGAGGGAAATGCGGTCAGAGGTTGGAACGCCTGCAATAGGTGTCGGTGAGATCAAATTAGTGGTTTCTTTGTTGCCTTACATAGAGTTGGGCAAATCACTCACAGCAACGTAGACATTCATCGTGCTATCTATCGATTGGCCTTGTATTTTGTCAACCGGGAAAAAGGAAGTACACACACTAACCCACACACCACCACACACGTGCGCACCCCATGTGTGTACGCAAATGCGTGCACACTAAGCACACGCACGTACGCACGCACACACAAGCCCTTGCTGCTTTAAAATGTACTTTTGCATAGTTTCCCGTGTTTCGCGTGCATGCATAGGTGCGTGCGTGAGTGCTCCCGGACGTTACATAGTCAGCCCAGTCCTATGCACCCGCACGCACATCCACAAGTACGTGCACGCAAACGCGAATTCCGTTGTAACGCTCTCGTGTGCCTCGCAGGTGCGGACGTGCGTGCGTGCGTGCACCCGTATTTGCGTACGCGCTCGCTTTCAAGGTCATTGTCAAGCTGGGTGGATCGATGCTCCAACAGATGAAATATGATATATTTGGGTAGGCATGATTACCGTTTTCCATGATAATCAATTGGTGAATAAATCACGTTCCCCTTGAATTATGTAAAACAGTCCTGTGATCTGAGCACACTCAAACTGCGTCCTTTACGCATGGACTGATCTACTTGTCCGTATGGAACGCGGACACTACTTCTTATTGTCATATCAGAGAGACTAGGCCTCTTTTATGCACCGCCTTCATTTTTGGCTGTCCTCTGTCTTATTGCAAGACCTCTTCTTTATAACTTCCAATCCGAATATCATGCTTCTTTTTTAAATAAATGATTCTAAGGAAGTAATCACCCGGCCGGAATTAAAGCGCAGTAAAACAAAAGCGGCAGAGGAATGTATGGATCTTTGGGGGTTAAAACATGGCTTTTCCTTCATTTTGCAACTTTGCGTCTCCATGCTTGAGGTGCGAATTTGCTCATGTAAGGAAAACAAGTGATGGCGATTGGCATGACATTATGTTATAATAAATGGGTTTTTCAGGTTAATTTTCATCTATTTTTAGGGAAAAGCGTTACCTTTCCCTCATTTCTCACTTCCAATTTGGAAGGCTTTGTGAACCTCATCTTTGTGCTACGTCCTTCGTCTTCTGGGAGGGGTCACTTTACGCATTGCATTAAGTTTAGAATTGAAAGCACACATTGTTAGCAGTCCCGCAACCTAGGCATATGGGTCTGCTTTGCACGGTTACATGGCTGAGATTTGAGCCTCAAAATGTCAAACGCGTAATCTTAGCCTTCCACGGTTTCAGTAAAGTCACACTTTCGGGTGGGTGACTGTGTAACTACTGATCTGTCCAAAAGGAAGCTCAAAGTTATTTTTAAAGTGAGTGGATAATTAACACCCTCGACCACATTGCGAAAAGCAGTTGACTGAAACCTTGTATGCCTGGGTCGCTCAACAGCCTTGCCACGGTTCTTCATGCCACCCAGATGCTGCAACTCGCGAACCCGTCCTTTTTAACATTGCTGGCACGCCCCCCAATCTTGGCTGCACTTTGATGGGAATGCGGGGTGAGAAGGCGTATTCTTACCCGTAGCCGGCATTGCCCTTGAAGTTTTTTGACTCAGCCTGACGAAAGCACCTCTTGAATCCGAAGTTTAAAGAGAACAATTGATTTTGCTTTTTAACATTATGAACATTATTAAGCATTTATAAATACTTCTGCAAGAAACGTGTCCATGGCCGGCCTATGTGGCTAGACTGTGGTTTTGTGTCCGCATAATTAGTATTCCTACACGGACCCATCCCATATCCATCAACCTAAGCAATGTGCGTTAGAACAAATTCCAACATCTATTAGTTTTGGACAGGCTACCATCTCAAAAGACGTGTTTTTTTGTTAACACCAGTCCTCAGTTAGTTCAGCTCTACTGCATAGTTTCGTGGGTCTAACCCTCCTGTCGTTGTAAGCACCATTCAAGTTATAGGACAACGTCACTACCAATATTATTCCACAAAGGTCAGGCGGTAGGCGAAAGAGTTCAATACAAGAATAATACACCAATTCTTATTTGTGGGAAAAAATTTTTTTGGTAGGCAAGGCACAACTAAATGACGGGCAGAACCCGTGCAGTCAGCGGTCACCCTCAATTCATTCATTCGTCCATTTACCTAATGTTTCGTTAATTCATTCCATGGATCCATCCTCTTTTGTTTTGTATTACCACGGTGTGACTTTCTTTTCCTCCGGCACTGCTCGATTTATGGCATACTTAAATCAGTGTGCATTTTTGTTGACGGAATATGAACCAATATTCCGCGGATTTGCATCCTCGAGGACGAGATTTTAAAAGCATTCAAGCATTTCCTTCCCTTTTTGGTAATATTACGGTTTCCCGTCGTTGGGTTTCAGCATCTTCTCAAGTTTTCGCGCGGGCAGACTGTTTGAGCATCTCTTGGAGTTTGATTTACGCCTCGGAAATTGTGTTGGGAGGATAAATTTTCGTCGACTGTGGGAAAAAAGATGATCTTGCTTTGCAATGGAAAATATTTCAAGGAAGTGCAGATGGTCAAAATGGCGGCACACTCGACTAAGAGATGGTGCATTAAAAAACCGAATAAAATTAATCTTAAAATTCCCAAAACCAGACTGAAGAGAAGTTTACAAACTTCACTTTATTTGCCTGTAGACATTGTACACCGTTAATGATCGCTCAGCAAAAATTTTGTCTACGTTAAATCCACGATGCAAGGAAAACAGTCGTGACAGAGCGCTGCCATTGGCATTTGGATTATTTAAAGAGGCTTTACGCACGAAAAATAAGTCACCTTAAGGAACGTTCAATGAGAATCATCAAACAAGTTTGAGGGGAAAACAGTGCGACTTTACGTTCTGTCACAGTACATTTATCTTGGTGATGGCATAGCGCAGGTGTGACATAGTTTGGCAGGCAGCAAGGAAGCCCTATTCAGGCTGTCTGCTCAGCCCAAGTTCAGCACCCAGTAGCCCAGGAGCTTTGGCCGGTAAACCAGGGAAAAAATTTCTTATCGGATTAACTATGAAAAACATGTCTTTTATTTGCCATACTGCACAGGACTAGTTCACTAAAGATGAAAAAATAGCGGAAAATCTGAAACATAGAGAGTACTTGTTGCGAGTACATTCAAAACTCCTATTAAAATCGTTGAGACTTATCCGTAAGTAGATTTTCACCTCTCTCGTGTCTGCCATGTACACATTCTATTGTTAGTAGGTGTGCTTTAGGCTCATCGAAGTGCAAGCGATTCCATAAAATGCTGCGTTACAAAATTATTTTGCGCAGAGGAAGAGTCTGTGGATTCTGCGAAAAGGCCAAACGCCGCCTCTGCCTCTGCCAAGCCAAAACACATGGCGTTGCACAGTCATGGGCCTGGAACGGGGCTAGATTTCCAACTGCATAATTCGTGATAAAATTAAGTGACATTCTATTTATAGTTGTTTATGTAATTCACCCATTCGATAAAATCGCATTACATTTAATGGATCTGCGCAATATCATGAAAGTATCATAATCGCAATAAAAATGTGGTAACTGATTTCCAGTCTAAAATATGGAGTCGCTGCCAAAAAGTATTCGTTCCAATCTTAACTCGGTAATCCGACCGTGTGGTCTCCAGCAAATTTATTTTCATACACTTTTTATTTTCTAAGATAACAACCACAGTTAGCGTGACTGGCTATTTCCAGTATTGGATCATCGAAATTCGAGCTAGTGAAAGTGATTCCACTCCTTGAAACGATAGACGACACTTTTTCATTCGATGAATTGGGCCACCTTGCTTCTTCTTTTGAATCAAAGTGCTACCTTTACGAAAGGTGCTACATAAAGTAGATCACCTCATTGCATTTGTTTCTGACCACAACGCAGTCGACTTATTTTTCAACGTGTTCCTTTTTAAGAAGATATGTCTACTCTAAAGCCCTTCGAGGTTAAAAGAACATCGAATTAAACATTGTTTTAATGACTAGAAAACGGATTCCGTGACATGACTTAAGTTAGTTTTTCCCGAATTTTCACCACTTGTAAAGAAGCACCTAAAACTCGTCCTTTGCATATTCTTTGTTCTGATCAAGTGTAAAGTATTAATCAGCATTTCAGAATAACCTTAATAAGTGGATTTAACGAGTCACTCTATTCGACTGAGTGAAGCCCTTCACTTGACTTGCAACTAGGAGTTCTTTGGGTTATACCAATGCTAGACTCGATTTTTTATTCGTGATCGTCTAGTTACAAGACTTACACCCTAGTCAATGCAAACTCCAGTGTTGTGCAATGTCTGATTTCCTACAAAGACATTTGTTACCATATTCCTAGTATATTTGCAAAAAAACTAATGTGCTGAAGTGTTTTGAGATCGAAAAATGCCAAAATTTGTGCAATTCAACTTCAAGTAGTATTTTCGCGAATCCTTATCCCATGGGTTGCTAATAATTTTTCCCTCAAAACCCCATATCCCCTTTCTAATTTAATTCAAACGTGGTTTTTGAGAGGGATCTTTGTTTACGAAACTTTAATTTTTTAATCATTGGACAAAAATACTTGGAAAAAAACTCGACCTGCTACGAAAAAAGCATTTGTTTACTCGAGTTTAGTAAAATTTTCTTAAACTCTGGATTTGCATTTAATGTCATTAAGGTTGCCCTCGGAATGCTGCTACAATCATAACTCATTTTCCAGACCATGCTAAAAACAGTCTCAAACACCTGCGGGGATTTGTTTTAAAGCCTACAAATCAAGCTTTAGTGTAAAGTTTGGTCAAAGATGGCGCTTAGCATTGAATAAGCAATACTATTTGCTGCGTAAATTCTGTTGTACACTTCATTGTGAGTGATCCACCGCACACGCACTGGCGAACCTGACTAACCAAAGTCGCATTGTAGGATGGTAGTGGATGCACAAAGAAGATTTTTTTGCAAGAAAACGACCCTGGAAAGATGAACAAATGCTCGAGTTCGTCTGTGCTCCCCAACCCTTCTCAAGGCCGTCATCCAAAAATGACCATGTCTTACTCATCCGTCACCTTTGTTCCACCTCATGACTCACTTTCAAAGTTGATTGGTGTTTGTCCACAGACTGATGATTAATTTGAAATTCACTCTTCACAAACAAAGGCAAACTGGTATGTGCCCACGATTTATGGGCTGCCGTTTGTTGTCTCTACGCCGGGGTATCATATACTTTAATCATGCACCGTCGACACCCGCATTCAATCTGGAATGCGCTAGGAAGCGGATTTCCATGGAACTGCAATTACTTGCTGCACTTGTAATCTTCACGGCTTAGTTATGCAACTCGTGCAGTTACTCGTCATCTTTTCATGGACCTGCTAAAATTAAATCAAAACTCAAGTGTCTCGTTTTACAGCGGTAACACCGCATTGCACATGTGACACTTGATTTTAAGCTTTCTACAGGTCGTATTGACTCATTTCATAAGTATTAAAATTAGCATTTAAGATTCTGGTTCTGGTTTAGCTTTCATCTAGCCCTCGAGACATTAGCTAACTCGTATGGAACAACTTCGTTCTGGTCTGGTATCGTTTCTAACACTCAAAATGTGGGCAGAATTATGCTGATGGATCTCCTTATGTTGTCTCTTGTTCCAATTTTTCGTTTCCTTGGATTACCAATTTGTGTCCTTAAGTTCCCTCTGTGTACATCTAAGCTAGTTTAATAAAGTGGAGGGTGAAGTTGGCGATTTGACTGATGCTTCCTAATAGGAATCACTTGCTAAGCGCAGAAGACTGTTGAAATGCTATTAAAAGCAAAATGCCATTTATAGCGGTCAATAATGTGATTTGATCTAAGATCTAGTCACCCCACGTTCACATTAACTGGTAGCAAAACACTTTTACGAGTATTATATCTTCCAGGTTTTACTACCTCTGGTAATAACAAATTATACAATATTTCCTCATTTTAAATTCTTGGTAGCGAACAGTCACTTTTGTGCAGGAAGCGTGACAGAGGTACTCTAATTTTTCTAATCATACGATAGAACTAGAACTTCTCAATCGTACACAAATACGTCAGACACAAATTTGCTATGGGCATTTGATAAAGTATTTAAAAGGTTGCATCCATTCTAATCCCTCGTTCACACGCACTTTTACTCCAAAAAAATTACATTACTGTCGGCAAGGTCTCATCCACGTACTTCTCATTTAACATTTAATAAACGTTTCGTTATGCATACAATTGCTTGATTTGGTGTTGCTAAATTGGCTAAGCCTTGGAGTAGTAATAATGACATAGTATGGCATCAAAGATATGGGAATCGCCTTAAAGAAACCTTAGACATTAATTCTGTTTTATTGGTAATCGAATGAATAACCGATGCTAACCCATTTTCGAATTTCTTTTCCCCTTCTTTCAGATCCTCCGCTCCGGCTATTATCCAAGCCACGGAACTCCACTCTTCTTCTGTCGCGTGTAAGTAAAAACATCCTGTTGCATTGTCTAATTAAACTTAAGCCTTTCACTGACTGCACACTGTTAGAGTATTAGAGGATGCAATTAATCGTACTTATTGAACAGGTTGGATTTCGCTAAATTCGCCACGTATAAAGAATAGACTTGCAACAATTTTTAACGGGAAATTTTTCTGCAAGACAGGAGTATAAAAGTGCTTTTATGTTTTGGGTTGCCTCCTTTCCGTGGCCTCTGGTTAGCTTAATGCCAGTGCGTTTTATGCAACACAATTTAATTTCTTAATGTGCGAATTATTTTCCATCAATCAACCGTGAAATTGAAGTTTCCCACTTTCACGTAAAAGCGCACTTAATTTCTGCGCACGTACAGCCGCTGCAACGGGAACTGCCAATGTGAATGCCTCCCAACGTCCGCGATTTCCTGTGCTGTTAGGTGTGTGAAAATTGTGTCGCAGTGCAGGCACTGTTAGGACCCGCAAAAATTGTTGCTACTTTAATGCCTGTATCAACCTTTCTCGCTAATGGTGATTATAAGCCGCGACAGTTTTGGTGTAAGTGATATTTTAATGTATTCCACCACCAAAACCTCTAGCACATAATTACCGCAATTTTCTACCGCTGGCTAGAATAAACGAATGCGTCAGCTGCGAATGAGAGGATTTCGCGAAGGTCCGTATTTACTTTCCTGAAGCTGTTCATATCTTACAAAAAATAAAGTAGGCGCACTATCATACTTAACTAGCACAAATGGCAATAATCCTTCTATGACATCAAAACAAGGCAATGAACCTTACCAGCCCTCTATTTTGGCAGTCATGACGCTGAATGTACCATGCCTCCACCACCCTCACGCTCTGCCCTCTAATTGGTTAGGCATAGAAGGAAACTACTGGGGGCTGAGCACTGATTGGCTAGAACTTACGAAAATGCGCGCTGTTCAGGCGTCATTGTTTTTCTGATTTGCTGGTTTTAGCAGGCCCAACAGCAATCTGCACCAAGGCTGTTTCCCTTCGTTGTTTTCCTTTGTGCAAACAATCTTTGCTTGGAAATTAATTTGTTTTGAAGGTTCACATAGAGACATAATCCTCATTTCTCTCAAAGCGTACCATAAAAAGGGCTAATATTTAATAAACAGAAATGTTATAAGTAACTTTGTGTAGATTGTTTCATCTAAATTTAAAAATAAAAAGAATTAAAAAGTGTTGATTTGGGAACAGAAAGAAGGGTAGAGAGTAGTCATCTACTATATTCATTGCAAATTAAAAAATGAGCATTCAAACAAATCGTAGTTAAGGACGAGAGTTTCATGCGGCCATTTGACCTTGTGTTACTGCATAATACCTCAAAGCCAAGCCACCCTCATTCTTGCCTTCCATCATCCGTTACTGCACTTCTTTTTGGATTCTCACTGCCATGTTTACTCAGTTCAAAAACGCAAGTTCATCGAGGAATTCAGAGAACATGCATGTGCTTTAGATGCAGATGCATTTTCAGCCATGGAGATGCTTTAACTCGTTTTACGATGTCTTTTTTGTTTCCTTCATACTTTGCTGAGGTCACTGAAAACAAGTCCCAATATTGTCTCCCCAGTAACGATGACTTTCCTATTTTACAGTTAACTGTAATCTGCTAGTGCATTGTTTTAAAGATCGTCAGGAGAAGAAGAATGAGTGAAGTAGTTAGTACAGCACTTAATAAATGAATGTTCGATTGTCGGGTGAATAAAAGAAGTTAAGTTGGCAACCAGGGTGAGGCCAGAAATACGCTATTAATTTGCTGTAAGCGTTAGCATCGATTATCAGTAATGTAAATGACAACTTCACATTTTAGGTTACTCAATGATGAGGTTTTTAATGGCTTGACGTGTGCAGTCGATGCTTGTAGGCAGTGGCATGTTCTACGGCCGCATTATAACCATGATTGTATGGCTGCAAAGCTCACTACAAATCCGTTCCTGTTAAAATAAAGAAGTTCTTGTTCCTGTTTTCCAATTACCTCTTTTATCAGATTTTCTATATTTTTAATGGTTTTGGACTCATGTCAGTTTAATTAAGCTAGTTAATCGACTTAACCATTGAGTCATTATAGTGTCACATGAGAGGCCAATCTTCTGCGGCATTTTCTCGCAGTTGAGTAAAATTCCTTAAAAGACATTTAAGAGTGAAGCCTAATTTAGCTAACAAGGGTACCTATTACATATTCCTGCTTCTTTTTAAAGCAGAAACGAATTTTGGATTACGATCGGTCGTATTCCAAAATAGCTTCAACAATCACATTGTGAACCACCAGTGGCTGGAGGGTAGTTGAGCAAGGATTACGTAACTAGCTGTACCTTTTGAATGGTACGATCACCATTTTACGTAGCACAATTTAGGTTAGGGCAAAATCTTTTTGTCATCCCTTCAGCATAATCGGCTTTTGCCTTCTCAGCCTAGTCGAATGATTCGCACTGACCTGTTGGGTTGCCAGTTGGTCAGTCCGCTTTGCTCCAGTCGATCGAAAAGACGTGTCTGCTTGTTTTTCACTCGAAAAAATTTCCATAAGCTCATTGATATGACTGTTTATCGTCGGAGACTTTTTGTGCAGTTGAGAGTGCATTATGCAAATAAATATACAGACGTCATTGGCCCCAGATTAAGGGCGACTTGTCACTTTAGCAGGACTTTGTTCGAGAAATCACTCCCAATGCATTTAAGGCCTGTGTCTGTTGAACGGTTTCAAAGTACAACTGTAAATGGCCCAAGCGTATGCATTATTAAAGTTACTTTTAGAAGCTCAGCATCGGCCAGCGGTTGGTACCGTTTCTACGGGCTGTTTAAATAAGAAAATGCGAGCAGTATTTTTACTTAAGATGGCAATTTGCCTTGCTCAGGGTGGAGACTTAGCACTTCGCTTGTGTGTGCACCATTACATTAAAGGGCCGCACTGTACCGAATCCTGCGGCTCTAGATGAAATCTAGGAGTTGGTTCGCAAACAAGGTTAATTTTTGACATCAGCCAGTACCAAAATCTCTGCACTTGCTCATTGAGTTATGAAAGTGTGAAGCTAGATCCTTGCTTACACCTAATGTATGCGGAAGCGTAAGGGCATTCGTCCACTTACCTCCCCATATTGCAAGCGGCCAATTTATATGAATTGACTTACAAATGCGTTGACGACTGGTAAGGATTGTTTGGGAAACTGGCTTTTTTTAGGACCGGTCAAATAATACCTGGAGATTACGGTCACACGCTTCGCCTCTTGTACTGCTGTGTGCACAGGTACGGAACGCACGCGTGTGAGTTGCACGAGAGAGAGAGCCACAATTCTTGGACTAATCTCATTTATTTCTTCGCGTTTCCTTCGTCTCTTTCAAATAACCGAAATTTTTAGGTTATACTTTGGAAACAGTGGGGCTGTGCCTAAGAGAGTTGCTTTCCCAATAACTTCCTAGCACCAATCAATCCCATTTTTTGCAACCAGGACCATCCTTATGATCAGGCCCATATTACGCAAGAGGAAGCCCCACAGTGATGCACCATTTGGGGGTAGAATCACCATTTAAAACCCCGTACATTAATCGCGTCCAGTAAGTCGAGAGATTTACCACTGTCGCATGTATAACGCACCCTAAATAAATCTTTTGTTATTGCAAAATTGCTTAAACATTTCGACTCCCCTTCCATTATAGCTCACTAAGATCCGTCAGCCTTACACGGCCTCAATGTAAACACCCACAGAGTCTTCCTGCGATTTTTTCCATGCATTTAGAAAAAGGCAACTCGTTTCATAAGCGGGACTGAAACTATTCTTCTGGCTAACTCTACTAATTAAACAAACTGTTGTGTTTTAACATCAACTAAATTTGTTCGCATAAATGCAATTATTTTCAACTTGCAAAAGACTGTTAATCCCCATTGCACAATCATCACCACCATTAAAAAACCAGTACCCTTTAAAGAAAACTCTCAATACTGACCAAACAAGTCAATCTGCAATCAGATAAATCTGTTCTGTTTTCTGGGAAAATTAGTGGACATTATCACCAACCAATTGGGGTTCAACGATCGTTACAACGCCTACGCCATGCGAAATCGCCCTAAACATGTTTTTTTATCATAGCCTGGAATTCCTCACAATTAGTAACCTTTACTATGCCCCCTGTACCATCGCATTTGAGTTGTAACTCATGTGATACTGACAGTCATGATTCATTTTCGTGACCTTATTGGCCTCTTTCAACCGGACACGATTAAACAGTCACGACGCTAACTTCGAAAGTAAAAGAGGGAGGATGGGCGGCTAGTGTTGTATCCATATCCATATTTACTACTTTTCTCTGCGCTGATATTCACGCCATTTATTTCTGAATGTCCTCCCATTCTACCGATCAGGTTACAAATTAGCATTTTTCAAAATCTAACATCTCGCGCGCAATTTGTTTGGGGCGTTCTGACCTTTGGTCGAATCACGTGAGTGATATATCACCTGAGAACGGGATAGCAGCTGCTTATTTGAATCGAGGTTTGAATTCGGTGATCGAGAAGCTTTTAAACCAATCCAAAAGTATGAAAACCTTTTTTCGGCAAATTTCACTCAATTCAAGGAAATGAGTTACAAGCTTCACCATGTGCAGTATCAAGCACTCCTGGTGGTGTGGTTTCACCCTATTATAGCTCATGATGCGCCTTTGGGGTATTTGCTGATAGAACTTGCTATTATAAAGTTTCAGGTTCGTGGAACAACAAGACTTCTGACTAACCGGGTTGTTACTACCTGAAGCGCACAGTTAAAGCGACGATTGTAGCAGCACATAAGGTACAATAATACCCATGCAAATTTACCCCACAATGTTAGATGGAGTAAACCGTTTGGTAAAACCTGTAATTTATTTGGCTTTTTCTTTAACGAGAATAGCAAATCTGTCTTATAAGCGTGCAAGACCTTCTTACGCTTTTACCTTCTGATCTGAATGCTTCTGTTCTTTAGCCTCATTTTTTTTACAAAACCACTTTCACCCTCATTTATCACATGCAATCAACACTTTTTCGGATTAAACTTACTTGTGCTCGATCTTGCCTCCTGACTTTGAAAACTGGATTACGGGGGATCTCGGAGCACTCTTGGCATGAAGCTAAAACACGGCTCTTTCTCTCTGTGGTACAAAGGCATAGGTGCTACCAAAGCGTTCACCTTTTTATTTTACTTCAAATGCTAATAAATGGTGCTAAATGCTTTACTGATAACCTTTTTCTCAAGGATCATTAGAAATCCTATTGGCCTACAATTTATGCAAGGACCCATTTTATCATGCAAATATTATAGTGGCAATAATAATTCGATCTCTCCTTGGGTGGACTATTTTTTCTCATCAAAAACCAAGAAAGTTGGCTTGATGACTGATTTGTGAACCTAATATTATCTGTTGATAACTCAAAAGAAAAAGTCTGCATGTATATTAGGCAATTTTTTGCCCTTAATACAGACTCTTCTGGACCCAGCGGGAAATCCCCTCCGACTCTTAAAATTCATGAAAGGCAGCCTTCTCCTCCTCAACCTCTGCTCCCGCCACTGCCATCACTGCCACCGCCACAACACGCGCTTCTCTCACTCCGCCCCGCTCATCCACCCTCCGTCCTTCCGCCTGCGTTTTCCTTTGCGACCTCTGGTTCCACTTCCGCCGCGTCATCCGCCGCCTCATCTGCCGCTTGCTTCCAGGAGGCGCTTCGCCTCCTTTACCAGAGGCATGCAGCACCTGCAGGGCTCACACAGTCTCCGGTATCGGCACCGCCTTTTCAATCCCTGCCTCTACAAATGCTGCCCAGTGGTCACCGGAAACGCTATTCCACAGACGAAGTAGAGGGACCGGTCCGCGACGTGCTCGCAACAGCTGGAGTCTCAACATCTGCAGCAGGGGCAGGATCATCAACGGCAATGTCACAGGTCTTCCCCAGGCGCCAGTCGGAATCTGGGCTATACCGGATGGCGGGAAGGACGCAACGACATCAGCCTGGCGAGCAGATGACATTAAAACGCGTGCGCTCAGAGCACCAGAACCTGCCTTTCTCCATGCTTGGACAGCAACGACCCACTGGATCACCTTTATCTCTCACAATGGTGCTCGGTGAACAGGCCAGTTCTTGTTTCTTGTTCTTAAAACTCGGTATAATTGCCAAAGCTCATTCAGTTTTATTTGACCGAGGTTTAATTTAGTGGGAAATATGGGCGTTAAACGATATGCTTTTGATGAGCCGTTTGGTGGAACTGGTTCCTTCTGCCATTCTCCATGTTGTCGTGTCCTAACTTTTTTAACCAGCAAGTACTTCAAAGTAACCACCTTCAGATATGGTTTGGTGCGCTTGACCGAGAAAAGTCTTCTGCTTAACAGGTGCGCTTTGCATGCGCTGAGATGCAGGGAAACGGTTCTAGTTTTCAAGGGTCCTTACGGCTGGAAGCTCACACAATACGGTCAAATGATCACCTTTTCCGCCGTTTGCATTTATTTACAGTGTCTCATTAATCCCCAATCCATGTGGTTTAAAATGTCTTCCTTATTTAAAAGGCCAAATTATGGGCAGCAGCATTGCTACAGTCATACCTGTATGTGAAGAAATAACTTAATGGAATTAAATATTTTTTGTGCTTTTATTGTTAAAACCTTTTGGACTACGCGATCTTAAATATTGAAAGATTTGGGTTTTGAAATTTCACCAAAGAAGGGCCTTTTTTAGTGTTATAACTGACTAAATGTAACATTTTGGAGGTATTTTTGGTGACTTGGTACTTAATTGCAAAGTTAATTTATTAAAAAGCAAACAATAGACCAAGTTAATGAGAATCGAAGCATTGTTAGGCCGTAGATTCACGCACTTGAGATCATAATTCGCCGCCTCATGGACCTTGCGTAAAAGGGATCCCACGCACAAGCTATCAATTGTTAGCAATTTCTGATGCTTAAGGCAGACCTACTGCTAGCAAATTCCAGCTTAAGCAGATCCGCTTTCAATTACAATTTTGTCACTACGAACATCCTGATGCGCTGCTGTCATAAGTCTCTCTCTGCTTCGTCCCTACCAGCGATTCAGGTTCCCTCTATTAGTTACTCCCAAAAGTCGCCCAGTGTGGCTTGGAAGGTACAGTGATGCAGTGCACCTTTTACAAAGTACAAATAATTCCATTCGCAGTCTCCGCTAAAATAAAGTACTGTGGCAAATTTCGAGCGTTCCTTCGATCTCAGTATAATTGTGCCTGAACGATATTTCATTCCAGACTCCATTAAATTGGATAGGAACTAAGCCCAGACACATCAGATTTGGACATTTTATTGCCTCTCCAAGTCTTTATCTGATCTCATTCTTTCTGATTCTGACACAAAATCCTTCTCTCTTTCGACCGTAAAGCAAATGTCTCAAAATTAGCTAGGAAATTTTTGATCACGAAGGCTATTTGCTCCCCTTGTATTTAAAAAGTACGTGTAAGCTCATAACAATTACAATTGTTATAGAAAAGAGACAAAGTCAATTCTAAGACGAACTAAATATGTTAAATTGAAGAGGTGCAAACTAGAATGCTACCAGACAGGTCCTTTTGAATGCATTCCCTTTTTTGCATACAATAATTTACTATTACACAACTTGTGAAATTTACTCAATTAAATAGTAATTTTTTAATAAGTGTATGATTCCTTGCAACTCAAATACAAATTCTTACTTCTATGTAGCTTCTGCTATTATTTTGCCTCATACAAAACACCCGCAGTTTAGCACCTGCACCCGAACTTTAAACTTAAGGCTGACTGATTTTCACCAGCAGCTTAGTGCTTTGTTCCACATTTGAATGCGCGTTTTGCTGAGGCTATTGCTAGACTTACTCTTTGATCAAGGACTAGGACCGCAAATTCATCTCACAAGAATTTCACAGCAACGCTTGCGTTAACACAATTGTAAGTGCCAAAAGCAGCAGTGTCGTGCAAATCACTGGAACACCGCATGCCAATTGGACCAGTATGCTGAGATAGAGAAGCTACTTCAGCACTTCGGAATTCACACTTCGAATTTAGGGACTGCAGCCAGTAAGAAAATTGATTGTCTAGGGGAAATCTTCGCCTGTTTATTTTCAATCAAGAAATCTATGGTGACCCGGCAGTCTTCCCTCGCAATTACTGCATTGCTGGATCTGTTTCTTACAGCCTGAGAATTATTAAGCTTTAATGCTACCATGCTAGAATTGCGGACGACTACATACATTCCGCCTATCAATCATGATTGTTTTCTTTGCTTAAGATTTTCAAAACATTAGCCTCAAAGAGTTGCGCAATATCAAAATCAGCGAATCGTAAATTTATGCATGTATGCTGGATTCAAGATTACAATTTGAGGTGCATCCTCATAAATGGCTTGGTCCATTTTCGTCAACAGATGCCAGTGGCGGATCCTGAGCAGCTGGCCCGCAATCTTCTCCTTCCACTGCTCAATCCATCGCAATCTTTCCAAGCCGCCTCAGCTGCTGCTTCCACCTCCACTTCATCTCCCGCAACAGTGACGGGTGGCTCCTCTCTCCACGCCCCGCGGCGAACCTCTGCACTGGATTTGCTGCTTATGACCGAAGGGGAGGCACGCCAACTCTCGGAGACCATGCTTGCTGGTTCAAGCCTTGCTCCATCCCACTCCCCTGGCGTTGGTGCCGCCACCGCCACATCCGAGAGGTCCGCGCACTTGCCCACTAGTCTCACGTCCACCTTGCGTAGCTTCACTCCCTCCGCTTCTACGCCCAGTGCTCAGGTTTTTACCTTCGCCTGCACCACCTCTGCTGCCGCTACTGTTACCACCGTTGATGTAACTACCCCTTCCACCACCTACCACGCCGGTCCAAGCTCCTCCGTCCCTGCCTCCACCCCCACTTCCGCCTCAACTTCTGACTTCCAACCTGGTTTTCGTCGCTCAGAGGCCGCCAAATGCAGGCGTGTCTATGGTGCAGTGAACAAAAGTCGGTGGTGTAAGCAGTGTCGGTGGAAGAAAGCTTGTACTCGATTTCAAGGCCCTTCCCCTCACCAAAAGGACCCTCCTGATTTAACTTGATATGAAAGACATTAGCGCTTTTCTCACACAGTGCCAATCGGATCCTTTCCCCCAAATCACCACATTCTACACCGCTACCAACTGTCACCGAGTCTGGTTTCTCCCTTGCCCATCTCGCTCCTGTCTCGCGCCTTTTGATGTCTTTCAATCGTGAGATGTACCTCCCTTTTTTCTCTCCTATCCAGAGCCTTCTCTAGTCATTTGAACATTTTTACTACGATTGCACTACCAAATATCCAGATGAACGCAGATACACACCGCAAACCAAAATATTCATTACCAATGAACTGATCCACTGCTTTCTTAAAGCCAGGCAGCATGGCTCTTAGACCTACACACGTTCCCAATGTCATTAACAATCAACATCTAGGTCTTTGGCTATCCGTTTCATTAATTTTCACTCCATCTCTCACACGAAGTCCCTCTTTTAATCCGCCAGTTCTGATAACAAAATGTGTAAAGCCAAGTTAGAGTAAGCTCTGATACAGAATTATTTATAAGTATAAAGTGATTTTCTCAGTCGCATGGCCGTCCGTCCCGCGTACATCTTCAACCACACACATGCGCACCTCGAGACTGTGTGAAAGTTTCATTCTGCTCATCTTATAGTCACCCAAAGGCATCTATTTTTCCAGCATCTTAAGAAGTCGGTTATGCGTTTGGTTTTCTATATCACCCCATATCTAATATATGTTACACATGCCTATGTATCTACCTACTAATATAACTCTACCAAACAACCGCCGAACACACTCAAACAATCTACATTGCGCTTTCATTAAACACCTCTTAACCTATTCACCAATTTTCGTAAAAACCACTCCAAACAGAGGGTGTTCAAACCAAAAGTAACAACAATGCATGCCAAAGACTCCCTAACCATTTTGTTCCATGGACCGGCAACCACACCTTGAAGAATGTCGAAAGAGCCCGATGTGCCGTTTTTAAGACCGCTCTCACATTACGCCAGAGAATACATCACCACAAGAGCAGTTGTATTTTTCTGCTGTCTTCACCGTTCCTCCTCGTGTATACCAATATTCCGAATTCTGCAGCAGGAATGAAAGCCAAATTGTTTCTGCCTGCTCTTTTCATTTTCGTGTTTCTGTATCATTCGTCCACCACAAGCCATGGACTCTTACCGGAAGCCGTCTTGCAATATTCTTAACGATTTGTCAACCCTATTTTTGTGTAAACTCCCCATCTGCCCTCCTTCACAGCTCTGCAAAAATGATCCTCTAAGATCATTCTATTGTGGGTTTCTCCTCCTCCCGCCCCGTTCGTTTACTCCTCTCTGCCCTTCCCCTCTAGGATATTTCACATATAAACCAAAGTACGGTCTGTCTAAAATGTGTTTTCTCTCATTCACCGACGCAATGGCTTCCTTTTTAGTACACATGTTCGGGGTTCAATTTCGCACTCAGATCAGATAAGAGTTGTTTTGATTAAAGGCAAGTCCCTTATCTTGACTTATTGGTTAAGGGTTTTATGTTGTATGTTATTGTTAGAAGGACGTCTCCCATCTGAAGTTCCCAATCGTTTGCCAAAGCATAAAGTTGACTTAAACATTATCACGATGAGTGGTGGGTACATACGATTACACTTCCCAGTGTACCAAAAGCCCTGATAGGCACTTTTACTCTTTCGAATCAAGCTGTTTATACTTTTTACCACTAAGTCAATGTGTGTAAAGTGCGCTGGAATAAATGGACAAATGGAGAATACGCTGTAAGGTGGCACCCGCGAATTCTCCGAAAGTCGTCCCAATAACGCGCCCCTTGCCAACTACGGCGTTTCTTTGCTTGGATGCAATTCCCATCTAGAGTGAACCAAAATGTCCACTGTTAATGCAAGCGCCCCAGTGGATTTGCGTAGGAGACCATGACTATGTATACTTCTGCGCCCTACTCTGTCAGGTGATCGGAAAAGCCTGTATGGTCTGTGGTGGAGCCTGTTGAAGTGACTTGTTTTAACTAGCAGAGACTTGCCAAGTGCATATGATTGTTCATATGCCTCGGCAAGCATAGGTGTGCCCCAGTCTATCAGCGCGACGCCTTTTATTGTGGTCGCCACCCTTTCCTCCTTGCTTCGAATGCGCATGCGATAAGGCATCAGTTGGACCCAGTGGATGTGCATTTAGCCTGTCTGGTGCATGAATCCAACTTCAACTGAATCCCAAAACTGTAGTGGCTGGCTGTCAAGCTATGCGCATCGCCTTTACCGAAGGCGTGGTGTGCTGTGGCAGAGTGTGCCACCGTCGAGTGGCTGTGGCTGCGGCTGTGGTTGTGAAAGCGAGACCATGGAGGGTAGACGCATTGGGCTCAGGAAGACAAGCCTTCTTTCTTGGCGATGAACGATGGTGTGTGCCACTGTTAACACATCACAGCAGTTGAGGATCAACGGAGCGAGAAGAGAAAATCTTCAGACGTGTGGAAGATGTGTGATACTATGTTTGAACTGCACCAGCACCTGCACCTGCACCTGCACAGACCGAGAAGGCGGTGTGAGCTGGAAGGGTGGAAGAAGTGACACACCATTTAATTCATTGGACATCGACAATAAGTCATCAGACAATCAATTACTTCTTCACCTCTTACAGGTATATGTCATTTTGTGCTTTCCACTGACCGATCAGCGATGAGAGGTGGCTCTGTACTGCAACCTTCTTTAAGCGGATCCACCGCTCTACCCCTCCACCATTCCACACTTCAGATGTGCGCATGCAGAAGAAAGGTCGAAGAAGCCTAGTTGAGATGGATCCACTCAATTCGATGCGCGTGAATGGCTTCTTGAGAGGCGATGAGGACCAGTGCAAAGATTCAGTGGCGGAGGAGGGGAGAGAAGGTTTGATTTTGACAAGGCAACACAAGAGCACAGCACACTGCAGAGCGCTCGTCGCATACTGCGACACTGATCCGTGAGAAGATGCGCGTTTCGAGAATCGAGGAAGGAAGGAAGGAAGGAAGGAAGGAAGGAAGGAGTGGAGGAGGGACGGAGGAAGGGAGGGGAAGGAAAGGTAGCACCCTATCCTCGTCCTCATGCACCGCATCGCCTAATGATGGACAAATCGCCGAGGTGCAAGTGTGTAGCACCATTTCCAGTGATAGATATCAGCATTAGGCAATCGTACAATCACATGAGAAATGGGATAGTAGGGGGTTTGGGAACTGGGAAGGAGATTGAAGAGGATGTTGGTGGAGCTAGGCATTTACTGGCTGCCAGCGTCAAAGTGTCTTGAGAAGGTGGCATTTACAGTCTTCTGTTCCACTGGGGACGATAATAGATTGTCGTGGTGACGGTTTTAGCACAAAATACATGGGAAAGATTTATGTAGTTTAGTCATTTCCATTGCAGATGACGATCTACTTATTTGAGCTTTGCAAACTTGATTGGGTTAAAGGATTCACATAACCTCCAAAGGACAACGATTATACGATGATTTTCCAAAAGCCGTGCATGTAGGCGCATCATACTTCGCAATCTTAAAATGCGAAATGCTCGAAGTCATTAAGTTCCGACTTCTTGCTAAATTGTGCTCGTGATTAGATTATTTAATTCTAGTTTTTTCATTACCTGCTTCCTGTCTAAATGGTCAAGTTCTGTGTGCTGAAACTGAAAATGTGTTGTCTTGAATCATCAAACTTGAAATGCATCATTTTCGGCTTGTATTTTTACTAAAATTAAAGCACTTTAGTTAGTGTTAGAGCTTGAATGCACTCTTTTTAATGCCAACTTCATTAATGTAGAGTTAAACAAGTACACACCGGCGGAAACATAGAAGTCTACATGTTTGAGTGGATGAATCCAGTCAATTTAACTGTTTTCAAGAAAATGGTCGAATAATTTAGGTTTTGGATAAACATTCGATAATCAGGTACTCGTTAAATCATGCTTATGGTAGATAAAAATCAAAACGTAAATTATCTTCACATTTTTGGGAACCAATTTGACTACTTTTCTGACAATTGGAAATTTGAATTTTGTCTTAAAAACTGACATTTTACTTCCAGATGGTTGACGCTGACCAAGGGTTTTGAACTCTCACCAGTAGACTGGATCAGTTGTGCACGAAGTGGGAATATAGGATAAGCATTTTCAAGAGGTCTTGCTTAAGAGGACTGGAGAGTTGTTTTGTAGCGTCTTACACTCAAGAAGTGGCAGTCTTCAACCAACTTTTCATTTACCCCGAGCTGCTTTTATTAGTGGTTTGTGCACAACTTGCTGGAACCTCAAGGCGTTCCTTGAATTAATGTTGAAAATCCTTGATGAACTTGGGACTTAAGGAGGCAAGTAGGTTAGACACTAAACAGAATGAGGTCCTGCCTTGCCAGGAGCGCCGAACTTAAAGATCTACTAACATTATCCATTCGAGGCAGACCGAAGGTCATATTATAGACCATGCCAGTTCTATGTAAACAAATATATCATTGTGTAGACATGAAAAATAATGGAGTAACGACTGTTTGACCATAACCCTTTGTGGACAAACGTAAGAGGCATATTTTCTTAATGATACAGCATAAGTGTTTCCGGGGGCTTGGTTGCATATCAAAACTGCACCTGGGATTATAAAAATTGTTTAAGTGAGTCGCTTAGACCAAAGTGACAGTCGATATAATTTGTGAGCCCTGACTTTAAAATGAGAGTGCGCTGATTCAAGGCTTATAGAAACATATTTGATTGTACCACTACAACTAATTTTATGCTTAATTTCTATTTCGAGACCACTGCCAAACTCATCGTTGCTTTTCGATTTGACTCGTTCCCACTGAACACGTCAGTCCTTTGACTAGCACCACGATCTTGCATCGGTGTCAGAAGGAGTTTCAAAACTTGTAGGTGAATATTCTGAATGGGCTCAAATACCAGGCTTTTAAATTATTCATGTTTTTGGATTGCATGCAACTCACTTTCCTTATTTTGGCCTGGTGATTTGTGGAAGAGGTTGAGAAGTAGACTGCTTTATGATTATAGCATCAATAGGGAAGAGCGCTGAGAAGCGACTTGCTCCTGCGTTGAACGAATCAGCAGAAGAGCAAAATGCGCTCTCATGTCTCCGCTCACCATACTTACCCTTTCCCCAAATACGAATTAGAACTGCACAATTTTAAACTCAATGGTAAAGTTCGACAGAATTGGATTTAGCAGAACGAATAACGTCCCATAAAGCACATAAATTTAAGCTGGCACAATCCAGGAAACTAAATGGTTGAAATGATGCATTAAGCTTATTGCGCACTTTATTGTTACGGATTGAACAATTTAATTAATAACTGGACATCTTCCTTTTTTTGCATTTCTTTTGCAGTTTGCTAAAGACTGATACGACATGTACGGTAATGAATAACTCTTGGTGAAAAAGGCAATTTACGATTTATTTGTGGCGACTTACATGCAGCAGTAGCGAATGCGGTCAGCTTGTTCTCCATCATAATTGACAAAGCGAGCGGTTAGTAAATTGCTGTCACCCACAAAGAGTACTTGCGTTCGTTCTGTCGAAATACCAGTATTAGAAATGGCAAGGAGGCAAAAAAATTACCGTGAACCTAGAAATTTAAAAGGCGCAAATTGACTCGGTCTTTAGAGAAAAGGATGGGTGTATAAACTGACCCTTCAACTATCTTACTGGTAAAGCTATCGTTGTTCTCTTTCTTGTCATTTCTACAACAAGGCCGAATGGAAAAACACTGAGAGATAAGTAGAAGTCGGTATTTATGTAAAAAAACGCTTGCCTCAAAAAGTGGGTGCATCATGCAAACCTGCTATAAATAGGCGACGTTGCGAGACTCGACCATGCTTCTCCTAAAACCGCAAACTTGCGCTTCTGTGCCAGCAGAGTAATGGTTTAAAAAGTCCAGCGCAGACGCATTTGGGCCTGGAAATATCAACGTGTTCAAATGGCGACTTATGTATTGTACACCATAAATAATTGTAAGCTGATTAACTGTTCCAGAGTTTAGTTATTCCGCAATTAATCCATCCCATGTGTGTCAAGATGGAATAAATTTGGAGGGCTGGAATGGATACACGATTCTGGAAATCAAAAGAACATCGTGCCAACATTCTACAAACGGCACCAGCATTTCGCATCACAGTGACCGTATAATTTATTATGCATTGGTCAAAAGTTCGTCTCCCGTGAAGGCTCCTCAATTGCTTGATTTCAACGACGCTTTGACTGTGCATAGGAAAAGTATTTCCCACAGGGTGTATGAGACTGTTTCGTGGTGTTCCTACCCAAAGCCCAGAACTCTCAGTTTCATCCCTGTGAATGGGTTCTCTGTGCTTTTCAGCATCAAAATTACCATAACTTGCCAATAAGATTAAGAGGCACCACATCACACAACAGACGGTTGATGCGAACCCAATGTAGGCGGTATAACAGAGGGCAGGAATGATCTTGCCGATAAAGGAAAGCGCGGTGAGGTTAAATCATACAGCTAACGCGAAACAATTTAAAAGCTGTCCTCTTCCACCACCTTTGGCTCAAAAGTCGAAATTGGACAATAATCAAACATATTGAAGGTTAAAATTAAATGCCAAAACTGTCATTTATGTAACTAAAATGGCATGTCTCCGGGTGCTAAAGTCGCCCTGTAACTTCTAACTACTTGGATTCGTTGCATTTACCATGGAATTTGATTTATTGAACCTTTAAATTGTAAGCATTACAATGCACATCTTAATTTACAACAGAGATAATTTTTATGGAGGGCTTTTAGTTACTGTCTCTAATGGAATGGTTCTGAACGCTAATATGTCTCATCGACATGGCATCACGGCAATCTCGTGGACTGCATGCACCAAATAAGGCGGCTGCGGGCATTTATTCGCTTCTATTGCCAATTGATATCACCCCTAACCGAAGAATGGCTATAAAAGGCAAGCCATTAATCTTTCAAATTCGTAGATGCTAGCCTTCATTGCAGCCACACATTGTGGGCGTCGATCATCAGGTATGCCTTTCCATCTCATATTAAGCCCTTTTTGTATGCATCACTTCATTAGGTAGATACCACTGTTTCAAGTTGCAGTTAGTCAAGCGAATTGGTTGGCACGTCGAAAGCCCATAAAATGACGTCATCTCAATCCCAGTTTTGTTAAAAATTACGTCATGGCCTCTTCCCAATCAAACTACACCAGCAAAAATCTGATTCTCCCGCCAAAAGTGGAAGGTATCAACGTTTAACGCCGTCGATAGTGATTTCAACTACTGCATCTTTGAAGCTCCTCGCTTTGTCTTGGATAATGCGCTTTAAAAGGACACGAAAGTTCAAAGGTCAAATTGCAATCCACGTACAATCACGCCATCGTGGGTTAAGTAGGGGCAGTTGGCATCCTACATCCTTACGCTCTAGATGTCATCCCTACTTCCTGCACCCAAAAAGTTGCAAACTTTTTCAAATACTTGATACATCGTGCTAAAATGTCTGGGGGTCGAGTTATTTACCTTAGCTCAAAATGCGATTGTAAACAGTCTTTTATCAGCTCCTGAGAACACAATAGATTCATCCACTCATAAAAGAAGACCATTTCATCTTCCGCATATTTTCTTTGAAACTGCTATAGCCCTCAGACAATTAAAGGCAGTTATAATAGTTCAGCAACACTACGATTCATTAACATTGGTGGTCATGTATTGTATGGACTGGCAGGTTGGGCTAATGGCAACTTTTTCGATCCCGTACACGATGGCCGTTTACTCGGATTTAAATTCTGTAAACATGCAAGTGGGGGCACGACTGGTTTACCACTCTAAACAACGTTTCCTATCATTCATCCTAACTGCTTGTTGTGAATTCACCTAATTATTAATCCCTAGACCTTTTGACTGGTGCCAGCACAAAGGCTTCCCCGGTGAAGCTTCTTTAGTAACCAAGGCCATGGATTTAACTTGAGTGTTCCAAAAAACTGAGACTGAGGTTAGAGTCGCTTCACTTTTCACTTCTTTGTTTGCTGCCACTAATGAGCCTGTCTATCAAGTCAATAGGTAGGTTTAATAGGGTTTGGGCATCACAATCAGCACTAGCGACATCTAGAAAGTTTTATTAAGAATGCAATGAATTTACTCCTATTAATAGCTGTATTATTTATGGCACAGTTCCCCTGGGATAGTCCTCCATGCAGTTTTGGCAATGAAATAAAAAACAGCTTCGACCTTCTAGTAATGCATTATCTTTACACTTGGAGGAAGATTACGCAATATCGAATGGTACTTGGCTAGGAGGGTGGAAGTGCACTGTCACCCTTAAGGCAATCCTTTGAAGATTTTAATAGGTTTCAAGATCTTGACCAAAAGCCATACCTCAATGAAACACAATAGTGAAGAAATTGGAAATGAAGATCCAAACAAATCACTTCTTGCAAATACGGTTGTGCCAGCTGCATTCCAAGCGTCAAAACAAAGTTGTAAAAATAACTCTGCCATAACTGGTAGGATTCTGTATGAGTCGACCAGAACTACAGAAAATGCGAGCTCAGAAAGCCGAAAACCAGCCTAGCAAAGACAGCGAGGCCAACAATTCAATAAATCTTGGGTGACGCTCGACAGCAAGTACCCCATTATAATTCTAAGTTTAATTTTAAAACGTAGCCGAAGAAAACCCGGTGCTTCACCAAAAAATGTGTAGGAAATTCCCAAACATCATGACACTCCTCTACAGGCACCGATTGAAGGCCAGGAGCCTCAAGCTCAACATCAAGTAGATGGATGATAGTGACTTCGAGCACATTAATTCCAATTTCCTAATGATTCGTTAAAATGTATCAGATTGAGGCAGCTCAAAATTACATGATTCGGGGCATCAAGACCAAGTGGATAGGACTTTTGTTATTACTTTAGTAGATTCAGTGGTGAAAGCAATTGGGTCTGGAAAATATCACTAGGAAACAAATTTCCACAAAAGGTACTCTCATCATCACAGGCAAAAGAAGGGAGTTGCCTCCCCACTTTTACTTCCATGCGATGGACTTGCCTATCATCAATGAGCTTTTCGAAGCTAATTTAGAGTGGCTTTATTCACTAATTCTGAATCGTGAGCAATCACTGGCTCCAGATGGAATAGTAACGAATAATTCGAGCTCACTCAACGGCACCTCAGTAAGGCAAAATTAAGTAAATAAGGGCAAAAGACAGTCCTGTAGCACCTATTTTGTGATGGAATAGCACTACCTGGTCAAATGCCTGTCCGTAAAGTAAACGGCGTTTGAGCCATATTAAGGCAAAGGTTGCTCCATTAGCACAGAGGCAAGCACACACGGAAGGAAGGAAACGGTAATATGCAAACACTAGCTACGCACAGTAGTGTTGGGGTCAGCGACTGTCTTCCTAATGGTGTGCGAAATTTTGACACGCTATACAGAAAAAAAAACGCCCAGAGACCCTTCGCTCTCCTCAGATTTCCATAATAAGTCCTGGAAGTTGAGGAAAGGGCTATCCTCTACTGCAAACAACCAAAACAACTTCTAGGAGTACCTATAGGGATTAAAATATCAGAGCCACTTAATCCGCGCATCAGTACATTGACAAAAAAGATCGCATAGCAGAACGAGAGGATCGTAGGTACATATCCTCGCGCAAAACAGGAAGCAGCTCCGATTGATTTCGTTGCCAATTTATTGCTAATATAGTCGTCGTAGAAGTGGCTTCTGATGAAATTTGTTTCGTTAAGTAGTCCAGAGGCCTCAAAACATTCCTCGATTATAGAGCTATCTGGCTGAAAATCTTTCCCACCCTGATAGGTCAAAAACCCTTTCAAGGTAGGGAGAATTAAAGGCCATTTAAAGAAGTTAAGGGGTCGTACCAAGTTGACGTCAATGAGTGCATACGCGACTGCATTAACCTTTCCCATGTCCTACGATATGACCTCCGTACCGCGTCGCTACTATCCTCTGTAAACCGATAAGGCATTTTCATAGTTCTATAAATTACAGCACCATTTAATAATTTGCACCACCGGCTAAAATCGTACAGCAGACAGAACTGCTAAAAATCATGCAGTTGCCTATTTCGCAGACCGAATTCGGGTCAGTCAAACCAATAATTTGGATGCAGACCTTGTACTTCATTATCCAAGTGAAACGAATGTTAACCAAGACAGCCTTTGATGTTAATCAATAAAGGAATTGTGTAAGAACGTGTTGGGTCAAAAAAGCAAATCAATTATCCGGATTCCTCATTGCACAATGAACTACCACCATTAAACTCATTTACGTCCCAGAGGCAGCAAAGTGTCGAGGCTAAACAAGCCACGCAGTGGTAAGGCTACGAAGACCTACCACAAACTGTATTCTTAGGGATGTCCTACCCCATTTGAATCATGCAAACCCTCATTTAAGCATAGAGATAGTAGACTCTCCATAGACTACGGTTTAGGTTTTCTTTATTTGAAAAACTCGAAGAAGTACTTGCAGCCAGTTGTCCACGTCAATGTAGTTTTCAGACATACATAAACCCATTGGGATTATAAAAAAACTGACGAAATCAAATCCATTCAAGTACAAAGACGACTGAGTGTGAAGCTCATCTGGAAGTACTTTGAAAGCGGCAAGTCGTCGGAGCCAAATTTAAGGGTTAGAATAAATCAGCCAAAAATTAGGGGAAACGAACCGGCCTCCTAGGAAGCAGGGATGAGGCTTATTGGATGATCACATGAAAAAAATGCCCAATTTCATCGAATTCTGGCGTAAACACCAAACCCTGTGAGGTGTACAACTAAGCATAGGGACCCGAGCCTCCCAATGCCAGTGAGGCGAGTACGGAAAGGAAACACCCGGAGATTCATTCGAAACAATCACTTCTCCCCACGTGAATCAACTAATCTGATACCGGGTAGGAGACAATATAACATTTGTACCTACGGCAAACACCAGAAAAGAAACTAAGCTATGCACTGCCAACAGAGATTATGAAGGACGCAGATAACGCTCGCCCCTTCAGAGACGATAACGAAAATGATTCACAACACCATTTCAGCCTTGCACAAACGCTAAAGCAAAGTGCATCACCTACAGGACCCTGCCGAGGTCGGTTTCAACGAGCGTTTAACAGGGACAGAACCTCATCTGGACCAGATCACCGACCAACCTCGGCACCGTCACGTAAAACACGCCGTCCTACAGCAGACAATGGCCGCCACTTCCACCCATCTTTTCTACTGACCCAGGTTACTTGCTTCCCACGAAATGCAGCAAGCGACCCCCCATCCCACAAACACCAAAAAAAAAAATTTAATCCCGCTAGTAAGGAACACATTCCGCCGCCCAACAAGGGCTACTGTAACTGTATAACCGAGGTGTCGTATAAAACATCAATTTGGATTCGTCGTCACGACGGATCAGTGGGAGGAACAAACGAAAGCGACCACCCCCACTCCGGCAAGACAGACCAATAGCCAGACTGAACCTGATACATCCCTCCTCACCATTATACCTTTGCAATAAAAGGGACCGCTCCTACACCCTGTGCGATACTTTACCTTCGACTTGTGCCAAAAAAGCAAAGACCAGTGACACCCCGAAGTCAAATAACCAATTTTCCACCACTTCCACCCAACAGCGATCCGGCAATTTAAAAGCCGAGGAAGGTCAAGCGATAACCCAGGCGAAACGAAAGACTCCGCCAAACCACTTCGTATTCCTGTGCCTTCGCCTATGAGTAGACCTTAGCCAACTGATGTGCCTCAATCCCCTTGCTGGTGGGGGAAACCCTTTTAAGCATTAACCAAATGCGATTTCAACAATGTAAACGGTACCGGTACCGGAATGAGCGATTACAACGAGTGATGATGCCTTTTACGAATGTCCCACTTCTACTAAAATAGAATAAGTAAAACTTACACTTATGCTTTACTTATACATATACATATGTATAAGTAAAACGTGTACAAATGGATCAATGTAAGCACTTGCCTCCATGAGACAAGATACGGGTGACAATGCACTTACCATAGGTTACAAAAGATTGAGCATTAAGCCACAAAGCCAAACGTGGTGACAACCAGAGAGCCACCACATATTGGCATTAAAGCGGTAGCAGTATTAAGACATTCCCAGAATATTTGCTTCAAGAAATAAACACCACTTTGCAATGTACAAACCAGCTCATGTATTTGTTCACATGCACTTATCCCGGGATAGATCTGCAATTAGGTTGAGAGATACTAAGGAAAAATTGAACAATCTATGACTTCTTACCATGATGGCGTTAACAATATCGTTATTGTTCTTGCGCAGCGCATTAACAGCTTTCGATCGGGAAACGTTGGCCTGCTCCATAATTAGCTCAATGTCCTTAGCCTCAAGGCCAGTTTCGTCGACTTCTTCATCCTCCGATTCCTCCGCGATCGCAGTCTTTGAGGCCGCCTCATCCTCCTTGGACTGATTAACCTCCTTAGTCACACCAGCAAGAGTTTGAGACCTCAGCTTCTCCACTGCAGCAGCCTGAGCTTGAGTTGACATATCTTCTATTTTCGCCTCACCGAAGATTATGTATGTATCAACGTTTTGGGCTTTGTATACCTCGGCATTGCTAATGACGAACATAATAGCTTTAGCTTTGCGGATCGTGACGCGGCATATACCCGGAACAGGCTTCAAGTTAAGTTTTGACATAGCTTTACGCGCCTTCTTTTCGCTACGCGATTGCTTGCTCGTGTTATCATCACCGCCGTCCGCCTTTTTATCCTCAACCAAATCAGGAGCGTCTTCGGAATCCGAAGCTGAAGACGATACTTCGTCTGGTTTTTTCTCAACGGAAGCTGGGCCCTTTTGAGCCTGTTTTTTCTGGCTGTTTTTATTGGTTGCCATCACCTAACACCGCATAAAGACAGAAACAAAATAACACACCAAAAAACACGACAGAAAACTTCCAAAACCACACACTAAGAGTCGTGCCTATTGACTAAAACAAAACTATGAAGTCACGCATGTTGCCCTTAACGCAAGTAAATTAAAAGTTTATTACTCGAAATTTTTCATGCATAATTTTTCCTTGAAATCAACACCTAAGTTAAAGATAGCAAAATTTACTGAATACATGAACTTATCATTTGTCGAGACTTCTCATAAAACAAAAGAGAACATGGTACTTAAGCAATATATATTTATTCACTATGTGAGAGGAGACTGAATCTACCAGAGTGGCTCAGAAGATAGCTTACTCGGCGAGGATACGATAGTTAGCTTGTAGCTACTGGAGCCTCTCTTAAACATAAAAATTGCTCAATGCCCTGGCAGAACATATGCATACATATGAGAGCAGAAAGGAATCATGGCTTTTGGCATGGTCCCTAAGTCGGCCATCCGGCAAAAGCAATGTAGTCATCAAAGTGCCCGCAACAGAAGCCGACAACCAAACAAAGTATTATAAACCAACCGGTCAACCGAGAGTTAAGCGCAAACAAAATAATAGTGGTTAAGATATACACTTTGTCATAAAATATTCCATCAATAAACTCACGAGGGGTCAAAATAGGGTAGCAGAACGGAGGAGAAACAGAGCCATAAGCATAATCCGAAGGCCACATCTTTCTCTGCGTCTAATTCATTTCTGAATTTATACCTTTGGAACAGGAGGAGTGTTGTAAATAATGCATCAAATTTTACTCTTCAATTCCTCGGGGATTAAAGGCGTTTGCTCCGTAATGCGTTTGATGCAGCCTGAATGCTTCTCACCTTAGAGGTATAATCAAACAATCTCTTGCTACATGAGGTATATTAATTGAACTGTACAATCAAAAATTAGCAAATTATTGCATTGTTTACTTGTTAAAAGCGTACTTTGATACTCTACTTGGTTACTTATCTATTCAACCATCACACCGTAAGCGACACCACTAAACTCATCTACGAGTTTGGAGCCATACGCTTTCATGAGGTCTATTAGGAATTTGATCCCACTGTTAAAGATACACCTCGACGCTTATTTGACTCTTGAGATCCATACTGAGCGGGAAAACAAAACGACTTTGGAAAGAGCGGATTTTTCAACCTAGTTGCTACTTATAAGTGCACTCTCTTAGAATAAGATATAATTGAAACACGTCTCCCAGATCTAAAGCTTGGCACCTATTTTTTACATCGGTAATAATTAAGAGCTTGTTTGGATTTTACGTAGCTAACCGACATGGAAGGGGGAATTTTAGCACCTTGTTAGACTGCTGGTTGCGGCTTCGGCCACTTGAGTGGTCACATTGACCTCCCCAAGTTGGCCAACCTCAGGGCCAAACCAGTTGTCCCAACCTCTCTGTTTGATGAATATGCATATATTCTGCTTAAGTATTGTGCCTTCTTACGTTGTCAAGGTAGTCTCCGGACGCTAAGTTGGCGGCAGCGAAAAGCGAATCCACCTTTTATGGGATGTCCACCGTGAACTATGCCTCTTTTGGCAAACTAAGGCAGGAGAGCCCTTGGCATACTATAACAGAAGGACTGAGAATGATGTCTGTCTTCAGCATCCACCCCATTCCCCATTTCTGCAAGAAAGCTATTAACCAATGAAGCATCACCAGTCGTAAACCACCTGGACAATTTTCGTTTTGGAGTTTTCCCTATCATATCAGCTTAAGGAGACCGGTGGTCCAACGCCTCCCAATAGTCGCAATGATGGTCGGCAGAACCTCCTACCCTGAGGTTAGTTCCCAAACCGGAAGAAACTCTAGATCCAATCGAACTGGTTGTGCTCAGTTGCTCCCAACTTTTGATGACTGGCTCTGATTACGTTGTGGTGGCTGATGCGGGGGTTTAAAAAGGGGATCGTAGGGGACGGAGCTCAAAAGAAGAAGGAAACTATGTAATGTTTTGCTTATTTGACTGCTGGTTTAAAGTACGATCACTTGGGTGGCCATAGTCGGATAGGCATGGCCATGGGGCCATGTCAGCAGTTTTGATCCCTCTGTTCTACCTTTAAGCAAGTCGCAAGACTCTGAAGGTGTTGTTTAGTTCTCGCCAACCAAAATTAGTAAAGTTGGTGAATTCATGCATTAAGTGTCCTTATCCCATACGAAATGCAAGGTGATTTCAAGAAAACGCACTATTTGAAACCCACAGTTATTGTGAAAATCATACAATTTTGTGGATTTTAGACGCGTCACACCTGATGGATCGAAGGAAGGATTGTTTTTACGTATCAAGGCTAACAGTAAACATGCCGCTAATATGATTGAAGAAATTTATTTCGGTAGCCCTATACAAATTTGCCGAAATCCGATGCCGATTTTTTTGTAGTATGTGCTTAATTGAATCCTCATTTCATTTACTCAACTGGTTCCTTTATCACACCATACCTATAGCAAACACCTGGGAAACACGTCAGTTCCTATAAATAGAAAAGTATATAAGCTTTGTGGGGAACTAGTTTGTTTATGTGGGTATCAGAGTGTTTTAAAACTACAGGATACTGAACCAGGCGGTCGAATGCGGATGATGGCCAGTCCCATTTCACCTGGAAGGTGGGCATCGCTCGAAGAGCATGTGACGCAGCGAACGTCCGAATGGGTGGCACGCAATAACAACTTGCTACATGGGAGCGCACGCTCATGGCTGAAGATAAAGTGGAAAGCAAATTGCTTTATAGGGTCAATTTTGCAATGGCCATACTTTTGCTATCATTTGTTGACCAGCTAGGCGAAATTTGGAAACAAAAGTTAGGCGGATTTCACACCAATTTTCTGCGCCCTAAGATGAGCTGCACAGAATCCGAAAACACTACTTTTTAACGAGTTTACTTTGTTACGGAGATGCCAACGTTTGCTTGACCCCGCAGTGGTGCGAAATTGCAAACGAAATACGGATCGTGATGGTATTTAAGTGAGGTCATTGCCTTGTCATGGAGTAGGCTTCTCATAGAACTGACTTTGTTATTGAGTGTTCTTAAACACTAAAATAGGCAGATTTTATTCCCGCTGCCAAAGCAGAGTTAAACCAGTGACTCAATCAGCTGGGGTGGACACATCTATTGATCAGAACAGTGGTTAAATTTGACACCTATCGACCAGCTCCAGCTGTTCAGTGGGACCACAGTCAACTCATTTGACCCTTTTTGGTTAATTGACATCAGCCGAAAGAACTGCGGTTATGAGCTCCAATCGTGAATTCCTTCACCGTTCTTACCCCATGCATAAGCAGCAGAGTGAGGTCACCCTGAATAAAGCCAGACTTTCTCGAAAACGTCCGCCGGTATCGCCTAGTGCACTGTTTGGCCAAGCCAGTAGCAGCATTCACAAGGATTCTGTCTATGGCTTTGGCGATGTGCCTGAGACCGAAGCAGTCTTTGTAAAACACAGGTCCGAGGCTGCAGTAGAGAATGTCAGATGCTCCAAATCATCCAAAAAGAAGAAGCCTACATCAGGACCAATTTGCCAACTGAAGCCAACTGCAGCGAACACTGAGGACGAGAAACCGGATAAGCGCCAGAGGCTTCTAGACTGGCTTAAAGCAAGCCAGGCTAAGCGGGATGAGAACAATAGACAGGTGTTTTCTCGGTGGATAGAGAAAATGGATAGTATGAAGACACAGGTACGTGAACAAAGTTCTTGCCCTACATTCTATTGCGATTACTTGCCTCTACCTCATGTATTATACTCCGCGATCAGCAACTGTCAAGAAGAGACAATCGGAACTCCTACGGTCTATCTTAGTGTTCCACAATTCATGTATCATCCCCACTCAGAATTAATTGATCCTCAATTAATTCATAATGCTGAGTGCTTCCTGAAAAGGTCCAACCAACTGGTGGATGTGGGCTCTACATCAGAATGTGAGTACTATTTTCCTGACAATCCTGGACTCCTCTGTAATCATGACTACTATGCTCAAGCTTTTGGATCAAAGTCTCAAGGAGGAGGCGAATCTACTCAAGAGATCTCAAGTGAGAGAGCCGACCTTGCATCCGTAGGCGCAGAAAATCTGATGACATATGGAACCCCTGGAACACCCATTATCCCAGCACCCATGAATTACACAACTACAGCACCGATAGTGTTCCCGATTCCTTGCATGCATTACTTTAATCACAGCACCGAGGAACTCAACATTACTGTTCCCAGCGGAGACGGGATTGATAACTCTGCTGCGTCGATTCTGGGTCCAAAACCTCCATCGTCTCCACTACTATTTCAAACGGATTTCAAACAGATGGCGCAGGCCCCTTCATCCTGTTCTTTCGTGAACCACTCCAAACACTCAGTTGGCAATACTTTCCACCCTCCCAACGAAAGTGTTAACGCATCACTTTCAATGCGCGACCTTGCACTCGCTTGCAATCATGCTAATCCAGCCCTCAACTTTGATATAATTCACTGGAACTCCCTGCTTGATGATATTAGCAATAAGGTGTCGGCTCTACCGCAGGATGTTGGAAAGCAGGCGATTTTTCAAGAGATGCTGCTTTCAGAGTTGGGCACTGGCTTGAAAGGTGGGGTTCAAGAAGGAGAATGAAATTGAAGGCATTTTTTACAACCTACATCTGGACGTTGTTAAGACTTAGGCCGCTTTTTCGCTCAACAGTCTGATCACTTTTGGTTACCACCATCTGCTCGATTCTTGCGTACAGGGCTCTGACGTCCCCAAAGCTATACCTACCTAGGGAATAAAAGTACTTCATTCCATGGCTTTACAAGGCAAGCATTTCTCAAAGCGCGTTATGTACAAGTTTTTCACACACAATATGAAAGAACTGTTAGCCATTTGGCCTTATGAGGTGGATTAAAATAAATGAAGTGCATTGCATGGTAAAATTGTCGATGCGGTGATTGTGAGTAGTTCTGATACTTTGAAAGCAGCAAAATCTGACAAGGCAAGGATTTATAAGGTAAAAACATCTTTCAAAATGCATGAACTCAAAATACCTTCGAAGAGGATTCAGTCGGAGGGCTGATATCACAAACGTTTGAAGTCAAGCAGATAATCTGTAGAGAGGTACATCACGGGATCACAAACAATGTGTTTCAGTTACTTTGTATGCCAAAGACAAAACCAAATTTTAGTGCAGTAGTTGTATGGCGAAATAAAACTTGTTAAGATGATCTTAAACTCTAGTGGCAACAAACCTTGGTAAAATAACTGTAAATATTGACAAAGCTAGAAGTTAGGGCTTGGATCAATGTCAGAAATGAGATCACAAAATGAAGATGATCACATCACAAATTATGCAATAACTTTCTGGAAACAAAGTACTTGTGCTGCTTAGTAGGCCATTAAGTGTTTAAGGGGTTGAATTGGACTAGCAAAAAAACGACCAATGATGATTACGTTAGCTTTTCGAACTGCGACTATCTTATTTCAGACCAGTCCCGTTACGCGTTATTGGCCCCTAGTCTTTACCCAGCGTCCTCAGGGAGAGGCCAGTTTGGGAGTGAATATAAAGTTTAAAGACGATCTTATCCAAATCCTGATATAAAAAGTGCTGTCCGATTCGTAAGGTCTACTTTGCATGAAAACGTAATTGACGCTTACGGGTTCCATTAGTGAATTTCTGATCGAGATTTTGGTTATGCATCATCTTATGATTTATTATTGAAATCAGGGAAAAATTCTTTTTACCCTAGTTTTAAGCTCAGTTCTCAGTCTCTTGGATAGATTATTTTCGAAGTAAGCTTACTAGAATTTGGTAAACTTGCGGTCATTTCTTAGGCAATATCCAACCGCACCTCCTCACTACTAACTAGATATTTTTCTAGAAATTTTAAGTAAGGCTTCGGTGGTCAAAATGAATGAGATTAAATATATGGTCTTTCTGCCATGCGGCTAAACAATCGTGAAAAATCTTGAAGGTCACACCAAGTCTGATAATCTATATAAATTGACGAATCAGTCCTCGCCATAGCTCGTGGCTTTGTTTCTGTTGTTGGTTTTCTTCGTCTAAGTACGTCATCCTCTTCGCGTACTGGCGATGATTGTTTCGAAGTGATTTTCATTTCTTTTTTGTGTCTTGGAAGTACCTCATGGCCTTTGTTGAAGTATCAGTAACTTATTGAGCAACTGTATGGTTTTTTCATACGTTCTGTTGGCAAAGAATCCACAGCACTATAACCGTTAATGAAAGTCCATATGTACTTAAAGAACTGATCGTCCTGTGTCAGGAGTGGGGTATATTTGTCATTTACTAGTCAGTTCTACGTATGGTGTGCTTATGTGAATCACAAAGCCTGCTCCAAGTTGCATCCGGTTGTTATTTATTCGAAGGGTTGTAGATTCTTAAGACATTTGTCAATTTGCTCATTGGCCTCGTGGACTATTTGTTGGCGTTGAGAGCTGTTTGAGTAGTAGTTTCATCTGGCAACCATTTGTAAATATGGCGAATCACGAGTTTTTTGCTCAGTAGCACCTGCACTCTTAGTTTCTTTTAAACATAGTTTTGTACTTTCGTTAGAGCTATCAGAAAACTGTTGCGCACAATAATCGATGGTTAAGGAAAATGGATTAGATTCTTGTGTGAGTGGAGGCGACACCTTCAACCATGCTGAGGAAGTCCCCTGTCTCGATGCTGTGTCGCCAAACCGCTCTGAGGAAGTCAACAGCCTTAAGTCATGTATCCTAAACCGACTACGACGTCACTGTGCCAAATCTCTCATGGGACCTTGGGCGAATCCACAAAATGTGGACATTGAAGAAGTCGGGTACGTTTCCCTTAACTTTTTTCGGGACTATGATTTAAGGTGACTCAAACTTGCGCTTGTTGTAGTATATGTTTGGACCAAGGCTTTTGGTTCGTTCTGCCTGCCGCATTCTCTCAGTATACACGAGGTGTAATTGTGTGATCGGACGGTCTGAATTGGAAAGCCACGGTGGCGTGATACGTGAAACGAATGACTCATCATGCAGCGTGCAGTCGCTGTGGCTTTCGTAAAGAGGTCTCTTTCACATTTTTAAGATTACACAAAATAGCTTCGTGTGTTTAACAAATAAGCTAGGCCAGGCGCGATATAGTTTCCTTCTTTATTAATTCTACCGAGTTACGGTTTTATGTGGGTAACGTTAAAAAGAGGTATTTTCAAATGAAAGACTTAGTCGTCTGCCATTCTTATTTTTTGACTCCATTGCACAGCTTTTTGTAGATATGTGCGTAATTTATAGCTAAATATCCATACTTTCCCACACACTTTGTAGTGGGGGACTGAGCAACTATCTATATGTGGCCACTCTAAAGGCAAATGCTGGCGACTTCAGCAACACAACCCCCTCAAAAGTATTCATCCGCGTCTACGGTGAACTTCTGCGCAGCAATATGAATTCGATCATCCTTGACGCAGTGCTGTTTGCCCTCCTCTCAGAGAAGCGTCTTGGTCCCAAGCTCTATGGTGTATTTCCTGGTGGTCGAATTGAGGAGTTTGTTGAGGTTAGCCTCTCTCGATGTAACTTTGCGTTCGGTGCTTAGGCTTAAATGTCATTGGTTCTGTTAGGTTAAAGTAGTCGATCAAGTTGGCTTTAAAATGCATAAACTGTACGCTCACTTTGTTTAGGTATCGTAAAGATGAATTGAAAACTACACAGAGGTATTTTGCACCGAATGCTTTTGTGTATTTATCAATAGTTTGACCGTTTAGGGCAACCAAATTGATCCGTATTTCTTCCAGTCTGATATAATTTCACGGTGCACAAAGTGCGTTTCCATACCATTTCTCCTAAGATAGTTTCTACTGTTACTTGACTTTTCAGTTATTGCCTCCAAAATTCACTTAATTCTTGTTCAGAAAGCGAAATACTACTAATGGCCAAAAAAGATACTTTATCCAGAAATGCATCAAAACTTCAGGACGGTTCACTATGAATACTGGTTGAGTTTGATTAAACCTAGCACCACTTCATGGCTGTTCGTATGCAAGTATTGTTTTCCAATATTTTAATTTTCAATATTTTAAACGCTTTTGTATCATTACCGCGAGTATATGCAGCGAAACACGTTATTCTGAGATGCTTTTTCACGTTGCCAAAAAAACATCAGTCATTATTTTACTTTTTCCCTCGTAGCTGATCCCCACTGGACGAGTTTTTTCTCTCCGGTGTAAACGTACTTTAATGTGCTATTGATCTGGCAGCTTCCATACACAGAAAATTTCACTGGAGCACCCCAATTCCCGCGCAGTTTCCATTACTGATGAAAACGATTTGTGTGTTTGCTTGAATGCTCAAGGCGCTTTGGGTCTTAACGTAAATTGCATCGCACAGCTCTATTTTTTCTGGAACGAAAACTGCATTTAATCATGTAATTTTTTCATTTAAAAGTGAAAGCCACGTTAATTCTCTTAGTATGCACTTTAGAGTGGCTCATTGTCAATGAATACCTGCCCCACTATTCCTTCCGGGAATATTTAATCTTTGTCATGAAAAATACACGAATGTTGAAACACGGGTTCCATGGAGTGGTGTGCAAGTATGGGTGAAGGGTCTCAAACACCAAAAGATCTAGTCTTAGGCTTAATGCCCCAAGTCGAGTTACAGACAGCGTTTGAATTTTGTGCAAACCATTTTTCGCTCTGAGCCATATTTTATTGATAAATAACACTGCAGAGCTTATGCTCGCGTTACCAGTATGATTTTATGCCGTTGTTAGTGCCTCTTTAATGCGATATTTTAACCAGCCTTCCACTTTTATCGATGTAAGTGGGCCGAATTTACCTGAATTACGTTATCGCTAGTAGTACTCATTCGTGTAGTGTCAGCTCTAAATGGGCAACATTAGCATATTTTGGGCGCTTGAATGTGTGTCCTTTCTGTTGAGCCTCAGCAAAGCGTAACTGGTTTTGTTGCATGTTGTTTCGGCTAGACGGGAGGAAAATGATATTTCGAAACTTCCAGCTCACCGGCCGAATGGGTTTTTTACCAAATTATTGCGCTATTTCTGTTAGCTTGCTTCTGACAAACCCGTAAGCATCCTTGTGTTGACATCCCTTGTCATACAGTACTGAACTTAAATTCGCCTTTCTACGGATCATTTTACTTTCTTCCTTTGAATTGAGGGGAAGGTATTTTACAAGTTACAATAACTAATTTCCAGAAAGTTGTAGAAAATGTTGACTTTGCCGTCTCATCGTCGGGTTTAACATGTGGTTTGGGACACACGAAATGGCACAATCATAGTTAGAGAATGAAAATGGTTAATTCAAGCATCCATTTTTGCGGCTGGAGGCTTCCATGCAGTCGTAAATTTGGCAGAAATTTGTGCTTCACTCTGAAGCGTCCAATAAATAAGCTGGCTAGAATTACAGAGTTGCTATTGTGCAGAATTTCAGAATGGTCTGGATTCTAAACTTGTTTTCTTTAATTATGCATGATTCACTTCTAATGACTCTTATCTGATTGCTACACGCGTACATGCATTTCGCCGCATCATAGAGCCGTGTCCGCGGCAGCCCTATGAAACAGCACTAATAAACTACGCAGTTGCATTTATCCCCTGCATGGCTAGTGCAGCATCCAGCTTTGCTTTTGTCTAATCGTCTTGCACGAAATTACCTCACTCTAGTCGCATTACCTCCAAACGATTATCTTTTGCGCTGTTGAGCCATGCCACCAGGGGGTCAACTTCTTCGGTAACTATTTGGTTGCATCACGATCGTGACTGAGCCAAATCAACTTCAGCACATCTATGCTACTGTCAAGTGACTGATAAAGTGCTATTAGAACTAGTGCGTAATTGGAGATATAAAATCCGTCAAAGTCCTAGGTAGATTTCCGGCCTATCTTTACGCAATAATAACGCTGAGGGCAAACACTGCATAATTGCTTCTACACACAGAAGCCTCTTTCGGCGCATAGTGAACTGCCCACCTCCATGCGACAAGGGCCCAATTTTGGTTGTCGCCATTCTCACGGGATGAGCATGCTCGTAAGCCTGGTGGGAGTGGTCTCACCAATCATTGTTAAGGGGAGAGTGAGGTCAGCAAGCTCAGTCACGTGCCTGCCTTGACGCGTTGGTTGCCCCTTTGTTTTCCCCTCCGGTCGTTCTGGCTAAGCGTGCTGTTCTCTAAGATTGGATTGTCGCCTCCGTGATAACGTCGCTTGTTTCGTCATCCTATCTGTTTAGAGGGCACATCTGATGGCCTTGGCCAAGCGCTCTGCCTGGTAAAATGCATGTGATTTGGCTAGTTGAGGTAAAAAAGCGCCGCCGTAAATGAGACTTTCCGATTTGTTACCCAAACGGGTGATGATCATTTTCATTCACTGGCAAGTAACACACTGTTCCGAATACAAGATAGCCAACGCCTTGCATAAATCGCAAATTGATAATATGTGAAACTACTAATATTGTCCTGCCAACATTTTTCTGATGACCCATGTTTTTATTGTTACATTCCAATGGCGTAAGCAAATAGGCAACAAAGGGATTAATGTCTTCACGGCGAATTCGCTAAAACGTACCTTCTTTGAAAGTGTCGAAAGGTCTCAAGTCAAAAGTGTGGCAGCATGGTGCAGCATTGCACACTACTATAACATATATTTTGCGTCTCCCATTACAAATTTGATGCACAACGTTTGGATTGGCGTGAAATAGATGGCAAATCTCTTTATCCTCTTGATTTTTTAGTACCAACTGAATGGGTTCATTTCTTCCTGTTTGGCTGATATTTAACCATGTTATTTTCCAGTTTCTTCATCTGAACGTCCTTTGGGTGGTCATTTGAGTCAATGCACCACTGAAGTAAAGTTATCCGATTCCTCGACCATTTCAATAAAAGCGTTTTGAAGGTGCACAAAAGTATATTGGGGTGGGAGGCAGGTAGGTTCGGTCCTTTTTATATTGCAATGTTCTACTGCTCTTTGGTTGAATAAAACGCGGATAAAAAGGGCTTTAGATTTTCCCTGACATCACAACTGTTCTCGCCCTTCGTTGACTTGCATTTCTATACATTTTAACCCAAGTGCCCTGTGGAACTGGCAACCATATGGCAAACTTTCACAGAATATATTAAAGTGGTTCATTTAGAACGGATATTGCACGGACCCATATGGTTCCAGTTGCTTTTAAAACGCGTAGTTGTCGGACCCCCTCCCAGAGGTCCTTGCCATCCCATTATTTATTATTGACGCCATTAGGGTGTAGAAGCTAAGACACTTGTAATGTGAGTTAGGTGTGAATCTACTTATGCGGGATGCAGAATAGCTCACCCGCTGCTCCTTTGTTTATGTGGTCCTGCAGGACTGGGCAATGCCCTGACACCCATTCAAGCACGCACATCCACCATACACCCCGCACCGTGGAAGCCAACTCAGGATCTGGAGCTGATGTTGGAGATGCAAGAGTTCTAATGTCCTCTTCTTTGTGAGTTTTCTTCCTTTTGGTTGTTTCATATTACTAATGCCCATGATTCCTCCTCCAACCCTATTGTTCACTCTCTGTCTAGCTAACTAGTTGACTGAGCTCTATCTAGTGCATGTCAGCGCACGGGCAACGTGTTTTTTGTTGGGTTTTTCCTCTAATTCTTAACCCCTGCTCCGTGCTAGGTATTACAGTCATGCTCGCCAAGTCTGCATTCACATTACCTGTTGTTTTTGAATGCGCATGCTAGGCTTTGAAAATGGGGCAGTAAACCAGATACTTCATACATTCCTGTCAGTGAATTGATCTTATCCTCCTAATTGCACATCACAGTCACAGCGAAACCTTGGCACTTCACCTGAAGCTTCCGGCACTTAAATCTTGCCATTGCTTCTGGCGAAGATCTACTGCATCTAACCTTTAACCGAAATAAATGGCGATCTCTGTAATGGCTTGGTAGTGTACCATATCGTACACTCATTCACAAACAAATTTCTGTGATACATCTGGTTTGTGCATTCGATTAGGTGCATTTCTCTGACAGCTTATCAAATGCAAATGTCATGTGATTAGCCCCTTGTGAAATGTAGCTTAAACATTGGAATATGAAGGTCATGCTTCAATCTCCAAAACCCTTAATTAGGAGTTGTTAATGGGCATTTTCAGATATTGGAGTGTGCTGAGTGAAAATCAGGTTGAAGTGTGCTTAATTTATCACAAAAAGAGGTTTCTCGACACGAGCATCCTCCAAATTTCAATGACTGATAATGGCAAAAACTATGCAATTTAATGTTTCACCTGGGGAAAGTAACCTTAAGGCCCAAAGTTACTGGTTGGATCTACATAACTGCTTGTTCAATCTCAATGTTCTGGTTGGATGCCAAATTCGCAAAATTCAGGTATGATCTCAGTCGTTCTGTGGCTGCGCGTATAAAGTGGCTGAAGTGACTGACAGCCATCTGCTGGATCTTGTCAAATTTCAAACTTGGTAACACTATTCTCTTGATGCTTGAGGCTGATGCTTTGCGTCTCTATTTTCCTTCAAATGCTTATAAAACAAATCCTAATAGGCACTATTAGTGCCATGAACACACAGTGTCTAGACGGGATAGCTCCACCTGTATAATTTGATGTGTCTGATTTTAACACGTGTGTCTCATAGCCGGTACCGAAGTTTGTCTCATGGGCTAGCTTGCCGTTCGATGCTACAATGGGAAACTTTTATGTCGCAAGCGTACGTATTATATATATATATATATATATATATATATATATATATATATATATATATATATATAGCTAAATGAGACATCATGTTGCAAAATTATGCAGTGTAATAATAAATAGGTTAATAAGCTATATGCTGGGCCTAGTCTGTGGATGGAAATCATGTTCACATTTGGATGGTTAAAAAGAGAGCAATTAGCATCAAAGGGAGGCGACGGCTTATCCAGCTGCGCAGTTTCATAAAACAGTGGCCATCGTTAAAGCCAGTAGGGCCTAAGGTGTTCTGAATAATGGGTTATACCACTTTCAGTTGTCCTACTTGCTTGTGCTTTGTGTTTCTGATTGGAGCAACTAGCGACTTACCACCACCTACTTACGAACCTCCAACGGTAATGCGAACATTTTTCACTGTGGCAGTGGTGGAAAGGTCTGTTGCTTGCGCCGTGTACTTGAAACTCGCATCCATTGCCAGCTTTATTTACGAAGTTGTTTATGATGTGAAGAATAGGTAATCCCTGACAGTTTTATCGTATTTTTTGCTTTATCGAACAGTTTGACTACTTTTGTGTACTCCCGCTTTCTTGTCCATGTTATGTAACAATTTCTAAATGCCAGTTAGGAGGGTTTAATGATATTCAAAGTGTTGACTATTTTTTTACAACTAGGCAACCAGAGTGGTACGGTAAAGTTGCTAGTGACAATTCAATGTACCATAGTTATCTGGCGATAAGGTTGGTATTCGGTTACAGCTATATCGTCTCCACTCTTATAAATTGTCATCTGTAGCCAGTAATAGTGGTCTTTACCTATATTTAAAACAATGTACGTTGTGGGTCAACATCCAAGAGGCGTATCTTAGCTTGGCATTTTGTTGCAGTTAGTCCCATTGGCTGAAGGAGTTTTCCCCACTCTTCCCCAGTAAGTTGCGAGATTTCAAACCAGCGTCTGTCGTAATCACTTTACTCTTTGCTCTTTCACACCCAAACAATGCATGCTTTATGGGTCTGAAGTAAGGCGTTTAATAATTGACTCTTCTGACCTCACGTCCTGTTTACAAATTATGTGCTCTCAAGGAAGGCGTTTACCCTCCTCTTGAAACCGATTGGCTATCGTGAGAGCAGTCTTTATGCGCCTTCCTAACTGTAAGTCAATCGAATCATAAAAGCGACACGCTTACACTGCTTCATCCTCGACACGTGAGAACGAGGAGTTGGAGTCTAAATGGCAATCTGCAGAGGCAAAATTTGTGGGGTACGGGTCACGTGCAAGAGACAATTTGCTGTCCCAGATGGAAGACATAACGGCCAGCTCTGTTGCCCCTTGGCACACGAAGTCGTGCAGTCCGCTTTTTTGTCCCCAGTTTTCAGAAACAAAACTGGTATTGCCGATAGCATAAAATTTTTTACAGGCGTTCACGCCTTACTGGTTAGTTGTTGAAGCGTGGAGAATTTTCTGCATGCAGCTTAAGGTATTGGGCCTTAGTTTCTCAAACTCCATTGTTCCAAAAAATACAAAATGTGAGTTAAGGTTTGTGGTTTGCTACCTTCCCCTTGACCTAAGTGCAGCTAACTTGAAAGTGAGGTAATCAACTGGATATTATTTGCCTGCTTACTACTTCTCACTTATTCCACTTACCAAAGCAACAAAAAACCATTCACTTTTTGCTGTCAGTGCTAACCAATCAGAAAAGAATTAAAGGCATGGACACCACGCAGTTCTCATTGGATGTGTTGGTAAAAGTGTGTTTTGCGCTTGGCATAAGAGTCGTTAACTCAGCCAGCATTCGATAGTCATGGTCTTACTAGTTTCCATCAATAAGATGTTTGGATTGGGACAAGTTAATTGCCATCCAGATGTTTTCACGAGTTTCTGTCGCTTTGGCATTTGCGTTGCTGAGTCACCATCGTAATTCGCCATGTATTTTCGTAGTGATCAAGGTGAATATCTAAAAATGGGGCTTGAATCCATAATCCGTGACGGATAAGTGGCTATGTAGCTGACCACACCGAATATAGGTTAAGTTGATATTGGCTAAATCTAGTGCTATACTGGCCTAAACGAATGGGTGTGCAAATCTGAAATGACCTCATCGAATTTCCTGTTGGTGAAATATGCGTTTCTTTTAGTCACGGACGCTGAAAACAGAGGAGCTGGCACATCCGTCGGTTCGAGACTGTGTGGCACTACACATGGGTGCTCTGCACAGTCTGACCCTACCGGTGCCAAAGATGCCCACCTTCATCTTTAAGACAATGGCAAAATTCTTGCAGCAGCTGACGGGCACACGACAGCCACCGGTGCGTCGTCTGCCTTCCTCCGTCGTTGCCGCTTCTTCCTCAATCAATACAACTCCTGGGGTTGGTTTTGCTAGCGAAGAGGAGAACGGACTGCCCGACGACGTACTCATTAACAACCCACCGCCGGGTTCGTTGACCACCTCCCAACTTTTCGGCTCAACGTCCTCCATCGGCTCCATTCCTGAGCCTCAGTCTCACCTCTTCAAATTCGTCAATGAATGGAGGCTTGTTGAGGAGTTTGAGTGGCTCAGGTAAGAGGAAGAGAAAGGATGTGAAGCCTGTGGACGCTGACTATTCTAGTTATTCACTGTGTATCATTACTAAAGCTTTGGATGAGATTACCTCTTATGAAATTCCCTTGCTTTCTTTATTTGTTCCCAATTATTGTAACTTTCAATATGCGACGCACTCACTCTTGAAGGCATTAAAGTGCAAACTTCACGCATTTTTCACTCTCTTGTAGAACTACGTTTTTTGGAAACATGGATAGGTTCCCCGTGCGGTTTTGTCATAACGACGTTCAAGAAAGTGAGATCTGCTCAAATGGGTTGGATGCTTTTGTGTTATGTAGTTTATATTATCAAAAAATCTTCCCACTCTAATAGGTTGGTTGCTAGATGGGTAATCATCACCTACACAAAGGTCTATTTTTATTGGCATACGCCAACGCATCTAGCCTTGCTCACGCGGTTAAGTATGTGTCACATTCTACCACATTAGGAGGGTTTTGAAAGTCTCCTTTGCATAAATGTATTCAATATGAGGCATTTTGTGACAAGGAATTCAATTACCTTGTACTGTAAGCACTTTTATGCTTACTATTGCTCGAACTTAATTGTCTGAAATGATCCCATTTTCTTGCCTGCTAATAATTTCCCCTCACAATCTAAATCCTTTTATTATCGTCGATGAAGATAACCTGCTGCTCTACAAGGACCCTTCAAAACGGGGCTGGTTTAGGCTGCTGACGATCGATTATGAGTATGGAAGCTATAATTTCCGGTAAGCCAATTTTCCCATGGGTGTTTCATTTGACCCGTTTTGGTTCATATTTGGAAGGTTAATAAAAGTACAATGATACGCTTACTTTTTATGCGTCATTGAGGGCATGAAACTACCAAATGCTCCGCGTATTTGTGGGCCTTTTGAATGCTTAGCTCGTTGTTCCCACTCATGCATATTCATTTTCCATTAAAAAACGGCCGTTTAATTTGTAACTCTCATGTATAACTCCGCTCGTTCTAAGTGCTATTTAGCAAGGTTTTGGCCTGTTTTGTTGTCACTTTGGATATAACAAGACTACTTTTATCGTAGTTTGTTTATTTTTCTGTAGTTGTATCGACATTGGCAACTTCTTCAACGAATGGGCTTATAACAACAGTTACCCCCACCATCCTGGATTTGCCTACCTTCCCGAAGCCTACCCTTCACGTGAACACCAGGTTAGCGCGCATCGACTTTCGAGTTCGATGGAAGTGATTTAAAGTTCTATTTTGGCGAATACCCCTGTGGTTTGGATGACGATAACATGGTTTTATTTTTCCATTCAGTGAAAACTCGTAGGGTAAGCTGGTAGGCAGCCGCTGTTTGGCAGCTTGGAAGTGGGTTTTACAGAGTCTGTGTACTTTTTCTTGCTTTGGTCTAACTTGAAGAGGGGTCCTAGGTGCTGAAATGCATACTTCACGATTGTAAGATTACATCGGGTTTCTAATTGGTCTTATTGTTAATTTCATTAATTCACTGGCATAGTACGTATAACGCATAGCACTAGCACAGGACTTTTCAAAGGACCTTGTGTAACTTCGTTAAATTACTGCTTATCACTTTTTTAAATGTAAACTCCTGTCGGGAGGTGGTAGTATTACTAGCTTGAGTGGTGCTTAAGTCACAAGGGTGCAACCTCTTTGTCGAAAGAATGAGCTGTTAGGCATTGGTGATCCAGGGATTAGGGGCTCATCCGAATTAATGTCATGCACATGGTACCCAAGCTTTTGTGCCAACTACATTTTGTTCTCGCTTTGCTATTCTAGACTGGTCAAGCCAAAACGGCATATCCATTTTTATGGGTCGTAGGCTTTCAGGCAGTTCCATTTTTGCATCAGTAACACCTCCTAACGGTGAAATTTAAGCAATTGCTGCATTTCTGGGGTACAGTTGGCATTTTGGCGCAAGTATCTCACGGTGTACAACTACGTGGAAAACGGTGGGACACTGCCCGGGACGTACATTCAGCAAAGTCGACGGGTGCACTCGCGCAGCGTCTGTGGATCGCCATCCACGGAAACAACTAAGCTGTTGCGCTCGCCACCCTCCGCGCCAATCTTTAACGAGGACTGTAACGAGATTTTTGCTACGAGTTTGAGTGTCGGTGATAGTGATAACATAGAAAGTATCGGCAACAGCAGCATAGGGCTCGTTGGAGATCCCGCGCTACGGTGCCTTTCTGAGTTGGAGGAGGTGCGCCACCTTGAGGAGGTAACTCTTACGCCGGAGGAGGAAGAGGCCCTTTTGATCGAGACCACCTATGGCGCTCTCCTCTCCCACCTCTGGTGGACTCTCTGGGCTCTCATCCAAAGTCAAATCTCAAGCATTGACTTCGGATTTATTGTATGCATTGACATTTTCAATTTATTTATCCCATTGTTTCTCAAATACTTTTTACTTGAAAATGTTCAAAACATGCAGTAATTTTACAATTTTTCATTTTATAAAAATTATACTATTGTGAAACATCACGATTTAACAAATAAACGTGGTCTCCTCTGTTCTTTTGCATGATCCTACAGCCGTACTTGAGCAGTAATGCCGGTCGCCGTTGATTTCAAGATGCGCTTGAACATGTAGTTCGACGTTTCTCATTTAGCACGCACATCCCATGCTTGTTTACTAGGCATGAGTTTCTATGATTTTATTTTCAAGCCCATTCGTGCTATTTAACAATAGGAATACGCCGAGTCAAGAATGACGACGTATTATGAACTAAAGAAGACCTTACCCGCCTCGGAGTTTCCCAACGGTGAAGCTCACTGGATTGACACATCCAACTTGCAAAAGGCAAACGGTGAGATTTTTGACATAGAGTCACCCGCCAAAGTGCAAGTGAATGGTGACAGCGGCGAGGCCCGCACGAATGCCTCCTCCTTCTATGTCGTTGAGGAAGATGAATGACTTCCCCTTGGTGTTCATTACAGATAAATATTATGCTTGAAGTTTATTGTTTTAGCAATCACCTTTACCAGAACTTTACCCCCTATTCCAGACCTGTTTTCTCGTCACCACTCCCAACGGACAAAAAATAAACAAAAAGCTAATATTGGACATTTCTTCTGTTACAATCGCTTTGTCCAGTGCCCAGAAAATTCGCTTTCCCGTCACCCCCTATCTGCCTTCCTCTCACCCTTGCTGTACGCGTACGCGCTTGTGTGCCTCCACTCTCGTCCTCTACGCGTATTGTGTGCGCACACGCATTATGTATTTTTATCAGAGGATATTCGTATTTTGGCATATTTTCGCGTCTTGGTCTTGACTTCACCTGTCCCTGTAATTGGGTGAAGGGGTGTCGGGGTGCAACAACAAGAGGTAGGATAGGCACCGATCTACCACTATTATGTACCGAGTCCACTTTTCGTGTAAAATATGACAGCGGAACTTTCTGATCATGCCACTACGCCAGCGAGCAATTACGGTAACTTTTCGAAAACTACCGGGTTTGTTGATGAATGATTCGACTTAAAACGTCATGGGCGATAACAGGACTCGATGAAATTCAATCATTGGAAAAGGCACATCAGCTATTTTCATTTTAAGTACGGCTTGCGCCAAAACCAATAGAAGAGGCGTTGCAAGTGGAGGTTTTGGGAGGAGAGTGTCCGCTGTGCGGTTCCGTCGATCGAAAGTGTCATCAAGCTGAGTTGCATCGGAAATATCGCTGATTTCACCAAGGCTAACACTAGATAGGTGAAAAGTCTTATCCACTTTGATAGCAAAGAGAATGCATTCCCATAGCCGTTCCAATTAGGAACAACTATCACATTAAAAAAAGATGTCGATTTACAAAGCATTCGCAAAAAGGGGGTAATAATGCTTAATAAAAAAAATTTGTAATCGGTTGATAAAAACGTTGATATTTATATAAATGTAGAAAAGGAAGTGCATGGGAAGGCACTAAGGCGGTATCACAGGCTCATTAGCTCGAATTTGGTGTTGTTTGGCTCCAAGTCGAACCTCGAAGTGACCAGAGCCGCGGAAAGGCACCTCCTCGAAGTCGTAGGCGGTGGAGCGGAGAAAGTTGATAACGTTATGACGCAGTGTAGAACTGGGCTTACGATTACCAAGACGAGGTGAGCTGGAGCCCCAACCAGTGATCACAGTGAGGCGCTTGGGAAGCCAGTGGTTAGGCAGCCTGACGCCTTCGCTAGAAGCGCTTGCGGCGACAACTTTAGCTGCTCCAGGAGGCAGGAGAGTTTCAGAGGAAGCGCAGCCTGATTCGAGGAGGCAGAGGCGCCTGCGTAGGGCGTGCATGGCGTGATGGAGGTCGAGGCCATGCAGATCAAGGAAGGCGAGCCACTGGCGCGCATACCACTGCGAGCCCCCTCTCTCCAACCCCTTGCCTTCCCCTGTCCCCTCTGCCGCAATTTTTTTCACTACCTGCTGTTGTGAGCTCAAGGAAACCCGAAGATCACTCCATAGGTCCAATCGGTACTCGAGTTGCATACGCATTTCCTGCAGCTGAGTTAATAAAAATCAACTAAGAATTGTTCGCAGGCCAAAAGTGGTTTTAGATTGCTCAATCTACTTTCACGTAGTACAGATGGTTGGAGATAAATTACCAAGTGCAACAAGGATAGCCATTTTTTCACTAACAGCCAGTACCTCGACACATAAGTTCACATTGCAATTTTATTGAAAGGATTATCAGCAAACTGTGCTTTACCGTTTGGTAATATATTTCAAAAACACCAAATAAGATAAAATGACATGCCTAATCGGAGCAGAGTGGATGTTATTCGAGTTTTTTTTTCTCACTTTGAAAAACGTGATGAAAACCTTGGAGCCATTTCACATACAGCTTTCTCAATATTCTAATTGTCTTCAAAAACAATTTGCTTGATAAACACCATTACTTGTGTGTTTTAGTGGATTGCTTGGTCATTCACTAGAATTTCATAGCTGAATGACTTTGTGAGGTGTATATCGAGGAGCTCCAACGTGTTTGTTAAAAAAGGAGATTGAAGAAAACCTTTTCACAATGGACGATACAGTAATAAAAATGCAAATCAAATACACGATGCTAAACAGAGTGACCACACATTCAGGAGGAATATATAAAAAGGGTTTGGAAAGGATAAATGTCTCAGATACCACGAAGACAAACAGTATCGGAGCGCTCGCACTTACCTCATCGCGATAGAAGGCTACGACGCCAGGGTGAGTGCGCGTCTGACGGATCTTAACCAAAGTAGTCTTCATTTGTTTAATGTTTTCCCGAAGATCCGCAACTTCCAACTCCAGAAGGTTGAGACTTTGAGCGGCATCGGTCGAGACGGAGGGAAGGGAGAATGGACTTGATTCAATCAGTTCCTCGGACTCCTTAAGTGGAAGCAGCGATGGTATTGGCTGAGCCTCATGACCTTCTGCCTCAAGGTGATGACGTACCTTGTCCTCGTTGAAACTGGAAGAAAGGAGGACAATGGCTCAGTAATTTGCCAAATCGATCTAATCCATTGACAGCGAAAGCGTGTGGGCTTGTGAAGGGAGTAACTTACTCAAATTGAGCAAACAGTCCCGCCAGGTAAGATTTGGTGAAACTGGGGAATTGATCAACCAAGCGACGAAGCCTTAGTCGAACGGCCAGCGTTTGATTGTTCTAAGGAGTTCGAAACGTACTGACAATAAGCGATGTAAATTCACCACCATAAACTCGGATGCTAACTAGCTTTTCTTAAATATTTTCCACACTCTTTAACAGCAGGGAACAGACAAAAAACACCCTGAAAAAACACTTGGTTAGTTAGCCTTTTTATGGTTATTTCTTTTGAAGAGGCAGCTCTAGTTTTCATCCTAGCATTTTTAAAACCGACATTCTACTCAATGGCACAAAGACGAAGTTTTCAAAGTATGCCTTCATTAAATTCTTGCTAGAACAACAACTGCAGTTGTTGAGCATTACACTATTACACATTTTAATTGGTAGGATGGGGTGTATCGTATTCGATCACTCATAAGAATCTTAGGGAAATGTGCTAGAAGTTGTTATAAGGACCGCTGACACAAGAAAGCATATTTGGACTTCTGTCAGTTTCACGGAGCCCTATAGTCGAGGACAACACATAAGATTAAATCTGGAGTAAATGACGTAGAACCTTCAACGAGAATAATAATAGTAATAGTGATAGAAGTACGGCTTTGGACTACTCTTCAGACCTTGAGTGAGTCAAGTGGGCTTCGAAGGCGCCACGCACACCCAACCTTAGTACGAACCAGCTGGTGCCGTCAGTCTTACAATAACACTCCACATAAAACTAGACACGCACTGGAGAGTATAAAAACTTGCATAGAGGATGCAATATGTTACAGAACTCGTCCAACTTACCCCTACGTTCTACATCATAATGATAGCATCATCCATGCAACCAAGTCAACAGCGACTCAAAACTCAATGCGACCTTTTGACCGGAAACAAGGATTACGTGGTCATGGAAATAATCGCCTCTAAGCGCCTTCTATTTTTAGTGAATCACTGCTGCTCACTTTTAGAATTCCAATGGGAAGAGTGATTAAGGTAACCTTCATAAGAATCAAAATTAGATAGATGTGAGGACAGAACAAATGACCCCTTGACCGCAAAATGGTGAGTACATATCAATGCATATAACGCTATTGTAACTAATTTCAAGCTAGAAATTTTGTTTCCAGGACGACTAATTGAAAGAAAGCTAAGTGATGCGTACATGAGCATGGTGGAAAGTAAATCCAAGCATTAGGAAATCTAAGGGCCAATAATTTTGTTGCGCAAGAGGGTAGACCTTAGATTTGTCGGCAAGCAAGCGCCGACGGGCCTCGTCCTCCTCGATAATGACGCTCAAACGTGGAGGGGTAGTCGAGAAGGTTTGGTGATCCGCAGACTCAGATGGGACTTGCAGAGAGACGACAGGAGAGGCAGAAGTAGAAGGCACCTTTGATCGAAATCCAGAGATATCCGAGGCGGCGTTGAAGGTTGCAAAGTCCAACACTCCCGAAACCAGGCATGCTGCTGCTGCATCCACGTCAAATCTGCACAGACAACGCAGAGTGAATGACTGAAGGCTCACTCACTCCTTCATTTGCACGCTTGTGCGTCCATTGCTGTTGAAGCTACCAGTCTACCTGCCACATTGCTGTAACTAGTGATGGGATGCTCTGGATAGTATATATAGTATATAAAGGTAATACCACAACTACCACCAATAACAAAATACAAAACAAATTTTAAATTTATTCCTCAACTTCTTTACCACACTTAAAATACACATCAATAGCACTTTTTGTTAATTGGTTGAAACTGGCAACAAATCTTCTACGGCATAAGATGCACGGAAGTGGAATCAAGGTGTATAAAATATTAGCAAGATTTGATTGTCAACACATGATATCCATTACCTTCCATCAGCTCCTTAAATACCCACCCAAGCCTATCAAAAAGACAACCATTTGGTTTATTGTAACGGTAAGAAGCATTCCCAGTACTTGGTAACGAGTATTGGTTATGATCCAAAAGTGGAAACAATTTACAAAGTTTACACGCATATACCTTCCACACCCTCATCAAATACCCCCTTTTGGAAGGAGAGTAGTACACGAAGGTAAACTGTGGTAAAGTCAATGAACCCAGATTGCACAACTAGCAATGAAGAAGTGTGCAACGATACGAATGCTCAATTGAGCTCGTACAGACGCATATTATAAGAAAAGCAACCACATCAGAAAGCATATTCCAACATTCAAGGAAACAACACCATATAACCTTAGAAATAAGCAAATACGGTAACCTTCATTTAAAGGGTCACTATGAATGACTTTGTAACCGGGAAGCGTAGGGACAAGGTGATTTCTCGTTAGCATTTCCCTATTGACCACTTAAGACTTACCCACATCGAACCAAGGTTTCCATAATAATTGCGGGATCAGTGCCTGGATATTCCTCTACTAGTTTGTCTAAGGCTTTTCGAGCTCTTGGCTTTTCAAAGTGCTAAAAGCAAAAGAAGAGAGGAACCCGTCAAGCATCACTGTGAGGTCAAACAAACAAGTAAGGGATCTGCCACGCGCCAGTCTTCTTGGGAAAGCATAAAATCTCAACAATTATTCCATGTTCGTCAGTTAACAAAGATAACAACTAGACAGCTACCTTTTTCTGTTCCAAAACAGACAGTCGAATGGCTAATTCCTCCGTCAGGATGCTTTCAAAATCAGGGACGTTTGAATTTACCGAATTACGAGTACCAGCTCCTGCATTGGACAGTTTAAATTTGGCATCTAAATCGATTAATTACCATGGGTGAACGCGACAGAACTTTGACCAATGCCTACAATGTTCACCTTTGGCGCTTACCAAACTTCCGGGATTGTGGATTCCAATTCTTACTCCTACTGTTCTCCAGGCAGCCCAGCTGACTCAAGAAACTCAGTAAAATTTGCTTCGAGATATTTTCATCAGGCACCCATTCATCAAACACTTCTGAAGGCATTTCGTCGAAATCTACAATTACGACAGCGATAGCACAACATCTGATACTACTGGTAAATGTTTAGTAAGCTACTTTTCTTGCTGACCAAGCAGGAGCTTCGGAAGACCAAGTTCGGGGGCGTATTCTTCGTAGATGGATTTTAAAAAATGGGGTGAAAGACGGATGAGTGGTGCCATTTCGGGCTGGCAAGCATCTTCTGAAGACCCAGCGGGTGGTTCTTGAGGTTCTTCATTCATTAAAAGAGCATTTGCATTTCCCGGTTCACTGGGAGGTGCCTCTTCCTTTCCTCCCTCCTCTTCTTCCTCCTTTGTCCTTAAGTCAAGTGGGCTGGTTTGTGGTTCAAAGGCTTCAATTGGATTGTTGTTTATTGAGTTTTGTTCCTTGCATTCAGCAGCAATTGCGGCTGCATAAACGAAATCACCTTCTGTCAATAAGAGCAAAGTTTTTAGGTAGGAGAGTTGCAGCTGCGGAAACATCTCATGAAGTCGCATCACGGCATCATTATCTGATGAAGTGGCAATAAAAGAAGCAGGGTCAGAGGATTCGGTTGTCTCATCCAAACCAAGCGACCCTAAAGAACGCAAGGCGATGCCATCAAAGAATAAGTATTTGTCATAGACACTGAACAAAGCTAAATCATAGTGAAAAGAAACTTACTCAGAAGGCTATCAGTTAGACCGTCTGGATTTACAAGCTCACTTGAGACCGGTCTAGGAAATGTACAAAATGAAGACTAGAAATGAGTGAGAATGCGAAAAATTATTTTAAACACATATTAGGCTACACGAATAATTATTTACAGCTCCTACACAGTGTGGATGATTCGAATCATGCCATGCATTTATTTGGCCCTCAAAACCATCCACACTACACTAATAAGACTACTTAGCCATACACACCGTCTATACCGTTTTCGATGCTACCATTAGGTGCTACAATCTTGTAGATGGCTAGAGAATAAGAAAAAGATAATACATAAACGTAAGATCATTTGCGTTGCATCTCTCTTCCTCCAGGAATGAGGAAAGTAGTGGGAAGTTTGAGGTCCCAAGAGGGGTAATTATTGCCCCCCACTCATTAAGAAAGAGAAGGATCACCCACTGGATAGGAGTCTGCAGATCAAGTGATGCATTGTTTTGCAATTGAGGATCACATGGCGTCGAGGTCTTTAATTTGACTGAAGCTTTTTTCCGCCGCCTCAGCTCAGCTACGACATCTCCAGCAGTCCAGAACTGCTCGAAACGCTCCAACAAGTGCTGCAGTTGCTTCTCAGTCAAACCGCGTCGATTCCGCCTAAAGCAATAAGACAGACCCTGAGACGTACCACGCACAGCCTAGTGAAATAGCCAATTACTATGTATCATTTAAGTGCATCACCATGACACTTGGCAACCTCTGATAGTAGATTCTTGTGAAGAAATTTAAGTAGCCTATACCACCATGGATCGCAGGGCTTCACAAGCTGATGGTGCAAGATAGAACGAAGTAGCATTGAGTTACGAGGCCTATCCACAACCGATCCCATTGCTTCCAAGTTTAGGGTAGCGCTCATGCAATGCTTTAAAGTTAGAATAAAATGCCTTTGATTTGGAGGAAACAAGGTAAGCGTAGATGGCTCTTACTAATGGTAGGTTCCAAATGAATCATGCCAGACCTCGCTTGTTCATAAAAATGATATTAAGGTGCATTAAAAGCTCTTTACATCAAATAATTGCGTCTGGCTAGTTCAAACCAAAAGACTTCAATCAAATAATGAGCCACGGATTCCGTTGTGTCGCATAATCCACGGACCACCTTCGCCAATACCACCACTTTCAGTTTCTAACTCACACTGACAACCATGTATCATTAAAAACGGCAACATTAACGTCTTAAAAAGTCCGGTTGGAGGCTGACATTGACCTCACAAAGTCATATGGAATGAAGAAAAGGCGAAAATATTGCCAGTTCAAGAAAGAATTTAAAACGTTATTCAAGGTAAATTAATCAAGAATTGCGCCACGCACATCGCCAACACTTTATTTTTCACGGAAAAAGTATTAGGATGGTACGTATTTACTTTGCCTTGCTTAATTTAGTTTACTCAAGATGGAGTTTACAGTCCAAACATGAAGTCCGAGACAAATTTACCCGCCATTCAAAGAATCACAGACGACTGCACCTAGTCTGAAAGTACGTGCCTCCTCTCTTTCATCAGCAGTCGCTGGTAAATGATGTTTACAATGCCATCACGCTACTTGATCAGCTGATCCGGTAGAGATGGTATTTACAATCAGTTGTGGTGGTACTAGGCAGTGCTTTGGACGACGCGTGAACGGCAACACCTTACGGCATTTCGGTGCCGTGCTAGTGGGCAAAAGGGTTCAAGTCCAGTAGAGGGAAGATAGGTCAATACCACTGCATCACGGTTTTCCATCGGCAGTCGCAACAGTTTTGGAATTCGACATGCGATAAACAAATAATTAATGCGCCCATAAACGACTGCGAAAGGATCTACTTTTAAAGGGTTCTTAAAGGGTGGGTCAATTCTTTTGCAACTGAACTACCGGATTCTACTCCTAAGGTATTTCAAACTGACTTTCAAGTTCCCATTATTGATCCCCATAAATATCCCTCCAACTAGTAAAATGATACTAATTTATTGAAGCGCCGCCGGAGCATCGACTTAAGACGGGAGCTAGGATTTTTGCAAACACCCTATAGCTGCTAGTAGCGACTTGTAGATTGTGAAGCAACTGCAGACCGGTAGCTTTACCGCAAGATAGTTCCTATGCATTACTTTTTAAGTAAAATTTCGAATTACCGGGGTGCAAAACAGCGTATTTTTCATATACAATACCTTGGAACCAAGAAAACTACAGTAATCCCAGCAAACCGAAATCATCTTTTTCGCAGACACTGGTGTTCCTTGCAAGCTCCGATTGATGGTACACACACGTTGGTAGCGAAACGTGGCGCAAATACCACTTCAATCGAGTCTGAAGCATATTGGTGTCAGTAAACACAGGAGGTGGATAAGCCTAGAGTATCTTCGATCATGCCGTGCTGGAGCACGAGTTTGAGTGCGTGCCTTGCACGCGCACATGATTATGTGCCCGCACGCACACACACGCGTGCGTGCGGGCATAGGTGCTCGAAACAGGCGCTGAGGTTGCATAAGACGTCGCTGCGGTGATGTGCCACACGCCACAGCGAGGAGTTGAGGTCACACATGTGTGCGAGCGCATGCGCTCACATTTTAGCAAATTCGTTAGCTGTCTCAACTCATCAGCACCGGAAACAAAAGGCATCACAAGAACGGGAAAGCATAGGTGGGAGGAGGAAGGGGAGACATAGTGAATGAAGAAACACGGAGCTCGATGAGGTAGGACAGCACATAAACGCACACGCGGGCACCAATACCTCATGAGCTGGCAGTCTGTCAGGTATTTATTAACCGGTCAGAAGACGATTGCTTTTCGTAAAACCGTATGATCTCAACTTAACTCAACCTCAGATGACCACACATAGGCATACCGTGCGGGTGGGGAACATACCTGGCAAGTGCCCGTACAGAGTAGCGCCACGAAGTATCCGGTTCAATAAAGTGCACCTCGTAATCGGTATTGAGGGCCTAAAGGTAGAATGAAATGCCTTACAGCCCTGACATTCACAATATTCGTTTTAAAACAGGCAGCAAATATCTGCTCTGCCTAGTAAATTGCAAGGGGAATATTGTTCAACAGACGCCATAGTATGCAAAACCACCTTCAAACTTTTAAAGCAAATGGGAAAAATATGCATAAACAACAGAAAAGGGAAAGTTCATAACGCTGAGCAAACTTTTAAAATTTCAATCAACTCAGACTATGGATAGGTACTATTCACAAGGACGTTGATATTAAATCCTGTACAATGAGCACAATGCTAAACGATTTTCTCACCTCCGATACGTAGGGCAGCATGTCGGAATACTTCAAATTCTCATTGTCTATAACAACAAAGGGCACGCCAGATTGCATAGCAGACCAAGCTGAAAACAAACAAGGTAACCATTTAACTGAAAAAGAGGTAGCAAATCAGTGAAGCAAGAGAGCTCGCAATAGGGGCATGAAGCTTAAAGTTCTGCCCGCAAAAATGACCAATCGATCCAAAAACCAATCCGACTTTGCAATAAAGTTTTTAAAATAACGACGAGGTTTTTAACGTGAATAAAGAGGTTGGGTGATTGGTCAATGGGTTGGGATCTGCAAAAATGCCTCGCAAGCACAAATGAATAAGTTACAAAAGGTGTGAATTGGAGGCCACTTACAGCTTCCGATGGATGTGCCATGCTTGCAGGAAAATCGTCTTATGCCCTCTGATGTATCCTGAACAATGTGAATTTTCCCAAAAAACTGTAGACAAATACTGAACACGACTCTATATTGCTGATGTTCCGCGTGTTCCATTCCGAATCCCCTACTTTCAGTTGCTGAAGTAAACTCACGATTTTGATATTAAGTTGCTAGAATTGCGAAGGAAGATCCACGCACCACTAAACAGTTTCAAGCATTTGGATAGTACAACAAAAACCGTCCCATCGGCATTTTGAGAGTAGTTCATGCTTCCACTCAACAGAATGATAATCAAAATTTGAATACACTGTCAATGCGTGAAACTGCTAATTGATTATTTAGTAGTAAGTCCGATGAAACAGTCCACCCAGCTTAATGTACTTTATGTCCACTCAAAGAAGCAATGTGCATCTTCACTCAAAAGTGCAACTCACATACAGACCCCTTTGATCCAAGTCACAAGTAAATAATGGATGGAGAAGGCAGACCGTATGCATGCACCACACTCACAACCCTCTGTGAAGCTCAGGTAGGACACCTCTAAGGAGACACGCAGACAGAAACACGGACACACCCTCATGCCACAGCCAATGACACCAGGGAACTAAGTAACTGATCGGCACAGCATTAAGCATGCCTTCCAGTCCACGAGTCAATAGGTGCTACTACAGCGGGATAAGAATGCACTTATTCATCGCACGATGACCAAACAATAAGGAAATAGTACGATCTGGCAACATTTCAATGTCAATAAGAAATAATTAAAATGATAGCTTATAAAATTTACCAGCTTGTTTGCAAGCAGCGTGGGCGTCAGCCAGCATTGGAGAATCTGGTGAAAGGGACGTCCCTGAACGCCATTTGGAGAGATGATTGTCCAATCTGATCACCGTGGTCATGGCAGAGTAGCGGGACTTTAGGCGACTGAAATATAAGCAATGACATTTGGCAGTCAACAGAGATGATTGGTGAGTGTAATGATGCTAATGATGTTCATTCCTTATTTGTAGCATTTGCTGGTGATTACCCAGATCGATCAGGATTAAAACCTATAGCGACGAGGTCGGAGGCGTTGTCCAATCATTACACTAGTTGTTTGCAGCAGACCAAACCAATGCGTATTGTATTGCACTAGGCAATATGACGACGCATCTGTATGATTCACCATTATTCATTGACTGGGACGGAAGACAGACTTCAAGGTGACACGATGAAACATCGATCCGGCCACCGATTCGCCCTACATGGTCCAACTTTGATCTTAAAACCTTTTTGTTAATTTAAGCTGCTACAATAGGCCACTGATATTATCCAAATCAATCTCCGCTTATTTTCATGACCAAAACCGTGTTGATGAACCATGGAACCAATGAGTACACAAGACCCAATGACGATTATGTAATAACTAGTCGAGGAGAGATAAATCAAGAGGTAAATCAATTGGAAATTAGGAACAACCAGTGAGATTTCAGCCACCATGTCATTGTCGAAGTGATTAAGTTTTAATGACCCTACATCACTGGATAGCCGCACTCAATGGAGACTGCTTCGTGTTCTATGCGAGAAACTACACAAAACGATTTTTCCCGGATTTCACAAAAACGCGAAAGATAACACAACTTACCAAAAGACCATATCTGAGGTGTCACAAAACCAAGCAATCTGTTTTCATCCTCACTCACTTTGCAAGCTTGGATTTTCCAGAACCTGGAAGTCCTCGAAGGAGAATCAGTAGGCCGGCCACAACCGTTTCCTGATTTGCAAGAAAATCAGCCATTCTCCGCTCTAAATCAGGGAGTGCAGTGAACGCCGATGTTAGGAGGCTTTCTCCCCTTTTCCAGTTCTGAACCGGCGAACTCGTCGAATTTGTATTTTTGGCCGATGAGGACATTGAAGCAATGATAGCGCCTAAGTCAAAATCACAGAATTCGTTAAACCCCTATTATTAGAAAAATTATGTTTCTGCCGCTGACGATTAGTGGCGACTCATTTAACGTGAATCGGTAGGATCTCACACCAGATAGGTTGCAGATTTGGTGATTGCGCAGATGCCATATTATCGACTGTTGCCCTAAATAGCGCAAAGATATCTGAAATCCAAGCACTTGTTTTTTTCGAGCAGACACCTGGCTAGGCCAAGTGAGGCTCCAACAAACCCTGTAGACGAAGGCAGAACTCTACAGACTTAAGGTCAATGAAGGTGGGAGATTTACGATATTCAGTAGCAAGTATTTGGAAGAACAGGCACGAGACGCAATTGCAATAATGCTTGAAGAATGTATCATGAGATCCAATTTCTACAGAACGAAATGCACAATTTACCACAAAGTAACCCAACAAACTATGCCCTAAGGTGTAAAAAGCTGATTTAAACATAAGATGATGCTCCATCTCTTAGCCGAGAAAAAAACTTCCAGACAAGGAACATTTCATAAAATCAAAGACGACTTCTAGTTTGTCTCTGTGTCTTCTATTATCGTGAACAATGCGAATATTTTATCAAAATATGATTTAGTGGACCAGAATTGCAGCAGGACATGATGCCCAAGCACGTGGAGCGGGAATATGGTAACCCTAGAATAAAACAAAGCATGCAAGCCAAGACCATTAACAAGGAACTCAAAAGGGTTCGATTGCGCGTATACTTTATTGAACAAATACAATAGCACTAAATCTGTGCTATGAAAAGAGAAAGACATTATAGCACAGCCTCCCAATAAAAGATAAATTGTACGAATACTTTTGTTAGGATGATAGTTAGGCATTTTTAAAATAATACATTCAACACATAGAAAATCGTAACGATACAAAGAATGAGAAGAACATCTTTCTTTTGTATGGAACGCCAACGGGTTTAGATTGAGCGAAGGCTTAATATTCCACTGGATTATGGTGCGGAGCCGTCGCAGCTGCTGCGGCTTGAAAGACTGCTGAGGCGCTCATTCCGCTTTGAAAGCGACGGGACTGACCGACAGGCTGATAACAGCCCGCAGTCGATGGCCAGGTAGGGGTAGGTGCATCGTAGAGTTGTTGGGAGATAGTTGCATATGCCAAATCCGAAGATCGCTGAGATGCCCCACACATCTGTGCACCACTTTGTTGAGCGTCTATTTGTAAACAGGACCCTTGTCTTTGCGGAGATCCCTGATGATTGAGAAATGAAGTACACAAGCATATTGGTGTTTAAGCTCAGATGTGAGACTAAGTCATTCTAAAGTTCGTCGAAGCTATCAAAGCCAGTGGGGCCCGAGGCATTAACCTTTAATAAGGTTAAAAGCATAGAGGATTCCACCATAGACTGAATGACTTACAAATGACGGCTGTTGAAAAAAGCAAGGCTGCTGGTAGTAATCGTGGCAGTAAGAACTAGAAGATGCAGCCAGTGAAACCTGTCCATATGCATTTCCGCCAGTTGGGAAGGGTAAAGAATTTGACGACTGCCTGTCGCAATGGTAAAAAGGCATCACAGTTGCTGGTTGAGGTTGAGAATGGTAGAAGGGCTGCTGCTTCCCTGATGTTGGATACGACCTTGTGTTGTCTAACGCAGAGAGGATGACAGGACAATAAGTCTGAGTATTAAACAACATTTTGGGTGTTGCGTAAGCTAGGAAGGCAGAAAAAAGCATCAAAGAGACAGGGGTACTTGAAAAAATTGTTCGTTTATCCTACAACAACTTCGACATCAAATCGACAGCCAATTTATGATAATGTGCCACCACTCAGATGGCAAAAAAGCAATGTTGGCTAAGACAAGTCACAGCAGACAATACCTCACGACTATCACGTTTGATGTAATAATGAAAACGGTAAGAAGCACTTCAGTATGATTTGAGATAAGCACGCCAAAAGACTGCATTGTAAGGAGACAGGCAAACTGTAAAACGCACGTAAAACCAATGATAGATCTATTGAGAAGCGCAAACAAACACAGTTGCACAAACGAAAGATGTGCGCCTGGATCGGACGAGGTGCAAACCAAAAGACCAGTACAGAAGTCCCCCGTAATATATAACATACTTTAGTGATGACGCTTATTTGGACGAAAATACTTACCGCATCGCGGTGCGTAAGGGTACTGAGCATTGTAGTTACCATGGCCATTCAATTGGAAGGGATGATCCCAATCTGGTGGTGGGCACCGAATTTGATTCACATCAGATGGAAAAATATTGTGATCCTTTCCGAATGGTGATTTTGTGATGGGATAAGGGACCCGGGCGACTAAAGTTACAAACATGCATTATGAATCGCAAAAGCCCCGGCAACATCGAAAGCTCATAAATTTCCCTTTAAATTGAAATACGACAGCATTAACAGTACACAGAAGTAAAGAAATCTTTAAAGTATCTGTAGCGCATACTGTACCAGATCGGTCAAAAAGCACGCGACTAAACATTCAGGGATGAGTACATAAAATACCACTTAACCGACACAAAAAGTTTGAGAATTTCCATGTACACACGAGGCCATATCAGTAAAACTAACTGTACCACAATAAAAATGCAAATAAATCAGTGCCTGTGACTAAGATATCAAGATCTTAGATTCGATGATAGCATTACGATAACAGGCCAATACTATACAGAAGAAGCGAGTCGGGTTTTAGAATCATTCACGAGGCGCACCATTCGGTGAGTCGTCAACGACAGCTAAACCATTGGGCATAGTGGCTTGAGAAAGCCACTGAGTGCTGGAATCAGAGGGTTGTGCGTGATACAGACCGAAGCTGCGCGAGGGACAGGAGACGGGCGATGGATAAGGGAGATTGCTAGATGGAGGTGTCATGGCAGTTCCAGTCACACAGCCCCCGTTGGAGAAGGACGGGGCGGAGATTGTCGAACTGGTCTCATCGGGAGAGAAGTGATCTCCACTGATGGCCGCTACGTTCGCCTCGAGGGAGGGGTTGGCGACATAGACCGGTGATAGTGCAGGCCTCGTTGCATAAATCTCTTTAAGGTTACGCGACATAATTTCCATAGCATCATCGAGGTATTCGTCGGACAGACATTCTCCCGCCTCATTACGTGCATCACCAAACGAGAGGAAACTTGGGCTCTGGTTCAACGCAGTTGCTTGGATAAAAATATCATCAGATAAAAACAGTGCAAGTTCAAGATTTCTTATTCAATTTTATTGTTTTTTTACTTACATTTATGAGTGCTCGCAATATGACGTTTTAAATCGGCCTTTTTGGTCCCAACAAAGCTGCAAAACGGATGGAGACACTTGAGATTCGATGAAGAGCGATGGTGATCATTGATGTGATTGTCAAGATACTTCTGCGAACGAAATGCCCTTTCGCAATCCGGGAAACTGCAACGGTGCCCCTTACTAGGGTCATGAGTATCATTGTGGTGTGTCAATAATAGCTTAGTACGAAAAGTCTTTGAGCACTTGGAACAAACATAAGGTGAAGAGGAAGTGTTTGAGAAATGTCGAGCATCATTTGAGTTAATCAGTTGTCCATCAACTTGGGAATCGGCTGGAGGCTTATTAATTGGTTCGGTTAAAAGATCGGTGATTTTCGAATAGGAACCGCTTGCAAGGGAGCAGAAAGGCACGTTACTTCCATGAGCCTGACCTTCACATGGATTGCAGGGCTTGGCGATGCAAGATGAAGTTTGTTCTTGATTCTCCCGCTTTTTAGAGGGTGCCATTTTGTCTGACTCGGCCTGGGCAACAGGGACGCTGCAAGCAATTGAGCGGGACTTGGGCGTCGGTTGGTCCAGTAACAGTGATGTCTTATCACCGTTAGAACTAAAATTATGCAGCTTCACCCTTTTTGGAGATGATCGGAAGATGGAATCAGACCCTCTCGAGGCACCACGCTTTGCAGCCAAGTAATCGGAATCCATTTCAGATTTGTCAAGGCTCGGGCGAACGTATAATGATTGCAACACATACGGTTTAACCTGATTTATTTGCGGGATACCAACCCGAAAAGCGCTAGAATTCGACGAAGGAGGGAGAGAGTTTAAACTCCAATCAGGGGTAGGTTGATTCATGATACTTCTGGAGTAACGATATTAAATTATCTACAGCCGGGACGGGGAAAAGCAAATCCACATAAAAAGTTACAAGAATAGTATAACTAACACCGACAGAGTATTGAAACCAACACTCACCGAAAAAGCTCTGAAAGGCACAGATCACCATTTCAAATAGCGGCATTTTACATGAAGTTGCTCAAACACAATACGGTATTTTGAAATTTGTTACAGGTTAAAATATATTTTGAAGGTTTGACAACTATATATTTTTAGAAATAATATGGGCTAAATTACCCTGGCTGCGTAACACTTCTTTACGCCAATTTATTTAAACGGTTTCATAGGATCTATCACAGAGCAGAAACGTCACAAGTAGAATACTATTTGTCGTTTCTCTTAGCTGACCAGCTCTAGGTACGCAATGGGCACAAGAAGCTACACCTAACCATCTCCTGTGCCCCCAAATCCATAGCAAGCAATGATGGCTCTTGATACCCGACAGTGTGGTAAGGACAGGAGCACACGGACACAACACACCCACGGGAACTAAACCCACAAAGCCAAGAAAGGCACCAAGGAGGACACCAGACTGCGGCATGATGTTCCCACGCATTGACCCTGGCGCACCACGCGCACAAATACACAGTGACCCACGACCCCGAAGGCATCAGGGAACGAAGCAGTCAACACAGCCCCAGGCGATTGCATTTTTACATCAGCATGCAGCCTAGACATTGCAAGCCGATCCAGCACTCGAGAAGACGGCCCCGACTACTGACCGGCAGGACTTAGTGGCGAACCAAAAACCGCTTACACAGAGGCGAAAGACAACAAAATCACGGTATTTATCACGAAAAGCAACACGTGACGATAAATTGAAAGTCTTATTAGAACGCCCTCCATGGACGATCAATGAGCCTAAAAAGAAAAAAAAAGGCCAATCAAACTCAAAATCATTTACATTGCAGCCAGCGCTGGTTTGCTGCCGTCTAATCGGTAACGACGAACTCTGCGACCTGGACACAACTCTACGCCAAGTTATCTCGTGCGATAGATCGCAATTTAGGCCAGCATAGAGGAAGTAAGTCGGTGAGGAGAGTACAACGGACAGCAAGGCATTGATTGATTCCTACCGCATATTTACCTTGTCTCGGTGACTCATGAAGAATATTTCGGCAAGAGCAGGTTGACAACAATGAACATAATCTAAAGTTGGTTTGAAGTGGGCATTCGAAGCAAGTTATTTTGCTTTTAAACGGAGAATAGGAAGGACTCACTAAAAACATTTACCTAATGAATTATGCCGTACGATCAGATGGGCTGAGTTTTGAGATGAAACTAATAGTGCCGTGAATAGTAGACCTGACAATTTGGGGACAATTACGATGGTCAGCAAGCTGATAAAATGCGATCCGAAGCTCGGAGAATACGCGTCTAAAAATTAAAAATTGTTAAATATTTATGGATTATGCAAAAAAGGTCCACCACTAGTAGAATGCAGTTGTACTAAACGATTTACAGAAGCCAACGAATTAGAATAACCAGTAGTGCAAAACAAAGTTTTAAAGCTTCTTTAAGCTTACCGACAATATGGATTTCGGCGGGAGGCGTAACGAAGTTTGAGAAAATGGTAATAGAAGAAGGGGAGCAGCGGTATTCTACTAGAAAAAGCGAGCACAATGGAGATGACCATAAGAAGAATTTCATGAATAGCAATGATGCGTAGTATGTTATCACTGTGGCTTTGTGCCCTGGAGACGATGTCGCATACTCTCCTTGTCCACAAGTGTGGGCGTTCCGTCTTGCCGATGTATAGCTACGGAAGCAGTGCATGGCAAAATGAGTAATTGCACCAGAGCAAAGCAAGTCAACCCATTCTGCTTGACCGTAAGGCAGTGCAGACAAAAACAACATAATAAAGCAGCATTAAGGAGTTCAGCGAGATCGTTTGCAAGATTCTTTTACCGAATATTGAGAGAATTTACCTACCGTTAGGAGATTCTGGGTAAACCCCAGGCAATGAAGGGAAGCAAAGCAGAATATGGGGGCAAGAGCAACTAAAGGAAGAAAAATGTACATTATAAGTAAACATCGTGTCTCCTTGAGGCAGCGTCATCTGCGGTAGTAATTGCTTAATTGAGTCTTTTACGCCTCTAACACAGGTGAAAAACATATCAGCCAAATCCACACCACTTATGCGCAATATCAAGCTCACCAGTAACAGGGGGAGTCAACAGGAAAATGACAGAATAAAGAAGATAGTGCAGAGAATCCTCAGAAACAATTAGCTGTACAGATTCTTGTGAGAGGCGTGGCTGATTTCCACGTTGAGCGATACGTTGGTGCAACCGGAGCGCAAAAGTAGCAGCGTTGGCAATAAGAGCACGCTGATACCATGGATATGTGTTCCCAAATAATGAGCCCAGGAAGTAAAGGAGGCAGCTGAATATTGTTACAAGCCTGGTAATGTACATTAGCGTGTTGGACCAATTCGACGTAAGAAAGGCCTAGAGCAAAAAAAGCATGGAATTTTTGTGCGATTTTGCGACATATCCCATAGGAGAAGCACATACCCTAATGCTCTGGGCAGATTCCACCGAAGTCATCTCGAGAAGACTAACCAATGCTCTACAATTCAAAATGATGGGCAATATAATAACGCATTAGAATGAATACTCACGCAATGGCGCCCTCTACAAGTCCAATGGACAAACTTTGCGATCTCTTTGAAATACCAAGTAAGCAAAATGATTTCATGTTGGTGGCACATTTTTCGCAGAACCAGAACTTTCGACTTTCAAATGAAAGTGATCGGGACAGTTGTTCTTTTCATATTGCCCTCGAAATGATTTTTGTTAAAATTACAGAAGGCACTTTCTAGTGCAACAATGCTTAGACCTAGAAATACTGCGCATCAAGGGGAGCCATTCCCTTACACTTATTACGTCGTGAGTATTTCATTAATCCATTTTACTCCGTCCGTAAAAAATAACAGTGTGCAACTCTTATGTGTTTACTGTATAATTTTTAAAATCCCATTGCTATTCCTTAAAAACCAGTAGTGTGGAGCTTTTAGCCTTTAAGATAAGGAGAGTTATAGCGTAGCGACTTTTTATAAGCATAATATCTACGTCACATCAAGGTTAGAAAATATGCACCACTAGTGTGTGAACCAACTAGGAGACTGCTAAATTGGCACAAGAACCATAGCGAGGGAGGAACGTATGACTTGTGGTGCCCTGAAAAAACGCCGTAAATTATTTCTGAATTGCAAATAACTTTCACTGACACTTGCGGGACACATAATCTACTAGTGAAACTGTGGCTTGCTTAGAAGACAATGAGGCTTATAAAATAACTACTGACATTGTTTGGAGGCCATCGACAGGCAAATCTACCGTGACAAAGAACCGAAAGTGCTTGTAGTCTAAATCGGTATGGAAACATCCAACACAGTGCAGTCGCTGTAAAATTTAAGTGAAAAAAACAAAAAATTCTTAAAAAGCATTTTTTATTTTGTCAAACATGAAACATAAAGGTGATTCAGAGAATATTGAGACACAATGCGGTAGATGAGCTGATGATTGTCAGCGGTTGCGTTAAGTGGACAGTAAAAATTTGAGGAAGGCAGAAATTGCAAAGATGTTGTTTCTCTGCGAGAACTGACAAGCCTTTTAAATGCTTTAAACTTAATTTTGGGAACTAATTTGCATAACTTAAACAACGTTTAGGGTTAATCGCACACCTGTAACTGGGTTTTTTAAATACAGTTTAATAATACTTCGATCGATTATTTGTGCTCACCTCAGTTGTTCTGTAATGTATTGCTTGAGTTCGTATGATTTATCTTTCCTCAAGGCTGTTCTCCCATAACAGCCGGTTATCTCATAATCGGCCATACTTTTGCTATTTTTATTTTTGTTTCAGTGATCCTTGTTGTGTTTAAGCTGATCGTTGTTTATGTCTAGCTTTGAGCATTGAAAGTACATTATGGAGACTAGTGCAAATTACACTTCGTTACCAGTAATGCATTAACCACTTGCTTTCCACCTTTACAGGAAGCATCAAATCTGAAAAATGGAATCGGATCGATTTGACTACCTCTTCAAGTTTCTGATTATTGGCAATGCTGGGACTGGGAAAACTTGCATTCTAAGGCGTTATACTGAGCGGAAATTTTTTCCGAACACGCAGCATACCATCGGAGCTGAATTTGGCAGTCGAGTCATTAGTGTAGACGGAACCCATGTGAAAATCCAGATTTGGGATACTGCTGGTTGGTTGCTGAGTTTGTAGTAGCCTTTGACCTTTATAAGGCTCGATTTCTCAAGTTTTTGGACGTTACGTTATCCTAGCATAATTTACTGCTGGTCCAGGCTTCACAGAGTCGCCTGTGTTTTCATGTTGTACGATTGTTGACATATTCATGGCTGCACTCTGCGCATCTAGGTTCTTTACATGACTTTTTCAGGTCAGGAACGTTTCCGTTCGATGGCTAGGTCTTACTATCACGACGCGGTGGGCACTTTGCTAGTCTACGACGTCACCAATCGTACCTCTTTTAGCGCCGTCGAACAGTGGCTAGGTGATGCGCGCCAACTCGCCACACCTGGTGTCGTTGTAATCCTCGTTGGCAATAAGAAAGATCTTCAGGTTGGCCTCTTTTTTGGCCTACTCTTATCTACGGGGCAGTCGTGAATGCGGTTTTTTGGTACTTTCTAAAACTAATACTAGTACCTTTGTCCAAACCAGCCAACTTCATGTCCAGTCAACCCATCCGCTGCTCTCATACCGTTATTTCCAACTGCAGTCATTCGAATTTCTGTCCCATTGTCTCGTTAGAGTATATACTGGTCTCGTTCCCCAAATAGTAGGGATTTGTATTCTGAGTAAAGTGAGTACTAATTGCACCTTTGTCATTTTAAAGTATCTCAGAACGATAGACTGACAAGCCCAGTTGAAAATTATCATTTTGCCTGATTGTGTCGCCTTTAAGGCCTATGCAAAACTGCTTTGTGCAGTAATCAAATAAATTATACCATCCATTTTCCTTTATGGGAGCCTTGTGATCGAAACTAAATCGGAACTTATGTACTCCCGTTTTATGGCTTTTGCAATCTTTCACTTCATACCACATTAGCTGAATCAGCCGATGCGCGTTGAGACACACGGGTAGAATTGGCTGCGAATTTTCTCCGTTGCATTAAATTTGCAAAAAAGCGTTAGCGTCGTTACGTTCATGTAATTGTTTACATTGCAGGATACAGATGGTCAGGTAACACACTGGGAGGCGAATACATTTGCGCAGGAGAATGGTCTGCAGTTCATCGAGACCTCAGCCTTGACGGGAGAAAATATCGATGACGCCTTTACATCTTGTGTACGGGTACTTCTGAGTAAGGTGAAGTCGGGCGAGTTAGGGACCGATCGCCTGTTGGGCGGGGGCAGCAGACAGCACCCGCAAGCGGTCAATCTCACTACTACTGCTGCGTCCCCCCCTGCATCGCAGGCCCCTGCTGGTGCTGGCCAACCTGGTGCCTGCTCGTGCTAATGGCTCCGCCTCCAGTGTCCTTCCTTGCCACTCTCCTGCATCACTAATACGTCACCACAAGCCGATATTCCATCGCCGTTTTTTGGCTCGTTGTGAGTCCCATCGTGCCGTCTTGGCGCCATGTGGGCAATTTGATGAAACTTTTATAAGCGTACTTCGGAGTTTTCACCTTCATGGATCAACAACCATAGTAGTGATTCATTACTTATTTGCATCCAGTATGCTCAGCACACACGTGTTGCTAAGTTGTTAGCCATGCATTCTGGTTTCTAGCCCTACCTTCTAAATAAAAGCGGGACTCACCTTTGATATAAGTGCGTCGCGCTGCGTCGCTCCCACATTAAAGTAGGACAGAGCAAGACCATTGCGCTATCAGCCGCCGACGTCGATGATGCTTGCCGCACCTTTGGCCGGGTAAAGTTGTTGCTGCAGGTTCGTTGACCCTTACCGCCTCCACCTGTTTGCTCTATCAATTTTTAGGTGAACGACATCTCGCGTCAACCCTTCCCCTTTGATGTTGTGAGTTCCCGAGTGTTATCTCAGAAGTCGACGGAATCATGACGCTTGCCCTTGTATTCGCTTTATCCCAGCGACAATTCCACTGTCATGATACGCTTCATCACTCTTTTTCGCCAGCTATCTGTATCTTTTTTTCGATAACCCGAAGGGTCAGACACTTGCTGAAATGTTTCCTATGCTGCGAGAATCAAACTATCCCGGTGCATTCAAGTCAGTAGTGTGCCTGATCGACTGCAGAACTCGACAATAATAATAGCATACTTTCAAGCCGGTATTCGGTCTTTAAAGTTTGGAGTCATTTGAGTGAAGTCTTTCTACTGGATGAACCGGTACGGCTGGAATGCATGTAGTGATATTTTATAAGACAAAAGGCCTAACAGTAGCGTCGTCATCACGATATGCCACTCCTAAGTTGCCGTTGTGTCCGCGATTGCGAAGGTGCATGTGTCTGGCATGTCGATATCGGGAACGCACTAAAAATAAATAAGCATTTATTAGATCGGGGAGGGTGTGCTGCGGCGACTCACAAAGAATTCGACGAAAGAGGTTGAGTCGGTGCTCCCAGCTTGTATCATGTACTGCAGCGAGAGGAAACCGCGACCATTCATGCGCAACGAGATGCGAGAAGAGAGGGCTAGAGCGCGACTTGTGGAGGGTCGGAGGAGGGAGAGACGGTAGCGCGCAACACAGGGCTCTGCGGTGGAGCACTCGAACACCTCAACGGGGTCTGAGTCGCGAGGGAAGTCGTAGTGTGTTGTGCCCTCGAAGCCGTAGGTGGTGAGGCGGAGACGCGGCTGTGGTAGTGTGGGTGGAATGATGGAAATTTCGAGTACGTCGCTGGTCACGTCCAGCTCAGAGAAGGCCTCTCGCACGCATTCGGACTTAATGATGACTTTGCTGATCAGTTGACTACTCGTAAAGTCGAAATCGAGCACTTCGAGGGCATCCATGGTCTTTATGTTGCACTCCGCAACTACACCGCTGTCTTCAAGGCTAAACCATCAGACTCAGATTAGTACCTACAGTAAGTCTAGAGTGCCACCATGATCCTTGTAGCAGAGGATCACCGAAGTGAGTGAATTATTGCTGTTGACACCAAAGACAGAGAGACAGTCCTAAAATGGCCGACGAGTCACAAACCTACGATCAAAACGTTCAAGTTTATCTTGAATGCAACAATAGGTTGTGCAATCCTGTAGTCCTGAAACATTTCTGATTGCATGAAAGCGCTTCCCTGGACACACTTTGCATCTTCGACAGTAACCTTTACCCCGTTTTTAGAGATGAAGATGGTTGAAATCTAGCTGCCGCCATTTGAATCATTAACCACTTACATCGCGAAAATGCACCGCCTTAAGTAAGTTTATACACGCCCGTAAGTTATCCGTTTTAGCGTAGACTAGGGGATCGCCACCCGAAGCGGACAAAAACATAGCACGAGATGCGTGTACGACCTGAGGAGAGCCGGGACCAATTGTTTGGCAAGGGTGCGATTGGGCAATCAATGGCTCCCATTCATCTGTAAAATTTCAAACTACTCTAACTGAGCTGACCTACTATTCTGAACAGGACACAACAAATAACATAATTTCAGATCAAAATATGGTCTCATGCGGTTCTGCGGGAACAACGTACAACCTGTTTGCCTAAATTCCCAACGAACCACAAAACTATGCTAAAATTGGAGCCGGAAGCATAATTAAGACCAAAATGCCCAAAAGCTTGTGAGTCACAAGCGAGAAATAGTAAAGGTGAGGTACACTGACACGACGAATAAAAAAATTAGTTTAGAATTATTGGTGTCATCCCACTTGGCTGTGTGCTTTGACATTCTCATGAAGTCTTGTTTCGAAAAATTTTTCTAGACATCCGCTATAACGTATGCTTCTTCAAATATATCTTCAAGGTGAGCTATGTTTGGAGAACATGAGTTTCAGTGCAGGGCAGTCATATTCTGCTTAATTATGGGCAACTTGGTAACCCTGCTCCAGCCTAATCAGCCTGCCTGCTCAAAGGGACTAAGCACCATCGAAAAATAAATAAAGTTCAAAAGCGTTGCGGCTTTTCCAACACAATAGCAAACGCCTTTCGTAGTGCCCAGTTATTAGCTACGGTGCAAATTTATCAGTTTGACAAGTTATGGATAGATTCTACAATTAAGCATGGTGCCATATCAAAACAAATTTTAATTGTTAGACTTTTTAAACGAAAATCTGCCTATTCATTCCTAGTTTAGCTTTATTTGTTGGCAGAATAGGGTAAAACAACTAATGCCCATTCACCTTGCAAACGCGATCAGCGTAACTACGCTTGATTGTTTGTACCGTCAGGATGGTTTTTATTGGTTACTGGAGGAGCGGTATCTTCGTAACTGATTTGCGGTTTCCTGTGCTATCATCGCTATTTGGCATGTATTTAATGTTAAACTTCTCGGATTATCTGTTAGTCTTCGTTTAATTGGGTCTTATTTTGGTCCAATGACAATGCAGAGTGTTCTGCTAGGCGTTGGTAGGTGGTTATGGGGTCCTCCTAGGTTTATCGATTGTTTGGCTTATAAACATTTCGAGTAATTTAGTTGCTGTGGTGTGTCCTTTATTTCCTATTTGTTCTCATAAATGGTTGATTTAAGGAAGTATTCTGACTTTGGGCAAGACTAAGGAAGTCTCTTACCGATTATGTATATCCATATTATGCGAACAAAGGATGATAATAAGGACTTGTTTGTAGTTTTTGGCATAAATATCAAGTGTTACAGGGAGACTTGGTTTATAGCAGTCCGACAAACTTTTCTCTGATAGGGCGTTTTGTCTGCTCGATTTCACCTCTACCTTAGGGATCTACTTCATATGGGACTACCAAGCTCGTTTTTATTCTATGATGTACTACCGCTGGCGCCTCTTCTCTCTTGAGCAAATCACTTCTCTTCGGCATGTACGTAGGCGTAACCGAAAGTCCACCCGTCTGCTTTGATTTCCCTCTCATCATGTGCTTGACCTAGGAGCAAAACCAACTTTTGGGACTAAATCTGATCCCACTGTGTAGATTTTACTTCCAAAGGGCAGTTTTTGAGATTGTATTTCTGCAAGCCTTTTGTTTTAATTAAGCCCTTATGTCTCGTGCAGGCCAACATTCTTCGCATGAACTTACGTACAACGGGTCATTTTTAAATTAAAACACCTATGGGGCCAGTTGTTTATAAGCAGCTCGCTTACTTAATTACGAATATCATGTATCAGGCACAGATGTTTCACTTCAATAGGCACGGGTTTGATTATTTATTTTGTGGCGCTATATTTTGCCCGTGCACTCTTATGGGTTCCGCTTATATTTTACCACCGCTGACTATATTTTCCGTGGCCATTAATAATTTTTTATTTTAGAACTCAATGGCGCCAAACGACTCTGAGTAAGTCAGTTACCCCTCTTTAATAGTTTAGATATCAGTGGTACCAGTCCGACTCGACCGTTTTCGTCTCAGTCATGCGCAAGGGTATTGACCCAGCCACTCTTCGTGTCACTTTCATCGAGGACGCAGTAAACAGTCCTTCACTAACTCACAGTTTGTTTTATATTCTCTTAGGTTGCAATCCACATAAATAACGAACTTGTCAATCAACTTAACCTTGCTCACAAAATTGATCCCAGCAAATCCTCATACAAATGTACGCCTATGAAGATTGAACTCAAACTGGCAAAAACCGTAAGCTCAAATTGGGGCTGCTTAGAGGGGGCCGATCCTGCGTCGTCGCTCAATGAAATCGGTAGGTTGTCCTCGACAAATGCTTGTTTATACGAATTGTCGCCCTTCGGCTGATGGTTATTTCTCATATCACATGTGTTCACTAGTAGGACTCACCAAAAATGTACATTTAATTGCTGCAAGCAATCCCGGAATCAATTGCATTTGTACGCCGTGGTTTGCGCCTTGAAAAGTTGCGTTATTGAAGGAAAGCATGTACAGAAATGGCATGTGAGGTTTGATCTTCTCTGAGTTCCACAATTCCCCACTGTTTTTCTCTGATGCTCCCCAGTTCACGGGGTGCATTTGCTAGTTCTTTCAGTTTGATTCTCAAACTTTACCAATTGACTCTATCAAGCCTGTTTGAGGGAAATATCTTTACAGTTTACGAATGACAGTATTCTTGGCCAAAATGTGTCTGTCACAAATGGAACTTGTACTAGATCAGTCTGCGCTGACTCGTAATATTTTGCTTGGCCTGAGTTGCAGTGGAGTAGATCAAAAGGTATTCCTTCTGTGTTCCCCGAGAGCGGCACGAGGTGCGAAATGGGGTTGTGGTCTGCTGTTTAATCATACATGGAAATTACTTTCGTGGGCTGCTATAACACCTGTCACACTTGGGTCTATGCTGTCGCATAATGTACAACGACAACAAGCACATGTGATCACACAACCTTATTAAGGCATCTTAAATGAGTTCTGTCTTCTGCGGCCTTGAATTTAAGGGAGCTTGGAGCATTAGATTTCCCATGGGTTCCAACCTAAGTGCTTCATTCGTCTCATCCTTGGCTGGTTTCTAGTGGCAACCGACTTTTATATTCCGGCGACATAGCCTAAAAATTTAGCGCACTGGGAACCAGATGTCCAGAGCATATTGTGGTTCGCGACTAGTTGATTAGCCATTGATTTAATTTGAGCCATATGGATGTTATCTTGCGCTAGTGATTTGTGTAGTTGCAAGTCATCTCACCTCCCCTGGCGTGTCTGAGTAGTGTGGCGCTCCTTTCAGCACCGCGGTCGGACCTGTTTTACCCGTAAGACGCGTATCGTGCATCGTATTTTGTCAACTCGACTTTTCGCGTGGGCGTGCGAGCTTCTGTTGTGAACCTCTTTTTTTTCCACATGACTAATAATGATACGCACTTGGAGTTGGCCAGGTTCATTTTTTTACGTTCAGTTAATTTTATTATTTAATACTAGCAACGTGTGCTTATTTTGAATCCGAATTCTACCAGTGTTATATTTGCTGTACGAAACGCGTTAGAACTAATCACAACGATTTATAAATAGAAACATCGCATCGTCTATAGTTTACCCTACTTTTTCACTCAAGTTTTTGGCTTTTTGTGGATGGAAATGAATGATCTGCCATAGTAATTATTTGAGTAATTTCAGAACCTGAGGCGGTGGTTTTGCTGTAGATGGCAAAGAGGAGGCTGCAGTACTCTGAAGTATTTGTATTTAGCAGCTTTGCAGCCTGTGAGGTGGGCGGCGAATAAGTCTGGGATCCACGCACTGCCTAACTGTAGCGTAATTTGTTTTCTAAAAGGTTTCTTCGCCGTTTTTGGCTGAGAGTTGTTGAGAATGTCCCAACAGGTGGTGGTTTTTTCCGATCTTACAAAAGTTTTCGATCAAAAGATGCTCTGATTATTCCTCCTACTGTGGGTCTTTCGCCCTACTCCAAGCTTAAACAGAGGCCATACGCGATAGTTCAGCCTCACCACACATAGACCACCGTTCACTCCGTCTTCCAAAAGGTTGGTCTATATGACTCTTCAGCATTCTCTGAGTAGGTCTAGGTTTAACGGGGTCCCAGTGCTGTACTTTTGCGGCCTGCGGTAAAAGTTTTGATTGTAAATAAACTGCTTTTCTGTTCGATACCTTTTGGGATGGTGATACCTGCGTGGGTGGTCAATGGGAGGCATTATTTATTCCAGATTAATGCGGTTTTTTTGTCGACACGTATTAGGTGAACATTTGTAGTAGCCGTTTAATGGTTATAGATAAATCTTCAAAATGGTTGAATTGAAATAGTAATATACAGATAGGACATTTTAGTGTGCGCCCACTCAAATGTCAATTGAAATTTAATAAAAAAAGTTGGTTGATTATCGGCAGAGTAAATTTAAAAATGAATACTTTTCATCTGTTGGAAATATCCTCACCAAATGCATATTTGGAAATCCTCCGTTCATTTTCTGCATAGTGACCTGTTCCCCTCATAGGTAGGAATGCGAATGAAGTTTTTGCGAAACTCAATGTTTCCTGTAATGACCCGACGAAGCCATTTTTACGTGGTGTTATTGCAAAATGGTCTTTGTGCTACCCTTTTTCCGTTGCTTTGGTCATTTTTTATTAAGGCCCAGAAGATACTGCAGTTCGGGACTTCAACTGTGGTGCAGTTTTACGGCTAGTTTTTGAAGTGATATCATAAGTGTTCAAAGGCCAAACTCGCTTTGTTCAAAGACTCAAATGCTATAGTTTATGGTACTAAAGTGGATTTGAATCGGTTCTGCATCTGAACAGATATCGGTCGATGATTCAATTTTAATCTAATGCTTTCATTCTGTATTTGTTGGGTTGATTACTGCTAAAAATATCGTTTTTCGACCTCACTGTTTAAAAACACACGAGGTCGTTCTCACTTTCCGTAGATTCACGACTCAATTTAGAAGTCTGCTTTGGAGATATCCGATCTCTTTAACGCACTAATTCTATTGTTCTTTTGAAAAAGGTTATTTAGGCAAATCTTTATGTTTTGATCATGCTCCGTCTGCTTTGTCAATGGATCATGCGCGTCCCATAATGCCATTGACAAAGACAACTGTGCGTACGGCAGTTCAGCGGTCACATTCCTTTTGAAATGGCAGTGTTTATTGCATCTAATGTTCGTCGTACTTTCACGCTCAAATTTACGCAACCATCTGTTGCAAGAATGCCAAATAAAGGTGCCCGGAGTGCTTATGGGCACTGCCTCTTTACATTCGTATGCGATTGGTGTATTTGCAAGTCTAATATGTATGCAGAATGAGGAGGTTCATTGAGTCTCCATCTTCAGTATTCTCATGGAACGCATCAATGTGTGGTTTTGTTTATATCTTGGCTACATTTCGGAGATTTGCGAGTTCAAGTTTGTGCTACTCCGTCGATGTCAGTATTAATTACTTGCAAAGGCCTTTTGCATTAAATTTTTTTTCAAGAAATATGTAAACGTTTCCCTTTAGTGTTGGACCTCATTTGATCACCAATATCGTCCGAGAGTTTGGTAAGGAGCATAAAGTGTTTAAGATCTTGGTGATTATAAAACTAACCCTCTTACGAGTTTTTTATCTTGATCAGTTTAACCCATTTAGTACTCTATTGCGATTTTCCTTCAAACAATTAAGAAAGCCCACCACCATGTGCTACTGACCTTTTTTCGCATAATCGGACTCATTTTGTTCCCAAAGGATTCTATTTTGAAGTACCGAAGCATTACGTATGTTTCAATAAGTCACACATTATTTACAATTTTCTTTCAGATATGTCTGTGTCGAGTAAGGATGGAGATAAACCGAAGAGGGTCAACAAGACCTATCATGACTGGGATGCCGTGGCTAAGGAGGCGGACGAAATTGAAGAAGGAGACCCCTTGAACAACCTTTTCCAGAAGATATTCAAGGATGCCAACGATGACACCAGGCGCGCTATGATTAAGAGCTTTGTAAGTGCATAGCTCTCAAACGTACCGTTTCAAACTCGTTAGTGTTCATTCTCACTTTTGCTTTTACCTTCACGACCAATTGAGAAACTTTTTTGCCACGTTTTTGTTATTCATCATAGCCCCCAATAAGGTCTATTTTGGAGGTAACATGAAAATCTCTAGTTTTAAAAAGTGGTATAATCTTTTCCTTGTACCTTCCGTACAAGCGTTGTTTGTGGCAGTGTAAACTGGTTTTCCATCCATCGACATTTTCACGTATTTCGGCTTCCTTTAGGAGGTCGGGCTGTTTTTACAGAAAGGGCGAAGTTATATCGCTACCACTCTTGTACAACCAGGCAGCTATTTCGTTATTGAGTTACTCACTAACCTAACTTGATCTAGCTCTGTAATTAACCTGAGTGATCCGGAAAAAAATCGCTCATTCATTTCGGTTTCCTAAATGGTGTCAGCACTGTATGATGCTTAAGGCCACATGGAACTACCTTGTGTTTATCTGACGTGATGAATTACTGAAGAAATTTTTGAGTTAAACGTTGCTTAACCGGGCGTTTTAAATCGTTCGTGATCAACTTTTTGATAGAGTAGTCATACTTTTGTTGTTGTGTGTGTTCAGGTCAAGGAATTCTTTTTTCCGGTCGATATTGCTATTTTAAGCCTCTTATTGTCTTTTTACAGACTGAATCCAATGGAACAGTTCTGAGCACAAACTGGGACGAGGTCGGTAAAGGGAAAGTTGAGATGAAGCCTCCAGATGGCATGGAATATAAGGAATATCCCAAATAAGGATACAACACCAAGTTTTCCTTGTCTGGTGTATTTACTCTGAAAAGGTTCGTTTTTAATTAATATTACGATATTCTGCACCCGACGTTAGGTGTCTTCATTTACTATGGAGCGTTGTGGAATTTTCAAAGTGAGATTATTTTGCTTCCACGCTCAAGGAAATGAGTTTGTGCTTTGAATTTAAATGAAAAAAATGCTAAGCTCAGTATCTATTGGGGGGATAATTGCTGGAAAAGTAGAAAGCTAGCTTAACAAAACGAAAAGTTGGCGGTTAACTTTTCGAGTTATTTAGATGCTATGGCATCTGAGGAGTAGTTAGGGGCAATTTTAATTACGATCAGAGCAAATTTATGCACCCAATTCGTTTTAAGGGCAGTAGGGTTAGAGAAATAAGATTTCTGATGTCCGCATATTTATGTTATGGGTACATTTTTGCAGCGTGCAGTTTTGATTAATCGGAGGTAATACTTGCTCGTTGCACATCCAAGTGCTGTTTGCACGCCTTGAGTGTTATATTAAACGTCTCAGGAAGTATCCAGTATGGTCTTTATCAGGAGTCATTGAATTTGTACCGCCACCAAAAGGCATTGGGGTAATTAAATGATTTTCGAAGCTAACTGAGTACTGTTATTTTCCACTTTAAAAGTGGCTAAACTATATCTGTAATATGAGCGAAGTCTTAACTGAGGTGAGATGCTGCGATCATTCATGAGTTCAAAGAATTTTTCAACAAGGCATAAATTTTGGGGATAGGTAGAGTTGCACTGAAAACAGCCCATTGGCGGCTCTACTGGTTCACTGAGGGCTTCGACTGTGGATTGAGTAATATAGATCTTGGGGGGTGATCTGAGTGCCTCGGCGTGGAATTTTTCTCAGGACGAGTAAGGGTTGAAGGTGGACATTTTTTTTGTGGGGTTCTCAATTCAATTGGGGTCAAACTGTCTCTTGAAGGAGGGCTATGAAACCAATAATCTTTCGTAAATAACGGGAATGAAAAGTGGAGGAATCAGAAGGGTGCTTATTATCTTCGTGTATTTACAGTGTATTCATATTTTGCGTTTTTCGTGCAAAAAGGGCGCATAATCGGAATCGTTATATCGCAGGATATGGGAGTAGAACCTCGGCGCTTTTGGCGCGCTTCTATGTTGTCGATGATGCAGTATCAAGACGTCTACCAGCATGTTTCGGTTGAGCACTATCCGAGCATAATTTCTTTAGTCTACTGAATTACTTACCCTCCAGTAACGTCTTTATCTTGAGAGTTGAGGTTAATTTGGGTTTAGATTGCAGTTACTTTTCTCCTTGGGTCACAGTTCCTGCAGGACCGGAAAATTAAGTGCTCATTTAAACTTGAAGTCCACTAGATTGAAACAAGGCAACACGTCTTGGTGCACGATGTGTTGCGTTCTAAAAGTCAACACTTTTTCAGTTTACAACCTTTAGAATGGTGCTCAGATATAATTAGTGAATCGCAGGTTTTCCTCTGTTTACAAGAACTAGATGTGTGACGCTACTAGCATTGTGCTGTTCTCGGCCAGTGAATAGTGCGATCAATCGTTGCGCCAGCCGAACCTTTAATTGACAGCGTTTATTTGAAAAGAGCTTTCACCCATCAGTAAACTTTGTCGACTAACTTCAGCTTTATTCGCTGCAAAGCGTGAATGGGAGAGGCAGACCTCTCACTGGATGTAGCGGTCAGCGCAAAGACGACTACGCAAGATTCAGCCCTGTACACACCTACACACTCCCTCATGCACCCCAATTGCCAATCAGGAAAGTCACTGCATGCAATGTTTTCGCTGATGCAGCACTTAAGACCGCTTACTTGCGATTTAATCTTGTACCTCTACAGCAACCAGCAGCAAAGTATGCTTAACTTGTTTCTTTAATATGTAGATCTTTAAAGTGATGGTTGGCCACTGACAGTGCAGGCCGTGAGAGCTTCCTCAGTGTATTAAATAGCTTGAGCTTGTCGTTTTGGAGAAAAGCCATTATCTATCTGGGTCTCAAAAAGCTGCCTACCGCAAAGCAAACACTGTATTTTATTTTAAAAGAAATGACAAAAACGCTTTTTGATAAATCTCACGTCTAAGAGGGTGGGCTACTTAAGTGGACTTGGGTATAATTAAACGGCTTGCAACTGGTTAGTTCCTCCCAAACGCCCGGCCCCATTTTGACGGCTCAGCACCAGCCAGGTGCGGTCGCTGACACCTGTTTGGAAGTCTTTGAAAATAAAGTAGACGCTCAGTTTTTGCCTTTTGATTTCAAATGGAAAAAAACTTCACGCGCTTACATCACAAGCCAGTGCCTGCGTAGGTGTTTATCACCTCGTGATGATAATTCAATAATTTCCTCCTACGTGATCTTTATGAAAAATGTAGGTTTGGAGCTCGTAGCTAGGCTCGACCTTGTAATTGGGGCCCCTTCAATCTAATAAAGGCCGCGCTTCGCACCATCCTTCGTGCTTCTCGGTATGCTTTACTGATTCATTCTCACTCCATTTGACAGAATTCATTTTTACGAAACTTAGGATAATCGTGTTGGCTCAATAAAGCAGTTTAAGTCAAAACCCGGTGGCAAAATGAAAGTAACTAACATTGACAATCAACCATTATGCATGACACGTTATTCCATGGTTTAAATACTCTATTTTCAACAAACCGAGGAGTCTAGGAGTTTACTGATGTCACAAGGTTGCTGTAGTTTTTTTAATGAGAGCCTACAGCTGACCTTCAAACTTTAAGGATCTGACAGCGCAATCGCTTTCTTTAATCGAGGATGGCGATTTATCATTTGTGCTACCTAAACACTAAGTGCGAATGCACTTTGAGGAGAACATACTCAGGATTGCAAATACCTCTGGGTACTCAGGGATGAACAATTTTTACTTTTCTTCCTGCGTTAAATAAGCTTTCGGTGCATTTAAATGCCTTATGGGGTCGTGTGCACGAATATTATACAATGCCGTATAACTCAAATGTGACGCAGTTGACTAATGCGACTGGCTTTCTTACAGGGGCATTCGACTAGGCTGAAGGAAGCTTAGTTTTCCTCCAAAGTTGCTAAGCTGATCAGCACTGGGTTCGTGAGCAAACCAGCAGTCGTGTGGCTCATGGGCATGGGCTACTGAGCGTGGATAGGCTGTGTTCGTGGTCGGGACCTAAGCGTTCTAAAGTGAACCCAACGCGTCTGTTAGCGAGGGCCAATCATCCCTTTCATGTGACACTGCAAATGCTCCACTTTACTCTGTCGGGGCTTCGGAGCAAGCACTCTGACTTTAAGAGATCGGCACTTGCAGCGTGATACTACGACCCTTTAATTGTTAAACAGTAGGCAAGGAAATTGCAGGAAATTTTACGGAATTTCGTTTGTATGGTTGCGGCGAAGCCTTCAATAATTGGTTTCAAACCATTTATTTGCGAATGAATGCTTTTCAAACAGTCTCTCGGATCGCTTTCCATGTTTTAAGCATATAATGCGCACCACCGTAGAAACTTAGATTCAAGCATTTGGGATGCCGGCGAACCAGTATAGTCTTTGAAGCCATCGGGAAACACTCGCTCAGCAGGCACGAAATGATGAAGTTAGGCTGCTTTCTGAAAGACTTTTTTGTTAACATCAAAATACCTAAAGTCAATTGAATAATTTGGAAAAGGGATTGCAGTGCAGTTCAAAGTTATTTTGCGATCTTCAGAGCACAGTGTATGATAGAGCTGTAGAAAGTTAGTTCAGACTTTGAAGAAAAATAGATAATCTGTGTAATTGGGAAAAAAAGGTATTCAGGGGCTGGATACAAGAGAGTAGTTTCATAAAAAAATTTAAGGAAAATGCATTACCTGTTGTAAGGTTGTGCTGTTGGAGGGATCGTAAAACCACTGAAAGAGAATGAATTGTTATATTTGGTGCCCCTAGTTTAGGCACCCTTCATAGGGAGGTGGCAACAAGCCAGAAATTCAGTTCCCTTACAACGAACACAGTGTAGCTGTTAATTTATGCTGTAAACTACTAAAAAACATATTTCCAGCAGAACTGTGGCCAAATTCGAGTTGTAAACCAACAGATGGGAGAAAATTTATTGCAGATACCGGGTCTGGAACATTACAGTGGAACATAAATGCCGGTGCGTTTGGTAGGATCGGCAAGAGAACAGCGATTCACGAACCATTTTTTCTAGCGTAATGAAAAGAGCATTGTTGATTTATATAACAGGACGGAAAGTACATCGCAGAAAAGCATTTTAAAACTGTATTGGAATGGACGGTTCAACAACTAAACAACCACTTTGTCGATTCAGCGATAGACTCGGTGTTTACCAAAGTGTTTGGCTCAGCCAATGGGAACAACTATTCAACTATGGCAGGAGATCATCAATCATAGCAACAGCTTTTCAATTGTTTCATGGAGGTGTGTACCGAGCAAAGATAATTTTTTATTGGCTAGTAACGAATCTGGTGTGTACAGAATGATTAATAATTGCGGGTGATTTATTTAGTATGATTGATTTAAAAGACCTGCTAAATGCCTCATTGAAATGATGCAATGTAACGTAAAGGGAACCATCATTTCAAACAAATTTTCCGCACGCAGTGTAAGGAAATGAGAGCTTAAAGTACTCTGAAATCAACCTTGTGACAAAATTGCAAGTTTTCTCAGGTTTGATCTGAAAGTGGCCATGAAGTGCACACCTACCTGGGGTAGTTGCATCTTCTTAATTGTCCCGCCATGTCCTTAAACGCTGCCCACTGAAAACCATGTTACTGTGCCCCCTGAATCGTCCACTTGCGGCTATAAATAGACCGCGACGTCTTTGCCCGTTATAACAGCACTGCTCGCTGTCGCTGCACCGATGATAATAATAACGTGATTTGCAAGCATTCCTTATCACATGATTCTTGGCGTCTAAATTTCATGCCTCCGGAGGGCGGAATGGCATGTCCATGCTAAATAACTTCATGACTGCGTCACAGGGTTATCAATATCCCAGTGAATTAGTAATGAGCGCTTATTATTCGTTTGCACAATTGCTAACGAGAAAACAGTGAAGTTTATATCCTCCTTCCTTGGAAGTATGCAAGATAAGTTTAGTTTTACTCGAAGTTGGCTCATTTAACAAATGCATAAAAGCAAATGTTGGTGGCAAGTCGAATAGCATGCAGGAGGCACTATTAGGTTTGAAGCTATTTAAATACAGTAAAGGCAGTACCTTGTGTAAAAGCTTGTGCTTTGTTCAGGCCAAATAATGAACGTCTAGGATTGACTTTGTCTGTTCTACCTACCTCTCTTCCTTCAAGTCCATAAATTATGCACCCAATCTCTTCCTCCACGTTGTCTAATTTGCTTGAGGTACTTGCCAGTGAAACCCTTTTCGGTAATGTTCAACAAAGTGGTGGTGGTTGAGAGATCTTAAAATGCCCACATAGGGATGCACGAACATACAGTGAATCCTACTGAGATAAAACTGAGGCTGTGGTTGTGTAAACGATGCAAGGAGCCTGTTAGAAGTCAAGCAAGAATTATTCCTCTGCAATTTTCGGTCACAATAAGGACCAGATAGACGCAAACCAATTCATATTCGATAGGAATGGGATGTGAAAGAGCATTGAAGATAACAGTGATGAAGGCACTGAGCTGGGTGTTGTTCAGTGCTAAAAGTGCTAAACTTAAACTTACTTTTACCTTGCATCTACCTATTAACTATTGCAATTTGACTCAAACAGAAGTTTCTGTCACAAATTTAAAACGTGGAGGGCTCATAATGCTTTTAGACAGTGGTAAAGTAGTTTCTTATGAGATATATAAAGGAGCCTCGTCGTTCCAAAGCTGTGGTTCCAAAAGTCAATCTGACCTATGATACACGATGACTAATGTCCCGCATAGCACGCAATGGGGAAACTAAGACGAATGCAGAAATCGTGGAAATGTGCTTACTTGGCTTCATGGTCATTGTACTCACTAGAAAAATAAAAAACTGGCAAATCGGCAAGGGAAGGACTAGATAACCTAGGGGAGCAATTTTCAGGTGAAATGTTGTTATGCACCAGCGGCCAAGAAATTTCGAGCCCCATTGCGCCTTGCTGAAATGTATACTGACCAACATTAGTAGCATACACTAGCTATTAGTGAACCTTGTCTATTGATGGCTTGAGAACGTTGTTCCCATTAAATTTGCGTAGAAGGGCCATAAAGCGGTGCAGTATAAATTTTCTTGTAAATCCACTCTGAAAACATGCAGGTTGATGGGACTTCAGTGTCGACAATGATTACAATGCAGTCGTGATTTACTGACATCAGTGCCATCGAAGCGGAACATTCAACTATTCCGTATCACACCATCATCAACCATAAGACTAGACCACCTTCTATTTGCGAAAATCATCGCAAACTATATAAGTAATTTGTAGATCAAAGCATCGTTTGAGATGGAGAGGTGTAGAGTACCGGATATGAAGCATAAAAGCACGCCCATTCCTAAACAAGCTTCTTTATTAATTTGTCCGTTAAATTAAATTTGGCCTTAGTATTTTGGTACTCTATTGAGGGTATGAAGAGTATTTGTGAAAGAGTATTTGTGACGCATTCCCAAACGGACGAAGATGCAGCGCCTGACTGCACCGCTCGAAGTGCTTCAATAAGTGCCATAAAATACGCGAAACCATGAGCAGTCAAAATAGCATAGTGGAATTTGGATGGAAGTTGAGCATCACCATTCTGAGGCTATTTAAGTGACGGTAGCTTTTGTCGTCTAAAACTTTGGTACACAGCCATACTTAGCATGCATTTGGGTTTTGTGGCAAGTGGCATTGGATAAGTAATCGTTTTTCATTTGTCATTTTGGAAAAATAAAAGTAAAAAGTTCAGAAAAATACTAATAGCTATTTGTGTTTTCCACAAATTGTTCGATTTTAGGAGAACTGCAATGATTAATGCTCAGTTGAAAAATGATTAGGTGAAACTCAATTCTGCTGCTGGACCTTCATTTATAACTTCGCCTATGCACGAATTTGATAATGATAACTGAAAATCCCCTTATCACAGTCATACTGGACAATTATACCCTTGTTCTCCCAGCTCGCCCACAGCTGAAGGTACTTGTATCATTGCGGACTGGCAATCGCATATGTTTACGTTCGACCGGCCCCCCAAAAGCATGCATTTTTTCCAAACAATTCCGCTGATGTATTTTACCCACATATTTTGCACCTTCCACCAAAAAGATAGCAGAAGGAAGTGACTGCTGATTTAGCGAACTCCTTCGACACGAAACTAAAGTGTTGATTGTATACTTCAAATTAAGGGAAGAGCTTTACTACCAGATGACGCACTGTCACAGAGAAGAAACCAACCCAAGGGTTCCGACTGTCAGCTGGAAGGTATTTAAATCAGCTTCAATTAGAGTCTGACCCTTCGTTATTGTTTTTTTACGACTATGACATGCATCCAACCGTTCTCTCGAGCGATTTTCTCGACTGCTGATACTGATGTAATTTCTTTGAAATTCTACGCTTATTTTATTGATGCATTAAGATATTAAGGAAATTTTTCAACAAACTCTTTGTTACCGTACCCCAAATAAACTCTACCTCAAGAGCATTTTTAAAACGGCCAATGAGGGGCATAAAGGTCTCATCTTATTGAAACAGTATGCCAATCAAATGCTGAGTGCTCCCTTATTTGCCTGTTAGATAGTTGTTTCGAGATTGATGACATAGTATACACAAACCCCTCGGTGCAATTGCTCATCAGTGGTCAAAATAGTTGTGCCTGAATAGCGTTCTGATTTTTCCTAGACATACTTTAAGAAACAAGTTGGCAAAATTTATCGTGTAGTGGATTCCGCCTTCGAGGCAAGAATATTCAAACGTTGATTTGTATGGATGCAATCACAAAACTCTGGCGTTGAAGGCATGATACCATGATATAAACCTGTGTATTATTCAGACACTGGAGTCATTTTAGTGAATTGGATGTGCTTTTTGATGGACCAATGTCGGTAAGTTGAGAAGAAGCATCTTTCGCTTAGTGCACCGAAGGTTTGAATCGTCGTCAAGATGTTATTGAATGGTGTCAAAGCGTGGAGCGTTTGAACACGCCCTCGTTTTGACTGACCCCACAATATTTTTCCAAAAGAAACATCCAACTTTCCCACAGCAGGGGTGAAAGGAGGGAAGAGGAAGTTTTGGTGATAACCTAAAGCCAATTATCCAGATAAGGCATTCTGACTTAAAATGAAGGGCTCCACATTACTCATTGAGGAGTCATTGGTCTTTTCACTTTACCATTTGCAAAATTAATTTTCTGCCAGTAACATTTACCTAGTAAAAAGATAGGCAGTTTTGTTCTAGTGTGAAGAGGACTTACTCGGAGAGCCAAAGTGACTTGAGTTTAATTGCAAAGCTGTGTCTTTGGGTGTTTCTAAGCCAGTGGTCTGCAACATACCGCTACGCATCCAACAATTGTTGTGCGATGCGGCTACTGAGGGGTGCCGGCAATGTACCATTGCTGGGGTTTGGCACATCTGATTATGTCAGTAGCCCCTAAGCCCTTCCATAAACAAGCTCTACCCGAGAATTGCGTCCTCCTTCTTCTTTAGAGAGGTCTGGAAGCAATGCAGACCGTTCCCATCCCAACTATGAGAGGATCATGGTTGTGCTTGTGGCTGTGCTACTCATCCAAGGTCCCTGCTTTTCAAACTGAAAGTACACAGCCCCCAACCTCTTGTCTTATATAGCCGTTAGGTCAACGAAAAATTTCTCACATTATGTTGTGTCGAAGGGTAAAAGAATGCGGCTAACGAGGAATTCTGCACTTGGAGGAATACAATACCTCTAATTGACATCTTTATGCAGACACCAATGGTGCCAATTTTGGCTGATCAAAAAGATGAATTGGATTCTCTGCTATTACTATGTCAGAAGTGCCAAGACCGTTTCCTTAATTATCCTCTCTAGGCACAGAATATGTGTTGAAAGCTAGTGTATATGCACTTCTAAACTGTGAGATAGATGACATAGATCAAGCAAACGTAAGATCGTATGTTTTGAGGTATTTATTCCTTGCGTTGGAGCACAATTTTGTGCACCAAATGACCGAAACTTAAGAAAATACGAAAATCCAAAGGCTACATGCGAAAGATGCCAGGCTATTCAAGGAGTCAGCTTCAAGAAGACGGTCTTGATACTAAAAACACTTAAGCAGTTGAAGAATAGTTGGGAGGCTTAGAAAGGCTACTTTAAGTAGGGGCAATGCATTAAAAAAACGGTGTTGCGTAAATTCAGTCTTTTTATTACTCAAGCAGAAGCATCCCTACAAAATGCTTTTATAACTTTTAATAAATGTTAGTGATGTGTGTGAGCCAATTCTTACCTAGAAGTCGCAACGCCGAATTTTGGAACAAGTGCACACCTCGATCAAAATTAAGCACCAAAAGCAATGGATACAATTGTGTGTTTAGTGGAATCGGTAAGAAAGAATGACTTGTTTTGATCCTCTCACATTGCAAAGTACTTAAGCACTCTTTGGAAAAAATTTAGGCAATTTTCGAGTTTCCGTATACTATAATAGATCTACCTTTCAACCTTTCAAACAAACAACCACATGCTGGATAACTCCACTCCAGTGACCTCAGGATGACGGTAAGCGTGGGTTCATGGGATCAACCTACCAATCACTGACCCATGTTAATTTAAATAAAGTTGATGATTCTCAGTTGATGTTGCCAGTTTGGAAATGAAGAGAGTTGGTGACTCCACATGCAGACCTTAGAGAGCAGTCGACCTTATTTGTGCCTGCCTCGCAGCAGTTCTCTAAGCAGCAGATGTAGCTGTAGTCCATTCCCTATTGAGGATACTACTGACACCTAGAGAAGAACGTAGTGCTTATCTTTGTCTGGTAGGTTGAGTATCACAGAGGTCGTATAATTTCCGGACAACTTTCACTTGCAAGCAGGCTCACAAATGTCAAAGCCTACCCATCACCACATCCGTCTTCTTTGAATGAATTTCTATGAGGCACCTTAGCATCCCTACCACTATCAAAGGCTATTTTTGCACTTGGCAATTAATCTGGTTTATTAAGTGATGGATATATTTAAACTTTAAATAACATTAATGGGAGCAGCTAATCAACCGCTTTCTGGGAGGAGAGTGGTTAAATGAATATGCTTAATCCTGTCTGCTGGTAGCGCAATGTTATTTGTAGGCTATCAACTAACATATGTCCATATAATATTATTCTTTCAGCAATCACTTTACCAAATGTATTGCTCTAAAGATTCTCCCTAATCGGCACTGTGATAATGTCTGAAATGGAAAATTATAACAGCTGCCACATTAACGTAACTTAAAGCAATCACGAAATATTACTTCACTTAAAATATGCCTTATTTTTGAAATGGTTTGCCCATTTGTATACAATTTGGGTTGAATGAATCCAACTTACCCCTCACCACCCCTTCACCACATTTTAGGACATCCTTCATTGTCATCACCGCCAATTCGCTTCAACGACTCCAAGAGTTACAAAGAGGCTAACATTGCCGTCTGGTGGACAATTGTGAAGGCCTAGTGAATGTAGCCCAGAATAGACGTAAAGGATCTTCAATTGGGCTCAGTAACCGCCTTGGGGATGGGCGAATTTATCAGAAAAGAAAAGTGTTTGGTGTGTGGTTATCATTTTGCATTTTATTGCCTCCTTTTTCTGCATGAAATATGATAGGCAATCGGTCTTGCTTCCGACGCATGCTAACCTAGGAAGCTCTAGTTGCTAACAAAGCTGTATCCCGGTTTGAATCACCTACTGTACCATTATTAGGGTTTGCGTTCATTCTCTTGCAAAACAAAACAATCACAAAAAAGGCGTGGCTCGTTGTATACGTTGTTTGAATACCCTTTATTTCTTACCACCATCTAATTACTGGCAGCTAAGACGTAAGTTGCACTATCAAAAGGGGCTGCTTTCTGGTACTGAATCATTGCTAGCTAAATAAAGAGATGCTTTAAGTTACTAGCATTTGGCGAATTCTTCTGCATAGAAATTTGACTTCAACCTTCAACCTTTTTCATAGTTTTTCACTAAAAGTTAAGTTCATGTGATGAAAATGGCAGACGACAACCGCTGCGATCCAGTATGGACACTAAGTGAACTCGACTGCTCGATTAGGTTTATTGTGAACGAATTTAATAAAATAGCGTTGTAACAGCGGCTTCTACTACTTGCGACCTTTTAGATATCATGGAAGACTGGGAATCATCATTCTAGCTTTTTATGCAAATACATTCGAAGCGTACCTTTGACCTTAAAATCGTGGGAATAATTCTTCCAAACCTTCAAGCATCCCCTCAAAGGTCAACTCAGTGGACTGTGCGCCCCAAATCCATCTCCTTCGACTGCCTTTATACTTGCAGCGGTTGGAAAGTCACCTACCTTCAAAACGCTGTCCCGGTTTTCAGTGTCGAAGTGCTATATGTTTTACCACAAAGACTACATTCTAATGTAAATTAAGAGAGCCCAAAATTACGCATAAATTTTATTACTGAACAGATAAGTAAGCGATTGAAGTGAATGGGACGCGTTTAAGGGTAAAGAATGAGCGAGAGGGTCCTCCACTTATTTTAAATGCGCAAAAGATCAAAATAGCTACGTATGGGAGGCATCTTGAAGACAAATGGAAAATAAATCTAACGTCGCCATTGTCGAATGTATACTTCACAAACAGTATGTGAGACTTTATTATTGAAGAATAACTAATTCAGATTGATTGGCGATGAAGGCAAAATGATTCAGCTGTCCATTTATCCGGATGAAAACGAAAATGTGTTTACATAGGTACATACATACAAGTGTAAGAAAATATGTTTGCCCAGTGGCTGCCAGAAACGAGGCAAAAGAAAGAAAAAGGGGCGTTCAAAACAGCTTATATAAGTTATTAATAATCAGATAGTAAGAATCTTCGAATCTATGAGCAACGAGCCGCCCAGCGGCCTTTTTGGTCTAAGGACTTTGTTCGTGCCAGCCCTCTTTCAAGATAAGATAAGGCAGCCGCACAGAAAAGCACAAGTAGGCATCTTCAAAAAAGGGTCTAGCCGCTTTACTGTGGTGGAGGAGGAGGTGGAGGGGGTGGTGGAGGCTGCGGTTGGTACATGCTATACGATTCGCTTTGGCTATAGCTGGTATCACTGCTGGCACCGCTCAGCTCGATCTGCTGGAACGATGCCTGACTCTGCAATCCAGATGATAGGGCAGGCTGTAAGGACTGTTGGGGTGTCAGGGATTTGCGAAGTTGGTACTTGGTGCTTGGTCTCCGTCCGCGCGTACTCGTGCTGGGCCGTGGATTTGTGTGAGTTTTCACGTGGCGCGAGCGTTCGTCAGAGCGTGCAAAGCAGCGCTCACAGTACTGACAAGGATAGGGCTTCTCTCCCGTGTGCGTCCGTCTGTGCGTAATCAGGTGGTCACTGCGTGTGAAGCCCTTGTCACATATATTGCATGTGTACGGCCGGACGTCACTATGCGTTCGCTGGTGCCTCTTCAATTCATCCACACGAGCAAAGCGCTTCTCACAGCCCTCCGCGTTACAGACGAATTGCTTTTCCTTTGATACAGTTGATGTTGAGGGTGTAGGTAGGCTGCGTCGAGGGCGAATGGTGAGGCTAGAGCAACTAGAGCGTCGTATTTCACCAGGCAATTCAAAGGATTCTTGTTTGATAAAGGAGTAGCCTGGAGTCACCACTTGGTCTGTCGCAGCAGCTGGAGGATGAGTACTGCTGCCTTTGCTGAATGGTGAAACATCACAGCAGGAAAGCGTTTGCGGTACACTGACACTGCGGCGATTGACGAGAACTTCAAGGCGCTCACAGGACGAGGAGGACTGATCAAAGCTTGCGTGTGTTCCCAGTCGCATTGGCTGCAAAGGCGTATAGACAGGAGTAGAGGTGGGATTATTTGTCGAAAGAAGGGGATTTTCTGCGTGCAAAACGGGCTGAGGATTTGCGTCCGATACTCCAATGGAAGGAAGTGAAAATGAGCACTGAAAGTAATAGGGGTTGGAAGATCCGAGTTCCATATAATCGATCGCCTGAGGGCAGGAGGCTCGTGCAGAGGGAATTTGACTTGCGGTCTGCAGTGGGTAGCACTGAACACGATGCGTATCAATAGGAGAATAGGGTTCGCGTATCGGTTGCTGCGAGATTGTTTGAGATATATCGAAACTTCCCGGCCTTTGTGTAACCAATTGAGTGTCTGTTGTTGGCGCGGAGATCATTGGGGCCGTTGAGGAAGAAGCACCTGGGAAGCAGAAAGGAACACATGGCAAAAGAAACATTGATTTATCTTTTATAATGTGCACTCATTATTATTTAGCGACTTGTGATCAGAATGTATGGCACGTAGCCTTTGAACATATAACTTAAATGGATAAAGCAAAGACAACCTCTTAAGTTTTGTGTTAATACAACAAAACTCGCGTCATAAAGACCATGGTAATAATCAAATGCTTAGGGTAATCTGTGAATCTTTCTCTAAAGATCATCTTCGGAAATAATAAAAGCGCAAAGGAGACTAAAAAAACCGCTTAGTTGATAGTTGTAGCATGCGGAAGCATTAAAGGGTACATCGAACCAGTTTACTGTAAGGAGTACCGAGGCGTGCCGTGCTAGACGATTGGTTTTCGACCGCCCACGCAAAGTTGACCCTCAAATTGAAAGCATACTGCCAGACACAGGATGTTAATGTATATGTTTATGAAAGTCAATAAGTCTCAAAAGCTTCCTCCATTTTTGCTTGAGGAGATTCTCTGCTCACTTGGAGCCTGAGATGGAAAATAGCAGCGGATTGGAAACCAATTGAAATACCAGGCGGATTAAATTCAACAATGATCCATTGCGATGAACGTACTCAACTCTGACGTAAGTAATGCTTCCTGCAATTTGTCAAAAGCACCAAAAATGCTGCATGATTAGATATTCATTAGTGATAATTTGTGAAACATTTTTTGTTGATATGTAGACCTGGAAGCATGAAGATTGCCATGAAAATGTCTATGCAAAACACAATCCAACGCCCCATTAGCACTTTCTCAGAAGCGGACACACTAATTAAATGCCAAGAGCCTTCTCTTCCTCCTATAAACTACAAGGCGAAGTGATCACTGGAAGTGTTGATGGTGTGTTCAGGACTAAACAGCCTGCGGGCTGTGGTCACAACCTTCGTAAATAATACTGTTGTAATTTTAAGTTTGACTTAATGAAGTAATTTTGAAGGCGATGACCAGAATAGGCATTAGGGATATTGGTTAAATATCGTGACAAGCACATGAAGAGTAGTGCCGTAGAAGAATGTGGAAATCAGAAGAATAACATCTCCCACTTCAGCGTTGATTAGGCGTCAAGCATAGTTTATCAAGGAATGAAAAGATCTTTTTGAAGCATCACTCATTCGTAACAGAGGTAAGAAATACTGTCAGGGTTCTGGTTATCTACGTATGCGAATTTATCGGTAAAATCGGTATATTGAGGGAGGTTGGTGTAGACATCTCAGACTATGTATGCCACATCCCCAGCCATGTTCGCGCGCCAAGTTTTTGCATTTCCTCTCGCACAATCTAGTAGATTGGGGGTGTCTGCGTCGAATGAAACCACATTACTGTCAGATGTCTGACACTCAAGCGGCCTTGTAGATGCTGATTTGCTTTTGAAGGAAGGCAGATAATGAAGGGCGTCACCAATCTTGTGACGCATCACTCTGTCACTTCAATGAAATGCTTAGGTTAAGGTGCATTTTAAATTGTCAAATTAACGAAACCAGGACCGCAGAGCTAACATAAACAAAATCAATGGTTATTTACATTATAACTAGCTACTATTAAAGGGTTTGAAATGCTATGGTCTGTGTGGCCATCAAAAAAAAGCGGGAAGGAGCATCAACTAGACGCTTTCCAGACGACATTAAGACGCCCCATTTATGAAACTTCTAAATAAGCTTATGTAATCCCATTTAATCAGGCAAGTTCTTTGGAGCGAGACCCCTCGCCCTCCATTTTGCATATTGTGCGATAATAACTGCTAAAATGGGAGCGTGGTGCACAAATTTTGATTGTATTCTTTTGCTCACATCGGTAGTTAAGGTCAATTTTGAACAAAAACACCTTCATTAGTTTTTGGGAAGAGAATTCTTAGAAAATGGAATCTGGATTCGTGGGTTTTTACTTTGAAGAAGGTACCCGCCTACACATATGTGCTCAGGAAATAAATCACATTTTGCATACTGTGAGGAGTCGTGGAGATTAGTTTTTCTTCAAATCTTCATGGCGATTAACCACCTTGCTTTGATATTGGAGAAGGGATTTTATACGAAAACGAATACCTTTGAATACAAGTTCGGTCTAAATCATGGATAATGTTCGATGCAAATTAATTCTTATGATTTTCATGCAATGCATGTGTTATTCATGAACTCTAGAGCGCTGCCGTTTTTACAGCCAGTACTCCGAAACTCCTTCTGAAATGGCAAGAAATGCAAAGTGCTCGGTAGATTGTTTGTCAGGCAGTGCATGAGGAGGTTGTCAAGCTACCTCGAGTTGTAAGCATAGGAGTCCGGACTCTTCCACAATGTCGTTTCTCAGCTCATGCATTTGACAGCTAATTCGTAATTTCTGAATAAAGGACTGCATTGGAATTTATATGTTCTTATTAAAATAGTATGTTCGACTGGTTTTGCTAGAAAACTAAGAATGCCAAGCACCGTGACTACAGATTTTTTGGGTGAAGCACAGCTGTAAACGTCTAGAAGCAGTGCATGAAAGGCATCTCTTTAACGGTGAATGGTTTCCCAGCTCGAAATATTCTAACATCCCTGTACTTTTCACTTCTGGCCCCATTTGAGCGAACTCATTACAATTATTCATGAGGAGGCGATGGGTAATATTTGTGGATTTTCTCAAGGAGAATACATGGGGATAAGCAGGTCAATTCAAAAGGAGCTAAAAGCTAAAGCTAAAGCTAAAGCACATTCGTATTTTGCCTCATAGTGCATTATTTTTTGCATATTCAGAATTATCTGAATCATCTGTAACGATGGCATACAACTACCCCTCCATCATACTTATCTATCTGATGTTGTGCATTCAGTCTATAAGGAAACGTCAGCATGAAGTAGTTTTTCTTTCCCTTTTTTGCTCTTTGGTTTATAGCCCACCGACCTCTCTCCAGCTTGAGTTGAATACAAACACTAATAATGCCCAAAAACTACCCAAAAACACTCCAGTTTCGCATGGCAAGAACTCTTAAATAACCTAATTGCCTCTAACTAAGTCGGTATCAGATCATCTTATGAACGGTGCAAACAAAGGACATGCAGCATCGAGAGGAACGAGGGGAAATATGCAAGTCAATTTTAAAACGCGCCGTAAGAGAGCTAAAATGGACATTTGGGGGAAGGAAGCTATTCATTATTAACTAGATATCTCCAGTTCAGTTGCACCTCACATTTCTGCGTCATGAGAAATTATAAAAACAGTGGCCAGTGGCATTTACCTTTTTCCTTAACATATACCCTTTATTACCCATTTTGCAGATTCAATCCTGGTTTGGAAGGGGCTAAATTGCGTTAAAGTCACAACGAACACAGACACTATGAAAAGCTCCAGAATGCCAGAATACCATGCGGATTTCATAATTCACTTAGAAGTGCAAAAAATGAAAATCCGCACACTATTTGAATACCTCAAGCTGCTCTAGCTTTTCACACACGAACGGCACATTTGTGTCTCGAACAAAGACGTTGATGGGGTTGATCTATCCCAGTCTAATTTGTCTATTCAAAAGCAATATTTAACCCGAAACAAAGACCACTCATGACAAAAATTAGTAGAAGCACTAATTTTACTCAAACTTATTTGCCTTAATTAGTGTCTTGAATAGAGAAAAATTTCCATTTAAAAGCTTTGCGCGCCAAGGTGAACTATCAAATGAAACGCATGCCAGCCCGCCTACGCGAAATTCACAAGGTCCGACAGTAGGCAGAACTTCTTGCAGTGATTGAGGTCCTTTTCTTTAACTAAAATATCCTTTCAAGCTCGATCACTATCATATCCACTCGTATCATGTATTAACAATTCTCATTGTCAACTCATCGCATACAGGTACACCCTCTAAGTCAGCCGCCTCACTGGGATGGTAGTAGGAAAAAACAACTGTTCGAGCCCTAATGGGTGTCGGCGATAATGTAGAAATAGTAAAAATGCGTCAAAGATATAAGTAGGGCACAGCATAAAGCATGAAAGGGAACAGTATGACACCATTGGAACGAATAAGTATGGGCCGTGCGGGCACTTACCAGGGTCGAATCTAGTGTAAGTCATTAGGTCAGCTGACTTGATCAGAGTTGGTGTGTCAAAACTCTCATAGTTAGCGAAATCGTGGGCTCTATCTCTGGCAGTAGCGGTAGTTGTAGGTGTGTAACCTATCTTAATATCAGAGAGAGGCGGGGGTTCCTGCTCCATGGCCTCTATGTCGTCAAGTTTGGGCTGCACTCCCATCTTCCTTATAAGAAGGGCTTTCGACATATGTGCTTATGCCCTTAAGAATGGCCAACTGCTGTGTAATCATCCTCAAATGCAGGAACCAATGAGGTTTCTCATGTGCACTGCAGCTGTCAGTAACACCAAAATTAGTAGGCAATCGGACCAATCTGCGAATTCACCTCTTGAATCAGCTGGGATGTAGCCATTTAGCTTTGGCTGTTACACCCAGTTGTCGTCAAGCTTGTCATTACAATGCACGTGTATGCCGCATGTCACGGCAGCCAATGGAGAGGACGAATAAAAATTATTCGCCGAGACTAGCCAATGAAAGAGGCGCGTCTAAACTGGTTGGATATATTCATGCATAATTTTTAAGAAAGGAGATGAAAATATGCCATCCATTATTTAATAAATATTTCTAAGATTTTCGTGAATTTTATGAAAACATCATATTACTAAAAGTTTATGAGAGGCCTAAAGTATCACGGAGTAAATTGAAAAAGAGCATGATGGGTATTTGTATTGTGTTTTCAAAAACTTTTCTCATCTGTTCGGCTTTATATAGCTTTATGAGTAACACGTAAAACTAGCGGCTGATAAATTTGGGCCTCTTCTGACAAGTGGAGCCAAGTGACGTGGATGGCGTGTTTCATGAAGATGAATGGAGAAGTATAAAAAAGGCTAAGCATTTAATGTGATTGATGCTGTGTAAATCAATGTTTGTGAAGAAATTTCGGCAACGTCAGGAGCCGTATTATTCGTGTATTACGCTTAAAATGTTTCTTTCGCACAATGAACCATAAAAACTGATAGCTGAATATTCCAGATTGCCTCAGTCGCCTGCGTACCGCTTCATCACTCTCCTATTTCACGTGCGATTTTGGTTTGGTGCGTGATCCCAACAAATTTTTGTGTTAGTCCGTACCATACAAGCCTAACAAACAATAATAGTGGGTTGGTGCAGTCCCAAAACGTTCCTATACCAGTCAGATCCCTTTAGTCTGCTTAACTTCCCCACATATGCAAGTATCATTTCCTCCTCCTTGAATTTTCATCCATGGAGGCGAGTATGAACCCCAACCCTTCGAATTTTACCTTTCTCTTTAACTCAACACATGGAAACTATACACCTGGCAAACATTCAGTCATATTGTTGGGGTGGTAACCCTAACTTTTAAATTGACCTAAATACTTAGATAGGATGGTGTTTCCAGTAAAAGACGATATTAACTGATTGGTAGCAGTGGAAACCTTGAGGTATATAAACATCGGATCGAAAACTTGGCAAACGAATGCATACGTATTGAAACTGCTCTATGGCGACTGTCTTAATCGGCACCCCATGCACACACAAACTGCAATTTAACCAATTAGTGTGAAACCATCCGAAAATAGTGGAAATTGTGTGTTTGTTATGCTGGCACAGTTTTCTTCACATGCATCGTGATTTGTGAAGGAAATGGGCCATAACCGCAAAATGGTGCTAAAGTTGTGGACAAGAGTTTGGGTTTAACAGCCGCATAATTAAGGCGCCAGAAGTTTGTTTGAATAAGTTCATTTGCTTGTTGAGACTTCATTAAGTCACTAGTGGTAGTTAATCATATCCCCAATTGCTACTTTTAGCATTAAAATCTCAAACCAGTCATTACTTTTTAAGGATAAAGGCTGCTCCCGAATCAGCGAAGTTAAAGTGTGCTGAACAATTTAATGCTGCTATGTATTATTTCACTAGGTGTCCTGATAAAGTGCATAAATGAGTTGCAACTCGCCTTGCATTTTTGAGATGTATACAAAAAGGTAAATAAAAGCACAATGTGTACTCTGCGAAGACTGATGCCAGCTTAATGACGGAAAGGTTATTTTCCCATGTCCTCTTTGCAAAGCTAACTCTTTCCAATCAAATACAGGCATTCAGTCAGTCAGTCAGTCAGTCGGTCCATCAGTCAGATGAGAGATCAAGGAGTGTGGATGACGCTTGAAATGAAAAATTGCCCGTTAAAGTGGATGGGACAGCCCAAAGAGGCGTGAGAAGGGCGCGAGCAGACGTACCCAAAACGCGAGTCTAGCGGCCGTGTCCTGTACGGGGACTATTTTAAGTAGGGCGCGGGGGCGGATAATTTCTGGAACGACGCTGCTAACACAAAAACGATTAATGAGCGGTCTGCCATGATAAAATTTTGGGGTAGAGCTACTAATAGACAAAGATCTGCGTTCTAAGTAAGGAAGTAACCACTGCTGAAAATCAAATAACCAGTAATTTTTAGGAATGAAAACGAAATTTTGACATGTCATGATGGCATCATTGATAGGAGCCTTTGCCCGTGTATGCAAACCCATGATTAAAATGCATAAATTGGGGCTAAGTGCTTCCACTACAGCAGCACTCCACCGTCAGCTTTCTAGTCATCTCAATACTCGCTTTGAAATCATGCTCTCGAAGTTCGACTTTTTGTTATAACACAAGATACTTCAAATTATGCTGAGAGGCAGTAGTTTGGGTATCAGCATAATCAAACTAAATCATTATGCAGGAAGTATTCTATTAGGTTTAGTCTTGGCTGAATAATTACAAATTGCGAATAATAAGATCTGAATGGACTAATATCCCTGTGACTATCTTACCTTCGACTGTCAAATATTTAAGAGTCAACAACACAAAGCCACATGCGGACACGACGTGCTGTAATTGCTTTTCCTCACTTACAGCGTTTAGGCATTTCAATTAATAACTCTTACCCCAAAACCCCTGGAACATTTACTTCTCAATGCTCTCGAAAGGCATTCCATATGGCAACTTACTACTATTATTTAAATTCAATGGATCTAAGTTAAAATGAACCCTACCCATAAAAATGGCTTTATTGGGCGGTCATTGAGGTCACCCGCGAGGTTTGAGGTTCCACAAGTTGCCAACTCCAACTTCGTTATTAGGTTTCTAGTTGATCTAAGGTACGTGGCCACGAGACGCATGATACTCCAATTCGGTGCTGTCACACCGGTAGAGCAGCACAAATGCACCGAGCATGATCATCGTTGACATCATTGCTTCACAAAGATGTGGGGAAACAAAGTCATGCAAATTGATTCGCCAACGGCAGGCATCGAATCCGCCACGTCTACACTACGGCAGTACTCTAAAGTCTGTGCCAGACACCTTAACGCTGATAAGCTGCAGTCTTTAAATATAAATGGCAGTGCACTTGTTTTCTTCGTAAACAACTAATGCCAATGTCAAACCGCACGGCTTAGACGTCTACGTATTTGGTGGTTATTCGTTCACCGAATTCCTATCAATAAAACATCTGGTTGACACAAACGCCGAAATGCCTGGTGCCGAGATGCAAGGTATCGTGCTGATGATTATCCGATGTAAACGCCTTGTGGCAGTGTATGTTGTCCTTCCTGCCTTGAATTCGATCACTGCGAAATCCATACTGTTTCTGTGAAAATGAAACTGGTCTAATGGTTTATCTATTCCTTGAGCATAAAAATCGCATAACCACTCCTAACACCGAGAACGGGCTCCGGAATTTTGGCTTATTTGCCTGTTTTGAATCTTGTTTAATCCGAGATGCTTGTTGCAATACCATATGGAATGATGATATTTTTCTCATTAAAATCCGTGCTAGATTCATTGATAAAACCAATTGTTATTATAAACAGATAGAAAGGCAACTTTACCGGAAAATATTTAATCCATATTGAAGGCACATCAAATGCGTCTTCGGGTAGCATTTGACACTTAAAACTCATGGAGGTTTGCTTATTTTGATCTCTTTTTGGAAATCACTTGCTTTTGACAATTATAATGGCCCTTTGTTGTATTTACGCAGATATTCTGAAGGGCAGGAGCACATGGCTTCAGCGCTGGGTGACATTTTAAAAATGCTTTTCATTCCTGGCCATCGAGCAAATCATAAATTGAATATATTTTTTCCATGAATGGCCAGAAGTGGGGGGCTAATTTTACTTCCTATTCAAGCCTGCAATAAATTACGCACTAGCTCATCCACACCAACGAAACTGACATTCAAAAGATGTGGCATACAAGGAGCGCCTAGGAGCACATCGCCACGCAAGCACGGATTGGCGCAGAAGCTGCCGACCAACGGCCCTGGTCACGTGGATCCTGCGGTTCGCACACACGCCGTCCACATGCTTGCGTCCACGTTCATTGCCTTAGGCATCGACTACTGCCAGCGATCCGCTGCCATCATCTGACCCAAAGGCAAGGCGTCATTTGTTCGCTCTGAAGGGCAATAGAAGTTTCCTCCTTTTTGTTAGTGCGAACGCATTTGCGCCTTCGTGGTGGAGGCATGGGTGTCCGAAGCTATGCGCGCACGGGCGGTGAGAAGAACTTGACATCACAAACGGGACAGTTTTGGGAACCCATTTTTCCCTTGTCTGACGGTGTACATGCGCGCGCATGGATGGATTTAAGCAGGTCGACAAATTTAGCAACCGGCATTCCTTCCTTTATTGTTCCACACTCACACAAATACACTTGATAGTAATATTTGCGTAAAATAACATGACAAATTACGATTTCTGCTGTTTAAAAGCCTACCAGTTTATTGTTCGCTAACATTCTATTTTTGTCTCGGCCACGTATTCCCCTAACATAAATTTCTTCAATCAAGCAAAGATCGTTACACTGTATGTGTGCTGAGACTAAGTGTATGGAGGCACGTTTTTACCATAACTTACTGTCGTGATTAAACTGTGGAGCTTTAACGACGTGCCTATTCACAACTCATCATAATCATCATCATTATCCACGTCAAAAAAACTTAGAGCTTCCTGGAGTGAATGTTTTTTCAGGGCTCTTCTACAAAAAGTCAACTCAAACTTACCTCGACTTACTCCTCAATAGCACTTTGAAACAGTAATATTTTTATGTACTGGTTTATAAACTTAGCTACCGAGGTAACTTAGATGCACGAATAGTTGGTTATAGTTGTAACTAAAATTCAGGGAAGCATGTTAACGCGATTGATCCTTGAAAGTGTAGAAAAAACGCATGTAAAGAAGCTATGGAAGACGGGCGCATTTTAAAGCGAATGAACTAGTGTGTATGGTGCTATTATCGTCTAATAATTATGATGGCAGAAAAATTTCCTTTACTATGGGCATTAAAACTTCAGCATTAAAGCAGTCGCTTTAAGCAGAGATCACTTAAACCATGGGGATGGAAGGGAACATCAAGGCTGTTCTTCATCAAATATGAATCATGAATCAGCAACACTAATGGGCTTCAACATTATGGATTCATGAAGACTGCCCCAGTGGTGAAGTGCCCTAATCCTGGTACAAAGTTAGCAAAGGAGCCAGAGTGCAAAAAATGGATTGTTTGTGAGCGGCGCAGTAAACCTTCTGTGCCCTGGAATGCACCTATTACGATGTCGGAGAGGCATTCGTCTGAAACAAGCAGCATCAACAACATTTTTTGTAAACCGTACGGTAAGTATTAAAGAGGCGTTTTCCAGTCAACACAGTGTTTGAGTTCCATTATTCACTATTGATATTATCTCATGGATAGTGAGAAGGCGCCTAACACACTTAATGAAGAATGATCCGCGAGGTCTCGTTAGTACATTAGTGGCGTAATTGAGGGAAACTCCTTCCGTCAAGGACTCTCAATAGCTTTAATACCTACTGTACAAATTAAACTGCAGAAAGTACGCCCCAAGGTTTGCCAAAGCTTTGATATTGTAAAGTCTCATAAGTTAAGGTAATTATTGTGCTAAGGATCATAATTTTTTTGTGATACAATCCCGAAGAGATTTTGATTGTTATTGAAGTGTGAGTTCCTCACTTATATTAATAAGCTCGAGTATTTTGCAACACCCGACAGCACAATAGCTGTAATTTCTATGGTGACTCGATGCCTTGCTTAACTGTGTCAAACCGCACTTGAATCGCGGCAGTGTGCACCTCTGCTCCACGACACCGCTTTTGGCCCTTGCCAGTGCTCTTCGAACTCTTCTTATACCATTTTGACTTCAGGGAAGAGCCGGGGCACTAATTTTCCTATAGTTACGCTATGAAATGAATTTAAGCTTAAAAGAATGATAGACTGTAGAGACAAAACTTGTTGCTGATATGTTTATGCGTATGTTTAGAGTAAATACAGGCAAAATTTAAATTAAATAGTCTCATTTGGTTGCGAATTAAGGAAGCAACCATTCCACCATAAGCAGTCGCCAAGCAGCTGGATATGGTGGCTTTTAGTAGCTACTCTCGATGTTAAATCTCAGTGTCAAATGAAGGATAAGAAGTAAAAACACAGAGTTAAAAACTAAAGACATTAATGGTCGGCGAGAATTCGCTACGAACTAATTCGTAATCCTTTGGTTGTTTAACCCTCTGACCTGTTTACGTGGATATTCAAGGCTCGGGCATTGTATTTTCACTAAGCCGTATTAGTTGGCCCCTCCGTTCGTCGCCAGGATTGTGCAGTCTCTCGTCTTCAAAATAATCTGGGCGCTACATTCTGGGCGTTACGGTGACGTTGGTCATCTTTTAAAGCCGGCACATCTTTGAGGAAGGCTGGGGAATATGTTCGTAACAGGTACCATAAAACGTGAAAAAACTGGTGCAGCCAGAATTGAGTAACTTGACTAGTCAATCCAATGTATGTCAATAAGACAGTCTGCTCGTTGTCGCAGCCTAATACAAATTTACCTGGTTGCGTTTTAAAGCTAGTAAATGACTGGTTCATTTTGCATTGTGTTTGTTAAAGATGGCTTTAAAGCCGACTAATTGACTCTCTTTAAACTCTCTATCAGCAAATTATCTTCCTTAAGATAAGTAATGTTCAACATACATCTTTGACAATCTTTGGACTATTTAATGGCACGCGGCAGCATTCTTTCGCCAAGTCCAAAATTGAACTGCAGTTTAACCACAAGCCTCAGCTATAGCTGCCTCACCATTTTGAACTCCATCCCGCATGCTTATACTGAGGCTTGTTTCTTTGTGCCTTAAATCTGGTGAACTTTTGTCATGCATGCCTCATCTATGTGCCCATCATTAGATGCCTTTTGATAGGGATGGATTTAATTACAACGAACTGTGACTGATTGTGCCCTGACCTGTGTATTGCAGACCAAGCAAACTGCTGTTGAGACTACCTTGTCATCAGATTTAAATATTTCCTCCAATGGTGGTGGAAATTCCGATGCACGCCATTGAGCTAGACAAGGTCACCTTCCTGGTAGGCTTTTGATTGGCTGTGTTTGTCGTAATGCGTTTTCTGTAATGCTCACACCAAATATAGATGCTCGTGGACGAGGCTGAAGACTTGTACCATCTCTTCAGTCGCAGTACGTACTCACCATGTACTTTGGTAGAGAAATATCAGCTGGCTTTCCTAAGTAGCAGACGCCGAGCATTTTAAACCATGAAAAGCGGTTGAATATGTGAGTCGTACTACCGTGCGTATGAAGACATCAACCAAGGGATAAATTGTCCTTAATGAAAGTCTTCAGACGTCTTTCCATCTCCACCCGTCGATTAGTATGCGCATGGACAGGCTCAATGGATATCTTTAAGCTTTAAAATGACTTGCTAATTTCGTAGAACGAAACCTCTCGCAATGTTACCTTGACTGCAATACACAGCCTCAGAAATCCAGTGCTGACAAATGAATCTGTTGAAGAAAGGAAAAGCTACCGTATTAGCTTCCTAGATCTTCAAGATTTCTGCTTCAACCTATTTCGTTAAGCGTCTACCATTGTAAGACACTGTTTCCTCCTTCGATATTCGGTAGAGTCCATGTTTTACAGCCTATCCAGCCCATGGGAGAGCCGTTGTGAGGTGCAGTCTTTTAAAATCGGCTACAGGTACTACAAAAATTGGGTACTAGCCGGGTAAATACAGTCTGCCAACACATATTGCTTAAGAAATTTAATGTACGTGAACCAATCACCCATGTAAATACTTGGAAATTGTTAGTACTAATGAAGCCAGGTTCATTTGGCTTTTGGGTGCTCTAACACTATCCCGGTACATTAAGACGTCATCTTCAAGAGATTTTCGTCCTCACCTGCCATACACATCTGGCTGCTTCACCTGGTCATGGCTGCTCTTTATCGTTGGTTCATGAGAAGGCGTGACTAATTTTTATGCGCAAGAGCTATTCTTGACCGATGATTTACAAATCTTGCCATTGATATTATGGTTTGTTCAAATAGGTGATACTAACAGATATGTCATTGGTGTTTAAGATTTCTAGTCTGAAACATAGAACTTGCCCTGCATTGTACTGTCAAATTATACTGCAGTAATTGCTCTTACCAAGGCGCTGCTCAAGGGTCCATCTGGCATTATTTTCCATCAGGTCAACGTCTGGCCAGCTGTTTCCACTATGAACTCCTGGACTACCAGCAACTATTCATAATGTCTAATTTTTTTGAAAATAGAGAACATTTTAAGTTAAGTAGCACTTCTCCACCTCATCTGCTTATGAGTTGGGACTTTGTGTAAAGAATGGCAAGTTTCTGACCAATTTGGTCCTTTTCTAAAAGGATACCTTGCTCGCAGCTGTCTCATCATCGTCAGTGGTTAGAACAAAGTGCCGAGACGCCCAATTCATTAGTAGGCAATGCTATGCTTCAGTTATTGAATACTTCATGTCCTCTTCCCTCCACTTAAAATCCATTTTCCCCTGCTTTCCGGAAGTCTATGCAAGACCTCTAGCAAAACGCCTGTAGTTGCCTGCCAAGACCAGGAAACTATGGTGTTCTGTCTGATTGGCTGGCGATGACCAGGTCCTCACTGACTTTTTGTACGGTCTCCTGTATTCGCATTTCTGTCTGAAGAAACAGTGTTTTCCACAGAGGTGACTTAGGGCTATAGAAACTAACACTGCTTTCAGTTTAGCACTAACCCCTCTTCTTGTAGGCAATCTGACTCAAACTTTGGATTATCACTAAGCTCCTGATTTTTTTGCCGAAAGTGTGTGGAGCATAGAAAAGGCGGTCTTATTTGCCGCTGAATTTAACGTTCTGCAATCAGCCCAGTTGAGGGCTCCCATCTCTTTTAACAATGCCATAAAGTGAGGACCTTGGTGACCTGGAGGGTTTCATGGCCTCGCCCCTGAACATCGCATTAACCGGACGGTTTAACTCCCCTAACAGAGGATTTAGTAGACATCTCATTTTGAAAAATTGACAAGAAGCTATTTTATGCTCTTAAACAGCGGCTTCCCAAGTTCTGCCACTTCAATTAGCCGTGAACAAAGTCTGTCTATGTTACTCATGTAAAATGCATTTTCAAAACTTGTCTTCAGTTTAGGAGAAGGCATTTCTTCATGGATAAAAAAGGCACCTGCAATATTTGTCTTTTAATGAATACAATGCAACGATGCCTCACCATCTACTGTTATTTTTTTCCTCCTGGTGCTTGTGGTCAGTTAGACGATGAAACAGGTTTAACTTTTTAGTAAATGATCTGGGGAATTCCAAGGTTCCCCACTTAATGCATGAATACCCTTTTAATTAGTCTGAATTTTGCAGTGATGAATGTGATTCGTACGGAAGCAAGCACAATGGAGGATTCAATGACTTACCCAAATGTGGGGCGTGATGTGGACGACCTGGCTAAAGCGGTGTTGCCTTTGATAGGTCGTTACTCTAACTGTGCCACGATGCCATAGTCAAATCCTTTAGCTTGTTTGCTGCGAACGATATTCCCTCGTGCCGAGAAATTTTGAACGCCTACTACGAGTTGCGTCAATCACAATGCATGGATGAGTTGCGTGTCTAGACTGGAGACTGGATGATTGTTCATCCCTCAACTTCCGTCGGTGATAAGTATCGGAACTCGCGCTTTGCTAATTCTAGTAGAAGCTTTACACATTCCTCATCGTTCTCATCTTTTGGTCGAGAAGAAAAACTTCTGACTGAGGTCTGTTTTTACTGCGGGAAGGCAGGTTTAAGCTAATGTATTGCTTCTTTTCTCAAAATCGGTATTAGAAGTCATCTCTACTTTTTAGAATTAATAAAGAAAATTTGAAGAAGCCCAAGTAGGTTTTCCTTTTTTGTCTTTGGAATTGAGACCAGTGGTGAAGTCTTAAGTACTCTAGCCATTTGTCGAAGTCCACGTTCATTCCCAAGAGAAGGTCAGCTGACGCTGCTACCTGCATTATTTTTGTACCTCCAGTCCTCCCTTCTCCGATGGAGAAAAATGCGTTGTGTCCTGTAGGATTTTGTAGATAACTGGCATTTTGTGGGAAACAAAATTTTCCATTTTTTGGCAATCGACAGCGCCACGAGGTTGGTCAAATCTGTTCGGTGTCGCCTGAAATGGTGTAATCAAATAAACGTTTTACAGCTTGATCATTGGAAAAATGATTTGTTGCACCCATAGCTGCAGTATATCCACAATACTTCGAGCGTAGCTCTGCTAATTATATACGGCTTCGAAGCTGACTGACTTTGGCATTTGACCTGGTGACCGGTTTATCCGGATGGCTGCATTTGGAAAATGGGTTATAATTTTAAATATGACTATGTGCTATCCAACCGTAATTAAAAATTTTAAAACATTGGCCTATCACTTCCGAAAAATCATTTATTAATTGCCTTATGAACTGACTAACTTCTCAGTTGGGAATTTCGGAAGTTGAGAAGTCTGGTATGCCGAAAGAGTTGCCTTCCATGGTGATTGAAAGGTATCCGAATATCACCGAATCGGATGGTTCGCCCACGAAGCACGGTAATCAATGGCCTTCCCACTGGTGATCTTCCTAAACAATCGTCTTGAGTTTGATCGCCAATTATCCTGATTGTATTTATTCAAAGAGCAATTACAAGTTGCAAAAGTTGGGGAAGAAGGGAGCATCTTCTTCTGGCCTTGTTCATCTTACTTTCACTTTGACTGGTCAAGCTGTTGGCAAAATTTCGTCATTATACAGCACATCAAAAGCACTTTGTGGCGTGCATAAACACTTTACTAGGAGAGTACCCCGTATCTTTTGCTTTTTTGATTTATAATGAGGCTAAAATTGTAAGACGCTCATCGCTTTGGATGACATCGCGTGGCGTCGTGCTGTCATTTCTGCTAAATTTTCCATTACTCGCTACGGGACATCCTCGCAAACATCACCAACGCCACTTTCGCAGAATGCGCAAAAAATGTGAGAGGTCGGATTGGAAAAATGCTCATCAGGTAATGAAAACGGTCTTGCTAAATGATTAAGTTTCTGGTAGGCGCATGGTAGCCCATTCTCGACGCCTTTGTGTCAGAATTTGACCTCCCGAAGCAATAAACTCCTCTTTCGAGAGTGGCACGAATTCTGCATCTCATTAAATGAAGTTTGTGGTTTAATATTTTGAAATCCGCTCTTTCCTGCATCCTTTTAGCCTTCGTATTTAGGTAAATGCAAGCTAAAAATGCTACCTTTAAAATAGCAACTGACGTACTGGCGAAAATGCATAAATAGAAGCTTTTAGGTGTATTACAAAGCAATGTTCGGACGCAATCATCTACATCACTAACATGCTTATTTTCTTTCCCTGACTACCTTGCTCTCACGTAATATGGGTGCCTGCGATGTGCCTCTCCTGTATTCGCAGTATCTATGGAAAAACAGCATTTTATCCCCAACGCAAAGGAATGTATATTCAGTTTGTAATATGCTTCTTTCACTCCTTGTCAGGTCATGGTCCACTCTTTTTATGCATTTAACATTTTATTCACTTGAAGTCGCGGCATTTACATGAACAAACAATCAATTGTTTAAAGTTTCGTAATCGTATTTAGCGCAATAAGAATGAAGGATTATGATAACAGTAGATCCATTACGCAGTAAATTATTTCCGTAATTAGCCACCATGTCTTTAGCACAAGAACAAACTAATTAGGTGTCTTCAACTTGTACGGATTTTTTGGACCTTCCACTGCTGGACACACAGCGTTTATACGGTTTCACGTTGGCACAGTTAAACCATTGCCACAAAAGAACTACAAAATGTGCAACCCCTTAAATTCTGCTCATGATAAAAATTTTCAATTATAAAAATTTGTTGTTAAATCGAAAGACACTTACTTCCCACACTCATATTTTAGTGGAGTGAGACAGCTACCATGTCGGTTAACCCTTCAACGCCAACACACGTATGTGACGTGCCACTCTGAGTGACGTATTCGCCTTCACCGCATTCATCCCCCCTAAAAACTGTCGGAACTGACTTCAAAACCCACACCCACACACAGTCTAAAACAAATGACTATAAACCATACCTTGTGAAGCACAATTGCGTCTTAAGCCTGAGCCTATCCATTTGTCTTTATAACCCCGACAGTAAGCACTAAGCCCTCATTGCAAAAAGTGTAGGTTTCTCAACACAATAATAATAATAAAGAAATTGCTATGAGGGTTTCTATTTAAAATTTGTGATGTTCAAATTTCCTGGATAATGGCATTTATGCAGTAGTATTTTAATTGAGATTTGCCTCAACTTATGTGAGATGAATTGGGAAGTGTTCACCATAGGTCCCAACTGCCAAATACAACTGACAGTAGGTTTGACCATACACCCTAAGCAGGGTGTAAATTTTTGTTTTATGCAGCGTGTTGAGTAAAGGGATCCTCAAATTTTTGGACGAGCAATCGAGTCAAAAGTTGGGTAAATGCTAGCATCAAAGTAAGACTCAATAGCTCATTTTTCCTCAAAAATAAGGCATTCATTTAAAATGACAACAGAAAATTAGGCCGAACTGAGTATTTCAAGTTAATCGCTGGTACTTCCGCCCGTAGGTAATGTGTGAGCTAACCACCCGCATTACCTATATTGATGTGTCAGGATAGTATTATCTAAAAGGAGCCAATTCCACGATTGAAATTTTTTAATGTAAAGAGACAAGTAGTTTAAATCATGCACAGATATGAACTAAACTCATTGTGAGTTTGGAGTCGAATCTTTGCTAAGGTAAAATTTAGGTACCTAAAATATGATATCATGGAGGAATGGTACCCCACAAAGCCAATAATCAGGCTTTAAGTGGGGCCTACTTCTGCTGCATATGGAGTCAGCGGATGAGGATTGACGGATGCATGTCTTCCAAATGGGGTTGATGCCCCTAAATTTAAGACTTTAACGACGCCAAGTAAATGTTACAAAATAGAAAGTAGTGTGGTCAAACAGTGCATGGATAAGAAAGTCATCGTTACAAAGACACACTAACCACTTATTTGAGAATATTCCTCGATAAAATTGTAGGATTTTCATTTGAATATCTCAAAAGAGTGAAGAATTTACCTCAAGACGCAACTGTTTGCTTAATGACTCTACGAAGGTTTCTTTACATCATGAGCGGACGATAAACTGCATCTTCCGAGAATTATTTTTAAACCAAAAATTCAGTGTTCATTTAACGTCACAAATATGGGCTGATTGCTCTGACCTGTGGTGTAACCGGTTAAGAACACTTCTGCAGACTCACGTGCCTTTTGACGTCAATCCAAGTTCCTTTCCATTTATTTGAGCCATCCTGACTTTTCAGATGGAAGCCAAAATTAGCGCCGATATTTCTTCAGAGGGAAAATGAACTGTATACAAATGAGTTTACTAAACTATTTACCTTTGAAAGTGCATGTTCCGTCGTGATCACAGATTATATGATACAAGTCTTTATGATAATTTGTCATGGTAAGTAAACGCATACAATGATGCCATTCTTCATTTATTCCAGTGTGTACACTTAATCAGCCTTAGTAACAACGCTGTTCTGGTGAGTTAAAATGCCTCTTATTTTATGCGGCTATTTACTGCCTCCAAAAGTAGTGGTATCACTGATACTCCTACGCGCGTTCGTGAAGAAGACGCCATGGGAAGCTCAGATTGGTTGATAAGCTGTTCTCGCGTTTATTTTTGCGCAAACCATTCGGTAGAGATGAGCACTCGGCATGCACAACGGAGACCAGAATCACTTTGTCGAAGTCTGATCGAGTCTGATGAGGGCAAATGATTGCAATTTGCCCTTCTGTCGGAAAATAAGCGATAACGTAGCCTTCATATTCAACAGATGTGAATTATGAAGGTATAAAAAAATTTGCAAGAAAACCGCCTCCATCTACGTTGCTCAGCGCCTGCGCACACCAGCGATCGAAAGGCGTGCACGTGTCAGCACTTGAGGGAGGGCATAACTGCCGCGGTAATGTTCCATACTTATTAAAGGCACTCAAATCGCAAAACCACTTTTCAGCCATTATTGTTCCCATTCCTGCACTTGTTTTTTAAAAACGACAATTGTGACTCAAATATTTGCCAAAAATACTTTTCCCCATTGGAAAAAATGAACACATGAAATGGCCTATCCACTAGTTCTGCAGCAAAGTGAGTTTGCTAAATTAGTTTTAAAATACGGAATTTTCGATTAGCAGATGACATAGAGCAATGTAACAAATTTTCTATGTACAAAATCTGTTTAATTATGTGAAATGCGAATTTGGGGTTTCGATTTCACCTCCTACAAGAGAATCTGATTTCCCTTCATCACCGTCAACATATATAAGCCCATCACTATATCCGTTCCAAGTCACTTATCACCCATGGTTAAGCACAATTAGTGCACCCATAATGAGTTGATGATTGCTATTACAATACTTTGGTCGTTCAACTTTTGGTTTCCGTAAAGGGTTGCTTTGTGCTTCCGCCGAGTGGGCCAACATGGTAGACATACTAGTAGCTCCAGGCCCTACTGTATGTCAAATATACATTTTCTGTCCCGGTGTCGTGTCTTCTATCGTCTTGGTGAGCTACAGCTATCACCTGGGAAAATACGGCCACAATTCACCAATGACTTTCACAACCGGGGAGAGATTTTCATGAAACCTGGGAGTGATTATTTGAATTAAACCAATCCTCGCTTGCAAATGCACCGTTTTTCTCCAATTTCTTCACTTAATGCCCAAGCCACTAGCAACCTGAGAATTGCTTTCTTTTTCCGACCTCTTAGGACCCCTAATGTCCGTTGTATGCCTAAAACAGTCTCGGTCCTTAGCGCACTATTACTCCAATAAACTTTTAATAGTGGACTTAAAGAAATCAGCATTTGGACGAAAGTAGGAGCCATTGTCCGAAGCCACGTCAATTTCGCCCACGCATTTAGACAACCTTAAAAATAGAAGTGCTGTGAGGACAAGCGTTTCCAAACGCTGCGTGCACCCCTATAATCCACCATTTAAGGGAGCGTCCATCCTTAAAAATATCCTGCCTTAAATAAAATAACCACCCCTTTTCTGACGAACAAAGCATATTTAGCCTTCTGGATGGCTATACATTCTACCTAGTGTCGATCTATTCACATGCATCGACAAGACAGTCTTCAGAAACGAATTTTACTTGCCAAGCACAGTGAAAAAATTGGGGTTGGTATAAAAGTGGATCCAATTAATCAACTCATTCTTTTAGTGGCGAATCAAATGAGTTCACTTTTAAGGCGGCAAGAATGCTTGGGACGCTTGTCTAAGATGTGCTAAGCTGCAGTGATGTTCTGCATTCTCGTTATGCTATTGCTAAAGAAGTAAACCACGATGGCACACGATATTTGACAATTGGGCAGTGCTCGAATTGTCCGCAAAATGTGAATTCATAGGTGAATTTCTGCTTATTGACCCACCAAGTTGTTTCAAGACTTCTGCAGCATTTGATTGCATTCACTTAGATGATGCGATGCCTAAAATCAACCCATTAAGCTAACGGTAGAGTCACAAGTTACTGATACTAAAATTTTTGCTACCTAAATATTTCTAAAGAAATTGAGTGGATTGCACATAATTTACTACAGCCATCTACTTAAACTCAGCAATGGCATTAAATACTTATGAGGCCAAGAGAAGTAGTAATCCAATGTTAAACATGATAAGTTCTATGAAAATAGCCCGATTTTTAATCGTGTGCACGCCGCATAGTTGAGGGGCTTCATACCGCCACCCCGTACCGACAAAGCAGCTCCTTTTATGACAGCTCAGACACGTCAGATGACGTCGACGCGTCCCCACCCCGCGGGTACGTCTGCGTGACTCACTTTGCATGCCACCACCCAATGAATGATCCAACGATTGCACAGATTCACTGTCAAATTCCAGCCGTGTATTTCACACTACTTGCAACGAGCAAAAATCTTTAGCCCTTACTCGAGCATTAGAAAACAGCCCGTCCGAAGAACCGTACCGTGAACCAATTCTGCCCTAAGCTTTCTCTCTCCACTGATTTGGCAACTCAAATGGGCTGCACTTTGTAGCAATACCAATCGCTCCTTCCCCTTCCCCCCCCCCAAATATTACTTTAGATATGTTTGACCTTCGACTGTGCCTGTCGGGCATCGCCAATGATGAGTAAAAGAGGTCAGGGAAAACCTAATCGTCATTGGAGATATAATATTTTCAATGTTAAAGTGATGCGATCCTCTGGATAACTTCGGCAGTATAGTAACTGAGGCTCGGTTGGATCACACAGTGTGAGGGTTCCAACCCCCAACCTCAGTCCACGACCAGGCGATGAGTGGGCGGTGAACGGCCCCTAACCTATCTCACACAGACTGGAGCCGCGGACTCAAGACTAGAAGTGCTAACACCATATTGGCGTCTACTAAGAAGGATCTCACCGACTCCACCAGAAAGTCGCCGTCAAAGCTGGACCCAGGAAAGGTTGAAGCAGAAAAGAGCAGGTGTCGCAAAGCACAGCTTTTATGCAAACATCCTATAACCCGCTACAGCATCGGCAACAGTAACGTAGTTTGACGAGCAGAGGCAAGGTCACCATACATACATAAAATATACAGTGTACAGAAACGCACGCACATTTATAAGATGATAGCATCAACTATAGTAGTGGTGGAGGTAAACGAGTATAAGAGAGAAACACGGAGTATACAAGGAAGGAGAGAGCATGATCCAAACATAAACGAAGTTCACCCGAAATCAATGTACGGATTCTGTAGGTCGTATAAGCAATGAGTATAGTGAGTGGGGTCGTATGTGTATGGGAAGAGGGGAGGATATGAAATCAGATTCCGCCTGGCTGCTTTATTAAATTACACAAGGATTAGATTTGAGGGCGGTAGTGGAGGCGGCGGCAGTGATGATGAGATGACGACAGTGAGTGTAGCGAGACACAAGGAAAGGGGCATCACAGAGACGGAGGAAGCGGGCATCTATCGCTTTCGGTTCCTGCTGAGCCAGGTGAGGCCTTCCTTTAGGCCCTCACCCGTTGTTGCATTGGATGGCTGCACGTACCACACGCGACCCGCCTGGAATTGCGTAAGTCGCAACTTCTCCTGTATCTCGTGTGGTTTCATCGCTGTAACGAAACAACCCTCAAATGCGCTCACCACTACTAAGTGCGCATAAGTAGGCAAGGTCCAAACGTAAAATTTGTTATTTAATCAAGGGATTACGATTGAGGAGATAAAAACAAATAACATTCTATTCATAGCTTGTAGATTCAATGTTACGAAACTCCCCATGATTATGGACTATGAATACCGTGTATCGCGCAAGAGTCGGGTTCTTGATTCGCCAAGAAAAGTAAGTAAGGCTGGGTGTTGTGACGCCTTAGATTGTCCATGTTATTCACTTTCAAGTAAAGTTCTATGTAACACAATAGTATATAGCAAGAGCCATATGATTTTAAAACTATAGACCTCATCAGTGTGGTAAAATGGGAACGGAAGAAACGGCATTAATAGAAGTTCAACAAAACCAAAGGAGACAAGCTACCTTGGAAATCTCAGGCCAAATTGGGTTAAAAAAATCGTTCCAGACTAAGACCATCCTGGACAATGCCTTCGGGAGATGATTTTTTTTTAAAAAAAAACATGATTTTAGGATAAAATGACTGCTTCATACGTATTCGCAAATGGCCTTCAGACAACTACTTTGTCAGACATTTCACTTTCACGCTTCGTTTCAGCTACTTGAATCAACCGTCAGTCAGAAATCCGCCCATGCGGTGTCAAAAAGGTTAGGGGTAAAGTGTGCTGAAAGCAAAAAATTATTCCCAAAATTTCCGCCACAAAATGCACCCGTGTTCAGCCTAGCGTTGAAAATGCTTGGACAGATGCATTTCTGGACGAGAGCTGGAGCACCATGACCAGAAGGCAAACAGTATAACGTATTCTTCGGTGTCCAGCAAGGTACCACAGCAAATGGGCAGCTTGAGATCCACAAGCACATCACCTACGGTTGAGGATATCACTACCTCATTTACACCCCTCATCCAAAATGACAGTCCATAACAGCGAGACTATTTGTGCAGCGCTTCATCCAGAGTATATGCCGCAGTAACAAACTTCCCCATATGTATTTCCAAAATGACATCACTGTGAACAAGTGATGAGAGATTGGCATCTATTAGAAAAACCGCATGTAATACACTTTCACAAACCTCACATTCACCTGATACAGCAAATTACGACTGTCCTGCCTTAGTGATCGAAGGCTTCGGCTTTACGATCGCCGATGTTGGCCAAATCCACACAGTCCCAAAGAAAGAAAAAGCCTTTTAAGCATGATGTGAATAGCATCGATTAGCAAACAGCACAATCGGGTGGTATTAATCCTAGGAACACATTAAATCAAGCCTCGTGAATAAATTAAGACATTTGAGAAGGACTTTTCTTGAAACCTCTTCCTACCAGAGTAAGGTCTCGCTTTTCATAGCCAATCCACCGGAATGACTTGGGGACTTATTTTTGCGGAAGTGAAAAATTCTTAACCAGCTGAAGCTCTTTCCCCAAGTCACGAAAGTCGGCTTAAAATGAACGGATAATCGTACTGTTTCATTGAATGTTCGGATATATTCTTTAATGAAATATCACTTTCAAAGACAATAAATGATAACCTTTAATAAGCACGCTACCAAAGGGATGCTTTGGAGGCTTCAACTAACAAATACCAAAACTGTGTCGGGTGACGTTGGGACCATGGGTGTCCAGAAAAAAAACCAAGAAACGACAAACAAGAGATATCCAAAGTCATATTAGCACTGATCTGAAGAGTTGACGACCTGTTCACTCGTAGCCTGTTTCGCTGGTCGTAGCACTAATAGCAACCGACACACGCACCGGAAACAATAATTAAAATGTTTGCGGATCAGCTACAAGGTGCTTTGTGAATGAGCCGAACTCCACTAACACTAATCGACATTATTAGACTCATCCTTGATCCAAAGTATGGGCGGTTGGAAATTCAAGCTGCTTGACTTTTATCATAGGCACAAGCCTGTCTAGCTTCCAATGGTCAGGTGACACTGCGATTTTGACTCCAAGACATCCCCATATTTATCAGACGAAATGATTCCAACTGTACTGCTTGCTTGTCTTCAAGTAGTAGAGGATAGAAAACGGTGGACTTGGCACAATATAGTGGATATGATTTTAAAAGTAAAAAAGGCAATTTAATGATTATGGAGAAAATGAGAGAGAGGAAATGCAACGGAACGAGAATTGGAGAACTCAGAAGCATCCACTTATAGTGGGAACTTCACGGACAAGTGCAATGGGCAAGAGATGTTGGGAAAGTGTTTCCACTGAGTGGCATGAAACCAAGTGCTACTTTTCTGCAGCAAGACAGACACCCTGCCCACATTTTAAGACCATTAACTAGTGATAGTTAAAATAGTGGATTGGAGTAACTAAAAGTGGTAAGTAAAGCGGTGTCTGCCAATAATAAGTCCTTAAAAAGTACACCCTTGTTTTTTCCCTGTCGCAGTTGTTATTATCGCAGTTGTGGATGGTTATCACACGGTAGTTTTCCCATCCAACGAATGTAAGCTCTAAGGCATTTCTTAGTTAAAAATAATGTTTTTTCCCCAATTAATGATTGTGAAAATCACTCCCTTTTCAATCAGGACACAATGCCTAGTTACAGAGGAGAATAAAACAATGCTTAAATGCTCGCCTTTGAAAGTAGAAGGCTTAGGCAAGAATCTTCGCCTTCTAGGTATATAACAATCTCAATTCAGAAGCGAAAATGTTGCCTCCTAGGTCACTTTAGCTGACAATGTTGAAGTGGAGCGTAGTATACTATTGAATGGGAGCCTTGATTGAAGGCAGCAGTGTGACCCTGATAATTACAACAAAGAGAAAATACTAGAAAGGCGTTAAGCGATTGCATTTAAGTGCAGAACCAGATCATGTATTTGACCCAATTTTGTGCCATTTGGTGTGTTTGTTTGTAAACATGCTTGGAGTATGGGCAAACCGTTTGGTTAAGCCATTGATTCGCCAATGCTGGAGAGAGGATAAAACACATTACTGCGCTCCGCCCGTCGCACACTCAAAAAGGAAATTAGAAGGAAATTTCGAACCTCCATGTTCACTGACGCCCATTTATTAAGAGGGCAGAATTGAACATAAGTAGCAAACACAACTCACTGCAAATTTCCACTACTATTTTGTGCATTTACAGCTGAGGTAAAAGTGGGGCGGACCGAGGTAATATACATCTCAAAGTTACGACGCGGCGTGCAGAGACGATTGGGCCATAAACAGTGGGCCCGTGAATTGGATGCACAAAGCTGGCACAAAGCCCATCCTGGCAATACGAGAAAGCAGAAAAATGCACTACTATGCACATAAACTTGAATGACGGTTTGAATACGAGCCCTAAACTGATTATTGATGTGAAACCCCTTCACCCAAGTTTGTACGAATGAAATCACCAACTGATCACGTGAAATGGGAAGCAACTTAGGCACAGTCCTCATCAACTGTCTAACCAACACCATAAAATTCAATTTTTCAGAAGTACCAACAAATGACTAATTTTCAAACATTTTCAATAGTTGCACTCCCACTCGTTCCCTTCTGATTTGCCCATAGCAAGCACGGATGTACTTGAAGCGTACTGATAAGCCCTTGGAGGCCAAGGCCAAACAGTTATCATAATCATGTGTGAACACCCTAACGCAGGCCTACACTTAGGCGGACTCCAGTGCCCACCTATCAAGTATGTACGTACTGGTCGTGCCTCCTTCTGCTTACAAAAGTCGGTAGATAAAGTGAATGTCCCAAAGTCTTTAATAATTCACTGTCCAGTTAAAGCCCCATAGAACCCAGATCATACAAACGTAGGACCTCCAGGCTGCAGCAGGTGCCAGCGCGGTTCACTGCAGTGCATTGGTCACTGATCCTGTATCAGGGTGGGATAGACGACACCAAGGACCCAAATAATACATTTCTTAACCGTAGAAATGATTCTAAGTACTACTTTTCGATTAAAGGAACCGATATGTAAGACTACTTTCGAGGGCACTGCTTCATTCCTCACTGCTGTCCAAAAGAAAGCAGTCATGAAACAAACGAAGTGAACTTATTTCCAACGACCACTACAAAGAACGTAGTTAACCTCCTGCGATTAATTTAAAAAAAAGTAGTTTCAACGGTTACGGTGCAAAAAAAGTGAAAGTCCCGAAATTCAGCACAAAGAGCAGGTTGAAAAGCCAAGTACAGGCCATAATATAAACGACAACTGTTGGGTGGCATGAAAAAATCAGGGATTACATGACCGGTAGAGCACAATGGGTAAACAACTGCTGAAAAAGAACTAAGACTTACAGCAACAAGTAGTCTGGTCAGCAAAGGTAAAGGCTTAATGGTTCCTGTCTGTGGCATGAGCCAGACTACCGTCGCGTCATTCCACGCATCGGTGGGTTCAGCGAGCTAAAATCACTAAACGATACTTTGCGAAGTAAGGTTAGGAGGACGTCGCAAGACTGCTGCCCACGTTAAAAACTCAAGGCGCTTTCACGCAAAAAAATCCCTCTACAATTACTGCATTAAGGTAAAAGGAGGGTTGAGTAACTAAAACTCACAATAAAGCGTAAACATTTCAGGCTACACCGTTCATCGTGCACAAAAGTATACAGGATTCGTCACGGCATCCTACCACGTACACAAGTGTGGATGACACGAAATGAAGGAGCGCCCAATGTAATCACGTGGCGGAAACATTGGAACAAACCTTGACGTACCGAATACGAACTACGTCATCAAAAATACCTTTTGAGCTCAGTCGTTTTGCCTCAGCCTTATAAAAGGCTACGCACTCAGAATGACGGAGAAGAGATGATGTAAGGGCCGTAGCAACCAGCACTGTCCAGCTTCACAGGTCAGTTTACTCAGTTAATGTGCAGCTTATTCACCTATTTCGATATTGAAACGCTTATCAGAATACGATGATATGAAAGAATAATTTCACACCAGAAAGTAGGCACATAGGATAAAACGGTATCCCAACAGACAAACGTGGGGCAAAACACTAAAAAATATTTTTACTTCAGATGAAGAAACGAGGAGTGGCTTTAAGGATACAAGTTTTTTAGAACTGGACAGCGATCTTTGGAAAATAAGCAAGAATCATCCTTGGAAGAAGCCTATCACAAACGATCGGGTAGAATAAACTAAAATGTCATGCGGTCGTGTCAACAGCATACGCGAGAAGGAAGGCTTACGAAACCTAAAGCATTAAGTACCGTCCTTCCAAACGTCAGGCGACACCTTACAAGTCGCAGTTAGGCTTAAGGACAACGACTAATTGAAGTTGAACACCAGATGATGGAGCAGTATAAAAATGACAACAATAAGGAACGCGGATCTGAGCACTGCTGTGTGTTCGCACACTTGTGAGCGCAACTTAAGGGTTCCAATGAATTAATACGCCCCCCAAACCTACTGAAAAAGTCATAAGACCAGATATGTGAGATAAATATTACCATGCCGGATTGCTTTTACACCATGGGCAGTTTGATAACAAGTGGGTGATCCGAGTCCGACAAAATTGCTCCATATTATTCACAACACAGGTCAGAAGTTGACTTCACAACAAGGAAAACAAATAAGACGTAAAGGCCTATTCCTTGTATTTCATAACATGGGAATACTTGTGAATCGGGAAGACAGTGGGGCTCCACGCAGCATAAACTGTTCTGATCAGACAGCACAGACGCCCAATGAGGATAAATTTGCTGAATGTGTTGTCAATAGCTCCAGAAATAAATGATTACCTTTTCAACCAAACAAGCATGTATCTCAGACATCACATAGCCTTGGTTACCACACTGGGCTGTACTCAAGGCCGCTAGTAGACGGTGTGAGTACAAAAGGGATTCAGTTAAGTTGCTTTTAAGGCGAGCTACATCTCACCCTCCCATGTACCTGCGAACGTGCACAAAAGTGGAGCTCGCCTGTAGCCGGCTCATTCACCCATAAGACGCCCATGGGGGAAGGGAACGAAGGCCATAGTGATGGCAGGGGGCGAATGCCCGACATGCACGCGCGCACGCTGATGTGACTCAGCACGCCAAGAATGCCTAGTTGTGCATCTGCACTAACCCATCAGCGGAGCCAAATTGCGTGGTCGTTTTTATGTGTGCGGACTGAATGAGAAATGTGTAATGTGGGACCTATGATTTGTACAAGGCATGGCTACGTTTCAAATTGAAAAGAGACGGGTATACATAATAAGAAGTACATGAAAGTACGATGTTTCCAAACCGTTTCAGCAAAAGTCCACGTGCATGAAAAGACCACATCGGAGGAATGCATAAACTTCCGTCCGGATAAAGTAATATTGGAGGAAGATAACGTCTCAACAGACCCAAAGGAGGAGATTCTACGGAAGGCTTTTGAAATAAGATCTAGCACATACAGAGTGAACGTGGCGTTTACAAGGCATAGCGCAAGGCGATACAAAACAGAACCATGACCAGACCTTCCACCCACATGTGCTGTTAAGAGTAGCAGTTGTGAACGTCATGGTTCACTACGTTCTCAGATTTGGCACTATTCAAATTGTCTGTGTGGAAAGTAATTACCACAACTCGTTGGAATTTGTTGAGGAGAGTCAAGTTGCAAGTGCACAAAGAATGTGTGGGTGACAGAGATGTCTACACTGGTCTTGCGGTATGCAGGTACTCATTGAAACCTAAAGCATGAAAAGTTCATCGGTTCCTCAAAAAATGACACTAATTCAGATAAAACAAGGGACGTCACTGTTTCCAGAAGTTATGTTATTCCTGGTGGTTGCTCAACTTTCAAGCCAACAACTTGTCACCTTCTCTTGGTAGATATTTGACAAGAAAACACTAGTGGTCTCGTTAGATTTTGGTATCGACCGGCCTTCGTGGCTGAGAACCTAGATTTCATGCCCACTGGCTGTTAATGAACCAATGAATCGCATGTGCCTAAGAGTTCGATGAAGACCTGCATACTTCAGAACCGCCTTAGATGTCAAGTAGATTGCAAGGGGTTTCGGTGGCCATTGTTGGCATCCAAAGAGTCCAAATGGTATCGGTGACGCGCAGAATGGACAGAAATCACAAATGTACCTCATCACCGCAATGGAGACAGGCTTCTACAATAATAGTAACCTCACAGTAATGGAGGAAATTGGAAGCCATTACAATTAGGGTGATAACGGTATCCAAAGACAGGAATAACAAAGATTTCCTGGTACTACTGTGCGTGCAGCCTAGCGAAACTCCAAAATTCATTGGAAACACTGTCAAATACTTAAAATTCAATGAAATAGCAGATTAGGCTACTAAGGCTCTGGCGAAAGGAAAATTATGTTACGCTTCCAGGCCAGTGGAAACTACCACCACATACACCAATGTGTGAATATAAGATAACATACTGTTATTAAAGAAGGTCAAACTTGATGAATCCTGTTCCCATTAGTAAAACTGCCAAAGGTAGTTAGTCGTGACTTCGCGAAGTTTGATAAGAATTACATGCAAAACCGCACCGAATCTACAGCGCGAAAGTCCCTGCGTCCAACAAACCAATTACCTGAAAGTTAAAATGTTTCCCAATGACGAATACTACTGGGCAAAGATTGAAATTCAAACTCGGATCCGATTGTTTTCACAAGAAATTCACCGTTTGAAAAGCCTAATTAACTCCCACGAATGGGGCTATAAATGTTAACAGTACGTGATGACTAACGCAAAACAGCGAGCGGACGTGAAGCCTCAGATGACAGGGTCGTTAAATGTCTGGGAGATTAATTGAAAATGAAGTGAAGCATATTGAAAGTTATAGCAAAGTACGCCGGGTTAAATACTGCTCAAGACAACGGTAGATGCAACACAGTTTGTAGAATCTAGCACAACCTATCATGATGGACGTAAACGGTATGTACAATCAAAGAATTTGTCCGCCTAATTCACTGTTTTACATAAATTAAGCTACAGCATCATCAAACGGATGAAAAAAAGCCTATTAGGGCCTTAGAATTAATGCAGACTGTTTCTTACGGTTGGAGGACTAAGAACAATCAGAAACTTTATTTTTGCAATCATAGTATCAAGAATAACATGGTAGAGGGAACTTCCAGTAGATTTTAATCATATACCAGTCGTAAAATTCTTCACCTGTCCCATACTATTAACACCACTCGCAGTTTGACCGACGTTGTACAAAAACACAAGTCTACAAACCTTCCATCGCCTTATCATTTCTTCCTGGTTCATGAAGGTAATGCGTAGAGGACATGAAAGTTCCGGGTGAGGCCCATAGGATTTCAACGCCCATCAATAAGCACTTAAGCCTAAATCGTCAATAGCTGTGGCTATAACATCCCCTTATATCAATCAAAACTTGACTGATTTTAACTTGTTTGATAGGCTTGAAAAGGTAAATATTGTTGGGAGAGCTTCGATTCGCAAGTTTTATCTGCGAAGTGGGTCTATCCTGGAGCAAATACACAAAACTATAAACGTAAAATGTGCCGCAAAGTGATATGCACAAACTTAAGCAGCACTCCATGACCAGGAAATCTGCACGTTTGGTGAGGAAAACAGAAAGTAACCCAGCGAAGTTTGCTCATTACAATTCAAACGAGCTCCAAAACTCGTGCCAACGTAATCAACACAGCACTAGAAATGCACAAAAGATCATTACATCTGAAGATTGTGGGAATAAGTAGCAGGCACAGTAAATGCCATGACTCCCTCTGAGCAGAAGGATAAGGAAAGCAGACTGACCATTGGGAAGATCCTGTTTGTTAGCAAATACCAAGATGATAGCATCTTGCATTTCGCGATCATTGGCTATTCTATGCAGTTCAATTTGAGCCTCACGAATGCGCTCTCTGTCGGCACTGTCCACCACAAATATTAAGCCTTGTGTACCCGTAAAGTAATGTCTCCAGAGAGGACGTATTTTCTCCTGACCACCCACATCCTCGAAAAGACCAGTAAAGTTAAACCTGCGACATACCCACACATTAAACCTTATGTTATCGTAAGAGACAGTTTCGACATTAAAACCCACAGTTGGGATAGTTGTCACCGCGTTATTTAGTTTTAGCCGGTAGAGAATTGCTATAAAGTAAATAATACAAACGATGTCTTACTAGTCTTTCCCGCGGCATCTAAACCCAACATCAGTATCCGCATTTCCTTGTTTCCAAAGAGTTTAGAAAGTGCTTTGCCCATGACTCAAACAGAAGACTTGTACAGAACAGACCCCAGTCCGTGCAGCGCGTGTAGCAAACACAAAACCCAGCGCACAGGGAACCAAACACTTACTTCGGACAAACGCCATGCACTCCGACCCGTTCAAAGTACTAAACTAAAATCAAAATAAATTATTAAATTTATCTCTAACCTTATCAATAATCAAAAAAACATTAAGAAATTTAATAATTAATACTGTTTTATAATTTACGATCTATATAATAACTAAAATTTAAAAAAACACAGTTAGTTCAAACAAATTTAAAAAAATGCATAATAAATGTTAATTATTTGGGAATAAAACTTAAAAGTTTGAATGCGACTTAAGTTGTGCAAAATTTACCCTTTCGTGCATTCAAACGATGTCCAAAATCATGCAACAGTGAGTAAAAAATTTGTTTTAAACTATAAGTGAAATAACTTTTGGCGTAAGACTTTATGACAAACTTTAATCCAAAACACATGGCGCTGTTTTAACCGTTGCGCTTACTGTCGCATTTTTAAAAGATCGGTCTCGCTAGGTTTGGGATTATTTGTCGGGTTTTTGGTTGCTCGTGCAGATTTTTGTGCACATCGGCTATGTATTGGCGCTTATTCTTATTTCCCGACTTTTGATACACTTTTAAAGGAAGAAGGTTAAATTTTTGTAGCTGCCATTCAATGAAACTTCTGGACAACTTAGATCTCGAGACACTCACTGTTCAGCTCTCCCGCGGTAGTCGGAGGTACGCTCTCGATGTCAAGTAAGTAAAAACTCGTCAGTGTTAATAATTTCTTGGAGTTGCACTCACTTCTGCTAGATGAATATGGGTTCTTTGTTTTCGCCGTTAATCTCTGAATAATGACTTAGTAGTTTTGCGACCTTTCTGAGCTATGCGGTTACTTTTTCGTTTATTTCATAGTTTTTGCAAAAATATAGTTCAACTATTGAATATTCTAACTGTACAAGCTCAATTTTACTTTGCGAATTCACAGGTTAGAAAGTTATTCCTGCAAAATGGTGACAGAAGAGAAACGTCAATTTAAGAACTTGCTTGCCAGACTGGAAGCCGAAGGTTTGCAAGAATCATGCTTAAAGTTGAGCCCTTCGCGAACTCTCCGGGGCTTTCGTGAACTAACTGGCGAGAATCTGGATCGCGAGACCTTCAAAATGAGTTCCTTCCAAGCTGAGGTATTTCAACCCGCTACTTTAACAATTTTCAGTCATTAAGACCATCCCTTCCATTAAATTTCTATGTTTTGCTAAAGCTCGATTCCGATCCGCAATCGTTGAACCGTTCGCGGACTGCATCATGTTGCTCCGAATGTGATGGTGCTGATTCTCGGCCGAAGCCTCAACATCCCTTCATATCTGCGAAGGAACTTTTTTGCTTGATGAGCACCATCACTGTTTCCTTCGACTCAACCTACGACTTTATGAATACAAACAGTGAGGATTTTTGTCTTGAGCCAGAGCTGGCGGTAAGGGAGTTCCTCATGCATAGGTCCATGGATTGGTATTTTGTTACTGCATCTGTTTTAGTATTAATACCTTTTTTCTCTACATCCTTTAAATTGTTGACGTCAAAAGTTTGAGCTCTTATTATTTTTGATTTCGCTAACATCTTTAACTCCCATTCTCTTCTTCAACTCAAATTCTTCACTCTGTCCACTGTAATTGTTTTCAGGTTGTGAGGAATTATATTTCGCGTTTTTGTTCCATTTACGTAAATAAATATGAGGCTCTTGCACCTAAGTTGTGGAATGCAATTGATGCGGAGATTTTACCCCACAGATGCGTCATCTACAGGTGAGAATTTTGAAACCGGCTTCGAAATCTGTTTTTTAAATTTTGCTCGGTAGCATTCCTATGTTCTCAAGTGTTTTTAAATTATGACTGGCTACTACTTACATGCAGCTAAATGCAGGTATTGGAATTTCGGTCATCTGTCGATCACATTTTAACCACACGTACTTACTACTTGGAGCTATCAACTAGCCCAATGATGCTACAAGTGGACATTCAAAAGAAGATTTGGTCACAGATGGCACTATTGCTTTGCTATTTCCTGCCCAAAAGTAACCGATCCTACTTTTCTCCCTTAGTTATAAGCCGAATCACTCGACGGACCCGTACAGCATTCGGTGTCTTGCTTCCTTCAACTACTTCTTCTTTAATCGCAACCTAAGGCGTATCCTATTCTTTTCGCTTTGCGTGCGGAAGTAAGTTCTTTGGTGCGGGGTTTTCAATGTGGTTTGTGCATTTATCGGTTAAGCTGGTCGTGTAAATTTAATGTTCAGGCAAAAGTGCAGCCTTTTGGTGATCAGAACTCCCAGCCATGTTCCATCACGTGAATGAGACTCGCACACGATTCATGGTTTTGGGATTCTTATTTACTGGTTCACGTTCACCTTTGAAAGAAACTGATTTCGTGTCGACGTGGGCTCACGGTTTTCCCCTTTTTAATACTTTCCGTATTTCTTGATCGCGACACCCATCACTAATACGATCAGATTGAATATCTAGAAGAATATGCATTTGGCGTTTCAGTGAGCCGCCCGTGGACGATATCTATGAGGATGATATGCAAGATCTTTTTTGAAAGGTTGCAGTAGTGCAACCCGCGAAAACCAATCTTCGAACGCCTTATGCTTTTTTAAAGCGCTTAGAAAATTCGCCAACTTTGTCGAACGTTTTTATCTCCCCCTGTACAGCTGCACTTTTACTCGCTAACATAATCAAAGATTTTTAGTCCAGCACATGGTTGTTTTGTGACTTTATGATGAAAATGCAGAAACATAACAGGTCTGGCGAACATCGAGTCACAATGCATTGAAGAGCTGGTTATTTCAGAAAGGCGTTTTAGGCGTATCCATCAGCTGTTACCTTGACATCGGCTGTGCTTATCACACAGGTGGCTTGATGGCAGAAATCGGCATCACTGGTCCACCCGAAGATTGGTGGGGTAGTGGAGGCACATGGAGAGGTTGCACCCTCCTTGTGAAATTATTTTATCCATCGTGACAAGGATCAGGTGGGCTCATTTTTTACTAACTGCAGACGTTTGCCCTTAGAGAGGCGCTGCACTCCCGTTCGAATTGGGCTGTTTCTCGGTGAGTTTGATTGCTGATGTGGACCGCCACTGATCATCGTCGCACTTCCGGTTGTATCCATGTCTGCACTAGGCCATCAGTAAGCTAATTCTGTGAATATACATGCAGCAAGCAGCTTACATCGAACGTTGTTGTAAGTAAACGGGATCGCAACGTCAAATTGATTGAATCTTTAGCATGAAACTATTTTTCCAAGAAGCCTTCATTAGAATGGCGTTGAGTATTGTTTGTAAGTTAAGCTCGAATAAGTTTATATTTGATACTAATTCCACCTCTGGATTGAGCAATTTTCGGGCGTTGTCGCCTAAAAACCACAACGGAAACGTAATGGGTAGAACTCCCACTCAGGGGATACCTTCAGTCATATGAGCCTCAGCTGACGTTAGTGGACTTTGTTTACTATTCAAGGTCAAAAACGTACAAGTACGAGCGTTGCTGTATCCTTTATCCAGTGTAATAGAGACGGTCATTTAAAGATAAATGGATCTGATTCAAATTTCTTCAATCTAGGAGGGAGAATTCAAACACGACGCCCGGGAATCCGCAATCTAAAGAATTGTAAACTCGTTACTCCGAATTCTGCACACAGACAACTCGAGTACTTGGATGCCGGCAAACTGCCCAGTTAGAAGAGGGTATAGTGTTGTCAAACGACGATCGAGGGAAAGCTGATAACATTTAACACCCAGAAGTGATTCTTCAACACGCATATCCATGTATTCACACAAGGCCATGTATCGTTTAGAGCAAAGCCCCTTTCAGCTCGCAACTAGGGAGACAGGAATAAAAAAAAATGGAATTGGATTCTGTTTCTAACAATAGTTTTTACCAGGGCGCGAAGTGGAAGGGACTAGGAGTGGAAGAAAAATTGGTAAATACGAGTAATTATTGGGGTGGTAGTCTTCCCTGAAGGGACCGATGTTGCTTCTGAGGTGGAGACGTCGCAAGACGTGTCTGGGTTGGACGCAACGGAGATACCATTCTCTGATTGAAGAAGTTTACTCGGGCAGAGGACTACTGGGGAAATGGTGTCCGGCAGACCTTTCGTAGAGATGGTGAGTGCGGCGTTGTGCAGATTGTCCAGCAACCTTGGGATCACTTTCGGTTAAAAGTAGATAGTGTAAAGCGTAGGTTCGCCTTACTGGTGTAACTAACTTTGCTGGGTAAACTTCAGACGGAAAAGGGTACTTAAAGAAGTAAAAAGTGTTAGTCTGAATTCAAGATCATTACAAACTTTCCTCAACGTCTTAATAAGATCATCCTATGACACCAATAAACTCAGGTAACCACAAGATATCAAATTATGTGAATATGGACAAGTTTTTTGATTTTATTCGAAGTTACTACATGTCTATTTCGAGCGCATGCATAGTAATTAGCCGTAATTATACCATGCATTAAGAAGCATCCACTCGGAGTAGAACATTCAAGGGCACCTGGAAACGTCAACCTTGAGACAAAATAATGCCTTGTGAACCAAACAGACGTATAATTATGATTAACAAAATCCACAATACTGCGTATTTTAAATAACCTCAGTATCGCCCAAGTCCAAATTCCCGAACTAACGGGCATTAGGCCCATCAGTTGAAATAAACCATCTGCCTAACTTCCCTCCTGGTAAGAGCAATATTTGGGAACTTTTCAAAATTTTCCCTCTACCAATGATTCCATTGGAAAGTACGATAGATATGCAAAATCGTTAATAGTGACTCCAAGGTCAAAATAAGCTTGATTACTAAAAATGGGAAGCTTACCCGTCAAAGAAAGACGGCTTGCAGCACCTGTGGAGAGGACGAGTTGCGGATCGTCGAAATAAGTGAGGAAATAATCCAGCCCTGGCTAAAATGCGTCAAAATGGTACGTTTGTTTCCATCCTAAAACTGCAATTGCTAACAAATAAGGTGACCTTGCTAGTTCAAAAATAAAATCAAGAAAACAGACTGAAAATAAACCTCAAAAACGAGTTTTTTGATGAGCTTGATGGAAGAATACCAAACACGCTTTCCAAATCCCTAACTATTTGAACGCCCCTGCTCGACTCTGCACATCCAACTCACAATTTCAAATAGCCAGTGTGACTTTAGATTACATAAAATCATGTTAGTAATCATATCGTGCTGACAAAATTTTTGCATTCAGATCACAAAGAATCAGAAACTTAGCCAGAGGTTCGCGAATGCGAATCAAAGGCCAATATCTTCGAATTCCACTTTCCAGCTGATGAACATTTTCGCAGAAGAAATGAGTACCGCGGAGAACCTATGATTTAACTTGTGTCACTATCTGCACACAGGTTAGGTCTAGCACACTAATATCTGCATATTTATTAGGCATGCCTGAAATCCATATTTTGGATCCCAAACGTTCTGTCCTACTGTAACAAAGACGGCTGGACACCATAAAAAATAAAATCCATCATGCACGCAAGCCACTATGAAATCTTGCAGTATTTGGAATTAATCTTTCTATATTCAATTGGGTAAGTTGGATTGCAGACTTCCTCTGAATGTCGTCGTGATGGAGCAGACATTGACGCATTATTTAGTACAGATAAGCACGCAACGTTCACAGAGCCAAGAGCGTACTTCATCAATGCTACCATGCGAACGGATAAGCATGTTGGATTCGTAGGAGCGCACCGACACCAACCCACCACCTGACTGCGTCTCTTCACCGTTGCCACCGCCGTTGTTCTGCGGTACCATGGCAATGGAAGCAGTGGAGTCTGTGGTCTGTGCATTGCCGACACGTGAGATGATGAGGGCGAAGGACTGGTCCCCAACCCCGGCGGTGGTTAACCACCAGCGCCGTGCATAAATGTACTCGCGACGCGCCAAGGGGAAGGGGAAGCGGGCCACCCATCGAATCACCTCCGACCCCGCTGCGTTTGCGCTTTTCTTTGACTCTAGCACCACCACACTCTTATCCCAGTGCCGCCGATAAGCCAGATTTAATTGCACTTCCAAAAAACAACGCGCTGATATGTCACTGAAACTGCCACACACTAGAATCATAATAGAAAAATTCAAATATAAACTGTGTTGTGCTGACTTTCGACACACTGCGGGCAGCATTACACGACCACGCTCTTCATCAAAACATGGCCTCAAAGTACCGAGCACAAAGCAAAATTACCGACAAGCAAGACATAAGACCATCAAACGTTGCTAATATTTCAAAAGACGACTGCGTGATCAACGCTGAATGTCAAGTCAATTAAAAGGAACCGAATACAATATGAAGTAGATTAAGGGACATTCAAATTTAACTAGTATTCTCATTCAGTAAAAGGGAATTAAGCACGCGAATTTACTGCCTACTGAAAAGGGAACAGCAACGAATCCGAGCTAGGAATCAGTTCATGGTCTTTTGGAGGTGGAGGTCAGCGTGTAGTGCGAATGAAGGTAATGTTAAGATCAGATGGGGTTCAAGGCTTGTTTAAAAATTCTAGAATCAATAAACTTAACACCATGTTAATGCTGATGAAGCAACTACCCTGCATGCGTTAGTCCGTTTAAGAACTTCCGCTAATTAATATTTTATAGGGTTTTTACATCCAACAAAATATTTTAAAAAAGGCCTGATTAGATTATCCAAATTTGCAGCAAATGTTGAATTTTCAATTGAAAAACACAACACGTAATCACCAAAAGACTTGAAGGCACTTTAACTTAACTATATAGGGCTGTCCTTTTATCAAGCGTACTACTTCCGCATGGATAACATGTCTGTCTATTCATTGAAAGGTTCTACCAACTAGAAACAAAATCTCGTAATGACCTTATTACTCACTAATTCCAATTATTTTTCACCTCATTGCCAAGACAAGCTCTTTATTTATGAGAAAAAAGTCGCCTAGGCACTTGACAGCACGCAATCATCCCTGTGAGTGAGGAATACGTCAGCTCGCCACTGCTAACCACAGCTCGTGTACAGCATTGGCTAACCGGAAGAGACGCTCAACGTACACAGAACATCCCCTTCTTCGCCAAACAACCGACTCATTACAGGCAATGCCTTTGCCTTTTCCTCGGCGTTAGCTCTACTGGTTCTCTTCATGCACATCAACAGAGTAGTGTAAGGACGCGGAAGAAGATGGACCTAATAAAGCACAATAACCCCATCTTTATGGTCGACCTGGCAAAAATCAGGCTTTTAATGTGGTTCAAATAGCGGTGTTATGTGATCCTCAACAAGTGCTAAAGGAACCTACTGGCGCAGACAATTTTTCACGAACACGCTAAAATAAGGCAGATGCTGGGTAAGCTTGGCATCCATATTTACTGCATGTCCTCAGAATTTTCACTGATGATTGTGTCCCTTTTCTAATCAATCTTCGCCCTTTGTCTTCATTTATGATTTGTTGCTCCATCAGCTCCCCTAAACAGCCTCATTTCAGCTGGGAAGTTCCCATCATACTGACAGATCCTGATAGCCAAAATCATTATCCAAAAGAATGGAAGTTTTACACTGATTGGCACAACATCACAATTCAGCTTTGCAAATGATTACAGTATTATTACGCGAGTTATAATGAACTTTGAAAAGTATTTAACAGGTCATTGCAGTTAAGCAATCTCGAAATTTTGCTGTATGAACTTCGATTCAATGATATGAACTCAGCAGCAGGAAATATGTGGAGGCAATTGCGAGTTTGAAAATAAAAAATGAAAAATTACCGATATGCGACTGCCAATTCTGATAAAAATTAAGCATAGGCTGGGATTTCCATTCCCTTATCTCTCGAAGCATTAGAATAATAGGAATACCTAAGCCGCTTAAAAGCGCTAAATTCAAAAGTGTGAGACGTTGAGTTGAAAACCACAATTGAATGATTAATTACTCAATTATGCTATCTAGAAGTAGCAAATACGGTCGACAGATACACAAAAGTCAAACACTGAAGGATTCACGCACCCCTGTATTCGTAGAGACCGACATCTGCCTTGCTAGAGTTATTGGAGGTCTTGCATGAAGGCCGCCGCCACATGCGCAGATCAGGTCGGTCGATCATACACTCCCACTCGGAGTCAACGAATCCGACGCCGTCGGTGGAAAGACGGCTGGAGAGATCCATGAGCATCATTCCTCGAGGAGACGAAGCTGGCGTGAGCGGTGTATCTATACCATCGCTGGAGGACAAGGACTCATCCTTTTGAGGATCAAAGAGATTTCGAAAGAACTCTTGCTGCCTCTCTCGCAAGAGATGTCGTAGATCGCGGATGTAGAACGTGAGAGGACTCTCGAGACTGCTGTACACGCGCCCAATAGGTTGTTGCGATACGTCTTGGGAACTATTCTCTCCCTCCCTCTGTTGAGAATTTTGAGTAAACTTCAAAAATTCATTGTACCTCGAGACATCAAACGCCTCAACAGTTCTGGGGAAAACCTAGAGGTAAATTTGAATAGAACGCAAGAAGCCCACGTCATTATTTCGTCTTCTGATATTGAATCCTGAGCAAATGATATAAGACAGGCGCCGAGAAGGATTCTTTGTCCTTTGCTAGTTGTCAAGTCTTGGTGAAAACTGAAACATCTGGGGCGGTAAAGATCACCAAATCTTCTGAACAGGACACCTGCCGACTCGCGCAGTGTGAAAAATCTGGCCAAGAATGCACGGTGTACAAATCTTGCAAAACATTTAATCTTTGCCACATCAGAACGCCATGATGCGAGAGAGAATTCAGAAAGAATTATCGGTCTTCGAAAAAAATTAGCCTGAGAGGACAGAAAAACGCGTTCTCACGTGAATGCCGAGCATGATCAAGTTATTGCAACAAAAAAAGACGGTAAGGCTAGAATCATGTCCCAAAAGCGCAATTGTATACGACGTACAATGATGTAATCCTAACAAACTCTAGGAGCAATAACACATACAGCTGAATCGGCGACTCATCAAAAACAAGTCGACTTATTCCTAAAAACAAAACATGACAGGGAATGTTTAAGTCGGTATTTAGAGTACCAGTTTTCAAAGGGAGTGGTGTACAATTTGGGAACGTAATTGCATGGAACTAGGCACAAAATCACTTTATACCAAAGAAGTTATACTAAGGAATAATGAAATCATCAAAGCATTCCTGGAATAAAGTTGAGGAATTTCGCCACACCAACGTACACCGAAGGCCAGCATGCGATAGGGCATCGAATTTTGCAATGTACTCTCAGGTCAATATAACAAACATTAGATTAACTATTTTGCGCTCGATGTTAGCTTATAAATTTTGTGTATAAGTTTCGCAGTAAGGATACCTGCGATACATCAGGTAAGTTTGAAAAGTCGCACTAATTAGTGACTAGGTGTGCGAAGCCACAAGAAAGGCAAATGGTTATTTTACAACGAGCTATTATTTTGAAACTGGGTGCTACAGTGAACGAGCACTCGGGTCTCCATGATTTTTACTTCCAGGCAGTAGCACAATGTGATGTGCTGCCCATTCGGTAGTTTATATGTTGTTCGTAATTTACATTTATTTCTCAGTTTTGCCAAGGCGTCGCTGAGCATCTTCGCTGCCGTACACCCCACGATGTTTCTGATCTTCAGGTCGTGCCAGTAGCACTAATTTCTTCTGTATGCCTGAAACACAAATTTTACTTAAGTACTATACTGTGCTTTACCAGTTAGCCTACTCTACCTCTCCTACGGCTAACCTGGGACCGACCTTGTTGATTGCTCTGTAACTCGTTCGTTTAGGGGTGGTGGGGAATGGCATAGTCTCCGAAACAACGAGGTGATGGGCCTTTGTTTGCTTTAGAGAACTCAACGTCCTATTCAAACATCGCAACGCTATTGCACCGCCTATCTAATAGACCCCATTGAGAAGTACGAAGAGTACCGACTTCGATGCGGCTCTAACATACGAGAGGTTTCTAGCATCACCTTATAAGCCCTGTCTAGCATGGTAGCTAGTCGGATGTGGCAATGGTGGTCGACTCTCTCCCTAAGGGATTAGGAAGACACCGCGTCTTCCGAGCGCCCAGCGTCTCCAGACTCATTAGTACAAGCAGTCCTTCAAGATTTGCAGGAACAATTGGGTAAAGTAGGTGATGAGAGATGGTGGACAACTCGAGCGAGCGATACTGGTGACTCTCACTTGCTCCAGATGTATTAGACTTCCGCCAAACCTGCATCCCTTGCAGCAGCTTCAAAAAGCCTCACGTCACAGCAATCACACCTCTGCAACCCAGGCGGAAGAGTCAGATTGCGCATCATGGGCTTACTTCCACCTACCAAGTGGGGAAATTGGTATATTTTGGCTTTGGTTGACTACTTCACGAAAGTAGCCGAAGCAGAACACATGAAGTCGCAAGACGCTGAGAGCTGTCAACGCAGAGTGCCTGATTCGGACCACAGCGGTCGAGGTCCTTATTCCGAAAGTCGACTCTACTGAACTATGCAAAACCTTCGGAAGCTAAGGCACACAACGCCTGAGCCTCCGCAGGGCAACGGAAAGGTATAAAAAAACACTCCGAACCCATAGAGAACTACGAAAGGCTACTACTAAGGGAGCGTAGCCCTCTCATATGTAGGACCACAGTTAGCGCATCAGTCGGCCTTTCGCCGTTCATGATGCTCGCAGGCAGCGAAATGGGAGTCCCCTCCGATACCTTCCTATCGGGCAAGAAAGTGGCAACTGATAATGCCCCAGAGTACTTACTGTGCCTAAAAGAAGGCATTAGAAAGACTTTCACTATGGCTTGGCGACGCAAGTGTCTTATAATGAACAAATGAAACATCAAGAAAAACATGACCGACCCAAAGTCTATTACCAGGAAGATCTCGTTCAAATACATGGACCGCTTATTCCACTCGAGGACTACCGCAAATTTATCCTTCCGGGAGATGCAGATTCTCTCACTTAAGAACTACCTCGCCCGCAATACACAACTCTGCTCAGCCAATAGCCGCCAAATACAGTAAGATCCGACCTTGCAAGGGTGTCCCGTTGGTTGATTACGAAGATGAAATCTAGGCTCCTATAGGAGGCTGGAAATCACTCAACGGCAATTTTAAAGACGTCCAACAAGATTGCCACCAGGGACGGTGCTTTAAGGACGAGAAGTCTGCAAAATACTTACTTAAAATACTTAAAATGACTTTGTGGGCGAGAGGAGGGAAGACAATCTAAACCTGATTGTAGACGCGCGAGGGTGCCTAACATTAACATTAGCTGCCGTTATTTCGCTTCCGTAGCACGCGTGTGCAAGTAAAATAAAGGTGTCTCTTACCAAGGCAGGAAAAGGAATAAAGACGCATACACGTCTCCTACCTTCTAGCACATCATCTAACAACTGTCCTGGGCAGTGAAATTAATAAAACATCTCAGTACGGAGCCGATAAGTTCCCTTCATTATAACTAAAGGAGGAAAGTTTACTGAGTCTTCTACACGACAAATTTAATTGATTAATGCTATGCGAAGAAAGGTGATTAGCTGTTAGCCAAGTGCATTGGTTTTTCTGATCAGTGATTCAAAAGTGTACAAGCACTAAATAGTGTGATGTTACGCAGTATTATGATTTTTACTGATAAGATTCGCCAAAAATTTTTTGCGAAAGATCTATAATCTTCACTAATAATATAAACCAAACTAAAATTACCGGTTTAAAAAAAAGCAATTTATTTTACCATCGCCAATGGACACCAAACAATCCTTATTTTAAACCGCGGCCAATTTTGTATTTTGGTCTAATCACCGCCTTTTCGTCCTTCTGCGTTTTACTATGCTACTTAACAGTTGCGCTCCAGGTGTGATTTTTTGCAGCAGTCGTTTTTTGCATGTGTTTGTGGAGGTTTGGCTGGTTTGCTGTGGTGTTTATCTTACAATTGATGTATCTCACGTCTTTAATTACTTTTTTTGAAATCCGGGATGTGTGGTCGTTTTGGGGTTTATCTATTTATGGGTATGATCTTAATTATTGAAGTTGGGTGGTTTTTTGCTGTTGATCTTTAAATATCAATGGTATTATTGGCCCTGTTGTCTTCTTTTTTTTATTATATGCTCCAACCTTGGAAAACGCGGTTTAACTTGCAGCACCAGGCAACTGTTTGGTGTTTTCTTGCGTCATACGTTATTCAAACGTCGTGGCTAGGGCTTTTTTAAAGCTGGTTGTTCCAATTTGCCCCCTATCATGCAAGCATATGCCCTAGGTGTACTGGTGTGAAAAAAAAATATTTTTTAAATGCGTTATTGTTCATAATTGTTCATCTTCCTAGTCGTTCATTGTTTTCCTGGGGTTTCTGAGGCTGGAAAAAATTTAGCTTTGTTTATATGTTCCTGTGTTATTTACTTTGTGTTTTCGGCTCGATGTGGAGGAATATAGAGTTTATTGAATGCACCATTAATTGTACCGTTGTCCCCGCTACAGTCTGCTTTCCATCAAAAATCTATCACAAAGGCTAATGGAGCCAAGTAGAGTTATGCATGTCCCTGCTTGGCTACGCTAATTGTCACCAAGTTCCATTTTAAAATAAAGTCAATATTACCAAATTCAGAACTATGTCGAATGAATTCACGTTCTTGTTAAGAGCATGGTCGAAAAGTCGGGTCCTTACACAATTATGAATTTTCATGCTTTCACGTAGGTAGCGCAAGGATTGTTTCGATGGTTCTCTTCTGTCTTGTGTAGTGAACTTTCGGCACTACCTAGTTACCTGTAATCTCAGATTGTTAACAAACCTCCATAGGTCATTGAATGCAAAGTAACGTGGAAAAGGCGAGTGAGGTGCATGGAAGCCCGCGACCACTTGATCGTCATCGAATTGCATCAATCGAGCGTTTGAGTGGACAGATGGCAGGTGAAATCGTATCGCCGTCCCCACAAAACGGTCCCAAACGCCGCAAGTTGAACCTCTTTCCTGATAAGGTTATTTCCGCCCCATTTAGTTCACACTCTGAGTCTGTCAGTTAGCTTGATGTTTTTAACGAGTAACTTCTATTCCTTCTCTTCGTCTAATTTCTTGCTTTCAACTTGTTTGTGTACGTGTCTTCGTAGTGTTATTAGTACCCCTATTGCGTTCCACAGTGACCTAGTGTGCTATTATAAGCCCTTCAAAAGGCTGACCACCAGAAAGCTGAGTATCTGCTTAGAAAGTACACCGTCTGAGAAGGGACTGCACATTTTGGTGTCCTGCAGTGTATTTGGGTGTAGTTCGAAGAATATTAGTGTACACCGAAGATGAGACCTTCCCGTCATATATCCACGGGGCCTTTTTCATTTTTTTTTACTGGATAATTTAGTTCAAGGTGATGTTAGTTGAACTGTGGGTGCTCTGGTGAGCAGACTGTTCTTGACCACCGTTTATTGGCTTTCCGTGAGCCTTGCTCGCACTTGATACGCGTTGAGTTCATTTTTGAGTTGAGCACAGTGAATTTAATTTGCATATTAGCCTTGTGCACCAGCGTGTGTTCTATGCTCCTGATGTCCTCCTCGAGTTGTCTGTAAGTCCATGCAACCGTATCAACTATTTTAGTCATGTACTACCATTTGCCTTGTCTAATAGTACTTAATATCGTTCTTTAAGATCACCGGCTTCTGTTAGCTCTCAGCTCTCCGGAGTTTCTGTTGGGGTATGTGTGGGAAATTCCCCTGGGTGCAAGCTCGTTAGCTCTGTCAACTTTACGAACTTGTCAGCTTTTTTCCTGTGCTTTTTATCTTCCTAACGGAATTTTTCGGGTTGTGTACAAGTGCCCCGTATCTGTGCTCCTTGTATAGGACGCGGATTTAGAGCTTAATCTTCCACCCCCACCACCACTGCCCCTTCAATTGAATCTGAGCCCTCAGGAGGAGGAGCGTCAAAAGAATTTAACTGATCACTCCGAAGAGGATGACGACGGGGACTATGATGATGAGGCTGGGCCTTCGGGGAAACTTGAGTTTCGTGTCGGCAATATCAGTAAGATTTATGCAAAGGTAAATTCTCTGGTTTATGTTTCCTTAATCCTCCTCTAAAACTTATTTTGTTGGTTAGCATTACTTTAATCTGTCGTGTATATTTTGTTTCAGAATGTAAACGAGGACGTTAGGGTGAGTTTTTCCGTTTCCATGTCCGTTATCAGTTCACCCTTTACTTCAACCAGACTTGAGCAACAATGGGGTAGTTAATCCATGTGTTTAGTTAGTTTATCCTTTTATCAAGGGTTCTCAGCTAGGCTAGAATAGTAGCTAATTTATTCATTTTCGGTGTGTCTTAGGTTACATGACAAGTTTGACACCGCATGCAGGTATTCCATTTTATTGGCAACGATTGACAGCGAAAGAACGTTCGCCATATCCTAGATTGTTAGTCCCGAGGCGACCATTATTCGTTGTTTGCCCTGGCGGATTCTCCTCTTCCTCCGTGGCTGCCAAGGGGGCAGTCGCAATATCGGGTTTTTTCTTCAATGTAACGCTGAGTGCGATTTGCCAACCTGGACCTGTCACGCTCGGGCCAAACTCACCATTGTTGCTCAGCGGCCTGGAGCCGAGTCGCTTACAAAATCCATCGACCATACCTTCTGCTTAAAGGAGAACGACTGGGGTTTCTCCTCCTTTATCTCCTGGTCTGAACTTTTGGATCCTGAGAGAGGATTGGTTCTTCCTCCTGTAGCGGACGAATGCGAGGGGGAGCCGCTAGGGCCGTCAATTGTGAGTGGAGTCATGAAACGGCCTTTGGAAATTATGCTCCTAAGATGACCCATGTAGCAGGCTTAATCTGTCTTTCTTATTTATTTACTACAGATAGAGGAGGAGGAAAAGGGAGTCTCATTATCACGGTCCCTTACTAGGTCGTGTTCATTCTCAGATATTTCGTCCAACGGATCGCCATCAAGGAAGCACCGACGCTCTTCCTCTCTCCCCCGCAGCTGCTCCTCAGCTTTGTCTTCAGTGCAGCGGCGGTCATCGCCTGTGAAAAAGGCGGCGCAGTCCTTGGAGCGCGATACGCTCGTTCTTCGAATCCAAGTTTATGCGGACGCCCCACATGGCGCGGACTGGGATTCGAAGAAGTTTACAGGTTTCGTGGGTTTGCGCAATCAGGGTGCCACATGTTACATGAATTCTCTGCTTCAGGCGCTCTTTTTCACTAACGAGTTGCGTCGTGCCGTCTTTCTGATGCCTACGGAAAGTGACGATGCGAGCACAAGCATTCCACTTGCCCTCCAGCGCGTGTTTTATGAGCTGCAGTTCAATGAGCGTGCTGTGGGCACAAAACGGCTAACGCGTAGCTTCGGCTGGGAGTCCTTTGAGTCTCTAATGCAACATGACGTGCAGGAGCTTTGTCGTGTCCTACTGGATAACATGGAGAACAAAATGAAAGGGACTTCGGTGGAGGAGACGATACCCGGTCTATTTCGTGGCAAAATGCTTTCCTACATTCGTTGTAAACACGTGGCCTATGAGTCAAAACGGGAGGAGAATTTCTACGATATTCAACTCAAGGTAAAGGGAAATCGAAACATCTATCAAGCATTTAAAGTAAGTTCCTCCTTTTATACGTTCCCATGTTTTTGATGCCTTCACACTTGGATTAAAGCGACTTGCCATTATTTATGTAACCTCATTTTCTCAAGTTTGATCACAGAAAAAATGTGGTGTCCTCATTGTTGCACTCGAATTACAATTTGATTTTTGCATTGAACCTACGAAATGGCCCGAAAATTCGTTGTGGTGAAAGGTGTGCCATCTCTGCTACTAAATGGAAATACAGAAGTAACATGTGGTGAAGGCTATTTTGGATTGGCTTTGGTTAAAAGAAAATGGAGTTTTGTACTGTGCTTTAAAGGGCAAAACACGAACGTCTGTTCGTGTGAGATTAAAGGAAACAATTTCGAAAAACTGCGTCAAAAAACTTTTTAGCTCGAAATTTGGGTCTCCATAGTTTTTAGCTTTTGTTACAACGCAAATTTTCTCTTGTTTTAGGAGTACACAACTGTTGAAACCCTCAGCGGTGAGAACAAGTATGATGCCGGTGAATACGGTTTACAGGAAGCAGAAAAAGGCGTAATTTTCACCAGCTTCCCTCCTGTTCTCTACCTGCAACTGATGCGCTTCCAGTATGACTGTATAACGAACGCCAATATCAAAGTGAATGATCGTTTTGAGTTCCCCTATCGCCTCTACCTGGACCCATTCCTCAGATCGACGGATCCCGGTGATCCTGCCACCTACATTCTTCATGCCGTGCTGGTGCATTCGGGTGACAATCATAGCGGTCACTACGTCGTCTACATTAACCCCTACGGCAACAACCGATGGTACAAGTTTGACGACGACGTTGTATCAAGGTCCACGCCCAGGGAGGCCATTGATTTAGTAAGTTCCTTCTCAACTCAAATATTCTGATTCGCTTTCCTTTCTCCAAATTCTTCACGCTTGTATATCTTCGGCACTGACATTTACACATAAGATTGGGGTTTTCATGCATGCCAAGGATATTCGAATAAAAAAATTTTGTTAAGGCATATCCCGGGCTACGCGCCAATGTCCGTTTACGCCCTCGCTTGAAGCCATCATTGGAAATTTTTCACCTATGTCTGAGTAGGTGGACCAGACAGTTTTTATCTTTTACATATGTATTGGTAGGATGCGCCTACATGCCTGCATGTGTTGTAGAACTACGGCACCTCAGACGACGAGCATGGCAGCCTATACAAAAGTTGTACCAGCGCTTATATGCTAGTATACATCCGGGAGTCCTCTCTACCGCAAGTCCTCAAGCCCGTATCAACGGCGGATATTCCTGACAGCCTTTTGACTCGTCTCAAGGAGGAACGGCGTGTCGAGGCGGACCATCGCAGGGCCAAGGCGGAGTCGCACCTCTACGCCTGCATTCTCCTCGTTCTTGACGAAGACTTCTACGGTTGGCAGGTTCGTATCCACCATTTTTCAATTTACGCCTGATTCTCTGGGTGTTATATCCGTAGACCGACTCTACTGTTGTTTCTGGCAGCCGTCGTTCGTTATACTCTGCACTCTTACAGGGTTTCGATGTTTGTGACTTTGAAACACTACCTACACGTCGGCTCAATGTACCAAAAACGTCCACGTTGCCAGAGCTTATATCCATCGTAGCCTCACACTTGCGAACTGATCCCTCGCTCATTCGCCTTTGGAGAGTCATAACCAGGTTTGTGATATTTTATGACACCTGGGCCTCGTGCTGTCTCATTCGTTATATCTTGACTTCATTGTGTATGTAGATCATTCTAGCATTGCTACTCAATTTCTTTCAATAGGATTGCATCTAAGTCAATCTCTGACTCCCTCATACTACAAATTTATTGTTTCTGGTTAAGGCGATCTGGGATGCTTCGCTTCACTCCACTACTGTCTCCGCAAAAATCCCCTGTACAAAAGCCTTCCTCGCCCCTCCCCACAACAGAGGACCCGATGGCCGCCCTTGCAGCTCTGACTAATTCCTACCAGCATCAGACCAAGTCTCCCTCGAAGGTCTCTCGTTTGCCCACTGGAACTGGTGACGATTGCACATCTCCGCCTGCCCCCCTCCTCCCGGCTTCCGGTCCAATGGCCGTTTGGGTTCAGGCTCTTCCTCCACTACCTCACCTCACTTCCACCGCCTTCGCTCCACGGAATGAAGTTCTCTGTTTTCTCAAATACTTCTTTCCTCCTCCTGCCAACGCTCTTACCGCATCACCTTTCCTCACTAACCCTCAAATGGGCACCCTTATCTTTGTTGGCTGGATTATTGTTCAGTTGGATGCGCCTCTGAACTCTATTCTCCCCGAACTTCGCTCGCGTGCATCGCTTCCGGCGGATAGCTCCGTGCTCCTTTTCGAGGAGAATGGCTTAAAGGAACTGCGCTCACTGACGCATCACCTAGAGGGTTCAACAGTTCGAGTGAGTTTAGGCACTGAAGACGGAACAGAAACGTTTATCCTCGTCTATCAACAAAAGCCTCATGCTGATGAGGAGCTAGATGCAGAGGTAAGGGAACAGGAGGAAGAGAGTATGGAGGATAGCGATGATCAAACTGCTGAAGAATCAAAGCTGTTACCATCTTCCATCTCTGTTGTGGCTCCAAAAGGCTCCCTTATTTTAACGAAGCGAAAGCCAATAGCACGTCCTCAGCTCACCGCCATGAAACTCCTGACTCGTAGCAAGCGAATGATGCGTTGTCGATCCTACCCAGTTACTGGAAATCAAGGGATTCGAGGCAATTTCAATTGTCCCGCGGGTGTGGGCAGAAAGCAACCTAATCCAAAGGCCTCACCAGCAGTGTTAACGCCTCCCAGGAGTAGCTTGTACTCACCATTTTTCGTGAAGGGCTTCTATCATGAGCTGCTCACTCGTGTTTCAGTTGATTTTTACGAGTTAGTTTTCCCATGGCACATGCTTCCTGGTTTGCATTGCGTTGAGCCTGCGGCAGCAATAGCTTTTCCCCCTCCAATTGGGGAACGAATTCTCCTTCCGGGTGTACCACTCAGTGGCGGCTGCAGAACATTCAAGACCAGTCTCCTTCTAGAGCAGGTCATATCCTCAATTCAGGGACCGGCTTTCACTGCCCTTATTTCACCAAATGAAAGCTACAATCATCTCGTAGCTCTAGTGGCGAGTCACTTCTCAGCACCGGCCAGCTGTATCCAACTCTTTACCGTTTCATCCGGTCCGCTTGTGAGTGGGGAGCGGGAGTTTTCGGCGATTCCCTCCTCGTTAGAGTGGAAAGCGAAGGATATATTTGTGCAGCATTCACCCTCGCCCCCGCGGCACAAAAGTAACCATGGGTCTGCACGGAAGCTTACTCCATCTGTACAGATCTTCTTTCAGCGTCTTTCTATTCCTACCGAGCGTTTGGAGCGCATGTGTCAGTTGCGATGTGTCTTCGTTGACAGCAGGAAGGTGCGGGAAGTAGTGCGTCTTCTGCTCATTGTTCCACACCAGTGGACAGTAAGTCGAGTGCTCCAGTTGGCCAAGAAGGAGCTAATTTCTATAGGCTGCCTCCCAGACTTTAATGACGGTGCCTCCAATTCTCCTGAAGACACCGCCTCAGCCCAGCCGCCGGTTCTCAGAATGTTTGAAACACTCAATACATGGATTATTCAGCAGTATCCGTCAGACGAAATTGCTGCGAGGCTCCAAGTAGGCTGTTTTCTTCCTCAATCGGGTTGAGAATTATGTTAATTTTTTTTCATCCGAGTGTTACTCGTTATGACCTTTATTTTATATCTGAGTCAATGTCTAGCTCATTAAAGTAAAGTGTCTCAACAATTCTCATGGCTAGTTTGCTGCTCATTTATAATTTTGTTTCATTCTCCCTCCCCCCGCAGGACAAGTTTTTGTATTTGGCCCAGTTTGGAATCTTTCATTAATTGTAGGCTTGTTGCCAGCATTTGGTACATATGTATGGTATGAAATACGGTCATGGGACTCATGGAGATGTGTATTTGAATTTAGATTGTTGAATTTCTGTTCATTAAATCATGCTTCCAAAAGATGTTAAGGAAGTGGATGAATATTAGAGAATCACCTGGGGGCTGATATATAACTTGAGTCCTCTGATGGCCAGCTAACAAATTCGAAACACCCTCTTCTCAGCTGCTGGAGAATCGTCTTTTACGGATAGAAGTAATGCCACCTGAGGAGCAGGAATTCTTCGCTGCCTACGAGGGAGAGTTGGACACCTCTTTACTCCTGTCAGGCGTGGAAAGTGAGAACTTGCGCATCCCCAGCTTCCCCCTTGCTCCTTCCTCGATTGCCTCCTCCTCCGTGCCTACTCCGATGGGCGCTGCAAGAGGCGAAGATGGGGATGAGGAGGAGGACGAGGAAGATGACTATGACATAAATATTGAGGAGGAAGAAGATGAAGACGAGGAGGATGAAGAAGAAGAAGAAGTGGACACACCAAGCAATACCGGTCGTGTAGGAGACCATGAAGAGGATGACGAAGAGGAGGTTGATGACGGGTCTAGCAGTGGTGTTGCCGACCCCAACAACCTGAGTCTCATCTGCAATGCGGATGAGGAGGAGGACGAGGCAGCAGATGATGAAAACGATGCGCTTAAGGTCACTGTTGCTTGATTTACTTGCATTGCCCCTAGTATAAACACTGTTTTTGGAAATATTTCTTTCAATACCGAGTTCGTTTTCTTACTCTCGAATAGGATCTTGTCAGTATCGCACTAATTTTTGCAGTGGATTTTGTTCTATTTTTTCGTTTTGAACTGGGTCTTTTCAGTGACGGTTTTCAATTTCGCAGATACAGTGCCGAAATTTTACTCACGAAAACTTCAAAAAGCAGTTCAGTTGTCTTTATAATCCCTATTATGGCCACAAAGCCAAAATGTTATTAAGTTGTGCTGCCCTTTTGTACCTTGAGCGATTTTGTGTAGTCCGTATTACTCTAACCGAAATGATGATAGGTCATTTCTATATTTAGTTTCATTTTTACTCTTCACTCCATGAGGATTCTAAATCCTGTTCAAGCACTGGTTTGACATTACTTCATTTTATCATCTTAGTTCCTGGAGCGTGATTCAGAGGAGGAGAGTGAAATACAAGTCCCACAACGTCTGGTGCGATCTGCAGACGCTTCAGTTCATGTTTCTGACAGAGTAGAAGACGAAACTATGGACTCCTGTGATCGTGAACACGATGAGGGAGCAGAATCATTGGGTCTCGAAATATCCTCTCCCTCCAGTACTCCTGTTCATGACTCTCTGGCCCCTGATGAAACCTCCACTCTGCCTGTCGTCTGTAGTCTCTTCTACCGTGACACCGGTAGCGGAGCCATCTCAACAGGTCTCATTCCCTTCACTATGATCTTGCGTCATAATGAACCTGTATCCAGTCTCCTCGACCGCATTCGTCTTCATCTGGGTCTACGTTCGGAAATCGTGGAGAAGTGGCGTCTTGCCGTCCTCTTCGGACCCATCTCTCCCAACTCCGCGACCATGGTGCCATTGGCACCGACTCAAGAGAGCCTTCTACGAATGCGCTCCTCTTACAAATACATTACAACACTGGCAGGTGCAGAGGAGGCTCGGGTTGATTTAACTGCCTTTATGCCGGCACCGTTTCTACGGCGGTGTGGGGAAAAGAAAGCACTGCTTTTCTTCGGTCTGCGCCCGTGGCTAGGCATTGAGATGCCCATGTCCCCGATGATTCCCCACAAAGGTGTTCCTGCGACACTATTGACCACCTCCAATCTGCATCCTCAGCATCCTGGCGTGGGGGCTGCAAAAAGGAAACCGAATCCTTCTGGGGGAAAATATGTGCTTTCAGAGAAACCCATTCGTATTTGGAATTAACCTTGTGGGAATGAGAGCTGTGTGCTTGTTTGTGTGTGTGTGCGTGTGTGTGTGTGTGGTAGATGTGAATGTACAGGGCGCTGTTCCCTGTGTTTTGTGTACATTTAAAGTTTACAGTCTTTTGGCTCTGTGTGAGGTGACAATTATGAACAAAATTCTTCCATCTTGCTCAATCATTGGTTGTGCATATTCGTCCAAATTTAGACGCGTTAGGCTTTTAAGGTGTGCAAGCACGACGTTAAAGCGCTCTCAGAGGGGTTGGCCAGCCAACAGCGTTCTTTGGGCAAGTTGTAGTTGTTTAGGAAGAACTTTAAGAATGAGTTATGGGTACCGTTTTATTGTATTGAGGATTGGTCTACCCGCGCCGACGTCTGTAGATGCTGTAGGGGTTACGTGTCTGGTATCGGTGTGATGTCGTTGTTTCGGCTAATTTCTATAATTTGTCTCGGCGCCGTAACGGCTCCATCGTGGGTCGAGGCAGTCATGGCCTGTTACGTAGGGGGCAAGATGCTCCTCGCCCACTGTGGTTGCGTTCATTGACGCAGTGAGCGTGGTGCAGTTGTCGGGCCTCGGTTCGGTTGCCTCTGATTATGTCGTGTCTTGTTGCACTGCGCAGGCATGCGTTTAGGCTTTGCACCATTTCCGGGTCAAGTATGCGGTGCTGAAGTCGTGGCTCGCGTCGTTTATCTACAATTTATGGAATTGAAGTCGGTACCTACTCCCGTTTTCAGTTTGGAACTGCTTTCTCCTGTTGGCTTTTGTAGAATCCATTTGAAGTAGAGCGATTACTTTCAAACCTTTCTATGAGGTTCACTGAGCCTTAACTGGCCTTGCAAACACTACATTCGCTTTTCTAATTCCAATGTGGTGGTCGGGGGAATGACTTGTCAGCACTCGGTAGGAGCTGCTGCTTTTGCCTTGTATAGCAGAGATGAGCAGTAAAGATGACTTCAACAATATGCACAGATGATGGATCGTGTTTACGGTGGTTGTGTGGTCGTTTGTATCCCAGCACCACGTCTATACTCTTGACAACCTCTAAGAAACTGCAATTCAGGCTCGCAACTTTTTTCCCTACCAGTACTGAGTGCTCAGGTTTGCTGCCGTTCTCAAAGTTCTGTACTCCATTTTTCGTCTGAGGTTTGCTTTCAAAAATTATTGTATTGACTGTGTCCTGAAAAAAGCAACTCATCCTACTTAAGAAATCATGCATATGCTTTTTTAGTGATTTTTAAAGGTAGTAACGGGTTTAGCATTCAAGGTGGCTAAAGATCCATAGTTAAGATTGCTGATTCAATCGTTCCATTCTTATCTAACTTACATGGCGGTTCAATTGAGAGAATGTTTGATATGCGGTAATTTTGTTAGTCTTGCATTCCAGGTCAATTGCCAGCAAATTTTTTTTGCATAATGAGCACGCCCTCTTCACCCAAAACATGCGCATGCAGCAAGGAAGTGGACGCCGGCATACAGGTTACAGGCCTCGCCCACCGGCTACGCCCCTGCTCGTGACTTGCTCCGTCCGGCTGTGTGCTGGCAATGATCTGTGGTTCAGCTCGCCTCTGGAGAAGCCGATTTTCCTCTCCAGATTATTCTCAAGATGATTGTGTCGTTTATTGCCCATTCTGTGACGTTATCAAGTGGTTGTGGAGCTCAAGACAATGCATCTCCTGTTTGGGTTAGGTTTGCAACCCAAACACGTTCATTTGGCAGGTTTTCATGCATGCTTTTTGCACCAACCTTCTGCATCTTTGAAACAAGTTGAATTATATTACTCGGAGCAGCTTTAGTGTTCTACTGGGGAAGGTAGATCTTCATTCGGGGGCTCTAGGATACGTGGCACAGTTCTCGTCTCCCCTTTGTTGTGAAACTTCCCGTGAATCCAGTTAGTTAATCTTTTTTTCGAATTATCCACGTGAAAGTGATTAGGTACCGAATACCTGATAAAACGGAAATTTAAAGGATTGTAGATTATGAGTAAGAAAAAACCATCTCTAGTGAGCATTTCTAGCGGCAATTGTCTGTACATAAATCATGAATAAGGCAACTGTCTTTGGTGTGGGTTGGTCTGCTGTCATAAATTTCAGAGCACAAAGCTCAAATTTGGATCAACTTGTATACCCTGTCACATTGCAAGCCTCCTGTGGAGTCTGCCGTGGAGGCACTTGCATGGGAGACGCTGTCATTTTTACAGGGTGGTAAAAAAAGCCGAAGCCACAGTGGTGCATGATAGAAGAATTGTATCAGCAATGGTAGAGTGCTTAGTGCTAAGATGACAATTTTACATTCACTCCGCATAAGTGGGACACATTCTCCAAATGCTCCCTCCATGTTGAGGCGCGCTGATTTTCTTCTTCATGACTAATAGAAGCCATTTTTGATCCCAATCAAAGGAATGCTCACCACGAACCAGTTAGTAGGTGCATATGAAGGCACTGCTTAGGCTGAGTTGTAGTAATTCCTACTATTCACCTTCGAGTTTATCCAGGTGGTCATATTCAAAATCGCCGAGTTTTGAAGGTCTCACTTGTGTTACGGATAGAACTTTGCTTCAATGATGGCATGTGGAAACTATTCAAGTCAGCTCAACTTTAATTATGCCATCTGACAGTCCCATTTCCAATTTTTATTCTTTTACGATTGGTAATTGACATACTCATGCATCTGTCTAGCAGATCTACCCGGCCAAACGAATATTTCTTCAATTATCGCCGAGCATGGGCAAGTCCACTTGCTGCTGATGATTAATATTGTTAGCTAGTGAAGCGGACGCCTCAGATAAAAGAGATAGATGATGCTTCGGCAGTCCTATCGCAAATTACAGGTCCAATTTGTCACACCAACCAGCTAAAATGTGATCCATCGCCATATTGCACCAAATTTTTGCGCACAACTAAATGTCAGATTATTTTTTTTCACAAATGCCAAAACGCCTCCACAATTATTAGCTCAAGAGTCAAAATTTCGGGATTTCGTTTACGGAGGTTTGGTCGTCTTTTTAAAAAGCGCCTTAGATGACATGCCTCTTTAAAGCTACGCCATTCTCCTATTAGAGCAGATACTTTGCTTATCAAAGTTGGCTTGAAAATGCAATAACTAGGCATGTAAAATACTTTTGATAGGAACAAATTTTCGTGTCTCTTTTCAATTAAAAGAGTTGGGTTGGAATAGGCAATCCTTTGTTTTCGATGTAGTTATGTCATTGCACCGTGTTACAACTGTCGAAATTTGAGCACCTTACTATACAAAATACAAAGAGCCCAGCAATTGGCCTCCTTGATTTTTATATTTCAAATAAGGTGGCAGTTTGCTTTTTACAGAGACTGCCGGTACAGCGGCATCAAGCAAGTCATTTCACCCATTTGGTGCGAATTCCAGGCTACATCGCCTTCCTGCGATTAAAATAATGCGGTATTTCAGAAAATATTTATGGAATGATGAATAATTACGACAAACGTCTGTTATGGAACGGTAGTCACAAGTAGTCGAAATTGATAATTAAGAAGTTTTTGCATATCTTTTGATTATTTCTGCCTTTAGAGATGGATGAATTTCTGGGCAGGTGGAAGGCTAGTGAGCGCACAAAACGCATGCGAACCGTCACCACAAAGGTCCACAACTTGAACATTTGTATGTCTAACTTGGACTTGGAAGCGATTTCTACTGTAGCTCGAACCTGTAGACACCTACGACAGTAACTTGAAATTCATCCATATGAGCTGATTTCCCACCGGAAATGGTTCCCTCGAGTCATAACTACTTCCTTCTCACGTCTTTAACTGGACCATCAAGTTCAGTTGAATGCAGCCCTTAATTTACAGTACGGTGCGACCGAAACGGTTCCACTGTCTGATTGACTACAATAAAAAACAGCCCCATTTGTCACTTTTGTGAAGATGCAGGATATCATTCATGATTTGCATGTTCATGCTCTTGTCTAACTGCACTACTTGAACATATGTTCAATTACAACTAATTCTCTGTCAATGAGCACGGATTGAAGATGTGTCAGTTCTTCTTTGCTGAATTAAGACATTGATGTCACATAGCAGAATGCATTAGCTGCATTCACCCGATGTCGCTGGAACAGTTGATCTCTTAACTCACCTAAATAAAATTGTTTAAACTTTCAGTCACTTGCAAGTTAATCAGAATCCTTCGTATTTGCCCACAGGATCTAAACTAGGATTCTTCGACTTCGAGATGACAATGTCTTATTTCAAAAAGGAAAGCGACAAGAGAAAATATTTGTGCAGCTACTTCGTTAGAACTGTTTTGGTGGTTTGTCCTAAGCACCTACACTTCACTCTTCGCAAAAATGACTTAAAATAATTTATGGAAACTAACAACAGGCATTTTTCGACGGCACATGATTTAAGGTTTCATTGTGAATTATTTTATAAGGCATTAATCAAGTGCGTATTTGCCAGACAAACGAAAGAAGTAGACCTAGATCCATCAAAAGTGAGGGAATTTGGAGGCGAGCCAGCCACCAGGATCACGTGACCATTTGGGCGACGGTCCACACAACAGGCGTCAGGTCACTGTCTAGCACGGCGAATACTTTGGTGGTCCGGTAGTTCTACTGAAGTTAGGCGGATTGGACAGCTGCGAGTAAGTAACAGAGGGAAACAGTTTTGACCGTCATTGGCGTATTTTAATGAACAAATTATTGGATTGCAAGTTCGTGTCTTTTCCACATTCCTGCTTTTTAGTTGGACATTGGAAAGGAGTGATCGTGTTAGGTGGTTTTGGTGAATATTTTTCTGATGGCGTGACTACGATGTGGCAGCAGACGCCGCGGAATAGGCGTCCGAGAGGAGGTAGTAATTCAATGTAACTGGAGGGAGCCTGTCATAGGTGGGTAGCATTTTATGAAGACGATCCTCCTTTTAACTCTGGGCACATTGCAGTCCAATCGCTCTCTCACTTAGAGTCAATACAAGGGCGGCCATTGTATTTTAGCAAACCGCGAATGGTCCCCATCCTTTAGGCACTTTTATCATCCCCTATGCTAATTAAGCCTTAGGTTGCAAAGCTATCGGTTTCAAGTGCAGAGATGAGCCATGATTGAGAAAGTATGAAAGCATGAAAGACCAAATGGCAAAAAAAACTTCCCCTAAGCCTTAAAATTCATACTAGCGCGAGTTGGTGGTATCCATTTAGAAACAAATGTGGTATACTACTGGAAAAATGGTCTCTTTGACGTACTCTATCGCCGCACCCAAATCTAGCACATCCTCCTTTTTAGTTTACAATCGATGTTTGAGGGAAATTTAAGGATTAAAGAAAGACTTGAATAGGGTCAAATGGCGTTCCAAAGGATTGGCACCAATAATGAGGTGAAAATGGAAATGTTGTAGGCGATGCCCGCTGCTGTTATGCGCCCTTGTCGTGTGGGTCTCAACTTATTCATCGAACGGTATTAAGAGATGGTTCATATACCCTTTACATAATCGCCCGCTTCGATAAAAGTGCGATGCGATTGTCAAAGCATAGGAGAGTATTCAAGTGGGAATAACTGTATTGCATAATGTTAGAATAATAAAGTTGTACGGCTTTATTTTGGCATTTTGTAAATACAGTAGCCTTAAACCGGGTGTGGATGCTTGCCAATGGGAATTCTTCACCCCAGGAGCAAAATCACGCCGATGCAAAATGGGCGAGGCCTCCAAGATTGAATCATCCTGCTCGCATGACTGACATTTCTGAGACACATTTTGACATAGAATTAGGCAGAAGGAAGCCATTCAGTGTAGGCTTTTGAGGTATAAGAGTAAGAATGCTCCTCTTTTTCACCGTTAAGCAATTATCCAACAGACCCGCACGCAGGGTGATCGAAGCCGACCTCCATCTATTATCCATCCATTTACATTCCTCACTTGCGCTGAGTAGATATGATTGATTCATGATTTATCAGCAGAGTTAGCTTGATTCTACAGGAGGTAAAAGCCTGCAGGTGAAAATGTATAATATGCTGATCGTTCGGTAACCCCGGTCGTGTCCGAACCACCAGATCGCAGATATTACGGTGAACCAGAAGCACCATGTACATTGGGGTAGACTAAGGCGAGCTAAAATAAAGTCTGAGTAGGAGAAGTTGCGGAATGAAGATGATTATGCTATACCTAATTGTCACGAAAATTTGCAGAATATGAGAAAAACCAATTCTATCGCTGAGTGTTCATGTCAAAACTAGAGATTTCTATCGGGAAACTATGGTACTTTTGTGAGCTCTCTTACACACTGTAGACATCTGCCTTCTGCATTTTATCCATTTGCATTTGATTTACTATTGCAGTCAACTCTCACGGTGTAACGTGCGTACTGCTAGTTGAGTGAATTACCTCAAAAGCGCTCGATCGCATTAGCTTCCTCGCGAACCCGACGCCGTTTTCGCAAGACTGGTTCTCACAAACACTGTGCCCCCACGCTATCCAACTGTGCGAGCTTTTTGCTGTATCGCAGAGAAGTTCCGCTCCGAGGTCATCCATAGAGTTCATTCCTCGTAGTAGCAAGGTCTGCGATAGGAAGTGCATCCAAGATAGTGAACTAAATCCACCGGACAACTATTCAACAGTTCTTCTGCCCCAAAAGTCTACAGCACATTTCAGCGGCAGTCTTGCATGAAATTGTTGGAAGTAACAAGAGTATGGATAAATTGGGAAAATAGCATGTTATTAACAGGCTAACATATTTAGGATGGTTGCTTATTCATTGTTTGGGTATTTACTCAAGGAGCATAATCTGATCATTACACATGAGAACAGGGTTGGATTCACATTCTCTGAAGTTTGTTTCCCACGGCGAAAGTAAAGTCTACACAAAATCTGTACGTCTTTTGATTGACTAAGCAAAGCATTCTCATACTTTGCTAATCCACAATCGTGGTTTGAAGCTCATAAATGTTCTTTACAAAGCAATCACATAGTTTCCAGAATGGTCCAGTTCATGTCATTTCTTTTTAGCTTCTACCCTGACCGATGCAGATTTTTGCACGTAGATGAACTACTAGTGAATTCCATATTGCAACATGCTTGGCCCTGAATGTCAACTCACGCCACTTCTGTGTGGTTATGGCAGGTAGGTTGGCTTCAGTACGCAATGAATTAAGTGGTTAAAGCATGTTGTGTCGTTCCCTCATGCCTAGAACTCGTGCATGCCGCCCATCGCTACACTTAATGATAAGCACTTTGGCATGTTTTATAACTTGACAGTGGGTGCTTCTGAAAAGACCAAACTCAACTGAAACGAATTTTCGCTGAGTCATTTGGTGGAGTGACTTGGCACAACTTTAGTGTGCATATTCTGACCTTAACCTTACCGTACTGTGGTGAAGATGCGCTCCTACATCTGGCATTTTCAGAGCACGCCACACCACACCTCACAGCGAATGCCTGAGCTAAAATGCTGGCGCAAGTCGTCACGACCAATGGTGGGGGCAAGCAACGCCCGTCTCCCATCTGAGCCAATCCGGCGGCCCTCGCTTGGTGCGGGCATGTAGTGTGTGCGCATGCATTTCAGGCATTATTTTCCACCGACACGGGCGCTTCTCTCCATATAATGATTAAGCGCGGTTCTACGTAATGCTAAGAGATGACAATTCTTACATGAGTGTGCTTTTAAATGATATCTACTCGGTACAACAGAAAATGACGCCTCCAGAGGTCAACACCAATGAGGGTGTCAAGGTCGGTTCTACTGAAGCTGATCTACGTGAAAACAGTCTCGCTCTCTTAGACACTATCACTGAGGAAGAAGAAGAAGACCCATCGTCGAGGTCCTTTGATACCAGTGAAAATATAACTGTGCAGCATCATTGTTCGCCAGTCGAAAGACCTAATTCTGAAACAGATCTGCTTGAAGCACGCTACATCACGGGGGCTTCATACGGTACAGAGTGGTACGTTGGTGAAACAAATTTGGACTACAATGAGCTACACAATCACACAACCACCCGTGGGGATTCGAGCAAGCCTTTTGCTCCTCCACAAGCCCTAACAGACCTCTCCAGTCCGGTGAAGCTGGAGGAGATTGGATTCTGTGGGACGCAACTGCCATCTAAAACCCATAAATGTTCCTCTTACCCCTTCCACTTTAAACTGGACAGAAGTGGATCAAAAAGTCTGCCATCAGTAGTTCTGCCATCCAATACCCATTCACTACCACGAATTATTTCATCGAGCGGTGTTTGTGTAATTGATGAAATCTGCAGCTTAACCAACTCAAAAGCACCGTCACCAACTCGGACCCAATTGAATGATGTTGCTGAATGGACTCTTTCGTCACCGGGAGTAACCACAATAACGGACAATCAGTGTGTTGATCTGAATCCTCATGGAGTGCCTTCCCCACTCACTGTAGTGGTTACTAGTTCCATGGACACCGAAAATGCCAATGACGATATGTGTGATAAAGAAATACTGGAGGTACCAAATTTAAAAAGTAAAATGAAACGCTCCCCTGCAGTGGAGGGTGTTAGCGTGCTGCTTGAGCGTCACTGCACTTCCCTGAATGACTTAGCATCAGACCCGGTGGAAGCAGTGAGCAATGGGAACCCTGCGGGTGCGCGATCAGTTTCAACCTCGGAGAGCTTAACCTCATCGCTGTTGAGTCTCAGTCGGCGATACTTTGATAGCTCGACGATGGCATCACGACCGGTATACGACTATGGTACAGACGAGACGCTGCTGGAAATATTTATGACCCCTGCCCTGGATGGAATGGAGAGTAATGGAGATAGACCTGCAGACGTGCCTCCATGTTGTGCCGGATCCACAAACCAGCTCTCACAACAAATAATAAAATCACTACCATTCAGCAATTCAGGCATGGGTCTTGTTTGGCGTGATACGTGTGAAGGAATTTCCGGGAAAAGATCCAGTCTCGACAATCAGAGTGGACTGCTTGAGGATGACTCAGATTTACCATTTATCGACAACGAGGAGTCGTATTCTGAGGCGTGGTACGTTACAGCAAGCCAGCAGTTCTCCTGGCTCGACAGGGCGCAATTGGCAGATTTTGATGAGATAACCCTGTACTACGGTGAGCTCGCAAACAATTAAATGCGCCTGATATGAATACAAACAAAAAAACATAATCAGAAATGGTTAGATGGCTAAAGTTAATGAATTTGCTTAAGAGGTGTGCCTTTCATCCAAATACCTTTTTTCCTGGAGTAATTTTGTATTTAGTCTAAATAAGCAGGTATAAAAGCCAAAATAATAACTATTGCCCGTATTAAATGAACTATTCACAGGCTAAGGGAGTTATAAATGCCTACCAGCATTTTTCCGTACATCCGATTCATCAGTGTCGTTTTGCTTAAAGGAAAGACCCAGGCAGATCCAAGGACCGCCTCTGATTTATTGACAAAGGCAGTACGCCAGTGCAGAATTTAACACTGAAACTTATTTTAAAGTTGGAGGGAACCTTTCAACTCCACTCTAGGCATCTGCTAAGTTTGTCATGATTTTCTTTGACTGTTGAAAGTTCACTTCGGTCGATGTGATGTGCCGAAGTGGTAAAAATTAAAAAGCGTGGATTTTGTGCACCATGAAATCACCAACTTGAAGTGACCTTTTGTGAGATTTATGCTAATTTTGGTTCGTTTGATATTCCACATCCCCCAAACCCTATCAATTCCAAAGGGAATCATTTCATGTACAGACAGGGCAGAGCCTATTGGCCCGTTGCCTCACTAATAAAATAACTTGAGCGTTTAGCAGTGTTCGGTAATCTTAGGAATTCTTGATAGAATGTCGGAAGACTACAGAGTTACTTTAGTTTGGGGCTTCGATGCACCAAGGTCAATTTAAGAGTCGAAAGAGGCGTCCCCACTTCTCAGGATCTTGAGCAAGAGAGTCTAAATTATAAAGCAATTCTTCAAAATCCGTTAAAGTGGTAGTGGACTTCACTGACACAGTAAGGCTTTAGGAAACAAAGTCTCAAAAGGTTGTCGGTCACAAGTGAGCTCGCACAAGCAACCATTCCAAAGTAGAAATCATATTCGGGTGTTCCCGACGGTAAAGTACCGACGGGGAAACAGTTTTTTTTTGTTTTACAGACGTAGCCTAGCGCATTTAGTCTAACTAAATTTTGTTGAGAAATGCTACTTTGCAAAGCCCGAAATTAATATGCACCGGCGTCTTCAAAATTCCCGGTGGCCTTGCCGCAGTGGTAAGCGTTAGCAGCAACTCAATTGATTTGAACAGATAAATAGTTTATCCTTGTAAAACGTTTCCTCTAGCAAGTCCTTACATTGTTCACATTTTGCCGGACTCCTGACTTTGTAATAAAATAGAACTTAACACAATACATGAGCTTTAGCATGGATTTTGGTCGTCGCCGAATTCCAAAATACCTTACTCGTTTATTTTAAATCAGCACTTTTCTTGCCTATTCCTCCAAATGCAAGTGGTCTAACAATGCAGTCTGTCTGGTAGTAAAGCCAAGTGGTGAAGAATTGGACGCCTAATGCCAAAGGTTTTGTAACCAGTTAAGTTGTCGAATAACGGGTTTATGCTTTCCCAGTGCAGGACAACAGTAAGCGAGCGAACAACTGTGTGGGGCTGAAAATTACATGTAGTGGTAATGAATGGCAAAATAATCCTTATCGGTGGGGAGAGGTTCAAAATAATCGCTCTGTAATCCTCTAATTCCCATTTCCGCCTTCTGCAGTCCCACAACTGACCACACGGAAGTTGGACACTGCCCTCCCTTTACATCGCCGAACCACGCCCAAGCTCACAAGCAACAATTGCACTTTATTACTGCTAAGTGCCTGTTTCATTGGCACTGAAAAGCATGGCTAGTGCAAGCACAAATGAAGGAATTGGCTAGGAGGTTAATTTAGTCACTGTTATCCGCAGACTTGTGACTAAGCCACCGTGTCTGTGGCCATATTGCAAGCATAGCATTTGCGACTGTGTGATGCTGACTAAGGCTGTGTGAGCTGACGGAAAAGCGAAACTGGATGTCTTCTCCGAAACCGTATACATAGAAAGAAAAGGAGTCCACTCGTTGGCAAAAATACACTTTAGAGAATAATATGGTCATTTGATGATAATGAATTTGGCAATTTTTGCAACTGTCATTTCCCTTCCGTACGTCTTCGTTCTGGAGAAAAGCAAATAAACATTAGTGGGAACACTTTCTAAAAATAAAATGTCTAAACTAGCCAAACATCGTCGTTGAGTCAGTGATCTTGGGTTACTCTCTATCTAAAAGAGACCAAAGTCGACTAGACGACGCATAAAAATCTTAGAACGCTCCAAGCTTGAGTCTGTTTGATGACCGCGCATATTTAGTCTGTGATTTGTATCCGAGCATTACAGAAACCTCCTTCTCTTTCCATTAATGCCAAGAGGCGAACGACACGGCATCCCAGAGTACGGGAGTGTTAACGAGGGACATCATTTGTAGACCATAAAGATATTTGCGTCCTGTGTTGCCTTGCCGATGCCTAAATGCGCAGATAAGTAGACTGTTGTCCAGTCCACTCCTTCAACGGGATCGCAATGCACATAATATGCTAATGCTACTGCCAACGTATTATGTTAATTTCGCCCACATTGTATTCCTAATCGTGGTGGCTTTCCTCCGTCTTCTAGGTTTCGTGAACAGGTTTCACTTACAGCAATTATTATCAAAACGCACCAGGTCTGGTAGAACCAAAAGCCCCAAATGGATGCCTTAATTAGGTTTCAATTATTTTTTCCATTTTATTCATCTTCCTTTCAAGCGTGTCTCCAAAGTTTTTCATGACCAAAAGTCGCCTCTGGGAAAATCCTTTTGCCCTTAGTCGGTACGAGGGATAGAGTAAGCCGCAGTGTTAGTGACATGGGGAGGGGAGTGCGGATTAAGAAGGTCTCTTCAAAACTTATAATAGTGCGGTTGAGCATGCGGAAGAAAGTTCCATGAATGGGATTTTAAGCAAAAGCACACATATTAAGCCAGGGCTCCTTCTCAGCTACCGACTGCTTTCACTTAATACGACCTTTGACGAAGTGAAAGCACTTTTAGTGAAGAAGGGATGTCAAGTTGACGTGATAAAATTCTTTTTAAAATATTAAGTCATTCTCAATAGTTTATGAGGAAGAAAAGTTTGTCCCTATTGCTCAACGTCGTCGCACACTAACATTTTTTGATGCAGTAGTCGTTCGTACCCCTTGGGGGGATACACGTGTTGCCATGCTGTGACAACAACTGACTGAGGCACAAAATCCGACAGAAGCCCAGTTGTAGGCAAGCCCCAAGATTAGTCTGACCAACATTTAGTTTTACATCATTCAATTTTCTTTCTTCGCTAACGCAAAGTTAAGTACCAGTGGTGATACAGTTCAGCAGTTCAGTCTGTGGAAAAGTGAAACCGATATTGGCATGAGCATTTTTTAGGGTGTAGATCTGAAATTGTTGTAATTATGTTCAGGAGCTGTTTTTTGGTGGTTTTGGCCTATTTGAATTGTACTTTCCAATCAGAAATGAACGAACGAAGGGAACTTGCGCTAGCCATGAATTTTCATAAAAGAAGCGAAAATCAGAAGCAACTAAGCCTTGTCAACTTTAGACTCGTAAACATGGTCATTTTTCTGAATTTTATGTTCACAATATATGCGCTTTCAAGACTACTCGCGACAACAAACGACTGGTGCTTAGAATGCCATGCAGGTTGCTTTGCGGGGAAACGCGCAGTGTCTATACTAACCTGAAATTGAGATTCCTACAATTTTTACAATAGATTTGACTGAATACTTAAATTCATTTACACTGTAAAAAAATTAGAATTTAAATTGGCTAGGGAGTCAGGTATCCCACAAGTCCACAATAGCACACCATTTTAAAAGATTTTACTAAGTGGCTTCCTTTCTCACTAGAAAAGTCAACCGAACCGTTGAACGAGGAGGAGGAGGAGGAGACGGGAAGAAAACATCTTAACCACCCTCTCAAGCTTCCATTTACCCAAAAACTCAAACAGAAGAACCTCTCTGCACCTAGAAAGGTGCAAAAATGCCACAAAATCCCTTTCAGATCGAGGAGTGAGAAAAAGCGGTGGACACCGTGGATTCGTCTACTTTGTGGATGTGTTTCAAAGAATCACAAAGCCGTCTAATTCCCTATACCCGCACACAACCCACGAGTCTTTCAAAGCTGCCCCACACACCCATATTAGTGCATATATTATGCCTCTAATTGATCAAATCTTTCGCATTTTGACTAAAATCCTCCTTTTGTGAAGCGATTTCCTTGAATTTCGACTCTTATATTAGGAATCTCACATTTCTACCACCTTTCGACTACGCTGGCCACAAAAGGAGGAACCCACTCCCCGTTTTCATGCAGTGGCTGTGAATGTATACAGTATGTTATGTCAAGTTCTTTTGTTTTCCAAAGCACCTGAGATTGAATCTGTCCGTTTTCACTCCCAGAAGGAGTAAGAAAGGGTTGTTTATACTGGCGTCAATTGTAACAGCCCTTGGGTGAGAACAAGCATCAGAATCATGCAGTTATTGCTTTCTTCACTTAAACACAATTCTTAAGGAGAATTTTTCGTGTTCATTTTTGTTTTAATTAGCTGTTTTTCGGTCATATGCGTTATCCGAGATCTAGCCAAATTTATTCCACAAATCGCCATGGCTGTCCTTCATGGGATGAATTTATTCGACTAGGTGACTGTTGAAGGACCCTTCGCCTTACCTTCGTGAACTGGTCTCCTAAGTCCATGGAAAATCGTACATGCACACATCTTTTTAAGAAGGTTCTAAGAGTAATGCTTCTTTTAGAAATAAAAAAGAACCTGTCAACGAGATTTCAACTGACCCTTCAAAGGAACAGTGCGTTAAAAACGAGTCCTGTATTGTTTTATTGAATTTTATTGGAGACATTATTAACCAAACCAAACACTATTGTGAAGATGTACTTAGTGGTATTAGGAGAGAACTCGGTCCGAAGCGCCACCGGAGGAGTCAGCTGAGAGTACAATGTGAAGAAGGTTGAAGAGTACGCAATCTTGTTAAAGCAATGCTCAAAACAATAAAAGTAAAACGATGAGGTAGTACGAGGAATCAGGTTTTGACTTAACTTTTCGAATTCCAAATCCAGCTAGAAATGGTTTCGACTTTTCGATGGGAAGGAAAGTCTCCAGATAATCTGAGGCCAGTGATATAGAGGCACGTATGCGCTAATTTTGCACAATTTTTAAGCCTAATATCCGGGTCTTGCAGTTAAGTCCGATCATTTTTGCATGACCCAAGGTATGAGTTTGAAATTTTATGGTTGGCCGGTGAACTCAGCCTTATTACCGGCGTTCGGGTAATTAGGCTTGCTATGCGCTCTGCAGGTACTGTTCGGGAGTAATTTACGAGAACAAACAACTCCAAAAATTTTGAAGCAATATTGACGAAAGTTTGGGAGCCATCATGCTTTTAGAGGTCGTATAATCGGATTTACTCGAGATTAATACAAACCGAAGTTACGCTTTAAAACAACTGCAGTTGAGTGCAATTGGATCCACTTTGGTATTTAAAATCAAGAGGTCCTCTGCCATCAGAATTTTTATAAAAAATGACGCTTTTTCCCTTTCTTTTTCATTCGTCCGCTTTTGGCAGGAAAGTGGGGTAACAATTTACCACACGCCTTTCTGTTGTTCGCAGGCACCGCCATGCACCAGTAGCGATTGGTAGGCAGTCAAAATGGGGTCAGCGTGAGACACTTGATATTGTGTCGAATTTGACGAAAAGGTATGCCATTAATTGATCTGACGTTAAAGAAGTTTCCTCCCAACACGGGTAAGGCTTCTTAATGATTGACGATGGGAGGAGCTGTTGAACACAACCTTTCACAAGTGCCATCGTCTTGTTCCCGACTGTGGCTGCGAGAAGATAATGAGATCAAGAAGTGTCGTGACCCAGCGCATTAGATAAGTAAAATTTACCCGTTGTCAGTTGGTAGTGTGGAAATGGGATCGAATGTGCTAGATCAAAGTGGCCCACAACTCTTTCGTAAGTGCTCAGACTGCATGCTTCAGGTTTGGTTGCCCCGAGCTACGGAAGGATTAGCCTTTTTTCTGCAGACACGTGTCACACCAACGTAAAATTAAGCCTTCTAAGAGTTGTAGCGCAACGGTATACTTAGCCTAATAGAAAAGTTGACCTTCCAATTTTTAAAGTACCAAAAGAAATGTGGTTTGTATACGGGACTAGATTGTACATCTGTAATAAACAATGCTTATTCAATAGAATTCTTGGGAGATTCTTGCAAACTTTGAAGTGGTCCATTGCTAACTAGCACATTATCGTTACACCTCTCAGTAGCTGTTACCAGAAATGTTGCTTGTCTCTTCTCAGTCATAACAAAGATGAGGTAGAACCATTATTTGGTCACTGCATTGTCAACTTACAATTTCTCGAGCTAAAATGCATTAATGTAGAAACGGCAGTTTACAACACCTCGTGAAGAACTAGATCATTTCATTTTTATAACCGCTTAAAATTTAACCATAATCCAGACTACCACATAAAGGTAATCATCGGCGGTGAGAGAACCGAAACAATTTCGCATGAGTTACGCGCCGTTAACCTCACCAGCTGCCATGGTCTTTATTGCACGTGGATTTTATGGACTCAAACCACCATCCAGCAGCTACGAATGCTCTTCAAATGGCCATATCCGTGAGTGGTATGAGAGGCAGATGCCAGGTCAGTTATGCGACTAATGATGGTCCAGGAACGATGTATTCCAGCACCTCAGTCTAATTGTCGCCAATTCTGCACGTAACTTCTATAGATTACCAACCACATCACAAGACAACCACCTTACCCATTGCAACAGGGTTGGAAGCTAATCTCTCCTTGTTTGGTTACAACTTTTCATCCATATCAATTGCAATAGCTTAAACTGTGAAGCAGAGGAGGATATCAGACGTATTTGTGATTATAAAAACTATCAGCATGAATGAAGTGGCAACAGCGGCTGTAGCCTGACTTCACATCAAAACAGCTTGGAAATGCAGCCTGTTTCAAAATTTTCACTACCGATACTCACTTGAAGGAGAATCAGGACCGATTACTGTTTACAATTTACAAATGAGCCTTGTAGCATCAGTGTGGCTTCATTTTCTACAAGAAAGAACCACAATCAACCTAATCTGACGAGCTGGCAGGGGGAAGGACTCATTGCAAAACGCACTGGCATTTAACATCTTCCGTAGCCACCCCAACTCCCACCCACCGCTGTAAACCCGGCTTGGCTGTAGAGACAGCTGGCCAACTTGCTAGAATTCGCCTTCCCCCACACGAACTTCTACCTTTGGACATCTGACATTTTTATTTGTTGTGGTTATTTGGGTAAAGAGCGACCAAATGCTGATCATGGCATTATAAATAAGCAGCCAAACTTTTGCAGTGACAGGAAGGACCCGCCTTTTTAATGGACGGAAATATACCTCACGAATTGTAGAAATTAGTGTTTGTGAAGTTTGAGGTTCTGTTAAGTAAAAGCATTTTCTGCTGGTAGGTGTAGGGCAGTGTTTCGGATTTGAGAAACCGGTGGAAGGAGGACTGCATCTCAAAACATTTCCTACAGCAATTCCCACAATGATTACTGTCCAAATTCTCTTGTTAGGCAGACGAGATGGTAAGGAGTTTGGACTGCTAGCAATTGCCTTAGTTTGCCATACGCGCCCCATAAGTAGTCAACCAACTGGTGTTGGAGATGAGGGAGAATAAACAATCCACAGATGTGACTGTATCATCCTTAAAAGTTCTCTTCCTGTGAACAATCTCTTCACGTCAGCAAGTTGCGCGGGCCTCCAATTCGTCAAAGGGTTCTCACCATTTGGTTAAACAAGTCACTTGCCACATTTTTGAATGCGTTTTCTTAGTTGGGCTAAATGAAGAGGTGCGGTACACGATGGGGGTAGTTTGACTGGTTGAATATGTGTTAGATACATTATTGCCTCAGGTTTACTTTTACTAGCCAGCATTAAACGTGCTACGATTCTATTAAAGTACTGGCCCCTTTGGTGCTTGCAACGTCAAAATTCAAGCGCACTTACTACTCTCTGTCCTTAGCACATCCCCCAAACACCTTTTTACACCGTTCTCTTGCGAATAGATTAGACCTTGCTTGTCAAATGCGATGCAAAATAACCATCCTCCAAACCGGAGTTGACTTCTCTTGATGTTTTATTAAATTTAAGCGGTACGTATTAAGGCTTTGTTTATTGAGCCCTGTTGCTATAGCAAGGAAGTGATTGGTGTTTCCTGGGTTTTTAATAAAGCTAAATGCCCTTTAAATTAAAACTCGTGTGAAACAAAAGTTGTGCTACAATTTTTGGTGCCATTTGATGAGAAGGTCCGACCGTTTGGGTCCGTATTTATGACAAATGCCTCTTTATTCCACGGAAAGGTGGAAAAGTGGGGGGCACTCATAAATTTTACCCACGATAAGGCATGACATGCTCGTCAAATGTACCAGCTAGGTTGACGCAATTTTTGACAATGGGTAACTATAAAACAGTGAAATCCAAGCTGCTCCAGGTCCAATCAACCAGTAAATTTTATAAAATGCAAAGAGTTAACACTTTCACGAAATATTAACACTTTACATGTTCCGTTCTCATCACCGAAACTAAATGATTAATTATTAATGATATATGCAAATTGTATATTTGTCGAGCATAGGTCTGGGTTAACGACCGGCAGGGATTGACAATGTGTGGGAGTTCTGAGGTGGGAAAGTACTAAAACTCTCTTGAAAACGCCTAGAGAAGCCCAAAGTTGACAAGCGACAGCTCTAACAATTAAAAGAATATCCGTCTATTAGGAGCGGCGGCACTGGAGTTAAATTTTGTGCAAATGGCTAATTAGATGGACCGCATACGACGGTTGGACGTGCCTGCAAGTTGCGCTAAAGCTCAGAAGTAATAGAACGCGGCGTCCGAAATTAAACAAAACGTTACTCACCAGCACTATCCATAGTCAACTGTCAATGCGCTCTGCGAAATGGCGCAATAACAATTGTCATGGCAACCAAGGGGCAGAGAAGTCCATCAATAGACAGTTTGGGAGAGGGTTGCTTGTGCGCTACTTTGGAAAGGAAAGGGGTTGGTTGTATTAAATTGTAATGATGTAATAAATGCTCGTTTTTACCAAAGAGCACGATCCAACCATTCTGGGAGGAAGCGAGTTATCATCAAAAGTTAGGAAAAGCAGTGAAATGGTAATGCAGAGGCGGGCATAACAATCCTGAAGGGGATAGAGCTGACAGGCCATCGACATAAGCGCATATTTACTAAAAATGCATGCCTGGCCGCGAAATTCCGCCTTTCATGTGCTTGGATCACAAAATGACTAACCTGGGCTGGTGCCCTGCCTCCGCCGCCATAAATCAAACGGTGAGAGGGGGTTGGAGTAATTCACACAGCTTGGCAATTTTAAGAATGAAGAATCTATTTGTTTTTCCAACTTTCCTTTTTCAAGTCACGTATGCCACCCTGTAGGTCTGAAGCATCCATTTATAAATGAAGGAGTATATAATGAACTTTGGGTGAAAGTTCCAAGACTTTCAGGGAGTTGCAAAGGCATTTAGCAAATGGGGGGGGGGTTAATGCAGCTGCAGGTCTACCAATGCAACTGACCGGTGAATAATCGTAGCCTCGCAAGTAACATAAATGCCCACCACGCTCATGGACGCGGGTCAGTTTCTGCGTTTTGTTCAATCATTTTGCCACCCATTTTACCAGATTAAAGCATCCAAAGTAGCCATTGTTTAAACTCGCCAAGAAACTTGTTGATGGCGTGAGCAAGATAAAAGGAGGTTGTAAGGTGATCGGTGCAATGAAGGCTCGAAAATAATCGTAAATTTTAGCACGATCAAAGGTCGACAGCTGTAGGAATGGAACTGCCGATTTAAAAAAAAAAACAGAAAAATGCATAATATAAGGTACTTTTGTACACAACAAAGGCAGCTACATTTTTTGTTTGGCATAAACAACACGAATCGCATTTGCATTGATGAACAGTGAGAAGTAGAGGTAAAATGCAAGGAAAGAGCTCCACAACTCTCAATTTGACTTCAAACCTAGTGCTACTTGTATAGTTTTACTAATAGTTGGGAAAAATAGCCTGGACTAGCAAAATCACGAAAAATTTTCTCATGTGTTTGAAAAGTCCTTTAATTCCTTTTCGGAACATCTCATGGAATGGGCCGTAAATTTACCAAAGCAGTCGTCCGGAAACGATGTTGCAATCTAGACTCCTGACTACCATCAACTATTGGGATTAAATACCCAGCCTGGGCAGAGTGCGCGTTAGCTCTGGCAAGGCCTGTTCTTCGCGGTACTTGGACCTACTGCAGCTTCAGGAAGAATTGAGGTCTTTCGTTCATTTTCGATCGGCAGATGAATTTTCATGAAGCGATTAAAAGTATTGCTATCCCAATAACTGGTTGTTTTCACGCTTAACTTTACTTTAAATCACCGAGAGTTTATATTGCGTGCACTAACGATTAACTTGGAACGCTGCTAGTTTATTTGTGTGTTCTCGTGGGACAACTCAACAACAGCAATGCTCCGATGGCGCAACGCACGGTTCAATGGGAGGCTCGGAAGGAGCGACATCCGTTGCGTGGGCCGTTCTCATAAAGGTGTGTCGTTTTGCAAGGTAAGCATTTTAACGCACAGAGGAAAAACACTGGTATTTTAAGAAAATTGAGTTATTGCATTCTATTATTTGTGCCGGGTAAACACTATGGGCAGAACTTACGCAATTTCCTCAAGCACAAGAGGTCAATCAGGGCAAAAGCTATGACTGTACAACTTATGCTAAAAATACGCTTCCATAAGGCTAATGAGTGGATGCTCTTGCCTGACTAGAGCATATAGGTTCCAGAGTACAATCACAGTGGTTTGACTACCTCCTCAAATAAACTTTCCTTTGAACAAAGCGTCTGCTCTAGCTTTGCCACAGTGATGTTGGTTCCGTCACGATGGCCAAAGTACGCAAGGACAAGTAATTAAGGTAGGAAACCGAAAGTGTATTCGTAATGGCATTTAGATACAAGTTATTAGGCTTGTCGTAGTTAGAAGTAGAACAAAAAAGGCTTAAAAGGGTTGAAACTGCATTGCCTCGTGAACCAGGGAATCACGTTTCCCTTAAATGAAAGATAAGAGCCAACACGTAACAAGATTTTTGGAAAATTTCGTTTTGATGTGCATGGTAGGCATTTAATGACTTCACCTTTAATATTTTTTGGTTAGCGAGTACCTAGAATGGTTGTGTATTAATCATCGGACAGGGCACCTGTGAATTCGGCCGTCTAGACCCTGTTTTCTAAAATACCGCTCTTCTTAAACCTTTATCCGGAGGTAAAACACGCTCCGGTTTCGTTGGTGCTCGATGCCTATTTAAGTAATCAGCCTTTAAACTTCAGTAATGACGTTTGACAAGAACACAGCATGAAGCTACGAATCGACGTCGATCTTAGCAACTCATGTCCATACAATATCTTTAAGTTACCTATTTAAACCAAATTGAATATACATGCGTAATCGCTGCATTGCCAGTTCTAAAACTTCACCTCTCGATTTTGGTAGACAAGCTACAACGTCCTCCACCATTAAACTACGCCAACAATTCCAAGCTCTCCTGATACCAAGTAGACATATTTCAGCCAAGTGTTACGCCTTATATCGTCTTTAGGCAAGTCACGGGTTGCTATAACCGTGTTAATATATTATCAACAGACACACCGATGTTAGGTTTTCGCCGCTGCAAAACAATGAGCAGAAATGCGCAGTCGGAAGGTGGATGCACTTGACCAAGGATAAGAAGAGCCTTCGATGCGGTGTTTCGTCGCTCTATTAGAAATTAGCAGAGATTTTCTTTGCTGATTTGCTACAGCGTACATTGGCCTAAAATGTTTGATTTACTGAGAGATTATAAGTAGAGCTCGTGCCGGTAAGTCGCAACGGTCCTTTACGGGAGCGCTGACCGGGACCTAACACAATACTTCATATTTCCCATTCCTCTCATTGCATATCGCATTGGTGTTCCAACCGAACACTTCCTTTTGCCGGTAAAAATAGGCACAAAATGAGGGGCTATTCTTAATCTAATGAGTACTGGAAAATTTATCAAGTTGCACCAAATTTTGAGAAAGATCCAATTGCATTGTGTCAATCGTTTGTCCAACTCTCGGTTCTGATGATTGTTGCGCCTCAGCAGGGTAGTCTGGCCTTTGGGTCATGTCAGTGGCCCCCAAGCCCGTCTCTGCATCAGCAATGCATATTCTACCCCAGTATCATGCATTCGTTTGCGGGGGAGTCTAGAGTGGCCACCAAATCTTCTGCTGTTCTAGCGGTTAACTATAAAAAGACTTAAAAAGGATATTAATGTTCATCAGCAACACATTCGACACAATAAAGGTTTTCGTCCTGTTCAGCAATAAAAATAGAGTATTTACGTCCTCTTGATCGCTCAAACATGTCGATTTTAGAACTGACGTCACCTCAAAATTTTCCACTGCACCGATATAGTTTGATGCCATATAATAGGTCTTTAAAATCTGAGTGTCATTGGGTCAAAATGGAATGCGTTGATAGGCGCAGTTAATGAAATTGAAAGGAAGAACTTGGCGGTTCTGCTGTGTAGTTATATTGGTCGTAAAAGTTGGGCGTAAAGTTTACATAACTGTGGAATGTAAAATGTTCTTTGCTGACCTGGTATCCACTTCAAGACAAGAGCAAAACATACTTCATCGCCAGGTAAGGGAGAGAAAGTAACGCCCAACTGTAAATCACAAAATCGTTCAAGCACTTTCATGATAAATTTGGATGTATTAAGAAATATTACCTTGAAGATATCACCAGTATCACTCAACGCACCTGCAGCTAAGGCCTATGAAGTTTTTAGGGTCTAAAAATATTGCATAAATGTGTAAATGGTAATATGTTTTCTCTTTTAGCTACCAATGTTTATGGTGCCATAAAAATTTGCAATGCTGGACAAGTACGAAGCCTGGACGCCTTTCACACTAACGCAATCCACGATGACTCCTCCAACACCTTTACTTACTCATGTCACAATAGATTTAATCTACTTGCACATTAATGGATTATGCTTTTAACTTAAGTAACTGAAATCTTCTGAGAATTCTTCACCCCAGTTTGGTGGAGACGCATTAATGGGCGGTGCTTTAATTGCTAATAGTCTCTCCCTCGGCTTGACTTCCCAACTCTCGTTCCAACTCGCGAATTTGGGAATTCTGCCGCACTCATCAGTGCTTTCGAATGTTTATTAACGCTGTGAATACTTTATGATGATTGATTGAGACGTTTTGACATCTGCCTGCAACTTGTTACAATTCCATCCCATGTCTTCACAGTTATCTGGTTCGAAAATAACTATGGACATCCTGTTTGGAAAAATTTGGAAATTCTTTACTCGACTTTTAATCCACTTAGTAAGGTTATACAAACTATACCAATTGCAGGATTAAAGGAGCCTTCAAGTGCTTCTTCTCTACGCATTCGATTACATAATTTTACTTCAACACCTTCCATCGACAGCTGTATGTCATTTGGCTGCTAGGACCCGAAATGGTGCTCCGTAAATGTATCCTTTGTATTAGCTAAATAAGAGCACAGATAACAGTTGATTCTGTATTTGCACAAACTTAGCGAAACAGCAACGTGGCGGCACCAATTTCGGAGTTGTTTGAGGTAGGCAGCAGAGGAGTGGTTTCTTTTTAGGTGCCTTGAGTAGGGTCCTGGGACTGGTGAAACCTATAAATGTGGTCTTTATTTACCTTCGGGTCCGACCCACTCAGAAACCTTTTGAGGAATTGAAGTTTAGCACAACTCCCGGCTGCTAAGTGGGAAATTGTGATTAAAAAGGGCTCTAAAATTTTGCACTTCAATTGTCAATGATCCTGTCTTGCAGAACTGCCAAAAGAAGATAACCTCATTGAAAACTAATAATCGAAATACAAGGATTAAGCGGCTTAGCAAAATGAATGAATTCAGCAAACATTTAACGTCTCATTTGACCACAATAAGACGACAGTAGCAAGTTGCCTTAAAGCCTACCAATCATGACAGCCAAATTAAAAAACAATTAAGCTAAAGACGCCGGAACTTCTCTTCTGGCTTTCAGGAGAACTTTTAATAACCTACAGTAATTCAATTCGAAAGCAGCGCAGCCAAGAAAGTCTTCTGACAGTAAGTGGTACTCGCACACACCTAGCGATAATTTCGAAAGGGGATGAGGTCTATTGGAGGCCGTTTAAGATGCCCTAGGCTAGGTACACAGCGCCAAGTTTGGTGAAACAGGTTAGACTTGGAAGAACTACCTCATTCAAAACACTGTTCAATGAAAACTATTTGCAACAATGAATAGAGGTATTTAGAGATGGGGTAGCTGTTGTGATTTGTTTGTAGCAAACATAGCTCGTATTTCCATCAATACACCATCTGACTCAGTTCGACATTGCTTCTCTCTTTCCTAATGCCTTGGAGTATTCAGAATCGCCGTAAACAATCTGCACTGATGGCAACAAGGAGTTTCATATTTTTTAAAAATTTGCCCTCATTTACGAGGCGGAAGTGAAATAGAGTGCTTCATTACTCAGGAAAAGGAGAGGCTTTCGTGAGAGTCGTCATGGAATGAGGGATAGTTGACGGGATGCAGAGGAGGATTCACGGTTGGAATGGAGTAGGAGTGGAGGCCCCACTGCCCCTCAGAGACTAGTTGACGCTTCCACTTGTTGCGCCTGTTCTGAAACCAAATCTTCACCTGCGTCTCAGTAAGGTGCAGGCTCTGCGCCAGCGAGACGCGCTCTACACTTGAGAGATACCGCTTCGTCTCGAAGGTTGCCTCCAGTTGGAGAACTTGGCTCCTCGAGAAAACTGTTCGCGTCTTTTTCTTCCTTATCGGATGCATCAACACATCGTACTGCTGTGACGTGTTTATGAGTTTTGGATCTTTCACTGCTGGAAGGTATTTAGCGATACAATTAGGCTAATTAGACTCTAACCAATGGATGAACAACAAGTAAATGTTTGAACGCTATAAGTGTAGTGCACGTATGTGTAAGCAGCCTAAATTTACCCTTCATTGTTAAGCAATTTTACTCCTAATTTTGAATGCGTGCATTTCATTGTGAAGGCTCGAGGACCGATTAACAGAAATGACTACATCATTCTTTCAATGAGAGTGAGGTATGAGAAACAGCTTAAGGAATAACTATTAGGGCACTTGGTTTTCTCAAAGAATATGGAGCATTCTCACTATCAATTTCAATCATTGTTCGTGAAATTTAAGCTCTGAAGTCAAAAAATACCGGCGCGTGATAGCAGACCATTAAATCCACCATGTTCGTTTCAGAAGTTGCCAGAAAGTTAATAAAAACAATCCTCTGAAAGTGTGGAACAATTTGTCGTTTAACGTAGTGATAAAGAACCTGGCTACTCATTTAAGCATCGAGAACCGAAAGATTTAACATACTTACGGAAGCTTTGGTGCAACTGCGTCTGGGTACCGAAATCCATCACTCTGCTTTTTGGTGAGGCTTGAAGAACTTGCACTTCCTTTTCCTCACCTCGATACTTAATTTTCTTCACCAGACTTTGAAAAGCATCAAATAGGCCAGAATCCATGCTTTTTGAAACGCCCACGCATTCGTAATGGCATATGGGATAAGTTGCACTGCTGGTTTCCGAACCACTATCTATTTTGAGTAAACAAACTGCCGCTAGATTTCAAAAAGCCAAACTATCGTGATTTGACATCACTCATTTAGCTTATAAGATAAACGAAGACTTTTAAGGGGATCAAAGGCAAGAACAGAAATTAGCGTGATTTTCTCCGGTGTGTTTTTCATTATTAGCAAAATGTTTAACTAATTCTTGGAGGGTTTTGCTCCTGAATGTTTACCCTCGAATAGCCGGTTTCACTTCGTCATCAGTGTGGAAGACTGTCATGCTAACTGCCGTGGGCCAATTTATCAAAACCGTGAATACTCCCACAAACGATGCGTCACACAGCCAGGCTCAGACATTCCAAACAGTAAGCATTCAGGTAGTTGCTCGTTCTACTCTGAACTGACAACGAGCCTTCTACAGCCGAACCATAGCTGCCGAACCTTTGACCATTTCTGTCCTGTTTCCCGAACTCTCCATTCTTGTGTTGTTTTTCAAACCTTCGGCAAGAGAAGATGTTTGAGGATTTAGTGTTCTTGCCCATGAGTGACTCTATCATTATACGCCGTTATTTGAACGAATCGTTACAAAATTTGCCCATTTGCTGCACCAAAGACACGTTGCTCATTTTCCTTATAGGACTAACGATTACCGAATGCGACGCCGACGATTGTCAAGGCTTTGTGACTAAAGTGTGTTTATTTTCAAGTCCGAAGTGTGTGTTACTAATTGCATTAACATACAGCAAGATGTTGGAAAGCTGTATCTTGCATGCAATTACAAGGCAATCTTAGGTTGTGTGAAGACATGCATCAAAAATGGCTCACTGAATGTCAATTAACCGGATTGCTCATCAAGACTTTTTTCGGGTATTCAAAACCTCTTTAACTGTTCAGATGCATGCCTTTGCAAAGCAGACACAGCTGAAGCACACACTCCCTTTCCTCCGCTTTCTATCCCACTTTCGATGTATCAGGATTCTAATATGAAAACTTCCTGCTGATAAGTGATCATAGCACAGGCATTTAACCGTTAATCCTCGTTTTATAGAAATGTTTGTGACCTGAACCGGGACAGATCATTGAAGAAGAAGTTATTCACTTATTCGATGTAATGAGTTAAATGCAGGCATTCTCAAACCACCAATCACATTCCTATCGAATGTTTTGCTCAAACTCTAGTCGTTTCTGGGGGAAAAATAGTTTGCGGCAATCGTTTTCACTCGCAAAACACAAACCTTATCTACTGATTGGGAATTTTTCTTATCCAAATGCTACAGTTTGAAAGTTACCATAATTACCGTCGTTCATAAACTGTCCAGCATAGGAACTCCGACTGCCCGCTAGTGTGAGCCTATGGAATGTGACGTTAATTCCTAATTTAGATCCAAAAGTGCTTCACATTTTTGTGCAAGTAATCCAGAAGACAGGCTAATTTACCTTTCGGAAATAAGTCCTCCCCGCCGCAATCGCCCTTGTCAGCAAGAATGTCACTGATGTTAAACACAGACCTTCCACGCTGATGGTGGTGCTGGCAGTGGTCAGGCGCTTGCATTGGGAGATCATCAAGTGAAGACCACCGCTGCTCTACCCTCATGGCACACACACGCACACACCCACCCCCAGCAGCCCTGTGCGCGCCGCGGGCGACTTGTGTGATACGGTCAAGTGAGCGCTCGAGTTGATTTTTGGACCAATGAGAAGGCACGCGTGGGGGAGACGGAAGGGTGAAGTCAAGATGCCAATGTGTCCACAGTGTGAAATGCTTTAAAACAACAATGCTAAGCTCCCTCCCTTTTAGCTTAAGTCCTAATCACTAAGTAGGACAACAATGAAATTAGGAATTTGAGGATAATAATCTTTTCGACCCGCATCGCGCATGATGTATCAGGCAGCGATGACGATGTTGATGATGCTATGACGATTCATGAACATAAAAAACAGGACCTGTCAATGCAAAATTAAACATAATAACAGGCTTGAATTTAGTCATTTCATATCCGACCGTACGTTACTCCAACTTATTTGAAGGGCATTTGGGAGGATCCACTGAAGTGCAGAGCCTCATGCTCTCTACTTATATTCGTAAATCAGGCCACATTTTATGGTCCGAGGACAAACTTGAAGCAAATTTCGCATTCGTGGGAAAGTTTAAAACCGACTGAGATACTCTCTTCTACGTGAACCGGAAATACTTTATTTGGCAAGCAGATCGAAAGTTCACCAGCAACAATTGATCGCTGTTAGTATATGGCTGATAAAATGGTTATGCAATGCTAAATCGTTTCCTTGGTCGAATCGACGTATGACAGTCTTGGTGAGAAGCATTAGCGAAAATGCAGTGATATGAACTGAACCTATTTCTAGCTTGCCACAGCATTCCAGTCCAGTTTCGACAAAAACTCAAACTTGGAAAAAACCTAAAAACTGGAGAAGTCCAGGTTCCCGTTTACCACAGCCTTCTCTGCTTATTACTCGGCTAGGCAACACATTACACTTGATCCAAACCACCCTTAGGTAGATCAGCAGCCGAACGGCATTCCATTGACCTTAGTCCTATCCACCAGATCCACACGGACTCAGTTTATTCGTTGAGCACCCTCCGCTTGGGATTTCCAAAACTACCTTCAGCATCTACAAATCCTCCCCCATCTGAAGCATCACAGCTCCGCCTTTGAGCAGTTGTAAAACAATGGTGGACTCTGTAAGCAAGACTTGTGGCTAGTCTCCAACTAATTACAGTCCACACCCACGGAGGAACCCCACATTACCAACCTCACCAGGGAAAATGCCAAAACAAAATTTTATATCTTGTTGAGAGCATAAATACGATCAACCCCATCCCAATCTGACGGGACCAACACCGAATCCACCACTGACTCAGTCGAAACCACCTCGGCAATCCCCGACACTCCGGGAGTGAATGCATTGCGCTTCCAAAAACGCTACTTACATCACCTTCGCCCTATCACCCGTTCCCATAAGTGGAGCTAGATGGCGTCCTTTACACGTAAATGAAAAGCGCGGTTAAATACAGGTGACAAATAGGTTTTTATTTGCAATATTGAACGTGCCATTCTGGTGGAGCCGATAACCGACCGAAGCACGAGATAGCACGAAAAAGAATCATATTAACACATGAAGTGGGGACAACCAAGCAGGGTATTTCAGCTGTACATAGAGACGCCTTAATGGATAAAATTTATATTATGAGGATATGAGGTGCATCTGAACATACGCATACATACATATTATAAAATAATGGTGCAAAATATATGGAGAGCATTGCGATTGATTGGTTAGCAGGTTAATTATTTTTTTTAGTTAAGGTATTTTCTACATCCGATTCGACCACAATTGCACAGCAATTTTTCCGTTTCCTTTGGGAATCGATAGTCATAAGTCAGTTCTTCACCGGGAAGAATTCTGGAACGAGCGAAAGAATCGAGTACCAGAATTTCTTGCATTGAAAGATGCATCTAGCCGGTAACAACTTACCGCCGTTTGGCAATGATGACAATGTGGCTGGAGTCTCCCATTGTTATGGTCTTGGCGTCGCAATTTGGCTGCAATCCAAAGATGAATAGTATGAAATTCATGCTACTGTAGATTTTTTTACTTAGCATTGTTACGAACCCCACAAAGTTTGACTTTACAAAATTGCGAATAAAGACAAAATTAGGAGGGCGCAATCAGTGAACGACTCACACCAATGTTGTACGTTTTATGAAAGCATTACAATGATCCGGAATAATTCCGCATGCCACTCAGTGCAGAGAATAGCATGGCAAATGGGCCTTTAAGAATCAATCAACAAGGCTGTTCGACCAAAGATGAGACCAGAGAAGAGGCAATTTCCCCAGTATGGATTCCTTGAACCTATCGTTTGTTGGCAATGCGTAAAACCTTTCAGATGCAATTATTGATCTGAGTGGCGAGAGTAACATGACAGAAAACCACTAAAATGTTAATTATCAATACAATACTTCAAATATCGTCCCCTCAAGCCCGCATCAAAGCCTGAAATTTCACCTGAGAGTTCCACGCTTAGGGCGTTTATGCAGAAGAGGTTTGACAAGACTTATTCACATATTCTACAATTGGTAATGTGCAGGAAGGAGCTCAAACTCCGTCAAGCCCTTGCTACGCTTTGTTTAAAGTGCTGAAAGTGCCTCTGCCACTTTGGCCGTTGCTTTTACATGCAAAACCAGAAAATCTGCGAGTGTTAAAACAAATGGCACTGAAGACGGCCAAATGTTTAATAACTGCATCCAGGGTGAAGAAAGACAGTTTAGGAACATCAAAATCGTGGGATTACGGAAAACGTGGAAGGGGGGAAGCCTAACCTGACAGGAATGGTTGATGAATCGAGCATAGTTTCCGGCGTAAGTGGCGTCGATGACCCAATCGCTATCAATGCGGAAGAAGTAGCAGTCAACGCCACTGGCCTGATATTCAGCCTCACGACGTTCGCAAATGATGTTACGGATCAGCTCGCCAGTGTATTCGCAAATTAGTTCTTCGGGGCGGAAAGAGCACAACGCGAAGAGACCTCGCTTGTGAATCCGCGATGGGTACACGGCCACACGCCTCAAACGAGCCTCTCGGTTTGTCACCAGATTTCGCAGCTGGTACGTTAGCTAAATCAGCAGCCAGACTGATCAAATCATGACTTTGCAATTAAAAATGATAGCAAAAGCCCTCAAAACGACCAGTACTAAATTTCAGCAGTGAAAGCTCACGGTTGCAAAGAAAAACATTAGAGCAGCTCAATTGAGGAAAACTGATTTGGTTGAAATAATGCAGAGGTTCATTTAAAATTCCTACTAGATGTACAACTTAAGGCAATTAAGAAAGCATAACAAATGTATGTGAAAGCGTGAAAATAGGTGGAGAAAGTCAAGAGGAAGAGGCTTACAGATAGTTGGTTGCGAGACCGGCCGGCAGCAGCAACGGCGGCGTCTTCTGCCTCCTCCACGATATCCGCAGTGGCCTCAGCTACAGCCGCCTCGACAGTGCGCGCGTGAAAGCGTGGTGAGAGATTGAGCGAGGTGGCGACGATAGATGCAGCCTGACGCGCGGCGTCGATGCAGGAGGAGGAGGTGGTAGTGGTGCGCTCAAGACCCTCCGCGGTCTCTGCAGGCCACTCGAGAGGCAAACAAGACTGTGGAGCACGGTTTGCCGCACACAAGAGGAAATCAAGTGGATCACGTGCCTGATTCCGACCCGTCAGAGTCTTCGACTTCGGGTAGGCCATCAAGCGGGCTGCCCCCTCGTGAACTGGGACTGGTGGTGTGTACTAGTAGATTTATAAACACAATTAGAAGTGAATTGAGGATCTAAAAAGTCTGCCAAAATTGGTATTTTTACAAGCAAGCAAATGAGATAATATCTCAAACAGGCCTCAAATCCTTCTAAATGATTCAATTTTTACCAGAACCCATGAAAAGCTGGAATCGAGTAACATTTGATCCATCTGGATAATTGGAAATTTGATTTAACGAAAAGGCGAGAATCAACAGGCAAACGAAGGTGAATCGTCTGATAGAGCAGAATTAATCATGCGAAGTTTGCATGAGTACATCATTCGATTAATTCGGTACTGGTTATTTCTTCCCATCAGCCACAATAATTACACAATGACTGTTTTAATACATGGTTATTCGGGAAATTCGCATAATTAACATCACCCTTAGCAAGAAAAGTATCGCCATCTACTTTTAAAATAAGCCCAAACCTAGGCAACAAGACATTGCTACCTCAGAATCTTCGATTAACAAGTCGAAAAGTAACTTTAAATTCAAAAGCAATTTTAATTACTAGTCAAATGCCATAATCAGTAGAACTCACTCTATTGCTCGCCTTTAGCTCACAAATCCATTAACTTACTATATATTCGCAAATAAGGTTAAAATAGCTAACCTTTCCCCGAATTTGATTAATTCGATATCGGTGATATCGGAAGCGATAGCGGAAGCAGGTATGGGCACCGGGAAGTTGTTCCAAAAGAAAAACAACATGCCGATGACTTAACCCGAACTGTGCCCACCCGTTTGGTCCTAGGGGTATGCACAAAAGGCTGGAGGTCTCCGGGCAAGTGAGAGGAGCATTGAAAAAATGCACGGGGATTCACTTACGTTGGGAAATCGGATAGGGGATGGAATTTTCCTTTCGCAGTTTAGTTACAGCATTAACGACCTCACGCCAGGCAGATGATGGAGTGGGTAGAGATGCATCTAGCAGACTGGTAGAGAACTGAAGCCGAAACGACTTAACCTGGTATGGGCGCCAAAAAGGCATAATGACAAGAACACGTGTGAGTTGTGGAGAACAGCAGAACACCTCTTTTGTTGCACTACAAATGACTGCAGACTTACATATAGGGCCGCCTCCCTCTGGTACAAGCGATCATTGACTGCTTGTCTAGCTTTGAGTACACTTAAGTTGAGCGCAAGACGATTTTCCCGCTCAACCATCCACCTCCTCTTTGCCCTCCCATCGAAGGCATCATTATTACCACAACATGGTGGGGAAGTATCGAAATCACCCATATCGTTAATTCCATCTAGTTGACTAATCTGTGGTACCCGAACTACGTCCTGTTGGGGTGGAGATGGATTTGCCGATTCATTTGATTGTGAAATGCCCATTGAAGGTCGCTGGACACAAACAAGGAGTTAGACACCAATAAAAATATTAAATGAAAGCTACCATTTAAATATTTCACAAAGTACTTACGACGATTGTCAGTTTTCTAGGGGGCCGGATACTGCAACAAAGAAAATGTTTTTTTTGTATCAAACAATGCCTTAGGTATAAAGCTTAGTATAAGAAACCTGGTGACATTCACAATACAAATTGTAAAATGAAAGGGTTAGTCCACTTTACACCGTAACGCAAAGTAGGAATACCGATTGCCTGTAATAAGCTTCACCTCCATGGCCTAAGGATAGAGGCTTCGACTGAAAAGAAAACTGATAAAAATGGCAAGAGTGCAGTAGAATATGCAAGGGTGTGGTACCTGTTGAAAATTCCATCCAATTGTGAAGCAAGTTGTGCATCACTTAGCTTGGATGAGGGGACTTGGGAAGTTTCACTAGGAGTTAGAGGTAGGATTCGCGTGACGACGGGAGTGGAAGATGGCGCTGCAAGCCTAGTCACACAAACAGCGTGCGTATGAGGGGCAACTGACGCAGTGGCAGAGCGTTCCGGCTGGCGGACGATCATGGACTGGTGCGAGAGGTGCTGAGCTTTGGAGCCTATAAGTGTTGGTCCACTTGGCACACATCGCACAACAACCGATCGCTTGTTCTCAACTATGCGCAGAAGAGTGCATGAAATTGATTATGTATGCATACAGGTCTAACAATACAGTACTTACCGACGACTGGCTGAGCTACACTGGCTTGAGTGGAGGTTCTTTTTTCAATTATTCGAATGGATGGAGATGATTGCACTGGGGTAATCTGGGTAACCACACCGTCTTTGACGACCGAAGAGATGGGATACACAGGAACGGGTTTTGAAGCGGTAGAACCGGTAAGCCGTGACTGGGTTGTTAACTTCGGAATGGAAACTAAAAATTATGAGTGAATCTCGAGTAATGTGTTTCTACTTGAATTAAGTTAATGAGATAAAAACCAACTGGCACTCCATACGATTCTCACCTGGCATCTTTATAATTTACTGGTATAAATACTTAAGTTTTGAGATGCATTCAATCAGAAAGGGTAGAGTTCTAGTGTAACTAATAATTTGGAAAATCTATTTATTCACAATTCCAATTTTGCAAAAACTATTCTAGAAACGTAGCCCAATATGCCGGAAACACTATGCATAAATCGAAAAGTATCACTGCTTCCCCAGCCAACAGAGATTTCGCATCCCAAAATAGCGTAAATTCTCCTGGATTTCAAGCACCTCTAGCCACCACTAACATTAGATGAGGCCCAGATTGTTCCACCATCAATGCCAATAAACACAAGAGTTGATTATTAACAAGTGTATGCAGTGAGGTTCTAAAGGGGTGTCACTAGACAATGAACAATGGACAGACATCGGTTAACACGAGGTCACTGAATTGGTTGGGCGAAAGTGTTAAACAGGGGACATGCGAAGGGAAGATGACTCACTTGTGTTGACAATGCGCGGAGTAGAGGTCTTTTTAGGAAAGGGGATACTGATAGCGAACTTCGGTGGCGAGGAAAAAGCCGCTTTTGTGGAGACGATGAGAGATTGGCACTGAGAGGGAAGGCTATTTTGAACAATGCAACCACTGGTTAGGGCAAGGCTCCTACTGCTGCAGCTGCTGCTACTATAGCTGCTGTTAGTGGAGGCGGGCGGTGTCGTTATCTCTGCACCTTTAACTGGAGGTACATAAGGCGGTGACAACGACTGTACCGAGGCCATAGCGGAAGGCAAGGAAATCGCCTGCGGAGCGGCGACTGGTATCGTTTGTGATGTTAACGGTGGACTCTGTTGTGGACTGAAGGACTGTCTTTGGGTCAGTCGATTCGACGGCATACCTTGTCTGAATTAAACACGATTGAAAGAAAAGTCGGGACCCATGAACATAGACACCAATATTTTTCATGATACCCCCTCGGTATCACACGCCTTCATCCAAAAAACCCTGTAGGCCTAGAAATGATCTACATTGATTCTCCAGGTCCATTCGCGTTCTTCTGATGTTAAAAAAGCACTTCAAAACGCTGTAAATTGATTTTGACTAGGCGATTTTGTTACCATAAGTCCTTCCTAACCTTAAACGAATGGGACCGAAGAAAACAAGTTTTACATGACCACAGTGGTCCGACTTACGAATAGGTGAAGCGAATCGAAGGAAGACCAACTGGATTATTTGGATGTGGATCAAAAGCCGAGGAGGTGAAGGTCCGCGGACTGCATGGCGTAGGGATTATCCTTACAGGTGAAGTTGTGATGACTACCGGTGGAGGCATTGGCTTCTCGTGAAGATTCCGCTTGTTTGCGGTCCGAAAGTCAGTTGTCTGGTGCCGCGGCAAGAGCGTCGTATTACTGTGATACTGCTTTGGTTTATCAGTGAAATTCAACTGCGGCGCCGGGGTCAGAGGGGGCATATGTATCTGGCTCACGCTCAATGTGTAAGACTCAAGAGTATTTGGAATGCTGCTGCTCCAAAAGATGCGCCGTGCTCTAAAAAAAAAATCAGGAGGGAAAAGAGACGCGAGAAGCGTATGAGGATATGAATATGATCTACCGATATCCGATTGGACAGAGGTATCCCGATTTCTCACGATCACCCCGACGACAGAGGGAGTCGGAGGCCTCACCAATATGACCCAATCTATCGATGCGCAGGGCTCCGATAGTGACGACGAAGGCAGAGGCGGGAAGCTTGTGCGAGACGAAGTCAAGAGTGTTGGGTGAGATGGCGAGAGCGAGAACAGGCTGGTGTGAGCGGTCCTCCCCGTGGAGGCCACCGTTACCGTCGTTATCACTATCGCTGACGTCCGTCTCTCCACTTCCATCACTGATACCATCACCTCTCATCGAAGCAATGAAGCAGTCAGACGGCACAAATACGCGCCGGCACACAAGCATTTCTTTCAATTCCGGACTCTTATGAACAAAAAAACCATCACTTGCTACGAAGGTAGCCAGCAAATCTATCACTTAAAAGGAATTCAAAAATAGTTCGACTGACCTTATTGCCATAATTCAAACACCAACTTGCCTTAAACTCTTACATTTGGCATTTCGTTAAGTTCAATTATATTATATAACAGGAACAAATCAGTCGCAAAGTGAATGCTTCCATTGATCAAGGAATTGGAATTATGAGACAAGGGAAAAGGACCTGCTTGGTTCTGAGTTGGCTAAGGATGAAGCATATTTCAACGAACAAGAAAAAAGATAAAAGAAACTGGCTTACTAGTGGAATTTAAAATATTAGAACCAATATAGGAATTTCAATTGAGCTTAAAAGCCGGAATTCTTGGGAGAATATTACTAAATAACCGTGAACTTGGTTGCAGGCTCAGCAGATACCTTCATTCGTAATTACGAACCGATCAAACCGAGGCAGGTGAAATCGGCCCCACTGGGGATTAACAGCCGGCGGCAGTTAAGCAATACACTTGTAAGAAAAGAACCAACATATCTCAACAGGTCATTTACTGCAAAACACCACAACATACCTCTAAATCATAATTAACTTGAATCTTGATATTTTCGATCTCCTCCTCGCTGATCTCATTGGCAGCGACTAGGGCGACCAAATCTCTACGATCATTTTTAATGGCCTCTTCTTTCTCCCGTGGACACGCCTCCTCGTTTATGTAGAAACGCCTGAGTTTCTTTAAGCGCGAATGACGAACTGCCTCAATGAGGCGCGCTTTTTTTGCTTCAGCATAGCACTCGGGTGAGCAGAAGAAGGATCTGTCGGCAGTGAAGACAGGTCTACTAGAAATGGGCCTTCGACGACGCATGACACAAGGGAAGTGAACCACGACACCACACGACTCGGTGTTTGAGCATGTTACCGTGGCGCCCAAATTACCACAGTCCAGGCATCGCGTGCGCCCACCACGACGCAACGCAGCAGAAAGACCCGTCAATTGACCCGAATCCTCCTCGAAAACCTCTTTGCTCCAGAGAGCGCAGTTGACATGGATCCATGTGTCAGATCCAATGTAAATTAAACGATCCTCAATGCTATTGTCTGTGTTACGTGTGCATAGGAGACATCTCCTCGGTTCATTAGAAGGGTCAAATAAGAGCTTTTCTTCTCTAACAATGGTTTCCATTGGGAGTGCCTTGAGCTCGCGATTATCTGAAGCCTCCGGATCGCTCTCGTCGAGATCAACAGTTGGTCGTGAAGGCAGTGGAAGCATCTGGTCAGCGTATTCTTCATTAAGAATTTGCCAGTTGTATTTCAAACCGAAATAGTATACCATATCATCTTCCATCAGCGGCTTCAGAGTTGCTCTGCGATTTGAGTGGTGAAGCAATCGTTGCCACTTGAAAAATAGCTCCTTCTGGAAGTTAACGATCGCAACTACGGGAGAGTTAGCAGAAAAATGCCTCACTGTTCGACTCAATCACATAAATCATATTCTAGAAAGAATTAAGGGACAAAACCAACCATCACCACCAGGTTCCCCGAAGGACTCTGGCGCCGATTCAAGCAAGGTTTTGGGGTCAAGGCAGTGGGCGTTCAGCTCCCGTTGTTTAATGAAAATGTCCTGTGCCTCATCAAACCGACGACTGCAGCTTTCAAAGTCGGCATGGTGAGTAGCGAGATGCTCATGGACCTGTTCGATGCATTCCCGATAGAAGCCCAATGTTCGCGGTGCGCCTAGCTGGTAGGACTGAAAGACGAGACGAGTGCGCGTCTTGCCTATAATGCCCACGATGTATGGACAAGCTAGTTCATAAAGTTCCAGTTCAGCGACAGAGAACAAAAAATCCACGACCGACGTGAGAGAACCCTGACCTTGCCGAAGGAGGGCTCGCACTGCAAAGGAGAAGCAGTAGAAGACACTTCACCTTTTACTGAAGCGTCAGGTTTGCACATCAAATGAACCAAATGTTTCAAAAAAGCGTATCCAAATAGCATAAAAATCCAGTACATGAATAAAAGCACCTATTTAAGTTTCAAAATTTCCCGCCTTTTACACTTTGTAAAAGCTCAAGCTCATAACCAAGCCCGATAACTGCCATTTGTCAGCCAAAAAGAAATCCTGCTACTGTCTTCTGACAGTAGTAGATTTATGGCCTCACTCACGAGTCACCGTAGTTCAACTTGAGTTATTGAATACCTTGATTATACTTGACTATATTCTCAACAACATGACCCTCTGATCATGTCCATAACCCACAGGCCCTCCTGTACGCTAATAACCAACCGTTCCCAGATTTCAGGAAAGACTTGAAGCACTACAAAATCAGATATTAGTTTTGTACCTTCTTTAGTGGTGTTAGAAGCCTCTAACCACGGAAAGAGAGTCTCAATGGAGTTCGCAAGCCAGGAGAGAAGTCTTCTGAGTTGAACGTAATCGTGTGAGACAACTGAAGTTCTATCGATCTTGGCGATCAACCTTGCCAGCAGTAGGTAAGAAAGATTTTTCTAAAACCGCAAATAACTGAATGATGAAACCATGCGAGAAGTGGGGCAAAGCACTGACACGGCAAACTCACAGGAGTTATCCAATGGTCCGTATTCAAACGCTCTACCAACCACCCAGCATACATCGGTGGTGGCTGCAAGTCGGAATGAACCAGCCATGAGGATGGAGAGGCTCCACGAATTGCTCTCCTGGTCGATTTTGAGGCATTCCTGAGGTCACAGGCAACAGAATCTGCAGAAAGATTTGGTGCATACGAGCTCAATGTACCCCCAGTCGGAGAGTCATTAAGACCGTCAACTTGAGGAAGGTGAGGATCAGCGCCGACGTACTCTTGTGACGATGTCATGGCAGCGACGCTGTGGTCAACACCTTTGGGGTCAGTCGGTCGAGGTGATACAAAAGAGAGTTGCGTGGATGGACCAGGAACTGGCTCATAAGAGAAGGCCTTGCAACCCTCAATGAGAGTGTTCATGCGTTCTGTAAGGGATGCCTTGGTAATGTGAAGAAGCTTCTCATCGTCATTGACTTGGCGAGCCTTGGCGGAATGTGTGGTGATACTTCGTTTGCAGGGAGAACAGTAAATGGTGAAAGAACGTAGCTGATTTGGAGGAGCCCTCGCAATCAATTCATACTGGTCATCTTCAAGAAAAACAGACCACCGATGATACACCATTAACCGACCAAAACGGTGCACAAGAGCGTCATATTTCACAAAAACTTCATAATCATCGAGTGCTTTAAGTTAATGAGCAAATGTAAGGAATCCCAACGTAAAAGTATACAAGTTAGTCCAGTTTTCCAACGGTTGTCAAATGTAATCAATTTTGCAAACGGTATGTCAAGTAGTGGCATGCTTAACACTGGCAAGTAAAAGTGGCTTTCCTATCAAAAAATTTACGCGTTATGTCATACTAGGTGGCACGATAACTTTGATAGCTAAATATGGAAGAAAGTAGCCCAAAATATGCCTAAGGAAGCTAGAGCTATCACGAAGCAGTATTTAGTTGAATCCAATGCTTTAATGAGGATGGCTAATCAATGTTTGACGACTACTGGGAGATACCGCATACGTCTCAAGGCATAACAATTATGTGGGCAAGTGAACTGCCATTTTTAACTGTTGGCTACATTATTATTAGTATTGGGTATTAGACAATATTATTATTAGACAAACGGTACTAGATGTGGAAACGCGATATTCAACTCTAAATAAATTACCACGTGTGAGTGATTGAGATATGGGCCCAACACACCAATTCAGCAACACTTACAACTGAGTTTCGCACAAGCCCTATGCAACCAGCGATGGCAGGAGTCGCACTCAATCATTTCCACGGTCTCCTCGAGGTAGGTTCGGTTGCACTGCGGACAGACATGACCCTTCGCTTCGGCAATCGCACAAGCCGCGCACTTGGCAGAGTCACGCGACCACGGCACCATATCTGCATCCTCGTTGCCCGTACGGCACACGGCTATCTCTCGATCCCTCGGGCTCACCAGACAATGCACGCACTTTGTGCAGTTTAGACACACCTGCCGGAAGCGGAGTTATCATCAGCCACCACCAGCAACATTGTTTAGTAGTCCCCTCTACTACCCTCGGCCAATGATTACGTACCCACTTTCCCTTCACTTTGACTTGAGCGGGCGCATAATCTGGTAGACAGCCTGGATGAAAGCCGCAGAGACATTCCGAACAATGGAGTTCCACAGCAGTTTGGCCACACACATCACAACTAATGCAGTTGCAGCAGAGAAACGAATTATTGTCATTGGGAAGAGACTGATGCCTATCACAGTAGGAATGGAAAGGTTCCGCGCACGACACACAGGTACGTAACTGAAAAAGCAAAGAACGGAGCACAAAACGCTGAATGAGTCCTATTAGTTTAAATTCTCAGTAGCACAGAAAAAGTGAACTCACGTCCACGCCAGCAGAGCCGCACAAGTAGCAGATCTCCTTCGGTGGAGCCGACATCGAAGAAGTGATAACAGGAAAACCACCGCGATAGGCAATGTCCCCGTCAATAACCTCGCCCTCAACGGGGGCTATCGCGTGACTTGAAGGGTCATCGTCTTGAGAGTCGTGAGGTGCAAAATGCATACCGAGGTCGCCACCTCGAAGTGAGCGGACGGGCGCGTCAGCAAAAACCTCCAGATTGCTAGTGGACGCTGAGGCAGTGGGCTCAGCTCGAAGAGTAGACGAAGACATGCAGTCTGCCGGGGTTGACAGCAGTGGACCATTAAAGGATGGAGTTGGTCCTATTCTGCTTCTTGATGGGGAACCGTTCATGAGCTGTTCCTGTAGACCGGGAACAGTCTCGAGGAGCGAAGGCTGCGGTGCCGGTCCGGGCGGTGGGGGTGCGTGTTTCATGGCTCTCTGAGCTTGCTGGTAAGAGCGCACCGAGAAATTCACTGGTACTTTTACCTTGAAGAGCAGATTAACAAATATGAACTTTAATAATCAGAATTCGTTAAAGCAGTTCGCTTAAGGAGTTATCACACATCCCTTCAGTAACGATTCAAATGCGAATGAAAACTACCGTAGTCCTCAAATTGGACGAACCTTGAAAGCTGCACGGGTTCAAAACGTTAACCAAAACACGTACTCATTCATTAACTACTCTGTGCAAAGACCCAGAGTAATTTTGCATTCATCCGTTTTATCTTAGTGAAAACCAGTTACTGCCTAATTAGACTACACCCACAAGTTCCTGGAAGAAATTTTAAACATATCGCCGGTTTCATGCCGCACACTAAGTTCATGAACTTCCAGCTAAGAAAACCGCGATAGGCCGATTTGGGAAAAAGGAAATATGCGCTAGCGTCAACAAAGCATAAATCCTGATTAACTATGACTCGAGACTAAAACTTTAATTATGATTTATCTTAAAGACGGTGTACTTCTGAAAACAGTAAAGTACGAAAACAAGCTTTGCAATCAGTCGGATCCGATTCATTGCAACAAATCTGTCACTATGAATTCTAGCAAGGTAATTATTATGCTGTCAAATTGTCATAATACGGTTCAGGCAGATAGTACGCAACTTTTAGCACGCTTTTGCCACATAAATGTTAAGACTTACTCGTGGTCCTTCACCTCTTGCAGTTACCAAGTGCCTCCTTCTATGGCATATAGTTTCACTGAAAAACCAAAAAAAAAGTTAGTTCAGCCGGAAGAAAAATTTTAAATTGAACAAAGCTGGGTAGCTTACATGCACGGAAAATTTCTGACGCCAGCGCCCCCACTTCCATAATGAGCCTGTTGCCTAAAATGAAAGCAATCACAAAGAACGGTCAAGTTATCAGAGTAAAATTAAAAGTCGATAAAATTGAACAAGCGCTACCGGCAGTTATGACATCGTCCACAAGGTGCAACCATGCCCCTACAGGCGGCACAATTTCCGCAATCAGGTCTTAAGCGATTGCTGCCATCTGCAGAGCTGCCATCTGAGAAGTAAGCCTCGGCAGTGGCTGCGGAAGCCGCCATCAGAGGGCTGGTGCCATCATGAGTTTGGGCTCCAACGGCCGCCAGTTTGGCTGCATGCTTCATGACCAACATTGGATTACTGCACTGAATGCCCAAAGCTACGTTGCAAAATAAACAGAAATAGCAAGCCATAATCGAAAGCCCGAAGAAACCACCATTAACTGAGTTCGTGGCCAATGCTAATTTCAAGAGTGAGACAAAAGAGAGGATGCGATTCTAATGCTGAAGAAATTCGCCCACCAAAGTCGCCATACCTCATTTCTATCGTAAACAAATGAGAACCTTATCCCGAAAAATCTCATTTGAACGTTGGTAAGAGAACTGCGACATGAAGTTAAATTATACATAGACAAAAAAAACAAGCGGCACCAGACAAGCATGCAGTACTAGAAGAACCTGAAGACATCAAAGGCTTCCCTTTACTTGGAAAGATGTTTTTACTTCAGACTTCAGCTTCCAGAAGTAGTCATATAGACAACCCCTTCCCAAATTCAAATTAATCCTGCAAACATAGCTAAATTTTCGTTGCAATAAAGTAAAGCAAACTACTCATCCCCCTTTACTCACGTCAACCCCTCCTGTAAGTAAAGTACCCAGAAAAAAACCGAACTCATTAGATTGGAAAGAAACTCACGGGTTTTTCGATCAACCACTTTAACTCGTGGACCTCCTCGATGCTGCTGTACAGTCGATTGAGAACGTCGTCGTTGTCGACGATTGGATCCACTTACGGAGATTGTGGATGAGGAAATATCGCTTCGAGCATCTTCGAAATGAGAATAAATCCTACCCCCACTTTCCCATTTGCCCTGCGGACCTAACGTTGCGTAGTCGCCCTGCAGTCTCAACTAGGCAAGCATGTCAAGAAGGATGGAAAAGTAAGCTAAAGCGATGTGAATAAATGACCACTGTTAATAAATTTTCTAAGCTTACGTTGGCTTTCGGCTTCCGTTTACCTTCAATAATGTTGTCTGGTGAACTACCCGGTCTCGGCCTCTTGAGCGACTTGACGGCTTGTGGGTCTCGGCTCAATTGAAATGATCTCTCTTCCAAACGATTTTGATTTTCTTCGTCCTCTTCCCCCATGGAAAGAGTCACAATGGGAGAACCCAGAGTTCCGCTATCGTTCTCCCTATGTCGACGGCGTCGCATCTGCTCCTCTAGTGCCTCTGCGTATTTTGCTGTGAGCCGACGACTTCGACGATCTCGAAGAGCAGTCTGCAATGAGCTCGGCGCTGGCTCAGCTTCTGATGGTAGCTTTTCTGCTGTTAACGGTTTCGCAGGCTGAAAAGGGAGACCGATGTCAAATAGCGACTTGGAGTGGGGTTCAATAACGAGAAACGACAAAACCCAACCTGTTGAACTTGCTCTTGGTCGGGATCCGACTCAGACAAAACACGAAGGGAGGATGAAGCGCAAGAAGAGGTACTATCATTGACGAGGGAACTTTGGTCCTCGCTAGGCTCTGGAAGGGCTAGTACACCCGGGAACGAAAGCATTTCCACTCTTTTTGACAACTCCTCTTGGTCCAACAATAACCTTGTAACGTAATAGTACCTTGATCCTTTGTTCCTTTTCTTAAAAGCACACAAATCAGTGAATACATGGTATCCAGTAAAAATAAGACCATAAATGCCGCATTATTAGGGTTCTGCAAAAAAAATACCTTGGAAACTGAAATTGTCGGATCAAGATCACAGAGACTGACGCCTTTATTGGAGGCAGAGAGATGGTAAAATACAAGGCGAGCGCGACGTTTGAGCCACTGAGGCAGATCAAGACAGGGTTCGAGAGGATGCAGTAGCCGCAGGCACCTACGCGCGTGGCAAGGTAAACAAACTGCCCACAGAGGAACTTGTCCGGCTCCGTGACCGGTGTTGGGATGACAGGGAAGAGCCATAAGTCTCGCAAGCAGAACCAAGTCCGACGATGGTTCCTTTAGACCCTTCGGCAGCAGAGCAAGCAATGCCTTGTAACCGAGGACACAGTCCTGGCAAACAACTGTGTCGTTCGCCAACCGAAAGAGAGCAGGTGATGTTGCATGGCATAAGACACAAAAGGGTCGTTCAGTGCCTTCTGCATTTTCTTTGATGAATCTATACAGGAGTGTGCAATTTTATAAACCGCTTCTAAAGGACAAGCAAGACTAGTGAAAATTTACCTGGAGTAAAGTTCTACATCCTTAGAGATACGTCCAAGAAGTGGTCGACAGCAGGCAAAAAATAGGGGCGAACCAAGGGCTATCAGTTTACCTCCCGTTCGCCCTAAATTTTCATCGCTTCCCATACCAATTTCTGATCTCAATTGAATGGAAAACAACATTATGCACTCCGCAAGATAACAAAAATCGCATTTAGCATTGACAGTGGAACACTCGCATAGGGGCGCACTAGTGGAATACCCTCCAGTGAATGCGCTATACCACTTGAATAACGCGTCGCCCCCGGCGTCAGAGAACAGCTCGGCCACTCGAACTGCCGAAGTACGACACCTCAGAACACAGGCACCACAAGCTCTAACCTCTGGCTTCTTAAGGGTACTGCCAGGACCCAGTGTAATCGCATATACATCAGAAGAAGCCTTGAAGCAAAGGCTGCAGGGCTGCTCTTCGGAGATTTCGCCTTTGTGAAGCGTCTGCGGCGGTTCATGACTTTGTGATGAATCTAAAGCAAAGGCGTCAACGACTTGGGAAAATGTAGCAGAAAAATCGGATCTTCAGACGTCAAACTAGGAAATCCCTTGCTGGAAAATTGTGATTGCTAAAGTTGACGCCTGTTCATTCCAATTTATGACTTAAACTATGTTTGCATTCTTGTACTGAGTTAAGAGGTATGACGCTGCCTTTTATTCGTAAGGAAAGCAAGATAATCGAAGTAAGTCTTGAGTGGAAGCGTGTTGACACTGTAAGGTGTAGATCACAGCCTCAACAAGTGACTGAAAGGATGAAAACGCATCAACATAGGAGAAATAAAACATGGCCATAAACCAAGTACGATTGGCAGCAATAACAGCACAGTAAATATTGTAAGGCTTAACGCTACCAGTTACCTGAACCAGCCGTCAAGGAAAAGACAACCGTAGCTAGATAGCTAGGACAAAAAAGATGAGTTCCAGCGACTACCTACATTGAAGTTGAGCTAATTGGAAATTCAATGCTCTATTAAATCGCAAATGTAGTAAATGGACTACATACCATCAAGATGCATTCCATCTCCTTCGTTGCCCGCTTTGGGTATAGATGTGGTCTTGTTCGACTTTAGCAAGTTATTCGCGAGAAGGGCACGACACCATAGCCGATCGAGAAAACCCGCTAATTCCGCAGCACTGTCTTGACCGCAATCTTGAACAATACATGGTGAACTTAATTTACGCGTAAAATATTCAACGCATCTTCTACAGCGAGCCCAACACGTGAGACTGGGCTGGCTGAGGCGAGTGCTTGTGAGATACTGTAGGACAACAGCATTGTTTGGCTTGCGTTTCTGACTTCTAGAATCAAGAGTAATTAAAAATGATAAGGCCAAATAAGATGGCCGATAACATGCATAGCCATTTCTGACCACTTACATATTCGGCCGAAATCCTAAACTGACGCAGCGGAAAATCTTACAAGCCATGCACCACGTTGGGGGAATCGGTTGAGGGGTGGTGGAACTGCATGGCAAAGGATCGGAAACACGACAGGTCGGGATCCAAATGCAAACAGCGTTCTCAAGCCGATCCAGGCTTGAACATACTTCATTTAAGAAGTGTCTACAACCCTCGCAAGCTGAGCCCCCATCGCTGAGAGAGGATCCGCAATATCGACAGCATGACTCAGTACCTGAAGAAGCCAAAGTAAAAAGTTCAAGTAGATAAAAAAGAACTCAAAGTGCTTACGGACTATTCCCCGCTTAGGCAAAATCACTCCTTGGTTTTCTCTAAAATTAAAAACCAATAATGAGAGCTCTCGACATAAAAAGAGCTAAAGAACATCTAAAAACAGTAAGTGATATATCTACTAACGCTGTCGACGAGGGAAGATTTGTGACTTTGTTCACAGAATCGTCATCGGAACGTCCAGACACTATTTTCCTTACACATGCTCCACAAACTGCAGAAATGTGTTTTTCCATAAAATCTTGAGATCTAAGCAGTTTCGTTTCGTAAAACTGACTGGTTTTTAGAGATGATCTCAAAGTGCCGAAATTGACTCCATCATAAAGATCTTTAGAAAGTTCCTCATTGATCTCCACCAGCTTCCTATTCTTTTTCAAATACTTCTTGACAAACACCTGGAACTATTTCTGAGGGTTGCCGTCAACTTACTTTGAGATCGAAAAGAGCCCTTTTGTCCATCGTTGACAAACTCTCATCACATACAACCGACTTACGTTCATCATTGGGCGAGTATTTTATCAAAATTTTCTGAAGTATTTCACTCATATCAAACATCTCTACTGATGCAAAGCATTTCAACCGCTTGCCAGGCCGTTCCAGGCGACTCATCCCAACGATCAGTTAACATAAATTCAGTCAAATCAAAAGAGCCGCACGGCGGCATGGGTTAAAACAAATATCAACCATTATGTTATTTACAGTAACTCTCAATCCCCATTTACCAACAACACCTACTTTGTGATTTTAATCCCGAGTTTTGCTAGGCATAGGCGTTTTATGTCAGAAATTCGTTAGTCGGCTATTCAACTAGCAAATTGGAGAAAATTCTAACCCTTAAAACCTTTCTCAAGGACTAGTAAATAAACTTCATTGATGTTTCATAGAGCTAAAAATTTCCAACTCGATCCACGCATTACATTGTTTGGTGAATTTATACTGACCGGGATTGGAAGCGCCTCCTCTGCTGAAACCAATAGTTGAGCAATCATTTAAAGTAAACCTAAGGAACGCTTACAAGAAATTGTCGCTTTGCACTTCCGTTGCGTCAGCGTCCATCTCGTGAAGTTTAGTACAGGAGGATCAACTAGTTATGATAATTTCCAGAAAAGTTCTGATACAACCTTTGCTTCAGGTCGTAACAGACCTAGGTACCGTAGAATAGCATGCATTACCGTTGCATAGAATAAATCGGAGCTGTTTGCAGCACTAAAGTCTTCTACCGCAGAAGTAAACTGCGCTTTGTGAGTAATGGAACCCCTGCATTCTTACACATAGAAATAATGGAAGTTTCTGATCACCGCGGCACCTATCAAAGCATGAACGTTGTTCGGCTGCCTGTGTTTTGAGATGCATCCACCAACGTACATTCAAATATGAGCGATATTTCTTACGATTAAAGTGTATTCTTTTGTGGGCTTAAGCTAGACATCTTTGGAACCCCTTTTAAAAACGCTTAGCCTGCTAATCCTTGATTTGGGTAGCACGCATTTGCCATCCTGATCGTAACTCTTCCCTTGCTTTTATTTACTTCTGTTTTGACCGGTTTCCAGCAATTTCAAAATCCGTTTCCACCTCACTACTTAAAATAGTACCAACTAGAACAGTGAGCAAACCAGCCTACATTCCTTCAAAGCGTAAATCGTTGACCCTCTGTTGGTTTCGAATTTCGCCCCGATTCGACTAGGGATGTCTATACTTGTGCGCAGACGCACCGGTAAGCGAGTGTGCGCAACCCGGTAACTGACGCGACTATCCCACTTAACAACGCCGATTATTTCGGATACTCTAATCAAGCCTTGGATAGGTTCAAAACCGTATGAAGGAGAATGTAAGCGTTTAGATCGATGTAAAAAATATTTTACACATGTATAGAGAATAATATACGAAACCGATCAAGAGTGCAAGCGGAGCTGAGATATGGTGAAAGGCGAGAGATAGGGGAAGAGAAAAGGTAAGAGGATGACTCATGATTTGTCTGGGATGTTAAGAAGCGCAGTAAGCCCTAAACCTTCGGCCTCTGCGAGTGGACAGGAAAGGAGATCAGCAGGAGCGAATGTACCGAATTTCCTAGTCTCCAGCATTCTCCCTTCCTCCCTCTCCGCCAAATCATCACCATTCCCCTGGCCCTGTTCTTCGTCGCTGAGGGGAGCCGTGGGGTTAGTCGGTCGTGTCATCACGAGTGCTGGCGTTCTTGCTCCCGTCACCGCAGTTATTGCAGACACAGAAACTAAAGGAGACTTTTGCCGGTCTTCGATTCGCGTTCTTCTACTCAAATCGCCCCTGTTTACACGTTTTAGCATAGTCGCCTAGGCAAAGACGAGAGTACCGTGATTTTACTTTGCTCTCCGTTGACATCAGACGGCTAGCGATGCGAGACTTATTCTGGGTCCGATCTTCCTACGTTTGTTCAAATGAGAAAGTGGATGTATAACGTTAACGTAATTTCTTGCCGCTTTTTTTTCAATTTTGTGCAAATATGAGTGATATAAAAGCTTCGACGTACCTAGTTCAGTACATTGCCCAAGTTTTGATTATATCAGTCGAATTGAAGACCTGGAGACTGATTTAACAAATGCGTGCATGGATTAACAGATAGGTTTACGCATTATTAGGCAGTTTTAGTTCAATGAACTGAATAACTTTTAATTCTAAGATTCGTACTGCCCAAATAAACGTTCCTCGAAGGATCAGGACATAAAAATATACCCCACCCATGGAGGATGATTAAGGAACAAAGTCTTCGATTTAATATATCTCGCCAAATTCTAGGATTGAGATACTCAGGAATCTCGTGCTTTGGACTATGTCATTGATGCTCACCGTAGCTTGTGTTATTCTTAGGGATGCCCCAATCCTCGTCATTTAAGTGAAATTTCCTTTAGTGTCTACTTCATATACTACAGCTTTAACGGAACTGAGGCGACGCCACCAACCGGTGTGATTTCACGCCAGTGGCGAGTTATTACGTGGTAGTAAAATGGCGGCTTCCGTTAATGCTCTAGAGTAAGTTTAGGCAGATAATATCACGAAAAATAGCACTTGTTGCACAGCATCCAGGTTTTTGGAACCCTCCAATATATGCCTACACGACACAAGCAGTAATGTTGAGAAAAATTCAACAAATCTGTTTATAGCATTCGTGGAAAATAGTGTAATGTATGAAGTGAAGGAATAATCGAAGGGAACGATGAGCCTCACGACACTCGACTATGTAGCAGATTGGCACTCACTTGGACTGCCACTACTACTTAGCTGAAGGTTCCAACCTTCTTCCAAACCGGCCTCAGCACTGGTGTGTTGAAGTTCAACGAATAACATTAAAGCTATTAGCCTTCCGACGCCCATATGCATTGATAAATCTACGTTCAGGCTCGCCCCACTCATATCATCTTCGGTAGCAAATTGAGTGGCAATATTTCCGAATAACTCTTCAAGATTTGCATTAAATTAACCAAACTCCAGGTCCAACTAGCATCCTGATGCTGCCTAACTCATCAAAAGGCATTTATTATTCTTCCCTCTGAGTTTCTGATAATTCGACATTGACCCGACCTACGCAATATCTACGTGAGATTGATGTCCTCCTGTCCCCAACCCCTTGAAAAGTAGCGCTTTCTCACGATCAGTTTAGCTTAAAAATATACTTCTGGGGGTGAACTGAAAAGGCGGTTTGGATCCCTCCACGTTTTTATCATTTTTTTCAAACTTTTCGGTGCTGATGTCAAAATGAACCCCCGACGTTTTAGTAAGCGTCATTACCAGATGCACCAACGGCTTAATCGACACAATAAAACCGCACTTCATTCTGAGCTATCGGCAAATGAATATGTTAATACACATGAACACCGTGCGATTAGCAATTTAGCGTGCGTGCATGCAAACAATTAGTATGAGAAAGACAAAAAATTTTAGGAATCACCTTCAAAGCCGAACGTAGGACTGTCAGCTGTCCAGGTGGTTGAACAAAGGGCCCCCCATCTACTTGGATTGGCAATTCAGATTTCAATATGATCTTCAGCTAAAGAGATAAAAATTAGGTGTCTACAAGTAAATAAGTGGTAATAATAACGTGGTCGATGCAATTACTACAACGCTTGATTAACTCGCTCAGAGGAAATGCACCGCATTGACACCCGGCATAGTAGTCAAGTTGACAACAGTCGTAAATGAATTTTGTCAGATAAAAGAAATATTTCGATTCGAGTTTCAATATGACTTAAATAAATGAACCCTGAAGGGTGTTGCAAGATTGAGGAAAAGAACCTTAGTGAATTTTATCGTAATCAAGGGGGGTTGGGACCCAAGCATACAAAAAATGATACGTAAAAAAATCGTTTTGATTTAAGCTATAATTCATAATTTCTGACCATCGGAGAGCACGCCATAGAGGAGAAAGTTAGTTTTGTGGGGAAAAATAGTCTCATGAATAACTTCAGATCCTGTACATGACAAAACCTGTCATAAGTCAAGCTAAATCCATGAACGTACAGCGATTTGCCAGTGGCCTAACGGTAACGGAGACGTTTTACATTTTTAGGTCTTTAATGCACCAGAAAGACGTGGGTTTGAGATAAGTTCAGTAGTATCAGGTGGATAATTAAAAATAGTACACTTGAGCAATGTCACATAAATGCATTTCGATTTGTCGACGAACTGATACAATAGCCTCAAATACTAGTATCATTGAAGAGCGTTGTGTTAGTGAGAGCTCGTCACAGTGGATTTTGGAGGTATACAGAGGGGGGCCGAAAGGCTTACATGAGCCGCCTGAGCGAGTCGGATGCCCGAGCGAAAGCCAGAATAAATTTGACCCATATGGAGGACGCCGCAGATGCCTACCACCTCCAGAAGGCCGTCGTAGTGGGTGGGTTGAGCAAAGGTCTCGTCCTTGTCCAAACCCCAGGGATTGGCACCCCCACCCCACGAGAGGATATTCAACACCAAAATCCCTTCTAGTGAAGGCAGGTCAAGCACCCTGCCATCCGCCTCCACCACTACCTTCTTTTGCAGATCCTTACATGTCGACCTATTCACCATTTTGCGCAAGCCCATTTTGAAGTACACCGACTTGTTGTGCAACCTATCGAGAAATCCCAAATTCACATATCCGTTCATCAACGTAAAAACTTCGCGTCTCTATCTAGTTACGTAGTCTTCTAACCAAAGGAACAGAAATCACGATAATTCAATTGAGCATAGAGGCATTTGGATCTTACGTATTGAAAAGTCACTGTAGCGGTGACGTGCTGATCATTAACTTACTGATGCAACCACCCTACGTCTTTATCGTTATCATGATGCTAACAGCAATTTGGAATAAAAACAATGCTACCCACTAAGAAGAATTTTCGTAGTCGTCGCCCTAATGAGCCCTTCACCCACTCACCACCTCTAATTTTACCGTTTAGCACTTTTTGTGGTTGTATATACGACTACACAATCTTCAGAGTCGCTACACCGGTAGCATGGTGCTCTGTGTGTGTTACCTCTCCTACTAGCCACTTATGGCATCTTCAAAGGTAACCCTAACACTTCAGACTTACGTCATATATGGTTGCTCAGCTTTCGAAACAAAATCGGGTCTTTTTAATGCCATGTTTAAAGTGGAACCCCAGATATTCCATTCCTTTTCATTAATCCTTATTTGAAAGTTAAAATTTTTCCATCATTCTGGTGAGTTTAAGTGTAAACTTAACAGAAACAGTCACAGTGAAGTGGATGAGACATTTTATAATCCAAAACTGCCTTCAAAATCGCCTCATTACAGGATCATGACTTCAACACTTAACTAACCACTATAGTAATCAATCGGAACCCCAAAATAGGAACTACTTGAAATGGGCGGATAATAAGGCTTGAAAACATACCGGCTATTAAACTTGGAGGGGTTCTCGGAGCGCGCATTGTGAAAGTCGAGGGCGAGGTCAGCGTCAATGCCAATACCAAGGTAGTTGTTCATGATAACAATGGAGGAATTGTCTTCCGTGGTGTTCTGCGAGTTTGTCTGAATATGTAGAGCTGCTTTCACCTCGTCTTTCATCTCCTCATCTGATCGACCCACCAACGTCCATCTGTACCGAAGGAGATACCGTATAATAGCTAATTTGCCGGTTGGTAATAAAAGCATTGAAGGACGAATTAATTGCATTTTAGACATTGGTATTCACAATTAGCTTTTAAAGAGTGAAAACGTCGGAAGTTACTTCCAGTTTATGAGGAGAAAGTGGGCTTATTTCGGTGCAAGTATTCCTTTAGACTATTTATTTGATATTCACCAAGCCAAGCGCGAAAAAACTAAGCACAAAATTACAAATACTCTATTTGAATTAGGCGGTAAGAACACTGAAGATGATGAACAAAGCTTAGAAACGAATTTCAAACTGGAAACGCTTGGGGAGATTATAAATGTTAAGGAAGAGGATCGAGAGTGGCGAAACAAAAAACGCACCGGTCGACACGGACCTCCTCAGCGGTAACGATGTTTTTAAGGATGAGGAGAGGCGCCTCCGCGGAAGTGTAGCCCCCACCCCAGTTGAGGACGCGGGCGAGATCGTTGCCATTGCCTAGGGGTAGGAGGGCGATGGGTGGTGAGTGGCACGCCGCGTCCTGTCCCACGCTGTCTAAACAGGAGAGCGTCCACCCGACCGTTCCGTCTCCGCCGCACACAACTAGTCGGTAGGAGGCCACGTGACGGAAACAGAAGTCCTGGCAGTGGCCCCCTCACGTCCAAGTTAAAGACCTTCCACAGCATAAGCAGCCGTTACTGTATCTGCACGTTTTGGCTCAGTAGTTTAAGAAAATACCATACTACACTTTCCCCCATTATGTGCATTTAAAATTAAAAGTTATGCTTTGACCGACCCACGATGGAAAAAGTAACGATAGTAGACACTCACTGGGTCATGGTAACTAATTCTCCCCTTTCAAAAGCAGTTTCGTGCAGCTGTGATAACGGACATGAGTATTACGTCTAGAAATTGCATGCTTCCCAGCAAAACATATTGCATATGAATCAACAGCGATAGACTTGTATGCATGCGTAATTTTGTAATGCGGTAAAAGAAAGTTCCTATCAATGAAAACATTACGCGTCGGCATAGTAGTCTGAGGAAGTGTTTTATGGTGTTCCCCATGTAAGCGTCCATTAACATTCACTACTTCCACCATGAGCGAAATCCGACTCAAGCGGTCAAATAAAGGACTAGATAGTCACTTACACACTGAAGGTAAACAGTTTCCATTGAGCTACAAATTTGCCAACTTTTAGAAAATTCGGGAGACATTATTAAGGCTTTAGAGGGAAATTAATTTAAAATCCAGAAAAGAATGGCGAATGAAGAAGATCCTGTTCAAAGGTACGGAAAGAAGAGCGCCTCAAAAAAGTAGGTGGTGTATCTTAAAGTAATCTGCAAAATCCATGGTGAAATCAGCAGTGTGAGGCAAAGCATGAAACCATTAATTTGCTCTGTATATGGGAAGAACTGCATCATCTTCATTATTTAGACAAATATGCAATTTGGACAAATCGCCCCCGATGGACATAAAGCAAAAGCAAGAAAGGTTTCAAAGTTCACCGAGGCTAATAAGGCTGTCATTATGTTGAATAGGCTGATTAACGATAATTTTCAATTTAAGACAGTAGCTAGGACAATTTAACGCAGCAGCACCTGGAAGGGATTGAGCAGGCACCGGAAGGCAGTCATGAGTTCTATTCCCTGACATCCACCAGATTTGATGTTGACGAAAACGAGAAGAGGCTGAACGCCGACTGGAATGAAGTGCGGCTGGATTTTGGGGAGTATCAGAACCACTAGCGGTCGCTCCATTGTATAAGCATTCTGAAAGCCAAAAATAATCAGCCAGTGAGGAGGGATGAGGATCGACACCTCCACAGGCGATTTATCCGAATTCAAATAGCATACTTTTCACCCCTGATGCACTGTAAGCGTGCATTAACAAAATTGTAAGCACATGTGGAATAATTGCCAGATGACGTGAGGCGAAATAATAAAAATACACGCAAAAGGAAGTACAGTGTATAAAAAGAAAGATGGGTTTGGGAAAGCAATGAGTGTCAGTGAGTGTTTGACAGAGAAATAGGGCTGGGCATAACACCACCTGAGTGCGGGGATTATGGGAAGCTTGAAAATTTCAGCACGCATGAAATTGACAGATACAGAAGGTTATGTCAAACTGGTAAAGCTTCCCATTCCCCTCAAATAGAGACAAATACAATTTGTTACTCAATACCTCAAATATGCTCAATTCCGAAAAACGATCTCTGCCTATACTAAAATAGTACTGAGGATGCCTGTGACTCCAGAAAATCTTCCTGTCACGAGGTTCCAGAAGCTCATCTCTCCAAGCCTTCAAGGCGCGCTTCAGGGTTAGTGATTTCGCTGAATTCCTGATTAGTCAATACTATGTGGAGACGTTTTAAATGCTCTGGTATCCAATACAAGACCATGACTAGGCAAAGTGATACAAACATGTGACAACAGTGAACACTTCGGAGACAGCATTCCGATTGACTGAAGCATGCATGAATGCCATATTTCAGATGTGATTAGACGGTTGGCATTACAGATCTACGTTCTCGAAGTCATTATCTCTTATTCATTCTAGTAGGAACCCCTATGGCATCCGTGCTCACAACCACAAACTACGGCAAAAAACTCTGCGGTTTATCAATTTAATAAGAACAGTGATCTAGTCCACGTGGCAGTAGCTGAAGAGATCTGAGATAAGATGGGGTAGCGCATGATGCCACAAGGGCTTTGAAGTGGAGGCGCTACTCCGTAAGATCTGAGAGATGTCTGGTTTGAAATCTCTGGATGCAATATTTCCTCTATAGGTACGTCGCTTATCCACTCATTCAATCGCTTTCGCTTTCACTTTGACCAAAGAAGTTTCCAGCAGGTATTTGCAAATGGCTGTTCCGTAGACAGATCTGCCTAACCATAAAGCACTTGTCTTTCAACAGCAAAGTTCCAAAGATTAATAATCTGCCTAAAACATTAAATTTATCTTCTGTATAAATCATGATTTAACACTCGGGATATTCCAGCATCTATTTGGCGTTATTAGATTCTATTTTGAGTAGACGCTACCGTTGGTTGCATTCTTGAGTGGATAAGTAATAAACAGAGTTAGAAACATTTCAATTAGCGAAACTGTGAATCAAAGGCAAATGAGCCTATCTTTGCTAGAGGTGATAGATAATCACACAACTAGAGATAGAGCTAGTTAAGTAAACTCACTAGTGCAGGGCTAGCAACAGACCTGCAGATAACAAAATCAACGTGAATAGATAGATGGAATAATGTAGATAGAGGAGAAGGAAAACATCTTGAGCGAACCCGAAGTTTTTCATAGGCCTTCTCTGCGAGCTCAAAGGTAGCAAAGTTGAGCACGAAACAGCCATTCTCGTAGTAGATGACCTCAATGGACTCCCATTTTAGTTGCCCACCCAGCTTCCTGGTGAGTAATCGCTCGTACATACACTGAGAAAGATTTTCCTTCAAGTTGCCCACAAAGAGCGGTACCGCGGAGATCGTGGTGGAAGAAGATGAGGGAGGGTCTGCTGATGTCACCTCCGTGATACGTCGCAGACAGAAGCGAGTCAGTTGGAGGGCGCGACAGGACTCCGCGCGCAGCGTGCTCAAAAGATTCCACGGACGGTCACTCGGGTCAAGGATGCGTTCACTCACGCAGAAATTCAACGACATCATCGTTAGCCGCAAATGTGAGGAATCGAGCTCCTACAATAAGAGAAAAAAGGGAAATGGATTTAGTTCTAAAGACTGAGCCGAGAACATTCAATCTGCCACGCAATAGGCTTCAATCTGAAAACCTACCATTTTAATCTTGCCGTCGATATTCAAATTGAATTTTCATCTTAATGGCACCTCCAATATCGGGGCAAATTAGAAGGAAAACTTCCTCAAAAAATTGCATATTCGTCCATCAATGTCCGAAAGCACTATTTAAGAATTAAAGCCGATAGAAAAATGAAATAGGATTGGACTTAATGAGAAGTGTTCCAAGCGTACATAAATAGAAATGAATCAGACATGGTGAAAAGTAGCTACCATAAACAATTGAAGATTCAAGGAAACCTTATCACAGCAACTCCAGCAATTTCACGAGCAACCCATGAGTTTGGGTAAATTGGCGAAACTAGAGTCCCCAAGCAAACACAAGTGTACGCTTAGAAGCAGAGCTGAGTGATTTATGCAAAGTGGATTATTTAAACTACGATGCACAGATCAGTCAGGATGTGTAGGGTGTCCTATTAGTTCCTCATAAACCAAATAATTACACACATCACGCTAATTGGAACTTAAGAGCTGACATTTGAGCCAAACTATAGCTTATTCTGCCATATAAATCTGCAGACGGTGAAAGAGCCCTTGATCTGTGCGAAAGACCAATTCGTTTTCAAGTAAGTTTATCGCCTTGACTACCTGTCCGCCAATGTATTATCGAAGGGCGATTGATCACATGTGCAAATGAGGAATGGAGGCTAGGAAGTGGACCATAAGAGAACGTAAGTGAGACGATATATGCGCTGATTGTCCAATAATTGGACAAGCGACGAGGAAATCTATACTTCCAAATCCATTGCCAAATGGGAACTGTGCTCATCAAGCCCCTCCACCCACTTTGTGACAAGAAAGTGGATCATACAGCGCCAAGAAAATTACTTGTCTTGATATTTCCCAAAGTTGGGGTAATGAGGTGGGTACGCGAATATCACGTACCGTGAAAGTCAACTTCTGAAAGGCTTGAACTGCGTCGAAGACAATGGATTGAGCTGTAGTATTCTCTTCCAATGGCAGTTCCACTAACTGCCCCGAGTCTTCGGTTCTAAACAAAATAATGAGAAGACCGGGTAGGCTAGTTAGGTGGCGGACGCAGTTAATCCCAGCCTATCAACAAGACCCAACACCTAATATCGTCCTTGTCACTGGATTGAGGTAATGAAATAGTGGACCACCACATACAGGACATTGCCATAAGAAACCAATTTCAACGGCTTTCTTTAAAAACTTCTACTTAAGAGTACAAAAATGAAGTGAAACACAAGCCCAAATGAATTCATATGTAGGTTGGAGATTAATGTTTTTTCGGTGACAAAATGATGACTTGCGTGAGATCGCCACTGTAAATCCTGATGTTTGAGAGATAAGGATCCTCCGAGCACTCTCGACGGAATATTAGGGTTGGCCGCTTAGGATCAAAACGAAGTTGGGTTCTGAAGTCTTCGTTCATATCCAATTTCACTTCATTCCCATCTGGGACAGCAGAATTATAGTGCGGATTTGGGAATTGGCAATTGGTATAGTCGGAATTGTCAAATTATTAACCATGTTTATTTATTTTATGGCTGGAGTGTTACCCATCGCTTTCTACGGAATCGTTCCCAAAAGTAGAGTAAGCATACTATGTGATTTGATAGACTGTTGCAAAAGAAGTTGATGTGCCTGCCAAAAACATAGGCAACTGAAACTAACATTAGGCGTAATTTTAACGAATTGCTGGGAGCTTGACAACCCAAATGGGAAAGGATTGATCAACTTTTGAAGCTTCTAGAAAAAAACTCCAAAAATTTAAAATGGCGCTAGCAAAAAATGTTCCGGTTCAGTTCCAAAAATATCTTCATTGCCAGTTGAGCTTGATAAAAGCTAAAAGCAAGGCAAATTCCTGAAAATCCACACCATTCACTACTGTATTTCAAGACTTTGCAGGTAATCCTGCCAAATATCACTTATTCCGTTTTATTTTCAGTAAAATATATGAACTTTTCACTTTTGATGACCCAGTCATCATTCCATTTCTCATAGTGATTACAGCCAAATAGTATGAAAGTCTCCTGAAATAAAGATACTAGGAATGTCAAGTAAAAGCATATAATATGGGGGTATACCTTTTTCATTCATCTCGTAGAGGGTGTAGTCCTTAGGGTTGCCAACCAAGTAGAAGGCCTTCAAGCACTGGCCCATGGCCTTTTCGGTTGACATGGCCTTGGAGAAACTGAAGCTCCGGAAAGACCGACTCACTAGGCCATATTCGCCGTCTAACGCACATGCGTAGTCTGCACATGAAAACGACAGATAATTAATTACTTGCATTTAAAGCCACGTAAAAGAGGGTAATTTAACTTTGTTATCAAAATCCGTCTGGATGTCTCAGCATCGGTACTATCTGTAAATAGTCGCGGAAATCAAATCCTGACATAGGAGAAAACGTCAAACGAAGGAAATAGAATGAAAACTTGCTGATTTTAGGGACAACGAAAAAGACTATAATTATAGCGGTAAGTAGAATGCAAGGAGTCATCCCATAACGTTTCGTTGACAGTGGAAACTAGCTATTTAGATGGCGAGATGAAGCAGAGCCATAAAAGCTGTAAAAAATCCCCATAAACTAATTAAAGTTCCGCAACCTTCAAGGCATTTTGAATGGAATGTCCTTTTGCCTTGATATAAGGCAAGCGTTTCGGTAAAAACAACGTAGCGCAAAATATGTATCCCTAATTTTGCTTGTGCAACGTACATAATCAAAAACAGAGTTTGCTGCAGTTTTTAGGCAATGTAAGGCGGATAAATCTCGATGAAAGGAACGCATCAATAGTAGGAAAAGCGAGAAGTGAGAGCCAAGCAATAATAATTTGATTGTTAAATAAATTCCATGAATGGAGGACGCTGAAACAGCTCACGAACGAGGTAAGTTGACCAAACGCAGACTTGGTAGGATTCCCTAGTTCTGCTTAGTACAAGCGGAGCAAAAATTACTCATTCACAACAAAATGAAAAAATAATACAACCACGATATTGCTTGGGGTAAGTATCCGCCATCGACTTCATCCAAACGATACCTTCAAGATGTACTGTCTGAACCATACTGTCGCGTCTAATCGCGCTACCACCAGGCAGTATCACGTCCATTGGCCTGATATTTCGAGTAGTATAGAAAAAAAGGCTTTGGCATTAAAAATGGTAAAAAAGAGGACAGGGAAATTGTAAAACAGCGGTCATACATTCCTTCAACAGTACTCTTTGTGACAGAGTAAAAGCAGCAACCTACCATCAAAACAGTCTCGGTCGGGTGAGTCGCTAGTGCCTCGAGAATCGCGGCAGCTCTCCTCCCTACTGTCCTCGCTGCTCGACCAGCAATCGTAAAAGGTGCGAGCTATGAGGGGAGGAGGGGGGGATTTATGCCATCAAGATATGTTAATAACAAGTTCATTTAATAATGCTTCAGGTTCCCCCGATCCCGAACAGGAAATCTCCTCTGATCGGTAGCATACAATTAAAAAGGAAGGCGGTGCCTCATTTTAAAGAAAAACGCTTTGAAGGTTAACCAATTTTACTAGATTGACCATATTAAAACCTTATTAAACGCAGTAATTCGTCGGTTCACCATTATGGAGTGGCTTTAAACCAGGATTTTAAATTGCAGCTTGTTGTTTCCTGCCTCGTTAGAGGGGGGTTATATTTCATTTGTTGGCCAAAGAAAAGCCTTCTCAAAGCTAAATATTTAAGAAATTGTCACAGTAAATGAAACACGGATCTATATCGTCAAGAGTATGGAACTTTTAATGAATAAAAGCAAAAAAATAAACGCAAGGTATTACTAATGCATTTGCTTCCCAAATTGCCAACTAATGTGCTTGGTTAAACTTTTAAGAAGTGTATAGGAAGCAAAATGTTAGAAAAATGCTCGATTTGAGACCAAGTAATACAAATCTCCCCCACCAAGATATGAGAATCCCTGATTTTATTTAGTTAAAGATGCCTTGAGAGATGAAAAACTGAACAGTGAGAATATTGCGGAGTAGCGTCTACGAGATAGTGGACATTGCTTATGGGCAAATTCAAAACATGGGGCTTACAAAAAAACCGGCCAGTGTATTCTTGCTAAGTTTGTGTAAGCGTTTAAACAAGAAGCAGCATTCCCATAGAGCCAAATGCATTATTTCCCCTAGGCACACACCTTCCCATTTGATGTGGTGAGTGGGTTAGAAGAAACAACTCATTGGGACGCATAACAGCTGGCATTTTCAAAGAGTAGTGTCAATCACAGAAACAACCTGGTGAAATTGAACTGCTCGTAAAGCTTCAGCACTATCGTAAAACTGGAAACCGCGTTCATTCTACTTATAATCCAATAGATGTGGCGACCAAAGTTGAACAAATGGATATTAATACAAAGTACAATTCTCGTGTGCCCATAGTACCTCATCAAAAGGGGTGTACGTGCAGATGGGAGAATCCAATGGATGAAAAAAAATTGAGAAAAGTTACCCTTTTCCCGAAGTTTCTGCATAGTCAATTGAAAATAGGTAAAGTGGTCCAGCAGAAAACACAGACGGTTGGAAATGAGCAAAAGTACTGCTCTGTGACTCTAAGGGTTTACTGCGAAAATCTTTTGCATGTGCAAAGTGTATTCTACAAGCTTGAACCGGTCCATTATCTTCGATGTCAATTAATGTTTACTGATATCACCAAAAGGTGTCAAAAATGTAATGAAAGCTAGAAAATTGTTTTATCCATCGGGAGGATATAAGCCCCTATTCAATTGATATGCTAACGGGAATAAGAGCATGGGGAAAGAGGAAGCTAGGATTTGAGGGATGTATTTTTATAATTAAGCAAACTTTGACCAAACACAGTGTCAAGCCAACGCACGGCGCTCATCAAGGTCGCATAGACTGCGTCACGCGTCAATCCATTACTACTTAATGGCACCTCAGCCTGCTCGATTCAAGGTGCGCAGCTCCACGCATACACGCGCATGTTTCATCGCGAGTGGGTTTGAAGAGGACCTCGCTCTCCAATTTTATCTCACAGCCCCTTCGAAAGCTGACACACTTTCCCAATGGATTTGTTCGATGTTATGAGTTCCTTAACTCGAGGCGAGCTGCCCTGACCTTTGGCTAGGCTTAAAACAGACGTTGCCAAATCAACCACTACCAGTGATGCTCATGGACGCTCAAATGGATAACGAAAGTCAAACACCTTCGGAGTGGAAGAAAGCCATACGCTATCAAAATTTAAAAACAAAACCACCTCGACCAAAGCGAACAAGGAAATAAAAAGCAAGTACTTCTAAAGGCCGGAAAACTCCTTTTCTCTCCCAACAGAAACATGACTATGTGTATTGTTTTCCACTATCGACTGTTTTAATTTGGAAACTGTAGTTTTTCACCTGCAGCATTCAGGATGATTTAGAACGTACTAAAAATCTTTGTTAGAAAGTAGAAATTTGAAATATGGGAAAAAGCAAATACTCATTTTTAGCCTCAAAATACGACAAACTAAAGAAGCATTAGCCTTAATAAAGCACAACAGAGTGTAGTTTTATTTTCGACACTATTTCATTTGTACCATCTTCCTTTCAGATGCTTAAAAGGCTCGCTATTTAACCATCTCGTCTGCTGATGGCAAAAAACCTGTTTATCTGCAGTTTTTGCTGCAAGAGTCTTTCTTTCCCATTTAGTTGTTAAAGGAGTGTATGACCCCGAAAAATAATTTCCAAAAATATAAAATGGACTACAAAACAAACTATAAAAATGGATCAAAATGATCCTCAATCAAATACTTTACCGTGTATCGTAGCAGACACACGTAAAACACCAGCCCAAAAAACGAGGTCACTCCTAAAATCTACACAACTTATTTCAGTGATTTGGTGGCTCCACTAATCGCTTAAAAACCTTATTCGTGAACAAATGACGCGAACTCTCCACTAAGAAGTAACTTTGAAGAAAAATTTGAGTGATTACAAGCAGAGCACGAAATTCAAGCCCAGTAAGAGATATACCTCGAGGTTTTTCACGGTTCCAAATGATTACAGGATGATGTGGAATAAAAGCATGCGTTTCAGGGGAGAAATAGTGTAATACTGGAAATAGAAGTGACGCAGCACGATAGGTCAACAAAGTACCAGAAAAGTGGCGTCTTGTGTGTATCTTGTAATAAAACAACCAACTAATTTCAAGCAGCTTGTCAAACGAGATCGTGTAGATGCAGAAAGGTTCTTCAAATGCTTTATTTATATGAAATCAAAGTCAGATTTAAATTCTAACTTTTACCTAGTGCATTATTGTCTGCCGTTAAGAACAGGCGATAATAAGTTAAGATTGGGAAGGATGTTATCAAGCGGACAGGAAGAATAAAGTAGTCCGTCCTTTCTTCCAAAATTTGGTTTGAGTGTTGGGTTGACCTGATGGAATAGGATTTTTTATTTCGACCCACTGAATAGTTCTGGTCGCTTCTGAAGAACCAGCTTTTCCAACCACTTTCAAGCTGCATTAGTCTAATTGACTCTCAGCCGGAAATTCATTGTAAACAATTTTGTCGGAAATCCATTTACAATGAATCCTTTGGGATAAGGAGGTGCTTTGGAGGAGTGGAGTGGTAAGGGGGCCATTTGAGGGTAACCAATTGACATGTCAGTTGGCTCAATGCTGAAACAAAATTCAAGAGCCATTTTTCCCCACATAGTAGTTTGTCCACAAGTAATTCCTTAAAGAAAACGCACCAGAAAGTGAAAAATAAATAAATGGGCTTTAAAGCCTCCCGTCGCTCAATGGGTTATGAAATATGGCACCAAAATTACTCGGCTTCTGCCACAAAGCGGTCAGCTTCCGCAGGTTCAACCGTTAAACTTTACCTCCAGTAAGGTTCTCCTTTGAGCGCTATGCAACAAATAGTATGATGAGCTTCTACAGTGTTTGAGCTGAGTTAAATGCTGTTTACAACGCAGGAAATACCGAATAAAACCCATAAGGTTCAACTGACACTTCATGGGCGTTCAAAGCAAAGGAAAATTTGTAACGAACACGAATAAAAAGCACTCCACCAATAAGGTGATGTATACCCACGCCCAATTACACGTTAACAATGGTGTGCATGCTACAGATTCATACAAGTTACTTCAAGCCCTTCCAGCGAGCTACATGAAAACCACATAGTGTTTGACCACTTGATGACTTTTTGGAAATGTGCAAATTACGATTGATTGTCTGTATGGCACTGCTATCCTGAGTTGCTGAAACCCTGAGCATAATGTATTGTAAAAGGACTTATAACCTGTTCTTCCTAGAAATAATGCAGTGCCGTGGATAAAATTGGATGAAAATCGGGCTTTATTTCTCGAATATAAGAAGAAGTGGCAAGCATTGCCAAATTAGAATAAAAGAACTGGCCTATGAGGCTACTTTGGATCTGTAGTCCAAAATTAACTTAAGGACGTCAGGATCATCAATTGACACATGACAATATCATAATGCCTAATAACAGTCTCTGCATAATTTCGGGAATCCTGTGGGGCGAAAGGGTGTCAAAGGGCAAGAAAAGCCAATACCCAGTAGACACATTAACATTAACTCACTCTGAGGTCGGCGCATAATGCCAACAGTGTATTCGGAGGGGATATCGGGCCGCGGGAGGCTAACGGCCCAGGGAGGCAGCATGATGTTATGCAGGGATCCAAAATCGCACTGCACTGGCAGCTTCCGTGAGCAGCCTGCGTGAACCTGAAGTGAAATACTCTGCAGTAACAAATCTAACGGACCAAAGTTCTAATTAAACTTCCAGCAAAATTTTAGCGTAAGTGAGCAAAGAGAGGAACATCAAAATTACAGGAATGCGACCGCACATTAGTTTCTTAAATTGGTTATTGATATTAATAGCCTTTTCTAGTACTGGTGCACTTGCTGTTAACAATATCCATTAAGAATGCACGACGATGAAGTCAATTGAGTGTCATGTAGTAAACAAAAAATATTCTAAACACTTCCATGTCCATCACTTTAATGGCTTTGAGCTTTGTTTTGGCAGTCTATCACTTATGCAATCAAAACTCAACCGTAGCTGGGTTGAAAATTTACTGGTATGTTCGCATTTGTCCAAAACCATGTGCAAATCTGAACCAATTCTCGGAATTAAAAGCCCAGTCTTATGGACGCTATTTTACAGATAAAGACTACGATTTTCTGGTTATGGATTACGTTATAAGCCCCAAAATCAAAGGTTTCCTATCGAGGCGAGACTCCAATACGAGCGAATCATTTTCAACTTGTTAATCTTGGCCTAAAGTATAAATAATTGACTTGCAGCCATTAATGCATGAAAGCTGTACGCTCGTGAATGGCCAAATTCAAGCATCATTCAAATGACTCACAGTCGTGCCACACCAAAGGCATCGGTAGCCGGTCAGACACTCGGAGGACCCACACAGCTTTTTACAGAGGCAACACTTGGTGCTCGGCCGCAGGTTGCCCTCCCGCCAATGATGTGAAGTACTGGTCGTATTCTGCAGTAATGATGAGAAAACTCCTCTATATTCATCAAGGCAGCCTATTTGCGGGCGCATTAACACGCCAACTTTGATCACCGTCAAAAGGGGTTGGAAACGCCTCAAATAAGCACTGAAATATTTAGTGAAAAAATCACAATCATCGCTGTTGATGATACCTGAAAACATCCCAGGGTTGCCATGGTGCATTTTTTAAATCTACAAAACACTACTATCACTGAGGAATATCTCGAAAAATTTAGATGCTATCCAGATGTGGATAGACAAAATAGGAGCTCACTCCCATTTCTACCAGGTGCATTATTCAATAAAAATACATTAAAAGTGGTTACCTTCACAGTTTATTTAACCTGGTGAAGTTCATACCGTAAAACGGTAAAGCAAATGCAATCTGTTCAATCACAGCAGTGGATAGAGCCCCAGCAAAGCTAATGGGGAAAAACAGGTAGACAAAACAAGTTTTTCTATGCGAGTCACCAAATCAGAAATCTCTTAGCGAGTAAAGGTGTCGTTTCCCGTTTGGCGAATAGGGAGAATAGTGCTGGGGAGAGTTGTCTGGGAAAATCGGTGCCACAGACATCTAACAAACCGTTAGGAAATAAAGTTTTATACACAATAAACCAGATGCCACATTGGTCAGTAGCTAAGGTACGCCCACATTCATAAATCATCGACAGAGAAAAATCCTGAAGATCAATTGCAACTTCCGTAAGATAGCTGGCTTCTAAAGCATCAGTTGGATGAACAAATAGGTGTAAAAAACAACCATCATCAAATACCAATTCGCAGTCGACTTTAACGGCCTGTCCCGAGAAAACTAGCGAGTTAGCTAGGACACAGGTGACGGGAATCTAGTACCTCTAAAAATTCTCCTATACCATTACATTGCAAAAGGAGTGAATTGATTTGAAACCTAAGAAAGCCTAAAAATAAGGGACACGATCTTGAATTTCTCACTTCGCCAGCTTTTAGATACCATAGATACAACATTCGATTCCTGTTACAATTATAGAGCTTCTGAAATAGCAATGCAAAGCACAAATAACCACGACGGGCTTTGGTGGAGGAAAGCTAAGCAAACAGTGAATGAGACGCTGGAGGGTTTAGGCATGCAGACGAAAGCTTAATATCTGCTTTAATTAAAATACACGAAGGACCATACAGAAATGGAGTGGAAGTATTTAGAGGATAGATTAGTTATTTACTATTTGGGCCCGAACATGCGTAAACAAACCCTATTCCGTTGGGACCTGAAGGCAGCACCTTGCTTACAGTCGTTGACGGCAAACTCTTTACAATCGTAGTGGGTGTAGTACTCGCACACTGGGGGTAAAGAAAAGTCTAAGAGTCCGCAGAATATGATAAAAATGTTGGGGAAATGGAAATGAGGAAGGGGCGAAGTAATTGACCATACCCTCGCAGCGGACAGAAGGTGTGTCCCTTAGTCTTGTTCGACACACGTTGCAAAATTTCCGGCGAAAAAACGTCAACTCAGACCAGCAGTGGGCAACCGGTGTCTATAAAACAAATACAAACATAAAAATGGCCTAATAACCAGTAAGGTCTGCAAAGGAAGGCTTACAAGAATTTGGGTAGATGCGTGGGAAGGGCAAATAGTGACGATGTCTCGCAGGCATTTCTCATGGGCAAGGAAATTGCAAACTGATAAGTGTCTAAATTATGTGAAAGGGGTCAACATACCGTCGCACGCAAATCCAGTGCTTAGGGAACTCCAAATAACTTCACTACAGTGATGACAGTATGCGGGTTTACTCAACGACTTTCGGTAGGAGGAGTGACCACTATGGGAGCATATTTTTTCCTTATACGCGCTTAAATTGCCTTTGCCCCTTCCTGTTCGTTCAGTGAAGGGCCATTCAGTAGGATTTCGCTGATGGTCGAATGCTCATCTGTTATTAGTGGAGCACTCAAACGAGCACTGGTACAATCAGCGCTTATACTAGAGAGATCTAGATGCTCCAAGCTCTCAGCGAGCATAGCCACTCAGAAAAGAAAAAAATCTAAAAGTAGCAGGAAACATACACCGAAATATAATAGACTGGTAATATACCATTTCACTTTGCAGCATGCTCAGCACATGATTCTGGTGGACCCAAAATATAAACATCAACAAAATTTGCGACTTGCTTGAATTCGCCAGCTTCAACAGATGAATTGAATGCATGAAGTTTTGATCAAATGCCAGTGAAATAGGCAGAGATAACGTGATATTTACCAGTATTCACTGAGAAAAACAACCAGCAGCGTTGCATACTTAACAAACTCAATTAATTTAAATGGCAGATAGCGCGAGAAATAAGATTCTGCAAACAGGAAATTGTAAACTAGCGACAAGGTAATGTGCTTGATTAAGAATGGGCATAATATGTGAGCTCTGACAAATAAAACAAGATTCGCCGCGAACGAGAAATTACGTGAGAAAGATGGTACGGCACAAAGATAGGGGAAAAGGTTCTTCAGGAGAGAGATTTGGTATGTCATAGATTGATAAATTACGGGCTAAGGGGAATGTGCATGGAAAGTCCCGTAGAGGCTATTGAAGCAATCGAGTCAAAAAATCGAAAGCATGAGCTATTACTAGCAACGTATTGCGACCGGGATTCAAGATGCAAACGCCAAAAAAAACCTTAATGGCAGTCATGCACGCTTAGGCCGAAATGCAATGAATGTAACAGGCTGACTTGAGGCAATATGCTGCAAGGCCAACATTGAGCCAGACTTCAACTTCAACCACAGAACCAGATATAGCAGCTGCTCATGCTAATTGGTCTGTCTGATGCCAAATTTATGTATTTATTTTGGGACTAGATGACACCGCGTGATTTTTGTGCACACAACCGGTGGGCGTTGTGTGGCGTAATAGTTAGCGCTACAAACAAACCAAAAAGCACAAACCAACGCAAAAACCCAATTTATACAAAAATTATGGAAAGAAATGTGTAGGCGTAGGCATGTTACTGATTTTTTAACAAGCCTCTTCAGTCGACCCAGTTTTTTTAAATATCATAGTACCAACACCAACAAAGACATTAAAAGAACCATAGCTTGCATTTAGCCAGAAAAATATCATTTTTAATAGCTGATGTCTTTTAATGCGTAGATCTTAACAGTGAATTTGTACCCCGGGCCATTTAAGGCTATGGATACCTTGTATGTTTTTGAGGATTGGCAAAAACGGTTTTTATCGAAGAGCTTACGCGTGGAGTTGCTTCGGCAAGCTCTTCAGCACGTACCCGCAAGGTGGTATCTATGAGTTATTCTGTTATTATTAGTTCCATGTCGTTCTTTGAAATTCAGCGGCATTATCAATACTACGTGGATAGCATAGAAGAAGGTAAGAATAGTTTATGCTTTTGTAGTTGCGCATTGTTTGGTGACCACGAGTATTCAATGTGGTTTGTAATTCGATTTTACTTTTATATTCATGGCTTTGCAGCCCTGCCAACCTATGTATCTGTTGCCATCAAGTTATATAGACCTTGTGCTTTTTCCCCAAATGTGCTAGTAGCGTGTACTTACTGACGGAAAATCTCGTGGAAGTGTTAGTTTGTTCGTCGCTTACCATTTATGTGTATGCTCCTAGAAGCGCTGCATTTGTCTCCTCAAGCCTCGACCATATAGTTTTGTGAAAAGCTTCCCTTAGTACTCGAATATTTCTTTGTATTTCTAGTTGTTGTTGCTTTGAATGTACAGCTCCTACTTTTCCAGCTATTGGCCTTTGTGTTTGCTCTGTTTTAATTCTACTTTCTGTTGATTAAGCAGTTCTGCGCTACTTGAGAGTGTTGTAGTTTTACTTGCCCCGGAAATGTACGCATTTGTTAAGGCAATAAAAGTTTTCAGTGTACTGTCAATTTCATTTATTGGTTAGGTGATCTTTTGATATTTAGGATTGTTTTATGCTTCTACACATTGTTCCTTTTCGCTACGATTAATGTATTGCCTCCTTATGCTTGCCACTTCTCTGACAAAATCTTTTCGAATTGCACTCAGGAGCAAACAATTTTGCTGAGGAAGTGCTGAAGAATGTTAGCGATGATGGTTGCGGTAAGACATCTCACTTTACTTCCTATGCTCAGTAGGCACGCCTGAGTGGAGAAGCACTTTTGATGTGAATTCTGTAATTAGTCGGATTAAAGAGGTGATTTCGATATGAATGTCTAAACATTTTAGGAACCCTTACTAGACTACGGTTCCCCCTTGGCTGGCATCTGCAAAGTTACCAGCTCAGCGGCCGAGCAGCGTAAGTGTGTTTTGGTGTAACTTACCCACAATCTAGTTGGCGAAGTCATTAACAAAGTGCTCAAGAAAGCATCGGATTTGGTGAGTTTTACATCCGCTAAGGTGGTATGGCAAATCGAAGCCACTGCAAGACGGATAACGCATGAAATAATGGAATGCCGATCTTTCAGGAAATGGTAGTGCGAGCACCAGTTCGAGGTGGCAGTCTGCTAAATCGCAAAGCCCAATTCGCCAAAATCTCGCGTGAGCCCATCGTTAGAGAAAGTACCAGCCCCTTCAATGTGAACATTATTCCACCTGCCGAGGTAAGTCAAGGGAATCGAAGTTGCTGTTTCCATTTTTCTGTCCAAGTCTGGATTGCCACTCTCTAGTTACAACTCCTCTCTTGCTTGCAAGACCGCAACAAACTCTTTTTTGCCCCAGAGATCGTCGAATACTTGATACTTAGAACTCACTGCACGAGGCATTCATATTTCGGTGGTTTGGGTGCAAATGGCGTTCATTTAGGAAGTGACTGTTGGGGCTGCAAACTTCTTCCAAAGCACCACTAAATTCTGACAAGTTCATAATTATCGCAAAATTACCGGTGCCTGACCTATGACTTGTCCCCCATAGTTTCTTGATTCTGAAGTCTCTATTTGCTTTTTTAGGTAACAGAAAGCAACTTTGGTGGAAGGAAATACACTGGTAGACCGGTGAGGCATGCCGTTGGTGCAATTTAACTTTTACTAGGTTACAATGCTGTTGGTTATGTTGAATTTCTCTTGCGTAAGTGTGCTCCATCACTTTAAAACAGGTTTACTTTCCAAGGATGCCATATTTTCGCACTTTGATGTGTATGATTGGCTTTATTTCCATTGTATTATCGATACATCCGACTATAATGCTTGGGATCCCTTTATCTATCGACCTGAACTCTTGTCGCATTGCTCGATTGATTCACGATTACTTTCAAGCATAATTCATATTTGAGGAATCTCCTAACTTTTACGTGACTTTATCAGGTCCAGCGTCGGATCTCGTCTAACCGCACCGCCCAATGCGTATTAGCTCACTAAAATTTGCATTGATTCCATAAAACTCCTATTTTCAAACTATCGGATCTTTGCAAAACGTGAATTATATTTTGTCTACTACAAATGATCACACACCTTTTCATTTAGGAACAGTGCCTTCGTACTTGATTGAGTTTGCCACAAACCAAGGATTCAATTTTGCCTAAAAATACTAGACTTAAATTTTACTGTTTTTACATACTTTTGATATTATATGCATAGTTGTCTAGATATCCCACTTTGAACTAAAATTATTCATCAACCCCGATTTTGATCTAGCGAGTTTCAATATGTGATACTAAACATAAGTCTTACACCCCAAAGCCATCGCCAAAATGTGACGATTCCAAAGAATGCGGAACAGCTTTTATCAGCGCAAGGCAGCAAGTACGTTTCTTTTACGAAAATTTGTCAGTATTATCCTCAATGATGTCCCTTTGTACCTGTGGTTTCTTGCTTTCCCTTCCCACTGTAAGGGGGCGGCCCTAGTTGTGCATGTGCAGGGGAGGAAAATTTTATTTTCTCTGTTTGTAACTTCCTATTGTGGTAATTTCTTGTTTATTGTATATCAGTGGCATAAAGAAGCAGGGCTGATTTATGGTTTGGTGTGTAGTAGGGGAATGTGATGATATTTTTCGTCCCTGCTAAATTTGACTGGTTTTGGATTTTTAAAAGTGGTACTGCGGTAGCAGCTTAAAGCCTGCCAGAGTGGGTGCCTGGATGAGGGGTGGATCACACTCAAAGGGGACAGCATCAATTCATGAAGACATCGAGAAATGCACTGAAAAGGGATTTCTACTCCTCAGCTTTTAGTAAATGCGCAGGTGCAGCAATCCGGACAGTCAGGTTCTGTGGTGTCAAGGTTGGAGATCGCCAGAAAAACACTGGGCAGGTGAGTCACCGTCTTGCAGTAGCCTTGTCACGCTTTGAGGGAAAACACCACTCTAACTTTCTCAACAATATGTAGTTAGATATAGTATCTCAGCCCACCCAAACGATTTAGTCATCCTCGACTAGCTGTGGTAGTAAGCAAAGGATAAGCCGAAGGTCCCCCAGAACCATTTTATCAGTAGGCTCCTTCAATACACAGAAACAGCTTCAGAGGCAGAATAGTAGATTCATACCAAATGACATACATCGAGCACTTACTTTTTAAAAGGATGAATTTTGTGTGCACCCAATGCGTTCTGCCTCAGTGCTTGTCGCTGCACTACGTGCAGGTCAAAACAAACGGCATCTCGGATTTTTTTTCTCGGCAAAGTTAGTCTCGCAATTGTTCTTTGGCTTATTTCTTTTCGTGAAACGGATATATTTTGGCAGTAGATATCAGACTTAGCATGATTTTCGAGCCTTGTCATATTTATCACTGGCTTTTCCAGCATTGTGCGTCATTGTATCGTTATTTCAGTCGGGGTTCTCGCACGGCGTTTGTGCCGCCATTTATGAGGTCAAGCAATGAGGCCCAGCAATCAGCGGGATCGGACTCTGATCTCAGCCGCCAAAACCCTTCGGCTTCGCGATCGACGACAACTCCAGAGAACGAGGGCAACACTCTTGTGGATGAGCGCCTTAAACAGTTTGACCAGAAGATCATTGATCTTATCATGAGCGAGGCAAGATGAGCCCCCACGATCTAATCCCTATCCACTTTTCATCCTCATTAGTGCATCAGACACTTTTATAAATTTGAGATATGGAGCGACTCACCTAACAGAATTCCAATCTCTAGCCCAGTTACTTAAAGCCGTTTACTACTGAGCGGACCCAGGGATCCCCAATAATTAGGCACGAGGGGATACTGCCTCGTGTTTTGTTTTATAAGGAAAGTGGAGGTTTAGATGACAGCATAAAACTTTGCTCCAACCGCTGGACTTTTACTGTTATCGATGTAATACCTCATTTTCTATGGCCATCCAGACCGATATGAGATAAAAACACTTCACGCATCGGTAATCGCAATGCTTTCTAATCGCTAGATCATGGATTCCAGGACGAAAATCACGTGGGACGACATAGCCGGTCTACACAGCGTAAAATCAGCGCTGAAAGAAGCCGTCATCTTCCCCATGCTTCGCCCGTGAGTGCAAAACGTCAAGCCCACAACCCCAAGGGCGTCATATCAACACTTCACTGCACTTCCAATCATTTCAGAGACATTTTTACCGGTCTTCGGGGTCCACCGAAAGGCCTACTGCTCTTTGGTCCACCAGGGACGGGGAAAACTTTGATTGGTGAGCAATTCCTAGACGCCCCAGCGACACCATTGTCGCCTGAGCGTTAGTGACATTTCTAAGATGCGTGGTTTCCCCTTCGTATTGGTAAGATGTGAATTCAGGCAGTCTGATACGGCTGCCAACAGTATTCTACACCCTCTCAAGTTGAGGTCTTTTATTTAGGAAAATGCATTGCCTCAACGAGCCAATCAACTTTCTTCAGCATCAGCGCGTCCTCCCTCACCTCAAAATGGGTATTTACAAGCTGTTTGACAATCGTTTTCTTGATGTTCAAATACTGTTAAGCACAACTTTGTTTCGTTTACCCAAAATTCATCCTCGTTGGATGAGCTTGGAACACTCGAATCTCCACTTTTCGTTATTTATTTAGCGAACCAGTGTAAAGCACTTTCCGTGTTTTACACTTTTTAATTACTTTTGTTAAGAATTGAACTGGCGACAGACGAACGTCGTCGCCACTTTTAACCCTATTTAGGGCTTTCACGTTTGAATTAACTTTTTCACGGAGCCTCACTGCAGTTCTGGGATCTAATTCTTAAAAGGTCGGCGATGGAGAGAAGATGGTTCGGGCTCTCTTCACGATAGCTCGCATTCACCAGCCATCGGTCATCTTCATAGATGAGATTGACTCCCTCCTTTCGCAGCGCAGTGAAACAGAACACGAGTCAAGCCGACGCATAAAGACCGAGTTCCTGGTTCAGCTGGTGAGTCCATCAGTCTGACCGCGCATGCTCGCGGGACAACGCAGGCTACCCGCACTCGCATCTTCAAGAGTACTTACTTATCGATCTCATTAGGATGGTGTGGCCACTGGATCCGAAGACCGACTCCTCCTCATTGGTGCAACGAATCGGTAATACCCTCTCTCAGTCTGCAATTCTCCATCTAATCACTCAAATGGAAATGTTGTAGGCCCCAAGAACTGGACGAAGCAGCAAGAAGGCGCTTCGTTAAACGACTTTACATTCCCCTCCCATGCCAGGAGGCTAGGAGGGAGATTGTGGATCGACTCATCCAACAACAGAAGCATAGTTTGACGCCAGACGACCTCGACACAATCGCCGCGAAATCCGAAGGTTCTTTCTCTTCACGGTCACATTTAAATCTTGCACAATCACATCCAGCTTCATGCGGCTACTGTGGTTTAAACTTTTTTACAAGGATTTTCCGGTGCGGACGTCGCTAGTCTCTGCCGAGAAGCCGCTATGGGCCCTATTCGGGGATTGCCACTAGAGGTTATTCAATCGATTTCTTGCCAAGATGTAAGTCGACCACTTCCTATCGAGATTGGGCCTCAGTTTGAATGATCGCTAAATCTGACAAACGACAAACATCAAAACATGGAGACGTAGGCCATCTCCAACCCCTGATTCAAGCTTTTCATTAGGGGGGAGCATTGCCTTTCCTTCCACTCAGCGATGATAAGGGGGGCTTCTTCTGCGTTCAGGTTCCACCGGTTCGAATGAGTGACTTCCTAACGGCCTTCAAACACGTAAAGGCAAGTGTCTCTCCAAGCGACTTACAGCACTACTTATCGTGGAATCAGCAGTATGGCAGCTTTCAGGTGTGAATTGCCACCTCAAAATCGTGTCTACCCTTCATATTTCCTACCTCAAATATACCCTATAAGTACAAATACTTGTTATCATCTTGGGAATCATGATGATCATAATTGGTGACACTTAAAAATACAGTACGTCACTAAAACGTATACACGCGGTTCCGGCATGCACGCGAGTACCTGTGTGAGCAGCTACTCCACGTACACGCGACTACTGAGGTACTGATTTTAATATAAAAATCTGTAGAAAAGGCAGTTCGCTCATCATCATGGCGAGAAAACGACTCGTAACGCTTTGGGTGTCAGGGGCTGCTCTTCTTCGGCGGCATTCTCAGGCGATGCCACCTCGCTTTCAACTTTTTGTCTCTTCAATAATCGTGGGTCCAGTATGTTCGAATAAAGAACTGGGGTTTTTGACTGCACCCGATGACCCGTTTTGGCGAACGTATTTGCCATTTCGTTCAATGTAAGTTTTGGACGTTTCCTACGCTCCGGCTGAGGGGGATTCTTCACCTCCGATTGTTTTTCCTCAATTGAAGCGGAAGGAATAGTCAACAAAACTGGCAATTGAGGCCGGGCTTTCAGCCGAGGATCGGCAGGATTGGCATTGGTAGCTGAGGGAGGCAGCTGGTGAGGACTTTTATCGAATTCAAGGGGTATGATGTGCCACTTGAAAGTCACAGGAGTGGCACCTGCATTAGGTTTCTCGTTCAGGTATACAACAACGTCTTTACTAACCGTCATTTTCGGAGGAATCTCACGTTGGTCGTTTGCTGGAGATCCCAGCGAAGATGGACTGGACTGTTTTTTCAAATCCTATAAATTTGGAGAATAATCGGTAAACACAATTTAAATAAAGTCTATCTAATCCGCGTAGCAGTGCAACTAAAGAGAAAAAACCAAGATTCGCGTTAGGCGTGTGAGAAGCATTCAGGCTTGGTGAAAGGGGAATTTAGCTCAACATTTCACAGCTTGAATGCAATCCAAATAAATCAATAAAAATGAAGCAATATAAACGCCGCCACGACTTCTAAATTGACTTAAAAAGCGAAAATCTACCGTAGTCTTAGTGAACGGCTCAGGAGAAAAATCATCAGTATCGGCTGAGGAGTTGTAAAAGTTCTCTCCTCCACTGTCATGATACGGGGGTCGAAATCTCGGCGGAGGGTAAGGCATGGGGGGTTCGCGATTGCCACCTGGCAGTGGAGGCCGGTGTGGCAGCGGGTACTTTCCAGTATTGAAACGGTAAGACGGGGGGAACGGTCCGCGGAAGGGCGGGGGCCCACCGTAGCCTGGTGGTGGACGCAGATGACCTTCATCCATGGGACGTCGAAAGTGCTGTGGGTGTGATTCTATGGGGAGCCTGCGACCAACCGCCTGCGGGGAGGGTTGGAAGCCGCATGGAACACCGGGTTGTACCCCAACACAAGTTTGACTAAAAGTAGACCGTATCACCCACAGGGAGCATTATTTCTAAAACCCTTCCAACACTAAACTCTAAAGCAAAGCGAGGCAGTTTAACTCTATATTCGAGCTAAGTGCAAGGAAATGGGGAGCAAACAACTCGAAAAGATCGATCACGTGAACTTTTGAACAGAAGTGACTGTACTGTAATGTGCTTAAGTAGGCAATCCAATGCGTTTCGAGCCGGAGTCCAATGGAAAAGAAAGTCGGCCTAAACTTCCATAAAATGAACCATGGCGAAGTACATTCGCAGGGGATGTTTATAACGTCTGTGGAAGAGAATATCCAGTACTATAATCAATGTAGGCGACAAACGCATCAGGCATTTGTAACGGACAAAGGCGAGCATGCCATGAAAAACAAGATCCCAAGTAGCAAGATAAGGACAAACTCACCCCGAGTGAACCAAGTGCCGGTAGTCGACATCACCATAGGGCTCTGTTAGAGCACCCTGCGGAAATTGAGTTAAGGGGGGCGCATGCATAGACGAGGCCTCCCGACTGAAGCAGACACTCTCCGCGGAACGAGAACTGCGATTCTGAACCCAATTAACCAAACCAAAACATTACCTGATCGTCAACGATCTTATCCAACAGTGATCGTGTGGACGGGGTGAGAGGCTTATGAGAAAACTTGCAGTTGCCACCGTGATAGCAATTCTTCGACAAATGGAAGAATTTACAAGGGAACTCGCCATGGAGAAAGGGACAACCAGATCCCTTACTGCAGCCACCGGCTGCATAGAACTTGCAAAGTTCCTGCTTTTTAGCAGGCGTAAAACCATGACTGAATGGACACTCAGATCCCTAACAAATCAGCAGGTAAAAAGCCTCCAACCTTGTTGCAGCGACCCTCGAGGTAGAATCTGCACTTTGCTCTGTCTTGCCTCGTTCCTTGGGCTCGTTCAGCACTACCCGGGCCCCATTCACGCCTCTTCCTCTTCCGCCTCATACCAGAGGCCTACCAACCTGCTTTCAATTGGAAGACATTACCTTACGCCGGGAAATGGGCTCATCATCGGACAAAAACCGCAGTAAGGACTCCCCACTTCTCTCTCCATGCTTACGACTCACGTCTATATCTCTCACGTCCCTGTCTCTATATGCTTCTCGCCAGTTACCATGGGAGACGCCCCTGTGTGATGGCGAGTCATCACACGAACCATCGCCCAAGGCGAAAACGGTACCAACATCACCCGGGTTTCCGTCCTCGAAATCACTTAAGTCATCAACTTCACCCTCCTCGAAATCGGCACTATCGCTCATTTCTTATGCTAGAACCCTACACAAAACCACCGATCCGAAACCCACGAAGCGCGAACGAGGATCACTAGCGCAAAACACAATATGGGGGTTACCACGACACAAGTTAAAACAAATTGGGAACGCTTAAAACGCTTTTGCGGAAATAGAGATTTGTTTCATTTGTTGTAAATTTAGTATTTGTTTTTTTAATTTGGTGTGATTAAGTAGTCACATAAAAATTTTGAATATTAAAGTGAAACTAATGTGCTTTTTATTAAAACTGTGCTTAGCTTTGAGTTAATATCCAGTCTATTTCAAGAGTTGTTTCTTTTAGTGATTTTATTTCCAGTATGTCTTTTTTAGTCAAATCTAGTTTTGCGTGACCTTAAGGCCTTATTGAGGTTTGTTTTTTGGAACATCTTACTGTTTCGCATTGCAATTTCCCTGAGGATGTTAGAACACATAATACTCCTATAGAATAAACACATTCAGCAACAGGAGGATTTGGACTGCTAACACGGTCCAAGCCCAATAACGTGCTCACAACTGGAACTGGGAGCCGAACAAACAACAAAGCTTTACTACCGCTCGTTTATTTTTGCTTGATAATGCTACCAACTTTTTCTGAGGTTCAAAGAATAAATAAATAATAATTAACCCCGTTTTCATTGTTGTGATTCGGATCGGTCAATATGAGTAAAATGAGTTGTTATGGACCGTCATATCACTTAAGCTTTATGGAGGAACACGTATTAAGAGAGTACGGGGGGATTTGAATGCTACCAGCATAGTCTGAATCGTTCACACTCAAGTACGCATATGGTTTGACAATGTACTACACAACCCATAGCCGCCCATCTTCCTTTGAGCAGCGTCCTTAAACGTTTTCCCCTTGCAAGCACAGCGTCAGCTGGCACAGGCCGTGGTTCCCTTAAAACCTCTTTTAATTCAGCAACGCCTGTCGTTTCACATTCATGCATTTGAGAAGGTAGGTGGGTCTATCCTCAATCTCATGCTTTGGCTACTGCACTGTCCCGTAGGTCGTAGGTCGTTGACCAAACTCCATGGGATTAAAAGACCAATGTTTGTACTGACTTCACGGACCTAATGAACTGCGTCTATTTCTCCTTGCGGTTTTGTTCTTGGTTCAGTATTGCCTAGTCTTCTATCCACCTGCCTACCAGGGTTCCTTTTAATTGGTGGGCACGTGAAGAAAATGTGGCTTGTTGGCGTAACCAACATCTTCGTGCGAATGCCGTAGACTTTTGCAAATGTTCAATTTAGGGCGTCGCTGCAATTTTATTGATAGTCTTGCAGAACACAAGGCTGAAGAAATCTAAAAGGCAGATACCATTTTTACTCATCTGTTGGCAATTTTCATAGGCTCAACCATCAGCAACAAGGACGTAAATTCATGCTAGCTTTCAGGTTTGGTAAAGGGGCCATTCGGATGCTCCTCCATCGGATCTTTATTTGGTGGGCTAACCTCTAAGCCACGTTGTTAGCTCCAAGTCCTACACTATGCCAAAAATATATTCCATGCGAGTATTACACGTTCTCTCGCCTTAGGCAAGTTTCACGACTGCGTCGGTGGCAATGGGAAGCGAACCCAATCTGTTCTGAATTCAACTTCCGGGTGACCAATTTTGGCGGAGTTGAAGACGAAAAGATTCTATGGATAAAGAAATCGGTGATGACCCACAACAAAAGAACTGAAAATGACGCCTGCCTTCGCTTACTACCCCAGTCCTCTGTACTGCAGAAAGGCTATTAATAACGGAAACAACACTATTCGTGGTTGAGACCCATCTAAAAGTGTTTCCTTACGGAGCTATCTGCCCTATCTAAATAAAAATAGTGAACATGTGAAAACGCGATACCTTCATAAAGTTTCTACAAGCTGGATTAAACCCGGATAGATATGGTGGAGCGTTGCTGAAGTTAGAACAAAGTGGACTCGAGGACCAGAAGTAAAATCCATCCTTAATCCATGATTCGGCTTTTAGGCCGTTGTTCCTGCAATTAGCAATGGGTATGTACAGTGATCTGCTCAGCACCCTCTTCCTTAATACACATCTCAAATATGGCAAAACACTAGATCAGTGTCCTTGCGGTCAAGTACCACCTTAGCTGCGTGGAAAGTCGATGACTAGCGTGGTCTGTTCGAGGCTGTTTCTGTACAGCATCTATTACAAATTGATGACTGATAAGATTAATATACCAAGGGGAGAGCCAGAGATGGTACTTTAAAAGAGAAGAAGAGATACGTGCTAAGTTGATTCTTTAGCTCTCTAATTTTGGTGAATGGATCACTGTGTCCGTCGGCTGCGTCAGCCTACCGCCAATGCCAGTAGTCTCAACTCATGCGTGTTGGATGTAAGTGTATTCTACCCCGTGTATCATGTCTTCTTTTGTTTTTCAAGATATTTCAAGACGCTACAAGGGTATCCAGCCATAGAAATAGGTATAGACTTGCTTTTACGTCAAATTCGCAGAGTTTGGAGACAACCTGCAGCAACTGAAGTGCCAGCGCTCCTAAGCAAATGGAAAAATCAAAAGCAGCATCAGTTCAAAGTTCACTAATGCTGATCTTAAATCGTCCCACTTAAAAATTGTAGTTGAGCAGTCAGATTTGTATTTACAGCCACTGAAAGCCCCGCTTTATTCCATGCTTTTTTTAAGCACGCATGGATTAATGACAGCCTATTTCGATCAAATTTCTTTCTATTATTTTTTTCTCATTACGTTCTATCTACGGTAATACTTGGATTATTGATAACAACTTTATTTTTAAGTACAGGTGCTCCAAAACCTCCATATTCGTATGGCATTGTAAGTGGGATTTCATTAATTTATTTTCTACCAAATATATAATCATTTTGAAGCATTGGTAGTAATGAAAAATTGTCGCATTTCTCAAAATCAGTATTGACAACCAAAAAGGGATTTAGTATGTCATATACCTCCACTTATGATTCAGAAAATATCAGGAATTCCGAAAGTTGCAGGCTTTGTGACATCAGCTCTTGGCGAATAAAGATGTAATTAATTATGGCAGGCGAAATTAAAAGAAAATCCCAGTGAGTATCAGGCAAAAGAACAAGTCGTCGCAATGTTGAAAAGACATAACAGATGCTTATGGAGGATTAAAGATGAAATTGGAAAGAATCTACTTTAGTTCTCCCACTTTGACATCAGTGATGTGCCGTTGAGCACCAAAGCTCATGCCAGTCTGGCTTGCGCCTTGGTTCGAGCCTGACTGAAGTCCTATGACACCCGCACTATCTTTTGACATGTCTCCAACCTTGATATCGGCAACATGACGTCTAGCGCCCATGCTCATTCCCGACTGATTGGCAAATTGGTTGGTTCCTGCTTGCAAGCCAATCACACCCTGGCCTTCCTTGGTCATCTCGTCCACCTTTATGTCAGCCACGTGACGCATCGCGCCCATGGCCATTCCGCTCTGACTGGCACCCTTGTTGGAGCCCGCCTGCAGACCAATGACACTCTGACCCTCCTTGGACATTTGATCCACTTTTAGATCGGCTACATGACGCACGGAGCCCATGGACATGCCACTTTGACTAGCACCCTTGTTCGAGCCAGCCAGCAGACCGATAGTGCTCTTTCCTTCAGCTGTCATCTCCGCGATTTTCTGGTCCGCAATGTGACGCATAGCTCCCATGGCCATGCCTGATTGACTGGCGCCCTTGTTGGTGCCCGTCTGTAGGTTGAGCGAGGTCTTGCCAGCGTCCGACATTTCGCCGACCCTCATGTCCGCAATGTGACGTACTGCACCCATGGCCATTCCGCTCTGGCTTGCGCCCTTGTTCGAGCCTGCCTGAAGACCAATAATACCTTGGCCTTCTTTCGACAAATCGTCTGCTTTTATGTCGGCGATGTGGCGAACAGCTCCCATGCTCATGCCCTTCTGGCTGGCACCTTTGTTTGAGCCCGCCTGCAGACCGATTATAGTCTTTGAGGCGGCCAACTGGTCTTCGGTGAACTCACGCTTATTTTCATAGGTTGGTTTTGGTCCACAGGTTGGTCCATTAAAGTTGTTTCGTTGGCACTAGTATAGTAAAGGCGCTCCATATTATTTAAAACAGCGTCTTCAAGACAGCTTTATATGTACTAGTGTACATGAGCGATCATTGATCAGCCATTTCCAAATAATATCCTGATTTCAAAGACATGCATTAATCACAAATGTTCCAATCATTAAACAAACACAATGACAGAGATTTTAGTTCCACAATTCGCAAAAAATAGCAATTTATATTGCATTATGTGGATATCTCCTCAGAAAATTTTTTAATAAATGTGAATGCTTAAGCTGAGGGCGAATGCTCCAAGCGATTAGCATGGATGCTTCATTCTCGCGTATGCACAAACACAATTCATTCAAACTCCGCCAATGGAAGACAAATTAACTTGGCAGTTTGAGAAAGGGGAAATTGAACCTCGTTATCACAACGCCTCGAAGTGTGGACAAAAGCATTGGAGAAAACTAAGCGAAGAAGACAATAACGGTTTCATATTTGTTTACTTTACTCTTGCACATCTCCAGCTCCTGGTCTCTTAAATTAGCTATGCGAACTGCATCTGACATGGGATTGCATGAATTTTGAACATTGCAATGAAGACGTAGGTGATTTGCGTTATCTCAGAGCCTTGCCCATTGGGGTTTGATCAATGAAGCGTTTCCACCGGCACACTGTCATTGGTAGGACGTACCGCCCCCGCATTAGCATGTGTGACCCCTGCTGCCGCCTCATTGGTCGCCAGAATGGACCACATTTTGATTGGATCGTTTCCTCAAATCAGTCGAAGCGTCCCAGGGCCTCTTTAAACCACTCCACTAGTAACTTTAAGGCTTAATACCATTTTCAATGGTAAACATTTACTCGAGGCAACAATATTTACAGTCGCCGTAGCGCGTTGACGAACTCATACTGATCCAGAATAGTCGAAGTGATGAAACCAGCGTATTAATAGCCCACAGAATTGGCATTATATGTCAACATAGCACATTGGTAACTCACCTCAGTCCCGAGTTGAAGGAGGCAGCTGAGAACTTGGGCCATATTTCTCATCTCAAAGAGATCCACAGTTTGGAAAAGGCTAGTCCGGGGCACTCCATAGGCTTCAGCAGCTGTCAGAAAAATTTGAATGTTCTCCATCTAGGGGGAAATATGCGGAAATGCGTAGATTCACTGTGCATTCTTTTTGTTGGTTTGAATAATAATTAAACTAGAATTAAGCTTTATGAGGTGTGACTCAAGACTCTCTTGGTCAAAATTAAAGATTAGGCTGAATAATGGTATCGCTAATGCCGTAGTATGACTATTAGCTTTAGTGTTGGCTAAAAGTGCACTTGTAGGAAAGCGTACGCATGTAAAAAATATAATCATCAAGTTATTTACAGGCATAAGATAAAATCCCAATTAGTCTTGTAAATTGGCACCATCAACCTTGAGAATAGCATTTGTCCTTTAGGTGACTGCTCACAATAATACAGGCACTCAAAATTTGCTCATATGCTGTATCAACTTTTACTTTCTGACATCACCACACTAGTGCACAATAATTCGCCCTTATTTGTTAACAACTGTTATCAAAGGCTTGGGTGTTCCTGCTCCAAGGTAACAGTTTCGAAACCATGGCAGCCTCTATTTCCACAAAGCGATGGAACAAGTCCGGTAGTTTGGATTATTGTAGACCTGAGGGGGTTGCTAACCTGTTTGAAAGGCGCGGCCATAGTGTTAGCTTTGAAAGGGTGCTTCTTTTTTGTGACCGTCGGCGGGAGTGGGTTGGTGCCTTCGTACACCTTGTTCACCAGCCTTTAATGAGAACGGAGTCGGTGGGTTTTGTGAGACAACTGACGGGATTCGATGCATCAAAATTGCATCCCGTTTCTTATTTTCTTTCCATTTGTCAATAGCCTTAATGACTAAATGGGCAATTTTTTCGTTTTAAAACTACAATTTTGGAGGAATTCATGCCAACAAGGGTTTTATGCTTTGCTTAGAAAATCAGGATGCTTTCAAGTTATGAACCTATAATTTTGCGTTTAATCTTGGAAAGGAAATTGAGCTGAGAAAAATATTGAGATCGTTAACATTACAACTGATTAAACAACTACGGTCAGAATCTTAAAACCTTCTGATTCAACGGTAATCTGTTTAGGTTCAATTTAGTCACTCTCCAGATCTTCTAGTCTAAAGGAGTGGAGAATCAGTATCTTACTCCATTTGACACTTTAAACTTACTTAATAAGAATTTGACCGTTCTTCAGAGCAGCGGCAACGTTTTCACGCCCCAAAGGCACATTTTCGCCAGTCAACTGGTTGACCCACTGAACAACTTCCTTCTCCGTGTCTGCATCATATCTGCTGTTCAACTAAAAAATTCTAGAGATGCTGAACCCCAACATTATGCAGTCATTTCCATTAAAGCTTTCAACTCCACCCCACAAACCCTTTGATGGAGTACCACGAGTGAACATGTGTGCCATGACGGCAGGCATATGGTCTTCAAGTGTTGTGACGATGCTGAGCATGTCAAATTGGATAATCGCAGCACTCCCTCTACTGTAGCATGTTGACTTCTTCTTACACTCTAGTTGATTCCTCGATTACCAAACGCTTACTTGCTCCTTCCGATGCAGACTGTCTTACCAAAAAGTTGACTTAGGTTGAAACTTTTTGATGCGGTGGCTAGTTAAGTCCCACATAATCGCATGATGGTGAATTTTGAAGTCATCTGATGGTCTGATATCCATAAAGTCTATGTTGTTTGAGCACTGCTAAAATAAAAAGGTGATCCACAAGCATGTTAGCACTTGCACCACTGAACAAGCACTGGCATTTGGTCCATGGGTGCTTGCATCTTGTAACTACATTCACCAAGGTAAAAAGGAGCTGGCACGCTGTGGGGGTTATGGCCAGAATCCCGACTACGCTAACGTGGCATACGCAAAGACCTTTAAAATAAGGGCGGCTATTTTTATTCACAGCTAAATTCACCTTTTTTAAATTAAAAGCAAACTTTCAACTTCCCTCCAATTTTACTGAACCTTATGTCTTTGGTGTTTTTATATGTATGATACTTCAATTTTTTCGCACTTTACTTATCACTGTTGAGGGGTATCCTGAAGCACAGCAATCATTGCAAACTTTTATGTCAGCCCTAATTTGGTGATTTCCGGAAAAGGTGTGAATGCATAATAATATCTGGAGCGTTCAAGATTGTCAGATTAATTACTATTTATCAAAACTGAAGCGGTGGTTTGAAGGGCGGATGGATAAATATGGGATGGAAGAAGTGTAGGCGGCTTGGGTGATTTAGCATGTCTGCATTAAAGATAATACAAAGATTGAATTTTAGCAAATGGAAACAACTGCTAATCATAGGTCTGGAAGGTGTTCATCAGGTATCACTAAGATAAATTCATGCTATACGAATCAAGCAAAAAGCGCTCATCCCACCATGCGGGGAAGAGGATGGCAAAATAACTCGTAGACTCATTGTGGCTGTACAAAAGAGAAGGAGGCTACTCGATCCCACACTAAGAGATAGTTTACTTATTGGGTTTTTAAATTACTACTCTATGAGAACCATTAAAATTCGAAACTTGAAACGGTCAAATTGAGTAAAATTTTACAGGTAAAACGAACTTGGATATCAATTAGGGCTGCCTTAATGGTGTTCTAACTTTTGGGTCGTTCAGTCCATAGACACCAAAACGAGGCAGGCACCCTCTTCTCTTATAGCACACAAACCGATTTTGCACTTACCCTACGGTTGACCTGTACATCCATGCCCATATCTCCCGCTCGGTTCGACATTTTCGATGGTGAATCTCAACGCGTCTGCCTGCTGACTGCTGAAAGGTGCACTGGTAGAAGATTCTGTTTCTCCATAAAATTGCACTGGCCCAATCGTCTCCGAGAGTGTAGGCGAGGCGCAAAGATTGGTTGCACAAAGATGGCAACTGCTATGAATCGATCCGATTCCCTCCCCCCACATCCCTCATGTCCCCTCGAATTCCATCACCCCCTTTTTTCTCCCCTCTCCTCCTCCGTCGCGTTGCACGCGTGGGCATTGGCAACTGTGGATTGGCACAACACCTGCGCTGGTGGTGGCTCCACGTGCAAAGACTGGTTCAACCGCACACACTATCCCTGATGGTCAGCCTTTCCAGGCTGGAGGGATTCAGGCGTCACAACTGCGAGCGCTAGCTAATCACGCTATGCCATTCGATAAAGCATGGGGTTCACATCCCCACATGTTCAAAGTATTTTCTTGCCACAGAACATTTAAAAACCGCATAAAACTTGCTGTGAGCAAAGTGGTACAGTGCCCATTTCTAGATTGCACTAAAGTGGGAGGAGTTGAGGTCCACCATCTACAAGTAGACGCATCAATTTTTTTAGCATAACGTCTTAAAGGAAAGTTTTTAATTCCTATTAAGCCTGAGCCCCATAAAGAATGGTGTGGATGAATGTGCGCATGGGGAAAGGATAAATTAAGTAGTCCTCTTATGCATTCAAAGGATGCGACGTTTGTAAAAGCATAAAGATCAGCTTGAAACCTCCCAGAACGCGTTAGCGTCCATTCTTACCTTCTAGGATAAAAAGTGAGTAATTCATGACCTAATGGGACCGACACAGATGATGCCCTATGTGAGGTTCCTCATGCCTCGGGGGCAATCACGTTCCATTGGTTGGGTATTAGCAACTTCATTGAGGAAGGCATCATACCTACATATTACCAAAAACGTTTTCGGACAATTTTAAAAGGAACTGTTTCAATGGTTCGTCTTCTTTCCCTGTATTTTAGCGCTAAAACAGTTTGAGGCGGAAAAGAAGTTTGCGGTTGGGATAGTGGCATCACACAAAATTCGGGTGTGCAGCTTATGGTGTTTCTCGAAAGGCTAAACCAGGTTTACTTTTTTGCTCACGTCACAAAGTCTTTTGAAAGAGCAAGACACAACCATTGTTTTGCATGGTCTTTAAAGGTGTTACATGAGTGGTCAAGAAATCTCAAATAGTTGTATAGGCACAATTCAAACCTGTCTCCGTGTTTATCCAACTTCAGATACTTCAAAAGGGCAGTAATTCTTTAGAATACTTCCTAACTGAGCAAACTCTATCGGAAGCATTGAGAACAGGGTGTCCTCTTCCATGGTTTCCGTTACTGTACTCCCTGCTTGATGAACTTCATAATTGATGGTAAGGCAAGTAGCAAAATGCATCGACAACTCGGACTTCTCCTAACCTTTTGAGATTAGAAAAAAACAATAAACAGCCGAAGAGGAGTTATTCACTAGAAAGTAACTCACTCAAAGTAGTTTGGTAGTTTGCGCGACTCGGCGTTTAATTATGCAGTCACTGAGGCCTCCCCAGATCGGGTTTCCAATTGAGTGCATGGCATCTGGACCATTTCAATGGCCCTTTAGTCCTTCTCTTCGTCTGTAATGCCTTTTCTGTCACAATCTATGCCACCTTACCTCTTGAGAAGAAAAATGGTTGTTAATGACACGAGAAGGCATGCGTAACAAAATTACAAGGCAAGCACAGAATGATGAGACATTTGTCAAAAAATTAATCGACCATGCATTAGACTTCCGTTTTTGAATATAAGGATTGGCGACCATTCACGTTACGCCCACTACATTAAAATGACTGCGGATACAGCTCACTTTGATAGGGTAATTCTAGAAGCAGTGAGCTGTCTACTAACGGCTGCGTATGCTTGTGTTTGTTGGAAAAATGTAACAGAATGACACAGACTTGCGATGGACATTTAAATACATACAAGCATTGGGACAGGCGGGTGTTTGTTCGTGTACGGCTATGTATCAACAACTGCAAAGTGGTGGATGCATATAAAGGTCTGCGCGGCGAATCATTTTTGAACCGAGTTCATCAGTGGACACCGTAGATGGAAGTTGCCAAGGCGACGGAGACCATGAGGATATGATTGCAGTGGGGAAGGTCCAGTAAATAATGCAGTCGACCAAACATGCATATGTGAATTTTTTGCTGCAATTTATTTCGAATCGCTCGAAGTGTCGATGCTTTGGCTCAGAGCCTCCCTAATAGATAAAAAAAGACAAATATTCGACGCCAGCATGTCTTGAGGAATCAACTGTGACCTTAATTTAAGAGCGCCAGATGGGAATGATATCGGATTCCTCAACTGTAAGCTACGCTTTTAATGGAGCTCAAGTGCTCTCTCAACTGATTTACTCTGCACGAGTGCAAGACGGTTAAAAAAGCATTGGAGGTGGATGCGGGGGTCCGTGTGGTACCCTCCTGTGGGTTTACCTGGTCTTCATTTACCCACTTTGGGCTGTCAACATGATTTACTAACGTTAAGATGTAAAGCTTTTTTGCATTGCGACCAGCAATGCCTTACTGGAAATTAACAGAAGCAGTCAGTTAAGAGGACGAGATGGCAAATGAAAAAACAGTTCCTGGTCAAATGAGGTTTAGTATTTATTTACTAACTAAAAGGGTCAGCACTGGTGGCAAGCGCAAAAATGGTGGGGAGTTTGAGATGGACGATGATGGCACCAAAGGTGTCCATAAAAGCATAAAATTAACAATCCTCTTCTCTAAAACTACACACATAAAGATGCTTTGCGCTTTCACAATTAAATTCTTTTGCTGGGTGCAGTGAGCGATTCTGACAAGATTATTTTGACTCATTGGACATGGAACAGCTCGAAACTCAGAGGTCACCTTGGAGACGGAGGGGCAACTGGTAAAATTGGCCTTGTAATTCTCAACGATGAATCGTTGTTGGTATTTGTGGCACCGGGAACATGGAAAAGGGTGCGCCAAACGAAGATGCCGATGCGCCTAGCTTTTTGCTGATCGGCACGGTCACGATTATGCATTTTTTGGGAAGAGATGCATTTTGTCGCTGGCTCTGTAAGTTAGGCTGCAAGAATGTGATCCCACGAAACGAGCATTTGGATTCTGCCCAAGTTAAAAGCGAACTTGGTTTCAGGCTCTAAAATGTCCATAATAGTACTTATCCAGAAGCTTCTATCAGGCAATTAGATGCGGTAAAGTACAGAAATACTAGAAATACTCTCTTTCACATCAAATTTGCACAGTTTTACTGCCCATTACTCATTCTCTTAACACGGGGTCAAGTCTTTTGCTTGTCCGTTTGCTGACTTGAACAGTTTAAATTTAGTAAGGCAATAAAGTTTTCGTTATTCCAACCGACGTGTCTGCTTAACAGCGCAATTATCAAGCTTTGATGCGTTGGAGGTACTGCGTCGCATTGTCTCTAAGTTATAACAACTCTTGTATTCGAAATGGGCAAAAAAATTTGATGCTCAAATTAGCTTAAAATGAATTAAGGCTTTCGGACGTTTACAGACCTGTCTGTTGAGTTTATAATCCTTTCCAAACTTCTTTACCACTAACAGACAAATCGGTTTAATGCAATTGATATCGCGTTGGCTCTGAATGTGGCATGTCTCTCGTCGTCATGCTCCCTATCGCATTCAAGTCCGGAACTATCATCCCTCAATACACAGGTCGTCAGGCGTTGATCCGTGCTCTTTTCAGGTGGAAAATGGAGGCTATCCAAAACCGCCCCTCCTGTATTCACTACTTTTACCGCCAATCTCAATGACGTCAACCCACTATGAGTATCAACTCAAAGCAAACTCTTATTTCCCTTTGTACTCTTAGCAATTCCTTCATTGTTGCCTAAATTTACTCAAGATGCAGATTTGTTAAGCATGTTTGGGAAGTTCTCCACTGTTGGTGGTGCTGTGCATTGTTAACAGTGTGTAGCAGAGGAAGTGAAACTTCAAAACAGACTGAATACGGGCTATCCACTTTATCTATGCTACTGATGTAGTTTTCCGTCGACCATCTCGCAAAGTGGAGAGCTATTTTATGCTGCCAGTTGTCCGATTAACAAGTACGATCTACTTTGCTATCAAAAGCAGCATCCCAGCAGTGACTCACTAGCATTTGATCCTTAAAGTGGAATACTTTTAGGATATTTTAACATTTGCTACCTGCCCGCTTAGTCAGGACGATTAAACATTTTGCCAAGGCTGACATTTGACAGAGGTTTGCTTCCTCCAGCCTGATTCACATAAATGTGAGTTTAAATTTAGCTGAAGATTGAGATCGGCTGTACAATTTCTTCGCCTCCTTGGTCCACTAATTGAAGTCTAACCGAAGCAGCCTTTCGGGACTCTCATTGATATAATCACCGAAAGTGCTTGGTAAAAACGCTATTCAACAGCACCCCAAAGTATACAAAAACATGTGAATGATTTCGGGTCGTTCAACGCGCTTCTGCGCATAATTTGGCAATTATGAAAGACTGCTTAGCTGTATGGTGGTTAAAAGGATCCGCCACATTTAGCTAGCAAGAACCTGGGGCAAAAAGTACCACTTTCACAAAGAAAATCACCTCTATGAAGCCTTTCTGTTATTTCACCTATATGATTGCCATAGAAAACCAGGAAGTAGGTAAGTGGGTGTAAACAGTAGCTCTGATAGCACAACATTCGCATTAAGCATTCTTCCATTCAACGCTTAATCGTCTTCAAATTGAGATCTTCAAGTACACAGTAGTTACCCAAGTCCTTTCCGTCCGTAAACTTCAAGCATAATTTATGCGTTTTGTGATCTAAGGCCCATTAAGACTACTGAATTCGATGAAATTCCGAAAAACCTACCGCATTTCTTCAAGCGAATGGCCATGAATTCATTCCATATGCTTACCCTTACTTCCCTTGCATGCCTTAGAGCTGAAGAGTTGAACACCCTCCTGGATGAACCGTACAAATTGGGCTGAGCAGAGGTTGACTGCTTAGCTAAATGCTAAGGTTCCACTAAAAATGCATTCGTCCCAGTTGCAATACCATTAGTTTCGAAATAGAGCATCTCCAAAGGCAACATTATGAACAGGTTATGTAGGTCTAGATTGAATGTCAAATGTCAGCTCTTACAAGACATGTCATGTGCACTTTTTACAGTTTTAGTAGGGCAAGATCCAATATGATCTGGCTAGATTTTCAGTTTACTTGTGACCCCCAGCTCTGGATCGTAATGGCTAAAACAAATCAAATAAACCTCTGTCACTGTGGGCTCATCGTACTCCAGCAACGGCCAAGCAACCACTGCTACTTTCCCATAACCTGTTCTCCTTTTTCAATAAAGACACAATCGAAAATGCTTCAATTTTCTATCAGTTGGAAAAAACTCCCGTTTCTAATCCCCCTTTTACATGTATTTCTCATATCCCTGAAGAGTGTAGCGATGTGACTGGCATTCGACGGCGACGATTAAGTTACTTCTCGTGAGCTGTGCTAACCGAATCCCTCGGACTTCTAAAATTGGGTTGGCTATCCTCTAGTGTGCTATCCACTTGTTTTGGGAAAATAATTTTTCACATAATTATTAATATACTTCTACGCATAAGTATTTAATATTTATGTAAAGGACATCAGAAGGGAACACTCGCCAGTTGTGGACCATTGCTGTGAATACGATTTGGATGAAGCAGGGCAGTTGTGAGGCTTTGTCTTTGCCTAAATGACACCATTAACTATGAGTCTATATTCTCTTTCCTTGGTATCAAGAAAGCCTTAGTTTGTAATGGGAGGGCCTAAGCAATTACCAGATTGTTATTTCACTGAGTCGCGGAAGAGTACCAACTTTGAAGGCATTTGAATCACGCGATGCGATCCACCTTTGGCAGGGACATCCAGTGCCAACGCAACACCAATTGCACCCACGCACAGCTTGATGGCAGCATTTCCCTGCTGCAAATTTTTTCTCTCTGTAAATGCACGAATGCTTGTGCAATCTTTAGATTTGACAATTCAACACTACACGAAGCACTATCTGAGAGCTTATTTTTACAGTTCAAAGAATACGATTTTGCATAATTCCTTTTATCTTTTGTTCGGCAATTGGATCATTTCGGCGATTTAACCCATATGCTGGACATTAAAACATCCACACAGTATCTTCTCGATTATGTGCTTGTCTTGTGTTGGCAGTTGCACCCATGTCACAAGATCGTATTGATTTGCATCCACCATTCAGATCCCACATTCCGTAGGTGGACCAATCAGAGGCCTGCGTTGATGAAAACCCTAGCCACATTGGTCAGCACAGTATTCGCTAATGGGTCTGTAAAGGCCAGACACACCACTGGCCACGGTGGAAATGCACTGCTGGCTTGGATCGGGCTTCCAAAAATGTCACTACATCAGCGTGTTGTACGAAGTCCACCCTTAAGGTGCACCGCCTTCGAAGGAAGTCAAGTACAGGCAGCAATTGACAAGGCGAAACAGGGCAGTTATTTCACACAAGGTGCGGTAAAATAAACTCATAACAATAATGCGTGGGAAATATTACTGCTTCAATAACCAAGAAAAGTTAAGGGAAGTCTGCAACACCTATTCGTCGATGAATCTGGAAGGGCATAATTTATTTGTCTGTTCCACGGGTGACCGGCAAATCTACCCGGTGGTCAATGCGAAACGAGACTACCAATGGTATGGTAAAAGTGAGATGGGAAAAGTTTGCGTCTCTGTGCAGATTAGAGGAGCATTTGTTACCAAATGTGAAGCCTTGCATTCCAGCTGCATGGATTCACATTTGGTGTTTATTGGCGTTCCACGTTGGTGTTGTTTACGGTCAATAAGGTCGTGACCGCAAAAAAAATACACCTAGAATTGCCGGATGGCTTTAAGATTCAAAACAAAGCTGTTTTCAAGCGCGGAGGCAATAAATTTGAGTTTAGAAAGTAACATAACACTTGGGAGCCGACAAACTTTTCTGAAGTACAAAAAAGTAGAGTTTACGCACCTCCTATTGACACCAAAAATCATTTGTGCCAGTTTAGGCGTATGAACAATTTTATAAAATCACCTTTGGAGCAAAAGCCCTGTAAAAAGTGTTAAAATCAACCACACAGACACTTCTTGTGTGATGCATTACCCGGAGTTAGAAGTTGGGGAGCCGTTATTCTTACTTTCAAGATTGGAAAGTCTTGTAGGGACAATTTCGAGGACAGAACAATGGTGCATGTCGCTTTGACGTCAATAACGTTAAGTTTGTGAGGGTAGTGTAGTCTGTGAATTTTCTAATGCTTAAAATGTGCACTAAGGCGGGTCTGACGTTTTTTGTGTCTGAACCTGCACCTACATGGATTGAAGAGAATTCATTCCTCGACAGTGGAATTGCGGATTACCGGTGCGCACAACGCTAACTACTGCACGGATGGGCTTGCTGACACCACCAGACCGTGATTCGCTTCGGGTTATCCCAGAAGAACCTTCCACATTCCCATTGCTTTGCTCGGATTTTAAGGGGCTTTCCAACTACGATAGCATGCCCAACGCAGGTAATGTGGCAGAAGCATTATTTGTTAAAATTCATGTTAATTTTTCTAATGGACAAATTTTGTGTCTGCTTATCAAAGCGACCATTACAAATGGAGGTTGACTTACAAGGATTTGTTGGGCAGCCTAATCAGCTCCATAGTCTCCCTTCATCCTCAGAATTAAGCACATTTATCTGGTTTGCTTGATAGGTGGGTCATTTGTGTAAAATTCACAAATTCCCTCCCATCGTGTATTATTAAGTTAAATTGGCATAGTTTGGGGTTTGGAGCGTCTTTTGTTTCCCGTGTTTCCCATAAAAAGACAGGATTTCGTGGTGGAATGCCCTGCGGTATGGCATGTGTTTGAAGTACCTTTCACATAGTGCAGGTAACGAGAGGCAGAGACACTCGCATATCGGGAAGCAAAATGGTAAATTGATTCCCTGGGTTAGAAAATGTAGAGGTGGCTTATTCCATCCAAATACTACAATTTAGGAGGCATTTATAGGTCTCTTACCTATCCCAAGCCATTATTAGTAAGCGCATGATTTCATTGTTTTAAGGCAAAAACCAGGTGTTCCTCCTTATTTCTTACCTCATAGCAGTCAAATTAGTGGCATCATGATACAGAATTTGCACTTAGCACTACACACTTATCATCAACGCTTGTATTTACGCTTAGTGGGTCTGTCCCCTTCGATCCAGCACCATCCACAATTTTACTCCCATGGCCCTGTGGAGAAGCCTGATTGGTCAAAGCTGTTCAGTCCGGGGTCAAGGGCATTTCGAGCCAATAGACTGTTATAAGCATAACGCCAGGAGGGATTGAAATGTTGCTTTTACTGCCAATTCTCGAGCCGACAAAGCCTAAAGCAGAAGATCCTGTGTACCGAGAGGTGGGTTTTCTTTTATGAGCCTATGGGTATGCATACGTATGCAAAACCTATTTTTTGCTCATTGTAAAGCCCCAATTCTAAATAAAGTTTAAGCATTTTGGCAATTTTTCGTGCTTCAAAACCCTTCTTGGTGCATTTTATGTTAAAATTAAGTCCGCGTTGCGTTGATAGCCTCCACCAGCCATAAGGTTGACGCATATGAACTGAAATTACTTCAAAGTATCGGTAGTTTTGCTAATGATGATGCGTAATAAGTGGTAGGACATTCGTGACGATCTCAGCATATAAATTTTAATCACAAAGTCTGGTATAAAAAGTATCCTATACAGAGCTGGGGAAATGTATTTCCTGTTGAGATAAAAATGTGGTGCCGACTCAAGCTGGGTAAAAATTCAGACTAATGCGTATGCATCCCATCTAGATGAATTTCAAGTACAATTCTGACGTGGAGAAGGAGGTCCTTGATTGGATCGGACAGCTTACAGGTGTCAACATCGAACAAGGCAGGGAAAAGGTAGCTGCTGCTCTGAGAGATGGTGAAGTCCTCATCAAGTTAGTACCTACCGATTACCCTTTTTGTTGGGAAGTGTTAAATTATTCGAATTCCACACAGATTCGACCCTTTTTTTCGTGAAAATTAATTAGGTGGTGCCAAAGGGGTCACTATATTTCCACAAGTTTTAGCTGTTTACTGGCAACCATCAAGCGGTAATTGAAGCATGAAAAAACCTCTCCTTTTAACTCCTGTTCAATTTCGGGGAAAAGATTGCCTTGCAATGCCCAATGTAAGCATTTTTAGAATTTTTTTGGGGCGAATTTGGTGAAAGCTTTTAAATGAAGGCTGTATTAGTTCAGCAGTTTATTTTCAGCGGCTCGGATGCAAACCTTTTATTGTTCATTTGAATGGGAAATCGTGTGCGTAACGTGGTGCCTGAGGGACAAATTTTTTTACTTGGGGCAGACAGAGGACGCGTTTTCCATGGCTACAACACACTTTGGATGTATATCATCGGAAGCGTTTAGTTTAACCTTTGGGGGATGTGTAGATCGCAAGTGAGAGGACTGAACTGCGCTGCCATCTTGGCTTTGCATCTCACAATTGCCACATCAGACTGCCACGAAGTCGTGATGCAAACCAAATTGTGAAAGAGTTCGCTTTATATGTCTTACATGCTTGGCAGATGAGCACATGGGCGGTGGATTTTACTTTGAAAACCCTGTTGGCATCAAGTAAAACTGTACCTTGAGAATCCTGAATAATGGAGTGAATGCACCGCTTGCTTCCCGTCTTTACGATTTCCTGTTCTTTAGATTAGTAAATTCAATTTATGAGGGAACGCCCGAATTACCAAGCAGTGCTGCTAACCTTCGTCGGCCCTTCAAAGCAAATACTTCAAAGATCTCCTTTAAAATGGTAATTCCTTACAGAAATGTTTATCAATGCAAAAGTACGCTGCTTTTTAATCATATCTCCTTGATCCTCTAATTATGAAAACTGTTAGCATTTAATATTAAAGCCTCAATAATATATTAGCTGAGAGAAAGCTACTGAAGTCTATTCTGAATGTATGGACTTCCCGAAGGTACGTCTAAACCAGTACACTGCTTTTGTCTAAAAGTCAGTTTGACACAGTGTGTAAAACCAGAAGAGACAGCGACAGTCAGTTTCTATTCTTCCAGAGCTTATTTTAGCCTAAACGTGGAAAGCTTCCTCGCTTTTACTAAAAACTGCCACTTGACAAGAGACCACCGTACCTCTTGTCTGGGTCAGTTCAAATAAGGCATTGGTTAACGTCTCTAAGGCTTAGGGTACTGCAAAAATTATGCGCTGATAGGGTTTTGGCGATGTCTTGGGTAAGTCATTGTGCAATTAATAGAACGGCTTCCTTGGACACGTCTTATGATATACTTGGAAACACACTGTGGTCCGAATAAGTAAACTGCAAGGTAATGAAAGGTCTGCTTTACAGATGGAGAACATAGAAACATTCGTCAATGCATGCGCTGCCTATGGGGTACCGAAAACAGGTCTATTCCAAACCGTCGACTTATTTGAAATGCGCAACATGGGCCAAGTCATAAATTGCATCTACCAACTCGGAACTGAGGCAAGTTCTTAGGGGTTGCACTTGACGTCTGCGCATCGTATTAGTTTAGCCGTGGAAGTGAGTGACTAGTGCAATGCAGTCTTCTTTGGTCAAACCACCTTTACGTCTGCTTTATTATTTGGAAACTGTTACCAGTCGGATTAAATATTGTGACTACCAAGTCGAAGCTGCTATACAAGCATTATTATCTCTTTCCATGAAAGTACGTAAAACCAACCTTTGATCCTTTGACTTTTGCAGCATTTGAAGGAAGAAGGGATATTTAGAGTGTTTGCGTGGCATAAAACATACTTGCTTGGGGGGTAGTGAAAGCCAGTAAATAATTTTGCGAAGTCATTTTAGACACCTTCTCAAATTGCGTGTTTTAGTGTCAGAGACACAACTTCAATGGTCCAAAGTGTGGGCCGAGGCCTACCTATGAGAATAAGCGAACATTTTCGCCCGAACAACTAGCGATTTCAAACACGGTAATTGGTCTCCAAGCCGGTTTCAACAAGGGTGCCAGCCAAAAGGGCATGAGCATGGGTGCTGTCCGCCACATCGCCGATATAAAGACGGATAATATGACGAGAGAGGGTCAAAGTATCATTGGCCTCCAGGCGGGATCAAACAAGGGTGCCAGCCAGTCAGGGATGAGCATCGGTGCTGTGCGTCATATTGCCGATATGAAGATCGACCCGATGTCAGCAGACGGCAAAACGGTGATTGGCTTGCAAGCGGGCTCAAACAAGGGTGCCAGTCAGTCAGGTATGAGTATGGGAAGCATTCGTCACGTCGCTGATATCAAGACTGATGACATCTCGGAGAGCGGAAAGCAAGTAATTGGTTTGCAAGCTGGAACAAACAAAATGGCCAATCAGTCGGGAATGAGTATGGCTGGTATCCGTCACATAGCCGATCTCAAAGTCGGAGACATCTCAGACGATGGTAAAAATGTGATTGGCCTGCAGGCTGGCTCCAATGCAGGTGCAACTCAGGCAGGGATGTCATTTGGCGGTCGGCGCGACATCACAAATCCTACATGAGGCTCAGAGTTTTAAACAACCATACAAACTAAGCTTCTAACTTCATTTTCCCACTACTGACGGACGGCGACGTTTTGATGAAGTTTGATTTGTAGAGACCCTGTTCTTATGTTTAAAGTTTGACTGGATCTCTGAATTATGCGAATTATATGACTACTTTTTGCTTAAACTGCAACTTTCTTCCATGTGTATTACTGCGTGTTCTGAAAGTGTAAGATGTATGGCGAAGACGCGGTACAATCTCTCCTTTTAAGGTTGTGCTTAATTGGCTTGAGTTCCATCAAGCTGAACATGACACTTTGTTGTATGAAATTAACGGCAGACATTTGGATGCCACTGGTAAAGTTAAGATAACTAGCGTTAAAAGTCATGACTTTAAGTTGCATTTACGAGTGGGTTAAGAAGTAGTATTAAATCCACGAACTACAAGTGATGAAGCAGAAAGGAGAGAATTCAGTAGCGAGTAGACAACAAAGAATGTGGCATCTTGCCACAGCGCCCCGTACAATGAGGGCAGTCAGGTCTCACTTCCTCGCACATCCCCGTATTTTGGGTCCGTGGAACTTAAAGCTTTGGATTAGGAGTTCTGTGTGTCGAAAATGTGTTCATCAGATCGACAAGTCATGTTTGAAATTCGATATTTATCACCCACTGGGGAAAATGCCGTCCGCTTTGGAGGGTAGTAACTTGCCCACGAACTTTAAAGCATCAAACTGAATTCTGCGCCATGGCATTGCTGCAACCCCACCACCTAAGTAGACAAGAGTGCGTTGATTAACTGGGTTTAGTGAGGCTACATTATTATGCAGCAAATCACCACTCGCACACACGCGTACCCAGTGACACCAAACTCTGGCAAAAATCTGAAAGAATTTCTGACTTTGCAGCCATTGATACATAAGCCCTATTAATAAGCTCTCCGCTAGACCTCAAAAATAAGAGTGTCATCATCGATTTGTCCAAATTGACAGCAATCAGTCAAGTGGTGTTCAAAATTACGACGACATGCCTCTGTCAGGCACGGGAGGCGAATCTGCTCTTCAAATTGACGAAGAGGAGGAAGAAGAAGTTGACAATGAATTTGAAGAGGTTGTTGAAAAAGCTGGCCAGGATATTCGGCAGAATCACCAAATGACTAACATATTTGACCGATCTGACACAAAAATGCCTTTTTTTGAGAGACTAATGGCTGCAGTAGAGGATATTCATTTTCTGTTGTCCTTTTCGTCTCCAATCATTTCAAACTATTTCCAAAACGTTACAGAGTGCATGATCAGAAGGAAAGTGCGTCAATTCATGAAACTACTCGTTGCCTATTGGTGTGTCATGCTCATCAAATCACTTCGACAACCTGGTGCCTCAATGATTGACCTCAAGTTTTCCGCTCTCATGATGGGATCCTTCATATTGCTCTATACGTACACACTTCGACGGTTGAGTCGCTGTGAGTATAAGTCAATTTCGTTGCTTTTAACAATCGGCAGTCTGATTTACACACTCTACGAGTCCTGTAGGCAAGAAGCCGCAATTGATGGCTCATACGCTTACCCCTTTTCCCTCATTGTTATGATAATTGTTTTCCTTCCTCTGGACATGAATATGATAGTGCCTGCCTTGCTGATGTTTTGCGTCATCTTTGTTATTATATCCTCACGTCAGGTCACCTATTCACACATAAAAAGAGATCTCTATAAGAAAAGCATTTACCCACTCTACTCACAGGTACACGCCTACGAGTATCACATAATTGAAGGTGGCACAGAAGCCTGGTCTATCTTTGCGGAGGACTATTGCATGATTCAAGTTACCAGTTGGCTTACTGTTATATTCATTGGCTGTTACTTGCGATTTTGGAACGAGCTGCGTCGGCGATCTGCATTCTCCATCATTGGCAAGTCAGTGCGAGCCCGCAATCAAATCGAAACATCCCTAATTAATCAAAGGGATTGGATTACAGCCATCATGCCTATCCAGGTGCGAGATCAGTATATTACGATGTTGAGGAGCAAAAGCAAGGAGAACGATATATGGGTTTTCTCAAAATCCTTTGATGAAGTCAGTATTCTCTTTGCTGATATTGTTGGCTTTACGAAAATGAGTTCATCGAAAACGGCTACCAAAATTGTCATGCTGCTGAACGATCTGTACAACCGATTTGATGATTTGTCCATTCAAGTGAATTGTGAAAAAATTGGCACACTCGGGGACTGCTATTACGCTGTTGCTGGGTGCCCAGTAGAACGCAAAGACCACGCCATGTGCTGCGTCGAGTTCGGTCTTGGCATGTGCCGCATTATAAAGGAATTCAATAAGGACAATAACGAGGAGGTAAACATGCGTGTTGGTGTGCATACAGGCCGTGTAAACGCAGCCATAATTGGGTGCAGCCGCTTCAGATACGACGTCTACTCGACAGATGTAATCGTAGCCAACGAAATGGAGACCTATGGCCTGCCCGGTCGCGTGCACATTTCGCACACAACATTCAAACTAGTGAGAGGTCTCTACCGTTTCGCCAAAGGCCCATCCCTTCCCATAGTCAAAGAACAACAGGTTGGTCTGGGTGGGCTGGACCAAGTGGAAGTTGAGCTTAAGACCTACTTTGTCGATCCACTTTCATCTCTTATGAGAAAGCAAGGTGAAAATTATGGGCAGACAGGAATGCCAAGCCGTATTCTGACTCTTCAGAGCGAACCGAAAAAGGGGGGGATTAAGTGACTCCGAGGGAGAAGATAAAGAAAGCGAAGGTGTCGGTAAAACCGATGGTAAGTCAGCCCGAGATTCTCTAAATAAAGGTAAAATTTTTTTCCTCGGACAATCAAAGATTAGTTCAAGATGAAGCAGAAAAGAATCGACGAAGTAATTTACGAGATATTCGGCTTGTTCAAACCCTCCAAGATGATCCACAACATCAGGTGAAGCTGTTTCACTTTGTGCCCCTGACACCTTTTTTCCATCACTTCCAAGATAAGACCATTGAAACCGCCTTCAAAAACTATATGCAGGAACACGTACCAATTGTCACTATTGAGTCACCACGCTTGGCACCTATTCTCGACGTCTTAATGATATCTTTAACCACCATGGCCATTCTGGTTCCATATATAATTCATTTAAATGTAGACTCTGATGGAAATCTTACCCAAGGGACCCAGCTTTCCGTAGCTGTGCTGGCCTCGTCTTTCCTTTTGGCCTTCATTTTTGCATACGGTTCAACAAGGCATGCCTCAGCCGTTACTGCGGAGCGTAGCACAGGATACGCGATCTTCGCTAGTAGCACTTTCCGAGAAATCGTCCTTGCAAGCTTAACTTTAATGCCCTCCCTAGTATTTTTTGCCCAGATCTTCTCGGTAGACATCGGAAATGATGCCAATGCCCAGAACCGTGTAATATACCTGGAATTCGGGATGCTGACTATTTTAGTGCACTGCATGGCCACATCAAGTTTTTCATGGATCCGCGGATTCTGCATCCTCATAAGTACAATTAGTTTTTGTTTCGCGATTGGAAAAGTTAGAAAAGACTTTGATTACGCCTATTGCGAGCCCACACTCTGGTACATGCACCTGGATAAACCCGTAGAAGGCATCAACGAACGTATAGCCTCCATTTTTACACTGGCAGCAGTGGTTTATTTCATTACCGCCGAGAACGAAAGAAGCATTCGGTTGTGGTACTATGTACTTCGTGAGGCCGAATCTGCTTGTCAGACAGCCGCGAAGGAGAGCGAATCGGCTCAGCAGTTATTGGACAATGTTATTCCCCCTTATATTTTCACTCAACTGGCGATGCTAGGTCATCGACGTCTAAAAGCAGGAACATTCTGCTTTGCAAATGCTATCTCCGACGTTGCAGTCTCTTTTGCAACTCTGACGAACTTCTTTAAGAGCTACTACCGTGAGGACTATCGCGGTGGTGAAGGTGCTCTCAAACTCCTAAATACCATCATTTGTGCTTTCGATAATCTGATGAAACAACCGAAATATGCAAGTGTCGAGAAGATAAAGACAGTTAACGACTGTTACATGATTGCAGCTGGGTTGAATCAGCTGCAGCGTGGGTCACAGGCACCAAGGGACAAACACATATACGAGTTGATGGAATTCGACTTCGCCCTGTATGACACTCTCAATGAAATCAATGACAAATACATTATAGGTATGGACAAGTTCCAAATGAAAATAGGCTATTACATCGGTGATGTTACTGCCGGAATTATAGGTTCTCGCAAGCCCATTTACGATATATGGGGAAATACTGTTAATGTGGCCAGTCGAATGTACTCCACGGGATCCACAGGTCAGATACAAACGCCAAAAGAAGTCATTGAACGGCTAGGCGACAAATACAACTATGAGTATAGAGGACGAGTGTTTGTGAAAGGAAAAGGGGACATGCTCACATACTTTGTTCATAGAAAAGGATTTGATTTAACTGAGCATAGCAGCAGCGACAACATGTAAACTTAAAACAATAGAAATAAATGTGACAGCAATTTTAACACTGTTTATTTGACTGTCAGTTTCGGTTGCGTGAAAATGAGTGGCCATATTGCCTTGGCCGGGTGGGCTGACCTCTGGGTCATGTTGGTAGATCCAATTCCTCCACTGAACATATTTACTCTGCCCAAGCATTACGCCTTCTTTTGCCTTTATTTCTTTCGCGGGACACTACAGCGATTGCTTTTTGTTTGAGTGAACACGAAGACGTTAATCAACGTGGCTTAGAACTCATATTGATCATTCTTTTAAAAGCCAAATATCGTTTTTTATGAAGGCAAAAGTAAGTCTCTTTTAATTTTAATCACTTATACCACAAATTTGCTACTTTTAATTTAAAAACCACATTTATTATTAAGCTATACCCATTCTTATTCGTCCAAATGAATATAATTAACGCTTATGTCAAGAATATTTAGGATAAATCGATTAGCAATATGACAGTCTGATCGGCTGGTTTTGAAAATGAAAACATTGTTGGCGTTTTTTACCTTAGTCAGGTGCAGCGGCAATTTCATTAGTCAAGGTTCGAGGGACTGGCTCGCCGCAATGGTGTTGACGTCGTTTGGTGATATTGACAAACCTGCTAGGGACCTTTTCACAAAATATTTCAAATTCAACCTTGTAAACTTTGATTTTAAATCAAATACCGAAGAAAATGTCGATCTGCACATCCAATGCACTGAAGAAGACAATCAAATAGTCGCAACTTCTGACGTCACTTTTAAGCCTGTTGATGGAGTATCCGTGAAGACGAAGATAGACTCAAAGAATCAAATAACAAACGATATCGAAATAAAAAACAAGCCATTATCATCGCAACACAACATCATTACCACTATTGATCATAGCCTCGGGTAGTCTACCTCGTGTTAATAATGATGAAGTGTAGCACAAAGCGTCTGAAGCTGAAGAATAGTGTACAAAATGATAAGGTTAATGCCGAGATGGAAATGGATTTCGCCTCAAAATATCCTCTGGTAACTGCCTCACTTGTTGTCGGGTAAGTACATTGTTTTCGCTGTCTAATTGCTTAAGTGACAAGGGTTATGTTGCTGGTGCACAGGTTGCAGTCGACACGAGTGAGTTCAAACTGAAGAAACACACTTACTCCGTTGGATATAGTGGAAATGGCATTGAAGTCTACGGGTCAATTAGTGATCACAAACACATTGAATGGAAAGTTCTCCAAACCTATAAACGTCTCTGTGTTGGCTGTATGTTTGGGTGGATTGGCAGTTTCTCAAATACCAAATTTGGTATTGCCTCCTTGTACAAAGTGAGCGAGGGCACCTTTATCAAGGGTCGGATTGATGAAAATTCACACCTTGCACTTGCCTACGGATTTAAACCTACGCCTGGTAAGCTTTGGAGAAGTGATTTTTATCATAAAAAATCTTTCTAGTATGGTGAGCTATCTGTCACTCGGGTTATTTGGCTTGTTTTTAACTTTGCTCTTTGCTTTTCAATAGTCTGCAAATCTGAGTGATACTTATGCGTAAATTTGATACTGCCTGCCAAGTATAGTGACAATTGGTTTACGTTGTACTCATAGTGGTCTGAGTGTTTCTATTTTACTTTAGAAACACAGGTGATTGTTGCGTTGGAAACTTCTCTTGACGCGAACAGACCGACGTCGGGTAGTGGACTTACTTTTGAAATTTCAAACTAGTAGTTCTCTTTGTCACTTTAATGTATAGAGCAAATAGCCTACACATTAATGAGCTAGTTATTTGTTGCCTTTTGGGTTTTGTTGTGGGTAGGAGTGATTGGTGAACGTACTTTTTCTTATTTAATCTCACGGATTCCTTCTGTTGGCATGCGATATCATCTCATGATCCGCTTGTTTCAGTTCAGAAGCGCAAAAGCCAGTATTTGGGCTCGTTGGGTCTTATTTAGTAGATACATTGGGGGTTTTGGTGTTGAATGGAGTATCTGGAAACACTAATAAGGTGGTGATACTTTTAGGCGTTCAACACAGAAGACCATTAAGGTTTGGGGTACTGACTATTGCTGGAATTCTCGTTGTCCTGCCTTGACATCATCTGTGGATGAAGTCATCTGCAGGTGGTGAAAAAAAGTAACATGTTGAACTGGGATTGCAGCAAGGGCTTGGCGTTGTGGTGGCTTTGCAGCTCTCATTTTTTCTTCCCATTCCGCCTGCAAATGCTTTGAGAATTATTGACCTTTGAAGGGCTATCAAAATCTCGGCTACTTTCCACGGTGAGAGCATATTAGAAGGCGGCATCATTAAGAACTGACTGGATGCAAGTCCTGTTTATGCAATTGGAGTAATAAGCCACATCGTTTCCGTGTTGCCTCCCCTCTTTCTCCCAGTTGATACCCTATTTAAACGTACTCATTTCTCAGTCCTGCATGATATAGGGAGTTCCACATTATTCTAAAGAGCTTTTTAACATTACTATGAGCTTGGTGCGCAAACAGCATTGCTGCAAAGCAAGAGAGAAGTTGGCACCCGCCAAAATTCATAATTTCGACCCTTCAAAGCACATTTCATTCCTAAGGTAGTTCCCGACATGCCTGATCAGCCAATCTGAGCGCCCGAATGCCTGGTCCGGCAACTTATTTAATGTTTTTTTTAAGCTAGAAATCGCTCAAGTAGGCTATTTGTTACTTGGCAAGCGATAAATAGCAGTCGTTTCCTTTCAGGTAGTGAAGTATAAGATTAGGCAATAATACAGTAGCTTCTTAACGAAGAACCCGAGAAGGGGTGGGCGACACTAAAAATGTACTAATTCTGAAAAATGAAAGCCTTTTTGGTGGACAATAAGCAGTTGATTTTCTTGCACCCAAGCATTTACCGTGAGAACCAGTTCATTTTAAAAAAGGATGGTACACTATAAAACCAAAGCCTTCAGTTTTGGAGTGAGGTCATCTTTATCAAGTCCATAACATTGCAGCGCCCTTGCCTTCCCCCATGATTGTGCTCTTCTCGGCACACCTGAGCCTGCCGCCTCGTTTTTGCAGTGGAGGCAGGTGTGAGACCTAGCTCTTCATCTCTTGTTTTTGACCTTAATTAAGAACAAATAAGTATTCCCTAAAATATTCCGAAAAGAATAGCGATAGGGGGTTTAAGGTATGCTCAATAATTTAGCTGAAAGGTGCCATTCTTTTCATGTACGAGTATTTGCGCCACGATGTAGCAGGCGCATTTCACATGATGAGACGATTATTTGTAAGGGTAGGAAAGCAATGCTGTGTTCAAGTATTGTCGCGTTTTGTTATTCACACTGGCTTGGTGCTGTGACACCATCTTGCGCACTTGGTGACACGCCACACTTAGTATTAATTCATGCCCTATTTATTGTGTTCAGTTGCATAACATACTTGCCCCTCATGTTTGAGCTGTAGTAATCGGTTTAAATGGACAAACTTCCTGGTTTACTGCAATTTGAGCTTCCTTCTAAGGGAGGCTCAGGGCGCTCGAGAGCGATGATTAACAAAATTCCTACGTTCCCTTTTGGAAATAGGTCAGTTGATCAGGTAGTGCTTAAAGTATTGGTCACTTTTTACAAGCAGACGCAGTCCCACATTCCCCCATCGAACTATCCGTCTTATTGCAAATCCCAGCCAACCTTGTAACTATGGTGAGGCCTGCCTTAGTTCTCTACAGATTGGGAATTCAACACCTTCGAGCAGCTGCAGAAATGAGGGAGATATTACTACTACACCAAGGAATTCATTTCTCTTATTATTTCATTGCGTGTGTGAGGGTGCGAACACTTCATAGCCCATTTTTCACATTTGCCAGGATTTGTGATACGGTAGTAAAAACTAAAGTGACTCCTCAATCACGTTACCGAATCAGAGACGTCACCTAGCGATGAAAGGATCTGATTTCATCAATTTTTTTCAGTCTGCGGCTCACATATTACAAACGAGAGTTTCTTCGCCACCAAAGCAGGAAAGGGTTGTCACAAAGTACATTTTGACCCCCAAAATCTATAAACGAAGATGGAATAATCCCCACCTTGAGATTTTCTTAAAGTCCCTCCCGTCCTTTTGGTGTAGACTGCTGAACAGGGTCGTCGCAACAGCTTACACCCCTCAAGACATCGAAGGTAACGCGTAGACCCCATAAGGGAAATAGCCACCGTATCCACTCAATATTTGACCTGGAAATACGGTGAACTTGAGGATAATGGTAAATCATAGTTGCATAGTCTGCCAGTCAGCGAATAGTTCGAAGCCGACTATTAATTTTCTCTGTAGTGGGCAATTACAGAAAGTAGTCAGTTGAAAAAGTGATATCTCATATGGGAAACTTACAGGTGCCGTAAACACCTACCTAAACGCCAACCAGACGGAAAAGCGCGAAAGTCGCAAGTGCTAGTAATCCAAGTTGGCTCACATAAAACCCAGCGCTATCGAACCGAAACATTCAGCTGGTAACTCATCGACTTTCTATGCAAGTTTGGCAACTCATCGTTGCATCGTCAATAACTGAAAAATATGATACCTTTGTAAGAGTAGCATATTGTACTTTTCAAAGAAGCAGCCACTAACAAATTTCACAAATACCCGTATGGGATAATAGTTCTTTAGTGATAAAAAAATATTTGCTAAAATCACAGCCAAAACCAATGAATATTAAATAATGGAAAAGGGTACACAGCAAGATCAAGTTATAATGCTGACTGAGGCGTTGAACTTCGTGGAAGTTTCACTTGATCCGAAGTCGCTGGAGAAACCGAGCGTCACTAAAACTTCTGAAAAAGAAAGACGGTAGAACAACAGGGTCTGACGTGAATCAGAGGTAAGGTATCATAATTTTCAACCGACCATCAAGTAGTGTAAAGCCGTAATTCCATGCGAATAACTTATTCTGCGTGAAGCAAAATTTTATAAAAGACCAAGGATTCAGCTTGTAAGACGTGGCAATCGTTAACTGTGGGCTTTGTTGAGATGTCCCATCGAAGGATGAAAAGAGCCCCACATCGAACCGCGGGTGTCTTCGAAGCACTCCATACGAAAAACGTCGTAGCGAATGGAACCTTTTGAATGAGAAAAAACAGAACGCCTCTATGTTTCCCGAAGTATATCCAAGCTTCAGGTCGAAATACCAGTGAGATGGCTTTTTAAGGGACACTCCAAACCGAGGACCTACTAAGAAGTTGTCCCTGCTACAAAACCGCTCATGACATAAGAATTACGGCTTACCTTAAAACTAAAGCCAAATACGATTTTACCTTCTTGCCATGACACTCCGTGACAAGATCGACTACCATATTATCTGATGAGTAGCTACTTCGTGATCGTAAAGCAGGATCTTTGAAAAGCACACTGGAGTGCTTTCGAGCCCTTAAGTTTGAGAGCGCTGCAGAGAATTCTTGTTGGACTGAAGTCATAAGTATGGGGAATGTAAACTTGGTGCCAAAAGAAGCGGGTTGAAGATATGTAAAAGCCAGTTCGGCATCTTTGAAAGGCGGCATGGAAAGCTTTAGGCTGGTAGTCGCCGAACAGCAATTGTTGTAAGCAAAAAACGATCCGGCGCTATAATATGGTGGAGATGCTAAAAGTGAAACCATCAGGCTGGTATTATTGAGGGATGTAACGTTAAGTTTCATGTTTGGAGAATTCCAATATACATCCTCACTGGTAAATTCTTCCACCTGCGAACCGATTGTTTCGAAAGACGGAGGTGACATTCCCAGAAGGAACACAAGACTAACAGCCAGCTAAGTGCAAAAACAACAGGCACAGAACGGACCTCCATGACCAAATCCACATTGACCAATAGGAAGAGCCGAGGTGAACATTCGCTGGATCACTTCTAGATTTTTGGGAAAAGGGTGTACCTTTTGTTTATTGTTAACGAGTGCAATTACAATAATGCATTGATGAGGTAAGGCAAATGACGGGCAGGTAATTACACGTAGCCTAAAGCTCCAACACTTGGTTGGTAAATATCATGAGACAATGCAAAACTGGAACGAAGCATTATTAACATTTGTGGAAGCCATTAAAACACCAGTTTACGGGTTGCATCTAGTACAGAACAAACACCAACTCCAGGACACCTTATATGCCATTATGCAGAATCCACAAAGGAAACAAATAGATGATGCTTGATCTGGATTCATGGCGATTTAATTCGGTATTAAACAAATACTGGCTGGATGTATTTAAGTTCCGCAGAATGGCCTTGGCCCCTAACTCCTCTGTGGATTGATTATGTGTTCTTATACTAAAATATGCAGTGTTACTGTAGCGTATCGAGACCTCCTTGAAGGCAAAAGAGGGCAACTCAATGAGGCATAATGTATACAGTCAGCAAATGGGAAGGGATTGGGACTACTGGCATGACTTTGAGGTTGGCTCACTAAAATAGGACAATATGGCCACTCAGGAGACCGTAATTTTAACCGGCAGCCAAAAAGAAGATGCTGCAGTTGCGGCTGCCGAAGCTATTAAGGACGATATATTGGCTGTAGCGGCAAGCAGATCCAAGCCAAAAGCGCAAACACCTGTATTTCTAAAACTGAACGTCATGTCTTACAGTTATAAACAAGGTGGAGTCAGTCATCTTGAGCCTCAGTGAGTTAAAATAGCGTCTTGATTTGCCAATAACTCTAACTTTATGTTCTGTAAGAAAGTAGTTATGATTATCTAAAATTCCAGCGCCACCTCGGTTTTTAAAGTTTATTATTAAGGCAATAGCTACGCAAACAATTCGTGTGCTCTCAACGTGTCCTTTTTAAACGATTCAGATTACTTATCTATTTTCTTGCTACCAGCAACTGACCATGGGACATACTCTCTTTAAGGTATTTTTTGAACTTCAGCAGCACGTTGCCAGTGTGCTTGCCTTTTCTAACAAAGCGCACAGGATAAAAGCAACAGTAGTTATGGCGTAATTGTTGAAGCATGACTTTGCTGTGAGAAACAAGTGAATTCCTAACCAGAAGGGTACGGTATGATTGGAGCTGCTATTTCGTAGGTATATTTAGGGAACAGGCAGCTCTGCGAAACTGTAACGGCAATTGCTAGTGCATGATGCGCAGAGAACAAGAGAAGCTATGTAGTGCCATTATATGAATTTAAACACAGGCGCATGGGACTCCGAGCAACTTAAACTTTTTCTCTGAGGCGTGACCTTTAGGCTAGGCTAGTAGACTCTCAGCCATTCTGTGCACATCAGATGAAGTCCATTCTTTTTACGGCTGCCGGTTTCGGTCGAGGTGATTTGAGTGGCTATGTTGTTGTTCTGGCTTCGGTTCACCACAGCTGCCACAATCCCTTCCTGTTTGCTGAATATGTATATTCTGCCTCAGTTTTATGCCTTCTTTTACCTTCAGGGCAATCTGTCGGCGCTATAACAGATACATGATTCCCACTGTAGCGGGACCCTCCCTTTCCCCTTCTTTCTTACTCCCATGCTATGGCAGTCATAGATTTCTTGATATCTGTATTTTGGAATTACAGCCCATTACAGCTGAGGTTCAGTCTGCAGAAGACTCTAGGTAAGTTTAAATAGTCATTCAATTTTGTTAGGGTTTTCTTACGTTTACCGATCGAAAATGTTTCCATTTTGTTGCAATATGAATGATGCTGTTTACAAATCGTCTAATCCAGTCTATAGTTTAACTTTACCAAAGTTTGAAACAAAACGTGTGGCTCCAATGGACAAGGGTTTTTGAATATAATGTCGCCTATAACATACAAAATTCGAAATTCAAATAGAACCCATCAAGAGAGTTATTAAATGCATTTCCACAAAATAAAAATCCACAAGTATTTTACAATTGCACAATCCTGGCGTTGCTAGCCATAAAATGGAGATACTTTTAATTTATGCACTTTGGGCATTTTGGTCAGCTTGTTTAAAGCATCTCGTTGCTTTACTCTCTAAAGATGGTACGCACGGTGGTGGCTTTTGCTCTCGCCCTTGTGGACGTTATTTGTTGGATTTTCCATTTTAGCCGCCGAAAACAGCAGCTAAGGCTCCAAAAAAGGACCCTAAGGCGTCGAAGCCCAAGAAGGATGGTAGCGGTAAGGCCAAGAAGAAGAAGTGGTCGAAAGGAAAAGTCAGGGACAAGTTAAATAACATGTGTCTGTTCGACCAAGCTACCTACGACAAGTTTCTTAAGGAAATTCCTCAGTGTCGATTGATTACTCCTTCTTCTGTGTCTGAGCGTCTGAAGATTCGCGTCTCTTTGGCTCGAGCTGCACTCAACGAAATGAAGAATCAAGGTAATGGATGTTTCAGAATTTATAATCCCTCTGCAGGCACTCTGAGACAGATTTCCAGTCATCACGCTCAGCAGATCTACGTCCGAGCTACAAAGACTTAGATCGGTCTTTATGAAAAAATAAACTCTTCATAGGGTGCTTGAGTTCTGTTTTTTGGTCTTTAGAGGCAGTTACTGTTACTCTTGTAGGTACTGCAAGCCTATAGTGTCGAAACTGCTGATCTCTATTTGGTGCCCTATGAAGTGGGGCATGTTCCTAAGTACCACCGGTGGATGCAAAATAGGGAACTTCAGGTCCTCACTGCGTCCGACCCCTTGAGCTTAGAGGAGGTACTTTGGGATGCTCGTTTTCTTGTCTTCGGAGTTTTGGGTGAGGTGGCATTTTTCGTGTACAGCTCAATCGACTCCGATAGATTGGTGGGCCGTGTAACGCACTTGGACGCTACAGCCCCACAATTACCGTTTTCGAGAATGGTGATGGATGGCATCCTGTGTACTTTTCAATCTGCGCCAGTGAATTGCTGATGATCTGTCGTTTCTTAAGTTTTTATGCTCCTGGTGATCTTTGCTTCCTTTAAGGCTTTCGGGCTGTTCTGGTTAGGTTGGCTTAAGGGGTTTGCGGGATGGGCTTTGAGCACAATATTCGGGTTGAATGCGTAGTGTTGCTGATCGGTCGGTTTGTTTTAGGAGTATGAACAACAAAAGAACTGGTTGGAGGGGTCTGACCGTGTCACATTCATCCTGTTAGAGAAGTCGAGGTTGCCGACCATTGGTGCGCCAGTCCCTGTTTCCATCCCCGCGGCGGAATCGCCGACGTCGCATACGCTGGTCGCTGTGCAAGGTCGGAGCGTTTGCGATGCTGAGGTTGAGGCCATGATTGGAGACGTTAACTTTTATCGTATCCCTGATTCTGGGTCGGAACGTGACGATGCTTTTGAGGGTTTGTCGGTTTTTCACTTGTCTCATCAAGTATCCATTGATTGCTTTGCGTCTTGCTTTCTTATTTCCCGAAGCGCCTAGTAATGCTAGCTTGGGCAAATGGATGTGGGTGAGATTGTAGATTTTAGGATATGCTTATAGGTTCTGTAGTGAAGTGATTCAACGTGATCTTTTCCGCCCTTAGTGCTCTAATCTCCTTAAATATGGTGTAAAGTAGAAGGTACGGATTTTGTCTGGGGGCTCTGGTGTGTTAGTTGTCAATGCGGCTGTTCTCAATTCCACCGTAGGTGAGGTGTCTGTCATGATCGCGGAGGCGTCGTCGCGTGGTAGGGGTTTGGCCATCCAAGCGTTGGCTGGTGTGCTGCTTTACGTTGAACACTTTTTCAGACGCAGCGTAACTGCAATAGTGGCTAAAGTGTCCCTCGACAATGAGCCGAGCTTGAGATTTTTCAAGAATAAGCTTGGGTTTGTGGAGCGCAGACGCAACGCTTGCTTCAACGAGGTAGGTTGAACTCCCATCTGTGCATTTTTGCTATAGGTCGAGCTTGTTTGTCCCAAGTCTGAGACCGAGGGATCTGCCGTTATGCAGGCGGCTTCAAGGGCTATTGAAACGCTTAAAATTTCTGGTCGGGATTGGCTCTTTCGTGTCTATCCCATTAGTGACTTCAGATCCTCTCTATTTTCTCCAGAAAAGGCCTAACTGTATTTGTACGTTTGGTTCAACTTGTGTTATTTTATCTGAGGTTTCACTGTGGCGTTTCCTGGTCCTCTTTGAAAGTGATGTTTATACATGATTAGTTCTCCTGAAAGAGTTACTGCAAACGGCTACCTAAAATGATACCCAGGTAGTCTTTCTCCCGCGTGCTTTGGTATATAAACTTCGTTGATTTAAAAAATGGGAATTAATCGGGTTACCTTGGTTTTAAGCAGTAATGAACAAGGTCACTCTGAAGGTAAACTGCGATACGTAGAACATCATGAAGCGATTTGTTAGTAGGTTCCTGGGGAGGAACCCCGTTTCAGATATTAAATATAGTAAGTGCTGCGTTCCGATGCTGTGCGCTTGTTGGAAGCATAGGTCTTAGCATACGTGCCTAGTTTGGTGTTGTGCACACAATTAGTTTAATTCCCGGCTGTGCCCAATACTAAGAACGCTCATTGGGAACGAATGCAAGTACTAAACACAGGCTAGAGTCACTGCTATGCTTATTGATGGCCACTGGGAGTGAATGACATCAAATACCTCGAGTGATTCACACATTCATTCAATCTGTGTACACTTGAAGGCAGGGCTGAGTCGGGGAGGAAGCTACGGCGATGGGAAGAAGGGATCAAGAGGGGAGACGGGTTGGGATAGGATGTGCACGTTTTGGAAGTGGAGAAAAGTTGGTCTCCGGTGAGGGTAAGGGCAGCGGAGTAGCATGGGGAAGTATGGGGCGGTGAGAAAGCACGACTATCCGATGTTGGCTCCTCCACTTTCGCAAACCGTCATCTCTTGGCTGCGTCCGTACTCGTGTGAGGAGGACTGGGTCTTCGATCTAGTGCGTCCGCCGACTCCCGGCTGCGAAGCGAAGCGTTGGTCTGTGGTGTCTACGAGGCTGGTGAGGGAGCCCTCGGACACTCGCGACGTCTCCTCATCTACCATCAAATTGCCCATCAAAGCGCTTTTCCCACCACCCGTCCCTGACCGCAAAGCACTCCGTTCACCACCACCAATGTTACTTGCTGTGCTAACGTCACCCTGGTAACCCGATCCACAATCGCCCATACCACCGCCATGATGCTTCTTATGAAAAGGTTGAAGGGAAAATCTAAAAGCGATGGAAAGGTGCATCGACGATATGATTAAAGGATCAATCAAAAGGGGGCAGTCCGTTTGTACCCATTATTTCTGACTTGAAAACTAGCTGCTTGCCCTTCGGCGTACTTTGAATAAGTTCTTCGCATTTTCAACCTGCTGAAGTAATAGTGTGTTTTTCCATTCGGACGGATCGGTTTCGGAAAAAAACAGCTTATGGTTATTCCCATCAGGATAAATTGCATTTATCTAGCACTGGCCCATAATAGTTAAAGCTAGTTTTCATGACACTGCACCACAAACTGCGGCTAATGCTCCGCATAGGAATTTAGCTCCTAGTGCCATCTCTTAAACCTTGAGGAGAAATACTTTCAAATTCGGTGGGAAAAACGTCATCGTTCCAACACGAAGTTAGCACTCCCTAGTTTTTCTCAAAGGCACCTACTTGGCTATTAGAAATCATGTATTAATAGAAGAGACGACACGAATATCTGTAAATGTTACACAAATAGGCACTGAGAGATAGACAGGGGCTTGCGCTTGAAACTTCAACACGTACTGTGCTGAAGAACAAAACGTTAACTTCACAAAGCAACTATTTTTAAATTTAGAAGTGGGTCTTAAATTTGTGTGTTTCAGTCCAAGGTAATGCAGACAAGTGACTGAAGAGGAAGGTGAAGAGGGTGAAGAGACTTAGGAGAGGGGCTTACTACGCACACAGTGCCACTCACCGACGCTGTTTGCGTCCGCCACGTCGTTTGCTGATGTGTGGATTGTCGCGACGCATTGCCTTGGTCTTGTAGATTTCAATGGCCGTATAGAGGCGCTTTAGTTCTCGCTGAAAGAGCGCAAATGCCACAAACAAGAGCACCTCCTTGATGCATAAATATATGCAATTATAATATGAACATCTTTTAGCAATCATAGCTGAGTCTCTGAGAGGGGATGAGTATGGTAAATCGATGTCGATGGTCTGAGAGTTTATCGCAGACAGGTTCTGCGATCGTCGTGATTAATCTCCCCAAAAGTGACATTCACACTCCAAGGGCAAAGAGTTGACAACTCACCCGAATCACCTCAGGATCCATATCGGCCAGATTGACGTCAGCAAGGTCTAGTTCGCCGTTGGAGGCGAGACGGAGTTTGTTGTTGGGGGGAACTAAGTGAGGCGCCGCCGACGCACCAGGTACGGCCCCCACCATGCCTCGACGACCCCCACTCACACCCACCACCATGCCTCCCACCTGTGGTGAGGGCGGCCTATGGATGTACCAGAACTGCAATTCCAAAGATAAAATACACGCTTGACGCTAACTTCATACTTCTTCACCTTCAGAAATTTGGGTTCGCGAAAGGAAAATGTTACTTGTGTCATCCATAAAACCGGTTTTAAAGCACAACCCAAAAGCGTCACGAACATATGCCAAAGTGCCGGTCAATTAGCGGCAGAGCACGGCTTAAAATTCCGCATCGATCTTGGCGAGCAAATAACCACTTAAGGTTCCGTTTGGAGCTCAGTTGACACAACAGTTGCAATCTATCGCTGTAGAACATCAACTGTTTTACTAACCCTGCAGATGCCTCCACATTCGAATTGTTAATCAAAACTCGACGTTATGCTAGCAGAAATAATTTGTAGTAAATGAGAACCCAAAGAAAGATTCTCCAATTGAACAATAAGTGGCTTACCTTAGGGCCAAAAATAACCACAATATTCACTGTGACCGTTAGATGACACCTTACGAAGTAAATAAGATACATGACGTCCGGGTGTGTGGAGTACCAAATGAAGTGTCTAAAAGGAAGTATATAACAAGTTCAAGAATGCTGAGTGCAGAGTGAAGCCAAGTATTTTCCCCAGTAAGTAGGTTACCGAGTAAGATAAAGGGTTCCAGAGCCGACGAGTTCTGTTAAGAGAACAATTGTAATACACCGGTTTTCGTTGTATTCTGAGGGCGCAGACCAAATAAGGCGACAATAATGAACACCAGCCAGAAGAATTGCCATTTCACCTAAAACAACCAGCTAAGAGCGTTTCAGTTGATTCAAGACAAATCTTATCGCACATTAAATGTTGAAAAATACAAACCATGCTTCTTTAGATGCCCCTGTATCAATGGAACTTTTAAATTTGTTATTATATCCATTGCATTGCACTTAGAATAACATCTAAACAAGGCAGGTGATATAATCTGCTAAATTTTGAACGCTTTACCAGTTTCTTGATGAAATTAATTGTTTGCAACGCATTAGTAACTGCTAAAGCATTACTCCAGCCCAAACTTACCGAGTTGCACAACAATGTCCCAGGACATTGCACGGCATACACGAAAGTATTGGTAGTGCACCCTGAGGTTTGAATCTTCCATGCCCTCCTTCCTTCCTTCTTGCTGCTGCTCTGTCCCCGACCGTGCCAACTCTGCCATCGCTGGCTCCCCTCCACCCCGCCTAATTGAGGTCAGATTCGTTACAGTGGTGTTAGAGAGGACTACGAAAGTGGAACAGGAAACGCAACTGGAAGTTGTGTTGTGGGTGAATGGCGTGGACTGGGATGGAGGAGGCAGTGAAGTGGACGGTGGGGACCGCTGAGCCGTCATCTGGATGCGACCCTTTACAAGAATGTCGTCGAGAGTGGGCTGCTGAGCCGTAAGCAGAGTAGTAGTGGCAGGCGCGGTGGGGACACCCGCAAGGCTACGGAATCGTGTGTAATCTAATGTGGCCGCCGTCCATGCCAGCATGTAACCGATCACAATAGCCACGAAGCAACCAAGGTACCTGAAGAGGTCCTTGTCACGCACATGCACTCGATGAGCCTTGCGAGATTGGAAGCAGACCAGCACCCTAGTTGAACGGAGGGGAGAGGGTGAGACATTCTCCGAAGTTTGTGTACCCGGTCAACGCATATATAAATAAAGAAGAGCTTCTACTCAATTAGGATGAAGTAGTTCTTATTTTTATTGAAAATAGGCAAGAAGTATGGTCTCAAGCGAAGCAAACACTACCGAATTTAGGTATTTTACTACACACTTGGAGTCACGAATGCTAGCTAAGATGCAGCACTATGGGGTCAACAAAGTGGTCTCACTTACCGAAATTAGCCAATATCGTGGACAGAGTGTTCATTTATAAACACGGAATAGAGAAATCCTTAGAATGGCTGCTTACCGGTACAATTTGACAATCAGCACACCGTACATGAGAGCGAAGCCGACCTCCCGGAACCACGGCAAAAGAATGCACGTGGAGCTGCTTGCTCGAAAGTACATCACAATGCTCTGAAGCGGAAACCATATTTTGAAATAGACATTTTTGAACGAATGCATAGTCGTTTATCAAAGCAACCAACAGCAATTGCAATCGTAAATAGGCAGAGGTTTTTTCGGTGGTAAACAAATAACTGATGTTACTATATTTAGAGGCAAAACGCTCACAGAAAGATGGAGACAAATGCTGACTTCGTTGGCCTCAATATATTGCCAACAAGCATAAAATGATGACAACTTCCGAAACATCAAATAACGCAGATTAATTTTGACACATTCCTGGGTTTTCACTGCATAGACACATTGTTACAAAAAACTAACTTTTACAAAACTTCCAGTGCGATAGTACGGAAGGTGTTGACAAAAATAACTCGTTAAAGTTGCAGTTCCATGAGCAAGCCTATTGAAGTATAGACATGAGTTAGCGAATACAAACATTTTGAGCGAGGGCAGTAAATACATGTAATTCGGGATTAGACCGATGCCGTTGCCCTCGCTTGATGGAACCTGAGGGACGGTGAGTGAGCGAGGCGGAGACCTGTCACTATTTGGATCACTTGCTAGGTGACGTGTGCAGCGCTTGTCGAAACACAATCTTCGCCTAGAACTCTATTGCTTTTCTCCCTTTCTACTCTTTTAAGCATAAGAAAAAGGCAATACTCAAGACAGTAATTTAATTGAGAAGTTAACAAACTGAGTGAATAATGGCCTGATATGGCACGGTCAGAAACTATGCTGCTGAGCCATGGAGGTAAGGCCATAAAAAAGGCAACCCAAAAACTTTAGAAGATAAATTGGTAAAAATTTGTTAAAAATCCCTTTTTAAAAGTGTAGTTAATTCATTTACACCTTTCAAGGAGAACTGGATGATACCAAAGTTAAATGGCACAACTCCAGTGAGTCATATGCAGAGGCACAAACTAATTCTGGATTTTTTTGAACAACTAAAAGTGAAAGCAATTCGATGTAAATAGTAATCCGGTTGCAAGGCTGCGGATTTGGGGGGAAAGCGCCAGCACTTCTTCAGTTGTAGAAGAACACAGTATTATTGTGTATATAATAATATACAGTTATACCCATCACGGCTTTAGTAAAAGAAATTCAGAGATTTATTTAAGGGAACTTGTGGAAGACTCCTTATTTTTGTGTGACTGCAATTTTAAGTAAAAGATGTACGCATCCTTGGTATCGAAACCGACACTATCTTTTCTTGGGGTAGATAAAAAAAGTCCTCTAACATCATTGAAAGCACAGCTCACCGTGGAGTAAAGGAGCACGACGCCAAGAAGGAAGATTTCCAAAAACTTCCAGTTAGCCGCCTTGAATACCTGTGAAGTGAAGAGAAAAAAATTGACTTACTGACGTGGACTCTTAACATTACTTTTGTATTAACAATCAAGATCTTCGAGAAATTGGACGATTTAATCAAGGGTTTTATGAAAGACGGATTAGGCGATATAGGTCATAAGTCCATAAAACCATCCTTGCGAAAAGAATGGGACCAATGAGCACGGGTTGATAAAATTTTTAGTGAGATTAGGCGGAATGCCTTTGTAGTGGTTAGCCTCCAGAAAAGACTATCTACATTCCACTCAAACTAAAGAGAAAATGTAGGAGAGTTGCTCCAGTAATAAGAGACTGAATTCACAGGTAAGAATTTTTAATTATGAAATCTAAAATCCAAATTCCACCTTATGTGCCATCATCAAGTACTTTCCCTGCCCCACCAGCTATCCTCTTTAATACACCTGGTGTCAGGGACTAGTATAAAAGATAGAAGTGAAAACACTGAAAGATGGGTTCACGTATGACCAAAGTCCTCACCCAAATTTCTAGGGTGGGAAGTTCTCTGTAAAGGGGTGAAAACGATGCGAGACAGTAAAAAGTTGCACACGCGAAGGTTGTTCATTTCTCGAGGAAGGGAGGCATTGAGGCGAAAGCTGGGAAACAATATCGTTGCAAAGGGGTAACTATATGAAGCAGAACATGTCAGTATTTTATGCTGCCTGTAAACCGGTGAATTTGTGTTCCGGAAATATCAGTAATGCTAGGCGTTAATAGTGTTGAGGTGGGCAGGAGGATCAAAGAGGAAGCAGTGGCTATTAGCAGCCAGTTACAGAGGGGAGAGAAAAAAACTTAAATCGCAGGCAGCGGAAGTACAAAAAACAGCAAACTTGTGTGGAAAACATTTTCCAGGTTGTTTTCTTGGACCATGTTCCCATTTTCTCCAATTATACCATACCGGTTGGGACGTTGATGGCCTTAAAAATACCCAAAAGAGCTTACAAAATAAATATCGCTTCAATCCGCTTTGTGTGGCAAAAGCCGATACCTATCAGAAGAACGGTGAATTGAAACAGAAAAACGAATTTGCACTCGAGGATGGCCTTATGTATACATCAACGGCTGGGGATGCGGTTCTGCGTCCAATGTCAACACCAACTAAGAACGCAGGATTATGCCACACTAGGGAGGGGAAGCAGCTGTGGAGACGGTTTTAGAAATTAGTATTAATAATAGCGAGAAGCAAATATAGTAGCATGAATTGTGAAATACTAAACCATCCATAAAAGGAGCGCTTTAAAACCAGTGGAGCTATTAATCTTGTTCACATATGGAATTGGCTTCACAGAAAACAGTTAGCACAAGCGATCCATTTCTCCTCATAATCGTACCTAGAGGAGATAAACACAGAGGGGAAGTATAGGTATAGGTCAAAGGATCAAAGGCCTACCCGAGTGCGCCGAAGACGGAAGGTGAGGACCCCAAGGAGCAGGGTGGTGGTGATAGAGAAGGTCTGCACGGCCAAAGGGATGCCACGTAGGAGGTGCATATTGTATTCTACGCCACAGGGCGTGCTTGAAGTGCAGTTTGGACAGTCGGGAGGACAAACCTTGCAACTCATGCGGTCCCATAGGCCTTTCGCTTTGCGACTCTCGCTCTCGCCACCGATGGCACCACTGGCACTGCTCTTCTGCGTCTCTTGCATATACAGCTCCGCTGGGTAGCCCTGTCATACGACGAATAAATGAACTAATCCAACTAAATTCATCCTAATTATAGTTCCATATGATTTTAGGGACCAACTGCTGCAAAACCTAACTTTGATATTTATGAAACCACAGACATCCCCGCTGCCTTCCTCAGCCTTTTGGCCGCCGTAAACAAGGTATGATAATTGTGGTCGGTGACGAAAACGACAACAAAAACGGCCAAAAATTAAACCTGAAGAATGATAGTATCTAAAGCGTACGCTAGCAAATCCGCTCTTTGCTACTTCATTGTTTGTTTGTTTTTCTGCCTCTGAAAAAGAAAAAACTAGACCTTTGGTTTTCATTGCCTCCGTATCATTACAATAAATCGTGACAACTGCATTTCACAATCCCTCTATCAACTTGAGTGCCACATGAATGAAAAGCTAAGTAGTTTTCCTACATTGTAATTGCCAATATGGGGACCTGGAGAAGAAGAAAAACAGTTGAAACTTGTTCCATAAGCGCTGACATAAGGCGCAGTTTTTGGTGGCAGGTTTTGCTGGGTAGAGGCGATTCACTTTTGGGTAAAAGCCGAGTTCTCCGAAGAGCAATAACACAATAGGAAGACTTGGGAAGATGCATTGACAATCTCACAAAAAGGTGAACATAAGTAGACAGAAGCCAGCCACCCTACACGAAGCCAAATTAACTTAATGATTTATTTTTGGTCCAAACATGATCCACTTTAATCGCCTCTTTTCTAAATGGTACAAAAAAATATCAATTTTTAGAAAAAGTACAATCGTGAAGGGGCTAACATAGGTCTCTTAGGTGAACATCAAACTGATAAATGCCTACATTTTCCGGCCGATCTGTGTAAAAACCGGGTTTGCATTGACAGATGTAATTGGCAACATCGAAGGCCCATGCCTGGTATTGGCGGTAGACGCACTACAAAGTCCGATTGTGTGATGGGAAGATGCATAATCATAAATATCAATAAAATGGTTTAGAACCAAGTAAAAACAAGTTAAGATCGAGCGGACAAGCATTATACCCACCTGGGTAGTACTGTGGCGGCAGTAGTCCAGCCCAGCAGTACAGAGGTCAAGAGTTAGGTTGCGGAGGTCAAACTCAAAAACCAGACTAAATCAAAAAGCAAAAGAGTCGAGAATGGCATTTCTCTCACACTTTCATTTTTAATCTCTCATAATGACAGCAAATTGATTTTAGACAACTACCTGTCAATGTAAAATAACAATCTATGACTCTACGCTTTTAGTGTGTGCAATCCCTAGTCTGGTTATTAGTGGAGAGGTTACCGAGCACCTAGCAGATTTTGGATAAAATTTTGTGTGTGCTAAATTACGCCTTTATACTGTCCATTTGGTGATGTTTCCTTTGTACTAGCCTTAAGAGTTAAATCTAGCAAAAAGCAATGGTCTACTAGATCTCGTGTCACGTCACGTTCAAGTACGTTTAAGGCGGCAGTTCAAAAAAGGAATTCTACGTGCCAAGGAGGGAAGAATTATGCATACTCAGCTTGCTCATACTTGGATGCAGCTGTTAAAGGGTCTTGCCAAGGTTTGAAATTACTGCCAGAATTCCTCTGGCCATATCGACTGTAATACTTTGTTTAACTGTTAGTTTCAGTTCCGGTAACTTGAGTGTCCATATTGCCTTGGGCGAATGGGCATGACTTCCAGACTATTTTAGCAGCTACAATCCTCATTTGTTTGCTGATTCCATATTCTGTCCTAGTGCTAGGTTTTCTTTTGCCTTTAAGGAAGTCTCGCGACGCCATATTGGCAGCAGCGGAAAGCGCATCCGAAATTATAGGATTTCTGCCCCGATCTACACCACTTGGGATAAACTATCGGTGCGATAAAAGTCCGTATGCTAAGTATGGGAGAATCTCTGACATTCCATAACGGAAGGGCTGGGAACGATGTCTGTCCACGGCAGCTTTTGGCATCTATCCCATCCCCATGTTCTGCAGGAAAGCTATTAACAACTAAAGCGACACTATCCGTGAACAACCTGGAAAAGTTTCGTCTGGAACATTCATGAGACCGATGTTCTAACGTCTTTCTACGGACAAAATGATGGTGGGCAGAACCTCCTACTATGAATTGTTTCCCTACCGAACTAAACTCCAGATCCAGTCGAACTGTCAAGGGGATCAGTGCCATTGTGATCCAGCATCTCCTTAATCGTGCTAGAACTTTGATGATTGGTACGATTAGCTCTGATTATCACTGATTATTTTGTGATGGCTGACATGGAAGGTCTACCAAGGAGAGCGTGGAGGACGACGCTTGAAAGAAGAGAGGAGGTATGTAGTACTTTGTTTAACTGCTGGTTTCGGTTTCGGTAACTTGGGTGACCATATTGTCCTAGCTGAGTGGGCATGACCTCCAGGCTAGCCCAACAGCCCCAACTCCCTTCACGTTTGGTGTATATATATTCTGTATTTACCGCCACAAAACCGTCCAACACTTTCATTAAATGGAGGGATCTTGGTTTCCTTCATGTGCATGCAAAAGCAAGGACTTGTGCTTTTTGAAGTTTAAATGGTACTTGGGGATGATTGAATAACTTCTCAGCAAACCAAAGCAATACATGTATAGAGAAGACTAACTAACAACAATTTATCCAAATGAGAGAAAGGCAAGTAAAAAATAGTTTGGACGAAAGGAGGTGAGTTCACAAAGGAAACGAGGGTCGTGAAAATAGGTACTCTTTTGATTTAGTTAAGATTGCTATCAATCACTTGCAAAACAGGCAATTCATGTAACACTGCCTGTGGAGGCGCTATTCTGTGGAGTTTGTTTGGTGGTTGCATCGCTAAATTTATTGTCATAATCACTTTCCATCGAAGTGCCTCGCAGCGTGGCACATCTACTACTTGTTAACGTCAATCCAAAGAAACTTTATGGAAGGGGCTTCACGGCTTTACTAGACAATAATTCTTCAAAAGACATTCAATAAAACCATCACCTGAGGTCTCGGAGATGTTAATTAGATGCATTTAACAGAAGCAAAGGCGGTCATAGATCTACGTACGTGCATAAGGTTTTTCGGAGCTTCGAATGAACTGGCTAGACAAAACGCTTCATGAAAAACAGCTGAATGATGTCCAAAAGAAGTGGAAATAAATCTCAACTCGTTTTATCTTCATGGTAAGATCTTATCTACAGAAGCATCAAACAAGATTTATGCATTTCGAGAATTCAAGAAAAACAGCGATAACAAAACGGTGCTGATATACAACTTTCATGGAGTTTGCGCATGAAAAACGTGTTTTCTAGGCACTTTAAATATCACACGAAGTCAAATTCTGGCTACCATAGGTACTGTTACTAACCTTCAAAAGGTACTGGAGGCGTCTTTATTCAAATTAATGCACTGCTCAATCATGACACCAATCCCAGCCAATAAAGTACGTCCCACTTCTTGTTTGGCAGGTCATGAACTTGCAGTACTAACCCGGACTGTAAGCTTAAAGTAAATCTCTTCTGTTAATTATGCCAAATATGTAGCTGCTGGGCAGACGAAGTTTTTGGAAAATCTCATACCACAATAACTTTCTATCTTAAGGGGTATAAGTACAAAGGAAGTTGCGATTTTAAGCAAACTCTGGAGTGAAATAAAGCAGTCTGCAGAGGTGGGATCTACTAACCTCTGCATTGGCAGAAATCAATGGAAGAAAAGTAGGTCCACCCGAAAGAAAAGGCGACTCAACTTTAGCGATACATTCCTATTTTAAAAAAGTTTAGTAAACTTTGCCCTTCTAAAATTGTCGAGTCTAGTGAAATTCATGGATTCATAGGCATGAACCTCAAGTGTCATTGGTGCATGTGCGAAAAGGTTCGTGCCATTATTTCCTTGCAAGCATTTAAAAGGAGGCAAAAAGGTTTTGTTGAGTTAAGGAGAAACAAATAACCCAAAAGACCAAGCAGGATAGATATCACACTAATTAAAAATAGTGGCATTTCTTTACATATGAACCGAAATGCCACTTGTTACCGAATACAAACCAAGTGATGCAGAAGTATTGCTGAATGGATTGGAGGGATATAAAGCCTCACCATTAGCTTGGATACGAATATGCTCAGCTCTTAACTTAATTGCACTACTGCACACTAATTGCTCCCAATCTAGTATGAAACTTCTTTTCGACTTTTCGCATGGGACAGGGAGTGAGGCTACCGAAGGGTAGGCTCTTCAAGAAGTCGTGAGAGAGATGACGCGATATAGGTAAAGCAAGAGAAAAACAGTGACCCAACTTGCTGACGGAGCTTACTATTGAATGAAAGCAACCTACCTCGCTGATTTCGTATGTGGAACCGGAATGATTAAATGAAGGGGTATCTTTTTTCCGGGTATAGAGATACCGGAATTGCAGTGGAGAGGTGCCCACACTCCAACCACCCGAATGGTCGAGGAGATAGGCTTGAGAGTGGAGCCCTCCAATATCAACGTCATGAGTGTGCAGAGATTACTTGGTGGTCTGAGACCATATCCCTCCAGGTTTAGAGTTGATTTTTCCACGTACATGAGGTGCCCACTACCCATACAAATTGTCACACTATTCACCGCAGATTCGTCCTCTCGTCCGCCTCCCCTAATGCTCCTGGAAAAGTACGATGATGTGTGCGTAAAAGCTCGCATCAGAGGTCTTAAGAAGTTTTGCAAATCCACAGTCCCAGTCGCTCCTTCAACCAATGTAAGGCCTTTTAAGGACAACCAGTTGATTATGAGTTCAGCTAGTGAGGCTGCTCGAACAATATCCCGCCGGTAAGAGTTGTACAGCGCTACGGGTGTGACAATGGTGCGAAGGAATTCAGCATAGTTCGGCCTAAATGATAAGAGGTAGGAATAGTTTTTCAGCTGTGGTTGATTTGCTTCTGACTCTGCAGAAATCAACAAGTCAGGGCATTCTGAGGTCGGACTGTGAAGAGTCTTAGTGATCAGAGAGAGAAGACGTCGTGCCTCAGCGCGAGAAAGCTCCCGGTTGTTGCAGTGGATAGGAATGATTAAGAGCGTAAAAAGGGGTATAGAAATAAATACACATTTTAGAGGAATATCCAATTTATCCGAAAGAAGGAGGGGCATTTGGCCGCAGTGAAGAAACTTCTATAGCGCAAAAAATTCCATGATTCGTGTCTGCAGTGATGTCATAATTGCTGCGTTTGAGCAGTTCTATGGCTCTTGCCCGGCTGATTTGGGAGAGGGGGATGGAGCCTGACTGAAAATTTCCGATTTTAGCTTAAATCCGCTAGGCCAATCGCCGCGTCTGCAAAAATGAGGGTAACCACGGCGACCAATGAAAGCGTGCCATCCCACGGCATGCCTCCTGAACTGGTCGATACGATGCCAACTGAAGGTGCGCACGTTCTAAGCCTTGCGCGCTGCCTGCCGACTGCTTGCTTGCACAGTCGTCCACGGTTCAGGCATCGTTTCGCCTCCATAAAGCCATTTCCCCCATTCATGAGCGCATTTTGCCACTTTAACTCGCACCTGCCCGCGTGTGTGCGACGATCAAAATGAGGACTCAAAGACGCCATCTAATTCACCATGGCTACGCCTAAGTCGGTGTCTGCATATTCGGTAAATGAATGCATTTAAGTAGGCACAACCAAAAATAAACCGCAGCCTTTCCAAATTCTTTTTTAAAAATTGCTTGGAGAATTTCACTTGTCGGAAAGATGCATGAGAGGAATCGTCCCTGCGCCGAAGAGGTGAACAATTAGTATTAGTTCAAGGTGAATCCAATATCAGGTAATAGGCCACCAATAACGGTAATGAAACAATAATTCTGATTTTGCCTCAATTTATCAGGCAAAATGCTCAAAAATATGATTGTTGGAAACTCAGCACTTGGTGGAGTAAGAGAACTGCGAAACGCCGTGGAAGCATTCCATAGTTATGAGTAAATCCTCTAGATAATTTACCTATTCTGACTAAAAATGTACGAAAAAGTCAAAGACGCTATGTTGAGGTAAAATTATTTCTACGCTACTGCTAATGTATCGTCTATGCCCTTCAAAGTGAATCAATGCTGAACATTGAAAGATTAAAGGTTTGAGTTTTCCTGAGGTCAACACCTGTGGCCTTCAATGTTGATGCTGGAACCGGAACAAACTGTCAAAAGCAATCAAAATATTCGGAAACAAAGAAAAAGCTGTCTTCGGGTTTGAGATGGCCTATCGTGGGTAGTATCATTAAACATGGCGGTGAATAGGGGCACACGTTCATGGATGCCGGTTAGGTGAACGGACCTTAAAAATTTCAAGGTAATAGGGGGGTTAAGACATGTTGTGGGGAGTTGGGTGTCCTTTTGGGAGAAATGCTACAAAAATATGGGGAAAATGAGGCAAGCTACTAGTGAGAAAATAGAAGTTTGAGTTATCTGAATTAAGAATTCAAAAAATAAGTATATGAGTAGGTGGGTCATGCAATGCACCAAAAGTGGCCCTTCCATTTAAAGATTGATTAATTACTTTTAAAGTAAGCAGCCATGAACCGACTGAGGGCGGGCGCCTTGCCTGACACTACTCGCAGGTCTGAGGGTTTGCACGCAAATGGAGTATTAAATGGCTTAACAAAGGGGTTGATGGTGCAAGTATTGCACCCAAAATGATACCTCCAAGTGTCCAATGCTTTAAATTTACACGTACCGGCATTACTAATAATAGAGGGTGTATGTGATACAAAGTAACTTGTTAACATGGTTAGCTCCTTTAAACACGAGTCCAGGAAGGGGATCGCATTTCATTTCATTTTGGTCGGCTGTAATCCGCTTGTTATCGCCCTGCAGTGCCTTGAGACTTCCTCCGCCCCAAGTGGTCTCTTTACCGAAACCAAGAGTTGAACAAACGACGCATTGCACTACTGATCGAAGATTGATGACCCCATTTTCATGGATTAGACGCCGGGAATGTGTTTGGTTTTATTCGTAATGGATACCTTTGTGTCGACATTCGAAAGCAGATGGAAGTTATGGTCGTAAGTGGAATTGTTTCACTGGTTTTTTAATAATTTGACTTGAAATGTGAATGGTCGCCTCACCTATTCCAAAATAACCCTCAAATTTACAAATTGGCAGATGTGCAATAGCTATTTTGGACATGACCATCTTAAAGCAATCTTCACGAATGGAAACTAGTGACTGAGGAGGCAAAATAAAGTCACACAGCACCACTTGAGGTGAGAGCATTGTTTGTTAAATCTCACCCCATACAATTTTGCAATAGCCAAACGATTGAAAACTGTCTTGAACGGATCGTCCAAACAAAAGCTATTTTAAAACTACAGCAAAAAATAGGATTAAAAACCAAAAGACCTATGAAAAAAACAAGCATTGGTACTAGATTTAAATGCAGGTTTTATGCAACTAAGAGACCGCCGTATTGTGAGCATTAAGGCTACACTCTGGACATAGATTTCCTGGTAGTTTCCAACAGCACTAGTAATCGCTTTGAAATGGCAAGGCGTCCATAAATGTCTCTTCGCTTTATTGCCCACCATCCAGATGGGAGTACGGACCCAGCCTTATTCAATGACCAACGCCAGCATAAGGGAGGCACGTCTGCTACCACTGGCCAATCAAGGAGGGGGCGGAGGGGGCGGAGGGGGGCGGAGGGGGAGCATTGGGCAGTGGAGAAACTGGCAAACGCATCTATCACGCATTCACGTACGCACGCAGATTTTAGCACAGCTAACACTTTGATGCAAGTAATTCAGGAACAGAGCAATAAATAAGGAAGAAATCAAGGATCATACTATCGATGCTTTGGTAATTCCAACCTTTGCGTATCCAACAAACAATCCAGTTGCAATGTTGTATCACGCCTATTATGCCGTTAGGCTTTGATAAGCATGTCGAATGACAACATTGGGATAGTCAGTTCAAGGTTATTGCAGTCTTTATTCCCTGAGCCAAGTCAGGGGAACGTATGTGATCCAAGCAGAGGTATTTCCCTTTTTCCACATTCCATAAAAAAAGCCTTCATAATGATACTTCCTAGGTTAATTGATGAACTTAAGTCGTCACAATTTGAGAGAACCATAGTACCTACCGTTTTTCATGTTCTGGCATAGTAACTATGGAGGTTTAGTCGTGCCAACGCGGCCCATAGGTCTTCAAAAGTTCTGTCTATTGAGTCCGTTGTCGGTCCTCCGCATTTTGCAGAGGAAGGTCGCATACCCCCAAATCTGGATTAGAGGTACAAATGAGAGATTTTTATGCATTTTTCCGAATCAGTACACGTGCCAGAAATGTGATGTGTTGGAGATTGCGTATTTAGGCGAAACAGCAAATTACCACTCTCGGTCCCTTTCCATGATCAAAGTGTACCGCAGTAATTTCTTCGATGCATTCGGTATTATTGACAGGGTACGATCAATAATTGGCAGTATAGACTTACCATTGCAGTAACGAGTTTGGGACAAAATACCTAGAACCTGACCCCTACCTCACCCCTGAAACTCTCACAACATCTTTACCTCAACAGCTGCAGAAATGGTTTACTTGACATCATGCATGGCAGTTTGAGAGGAAACTACATGGGTTGCGATCAGGAGGAGTGACGATGAACGGACACATTCCAGCTGCGATGGTACCGAAGTCTTTTACTGTCGCTTTAAGTTCACCGGTGTGGCAAAAAAGCACAGTTTCTCAACGGACTATTTAATGATGGTTCAGTGGGATAGCAGTCGTAACAGAATATTAAAAGTCCAAGGTTTGTACCAGGTTTACATGAAGCAGCAGCAGGACGATCCCTTTGGCTTAGGTTCCTAAAAGTTAGAGAAAAACAATAAAACTGGGCAGTTGATATCTAAAAAGTCTTGGTGCAAGAGTAAGTTGGACGATAAAAGAGACATATACAGCACTCATGCGCGCACTTAATGGCTAGAGTAGGTTTATCAGGTATAGAATAATTCCTTGCCTCATCCACAGATATCCATCTTTATTTTTAGAAATTATGATATACCCGGTTCCAGCATCCAAGGCGAATAATCCGAGGCTTAACTGCTACTTTGACTGGGCTTCAGAAGTAGTGTGCTTTAATTTACAGCCATTTACTATATTTTGTCGGATGAGTATTTTTTGCACCAACAGTTTTCGCTAAGATGGGCTGAGAAGTAGCATATAAGATTTACCAAATATTTTCCACGAAAATAGAGATATCATCCTATATTTTATGTGATAAATAGCTAGTATTTCAAGCAGAAAAGCTTCAGACTTGGGAGACGGGTCTGCTAGGGATGTATACAGCCCCAGACAAATTTTCGCCTTCAGGAGAGCTGGGTCACAGTCATTTCCTCCTGATTGGTCGATATCACGCATAGATGTACTTTAACTGTCACCATAATCACTCTAAGGCCAAGGTCATTTGTATAGTATTAGATCCACATGACTGATATAACCAAGTGACTTAAGTCTTCATGCTAGTACACACCTGCCGCACCTCCTTCGCTCACCAATTCACGTCGGTGAGGAGGATATATGCACCGAAGACTTATCATCTGGTCGAGATGATAAGCATTTACTAGAACGTGATGGGGGAAAGTCAATTAGGGTGTTGTGTTAAAAGCTTATTTATCAAATACCCACTCAAAATTTAAAGTCAACAATTATTATGTATCGATGCTGGTGTGCCTTAGTTTACTCTACTAAACTACCATCTCTTTCAGTGCCCCATTTAACACCGGTGTTCAGCACTTACAGAAAGAGGGAATAATATGTCTTCTAGTAAATAAAGCCCTCCAGAAACTAGACTCTGGTTAGGCATGTAGTCTAAGTTACCTCTAGAGTGTTACTTCAAATCGATGCATGAAGAGAAAGCCTGGTGGATTCCAATGCTGTTTAAGGGGAAGGAAGCTGTTGATTTGGTATTTTGAGGACTATCTGGTGTAGGGGTGGAGGAAGTTTCCAGCGCTTACCGGTGGGGGTGGTAGCGGTATGCCAAGTGCCTTAGCAGCACTCACACAGAAGACCTCGTTGACATCTTTTTGCCCGGATTTGGCAGAGGCCTCAAAGTACATGTAACCATTCTGAGTTGCGAAGCTACGAGCAGTCTCCGACTGCACCCGTCGCGTCATGTCTCCCTTCAGGCCAACCAGCACCTTCACGCCTTTTGCAGGCAGTCCGCCATTGATCCTACTAACCCAGGCTGAGAGGCCGTCGAAGGAATCTTGACTGCAGAAGAAAAAAGAGTGATAGGAATCCATTTAGCAGACTTTGAAATCGACAGATATTTAACACGCCGACCCGTCCGCCTAGCCGACTTGATCATTGCGATAATAAAGGAGCTTGTGTTTTGGTAACGTTGGGGAGATTACTGAAGCTGACCATAAGTACACAATTGTGATTGCGATCTACTTGCTACGAAAATATTTTTAAGCCTAAAAACCGACACAAAATCCATTTGAATCTCTCAGCAGGACCCGTCGCTATTTCAAAAATTCAACTGATAGCACCTATTGAGGCTCTCATCACTAGTCAAACCAGGTTAAGACATTTAAAAATTGGCGGTGGAGGTTAATAAAAATTGGCATATAGAATATGGGAAAGGAGAAACTAAATTCCTCGCTCCAATTTTTACACGAAATTGGATTAAAAAAACAACAGGCAAAACATATGGGCGCCTGAAACTTGTCAAGGGTTTCAATAAATGCACAGTCTCTTTCCCGCTCATTCAAATTAACTTTGAGGCGCTTCCGAAAGACGTGAATTTTCCATTCAAATAAATAGGCCTGACGTTGGAAAGAAAATAATCCTTTCATTTTATCAAAATCATTGCCTATTCAAGGAGGCAACCCGGAATTTCAAATGCAGAGCACCGGACTCGCCTCCAGTAGAGTAATTCAATCGTCAGACAGGCGGGCAACGAGTCTGGAACAGTCACACTGAGTTCGGAGTTTGCGCTGGTGGAGCAATGATATGCACCACCACTTCCTTCTCATTAGTCAAGACATTACCAATGTGATGCATTTTAGTGGTTTTATTGATAAATCTCAGCGATGGCATTCGTTTCCATTTTTCGGTTTCTGTCAGTAGGTGGAACAATTTTCAACGAACAATGCTTGAGTCAACGCAACGGAGCTGAGACAGTTCTGGTGTGGGGGCGTAAAGGCAGTAAAACAATTAATTTTTACTTAGTTACGTCGAAGCAGAGAATGGCCACTTCGATGCCGGCATAGACCCCCGCCGCCAACGATTGGTATTCAGGTGAACCCGGCTGAAAATAAGGAACAAATTCTAAGAAAGTAGCTGACGTTAGGCGTTTTTAACCACTACACAATAAACACGTAGTTAAAAATATTAGTGTTTCATTTTGAGGAAGAAAATTTTTTCTTGCACACCGTATAAGCATTGTCGAACAGAGGCAAAAAACAATACTAACTAAATAGGTGTAAACAAACCGTTTAAATGGTAGTTAATTGAATTGGTGAGTTTGATAAAAAGACAGAGGTGCTATGCAAAAGAATGAAGAAAACTTGGGATACGGGTTGGTTGAAGTTTTTAAATGAAGGCCAAAAAAACTAAGCAGAACGTGAGATCTACTCCCGGTGGGCCTCCAGGTACCTTAAAGCAACCAAAGCGATATCCTTATGTGAGCACAGCAAAAACGCTTCGATTTGGCTACTTCGCCATCAGAATATACGGGTGGTTTCTTCAGAGCATCGCTTGGGATTATCTGAACTTTGATAAGCTACAGTGTTGCAGCCATGAGAGGAAAGAGAAGTGAGTCCAAACGGCAATCCTACACTAGTAATACTTTGGAGCCTCTAATCATGGAGCCAGGAGAAGTGTTTTTTAAGCTGTGCCTTTAATTACCATTAATTCTGTTTTTTTCCTCAAATTCAATGCTTTGCTTAATTTTTTGGACTTTCTTCTCCCTATCCCAGGTTCTCTTTAGGTGCATTTTTTGTAAACGGCCTTACACCTTCATGTCAGAGGTGCAGTTTGCGTTTAAGCAGATACTAATTACGGCCTCTTCATTTCGAAAACACTTTTTAGATATACTAATAACTTTGTAGAAACAATAAAGCGACAATTAAACTGGTAGATTAGTGGTTAACTCGTACTCACCACATCGTAGATTGAGAATTTGACAGTGTTTCCATAGACGTCTGCGCTGCCTATGGGCATGTTGAGAAACGTGGATGTGGTGGTATTCTGGAACTTCTTATCAATGAACCGACCCACAAATGCGGTCTTCCCGACGTCTAGTTAAAGGTTCATAACAAACAAACGACACATCAACAAGGTAAGCATTTCGCCTTGGAATGCCTCTTTTATTGTGGTAGATATGACCATCACCCACTTCACTCCCTTATTCCCGCTACGGCTTTTGTATCATATAAATCCCAAAAATGTTTTCATGTATGGTTGGACATTATGCGCTTCTGATTATTCGCTACTTCGAGTTGCATCTCAATACTTTGACTAATAACGTCGCATTTCATTGCTAAACTACGCACAGAAAACACTCGGACCTATTCTATTGCCGATAAAATGTGACACGTGTAGGGTGAGGGGAAAGGAAACTCCCGTGCCAATCAAAGTAGACTTAAAAATCCATCAAATATGTACGATTGTTCACACGCAAAGTGAAAGAATAAGTTCTAGTAAAGTGTAGCAATTTTCCACGACGTTTTCATGCTTATTTGACCAAATGGAGGACGTTGGTGCTTCACATGCTTGCGTCTGTGATAAATTAATGCATCCAGGTAATAAGCCATGCCTGCTGCTTTGGTTTAAGTCAAGGGCCTAATGGTAGCTTAGGGTGTTGTCTCAACAGTGCACCACCAATGGCGTTTCTGTTGGCGTACAACAGTACATGCGCTGCGAATTGCATAATCTTCTGTTTTGCGCATTGAGTTATTGTAATCGACCGGACTTGGATTACTGACCTGAAAGAACCTCGCTAATCTCCAATCATGTCGTTGCGTAAGCAATTAATGAGCATGTTGACGATTTTTTGCCCTTTGCTTACTGACTGGTGCATTGAAATTCCTAAACAACTTATCATCTCTCGTGTTCCATTCCTTCACAAGACTAAGTCCATTTGACGCTGTAAACCGGTGGAGTTATAAGTACAGAAGAAAAAGTGTTCATTTGTAGTTTGGTTTCATTGACGTCACACCAGTCACCCATGATACCAATCGGATCCGGCAGTGTTTTTGAAAATCCATTAAGTTTTTGAAGGTCAGATTACACTCTGTAGGCACAAACACACATTCCACTGATTTGTTTCACTAATGTCAGACCTTATTTTATCCTTGAAACTCAACAAGAAACTATGCATAAGCTGAGTTACTGGCTTGGATTATTTTTAAGACGCTATTTTTAGGTGTTTTTATGGGAAGTAATGTGAAATCAGGTAAAATATTGACACAAATACGCATCACACATCATTTTCTTCGAGCAGAACAGATAAGGAAACAGTATCTCTCAAGATGAACACGCAAATCCAATAGAATTAAACAGCACTAAACTGAGTATAGAGGAGGTATGATTGTGTCATTTTTGGATCAGCCGGCCAGCAGCCTAGATCCTTAAATTTGTCCACTTTTTGTGCCTACGGTAAGTAGTGGATGCAAAAGACAAGGCCTGTCGATATGAAATAACTCTGGTATTTAGAGTGAAATGGAGATGCGAAAGTGCATACCCTTGTCGCCGAAGATCCCAACGTTAACGGTTTTTCCCTCGTCCATTTGCCCGTTTCGACTGTGCCTGCTTTGTCGTAGGTGCTGAGTGATGCTGAAGCAAGCGCCTTATATTGCAGAAGGCCTCCCTCTCTTTGAACGGCACCATCGTCACTCACGCGTAGTTGTGTGTGTGTAAGCGCGCCTGGCAGGATTTGGCATCACCGCTCAGTGGTTCTCGGTGCCATTGGGTGAGTGAGTGAGTAAGCTGGTATGTATACGTGTGGTGAGGGTGGTATGCAAATGCTCGGGTTACACCATGTGTGCTGTCTTACAAAGCGACTTGCATACTCAAAAGCATCAATATCGTCGCTTTGAAACCACCCTCCAATTTCTTTCAAGTACCCAATTGCAACCACAACTGCCATGATATGCGGCATTGCTATTCAGGAGCTTTAAATTATTAAGCATTTTTCTGAAAACTGGTACCTACTATTTAGTATCTGACCCTTGCCAGAAAAAGGCTTAAACTCGAAATCGACACGTGAAAGTGTCGAAGTGATATAATGCCTCCGATTGGAATGAGTAATTCATTTTCTCAGTATCGCTAAATGTGGTACGGGCTTACATTTATTGCGCACAGTCATGCATCGAAAGGGTTTTTTCTTTTGGATCAAAAACACTACTGATATCTAGGTGCCAAGAATTTTAAAAGAAACCAAGGCAATTTCATGAAGAAAAAGTTAAAAATGAAGTAAAACAATTAACGTAGCTCCTTGACAATTTGTTTAACTACTTGTTTGATAACTCAGGCGCTCAATTACTTCTGCTTGGCGGCCTGGTGTCGACATGGTGGTTATCTCAGTTCTTCTGCGAGTCAGCGAGATACCTCCTACCATACTATCATGACACTTTATCGGCCTCGGGCCAGCTCCGGAGCGCTATATTGGTGGCACCAGCAAACGAACTCGATCTCAAAGTATGGCTACCTTGACTTCTACAGCTGATTTATAAACCCTAAAGTGGCAGAGAATGAACACCTGACGCTGGAGAGAAAACTTGTAAAAAAACCTAGCAAAAAGGTTGGAAATGACGCCCACCTTCAACAACCACTTAAGTCGCGTGTTCTACGAGGGTACTATTAACAGCTGTAGCGTCGCTAGGTGCGAATCAGATGGGGAAATTCATTGCAAAGCTGTCTTCGGGAACTGCGTAAAGATTTCAGCTATTCAAATACTCGATAGATCCTCCACCTCTCTACTAGTATAGTTGAACTCGGGTATGTCGATACGACTAGATAACATTGAAGTAGGGCCAAAGTGGCGAGGAGTGTAGGCGCAAGGCACGTCAGCAGTACACCTTCTGCCATATTACAATGACTCATTAAAGCTTTGGGGAAGACTTGGGCCATTACAGTTACACATAGTGTTAAAATGCGTGCAATAAAAAAGCTCTTTAAAAATAGCAAAGTGGTACTTTCGAAAGAAGAGCATTGACACGTTCGAATGGGTGTGTGCAAAAGTAATTCCATAATTGTAAATGCTTAAATCCAAACTGGTCACCGCGTCATTTCAGAACAACCTTATCCTTTTTTGCAATCTTTTAGGGGATAATTAAACTAACATGTGAAGGGACGCAAACATGGATGGATATACTGAAATAAATTTTAAGTCCTGAAAATTTCGATAGCGTATATTCTGGCACCCTTACGAATCATCGCAATGAACCCGCAATCTTGAATTATTTATCAGGACAGAAAAACTGTAACCCTCTTCAGGAGACTTTGTGCTGATCTGTCAACAATATGTATTATGTTAGTTAGTTTTAAGCCATTATTAAAGAGTAACTAGTAAGCTTGCAGTGGCATCAGTGTGGGACGCAAAGTACGCCAACTAGCCAACAAATAATTCGCACTCAGGTGTTCTCTCAGCTTTGCCAAAGCGATCCAAGGAAATTAAACTTTTTACTAACAAATGCACAGTAGCAACATCTTATCCGTCTGGACGCTCTGGTTCGACGTTGATCACACAAGTTCGTGCAGGCAAAACTATTTTTGACATCACTGACAGCCAAAGCCATGCAAATGTACTTACATTTTGGATGTGACGACAAGTGTTTATTTCACTCTTTCCGATTCGAAAATTCGAAGCAGAAACGGTCTTTACTCCCTCGAGAACCACCAGAGAAAAATAGTTTAGAGTTTTAAATTTAATAGAGTTCTAGAGGCCTTATGTAGAAAAAAAATCAGTTCCAGGATAACTTTAAAGCACTGACCAACTTATGCACACATAATTGCGGCTAAACTTACTGCCTCCATTCTCTGTGGCAATGGTGAAGTGTATTTGGCATTGGCCACTAAAAAAACACACTAAAATACCGCGCACGGATAGGCGAGATTTTGGATTTTGATACAATCAGATAAATCCAAACCAGTCCACGATAGAAGTTCGCAACACTTTTACTGAGCACAATTGAGCGGAAGTCCCAACTAAAGCTTACCATCATACGTGAGTTTATGAAAGTTCAACTATTTTCCTTTGCAGTTTCGTGTACTAAAGAAAGTACTTAATAGCATTGATGGAAAACAGCAGAGTCAATATCTATGGGTAAAAGCATCAAATCAGTTAGAGGCATCACTTATCATCACATACTTAAGTACAAAAGTAACTCCATTAGACTATCCAAATTCCTGTAGTCTGTAATGCTGAAAGGTTCTGCATCCCTGTTAAACAACCGTGTGCGAAGGTCCGGATCAGCACACCGTCTATCAAATGCGAGCAAAAAATCTCCGGCCAGCAAGGGCGAAAGTAGGTCATCCAAGGATGAAGTTCAATCATGCGTACATAAATGCATTTTTAAGTGTGTCTTAAGCAAAGCACTTGGTAATGTGAGAAATCTGTGTGGGCTTTTGGCAAGCTACAAAACATGAGACACGAACGAGACAGGCGCACAAGACCAGCACTCTCCAGCTGAATGCAGTAGCGTGGTCTCTGACCGGATTAAGAACCAAAAACATTGAGAAAAGTGCGCGGAGAACTTATTCGTTCACTTCCCCTCCAAAAAAGTTAATGGCTAGGCAAGTATCTTTTGGGTGGAGATGAGCACACTGCCGCGTTCATTTAAAAACATTCGGACAGGATTAATGGAAGAGTGTGAAACTAATTACGTGATTATGTAACAAGCACAAATTTAATTTCTCCTTCGCCCACTGAAGCATAAAATTTCCGCTTGATCTCCCACAAATGTCGTGTGGCAGTCTTTTAGAACTTTTGGCAAATTTCCTTTCTTGTTTAATGTTAATCAACTGCAGCATTGATCCTGAGTCCAGAATTTCTACCACTGAAACAGACGAGAAACCTCATGACCTTAGTGAGGCAGCCCTCACTAAGAGCCATGCATGGGAGGCAAGATACAGTTGAATAGAACTGTAATTAATCCTTGTAAATATTTTTCAAAGCGACGAGGAAATGGCGACACAAGATACTGCAGGAGTCAAGCAATAAAACTGGCAATAACATTTCAAGGAAAAGAGCGAACGCACTAAGGAGGCATCAATATGGTTATCAGAAGACCCATAAATGGCGCACCAAGGTAGAAATTAGTTGGAATGAAAGCAGAGCACATTACCACGGCCAAACTTTATCCCCGGTATTGTTCTGAGCCATGCCCTATGCCCTCTTCTTTCACCTTCATGCATACCTGCAAACGTACGACATTGTCCACGGGATCAGCCACCTCTCAACAATCAAAAGCCACTCTAATCGTAGCATGCAAAATATGCAGTCAAAAAGTGCAAAGACATTAACCAACGCACGATCCCTTTGGCGCCAGTTCAAAGGTGCATCATTAAAAGTGAGACCTTAACATAGCAGCGATGCTTTCCTGCATGTTATGGCAAGAGACATTACATCCACCTCTCTGATTAACAGTTACTGAATGATAAAGACGCCGACTTCCTTGGCTAGATTTATATATGGCTACCGCTTGAGCACCCACACCCAGTGGCATTAATCACCGTCATTTAAAAATATCTTGCCTAGAACAAGCTGCCTTCCCTGAATTCATTAAGCACGATTAGACTTTCATATTTGCAATGCGTTGATCGACGTGCTCAGTTGCAGGATTTTATTCGTCAAAGTAAAACTCCGTTCAAAAGTCTGCATTGATGCGTATGTTTTCACCAGTTCATCCTATCTTTAATGAGGGGGAAAAACACAAGGATACAAGAACCCAAATGCAAGCATCACCCAGCTGCTCAACTGGCGAAGGAGAAATCAACAAAACTATGCACCCAACCAGATGAACCAATGGAAAATAGGTAGCTCAAAATTGCCCGGAGTTGGACGACATGTACATCTCAAAGTTCACACGCGGCCATACAATAGCTTTTTGATCCCCGCTTTGTACAACGCGCGCGTACGCTAGGCGCACCCGACGAATTTGCTCCAAGGTTTAATAGCTTCGGCGATAAAAACCATCACCTCTCACGACAATAAGATTAATAATATAGAACATGTTCACTTAAGCTTAACTATCAAAACTTCTTAACTTGGTGATGTACGTGGAGCTTCAGAACAATTTGTACGCATTTACGACGGGTGCAAAGCAGTCCTAAAAAAAATAGCCCAACTCCAGAAGCAATGTTTATCATACCTGTGCTACACAACAATACGGTACAACAGCAACCTCAGTAACGACTGGCGTTGGGACTAAACAATCACTAGAGGCATCTTTGCCTCTTAGTGAGACCATACATAAACCCAAACATGCACTTCCTAGTCCCACTCATTAAAATGCAAGAGCTACTGGTGCATACCAACTACACCCCCTTCATTTGCATCCGAAATTGAAACCTGCAGTTGGCACAATGGCCGATGCAGTCCATACGAAGCAACGGCCGCCTCGAGAAGTGGCAGATTTGATTGGGATAGGAAAGGTGCCCCATACCAAATGGACCCATTCAGAGAATCATGTAATATGAATCGACAGAATTAAACAAGTGTCTCCTTAAACCCAATTCTAGGTGGTTACAAATGGCAATCCGCGACCACTGACAGATGTTTAATCAGGTATAAGCGACACCGAGCCTCCAAGTCAGACAGGAACTGCAAAACTCGTCATGACTGGAAAATGCCGTTCAAACCAGAAGCAAAGGGCCCGTGAGCCCCCGTGACCGAACTCATGGTGGTCTAACTGACAAGATCACAGAACTAAAGTACAAAATACAAACCCAAAGGTTGAGTATTGCTTCACCGTAAGTTATGGTAGTCTGCACCAACCCCTGCCAAGTGGTGCCTGTCGGATGAGTAAATTCATGGCAAACACGATCAGCGCAACGGCGCGTCGCGCACTGAGACAGAAACGACTCGACCCACTGAAGCATAGCTGCTGCACCCAAAAATATGAGAATGCGAAATTCCGCAAAAGCATCACCATACAGAACGACACGGCTAGATTAAACGAAGGCACAACCACTACAGGGAATCCCCTCAAGAAGTCAACCGTGATCGTCTAACTAGGTCTGGGAGTGTGCACTTGATTCTGATGGACAAATGTATATATACATACATGCAGCATGCGAACCACGCACATAAGCATTTACACTTGAAGGGAGCGCGTAAAAAGCAGACAATGAAAGACGAGTCGGAACTCTAATGCAGGTGGAGAAGATAATGAGACCAATTTTGAAACGCCAAACAACCCTAAGTATTGCTCTCCGTTGGGGGAGACGAAGAGGGGGGAGGAGGAGGAGCTTCACCGACTTCCGCATTATTGGAGGAAGTATCTTCAGCCGTGTTTACCGAACCACGAAATTCTAATATATCAATAGCTTGTTGAATCTCCCGCACTGCTGCTCGCCTTGCTGCACGAACGTTGTCCTGACCGTCTACGCCGATACCATCCAGTTCCAGGATAAGCACTTCCAAGGTCTCCATCAGTCGCAAATAATTTTTATCACCTACAATACCTAGGAAAGGGGCCAAAACTACAGTTAATTAATGCTTCCCAGTCAGCAGCGGGTTAAGAATACCGCATCCGTTTATCGACTAAACAATAATAAAAGGCAAAATCGTGCACCATTCCTAAAAATGCGGCAGACGAGGTAAGCGGCGTGACAATGACGGGACGAGATTCAGTAAACTGGACAAATGAGTCCACCAACGTCCAGATGACAAAATCAACCAGAACTACTATTGCGTAAAATGAACATACGCATAGCTTGAGGGTGAGCCAAGATTGGGAGGAGAACATCAAGGCAGTACATGGGGTGCAACCTCAGGTTCTTTATATCTGTAAATAAATCAGGACCGGTTCCCTCTCGAAACATCGAATTTACAATTTCAGCTTGTCACACAAATCAAGTCTCCACCACCATACACTAGGAGTATTCACAAAAAACCTAAGCTCTACAAACCTAAGAGTAGGAAAGTGCCAACATTTCCAATAGTCGAGATATGAAGTGAAATGAATCATTTAAAAGGCAACATACAAGTAAACAGTGGAAAAAGCCAAATTACCCTTAAACACATCCACCTCCTCGATCACGGGCCTAGCTCTCTCAAGAACCTTGGTGATGAGTGAAAGATCGCTATCACCCTCCTCGAGCTTCTCTTGAATATTTGACGGCTAATGAATGCAGTAAAAAAAGAATAAACATTTACCTGAGTTGGTTCTTCAGAAGATGCTGAACCCTGCACGACCGAAGGAGTGGGAATTCTGGAGCTAGTTTCAGCAGAAGCAGAAGTTGGCTGAAATTGGCTGCGTGCATTCTTGACATTGGGGATAGGCTGCTTGTTAATGGCAATAGGCGTAGGCTGATGACCGTTCAAGACAACTTGAGGCTGTGAATGGGCCGGTCGATATATAAGCTTATTAACTGGGTGTTGCCACTGTGTGCGTTGATTTTTATGATCTATGAAGTAGTAGGTTTGCGTTGTCTCATCTAGACGCATCTCCCAGCCATCAGGTATGGGATCAACTTGAGGTACCGACATATAGAGACCGCTCGACGAAATAGAATCCACAGCAATTAGCGCGAAGCCCTGACCAAATTTAGTGTATTTGACCAATCAGATAGCAGAGGTCGTAAAGTCAGTGTTATTATTTCATCATTATTTAAAAAAACTATTCTTTATGATTCTCACTCATTCTTGGTGATGGAAAAGACTAAGTTGTTTGTCTCCAAAGTCGTTTGACAAAGATTCTTGCGTCCACTGTTTTTGTAGTAACTGTGCGGATTTTGCCGTAATTTGAAGCGAAATCTGTTGATCCTTTTACAAACTATACATTAAATACATAAGTATGTTTTCACTTACACAGCGCTACTATGGCGTCGGATAATTTGCATCGATCGTTTCCTTTTCCGCCTTAACTTTCGCCCTTAGCACTCCCTTTGGCTAATCTGCTGAGTTAGCCATCGAATTGTAGTTGAGGCTAGAAGGAGGCAATTGTTTAGCCTCCTGTCGCCTGAAGGGCAGCTAGTTTCAAATATCATGTTGTCTTAGGGCGGTTCCACTACGTCTGGCGTTGAGTCCATTTAGAATAGTTCTTGGGGCGTGCGAATGGCCTGACTTTCCACTGCCTAGAACAGATTCATGCTCTATAAAGAGGTAATTTTGCAAGTTAATCTATTGGCAGGAGTGCTAGCCCAGAAGGCATCCCATTTAATATAACGGCATGATCAAAAGCAGCTCTACAGCCCCAATCCTACTCATCTATCCAATCTGGTCGCATTGTCATTTTAGTGCGTCCCGCCCATCTGGCAATGTTCTCTTCAGTTATTGGAGGAGTAGAGGTGTTATCAGTTATCTACTTAAATTGTATCACCATATAAGTGCTGCAGACCCTGGGCGCTTTTCTAGAAAACCTCCTTAATGAAACTCAATGAAGGAACCTGTCCACAATGGCAAGTCAACGGTTCAGTAAAAAAACCAGAGAGCAAAACGATTATAAACCGTCTTCGGGAATAGTCGCTGTTGAGTTCGCTCTTAAAAAAAAGTGTTGGGGATTCCTTTAATTTTGAAACAACGTACTACTTTAGTTTGCTAAGTGTTTCGATCGACTGCCAAACACCGAACATCTTGAGAGTCGTGCTCCTCCTCAGGTCATCCTGATTGATTCACATCAAGCAGAGCCGTACTTGAACTGTATCGACAACCACTTGAACGCCGAGGTCGGACGGTCAATACTACTATGAACAATTGCAATCAGCACCACCATGAAGTTCACCCAATCAGTCTGCTTGCTGGCCACTGGGCACGTACGCCAACTTATTACGTTGGTAGTTAATGTATCTCCTCTCAAGTCTTGATCCGTTGGCTATTTCGTTGGATGCACAACACTGCTCAAGCAATTTGCACATACTAATCAGTTTATAAGACATTGTGCGCACAGAGGAGGCAACTAATGGCATGTTCATTGAAAGCTAATTCCACTGCTTTATGATTAATTGGCTTCCCTACTTGCCAGTAGTTTTGGGTTAAGATCGCGGGAGAGCGGAACTCAAAGCGACGGTAACAATAACACATAACACTGGAGGGCGGAGGAAGAGGCCTTGCGCTGACAGGAACGAGATCCAAGGCTTAGCTTCGTTCTTCCTCCGATGAGGCTTCAGGAATAGTGAAGACGGTGAACTGTATAGAAAGAACAAGGAACAAGCAATAATACTTTATGAACCACAGAGGCGAAGAAACATCCGTTCGCCTTTTTGTCCATTTTTCCACCAGCATGTCGAGAGCCTAAAGGAATTGAGTGGCTCCATTGATGCGAGATTAACAGTCGAATCACGATTGTCTGAGAGAGTCGTGAATTGGCAGGGATTCAACCAAGGATCGAATGTGACTACATGTTTGAGAGTTCGATGATCAGACTCAACACCGGATAACAGTTGCGAAAGTCGTCTTGCACTGGAGGTCTCTGAGTGCTGCAGTACCGCCGTCATGATAGTACCATAGAATTTTTTGGTCCTGACGGGGTGAGTAATATGAAACAATTTCCTCCGGTAATTTGGAAATGAAAAGGAATATCGTAAGCCGTGTTATCATATTCTTGAAGCGAAGGTATACCCAAGAATTCGGCAAGTTAAACGCTGCAAACTGCAGTGGTGACAATCCCCCAACTAAGAGTAGGTGACAAACCTTTGACGTCTTAGACACTGAGTATACAAACCTGGCAACGGACCACACCAGTCAGCTTAATTCATGGCACTTCAATAAACATTTCTGGATCTTCACCAAATGAACAACTTTGTGTGGAGGAGTTGAAAAGCTTTACAGAGATGACAATAACGAAACCCCGTCGTGTTAAAGTCAATCGGAAATTGCTAGTAGCAGCGCTCTGCCAGTCCACCATTACGAGCGCCCAAAAAATTCCAATCATCAAAACTCAGAACTTTATTTCCATTCACACATTGATGATTAGCAAAATACACAAGATTTGTTGTCACTCATTATATATTTCAAAGGGGATTACGGTGAATGCAATAAAGGTAAAATATATGTTATCAAAATAGCAATGCAGTTCCCAAAAGAATGCTCAATTTTCTACTTCCAATATTCTCCGCAACCACAACGACTCCCTTAACAGCAAGCATAAAAACGAAGCCAGATGAGGATTACAAGTACTTAGCAAGCATGTCTCTTTCTTGCATTTCTAGTCTTCACAACAGTAGAGGGCAAGACGATGTTGTTGTTCTTGATGAAGGAGAAGGCAGCTTTCTGCAAATGCTGGAGATCGCTTTCAAAACGCTGGAGTCGTTTCTGCACCTCCTCCTCGAAGAGAGAGGCGAATTTACCACGGAAACGGGCGCACTCTACTTCAATCACCGCCTGGCGTGGCGACTTCTCATAACCCCCGCCGTGCTCCTCCACTAGGCGCACAAAGGCGCAGTCAGGGCAACGCGCCTTATGCTCTACCATGGGATCCTCCTACAAGCAACAGCAAAACCTCTAGCAGCAGTTGACGCATCCAGCTTAAAGACAATTTCAGGAATTTGTAATAATTAACTGATCTGGTGCAGGAAAAAAAGGTTTGGCGGACAGTAAGAAATGTGAAAATTTGAAACTAGTAAAGATTAGCCAAACAAATCGAGATCTCATGAAATTGAAGAACATCATAACCTGTGACAATTGACAAGAGGTGAAGTATGTCCCAAGGAAAGTTGATGTCACCAAAATGCCATGATAACATAAGCGGTTAATAGTGAACTGAGAAAAAACAATTTAGTTCGACGAGTTGGAAAATCCTTAAAGGTATTTACACACCCCCGATTGTTCACTATAAAGTTCTACAAAGTAGACATCAGTGTCTGCAGCTTGGGACTCTCCCACAAACAAGTCCATAGAGCAAACTTATAGAAAGTCCTAAACCACTTCTGGTTTTTGAGCGGACATGTGGATATTTGGGAGTCCGCTGCCATCTTCTGTTATACGAACGAAGCAAAATTGGCGCATTAAACTAGTTAAGTGTCACAAAGTGACTGAAAATTGCTACCATTTTAATGAGGCACGCCGCAACCTGGAGGAATTCGCTCCTCATGGTAGTGAGTAGGAAATAAGTGTAAAAATCGCCAATTAATGCTAGTAATGAAGACTCCCTCTATGGTATTTTTGTTTATTCCAAATAGAGCACATCAATTTCATTTCTAAAAGAAAAACTGGACAAGATGTGGTAAGTTTCACACTGTTCCAATGCCTCGCGGTGGCAAATAACATACTTCAGTGTTCAGAGGACCGCTTGACATCACTCAAGTAAATATGCTAATACGGTGCGAAAATGTGCATGGGAATTCTGACTCGACTGTTGAGGTTAGATGTTCCACTATTTTTCAGCTGACAAGCTAAAAACCAATAGCGCGCATTGAGCAGCATCAAAAGCAAAAATGAAAACACCTAAAAGCATTCAGTGTGCAAGGAGAAGAAATGTAAGTGTCATGAATTTGAAACACTTCAAACTCACGTCGGGAGCCCATCCATAAAAGAATTTGTGGCAAACGAAACACTGGACTGAATCCTCCGACACATCAGGCCGGTGATAAAATCCAGCGTCAGCTAGGGTTTGGGGGATGCATTTGTCTTTGGGGCGCGTGAAAGGCCACTTCTTAAAAGTAGCAATGCGACCGGGGGCAAGAGCTAAAGGATCTCCAAGAAAGGAGGACGACATCTAGACAGAATAAAAAATGAGGCCATTACACAAAATAGTTAAAACCTGATGGTAAAAGATAATTTCATAACTATCAACGGAGCCCATTCTCCCATAGCTACGATTATTCAAGTGACAAGTAACCGCCACAGGGGTAACCAAATACAGAAACAGAGCGTCTCAAGGTGAACGGCAAAGCCTGAAAGCTGTTGAGTATCATCCATTTAAAATACCCAAAAAGTTGCAGGAAAGGATAGATAGACCTTACAGCAAAGTGCAGTTGAAATTCGTTGTTGGATAGTCCTATCTATATCAATGCAATCAAACAATACTTGCCAATTTCTGGTATTTGTGTGGAATGTAGGAGATAAAATGGTTTCTAAGAGGGCAATATTATTAATTTAAAATTAATAATCGAATTGTTGAATATGTATTACCTTAAATCTGGAGTAGCTCTTATAACTTGTAAAGGGTCACATTTACAATTTTCATCACCTGCAAGCTCCCATCTCTCGATCATGGCACCATATTTGTAATATAGTACTGCAGGCCTTTTGGGAGACAAAAGAAGGGATCACCATTTATAGCAGTATTCATTCAACAACCAGAACAGTCCGGGGCTGCTGGCATGGCCCAGGGGAAAGGCCACTTGGTAGCAGTATAATGGTCGAGACCTTTTGCCATTATAAGGAGTAAGACAGCAAAGTACCGTTGCAATGAATGCCTGACTGATTTTACTACTTAGGTGACAAACGGTTAAACTGCTCTAGCTTTATAGCCAAGCTTACTCTGCTATCCTCTAAAGGCACTCCAACACCAATATCCTTTAAATCCAGACAATTTATAGACTTCCCTCTGTACAAAGTGCACAACTTCTCAGCATTACTAATTTTCCAGATATCGGGTCTAAAGTTGGAAGTAGAAAAACTGAGTTTGTCAAAATATTTCTTTTCGTTATTTCCGACCACTTGCGGGCTCTACTGGCATACAATGCTATCAGTTTTTACTATTCCAAAACTCGATGACGCCACGTTCTCAGGTAATAAAAGCTTTAGCGACAGTGAGTAATGCTGCAAATTTTTCCATTGTTTTTACTACCTTAATTCTATGTATGCATATGTATTTCTAAAGATATGTATTTAGCGCCCCTAGACTTCCATGGAGACGAAAGAGGGCATACTATTCGGGTGGGGTGACTATTAACAACTCGAGAAGGGGCTTGTTGTTAGTGCTATGGTTTAGAGATCCGGACGCCTGGCAAGGGTACAGTAGCTGGGAACTAAATTGGAGGTCGAAAGCTAAACTAACAACCTACGTTTTACATAGTCTCACTTCTTTTTATCATCGATCTCAGTGCTTTAATCGGTCAAATCTCTCGCATTAGCTATCACAACGTAATCGGCTCTAGAAGAAAGCATTCAAGATCCAATCAGCGAAGTTCCATGGTACTGAGGAGATACTTCATCGCAACGCCACTAATTCCTCCTGACAATTTTACTGGATCTGTGAGTTTCGTTCTCTAAAGATTTTTACGGAGGCAAAGGAACGTGCTGACTATCACCCGCGTTAGTCGTCAGTTGGGAACACTGGCCTTAATGTAGAGTCGTAATGATAAAAGACTGCTTCTACTACAGTTTAATAGAATAGGGTTCGGCGGCTAATCCACCTTGTCACATTTCGCTCACTTTGAATCCACCTGGCTATATCTATGTGGTTCTTATCATCAAACAGGAATGCAGTGGAGGTATCGTGTTTTTACGCATTTGATAGCTTCAGAGAGGCACGGTATCCAACTTCGTCAGAAACGTTCCCACATGTTTAACGGGTAGTGCTAATAGCACTTCTGCAGGTCAGGGTGCTGGAGTAATTATTAAAGATGAGCGTCTTTTTAGACTTGTTGTAAGTTCTCGCAAACTCGTCACCTCTACTAGGGTTTATCACCCAGCAGTAGAAATAGGGCTAGGTGCTCTTTAAGAGCGGCCTTACTTTCCTCCACCACTAGCTTAGGGCTCCGAAGCTTTCGTGAAGGCGTAGGAAGCCGTAATACATAGCCAGGACATGCACTGTCGACATGCAGAGAGGATTGGGGCTACTAGCCTAAGTCGAGGGTCCGACCTCCAGGGAAGAGTACAATGGTGGGGATTATGCGTTGCTCTGTTACTCATTTGAAGGTTATATATATAATTAATGCACCTATAAATGCTTTCTGCGGTAGAGATGCATAAATTTTACACATCATCTTTTGGAAGTTCCGGTTAATTAACTTCTATTGCGACATTCACTTTTTCTGTAACTGAAAGTGAATTTGGAGAATTAGACAGATAAAATCTCTACAAAGAAGATTGCGAAAAGCGTTGCAATTCTAGAAATCATTGTCCGACTGGCAAGTTTAACCATAGTTATCGCAAAATGCTGCCATTTAGCCATCGCATTTCGTGATTTTGAGTAATTTGTGCGGGAGCACATCAAGCCGACCTTAAAGCGTTCACATTGTGAAGGTGCTCCAGGAGATTATGAGTCTTTCCGTAGCAAAATTTGGAAACGGAAGGAGGAGTGTGTGTGCGTGTGTGTGCATATGAATATGTTCTCCTAATCTACTTTGGATGTATGGATTTTGATAAAAAGCCACCCACTTGGCAGTATCTTCGATTGGGAGTTTGGAGTTTTGCAGTGAAGGGATCGAAAGCTGATTATGCCATTGTGATAAGGCTTCTAGCATAATTACTGCTTCAACTAGATCACATTTGTGATAGCATCAATCCTTTCCAAAAGTATGATGGCTTTAATTTGCTGTTTGGAAAATGGCTCTGCCAGAGAGAAGTCTAAAAAGTATAATTTTTGCATTATAGTGGGGGATAATTGCTGTAGTCATGATTACAAGCAATGCAGCGATTTATTTAACGCAGCGTTTACTTTGTTCAGCTATCGCACGCTTTCGTAGGGACATTTGTCAAGCAAAATGGCGGATGCAGAGGTAATCATGTAGCAGTATGAGTCGAGGATGCAGACTATGACAAGAGCCATTGAGGTACTAACTACCGAACGGTCAGTTCGAACTGTTAAAGCGGAATGAGCATTGTCAGGACCTTTGAGATCACGTGAGGTGCATTGAACATGTAATTACAGAACCTCAGATGAGTGAGGGCATGACCTCTACTGAACACTAACAAAAGTAGCACCTGAGATGACAAGGCTTCAAAATGCGGCCCTCTGTATAACCTTCACCTCCACAGCCTTATAATCTTGAGGTTAATAATTTATTTCTTTTGGTGTCGTAAAGCCTATAGGGTTGAAAATTAGCCAAAAGTTGCAATTGAAGCTCTCTTAAAGGTGGAGATAGTGCTGCAGCATTCATCACAAAGACGATTTCCCATGGTTGCTTTATGGTGGACAGAATTGTGTAAGTGTAAAAAAAGGTTGCCAATTCTCCGCTGGCGTATTGGCTGCAATCTTTCATCTAACCTTTCCTTAATATGGTGGTACGGCATGTACACCACGTCCAAAGTTGTACGGGCAGGTCTTTGATCCGACAAACGTGCAAGAGCGAAACTATAAACGGGTGAAACTAATCATTAACTGTTGACTGCCTTTAATTTCGCCTCCAATGCTTCGCTGTTTCACGTTTACCACTGCACATTCAATGGCTATATTCCCTATCAAGTCTTTATGCGGAATCGCTAGTGACTGACATAGTTATGTCCTCACGATGCAGTGAAGTGAAGCAACGTGGAATATATCTGGGTCTTACAGAAGGTGAAAGCCTCATAGGTCAGCGAGGAATTTTCATACTAATCCATCAGTGAATTTATCTTCTTGATGAATGACCTGCATTGCCAGCTGGTGGAGGTCTGGACCCATTTATTCAGTCACAGCCTCTACTTTGTCACTTTAACCAAAAAAGTACTTTTTATCCTCCCAGAATAAAGCGAAACTGATCATAAATTGTTAATACACTGCAAAATCATTTAAAGACTACTAGCAGCTTCAGCATTTCATAACTAAAGCTTCTCACTTTTATTTGCTGTGGGGAAGTGAGGATGAAATGGATGCAAGTGTACCGGCGGTACCAATTCTTACTATCTGCGGTACAAATGAGCAAGTTTTGAATCATTTTCCCCTCACATCGCTTTCGCTTGGTCTTTGTTTGCTTATTCAATAAGTCGGGCATTGAAATTCGGTAATTTGGCTAATAAACGCCCACTTTTATGTTAAATCAACCGGCTCTGCGATAACCTTGTATGTAGCTGTGAAACAAGTCGAGAAAGTGGTAGCCCGATGCTTCAAACAAAGGCTCTTTACTCTGTCACTCAAGTTCTGCCTTTGCAACAGCATAAGCACTAAAATAATTAAAATAAAAGTGAAACCCAAAGCTTCTCTTCCAGGTAAAGATCACAGGGAAGCATAGTACTCACAGTGTCGAACTCACCTGTCCCTTTGGGGCTTTACGGCAATCCAAATAAGCTTTTGGTGACTTTTGTGCCATTTGCCTAGATCTGGCATGCGAGTAAAACGTGCATTAAATGAAGCATTTCCACAGGTATCTTAATATCTTTCCCCATCAGGTCACACTGGATCCCCAAAGTAACCGCTATTTGCACACATGTGCCGCTGTCATAGAGGGTGCAAGGATTGACGAAAAATTATAAAATCGTTGAGCAAGTAATGACTACTAGAGAGTCATTAGCGCATAAAATTTAATGGTCTCAGGCTAAAATCTGGGGGTTTTCATCACGGGTTGTGAAACAAAAATGCGCCCCTCGTTTTCCAGTCGCGCGAACTGACGGTCAATTTGGATAAAGCAACTTTTTAAAAAGTAGGAGAAGACTTTTTCGCGCCACGAAACAGGCCGTGCGAATTCCTCCTTCTCTTTCATTCCTCCCGACCAAATTCCCAGGCTGGGCACGACCGTGAAGCCGGTGCCACGTCGACGTTAGTGCTCACCTCCGGTGCAACGCGGCCGATGCACATCTCAATACGTCCAAAAGTTTTTCAAAGTAATATCCTCACTACTCTGAATCTAATGCCGGAAAATCAGTGATGTTAGAGTTAACAACTGTGAATGAAGCCACTTTTAGCTTATTCGTTCCCACGACTTTGACTGGCATTGGAAAACCTCATTCTCAGGAATTTTTATGGAGTTGGTAGTTTTAATTTTAAGATCCTTTTACCAGTTTTCACCCAATACACTTTCGCATCACCCCAGCAACCTGAAGAAGGGTTCAAACCATTTCAAAGTGTCTAAACGTAAGGAAATCAAGTCTGTTTCTCGCCAAATGGCGAATGCTTCTAACAGCATTTAAGTTCCCGCCTTAATTTTGAAGGTAATGGGCGTGTTTAATATCACTTTGAAGGTAAACAAGACACCAATACATGGCGTGCCTACTTTACTACTTTACTAGATTTCCACAGTTAAAAGTGACATAGGAGATAAGGAGGAGTGGACGTTAGGACTAAATGTAGCAGTTTGCTGCAGAAGTAAGACTGCGAACTTGAGTAGGAGGATCATTGCCAGCCGAAAAAACGCTGCGATTCCTCCCCTCTTCGAGTGTTCACATTGGGCAACATCACTACAGCTGCAATTCAAAGTGGGCGAACGAAGGCCACTTCACAGACGCGAACTAATTAGTGAAGCCTGTGAGTGTTGGAATTCCCACAGTCAGACTACTCTGTGAATCTACTAAAGGCGAAAAGACAGTGCTCACTTTACTCTCAATGTTTCATTCCATCTGGTTGTTTCCAAAAACAAATGATCATGATTAAGCTTTTAGAGTTATGTGCTGTTTCAGAAAAGTGAGTAGAGTCCGCTTGGGTTGAACTTGACGTACCTTGCAAATGAGTAGCAAATTGACTGCTTACGTGCACCTGCAGTGATGTTCTTAAGCCCTAGTCAATCTTTATCGTCGAAGGCTATTTTCATTTGCCTCAAGTATTTTTTGCCCTACCTTTTGAACCGTTTTATTTTTGGTAATTTCTCCCTATTTACAGGATCTTCCTTCAAGGCAACAATCTCCAAATGTGTTGCGTAGGGCATGGGATTCCAAAAATGGTTAACCACCAGTTGGATAAGTTGAAAGTCAGCCTTTGGCCTAATATAGTTCCACTTCATTTAAGCGGCGCGAATGTAAGACAAAATATTTAGGAATGAAGACGATCCGTTGACGACGAGGAGCTGGCAGTGGTACTTGATCTTCAATCAGGTCCCTCAGAAGTCACAGAGGTCTTAATTGACTTTATGAAAGTGGCTGTCTAGGAGTATGATCTTAACGAAATTGTCAAAGCCTAATCGTTTCTTCGAGTGGTTACAATTATTCTCAAAATCAAAGGAGAGTAAGGAGTACTGATTCGTCTCATTTCCATCCACTTGGATCTTTATGATTGTCAGAAGTTTTTGACTTCTAAACCATTTTAAGGTATGTTGAGGAGCAATTAAAGTTAGCAAGTTAACGGACGAAATACACAGTGCTTTCACTGTCATTAGGTATAAAAAGCGGCCGAAGCATTTTATTAACCTAGAAGTAGCAAATAAAGGGCGCAAAGTTCATTTCGACAGTTAAGGCTCCCTTACCAGTGCAACTGATTTGACGGTCCGATAAACGTGAAATAAAATTCAGAGTAGGAAAACCAACCAACTTCGACGGTGTTTTTACTGCTTTCAGTAATTTTCGACTCCCGCGCACACCTCAGAATGATGTGCGTAGGATCGCTTCCTCCGAATGCTGCATCGCCAGCAAACAAGTGGAGCGACTTCGCAAGTGCAATTGGGACTCGTGGAAAGGTGGTTCTGATGTTTTGTGTTTGCGGACTGTAGGTCGGGAGTGCCGCTTCAGTGAGTGACTTTTGTATCAGCGACAAAATTTAAGGATAAGCACCACTACTAAAATTTGCTCAGCCTTCGTAGAGGCCGTGCCTCTTGTTAGCTCTTGCTTAGTTGAGATGCGGTAAACAACCGTAAATATTTTAGAAACTGATCACTGAATACCGCAAATGATCTGCATCTCGGCTATAAAAGTAATATTTTAATTGAGTTTGAAACATTTGAGACAGGATATTTGCAGCGATTTTAAAGAAATTGAAGCAAATTGAGAAATATTTTAAGTGTTTGATGAGCATCAAATTAGGATCCCTGGAAATACAGAATTTTTTTGGCTACAGTCCACATAACGCTTACAGCTCGGCCCCCGGACCATACCAATAGCCTCAGACCATTCTCCAAGCCAACAATATGTATTGCGTCTTAGTACTACGTCTTCCTTCGTAATTATGTAAACGTCAGGGCACCACGTTGTTGACACCGCAAAGTCATTCTTATCTTCAAGGACAACTACTCTGATTTCTACCGCTAAGTGATAAAACTTAGTGTGATGGAGGAAGTGCAGTGACTAGGGGCAGAGAATCGGCGACAACTCATAACAGAAGAGGTGAAAACAACGACCTTCTCCGCCCACCACTCCAACCCCCTCCTCTGCAAGAAAGCAGCTTGGCAATGGAAACCTTACTAACCGTAACCGTAAAACCATCTGGAAAGGTATCTTTGCGTAGTTTCCCCACGAGACCAGCATGGAGATATCAATAATGTAAATGTGAAAAGGAAAGTAGCAAGGAAGAATAGAGGCTAAGCCCTTCCCCTATGGGATTGTGTTTAAGCTCATCCTTTGTTCTGTAACTGCTTTGGGTCAGTGTTCTCATGACAAATAATGGATATGCGTGTTGGGTTGCACAATTTTTCCATTCAGGACCTACACACACACACACACCTCAAACAGGGCGAAACTCTAGGTATAGTAGAATTGCCACGAGAGTTGAGTGATGAAGCGATCTAGTATCAACTCAGTTGCATGTAAATCTGATGAATGGCGCGGTTACGATGTGAAGCTTGACGCGAAGTGTTGACAAAGAGGAGTGCCGGCGTTGCGTAATACATTACTCATTTAATCTTTGGCTTCGGTAAAGGGGCCGCTTAGGGCACCGTGTAATGCTAGTAGACCCTAAGTCTCTCTGTACATCAACAGCACATATTCTGCCCGCATATAATGTCTTTTACGTCTTGAGGAAAGTCTTGCTATGTTGGCAAAGCCATGAATTGAACTGGCTAGTCATCTAGCAGACTACCAGCTATTGCGCTTTAGGTAAATGGTTCTCATTCACCTCGGTCAAATAAATAATCAGTGTAGCCTTCCTATCGAGCGCATGTAATTTCTCAACTTCATTTTGGTTTGAAAAGGGGAAGCGGAACGGCGGTCATCTTTTCGAGATGTGACTAGTCAAAAAATAAGGCGAACTGGGCGAGGATTTTATACGGGCTTAAGGTGGCCAAACTGTTGAACGCTCCCCAACCCATTAACTAATCCTTCATTTCATCCTTTATGGAGATCCTAGCCTCTACGTCTAATCCATTGTTAAATGGAATCCTCTATCCCCACACTAAGCCGTAAACCTGACAGCCTCCAAAACTAAAGACTTTAAAAAGGCTTACATCCTACCGTAATTTCCTTCCACTGAACCTCTTGCATGGATTTAAAGGCTTCTCTACTGCAAACAGTTCGTCATTCGAACAAATCACCTCATTCTTTTGCATGAAGGAACTGAAAAGTTTATCTTATCTGCTCCATTAACTAGCATTAGTGAGCACATTAGGCATTCTCCACTGTTTGAGAGAACAACGCCCAAGCGGACAACGCGGTCTTTTCTTCTGAGAATGAAAAGTGGAAATACCGTACACAAAATAGATTATATGAGTACCTTTTAAGGCCGAATGCTGTGAGAAAAGACAATATTTATTGTGTTTTTGGCCAACTGGATGCTACTTTGATGCCTGAATGGATGTGCCACAGCAGACCTCAAACTGTCTATTGAAACCAATCGTTTAACCATATGACAGCAATTTCGTAATGATGGAAAAGTCAAACACTGGTTCTTTGAATCACTAGTAGGTCCTGCAGTGTACCCTTCTTCCTGTTTACAGACTACAGCTTCTTTTCCACCATACCAACCGTGCACACAGTGGTACCAAATTATGAAATGGACACTTGGATACGCTGAGATGCTCAATTGTTTATAATAAAAACGGTACAAGGTAATACTAAATCAGCCCAAACAAAAGCCCGAAACCTACTGCCGAGTGGAGACATTCTCTGTAGGCAAATGGAGAGGAATGGAAAGAGGCGAATTCATTGCCGTGCGAAAAATCAGGTCCACACAAACCCTTGATAGCCACAAAAAACACCTTTAAGTACTGATTTGACCTTGATATCAAGATACTAATTAGGGATTACTCAAAGACTGACCTATTCAGTTCAATCGCTATAGCAATACATTTGATTCCGCTGAGTTTTTTGATGAGATGGAAACATGCATGCACTATGAACAACCACTTCTACTGAGTAACTTCAACCCTTTTCGAAAGGCTTTGCACAAGTCCAATGATTCGAAGACTGAGCCGCATACCAGTCAAGCTGTTCATGCAGTTATGATGTTCCAGAGATAGAGAAAATTAAAAGTTATCCACTTTATTGGCACAGTCCTTGCGGGAATTTGGACTTTTGACTCACATCCTCAAGTCTGACCACTATCACCTGGAATGCCAAATTCAGTCCCTGACCATCAGTCGGGCAAACAATGACCTTTTCTGACGCTAAAATGAGTACCATTAAGAGGTTTTATGTTCAAGTATAAAAAAACAAACGGAAACATTAACTGTCATTGCATGCATTACGAGCGCCATACTTCTGTCTCTTTTACGGGTGCGCTTTTTTAATTTTACTGCCTGATGGCATCGCAGTAACTGCATTAGCACCAGTGGTTGGCTTGGGGGGGGAGAGGGGAAGGGTCGCAGCAGGGTGTAGGATGGGTCCCCAGCGCGACTGTCAGTTTATACACCGCCAACGACTGTCTTCACTGGTACCCACCCTAGTAAGTGGACTATACACATCTGGGTGTCAGAAGGTGACACCATGGAAGCATAACTACTGGCCTGAAATTTTGACTTAGAATGATCACACTATTAGCAAACTAAATTCAAGTGGTTATTTTGCCTTTTTTTGTGTAGAACTCGTTCAACGGCGACGACCATTCATAGTAGGGTATACATGGAGAGTTCTTATCACAATTTTCTTCTACTGACACTGACGATTTCGATATGTATCAATTTTGGCTTTTTAGTTCATTTAATAACAGCAGGTATCAAACCGCCAAAGCACCCTCTCTTTACGCTGGATCAGGAGGCAGCAAATTTCTTCCTATCTATGCTCCCAGATTGTGGCGACCGTAAGTGAGGAAGACGAGTCGGTTAAGATAAGGGTGTTACAAAGGTGCAATCTTGGTGTGTGTATTCAGCGCGTTTTCACCCCTTACATCGCTGCCTTTTATATCAACCGAGCTTTGCCTTACATGGACGAGAGCGTCCCGTATGTTTGATGCAAACCTATTTTCGGCCTTTATTTCCAAAAATTCCCCATGTTCGTGCCATCTCACCTTTCTGCAGCCGCTGGATTGGTCAATTCCCTCTTTTTGATCTCATATCCAGCAAATTTGATGTACTCGTGTGGTTTTTTTCCACTCACACCTAACAAAATTTTAATAAATACTTGACTAAATAAATGCCAACGTAATTATTTTAGTATTCTCCTCTTATTTTGCATTATTATCCGTGGGTGCAGAGCGAAGGGATGTGGAACTCGCTGCGGCCAGCGGAGAGAGTCTAGTGTGGTGCACAATGGTCGTCGACGCTGATTTTCTTTTTTCTGAGAAGCTAAAATCATTGATTTTGAATGAGCTAACATGAGGGATAAAATGCTGCGATGGCTGCACTTTTACGTGCAAACCATATTAATGAACAATTAAAATCCACTTCATTTTCGCGTGTTCCCCGTTCTGAAAATAGACACCTTAACTGAAATGAGACTTATTTTGAATAAGTGCTGAAGCTAATCGAAATACACTAGAAAACGCAATTATGGACAGTCGATAATATACTGTATTACAAACAGAAAATGATCGCGTGACACGTTGGCTGTTAAACTTTTGGCCCCACTAACAGGACCGCTTTGGGTCCTAGTCATTATGCCTTTGCCGGGTGGGCTGGCCCTTAGACCTGCAATACATGTTCTTTCCATGAAAACGACAACCACCCTCGCCAACTATCCTAATTTTTCCTTCGTTACGAAGGCTTTTAACAATGAAAATGACACTAGCCGTGACCGTTAACCATCTGGGAATGTTGCGTTGCACATTTTTATTGCAGTGTCCGTACAACGATATCAATAACGCGAACTCGTGATGCTTCACTCACTTTTCTACTGGTCGGATGGAACCGAGATGGATAGCATCACACAAATGTAAAGAGGAAAGTAGCAAGGAAGAATAGAGGCTAAGCCCTTCCCCTATGGGATTGTGTTTAAGCTCATCCTTTGTTCTGTAACTGCTTTGGGTCAGTGTTCTCATGACAAATAATGGATATGCGTGTTGGGTTGCACAATTTTTCCATTCAGGACCTACACACACACACACACCTCAAACAGGGCGAAACTCTAGGTATAGTAGAATTGCCACGAGAGTTGAGTGATGAAGCGATCTAGTATCAACTCAGTTGCGTGGAATTTTGATGAACGGCGTCGATGGTTTGTGAATGTTTCCTTACGGTACCGGTTATAATGTGGTGCTTGATGCGATAGATTGACTGAGGGGAGTACCAAAGAGGACACTCAAAAGAGAAGAGGGACTATGTAATACTTTGTATGTTTAGCTTCATGCTTTGCTAAGGTAGCCACGCAGAGCCATCGCGGGCTGGTCTTAAGCCATGTCCATAGCCTCAAGCCCTGCTTCGTCCACGGGGAGGTCCTGGGGCGCTATATTGCCCCGAACAGAATATAATCTTAAGTGAATTTAGCTAATGTTTGTAATTTGGTTTTAGCCTACAAATTTTCGCTTAATCAAATTGCATATCTCTTCCTTAAACTTATTTTGTCAACAAACACACCTGAAGGTACCCCTCTGCATCATGACTAGGTAGGTGGTTTTTTATTTGTTGCAAAGAGATGCTATATTTCACAAATTCCTTGAAGTTAATTAACATTACCTTCTGATTCTCAGTCTGCTGTACCTACATGTAAGGATCTTAACAAAAGCCTTGCGGTAATCCGGTGAAAATATTGTGTAAATGATGGGATTTAATAGGGAATTCAAGTAGCCTAGCCATAGGAAGAACCTTCCTCCAGCTGCGGGCAGGGCGCAGACCTCGCCGCAGAAGGGCTGCACAAGAGCGTTCACAGAGAAGGGAATCCAGCAAAGTAGGAAGCAGCCCGTAATTACTGCTAGCGTTCGGGCCGCTCTGCGCTCGCGTCGGTGCTCTAACCTCTCTCGTCGCGCTACCATCGTCCCGAGGGCCGCCACTGAGAGGTCCTTATTGAGAAGGCGCCTCTTCACCGACATGAGGACGCAGCTGATACCAATGTCAAAGGCATACTTGCGCTTTCTCTCAGAGATGGGGTGGCTGAACATGACACAGCCGTTCGCCTTTGGCGAAGGGGTTCGCGAAGGTGAGGGTAGAGGCAATGGGGGTAGACGTTGCAGATTGAAGGCACGGTGAGGTGTTGGAAGGGGTGTCTGAGGAATGAATGGCGACTGAATGGCAGCCACGTCAGTTGGACGTGGTGAAGAGGATTGGGAATGACCACATTTATAAATTGCATCATCAACATCGCCATCAGTGTCAACCCAAATTGTGGGATTGGAGAGGCGAGCGTTTCTGGTGCTGCACTGCGATAGGTCTGCATTGGTTGAAAAGATCTGTTGTGTAATGCTGAGCGCTGTTCCATTGACAAGCGGCTTCACTGGACTTGGTGGTACTCCGCTGGTTGTGGCCACCTCTGTGAGGGTAATAGTGGACTCACCGTTCTTCATGATGTCAGTTGCAGGAGAGGGGCATTTTAACCACTTAAATTTGTTGCGGCGAATCCGCTTCCGAGCAGACGCATAGATTTTGGTGTAGATAAAAAGAAGAAAGGTCATGGGCAGAAAAAAGGCGCCTACGGTTGAGAAGACTGTGTAAACCTTGCCAGCATTAATGACACAGCGTCCATCGTTAAGAACTTGTGCAACAAGATTGCTGGACTCAGCTATGGTAAAGCGACTCGGTAGAGATATGGATATAGCGGTGAACCACACGGAGAATATCATTCCAAAGATTATTTTTCTATTGTTCCTGTGACCGTAGGTTGCATGAGTAACTGCCCAGTACCGGTCTATCGCGATGGCCACGAGGTGAAGAATGGAGGCTGTGCAGCAGAGAACATCCATGACAATCCAAAAGTCGCATATCGACAAGCCTAGGCAAAAGCGAAGGGAAGGATAATTAGCTTAACTCAACCTTAATAAAGCCTCCAAGTCTTTCAAGCACGCGTTTTTTGTAGTTGTGCATATTTCAAGGTACTGACACACCGGTGTGGAGGAGCGGTTTTTCCGAGCGAAGGAAAGCGATTTGCGTCTGTTGCGGGTAAAAGCGCAAATGCTTGAGGAAACATGCAACACTGAATGGGTATTTTACACATTGTAACATAAGAGGAAACGAACCACAATAGTTGCGACCTCATGCCATCCCTTCCCTGTAGTTTTTGTCATCAATTCATATTTGTAAAAGGAAAAGGAAAGTAATATTTTTAGCAAAATCTATTGCCCAAGGTCTTCCACCAACTAAAGTTCGCGTGATGGGAGTTGAAAAATCATGAAGTTAGGTGCTATAACGACAGGTTACACCGAATTTTGTTACTCCACTTTTGAATTAAATGGAGGTACTAAGCATACTGGCTGTGGTCCTTGCGCGCCACTTTGTGGAGGGCCTTTTGCCTAGTCCCAGTTTGGGCCACCGTGTGCCCGTGCACGTAGAAAGGCATATTATCGCTAGGACATTCATAAACATTCTGTACTTTTCATCCCTTCATTGGTTTGTCCCATACGTAGCTTGTAGACAAAATAATCTCACGCATTGGAATTTCATTAATGTGCTTAGGTTTAGCGCATGTCTTTGGCCAGTTTGGTTGCATTTGAGGAACAGTAAGACATCACGCAAGACGTAAGACAAGGGATTGCAGGTTTTCATCACTTTTGGGTGGTGGCTTTCATTTCAATAATAGGAAGTTACAAACACTTCATTCTAACTGGGTCCAATTTTGCAGTACGTAGGGAAAGCAATGCTAATAATGCTGAAGTTCCTTATGTGTCGAAACGTAAGACTAATAAAAGCTTGCTTTAGAGGCACAACCTATGGCCATAAAATTTCCAACCACTTGAATTTCCGCTGATGGTTTAGGTCACGGAAGCTTCGGAGTCAGCCGAACGAGATTAAATTACGACAAAGTTATGGGGAAAAAGGAAAGAAGAAGAAGAAGCACCACTTGAAGTTCATGCATGGCACGTGATTTTAAATTTCCCCAAAGATGGTAGCATAGACCCTTATTGCCAAGTAGATCGCTTTAAACCAAAGGTGTTGGCAAAATTCTCAAAAGATCTCAGAATGGACAAACTAAACATTCATAATAACAGACTAAACCACAATCTTCTCAATAAAAACGATTACGGATTGGCTAACTCCTGAGTGAAGATGAGGTACCGAGCCAGAGAGTTTGACGAACGGGTGACACTTGTCCATCATAATAACTAGGAGTGGACGCTATATTTGGAGGTGGATCCGTGACGTAGTAACAATTAATAATGACGCACAAAATGCTAAGATTGTCAAATAGAACACTCAAAAGTGTATATTATTTTGACAAATCGCATTCAGCGTCCATGGGTTGGTATTTGCATATGGCTAAGCGTGGGTGGCATGTGCTATAAAGATGGTGCTACTTATTACCTCTTCATAAAAGTCTAACAGAGCAGTCGAGGAGATTGACTGAAAGAGGCATTAGCAGCTCCATTTCCCCATTTGTCTTCTGCATAAATTTTCGACCACCATAGACGATCTCGTTTGTTACCTATCTATACGCCTTGTGCACTGGCCTGATGATTTTAAAGCCCTTAAGAAGCATCTCCTTCAGCCTGTTCTAAATGCACGTATGTACGGTTCAAATTTCTCATAAAATTAAATCATTATCATAGTTCTAAAATAAATAAATAAATAACACTCAGAGTTGTTGAAACGAAAAAAACGAGTTGGATATAGATTTAGCTATGGCTGTTTGTTTGTTTGTTTGTTACAGTTCTCCTCCTCTTCCTCCTCCTACTACTACTACTACTACTACCGTGTAAACAAAGAAGAAAGTGAGTGTGATGTTGTACTCTCAATAACCTTAAACATGTCGTGCTGAAAGCCACCACTGCTTGCCCTTCGTCAAAGTCAAAAACTCCGCAGCAGCGACAAAATGAAGCTGGATTCCAAATTTTGGATGAAATTCTGGCATACGAAAATGAGGGCAAAAGTGCACTAAAGGAAATCTTCAAGAAAATGGTTATTGGGCTGCAGAACAAGTAACGCCCAGATGGTTGCTTTACTTTACAGGAGTTATTAGCATAACTATCACAGCCTCTATAAACCCTGATATGAAACGAAAATTTTGGCGAGATCAGATATGAGGGATTTGGGTTTCACTTATAGTTATATTTGTCACTCACATTTGACAGTCGGTGCTATTGCAACAAACTCGAGTACGACCACACACGACACCGGGAAGGCAGTTGAGCAAGGTTTTTCCTCCCGAAAATTGAGTCAAGTGACACGTCAGTCTTGCCTCATGTAAGAAGCAATTTACTCAGAAAGATGGCATCAAGTTAAATTATTTTTCCTTCGAATTTCTACACCGTCGATGGAGTGCCAAGTTGTCTGCCTAATTTCCACTCCAAAAGTTTCCGGCTAGAGGTTGGAGTTTCATCCAGGAATTTGTTCAAACTGCCGCAAATAAATAGATTTGGGTTAAAGTCATTTATTTGTGACAAACATCAACTCTCAGTTTTTTGTGCATTAATTTGTCCAACATGGTAATTACCGACAAAAACACTGACATAAAAGAATTTAAAGGGTGATTTGGTTGTAGCTCCCAATGTCCGCGAACGGTGTGCGTACACCTTATGGCAGAGGGTTTGTGTCTGCAATGGATGAAGGATCAGTTCCTTTCGAAGTCGAATTAATTTATGTACATATCGCACACTTTAGGTCCGACAGACTGGGGAAATAAATCGCCTATATTTGCATTCTTATCACGATTATCTCTTCATCGTAGGGCGATTAATGCGAGGCACGATCTACTCATGGTGTTGCAAATCGCACAACACTTATAGAATTGAAGTCCAAACAAGAAAAGTTAGTCCAACTTTGCAATCAAAAATTTAGAACAAAATCCCACCAAGGGAATAAAAATATGGGGAGCAGCCGTTGTAGTGTTTGCAGCTATCACCAAGTGTCCTGACAATTTTATCAAATAAGTATAGTGGGTTGTTTCATGCCGCGTCAAATGGGTGACAGTAAATCCCGGTAGCAGATAAAGCAAACCGCTTAACACATCCTAGGGACCACAAATAAATAAATTATTAATAAAGGGCTTATGAATACCACACGCTTTCATCAACTGTGATCCTTTACAACAGAAATTCACGTCAAAGCCCCCTTTGGTGGTTACCTTGGACGTCCGCTCAACACTTAAACCTCGGCCTCTCTAACAATGCAAAGTGTTTGATAAGCTGTAAGAGTAGTTGAACGGCTACTTGTTGCAACTGATTCTCAGTCTCACAGGGAGTAAAAAGAATTGTAAAAAATTACCATTGTTATGGAGCGCTTTCTCATTTGATTTATGACTGCTCTGACGCAATTCTCCATGTTGAGGAAATTTCTACTCGAATGCACCCAACTTCCGCATTAAGGCACAAATAACTGTCAAGGGTCCTACAGAGACGATTCACTGCAAAACTGCGGTAAAAGACGCTGCTGCGTATTTAGTATCCAATGGACAAAGCAAATGTGGTTCCAAAAGGTGCTTGAACGCTTAGCTTGAGAAAAGCAATTTGGCGGCTTGGAGAAGAACTGACAGATCACGGTATTGCCGATTTGGTGTCTCATTGTACAACGTCTACTTCGTTCCCATAAGATAAAAAAAATCACAAATAAATTGTGAATCATAGCAGCAACGTTCACAAAATGCAATTATTACCATATTGATGGCTTTGGGAAGCAGCAAGGCAAACAACTCGAAATGAAGACAGTATTTGGATTTGTACTAATCTGGAGGGCAGTAAGGAAAACCACACAAAGAGAACTCAGACACACTCGCACTATCTCAGGCAATTACTTTAAAGCTATATGTATGCATGGCGAGTGGAATGTCGTTTGTGTTCTCTTTTCACAGCAATGAGAGAAGTGCACGTACCTAGGAACCACCTTGTTGAGACAGCATCCAGTGCGCTGATGGGCATGACCAAAACAGCAACCATCAAGTCGGCAACAGCAAGGCTGACGATAAGGTAGTTTGAGAATCGCTAAAAAGCGAAAGTATGCAATGTTGTGATAAGAAGGAAAATTATTTGTGAGAAGGTTCGTCCCTTCTGCGGATGTGCAAAGGCACTGTCCCATGTGCCACCAACGTCCTAGGCACTTAGTTGCAAAAGCACCGCCTATTTTACATTTATTGTGGGAGTCACCAAACCACGTCAGCAACTGCAGCGTTTAGCATAAATGCAAGGGGATTGGGAGACCCCAATAATTGTCATCCTCGTTGGGTCTGACAGGATCGTCCGGTCGTAAGTTCTCATTTTTTCTTATAGAATTATATATCTATGAACACTTTTGTTTCTGGAAGAATAGGGCAATGAGATCACACTAAGGTGATTATCCTGCCTATATTTCATTTAAGGATGCACCACATTTAAATCTTATTTGTGCCAGGGTAACATTGCTCCTGATAATAAATCACCTGAGTAAATGAACAGTTCTACGCATTTCAATCAAAAAAACGGAGAAGGAAGACGGAAAGGGGATGGAACCATTTTAAAAACTATTTTCTTAACATGTGACATTTAAACCGTACAATGTTTTCGTTAATTCTACTAATGTTATTATCAGTCCCACTGGGAGAGCTCACTTTGGAAAGATAGAAATCTCAGACTTCACACCCTAATAAAAAGGCAACTTTTTAAGCATTAAAACACTAAAACGGAGATGAAAAAATTTTAAAATTCACTCAAGTCATTTTGATCCATTATGCTTAATGCATTGTTTTTCTGTGGATTGAGGTCCTGACAAAGCGGCGAGAGTGTGTTGTTAATGAGCCAGGGATTTTTCCGTCAGCTGTGGTTAATGTTCAGTGACTTGGCACTTCGTTTAACAGTGCGTTTAACTGCCAGGGCTCTCCAGTCTTCGGAGGGAGACCGTCCACTCTGCGGCACCATCTTCGAGCCATGTCAACAGTCCCTCATCCCTTCTGTGTGCCAATAATGTGTCTCACCCTCTGCTTTGGCTCACTATGGCTTCAGAGAAAACACGGATTCCCAACTTAAAAATTGCCATTGCTTTAAGTTCCAATAAGAAGCATTTTGCCACGTTAGTGCATACTTCAGATTCTGAAGTGTTACCTGTTATACGCATTATGGAATGTTAGTGCAACTCCCAAGTGATCATAATTGCAACACTTCACGCTCTAAGTCATTTCGCAAATTTGATAGGTTTCATTTTCACCACTGCTGATTCTATAGTAGCTGTCGTGGTCTCTAACGAAGACAAAGTGGAAAAGTGTCGCTTCGTAGGGTTGACAAGTCTTCAGAGGCATCCAATAGTTTAGTGCGCTACACCAGCAGTTCGCGGCGATCGCAAGGCACCTGCTCAATTACTTCGGGCTGCCAAGTCCTTATGCTCTGAGTTGACATGCAATTCATTGTCAATCTTGTAAAGCGGTTGTGTTCAACGTCAGTGTCTCAACAACTAACATGGTGTAGAAATGAAAGATAACTTAAAATCCTCTAGCGTGCTTTCACTTGTAGCGTCTGGTTCTGAGTGCACTCATCACGCGACACAATCAAATGCGTTATTTTTCGAGGCATTTTTAATGTCATTGGCAGACTCCAATGGCTGCAATTCAAATCCCCAACTCACACCAAGGAGTTTCTCATAGCCTCGCATTTTAACGGCAGAAAGAGGTACTCAAGTCCTCAACTCATAGTTTCTTGAGCAGTTCCAAATTATGAAGGAAAGGCTGAGGGTGTGATAGCATAGCATAAACGCCCAGAGAAAAAAATCTTAGTTAACTACCTTATAACGAAAATTCTAATCTCGTATGGCGGTACTCGTGAAACTGATCCAGATTTAAAAAAATAGGCGCCTTTTCTGAGCCTAAATATTGTGACACGAGGACACAGGCTGCCACAAGTTGATGGTGTATTTCCCCTTAAAATTCCGCAAGCTATTTCTGCGCTTTGCTTACTTTTGTGAAAGCCAATAACTAATTATTAACTTAACAATGCCAAATAAATCTGAGAATTGCATATTTTGTGGTACATTTTTTGTGTGTTTCAGATTTTTTTCACAGGAGGAAATGCTAGATACTAGCGAAAATGTCGAGCAGAAGTCTTACCATCATTCAATTCTTCTCCACGGACTTGACGTTAGTCTTGTTTACAATAGGAAATGCAAATTCCTTGCTACGGTGCAGGACCATAGGAGCCATTACTGATCGAAGCAGGTGACAAAGTAGTGAACTTTGTCACTTCTTTATCAACTGAAACGCCTATGATCCTGGTGGCTGAGAAGCTGGGTTATAAGCTTACGCATCCAATTTCTAAATAGGACAAAATTTGCCTTAAAACATAGTGGCTGCCCGCTTCCAGCCCCGTCTGTGTACGGGCGATTTAATTACTTTCGGCTTTCACGGGGAAACTAGATTGCTCTGTAGCAGAATGCAATGCAGCTTTATTTACGCATTAATCTAGGCAGGTACGATAAAACGAAGCTGGAAAATATCTACCTATCCAACGATATTTCAATACCCGTTCGACATTTCAATTGACATAAAGGATGCCAGTCACACAAAACACCCAGTGTGAATTTGTTTTTATCCCATTTTTTGGGATGTTTTACTGCATTAAATAAGACTGCAACGAAATATATGAGAAGCTGCTTCGATGGTGCGTTGAAACAAGCTCACGTTTTCTATGACACTATCTGAAAGACTTGTTGCCTCTTGCAAAATTAATTGGTACAAAGCAGTACTTTTGATATCGTGGACATGGGTAAGACTAAAGCAACAATCTAAGCATATAGCTGAGGGCAATTCTAACTGCTTAGTCAAAGAAAGGAGTGAAGGTGGAGAGGAAGAGGGCGTAAGGCCTAATTTTATCACCAGTTATTTAATGTTGTCACCCTTTATTTTGTAGACTTTATTACATTATTTGATTGGGCAAAACTTAAAAACTCACAGCACCAGAGCTAATCGGCGACTTGTCATTTTTGTTGAGGCAAATAGCATAGCGAGCACACCTTACCTTAAATCGGCTCCGGCTTCAAAAAACGGTAAAAACGGGAGTGTAGCGTTTGGTAGTCTTCCTACTGTTTAATTTAAAATTTCCATGCGTGTTCACAAAATAATTACAAATGTTGGAACTGAATCACGATGTGTAAGTAAATACAATAAAACTTTGAAATTATTAGCGGGACCACTCAATGTCAGTCTTTAAAGGATAGCAATTTCAAGGCAATATTTTGGTGAATCTACGTGAAACAAACCAAAAGGTATACAATACCTGGAGACTTCTTTCCAGAAACTGAGCAGCCACAACCAGTCCATTTCCAAACACTGTACAGAGAATAAGGCATATGAGGACGAGGAGTATGAGGACGGTGCATTCATTGCGGTAGTAGGGCTCAAACTTTGCTGTTGGACCCCACGATACCGTTCTTCGGGAAAGATCCTGCGATTCTGTTTGATTGTTCACTCTTTTTATCACAAAAACGGTTGGTTCTCCATAGCTGAATTGTGTTTGACAATCTGTGGGTTCTTTTGCACATGCCATTAAAAATGGATTTTGAAAAAGGAGAAATAGCAGAAGTTGGGAATTTATTAAATGGCAAACCCTCATAAGCTGTTGGCATTCGTACTAAGTCTATCAAAACCAACGAGTGTGAATTTCTGGAAAACGAAGTCTTACAAAATAAGAATAGTCTTTATTACGGGGAATTGTTCACAGTGAAGTGGGAGATGCGAAGAATTTTCTGATTGGCTCAACAATTAATGGGAGGACTCGCTGATTGGTAGAGGGGCGATTTGTGAAGCTGGAGCATCACCAATGCATTGCCTTCGTTTAAGCTTTCGTGGCAACTTAAGTAAAAAAATGGTTCCGTGCACTTCTAATATTATAACAAATGATTTATTCGGGATGTAATGGTGCCTTGTATGATCGAAACAGAAGGGCATTTAACAGGAATTTTTGTATTGCCTTCAGTTTATCGCAAACACACCATCAGCTGCGAACCATAACGAGGACGCAATCAAACTTGACCAGTATTCCAAAAAAATGATAGATTAAAGAAGTCATGCAGGGAGAGAATTAGGCGCTTATTTTCGAAGACAGTTCATAGGATTTATAAACTAATAATTACTCGCGTTAAGCTTAAATTCACATCCCCATTCTGAGCCCTTTAAAGGGTTTGCGTTATGTTTGAATGCTAAATAAGCATAACCATTATAATCACTGCAGGTACACCACTGTCGGATGAATTTGATATTATCAATTTAGTTTGGGATGAAGTCAGATGAAGATGCAAGTCTTTGTTTCTCACATACATGGTACTCTTTACAAACTCCGGTGTCCGCAACTTACTTCGTTAAATAATTTTATGGAGGTGGGATCACTAAGCACACATTAGAATGTACTATGCTTTTTTGTTTTCTTCAGAAATGCTAACACTGCTGATCCGCCAACAACCATGATTGCATTTTTTGCAACCAAACTATCAACGAGTGTCACTGTGCCAATGCATGTTTCATAATTGCCCATCATGAGTTTGTCGCGATTCCTATCAAGGCCACGGGATGTTTCGCATCAAAAAAACTCAGCTGTTATTTTAGGCTGTCAGAAAATGCATGCAAATACATGCCTCCACATGGTCAGAATGAATCAATTTGCGCTGAAAAGTTGTTAAATCTTTCCCATCACTTTGACCAGAGGATACTCATTATTGCTTGCGCATTTACATGTATGCTGGTGGTAATATCACCACTGTAAATAAGTGTGGGCGTTATTTTGCCCTACATGCTTCGTGGTCGGGGAATTGTGTTGACTGAGTGTTGATCCAGCAGCAAATATCTTTTATCTCCAAATGAATCTCAATCAAAGCACAGTCACGAAACGACCGCCCTTCTCAACGAGCGGCACGTGCCGATAAGCAGGCCAAACGAGGCCGCGCTTCGAATACCATGAAGCTGCTTTAAATTGTCAACAGAGGTGCTCAATTAAGGCTTCTGCGCTTTTGACAGGCTTGAGTAATTACCTCGGACTTAGCTTTCAGCGGCGCACAATCGTTCCATCGGTTCGCCCTACTGCGCACTTACATTTGCCCTCTCGCACAGCAACTATTACCTTCCAGTCGCCAAAGTAACTTTAATATATGGCCAGGTAGAGGTTTTGTTCTCGTCTCCTACCAATATATACAAAGTGGTTTGCAAGGAATAATAGCCTAAATTGCGAATGTCCGTCCTTCGGCATTGAGATTGTAAAACCACTAAGGCTTTTACAGGTCCGATGATCGTTTAACGTACGTGTGCTTTTGGTTCCACACATTAGTTTATGCTCATCAGCTGGTTTTAATGATGAAATTTTCGACCTACAGCTTTTGCCTTAGTATATAAATAGTGGTTTTGCAAAATTCTCCCTTAAACGGTAGAGAGCTATTGATGATTATATTCAGCTTTATATCCAGTTTGGTAACTATTAGTGTGATACTTTGGATACCTGTGTAACTCGTTTTGAATTGGCGGGCACGGAGGGCAGAGAAGGCAACATTTTGTAATTCCACCGGTAGCCACGGCCTCTGAACCATTTTCTGTCCCAGTCTCACATCTTTCGTCTTCAGGAGTGACTAGGGGTGCTACTACACTTAGTTAAAATCGCTTTTGAAACTTTCACGGAGCTTGACATTAAGTGGGCTTTAACTACTTCAGTCAACTCATTTAAACAAAGTATTCTTTAAAAACCCTCTTTAATCTTAGTATTAGTTTTGGTAATTCTGTCTGGGAGGGTTTTACGTTTACCCATCATTTACAATATTATTGACATTGAATTAGGGCACTCTCTAATTTAGACGGTGGGATAAATTTCAAATTGACTGGGGTGATAATTTGGTCAGTTAAAAGCTAAGATCTTCAAAACTATTTCACAAATTTCCAAACGAAATTAATTTTTTGTGTCTTTTAACTTCTCGATAGCTTGATTCCATCCTAGGGGAAAGTTCATATACCTACCCGCCCAAAGTATGGCAGATAACTCTTTACCCGAGTTAAGTGCTTATGACTAAATGGCTTAGTGAGGGATTAGACGACCATTAACACTAGTTTACAATTGGCGCATTTATGAATTGGTCACGCCATTGTTATTGACTTCAGTGCCAGTGCTTGCAAGTAGCTAGGATGGGATTGCACACCGGGGAGTGGGTTTACTTCGCTGATAGGAGACAAGTGGATATTTGGCATTCCGACGGACACATTTGAAATAGGCTTCCGGCACAACAGTGACGAATGGTACGAATGGTTCAAATCAAATGTTCAGCTCCACATGTTTATATACGTGGTCTACAAGTAAAAACTCACCCCAGAAATGCACGTAGTAAAGGGGTTTAAATAGCAAAATGGATCTGATGGCAAATATGGCAAAGGACTGGGCTTTAAGATCATAAAAGCAAACCGGAAATCTGCAATTGCAATCAGCGCGACAACAGCCAATATCGCTGATCAGTAGAGGAAGTGAGGGTGGTTTTAATAAGTGGACTACGGAGTGTGGTCGTTTTCGCTGATATTAATTTAAAGTTAAAAACATCAGTCTTGAAATTTGTTTAGGACAAGCTAAAATTTTGGCATTTGCTCCTTTTGCATTCTTCCTCCACATTACACAATATTGTGGTCTTTCGCATTCTCGTATACTTTATGCTGTAAAACAGTTTTCTTCCTTCGGTGGGTATATATCTGCGAAGTTACAAACTCTGAGAAAATACTTTGAGTCTTCAAATTCAGAACGGTATGTCCGATCCCCTATCAGTGTCATAAAAGGCGAACATACCAATAGTTAAAATTAAAATAGCATGAGATATCAGTGCATTCACCTATAGCGATTTTAGATATCTTCCTACGCGTTATAATGAATATCATGACCTAACTAAGGTATGGCGTCCTTTTAATGTCAACACTCGTCCTGTTTCCACTGTCTGGCTCGTCATTTTGATACTTACCTTTTACTTATTATTTACTTTTATAAACAGATTTTTGCATCAGTTTTATGTCACTGCACATAATGGAGATTATAGAACAGCTTAGATTGAAAACAACCCGGATATTTTCACAATCTCCCCGGGATAATCTTTCATCTGAAAAAACCAAACGATGTTTCGGTGCTTTGCGCGAGCTTTCAACAACAATGACTTACACCATGTCTTGTGATCCAAATGTTGTTCAGATCATCGGGTCTGATAACTGTGTGAACTATTTCATATCTGCCCTTGGTCTTATCATGGATGAATTACCGAACTATTCAACAAAACAATTTGATGAGCCTATAGTATCTAATTTTATTACACTCTATGCAGTTTTGTGGAATGTTACAGACAAAAGTTGTGATGTTTGCAATCGTTTTGTCCTGGCAGATGCATATATAACTATGTGGAAATTGCTTTCCAAAGAGGAACTCTCTTCCGCCTTCTACAAGTATACCAACGCTAGACTGCTTGTTCATTGCTCCCTGGGTATACTTCACAATTTGCTCCTTTACTGCCCTCGGGCACGGGATGACTATCGTGCATGTGGTGGTGTGAAGATTTTGGACCCATATGTAGCCGACGCTTATGTTTCGGAAGACTATGATTATGACCTATTGATTTCTTTGAAGACTGCTGCTCTTTTTACCTTGGCTGCGATTGTTAATGAAAACGAAAACGTTTCAATCATTACAACAGACCAAGGGGTTTTAACTTATATCCTCTCAGCATTGCGCGATTCTTTGCAATCACCACCTGACTACTATTCGACAAATTATGGCTATCATGCAGCCGAGGTATTTGGGTGTCTCAGCTGCTTAGCTGGTCTTGAGTCGAATAAAAGAAGCCTTTATGAAAATAACGCCCTGGAGCTTATATCTACTGCGCTTCAGATCACACTCATGGTGAAGAATGGTTCGATTAAGATGGTTTCCAAAACGGCGACAAGTTCGAGAGATAGCTATAAGTTTTCTGAAGACGTATTGGCAAGGGAAGCCATTGACTTGCTATGGCATTTAACCTGTCTTCCTGAGGCTCGTGATCAACTCAAAGAAACCTCAGATTTATACAAACTCTGCGCGCAATTTAATGACGTAAAATGGACGGCTGAATGCCGAAAATCTGTGCAGGCACTGCTTTGTACGCTTTCACAGCAGAGAAATTGGTTGGATGAGTGTGGCAATCTTGATACTTCTGCAATCACTGCATCTCCAAAACCACGTGGTCATGTGATGATAAGCTACAACAATATGGCGCAGAATCTTGTATCCAAGCTAAAGGAAGCACTTAGTTTGCGGGGCTGGAACGTTTGGATTTTTACTGAGCATTGCCGTATGATTTCATTTTTTGTTGCATATATCATGCCTTTCATGTGTATATTCTTCATATACCCTTGTATAGTTTTACCCCATCGTATTCATTCACATGCGTCAATCAAAATTTGCTTAAGTTAAATTGCTTAGCAGTTTCTGCACCTAAATTTCTCCCTCAACATTTGTTGCACGTATGTTTTTTAACATCTATGCCTTAGCTCCATAAATGCGTTTACACCCTACAGTCGCCTCTAACGAAGCGTTTACAAGTCCACATGACCTATGAATTTCGAAGTAAATTGTTTTTTCTTCTGCATTTGACTGGATATTTTTCCGACTTCTACTGTATCTATGATATGCTACTGCTGTGGTTCAATAGTCTGATTTATCAGCCTCGTTTCCTAAAGACATATAGGAAATTTTAAAGGTCATAAGCCCGACCAAACTGGTTACTACAGAATAGTAGTCGTTGCGACATTCCATTTTATATGAATGTCCTATACAAAGTAATGCTATAGTTGTAAAAGTTTGAGGAAATCTGGACTGCATACACTTGACGAAAGCATATTATCTACGGCAGCCACTTGGTCTGAATAGTTATCCCCTATCCATCTTAAGTTGACTTATTTATTCATCTTAATTTTCTCTTTTATCGCTAGGTGATAAAATCTGTCGTTGACATCATACTTTTGAGATGGGTCAATAAATGGAATTAACCATTGTTTATTCAAAACTACTTATCTACTTGTTTAGTTTGATAAGTATTGCTCACTTAAAAGACATCATGAAATTGTGTGATTCAACTCACTTTATTCCTTCCATGTGCAGAGCACGGGTCCTTTTTGGAGCAAATGGCAGAGGCGGTTTTTGATTCTGCCGCATTGATCCTCTGTTTGAGTTCCTTCTATAACAACTCTTGTCACTGCATCAAGGAGGTGATTTCAGCCTATGAGTATCGCATACCTCTTCTACCGGTAGTAGTGGAGAGCGACTACGTTCCAATAAATTTTCTTCGCTTCCTTCTCACCGGAGTGCAGCCTATTCAGCTCTACAATGACCACCAAGTGGATGATGCAGCGGACAGGTTGACAGAGCAACTTCGGTGCTACGGAGTGATGCGGGAGGTCACCAGCGTGAGCCAGTCGCGTCCTCCGACTTGCTGCGCCTCTCGTTTCAATCTGCCTCCCTCTATCTCGATCGACACCGTCAAAAGGCATCAGCGCTCCCGCTCCGACTGTGTCAGCGGTATATTTGCTAATCGAAAATCCTCTGAACCAGCGCAGTCATCCATCTCAACGGGTAGAGCTCAGTTTAGCCCTACAGCACATCAAAGTATTGTTGGTTATTTTGCTTGGTTTAATTACGCCTCCACGATGTCAAGACCTTTCTGTAAATTTCGTCTTTGGTTATGGTTCACTGCCTATAGAGCGGTGAAATTGTGAAAATGAAGTTAATCTACTATAACCACCAACGTGCACATGTGATGAAACCACGCATCTACAGATTAGAAATAATTTAGCAAACTGGAGCAGAGATTACTAAAGGTTAAATATTGGCAATAATCTTAGCGGTAATTGTTACGATTAAAAGTGGTCTTACACGCTTAAGTTTGGCATCCTACTGCCCTTCGTTTGATGAATGTTCGGTTTTAACCCAAATGATAGTTGGGGCAGACACAGTTGCTGCATTTGTGCTTTAGCGCCTGAAAAAATCACTCAAGATATGAGTTAGTCGCTTCTGTCAAAATAATGGCAAATGAATTTCCTTATTGGTACGTGGAGCTGAACTCGTTGTGGTCCTGGTCAAAGCTGAACACATGCCTCGAATCCTTTACTAGTTTAGCTTTACTTTATTTAACTTTGTGCTACTATTCTTACAATCAGATATTTGTATCATTTCCAACATTCAGAAGCGTCAGCTCCTTTGACACCATTGGCCACGAGTCCCAACGTCGCTTATCAATGTTCTTCTTGCCAATTAAAGTGCCATTCCTGTAAGTTACTTGCATTTTTCATTTCTCTCTCCTCCCACTGGTGAGATTTTTGAAATGCTACAAGTCCTACCCATTAAGTGAAGTAGAGAGCACCGACACATGGGAGCCGATACGATGGCTAAAGGGACATTTACTAATTATGAAATCACACCGCCTAATTTGGATCAGTCAATGAAATTGTTTGAATAAAGCGCGGAATTCCATTCTCCATTGGAGTGCGTTCAGTCGTCCAAAATTGAATCTGTGTGGAACTTGCATTACCACTCTTAAAAGGGACAATATTTCTAGTACTAAAACGATGGGAATTATAAACAAGCTTGTATCAGAAGTGATTTACCTAAACCGCAAGCGGTAAGGTCACAAGGGTTTTCATTTGCATAGTGGTGAATAGAAAAGAATTTCTAATGCAACACGTAACAACGGTCAAAAGAACCAACCCATATTATCACAGTGGAAAGCATTTGCCCACAAAATGTCTTCGTCGGCAGGCAGAAACGGTTGGTTGTGTAATTGCTGTTACTAGTCGCGGTGAGTGTGCCAATTTACCTTTGGGCAAACTGCTGTCGTAATTTTGTATGCTATGCGGTCGTGTTAGCACAACTAGTTTGCTGCGGATTTGGCATAACAACGCCTTGTAAAAGGTAGCGACACGTCTCTTTGCGAGTAACGACAACTGGGAAAGCGTTTTGGCAATGAACGGGCCAGACATGGAAAGGAAACTGAATCTATATCATTTTTAGACAATTCCGTATTCTTTGACTATGTCACCTCGTTGTTACTGATTCTTGCAGTTGGTCCACTCATCAGTTGTGTACCAAAATGATATTGTTTTACTTACTGAGGTTGGATCAGTACCTACTCACCATTTTGTGTTCGGTCCAATGGTTTTAAGTGGGAGATCAAATCAGGGCCACAAAGCGTGACTGTGGAGTGGCAAAAACCACAAACGAGCACAGTGTTTAACTGTTGCTTATCTGTGAACAAAAAGTGTAATTGGGATTCGGGGTAAGGTCTTATTTATGCCGTTTAATTTACACTGTACTTTTTATCGTGCATGAGTGAGTTTGAGGAATAGCCACTCTCGTTTCTCCCAACTCACATAAACAGGCACCACGCACCCAATGCGCCACGAGTGTTAATGAAATTCGTATGGAGGAATTCTTCAGTAGTGGAGGATGGAGGGTGTTACAAAGAGGAAGAAAATATCCAGATAATGCGATCTTGCATTGCCTTTTAGCGCAAGTCGCGACGATTCCGGAGCGCTTGGTGCTGCCTTCCTCGAATGAGAGTCCGCGAGGGCAAAACCAGGAGAGCGCGTATTTCTTTACTTCCACTCCGTACATCGACACGGCATCAGCGTCGTGCAGTTCCGCGGCTATCACTACGATTCATCTGCCAGCACCACTGGAAGCCTATTTAGTGGAGCAGATCCCTTCTAAAGCGGTGCGTGGGTGGCAGGAGGAGCAGGTGCGTCAGTGGCTGGTGGACCATTCACTTGCGCACTATGCGCATGCGTTCGCTTGCATTAACGGACTGCAGCTCTATGAACTCGCCTGGCAGAGGATCCGCGGCTGTGACTCCTTCTTTCGAAACCTCAGTTTCGGCATGCATATGCCCCTTTACGAGCAGTTGCTCCTCTCTAGTGCTCTTGCCAGTCTTCACAACTATCCCGACTCCTCACCCTCCTCTTAGTCTCCATTATCACCGCCGGTGTATACTGCTCTCCTTCCCCACCTGTACACAATATGTATTCTTTTTTATTCGATGACTTTGTTACCCAACCTTTGTATCATCAGCGCTGGAAACCCATTGCTAGAGTAAAAACTGACTGTAAGGAAGACTGCTGTCTTGAATCGTGTGGTTCATGGGCTATGAAGGTTTTCAATAAACGGTTTACCTTCAAGAATACCCAATCATCCCTTTCATTTGACAGCTTAGTTGATCACTATTTGTTGAATGGATATCTCGAATTAGCTCCTTCCAATAAAAAGCTATTTTAACTTATGGTATAATAAGGTTGTCCACTTGGGATATTTACTGGGTGGTTTATGTCCAAAGATGCTTTCGCATTCCTTCTCTTTCCTCCCATTTGACATCTGTTTTAATACCCAAAATATGCCCTTCTGTTAAAGGAAATAAGTTACGTAAACAAGGAATTAGGCCTCTAGGTAACGCTGCGATTGGTTACGTGCGTTATTGCGTTTCTCCACTTCTCTTGCACATCTGACCGAGCAGCCTACTTCAGTTAAATAACTACACCGTATTTAAGGATCGAGAGCTCATTTTGTGGGGCAAAGTGATTGAAGTTTGTACTCGAGGCACTTGAAGCATTACCTCACACTAAAACTGCATAGGGTGTAATCAAGTTATCAATCCAACCGAAGTTCAATTGCAGCCCCTAGTCAATAAAAAATTGGAAGCTTTGGTCAGAGCTGTTTTCAAATGTTGCGAGCTTACTCTAAGTGCTCGCAATCCTACAAACAGACAGCTATCTGTCCATTTTGGAAACCACATGGAAGGCAACCTTTGTGCCCATTTACACTTGAGTGGATTGATTACTCAGCGCATATAGGTGGACAGTTTGAGTTTGAGTTTGAGTTTGAGTTACTTCCAAGCCACGTTACTGTTTGAAAAGTAGACCGTAAAACTGACATTTGAGACAACACGCGCCGCTGCTACATCCTATCTGACTCCGTTGATAGCAGATTAGGTTATGCCGCCTACTGACTGCGATAGGCGTGAATTCAACTACTGAATCAGTCGTACACGCGTTCTCAGGCGATCTCAATCACACTGGTCCATTGCGTGGAATAATGGAATGGATAGTTAACCAATGAGTTTGGGGGGAAAATTTTGTGATACGATGTTTCGGCCTTTCTTCAGCCACAGCCATTGAACTTCGCACTGCCTACTTTGCTTACTATGGAAATGAAATTATTTTGGACGAAGGCATGAGGGGCTGCAGAGTATTGAGAAGGCGAATTGACCTTTTATCCGCTCTGCCATGATTGGGCTTTCCTTTCCCGCAGCTGTTATTTGTTTGCAGAAACTTTAATGGCTTCACTGAAGACCATTCTTTTACCACTGAATAATAGGTGTTTGGTTGACTTTTGCTTGGGTACAAGTGTGAAGGGTGTGAATATAATGACCAGTGGCTGCATACTGTAATAATGCCTAGCGCTGACTTGACTCTCCATGTGTGCATTTGGAACCAAGTCAACCAATCCTTTGCAATCGTCAGAAGTTCACTCCAGTAAGTCCTTTCGATGTGGATACTTGGCATCAATTATCATTTCCGTATGTTTATTCTGAAGAAAGCTTGCAACTGGGGTTAATTACCATCGTGGGTTCTCCTTGAGGGCCGGTGTAGAGGCTTAAAAACCTAGCAAATACAAACAAATTGACTACAGTAAACGTATGCTGTTTCTCTATCAACGATTCACATCCGGTCCGCATTCACCCGCATATTTATTTCTTAAACCCAGGGTTAAATTATTGTGCTACAGTCTTCCTAAGTGATTTTCTGACTGACCGGGAGGTAGGTCAATGTCCTTAATGTAATTCTATTAGAAGAATTAAAGGTATGCAGTTATCCACTGGCAATTGCAGGTTGCAAGGTGTGCCTACTCTACCGTGTGGAATGTGAATACCTAGGGCTGGTGCCCCCAAATCAGCTAAATCATTGAGGGTCTCCGGAGATGCGCATCGCCTCCAATTGGCCGGAAACGATATTTTGCATTTAAACTAGCTGAGCAGTCAGTCAGCCATTTAGTCCATGACCGAAATCTTCAAATAGAACTTCATTGTACCCGCAGCATCGGATATCCTATTACCATTACTTTCTAGGGCATGTATTCAAATGGTCTCATTGCAATCAGCATGCAAAAATATGAAAATTTTCATGCAAAATTGAAGCGCAATGACAAGGAAACGGCATAAACTGCGTACACAGGGGTGTTGTTGGTAGGAGAGGCAAATGCTCTTACTTTCGTGCATTAAGAATACAAGTTATTTCCCACAAAACATGTAAGCTGAGACTCAACATGGAAAATCTAACTTCCAAACCTCCTACTCAAAGTAAACGATAATTTTGTGGGAGTTAGTTTTATTGCCCAGGAAACAGTTTTTTTCTCAACACAGCACGACAAGCCTGCATTACGTAAATACGTGGTACTTGGATTTTTAGCCACAACAACTTCCAGAGTCTAAAAATTGGATTCAGGTCTGGCCAGTGGAGCATGATGGAACAGTAAATAGTTCAAATCCTCCTCTGCAGGACTGACTTCACTACTGCTGCATGGTTTCTCAGAGTAATCTCTGCTTTTAATTGAGCCTTGCCAACGCACATTCACAGTTGCCTATCCAGACGGTGCTTCGATGTCACGGTTCACTCAGCAGCCCAATCCCATAGTGCTAGCACGTATGGTGGTCAGGCGAAGCATACTAGCATCGGATTTGCTCATTCCTGTTTGAAATTGATACTTTTGCTAAACTTCACTTCAACTTCAACTAGGTAAGTACTACAGCCTGGAGTTGCCTTCATAGCACAGCATGTAAGCACCACGACTCCTCGAACACGTACTGCTGATCAGACTTTCCGCCCACTTATGAGTACCGCGTGTGCCCGATACCAGGCTACCCCTTGCAACCTGTGAAAAGTATTCAATCCCTTGCCAAAGCTATAAAAAGCGCCCTCAGTGCCCCCATACTCTTAATTCCTGGAAAAAGAATGGGACATTCTACCGCTAAGATGTAGTAAATAATGTCATTGGTAAGTCAGCAGCCCATTGGTAAGGTTTCTGAGATAGTGTTATACCAATGGGTCAACGGAATTTATAAAATACCCGACATGCAGATGTTTTCAAATGCTAAGCAGTTACAACATTTTACTGAAAATTTCATTCGTCAAGCTTAGGCTTTTCTAGACCTTTGGTAAAACCACTTTACGAATCATGAAGGTGAGGCATCAAGGGTTACCGTGCGTATATCGCAATACTTGCCTTAAAGCACTTCTAAGAGTGGATTCAAGGGAAGAATAATTCTCTTAGGACAAAAGATTAACCTTCAAACGGTATTTATAATTCCCTCGAAAGATAATCGTACACTCATAAGTTGACATTCACACTACTTTCTTTTTCAAAAAATCACAGAACAGTGAGTGATTCTCAGATCATTTACCTCGGAAGTAATGGTTTGAGTAAGAATGGGATATTGAAAGCATGAACAGATTCAAGACTTCAGACTTGGGTAGTTGTAGTCGTCGTAGTGCACTTGTAGTGGGCTGAAGGTGGACCGCGTCGCCATTGTAAAATCCGAAATTGGAGAAGAGTCCAGTTTTGGAACTTCAGAAGTGTTTTCGGTAAGTTTGGGTGCAGCTGTAGCTGACGATGACGTTGGTACTTCAGTACCTTCTGCAGCTGTGACAAGGCCAGAGCCATTGGGTCCGACGAGACGGCGTTTCCCAACCCACCAAAGGAATTTCGAAGGCTCCACAGAACCTCCATCTTTAAGAGCACCAAAATAGACCATTTGATCTATCTCCTCCGAGTTTGGGTCAACTTCACCAAGGGGAGCTGGGTCCACGCAGGCGAAAATTACTATAATCCCGTAGATGACTGTCGAGCGCATCATGAAATGAACGGTACCAGAGGCTCTCTAGCCTTTTTGTAATGATAACCAGTCCAAAGTTCAATTCTCCCCCTGCATTGGTGAACCTACACATACAACCCCGATTTCGATGGGGCGGGAGCAGGTGTAGCGTTTGCGCTAAGCTCCCATCATTTTCATCCAGATGTAAAGGCCGTACTTAAGGAATTGATACAATTCATTTGGACACACGCTTTTAATGTGTGCTCTGAGGTTAGAAAGTGGTGTTTTTAAACACAAACCAGATAGTGAACGCTTTGGCACTAATTGAATGAGCATATGTTATGGTGCAGAGTCCTACCGCTAGAATGGAATTTGGTTTGCAGAACAATAATTTCGTCAAAAGCGATTCGCGATGCCAGGGCCAAAACCGTCAATCCTGAATGACAATGGACCAGCCCTCATTCACCACAACGAAAGCAGACTGGACGAAAGCTGGACTTTAACACCGGATCGTAGCGTTAGCCTTAAACCACCTTAAGAGGTGGAGTCCCAAGGTGGTAACAAATTAGAAGCTAGCACACAACGATACAAGTAGCACCCAACATTCGGCATGAGAGTTGAAAAAAACTCAAAACCAAGGCGTCGAAGTCAACTTATTCAAAATGCACAAATCGTGAGCAGCAACCAAAATGAAGGCAAAGACTCACGATTACGCGTTAAAGCTGATCACAACTGACGCATAAACCCACCATGGAGGTGGACAAAAAACCAAACACTCAAGGCAGGAGCAGGGGATTAACATAGAACGCCTACTCATATAGTATTCACCACAGAATGCATTCCAAGGAAGAACAAAATGAAGCTGTACAGGCACGTTCATTCACTGGGAATGGTACAGTGCATCAAAAAACTCCATAATACTGAGAACCAGGAATGAAATGGGCATTATCTTTTCCGACGACCTCATATGTACACATTCGCACAGTATCATTTTGTTTCAGACATGCGGAATTACTAATTATCCTAAGCTGTAGCACCAATCGCTTCCAGATCTGCAAAAAGACGATTGGCTGCAGCCTCCACCTCATTTCGATCGTCCTCAAGGGCTTCGGACAGAGCTGCTAGTGTATCCGAGACAAGACAGGCAGCCGGACCAAGATCACCACCGCTCCCAACACACGCCTCCTCTCTGTCCTTCGTTAGGATATCAAAAGTCTGTTTGAGCAACCGCAACCCAGCCAGTCGCATTCGCCAGTCCGGACTACGCGTGACCAATTCGCAGAGACAGGTGCCAAAGGGCCGAAGAAGTGCTTCGTCACCTCCAATGGCACCAAGGAAGGCAGCCACACAGGGAACAAGATCTACTTCGGTTAGGCCAAGACCAGCAACACCCAAAGGTTTGATGATGGCTTGAGGCAGAGCCAGCACCGAGTCGGTACCTGCGGTGTCAAGACAAGCCGACAGCTGCGATTCTGCGCGCAGCCATGCCGCGGTCGCTGCGAGCGCACCGCGAGAACATGAGCTGGCGGCAACGTTCAACCCAACCAAGCCACTCGAGAAGCAGCCGAGGAGGTGCGGAATTTCAAGTGGTGAGGCGAGTTTTCGGACGTCTAAAATATAAAAGTAAACTAAGTGTCGGTTCACCTTTTTTAGCCCTCAAACCCAATTATAAACTCGAGAACCAGATTCATAAGAGATAGGAATTCAAACAGAATGAATAACGCCATTGTAAAAATGGTCAATTTTGAATTAAAAACGTTAAACCTGCAATGGGCCATGCAGTCGCGCTTACCTTTAGATTTGCGTTCACCGGCAAGAAGGGATAGGCAGCACACAAAGAGGTTGATAAGATTGGCGTCTTTCACTAACGAGACAAAACACTGAGCTGAAACTTTTGTTGATAGTCTGAAGAAAAAATGAATTATGACAATGAAGGGATTCAACTTGCAAAATACCCCACAAAAAATTAAATAACCCTGATAAAACAGATGGAACCTATGAAAAACTGGCAGAGATTTGAAAAAAAGGAGCATCAATGCTATGGGGTAAGCTCATACTAAGGGTAATTCTCCCACAATCGTCACTAGACATTCCCGATCGCTTTAAATCAAATGCGATTCGCAGTATGTATTCGATACAGTCCATAAATGCCAAGAAAATACATCAAACAGCAGTATTTCTAAAAAAATTGGAGCTCCGAAAACAGAGCTGCGTAAAGTTAATAAATAAAATGAAAACCGGTTTACTATTTATGCAAGACTTATTTTGAAAAAAAGAAAGGCTGCATATGGATGGAAGCTTACCTTTCAAGGGTAGCGAAGAGACTTTTCAGCCGAACCATGACAACACAGACGTTGGGGTCCCCTTCAACTAGCCATTGGATGCATTTGCCTACCAATTGGAGCCGATGATCACTATTCATGGCGGCTAGAAGAGAAGCGGCCGCGAAACAGGCGGCCTTGGAGACGACATTAGTGTCCTCCACCGCTGCCGACGGTGCAGTCAAAGTAACAGTGGTGACGAAAGCGGGTTGGCATTCGAGGGCAAGGCGGAGTAGTCGCCAGATGAGGAGAGGTTTAGAGGTGTAAGCAGTCTCGAGGGCGTTTGGTGGATCCTTGGGTAGACGCGAGGACTCCATGTCAACGTCGCTTCTTGTTGCGATGGCGAACACGTGGTCTGCGAGGCTCGAGACGAACTCTAGTCCCCCGGAAAGTAGGTGCTGTAGTGTTGACAAAAGGGGGATCTGACGATGTCGCATTTAGGCCAGAAAGCCGCATTCTATTCCGATTGGCCAGCATATACCTTTAATCTCCAGTAGTTCAGTTAAATACTGAGCAAAAAATAACCAGCTTTTTTCGAATTAACATCAAATTAGCGTTCACAAAACCAATGAGCTTAAAGCAAGCTTTGACCCTCCAAGATTGAAAGTCATAAATCATTTAATTCCCCGGTTTGAACTCAACAACCGACCCGATAAGTGATTTAACTCGATCAATGAGCCCCGAATTATTATGGCTTTCAAAATCGACAACGTTCTGCCTCATTCAAGTGATTCCATTTCCCAGGTGATACAGCTAGACTCTACAATTGGATAAGCCCTTTAGGTAGTCTACAGAGGTGCTAATGAAAAAAAGAGGGCAACAGCGAAGGCACTCCTACGCTCCCTACACATTTCGTCCCACTTCGTGTGAACATCAACTAAGAGAAATAGCAGCTGATTTTGGCATATTGATGGTATGAGCTTTAAGAAATACACTCAAACCTAAGCTCAGTAACGACGGTTAATTTCTACAAATATCAATCCCACAGTCGCGACTCTAACCCCAATTTAGGCAAGTATTAAAATACTATCGAAAGATTTTCACACGTTCGTGTAGAGGCGCCAGAGCGCGCAGTCATGCTTCAGTAAGCGAAGGGAATCATGCAATACGAGGTATAGATATCAAGACTCTCAATCCACACTTCATATGTGGCAGCCATTATTTTCAATGCTTCAAGCATCAAGGCCTTCAATTGCAGTATTTTGGCACACAATAGCACTTTATTCAGCTGATTTGACTAAAGGTGAAATTAAAAGAACTGACTATTTCTGGCTGAAAAGAAACCACGAGTAACAAATAACCGAATGTAAATATGCACACTAGACGACAGCACATCTATTACAAGATGTGGAAGTGAAGCTAGGAAGTGTTCGTTCTCGAAAAAGTTCATCGCTTAAATTGCTAAGCTAGGAAGAGGTATTTTTAGAATAATGGGCATAACACTTACTGCGCTGGTTTCCGGGGCTGCATCCTTCAATAAATCATAAGTCAATTCAAGCAGATTTAAAGGTTCAGAAAAGGCAATGAATCGACCTCGAAGGTGTCGTATAATAGCCGTGCATTGTTTCACCGCAGCAGTCGATCGATCAGCTTTGGCTTGGGTGGCCGTCAGAAGATCAAGATGAGTAGTGCGGAAGATGAAGGACAACAGAGACAAATCCAACGGTTCAGTAGGCATAGATGGCCTATTTCCACCATGCTCAACAGCAAGCGTCTCCTCTTCCCTCAGACTCTCCAATACCGAGTATGTTCGCGGGCTAGCCTGGCAATCCTTCGGCATTCTTGTACTGAATTCGAAGGCGCCCAGCAAAAGAGTTACACCGGCCTAGGATCGAAATGTACTCATGGAATGAATTGGTCCCAAAGAATCGTACAATTAAATCAGAAGGTGAAGCTGGTTTTTTTGCTAATTATGCATGCAGTTGAGGGAGAAAAAAAAACTGTGATTAACATTACGCATAGCGAAACAGTTTCAGACCCATTATGCAAATAAAGTGCTTCATTTTTAGAAAAATCGAGGTCTGGATTTCAGTTCTCCCAATTCTTTCGAAACAACGGTCAAAACACAAATAAATAAGTTACTCAACTGGTGCGGAACATGACAGATGGATTTTTACCCGCAAACATGATGACTAAGGACACGGTGATACGAGATGCACCTCCTACTCACCTGCAAATGCTGTTCGCGCGAGTGAAATTTGCCAGCGGAGAGGACTGTAGTGGCTCCCACAGGCTTCTCAGAAAGGCGACAGGCCGAGACGGAGTGATCTAGAGCAAAGCGAAGAACACGTCTCATACGAATTTGCGTGACCTCCGAGGTGGAAGTGGCGTAAATCGATGCGAATGAGAGTGGGAGGCGAGCCAGGCACTCGAAGATAAACAAACAAGCCATGGAGCGTGCCTCCGCAGCATGTGTTGCAATTCGCGTCGTGTTGACGACGTTCTCGTTAAGCGAGGGCCACCAGCGAGAAATCGAACCCAGGACGATGCCATCTAACGTCTGTGAGATGAAAAGACGATAACCAACCAGGCAGACTCAAGTAAGACTTCCACATCAGGACTAACCTTTAGAAATTTATCAGGATGTCGAGAACACAATAACTGTGCCAGTTTTCGGAGGCAGGATAGTTTGAGGTGGGTAAGCTTTGCTTGGCTTTTATCGGCGCCAAAGAATGAGGAGACATTGACCATACTCGAGGAGATCTTATCAAAGATATCGATGAGACCGTTCTCAAGTGAAGTCTCTATGCGTAACAAAGGCCCTAGTGCGTCCGGTGTAAAGGTAAGGAGAGCGACCGCGCGAGGACATTTGACAGTCAAGCTCTCCAACTTAGCCAAAAGCAATTCAAGGGCCTTCCTTGTTAGATCGGACCGAAGAGGAGACATCAGACAAGCCATGGCACTCAAAAATACCTGATTCGACATCAATCCGTTCATCTACGACACGAATGAGATAAGTCAGAGCATGCAGACTGAAATACGAATAAACGGATAGACGGCACACCTTGATCAATACAAGTTGTAGATTTTGAATGGCACTTTTTTTACTTATGCTGTCCCCCGCGTCCGATATTTCGATTTGAGAAGAGGAGCACACGAGGAGTAGTTGAACTGTGAGTCCTACAACAATACCGAAGGCTTCTTGAACCAATGTCTCGGACCCGCAATCTATGGCCTCCTTTTGGCGTAGACGATGACCAGTACTGTCGAGGAGGCCAGAAAAGAATGCGCTAAGACCTGACAGCAAAGACCAGAGACGAACACCGCCGGTAAAACTCATCTTTTCTGCTAGTGGTCTTTTACGCCTAAGCGGTGAGCGGGTGGACATCGCTTCACTAGCGGAGCCGGAGCGAGAGAGATGCCTCAATAAAAATTCGTAACCGCTGACAGACGATGATGCAGGATGATCTGAGGGAGGACTGACAGTTGGAGTTTCCTAAGCGGAACGGATGGTAGGAGTGAATGGGCACCAGGCAGGCTCAACACCAATAACCAAAATGTTATTTTACGTGATTTTAGTAAAAGGTGGAAAATAGTAAATCAAATGGAAGTTGTTTCAGCACTCACCAACCGTGGACGCTTGGCATTTGGAAAGGAAGCGTTTGGTTTCGTCATACCATCAAAATTGGAGAGCAAGTCAAGGAAGAATTTAAGGCACAGTTGCCATGACGACAATTGTACCGAAAGGTCAAATTGATTGAATAGGTCGATCAGAAGAGGGCAAACAAGACCGGCTAAAAATGACAATTTCATCCAACATAATTTTTACTTAAAATAATAAGTAACCAAAATCATGCTAACTAAAAGGGTTCTCGTGCGCTTTACCCGGGTAAGGGTAATTTTAGTACAATTAAACCACGAAGGTCCACAACAAGACGCTTAAATTCGATCTTGGGATTTGAAGAACCACATCTTGCAAAACTCGCACATAAAAAAGTAAACCGTGATAAGGCAAATACACTTGAACGAGGCATACGCGCTAACTATTATGCAACTCTGCAAGTCAAGGTGGATACGTGGACGAATCACGCATTAAAGCGTGAGACGTAAGGCGCAGTACGGGTTGGACAAACGAGGTCATAAAAAGGGAGACAGTGAATTAAAAGCCAAGGCGATTTGAATGCCGCGAAATCGGGAATACCACGTAAATATACAGGTATTGCAAACAGCTTAACTTAGCAAATCCAAATTTCACTTTCACGAGTTAGCGAAATCTGAAACCTGTGTGGAAATAATAAAAAAATATCGGCAATGGCATGCAGTTCAACGGTTCCCCGTGTCTCCATCCTTCAAAATCCTTATAACATGAATTTGCACAATTATACCCATCACAACATCCCATTTCAGAAGCTTTCTCTATCTCCAAGACGGAGAACACAAATGATAAACCAGTTGGAGCTACCACCACAAAATATTTCCATTTATTGCTGAAGTAAATGTTTACACCTACAAGCAAAGTGAAGGCTAATGCAATATTCAATGGAGCAACCGAAAATGTCCTTAAACAATGCCCATGTGAAAGAGAAGAGGAAAAATATAAATATGGACATACCCGTTTCACGAGAAGGCCAGTCGGTGTTGAGGAAGAAAGCGGCGGCAGTCCACAGCCAGCTTTGCAAAGCAGCCTGCTTAGTGACTCGCCTGCCGGAGCCAGGGCTAGCAATGTGTAAGTCGGCTGTGACAGCGCAGACAGGGGTGGGGGAGACTACTTGTGCCAAACCGCGGAGAAGCCCGACATAGAGAGCGAGTGAGCGCCGCGGCAGATGGGCAGGAAGGTCAGGCAGACCGCGGACAAAGACATCAAGGACGCGGAGTCCGGCGTCAGCTTGCTGTTTGGAGGCCTGCACGAGAGCTGGCACAGCCACAGAGGTGAGACGTCCCAAAAGCGAGAGATTGTGCACGTCATCTAACCTCAAGAACATGGAGTGGCCGTTAACGGAACCACCGGCCCACTGAACAAGGGTCACCAAGTTCTTACACAGAACCACCTGGAGTTGAGGAGTTATGTGCCGATTACAATTAAATAGTAGAATCAAGTAAAAAGGGAAATGTCGACGTACTGGAAAAAGAGATGCCATTTCAATGAGACACAGCATAACTTGACGTTGTATAGAAGGCGTCTCCTTAAACACAGAAAGACACCGGAAAATGGTGTCCATAGTTGAGGTAACGGATGGAATGGGCATAAGAGATGTCCGTGACGTTCTATACTTCCCATATTTCCTTAGCTTGTTTCCCTCGGCAAAGAGATTGGTTAGAGCCACGAGTACCTCGAGTGTGCAGGCCGAGGCCTGCTTGTTTATACCAACGGCCTCCACAACATCAGGACTTTCCTTAACAGTACTGCTTCCCTCCTCGAGGTAGAAATAATCGTGGCTGGAAGGAATAAGATTCGTATCAACGTCTTGAACGCCCTCATCTTCATCATTACTCTCTGAGAGGAGGATAGAAGAACTGGTCGAAATAGTTCGCTGCCGACCACCGAGGTGTTTTTCCACAGCGGCCTCGTGCTGGGATCGTGTTTCTGCCGAAATACAGCTAAAATGATCATCCACCCAACAGCCGGTTAAAAATTAAACATTCACGTGTGATTACCATAAGCTATCAATAAAAATTTATCAAATGAGAGCTTACGCAAGTAAATGACTGTTAAGGGGAAAAACCAAATCCTTGTTTTTCTCTTCTCGTTCGGCATCATTCTGCTTGACAATGTCTCCCGAAAAAATAAACTTCCTCTGGTCAACGAATGACACACGCCGCTTGGCTCTACTCTTCAGCCGGGAGACAGCCGAAGAGAGCGGTGTACTCGACTCATAACCACTTTGCTCACTTTTAATGATGGTAGAGGGAGCCGCATAAAGACGATGTATATCCCCGGCTAGAGCCATTAGAATGATCTTAAGAGCGCGCACTCTTCTCCACTCCGCCGATGTGAGCAGCTTCCCACCTCTTCTGGTACTTCTTCTGCAACTAAGATGGTCATTTTGAGACCTTAAGTAATTGATAAATCGCCTACCACATCACCTTCAGATCCATTGGCAGCATTACCGGAATGTATTAAGAGACAAAGTTTATTAAGAACTGATAATAAACTAGAGAATTAATAGGAAAGCAAGTGTACTCTGGGAGTCAGATTGATGCTCCAACCTGACTTTAGGTAGTCGTATCAACAAAAAGAAAAAAGAGAACTGACCTAGAATTTGATACCCTCAAAAATAGAGATTGGCGGGAATTACGAGTATGAACCGGATCCAATCTGGCCAAGCAGAAGACATAATGTTCAACCTTCAGGTGCAGCTGTAATAAATGTAAATCACTGAAACCAGTCAAAACAGTATTATTCCAACCAACAGTGCCTTCGGAAACAACGTACTCTCAAGAATAGGTTGGGCAAATCCTGTGAGAATGTTTGCGAACCGGCAAGGTCTATCAGGGCATCTAGAAATTCTACTTCATGGGGGGAGACTCCAATTAGTTCACTTCTTCCATGTTTGGGAGTCGATAATGCAACAAGAGTTTGTAATGTAAAAGCATCAAATTTATCAATGCAAGTCTTGTGTATGACCTCGAATCTGGCGAATTGGGGAAATCGAATAACTTGAAGCAGAGCTGGCCACCCAATCAACGAGACCGCATCATTTCTTTCCGAAGTAGACGAGACGTTGAGACCAACAATCGATTGCAACAGATTGTTTTCCAGAAGCTGGGCAGCACAGTACCAACACATTTGAGAAAATGCCGTGTCCTTCAGTGGTTGTCTGAAAGTGTTTCCAAAATAAACAGTTGAAAACTCATCCACGACAATGCTACCGGCACCCCGCAAGCCGCTCACCTGCAGAACAACCGAAAAACCGATTGAACCAGATTCGATGAGACGTGGACCAGTGAAGCCAATGTATCACCTTGAAGTAACTGCTTCGGTGATTCGGGAATAATGCCATTATCGCATTGTAAGTCGGACAAAAAACCGCCCACATTTTGATAGTACATGGTAGGGGGCAGTTTTTCAAACATCACGACGAAACGTTGAAGCAAGTCATAGGCTTCCACGCGAACATCGCCGGTAGGATGAAGCAACGCGGCTAGCACACAGGGAAAGGCTAAAAGGAAATAATGAACGATAGCAGAAATTCTTCCAACTTCGGTACTAAATAAAAGGCACCAACCATGTTGGTTTCAATTACCTTTAGAGAAACCTAAGTGCACATCCATTCAGGTAATTTTAAAAACTCAAGGGCATCTTTAAACGCATCCCGTTTGCAAAAAATTGCAACTCTCTACACGTACCCTTGTCCAAGGCATCCAATAAGTGGCAATGTTTTGAGTTTGGAAGGGATGTATTGTGTGCTCTCGGGGAATGCCGAGATGGCAATTTGAGAGACTGAGCGGCGTCGATCGCCCGCTCGACCGTCTGGAGAGCGACTTTACACTGACGTAGCTTGAGGGTGGCTAGCACACCATCACCTGCTTCCTGCATCGTCGACACTGACTGGGTAAACTGCAGTACCACGCCAATTAGAAAATCTGCCAACCAGAAGTCGTCCGCCTTTGTAGCGGGTGCTTTTAGGCAAGGGCACTGTCCATCAGGATGATTTACTGCGCAAACTCCATAATTTCCTAATTTCGTGCGCACGGTTTCAAATAAGCTATACAAATCTGAATTGTTATTGAACAAATCGTCGCATGTCATCTTGAGTATGCGTCTTATCGTCAGCTTGCGTCGAGATTCTAGCTTTGTCGTAGTTGGTTGAGGAGGTATCCCAGAACTGCCATGATCACAGGTATTGACGTCCATTATCTACAATTACGCAGGTGCAATTGTGCAATGTTTGGAAGAAAGCGTAGAGGACTTTATCGACATACCAATGTAGCCTTTTGAACACGTTCAGATTGCTCTAAACTATCAGACGCAATTTCATTCAAATTGGAGCTTCCAAAGTTTTTGTTTTCTTCTTTTTCAAGCAAAGCGCGCTCAAGAGGGGTCAGGAAATTCAACAGCTTTTCATATAACACCGAGAGACTGAAATGTACAAATAAAAGGAACGCTCTCCACTTTTAACACCGAAATTTCGTCACTAAACTCACTCGTCAGGCAAAACGGCGATACACTGAGTTCTCATCAAAATATTAATAATGCGAAGAGTCTCCCATTCAGCACCACTTTTGTGCTTCTACGAAAAGAAATATCAGCCAGCGAACACTATACCTTAAGAAGGCATCTAATCCAGTCTAGAACCAATTCATGGTTAAGCTCTAGAGATAGAGAGAAGCGAACGATTATCAAGCTGGTGGCAGACTGGAAGGACGGCACTCCAACGCTGCGTAAACCTCTTCTTATCGTACCCTGCAACGCCGTCACTATTCCCGCGATCTTCTCTCTCGACAAGCCCAAATCACACAATCCAGATATGGTTGATACGAAAAAACTCGCAAGGGTTTGAATCCTATTCAAATGGAGAGAATCCTCATACTAAGCAAACGGTGCATCAGACAAATAACTACCTCACTTTTGCGTAAGTACACATGCACGTTCCTATAAACGGAATAAGAGGTGGCTGAGCACGGCAAGCCTTGAGAAAATCCTGGCGGCCTAAAGGTAATCCACGCTCAGCATAAGGTTGCAACCACTGCCAATTGGACGACGAATTCTTGAAGTCAAGGAGCTGTATACATCTGGCAAAGAAACCCGTCTCGTGATGTGGGATAAGAAGCATCATAAATTCATTGAGGTAATATAAGTGTATTTCAAATCTATAATGCGTCAGAAAGGTATTTTAAGACTTACTTGTAAACCAACCACTCAAAGGCCCAAATAACGTCAGGAGATCGCACATGTGTACTGATCAAAAACATGAACAGGGAAATTTGCTCGTCAATTTTTAGTTTATGAGAAGGGTGTAAATTACACATCTGAAGTCGGATGGATGCAGAAGAAAATAAGGTTCCATTAAAGCGTTTCAGCTCCGTATCAACGTCGCACAATCTTTTAAAAGCTTTCAGACCTGAAAGAAAGCATTTGTGACCAACAAGACGTACAGTCCCGATAACATGTCTGTGCATCAATTGATTGGGGGTTTTCATAGGCAAGAGATTTGCGCCGGATAGCATCGACGGAAAAAGCCAAGGAAACTGGGGTCGATAGGCTTTTCAGTTGGTCTTTTAACGACATCTTTGGCAGGTTTAAACTGAATACTGGGAAGTTTTACGCTCTACAGACACGCCAAGCAGAACCGCCAAACTTGCACGCCCCGCAATGAGGCTTTAAGCAATGCGCATAAAAGGCTAGACCTGATAAACCATTTTATATGCATTAAGGAAATTGATACTTCGATGAAAAATCAATATTTCAGATAGTTTTAAATTTATTATGACAATCTTTAAATGACAAGACACAGTGCAGGAGTGCGTAAAAACAAGTCTACGATTAACATGCTAGGTTCATTGAATTGCGTACAGATAATCTATCTTTGGGCGTATTTTTCGTCGCTTTTAAAGCTACTTCTTGAAGCCTCCTGAGAAAAGGAGGATTTAAACATTAGTAAACGTTTTGTTTTGCCTGATTTCATGCCTTCGTGTTTTAGAACATGTACTTATGAGGGTATTTAATGACGCAATAGTTTTGTACGATTTCTAGCTCTTGATTTAATGGGCTATGAAATTGACTGTTTTTATGAAGGCATAAGAAGGCATATATATGTATTTATATATATATATATATACATACGAGTGGCAGCCTAGCAAACAAAGCATTACAGTAATCGCTTCAATTTTTGCTTCTACGACGCCTCACAATCTTCGAATCAAGACCACCCCCTCCTCCCTTGCTAAAAGAAGATATGGTTCCATTGTCACCTTTAATAAGAGAAAGAGATCTTGGTAAAATATGTTGGGATAAGCTGCGACCAGGGTGCCTGGAAGTTACTATGTTGATCTACAACCAGGATCAAATTGTTCTCTGGCCTTCTGCTTACAACCTGCATCGAAAGGACATAAGTATTATGATGGCAACAATCCACCAAATTTCCCACGAGTTATTATAATGCATTCCCATGCTTTGCCTTGCCACAACCTTAGAGATCACTATACATGCCAATAGGTCACCCGCCAATGGGTTCAAGTGGGTAGTCCTGAGTGTTAATACCTTGAAATTAGTAGAAAGTCATGTAATTTTTTTAGCACACAGCCGGGTAATCACCTCACGTACATAATTTTGCGAATAGGCTTTGCACAAAAAGGATTTAACGAATTGTGCCCCTGATACTATGTCTTAGATTTTGTCTCTCAGGTGGTTGCTGTATGCAGTCGAGTCGGGATGAGCTGGCAAGCGATTAAAAGTGGGAGTGTGCTGTAGAATTTTGTTTTACGGAGCTTACATTTAGTCATACAAGTTCTTGGTAATTGGTAGTTTATGCGCTTCCTTGGTGGCTTGGTCTTCTGACTGCGCAAACAATCGACTAGCCTTTATGTAGTGTAGCGGGATTTGCCAGAAGGCAAATTAAGACGTGATGTCCCGGCAGAGTATACATTATCGGGGCGCAGAAAAGTTTGTAGATACTCGCGTGGCTTAGAGACTGGTCCACGTATCAGAGATACAATGTTCAGTCAGGCGGCCTTTGAGTGAATCTTAGTGCAGTACTTTGTCTAAATGCTGGTTCTGGTTTAGTTCACTTTGGTCGCCATATTGTTTTGCTGGGTGTGCTGGCCTCTAAGCGCTGCTAGCATCATCAATCTCTTACTGTTTGCCAAACATATGCATCCAACCCAAGAACTATGTCTTTTTGTGTTTAAAGAAGTCATAAAATGCTACAGTAAAAGTCGAAAACAAAAGCTGCTACTGCAGCCTACCGAGATTCCCTTGAGGACAAGAGGAGGCATAGTACTAAATCAGAGTAGGTATATTCAGCAAACAATGGGCGTTGAGATTGCTGGAGGCCTTGCCTACCTTGTCAGGGCAATATAGCCACTCAAATCCAAAGCCGAAACCAGCAGCTGAACAAAGTGTCGCAATTACACTTGCATGATATTTTTGCCTTTTCTCTTCCACCATGATTTACTGTATGGGAGGAGACTCAAGGTGATGCACAAGGTACACTGACGAAATAACTTGGCAAGAGCATTTTAATTCAGTTCATGTAACTCAGTAAGAGAAGGGATATATTAGAAAATTTTGCATCTGAAGTGGATTCTTGATAATAAATATAAATGACTAATGACTTTCCTACGGCCAAAGGGAGGCAGAATACTAAGACAAAAATGTGTTTACTCAGTAAACATGGGGATTGGGTCTGCTGACGGCACGGAGGTCAGCCCACTCGACTGGGACAATGTGGCCAGTCAGGTTACCGTAACCAAAACAGTCAGTTAAACAAGCAGAGTATTATGTTCTCCCTCATGGAAATGACTTGAAAAGCAAAACGCACTTGCCCTGGTTTTCAGTGGCTAACTGATCTCACTTAGTTTGCCATTTACTTAGACGTATTCTAAATGATAGAGACTATACAGTGGTCCAATCTAACAAAATTGGGGCTTTTACGTTGGGCACTAATTTGCATCGCTTGCCTTTTAAGCTACTATTGGTGTCAAACAGACATCAAAATATTTGCCAAGTATACTTTTTAATTTCATGCAATCAATCATTACCGAGTAATTTTATTTAGACAACTTGTTATCCACAACTAAATAACTTTCCTTAAGGCAATTGGGCATTGTTTTGTGTTAGTTGTCTGTACTCTTTTGTTCTTCAGACTTTAATCGCTCATTTGGGTATTTGATGTTTCTAACAGATTCTGACGCTTCAACACTCAGCATTACGGTTGACTCTGCTAAGATAAGGGTTCGTTCTCCCGAACTCATATCATCAGACCGTACTTTACCAGACCATTGCTTATGTAAGGTTAGTTGATCGACTGCTATGCCATAGCAGAAAATTAGCAAGAACTTCTATTCTAAGACTCATTGAACGTGTCATCGAGTGCTTCATCTAAAGTTGTCTTCTTTATGACCTTGGTTAAGCAAGATTAAAACTTCTTTTTAGATGGAGATTTGTCAGTGCGGCTCCGACCTAGGAGTTACTGAAGCTAATGCTAAAAGTATTTATGCTCATTTGGGCTTTGTTGACGGACGCGATATGATGATGGCTGAGGGGTATAGAATGGACACCCTTCATGTCTGGGGCACTCATGATTTGAGCACAAAGGATCTTCTTGATTGGCTGGAAGAATACAATCCGAAGGGTGTTGAATGGATCGATGACTCGTCTTGTAAGTGTGTTTCTGTAAATAACGATGTTTGTAATTGTTTAATAGCGAATTTGTCTCTTTAAGGCAACATCATTATGCAAAATGAAAACATCGTACTGCGTGTTTTGAACAAGCTAGCGGAGCCCTTTGATCGTCGGATTGCACTTGCGGCGATGGCAGCAGTTGTCTCGACGATGAATGCCGATGACAATGGTGGTTTTGTGGGATCGTCCGATGGCTCAAAACATGCTCCTACGGTCGGAGCCGCCAATAACCTGATGCCTCCCAATGGAAGGTGGTTCAAATCTGTCTCTTCCCCGGAGCGTGCTTTCTGTCTTTACTTTCGTATCGCGCACAAAAGTACGGTTTTTTCATTCCCATTTTGTTATTGTTTCAATTTCCCCATCTCCACTCATTACCTAGTAATTCCACTTATGTTAATAGCTGATTTATTGACTTATTAAATCGATCTTGGATACTCATTTTGCTAATGTAGAACGGAATGCACTCTCCATTGCTCTTGACAGTTTGCTTCTAGTGGTGAAATTCTCACTACTCTAGGCGACGTGAAGTTACCTGGAGCTGAGCGTCGGAGCAATTATTATCGTCGGTACGGTAACCCAAATTACGGCGGAGCCGTTGGTCTCTTGTCCCGCTCATATCGACGTCGAGCTAGGGCCGTCACAGCATCTACCGACACACGTTGTGTTACTCTAAAGGCTTCACGGGGTCTCATCACTTACGACGATGACGTTCATGGTCTGGTGGTGCACCTTCAGCAAGGCAGTATCGCTGATTCTGATGAAGAAGATTGCCATCCGCGGCGGCACAATTTACCCCCCGGTCGACGAAGAGAGGCTGCAGGTAATTGAAATACTTTCAATACCAGGCGTTCTTCATCGTTGTTCATAATCAGCTTTGTCTTTGTAAACCGTGTACACTCCTTTTGCGAAGTGAAATATTCTACTTGAGAGTAATCATGGAATCTGATCTGATTTCTTTCGTCAAGTTCATTAGAACTGAAACCAATTTTTAATTTGTTTTGAATTGTAAATCGCCATTTACCTTGATAGAATTTTATTATTTTAGCTAATAGAATCCATGGGTTATGGTCTCATTGATATGCATATCAAGTTTCTGCGTTCTTTTTGGACCTCTTTAGGATTTTTAATCGCTAATTGTTAATCAGGCAAACTACTATAACCGCTTTCTATAGCCATTGGCTTTAAAAATATGTCTTAGAAACGATTGGATGTTTCGCACTCGAATTTTATCCGTGGAATGTCAATTATGTGTGTTGCAGCTAGTGGACTGTCAAGGCCGCCCCGGAACCCACCTCCTAAGTGGCCACGAAGGTCTTCGGGTGCGTCATTAACCTCTCTCGAGGCAGCTACTATCTTCCACCCACCGATTCATCAGTCGGCACTCGACTTCGACTTCGGGCGGATGAGCGTCAAACAGCGCCTGGGTAATCGCACTGGGGAATCCGCGCCCGCCCTCGCCACTGTGACGATCTTTCCTGACGACGACAGTAAGCATGGCGATTGTGGGGCAGTGCGAATGCTCACTTCCCTTCGCATGGTGGCTGATGTCGAGGAGGAGGCAACGAAGGCCAGGCTCTGGCTTCAAAGCGAAAACGTATTTAATCAACATGGGTAAGTCTTTTCCTCCCTCCACTTCCCCTGATCCATTTTTTTCTAAAGGAAGTTTATGCAATCTTATCTTCGCGCAACTTTTTAGTTTTCATACCTTCTTATGGAGACATTGACTAATAGAAGTTGCTGCGTAGGTGCAGAGCCCCTGCGCCGGTTCGTTCGTTTAATCTGATAGATAAATCTATAATCTGGACATTTACTTCAGTCAAAAAACCTCACCTCTACAAATTTCCCATAATTCATGCTTGCAGGCTCTAGAAACGACTGGGAGCACTATTACGCGCACCTTTGCATGCCAGTGCTGCCCGTCCTACTTACATGCGCATATCTTTCGTATTAAAGGCCAGAATAGTGTAGACGCTGAATTATAAAAAACAAGACTGTACTTTTCCCTCACAATTTCAACACTTGTGCCATAATTTGTATTGCGTAGATCAGATGTATTTAGGTTACGACTACGAAGTTTTCTTTGCGTTGTACCATGGATTATGATTGACTACGGTTCAACGTTAGCATCTCTTGTAGTACTTCAATGAATACTGGATGTGAAGATGTTTTACCCGTTTTGAATGCCGTCGTTGCAATGAATTTCAATTTTAAATGCGTTTTACCACTGCAAGCGTGAATATACTGACGTGCAATATTTTACCCATCCTAATCAAGGCTTAACAATGTGATAATTACTAAAGGTAATGTATGCTTTCTTGAGTCTACATTTTGATTTGGCTCGAATTGATTGAATAGCAAAACGTGCTAAAGCGATTACCTACTTTTTATGCCAAAATGTAGTATTTTCCACGAAGATTACGTTTAAGCCTACATTAGTTTAAATGCGCAAATATGGCTTTTTGTTAATGCTTGTCCAAATTTTTCCCAGTGGCTTATGCATCGACGCTTTTGTAACCGTCCATTGGCGTAAAAGTGAGTCATCTTTCGTGATTTCTTTTTTTTGCAATCTTCCCCCTTCGAAGGCCGAGTGATCTGCGGCAGTCCTCGAGGTGGCATCGTCGGCGTCGTTATTTGGACGGTACGCGGAGCAGCAAGAAGGGTGGGGTTTGGGATCGACTTGGCTGAGACGCTTGCACTGTCAAACATCGTCGCGCCTTTCCTTAATATTTTAGTCTCCTCAACTTTGTTTCTTAAAAGTATACCAAGTATTGCAAACTAGTTTGCCACGCTTTCGCACGAATCCAGAGGCATTTATTCAATCATGTGCTTATTTCTTTTATTTGATGGATAAATAGAATTAAATTGTGAGGCTTCCTCCACGTGTCATCCCGCTTTCATTACCCACTGTACTTTGGATTCCGTTTCATTCCTCATACCGTCCGCCTTTCAGGAGATCGGTTGCTTGGCGAACTAGTTTACCATCATTATTTAATATTTTTTTCTTCTTCAAAGTATATTAAGGGCTGGGTGGAGCCGTCAATAGCGTGCCCAGATCCTCTGCCTAATTGAAATTCATGGATGATCAGATTTCTATCAGTGAATACCTCTCACTTCTCTCAGAGCGTTATTTTCTTGGTCCTGCATCAGTTATCTTAATCAAATAGCTTTTTAGTCCAATCGGCATTTACCCTTCCGTATTCTGCCAACGTTAGTGTCACGATTCCACGTCTGTCTGTAGATAGTGCGATACTGACATTTTTTGGTAAACAGTGCATACTATTGCAAAATCTTGAATAAAGCCGTTACAGAATTGGGCGTATGGCGTTTCTCTTGTCGCTGAGTCTCTTCACGTTCATTAACATTTCAATTAATGTGCCATTGTAGAAGTGACAGCTCCACTAGTTGTCCAAAATGTTCACTTAAGCCACGTCTCAGGTGGTGCCTATTGACTGCTGTTTGCGATGACAAGGTTCTATTCCGATAAGAATTCTGGGATTGCTGGTGCATTAAAGCCTTATCACAAATCGGGTACCGCACGAGCATTCATTAATAGGAAAGTGGTAATTTTGATTCTCCCACTTAGGGAACGTGCTACAGGGTCGACAGACGGATTCAATGATCGCCGGTTGGTTCGGAGATACATAGGTGGGTGGTTCTTCCGACCACCCTCAGCAGACTGCGCATGTGCTGTGAGAGCCCGGCCAAAATGCGGGTCAGTCACGGTTGGACATCGCTCACCCTGCTGCAGCTGCCCCGGATGTTTGCGCTTGTACTTCCCCCCTGTACAGATTGGCCAGGTAGTGAGGGTTGAGGGGGCGAATAAGTTAACAATGGCCCTCCTACCAGTTTTACGCCCAAAGGGTGTGTATTTCAGCATTTACGATTGTGCAAATTCAACTAGTGAAACGGTATCATCGCAGATTTTCAGGGTTTTGAAGATGTAATGAGAGGACCTCATCATCGACAAAAGTTTGAAATAAAGTTTAGGTCAGGATCCATTATCAGTCAAGTAAGAGACGCTCTGTTTCATTTTTTATTCGAGATCTCTTACCACCAAGTGGTTGATTCACTGCATTATTGTCAATTATGAATGTGAAAGCACCACAATGCTTACGAATTGTTTAAGTAGCGAGGCGTATGTTGGCTCCAGTCCTGCGTCACACAGGGCACCAAATTGGGAAAACCATAGGCATGTATCTAATGCTACAGGAAAATAACCAAGATGGTTTTCCATGCCACACGCAATTATGTTCACCACTCGACCCCCTAATATGGTGATCGCTGATCGAAAGCTGCTTTTGTGTGTGCGTGGCGTATGGAATATAACACAGCGAGCTCAACTGTGAACACGTCGACTAAAAGTTGTAGAGTGAATTGCAATGATTGCCTCAAATCGCTATGCAATGTGTGAACTTCATACATGCACCAAATGCAATACTATGTATCCTGTTTATGGTTCGGCTTAGATTTTCGCGATCGAGCAAGAATGTCTGTTTTGTGAACACAAAAGGCGCTTCATTGTTCACCAAAGGCTCAATCTTATGTAACTTGTTTCGCTGACCCAAATTGGGTGTGCAGATGGCCTTCTGGAGTTAACAGTGGAGGTTCTTCCATCAGCGGCTGGACAAGAATTCAAAGGCTGTATGCGCAGTAGCAGAGACAGTGATCAACAGATCTCTAATCCAGCCATCATCACAGTATCTACTAGAAGTAGACGGTCGATAAGCGATAATTTAAGTCACGTTGCACAGCGAAGCCATGAGAGGCTGGTTATTTCGGAAAGTAAACAAAATGACTACAGTTAGAGCCAAACCCGTGTGCCAGGTGATAGGTCCTAACGCACACTACGCTGCCAGACCTCAGATCCATACAACCAAGTCTATGTTGAACACGCACTTATGAGCTAAACTTGAATTATATCCATGACGTTAGTAAAACATCGTGTCACTCCAGTTCCCGCAAGCGCGGCAGACCAAATTCGCTGACCGATCAATTAACGCGACCTGTACCCTCCTCCACATCCATACCTTCAGAGGCTAAAGCACATGGGGCACACTCCGAGCATTATGGAACAAACCGCAGAGAGCACCCGCACCGCTTGGCACGGCCAGAACCGTCGCTTTCAGTTCGTATCGAATCTTTACAGTACACCCCCGCAAGGGTACTTATTTCCAACCCCACATCGCTAGCTCCAACTATCATTGATAATAGATCACAGTTGTCCATCCCGCCTACTTTCTGGCAGACCGTGTGACAAAGTGGACACCGTCTATTTCAAGCATCTTCATTAGTAGCCATATATGTTGTAAACAAACGAGGAATCAGGTTGACGTGTGCCTACGGCCGTCTAGTAAGTGAACAAGTTGAATTTGAGTGTCAGTGATCTGATCAAGTGCTACCAGATCGTGAAACAATCCAACCCCAGTCTAAGTAGATGAGAGAGCGAAGATCATCACACACGAAAGTTAAACTCAAGTTCGTAATGGAAGTCAATGATTCTTTGCCCGACAAAGCGGATGCATATTAGGCGAGTGGAAAGAGCACCGAACGAAGCTGTTAGGAGGACGCCCCGAGTGGGGATGTAAGAGGATGAGAGGAACTGAGAGAAGGCCAGAGGCATGCAGAAAGAGAGAGAGATGGTATGATGAAGGTATGATGTTTTTGGAAGACGATCAGAGTGTAAAAATGAACCAGGGAAGTTATGAGAGAAAAATTAAATCTAAAATATAGTCGTACATAGAGAAGGTAGAGGAGAGTTTGAGGCGGAGAGAAATAAGAGTAGAGTAACTCAGACAGGGGCATCCAGAGGGGAGAGAAGGGGAGGAAATCATGCGCGCAAGAATGGGCCAACATGGGGCGAAAGGACTATGAGATAAGGTGTGTGAATGGATGAGTTGGTGCAGCGGATTTATTTACACAACGTACACAAGGAAGCGTTAAACCGCAAGAGTGCGTCGGAGTGACAACTGAAAGCACGTTCGTTGTTTGTTGTTCGTTTGTGTTTGTGAGTTGCAGCAGGGGAGGGAAGGCCGTGTAATTTGCATAACCAATCAAAATAATGGGAGCCGAGAGGCATCGCACCCAATACCTTATTGTTCTGCACACAAAAAAGAGAGTAAAGCGACAAAAGACTGGATTAAAGAAGATCACAACGCCACAGAGAACGCCGTGGTCGATTGCTGTTGATCTTTTGGACATCTGGACGAGGAGTGTTGGGAGAAGCCTGCAAGATTCAGAAATACAACAAGTAATCGAAGATAAAGGTGAATCCAACGGTCCATAGTCATGCAGATTCGTAGGAGGTGTCAGTGATAATTCATCATCAGACCTAATGGGAACGACTCGTAGATTGTATTTCGAGAGCGTTTAGCACTCTCAAGATTACAGAATACTGCACAAAAGTGCGCCGTTCGAGTAGTCTGTGGTTATAATGCATGAGAAGCAAACGATTTGGTCCATCACAAATATAAGAGTACAAGGAGCCCCGATTTTACTAAGCTTGAATGCAAAATATGGCTGTAATGACGAGGAGAGTGACACTAGGGATAACCCAAACGTATATGCGTAGAGTTGCATTGGACGGCAAATTTTACAAACTGCTACGTGATGTAGTAAAAATATCGCTCCAGTGGAGAGTTACAAATATCACGAAGGCGTTTCACAGCCCATGACATTTAGCAAACAAAGTAGAGTAAATTAGAACCGTCATGTAATTACGTGTACTGTAATGCAAAGTGAGCTCAATAAAATAATTAAAATCGGCTTTTTGAGACGATTTTAAAAACAACGAACCAAAAGGAGAAAGCACTTGTGGGATTTCTAAAATGCAGAATCGAGCATTGTTGGGCTATCGTAGTTACTTGCAACTTATAGAAAATGCGGTTACTAAAACCCGAAATGAAAGTATCAAGATATGATCTTCTTGGAAATGTAAGCAGATAGTAATGAAACGTATATTGCAGTATAAAAGTTCACCTGTTGATCGCACCAATTACAGCTAAGGTTATCCCACATGATCTCAACCTCACAAAGCACACCAGCGTTATAAAGTGAAACGAATAATGGATAAAAGGCTGAATTTTCATTCTACTTAAACGCTCAAACACAGTATTTTAAAGAGCCAACAGCAACGAAAAAGGAATTAACTAGCACATATTGGGCACAAATAAGTGATTACTTGAAACCCTAGAAATTTGTCGTGAAGAATGTTTTTTTTACCACAAGCAAAGGTCTCATGAGAAGGCACCAAACTCATCAGCATCGCAGTAGTGTGCGTACTCAGATAAACAAAGCACCATTTTTGTTGTTTGGGTAAGGCACAGTTAACTGCAGGAAGATTTTCCAAGACCTCTTATTACTGGTAATAATGCTAGCAACAGAACACCAAAACGGTACAAGATTGTCAGAAAATCACAATGAATCCATCGCACGACAATCTAACATTTCACAAAAGATGGTCTGATTAGGCGAGCAAATTACCCACTACAACGCCATTTAAAACATAAGATACGAGGCAGGTTCGCAAAAAAGCATCACATTCTTTAGTCACTGGAATGTAGCCAAATAATGGGACGAAACCGGGAGACCAAAGGGCGTGGTCAGAAAGAAGGCAGATGCACGCGGGTGCCTCATTAGGCACAATCAATGAAATGCACGTGAAAGTGGGCCACGTTCGTTGAAGTGCCACATACTTCACCCAATGCAACGCCACAAAGTAGCAGTGGTGATCATTGTAAGCACTTGGCGGCATACGCAATAGTCGCGCCTCACTAGCATAAAATTACTTCGTGGGAATGGGTCCGAACTAAATTACTGCACAAGGCTTAAAATAAGCCATTGGCAAAAATTTAAACATTATCAAGGCAAGAAATAACCAGCTGAAAGTGAATTACCTATTCAGCATGTGCAACGCAAAGAACAACAGCAGACACAATAAAAAAAGAAGCTGCACAAAAGAGGATAACGCTCATTAAAATCGGTATGGCTAGGCGATACCTTAGTCAAAAGTGGTACGAACGATCACGGATACATACCATTTTCTGTTCCATTTTCGTTTTAATGGCCTGAGCAAGCATTCGAAAGGCGACTGTAACGTTTTCGCCTTCCTTCGCACTGGTCTCGAGAAATTCAATGCTGTGATTTTTGGCAAACTAAAACGACAAAGTTTTAATCAAATACCACTGTATTTAACCGTGACAAGACTTATACTACCACCAATCAGTTGCAAAGGCACAATGGATGGGTGAATAAAACTAAAACCCAATCGAAAAGGATTTTGGCTAGGCTGGTAGGGAGAACACTTGCAGGAACCGCTTGAAGACACCAAATATAGCAGGGGGGGGGAGCAGATGGGTTGTTAAAATTGCCTGGATAAAAAGATGGAGAACCAATTGGTCCAAATTAATTTAAAAAAAAAGGTTCATGTAAAAATTACTTCCACATATCACGGCAAACGCCTACACAAATTTGCATATGTACATAAGAGCAGAGCACACAACAGGGTTGATCGCATCAAAAGACGCATTTACAGGGGCGACAGCCACAAGCTGAGGGACTGTTACTGAAGTAGCGATAACGACTAATAAAGCACAGAATGACAGACGTGTGGAAAATTCCGACGGGTGATTAAATCTGAAAATTGGATTCCAAACAAGTCACCATCTAAGTAAAAGTGGGCAGTCGTGCTTAGCTACTAGGGCGACGAATCAACAAAACAGCTTCATCGCTGCGATCCAAAAACTCACGAATTAAAGAGACCCACCAGCTAATTTATACCAACTTAGTACTGGCTGATTGTACGAACTAAAACTACAAACCGCAGCAGTTGCAAACTTCAGCAGTAGGAATGCAATTGTCAGCCTATCAAGATTAAAAGTGAGTGACGCTTAGATTACCTATTGAACGACTGTTAATATAAGTCTGTTTACAAGAACGCTAAAGGTGGCGCATTGGCAGGTGGCAAGTGAGTTAGAGGATTGTTTTCAAAACCTTAAACCAAGGGATAGAATGAATGAGTACATTACGTAACGAGTTTAGTAAGTAAATGGATTTTTGGCTGAAAGCAACGATTGAATCTGCTATACAACACAACAAGTCTGTAACCAACATTGCAAAATCAACATTTAAAGATATAAGTAAAGCCAGGCGAACCCATATCTGATCAAAAAAAATTAGAGCAACTTAGAGGTAGTTCAAAAGGCCATTGTATGTTTGAAAATATTTAAAAAGTAACAACAACAATGACGCGCAACAGCAACAAGGCTTTCATCCAAAGCAATATACCTGAAGAGGCATTCTGGTCTAGTATATCGTTTGAACAAAAACGATAAAACGCATAACATAGTCGACTAAGGATGGACACTTTGTCTCCTCCAAAAAATAAGATATGTAAGTGGTTTAAATCAGACTACTGCAAGCTGAATAAAACAAATCCTTAGAGCAAATTATTCGAACGTTTTTAGGAATGGACGACAATGAGGTGCTAAAAACTTGAATGCAATCAGATGTTTACAAGTGACCAGCTACAGTCCAGATAGCACAGATAAACACCAACAATCATGCCGGATGCTATTTACCCAAGTTTGAAACATGAGTATGGAGGAAGTGAGCAACATGTGAAAAGCTATGATGAGCGACTGATCACCTGCAGAACGAAATGTGTTTACATGAAAAGGCTTATGACAAACCTCGCAAACAAATTTTCCAATTATCATCAGTAGCCCATTTTAGATACTGTATCCCACCAATGAGGTAAAGCGTCAACGAATTTGTGTAGGGGATATAGACTTCCCACCCCGAAATGTGACAAACCAACAGAAAATGAGCGAAATACCACCAAACTTAGAAAAACAAATCCAAACAAGATTGAGAAAAGAAAACCGCAAATAAATCAGACCAATTTTGACACAATCCAATAGTAAAAGGAAGTCTACACGAGTGGACATGCGCATCACAAACTACTAGGCCTCTGCGATTACTTTATGCATGTAGACTGACGTAGCACTATTTTACCCCGCTCGATCTCCGAAAGTTAAGTGGTAGGGGCAGTGACTGCACCAGACAGCAACAGGCGGAATCGTACATTCGGACCAACCACGATTGGACTAGCGATAGGCGAGGGCACGGTTGCACACATTTACATAGCACTGACCTATTCGACCTACAACGCTGCCCCTCAACATGATCACAAGGATGCCCTTTTTAAGCGGAGATCCTTTATGCTCCTGTACGTCAATAACGTTCGATAAGAATGAAGCTGCCCATTCCCTCAACTGGTTACGCTTTTAGGTTTGAATCATTGGCGATTTACCAAAATTACGGTGCACAGGAGATTACTGAACCAATTAAAGGGCGTTAAAATACACCATTGAACGCGCTAGATTAGAAGCCAAACCAGCTGACTAATGAGAATAGCAATGGACTTAATCTCAAGGGTTTGAAATCAAGACCTCGAGAAACGTAACAAGGACACCCAACAAGAAGGTAAACAATTTTCTACCAGGTATAATCGCACATACTGAGGTGGATTTGACAAATATAATGAAGAGTAGAATACAGCTTAAAGAACTATACCACAAAATATCGAAGGCACTTTCAAAAGACAAGGAACACAGAAGAAAATAATCAATTTTGATAGGAAAAGTGAGCATATAAGATTCAAAACATAAAGGTTACAATCGCACAACGGCAGTGATGAGCGAATGACTGGCATTTCAAAGTGCTTTGGGTATTAAATTATAAAGAAAATAAAAACAATAAAACAGAACGATTAACCATCACAGAGTGGGATTCGTAAAATATGAATTTTGATATGGTGGCTCTAAATAAGGCACAAAAAATTTGGATGCTAAGGGAACGAAGTACCAACATGCACGAGGGCGAGCATACCTCTTGAGCCTCTTCCTTAGTGACTTGTCTTTGGGATACCATATCACACTTGTTGCCAAGCAACATCCGTTCAACATCTGAGTTCGCATGCTGCATAACGAAAGAAAAGGACTAGTAATCACATGTTAACGCGTGAGAGCTTTGCGTTTATGTATGTGCAACAGGAACGCCCTGAAGAAATGTGGTTCAGCTGATGAAAGTAGTACAATTAGACGAGATGTCCCTAAATGCATTAAGCACACAATCATCAATATGCTCCACCGACATGACAATTGCAGAAGTATTAACACAAATGAAACAAACAGCAAAACCAAGCCGTAGTCCAGGGCAGGGAATGTATTCAAAAGAACAACGGCATAAAAAGAACAACTCACATCGTCAATATTCGTAAGCCATTGCTTTATGTTTCGAAACGACTGATACTGCGTTATGTCATATACTAACATTATACCCTAGAAAAAAAATAATGGGAAGCAAGATACACAAACCATAGCACCTCGGTAATAAGCCGTCGTAATCGTACGAAAGCGTTCCTGACCGGCCGTGTCCCAAATTTGAAGCTTGATCTTCTTGCCATCAACGTCAATAGTTCGGATTTTGAAATCAATACCTAAAAGGAGGAGCTGGGTCATAGGAAGAAGCTATCGATTAGAGTAAATAAAACCCATCTCCAGGGCCAGGTAAGTGAGTGAAATCTCATTAGCCAGCGTCCGCTCTCATTTTGAAGTTAATAAGCACAGCCGACTTAACACAGCCTAAGTGATTTACAATATTGTTTTACGCACCAACTTATGTGCCTCAAAGGTTATATAATATGCATATCTATACACATATGAGAAAGATCCATGCTTGCAGAATTGGGGAAATAGGCATGTACCAATCGTAAAAGCCCTCTGTGATATGTACGATCATAAAATAGGTGCGATAATAGTTACCAACCCGAAATGCCTAAGTTCATCAACGAGACCTTGCAGAAAGCAACAAAGTACCGACTGTCAAAGAGGAAGAAAAAAGACGTGACGTCAACGCACCAATTGTAGCGATAAAAGTTGCGTTAAATTGCTCCTCCGTAAATTGAAAAAGAAGACTTGTTTTCCCCACACCAGAGTCACCGATTAGAAGCAATTTAAAAAGATAATCATAGTTCCTCGTCATTTTTCCCAATTGCAACCACAGCACAAATCACCCGGTATCACTGCGAATATATTAGCTTAAACAAACAAAACACTTGAACAATATAATTTGTGCTTCGTAAGCAGGCAATATACTGATTTTATCAACCAAAATTACAAAACCGCTTTAGAGTTTAACGATTTTAGTTTTTAGAAACTGGAATAAAAATTAAAATTATTGTCCAAACTCCCAACATCAAATTCGTGCCATTTTTAGTAAAGCTGTTCGCATTAATGTGACATTGAATCCTCAATCACTTTGGCATCAGAAAGAAAGTTTTTGTGCAACGCAAACTGATACGTTTGATTCTGTCTTTAATCCGTCTCCTAAATCCATACATCGAATGTTCACGTGCCTTTTGGGTGTTTCTTAGCCATTTTTCGAAAACTGTAGTCCAAGACCGTAAGTCTCAGCATAGATTTTTTAAAATAAAGATTTTGCTTTGCGCTGGAGGACTTAATGTATCTATCGAATTGATTTTCATGTCAGAGGAAGAGTAAAGTTTAGATAAACATAACACTTTTTGTTGTAACAGTCTAATCTATAAATCTATCCGAATGTATTTTTTTAACAAGCTATTAAAGGTGCGAGTCTATTGTCTTACCAAATGTAAAACCGCGGCGAGTCATCGAAAATCACCAATTGTTTTATGAAAGCTGTTTACATATAATAGCCCCTATAGGTGATAAGGCATTACGGTCGGTGGATAAGTTTTGCAACTAGCCTAGTTCACATAAGATCAGTTCTTTTTTGCCCTGTTTTTAGCCTTAAGAACACACGTAATGGATGCGACTGCGTATCTAGTGCATGTAATACTTCTACTTCCGGGTTGAAGCTCTTTGACCGTGAAGTGGCGCCTTATAGTCGAATTTTATGAGGAGTACCTGTACAGCTTTTGCAAATTTCCATTGGCGGCATGTTTGCCGCACTTTACAGGGACATCATTAAGGTGTGCCTGTCTTGATGAGTCTTGTTTTTTAATGGAACCTGATAAAGTTTTTTGCTAGGATAGATTTAAAAGCTTCGGAAAACACCCGGTTAAGTAAATCGCATTATTTATCAACCGTTGAAGGATTTTAAGCTGGGATACTACTACCCCCGCTGTATTATTGGCGCATGAGTAGGTCCCTACTTAAGACACTGTCTCGATGGTAATGTGTACTGTGAGTGAGTGCGAATTTGTGGCACTGAATAATAAATGCATAGTTACTGGGTTTATGCCTGGTCGTTCAGTCGGGTAAAAATACATAGCCCAGAGTTCAGACGTGTTTGTAAACGCCTCCCAAATGATGCGTAAAGTAAAAGAGGACAAGTTCGCATGGTTACAGTCTGGCATTTGGGTTTTCATTAAGTAAAAATGCCTTAGTTGAAGGGTGGTAAACTTGCCTTCCTAAGTAAAATAGAAATAACTTTGGGTTCACAAAAAGGGGCCCTCTTTCCTCAAGTACCGAATAATTTTTTTGCGAACAATAGGACACCACCTGTGAAGATGTTCTGAAAGTCACAATCAACGTCCTGAGGAACTGCTGCAAACATTTGACAGCTAAAAAAGAAGCATCAGCAATTTAAATGGTCGTGAAAACGCTCAGCTGTTTGTTGTAAACTCTGGCTAGATCGCGTTCCTCCTAATGCCACTACTCTGTGCAAATTAAAATGCGGAAATGCACTGGTAAAAACATGGATGCAGTTGAGTTGCTCATTTTGAAGTAGCTCGTGATTGTGCACTGCACTTTTCATACTCTTGCCGATGTTGAGGATGGATATGTCATCTTCATCATCAAATATCGTGAGTCTGGGTAGTTACGTCGATTGCATGCAGAAGGTATTCTAACATGTGGACTTTGGCTAAAAACGCGAGGTATCGCAAATCATTAGGAAGAGCACACATTCCAATCTTCGTTTTGGCGTGAGTGAGGCATTCATAAAATATTCCAATGGCCTCGGATTCTCATTGAGTCATGTACGCAGTGAAGTTGGCTTTTAGCTGAACCCTACCCCACGAGAATACAGGTGGCTTGATGATGGGGTTCATCAACAGTCGTTGGGTAGACACCACGCATGCGAAGCAGCGTGTGCAGCCCTGAGCATGCGCCAACTTGTCACTGCCTGCCTGAATGGCAATCCGATTCACGCACACGCACACAACGCACACACACACACATATACACACACGCATGTGCGCACACATACAAGCACGCACGCATGTGAGTGTGCAGGCTTCACCCTGTTCAATGGGGGTAGCCAATGGGAGCGCAATTATGGCAGTTTTCTTCTTCTTCTCAGACTGTGGCTTCTTCTGAAAAGGCAGTAAGCTCCTCCAAATGCGGGTGGTGAAGTTCTGTGTGCAGAAGAGCAAGTATGCGTGTGCGTAGGTGTGTAAGAACCTGGTTTCAGTGCTCTTAAAAACAAACACGCACGCATTTGCCGTTTGAGACACACGAGTGCTCTGAGGACTTCGCGTGATGATGCATGCGCGTTGGCAGAGTGGCCGTGAGGCCCTTTCTTGTGCATGGATAATGAGGGGTCTATTCGATCTCGACCATGACTAGAAAGAGCACTCACATCCACCCCAACAGTAAACAGCCTTCTCCACAGTTAGTTTCACTTTTTCATGTTTTTGATATGCGTTTTCTACGATTTAAAACCCATTCTTATGCGCATTTGCACAGCGAGACGTGCAGTACCTGAATGGTCAAGGATCAATTTTGTACACGCTAACACATGATTGCGTGGTGGCAGACGCAGAGCTAGAAATTTAGTCGAAGTTTGTTGATCAGCCATGGAATTCCAACAGACTACTTAGTCACACAGGCTAAATCAGGTTACCGTTGAAAGTGTGATAGGTATCAACGCTCACCGAAGGCCAAATGCACCGAACAGCGATGGGAGATAGCTGCTTATCTGAATAAATCAGTATATTAGGTTGCATCTGATTTATTCAGCTCTATCAAACCGACAAGCTTGTGAGAACGAGGCTAACCAGTCTCAATTTTTAAGAAATTTAAGCTCCAATAGGTGGCATAAAATTGCTGTGCAGCTTAACGAAATTCGTAGTCGATAGTTTTAACTTGCTTGCGTTAATGTAGAGCAAGTTTAGGGAAAACACGTGTAGAGCGTCGTGAAAAACAAAACTTTATTACACCCCTAGTCGGGGTGAAACTGCGCCAGGCATCAAACAGTAGTACGCTTTTAACCTATGCCTTTGAAGAGAATGTGATGGCAGAGTGTTTTTCCTCAGTATTTCGTAGGAGTTACTTCACAGAAGTAACTGTTGGTCAAACTTAGGCAACTGGTAAAAGGTTTAAAGCATGGACCATGTGGACGCTTTGTTCGCAACCGCAATGTTACCTCTCTTGGTTATGCGGCGCGCATTCAAATAACAGAAACTTCCTACACCCATTCTCACGCAATGAAAGGAAAATAATTAAAAAAGTACGCTCCAGGAGCATTCGCTGGGTGCGGTCTAACCCACACCTATTATAGTCGATCGAATTGCTTTCACTTCCATTTTTACCTCAAACTCAGCGAAAGTTAACTAGGTCGAGCAGTGGCACTATTTCAAACCGGACTTTTTCGTCATTAAGGATAGTGTGGTACACCAACATTAACGCAGAAACATTCCGTGTGCCTCCAGTAGATCCGACCAAAGATTCACCCCTTCTGAATCTCAAGGGGCATCTGAACCAACACGATACAACCACCCAAGTCGGAATACGCATGAAAACGAAGTCATAAGTACACTAATGGCATGATTGACGGATGTGAGGTTCATCTTTGCAAACATGTGTAATTTAATTACCAAATCTCAACTGTCAATATCAATACCAAGACGAATTTCACTCATCGGACTTCGCGTGCACCAGCGCCGTTGGGAAAATTCACAGCAGTTCTGGGTGAGCACTGCATTGTATGAGCACGTGAAGAGGAAGCATTCGACACAAGACACAGAAAAACACGAACAGGCCTAGCCAGTGGTATATGCATGTTTTGAATACCATCAGCTCAACTAAACACAACACTGCCTTCGAAGCCGATTTCACACGCGAAGCAAATAGCCCGGCCGCATAGTAAAGTGAAATAAAGGCAAAGAGCATTTCCGTTAAACTAATTTGAATTATCTGTTCAATATAAAATTAAGGAAAAAATGGAAGCTATTGATAAAAAATTAAGAATAAAATGATTTACACGTGCATGGGTCAAATATTAAATGATGTGAGAAACGCTTCAGCATAAATAATATAGAACTGAAATTATACAAGATTGGGTTTAGATGCATGTGTACGAATTGAAGGTTTCAATAATTTTAATAGAACCAATGATTTAAAAAAGGAGTCGAAACACACTCACTTTACGCCACATTACTTAGGTGACGAAAAAACAGTTCTTGCAGTGCTTACTTTTTAAACATACGCTCCGTGGAGGGATAATTCGAACTTAGCACCCGGCGTTCAAAGGCGACCCTCGCTTAGCCGTCTACGCAGCTTTTTTGTCTTCCTTTCTTGTATTTATAATAGAGATGTCAAAAGGCATCCATCTTTCCCACGGGAAAGAAGGACAAGCCAGTAACATCTCTAGTCTGAAATAGCTAATTTATTTCGACGCTACTTCAAATAGTTCAGTAAATTTCATATGCTAAAATATTTAGGTGAAATAGCATCGCAACGTCATCAAGGTTGAGAGTGACGCCAAAGAAAATCCGGTAAAGTAGTTATTACAATTCAGGATTACAACACCCAACAGGGTTCAATGTAGAATTAACTTCATTTTGAGGGTATGAGTGCTATTCGGCTTCGACATTTGTGAGTATATCTATTTATGAAAGAATTGAAGGCTAGGACTAATGTTAGTTTCCACAATTAGCGGATCTTTGGCACCGCACATTAGCAAAAGAGTAGAAGATAAGCAAATTCGATTATCCTATTCAAAGAACCTGTCAGCTGTTTAAGTCACTTTTGGAGAAGTTCGATGTGTAAAGTTTGCAGCATATATATGTTGGCACGCAATTTTAAATTTGGCAAGCCTACGTAAATAATAGTTTTGTGCGTCATTATAAGCAAAAATTTTAATAGAATTTTAGGCCACATGATGCTAAGTTTAGTTTACGATGGTAGTATTAGTTTTATTGCTTGAGCGGGGTTTCGTATACATTGACGACTATTTTAGTTTCCATTGGTCTATTTCGTGCCCTTGGTGCTTCTTATCCCTTCAACCTTACAGTTTACTACTCCTCTTTGCTTCCATCCCTACGGTGGGTGAAAAACTTTGATTGCACGCAAACCCTGTTACAAATTTAGTTATAAAGCACACTATCTCCATCAGGTCTTGCAATTCATCGTGGTTTTATGCATATAATTTCCAAAACATGCGTCGTTTCTCATTCTGCTGCAATTTTTTAAAGTCAACCTTTTCATTTTCTCACTGCATGGAAAAAATTCGGATTTAAGCTTCTAGGAGCGTGTCCGTTAGTTTTTATTGTGGTGATTGGCTCTAAGAAGCACACTGGCAAGCTGATAGAAATCTCACGGGTCACGCTTCACAAAGTTGGTGTCATTCCTATTTACTCATTCCACATTTTGGCATTTGGACGTACAATACCTACGACACCTCACCTGCTTGTCATGTTATTTTCGAGTGCTGTATTCGTTCTTTTATTTTGGGATTTTAGCCGCCATGGGCCCATCATTTCGAATTGTGATCATCTACGGCAGTCAGACAGGCACAGCGCGTGGCATTGCGGAAAGACTTGCCTTACAATGCTGCAAGTTGCTTCGGCTTCGCAACTACCCAGCTGACTGTCCCACCTCGCTTATTCACCTCTGCTGCGCAAACGACTACACGCCTCTGCAGCAGCTGGCACATGAACCTGGTCCTGTTGTTTTCGTTTGCTCCACCACCGGATGCGGTGATCCTCCCGACAATATGGCAACTTTTTGGCGCAAACTCATGAATGTTCGCCTTCCTGAGGGTAGGACTTTTCCTACTTCCCTTCGCTTTGCTGTCCTTGGCGTTGGTGATTCTTCCTATAAGCATTACAATTACGTGGCGAAGAAACTTTACCGACGCATGGTTCATCTGGGGGCCTCTCCCCTCCCCGTTTCAATGGCTCTAGCTGACGCCGAACAGGATATTGGATTAGGTCTGGCCGATGAATCTGCAGCTGAAGGTCTTGTGGCCTGTTTTCAGCGTTTTATGCCTTCTTTGTGGAACACTGTGCTCAATCACTATTCCAATTCTGTACAGCCCATCGGTTCTCTTGCTTTCCCAATTACGTGGGATGCTCTAGAATCTTCAGAATTCATTGCCTCTTTACAGCCTAGATTCCTGGTGCGTCGAGTACGGAAGATTGAGTGTGGCGAGCTCAATCTGATCAATGGCAATCATTACCGTAATGAGGATGTTCTTATGGACATGATAGAGACAACGGTGGCCAGAGACGATGCTCTTTTCAAGATACCTGCAATGCCATCGGCTGCCACTTGGTTTTTGATCAAGGCTAATGAACGCATAACGCCGAATAATTACTACCAGGACACACGGCTTATTAAGCTCGAAGCTGAAGTAAGGATCCGCTTTCAGTATTTGCCGCATTGATCCCAGTACTTCAAACGAATTTTTGGGCGTTTCTAGTAATCTGTTAGTTAGACCTGATTATTCATTTTTTTGAATTGTTGTCGCTTGGTACAGAAGTTCGGATAAGTATCGAGCATGTTCTCATACCTCTACCTTAAATGATTGGTCTTACAATGAGAGCTTGTGCTTGTGGCTGTTCATGTATTTGCTCTCAGATGAATTACTAGAATTGGTGTGGAGTCACCACATACCGTTGTACCCTGTGACGCTTAATTGCTTGTTATTTTGATGATGGATATGGCGACACCTATTTGTGCCTAATTCAGTTATTTTACCCTTACTGCGCTCACTCAAGACAGTACTCCAATTGGTCAAGATTTGTTGCCAAACGGATTAGTTCAATAAGGCTTATAAAATTTCCTCCATGGACAATCAGTATTTGTTAAGTTTGAAATTCTGCAATCGGCCCGTATGGATTCCATAATCTTCCACCACACGGAAGCTGCTTTTTAACTACCGTTTATTATTCTGTTGCAAAGTTATTCGATAATTCGTTAAGTCATATGTCATTGGTTGAATTATGAGCTTATGGGCTTAACATTCAGTTTAATTACTTTGTTTTCTCTAGGAAATGTCACAACTACGTGGTTTCGAAAGCTGGGTGTGGAATCGTATAAGGTGTCTAGTTTCCCATTGTTATGTCTAGTGTCTGACAAATTTCCGTGAATCGGTACCGAAAACGTATATTCGATGCCCTCATAGCAGCTATTAACTTTAATGTAAAATGTGTGTTCAAGAAGTTTTCAAAGAACAGTTTTGATTGGTTCATTCGCGTTGTTTCAGAATAAGGATTTGTCACTTGACTTCCTTCCGGGCTGCGTTCTCCAAGTGCAGCCTAGAAATCTCGCGGAAGACGTGTTAGCCTTTTTCAAAGTCACTGGTCTCGATCCCAACGTACGTATCTCCGTCCGAACGTTGACGAAGGAGCTACATCCTGGTCAACATATTGTCTCCTTCACACTACCTGGTCGTCTCGAACAGGTCTGCTCCTCCGATGGCATCTCTCTTGCCTGGCTTGCTACGCATTACTTCGACCTCAACTCTATTCCCACACGAACATTCTTTTCGGAATTTGCTGCCGCCCACAAATGGCGTCCTACGGGCACCAAAAACGACGAGCGCGTCGCAATGGAATACGACCGGCTAAAGGAGCTCGGCCAAGCCTGCACTCCTGACGCCGTAGACGACTTCTATGACTACGTAAATCGGCCTCGCAGAAACCTCATTGAGGTTCTCGGAGATTTCCCTTGCACCACCTCCTTCATCCCTGCCGAACAGTGGATCAACATTCTTCCTGGGCCTCCACTGTCGCGACCCTATTCCATCGCCTCCGCCTCACCCACCATCGAGCTACTCATTGCCGTGGTGACTTACCGAACGCGGATGTTAACTCCGAGGCGGGGCTTAGCAACGACCTACTTGGCACGCAGTAACGTTGGCACACGCGTGTCAGCTTGGATATCCCGTCCCTCTTATGGCTTCGATTTTTCCTACAATCTTTCGTCTGTCCCGCGGCCCCCTCCATGCATCCTCATCGGACCTGGCACTGGAGTGGCCCCCTTCCGTGCCTTTATACAGTACCAACACAAATCCTCGCCCCAGGCTTTTAATGTCCTTTTCTTTGGATGTCGCTTCTCGCACCGTGATTTTTACTTCGAGGAGGAGTGGCGGGCATTGGAGACGAAAGGCTGTCTGAAGCTGGTCACGGCCTTTTCGCGCGAAGGCGGGCGCCTTACCACGGCTAAGAATCGCACCTACGTGCAGCATCGAATTCGCGAGAACCCTGATTTGGTATGGTCCGTGTTGGGCGAGGCTCAGGGCAGCGTGTTCATTGCAGGTAATGCGAAAACCATGCCAGCTGCGGTTCGTGAGGCCATTGTTGAGGCAGCACAAACGGGCGGTGGGCTGTCCGAGTACGAAGCTGAGTCGTTTGTCAGCAATCTTGAGAGCTCAGGGAGGTACCAAGCTGAAGTCTGGATGTGATACAATGCGCCTTTCCATGTTGTGTAAATACATCGAAAAATTTTCTCGCACCGATATCTTCTTAACTATGCGACGTGTTTGTGTGGCTGCTTGTGTGGGTTTGATTTAAAGCTCTTTACATAAGTTCTATATCAATAGATAAGCAGGCATTCGTTTTGAGTACTTTAACACTTTCAACATTTCATTTATCTTGTTACTTCAATCGTTTTCCGAAGCTCGTTGCCTTTGCTAACGTGACTGGTATTGTTTTCCAGCGTTTGTAACTTCTACCCATTGGCTGCATTAGACTTCATAAATACCTCAATCTTTAGTAAGTTTGTTGGTTGTTTAATTGTGCCGTTTTGCGCTAAATGACTGTTTGGCCCTGTCGCACTCTTGGAAGCTTTGGCTGCTGTATTTTATTTTATAATATCACCCATTTCCCAGGCTACTTAGCTGTTATTCTGTTAAAAACAACTGAGGTTATTTCATCTTTTTCGGAGTTAAACAAAGTGTGCCATTGTTATGTGTGCTTTATTCCAATTATTTCCACCAAATCGATGCTTCTGGTTTGTAACCTACTTCCCAGAAGTTTTGGTCGTTCGTGTGTGCTGCATGGGGTAGCCAATCGCATCATCTCCCTGCGTTCTTAAACTGAATGCTATATATGCCTTTGCACTTTGTGATAGTTCCGGCAAATTCTTGTGTCTTGAGAGCTCTTTTTTCACCTTACTAATGTATTGATGCATTCCTCTTTTTTCTTCAGAGGAAATCAGATGTCAACGATCGTATCTGGTTGCCTCTTTGGCTTACGAGAGTTCTTTCGCGTACCTCTTGGTCTTTGGCGTATGCACAAACAGATAAAAACTGCTTCCTCCCCTTCAAGACACAGGGGTTTAACCGCTGATTCTCTGATGCAGCCTTATCATGATCAGGCTCTCCGCAGACAAAAGATATCGGCCGCCATGGGGGGAAGACGAGGATCGTCTTCACAGATCGCTGAAAGTTCTCATCGTTCTTCTCTCGAACACTCGTCCATGGCCTATCCATACGTTAACATCTTGAATCTTTTCGGTCAGATATGGCTTCTCAACGTGCTGGTGGTTCTTGTAAATGTCATTTTGTAATAATTTTAACCAAAATTTTTATAATTTTATCTACCGTCCCATTTCCTCCACTGCCTAGTAGTAAAAAACACTCTTGGTTGTAATCATCTAGGATATTCTTAAGCCGTTTACTGAAGTTTCATTCGTGTTTACTATTATGGAATTAACTCGCTTATTGGTAGTGATGATAAACTATTTTGTATCGGTTGATAATGACAAATTCTGTCATGAATAATGATGCGAAAGTCCATGTGGTGTGCTTTATGTTCCCCTACCAGTCCATTTTAGTAAATTGGTGCTGAGTTTATGAAGTAGAGCACAACAGTATCTTTTTTGCTTGAAAAAAGAGGTCAGAACTAAGCAGACCAGTGGCTCTCAGAGATGTGCTTGGTTAACAGAGGTTTTGATATTGGTGGACAACTCATCTGTCCAGTTTCTCCATTGCTAGTACATCGGATAAAGTATCCACTCGGGAGCCCCAAAATCATTAAAAATCATTTGCTGAAATAAGTGACTGGATCAAATGTATGACCTTATTTCGATGTTATTCGGTGGGATAAGTTCAGGACAAAACAGGTTTGCTGTTACAGAAATGTACAAAGCATATATTGTAAATACAGTGCTTTTGCAAGCCCGGACGATGCGAGGGCTTGTAAATCGACCAGCCTAAATGGGGCGCCACAAAACGACATAACTTTTGCATTTTGTTAACAGTAACTTGACTTGACTGCTCCTTTATGAGGTTTTATGCATTTTAAAAGTCGAGCGTTTTGGCTTCAAATTTGTGCCTAGGGAGTAACTGCCTATGATCGGTTGCAAAACTTGGGATTTCACAGTTAGTATTTCATGCGCACATTGAGGCGCTAGTCTGCATCATTCTGACTTCTTTTGACACGTCCAAGAGTATTCGGTCTGTGAAAGGACTTCATGACCAGTAAGGTCCTTACCAAAATATTTGCTTTAAGGTGCCTCAGTCGTCCACTAAAAAGTAAATAATACAGACTGCATGCACAAGGTGCTTGCTAATCTATCTCCCCATCAGTGCTAATCTTCTCTATCAGTCTTATTCACAGTTCATGAGTGTGCGTGCTTGTTTTTTTTGTTTCTTTTTTGCAAGAATTTTTATCCTGTAGATGTTTACTTCAATTTACTTGCGCGGTTATTTTGTTAAGCATGTGCGTTATCATTTCCTACACTTCAGGTCTTGTGGCTGTTTTCCAACATCTTCTCCTCGATTGGACAGAGTACGATAGGTATGGTCACTATCCCTCCTTTCATCATTATTGAATGCATGAAAGCGCATTCCCTATGTTTGGCTGGCATCACCGATGACTTAATCTCTTTTCGGTAAACAAGAAGCCGAAGCGACGTCATGAAGACGCGTTCCCTAGGCTCAAGTAAAATACATAAAAATATGCTTTTGTGTATGGCTACATTCCACGCAGCTGAGCTACTTTTGCGGAGGATGGTGTTCCTAGTTGCCAAACTGTCATCGTAAAAGCAACTGCTAGCTCTCTAACTTTTGATCTAATTGGCGTTGGTTTGGGCCTTTTGAACTGTTCTTTGAATGTGGAAGTGGGTATTATAATCAGTGCTTGGTTTAGAGCAAGATTTTGCAGCACTAGTCTTAGGTTTCTTTGGTTTCTTGTGGGAGACAAAGGACTTGGCCATACTTTCGTCTGTCTTTGAGTCTTTATCCAGTTTGGAAATCATAAATTCTAGACATAAAAGATAACTGCTTGAAGAAAAATGCTCTGGGAAGGAAAAGAGCGTTCTGCCTCATTCGAAATTTGTCTCTTGTTTCTTGTTCCTCTTTTAAAGTAGCTCCAGGTTTTACTCAAATCGTTTGGTAAAATCATTTTAACTTTTGTTAGGAGAAGCAACGAAATACGCGTCGAAATTTGCTAGATCTTTGGCCGGCTTATTTTTCATACTATGTGTATCACTTGCATAATGTTTGATTTCAGGACAATGGTTCTGGCGTTTTCTAATCGTCCGGTGCATATGTGCCTTTAGTAGTTGCCTTTTCGGAGGTCTTACCTTCACCTTGACGACGGTGGTTTCCCTTGTACATATAAAGGTAAGTTTTTCCCCTGTGGTCTGTTCAAGCTCTGCCTGACTTTAATGCTACCATTGCACACATGTCACAATTGAAGGTAGTAACTGCCACAATGTATTATTTAATTTAAACGCAAAAGGTGAACCGGTGGACAAAGAATCCATTTCCATCTGAGCAAAGTGGCCACCTTAACTGTTCAAAAGCGTCGTAAGGTCTTTTCGCTATTGGAACCAACTGGAAAGGGATGCAGTAATAGACTAGATAAGCAGTGGAAAGTTGTTGCTTGTCACTATTGGGAGGAGGGAAGGAAGGAAGGAAGGAGAGCGATTGATCTGAAATCCATTCACTTTGAAAACACCCCGAGATTGCTGCCTTTTGGCCCCGATAAAGTGGCGAATTGGCCCGTGTTCATGTTATGCTAGCTAAACTGAGCTTAATGCTTTTTCTGTGATTTAACAACATGCAAGCATCTTTTCCCCTTTTATGGTGCAAAGTTAATTCATAACCGGAACTTTGTATGAAACTTAACTTCGAATGTAATTCTCGAAAGTGTAGAAGGGTTTATCTGGCTGGTTTTTTGGAGCTTATTTCCTTCTTGCACACACATTCTCTTAAGCCCACTTATTTCCCCCCCCCCGCCCGAAGAGCTGTCCCTTGCACAGTAACCGTTCTTATGACCAACCTCCGGCCTTCTCTGCTGTCGCCACTGTTCAGTTGATATCAAGTAATGCATTCATTCCTTTTCTAGTAGGAAGGCGTGGTTTTGATGTTATGTCAAATGATGAAAATACGTTCTAAAGCGGCCTGTTGGTAGCTGCTATCACTATTATTTACCTTCCGTCAATTTACTCGTATCAAGCAGTTCTGTTTCTTCAGTTTACTTTAATTGGTGGTTTTTACGGGCACATTCCCTGATTGCTTCTTAAACATGCCTTGAATGTGAACGCTGAAAGTTTTTTTTAAATTTATGCTACCCACCTTTTCTGTAGTCACCTGCTTCCATGCTTACGGACTGTTTCTTTTTCAGAAGGTCAACTGGATTCAAATGTAGGCCCATGCCAAAGTTGCAAGGCTCGTCTCGTTGCGTGTAGTAGTTGTTTTCCTTCGCAGGACAAATATGCACTTATAAATAACTTTTCCAATTCCTGTGCCAAGCGTTGGTACCTGCTTAGAATGCTGCTGTTTCTGTTCTACTTTTGTCATTCAGTGCATGGCTGTAGGTTTGAGAGAATGCTCATTGTGAGCGGTAGCTGCAGTACACAGCTTTAGAGGTAAAAAAATAGGCATCTTCCTTCTCGAACCACTTCCCAATAATGTCTAGTTTGTGGTTTCTTTTGGTCATAAATGTTCATGTTAATTCCGGTTTATTCAAAGCCTGAGTGTCCGATGTTTCCACTTTAAGGTCACTCACTTCATGGGTCAGCTGTCCAGTCACAATTGAGCGCGCGGACTTGACACTTTTGTCTATCCATTTTAACATCATGAGGTAACTTTATGGCACTTTCGATTTAAAATTTGTTCTGAAAACTTAATTATTATATTTTAAGCAAATCACATTTTCGTGGATTTCATCAGCTTTCTGGGTTCCAAAAGAGCCCTTAAAGGGGATTCTGGATTTGCTGCAAGTTTTTTTATTCTCATTTTACCGTTGTTCTCGACAAGTTTCGGTTACCGCCTCATGTTTATAACCGCTTTCAAAATTGGAATATTTGCTCGTTAACTAAGCGGCTGTTTAACGCTGCGGCGTTTTTTTGCAACAAAAACGCATACACCGAGTGGAAATTTGGCGTCCGGCTGCGCTCTGGGAAAGGTTTTGTCTGTCCACGTGTAGGTGGGTGTGAAACTTTGGGCTAATTAACCACCTTAAGCCTCTTTTTTCCACTGGCACTTGTGTAGTTCGCTGGAATCCTCGACTGTATCTATTTTTCTACTGATCTCCTGAGCATTTCAGTCTAATCACAAATTCATTTTGGTAGATTGCTTCATTTTCTCTACTAGCAAGTGTTTAAATTTGTTGACTATCTTAGTTTCCATGTCAGACAATAGCGAGCTTTGGTAGATTATACATTGATTCGTTTCAAATCCTAATCGGTAATGGCCATTCCCAATTCGGTGCAAAACTTAAAGTCCATTGTTGCCCCCAGACGCCATTTTCCCTATCGTAATTGTGATAATTCTGGCTAACCAGTATTCGTAGTCTTTTAGACCTATTCAGCAGAAGTATACGGAGATGTGTCAGAAATGAAAGTTTTTTTTTCAATTCTAACACGTTTTCCTTGGGTGTCAATTCCTGTGTGAATTATCTTCACCTTACCATCTGTACGACAAGTAAAAGTGCATTGTGGTTATGCATCGTGGGAGGAACGTACAAACACTGCTTAAAAAAGTGCTGATTGAGATCGTTTAATCATTGGAAAAGTGGTGGATTTTTTGGTTTCAGCACAGAACTGCGCTTCACGGAGCAATTACCGACATGAGAAATAACTTTCAAGTCGCATATTTTCCGACTAATTCTGAAGATTATTGAGAAATGGTGGCAGTCTTCCGGGGGAAGTGCCATCAGTTGCGCATAATTTATTTTAAACTAAATTTGTTGGTTTTAGGGACATAGTACGTGTCTAGCGACATGAGCAGTCCAGCAAATTTTGTTCTGCTGCTTGACGTTAGCTGCCTCAGTGCTGCCTAAGAAGTTCTTTCACTCATTGGTGTAGAGGATATGCGATGCGATAACCACCGTCCGACAGCAGCGTTTTTCAGTAGGCTGTCGAAGCACTGAAGGAGCAAGCAGACGCCCTCGAGAAAACTCGATAGTTCAGAGTTTAAATGGCACATCCTCTGCTGCAGCCTCGTCAAGTGCTCCCATCACCACTTTCACTGTTGCAGCCGCCTCCTATGGCATCGGCAAGCAGTTAATGGATTGTGTCTATTCCATGGTCTTCTTTCTGATGTACCGTGGACAGGTAAGGTTTCGCCCTTGTAAATGCTTTTAAAAGGTGCTTTAACGAAAAGGAAATTAGGCAATTTGCGAAGTTCGAGTCATACTGAAAGCAGTAAGCAATTGCTTACGACTTAGGGGGAGTAAGAATTGCTTGCTCGATACCCGATAGATGAATAAGTTTTTTCCATGCCAAAATTTGCATAAGAAACTGGAAATGGTGGTAGAATATGATGAAATGACTTAGTGGTAGATGAGTAATTGTTTTGCTATTGTTTTCCTAATTGAAGAATTTGAAATAATATGCGGTATTTACGATACAAAAGTAAGAATACGCTTGAAGTTTCTTACTGTCCGAAAGATTAGAGTCCCGACCGTCCTCTCTTTCAGTGGGTTCTCCTTACCATCCTCTTGCCTCACTCCTTCAGCAAGATCATCATTCACTCAGTCACCCTGGGTTTCACCTACGCCTGCTACGCATTCGAATATTGCGCCCGGCAAACATCAAGTAGGCTTCATTTGAGCACCAGCACTTTTTGTCCTCTAGCTTTGTATTATGTGGTGGTAATGCTCTGTGCCTTTCCATGAAAAGGTTCCAAACTTGCCCCTTATAAGTTGTTGATCAAATTATTGTTAGTACGCATTTTGTCAAAGCTCCAAAGTAAACTGCCACGGCAGTGAAGTGAATGGACCTGGCTTGCTTGCCATTATGCAGCTCCGGGTTTGGGCATGGCATAGCACGAATTTAACGCAAGTTGAACAGCGAAATAACTCCTTCAGTGTTGTTCAAAACTTTACCTAAATATTTCCCTTGCATAGCCAAACAAATAAGGTTGCTTCTGAGGGCAGGGCAATGCTAATAATCTGGGAGTGTATACCCCATTCGGGCAATGTACCTATTTAAAATTCCAGTGCATTGAGCATAATTACAAAGATTTGGAGGATCAAAAGCGTCTTCTATTGTGCCTAGACAGTTTCTTTCACGCGATTTGGGCGGGTAAATGCAAAGGAACTGCAATTTCATGCCCCGCGTGGGGTGCTGGCCTTTTAGATGTGACAGCAGAAATTCTCCTCACGCAAGTAATTTCCTACTGGCCGGTTTTTGTTGGATACGGTCTGCCCCTCGGTGCTCTAGACGCACTTTCCTCCGTATCCATATGGAGTGAGTTGTTATTCGCCGTCCTGTACCCCATTTTGGTGGTGGGAGCCTTCCAAGTCTCGTGGTCCAAAGCTCTCGACCCGAAGCACCATCGTGTTCCACCGCGCTTGCGCTCCCTGGCTGCCCTCTCAATGAAACCGGCGCTCTACAGTACCAACATCCTCATTTCTCTCTTCGCATCTCGTCTCAGCTACCGATTTACACTATCCCATCGCAGCACCAGCAAACCCGATTCAGTTCAACTCTGAGAGAGCGTGGAAAACACTACTGACCCCATCATTTAAATTGTCTTCTCATTCTACGATGCTGACTTGGCGCGTACCGTTATTTGATTGTCATCTTTGAGAATGAGGATTATTAGAGAAGGGTTCTCTGGTCTCGTTCATGACCTGATTTGTCTTCTGTTTCGACGAAGGCCTGTGGGAGTGGGAGTGAAGGAAGTAGTGGGCAGGGGGCCAACAGTGCTCATTTTCCGACAGATAGGCAAGTCCTTTCACTCCTTGCAGAATGGTGCTGCCAGTGTGTCAATGTCGGGATTTTATAAATAGCAGATGTATTCCACAAATACAAAATTTAAACAAAAAACACTTTTTATTTTTTTAATAAAATTATGTTTAGGTGATACGAAATTTTCCTTTTTTGAAGAATTAATTTCAAATTTAATTGTGTCATTGTTTGTTCGAATCGGTGTAGCAGTTATTCTGCACTGGGTCGGGTTTCCAGATTTGTCGCAATGGAATCTGGGCGTGTTTCGCCGTCGTCACCGGTTGACGATTTCAGTATTCAGTCTGGGAAATTTAGCGATGGAGTTGTTTTTGATGATTCGCCGGTCAGGCGAACTTCGTTCTCTCCTAGACGCAATGGGGCGTTTTGGAAACGTCGAAGGAGGAGCTACGTTGATACTTCAGATTGCGACGAAATAAGGCGTGTTAAGGCGTTAGAAAAAAGGCTGTTTCGTGTTGACTCGGCAGCCAGGTCATACACCTACTTTCGCCTTAGCTTCGCCGAAGATATGGCACGAAGCTCGGTTATGCTGATTAGCCGAAAGCACCTTTCAAAGCACCTGTCGGCGAATCTTAGTGCTCTTTTTGACCCAATCGAGCCGGACGTATCGGCATGCGAGAAGAAACAACGCGAAGACATGTTAGAAGATCTTAAGCAGAGATCCCATTCTTGTGTATTTGAACGGGTTGCCTCGGAAGTTGAAAGGCTCGTCATGTGCGAGGAGGCAACACCTCTGTCGACGCGAATGAAGTCTTTGAATCGCTACGCATCTGCTCACTGCGATGAAAAGGTGGCAGGTTTGGAGTTAGTGGATCATCCGTTGTTTAACGGGTCGAGGTATGTTGGCTCACCATCTTTGTTTCATTGATCTCCTTTAGTCTAGTTAAGCTATACACCTCGATTCATGAGTTATGTCGGACAGATAATAATATAATTTATAAAGCGCGGCACCGGTTGACCGGTGTTGTGTACTGTATTAAACGGTCAGTTCATCCGTCTTCTTTGATGGACCGTTGTAAAGATAGCCTCGTGAATGCGCTGAATGAATCTCAAGCGCTGAGCGTGTTGAGGCACACAAATATTGTCCAATTCCATAACTCGTGGATTGAGGCAGGTTCACTGATTTCGCAGTTTGAGTACTGCCTCGGAGGAAGTCTACTTGATTGCCTTCATGAAGTGGCGCTACTTCCCACCGCGACTGCAGCAGCGCTGGCTGCTGATGAGGATGGTGGTGGTAGTTGTGAGTATCCGATGCGGGACCTCAATCTTCGTCAGCCGTCTTCAGGCGTCTTTTCGGACGCTAGCCTTGTCAAGTTGTTAAGTGATATTGCCAGTGCACTAAAATACATACATACGGAATGGCGTATGGTGCATAACAACGTAGGATTGAGGAGTATTTTGGTCCAACTACGACCACAGGCTGCTTACAAGGCTCTCAGGTCGGAGGAAAGTGTGGAAAGAGCGCGGAGACGCTGCCACGAGGTGATTTCATTGCGATTGCATTACTAAGCTGCTATAATTGATTGCTTTTAAAGATCCACATGCTGTTATTCATTGTGGTCCAGAAGGGGGATTGGATGGAAGGAGCGGCCAGTAAGTAGTAGACCGCTCTGGATCTTGGTTACTAAATCGGAATTGGGCGCTTTGAATGTGGTCGTTATTAATCCAGTAGATGTATGTGTTTACCTTTTTAGCTCCTATCAGGTGATTGCAGCGAATTGGACTTCAAGTTGTCTAATTTTGGTAGGGCGTCACGAGTGTGTGGGATGGATGACGCTCGTGGCGTTGATGTGTATGCCCTAGCCGTGACACTTTGTACCGTGGTAAGTGTTGTTTGTTGTTTTCTGTTTTGCGAGCAATAGTGTTAATAAAATTTGTGCTTGTAGGCTGGGGGATCGGAGATTTCGCTTGCTGGCAAAGCGTTTAATAAGGTGGATTACTCCAAAGTTTCCCCTTCGCTTAAGCCAATTTTGCAGGTTTGTTTTGCGTCGGAAGTGGAGATTGTCATCAGAGATCCCTTTTGTCATAGCTTATGGCGTTCGGTTCTTTGTTTCTAGCTAATGCTGAAGCCGTTGGCTGCAGATCGAGCCACTGCAGCAGACGTAGTAGAATACCTCGTGGCGTTCCGCGAAGGTGAGCAAGGTTATAGTAAGGAGTGTTCTCATTGTTGCACTTCTTGAAGCCGCTCTTGATCCATATTTTAGCATCTGGTGGCAGGACTGAAGGGATGGATGTCTGCTAGACGCTGGTGTGGATAATCGTGTTTGGATTCCGCAACTGCGGCTTCGTATCTCCCCATCGGCCTTTCTGTCGTGTTTTTTATCGTATCTAATATAACTTTAAAATTGTCAACAGGTGTCACCATTTCATATACGCGATGGGGCAAATGGTTGTGGTGGGGCGATACCTGGCATGAGGCGAGGGTAGGGGGGTTTCCCACGCTGTGTGGCTCTAGGTCTTTACGAAGGGGTAGCGGGGATCACTGCGCAGCCCTCGCCGGAGCGGCCGTGGCGTTCCTGGTCTCCCCTTCCACGCATGCGTCCTCGGGCATCAACGTTGCTCGAGCGTGACTTTTACACCTTGTGTATTGGGATTGCGTGGTAATCTCTGAATGTTGGCGAAACTATTTGTCGGCACTGACTACACTTCTCAGTAGGGACTCATGGTAACCAAGTTGAAAGGAACTGACATACAATTTAATAAATTAACAGCCGTGGTTCCGTTTCCACCGGGCTAGAACGCGAGCTTTATTATAATTTACACGGAGTGGAAAGACCAAGTTGGCATCACTTCTTAAGTCCTAGAATGAGAAGACAATTTAAATGATGGGGTCAGTAGTGTTTTCCACGCTCTCTCAGAGTTGAACTGAATCGGGTTTGCTGGTGCTGCGATGGGATAGTGTAAATCGGTAGCTGAGACGAGATGCGAAGAGAGAAATGAGGATGTAGGTACTGTAGAGCGCCGGTTTCATTGAGAGGGCAGCCAGGGAGCGCAAGCGCGGTGGAACACGATGGTGCTTCGGGTCGAGAGCTTTGGACCACGAGACTTGGAAGGCTGTCACTGCAATATCCATGTTCTTTAAATGCTTCTTGTAGCTGAGAGGCGGATGAACACTTTGGATCCGGTCTTGAGGCAGTGAGCCAATTCGTTAAACGTAGATATACACGAGTACATCCAACCTTTCTTTATCAATGGCAGTAAAACGGAACGGGGGGAAAAGTAACGGACGCCTGCGCTCACCATCTGGACGGTCAGTGGGTAGCTTAAGTACCCAGAATGCAATTTGGAGGAAACAACTGAAAGAATTCACCTCAAGAGAACATATTTGGAGAGGATTATTGTGACTCTAGTTTGCACTGAGGTACTAAGAAGCGGTTGGTACAGTAAAGTCGCATAGCTTCTAGGAAGAGACAGCGGTCCCACAAAAAGACCGTAATTTCACAAGATGTAGTAGTCTAAATTGAAATATCATGAGCAGACAGGTGTTAAATTGCAAGCCACGTGCAAATGAACTTTTATGCGAAAAAGGACCTACTGAAGTGTTGCTTTTCCCCTTTCTTATAGTATCATTTCTTGGAGTCATCAAGTTCATCAACGTAAATTAAACTAATAGAAATAATGGTGTTAGTAGAAGAACACATGCTTTTGTGTGCAAAATAAAAAGGCAAATGATAATTCCCGTAATTGCTCTTTTCATTAGTTTAGATCCTGCGTGCTGGTAGTACTAATTTTGGAAGGTGCGGACGCTCTGGAAAATTTCTAATTCTCTCCTGATTTAAAACTTAGGTCTGGTTAGCACATTGTAGAGTTATTTTAAAATATTACAAATGGAGCGGCATAGTTGAACGCACACTTGAATGGAGAATAGTGAGTTATTTTTAAGTTTTGGTGGTAGCACCCTTGCCAGTTCTGTGCCTCAGCGATTTTTTCTTCCCCAACTAAAGATTTTTTGCCCGCAATGATTTGGTGCGTCTTTTGTGCGGCCTTTTGTTTTGAGCACCGTGTTTTAATCCTTCGTTCTTTAATATCGATATGCTCTTATTGTTGTATTTCTAATGCGCACGCGAGGCAACGCTGTTTTTCAGTCTTACGATCCTGAACTCGCTTATTATTTTTATGGGTATTTGGAGCATTCCGACATTATTTGGGTTATATTATTGGCTCCTTTAATGTAGTCTTGGAATTTTTAGCACCTTTGGTTATCTTGTCACAGTTATGCTTACAAAGGAATATTATTTTGCAGCTATTAATATTTTAGCATAACTTCAGTATTTTCGTTAATCTTTACTTTTTTTGTCTCCAAATTTCGATGTTCTCTCTCAGTATGATTCTTAGTCTCATTACTGACCATTGTTTGCTTTGTTTATCAGATAATACCAGTACGGATCCCGCTGGTGATCCTCCTAGATCCCCTTTTAAGTTAAAGTCATCCTCTCGTCTTGGCCGCAAGGATAGCGATGTCAAAACAAATAAGAAAATTGGTCATCGTCGGGTTACCGATCAAGGGACTGTCACTTACAAGAAGGTATTGACTTGCTTCGGTTTACGTAGTACTGCTATTTTTGCCTCACTGCTTTGTTAATTTATAACTCTTTTGCATGAACTGCACGGATTCACACTAAATAGTTGGTTTAGTTTTACTGGATTTCTCATATTTCCTTTTGGTTTTTGGCTCTTTTGCATAGCCGAAAATATTTTCCAGTCAGATTAAGTAGATTTTAGCGTAAGGACTCACATTTTTTATTCACTACATTCGTCTTTGCTGTCCTGTAAGATCCCATGGAGTGACATTCATGTACCAACTCGAAGCTTCTCTTGACTGCCGTGCATTTCTAACCCTTCTCTATTGGAAAATAGATTGCCTTCAACAATAATGCTTGAGCCATATTCTGAACCTTGAAAAATTATCTCTCTGATTGCTTATCACATGGACTTGAGAAATTTCTATTCTTCTATAGAAAGTTGGAAATGCGCATTGTTTTATTCACAATTATTGGTGATGCTTGATACCATTCTGTGAATTAAGTAGGTGTTTAATAGTACTGGGTTGTTTGTTTTCACTGCAACATTTTTCACAGTGTTCTTCCATTTACGAATGGGTGATGCTCCGTATTTCATGAATAGTAATCATTGTGGAGGTAGCTTCAAACGGAAATTTAGGCATAGTTGCTACTTTTCAGTTAGTGTCCCACTTTGCAAATGGAGATGTGACACGAGTTTGCTGACGCAAAGGTAAACACAGCCATCCTTCTCTGTAAATAGACGCCCACTTCGGAGATTCAGCGGGCCATTCAGCTGGGTATCCAGCACAGCATTGGCACTCTTCAGCAGAAACAGGTCCGCGATGTTCTCTTTCGAGACTTTGAGGTGGTGGAGACTGTGGACTTTCCTCGATCTGGTACTAAGACGACGCCTGCTCATGGACTCTCCGATTTCCGCTTTCGAACATTCGCGCCTGTCGCATTTCGCTCATTTCGTGACCAATTCCAACTGGATATTCGGGACTACCTGGTAAGGTATATGCCAATAAAATCCATGGTCAAGTTGCGTGGTTTACAACGTGTTACTTCCCTATGAAGCAGCCATAATGAAACAATTATTGGTTATGTACACGTCGAATAATCTTGGTTACCATTGGACTACGAACAATTTAAGGGGCGGTAAAACTGACAGCCATTTTGATCGGCACCATGACTGTGGCATAGGTTTTAAGCTTCAGGTGTATGAATGATTAATTAATGTATTTTAAAATTTACCTTGGTTTTGCTTATGGGAACCCACAAGCCCATCCGCGTCAGGCGTTTTCTGTTGTAATTCTGGCCTCACGCCAAGGCCGCTGTTGCCATCAGTAATGCACCAAGGTCCCTGACCATGGAGTGTGCGCCTGCCTTCGCATGCATCCCGCTGCCACTTTCCACCTGCGCTTACGTTCCTCAATTAATTTTCCGGCTCATTCTACTACTTGTCTTATTAATGTAATAAGATCCTGGGTTTTTTGTTATCTGTATTATTGTCCTTAAGAGCTTATGATGAATTCTGTGCAAAAGATCTTGTCTTCATCGGAGGGTGTGCTTCAAATGTAATTCTTAGCATCTTCGCACACTCACTTGACCTGTTATTAGACACTATCTTATCCGCTATCAAGAAGCCATGTCACCATAATTCGCTAATTCCCTCCATAGTTGATACCCTTGTATATAAGGGCTGTAATTTTAGCGGTTTTTGGAGTCAGTGATAGCATACGTTCATGAGATGGCGGTGCGTTTATGTTTCCCCCTTCTGCACGAACAAAATCAAATAGGCGTACTCTTGTCATCTACAAGCGATCACTTTCTAATTCAAACAACTCATGACAGCTAAATGCATGCGCCCACTAAATGTGCATTTCCAGTTGTTGTTAGTGGACTGTCTCCACGATCAGTGAACTTGTTGCTTAGTTTCCTATTTCTGCGATCGTTATTAAAAGTTGACTGGTGCAATAACTTCTGCTGTAGAGTGCCATTTTTGTCTGCTTGTTATCCCACACCATGGATTGCTCTTTTTTATTGATGCTTTCAACGTTTTAATAATGCAACGTCCGGGCTTTGAACATTGCCAAATGCTATCAAACGCTCTTCAAAAGATCGGCTTCTTTTATCTAATTGAGTTTTGTTGTTTCGTCGCACTTGCTTGTTATTCTGTTCTGTTCCATCGCCACAACCGTACGAACGGCCGTGACGATTGATCTTACCTTTCATGTAACGAAACCGGTATGCTCAAGGTATTTTTCTGAAAGTCGTGAGTCTTGATAAGGGTTTTCTTGTTTACATGAGCCCCTCTATACAAATTTGTTCATTATTCCGGTGTTATTTGAGTGGCCACTTGATTATTACCATTTTTTGAGATTCACTGAATCGGTGGCCTTAGCACAAGGCTGGTAGCTTGATATGACATCAGTTGGTGACAGTACTTTATCGATATAATTTTCTTCATTCACTGCGACATAACCTTTGGTTTAAATGCAAAACTTCGTGTATGTATTCCCAACGAAAGTGCATGTTTTTAAATAATGCAGTCCACTTTCGCGCAGTACTTTACTATGGTCTTTGACAGCCGATTTTAACCCTTCTGGAAGTTTTTCGTTTACGAAGTTTCGGTCATAGTAAAGCATTCATGATTTTTGACACCGTTTTCCTTAACCGATAAGCATATTTCGCCATAATGATTAATAAATCCATTAAATTGTAAACTCTCGCGTACTCATGCTGATGCGCAATGGGCTCCGGCATTGTGAACGCATGATGATCATCTACATTTCTTTTATTTCAGCATTCCCTATGCTCTCAGGAGCTTCGTGAACTTTCCAATCCTGGTGCCAGCGGATCTATATTTTACATCTCCGCAGACGATGAATTCATCATCAAGACTGTTCAGCACAAGGAAGCAAATTTCCTTCAGAAACTTCTTCCTGAATATTACATGAATCTGGTGCAACATACACGAACTTTGCTACCCAAATTTTACGGTCTTCACTGTTATCAGGTAATTCTGTCTCTTCCACTGAGATGTTAGTTTTGTATAGTTAAGGTTTAGGATTCAATTTTGAGGATCTTCAGATGAGTCTCACATTGTTATTACTTTCCAGGAACTTAATGTCCTCACTTTACCTTTATAGACGGTGGCCCTTTCATACATGTGAAATTAAAGCGCTACATTCACACAATTCCTCCACTTCCAACTATTTCGTTTAAAGTATCATCTGCTTTGTTCATAACTAAGGTTGTCGAGCTGAAACGCTATTGATTAGCTATCTTGTTTTTTGGTGTTTTGTAGCCAAGGCGACAAAGCATTCAAGCTTATTGGGTTAAATTAGTAAAAGGTTTTACCCGTGACACCGTTGTTCTGAGTTATGGTAGATCAAACACTTCGCTGGGCTGAATTGCTTTTCCCTATCCGACGAGCTGTTTCGAAGTGCTGCCGCACGCATGGTTAGCATCACGGTGTTTTCCTATACGAGTATTGGATGCGGAGAACTTATGTGATGATGAACTAAAGTAGGAGACGCGAAGTTTAATTGTTGAGTCGATATCCGGCTGTGTTTTAGTGCTAAATAGTCCGGTTAGGCAAGGAAAGTTGTGTTTAGCTTATTATTAACCGCAGGTGAGTGCAATTTCTCGCCATTATGCTCGGAGTGTATTTGGTAGAGTTTGCTACGTATTAGCCTACATTTTTCAAGTTGTATGAAATTGGATGGGTTTTGTTGTTTTCGGTGAGTTAGAACATGTTTCGCGTCTTAACAGGTGCTGGATTTTTTACCATGGGCAGCCCCATCCAGTATCTCACTATGATGTAACACATCTAATGGCTTTTTCTCTGATGGTTGGTGGCTCTGGTGACACTTCAACACTATCGCCAGTCCTATCTTAAATCTCTATTCACCGTACTGACGGCACTTTATTTCAAGCCCTTTTCACCATACCAATTTCAGATTCTCCTTTCTCCGAACTCATTTCTCCCCAAAAGTCATTTTGATTGCTCTTGTTCAGTTCTTACGGTTAGTTTTGCCAGGTTTTCAGTAGGCCTACCCTGTGTTTAGTTTTGCGAACTTCTTTTATTGTTCAAAGCACTTGATTTTTAAAAAACTTAGTTTAGTGAAGCTCTGCTGTGCTGTATTTTCATGCAAACGTTTGGAGTACTATTGTTTTCGTTAAATTTGTTTATAACGTTATAGGCTCTTAGTTTTTGCTGTACCTTATTTAAATTTCTTCACAGTTAATGCAGGAGGCGAGTGTCTTTCGAATAGACATGATACCAAATATGCTTTAGTTTTATGCATACATGCGTTCGTTCGTTAGGGACCTACTTGTGCGGCAAGAGGTCTCGCAACCTTAGTCATAAGTGTGAATTAGTACTTTTATTTTTTATTGGCCCAACTAAATCATGTATATAAACTGTTGATCCAATCATGATTTTCCTAAGAGCCATTTTAATTGTTTACAAAAGTGGTTTCTGCGCAGGCTGAGAAACCTTTTCCTTCGGTAGAAAATCCAACTTAAGTACTGGTTAAAATGCATTGTGATGTATTTTGTTTCTTCCGCATCGCTGTAGTTTACAAAACAATTTTTACTACCCCAAAAAGCAATTTGACATGCATTGGGATTGCTGCTATCGCTCCTAGAAGCGGGAGATTCCATCAAGCTTAATTTGCTTTCACTGCAAGACGTGCCTGAATCTTGCAATCCCCACTTACCTTAGTTGCGACGAGTTAGAAAAGATTGATTAAAATGTGACTTTGACAGTTGGCACATCTAGTAAATCACCTGACTTATCTCAACTTCAACCTTGTTCAAGGTGGTTTTTCAGTGGCGGGAACTTCTCACAGGTTGCAACTCAGACGCGTTAAAATTTGCGTTTGAGACGGGCGTTTTTCACAGTCGTTTACAAAGCATTCTAAGCATTGACGCATTTTCAAAAAGTGTAGGCACTCATTAGTAGCAGAGCTGTAGTCCGTAACCGCGGTGGCTATACGCATCCCAAAATGCCATGTGTTTTCGAATTGTTGCCAACTGCCAAATAAAATGCTTGCTTAAGAGCTCGGGGAAGAACATCCGTTTCGTGGTGATGAACAACCTATTACCATCGTCGGTGAAGATGCACGAGCGCTACGATCTTAAAGGCTCCTCTTACAAGCGGAAGGCGAATGAACGCGAATTGGCTAAGACATCTCCCACCCTCAAAGACCTCGACTTCAAGTAAGCTCCTCGATCCCATTTCTCTGCCTCGTCAGCTCTACGTATTCTAAACAGGGCATGGGTTGGCTCTAACCATAATCATTAAAGCAAGCTCTTTTGAATTTGACGTCCACGAGGGTACTGTTGTCCTTTCAAGGAATGGTCATTTTGGTAGTTAAAAAAACATCATATCTCTCATTTCATAGGACTTTTGAATGTTCGTTACAGTTGTGTAAGGAGGCCAACCACAAGTTTCTATGTTTTCTTCAAATCTGTGTTTAAACTGCCATAGCCGGGAGCTACTGGTCTCGTGGTGCACAGGACATATATTCTTTTCAGTTTTTTAATCATCCCATGTAACATGGTAAGGTTGGTCGCAATTTAATTGCTCTTTGATAGGTCCGTAATGGCATACTTTTGAATTAATTATGCTCGTTCCCAGTCGTTGCAGCCAAACCAAACTTTACCATGTTTTGGTGATTTGTCTGGGGCCCTTTATCATTTGGGTCATTAAAAAGATCTGGGCGATTATACCGTTGGATGACGTGCTTTATTACATGCACCAATGAAGTCTATTTCTAACCAGGAGACATGCAATCTTGGAAGTAGTACGCTTTCTAGATTCTGCTCTCTTTTCTTGTCTTAGTTAATGTTATCTGTTGAGAGTCTCACTATTGAGTTCATTGAACCAGAGCTCCATTGGTTGCATTAGCTTTTTGTTGGAAGAGGGCATTATTATCGACATGCAGATGATCCCAAATCACTGAGCGCTGCTTTCCGGAACCAATGCGACTAAGCAACTAATGGCTGACACTTCCTTTTCTTTTGCTTAAAGTCAGTTTTGTCTGTTTTTCTGTCACGACTTGTTTTAGCTTAGATGATATAACTTTGTAAACAGAAGCAACCCTTTTGCATCGAAAATATTATACTTGTCTCCAATTCAGGTATATGTTTGGTTGGCTAGGCTTTTTTAATAAGCAAGCTTGTGAATGTGCTTGATAGAAAGTGATCTTGATTTAATTGCTTTGGTTACAATAATCTATTTTTTGCACTCCCGAGCACTTGAAACTATGTCTCACCACGACAAAGAGGTCTTCGAAGAGATGTTACTATTACTTGGCGCTTCTCTACCATTTGGCCAAATTGACTCACGACTATCTATACCTCCGATTAGCATGGCCAAATTTGTGTCTGCGTCTCGAAGTTTTTCTAAAAGGTTTCTTTTCACAATGGAATTAAAGCTTTATGTAGTGAAGAACTCAATGCTATCACAAAAGGTCATATTTGCATGGACTTGCATGGCACTTGTTTATTTACATGCAATCGTATTTGCAGGGCAACAGTTATTGAACGTTGGGATACGCAGTGGTTAATTATTTATGCGCCTCCCGAAATTAGCATTTTTATTGAAAGCAGGGTCTGCGGATCTGTTTTGCATTGACGCAAACCAACGGATGCCTCTGTGTTCCGCTCTTGATTGCCTCGAAACAGCATTTTTGCCATTCTGATTGTTTTGTCTCCAGAATATCGTGCATAAGCTGCTATAGCAATTAGTATTGGAAGTATTGTGGGTAGAACAAGAGGCGGACAGGTTTGATGGAAAGCGTCTTTTAATCTTTAATCGTGTTTATACGCGAAAGGCTGTTTCATGTGTAAAATTGTTAATTTAAGCAGTGAGTTGCATGTTCTCTTCCTGCAGGGAGAGACATCCCAACGGCATTTGGCTGGAAGCTGATACCTACGATGCCTTGATGAAGACCATTGAACGCGACTGTAGGGTACGCGAACTACTTGATGTGTAACGTTTATTGCTTTTACCAGGTACTTAATTGCCTCGCGTGATTGTCTTTTATACTGTTTCACCATCAATGAGCCTGTATTGTTATGGTGTCAGTGTCGATTAATGTCAGTGGCGGTTGGGCTTCCTCGCCATGGATCTCTCCAGCGGTTTTTTAATCTCTCATTGATGATATTATGTGACGACGTAGTTAGAACTGTTAGATGCAATAGCTACGAATCTGTGAAAGAATATAGAGAACGCTGCGTTTTAGCATTTTCACCGATACCTCCTGCTTGGTATAGTTACCATTGCTTATTTTAAGGTGCTTGAATCCTTTCAAATCATGGACTATTCTCTCCTCCTTGGTGTTCACAACTTTGACCGAGCAGAGCGCGATAAGGTGAGCTTTTGGTTGACTTTGGTGATAGTCCCTTAGTACTAATAATTTTCTGCATTTTTTTTTGTTGCCTTTCATCAGCCTAGAATGAATTTATCAAATTCTCTGGTGCTGATCTTTTGTAGCGTTTAATCGTTTCAGTTTCACCGCCGCATAATTACTGTTTTAACTCATTTTCCTTTTTAGCAAAATAGGAAGAACGAGCGGTCGTCAGATAATGGTAAGCCAATGTTCCCTTTCCACATGAGCTACCCGCTTCTTGATCACCTGATTTTTTTGGTGTCAGATTAAGGCTCCCTGTATTACGCTGGCTTCGCATTTTTAAAATATCTTTGTGGGTTCACAAAATTTGTTTTCTTTTAAAACCACTCGTTGTCGGATTAATTGACCTAAGAACTTTTTTGAATTCATGATCGAGAATATTCTATTTTTGTCGGTTTGTATTGGAAATGCATTTCTTCTGAAAGATTGATTTGTGTGCCCTTTATATACAGTTTTCATTCTCTTTGGTTGTGTTTAATCACAAATAGTTCACGGTAGTCGATCATGCTCAATTGTGTATTTTACATTTTAATTCCATGTTTGCGACGCTTTGAGTTAAAATGCAAGGCAGCTGTGACGTCATTTCCTATCTCATTTTCTTACATCCGTATCTGTATTCCACTTGAATAGTGAAAACCCACTCCGCATAGGAGGCCATTATTAAAACTGTTTTGTTATCCTTTATCAAAACACTTTCTAATTGCCCACGTGAGGTCAATTTGATTTATTCACACCTATTTGCCGTTGTGGGTGCCTCTAAAGACGTTAGGATTCTGAAACCTCAAACATACAAACATTCATCATGCGATCATATTACTACAATAACTGTGATACTTTTTGCCTATGTCAATTTAACACCTTTTGGACACCGACTCTTTCAGCACTACAGAGACCAAAATTTGACAAAAATTCTTATTTACAATTTTGACTGACCAGATGGCGGAACTGTGCATAGCATGATCTAGGTAGGTTTACATTACTGCAATGAATTCACTTCACCATATGTGTCTAACCCATAGGTATGGTCGCCAATGAGATCTCAGGAGCCGGAGGCACGGAGCAGAATCTGAGCGTGCTTATGTCGTCTGGGATCTCGAAGAGACGGAGTGACGGCGATTCTGTAGACCGGGGGCGCCGCTCCACCTCGCCCTTTGCCTGCAACGCATTCCGTGCTCGAACGGGTAATAAACGCCTCACTGCTTACTCCACTGCTATGGAGTCCATCGAGGCTAAGACCGAACCCGTGGAAATCGAGCCCACCGACTCCGAGAGAGCCACGCTGTACGCCTTTGTGTAACTCCTCCCTCTTACTCGCCTTCCCTTTCACCTCCTCTCTCTATTTCATCTGTTCTGTTGCAGCTTAGGCTGCTGGCAGGCTTTGTGAATTATTAATAAGTTACCGATGAAGCTGCATCAAGGGCGGCATGCAGGAAAGGCACGCAGAGCAAATGGCCTATTCGAAAACCAATAAGAAGCATCTTCGTGCCTTAAAATGAGGTGTTGGTACTGAGCGCCATTGTGTTAGCTCATCTTGTGGAGTTCATTCTGTTACTTTACGCCCAACACTTTGGAATGTGATTATATATTGTGTCTTGTATTTAGGTACGAATTCGAGTTAATCGCTTTCATCACAAAAGTGCGTGATGCAGACTGCTCTTTAAGCCCATCTGTATCAAATAGGAAAGACCTTTTATTGGAGTTTCACTTCGGTTTCTTACCATCATGTGATCAGGTCGAGTTTTAAAGTGAGCATATTATACCGAACTTTAATATGCCTACTTCCAATCGGGAGGTTTTTCCCCTTCTTTCGAGGCATTATCCATTAGCAGATCCAGTTTGTGTCAGTTGGTGATCGTGTTTCGTCCTCTCAGAACGTGTTCAAATAAGTATGCATACATAGTGGTAAATTTAATGACTGATAGTTTGCAAACATCGCATCTTGGCAAAACTTTTAGCTTGGTCAAGCGTATGTATTGCCCCTTCCCTCTGATCTCACTCGGGTATTAGTGGCATTTTAATTTTTCTAACCTATAGACTTGGTGGCCTACCCGCTCGCAGTTATTCCGGTGACCGCCTATTCCTCTTCATTGGCATAATTGATATTCTCCAGAGCTATCGAATGGTAAAGAAAATGGAGCATACCATCAAATCTGTCGTTATTGATTCGGTACGTCTACATTTTCCCACAAAGTGCAATTTGCTTTCTTGTTCTCTTACTTAGTTCACGTGATCCGAGTATCTTCCTATTTCGGCAAATTTCTGATATGAAATTTCGCTTTTATTTGAATACTCAGGGAGCTCCAAATGAAGCCTCCACGGTACTGTTGTCATGAAACTTCTCATTTGTAGCTCATGAAATTTACTTGCTGACTCCTTACCACATTTTGCTCGCCCTATCTCTTCTTTTTGCTGAAATCTAGGTGATTGATTTGGGATAACTTAAGAAATGATTGAGTTGTGTTTCTGTGTAGGCCTGTTCAACATCATCACTCTTTTTTGTTATCCTTTACTATTCCCACGCTATTCATTCTGCCGACGTTTACAGGATGTTTTCTCCTTCATATTTTTAGGAGACCGTATCTGTGACAAATCCAAGTTTCTATGCCAAACGTTTCCAAAATACTCTGGGAAATTGTATATTCCGAAGAACTCCTTACCGTATGTTATTAGATGCTTTTTTTCCTTTTTGCTAAATGCAGATGTAGGTGCATTTAGAATAAATAAGCAAAAATGGCAATGTTACTTGTCCATTTGGTGTCATACATCAAATTCTGTTTGATTTTTCGGGAATATTTTCGTTATTTGCGCAAAATTACCACTTGATTCAGGTGATTGCAGTCATTTAGACCGCTTGAGTTAGGCTAAGTTATTGCATTCTTATTTGCATTTTCATAAACTAATATAATGGAGAAGCACCTTTTTTTCTGACTAATTGATTTTCTTACACTTCCTTTCTACTCCCCTTTCCAAAACTCGACTGTTGACGAATGCATCGGTTGCCATTGTTATTTTTGTTGTTATATTTGTTATGCCCTTACTGTGCGGTGGTAACACTCTTGTGCATCGTTTATCCCTCTTTCTCACCAAACCTCGGTTTGTGAAATCCCAACATTAACTTGCATGCTGTTTTCTTCCCTTGCCCTCCTTTCTATTTTCACTTTCTTACATTCTTCGTATGTGTATAAAGTTGATCCGCCACAACTGTTTGGTCCCAAAGCAAGGCGGTTTCGGCGTTTGGCTCATTTAGGTTCGCATTTGCAGTGCTAGCCATGTATCTATGATCAAGGCTATAGTTTTATAACCACGTAGTTTTTTAAACGTCATTCAAAATAGCATCCCTTACATTATTTTCTTTGTGGACGTTCAAAATTGCATGCTTAAAATTGGTGCTTTGAGAATGGATAGCATTTACACGCCGTGCGACTTTTTCGCAGACCGCTAAATCTGTTTATGATTTGCGTGCTCATAGTAGCTTCTGACCTTGAAAAAAAAGGGGTCTGTGCGGATTGTGCTTAAACCTGCTATTCATAATCGTTCAATTGTTTATTCGGGCATGGCTCATGAAAACACGTATTCCACTAAGTGGCCCTCATGCAGACCATTCCTTAGTAGTCAGAAGGCCATATTGTAAAGCCCGGATTTACAAACCGAATTCACCGGATTGAATTTTGTAAATCGGACGTTATACATATCGAATTATGTGCAAGACATCGACATCTGAGCTGACTACCGATGATGGCTCTTTAAACCACTTGCTGTAATATGCCCCAGTCTTGGATGTTGAAAAACTGGTTTGTTTTGCTGTTTCGCATGTTCTTTGCTCTGCATTACACTGCCTGAAACGCTTTTCAACAAAATACTGGCAACTGTTTAGTAACTAGCGTGTGTGCATTTTCGACTAGGCGGAAACGCTAAAAGTCGAGGTAACGTATTTGCTTACTTTATTCGGCCTAATCCATAACCGATTCTGGTTTATAAACTGTCACTGTTAAGCAGTCTTTTCTTCCGCAGCTCCTACCCATGATCTCCGCTCTTTTTACCCTTAACGCTTAGTCTAGGGTTGTGGCGATTCGCCTAATGGCTTAGTTTTTTAACTCCTACATTATTTTTTTCAGTGTTGTGGGACAGTTCTTTACGAAAAACATGATGTTCCTTGTTTGCGACTAGTTGCATACATATTTCTCCTTTATTGAGGTGGCTATGCCTTGCGGTTTGACCTGCCATTATTGGCTGTCGTCATGCTGTGTAACGTAGCCCTTAACCGGTTCAAGTTAAATTTAAAACTATTTACTCTGTACGCCTCCTTTCATTTCCCCACAGCAACGGCAGCAGTTGGTAAGTTTAGACCCTGCACTTTTTCATCGCCAAGTAACAGCAACGGTCAAATTGTTTTAGCGACGATTTGCACCCTCTCCTGCATTTTATCCTAAAAATCGGCGCGTTTCGTTTGATCGAATAATCGTTGTACCTCCCACCAAATTATGAACTGTGCTTTCATTAAACTCCCCTTCACTGCATTCTAGTTGCACCCAGTCGTGTGGATCGTAAACCAGTCAATTTTACTACTAGCTAATGCCAATTCCATCTTTGTGAATTCCCTGACCTCTGAGAGAAAAACGTTTGCTTTTGGTGTATAATGAAGCTTTAGAGCCATCGCTGCATGTCAGTTGCTGCGTTTCATCCCTTGAAGGGATTATGTTTGGCCCTTCGTGATTTTCAGCCATGAAACAAACCTCAGCGCGACGGAGACAGCTCCAGGTCACGAAGCCTCCCCTTCCATCTTCGAATTTAAACGGTAGTTCTTCATCTCTTGCTCTTTTGCTTTTTTATGATTCTTATAAGCCCTGTGTCAATCATAGTGACATTGAAACTATTTTACGTACTTTTACTTCCTTCAAAAATCCATGCTTTTCAGTCGGAAGGTGATGATTTTACGCTTTATAGGTGGTTACTAATGTCCAGTTTCGGTGGACAAATATTATGTAGACAAAAATATATTTTGCATTTGAGCTGAATTACTGTTTCTTCTAGGGGTAGCGAAGGTTGTTTCCGTAGTTGACCAGTGCACAGGCGACTCAATGACAGCTAAACTATCTAATACGATGGTTAATTGGGTGTGCTGCAGATTGCAGTTGTTTATGAGCTTGGAACAAAATGTTCCCCTGACAACATTTCCGTCTTCAGTGGCCAGTCCTGAATCCAAATTAACATTTGATAATATTTTCAATGTGTTGATGCTGATTGAATAACTCGACCGGCCCTAATGGACGTGTATCAAATTGGGTATGAAAGAAGAAGTCTTCAAAGTCCATTGATTCCTAAGTTTACTTAATCTGCCTAAATGAGCCAAACATCGGTACGTTGGGATCTCGGATTTCGTTAGTTTTTCACATCACGGGGGATACCAAAGATTACCAATGGTTTCCACATTCGAGACGCTTTTAAGAAGTTGATCATATTTGTGTCTGGTGGTTGTATGAAACCTCATTTTCTTGTGCTTCTAGATTTGGCTCTCTCGCAAACGTAAGCCCAATTCTAACATTACCTTAACCAAATCCGGTTATGTTGTGTGACGATCAGTTAATGTTACTTGATCATTATTAAGTAAACTTTTTTTCTCTTGTTCAGATCCCCCAGTAACGAAACCGCCTCCTCAGTTACGAGTGGGTCTCTACCGTTTTTCATGTCTTTTCGTTAAGAATGCGTAAATCGCTTCGGCAAAGCCATAAATTGTGTTGTGCTGGTTGTCTGAGTGGATACTGCATGCCGCTTCTAGTGTGTTGTACGAGCGCCGACTTTTGTGTCAAATGCTGGCTGTCAGTGGTCGTCTTGCTATTATGGCTTTGAACTTAAGTTAATCTAATGAGAAGCATGCCAATGCATTCATTATTAGTGACTTTGAAGTGCTAGTTATAGTGTCTGAAATGAGTTGATTTCGAGAATCTCGATGGTTGCTAATGTGATGGCCTGTCCCTCTAGTTCGGTTGTTCTTTTCTACTCCCTATTTACAAACAAGTTTGCATCACATTACAATCAATTTTAATTGATTTGAGGTGATGACCAACTTTTCGATCATTCCAGTCTTCTGCTATTTATGCTACAGTTTAATTATTTTCCACATTCTTGCCTTAGTGGTCCTTATCGAGGTCTTCCTATTTGGCATCAACTTATTTCTTTATTTTCTTGTTCTTCTTTTGACTTTTTTCCAATGCCTCTTTAACCCAAAACGGGCTCCTCGATTTATCCCTCGTAACCGTGATTTTAGCCGATTGCAATTTAATTCCAAACTTTATAATCGAAATAGGAGTGAAGCCATAATTTTCTCAGTAGTTCCTGTTGTTCAATTGAAAACATGCATTACTAAGGCTTTTACAAAATAGTCTTATTGACAGTAAATTTCAGTCATGATGCTGGGATTACATGGTGGCTAAATATTAATGCCAATGAGTGCTTGGAAATTCCATATTTATATCAACGAAGAGTTGTTCTATGAGTCTAACACGAATTTTCCTTCCCTTCATCTTCGGTTCGCGCACCTTCTAGCTGCTACGATAGCCACGCCGGTAGAACCTCAACTCCTTTCTCCTGTTGACCTTACCCCATACGTTCAAGTGCTCATTTTTACTGGTTTGCTGCTTTGTATTCAAGTAATCTCCGTTCTCATAGCCTCCTCTCCCAACCGACGCTAACCCTCCCTCCACCACACTCCTTACATTTGATCATCCACCCTTTGTCTTTCGAATATATTCCTTTTGCCTCCTCCTCCTTTCCTTCCCTATCATCAACTTGATGATATATCTGTGATACAAATAGAGGAACAAATTTTGTAAAATATTTGCTTTTGAGGGGTAGCTCGGTCAGAAGGCCATCGCCCTTAGAGGTAGATCAGAAGTGTTTTGTTCATTGTTTGCAGACACCTTCATTTCCTTGCTGATCACCATGTCTGGTTTTTTCTGTTCGCATCGTTTTCCCCTACGTTTGATGTTTTTGCCGTTTCTATCATTTGTGTTCCACTTTGATAGTAAGGAAGGCAGTTTTTTCTTAGTAATGCAAAACGATCGTTGGACTCTTAAATTCAAATTCAATTGTTGCAGACGGTAAATTACGATTAAGTTTACTGTTAATGGGATGCTTTCAGTGGCGAAGCTGTGCATTGATTCATGCGTTATTGAGACGTTTGGTTATACTAAATTTTTCGTTGTTTTGTAAACTTTTTAAGCTTACACATTGTCTTTTTCCCCCTTCTCTTCCCACAATTTGCCTCCTCTCACCGCTCTCACCCACATCCGTGCACGCGCGCTTTTTTTAACGCGTTCGCACACTATAACTTACTTGAATTAATGCGTAAAATTGCAATTTCCTAGCTTGGCCACGCCAGCGTTTCTTGAATGCTATCTCAAGATACTCATCAGGCTGCTCCTCAGGTTACTCTACAATGGTGAACAACCACAATTGGAGTGCGGGGCTGGTTCCGAACCTGCCATATTCCGACTACAATCACTCTGCTTCTGTCCCGGTTTGTCGTACCAGACCCTCTCCATACACTGAATCGCGAATATTTAACTCCTCACGTGGCGAACTCTCTTGGTGTGAGCAATCCATCATTAGCCTTCGAATGGGATCTGAATCGGACCTCTCCGACAGCAACACAACTTCAACCAGTAGTGTGAGCAACGCTAACGGTCAGATTGTTCCAGCCGATGGTATTGTAATGACTACGCAGGGTAAACGCACCGTCGAAGAGTTGGATTGCCAGTTGGCAGCTGTGCAGAAATTGGTCCGACGAGAGCGGGCTCGCAAGCAGCGAGAGGAAGCCTACAGGAATCGGTCAGTGTCAAATTTGCACTTCTCAGCGATTGGCAATGCGCCGACACCGCCTCTGCCGCCGCACTATGCTACAGTGTCTCGTCGAAGCGTGCCTCGTGCCTTTTTGATGCCCGAGCCGGTCGACCTACGTGGCCGCACACCCCCTGTGCAGTGTAGCAATCGCGCTACCACCTCATCGCCACCACCGCCTCCGTCATCCAAACCACAACAAACATCACCCAGCATCGATTCAGTCTCCACCTCCGCCCTATCCATCTTCATGCGCGATGCTGAATCGGACTTTGAAAAGGCACTCTGATCCACTTTTGGGGTCTGTGGTTTGTGTCATCACTAGAGAAAGAAAAAGCACAACTTGAATATTTGCCACAATTTTTCAACCTTACCCTTTTCCTTCTCTCTAGTACCGCTTTAAATAAATAGGTCTCTCTCAGAGGGAAGAAGTCGACTTTACTAAATCTTCACGGGCTCCATATGCGCATGCTCAATGTGTTTGTTTATGCATGAATATGTAAACTTGGTCACATCGCATGTGCTTTATGTGCTTGTGATTCGTGCATCTGTGACACCTGCAACTACGCCCAGTAATTGTTTTTTGCTCAAATTTACAGATCCGCAGTCTCTAGTGAGTGCACGATGAGTGTGATCGACGGGTCATTTTCGCCTTACCCTCAACCTGTGTATAGATGCCCACACAATAACTACACACAAAATAAAAAACTCGTGTTCCATTCCCACTCTCCACTTATCCGTTCCTGCCGTCGTATGTACGTTTTTAAAACTTGTGATGACATTAATAGCCGCGACTCTACTTTCGCTCCATGCTTTCGAGACGTTTCATGATGACCTGACTTTATTTTGCTTTGTTTCTCCATACTTTCCTTCTTTTCCTCCGTCCTCCCCATTTATAGTATTTTGTTCCACCCCCGATTCCCGTGTGCTGGTGTTGTTTCTCTTCCTTGCAATATTAAAAAGGGTCAGATGTACCGGTTGGTCATATTGAACACGCGGGCGGTGTTCATGGATTTTCCATTCCGGTAAATGGAACCTCAGCCACATCGGCGCCAATGTAGATGCCTATGTGCCATAGTTAGGGTAAAGCAGCTTTCTTCAGGTCTCTAAGTTTGTTCTATATGTAGCTAAGCTCACCGATTCGGTTTTTGGTTCGATTTAGAAAAAAATTTGGGCACTTACTGCCTTGCGACTGGTAACAACTGAGAAAACTCAAAAGATTTAGTAAACCTGAGCACAATTATGTTAATGGTTTGCACAGACTTATTGAGCATCAAGAGAACGGGTTCTCTGGGAACGAAGATTTTTAGAGTTATGGGGAAGGGAATCGTCGGGCGTCATTTTGAGAAATCCTGGAAATTCTCCGTGGCCTTTAATTCTGCTTTGGGCGCCATAATTAGGTACTCTCGCTATAGCTTCAGTTTACCAACGACCTATACTTTGGTTTTCTGTAGGTTCTTTAATTCCCTGAAGCTCAACAACGATGTTACTCTTGGTGGTAAAAAATTAACAAATTTCGACTCCAACAGCCTATCGGTATTTCAATAAAAGTAAGTTGGCCTTTATCTTGATTAGCAATTGACAGCACAATAGCAGTTATTTCTGCCAGAGGTGTCCGCAATTTTGGAACACGCTCCTTTCGCACCTTTTTAGCGTGCATCAAAAGGCAACAAAGACGGGAATCCGCATTATCCCTTCTTCGATACTTCACCAGCAGTCACGTACCCACACCCCGTGGTCCCAGCTACTCACAATCATTGACAGGTTGGCATCTTCGTGCAGAAATACTTGTCTTCTGACTACGCTACTTTGCTGTTCGATGCGATCCAAGCTCACTCATAAAACACATTGCCTGATGGCACTTATGAACTAGTAGAGAGAAGGGAGACCTGGTCCTTACAACTGGGTGGCAGTGGGGTTTTCCGATCGCCTAGTTCTGCTGTTTCTCATAGCCATGTACCAAGCCTGTTGCTAGATCAAAGGGCGTGATAGTTACGCTACGAATGATAAATAATGCTTCTTAAGAAAGACCGTGATAGTGATGACTAAATTAGTTGTAATGGTGTCTCTGTTATTTCCTGAACCGGACAAAATTGTTAAAAGAGGTCTCTAAATATGGTCTAGAAACAAGAAGGTTACTGAAATAGTTTCTGAGAGTAAATTAACAAAGATTGGTATTTACCGCATTTGAAGTCTACGTGCAAGCAAAAATCGAGCCTTCACACATTTTAGAATTCCCATGAAAGCCTCACTGACTGCTTTCTTTAAAAGCCAAATATGGTAAAGAAAATTTTGCCTTGATCTTGGTAAGATTACTGAAGGAGTCGGCATAGTGACTTACTGTTGCCATAGTGTCTTTTCAGATGACTTTTCTCTGGCGTAATCAAAAGCCATTGAGAACACTTAATCAAAGAATATGTCGTCTGTTCGCAAAACGCCACGCATTGTAGTAGCATGAATTCCACATCCAAAAGAATTACACTCTATCCGAAATAGCAATGCCTAGAAGAATCACCAACCTCTTGAAATATTGCTGTTAGTTGGGGGAGGGGGGTGCAGTTTCGCAAATGAGTGAGTGCCATCTGGGCTGAATTGAAATGTTGGATCGCAGTCGCAAAAGCTAAAATACCACTTAGCAGAAAGGCATTAGGCTAAGGGGAACGGAGAAAGGAATGTGCCGGCGGTTGTATTTGAGTTGAGCACTTTTTCAATTGGCAAGGGCGTTGTTCGCTCAACTATCTAGGCTTATTGTGTGAAAAGACTTGTCTCCTGGTAATGGAGAGCAGGAATTCTAATTTCTGCTTAACTTCCAGAATAACTTCTGTACTTTGATTTGACTTGAGGCGTTCAAATACCAGTGGGCTCTGATTAAAGGTCTTACCTCATCCATACTCCTCGATTTCTGTTATCCCTTGAGGCCCACAAAGATACCATCCTTTCAAATCAGCTAAGCCACAATGGTCTTTATCTTTTCCTAAATTTAAATTTCAACGTTACAGGTGACACTGAGTTGTTGCAATAATGTGTTTTACCGATATTTTGGCTGTCATTCTATGCTCATTTTGATAGGTGATGTGCCTTGACGGTGTCTATCTTTGACTTTTTGAAGTGATAAAATACAGAGCATGGATTCAGCCTTTGTTTTATAGGGCTCCTCTCCCCTTCCCCACATAACAGTTATTTTAGCAGACCTTAAGATTTACTAATCCCACCATTGCTATTAATGTTGTTATAAAATTTCGCTACTTTTTTGGGTGGGTCCGTAACACTTACATATGTTTGTGTTTCCGTTAGCTTTTAAGTTCAACGCAGCTGCTGAAGAAAGGTTTCATGCTAATGGATTTGTTTGTACAAGCAACACCGCCTAGTCAACTGTCACTGAAGCCGTATACAGTGAGCAGTATCGAACGGTAAACTTAATGTTCCCTAGTTTTACAGCTGCTTTATAATACTTTCTTCTGTTCTCTCCAGCTTTCACAGAGGTTTTGGCGACAATCAGGGACCAAACTTTGCTCATTTTCACATCGACTTCCACTTCTTGACACAAATTTGGAGTGCCAAACTCTGATCTTTGAGTGGGATAACCACAAGACCAAAATTGCGTCAATCAGCCGCATATGCTATGTGTCCCAAAAAAGTGGGACTTGATACTCGTTTGCATTTGCAATTGAAAATTCATGAGCGGCGTAGAAAGCAATTTGTTCTAATAGGGACTGGGAGACATTTCAGCTATGCAAAAAGGTTATCCTGATAAACGAAAAACTAACGGAGAAATCGGACTTCCTTATTTGATCGTACTGGACCTCTCTATGCTCCGCCTCCTACTGAACTATGTACTGACTCGCATAAATGGTGACCATTCGTCGTTTACGTGCCAATTGAGGTTACAACGCTTAACCGTGTTAAGCTACGAGGTTTTGAAGTCACATCTGGTGGGCAGTTTCAAGGTTTGGAATAACTGGTGTTATGTTCAGACATCTCCTACCTGCATGACAGCACCATTCACGACAAATACGCGTTTACTTTAAATGGATAATCTTTACAAGCATTTGTACAGTACGAAATCCTGCTTCTGGTTGTTCCCATTAGCTGTCTTGACTCAATACTAGGTATATCGGGGTAAGCTGACATTGTAGAGGTGCAGCAGGAGCCAATGACACTGGCTTAAGGGGACATTGACAGATTTGTTCACTGAATGCCCTTGTCAATGATTCATCTCTTTTCTTCACCGCATAAAAGCTACATCAAATAAATTGCCATTTTCTAGGCCTCCATATCCTTCTCCTAGGCTAAGCTGAATTTCTGCGCTAGCAGTTTTCCCGAAATCTTACCGACGTGATGCATTGAAATATGGAGCAAATGGGAGTACTTTATTTACTGTTTTGGATGAGGACGAGGAAATGGTGCAATCCTACGGATTTTACATTAGTACTGTACTCATATGGGATGCCTCTATTTCGCATAGCTCATTCCCAAAAGTTAAAGCAATCCACACCAGTAAATATTCTCCGAGAGATTCTCACAGTCTTTGGCTTTTATGCATTCACATCCGCATTGCAATCGAAACGTCTGAACATTTCACGGCACTGAGACGTTCTGACGAGGGCCGAAAGTGAGCCTGCATAGGCATGTTTTTGAATGCTTTCATCTCTTCAACTCATGCTGTTTGAGTACCATAACCTCAGTGGTTGTCCAAGTAATCATATGACTAAATTAAACTTAATTTATATTTGCTGTGCAACACTCGATCCTCGGAGAGCGGGGTTGATGCGGTTCCGAAGTTTGCATAATTCGTAACATGCAGCCTCGTCACTTATAGAATATTCTATGTTGCGTCAGGCATAAGGACATTGTAGGAAACAGGTTATTTATCAAGCTAGAACAGCTCCAATTTGTAACCAGCTCATAGTCCGGCGATCGGGTTAGTCTTATTCACACTTACACGATCCTCACAACAACAGCACATGCGCAACTGGGTGTAGACAGTGAAATGAGAGCCCATGGAAATTGGATACTATCACACCTGTGAAAGCAAAGACTTGCCTCAAGTATCATAACAAAGGTTGCAGTCGAAGTTATGGGAGGTAGGTGTGCCATCAAAGTCACGCCTCTGAATGCCAATTCGAAGTGAAGCTATGCAAGCCGTCTGGCCAGTCCTACAATCAATGCATCCACGCTACAAGCCGTGATGATGAAAAAACTCCGAATCGTTAAGCTACCAGGCTGACTGATTTTGGAACTGCAGAAACATTATTAAACAGGAACTGCTGAATGAACGGTCCAATCCATTCCTTCTTTTATAGTGGATACAACATAGCTAATGGAATATTTTTTGATCGATTTCTGAAAATTGTAGGCTCATGGGTCGGTTGTTTGCTGAACCCTTAAAATTGGTAACGGGCCATGTAAGGGCTCCGCTATTGCAACTTTTCCAGGTGACCTGGTCTTCAGACCATGCCCCATGCCCTTTGCCTTCAGAGCGTAACGATATGACGATTCAGTTGTGTCAACATGATTAACTGACCTATTAGAAGCTGTATAATTAAGCAATGTTATAGAACTTCATACATTAAGGTGAGAACACTGTAGACGCAGTTCTTTTCAGCAACGGGGCTGACTCAGACGGGAGCGGCCAATACGACTTTACGCACATTCGAGGCCACAAGAGTTGTACACCACGGGCACTAGGTCAGAAGCAGAGGCGATTTTCGCTAACTATAAACAGGATTAAGAAGTTTCAAAAATTTGGGTTGCTAAATTAGTGATGTTTCAGAGCATTCATTAACTTGTAAATTACATGGGCATCGCACCAGGAGTTTGGTAGCCGTTGCTAGCACAGCGCACCGAGGCCTCCGCTGAAGACTGAAGACATAATACTCGGGCAGAATGTGTACTGTTGACATGCCATAGAGCATGGAACTACTGACAGTTCGGATGCTTGTTGGAGGAACAATAGCAGAGTCACTAAGGGATCAGTTATCCAAATCGAAGGCTAAACGAACAACTAAAGTGTTACAGTTAGCCCAATTTAAAGGTAAACCGGCAAAGCTGAAACTGTGAAGGTGAAAATAAGAAAAGTCATCTTATTTTGCTAACTTTTCACCTCCTCGAGTCTAGAATTGCGAGTTACTTTTCTAAAATGTTAGCCAATGTTTGGCAACGCTTAAAACAATAGAAGTAAATGTGATATGCAGTTTATCTTCAAAAAGAGTTCAAATAGATACGCTATGGAGCATCAATTTATTGCACAAATACCCATCCTATTGTGCATGCGATTTCTCCTAACTTTATGTCTTCACCCCTTCCGCCGCCCAGATCCATCATGAAAAAATTGAACTGGCTCACATTGCTCCCCTTTGTCGTGGGATTTCGCGTTACGTGTAGACAATGAAATCGCATTGATTTCAAAGTGAATTTCAATTCACTTTGCCAACATGTGCCCTCACGCGATCCTTTGCCTTGAAGAGTACCTCAAAGGAGGTCTTAAATACTTTGCACTCTACAAAAGTTTCAAGGCGCGTAAACAACTAAGATCAATTGCCGCGCAGCATTGCGGTGATCTGTCACTTTCTTTGCGTTCTCTCACTCATTAACTTCACCTTCAGTGGACGCCATTAATGCTGAATATGCCATACCGAATAGTCGCCTGGAGAAGGGAGACGGTTGTCATAATCTGCAGGGGACAAGCTTTGGTGGTGTGTTTTCGTCTGAAGTTCGAGTCCAATGAAGCAGTGAATGCTTTCGTCCTTTTACGCTGCTGAATGCTAGGCAATTTTGCACTCATATTTTTGCTTTATTAAAAGCTTGACGCTCTATCAATAGACTCAGAAAACAGTTTCTAAGCCCCTCCATTCCAGTAGAGTTGAGTGAACACCACTTTCCCGTATTGGTATTCTTTTACGTATTAAATGAAAACAAACAGCGATCCTCAAGGCCATTTCGGAGCAGTTGGTGAGTTGTCGAGGGCGCTAATAAATCGCAACACTATAGGTATGTCAAGACTGTGTCGATATAGCGCAACGTTCGTTAATCAAATCTCACTACTGCAAGCAGCCCAATATCCTAGAAAGGCAGGATACTTAGCATCAGATATTTCACATCATTCTCAATCATGATGACAAAACGCAAAGCACCAACCACGCACCGTGATCTCAATTTGGAATGACAGCACAATCATCGACATGACCTCGTCCTCTGCCAGCGTATTGAGCGTTATTCCGCCCCAGCCAGATACCCATCAGCACCCCTGGCAGTATCAATGTCTGGACGACTAGATTAAAGCCAAACCAGGGGAAAGCAAGCATATCTATCAATGAGCGTTTCACGGGTAACATTTAATTAGATAACGGCTAAATGTATGGGCTACTCATCCATGTGCCCAACCAGTTGCTTGATTTTGACTACAGAAAAATGAAATCGCGGCCACAACTCCTGGCTGTGTCATGTGATCCAGTCGGCGGACACCAAAAATTTCACACTGCAATTTTCCTTAGAGAATCGTGTGATCAGTAGGCTCTATTCACAGTCGTTCCACTTTGCTACTTTCAGCCGTTTCACAGCAGTGCTCGATAAGCCCGCCTAGTGTACACTGCCTTTTTCAACTGAAGGATGAAAAGCGGATGTCTTGAGGAAATTTGCTAGAGTTGAAAAAATAAAACATCTACAAATGTTGCAAAAAGTGAACATAAGAAAAGCGCATCCCTTCTCCAACACTTTTCCACTTCCCGTGATGCTGCATATTGCAAATTCCTTCCCGACGGCCAACCTGCCATCACTTATGTTATAACGTTCTTACTATTCAGAGCGAAAAGTGATTGCGTCCACTAGCAAGTGCCGATACACCTAACCTTTACCAGTACTATTTGAATGACAGGAGGAATTACCTGAAGTATTTTAGAGCACCATTTCGCCCTCTCAATCGTGACCACGCCCGCGGATTTTTTTCTCTCGATTGCAGAGTACGAAAGTAGGCACCTTACCTTAATGACACAAAAAAGGTTTAGGAGCAGGAGGCTATTGGTTAAAGTAGCGCTCCCTGACCGGATTTAGTAATGAGGAATGGATCTTGAAGGCTAAAATAATGCTTCAAAGGATTGCCATAGGAACCCAAGACGATATGTGATTTTACTAAATATACTTGACACCCAAAAAATTTTGATTAAAAGACATTAAAAAGGTTAGTAAAGTAAACAAAAAAGGCATAAACACGCACAAGAGACAGTTGTGAACAAACCAAAGGGGGAAAGATATAGAACGAAGGTGAGTGACACCATCAGGAAACTGAAACAACAAATCGCCTTGAGGTGGATCCAATTATTGATAGAGTAAGGGCGACTGTAAATGGTCTTTGTCATTGTTCAGGCATACGCCAATGGCCTTGACGTGGAAACCGATCTTCTTGAGTAGTCGGTGGTCCACAATTAGACGACCATCGAAAAGCCAGGCCGGTTTGCACATCACATCATAAAGACTCTGGTAGTCTAGACCCTAAATAGTCAAGAAGTTCATTCAAACAAATGTACAAAAATAAGAATAGGGAAAGGGAAACGCCCACTGATGCCGAAAGTCTCACAAATTTTAACAATGAACCTATTACGTAGTAAACATTTAAAGAAAAAGCTCGCCTTTGCAAAGACAGTCGCCATAGCTGGTTCATGCATTTTTAAATTTGCACATGAAAAAAGGAGATAAGGCACAGGCCTTCCTTCCTTGTTTCCAGCAGCAACCGAGGCAAATAACAGTCGCTTGGCTCTGATTAAATAAGACAACTTGGTGATAGAAAAAAGTAATTTACTAAAAGCTGTTCAAATCAGCGGGAGGGAAGAAGACACACATGCGCCTCGCAATAACAACAACCATTTGTCCTTATTTATAAGCCACATTTCGTGTTTTTTTCACAATAATCCTCTTAAGTCATCTCATTCTTCACATTCTCATCACTGGGTGCCAAATTGACATTAAATTGGCTCCAAGGTTGAGGAAATAAGGTGTCAGAAAAGTGAAGTCATTTATCGTGTAGGCGTTACAAAGTTTTCGGTGATGCAAACCATCGAGCTCCAAAACATTGTGATTTCATAGTTGTGAAGACGGAAAAAGCGTGTAATACGGGTGACACCAACCATTTTTAGTCATCGCTATTTCGCTGTTACAGAGAATTCCCGAGAACCTCATTATACAAATAACACGAATACCAAAGCGGGGAAAAATAAGTGGGTTGATACAAACAACTCCAATATTTCAAATAAAGGCATCAACCCTACATATCAACAAAAGATGTACCAGGCTTACCTTAAATTCGTCCCACTCCGTGCAAATGACAATCGCATGAGAGTTCACAGCAGCCTCCATCGGGTTTCGGCATATAGTAACGTTGTCATGAACTAAGAGGGATGGAACATAAGTCACAACACAGGAAGCTTCTAGAGTTTTATCGTGAAATTAGTACCAATAGGGATTAGTGGGGGAGCAGAGAAAAATGGTACTCAAAAGTGCTATTCAACACCGAATACGGCGACTGGTGACAAGTGAAAAAATTAATACGCATAAAGTTTTGACACGTTCTTCAATAGAGCTGATTGAAAAAAATAAGTGAGAGCACAATGAGGGTGATGATTCACCTAAGTCGGGACTTGAGGCGTCATTGAGATCGGTGATGATCTGCTGGTCGGAGACTTGGGGATCAAAAATCACCAAATGAGCACCCTCAGAGAGAAGGATGGAGCACACACGGATGGCTGGACTCTCTCTAAAGAATAAGGTGGAAGCTATCCTGCAGGCCTTTACGTGAGGGCGAACATCACTCCAAGAGCTTTGCGTAGACATGCATTCAACTTTAATGTTAGTAATTATGCAAGTGAACAAAGACATTCCAAGTGTTGAATATCTAACAGCTGATCTAATAAATTAATCAACACTTTAATCGAATTTACTGATGACAAAGAAGAGTGATCGAAGTGTGGAAAATCGCAAACATTCGAAAAGGCTTATTTTACATAGCACATAGGTTTAATAAAAAAAGTCAGCTAATCATTCGTAGAAATCTTAAATCTTTTTAACAATTCGACCAACACTTTATCAACGTGGATAGGCTCGGACAAATGATGGATGGTTTCAACGCAGAGATGAATTTCAAACATCGAATCGGCCATTTATAACGTGAGCAAGAGCACGACTTACGCGTGAGACCAACTTTTCTGGTCCAAACTAAAGTGTGCACGCCAACTTCTGCAAGAGAGTCGTTTTGCTCTCATTCCCTTGTCGATCCTCAAGTTAAGGAACTACCGCTGGTGTCACTGCCTCACATTTTTATGTAGCAATGAAATAAGTGCTAAATTTTACTCACGGCCGTCCATATTTAGCCTCATTGGGTTGTGTAAATTGGGCTAATGAAAAAAATCCTTTCTACTTGTGCCTCCAAATGAATACATCGATTGTACACTTCAACGAAACACGGTTAATGTAGTCGAACCTCTCCATTAATTGCTCTAAAATGGAGCCCAGTAAGTGGAAGAAGACTCGACGACCATAAGTTCTGAAAAAGCCTTGCGATAGCCTAGTGACCTCTTCATCAAACCATTGCCTCCCAGCCCCTAAACAGGTGAATGTGCTAATTTTCATTGAGAAAATTAATTCTACCTCAGTGTACTTCTTGTGCTCTCTGAAATTCCGGGGTTTTTCCACAAAATTTTAAACATAATACTACAATATCTAACACCTTCGCCTAAAGAAGAGTGAGTAGTCTTCCAACTCAACTGCGAGTTCCTCACTTAAAAATAGCAAATGAAATGATATGCTTAACCTTCATTTCCGCATAAAGCAACTACTACTTCAAAACGGCATATTTGTGAAAAGGCGCATAACTTTTTACGGCTGGGTGAAGGGAAGAGAGAGTGCGATCGCTAACCCATGGAAATATGAGATGGGACAGAGATTTCACCACTGCACTGACCTGGTATCCCCAGTGTCTCTTTTAAAGGCGAAGCCAAAGATGGCGAGCCTTTTACCCCGAAGATTGTTAAACATTGAGCGCACAATGGACCGTGAGAACCGTTCCATTTGGTGGTCGTTGAGCCGCAGCACCATGTTCCAGTAAGAAGCCACCTCCGGCAGATTCAATGATTCACAAATGTATGTCTGGGAAGGAAGTATGCGTAACAGCTAACCTCTTTAAATTGCGACGGAAAAGGGTGAGTGGTGACTGGCTGAAAAAATAAATTAACTTTCCAATGCGCGTGCAGTGTCTATTCGCATTCAAGTGGATTCCGCAAGTGACTGATCAAATAGCATGCTTCATCTAGAAGTCGTTTCGAGATCTTGGACGTGCCATGATTTTTAAAATTAGATAATGAATTAGCAATACAAAAAAATCTATTGGCAAGGGACTTAACAACTATGATTAAATATACTGGCTTTGCCAACGGTGTACGCATAAAGAACGTGGAAGTATGCCATGTTAACAAAGACTCATTCCAGCAGGCGACCTACAAGATTGAGAATATCCTTGCGGAAACAGCTGCCACCGAAACCGAGACTGGCTTGAAGGAAAAATGGACCAATACGAGAGTCGCGACTGATGGCCATAGCTACCTCTCGGACATCAGCGCCAGTCGCCTCACAAATTGCCGAAACGGCATTAATACTGCTGATTCGCTGGGCCAAAAATGCGTTGGCTGCCTGCAAGGGTCGAAGGAACCGACCACAAAAGTAGCACCTTCAAGCTGCCTCTAGTCGTGCTAGCGTCAAGCAGTACAAATTTATCAGGGCAAATAATGTCATAATGTCATAATAAAACTGATTGCCATCACTGTTATGTGATGGTTAAAAGTCCGATTTATATTGATTTTAACAAGCAAAATAGGATATGGTGTCTTCGTTTTGGTATTTACCCTGTCTACATCTCAAAACATCCATTTGTCGCTATGAAAGCGAAACATTATTTTGGTAGCATGCTCATACCATAAATAGTATGTTTGCAAGAGTGTACGATAAGAAACTATTCATTACTTTTGGTATAGTAGTAGGCGCCGGATAATTGGAAAAAGCGCAATTCACAGCCTTGAGAATGCGTATTACTCACAAGTTTAGAGAGCTCTGAAGACCAGACTGAAGTGAGAAGGATTCTTTCTTCAGGAATCCAGTGTTTGTAGACCCAAGTGAGCATCTCCAGACCGCGACGGCCGGCAGGTGAGTTCTCGTCACCACCAATAAGAATACGATCCGGGTAGAGGAGATCTTTGATGGCGGTGCCCTCAGCGAGAAACTCGGGATTCGACAGGACGGTATGCTCAAGCTGATAAAAGCAGTATTAATGAAGAACCCAGCCTTTACAAGATTAGCTGTGCAAGTAATTGAATCCAACGCATCCAATGATTTACATGACTGGGCGACTGAAGATTTAACAGCTCGGCTACACGAGCTGCAGAGCGGACCGGAACAGTGCTCTTTTCAACCACGACCTTCGAAGTCGTGAAACAAGAAGCCAACGTTCGCGCTGCTGCTTCGAGTGTGGTCAGATCTGCAGCACGCCCCTAGGGAACACCCAATTTATATTCTATTAAAACCATCACTGGAGAAGCGTATTTGCAATACTTCACAAGGCTAGAAACATGATACCTGGTTTAAAATCTCGAAACACGTGTAGTATTAAGCAATACGGCTTGAACTTGAGAATTCACCAACGCAAAGGTTAATCCTTCACATAAGTGGAGAAGAATGCGCTCAAAAAGGCAAAGTATTTACGGTCAAATAACTTACCATCCCGATTCCATAATTCTTTGTAGGGGTGTTCACGCAGATAAAAATTATATCAGCTTCACTAGCATGCATATTAACGTCTGTAGAGAAATGCAGGTTCTTCCCCCTACAGGCTTTCACAACATCCAAAAGACCGGGCTAAGTGGAAACAAGATTTTTATCAAAATTATTAAAGCTGATTGAACGTATGAGAAGAAACCATACCCACCTCTTTGATAGGAAGTTTGTTAGAATTCCAAGCGGCGATCCTTTCCGCATTGCAATCAACAACAGTCACTTGAATTTCCGGGCACTTGAGCGCTATAACGGCTGAGGTTGGTGTACCCACATAGCCGGCCCCGACACAGCATATCCGCTCCACTTTTGCACGTTGGCTCTTTGTCATCACAGCCTAAAATAATATGGCCGTCAATGAACAAACCAAGATCAACCCCAACTGAGGCATGCCAATTACAAATAAATTTGACCAATTCATGCGACATGAGTCAGACAGCAATGCAAACACTCAAGAACATATTCGTAATTAATGTATGGCGCAGCCGCGGGCGAAGTGCCACGTCTTCGTAAAAAAATTATGCTCACAAGGAACCAGTGAAGACGTAGGACTTAAAAAGAGTAGCGCAGAGGTGGCGGCAAGCAGAACCACAAGTCGCAGATACAGAGGACTACAGTCCTACTCTCAGTCAGATCACTTATGGAATAAAACAAGTTCTGGGTCGCTTGATAATATTAGGAAATTCCGTTAAATCTGTAAAGCACTTAAAAAACTTAATTGATATAAAATATCCGATTTTTAAACACTGAAAGTAAATTGTTTTTACCCAAATCAATCAGACGTGGTTAACAAACACCTCAAATTCAGCCATAGTGTATTGTGATATTCAAATATGTGAACTTCTCAAGCAGCATTTCAGAACTATTCTTTGAGGCAAGGAAGAGCTAAGGATACTGGGACGACTGGTAGACCATACCTTCATCCTAAAATGCACTCAATGGAGCTTAAAACATCCTCTAATGGAACCATGAGTTAAAATGGCAGAAAATTGCTTTACCCTGCTCTGTGAACCCAGTTTCAAGCTGTTCATGACAACACCTTCTTGTCGGCTACCGTGGTTTAGTCAAAACTTAAAAAAAAACAGCATGAGATGCATGTATACTTGACCGAATTTGCATCCTAGTAGGAGTGTAGTTGATCCATACTTCACTTACATTTTGTGAAATTTTGTCAAGTCTGAAGTCCGTTGGGGTGCAGGGAAAGGTGTACTGTTCCTGGTCTGCTGCAAATTAGTTAGTGCTTCACAAGGAGCACCAATCATAAAGCACAGTCGGTTGATGAAACGCGAGAATGTAAGCAATCTCCTATAGATAGCGTTTTGGTCGCACCCTACATCACTTCGCTCAGCCACATGTCTATCTGGGTTTCATTTAGCTAGTGGAGGGGATTCACTTGAAGATCTTATTGACATCCTTATCTATCCACCGCAGGCAGCTTCTTAAGAGGCGTTTTTGCTTCTTTTAAGGCCAGTGCAGCCCCAATCATTAATACCACTCCTGTAGAACTCGGGATTGGAGTTACTGCTAAAAAATGACTTTGGGTTCAACATTTATGTTGAATATTCTCACTGATTCTCTTTTCAGAGGCATGCAACATTTATTCACTATGCTAAGAATTGGATTGAGAAACCAAAGTGAGGGGATAGTCTATTAGGATCAAAGGCTCTGCGGCTATCAGCTGTGTACTGCCTTAAAGGGTCTTGAAAGTAGTGAGAGGTGATAGTAGTAATGTAATGGAAGTGAACAGAACAGCTGAGGCAAGATCTGGAAGTCATAGCACCTAGCTGAATTGCGATATGCACTTTACTCTGAGGAATTAAACAAACTACTGAAGAATTCGGAGTCATTTTAGCTAATGTCTTTGTTGTCAAGACTCAATTTAACTCTCTTGACGATGCAATGAATCTGTTTTCAGGGAAATCGTCGCAATGGTGTCATATGGTCATCAACAGCGCAAACGTTACCCCAGCTTTCTCTGTTCTGTAGCAACACACGATGTTACTACTATTTTTAAGAACTCAGGGGGGATACATTGGTGGGTAAGGTAAGCCACCCTGTGTCAAAGGATGAACAATGGTGCCTCGGGTGAAGGGCATTTGTCATGGGTGTTTCAAACAGTAAGCTCCTAATAAACAGACTAAATTTAAAAGGGTACTAACAACTGAGCCGACGTCCGATTAAAAAGATCTCAAAAAACTTATTTTGCAATAGTTAACGGTGCTCATCTGACAATATTAATCGCCAAAAACAGGCATTTTCTCGTTCTCGCTGGATAAGTGCAGCCCATATCTATGGCTGAAAGCACCGAAACAGAAACCAAGTGGCAAGGAAACGGGGATGCAGAGCATCAGCACCATGATACCATTTGGAGTCTTGGCCTTTATTAAACGAGTCATTGTAATGAACGATTAATGTAGAAGGTATTTCACCTGTGATAGTTGGTCGATCTTAGAAATTTATGGCCCCAGCACAGATCAAAATGGGATAAGCTTCGAATACGAATACGAATACGAGGCAATTGTAAAGATGAAAGTACCTGTTTCCCCACACGCTGAAAGGCTTAGCAGCTGACAGTTCTGGCTAGCAAATAGCATTCAAAACAGCTACTGTTGTGGTGGTTGTCAGAGAAGGCCGAGGTAGGAAGACGCTTATAAGAAATAAAAGGCATGACTTAACGCTTTGACAAACCACGTTTCAAACAAGAACACTTTAGTTGCTGACGCTTGTATAAAAACTCAGGGGCTTAAAAACACAAACACCAATAGACATTGCCAAGATGCTCCAGCGGTGTGCTCGACTCTTAAGACTTCTTCTGCCCACTCGAACGGTTGAGTTTAGACTCACATGGGGGAAATCTTGCCACCGTGATGCTACATCCATTTACTCAATTGTCGCCTCATAACCATTCCTGACAATTAGGGCCTTAAACGCATTCATGTCCCTGCAGGTAATCGAGGGAATGGGCCACTGCAATGCATAGCTGGACGGCCCTCTACCATGATGCTCCTCAATACAATACCACCTTTATTGTGCTCTCTCATCACATGCATGCTTAGTCTTCCGCAAAGCCGAGAAAAGCTCCTAGTAGCCTTTTCTCAACCATTGCTTTACCCATTCCACTGATTACAACCCAGACGTGACCAGGTAAGTAGAGATATAGTAGGAGTTACGACAATGGATGCTCAACACACGGATGGGGGAAGGCACTAAGAGAGATAACAACGAATGTCCTCATTGTTCGTTCCGCTCAAACGACTGCTTCGTCGTTTTTTGCCCATAATCCCATACAATTAAATGAGCTGCACGAATTGTGTAGGTGGGTTTGGGAACGTAGACGGGGTAGAGTGAAAATAATGTATAGTGGTAGTGGAGTTGGGAATCGCGCAAATGCACAAACTGGGAGTTAGGGTCAGAGGAAGGCGTGTTAGCATTGCTTTGGAGGATAAATGAGGGCAACGTACGTGGAAATGTACGGGTAGGATCATAGATTGTATAACGGTGTGCGGAGAGGCTCAACACAGGATTGTCTGGGGATGAAGATCGATGCGTTTGAGTCGTTTTATCTGCTTGCCTTGGTCTAGTATTCCTCTGCGCGCCTAAATGAAACACAAGAAAGTAAAAGAAACTAAGTAGACATGTTAAGCTATGCTAGATCTTTCGTCGGTACTGTTAACGAGTGCATTTGATGACATCAATCAGTGAGACCGTGTTGATGCCATGGAATTGGGCAAAAGGGAGAAAAAGCTAGAGTTTTTGATCAACGCATGTAAATTTTGAAGGCAAAGGGATTGCAGGAGAGCAAGTGCAGTCTGGGTGGCTCACCTTGCCTGCTGTAAGGGCGACTTTGGTGATGGTGGTGACGACGACGACGACGACGACGACTACGACTACAGAAGGAATTTCCATTCGAGTTCCCTCCATCCATCCAGGCATCGCTTCCACTATTCTCCGGGTTGCCACACATTGGTACAAGATTTAAGTTACAAATGAGTGATCACAGTGGTGTCACATCTCAATAAATAGTTGAGCTAGTGTGTATGCTATTGGCGGAGGGGGGGGAGCAGCTTGGTTGTACGCAATTACGATTGGTTGCTGCGCCGCTTGTTTGGTTAATGGCAGGATCATCCCTCCGATTGTGGCAACAACGACGCAGTTGTCATGTCGTCCACTCATGTTCACTCTGCATCGGTATTTCACGGATGTGCAACCCCACACTGAGCAGATCACCCATCATTGTAGTTTTCATGAATGTTAGGCCGCATGTTTTGCTGCCTCCCCTTTACTGTAATCTTGTCACTGCGATATTCTCATTTAGTACGATCCATCGAGAGTTCTCGTATGTGCAGATTGGAATTAAATTTGGGCCTGAATCAAGGGGATGTGAATGAAAAAAATCGTGTAAAAGTTAATGATTAGGGGTGTCGGACCTCTTTGTGATGTCCAATTCTGTGCACTACAAGTCAGCACTTTGGAGAAATGCCCTATGTGGCTCAATTTAGCATTAGCTGTCTTGGTAATATAGATGGCGCCACTTTCAGTGCCACCACTGCGTTGCGGTAAGGTCTGTTTGGCTCACAAGCAGGAATTGTCGTGGAATCGGCAATGTTGCCACCAATCGATGAGTGAGATTACTTACCGCTTTGCCAGTATTACGTCGGGGCAGGTATTCAGCATGTGTAACGATAGTGACGCTGCGATGTTAAGTATCAAAAAGGTAAGCGAGCATTGCTATAGCCCATCATTTAAACACTGTAATAAGCCATCGTTTTGACGACTTTATGGTGAATGAAGGCGATAATATCAATAATAATTATAATTATAATAGTAAATAGACTACCGATGAAATATTTATGGTGCATTGCAGGGACGCAGTTGTAGAATGGCGTGATGAGAGTTTTTTGCCTGTTTGGCCATAACCACTTTGTTCAGTGCAAAGACAGTTTGAAATGTGAGAAAAAGGGCGAAAATATAGAGCTAGAATATAACGTCAGGATAGATCAGTGCCAGTAAGCTGGCTTGATTTTTCTCCATTGCTTTCCCGTTAATGTCTTGGCATTTCAGGTCGACGATGTTGTTGTTGTTGCCATTTTTAGGACAGGACGATGTTTACGCTTGATACCACAACCACCACAAAGATGTCTTGCTAATTAATCACAAAACATGACAAACTCATGAATCATCCTCAATTTATGGTTCAAATGCGGATTGATACGGGACAGGGAGGTGAAAGCCATGTTTTGTGTACAAAGAGTAATGTGGTCGTGTTGTCATCGCCTGTGAGGAGACAGAGCCATGATTACAATTCAATCCGTTGACTTTATTGTGATGCCTAATCGCAGGAGCGTAGGACCAACAGGACGCATAACTCCAATTATAAGCTCTATCCGTTCTGGCCAACCAAAGCATGTAGCACATCTGTAGTAAACGTCAATGTGCATCCTTCCGTGGTATGCCATTCATCTGAATGTGCCCCAAGCATGTTAACGCCTTCCCAAATCTACTTTGCCTTCACTCTCTTGACCAGCTGCGTCTTAACTGAATGATGATCAAACGGTTTGGTATTTGACGCAATCACTATCCTGTCGCTGGCATTCTTTAAAGGTCATTCCAACCTTCCACCCTTCACTCAGAAATTGCCATGCAACACAGACCTCTAGATCGGAATGGTTTTTGCACTACTGTAGCACAGAAGATTTTATCGAATGCGATGTTCTATTGCACTTCAACAGTGAATGCCCAGAACCTGAAGTATATTTTATGGTTGCCTGGTTTATCGAACGAAATGAAACTCGATTAGTCTGCATTTCTAAAAAAAACAGCCAAGGTGGTGAAATCAAACGCGTTCAATTACTGTCTCAATGGCTACTGGATGACGTTCTCCTACCACTACTTCTTTCCCTTCACCTCCTCGCTTAGCCTTCCCCTTGCTTCATCGCCCAGCGATAGATGAGCCAACTAGCTGAAAATTTGGACCTGTCATGTGCTATGTTATGTGAATGGGCTTTCTAAGCCTGTGGATTACTGACTAACCACTCACTGAGAAAAATGGCTGAGATTGCAATATCACTTTACTGAAGCTTACTGGCGAAGGGAAATACATGCAAGGAACACTTGGTTCTGTTCTTGTTTGGGTTGACCATTATTTAGTTACCTCAGGGTGGAGTTAACTCGCAAGTGTTACAACTCTCGCCTCTCCGTGGCATTAGACTTTAATGATAGGTGCGGTATAGTGACTAATCTTTATCTCTCATTATCATGTTGGGAAGGCAAGAAGCGACGTGGTAGATTTGCTCTTTCCCCAATTCTTTTGAAAATAGGGTGAGTTTGCAATGGAACAGGAAGTTGAACGGGACTTAAAAATCAGAATGTGGGTTGATTGATCGCAAGCATTATGTTTGGCGTCTTCAAGTTTGCGATCACTGATTACATTAGAAGCTACAAGTCTTTGGCCTTTAAAGTCTATCTCTACGCAAAGAGTGTGAGTCGGGATTCGGGCAGCGCCTGAAATGTCTAACCATTGTACAACTAGCAGGCACATTGGGTTGAAGTGTACCTTTGATCCGCATTTGTAAGTTTATGCTGAAACTCCTTTGGCCGATGATATTATCCATACCGTCTTTGTCATTTTGTAGAAGTGCAATGCTTATGTGCTCAAAGGTGGAAAATCGACACCACATACGAGGGGACCTAACGAACGATGCCTCAATGGTGTTGCACAAAAGGATTGGCGACTTCAAGGTACCATTGGCTGAGCTTCGACATCGTATCGTACCCATTGGTCAAAGCGACTACAAGAATTAACCAATAGGAGTGGGAAGAAAGGTGTCATTGGGGTTGGGTTTGTAATGTAACACACCTTCACATTCGATCGGAGGAGGGTGCAACGGATTAATTGGGTTTGCGGGCGTGGATCTCATTTGTGAAATGTGCCTAAAGTTGAGTTGTTTTTTTGTCAAATGACTTTTGTGTTGCGGTATCGGCGGGTTGCACAGGAATATAGCAACACCAAGTAGAGCCAATGCATAAGACGTTGTAATAAGCGACTGGTTTCCAATTCGCTCCTGAGGGGAAAATTTTCATTCACATCACCAGCCTGATGCAGTGATTCTACCTACCATAGGTTTTGGGTGCGTAAGGTAATGTGTGCTAAACAGAGTATGAAGCTATAAATTGGAGCAGCAAAGCAGAACGGTTCATGGCGTGGGAGGTAGGCCTGAGTGACAGGGTTGCCTAATTAAATGTCCAGCAGTATAGCAGGGTTAGGGTATGTTACCTTCTACTACTTTAGCACATTGTGACCACAAGGAAAACGTTTATGCAGGTTGCGTCACTGAACCTCAGCAAATAATATACCGTCAGAGTAACGGTTGAATTTGACAAATTGCAGGCATATAGATTCCAAATTTCCACTAATGAAACAAAAGTGTAATGGAGACCAGCGGTTGATAATTCGGAAGCTTAAGCGACGGCTATAATACTTAGTATTTGAGAAGACATTGTAATTGAGAGGACATCTTGAACCTAGCCGTGACTGAGCGAGGTAGTTCCTTGGACATGAAGAGACTCTTCTCCTGATTATTACTAAAACTCCACCAAACAACAGCTTGGTCATTTCAACAAAAATGACGGAAACATCCAACATTCCCTTATTAAGGGTATTCAAGGGAAGATGAGGAAAAGAAAGAAACAAATACGAAGTTGGCGGACCTCGATGCGCCGGAATTTCTATGCTTTCGAAAGCTACGCTATTTACTCAAGCCAGAGAGATGGTTGAAATTGCAAAAAACTGTTTTACGTGGGTGCATTCCTGTAAAATCGTCATCTGTCAGTCGTCATCTCCAAAAATTTACACGCCAAGCAGCTAAGTTGCCTAAAAACCACCAATTTTTGATAACTTCAGCTAACTACTGGAGGATGCAATGACAAAACCACTAGAAAAGTTACAGTCATTGAGCGCTTATCACTATTTGCTTTCAATTAATCTAATTTGGAGTCCATTTATCGCCTAAAGGTCAATGAAGAATAAACGGTCTGGCGACGCGGGTTTTGTGGTTGTGTTTATGCTCATTAGCCGGAACGGTAATTGATGCAAAGACACAGAAAATGTGTGCCAATGTCCTTCCTGTCTCTTCGCATCTGATAAGCGTTGATGATGAAGAAAATGAGGACGTTAGACTGCAATCGGAGGTACAGGAATTCCTTAATCTGTAAAGTCAATTCAAGTTCTCATTGTTTTAGCATGTCAAGTTTTTCGCGTTGCAGCTCGATCGCCTTATTAAAGACGAATTAGATGCGACGGACTTAGACCTACGTTCTGATGTAGACAAATCTTTATCGTCTCATTCACCACAGCAAAGCGGATCAACAGAAGAGCCTGCTTTTGAATCCGGTGGAAGGGATCCGTCATTCACGCATGGTTTATTTGGCACAGGGGAGTTGGACGTAGAGGTATTTAAAAAGCTTTTGTTTTGCCTGGTTTGCTTTGTTCTGTAAGAAGATTTTGATCGTTTACCAGCTCATCATATATCCTATTATTCATTTACTATTACTCTGTATAATAAGTGCTACTGTACTTTAGGTCTGTGATTATCCCTGTCTGATTCTTCAATTTGATTTACTAATCAGCGACATCTGCTTATTCTTCTCATCATATACTGTAAAAGGAGTCGTCTCTTTAGTGTGGTCATAGATGTGATCTTCCTTAGTAACGTTACGCTCTATTTGATGTTTTCCAGTGCCTATTGTTATGGATATTCGATTTCTATTTGACCACTCTTTGTCACATTATAGTCTGTGTTTGCTATATTTCTTTTGTTAGGGTACTTTATTGTTCCTTTATTATCATTGTTTTAGGTTGAGAAAAGATAATTTTTATTGCATTCTTAGCTATATTTTGGTGGGCACTTTGTAAGCACCAATATAGTTTGTCTTTGGCCTATCTTTTTACCGCATTTTAGTTTGTTTATCATCCCAAACCTCAAGTGCCAGTTAGTCAGCTTCAACCGTTTGCGTCTTCACAAAATGCTGACATTTTTTTCAGCGAGTTCCGTGTGAAATCTACCCATCGGCTCAACATATCTATCAATTTTCCTATCAGCAATATCCTCTTGCACCTTATTTGAATGTTCACGGTGCAATGGCTCAAAGTGGGGTATCGGGTCGTCAACTTTATGATCCGCTGTAAGTCTACATTCATGAACAGTAAATGGCTACCTGTAATTGTTCTTACTAAAACTTTCTGAGGATTTGGTTTCTTTGGATGATAAACACTGCGCCTATCCAACAATTTGACCTTGCTCCCTTCGGTTTTTTTACCCAAACCTTTTGGTGTTTTTTACCTTTGAGTATCCAGCTCCGACGCTGGTTGTGATAACTGATTAATTAGTTTTCTCGAACGGTATATTCTGTGCGCGAGATGCCTGTAACAAGTTTGATGTTCTTTACGTTTACACAATAACTTCAAGTTTTCAACCCCAATGTGATGAAATCACTGCGGCTAATGTCACAAACCTGTTTTACGGGGACCCCGACCATAACCAATTCCACTTTACTTCGGCAATCCAACAGCCTGCTCTCAGTGCACCCAGCCTCTATGGTCGTGTTGGTAAGCAGCTCTGCTGGTAATTGCTTTTCATTCCCGAATTTACCATTAATTCATCTTATTGCTCAATAAAACTTCTAGGTGATGGATTCGCTACATCCCAAGTTCAACAACATGCAAGAAGCTGCACACCGATACCCTCAAACTCATCTACACCTCATCACTTGAGTGATTGTCTGCCAAATGCTTTTACGCGAACCATGCTGAGCCCACAACCGGATGAAAACGCCTTACCTGCCCATCTAAGTCCTGTTCAAAGCTACCGCTGTGATATGAATATTGGGGTCCCATCAACCCCTGCCTCAGGTGTAGTTTTTTTATTTTTGTAACTTTTCTCGATTTTTTGGTGTTTACCAGCGCCGTTTTGAAATAATTAAATCCCGAATCGGTTTTTTGACAGATAAACTAGAAACAAAGGCTCAGGTCGATGAAAGAAACCGTGAGTGTCTGATCTTTGAGGCTCGTGGCCGACAGCTACAGGAGGCACAACAGCACATAGTTGTTCTGCAAGAAGAAATTGCTCAGTGCGAGCGGGTGAATCATCGCAAAGAAATCCTTGCAAAAGGTGTTGCATCTCATTTTTACTTACCTAGACTACATGCATTTCACTTGTTTTTATTTTGCTGTCCCAGTTAATGTTGTTTATCTTACTTTTAACTGCTTCATATCAGTCGTTTAAAACTGTCCCTCTCAATGATTTAGAAGACTTTCAAACTGGATACATGGATCATTATGGTGTGATTTCTGATTACCACGAAACACAACTAGTCGTTCATAGGTCAGTCTAATAAATGTACAATTCTTACCCTTTTTAAAGCCGAGATCGAGAACTTGACGCGAGAGTTGGAACGGACAGAAGCTTTGAGAAACACCGCAGAGAAAAGGAATGTGGAATTAACTGAAACTAATTCTAACCTCCTCAATGAAATCACGGCATTGAAACAGCTTAAAGCTGAGGTGTGCTGAGACTATTTCTGAGTTGATTGATGAGATGCTTTTAAAATGTTGATTTCATACCCATTTTGCGCGCATATATGCTATTATTTTCTATCACATTGTCCGTATTGCCACCAAGTAGATTCTCAGAATATCCAATTTTATCAGGTGGAAAAGAAATTAGCCGATGTTGAGGCCACAAATGCTTCACTCTCTGCACAACTTGTGCAGCTTTCGAGTGGCACCAGTTTGAGCTTAGCGAAGCAGCGCGAAAACAACCTGACTGAGTGTCTCACTCGTCGTCATGCGATGGCTGAAGATGTTCTTCGTGAAAACCTGGAAATGGCTCAAAGGAGGATTGTCGATAAGGTGAGTGGCACCCTTTAGATTTTCTCATCACACTTTCTTAGGATAATGAATTGACTTTTCTTCGTAAAGAACTGGAGTCAGAACGCCTCCGTATCCAAGAGCTAGCCACCAAAAATGCTGAATTTGTTGAGAGCCTTCAAGACAAACTGAAAGCTGCACAAGAGAGATGCTGCGAACTATCGTCCTCATGTATGATAAGTTTCATATCCTTACTTCTCTAGCTCTGTGTGCTGAGGTTCATGAATTAAGGCAGCGCATTAAGGAGGTTCTCACTTCAAAAAAGATTACCGATGATGTTAACGAAATTTTACAGGTACCACTAATTTAACTATTTGCCTGTTTACACCTAACGAACTGATGAATTAGTTATCGTTGCATTTTTCCTCCCAAGGAGGAGTTGAGAGACGTTCGAGAACAGCTAGCACTGTACGAACAGAGCCTGGGTATCAATGCTGTTGGAGAGATGGAAGCTAAGTCCTCATCGGTGGGTAATTCGGGTGCCATTACTCCAAGACACCAGTTGCCCCTCTTCCACGACACTGGAGGCGCTGTCCTCTCGACAATCATAGCCCAGCCTTCAGGCAGATGCCGACGACGCAGTTGTCAATCGGTCACATTCGCCAATCATTTGGAGAATTGTGAGAACGGCGACGCTCTCGATGTGACAAGACTGCGGAGACCCTCCTCGGCAATCGCTGCACCTCTCTCTTCCACATGGAATCATGAAACTAGCAATACTACGGCGGCACTGGCAGCTGTTAGCGACGATGAGGTGATTTCGATTACACCTTCCCGGCGGTAAGTTTCCTACTAGCCGCAATGTTACTAAAGTTGATATGGTTCCCATCCTCATCAAATCGTGATTCCAAATAGTATTATCAAGGCTTTACTTTACATTGGCTTTTTCAATTTTATAATGCTGGAGGATGGTAGTATTGAGCCTTGGAATAAATATTAAGTTTACAAATAACCTCTAGACTCAGTATATTAATTTTTTAAATGGCACAGTTGACTTCTTTGATGCTTAGCATTTAGCCGTCAAAGCCGAATTGTAAATTTATGCGAATATAAGAGCAGCAATCGGATAATTACGTTTGATTATTTGCTTTGATAAAAAAAGTTTAAGGTAGTAAATAATTTTATCATTTTATCATGGACTATGAGGAAATGAAAAGATGTTGCAGGCAAGCTACTTTCTATACCACGAGAACCAGGATGTGAAGAGGCGTCCAAATTACTTTATGATTTGCTCCGGTAAAAACGCAAAACGATCTCTAAGAACCTTTGCTAACTTGAGTGCTGCAGCTGCTTCTCGCCTCTACAAAGTTTACTTGCTACATTAAGCTTCGAGTTATTTTAAGGAGCCCCATCATCCGCTTTACCCACTTAAGGCTAAATTTTTGAATAAGCAGCTTGCATTTATTGAAAATATGGCTGAAACGGGAGAGAACTTTAACGAAATATACAGCTCTTAGTCTGTTGTGATTGTGAGCATAGGCACAATACGCGAGTTGAATTTTGCGATCTTGAAAGCTTTCTTAGTGTGACTGTATTCATGAGACCCATTTTATCTTCTGCAAGGCCGGTGGTACACATAAAATGCAATGTTATTGAGAATTTATGATTGCTGTTAGGACTATTTGGAGGGAAGCGAACCCCCAACATGGATTGCATGTCATTGCACTTACTATCATTGCATTTCAATACAAAAGGTGATTTCCCTTTAGGTCAGCCTTGGATCCAACACCCGGTGGTAGTCAGCCTATCACACACGATCACACTAAAGATTCTTCATCCAAAGTCAAAGATTCTATTATCTCGTTGACTCTCTCTTCATATCGAGCGAAGCGCGCACAAATCACCAATCTCCACGAGAAGCTCTTTGCTGCACGCTGTGAGCTGCACAAAGCTGTGGCCGAACGTGACCGCGCTGAGGCTGCTCGGGCTGATCTGCAGGTAGGTTAAAAGTTCACTACTCAGATAGGAGGCATTGTCGTCTTTTCTCAGTTTGAGCAGCTACATCTGTGGTGAATGAATTGTTAATTCTTGACTATGGTTCAAGATTATCCCACGTCATTTTTTTAAAAATTATCCAAGCAACTGTGTTAACATATTTTTGAATGCTTAGGTGCGCGTTCTCGCCTTGGAAAAGGAGCTGAACCTACAGACGGACGTGCGGAAACCTGGTCCACGGGAATCTGCGCTCACTGGGCAGCTGGAACGACTGCAGGCGGATTATTCGCGTCTAGAGTCTGAATTGCAGGTATTCCCTCTTAGATTCTCCCTCTCGGTTTATTTTTTATCAGTTTTCAAGGCGCTTGTCGGTAATATTGTGACCGGCTGCTAAACTAGGTAATGGCATTATGGCTTTATGCGGCTACAAAAAAATTCTTTCTCGTACTTTTGATGGTGTGTTCTTAATGCCTTTTTTATAAAATAAAAGGCATCAAGTAGTTAATGTTATGCGTTTCAAAAGCAATTCAAGGTCATGCTCAATTCTGATCATACGAATGAGTTAAACACGGGGTCGATGCATCGCGCATAGAATCAAGTTTTGGGGTGGCTGATTCAGCACCACAAGTACGCATGAAAAGCACGTCACCAGCAAAAGTACTTGACACAACTGTAGTTTCCCAAAACTTCTTTAAGGGCAAAAGTAGACTTGGGCGGAAGATATGTATTTAACAAACACAAAAGCTGTCGGGGCCGGTGGCATGGCCCGGAGGCCAGCCCACTTTACTCGGAGGAATATGGCTACCCAAGTAGTTGTAACCAAAATCGGCAGTCATGCAAAGTATTACAACGATCATTGAAAAAAAACGACCTTTAAAGTCCAGATAAATGTCGAATTTCTCATAGCTTTCTGTAGGCTTGGAAAATTCATATTACTTTTTATGCCAGACAACTATCTTCTTGTTTCTTACTTTAATCGAATCCAGTTATCAGGATCGACCCGTGAGTAAACTCTCACCTACTTTTCAGAGGACAGCTCTCTGCTTTGTGGCCAGGTTTGATGTATTGAAAATTTTATTTTGAAAAGTTTTGTTATTTACTTTCATTACCATGTATGTGGTGCAGACGGCTCGTAGTCGGTTGCAAGACGCACTGGCGGCTGAGGCGCGTGCGGCAGCTGCAGAGCGGACAGCTCGAGAGCGACTGGATGCAAGTGCCGCCGAGCGCGAGGCTGCAGTGGAGCGTACTCGCGCTGCCTGCGAGGCGCACTACACCGCTACACGACGCCGTCTGGAGGCGCAACTCAACACCGAGCACGAACGTCTTCTACACCAGCTCAGGCAGGAGGTCCTCAGCGCTAGGTTTGTTCCTTTGGCTCACTTATGCGAATCGTCAGTCTCGTGACCTTTAGGCCCATGCCTTGATTTGTATCCGATTTTACCATAAACGTTCTGTTTTTGCGATTTTGGTAGCTTTGAGCACTTCATTGCCATCAACGAACGATAAAATAGGGGTAGTTTATTTGTTCTGCTCTAGGTATCACTGGAAATAGGTGGTAAATAGGCTTATTTTCCAGTTACATTTTCACATTGTTCTTTTCCTTACTACTTACCGAGAAGCTTTCATATCTACAGGATCTTAATTTACTAGATGTATAAAATAAACGAAATGTTTAAACTCGAATGTTATTGCTCGTTTCTCGCCCATTCAACGCGTCGTGGCAATTTCGGTCTCTTGTTCTTCTACAGCGGTGAGTTGTTTTCCTTTAGTGGCAAAGCACTTTTTCTTTAGTTATCTTAGGATGGGGCGTTGCCGTAGCTAAGGGGTACAATTTCTCAGGTGTGATATTTTATTGTAGAGAAGAAACCGCGGTTTATCGAAATGAGCTCGAGCTTGTTAACAAACTGCTACAAGAATCAAAGGAGGCCACTAATCATGCTGTGCAACTGGCTTTGGCTGAGGTTGCTTCTTTTGCTATTTTCTTCCCCATTCACAATGTATTAACATATGTCGGTACATTAATATTTGCTTTATCGTGTAGTCAATGAGGGAACGCGAAACCGAACGCATTCGATTTTGGCGAGAAGAGTTACCACGTCAGGTGATTAAGCGTTGCTGTGTTCTATTTTGTGGTATTAGCTGTCGTTATGGGGTGCATTTATAAATCCATATGCTAGAACATTCTTGGAATTTTTCACTTTCTAGCTGTCTCTTAAAGCCCATAAATACTACATTTTAAAAGATCGAGCAGGTGCGGCGCAGTTGGATATGCGACGCTGATGCAAGATCGGCGCTCGAGGCTGACCGTGTTCGCTCCTCCTGCCAAGTGGAATTCGAGGCCCGTATGGAGGCCTGCTTAAGGGAGCATCAGGCAGAGTTGGAGCGTTTGCGCCAGGTACATGTCTTTGAGCGCGTTTCACTACATTAACCTTAATATATAAACGCCACAAAGTTGCAATGCTTCTCCATCTAGCCGAAATCAACCTGTGATCAAGCTGTTGATTGCACCTGCGTGACGCCAACGTATCCTCTGTCCGCCCAAAGTTGCCCTTTATTGGTCACTCTCATTTCGGACAGCCTCTTTTCTCATCTGGCTTCTATCCCCGATGTTGCAAATCTTTTGCCGCTCATTGAGGCAAAGCTTGGGCCTCTTCTACGCAACGTTGGCCAAGCCTTAGTTCAACAAGTCTCCAATGCTACCACAAGATCCCTGCTTGAAGCGATCAGTGAATTTGATGTGTGTAGGCTGTTCTATGATTCTCCACTTTACTATTGGGGATTGTATTTAAGCATCGTTTAACTTATAGGTACTCAAAGACTGTCGAATTCAATTGAGGGAAAAGCTCGCGTTGAAGAGTTCTCACGATTCCGTTGTCGAGGCAATGTTGACAATGCTCACAGATCTAGTTAACACGGACTTGTCTTCAGAAATCGCGGTCATGCGTAAACTTGCTGGTGGCTTTGCTAAATTCAGCAAAGTTACGCTTGAACGGGGTCATCAAAATGGGGAACAGTCGGCAGTTCCATGTGACGCCATAAGTAAAATTAGAGGTGCCACATCTATCCAATTTCTCAGTTTACATATGCCCGGGCTGATTTGCCTTTTTATGGTTGGGAAGCATTAGAAACCCCTACTTTGATCATTTTTACGAGTTGGCTAAATACGAATCTTCCAGTCACTATCAAAGCCGCAAGTATCCACATTTTGATCGGGTTATTTGGAGAAAGCCAGTCTTTATTCGTGCCATCCGATTGTCAGTAGGCAAGTCCACTTCTTTGGTAATCCTTCTCCTCGTTTTGAAATGTTTGTGAGTTTAATTATTTCAATTCGGTTTTACTCTTGGAAGGCAATCAAAGTCCTTACCTTAACAGAAGACCATGAATGCTTTCTTTTCTCCGTGATAATTGAATAGATAAAATCTGGCTGTCTGAAATGATTTCCAAATGTGTATCCGTGTCAATAACTCGGGCACCGGTGAAAGCATTTGTGGAAATCGACTGAAAGTGAGTTGAACTAAACAGTGTGCGTTGCGAACTGATTACGTTGCCTAAGGGATGCGCTGAAGTTTGTTAGAGCTTGCATAGATGTCCTGGGTTCTGCCCTCTTCTTGGCATAGTTTGGTGCCATTTTACTCGCAATCACCGTGGCGCCCCAGTATGATCCGATTTCTCCAACGACTGTACATGACATTTACTTAGTGAATTTATTCGTCCCCATTCTTGAAACAGCCATGCATATAGCCCCTGTTTGGGGTCATAGAAACCATGCATCATGGCACTTTCATTGCAGTAAGAGCATATATTACCAATGTAGCAAAATCCTTTCAAATGTAACGTTTTAGCTAACACCAAACTTACATCCATGACGTTTTAATCTCCTAGATGCGCGCAAATGAATACGCATGTTCGGGTATATGCTCAACTTCCTTTCTTTAACCATGGGCAGCGGATGATGATATGTTTAAATTTCATTATAAACACGCATTTATGTGAGAGGGACAGAACTTTTTCACCCATCCAATGTGCCAGTAGCAATTACGATCCATTGTTCGTTTGCAGTGATGCATTTTTCTTTAGTGGAGAGGCACTGTCCTCTTAAATGCCTCAGGCTGTCCATTACGACAGAATGCCGTTACAAAACATTTTGGTCTAACTGTCATGAGGTTAATTAACCATAACCTAATACTCCCAAAACATGAACATGAGGGCTGGGCGGTGGTGCTAGCCCATGTGGGCACTGGCCGTGGTGGCACGCGTCAGTAGAGATATGGTAAATCCACTGGACTTAGCCATCGAAACTGGTATATAGGCCAATGATTTTTCGCGAATGTTTAGTTTTCAAATATGGTTCTCAATTTGCGACAACGCTACTTCTCTTCACTTAGATATTGACAGCGTCCATTCTCAACTACGAATCATGACCTTCTTTTGACATTCAGATGAGGTGCGTGCGTATGTGGAGTCATGTCAAGAGAGGTGTGCCATGGCCTTGCAGACGGGTCTAGTACGCGCACACCGTCGCGCATGTAGGCAATTGTCGTTGAGGTTGCGGACTGCGCTCTCCGAGGCGGGGCTGCCCCTCTCCCCCGTTGCACATGACAGTGCACCTGCATCCCTCAAGCATTCAACGATGGGGTAGGCATGAATTCATCCTATAACTCTTTCAAACAGGACTTGTAGGATATGTGAGCCCTAATTGAAAAGGAACTTAAAATACAAATAGAGGTATTGTACTTTGTTTCTTGTGCGACTGAAATGTGCAATGCGGTTTGTGGTTACCAACTTTTGGCGATTTTTTCGTTTTAAAATCAGCTGCACTCATTCCCCCAGATTACGGTCAACGACTGTCATGCCTAGGCTCGAGAAAGGGGCTAGCTACTCAACTCGAGAAGAGGGTAGACACTCCAAAACACTCCAACACTTGTAAAATTCTACGTATTTAAAATGTGATCTAGTCAGACAACTTTATTGTCGTGCAATAAAGCTGTGTTCAAAAGCGCATTGCCAATCAACGGCAACTAGAAAAGCATTTGCTCTGATAAGGTACTGTGCAATATTTTAGACTATCTGAACCTCAACTGGAGTCCATTCTGCACATCATTGACGGCGTTTGCGCTTCCACCGAGATGTCCTTTTCCGAGATTTCTCTCAAGGGCAAACAAGTTTTCTCGCCTCCATCCCGTGTCCATACACGTCAAAACAAAACTCAACCCAACGGTGTTAGTTTACGTTCTCTTGCGACTGTTTTGACTTTGGTTGACTAACATTAGATCCCTGATCTAGATAATACGATTGAACTTTTATTCGACACAAATTTTGCTTCGGGCGTATTCAGGAATAGTTTTTTTGAATTAAGTGAAAGCAGCTGATGAAACTTTCAACCTCACTGGAATTACGGAGTCAACCTCCAGTCAATCTCATCATACAGATGCAGCGGTTTTTAACTCAATAATTAGGCCAATTTCACAGCTTTGGGGAGGTCACAATGGTCAAACTCATTTTGTTCAGCATTTTGAAATATATTAGAATTTGAGATGCACTTGTCGATCTTCTGCTGCACAGATTTTGATGCGTTTCGCTGACTAGATCCCGCTGTCTTCGACCAATGGTAATGCGACGAACGACGAAACCAAGACCAACGTACGCCCAGCATTGGGAATCCAACCAAGCGCAACGGAAATGGTATGAGACCCAATCCTGGACAATTGTCACTTGAAGCTCCAGTACCCACTCCACGTAACCGGCCTCCACGGTGAGACCCACACTTGCTTGCCAGCGCACACTTTAGCTGTGTACAGATCCCCAATCATGCACCTTCATTGTGATCAGCACTTTGCTATAAATATTATGCTTTATTTCCAACTGGAATAAATTTCTCCATCACCCACGGCATCGGCAAAGCCAAACGGCTCAATGTAACAGATACGGCAACCCAACCTCACTGAAATGGTATGACTGGACTTGCTGCTTCACATTTCGACGCCTCTGGGTCAAAAGCACTTAAACCGGACGAATCGGCCAGTGATTCATGTTGAGAGGTTATTCAATTAGAAAGCGGAAAAAGCAAAGGAGTAGAGCTGCCAACGAAGATTTATTCAGCCACGGGGAAAGAACTTGTGCATCTCTTGATAACCGTAAATGTACAACAAAGACTATCCAAGATTGGTTTTGCTCCGTTCAAGTTCACAGCTCACTTTTTATCCCGAGTTCACTAAGGTCAATTTCCTCCTCATGAGGCAACTAAAATTAGACAATGGTACGATTTAGCTGTTGGGCACAGACTGCCACGAGGAACCTTAAACCCTAGATTAGGGCTTGGACTACAAGACTACAATACGTTAATATCCTTACGGGAGCGTCTTTTCCATCCCAAGGAGTGGATGGCTGAATTTCAGGTAAGGCAGACATGGAGTTCAGCGATACTGAGCCTCTACCCTGGCTTAAGTCGTACAGAAAGTCGCGCAATCCGTCGGCTGAGAAGGAGCCGTGCATCACAGCGAATTTCTGTTTCCTCATGTTGATCGCAACCATAGTCTAGGTAAAAAGCGAAAATAAGTAGTAGGGCTCAGTTAGTGTCCGGGGTGGTAGAATTTCCAAAATTACTAATGAAGGATACCAACCTAAATAGATGCACAGCAATATGCCATCGAGCATGCCGAAAAAAATTGGAATTTTTAGTGTTCATAATGGTTAAAGTAGAAGTTAAAACCCACCGGGTAACCGAATCCGCCTAGCTGGAGGGCTTCCTCCAGTTTTGCGTGCGTGCGTGCAGCAGACCAAAGCCATCTGTAAAATCAAAGATGCCATCATTGTGAACGATTTCCAAATTTCTTTGAAATGAACATAAGCTATCTAAGGAGGAGATGACATTAAGACTACGTACCCCCAGTCTTTCCCTCTATGCTTTTTAACCGCCTCCTTCATGACATCCAAATAGCCTCTGCGGCACTTGGATTGACAGTCAAGTAATTGAGGTAGGAAACCAATGATGCAGAGTTGTTTGTTGTCACAGGCTTCGTGGAGAACCTCATTTGAGGTGATTTCATTCACCTCCGGCGGTGGACGATTCATTTCTGCCTTTTGCAAGCCGAATTCCACAATGCCCTCGGCTGAGCGCATTCCGTTATATTCCTCTACCTGGCCCGACTTGAAGTACTTAATCGTGGGAAAGCCTCTAATCTAAAAAGAGCGATGACCGGAATTGGTATAGATGATAGATAATGTTATTCCAGCATGGAGAATAGGATGAAAGACGCTTTCCCCAGATGAAAACGTTTGATTAAAAAGAAGGGACGCGGGTGTAAGCAACGCTGGTACAATGAAAGGAAACAAGCTTAACATGGTTTTGAGGCTCGAACCATCAACCAGTTAGTACCAAACTGAAATGAACACGTAACTCGCGACGGGCCAATTGCCATTTGAAAAGGCAATGGAGAAAAAAAGAAGCAATGATTGACGTACTTCATACCTCCCAGCGAGGTTAGTATGAACAGTTGCATCAACGGAGCCAACCTTCACTTTGCCCTTGAGTTTCTCAGCAGCCTTCTTCCATTCTGGAGCAAGATTCTTACCTAAAGGAAAAATAGAAGCATCCATCTGTATGTTAAAGACAAACTGCAAAACAGTTAGGTGTTACATTCTACTCATTTTTGAAACAAGTTACAGAAAATTTGCGAATTCACTAGAAAATACAAACAAATGCAAAAAATACAACGCGATTAGTCACTTACAATGTCCACACCAGGGTGCAATAAATGCAACTAGCCAATCATCATCACTTTGGAGAACAAGAGAATCAAAATTTTGATCAGTCAAGGTTATGACAGCCTCTGAATCCTGATAGTGGTTGTCACCTTTGCCTGTGTGACTTTGGGGATCACCACAAGTCCCACCACTATTGCTCGTCGTCGGTTGCTTCGGTGACAAGTCGACCGGAACTCCCTAAGTAATGAGGAATAACAAATGATAAAATTCCATATTGGTGGAATTACAACCAGAAGCTCGTAAATAACGTGGTGAAACTGTTGAAAAGACAGATGGACACAACAAATCTTCAAGCTCGTAAGGCTAGAGAAGAAGTTTTGAAGCTTACCTCTTTTTTGGCGCGGGCAACAACAAATTCACGAACTTGTCCCATCAAAAAAACGATGAGTTCATCAGTGCTTCGGGGTCCTGTGTACTTGATGGGATTATCAGCGCTCTTGTCACTACGGAACACCAAAATAGTTGGATAGGCCTCAACATTGAGTCGGTTCCCTATATCTGGCTGAGCCTCATTGTCCACCACACCGAATCGCACAACACCCTAATAACAGAGATTACAAAACATTTATGCTAAGGGAAAATATGATTGTTCTAAGAATTGTCTGAAAATGACATACAAATGCAGAAAATGCAAGACGAAAATCGCGAATCGAAAATAAACTACTTACTTGAAGGATGCCGGCCGCCTTTTTAAACTTGGGAGCAAAATTCTCGCAGTGACCGCACCAGCTAGCATAAAACTTCACAACCGTCACCCCAGACTGGGAGACAAATTCATCAAAATTTTCGCTGCTTAACCGAGTAACGGAATCATCATCACCATAAAGGGCGGAACACGTATGAATAAAAACGGATAGGAAACCTGGAATACAAATAAACCACTACCAATTTTTTTGAATAATTACCAAGTAACCGTCCTAAAGTACCACTGTGATCTTTTCCGGTTCTCTCAATTATGAGGAAAATGACTTGACTAAATTGATTAGCCCGAGATAATAAAGGAGGAACAATGGATTTGGCATAAGTATTAAGAACCTGTCTTACGGATGACAGATATTTATCCAAAACGTTGGCAGGGCGCGTACTAACGGTATGCTGGGAAGCCATCAAAATCAAAAAGAAGTTTGCGACAGCCACCTACTACACACGAAACAAAGCTTTAACAATAAAACTAGAAAATATATCAAAGTTTAGATTTGAAACTGGACGGGGACGCACCCACTCAGGCCATCTGAGGTCCGTCAGAAACAATGCACAGTAAAAAGCCTAATGTTCAAAATAAATTTAAGGCAATTGCATGGGAGTCTAACGTGATTTCTAATTGTTCACTGAGGTGTAAAAGGCTGTCCATGAGCCATAGAAACTCACACAACAAGTATCCCCACATCACCGAGACAATAGAGACAAAGCACTGACCAATGCCTCGCCTGATACTAGTGACGTGTTTGAAACTGATGTGCCAACACCTCATTGGCTATGTCGAAATGTTCGTAAAGTAAAATTATCTTGCTCTAGGAGGCAAATGCGGTGCTATTATACCACAATCTGCAATGCCTTTAATTTTGGGTACCACTTATTTATATCGTTCAACTGCTTCAAACTGACACGCGGTCATTAATCATAATTTCAACTTCCGATATTACTGGAGGAAGCGAAACTACCCAACAGGCAAGCAAATAAGTGGATGAAAATTGGTTTAGGTCGTTGACCAAAATATGGAATCGCAGTTATACTCGAGACGGATTTGAAACAGAGAAAGTCAAGCCACCACGTTACGCAACTAACACATGCCGTTTTCGTAAAATAAATTATCTTTCCACATGCAAATTTAGTATGCGTAGGTTGAATAAAGACTTTTGTTAATGATCCAAGCATCTCAGGACATCCACCTCAAATGCGCTCCGGCATGAGTCTTATCGTAACATATGTGGTTCTCTGGATAGACCTCTCAGACGGATAGAGTCAATGATACCCAATGTTTTAACTTAAGGTAAAAAGGCATCACAATATGACCAGCTTTCGCGTGCCATTCGTAGCCTCATAAAGGCGAATTATAACGAGAGCAGCGCCACAAACATTTTTTTGCTGCAGACAGACATAAATTAGACGAGATTTTAGTCGAAATTACTCCCCGATTCCTCTTCTCACTTTTTTGAGCCATCTTTACCCGACCACTTTAATTATCTTCATAATGTTCCATATCTGAAACTTCAATTTATTTCTAATTTGCCAATGGCGAAAACCGCTGCTAAAACAGCGCAGTATGGATCTATTTGTAGGTTAAAACCCAGACTTTTAACAGTTTTTAATTTGTTAAATATAGGGGTGCACAAAAGTTGAATCAAAGCAGAGTTTTAGACGCAATAATAGTCGGTCACTCGATTGAAATTTCAAAACACGTCTAGTATTCTCATGATTTCGCTCTTAATTTCGATTCGTTAGTCTAAGCTTCTTTGCTCCCTTGGGTGTGTTTGTGTTCTCCACTTGTGTCTTATCTTTTTCATTCGCCTACCGTCCGAAATTTTGGGCGGGAGATATACCTTCGCATAGTGCAAAGGTCTAAATTTGGCGTATATTTGGGACTCTCAGTGAGTTTATACCGACGATGTGTTGCCAAGATTAGTTTGGGTGCTTTAGATCTTAGTCTTGTGTGGGTTTACCTCGTTTGTTTTGCAGTGTTCTATACCGCCCCGAAAACATTAGCACTATTTGCCTTTTCCTTATTTTATTAGTTCGCTCCCGTTCGGAGTAACACAATAGTTACGGATACCCTTGTTTTTAATTCCACTCAGAATGAGTTAATACGTATTCTGAAATTTGGACCCTTGAAATAATCTTTTTATCGTCCAAATCTTTATTTTTGAGTTGCTACCTCGCAAAATGTCAGAACCAAACCCATGGGATATGGAACCGTTTTTATCGAAAAAGCCAACGAAACTCCAAAAGTCCAAGTCGCAATTACTACTGGCTTCACGACTGAGGACAAACATTTTAACTGGCGGGCGCGGCTCTCATCCACCAAATGAAATGTGTTCCAAGTTGAAGCTTCTGAACTTCAGGGCTGCGTCCTTTTCTGGGTGTCATTCTAAAATTTCATCCTCCCTCTATTACAGAAACTGTGAATTTAACGACCACAAAGAAAACATTGTCCCCCCTTCCCTACGCGGTTTTGGTGAGCAGTATTCATCTCAGAAGCCAAGCTTTGGCTTGGAAGGGAACTCTCTTGATCTTTCCCAAATTAATCACATTTTGAACCCGTCTTCTATCGAAAATAGGGACAGAGCATCCAATACGGAGAGTGTTGATGGCGAAATTCCAGGTAGTTATTATAACTTTGTAGTTTGAATTTACCTTTTAGCTAAAATATCGGAAAACACTCGTTCTTATGTCAGAAATAACTTGTTTGGTGTTAAACAAACGAAAGGAATGATTAAGAAAACGGGGTCCTTTATGTCAGCTGAATTTTGCGATTTGGATAAAGTCGCTAAAGCGGTCGAGGGTATTTCATTATAGATGATATCGCATTGCCTTTAGAAACTCTTCCTTTAAATGACGAAACAGATTCATTAAACAACTGTTTGCAATCCACTGAGGTCTTGGCGTCGGAATCTGTTGCGTCGGTGATGGGAGATAAGCTTTCTCCATCTCTGATTCGGCCTACTACCACCGGCGCTGACGCCGTCGCTTCAAGAAACCGTCGTACTGGTTTGCCTGGGAACTACATAAAGCTCAATCTGCGCAAGAAGTTCTTCAGCCGAGTTGGTGCACGGCGACAAGCGCTTAGCAGATTGCAAATAAGACGAGCGAAATTTGCTAAGAAATTCGGCACTAGGGGCCGCAGAGTGGGGAATCTGAGGGGTAATTGGGGTGGCAAGTGTCCAAAAAATGCCCCAGAGTTTCGAGTTCAGTTAAACGAAAAGGAGACTGAAGAAATGGAGCTGGATTACGGGGAAGTGGAATGGCGAATTGCTGATTTAGTTAAACTACGTAGTCAATTTCCCGAGGGACCTCAGTTAGGTGAACTCTTAAATGCTGGTCGTGAAGCTCCGGAAAAGCGATTATCCATCATGCAAAAAGGCGTGAACTTGGATCTGCAGGGGGTACAGGATTACATGAACGAGTTGATGCAGAAAATGGGAATTTCGTCATTTAGACCCGGTCAGGAGCGGGCAATATGGCGTACGCTTGCTGGCAAATCAACTCTCCTTGTTATGCCAACGGCGTGTGGGAAATCTCTATGTTATCAAATACCGGCGGCAATCTTTCAAGTACTCAGGCAATATTGAAGTGACACTTTCTAGAAACTTTGTCCAATTTCAATAGCCCTGGTTATATCTCCTTTGATTTCTCTTATGCAAGATCAGGTGTTGCCGGCAATGTCGCCCATTCGTGGTACCTACATTAGTTCCAGTCAAGTGAGGGAAGAAAAAGAGAAAATATTGGAGGAAATTGAAAGGCAAGTAATGGTTTACCGTATCTTCAGGGCGATCTTAGAGGTTATTACGCCTATGTTCTGATGTCACCAGAAGCTCTGGTCGAATCTGATTGGATTCTTCGCCAGAATCGCCTCCCCTCCATAAGTTTTGTCTGCATTGATGAGGCTCATTGCTTGGCTGATTGGTCACACCACTTTAGACCATCCTACCTACAGATATGCAACCTCCTCAGAAATCGTCTTGGTGTGAATCAGTTCCTCGGTATGATCCCTGCCTTATTCTCAACCTATATATCCTCAAGGTCTTTCCGCCACTTGCACACCTTCAACCATCAAGAACATTTGTCAGAATTTGGGCATGGGTGATGCAGTTAAATTGGATACAGATTGTGATGCTGAAAATCGACTGAATCCCTTGGATCCCGATGGTGGTTATATTCAGCCCTTTCCCAATATAATTCCCACCAACCTACTTGTCACGGCCTCTATGGACCGTGATAGGGACGAGGCGCTAATTAGAATTCTTCGGAGACCACCGTTTTCTGAGCAACCTTCTATTTTAATTTACGCCGCAAGCCGGGATCTCACCGAACGCTTGGCAGGATACATCCGAACCCGTCTGCAAGAGGTGAAGGAGAAGGTTAGTCAGCAAAAATAACTCATTCTACTTAAGGCGACATTTAAGTAGCCAGAATTTTCTCCTTGGTAGATTGGTCGACGCACGGTGGGCTGGAATACAGCAGTCTACCACGCGGGTCTGTCGCCGAAGGAGCGAGCGCGGGTGCAGAAGCGCTTCATGGACGGTCGAATTCGTGTGCTCGTGGCAACCTCAGCCTTCGGTATGGGTCTGAATAAACAGGATCTTCAAGCAGTCATTCACTTTTCTATGCCCAAATCTTTCGAGAATTACATTCAGGTAAATTTGGTAACCACTTCATGAGTGATACTCTGTATACGTATACGTTGTTCGTAAATGGACAAAGTTTGGTTCGAGGTTCGGTCAATTCCCTTATCACTGATGCCTGAAGAACTGTAAAACTTGGTTTTTACGTTTGATTAGCTTATAAGCTGACATTTTAGAGTTTTTCAGCTTTAATGCGTCCCAAAGATTGTTGTCCTTGATTTATTTTCTCATCATGTGTTTTAGTGAACGCTGAAGTTTAATAATTACGTAAAAAGTAGTCGTAAGTTAGTATCAGTTTATTTAGCCTCCACGTAAGTTATTTGACTATGTGGTTTCGTTATTTTTCTCCCCTTTCAAACGCCAGTCGTGGGAAAGTATATTTTTTGTTCGTATTTCGGTATGGTCTTACCAACCTGTTGGGATCACTGTTCTTTTGTGTAAGGTTAGGTTCTCATCCCTTCAGATTATGCCAACATTAAAAACGGGATAATCGTACAAAACGTTTCATGCGAATGCTTATGAATGGGTTGGTGTAGAGATAGTAAACCGAATGATTTTTAGGATGTAAAGAGTTACCAATCCAAAGGAATAGAAAAAAGTAAGTAACATGTGCCGTATGGAAACTCATCATCCATTATAGGTTTCAGGTCAGAGATTCCCTCCAATCCTCTTATTTTATTTGGCCTCATATTGCTCCCTTTCTTTGACTATTTGCTGACCGTTAGCTGTTTTTATTGAGGCTACTTGTTTTCAAAGGCGTTTATATCACCTAGAAAAGTACAAATTTCATTTGGTTAAATTTTAGCTTTCTCCATTAAGAGCAACGCAATATATTCCCATTATCATCTCAAAGGTTGAGGGCTGTCGTATTATATCAAAGGTCCCTTTATTCCCACTCCAGTTTAAATGTTTCCATCCTTCATAGCATGCTATTAGAGGACCAACCTTACTCTCAACACCTACCACCGCGGATGGCTTTTCGCTTTCATATTTCGGCAAGAGACATAGGCTTGTGTTGCGGTTACTTAAGTCAGTAACCCACTGAAGTGAACTGCGTTTTTAGCTTGAACATCAGCAGAATGCATAACTTCGGTATCTTTACTGTTTTCGCTCCAGTATTGGTGGCGATGTATGGCCAGGTAACTAAAACTGATTATCATCGTTGTTTCTGGCTTATTTTCATAGCAATTATAGGATTGCGGTTTTCAAAAAGTTGACGCTGTTTTGTGAGATCATTATGGTCCATCATACCCAACTTCACTGTTTCTATCTGTCGTCAATCACATTTCAAAAGAGAGCAGTAACATTCATTGATAATACATTTACACTCTCCCATCGGTTTTCGGCTGTGGTGTGTTGCTAAATAATTTACATGGCATTGAAAGGGCGTTATTATTTCGAGGATGTATCTGAGTTCTTGCTGAATAATTGCATCTGCATTTCTTTGTTTCTGATCGTATTTTCAAAGAAATTTTAGAACACCTAGTATTATTGATATCTCAATTCACCTTTATTTGTCGTATTTGTGGTAGGAGATCGGTCGGGTGGGTCGTAACGGTCAGCAGTCCTTCTGCCACATCTTCCTCGCACCAGGCTTCTCGGCTCAAACTGAGACCGACACCATCAGTGCTGCGAACGCCGTAACTCTTCCTCCAGAAGAAGCGCGCGAAGCCAACGAACTAAGACGCCATATTTTTGCAAACCATATTGACCCGGTGCAGTTGAAACGCGTCCTGGGTCTTGTCTTCGGTGATCGAGACCCCATCGAAATTAATAGGACCTGTCGCCCCGTGGTTGCTCTCGATATCGACCAAATTTCCGAGCAGCTTGACATCAAAACCGAGAGTCTGGCCACTCTAATCACCTATATGCATCTCCGTTCTGATGTGCCACCGCTCATCACTATTCTGTCTTCGGGTCCTATGGTATATTCTCTTTTTCACTTATTTCTCAAATTCTTTAAAAAATGGCAGTTAAGTTATTGATTGAAGCTTGTCTCGCCTCAAAATATTATGAGCAGTAGCTTTAGGTAATTAAAGCTGATATTTAAATTCAGTAAACACGATTTAATCCATTTGTGTTGTTGATTAAATTATTGGAATTGTTGTGGCGAAAATTTGAGGCAGAAGAATTGATGTCACGTGTTAACATCAAACCTAGTGTGTGTACGAATTCGCTAATAGCATCACACTAGTCCCGATCTAAAAGGTGGGATGAGGCATAAACTGACCGCAATTCGGAGGTAAGTGTAACTACCACCGCTGTACGATTGTTTAATCCCCGCAAAAGTTTTCCTTTAAAGGTTTTTTACTATTCCGAACACGACGGCACCATTTTTGCCTCCATTAGCTGTGAATGCATTCTTTACCTGTATTACTCGCGTAATGCATGCCACAGCCGTCGTTATTAATGCTTTTTTATCCACATTTCCCAATTCTGCAAACCCATGTTCTTGGAGTGTTTTTAAGGGCAAAACATGAGGTTACTTGCTGACGTTTGATACGGCATTAGAATAATTCCCACATTGCGTGGATTTTCTTCATTCCATTTCTCGGCATCTTTAAGATTGTTTTCGGTCTTGTTCAAGGGCTTTGTTAGTTAAAATGACGTAATCTCGAGATTTTCGCAGCAATTTTGAAAGAGAACGGTTCTAGAGATTATAGCAAAATAAAGTTTTTTTTAAGTAACCACGGTGGTGACAACAGATGAATGTTATGGCAAACGGACGAAATTGCAACCGGTATCCAACGCTTTTTCAACTTAATGCGTTTTTGGAATATTGTAATTTCTTGCTCTTACGTCGCTTTACGAAAAGAGGTGAAATCATTTAGGTTGGTCTGGCAGACTACTCCCTAACCGTAGTTTTGTGGTGTATTTTTTCAGCAAGTTAAGCATCATCAAAACTGTTAGTCACAAGGGTATTGCAAAGACATGCCCTAAATTATGCTCTTTAGTTTGTCCGGTGTGCTATTCCTCCACTTGCAGAGGATCACTGTCAGTTGCTATGGCGGCCCGCTCGAGATGGCACATGTTTCAACGCGCAGCCTTGCTGTTTCCGCATGGCTGGGTCACCTCAAGTCACGAGCTACCTCAGCCGCGGGTTTTACCACTACGAACCTTCGAGAGGTGACTCTTGACTTAGTAACACTGTGTAACGCCTGGGGCTGGCGTCCAGACGCGGTGGTGCGCGAACTACGCGGTCTCGAGTGGAATAATGGCGTCGCTCCCGGTGCCCCACCCCGACGTACCGGTGTAAATGTTGCTCTGTCAGGCACACCGCGCGCCTCCTGGTTCTGGGTCCACGCCAACGACAAGCTAACTATGCGGCTAGACTCTGAGCTTGCCTACCTGCAACGGCGGCTGCAGGAGGTTGAACAGGCGAGTCTGCGAAGTCTCGTCCAACTTCAGTCTGCCATCGCCCTGGTGGCCGTCGATTCCGTTGACGAAATTGACTTTAGTCGAGATTGTGTCCGTGTCAGGTCATGGACATTTCATGCGCGTGTAGAGGCTCATTTTAATGAGACGGTGGAAGAAATTCCCTCCGCCTGGCCACCTCGAATTTCGAAGAAAAAGGTGACGACTCTTTTTGATTGTGCTGAAAGCTTGAATCAATTTAAAGCTTCCTTCAGATGAAATAAACCATTGAAGAGCACAAACCTATTCGCGTCACCAAGTGTTGTGTGTGCGAATGTGATAGATTTGACATGCCTCCATTGCTTGAGAAATAATGCGTTCCGTGAAGTCTATGGTTTTCATCGGTGAGTGGGTCTACAGTTACGTTTCAGGGTTTCATTTCTTCACTTCATATAGGTTCTTTGCGTAAGTAATCGCTTCTAACAGTAAATGGGTTGGTCAGATGGAGGAAAAAGGGAGGAGCTTGATTTTTACTATAGCAATTCGTCGTGGCACACAACGAACGGTGGATCTACTTGTATTTGTTGATTTAAAATGATTGCCTATTTTTTATCAAATTTGTCATAAAACCAGGCCTACACGTATGAAGATTCCCTTATCAATTTGTGCAAAACAATGAGTCTGTAGACGACTAGTGGCTTCAGCTTAAGCTTTATGCAGAGGGGTAAGGGGAGACATCTAAATTGTGGTCTGGTGACCTCACTTCATTTCAGGAACAATCGGTGCGCGTGACCGTGAGGGAGTTCATGCACCTACATGGACAGAACCTGAGCCCGGGACAGGTGACTGGTCGAGTGATAGCCAACATCTTCCACGGCATAGGCTCGCCTAACTTTCCCACCACTGCGTGGTCTCGCGTGCGCCGCTTCTGGCGCTCCTACCTCGATGTCGATTGGCCCACTCTACAGCGTATCGCTACTACAGAACTCGTCGCTGCCCGCCTCGCCTTCCCCTGACCTCTCCTCACCCTTCGAATTCATCTGTTGGGCTTTGTGCAAGGCCTTTATTTTTGTTGCAGGCGTTTTGTATGATGAAGAAAGAGGAATTTTGAAACTCCTCTTGATCAAAATAATGTCTCAAAATCTGTATAATTTCATCCACTTGTCCCCATACTTTCTGTCTGGTGGGGATACTGCTCCCCCACCTGCTAATTCGATAATAATTTTTTTACGGCAACTTCTATGTAAAGACGACAGCTTATCGTAATTCGCTCATGCATTTACATTTAATATACAATCATTTAATAGAATCTTGTGTTTTCTTATTGATTTTAATCGCATTAATAGTGGAACAGTGTTAGACTTAGTGATCGTGCAAGCTAGTATGTCATTGGAGTTTGTATCCAATTTGTCGATCGCGCTTGGATTGGAAAATCGTTCAATCAACCAGCAGTTTTTCACGGGATGTTTGATTGTTTTTTCAACACAAGACTGGTTTTATCAAAGCGGTTTCCTCGTGCTTTAAAATGTGGCACATTTTGGATCATTTGCTTACTGTAAAGGACTTTGCAGTTTCGGTCACTACGGTCTCCAAATACGGTGTAGGCTGTGAATTACCAAGACCCGGCGGGTCTCACATGCAATTTTAACGAGGTTGGAATAAACCAATCAGACCGCATTAGTAGAAGCATCCGTAACAACCAATGAATGGTGTTGGATGCAAAATAAAGCACACATCTTTGCTTGTCTCGCTTGACTTACCTACGTTACTCCGGCGTTGTACGTCAACTACAGGCTACAAATGAGCACACTTAGAAGCCATTTGAGCCATCGGATTACATTTCGAGATGGGCGCGAGCGTAGAAAGTCGAATTTCAGGACCTTCTCCGTCACTAGAGCCCTACCTCATCCAAGAGCGGGGGCCAAGCTTTCCGATGGGCTAACACTACCACACGTCTCATACTCGTCGGACACGCGGTCAAGTTCAATTAAGGGCAGCGAATTGGTGTTTGAAGGGGATTCGCGTTCTGGCTCGCTAGAGGATATTTTGCTAGAAACGAATTTCAATCTTTCGCCCGATTATAACAACGCTAACTTGTCTTCTAGCGATTGTGACAGAACGTCTACAATGCTGCAAAGGCAACGGCGGGGTCACTTCTTGAACGCAAGAAAGTGCAGTCGCAGTGACTTCAACCTGGTAGGCCATAAAAGATGCTATTTTGATCTTAGTTTGGCGTCAATATTACGTAGCATCATGTGCCTTTTGTTTGTGTCATGATTGAAAAATTAACATTAGCACTAGCCTTAACCAAGCTATGCTTTTTCGCATCAAAGATTTGGGGCGAAATCACGGAAAAATATGTCTTGAATACAAATTTGCAAATTTTCAACACAAAGTCGAGGACCGTAGCGTCGGGTTGAAAATTTGGAAGGTGCGCATAGCAACTGGGTGGTGGACTTGGCAGAGGGACTTCAAGAGCCGAGATAGAGGTGTTTTTTGGAGTGCTAAACTGTGCAAATATAAGATAGAAAAACCGCAGGCTGCAAACCAATCTTGGTGCACATTTATTGCTATTATCCAAACTATTTAACAAGGATTCGGTGGCGTTAGGTCACGTCTGTGGTGGGATTGAGTATTTCCTTGGGTTAGCTAGGTTAAAGCGCTCAAAATATGTACTAAAAGGAGGGGTGACAAGAATTTAAAAGAAGAACGAGAATGGAATGCTGCTGGGGTCAGATATGATGCCCTTATGCTACTGCAATGATCATAAATCCCAGGGACAGCAGTTGGCTCCATCTTCACTTCCACCGCGGAGTTGTTTGAAACGGCCTGGGTGGAGAAGCTACAGCGTTTTACCCATAGTTCTAAATAGATTGGTTATAAGGTAGTTGTTTGATTGCTTCCAGTATGCGAATTCACATTCAGCTCGTCAAAACAGTCGACACATGTGGCCTTTTTTCGAAGGTAGAATAGGCGATAATTCGTTCGTGATTTGAATAAAGCCCAAAACGGATGCCTGGGTGAGGCAATTTACTTTATTTGGAATTGAAATTCGCCTATTGTAGTACCAACTGTCTCCTGTTGCACCTCAGTGGCTAGTTGAACTGCGCATCTACACGGTATACGACATAGATACTTCGATCGTTCGTGGTAAGATAACAATTATTTTCAAACTATTCTGCTTTTACTTCCTAGAGGTGTCTATTTACAATGCTACTCACCTCTTTAAATGTTATTTTAAAGTAATATAACGCAAGCCAACTTTGTATACTCTTGAAATTGGCCAGACCAGAACTTGATACTTCTGCGGTGACAGGACGTGAAAAATGAAATCTGAAATCTGCCACTCCCCAACGCAGTAAACTCCGCAACACTTATGTCACCGCGATGTGATGGCTAGATAATGCTTGGAGGCGGGCTAATGAAGCGCCAGAACTGCAAATAAGCTCCAGTTATAAAATGTGTCAACCTCATGAGTATGCCGTATTCAAGTACATGCATATTATTGACTCCAGCGTGCCCCATATTACCACATTTTAGTGTTTTGAGGTAATCAGGCAACGGGCATGTTTAGAGCTTTAGGATGTAGGTGTACCGACCTGCATTTAGCCTCACTTAGGATAAAACTCAGAGGTCAAGGTTAAATACTAGATCAGAATCCCTCCGGCCTCTTGGATTTGAGCTACTTCACCTGTCCCGGTCATCGAGTTTAAAAGTTAGCTGCATCTATATAGCACAAGAGATTTTTACTAATAACGTGTAAATGCCATTTCGGTAGCCTTGATTTTTGCCAGAGCAGCTGCCATTTCGTCGCATGGCAAACAATTTGGCAGCAGAATAAAAAATCACCGTCATGCCTCAGTATCTTAATTTTCAGAGCTCCATACTTCAAGAAACGCCGGTAGTATGGAGGCGAAATAGATACTTTTGGCTAAAGTAAAGGTGAATGCTGCTGTGGACAACACATTCATTCAGGCATTCCCAACCCTCCTCCTATCTGATTCATTAGCCCATCCATTGCTCCCCAATTCACCTCTCTGTCTATTCATCTATTCATTAAACTCACTGCCAATGTATCCCGCTACTTGCTATCCACTTATTGGCTAGAGGAAAAAAAGTTTACTACTGAAGAGTGCTCGATTTCATTATGGAGGTGAGATAATCATGCAAATCCAATACTGAAAGTCCAAAAATCATACGAAAGCGATTATTTTCTGTAACAAGATACGATTAAAGTTTTTTCTGAATGAAGAAACTTGATGGCAAAGCCACATTGGTTGAACCTTAGATGCACTATAAAAGTCTTTTTAACTCCCGATGTATTTTATTGACGATTGATTGATTGATCATGATTATGTTGTGCCTTGCAGATGGAACTAATACCTGTATAAAGGTTAAGCAGAACGGACTGACACTCGGAAGGACCTCAGTGAAACCCTCATCTTCTCACCAGGTTTGGGAGCAGACCTTCTCAATACCAGTGATAAATGTACGACATCCGCTTACGGTAAGACTTCATAAGCTATTTCGTTGCTAAAATGGTGCACACCTAATTTTAGTAAAAGGGGAGAATCAATTGAAGAAAAATTCTTAATGACAAATTCAAACTAACTAGATTATTCTCGAAAAATGAAATGGTTGCGACTAGATAAAAACAGCTCATGCGATCTTGCGTGGAAAGTTTAAGATTGAGAATGGGAAGGACTTTATGTGGATGATCTGTCACATTTAGTCGTGGCTTACACACCTCTGCATTGATGGAGTCTCTTGCCGCTCACATGCTTGAACAAAAGTTATGCAAGCCGCAATTAATCTACCTTGTGCACCCTGGCGCAACTATACTGCCGGATGTCACGCCACTTCTGTCAAATCAGTCTCACTGCTGATCGCTCATGAATAAGTTGATTGAAGTAATTTACTTAAAGCTGTGTTTAGTAAACCATAGCTAATCCGAGCATGCAGGTGGCTGAAAGCTTTTAAGCATCCAAGTCTCATTCACAGGCTTCAAATCTTTGCCCATGCTTAGGCTAATCAGTCATGGAATGACATCAGAACTGATTTCCACTAAACTTGGACTTGAAGCAGTGACAACCAGTATTTCGTAAATTGTTGCAGTCAATCTAATCAAATGAATCGGTAGAGAAGTGGTCCGTATAACTGCTGCGTGACCTCACATTGTCTGGCGGTAGCCATTTAACTACAGACAATCTGAAGTAGGCAGCGTTGAAAGTCACTTAATTGGCGCGAACAAAACAATACCTGTCTTGAGTGGAAAATGAGCATGCAGAGCTTTTGCTACTTTTAGTTAAAATTCTGCAGTCGAAAAGCCGCCAGATTTTCAACACTGGGTACGACACAGCTGCCACTGGATGAATGTCTTGTTGACGTGTAAGTTTGTGCCCCATCAAAGTATTTACAAATGCGAGTTGTCACTTCGTTGGATTTCTTATTAGGCTACGCCCTAACAATTCATTAATGAATCACTTTGTTAATTTCCAATAGGCATTGTCTTTTGTTTCATCGTGGTTCATTCTGGTACATAACAAGACAAAGCATGTCTGAAACGCCAAATTACATTCACGTGAAGGAACTTAATATTTTGAGACTTTATCTAGACCAGAACCATTTTGAGTGAATACCAACTATTCAGTTTATTTTCACTGACAATGTGGCGTCGATAGTTCCTTTCATTTAATGTCCATTTGCTGTATCGGGATCACCTTGGTTAAAACAGCTAAGAATTAGTGTCTGCAAATGGCTAAAAGAAAGTTGGGATTAGAGGTGGTTATGCGATGAGAGATTGCAGAAATCAGTAGTGATAATTTAGGCGGTGGATCGCAATCACTACATTTGGAAGAAGGGAGTGAGGCTAAATTGCCAAACCCTAAAGGCCTTTACTTGAATCCACTTTCTGTAATTAGTGGGTTATCATAGCCTTTATTATGTTCCTTTTATCGGAATAGGAAAGCAATTCTTAACCTTAGTAATAATGTCGTCTCTAGAACATATTCCAAACACCTTGAAATAATAGGAATCGAGGGTGTACAACCAATTGGAAAATTGCGAATGCAGATGTGTTTGCGTGCATTGAGGAAACCTTCTCCTTTGGCGAAAAGGAATTTATCCGTTGATGAGATGCATCGGCCCCATAAGGTATGTTACGGAAGCATTTATTGATACTCTCACGTGACACTATTTTGTAATTCTGTTAGCATCATGAAATATCCGTGAGATGGTTGTTCATTTTGTATCTGAGAGGCGCTAGATGGTTACTGGCATTAAGATCAAGGCTCAAGTATTAGAAAACTCATTGAGACTAACAAATGAACTCAATAATAATACTAAGAACTGAAAGGCGTGTTTACTGGTGGAGGAAATAAACCGGTTTGGTGCAAGTTTGCATACTTCAACCAATTTGACACTATTTACAATTGTATGCGCCCAAATTTGAAGTTCAACGCAATGAACGAATGCGTTCAAGACCAAAGGGGATGTGGACAAATGCAGTTAAATGGACGCTAGGCGTTGGAATAATGCTCGATTACAGGATTTTAAAATGACATGCCTTCTTAAGCATAATAGGTACAGGGATGAAGTCCATTTCAGATATGTACGCTAAAGTGTATCAGAAATACATTCATAACTTTGTAAACGGATTCTAATAGGTGAATCGAAAAGATATGTATTTTCCACATCATAGACTCGGTTGGGTATGAAGCAACATTCCATGTCAACGCTGAATTTCACGGATATTAGCTCCTCCATGCGTGGACCGCTTAATGCTGGAGTGCAGATTTTTGAGGCGCGTTACTTAGGTCTCCTCAATCTCAATGTTATTTCACGTCCCTCCAATGTGTATGCGCGACGCTGGACTCCTCTGGAGAACCAGCCGGGTGAGGTAGCAGTCATCACCAACCCTTTGACCAAAGCTACCGAGATCGTTTCGCCTCGACTTCCCTGGCCACCTCACTTTCTGCGTGGTGCCTCTGCGCTTGAATTCGATCCTATTACCGGGCCCCAGGTGGGGCAGTTCGACTCAGCAGTTCTTTACATTAACGTCCTCAGTGCCTGCGGCCTTCAGTCCATCCCGCTATCCAAGTTCCTCAATAGGTTTCGGACCAGTGAGGAGGCTGTCGACTCTGTGCACAGGGGCGTAATGGTAGCAAAATTAATATCGTATTCGCAGACAGCGGTCAAACAAGCTCAGGCGCTTTCCACCCAAGTACAGTTACAATTTGGCAAAGACAAATACGCTACCGAAGTAAGCATGTTTGATCTACCCTCTAGATAGACTAACCTAATATTACTTTATCAAACCCTCATTGTTAAGTGAGAAGGAGTTTACTATATTTAACTACGTAGAGTGAAAGCTCACATAAATTGCCAAAGCATTTTAAAGTAAATGCGTCATATTATCAAAGAAGCCTTAGGGCAAAGACTTGTCATTTTAAGGTGTTATATAAAATTAGTTTGGGTCTATCTTTGAATGCCTTGTTATTTCACATTCGGTGCATTCAATTGGATTAAAGAGTAGCAAACTTCAGACTACCCCTATGATACCTTCGGTGAAATTGAATTTTACAGCACGCTAAGTGCAGATGCCTTGTCTCGTAATACTTTGTACAGATTAGGAAGTCCACCTACGAGCCTGTGTGGAATCAAACCTTCACGTTTTATCTCACACGGTCGTCCAAAACTCTCATCGAGATACAGCTAACGAGCATAGCGAATCCCAACATCAGTGGACCGGCTTCTGGAATTGAAAAGATTGGCGAGTGAGTAGAATTTTTAAAGGTAGACATTTAAAAATAACATCCGTATAGTTACAAAACTCGTCACAATGGCATCGGTTTGTCCATACCACTAGCGAGGAGGGGTATCGCCTTGACTGCTTCCCAGTGCTTAATAATTCAAAGCTTTCATGAGCATTGCCTTCTGTGTATTAAGATAATTTAAAAGAAATATTGCGTCTTGGAATTACAGGCTTAAATCAGTCGGTGAATAAGTTGTCACCATCGGTTCCTACCGTATGAGGCATGTCTGGCAGTTAAGTGAAGGGGTTTGCCTAGGAAGGATAAGACGGTGTTGACTTGGCCTTAATTCACTGAATGGCCTAGTGTCACTCAAATGAAAACTAGGCGAAATTTCTGGTTTTTTTGGAAAATGCGTTGCCTTCTCAATCATGGTAAAATCTATCCGGGAAGAGATTAAGCAAATAACAGAAATGGCACTCCTTCGCTCATCATTTCCAAATGGAAATGTCATTTAAATCCATAAAATAATGTGAAGTTGGTTTGTCAGTCAAGAATTGTGAAATTGCAGCTCTAAATGAGTTATTCATTGCATTTTTTGCGCCATTTTAGAGCACTGATTGATATTTCTCGACTTCCAATGGACTTTACGCAGCGAATCGAGGTGGAGTTGAACGGTTACAGACCAAAACCCCGTCTCCTCCTTTTGGCCACTTTGACGGGGTTGGCCAGGGACACTCCGATCCACCCACTTTGTCCTTTGCCTTCTATCACTATCACATCTTCGTCTGGCTCTAATGGACATCAAGAAGACGCAGAATCCGCCACTGGCAGTTCCCCATCTGTGAGAAACAGTGTATCGCGGAGAATGTTTAACTCCAGCTCCGATGCCGTCAGTCCAGAGGGTGATGACTGGTTGTTATCACCGCAGGCATCAAAGGAAAACTCTTTACTTGATGAAACGGATGCGCAGATTGTTGAGCACTATGTGAGTGGCAGTATGAAATTAGTTTCAAACACCGGAAGGAACAAAGTTTGTTTGATAGAGCACGTATGCTAATCACAGGGGCCATTGACAAAAAGCATAGTTTAGTTGTTTCAATCACCTGTCCAACAGCTGCTAACGAATTCCTCGTTCTCTAATGCTAACAAATAAAATGTGGCTGCCGCCCGATGAGAGGAATTGAGAAACAGTCGTTCCTGGTTCCGATCCATCTGAGAAGGTAGTGGAGCCAAACTAGCATTTAACGCATAGTCAGTTAGTCAGAAAATGATCAACCAAATCGTACTTATGGTGGGGGTCAATTGCTTTTTGCACTTATGAATGTGACTGGCAAAACATTTGAATTAGTCAACAAAAATTCATTAGTAACTCACTATTGAAGTAATTTCTCCCTTCAGAGTTGGAAAATGGCACTGAAAAACCGCTTTGATGTTGGCTTCCTTCGAGTTTGTGGTATGTGCTTCCCAATTCATTCAAACGGGGCCCACCTTTGTAAAAGGCTTGCTGCCGCTTTCCGTCTCCATAGATCAATCTCACTGTGCAATCGTGAAGCAAGAGCGGCCTCTCAAATTATTTTTAGACTGACCCTTGTCTCAGTTAAATTTTTAACTGGTTCAAAATCACACCGTCTAAAGCTCAAATAAAGAGCTATAGTAATTGCATTTTTAGCAGACAGGATTAAGACACGAACATTTTGTAGCATTATCAGCTCACCAATGCTTTTCTTTCGTATGTAACTAGTTATTGCAGCCAGTGGCCTGGCGGCTAAGGAAACCAACGGGGCAAAATGCGATCCCTACTGTCTGCTGGAGCTAATTAACATGCGCACCCAGACACACACAGTTAGGAAAACACTAAATCCCGTATGGCAAAAGGTTTTTATTTTGTGAGTTTTTGCATACAACAAAACTTGAATAGTCGTCTTCCTTTGGTTCAGCTGATAATTTATTCTGTCTCCAAGTCCCATCACAGATATTCACTCTGTTCTGTACATCACGGTCAAGGACGACGAAAAATCAAAATGCGAATTTCTGGGTCGGGTGGCTATTCCACTCATGAAGGTGGGTCTAAATTGTTGTATTTGCATAGTGAAGGCTCTCATCAGTCTGACTGTAGCCAAGTTTTGAAGCCTATCCCAAAGTTTGTGGTGCGAATCAAGTAACTTCAGGTAGTGTCACTCTCTAAATCTTTATTATGGCTCGCTTGTAGATTAGAAACCACGAGAGGTCTTGGTATGCTCTGAAAAATGCCGATCTAACTGAAAGATCGCGAGGATCTATTCTACTCGAATTCTTCTTCGTCTACAACCACGTGAGTTAAGCTAAAGCGTAACAATGAGCATTAGAACCCAATTGCGCCTCCCTCAACGTGTTCTCCCCTCAGTTTAAAGCCGCGTGGCGCACGTTAAACCCAGTTGAAGCCTGGCTCAGCCATCCCGTTCGACCGCAAAAGTATAAGGCATGTTTCTCGAATTAATGAACGGTAGTCCATAATTTGCAAATGACCTATTTAATTAAATTCTTAACTTTTTTCAGAAATTGAGCGTGGAATACAAAAATGTGAGTTGCAAAGTATTGCTAGCTTTACTTTTTGTTGATATGCACGCCCCCATATGTTGTGGCCCTGTTTGCTTTGAGCATCTTTATCTAATTATAGCTTCTGTGGCATTTCTTTGCCTATTTTCACATCAATACAAGCCAAAATGGCTAAATTTGCGTTGTTACGAGCACGAAGGACGTCTCAACAACGGTATGCTAACTCAGGCATGACTAAACTCCTCCTCACCTGAGTGCATATTACTATTATAATGTTGTATAAAAGCAGCAAAGTCACCAGCAAATCCGGCTGCCACTTTATCTATTTAATGGTGGTTGTGAACAGATTCTTTCATGATTTGCTTTAAAAGTAGGGAGGAAGCGCTCCCCCGCTGATGGTAAATGGTTTTCTTTATTGCTAGGTGGACCTCTAATGTTAGTGAAATTAACCACCGGCTAAACAATTTTGGTGTGAAGCTTAAGAGAATATGTGATCCTGCAGTAAGTAAAATGACTAAGGACACTTTGCCTACGGCTTTCCTCCGCAAAAAGCACAAGGCTTATTTTATGTGACATTGGCCTACTCGAACGATATTTTATCCAGTGCTTTCATTACCTTCTTTGTGTTATTATCAATTCGCAAATTTACCTTTAGGCTATGCAAGCTAACGTCCTGCGTTTAAAAAGCATCTTTAAACCCATGGGGATGGTATCACAGGTGGTTGATGACATCTGCTCGTGGGAGAACCCATGGTACACCCTCGCCACCTTGATCGTCTACAATGCGGTTGTGTGGAACTTTCAGCCCTACATGATACCGCTTTGTATGATAGTGGGCATTCTGGCGAGTCGCAAGACCTCCGAGAATCCCTACCTCCTGGATGTTTTTAGTTCTGCAAAGGTCGCCGCAGGCGTGGGAGCCAGCACTTTGGGACCGGTAGTGAATCACGAGAAGTACCTTAAGCTGCAAAGCTCACAACACAGTGAAGACGATCCAATGCATGCTTCACCAAAGACCTCATTTGAATATGATAGCGATGTTTTAATCAGTAATGAGCTACTCTCCTGTCTCAAACAAGAGGTGAGCTTGTAGTTACACCGGATGCTAGAGCCATGGTTTACCACTTGAGTTATGCAAAGCCAGCATTAAACCAACGAAAGAACCTTAGTCGCATATGTAGCAGATTTGGCTCAGATTGTATTGCATTGTGGTAGAAAGTGACTGCTCCATCATAAGGATTCTTGGGGAGGAGACCTTGGCAAGTGAAGAAAAAATAGAGTTTACGCATTCGACCTAAACATTGTTTGCAAAAGTTATGTTAAAGTAGATGCCTAAAGGTGTGTGAATTGGGTTCTTGGCTAGCTGCATGCTTCTTCTCTCTGTAGACGCCAATGGAAGACAAGGAACAAGACAGTGAAAAGGTACGCAGCAGCCTCCTTAAAACCCTTTTGCATGTAATCAAAACTGGCATAGTGATTGGGTAACATTAGGCTTCTGCAAAAATCCTTGTCAAGTGGTGCTAGACTTAGGGACTTGCACAACGCCTTGGGGGCAGGTAATTTGAGAAGCTTTCACCTGATTGGTTAATTGGAGTTCATTGTCAATTTAAACAAACCATTATTTCGAAAACAAGTAAATCTTTACCCTTTGAGTTGGTGCTTTATGGCTTCAGAAAAAAATTACTAAATAATTTTAATGTCTATGTGCTTTGTTGAATGACTGGAAAATTATAATGTTGAATTCTAGCATTCAGCAGAGGCAAAAGATTCCAAACAGGGGAAGAAGAAATTCAACGCTATAATGGACATAATCGGTGATTTACCTCAGATAATGGACTTAATTGCCTCGGGCATTGAAAAAACTATCGGGTGAGATTTATTCTTCCACGGATAAATATACAACACAACTCATTAAAATGGACAAAATTACTGAAATTATTCTAGTAAATTACTTAGTGTTGGTGTGTGGGATTGCATATCAATGCTGAACGTTTGGTGGATTGATGCCTCTACAACTCAGAAAACCCATTTATGCAGGACACTTTGAAAATTTGAGCAGATCCAACACGCTATCGCAGTTGAGTCCATGACTTTTCAGGGCAATAAAATGTGCACTGTATGAACTTACCACTTCTTTCGGTTTCAGCATTTTCGAGTGGCAAGTACCATGGATCACTTGGTTGTGCCTTATTTTTCTGACTATATTCACGCTGATACTCTACTTTGTGCCAATAAGAGTGATTCTGTGTTTAATAGGTAGGTTGATGTGCTTATTTAACTTGGATATTAAAGAATTCCAATTATTTTCATGAGTTAAGTGGCGCATCTCTTAACTCTCCTTATTAGGAACTTACGGTTTTCCATAACAGGTCATGCGACAATCCTTCTTCAAACTCGATGTCAGTTGTTTTCGTTCATAATGACGGCTTACCACCTGTTTAAAATGGTGCCATGAAAAGTGCCTTTTCAAACTAGATTCCAATGTCACAAATCAGCCATATACATATAAGATGCAGTAGTTTTTTTTGCAGGGTTGGATCTGTTCTGGGAATAGTTCTGCAAGTGTTTTTTGAAGCTGGAAAAGATTGGTGTTGTACGACATTATTACAGCTAGTAGGGGACTGAATTCAAGACAAATTTTAAACAGTTTTTATGCGTACAAGTACCCGAAAGCCAGTTAGCTTAACTCTTCTATCATCGAAACACGTGGACCTTGATACCGAGGCTGCAGTACGGCAGTTGCCATTCAGATACCCTTAAGTTCCTGAAATTAAATCAAGCGAGCCCAAATGGCTGGTAAGTTATAATAAATGCAAAAGAAATACCGTTCATTATTGTCACTCTGCTTATAAGTCGAGGGACCTACTTAATGTGCACCATAGGCCTCCTCTGCCTCCAAAAATGTCACGTTAATGAAAAGCGCCTGCCTGACAAGCAGCATCGGAAATCGTAGTGCTGCAGACGCTGTAATTTCATGCTTTTTCTTAGCATAATCCTAGTCCAAACTTCACAATTTGGCCAGATAAAGGCTGAAAAGTCAGGTTTGTTCAAGAATGAAGGGAATGGATCACTAAACAACTTGCTGATATTGCAATAAGATGGTTCCCAAGTAAAGCCCAAAATTCTGAACTAACTACAGAAAAGCCATTCCTTATCCACTGGTGATAGGCACGAATCAGTTGACGCGGAAACTGCTCAGGCCGAACAGCAGATGTACCTTCTCTACGTTTAATGTAATCTCTCGGATCCCTTCCAGACCAGAGGCTGTAAGTTTTCCAACTACTTGTATCTCCAGGTTTAAAAAAAGCTGGAGAATTTCGCACACCTCCGATGGGCATTAAATGTAACCCTTTGTAAGGTATTTCAAGCTATGAATTTGAAACTCTAGTATTTGAATCGCTTTTCTGGATCGTTTGCACAAATCATAGGTATTAATCTATCCCTCTTTATCCACCAATAATCTACCTTTCCACCTAACCCACGCGTTGTGCATTGAGAGAGGTATAGTAGCGGCAGTCGACGCACAAATACCTAAAATACGCTGTATGAACTCTCATGCTCAGCACTTTTTTCCTTAAGTTAGGGGCAGAGCCGTTTTGAAACTAAATAGAGCATGATGGTAGTAAAGGCAAGCTATGTCATTTCCGCTCAAACACGTTTGGCATGAATTAGTGCGTCAAGCAAGCCAAAGCCTCACATTGACGCCCTCATTCATGCGAAAGGGTTTACCCTTTGTTCCTGGCCAAGACTGGGCGGTTTATCCATTAAAGTAGACTATTAGGCGTTCGCTGTGGGCACAGAGCCAAAGCACGATAGACAATTACCTCAGTCCTAGTAATTGAGGATGAAAATCGTAGCAAGCGGTATAACAAGGATTAATATATTGCCTTGTGAATATTGATTTTAAGTGTTAATTTATACGTTATTTCGAACCAAAGGTGAAGTCCTGCTAATTGACACAGTTGCACAATCAACAACGGATACTGGCGATAGCCTTCGCTTGTGGGCTCGAATCGTGCTCCCAATGCCCTCCAAATGGTTATTTTTACACTTTTTAGGGTAGCTTAGTGCGTCACTATTTACTCTTGCACTTTAATGGATCACCTGCCACTCATTGTTCATTTCCCCAAGAATTTTCATAAGTTGCACCTTTTGCACCTTGAAGGCGCTGGCATTCAGGGAGCAACCCTCTCTTGAACTGAAACGCCATTTAGTCAGATTATCGAGGCACTAATGGACCTAAATCTAGGTTTTTATTGCCTAGGAAAAAAACACATCTATTCAAAAATGGGAATCTCAATATCACGCCAAATACACCGATTGACGCAATGCTCTTGTGACGTACTTTTTATTCTGCTTTTAGGCACAACAACGTAGACTGACGCCCAGATCTTTCGTTTGCACAAGGTGATGCATTATGCGAATCTTGAAACTGCAAAACTGAGTTCATTTTACAATGAAATGCATGGAATTGCATCCCATTCTGATTGCCTCCACCCAAATCTGTATAAATTATTTAACTTAAAGTTTGTGCTTACATCAGTAGTACGATCGACAGAACGTGTTTTACAAGAAGTAAAAAGTTTTGACGTCACATCGCTCTCTTGTTTTCCATTCATATAAGCTAGGGGTATAAACAGACAAGATATTCCATAGGGGTTATTCGCCAGTCAATCAATGAGTATCCGCATCACCACGAGAGGGTGGACTCTACCAATGAATTTGGCAAGAAGCTTCGCCTGAATGCAAAATCAGTGTCCGTGTAGAGTTCATGCATATTTCGAGTAGGTACTAAGAACAAACCCTGGTCTTTACTTTTCCCCTGGATTGCGTAGTCAGACATGAGTTCGTCGTCAATGCAAGGAGGAGATTCAATGGAGTTACAGACAGCACCTGAGGGTGTGCAATAATTGTCGCTAGAGAGACTTGATGGAGAAGAATAAAATTCTCTCTCACCTATGAGAGTAGAACCCTCCCTACATAATCTTCGAGTTTGATAAAAGTAGCAGCTGAATTCGTCCAAGACATGATCAAGGTAAGCTATAACTTCTTGAACTCCTGCTCCAACCTCAAATTCATTAACAGTACGTTCATGACATTTCCAGCATCCACAAGGAAAGGATGGCTTTGATTCCATCAAGTGGTTCACTGGCATGGTTTGGGGAATTTGGCTGGCGCTCACATTCATTGAACTCCACAGCATTGCAGCGTTGGGGGCGCCAGTATCTTTAATTAGCTTGAAGGCTATTTCCAGCACTTCAGTTCGGGTCAAAGAATTGCACATTTCTAAGACGGCTCTCGTGGTGATCACTCTCTTGCTGTGCGAAACGTGCTGTCCCATTGATCTTAGATTCAATTGTGGCCAGAGACAAAAAATGACTTTAGTAATTTAAAAAAAATTGGAAATCGATTTGATATGAATGATAATAGTGAGATGCGACTAAGGCAGGGGTCAAGCTTTGCTCGTATCCAGATTTCATCACAGATATTACCCTTGTCAGAGGCATCGCAGGCCGTAGGCATCATCAAAGCTACACACAACACGTCGGGTTGGAAAATACGACTCCATCCATTCACTGGCACACTTGGAGCAGAGGTCTTTAAGTAAGTGCAGTGATCTTTGGCGCAAGTCTAAGGAGTGCAGCAATCACTGGCCCTTTAATGACAGGCACTGTGGTCCCAACTATGCGTTTATTGCGCGCAGCTCCCGGTGCGACTGCTTGGGAGAAATGAGCCGTCGAATTCGTATCCCTTCATTTCATTCCAAATCATGGACAGTTTAAAGAAGCATTGCACTCTTAACCCGCATCTGTGACACATTCATTTTCAATGCGAAATTTAATTATTATCGTTTCGCAGGAAGTTGGGACAGTTTCGCACAGCAGCATAAATGTTCGGGAGGTAAAAAGAAACAGATCCGAAGAGTAAATTTGCTTCCTGTTCAACTCTTGTGGGTCTTCCCCTTCGGTGCGATGGTGAATGCATCTGGTCGGTATTCTGTCAATTCAATCTAGAACAATGGCAATGGAGTGCTTAGTATTCTACGTGACCAAATGCAGCAGCTAGCAAGGAGGGAGGCATACCGTTTCAATTAAGTTTGGAACGCGAGAAAGGAAGTCCATAATTTCGTTGTGTCGTAAGGCATTTGGACGAAGAATCGCTTTTGTGAATTTGTTTAGGCCTAAAGATCAAACTATAGGCATTTGGAGCCAAGACTAAAAAACGAGTCGGTGGTAAAAACAGATGAATAGAGAGGGGAAGAAGCCTCACCCCAAATCATAAAAAGGTACTTCAGGGGTATAAAGAACAGCAGAACTGTTGCAATCAGCAAGACGATCACTGCCAGTGAAGATATCCAGGGAATCCTCCAGTTAAACAGCCTTATAATTTGAGAAAACATATATTTTCAAAAAACTTTGATTTCAGCGGCAATTTTAAATGGGTATTCCGATAGAATGCATTAAGGGACAATATTTTCATGTGATTTGTTATGCCTCAATGGCGTTATAAAAAGTACTGATGACTTACACAAGACAGCTTGGACATAAATACACAACACCTAATTTGAGGCTGGAGGTACTGGTGAATCGGAAGTGAATGAAGAAATTGCTTGTCATCGCTAACTAAAGAAAATCTAGTTAATTTATTTGGACCTCTGTGAACAATCAGTCGCCTCCGTTTCTGTTGTTATGGCCTTTTGTAACTAACGCATTTTTGTGACCTGAAACAGAGGTCAGGGGTAACTGTATTCAAACAAACTTGTCAACGCATGCCGCACGCATTTATGAAAAAAAATACAAAATTATTAATGGAACTGGAGCATACCCTTCCACTCGTTCGTAAAGTGACGCCGTTCTCTCTACTATTTCGAAGATGCGGGTTATCGTCTCCTTAATGCCAGTATATCTTGTCCTCATTGTTTTCTTTCCTTCAGCCTTGAAAGTATGAAAAAAATGAAAATGCCTATGTGCGGGTGGCCGTGCCACATTGTGTTACACAATAGTAGACGAGATGGCGGGAAGACTGAAATTATCAAAGCACTGTTAAAGCATATTATAAAAGATTTACTAAGCATTATTTTTACGAATCCAATCGTGGCGCTTCTAAGACGATTGCTCAATTTTTCTACGTTGTGAAAAGTTAGTGAAAAAAGTGTGCCATAAAGTACGCATTTTCGCATTGACAACCGGTGCATGATTAAACTATTTGACGACGAAGGAAGAAGTTACGGGTTTTTATCAAAAAGGGCTATTTTTGAAAGCTCAGGTGAGTGCGCGTGACCTCTGCACCACGTGCACGAGGTGAGGGCGTACCTTTGAGGGGGCGACCGCCTTTTCCTCGTCTTCACGAGGTTGCTCATTCTAAAGAAAGAAGTCAACTGCCAAATCCTGTCTCAAACGACTACAACCCATTTAACCATTGCTCCATTTATGCCAATGCATTGGCTCTACCTTTACAATAAATCCAATGCAACCGATTGCATTATTTTGTGCCTTTTTATGCAGATATATTGCGATTTGGCTTCTAGAGGAATTTGGCAAAAGTAATGAAAAATTATTTTCAATTGTAAGAAAATGATTGGAAGCAATTCGCACAACTTACAGGCAATTCTGGCAAGGCAAGATTGTACAAAGTAAGGGCTTCCATATCATCGTTGTTCTAAAAATTCCAAGAAAAGTTCGTTTGTGCTAAGCAGCTGAGTAATTCGCATCAGATTTTTGTGACTAAGTTGGTAGAAAGATTTAAAATATGTCTATTAATGCATGACTACGCTTAGACAGCCTCATAAAATGGTGATCCAACTCACTGCTGACTGTCATTATCAAAGCGCTAAGAAGGATTGATGATCTTTTGATTAAAAATGAAAATTTAAAGCAAAAATTGCAATGCCTATCAGGAATTCGGTAGTAAGGATCTTGAACAACTGGTGCCCCGACAATTGGTTGCACTGGACAAAGGTTCAACAATTAAAATATTACTGTGCTGCTTGAGATGAAATAGTAAACGCCTAACCTTCGTACCTTTTGTACCGACAAATTTAATGCCAGGTAGGTCGAATGGGTAGTTGACTAAGTTCCAGACTTAAGAACCGCATCTCACTGAGTATCTGCGGTTTTAAAGGTCGGTCAAATTTGCTGCATGTTTGCCCCCCTCCCGTTAAGCAGCAGTCTTGCGGTACTATATTATGCATGCAAATGTAGAATGTGATACAGCTTCACCTTTAATCTTTAAAAACCAGGGACTAGGTGCTGCTCAGATGCGTACCTGTACGCCGCCGATGTAATTTTTATTGGTGTCGCTGGCATTATCCACAGTGGAGTAATCAAAGAGGTCAAAATCATTTCCCTCGTCTGCCTGATCACGGTCCAAATTACGAGCGCGATTGGAGGAGCCCTGAATCATGTACTGCTCCAAAATCTCATACTGGTGCTTGTAAATCTCGTGCTCCTGTGGCGAGGCCAGCTGTGCCGCGTTCTTGTTGTGCTTTAAGCCGAGGATTATGGTGTCCACATCTTCGTGATGGTATATACGGTTCTTTAGCAGCACCAAAATCATGTAGAGTGGTATGAAATAGGGTTGGAAGTAATAGACTATGAGTTGGTAGCCGATCAAGCCAAGAATAGAGTGAAGCGGATTTTTCCACAACCACCAGTCGTCCAGCACCCGACCGCACCAACGCAGTAGATCCAGCAGAGGTTTTATGTGTTCAAATCGCTGTTGCAATAGCTACAAAATTGATAATTGCAACAAGTTTGGTCGTCGGTTGTTATAACTAACGGCTAATGTGGTAAGTGGGTTAGTGTACACATTATTGCAAGTCCAGGTGAAGGGCGAAATGAGACCTTTAGATCCTGTGTGTTTGATGCCGCCATAATGGAACCTGCGTTTGGATTAGAGAATTAGTCTCCGTAGAACGCTTGTTACTGATAAACTTTTGGTTTTCCAATACGCAAATACATTCGCTGTTGTCATGTTTACAGTCTTCGGTTAGAAACGAGTTTGCCATGGAGCACTATCGAGTTGTACCAAAGGTTCAAATTCATTCTACCACTATGGCTCACTATCAAGATAAACTCTTAAGTGAATTCGTCAGTGTTCGAGGTAACTAATAAATATTCACGAAATTTAAGCAGAAATCAAAGCATCAAGTCCAAATTAGGCGAAAAGTAGTACTAAAGCAAGCTTTTAAGCACCAAGACATTATCGTTGCCGTTTGAGTTGACGACAATGATTAATTAAACTTTTGCTGCTTCTGCTAATTGTAGACTCAACGAGCCCGGTGCTAAAGATGACGCAAACCTGGACATGCCACGTTGGTGATGGCATAAAAGGACGAGTGGCCGTGCTCTCACATCAAGAGGGGCTGTTAAAGGCACAGGATGGCATGATAAATGAACGATACCTCAAAAAGTGATCATCGGGTTAAATAAGCTCGGTTATCACGATTAGTGGCAGAATTTGGTTATGCAATAAAGTATTAGGCCAGTTTGCTCATTGGTTGCCAAATTTAAAACTGCGTGAAGACTTAAATTGTGCATTACCCTTAGTTCGTGTCTGTGAATTTCCTAAAAACATAAACACAAAGGTTGGTGATTTAAATTGGGTAAAGACAACAGGAAATTCTCCGTGATTTTGGGAGTTAGGTATTTGCAGGTGTCTATTCAATTTCAACTTTAACATGCAACAACCCCATTATTACATCCCCTCAGCTGGTAGGAGAAGAAATACATGTGAGTGGTGCTTTTTTTTTGAGAACACATGGATACATTAATAAATGTAGCGTTATTCTGAATCAGTGGATTTAAATGCGACAACAGGCATAGCAGCAGCGTGGGTTTTACGCGAATAGGGCAATTCTAGGGAGCATCCGCCTAAGGAATGCCTCGATTCTGCCGACTCATTGTAAGACGCATCCGTTTCTGCCTAGGGGTTATCCCCGAATAAAAAGCCTCGTGGGATTGTGGGTGGACATTAAGTTAGTGCACCTCGATTACTAGAAGTGCAACTTGGTTCCAGAATACTATGTCTCGATTCCAAAATCATTCCCAAATTTTAATGGTCATTGGGGAATCAGAGCGGCCTTTTACTTTTAAAGTCAACAATGCCAATGCTGACCGACAGCCTATACTGGTTTTTTGAACTTCAAATTTTACTCTGGCAAAGCAATGAAATATTCGATTAGAAGAAATTTACCATAATGTGCGTAGATAATGCTTGAGTGTTTGAAGAGAAGATACGATAACTCAAAGGTGAAAAAAATGATAGGAGGTGTAGATTGAAAACCAAGGGATGACGAATTTAATTTGACTACGTCAATCAGACGTCACATCTCCTGCCAGCTTTGTCACTTCATCAATACAAGTAATTGTCGATGGAGTCAGAGTGGTAGTTGAAAAGCACTGCCTCTGCCTTTGGTCTCATTGACCATGCACTGCGCCTCCAAGCTGCAAATGCGTTGTTTTTACCGCAAAGTTTTCATTCACTTTGTTTGCGCAAAGGCGTTATTTTTTTCCGATGGAGATAACTGCATCGCGGTATCTATGCGCTTAGCAAGGACCCAGGCCGGTTCTCCAAGGCTTTGCTTTACGCAAAATGGTTCACTCCCAAATTCACTCCGTTCTATTTGCTATAACTACCATTCATCAAATTGAAGAGTCAAAAACGAATATTTACAGCTTTCGTCAAAACTAAACTGAAAGTATTCACTCCTTAACTGGAATCTTCTGAGACGACAATCCAACTGTTGCAATCTACTTGTCTTGGGATTGCACGTTCTATTGCTTTCGTATGGAAAGTCAGTGATAGTTTAGCTGCGCTGAGATAGTCTTCGGGGTAGCGCCGCACCATGTAAACGACGCAGGTTGTTTGTGTGTTTATTTTGTGAGCTGAGGCGTAATTCTTACACTGGTACATAGAATTTTGCATTAGCGAAACCACTTTGTAGTTACGCACTGAAGGCAAAACGAAGACGCTCATGCGCACATTCAACCACTTCTAGAGAACAGAAATTGCATTATTTTGGGCAAAATAGATCTCCTTCCAATGGTTTATACACACCCAAAGCCAGGTCCAGCGTTGAAACAAGTACTGCATTCCATGAGGTTGAATTGGCCGCCTTTTCAGTGGAAATCGCACTTCAGGCAACGCGACAAACGCTAACAGTTAACCAGCCCGGTACTTTGTGCCTGACATCATGACCTTCTTTTGGGTCTTGACTACAGGAAAACGTACCTTTTGCTTTTTGGCAAAGCTCCGATACCGCACTTCCATGGGTGTGAATGATTTCAATGCAGACTTGAACTGAAAGCAACAAAAAACTCAATTATAGGGAAGCAGGTGGGACGAGATCTTCTTATTCAGCAGATATCGGATTCAAATAGGTGCTCATTAGTGCTCTAAAGGTAAGAAAAGTCTACAGCATGTACCGCACATGGCATGGGCGCCTACCTGGTTAAAGCAAACATTTATCTCAAGCAGAATCGAGCCTTTTGTTGGACTCCGGAGATCCGGTGTCTTCAGCGCGTACCATTTGCTGCCTCCGTTATCTACCTAGTAAAAAGCAGCAAACATGCTGAAATCCTTAATGCAGATGGTAGTTTCATTGTCTAATCGCCCAAATTCTTACTCTACCGCTCAGTTTCTTTGATAGTTTACAAAACTGTCAATAAGCTGATGTAAAAATCACAAAGGTATAAAGAAATTGTTAAATATCTGAAGAACGCCTACACGGAGGGGATGGATTGCGAGACCACCGATGATTTCCGCCTTATTCTTCTCGACTTCGATTACCATTATCCTCATAATACCGTGAATATCTGATAAAGGACTGAATTACGAAGGTATGATTATTAAACATTTCACTAAATTACTGGCATAATGTTGGCGCTAGTGGCTCACATCACAAAGCACCGATTCCATGTGGGATTTTTTCGTTTCATCACATTCTGTGTTCTGAGGTGAGTGTTGACAATGTCAACAACACAGAAGAGTTCACTTCGTGCGTTTGTGGATTTACCGCCAAGACCCATGGCACTACAAACTGGAGAGTTAAAAAATTAAAGGTAGCCAAAAAAGGGAAACCTTATCTATCAGATAAATCTAAAGTTGACACCAAACACTCTCAATGTGAAGGCATTTTTAATGATGCATTTGTTTGTTCATTGTGTGTGTGCGAATAAATTTGAGCTGACCGATTAATGCCCATAAATCTCAGCTTAAGGGAAGGTGGATCAATCTTTTATCAACTGCAATGCGGAACGCTCAAAGGTAGGAATTTCAAAACATACTTTTTAATCGCATCCATCCGATATCCTGGCAGTTTTTAAAGGAGTTTTTGACACTCTGTGGAGGAACACAAAGCGAATGGAGTTATGCGGAATTTCTAGGCACATTGATTTAGACGCACGCAGTTGGCATTTGGAAAGGCAACTACTGACTTACTATTGCTTTAAATTATAATCATTTAGTAAAGTGTTTGCAAACTTATTGTAAACTTACGAAGTGTTCAGCCACCAGCTGAAGATAATTGGCAGGAAGACTGGGGTGGGTAGATTTCCCCTCCCGTTCATCCGGACTCTCGCTAATCTCACTTCCGAAATCGTAGTTGTTAAGACTCATGACGGATCGCGACAAGTTGAGGGAATAGCGATCGCTCGTCTGCAAAGGACTCCTGGCAGTAGTGTTAAGTCCGGTAATTGTTACAAACATGAGGATTCTGGCCTCGTTGGAATTCTTTAGTAACTGCAATTCCATTTTTTGAGTTAGCTCAAGTGGCATGTCGGTCAAGTCGATGACAACCCTAAAGTGAAATCGTTTCAAGGTGAAAGGCAGTACCCACTGAAAAATAAAGCCAAACAATTTCGCGCTGGTTCCTGGAAATGTGTAAGGCTACCTTCACATCGCAATTGGCAGGCTACTCTTCTGCTCAAAGTTAGGCTAATGAAATATTTATGCATTGTGCCTCTTACAATGGATATTGTTTTTATAACCGCAGAGTCACCATTAGTACTTGTTACGCGCTGCCTTGCCATTAGTAGACTTAGCAGCTACACGTAAAGGAAATTTAAGACTTGTGTTTTAATTTTGGTGGACAAATTGCAATAATTTATCCTAGGTAAAAGAGTAATTAAATTAATTAGGAATCGAAAATGAGCTTACTCTCCCAGGATTGGATTTCGTAGAATTCCTCCAGTTCCTGGTTGAGTTTCTCTGTCATACACAGTTACCCTAATGTACCCAGGGGAGCCATTGGTAAGTTGAAATTCAAACTCCTCAAGAAAGTCAGGATTGCTGTTGTTTTTCACCACCTGTAAGACAGCCAGGCGATGTAAGGCGAAGCTAGACGGTGGAAAGTAGTGCTTAGACCATCTCAAGTCCTATTTCCATGCATTCCTCGTGTACCAAGGATAGAGCAAATGAAACATCTGCTGTGTATACTGCGTTTTGAGTGATACGTTTCGCCAGTGTGTAGACCTTTCAGGTTAAAAGATTGTGTTTGGTGCTGCCGTGTAGCATTTCTAGGCGCTAAACTATATCTATAAAAGAGTAGATTTTTCGGCTCTGAGAATTATAATTTGTAGTTGAGTATTCATTTTACACTCAACCAAACAAGCGAAACTTCGACATAATAGGAAGTACGAGTTAACTTAAACAAACCCAAGCAGAGAAAAATATGTTTATTAAACAACTGCCATTTTGCTTCATTACCTCTTTTATATTTTTTCCCCTAGTCTTTAAGCTGATTCTAAAAAAATCTGAATGCCCTGCATTAATCACCAAATTGACAGGTTAGGAAAAAGTTTTGGATCTAAACAAGAAAATAACGGTTAAAATAATTGTGATGAAATATAAGAACAATAAAAAGCTTACATTCGAGGATTTTTTGTCGTTTCCATAAGAGAATTCGACTTGTGGAGAAGGTTGTAGGGTGAGAGATTTGGCCGCCCAGTGTAGGGCGACTAGCGAAGCTGCGCGGGTCTCAGGAGAGGCTGCCATGGCGTTGGAGCTACTCATTCCTGCTTGCCTACCCTGCAGCTCACTCCCGCTTATGGGAGTGCCCGCTACAATGCTCCCACTCGCTACACTGCCCACGCCTACTTTACCTCCTCCACCGCAGCCGCCACTAACCCCCTTCTCGTCCGTTCCACATCCAGGCGTCATCTCCACCTGTGGCATCGATCTCAGCCCTCTAGCTCCCACCAGATAAAGGTTGATCACTCCACTTTCGACAATCTTTGTCATTTTAACTGTATCTCCCACGCCCAGAGTATCTACGAGATTGGCTGTGGGAAAGGCGAGACGTGTCATAGGGAGCAGGAACTCGATCGGCCAGGGGAGCTTTGGGATGCGCAACTCCCAGTAACGGGCTGGGTAACGGCGCTGGATACCCACCATTGGGAGCTCAAGGCAGCGATGGCCTGGCCAGTCAGAGAAGGGACGCCAAGTGGTGATGGGTGAGGCTACGGAAGCCTTGTTGTTAAGGTAGCGTCGTGTGACCTCGTAGGGTGAGAAGTAAAAAGTACTGTCACTGCGAATGGACGGCTCGTAGAGAGTCTCAAGGGAGATCTGTGACTGTGGCCTGTTTTTCGATCGATGCAAACGATGACGGTGGACGTGAGAAGCCAGCTTTTTGGCCAAATGCTAAATGTAAATCGAAAGAAGTATTACCATTTTACATATCTTTCTAGCAAATCAAAATTGAGCGCCCCCAAATCAAGTTTACAAAGATGGTTGAATAACTCGGCGAGATTTTTTTCGGATTAAAACCAAATTGAATGTGGAACGATACCTAACATGCTTTGACTTAAATAAACACTGCTGCACCGTATCATCAGTTAACTATGGAGCGCAGACTTTTCACACATCTCACATTTACAAGAATTTTCTCTCTAAAAGCAGCCAACATAGCCCTAACTACCACGATTGTGTTCGCAGATCGTACTTAAACGTTTATGCCAGAAGGACCATAATTATTTGGAGGAATATTAAGATTGCACAGAGGATGAGAAGAAGTACCACCTCCCTCCCACCTTAAAGTGTAGATATGGTGAGATACGGTCTTTATTGTCTAACTAGAGTAGGATCATCTTGTAACTGACTAGTCGTGACTGTTTCTCTAAGAATCTTATACACTCCTCTGAGTTGATAGCATCAGCAGAGCTCAGGCGTATTGCAAGGTGTCGATGAAACAATCTGCATGAAGTAAACCGCTCATAGGCCTCAGTCTAGGGGTCATTCCTGTCGATTGCAGTTTTGCAATTGAATTGTACCACTTTAAGCGGTTCTTACGGTGGTCATATCTACTGGGATACACATTTACAGATCTGGGCTGTGCATCCCATTTTTGGTCCATGGAATACGCTTTATGTCACAATGGAGTGAGATGTGGTTCAAACCCAAAGTAGCCTATATAGACTAATGTATGTAGACGTAGCCAGCATTTGAATGGGTGAAACCTTAACAGAATATAATTGTCCGCATGGCCATGTTTACTCATAATGAGTGGGGAGTTTCTGTGCAATGGTAGGTGAATAAGCCTGATCGCGAAGCATTTACAATCCGTAACAGAAAGAGATGAAAGTAATTGTTGCTGCAAACAATGATTGCGTATGATTTCCGTGAAATGTGGGGTGCTTTGATCACTACTTCTATTCCACACTGGATGGGAGACTCACTTTACGCAGCAGTGGTTTTCTATTGGAGGAAGAAGTTGTTATAGCACTGGTTCCCTCGTCCGGAAGTTCAGAGTCTTCAGGAGATTCAAAGAGACTGCAGGCATCAAGTGATGTGAGTAGACTCGGTTCGATGCTCGTATCCACACGCAAGGTGCCCAATGATTGCGAGCTGCCCTTTCTCGTGCTGAAGTACTTAATCATGGCATTATGCGAGCAGACACTACAAGAGAAGACCGTGGAAGCAGTCCATTAGAATGCATTATCAAAAGTCTGAGGTACCCACCGCATACAACATTTAATTAGCAAACAAAGTTTCGGGTGACCGTGCGTATAGGAGCACCTCAACCGTCAGTCTGTACAACACACCAGCCTCGGGCCTTCCGAGGCGCACGACCGTGCTGACAGAAGTGGTATAAATAATAATTTATCAATGGTCAGTCAACTTATGCGTTAGATAGAGAGACGCACATTTATTTTATCGGAATTTGAGTGAAATCAGTGCGCCATCGAGAAGGCGTTTCTCCTCCCAAGTTTCATCAGGTAAATGCGTGTTGTGGGGACATATGTTGAGGATTAAAGCAAACCGTGCTTCAATTACAACACAATTAGAGAATGTGACGCTGAGTGCAAGCTTGCATAAACAGAGTGTATTTTTATTAACCTCCATAAAAAATATTCCAAAAGGGTGATTAAAAGTTGACATTTTAAGAAAACGAATGAGTAGGTCGGTGGTACTTAAATGAGACTTCAAGGCTCCTTTGGAGGCTGACCGGATTAATAGTGAACCTTATATATTCAAGCTGTTGCCTCGAAAGTCCCACTATCTGCGCGTATTCTTCATTGGCTCTTTTATTAAAAATAGGCTAAAATAACCCTACAGCTTTTAAATGCCTTTCTAATGGGCTTTCAGCAAAAACGGTTTGAGCAAAGGCTTACTTTTCGTCGCGACGCAGAGCGATGTAAGCTCGGCCTATGAGTTTGTCAGGCCTAACCGTATGCTTCTCGAAAACTTGGAGCTGCAAAAAGCGATCCAGCGATAAGATAATTGTCAAAGAGCTTATATAATAAGGACTTTGACGCCTTAAATGCACCAAAGCTATCAATGTGGAATTCGCGTTCTGTTTGTAGCATCAGCCAGAAGAACAAGCATTGAATGCCTGCTTTTGAAAGTACTTGGAACTAAGACATTTCTTAACTTATTGTACCCATTTTTTACGACACACCGAGTTTTTTTATAAGTAGCCATCTTTAAAATTCAGCACCTACAGCTATTTCCCTTTTATTGCCTAGAAAAAGGGCATCAGAGACACATTCGCCCTGTATTTAAACAAACAACTTCATTTCTAAAGTTTTGGTTTTGTGGCAAATTAGGGCTACATAAATAAATTCTCAGGAACCTCTTAGACTATTTTCGCAGAAAAGTGCTATGCGCCAAAGAGTGAAAGAGATTTACTTATTGCAGACCCTGCTCTTAATTAGTACAAAATGTAACTGAGAGCTCAGCAACTATCCATCTTAGCGACCAAGTGAGAGGCTTTGGTGTGCACCGTTATTCTAATTTGCATCTATCGTCGGCAGCTCACAACAACTTTTAGTTATTAATGCAACTTTGACAGGAACGTGCGACCCACCTCCAAAGTTCCGTCACTATTGCTGATGGGGAAAGTGAATGTTTCATTCCACTTTGGAGTGCTGGTTTCACCGGAGAACGACGATTTGACAACGAATTTGTCCATGTAATACACATGGACAGAACAGTTAACTTTTTCTACAAACCAAGTATAACAACTGTTTCAAAAGCAGAATCAGAATAAGTAGATTTTTCCACCATCTCTCCTTGACTGTAAGCATCAGTGGTTTATCTATCCATCCATTCCTCGCTTCCGAAAATGCATCACTTTTAAGTTTCAAGTAAGGCAACAGCGTGGCTAATTCCTTAAGCATACCTTTCAGCGTTGCGGATCGGAGGGTCAGCGTACAATCCCAAAATAATCGTTTGTCATCCTGGATGTGGAAAAACGGCGATGTTAGGGCCTTTGAAAAGAGGCACGACAGAAAATACAACCTCTTTAAATTGCCTCAAGTCACACACGCCCCTTCAGAGCAACTCGAACGACTGCCAAATGCTCATTAAGAATACAGATTTTGCTGCTTTCAATAAAAAAGAATCACAAACCATTTAAATTTGGCATTATCTCAGTTTACCAATCTACTTCTCGCAACAAACCTAACCTGCTGTGGTCGGAGGAATCGGTCTAATTTGTGCGATTTGGTGTCATAATGCCGATTTCCGATGTCAACGCTCTGGATGAGGCGCTTTTAAGACAAAAATTTAAATAGCATGCAAAAGCAGAGTCATACCAACTTTTTTATAAACCTTTCCAGTCAAGCAGAACTTTTTGCGTTGTTTTGGGGCTATCACGCGCGTTTACCATATAAAGACATTTTTCGCTCACCTCAGTGGCCCCCATCGGTTATTGTGAGCGTTTTTGACAGCTGCAGATTCGCCAATCTCATTTGGGTAAATAAATCTGGGTACTGATTCCAATTTCTTTGTCTAAATAAAAACTATTTTTTCCATATCTATGGTTCTAATTTCTAAGACAAATTTGCCACAATAAATGTACTTATCACTGCATAGAAATAACCTTTTTCCAAAAGAACAAGTCCATTTGCCGATACGGCGAACAGTGAATAAGGATCCTAACCCACCTCGCCTTGTGTCTGCGCGGGCATATTGCGCTTCACCCGAGCGAAGAGATCGCCGAGCGAGTGACGGATCCGACTCTGCTTGCGTTGGGAATCAGTTCCTTGACCATCACTGCTCGGTTCAATTAAGTCCGCGCTCGCGCTCCTCGAACCACTGTTACTTCTGCTTCTCCTATCCTAAAGCAAGAAGTATTTTATCGGGCTCGTACAATGCTCCATATAGATAAAGTGTGAACTAGTTACAATGGACTTTTTTATTTCCGTAGCGATTGCTATCCTGCATAGCCGCCTCCCTTAAACAAGTTTCTGCCTGAAATATTGAAGTGTGCAAGTAAAGGCACTATATGAGATACTCAAGTGATACCGTGACAGAGTCGCTCATCTTTACGATTTGCGGACAAACTTGAGTGGTCACCAAATACCGTATGTAATTTTTATGAATATCAATGACAAACGCTAAACATAAAGTGAGAGTAATAATAACTAATGAAATTCTCTAAGCAAGTAGTAACTAATTGTTTAAATTAGTGTCCATTTATTCATTTTTATCACATTTGCCTCCAAAAAAGTAAAAAAGGAGAGAAGTTATTCTGTGCAAGTAAATAAATTCGTAATGGCGGTGGAAGAGTACTTGGCCCAGAAGGCACTAATGAGGAGACAGGTCGATGCGCTAGCACCCAACGCAAGCCCTCACGTTTAATGCGCCGTAGTCAAACTAGAAGCCATTTGGCACAAGGATACGTCACTTAAAGTCCTGATAGGTGTGCGCTTACATCGCCTGAGGACCGCTGCCCCGCCTGAGGTGCTAGTTACGGTGACTGAACTACAAAATTCTGGTGGGTGGCAGGGGAGTTGCAATCCCTTCAGTCAAATTCTAAGCATATCAAGGAGCAAAGTTGTGTGCACAAAATTCATCATTTTAATTTGCAAGATAAAGTTCTTAAATGTTCCAATTCCACCCTTGAAACGCTGTCCTGAGGTTAATAGTCTCATTACCCACAGCAAATCCTTATTGGTGGGTGTCTGTAGTATCGGAGCGCACCAGGTATTAAACAGAAAGGTCGGATCATGAACCCAACACATTATCAAAAGACGTTAAATTTGCAACAATCCAACTTCTTTGATTTGAGGTAGTAATAGGAAACCTGTTTGCACCCAAGGGGTTTGCGCTGTCATGTAGGAAGTTCTGACATGTACTCTAAGGACAAGCACATCACATTTTTTTATAATTTGAATAGATTTTACACTGATCGTCATGATCGAACCTCTTGAGTATGGTGAGGACAAATCCCTTAATGGAAACCTTCCGTTGAACTTTTATACAAGGGAGATTTGCGCCACGATGGGGATGAGCACATTGATTTTGGGCCCTCATGCAAGACAGGGATAGCGGGTGTATATCCATTTTGTTAAGTGAAAAAATGCACACGGATTTCGCTGCCCTGAAAACTTGAACAGGTATAGTGCAAATAATGATCCAAACCACTTACCAGTTGGTGACGTCTTCTCTCTCCCGACGACTTCTTAAAGCGATGTCGGGAATCGTAGGCCATGGTTGCACTGTCATTCAGAGAACTTTCCACGATGCCTTCATCATCCTATAAAAGCAGTACAATGTTCCGAAATTCAACATTTTTTATGGCAAGCAACCTTGCTTATTCTTTACTGACTTTATTTTCCAAAACAAAGATGCTCGTCTTAGTGCTGCTTAACGACACTTTGTGGAGGCTGCAGTAAAAGTCGCAAGTCGCTATTGAAAATTGGGGTATAGCGCGATATTCGGGGAAAAAAACAAGCTTTTTAAGTTTCTTTTGATTCCAATGGCTAAATTGCATGCACATGCAGCTACTACAGTGACATAAGTGAAAACAGGATACAGCCCAAAGGTCTCGTCAAAAATATATAGAGTAATAGGAGTCATCAAGACTTCTTAGGATGAATTGATTGCTTCGCTGCATAACGCTGGAGTAAATAATCCAGAAATAAGATTCTAAAGTGGTAAAGTTGTAAAGCTACGCGAAATTTTACTCAAATAGTCTCAACACATTGTTTTGAAAAGTCATAAAAAAGAATGTGGCACAACGACCCAAGTACACGGAACTCACGCAACTTGTCAAGGTTTACCCAAACGCTGTGATAAGGTGGTGTTTGACAATTAGTAAAGCACTGTTTCGAGTTTCAAGTATGGTGGAAAATAAGTAACCAAGGTTGCATTATATCAAGCAACCTTTTAACACTACCCATACTTACATTTCAGGAAATTAAGTTGCCAAGACATGCGCAGTCTTGCTACTTTTCCGCGTCTTATTAACTGGCACGTAATTAGCCCTTTTCCGTGCCCTAAAAGCTTGTGAGTGAAGACTTTGAAAATCAACCAGTATCGGGTAGTATCGGTTTATGAAGGCTTTCACAGTCTACTGCAACACACGACTCTACGTGAGCGCAGCGTTTTGGTGTGAGTGATGCCATCGGCCCACATCGTGAATTGCCTCCATTATTGCTTACTCCCATTGCAATCCCTTCTACTTCAAAGCAAAATAATACTGAAATTCAAGTAAAAACAAAGGCCTTCATCCATTGAAAATTGCTACGTTTTGAGTTGCGTGCCAGAACTAATTCACGTGCGATCTGCACACCACCTTCTTGCCTACTTGTGCGATTTTTCCTCCCCCGAACAGTTGGTCTGAAGGCAGCATCACAGCAAATATGGAGCGGAACCATAATGCTGAATGTCCTCCAGGCACCACTACATGCTTCTGACCATATTAGCTCATCCTTCTAGCTTTGGTACCTATTTGCATCTCAATAGTGAAAAAAGACAAATGCCGAAGAATACGATCCGGATGGTTTGGAATTTTTGTGCTGATGTGAGGCCATGTAACACGAAATTCACTCGGAAAAACCTATCCCTTAGAGTTTTAAAAAAACCCCACATTTAAATGATAAAATTTATTCATTTTTCCCAACCATTCATTTCTTTTGGGCTTTTACTCAACGACATAAAGAAGTATTATGCAAGCACCTGTCCTTACTAGATCGCGTCAAAAGTATTTTCGGAATAAGCTAACCAAATGTTAATCCTATTTTCTGCTATATTATTTTGAATTATTAACTCTAGTAGAGCAATATGAAATTGTTAACATTATAAGCCTGTTAAGTATAAAGTGTGGGAAGAGTTGAAGGTCCTACCGTTCGGGATGTATTAAGCGCCCTCATGACAGTTCTCTTCAACGCTTGTTTAAAATGCGTGCCACTGTAAGATCGGCCTGTTGACGATGGTTGGTTGTTTGAGTTCTCGCAGCCACGTTCAAAAGGCGAGAAGTCGCTCATATACGCACCAGGCATTGAGTAATTCCCATAATCCCAGCCCTTATTATAACCACTTAGACTTCCTCCACCGTACCTTTCTCCAAAGCTACCCAGATCGGTGTCTCGATCACCCTCTCCATCGCCGTTTTTATCTATTGTATTTCGCTTGCGATGACGGCTGAGAATGTGGCCCTTAGCTGCGATCGTGGGGAAATTTGGCACGGAGAAGAGTTGCTCACTGACTGACCTACGATGCCTGCGATCCGGATTATCGTGAGAGAGATGAATGTTGGCGGATTTGGGGATAGATGGTGGTGTTCCTGGAGGTTCTGTGGAGTACCGGAAGGAACCAGAGTCTTGCTGTGGGCTCTCGGTGAAATCCGGCTCATCGATATCTGACATGCTACTTACAGACAACCACGCGCAAAGTCAAATGAACTTGCACATACTTGCCTCCGCTCACATACCCAGGCACACTCACAGACTCACATTGATCTCGCAATGCGACCTTTAGTTGATTGACCAATGGGAAAAATGCAGTTGTGTTGATGGATAATACGTTGCTGAATTTATAATTGTGCGATGTCTACTTCTCACTGCCATTTCCTTCGCATTGGCTGTAAAATGCAGAACTACGATCAGCACTTAGTAGTAGTCACATTCACATACCATAAATTTAAGAATAACAGTCTTCCCTTAATTACCTGCGTTTATACGATGCTTCACTTGGCACATGGGATTAAATTAAACTGTTATTTTTTACTGCAGCATGCGAGTCTGTTCCATTTAAAGTGAAAGGTTGCAAGCTCGAGAGTGGAAAGGAACAGTCCAATCACTTCAAATAATCGCAGTGGTGAATTGCTTGTGCCAACAAAACAACGAAATCGACTGAGCCCTACTTTGTACTTATTTGTAAATAAATGCACATGCTACTTAAGTACCCTTAAGGCAAACTGTATTATCAAGCTCAAAAAAATAATCGAACTTTAATTCGATCACCCTATTTGTATGTGCCGTGATCTCAGTTTTCCAAGCTGTAAAATGCTGCTTTGAGGGTGCTGGAGGACAAATGTCAGTGCATGCTAAAAAATATAGTCCCTCGCAAAACTAGTGTGCAACACCGCTTACTTCAACGAGACTCATTCATGTCTAAATGGCCACGAAATCTCACTAACCTTATAACAGTGTGTTTTCGATTTAAATGATTCTAAATTGTACGTTTGCCTACGGCTCCAGACCACTCAAGTGTACCTTTCAATGGTTTACGGCATTTACGACTTCCACCATAAATCACAGAGATACGATTATAAATGATTTGATTGATATGTGGTGACTTATGCGAATGCGAATCTTAGAATGGCGAATATATTAAGGTAAGGAGGGGTGAAACGCCTTAATTAAAATGCGAATATTTTAATGATTTATTGGAAACCTGGTCTAAAGGGTTTTAATTATTATTAATGCCGTAACAACAAGTAATTGCTTATTACGATGTGCAATCAGATACGACTGCATTGCCTAGCGCTATTGTTGATTTTCGCCTCCACGAAGGAGAACTTTCTCATGAATAATAAAGTGCATCAATCTAAGCTATAAACTCAAATCACAACATTACGCAAAGAGCGATTCAGTAAATTGCAACAAGTCTTAATGCAAAGCATGGGTGCTGAGTCGCTTAATAAAAATATACGAAGAGATGTTAAGCTTGAGGGGAACTAATGCACTGTTTGTAGCACAAATAAAGAAACTATAAATTTAACCGGTAATGACGATCATTCAAGCGAACCCGTTTCTTATAGGAACACGAACATACGCTTCTTATGTTCATAACGTTTTAACCCAGTTGAAGACACTAAATGAAAAAGCAAAATTCATTTTCGTTATACATTTTTAACACTTAAATACGTAATCAACTCCCGCGTTTAATTGAGTGGGTGCTAGAACACCACAGATTGTACCTACCACGGCGACATAGGTGCATTCTCAAATCTTCCTCACGCAAAATATTTTATCCATGCAGTGAAAACTTTCAGTGACGTTAAAAAACCATTGCAACTTCATGGTGTCATAAAGAAGGAAGCAGCTTAGTATGCCCGCCGTTTATTTACCCTTAGGCTTCGATATTCAAGTGACACGAAACTAGATGTCATTTCGTAAAATACTGGAGATTCTGAATAAAGTGGTGCCTTATTAAAGCTATTACCTATAATAAAAATTGTGTAATTGGAGTTTAAAGTGGGATTAAATTTAGTTATACATAAGATTAAGGTTCCTGCTATCGCCGAAAGGTTATTGCCTACGTTGTCCATAATGTTCACAACAGACAAAACGTTTCTATATTTAAATACAGGTTGGCTACCAAAGTAACTTGGCAGTAAACTATTGAATCACACGGTATCTGCTCTAGTTAGCACATTTGCATTCAGCCTTTACATTTGTTTAAATAGTTCCCGTGAGCGATATCTAGTGTTTTGAGGGTTCGAAATTAAAGGATTAGCTTTGTGTATAATATATGCCTAATCTTTATGCTTGCATCTATAGTAAAAACTTTTTGATAGGCTGCCCAAGTTTAAGGTGATTCATTGTCTTTATCTTTAGTTCTCTCAAAATGGCAGTTCCTCTCGCAGATGGAGTGTCCATTCCACTTAAGGTCGGATCTTTGAAAAGTTTTGGATCAGCATCTCACGCAAATGATGGCATTCATGATTCGTCAACCTCTGTTTTAGAAAAAAATTGCAATTTTGACATTAGCAGGGCGCCTGATCAATTCCGAAAAACTCATATAATTTGCACTCTGGGTACAGAGTTGTATTTTTTGCTTCTTAGCAAAACATTCTATTTTTTAGGTAAAAATTTACCTTTTATTTGATAAAAATTGTAAATATGCGACAGTTGCTTTATACTGGCAGCTAACATTGAATAAATGTCGTCGTCGCTCTTCAATTTGTCACTTATATCTCCCTTAACCATATTTTAGGTCCGGCTAGTCAAAATATTGATGTTCTTCACCAAATGTTTGAAGCCGGTATGGATATTGCTAGACTTAACTTTTCCCATGGAACATATGAATATCACTCTGAGACAATAAGGGTGGTTCGAGAGGCGGAACAAACATTTAAGCCCCACACCCGCCCCATTGCAATCGCGCTTGATACTAAAGGCCCAGAGATTCGTACTGGTTTGATAAATGGCGTAAGTTTCCTTTCAAAAGTTTTAAAGTTGCTGCAAGTAATGGGGTAATTAGACATTTAAAAAATGAGCGCTTCAATTAAGTTGTGCCATTATTTTTGGGCATGTATTTAGATCCCTAACTAAAGGGTAAAAATAAAATAAATGAGCGTTGGCAATTAAGTTAGAGTGTGCATCTTAACTTGTCAACTTTCCAACCATACTTCTACCCCCAAATTGTCATCAATAGAGTTCAACCGATGAAGTTGAATTGGCAGTTGGGGAGATGATTCGCGTCACTCCAGATAAAACCTATGAGGAACGTTGCAATGCAACAACACTCTACATCGATTATGCCAACATAGTGAACATTCTAAATGTGGACTCTCCAATTTACATCGACGATGGCCTTATCTGCATCAGAGTTAAAGAGAAAGGTGTTCATTTTTAAAATATTATTTAAGTCGAATAATTTTTGAACATTAGTCTGGTAAATGCAGGGTGAAGTTGTCAAGAGTAAATTAAAGTTTGTATTCACACATGTGCCTTTATGTTGATAGACACAAGTCACCTCATGATAAATAAATTACAAGGGGTATCTGACAATTTATGGCGATCATAACTGGTGGGCAAAAGTGCAATTGCGATTTAGTTCTTACTCAGGAATGATAACTTTTCAAGATGCTCGTTACAATGTCTTTCTTTTGATTAGGTCCTCAATATCTTGACTGCGTTATTGAGAACGGTGGTAGACTTGGCTCAAGAAAAGGTGTGAATCTTCCCGGCGCACCAGTTGACCTTCCCTCCATGTCTGAAAAGGATAAGCAGGACATTCTGTTCGCTATTGATAATAATGTAATCAACACCTAATCTACTTCTAATTGTTCAGTAAACTAAATATATCTGATAAAATTTAAATGCCTTATAGTTGGATATAATATTTGCGTCCTTTATTCGTGACGCGAAGTGCATTCATGACATGCGAGAATTACTTGGCGAACGCGGAGCCTATATCAAGATAATCGCCAAAATAGAAAATCAGCAGGGTGTGGATAAGTAAGTTTCACATGTTGAAACAATTAAATTTCTTTCCATATAAATCTGTGCTTGATTATTCTGAATTGCCTATATACTTCTGGATATATTTTTGACTTTTGATTTTGTTTAACTTCAAACTGTAATAAAATGACACATTATTATATTCTCATAATCTGAAGTTACTTAATTAGGTTACACTTGACGAGCATCCTGGTGTGCCTATTACACAGGCAATGAATAATTAACCCGCCTTTAGTAGATTGTGAATGACTAGCATGTGTGTGCTTTGTGGAGGATATTGATCAGGTTATCATACTTATGGGGTGTGTGAAAAGTTACCTTAAATTTCACAAAGAGGGGAGGCAATTGTACATATAATGTCGGAGAATTTTGGCATGCTAATACATTTATCGATAGATTTGTATGTACTATGGCTACATTTATTCCTTTTGTAGCATTGACGAAATAATCGAAGCCGCTGACGGAATAATGGTAGCTCGTGGTGACTTGGGCATCGAAATACCTTCAGAGAAGGTATTTTTGGTGCAAAAGATGGCCATTGCTCGATGTAATATTGCAGGAAAGCCCGGAATTTGTGCTACGCAAATGCTCGAGTCAATGACCTTTAAGCCCCGCCCCACACGAGCTGAGTCGGGCGATGTAGCAAACGCCGTTCTGGATGGGGCAGACTGTGTCATGCTCTCAGGTAGGCGCAAAACGGCGTAGAATGAAGGATGTATTTGAATTGTGCGGAACACCGTGTTGGCCTTAAAGGAAGCTATTATGACATTTTACTAAAAAGGCTTTTTTGCCAATTTAGCCGGCTTTTGAGGTGCCTTGAATCACAAACTATGTTTTAGAAATCGTAAGTCTTCAAACAAACCGGCTAGTTTAATTGCTTACCTGTGTTCCTGATACGATTTTGTCATGCATAAGCAACGTTTTTGAAGCTAACAAGGAGTGTAATAGGACATCATGTTACAAGCTGATTTTTAGTTGATGCCAGGTGAATGACGCCACTACCTGATGATTGAGACAAAATAAGTGAAGAACGATAGTAATGGTACAATTAAATAATCCAATTTCAGCAGGTGAAAATGGAGTTGTGTCGTTACTTCTATCATTACTTTATCTAATTCAGCTTTATTAGAATAATAAATTTTACGTTGGAATTCGGGCGGTACGAGTATACCATTAAGTTATGGAATTGCAACGAGATTCCACTCATCAATCGCCAGAGAGATGAATCGTATGCATGAGTTGATTTAATCTGCATCGTAGGAACAGATCTGCTAGCTTTGTTTTATACGCAATTTATCATATTTTGATAATGGAAAACTTTAATTTTTTTGATGTTCTTTATCCTTCTTAGCATGGTAAGTTACTCGTACTTATACTAAAAAGGGGAACAGCTTTCAAATTGGCAGTGGAAGTGACAAACAACTCCTCGTGCAACCCATAATAGTGTTTTGATGTCTTAAGGTGAATCGGCGAAAGGTAAGTATCCGGTGGAGTGTGTGCGAACAATGGCAAAAATTTGTCAAGAAGCGGAGGCAGTGATCAGTCATACTGAGCTCTACAACGATCTGCGGCGAATAACCAAAGTCCCAGCCGACACGACCCTCTCCACCGCCATCGCCGCGGTCGAGGCTTCTTTGCGCTGTCTGGCTAAGGCCATCGTTTGCATCACCAGTAGTGGAAGGTAATGTCTGGCATCACCCTCCTCTTCCTTCCATGCTTTACGCCCTTTTAGTTCAACCAAATGCTAGCTAGGTATGATCTTAGCATATACATTTGCAATGGCTGGAATGATTAAATTGCTTAATGATGGAAAAAGAATTCTGAAGTTAATCAACTGCTTAATTATTTCCGCGAGGTTTCTCAGTTGTTGTCCATGGATTAAAAAACATTTTTTCCAATAACTAATTGCATTGTTTTAAATAGCTCAGCGAAGTAGCCTTCTTTAACATTGTTTAAAAAGGTGCTGATTGCTCCTATGTCTAGCAATAAACATTTATAATGTTAAGATTTTATCGTTGAATGATTCTCAACGCCTTCTAAATTTTTATTGACTCAGAGTACGGATCGTGTCCTCTTTGCTTGAACGTTATGCAGAATAACAATCGTTTTTTCGCAATCTAAGTTTGAATTGACCGCCTCCTTCATTTTTCGCACTTTCTAAACAATCTTTTAGAAATTGATAATGTTGATAAAGCCTCACTGTCACTATCTGTCTTTGAAAGTTATCTGATGTAATGGTGTGATAAAGCGTTTTGCGTTTAGCCTCTTCGTTAACAGGTTGCGCTAAACGATGCTATGGAATGGGGATTATAAAATATTCCTTGTTTAGATCGGCCCAGATGATTGCTCGACATCGCCCACGTTGCCCCATTTTGGCTGTAACACGCAGCGGAGTAATCGCGCGACAACTCTACCTCTGGCGTGGTTGCTGGCCTATCTTCTACGAAGGTACGTTTAAAGGAAAGCACTCTTCAACAATGGTTGACATCCTACTCATGGTGACGGTCAATGTTTAGCCTGGCTCATCATCATGGCAGACTTGCGCTAGGGAGGGAAATTGGCAATATTAATTGATGACCTAACACCATGAAGTTGAAGACATATAGAGGCCTGCCCTATGCCCTTAAGTATCATTTCTTCAAATTCCAAGATCCTACCTGATGTGGCTGTTTCAGAACGACACGAAGATCCAGTTGCTTTGACTTGATTGGTTGCTTTAAATGCATTGCTACTGAGCAAAATTTGATATTCTTATGGTAAACTAGTTTTTGTTGGGTGCATTGAATGAAGTGTTCTTTGTGCAACGGCACTATTCTCTCTCTTTAATAGTTGTTGTTGACTTTTGGCTCTAGAATAAAATCACGTATACTAACTTTGGAATAACAACAAGCAGTGTCTTCTGCCAAAGCTGTAAAAAAATGCTAAAAATTGATGACTTACTTTGCAACTATAACGGAAGCGGACGTCACTTATTTAAAAAGGTTTTGCGGACAATTGCTGCATGCAATGTTCAAAGGGCATTACCTGATTTACTATGCGTTGGATTTTAGAGCCAAAAGCTGATCTGTGGTCGGATGATGTGAATCGGCGCATAGCTTGCGCCATTGAGTACGGACGTCAAAAGGGCCTATTTATGGACAGAGATCGGATTGTAGTGGTTGCTGGGTGGAAGGGCGAACCTGGTTCAACCAACACCATTCGCATAATACAACTCGGTTCACTTGTTGAGCACAACATTCTCGGAATACCCGATATCAAGAATTACAAGGACTAGGTATCTAAGTTGAACTAAAAGACTGGTTCTTTTAAAACTTCAGCTAATTCACTTTTATTTATGTAATATTTAAGATGATACTTACTGTCTTGATGTTAGTGTTTTGCCGTGTAATCCTTAAGTTGGACATTAACTAAGAGGGAAAATGGGCCTTTACACTATTCTGGAATTATTATTAAGTCAAACAAATGAATTATCTATCGCGGTTCAAAAAACTACATGAGCAGCACGATTATCAGTTTTGTACTTGACACGACAATTTTTTCGTCCAGGTTGATGCACTTCTCATTTGCTGTTCCCAGGTAATGCAATAATATCGCTTTTATTTTGTTTCTATGATGCAGCATCGTGTGTATCCAACGCAGTGGGTCTGATACCATTATTCTACACTGATCTTTAAATCTTTGGTAATGGAATGCTGTCATGATTACAGTGATTTTCCGTTGTATTAGAAAATGGGATTTGGGATTTTTTTCTGAGTATTTTAAGTTGTGCTGCTCGGCACCGCGGTACGGGTGTAGGCACAGTTCTCTTGGTCTAATTTTTGTCCCTCTTTTGACCCCACGTCACTTTTACATCAGCAAGACACTAGAGTGTTCTTTATTTATGGCGCACATATACGCAAATCGATCTACTTTTGAGCTTAGATTGATCACTTGACAATGACATGACAATCATTTTTTAGGCAAAGATTACCCTCTGAATTTGGAAACTCGAGAAGCCTTTGGCATGTCATGATCAGAAAGGCGTTTATACTTGTGCTGTAATTTTCATCCCATCGAAAGGCAAAATGGCTTAACTTTTTTCTATTCATTTGCACATTATGTTTAGGGTATTCTCGACTATCACTAGCTCACATATTTGTGCTAATTGGGTCTCATAAGAACAAGTATATATAAAGTCTGTTTTAAATCCGAATAGCCATTTAAAATTTGTTTATCGTTGTGTCATGAATCAGACTTGATAACTATATCATTGTCAGCTATATTTTGTTTTCAGAACCGAGCCCCAGTTTATAGATAACTCGACCGTTTCTAGCACGATAAGCCGCGCACACGTATTTCTGTCATTACGCAAGTAGCCAATTGACTCCAGCTTCATAGAGTGCTGCTGACATTATGGGGGTTGTTTCTGTTGCGTGAAACCCCCTACAATCAATAGATTCTGGAAGTGTGTGCCAGAGAGAGGTGCTATTATCCGCCCTTGCTCAGCCTAACTCTAACTTGTGCCACTAGCACCACTTAGTGGTGCATGTTCCTGCTAAAGCCACACGAAGCTGTGAGCTGTTACTTAAGGCAATTTTCGCAGTTTTGTGTATAGCTTAATTCCTACCAATCTGAAAGTACAGCCCTCACTCGTAGTAGCCCAAGTGGTAGGATTGCATTTTGGTGAAAGATTAAAAGCAGTCTTTTTGCTACACTCAATGTTTAAACAATGAATGCAACTGACACATCACAAATACACTTAACATTCGAGTAAAATAATCTATATCCTTACGATGCTCTGTACTTTAAAATATGTGCACAGATGGGTTGGTTGGGAAGATTGTTTTGGTTTTGGCGAATCCATCAATGTAAAAGACAAAGTGCTATGTTCAATGGTACTTTTGCTTTCTAATTTTATTATTTAACTGTCCAAAATAATGGTGATTTGACAATCACGTGTCCTCAGTGTTTGCTTGTGTAGGGTGTACGGAAAACACCGTAGACCATGTCGTTGAGGAGGAAGACAAGACTGGTGCCGGCTTCGTGAGAGCAGACGGAGTAAAATTTGCCATCAGTCATGTAGCAATTCCATCCTTTTCCGTACACTTCCTCTAATCGCTTCTTCAAGTCCTCCAATTGGTCCTAAACACAGAAGAAATGCAATTACACACACCGCAACATGCGCTAGGTGGGACCACGATTAATGCAATACTTCTTAATCTGGTTTCCCTCTCAACGAGCAATATCTACTACCTTCAAAGCGTGAAAGCGAAATTGTGGATAGCTTGGTCAGGGGACAGTTAATCAGTAAACTTACCTTTTTGGATTTTCTCCTCTTTATAACATCTACGACGTAGAGCATAATCGATTCTGCTTGCTTCTGATTCATGTCTGAATTGAGGATTTGGACATCGCGAAGTGCAGGTAGCCTGATGGAATAAGTTAAAATCTTGTTACATCTTGAGAGACCAACTGAGGATAATGCAAAATCTATTTTATCATAAGTAATTTTAAAAACGTACGTATTGCAAGGAATTTCATTTGGTCTGCATAGATCCTTCCTGTGAATAACCCCAGTTCCTTTATCCAAGCGGCTGCACAATCGCTAGAAGAAAGGAAGACGTTAAATGGGTAATGAGTCAGTAATACTAATCTAAATTTTTAAATCTTGGAATACCTACATCTGCCTGCTCAGGATCATAGCCCCATTTGATGAGGAACGCCTTATAACTCTGTGTTGGGATAGCTGTTAAAAAGATGGCAAACCAGAATTTTAATCAAAACCCCTAAATAGTTTGCGCCAAAAGAAGTTCGGCACTACAAAGCGAAGGAGTACGAACTCACATGCCTGAGCCTCAGTTAGTTCGTCGTAGAAGTGAACGAGGGTTTCTGGAGACGGTTCGACTGCCATATTCTCTTAGTGTTTGAGGAATGAGTAGTGTGCCTTGAGTAAGGTGAGAGAATTAAGAGTTGTGTGCACCAGTGTATGAGAGTGGAACACAGGAGCCTTTAAATGAGACTGGCGAGAGCACTCTGAGCTGTCAACCCCCACCAATCACTCGCAGGCCGCACAGGGCACGTGCGCGCGCAGGCGCACCCGCTCGATTGACAGCACACCCGCACGCAGTGAGGCTGTGATCCGGTTTTTCCACAAAGTCGAAGCACAGTAAAATAAGTCCAATGTAGTCTCAACAGGCATATTTTCTGCTTTTATGATCAACAAATTAAAAGTAGTATTCACTCCGATAATATTTCGGAAGGAGGCCATTAAAATAGCCCCATTTATCGAGCATTTTCTCATAAGATCCAAATCCCTTCACCTTTTTGAAAGTGATACCTTGCAAATGTGTTCATTACAGTTTATTAAATGAAACGAGCAAAAGATAAAAGTCGTCACTTCATCTAAGAATCAACTTTTGAATTTGCAATTAGTGTAATGTCGCTTTTTTCGATGAAGTAATAATTTTGTCTAGAAAACCAAAATGCTTACTTTAACCCACTTTGCGACAATGTCCAGAAGGCACGAATTTCTATTTTGGACGCCAATATGAAGGAGCTGAATTGCCTGCCAATCGTTAGAATGCCTTTCCCCATTTTTCTTATTTCAATCAACTAGCCAGAAAGCTCTTTTCTCCTCGGTGATTTTATGCGATGGTGACATCGTAGAGTTCCTTGGAATAAATTGACTATATGCTAAGCTTTAAGAATAATGCATGGTCGTCTGAGTCTGCCACAAGTAACGTTTTCGGCTTTTCCAATCCCCGCTCTCAGTTAGGCTTCGGGGGTGAGAGATATGCGGTCCTTCTACTAAGCCACTCCCTTGTCATTAAACGATGTTTATGTGTTGTTGGCAGTTGCACACAGGCTATGAGCGACGTGAATCAATTTTTTTATCCATAAATATTCATGATACATCGGTGTTCTCATAAGGATGACTGGTTTGATTGGTCTTGCTCTTTAGCACCGAAATTTTGACATTACTATAGGTGTGACTGCTGGCAACGTCATCCTGAACCCAGCCCAGATTTGCACTTTGAAATTGCAATATCAAGCGATCGCCGGTGTGACTCAAGTCATAAGACCTGGCGATTTTCGCCACAACTTTACTCGCTATCGCTTACTCACTTATTCTATTTAGCTGTGATCTCAAGATCACTTTCTGGCGCCTACTCACCGAATCAGCCTAATCCTGAGTTCGTTTCACTAATCCACTCTAACGAAAAAGCAAGGCAATTTTACGCTTTCTTCAAGGTTCGTAACTCTTGTGCATCAGACGATGCACAGTTAGTATACAATCACGTCTTTAAATGTATATTGGCTTTGGAGAGGTTTAATGTAAAAGAGTATCTGAAGTTAGTTTTGAATAGCTCTTAGGTTTCAAACTGAGACTGGTGATTAATTCCAGCAAACTTTTCATCAAAATGTACCCTACCATGCCACTAAGTTGGTAAGAACCCAAGCGGGCAGACCAATCGAGTGAAGTTGCTGCAAAATAATCTTTAAGTACATTTTTTGGCAAGTATAAATGAAATAAGGAAAATGACTGTAAAAGTGCTAAAGCGTGAAGTAATGAGAACCGTCGCTGTTGAAAAAGAGATCCAAGCAACGCTCAGGTGGATATTGACAAATGTGAACACGAAATGACTTCAGGCAAGAGGTTAGAGGTTCTGTGAACCTTAATTCCTTGACACAATTATTTCCAGGCGATCCCAAGCACAACCCGAAGTGACCACCTATTGCAAAGGTTGGTTGTTTTGTATGCAAAAAAGCAATAGAAGCAAAATTCCACTTGACTTTCTAGCAACTCGCATTAACAGCTCGCCCTGTTCTGACTGGGTGAAATAAAATGACACCTCGTGCACAGCTCAACCCGGTGTGAGCAACGATATTGCACATTCCTGCTAGAATCAGCACATGGCTTTTTAACAACTGCAAATTATTATTTTGATTATTATTTAGGCGTTAAAAAATCTCAATTTTTTCCACAATACCTTATAATAATACCATATCCTCCCAACCATAGACTTGAAATGGCATAATATAGCACCCGGAAATCACGTTTGTGGAACTTTAAAGTATTTTGTCGATTTCCCTTTTATGGATATTGCTTCAACCGTGGTGAAATAATTCCAAATTCTGCCCGAATTCCATGAGTAAAGCTGCCTTGCACACTAACTGCAAAAGTTTATTCAGAAAGGAAACTGCGGCAATCGGGTGTGATAGAAGAAGAAGAGCCATTTTTTACAAGAGCAAAAGCTTTATTATTTATTTAGCCAAGAAAGCATCATGGATTGTAGCCGTGGCGCTCAAAGGCCAGACTGGTGCTTGGACTGCGAATGCACACGCACGTCAGGAGTCAAGCAACTCCACGCCCTTCCTTTAGGCACCGCAGCATGTTCTATAGCCAAGTGTAGATATCACGACGAAGGGTACATCAATTTCAGCCAGGAATAAGAGGAGCCTTTTTAACTGAGTCAAAGCTTGTAGTAGGGCAGAAACGTTGAAAATCTCACAGAGGAAAAAGTGTGTTAATTAATTGTATAGGTCTTTTTAAGTAAAATAACGCACTCTACTGACAAATGGTTGTTTTATTTCCGATTGATTAATTGTGAAAGAATGAAAAGTATTGCGACAAACTTTCCTCAATGCACTTTGAGTTGCGAGTTCGAGAAATAGATTTCGACGATTCAAATGTCTCTCAAAGCCCGCACACTAAATGTGGTGGATTATCAACTTCTCGATGCATTTGTGGTGGAGTATAATGTATCAATGCAAAACCCTTATTTTTTAAGGTACAGGCGGGACAAACTTAAAGCTAGATCCTCTCATTAGATTCTGGCTTATGTTCCATTCACGCTTTGGTTTCAGCTTTATTTCTATTGCATGGAGAGCCAGTTAATTGATGCGGTGGATCCTAACAGACTACTATGATTACGTTCGCTAGAAAGAGACGTTCTTTAAGGAATTATTCAAATAAAAAAAGGGCACACAAGATCATCGAAGCGACAAGCATTTGGGCTACATAGGTAGTGCGGAAAGGCGGGTTATAGTATCCACTTTGCACACCAAACCGTTTCGCCTCGCACTCAAGCGCTAAAGGCGGAAAGGCTTTTACTTTAAAATTGGAAGTAGGATATATATTCCCTTAATTTTGAGAACGAATTTTGAGTAATAACTTAAATTATAATTTAGTTAGAGCATTAAAGCATCACATAACTTGCATCGGAAACGCGCTTGTTAATTAATTCAGATGACCCATCTTCGGGGCTTAGAGTCCTGGCGTGGCAACTGTCATTGCTAGTGATGTAGACCGCTTGTCGGGTATCCATCAGGTAAACTGTGTGAGAATAAAGTGGTTTTTGAAATATGCATATGCTGTAGAGCGCAAAATCATTTCAAAAATGTCTAAGCTTGACCAATATGTCCGTAGCCGCATGATTTAACGGGGTGCATTCGCGCACCTCCAAAATTCATTAATCAAAGAGTACCACCGTCGTACTTATTAGGTGGAACTTGAAGACAAGCCAAGCTTGCGGTGGCCTTTTCTCGAGGTGTTCTCCACGTGACCACATAATCTTAGCATACTGAAGTAAGGAACCTTAAAGATAAGTAGGAAATAACACGGTTGCGACACCTGTTTTTACACCACCAAACGTGTACATGCTCCGTGTAGGCATCTAGTGGGTCAAATTTTTTTCCATTATTGTGTCTATAGGCGCAGTTGCTAAGCTTATTTTCTTACTGGGTAAATTACTTAAATCAAAAACATAACAACGTCTTTTTTAACAAAAATATTCAATGGCTTCAGGTTATTAAGACCGCAAATCAGTGCCAATTAGTGCCCTTTCTTTCTGATGGACCTGTTTTGAGTATTGACCTATCTGTTCAAATGAGAAGTAAAAATAAAGGTTTGCTTACAATGGTGGTAAATAAAGCAAAGCTTCCTGGACGAGAGAATTGCTCCATAGTCCAATTGGTCTATCAACGTCTCTGCGTAACTTATTTTATCATGTAATTTTTATTCGCGTATTTACCTTACCCTCTGTAAGCTCTTGGTAAGAATTTTTTTAATTTCTCCGCATTATGCTCTGCCGCTGTGTTGCAAAGTGAACCCCGGTGATTCCAAAGTGTGGCGTGATGTGAACTACTTGGCGGGGTAAATTCTTAGTGCCTTTGACTGTGACTGTGTCTGTTGATGTGATAGGTTCACCACTGCATGCAGTAATTGATCTCATGCCGACGAGAGCAGTTTATTTTTACCAGAGAGGCCTGTCTATTGCAAAAAGGATCTTTGGGTGCAACTTGAGTACACTCCTTCGAGTGACACACATCTGATAAACATCGGTCACTTTCCTCTGCCTTTTGAATGGCCCCCGTATCTCCAGTTCAGCTTTCTGCCCCAAAACGGATTAGCACCAGAAGGTGATCTTGGCTTGAAGATAACTGCCATGGGTGGCTAGCGCTTAAATCAGAATTGGACGTCCAAAGACATGCTTTTCAAAGCACTTTTACATCTTTCAGCTCATTAGCGATTCCTTGCTAAAAAATGCGACATTCGAACAGACCAGATTTGTTTCAGTTGCAGTAACCTCAGAAAACTCATATTATGTTACAGACGCTATCCCACTCGGAGTAATGGAAAACTTCTGACCCACACAAAAATAGGCTTAGTTTCCTTTGGTTGCTGTAATTGCTTTAGTAAGTTTACGAAAAATTTCATGAATTTGAGTGTTTTCGGCTTGAATAAATGTTTAATATTTCTATGGAGATTTTCGAGTGAAAACTTCCATCTTCTTCCCATCGGCTACTTCGTTTGGAGTTTTGTCGCTCAAGGCAGCTTGACAGTGCCATAAATTGCAAGGTTTAATTGGCAATTTATACTCTACTCAAAAAGTTCAACCCTTATTATTAATTTTAATTTTAAAGCATGTAATAGCACTTTAAAAGGTTGCTGCTTCCTGGCAATCGAGGCCTCGGTGGATGCAGTCTGCTCGCCCGATCTTAAGGCACTGCCCTTCGAATACGGCGTCATCTAATCACTACAATGCGTTACCGGTAATAAGTATTTTTGATGAAATCGAAGAAGCCATAACAGTGCACACACATTCAATAGGAACTCGTACACCCTGTCAGAAAGTGATAAACACATTTAGGGGAGAAGTCGGTCTGTTACCTTTTTATTGATAGAAGCGATAAGAAACGAGAGATATAGAAACTCAGATTGTACTACTTTCAGAGGAATTGCAATTTCAAGTTTGAGAGTGGTAGGACTCAACTTGATCGCGTTGCTTCCTACTACCAATGTACTTGATACTTAAAAACACAGCATTCGTGCAATTCGCTTAAATTGTTAACATAAAGTCCAAAGGGGACATTTATTTTGCTTGAGGTGTCTGATAAACACCATAGACCATTTTTCTATACACAAAAGCCAAGTTTGAGCCCTGACGATGGGCGCAGACAGACCAGAAACGACCTTCGGCAATGTAACAGCTCCACCCGTCACCGTAGACTTTCTCCAGGCGTCGCCTAATCTCTTCGATGGTTTCCTATCAAAAATATTGAGAATGAGGCTCTTTTGACCAATCTTCGTTTAAAATATTGGCTACTGTGTGCCAGTATGCTCAAAGCATTGGTTGATTACCTTTTTTGATCGTCTCTCTGAGACAACTTCGAGCATAAGGAGGATTATTGACTCCCGTTTCATAGCTGACATGTCAGATTCAATCACTTCAACTTCTCTGAGAATCGCGGGTCTAAAAAATGAATACATACATATCTATTAGTTTTATGATTTTCCACCAGAAACACGAGAATGGCAACTGTAGACCCACTGGTTCGGCCAGCATTTAAGCGCGTCGCAGAGGGCCTCTCGCGTAATAGTTCCTCTGCCCGTTGGGTCAATCGAAGAGCATATCCGCTATTTTAAAAGGCAATTTTTCTAGTAAAAAGCGCTTTTACTTACCGATGCGACTCCTTCATCGACGCCCCACTTCATCAAATACTTTTTGTAAACCTTTGTCGAAATGCCTGATAAAATAGATAGGTTTAATTTTGACACATTACCTATTTGAGATTCTGTGAGCTCATCGTATAAGTGAACAAGCTTTTCTGGTTGCGCATTTCCCGCCATTTTATTTGTAGGTGCTAAACCGCAGAACTGTGAGAAGTGAGATTTCTCAATTTGATGCGGCAGTTTTATAGCAGCGTAATACGGTACCGCTTTGCAGGTGCCGGACCGCAGGACCCGTCGACACGATTTACACTATCATTGGCGCATTTTTGCACACCCAACACCCACTTTCGAGCTCACGTTGTTAATACTTTGGTTAATTTGAAGTAACGCATTGAATGTGACATCATCGTAGCTCGCCCCCAACACTGAGTCACTCGTCTGTTGAAGCTAATGAGTCGGTTTGATGCAAGGAGGGCAATTATCATTCAAATCCTGTGCTTAACAGCGCACTACATCAGAAGAAAGATAAACTGCCTTTGAATCATTCAAATTGATCTCAAGTAAATTACTCTATCATCTTCCCTAAAACACCTGCCTTGAATCCTTTTCCATCTTTTGGAACAAATCTAAGCACAGAGATACCGACCATTATGCAAGGTGATCTGCTCTAATCGCTTTATTAGCTTGAACTTCTAAAATGAAAGAAATTATTACCTTATACACTAAACGAAAATTACGAAGGCCTATAAAATTTCGAGTAAACAAAATGTTTATTGGAAGCGAAATTGCATTCATTAGGGAACCCATAGTTTTAGGCACATGCAGGCAACGTCTGAGCAACGCTGCTTTGAGTGAGTTTAATCCACGTCACGACTTTTTCCAAATTTGTAACTAATCAGATTTTGATGTGTTTTCCTGCCAACCACGGTGTCTGTGTCTGCACATCGTCTCCTTGAGCTGGAGGCTGAAAGACATTTTGGTGGTGCCTCTTTACTCCATTAGGCATGAAATCAAATTCCAAACGGTTCCTATCAATTGACCCTACGTGTAATAATTGTTTATTAATTATTGCTAAGCTACTTTTCTTAAGTGTATCAACAGTCTCCAATGCCTGATGGGGCTGTTTATCACTCCGACATTGCAATACTGCATACCTGTCGGCGATTTCGAGAAGTAGAGGTCTATTCTAGTGTACTGCTTGGTGTTACAACTTTGAAATAACGTTAAAACCACCGTGAAAACATGCAGACCCATTACCATGAAAAGGCAATCTCTAAAAAACTGGCTGGGCTCCATGGAAGCAAATGCGCCACATTCAGCTGTGCATTGCCCAAGTTTTAAAACAGAGGAAGTTACACAAACATTATGAATTTATTCATTATAAGTCAACATGAACCATCAGCTACAATGATGCGAAATTTGTTCTTTTATGGGAAAGGATGATGTTGGGTTAGTGTGTTGAGCTAACTGCAGCGCAGACGCAGCTGCTGTCGTCAGCACATCGTTCCGGTGAGTGGTAGACTCCATAGACAACGCCTTGGTAAGAGAAGACAAGGTTGCCGCCGGGCCTATGCGTGCAGACAGCCCAGTAGTGGCCATTGGCGATAAAGACATTCCATTGCGGACCGTAGATGTTCTCAACTTCTCGCTTGATTTCCGCTACTACATTCTTTAAGTTTAAACAGTACATGAGAAAGATAAAATGAGAATTTTCATCCATTTATCCATCCAGCATCCTTAATTTATATTTTAAAGATTAGATTCCTTCTCTGACTCTTTCCATTTAGTAGATAGACACCATGCAACTCCCTTTTAAATATCTAAACACTGTATCTCATGGTAGGCTTCTTCAAAGGTCAAACAGTTCAAGCAATGCATGCCCAAAATGCTGTAACCCACTTTTTTGGATGAATTGGAATTGAGTGCATTCAGGACGATCACTTGTATTGATTCGCTCTTTCGGATGGGCATATCTCGGCAGAGAATTTCCACCTCGCGCAGTCCTGCCGGTCTGAGGGAGTGAAAGCAGGTTATAGAGTGTGGCAAAGAAGTGTCAACCGTAAAAACTTTATGTAAGCTTACTGTTCGGGTAAAAAGCCGAGTCCTTTGCACAACTCTTCGCGTGTAAATCGTTCATTCTTATGAGAGCTGATCTGAGAGCTGATACCCTGCAAAAATAAGACCCTTTTGTTAGATCTTATCGCAAATCATTTGCTAATTCCCTCATGTGTAATTTTATTTCTTATTCGTAAATGTGTGGCCATTAACCTTATTCCGCAGTTCCTGAATAAAATGTGTTTAAGATGCATGAAAATTAATTCGCCTTCCCTTTCTACCTTTCGATCAGTCTCTGATTTTGGTAAAAACGTGGTCAAGCATTTATCGGTAAGTATAATGTCTTGAATCATTGATCGTGGAGAAGTATTTATTTTGTCCTTCTTTATTCGGCCATAGGATATTCCTTGCTCCATAGCCAACGTCCACTGCCAGCATTTGATAATGTTGAGGAGAAATTTGTAAAAAGGTAACTTCGCCGTTTTGACTGTCAAGTGCAAGTAACGTACCCTGGCTTTCTTCCGATCCATGCCCCAAAGGACCAGGAAGTCTTCATAGTCCCTCAATGTAGCATCTATTAAAAGGGTCAAAATACCACTGTAGTTTAAAAGTGAACAGCAAATGGGTCACGAGTGGCTTTTGAATAACTTATAGCATTAAAAGAAAAGTTCAGCGAACTTTAAAAACCTCAAGTGTTTCCCAATCGGCATCTGACACCATAACAAATCAAATGACTTTGCATAAGGAGGAGTTTCAATTTTTTAGTGTGTTGTAAGGTCACCCACAAATTACTTTAAGCACTACCTTTGTCGTGATAGTTAAGGTTTGGTGGGCCTTCTATTCATTGCATAATGTCGGCATTCGGGTGGTTGTGACGTGATAATTTTTTGTTAAACATTACCAAGTTATAAGCTGGGTTACGTGAGCTGCAGGTCTACCGCAGGAAGGATAAAACCATTTAAATAAAAAATGTTACCTCCTGCCTAAAAATTCATAGTTTATGTTCAAATAAGTAATGCAAATATACACAAAGGCATTTCTCACTGGGTTTGGATTCAATCAACTCATCATGGAGATGGAGGAGGAAGGCTGGCGTGAATTTATTTTCAGAAGCCTTGCGTTGCGTTGCCATGCTGATTAATAATACCTGTGCCGGAGATTGGGTGCTTGAGCCTTTATAAATTTTTAAGGGGCGATATTTACTCGATGGTGTGCGCGTCAAGTGGAGTTTATCAAAGCCCCATTGAACCAATAGGCAACTATTGGATCTAATTAGCGAAGCCTTAACCACGAAGTTGAGTATCTGACTCGGTTTCTCCTCCAGCGTTGCTGAAAGCTCATTCCCCTACGCGCTTTAGTAGCTCTTAGATTTTGCTGAGTTGCACAGAAACTTAAAGCTATCACCTCAAGAGGATAATTTGAAGGAAGACTATATTCTTCCAAACAGAAGTAATAAATGATCTTTTTAATTACGTGGCAGCAGGTTAATTGCAAGATTGGCACCTATCAGCAGGAGTCAGAGTAAACCAGGTCTTGTATTTTAACTCGAATAAACAGGAACGTGTGCTATGAAGCACTCTTTGTTTGTCCATTTGATGTGTACCCTTTTGAGTGATTCCCTCAAAAAGTGATGCATAAAGGGGCTTTTTGCGGTCTTTTTTGTAATCAATGTATTATTATGGCTGCTTCCTGTTTCTCTTGACTTGGTTTGCATGCAGTATGTTGAGGTTCAATTTTGACAGACACTTCAGTCTCTGACTCTATTGCTCGGTTAGCATGCCAAAGAACCTTGACACAACGCTTTTGTCCACACTGTGCGATACCAACATTGTCAGAAGTTGTCACAAAACGGAACGTGACTGTGAATTTTAGTGTGTAATTCGGCTTTTAAGTAGAAATCCTTACCGTGCCGCATTATTTGGCATGATTATGATTGGAAAGTTAAATGGGCTTTTTGACGAGTTTAGCAATAACTGGATTATTGCAGCAGCCTTAGATAAGTCAACTGCCAAGGCGCTGAATGGCTATACTAACAATTCTTTGCCTTCAGAATCACTTCATTTTCGCCTTCCAAGTTAAGTTTAACAAAGCAACATTTCCTATGGGAGCAAGATCTCAGAAATACGATTTTTTGGAGTAAAGATCTTGTGCTTTTTCCTCTAAAAGCAAATACTTACCTACACAATTATTTTTTACCAAAATATTGAAGCAAAGAAGCACAATGCTAGAGTAATTTGCTCTGCGAATTGACTAATTACCTCACAAATTCAGTCATGTGCGTGTTGCATTTGCAAAAGCCTCACTGCTACAAAATTCATAGCATTTTGGTTGGAATATACCGCAGAACTTAGGGAGTGGCATGAGTGCTGAACTGAGAATTAGAGTTAAGAGATTGCAAATGCACACAGTACTTTAAATCGACTATGCAAATGCAATATCAGTGGCAGCCACACCAAGCACAGCCTGGCACAGGGGATACACCACCACATCCACCCAAAGGGATGGGAAGAACGTCAGTGCTGCCTGCAGGCCTTGTCGAAATGATCCGACTGCCCCGAAGTCGATGAAATCGGGTGTGACAGTGGGGCACCTGACTGCGTGCTAAAGTCACCCGCGAGTTTGGCGCGCGCATTTGTGGTTGAGTAAGCTCACATGCTGCTGTAGCAAACGCAACCAAAGTACTTGCGGCTTATAAAGTCAATGATTAATTCCCTCAAGTATGCTTTGAATTGTGGAAGGGAAATTCTTACTCACATGCTTTTCACAGGGTATTTGCCTTTATTATTAAAAAAATCCATAACTTGAAGCTAATCGCAGTCTTTTCTCCTATTTTGCAGTTAAAAATTTTAAAAACGCAAGAATTAGTGAAAATTATTCTCTAATGGTATCAAAGGTTGTGTCATTCATGCGCCGTCATGTGATCCTTCGTGCTTGTGAGCCTCATTTGAAGCCACATGCCTTTCCATTGGTAAAATCTTCACACGATTTATTAATTGCTCTCCAATCCTTAACTACCGATGAATAAAGCAAACGGCGTCTGGTCGACAGCCTTGGCAGGTAAGTCTTAAAAGTGAATCAGACTAATATGTATTTGTAAAAGTGGTGCTATTTTACCTTTTACTACACGAAATGGCAGGTAGAAAGGGGATTGCGGCGTCATATTTGTCATTAGGCGGTGACATCTTTCCTATGCAAGAGCAATCAATGATGTGATGATTTCATAGCACTCTTCAAGTCTGGTACTTGAAAGACTCCATAGGTAATGCCTTTGTGGTTGAACCAGAGGTTTGTCGAGACCCTGTACTGGCACAAGCCCCAATAGCCACCATGGGCCTGGAATATATTCCACTCCTTCCCATAGAGCTTTTCAATGCGCTTTTTGGCCCTAAACAGCTTCTCCTAAAAGTTTAAGAGACACGTTTAACATAACTAGACAAATTCGTCTTTGCCAAAATTAAAATTAGAGTAGCACATTAATATTAATATTATCATCATATCTTTGTAAATCAAGGAAATGCAAACCTCCGTCGGTTTTATTCATGTTCACCTTTTAAAGAAATTCGATGAGATTTATCCACCTGAAGTAAGGTATTTCTGCCACGCTTTACTTGCTAACACTCTTTAAATTGAACAACAATGCGTTTGACTCGTAAAACCACTAAGTGTGCTCACCAACAGGAAGTGATTAACTACGTATTATTACTCTGTGGCATTCCTTATGGTCAGATGCCTCATTAAGCGGACTTCAGTACCGATGCATTAATTGTCCATAACCATTAATACATTACCTTGGGGTGACCACCGTGTTTCATTTCCTCAAGAATGATTTTGATTATTGACTCTTGTTGGTGTTGTGGCGCATCCGATTCGATGATGTAAACGTCCTTCAAGAAGGACGGCCTAAAACCTAGCTGATTAGTTTGCGGCGGAGGACTTTTTGAGTCAAGGGAAGCGCCAGTAGAGCTTACTGATTTGGGTAATAATTTAGTGCACTGCAGAGATCCTTTCGGGAGATATATCCGGTCTTTTGGGGATCGAACTGGGCCATGTAATTCTAGTGAAAGAAAACCGAAAAGATTGGTCGCGAGGTTCACATCTGAATGAGCTCAACATTTTAAGGCATAAGGGGTTTGTGATGCCACTTGTTGATTCTTTACTGGAATAAATGCAAAAACATAAATGCTGTCCCTGCTGATAATTATTATACATGACAATGTGAGTTAATGAATTTACCTTAACGGTATCCTTGGGTATTCCCCATCGCAGGAGATGGTTCTGAAAGTCTGTAGTTGAAACTTCTAAAAACAAAAATAAACGGCGAAATGGTCGGATGGGGATCTTTTAACTCATCGAACGCACTGTTGGTGGACTCATTCAACTCATCGAAGTAGCGAAGAAGGGTAATGCAATCTGCGTGTTCTGTCGAGCTCATGCGTTTGTAGGTCCTTTGGCTGGCAGAATGATCTTTAGGCAATTTTTCACGGATCTGTCTCTCAAGCTTACAAGCCAATCTTTATTAGTTTCTAGAAACGGTGCCTGATTTCATTGGCGCTGCTACAGCCTTTCTGGGAGAAAACAAAATATTATAGGTTCTCACGAGGTTCTGTTTATTGTTCTAAGGCAGCCATTTGTTCATTTGTTCTATTTATCAACTCTTTTGCTAGGTGTAGTGTGCTAATCGGGTGTGCAGGAATATTTAAATAAGTTGGTGGCAACTTACATTAAGGATGAGCAAACCTTGAACTGAACCACTCATTTTATACGCAAATTTAGTGAAGGTCTCAGGCAAGTGACGGAATTGTCTAGCCACGACAGTACCTCCAAACATGGCTATGGACTACCTGCCCTTCCGTGCATTGCTGATAAATTCGCCTCTCTACTGATACGATTATTGCCTCACCACAGAAGAAGAAGAGGAGGAGCGCTGAAAGATACTCCAACTTGGTCACGTGTTTTGTGTGACTTACTTTTCCATTGTTCATGGAATGATCAGCGATTGTAGGAGGGTCTCGCTGCTAGCGCGTCAAACTTTTCCGTGGCTTAATAACTAGTTAAGTGGGTTTAACTCCTCACAATTCCACAGAGAAGCCCAAAGTTTTAGTCTCATTAAATCTGGCCAATAGACTGATATTGACACTCCAAATTGAAGGGTTCAATTATCGTTACAGTGGATTTTAATTTTCTCCTGACCATTGGTTCTGGAAGCTGATGAGACGTTGCCAGGACAGCATTTTTCCGGTCTTATCTTTGTTCGCTACATCTGAAAATTAGTTAGTTCCTAAAGTTTTTTTCTCTTTTTGATTCCTTTCTCCTGACTGTGCATGTCCGACGCCTCAAAGTTCGACCACATTCTGTGCAATACCTAAAGTTTTTCTGTAAAAATTCACACGATTTTTTGTTCGTTTTTAAACAAACCCTCAACGCTCACGGAAATTCTAAACTGCTCGTATGAAACATTCTGCAGTTTTTTCTAGCTCGTTCGTGTTTGTGCTGAAAGCGAAATAACAGCTTTCTGCCCTCTTTATCCGGCGTTGTTTGCCAATGTATTACAGCTTATCAATTGAGTTCCTGTACATATAAACGCATTTTAATACTTAGAGTGTGTTGATAATTTTCTGTCTAGAATTGCCACTTTTTGTCAGTGCAGAGTCAACACCTGATTGCACTAATACGTCGTTCCAAGCACATCGTCCCTTTGTGATGCAACTGACAACCAATGACTTGCTGTCAAGCGTTTGCCCTACTTGTCTATGTATTTTTAAAAAACTCAGGTCTCTAGTGCCATTTGCTGCTAAATTATGCTTAAATCTCCTTAAATTTATGCGATTTTGGTGCACTTCTTTGATTGGTACCTTTTGAATGTTCAAATTACTAAGTGGACGAATTCAGATGTCCTTGTCAGATAGCATGGAAGAAAGGCAAGTTTGGGACATGTTAGCGGCTGTCAAAGCAGTTCCTATGTGTAGGCCTGGCGGTCTCACACTTTTCTAGGAAATCAACTTGCACCCTAATCAGGTAGCGCAAGGCACAATACTTCGCGTACCTTCTACATGTTCGCTTTAATGTCTGCATATTTTGCCGAACACTTGAGAGGTAGGACCGTATTTGCCATAAAGGAAAAAAACGAGCACAAAAGGCGGTACTGGCTCTTTATTTTTTCGTTTTTGCTTGCAACGTTTGTCTGAATAATCAACGGTAGTATCGATGACGATCTTCCATAAAGTCATTGTCTGAGGGTGTTTGAAAAACTCCATATACAACACCGTGGTAGGTGAACGTCAGGTTCGAGCCTGGCTTATGGGAGCACACTGCCCAATAGCGTCCCTCCGCTATGTACACATTCCATCCACTGCCGTAAAGAGAATCCAGCTTCTTCTTGATCATCCTCAACTTATCCTATTGTTAAAATATCAAAAAGGGCAAAAGTCTTTTCGAAAAAACTCATCAGTAGTGCGTTACATGGTACGAAGTTAATTTCAAATTATTTAAATCAGGAATATAAAACGGTCAAATGTATGATGCGTTATGAGGAGATCATGGCTATGTCAGAAAGCTTACACACACAAACCTTTTTAGGCTTCTTCGAAGCAAGGGCGGTCAAAATAATTTTGATAACAGATTCCCGTTTGCGCTGAGACATGTCGTTTGCTAGAACCTCAACGTCTCCCAAGAAACCAGGTCTACAACGATCACATTCTGTTCGAGTGCTTACTCGCTGGGATACCAATGAAGAGCATTACAGACGTCATCACGTCGCACAAAACCCGTTCCCTTGGGATCAAACATCGCCACATAATTCTAGATGGTAGAGATTAGGTGAATGACGATCTCTTACCCTTGCTTTATCTTTTGGAACGCCCCACTTTATTAGGTGGTGATAATATTCCTCTGTTGGAAGACCTTACAATGGTAGAATAATATTAAGGGAGTAAAGATTAACTTACGCGATTCCGACTCATTAATCTCGTCGAACAAATGCACAAGAAGATCTGCATCAGGTTCTTTAAATGTCATCCTCGGCGTAAACGTTATGGCAGCAAACTGATAACCTGTCTTGATGGAACATCGTTTAACAAATCTCCACTTGTTGTTAGCTGAACACACCGATTCTATAGGTCAGGCAGTAATTAAGTTTCGCTAGGCAAACGTCTCATCCTGCGTGAGATTTGCAATGAGGCAAACCTGCACCCTCATTCATTGTGTGTGTGAGAACCGGCTGCTAAGCTATCGTTGAATTCATTTTTAGGGTTTTTTATGTGATCGATGTCTCAGTAAAAGCCACATGTGAGTTATTTTGTAACACTCAATTAGACCAAACATAAAGTAAAAAATTTGTATTGCGTTGCTTTATTGTCGACACAAAAGCCTCATAAACCCAAAGTAAATTTTGCAACACAAAATAAGCCCTCCTGCTCAAAATAGTGTCGCTGAAATAGCTAATCTCCCTGTCATAATGTGTCATAACGCATTTGAGCTCAACAAAGGGATTTGAGACTTGCGCTGACAGTTCTGGATTAAGGTGACATGGAGGGTGTTTCACGTTAAATGAGTCAGCCGACCCACCGATCAAATGACGACAAAACGAGAGGACTTACACACACACATTCACGCACTAATAATGCTTAGATTTGTCGGCTTTCTTGGCACTTAGCTCGAAATAAGCGGAATGGTACAGTTAGCCAATGAATTAAGATGTCTTCCCGACAAAACTTAAAATACTTGCAACCATTAGTTCCAACATGCAAGCCTCTCATTTTGCTTCATGATCCCACATCGCACATCGACTCACATACCGCCCTAATGATAGATAGAAACGGCAACCACATCACCTGGGGAAGGCTCATACAACAAGTCAAGAGATCGCTCAAAAACCGCCCCGGTTTCCCATAACGCTACTCCATTGCAAACTGACGGTCTGAAGGAAGGCGCTTTTGCTGCGCGTGGATGGAGTAGCGAATATCAACACAAAGTAGGTCAAAAATTCGTGTCAACAAGATCTGACCTGCCGTATCAAAAAGAAAAAGGATCAATGAGCCTTCTAAGTACGCATTATTTCCTAATTATACTGGCAGAAAAGCGATGCCTTACAAAAAAATTAAACAATCACTTGAAAAACCTGACTATGTTTTAAACAATTCATTTTTTGGTGTTTTTGCACTATCCCGCTTATTCTTTTTTATATTATTAGCAATTATAGCCTTTCCAATTAAGTGTTTTAACCAGTTTATGTACTTCCCCTTGGTTTATTTAATATTACCAATCTGACTTTGTTTTTCGAGAATTGCATAAACACTCATAAAACTTTCAATTAAACAATACGCGCTTTAAACCCCCGACTATTTGAAGTCTGTTTTTAAGGATTAAGGTACACCCAATCTTCGTGCTATATTTGTTTAAATTGTGTGCAGGCTAATAAATGATATCCGCTTAAATATGTATTTTAAGGCAAACCAATCTAAATAGTCCCATAGCAGATTTACTTCTCTTTCCTCATCCATCCCCTCCGACCAAAATTAACCTAACTTTGCCTCGATCTACTTTGATTTCTCTCATCCTTATCAATTTGTGCTGCCTGCTTCAGAGTGCCTTCCTGAGGGCTCTTTCTACCTCGCTCTTTGAGAGCTAGCACCCATTAAAGGTCAGTAATTGGCTCACATGGTTTTTAACCATTTCCTCCAACTTCACACACCTGACGAGATACCCTGCAGGGTGATCCAGAAAAATGTGAATTAATTTCGGGAAAAGGGATTGCACAATAGTCTTTCAGCCATTTGTAACTCTCAATATCGGGGTGCCATGTTGCAGGGCTGAAGCGACGGGTTGGAAGAACTTACAGATGATACCGATGTTGCAAGCATTGACACAGATGCAGTCTCATTTATCAGGCAATCCCTCATAAAAACATCGAATAGAGCAAGCACTTGATGCGAATACTGCAGTTAGCTTTGTCGGCATTACTTTTACTTCGTATTTAAGCGTTTACCTTCACAGCTCCGTTAACGGCCTGGTAACCCTTTTTCTCATTTTATGAAATTACTTCATAATAACCTTCATATTAAATGCTTCCAAGTTGATGAAACAAGAAAGCGACTATTCTGTTATCCTCCAGTGGATGGTATATGAGCAACGTGTGGGAGAAAAGCAGATAGTCGCCGTTGGCAACACCTTACGTGAAGCTCATAAACGTCAGTGAGGAGTAAGCAGTGTAGTATCACGGCCCGCGTCATAAGTAAACATAAATAGCCACATCTGCTAGGCTAATTTAATCCAGAAGTTGCAGGTGCTCTCAGAGTGATCAAAACTATGGGAGCTTTCACAAGGTAAAATCAGTTTGAATTTTGATTAAATTACTTTTACTTAATTGTTTGCCAAACTCCGGTAATTAATAACCCCAGTTTAGGTCTAAATGTTAATTCTTTACATCAAAGTATACATCTACTTGTGTCAAGGGAATAGAGCTTAAAAATATTCTATTTAACACAACATGCTAAAATAGTGTGTTCGCGCACAGTAATCACGAAATCCGTCGAAGTTCACCAGTGAAAGTTACTGAGTAACTTTCGCACGCCACACCCAAGAAAATGGGTGTCATTCAATCCGGAGGCAGTCTACATGGTTGACTTGCGTGTATACCTGAGCACGAAGCCTGACACAGCACTGTTCGTCACCTTTCCTCTGCCGGTGGGCACGCGATCGGATGCGTGAGTGTATGTGGGTTTGCAGATCCGCCCGTCTTTCAATCTGACACTTGGCACACGGTTTGCCAACTAATGCAATTATACTGACACTCATGTGCATATAACCATCAGTCTGACACCTTTGGAGCCTAGAGCTAAGCAGTCGTTAGCAGATGAGGCGATTACAGCGAACCTCCAGACGTGTACGCTTATCACCAATACCCTTTTGCACATTAATTATTCAGTCGCAGTAAGAGTGACGTGCTCCATTGCGAATACAATGGTGAAACCCTCACACAGTTTCGACCATCTTGCGAGTATGACGTGTAAAATTGAATGGTCTCACTGTTTGGTAGCACATTTTTCTGTGGAATTAGGAAGCATAGCATTTATGAGGGCCATGAGCTCAAATGTCATGCTGCGATCAACCAAAAGCCACGATCGATTTCATTGATTTTTATCTGGATGATGTCAGTTAAAAGCGCCCTGTCAAAAGCTAAAGTTTTTGCTGACAGCAAATATTATATGCTGGGAGATGTATATTTCAACTATTTCACATGCTTTATTATTGATTATTGGCTATTGATTGCCAGTCCTCCTATGTACACATACAAAAACCTAATCTATCCTCCTTACTTAGTCTCATTTCCATGTAGACTGAGGGCTATTTTTACACGGCATCTTAAAAAGGCTACAACATAGGCGCTTGCAGGAGTTTCGAGATGAGATTGAGAGGGATTTTGGGCAAGTGATCCCTTTATTGGTGGGAAACAACTAAAACGAGTACGATTAATTACTAACATAGACTTTTGTTCCATACTTATGTATTTAAAACTCCATTGGCAATTTAGGTCAATTCCTTTAAAAAGCAGTCTTTTAATTTGTGGAATAAAATGCCAGATGTGATTTTTCTAATTACACAAAAACACCGCAATTCAAACTTGCAGTAATTTTCCGAGTTCCCAGAATTCGCCCTTGTTGGTATAGCATTTTTTCTGAAGTAAGAATAAGCAATAGACTCCAGTCACAACTTAAGCAATTGATCATCATTATTCAATCGTTTATTCGCGTTGACGACCTTTAGTTTGCCACGTATTTAAAGCCATCCTGAAATTGCATTAACGCGTCAAGTCAGTTTTAAAAAAAACCACATAGGATATAATCAAACGGTAAAATAACACTAACAATTATATCATACAGTGTTCTGATCTCAAAGCTGAATAAAATTCGGTGTAGTCAAATTAGCCGCCTTGGTAGTGTACAATAAACCCATCGAAGAACTTATGCCGGCACCATAGACACGTATCTTGATCACAGATTCTTACATGCCACATTTATTATAAAAAGATGTAGTTGCACTCTTTTTTAGAATAACACACTACAAAGTAAACTTTTTTGAGAGATCTATGGATTCTGCATGGTTGTTAGGTCTTTTTGCGTCATGAACTTCTACACAAACACACGTTGAGTGAGTAGTAGGGTGCTAATCATCCCGTTGAGTTCTGATGTGAGTTTACTTGTGAAGTCGGGATTCGTGAACCCAATTTGTGCATTCCCTTAGAATAAACCTTAGCCTTTCAGCGGTGCTGTTTCTCGTGTGATAATAAAAGAACAATAATTAATAAATCTAACTTGCCCATTAGAGAGGCGGAATTTCCGTTGATCGTTATTTCCGACAGTGAGAATGAAAATAGATTAGGACAACCTCATGCAGTAAAAGAGTTGGTGTTCATTATTTTGGTCATTCAGTAACTAACTAATTACTCAAGTTTGGGGGTTAGAAGATCTGTGCACTTGTCCAGTTGTAAACAATATGCTTTAGCGTTACGGAATAATAAAGTTACTCTGTTTTGGTTTCACACTTCACCGCCATCAAAGAAGAATAGAACAAATTGATACATATTTATTTGAGCATTACAGGATTTTACTTGATGGTTTTCTAATCTCGAGTGGCGGCGCCAGAGCCACTAAGCGATTACTTGAAACTTCGCTCTAACGCTAAGCCTAGGGAACAATGTTAGTGCCGTCCCTACCGCGCTATTTTAAATTAAACGAATATGATGGAATGAGCCACAATTAAGGGGTGGAAAACTTGACTGCAGTGCAGGGGAACGACTGAATAGCCGGTTCCAACCTTCGTATTTAAAGGAATGAAGTAACGCCAGCTCTGTCCGGGAAGTTTGAAATTTTGTTAATGGCCACAGAACGGCAGAAGTAGGCAGCAAGTACTTATCGTTATGTCGTTTTTACCGCAAGGAATTTGCTGTCGCGAAGTAAGCACGCCGAAGCGTCCCTACTGTTTAGGCAGTTCAAATGTTGGCTTGTCTCTTTGAAATGCATCAAATCAACATGACTTGGAAAGTGGTCGAGACTTTATACTAAAATTTCCTCTTCTGTTAAACTGCTTTTAGATTTTCCCTTACCCCAAATTGGGCGGCTTTAGAAAAAAACAGTGGATTCAATGAGCTTAGTAAGTTTGGTCTTTGGACAGCAAAACAAGTGAAAAAATATCTGTTGTGTTTAAGAATATGACAAGGCGTAAAATAACTTAGCCCAATAAGCTAGGGAAAATGGTTGTTTGATTGCGTAAATTAAAGCCTAAATCACATGAAAGCTGCCATTTCAATTATTAATAGTTTTGGGCTAAGGATAACTCACATGGGAGTTTCTGTGCTACATGTCAACTGAGAAAGACAGGTGGAGATGCGGCATACACACTGTGCAAGGCATTACCTTTAACCCAATTAAAATTTCCCACTTTACCTACACAGAGCCAGTACGCACTGCCTCACGCAAAAGTGGTGCGGTGTCGAAACCCGTTCCCAATCCGTGGCAGGGGCGTCACGTATCCCTCGCCGGTGAATGGGAGTCTCTTCAACTGAACCACCTTCACCTCACATTTCATAATCATTATGCCTCGTTCGTAACATGGCACCTCACTGTCGAGTGCGACCAGATAAAGACCTTGAGCATTACTAGCACTCATTCCACAAGGCTAAACAGTTCCAACATTTTGGAGGAACACTTGACAGGTCTCAAAAGCTTGTGCTACAAGCCCATCGTAGGACCAAAAAAGTTCATTGTGTGCGTAGAGGAATTATCCAAAAGAAGTAATATGGGATAGAATCTTGCTGTTGTGTTACGACGTCCTGCTTTCTAATTTGCCTTTAACTCTCATTCCTCTTCACGCCGAGTCGACTTTTACGCCCACACTACCCTTACTTTGATAGTAAAAGTGATTTGGCGGCGAAGGAAACCGAGAGAGAAGCAATTGATGTGGCGTAAGCAACTTATGCCCGTGAGATTCGAACCTTATTTGTAGAGACATCTTATACGGCAGTAGTTAATGCAAGCCTTTAAATTCCCTTTTGAAAACATTTTCCTTCCCCTCCAACAGCTCCAAAACACCAAATTTGCCTGTGCTAGTGCAATAAGCCCCAATCAACCAATTTCAATGAGGCTTTAGATGTTGTACTACGGCTTTGACGCATGTACCGAAAAGAAGGAAGAAAAAGGAGTAACCTTCTCATACAAGTCGCCAATTATCCTACTCTGGTTAAATGGTTCCGACAGTCATGTTTGCAGGTGCTGATTACATTCTTCGCTTAATGCTGTTTGTGAAATACGTTCCATAACCCCTTAATCACTATTTTTATCTAAGGCATTATTTTTTTAACGTAATAGATGGGTTTTTGAGACAATGATGTGCCTCTTAGTCTGAGTATAACCCAAACCCCCCACTTGGCGCAAGGACAAATTTTTTGTAAGCGGGCCACTGCCCTATACTCTGAAGGAAAACCCTGATTGATTTTTACTCCCCAATTTCTAATGTCCCAAATGGCATCTAATAGTTGGAGCACAACTGTTTTGTATTCTCGGGGTACCCTGGAAGGAAGTGGATGAGCATTTAATCGGGTGCTAAGCTCAAGGTGTCCTACAGGTTGCTATGGCAGCGATGTTGGTGGCCGACCTGTGCATGCACAGGGTGTGGCCTCAGAAGTCGAAGGCGGCGGCAACGGCGGAGGGGCGTTCGCGAGGGCACGCACACTTCAACCAAATCCTCACACGCAATTGGTGCGCTCGCGTCAGTGACTCAGACGAGCACGCACGCGCGCACGGAGATGCACGGAGTGCCTTCGCCTTCGCATTGCGCCAGCCCCGGTCTCAGAGCGACAGTGTCATCGGTCCATCATGCCATTCTTCAAGTTCATGTTGATAGTTTTCTGGCTTGTGGGGACGTGGACACAAACTACACCCACAATGACTTTGCAGATGATCCTTGAGTCCACTCCTGACCTTTCTATGGTAAGCCTGTTCATCTGCCCACGTGTAGTATCACAAAAGTGAATTCATTGTTCGAAATACAGGAAGGAAGCGGTGTTTTTGTGTTGGGGTGCCTTTACGCAGTCGTAGCTTTCTGCTACGTAAATCTACTATGTAATTAAATGGTGTCTCTAGTCTTCTACTTTTAAGGATCGTAGACAAAACCGAAGTCTATGTGCTTTTAGGGGTGATAAACTTGACTGATTAATGCAGTCCTAATGTTGCGAAAGTGTGTCACCAATGGAATTGCTTTCGTCTCTTATAAAATCGAAAAATTTGATCCAAATATCAGTTTGTTGGAACTATTCTCTTAACTAGTGTAATCAAAGTTTAAAAACAAATCTTATGGACACCTTTGGTGTGTCGAAATTTAGGTGTCTTTCGAAAATAAGAAAGAGCTCAAATAGCTAATCGATTTAGAGAAACTAAATCGTGAGTCCAGTTTAGACACCCAACAAAACTGCAGCAAGGGCTTTTTACATAGCAACTAATGGAATCATAAAACAGAAGCAGGAGGCGTAGGCATCTTCGACTTTACATATTTTGCCAATGTTCATGACGTTGGCTTGCCTATTGGCACGAAGAAATGACTTTTCCCACCCAAAGAGTACTGACATGCTTAACTCCTAAAATGGGGAACTAAACTCGCGGTGGATTTAATTTGTTCTCCCTAAAATCTACAGAGTAAAATCTGTTCTTCGCTGCCCTTTAGTTTTGGGCGCATCTGCTGGATTCGCGGATAACTGCAATAAACAGTTCAAAGTGTACAGACGCGGGCCAATGCCTTACCGTCCTGGCTCCCAGCAACACCGCCTGGAACCTACGTGCGGCCAGTCTCTCCTGGCCAACTCTTTCAATTGAAAAGAAACAGAAAATTATCTTTGGGATGTACCTTGAGAGTGCGTATTGAGAATTGGAGCACGGATTTCCTATCACCAGTTCTAAAAACAGAATACTATGCCGCGCTTATGATTCAGCTGTTTGGTATAGGTTAAAAATAGCTTATTTTTATTAATTTAAATAGCCCTAGCCCAACTCTTGGTGTTTAGTAAGGCAGCAGAGTGAAATAACTCAAATTTTACCATCATAGTGCAATTTCACTTTATTTTTTGTTCGTCCTCGTGTACCAGAAAGGATGCACACTCAATTACAGAAACAAAAAGTCAGTATGGTATGCAACTGAAACATTTTCCCAATGAAAGTATTGTAAGTCTCGATGGAAAAAAAACAAAATTTTGCCCCTTTATTTTTAAAACACCATAAATTATCCTCTTGTTCCTGATTAAAAGCTAGAAATAGATATTTATGGGAAGTGTAAGTTTTCAGTTTAAAATATGAATACGCTCCCTCGCACTTGATTGCCAACACAATCAAATATTCTGCTTCCTCGCTAATTGGTGAAGGCCCAAAGTCGGGTTCAATTCCATCGAAATTGTCCACACAGAACTGGCAAACTGCTGGAGTAGCATTGCCGTTAATTGATGTCGGATTTGGCAAGGGAGCGCTCTACAATGAAATAGTTGGTCCGCGCTACGCATTCTCGTTTGTGAGTTGGTCATTTGAATGGTCTGGAGCCGATCACTTCTGGCTCAGTTGTTCATTTTGTGCTCTTTGCAGTCAGGCACCCCAGCAGCGTACTTCATCAATGATGCTAAGGTGGTGGGAGCAGATGTGGATGCTACGAATGGAATGATTCAAATCATGGACAGAGTCGTAAACTATCCTTATGAGTCCATGGACTTTTTCCAGTACCTGAGTCAGGCGCAGGATTTAACGTATGTGTGGTGAAATCAATTATATGCAATACATTTTCAATGTTACCCGCAATGAATGCGACCATCATCCATTGCATCGCACTTTATACTTTAGGAAAATGCTCACATTGTGGAACATGCTTAGAGTAACGGGAACACCTCTTTACACTCAACTTACCAACCAGATTTACATGGGCAAGAATCTTTACGCAACGTACTTTGTGGTCCCCGATTCTGTCTGGAATCAACTTCCACCAAAGACGTATCAGGACCTTCTAAACAACGAGACACTTATGATAAAGGTACGACTTTCTCAAGGAGCAGTGAGAAAGCCTTCGATAGTACCACAAAAGGTGTGGCATAATTTTTCTCATGTACATCCGATAGTTTAGATAAGGTCTAAAATTATCTTAAAGTTCTGTAGGCAAAAATAACTCGGAATAGTTTAAAATCAAGGGTTTATTATCCACTTCAGACACTTTCGATCTTTTAAACAGGTGTTGGCTAATCACTACGCTCCAAATCAACTCTTCTATCCGAGATGGGTCAAAGATTCGAGTGGCAAAACGATTAACTTCTTTGTCGGTTTTCCCAACGATCCACTTCCAGAAGCCGTAAACACTCAAGCCCTCACACCTGGCAAAATGTCCGGCTCCGCTGACGACAGTGAGTACACAAAAATTCTCCATCCCTCCGGTTTCCCCGTGACAGTTCATTCGCCAATTGTGGTGCTCCATTACGTCACTCATTCTGAATGGATTGCCAGACCCCAAATTCGGATTTTTTACGTCAGCAATATTTCACAAACATACTTTGCAAATACTTTCGGGCTAAATTCAAATAATTTTTAAGTTGCTAAGTTTAAAAACTCTTGAAGACAAAAGTAGAATGCATATATTCAGCAAACAGAAAGAGATTGAGGCTACTGGCATGTCTCGGAGGCCAGCCCACCCGGCACTGGCAATATGGCCACCCGGTTGACAGCAGCATTACACCCTAGTCGTGGAAATCGCTTGTAACTCAGCCAAAAGCCTCAATTTTTTGTTCTTCATTTCGAGAATCTCGATGACTTACTGGTTAATTCACGGTTCAGTGGAATTAGGAGGGCGCTCCAATCTCGTTAAGTAGCTGGCAATTGTAGGTGAGGAACAGTTTTAAACCCTAAGTACCTTTAAAAATAAAATGAACTGCTAAAAATACATTTGACGGATGGAAAGATAGCTCTCACTGAATGACAGGTCAGATATGCATTATTCAATCACCAAAAAACTCTTCTTGCGTACTGCTAGGCGCATTGACGATAACACTACAAAGCTCCTACGCCAAGACGTTGGGTTCAGCTGTAGTGTTGAGGAACGCCGTGCTCATACCCGTTTCTGCGCCGCTCGGTTATCTGCCCGAATCCACACAGGACGCTTTGGCTCGTCTCTCGCCGTAGGTCGTCATAGACATCTTCAGCACTGAAACATTTGTGTCTCCTTGCTTGAAAGCACCCAGCTCTATCTATTGAATGATATTGGAGACCATTTGGAAAGGATTAGAGTTTAGCCACCTACAAAATGCTGTTGCTCGGATGCTCCGCTCACCTGTTTGTGAGCGTTTAGCACATTACTTGTTACTGAACTGATTCCCATATAATAGAATTTTAAGTTTTGATAACATATTAAAGGGTAATCAGAAAGTAAGGAAAGATGAAAATTGCTTATTTAAAAGTGCAACCTCTTCGTTTTGCTTAATGTCTCCGCTAAAGCGTTCCATCAATAAAGAGTGATCCACTCACTTCCACCTCCCATAGCCCTGCATTCTTTTAGTGGTAATCGCAGTTCGAAGTTATGGGCGTATAAAATAGCAAGCCTCCTCAATACGGGTGCATCGGACCAGGGCTAGAGTGTTTATTTTTGTGACTATATGGACAGCACGATTGAGGAACTTGCTCCGTACGTGCAAACACACTGTACGCGTACTTCCTGCCTGCGCATTAACTACGATTCTGATATCTGAGGGACTAAAAAATATCATTACTCTTCCGGAGCTTATTTATTTCTAGCGGGTTTTCAATAAATGTAAACTTGAAATGCTCGGTCATCTCTTTGTCTGTTAACTACTTGTTTAACAGTAAGTGGATTACTCTAGTTCGACCCAGCTAAACTCATTTCTAGCATTCATACGGCACCATATATGAAAAGTTCTGCTCCAATAAGGCGTTTGAGACTTATAACCGAGACCTCTAGCGCCAGGCGCTTTTGGATGGTCATTATTCCTGTGGATTTAAACTCCTTTGAATGGCTTTGACTTGCAGCGATTTTTACACAACACAGATTGTGTCTTCATGATATGGCCAAGAGGGAGAATCCAGAACTCAACGAGACTACAATGCCCGGGCCTTAGACGTGAAAAAGATCCAACTCAATTTCTGGCCAGAAGCCTCCGGAGGGTTTCAATAGGTGTTCTTCTCGAGCTGTAAATAGCTTCAGCAACTTGCGTTTTCTAAAATTTGTCCGATGTTCCATGAACCTCCTACATTTGTTATTCTCATGGATAGCTTATGTGCAACAAAGTGATAAATCAAGCCACTTACCACTATTGGCTGCGACTGCTGCCTACAGCGTTTCCTCCTCAAAGGATTATTGCGGCAAACGATTTTATTTGAAAATATGGCCACAGTAAATCAAAAGTTGCAGCATTAAGCTTTATTCCATTTGCACTCTCACATTAGTTGAAAATCTCTTTCTCTTCACCTAATTTTGATACTCCGATGCTCTTTTTTGCACCAAAATATCAGGACATTTCTTCGTGTATGTACTTTGGACACTGCGTGCAACGCGATTCTGCAGTCGACTGCGGAAAAGACCGTCTTTGCACCAATTGACTGGACCTCGTTCAACGCGCTTCCGGCAGCTAACCAGGTGGGAAGCTATGAATTCCCGCTTCAATATAGTCGGGTGTTAACATAGAGTCGGACTACCTTGCCCTTCAAGTTCTATGTGCGCCCCATTTTGTGTTAGCGTAGTGCTTCCAGGAGTTTTGATAGCAATTTATTTTCAATATATATTTTCTGAAGAATGATAAGGAATAGTTATTATTACTTATTGGTTTATTTCTGGGCTTATTCTTGCATGGTTCAATCACAATTTTCGTTCGTCATGTCTTTGAAATTCGTATCGAACAACTTCAGTCCTAAAGAATGGGACCTACTTCATATTCATACACTGCACAATTTTTCACAAAATCACAATGTTCTTTTCTTAAACTTTAGAGTGAATATTTGAAACTGATGATTATCCCCGAGAGAATTCTTCGGCCACAAATGATTACTGATAAATATGTCACAGTGGGAAGCATTCCAGATGCAATTCGCTTTCGAACAAGAAACAGTGGTATGTTTTATGCTCGGTTTTCTCATGCACAGCAAAGCTTGGCATAGAGTGAACAATTTAATGCAAATGAGCTGCACTGGGTTACCGAAATGCACGCAGTAACCAGGACACTGCATGGTTTTCCGGTGCAGCACCATCTCCACCGGATGTGTGCATGTCATAATCCAGTGAAGCTCCGCCTTTTGGCAACATTGCGTGCAGTACCTTCGCCACCTTTTTGGTGGTTGGGACCTTAAAGCTTGGACTTTACTGAGTTCTGCTAAATGGATTATCAACACATTATTAACAAATTTCCAGTACACATATTGGGGCAAAGAAACCCACTTCCCCAATTATGCCCCTGAAGTACTCGGAATTTATAGCCTCAGCTAAGTCAGTGGATAGGGTATCTCTCAGTTTTGGCTTCCTTGTACATAGTCTTCATTTTATAATACCAAGTCGGATGGTCGGTGATTAGTTAATGCTCCATATATGGAGTTCTCAACCAGCACCTCTCACCTGTCATCATGAAAATGAAAACGGGTGTTAAAATTATCTGATTTAAATTAAGGCTAGTAAAAAAAGAAGCAAACTTCCGCTTAAATGGCAGCTAATCTGATGTCTCTGCTAAATGAAAAAAATATTAAGATTCTTCCAAATTTCGTGAAATATTTAGGCATTCTTAGGTATTTATTTCAAACAGGCTGTAACAATACTTGACATACCTTGAGTGTATTATCACACTCTGTGGAATGAAAAGGATGGCCAAATATTAGTTTGCCCACTCGACCTCCACCTGACCTGTAGACTCCTTTTCGCCCCCCAAAAGCGTTGAACGTGGAAGCACGGACTTCAGGTAACGGTTACGTGCCCGTGGCTCTCGCCAACTCAGAGAGTTCCGGTTCGGACGGAGTAGTTTACCTCGTGACTGGCGTGCCGGGACTGCCCACACAGACGGTGCGAAATTTTCTCGGTGGCGATTCGACATTTAAGTACACTCATTTTCTCTCCCTCGCATATTACATCCTCTGACTGAATTGATGCCAAATTTTCCTTTTGTGTTTTTCCTAAGAAACTACGTCAACACGGGAATCCTCGACCAGCAAATCAAAGGTGGTCCCTACACGTTCTTCGCAGCCGACAATAGTGCACTCGATGCCATGCGAGCGGATGCGAATTTGGGGGCAAAAATTTACGACAACGTTGAAAGGCGCATTTATGTAAGTCAACTTACCGCTTCACTAGGCTAATTTTAGTCATTTTCGATTACACAAAGTTCGGTTTTTCCCATAACCTTGTTAAGCTTTCCGGATTATTGTAATATTACCAAGGCAGCATTAATTTAGAAAAGAATAGCGCTTAAAAATAGGAGGCATAAGATGTTAGTTATTTGTGATGTAGTTTGCTGAATAGCCTAGATGCGGGCTCATGGTCGCATCACCATTGCAGGTACTCCGCCGCTCCATCTTTCCGATGCAATTATTACTGAACGAATTAAAAACGTCAGTGTTGTATGATGTTGCCACGGCTAACAATGCCTTCACTCTGGAGTACGTCCGCTTCGCTATGCAGGCCGATGGCGGACAGAACAGTACGGTAGCTTGCACCTCTTAATATCCACATACTAAATTGCATCACGTGGTCGCCAAAATGCAGCACTTAATCTCACAATTCCAGTTTCGGCGCCCCAGGAAGTGAAAATTTAATTGACGAATGATTGGATAATGCGTACCGAATGTCATCTAAGTGAGATTTAAAGTTGTGAGTGACATTTGTCACATCACCTGTTAGCAAATGTATACCATCAGAACACTTCTGTCACAAACGATCTTATTTGTGAATGCAGTGAGACGGCATCCAAATGAGAGTGGAAGAATAAGATAGATTTTATTATACTCATTGGTTTAATGTTAGGCAAGATTAAATTTTATGCACTAAAACAAATATTTTGACTTACATCCATCAGTTCACACTTCAAGTTTTAATTGAACTGAGTGAATTAACGCTTTATTCATTAACTCGTACGTATTTGTATAATGGTATTACTTAACTCACCCAAACATCGAAATGTCCTGAAATATTGCTGAAATTTTAACATCACTTGGCAGAAAAGGTACCTTAGTGACGATTAAGGTGTCACGGTTTTAAAGCGGTCGCTCTGGTGGTTAGCCTTAAGCGTCACATTCTCAAGTGCAGTTCGTCTTCGGCCTCTTTCACGAATTATTTTTAGCGTCATACATTAAACACTCTTTAAGTATAAAGTATGTTGCTATTGAATTCCGAGACCCATGTAACGCATGACTGCAGCAGCAGGAGTCACCTCTACTTTCTTCTTTGCCTAAAGTGCTGGTATCCAGTTCCATAGATATCACTATCAGCAGTTGGTAAATTTGAATAAGTCGAGTTTCGCCCAGCCAAAATCACAAAAGTAGGCGTGTGTCTCTGTTTAAAGAGCTTGGTCCTAGACCCACTTTGCCTCAATTTTGTGCACACTCCACCGTTTTACTATGTAATGCTGGTTTTTAATGCGTTTCAGTCCGAAGGTGGTGTTTTGCTGTAGAGAGTATCACGAAGACTTGTCCAAACTTTTTTTAGTAAAAACGTATTAAAACATTTAAGCTGCAACTGTGAATGGAACTATGACGGTTTCTATGGCCGACGGCGGTTATCAGTGCACCGACGGATGGGTGTATCATGTGAACAAGGTGTTCTACGTCGAGGATGACCTCACCCGAAGCCTCTGCACCGTGCCAGCCTGTCCAAAAGCAAATTAATCAGGCTACTTCAAAGTATTAATGCATCGCGCATATGAGTTAACGACTATATTACTAGAGTCCATTTGATTTTACCCTCCCTACTTATTATTGTTTTAAGTTTGGTCCCTGTTAGTTTATGTTGATATGACACCGCCATTTAAGTCTTTGAAGAAATGAACCTGAAGGTTATTCCTCTAAGCCTAGAATCATTGCGGAGCGCTTTGTAATGCATGCCTAAACATGATTCCCAATTCAGAGCCTATTAATTTGCGGAAACTATTCATTCGAAAAGAACAGTTCAAGGTAATGGCGTCAGTGTCACCTTCTGGATTTTTTAAAATACTAGCGTATTTAAGTTTAAAGCCCTGTGATCGTACCACTCGATATTTTGCTGCATAATTATACCTTTTAAAATCGAAGCTGATGTTGCTGTGTTCAGCTGAATGAGATTGGGAGTCTTCCATGCTATCAGCCTATATTTACAAACAGAAAAATCACGGATCATCTTGGCGGTGAAAAATAAACGTTTATGCCAATGCAGATATGCAGAAAGAGTGATAAGAATTGCCTTGGTTCGCCAGACGTTGCTGCTTTCGAAGTTGGTTGAGAAGCAATTTCGCCCTGACTGTTCATCCAAGACGATGGGTTCCATAAATTGGGAAAGAATTTAGTCTCGTCTGGTTTTACTGAGATAAAGATAAGAGGCAAAAAGTTGATGCTATATTGAGTGTTAAGTCAAAGCTGTGACAAGTTCTAGTTAATGCGTATTGGCGTTGATTGAAATATTTGAATGACTTACAGTAATCTAGCCGTTTTTCTTTTTCTCCTAAAAAACAAGTAATAATTAACAATATAGTAATCTGGAGCATTATGGGTGGAATAGAATAACAGCAGATTCCACTCACGCACAAGCTCTGTGGAGCCACGCTCCATCCCGAATGGTGAATGGACCACACACGTGTACGTTCCGTAGTCGTCCAAAGTCAAATTGTAAATAGTGAGCTTCGTCCTCACTGTCATGGGGTTTGCAATTTCACGATCTAAAGTGGCACGCACAATAGCTTTACTCAACTGCTGCAGTCGACTGAAGTGGTCCTATGCAAGGCTCAAGGCTGGACATTTTTGATGGGATTTTGTGATCCCATTAAAATCCACTGGAAGTACTACAATCTAAGCGCAATAAAAATAAGCACGAAATTATAGTGGTAAAGTGGGCGATACTATCACTTTGTTGGTTTAATATGAACAGTTTAAGGGGGATCAGATGAAGCCATCGGTAGTGGAGACGGGGCTGTGATTTGCAAAGGAAATGGATGGGTGAGTCACGCGATCAAAACAGGAACTTACCCAATACTATCGTAAAGCTAAAAGTATGCCAAAACCCTGCGCGTGGGCAGTAGCAATGGGATAGCCCTTACTCACCCTACTTTGGTATAGCTTATGTCTTGAAGTTGGGTCTTTACACGGGCCCTCAGTTTCTCGAATGGCGATGACTGGAACTACTGGAGGGAAAAGCTATTTCATGGCAAGTCAGAGTAACTCATGACTTGACATTTTAGCGTGGCTAATATCAGTTGCATTTGTAAGACTTCACTGTTACCTGATACGACGCAGTACTTATCACCGGACAGCGTGAAGAAGCAGTCACCGTTGACGCTGCGAATGGGTTTGTGGTCGAACTCCCAGTAAAGGCTGTATATAGGGTTGCCGACCACAGTAGCAAAAATCGTTGTGCTTTGGTAGGGCTTCCTGTAGATTATCTCAGTACTCATTTTCACCACAGGACGAACTAAAATAGCAGAGGAAATTGGAACAGTGTAGCAGACGCTTTAATGGCTGTTATGTCATCAGGATCGACGGCACTTAAATTACATGCTTATCGTTGGGGTGTTTTGGGAAGAAATTATGGGCAAGTTTAGTTTGGATTGTTTGACTTATCAAAGATTAAAGGTTGCTGAAAAGTCACACTATCATGGTCTGAAGTGAGATGGGAGTAATGTCGAACATACCGCTTTTCCAAGACTTTAACACCTGAAGTAATTCGCGTCCAGTTTGTGTGATACAGTCACCCAAACATTGAGTTGCTCCTCTGAATAAATTCCATTAAGGCGCAATATTAAACTTTTGGATTCGTTTCACCTTCAATCGAATTGGCTACTTCTGGAAGCTTGATTATTTGTAACGCGTGGCTACTGTTTACGGACTCGAGTTTTCATTCTACTGGAATTCGCTCTGTCTGTATTTGTTGACGGTAGTTTGTTAAGTAAGAACGGTGGAATGTCGATTGTGATTGCTCAAGTTTTTTTTGTGATTTTAAATGTATTTATTAGGCACAAGCTTTAGTTATAACTCACAATAGACATCTAAATGGATGTTCCGGGAAACCTTTCCTTCAATACCATTGTAGGCAACGCACGTGAATACTCCACGAAGATCTCTTGTTACATTTGATATTATTAGCGCACTGATAGATAGAAGGAATCCTGCAATTAAAACGGACAATTCAACAACAGCCTTATAAAATTGTATCAGACAAATGCACATCATTAAAGTATTTCGCATATTATTTGCTAAATTTTTTTGACGCTACATTAAATTTATTTGGACAAATACGGATTTAAAGTATCCTACTTAAGCAGTCTGAAATAGCAAAAATGGGAGTGAATGAAGATGACGATCGGCTTCCTTTACGCAATAATGAAACTCTTGGGTCTTAGCACCGGAAACATTTGACATCGGGACACAATCGCGTGGAACCTAAACTAAATCGCGGTGAGATTTTTGCCGCCCTGAGTAGATTGCGAGTTTGTTTTGATTTTTACCGTGGCAATTGGGTAAAACATACGTGGCTGATCCTTTGCGGTAATGATTCGTCGTGCCTTTCCATCGGTTGTGCTCATGTACCACTTGATTGTCGGTGCAGGAACACCGGATACGTTGCATATCAGTTTTTGAGTTAATCCCTCGCGGACAACGACTCGGGTATTCGAGGACCCATTTGGATTTATAAATGATGGAACTGCAATAGGAGTGTGGCCCTTAGGCGCTCTTGGTGAAAGGCATAAATTATCCTCTATAGGCCAATCAGTCTTTTCACCTAATGTTGAGCGCATCAAATTGTCAAGCATAATCTTCTTATTTGAAGTCAAATTTGATAATTTATTGCTAAAATTTTAATATTTTTTGGGCGGAATAACTTACTAAGTACTTTTAAATAGACGTGTTTTTCATGGACAAGTTTTTCACCTCTGTAAAGGCATATATATTCGCCTTCATCATTGGGCGTCACTTGCTCAATTCTCAAGTCCATCTTAAACTCATTGAAGTCGGCCATCACGACATGGTAGCGTTTGTCTTGACTTATTCGTCGATAGTTGAACGTCAAGTAAGTTGGCTCCTCCAACCGACGCCAGATAAACTAAAATTATGCGTACATCATTGCCGTTTATTGGGAATATTGGTTTCAGGCTATTGGACGTGTCGCTAACCAACTCCTTAGGCAGAGATCATTTTCTGATCCGCAAGTGTATTGTCCTGTCCTACCAAACAACAATGAGCTCTGAGTGCTTTTGAAATAGGAAACTCCTTTACAGATGGATGATAAAGTTTAGAACAGATTTGTAACAATTTACTATTTAATGAAATACAGGCAGGTTCATTTCTAATGACTCGCTATCCGTCGAATTGCGGTTACTGATCGTACAACTCATCTTTCATCCTTTGAGCAACCGCAGTGGTCAAAAGTCAATTTCGATTTGGTGTAATTGGTAATTGCTACCTCTCAAATCAAACTAAATTCATGATGGATCATTTATACCTTTGAGTAAATCCTTTTTTTGAACAACGATTTAGAGGAACGCACCAAAGTATCTTGCAACCCACTTTGGTGCTTTGACGCAAGCTCGCTCCCCCCAAATCCTTACTTGCATTTCGTATCAACACATCTACATCATAATTGCTTGGTACTTCGATACACCTCTACAAAAACGCATACAGTTTCATCTTCAAGCCTAGCATTAACTGTCTTTTTGACCTATCAGCATATCTCACTTGTAAGAAGCATCAATTGGACTTCGGTCCTGAGATGCAAGGCTACAAACATTACACTTTCCTCTTTGACTATGGCATTTCCATGTTTTTGGTCACCGCACTGTATACTGCATTTTACCTAAATGTGTCCATTTCACCTCCACTTGGCTCTGAGTTTAAACTAGCTAAGAGAATTTTCGGATTGTCAAAAACTGGGTTCTTGAAGCCAACCAGCAAGTCTTTAATGTGTCAGGTTTCAATAATAATTTCGGAAATTAGTTTTATGCCATTCATGCATGATTTGTTCCTAAAAACATAAATAGACTACGGTGCAGACAAGAGGCAAGTTACCTTTATGCCATTATGTCCATCTGTGTTGGAAAAGTTCTTATCAGGTCTGCAGCGAAGAACTGTCGAGGTGTTGATTACCGCCAGAACCACATCGCTGAGTCTACGCTCAACTTTCAGGGCCTCTTTGATGCTATCAAATGTGGTTTTATCATACAGAGATTGAGTTTTGTTCTCCTCCAGCATCCCCTCCCTCCCAACTTTTTTAATTGTTGCTTCAGCATTTTCTAGGAAACAATGAGCACGGTTAGCTGAGAACAATCGATTCCAGTTCTTCGGTCGCACTGAATGATTCTAGCAGGATTCATCAACTACCGTCTGCACGTACTTGTTTAGTTTAAAATATGCGTGAATAGTAATCCTTCCTTTCATTCAAAACGGAACCTGCGGTCTCGTGTAATCACGGGGACTGCAATAATCTAATTCAACAAGAATAGACTATTGTGCATAATGATAATGGCTTGTAAGGCGGGCTTTGAGTCTTACCGATGGTATCGACGTCCCCACCCTGAGTGGCTGTAAAGTGATCGTTGACACTCAGCAGCACCAAGAGGAAGCGCAGAAGCATCCGCATTTCTGTGATCACTGCGCTATTTGTGTGGTGAGCAGCCTCCTGATCGAGCCATAGCAATGAAGCTATTGGTCCGTTTTGCAATGGTTATCTTTCCTAAGATTTTCTATGCGAGGTTATTGGCATGCAATTACCCTGTGTCATCGCGGGATTTAAGTGTTAGATGATGGTGGTATCCATTTGTTTATTGGTGGATTAACGGGATAATGGACGACTGTAGAGGAGGATAATCCAGGCTTTAAGTCGAAACTGCAGACTTGTGAAAACTTAATGGGTTAGATTCAACAGTCCCTACGCAGATTGCTGCCGCGCAGGTCAAGTTTATTACCGTAGGCAATGTGAGGTGCTGCTTTTTCATTTCCCTTCCTATTTGAAAAAAATGCCTATTTATAAAAGGACTGGAAACGAGCCTTGCCAATTCTGAGCTTTGTGAATCCATTCAAAGCAGATTTTTGGCTTGATAAACACGTATTAGTTAGTCAGCAACATCTTAGACTGCCATCGTGAGAGATTGATGTCCTCTCTGGCAAAATTCGTATACAAATTTCTTCAAAATAGGCCAGTATTTAACGTCTCGTGCATATTCTCTTGGGAAGAAAACAAACTCAAAGTGCCATTTAGGTCAGTTTGATGCTTTGGTTAAAAATATCTAGAAAGCTGAGTTTTTTAAGTAGTGTGACAAACTCCAAATCTCCACTGCGTCTGCCTTTCAATTTGTTCCATTGATTAGATCAGCGTTAAGGTGAGGTCATTTTAAATTCTTTTTAATAAAACCTAAGCATTTAGACAGGGTATTAAGATTCATCACTGTGAGCCATGAGGAAAATCCCTATAAAGTGCACTTTATCAAAATTATTGACCTCTCAACAATAACGAACGTAAAGGATTTTTGGCACTTAAGTCATTAACCAGCAGGCGTTGAAGTAACAAAATGACTCGAAGGTAATGCTGACTAGGGGTTTTCCAACAACAGTGCCGTCCGTTCTATACGGAGTCTGTAATATCGCCATCTCGCCTGTGCCAAGTGGTCTACGCTGGCAGCTTCTATTCCTTTGCATTCGCTAAATGATACATTCATTCTGCCCAAGTATTATCCTTTCCTTTATCTTTGATAAAGTCTCGAGATACCACAGAGTCAAAGTGTATTTGTGCGTTTATCGTACTCAGTCAACCAGATGTTTTGTTTTCTGGAATTGTCTGCGCAGACACTTCAGTCTCCGCGGACGTAAAGGTCGGGCTAGTCATAGGCATCCAAGGAGGAGGGACGACTCGAACACGCTTAAATTGTAACATCCCTCTAACAGTCACCACCATATAAAGCATAGCCACGGAGAGAGAAGTCGGCGCTAAGCCTAGCGCAAAGCATTTAAAATATTTTAAGTATTTAGAAATGGGAACAAACTAAACGAAGATTTCCCTATTTTAGCAATTTTCAATACTGCCTCTGTGGCATCAAAGCCTCGATAATTCTTAAAAAATTAAGTATGATCAAGGCGTTTTTAATTTAATAAGGAGTTTTAAACAAGTAATAAGTGGGACAAACTGCGTTGCAGTGTCCGCTTTCGAATTTACATTTTAGCCTTAAAATTACAAAAAAATCTTGAGAAAAATTCCTTTTAATGGTAATAAATGAGATAATAGAGTGTGAATAAATAAGTAATAATTTGCGACTAGGACTAAAATTAATAATTACAATACCTAACATATTTGTGCCTAACACGTAATTTAACGGAAAGACAATTATCACAGCTGCTCGGAACTTTCTGGGAAAAAAAGTAGCCTGTATTATTAGGGCTGGAAACATATCCAATGTGCAAAAAGTTGACTGCGACTGCAAAAATGGCCTAGGGACGATGCTCACCCAACTGTGGCAATATGGCCATTCATGTCCAAAATCAAAACAAGTTATTACAATTGATGTAACTAAGATTTTCTGTGTATTTAACTCTCGATTCTAGCGAATAAGACTTTTGGACATTTCTTCACAAGGCCTTTACTTAATAGGTGGATCTGCGAGCTAAGAGAGTAGCCCCTTGCTCTTCTGCTAGTCAATTGTGTGCATTTTTTGCTCCATCAACTTTAAGGAAATCTCAAAGCGTAACATTTTCGTGAAAATCGGTATTCATATACGCAATGCGCGAAGCTAATCTAAACGCTAGAAAGTGTTCTCACTTCATTTTTATAAAATGCGCAAACAAAAGTAGATCGCTGACAAAAGTCAACTTTGCTTTAATTCGTTATCTGGCACGTTTTATGGTAAAACATTTTTGGTAGCCTAGTTAACTTCATACAAGATTAAAACACTTCTTTAATCCATTTTGTTTAAGTTCATTGAAGTTTACTTTTCAAATATGTATTACGTTCTCGTGAGAAATGCAAGTTAATAAGAATTCGCAGCATACGGGCTTCATGTATGGACCTTACGTAGCTTCCTAAATAAGTTCTAATTTGAACAACAATGTTTTGCTCCCTTCTTGCGAAATATTTATCTGACATTAATAATCGTCTTTGTACATACTATAGCATCTGCTGTGGGATCAGGCTGTGGAACTATCGAGTTCGAATAAGATTATATATTTTTATTTCGATTTTATCTGTAATGACTAGTTGGTTAATTGGTAGCTTCAATAAATTTAGTTGTATGTTTTTTTTGTTGGGAATTGTCATCGTCTATGGACAAACACTTTTAGGCCATTGCCACAAGGATGGGCCCGCCGACAGGCAAAAAGTTCAAAAAATTTTGCAAAACCTTATAGAAGCAGTTGGACTTTATTTGGTACAGAAAAGTGCTACAAGGATGTTAAACGTGCTTCGCAAACCGTACTGTATAGCAATTTAAATAGCAATTCCCTAACACAGGTGTGCTATTGCTGCATGATTATTCATTTTTATGCTAATTGTTGCATGAAAACATTTCTTTTTTATAAACGTATTCTAATGAGTAAAAGTATTTTGGGCGAACTCGGGCTTTGCTCTTCATTTAAATCCGTTTGCACCTAATTTGCCTTATTTTATTTTCATAAGTATTTTCTATTCTTTGAGGAAGTCAGACAACCTGATCATGTGTTTTACATGATTAAGATCATTCTGTCATTTATAGAAATTGTTTTTTGTACTATTTATAATTTGTTTGCACTTTTAGCCTTCAGAACATTTGCATCCTCCTTTGCTTTATGCAAATAAGCAAATTAATCGGAAAAGGTATGTTTGTTCCTTTTTTGGCACACATTTTAATTAACAAAAAACCAAATCACATTAAGGAATATGTCCAAACACATTTTTCTCATTCTGATAAGCAATTTTTTTTTTAAACACTCTTGCCCTTCATTCTTCATTATAATGTCAGATACCTAGTACTTTCTTGAAATGGTGAGTGCCATTAACTGCGTTTTTCAGTACTGGTATTTTTTTTAGACCAAGGGTTGAAGATACTGTCAATGATATTATTCGACAGGCAAATCATAAGTAGGTTACTCTTTCATCATATTTATTTACTTGACCTCCTTTATTTTTTTAATAATTAAAATCCCACCAAACCCCATTCATTTATTTTTGGGCTTTAAGAAAATAACTTTCTCAAAATATAGCTTTTGAAAAAGCTGGTTTGTTGGCAAGATTCTATGATTTATCTTGTCAGTGCTTATTATGATGCACAGCTGTCCCGAGTCGTGTTGGTGCTTCTGTTTTGGCAACTTCGTTCCAGACGGAGCGCCAACTACTTACAATTGCTTTTTGAAGTAATCCATGCATTAGCATGAGGAATGTTTATTATGCCCACGTAATTAATTCCAGCCACTTTTCGCTTGTGCCTTAAGCAAAGTTTTTAAAAAAGAGGAAAACTAGTGTGTAATCTATAGCTCTTTTTTTAATATTTGGACTACTTATCGTTAAGGGCGAGGACCAACTGTGGTTTTAAATGCTTAAACAGTCTAATCAGTGCACCAAATTGCTGGCGTAATACATCCTGAAGTCATTATTGTAAAAAGCGTCAAATAGATGTTACATAACTTTAGGTTAAGGTCTATTAAGCCAATGATAAAAGCGAAAATCTAGCTCCCATCGAGGTGTCCGTTGGGAGTCTACCAAGGAACATTTTGATAGCAATTCTTACAGTTCCTATCCATTCGTTCTCCTTTACGAATGAAAATTTTCAAAGTGCTCTATCTTTTCTTCACTCAAGAGTCATTGTTGCCATATAAACCAGGAAAGTGATGTGATCTATTGCTCCAGTTGTTTGTGATCTAACCTTTAGGTAAGGTGAATTTACTCCAAGCTCTATAGCATATGCATTCTAGTGTTACCGTGTGGCTAGTCATAATGCGCAGTTTGTAATTCTCCTGTTCAAAAAGTGAACTATTGTTTCTATTTCCTGTTGACTACAATTGTATTAGTAATACGGATGGGTTGAGCTCGTGTCCTACGAATTTTTATCGACCTTGGCGAAGTATTCGTGACTTGCCTCCCGATGCATATGGACGGAGGGCAATGGCAAGCTTGCAGAGTTTTTACAATCCCAACGGAAATTTTCATGATCAGAATCCATTAAATTATTCTTTGGTGGCACCCGTTTCAACTTCGTGTCATCATTATGCCTACAGTAGTTCACCTCAATTTGATGAGGTTTGTTTCGTGCGTTCCTTAAAAAATATAATGTTAAGAAACACTAGCCTTTGTCAGTAATATTGCTTTTTGTTAGATGCGTTGCAAAGTAAAATTAACATTTGTCCACAATTCATAAAGATAGTTCAATCTTACCCAATAATTGCAGATTTACACTCAAATTTTTGGACCGTGAAATATAATCATGTCAACGATTTAGCATTGTTTTGCTTTATCTTTATTAAAATATATACAGCAATCAGCTGTTTATTAATGTAGTAGCATTCTTGCCATTTAGACTAAGTCACATTATGGCCATCTCAGCTCAGCAGTTTTGCAGGTTTTTGATATTTTGCAGGCAACAGATACCTGATCACTTAGACAAGTTTTGTTTTACGTTACACCAAACGGTCGTTTCATTTTCCATATCCATCAGTGGCAAACTCTTTCGCCACTTACCAATGATCGCACCTTGTTGTTACATCCGCTGCAAAATGAAAATGGCCAACCTCATATTACGTCGAACGCTCGTAGTGTCTCATCAGATTGCAATCGCAACGAATCTCTGCGTAAAATGTGGCTGAACCCTTTTCACACAACCAATCACTTTGATCGTTCTGGAAATCCCTCGAGCGAATCCATTTACTCTACGCAGCATTCAACCTGCAAGTTAGTGTTCCAGAGGTTTTTGAATCTCCATCAAGACTATCTTATGCTACAAATGGGTTAGGTTCGGTGCATTATAAAAATAGGAAAATCAGCCTCGAATGCCGGATTTTCTAAGTACTTTGATTTAACCAATCACGGAAGCCTTTTATTTCACACATGAAATCACTGCTATGCGTGCATAGTCGCGCTTGCATTTCAAAAAATTCTAGCATTGATTGCTAAATCAAGTGCCAGTTGATCGTTACTAATTTAATAATTGACAGACTATTGATATAGTGATGATTCATTAATAATTGTTTCATATTCCGGAAACGATGCTTAAAGCAAATCGGCAGTCTTGAGTACTTTAGCTAAGTTTTTAATTTATGTGATTATCATTGACTCTCTCATAACTTCTCTGGCTCAGCAGTTGTTTCAGAAATGCAGTTAATAGTTATTCCGTTGTAGCAATCAAGATGGACTTCAACGAAGCAATTCTTCTGGTTGGCATTTTTGGCAGTTTCGGAATCAGCCCCATCCTGGGGCTGACCCGGCCATTCACGAACCCACTCTACCAGGAAACGGAGCCATTTCACATTCCATCCCTTCCTCCCGATTTCGTAATTCTCAATCCCTTAGTTCAAATCACCTTGAGCCAGTTAGCCACATTCAAGATCCCGCAGAAGAAGTACCTCACTGCAGTTCACTGCTTCATGACTATCGTCCCTCATTATTAACGGAAAGTTGTTTGGATTTTCTTCAAAGTGATTGCACATTTGATAACCAGTACGCCAGTGTTGAAGCTGGGAAAAGGAAGAATGGTAGCTTGTCTGGCTCTCTAATCGCGGACTTTACAAAGGATTGGTCACCATTGGCAGTTTATCATGTTGATGATAACGTGAGGAAGGAGCAAACACAATCTGCATCCATACAGACTGAGAATATTAACTCAGTAAGTCGATAGCTTTTTTAGTTTACTTATAAGAATGAGCATGGAATTTTAGCAAACTATTGTAGTATTTGTAGTATGCACTGTATTTGTATTGTACTGTTTAAAGTGGCTTGGTTTTTCATGGCGTGTCACTGATATGGTTTGCACACCTGTATGGGTCTTCCGAATTTCTATCCCGTGCATTTTATAGGCAGTGCTTTTTGCCTGAAAATGCACTTTAGTTGTAGTTTGAAAATTTCTCAATGTAGTGATTGTGCGTATGTATTGAATCTCTTGCTGTCTCCAAACAAGCATTGGGAACTTGTTATTTATGGCTCTAGGTCGTATTGGTCATACGGCTAAGCTACAAGGTGTATTGTTGATAATGTAGAAGGTCTGAGGAGCTACAGGTCTGACTTGGAGGTCATGGCGCCGAGTGGGGGTGAAATGACCTTAACCTTAAGTATGTGCGTAACCAGAATGAAGAGTTCAAACAACCAAGGTATTACAGTAGCATATGTGACTTTGAGACTTGGTAATTCATTAAAGTTGCCGATAATCGTAATTGGCCAGTGTTAGCTTGGTTTTTCTTAACTCTAGGTATTTTAATGAATGTTTAGTTATGAAAATCCGTGGAGTAAACTACTATTTATTGCAATGACCTTACACTAAAATAATTGAATTTAATCTTAGTTATGCACTTTTTTAAACTTTGGTAATCTCGACCACGAAGTTTTGCGAGTGAGTTTTAGCATCTGATGCATTGGTGAATGAATGCTGTTTCGCAGATGTACATGGTACTCCTAATGTTTGGATGCATCTTTTATCCGCATTTTTTGGCTTACCCTCCCAGAAAAATACGGCCGTCCAGACGGATGACTATCTGATCGCTTGTCAGGAATGTAAAAAGCTTCGTTCAGAGCTCGATAGAGTCATGCATTACTCAAAGAATCCCCTCGATTCGACTGTCTCCCATGCCAAATTGGAACGCTTTTACACTTCGACTCCTTGTCTTCCACCAAATTCTTCCCAAGTTCACACCAAAGGTGTTGACATTGGCTTCGTTTCACCCATAACTACCAGTACTCGTACGCTTTTGGACTTCCAAAAGTATGTAAAAACCGGCCCTCCGATAATATTTTCGAAAATCAGAGACAATCACCTGGTCTGTAAAGGCTTAAGTCTCTCAGACTCTAATGAAGATTGAATGCCATGCATGCCGGTCCGTCATCCTTCCTTTTCCAACAATGTACATTGTTAAGTGACGTTTATACGTTCCACTCGTTTTTTCAACTTAGGCATGGGAGCACAGCCAGGGCAAAGTTCGTCCCACTGCACCTACACGACTCCGCCCTCATTACCAAGATCCTTTGATTTAATACGGTTGAGTGCTGTCCGTCAAAAGGTACATAAATCAGCAGATGATTTCTAGGTTTATTTACATGTTAAATTGGCAACGAAAAAGGAGTGATGTGTCAATAAAAATCGGCTCGGCATCTTGAAAATGCTTTTCGATATAGAAAGGCGGAAAATCAAAGCCAAGCGGGTACAGAGGATACGAAGGTGGGAGAGACACGTAGGTGATTGAAAGACGTGGATTTGTTCTGAAAAAGGAAAAGACAGGCCCTCATTCAGTGCCTCGCATGCAGGTGTGATGGAAGATACGACTTCTTTTCTTTTTTGCTTTTTCTCAAAGCTTGTCTAGTCATTGCGTCTGAGGTATTGCCTCGGAGAAATCCGACGTTATTTGGTACGTGGCTGGGGAGCGACGTGGCATCAGAGTGTCTTCCTGAATCCAGAAGACGCGATACCGCCTCTTCTTTGTCCATACTCGACGATCTTACTGCCGAAATAACAGGTTCAAGCGAAAAACCCATCTCAGACAGCTCCGACACCATCGTGGCAAACTGCAATGCCTATGAAGTGCATTTGATGAATCTGAGTTCCGGTATTAAAAATAGGAATATCCAGCTCTCTCACCAGAAATAAAAATGGTAGTTTAATTGATACTTATAAAAATTTAATGGCATCCTTAAATCATAAATAAGTAACATTCTGACAGAAAATCATGCAAGTGAAGAGGTTTTACAAAATTGAGTAAAATACTATATAGACAAGGAGTTTTCTTTCTTTGGTTGCATGAGTTAAAAGCACTGAGATAAGATACCGAGGTAATGAGCTAAAGCATACAAACAAAATGCTACGAGCCATAGTTTGAGCGCAAGTATTGCAACTCAATGCTGTTACTTTGGAGCACATCGTCAGACCACGTTGGGAGATTGTCCGCGTCAACGTTTACTAAATACGTGGCTTGAAGCATTTCAGTGAACGTGATTGAAGACCCACCAAAACCAAGGAAATCAAATCAATCATTCATTCCGCGAAGCAGCATGCTAGTCGGGCGTGATTCAGCTTGACAAAAGTAATGCGCAAAACAGATTTGACTCACTTTTCCAAAGTCGTCGGGAGAGAAGATGATTGCAGCTTTACCCACTTCTCTTTCGAAACCCCTTTCCTCAAGCTCAGTCCAGTTGCAAAGTTGTGTAATCAATGTGTCATCATCTGGGTGAAAAGGTGTTACACAACAACGTAAGTGCGCTGTTTATGAATTTGAAGCGACTCAAGCCAATGCAGTTGGCGATTTTGCTATTGCTGTCTAAGCAAGAACAACAATAATAATGATGGATGGACTGCATCTTAATGGTTGCATCGTGTAAGCAAAAAATCAACGCCGACACTGTTTTAAAACCAAGCGACAGATATTCTTTGTTGCACATGTATCATCATCTAGGATTTAAAAACGCTTAATCACTTATTGGAGCGGATTGGTAATCTATAACACAGGCATGGTCAACAATTTTGTGCAAAAAGCAGAAGCGTTTCTTGGTGTCAAAATTGCAGTAATTTATCAGATGTGCTGAGGGCATTAAAGAAACTGTCAGCGATGCAGCACAGCTCTGAAAACATTTCTATCGAAAGCACAGGGCTCATGCCAATCACCACAGCGGATACAAAAGCAAATACAGAAACACGTGAAAAAAGAGGTAAAAAACGCGCCTTCGCCTCTGACACCAGCGTGGTGAAGAGCTAGTATTTTACTACGACTGAAGCCCATCTTCACGAATCGTTCCACAGTGGCGGGGACATCGGCATGGCTCACGATAACATACTCAGATATAGCAGGAGAATCTGGCGGATTTGAGTTCGCTTCTTCGTGAAATGAAACGGGTGAATGTAGCGCATTTGGGTAAGATGATGATGGTAGCGATGTGGTCACCGTATTCTAAATTCAAAAGAGCGATTAAGGTATTCGAATAAACCACCATTGAACTATAAAACTACAGGTTAATAATAGAAGCACATGTAAAAAAGGAGTGGTAGCTTACTCGAGAAGATAAAAAATTAGAGTCTTCGTCATGGTTACGCTCGACTCTTTGGAAAAGCTGTGGTTGGCTTCCGGTAAAAGAATCCTTTGATTTCACTACCTCATAGTCAATATCAAAGTTGACAGGACTGGCACTTTTTTGGAAGGGCGATGGGTCAGAGCCTACCGACCCACCGATTTGGACAGCAAGAAACTCGGCATCAGGCTCCGCCGATGACCTTGCTGGTTCTTCAGAAACCTGCACCGGAGACCGCGAAAAAAGATTCGGGTGTGAGGTGGGTGCAGAGGAAGGAGTGTGATTTGACACATCTTCGTCAACGGAGAGGCGAGGAAAGTTGATATTTTTAAGGCTACCAAACATGTGCTGCCGCTTCGCATCTACATCAGGAGCGCTGGGCATTGACATTGATGCCAAAACATCGCGCAGTTCTTCCAAATCATTAATTGTGCCCAATTCAGCAGCCACAAACGGATCGTCTCGCGGTCCCTGGACCTCGAAATCTTCCACCAGGGAGCGATTCAACAACGGTTGAGGCTGCGATAAGGCAGGCTCGTCGGGCGTAGCAACAGTTATTTCCGGTTCTATCATAGTTAATCGAGGCGTATGTTGCATCAAAGGTTGGTCCCTAGCCACATTACCCTCTACGGTCACTTCATATCCCTCATTCCCTTGTCTCTCCTCATGTTCATCTGCTTCGTGGCCCCATAACACCTCCCTCTCAAGATCAAAATCGTACTAAAAATAAAAGTATAAATTTAAAAGCGCATTTACAAATTCTGAAGTCTCGTGGGAAAAGTTGTTCATTGACGTAAAGACCAAAGCAGTATTTTTAGAACACTCAGTAAATAACGACATAACTAACGTGCGAAAACTTGGGAGTATTAACTGCCGTCTGGGAAAATAGGAGCATAGTTAGGGCAAACTTGTAAATTCCTACCAATATGAAATAGGCTTTCGAATCATAAAACGTCCAATTATGCACATCAACATTAACGAATTAGAGATACACTTAGGCGTAAAAATGGACACAAGATATCAGAGTCAAAGACCCTAGACGATCAACCTAAAATGAAGGCTCAAGGAAATCTCAAAACTTATGAACACACAACATGTGAATTGCAGAAAGCATATATAATGTACATTATACTCAAACACAATTATATAGTGTGGAGTGAAATTGGCAAAAGCAAAAAACTGAAGACCGAAGTAGATAAGTAATCAGCACGACTTGACACATCAGAAACAACGTCCCTCTTAATGTCGAATTGAAGGCCAGGATCTAAAAACCCTAAGTTGACATAAAACGAAATTCACAATGTTTTCGGTTCTGACAAACTTCAAGTAGTAGATTCGAAAATAACGAAAATCACCTTATATTGCCGACTGAGACCCTGAAGATCAGTGAATTTGGATGGAACATCGGGAACGACCACAACCCTATCCTTGAATATAAACTTAACTCCAAGTAGCATGGAGGGCCCCCAGTGATTAAACTCCTCTAGATCCTTCTTCGACATGAGATCCAAATAGAGCCTACTGCAAAGCAACTTTGAAATAACTTCGGCTATAGGCAACAATTATAACAATTTCATAGTATACAGAACCAATTTATCTTACGCAAATGATAAGCTAAAACCTGCTATCGTTTTCAATAGTTATAAAGATAATCTTGATCCGATTTTACCACCCCAAGTTCTAAAATTCATATTTATGTTAAAATTCGCTAACCTACGGACTTTAATGCTAGTGAATGAATAAAATTGCATTAAACGGGTAATACGCAGCGTTTTTTAAACGTCGTGCCTCTTGAGTATGTTGGTGCCAGGTGTCTTTCCTTTTGATATTGCACGTTCATTTTCCACATCGCTTATTGCCATTATATGTAACGATGCATAATCATAGCTTTTATGTGACAGCAGATCAGTTTAAGGTGACCGCGTGACTGGGGAATAAAATCTAAATCCTAAAGAGAAGAAGTAATTCTGTTGTAATATATGAGTTATTTTAATGTACCTTTTGGGCGAGAGGCGGGAAAACAAATTTAATTTCTTCCTCAAGATGCAGGTTGACTTTTCTGCCGCCGATTGTGGCCATCCCAGAAGCCATATTACTGCGCTTTCTGTCTTGCGTTTTGTCTGAAGCAATAGAGGTGCCTCATTCCAATAAGCATTCTCCTACTATGGGTAGTCGCGGAGAAGGGAAGGGGAATGTAATAATCCCCAAAGCATTGGTAGCTCCAGATTATCTGCTTATGACCTGATTGACTTATTGCCTATACCGAATCTTCTCGTCCCAAGAGTACGCACTATTTGGACGAACGAAGGAAAGTTGAGAGTTGCTGCGTGTTTTGGACCACAAAAACGCTTAATAACAAAGAAATTTCATACTAATTAAATGTTTGACTTTACCAATAAACAGATGAGGACTTGATGCAGCAAAAGTTTATTCAAGTGGTTCAATATTTATCCAGTCGTTTATCAGCCCACATGGGCAAATTGAGTCCCATAGTTTGTACTTTGCCCTGCGGCATTATCATTGTATCATAGTAGTAGCCTTCCATGTTTGTATAAACGTTCGACTTCTGTTAATGTGTATAAACATGGAAATTAAGAATCCAATCCTCTGCCCTACTTTTTCCCACAACCACACAAGCATGATAGATGGGTGAGTTTTTTCAGCCCCCTATAAAAGCACGCGTTTTCTAGCCTGCAATGGGTATATTAATCGTTATCTTGGTTTTGACTCTAGAAGTAGGGCAGGACAGGTAAAGGGAGAAATGAGAGGCAAAGTATAAAGTTTCGCATTTCCGAAGTCTGCTAAGAATGTTCTACTCAAACAGCCATTCTCCTGACACCGCAGTCAGGGCAAAATCGTGCACTGGTACTTGGAAATTTTGCACCGCACTCGTGGCAGTAGAAACCCCTGTTGGTTCCACGAGTCTGCGAACCCTGTCGTCCAGCTAAAGGCTCGCGTTTGGAAGTTACGTTGCTTAGGGGGAAAAATCACAACAAGTGCATTTAAACGGCAAATCATTTGTAAAATAAAGCATCAAACAAAAGGAAACTATAACAAACTGTAATGCAGCCTCAACATTTGCACCTTTTCGGCAACGCCATGAACCGAAACTGCAGTTCACAGGAGCACTTACGCTGCTCTCACAGGTATCCCACTTGGCAAAACCCAACGAGGATTAGGCTTTCCAAATTTATGGTTGCTTTCTAATATCTGTTCTCTATTGCCAATGCGATCAATTCGATCAAGGTCAACTCGATTTTCAAAGGCACCGAGACCATTTACCCTGCCGGTTTGGGAGTTATTACTTTTTATGTTTTTTTTCATATTTATCGTTGCGATCTCGGGTATCAGTGGTGGGGGCATCCGTGGTCCAACACGTTTAGGCCAAACAACAGGTTTAGTCGCTGTATTTTTAAAAGGAGACTGGGATTTTACCAAGTTCTTGCTAAAAGCTTGAGCGTCCATGTAATGCTGATATGTGCGTCCAGTTCGGAGAGTGACCGATTGGTTGAGAAAAGGAGATTTATTATTTAAAGGAGGCGAACGATCTTTTGGAATACCCGACGAAGTATTTCTAGTGCTGCCATTGGTGTTGATGGAAGAGTGCCGAGAATTTGCATCTCGAGTTGCTACCGAATGGGAAGATTGAGAACGCCGAAGTTGATGACCATCCCCAGACATGTGAAGTTGGACCTCTGATCGATTTGCATCACTTTTCACTGTATCGACATAATCTAAGAGCTGATGGTGTGAGTCTTCCACATCAAAGGTGCTGTTGCAAGCATCTTCAGGTCCAGAGGACAATGGGGGCGAGTGAGGCTTTTCGTACAAGTAGCCTGAATTGAAATCGTCATACCTGCTGCGACTTTTGGTGCCTCTTTCCGCATTCGCAGATGACATGGGACTCCGCTTTTGTGATGAGGATCGAGAACTAGGCTTAGGAAAAAGAAAAATAAGGCAATCAATGTCTTACTTTACTCTCCTTCACATCTTGATGAAAACCAAGTACAAACACTGTATATGGATTCGCAAACTAATGATCTTTGACAGATCCCGGCAATTGCCTGGGCTTGTGAATAAGTGATAGCGCATAAACCGTTTCTTATGACAGTTCTTTAAGCTAGTTTAATGCATTGGGATGCTTCTATGTTTGCTTTAAAACCTGGTTTTACGAAGGAATATAAACCGACATAGACAACCATCTCAATCAATTTCTTCTGGCAATAGTCAATTGATGCAAGCCATGGATAATCAAAAGTGCTCCCCACACTTAGAGTTTATATCAAATGAGAGATTCTTTACTAAAAATTCGTATCTCACCCTTTTTGCTGGTGTCCCAATAGCAGTAGGAGATTCGAGGCTCCGAGTGGTGTTTGACAGCGAACCTGAAGGATGGCACGTTACTTATGCAAAAAGTCACTAATGTTATTATTATTGACTGATGCTTGCATATCTCAGATCGTTAAACTTGCCTACTTTTAATCCTGCTACAATTATAGCCAGATGGCATAGCACTATCACCCACTTGTTGTGTACCTATAACAAGATGCTTTTGGGCTTCATAAGAGCATTTCGTAGATAAGCTTACTTCAAGTTGAGCTTTAAAAGTTTGCCATTATTTTATGACTGCATTTATGTGTGGTATATGGAAGGCAAGATAATTTGACCGTGTAAAATTCTCCCTCAATGCCAAATCACATTCCCTCAATCATGTTTCCCTTCTCTAAACATTAACACATTGGCATGGCAAGGTTAAAGTAGATTAGTATAGCTATATGCCATTATTTTACTAAGCTGATGGATTCAAAGCAAACTTAGAGATATCTGGAGCTTTACACACACTTTTAATGCCTTATTTGTCGTCAAAAATGACACCTTGCGAGGGAGTAGCTATCGGTGATTTTCATTCAACGATTATGATTTCTAATTGTAATCCAAAGTCATGGCTGCAGAGAGTTACCTAACCTACCATCTCCCTTTCCACCCTTTGGCGTAGGCGGGGATTTTGGTAGTTGTTGCGTCAATGATCTGCCCATTTGACTGCTCTTCCGTTGCGATATGCTATTTGTTGCAGCAGTGGGTTTTTGATTAGGCTGAGAAATTCACAAAAACATATTACCGATGTGCTTTAAGCTTGTACCATTTTGTGAGCCTTGTATTTTGGTTTTGAAAGCAGTCACTAAGGCAACTCGCTTGGTAACCAACCCGTAGCACAATATCATTCTACAATCGCTTTTGTTTTGCTATAACTCCGCTCCCTAAAGCATAAATTGTTGATGTGTAGGGGAAGCTTTCACCATTTAGAAGTGAATAGGATATGGGAATCTAAAGAAATATTTTGCATTGCTCAAGTTAAGACCCACCTTTCATTTACAAATTGATAGAAATCAGGCACGTACCGGCTATGGTATCGCGCCTTCAAGCACAAAAGTACTGAGATTAGCATTTATTTCCACAAAGATGATAAGAGGCGTGCATTACTTGCATCCTAACGCTGAACCCTAGGAGTGAGATTAAGAAATTTGCTCTACAGTATAAATAATGGCTTATTGCGATTTATACGCATGTCTGAATTTGAAAGCTCCATGATTTTACACTCCATTAAGTTGTCTCTGATTTTAGATGTCCTATTTTGAGAAGCCGATGCAGAATCCCAACGGGATTGCGCAAGACAGAAAGGGCATCTCACCTTCTTAGCCGATCTGTTTGCCATTTGCTTTAGCCTCTCACGCTCCGATTTTTCCTTGCAAAAAGGAATGTGACGCTCCGCTGCACTCTCATTGAATCTCCTGTTGCAGTACTGACACTGAATAAGGTCTGTTAATAGTAATACAATTTAAAAATATGAGAAATGTGTTATAATGTCCAAAATCAACTATGAATCTTGATTTTCATCCAAATATGAGGCGATCATAAGCCATTTAAAAGAGATATTAATGATACGAGATGTTCAATTAATCCCTGAATGATACTTCAACTTTATTAAAACGTTCTCTCTTAAATTACTTAATGTTGTAAGCGCACCCTGATGAGTGCCTCAAATTAAGCGCTGGGTGTATAGTCTTCTGCTGTGAAACTGCCAATTTCATATAAACTTTAAATAAAAAGTTTCTTGCGGAATAAAATTTGTATCAGAATGATTTGCTTCTTTAAGTTTTTGAAACGACAAAACAAGTACGTGGGCTAAAGTTTACTGAAAATCCCAAAGTGTCACCCACTAAAGTAGCTAACAAAGTTAAAATTAAAAAAAGAAATTTCAGCATCATGCTCAAAATGCGTAGTATTTTTCCACGAGTTAGCTTAATAACACAGTATCCAATTCAATTGCTAAATGTGGCTACAAAACGAGGCTATTCAAAAAATAGTTACAGAAACTTGAGTAAAATAACTTGGCATGCTAAGCACAGTAATAAATCTCAGAAATTAGGCTCAATGTGTTAAAAGGGTTAACTTGAGGCCATCCTTTATCAACAGGATTGGGTTTACCTGGGTCGATTGTGGGAGGAGGCAGTGGATGCGACTGTGCAGATCCGCCTTTTGATACTGCATTTTGATATGCTTTTGCTGATCTGATTGTGTTGATAAATTCGTTGTGTTTAACTCGCCAGTTGTCGCGCTTCTTTTCTGCTCTTATCAGCCTTTCGTCCTTATTAGGCTCACGGGGCACAATTTCTCCCGGTCGAATTGTTTTGCTAATTGGAATGTCTGTACCCTTTGCCCTCATTTTGCCACTGTCAAAAATTTTTGGTTTCCGCTTTGAGGCCTTCATGCAAATGTTTTCATGCTTTTCCTAAGCAACATTTAAGCTTATCTTGCAAAAAGTTACGATTATATCCGCCCGAAATTTCCGTGAACATACGCTACAGGAAATAAGCTCAAACTGCTCGATTGAAGACAATTCTACGAGATAGCAAGTAAGTAAATAGGAAAACACTTCAAGTTACCTTCTTGTGTAGTTTCGTTAAATTGCATTCCAATGTAAGCTGCAATACTGGACAAGTCAACAAGTATATCTGCATTTAAGACGTTGCGCTTTTTGTGCTAGGATAACAAGTTAGGCAACCTGGAATAAAAATTAAATGATTCGCACAACCAAGCAGCAATAAATTCTACAGCGGTGGAAATCAATTGGACGGGTAGTTGTAAGTTGACACAAGTCTTTACCATTGAATCGAACAAACAAATAGGCACAAAATTGCTTTGTTTATTTTAAATTAAATTTTATTTGGCCATTTAAAAGCAAAGTGAATGTAGTAAGCTTATAGCATGCATCATAGTCATCTTTCTGACTGACATATCGTGGAGTAATTAATATTTGCGTACTACTTACTATTTTGACAACCTTGAAAAAAACTAATAATTTTGAGGATATACAGGTTAAAAAATAAAGATTGATCTACCTGTTAAAGTTGAGAACATCAATATTGGTGCTGTTTGTGCTAGCACTTACTTCGCATATCCATGAAATCCCTAAAGTGGAAGTAAAGTGATGACAAGCAAAATGCGTATATGTGCATTATCACCCAACAATGGAAATCAGTGTTGGCATTCTTTTGGACCGTATTCCCTTTTTGCTGACGCCCAAGATGGCTCCTGAATAGTGCCTTAGAGATAAAAAACAACCACTTTGCAGATTTTCCATTTTTAAAACTCGCTAGATCTTGGGATTTCTTACACGGTCTGACGGACAGTCCAAATCTTTCAAAAAACTACCAGATTGCAGCAAGTTGCGCAGTAGGTAGTACGATTTTGGCCATTCTTTTTCTTCTATTGCCTACAGGCGATGCCGATTTCTAGTACTAAAAAACATGACTTCTTCATTGAAACATTGCTGAAAAACAAATTACTTTGCCGAAACTATTAATTTTAGAACGATGATTCGTGAGACCAAACCGAAAGCTCGCATAAAGCAATGGTTCTGTTCTGATTATAAGACTGCCAGTTTTGTGTTTGCTTTGTTTCCCTGTTTTTCTTCAAAGGGCCTCAGCTAGGTCCACATATTTGCCCGGCTTAAAAGACAGCGCCCAACGGCCTAGGCTCCCTACCTACCTTCACCTAGAGATGCTTTAATGCTCTGTTCGATCAGATACTTGCCCATGCAAGCTCTCCAGTCTCAGTTTCTACCGCTCTGCACACTTCCGAAGAGTATGGTCGAAGGCCGCCCTAGAAACCGAGACGCTTAAAGTTCTGGTGCATAACTCGCCCTGCACACCGCCGTAGTCGGACTATCTGGATTTTACTAATTTTCTCCTACTCAATTTACTGAACATTGTTAAACAACCACGCACCAACAAGGCTGCCATTCTCAAGTTTTGATAAACCAAGCACCAGTATTCGATAGCAATGCATCATTTTGAGAAGGCATTGCAGTCAGCAGTTCTGAAAATAATACTTTTACTTTGGAGATATTAAAAAGCATTAAAAAAGAAACTCGGATACGAGCCTATTCATCGGGCTCGAGTAAAACAGTATCAGGAGAAAGATAAATGAAAGCGCAGCACTTCTGCCCATACACACGCACACAGTGTGGTGCAAGTGTGAGCGCACGTTACTGAAGTCGGGTGAGAGTCAGTGGGCGGGTGCTCTTCACGGAGAGGATGAAGGGCCCCTCTTGGTGCGGTTCAAATGTCGCCAATATTATCTTATACCGTCCTCCCGACAGTCCTGCCACTTCTAGCATGGTGTAGCCTCGACTAGAAACAAGTACATAGACAACTTCACTCAAAGGAACAGCTTCTATCATAATGCAAATGGGGTGGCAGAAATGCGATGTAGAAGGCAAGGGGAACGCACCGATAGTTGCCGGTGGATAAAGACTGCGCACCATTGAGGGGCGATGAGTTTGTAAGGCTCACGACGTTCCATGTAAATCCGATGGCAAAGTCGCGCGGGCCGCGTACCTCCACCAACACTTGGTTATCCGCCTCGTTATTCGGCCACACCAACCCAAAGGTGGGATTCTTGTCGAAGTTGGAGTAGTTCTGACACCCCGCTGCAGTATCACCCTTCCACTCCCCATTCATCTACATGAAAGAGATTGGCGCGACCGTTCAGCAGAACAACATCCTCTGCGTCCATGCGCTTACAGAACGATTTGACAATTTCATGCTGCGAGCCCAAATTTAGAAATCCCTGTGTTAAGCCTTGTTTCAGCTTTCACTTTTCAAGAAGTAATGGTTCGAGAAGATACTTTCACTTCCTGTGTTTAAATGGAAAGCCTATTAAGATGGAATTAATTACTAGCCTGACCCAGAGCTGACAATTAGGCCTTCCACGCTCGCGGCAGTTTGGTATTACCTAATAAAACGTGGGCACAGATTCCAACCCAATCCTTGAATCGACTGTTTATAATTTTTAAAAGCGATGTTAATACTGTACAACAAGTTCAGTTAAGTACGCATGTGATAATCAAGAATAAGATTGCGTTGTTATATCAGGTGAGCCTGTATATCAGAAGTCTCACCAGTTGCACAAGCTGCTAATAGAGCACAAAGAGTCGACAACGCTCCTTTTTGACGTGTAAATACGGTGGTGCCCTCCATTTATCATAATTACTACGTGCATGTGCTTAGCTTGAAATGGCCTCTCCAAAAATTCTTAGATTAAAGCATCTCTAGAAACACCTTTGAAGGAGCAATGAGATCACTTGACATGAAACCCCGTGATTTTCTATTTCTTCAACTGCTTTTTTAGTTGAATGATAACACAACAAAAGACGTTTCAAACATTGAAGTGAACAGAGCTTAAGTGAACTACCCTGAAAAAAAGTGAAGTTAATTCAATCATTTGCCTTCATCAAGCCTCCCTTCATACCCGTAATGTCGCGCTTTAACACATCTGGAAAATGATGAGATATTCGAAATGTGCACTACTGCTGAGGAATGGTTGCCAATCTCAGACAGAGACCGAAACGCGCATCCCCTCGCATATCACATCACCCTGCGTTTTGGTCATTACGCAAGGGCTTAAGATAGCATCACAAGTGGGAGGCAAATACGAATGAAGTAACTAGGAAGAATCAAACTTGGCAGAAGCGGATGTGTGCAACATAAAATACCGAGACACAGGAAGAGGGGTAAAATAGTACTCTTGACGAATATTCAAATCTGAGCAGGCCAGAACTGACGGAAAGAAAACCTACCGTCTTGGTGACAGTATAGGGGTCAATGATGGGACTAAATCGCATGGGGGCAGTTGAGTAGGCGCGTAGGGTATACTGAATAGTGACATTCTTCTCATACTGAGAGACTACGAGAGTGTAGGTGACAGTGCCTGGCTCCTGTACTAGTTGAATGAGGCAGTGCGGAGAGTTGATGCGCACACTGTCCTTCAGTGGCACTGGATCGTTCGGGTGGTAGACCTTTCGGCTCTGAATGTCCTTGTATACCACCAATCCAATAAACTCGTTGTTGTGTGCAAAGTCATTCTACAGGTAAGAAAAGATCTAGCACATACCCAGCCACCCACTCACCAACTCACTATGCTGAGTGAACCTCAAAAAGGAAAGTAATGTCAAGCAGATAGATTTGTAAGAATCTGCCCACTGATGGAAACATAAAGGTTGGCTAGTTGTAGATCACGAAATAGCGCTGTTTGCCGAATTATAAAATTTGTGGCTAAGAGGAAAGTTTGTTACCTTGTTAGTAATGTGCCGAGTGAGAAGCACCCAAACGGGAGCCTGAGACTTGGCCTGTACCTCCAAATTATACTGTGGATTATTTGCGAACGAATAAACGTCCTTCTTTGGTCCCTCAGAGGCAGACCACTCACTGTGAATACAAAACACACGAGGAATCATGTAGACAGTTTACAATATCTATGTACTGATGACAGTTAACAAAAACTAAAAAAATTACTGCGTTTCATTTTGTTAGCATTTTGCCTCAAAGACTTTTAGAGTATCTCATCTTAGCTCAAAGCGATAAGTATTGAATTGAAAGTTAAAATTAGCATGCATCAAACTAAGAACTTAATCAAAAACCAACATTCTCGTCAATGAGCAATAAAAGTCCGCCATGAAAATTGTAAAAAATAGCTCCACCTATGAACACATGTGGTGTAAGGGAATAGTTCGGGGTTCCAGTTGATATAAAAGACGTCGAAGAAGTAGAGGAGTGACTTGTAGTCGATCCAAAATACGCCATTGTCTACATAGCGAGCGCTGCTCAGATCGTAATCAAGCTTCCTTTGCATCTCGGGTGTCCAATTTTTGGTATCCAGATCGGAAAAATTGCCTTTCCAGCGTGTTCGACTCCACGGATTCTTGAGGAGCAGAAGTCTCGTTTGCTAAAAGGCCAATTCGATCGGGTGACCCGCCAATTTCAAAAATGCCTTTTGATGCATCTCAGTTATAAAGTGGGTGAGAAACTTGTGATAAACAATAATTTGTGATGGCATTCATCGTCAAGGGAGGAAATTGACATCGTTTAAAAAGCGGAATTTTGACAACAACAAATTGCTAAATGATCTCTGAGCTGTAAAGAGAACATATAAAGTGGTCCGCGAGCTCGGTAACAAAACGAACGACCACTGGAGGGATTGTAATAAAATCTCAACATTCCAAGTACTCTTGGTTTCAATGAAGAAATGGAGGTAACACTTAATGTGGCATACCCCACTAACAAAACCATTAGCACAACCGGCGATCCAAATACATTGAAAATAGAGCCATCAAGGCTTCAGAGGCCATTAAAACATGTCATGAGTGGGGAAAACTCACAATACGAAGATAATCACATTGCAACCCAAACACTAACGCCAACGTACCTTTTAATCAAATGACCACCCAAAGTATCTTAAATATGGAAAAGAGCCGCTGTCATAATTATCATAGAGGTAGAATTCCTATATAGGTATCAACACAACCGGTGCAAGCACAAGAATATCACTGCTTGCCTCAATCAGGGCTCATGCTCAAACTTTTGACCTGGAATAAATTACTACAGAAAGTTAACTGCGCGGATGATACCCACCGTGCCTAAAATTCTGCAGCACAGAGCCAGATCCATTACGCGCAGTCGCATATCGATGTGTATTGGGAGTGAGTAGCAAAACAGGCAAAGAGTGTGGGGAAAAGTGAAAATGAATTTCGCTGTTTAATATTACTGAATGATGTTATAGTTGCTGAACTTTTTATAGCTCATTAAGGCGTGCGTATGTGAAGGTAGTGAGGCAATATTGACACTTACATCAATTTGACGCATATCCAGAAGAGCATAGGCATGAGTGGGAACTAAGCCACTGCGCTGTTCGACTTCTGGAGTAAGCAGTCCTGTCGCCACAGTCACAAGACAGTGGCCCCGGTGAAATCGCTTTTCTAAACGCCGGAACTCGCGATCTGCATCGAATTCGTTAGTGCCACTCGACTTTATCGAGATACGTTCCGGAATCCAGCCCGTCAATGCGTGCAGGTCGATATTCTGAGGGACGAAATTTTGTGTACATGTGCATATAAATGCTACAATTAACATAATGGTAAGTAATCTGATGAACTTTAAGGCATGCCAGCATAAAAGAGAGACTTCTACCAACACTAACCAAGTGTCAAAGTGTGACATAATTGTCCCAACTTTAGCTACTAGCTAGCACATTCAAAAGAGGAAACAAATAAAGTTGAAAAGCAGCAAGTTTCTTAGGGTATAGGCTGGGGTCATAAAACCAACCGAATTTGAACCGGGAAAGTCGTAACCGCCCATAACTTTCATATAGGCTTTCTCGAGGAGGGAGACCCAGAGTTCATTTTTGTTGGTCGAAAAAGAACACAACAGCTCGTCGTGATAGCCCATGGGTAAAAGATCGTCAATAACTATCTAAAATTCAGAAGAAATAAGGTAATAGAAGAGGACATAAATGCATACCATCCATTAATTTGGCGCACAATGTGGCAAGCATTTAAAAGAGCATTGTTCATCAAACCTCACTAATTTACGAGAAACAAAGAGTGCGATCAGAAAAACAAAGGAGGAACCAGTGAACTGTCGAACCCAAAACAGTACCACTGAGCTGGACGATAAACTCACCTTCCGAGGAACGCCATTTAGATGAAGTTTTACCATATACTTCCCGCATGGATTGTAGACGGGCTCACCATTCCTTTTTTGTGGATAAATAATGCTATAATTGAGCGAAAAAGGATCGGAACGATAGTGTACATAGACTAGTTTACATATACACAAGGCGTTGCAAGCAAATAATTCAGAGTAGAAGCAAATGAATTTCCAATAAAGTTTGGAGGGATGTAATTAAAGCTACGTATATTTACTTTTAAGGTACCAATGTTTTGTATTAATAAAGGCATTACTAAATTTGGCATTAGGAATGAGGTAAAAGGTACGTACTTCGTTATAAGACGCTTTTTAAACCTGCGCTCATACTGAGCGGCAACCGCCATCGAGGCCACAAAAGAACAATCAGTTACACAGGTTTGACGAATTGGGAAACAGGAAACAGCGATAATCATTGTTGGATTGTTCAAAAAATCACTTGGTCGAACCCACTTAACGAAACCAGACTGCTGTTTTGAGGACAAAGCAATCAGTCCATGCTGATCCCTAAAACACGAAGAAATCATAAGACAAAATAGTTTATTGACTTTACAAACCCATAATAAGTCCAATCATTGAAGCACTTATAAAAGGTAAACAAACTAGTGCATGGGATTCCCAAATAAACGAAACTATGTGTGCAAACCATCAATACACAAGATTGGTCATAAACATAATGATATACTTGTCTTACTTAAACGGTTGGGCAAAGGCGAATCGTTCATGACTGTCGATTGCATCCAGAAAAGGCAAATATTCCCTACCGTTGATTGTGGATGTTTTCCGCAGAACACGAAGCTCTTCCCTTGTGTAATTTCCGCCTTCCCCACCAGGAGCTGTAAAGTAAATACACGAGTATCAACCATTGTGGTATAAATCCCATCTCATAATAAAAAAGCGTGACAACAAGCGAGCAGTGTACGGGGGCATAAGCCAAACAGAATTAAAAAAGCTTATCTGATTTCACCGTCCTTAAAATCAGAAAATATTTGAGAAAACCGAGTGATATAGATAAGTCCGCACAATGCGCAAAACCGGAACATACATCGATCGCATAACTTTCTAACACCCAGTGTGTTGGACAATGAGGGTGACCTAGCAGCAGTCTTCAGTGCCTCCGCTCTATAAAGGTCTAAGTTGTAAATTTGGTCATAAAATCTACCGATCTAACGCTTGTTTCGCCAGTCGTTCAACTTTTTCACGAAATGTGCGGTCGTTTGTTTCGTTACGCTAAACAATTTTGAATTCGAAAAACGCCTACCACTCTCAAGAGTACTTCAATGGCCTGACTGTATAGATTGAGAGCATCTGTGGCATTTTCCTGCTCATCAGCTTCCAATGCTTCACTGAGGAGGCACTTCGCCCGCTCAACTTCCATCTAAGTACTTAAATAAAAAAAGTCTCTACGTTTTGCCGCGGAGCTTCCACAGCCGGTCCAGTCGCATCTAAAAAGACCATTATGAAGGCATTATAGCACCTCTCTTCTCAACCAATTCTTCAGCGTGTTTCGTGAACGAGCGCGCAAGCGTCATGATATTAGGATTTGTGGAACCCGCATTTTTCGCATTTAGCCATGCCTGCACTGCCTCCACATAGTAGAATACTGCCAGACTATAATCTTTAATGTTTTCGAAGTGCTGCGCCTGTTTAATAAACTCATCGGCATCAGCCTCAAGGCCCGCCGGATCTGCCATGGTCAGGCAGGTCGACTTATGGCATTGGCCCACTCAAATTAACGCTTTAATTGGTATATTTATAAAACAACAGCACGAATTACAAAATTGACTAATAAATCAATTTTAGCTTTCAACGTCGTAATTTTTTGTGCCGTTTTGAACAATGACCTAATGGCTCCAATTTTGTTTGATGTCATAGACCGACACAAGATTTGATACCAGGGCGAAACTTGCCCAATCCCAATGCGACAAAATTTACGAATAGAAAGACACTGGAGGCTAAGCTCCCATACTTTAAAGCTAAATTCCTTCACCGTACACTGGCTTGTGCAGAAAACGAGCTAATTACGCACTAATATTCTACTCAAAGATTCCATTTCTGAATGAAAATTTTTAAGGTGGGGCAACAAATTAATTTACAATTGGAGGCCGCCTGCCGCTTGTGGGTCACTCATCCCGAAAGATAGCCCTGCCCACACCACAAGTACAAGAGAAGTACAAGAGAAACTGGGATCTTGCTCTAATTTCAGTACAGTAGAAGCATCAGGTGCACTGTGATGCATACGAACACATGGGCGCAGAGATTAACACAAGAGGAGAGATGGACTTGAAGAGGGAAAAGCAAAGAAAGACACCCTGAACGCAGTATAGTGAAGGGTAAAAAATATGTGTACACATATACCGTGTTTTCTCCGATGTTTATACTTTATGCGGAAATAAAAGGAAGCATGTTTAGACCAGACATGGTACATCACAGGGGAGAGGAAGAATAAACTGGTGGCAGGACGTTGTTGGGGCAGTCGTCACAGCGGCCTACCGGCGGTTCGGTGGAGGGGGTGAGGGAACAGAAACAGACACGACGTCATTTTCCGTTTCCGGCAGGTCAAAGAAGACGGTGGGATGCGTTGACGACGCAGTAGAGGGGGAAAGAAGCTCAGCAGCGTTTCGCAGTACCGCTGTGCTCAGTGGCCCAGTAGCCGGGGTCGAGAGATGCTGCTGGTCTATCAGCTCCTTGAAGTGCGACGTGTAGCCTTCTCGAATCGACTGTAAGTTAATGATCGTGTTCTTTGTAAACAGACCATGGGAATATGGCTGGTTTATTGGTCAGCCAGCATGTTACTTAATACACATTTGATAAAAATCCTTTGAGAATTATCATTATGTGCGAAAAAGGTACACGCGATCGTATCATCTTTGTAAAACATTATACAAAAGAAAAAACGCGAAAATATGCTGCTCATCGCAGTCGATCACCAAAAGCACTGACAAACAAAAATTAAATGTTTAAACGTCATTAACCTAATCTGTATGAGGTACGGGTCATATCGGCCAGTTCAGTATGCACCATTAGGTTACCATAGAATACAAAAAATGTAACTTTTTGGATAACACTAAGCATTAATGGCACATCGGACGTTGAGCGCGCATAATCGAAAGGTAGTCACAAGTTTGGTATCAAGTCACAAGCAGATTCCGCAGTGTGGGTGGGTAATGCCAAATGACCCATTCTAAATTGGTTTCTCCACTGCTGCTCTGAAGAGCGGAATTCATGCGAACGTCCATGTAAGCTCCACGAAAGACGCCATTCGGCTCAAAATTCAACAAGCCTCGTAGCCCCAATTAAAAGGATAATAATGTAGGAAGGTTTAGATGAAGCCAAAATATTCCTTGCAAAGGAAAGGGTGGCTTACGGTTGCTTGCAGAGCCTGACGACGTGAAAGTTTACCCACCGCAAATATTTGGTGCGCCTGAAGTCCTAAGGACCGGTAGATTGGCACATCCTTGGCCGATCCGTAGGCGCAGTGTACGGATAGTTGATTCTGTTTGGAATGTAATAATACGACTTGTATAGTTAGCCCAACGTTTTTGAACACAGTGATTGTAACTAAAATTGGATTGTTTTTAAAATACATGTAACTGTGATGTAGTAAAGAGGGATTCCGTCGTCAGTCCTAAAAAAGTACGTAATGATCGTCTAGTTGGCGCACCTTATCCCCCAAGAGGGTTCAAGCTAAGTAAAAGGTGATGCTGGGGAAATGAAGGCAACGAAAAATTATTTTGGGTAGTGAGATAGGAATTACACACCCTCGTATTCCTAGAAAATGCGTCAACCAATGTACCACTCGAAAGTCTTTTCTAAATACATCACAGCATTCATAGTAGAACCGCGTTTAGATGAACGAAATATTAAATGGCGTTTTTCTAGCAAGACCCTAAATGTAAGCAAATAGGAAATTATGCTGAATTAGACCCATCGTGGCCTAAAGCGTCCGTTCTGTCGCATTGAAAGGCGAAAAACTAGTGTAAGCATGTCCGTAAAAGACGCTCTAGAGAGAGGAAGGATGGAGAACACACCTGTTCAACAAGGGACTTAAGGAGAAGGGCCTTCTGTCGTAGGGGGTCGGTGAAGATGCCGTCGAGGAAGAAAGTGAGGCCCGGCGGAAAGTTGTGTTGGGCGAGCCACGAGGCGACCTGACGGTGCTGCATGTCTGGCCGCGCCGAAATGTAGATCAGGAGGTAGCCCAGCGCGCACCAGTGACGCATTATATCCACGCTGCCAGGTCGCACTTTCGGATCCTGAGGAAACACGGTGGGGTTTAATACAAGACCACAGTGAACACCAGTGCGATTAAAGGTGTTCTGTAATGGTTATTATAAAATCTTATCTATCGTACAGTAGGTCCTGTCAGATCAATAGTCAGCTGGAAAGGTGAAGTGGAAAATATTGCCTATAAAAGGTACATTAGCAGTATTATTTGATGCAAGCAAAAACTTTGGAGTTTTCGATCAAAAGTCGGATGACGCGTGGCATTTGATGGCTTGATCAAAAATATCCCATTTTGGAATTTACCTTATTTTTTCGAATCAGGCAAGACGAGAGTCGCGATAATTCCCCCAGCTGCATCACCATTGTACGATTATGCTTTAATCCTTTCTCATTTAAAAATCCACTTTTGACCGTGTCACTAGTAAGCACTTTTAGATTCTCAAGAGTTCGGCCAGGAAATTGCAGCACGAAAGTATTTTAGGCATACGTTGTCTGCTTAAATAGCACGGTGCCATAAAAGCAACCAAATCCTGACCGCATTACTGCATATGATTGTGCATATTGTACGGAACTACGGATTAAAGAGCACTACCTGACAGTTTTCCAATCGGAAATTAAGCAAGTGGTACAGCTAGCAAGATCCATCGAGGGTGTGGCAGTAAACAACTATCCACTTTGTTGTTTGCTCGGGATTCCAGTGTCTAGTGTGGGGAGTAATAAATGCTGATGCAACAATATTCATAAATTTCTCGGTACAACTTCCAACGCCTATGCAGTTCCACAGTGGTGTGCAAAATCGCTCGTTTATTCATTAGTTTATAAGGCATTTGCTTTTATTCTAACATACGGGCCAATCAAAGTGTGCAAATTTGGATATGCAAGCGCAGGATTCGGCGCCTTAAAAACCGTGTATTGCATGTATTTCGCATGGTTCATAGGCTCTAAGAACACTCCTGTTTCAGTCCCTGTGGAGTGGTATCGACTGAGGCGAATGAAGGTGCAAGTTTAAACAATCGCGTGTGGTGCTCCAGTTAAAGCAGGAACTCCAAATCAGAAAGAACGCCTTCATCAAACGAAATGCGTGAGCGAAAAGTGAAACAAAAGAGTGAAGGGAGAAGAAAAATAATAGGTACTACTGATACACCACAGGAAAAGGAAAAACATACCATTTGACGATAACACTGCAAAGAAAAATATTTTTGCTGTATGCCCCACTAAAAATAAAGGAAGCAATAGTTTTGGTTGATTTCAGGATAAATTCAAGAGCATATGAAATCCGCCGATCAACGACAAGAGGCGTTGTAGCAATTTAACTAGGAAGTTTGGAACAAAGGAATTAAAAAAGTGGCAAAATGCATGACTGTCACTCGCATTACACAGTGAAAGATGGTACAACACATTCATGTAAATGCTGAGTGAAATAACATGAAAGTTAGACACCTGTAAAGGAATCGTCCTGTTCTAAAGGTACAAGCGGAACCTGAGAATAATGAGGGCTATCCATATTACGCGATAGAATAACAAATGCACATAAATTTCAGAAGTATGCCCACCAGAATACACAAATTGTCTTCATCAGTTAGCCCAAACTATTGTGTAAAGTGGAACTGCGATAAGAGACATAGGTGAAGCCAATGCACTGTGAAGTACATTGTCTAGATCTCTAATCCACTCCCCAATTCAGTTCGTACACAAAAAAGGCGGATGTAGATGTACGTTTATAAAATTTCACCTTTCCCATGAGGGAGAGACTGGCGGCGAAGGAGCCATCAATACTACAGATTACGACGTTACAATTGGGCGGAACGATGGCGAGGGTGAGTTCTACTGCCTGTTCGTCGGGCTCGCCGATGATGGGAACGAGTTGGATACGATGCAGACCCACCGGTAGTCGAGAAGCCTCGGACAGCTGAAATGTGAGGCGACCATTGGAGTCGGTGATCTGACTGCCTAGACGCTCCCACCCCATTCCCTTGACATAAATCGCCGACTGTGGACGGTAGAAGATTTCCACCTACAAGGTGAAATCAATACCTTCATTGATGATATCATCTTTCTTGAATTGAAGTCAGTTAAGAGTTCAATGTTTGTTCAAATAGTTGCACAATTTATTGTCTCAATGAGCCAAAAATACTGAAACGACCGGTCCTAATTGAGGCTAACTCCGTTCATGAAGGGTTAAGTCGCCAAAATATGAGCAAATTTAATAGAAGTGAGAGAAGTTCGAGGCACTGGCCTTATTTCGTCCTTTCCATAAAGTTGCAATCTACTTCCCCCCAACGCCGCCACCGAACACGACAAAGGTTATTAAAGTTAGTAAACATCCGCCCAAAAGGCGATAGAAGTCACTACATACAACTTAAAAAGCTCTTCAGGAATGCAAAGTCCTTTTGCTCTTGTGGACAATACAAATGGCTGTTTTTCGAGTAGCAATTAAGTGAATGCCTCCAAATTGGAGGTGTTAATCTTGTTCAAACTTCAAACTGAAGGTAACTGCATTAGGTTGAGAGAACAAATTTGTCAGGTGGTTATCAATAGACGCAAACGTAAAATAGTGTTAAAGTGTCGTCAGTGTCACAGCAAGCCCTACTAGACCTCATTTCTTAAAATGACTTTCCAAAAACCCAAAAACTTCAAAAAAACTGAAATGCATATAAAAAAGACAGCTCACCTCCTCGTTTGCCATCGAGGAGAGGTCAAGAGTGCCAAAGGTGAATCGAGCATTAATAACTTGTGGTTGACCCTCCAAAACAATGGCATCATTAGCCCGATGATTGGGATTATTGGTCTGCGATGGGGCGAATGAAAGTGGGAGCGAGTTAGTTGAAGCGTTGGATAACTTATAATGAAAACACAAACAATAATGACAACAAACAGGAAGCACATATAATGACGGTGATGTAAATGACAGAATTTACAAAAAGGAAGTGCCGCGGTAATTATTATCGTCCGGCGAGTACAAGGTTAGAACACTTCTGTGATGATTCTTTAGGCAAGATGGAATAGTTATTTAAATGTACCGAAACTGCGAAATGCTATACCAGTGGAAAAGAGTTCCCTAAACCACGCAATTTCTCACAGGATTACGCTGATAAAGTCAAAGTGGACAGCAAAACTTCAACAGCTTTGACAGTAAAGTATTCAGCGTAAGAGAAACAGAGCTTTAGCTACCATCGGAATATCACCAAAAAAATTAAACATGGTCAATAGTAGGTTCAGGGAATACGGTATCCGCAAACAGCAACGCTGATATGTTTGCGATAAGATGAAAAGTTATCAGATTTCTTAAAACCAATCTAAGCATGTGGGTGTGTAACAGCTTTTACAGTCAAAATACAAATACAAAACTTGAAGAGCGAAAACTAGGCAGCCGACGAATTCGAAAGTGAAACAGTAGGTGATGGGTTAAAGTCTATCACGGATTCGAATTATGCCTGTAAAGTAGAAAACTGTGCCAATCAAGAAATAATAAAAACATCGATGCGTGGAAGCTAGATTGTCAGTTGATGCGGTACACACAGAGGCCTCTAAGCCGAAGAACAAAGCAGAAGACCGTCTTTCAAAAGAAAAGCACACCAAAAATTTAAACATTATCTCAACAACAAATAATCGTAACCTAGTCTCTACTAGGCTTGTGCACCAGCAAGATCTAATTCCTTCGAATGCATAAAAACGAAAAGATTGTGCTTACTAAAGAACAATCTCCCATGCTGATGTAATTAATGCCTTACGGCCTTACATAAAAAGGGGTGCCATTCAATCAACAGCACAAATTAGTTCAAAGACGAGCATGAGGAGGAGCCATGTCCAGAGAAATAAAATAACTAGAACAACAAAATGCCATAAATGTAGAGGGTTACTCCACAGAGCTAAGCATACAGAAAGGCATACCTCGAGCCTGACAACAAGCAAGCATTAACTGCAGGACACGACACTGTTTCAAAGTAAACAATGAGCTGGATGGTCAAGAAACTTACCATTGAGTACGGAAGGCAGGAGGCCTAAAGAATAGTAAGAAACTCAACACACACAATCGGAATCGCCTTATGGTAATGAAAGAATTTTGAATGCGTATAGGACAAAAGGGCTTGGCTTGCTTAATGCAACTGCCCAGATCAAGTAATAGCAAAAGAGTTAAAAAACCTAGGCTCGAAAAGTGGTAAGGGAGATGTAAAAGATTACGGCCACATCCTTTGATGGAACGACACCTAAAATGTACAGCTAGTGGAGAAAGGTAAAAGAAGTGTTGTATTTTAGCGCCCATAGCTACTAACAGCTTATCTATAAGCAGGAGTCAACTGAATAGTTAGGCAATGGGAAGAGGAAATTATACGCGCGGCAATTGGAGGCAATCAACATCCGTTTACTCCCGGGAGTAGGAAAAAACCAAATAAATCAAAATGAGTCTATCCCATAGAAAGAAAATGACAGATTTACGCTAAGAATGGCACTTGCCTCCTCAAAGCAGAAAATATGAAACAACCTTGCTATCACCATAGTCTCTCGGCATCACTTTGCATTATTATTGTGACAAGAGCATAAATTACAAGTGAGACAAAGAGACGAACAAAGTTACTTAAGGCGTGTTTTGTGCATCACTCTGTGGGATAGGGCATTAGCTTCGAACAAGCCAATGCACTAGCGACAAGACAGGCAACATTTTAGCGATAGTCCAATTATCTCCCACAAATAGTGCAAACTCAGCGATTACTATAAGTTTGCTGGGAAGCTGAGTGTAAAGTTGGTGTTTCTTAAAAAGGTCAGATCCTATAATTCCACCTATAAGGTCATGGAGCTAAATAGCATAATTATGCCGACATAAGTGTACACAAGAATAAAAATCGAGTCACCAAGATGCTAAAATTTGCTTTGTATTCGAGGTCTTGCAAACTTTTCACACATTTGCAGTTTACTGAGCGAGTTGAAAGACGTTCATTAGACATCATCGTACACATGAGAAATGGGGGATCATAAAAACATCCAAAATCCGACCTGCGTTGACAAAAGCCGGTCAATGTGTCATTAACATATGGAGACGTGGCATGATGGAATGGAAGAGATCAATCGCACCCGAAAGTTGCTTCGATTGATTATTATCTGCACAATGGGGTTAGGCAAGAGTGGTCGTGTCTTCCAGTCTGGTAAACTTTGTAAAATTGTGTACAACAAGGTAATTGAAATTACAAAATTCATTACAAAATCCTTAGCAATAGAGTGCTAACGATGAAACAGGCTAGCCTACACAAGCCGCTTTTCCTAGTAATGGAATAGAAATGAAGACCGAAAACAGGATTTGTTATTGCAAAGGGTATAGCCAAACAATCTGGTAAGCATGTTTTAAATTCTGCACAAAACTGAATCCGCTCAGTATTGTATCTTGTGTAAATGACTAACAGGTCAGTCATTTAGGGGAGAAAATTAGTAAGCGGTAATTGAAGATAGCAGGAGTATGGTAAGTGAAATACTTTTGAGACAACACATAATTGCAAGCACTCATTACAATTGACCAAGCGCTAGCATAACCGGACACAGTCGCGGGCACTCACACGGAAGACACCTAGAGCAGTAGTAAATCCCCAAACAACTAAAACCTCGTCCTTAGAGCGCAGATTAGCAGAATCGTTTTGGTACTATTCATCAATTTTCATCATCCATTCTAACCTATATGCCAATGCCAAAAATGCAATTAACAGTAGGCGTTTCCGCGACGGATAAAAAAACCAAATCGTTACAGTGTATTGTGTCGAATGGAGATGGGCGGGATGCTAATGATAAAAAGTGCATACAGTTCGAAGATGTCTAACAGAAACCGCCTATCAGAGCAAGTGAGACCAGTTTTGAGTCCAGATCCTACCAGTCTGATTACCAAGGTAGACGAAGGCAAGTTTAGAATGGCCATGAGTCGGACATTGTTGCTGGGCGCAATTAGCTCGTTTTACTACCCAAATTACCATGAATTAACTGCGACCTACTTCATCGTCATCTCTGCACAATCTCCATGGCCTCTCCATACCGCTCGCATATCCTTCATCTGCACACCAACACTACAAAGATATACAAATCAATCTCTTCGACACTCCTTTGAGGAGCACTAGGATGTCAACGTATCACAAATATGACATTCACAATGCTGCGGAAATTTTTTCGTCGTAAAACGCACTCTGATCCGTTCAGTCGGTTTCGACTTGAATCGCAGTCGACTGGAGATGGAATTGCGGAATTGTCGACTCAGACCGCCAGCCTCATTGCCAGAAGCATTTAGATTGGAGCTCATTGAGGGCGAAGAGCTATGGGTGCGGAATGAGGAGGAGTGGCTTCTGAAGCGGAGGACGCGAGTGTCGCCGAGGCTGTCCGCCGCAATGCGCTCACTGGGCTTTCCCAAGTACGAGGCGCCGCCGTAAAGCCGCTCAGCCAGCTAAGTCACATGGCAAACGGACGCTCACAAGAGCTGAAAACGTGGGTAGGAGGGAGCCTGGCGAGACTTAGCGTATGAACGCTAGCAAAATGCCATATTAGTCTCTTTTCATGCTTAAACAATCATTTATTCTAATTCAAAGTTTAAACAAGAGCGAAATTAACACTTACTTTAAAATTGCTCAAAGGCGTACAAAAGGTTTTCACTTTTTTGCGACCCTTACACACTTAGTCAAAATGGATACAAAAACAAGCACGCGCGTTATACCTGGTTTGGAAGCCGCCTTCGTTAATAAAATTGAAAAGGACAAATTGATCCAAAACGACATTTTTCTGATACTAACCGATGGTCTTCCAAATCCGCAGAAAATCTGAATTTCGTACCATGAAGGGTGCGGTACGCTTAAACTTTATGGATGCGAGGAGAGATTTTTTCATCATCCCCATTCACCAACTCTGCTGTTTTTCTACTGCTCATTTTCAAAAATAAATCTTTACGCAAAAAGTTTAGTACTCAGGCTCTTCTCAGTGCTACAAGGATTTGCGTAAGAATCTTCAAATTACCGAAGGGTAAGGTCAAATGAATGTTTAGGGTTGATTGTATATGCAGCATCTGAAAGCTGGAAATGATGTAGGCGAAGGCTTAGTAAATAAAAAAGGATAGACACATGAAAAGCCAACTCGCCTGCCACACAATGAAGCAGCTGGCATCCTTGGACTCCCAATAGCTCGAATGAACGAGAGGAGGAAGGGCGCGTGAGAGGATGTTTTGGGCACCGTCGGTACAACACAAGCCCATGTCTAAACGTTGCGAACCCCACCAGCCACCTTGTTGAAAAACACATGAAATGACGGACACAGGCAAGCAGATCTTCACGGCTAGCAAGTAGCGGGTACACAGGAAAACATTTCCAGCAATTGCAATGTGGTAGAAAGAAGTAAAACAGTAAGCTTACCAACCACTCAAGTCACTATAATTTTTCCTCTTAAGCTAATAGAATATGAAGAACCGGTTAGAAAAAAAATTTTTGGAAAATCGATTAAGAAGACCAAACACAGTACGCCTACCACCGAATAGATAAACATGTGATGTTCAAATAAGAAATGGAATTATGGCATTTTCAATCTCAGGTATGGCAGCAATTAAAAGCAACATGGTATGAAAGCCTATGATGTCCCCCTTATCAGATGTGACCTAATGAGGACGAAGATAAACAACTAAGCACTCGATCTGAGCACCAAGACACCTTCCACAAAGTTGAAAGGCAGAAGAAATGCGTAAAATACAGTTCAAGAAACTACCTGTTTAGCGAAACCTTTGTCAAGCACGCACTAACCGAATGCTCTTATTTTTAGATGCTTGGGAAACAGCTTGAAGCCTCACCTAGCTTAATGTATTTGTTTCAAGGATTCACGGAAAAATGAAAACTTCTTCTCACGTTGGTGGTATTGTCGAATGAGCTGATTTGTTATAGCAAGAGCACAGGCATTTTATATAAAAGTGCTCAAGGGTAATGAAATGACAACCGCAAGGAACAAGCTATGCCTAGCGCCGCACCAAACCAGTTTGTTGTCTTAAGATTGCGTCACTACATTTCTCAATCCTGATTTACATAACCACACGGGCAGTACACGATACACATTTTGAGACAGTGACAAATGAAGTTTTAGGCAATGAACTTTTGCTCAGTGAAACGCTATAGTACAGGCGATTTTAGTAATCTTTGTGACAAAAAAAATTGTACCGAAAGTCTTGACAACATTTACCTAGACCCGTGAGACAATTATTCGTGCTCTCCTCATAATATAAGCCCGAAACCTACCCAGGGTCTGCTCATCAGATTTATCGGAGGAGAGGGGGGATGATGAAGGATGATTATGAGGGGCGTCTTGGTGAAATGAAGGATAGCCGTTAATGGCCGCAACCGAGAGGAGGCGCTCTCGCAGGCGCTGCCACTGGTCGGAAGAACGGGAGGCGGAGTTGGGTAGGTGGACAACGGGGATTCTTGCAAAAGAGGCGTCCAAAAGGGGCTCCAGTCGGTAGGCGAAGGGATCCGCCAAATTAAAAATGTTGAAGACCTGTTCGCAAGCCGGTCGAAGGGGTGTAGTACCGTCTACTGAATAAAGAAAACAAACACCTCGTGTCTATACCTATTCCCACTTTCCGCTTTCTGCTTGAGGACGTACGCGTAGTTTTGTTTCTTTAGATTGCTAGAGTCACTGGCATATCTTTCCATAAAGTAAATTGGTGTCGACAATGATGATTGACTAGTAGCAAAATTCCACACGTCACCATATATAATATGCACCCGGTTATCATATGGCCCTTCCCTATAAGGTACTAGACTATTCGCATCCATTTTAGTGCTCTAGGCTGCCTTGTACTGGGGTTTTAAATGTTAAAAAAATAGATATGCCCATCTTTGAAAGGCTTTTAGTGTACTTAACAGAGCATATGCCACCAAGGCTAACAAAGGGAAGGAAATTTCGGGAGATGTCATAAATGCTACACTAAATAGCAAAAAATTGTGTTACTATTCATCAGCCATTTGAGTCCCTCATGATAAACTAAGTACAAACAATCATAAAAGTCCGTGTATCTGGTGATGCACTCGACCACAGAAGACAAAGATTAGGGACAAGCCTGAGAGGTTAACTTTGAACAAGTTAAAAAATTCGCCATCAGTCGTAGGTAGCACCCCAAGAGCAAACCGATATCTTGCTTATTTTGTTTATATATTTCTATTCTCGTTACATGTTTTTTTAAATCATTAAACGCCATCCAACTAATGGAGCAAGAACCTAATGGAAGTCAGTTAAGGTGAGATCGAACTGTACACTTTTAAAAAGGAAGGAAAAATATTAAATTATGCAGTCTGTACGAAGGCTCCTGTGAGAACTTGCAGTCAGCTAACAGGACGTGAAAAATAATTATGTATAAGGGTGTGAATGAACAAAGCATGAGACGTTTTCTTATAAAATCTCAAAATAAAGAACATGGTAGTTGAGAAGAACTGGTTTAAAAGACAAAGTCAGTGTACCATAATGTCTGGTATGGCTACCAGAACTCAGCCCCAATTGTCGACGAAGAGAGAGCAAGAGACCCAAGGGCGATCCCAGAAGGAAAACATCTTGTACCTAAGGAACATGCGGTGAGATTAGAGGAGTGTGGTAACTGCGATTAAATACATTTCACTCACGTCAAAGAGGAGAGAAGGAGCATCACGAATGTCCTGCTGGAGGCTCTCCAAATTTGTGAAGGTGCCATTCTGCGATTACAATCAAAAAGGGTGCATTGCAGTTGATAAACTGGAAAAAGTCGCAGAACTAACAAGTTAAAGGGGTCTAAATATTGTACTTAAATCATGTCCACTGGCAATGTTAGCAACTTGAGGCCCAATGTTTTAGCATGGTGGTATATGGAAGTAGTCAACAGGTAACCTTTGACTAGTATGCCACTTCATAGCAATCAAAAGGTTTGAGTATTTTCATTATAAAACAGCGGAATCTCCCACTTCTGAAAAACCTTGGCAGGAAATGAAAAATGCATGTTTACAGAATATAACCTGGGATGTGGCAGCCTGAGCACTGCTATTAGGGTAAAAGGTAAGAAAACTGGATAACACAGAAGGAAAAACCATTTAAGGTCACAACACGATTAAGCGGGATCGATTGGACATTCGCATAAGCAAAAAAAGATTAGCCAACCAATTCAAGAGCAGTGGTAAATGCAAAGAGATTGATTGTGGTAGCGACTGTACCGGCAACGGTAAATACCAAGAAAACAGCACTTCGATTATCCCTTATTGCAGTAACGAAGGTATGATGCACGAAAGCATGCCGATCATATCCGATGATCCCTTCGAAAATACGTCCATTTAAGGACTCACTTGAGCAAAATTTGAGGCAATGATAAAGGCTGAATTTCGTCGATTAAGCCCTGTTTAAACTGTAGGTTACAAAAACCCAAACTTAAAAATGATCTAGCATCCAATAAAGAGAAGTTTTAATTGCTTTACAAAGAAGTCTCAAGTTTCTATGACGCGCTTTCATGTCGTGACAGTCATTGTGTTGAACTTTGAAAAAAAGTGGATGATACTAGATGGTACGTTAATATCGGGTGATATGAAGTGCAATTACGTCACAAGAATAGGCTGAACAACGAAAGACCGAAAATAAAATGCGTCGATGAATTTATGCATCGTCTCAGGTGGACAAAATTGCCCTTCGTTTGTCCCTGCCTGGCAATAAATGTACTTTCCTCTCAAAGTAATTAAACCAACAGCTAGGACCCACCCAAATTTGGGAAGTTTACAAAAAATAATCTCTTTCTTCTAATCAATCTTAAAAAGTTTAACGATCACAAAATTCCCGTTTTTAGAAGCAAATAGCTTTGTTATGTTAGTTAGCACATAACTCGTCTTATAGAGCATCTATCTAGGTTTCCCCACACGGTATTACTGTGAAAAGGAATTCCTCTAAATAACAACAACAGAACTTCTGCATCTTGGATAGTTTAAATGCACTTTTTACTGACTTTAGAAAACGGTTCGCCAAACTGAGCTAGCATGAGGGTTTGGGGTGCTTTTCATTTTGGAAGGAAATACTTTCATGCAAAAGAGCAATACACCATAACAAAGTTTCTGCATAGGCAAAGGAGAGGAGGTTTTTGTACCTCAGCTACCATCTCCACCTAATAGCTTCTAATTTATTTGTTGAGGGACAAAGAATTGTCCAACTTTTTTGCTAAAACTGAAGAAGCAACTCTTGAGTCCAATTTGGAATTGTAATAAAAAAGGTTCAAATGGGGTATCGCACGCTCATGAATTAAAGCATAAAACACCATATTTAGCCCCAGAACGGCCAGACAAACCATGTTTCAAAACCCGTTTCAAAGCTCGGAACGCACGCGTTTAAAGTCAGGGCAAGAAACCAGAAGATCGTAGACCATTATGGATCCAATACTATCCGCAACCAAAAACACATTGCCACTGAAATGGATTCCATCGATAGAGTCCCGGAATCCCACGTAACTTTCATTCAATTGCTGAGCCAGGAGATGAATGTCCTGCGTTATAATAAATACATTGATAATAAATGCACGTCTTCACTGACACTGATGACAGCACCTAACAATGGTTTTAAATCCAAAACAAAGTAACTCTGCAAAAAAGTGACATGCATTTGAAAGGCAGGTGACTACGAATTCAATAAAAATGCACAGCGAAGCGTTGCTAATCTGCTAAAGTGATGTCAGCACTCAAAATTAGGCGATTAGTGAGGAGTAATGAAAATAATGCTAAAATTCTTACGTGAGTATAGTGGGATGATGTGGTTAGAAGGAGTGGAATGTTTCCGATTGGAATAATGCTTCGTAGCGTCCCTTTCTTCGCTTCCAAGATACCCGGTTCGAGCATAGCTGGGTCGAGCCTAAAATAAGGACCAAAAGACAAAACCGTGAATTCTTTCGTAACCAAATAACTCATATTTCTGTCTAAGGGCACTGTCGAAATCATCTGCAGGAAAAGGCGTTAAGTCATGGCGAACATTGCTTTTCTAGCAACTATATATTACTAGGCAATGAAAACTCCTCCACGGCCCTAGCTCAAAAAATGCCCAAAGCGAATTTAAAATTCAGACTGGTAGCTAAAAAATAATTATTTCGTTGAAGACAGGAAGAAGTGGTTAGGCCTCATGTGCGAGGTTGCACACAAAATTGGATGCGAATTCGAACGTTACATATTGTGTGACAGTCAATAAGGGAAGAATACAAAGGTCACGCACGCATTCAGTGACCGCAGCGAATCCTCAGCCATGGAGGGACACGAAATCAGTTGCATAATTACGCGTAACTGCAGACCAGGAAAGAAATTCCTCATCGTCGATTCCACCAGAGACTTGAATGCAGTAAAGTCGGAGTATTTGCTAGACTCATCGGCAGACTTTTCTTGCAAACAACCTTTTAAAAAAATAATAAAGTGAGCAATCCACCTCGCTTTAAAGTTTTGAGTATGAAAATTGAGTCGATTTAAGGTGGAAGTTAAAGTTACTACAAACACTAGAAGTAAAAAAACGGGTTATCAATATGTTTTGTACATCAAAATGCAAACAAAAGGACCCTTTTTCTGTTTTGCGAATTGCTTTCAAGATGTGAAATCCTCTTACCACAAAAAGGCCATTGATGTCTAGCTTAAGAAACATTACTAGCCCGACTCGATGAAACATATAAAACTTGTCTCCATAATTAGTGTGGGGATTACCTCACAAAAGATCATCTTCTCGATGTGAAAGCAAGGAGAACCTACCCCCATAAACGACAAAGAGAAGGGCACTTGTTTGAGCGATTTCGCCGGTTTTGGTATAGTGAAGACCTGAAAAAAAAAGTAATGAAGAGGTGTGACTTCAAGCAGCTAGCAGTAAAGAAACACGAAAGCTCTTCTTGCACTAGCTTTGCACAGCAAACAGCTCAATTGTAGTTGTTTAGTTACGGCGGTTTAGAAGGAAAGTCTCAAGTCGAACTTCAAATAACGTATGATTTGAGGGGAAAAAAGCATCAAAGACATGATTTTTAAGACATGATGTGTGGAGGTAAAGTCAATAACACTTAATCAGTACCTTTAGTGGCAGTTGGGGATACAGCGGGGAGAACCTCGCCATTTGTGTTCATAGCTAAAGAGGGAAGCATCAATGCGATGACATGATGGGGCTTTATGCCAATGGCGACCACGAGTTGAGAGCGTGAATATGAATTTATCGCTTGTTGCTCCATTCAATTTCTGATAACCAGGAAAGTATTTTTTAGTCAAATAATAACATGTTCACTCGTACGGCAAGACCACTAATGGAACAGACCGAATTTATAGGGAAATAAGTGATAAAACTGCCTGACAAGACACTGCCCAAATCTAGTCTCGCTAATTTTCTGGGATTCCTTTTGACGACTCCAACGATGCTCTTTCAGATATAGCTCAAAAAGTAGATTGTACTTCACTTGTGAGGATAAAATGGGACATGAGGCAAAAATTAAGATTTAATCTATCACATACTTCAAGTAATGATTATGTGTTTGTCGAGAAGGGAAGTGGGCAATAACAATCTTTAATTTTTAGCTTTAAAAGCATTCACAGATCAAAATAAGAGCGATAACGCAATGAAAAAGAAATACTTACACTGGGCATCAAAAAAGTCCTCATCATCTCCATCCGACCCGGGCATGCTTTGAAACATCGAGGCTTTATAAAGTCGGAAACAGAAAGAAGAAATTTGTCCTTTTTTGGGAAATAGCAACGCTGATAAGAAAACTTTTTAAAAAAGCAAAATTTACGATGAAAGTTGAAATCAGTGGTCATTGCTGAAGATCCAAAAATATTATTAAGATTCAGCATTTCCCAACTTAAAATTAGCTTGCACACAGCAAATGATCACTTGATCGATGAATCGAGTCTTTACACATTTCTGCAAAGTACACAAAAGTACAACCTTTCAAAATCTTAAGCCATGCCCACCACAAGCTAAACTTCAAAAATAGACAGCCCGATGCTTAAAGGGGTTTTAGACTGCAACTCCAATGGGCTAACAGGCCAAATTTTCAACGGTTTCGAAGAAGCCACATTTCTAGCTCACTTGATAACTGCTAAAGTAAAAAAGATATTGTCAGTTAAGTTGACAGGCTGTAGCATCATGGTGAGAATAAAGCACTTTTTAGTTACTGCTGGATTGTAGCATGTAATTGCAACACCTCCATCGGAATGAGTTAATCAACTACAAAGTAGCGCTTAGACCAATGTTTAAGTCATGACCAAGTTGTGGATTGAAAAAAGCCTTCTCGTAGAGCTTCCCACGCAAAGGAAAACGAAACCATGTAGTGTGGTAAATTAAAAAACCTGCGATTGAGGTTTGCATTGAGTTGCAATGCGCATGCAGCGTTAGAGGCGTGGTTTAGAAACATGAGTGCCGCGGACTTTGCAGCTTGCTGTCCTCATTGCCAAGATTTAATTACCAGGCTTGTGGACGTAAAGCGCGTTCGCAACTCAACTTTTTGAGTACACTCCGCCAATTCGAATGGGCCTTTTAACGTGCTTGATCAAATAAGCTGGGTTATGCAGCTACAAAACTACCCTAGATTCACAACTTTTAACATGGACAAGCGGCCATTGCAGAAAAAACTTATTTTTATCAATATAAACACTAAAGCACAGTGTCAAATGAAGCATTTTCATGAGGAAAATGTGTGTGTGTTTGTGTGTTCATGTTTCAACAGTAAGGTAATCCACCAAATAATTTGACAAAATCGGTGAGTATTAGGTGGGATGAAAGAATGTTAGACCTAATGAACATCGGAAACACCTTCGTGCTGCAAATCTGCCCACGCGGCTACCGAAGAAGCTGTAAGTGAAATTTTTAAGAAATTGAGTCGTAAATGGTTCCCGATATGACTAAAGGAATGAAATGATCGGATCGTTTACGGACAAGTAGAATTAGGTCTGTGCTACACGAGCTCAGCCGCTATTGCATCCTTATTGATGCATGGAAAGGGCAATGATTATTCACTTTGACGGAAGTATTGAAGACATATTGCAAATAGTGCTGTCAGAAAGCAGAAAACAATTAGCGAATCTTTTCGTTTTTAATAATGATAGGTTCCATAAGAAAAAATTACACTAGGAACGCTGACAGCAGAACGTCAAATTTGTAACTATTTGCGTCAAAAAATATGCAGTAATTACATAAGTATGAGCTAAAAAGGAAGCCTACCCCGTTCGGACTCCGACGCAAAACTCATGCACGATCCAAAATTTATGGCAGAGGCTACCGCCTCATCTTCAGGTCCTCCACCATCAGCGTTCCGCTTGTCAGCGTCCTGCAAATTATGCGAAATGAAATGTGTTGACACAAAATCAGAAATTCATATTTGGAACTGCTCCACACTTAAACCTCTCTTGGAAAATCCAGAATACCCTCGTTTTAAGTCTGATTTCTTGTTGATCAAGTAGTCTGATTAGCTAAGCATACTACCTCACTTGCATTTCCCGACATTACGTCCTATTCTTTCGTAAAAAAGGCAACTACACCACAACCGTTTAGTGAGAGGCTGGATATTCTTACTTCGGTAAGGAAATTCTTCAAATTTTCACCAAAACCTACGTATAAATAAAGAAACACCAACAATACCATTCTGCGCTTTGATTTATTCCAACTGCACACAATTAGAAATGGTTCACTTTTCGTAGCTCGACACCAAGCATTACACATAACTGCTGAGCGCGTGAAACTACTAACAGAACCCCAGACGAAGGTCTCCGTTCAAAGTAACCAATAAGCAGGAATACGTAGGGTATTTTGGACACGAAAATAAGCCGAGGATCCTGACTATCAACAAAGTACGATCAAAAGATTCGCGGATGCCGAAGATTATGTGGCCCTACAATTTTGTCAGGAATGCAACGTATTGTCTCCGCTACCGAATTTGAGGCAAGCGCGGCAACGCTGAAAGCAAAGCGCACTAAATTTGCTAAATTTGATTCGTACAAAGCATTTTTTTCTTAAAACCGTTCCAGCTCTTTGGCATCAGACAGGGCCATTGCATTTTCCGGATATTCTCGACTAGGCGACTCGATTCGTCCGACAATATTTTTTGCATTAAATACTGAAGCCTTCAACTCGATGTCGAAAGCTAAAGTTACTTGAGACATTTTCAAACGTTCCCGTCATGATTGTATTAATGATGATATTGAACTATACAAACAATACGACTAACCTGTAAAAATTGCAATCCAATAAAATATTCTTTCAAAATGTTTAATAAGGGCCGTAAAGATACTTATTAAAGATGCAACAGAAATTTTTTTTAAAACCAGAGGTCCACCCATTTAGGCCAGCTATAGGTATGAAGACGCATCATCCATTTGTTGGGGCACCATTTTGTACTGCTAACCGATGCGATATAAACATTTAAATATATTTGGACCAAAAACAAATAAATTATCAGAGCTCACCTGATCCAACCGTTGACTCTGCTGATGATCGGCAATTGTCGTCGAAGCGCTATCGGATGAAGGGGGCGTGACGGTAGGGTCACCTCCCTCCGTCTGACCCATTTTCAAGGCCAGTGCCTTGGCGGTTTCCGCCTCGAGTTTTCGAATCTGTGTCATAGTGAGGCCGTACCACTCGTCCTGCCACGTCCACGCCTGCCGATGCGCGCTCACCATCGTGCGACGGAGGGCTGCAATACCAATGAGCAAGCGACTCTTAACTACTCTAGATTTCACGACAATTATTGCTTGGGTAAGTCTTGAAACATTGAATAGCCTTCGAAGACCAGAATCGTCTATTCCTGTCAGGATAACACCATAAAAATACGCCTTCTATAAATGTGATGAATGCTCACAAGGTGTTATGGCAAAAGTCAGGTCCTGAAGTGCAAACCCGGTTATTAGAATAAGCCAAAATTGCATCACACAACACCGGGGGCTTATGATAAATAGAGGTAGGAGGATCGCAAAGTTGGTGAGTGACCGGAAGCAGATTGGAAGTTTTAATAACAGAAGATATTCTTTAGAAAGGTCGCGATGAGGCATCACCAAGTCGTTAAATAAAAAGTGTAACAAAGCCATTCGGAAACAAATGGGAGCATAGATGTTGTTTTGAGCTGCTCAACCATAATTGGATGATGTTGCCGCTAAAGCAACAGAGGCAGAGTTCAGGCGCTTATCTGTCAGTTTCAATGCCGAGATTGAAACTGTATGATACTAAAAACATGTCCTTTCTAAAAGAAGCAAATTCGAATTTGGCACTCAAAAGTCGTCAAGTTTCCTGGAGGTGAACGAAATCCGGTTTCGAATAACGATAATTCTATAGTATTTCGACAGAATGCTTCAGACAGTGAGCATTCACCTACACAAAAAATTACAAAGAGGAATTCATGTATTGGTCCGTAGTTTTGAGAGAAAGCCAATGAACAAAAAGCAATGAAGCAGTCGGGCGGAAAAATGTTTCCCACCGGCACTGCCTTAGAAGTTGGGCATCTTCTAGGAAAAAATTTGCGCACTTGCACACCCCTATATTTAATAAAATAGATTGTTTAAGGAACCCAAAAACACATCCGTAAGAAAGGGACTCATAGGTTGAAACAACTTTTACATACACCAATTTACGATGGTAATTTGACGTCACACGGGATGTAAGAAAACCTCTGCAAAAAAGCCACCTGTTTTTTTCTAAATTAAGCAAATAGCCGGATTGCAGTTTTCTTTTGAGAGCCAACCTATGGGGCACGTAAGACTTTGATGCCGTTGAGTTGAGATTGGATAGCACTTTGGTAACAGGTGGTCAAGTGACTTTTGATCTTCAATAAGCCTATTTAAATGCCATGCTTGACAATCATTCTAGCTAGTACGAGTATTTGTTGATAATAGATATATTCTTCGTTTACAGCACGGAAAAACAAAAAAGACAAATTTCAATTCGTAGTCCTAAAAATCAAAGAACAATATTTTTCTTGAAGAAAGCAGTAATGCATCCGTTTAAAGAGGGGATGAATTTACTAGCATACGAAGCAATGAAACCGCCACGGGTAAGGGCTAGTAAGACCTTCCCGGATGGTCATTTATCAAAGTTCATGTGATGAGCAGCACACAGCGTCAACCCGCCCTGTGCGATTGCGTAGGCAGGTAAAAAGCTGTTCCCTACCAAAGGGGTCCTGAAGTATAATTACTTCTTTTGCAACAATAGACTCATATGCTTTGAAAAGTGAACATGAAGAATAAATAAAAAGTTCTTCACATGACCTAAATTACTAAAACCACACGTAAATAATGGCAAGGTCAGTGTAATCAGTCATTTAACCGCATACAGGAAGTGATAATGTGAGACACTACCCACACAAAAGACCTAAAATCCTTTGGTAGGTGCAGCAACAAGTCCATGGTAAGACCACAGCTATTCGACACAGATTCATGACACTCAGTAGGCGATAGCATTACTACAACAGTTGAGCAAAGCTACTGACAGAAGAGATACCGAACGGGCAGCGCAAAAGATAACAAGGTGTGTTAAGTCAGAGAAGCAGCTAACAGCATAATTACCATAGTCCTGAATAAAGCTCTCGATTTTGGACTGCATGCCCCAGTAGCGGAAGTCCACACGACACACCTTGTAAGAGCACATGATACGCATGGGGAGGGGCTCGGTAGGGACGCTGCCCGTCGCATCCGGCTTGGTGCCCTGACCAGGATACTTCCGTCCCGTGCGCATAGCCTCCTGGAAATCACTGCGCCAGCCAGGCCAGAGGGGACCGCGTCCGGTCACCTGAGAAACGTAGGTAGAGGGATCCTCAGTCGATTTCGAGGGCGTCAGGGGGTCAGTCACTATGTCGATGTAATCTGGGTGAAGACAACGGAAAAGTGGTATGATAGCCATGTGTATAAAGTTTGTCTTTAGGTGTCTTCAACTTCTAAGGCGCGAACTCCTAGTAGGTGCTACCTTCAGACCTTAAATAAAGATATTTGTAATGCCTCAGGCATTGGCATCTCAGTGGTAGGCTGCAAGCTCAAACAAACCCCTTATGAGAAACCGATAATTATGACTTCATTTTATTTCCTAAGACCTTTAAGAAGAAACGAAGAACTAGGGAATAAAATAACTTCATCCTCATGGTATAACGCAAAAAATTAGGATTCAATTCTAATGGCACTCTGGACAGTCTTGCAAAATCAAAGAAACGCACTCCGAATGAAAAGGTCGCATATAGTCAGAAGTCTCCTAGACGAATGAAGGGCATGATTTTACATAATTTTTGGAAGAAAAAGGACGCGGCAACAAGATATTGCTTTATTTCATTTGTGCAAATTAGTGGGAGTGATTGGGTAAATTCTAAGACAAAATACAAAATTGTTGGCTCCGTGCAAAATAATATGGCATTTGTCAGTCAGTAGGAAAAGGGAGCAAGTCGAAAGCTTCACCGATTATTACTATCATTAATAATTGAACTAGATGATCGAGTGGTGGAGTAGAGGAAGAAGGTATTTCAATGCTCTATAGGCCACAATCACTATCAAAAGTTCGGTTTATCCCCAGTGAGCTTAATTCAACTACTGTTAGAGTAAAGTTAGATTCACAAAAAGGATTAAACAAAGGGCAAATATGAGTGCTTTTCTGATTACATAAAACGATTTTAGTTAGTCACAATGTGGGTTTCAACTGTTTGGACACGGCTACTCACTTGTTGAGGGAGAGGGCGTGTGCTCGCGACAACCTTATTTACTACTCCTTAAATTACTTGCTTTTAATAATATAACTTTTGTCTAAACATAGGACTCAACGGCTGGGGTGCTTGCGCTCATTTAGAATGCAACCAGGAAACTAAAAGAGTTCATACTCTTCCAAAAGGCAATCTCACCAGTGTCGCCACAAATAGATGTGAAAGGGAATGAGAAGAGATCTTACCGACAATTCGAGTGTTCAATTCAGCAGCAGACATATCAAAGACATTCTCACTTTCCCCAGCATCATCCAGATACCTAGTTTCAATTTCGAGAGAAAATTTCTCCATAAAGGGCACTCTGTAGCGTGTTTTTGTGTAGGGATAGGCATTCCAGGCCTCCTCCTCCACTCTCAATGCTGCATCCGGTATTATGGTACGCAGCCAGCCTGATCAAACAGAACAAGGGCATGGAAAAAACAATGAAAATTGAAGTGAGCGGAACGTGGGGGATAGTTAAGTCGCTTCAACACGTCAATGAACAAGGGTGGATATCGAGATTGATATTGTGGAACGTTTAACTTTATACGATAGGACAGCCTTACTATGGTTCTGCAATCAATACTAATTGATTGTGAATGGGATTAGTAACTTCATTAGCAACTTTTAACAATCGCTAGATGCAATGACTTGGATTTCCTGGAAAATGCGATAAACAGTTCGTTTTCGCGGATAAAATTGGGATTTATTCTAGCCTTAAAAGAAATGGAGGAAGTATTTCACGCAACGGTGGCGGAGTGAGCATGGAAAGGAAGAACCAGGGAAATGTGTAATTCGTTTATAAAACTAGTCAGGTAGTTCTCAGTATGAAAAATATTACCTGGTATATGACTTCCTACGTGATATATTTTGAATGTGTACTGACCATTCCCCCCAGGGCCGTCAGTATACGGCGTATTCTTAAGTATTTCAACACCACTCTCACGCCCAGTACTTTCTTCCCGCGATTTCTTCTGCAAAGCAAAAAAGGTCAGCAATACATTCGTCACCACTACCTGACAGTCAAAGAATGAATAAAGTCGCACTATAATGCAATCTATGCAGCAATAATTAATACGTCCTCATGAGAAGCACTTGAAGTAAAAATACGCTTCGAGTACTTTGCCAAAACTATAAATCTGACCGACCGTTACGCGTTCACTAGCACTGAACACTGCCATGCCAGTCTCCCATTTTAGTTAAGAGTTATTTGCGCCGTTTCGATCAGAAATATAGTTAAACACAACCCGTATGTAAAAACCAGTCAACTGAATGGTTACCTGAATCATATAAAGCTGTGCGATTCTGTATTCTTCCACTGTCATCGGCATGCATATTCGATATTCCTTTACAAGCATCTTATTGAAATCTGATGGAAAGAAAATGGGTAATTTAGGAGAACAAGCAATTAATAAACAATGCAGAAATCAAGGTAGCCATCAAAAAGGAGTTTAAATAAAGGGAAGGAGGCTATGAATTGGAAGTGAAAGTGAATTGGAAGTCTACATAAAACTAGCAACACTAAAGCAAGTTAAAGTAAAGATAATGGCTGAGGGTAGCAAGAGATTAGGGGCGGTAGCAAAACTCCTAAGAAGTAATACGCGATCCCTGAGAAGCACTCCAGATGAAGGAAAGTGAGCAACCAATCAGCGCAAAATAAGCTACATACTTGATGCAAATCCAAGCTGCTAGAGAACACCAAGTACACGAGCAAAAAACAACGCAGAAGACCTGTGGTTTGAAAATAACGTTCTAGACCTCTCCAGTACACACACCACGTGAGTCAAACAAATGCTAAGCTCAGCGCAGCCCCACTAGAGAAAAAAAAAACTTCATAAGAGCGCCAAATATTTCCCTATCTATACCGAGTGCTGATTGGCCTAAACTTTGTCCATAAAAAACGCGGTCACGAAACAGTATGGATAAAGAAGATGGTAAACTGCATAAAAGTGCATCAAAGACCAAAAAAACACATATTGAGCATGTTGCTATAATAAAATAATTAAAAATAAATTGTTAAAGCAATATAAAAAATACGGAAGATTTTTATTTGTAAATATGACATTGAAAAGGATCATCGTTACTAATATGTTTAAAGAAAAATCCAAATTTATTTCAAAAATTAAATTTACACCTGATTGTCAAATTGCGTTTTTACATTTTGTGCTTTCAACTGCAGATCTAGTAGGCTATCAAAACCGCCTCAAATTTTTCTGCATAGTAAATGTGTAGGACGATTTATTGCAATGCTTTCCGTAAATATATCACTGAACTTCATTGTCCAACTTGAGAAATTTATGAGTAGTCGCAGATGTATAATTAGCGTCGAGAGACATCCCTGAAGACACAATAGACGTAGCACTAGGTCAGCATACATATATATGCATGTATGTATGTATATATATATGCAACTAACAGCTGAGTAGGGGTGGCTGGCATGGTCCAAATGCCAGCACCTTGCAGTTAGGACATGATAGCCGCTTGAGTGACCTTCACAGGAAGTCAAACAACCAAGTATTATAGTACGAATATGCCGAACAGAGCTGAGTCCGTTGCTTTGTTAAGACGTTGGTTTCGGTTACAGTAACATGAGTAACCTACCCTCCTAGGATGGTCCTAGAAATATGTCCGCTGCCCCGATTCTCCTGTTTTGTAAATGCATATATTTTTTCGTAGAGTTATGTCTTCTTTTAGCCTTAATAAAGCATCGGCACGCTCTAGTGAGTTTCTCTAATTTTTGAAATTAATATAATAGAATACACTCTAAGAGCTTCCATGCCTACGCTAAATGTGAAAGAAATAGCGCGTATTAAAATGCCTTGTTTTTTGGCGTATGAGTTTATGACGACAACAAGATCACGCAAAATATTATCGATGCGTATTTCAGTGAACGCGTTCCCTAAACGCATGAATCTATTTTAATGCCATTTTCATCACTTTATGTGTACATTTGCATCTTTGATGCCACATTCCGCATTTCGCAGCAAATCTTTTCACACTTAAAAGCAGTTTAAAGGCTTTTGCTTCCACAGCCGTTTGCTTTTGTCTTAAGAAGCTAAGATATTCATACTTAAAAACAAGTCTAAAGTCAGAAATATAATTGCCTTCTTACCAAAAGTTTATGTTTTATATGTGCGTAAAAGCGTAGAATTTTTTATGTTTTCTAGCAGATGCAATGCGTTTGGTTTATATCATCTTATAACTAAGCGTTAATTTGACTACTGTGCTCAACGAATCAGAAGTGGACATTTAATTTTCACGTTTGGTGAAGGAGCCGTGCACATTGAGGGAGCCTACTTGTTTTGGCCTCGAATGCTCATGAATGGTGTATCCCCTATTCCCATGGAAGGTAGAGTGATACATTTTCAATCCATAAAAGTTTGTCAAGCCCGGGGAACATGACCCGGGGAATTCATGGGTTTGTTGGGGAATTTTAGGGGATTTATGTCTGTGATATTCTTATACTATTTGCTAATGTCCATTACAATGCTGCGTTCGGTTTTTTGTGCGCGATCCGCCATAGTCCTTTTTTTAAGAATTTTGTGCTACTGTAGGTTACTTTTTTAACAAAACTTCATTATGGTTCGCTTTTTGCGTTATGGTTACCCTGGATAGATTATAACCTTTGGCTGTTGTGAGAGGATCAGAACCCAGTTTAAATGAATTCTCTGGTGCTATGTATTTTCCTGTTGGATTATGTTTAAATGCGTTTGCTCTTTGAAGAAGACATGCCGAAAACAGATCTCACATGGAAAAATGATGACATCAAAGTTAACTGCGTTGATCCCAGTATTGAAGGTGAGTTTTTGAACTGTTTCACGAGTACTTAGGTGCCCATATATCCTGTGTTCAATTCGATGGTAATGGAAACTTTCTGGCTGTCGGCGACAGAGGCGGAAAAATAAGCGTTTTTAGGACAACTGGACAGGTACTATCTTCGAATTCCAATTATCCGCTGTGTTTAGCGCAGAAAATACTTTGTTTGTGCGATGCTTTAGTTGATTGTTTTCACAGTATTTATATGCACAAGTCAATTTTGGGCCTTATTTCCACCATCATTCTAATGCATTTCCCCTTAGGCTGTGTCGTTGTGTTAAAATCTGGTCTGCTTTAAAAATTGGGCAGGTGTGTATGCGTGCATATTTATGGTCTAAATTGTGTCGGAAATGGAGCTTTTTAGTACTTGTCCAATTTTCAGGCTCAAAAACACGAAATTCCTCGCTATGAACTTTACTGCAGCTTTACAAGTCATGAATCAGAATTCGATTACCTCAAGTCTCTTGAAATTGAGGAGAAGATCAATAAGATCCGTTGGTTACCCCAGCAAAATTCTTCAAGGCACTTACTTTCTACAAACGGTGAGTTCGTGTCCCGCCTCTTTGCCTTGACTTTGTTAGATTAAACCGTCTCATCGTTTTGATTAATTGGGGTTTCACGGATTATTCAATTACCTATTTGGTCTCAGTTTAAAACACCACGTCTTCTGTTGCCATAATAAAACAGTCGTTAAATCGTGAATAGCTAATTATGGCGTCCAAGCCACGTCTAGTCTGCGGTTCCTTTTCAACGTCCATACCTCAGTTATATTTAGTATTCACTGGTTTTTCTTTGTGGTCCTGGAGCTGTGTTTATTCGCGTCTTCTTTGCTTTTCAACGTCTATAGTTTGTATTCACTCCTCACACTGGCTTTGCTTTTCATCCCAGGGGCTGCACTCATTCTGGTCTTCACATCACAGTCTCCTCTTGTTTATTGCTTTTTGCTAATTCTACAACGGCAGTAGCCCTGTATGAGTTATGCCTCATAATTCCCATGCTTTCAATAATCGCGATATTTCACTATCAATGTATTATTTCGTGCCAATATTTTGCTTATTGGATGGGGAAACTAAATTTCTCATCCATGCTTAGGATGTATGTTATTGTCTTCATTAAATGTGCTGTGCTAATGTAGTATTTCCACTTGTTTTTCTTGTTTTATTTCCAAGGGTACTTTTAGTACCTTGGAATTTCTTCCGTGATTGGATGTCCATTGCTGCATCCGTTGTGATTAGTGTCCGTATCTAGGTCGTGTTAAATCCTGTTTGTTTTTCGGGTTAATTAAAAACTATGGGTAGCATTCGCTCACTTTTTTCCATTAGTTACATCCTGATTGTTTCAATCTCATTCCAATTCGACAACAATTTCGCTGTTTCCGTCTCTATCGGTCGGAAATTGGCTTTGTATGCATCCATTGATTTGTACATGTAATTATGCATTGAAAATACTGTAATTTTCCTATCGGTATTGCCACTTATTTATGTTGATTATGCTTCTTGTTTCATTTCCTCAGCACGTCCATTTACGTACCTATGTAGATCGGTGGACAATGAGGCAAAAAAGTACGATGTCGCAATTGGTTTTGCCTCATTTGCATTACCGACTTACAAACCACAGGATAGTCATGCATAAAAGTAGTTTAGAATGAGTTCAAACTTCCCTGTCAACGTCTCTTTTCCTGTATGCGCGTATGCAGATAAGACTATCAAGTTGTGGCGACTTTCTGAGCGCCCGAAGCAGGCGACTGGGTACAACATACGGCGGTCGATGGCTCACACTCCCTTAGACGTCAGTTTTGGCGAAACGGATCAGAGGGCAGGGGGGAGGGGAGAGAGTGGAAAGGGGCCATCGCGAGAGGGTCTCAACGGAAGTACCAGCGCCAAAGTACACAATGCTGGCGATCTGCGAGTGCCGCGGTACGAGCGTCGTGCTGACCTTTTCGTCGTTGCTCAGCCTCGACGCATTTTCGCAAACGCGCACGCCTATCACATCAACTCTATCTCCGTTAACTCCGACCAAGAGACTTTCCTCTCCGCTGACGACCTACGCATTAACTTATGGAACCTCGGCGTCACCAACCAGTCTTTCAGTAAGCCAATGGTATTATTTCAGCTAGAATGCTATTGTCGCTAAGATTAATTTTTGGGTATGCGACATTGAAATTCGCTTGTTAAGCTTATTACATACGTCTCCGAAGTGCCTGTATTTGCTTTTTGCAGTACCTGCTTCTTTTAAACTAACCTGGCACCTCTAGTGAGTTTGTTTTTATTAAAATACAGTAGGAGATGGCAATATATGGAGCAGGATGACGAAGTAGTCTAGCTGGTATTCAAAAGCGTTATTAATTGTTGCTGTCTCGGAAGCTAACGGCTATCAGAATGAAGCCTTTTATAAGCTCAAAAGCTCATGTTTATAAATTGGGAGACTGAATGGAATATGCACTAACGGGGCTGCTTTGCAATCGGTCATTTTTAGCTGAATTCTCTCTTTGATTTTTATCCCGGTAGTGTGGTGGAACGTCTAAATCGGTCTTCAAAGTCGCTTCAAAGAATGAGGGACATTTTTTATTTGCTCTATTGTTTGACAGAAGTAGTTTAAAATAAGTTTCTTTAATTTGTTGATCACATTCGCTTTTATTCCTTATTGGTAGCCGTATTGCTAGCCTCATTCAAGTGCAACCTTCGAAATTAGGTTGCCAACTCGATTAAAGAGCTTCTTTCGTCCTTTTTTTCTTAAAATACTTCACAATATCCCCACGAAATCATGGCCTTTTATTTTCAATAATCATTTACTGCTCGTCGACTGCGTCGCCTAGTTATTCCCCTTCTGTTATGTAGATATAGTCGATATAAAGCCGGTGAATATGGAGGAGTTGAGTGAGGTAATTACTGCGGCCGAATTCCATCCGACCGCTTGTTCCCTTTTCATGTACAGTAGCAGCAAAGGGATCCTTCGGCTCTGTGATATGCGGCAGCAGGCCCTTTGTGACAGGTCTGCTCTCAGTGAGTTATGATACCACCTTTACCCTTTTTTCCTTTTCGAACGATCACTTTTGTGTGTGCCTTCCCAATCAAACTTGTTTTAAATATGGCCAAGAGTATGGGATTCAAAATCGCATGATTGTGTCTTTGTGCTTGAAAAATTCGTCGCCCACCCATTGAATCTCGACATTAGTAACGTTTCTTTAGGGCACTATGACTGTGCACCATGCTAATTTGGTGCTCTGATTCAGTGGTGCACTGCTTTCAATATCATGCGCAGATTACCGAGGCCACTCATACTAATCTCCCAATTATTGTTTTTAAGCAAATTCGATATTTTATTCACTGAAGTTTCTTCTTTTCAGCATTTCAAGAACCAGATATTCCTGAAAATCGCGGTTTCTTCTCCGAAATCGTGAACAGTGTCACAGACTTGAAATTTAGCAACTCTAGTCGTTATGTCCTCAGCAGGGACTATTTAACCCTCAAAGGTGGGTATTTCCATTATAAACGGCATTATTGACGCTCAAGTGTATTTTTTTATCTTGGATTTATGTGCAGCTGTAACTCTCCTAATGCCTGGCTACAAATCGCAGAAATAAACCAAGACCACTTGCCCAAGGTGTGACTTCTATTATTGTCATTTTTTGTAAAATTTGAAATTTTTTTGTCTCCTTATCTCTTACACTCTATCACGACGCATCCGTAAGCCGCAGTTGGTGCTTACTAAAACGTTAGCAGCGTCATCTCTTTGACAATTTTAGTGTGGGACATGAACATGGCGACCGGGCCAGTGGAGGTTTATCACGTGCACGATCACTTCAGGAGCAAATTTGTCGCTCTTTACGAAAACGATTGCATCTTTGATAAATTCGAATGCGCCTGGTCCCCAGATAATAAGTATGTCAATCTTGAGGCCTGGGAAGTTTACTTACCATCATGTTTCACAAAGTATACAAAATAACTCTGGTGTTTAATGATGTCAGTCTTTTTTTGTAATGGAGTAAAAAAATCCGAGGGAGCAGTTGTCTTTCTGTAGTTTCTAGTAGATTTGCTCATCTTCAACTTTGGGGCATTGAATATAAGCCATTATATTTGTTCGTGGGCAAATACTCCTGTCGTAAGTGGCGCAATCTTTGCTTGAGGTTTTGACAATTTTGATGTTAATTAAGCAAGCAATGTGTATTGAGTTCTTACTAAAATCACGACTATGCTCTTTGGTAGTGGTGGCGTCTTAATAAATCTCCGTCGTTCTACATTGTTTGATCCCCGCTTACCAGCCAAAAAGACCTAAATGCTTTAAAATAAGTGCCAATGCTTTTTTACTTGACTCATTGAATGCTTAATTTATCTAACTTAGTGGCACGTAAACCAGAAGCACCAAGAAACACCGCCCTACCTTTACTCTTTATTTTGCGTATTGACTGTAATAATTATCTCAATTAACCCCGTAATTCGATTTTAGCTACCTCCTGACAGGATCCTACAATAACTTCTTTCGGGTGTTTGATCGATCATCAGGTAGAGGCGTCTTGACAGAGGCAGAGGCGGATGCAAGTGGGGTGCCCTCAACTGTCCCGAAGGGGTCTCTGCGCACTCGAGAAGTGACCTGTGACCCCGTGGCGATCAATTCTGACCAGATTAGCGTCGACTCGATCGACTTCACAAAGAAGTTGCTTTACCTGGCCTGGCATCCCAGTATGCTCCGTGTAGCATTGGCCAGCAATGCAACTCTCTTTCTGGTCTCTGCACAAGGACAGAACCATCTCCAGTCAAACTCGAGATGAAGCTGTAGTAAGAAAAGGCACATATTTTGTTTATCAAGATTCGCCTATTTGTACACTAGCATCCCTTTGCCCACCCATCCTACCTTTCGCCCCCTTTTCCATATTCTGTCTCTGCATATATGCATGTGCTTGGACATTCCAGTTGTGCGGTTGCTGTCTTGCTCAAATGCCTTTGTGGAAACTGTGCGGTCTTCATACTTCGCCCTCTTCCCTTCTTCCCTCCCCATTCTTTATATACGCGCATGGTTTTACGTACTACCGTAATATGTACCTCAAGTAAAGACGTTGGTACAAGGAAACCGTTACTTTTGTGCATTTGAGAGGTCCGAAATAATTCTCTCAGCACCTTCGCTATTGGCTTTACGCATGCGATATGTCTCGGGTTTCGACGACTATTTACATCAAGACGTTTGTTGCCAATGCATTAGCTGAGTTTAAGGCTTTCAAAGATGACTTGGTGTGTTCTCGGTGTGAGGATATATATTTTCAGCTTGGACATGATGACTAAGCAGTACATTCTGTCGATGGTGGCCAACTTTCCTCCATGATTTTGGTTGTGGGCTTGTGAATGACTTTTGCGTGGAACTTTTGGTATTACTATTGTAATTTTGCGAGTTTGATTTATTCTCCTGTGGCTTGTTGGTTAGGTTGATATGTTTTGCAAGATTCGTTGCTGGTATTATTTGTTGTCGTATTACCTGGAGTACTAAATGAACGTTATCCTGGGGAAGATTTGCGACGCTGGTGTTGGGCCTTGTTCTGATGTTTCTTTTTCAAGTAAAGTGTGAGTACCGCCTGGGAAAGGTACAGTGGCGAGGACCTTAAGTGGTTCCGTTGCTAAGGTCAGGAGTTAAACTACCAACACGCTACCTAGTCCTCTACCTCCTTTAAGCTGTTACAACATTGTGGGTGCTGAAGGGGAATTCCACTATTCCGACTGGGGCGATACGTGGTCGCAGCGTCACTGGGCCCTATTGGCGACTCGACTTCATCTGGAGTCTTGTCCAGCATGGCAGCTAAATTTGGGTATGGAGGAATGTTTTATTTATCGCGCGTGTACATGGCTTGTTTTAGGGACACTGACCTTAAAGGCGAGTCTAACAGCCGATGGACTTTAATATCGCTCTGTGGAGGTGGAATTTGGATTATAGGTTCCTTTGACAGCCAGGTAACGAACGCAAGATTACGGTTGCTGCGGAAGGTAGGCATATTTTTTAGCCCTTTTGTTATGCGTCGTCCCAGATTCACCCATCTGTAGCCTATGCCCTTTTTTTCGTCCCGCTAAGACCTGCAATAGAAATCAGGTGATCCAGGTTAGCTTTCAGCAACTATTAGTACAACGCTCTGTACCTCCCCCTGAAGACCTAAGAAGACAATGCTCGTGTAGAACATGCATACTTGATGTAAAATTTGGCTTGGGACTATTAGCATGACCCGGTGGTCAGTTTGCTGTTGCACATTGTTTGATATGTGTTGCATGCATGGAAAGATCATGAGGTATTACGAATAGTGAAGCCGGAGTTCGAAGGGTTTGTCATTTTAGGGGAAAAGCGATTAGCAAGGTTAGTGAAAGGTCTGCTGCCCTGCGCCAAAAAGAGCCTTTTGATAAAGTCTGCAAAGCAATCGCTACAATATTAGCCAATGAATATGTTACCCTTCAATGCCAAATAAAAAGCACTAGCTAGTTTTGCTAATTATGAGGTGAGTTTTATGAAATTATTCCATGATTTTGATGCACACCTAATTTTCATTGGGTATCATCTCGAGCAGGCCAGTCAGCACAGCGGTGAAGTGGATGGTGCCTCTGGTGGGCCATAAGAAAACGAATGGTTTCTTAATATTATAAAAATGCTGAACTAATTTTATGCTTTTGCATCCATTTGACACTCCATCATAGCCAAAAACCGGCAATGTCAATGAGTTCTGGGGCTGGATGCTTGATTGTCCGTGGTCTCCCACATTTGTAATGGTGGTATCAGCGGAATGCTACTCACGTCGTTTATTTTATTGCTCTGAAACTTGCTTGTTTTTGAGCTCTGATGCAAAATGTTTAGACAAAAGTGTTTATTTTGGAGGTCAATTCTGTCCGATGCTACAAAAAGTGCACCTGGCCAGCAGTGGTGTTGTAACTTTCAATGGGTGCTACAGTAGCGAAAAGAATACGTAGATCTCCTCTTCAGTGAGACAATTGCAAGGGATTTCCAGCCTTGTTTGGATAAAAAATACTGAAATCTAGGCCAAAATTGCAAGACTTCGAAGAAGACATCTTCGATTTGTCGCATGGCTCACCGCAGTGCCGCGTTTTGATGACGAGCCACATAAAGGCGCCGTCTTTGTACCGCCAGTGGGAGCCTGGCCTCCCAATCCCTTCTGCACGGGTGCATTAGCTTTAGGAACTTTAAATGCAGCGACTTATCAGGTGATACAACCAAGACTGGAGTAGTTATTGTGAAAAAGGGATAAGCAGTATTTTGATGAGAAATATTTGGCACTGCGGGACTCCCTTAAAGATAAAGGAGGGCATAATGCCCAGAAAATATACATCCAGCATACAGAAGGGTTTTTGACTACTCGGCGGAGGCTTAATGGCAGAGCACCTGCGTAGCCTCATTAGTAAAGCCAAGAGTTAAACTAACGACCAACGTATAGCACATGTATGAGTTAACGGGTCTAGGCGTAGTGGAAAAGTACATTCATCCAGTGTTTAAGAAATAGTGCTTGACGCTATTCCACTTCTGCCCCAATGCTCTGAGCTTTTTTGCATTATTTTGTGCAGAGTATGAATGTCATTCTTATTCTAAATTTATATCTTATTTTTGTGTAATGTCTTCACTCATGCATTTATTTTTATGGCGGATAAATTGGTCAACTATCGCTACAATCACTGCCCATGTAAAGTTTGGATCAGGTCTCGGTTTGGCAGAACTTTGCCATTAAGGCGGATCTCCGATGCCAATGTACAAAGGCTGATGGCTGAAACGTAGGTGTGCATCCGACGCATGACGTCGAGGCCTCGAGCATGGGGAGCGGGCGGGTTGATTGCATATGCATGTGCAACGTAACAGCTGTCCGCTTTCCAGTGATTTGCAAAAGTCCAACTTTATTTACGTGTTCCTTTCATCCCACATAATGGATTGCCCCAACTTGCACCAAAGAAGCCTAATGAGGCCTCTTCTTCAAATACACTCTTCGAAAGACTTCTCCCCTGTGAGTGGGCTTATAAAGTCGCAAGGCGTAACAGTATTAACACCTGCGAGGTTATTTTATGTCTATAAACATCGTTTCAGGTTTCGCTATTTAAACTGATAGGATAGGATAACAGCTAAAATTATTGCTTATTCACTTCATGCTAATTTGAATGCATTACTGGACCTGAAGGCACCCACGGGCTTAAAGTATAGTAGTTAAAGACATAATTTCTTCCTCGAAGAGTAATTTCCAGAATAATGTATACTTTGCGCTTTGTAAAAGAAAATTAGTCAAATTAACCAACTCTTTATGAAGGCGTGGGATTTGGGTGGGCTGTCTTAAAATGGTAACTGAAGCGCTCCAGCAAGATGGTTCTCAACCTTAGGTATGAATAAGCTCCAGAATACTAAAAGATGACTACAAAGCAGGTTGAGAATGAAATAATAAAGAACTACCAGTGCAGCCATATGATTCTCCTTTAACGATTTCGTGGACATGAGGTAGAAGATTGCTTGGGCTTACATGCGCTAGGTCAGTTCGGCCTAATCACCACAATTGACAGTTGCGAGGAGCGTGGAAATGGATAAGCCCTCCAAGGGATTCTCCAAACATGAATTGAGTACTTTAAGTGCTTCTTTGTACCAAACCATTGGTTTGCTTGTCTGTACGGACTTTCATTTAAGCATATGAGTTTGGGTCTCCAATGTGGGTACGGCGCGCGGAACTACGGAAGCAAGAGGCTGGCTTCATTGCCACGTAGGCATTAGTATCTGACTGGCTTTGTGTTGTAGTGATTAGGGCCTAATTTAAGGTCAACCTATGTGCAGCGTTGGTCAATCTGGGAGGCGAAGAGGAGCTTGATTTTAGGGGGCTTCTAGAGTATTCCGAAACGGGCTATGAAAATGAAACGACCAAGAAAATTCAAGCAGACGTCTCCGGAAACTTTACTACTGCTGAAGGCGTTACTGGAATTGAATTTTTTTATGAGAAGTGAAAAGGTACTTAAAATTGGTAGTTGTAACATCAGGTAATTACCTAAATTGGTTAAAAAACGCTGTTGTTTGATAGCATCCATAAAAATGACTAAGGAACAATCCAAACCACCAACCTCCACCATTTGCATAGACACTCATTCGGAGCGTACATACATTAATTTATTCACACCGCTCTTCAGGCCTTTCTGTACAGTCTGATTAATAAAAGTACTAAATCGAAGCTATCATGCATTGCATTTTCAAAGTGAGCCTTTAAGGCCGCCGGCAATCCATGAAGCACGAAAGGACATTTGCCGAAATTAGTGAAAACACCGCTTTTACAAGACACGAGCCTAAACGACTTGTATTAGTCATTTTAGTATCGGCGAATAGATAAACATTTGCATTGTCTGCAGTTCTCAATGGCTTCGTTTTTGCATGTTTTCCACAAAATTAACTGTATTGTAAATCTTTCCTCTGTCGAAACGCAAAGAGGCCCATTTTTTAATAAATCAAACAGGTCTTTTTCCTGATCAGAGATTGCAGCCAAAACTATCGCGGGCCCCATCGCACTCAATGGATAAGGCAAAAAGTAAGGCAGTTGTGTTGTACAGTTATCCATTTTTTTAATTATCCAAGGGCTTGGAACTTCAATGACTTTTACCTCGTTGTTTTCGCCCAGTCATCACCGTCCCATTGGCGCAATGCCAACAAGCTTCTTTTAAAGCCACAATAGACAACTGCCCTCAGGAGCCAAGGCCACTTTGAATACTACCAGATTCATCTGATTATCTGTCTGCTCAGGTGGGTGATATCCCTCCACTTGAGTGGATATGTCACCTTTCTATCCCCGACTTGACTGTACTGACCTCCATGTTGGCATACTGAAAGTCAAAGTCAGGCGAACAATCTTTCCCACGTGGATGGCGGTCACATTGCACACCATTGACTTGGCCAATTCTACTAGATTTTCAATCTAACCGATTTCACTACCTCCTCCCCCCCCCCCCCAACAGGGGCAGGTGAGTCCACACTTGCCCACAACCAGATGCTCTGAGATTTTTTAACTGCAATGCAGCTAGGTTTGCTGATAAGCCTCCCCTCCACGATCTGCTTGCAGTTATTTAAGCTCAGTTTGGCACGAATGCTCAACTTTTTATGCTGACCCGTATCTAACTCAAAAAATGTCCTCTCGCTGCAAGGTTTGCGCTGGAACTAGTATCATCTCTTTGACACTGCTGCCGTTACGTGATCATGATCAAGTCCATTGATTTAGCCAACCAAGAGCTTAGACATGCAGAACGCATTGATATTGATGCATACCCGGAGGCGGCAATTAGCTTTCCGAACCAACCAAATTGTGTGCACACTGAGAGTTCAATTTCAGTGCTTGATTAAGTAATTTGGACCCAAATCAGTTTTTTTATTGAGTAGGATTAGGAAGGAAGCAGAGGTGAGTGCGCGGTCTCCAGACCTCGCACACGTGTCTGCCGTGCCAGAATCTGCAATGCCCTGTCTGACCCCTTGATGCACCAAGGTGAATCACAAAAGACGCAATCGTGTCACCACAAATCCACTTTGCACACAAGTGGGCAAAGTGCACAGAGTCTGCACAAGCTCCCCACTGTTAATTGATGCATTTCCGCCTCATCTCCGACAAATGCCATTAACTGACGCCTTGCGCTATCTGTAGGGTAATCGGATGCCTTTTACAATCTCTCTCGGTGAGACGAAAGAAAAATGCCTCCTCTTAACATGTATTTCGATTTCATAACCCTCATCCTTACAATGTCACCTTTAATAATTGAATCTTACATCCGATCGGACTAATTACCAAATCCTTTAAGGGAAAAATCCAAAAACGAATTCTAGAATCTGCATTTCCTTTCAACCGTTCGCACGCCTCCACTCCTTCAGTATTCGGCCATTATAATTACAAAAGCTGGATATTTGGCTTATTCTTTAAGAAATTATAGGCAGTTGATATCTTCAGCACCTCGTCATCTGCATGACTCAGACCACAATCTCTTTTTGGACAAATGACGTTTCGTGCTTAATGTCCATCGCTCCCACGGCCATGCGTGTAGAGTAGTTTTAGTCCTTGTGCCAAATAATCTTTCTGAAAAAAGTTCTGCAGAATAAAAATAACGTCTCAAATGCCGATAGGTGTGAAGTACAGATTGGAAGGTGGACTAGGAGCGCCGTGCGTAGAGCTCCTCAAAGGTGTAGCCACAACTTCTTGCACCGAGGTAGTATGCCCCACCGTACAGAGCTCCAAAACCGAGGCCGACGACGGACCCCACTAATGCGGGAACAGGACCACGGGGAAGACAAAAGAGGGCAAGTGTGATACCTAAAATTCAGCAAAATACACAAGTCACTTCGGTCTTACCCCTCACATTAAAAAAGCAGGATCAACGCGTTTAAAGTGCCTTAATGTCTTCCGAACCATTTGAAAAGAGAGCCCATTTGAATGTAGACTACTTCGATTCTACGAAATAACTTCAGTATGGATTGTTTATCGAATAGGGACACAGGATTCAGGTCAATATGCCAAAACTAGTCAAAAATTAAACATGTATAAGCAAAGGAGGGGTAAAGAGCAAAAAAAACTGTCGATGGACTTGAGAAGAAAGAAGGTTTTTCGGTAAACACTTGCAATGCATTTTGACTGAGGTAGTCGTGATTTGCTTGTAAATATTTAGGCCCGATGACACAGTATTGCAATTGCAAAAAAAACACTTTCACTTTAAAGTTCATCTAATTCCAAAAGCTGGCATTGAAATCATACTGAAGCATGCGCCGTGCTCCCAGAAACTCGTTGTTCCTCGGTAAGCTGACACCAAGAAGGGGAGGTACCTGAAAAATGTGGTGCACAAAGTTGGTCAACATCAGCGCGCAGTTCAAAGACGACGACACCGGCAGTCAGCTAACTCACAAAAAACCTGCAGTGAGGAAGTAGGATTTGATGCCAACACCGACGGCCAATTTTGACGCATTCCACATCACGTGATCGAGGGCCTGACGCTAAGGTAAAACGAAGAACATAGCGGCGATTTCCCAACAAGGTTGCTATCCTTTGCAATGAAAATGCTCTGCACAGTTCAAGGATTGACTGATAGCCGTGACCCCTTCTGGCTAGATCACATTCAATTAAACCCAAATTTCCGACAGATTGTACTTTCCAAATGTTGCCATGGTTTACCATAGATTGTAATCGAGTTACGAAAAAGTTACTCAAGGAGCATTTTTTTTTGGTAAAAATGGTGCTAACGGTAGCTAAACCCCTTGATGACAATCAGTTATTGCAATGTTGAATGCAAAGGTGTGTTATCAGAAAATGACTCAAAACATACAGTGAGAGGTGAAATCCTTGCTTAAATGCTACAGCTAATACATGATGCAGGTATAATTACCTTTGAAAAGGACTGTGAAAACCAGTGTGCAAATCTTGGATCACAGTAAGAAAGACGCACTGCTTAAAGGTGAAGTGCAAAAAAAATAGACTAAGTATATAACAAAGATCCTCGTGCATCTAGCTTCATTAGAGGAAACACCAAGCCCACCTTGGCCATTTCTTGTGTTCTCCAGACGGTAAGTTGGTTGCTTTTTGTGAAATCGTTAAAAATTCCCGGCAAGCACACACTGGCAGCAGTTGTTCCAGCCAAGAAGCTTGCGATTAAAGGTATTCGCCTGAGCCTCCGACTAACATTGGCCAGATCACTTTCATCCGAGTCTCTGCGGCGCAGCAAAAGCGTTTAGCATGTGCATGGATTTTAAGCACCCATGCATGGTGGCAATGGGCTGTGCATAGCTCAGAATTAATTAGCAGCATGGAACAGCGAGATGACCCAACTACCAGAATGCTCAACGCATGACTGGCAAGAAAGTTGTGCAAGATCACTGGGCGCTTAAACCCCTTGTCAACCGCACACCCCAAATTGTGTCTGCAACAACTTACACCGTCAATTAATCCTCCTTATCGCGTCAAAGGCAGCCTATAACTGTAAATAACAGCTTTCACTGGAAACACAACAGTCCATCGGCTTTCATATAACAAAGCAGCTCCACACTAAGTAAAGACTGTTGCAGTTCGTGCTTTCTAATATAATTCAGAAGGTATTTAAATAATTATCACTTTAGTTGGGAGCAAAGAACAATGCGTCAACTTCTAAAACTCAGGTACTTTTAGGCAAATTATGTCTCCGAACGCCGTATTATATTTTAAATTAATATAAAAATGGCAGTCTGATTGCAAGATCTTTAAAGGGAGCACGATTAATTAAGGGTCACAAATAGCAACAGTAAAAATTCTCGAGGCTTCAAGCGGCCCCAACCACAGATAATAGGCTTCGGCTGGCACACGATTTAACCGCAAAGTGGCCATCAGAAATGTGACAATTTCACTTACTGAACCCATATAGTGTCGATCACCCGAAGCATCGGTGTGTCGCGGAGACCATAGCGACTGAAGAGGAGTGTGGCTCCGTCCAGGGTGGGAGGAGCAAAGTTGAGCCCCTCTTTACTACTGCCGGCGCCGCATTCGCCCGTGAGCACTTCGTCGCGGTAGCTCAGGGTCGCGTCAATATCCTCCGGAGTCTGTCCCAGCACCTCCTGGTCCCGGTCGCTCATATCATCAGTTGCCATGACGCTGCGTAGGAGAAGCACAATGGGTGAAATTTTTAGAGCACCTCAAAATAGCAGGAAGTAAGAATCAAGCCCGTTTCCACAAAAAATCAAATGCACTGCAATCTCCACAACCGAATTAACTACTAGAAGAGGTGAATTACATGTGCATGGGCACTGTTTTGATTTGAAAGGGACTTTGAAAAATTTTGAGTGGTACTCCACTAAAACTACTTTACGGCAATTTCGCTATTAGAGTAAATATTCCCACGAAGGCTAAGAAAATTTCGTTGCTTTCTGCATGAACATCAATAAACCTCATTATTTAGATTCATGTGACATACAACGCACGTAATTTCAGTTTTATTTAGTAACTCACTCCCTACCGAACTTTATCGAAAGTCCACAATCCGTGTTGGTAACAAAGTACCCTCCGTACACTAATGACGACCCAATGGTTAATGCTAAACGTCCAAGGCTGACTGCGAACTTCCATCATGAGAACAAGGGCCATGAATTGCACACTAAGCACAAGCTCAAATTTGCTGCATCATGGAAGGTAGCATAAGTTGCAGTCTGGTCGATAAACGCTTGAAACAGCTGAATCTTAGCTTACACAATAATTGAATACTTTTAGTGCAAATATGGATTCAGCCTTCATGAAGCTGTCTATAACTCGAAAGTGCAAACAGACTGGGTCTTTCGAGGATACTAGACTGATAAGTGGTGAAATTCCATACTGCACATGGAAATCGTCACAATGCATGGCCATTGCCAACAGAATTAGTCACGTCAATTCATCAAAACGAAGGATAGAAAAGTTCATCATTTACCTAAATTGATGCATTTTCCTCCAAAGGAAATATGCCTTAAAGTCCACAAACTAAGCTAAAATAGTACGTTGATGTTCCGGCGCCGTCCAACCACTGTTTATGGGAAACGAGTGTGTCCCCAAACGGGAACCCAAAAGGAAAGGGTATCGCAGCATGGCCAGGTATGTAACAACCCTCTGCGAGGGTCAATGTCAGCTGTTCCCCTAATTAAAGCATCAAAAAAATTCAGTGGATTTTCACTCTCTTGGGTGGTTGTGTTTTTAAGCTGTACATTTTGCGGAACCAACCGTAATTTAGATTATGCTCTCCTGCGAATGAGTCGATCTTAAAGATTGTACATTTTGGGTGCGAATGTCGCAAGGCGTTAACAGGCTACACTACGAACTTTTGATGCCAATTTGGGAGATTTAGAGAATTCGTTCTCTAAGATTTGGAAGAACGAGTTTTGTCATGAAGTAAATTTAGAATATTAGTTAAAGGCCCAGGGACGCAAGAACTACAGAAAATCAAGATCATCAGTCATCACTTGCCTCGATGAGGCTGGCATTACTAAAACAAAACAGACCAACAGAACTAGGCGAAACACTATAGGCACAATCAAGGGAAGGGATGTGGAAGCATGTATAGCATAGCTGTAATACACAAAGCAGCCCAAAACGCAACAGTACAAATTCAAAATAAGTTTTATTGTTCCAACAACATACTCAAGAAAGTGCCAAAAAGCGAATAACTATAGCTCAAAAGGGTTGTTCAAGGAGGAGGACGCATATGAAGCAAAACGAAAAAACGACAAAATATCAGCCCTTGATCACACCGATTGGACGCAACTTAAGTGTTTTGGAACTGATTCCCGCCTCTTGGCCTAAAATAATGGAAATTAAAGTAAAAAAGTGTTAGACCTTAATGCAATGATGGAACAAGGAAATGTCGTACTAAAAGCAGTTGAGCACTGATGCCGTGGAAGCTCATCAACAATCTAGTCTAGCCACATCATTGTGCTAACAGACGATACGTCTCCAGGATTTAGCAAATATGCGACCAATCATGTTTCGCGGTCTTCATCTGAAGATCGGTAAAGAACTTTGAATATTCAGAGCTGTTGATAAAAAAGCATACATTTTAAAGCAAACCAATTCTATTTTGGTATTTGGGCTACACCAGTGCAAAATTGCCATGAATTTACGAAGATACTCCTCACGGTCGAGGAAGGAATCGCGACAGCGTTCAAAAATGCCAAAAAACAGTGCTTACAGGTATTAACCACGTCAGTGACATTTTTGTACGATTCAGGCGCTTCTTCCATAACCAGCTTTGGCGAGGCAACACGTATGGAGATGCCCTTCTGTGCAAGGTTCTCCAGCACGTCAGAGTACTCAAGAGTTCTTCTTGACTTTGCCCTGGATAGCGCACGACCCTTCAAGAAGGCATTCGCACAATAAGTAGACAATAATTTGATTGTTTCGTTATCCTCCCAGTTCTTACCAGATACCAAACAGAATTTTAATCAAAATTTGAATTCATTCAAAGAGAATTTTCTACTGTTATTTACTAGTACTGCCGAAACATAATCGTCATTGAGGACATACTCTACCCTTGTAATAGCCCTTAGAGGTATCGAGTTGCATTCCAAAGGCGGCATATAAAATGCTTCCTTTTCACTCCAAATGCAAAATGAATACTCCAAGGGAGAGGCAAGAGGAGTCAAGTAGCCGGTCAATGTCTGACAATAAATAATTTTTGCGGTAAAAGTTTAAACAACGCCGCTAAAACTAAGGCAAGGACTTCTGGAAAATAAGAAAAGGGATACACCAAATGCACTTTTAGCAATAGCCCAGCCAGGCAAGTCCCAGGTGTCTATGGAAACTTCAAGCATCAAATTCAACGAACCCGACGTTGATTAAGGCATGAAAAGAGCATTAACGACATAAAACGGACATTTTTAAACTCATCCTTTACTTCCGTTGAATTTGACTGTGATACAAATTATCGTGACGTACGTACGCAAATTAATTACGCACTATTGTTAATTTAAGACGAGACCAACTTTCACCTGTAAAGAAAAGGTCCTGCTGAAGTGCTTGAACATCACCCTTGCGATTCCTCATAGTGGTTAATAAAAGGCTCGGGTGGTGTGACGTAGGCTTAGTAGGTGGCTGACCAGTGCGTACTTTTAACAGGTCATTCCGGTAGTGTATAACCAGGCGATGTCACGCTTGAATAGCTACTTTTACCTGTTAGTACAAATCCAACTGGATTATAACTTTTCCTAAAGGCAATTCAATTAGTTTGTCTGAGATTCGGTCTGGAAGATCACCCTTGACGGGCTTGCTATACAATACCTTCTCACCTTAGGTTTCAAATATTTTAATAAGTGACTCCTGCTAATTTCTGTGAGAGGTCACTTACTTTACCTTACCTTAAACCCCGGTATTCAGCTTTTTGTAACTCTTCAAGCAGTTTCAGAGGCGTAGATTTTATATTTATAAAAACTGCTCGATCGTAAATATCAGTGAGTAAGGTATTCCTTGATTTTGCCCAAGTCGTCTGATTTCATGAATGCAATTTCACAAAAAAACTGTAGCGACAGGCCATCGTAATTATCTCGAATACTGCAAAAAGCATGCTAGAACGTTCGGTACACGCACACCAAATGCGTACAAAGCCAATTTGGGGCAAGTGGTGTATCCGATCGCACGCCACAAGCAGTATTTTTAGTTTAAAGTATTGGAATAGAAGTGAAGTGTCCTCGGCTAGAGAAACCTGAACTTACCCCATCTTTGGACAGCATAACTTTTTGGTAATGGATATTATGCAATCGAAATGGACGGTTTAAAAGCGTAGATATAGTGCTTCATGCTAGACTTAAAGTACTGTTACATCACGAACATAACTACAATAATTATAATTGACCAGCATGTCTACAGGCCATACATAAACCCTACTTCTGGATGTGTGATAAAGTGCAAAAACAACGAGAATAAGAGCCTGATAAACATTGTCCCATAAAAATGTATTAAGACCTACAGCTCCGTGACAAGTCGACCCAAAGGTTTCAGTCATGGCCTTGTCTGTTCCAGTGAGAACATAACTGCAAGTTCCCATGGTACCACCAATCAGAACTGGCTGTCCAATGAGCTAAAGGGAAGAAAACAATAAGAGTAATTACTCTAACGGGTCAAAAAATGATTACGATTAGGAGGCGCTGCGAATCAGTGTAGTAACCCTCATAATGAAGTCAAAAAGCACATGGTCAGCATAAGCGGTTTTCCCACCATAAAAAGCTAGGCAAATAATCCAACACGAGGACGGAAAGTTTGTTGTATAAATATCCAATAGAGTAAAAATAAGCAAAGTTAGAGAAAGAGCAGGTAAATTAACTAAATCCTATCTACATTCCATACGAAAAAACAAAATCCTAAAATATTGTAAGCGGCTCAATTTTGAACAGTGGTGGTAGACTTAATCGAAAGATGCCTTGAAGTAAAAAGCAAAATGCACCTGCTTCTGCCGCAAGAGCCCACTTCCTTGATAACCTATTATTATTAAAAGAAAATGCAACTATCGTTTAAATAATGAGTTGGTAAATTTAGAAACGTCCACTTCTCAGATTCATCTTATAGAAGATTCCTTGCAATTTGTAGAGATATGCCGCACCGAAATTTCCTTTGTACGCCGCCTTATTGATCATTTAACAAACTTTTGGTACGTCAATCTTACCTAAAGCTTCGCCGTGTACACTGTGGTACATGCAACTTGTGAAGCAAGATACGAAACATTGCAAAATACTTCCCTGTTACATCAATTTACCGGAAAATTAATGCTACCAGCGAAATGTATGTGAGGTCCCAACTTCCTCACTTGAGCCTGCATGTCCCACGTGACACATTTACTCAAAAAGAGACAAACTGGATTGAAAATTAAAAACGAATCAAAAACTTCTGTCACCTCGGGCAACAAAATATGGAAGAAATGATGGTTGGCTTTACTCTGTGTTAAGAGCCTTTTCCAAAAAATGATAGATGCATTGACAAACGAATTTGCGCCAAGGGTAAAATGTCAGGAAACAGGTGCAACACCATTTACCTGATAATCGACAGGGATTAAGGGATGATGGGGAGGGAATGCACGCGTTGAGCCTTTGCGGTGAACCAGAAGCTGCGTCGGTTTCCCATTGACCCAGTGTTCCTCCACCTTGGCTATGTTGTGAGACACATCGTAGATCACGTGCATATCCAAATCGTCCGGGGTGGAATTAAACATCTTTGCAAAAGCCTGGAGCGATGAGCAAAGGCAGAAACTTATCCTTGTCTCTAACTGTGCCTACACTCAACGTTCAGAATTTAACGTGGTAGTAACTACCACAGTAGTATTAGGCTGTTCGACAGCCACCTTTCGAAATTCGTAAACAACCATGCAACTCGAAGCGGACTAAAGAACGTGGCTGCGAGGCTACTTGACTGGATAAAGCTCCAGGGTGTGAGGGATTAAAAACAGTTGCCCATATTTATAAGTAGAAGTTATTTTACCGACCTGACGACTGAGGAAGGTCATAGAGGAGCGATTGACCCAAGCGTAGTTGGCAGCCGCGGCCATGGCAGCTAGATAGTCCTGGCCCTCAGGTGAGTTGATGCGTGCACATGCCAGCTGCCTGTCATTTACCTCAATCTTATCACGCTTCATCGCCCGTTCCATCTCCATCAGTGCATCTGTTGCCACCTAGGGAATAAGTAAAAAAAGAAATCGTACAGTTTTCAAAGACTAAATCTGTCCTCAGATTAAAATACATCAGCAAATTTAGCGCTTTGAGAAGTCGAAGAGGATCGGAAGTAGACTTAATTATGAGAACAGTTTCCTTTGACCTTAACAAAATTAGTTCTGCAAGTTAATTTTTCACTGAACTCAATTGGTAGGGACGTTGAAATATTCAAAAGGACTAGAATTCAAATAGAAGCATGGGTGCTACATGGATCCCAACGATAAACCCCAGGTAAAATGCAATACTCAGGATAAGTAGTGGTAGTTTTTGAGACAGAAGTCACTAACAACTTATAAGCCAGCAGTTGATTCATGAAAACGCCAGAAGTGTCACCTGATGTCCCATGCCTCGACTGCCGCAGTGGATCATGAGAACGACCTGATTAATTTGGTCAATACCCATTTTGGAAGCGGCGTGGCGATCGAATATTTCCTCTACCACCTGAATTTCAGCGTAGTGATTGCCAGCCCCCAATGTGCCCAGTTGGGGGAGGCCGCGTTTTTTTGCGCGTGCCGAAACCTTGCTGGGATCGGCCTGTAGCATTCGGCCGTACTCCTCGCAATGCTCTTTGTCATCTGCCCAAACGTAGCCTAACAAAAGAAACATCACAAGAATAATTAATATGGATATCATGAGGACCGAATGAACCTAAAGTAAGTACAAGAAGCAACCCACAAGCAATTGGTGAGTTCAACTTAAGAAGAAATGGAGATCCACAGGAATGGGTTTAAGCCAAGTATAAAACCCAAAAATGGTTTTCCAAAATCGACAATCACTTCGATTTTAAAATCACCACCAACTATATGATCGCAAATTTCCAAGAAATAGGAAAGAGAAAAAACCTTGTCGAAGTGACCAGTCCATCCCCATTTCAAGAGCTTCGTCGAGGTTTGTAGCGTTCATGGGAATGATGCCCTTTGAACCGACGCCGACAGGAATATGATCGAAGAGAGCCTGCGTCAGTTGCTCCTTCACGGGCAGAACATCCTTTAAAGTGAGGTTGGTTCGAATAAGCCTCACGCCGCAGTTGATGTCAAAACCAACCCCACCCGGGGACACCACAGCCTCTGGATCGGTCATATCGAATGCTGCCATGTTGCCTGTAACGAATGGAAGAAGACAGGGCGGACATAAAATGTGCAGTTTCTGTAACGTCATTAAATAAGGTATATGATGCTCTTAATCTTGAGAAAGGGAATTTGGGATAAGTGTCAGTCAATCGCAGCATTATTGGCAACGATTACTTCACCGCAGTAATAAAAATGGATCAGGTTACACAACATTGCGTACCTATGGCGAATCCATAGCCCGAGTGAACATCAGGAAGACCAACAGAGCGCTGAAGAAAAGACAAACTAAACAATACTAGTGCAGCTAATTATTGGAATGATTTTACGAATTTGACATGACGCACGTGGACTATCCCAGGCAATGCAGCGACATTTGCTATTTGTTTCATTCCAGGAAGGAAGCCGCCATAATCACCACTTTGCGTAAACTGTCGTAATTCATCAAACATGAGATGCCCCAAAAAATCGTTTACATAAAACACACCTTCCACCTAGAATAAATATCAAAAAGCATATAGGTTCAACAGGAGAATCGTCATTGGAGAAGATTCATTATGTCAATCCATGTCCGTATAGGAGTTAAAAAGCTTTAACGCACCAAGAAAAAACCTAATTCTTAATAGAGTACGGGAAATAAAGACGGAAGATAAATAGCAAATGTGTCAGGTGGAGAACATTACAGTTAATTGGGAACGTAAAAAATTGATAGAGAAACCAGATATTAAATTTCAGAAATTACAGTGACAGGAATGCAAAAATTATACATATCAACACAAGTCCATGAGCTTAAGCAAGGTGGTAAAAAATATATGTACTGAGTTAGGTGCAATCCAATGGTGATTTGGGGAAAATTACCAAAACGGAATGATGAAGAACAAGTAAATGAGCACCTGAAGCGAACCTATGCATAATCAGAAAACTATACGAATGAAATGGTGCGACGCAAATAGGAAACACTAAGCATCTGAATTAACATGAAATCCAGGTTTGTACGAACCCTCATGTTTGGAACGAAGCCCTTTTTAATCCTCCAGGAACACGGTGATAATTTCTCCAAGAATTTCAACTCCTCGTCATATGATCTTGGCATGTTGGGAGACCAAACACGCAGAAATTAGCGTGAGCACACAGGTGAAAGCCCAAGAAGGAAGCTGACCTTAACAGTTAGTGAAATTTGGTTTTGGGGGCTACGATCTATTCGAACACTGAATATGAAAGAATAAAACCTGATTTAGCATTAGTTTAATATTTCCAAGAATCTGTTGATCTGTTTTGGGGTCATACTTTTATAGGCAAGGCAATTAATCCATATTTCGAGCCTAATTAGGTAGGTAAAAATGCAACCATTTTGAAAAACATAATTTGTTTAATATAATTTTGGAGCCAGATATGGACAGTGGATATGAATCATGTAACGCAATGGGCTCTATTGAGCCCTGAGTCGGAAACGGGTTCTGAACAAACCAGTTATACCAGTCCTCCTTTCATCACTAACCCTGATGGTTGCTATCATCTAGCTTCTGCACGGGTCTCGCGGGTAAGAGGATCTATGGGGTGAAGAGAACAACACTGAGCATGGTACAACCGCATAGTAAAAATTAGTACTTATTTAAGGCAAAAGATACATTGTTAGCGAACAGAGGAGTCGGAAGTTGTTAAAATAGCATGAAAAACACCCTCTTGGAGTCAAAATTGCAATAAACGAAGGGACAACAACAGTCATTGGAAATTCTTGCATGTTTGAAGGCTTCCTGCCCCACCCGAACGTGTGTATCTTGGTTGTTCTAGCACGCTCGGAGTTTTGTTTCATTTGGAGCTATATTGGGCTAAAAAAAGTGAAATGGCCTCGTACTGCGTACGCTCCGATGATATTCTACAGAAAAAGCTCTTTGTGTGTCAATCTGTGCACATAAGAGAGCTATAAGGGGAGCTGTTTAGTAAGCAATAGGATTTCAAGTGAATCCCTATGGCGTGCACGTTGCTCTCAATTAATTACTACCCAGCCATCAACCTGGTTTCAGCTCAACTAGTAGAAAGAGTGGAAATGTATCGGTTGCTAGAAATAAAATATTTCATTTTTAGGCTTCGTGGATTCTCTGAAGACGAGTGTCAGTCCAGTTGTCAGTAATCTTTATGCATAACACGGTGCCAGAATAATTCTCAAAGGCAGGCATCATCTGCAACCTTTCTTCTGAGAGTTTTCAAGGCCTCACACCTTCAACAGAAATCACTTCGCATCGACATCAGTTTTTTATTAATACCACCATTGGCATGCCCCGAGTCTCCTTTGAAGTTGTGACAAGCTAAAGCAGTGGAAGGGCGGATACTACAACTGTATAGGAGTGCCAGAAGAATAGTAGCATGGATCGGGGACCATGTCACAGCGATACACCCTGCATGGACCAAACGGCCTGGGTAAATACAGAAACCAAACCACTACACCCTACCCGAAAGTGGAATCCTGACTATGCCTCCCAGCATGACCTAAGCAAATATCCAACTCAATACTGTTCACCTGAGCTGAGTTAATTGGACAGGTGGACACACTTCTTCCGTGAACACACAAGGTACAGGTTCACTAATAGTCTGTTTCAAACATTATCTATCGGTGAAGTACACACGACGAAGGACCGATTCCACCAAAAATCCTCAGACTTGGATTATTTATCCATAGTAGTTGTTTTTCTTTTAAATTTCCAGTTTGAAACAAAATATACTAGCATGTCTGCACGAGCTAAACCTTCACTTTTTTTCTTTACTGAGAAGCGATGGCAACACTAGAGTCGTTCATTTTGAACCGCACCACCACAGTTATGTGAAAATACGACAGCGCATCTTTTTGCCTTAGTCGCCCTGCCTACGTAGCAATAGAAGTTGATCTAAAGGATAACTTCTGGTTGTTTTTGAAAAAAACGTAATGAAAATGAAAATGGTGTAGAGAGCAGGGATGAACTACAGGCGGATAACAATAGTAATTTATTCCATGATGATCCTAGGCAAAATAGGGAGGCGGCAAAACAAAGTGGAAAAGTGTGATAAAGGATGAGAATTGTCACCCAAACAGCCGTAATTTTCAACATCTTTAGTTACTCATTAGCGCTTGAGGGCGTACAGCGCCGTGTGCTCTGCAGCCTTCTTGTTAAACGCAGCACGGTCTTTCTGGTACTCCTCTGCCAAATCTGCTCGAAGAGGATGTTCGATCTCAGGATTCGAAACCAAAGCCTGCAAGGCCTGGATTACTACAAGATAAATTCCATACTCAACTTAACTATGAAGGGTACAAGGGATTTCGAACTAGAGAGATGTTATTCATAGTTTATTTTTAGTGCTCATTTAGGTCACCTGAGATACTCCTATGTCACAGCCACTGAGATACCACGTGGGTGTTTTAATCACCTCTACGCTGCTTTTGTTATTTATCCGTTTTCAACTCGTATGTTATACTAGAATGTGAAAAATTAACAAATATTTTGAAATTTCGCAAACGATTGTTTCGAGACAACGACTTATTGAATAGCCAAGAGAATATCTACAAATTTCATTTCCAGCAGAGCGATCGTCAAAATTGATTGATAGCGCTGCCCTAGAGATGCCTTTAAAAACCATCATGCCTTAATATCAAGGTTGGGATGACAGGAAGTACATTTGACTCAATATGGTCTCACCATCAACAATTTTCGTTGCCGGCTTCCAATTGCCGGGATCTATAAGGGGGAAACAGATTTGGCCCTTTTCATCCACGTTGGGGTGGTATATTGGCGTTTTGAAGACCAATTTTGGTGGCTTGATCGGATATTCCGCGCCAAAGTTGATGGCAATTTTGAAGGCACCCTTGTCATATGGAGGACTATCCTAAGACAAAGGCATCCATATGAGTACGGAAAACTACCACAACAATATTTCAAAAAGCGGCATGCATTCTTGAATTTAAGGAAAAACCTATAATAACCAAGTCTTAGCAGCTTTGAGTCACCTCATATTACTTCGGAGCTTTAAAGCGATGCATACACACTCGGAAGCCATGACTAATATTCGTAATGACCCAGATAAATTTGTAGACCAACTTTCTACGGACTTCTGAGGCAAACTGCAGCACATTTACGATGACTGAAACGCATGAGTATCAAAATAAAGAGCGACAAGACAAATTATTCTGGCATTAAATTCTATGAGACGAAAGTTCGATTCCAAAACCATAGAGCTAAGTGGATTTTGGTTATACCAAACCATACCATCTGAAGCATGGCAAAGCAGTCCAAGGTAAGAGCACAAAAAGCGAATGTGCACGAAAATAAAAAAAATGAAGGTTTTGGACAGCGAAAACATGTATGCTTGCAGGATAAAGGAGACCGGTCCAGGACGTAATGTTGTCTTCGGGGTCGTCCATCCTAAAGATATCCTTAACAGGTGGCTCCTTCATCCCAGCAAGCTCCTTCAATGAGTAAGAATTAGGACAATTTTCAAAAATGAAAAATCTAACCGCCAGATCAATTATAGTCTACCTAATATTCCCATACAAATAAAACAGTGAAAGACAACCAATTGAAGAGAAGGGTGCAGTCGAATTCAAAACGATAACTCCTAAAATTAAATTTTTAAGCCTTCATCTGCTTCTGCTTATTCTCTCGTCTAGAGGAAAAATAACCAGATTTAAACACAAAAATCAGCATATCCACGGCTTTCATTGACGGTCAGGGGAAATTATGAGAATTCGATGACAAAAAGCGTACCTTTTGTAAACGTCTTGTTGCTGCGCACATTGCTTGCAGTCAGTAACTAGGTAGAAAAGAGTTCGTGAGAGAGGACAGACTTAATCGACGATGAAAACTTTACGCGAATTGACTTAACAGAATAAGGACGCAACAAGTAGCATCACATACCATGAATGATGCCATATGTTAGAAAACATGAGAGCAGATCATTAAAGCTGGTGGCATGAGTAGAACAGTTAGACGACACTTTCATGATAGGTTTAGCAAAACAGAAAATGCTTTAAATATCCCCTCAACAAAGAAATTGGGCAGGAGTAAAAGCACTCAAAGTGTCAACAGCACATCCATTTGAAAAAATGCTTATAAAAGCAAATAATAGCGTCAACTCTTGGCTATAGTTGAAAACATCTATAGACGTTTCGATGAACCAAATAGATGTCTGGGCGACGCAAACTCATGTATGTTACTGACTTCAATCACAATAATAAGTCGTAGGAGAGCACGTCATTCAGGCATATACTGGCTGCAAAAAAATTGACGTAAAAAAACCCAAATGATCGGATCAAGCACATCTACAAACGAGGGCTACGTGAAGAATGACCGGGTTAACAAGACCGCAGACGTCAAAGATGAAACTAGAAGATGGATTAGAAATAAAACGACAAAAACTTATGAAAAGGAAGTAGTTATGACACCGATCATGAATGCTGAGTTAAACATGTCAATTAGGCTGTTCAGCCAAGTGAAAGGAGGAAGGAATCCTATGACATATTTGGCAACAAACAGCAGCAGGCCATGTGAAGCCGCACAAACAAAAAAATGAACTGGGCGGCAAAGCGGACAAGCATAAATATAGCAACGAGGCACGACTAGAACAAATGGGAAGTAGGCGAAACACTGACCACCAGTCGGCAGCAGAGGACAGTGAGGCTCCTTACCAACCCAGCGAATCCAAGGCATTGAAAGATGTAAATATATCTTATTACCTTTAAGTTCTGTACATTGGTGAAACCTGATCTGTTTTTACCTAACTTGTAAATTATGCATCGTTATAAACATTTCTGACAATATTTCAGTTATGTGCGTCGATTAATCAAGAAATGTGAAGTGGTAAAAATTAACTAAAACTCCCGAAAAAGAGTAAGACAGAAAATCATTAATTTTTATGTGCCAAAGCAAACTGGCACTAAGCGGAACACCAGAGCTTTTAACGGAACGAACCCTCTAATGTCTTTTAAATAAAATAATTTTATGGTTATACGGCTGAAAGTTCCTGGTTGTTTTGGTAGTTACAATGGTCACGGTAGCTTGGAGGACCGGTCAAAGGGTTAATTTTACCTACTGACAGGGAGTTAGTTTTCAAAGTTCCTGGATCTTTGCTGTGATGAATCAGTACTGTAGCCCTTCGTGACCGCCTTCACGTATTTGTTGAGAGTGGATAAGTTCATGCTAAATTTGGTAGCGATGCATAAAGGCATAGAAATACTACGAGTCGATCCTGTTTAGGGTAAGTTCCCTCTACAAGGACTGATAGCATCCGATTTGCCACGAGGCTTGTACATTCTGTCTGATGCAATATTTTGGCTGCCGGTTTCGGTTACGGTCACATGAGCGACCACATTGTCTGTGCCGGATAAGCTGACCTCCGAACCAGGACAGCAGCTCCAGTTGTAATGCTTTGCTTAACCGCCAGTTTTTGTTTCGAAATTGGGTAAAAATTTTTCCCTGGACAGGTTGGCATGGCCTTCAGGCCGTTCCAGCAGCCCAAACCGCCTTTTATTTACTGAATGTATATTCTTGACACTTAGTTTCACTCCATTCTTTTTCAGTTTTAACTTTCCCCTTCTCAAAAGCAAGCTCTTGTCACTTCAAGTAAATTTAATGAGATGATCGCTTTTTTAAAGTTTACTTTTGATAAAAGGTCAATTTGGGGCTCTCACTGCACCTCCAAGATGCGGTTTTGCATCTGGGCTAAGCCGGTGTCACCAATCCCTCCCGTATATGTTGATAGTACATGTTCTGCCCGGGTGTTATATCTCCTTTTAGCTTCAGGGATGTCTTGGAGCACTACATGGCGTGTTTAGAGGGGCGTGAAATATTGTCCAATGCACCGCTTGAGTTCGTATTGCTTTTAATTTATTTGAAGAAGTTTATTGTCATCCAGCATCATCCGGTCAGTGGAGTAAAATGCTATCGAGAATAATCTACTAGGTGGACAACAATGCGCATCCCGTCTCTCGGAGTTTATAGTCAATCGCAGGAAACTCGCTTGCTTTGTAAAACTTTCATTAGCACTAGATTTGTGCATGGGTGCATCTGCGTCAAATTGCTTACTCCAGACTGTAACTTTTGGCAGGCAATACGGTGGGAGTCAATTCCTCGCTCTTGGTAAATAAAAACTCGACCCAGCTCCAAGTCCCTAAGGCAACTGGGCCTCATGCAGTCGCAGTTATGCAACTCTATTTTTAAAGTGTAGTGGATGCGGAAATAAGAGTGGTTAGTGCTTTGCTTAGGGTAATATCCGCGGTCGAGAGGGTTTCTCTTAAAGACATCACCAAATCACTACACTAAACAGATTGAAATCTTTTTCAATTCTAAAAGTTCTCACTTAGTTCCGAATCCGGTTACGTAACCATATTTCACTGACTGCTATTTCACCGAAAAACAACACGCCAACGCATTAAAAAAACCGTACATGTGGCTTTGACGTGTCATTCAAATGAGGGCATATTTAACACAATCCTTACTGATTTATAGAGGTGCCGGTGATGCACTGTGGTGTCCATTTATTACATGTGCTTACGGCCGATCGCTTCTACCCGCAGAAATAGTCGCTGGATCCAAGTTGAGAAGGCATGCATCGTCAAATAAAGCTTACCGACAAGAAGCGAGGTGATGAATTCTTTGCTCACATCATTTCAACTAATGACTAACCAGTGTGACGCTCACACTAATGTCTAGAAAATATGCCCTCACACAAGAAAGAGAGCTGTTTTGTGATTTTTCAAGCGTCAAAGATTGAAATCATTGTGACCAGTACACAGGTTGCATTAAGGACATAGTGAAAAGGCCTTAATGCATTAGCACTTAACAACACACACCCACATTTGAAATGTGTGCTACTCGGATAAGTCCAATTTGAATCGCCAGTAAACCGACGTTACAACGCCTTCAAACAGAAGCTTATATTAACAAATGGGCTAAATTTACTTTAAAGTTTGGCCGGATCAAATTTTAATCATGCACTTTTCCTGATGCCCTAACTGTATGCAAAGTATTTTTACCTCATCCTCAACGGCTTCCCAGCCATGCCCTAACAAAGGGCTCCAAAGTAAAATTCAGTAAATTCCTTAAACTCACTACGAATGCTTTTGTTCACTAAAGGTACTGAAAGGTGTCCAAAAACCAATTCTTGACAGCAATACTTCGCCAACCTTTTACTAGTTTTCAGTTGGATCTTTGAATTTGAAATAAGCAAATAAACCCTTCGCAGCGTTTCCTTACTTGTACCAGTTTACTAAAGACGGATACACTTCTTAACTTCACTTCTAAACCTCTACCGGAGACGGGTGCCTTTGAGGGTAGGATAAACAGCAAACATTGCCTCTTCATAATTTCCACGGTGTGTCGATCTGATAGGCTTCGTCTTTGCTGTTTCCTGTCGTCACCACTGCCGCCGATATCGAAAGCTTACGGGAACAGAACCGTGCTGTACCGAGTAGGGAATTTTATGCATCAAGTGGATGGAGCAGGCAGTTACATACTCTGTATCATGCCTCGATACAGTTAACGGCTAATGTCGCTTCATTTTTTAATAACGTTCCTCCAAATCGCAGGGCTGGGGTGGTTGCAGGAGGTGGACGTCATTTGCAGTCCTTGGTAGGATTGATGTCCTTTAAGATCAAGTCTCCTCCTCGTTGCCGTCACATTAGCGAACTGTAACCGTCCTATACACAAAAGAAGAGATAATACTTGGGTCGCCCACCGAAATCGGGGGCGAAAATGGTATTGTAAACTTACTTATCATTCAAACAAAACGAATAATTTATCATGATGAATTTGCTGCAATTCTTTGCATAGTTAAAGGTTAATTTTTATTTTCGATACCGCTGCAGTCTCCCCACATTTGCATCAAAAGCGTTCATTCGTAAACAGGTTAAACTAATTCAAACTCAGTGATTCAATGTGATTAGCAGCATTTAAATTTTAATAATCTTCACTGCGCTGCTGTCGCAGCATACTTAGAGACCCTGTTGATTGACGAGTAGTTTATATTTATTGGTGGGGCCTATGAGAGAAAGCAGATTTGCAGGACCCTTTACCACTGCTAACCTCCGATTTTTATCATGTAAACAGGCGAGGCCACGTGCGTCTGTCCGTTTGGGTTTTGTGGGTCAACCTATTTGACATCTTCACTCAATACGGGCTAAACACAGGGAAAGTTGGGCAAAGACGTCGGGGTCAACAAGGCATCAAAATGTGTCAACGGTGCAATGGCGACCCATCTCTTCTGAAGGTTTTCTATTCAACTGAAACTGGATTGGCAATTTTTTAATTATTCTTATTCAAAGTCACACAGATGAAGAAAGGTACAACAATCTTAACTTAAACACTATCGAGCCACCTGCGAACGACGTCGATTCTCACAAATAGAAGTCAACAAGCCAAAACTGAGCCTGTCTTTTTCATTAAGTGGAACTTTTGTAATGAGGCGAGTTTTAGAACGGTTCCTTTCACATCAACCGATCATCTGATAAGCTCAAATTACTAAAAAGTGGGCATGTTTTCTACTAGTCCTCAACTCAACCACTTCCTACATAGGTAGAATTTCACTTGAGCTTGTCGTCCATTCAAAAGTGTATTACAGCTCTCACAAGTTCCATTCTAATTTGGAAGGTTCATGACGCAAGTCCGGATTCAATTTCATGATCAGCTGGAAAGATATGTGCGTCACTTGGCTTGAGCTATGACTCGTTTGTGGTGGGCTGAATTTTCCAAACGCTCTCCATTTTTGAAATATTCCTTGTATAGGTCTAGAGAAGCAAAGGAAGAATCTTAACATGTGAATTGGTAGGCAGTTATTAATTCCTGTCGTGGAGACATTTACTTCTTAACAAGATGTTAAAGAGGTCAAAGAGGTTAATAAGCAGAATTGATCTAGAATTGGATCAGACAGTTTCTTCCCAAACCAATAGATCAAATGCCTATCGTGAACGCTTTTTAACTACTCGTTCAGAAAATATTAAAATTTGGCATTTTAACCCGATATGTAAGGCGCAACTGCTGCGCTCATGCACTTGCTTCTGAAGTGTCGTGGCGGCTCCAGGTCAGTCTAGAGCATACGCGTTGGCCGAACCCCACGTTTCAGCGCAACCATGTGGGGCAATTGCAGATGTAAGAAAGCAGACATACGCAAACTTGTCTACTGGATTGCCCACCAATCAAAATCGTGCATGAGGTCACGATTTAAAGTTGACCAATCAAAAGCCAAAATCGTTTGCTGGACTTAGGTTAGAGCTGTACGGAGCGACAACATAGCCTCATTCGTGCCGAGGCTTGCTTAGGCTCGGGTGGGTTCTCCTGTGGTGCCTTGTGACGGCCGTTTTTGCTAGTATTATTGGCCTTCATGTTTAAACAAGCACCTTTTCTATGCTGCTTTTGATATATAACTGCTTGAAGTATTAGATTGCAGATATTGAAAAACGAGCGTACTAAAATTACTTCGATTTAGGGTTTCTCGGCTAGTTTCTGCCTGAGGTCCATTTGTTTATGTATATTTGGTATATATTATTAACGTAATCAATGCAATTGAACTAATTCCGATTTAGCGTTTGTCGATTTTTATGCCTTAATGTATCGGTCATCAGTCACTTTCGCGAGGTTATTGTCGTTAAAATCGTTTTAGACTGGACTGATGCGCTTTGCATTGTTAATGAAGGACATTCGTTTGCCTCATTAAAATAATCACATTTTGCTTCGATAACTGATGCTCTTCATAATCCGAAAAATCACATACTGCTTAGCTTTCATTTACCCGTAATTGCTGGCTGAAATTATTGTTCTGGGTGTTGGCGCTCCGACGGCATGGATGCAAATGGTGTTTTACGTTCACCAAATAGAAGGACATTAACGGTCCTGTTATTTGAACCCACGAACATCCGAAGTCAAACCTCTAGCGGTACTCTGCGGATGAAGTGATCCAAATGCGCTCTTTACAGCAGGCTTGTGTACGGTTTTGAAGTCCGTCTGTAAAAAATATCTTGTCAGCAATTATCATTTTATGACTGCTCCGAGGTAATCGTGGGTTACCTCACTTTAGCTGATTGAAGTGGGGTCGAATTGGGCATAGATTTTTAAGCTAAACTGTCGTGAAGTAAAGACACAGTTCAAACTACTTATAATTTAGGACCGTAATGGGTGTGCTCCTACTATTCTCGTAAGAATGTCAATTACCATGTCGTAACTTTTACGAATCACATGGGAAAAACTATTCTATAAAAAAATAAGAATAGACTATGGAGTATCTTCGAAAAGTCGATGTCCGCAGTCTTTGTTTCAGAAGCGGCGTTCTCAAAATGGTGGCAACAGAGTTCTTGGGCTACATCCAGTCATTTTCAGCAACTACATATGTTGGAGTTGAGGATTTGGCAGACCGGGCTAATTTTCAGTGGAACGTTATTGTTCTCCTGATCAGTATGATTCTAGTGACAGTTCGGCAATATTTCATGGCTCCCTTGGTCTGCTACCTTCCAACCACAGTAAGTGGTGGAAATGCAGAGTCATACGTTACTAACCTCTGCTGGGTGGAAGGCACGTTCCCTATCAACCTCACCTCCGGCGTTGTTCCCCATGATATTAAAGCATGGAGTTCTACGAACCCCAGAATCATGAGTAAGTATCTTTCTCTTCTGCATTGGTACCTTTCGTATCCGCTGTTATTTGGTTAATAGCAATAGCTATAGTTTACTGCTTCAATGGCAGGTGGTCATGGTTTGTGAGTGCTCCGCTTTACCTTCTCGTCACCTCTAACTGATGAGTCAGACGCCTGCGTGACTCACTAAGCCACTTTGGGCCGGCTTCGCCATGTGTACCAGCACGCATAACACACCAGAAGTGGGCAACGTGTTGTGACCTCTACTTTTATGCTTCCTGGTCCAATCCAGTAATACACATCTAGTTCTTATGTCAACTGTTTAATTGGGGTTTGTGTGCGTGGGCTGGCAGCAAATGGTCATGACACCATCTAGACGATTCATCGTGAATACTTTTCTAAATCAGGCGTAAGATATTAACTTACCATAAACACAGAAATCTATGCAATATGGAAGTCCCCCTTCAGAGTTTGGAATATGTAGCAATTAAATACAGAAGTGATGACTGAAGTATTATTCCTCATCTGCAGATTATTACCAATGGGTTCCGTTGGTTCTTGGCCTTCAAGCCATCATCTACTACGTTCCACGAATAATTTGGAGCATATTCACCTACAACAGAACTGGGACAGATCTCCAGAGTCTTGTTAGAACAGCTGACAGTGCCTCAAAAGATGATGGCGAGAAACGCGAGAAAGCAGTACGCCATATGGCGAAGAGCCTGGAACTTCTCCTCTTTAACCGCCGTGAATATCACCATCGTCGGAGCGGCCGCATGGCTAGGATACTGCAATTCCTTCCCGGGAAAAGGCACGGCAATAACCTTATCTACTATTACATTTTCATCAAGATTCTTTACGTTGCTATTGGGATCGCGCAACTCTATCTCATGTACACGTTCCTGCGTTTTGATCAGAGAGAGGGGTACCTCTTCTTTGGCTGGAGGATTCTGGATGATATTCGCAGAGGAAGGACTTGGACGGAGACACAAGTATTCCCACGTATAGGTGCTTGTCGGCACACTCTTCAGCACGTGGCCGCCGGCAACAATTTGTTCGCTCAATGCGTTCTACCTATCAACATGCTAAACGAGAAGATATACATTTTTCTCTACTTCTTCTTGGCTGCTGTTATGCTTTTCACTGTCATTAGCATTCCGCTTTGGGTATTTAGAATATCAAAGCATCGTCAGAGGCATTTTGTCAAACGTTTTTTGAAAATGGCGGATGTTTACAACAGGGATGATCAACAATTAAAGGACCTGATCGACCGCTTTATCAATGAGTTTCTGAGACAGGATGGCCACTTTCTACTAAGGATGTTATCAATGAACGCGGGTGACTTAATTACTGTAGAAATCGTCTGCTGTCTCTTTGGTAATTACAGGAAGCAGTTTTTCGGGAAGGATTTCCGTGGTCAAAAGAAAGAAGAAGCCAATGAGTATGGTGATCCACAAAAAAGTGGACATATTCCTAAGAGTGTTCCGTATTCAAGCAATCCCAGTAGTGAGGGTGACTTCATGAGTATGAAGCTGCAACCTGGCGGTTATGCCTCGTCAAAACAACGCCCATTGCCCACAGCACCACCGAGCGAGTCGCCTCCATATCCACAAGATGAGGAGGAATTTCAGAAGGCATCAATCACCTCGCCTTATCCTAAGTTGCCTGATTATCCACCTGATATTGATAAATTGCCCCCCCCAAGAAGTCCTGAAAAGAACGTCAGTCGCAAAGATCAACAGGAATCTCCATCTCCAACGAAGGATGCATCCAATGAATTCAAATCTTCCAACGTTTGATTTTTGTGACTGGTCTCACTCGTGTTTCTGCAAACTTTTTGTACTCCATGTTGATTTTTGTAACCTTTGAGGGCAATTTTTCACGAAGTAACCGTGCTCTGTTAGTAAATCTGATTACTGTACGTAAATTAGTTTTTATGTTGATCGAATCCAGCCTTAACCGAGTGTGGCTGCACGGTATTTCGGTGTTTACCCCCTGACCTTGTCAATTCACGCGTGCATGCACACATGCGGCCCTGAGCACAAATTGTCTAGGCGGGCCACAATTGCACAAGCAATCATTAGATCGGTAAAGGTGATTTTGGTGGTTGTGGTTTATAGTTCTTAGTGGGCAGGACCGGTCTTTGTACGAGGACGGTAATTCAATCTGTACGGAAGTCGTGATTGACAGCGATCCTTATCAAGGGTCGACGTCGGTGACTTCCAACAAATCCTAGTAAAACGATCGATTCCACCATGCAGACCTACGTTTATCTCCCTTTGGGAAGTAAATTGATGAAATGAGTTACTGTTTCCCTCTACCATCAAGTGAGCAACGTAAATAGTGTTTTCATTTAGGCCGAGCTACCGGACGCTAAGTACAGTGAGTTGTGCCTTCCGGAAGTGAGGTTTTGGAGCATTTGTGCACTTGCGGGGTTTCTGGAGTGAAGATGACAGTTGAAATGGACAGATGGATATTCACTGTTCATCTTTGAGCGCTTCTACCTCTATGGTAATAGTATTGACTACAAAAGTCGCTGCAACTTAGGCTAACTTGAGCCTATTAAGTAAAATCGGTGGAAGCTTTGTAGGTTGCCGTCTCCTGCAGGTGTTGCTAACGTTGGCGTCGCGTTTTTCCTTTGCGTTCATGGGAGTGCGGGTTTTGTTGTGAACGAGGCAAGGTTTAAGTTTGGGAGGATGAAAAGGAATGTGGGGATTGACGTCGAAAGCTCGTCTATTCGGATTAGACGGCGATGGCGGGCAAGGTCTGGGTGGATCCACAGTCAGGGGTTCGATTCTGGGATCACGTCTAAGCCATCGGGGGAGAGGACGCAGAATCAGAGAGTCGCAGACACGGCTGCTGCTCTCATGCAGTGACCAAGTTGGACACTTGTGTTCGGGTAGCTGACGGACTAGTTCCTCATATTGCAAGTCCTCGGGTTCTGGACAGAGAGGACACACCATGCGTTTTGTCTCTGGACAATGGCATCTAACGCTGAACAGAGGAGGTACGAGAAGAATGGCTTTTGTAGAAATCCAAAACAGGTATCAAGTTTGGAAAAAATTAACATTTTGGATTCGGATTCGAAGAAACTATGTTGGATTTGAATTAAAACTTGTAATACGTTAAAAGATAGATGTACCTTTAGGAATTGCAAATCAGCTGATCAAAGAAATTAGCACCAAAATATCCTTATTGAATGTAGGCCTGCAATTCATCACTTAGTACAAGACTCATCACTGCCGGCATTTAGTCATGGGTGTGGATAGGTCTGGCATTACCTTTAAAGTTAAAACTTGTGGAATTTTGTTAAAGACGAAAAGATGGACTGAGGTTGAAATCTAACCAGAGTTCCCATTAAAGAGTTCACGCTGAAATCGATTTGATCTCCGTTTTGCCCAAAACTCACTATTGAAGCGCCCGAAACTTGGCACGTGTCAGTCGATGGTACGGCCTGCGAGAAGAGAGTGGCGAGCTGTCCCTTACGAGACTATGATCCAGTTTCAATTCGGAAGTAGGATACGCCTTTGAGTAGCAAAAGCCCTCTTGTAGAGGAACCACCACCGCTGCTGTTCGTTTACGCACTCTAGACATCTTCTCCTGCAAACAAATCCACTAAGATGGTAATGGAATCGGTGGAACAATTTTAAGGCAGCAGTTTGGCATGTGAACGTGCCTTGATTGTTACCGAAAAATGCCATTGAAGCTCAATGCCTTTATCGATAGTCCTTACAAATGTTTACATTTTATAAGGTCATATTATGACACCAATTTTTGGCTTTCACAAATATAACGACCAAAACTGGAAATGTGATTAGAAATTCGGCACATCAAATTAGGTAGAGACAAGCCTAGCAAGGGAATGTTTGCCAAGATTAATTTTATAAATAATAAGGGATAAGGTTATTTTAAAATGGCTACGTAAACTGCCAATCGAAATTAGATTTTGTGAAATGAGAAATCAAAAGAGCAATAAAACCTAAAAGCAAAAGTTAAACGAAGATCATCACCCAGATACAGATACAGTAAGTTCATGACAAAAAATACAACACAAGATCATGGATTTTGGGGACCACAAAGAACAATAATTACTAAAGGCAAAAATTTTTAACGAGGTCTGGGTTTCATAACCAGTTTTGTATGATTTGACCATTAATAAAGGAAGACAGTAAATTTGATACGAGGATGTTCAGTCAAGGGATTTTAATTCCCTTGCGAGATGAGAATCGCAGATTTCACAAAAAATGATATTAGAAGCCCCTTTCCGTCAATTATGAGCAAATAGGAATTCAAATTTCCCAAATTAGATGAGCCAATGGATCAAAATCTCTTCTTTTACCTAGTACCATGTTAATTAACTTACATTATAGAGAAATTGGCGCCCATCTGGTGCCTCCTGAACAATAACATTCCATTGCTTACGGAGGTCCTTCCATTGAAGTGGCACACATAAATTAGCCGATTCCGTCTCTGGAATGAATACTGTATTCCTATTGTGAGAACAAAGTTACTTAATTGGGTTGTGACATAATAACGTACGATTTCATAGGCTTTGTGCTGCAATTGGGACGAATAGTATCCAAAAGGCCGACAAGAAATTGGCCTCGAACTTCTAACTTCTTCCTTTCTATCGGATCATCAAGGCGCTTTCCCTTGTTGGAGAAAAGAAACAAATCTGAAAAAAGCAATGAAATTTACAATTCGCGCATAACCTGACTGAGATCAAAAGGTTTACTGATTGTGGTAAATACAGCATAAAGCATTCTGTTGAGACTTGCAAATTGCAAAAAACGCATAATTGGACATCGAGCCTTCAGTACTATCCGAAAGCAGTCATGAAATTACACGATATTTAGGATGATTAAATGCTGAAGCATAACTGAATCATAAATTTAAAAGGAAACACTGAGTGGAAATGCAAAAAAACTATTTATTCATTGTAATTGCAGAACAAAAACTTCTGAATTTTAGTACGTAATTGTAGCTCACATCGGTGAGACCACTATACTGCATCCGTAGACTTCATGAAAATATTTTATGATCGTCAGAGACAAGTTTATATGGTAAATTGTTATTTTCTGGACCCATTAAAGGTAATAGCTATGCAAAGTGCAGTGGTAAAAATATATTGCTACATTCTAAGCACATAACCTTTAAAAATAGGCTAAATATGAGACTGAAGCTAATAATTCAAAAGGCAGAGGTTTCGTAACACCTACCATTAAAATTTCTCATAAAGCGCACAATGTGTTCCACATCACGTTGAAGTGGAGCGTTTCCGATCCATTTGAAGGCAAGACGGTTGATCTTATCCCTTTCCCAGGCTAAATGCATTGCATTTCCAGTGATTAAAAACAATTTTAACAGTAAAGAGAGCTTAGCATGTTAGCGTGCTGTAGAGCAGAGCTGACTGAGGCAACCATAATTTAAATTGAAAACACTGCTTTAAGCATGGATTAAGGCATTTTTTTAATAGAAAATTTTAAAGAAGGAGGAATCGGTTGAAATTTCGTGAACATATACAAAAAGATACATACGCAAGAAGCACTCTTCCGATGGAAGTTTGCCATGTGTAGAAACATATGAGTTAAGAAGTTTGTACTTAGCTAAAATTGAACAATATCAAAATAAAAATTTAATAGAGCAAAAAGCATGGAGTTTGAATGAAAAATTACTTACTAACTGCAAAGGGACTTGAAAGGTTACCAGAACTCGTTGGAGTCCACATTATCGACAAAAAGGTGATTGCATTTTCGTAAAAGCTGGTTGCCCGAATATAATCAACATCATTCAGTAAATGGCAAAAATCCGGTGAAAAAAGCTGCAGCGGCGCGAAAGACTTATCATTAATGGAGTCATTGTGCGATTTAAGCTCTAAAAATCGTAAGATTAAAAAAGATCGACTAAAAACAGCACTATTAGAGTTATTGATAAAAAGCGGTAATAAAATGGCTGTTACAAGCCTTTAGAAGGTGTCAAAAAAAGGACAAAAAGAAAGTTCTTTTGTATAAATATATAGATGGCCGTGAATTTAAAATACCAACTTAAAGTGCCGCCAAAATGTCACAAAAATTGAATACCTTGAGTCCTAACCACACGAAGACGCGTTTCAAGTCTACAAGATAGAAGTTATACACAGGATTACCTCTTCCTTTTGACACCCCTTTGCGACACTCTTAAGCAAATAGCTAGGTCATGCACACCAGCACATTTTTGACCAGTAAAGGCCCGGACCCCTTCCGTTGCCGAATAAATAGAGCTAATAATAGAGCGCTTAGACGCCAATTTGCATCTATGCGTTGCTTCACCAAGTAAACGATACTTCGTATTAAATCGAAATTTCGATTACTTTTTTATTTGAAGACCACAAGAATTCTTTCGCTTCTTTTTTGTAAGGATAATAAAAAAATACAAGGCGTGCCACACAATAATGCCAACGATGACTTTTACAGTCCAAGACTTCTCTTTGGTCGCAATCCTGCATCCTAAATGATCATGCGCGACATATCATACGGTCGATAAAAGAATGCTGACCAATAATATTAACGATGTATTGCTTTCTGGCTAAAGCAAAAACTTAAGGTTTTTGCAAAAATACAAAACCTATTGTACTTTGAACATGCACATGCTTTTAATTAATGCATATGTGATCACAGTGAGACCTGGTTTTAGTTTTTAATGGAAGCGCATACTACTATTTTTGGCTACAGTACGATCGTGAAACGAATAAGGCATTCGTATAAGAAATTTTTAATGTGCGCTTTTCATATCTGTGCTCAATATTCATGTTTTTTTGGTTAAATATGATTTAAAATCCTTAAATTTATCCTAGAATTTTCACATTTTGCTTAACTCTAGGTTTTAGATCATAATTATTAGAGGTGACAACAACTTGGTGCGTTGTGTGCTGACGTCTCAGGCTTGCAAATGGGCCTATCCTTTGGGCATCCTAAATATTACCTATTTTCTTGTCATTTTGTGCTGCAACATATTGTTTGTTTGACTGATTGTTAAGTTTACTGTAAAGGAGGAACCACTCCATCCGGCTAGGAATCACGCATGAGCTGTGTCAGTTGTCCCTATTCCCCTTTTGGTCGAATCTATATGTATTCTGCTTTATAATTGCAGAAGTTTTCTTTTGAACTGCATTAAATTTTGTGGTAAAGGATGTCTCGCGACGCTTTCTCTGTGACAGAGGAAAGCAGGACTTTATCTAAGGAAAATTTATTATTAGTTAAGCCATTTGTAACAGACGATTAGGGTGCCAAAGAATTGAATGTGCAATGAATGGGAAAGTCGCTGATATTCAATAGTAGAATGGCTCATGCTGTGCCTTGAAGGAAAAAGAATGCATAATACTAGGGGTTGTTGGTATGAGTCAGAGACCAGATAACCCTAAAATATCAATATGGTAAAATAGTTGATCGCAACCGAAACCGGTACATGGACAAACGAAGTTTAACAGCTGAATACGATGTCATCTTTCGGCAACGAAGGCGATACTAGCTGTGGACAAACCCGACATGTTACACTACTACACTTACAAAAATACATGGATTTTCTATAAATTCACTAATATTTATGCTTTGTACTTCCTTTTAAAATTCTGTTTTCCGACTGGTTTTTTTATTCGTCCACCAAAGGACAGCTAAATTTATCGTTCTAAAATTAGTTTTCTGAAGTGGGTGTGTCGTTGTATACATTACTTCCATCGCGAGAGATTAATTGAGTCATGCAAGAACTTACTTTTTGTTCGGCTGACTAGGCGTTTTCTTTCTGCACCAATTGCATTCTGATGGCTGAGGTTTGAGGTAACTAAGGAGATCGTCAAGGATGAAATTTAAAATTGAGAGTAGGCGTGTAATGATTAGATTGCTTTACTGTTATTTTCATTGCAGTGACATGGGGCTAAAGTTGCTCTGGCTGTTGGACAGGCATTCAGGCAATGTCTGCAACCCCAGCTTCCTTTTGTTCGCCAAATTAGCAATTTTTGTTTCAGCATTAGACGTATACCTGACTGCCGGAAAGTCTCAATGCGCCACACATAGGGTCAAATTATGAAAAAATACGTTTTCGAAAATCTCCACAGCAACTATTAGTAGTTATTGATGGTATATAACTACTCTTTTTGGAGATCATAGTTACCTTATATGTAATTTGAGCCAATGCTTTTGCCCTTGCTAACTTATGGAGTAAGTAAGCCAATAAAAAATTAGCGATCGTGTGTCTTGTTTTCCACTCGGCCTACGCGCCTAGTTAATTTATGAATCCGGCGTTAGCCTGGGGAAGATTGGCACATCGCTGTTTTGCAGTTCAACGGTGTTTTCACCTGATGAGTGCACGCACTGGTCCCAAAAAAGTTGCTTTGGTACGTTCAAATTGGTCACAGTTTTGTGAATATGCACTGTTATAGGTGCTCCACGGATGCGGAGTGTTTGATGGGAGCGAAATTCACGAAGCTACCAGGTATTCAGTACTATTCATTAACTTCCTAGCATGCTGATCCATTTGAGTAAGGCAGGAGCTGAAGTTTCGGCATTTGCTCCGAATATTCAGCAGGATCACGTCACAGACCACTCAACTGGTTCCAACGTCACGGAAAAAAGGTGCCCAAATTTAATTCATTGACTTTGTAGAAATGTCTTGGTGGAATCTGCTCGTATAAGCCGCGGAAAAATTGCTCCCCTTTCGGAGCTTAATCCGGAAAGATATGATGCCCTTTTTATTCCAGGTGGCTTTGGAGCGGCTACAACACTGTAATTCGTTTCCGCTTGGTATATTTCTAGATCGAATTTTGTGTCTGCGGGTGCTTCTTGCGAGGTTCTTCCAGATGTTAAAAGAGTTATAGGAGACTTTGTGCATGCAAAGAAGCCGATTGGGTATGGCTCGTTTTGCTTGGAATTTTGTTTGCATTCCTTGATGACAAATATTGGACTAGCCAAACGACATAATATGGTGTTATTCGGCTCATAGTTTAGTAGTGCAGAGCACGGTAGCGATTTTATCCCATTTTAGAATTAGCTTGCACTATTTACATACTGTCTGCCGTGCTTCTCAATACTAAGTAATTTTTGTTGGTCGTGACGAATAATCGGATCCCTAGTTTTCGTCTATAATTAAACAGACTAAATCGCAAGTGAAGGTTGCTTGCGGCAACTGCTTGTTTTCACGACCTTTTTTCAATTCTGTTAGCCTCTGCTGCATTGCTCCAGTTTTGGCTGCTCGCTGCTTGCCAGGCGTTCATGTAACCATTGGTACGGACGCTGTCACCGCTAAGGCTATTAAAAACATGGGTGCTGTTCACGAAAATTGCGAAATTACTGTAAGTTAACGTGTGGAACTATTCGGCGATGATTCTGGTCACTTTTATTCATGTGGTCTAAAGGGTATTTTTTGCAACCGTCTCCTGGTCTTACCATTTGTAGCGGTAAATGGCGCTGTTAAATAGGCTAGACAACTAGGTCTTCCCAATTTCCGGTGTCTACCTACTACAAAGCTTATGAGGTACCCCTTATCGTACTTAGCTTATTCGTGATTATCCTCTTTCATAGTTTTAGTTCTGGGCCATAGTTTCACCCCAGCGTTGAAAATTGGAAGCTGAACCAGTATGATGACATATGTTTACTTCTTATAGGGAGTTTGTACCGACGAAAACTTCAAGGTTGTTACCGCCCCCGCTTATATGTACGGCTCTGCTACAATTGCGGACATCTTCGACAATATTGGTCTCCTTGTTAAGAGAGTCCTATCACTCACCAATTAGAACTCCACTAGCATTGGTATTAGTCTACATACTTGCGATAATGCCACTGGTTAATTATCGACCCTAACCTGTTGAGGAACGCTTGCAGCTTGAGCCACAATGTTAGTTATAAAGGAATCAATTATGGTATTTTGCGTCTATAGCTTCCGCCGTATGTTACGTGAGCTATCAGTATGTTTTGATGATAGTGTGTAGGTATCGGTTCAGGCTTTCATCTTAAGAAGAAATGGTATTTCAAACACAAAGATGATGGCACAGATGATATAGTGGTAGAAACCGGTTGTTAGGATGACGGGACGTGCGTCCAAGGTTCTCATGTAGATGACTCGTGAGGCATTTCGTGCCGTGCCATCGAGGGATAGGCCTTTGGTGCAGCTGAGCACCTCAAGCAGACAAACTATAATCATAAAGATGCCACTCATGCAAGCGAACCCGCTTCCTATTGCGGTGAAGACAAACGCCTTTCGCGAGAAGAAGAGTGTGAAGAAGTTACAAAACATCACCAGTAGAGCGACGCCCAGTAGAAGTCTCGCACTCTCAGCAAAGTAAGGTGCCCGCAATCCAGAGCTGAGACAGACATCTGAGACTGTCTTGAGGACAGTGAAATGAGCCTCACACACTTGGAAGGAGGAATCTGCTCCAGGAGCGTTGAAGGCGCGACTATAATGAATCTTCCAGAGCCCAACGGTAAGCATCAGGGTGATCCCCGCATCTGTTTCGTTGAGGGGCACAAGATCAATGACACCATGAATTGGTGAAAACGCGAGGAGGGTGAATACTTGATGAAAGATTTCGTCCACCACGAAGGCGGCCGATAGAAAACAGACCTGGAAGATAGACAAAATCCAGACCGCCAGTTCAGTAGTCCCTACCCACCGGATTCCCGTCCTTCCTGCAATTTTACGTGCAGTAATGGCCTGAAAGACGCTGGTAAACACCTTGCCGTCCATTTAATCGCATTCAATGCATACCTTACAAGTCTGATTATTGAATTAGAACTTGAGGTTTTTGAATTTGAAAATGGCTCAGTTGTAGTAAGATTAACTCACTTTGGACCACCATACTCAAGTTAATAAGAAACATGGGGAACCAAATTCATCTCACGTAGAGCAGCGAAAGGATGGGCGACAAGAGGTGGCGATGCGAGGTGTCGCTGCGTGAAAGCGGAACGAAGGGTAGGGTGTGGTTTTCACAAAGTGTTTACACTTAGAAAAACGATATTCCACGCACATAAATAGACAATGGGATATTTGAGTTAACACCTTCCAGAGAAGTGGTCATCTCTACGACCGCGCACAACGTGATCTGCAGTTCTGTGGTTAACCGCGCATATCCGACAACAAAAAGAACAGAAGTCATATCTCAGGACATCCACCCGCTATCACTGCGCAAGCAGTGCGTTCGAAATCAAAGGTGGCATACTCACCAATAGGTCAAACCGGCGTATCACAAATGATGGCAGGATTATATCGTTCGCTTGAGGGGTGTATGCTTTTGGTACACTTCTATACAACCACAGCCAAATGGATGCACAATCATAAGTGAATAAACAGGCAACGAACGCCCCAGATAAGCAGATGCACTTTTAATTGGTAATGTAACAATACGATCCTCAGAGCTGTGCGAAATCCCGCAGTGATCCCGGTGAGTGGTGCATCACGCGAGGGTGGTGGCGGCGGGTGGGAAGACTGGTTCGACCAGGGCCCGCAAGGGAGCCAATTCCGAGGTAGGGCGCTCGTGGCCGCTGCTGCGCTGGATAGGAGAGAAGGGCCTCCGTTGTGAAGGGCTATGGAGAGGATCATTTTACAGTGAAAGAGGGCTACTGCTACTCTTGCAGATACTAGGTGGTTACTTGGCCTAGGCCGTCATGGCAGCACTTCATTAAAATAGACCAATCCTTAAAAAAATCCCAGATCTCCAGATTATTATCAGCTTAAACTAGATATCAGAAATGAGGTAGAGGATTTACCAAATGCTTTTCACTGTCACTAAAGTGGCTGCAGCGTTAGTCTTAATTGTTTGTATTAAGAAAACAGCCATCACCAGCTCAGCACTGATGTTTACGTCTAAAGTGTACTTCAAAGTTCGCATTTTTGTTCCCCAATTTCTAATTCGACTCATCAACTACTGTGCAATGCCCGCATTTTTTCAAGTCGACCCATAACTTAAGGATGACTGTTTGAATAGTATTTGTCATTAGAATAATGCCAGTCGTGGAAAAATTATCAATTTTCAGCGAATCTAGATAATTGCGATAAAGACTGCTTTACAAATTAGCACATTTACAAACAGAACGGAGTGATAAGAAAAGGGTGCAATGTACCCCAAATGCGCCTCCAATCAGGTTATTTTACCACCAACAGTCAGCTCACGAGAAGACTTAAGAATGAGAAGACGATGAAGAGCATATTAAGTATTAACATTTGAGCCGATGGGCTAAAAAGGAAAGCTTGTTCTTTCTTTTTAAGCATGAATTAATTTCTCCATCTTTTGTTCCAAATTGCCCTACCAAAATAAGGTTAGTACCTGAACGGTATTTCGGACCTTGCAGAAAATACACCAATAATATACATTTGTCTTAAAAAAGGAGATGTGGATCCCCTTTAGCCAAAAGGCCAGCATACCTGTTCGGTGAATAACGACTGAGGAAGGTTAACTTTGCCCCTTACGATGGCATTGACTTTAGCCAGTTTTTCCAAGGGGACGCCAGTGGTTAGGTAGATCAAACCCGAGTCAGGATCAAACGCCCTCACGACCGCTGCAAAAGGAAAGACTTTATCGACCAACACAAAAGGCAGGCCTTTAAAACAAAGGAGTCCTACTATCGCAGTTTAAGTACAGAGAAATGATTATAGCTTTGTGCACTAATAACATAATATAACTCCAAAAACTAGAAAGCCTGGCAGTGATCATAAGGTAAATTTAGCACAAAGTAGGCCATTCGGATAAAAAGTTCAAAAATTCAGACTTAAAAACTTTGAATTGAAGTGATTTCTGGGTTTCAAGCCAATACAACATAGGTCTCCCATGGAACTTCAAGAAGGAGGAGACCCACCGAGACCGAGGCACTCGCAGGGCGGCATATGGGAGAGTAAAGTTAGTCCACCTGGCACAGTAGGAGGAATGATCTACAGATATGATACAGAGACTACAGCGCTGATAAGAAAATTCTGCCATCTTTAAGGCTTGGAAAGCGATGTATTTGGAAACGCTTACCACTGACCTCAAAATTCTACCGTTCGAGCCGAGCTTTTTCGATCAAAATGTAAATGTATTGAGGAATAAGGCGTGGTAGCACAACGTAAACAGGAAGTGCCCAACTGTTCTCATAACCAGCCTTTAGAAAACTCTTAATCCACTCCCGATGTAAATCACATTTTTACGTCCATTAAATTAAACTAGCTTCGCTTGCTACTTTACATAGTGAAACTGTAAGGCGGTATAGGAAGCCATTTAAGGCGAAATCACGACCCATAATGAGTTTCAATGGTGTGAGTGTCTAACAGGCAAGACAAAGCATTCCCTTAGGTCGTACATCTCCTGAATAGGTTCAGCACATCAGGTCGAGAAAAAGCAAATGTCCTTACTCATAATACAATCGAAAAAGAAAATGAGCAGACACCAGGACAGAATGAGAATGCTCACTGTTTCCTGAGGAACCGCACAGAGCGCAATAAGAGTAGCATTGAGACAGTTCGCCAGGATTGGCAGACGATACAGAGTAGCATCTGAGGTGCCAACAGGTTCGTGAAGGATGTGAACGGCAAGCGACCGTTCAGCTCCAGGGGCTCCAGAGGAAGCTAAAGGTACACTATAGGGCACACAGTCAAGGAGGTGAGCGGTTGGGTGGCCTAGTGGCAGCTCGCCACGACCGTGGGCCCCCGAGCCTGGCAAACTCGTCTCGGCACCCGCAAGACCGGATAGAAGATGGCTAAGCAGTGTCAGATCACGCTGATCTTGCGAAGATGCGAAACCTCCAGGACCGCTAAAATAAAAACCCACATCGAACCCTCTTGACAGAACAGTGATTAGAGAAGCTTGAGCTTTGTATTCGTTTCGATGAGATGCTAGTCAAGTAATTCGAAGGCAGAGAGGACTTACCAACGACTTTTTGATGGAAGAAGAATGACTTCGTGATTGAATACCTCCTTGGATAGGTCCTTAAAAAATAGGAAATCACAGACGTGGAAACACGATCAGGATAATATTTGCTTCAAAAGTGAACATAGAATTATGAATGGAGAAAGTGAGGTGAAATATTTTCAGCGTTTCAGTGGTTTTTTAGCAGTCAAATACCAAAATACCAACTACTCTCGCTTACGCAACAGAATAAATCAAGTACAAACGAAAGTATCTTCATAAGATTAATCGACTAAACACCAATGAATCAGGCGAAACTCAAAAATTCAAAACACTTAAAAGGACAAACGCGGTAGTGATTTGGGCCGCATGCCAAGAAACTAGGAATGAATTCTTCAAGCATAGTATGGAAAAAAATAACTCACCGCACAGTCCCATCCTTTTGCATTTCTTAAGAACTCAGGTTCAAGAACGGGTAAATTTAGACGGGAATTGCCTCTAGGGGCAGGCTGATACAATTGGACGATTACATCTGGTTTAGTCAACGCGACCTGCTCAATGAGCAATGTGAGTCCGAGTCCTTTGATTTATTAAAAGTATTATCGTGTAATGAGGTAATGTGACATTGGCAACTTACCCTGGGTCCAGCCCATCGTGTTAATTATAACAGGCCACTGAGCTTCAATGCACTCTTTGAAATCCCCGACAATATAGCGCAAACATTCGACATAGAAGGTGGGATTAACCGAAGGTGAAGTTCCTCCATAAAAACATTGCCTGCAAAAGACCAACATAAATAAGGCAAACTTACATACCCAAATCGCAACGTGAGTATTTAAAGGGAATAATCCACTCAATGCAAGGGGTTAGAAAACGACTAAAAACATGAGTTATGCAAAAGTGCAGTTACCAGAAATTTTGGAATAGGGAAAACGCAACTTGCCTAATCGGATCAAATAGTCCATGCAGTGGATGAGAAAACGGCGGTCCAAGAATAAGGTTTTTAACTGGGGTGAGACTCAGCATACCAGAAGGAGTGAACTCCGACTGACCGGGGTCAAAGTCTAAAACTGCAACAGCCTCAGAGCTACCCGAAGATAGCAAACGATTGATAAGACGCCTAATAAGGGTCGACTTCCCCGAGTTAGCGGGGCCACAAACAAGGATCTTTGGGTTCTTCGAACCTGAAAGTGTAAATGCGGAAATAATCCTTTCAAAAAAAAGGCTCATTTCCGACGATTCAATAAAGCCTTCGTCTGGAGAAGCCAATTCAAATGAGTATGTACCACCACTGATGGTGAGCTTATCAAGTATATGACCGCAATTGGGACGGGAAAATAACCTTCTGAAACATCGCATCTGAATAATGGAGTCGATGACAGGGCATGGAAGGGGCTGAAGCAAAACGACGGCTGGAGGTGGGAGCAAATCGACAGAACATGTGGTTAGATTACTCATTCTATTCCACAATTGCTCAGTTGGAAGTTTAGTGACATCTGCAACCTCGGAGACCAAAATAGACAGTGAGCCATTCGACAAACCACCACAAACCGAGGGTATTTTTACGTCAATAGGAGCGTGAGTAGACGGAGAATATACATCAAAAGTCAAAGGAGAAGTGGTTTTAACATGGGCTCCGAAAATTTCGACAGTGCTGTTGTGGAGTATAGTGAATTTTGCATGACCATATATGACCCAATTTGAGTCTGGAGGTAGCAAACATAACCAAGTTTTAGGCAGGTCTCGTACTTTAATGAATGCTGCACCACTTTCAAGCACGAAATCCTCGTTTTCTGCGAAGTCATGAGCGATGTCGGACGACGGCATGTGACCAACTCAGATATCATGCCCCCAAGGTCAACAATTAAATCACCCACTCTTGTTGAATCTCTTCAAATTGTTTTTAGCAATGACGTCTTGATAATTGACGCAGACTGTAATGCTGTCTCAGGATGCTTTTTTTATTACTAGCTTTAGCAAAAGATGATGGGCATATAGTTTTTTTACACCTGATCTCATTAGGGCAACACTGCTCTTCTATGCCTGTTTTTATTGACTATTCACTTCATCAATCTTATGAAACGCATCAACACTATCAACGTTTTATTGCTACAGGAAACGCAAACTAGACCTCGTCCTTGATTTTGATCAAGACTCTCTACAACCTCCAGCTTTAGACCTTTGCACAAAAAAAGTCTCTAAATTTATTCCACATCCTTAAATTTACACTGTGTATTGCACGTGGTTTTAATCCTTTCGCAATTTGTTTCGTTCCCCGATGCTCAATCTCATCCCTCTGGGTCCAGGAGGAGACCAGAGATTAACGAACATAACATATGGTTAAACCTTTACCCCTCCTGAAAGTTGATCATGGCTATCCAGCCACGCGATATTTATTTATAGGTCTAAAATTCAAGAATAAGCATACTCTGTGGTACCCCTTTAGAGCTAAAACCTTATCATTTTTTGCGGCGGTTTCACACATATTGTTCATGGATAGTCTTGTTCTAAAACACTTTAAAGATATAATAAAAACACTCGTCCTCCAAAACCAACTTTTTTGCCTCCTCGCCGACAACGCGTTTGTGTTGATTATCGCATTTCAACAACTACGCTGCAATGGCACTGGTAGGTCCGGTGTCCAAGGTTTGAATTCCAAATCCTGTCCCTTACCTTAGGTCACCAATAATAAGTGCCAGGAGAAACTTTTCATGGATTGCACAAGAATGTTCGTCCAGGAAGAATAGAATATTTGCCTTGACCAAATGTAAAAAATTGGCAGAGTTATTACAACAGCCTCGAAGTGTTCATACTTATCACAGTTCGTGCAAATTGGGGAAACATTTGGACAGCAAAGTCGATCATTACTACGTTGCGTCGTCCAGCTTCGCCGGTAAGCCACTCGATTACTCTCTGCCCTGCAGATGCTGCCAGTGCTGTTAATGCCGAATTCATGTTGCTTAGCACGTAGTCCGAAGTTGGAGTCAGTACTCCTTGCGTCACGTGGAAACTGTCAAGGTCAATACTAAAATAGAAATGTGGAATTATTGCTTTGCGCTTCGTCTAGTGCGTTACGAATGAACGCAGAAAGTATATGGCAGGTGCGCCCAATTCAAATCTAACCTGTATACTTTCTTGACAAGTTGCGTTACTTGGCATTTGTCTCTGTGGGCGTCACTGAGCGTAAATATACTACTATATATGCGGAAGCAAGCCAGACGCACATATTACAGAAATAAGACTAACTGCACAAATTCGCTGTCGGATCGTGAAACTGCAAATAAACACTCAAAATAATTGCCGTATTCTCGTGAAGGGTTAGGCCATTTCGTGTGGCCCCATTCAAGTTCCCTATAAGCCAGACGCACAAATTGTTGTGACCGGGACTAGGGTCGGAAACGCCCTATCTGCGGATATCCTGTAATAAAGTGGACGAGCATTTGAAATATCGCCAACCATCTCTTGCTAATGAAAATTCCTCTCTAAGTGTTCATTCAGTGTGTACACCTATTAAGTTTGGGAAGAGGCGTCTTTCATATCCGGAATCGGAGGCGCCAATGCTCAGATGTGCTTCAATCCATATGGCGCAGAGACGACAAAAAAGCACTAGAAAACATGGGGTTAACGGTAAACTTTTGCTTCCAGAAAGTGTTTACAGTTTTGGCTTCAATGAATGTTATCACCCGGTCTGTGTAAGGCTCAACTAGTCATTGCTTGTATCGCTTGTATTGCTTGTATTCGCTCCCACTGATTAGCCAAAATAAAATAGCAATGCCTAATGGCGCCTCTTCTCACGCTAACACAAGGTACACACACACACACCTCGAAAATGCAGTAAATTGACAGTTTTCTCCCACTCAAAGCAATATGAAATCGCTTGAGAGTAGCAGACATTGCGCAAAAGAAATCAATTCCCACAAGTCACGCGTATGTCTACACGTGAGGTTCAATTAAAGGCTTTAACATCATGACCGTTCAGGAGGAGATGAGAATTCCCTACTTTCCAGGATAGGTATCTGAACGTGCTCCCACATTTGATCAAAGTTAAAGTTGGTAGTTATTGCTAATAGGTGTAAAATTGAGAGGAAAAGCGATAGTAATTGCACTTTAACTGGTCCCAGCTCTGTGATAATCTACACATCTTTCCCCGCAGATGACGCCGGAGTAGCCAGTTGGGTGTCACCGCCATGAATGCTGGGATAAGACAGTTCGTTAAATCTCTAGGAAAATCCTACTTTTTGCCCAAGGGTTGAATCAAATTTATTAGCTTTATAGAAACCTAAGTCTTGGAATGCCATAAATACCCACGGCGGATGCGAATTAAGAAAGGCGATGAGGTTGTCCACATTCACCGTATTTGGCCAAGGAGAAGAGATCTTCTCGCATGTCCACATGACCGGCGATTCCGTTTGTGCATGTAAAAAACAAATCACTTGGAAAGCACCACCCCACAAATCATTAAGGGATGGTATACGCTCCGAACGCGGCACCAACATTGAGCTAAACACCTGCATGAACGGCATGGTGTAAAATACCTCATTCATCACAGCACGTTCCCTTAGCAGAACAAGTAACTCACCTTAACAATGGTATTCTCAAGAAGTGAAACAGAATCAGGATTAGAAAAAGAATAAAGATGATTGAAATCCAGTAGAACTACTTCTTTTGGGTGCTCTTGGAGGAAGGAGCGAATGCTTAACAATTCTGTTGACACCTCTTTCGCAAACTGACCGTGGACAAAGTAGAAGAGGCCATCAACCTCACGGAGAATTACACGGAAGTCAAAGTAGCGAATTCCCGCAGCAAGTTGTTCCGATAAGCTGACGTCTTGAGTCCGACTCCATCGAGCAGAGAGTACCTTACCAAATTTCCCAAGAAGGATCAAAACAATGAACGCTTCATTGTCTTGAGATAGTTCGGATTCACCGTTTATGCAATAAGAACAGGAGTCATGGGAGCCTAAAATGACAAAAATGGAACCAAACATCATCAAACGAGCTTAATAAGTGGGAATAAGATATCGACTGCATATCGCTGTGAATAAACTATGTAATCCCGATAATGAGAGTGATAGTACGAATATGGAGTAAATGAGAAAAATTATACCCAATAAAAAAATTTACAAATGCAAACATCACCGTAAATCTCAAAAAGTATCAGTCGATATTTGCAAGGAAAAGACTGGCAAGATGGAGAAGATATTATACCTAGTATGAGTTCTATATGTGGGTGTGCTTACATGAGAAAAAACTTACCAGGAATCGCCAGTATCGACAGGGGAACCTTGGTGAGAGCTTCAGGTAAATTTGACATCCAATTGTCCATTACGGCCAAAACTCCAGCGGAGAGCGAGAGCCCTGTCATATTAAAACACCAAAACTTCTATTAAAATAGCGATTCTGACACATTTGGAGAAATGCGTCATGCCCAGCAATATCGAACCGGCGATGTCCATAGTATGGTAAAATGCACTCTTCGAAATATTACCAGTTCAATGACACCGACAATGACTCTCCCATTAATGGTTACCACTACTTCAAATGAAAATCGATGTGTATGCTACCAAGTTCTCTACGGATGAATTCCATTGCAGTATCAACGATGAGAATCACTGAAGCGAAAGATCACGGACAATGAACAAGTCTAGCAATTCAGAATAAACTGGTTTAAAGTCTCCAAAAACCATTTCGCCATAGTCAGAAAGATATTAACTAGACAGTCTCATACCGGAGTACATCACAAAATTCATCAGAGGAAGAAAGCCAATCTAGTGTCTTTACGGATATGCATTCAGAATACGAATCATTTAAAGGATCTTCCTAAATAGATATAAAGCAACAAAAGTGCAAAAATTTTTAGAAACCAGGAAAGCCATGACTAGACGCATCACGACCTAACATTTGTGGAACACACAGATGAATTATTAAGCCTCTAAAATACCAAGAAACTATTAAAAGGAGAATAGGCGAGAATGGGATTTAATGACAATTCATCCCCTCACAGTCAAAGGGTAGTTATAAATTACAACAACTGATAGACAATTTAGGTGAATGCATGTGAATGACCAGATTCTTAAAACCGGCCAGAAATGATCCCGTACCCAGTTTTTCTTATGCGGCGAGTTGCAACAAAGTCACTCTGATTTACTTAAACGATTAAAATTATCATCAAACAAATTAAATTACCTTGTTTGGCTGTAGTAGAAGAGATTTTACTATTTTTATTTAGACACATTGTTGATAATCCCAATATCCTGCGCTGATATTTTTGCATGCTTCGAGGTCAGCAGCTGTGGCGCTCACGTCGGTTGCGTGCTATGTGTGCGGTGGTTCCTGTCACGGATGTTTTGCATCCAGTCTGTGGTTGCAGAGGGATTCGTGTATGCAGGTTGTGTGAACAGAAAAAACTAGGAAGTAACCTGCCAAATGTACCGTTTCTTCCTCTTTTTATTGATAGTACTTTGAGGGGTATACGCGCTTGACATTTTGTTGCGTATGCTCCATTGCATACTGCGCTGGTGCACATGACGAAAGTTGTTGCGTGAACCATACGAAGGGTTTTCGTTTCCACGGCGCAACGGTACTGAATGACTTTATTTCCGAAGAAGAGGAAGAAACCCTCATCAAAACTATTGATGAATCTCCATGGCTTCCTTCTCAGTCTGGCAGAAACAAGCAGGTGTTTTCTTCTTCTTTTTGGAATTTTTTCCTTTTGCCTTGTTGAGGTTTTCCTCAGCGTTATCTTAAGTTTGTTTTGCTAATCTCGGAAAAATTTCTTCTTAGGACTTTGGTGTAAAAGTTAACTTCAAAAAGCAACGCATTGTCTTCAAGTACTTTACGGGACTTCCGGATTACAGTCGAGTTTTAGTGCAACGTCTTCATCAACGGATGCGCGCCGGCGGCGCCAAATTCGAGGACTTCTATCCAGTTGAATTGTGTAACTTGGAGTACCTCCCTGAGAGAGGAGCCGCAATTAGTCCCCACGTTGACGATACCTGGTTGTGGGGTGAGCGGATCGTCCTACTGAATTTGGCTTCCGCCACAAATATGACTTTCACTCTCCCCTCATCTGGCCCTGGTGTTAGTGAAGAATGGGAACGATACAAAATCTTTGCTTCTTCTCAAGCACATTTACCACAGGCAACCGTCTTTATTACAGTGATTAAGACTTTTTGCTTAGATTGACCTTCCCCCCAGTATTGCTGTACCGCTTCCGCGTCGAAGTCTTCTGATCATGGCTGGTAAGGCACGCACTACGTGGCTCCACGCAATTAATCGGGAGGACATATCGGGACGACGTCTATCCTTAACTATGCGAGAGCTGAGCAATGAGTACCTTCCTCCTTACGCAGCGATAAGGGAGTTTGCTGTTTGTCCAAAGGAGGAAAAAGCACCGTGCGACAGAGAGAGGAGCACCGCCAACTTAACCGCAAACCAGCATCTTGGCCTCCGATTGGTCAGAACTGCGGCTACTTTCTCTGGCGTTTGTGTTGCGGTCACGTCTGGAGAAGGCACGCTACCAAAACACTGAATCAGCGTGTCGGTAGCCGCTTCGGTAACTACTTTTTGTCCATTAAATATGCATTCTTGTCGTTAATAAAAACGGTATTCCAACGTACACCCCGGTCCGTAAAGATCAAAATGTAATTCGCCAAAAGCGTTAAGTGTTAAATGAACTCGAAGACTAATCTGTACATTCAGTCAACAGTGTCACGGAGTGTAGAGTGTGGGCACATATACAATCTGGAGACGAGTACCTTCATACCATCGACTTGGATTGGCCGCTGAGCGCCACGGCAGCCTAAAAAGAAAGTTATACGTCCTTAACCGGCAATATAATGTTTTACAAAACTCGGTCGAAGATTCGACGAAATTAATGGGTTACAAAGCTCTATTACAAAATAATAAGGGAAGCAGGGAACTCGAGTATGGGACCGTGAATTTCTAGGATTCGCAGGATCAGTGATGACACACTCTATTAATGATTGGCAGATAAAGGATCCATCCGATAACAGGGACGTTGTAGAGGAACTGAATAACCACCGGCATGAAACCGCTGAAACGAAAAAAATTGCAAGTCTCAAAATTAGGTGGGAAGGGGGAGTTATGACTACCGGTTTATGTGAAAATACGTGTAGACTGAGTCAGAAGAGTGAAGATGAAGGAAATCTCACCCAAAGAGGCAGAAGGACCCATAAAGCTCAATTATTGTTCCAATTAGTGGAAATCCAAAGAGAACTGCAAAGATACCCCCCAAAAAGAAGGAGGTTCCTTTCAGCTTATGCCGTTGGAAGAAGAAACGGATTATGCGTTCAACGCCAATGAATAGACCAAGTCCAAATATGAAGAGAATCTGAGAAATCATATAACCATATTTTAGAACATACATTCCCCAAGGCGAGTAGACCAGCGTCGAAAAGGAGCATCATTCCAAAGCCAAAGAATGCTATGCCCATAGTCATCAGAGCCAAACCAATTTCTGACATATTTAATAACAAAAACAACGTACTTTGAATATCAGTCAAATCAAGCATCTTCACGTAGGTATGTTTCAGCAACGAGTGGGAGAACGAACAGAAAACGACGGAGAAACAATTCTAGAATATGAAGAGTAAATAATAAGTGGCATTCGATTGCATGACGAAATCGGAAAACCGTGTAGTGGCTCTACAACTCTTCCAATGCATGCAGAGGATTTGAGGATCAGGGCACTTCAAATGCAGCTATGCAATTAAATTACGTCTGGGACAAAAGCTTTGAAATCACAATTGACGCCGTAAGCGTATTCAGCGAGGGTGGCAATTGCTCCCAGATATACTGCCCAGCGAAAACCGACGTACCCCGAACGATCCAACTCAACGAGGCTATTTAACGCCCAACTGGCAGCATACTTTAGTGACCTGGAATTTATCGGTTTGATTGGTCACCGCAACTATTGATGATCGACCATGATGTTAAAATCTCAATCTTGAAGATTTACTTATAAAGCTAAAAGATTGGCTCAAGCACTCTAGAAGTACGATTTCTAGGAACAAGTTAAAAGGTCGAGTTTCCACAACAAAGAACTATTGAAAATGATGTGTCGAACGCCATTATTTTTACTACTTTAATAAAAAAGCTGTTTTGCTTTTGCTTTAAATTCAGTATGGAGACTTGAAACTTTGTTGAAGGCAAAGGAATACATAGCACTAGAGCAGAATATTCATGTACATCCAACTAACAGAGGGGAATATTTAGCTGGTATGGCCCAAAGTAAAGCATCGGCCGGAGGGGACGAGGTAACCTCCTACATGACCTTCACGGGTGGTCAAAAAACTAGGTATTTCATCACAATTTACTTTTATTGTCAAAAGTTATCATTGAGAGCAAATGAAGGCATTGCGCTGGGGCAGAAGATATGTATTCTACAAACAAAAAGATCGGAGCTGCTGGCATAGCCTTGAGGGCTGCTTTAGTTACCTGCAAAAATTTGGCCATCGAAGCTACCTTAATTGAGACAGGCATTAAAGAAAAACACTCCAATCATACTGGGTCAGAATACGTGTATTGAAAACAAGGAATGGAATTTAACTGCAGTTTTGAATTGGAGGCAAGCCCTGATGATAAAGTTGCTATAGCCGCAGAAGTACTCACAACCGGAATCGGCGGTCGGATGTGATAATTAGTTCATCAAATATTATCGTTGACGCATACCAAGTGGGTTACTTCCTAAAGTTTTGTGACGCGTAGGAGCTGTAGGCGTTGGGAGTTGCAGCATAACAGTAAACGGCTGTTGCCACTTGACCGAAGGGTCTATATTGCCGTCATAAAATGGTAAAATATCGATGCGATATGCAAGAAGGGCGATGGTTAGGTCAAAGCTGACACGGACTACAAATTAATTTGTAAAATTGAAAGCAAAAGTTGCCCTGAAAAGGTTTTCTTTGTTTTTTGCTTATAAGTCAAAACTTTAACCCTTCTCCTATAGGTGTTTTGCAACCCTTTGCAAAAATTACTTTTGCAATCGGCAAACGATACGATGAGAAAATAAATTGAATTGACAAGTTTTGTGGTTTGCAGTAAAGTTAATAATATTGTCTACTAAATTGCGAACTGAGCGACGTCTTTTTTGCCTTAGCTATTACAATATTACTGGTGGTGTTTCGTGTATATAGAAGAAATATTTATAGGAAGTTTATTTAAATCATGACTGGAAATTTAGTTTTCTCTGTCTTATTCGCTCTCTCCGTTGATCATTCTCCCTAAAATGCTTTTAATTTTGTTGCCACTTAGTCATCTATACAAATACTGATTTGTAATAACTTTAAAACAGCCAAAGCCTCTGACGTATGGCTTTGCGCTTGAGTTGATTATTACGCTGGTGTGGTGTTAGCTTGATTGTGTTGGTGGATACGCATTCCTGCCATGCTTTCACACAAGAAGCAGCAAACTTTGTTGTTAATTTTGTCACTTTGCTTGTCAGGAATCATAGGTAATATACCAAGTTAATTCGTTTACTCTGTAGCATTTTTAACTCGACTCTTTTCCGTGTTGCGATTTGAATCGATGATACACGAGTTTGACCCGTATTTCAACTATCGGACGACTAAATTTATGACTGAAAAGGGATTTTATAGTTTCCATAACTGGTTTGACGATATGGCATGGTATCCACTTGGCCGCATAATAGGTGGCACCATCTACCCTGGCTTAATGATGACCGCTACCCTTTTTTTTCGGATCTTTCACCTAGTTAACCTTACCGTTGACATCCGCAATATATGTGTGTTTCTTGCCCCGGCATTCTCCTGGTTGGTTTAATTTTTGTTTCTACTGACTTGTTTAGCTTCACCGTTTTCGTCACGTTCCTTCTCACTAAAGAGGCGGTGGATTTGCCATCTGCTCTTGTGGCTTCAGCCATGATCTCTATTGTTCCTGGATACACCAGTCGATCAGTCGCTGGCTCTTATGATAATGAAGGCATCGCTATCTTCTGTATGCTTCTAACCTTCTACTTTTGGGTCAGATCTGTGAATACTGGTTCGATCATTTCCTCCGTTTTGACTGGAGTCGCTTACTTTTACATGGTATTTGAATAAATTTTAATGCAGTTTTAGGTTTCCTCCTGGGGAGGCTATGTGTTCCTGCTCAATACGATACCCCTGCATGTGCTTGCTCTCATGATATCTGGTCGCTTTTCCCTTCGTATTTACGTCGCTTACTCTATTGTAGATTTCGTTTCCTTTTTAACCCTTTTTAGTTTTATTGTATGGGTACTCTTTTGTCTATGCAAGTAAGCTTTGTTGGATTTTTGCCGATCCTTTCAAGCGAACATATGGGGGTAACTTTACCCGTACGTACATCTCACTCGGTATTTAGGCGCTTGGTGTCTTCGGTTTGTGTCAGATTATCGCTTTCGCTAACTACTTGTGGACGCGAACAACAGAGGATCGTTTTTATCAGATCATTCGATTTGCTGCCTCTACCTTCGGTCTGATTTTGTGCGTTGCTGTGGGAGTTCTGTATTTTTCAGGTGAGGGTTTTTCCTAATCTGAGATTCATCGTCAGACTTAAAACAACCTTGCGTAATGAAGTTGACCAGGCTCTTGCATTTTGACGTTGAGAACTTTAGTCTTGGAGATCTTTCCTCGTAATTTAGCTTGACTTGATTTCAACATTAATCTTATGCAGGGAAAATCGCCCCATGGACGGGTCGATTTTATTCTCTTTTGGATCTGAGCTACGCTAAAAATCACTTACCCATAATCGCTTCCGTTTCGGAACATCAACCGACAACATGGAGCTCATACTTCTTCGACCTCCACTTCATGACTGTTTTCTTTCCCGGTAATTTTTCTATCCCGAAAAATTGCTTGTTTCGTAAACTGGCTTTTGTTTTGGCTTATAGTTTTTCCAGTACCTTATTCTTCTCTGCTTCTTATGGGTGACATCACTTTTGTCCAATATTTCAGTCGGTCTGTATTATTGCTTCAAAAAGATGACGGACGCAAGCATCTTCGTTATCATGTATGGTGTACTAAGCCTCTACTTTTCTGTAAGTGCCTTTTATGGACCGAGGAATCCTCATTTTTACTGGGAAAACTTTCAAATTTAGCTCTCTTATCAATACCACCTTCCATTTTATAGAGCATATTCCGTGTAAGCAGTCGTCTAAGTGTAGACATCGTTGTGGTGTTTATAGGGAGTAATGGTACGGTTGATGCTTGTTTTGGCTCCTATCATGTGCATCCTCTCCGGTGTGGCTGTTTCCAATATCCTCCGAACGTTCATGCCCAATCTGGTTGCTGGGTCACCGTTCCATGACAGCTCTACTGCGAGTGCTAACTCTAGTAGCGCTTCATCTCAGAAACGTCCTTCATCGTTTGGCAAACAAGCTAAAAATTACGCTGCAGGGAGCTATTCTGACCCAACATATCCTTTCAAGAGCCAAGTGAGTTATCATTTATAAATCGGAACTCGCTCGCCTCTGCGCGGTACCTTGAAACCTATGTACCTACTTTTCTAGCCCTTAAATATGTGTTCCTGTCTTGTACGTATTCCATAGTCATGGTCCACCTTTGCTCGTAAATTTTCATAAGTCAAGACTGGTTTTTGCTCGGAGCTAGGTTGCCTCTATTGTGGTTGCCGCAGTTGTAATAGTTCTGGCACTCTACAGCCAGCACTGCATCTGGGTCACCTCGAATGCCTACTCCTCACCCAGCATCGTCATGGCTGCTCAACGGTCCAGCGGCGAAACGGTTCTCTTTGATGACTATCGTGAGGCTTACTACTGGCTCCGACAGAACACTCCCCCTGTGAGTTTTCTTTTTGTTATCTACGGTCGCAGTCACATTGTGCGTCTCATGCACATTTCTTATATCCTGTTTAGAATAAACACCCCGCTCTTTGTTATCATTCCCTCATCCTGTGTTTATCATCTTTTTCAAGGACGCCAAAATAATGTCCTGGTGGGATTATGGCTATCAGATAACAGCCATCGCAAATCGCACGGTACTGGTGGATAACAACACGTGGAATAACACTCACATCGGTCGTGTCGGACAGGCCATGGCCTCCAGCGAGGAAGACGCCTACGAAATTCTTCGTGAGCTCGATGTGGACTATGTTCTAGTCATTTTTGGGGGCGCCTCATCGTACTCCTCTGATGGTAATGCTTCTCTGGGTTTTTGTAACACCTGTTTTAATGGTAACGCAACCACTAGTGGCAGTTATTTCACCGCAACCCAGTAATTATATCCCAGCTATCATACAAACAACCTTACAATAACAAAATATTATCGTTTAAATGATCAAATAGTTATCTGTGACAATCAAATTTTGACACCACTCAGGCAGTACTGATGATTCCTTGTAGTTATCCGCTTCCAATCTTATTGACGTGTTTCCGTTCCAGACATCAATAAATTTCTGTGGATGGTCCGCATTGCGGGCAGCACTGAGAAGGGCAAGCATGTTAAAGAAATGGACTACTTCAGCAAGGCTGGAGAGTATCGCATTGACAAGGAGGGGTCATCCACCTTCTTAAATTGCCTTCTCTACAAGATGTCGTACTATCGATTCTGGGAGAAGTACACCTCTCCGAGTAGGTTAACTCCTTTTGCCTAATTTCACTCCTGTTTATAATTATCGCAAAATGTACACCCTTTCCTCTGTCACGGTTCAATTGCACCGTCTCAATGTCATTAACCGACTAGCGCTCTTGGGGGATTGCAAACATGCTTCCTTGTTCACTGACAATGTTTCTTATTACCAGTGTTGTGTACAGTCTGATCACTTCAATTTTTGTTACCGAAGTAAATTTCGCATAATACCGGAGATTTTAACAATTTGGTATTTATCGTTGTTTTTTTCAAATGTAGATCACCCTCCTGGTTATGACCGTGTTCGAAACGCGGTGATTGGGAACAAGGACTTTGAGTTGGAGACATTGGAGGAAGCATTCACTACCGAGAACTGGATCGTTCGCATCTTCCGTGTGAAGAAATTTCTGAATCGTGGCCATGTGTAATCTACTTTCTTTAATCCTAGATATTTTTCTCTTTTGACTGAAGTGTTGTTGGTAGGATGCTACCTATCCCTTGCTCGTTTGTATATCGCGCTTATCCAAATTGAATACACTTTTTACGTATCCTCGAGCGCCTTCAGAATTGGTAGCAAGTGACAGTCTGTCCCAGATTCAAAGACTGCACATTAATTCGATATACTTCGCCCATCGTCTTTGGCGCGAGCGGCAGTAGAACCGCGTGCACCCGTAAGCCGGCAGTTGTCTGGGATTGTTAATCATGATACTCTGACGGCTCGTTACTAGTGCTTCGAAAGATGACACAGGGAGCGAACTTTGATGCGGCGGTTGAATTAATTCTTCTATGGCAAAAATTAAGGCATATAAATACACAAGAAATATATTCACAATTAAACGGGTCTGTCACTTAAGGGGGAGGAGTGGAGGTGGCGTAGAGTGACCGCAGACATAATCAGGAGGGATTGAGGAATTTTTAGCTGTACCAAATAAGGTCAACCTAACCAAAAGAAAAAATTTGCGAGGTTTGTGAGGACATGTACATGAGGAATCCAATCCACAAAAGAAAGAGTTGAGACGAGTCCGAAACGTCATTTTGGAGGGTGATCAGAGTCCGGCAGTATGAAGGCAAGTAACGAATTGGACAAAGACACTGTTGGACGGAGTAACACCGTCCATCGGTTCCGAGTACAATCCTTTCAAACCGCCGGTGAGAACTACTGTGCTTTTTGCTTCCTTTGCTTGACGCCATTGTAGCTGTGGTTCGGAGATTCTCTTACATCTTCCTGCTTGGCTGAAAATAGACATCGCAAAGAGTAAGGCCTACGGTAGTCAGAAAGCATTTTAGGGCTTGGAAATTACCCTTCTTTTGCTGCTTTTCTTTGCGTTTTTGTAGGTCATTGTTTGTGACATACACACTATTCGCATGTTGCTGAGCTTTTCTTTCACGCATTTTGGTGAAGTGGTAGTTGATGAAAGTCCACACCATATGAGCTTGGGTAAGCAGTACGAACATCATACAATTCAACCTGCAACAACCATTAATGCCACATTCAAAGATTTTAATTACTAGACGATCGCAATGAAAAGATAGTAGACACAAACACAAGAAGTGTATATGAAAGTGGAATTACCGGATAAGGCAGGTGTTAAAATTCCCACTGGCAATATTCATTGTTGAGATGCTGTGTTGAGGTAAGCCGTAACTATATTCGTTAATTTGTGAACATTATCTTACTAGAATGTGAGGAAGGCTAGCACAGAGCACATAATGCGAGAAACAATGTATAATCCGTTATACACCGCAAATCTACATACATAAGATAAAGCACCGGAATCAGATTTACCCAAAGTTGACAGCTGCTACGTAGCCATAGAATTTCATAAGACGTGAGAAGTGGAAGAATGAATCAGTTACGTAGTGCAAAATGATAAGAATCATTGCAAGTTTAGTAAAGCTAAAAAGTTACTTAAAAGCACAAAATACTTCATGAAGTATCCAGCAGAAACACCAATAAGGAAGAGTGAAGAATAGAATATCCGATTTGGCATTTCAACCCTTTTTATCTTTTGAAAATAAAGCTCTGGAAAGTTGTGGACCCAGTAACTTATCTATAAGGAGCATCAACGACGAAAAACAAAAAACCTGCACAATGAAGAACACCTTGATCCAAAAAGGCATGACAGCATGGGGGTAACCTGACCAGAGCCCATCTAAGCTAGTCAGGAAGCGCTCGTTCATAAGGGCATAAACAGCCCAATACACAGAAAATGCGTAAAAGAAGAGAAGTTGACCAGATTCGTTGAACTTGGATTGCATGAATCGAGGAAGGTGAAGCCTTTTGGACATTTTCTAAGAAATACATAAATTCGACCTCAACTTACGTCCAATATGTATTCTTGTATAACGGCGTGCACGATTATACAAATCAATGTATAAAATGAAACAGCCAGTAGATCATATCGCCCCGTGGTGTAAACGACATCTGACATGCTATCAACCTCTTCTACATCAGAAAAGATGAGAATGTTTCGTGAGGCACATACTTTCGTTGCTTGCATTATGCTGCATCGCTACAAACAGGGAAGCTGCTCGTGAAGGACCCTTAAGGCGAGAACACATTCAGTTGGCATGCGTGCAAAAAGAGATTACCCATATTTTGAAGCATAACTGATTATATTTCTCACCGGGAACAGCATACCGCCGATAAATATCATAGCAATGACGCTCACGATATCTCCATGGTTTGCAATGATGAAATCATGCGAGAAATAGGAAGTATTCTTATTCTTCTTTTTCGGCACAGGCATCTCGACCAAACCCCAGTCCAAGTGGCAATGCGTGTACAGTAATTCCTCACATTGGTACATACAAACAAAAATGTCAAAAAAGTGCCAAAAGACAAAATTGACGATTCAAATATTTGTGCGAAATGCACCAAATTAGGTAAAATATTGTATAGTTTAAGTTTGATTACTCCTTTGCTAAGACGATACAGTAAATTCCTAAATTAGTACATAAATGAACTCCTAACATGAAAAATATGCACAGCAATGCCTTTAGCTATTCCTAAATTTGATTGATAAACCTTTTTTCTGTATGCTGTTTTAAAAAGCATATACATTACCAAAATTGTAACCGGTCCTCTCAGGTCATCTGCAAATTCGAACCACATCATCCGAACGATGGCATTCAGAAGCCCTTTTCTGGGACGAGCCCTGTAATCCACCATACGACTAGCCTTCTCACTAGCCACTCAATCGCCCTTTGCATATGGACCTCCCCACACTACCAACCACTGCCCCACGACGCTAATCTACCAAATGTCACCTGACCAGCAGCAATGGCAGATCGGACTCAATTGCACCAACTCCCGGTCGCGCCTAGTGGCTCAACGAACCAAGCCCACCCACCGCGTCATCCAACTACCTCCACCACCCGATTTCACATGCTGACTTAGTGAAAAATCGGACTGGGAAAGTGCTAGTGCAACCACATCCTGGCCCTGAGACTGAGCAGTTGGTGGATTAGATTTACAATAATCGATGAAGGGATTCTCAAAACGAAACGGCAACTGTTGGCAAGCAATAATATAAGGACGTACACTGCAGCTCAATTACGGAGGGGGAATCATAAACGCGCTCAAGGTGCCTTGAATGGCCCGATTTTTTTTAGTTTTAAGCACAGAGATTAGTTTGTCCCCAAAACTGTCAAATTGATTTAAAATGACGTGGTTATTTTTCGGCAAATTGGAAGCGCCATTTGTATCTATATCGTTGGCAATGAAACAACCCGCAAACCAGGTGTTCCATATTCCTGCTTTGTGGCAACAACAGAGTACAGGAACGGAAAGCACGGCCAGTAATTGTGGCACAACAGCCTCGCAGAACGTCTCAGCACTATCTACCTCATTCTTGTTTTTGCTGAAAAACTAAAAAAGCAAATTATTGAAATCACGAAATCAAGTCTCAAAATAGTTACCGCTTAATGTGGGAAAGGGCAAATGAAAAGCGAGTAGTAAGTTGGTCATAAAGACTAGTAATAATCATTTCCAGCAACCGAGGTTGAGTCAGCGTGGAAATGACATGTGAAATTCGCTGCAGAATGGCCGTAATTGAAATCGCTCTATCGAAGTTGCCTTATAAAAGCTTTAACGATTTCAACCGGGTAAAAGCAGTCTAAGAGGACACCTACATATTTATGTCTACTGTACCCCAATGAGTAGATAGAAACATGAGCGAACAGGTCTAAATGCCCTAAGTTATAAATGCTCGACGCGCGAAGACTAACAATCTTTTGTCCCAGTGGTACATGTTGCCATATAAGTGATTTTCCTTGTATGCGAAATAGTAAAGCCGGAGAAACTCACTGAACTAAAGATGGAATACTGATCGAATGCGAACTTAGTGCAAGCCGCTAAGTCTCGCATGATTCCGACAAGTCGCTGGGCAACCTTGAAGGGACTGCGATTGCCATCGTGACGAGAGCCACTGCGGCCACAAACGTAATGAGCTTTCCACAGCCACAGCCGAGACATATCCACTGTAGGTAAAAACTTATTCTGTAAAACAAAAAATACTTTGAAATCGTAATACGGTTATTTCATAGTGCAGAGTCCTAGTAATAGTTTAAACCGATGAACGCTTAGTGGCAAACTTGAGCTACAGTGTATTAATGTTTTTTTGAGCATAATACGCTACAAAGTAGACATAAATTGAGAAGAATGGATTCCATCAAACCTATGACATTGGAAAAGCGAGAAGTGTCTTAAAGTTAGGTTTACTTAAATGGGTCATACTTAGGAGCATGACTTCTCCATCACCGGTAAAAAAGTGAAACAAAGTGAAGTACTAAAAACTAAAATATCACGGACAAATTATCTTTAGTCACATTGCGCGCTCATCGAGAACGGTAACAGTTTTAGGTAGAATTGACCAAATTGGCATATGCCGGAGTGAATGCGTTAGACTTTGTGCGATTCGCGCCACCATCATTACAAATAATCTATTCAAGTCTCCGCAAAACAAATAATAATGAACAAATTCCTTATCAGAGCACAATGAAGATATCCCCCCAATTTTCAGTTCATGCTCAGAACTTCTCTATCTTTCAGCGAATTCATCTAGGCAAAATTAGGTTTAAGATTGTTAATGCTTACAGCGTCTTCACTTGAATGAAGAGAAACAGCATCCCATTCAGGTAGTTCCGGAAACCACAATTGAGCCCCACGCAGCAGTAATCTTCTTGGTTGACGTAAGTGATTCACTTCTGCAACCACTCGAAAAAAAGAAGCCCAAGTAGACCACAATTCACAGGCGGCTACCGCATAATGAGCAAGTGGATTGAATATGTCCGGTCTGACGTCGAGATTACGGATGATTAAGGCTGTATTGCCTCCTCTCATATGATCCAGCAGTAGAAAAATACACAACTTCAAACGACGCGCAATGCCTTCCCAAATGACACAGTCGGATATGGACATTTCAAAGAGTTCACCATGAGCTAGGCGCCGCCTTAGACGAGGTCCTTCCTCTGCAGAAAACACACCACTAAGGAGAAGCAAATTGATGGACCCAATGCACTGCTCGAATTCTTTCCACTCCTCCAGGCGAACAGGCCGTGGAATTGACTTTGGTAGTCGCATTTGAAGTATAACATTCAAAGTCAGAATGGGAGTGAGTACACCTTCGGGCCAATTTATCACTCGACAAAATTCATTTCGAAGCACCGAGGCAATGCAGAGCACTCCGAGGCATGTTGCATCAAAGTACCGACGTGATATAAACAAGTTGACAAAGGGTTTCAAGAAAACAGGATTAACATTTCTAGGCTCCCGAATGAATGGTGAATAACTGTCATTGGGCAATAATTCCGTGGAGAATGCCTTAAGGCATTCAGAGAGTTTGGATTGGATAACCTCATGCCTATCGAGGGTACACAGTAGCTGTTCATCTATCGACAAAACTAGAGCGAAGAGGAAGTATAGTAAACACACAGGAACCTCATTTTCGAAGTCACTGAGGGAAACAAATCCTTGCCAAAAAAGAGTGTGTAGGTTGAGAGAAGTCACGGGTCCAAATAAAATTTTAAGAATTGAGCGCGTTGGTGCATTGAGAAAAGGAATTAAACGGGGATCATCTAGAGCCGCAGTAAGATTTCTAGGAGCTCGACCGGCTTTGTCCACAAGGTGTGATAATGAGAAATCAAGCATCGAAATGAGTTGCAGAGTTGATACGAATCGGTCGATGGGATTGCCACTTGAAACAATATTCCGAAGTCTGGCAAAGTGTAGAGGCATAGTTAGCCAACTTAGAGAGTACGCATTAAACTGAAAAGCGTCAATGTAAAAGTTCTCCTGACAGAGGCGCATGGTGTGAGCGATAGATCGAACTGCCGAATGGTAATCCCCTTTTTCGACGAAGTCTTTTAGATGAAACGCAACGTTATCCATTACAAGAAATCCATCACAAGTGACGCAGGGGCAATTTCTATCATCTGAGGACAAGAATTCGTCACTACGACATGCATGAAAAAGTTCCTTGGCTAAAGGTGGAAGAAAACTGTCTGGACGAAAGATTGATTCTGATGACTGAAACATAGATACAAAAATAATCAATTGAATTATCCATGAAAAAAGGGACAAATCATGCAGAGATGAATGCCGCGTACACTGTATGCACTTAGGACATTAAAATCTGGAAAACTCAAGTTCTACAACGCTTTCAACATCAAGTGCATGGGAGCCTACGCAACATCTACATGAGAAAAAAAAATGCTTAAGTGCTACCTGAGGGTTACAGTTGATCTAGCATTTTATTTAAAATTTGTGCACCATACGTGATAAAAAGGGTGCAGTCCTAGAACGAAAGGCAATTCCACGCTGGAAAAAATACTTCCAGCAATCATAAGAAAATATGCTCGTATTAATACTCTATTGCTAAAGTCACTCGGTTCCCCCAGTAAATTTTGTCCCCGAGATAAGCTAGAGGCACAGTGGCTACTTTTACAAATAGAAAATTTCGCAAATTCAAGTCTTACAAAGCCGTCTGTCAGCAAAAATATTACCGAAGGTAGGCTCATACTCAAGTTAGCGTTTTAATTCATATACTGATCCAAGTGGGGAGAAAGAGCTCAAAATAAATTTTAGGGAGCCATCGCTAGGACAAGTAAGGCAACGTAGATTTAAAGAGCATTTTTTTTAGTCAAATCTTCAAAACTATGAGTATTTAAGAGGTGCAAACGCACCATAAATTGGAGAACTAAGGAAGCACCCACCAGCATAGGAAGTAGCGCAACCCTAGACTGACCTTCAGGAGTCACATAAACGCAGGGAAAAGGTACCGATAAGTAAGCGCAACAACTGGGTTAGAAGGACTAAAGAATCAACTCCACTTTCGATGTAGTGGGTTTGAGTGCGGATAAGTGATCGAAATTTGATATTGTACTAACGCCAATTCAGAGGGTTCCTGTACGCTTATTCACGAAATATTAATAACAGAATGCAGTGTTAGTAGCACATGCATTGTCACGAAGACTTAATATTAAAGGTAAAAGTGTAGTACCGTAATATTGTATTAAGTGATTGCAATGGTTCTTGCGCTCAAATTATCTATACTATCAGAAAACCGGTGACGTAACGCTTAATTTTTTCAAACTTGCGTGACTAGTAAACACCGAAATAGCATCGGAAAATTAGTTTTACTTGAATCTCATGTTTTATTTTCTGTCCCGCTGCAAAAAAGGCTTTTCCAAAGACTTTAGGTCGAAACGCGCAAAAAAATAAGCATTAAGAATTTTTGATAGGTCTATAGTGTCTTATACAGTTTTCAAAGGCAGAAAATGTCAAATTTTATTGTTATGACTACATATCTAAGGTGAAGCTAGTATTTTTTGAAACTCATACCCATTTTGACATAATTTTTCTTACAATTTTTCCTCCTTGTCCAAACTGGAGCGTTACTCGCTAGGTACCAGTGGTGATTGACAATTCGTTGCTAGACTCGCTTGCTTCATACCACTTTGGAATTGTTAACCTTTAACTTCTTAGGCGCGTTCTTTTAATTGGCGTTTTCTTCAGCGGCTTCGCAGTTTACCAGCGTAGCACATGTCGACAGTTGAGGGAAATCGTCACAGGTACACTGCGGCATTTGTTCCTTTACGTTCATGACTTTTTTTGCAATTTCAAAACAGCCATTCAAAGATGGCTATGCAGAAAGTCACGCCTGTAAATTGTGCTCTTTACATTAACAGCAATTTTGTAATTTTCTTGGTACTTTGTGCCATTTTGTCGCTTGAGAAGATTTACGTAAACTTGGTTTTGCGGAGGCTGTTTTTAAAGTTCACATACCGTTGGCTTTTGTAATTACTTTATCGAATGATCTTAATACTGTTTTACTCAGTACAGGTTTTATTTTGACGTGGCATGTCTGCCCACTCTTCGCTCGATTTGCCCCTTTTTGTGTCCACCCGACAGTGGATAATTAGACTAATCTACGCAGATCCTTAACATTCTTGTTTCAATGAAATGAAACATCTCGCGTCGCAGCATGTGTTGGTAGAAATAGGCCCACTTTTATGTGGTATTTCAATGTTATTTTAGATCATTTGAAGCGCAATGAAGACATGGTGGGCGTTTACACTGATGACACTCCATCTGTTAGTTAAGTGCCTTGCTGACGATCCAAAGCTTGTTAATGAATTTGTAATCGAAATTGCCGTAGAAGGTAACGCACGGCATATCATCGAATCAATGGGCTTTGAGTTCATTCGAAAGGTACGACATTTTGGTGCCGTTTTTACTTAATAGATTCATGGATATGCCTATACTTACCTGGCGAAGCTGCCTCCGACGTCTTTCGAAAATGCTACTAAACACCTTTCCAGAATAAAAAGAAGTGCAGAAGTGGTCCTAATCGAACAACAAAAGCAGCTTGTTAGAACTAAACGAGACTTGGTAACGTGGAATGATTTGAAATATCCGGACATGTGGTATTTGGTGCGTAAATTTTGGAGTTTTGAGTAACATCCGGTATTTGACTTGGCAGTTAGCGTAGTAGATAATTCATTATCAGCATTTGCTCCGTTTGCAATGCTTTATATTATTTTACACACTCCGTCCCCAAAAAGTCACCTTATTGGAAGTATTTTTTGTTTTCGAGAATCGGGCGTCCACTAAGGATAGCGATGAGATTGACTTGAATGTGCAAGAGGCATGGCAACTGGGATATTCTGGAAAAGGAGTTGTTGTAACCATTATGGATGATGGCTTGGATCACACGCATCCTGATCTTTCAGCAAATTACGTAATTGCATTTTGCTACTTTTTACTCGTTTTGGATTAGTGGCTACAGTGAAAAACTTCTTTATTGCGCTATTGTAATGGAGTTTATTCTGTTTTTCCAGCTTTGATTACCCTATTCTTTGCTGGTTTCTCAAAGACTGTTTAATTCTTGGTGCTTTAAAGTAATTAGGTGTTGTTCTTTTATGAATTACTTGTCCCAGCCAAATGGTACCACTGCTCATAAACACAAATAATCTTAACACCTTCCCTCTTCTAGGCCGAACAGGCTAGTTGGGATGTTAATAATGGTGATCGCGATCCCATGCCAAACATTACGAACCCTGATAATAAGTAAGTTGGCATTTTATCCTAGCCTCAATTTTCTGTGCTCGGCATTCGTCCCACAAAGGTGTTTCAAAAATTATCTATAGAGTAAACATAGTTTTGTTCATCCGTTTTAATGAGGAAAATTGAAATATGAATCGTCCAGTTATGTTTAAGCATAGCAAAAAAATATTACCTTCTTTTCAAACCAACCGCAGTCGAACTGCATGTTGTATATCTGAGTCATTATTCTAATCCCTATCAAAAAGCTCGATCAAATCGTGCCAAATGGTATTGCTATTGCAAGCCATGGAGCTTTATGCGCAAAGTATGCGTACTTACCAACGATACGTGTTAAAAATTTCAAGTTAAAACGATTTATTTCTTTACCTATTTCAAGTGGATTTTGTTTAGAATATCCATGATACGTATGCTTCCTACCTCCTATGTTATTCAAGCTGATCTTATCATCCAATATCATTGCTGAGTAATGGCAACCTTCTTTTTTCTCTCCTGAACAAATGACTGTGGTGCTTTTAAGCATCTTTACATCTGTCCATATATCATGTAGATATTTGTCATTTTTTATGAAGAATTGCTGTTAAAGTGAGCGCATGGAATCTTTTTGATTTTGGTTTGCTTTTTTGTATGCTCAAAATTTTGTTTCAATCAACCCAATCACAGCATGCATACTCTGTGTCAAAATAACACTACCTTATACTTCCGCCTAAATATTTGCTGAACGCGAGCCATTTCAAGCCAAATGTTCAAAATAGATACTGTGCGGGTTAAACCATGGGCATTGACAATTTTATTTGATTACCGAAAAGTACACATGAGATGGTTTATGGTATGCGGCCTGAGAGCCGGCATTGCGTAGGATTTAGTCAAGGATACGCTTGCGCCTCATTCTGGAGCCTAAATACTTACTGGATAGGGTAACAGTCAGGGATGTGGGTGCCTGCCTACCAACCACTCTGGTCTACCTTGCTAGAAGTAGTACATTTCATGGGGTATTGAGTCATTGCTGAAAAACCTGAGGTGGTTCCTCCCATGACTGAAACTCCCTGGAAGCTTAGTATTCGCCTTACCGGTATTTGCACTTCCCAGATCGTGGAATGTACCTACATGAGTTCTTTACAAAATGTTTAAAAGATTTACAGTTTTTCTTTGTTGAAACGCGTCCTTAATGGAAGACTTTGCCTTTGTGTGACCACTATTGACGCAGTCATCTTAAGCTTTTTTTGTTCATATCGCACAAATTTACGAAAACACACCCAAAAGTCGATCAAACGAATTCAGTTTTATCCTGTCTCCCTAGACATGGGACAAGGTGTGCAGGTCAAGTCGCCGCTGTGGGAAACAATTCAATATGCATTGTTGGGGTCGCTTTCAACGCCCTTATAGGTGGTAAGTAGTCTTGCGCCATACATTTCGTACTCATGCCATCCAACACTATTGGTTGTCTAAAAGTTTATAAATTGCTCGTCTTGGGAGCATTACTTTAATGATGCGGTCATTCTATGCAGTTTTCGAATTTATCTTATAGTAGCTGCAGCGTAGAAAAGGAACTCTCCTCCCGCTAGTACTCCAATCCGATTCCATTTCCTTTCTTATGTTTAAGTCGTAAAGCTGCGACCATTTTCCACGCAACGCAACCTCTTGTATAAATTTGGCTAAAGTTAGTACCATTGAGGTTCATCAAATGAGTCAGTATAACTCATGTTGGAGTCGTATTCTAAAATCCTTGTCACTGCAGCATTTTGAAAATATGCAAATTGAGGAAGCTGTTCCGGTAGTGGAATGTAAATCCCGCATTTGCGCAGGTACCCATAAACACTATGCTTGGTCGAACACTTTAAATGGTTCGCATAAGATGGCTGTTTGGACTTCTAAGGATGGTTTATTCATCTTTCCAAAAGGCACATTTACTGGAGTTTCAAGGAAGTCAAGACTTCAAGTCCTATGGATAGGCGTGTATCATAAATCTCACTAAAGTGTAATTAGGCAGGTCTACCATCAAATTTTACCAGTTTCTTCTAAATTTGGCCGAGTGCAACCTTATTTTCTAATGTTTATCCAAGCTATGTGTTGTCAAAAGCCGTAGCCTTTCCCCCTGGCCGTCAGTACTTGTAATAAACGGCTTTAATTGTCCTGCTAGAGGAGGGGATGTCTTCATCTAGCATGGGGTTTGCGAGGTTCAGTGAAAGAAGCTGCTTCATGAGACATGAAAAAAAGGGCTGTAAATTGTCTACCTGTTTGTCGAATTCGATTTGGTTGAAAATACTGACCACTTTAGTTATGCCTTATGTTGGCTTTATGACCTCAAATTTGCCGGTAAACTATGCCTTCTACTTGGCTAAACCAATAACAGCTTACGAAACAAAAGCAAGTAAGGTTTCGGAATGAAAGTTTTTAATTCAGAACAAGGAAATCATTTTCTAGGTGAAACACCAAAAGTCCTTTTAAATAGATGGTTTTTTTGTTGCGCTGTGTATGCTTCTGTTTGCTTTTCCCATAATTTGCTTCCACAAATAGTAGTATCATGGGGTGATTTTGCCACAATTTTGTGCTCTAGTCATCGAAATCGAGCATGTGGTGGTAGTCTAGTCGTTGCTTATTAACTATTGGCGTTGGGGCCTCATTAACGCCTGCCTGTCAAAACTTGCCTTATGCACTGGTATTAGCGACTCCGCGTTCATGCGATCTTTATGCTCTCTAGTCTCATCGTCATCGCTTTTTCAAAGAGTTCTAGCGTCTGTCTACACCACACCTAACTGCTAATTGCGCTCCACCCTTATACACTCTGAGGTCTTGGAGGACCCACCCACTTGGATCTTGGTAGATTTCAAGAAAATTATGCGATTGCTATTGCACTATATAACCTATTGACGTTCTAGATAAAATTATGCCAATGAACCCGTTAAAATGAGTGCTTTATGGATAGGATTTATCGAGTACCTTCAAGGCGCCTTGCCAGTAACGGTCTTCCATCTTGATTTTTAAGGTGAATTCAAGTTTGTGCATGAAGTCTAACTGGTTGGGCTTTCTTACATACAAATAGGCAACACTGTGCCATAACCTAGAGCATTTGCGATGCTGCGTCACCTCAGTGATTTAGTGGTCGCGCATTCGCACCAAAGGCATGTTTGTATTTTTTGAATGAGGCCCGGTAGTCCAATTTTTCTATTCTCAATTCAACGTTTTACAGTCGGAGCACTTCAAAACCTGATAAGTTGGCTTATTCGTAAGTTAAAACCTTTAACTCGGTCCCATTGGTGCTTTTTGATGTTACCATCAAGCGTTCAAGCCGTCTTTTTTCATTAAATACTTGGCGGTGAATAACCGTTTCAGCAGGGCTTCTGCTCTTCATTAGCAGCGGTAAATGCGTATTGCACCCTACTATATGAATGCATAAAATCGAAAACTGAACTCATTTCGGGCAGTACGTAAAGTGTCTATTTGATGCGGAAGTGTCTGTTTTTTCACTTCTCTTTGATGTTTAAAATAAGCCTTTTTTAAACTTGGATAAGTTGAGCTTGCTAGTTTTATTGTTGCAAATACCTTCGAAATATTTGGTTCCTGAACCTTTATTACAATCAATCGCGGATGAAGTTTTGCTACTTCTGCTCACCTTGTTTATAGAGGTTCTTGCAGGCTTCTAGTTGCGCTGCTTTAGAGCGAAAGCGATGGAGATAAAACAACCCTTCTCACCTTGCATTTTTTAAGATTTTATTTTGGTATCGTTTTAGGTATCCGAATGTTGGATGGAACCATAACAGATCGTGTAGAGGCGGAATCGCTGAATTTCAACCAAAACTACATTGATATCTACTCAGGCAGTTGGGGACCCGATGACACGGGCCACATCTACGAGGGCCCTGGTCGAATGGCCTCCGAGGCCTTTCACAAGGGTGCCACCACGGTATGTGCTAGCAGGGCTATTAGATCCTATTCAACTTTATTTACTCATCAAATCAGGTGGTGTCGAAATCCTTTTAATAAAGTACACGGTTTGAGCTTTGCTGTTTGATTTCGTTTCATAATTTACACGTTGGCCTGATCTCCATGGCTTTAGTTAATGTGTCTTTCAAGCCACCTCTATGATGTCTTTTTGTTGTCATTATTATTAGTTGATTTTCAAGCATAGTGGCAAACGGAGTGTTTCAAGCTCAAAAATACTGGCATCTTCTATTGAATCGTATGAATGAAGGCATAACACGAGGGAGCAAACTATAATATTATAATTGTCAAAAGCGTCTGGCAGATTCTTTTTATTGTAACGGGCTCAAAGTGCTACTGTTTTGTTTTTCCCCCATAAAATGCCTAACATTTGTAAATGCTGCGTAGTTCATTCGAGGGTGAAATGTTCATTACGTGTAACAACAAGGCACCTGAAGGAAACACTTAAAAGCCCTTTAAATGCACAACCGGAAGCACACGCTGACATATTGTCGGCAGATCTAAGCCAGTTATGTCTATCAGAGCAGACAAAGGTCGTGCTATTTTAAACTGGTGCTAGTTAAATTTAGCTTTTGTGGCTGTTTTGGATTAAAGCAGTGGCTGAATTTGTTTGTTCAAGTGGACTACACTACGTTAGCTGGGAACCTTAGTTCCGAGGTTGTAAAAACCCTTGTCAAAAGTACGCCGCATCACGAGAGGACACCTGATTGTGGGAGACATGTTATTGAGGTCATCTAGTAAAACGTGTGCCTCATTTAACAATTCTTGGCTCTATTCACTTCAGTAATGTATCCAGTACTGCTTGCGTGCCTAAGAGCTATTTTCATTCTGCATACATTTTCATGCACCTATACCTCCATGATAAGAAGACCGGTAATTTCGTGACCTTGACCCCACACAAATGTAAAAATGTAATAGTAATCGACTTACGAACATAAAAAGATGTTCCGATTTCTGAGAATTCGCTTTCATCAACCACATGTTCTCGTACCTTTTCTAGCTAATCGGTTATTTAATCGAGTTCGATTGCTCGTTTTTGCAGGTATGCCTTCAATCTCGGTGCCTAAGGTTAGTTAATTTCATCATAACCTACTCTGTTGTCATTCTGGCAACTTTCGCCTCATTTTGGCATCAAATGACGAAGGGTTAATTCTGCGCTAAGATCGCATAGGCATGAAGGAAGTACTTTTCAAATATTTTCACATGGGCCCGAGTTGTTACGCAAATAGTTTAATCATCATTAACTGTGGGGAAGTGTAAATCCCTGACAGTAGTTTTTGCCCTCCTATAGATGTTTTTTGAGCCGAAAACCACAGTCTTGCCTCCAGGTTTGGCAGCCAGACACAATTCGCAATTGTAACGCTTGCATGGGGCCCTCCAACATCATTTATTCCAAATGTCACACCTAAAACAAATGTCGCATAATACTGCGTTGTGGAATGCGATCAGACGGATGATGCGTCTATTAGTTTTGCTCGAAAAAGACGGAGATGATTTACTGTTTAAAATAAATTACAAACCAGACTGTCCTTTGTAAAAAGTCGGATTCCTTGTGGAGCCCGTTTAGTGTGGACTGCGGACGACCACTAGCTTTAGCATTAAAACTTGCCTCTTATGCCCATTCTTGTTTATTTAGAAATTTGGTGTCAGCTTTCATCCCTTAAAGTTTCATAGTTTCGCATGAATAATAGACTTGTGCTTCTCACGACGTGCAACATTTAGCCACTGTCCGATCAAGCCTAATTGAGTTCACAAGTTCGACCGTCTGAGATACCACCGGCCGCTGAGTTGTCACCAACATTGAACTAAAATTTATTCTGACAGAGTGGAGAATAGTGAATGAATGAATGGATATGACCAGCTAAATTCGATCGGCACTGGAATCTGTCAAACGAGGTGTCCTAAATTCTTCTTTTGAAGTGTCATCTTCCGACTTTGGCATGAGGTATCGTTACGGAATATTCCGGTTATTGGGCGCATAATAGTCGTGGAAGTTATCATCCAAACAGTATTGTCAGCAAGGAAAGAACGTATCCCGAGGAGGAAACAGGCTAATTACCCGCAATACATTATGCCCCACAACTCTTTTGCTGTTCATCACTTAAAACATTTTTCCGAATGTTGAAGAAGAACGGTCACATCTGACTTATTTCCTAATATAGTCTAATAGATGAATCGAGAGCGATTCATGTAAATAAGAAGTCTCTGATTCCCATTCTGACTTGATATTGGCGAGATTGTCGACCCAACACCACAAACAGTCTACCCGCCCTTCATGGTAGGAGCCGGAAACGTGACAGTACGAAAGGGGAAATTCCAGCCCACCCATCGGTACAGCCCAGAAAGGGCAAACACTGATGACAGAAATGAGTTTTTTGTGACTTTGCCAACAGGATCAGTGCAACGAAGACGTGGTCAATTATGGGTTATTTGAGCTATCATGGCCACTGAGATTGCTCAGTAGGACGTTCCTGTTATGCATTGTCGACCTAAGTTGGGCAGCGTAATGAAAGTGTGAACATTACTTGTTGCAGGAAAGGAGGGAAGGGAAGAAAGGTGGAAATGAGTTTACAGTAGTTTAGAAAAGTACAAAGTTGCGTTGCGTGTTGAACTGGGTGGGTACACCTTGGTCATATCGTCCAAAATCCCGCACTATCGAGTTTGTTTCAAGTTGCAGCCGTTATGCATGAGTGGATTTGAGGGACGCATGGATTACCGCCAAGGAGATTGAGGTGTCAGCCGAAGGTCACCGCCCGCCTATTCGCCCACGCATCTTCAGCCGGTGTGCGCGCCGGCCGTCGACGCGCGCGAAGTGAGTCAGCAAGTCGGTGCGACCGCCACCTCGAAACGCGGGCAACGCAATAACGCGCCAGCAGATGCATGTTAGTGCGCTGGTGATAAACTTCAAACAATCCGAGCATCCACTCGCTTGTTCATACCAGGAGGGGTTTTCGTTTTTACCTCTTTTAGAACTCAAATTTAGTACTTAATCCTGGAATTCTTCGTCTCGCAAACTTCCTTTCTTTATCTCAGAGTGTCACTCCTGGACTCGATACCCTTTTGTTGTCATTATTGGCCCCGCCAAACAACGCCTCATTTGCGTTTCGTCAATCATTCTGCTGGTTTCCGGGCAAATGCTTTTGATAAGTTTTGGGTATTTGCTCGCCTACCGAGGGCAGCCTTATCAACAGACTCGAATGTGATTTTGATGGTAATCAACACCGACAGCAGTATCACCCCATCGCAGAGGGTAGCTTTTTGTCGTTCTTCAAGGTGTGAAGTGAACATTTTAACAAAATGAGGTGTTTAAATGAGGTCACCATCAGACTCATCCATTTCTACCGATGTGAACTTCTGCTACCCTGTTTTCCTAACCTCTGAATAGCCTTTGGAGGCAACTTTGTTACTTTCCTTTGAAAAGTCCCCAGCACCGTTTGGCGTTGGTGACCGTGTTCCTTTTACTTGATTCAATTGCATTTTGACTGCTTCACTCTAGCCCTGTTCTTTATTATTTTCAATGCTTCTGTAAAATTGACCAGTCTTTTGAAATGCAGTACAGATTATTGGCACCGTTAGCATTGAGTGCCATTGTTGGAAAGATATGCGACCACCAGTCCATTTTGCCCCAACAGTTTAAATGAAACATTCTTCTTTATGAGTGCGGTGCCATCCATGTAGTTATTCAGCATTGTTCTGATGGTCATATTTATGTCAGCACAAGTGTATTGCAAGTGATGAGTAAATTCGGCCATTCGCTCTAGGGCTGTTTTTGGTCGACATTTCACCACTTTCGCGAAATTTGAGCGTTTTGATTTTAAACCAATTTCCGATTTAGTAGTTTCGAAAGCAAAACACTGTGTTTTTATTGGTACTATTCACCTTTGTTTGTTAAATTTAAGGGTCGTAACGGTCTGGGGAACGTATTTGTATGGGCATCAGGGAACGGGGGTCGACGGGGTGACTCCTGCGCTGCTGATGGCTACGTAAGTAGTATCTACACTCTGGCAGTGAGCAGTGTTACTGAACATAACACGCAACCCTGGTACCTGGAGAAGTGTGCGGCCATACTGGTTTCAACTTACAGTAGTGGAGGTCCGGGCGAATCTGGAATAGTAAGTGTTTTTCTACTTGAAAGTCCATGAATGCTTTATAAAGGGAGAATTCTCCGCAAGTGTTCATCCCATAGTTTTTTAAAATACACGATTGCACAAAAGATAAGAAAATAAGCCTTGTTTTTTCATCCTGCATCCATCCCCAGTTTGCTACCCTCAAGTTTTCAGAAATGTCTCGATCTTTTCCAAATGCCTGTCGTAAAGTTAACGAGATTACACAGGCAAATGAGTATCGCTATCCGGAGTAGGTACTTCGATTACAGGATGGGTTATTTCCAGGATTATTATCCATTGTGAATAATAAACTCGTGTGATAAGACTGATACGGGGAAGTGCTGACGCACTGATATTCCCATTGAAAAATTTTGTTTAGTACGGTGTGGTGTATTAGCGACTGAGGAAAACTAATTCGGCACCGTCTTAGATAATGCTATTGAGATGTGACAATTAAAGGTGCCTAAGAAAATGATAATATAGCTGCATACGTACAGACTAATCAACGCATTGTGCTTTCGTAGGGCACCTTTGCTCACCACCCTTGACGGGGCTTTCTCTTTGATGGAGTGGCTGTGTTGTCATTGTTGTTGCTACTTCCTGCATTTGTCTCATAATCCTACCTCTCAAAAAAAGGTTCATGGTCTTGATGGGCAAAGTATAGCAATTCTTCATATTTCTTATGCGCTATTCACTAACCTTTTGTTCCATTGAGTTTCTGTAAAACTTTTCTTGCACTTTTGTTTGAATAACACTGCCTCTCTGTCCTGATGCATTGTTGTGCAGCTTTCGTAACCAAGGCTTCTCTTCTATTATTCAAATTAATTCACTAGGGGTGATGAAGTTCTACGGCCTGAATTGCCAGCTCCATGGAATGTCTTTCGAAGTTGTCCTTTTACATTTGAAATGACTGCTGGGTGCGAATTTAGCACGTGCTACCTGGTCGCCTTTTGACTGATTTTTTGTTAAGGTCGTGGCGATTCTTGTCTTTCAGGTGACCACCGATTTGAATCACGGCTGTACTAATTCTCACACCGGCACCTCTGCTAGCGCACCTCTGGCAGTCGGTATCATCGCCCTAATGCTCGAGGCCAAGTGCGTTTCCACCTCCTTTCATCCTGGCTCATACAACACTTAATTTTTCAACCTTTAGTACCTATGGCTGTTTTTTTTGACACTATATTTGTTTCTACCCCAAAGCTGATGAACCCGTGAAGCTATTCAACATCAACCCAGAAGAAGCCTCTTTCCTCCAACTTGGGTGTTACATGTTCGTTGCGTTGAGGGTTTCCATGTTTTGTATGTGCCCACGTCACTTTGCGATCCAGTCACCCGAAGTACATCGTTTGGACTAAGGCTAATCGACTCCAGCAATATCCCGAGTTCTCAAATTGAGCTTTTTTTGACCATTTAAGACCGTATCACCAGAAATATACTTAGTTTTAAGTTGGTGTTGTGGTTAGAAGGCTGGTTTCAGTTCGGTTTGGCATCATTTTATGATTGCTACACATTAACTTACCCAAAACAAAAGAGGAAACGTATTCATAGGGTGAAGTTGAAGTCTGCTTTGCTTGTTTAATGCAATTTCGAATTACCAGCATTATAATACGCTTTAGTTTAATCCGTACTATCATAATTTCTGGCCATCCATACATCATCTGTTCAAGTTGTTTTTTTGCCTTAGCTCGGCTGAATTTTCGCTGTAAGGCCAAAAACTCCCTACTTACAATACCTATAGAGTGTTGCTTCTACGTCAGTAAGCAACACTCCGATCATGCAACATGCTCGTTAATGAGCGGAAGGAGGTATAGAATTTTGCGTAATGCCGATGTATTTGAAAAATAGATGGCTTTGGGACATGATTATTCATGAATAATAATGCAAACTGGTGCCTTACTAATCTGCTTGCTTCAGTCCAAAGCTCACCTGGAGGGATGTACAGTACCTGACCGTTCTGACGGCTAACACAAAGCCATTCAAAGACGGCGGTTTTACAAAGAATGGAGTCGGGTATCCTTGTAAGTGTGCTCAACTTTTTTTTTCAGGCCTTTTGATTTAATAGGATACACCACTTTTCAATAGCTACCAATGCCCTTATACTAGAGGCAATTGTTCTTCTACAGAATATAGTGAATTCAGTTTCCACTTTCACAAAGTCGGCATAATTAATTTTCGCCGAACGAGTGTTTCACTTTTGGTTAGTGGCGTATAATCCATTCTAAAATTTCCAATTCACCTTGAAATGATCCTTTTTTCAATATATAAGTACTGTGTAACCGTACGCGGTGAGTTCTGATTGAACAATGTAGTAGTGGTGTGGACTTGACATTTTCAGCATTTTCCTTTCTCACTCCTGCGGCCTCATTGTTAAAATGCAAAATAAGCGTAGTTAGGACTTAATGGCGGAAGTTCCAGCATCCAATCACACGCAAAGTGAACCCAAACGCAGTGATGGTAATGGAATCCCACAAGCGCATTGCAGCCAGAGCTTTAAGAAGCTTTTAGAAGCATTTCAGTTCAAATAAAGATATAATGAAAAGCCTTTTATGCAGCCAGAAAGTTCCCCCTCATCTCTGATGTCTTTGCTGATCAGGTTTAGTATGTATGCAAAGTCAACTTAATGTTGTTTTTAAATGAATTCCTACTTATTTTTCGTTACTACTTAAAGGGTCCTATCAACTACTTGGTATATTTCAATTTGCTTTTTGCCTCAAACATGATGGAGGGAGGTCTGTCTGTCTCCAAGCCTCCGTTTCATTTTCATATTTGGTTCATAGCTGTTAAAGTCATCGAGTGCCTCTTAATTTTTCAATAAAAATTTTAGTTCAACTTTAACATTTCCGCTAATGTTTCGGTGTCTTTACAGCTGACGCAAAAACGCACTTAAACTTGAGAAATTGCTTCTCCTATATCCTCATCCTTGCTTTTTCTCCCAAAGAGCAACTGCATCTCTTCCAGCAACGCGAGACTTCATTTGTTAGACTTCAAGTCTCCTATCAGATCCACGTAACAACAAAATCAGGCCAGCCATGTATGATTATTTTAGATCAAAACAGGCACTAACTGTCTGCGGAATGAAAAACCTGGGCACATGGCTTTTTGTGCGGTGTTGGGGAAACGGGAGACTATTATTCCGTATCCAACACACACGGTGGGAATAGTGTTCGGCTTTCTTGCTTGCTATGTTAAAATTTTTTATAAGAATGAATCACGTGTGCCTGTTTTTGTGTCTCGTCTATCTGTGTGTCGCTCTGTGTGTGTGTCGCTCTGTGTGTGTGTCGCTCTGTGTGTGTGTGTGTGTGTGTGTGTGTGTGTGTGTGTGTGTGTGTGTGTGTGTGTGTGTGTGTGTGTGTGTGTGTGTGTGTGTGTGTGTGTGTGTGTGTGTGTGTGTGTGTGTGTGTGTGTGTGTGTGTGTGTGTGTGTGTGTGTGTGTGTGTGTGTGTGTGTGTGTGTGTGTGTGTGTGTGTGTGTGTGTGTGTGTGTGTGTGTGTGTGTGTGTGTGTGTGTGTGTGTGTGTGTGTGTGTGTGTGTGTGTGTGTGTGTGTGTGTGTGTGTGTGTGTGTGTGTGTGTGTGTGTGCGAATGAGCGATTTTACACAGGAGGACACGAAGAGGTGTGCTGTCTTTTTATATGCATTTGATCCCTCGAAGATACTATCCTCACAATCATGACCTCTTTGCCTTTGCTTTATCTCTTTTTCGTTTTCGGTATTGGGTCGTCGCTGCGCTTGTAATGTAATTAGGTTAACGATATGACCTCGTCATTAAGGTCTGTAGAACTAAGGCCCCTACCAGTTCCCAGTTTTATTTGTACGGTTTTAATAGTTCATCGAGAAGTTTCGAGTGTATTACTGTCTGTCAGCATCTTGAAATTCTTGCCAAACATTCTCTTTTGGTATTCAAAAGGAATCCATCACGTTTGACAGATGGGAATTTTAGCTGATATACATGGTTATTTCCGACAATTATTCCTAAACTCCTTCTTTTTGTACTGTAAGTCGACTCTTGTTTGTAGCTGCGGTTTAATTGCCACTTTTGAGGGAACGCTGCTTGCCTCGGATCTTGTTCGGATGAACAGCAAAGGCTTCGTTCTAAATAACCGATTGCGTTAACCTAACCTATTTCCCTTTTTCGAATGTCCACGTTATATGCTGTTGTGTTGCCTTTCTGCACGCACTTTCTCATCTCAACATTTACACAAGAAACTCTGTTAGATAACTACGACTTAACTTAGGATCACCAATCTACCAGCGACCCACGCGCCCATTACTTTGAAATGTCAAACTTTCCTCTTTGTTGCCCATTTCGTGTCGTAATAGGTGGTTTATAAAATTTTCTTATAATTTTATACACATGAATGAGATTTACCATCGCTCTACTTAATGGCAGTGATTCTTTTCTCATGCTAGTTTTGTTTCGGTTTGTAAACCTTATACAGAATAACACCACTCGACTACTTGCCTGTTGTTGTCGATGCAAAAGAACAGTGTAACCATTTGCTTTTTGGAATTACCTCTCAATGCTACATGCACAGTTACATTTGAAGTGTAGCAAATTTTCTTTAAGTTAGTTTTTATTTCAATATGGTTTCATTCCAGAACACAACAAACGTAATATCTTAAAGCCATAACTAAATCCAGTAGACAGGCAGGTGAAAGTAACTTTGGCAGGTAATTTTGGAGAGGATGGGTAAATATTGCTTCAGTCAACCTTTCACTTCCTAGTTGAAGACGATTTTCAAAAAGCTACGCTCCAAACACCGATTTAATGCTTGAATCACCGATTTCGCGTCCATGGACATTTCATCTAAGTGATACACCAAAGTCATTCAGATGAGTGGTTCCAAGTTTTGCACAGGGAGAGATGTGACTGATATTCGCCCACACTTTCTCGTTTGGCGTGTTTCTAACACCCCAAGACTGGAAGTGGAGCGACTTTGCTGACGCACGTTTGGGTACACATTTCCACTTTCTGGGTCATTCATCCACCCTGGCGTTTGGGGAACAAGAGAAGTCAAACTTTGTGATGCAACTCAGTGTGTCATTATGAGGTCTGCGAAACCCCACAGCTCAAACAATGTCTCTGTGCCGGTCTTATTAGCTTTATGTGAAGTTCAAACGGCGACCGCGCCTTGTTCCATCGCATAACCGGTTGTGACATTAAGCACGAAAGGTTGTCAGATGTTTGGCTCACCAATGACAGCTTTTGTTCGAATCCATACTCAATATGTTAGCTATTTTCATCTTTGGCTATTTAGAAACGCTTTCAAAAATTTCATGGTAATTTATGTTCCATGACTCAGGACCTCCGTCTTTTACCCTTTCAGACAGCAATTACTATGGATTTGGTTTAATGGACGCAGGGAAAGCTGTGCGATTGAGTGAACTCTGGCGAACACTTCCGCCACATCACCGGTGCACCACAAATGTAAAGCAGCTATCCAGGTGATTCCTCCCTTGGGTCATGCCTGTCTTCCTTCCATGATTGCATATGCCTTTCGATTGCGAAATGACGTGTAGAAGGGCGTAGAATGCTTATCTCTTTAGCTACGACCCAAATGAGTAGTAATTCAGGTTGAAGGCGAATGCACCTCTTTCTTGTCCGTCCTGGATGCACGCGGCGTCCATTTTTTTGCATTTTTCCTTTGCGCGTTTGGGTCCCCTTTGTTCAAAGTGCTCAAGCCTTCATTAGTGTTAATTGCTGACCCTTATTATTTCCTAAAATGACCTCATGTGAAATTGTTTTGCTGTTTTTTAGCTTTTCATGGTTCGTTGATTTCAATGGCTAAAAGGTCACTTAAAGTATAATTTCTCAAAGGTCTTTCTGCCCTTATGCCACAAAACGAATAAAACTATGGCTTTAAACTTTTTAACAAGAAATAAATGTTCAGGTTAACTGGGGTAGAATCCCCTTATTCCCTTTGTCAGGGACCTGTCGGTTTTGTTCTCGGAGACATATACCTTCAATTTCACTGGCTGCCGACCCTCCTTGGCTCCTAAAAATTCCAATGGTCGGATCAAAGAGGAGGGTGAACCAATAGCCTTTGTGGAGCACATCCAAGTCTTCATGACCGTCCGCTACGACCATCGTGGTCTCGTTCGTGTACGCGTGATTTCGCCCTCCGGTTCGTTTAATTTATTCTTTTTGTTAAAGGTGACATTCCTCTTGTCCTGAGTGTGCTTGCACTTCTCTAAATTCCATTCTATGTGTAAACTTGTAGTTCCCCTTTTGTCTGCGCGAAATGTTTTCCCATTTTAAAAGAGATCGAATACATGCAAATTATGTCTTTGCTAACTGTCGACTTAGCTATTCCTTTTGCAACAGAGTAAGTTCTGCATATGCTGATGTCTCGGGAACCAGAGGTATGATCACAAAGTAAAGATGTTAGCTATTTTAAAAAATTATGCAAATGAAATGTGTGAGGCAATGCTTGAAGGCAGGTTTTTGAGGTTCGTTAAACGATTCACCGTTTCAAATTGGCTTTATCCCTCTAATGGAGTCACATTCTGGCACCCACCCTCCACCTGTGAAAGGATATTGTCTGCTCAAGTACTCAGGTGAATTTCTGTTGGCAATTGCTATAACATGTGCTTAAACGGAGCTTGGATTGCGACACTGCCATGCCTTATTCAGCGGTGCCTCTGAATCTTTCGTGAAGAGTTCATCGTCACCCAGCGTAGGCTTGGATGCCAGAAATGCATCTATTTTTCACGCTGTCGATATTTATTATTAGTGCTGTTACGGTCTCTAAATGTGGTTTGGTGGCCAGATCATTTGCCTCGAAGCCCACTTGCATACGAATTTTGGATGAGTTTGAGTCGTCAAATGATTTATTTTGAATTTTTCCCCAAAATTTTCGCTTTTAAAGTTGCATTCGTGTATGACTATGGTGCTGAAATCTTACTAACACTTATTTAGTGTCGGTTTTTTAGCATTAACGGCATGCTGTGAATGTGATATCACCGCAGTAAAATATGAGGATGTCCTTCATAGCGATGGCTGTCAGACCTGAAGAGGTTAACTGCCTCCAGGCTATCGGTCACAATTTAGTGGCAGTGGTGGTGGTGTCAGCCCATTCACTTACGCGCCTTTCCGTCAGAGTTATCAAACTTCATCGCCAAATTGTGAGGACTGTCAAGCAGCGCATTACGTATCGAATCAACTTTGTTTCAGTGATCTATGAATCATTCAAAAGTTGAAACCTGATATTCCTCGACTAATTCAGCATAATCATCCGAATGAACCGGTCAATTGCTTTGATGCGACTGTGGACGTCGTTCACTTTTTCCTACCTTGTGATACTAGTCCGATCTTTGGGTGCAATACCAATTACCGGAGCCAATAAAACCTCACTTTGGATGTAAGTGACTTACTTGCTTGAAGTAAACTCGTGCTTAAATCAACTTAAGCACAAGTTTGATCTGCGGTCTTCATAGCGTCAAAATTACACTTAATTTTTATCATGTTAAATGAATTAAACTGGTGTATATTGCTTAACCTTGATGAGCTTGGTTGTCTCGACACAGTTCTGTTGGTTTTCTCGTGTTTCTAAACCACTATCGCTTGGTTATGCCTTAGTTCAACCAAATTTTTATTTGATGCATACCTACAAAGTAGGCTCCATTTCTATTTTCATAGTTTTACTGCATACTTATACGACATTTAGTTTCTCGAATGTGACAGGTAATGGATATGTGAAGAGGAGTTCGCAACGGGATGTGTTTCTTTTGGATTACGCGTTCTGACTCCTCCATAACCGCCTAGACCCCAACTGTAAGCCCTAGTGCTTCTTCCATAAAACTCCAGATTAAGCGTACACTCAGCTCTTGGGCGAAATGGCATTTAAGAAAAGTTGAAGAGAATTAGAAATTTATGCACGTCTGAGAAGAGCCATAACCGGTGGGTCAGTGTGTTACGTCACTGTATTGTTTTAAGACATTGAAATTTAAAATCTAAAGTTTGTATTTGTTTCGTGGAAAAAATGGTTATAAATTTGTTTTTTTTCAGACGTCTATTTTCTCATTATTTTGTTGTACCCTCACAATAAATGACCACCTACCTGGAATTGCAGCCATAAATTTAAGTAACTTCGTCTGTAATCCATTTTAGGCGTAAAATTCACACTTTCTCCGATACAAATGCGAAACCAATTGTCAGTGCTCATGCCATCCTGCTGCTCTTTCGGATGTGGAGTGTTTTATATTCACTTTAGTCGTAAATTAGTTCCAGTCGGTATTGATAGTAGAACCGATATGAAAATGCCCGTAGGGAGTAACTAGAGCGTTAGTTATCAGTACGCCAGACATGAGCTTTACCTTCCCTTCTCACAAAGACATCTACCTGCAAAAGTTTAATTGCCTATCGCTTCTAGTGTTCAGGTCAGTGTTTATTCTCCGGAGAAAAACTCATTTAAGTGTTTACTATCTTTAGTGGCTAAGCACTATTACATGACCATGAAGTTTTCCACTTTTCGGGTACGCTTATTAGTACTGTGTCAACTATCTTTATTCTCCTTCCCAGCCACCTCTTGGCTTCCTTCCTACAATTTGTCGAGAGCACTTCATTTTTGAAGTAATCTGTTCTGTTAATGGTTGCCTTCTTTGCTCGCATTAACTCTCCGATGGTAAAAATAATGTTTTCTAGCCTTTGATCCCATTCGTCGTTTTCTGAAAGTAGCGTCGACGCTCGAAGTATGAAGCATAGAAACACTGACAAGGTGCCTATAGGATTAAGCTGGCGGTTTTTTGTACGTGTTCAGGCATGCAAACTTGCCACTTCAAGGGGACTATTCTTTTGACAAGCATTTCGGTTTTTATGTAATGGCGACGTTACCTCTTATGCGGCATTTCCTATTGCGCTCAGACGTAGTCCATATTTTAGTTTTTGACACTAAAAATGCATCCAGTTGGTATGGTGAATTTGCATTATCCTGTTCTTAATCTACTAGATAGACACGGAAAATGCTGTGAAATTCATGTTCATGTAACCGCACGAGTCGAGGAGTCATGGGAGTTTTTGCAGCATTCCACGGTTGCTCGGGCGTGCTCCACCGATCAGAGTTTTTTTGCATTTTGTCGATTGTTGGGTTGTGAATGCAATTTAGTCTGTGTCAGAGTGGAATAGGAATACCTCGTATTTAACCACACGCTTAGGTGCCTCCTCTTTCTGCAGGAAAAAGGTTTCCGGAGTTGTATGGGATTGGCAAAATGTCTCCTGCTAATAAAGCACTTGATTTCATTTAACCAGTGCGTTGTAACATTTGCATTTGAAATATGGTTGCGAAAATTCTTTCTGCACATCTAAGGTTCATGCAACAAGTTATTTTGCAGTTAACTACAGTTAAGTGCATCACAATTATTCACTTCGCATAATTCATTGCAAAATCACACATGGTTAAATTGGGTTTGTTCTTTGCCTTCAAGCGATTTCAGTTTTGAATTATGTTTTAACCTTACGACGGCCATCATAGGGTCTCCTTCTGCGTAAATACCATGAAAACACTTCTAAGTCCAGTTTGTGTTTCATTCCTTTTGAAACTGGAGCGAGATAATAATTTAAATGACGCCTTTCATGAAAGCATTGGTCAGCGATTTCTGAATGATTCAGTCTAATTTGCGCAGTTCTCCGGTGCCATTGTTAAGCTCTTTCCATTTGCCTAAATTGTGGGTTTCTTCCTCGAACCTCCTCCTACCGGTAATGAATTTTGTTGAGTCTGCCTGAACGTTCCACTGGGTTCAAGGCTTATGTACGATGGAAATTGGTGTAAGGACAAGCTTCTTCTTAATTTTCTGAAGAGAATCGATGTAAAGTGACTGGTCTAAGTAATGATTCACTAAAGTGTTGTTATTCTTCCTTTCATATCCTAGGTATACCTTACTAGCCTACCCAGCGTCCTTTATTAAATAGCCACTAATTTATGTTTAGTAGGTTATTTCGTGGTATTTGCGTTCATAGAGCCGTTTTCAGCATTCCTACCACTAAAAGTATTCGTTTACCGTTACAATTACTTGTACTACTGCATTCCACTTTACTCCGGTCTCCATTGCTTAGATCATGGGAGTTAATCTTCTGCTTTCGCACTATTAATTTTCACAAAATATGAACGCATTCAAAGTAGGGTCCATTGACCGAAAATTTTGGTCAAATTACACCGAATGTGACCTAAAATGGCAATGACACTGCCTCTTCCAGGTGCATTCCAAGGCTCAACCTCAAGGCAACGATCTTTCCTTGACCGAGAGATCAGTTTTATATTTAATGCGAAAGCAGTGTGTTATGTTTTAACGTTGATCACACAGTTTTCTATCCCAAGGTACCTATTTCACACTACTGCATAGCATCTGAATTGGATTTTTGAGGTCTTCGTAAGGGATAGGAAGTATTTTGTTCAGCATTATTTCTGTATGCTAGGCCTGCCATCAAAAATAAGACCGTACACCGCTCAGTAAAACTGGCTTACAAATTATGCATCCGCAATTAGTACTTTATTGAGGCGACGCCTTATCCGACTCCGTTCTGGCATGTGCCAACAACCAGACGGGAAAAAGGGTCTCCAACCAAACATTTTGGCGTCAACCAACACAAAAAAGCTACTGGATGCAGCATGGTGTGTGGCGTACGCTCAGACAGATTTTTATGCCTTTTTTGATGAGGCAATTTTCTACTCCGATAAATCATTTATGGCACTTGCTGACCAGCATTCAATAGTTCCACTTCGGCTTTCTCTCCTCCGCATTGTCAAAGTAGGAGTGATTGGATTTTTCCATTGGATGCGTGGGCGGTGGGGTTTGCAGGTGTATTGGCACAACCTGTCACTGCTTTTGAAGAGTGGGTGAGGTATATCACGATTCCGCCTATCGGGTTTTTTTGCATTAAGACTAAGCGCCACTCCTCAAGTTCCCACAAACGTTGACTTTCGGATCGAAAGTATGGTGTTTAGATGAGAACACTCATTCCAAGCCCTAAACATATGCGGTAGTATAATTAAGGAAAAAATGCCAAAAATTAGAGCAATGAGTTATTATTTAGAGATTTGTAACACAGCCTCACTGTGTTTATTAATATGCTGTCGAGTCATTAAGTCTCAAATTCTCCATTTATAACTGCGCTTGTGCAGAGTACCCGCCCATATTTAACCAGACCTTGTTGCTTTATTTAGAAACTCCGTTGTTATCGAACCTAGAAAACGGAGGCCGAGCTTTGTCGCGATGTCGGGCATCCCCGTTTTCTTCACACCGCGACAGCAGTTTACAGTGGCTCATTTCGCCACTCAAATCTAGCGTTCAATTTCTAGTCCTTTGTCTGTCCAAAAATTGGCTAACATTTGCTCCACTACAGAAAGCGAGGTTTTTCTGTAATAATACTATTTTACGTTGGAAACCGAGAGGGGGCGAAGCCTTTGCATATGTTTTCATCTGAGGCTGTACTTTAGTTGTCTACAAATTGTGCCAAGTAACGAAAGGAGTTTGAAAGTCTAAGGTGATAAATTTAAAATTATTTAAGTCAATAAATATGACCAATACAGTAGTTTTCAGGCTTATTGCAAAGCTGTCAATTATCCATCTCGTCCATGCTTTAGGTACTGTATCAGAATTGATGCCCGTGCGATTGTTTGACGCATTCTCCAAGTTCGACGGAATTGATCGTTGGCCTCTGATGAGCGTTCAATTTTGGGGGGAACCCTCTGCAGGTGAATGGAAGATAATGATTGACAACAAGGAGGGGTTCAATCAACTATCCTCGTGGAAGAAACAGCAAGAGGCCTTCGAAAAATCGGCTGGCCAGTGGGACTCTGTTCACATGGTGGCCTATGGAACTGAATCATTTCCAATTCGCCTTAAACCTCCCAGCAAGGACAGACAGCCTCCCAAGGTTCGTGTTTTATTAGGGGTGCTTTTTTTCGCAAAATTTAAATAAGATAGGCTTAAGCTTCAATTAGTTTTGAATAATTTAGTAGTCATTAAAATCATGCAGATATACAAAAATTCAGATCTAAGGTTTTGAATAATGCACCATTTTTTATGGGTCTGCTTTTGTGATTTTGGAAGAAGTAGATTACTTGACTATTCGTTACTATGTGAGCAAAATTTACGGTTTCAATTGGACACGATTTCTGTGTACTTACACGTGGCGTTTTGGTCTGTCTGGTGCTCTGAAGCGTGAATTGAAAAGTCAGGAATTCGGCAGTCAAGTTACAATAACTGCTCGACTCAACTCATTTACTGCTTCTAAGACGTCTTTCTAGCAGTTGAGGAAAGGAAAAGTGCATTCTTTGAAAGATGGGCCTACTGTACTTGACGGTAGTTTTTAGAAGTGTTCCCTCTCAAAGTAGTACAAAATGCCAACTTTACTGGCACAGAAATCTCGTAGGCATTCGTGTGTACTTTGTAGGATAAGGGTAGGTCATTTCTAACTATACCTTGATAAAAATCGTTTGTAGAGGAGGGGAGTTATCCTAGAATTCGTCTACTAAATACCATACTTTGGAGTTAGTACAGGCACAACCTCCAGCAGTCTTGTGTAATGACTGAGTCTCAATTAATTCTTCGGATGAAGGTGCGAATACTGCGGAGTAAATTTGAATGTTCGCTGAATGACCAGTTTGTTCTTTTTAACATTTAGCCGTGGTTTGACCGATTTGCTCAGTATGTCGTCTCTGACGCCGAGATGTCGCCCACTGGATACACGGTATGCACTTATTACTTGTTTATAATTATCTGGTAAATACGTCGATTTCTTTCGCAATGCATCAGTTTTGTCCCATTATGTATTACTCAAAAAAGCTTATTCCTTAATTAGTTTTTGCATCCATTTCTCCCAATCACCGTTTGCATACGATTAACTAAGTCTAAAATGCTTCAATGGCGAATTATATTCTTACCTCACTTCTTCAATTTGCCCCCAACGTTTTCATGGCTGTTGAATTTTCATCCTATTTAGTGCAGCTGATTTTCATGCAATTTCTGTTTTCTTCCATCATGTGTCATTCTCGGTGCAGCCCCAAATTAAAGACCTGTTTACAAGAAGAATGCGGTACACGGGAAATGGTGTACCTAATGAATATCACTACTTTCTAAAACTTAGTTAATTGTTTTTGGACCGAATTCCTTCAGTGTCGAGATGCACATCGACTGGCTCTGCTCTCCAGTCTGTTAATTATTTAGGGCCGTGCGAGCCATTCGAGACTGGCTAGTGGTCAACTACTGCAATCGCCGTATTTTTTCAGCCACCAACTCCAGAATGCACTGGAAGTGCCTACGTTGGGATTAAGGCGGCCATTATAAAACCGCAGTGTCATTTCTAAGTCCTTCAGTTTTGAAGTTTGAAGTCTATCGTATTTCCTGCACAATTTCATTGTAACTTGCACTTAATGTGTATTCGCAATGATGTTCTGTTATGTTTGGGAGATTTTGGAAGTGTATTTTTTTCGTTACTTTTGTGTACCTCTCCTTTAGTGTCACAGTCAATGCGCCACAAATGAGTGCTGGGGACCTTCAGCAAACCAGTGTTTGAAGGGCTGCAAAAGCTACGTTACTGAAAGCGGGTGAGAGTTTTTAACTTTATCTGCACGAAGCAAGACCTGTTGCTCACTGATGAGTAGATTGAGTGCACGTTTTTAGAGGCTTCTGTGTATTTTTTTAGCTTTCCTATGCACATGGGTGGAGCATAAAATAACTTTGATGCAATTGCTAATTATTCATTGATAGAGTCAGCTTTGTTCAGTTCTTCACTCATGACCGATAGGAGCATTCGTTTCTCGACATTGTTTGATTTTGGGCAGTTTTATGGCTAAAGATCTCTTCTTTTTGTGTAAATTTATTTTCCTGCGTTTACCAAAGTGCTTCAGGGTCTCAATACTGTTTTAAAAAGGCTAAGAAGTCCATCATTACCTGATCGGTAGTTTTGGTCGTGATGGTGATATTGTTGCATGAGGTTCTTACGTTTTTTTGGTAAGAAGTTTGCTGAATAGTTTCTTTTTTTTCAATTGGTGGAAGAGGAAAGTTCTTACCTGCATCCTTTTCTCTAAAAATACCGTGGTGACTGTCTAGAGTGGCTACCTTATCAACAGAACCTCGGATTCGTGGTAGAAAAAGTGTTTTTGAGGCAGTACTTCGGACTTTCTTCCCTGCAGATCGGCAAATATTAGTTGCATATTTAAGTGTCCTGTGTGGAAGTGTAAAGCAGATTAGCTCTACCCGAAACCTGCTCTGCTACTTTCGAATATTCTCATTTTATCTTAAAATGCCAACCTCATCTTTTCAAATGTATACTTTTTGTTATACCAAAACTATTTGTGCGGTAGAACTTCTCCAAAACACTATTGGTGGTGTACATTTTTCGCACCATTTTCTGGCCAATTTTTAAAACAAATACAAAACGGAAAGTATGGTTTTGATCAGCCGTGGTTGGAAAAAAAGTGTTCACCGGTGTTAGTGTCTCACTAATGATAACGCCAATTGGCATTTCTCCGGATCCCTGGACATCTCACTTAAATGTGAGGGGAATGAGGGCAGACGCCTGCGAAATCTCATCATGTTTAGTGGAAAAAAGGCGACTTTTTGCCTAGTCAAAATTTATAGAATCAGGATAAACTTCCACGCTATATTCTTCTCTTATTTTCTAAAAGAGGAATGAAACCCTCTTCATGACTTTTGGGCTTTTTGATTAAATTCACTTATAGCAAAAGGGAATGTGTTACTGTTTTATGTGGAGAAGGAAATGCGAAAATTTATGCGCATTTGATAGCCCAAATTGGGATGCGAGATTTCTGCACTGCAAAGTGGTTCTAATGGAGGACCACAAAGTGCATTAAGTTAGCATTTCGCAATCCACGCGAATCTGATGCTCTGAGGGACTCCTATAAATTTGTAAAAGCTTATTGTTTGAGTAAATTACGCATTTTTAAGCTTTCATCAGGAACTTGCTAGTAAATTGCATGCTTTTTGAGCCTTACCATCATTCCAGCGAGTGATGTGGCCTGCAACCTTCATGTGTATGTACACATACTGCTTTATTGACGTTTCGACGTGTCGACTGCATCTCGCAATGCCCTTTACCATAACAATCGCACGGAATGGCTAAACCCACTTTTAATAGCATCAGCATAAGATTGCGGTCTTTGGTCGTTCCGCACCAGCTACTCAAACGTCAACCTATTTTTTTGCGAAATCAGGGGCCACCATGGCAAAGCATTTGAACTCTGAAAGTGCCTTGCTTTCTTTAAAATGCATCCAATTGGCAAACTTTTCCGTAACTACTTAAGAACTAAGGTACCAAAAGCTCAGTTGGTTATTTGTTAACTTGGTCGGATCCTTCTTAGAACGAAAAGCATCAGCGAAAACGCTGCAGCCTGAGGTATTCATTGTCATAGGGGACATTTGAAGTGCATGGGTTAGTAGGCCGTGAAATTCTGCCCTACTTTTTCATCCTGTTGTACTCGAAAACTTGCTTTATCGAGTTTAATGTAAACACCGAGTAGGTTGACATAGTGAATGTTTTGTGCAAAAAAGTTAACTAATATTGAGGTAAGCGTCTATTCCCAACCGTCTTTCCTCCATTTTTTATGGGGTGTCAACATTATCGCCTTAATCGTTTTTAATTTTTGGGTAACAGTGATGATCGCATAGCGGTGGTTGGAGCTAGTAGTGTGATTTTAGGGCCAATATTTTTTCCATAAACCTTACCCTTGGATGGTTTTCCTCGTTAGGCAATGTGTGGCAGAATGTCCGATGGGCACGACGGCGTTGATAAGCGCAATAGTGGGTGATCTGCGCGCTCAGTCCTATTCGACTACGGCGGGGAGGACCGAGCTGCGCTGCGAGCGCTGCTTCTCGGCGTGTGCGGAGTGTCTGCGACCCTACTCCGCACATAGCTGCACCGCTTGCTCAGGTGACTCCTACCTCGCTCCCTTCCTTAGTCCCACCGAAGCTCCGATTCCTCTCAACTCCAGAGTCGCTCGCCTCCTCGACTCTATCACTATCGCCCGTGGCGACCGACTGCTTGTCGGCTCCTGTGTCTCTCGTTGTCCTAGTGGCTACTTTGCTAACGAAACTAGCAAGGTTTGTGAGCAGTAAGTCATTGTTGTGTTAGTTAAACTAGAAAAGCATGTTTTACTTAAACATTACTGCCCAGATGGAACTCATATTGGTGCTGTAACCTAAAAGCTTTATCTTTATCTACCGGTGAATTCGTCTGAGGATTGAACTCGATGCTTTTCAAAACTTTTGTCGGAACAACAATTAACTGTCAGTTCGTCTTATTGCCTTGATATTCGAGCGAGTCTGAAAACCAACCAGACGTGTTTTTGCTTTTCCCATTTTTGCTAAATGGATTTTCATCTCAGTCAAAGTGATGTGTTTCAGGCCAAATTTTCAGCTTTTCAGCCCAGTTGTGTTGGCACAATTCTCTCCACTTTTCTCATGTAGACACTTTACTGATTCATTGACATGACAAATTTTTGCCATTTAAAGCACAGGTTTTGCGTATTGCAGCGGTTGCCGAGTCGCCTCTGCCAAGTAGCCTTGTTTCATAAAAGGATTTTGGGTAATTTTGAGCTCCACTTTGTTCATTCGAGACTTCATGAAAGACTCAGTTGAGAAAGGAAACGATGCGCTTTTAGTGGAGCTTAACATTTGTTGTTTACTGGCAGTATCATCACTTGAACGCAGTAATCACTCTGCCTTGTTTTATTCAGAAGTAAAAACTGCTTTTCATTGGAGTGATAACAAATCCATTTGAACATTCAGAGAGCTTTCAAATTCCATGTCTGAAATTGAGCTGACGCCAAAAGAGATGGTAAATTGGATCTCACATATTGAAAAGCTGTTGTGTAGAAAACTGAAATTGTGCGGTCGTCACTTTAATGCATTTACCATCTAATCCGCGCAGCTTTGAATGGCAACAATATTTTACAAAAATTGCATATTTATAGCACTGTAAATGTGTTATTTTACTTTTATAACTTTGGTGATACGCAAATATTTTTTTGGCACTCTTCATCATATTTGAATCTTTTCTATTCTCTGAAGCATTCAATTGGCTGTTTGTTTAATAAAAATGAAAAGTATCTGAGCGTGGCAGCCCTTATTTAGCTCTTGAACATTCCCACTTCAAAGCATACTGAATCGTCCAATTTGTAACTCTTGCCCTTTTTCTGCGGTTCATATTTGTTGCTGATCAAGAAATGTTGCGTAGCTTCTGCTGTGGTCAGGAGCTCCCAAAATGATTTAATTGCATGCTGGGTTAGAAAGTGTGCACCACGTTTTTTATTCATTTATTTCGCTTCACTGCACTCCCAGCCGAATTAAAATGTCCTTACCAGTCCCCTCCCCAGAGCCTCCACGACTCGTTGCGAATCCCGTTTCGCTACTGTAATAAAAAATCCGACTTAGATAAATCATTTAGCCTTCGGTCATGCGAACTGGAGCTCTTGTTATTTAAGTTGAATCCGGTGGCTTAATCGACATCCACAGGTGCTGTCGATTTTTGTGCACAAATGCCTCTTATGAGGTCACACTGTGACTTGTTGTCATTGTCTCACTTTAGCTGTCTAACTTATGGAAAAAAACTGCCTGAATATTTCAAGTCATCATGGGAAAATTTAGAAGTGTAAACTTTTATTTGTGTGCGGAGGATTTCGCTTTATTTTAAAGTTTAATGTCGGCATATAAAATTGAAGATTTAGTCGTGGGAGTGAATGACTGCAAACACTAAATTGTTTTGCTACAACTGAACGAAACCTTGTAGGACTAAGGTGAGGTCGGCGGATGGTTGGTTAATTTTACTGGCGATCAGCCTGATGTGACCAGAGCGGAAAGAAGGATTTGCCTTGGTTCCTAGTTGCAGAAATCGTTTTAAATGGTCTTGTCTGTTTTGTTTAGCAAAAAGTCGTTTCTTTGCAGCTGTGCGGAAAACTGCGCGAAGTACTCGGGACCGGGAGCTGATGCCTGTCAGAAGTGCGCCAAAAATTACCGTGTTGACACCGCGGAACCGCATCGGTGTCCCAAAGGTGAGTCAAACCACAATCAGTGGGAGACTTGAGAATCTAAAAGGAAATTACGCGTGAACCTGGATTGATCAACAGGATGGTGCTTTTCACGCCGTAGTCCTTCACGGTTTTGTGACAAATTAAGAAATGTGGCCTGGGCAGAGTGCATTTTACTACAAAAATCCGAGTCACGACAACGTAGTCTATAAATTGAAATTGGTACACACACAAGCCTCAAGTTTTAATCAACGTTACAAAGTAAAGGGAAACGCCTTTCTACTCCCATGCGTTTCATTTCCAGAGAATGAGTTATTCAATGAAATGAGTTATTTTAACACTCCCCTGAGTGTCGTGCGTGTGAAGGACTCCGGGTCTTCCCCAAAGCCAAATCAAGTCATAGTAATATGAAAGGGCATAGGTTATTAAAACACAGAAATGCTAGAAGCGTATCAGCTTGGCTTTAGAGACTGAACAGGCTGTGTAGTTAAACGCAGTCAAATCAAATATTAAGCCACTGTCCATAAGTACGGAATATTCATAGCTAACTAGCTCTACATCTCGTCATTCCATGACTCACCATGGACATTGAGAATTTATTATGCGTAAATAGCCAAAGTTCACGCCACTTCGGGAATGGAGTGCGGAGCTAAGAGCTCAAACACGACTGCTCTTGTGGATCCCACTCAACGGTGTCAGGAAACAAAGTTTGTGCGCACATCCCTATTGTGTTTACATCTTTGGACGATTCAATACTGCTGGCAGAGAGACGTTCACTTTGTCTTGAGACATTAGATCTTCCTTCCAAAAAATGCTTTAAAATGACAATCCTTTGATTAAGTCTAACCGAATTAGGCGAACACTCCCGTTGAAGTCGCGCCGTCCAGTCTCCAGAGCGACTACTAAGTCGTTTGTCCTCTTTTCATGAAACAGGAAATAGTTGTTATGCTATTTTTTTTTGCAAAGCAAGATGCTATGAGAGCACACAAAACTGCCTAAGGCTGGGTGCTTTGCGAACAGACCTGTAGAAAACACGAACGGGTTTATGTTAGTTTGTTATTCTAGTTTTGTTTTTGGGAGGTTTTAATTACTTCTTTTTACTTTTTTCCTCCCCCCTATTTTCGCCACCTATTAAGCGAAGTGAATGAATCCCGAGGCTCTTAGTTTTTGTTACTACTTTTGCGTGGCTCTTAATTTATTAAATCAGATGCTTTTGGTAGGGTTTTTAGTAGTGCTCATGGATTTTTTAATGCAACTTGTAACGCTGCCTGGCATCCTTCTTTCTGCAGCCTCCAGTTGTCGGAGCACATTACGCTGCGTGAGTCTTACGCTATGGAGGCGGTTTTGTTCCTGGTTCTTCTTAACGAAGATTGCTTGTTTACTATGTATTTGTGCATCTAGCTTGGGCGATCATTTTGTGATTTCTTCAAGGGAAATATCGCTTCCAGGCAGATCTTGGCCCAATGCACTAACTTCTACCATCGCAACACGGGGCTACAGTTTGAGGAAACTTTTCACCCTCTTCCTCAGACTTTTTTTGCGTCGCAGCCTCCATAGTCCTTAAATTCACTATTTGCTGTCAGCACTGCATTTCGTTCATTTCAGCAAAAAATTGCGAGTTAGACTTTTGCATACTTTCCCTTCATACAAATTCGTTCATATTAACAAGTTATCACGAAAACTAATTTATTTATGACCAGAAGGATGTGAAGCGTTCATTTGGACAGCTGCTAATTTTGAGGTTGTCGACTCAATTAAGTTATCGTGGAATAACATACGAGTGAGACTCCTCAAGCCGTGGTAACTTTCCTGCGTCCAAAATGCAAGGGGCACCTTTCAAGCGTGTCTATCAATGCAATTAGGTAAACTCATGTTCCTTCGAACATTGTAGTAATGATTTAAAGTCATTAGACGCTATTTTGGCGTGTAAATGACAATAGAGCAATATTATTGGGATTTACCTCCTATTTAGTATCTATGACTTATCAAAAAATATGAATTCAGTTCACTGCCCTCCTTATCCGCAGACTTTAATGCATTTGCTTTTGTGAGTGTTCCTTTATTTTTAGAAACATGAACAGCATGACTTTCTATTTTTAAACTTATCCCTACCATTAGTTTGCGAGAATGTCAAAGCGGTTGCAGCAAAAGAAGTCCACGTGTTTACAAACCTGTTACCTTTTTCCAGTCTTCGGGCATCGCTAAGGTGATCTGGGCCAAGTAAAATAACATGCTTGATCTTTGAAAATTAAACATTGCCCGTGTAACATCAAGTCACCTTTTTTTCTTTCTTCCACACCTTCCCTTATCGCAGCGAGGAACTGCAGTTTGGGTCCTTAATTTATTTCAGGTAGCTTCTTAAAAGGAAATATCTGCGTACCCTGCGTTACTGGCTGCAACGTCGACTCCTGCTCGGAGCACGGGCTTTGCACGTACTGCGACACAGAGCATCGGTGAGCTTTTGATGCACTGCTCCTCAAAACGATTTAATGTTTATGTCTGCAATTTAAAAAAAAACGACCGCCTAACAGTTGTCATAGATGGACTCTATCATTGTTTTTAAATGCTATAATACTGGAAATAGAAAATTGGTTACTTTATGGGTTCGAGTAACTTCTTCGCAACGCATTGACTTCTATCCGACTTGACACCGGTGGCTTACTTGAAAGCCATACTCATTACTGTGCTTCTTCAGGCAGTCAATTTGACACCAACCTGTTGAGTATTTTCCAACTGGTGTACTTTTACTTCGATTTGTGCTTAAACACATAAACAAGTTTCTGCTTAACTCTGTTATTTTGGATGCGAAATTGACACCCTTTAAAATTTATTGCAGGCCAGAGGTTGTGGATGTTTGCCACAGGTTTATTGCTGTCTCTTAAAAATAGTTTAGTTCCGTGCATCCTCTTCACTCAGCAGCCTATTTAATTGATGATTTAATAGAAATGCACAGATCACCTCAAAGCAAGATTCTGTCTTGCGGACTCTTTTCATGAGTAGTACATAAATTGTAAGCAGAAATTACGGACCAGGGTTTGAGGTCATTGTAAAATGGGAACACACAGGCAAGCTGATGACAGCTAAGCACAATGCATCGCTGTTCCAAAAGTCAAGAAAAACGTTGCCTTGTAGTCTGCTCCGCGGTTTCTGGTCACGCAGATTACCGCCAGCGCATATTCGGGTTTCTACAATGGCCCCGTATTTACGTCCTTGGGGTTAGGTGTCCCCACTTTTCACACCACCTTAGATCGCAAAATACTTATTTTCGTTTGATTAGGAATATGGAACGGAATTTTCATCTCTTGACGTCAAGTTGTATGAATGAGGTGGATTTTCTTGCGATGCCTCTAAGTTCAATTTTTACTTAATTAGTATTATGGGAATGGCTTATGTAAGTCTTCGCCTTTTAATTCACTGTCTGCATTGGTATTTCGGTGTTTGCATTGTTTACTGGTTTTAATTTCGTTTGTGCGTTCAGAGCGTATTGATATCTTGCCCCGAGAATCTCCTCACACCGTTAATGGTGTTTACCTTTTTCACTCACATTTTCTGAATTTATCACCATAGTATCGACTTCTTGTACGTAAACATTTGCCTTGTTAAGCTACTGGGGCCAAACTTGAACACAGCTTTTGAAATAGCATGATGGGTTTCCGTCTTTTTTTTGTACGGTCTAGAATACGGAGCACAGCTTTCTGAGATGTCTAGTCTCGTAATCTTTCAGCAGCGCAACCTAGCGTCAAGCATGGGTGTGTTAAATTGCCTAAAAAGTCTCTGCCTTTGGCTCAAACAACCGCTCGGTGAGAGTTATTTTGGCATACCATCGATACAAAAAAGCCATAATACTCTCCATCTTCGCCTCAACTATTCACCTTGATTAAAAAGCATGTCGATAATGGTAAATTTAGTTTGCAAAGGAACGACGTTTTTTGGTTCGATTCAAGCTTGTTTGATAAGGAGCTCTGTCATTCTCATCAGCGGTTGTTCTTTTTGTGTGCGGGAGTCGTTTTCCCTTGGAAATTTCCAGTGGTCTTCCTATTGCGATAATGCAATGCATTGTGCGGAATTCCTGACTGACCAAGTTGTTGATGAGTAGCTTTGTTATTCTAATTTCCGTCGTTAAATGGCAACGGTAGACACCTCTTTACTTGGAACACTTGTGCATGGAATTTTCATGATCTTCTTCACTATTCCGGTATCACCGTATCCGCGGTAACAACTGCAAATCCTGAGATCATAAGGTCCCGATGGTCTTATGCGATGCCAATCTAATCTAAGCCTTCCGCTTATTTCCACTGTGATAAAAGATTTTTTTGCAGGAGATAAATGGCCTCAAAGCATACTTGAATGTTGGCAGCCATTTACTATGATTAGGAAATTGATGCAGACAAATTGAAAGGCTATTTCTTTCCCTTTGTAAATCCTGACCACTTCTAGCGAAAACCGGATGCTGCTGAACGTTTACTAACATGCAAGGATTGTGTTATTTGTGTCTTCTAGTTTCATGCATGAGGGCAGATGCGAGAAATTCTGCCCGATGGGCTTCTTTCCAGCCTTCCAACTGCATCAGTCCGGTCTCTACGAGACGAAGACGATGCTGACTGTGGACGTTGCCGAGAGCGTGTGGATGTGCGCACCCTGTCCGCCGGGCTGCGCGAGTTGCTCCCCTTCGGCTCGACGCCTTCAAGGCTTCGTGGTGCCGCACTGCAACATCTGCCAAAAAGGCCTCAATCTCGAGCATGACTCCGGTCTTTGCAAATCTCCTTGCCCTATTGGGTTGGTGAACCCCATTCTTTTTATCTTTCCTCCTCTTGCATCCTATTGTATTCTGGCCCAACTTTCATAGCTTGATTGAGTCAGTAGAACAAAACCTAGTAAGAGGCAAAAATTAAGTGTCTGGCTTCTAGACTCAGTGGAATTTGAGACGTTAAAAGTATAATCTAGTTATCTACGACACTTTCTGATGTAGTTGTTTAGCATGCAAAGCCAGAGTCACTTAAATTTGGAATAGGGGATTGGGTGAACAATGAGGCTCTTTTCAAGCGCTTACCAGATGTGGTTCCTCCGAAGGCTCTCAACTCAGGCCGAGAAAGCTCTTACGCTAGTAAAACCTCCCCTCGGATTCGCATTAGTATATTATCGTCCTCTCGATCGCCAGCTCCTAATTCTGTTAAGGAAGGTTGCCACCTTCTATCCAACAATCCACCCATCTCCACTCCTGTTTGATATTCACATTTAGCCACTTACCAGAAAGGTGTATACGGCCAGGGCGATTGTTTTTAGAATAGCTTTTGTACTTGTTGGTGGAGGCAACTTTAGTTCCCAGCATTCGATAACACTTTACCGTAAATATTTTCCATTTAATTGCTACTGCCAATTTGAAGAGTTGTCCGAGAATGGTGCAAAGGGCGTTTTATCCGTATTCTTGTATCGAGTTGACAAAGTGTAAAAAAGGTAGCTGCGATATTCACGTCATAAAACTCACCCAGTTAATTATTGCAAAAGCACATTGTCTGGAGGGTTTTATTGCCACGATTATTAATTGCTAAATCTATTCAATTTTGAAACATAAGTGTAAAAACTCGTTTCAGTTATGAGCATATCGTCCTACAGATACATAGTCAATCTTTATACCTGATGATTTGGGTGTCAAATTACTTTATCTTCTGGCTTAATTGGTCTCGATTCCAAAGCACCTTTGTCTTCAACATGAAAATGCATCCTCAAACTTTTGAGTCTATAGCTGTAAATTATTGCAATAAACTCTTATACAGTCGTGTTCACGACATATGATCTCATCTGTGGGCCACAATTTGATGCCATATAATCTCAATTTATCCTAATGTTGTGCACCTGCTTATAATCTAGTGTGATCGCGAGCAGACATTCCACTCGGGCAGTATAATTCGCACTTTTCTCCGTTCGACGTGTTTTCAGCTTCCTCATAATTCGTTGGTGAGGCTTAAAATCAATTATTTTCCTTCCTTCAACAGCACCTATGGTAAAAACTGTTCTCGAACCTGCCACCACATGTGTTTGACTTGCCTTGACGAAATGGACTCGTGTCTTCAATGTTCTTCGGGTGCTTATTTAGCCTATGGAGAACACCAGCTCAATCCCTTGACTGTCTTTACAAACGATAAACTCATTGGTTATGGCTGTGTTAATTTCTGTCCAGAGGCGGCCTACGCAGCGCGAATCGACGAGGAACTAATCTGTCTCCCTTGTCCTCCATTATGCAAGTCCTGCGCTGGTAAATTCTTAGTTACTTAAAAAATATTAGTAAAGCGACTTTATTGGTAATTCATCTGCTCCCCTTCACTTAGCCCCAGATAAGTGCACGCGATGCGAGGAGGGATACGCTCTAAATAAACGTAATGGAAAGTGTGAGCCGGTACTTCTGTGTCCTCAGGAAACATACTTTGACAACAATGATCAGGTGAGTGGTCAGTCTGCTACTGGTCTCTTAAGTATAATGTCCACCGCAATTTGGCTGACAAAAACGAATCTATCGTGACCCTAGAAATGCAAACCTTGCCACCCCTCGTGTGTCCGCTGTCGAGGCCCGGGAGCCTCAGACTGTTTGGAGTGCCCTCGATCGGGTGCCTCGCCTGCTTGCTTGGAGCCGCCCCCACCAATCAGGACGGCACACGCCAACCAGGAACCCTCATCAGAGTCCTCTGTCGGGACCTGCTATCCCTGCTGTCATGTCGCTCGCATTCTTGACTCCCAACCGCCCTCTGACTGTCTCTTCTGCCTGCCCACCGAAGGCAAGCTCTCTAAACCGATAGCAGTTAATTTTTTTCTACACCATTTTGATGCTTCTCAGTAGGCTGGATAAGTACTCGCATTTCAGTTAATTCCTGATACTATGTAGTGGTTAGGGAAATAAGGTTTTTTTTGCAATCTAGGCTCACCTAAGGAAGGTATGCGTGTGTACGAGCTCGTGAAGTCGCATTGCCAACCATCAGCACTGTCTCAATTTGTCTCTTCCTTACGAAGTCGGAGTGTTGTACACGTAAAGTTGCACACATGAGGGTCTGGGCATAAATTTTGGCCACCTGGTAACTGCTTATACAAGTGCAAGATTTTAGGTGCGTAAGTTTGCATGTGTGTGCGTGTGTACGCTTATCTATATGGGTTGATAATCCATCTGCCACACATATGCACACACACAGAACTGCCTCCCTGTGCGTGCTCGTGTGCTATGTCCACTTGTTTATTCACACACACACACACACACACAAAATACTGATGTATCTTGGATTTTGCACACTTTCTCGCTCCTGTGTGTGCGTGCGAATCCATTTTGTTTATCTTAACCGGTGCGCACGCGCACCCATGAACGGAGCGCAGAAGCCGTCGCCCATGACCGCCAACGGGGCCGTGATTGTGTGTGTGTGCGTGTGTGCTAGGAAAAGAAGCATTGTCGAGACAACCACTTCCCTCCCTCTTGTCCGGCACAATTGTCACCTCGCCAACTGGGTTCTTTTGCTAACGGGCCATCGAGTGTACTTTCGAGCGTTGTGAGCAATTGCACTAAGTGGTCTCACTCACCTACAGAAACAAGGTTAATAACATGTAAGAGTAATATTCTGTCTTAGACGTCCTGGAGACTGTTGTGGTGGTGATGCATCTTTCTTGAAAATCCGAGTAAAGCGATCGGTACCTAAGATTTGTGCCTCATTTTTGTAGGCCATTTCCTCTGCTAGATGTAAGCTGACATGATGCTGCCCAAATTATTAAAAAAATTAATTTGTCATATTTGTTCCCTCTGAAATGCCATCACACAATTGGCTGCTTAATCTTCGCGGCTATATGCATTGTTTATGATAATGAGAACGTAGCGCATGTCGGACACTGATTTTGAGCACAAAAGTATTTTTCTTAATTGGATTCAATAGCTTGACGCTTTCATCAACTTTGGTATAACTTTTGTAATTCAAAGTACGCTATAAATTGTATATTTTACACATGGAAATGGTTCGCTCATAATTGCAATACATTTGGCTCGACCGCCTGACGTTTATTTATTGTGCGGCATAGGGCAGAGTCCTCTTACGCTCGGGTAATAACAACTTGCACGACATTACCAAACGCCATTCTTTGTACCTGTTTACTTAGCCGCCAACCAATGATGCCCATTAGAAGCTCTTCCATTTGCCACTTTTACTCTGTACACTCAATACACCTGTGCTGCGTGAATCCGAGGCACCTTCATAAGTCGGTAACTCCATACTCACATATATAGGTCTTTAGGTATAATGAAAGGCTTGCAAATTAGTGCGAGAATGAGAACAGAGGCGCATGTTGAGTGGCCATGTTGCTGAAACACCGCGGATGACTAAGGTGTTTGCACACAAGCCCACAGTAAAGAGGCGTAAGCGAAGGAAGAGCGACCAAGGTGGTCGGCGGTGGGTCATCTTCGTTTGTCCGGTTGCCGGTCCTCCTACTGGCATTCGCTGCGTCCCATCATCGCTGTTTTCTTTGCTCGTGGCCTCGTTAGTCCACAAGGTCACACGCTCCGCAGGCTTTTCTTAAGCATTGGCGTTTTGTGCTGTAGTACAGCTCCCCTCTAAAATCTCTTCACTAATGGCGTTGCTGTCTTATAATTTGGAATATGAGTGATAATCTGAAGGCAAGTTTTAAAATTCGTTAAATTTACAAGTCAAAGCTGATTTCAGACCTCGCACAGGTAACTGTAGCAATTCCGTGCGATAACAATCCCTTATTTCTTTGAAGCCATTCTAAGGCCTACAGTTTTGCACACTTTTGTCCCGTATGGTTTTAGCTGGTCCTTCCATTTGCCTTTTCAGGTGCGATTCCATACATATCCTCTGTCTTGAGTGCTTCGTTTCCCCGCTGTATACCATAAACGTTAGATTTGTACTTATCACTAAACACTCTAAATGTCTTTTCTCCCAAATATCAAACTGCTATTCTGAGCCAGCATTAAAACTTTAAATGACTTTAGCGAGGTTAAGTCTGTTTTATGATGGGTTCAGCGTTAGCTTCCGACAGCGCATGTCACTGCAGTTGCTTCCATAGCTTGTTTTCGTCTCTCCTGAATATGGCACATCCTTTTCTTCAAAATGCAAACTTTCAACGGGAACCACATTTAAGTGGGCGAAGTTGTAGATGTCATTCTAGTCCCTACTTAAGGTGGTTTTTTTGTATCTACACAGCTATTCCACATGATACTTTCATTTTAATGCAACAATCATTGCGCTTTTATCCCTTCCTGACCAGTCACATGCTCTTCATGGGCTGCTATTGGTGGAGGCTTGGGGCTCTATGAGAACTACACCCTCCTCGAGGGCATAACCAATTCTTCACCGGAGGCGAATGGAAGCGGTTGGGCCTGGGTAAGAGCGGATCCTGTCCGTCTGAGCTTCTTCATCACGGCGATTCTCACTGTGGCAATTGCTCTGAGCTACCTCGTCTACCATGTGAGTTCACTTATGGAGACGGAATTTCAACAATAGCATGCCACACATGCAAACTCCTCTGCATTTCTCCCGTCAAGCTCACCACAAAGTACATCCGTAAGCAGCACATTCGCGATTACCACTCGCTGTTTCTGGGTCACGGACGCACTGGTTCGCGATTGTCACAACGGTGTCCTGATGCTGGGAGCTCACCCGTCATACATATTCAATCACCGGCGAACGGTCTGACCAATGGCCGAGTGCCAAACCAAAGAAGCAACGACCAATCTGATTATCATCACAATCAAAATAACCTGTTATCAAACGCTTCACACACAACAGGTAATCGGTTTCTTTCTATAGCTATTTCTCTCATTCAAGATCTTCCTTTACAGCAAACACGGCAGGAACCGTATTTGAGCTCCGAGTCCAGCACTTATTCTAGCAAAAAAGTGTAAATACCCCCCTCCCTTCTCATCTGTCAAGTCCTCTCGATCACTCCCAAAAAATGGGGCTACCTCAGAATCGAAACTCTTTCCGTTGACAATTTTATCATTTTCAGGGTAGGGCCGAAAAAAAATGAATGGCTGCTTTGTAGTAGGCAACGATCTACACACATTCATCACCCTGTGCCTTGATCTCTGTCATCTTGTATTTCTGACTGCTCTACTGATATTTCTATCAGTAATATAACACTGCACAATGGCAAGGATATCGGTCTCCCTTTTAGTGATCTTACCAATCCTTCACTTGCACTTACACACATTTGGGTTTCATATTTTTATATTTGTTTTTTGGGTCAGTGTTTATTAGAGAACTGGGGTTAAGAAATAAGCAGCAAAGCAATATTCTTTTGCCCATCCCCTATCCTTACCTTTTCTCCCCCCACTCTTAATCCTTGTAACTTCCCCCTGTATATGCCATATGTGTAGACGCATTCTCATGTGTTTGTTCTGTAGAACGCTTGAACTTTTTTTTGAAATTCCCTTAGACAATACTCAGTGCCTTTGGACGGTTTAATTTAATTGAGATGTGCAGAACGAATAAATGCAATCAGTTGCGCGTGTTACCTCCTCAAACGCGACGGGGAAGAGTGTGCTGGAACATATAATGGATGGGGTCCTTTGGTTGGGTTCGTGTTAAGTTTGTTTTTGAGTGCATTCTATTCCTTAACAAGATAATATTTAGCGATTTTGAGTGTTCTCTGTAGGCATTAGTTGGTCTTTAATTAGCATAGTTTGACCCTCTAATTTTGTCTACCGTGACTTTACATCCTTGAACTAAGTGTACACCCAGCTTTCGTTCTTCAATGTTAATGTATTTGATAATTTATCACATGTCTCTGAGGTTCAATGCGGGATTGTTTACAACAATTTGTTTACTTATGTACCCTCTGCTGGTCCAATTCAAGCTCATGCCGTTGTGGCGATGAAGCTGAGCTGAGGGGGTGTACCCCTTAACCTTAACCTTAACCGATCTGGGATAGTTTTCGTGATGCCGTCACGATTAGAACGTACGGATTCCCACGTGTTTAAGGCGGGGAAGGCGCCAATGTCTGTGAACAGAATTAGGTTTTTTTGTTGTCTGCAGGCCCTTAAACGTAAGAATTTCTCTGTAGCAATAAAATTAGAGGTGGTAGCGTCGTTCATCCCCAATTTCCGTGAAGTGCTTGTCTTTAAGGTATGCTTGCAAGGACGCATGGTTGGTGGTCTGCAATCAACTTTTTAGCTCCGCCAATTGTTTAGTTCATCATGCAAATTAACGTGGTGACTTGGAATTCACTCTGGTCCCTACCATCGAGACTGATTGTTTGATTGATTTCAAGGCAAACGCACAATTGAGTAGGATTTGCGCCACCAGATATGGAATAATGAGTTAATGGGATTGTCAGTTTAGCGCTGCTAAGCACTGTGCTTTTCCGAAATTTTGCGGAACAGCTTTCAAAGCAAGTCTGCATTTAAGTTGGCTAACCCAGTTTTTTTCACTCTGATTTAAGAAAGCCAGCGGAGATGCGACACCTTGTATTGAAACCAATATCTCAAACCGTTTGTAGGTACTTACTAAAATTTGTTAGCATGCACCTAAATCAACTGTTGACAAGCTGAGCACGTCGAATGCCATATTTATTTGTTTGCTTTGGTTAAATTGCAAGTTACTTCGGTGGAGTCTGTTGTCTCAACTTGAAACAGGCGCGTAAACAGCCGAGAGCCTGAGAGATTTTCAAACACGAGAGCAAGTGTTTAGCATAAATGCATCACTAGATCCTACTGTCACCTAGTTGCGCCGTCGAGCAAAATGCCCATGTTGGGCTGCTCCAAACGGGTAACTAGTAGTTGTTAGATGACCTACAGTCCCATTTGTACAGGCATTTTATTTGTGTTTCATGCAAGCATTGGGGGGGGTGGGAGGCGTAAGTTTGATCGAGGCAAATACCTCGAATATGGCTGGAAGAATGTGGTTTAAAGCTAGCCTTTTCGAGGCAAACGCCTGTGTGCACAATTTTGCAGTGCAAAGAGGATGGTTGCTATGGTTTAATTTGGCCAGAGAGTTTGAGACCGGAAATGCTTGAGGCCTTCATGGCTAAAAGAAGTCAAAGTCTCGGTGAAACCTTAGTTGACTTGATCCTGAGTGGTTGCGTCGCTTTCTGCGTGTATGCAGTCCTGGGGCAGGACCACTTCCTTTTTAAAGAGCTAACCGGAATTAGCAATATCTTCCAGGCTGCCTCAAAGCAAGCAGCGTTGGTAGGACTTTCCTTCAGTTCCCTTAATTTGGGAAAGGAAGCGTATACCAATCTTAGCTAAAGTGCGGAAATCCGCTGTGCACCCATACAAAGTGACTTAAAGGAGTTATTCTGCTTCAGTGGTTTATGCAATTTAATTTTGTGGAGGAAAGACGTTTATTAGCAGCCGATGGATAGACTGGTGGAGCTGTTTTTTACTTGGTCGCTTAAAAAACCACTTCTCGAAGGGATGACATCTTCGGTAACCATACAAGGCAGATCACTGACAATTGATTCGATTGCTTTAGGAAAATAGATGGAATAATGGCATCATAGACAGTCAGAATCCCCAGAAAAATCCTAGTAAAGGCAAACTGATACTTCCCAAGACTCAAACCATTGAATGTATGCTTGTGTTTATTGAATTAATTACAGAAAAGTGAGCACTGTATTCCAAGAAGACAAACGCACAAATGCACCCAAACTTTTGGTGGCATCCATGGGTCCCTCAATGCGAATCGTGTGAAGCGACGCCGTGGGGCACTCACGGCACAGCTGATATTCCTGGCGCTGAGGGAGACTGTGCAGCAAAATGATTGTGGAAAAACGCTACCTCCCAGTTGGGATAGTTTCAGTGGTCCTACGTAGGATTACCTTTTCTTCACACAAGCCATATCGTGGAAACACTTCGCACATTAAAGTCATGTAATCGAGCATTGACTTGTCAGTATTGTTAAGAACCACATAGCTTTCAGAGCGTTGAGAAAATTGGAACAAAATGGGGAGTAAACTTCCATAGTATCGAAATTTTTCCTCCCGATGTAAAAGGTGATAGCTATAACATAATCATCGACTTAATTTGCCATAAAATACTTAATATCGGTTTCAGTTGCTGGCTTTCAAGAAACTAGACTTGTTTGGGCTACCTTTTTGTGGCTTGTTTCGTAAGCCCGCGTTCTATCGAATGCAATCAGCCATGTGAACAATCCAGTTCCTGTCTTCGGGATGACGGAGAATGCGGAAGTCTCACGATGCTAAATTGTAAAATATCTCTGCTTACAAAACGGTGCAAACAAGCTGAAGATGTTTGCTACGGTCCTTTCTGTTCCAGACTTGGCGCACGCGCGTAATCACCGGGCGGTTAGTGTAAACATTCCAAATACACACAAACACGCACACACCAGCGCATCCGCGGTGCATAGGCGTCACCATGTCGAGAATAATTTCCGTTTGTCACCAACTCATACTCTTTACTACTGCGACCTGTTATTTTTGCACCTGAATAGAGTAGACGCATTGGTATTTGTTTAACTTTGCATAATGAAGAAGGCCTCTTTTATGTTCTACTTCCAACAGAAGTAATTGGGAATAAAAAAACCTACACTAAACTCGTATTGCTGATTAAGATTTGATACAAAGCAAGAACGTGCTTGTGTCCAAGGCCATTTATAAGGGTTTGCATCCACGCGACAGTAACTAGTGTAAACTTCACTTAATAGACGACACGACCGTTCCTTTGACCACTCCGTTCTCACGTGTCGGCCGGCTCAGACTAGCATGGTGGAGAAGGGTGGCTGGGTGAATTAATCGCTCAAGGAAGGGTGTGGTTTTTTCGCTTCATAACGCTCTCGCTTTTTCATTACCACAAAATCTCGCCACTTTCGTCAAAGCGATAAACATCCTTTAAGGGCATTTTCTAGGACAAGACTGTCACCGACACGGACATGACTATTTTGGTTGGCGATGGGAAAAACCGTTAAATTTGAGGATGGGAATAAGAGCCGGAATGCCTCCATTAGAAAGAAGCTTAGCACTCTCATTATTAATCAGATTAGGCCAAGGAAATACAAATTGCCGTGACAATTTTGTAGTTTGTGGAAAAAGAAAGATGTGGTGATGTAGGTGCCAAACCAATTTTTAGGAAGACAAAAAGTTACGGCGCACTAAAATATGGTAGAGTCGCCCTGGATGAGACTCCTTACTAAATTACTTAGCATTAGTTGTTCAAACGGTTTCTGCCAAGAAACACAGCGGGTTTGTAGCTAACTGTTTTTATTCTTTTTCGATGCAAAATAATGACTTTATACGAACGCACCACAAACCTTTTTAGAAGCGTCAAAAATTCTATTAATCAAAAAAGTTCTTGATGTTGTACAAATAATGACCGGACACTATTCTTGATTCTGCATCCTAAAGCGTCATTGCGGGTCACTTCTTATCGCTTAAATCACAAAAAACCTTTGATTGTATCAACGCTATCTTGTAATAATTCGTCTCACATTAAACTTTGTTTTACAGCTCAACTCTCAGTAACGGGACACACTGATTTCATGAAATCATCCGGACACTTACAGTAAGCACCTTTTTGCTGGAAAGAAAGCAGATTTGATAGATGCCTACAGTTGTGCTATGCTACAGGCACAATGGCTTGGAAAAAAAGCCTATTTACACACATAAAAAAGTTTGAAGAAACACCTCCAGAGACCGAATTTGAAGGCTTACATGGGTGATTGAGGCATAACACGTCCTACTGAGTGGCGCACTGATAACGTTGCAAACCTGGCGAAAAATAACTCACCCTCACACAAAATTGTCTAAAGCAGACCTTCCCTTATTGATCCTATCTGGAAGGTATCTCCAGTGCTTTGGATCTCGTACCACTCCCATCACATTTGTGTTGACATTTAGCAAAACTGTTCTGTGGAAAAAAAACATACTAGATGAAAATTGTGAATTGAGCCACGTCCGCTTCACAAAACGGAGATGCTGACCAGGTCGGATTGAACATCGCGTTGAGCTAAAAAAAATTTTAGCCCTGTACCCTCGGCTCAACTGACGATGGCTTAGACAAATCAAGTAATACTTTGCAATCAAACTGCGGTAATTTCATAACTTTTCAGCAAAATTGAAATGAAAGAACGAGAATTTGGTCGGTTTGATTGGAAAGTGTATAATTTATTGACGCGTCTTTATGAAAAAGTTAGAAGCGTTTTTGTTGAATCAATTTTCAGTTTTACAAACCAAATCATGTGAGGACATAGCATTAGTACCATATTAAAAGGGTTAGCACGTTGTATAGCTTGCACTCGAGGAGTACAAAAAAATTAGAGGAAGGAAGGGGGGAAGAAGGTTTGAATGATGTCAAGCAGCCAAATACACAAAACATTAAATGCAGACGCAAGCAGGGAGAGGAAGAAGAGAGTGACAGGAAGCGGAGTGGTCCAGAAAAGACGTGAAACTAAGGACAAGCGGTTATTGGTTGACTGGGTAGGTCTCCAGCACCGCCACCACCGCTGGAGAAGAAGGAGTTGGTAGTGACGGGAGCGGCAGCTGGGGTAGTGGAAGTGGCGATAGCACTGCCGCCGGTCTTGTCAGGGGAGGGGTTGAGGATGTGAGAGGTCTGTGTAGATGCATGCCCCATAAAAGCCGAGGAGGGGAGGGGTACAGTGGTGGAGGCAGGAGAGGAGGCAAAGGGAGTGGGAAAAGGTGCCCATTGCGGTATGCTCGTGCTCGAGGGAGTATGAAGAGGTGTGGCGGAATTGAAGTAAGAAGCATCACTTGGTGGTGAAGGTCGCCAGGCGCTTGCTGGTGAGAGCACGGGCAGAAGATCCAACGGTGTTGGTAAAGGCGAATTAACAGACGAAGAAGGAACTGTGTGAAATGAAATATAATCAGGCTTTCCAATGTATTGTAAATATCACCTAAATGTAACCAGTAATGACTACATCTTGATAAAGTATACAACGCTATAAGCAATGCCTAAAATAAAGAGCGTTAATAATCGAAATCTGATTTTATTAAGACGTTGTCTTACTGCCTCGTTTGCGGGTACCGCATTGCGTAAAAAGATGTGAAAACTTGTTCAGAGTTATCAAATCAAGGGAAATTGTTCCTTTAACAATTATATTTTAGGGCATTATTAGAAGTATTATTACATGTTGGTAAAAATAAAATGTAAAAAGCTTAGCTTTGTAAAATTTGATTTGAAAAACAAAAATTCGCTGCACATGACAATTTTGATTGAAAACATGGTGGTTTAAGGAAAATAGGCTGTTTCACTCAGTTCAAGAAACAAGTTTATTCATTATTCAAGAGAAATTTAGTACCCTCGTGCAAAAGTCCAACTCGGGTACAACTCACGAGACTCCAGCCATTCAGGTGATATTAGGAATGAGCATTTTGAAGTACGTGTCGAAAACTTCCGCATGGGATTTATGAACCTCCACCAACAGAATATTGGTTGGGAATTAAAGTCCCACTTCAATTTCATGCCAATTTTATTAATATTTAAAAATAGCTTACAAGTTTAAAGCGAAGGAGAGCTGCCTTAATTGTGTTCAGTGCGATCAATGTCCTACTGCATGTCATTACTACGACTCGATCCATATTGCACAGAGGTGAGCACGGAAACATGAGTTGGGCAACACAAATATATCCCAATGGATGCTGAGATTCCCTAAATTACAAACCTTTGCCATGACTGGAAATGGGCCCTGAAGAAACTCCGTAGTTTGTGGCGGAGTTGTAGATCAGATCGCAGAGAGGCTGTGAGGACTGCTGCTGTGGTGGTCGGGTGCTGCTCATTGCAAACATTTTCGTCGCAGCTGCTGTTGCAGCCGCATAACTGAAGGCTCGCATCTCTTTGCCCTGTACAAAGGAGAATTGCTTATAAATGCAAAAATCTATATTAGATGCTGCCGTTAACCAGGACGATGATCAAAGACAAAAAATAGAACCTTGTGATGTTACTTTATCAAATAATTAAGTTGGGTGCATTTCAACGGCGCTTGGGTTCCAAGAAGCCAAGAAATACAACCTAGTCTGGAGATTTCCAAGCATAAGCTTCAGCTTTTCCACTTGAGAGACTCAAGCATCAACTGAAAAATGCATTTATGCGACTACTTATTACTGGCTGCGGAGCCTACCTTCATGGATAAATGGCGCGAACAAAATCCTCGTCTCTGTGATTCCTTCGTGCAACCCTCTTTTGAGCAGAGACGTCGCCATTGTTTTCCGTTGAACTTCTTTCGCACTCCATTCGGTGTTTTCACGACGTCCCCCTGAAAAACCACATCAGATCAGGCTGAAACCCAACTTTTTAGAGCTTCCTTTGTTTTTTATTAATATTATAGTAAACCTTGGTTAGAAAAGATGACACCGTTACTTGCAGTCGGGTCATAGTGAAATATTCAGGTCGGCGAAAGCAACAAAAACAATAGGTGTCAATCCATCGAGAATTTAACATTGCACTAGCATGGATAGGAGAGGCAATTCAGGAAATCATTTCGAAACAGACAATGCCAGAGTTGTGAAGATTCCAAATGCCCGAAAACGAAGTGAAGCTAAAACAATTAATCGGGAAAAGCAACAGATACAAACCAATACAGATTGTAGTAATCGTAGCAATGAATGGGTTAACGTCCCATTTGCAACGCATAAACAAACACATGAGAAGAAATGAAATGCAGCCTTGCGGGATCTTCAAGGACGCGCCAACTCGAGACAGAAAGTGATAACATCTGCCTTTACATTTCACTCTAAAATGAATTAGATTGAAAGTAATTTCGCTTCCACGACAATTCTAAACAAGAGGTAGTAAGCCAGGATTTATTTAAATGAATCATCAACCACTGCGACGATGTGAAGGTGCATGCCCATGGCAGGACGAAATGCGTTGATAAGATAGCAACAGAAAAGGGTATGCTAGTTGCTTCTGGTGGACCAAAGGGATTATTCAATCGCAATTTCCACTCCTTCACACAATCACCAAAGTGCCAAAGGTCTGCCAAGTGAGGCGAAATCGAGAAAGGGTTTGTTTTTTTGCAAACCGGAAGGAAAATGTGTAAACGTGATAAAAATAAAGGCTATTGTTCTAGCAGTTTGTGACGGAACAGGCAGAATGAGTCGAATTGCCCAGGAGCGAGATGACGGTGACAGCTAATGTCGTAGTCGGTGACACGAGCGTGCGTCACGTTTGCCGCGTAGAAGAACGTGATAAGACTAATTTAATTTAATGTTTATCCATGTGAGAAAGAGACATGGCGAGGTGGTCAGCATAGGCCTGTGTGTGTGTGCACAACCCACAATTTTATGCATTCTAAACAATCGGCAAATTCACAAAGCTGAAACCATCAGTTTGTCACCTGGTGGTAATAAAAAAACAGAATCCTCCTCCTTCCTAAACACCCAATGACATTCAAAACATAATGTTTGACAAGTGTCAATGGAACAAGAAAAAGTTCTTTGGATTAATAAACTTTCGGGTCGTGGGATTAGCATCTACATCGCATCGTACCAGTGAGACCTTGTAGTTAAGAAGTAGTAGGTTGCTTCTTGATGCAACCGAGGCCCAAACGAATTCGGGTTTGAGCAGGGCCAAAGCAGCAAAGGATGCATCTCAGAGTGGCTTGCATTACTTCGGGGATGGAAGAATGAGCTGCACTTAGTTGTCTGGCTATATAACCACCGTTCTGACTGAGTCCGATAAAGTGCACATGAAAGACCGCACAAAAATGCTTCATTACGTATCCATTTTAGCGACAATTTGGAAAAAGACACCCAAAAAATAGTTCAATCGGTGAGTGAAAATTAGCCACTTGACCAAAGTAGAACTCTGTCGTATTAACAGTTGAGTTTTAATTGGTCATATTTATGATGCAGCCATGCAAAAAATATAAAACTAAAAGAAAAGCTTTCGGGTTTCATTATTAACGAAAGTGGAGTAACTTTGGAAGTCCACATGAGTGTTTTTGGGACAAGCTAGCAATCTATATCAAATCATGTACCTGAATCAGTAAAAGTAACAACGCACACTAACCAGCTATGCTCTTTTTCTGCAAATAAACTCGAGAGATGATTCTCTAGTGAAGAGAATACATATCTTAGACGATGGAAGTGATAAGCGACTAAACAATATTAATAATATTCATTGCGATAAAAAAAGCCACTGGAAACCCTGTCTTTCCACAGAGTCGTTAGTTTCGCACCAATACATTCTGGTAAAACGCACTCCATTGTCTTAGCCCATAACTTTGTTCACAAAACTCATTCAGTACGATAGATGAGAACCGACCGTACCACACTTGAGACAATTTTCAAATTGCGCATGTAGTAGCTTTTTTTCAGTCTTTGTTACCCCTACGAATTCACCGAGGTAAATGACGCAAAAATGAGCGTGAAGGGTTATCTTCAGGGAATGCTAGGTAGGCGCGCAATTGCTTGTCCAAAGACAATACTCAGGGCTCATTTGCAGCACTCTGAAGAAGCAGCGCAAAAATCCCCTCCAAACAAACTCCACTTAATATGCACAATTTCTATCCACCATGCGCTTCCCGCCTCCCCGAATACACGCCGTCATAATGAGATGCAGAAGGATGAACCAATCAACGCTTCGACAGTCCACTGATTCGGAAGAGGGACCCCAAGGGAACTATTGAATTTCCCAGCTCATGCGGTTTTAACCTGAGGGCAAGTCACTACTATTTGTAAAGGATTATTGTTGTTGATCAAAATTACACAAACAGCAGCAAAAAATCTGCTCCGTAAACTAACCTTAGAAAATTTCTGTTCAGTTTGGAAGCTCACGATGGCAGGAGAAGTAGAACCACCTGTCATTGATGACGACGATGCAGTTGCGATCCGATCTGGATGGAAAATTCGTATTACGGTACAATCCGATAGAAGACAACACAAAATTCCACGATTTGCACGACGTTTTATCACCCATATTCACCAAACGTAGTTCAGAGCCCAATCAAGCTGATATAATTCAGCGGTAGACACGTAAAGCTGATTGTGCTACTAAGGCTTAAATCTGAGCTATCCTTTGCAAAAAGCATAATATTTGAATAAAAAGGACGCAAAAATAAGCGTGTAAAAGCTAAGAATCTGCTGATTGACAAAATAAACGTCGTATTAACAGTTGTTGCAGAAACTCATTACAGGCGATTCCTCCAATCCTTGATTGATTCTTAATCCACTAGAAATTTTTTCGGATGCAAGTAGAATAATTTACTTATAGAGCAATTCACTGCTATAGAGATGGGTCATGATGATAAAAAATAAGTACAGAAGATCAGTGCATGCAGTGTTAAAACCAGACCCCTAAAAACACTCTACACTAGATCAAAGCTCAAATGCCGTGTGCATAGAACTTTAATTTACCTTATTCTATTGAGATTTAATATATACCCAGTAATATTTACCAAAAAGGTGCTCACTATCTTCGACACAAGTGACCCGTTATTTTACACTTTGTAAAATGAAAGAAATACATAAAAGGGTGCCGCATACTCAAGCGAAAAACGCATGTACTAATAAGATAAATGCTATAACAATTATCTGTCTAGTTTAAATTAAGCAAAATAAGCCCAAAAATTCCGCTTTAAATGTCCAATTCATAAAGCATCAAACTTTATTACTATGTGCTGAAACGTGCTATTTTGGAGTTGAAAGTTGTTGTGGATATAAACAAATGAACAGCTTTTAACCCGGAAAGAATAGCAACAGCCTACAAGCATTATATTAAAAATATGATTTTGTTTAAAGTCATAGGCATCAACTTATAGACTAAACAAATGCTTACCGTCACTTTTGCTTCTATAGTTTTTTCCATCCAACGGAAGTGACAAAGAGGGAAGAGTGTTTGTGAGGGAACTGTGATAGATTGGAATTGATGAGGAATCGTTCAGAAAAGAATTAGTAGACGACAGCGACGAGGCGGAATCAAATGAGCGCTGGATCTTTGGTTTCTCATTCATTGCTACAAACAAAAACAACAAATATAATTTGTCATTTTAATTGGATAAGAATTAAAGCTTAGCCATAGACAAGCCAAATCTTAATGCTCAAAAATATAAACCTATTTGCAACCTCAACCTCAGTCTGCAAAACATGAACTCAGGTTTAACGCAATTAAGGTGGAGGCATTGTAAAATAAGAAACTAATTGCGCCATTAACAATCTTGATTAGCCATGAGCCAAAATCAGTGGACAGCGCCATTAAACGTACCTATATTCTGCAAATCGTGATGCTTGGCGTTTTATCATAGCTAAGTGGAAGCCTAGGAATAAGCCACACTAACACACGACGAATAGGAAGGCATACAATGCGGGGAAACCAGCCGTTTGACATGACCTTCATAGTCAAGTACACAAACGGATGACTAAAACATCAAAAACATCATTGAATGTTGGTAGGCATAAATAGAACCTTCTTTAATTTTAAGTTTTAAATTGGTACGACTTTTTAATTCGAGACTTTACCAGGTTGTACTGTTTACAATAAGTCAGACAAGTTTGCTAATATTAAAGCACGGCAGCCTCTTAAAATAAACGAGAGTTTAATTGTTGCACCTCAAGTTTCCCATGAAGTAGCAAGTATCCATAGTGCTAAGGAAGATCTATTGACGACGTACAAAGGAACTCCGTGCCCGTAACTTGGCTTGAACTACTATACTACCCAGCAGAAGCACAAGCAATGAAGAGTTAAGTGAGTAACCATGCGACACTGGCTGCATTGACGCTTGAAAACTTGGTGAAACAATGTGGAAATTTTGAGATATTATTCAACGTTAACCAAATGCGAAGAACGCGGGTAATTTAAGGATCGAAAAATATTAGGTTGTAATAAAGGAAATAAACGTTAAAAGCGTAACTTGGTGCAGCTAAATATCAGCGAATTTATCGATTAAAAAGTCTGTTTCCGTAACTGCGCAAGCTATTTATGAGAACGGCTAAACTTTATACTAATTACCAAAAGTCCTAATAACATTTTAATTTTTTGTTGACAGCTAGTTATGCTAGGTTGCGCTATGCTAGATAATTTTTCAAGTTAATAATATTTTACGTTTGAAAATTTGTTTCCTCTTTGAAACTAATGGTACTTATAGCTGCTGCTTAATTCGACGTTAGTTGGCCTGCGTCCTTTGCTTTGCATTTTACCCGTTCTTTCGCGCCTGTCTGTTGGCATCCCATAATTCCTCTACGAAATGAAATTTGCTCTCGAGCAAATGACACATCCACAACGGGTTCGTTTCTTGTACAAGATGATACTTCGAACACATAAAGCTCTGCCGCCGGAACTCCGTGAACTAGGAGATCGATATGTTAGAGAGGAATTCAAAAAACACAAAAATTGTGATTCTTCCTACGTTGGCCCGTTTATGATGGAATGGACAGTATGTCTCCCGTCTCACTTAATCTATTCTATGCTCTTTATTTGAGTTCCATTTGCGAGCCATGATCTAGTTATCCGGTTAGTCCTTGCGTTGTCACCCAATTCCTAATTGCTTAGTTTTGTAAAGCTATGGTTCGTCAAGTATTTATGGGTAACCTTGGACCTTGTAAGCGTTTTTTTTTTTCAAAATAACCAGCGCACTGTCAATTTGCCCCTTTAGTTGTGCCTTGGCAGTCCAAATAGCAGCAGCTTCGCCAAATCTTAGTGTAAGGGCATTCCGTAAACAACTCACAGAGACCGAATCGAACCGTTGTCACATGTATGTATTTTGCGATGTCTGATCCTCGTCTCGTTGATAATAATAGCCAAGTTTATTATTTTACCCAAAGCGATACCTCGTTGATTTGAATAAGCAAATCCGATCTGCCATGAAAGTAGGAGATGAAGAAGGATTGGAACATATGACTGAATATGGAGCCCATCTCAGGGAAGAAGACTTTGATATGTTTTCAGAATATCAGCTTAACCAACTACTTGCCCTTGCAGAGGAGCTTCACGGCGTGGGTCAATCGAACACCCCAAAAAGTCAATCCTCACAGTGACTACCTCTTTTCATATAGAGCGGCAACTCCAAATTGTATATTTAACAGCGATGTTTTCCATTTCACTCATCTTTTGGTATCATTGCATCTGTGTTTCCTCTACATTCTCTACTCCTTACTAGTCAGCTAGATACTAGCAATGAAGCGGATTCATGGGTTAGTTTCATCACGATTTTCTAAACAAGTATATTTTGAATCTACACCTACCTAAGTCTGGTTATATTTCAGAATCTGATGGACAGTTTGATATCCATGAAGCGCAAGTATGGCTGTTTTTTCGGGTGGTGCCATCAGTCCCGTCAATCAAGTCGTTGATACTAAAAATATAAGCACGACAATTTTCTGGTTGAGCTAGTGTGCTGTCCACTAGTCTGGCACGTGGAGCGTGCAACGTGATACTATTTAGAGTGATTCCTTGATTTGATACCTTCACATAGGGTGAAACGGAGTTTATTACCTTTGTGGGTGCTGTCATGCTCCTCTTTGAACGGGTCCCAAAATAGGTGAGCCAAGTACTTACCTGTGTAAATCACTTGTTCTGCTTGTGATGACTTTTATTAGCGGAAATGAGGTGGTTGCATTGCTTGATCATACCAGTGGCTCAACAAACTACTTGAAATGGAAGTTGTTTGAGGAGGCTCGAAGGTGTGTCAATCCTTCTATAAGGGAGAGTACTTTCGGCAACACCGTTATCGAAATGTGTGGTTCAACAAAACAACTATCTGGCGTTTCCACGGGTATTTGTTAACCGTTGTGGAGGTACGCAAGCGACCGTGAAGGCGGTCCCACCTGTCCTTTCAAGAGAGAAATAAATAACAAAGGCTTGATAAAGCATACTGCAAAGGGTATTCGTATGACATATTGATAAAACGAAACGCTTTGATAATGCCTTCCACAAAAGTCTTCATCTGCTTACACGAATGCAAATAGGCATGGCAGATGGTTATGCAGGATTTTACTTCGGATTTTCAGAAAAATGGAACGCAAATTTACATTAAAATGCTCTATCTGGGATTCAAATACAACCGGTTAGCTAAAATGTCACATTTAATCACAACAATCGGCAAAACATGTCAGGCACGGAACTTTTAGAAGTCCCTCGTTTCCAACTAAAAGAATCGAGTTACCCCATCAAGGGTACCTCAAATATTGGGCAGGACCAAGGCGAAGATCTCGACTTTGGGTGAACGCAATATTGCCACACAATTAAACGAACTTAGGGAATGTTCATGGGTAATTTCAGCGGAATGGACTTCAGGTTACGGTGCTGCCTTAATCAGTTTATAGAAACTATCGTTTGTACCGAAGCAAGAGTATCAGAATCTGACTATTTGACTGGGTAGCATCATCGGGGGAGGAAAGACCGATCTCCTTTGAAAGCCTCCCGATACCACTTTAACTTGGCGTCAGTCACAGACGGAATAGACAACCCAGAAGCAAAAATTAATCATGTAGTTGAGCTTTGTTTCTAGAGCCTAATTGTCTTATCGAAGTAGAATTCACACGCTGTTGTCCCGTTAGGAATAACTAAATGCAATGCAGACTAATCAGGCGATCAAGCTCAACCGATAGGCTTCCAACATTTACTTATTTCTCGTAGAGAGACGATCTTAAGTTATTTATTTACCATGTCGATTATAGTTACCGTTTGTAACTAAAATATTGTATTCAGAAAAAGCAAGGAAAATGTGCAGTGACAGGTAATTCACCGCAAACTAATAGTGTCCATAATATCTTAAATCGTAAGAGAAATAAGGAACCTCTAGAGGGGGAATTGAACAGCCTTGGGTTTGTTGTGAAGTCAACGTTTGTGTCTGCGTTTGCGTTTTCGGCGACGCTGAGAAGACAAGCCACAAGTGGGGGCATTGATGATGGTGGTGGTGGCGAAATTCGTCGGTGATTGGGAGGCCTCCATCTTGATGAATTCGCTTTTCATCTCCCTTTCACCATGCTCTATCATGAGGGATACGGATCCATTGGAGTTGCTATTCCAAGTGCTTGTAGACGAAGCCACCTCCGATACAGATGCCGCCATCAGTGCAAGACGTGCTGCTGCCTTTCGCCGACGTTTGGCATTACGTTGGCGTCGTCTGTTGCGTTGGTTGAGGTTGGAGAGATTCTCAGAGGCCTCCAGCTCTGGAGGAATTGGAGGCTCATCGATGAAGTTGGCGTGAGAGCCCTGTGGATCGATGCCGACTTGGCTGAGAAGGGCCGCGTAGGAGGAGTTGGAGGGAGAGGAGTTTGACACAGTGTGCCATGGCGACGAAGATAAAGCAACGGCGGTGGTGGTAGAGAAAATGGAGTCAGAGACTGTCAGGGAAGGGGTCTGGAATGATTGTGGCGGAGGGTCGGAGAAAGCAGTGATGATGCCTTCGAAGGCAGCTACCGTGCCTACGGCCCTAGCCACATTGTTGACTGAAATGACCACTTGACGACCCACTTCGAGAAATTCGGGTTGCCGGATAAAGGTGACGACAACTTTATGTGACGAATCCAGTCGTAGAAGCTGTAAAAGATGGGACGGTGATGATTCGCCTCGTAATTAGCATTCTTAGGAGACCTGTTATACCACAGCGCTGGGATTACCTGCGGTTAACAGATTAACGACAGTGCTCAAGAGGAATTCAAGTGAAGCAACCAAGAAATATTACTATAGCGCAAACAGGGCTTTTGATACGGTTAAATCTGAACTAAAATTTGCATCCTTCATACATTTACCATCGTAAAACTGGCTACGAATCAAGAACCTCCTGTTGATAAAAAAACACGTTCCAAAAACTGCAATCGTCAGGGCTAACATTTGACGGCCTTTTCATATGCTTATATGAAACAGCATAGGATTTGCACAGGCACATTTTAAATATTCTGGATATATTCAGGTGATACTAGTGATTTCAGTTCATATGCACACTATGCGAAAATGACCATCGGTGGATCTCAATGACCACGAGGTCTTCTTCCAAATCGGGAGAAACCTAATTTTGTGTGGGGAATTACTCCCTTTGGTCGAAGTAGTTTGCACGAAACGCGATAGTCCGGCTTTAAATGCTGATAAGTAGTTTACTTAATGCCAATTTGAGCAACCTGGCACTCAAAAATAAAAAGATGGAGCTTTGGTGTCAAGAAAAGTGAGAGACTAGATATTACAAAGGAGTTATCTACGAGGCTTTAAAGATGGATATTTGACTGAATTAAGGGGGATAGTGAGTAAGTCATACCACAGAGTCTGAATTGGCCCCAAGGCAGCTAACGGTGTGAGTCAGTTGGTCACAGGAGAATGTGGTTTCAAGTACACGAGCATACTGCAGGACATTGCCGGCATGGATTCCGACTGTGGAATTGTGCTGCAGGCAGGCACCGCCAGTGTTAGGAGCCAACCAGATTAGGTTTGAGATGCAGAACGACCAACAGACACCAATTGAGGAATGCTCGATGCTACAGCCAGTGGTAGGTTCTGCGCTCACCATGACCATGCCTCTACGAGGCAGAGGAAAGTTAGTCCCATCTGGGGTCTCAGGAACAGCCAGAAGGGAGCCCAGTTGGTCTTTGTAGAGAACGTGATGTGGATGCCGATTGTGGCGCAGCTCAATCACGCGAACTTGATGAAAGAGGCCCTCCTGAAAGGTAGAAACCCAATGACGACTTTTCACCATCAGCAGAACGTAGAAAAATATCAATATTACAAAAAATTTCCCAAGTAAAGCATTATTTTCTGGTGCTGCGACCTGTTAGTGTGATTCATTTTGGCCCTTGACAGTGAAAGACGCACAACCCAGAAGAGCGAGTGATGTCCTTTCCATCGAAAAGTGCATATAAACATAAAACAGTCATGTGGGCTCACACGTTAAGCCCAGGGAAAGCTTTGGGGAAAATCGGCGTTTTAGCAAATTACTTGTATCACCCATCCCGAAAATCGCACTTCCAAGCGCAGCGCCCCCTCTCTCCTACTTAACCACTGCTTTTAAGTGCAACCTACAAAAATAAACTTTTTCAATATTTAACAGGCAGATTTAGCGAATTCACTAGATTGATTTTCTAACAATAATAAAACGATCGCCTGGGCACTTATATTCTTCAAAAAATTGGAAACTGGGAAATAAAGGACGTATGCAACCTGTATTCAAACAGATTTAAGGAAATCCGTTTGGGCAGCTCTGAAAAGTTATCGAACTGATGTGAGCATGACTGTGAAAGGAATTACCAATCGTTCCAGTTCCAGAAATTCTCCCAATGCCGACTCTGGATGTTTCCACTACTTGGTATATACATCACTGAAGCACCCAATAAAACACCATTTCCCAAAGGACAAAACTTGAAGATAACATTCCGTTTATGCTTTTGACTACGCTATTCAATGCTGCAAAAAGCTTTTAAATGCCAGACACCCTAGTGTACAGCTAAAGAATGGGACCATGACAAAAGATATGTTTGATGTTCAGACCCTAAGGTAGGTGAAAATGTGGCATACAGAGCATAGGAAAACTGCAAGTTCCCTTTGCGGTGAGAAAAAACATAGAAATGAGTACCTCTTCCAAGAAATTTGGAGGATGTATTGTGCTCTTGGAGCATGAAAAGCTAGTTCAATGAATCAGGGCTAACATGAGTTCACCTCGTCAGGACCGAGCCAGAGCCGTTGATCTTCGTGTACCTGTCCCATTTTGACCAGCACCTCGAGGATGGGACTGTCGACGCCCGGCACGTTGCTGAACACCTTGGTCACCCAACACTCAACTAAGGTGGATATCGACTGTTCTCCGTGAGGCTCTCCTCCAACTGTCACTTTTGGTGCTACCATATGCTCGTACTGTGGCTTGGAGGACACCTTGGCGAGGAAGTTCAGGAGATTGCCCACTCCGTAACCAGAGACACTAGACACTGCAAAAACTGGCGGCTCCTCAATGAAACACCTGGATTCGTGAGGATAAAGCACTAAGCAATCACAACCCAAACAGTCGGCTGCACATAGAGGAATAATTCATACAACTCTTCTGTATTTATTATTTTTTTTGGAGAAAAGTACGATAGTAAGGGGTCGAGATGCAAGCGTATTGTCAACAAGAGTCTACTTGAGTAATAAATTTTGTACGAATTAAAGAGAACCCGATGTGAACACAATTTGTCTAGAAACATGAATCATCAAGTTCCAAAATACTTAAGAGGCCTCTCCTTGAAGAGTAATGGAAATAGAGTACTAATCACCACTTCAACCGGGAACTGCCTAATAACTGCAAGACTATAGATTTCGGGTGAGCAAAAATGAGAATTAGTCGGCATTTCGGTTCCATTCACCTTATTCTGCACACCAGTACTAAAGAAAGCTTACTAGATTTAAAAATTTACCTTAACTTAGGAACACTCACCATATAAAGATGGTCTTTCAAAATAATTCGATTTGTTTGTTATTAACACAGAAGTTGCTTAGAAATCACATGTCGATGATTTATGTTAGTAGTGCAAGAACAGGAAGAACTCACTTCAGGATCAGAAATACTCAATGATTATCCGAATCAGGACATATAGCAAATATGAGAAAAATAGTTATCACTAGCTTGAATACCAAAATATACGTTAGACAAAATATTGTCTAGTAAACATTCAGGGTGATTAGGAAACTTGGTGGAGGTGAGCATTAAATGGAAGGTAGCCAAAAACATAATACAAAATACATAATACAAAATGGTTCACGAAATTGAGAGACCCAGAGACAGAGGTAAATGGTGGCAAAAGAAGCATGACGCCAAAACTGGGACTATGCTAGTACAGTGAGACACGAAAGTAAAGCTTTACAATCTCAATGTAAGAAAGTAGTCCTCATTACTTCCCATATTTCTAATTTCTATTCACATGACTAAGCATATCAACCACTTCTGAAGTTATATAAGAAAAATGTGAAAGTGTGTAAATCAGAGTAGAACGTGGAGGGCGAGAGTTTATACTGTCAGCTCACTCAGCAATCTTGAGGCCCTCCTTCTCACCACCATCACCACTGTAAAATTTGATAGTCCTGAGCCCCTGCAGCACACTTTTCTGAATATTGTCGAGAACCGGACACGGGTCCACGACATCACCGGTGTTGGCATCGGTGGCGATGAAACGTGCAGCGGAGGTGACGGAGATCTTGGGCTGTGGAAAAGCCACCGATCCATCTGAAGTGAGATCGACTTTAGAGAGAACTACAACCAGGGGCAGACCAAGAGCAGCGGCAGTGCGAGCGTGGCGGAGACCATCTGCGGTCAGACCGGTCGTGGCAGACACAACGAGGATACAAAAAGCCGGTTGGAAGGCGGTGAGGCCAGAAAGAGTGGTTCGCTGGTACTTGCTATGGCCCGCCAAGTCAAGGAAGGTGATCAGGCGGTTTGAGTCGCGAATCACCTAAGCGGAGGAAAATATGAAACGCTTTGCATCCCCATAGTACAAATAGCTGTATGATCGCGTTCCGAAGCGTTGCAATACTTGAAGATAAACTTAAACCCGTAAAGTTGATTACTGCTTCTCTTTTCGAGTTTAAAATCGAATGGAGTGAAAAAGTCGCATGGAATTGCCTCATTTAAAACGTTCCAATTTCAATGCAATGTCCCCAGAAAAGGCCCAGGAATTGTCCACAAAAAGCGGGAGCTAGAACACTGCCTTCTCACGATTTTCTAAGCCCGATATGGGCAGAAAGTACTGGAAAAACATTAGCAGAAGCAATGCTGGGTATAAGTTGTGGTGTACGTTAACAGCAGCAAGAGTGGTGCTGAAAACGAACCATAATCGGCTGAAATGTGTGCAGAGAAGTGTGCTCCGAACGATGCATTAGAAAACTAATGTGATATCAAAAAATCAGCATTTGATTATACAGTGCTATTTCACGCAGCCAAGATTGAATGATAGATAAAAAATTATAAAGACAAAAAAGCTTCTTCCAAATATTCGACATGAACGGAGTAAATGGGGGGAATTTAATAGGCAAACTTGGTGTTTCGATTGAACGCCAAGAAATGCGACCTGTAGGAGGTATTGAATGTTGGTAATAACCGGTGCATTCTGTAAAAGCACTTCAAGCAAGGATGATTTCTTTGTACTTTTCCATTTCAAATGGGGAGCACTATGGAAAAGTAAACCTTACTCACCATTGGGATTTTTAAACTAAGCATCGCCTTTTGCAAGGATTGCAGCTTTTATCTACAAAACCGGATGAATAAAATAGTGAGCATAAAAAGACCCAGCTTAACTGACCTGTTTGCACAATAATAGCAGCAGATCAAACGGTGGATTCTAAGCATGTGAAAGAATCTGTGAAAAGACTGAAACTGCATACAATTCGAAGCCTTCGTACAAAATCATGTTCGCTTAAGTAGAAACATAACGACAATATGAAAACTATGCTTTATCTTCACTTGCCCTACCAAATACCAAGAATGAAATGCATTTTACAGACTGCTTAGATTGATACTTCATGGTTCATAGTTGATTGCAAATGAGGACAGCAACCTGAGCTCCGTCTCGACGCTTACGACTGTTCTGTACCAAATCTTCGCTGAGTTTTGCAAATCTTCCCGGAGCTCATTTAATTAGCAAGCAATATTTTAATTTTTTGTGTGCAAATCTATAACAGTAATCATCCAATTATGCGCACTATTATTTCACAAGCTGAAAATACACGCAACATCACTTATTACAAATGCCAAAAGACAATGTATGCATTATTTATCGATTAAATAGAAGCGCAAGAACACAATGCCTTGAAACATCGCTTTGGCTGCTAAAAGAGTAGAGTCACATATGTATACCAGTATAATCGACAAGAAACAATCCCGAGTGCTGCACCGACACAGCATCAGAGCCAAATTATGCCGTCTCGGAAGTTGAAAACCAGATCCTCAAAAGTTGTCGCCGAAAGGTCAACTTATGTAGGCTATGGGCTAAGATCAGTGCATTTACTCCACAGGAATACAACACGATCGAATTTGTGCATAAACACACATGCATTTTAATAAATTCCTGATTAGTGCATGGAAGCCACGTATATAGCATATGCGTTACGAAGGCGAAAAAAATTCAAATGAGATTGGATTCTTGATACTTCGAAAGTGCCGGCACCAAATACAGGTTTTTCTATGAAGTGCCTCGTTGCAAACGAAAATATGTGAAGTGGTGGCATGCAAACGCAGTATATGACTTCGCATTCGTCATCCAGAACCATCGCAACTTTTCCAAGTTTTTGGAACAAGACATAAACTTGAAGGACCTGGCATTTTCGTAAAACCCCAGATTTGAAGAATTTTGAGCGTTAGCTATCTCAGTAGCGATTTATCTCAGAACAAAACAGCGAGAATATACTCAAGCTACAGCAACCAATCATCATTTTCAAAACAAGTTCTTTAAGCAAACTGCGATTCTAGGAGGTGCTGTTATGCCGAATTAAGCAAACTAAATGCCGCCTAAGGATATTGCAGGTAAGGTTGTCACTGATAATGAACCTTTTAATTGCGAGTAACACTAACTACCATGAAACAAAGGTGTTGAACCTACTTCATCAATGGTGCGCTTGTTTAGGTGCCCTTGAGAACGGCGACGATTAATCAAGTGACCAGCAGCATCAAACCCGATCAATTCTGAACTGAGACTGCTTGTACGACCAGACTGAACTTCATGAAGATGACGAAAGAGATTGAGACGAGCTCTGCCCCTACCGTCATCCATTTCGCCGTCGGTAAGAACACCAAGGAGAGTAGACTTTCCAACGTCTACGCTGCCCAGCATAGCAACGCGCAGATCGGGAACCTAAGTCATGACAGATTAAGCGTTCCAGGTAGAATTAAATATAATGAAGTCATGCAGACGAAGTAGGTGGACTCACGCCTTGATTAACTGATAACTTCCACTTTGCATGCAATTCTACTGCCTTTCTTTGGGGAGTAAATAATGTTCCGGAATCACCTATCTCTCGCTTATCAGCTGAACCAGAAGCATTGGATATTGTACACTCCCGCAGGATTCGGATGCAAACTCCCAGTCTCTGCGACATTTTGCACAGAGTGAGTAGAGAAGCGGACATCTCCTTAGCTGTCAACCCTGTTACAGCCCCATTATCATCCACACCGAGTCGATAGATCGCTTGACCACCACCTTCGTTAAGACGCCACTTCATTTGTGTCACGAGGTGTTCTAACCGATCAGGAGTTGGGTTTATCAATTTCAGCTAAAGTATGTGTGCGTTACGTTGTCCAGCTTTCACTTTACCTTGTACTCAATATTACCATCTTCCGGTTCAGGAGGTAAATTAAAAGGCAAATTTCTTATACCAGAAAAGCTATTTGATTGCAGAAATTCATTCGACATCCCAGAGGAGCGAAAAGAAGGCTCCGAATTATTTTTCGCTATAGCTCCATCGTCAGACAGTTGGTCAATCAGTGCAGCCCTCGAGTGATTTTGCTTTGTCGTAGGTTTGGTACAGCCACATTTCTGGACATCTTCAGCAGAGCAAAAATCATCAGAAAAGAAGAAAGCCAGTTCGTCCATAACTTTAGTGTATAAAAAACCAGTCGATGAGGAGAATGAAATGGAAAGTTCGGTGTCTTTTATGAGTAAAAACCATAGGAATTGAATGCAATGTAGAAGACTGCACTACAGCGGCTAAACCTGACCATTCAACCAATTACTATCAAGGTTGTAGTCGAACCAAAACCTCATTTGCGAATTACAACGGCAAAGATCTCTAAACAATACAACTTTGGGTGGCTGTTATGCACCAAACTGTTTTCACATTATAAAGTGCCTCGGTCAATCCTTTTTAGATGGTTCAGTTATATAACGACCGCGCAAGTAAAAAGCGGATGACTTGGCATAGCCAACATTTTTTGAAGCTTAAATTTTATCTTTAATTATAAAATTGGGTCTCAAATTCTTTAAAACTACCAAATTATTATAGACCAATAAATTTGTCTCAAAATATGTGGTTTGTGTATGACCTCACTTTGGCGAATACCGCTTTATAACGGCCATGCTCATTCAGTCGGCTTTTAACAGTATTCTTAAATATCCGTCTTTGTACCGCCTGGCTTTATTGCCCACTTCTTTACGAAATATTAGTGCTTCAACGGTATTTCTATCGTCTGCCCCTCCGTTTAAGCTCATTCTTCAAAGAAATAATCTCTCTGAAGATGTTAAAGCGAAAATAGAATCCGAAGCAAAGGACATGTTTAAGGCACAGATTGCTAATGGTTCTTCAATTTATAGGATTGGATTCCGTATGGGTGGAACGACTATGATAAAATAGATGACACGTCTAAGTACAAAACTGCTACCTTTCTGCTGATGGTGTGCTTCACATTTGGACTGACTTTTCAGCTCTGGTATCGCCCTCGTGGCATGTGAGTAGTTGTCACTTGTTCATTGTTCTACTTTTCACACGTCTATCCTGGTTTCCTGTCTCATTGCTTTCTGACTTTAATTTAGTATCTGCTGGACCTGTATGGTCATTAGTGTACAATACTTCATTGTCACAATTTTAGTGAAGGAGATTGGGCCAGGCGTGAAGCCTTCCTCGAGTTGGAAAGACGTCGCAAACTTGGCCTTCCATTGGTCGATCCCAATCTCATTCCTCCTGAGCGTGTTAAGTTGCCTTCCAAAGAAGAGCTCGGACCTGATTTTAAAATTATCCTTTGAATGTAACTGCGACCTCCTTTGAAGCATAATAGTCCAGTAGTTTCCGTCAGAATTTGTACTTTAGGGAATCAGGGTGGTTGGGCCCTTCGTCAGTTGTCATCCTGTCTTCCGGTGATGTTTTAACTGTCGATATGGCCTCCCAAACCTGGTCATTTATGCGTCCGGGACGGGAAGTTCTTGGGATATTGGAATGCGGTTTTTCACGGACCTGTTGTTTCTCCTGTTTACAAAAAAGGTCCCATAGTAAGTAGTTTTGCTTGTCATACTAGTAAAAGTGTCCAAGGTCAAGTTCCTCTATCTTGTGCATGTGTTGGTTTCGGAAGCTCATGCTATCAGCAACAGATATTGAGCGAAATTTTTGGCATTACTTTAGCGGACAGATTTGGGGCGACTTGTGGTTCGCTGCTGCTTCAAGACAGAGGTCGAGGCTCTATGCCCACAGAGGGCGCGTCATTTCGGAACTACAGGTAAATTGCTAAAATTCGGGCTGACAGTGAGTGGTAGGTACGGGAGTAGTCACTTGCTCGATGAGCGGTGAGGAATTGTGGCTACTTCAGGCAGCATCGGTTCAACAGTGGCTAAAGTGAAACATTGGGTCACTCTAAAAGCACTTGTTTCCAAAATTGACGTGGTCAGGCTGCTTTGTAGCGGGGGCTACTGGGCGCTTGTTGGAGACGTCGCCCATGTGAGTACGATATGTCGAAGGTCGGAGGGCATAAGTATGTGTAGAACTGATCGTGAAAATTAGTTATACTGTTTCTCCTCTGTGGTTGGCCTTGGTTCGGGCTTATTTACACACAAAGCGGCGGGAAGTTTTCTTGTAATTCATGTCAATATCTCGAACAGGAAGATTTTGAGGTCTGCCCTCCGGTGAATTCGACTAACCAGTAATTGTCAAATTGCTGATCGTAAACACCACGGGCCCTTTCTGCATTAACTGACGTGAAAAAATTCAGTCTATGAAGCACTGGCTTTTTTTCAAATCCGAATATTAGTCAAAGTAGTGTTGCATGTTCCGTGTTCCGAAGCTGGCGTATTTTCTCGACACTCACTAGTGCTTATTAGTGGGAAGGGGCCAGCGCAATCGTTTGAGCAGGAATACGACAGAGAAGCCTGTGTTCAAGCGGTTGCGACCGATAGTGGGTATTGACACGACCCAGAACGTACTTGATACAGGAACATTCCCCTCGGAGGCATTGCTCGTGGCTTGTACAAATTAGGAACTATGCCTTCTAGCTATTTGACTAGTTCTGCGTCTCAATTTCATTAACTTGCTGAACTTTCGCCCCCCCCCCTGTCTTACTGGTAAGCAAAGAGCAGTCGTCAGAATATTCTGTCAGTTGCTTTTGCTCATGTTTTGCTAACCGCGTTGTGTGTCGCCTATCTTCAGCTACGTCTGCATCGCTTTAAGAAAGTTGGATGCTTAGTTGAATCAAATCCGATTGGCCGCAACGTCGCAGTCATTTCGTTGGTTGTACCAGTGCCATTATTAATAGCTAAACTCTGTGATTGCATATAGAGCAGCTTAAGCAGAAGCTCCAGAGGCAATACGAGTATTCGGTTGATGCTAATTGGTTAAGGAAGTTCTGTTTATCAGGCCTTCTCACCCCCCATCCCCCTTATTCGACCAACCAGAAATTAGAGGAGGGAGGCTTTTGACAAAACGGCGGGCCATGCAGACGTCATTCCGATTTCGACCAGTGTCAAGGTAGGTGTAATGCTTTGATAATCATAGTCACACATTACCTTTCATCAAGTAATCTAACACGACATAAATGGACAGGAAAATGGTTCTCAAATGCTGACCGATCGACCTTTAGACTGGCCCACTTCACTGAATATGCAACGATTTTGATATAGCCTTTGCTTCCAGAAGTTTTAAGATGTTTTTGGCGTAACAAAGACCGCATTTCAGTAAATCTTGTCACATTGTCCAAGCCTTATTTTGGAGTAGAGTCAATTTCCATTTAACTGCTGGCCATGGAATGAGCGAATTCACAAGCTAACTGCATATTCGTGTTGAACGCGACAACTAAGCTGGGAAACCTTTAAACGTCTGCAACATTGTAAGCCCATTCCCATCGATTATTTGTGGCAAATTTGGAGCTTTACGTTTCACCCATGATACCGCTTTGCAAGAGAATTTAAAAACTGCTTAGCCGCTTCGACATAAGCTAAGTAAACTACTGTGTAAAGGCACTGGCGATTTGTTGATTGGCCAAGAAGCGTCATGAGGAAGTAAAAAAACCTCTGTTTGCGCACTAGTGGATGTTTTAAGTTAGGCTGCAGGTCTATTTTAGCGGCAATGTAAATATACCTCTGAGGCAATTGGCTGTCAAGTCTATGTTTACATTGTCACATTAAGAGGACGGTAGGGCCTTAGGCACATCCAATCGCCTCTGCCCGTCCCCTTGCCTTGGGATCTCCTGAGAATATCTATTTGCTCACGGGGGCAAAAATCGTATCAGGCAAGCAATTACAATTTATGCTTTTACGATTGCCTTATTTATCATCAATTAGCTTGGCATTCAAAATGGACACAAAAATGCTAGAAGAATATTCTGCAAGGTGTGACAGATTCAACACGGACTGGCGTGTATGTGTATGCATAATCGCTTAAATTACCCGACTAACTGTCAAAATTGTCGAATGGAATTGGGCAAGAGGACCAATTCAAATGTTATAATAACAACCCAGCCTTTACCGTACTAGTAGGCGTTTCATATATTTTAAGGTGGTAAAAAAAGCAGTTGTCAATTAGTTCAAGTAATAAGCAGAGAATAAGCTCAATGAGTTAAACTTCCTTAATCTTGTGTTCAAAGGTAGAAATGCTGCTAAAAACAAAAAAAAGATCTGCTTGGCGACCTGTCTGTAAACCTTAATAACTCCTCAGATCTTTTTTACGTACCATTAGTTTTAAGGACTACGCTGAAGAGAGCTCAGATCTTCATTTTGAAAACGATTAAGAAGCCACCACAGTGAAAGATAATCAAGCCAAGTAGGGGATGTGGTTCAACGTTTTGCGGGTATCCCCTTTGGATCTAGCACCCCCACAAAGAAATGTAGCTCCAGGTCATGGATGTGTACCCTGACAAAGTCTAAAGGCATTGGTAATGATGGCAAGGGAGGCGAATTTGGGGCGAAGTTGTCTGCTGATGTGAACGACAGAGCCAATTGCATTCCAGTGCTGTTTTAGAATACTGTTAGAAGGTCAACGTGACATACAAATGAATAACATGAATGCAAGGTGGTAAAAGCTACTTTGAGGGTCATGAGTACTTTCAGCAAGCAAACCAAACGATATCACATATTCACCAGCAGAAGATAGTTACCTTAGTAAATGAAGGATAAAACGAATGCGTTTGGGTCTGTCATGCAATATATAGTTGGCAGAAAAGTGAGAAAATACGTCAAACCACATTTCATAAATTATTTTTCAAGTCAAAATAAACTCAGTAGGACTAATTCTCCTCCAGAAAGCCTTCACTCCTTTTGATTGGACGAAGTGGACTACAAACCTAAAAATCGAGCATTTGAACGAAGTTGACGTTAATCGTAAGAGTTCACACACTGTTGAATTAACATAGAAGATTTGGGTGCTCAAACTGAATTGATTTTGATGGCAAAACTCTTGAGGAATCCTGTCCAAACAGTACTCGAACAGATCCATATGCGGGAACCCACGTAACGCAGCCCTACCTCTCCGTCTCCATTTAGTTGTTTCCCCTACTTTTACTCATGAGAACGGTATTATCATATTTGGTATAAGTTAGTTGAAGATCCAGATTACTCTAGTGCTGTACCGGATGGAAAGCTAGTGCACCAATCTCAGAACTGCATAACATTCTTCAGTTTCTTTTTCTCTTAATAGGTCAATGTGAATTCGCACAACCTACCCAACAAACTAACTCGGCACAGATGGAAACTTATTCGTTTCAAGAGAGTTCAAATGATGGTAAATCGCCAAGTCGAGAGTCAAGGCTTTGCGGTTTACTGTTAACACAGCATTGGTCTCAGGAGTACTATAGTGAGGGAGCAGTTCATCAACAGTGTCCCGCCACCAATTGGCCTAGTAGTCCCTACCCTGCAGCTCCTTACGAGCATTCGCAACCCTGGAGCGATTATGGTGACACGTGGATCCAAGGTAGCGAGGTGTGCTGTATCAATCAACAGAGGGGAGCCTCCTATGGGGAGAGTGACGAATGGCACTTTGATGAACAGGACACCTCAATGACTAATAAACCGGATATTCTCACTAATACACGACCAATGCAAATTCGCCATTCAAATCAGAGGCAGGCTGCAAACATGCGCGAACGTCGTCGAATGCACTCCATCAACCACGCATTTGAAGGCAAGTGCAAGCTAACTAAGCGTATAAGAAATCGGACTGTACTTGCTGCTAGACGAAAACAACATTGCTTTAATCAAATAATCCCACTAATGAAGCGGGAAGCACGAGTTTACATGAGTAAATCCATTAAAAATCCAAATAAAGATACTGACGATTTGATACATAAGTCCCACTTAAGAGCCGACAGTGGCATTATTTGATACATTGTAATTTACTCGCCCTACTGAGCACAATACTTCTACTCCTGCACTTAAACTTTAAGGCGAAGCTTAAGACCCACCTCCCCCATCCTCCCCGCTTCCCAGTCTCGCATCCCCACCGCCACTATTCCCATTAGCCCTCAAAATGAGCGCAAGGTGATGAAGGCTCGTCTCGGGGCCAAGGCGAACAAAAATAGTCCCCCCCTACACCCTCCTCGACCAAATCGTCAGGCTGATTGACCAGTCGCTAAACTAACCACTGCACCAAACCACGAGTAGGCATAAGGTCCGAACCCGAAACGGCAAGCCTCCCCACGGCTACGAACCGAGCACGGAAGACACTCGGTCCATCGAAATCAGAATTTTCCCGCAGCCACTACACACCAACGTTCGCCCCCGACACCGAAATGTAAACAGTAAAAACCCTACCTGAGTCGAGGTAGGTAGCCAATACAGAACAGAGCCAATCTTGTCACTACCATCACGCAGGTTTAACAAATTTTCAATGGTCTGAAAGGTCTTCGAGCCCGCATACCCACGTTACCCTACGAGAAACGCCTCTCAAAAGTAGACACTTTACGTCTGGCCATTGGCTACATCAAATTTTTACAAGACCTCGTCACAAACGAAAATTACCGGGAAAAGTCGGATAAACGCAACAGCGGTGAGGGAGAGGACAACGAAAGCAACCAACGTGAGGCATCACAGCAGACGCGAAGCTTCATGGCGTCTGTGCAAAGATTCGCTGTCACTGCAGCAGCCGCCAGTGACGGGAGCGAGCGTTTCAACTGTCCCCCTTCCACACCAGGCATCGCTACTCCAACCCACCAGTCAACGCGCAAAGTCATTCTCAATCTCTCTGTTCGCAGTAAGTTCACCCTTTTCATGAGAATGTGGGCAAAGTTCCTACCCCCGTCATATGGACCTGGCGCTTTCAGTGGCATGCAAAATAACCGCTAGGAGGGCGCACGATAATGAGCCGCCCAGTAGTGACCTGATCACACGACCTGGTCAAACTTGGCGCCGCGTGCACGACCATCACATACCGAAGGGGGCCAGAGACGACGATCCCGCCGCAGAAGCCGTTATCATCGGACATAGCATCAGCTGGCGCCAACGGCTGAACACCTTCGAGGTACCACGTGTGACCAACAACAAGAGAACTCTGACCACAAAGCTCTGGAGACCGCAACCGAACCCAGGTCTCTAACCCCTTACGTTCATTCCCCCCCCCCTCAATACGCAACGGTGACCCAAGCATCCGTAATCCCCAATGAACACAACCGATGCATCCCACTGACAAGACTACCCGAAAACAGACACCACAAACAAGAGCACAAGTGTCTAGGTCTGGGAATAACCTCAACTTAACCTCCTGTAACGAATTCCCACCTACAGCGAGTGATGAGACAAACACCAAGCGCCTGAAACGGAAGCCTGCAAAGAACTCTATACGGGTGGGGCTTCTACTTTATTAATAACGATGACAAAGTTTACCACCATGATGAGACAATGACTCCAGTGGCGCCGAATCCCAACGCCCGTTTCCGATTACTGTGAAGCAGAACCTTCGTGGTGTCGCGCAGTTACACCAGTAGCGACTCTTCAGATGAGAAATAATAAACCTATTTGACACGATTCAAAATCTCAGACAATAAAATTATCATCAAGTCCCAGAGTGAGCTGAGCGATCATCAATAGGCTTACCTTGACTAAGGCTGCGAGCATAACAGCATCAGCAGCGCAGAAAACAAACACGGCTCTATCATTCAACTAGCGAAGGCGACTCGATAGATTTCACCTGCAACGATATATCATAGCAAGGGCGTATTCGTGGGAAAATCAGATACCATAACAGACATCGTCACAACTCGGTGAGCTGGGTAGCTCATCACTACAACTCACATGAAGGGAGACGACTACGCACGTTATTGTTAGAGGCCGCGGGCAACTTGCAACAACATGGTAAAACACTTTTAAGCTTGGAAAAGCAAATTATGCGATGGGAAATATCAGGAAATTTTGCGTGCAGCTTTATGTAAGATTACATATTTCTCGAGATTATCTTCATCGTTCCATTATCGAATCACTTGAATCAGGGAACGTTTATCTAAATAAATAAATGGGTCACAAAGTCAATAAATGTCTAGAAAAAGCACTGTAGTGCTAATTACTGTAGCTTTCTCATACCAGTGCGTATTTAGCCATAGTTAGCTAAACATTACAGATCAGTTTTATCCGCTGAACCGTACTCATACCATAGTTTTTATGATCAACATGTTTTGTCGTTTCCACCTACATGAAAGGTGTCTTCAAAGGCTCAGATATGGATTCTTAGTTTTGAGTTTCAACAGCGAAATGTGAAATCCACCGCGGATTCTGATGGTATCGGAAGAATTACAGGATTTGTTGAATTGCTTGCTCTGCATCCTTGTAGAATAGAAGTCAAGTGCCTTCCTCAGTACCCTACTCACAAGCCACGGTATTTATCGTCTTGATACCCACACGTCCAACCAAGTTCGTGCGTAAATATAGAGGCTACGTTGATACATCCATCCAACACTACCCCCGAGGCAACACTGCTTGTTCTGGTGAAAGTGACTTGGTTATAACCCACAACGCATATGAGGATTTGGGGAAATGTAAAATTGTTACTTCGTCACGTAAAAATCATAGAACAAAGCTGTAAGGGCATGAAAGTTGCATAATCATTGTCAATCGGCTTCATCAAACACTACAAAAATGCCGCACCTGACTCTATCCGGAAGAGTCATAATCTCATAGATGAAGGTACTGACTTTATTAGGCGTGCGTGGACAACTTAGACAGCCTACCCGAGAAGTGGTACGTTATCATGCTAGCCGCTACATACCCAGACCTGCTATTTGATTGCCCATTATTTAAACAATGTATGTCCAATTGTTCCTGCCAATCTCTCGATGATCATCTGCTTTTGCAACCGCCATGTGACTAGACTCTTCCATGGCTTGGTGGGAAGGAAAAGAATGGCGCATTCAGGCTGTCAAGTGTTGAAGTTACGAAGCTACCCAAACCACATCGATTTTTACCGAGACACAAACGTTCTGAGCAAATATTTGTTTCAAGATTGCTGAGATGGCTAGCTCTTTAAAACTTAGGTCAATGCATAACTATCCTTTCCAGGTTTGAAAAGTGATGGATTGAAGTGTAGTTTTGATTGAAGACGAGAATTTTAATAAACTGTGTAGGGAGTTACATAGGCGAACCTATTTTCTCTTAGAAGTAAAACATCAGAATACTATACTTCTACTAACAGCCGGTAAAAAGAAATAGGCGTACTTTGATTCTGTCGTATTTAGTTGTTAATCAGCTGTACTTGTTGGTTGAAGAGGCGCATTTTAAAAGGGAGTGAGACTTACATCTTTATGATAATTCATTGTTTCCTAATTAATGCCCAAATAAGTGCTAGCTGCGTTGTCATACCTCCATCAGCAGCATCGGTTCCAACTCAGCCATGCTAAGGCCTTCAACTGAAAAGTCGCCATGCCGAATACAGCTTAGGCGTATCCTCACATACAGCTACTGTCAGCTATTATCCTATCGCCTCGTTTTAAGCCCAAAACAATCGCCTTCCTCCCATTAAATTTTTGGTCCGAATCCATTTACGGGAAAACATTTCTTCTTTATCAAAGCCCAGCAATCGTAGAGCATAAAGCATTTTTTTAATTACAGGTAAGTCGACTGCTGTTCTCTTCTCGCATTCGAGAGGCGGCAGAAATCAACTCCCAGTTCTCATCATCACTGCAAGTGTTGAATTGGTGTGGGTGATGTTTGAACTTGCCACCAAACGTGTGGATTAATCCATGCCACCCGCATTAACTCAGGGTTCGAAGTAGAATGCCCTACTAAATCCATAAGTCTTCGCCATGCTTACAATTAGCACTTGTGAATTTAAGATGGCTTTCGGAACCTTCTCACATCATCGCCAATCGTTTCCTCATCGGTCAAGCTGAACTAGGTGTCACTTGGTGTCACCTTGGTCGGGGCGTTTTACGCGTTTCGTTCGACACATGTCTAGCATGAATGAAGACTTCCTCTGCACAAGGATGATTTTATTTGATGGTGTGTGGTACAGCAGAGTATCCAACGATGAAGTCTGATTCTGCTTTAGTTGATGGCACTTCTTTGGGCTGCCAAGCACGTAAATAACCATAACCACCTACCGTCATCATAGTGATGCATCTCAAGTGTAATCGCCACCCCACTTTGATGAAGCAAACCAAACGGCATTCCACTGTTATATGCCCCAACGAACATGCGATCGTCTCGGCACTCAATCTGCGGCAGATGAAACTTTTTGTTGCGGGGTACACATTAAACCTGATACATTTCAACCATTTACTTGTGGGACAAAATGATGAGGGTGCGTAACGACAATAATGCACCGAAAATCATGAAGGTTTTCGTCGTCCCTCGCTACACACTGGGTTGGCTGTGTATCACGCCTTTTGTAACGTTGGCGGCACTAGTGGTACAGTTTGCTTCACTCGCAAAAGACCACCTAGCTCAGCTATGCGCCGAAGACTTTCCGCTGATTTTGGCCCCCGAGTAGGGAATGCGCTAAAGGTAAGTTGAATGGCTCGTTGCCAAGTGACGTCTAGACTTAATACAGCGTCATTCTAATAAATTACATAAGGAAGGTTGCATCTGTGTGTATTTTAGAGGAGTTTCACTATGGTACCGATACTCTTTCTACCATAATAGAAGAGAAGAGTTTGGATAGGATTGATGATATCGATGGAGTATATGGAGCATTATGGTCCCACTTTCTCTCTTCTACTACTTCTCGCTTCTGCGAGGTTATAGGAAACTCTCTTATCTGCCCTGGGACAGCTCCCGCTCTCACCACTCCTGTCCACTCGGGATAAATAATATCGTCAAATTGCTGCGGCTGCGTGATCGTTTGGACAAAAACAATGCACCTTTGTCTCTCTGCTATTTTTATTTTCACACCACTGTTTTGTTTAGAGCAGATGGCCTGAATTGCGGTAGAAATGTAAAACTTGTTCAATAATATCGTTAGTTCCAATATTCATACAGGGGATAGCAACTAATTTATTTATGAGGGTAAATGTGAGAACTATCCACTTCTGTGGCAGATAAGCCCTAACAAAAAAGTTAGGAGCCTCCGTGTAAACGCCACTCTGACTGAAGCTAGCATGGGGAGTGGTTCAGTGTCCAGCCTACAGCAATGTGCGAGGTGTCAGTGGGCACGACCCTCCTCTTCACTTAATGAATTATATCGCCATCTCTATTGTGGACGAGTGGTCTTGCAATTTAGGCAATAAAGGGCAAGTGAGCAAGTAATGCTTTGCACCATGGCGTAAAACGTAAAAAGCGCTTTCAATCGATACCTTATAAGAATGGTTTGAGTAACCCACTACAATCATATGCAAATCCAGAGGTACTCTTCAATTCGTCATTGGTCAAAGTAGAAAAGGGATCAAATAGTGGTCGTTGTATTTGGGTTTATGATAGGTGTGTGTTGCAACTAATGTAGCAGCAATCTTAAAATACCTATTTCTTTCAAAGATTTGCTTACTTGGTAACGATAAGGTGTAGTTTTATACCTCCAACGCTTAATACTTGAGGGAGTAATTCTTCTCTCCACCAGGAATGGAAGAAGTTCAGGCTCGTGGTCAATGAAATACTCCAAATGACTGACGTGGAATCATTGGACACCATCTGTTAAACGCTGCTTTAGTGGTAAATGGCTGTGTTGAAGCTTGGGAGTTGGACAGCCGTCATACTCAAGATTGATTTCTAAGAAAATCCTGGAATATGCTAAATATTGTGGTGGACAGGTTACTACTCTCATAGGCAGGGAAATAAACGTGAGCCAAGAACACTATCATTTCGCTACTTTTTAAACGGTCGCCACTACTGAGCACTGAAAACGCAGCTACAAAAATACTGGTCAGTAAACTGTTTGGTGATGGAAGCCAGTTCTAAATGACTTGTTAACTTGCGTGATTGAGGCCAGCAACACAAAATTGGCAATTGTTTTGCGGATCAGTTTTGTGCACGACTACTTCTAAACTCGTATCGTAATCGTAGATCCAGTGCAGTGACCTTAGGATCGCTAGCAAATTATGACGTCACTTACCCATCGCCTAATTACATCCCAACTATCGATTAATCGATTGGAAACTTCCACTATTAGGGTGGTATCGACTACGGTGAGGCGTCAAACATTGGGAAAGCTGAGCAGCGAAAGCTCCACAAACGCCTCTCGTGGTCCATGGTCTTTTCACAGTAGTAATGGTGAGTAGAAAAGACAAATTGTGCTTTGTAAAATCGCCCTTGTCTACCAGCCCCGCTGAGGGTTCAAACTTCCGCTCTTCGCTTGGATATGTTTTATATGCGTCCTCCTTACGTGGCAAATGTAGTCAAACGAATTTACTTCTTTTTAGAGGCTTTCCACTTGCATCGTAATCACCCTCTTGTCATTATCCCTCGTTGTACTGCTACAGATGTTCTTGTTTTACGGAAAAAATGACATCAAACAAGTTGTTCATACTGCTACCGATTCGATAAACTCATACTTGGTGATACCGGATGAGGGTCCGAATCTCCTTCGATTACCAAATCTTACTTCCATTTCGTGGCCGCAACACAAGCGGCCTAACTTCACTCGCAGGTCGGTGGGGATGGGATTTGAGCTGAAACTGAGCGAAGGCCAATACAAGAGCTTGGAAAGGCTTCTTCGAGTGTTTGAAAGCGTCATGATCTCCTTACAGCTGCAGGATCAATGGTTTCTTGCTGCTGGTACTCTAATAGGTTCCCTTCGTCATCATGAGATTATCCCATGGGATGATGATGTTGATGTTTGTGTGGATATACGTCACCGTAAAACGATCCAGTCGGCTCTGCAACACCTTCCATCTGAATTTAGAACGTATGCACAATCAGGTCGCGACAAACTTTACTTCACACCATTGGGTGAGAATGACGCCGTAAACTCAACCACAGTTGGCAGTTTTAATTACACGCATGTACCGTGGGCCTGGCCATTTATAGATATCCTTTACTTTAGGAAGGTGGGTCCCAACACGGCAGTGGAGGTCATGTGGGAATCGAAGACTTATCATCTCAAGCAAATCTTCCCAGTCATATATAGACCCTTTGGTCAACATTGGTATCCAGCACCTCGCAATCCCATAAGTGTGCTTTCTGCGTACTACTTCCCAAGTGAGCGACTTTGCGTTTCCAGTCCCTACTCACACGCCGCCGAAATGTCAGTTTCGTCAAGTTCTGTTCCATGCAGTTCGTTGTTTCACCTCCATGCTTTTGTCCAGCGCTGCCCTATTCCGAGAACTGGCAGTGGATGGCAGGATCTGCAGTTCTGTGATGAGTATTTGGTTGATGGTGGCGGTCACAGAATACACAAAATTCGAACTCTGCTGTGTTCTAACGAGATTGATTCGTCCTTATTTGCTGCAAATCACGCCTCCTTTTCCTGTCCATAGGTGAAGTTTTGTAGCTCGTTGAGTGACTCTACACATGCATAGTTTCAATGGAAATAAATACCTGCTTGCCTTTTGGCCAAATTATTGAATTGGTTGTATGGGTTCCATCGATAGCCCCTTTCATTGATCATCGTGAACATACGTATTTATCTAGTGCAGTCAAATGCTTTCCAAAGTGACACTCACGTTATATTGGTTACTCCTCAAGTCTTAAGAGGCTTTCGCGGCCTTAATAAGGAAGAGTGATATTGCCTTGTAGGGTTCTATTGCTCGATGTGAAGGTGAAACATTCTGTTGCAGTGTTTTGAATTATTAATTCCGCTCCACTTTAGCACACCCAAAGTTAGATGTGAGGTGGTGGCACAGAGAGTTTCGATGTAGAAAGAATAGTTTGAAGAACTTTAAATACCTGGTCTGTTATTAGTATTCATAGCATCGGCCACCTAGAGGTCCTCATAAAACTTCTCAAAACTTTACAAAAAGGGGTAATCAGGTAAGTAAATCCATCGCCAGAATAAACACTGAAGTTAGATATTTTTTCTTTGATAGCTACCTTGTCGACACGTAACGTCCTTTCCAGCAGTTATTGGACACCCATAAGCTAATAATCAGATCCACCGATTACGGAAAGACAATCTGCTGTGAGATGTTACCTTGATAAGGCTTTTAGATAGATTTTAAAAGTTATTAATAGTCTCCACTACTCTGCCACAACGCTTCTCGAAAATTGCCAACCTGCTCTACGAAAGCCATCACCAGCGCTCACCTCCTCCACCCAAGCGCGACAAATTTGGTCGTCAAAAGTGCATCGGTTTACACTCCCTGTGCTCTCCACTAGGTAACTAACTAATGTTGCAGAAAGAGAAAGTGACTTGAGCCAAATATGTATTAACCCTTAGCCAGAGATTCAGCATTATGGCACCCAAATAAGCCTTTTAACGCTTTCCATATCACCTCTGTTAAGTCATGCCACTGTTGCAACTCCGATAAGATTTGAAGCATGACTGGAGAACAGATGGCATCCTATAAGTCGGAGGCAAAGTGGTTGGATAACCCGTCGGTGCGTACACAGATATGTGTGATCAGCAGTGTAAGTCCTCCTTATTCCTCACGCCTGGTGAAGAGGCGCCAAGGCGAATGCCCTCTCACACGCGCGGATGTAGTTGGACGACCAGTCGTAGTCGGTGGCCTCGCCTGGTCTCGAACTTCTCCATTGATCGCGTGGAGTGAGGACAACCGAGACGCGCGCGTGGCTCTGCTTCAGGTACCCACACCACTAATACGCATCAGCGTCGCGGAAGCAGCAGTTTATTTGAGCAGGCAATAAAGTGGGCATTACGTCAGATCTAATCCGCCTTCACTCATTCAAATTAACTAAGCTTCAAATGTTTAATATAATTTAGGCATTGCTGCCATCAGCTTCTCTTAAATAGGAAACTACTTTACTTTATGGTTCAGGTTGCGTAAACATTGTGGGGCTCGATGGAGGGAATTTAATTGCCTCTCTGCATGGGATGGGAGGCACAATTATTCTGTGTTTACTGTGAGTCTTAGGCGTAAAAGCCTTCAATGGTGAGCAAATCGTTGCCTTCACGCACCAATACGCATTGTTCAATAACAAAAAAGAGCTTTTACCATATTTTTTGAGCCATTGGTAATGTCTGGTGAGCTTTGCATCTATGAATATTCTTCTGTGTAATGGAAACTCAGCCTCCAGGTGTCTTACACAAAATGAAATGCACTGTGCATGGTTAACAGAGTAAATCGTCCAGAGGTGTGTGTGTGTGTGTGTGTGTGTGTGTTATGTGACTCCCCTTTTACCTGTAATTGGTTTCACTGCAAATTAAATCCCGTCGGCCTGCCAACTAAATTATTTGAAGGCATACTCCAACCATGTTGCGTTACACTTTGAGTTCATTCACCCGCTTCATCCAGCCACCCGAGGGTCCAGTGTGAATTGGCATGTACCTGCAGAAGGGCACTGAGATGAAAGCGAAGTAGGAATGTCGACGCGTCTTACTTTACTTACTTTACACCTCGATCGCTCTAAGGAGAAGTATTTGTCTCTCCACGAAGGGAATGGATTGATTTCTTGAGCATGCGAGGTCAAGATGGCTTTATCTTCAAACATTGCTTGACATTCGCAAGTCAATAAAACTAAGTGTTTTCTCATGCTACATTAATCTCAAGTAATTAAACAGTGGCAACTGTAGGCTAGAATCATCGATGAGTGAGGTTAAGATAAAATTCTCGCAATGCCTGCAACTGACTCAAAGTTGGCACATCACGCTTGTCTTTGTGGCGGTGCATCTGCTAAGTAGCAGGAAGTGAAATGCACTTCCTGTCCACACTTCCTCTAAATGGGCACCTACCATTAGATGCTTAGGGTCAGACGTTCAAGTCTACTGATTGTCTTGTTAAAAGGCAGGTATTTGTCGCACAGAAACTTTCCAATGAAACGCTAAGAAGCTTCTCTTTCTTTTTAATACATTTTGCACCGACTGTCAATGCCCAAACCTGCGTTCTCGACGCAGTAGTTGACAGCGTGCCCCCAATGTTAACGAACGGGTTGTAGGCCCATCCATTGTCTTGTGTGATGGGAAATGCATTTGGGTAGAGGTGCGTCACATGGAAAGCGGTGAGCAGAGAATCAGTGCTATCCGATTTCCCGCAAATTATTAGTGAATGCACTTACTGGGACCTATACAGAGAAGGCTTTTGTTTCATTTTGCAAGTGAACATTTGTACAGAAGCTCTGTGTTAAGGGCATTTGAATGCTTCATGTCTGACTGTGTAAAGGGGTAGGTCAATTTCGTCCGGATCGAGTGCTGTTCGAATTCTGTGTAGACTTCGTCCATTCCCATCGACCAATTACTCATCGCAGAGTCCTATGAGTTTCCCGTAGCTCTCTCTTACAGGGATGGGACAACGGTGAACTAAGGCATACCCCTTCATCAGTTTTCTACAGTCCATGTATTTAGGAGAAATACGTTTCTCAAGAGCATGGGAGTAAGTATGGGATGAGCAAAACTGTTTCTTCGTTGAATAGTACTTTCGAAGATAGCTGACAAGTCTGCGTGGAGCCAGATACCAGTGTTTGCCAAAGGGTCTGTAGGTGAGCGGAAAGATGCCACTCAAGTTAAACTTATGGGTTTTCAAGACAAACTCCTCCACCAATCTGGGACCAATTTCTCGGTAGTAAAAGATGTCAATAAACGGCCAAGCCCAGCTTGTGTGTGGAAAGGAATAGCTGACAAAGCTACTTAATTCTGGTTTGGCCTTATTGGCTAGTGGTTTAAGGAAGAGCTTATATCGACAGACCTGCGAGTAAGTTCCAAACCCAGGCGGAAGATTTCTGAGAGCTTATTAAAATTAGTGGTCGCTGGCGAAGTGTTGAAGTGAGCCAACCAGGGATTCAGCGCCAAAACCACCGGTCTCGCAGTTTCAAGGAAATCATAACATGCTTGAACCGGTCAATATTTTTTTCCAACGTGGCATACTGTCTGGGACTCATTTTCATGTCAAAAGGCCCCAAATCAACTACCATCAGGCTGCTACTAATATTTGGGCGCTTTGCATTTGGCCACGGAATTGAATCCAAATGCAGCAGCTTGTTTGAATCCGCCCCTTCTTCTGGCCGCACGAGGTAGTTGTAGATCGAAAGGTGAGCCCCAGTCACTCCAGAGGATTGAATTTCCCAAGAGTAAAACAAGGTATATAAGAGCAGTAGAGCGGTGATAATGAAGAATGGGATATTTTTGCTATCAAATCGCAGCATCTACAAGGAGGAAAATGAGATCACTTGGTCGGTTTGCCAGTGTAACAATCTTTTTTACCTCAAAAAAGGCTGAGTGATAGCTGCGTTCCTTCCCTTTACTGTACTCACAGTCTCATGTCAAATGGATTGACCTATAGCCCAAAGTTGCTTTGTTCAAATATGGAATGAGAGCACCCTCTCTTAAAGGTGGGATTGTCGCAAGCGATGGTCTTTCCACCGCCCATTTAAAGGGTGATAATGCCATCCCATGAATGCTTCAATCAACGCAGTTGTGTATGCTAGCATGAATTTGCATTCTCCTTTCCTTGAATGATGCACCAACCGGTAAAATGTATGGGTTTGATGGACAGTAGTAGGCCCTGTCCTTCATAAGGCAACTAAATACCGCATGCCAGGGTTGAGTACACGCATAATAGAGGCCAAACATAGTAGAGCGAAGAATATTTTTTTGCAATTGCGAATCAAGCCGACGAATGCTGCTATGTAGTGAGAGGGTGATACCGAGTGCCAAAGAGGAGGGTAGAATGTGGGTACTACGGGAAATACAGAAAATTAACCATGTGTCCTTTGGGGTTGTTGAATCAGCATGTCAGGGAGACGAATGAGGTGTTAAATGTTCTGACATTATCCCAAATTTATAGGTGATTTGCCGAGTAAAGTGGTGCTTTTTACAAAAATCCGACGGCATAATTGGTTATAAAGGCCATGGTGTAACTTTTACCCCTTCGCCATCCATTGTATGCTTTACAACTATTCTAAACCCACGAGCTCTACAACAACGCCACTCGTGTAAGTCACATCTTGTGTAAACTAACTCATGTTAGCACAGAATTCATCAAAATCCAGTGTCACTCACCTTTATAACCACTTCACGGTGAGTTACACTCCTAATTTACACAATAAGAGCATAATAGTCGACTGCTGTTCTCTTCTCGCATTCGAGAGGCGGCAGAAATCAACTCCCAGTTCTCATCATCACTGCAAGTGTTGAATTGGTGTGGGTGATGTTTGAACTTGCCACCAAACGTGTGGATTAATCCATGCCACCCGCATTAACTCAGGGTTCGAAGTAGAATGCCCTACTAAATCCATAAGTCTTCGCCATGCTTACAATTAGCACTTGTGAATTTAAGATGGCTTTCGGAACCTTCTCACATCATCGCCAATCGTTTCCTCATCGGTCAAGCTGAACTAGGTGTCACTTGGTGTCACCTTGGTCGGGGCGTTTTACGCGTTTCGTTCGACACATGTCTAGCATGAATGAAGACTTCCTCTGCACAAGGATGATTTTATTTGATGGTGTGTGGTACAGCAGAGTATCCAACGATGAAGTCTGATTCTGCTTTAGTTGATGGCACTTCTTTGGGCTGCCAAGCACGTAAATAACCATAACCACCTACCGTCATCATAGTGATGCATCTCAAGTGTAATCGCCACCCCACTTTGATGAAGCAAACCAAACGGTAGTTGATGGTAATTCGGGCTCCCGATGGTCGTAATTGTGTGCGTCATTAGCATTTATTGGGAATGGGTAATTACAACCATTCAAAATCTCCCGTTTGGCTAATCCCTAGGTGAGTAAAATGAAACGAATAGATCTACTGTTAGCAGCTTTACGAAACCATCACGCCCTAAATAATTTGACTTCGCATGCATTTTTGTGAAGTGCGACCTAGCATTTTGGATGTACAATAATGTACGACAGCTGAGACAATTGGTAAGGCCGAGGAATTCCGTAGCCATGCCAAATCACACACCAAAGAGGTGGAAAAGCTTGTGTAGTTAAAACCCATACTGAGCTACTACCACGTCAGATGGGTTTAACTAATCAGAACACTTAATTACTTGTCCATTGTTTTCGTCATAAAAGGTAGTAGGAACGGGAGCAAAAGCATTAACTCCATTGGAATTTAACCTCGGGTTAAAAGTACAAACCTGATGCATCATTTACTTCAAAATTATTTCCATTGTTATCATACTGATACATCACTAAAAGCATACCTGACGCACTATTTTCAGCCTTATTTGAAGTCCAATTGGGACCCTCTAGTTGTTTGGAAACATGAGCAATAACGCAGCTGGCATAAATCTTTTTCAGAAGTAACAATCAAGATGGATGAATGCCTCACTGAGTCAGAGTGGTTTTAGCGCATATTCTCGTTTATCGTGACGAATTGCCATGCCAGTCGACGAAGGCTTGACAACCAACGTGATTACTCCGTTATCAGTTGATTCCTAGTGTACTTACTTAATTCAGTACCACGAAGCTCATTTTGTCGGGCTCGAAGTTGACGATGGTGTTGCTTAGTGTACCTTACAAAAATGGAGTAGATGCGGATCTAAATTCCTTCCGCATCATAGCAGTTGGCAGTGTATTCTGTTTTAAGATAATCGCAATTAATAGTCAGCTTCTTTGTCTTCTTTCACGATGATTGCATCAGCACAACATGGCGCCGGAGTATCATGCCAAAAGAGGTTAGTATTTTCAGCACTAAACAATGAGAAATTTTGCCATCTAGAAGCTTATTCGCTTAGTTGGATTCTCCTCTTTTTATCAACGAAATGTGCACGATGACACGAATTCTAGGGCTGTTTCCTGCGCAGAGTCTTTGCTTGAATGGATTCAACTTCGTCGTTGGCGTGTAGCTGGAGCGGGAATAGAACTGGTTCAACTGCAAGACCGACAATAGTTCCTCGCACTCTCGCCTGAATCAAATGGAGCTAATGAGGATACTACACCGATCCTGGAATTGCACCCTGAAATTCAAGTTTAGTCTGGGTACATCCCCAGACTAAGCAGTAAATCGTTGAGGTAAGAATGTAGTGGGCCAAATAAGGAAGTCTCAGTTTTGTGCGTTGCATTTCATTTTAATTTTCTGTCACTCATTTTACATGTAACTTGGTTAAGCTGATGTGTAGTAGTGCAGTTTTGTAACACCTTTTATATTCTGTAATGCTTTTCCTTACCTCAACACGTAAAGAAGGTTGTGCAGGTCAATTTTACAGTCTCTTAAATGATTCTGTCCTGTCATTATTCCTATCAGCGCTTCTGACTAACGGCCTTTACGAGATGCCAGAATCCCTTTCTGTTTGTGTATTGTCTCCTATTCCTCGCGAATCTGTTTGAGCTAAGCAAGGCCACAGAGTGAAGAATTTAGGAAAGGAGGAAGAATCACCAGTGATAATACAATTGTTACCCCACAGGTGGCATTTTGCTGTTAATTTTTCTTTCACTCTGCCTCCCTCTTAGCAAGTGCATGCTTTGCTATGAGTCCATCTGACTAGTTTTAGTTTAGACAAGATCACATTATTCTATTAGAAGTGGGACGAAAGTGCGCTTTTCATGATTTTCTGTTCCACAGTATACAGCCACGTGACGGAATTATGGGCTGAAGGTGGAATATAAAGAAATCTCACGGAGTTAGTAGTTCGAGAATAAGAAAGTTTATTGAAACAATGGAATTCCGATTGAAAAAAATGCATCAGTTCTGCCTCTGATTCGTGGCATTAGCAACAAGGAAAATGGGAGCTCTGAGTTGGTCCACTAATGCACTTGTTTTTGCTACCTCTACCACAAGTGACCGTGTGATGACTGCATTTCTCTGTTCTGCTTCCTTCAAAACTTTGTGTTAAACGGACTGGTCTGTGTCTGGAATCGCCCCTATTCAAATCCCAAAACAATTATCTATTCGATGCATCGGCATATTTCATAACTATTGAACCAAAACGCTTCTGCATGCTTTTAAAGATTTGCATTCTTATGCGCTGCAGTGTTTTGCACTCTCTAAAAGTGCACGTGCCAAATGGACAATTAAACGTCATGCGTTAACTAATGAACCAGCCCAAATTGCACTCACTTGGTTGCAATACATTTGTTATATGGCATCAAAGGTAATGGAAAAGTGGATTTTGATGAAATTGGCAGCTAATTCTATCCTCGGATCATACAAAAAAATAAGGACACTAAAAGCCTATGGAAAGGTTGGAATGTAAGCACAACAGCCAGTTTTGCAAATGAAAACAATAACTACCCTAAATCTACAAGTACACAATCGATAAGAGAAAGATATGCAATGTAAAGCCAGCCCTCCTGATTGCCTACTGCATGGTTTACCACCATCCATATCCGGTTTTTCCGAGTTCTAGTCAGGTCCAAGCTAAAGAAGCTTGTACATGTTCTTGGGTCCCACGCTGGAAAACAATTAAATAGTGTAAATGGAGAGGCTTAGGACTTGTCAAGAAGTGTGGTAATGCAGACTAGAGGCTTTCATTAAGAAATCGATTCTATTAAACTGGGCGCTGTCCACCGATGGCTAACGATGCCCACCTTAGCTGAACAGTCGGTGCCGCACGCAGGAAATGGGTCCTCCTCTGTGCTTCAAACAGAAAGACCGATTTAGTAAAAGCATTCTTAGGACCAGGGAGTCCTTAATGATAACTTTATACAAATTCAAATTTCCAACCCAACGATGAGTTCTTCAACCACATTTGGGCTGACCTTCAAAAAATAGGTATCTATTAATAACCAAGGCTTTTTGAATGCCTTAAATTTACCAAGGATTCTTCCACAAGTATATTAATACTTTATTCAAATTGTTTAAGAAAAGACACACCTCTGTCCCCTTGTTTACTGATGCCAGATTCTACGTGCAGGCTTCCTTGAGGTCTACTGAATTTTCTGACAAGTGGCAAGTTCAGCCCTGTCATTCTAGAAGGGATGCTTTTACGCTGTGAAAGGTGGAAAAGAGAGCCACCACTAGTAGCTGCAAAGGTGACCAACGATTTGTTTAAATTGACTTAGAAGTTCTTTCGTGGTGCCTTATTAATCGGGACTTTTTTGATGTCTAAAAAAATACAACTCTTCCTGTTTGATGAGTGATTGAAACAATCGGCCTACTGTAAAGTAGCTGTTCTAAAAAGATTATTCATTTGATAAGGGCAACACTGGGCAAGCATACCGGCATGAAAAGGAAAATCCTCTTGCTAACCATGAGGACTAATTGTAAGCAGTTAAATGAGAACTATTGCTGGAGGCTGCCGTCTTCATTTAGACCACTGAAAGCCGTGAAGGCGAATGGGAGGGTGAGTCCGCCTTACCCACGAATTACCTTGAGTTAGTAGGGGACTACTTTGTATAAATTTATTTTACATAAACTTGGTGAAATTGTGCTATTTAAGGCACAATCTTTGCTGCATTTTGACACCAGCTACTTGGAATTCCCTTATTCCATTTTGACTGCTACTGAGTTGCAAAGCACATAATGTTACGAGGGTTGACCCACTTTTCATGAAAAAATTAAGATACTATTTGTCAGTCTCTTCATGCCAAGAAAACTGGAATAGACTAAACAGGAGAGACAAAGTGAAGTGGAATCCGACAAAGGTTTTCTGCGCTTTGAGTAAGGAGTGATTTTGATTCTACACTTTATGTGTTATGGAACCTGATCCTGACGCTTCGAAGTTCGTATGTGTCATGGAACAGGCAACTGCATGAAATATTTCATAGGTTTGGCACAAAATAATTGGATGGTGCATACGGTCAATGAAATCACTGGTTCTTTACCAACACTTCTTGCAGATTTTTTCAAAAAGCCACTGCCACTCGCTCTTTTGCCACCTTTGTAGGGCCCTTTACCGTCAGCACTTCTTTAAAGCAAATAATGGCAAATTAGTGAAGCAATCATAAGCATTTTAAAAAGCGAAGCCAACAAACTCCTAGCCCTTTTGACCCCTCCCAACGGTGGAATGGTGTGATTAGCTCTGAAGCATGTTACCCACCATCTGAAGGATAAGAGTTAACAAATGGCTCTTTTCGGTGAGATTATTGCATTGTGGTGGTTTGTTGAGTTTTATACGTCAAATTCGAGTCAATTTTAGTGAATAACAAGGGTAGTAATAAGCACCAGTGGAGAAGGAGCTAAAAGTGTTTTTTTCATGCATAACATTCAATTAAACCATTAACAAAATATTTTAAACCTGCCATAGTTGCTTCATCTGCATCACTGCAGGGAGGTACTCATAAAACTAAAATTTTCACCAATTTTCTTAGAACTTCTATTAAAAATGATAAAGATGATGGGATATTTGAAGGAATAGCATGTTTTGATTTGGCGTTGGTACTTGTCATAGCTTCTAAGTCTTCAGTGGGGCTCTATGACGCTTTCGCACAGACTAACTGGCCTGTCTCGGGATCAGACAGACCCTCAGGAAAGTGAGGAATGAAAGCGGCACAAACATAAGTTGTTATGCCCTAGTCACCCGCTCTGCTCCAGTATTCCTTTTCAACGGGCCCAATTCGTTTGCAACCATTTATTGCGCCAGACGCAAACATGGCTATTCGTGGTTAAATGGCTTCAGTTCAGCATACCTTCTGAGCCGATTGGTGGACTCCTTCATCGGTCGCCAAAATGGTCAATTTCTGAAATTCCTGGCAAACCAACCATTTGAGAACGAATAGTTAACAAACCAAAGGCGAGCCAATCAGTGGTTATATGTTACCCCATTTTCAAAGTACTAGTGTAGATGCCAAATTCATACTCCCCACCAAAATGCCCAATATGAGGTATTTTGGCACCTTCATTTTGCAATTCGGTAACCACCAACAATTTGCCAAATGTTAGCACATATGATTACTTCTCTTTTATTCGTCTGTCGGATGTTTACTTATTACGTGCCAGCGACTGCAATTGTTAAAACTTTTGAACTTCTTAATATTCAATACCTTTTCTCCCGCAGGTCACTTGTGGCAATTTGTTAACATCTTTTTGCTTACACTACTAACCTCATCTTTTTTCACTGGCAGAAGTGCTAGGATTGTTCCCTCTTTATGCGCCCCCTTTTCAGTACCATATGTTTAATGCACCTAAACACATACCTCTGCATCCTATGGAACTGCGTGTTTGAAAATTGTTCATCTACCAACAGTTTCGGTTTATTGAACTCTACTGATTCCTTTGATCCTACCCATTTGCAGGTCAAAGAAGTTGTCCCTTCATTAGGTCTCTTTTCGCCTTTTATTTTACGTCATTGGTTATATGAGTCCAAATCCACGATTGGCGCATACCAGATCATTTCGTTCCAAGTTCTCTTTGAAAAGCCTTTAGCAATGCCTTCCTTCACCTCCACCCCCCTGCCACTACCCTCGACAGGAGGACGATGATTGGTTTGCAACACTTTTATTGTCTCAGACAACAAGTGAACCGAGTTGGTCCGAGTAGGGACTAAAAGGACGGCTTCTCTTAGCGTTGGGGAAATAGAGATTTTAGTTATATTCCGCCTTCTGGTCCAAAAGCTACATTAATAGAAACGGGTACTACGCAGCCAATTGCCCTTTAAAATACCGCTCTTCGATGCTTACCTTATGGGATGTTTTCAAGCATGCCGTTGTGCAATCTTCTTTCTTCATTCGTGCGTAGACTTCATCTTCATATCCACCTGGCGAAGTGCATTTATAGGATCGTATCTTTTGTGGTGGATGGTTATTGGCTAGACACAAAGTTGTGCGTTGCGGATGAGGCAGTTTGCAGGTGAGAGAAACTTTGCTACATGGAACGGGTCTTTGCTCCAAGGGTGATAGAATTTGCTACGAGTTCCGGGTTAAGGAAAGCTCGTCTGTATATTTGGGAAAGGTATCTTTCGCAGTAGACGTTAATTTGCTTGTGTAAATCGCAATTTTCATTCTGTCTCCTGTAGGATATCTGTGGTTTTCTACGATGTTAAACTCTATCCCCACGCCTCCTGCTACGTATTGCCGGTTGATTTTCCTTGTTTGGTGAGAGGATATCGGAAAGGACTCTCATTTTGTGGCCTGTGTACATCTGGAACAGTGAAATACCAGTTGGATGCGTGGACGATAGCCTTGCATGCGAGGAGAGCGCGTCCTAGACTTAAACTCCAATCTTTAGGTTGTGCTTCCTTAATGAAAGCCTTTAGTAGTTTGATTAGGATGCGATTCGTTCTTTTCACCTAATTCTTGCCTTGAAGACCACAAACTGTTTTAAATTTGCGTCGTAGCGTCAAAGCCAAGCAGGCAAATTTTGGGTGTCATATGCAGCCAATTGGACCACCACAGTAAACACAATACGGAAAAGCTGTGATTCGCTACAGATCGTACGGAATCACAAAACAGCTCTGAGGGCACATGAAGGAACCTTTAAAGCTGTTGCTTGTCAAATGGCATTGGTAATGCGATTTATGCGAGCATTTGCGAAACACCGCGGGCTACCCCCAATGATTATTTTGAGTGTATCCTTGAGGACTTACTTACCAGGGTGTTTTGGATTAATAACTTCGCAATTCAATGTAACGGATTAAACATGGATATGCTAAAATTGGAGGATGGATAGCTGCAATTTCAACAAACAGTTGCAGTTATTTTTCAGCAAAACCGGCCCATTGGGCAAGGTTCGACTTATCATCCGTGATTTTCACTACGCTTGTAAAACTTTTATGGTAAGCTCTTAATTAGTTTCACCGGATTCATAGGGAGTGTGAGACAGTATAGAAGTATGAAGGGAACGCTGACACCTCGACTATAAATAATACAGTATTCTGTTTTGAGCATTGATTTCGTTATCTTCGACCAAAATAAACTATGATCGAGTAGACCATTGAGACGCTTAGAGGAAACGAAGAACTAGTGTCGAGGCAAAATAGGTCAAAAAACTGCAAGAGTGTTTGACTAAGAACGCACAAACGCTGCCAATTCAAGAAGATTGTTCCCAAAATGGTTTTGAAAAACTAATGAATGGGATGCATTCTAGGTCACGGCACAATTCTCATTGAAGCATGCCATCCCAACTTCAGAAAATTTCTCTTAAAACATACCTGCGGCACATCTAATTTTACTTACATGGTTGTTCACGTAGCCACTGTCAGTTTTAAGTTCAAATCCTACCGATTCGCGGTGATGTAGAATCCGCTCAGACACAAGACTTGAGCATCAAACGCCCACAGAAAAGGTATCGCCAAGCCTTTGCCGAGATTTGCATGGTAGATTGTAGTTCACATTTTTACCGATGAAAGGAGAGAAATCCAATAAAAATGGGTAAAATGACAAATCTCACTATTTTTGAGTGAATGCGCTTAGTCTGGCGATTAAATATCTAGCCTGGTTAAACAAGGAACCTCATCACAACATTGCGATGATACGATTAAGCCTAATTACTCGAATTAAGGAAATTGACAACAAAACATAACTTCTTTAGTTTATGCTGTTCGGAATTGACAATTCAAACTGCCACCAGGGCGTCAGACCCACTAGCCTTCATAGGAAAGGCTTTTGAAGAACAGAGCTACTCATTGAAATAAATCCGCTATCATCCAAATTTACCATTAGCTTTTGCTGATTATGCTTGTGATGGTTCGCATTCTTTTAGGAGTGGGAAGTGATGGCTGCCCTATAACTTATTTTAGGGCAAATTAAAATAACAATATAACTTCTATAACACCCGTGTTTGCAAAGGCTCTAAGCTTGGAATTCCCGCTCTACACTTTCATGTAATTTATAGGCTGACTTCGATATTTTTAGAGGCTTAACCGTTCTTACTTAAACTTTGCCGCAAATTACCCGGCAAAGAGCAAGCAAGATATCAAGGCAGTTATTTGTGCTGTCCCTTTCTCAGAGAAGTCCCACTGTTGGGCAGAAGTTCGAATTTTTATTTCTTGGAATTATCACCATTCAGCAAACTTCCCTCAAGGGCCTGTGGAAAAGGGGGTTTAAGCTAAAAATAAAGCAGAGATTTATATAATACTTGTAAAAGCTTACATGAGTGTTTGAACATGCAATCATTTCTCTCAAGCCGCACGACTAGGGATTTCTTAGTAGTGGCGCCGTTTTAGGTTCCCTCCATCGACACAGCATCAACCCATAGGGTGGTAGCATTGATGTTTGTGGCACCTTCGTCACCAACAGCCCCACAAAGACTCTTGTCTGAATTTAAAATGTTACTTTAAGCGCTTTTGGCAGTTTTATCTGCTTGCATGTACCTTGGGCAAAAATTGGTCGCATAAAAATCCTCCTGATTGATTTAAGGTCCTTTGCCCAACATCGGTATCCATCATCACGTTTTGTTGTAACCCCGCTTTCCATGCAATACTCTTTTAGCAAGCATCTTTACGTACCCAATCAAAATTCACGTATGGCAGAAGAAATTAGCTTAATCAAGTTCCGTCCCGTGTCATTTGTTGTTTAACCGGCATACACGCTGGCCCGTTCTGGTCATTAAAAGCGTACGCAGGAAAGTTTGCAATACTGTGACGAAGCAGACACAATGCGCAAATCATGCTGAAATCCTATTGAATTTGTACTGTCCCATTTTGCTGCAAAGCCGACTTTCTTTCCTCGTCCACAAGCACCCCTTTGTGATTTGTTACGTGACTCTCTACATTACATTTTCTTCACTGAACCTGAATGTTAACATTTTTTTTTACAAACAAGTGATCGTTATACACCCACTAGACAAAAACTTAAGCGCTAAACTCTTAGTTTATTCATTGGTTTATTTAAATGCCTTACATTTCTATATTTCATGTAGAAAATTACGTTTACTACAGAAAGGCACCCCAGCGAAAGCTATATTAAAGTCACGGCACATCTTACTTAATCTTACTTATTGATGGATCTGTAGGAAATTATTTTGGTTTTTGATGGGGAGCAGCAAAACTGCCTTATAGGTGCGAGAGTGTTTTTACCAATGATCATCGACTGTTGTTTGATACTTCCAGGTCATTAAGTCCTGATGTTCTCTCCCACCAAAGTAATTTCAAGCAATTCGACATTAAAAAGTAAACGCTGAATTGGTTGACGGTGAAATTTACATTGGAGAATTCTGTAAAATTGAACAATTTAAGTAGATAGAGATCTTTTTACGGCTACGCCTCTGCCTGTACATCTATCAGTTGCTCCGGTTCAGACGTCAAGTGGGGCGTATCACTTTCCAAAGCCTTTTAATGGAAAAATTTAAGATGTGATCGAATTTGATCTTCAAAGCATCCCATAAAGTTTAGTAAACTTTCCCAATGCAAAGTCTAACATCGTATCCCAACTTGCATTGACATTTTACAGACTCATTCACTCTTTCATCAGGAAAAGATCAGAAGCGGGGATGAACTGAGAGAACGTGCAGAACTTTCACCTGAAGTTCATCTCAACCACTCAGTTAGAATATCCTTACCATTGAAAGTCTTCAATATCTACAGTGTATACTTGGCAACCTAACTGATGATCAAAACATCTGACCTGTATGCCTTCAAGTGAAGGATTGTAGTGAACTCAATTGCAATCATCGCTGTTCGTTTAACCAGATCCGAGGTCATTCAGATTTACCACTGGGTGTGTTTAAATGGCGACATTTTTTTCCTCAAAATGAATTAGTGAGGACTGCTGGAATCTAGCTGTAGAAACATTTTAAGGTTGTCTCCGCTTTGATAGACAATTTGACAGAATAGCTGTCAAGTTCACCCAGATTTTTTGAATGAGGGTATGCTATGGCCCAGTAGTTTCGTCTAAGTTAAAGGCTGTTTTTATACCTTGCGCACCCCACCCATTTTCGTGGATCTGGTACACATCACGAAATAGCAAAGGGTTACCGTTTCCTTCTCCTCATCGATGAGACAGCAACGAACGAGGGTATGTCTCTCCCTCGGTTTCCTGCAGTCTATGTATTTTGGAAGAACGTGTTCTGGAGAGCATCGGAATAAGGGCAATGCTGCACCCTTATAGAAGTGTAACTTGTAGGAAAACTATTAGATCTTCCTGATGGCGAATGTCAAGGCTTGTTAATGAGTTCTTGGGCAATAACAAAGCTGTTACTTAGACTTAACGCAAAAAACCGTAAGTGAAGCAGAAGATATTAGTATATGGCCAAGTAGAGGACTTGGGCAGAATTAATGGCTGCCAATGGCGTTAGAGCCGGTTTTAGCACTAATCTGTTAGCACCAACACCAAGAAACCACTGGATTTTACAGCTTCAAGGGAATCACAACTCTTCAAATAATAAGGTGACACTATCCGAGACTATTTTTTCGTAGTTAATAGATTCCCAGTAGTAATTGGCCACTGAAACAAATCTGGATTTAGGCGCTCTTTCGATTTTGGTCCCTCTTTTAGCCATAGAAGGCAATAGTAAAGGAGGCAATAACTAAATCACTCAAACGCTGTAATTCAAACATAAAATGAGATTATTCGAAGCAGCAGAACCGGGGAAGCTAAGTCAAGTAGCCTGTGCGAGTACCTTTTTTACCTCTGCAATGATGGGCAGAGTGCTATCTGTATCCCTCTGTTTAGTTTCCATCATTATATTTGGACAAATGGGTTGATCTATGGCATGAAAAATCAATCTATCTATCCTCTATCTCACAATAAAATTTTGAGAAACAAATGTCTCTCCACCGTCTATTTGCTAGGTGGCCATGCGAGTCTACTAATGTTTAAATGAAGGCGTTCGTGCATGGTTTCACAAGTCTGCACGCCTCTTCATTTTTGGTGCACTGGCTAGTAAAATGTCCAGGCCAAATTAACGGCAGGACGTCCTGCTTTTGTTAACTGCTTGCCGCATGCTACTGAATTGACTGCATTAGTAAATTTGGTTTGAAAATGGCGAATCATTCTTACCATGAGTCTGATTAATGGACAGAATTATACCGAATGTCAGGTTGAGGATTTGAACGTGGACTTTGCAGAAATTAGTAAAAACATGGTATGAACGTTTTAGGGGCGTTGGATCATCGTGCCACCTTAATAATGACCGTCTGAACGGAACCAACAACCACCCCAATCTCCCGAGTATATGGATGAATGATATGATGCCGATTGCAGCCAACAGACTTGATACTAAATGGACCGTTAATCCTCTTAACTACTTTGAAACCTTCTATGCTAATTCTTCGCACCCCTCTCAGATCCGAACAAACGCAGTTCTTGCCGGTTTCTAACTTCGGCACCGAAAAGACTTTGACAAGAATACCTGCTAAGATAGACTAAACACTTAGAAAAACCGATCATCTCGCAAACTTATTTGAAGATGTGCGGTATGGTGTATGATGCATGGTGCAAAACAGGATCCTTTAGTGAGCGTGACGCTACCAAAGGTCGATTCATTTAAAATGTTAACTTAAGGTAGATAAAGGCTACTGGCAGCCATGTAGGTCCTGACCGAACCATCTTATCCCATGGGGTCCACCAACGAGTAATACCAAGGTCCCGTGTAGCCCTCCCCATTTGCAGTTGTATCCTTCCGAAACATTCATTTTTGGTGCATTCTTCATATTATATGCTCACTGTAGGGTACCAAGGAAGGAAGCATTTTGTGCATGTACTCGGTAGTTAATCCTTTTATTTTATAAAAGGTTCCAAAAGAGCATGAAGGTTGTTCAATTTTAGGCTTATTTATGAAGTAGCAACGGATCATGATGCCTTAAAGTTTTAGTGTGTTTCGGAACAGACAATAGCTTTGGAAGATGTGTAGGGTTGCATAAATAATTTGACAGTGGGCACGATCTTGTTTTCCCTTAAGAGTAGAACAACGAAAGTGCCAACGCTTTGCCAATGTTCCATGCTTAATCTACTTTACACCAATACAAATTCCATTCCATTGCCCACTTCGTGGAATCATTCCCTACCTGCACTTCTCCTGACTCACATAACGCAAAACTAATTGATAAAATAAGCTTAAGCATTACCCTCTCTCCATTCGAGGAGCGGCAGTGATCAAGCTCCAGCACCCGCCACTACTCCTATCGGCGCAGAAACATAAGCAGCTCTAGAATCTTGTAAAAAGCAGGGACTATTGCGCTTCTTCCAAACCCTCAGAGTTTTCCAAGCTCATAGCAGCATGGATAAATCGGAAATGCTTTCCGAACTCTCCTTGCGGAACCGCCAGTTGTTTCAGCATAAATTTCACTCACCTAGGCCCTAAAATTCACCACGTGACGATCTTCAAGCACACCTAATAACATCGAAGGGCTCATCTGCTTGACACTAGAAATAGGCTTCGCTAATTATAAGTCGATCCCGCGATTACTTACTGTAAAAATCGCCGAACACGTTTTAACAACTTTAATCAATGAATCAAACTTGAGTGATGTTTAACAACACAAGACATGTTTGGGTACTAAATTGTGCATTTCTGCTCAAAACAACTGCGACTTATAAATCCGAATTCAACAGAGGAGTTTCGATTTCGGTCACCTGCGTAGTCACATTTCCCCAGCCAGGTGAGCATGACTATAGCACCCCGAGACTTCCCTGAGGTATGTATATACCTCGGTCTCAGAAAAAGGGATAGGGGCAGCTGGCATGGCCCAAAGGCCAACCCTGGCCGGACAGGACAACATAACCACCCAAGTGGCCTTAGCCGGCAGTTAAATAAACAAAGTATTACAATGGCCTTCAGTCATCCCAGCAGGTCGAACCCTTTTGTTTGCTGGATGCATATTATACCCTAGTACTTTACCCTCCTTTGCCTTCAAGGAAGTCTCAGGACGATGCACACATAACTAAAGCCTATTTAAAAATTAGCGGAATAATACAAAAAAATCAAACAATTTCGTTGAATTATTGTCGACTGCAATTGCTGTCAAATTGCGGTTCTACTCACTCTCTAGAACTAGTAGCCATGGTGGTATTTTTCTAACCTGGAAAATGGCATGATAAAGAGAAGCTTTCTCAGCCTACACTTTTGTTTATTATTATTCGTAGCCATCAAAAATGAAAACTTTATACGGTTTTGGTAATTCATTAACAACTTATATCCAACAAGTCAAATTAGCGTTTACGCGAAAATTTAATTTCCCAAAATTTTAGGAAAATTCTGATTTGATGATTCATTTGCAGCTTTGTTGTGTACTTAAACACAGCTGTACGGCGGAACTTACAGCGTTGGCATTCGAAGTTGACGATGGTGTTCGTGTGTGTACCTTGTAAAAAGGGGGCGGATGTTGATCTCGTGAAGCCAATTGAACATTATATTAAAGGAAATCTCGGATCAGGTCAGGCAGCAGCCTGCAAAAAAGGCTTAGACCATTTGCAGAAACTACGAAATGATATTCTGGTCAAATTGGATGACGCTCATGATAGCACAGTGAAATTAATTGAGTCGTAAGTGTACTATGTGTATTTCTTTGAATTTTTTCTGGCCTAATTCTTAAGGTTCTCTGCTTCCATATACTGCTTTCAGCTGTGTAGCTTCTTACTCCGAACGTATCTACTCGTGGTTTTGTCTTAAATTTTTTCAATCCTAACATGAGTAAGGTCTTCGGATATGTTGTGGAATATCTGTGCGTTGAGTAAGATACTCAACGAAGAGATTCGCTAATTGGGTGCTTGTATATGCTGTTACATGCTATTATTTCCTTGTTAGCCCACGCCCCAGGTTGGCGAGTCGTTAATTGGCGTTCCATTTAATTCGAATCATGCAATTTTTTATGGCTCTTTAATCAGTTGCTTTTTTCCAGCTATTGCGATTTGTTGGAAAATCTTGAGCAGCGAATCCCTCTTACGAATCAGGATATACCTATTGCCTATAAGTGGTACGACTGCTTCAGTGGGTCCTCGAAGGTGTTCAGGAGTTCAATGAGTATATCTCAATTCTTTCATCTCATCCTTTCTTAGAGGGATATAATACTGGTTTTGATCGGTGCTGTATGCTTTTCAACCTCGCTGCGTGCCATAGCCAAGTTGCTAAAAATCAGAGTATCAACGATGATTCTGGGCTTAAAGTTGCTGCTAAATCATTTCAAGTATGTAGTCTATGTCTTGGCCTTCATCATCACTAATGCCTCTTTTCTTACTCCTTTTCTTAACTCTTAAGATAGCCGCGGGTATGTTTGAATACGTCAAGGTGCTTCTGCCAACTTTTTACACACAATCGCCGACATGGGATATGTCGGCAGAAGCACTAGCTGGCTACTCATCTATAATGCTTGCTCAGGCTCAGGAATGCATTTTCATGAAGGCCGAACGTGGTAAGTACGGAATATTCAATCAGTTCCTCTAACCTCCGCCTGGTACAGAGATATCAAATGTAGTTAAATGCCTGTCCTTGTTTTTAGACGATATGAAGCCTACCGTCGTATCTAAACTGGCGAACCAGGCTAGTTTGCTTTACAATGAATCATTGACGAGTGTGTCCTTGACTTCTTTGCGACCTTATTTGCCCAAAGAATGGTACGGTTCACTGTCGACCAAGGCTGCCCTGATGGAAGTATACGCGGAGTACTATGCTGCCTCTGCTGCTGAGGCAGAACAGTCGTTTGGCGAACAAATATCGCGGCTTAATGTAAGGCATCATTGCTAGCATGTATAGTTCAACTGAGGTTCCATGTCAACATAGTTTGTTTACGAGGGATTATACGCTGTCAGTTCGGAAATAGCAGTCTTTTCATTAGCACTCTTGAGCAGTATGTATTTTAAGGTACGCAAACTTCGCCTCATAAACCAAATTTTGGGAAACAATTAACACTGAAGTAATAGGGCACGGAAATTGGGTGCTTTTAAAGCGGAATTTGAAGTTGTCAGTGCTGTAGTCATTGCTTTGTACACCTCTTTGTTCCTCGACAACTAACTTCACTTCGATTTCTGTTGAAATTTTTAGAAAACATTGGTGCTGCTGAAGAAGATTTCTCGTAGCGAAGGTATGAAGGATTTCTATACCAGGGTGGAGAAGACACGGGATCGCGCCAAGAAGGACAACGATCTTATTTATCACGAGATTATTCCAGACTCCAAAACCCTCCCCCCAATTGGAGTGGCCTCGGTTGCCAAGAAATTTCCCGTTACATTCCCGCTGGCGGGTAAGCCGCCCAAGGAGCTCTTTACTACCCTCGTGCCGATTCCAGTGCACAACGCCACGCAAGTGGCTGACGGTGTGCGTCGTCAGATGATTGCTGTTGAATTAGGGCGTTTGAGAGAGGCTACCGACACCTGCAATGGGGTGATGGCTTCTCTTAATCTGCCTGCTTCAGTACAGGAGATCAGTGGCTCGGATGATGCTGTTCTTAAAACCCTCTTTGAAAAGGCTGCTATGGTTCGCCAGAACGGAGGTGTTGCCGCCTTACGAGGGAAAATTTCTTCTTTGACCGATGGGAATACCAGAAACTCGGAGATTGCTGAAGATGTAGGTTTTTTTGCTTCGCAAGTCCGAATTCGTTTTAAACTTCTTCCTTTTCCTCCGTCTATTGCCATTGGGATTTTTGGTTTGCTACTCATGCTGTCGTTTTGAAGGCTGGCCCTGTGTTATTTGATAAGCATCGGAATCACTTTTTGCGACGTTTAAAAAATGGGTACTTTGCAAGACCTTCCCTTGGTCTTTGATGCGCAACCAAATTTGTGAATTCGGTTGTTACTACCTTAATCTGGATTTGTTTGTGTGTTAAAATATCAGCTTATTCACACTCAAAGTGTTCCACGAATTGGTTTTTGCCGCTTAGATGTACATAGACTTCTAACCTTGTGTGGTCGGTCATTTTCACCACAACTTTTTACTGTTTGCCTCAATATCCTCTTAATTTCCGGTGAAGTATTTTGTTTCTTGCCTGCGTACATGAAGCGTGACAATTTTCGTGTCAATTGGGCTGTCTTTAAAAGTAGTTTACATAGATTCAAAAATGCCATCATTGGTCTGTGATTCTGCGTTCATTGGCTGGTTTATGAAGATTGCATGTTCCCAGTACACTCTCATTTATTGGCGTAAATCGATTCCTTCTACCTGTGATTTCATCTGCTTAACCTTTTTGCTAAATGATGTTGCCTCAGCTGTTATTAACGCAATTCTGCTCTTGGTGCAGATATCCTCGACGATAGATGAAGAAGAAAAGACGGACAATGAACTCCGAGAAAAATATGGTGCCAAATGGAATCGCCAGCAATCTTCAAAACTGAACAGTGGATGGCGTGCTGAAATTGCAAAGCATCGTCAATTGTTGCAACAAGCTGGCCAAACCGACAAGGGGCTGAAGGAGCGCTTCAGTGTCCAGGAAGCTTCCTTCGATCATCTCAGTGGCTCAGAGTCGGAACTGCGAGAGTATGTCACCTCCGAAATGGAGAAACAGGACTCATCAGTAGATCTAGGAGGGAGTTCCCCAAAGATTGAGGCTCTGCGTGACCTCTGTAATCAGATCGATACTATGAAGAAGGAGCGAGTGGATCTGCAAAAGCAGTTGGAGCAAATGAAGCTCCCCGAAAGCCTCAGTTCGTTTTTTTCGATTTAGTCTATTCTCCTTTGGGTTGTTTCCCACTACGTTCGTGTTTAATTTTAGCAAATGAATTCCTCAAAATTTATCAGAAGGGTGGGACAATCGATGCGCAATCACTTGCCACCGAACACGTTAACAAGGTTCTTGAAAGTGCGCGTGATTGCATTCGAGAGAGTCTTGATAAGCAGAAGTCCCTCTTGAAGGAAATTCAGTCCATTTACAAATCTGTCTTTGGCAAAACGAAGGAGGTTGCTAGTGCACTGACGACACTTTTAATGGCCGCCGAGGCATACGACCAACTTTGTCAGGATGTGGGGCAGGGCATTACTTTTTATGCCGATTTGACTGGCATACTCGTTAAATTCCAAAATAAGGTAAGTGTTTTACTGCTTACTTTGATTTCCTTCATCCGTGACAAATGAGAGATGAATATATAGAAATTTTCATCCGCTTTTATATCCTTTGTACATGGCTAGAAGCTAAATTTCTTTAGGTATCTTTATCAGTGATATGCCGTTTGATGGAATGAATGTTGCCTGTTTTCTCCAGGTAAATGATTACGTTTTTGCAAGGCAAACAGAGAAAAAAGAACTCATGAAGGATATATCGAAAGAGATGAGTTCTGAAAAGCCCAGTGGCGTGCCTGGTAATGTCTATATTTCTTTGGTTATCTCGGTGCTTGAACTTGCGACGACAATTGAAAATCCGTTTTTGTTGACTAACCGGCAATCTATTAACTGTTTGCATCATTTCGATATTGATGTTTGAGCTTTACAAATTGGAGTCGTAATTTGATGCTGTAATGTTTGACGAATAAACTATTGTTAGGAAATGAGGATATGCATTTGAATGTATGAAAGTGTCGTTTGAGGCCACTGATGTTTGTCAATTCGCCTCCTCTCTGTCCACGCGTAGAACGCCCTCCTCCTACTTACATGTCAGCGCACGGAACCGCATCTGCGCCGCCCAACGGTATGGCGTCGGCTCCGCCCCCGGCGCAGCCCCCTTCCCATAGTGGCGCTCCGGCTCCCGCCTACTGGCCTGGATATGGGACCTACCCGTCTCCTCTCCCTCAGGGCTTCATGCGTGAGTCTATTTTCGCGTTGTGTAGGTTCCTTTATAGTTCCAAATTAACTTGCATATTGTTGCAGCCTTGATAAACTCTAGTAGTTCTGGTTGCCATTCTGGCAAGGCCCTTTGTAATACAGCGTAGGAGTGGCTTAATAATTGGCCCGTTAAGCTGTTTGTTCAGAACTACCTGCTTTGTGTTGTAGCACCAGGTATGCCTCAGATGCCGATGTACGGCATGTATGGAGGCTACCCGATGCCCATGTACCCTATGCCCGGGTTGCCACCACAACCGCATCAACCGCCGCAGTGAGAACTTTTCGTGTTAGATTCCTATCCTACCACTGTGCTACTCCTTACTGCACCCCTAGCGTTCTATGTGCGTGTGATCCTGCTCTCCTGATGCTAAGGTTGAGCCACTATTTTTGTTCCCCCCTACTATACCACATATTTTGATCATCATATTTTCTCTCTAACGCTTTTTCATCGGTTAAATATTTTCAATAATGCATTGTTACAGCGTTCCTCAAATAATATTTTTGACAATGTGGTTTATTATTGGAGGATTTACTAACCATCTTGTTGGAGATCCAAGAGTTCAATCATGCTGAGTTCACCCATCAAAATTTGCTTCATGTTCTTCAGCTTGACCCATTCCATTACTGATGGCGGTTTCTATAACGCCCTTTATTGTTGCCCCATGACAGCTAATTTTCCATATCTACGTAGCGTCTGTTGAGTAAATTACGTTAATAGTGGTCACAGTATCGCAGCATACAAACGTGGTCTCTTCTGGTAATCAAAGTGGTTGAGAAACCTTGGCGATGATCGAATTAAACGATGCGATAGTTTGGTTCGATCCAGAAATATTTACGCTAGATAGTTTTGTCTGTAGTGCATGGTAAGTGAGCGCTAATGTGTTAAGGGGTATAATCAAGACAACTGTTTAAATTCTAGCATGAAGCAGGCACGAGTGTGTTAGTTTTTCTACGCCTCAAAGCTGATGCTATAAACGCTGTCAGAGGTCTCGATTACTGGTCGCATGATTGATCGCGACTGAACATTCGGCTTTAATGTGGTTGAGTGTCATCGACATCAAACCTGATCTCTGCCTTCATTTGGGTCATTTTAACTTGTAATCACAAATGTGAGCACTTTTTGCTTGCTTAACCATAGATTACTGTCAAAGTGTTTATGGAAATTGCACTTTACCGTGCTTTTTACAATTTCTAAGTTTTACTAAACCTTTCGGTGGTGATTTGATGTGCATCCAAACAAATGAGGCATCTGAGTGAATCGAAGACTTGGCGAATTTGAGGGAGTGAGCTCATTGCACCCATTCTGTTGCTCGCTCTTTCATAAATAACAGCACCTAGTCGAATCTCGCTTCTTATCAAAACTGTGGTACGTTAATTTGAGCGACGTCAAGTCCACAATAATCACAAAAACGTCCCCACTTTGTTTAAGCTAACCCATTTTCCAAACAAAGGTTAATCCATAGCTCGAAGTAGCGAGCTCAAAGTGGATTTTCGAAGTCTTCTCCACCTTCCTGATACTTTAAACACTAATGCAACCAGATGGAGGCGAAGCCATCATGGATTTTTGCATTGCAATTATGTTTGGGCTTGCTGTGGGAAATTTTGCCGAGGAGCCATCATTGACGCCTTTTCACGACTTCATTTTCAAGAACATTTGAGTTAGCCATGACGCGTTTTGGTCTCGCAAGTTGGGGAAAGGCATTTGTGCCTTTCCTATCCCCTTTACTTTGGCCTCCGTGTATGAAAGGCAGGAGCAAAAGTCACTGATTGTGAAAATTGATGTGTCACCGTCACAACAAATATCTGAGTTCATATATTCCAAACGAATGCTATTAATACGGTTGTTGTGAGTACTATCAATCGTGTGGGGTTCCAATTTACTAAAGTGAGCATGCTTGTACCTGCTCCACCAGGAAGAGGAAATATTTCACACAAACTATATTAGGTAAGGCTTGCAAACGCACGTGCACAACTCAGTGGAAGTCAATAGTGCCTTCTAGCTTACTCCACCTTCATTATCGTCGGTGAACGGGTGTTGCCCATTTTCGGCACACCTGTATGGTAGTTGCGAATAGAAGTCCTCTCTGTGGGTCTGACAGCAATTCCTTGGTTAAGAGGCTTTAAAAAAGGGTTGTTTTGGGTTACTCATCAGCCTTGATCGAATCAGTACGATTTGGCTGCTGCCCCTGCTAGTAACAACTCATATGGCGGCTTTCAATCGCGTTAAAGGCATATCAATAGTCACACGTCTTGGAAATCCACCAATGGACAGTGTTAGCGATGAGATTTCACCGCGTCATCTAGATGCTCCAGTCATTTCTAGCCTAGGGGGTTCGAACACATGAACCGCCTTCACAGCTCTAGGTTTCGATTTGTTCAATATACACCCTTTCTACACTGGAGGTTGTTCCAGCCTCAGCGCAGTCCCTTACATTTTTTACAACAATCTAATGTGGTACAAGGCTGTAGTCTGATGACGTTTGAAAAGCTCCGTGCTCCATTCCAATTCCCTTATTCCGAAAGCCAATTTTGCTTATTCAAATTTTAATGGCGGAAGTTATTGCACTTTCAAGTGAATAGTATCAGCTGTCATTTGTGATGGTAACAGACTACCCAATGGTGTATTCTCAACCATGCCGGACGTTCCAATCACTGACTACACCTATAGTTGGGAGATACAGATATAGAAATGAAGGAGGAATGGATTTTCAAAGCTCATTGAGGATTTTTCAGGTGAGCACTTCCGAATTACTGCATCTATAATGCTTTCTGCCACGCCGTCTACCAAGAAAATTTGATTTGACCAAATTTCAACCACCTATTTCAAAAGTTGGCTTCACCATAGGCGCTGCCTTTCTGGTTGACTTTTTAAAGCCTGAATTTTTTGTTTTGTTTTCTTGTGTACCTTCTAACATTTGGACGTCCTTTCTGAATTATGTGTAGAGTCCTTCATTATGATTATAACTACAAAAGCTTTAAAACCATTGGCGAGCTTTGTTTAAAAGTTCATATTCTTTTTATTTTATTCTTAACCACTTTGATTGATTTATGGCTTATTTCGGTTGACTTGACAAGAAACGCAATGAAGAAACTGCTTTTAGAATGACTGCTGACTCTTTCCTGGTTTAAGTAATCGTAAAAGAGCGTTTTTAGTTTCAATGTCATCCAAAGTCACATGGTGAAATTATGAATAAGCCCACACATTCACACAGGTCTCAGTAGAAAACCAGTGTAACGAGTTTACTAGCTGTAACGCAGTTCTATGATTATCCGCTTAATTTCACATTTGGTTTTACCCTTCTTCCGGACGGCGTTGTTTCCATGTAATGCCGGTAGTCCATCAGCAACCACCCCTGTATTTTGGCAATACATATTCTGTCCTCGTATTTTGCCTTCTTTTGTCGTCAGAAAAAATCTGGGGACGCTAAATTGGTGATGGCGGAAAGCACTACCCATCCTAAGGGAGAATCACTCAGACTTCTGTTATTGAATGGAAAGCTCTAATGTGATGGAGGATAGTTAAATTCTGCAGATGAGAGGATCCTCCGTGACTCCTTGCAAAAGGGTTGAAAATGACTGCTGGCTTAGGCGTGCTCTGCAGCGCTGCCATCAATAACCGGAGTAGCACTAACTTCGAGCCATATGAAAAAGTTCGTTATGGGACCGTCTACAGCAGCTGCATGGAGATGCCAACTAAGTGAATGCACGATACTTTCTCCACCTCGCTATTAGTTGGGCAGGACCTTAGATAGGTATAGCGGAGCACAAGAGAGGTGAGAAACAAGTGATGAGAAGGGATGGGCACGAGATCTCATCCCTCAAAACCATATTTCAATCCCATCATTCGTTAAATGACTGCTTTTGGGCCAGTGTTCATGAGATTAGTGTTGATCGTGGGTTATGGCCCGCACAATCTTCCTTCCCTCAATACAGTTACGAAACGGGATGAAACTCCAGAGCCCGTGGACAAACCAAGAGGAATTAGCGGTTCTGCAGTCAAATTTCTTTTAAGTTACGAAGGAATTTGATGAGTAGCGTTGTTAGTGGATGCATTTTGTACAGCATTAACTGACTTATAATAGTAGACGTTGGAGGTGGATTAAATGGAGCTATGCATTTTGTATTTGTATAGCTCTTCGTTTTAATAATGCGTGCATTTACTGCTCCCTCTCAGCTCATTATGGTTAACGCAGGCTCTAAGATATACCAGCAGCCCCCCACCCTTTCACTCAATCGGCAATGCATATTTTGCCGACAGGGGAGTCTCGAAGAGGTACAACGAAAGTACCTACGTTCTCTTGCAAATCGTGTGGTCAGAAGATCAGCGTATTTTTTTGAAATGCGAATTCAGAGTACTTCGAAAAATAAAGCGCCCAATTCTGAGAAACCCAATGCTGAGAATGTAAGCTACTCTGAATTTTGGCCCTATCTTAAAGCTGATTTGTGCAAGTAATTCATTGGGATACACGCTTGGGTCGTTAATTGCAATAGTAATGGTTCTTTGAACACATCTGTCGGTCGAGAGGCGGGAAAGCAACTCGAAACTCGATCCCCCAACGCCAATTGGGGCCATCCTACAGGCATCGAATAATGCTCTATCAGCCCACCGTTTTGTCGAAAACAATGAAGATGTCGAAAAACAACTAGCCTTCTCGAACTAGGGGTGGTGGTAGGGAAGAAGTCAAGAATAAAGAAATCTCCACATATTCGTAGCTAAATGTCAACGCACCCTTTATTAGAACGTGAGCTTTCCTTTCCTTCTAAGGCACACTTTAAAATTTCCAGTCGACATTTAATGGATGTCGTGGCATGCCAATGTTTTGATTCATTATGGTTAATTTAATTAGAAATCTATGCGCCACTTGTGCCTTCTGGCACCCATGATTTCAACCATTTCAATGCTTTAAATAGGGTATTTGATAAGTGAATGTTGGAGGTATCGATGGAGCGAATCGCATAAGTCAGCAGATCTTAATATTGCTATCAAAAAATGGATTTGTCTCTATCTTAAAAAAGATAATTTTACTTCATGTGGAAGTGGAAGTCAAAAGCGTTAAATGTAACTCCACTCAGGATGTGAATAGTGATATTTATTGTTTAGTTTTCTTAGTAAAAGTGCTTATCTGGAATCGAATCTCAGGTTCCCGAAAGATTATATAACTTTTTGCACCCTGAACTCGCTGATGATACGAGGTGTAGACTGTTTCCTAAAAACTCATGAATCTTTTGGTTTCAAGAATTATCAATGCTCCACTTGATACGCCTATATTTTCTAGGCTAAAAAAAGGAATATTTTAGCACTAACACGCAAATCAATAAATCGCTTTAGCAATGTACGTCATCCATTCCTTGAAGAAAACCACCGACGGTTGTAAGTGCCGACGCTTGAATCACAGGGTGTTAAACATGTGGCTAGATTGGGCTTACCATCGATCGGTTTCCACTCATAGAGGACTGATGACACAGTAATGCAGCGGTCACGTGCAGACGTGGTGCAGCGTAACTATCACGGCGAAACCTGTCTAAGATGCCTGCCACCTGCTAGTAGTTTTTGTTTATTAGAGGACCATTACAGTTTATTTTACTTAAGCGTTTTTGTACTGGTGTATATCACGAGCCGTTTTCAGTGTTTTTTACAAGGAAGATGGAGTGGCTAAGGAAGCAATTGCGATTTTCAGCGTAAGTCGAACATTTACCAACTTTTGCATCATATTCTCTTCCAATTGCACTGTTCTTATTGGACGAATCTTTAACCTAAGCGATACTTACGTATGCCCACTCAATGGACTAGCCTGAATGGTCATCTCCACGTTTTACACTGATATGCGATTCAAGAGCAGCACTCTTTATTACTTATCTTTGTTTATTCCGAGTCTCATAATTCTAGTTCATATTTCGTCATGCCCCTACAATAAGGTTGAGGAATCATTTAATACTCAGGCTATTCACGACATTGTGTACCTCAGGAATAATATATCGCAAGTAGCCATTGATTTATTTCTTTGATAAATGCAGTACGATCACTTAGAATTTCCCGGACCTGTTCCACGAACGTTTTTGGGGCCGTTATTTCTTGCTCTGCCTTGTGTGTTTCTGCGTTCTATTGTACCCAAGGCAGCATTGCAGTTCATCGGTGAGATTCGTTTACGTAATCGCATAATCGTGTGTAGTTCGCTCTGTTCTCGGCCTTTTACTACTTCACGCCATGAGCAAATTCGGCTCGGTATTTAGGGGGCGACGTTGTTCCCTACTTGGCCTCCGCTTTCTACTTATAACCTACACGCAATTTCACTTGGCGTTCTATTCCACAAGAACTTTACCGAATATATTTGCTTTGGTCACCAGTATGTTTTTAGTTCATTAACATTGTTGATTTCCCGTGTTTTTTGTTAATTTTGCTAGAAATACCTGGTCTAGCATTGTTATATCCTGTGAGGTAAATTTACCCCGCCAAAATTACCTGATCAAGTTTTTATTTTACTTAGTTGTAGTTTGATGCCATTATTCACTAGCTATATACATTCTCCTTATTCACTCTGTACTACTTTAGAAAAAGAGATATGAACATTGCTTTGGCTTTAATTCAAATAGGCATTGTCTATTAATAAATAATAAGTGTTTGACGATCTTCTGGTTTTGTTCTGTTAAAATCGACCTTTTGTTTATTACAGCTGCCTAATCTTTCCCCCTTTCAGCAACCTACGCCCTAGCCTTTCTTTTGCGAGGTTCTGATTGCCCATTTATCGTACTTTCTGGTTTCGGAATCCTCGTTTTTCGCAGTGAATTGGTGCTCTTTTATGGTCCTCTTCTTGTTTTCGGCCTCTACTACAATTTTATTAAATTGCGACCTACACTCATATTGACTGGGTTCATAACTGCTGCGGTTTCTTTAAGTAAGTCTGCAAAAAAATATTCTATTAACCAATTGTACGACATTCTTACCTTTATCGTGCTTTTCATTGGGACATGATTGCTTGAAGGATTTCAATAACTGCCATAAACTCGACCTGCTCTAGTATATTTATCGATGTCTTGGTCTATAAAATGATAGATTTGGAGTTCCACGACTACGCATTTGACCGTCCCAAGAATTGTTTCATTACCATCCCCAAGAGTATGAAAGATTACTCCGATCCTTGCTGAGGCAAACACGGTAGTAACCTCCCTTCAGCTAAAGTTGTGAATTGCCTCCTTTCCTGAAATTTGTATGCTTACTTTGAGCTAAATCGTCCGTAAATTTTTCAGTAAGGTAGCAATTGATCGATCACTTTGATAGACATAAACCTGCGATGGGTAATGCTCTCAAAATCTGTACAAGCACGAGCTCTGCATGATATACCAACAACTTACTGTGTGAGAATTTTGCCACTTGGTTTTTCACTTGTTCCTTCCTCTTTTTGCGTAACTTTTAGCACTCACGGTTGTCTTCGATTCGTACTTTTGGCAACGCTGGCTCTGGCCCGAAGGAGAGGTGTTTTATTTCAATGTCGTTGAAAATAAAAGCCACCTCTGGGGTGTACCCTTTTAAATATTGCCTACATTTTTTTTCGTTTATGTTTTTATATAGTTTTGACTAGCTGCATTAATTTTCAATTGTTACGTCATTACTATATCATTTCGTATCTGCCTTGTTCTCCGACCTGTTTCCCATTTCAAACGGTCTTATTCAGAAAACTTAATTATATTTCGCCGTTTAATTTGGGTAACTCACTTCAATCAATCCATAGTAATGTTTGGTTTCTCTTTTTCGTGGGATCATAGTACTCCAGCTTAAATACAAATCTGTCTTCTTTTCCACTTCATCAATCTGTTTCCATCAGGTCTTGATTGCTTGCTCTTTAGTTTAATGCAGGGTCTGCCTTTTTTCCCTAGAACATTATAATCTGCTTAAATGTTGTTCCCAATTTAACCTCTGTCTACTATTCTCGGTTAGTGTTAGTCAATTTCAAAATCCTTTCGTTGCCTTTCTTTGTCAGTTAGAAGGTGCCATTACCTTAACTGGAAATACGCCTCAACCAGATACTGCCATTCTATTGGTACTTCCTAATCGCCTTACCGAAAGCCCTGATGACGACAATAGGCTTGGTCGTGTGCGCGAATCTGGTTATTATTATCCTACCCCTCACCTCGGAGCTGGCCAGTCGTGAATATCGTATCTTACTGGGGCTGGAGATCGTGGCTCTGGTTTTTATCACACTCTACTCCTTCCTTCCACACAAAGAGCTCCGATTCATAATCTACACGATTCCAATATTCAACCTTATGGCTGCCTACTTTTGGAACTACGTGTGAGTTTAACGTAGCCCATAATATTTTCGTGTGTACTTGTAAAACAATAGCCACGTAACATACCTTCTTTAATGTTTTTTTTGGTGATAAAAACATTTAAACGCGGCACTGACAGATGTTTAATCGAGTGTGATAATGAGTTAATAATGTCGTTCAATTTTTAGTGAGCGCCGTCTATACATGTGTCTTGACAAGCGAACAGTCAGAGAGCTCTCTTTAAAAGAGAAGAATATGAAACATTCTAATCTAAACTGGAGGGCGACTCCTGCTTTTGTGCATCAGATCTGTCGAGCAGCAGTTTTTTTGTGCTACGCCAGTCTATTTGTCAATCTCTGTGTCTCTGTTGGGTTGCTCTATGTTTCATCTCACAACTATCCTGGCGGTGAGGCGATCACCCGGCTAAACAATTGGCCCGGATTGAATGAACAGCGTGGTGAGTGTACTGAAAAATACTCTACTTATATAAAACAAGTATAATCAGCCTAGTCAATCTTCGTGCCAACCAGGATGATCCTAAGCTTCCTTAGCCATTTTCTCCATACAATTGCGTGGTTTGATTCCTCCACGTAAATGACGCCATGTGAAGCTGACTGATGCACATATTTTAGGGTTACAGTGAACCGAAATAACTAACCACTTGAGGCAGAACATGCTTAGAATGGGACTACGTGTTCATTTGGATCCAATTCTGACCTAGGGAACTTTTATTATTGCGCAACGATCAAGCCAATTAATCATTGCGATTGTGTTTTGTATGGAGTCTCCCTCTTTTCATCGAATTAATTAAGCATAATGCATTTTTAACTAGGTTAGGGGTGTCACTTTTCAAAACGCTATGCAAATACACGTAGACTGTTTGAGTTAGCTTCTTCCTTCACCCCTCACCTCAGCCAAGTGAGAGGGTCAATTTGCATTTCACTAAGGTGTTGAGAATATTTAATTACTTCGCTACATACCTGATGACTGGACTCCTGAGCCTGCATCCTGTCTGCAGTTGTTCTCACTATCCTAAGCTATCACAAGAGAATGTATCGCTTGCCACGTTTTTAGGACTAGTGCTATTTTTCTCAGAAACTAGTACCTTCGGCGTGTAATGACTGTGTAAACACTGGCGCCAGTTCTTATTGTTATTTCATATTCTAGCATGTTACAACAGAACTCTGAGTATTTGTATTTCAATTTAAGGCACTAAGACTTATCGTAGTTGCAAGTAAGTTGGTCTTAGTTTATTGCAAAAAATGTGGTCGAAAATATAGCACAAAATTATTAACTCTCTTCCCAGTCAGCCGCCTAACTTCTAGCTTTTAATTTCCATCGCAACACATATAAAAAGGCATCAGGATGATACGTTCAGTTTATTGAAGGGTCGGTATCATTTCAGCAGGGCTTTTGATTTATTTTTCTTCTAACGCAATGATTTGCACATTGTTCAATGCCACTCCTTGTAGAGGTGCACATCTACATTAGCAATCTGGCCACTCAGACGGGGGTTAGCCGATTTCAACAGGTTCATGACCATTGGATGTGAGTTTAAGTCACTTCTTCAATTTTAATGCTTTTCTATTATGTTCTCTCTAATACCCGGTGCTCGTGGGTAAATTCATCAAATCATTCCCAATTTCTTAAATTGCGCTTTTGTTTTCCATTCAAATGACTACAATATCTCGATCTGATTCACCATCCCATAACCTCCTAAACGAGGTAATTTTTTTCAGCAGTCATTATTGTACGCTTGTAATGAAAGCAGTGCAAATTCTCAGAATCGAGGAACAAATTACTTCGCTTTCAATTTTAGCTCTTTAGATTTAGCTATCCTGCTTTCGTTGCTTAGAATTGAGGCCTTTACTTGATAGTCTTCGGACGCCACCTTCCCTGATTTTGTGGGCTGCTCTTCCATGACTAGGTGATTTTCATATGCTCTTTCCGATTTCTAAAGGGTTATTATTCTTGGATGTGGGAACCTTAACGAATTAACACCCGCCTCTGTTTTGTTTCTTCCCCTCAAAATAGTACTTCTTTGAACCATTTGATTTCCAACCTTACTGTGCTCTGCTTCTTATCTCTTTTAAGTCGCTGATCCATCTTTGAATAACAGTTTTACCGCTCGCATATCAGCTTCATTTCGTGCTACTACTAAGAAAATTCTTTTTTTGCATTTCGTTTTGTTTTTTTTTAATTCTTGTGTGTATTCCCAGGTTGGTGTGACCTTTATGCACTCCCTCTTCAACGGAGTAACTAACGCACCACCGTGTTCTTGTGGTGTGCGATGAGTAGTGTCCCCTTCGTACTGTAAGGGTGTTTGGGTCCACTGTTCACGGCTTCTTTTTTGTTCAGTAAATTCAATTTTCTTAGGCTAACTATATAATCACGGTGTATCTCCATTCCTAAAATTATAGTTGTTAGTTGTGACTGCTTGTTTACCCTTGTTACCATGTCTCAAGTTCTGAAAAATAGACAAATGCCCTTCGCCCAAAAAGGGTACATCTTCGAAGTCAGGTTAATTTTCTTCCCCAATGTTCTGTAAAAACCGCCTTCACCCAGGTGATTTATCATGCGCTGTGATGTAGAAGTCCAAATTTTTAAAATTTATTGCTCTTTTGCTCATGTTCTCTATATGGAAATTTAATTCCATCTAAATGTATCAGTAGTTACAATGCCTTTGACATTTCGAAAGGGACTGATCAGCACAGCCTCAGTGATTTTAACTGCCTTTTGTTGAAACTATCTTACATTTTAATCTTAAAATAGTAGTTCCTTTAATCCCACATAAAATGACTATACTATTTGCGTCGGCCTATCCACCGAGCCACGCTTGTCGATCCTTCATTAGCCTCTACTTTCTACGCTTCCTTTAACTTCTGTTAAGGGCTTCATATCAGTAAGCTTGTGGAGTTCAGTCGGTCATCTAGCACTTTCTATTCTCATTAGGTAAAACGGTGCCCAACGCTTGAGTTTATGTAGTGAAACTGAAAGATCATTGCGAATTACTTGGCAGAGTGCTACAAAAGCACTGCCCTAAACCGTTGTCTTATGCTTGAGGAATTTAATAATCGCTAATTACTCCTATACTTAAGCTACAACAAGACTGAGAAAATCGACGATGATGTTCGGGCTCTAGTTGCGGGACCCTTCACGCACTTGATTTTGGAGACCTCGAAGGATGCTCTTTTCGGCCATGTCAAAGCTTTTCGCCAACTGTTCACAGTGGAGTCATTCTCAGGCATTTCATACAATCCTGAGGGGTCTCTCTGGAACAAACTGAGAGTTCTTATTAAGCCCACTCTTGTAATTTATGAAAGAGTGGCCAAACCCTAACATTTAGTCACTCTTGTACCCACCTTCGCTGCGCGGATGGCTTTTGGAAGAATGGCACAGTTCTTTCCTTCGGTCAGTTTCCATTTTCTAATTGCTTCTGGCCATACCTCTCGATTAAAGTGACCAAAGGAATGACAGATTTCCATTTTTATAAACAATTTGCAGATCCGTCTGAAGCTGCTCTTATTGTTCTTTTTTGTTGTTTATATGATCATGATGTTATCCTGGTGAAGAATCTCAACATTTTACTCTTTAAATCGTTTCTTTTAAGCAGTTGCAAGATTATTGTGACTGGAGATTTGGGAAATGCACCTTTTGTTCCTACAATTCTTGGGCGATCATCATCAACATCAGCCTGGCATTCAGCATCAGAGCTGACTTCGTTGCTGCTGATTTGGAGTTGAGCTGCTGCATCAATTCCGGCAACCCAGGCTCACATAAGTGTGCTGACAAGACTATGCTAGTCATGAGCTGGTGTGTGTAGCTTCGGAGCTAGCCTATCGTTTTAAACCAATTTATCTTCCTATAGACGTTTATATTGCGAAGCTTTGCGGGGTGAAGTGTAACTTTATTGATATCAATTGGATTGGAAAAGATAGTCATTTCAAACCGCAGTGGAGACAAGTCGGTTTTGATAAAAACTCCAATCTCAAAATTGAAGTAAAGTGGTTTTTATTGAGATGGAAGCAAGGGAGAAGAATGATTTTAGTAAATGTTGCATTCACACTATTCAAATAGGCCAAATTTTCCAGTGTTTTTGTGCGTTCCCTTATGCGTCTTTTCTGAGTGCGCCAATGAGGAGGTAGTTCAAGCTAGTTTCACGTAATTGGCTGGAAATAGGCCCGTTAGTCCACTTTTTTTGTGCTTTCCGTAAAGCCAACCTGGTTCCTAAAGGGGAGAATTTAATTCATTTCTGCTTTATTACTCGCAAAGTTTTTGGACGTACAAAATCACGGCAACACTCCTCAGTATTTTTAAAATGGGCCGATATTTATTCTCCTTTTATACAAAATACGGAGTGAGAGTGACAATTGACGGGGTGTGTTCAGTAAACTGTGAAGATATTACAACACGAAGCATTGGCAGCATTCGATTTGATGTGTTTCATGCCACTTTATTTTTCAGCTGCTGTCATCTATCTCGAATTCTATTTAAGCTCGATTTAAAAATGCACTACGGAAATAAACGCTGAACCGCATTTCCGATTTTTTTTAATCCTGACTGATTTTTTCACAGCAGAAATCTAGAGCACACTATCTTGGTGGTGCAAAAGCTGTAGCATTTCACATGACGATGTAATAAATGCAAGTTTTTACGCTATTTAAAATCTCAATGACTTGGAGGAGAGTGACTAGATTCAAGGTGATTGGCCATGCCATCTTAAAGGAATAAATGTCAGAGCTAGCTGGCTGGCAAAGTGCACAGTAGTTGGCATGACGCATACAAATCGAGTTGGTTGCATTGCCTTCATTCAGCCGCGTGTTTAAATCACAACAAAGTAAAATGAGGGACAGAAGTAAATTGTGCAAACAGTTTTGTGGGGGAAGGGGGTGCATTTTGCGGTGATTTTCAAAGCGCACTGTCGCTGGGTGTTAAAACTTACGGGGTTCTTGCTCTTTAAAAGGGTGAAAGTGCATGAAAAATAAAAAGAAGTCTTGATGTGCTTTTGGTAAGTGGCCTGAAAAAGTGTGATGCGGGTTCAGACCGGGTTTTGGTAATGCAAAAGAACCTTAAAAGGGTTGTCGATTCCTGCCCAGTCCCCTTTTCGTGGCGTTACAACACATTGGATGGGGCTTGCACTTACGTTCTGAAATGCGCCATTTAGGCAGTGCGTGACGCATGATTAAAATGGCCTTTAAACTCTGCTACGCTTCAGAAATTTTACACTTTCTGGAACCGTGCTCGAAATTTACATTTATGGGGATTGCGGTAGACATTCTCGGCTCCACGTGCACAATGGAGGACATTGAGTGCTAAGCTTGCCATTCTCCTATTGGCTCAGCACACCTTCAACACATCGATCAGTTTTCACTCATCAAGTAAGGCTTTGCGTCGGAGAGCGGAAGCCTTTCATGGGTAAAAAACAATTATGGTGAAATGAGGTGAAGCAATTGTTGCAAATTTTCCATTCCTCACAAAAATCGCAATGCTTGTGTGCGAAGCTCCCGTCATTGCAGAAATACAAGTCTTTACACTTCTTTGCTAACTCAAATCTGACGTTATTGATTCTGATAACAGCACTGAAATCTGATTTTAAATCACACTTTGAGTAATAAAAAAGGCCGGCATTAAGGAAAGCATGAAATGGGCGTTTTTTCCGGCAAACAGCCGAAACACTTCGACTTTTACTCTGTGACACCTGCACTAACAGTGCGCAGTATGCAACTTCAGGTAGAGCTAGTTCCATGGGATTCTCATAAAAAAACGGCTTTACTGAGTAGATATGTCCACAAGCGTAAAATATGCCTAAACAACTTTTTTTGCATTTTCTTTCGTTTGCTGGACCTACAGTTATGCTAAAATCCCGACATGCGTAGTTATCCCAAAATGGTTTAGCATTTGTTAACTCATAGAAACTTCGAGCGCATTTTGAATTGCAATAATTTTCTACTTTTATCTACTTTGTGAAATATTTCGGCAACTTCACCAAACCCGAGAGCTTGCCTTAGGTCATGCTCGAAATATGGATATTGATAGCTTCTACATGACCACCGCTTTCACGCAAATCTGTGTACAGCTCTTTCAAAATGAAACAGACTTCCAATTTGGTTGCTTGCATCAACACCTTGGTGTCATTTTTGCCGATAAGGACTCATTTTGTATCGCCGTGTACACGACAGCATGCGAGTGTCACTGATGCATGCTTTTTGTAAAAACGGTTATTCTTTCACCCGTGGTAATGCTCATGGGTAACCCGGCTCAAGTTGTTTGAGTGGGGTTTCGGCGCGTACTAAACTAATGGGAATTGTCCATGGGGGAAAGCGTTGGCCTCATTAAAACAGTTTACCATTGCAAAAGAAAGACTGTCGGGTTCTCAATTCATATGGAAGCAACATTTTTGAGGTTGAGGCTTCACTTTTTGCTCCTCTCATCCAAAGCTGGGCACAAATATAAGAAATAACTTATTGAGAAGGCTAAATAGTTATGACATGAATCCCCAGATTTTCACATAGTGACGTAAACGGGAAAGCTTGTCGTCTTTCGATGTCGCCAAATAGGAGATGGTGTAAGGTGACGGATGTCAGTAAAAATGCAATCGGTTACCTCATCTTCGGAATCCTCCCAGGGGAGAACAGTGATGTCATCGTTCGCCTCGAAGCCCAATTCATCTTGCTCTTCGGATGTGTAGGCGAAAGCGGCAATTACCTAAAGTTATTATGTTATGTTATTATTATTATGTCAGTGATATGACGGGTAGTTATAATTAAACCACCCTTTCGGTGCTGATAGTGGCTCGGTACTGATTACTTTTGCCGTAGTCAAACAAAGGGCAACTTTTAAGTCAGCCAATGTTGGTGCATTCGAAATTTACTCAATCTGACTGCTTAGGAGGTGTGTTAAGTTTGTCAGCAGTTTTTTTCTGTGCCGGTGCTTGGTGGCCAAGATTAGGAAGTTTGGTCCATAAACGATGGTATTCTGTTAGAGAAATAGGAAGCATTAGAATGTTTACTGTATAAATTAGCACGAAACCAAGGAACTTTGTAAAATATGCAAATTTTTCGTTGTTGAATAGTAGGCCTATGCAGGAAAGATTGCCCTGTTGCCGAGAAATTCAAGTCGTGAATTAAGCAGTAGCTGCTGACAGGGAATGATGGCGCATCCGTATGAGCCGGGCACCGAAGCAAAGTGGCGCTATTTGACAGCGAAATCCACCCTTACACCGGTTCGTGATTTATTTAATGCAAAGGATTCAGGATATCAGTCGAAGGTAAATTGAAATTGTCGCAAAACCATTAGAAGCACCGTGATCGTAACTGGTACGAATTTTTATCAGTTAATAGGACATAGGTAAACCTTTTCAAATCAGGTTCAATCATGCAATAGTCAGGAATTCTATTCCCATTCCTAGGGGTCCAGAACTTTATTGCCTATGTTTTCTGCGGTACAAACCCAGGTTTGATTCATGACATACCACTAGAAGTAGCCATACAAATTATTAATAAAACTGGAGCTAAAATGAGATGCCTAGTTGTCAAATATAGGGTTACGGAGGGAGGAAAGTTTACGGTTTGATTTAGCCAGCTTAGTGCAATACCTCAAGGAATTATGGATGATTGAATTTTGTTAATATGAACGTCAAAAATGGAAAGTAACAAGGAGCTCTCGGAAATAAAATATCAGTGCAGAAATAAGCGTGCAAAATCCATTGGGCCCTTAAGTGCCTGCTTTTATACATTACATCACTAGTTCTTCTATGAAGTCATTTCTGAAATAGCTCGCTGAAGATAAGCGGAAATAGACAGTGACATTTAGATGTTCCATTGCTGCCGGTGCAACGTGATAGAAAATTATTGCGCTTCACTTTGAAAAGTTATAGACTGTTTGCGTAACCTTTTACCAGCCCTCACAAGGAAGTGGCATGGAATTCTCGTGGTAAAAAAAACAAAGTTTGGATGGGTGAGGAAGTAGTCAGGAGAGGTGGACAGAGACGCGGGGCTCACATCAAAGGGTGGTGTACGTGAGGAGAGTTCGCTGCTGGCCTGATTGCGGGTACTGGCCCCTGCGCCGTTGGGCCCCTGTTCATTGCTTGAGTGGGTCGAGTAGGTTGGTAACCCAATGCCTTTAACCTCATGGCCATTGGCAGGCGGTATTGTTGTAGAATTGACCGGCTGATCCTTTGCCGTCCCATCGTTTGAGGGAGTTTGGCACCCAGAGGTCTGGAATTACGTTGTTGTTAATGGACATGAAAGTGCAGCAGACCCTTACATCAGGAACAACATCGAAAGCAAATTGCCCCAATAATCTTATCTCCAGTAAATAAACAATGCAAGAAATATAAAGTGAAAGCTTTAGAATTGCATCAATGCTGGGCTTTTGACTCACTGGAGGCTAAGTCATAAAATCCTTTCGTTATTTCGTTAAAGACATTATTTTTTTCCCATAAAATAAACTGCACTGAAAAGAACACTTAATAGTACCTAAGGCATTACCACAACACCGAATTCAGGCTACTTACTCCTTCTTAAGAAATGGCGCAATATCAAAATACCAGATTTTGGAACTGCTACGACACACCGCTTTGGTTTTATTTGTTGTAAATGAAGCGTAAATGTCTTTAAATCTCCAAATAACATGTGGCATCTTCGAATGAGACACAAATATAAGAATTTGTTCCCGAAATTTGAAGAGAATTACAATCAGCCAGAGGTGATAGGGTTGAGAGATGGCTCACAGTAGCTTGGACGATGGAGATGTGGGCTGTGATTGCGAATCCACAATCGCTTAAAGACGCTTTCAAGATGATACCTCTACTGATCGAGTGATTTGAAGCTTCCGATTCTGGGACAACGTAGGCTAATGCTTGTAATTTTTACCATCTGTGGCATTTATTTAATGAGTTAACAGTTTGATAATCCTTTGATGGTTAGCTTCTTTCGCATGGCACCCATTCCAATATTCCCATGATACTTTGCTAAAAAAATACTTTTAATTATTATTTCCTTGAGGTTAACGACTACCAGCTAAAACGCCAAAATGTGTCTATAATACTGAAAGCCAAAACCAGTGCTACATTACTAAGTGTGTGCTTAGAATAGCAGCATTTTTAACTCCTCTTACACGTAAGAACGGCACTAATTGTCAGAGTGAAAATTTAAGCATCGTATCAAGTTAATGGCCAATGTCATGGAAGATGGGGTGGAAAGTGACAACTTACCGGGCTTTGGTAAGATGAAGACCTAAAGCGAGTAAAGGTGGAGTTAAGCGTACGCGCGCTCACACCTTACTTTGATGAATAAAATAAGAATACCTGTAGTATTTGGAGGATATGGGGGCAGAAAACCTTGCGTCTTTCATTTTGTCAAGTATACCTTTTGTCTCCTGTAAGGTAATAAAGACAATTCAAAAGTACAAAATACACCCGTGTGATTTTGATTCGGTGGATTAATGGCTATGAAGAAACGCCAAAAACAATAGGCCATTCGAACATCTCGAGGCAAAACTATAATCGGTCTTGTCCAACTGCTTGGATCAAGGAAAGAGGAGGAGTGGTGTGGTGAATTAATAAGACCACACTCATTTCCACCACATATACAGGAAATCCTTCCTTCCAGTTTATCTAAAGCGACAACCCATACCGGTGAGCACTTGAGAAACTTAATTCACTCTCTTGTTAGTGGATTTTGTTGCATGTTATTGACAACATGTGTACTATAAACTTTAAGCAGTAATCTTGCTAATCTATGGCGCCTTTTCCCAGGTATTAAATTCATTGATAAAGACTTTAATAGTAAGAAGAGTGTCTTATTAATTTAAATATTAAAATGCCACTCACCGAGAGCATCTTGTTTAGATATTCATGCTTGCTAGTGAAGTACTTCAGCACGCACTGGTAGAGCGCCTCATCGTTCCTAAAATGAGATATGCTTCACTAGTTCACCTTTGTGAATATTTGCACAATGAGGTCGGCTCCCTCATGATTATACAACTTTGTAATGCACATGCCTCAAGGTTAAGTCAACAATGGCGACCTATTCCAAGAGGTGCTAGTGTATCACAACCGTAAAATGCATATCAGCAAAGCAAAACATCGTAACCGCTTCCAGTAAAAACCTTGCGTGTCTTAGTTCTAATACCAGTTGTGATTTGCTGACAGCTACCACTTTATTTTGAAAAGATACCATATTTTACAGTAAACAAGAACCGGCATAAAGTGTAGGTAACGTTTTATAAAAAAATGAACATACTTAGTGAGTATCTGAGGCACACACTGCTGAAGACCTTTCATACTGTCGGTGAGTCTCTTGAGCGACTCTTCCATTGCCAGTTTCTCCTAACCACGAATGAAGGCATACGTCTATTTAAGACATCACGGTATGTGCTCTGGGTTCTGAATGATTAACTGTGATAGTTTTGCACTAGGAGTTAAGTTTTATGGTTTCAATAAGGTAGCCTCAATTCGCATGATAAACTCCCCTGCCATTTAGTGTTGGAGTATATTCGTTTGATAATTTCAAAGCTACCACTTGGTCACCATAGCGAATTTGCTGTACTTGGACCACACTGCTTAGACATGAGTTTTGCAATCTTCGTGGAATATAGCGCATCGCAGCTCATGAAGCGAAACTATACTGCTGAAATTAATAGATTATGGCAAGGAATTGTGTTGAGTTTAATATTTTTTAAAAAGAGCAACAAAGTGAGGTGAAGATAAAAGAATGACGATAGGGGCCCCGATCTTTTGGGCCATTCTAGTAGGACGCTATAAAATGATGAATGGTTTAAACTTTTAAAAAGTACACTGTAGTCACTTCAAAAATTAAGCATTCAAAAGCTTCAGGAATACCAGCACAACTATTTACTTTAGCAGCACATCCGATGGAATGTATTCATCGAACCCATCAAATCAATCAGCATTCAAAACAAAGTTGAAAAAAACAAGACTAACTTGCTCCTTCTTCTGATCATTTGCCTTCTCATATAGAGTCTGGTTTGCAAGATACTTTATTTTAAGTGCCTCTGTATCTTTTATGGTTTTCTGATAAAGGAAGAAAGTAAGCCAGTAAAAAATAATGCCTACCGAAACTGCATCTGATTTCTCCTTTACTTCTTCAAACCCGGACTCAAGATCACAAGTTTCAAAACTTGGGAAAACCGTCAAAGATCTCTAAAACCAAGTAATACCCCAGATGATTGTGCTTCAATATTATTTCAAACCTCCTCACTTGAATTAAAATAATGGAGCAGAGTGTACTCAAATTCTTCAGCTGTTTTTTCGGCTTCTACAAATAAGGACTGTAATTGAACGCAAACCCTGGATTCGGGTTAGATATTTCTTCCACTGTTCAGTTAATTTTCGATTGACCGACTAGAAGTAAGTGGATTACAATTGTTGCTCACCTTTTGTTCCTTTACATCAGCGCGAAATTGCTCAAGCGAATCTGTGTTTGATTCCTTTGTATAATTACGAGACGGTCTCAGCTAGTGCATCAAAACTCCACCCACTTAAATCAAGCTTACCTTCTGCTCTGTTCTGGCAAAAGTGAATCGCATCTTCCGACTAACTTTGTCCTTCATGCTGCTCATTGTAAAATTACTAATCAACAGAAATAATTCAAAGTAAATTGCAGACCTAAAAACGAATCCGAAAAAAGAATAAACAATTTGAACAACTAGTGCTACCTTTGCTAAATTGTGCAAAGTATACCTCCGTCTAAAATACCATTGTATTTTTAGGAAATCACAATTATAAATTTTAAAATTTGATGCTTATAAAATTAGGTAAATTTGGACTACTTTACATGCACCATGATAATTAAGGAAAATAAATGTTTTGTCGTATTGCAAAGCACAGTAACGAAGGCAGTAGCAGTCTTATAAATTCTACATTTTACACTACGAAAAATAGTTGTAAAAATAATTTATTCGTAATATAGAAAACAGGTGAGTGACGGCAGATCATTCTAAGTAAACAGACAAGGTATAAGATATCTATTAAGCTCCGCACTAGAGTTCGTGCAAAATTTTGCACGATGCTGCATATTCCAAATACAAACGGTAAATAAAAACTGAGAGTTTCTTTTGAATAAATGGATCATCATGTACTTATCGTGTTATCATGTTAGATATAAAAATCGTCTCAAAAACAATGGATGAGGGACTTACCGCGCAGGATGCTTAACTCAAAAGAATGACCATAATAAAAAGAACAGTAGCCAATAGTAAACGCGAATTAATGCACTTAAATTTGAACAATTTGTCAAACGTAAAGCTTTAGTATAAAATAATGTTGCAGGCAAATAAGCCTAATTTATTTAAAAAAATTGCAGTTTTTATAGAAGCTTAAATTTTTCTCTTAGTGGAGTCAAAATAATAAACTATGGGGAATCAAAATTCCCTTCGCAGCAAAAACGTCTCTAGTAACGTATTTTGATCTATTTTAATCAAATCCTTTTTACGTCTGTGTACAGTGTTCTGCTTGTCAAAATAATTAATAAGGCGATAGAAATATACGGACGGTCTCAACTTTATTTCACCGAGTAATAATCCAACCTTCTTCTTCATTCTATTTTAATGAATGTTGCAATTTGTTACTAGCGTTGATGTAATTAGGCATTCCTGAAAATGCATTGTATGCTATCGTTAGGAATCCAAACTTATCAGAAATTATTGTTGATGAATCCATCGAGGTAGCTTTTAGCATATTTTGCATTACGCAAGAATTACTCTGACTTCCATTTGAGCACTTTTTTTGGGAATGCAGGACGCAGAACTGCACCTCTTCATCTAAATCATTTACTAGATGGGATCATCTTTCATATTGGGATGCCGTTTCTCCGCAGTGGCTTTTCCTTAAGTAGGTTTCCTACACCAAATAGCTTAATAATGAAAATAACCATTATTGAATAGGCTCTAGCCCTTTTGTTCAGCAGCTCGTTGACGCAGTTTCATCTAGTTTTCCTAGTCCTCAGTGAATCATGTGTCAACTTCTGGGACGTAGTGTGAATCCTTTATTTATCACTCGAAGCTTTATTATGATGCTTGAACGTCTTTCTCACCTCTAGCGTTAAAGTGAGGGCCTGTACTGTGGCAAAACAACCCATTTGCTAGTTTGGCTTAATTTGCACAATTTTGGCATTCGGTACTTCTAACTGATTATTGCTATTCTTGTGCTTGTGTCGTATTTCTGTGCGTGATAGTTCATGCTTACTGAACGGGATTACCTATTTTGCAATAAACTTCCCGTGCTTCTTTCATCAAGGGTAACGTTATTCATCTGCTAAGTGGAATTGACGCTCGGTAGCTTTTACTCAAGCATTTCCGTCTTCCAGATTAGAATTCTCATGCATAATTTTAAGAAAAGGTGCCCCGTGATTGCCATTTGTGGTGCTACTGGTACGGGAAAATCAAAACTAGCTATCGATTTGGCAAGGAGTTTGGACGGGGAGGTCATTAATGCTGACGCTGTTCAACTCTACAAAGGTCTCGATATTGCCACAAATAAGGTAAGTGCGTTCGCAAATTGTGACCACAATTTGTCCTCTATCTTGTATCTTTCACCCATGTCTGTCGGATACCAAGCTTCTCCTAAGTTAATTATTTTACTCAGCTAGGTTACTTTTAGGAACTGTATGCTTTCTTGTCGTTTCGATCCAGACTTTACAGATGTGGAGCCTTGTTAACACTTGAAAAGTTGCTACGGTGTCCTCAAAGTGTTGTCGGGACTAATAGTTAATTGCTACTTTGTCAAGTGGCATTAATCTGCTTTGATTTTAAATTGAATCTCACGCAAATGGCCGTATCCAAAAGCTTTTAGGTCCACGCAGCTGGCTACTGTCGGATGACCTGAGCATAACTATATCAACCATTTCACCAGGTGACACAGGAGGAGACAAGGGGTGTGGTTCATCACCTGTTGGGTTGTCTAGATCCGGTAGAAGGGTTTCGTTACAATGTGCACTACTACCGTCGCGACTGCTGTCGCCTAATTGATGTACTGAGGGCGCGAGGAGTGACACCCGTGGTGGTCGGCGGGACGCACTACTACCTCGAGGCGGCTCTTTGGCAGGACTTTCTTCGTCCTACGAACGATGGCGATTTTCAGGAGGAAGGGCATGCGGGAGAGATGGAGACGGAGACGGCTGCAATGGAACCGGGCAAACTACAGCTCTCCTGGTCGACTGAACTTCTGTAAAGTAGAACATTGATATCCAATTTCTTTATTCTACTATGTTTTCATTCACATTTCGTAGTTTTCACTACGATTTTTGAATTTTCCATCGTGTTATCATGTATTTATATCCGTCAGTAGAATGTGTTGTGCCGTTTGATTCCGCGAAAGGCACTTTCTGGGTAGGCGGACGTAAAGACTACATTAGATAAATGCTTCTTGAAAGTTTGTTTCAAGGTATATCATTGTTTCCAACCTCTATCATAGGTGATGTATGTCCAGTACTTTTTGGCTTTAGTATTCAAAGTAATGCCGGAAACGTAAGTGTATTCTGAGAATAATGAAATTGTTTGATCATTATTGGGAGGAAATGTCTCGACATTAAATATACAAACTATCGTTTCTAATGAATAAATTCACCCCAGGAAATCACCTTAAAGGTTTGACTGGTTTGCTCCAGTTCTTACTAGCTAAAATGGCGCCTTTGGAACCTGTCAAATGCAGCTTTGTTAACTTACATAGCAAATTTTCAAACTCATCAGTGATGGGTCTGATATGTTTCGAGGCATTTGAAAGCTTCTTTTTAAGCGACAAAGGCCTCTTTCGGTACTCGTACCTACCAGGTTTATTGTTTCCCGATGTCTGATCCTTTTCATTCAGATTTCACCATTTGTACGGCTAATCCCTATTTCCTGTAAAGATTAATCGATTTCACTCTGATGAAAGGTACCATACTCGGAGAAACAAGGTGTTTTTTTCTGCACTCAGAAATCGCATAGGATTTTTCAAACCTAATATATATGCTACTTTTCGGATTTTCTGAGATTAAAGCATGTAGTAGGTACGGCCAAGATTTTACTCCTGATTTAGGTTTATCTAACTTACATATTTTGGGAAATTGCACAGAACAGAGTGGTTTCCTTAAATTAAGATTAAGTTAGATATCCCATTCGCTTTCGTTTTAAGACCCTTCATTTATAGAAATCGCCTAATCTTAAGTCGAACTCATTTTCGGAGAAATGCGTTGAACCAGTCTGTAGAAATCCCTCAGTACACCCAATTAACCAACAGAAATGGATTGTTCTCCCATTTACTGGACCGGTAAACTATTTTAAAATTATACTTTATCATAGGGAGCGTTTGCCTAAGGATCCTAAGGATTACTACGCTGCCCTGAGTAATGCGAACCCGGAGGCAGCCATACGTCTTCATCCTAATGATACTAGAAAGCTTCAGCGGGCTCTCCTGATTCACCTTTCCTGTGAGGCCACTAGTACATTACCATCACGGATCTCGACTAATCGGAGCTCTTGTCCGCGTTATCCTCCACCAGACAGCCTAATTTTTTGGCTCGATTGTCAGTCCTCAGTTCTCAAACCGCGCCTAGACGAACGAGTTACGAAAATGATGCAGCGCGGGCTCATACGCGAGTTGGATGAGTTTCTCGTCGCTGCATCCAAATCTCTTCTTCCAAATGGCCCAGTAGCCAACAAAGATGGAAGTGAGTGATGAATATCATCAGGGGTAGAAATTTGTGTTGGTGGGTTATTGTTCACATCTCCCCTCTTCATTACCCTTCTTTTCTCCCCAAAGTTACGTTATTCGCTCCTGACTTCATCGAAGCATTAATCGCCCTTATTATTAATTATAATCCAGGCGGTAATGCAGCCACTTGGCAAATTGCTTCATTTAAAGCTGCTTGGCTGTTTTGGGCTGTAGTAGCACCGTCACTTTTGTGTAATTTTTCGTACCTTATTGCTGATTTTGAGGCCGTTAAAACCAGTGGGGTTTGTCCTATGGGTTTGTTTTGATTGAAAAGAGTTTTTCCCTATACGTACTAGAGATTACCATTTCTTAATCCCAAAGTGATAGCCAGTGACGTATTTTTAAGTCTTGCGGTCTTGTTTTTCGATCCTATGAGTGTCTGTAAGGGTGTTTTGTGAATAAAGGAAGGAATCATGGAGAGTAAGTTCATAAAAACTATCAAAAGACAGTTTGACATAACTGATGATGCGTTTGTGCTCTGTTTTCCTCGGAGGTAGTTATCAGTAATGAAAGTTCATGTGTGTAGCTATGGCTGTTAGTTTGGTTGATATTTCCTCCTTGAAAAGGCGATATTTTATCAGTTATCGTGGATAGTGATTTTGACACTGCAATAGTGCCATCTGAATAAGTTAGAGCATCTTGGTTATTTGTTAGCCCTTCTCCTTTTTGAGATTATTTATCGTACGTTAGCAGATTTGAAGGAGTCAGCACAGTCGGTTGATAAAGAATGTTTGCTGTTCTGCGTCGGAAGTCAATTCTTTACCGTATCCATTGACAGCTCCCGATCTATTTATAGCTGTTACTGAGATGGCAAAGAAGGCGCTGTTCCAGCTCGCTAACAAGGGCCTTCTGCCCTCTGTTGGCACGGAGCATTGGTGCCGAGGCGTTCTACAGAGTATCGGGTTTAAGGAATTCGAGGGCTTTCTCCAACTGTCGCCGTCAGAGAGGGACTCTCCAAACGGCCAGATGATGCTCAACGAGGCCATTGTGAAGATGAAGGCCGCCACGCGACAGTATGCTCGGCGGCAGGTTTGCTTGTTTTTTAGTTTCCAAATAGGCCTGCAAGCCGTAAACAAGACGATAACGGGTTGTTAACGCTGAACACCCAAAGTGCAGGAAGCTCATTTGCCACGATTAGAGACGCGGAGGTGACTTAGTATTCCTGATTTGTTTGAGTTAATAAAAACTATGATGGTATCATGATGCTTCAATGCGACGGTTCAATTTTGAAGGCTTCCATAAAATTATTTAAACAGTCCCAAACACTTGTTGGCTTCAAAACTGAGGTTATATGGTGTATCATACGGCCAAGCTGAAAATTGCTGAGTTGTTCTTTATCAGCATAATATCTTTAGAATCCCACATGAGCTGCGCACTGAAACAACGGGGATTTTTAAACTTCAGGGATAGCTTTGCTACTCTGTCAAATGGGAAGTGCTGTAAAATTGAAAGGAATCTTCAATGAAGCCACCGATCAGCGAATCACAAAAACTCGTGCACACTTGAGACAAATGCTTCTTCATCGTGATGACGGTTTACCTTATGTAATGCAGGTCATGCTGAAGGATTTTCACTTTAGTGAAGGCAAATCGGAATGGAAGAAATGAAGTGCAAGTTTCTGTGGCATCAAGATTTTCTAATAAAAGCTTCAGTGCAAACAAGTTGAATTGTGGCTTTTATTGGAAGGGAGCAGAAGGGCTAGTAGCATAGTACGCGCTAGTCGGGTCTTATACCACCACCTTTAAGTTTGCATTTCAAGAGTATCAGGAGTCCGGATAGTAGCAAATGCAGCTAAATATCACTTGTTACAACTATGTACTGGCAAATGGGCGTATAAATGCCTTCTCTGCCTCTGTTTAGTTAAGCTGGATAAACAACCGGTTTCTTCGGCGTCCCGCCCTTGGCGGCATTCCTGTCTACCGCCTTGACGTGACGCCCATACTGACCGCTACTTCACCAGAAGAAGCGGAGTTAATTTGGAACTCCAAAATCCTCGAACCCTGCCTCGCTACCATTCGTGGGGAGAGTTCTTCACAGCTGATTCCAGAGCCGTTTGTGGAGGTATCTCCTACCAATTTTTCAGAGCTCCCATCCCCTCCTTACATCTGCGCAGCTTGCAACGGACGTGTATTTGTCGATCCACTCCAATGGGAGGAGCACCTTAACAGTCGATCACACAAGAAGCGAGTGACCAGTCTTAAAAATCGAACTGCGTAAACGCTTTTTTCAACAAAGTTGCTTATTTTTATGTGTTTCTCCTTCTTTAAAGTGTAGCTATTCGGATCTGTGCCGATGGATGGTTGATATTGAATAAAGGCTGAACTTATGTTAATTCGGTTCAGCAGCGTACTTCCCTCTAGATGTTTCTAAGAGCATGATTTCAGGATGTAATTGTTTTAATGCCCCCTTGTCAATTTTGCATGGTGCTTGAACGATCGACTTTTCACTTGGTCAAAGCTCATATTGAAGTGAGTATCTGCGTTTCGTGTCTTGCAGCAGGGCGAGAGGGAATGATTTTGGTAATATTTTATTAAAAAGTACGAGAAGAGCTCAGTTTTATTGGGACCAAAACCTAAGCGATTATTCCCCAAAGCATTCCTTGCTCAAATCTGGCAATAAACTCACGCTCCATCACTTCACTACACTACAGAAATCACATCATCATTCACCTACATGAATTTAAAAAAAGGTCCGACTCATAGGGACATCGCGTCCTGCGCATGTCGCTGCTTTGTGATTTCTCCTCTTTACGATCCTAGTGATGTGATTTGCTGTCTCCTGCTCTTGTCACTGTGATTGCCTGGGACAACGGCCACTTTTTTCTATTTGGATTCCTTTCAGTATCAGCGTATCCACAAGGTAAAGGGTTGGATAAGCCTCCCCCTTTTAATCTAGCATTTACCCGTGTATTTCTGATAGGTGCGTTTTTAAAGGACAAAGTTCAGTTAGGCAGAGCTTGAGACACATTCACTTGGACCAAATACTGACATCACCGACAATATCTATTTCTCAAAGCGATAACGTACTCCATAAATCAAGCATAACATCCATAACATTGGAAGTGATATCGATAACGCGAAGTTGCGTAGTCAGCTCTTAGTATGTGAATGTTTATAAAAGCAGAACCAAATGCAACCTTGCGGTACCCGCCTTTAGTTTCTCAGCTCACGACATTTTAAATGTGATGCACCATCCCTTCATGCTTGAAATAGCCATTTTTAAAGCCACTCTTGACCCACCCGCTCTGGGTACTCCCGATTGCATGGCGGCAGTTTGTTGGCTTTTCCAAGTGCTTATTGGTTCCAATTCGTTCCGCTGCCGAACGCCTAGGTTTGTGATCAAAATGACGAAGTGGCCCATGCTAGCGTTTGTACTTGGTCTGACCCTTTACTTTTGTAATGATAGTTTAGATTGACGCCTTTCAGTGCGGAATCTCAATGATGAAAACAGGGTATTAATGCAGTTAATAAAATATGACTATTTTTAGCTTTTTAAGTTTTCTTTGATTATCACGACCCATCTGCCAATTGTTTTCATGGTTAGCCCCTGTCAGTATTTCGACGGTTAACTTTATTTTTGAAAATTTTTTTCCTCCTATCAGTTTTAAAGGAAATACCAGCTACCATCAGTTGTTACTGGCGTGTACCTACGAGGTGTCAGTCTTCATTGGCTGTAAAATCATATGTAAATATACTCTACTTGTTTCGATATAATTTGTTAGAACTGTAGGCTTTGTGTATGCAAGTGCCGCGAGCCCTTTTTAGCACTGTTTTTCCAGCAGCTGTCGCCTTTTTTAAGATTACTTAATGCAGAACTGGGTTCCCACAACTTATTTAAATACCCTGCGCCCTTTGGGTGAGCGACTGTTGGATACCTTTAGATTCGGTATGTAATGCTCTATAAGTCAATTTATTGCATTGAAAGGTAACCTTCTTTCCAGATTGGAGGAATTGCGAAAATTTGGGTAGAAGAATTAAGTAGTGTGTCTCATTTGAGGGCGATTATTATTTCTCGATATCGGAAGCTGACCCGACGTCGGGATTCGCGTTCAATTACACACCCCCTTACGATATTGCAAATACTTTACTTTGACCATAAAGATGGTTCACGATCTAACCCTAATTGCTATCACAATAATTTCGGAAGCTTAAACGTTCGTGAGTGGTTGTGTTATATTCACCATTGGCACAAAACGTTTCAGCTCTTTGGTATCCAGCATTAGGTATACCATCCCTTGGTGCTCGCCGGAAACATTATCGAGACTGTGGAGAAGGATATGCCACAGTCGGAACCCCTTACACATTCTTGTAGCACCTTAATACAACACAGTTGTAGCCTCCCAGTGCTGCAAATAGTAGTTAATTTTATACCTCCGCTTACAGGAAACTTCATTATCTTCACATTGCCACTTTGCGCTTGCTGGAATGGGTGTTCCTATTGTTAACACATTGAATTCAAATAAATTCTACACGCATCTTCTTCCTAATTTGATCAGCACCCGAAGAATTGCGTGGATGCTAGACGACAGTAGCTCAACGTGAGTACATTTTAGAAGACACCACCATTTATAATCTTTCACTTTTTATTCTTCAATCTCACAAAAAATACGTCAAGAAGTTAATCCAACTGGTCAGGTTTAACTTATGAAAAAGACGTATGTTCTGGGCAATCTTTTCGTTTGGGCATACTCAAAAGCCAAAAATCCTTAAGTTCTTGGTACCATTAACTCGTTCCAGCTCATTTTTGAATACTGAAGTTCAGTGTCCCCACTCAGCTAATTGGCCTGACACTTAAGAGCAACAATCATTGATGCTTTGACAACTTCACAATTTCGTTCTTAAAGTTTCAACGCATTTTACTTAACGATGGGTTGCAGGGTTTCCCGATTCTGATCGTAGACTTCGACCATGTACTTAGTAGCATACCTGATGAAAGCGCCTTAACCAACCCTACTGTTTGGCCGTGGTGGAATCAGAAGCTTCCACAGTGCCGTAACCCTAGACGCTCACAGTGGCAACAAGTGACATCATCACCATGGCTTAGAGATTTTATGACCGCCAGCCAAGACATTACTTGCCCACATCTCTTCCCCTGCCCGTCCGTCCAGTCGTTCACCTTTACTCCCTATTCACCTGCCCTCACCACCCTCTCAGCCTCAGGGTAGGAAAAAAGCACCACCAGCCAGAAAGGTGGTGACTCACACGCTTGTCCTTTACACATGCCATGATGCGCTTTATGCACAAGATAAGGATCAAAACGTTGTATTGAAACAAATTTCAGTGAAGACTTGTCAGTCTTCTCCCGCCCGATACATTATTGGTAAGTAGTGCTGCTTCAATTTCTCTTGACATGGCTCATACAAAAGGCGTCCAAATCTGTACCACCAAACTTCACCTTCTTCACTTCATTTTCGTTACGTCAACTACGTGTTGTCGAAAAACTCTAAAATTACGCACCCGCCTTGCTTTGTTTGACTTGATCAAATATTGTTTCAAATGCGAAACTTCAGGAAATGAAGTTTACAAATCGGTACCTTCTCTGAAGAACGCTGGTATTTTTTTCCTTATGGGAGCGTAGGGTCACACCTCCACTATCGTGGCGTAAATTTAATCTGGTCCACAGGCACAAAATCTTTTGCATCAGTTTGAAAGAACAGCGTCCTCGACATTTCAAAACTACGTGGACCCAATATTTTACCGTATTTTGTGCGTTCTTGGGTCCTGGTAATGTCTATTTATGAAAAATTATGTTCTCTAAAAGTCATCAGGTTTTGTGATAGTGGTGACTGACAATTCCAAGGTGACTTGATTTAATTCAAACAGAGTAAAGGAGTGCTTGGGTGAATATCTAGAGAATCAAAACTAAAATCCATCGAATTCCATATTAAAAGTTGAGATAGATTCAACAAATATCTTTAATTTAATGGTGCAATGTTTTAAGATGAGCACTTTATAAGTGATGTTGGCCTGTCATTTATGACGGATTCTGCCACTGCATATTACGTAAATTCTAAATAACTTTTGCTTTTTTACGATGAATCTGCATGGGAAAGGTGTCCCTCTTGACTTATAACTGACGGAAAATGACAAAAGTTAATCCAAACTCATGTCATGCAAAACCACTGTCAGGTGCTATCATTTGCACCTGCGCACAATTTGGTAAGCGGAAAAACAGCGAAATACTTATGAGAGCGTTGGCATGAATGTCACCTTTTTCTTTGATCAACTGTGAAGAATGTGTCTGATTTATCCCTCATTCGCCAAATTTGGCAGATACCATTCCTGTTTTATCCGAAGAAACTTACCTGGCTTTCCGCTCCATAAAAATGATTTCTCCACATTTGAAATGCCAGCAACAATTGGAACCTAGTTGTTTTTAAGCTGGAACTGGTAAATTTAAAGGTATATTGAGCGAATCAATGAATTTTCTCAGCCCAATTTTCTAAACTGTGCTGTTCTTTCCTTTCTGTGAAAAATTCCCCATCAGGAAAATTAAGCAGCGGCAAGTGGAATGACGGCTCTACATGCCTGATTGCACGCGGTCAAAGAACGCTTGCTCTTTAAAACAAGGGTTGCCCAAACTTTATCTCTGCTAAAATATGTTGTTGATGTTAAGTTTTGTAAGCATTGGTAATGCCTCAACTGTCCATAGCGCTTATGATTGTTTATTGTCCATTCAAAATACTTAATTTGGGCCCTAAAAATAGGCTGTAGTCTGAGTTCTACGAGGCAACCATGGGTAAATGTATTTCTGAACAGCTTTTATTATTTAAAGCACGAATAATGCTGTTTTGGCACTAACTACAATCAAGGCTGAAAGTGTTTTAGAGGTTGTAACAGTGTGACAGTTAAGCAGGAGTGCATGATTAGTGCCGAGTGGTTGGAGAAGATCGTTGATGTTGTGAAGATGACGACTAGCAGATTATCCATGTCTTCTTATAAAAAATAGGCAACACAGGAGTTTGTAGAATTCCGGAAATGTTTGAATAACTTCTGTATTATTCTGAAGCTTTTGGCTAATAGAAATGACGGCTTCAAAGCGGTAGCGTATTCTATTGGCCTGAAACATGACTTCTCCAAAATTCCCAATGCTCTACGTCAAACAGCTTTGCTAATTTTGGCTTTAAGCGAGATCCTTAGAGCAACGTCTCTCGATAAGAACGTGGGTCTGTTATTGGTCTGAAATGCAGTCCATACACTTCAAGTTTTTTGTTAATTTTACTAACTATGCAATCAAAATTTGGCATTTTGCCCCAAACCCGCATGAGTTTTCATCGCGACTCAATTTTGATTGCTATTATTATCACAGTTTATTGCATGGTGAACCCAAAAAACAATGGAAGCACTTAGAGCAAATGGTGCTTTCTTCGATTTTAATTTGATTTTAGGTTCTGAACAAGTGGCTGAAGCTGATTGGTCAGGATCCCGATAACCGCCGTTCAGATGTCTGGTGCCACTTGATTGGCTTCTAGATAAACGAAAATGCCAGTGTGAATCCACTGATGCACCTTATTCGTCACCCTAACCACTGATACTACCCACAATTCTTGGCTTTTCTCCTCATTACGCGTGATCTTTGCAGAGACTTTAGGTACTAATTCCCTCCCCAATCGTGTAACACCACACCACTTTTTATTAATGTCTTGGTTTGCTCTCTCGCTCTTAGCTTTCTTACAAATTGTTTTTGCGATCAATAGCACTTCTTATAGTGAAGTAGCAAGACTCATTCAACAGCATGGTGAAGGTCAAGAAGATTTGGATATGGTTGGTCTTCGTCCGCCTTCACCCAGTGACAAGTTTAACAGCAACTATGTGGAAACACTAGAGATTATAGCTAATGCGGTTCCTGAGGAACAATTTTCGCCAGCGGGCAGACTGCCCCCAGGGGTTCAGTGGAACGAAGAAGGGCAATACTGGGGTTATCAGCATCCACCCCGTCGAAGTATTGCCTGGGATGAAGCTGGCTGTGTTCCACCATATTGCATTCCAGCTATGTGTTCTGATACAGGCGTGGGACCTCCCTGCTCTCAAAAGTGCGTAACTGAAAACTGCAGTGTCGGATGTTTTCCTTTTTGCATCGGCGGATCTCAATGTATCGGCAGAATCTGTCATTGTGATGCCTTTAGAAGGCAATCTGCATGTAATCTAATTAGGTCTTCAGACTGTCAGAAATTTTTTGGTCTCTCCTGTGCAATGGGCTGCTTCAAGCCAACAACAGATATTCCACCATTTGGCTGCGACTGCTTGATTCCATTTTATGTGCGCCTCCAGCCTATGTGTGCCACAGAGATTTTATTCAAATGTCCTAATAACTGCTCAGACCATGGAATTTGTGATCACAAGACAGGCCAATGCATATGTAATCCCGGCTTTACCGGTCCCAGCTGCTCTTTAAAGGATTACTGTTTCAACGATTCCGGACTACCTCCCTGCGAATATGGATGCATTTCGCTAAATACTAGTCGTCTGTGTACCTGTCCAGAAACTTTAGTTCTTCAACCAGATGGAGTCAGCTGTGGTAACCCCTGTCCTCCCGGTTTAACTGGACCGCAATGTTCTTATGACATTGATGAGTGTCTGACAGGAATCCACGAATGCGAGTATTATTGTGCCAATACATTTGGTTCGTATGAATGCAGATGTCTTCCTGGCATGACCCTAAATCCTCGCGACAACAGGACGTGTATCGGAAGAACCTGTGATCCTCCTTGTCTGCCTGACCAGGGGGAATGCATTACAGGGGGAGTGTGCAAGTGTCGTTCCGGGTTTCAGGGTCCCAGTTGTGAATTTGACGTGGATGAATGTGCTATAGGAACTAGTGGATGTAACCACGATTGCGTCAACACCTTTGGCTCATTCCGATGTCTTTGTAGACCAGGATATGAACTCATTTCTCGAGACAACAAAACCTGCATTGAAAAGGAATGTTCTCCCCGTTGCACACCAGGACAGGGTGATTGTGTAAAAGGAAGATGTCAATGTAAAAATGGCTTCAAAGGCAGGACCTGCGAAAACGACATAGATGAGTGTGCTGCCGGGGTGCACAATTGTCAAGATCGGTGTGTAAACACATACGGTTCATTTCGTTGTGAATGCCGATATGGCTATATGTTAGACTATCGTGACAACCGCTCCTGCATTCCTCGTGAATGCAATCCACAATGCTATCCCGGTCAAGGTGTTTGTGTTGAAGGCCACTGTCAGTGCACTCAAGGCTTCCAAGGCGTAGCATGTGAGCGTGACGTAAATGAATGCCTAGAAGGACTCCATAATTGCGAACAGCTTTGCGTTAACAATCACGGTTCTTTCGAATGTGCTTGCTACGAAGGGTACAGACCTTCACCCACATATCCTGGTCGCTGTGAACGAATCAAGTGTGAGCCGGAGTGTGTTCCTAATCAAGGTGTATGCATCAATGGAATTTGTCGATGTCGAGGAGGCTTTACGGGAAGGTTTTGTGAAAAAGATGTTGATGAATGTCGTGAAGGGCTGCACAACTGTGAACAAGAATGTGTGAATCTTCCCGGAGGTTTTCAGTGCAGGTGTTTTGAGGGCTATCAACCATCACCTCTTGATCCAAACCATTGTGAACCCCTCAAATGTAGCCCAGAATGCGTTGAGGGACAGGGTTATTGCCGCAATGGTGTCTGTGAATGCCACCGTGGCTACACAGGAAAAGCTTGTGAACGAGATGTTGATGAATGTTATGAAGGAACACATGACTGCCAGCAAAGATGCATTAATACACAGGGCTCCTATCAGTGCACATGTGTTGAAGGCTACCGTCCTGTTCCTTCAGACCCTCGTCATTGTGAACCCATCCGTTGTGAACCTAGTTGTGTACCCGAACAAGGAGAATGCATACAAGGTGTATGCGAATGTAAGAAAGGGTTCACAGGCGTGGCGTGTGAGAGGGATGTAGACGAGTGTCGTGAAAATCGTCATGGTTGCGAACACAACTGTGTAAACACCTACGGATCCTATGAGTGTACGTGCAATGAGGGTTATCAACCTTCCCCGTATGATCCACGACGTTGCGAACCACTTCATTGCGATCCCGACTGCGTACTGGGTCAGGGGGCGTGTTACAACGGTGTCTGCCAATGCAACCCGGGTTTCACTGGAAAATCCTGTGAAGAAGATGTTGATGAGTGCAAGCTAAGAACCGATGAATGTGAGCACACATGTGTCAACACGTTCGGAGGCTACGAGTGTAGGTGTGATCCAGGCTATGAGCTTTCGTTGAACGATTCTCGCAAATGCGTTCCCGGTGATTGCATGACTAACTGCGTTCCGGGGAAAGGCGACTGCGATGAGTACGGTCGTTGCATCTGTCGCCCTGGTTATGAGGGTCCCTACTGTCAGCACGAGGCTGACTTATGCTCAACGGGGCGTCACGAATGTGAGCACATATGCGTTAGTCTGCCAGGAAAACGGCATCTTTGCCGGTGTTACTCTGGCTATATTCCTGATCCCAAGAATCCCAACCGTTGCATAGAATTCGGATGTCAACCGCCTTGTGAACTCGGTCAAGGAGAGTGCAACATGGAGACGAAAAAGTGTGTGTGCAATGCCGGATTTGAAGGAGAGAGGTGTGAACAAAACATAAATGAGTGTGCGGTGGATAATGGTGGGTGTTCCAATTCATGTGTAGATACGCACGGTTCTTACTACTGTGACTGCCCTCCTGGTATGCATCTCGCGCCCAACAGCACTACTACTTGTGTAAATGACGAGCTCTGTGATCCGCCCTGCTGGCCGGGCCGAGGGGTTTGTGTTGTTGCAAAAAGCTGCAAATGCAATGACGGATTCACTGGAAAGTACTGTGAGATCATTGAAAACGCGTGCAAAGCCTTTAGACCCTGTGAGCAGGAGTGCATCAGCTTAGGAGGCGAAGCATACGAGTGCAAATGCTGGGCGGGCTACGTACCAGTCCAGCCCAACAACGCAACCACGTGTAAGCCCAGTTGTCAAGCTGGAGAAACCTGTATCCATGGTCGATGTGTTGGTGGTCAGTGCGTTTGCCAGTCAGGGTTCACTGGCGAACAGTGTGACAGAGACATTGATGAGTGCAGAGGAGAGGCAGATGTGCAAGTGTTGTGCGAACAGCGCTGTGTCAATACCCCAGGCTGGTATGAATGCCAATGCGAATCAGGTTATGTGCTCCAGCCAGATGGTTTTTCATGCCGCAGAGTCGACAGTGTAAAGGAATGCCCCAAAGAATGTCTAAACGGTGGTGTTCGCGTCAATGGATGTCAATGTCCACCTGGATTTCGCGGGGCACGGTGCAAAGAGGTTATCGACGTTTGTAGAGAGGAAGAGCCATGCGATCAGGTGTGCTACAGCAAGCCGGTAAGTTTTTCCTTCAACGTATTGCAATTTCTCGACTTGCAAATATTTAACCTGCTTTAATAACTTTACAGTAACTAAATCCCTTTTCATTGATATCCAAATAAACCGGAAGAAGTATGACATTTAATGTATTGAAACACAAATGACGTTATGCTTGTTATGCGTTTGATAAACAGGAATCGTGTTAAGGTAGATTTTTCCAGTTAATTTAAAACATCAAATACAACGAACAACTTTAACATCTTGGCGGCAAGTAATAAAAAGCTGCTAGCTTCAGAAGTACCAAGAAAGCAGATGGAAAAATGCACGGGTCGATGTGAACAGTCTTTGACCTGTTTAGGGTCGTCTTAGAGACCACAAGTTAATGAAAAAAATCATAAAACTTAGCAAAGGTAGACACAGGCAGTGGAAATTGGCTAGAATAAGATTTCACAGACCAGCAACCCAAACAACTTGTCCGGTTACTTGCGGCTTTTTTCTTTGAAATCTCGAAGATCATGAAAGACAGAATTCATGATTTATGATTTCATTGTCATGGCTGCTGCTCGTCAATGTCCTCCATCCTCTGCCAGTTACTGAACACTGCTTTTAAGTGCTGAGCAGGCCAGACAAAAAAATTCTCCAGAGATCTCGTTTTGAGATTACTAGATTCACTGTCGAACTGCAAAGTTGACAAGACCATTTACTCTCGAAACTTCTCCTAGATGATGACAAATTCATTTTCTCTGCCCTTTGCAATGAAGTTATTCTTTGCTCGATGTGATTCCCTATTCTACTACTATTGGAAGGAGTGTACACAGACTTTCCGTGCATATAGTTTGCTGCTTTACTCCTGGGATTTGTTTAAAATCAGTCTTGGCATCACTTTCATTATAGCGCAGTCTCTAGTCCAATTTGTCGCCGAGGTTAGGAATATGACTACCAAAGTGCTTGGAACAAAAGACTGTATAATAGTAACCCACCTGATTTGGTAATAACCCAGACTAGGCTTCGATTGGGAATCTTCGAAATTTTTGAGCGTTTTTCGATCATAAAGCACAGAATAAGTTTTCTGCTATAAAAGCATGTAAAGTAATATGGCTCCCGCCAATGCGTGCATGGTAGTAACTGTGAAAAGCACTGCATTCCCGAACTAGTGAGGCAACGGTCTAACCGATAAAAATGGTATTTAAGGTAATTGCAAACAAATAAAATACAAAATAGACGTTTTGAGGTTCGGTTACTGTATGGGAGTATGTGGTGAATTACTGGTTTGCCGGTCTCACCTCATCACTCAACCCCGGTATGGAAGTGCTGCCATTTTTCTAAGTCAGCTAAATGCGCCTGTTAAGTTGTGCCTTTTATCTTCTATTGGGATTTGAAATAGTGCGTAAATTTCTTGCACTAGATTATTTTGTCTTAATGGAGCAGAAATACCTGCACTCAGTAATTAAAATTTCGGAGTCAGACCTGGAATGCGTGCTGGAACGTGGGCAAATAATTGGTGGTAATTTAGCATAGAATCGTCAGTGCGGCTAACTGTCAAGCCTGTGGATCACTTCAAGATTCTCCCTCAAAATTCGTGTGCATAGCCCCATCAAGCGTCAACAAACACATCAAACTAATAACACTGTGGCAGGCAATAAAATGTTGCATTATTAGTCACAGAAGCTGAACCATTTATAGTGATTTTTGGCATTGCATTTATTCGCTTTTTAGATTCTATAATACACCTGATGCCAGTTTCGATGTCTATAATGTTAATATTTTGGTAAAGCACTTTTCTTTTCTCAAAAGGCATGCAAAATTACCTGGAATTTTGCAGTTATTCCGAATAAAAAATTTTCCTCGCAAAAACTGATTGTGAAAGTTATTAACACAATTGCACAAAACCACAAATGTCTTTCCCAACTTCTAAATTAATGAGGAATTTCATTAAGCTCAACCCACCCATTCCCGAGAAATTGCTTTTTCTTAGAATTTAGCTAACAATGTTCTCTTAATTCGCTAGTGGATTTTGCCACTATTTACGCCTTGCTTTTGTTCGTCTGACATGCCTACTGCAGGACGGCGGCTACCTGTGTGGCTGTCACAAGGGCTACGAGCTAAATCCCGACGGCAGGACATGTAGTCCCTTGGAAGCCTGCGATCCGCCCTGCATGGGCAAGGCGCAGTGCTTCCGCGGCCGGTGTATCTGTCCGGCCGGCTTTCAAGGTCCTCGCTGCGATGTAGACATCGATGAGTGCGCAATGCCCGCCTACATCCATGGCTGCGCTCACGGCTGCAGAAACACTTATGGCTCCTATGAATGCACCTGTCCGCCTGGATACACACAAACGTCCGACAAGAGAGCCTGCATTGTAAGCCTGCTAAATGGTCTCATTAAGCATTGATTAACTATCCAGAATCATTTTAAATATTAAAATCTGTACAGTGGTCAAGTACTAAGAGTTTTGTTTCATCTACATAGGGGTGCTGATAGCAAAATTCAAGATGTGGAGATGGAATTAGAGTGTGTCTTTCAAAAAAAATTATTTTATGATATTTTTGCTAGGCCCCATGAACTATCCTTCTTACGCCAAATTCAAATGAAGCTGCTCTCCACATGGAGGTATTTACGACGGCCCTTTTTAAATGCAGTCATCACCAAGACAACGCTTTGGGTATATTTATGCAAAATCATGAATAATTTTACAATGCTTGTTTAAGAACCGGCATCACCCGTCCATACAAAACACCTTAAGGCTAATTTTCCTTGCTATCAAAGGGAAAATCCCTGATCAGCAGTGCTAGGAAAGTTTGTCAGGCATAGGCCATAGATCTAAGTCTGCTAAAGGTATATTCCAAGGCCGTGGGGTTAAAACTGCAATTCCAAAACCACAAAGCGGGTAATATAAATATGGTACTCAAAACTCTGCCTATTAAATATTAATAAATCGACTTAATTTTCCTGATATTTAATCACAAGAGGGGTATTAAGTTTGATGGCAGTTATTTTGGACAATGTTGATTCCTTCATTCATCTAAATCGTACGATCTTCTTTGTAGGATCCGAAAAAGTAAATTGTGATCTGACGTTTCCATTAATTCAATGATAGTTCACACCCCATATCACACTGTATTGCTCCCAATCCCGACAACTGTGTTTGCTTTGGCATAAAACTACCGTGTGGCGAAGAATTCATGAAACATGCATTGGGTTTGTTGTGCCGCCTGTGTCATCATTGTCAGCTCCAGGCACATCACAAAACGTCAAAATGGTGCATGCAGGGCAATCAGGTTACGCATTCTGGATAGTACTACTCATTGTTGCATGCAAAATGACTATGGTATATGACTTCTTTTATTAATTTCAGCTGTGCTAAAATATGTTCAATCAGTGAATGGTGCAAAGTTTTCGCTGCTAAAGAGATAGCCTGCTTGTCATGACCCAAGAAATTGATCCCCAGAGGGTAATCAGTCGATTGATGCGTCCCCTAGAAGGTGAAGCTGCTTAGCAGTCGGTTTCTAAATGTGGGGCTTACTTCCCAAATATCGTCTGCAGTGCGTGGGAAACTTGAGGTGAGCTGAAAAGTCGCGGCACCATCGCCCCTCCATGGCCCGTCAGCGTAGCCTTTGCTGTGTACTCATCCGCTGCTAGTGAGCCAAATTGCATAACAGTAATACTGCGCCTTCAAATGGACACGCGTAATATTTTTAACTAAAGCCAAAACCGGAAAACAATCTTAGCCCCTAGGCTCATACTACTGTCTTTGCCGCCTTATTTCTTTGTTAAATTATGAACCTTGTAATTAACCGAAATAAAGTATCTAGGACTCTGATTTCGGATATGAAATTGAGGTAGAAAGTACTTTCCAAAATATGGTTAGCAAAATATTTCGTGTTATTCTCGTAAAGCAATTTTTCACGGATTGCGTGTCGCTTGAAAGCAAGAAATTTCAAGATTTCAATACGATGATAACATTCCTCGATCGAGCCCATTGTGATCGGTGTCTGGTCCTAAAAGAAAATGAATTTTCTAAATATTATTCTTTGTTTACAAAACACAGTTCAGTGTAAATGTTGGAGTGACTTTAGGGTAAGTAGAGAATGTAGAAGAACGGTAGAATTGCATAAGCGCAGGAAATTGGTTAATAATCACTTTGACATCACATTTCGATAATCTTGTCCAACTACTTCCTCTTCCCCGACCGTTCCCTACTGTCTCACCTAGATTATTTCCTCATTTCAAAAACTAGGCGGCAGAACCCTCCGACGGTTGCACTCGACCCTGCAGAAACGGTGGTGTCTGCCGTGGCAATAACGAGTGCTCCTGTACGCGCGGCTTTGAGGGCTCCGACTGCAGTCAGGACATTGATGAGTGCGTCACCCTTGCGCCTTGCGACCCCGACTTTGGCATGTGCATCAACCGCTACGGCGGCTACGAGTGTGTCTGTCAACCGGGTTACATCCTCTTACTAGATGGGCGACACTGCGTCCCGGAGGCTCGAGCCCGACAGGCCCCCCATCTCGTTTTTCGTGGTCGTGGGGTCAAAGGCATCACCCTAGGCACCCGGGTGGGATCCGGACCATTCCGCCAGGACTCCCATTCATCTAGCCCCAAACGCTGGCGTCGCTAGTCCGCATGCGCTCTGATTCTCCCCTTTTTTAAGCTAAGAAATATCAGCCTCCTTATTTGATGAAAATGAGATGCACTTAGGGTAACCGAACTTATCCCCTCTGTTTTGCCTTCAGTACTCATGAATGTCTTTGTGTAAATTTTTTTGATTATTAATATCATACAAAGTAGCGTTTAAAGGACTATAAACGGATAATACTTTGTTTCTTGATACTGGAGAAATTACTCAATCACTTATCAAAACTCCTCCAATTTATTCAAACTGGATAAGTGAAAGCCAATTTCATTGCTCTTCCAGATGTTGACTGCAAAGTATCGCTATCTATGGCTTTTCCGGGAGGCATGACCCAGCCTTTATGGAGACTAAGTAATTTTTGTTGTTCATCGCATTGGAAGCCCCATGCTCTGCACACTGAAACATCGAGATTAAAAGCATTTTTGATCCCACAAATTGTGGATAAAAATAGCTATCACTTGTGAGGCTGAAGGCCCACACATGTGAATTATTGCTTCTGGGTGTGTATTCAGCGGTCAGAACGAAAGGCTACATAACAGCCAAGATTGGCCGCTGCTATGTTAGCGCAATTTTTCTCCAACTAAGAAGGTCTGACCTTTCAGTTCCACCTGCTGTAGAAAAGACTAACCACTTTTTATTGTTGTTTTATAACAAAATCGCTTTTGTTTCTTTTTTTTAAATTATTGCAGTGGAAGCCGGATATTTGCTGCTGGACTCTCACCTGAGGGTCAGAAGTGTCTGATTTTAGTAGGAGAATCAATTGCACAGTTATTTTAGCCATTTTAGATGGTCGAACTTTTTGGAAAGCAGTTGATAAGTGCCCACTCATGATCCACTTTTCCAATTCTATCCGGTCGTGATATTGGAAATGTCAGAAATTCCAAACACTTTCGCTACGCATCAGTAAAGAGACTCATGTTCCACACTTGCAGAAATGTTGATCGCTGCTATCCCAGTCAAATGACATACTCAAATCCACTTTTGCGCGACTTTTTCCGGTTCAGCGAGTAGTAATTCTGATGCAATTGACTTTAAGAAGCTTCACCCGCTCTGGAGACGTGGACATTGGGTAACTTTGCAAGTCAACAAAGTCTTTCGTAAGCAAAGAGCTCTCCACAGCCAGCAAAATAATTTACTTTGCTGCCAAAAAGTGGACACTTGAGGGCGCCTTTTGTGCCAACGATTGCTTTAGATCTCTTGCGATGGAGGTGGAGAAGTAACTTGTTTGATTTCGAATAGATCCGCAGAGCTGAAGGCATTGCCTTAATTCCTAACTCGACCAATTTCGATAATCCTGAGAGCCACAATTATGCTAGTGATAATCGAAAGCGCCCACTTAATTCGCCAAATACTGTGCTTCGATGTGTCTTCTGATCGTCGTTGCCTAAGACTGTCAAAGCTTCAAATTAAACACAAGTATGCATTATTTTCATCGACGATATCATCCGGCACCGTATTATATCAACATTAATTTTCTTCAGGTGTTGGCGGCTTTAGCATTTTAGTTTGTGTTTTTTATCAAAAGTAATCTTCGCATGAAGTGGAAATATTTTATTAGCAGTTTAACTGTTTTGTAATATGTGGAACGCGGTTGCAGAACAATCAGGGTAAGGGCGAAATTATAACAATAACAGTGTTCTAGACACGAAGAAGCAAAATTTGGCTTATAAGCAGAATTAATGATTAAAAGTCTACTGTTAGAAATAAAAAAGCTAAAATGACACTCGTTAAACGACTGCAATGCCAGCACTGATATACGAAATTTTAGTCTACTCCGACACTGGGACAGTGGAATATCATTCTTTATGAGACAACGGAAGGTATGTTTTGAGCATTAAATTAAAGTGTTTGCAAATAATATTAATACTAGTACCGCATACTTTTTTGGGAACTGAAGTAGGAAGGTCAGCATTATCTGAAAATTGCTTCCTAAGAATTTTTGCCATGTTTGGAAATAGGACGGTTTATATTGCCTACAAAAGCCTACCTTTAGCGGCTTGGGCTTGGGGATCCAGATAGCCCAGCATAAGCTCCAGAGTACTGCCTTAACACAATCTAAGGGCAAGCCATTTTACAACGGGGAAGAAGACAATCCTGAATTCACTTGGTAAGTCGTTTGGTAAATTGCCTCCGTCTGCATCCTGATAGCGTTTTTGTGGCTACAAATTTATTGGTTGTGTGATTAAGCTAATGTAATTCACTAATGCCTATCGTTATTGTGCGCCTCTCCAGCATTCAGCTGTCCTCTTCCACACTTCTGCCGAACACGGAATTACATCCGCGTACATCACTGCCGTTCTCCTGAATGCTCAATGAACTGATGCTAGTTTCAACAAATTGGTGTCATCTTTACTAAGGCTCTCAGTGCTGACCTCCTTCACAGGAGCACACGATTCCATCCTTTTCAATCTATTCAAACCTTTCGGCGAGGTTTCGTCGAAAGTGACAAGGAAGTTTCATTTTCCTGGCATTTGGTTGTTATCGAGCCAAAGTCATACTCACCATTCGTTTAAGGGTTTTCCATCAAGAATATAGTGGAAAGTTTTACATTTCATTGATCAATTCAAATTTTCTGCAGAGTCATTACTTTGTAATGCTTTCGCTAACATTTTTAGTGCCATTATTCCAATGCACTGCTTTCTATGCGAAGGCTGTCATAATATGATAAAATACGGTTTCGCAACTTCTATCCTCTTTTTATGTGATTAGATTTTCGTTTTTCCACAGGTCAAAAGTGCATTGAATTTATCTAGGGGCATAGTTATTGCAGTCTTCTAAAGGGATACCAAAGACCAGTTTATGGAACATCCATCCGTTTTAACTAAATTAATGAACTTAATTCACTTTGAGAGAAGCTAAGCATGTACAAAAAAGCATCACATCCAAATACATCATGACATTTTAAATCCCACCACTATCACTAACTGTCTATGGAAAATTGGTTGACAATCTGGATACCTCCTTCACACTGCGTGAACGCTGAAATCGCCATCAAAGCTTAGATGGATTGTTAATCTACGTAATTCCAATTTGGCTAGTTGTACTGCAGAAATTGCCAAGGTAGAAGACTGATTAATAGCTGCATCGTAAACAAAGGTCAGGTATTAGGCATGGGTGCCATTTAAGGAAAGCCACATCCATTATCGCGTTACGGAATGGATATTACAGACTGCAGAGAAAATGGCTTTGCATTGAACGACTTTAAAAAAAAATAGCTCATCTAAATCCCTTTAAAATCTGAGTCAGTTACTAATGGTGTGGCTCAACATGCTTGCAACGCAATGATATTTATTTAGTCAGTACGTACAGAAAATGCACCGTTTATGACGCCGCCGGTACTCACAGAAAGGAGGGTTATTTAGGGCTCATATCCGTACAAACTGAAATAATGCGAGACACCCTATTGTATTCGCAAATTGCAGCAACGTGTTGAGTTTGCCTTTGCATTGATTTAAATCGACGCGAGATCTTCCTTATTAGAGGTAATGAAGTTTGCTTCAGAGAAGAACTATTGAGTTATTTGCTATTCATTAGCCCACGCAATATTTGCACCCTAAAAGGGAGATAGTCGCACTCGGATCTAGCTAAAGCATAAAAATTTGATTAAGTTAGCAATTAAGCACTAATTTACAGATAATACAACTCAGATTCCCAAGAAGGTCAGGGAGACTGTGAAAGAACCTGGCCACAAAGCTCAATAAATGGGTTTTTTGTTTGATTGACTGCCGGTTAAGGTCACCTGGGTAGCCACATTGTTCTGTCTGGCCAGGGCTGGCCCTTGGGCCGTGCCAGCTGCCCTACCCATCTGTTAATTAAACATGTGTATACTCAGCTCTAGTGCTACGTCTTCTTTCGCCTATAGGGGAGTCTCGGGACACAACATAGTTTGCTTTAGGAGCTTAAACATATCCAAGCAGCGCAACCAAAGGTGATTAGCTTTAGAGAGTCATTATCAAGCTAGAAAGTTTACGAAGTCCTTTGACTTACCTTTCAGATTAAGCAAAAAGCAGAGCAATTTTTAGAGCTCTGATCTTACTTTAGTTTTTCAGATACGCGACCCTAACAAGTACACCAATAAATAAACTTGTTCCAAGTCGAAACTCATTGATATACTTAAACAGGTATTAGGCTAACAGAAGTAAAATCAGTAAAACTTCAAAACTACCTTTGAAGAAACTCGAAGTTAATTGGATAAGGTTGTTTGACTTCACCCAAATGTACTGTCACTAGCCCACTTAATCACGCGTAAGGAGTTTTGTGCAATATGCTTAATTGCGGAGTTCGGTTGATGATCACGCGGCTGTTTTTACCATAAATAATTATGTGGTGCTTTTCTTGTGTTGCTCTTTACTTTCAGCCAGTGAATTAGTTCGACACTATTAAATTCCTTTTCATGAGTTGTTAGGGCCATGCGTGCATCTACTGTGTTGTAGTGTTGGCAGTGCTTCAGCTAAGTTATTTATATGAATTGCAATACCTAGACAAATTTTGATGCTTCGTAACAGCTATCTATGTGACCTCATTCAACTCGTCGCAAATCTTGCTTCCCAAGCAGATATCACATCAATGCAATGTCATTTGGGGATATTGGCGACTGGGAGGATCAAGTTTCTCCAGCTGATATTTCTCTCGCCGCGTCGAAACCGCGGCGCAAATCGATTCGACGCAGTATGATGGTTATTCCTACCTCCTCAGATTCTCCAATTGGTTATAGTAGTCCTAAATTCGTGGTTCGAGGAAAGAGTCTCGGAGCTACTTTGAAAAATGACCATGCTTCTTCCATTGCATCCACTTTTGTCGCTCCTCATTCAGTGTCGCCTCTGAGCGGGCAGGATCATAAATGCGAAAATATTCATTTGGAGCAACCACTGACACAACCTCCTTTTAGGCTTCCTGTCGGTACTGGCCCGGTGAATACATCCTCTCCAAACTCCCATGTGGAAGGTGCTCCTATTTCAGGCCCTTCTACCACATTTCAAAGCCACGTTCCCACTCACAACCCTGAGTCACGAAAAGCTCCTGCATTCAGTGACATGAAATTCATTCCGAATTCGATAGACACTTTGTTTGAGAGTTACGAGCGGGAACTTTCTGAGTGGCCAAAACTGTTAAATCGATTGGAACGTGAAGCGTCATCTCCTCTTCAGACGCCTTGTATAAACTTCGAGGAGATAATAGGGAACTCAATGTTGAGTCCCTTTGTAGAATTTATCTCTGTGGGCAAGTCTGGTTCAACAGTGAGTGAGCTGCAACGCAGGACCAAACACGCCTACAAGTCGGTGATGACTGGTTTAGTTAGGACTAAGCTGGTCTACAAGAAACTGAGGTATTCGCTGACTGCCTTGGAACGTCGGAATGCCGCGTTGAAAAAAGCAAAATTGAAAGATCTTCTTCCAGACCTGGTTTCGAACCCCAGTCCTATGAATGCCAGAGACCTGCTTGCTTTTATCCCATGTCTACGAGAAGGTGAAACCCCATTGTAAATACTCCATTATATGCATATATTTTAATAAAACTTTCGTCAATCACTTGAAAAAATAATCATCGTGTTCAGTTTTCCTTTGGTTAGAATTCAGGGAATAAAGATATTAGGAAGAGTGGCTTAGTCTCTCAGCATCATATGATATATGAAGTCCTCATAATGTATGCGTCCGTTTGTACCGGCTCCGGCGGTTTTAATAAGTGCGGCCATTTCACCCTCGGATAGTTTGTCGCCCCGCGTGCAGAGGATCTGTGTCAACTCTTCTGTCGTTAAGTAGCCTTTGGACGTTGAATCGAAGAGGGCGAAGGCATTCATAATATCTTTTTCATTGTATACATCTTTTTCCTTCTTCGAAGCGATTTGGCAAAATTGGTCGTAGTTGACACCCTCCGCAAGAATATTATTCTCCGTGTCAACGGAGCGTAGTAGGTCCTAAGATTTAAGAGGGGTTGTAGGAGGTACATTTTAAGGAATGTGGTTTCATCATTACTGCATATTTTTGGAGCCAAAGTATTTGAGTTTACTCATCAATTCTGATCGTGTTCGCCTGAATTATGAGTATGCGATATTTGGGGAAGTTACCATTGAGGTGACAACTGAGTAGACGTGAAAATATGAAGAGGGTGTTAAAACATCATTATTAGAATCACCGCGGACCTCCAGTTCGCAATCAGCCGGCATTAGCCCGACTTTTCGCAGGCAAACTAGTACGTGTTCACAGGGAATTCTTCCCTTGCCATCTACATCAAAAGTGTCGAACGCCTCCTGGTACTCAACGAGTCGCTCTTCTGTTACATATGTCGCCAGTTTCGGTGGCATTTTGCGATTCTGAAATCAAAATAATTTAAATACGTTGTCTCAATGAAACAATTTTAACGAAATTTTTGATGAATTCAATATGCTCCTATTGATGTTGGGGCTGAGTAACTACAATCGCATTAAAATTATTTGGCCAGCATGAAAAATTGCCTTATTCACATCGAAAATTACGCATGACGGCGATTACAACTCATTCATAAAAACATCAGGTTGAGAGTCACACCTACGCGAACTTCATTTTAATGATAGTTCGAGGATGCAAATGGTTCCTCTGCCATCATTCGCTTAAGTCTGCATAAAAGCGAAAGATATGCACTGTAGTTTGGTTTGATAAAATGTGACTTAGTGAAAATTACCTCACTTAAGCAATGTCGAATGAGTTGCTACGTTTTAAAATAACACTGGTAACATTAAGGTCACTTCGGAACGAAAAACAAGCTGCGCCCCTGATTAAAGGAATATGTCAAGCGTCTTGCAGTAATTCCTGCAATTCTTTTCGTCCCAAAGACTGCAATTAATAAAGGGGCTGTCCCAACTAAAGTAAACGGGGTGCGATGAATTTAGCACGTGCGAATAAATGCAAATATTGTTTTAATGGACTTCACTTGATGTCTGTTAGATTTCTTAGCGATTCGCGACTACAGAGAAACACATTTGCGTCTGAAGCCAATGCAACGTCACCTGCTTAACGGTCCAAAAATAAAGAAGCATGCATTTAAGACCCCGCCCAACTATAATTATCGATATAGAGTTCCAAGGCTTCATTACTCATAAAAGGCCTCATATACATTTGAATGACTTGACTATGCTGGTTTTGAGCAGATGAATTCAAAGATACTGAATGCTTTGCAAACTTCTTTTTAGACCAGGAAGGCATTCATTTTGAACGGTGATAAAGAGCATAACGCAATACGCCATTCTCTCAAGACACTGCCGGTTTGACAAGATATTATACTGAAAATTAGCACTTCGTTTTTTTTTCTCGGTCCACGATGAGCTAAGTCGCCATGGAATAGCATGTATTCGTGGTGCAAAATGGTTTATGGAGCCATAAGCATGCCTACAAGACTGTTAGCGAGGAAGGTGTAGCCTTCAGGGACTTGAGAAATCGCAAAGTTATGCATGAAGATGAACACAATGCTAAACCGATTAAAACACAGCCACTTACATAAATGAATTGGAATGAGATGGCATGGCGCCTATTATTGATGGTCTCAATAGATGCCATTGTATTTGTACTTGGATTTAGCTAAAGAGGCATTAAAGAAACTAATTTCATATTAAGAGGATTTTCTTCATTCACATGCATGGCATGAAAGGAGCCAAAAACATTATAATCCTTTCCAATCCACCACTTATTTGCGCACTTTACTCTAAATCACCTCTGTCTTCAAAAGGCGTATATAATTTTAGGAGGCTTTAACAATGATTTTTGGAGAAATTTGCTCTTATTTAACTACTTTAGAACAAGTCATTTTATGCTGAACAAGTTAGGAGATAAAGCAGATGTCATACGAATAGTTCAGCATCCTTGGGAAATAGGTGACGTATATTAAGTTGAAATATAGTGTCCAAGTTATTCCAGAGCAGGTAATCAACATATTGAAAGGCTGGGAGACTAGCACTTAGGTTTCTTAAGAATGGCTTGCATCACCTGTGTGGAGGCTGAATAGGACACGTGGTCGCATACATAACTTAAATAGGCCTAACTGGATTAACCCATGCGTTTCTATTCTCATAAGTGTAAAATGTAACGAGAGGCTCCTCTTTTATCACCAAATTACGGTTCATTAAGAAAACGTTTTGTAAATAAAATGAGAAGAAACTCTAAATGCTTGTATGTTAACATATGAAGGTTCAAAAGCTTCTGTAAAATCACAAAAACGCTAGGTGTAAGTTAACGGACATTTGGGTAAATAAATATAAGGAATTGATTTCAGTATAACAGATGTGGGCGCTTGATGATGAGATTGATGCTCGTAAATCGGTAGTCTTGGAACAAGCCGCATAATCATCACCTTACTTGCTGCTTCTTGCACCCTCAAACACAAATTTCACTTGATTTCAGATGTTTTTTGCCAACCCGATTTTGGCGCTAGGAATCTTCGACCAAGCAGGCGGCTGTTAAAAAAATTACGTTTTGTAATCATTCAGTTGCCTCGGAGTTTAGAGTCTCATATATTGAAGGATAATAATTGCACCTTACTGGGCTACACGCAATATCTGCGAGAAATTGCTCCGTCTTTCCTTCAGACCTCTTTTTTCAGTGGAAGCCGAAAATATTGAGCCTAATTTATCGGATGATGGGCCTGAAACCACCCTTGAGTCCCATGCTTTTCACGTGCGTGTAGCATGAAGAGTCATGAAGATTTCCCGAATGAATGGCATTGGCTAGTACTTCAGCCAATCACAAGGTAGTTGCACGCACTTTACGTAAACAGTCTCGTTGTGCCCTTCCAAAGATTTCTTCCCTTTCGGAGCATGTCACCCTCCATTAGCACCATCGTCGCTGTCACCACCATAGGTCGAGCCCGGATTCATGCCATTTCCCAGTGAGTACTCCCTCAAGTCCGCACGCGATGTTTCGTGCAGAAGTGCGGGTTCAACGAGTGCCCGTTTCGTAGACTTCATTCGCTCCCTTTTCCAACCTTTTTCTAAAAGAACTGAAACAGTCTACAATTTCGCTTCTCCTACTACGGTGGCCCCTTGTTCATCCGATTCCTACTCATTGAAGCGCCATCAAACCACTCCTCCCATTCGCTCCACCTCCCAGTATGAACACCTCTCGGATGCAAGGAAGAACACTTATGGGTCCCGGAGTAACACGACTCTATTCAGCACTCAGTTTGTTCGTCCCGGATCACCACGTTCACCGTCACCGTCCACGCCGCCACTGCATCTATGTGTCTGCACAACTGACCAGTTCTACACTCCGCAAATCAGGCGGTTCAGTATAAAACGGACCAACACTGAGGCTGCTGGACTGGATGACATTCGGATTATTAATTTGGATGAAGGAATGATGCATGCGCACTCGCATTACAGGCCAGAAGAGAAGTATGTGATTAGGGCTGAGTCCAGACCAATATACTCAGAAAGCGTGGAGGTCGACGTGTTTGGTGCAGCACCCTATCAACTTCCCCCATTATCCAGAAGGTTGGAAAAACGAATAGTTTCGGTGGCGAATATTGCTATGGATGGTTCGCATGCCAATGTCGTAGATACCCAGCCACAGCCCTCGAATATCACAGAGAAGAAAATTTCATTAAAGCGCCAAAATTATGATCAGGAAGAGCAGCAGAATCAGGTGTTAGACGAGAATGAGTCGAATAGACAAACGGAAATAAAAGAAAGGATATTAACTGAGTGGGAACGCAGGTGGCAACGTGATGAGCAAGGGATGGACAGTAGTTTGTCTTCACCCACAACCAGAGAGGAACCGATGATGGTAAGTTTTTCGGCCGTACCTCTTTGTTGCACCTATTCTATCATTTAGCTCAATCACAGCTGCAGCCAAAGGTAAAACTCCTCGTGCAAGACAAAAATGAATGTAAACATATTCCAATCTGCGATCCGTCGTTACAGTTAACGCTTGTTCCATGTGTTTGTTTGAATTGGCAATAGCGTTTGCCTAGTCACATTAACAAGTTTTCCGTAAATTAAAAGCCTACGGCTGTAAGAATTTCAAAAGCTGTATACCTTGAATAATATGAGCCTTTCCAAGAATCAGAAATCACGGTATCATCAATGGAAGAGTTCAAATTTTCACCAGAAGTTGGACCATGTGAAATGTATGGCATGACCTTGTTGGAAGAGAACTTAGGCAACCTAACTGGTAATAAACATAGTCCATCGTCCATGGAGCATTCGGCCCTGTGATTGAATTTAACCTCTATTGCAATTCAACTTGGCTTTTCCCCTTTTTGTCAACGAGGGGCGACAGCTTCTACCTTGACAAAATCATTGACTTAGTTGCCAAGTAAGCTACACCTCGGTTAATTAACGTCATGCAAATAAGAAATCCATTGATCAAGTCAAAGCATCACCCTTCTCAATAGAATGGGATAGATCCGCGCAGAAAAAAATATGATAACTTATTTGCGTGGACTCAGTAAAATGATTATGGTGTCAGAGGAGATGAACCTGCAAACAAATTACCTCGCTCACTCGTTTTCATGTAATCCGTTAACTTGACAGTTTGCAAACCGATGTTTATCCATTCGACGGACAAATTGCCTCTCAGAGTGGATACTGTAATTGGGATTATAAATGACATGAACATGGCCGAATTCGCTGCCTACGTAGACTTCTTATTGCTATTAAATTACGATTCCCACTAGTAAACAACTTCATTTCCAATTGTTGACGTGGTTAACCAGCGATCTTGACTTTTATCTCATAGTTACCCGGTTAGCATGTCTTTAGCTTGCCAACGCCATTGTGCCCTATGTCTGTCACATAATCACATGATCGGATAGGCCAAGAAATGGCTTCGAACCCCTGTAATGCAAGGGGAAGGTGTGTTTTCATCGTGTTATATTTTGCTTACCATGACATTTTATTTCATTCCAGTCCGATCCACTCAGGCCGTGTAGTCTCCATACGGCTACCAGTACGGGTAAAAACGAGTGATGGCCAAGGATAGTTAGAAGTGCACCTAACATCACCGACATGTGGCAAAAAGCCATTTCGATTGCAAACAACAACCACTCCGGTTTTTTTATATTCTGCTGCAATAATCACCTAAAATATGCAGCCTACAAAACAACTTTCTAGCGCTCTTGAAATCCATTTGGGAGGCAATTAAAAGTGACCTAGAAGTGATCATTTGTCCATTTTATTAAAGTAGTCATAGACTTACTTTTCGATTTTAGACCAATAAAATTTTTAATGGGCAAACTCACCTATTAACTGACAACATAACTCAATGTTACTTGCAAAAAGGAGTGCATTTGGATATTATTAAATAAATGGCGCATTAATCAAAGGCTTGAATTTTGCACCGAATATGCTACTGTCGTTTCACTTACAAATGTCATATTTCATCCGGTACTTATGTTGAAAATGCAAGCCGACTATTGCATATTCGGATACCTAGTAAACAAAACAGACGCGGGTATTGAAGCGTTTGCGAAGAATTATGCAACCCATAGGAGGGAAGCGGCTTATTGACTTCCTCACAGAATTTAGGCGGACTGCAGCATCAGCCATAGTGCTGAGGGTGAAATCAACCTGCGCCAAAGCTTCCCACTGAGACAGGCGAGATTCCAACATATGCGCCTTGTTGCTCAACATTTTGCGTATTTATGATAAAAACAAGTACGCTGAGATTTCACATGTTAATTGTTGTAGAAGTGATTAAAAGTGAGCTATAGTCAATGGCGGCAGTGGATCGCGTTATTGCGAAGGATAGCATCTTCAGTTAAACATCCTTTAAAAATTAGCACAAAACATTTCGTACAGACTTAAAGTACTTGTGTAAATCTATTTTCCGATACCAAAAACCGTGCCTTTCCATGCCCTCGGATCGTAGCTCCACCGGTATTATTTGCTAAGCTGAATATGGGCTAAATTTGCCAGCTCCCAAAGCCGCCGAAACCTAGTAAAGTGTGTGACCGGTGTTTTTCAAAGAACCGGTGCCTTAATTGGTGGCACATATTACCTGGACGTGCATCTTCCAATTTCCTACAGCACCTTTAATTTTGCAGGAGACATTGACCTCATCTGAAGACACAGCACTTTTAGTGTGAAAGGTCGAACACAAATAATGCTCGTTTACTTTAACATTTGCATCATACCGCTCCATTTTCAATACTCACCTGTAGTTTCAGTTTCCCCGTGTCAAAATTTCCTGTGGAACTCGCCGTGCTGATGAGACTAAAAAGAGTCCAAATTGTGGGTCCAATGTGGGTTCATGCTAAGCATTTAGCACAAAGTTATATTTGAAAGAAAAATGGAATTGAAGACGTGACGTCGACCCATGTGACACTAACATTAGCACAGATTACGTGACTCGACTCCGAAAGAAGCAAACAACGGAAGTTTTAAAATCATGAAAAGCGAACCTTTTCCATGTGTATTTTGTCCTCCCAAGGATGGTGCTGCAATATTTCGTTGATCTGCTCTCGAGCCATTCGATACACAAGGCATGTGTACGGGTCCCAAGGCTCGATTGGTATAGGCAATTAGGTATTTACCTATTTGACTATTTGACGGCCACCAACTTTCGCATTGAAATACTGTCACTTGTCATTGCATGATTTCGAAGTTATGAGTGTTGCTTTCAGCTACAGTGAAATTCAAAGTCGCTGCATGCCAAGTGTTTCGTTAAAGCAGTAAGACGCACAGAACCCTGGAAGGTGCTTTCAGAGTCTGTCATCCAATATGAAAGGCTGTACATATACTGAACTGCAAACATAGTGAGCACAGAACCCGGTGATCCCTACATGATTATGTTATGAATCTAGGTAGGAGCTACAAATAGTACTGTTTCAAACACGACAGCACAGAAATGGCATGAATATGAACAAAATACTCTGTGGAGAAACCTTTAGATTAACGCCTGCATGCTTTGCTTTTTCGTTTTCGGTCGATTCGCACACTTGCTTGGTTGTATTTTGGTTCAGAGCAGGCAGTAAGAAACTACTGTGTGGCCTTGTAAACGCCTCATGAAAAGGACTAAATAAAAAGAAATACAGGAAGATATCCCGCGCTCTGTTTGCGCGGATCTTCAATGGAAAAATTCTAGCCAAAGACTTTTGAAATTTAATCTGCTGTCCTCGTGGCGGAAAAGAACGTTCACATACGCATGCACTTCGCTTTCATCCACCTGATATCCTGGACTCGGTGCGGATCACTGGAGGACCCGACACAGATTAGTCTTTGACTGACTGACCCGCAGGTATTAGGTCAGAGAAGCTAATTAGTCACATTTTCGAAAGCCCCAGTTTTTGCCTGACCGGTGCTGCCGAAGAGTAATTGACGTGGCAAAATTAGGAGAATATAAACATACCCTTACCAAAGTGAAGACGAAAACGGAATATGCTTAAAATGTATATAACTGTGGAAGGATTCCCCGGAGTTCATTTTTCTGTCAAAGTCCGCATTTGTTGGCGTTATGTAATCTAGTCAACTAACCTTCTGGGTTTGCTTGTAATTCCATGTGATGAAGTTCGCCTTTGTGTGATTTAATGGAATAAAGATCGGTCTCGAGAGGAAGGATTTTTCGCAGGCACATAAAAATAGGGCGAGATGGTTCTATTACCAAATCTTAAGGACTATTAACGGTTGTTCATTATGCGTGTAACATGAAAACAAATGTTAAAGGCCCGAGGTTGGCGCGGGCGCATCCATCAGAAATAACTCAAAAGGATTTTTTACGGTTAAGTTTACCATTAATATCTAAAACTGCGTTTCCAAGAGTTGGGGATTCTGCTATCGCGAAAGGAGAACCACAGAATCCATGCACTGTGCTTCATAAGATTTTACTATGCATTTCATCGGAAAGCGCGAAACTATTCAATAACATTTTTGTGTACCGGGAATCATCATTGCCGGAGAATGCCAGAAAATATTATATCATCAAAAATGCAGCCAAAACATCCAACTGCGAGGTCAAGATGCCACAGCCGAAAGAAAATACAATTCAGTGTAATATAACCTTTGCCAATGCTGCATCTTCCGCCATAGTAAGTTTTAGTGTCGCTTAGTTTTATTTAGGCCATTTCGATCCAAATGCACCTTCGATGCGTCGTTTTGGCTGTAGCAGTCGAAAAGAAAACAGCACAATCTGGGTGGATTGCACACATTCGTAGACAAAACTTGGGATGTGAGTGTGTGTATGCCTGCGCAAGTGTGCTGGGTCATTGCGCTTTCAGCAATGCGGCAGTTTATTCTTGCTCTTTTTCTTCCTGTCCTTAAAGGCAGCGATTGTGGCGGAGGCGGTGACAGCAGTGGCGGTGGCGGTGCACGCATGGTGCGTATCAATGAAAGCATCATAAAAGGGGTTTACCAACTTTCTTCATAGCTAGGTGCAAATTTCGATACTGGCACAAAAGTATTCAACCGAATATCTCGTAACAGCGGCTTCATTTACCCTCCAAATAGTTAGTGTAGTAATAAAGGCAAAATTTAGATTTCACGGGTTTAGTCAACGGTATAAATGGGGATGCAACATTCTCCCCTTGGAGAGGAGCTTCGTTCACGACAAGGTATAAAATTAAAATAAATTCAATGCTCATAAGAAAGTATTTACTTGACAGCTCCAGGGGCAACATCACAGTCCATGTTTAATTACCCTTTTTCAGACATTGAGCAGCCATAAATAATTATCTTAGGATATGCCATTTGCATTGACGTAAATTCAGGGCTTCGTTGGCTTATAACAAATCCTTCACTTAACAGAGCATCATTCTTGATTTCCGATCGTTGTGTAAGAAAGGGCTCGTAGACAAACCAATGCTACCAGAAGCAATGTTACAAGATTTAATTTGGTCTCTTTTATAGAGTTAATTTTTTTGCATTGAGACGTTGTAAGTAAAGATTAAAGCAGTTAAAACACACATAATTCATCGGTGACGCCTTTTATATAGGCAAGAACCCCATTGACTGTGAGAACTGATGCGATTTGAAAACGACCAACAAAATGGGAATCAACCAATCATCAATCTTCAAAAGGGAACTATATTCCACGAAATTAATAATTAATTTCTGTAAACCCCCCAACCACACACAACCATAAACTACCATAGGCAATCAAAGGCCTTTGTTATCCGGTACCATAGATTTACACTAGCCGCTATTATCGAAATCGTCCTAAAATCTGTTCACAGTGTGAGAGTTTTTTGATTGCGATTAGACCTGTTCCTTTTATCTGGCACGTTCATTTACTTGATAATACACTCTACAAAGCTACATGCTTGGAATAGAGTTTTCGGTGACGTGTCAGTCGCTAGCATGCGCGAAGAGTAACCCTTCTATATATTTATTTATTGAATTTCCGTCCAAAAACTTTTCCTGGCGAATACATGAGAACGCGCTAGGGATGAGTTGTGCTTCATTTCAAACTCGAGTTATTGTTGACAACGATTGGTTTTTAAGTATCGTAAATCTAAGTAATCTAAATTTTTAATAAATGAATGATTCAATTTGATGGGATGATTCATGCAGCTATCAGATATGCAATGATTCACGTAAAAGTTAACGAGGAAAAAAGAGTAATAAATGAGTTATCATGAACTAAAACTAAGGTTAAATGTCAAGAACAGTTACGCAAATCTAAAATGTCCAAATGCAGCAGACATTGTAGACAATTCTAAAAATGTTGAACGCCACAATTATACTCACATTTACGAACATTTACTAGCTACCAAAGGGGTGAGAATGTAAATCATCGACTTTTGCGGGTTCGAAAAATTTGCGCTTATTGCATGCTTGTCTTCCACTTTGTCCCATCCCAAATTTTCGCTTTGTCAAAAGGTGGGCTGATCAATGCTTCCATTAGATTACTGTACTTATAATTATTAAGTAGAAATTATTGGCACGCAAATTCGGAATGAACGATAGAGTCCGACTTTGGCCACTTTCTATCCTGCAATAAAAAATTGCAATAATTTAATTGCGCTAAGACCGTTAATGATGTTTATGGACCTCCATCTCTTAGCGCGCTTAAGCTGTGATGAATAGGGTGGGTGGAATGTTCCAAAATGAGAAAGCCTGTTAGGAATAAGTAAATTGAAACTATGGCCTAAGGGCGATTAGGCCATTTCCGAGACAAAATGAAGTTTACTGCTTCTTATATGAATGCTAGTTAGAAAATGAATCGCAAATCACTTACATTTAGGATCCTTGAGGCAACCTCAGCACCATCGTATCAGTAATTTTCGGAGTTTGGCAAGGTAAAGATAAACCCATCCTAAATAGAAGTACTGGAAGTAGGCTATGTTAATCAGGAAGGAAAATTCCTTTCCATGACTTGGAAATAAGGGCAACTGCATGTTACCTGTATAAGTGATAAAAAAGAAATAGGAGAAAGTGCAAAGGCAAGCTCAATCGTTCCTAAAAATAGTCATGGAGGAATTTATTTTTAATATGCATTCTTAGCAAAGAAGAAGTTCCTAACATCCATTGCGTACAGCTCAAAGGTCTATCACTACTGACGCGAACTCGGCAGACGGAAAGTATTCCGAGCATTGGATGCACCAGCAAAAGAAATACATGTACAAACAAGCTTCGTAAGTCAAGTAAGCACAGGCACGCGCACACACGCTTTCTCAGACCCGAATTCACCCATCAGTTGCCTTATGAACCTGTTGAATTCCGCGGAATAGCATGCCTATTACTGAGCAAAATCATCGTTCACATTTCAAACCCTCCACATGATGAACTCCTCTTATTCCATTATGAGCATATGCAATGAAATTCCAAGTATGGAACCACAAAAATGGTGTAAAGAGTTAAAACTTGTTGATTTAAAGTCTTTTTCTTTTTTGGCTGATGCAGATGGCGTTTTGCATGTGATTTGGTGCAAAATTATATCATTTTAGTTCCCAGTGATGGATTATTGCAATGCCAGTGATTCATTAAACAGCAATGAAGAAGACTTTGATAATTCTCATAAATGCATTGTGTGCTCTTCTGCCCAGCATTAAAATTCAGCTTCCTCGAAATGAACAACGTTCGCTTTATCATCCTCTAGGTCGATGATGAGCTAAAGGAAATACCATCGCCGAATCTCCGGCAGTACTGTTCTTCACCTGATGGCAAGTTTAAGCAACATTGTTTTGTTTTTGCCTGGTAGCTTAATATTGTTTGCCTTGGAAAAGAATTCAAGACATAATTTTCAAGCATTTGATATTAATACTCCAAAATACTAAAATATACTCATCTAAGCCCTAAAAAAGACTATCACAAGTTACTAGACGAATGAGAAAGGTTCAAACGCCTTGCAAAATCTGGAAAAAGGGACCTGGTTTTTCTTGTAATTAGTCCAGTTGCTATCAACATCCCCATCTGCCAGCATGCAAACACTCAAATAGTAAGCATTTTCGGTTATGATTGTTCTTTTCTAGGCTCTGCAACTAACCAATGATCAGGGTAAACAAATGCATTTAATAACATTCATACCACGAAATGCATATCTTTTAGGAAAAACACAGCATAGGAATTACAGCAGTTTCAATTCTTAAAAGTTTGAAGGTAAACTGAAAATTTTGCCCCATATCTTGTGAAATGCAAGGGTTAAATGGCTACGGCTGCTTGTACTTCGTTAATCTTACAAAAATTTCCAGTGACCTTATATCACTCTGCCATTGCATTGACGGTGACAGGCCAAATCGAAGCACCTAAAATGTTAGCGATAACACCGAAAAAAGGCTTCCAAAAGATATGACCGAACATTTCTTCACAGAACAATACCTTTCCATTGTTTTTTTCGCAATTGTATTTCTATTCCACTCACTCATTACAAGAATCCCAAAAAATTCATTAATACTAATAAATCCTTTTCCTACTTCGATTGTTCAACGTTAATAGTTATCACCACCAAGAAAATTCGTGTATTAAAGCAACAAAGACAGTACTAGCGCTTAATTAATGGGTGTGATTATCTCATTTTGGTCTTTGTTCGTCACTAGCTCTGCAGAATTCACAGAGGTTTGGTGGTCTCCGTGGCTTCTGCGAAATATCAATGAATTTGATGGCAAGAGCAGATGATCAGGCCCTATAATAGCAGGAGAGCAACCTGTTAGGCACAAAAGCAGGTAGCTAAAATAGGTAGCTGCCCTTAAGAATTGTGAGATTACCAGTTGAATCCCTGGAGGAAAGGCTTCAATGCCGTAAGAACACGCAACAAGAATGATCAGCAAATAAACTGCAGGAAGATTTGTTGTTTATACAATTCAAAATTTCGCGAGGTTTCCGTCCCGTTAGCCAAATCTCTTTCTATGACAGCCAACTGCATGTTCACACAACAGAGAATGCACAAAACAGAAGCACCTGGAATTCTGCAGAGTGACGCAGCAGATCAAGAGACTGTTGAACGGTTAATCTTATTTATAAATCTGGTGGTCACCAGAATGGTGACTAGAATCGAAAATGTGTAACTAGAGGTGTGCAGAAGTATGCAGTGACTGCCATTACATGCCGTAAGGGAACCCATATTTTGTATTTCCAGGCTTCAACGGGTTGAAGAACTCGGATTGGGAAGTCGACCATTCTGCTCGTTGGACGGAAGAGAATTCTGCCAATTTCTATGAAGGGAGATCGCAAGGGGAGGTGAGATCACAAAATAACAATCAACAAAAGCATAAGGGTCAATCTCTCAGTTTCCTCAACCAATGCGGCAATGCTATGGTACGAAGGGGATATTCGTTTTCAACTAAAAAGGATAACAATGCGCGTGATAGGCTAGCAGAAAATAAAAAAGTAAATTTCTCATCCTTTATGTGTTTTCTGCTCCCAAGTAAAACGAATTTTTAACATATTACTGTAACAATGTCGTGTTAACATGTAGAAGCTTTAAGAGGGTTAACTATGCTTCATCTCTTTCATGATCCCTAAGGAATAGCTTATGCTCGTTTGGTATTTGCCCCAAGATATTAAAATCCACTTTATATTTACTTTACAATAGTTGTAAGTACGTTCACCCCTCATCAGTGGCATCATATCTGGCTAATAGGAGTCAAAAATACAATCAAGAAATCGGCAACTATTCTTCTAATTCGCAACATTGGGAAAGTGATAAGCGACTGCACAGTGTCGTTGTAAGTTAACTCATTTTTATTGCCAGTTTCTGATGTGAACACGTCTGGTTAGATTGCCTCAATACGGCTAAAGGGGTTTTCAAATTAAAGAGTGGAAATTACTTCTGAGCATAATCACAAGGTCCTAAACGGTCAAGGTAGCTGACTAAAGCGAAACACATGATCAAATGATATTCATGTTCCAACTTGCTTGGACATGGAAGCGAAAGGAAATAAGGTGGAATTAAAGCAAAACACACGGTTAGATTTCACTATTCCACGTTAATTATGCATAAGGTGAACAAATGGCCTGGTTTGGTTAACTACAAATACGTAGATTCGGTAAAATGAGTTTATGGTGGAGGAATAGGGTGGATCAATAGAGATGCACGTTGGCTGAATTGGTAGTTGAAACGTTGGGTTAAACAAGCCCATGTGAACGCCATTTCACCACACTCACACGCACACAATATTAAGAAAGTGGTGAAAATGGTGGCTCAGTTGTTTACATGATCAACCTGTGCTAGTGTTGACGTCAGGCCAATCAGAACGATCATCCTATCATCCAATCACATAAACCTCTCAACAATCAGGTAATACACTGGCTCTCACAACTCGCTTCTCGCAAGTGATGCAACCTTCTCATCACAAGGTATTAACCCTTTAGATCCTGCCTGTGCCTGATGAAGAGACAGAAGCTGACTACGAGTTTCTTCAAGTAAAAGAGCCACTTCCGCTTTGTCCCCAGTCAGTACCGCTAACAGGAAAATCTCTTGGAGTGCTAGTAAATCCAAATTCAAGACTTTTACCTGGAGACATACCAGATCGAGCAGTTCTAAAATTTACAGCTGACAGTCCACTTGTGGAATCTTTCAGTGACTTATACGCTGAATTATCATCTTCAGAAATTTATCAGCACCTACATCCGTCACCCAATTTAAAAACTGGCCCTGAGCAATTAGGAAGCGAGCCGATACAACGAAGCGTTTCAGAGCCGCCATTCAATATTCCCGTGGCTGCAGTCAGCATGGCAAGGAAAAAACAAGGAAATAAGAGTCAGGAACTAAGTGCTCAAACATCACAAGTGCCTATCCTTTGCCCATCAAATTTCCTCTATCCGTCTGGACAAAATAGTCTCGGTGATGCTTTGAGAAACGATTCAATTGACTTGGGGGAGACTGGTCATATCAACTATCGAACAGGAAGTTTTCTAGGCACATTCACGGACCACACAGTAGATAACAGAAAGAATCGAAAGAGTAATGCTTCTTGTTCTTCACCTAAAAGCAGAAGCGGACAAACACTTAACGATTATCTGATGTCAAGAGAGTTGGATGAAGCCGTTCTGCCAGTGGATGACAACAGTAAAAAACAATCATTTACTAAGACCGAATCCACCAAGCAACCGACTCCCAAAGTGCCCATTGAACCATCGAAAACAGCGGAACTGGATCCGGTTTTGGCGCTTCTACAGTCCGACGTATCCCAGTTGGATGAATTTCGGAACAATTTCCGTGAAAAAAGTGCGTTTCTATTGTTATTATATTTCCGCTGTCAACTATCTTAATAGCCTATTCAAGGTTTGTAAGGGTGAAAATCTTTAGATGGACTTAAAGGGCATGCTTCAACAATTTTAGTGGCAGATTATAAGATCAAATGACTTTCATTCTTCTCATTTCATTAAGTAAAAACAGTTGCTGCAAATTAATTCAAATTACGCCAAAAGCTTTTCCACTTCAGTACATTAAACTGAAGAGGAACTAGGAGCCCCAGAGCAGACCTCCTAGTAAGCTAACCTGAAACAAGACATTATGGTACCATTCCATGACAAAACGGCATCCGTACTCTAATTTCCACTTTCATGCATATTCCCTTGCCAAAAGTGCAACTGAATATTGGCTGTGAAAGCAATTGTTTATCAATTATGTGTCTCGCATCATGAGTGAGCTGCATAGTTGAACTGAATTCTTAATACAGATCAACTTTTTACAAAGAAAAAGTAAACAAAAGTCCACAATGGTCTTTTAGAGTGAAGTAAGGAGTTTGATTTATTGAGCGAATGAGAAAATGCAAATTCACTTAAAAAAGCATTGCGAGACGAACTGATGTTTTCATTACTGTATGGATCTTTCCGAAATGAACTTTAACACTTACTGAGGTAGTGACCAAACGACTAGTAGTACCGTTATGTGACGTTGTAGAATTGTTTACTCGTGAAGCCTACTCGTAGACTGGGAGACTTAAAACAAATAAGAAAAAATGAGGTCAATTATTAAACTGGAAACACTAAAATTGGTGAATTTTTCAAGGAAAGAGAATGTCCTAGTGGAGAACCCTGAGCAACACCTTGGTGCTATCAGCTAGACCGATCACTTAGACTCCGTAAATAGGGGGAAAATGCGAAATTATTAAATAATACTCTTGAGTAGTGATAATGGCGTTGAAACGTTCCCATTTTAAGCGGAGAAGTTAAAATCGAATGCACAGGCACTCGCTGGCATCAGGCAAGCATATTTGGCGCGTTTTGACAAGGTTTAACGCGGTCAAAATACCGACCTGGCAATCAAAGAGCTTCTGAAAACAACAGGCTAGAATGGCTGGATTTTAAAGGTTAACGGAATATACAATGCGGTCACTGACGGAGCCCTGACTCCGCTTGAAGTGACGACAATGGTTTTCATGCCCGCATGACCAATAAGTTGTGCACTCCTAAGCTCTCAAAGTTCCTCTTTGATGGGCATTTGAAAAATGCAACTGCGATAAACTCACTCACTCAAGCATTGAGTAAACAACGTGCGATGTTCTGCGGTTTATAATTCTATCACACTGTCGAAACCTTTTGGCAGTTTGCAAAATTCCCTACTAGTAATGGTCTTCTTTACTAAGAACTTTAAGGTATGTGGCAGTTGACTCATAAGCAAATCTAAATTTCTAACTAGTTGGATTCATGGGAAGCAATTTATTTTGCTTTGCAGCTCAAAACGCAACGTTAAGCACAGCATCAAAAGCTGTAAACGTTAACAGGGAGAAGAGTGGGGCATTTCTAATAGCATTTCAGGTGAAAATAAACTGTAACAATAAACCAATTATCCTTTAAAGTGACACACTCTACTTCATTCTTAAAGGAATGCCAAAAGTATTTGTCCTTTAAATATGGGGTCTGTTTACCAATGTAGCAGATATCCTACACCCTTGTTGTTAATCTATGCTGTCGGCTAATAGGAGTTTCAAAAATAGAACTGAAGTCGTTTGTGATAGATGGACTTCAGTAACATTTCTGCAAATACAAAGCAATGGACTCACCCGTGGGTGATCAATCCATCGCATTACAAGCAGACATCGGCATCACTATCGGCTTGTGCAACCATTTAGCTCTGATGGGCTTTCTGCGTCTGTGTGTGGCACCCATGTTAGTTTATCCCTTGGTCCAATGAGTGAAATCACGATTACGCTAGGGTCTATGGCTAAAAGGCTATTTTGTGGTGCTTTCAGTGGGGAGCCTGTGCATTCATGCGTGCAGATAGTTAGCGTTGTACTTGTATGTGCATGGAGTCACAAACAAGAATACAATTTCAGCGTAAGTTGATCCGTTTCCTATGGCAAGTCTTGAAATTTTCAACCAGTTACAAACCATGGATGATTTGTAGTGGTTCATTTGTGCTATAACCAAAAAGTAAAGCATTGCATTGGGACATGCTGCTGAGCGTCTCCCACCAGACAACCCTAATTGAAGGAATGCAACATGGAAAGTAATTTTTTGCGATAGTTTGCCATCGAGGTCTCTTTTGCAAAGCACTTAAGAAGTTCTCGTTCACTCTTAAAGCGCAAGTAGCTGCTTATCATTTCGTTGCACTTGACGCAGAAGTAAGGGACAGTTGATTTCCCTTTTGAGGCAGAAAATATGTATATTCGTGCATACGAGGATGCCGTGTCAGAAGCAGCTAGTAGATTCTCGATTCAATAATTATTGCTTTCAGTGAAGTTTTAAGAAAGACGTGCCAAATGCTTTGACTTGAGTTGTTTTGATTTAAACCGTAAAGGAAAAAATGGTTGAGAGTGTTTTGGAACCCTCAACCCTTTTCTCAGCTAAGATTGTCAGCGGCGTTGGAACAAACATCGAATTATGAAAAGCTTGGAGTGCAAAATTGTTCTTCTTTCGGAACTGTGCCCTACTCTGTTGCTTTCTTGATGTGAATGACCAAACTTGAAGTCAACAGGATGGTATTTGATATCGAGCGCTGTAGGCATGAAAGGCGCACAAACTCAATTCACTCCAGTCGGCAGTATCTTAACTACATTTTGGGAATTTTGTCAAAACACGTGTACAATATTGCTCCGCCGTTTATCTTACAGAAACAGAACAAGTCTTTTCTTCATCCTTATTTGCCTTGGTTCCTTTATTATAAACCCTTGGGCAAAAGAAATGCTAGTTTATGAACAGGCACCTTATTCTGCAACTGGGGGCAGATTTTGTAGCTTTATAATTAGTTGCATTTATAATTGTTGTAAGTGTAGGGCAACTTTACATTAAACTGTTTGTCAGTGCGAATGATATAATTTTAATTGCCCACAATGACTAATTGCCGTTGCGGTATAAAATGCCGTCTTCAAAATGCCAAAAAGGGTCAACGAAAAAGTGACCCATCTATTCAGTGCACTTCAATTCGTTGGCATTTTTCACCATCCAAAATGTTGTATCGGCGCTAAGACGAAGACCTTATTTTCAGGATGTAGGGTTTTGAGGAAATGGAGACTGGGTACCGTGCAGAATGTCGTTTTCTTACATCATAACCCACGATAAGTATCGTTGGTAAAGAGCAACAAAAGTATTACTATGTAGGCTAGCGATCACCTAGAAACCAAATGAGTTGGAGTGTGTAGTACAGGGAGATTTCACTTGTACATGGAAGCAAAAGATCAACCCAATGCAATACAGATTGAAAATTGCACTGACAGGTTGCAAACGTTATAGAATGGTAATAATTGAAAGCCATTACTTCTAAGCAAAATTGTGCATTTTACTCTGCAACGTCATATTCGTAGTGCTGTGCTGCTTTCCATTCATAAGGTCACTAAAGTGCTGATGAATGGAATTGTTTGAGATTCCTTGAGGAAAACATACAACTGCTGAAAACTGGTTGCACTTCGAGGTATTCATCAGAGCCAATTCAGGTTTCACCATAAACAGGGACTCACCTGGTCCGTTTGTGAAAGTGGGTCGGTAACTATATCGCGCATTTTTTGCATCCGTAAGTAATTTGGGTTTGGAGAACACAATAGTTCAGGAGGTGTACGGGTGTATATTCTGCTCTCCAATCAACCCACTGCAATGACACCAGTTAAGTTAGTCTCTATCAAGGAACTAAAAGGTTTATGCGATTTCCTGTTCATCTGGTTTCATTGACTTTCCCAAATTACTGGGTACACTTGAAATACACTTATTTGTTTATGCGCATTACAAAGCGCAGATATGCGTCAGCCTATGAATTTGATGCTTGCTATCGTGCCGTTTACTATTTCCCTCTATTTTCGAGCTTTCACGGCACTTAATGTCTGTCAGATTTGATGTGATGCAAATTTACCCACTTTGCCAATTTGAACTCAGTAACAAAACTGCAGATACATTTAGTAGTACATGCACAGCACTTGGAGAGGGCGCGGCAACGAAAATCACCGGTCCGAAGTAGTTAAGACTTGCTTGGTTTATGTCATAATTTATCCCCAAGCTATCCACTCTACCCAATGCCTCCCAAGTGTCACTTCGCTTTTGCATAGCGCACTACCGATGGGAATTGTTCATTAATGAATTCTCACTGAAAGCCAAAAATTGCGGCTATGAATTGTCTAATAAATGAGGGTGACTAGGTACCTTTGCTTATGATACGAGACGTCCTGTTAAAGAGGAAATTGCGGACTTGTACCCCAGTGGAAAAGGCTAACGGACTGCAGTGATGGTAACTCCAAGGGATTAACTACGTTAAGGAATATCCTGCGTTTATTGAAGCATTATCATGAGAAACTCAAGAATTCTATGATCGTTTGATCGAGTTGTACTTTTCCATTTAGTTTAAAAGGTAGCGCTTAACAGAATACGCTTTCTGATAACTTGACGACACATTAGGCTGGAAATGGAGGCCGAATTATGGCCACTTGTGAACTGATGGCAATGATAAGTCCGCTTAAGATGTTTCTTTTTCGGAATTGTAAATGAGATAACCTGAAATCATTTAAAGGAGTGCCAATTTCGGCGTTTATATTTGAAAATAATAAGCTGTTTCAGATCCTTAATAGCTACATACAAGTCGGCAGTGCTGATGTACTGCTTTTGGTACTTGAAATTTAATAAGGCATCAAAGTCACCTCTTGTAAAAAGCATTGAATTTTCCACTAAATAAGAAAGAGGTTTGGCAATGTCTGTATGAAAGATGGAATGAGCGCAAAATCAAATTTGAGTCAGGATTTTATTCTATTTCTTATTAAAATTAATCTCTTAACTGAGAGAATTAAACAATTGTTCGCTACGAGACCAAACGACGGACTTTTCTGGTTGCATAACTTTGCTTCTGCACTCCAAATGAGTCCACCGCCTTACAGTCCACTAGGATCGTGCTCGATTTACGGGCCGATTTTGACTGGTTTTGACAGAAGCTCTCTCATTCATGATTAACTTATACTTCCTAAAATACCTTAATATTGTGTATCCAGCTAAAATGTGGCTGAATTAAAGGTTACCGTTCATTAGACTGTAGCCGAAAAGGGCCACTTTCGAAGCTTCCTAACCTCTATAAAGGGGTTTCCAGCGATTGGCTGAAACTGTAGCAGTCAGGCCTTCCTTGAGAGCCTCACCTTGAGCGTTTTTGCAATTTCAATCGCATGTTTGTGTTGAGGCACTATAAAACTACAAAGCTTACATAATGAAAGCAGTGAAGGCTGGTTGAGGTTTCCGTGTAAATGCGCTTTAATTAGGCTTCTTCGCTTTGATAGGATGGAAGTTTCTTGGCATTACCTACCAACGTAAGTAATTTTAGGACTTTTTATTTAGCCTCCTTAATCATGAGGGTAGGTAGAGATCATAAAAATGAAGGATTAATAAACGAGTGTTCACATTTTTGACTGGATCAGGTAAGATTATGGTCAGTAGTTTTGTATTACAAATAGGATAAGCGCGTTTTATACGAAAAACAGGATCATTTACTTTCTAAGACTATATTTCTCATAAGTAACATTTTTTTGCAATCAAAACCGGCGCATAATGAATCGTAGTTGCTAGCTTGCAGTCCAATGAAATGCTTAAACGTGAAGAGAAGGCGTTTTAAAGATTTCGTCAACCAAATATAAGTGTATAATGAAAAAAACTATGAACAAATAAATCAACTAGAAGTTATTCTCCTGTTTAGATTTGCATGTTTCACGTCCTAGGACGCGAAGCACTAGATGGTAAATCAATGGACATAGAGCATAGAACAAACCACGTTCAACTGTAGCATGGATGATCGAGAAAACCAGGCAGTCAGTGCATTTTTAAAGTGATTTCTTTCTTCGATGGTCAGTGTTAAGATGCGGATATTTCATGTTGGCTACCTACACTTTGATATTTTTGATCAGCACATCTGGAACACTTACTCAAATGACAAGTCAGTTTGATTAGTGCTAAAATCCCTTCTTATTGTGACAGTTGAAAATGCAATATGCTGTGGGGCGTCCTTGAAACCTTTTACCGTAAAATAGTGTGCTAAGGTAAAAATTGCTCCAAATTTCTATCCATTCTTCAAAAAATGGCAGTGTCTTATCCACTAGGTCAGATTGGATTGTTGACGCCAGCACATGTGAACACAAACGTACTCACCCACTCACCCACGCTAGCACAGATTGTACGCTTATATACTGATCCTTGACAAGGCAGGCCTGTGTGCCATTTGCATACACAAACAGAATGGAACTGCCATTTCTTAACTAATACGCGCTCATTTGCAGCTTGGTAGCCTTGAGTACGGGTGAATGCACGAAATAAGACACCTCTGAGAAAATATGACTTTCGACCTCACATTTTGTGCATGTAAGTTTACAGCATCCAAGGTTAATTTTGATACTATGTCCGGAAACACTTAGATTGCTGTACGAACCTTGCTAGGCATGACATTTATAGAAGAAATTAAATGGCGTTTGAGATAACATAAATAGTGGAGGTTATTTCATATTTAGATATTCCACCCTTAAATGGTGTGGAAACTAGATGACATAAACAAAGTTTGACCTCACTAAAGTACTTAAATGATGTTTTTTTTTCATGTTCAAAAATATTCAAAGTAGAACAGGCTACTTTGTGCAGGCGGTGGTGTTGAGCTCAGAGGTGTTGTAGTCTTAAGTATACATGCTAAAAGAACTGATGGTATTCTTTGGGGGTTTTCACTGCTCTATAGGATAAATAAGGCAACGGTTCTCAAATTAATAGGATAGCAACTGTAGAATAAACGAGCGTTGTCTTTATCAACATGAAAATGACATGCGTCGCTATCCATGCCTCCTAAAAAATAATTTCATTCGCTCAAATTCAATGAGATTTGCAAAAGGGGCACTGATCTTTCATAGCTAATTATTTTGAGACATTAATCTCAAGTTGCCCCAACAAGTGCGCGCAAAATTACATACTTGCATGAATTCATCGGCAATTAATCTCACGTTCAATTGCTACTTGAATGTGATTTGCAAATAATCACGTTATACCATTTTGAACCAAATACTGAAGCATTATGAAAAAATGTCGTTAGCAACAGCATTTATGAGTAGTACTTTTATCATCTTAGGTGTGAGAGGCAAAAAGACCCTAAAAGTCTCTCCTCCTGCGGTACCGCACCGTGCCAAGAAGGGTGATCCAAATCGCACTCACGAGCAACGAACAGCCTCCAAGGAGAATTCCGTACAATCACCAACAATAAAACAAGAAGATGTAAATTCCCATAATTAACTACAGCCTTATAGTGCTTTTCTGCCATTAATAGCAAACCTGTCACGTAAATAGAGTTATGAGAGAAGTAACTGCAAAATGTGCTTCGCATTTTACATAGATAGATGATGCCCAACGCGACTTGACTTCTCAAATTCACAATCTCGTTGACATCGAGTTCAGTTCCACAGCAAAAAAGACAGAAACTCTGAAGAAGCAGACCACTGGAACTACAGACAGAATTCCAAAAGATCACACGACCAAGGACTCCCTTAAAGAAGGGTAAGACCACTGCTATTTGCTTTACCGCGAATAATCAAAGGGATCAATTTGCAAAGAGTTGCTTATCAAATTCGGTTGTTTTCAAATAGCACTATCAATCCCAGCTAGCAGATATAGATAACACAGAGCTTCGCACTCAGCGAAATTCCCCAAAGCCTTCGATACCCGCCTTTGACCTCTTTGTGACTGTCCTCCATCCAACTTCCCAGTGAGCATGATAATCATTTCCCACCCATCCTCCTACAGCCTGACCGCCTATTCTCGAGCCACTCTTCCAACCACTACTATATTGGTCTTAATTGCCTGCAACACTGTCGGAACGAATTATTCCAATTGTAGCAAACATGAGTTACACTGAGCGGTGGCGATTGGCCCTGGACTTCAAATTGATTTGCAACTACAGAGCGGCAGTTGGAGGGTTCAAGAAGGGATTAAGTGATTTGTATTTCGCCTTAGTGCTGTATACCTTGAGGATCGAGGCGTACACTTACTTATTGTCCCACTTCCAATGTCATTGACACTTGGCAAAGTTTCCTACTTAGCTTGGTTTGTTTACTCAATTTACTTATCAAAGCATGGCGTAATATTTTCATGTTTTATTTATAAGAAATCGGTCTTTGACTAAATTGTTGTGCCACTCTGTTTTATTAAAGTTCTGGAAATTGGCAAACAATAGTAGCGTTTATGACTTTCGTTGCTCTTGATTGATGCTGAATTTCTTCGGGTAACTTTGCATTGAACAGTGCAAAAGTCTACCCTAATGTCAAACTTCATCGACACCTGATTTAAGATAAGTGCATTCTTATTGCCGTTGTTAAATCCATCTTTCTAGTTTTAATGCTGTGCAGATTTTTTACGAAATAATATGAAGTCTTTTATTTGGACAGTCATCTTAACACTTCCAAGGTGAAAGTCAGAGATGGGTCTTATAAAGTAAAAAGCAGCAAAAGTATTTGCAGAATGCTTCATTTGATTACACCCCGGAGGGATAATAACAGTTAATGCGTGAGGCATTTTGAAAAAACATCATTGATGGTGACTCCTTATCACCTTTGTTGGATCGAGCGGATGTAAATGAACATGAAGCCGAGCTATTCTTCGTGAAGTTAAATCGGCTAAGAATATCTAAAAGAAGATGAAGGAAATTTGTAGTAGCTAAATCCTGTTAAATTTACCACTCATGTAATAAAATTGTGTGGTATATTAAAAATAGCCGCACAATAAGTACTATAACTTATTGTATAACCAATATTTCTCATTATCACGATGATGTAGAAGAGGACTCTCGCTTCTTCGAGTACGTCAACACCATTTTCGGTGGTCTGAGCGCCAACAGAGACCATGTCCGTATACCTCGCTGCGGCCAACCTCTTCGCAAATGGCCCAAAAGTCCGCCACCGAAGAGGTAAAGGAAAATGAAATCGTTCCACTGGTCAATGGAGCCGCCGCATTAGATAATTCACAATCTCAAAACCGAGGATCACCAACCAGAATTATTAGCATGCTCATTCCTCATATGCATGATGGAATACCGATTTGGGTCTTTTCTGCTGGACAGCTCAATGTTCTGCGGCGAATGGCTCAAACGCAAATCACTCTGACACATGAACAGGTTTGTCCTTCCAACCGGCTTATCAAATGGTAAGCGCTAAGGCCACTCACGTTCGTTATCATTTCGACCGTGGTCACCAGTTTTGGGAACTATTGCTCGTGGGTCATACATACAAGCAAAGTGTGTCCTACAGCTTTATTATCTAATGGCTTTAAAACTGGAATGTATTTTGACAAAAGCATAGTCTTTGAATCGCATCTGTTTGAGGACAACGTTTTTAAACATGAGCACGGCTAATGAAGAATCCACTAATTGATGGATTGCAGCAAAGCAATGGTGCTGGCGATGCCTGCCACACCCGAAATACTCTTCCACAGATTTTCTGGGAGTTCCGAATGATAGCCAATCTCCGAAACTCTAGAGGTAGGTTCTGGCTGAGCCTCTTCTGATTGGTCCATTATCCAACGGAAGTATTCTTTAAACGCACTGATGACTGTTTTAAGGTCAAGGCTAGTCAACTATCGCAATTACGCATAATTGAAATCTTCGATATGCAGACGCATTCTATAGTCACCAAGCGAGAAAAAGTTTACCGTACCCTCTTGAGCAATGATTGCATCGGTTGGTAAAGACGATTACTTCAACTTCTTTACCTTTCGTCTATCTAGTTGGTGATCATAATGAAGTTCAGACAACTCGACTACGGACAAGGTTATTAGCAATTAGTAGTCCAGTTTATAATATCGGTCGGAGAACTTTATAGCTAGCCGCTACCCAGTTAATGACAAACCGTGTTGCCATTTGGCGTTAACTCCATTTCTGCTCGGTATAAATAACATGATGGAATGAGGAATTTAAAAACCATTCGGCGGAAAGAAAAGATTTTTCCTGAACAGTTCTTAATGAATAATATGAGGCTCATGGAGACATATGATTGGTGTGGAGGACTAAGAGCGATTATTTGTGCTGTGGTTCTAATGTGGGTAACTAGTAAATGGTGGAATGAGCATTTTGCAGTCTGAACTTTATGAAAGTTGCAGTATTGGTGCCAAAAATTTTAACAAACAACTTCCAGGACCCCCCGCAATATCTTTCAGCTCTTACTGTGCCCGATTTATTTCATCAATACTTTCCCAAAAAGTAGATCTAAAATTTTGTAAATTAGGGAATACTTAGTGTGTTAATAGTCCAGGATCAGCTTTTGTGATTAGATGCCTAACTCCTCCTACGCATTGTCGGAATTCTTGTGAAAATGTAATCCCATGGGCGTCAAGGTTTATTATAAGTGAAACCCGTTAAATTAGCTGCCATTTTATGTGTAAACCTTTTTCAACATAAATAACATAATATTGGTCCAAAGCAAAGAGGGGAAAGTGCCTCTTGTAATTCAAATAAAACACACCTTTTACATCTGGCTGCATGACAGTGGATTTGTACCGTTAACTTATGCACCGAATGCACAAATTACATACAAATTCTGATTTGCATAGTGGCTGGAACTTCTGCAGCGTGTAAGCACATGTGACTCACTGGCAGCTGATTGCCTACGGGTTACTGCTATTAATAACTGTTGCCTAAGGAAAAGCTTGAAATAGCGAGGCACACAAATTCACTTAAATCATTCACTTCAACGAACGCTCGCATTGGAAACATACTTTTTCAATTACTACGACGGAGGCAAATTGACGACCTTGAACACGGTAGACTGAACATGTTGCTGCACGGCTGCATCACAATTCTGGGTCTAGTGTCTTTGCTCACTGTTATATAGATTCAATTAATATCAAAGTAGAGATGCGCAAATCTTGGAACAATAGGTTTGTATTCGTAAAATGCGTCACCGAAAGTCTCTCACCTTATGAGGATATTTAAGTCCCTCTAATCGGAGCAAATGAAAGGTGGAAAATTTTACTTTGAAGTGTTCAGAAACTCAATTTCCCAAATCTGCTCATCTTTTACTGTGCGAAAAACTTCATATGTGACCTGTACCTAAAAATCTCGATTTTTTATCACTACGCAGGCGAATAGGGCGCAGCAAGAATGCTCAAGCAAGAACGCCAACATCATCTACAACGATGACAGCAACAACAACAACAACAGCAACGGCTGCCGACAACAAGGGCGAGCTAAATCATGATCCTACGCTAATTGTCCCAAGTCGACAAGCTGATTCCTATGTCGTTGACAGCGTGCCCTCTCCGCTTAATCCTATAATGACAGGCAGTGAAGGAGAAAATTCTCCCGAAATCACTAAAACTCCCGATTCCGCAAATTCTGGTTTTACATTTTGGCCTGAGCTGAAAGACACAGAGATGTCGAACACTGAGACAGTGGCAGTGAACGCCTACGGAGCGAGCAGAAGCTTCTCAGGGCCTCTTTTTGGCCGATCATTAGAGTTCTGGCAACATCGAGTAGGATATCCCTTCCCTCCGTGCATCTGCAACATGCTCGCCTACTTGCAGCAAGTAGAGCATGCAGCCCATGGAATCTTTCGTCGGGCAGGAGGAAAGTTGAGGGTACAAGCACTTCGAGAATGTATAGAAAAGGACATTAGTAAGTTTGCCTCATCCATTTTTATAACCGGAGCTCTCTGGTTCTTAAATTGCTTTTTGAGTGCGATTTGAGTTTTGTAAATGCTCGAAATGCAATTTGGTAACATTGAAATCTTAAACTTTGGGCACAAAATAACAAAATTTTAGCCTCAAAACTTGAAAAAATGTCAAAATTAAATCCAAGAGAATAGGTTATCAAGTGATATTTCCGAGGATAAATAAGGAAATAATTCATCACAGCGGCATTCTCATAATAGGATTTGATGTTTTCCGATCAAAGTATTCCTCTTAGTTTTGCATTGATGAATCTCCGTCAAGTGATTAAGGAAATGAGCTCTTGGAGTTTTAATGCGACGAGAGTGACGAGGAAAAGAGGCAAATTGAGGCAAGAAATTACGATCGAAGGGGCAATTTTGACAGAAATGTTTTCTCCTCAGAAATCAGCTGAATATTAGTTCATCTTAAAGCAAAGATTTTTTATCCCAATCCTCTGCAATTTTGCAGTGGTCACTGCTAAAGCTAAGTGCTGAGATTACGACGCACAGTTTTATCATCTTTTGCTGAAGTCTCGATTGATGGTTGTGAGAGATTTAGATATAAACTACCGACACCAGACATTTGGAGAGAGTGTGCTCTAAAATACCTGGACATGGAAAGGTGAAAGACAAGTCATTCACTGGCAATACTCACTCCCACACAACCAACACTGCTACTTTATATGTTGGGAGGCGCGAGGGACAAATTCCTTAAATTCCATTTATTTGGTGTCAGGCACACCATTCCTTAATTGAGACGCCTTTTAATTCGTTAATCCCTGACCACAGTCCAAGCCTGACATAGATTGCGACACCCTCCATTTTGCCATGAGGATCCTTATGCTGCCACATGTCGCACAACTGCTCTCAGAGTTCAAACATTTATTGGATGTTTTCATTGAGGTCACTGTCGAAACTTCTTGCATGGATTGGCTGATCGGATGCTAAGACAGGCACAAGCCTTAGCTGTGATAAATATCTGCCTCCTGCCTTAAGGTGAGACAAGAGAAAATGTGTACATTTGGGAATGTTTTGCGCACTACACATATATCTAGCACGTAAATGACATTGCCACGATATGTTGTGTAGGAATATTGCAGCAGAAATGAGTTGGTAGTTTTGCTAACAATAACTACGCATATTTGAGTTATTTGGCTGATTTCGGAAAACCGATCCACGTAATTGGTAGAGAATACATTGTAACAGCATCAATAGTCTTTTTCCGTTCAAAATGGAAATGAATGAGTTTGTGTTAACCCCAAATTTGAAGGATTCTTTAAAACATGGTCTTTCCATATTATAATGGCGAGATATGATTGGTATTTAGCAAATATTGCAAACACCTGCGGCAGCCGAGACCTATGACAAAGGTTTTAGCAATTAATATTCATTTCAGCCCCATAGAGAGGTTGTAGATGATTGCAATGATTAGTGAGACCATCACTCTCTCAGAGAAAAAATCTTCGTATCCATGTTAGCTAAAATATTTGCACAAAATTGGGTGAAACTTTTGGTAAATGCAAGCCTAGAGAAATTGAAACCACTATTTTGTACCTCTTGGAAATGAAATTACTTGAAATTCTGCTAGATAGGAAACTTTGCCAAGTGTCAATGACATTGGAAGTGGGACAATAAGTAAGTGTACGCCTCGATCCTCAAGGTATACAGCACTAAGGCGAAATACAAATCACTTAATCCCTTCTTGAACCCTCCAACTGCCGCTCTGTAGTTGCAAATCAATTTGAAGTCCAGGGCCAATCGCCACCGCTCAGTGTAACTCATGTTTGCTACAATTGGAATAATTCGTTCCGACAGTGTTGCAGGCAATTAAGACCAATATAGTAGTGGTTGGAAGAGTGGCTCGAGAATAGGCGGTCAGGCTGTAGGAGGATGGGTGGGAAATGATTATCATGCTCACTGGGAAGTTGGATGGAGGACAGTCACAAAGAGGTCAAAGGCGGGTATCGAAGGCTTTGGGGAATTTCGCTGAGTGCGAAGCTCTGTGTTATCTGCATTGCATGGCATGCCATTTTTCAAACGTGAGGACATCAACAGAGGAGACTAAGCCGTGCTTTCCTGATGAGCCTAAGATCTACTCCTGAATAAAACTTTTATACTACTCATCTGCTTAAGTGCGCTTAAATGCCAGATTTGTTTTCTCGATCTCAAAAAGGAATGTACTTGTTTAAAAATGACAGAAAAATGGCTCAGGAGTTGGATGGTAGTGCATTTGATTGTTTATGCGACTGAATAAAAAGTAGCATTTCAAAAACCCATCCAGGATCCCAGGATGAACGAAACATAGATATTATGGAAAACGAACTCTATGGGGTCCGTCAAATGCAATTCGAACGTAGGATCGGTGTTAACATCTACTAATGGTTGCAGAAAATTGAGTGAAACATGCCAATCAAAAGTTTTGTCTTACCTTTAATCTCCATAGCATACAATACAGATATTTTCAACGGAATTTAAAAAAGAAATGTTAGGTACTTGCACAAGTAAATGCCTATTAGCACTAGGAGTTATGCAAACTTACCAATTCCTTTTAGACTGGAATTCGTTCGATGAGTGGCAACCCTATGACGTGGCAGACCTACTAAAGCAATTTTTTCGGGAACTTCCAGAGTGTCTCCTTACAAACGCGCTATCGTCCAGTCTCATCAATATATTCCATCGTGCGTTTTTCTCGATTCATCAACTAATTTCAGCCTCCTTGCTGAATAAATCCTCCCTCATCAGCACTTAATGCCTAAATATCTCGTAGGAACCATTTGTTTCCCATTTTATTCAGTTTAAAACTCTGTGTGTGTGCGTGTGTGTGTGTGGATTCGATGCGATGTAGGCCTTTTCTCCACACAAGAAAAGCATATAACACTTCGGTGCACTGCTGTCCATAAATTTGGCGCGACTCCACACACAATGTGGAATGTCAATTGAAATCGGAAATGTGGAGCGGCTAATCTTGACACTTTTGAACCTACATCTACTTGTTTGCTATCCTAAATCATTTTGAGATACACTTTAAACGCATTTTAGGCACATCATTGAAATCGAGTAAAAATTTCGTTTTCAAACCTATGATAGCGTTTAGCCTCGCTAATTTAGTCCCACCGGTTGCACTTAAAGACTCTTTGTCTGGTCAAATTTTATTTAATTAAAACTCTTCCGAGGTGCGTGATGGTTTTTTCCTGAATACCTATTCATCTATGTAACTTTTTAGATGGAAAATTGCTTGACTGAGAAAATTCTCTATTCAGAACCGACCTTCAATTAATATTTATAATCAGTAAAACAAAATCTTAGAAATAAAAGTGGAAAATAAATTGCTTACAAAGCATTGTGCATGCATATGTGTGTGCGTACATCCTGATCGCTGGATACATTTTAAAGAATAGTGAATCCCACCATCAGTCCACGCTATTCATTCCCACTCGAAGCATGATATTACACGACGAAGCACGCTATTATAGTAACTTCTGGATTTTGGCACCAGGTTGAATAATTGTGCTCTCTAGCATGACCGGATTTGTGCAATCGTCACAAAGTGTAGTATATCGAGTCTACTGAATGATACCTCGAATGACAATCTTTTGGTAATTAGTAAAATGCTTAAGTGTTTTCTTTGGGCAATTAAAAACAGTCTAGATATTTGCATTCTTTACTGGGCTTATAAATGGTCCTTCTTGATTCCCCTGATCTTAGCTAACCCATGTTGAAGGAGAAAACGTTTCCATTTTAGATGCACCGGAGGTCTGTACAATCGATTTGCTTAGATTGGCGATGGTTAGTTTACCAGATGAGAATAGAATCGCATTACAGAGCCTCCTCCAATTCCTGTACACACTCTCTCTTCGTTGCTCCTTGACTCAGGTGATTCGTCGTGCCTACCACTTCCATTCTTTCAAATCGCATCCTGATTTAAAGTTCCATCAAGCATATTGTTCTCAAGTCTACAGAGTTTGATATAGTAGCCAAAAATGGCCAATTCTACCGGCATTTAACCGTCTCCTTGATGCGCATGATAAGTGCCTGTTATTAAGTTCCGCACCCCTAGACAAGCAGATTAATGACTCACTTCAAATGAAGAGCCAAACGTGCATTGGTTTATGCTTCTGAGTAAATCATTAAACTATTGAAAAACTTTCTAGAGGTATCAAATTTGGCAATGACACCTCTAGGCTTCCTGCAAAAAGTCTGCCTACCTGGATTACATAGCCTTTAGGCTGTGGAAAACTCTTTGTCCCTATAAAAATTCTAGGCAATTACAATTGGTGCCATCATAGAAGTACCTTAAAAAAACTTACGGATATTTGTGAGTTTGAAAGACATGGCGGATGGGACACCAACCCTCCTTATTCAATTCTCGAAACTACTGGTTGATTCTTGAAAGTTGGCGAGGAGCAGGCATGTTTACCGTAGGCTGCTGCTATCAGCTAAAGTAAATATTACGTATCTGCCTTTGAAAGTAGTCAGAAAACCACTTACGCGTACAAAGCGAGAAATTCCCAAAAAACTCAGCGAATATTTGTTTCTGATGCCTAGAAATTACGAGTGGACCAATTACTGACTGAAGATGCCTTGTTTGTTGTACACTGAGATCTTAGTGACTAGCGTTGGATGCAGCACTCAGTCAAATTTGACTCAACCACCATGGCATTGGTGACCATGTGTTTTGGTAGTAGTTATTAAGACAAATTAGAATTTTGCAAGGTAAAAGGCGTGTAGTACACTGTCTTTAAAAGTCGCCTAAGGTCTTATGCTAAATTTTTTCCTACTTACTAAATTCAGTGAAATTGAGGGTGAACAGACTGATTAACAATGTTAAAAGGGAAAATTTTCACTTTTATACCTATTCTAATTTGTATTCGTTGACAGTCTTAAGCGACGGCCTTTGGCCCCATACTTAATGACAATTTGCGGTAGTCATTGGCGGACACTTGGTCGACAAGTGCTCTCTAAATATCAGAGTGATAACAGCAACTTTTTTATGGTAGGGCTTAAGTGCAGGTACTAAGCCCCTAGTGCTCAGTTTCAAGACACGCGCACATCACGGAAATATCTTCAAGATTATTTGACAAATTCATTGTCTATCTTGTCCTGCTATCATAGACGCTCACCAGCCAATGGAATTGAAGTTATTTTTTAAGTGCTTATTAATAATAGTATTTCCACAGCGAAGTGAAAAATGAAAATCAAAGGAAAATCCTCAGATACAATAAAGCTAACAAATGCTTTCCTTTCGTTTGGAGTTCATACTAACGGACGCTTAACTAGGTGATAAATTTAAACTTAACCAAGCTGTTTTTGTCTGTCAAAATTATTGCACAAAAACCTTTTGCTCGAGTTATTGTTCTCATAACTTATCAAAGCAACAATATCATATAAGCGCAAAAGAAGCGTGGGCTCTCCCGTTTGAGCTCTGCTGCCCACGCTTTTAGGTGTGAAACTTTCCATTCGTGTTTTCAGGCATCATGCTGTACCGTCATGTTTAGACGAATAGAAAAAAATTCATTCTTTTTAAGACGCGTCTGTAATCCATAACAAATATCCAAGCTAAACCCTTTTTCTTACTTCAAGATGAGTGCTCTGAATTTGGCAATTTGTCTGGCTCCCTCTCTCTTCCACTTCTCAAGCCTTCTGGTACCCTCTACGACAGTTTCACCGCTGCTAGCGAACTTTGGATCTCGACGACGCAAAAAATTGGATCCATTAGGGGGTCTCGAACCCAAAGACCTGGCCGAACAAGCGGCAGCTCAAAAATGCCTTTGTGCTCTCATAACCTACGCTCCAAATATCTTCGTGGTATGTTTCACTTTACTTTACCACGACTAAATTACGGCTTAGGTCAGGGAGTAATTTTCCCGGCTGTTTTATGGTATATCTGGGGTTTAGGCTACTTAAAAGATAAAAATTCAGTACTTTTTTGACCTTGACGTAATGTTAGCTAGGTAGAACACGTTCATGAAGGCAAGGGCTCCGCACCACTAGTTGATTTTTTAATCAAAAAATAATAGGGCCCATGCATATTATCCTGTTGAACTGGGTGGGTTCACTCCGAACCCAGCGATTTTTAACATTTAATTTCGCATATCTTAATATTTCTGAGGTTTCTTTTCCTACTCACAGAGCTAAAACTATGAGGTAATGTCATTCGAACAGTAGCTCATAGGAGTCTAGGAATGAAAATGCTTTAGATCTTATAGATTACGCAGAAAAAATAGCCACTCATTCATAGATTGCCAAATATGCATACTGCTTAGCTCATCCTCGGAAATCCCAAGCAGCTTATTCTCCTTGGGTCTCTAAACCTTAATAACCAAATGTTATGAAAGTCCGTTTGCATGTTTTAAAGCTTTTCTTGTTTATATCGAAGATCTTTTTAAGCACTTTTCTTTTAGGTGACTGAAAGCATTGTTCTAAAGACGCGCCTTGATAGCGATCGAATTGAAACTCCCCGGCTATCTAGCGTGTTGAGTGCTACGAATGGTGATGCCAACAGCTGGCTCCAACAGCAAGTGGAAGCCCTCCTTCGAGACTCTGGCAGTTCCATTTCGCCTGCCGGCGCTTCCGCTACCACCACTGCCGTTGGCACCGCTGGCATGGGTGCAGGTAGTGTGGGCACTGCTGCGAAATGCGCTGCTGGCAAACAAAACTGGAGTTCACTGAGCAGAGAGGCTCTTAAGGCCTACAGCACCGAGTGCGTTACTCATTTTGCCATATGTGGGATCATGTTTCAAAGGAGAGCAGTAATTCCTTGAGGGCTGCATCATAAACAGGCACCAAATACTGCGGTTTTGAGAGTAGGAAATACTTCATTAAAGGGTTTAATCTAAACCTTTTAATTCTTATTAGAAATTTCGCAGACATTTCTCATTACAATGTAATTTGGCCAGAGTTTTGAGTTTTTGTGAATGCGGGGAAAAGAGTGTGTTGTTTAGTGACTTGAGAGTCCGTCTTAACGGGTAATCGAGTTCCATAGGAAGTTGAGCGTTTAGGCAAACGGTGACTTAACGTGGGTGAATGATTCTTAGTTTTTTCACAATTCTGTTGTCATTATGTTGTGTTTCCCGAATCTCGCCTGGAGGTATAGCTTGCTTTAAAAGTTTAAGGAGGCACAAACCAATGGGGACGTACATTAAGGTAAGATCGATGTATAGTCGACATGATAGACTTAAAAGGAAAAGCGAAAATTTTAATCGCCGCCCACAGTGAGTGTAAGAAGAGAGATTAGGTGCTTAAATATTTATATATGGTGTTACTCGACAAGAAAACTTCTGGTTTTCAAATTGTGTTATTAAAGATATATTTAGAAAAGCGACTTGACGTACACTGCCACAAATTATACAAGCCTTCTACTGCAGTGAATAAACAATTCATCAACGCATCTCTACAGCGATTCTTAAAAATGTCAAGGCCAGTGAATGGGTTGGTTTTCGTTACTGCCTAGTTTGGTTAATAGGAACAAGCGATGGAGACGGGTAGTTACCAGATAGATATGACAAGTGAAAGGATGGGTAATTTTCTTGTGTGAAGTCAATCCTAAGGAATGTGATAACTCTTGAGTCAAATCTTAGATTAGTTACCAATAATGATGCTTAACACTACTTACACTCTGAACTTCTAATTATACCTAGTTGGATGAAAGGGCCATCATCTACTGTCAAAATGCCAATTCGGCAGAGCTTTGTGGAAGTGAGTTTTACCAGCTCAGGCAAAAATGTAATTTGATGAATAGGCATCAGCGTCTATGATACTTAAGTAAAAACGCTGCTCGGAATAAAGCTTTAGGATGCTTGAGTAAATTCCTTCAGTCCTTCCTTGACAATAGCTAATTTTGCCACTGTCTTTCGTGGTAGCTTAGGCCTGTGAGACCAGCCAGGGTATTTCTTCGTAAGTTGGATGTTTTGTTGCTGCTGTTGTACCAATAAGCTTGTTTCCCACTTTGAGTGAGATAAAGTACACCAACTTTTTTTTGTCGCGCCCACTACTCTATACTTTTAGTCAGCCGTGGCTATTAACAAAAACCCCAAATTAAATTGTAAGAGTTTACTACTTTGGAATAAATTTAGTATGAAGTCACCAAAAATACAAGGTTACTTAGATGGTGACACTACAAAAACCACAATTTCGTATTGTCATAAGAAGGCAATATCTGCAACTATTCTTTTCCGCTACAAAAATGTACAAAGTAATGTAGGCCGGTTTTATTTCCGCTTCATCAATAATTTTTACCAGAAAGGATCGTTACAGTAAAGCGATTGATTCTTTCTGGACAGTTTTTGGACTACTTTCATTTTGTTTTATTTTGGAGAATGCTCCGGGACAATAATCCAGATTTTGGTTTCAAAATGTAGTGGTATTGTTTAACTATGATTGCGTGCGGCAGCCAAGTTTCCTCCCTTTACAGATCGTGTAAGATAAGGGATTTGAGGAGGTATTGAGATACCAAACAAATTGCCCAATTATACGAGTTTTCTTGAAACTCTAGAATTTTTTTTCCGCGACTCACTGAAATAGGAATATGATATTTCAGAGGTGTTTAAAAGCACACATTGCATCAGAGAATAGTCTGTTGCATAGAGGTTCACCAAGTTGCAAGTTGTCTATGGAATGGATTTCGTGCAACTGCAAATGGATTCTCAGTGAAAGGGACCGCTCGGTCAATATGGTCTTTAGTTGTTCTTGTCATCAGTTATTCTGTTGCACACGTGACCACTTTATTTGTTTTGGTTATCTTTGGTGCCATAATTCTGGGAAAACAAATTATTTGCTTCTAGCAGTCTTTGAGTTTAGTCTAGCAGACGCATTGCCGACTTTATTAGCGCAAAAAATCGCCCGATAATGCACAGATACTCCACTAAATTTGGCGGTATACACTTTGAGGGGAATTCCATTACCGGGATGAGAGCGCTGTATCTGGAGGTTTCATAATTGATGTCAGCTTCTTAATAGTCTGTGGATTTTAAGTAGTGAGCACTTATCAGTAGTGGAGAGTGCGTGGAACAACTGCCACATATTAATGTTTAGTTTCCTTTTTTTGCAGTTCTGGGCAAGGTGAAGCACTAAATGGCTTTGAGATCTCCGTGAGCAAACTCACAAAGGCGAGTCAACAGCAATGCGCCACCGCGTCAAGTTCTCCATTCTTACGAGCCTGGCGCTGTACCCTTCTCTTTCCCGTGGAAAATCCCCACCTTATCGCAGACAAGTACTGGAATGACAGGTATGTCCCTGCTTTCACACCTTTTAGAAAATTTTCGATGTGTGTTCCGTTGGATGCTCTCCATTTATTTTATGAGGCCATGATTTGAAACCGATTTTATTTCACCAGAACACATCACATTCCTGAGGTCGTTCTTCAAGACACGTTCACTTAAATGGTCACCACTTATCTTCCCAATTCTGTAACGTCAGAATTATTTGTACAAATGTACAATAATTTTTAGTAGAAACATTTTACTACTTCATGAACGATTTAAGTTGTTATGCATATATCGGCGACTCTAATCTTTCATGTTGATCTTAAGACAGTTTCCTGCTCATTCGTGACATAAAAGTAAAAATAATGCGAAATGCGGTTTGTTTTATGGGATTTAAAGAATAAGGCTACCATTGCTAGCATCCTCGAATCTAAAAATCAAACTTTTTGAATAATTCGCAGTCTTGTGTCGAATGATTCTCTGATTAGTTTGGTGATAATGCACAAAACTTTGCGTTTTATGGTATTGCCAACTTAACTGTATTCGTAATGCATTGTTAAAACCCGCTCATATAGTGATTAACGTGCTCGAATTAAGAGTGATGGTGGCTCAGACTATGCAAATATGGTGTGTGCATAAGCAATTATGATCGGCTTAGAGCTTCCTGGGATGAGAGCGTTCTACGATCGGAAGTGATGGAAGAATTGATCCCCGGTCGTATTCAAATTCACCGAATCCTCTTCAACGCCTTACCACCTCAGCCCGCTCGTGAGTCTCGCCTCCTTCGTGGACGCCAAGTTCTGGTAAGGACGAAGGGCGGAGATTCGACTGCGGATGAACTGGTTGCAGGTGTGGCGATCGTCAGTACTTCGGTGAATCATGGAGTCGTGGTACCCGAGGTGCCACAGGAACTCCTTCCTTCGGCGCACTTCTCCAAGGAACATCTACTCATTGAAAGGATCACCGCCCACTCGAGACCGTCTTGTCGTGTCACGCTCATTTCAGAGGCCGATTTAAAGTAAACGCATCGATCCTTTTTTTTCTTCTTTAAGGTCTCAAAATAAGCTAAGAATTTCATTGTACTAGAGGCATTTCAATGGCTGTTGATGATGTCCTATCCGTTACTTATGAGGTATATGCAGAAGGGGTCAAGGAATTTTGCTTTGTCCTATTCTGTACGCTATTATTCAGGGAGCACTATTGTTTCAAAATCCAATCAAATTCCTTCCTCGGGAAAATAGTTTCAGTGTACATTTTAGCCCCTTACTGACTGTCACAAATCAATATGAATTGAAAACCTTTTGATCATTTAGCATGCTTAATTATTTCTGTTAAAAACTTCTTAGGTAAATCATAAGTTTTGCGTTATGGTAATTAACCGCTGTCCCTAAAATTTCCAGAGGCTTCTCTCAGGAATGGTACACTAACCAATGGGGCCATTACCTTCTTCGAAGACTTTTGGCTCTGCGTTACTGCTTTGCTCAACACACCGAACCCGTCCAAGATCTTAACTCTCCTCCTCCTTTACCTCCTACGACAAAGGAACCCGAACCTTTCGCCTAAGACTATACCCCTACACACACACACACACACACACATAAACCCATAGTTTACTTGGCGCACTGCGCCTTTTGTTTGATTAATGCTCAAGATGTTTATTCTTCTTTACTTCATTTCCCACGGACTATTCAAAAACGTCCAGACATCTTCTACGCTTGTACACATTCTTTTATCAACAGTTACCCACCTCTCAAGAGTTCGTCAACTATTAGCGCGTTATTGAGGGAATGGACAATTTGTCCTCTTTTAGTCATATATATATATATATATATATATATATATATATATATATGCACCTACATATACATATATGCACATAGATATTTACAGAAGATAACGTTTAATATGAGATTCAACCCTTCTTATCCTTGTTTCCTACGGTACACACTGAATGCTCGGCTACTTTACCAATTATTGATGTGCTGTTCAAAACTCATTTACTAAGAAATAATTATGTGTCAGCTATGAACTTCGGCTGAATAAAGTCCTCTATCACTGGCATATGCATTCGGACGTGTGAAATTGGATGGATTAAAATTGCCTTATTAACCATTAAGTTTCCCCAAACTGGTGCTGCCGTCCTCGATTTTATTAATTAGAAATACCTTCCCATATAAATGGCGGTGTGCATATCTGTTTGTGCTTTAGAAAAGCTGAAATAGATGAGGTTGTTTCAGTGTTTTTCAATTATCGAACGAGATCTTAGACTTTAACTGCTATCAACAGGTGGGTTTATGTCCAAGCTATCAAAGCTAAGACTTCCTTGCCATAAGCCTTTTCTAAACTCTTTAACCGTAAAGCAATGGCGTCTCCCTCTTTTATAAATCCTTTAATCGGGCCTAGCAAATGCCTCCTATGTTTGTTTCCTCTAGTACATTATTGTTTCAAAACTCTGCTACAAACAAAGGTTAACTAATTGCCGTCACATCTATTGCAAGGTATAATTGCTACAGGAAATAGTAATCAGAGGTATATATTTCATTTAATAACGGAGTTAATATGTACAAATTTGGCCATTTTATTGTGAATTCAAATACTTTGCAATGAAGCTTCTTCAAAATGGAGTTCCTTCCGTGTATATTCCACCTATGTTTGAAAAAAGCCCTTGGAGTAGTCGCATAATCATGATGCTAGAACACCTACCACCACATCGTTTTGTTTTCATTCGGCGATTTTGGAACCAAATTTTCACCTACAGTGGCATCAAAAAATGCACTCTTTTCACGAATTAATGATTAATAATCATTGAAACATTTTAATAAAAGAGATGGTTTTGTATACGGTCTTCGCGTAACTGAAAAAGTACCTTTTACCATTCAAATAATTAAAGTTGTGCTATATAGAGCTGAAAATGGTTTAACATAAATCAACTCAAGCACGGAATGGAACACCTTCTGGGATCATTGCCAAGAGAGTCCATCCAGAGCATAAACCTCTGATCCACAGTAGAAACACTCTCTAGCCTTTCCCCTTCATTAAAAGACCTAATTACCTGGCGCTCGGAGAGTCCGAGAGTAACAGCCATTTCGTAGCGGCGTAGACGGGTAAGGTAGGCATGCGCACGAAATTCCCCCTCCAGCGCTTCCAGCTGTTGTCTGGTGAACGCAGTGCGCTGTTTTTTGGGCTGCTGCTGGCCCTGATGCTGCGACTCTTGTTCCCGCTGTTGCTGATGCCGATTTGTTCTTTGATGTATTGCCGCAGGGGCACCGGCCAAGTTAGCACTACTGTCCTCTCTGCTAATAATCGCTTCTCCAAAACCCGCGCTTGTGTCTCTGACACCGAGTCTTGCTGGCCACTCGACAGGTCCTGCAAACGAATGCGATGCACTTTATACATTTAGAGACGTTAGATATGCTTTTGCTGCACCAAATTTTAAAAGATCTTCATTCTGTCATCAATTCCCTCGAGCGTTAGACACTGCTATTAGGGAGATAGCATCGCCTTGTTCCACTATTTCATTTATTTGATCAATCCAATTTCAAAAACAATGCCGCCATTCTGTTCTAGTGAATTTGCACTCTCCTAAAGCTCTCGGCTTAACGATTTTCTAGAAGTTCAATCCAAAACAAGTGTAAATTAAGTTTGTCTATTTTAACAGCGCCGTTTAGTCTTTTTAATTTTTTCCATGTCTTCCCTACTCAACTTGGCTATGTCAAAAATAGCTCAGGTTGGTTCTGATGACAACGCAAATTATTAGAGGCAATTTATTTGCTCCAATTTAGTATGGCAGCATAAATAATACGTTCGAACAGGGCCATCCAACGGAGAAATAGTTTTATGCCTATATTTTAGATACTACACTTAAATTCGGCTGCAAAATGTCGAATAAAACGCGCAAAAGAACCCTAACAAATTAAAAGGATGTTTTATCTATGCAGTATATGTAGAAACAACCACGACTATACCTTATAAGCTTAAAAACGATCACCTCATGCGTTACTCTAAACACTAGGTGCTACTTAAGGTCATGTTAAAAGCACGCTAAAAACAAAGCGGAGTGATTAATGCATGGCGGCAAGAGGTTAATCCATGTTGTTCCATCGCTAAAAGGATGAAATTTTAGCCGGATCAGCAAATGACTAAAGATTCGTTAAGATAAATGCATGGTTTAAAACAGTGTATTGCAAGTTCGATGAGATTGGCTAATGAAACATTAAGAAATGCAATAGCACAATTAATGCAAATGTATTGGCTTGAATAACCTGCCCTCGACTAATTAATATCTGCTGGTTTTGCACAGAACCAATGGTAGCAAATGACACTCACTTTCGTCGCATGCACAATTATTGTAGCAAATATGCTTACTTGTTTGTCCGTACTGATGTGAATATGGCATATGGTGGGTGTCAGTAACATGGGAACAAAAGGGAGATCCACCTCCGTTTGGGATTTGGTTGACCGGTGTCGGGAGCGATGATGCAGTGTGTGCATTACCTGAGTAATAATTGAAAAATGGAATCGAGGATGGAACTTGAGGGTGCCGAGGACTCCGAGGAATTGGAACATGGGGCATTAGGGGTGCTTTGGAGTTTGAAGTACTGGACCAACCGGATGCAAAATCGCAATCGGACATTTTGCTGATGACTGGAGAATGTGTGGTGCAGCTGGAACTTAGTGGAGCTAAAGTGCTATGCAGCGATTGGCAGGTTGTGCAAGGGATGCGACGCGGGCGTTACTTTTATTGGTCCCTAGGAGGTAAAGGCATAAGTCAATGGTTAAAACCTTTTTATCACAATGTAAAGTATAAAAAACGTTGAGCCTAGCCCTTTTAGACCCAATGTCATTCTACAATTTGGATCTCATAAGATCGTTCCTATTATAATGCAAACGTAACTTAAAGGTCAAAATAGATCTCACGGCATTTATACTATTTATACCCAAAGATTCGTGCACTGGAACCAACCATTACGGATAGGGGTGAATTTAATGCATCCCAGTCTGTTCCACAAATACTTATGATAAACAGACTAACAATGAAGCACATCGTACCAAATTCCTCTTTAGTGCCTCGAGAACTTTGGTGCGGTTGCTTATTCACATATTTTTGGACAAAAATGGGCAATCATAACAGGTTCCATAATCATAAAATACTGCTTACTCATTCGCCACAAACCGGTACGTTTAAATATTAATTTGCAAACAATCACTTGTATTTGTCTACTGAAACCGATTTTTTGCGAAAAACGAAACTGGTGTAAGGTTAAAGTTGGATTAAGCCACAAATTTGTCTTTCCTGTTGAGTATAAATGCTAATCAGGCAGTAAATAGAAATTAATTTTATGACATCGAAAAATGTTGGAATTCAATTTTTTAGACTTAGGGAGTTTAACTGTCAACAGTGGTTAGAGGACTTAAGCTTTTTCTATGTTATCAGCAGATGCAAAACCAGAATGACAGGTATTCGCTAAGTGGACCGCTCCTTAGCATAGAAATCGCTTTACCAACACAGTTCTTCGTAATGTCTAAATTGAAACTTTCAAAGTTAACTTTGCGCATCAGACGCCTTGTGAAAACACCATTTTTGTTAAGACTGTTCTTTACTGAGGCCACGGCATCTGAACAGTATATCTCACTGTCGATACTGGGCTTTCAGTATCGGGGCCTTACCAGAACTTAGAAATTTCTCGTCAAGAAATTACAAAGTTGCTCCGCAAGTTCTCTAAAAAAGAGTGGAGTCAAACACAAAAACATGGAGTAAGAATGGATATGAGCAGATTTAAACTGCAGAATTCTTTGAAAGACCACTCAACTCACAAAATTTGGATTGCAAATGCATTGTGACTGGCACTGCATGAGGCCACCGCTTTGTTGCCACGGTGAAGCATTTGCTTGTGAATGAAAGACTCTCAGCCACGCACCTGAACATGTACACGAGGCTGGAATGGCTTTTATGAGGAGTTATAAACGTTGGGAACAAAAAGGTAGAATTGCAAGCAAATAGCAGTTAACGCATAAACAGTTGAGTAAAGCTTTTATTAAATCAACTCAACGCAGTGATTTAACTGGATTTGTTTAAAGGATATCTTACTTACCAGCCGATAGTTAATGTTTACTTGAACCGAGACAATACTACCAAGTTTTTTGAAGTCTTTCAAAATTAGTGTTTGCTGGCATCATTAGGTTAACTGCAGGAAGTTCAGACAGTTATACTTGGATGCCGCAATAATTAATACCACTCTTGACTCATTAGCAGTAGTTCTGCCTATTTGTTTGGCTTACCAAAGACGAACCGAATAAGGAATGCCATGGCGCTACGCCCACGAGTCATCCACTTATGCACTTTGACATCCGGCTAGTGTTTTGCTCAAGTGGACGCAAAAACGAACACTTTTATGACCGTTGGGCCGAAAACTTTCCCAAAACTCACGTCTCTGGAGTGGAAAAAATTAACAAAACGCTAAATTAAGTCTGACTCGCGAAATTATCCGCTTGCAACCCTACTTTCGAGACGACTAGACAATTATTTAACACACACCAAATGCGAACCTTAGAAGTTTAAAAAGTTGGCATAAAATAGGCCCAGAAATTGGTGTCACGGGCAAACCGACCTAACTCTGGTAAAAGTTGCGTTAAATATTCTTCCATTCAATCGAATTACAATTAAAATACTTTCCATGTGTGCGATTATCATCAACAACTAGTTGATTATTAAAACTTTAGACCCTTCAGGCACAATTCAGTGTCATATTTGTTAAAATTTTCAAAGCATTAGATTAGCTTAGGGAGTACTTTAAATATTAGGCTCATTTAAGGCAGGAATAAAGCGAGTTGGAAGTAATGAAAGGGCGTGAATTCCTAAAATTGAAGTCAATAGAGACTGTGGCTGAGAACAGTCGAGAGCGTCTCCTAGTGTGCCATGAAGGCATCGAAGTGAGGCCCTGTACGATTTCCGCGAAACCAAATCAATCATTTTTCCGACGATCATTAGAGGAGGCGGTACACTTCAAAAGGAGTGAGTAATCTACAAACAGCGAACAAAAGGTCGTCGCCCTATGTAAGCGTCACCCCTCGCGGCCCATTTTAAGAATCCTGTTAGAACAAATTGTGTGCACTGGTGCTACCACAACTTTTCGCATACATCTTATTATGTACTAAGTGGTCTTAATTGTTCTGTTTCCAACATCGAAAGAGGCGCAAACACGCAATGACAGCGAGGCTGTTAAGTTCCCTTTCAATTAATCGCTAAAACAGCAATTTGCCAACGTCTGCAAGCAAATTTTGCCACTTCACGACTGTCTTGATCACAACCTATTACATGGCTGAGCTCACTTTAAATTCAGTTAAATAGTTATGCCCTCATGTGGAGTTTAAAGGTGCTTCCCTTGTGATAGGTAATGCAAAATGGTTGGAATGAGGATAGGGCGACGACAAAGTGACTATAACTTACTTGTAGTCAAAGGAAATGAGGCACCTTTAAGAAATTTGGAAAAAGCCAGTGTTATAACTTACGTGAGTCTGAAGCCCAAATAATTATTGTGGGGCGTATGCAACGATAGACCCTTTTCTTTTGTACAAAACCGGTAGTTTGGTAGCCTACCACTTTTGATTTTTGACTAGATCTTGCACAGAGCTCAAGGGTTATTTGCATTCCAACTTAATCCTCTTTTTTCTACGCTGGAGGTACAATGAATAGCACATTTAAAATACGAAAATTATGATATGATCTGAGGCTCGATATCAATGTGGCAGTGTTTAAACTGGGAAAAGGTTCATTTCTACCAGGTGACAATCATATCCGCAAGCTTTCTCAATAAAAACCTAGACAGCATGTCTACATGCTTGTGTGAAGGGAGCATGCTCCGACGGTGGGTGATGGTGGCAGTCGGAGGGCATTAAAATAAACAGGCGTTGTTACACAGCACCTGTAGTAGGCGTGGTGGTCATGATCAGGATCACGTGCAGGCGCTTTATGATACTGGGATTTAATGGTCGTGGGCATGTGCACGGAACGGGATGAGACGGTGTAGCGGGAACCCAATAGTTAAAGAGAGGAGCGTGGATTCTGGGGAGGAGGTGGTAGCGAGGGTACACGTGTCTAGCATTGATTAATGACCAGGACGAGGATCATGTAAAGCAGGCTTCTAAAGCAAATTTGTGGTTTGGTGCCATCGCCAAGACTTGGTGCATTGAACATGAAATTAGCTTCGGTTGCCAATCATGAGTTTTGGCCTTGATTCGATCAGCGTAATTTCAGAGACAACCAGCTTTCGGTCTATTAGGCAAAAATTTGAGCACCAAATAGATTTCACCTGCAAATTTTGGAATGCTTTTAAGTTACTTAAACAAAAGGAAGCTTTGTGGTATCCATGGCCGATGGTCAATCGCACATTCCTGATTTCCTCTTGTTTGAAAATCCAAAAAGAAACGTAAGAACCTTATTAATTTTAAAGGAACTCTTTAGTTTATGAGCATATTTCCTGAGTAATCATGAGCTGCTCAGGCAGGAAAATTATATCACTTCCTCACTTAGCAGCACTACGTGCAAACGTAGTGACTCAGTTATTTGCATAACTCCCAGTTTTAGTAACGGGCCATTTAAGGCCTCACTATTGTACCTCCACTAGACAGCCTGCCTTCCAAGCCATGCCAGAAGCCCTCAAATACTTCTCAGCGCCAATAATAAACTTTAAGCCCATGTAGTGTCGCCCACCTTCTTCAAAGAAAAACCTCTGCTCTGCAACTAACGCGAAGTCGACGGTTCTATAATTTTAAAACTACTTATTTTAAAGAAAGTAGGGTAAGAATAATCTATTGTGCAACACACCAACGATTCTTCATTATAATATAAAGGTCATTACATGGAAAAAGGGCTCCCATAAATCACCACGATATAAAGCTCTCAATGGTCCTCACACACGGCCATTTGAAAAAGTGTTTTCGTGTAAGCACTGGAGTATCTCGAGTCATCTCTCCACTTTTCCATAAAGTAATTACGATTCCATCCAGCTTTCTAAGGAAGTCTTCCTTTAAATAAATTGGGACAACAAATCATGCATTTACTGAACATCCTGGTTTTCCATTTTGGATTTTGGGCTATTAGTGCCACCATTTCGATTTCTGAAAAAAAACAAACACTGGCTTCTCAGTGTGCGTAATTCTATGAAAAATCAATGGCCAGAAAATGCACTCCAAAATCCCTAAAGAATTATCAACCAAAGTTGGTTGCGCTAGCGTCATCTCACTATGTAACGATAAAACATAGAGTAGACTAGAAAACAGGTGTACCCTATACCAGGCAGTTCCTTATAGAGGATATTTTGAATGCTACCACCACTTTGTACATAATTAACCCGCATTATAGGGAATTCAAATAGTGCTTAGAAGATCTCAAAACTTATTTTAGAGGAGCGAGTTACCCCATTGTGCAGTCCACTCATATATCATGAGCTCATCAGCTGCTACATTCATCTTACTTATTCACCGCGTACACTCCTCTTTTTCAGTACGCCACTCCTCAGGAGCTATTCATTTGGCCCCGAATGGCTACTTCACTAAACCTCGTTGCTGCAAAACTGGATTGCCGTTGACTAAGAAGTTGAGCCAGGGTTGCAAATAATGAGATCACGGTGTTAGTATGCGCAAGCCTTTTCAAGCCTATCGGTCGACCAACCAGATAACCTGTAAGCCAAGACTTCGGTGCATATGTAGTTATTATCCCCGTACTTGGTGGTACATAAGGACATGGAAACTAGAGGAGGGTGTAGATTGCATAAATGGAGCCTTTCTCTAGGTCAGTAGTTTCAACTACGCGCGACTGTGGTAACTGACCTCGACTTGCGAGTAGCTATCAGTATGGTTGAATATCGGACGACCAGACATAACTGAGTAGGAGCGGCTCCCTGGAATGCTTGAAGACTTGCAGTTAATTGAGACTTTTAGAAAATCGTAGTTATAAACTTCTGGGATTGCAGGCATCTCCAGCGCTAACACACCTCTGGTCTACCAATTGAAATAACACATTGACGCACAAAAGCATACCCGAACCTTGGCTACTTCCCATGAACCCATATCAGCCCAAACAAACGCGCATACTAAAGCGATCATAGCAGAACAACGTAGAAATTGGGGAGAGACCCAGAAGGGGTGGGGAACTAAGGATGGTTATGATTCCAAGTTCACGGAATATTGTTAGTAAAAATCAACTGGTGGCAGAAAAGCCCAAAAAAAACAGAACTAAGAGCCATAATGCACCAACAGATGACAAGCATAACCAAATTGGATTTATTAAAAATGATCCACTAACAATTTAAAAAGTTGAAGCTGTGGACGAATGGGGAAAAAGAGATAAGACAAAGCAAAGGTAAGACACACTACAGGGACTCAGCAATTGCTTCCATCCGCTTGATGAGTGCAGCCTTCTTGCCAGAAAGATTCGTGTCTTCAGTCTGATACTGCGGCTTAGAAATCTTTCCCGATATTACGCTTTCAGCCAGTGAGATACCTTTGCTCAGCAGACTGTGGTAATCCAGATCCAATTTTTGCAACTCAGCAATCTAAAAAACAGAAGTGCACGGTTCAACGCTCCGAGCCACCAGAAGCGATCGAGAATAACGAATTGCAAGTATGTTTTTACGAAACAATAGATAGCATCAAACTAGATAGTTTCGGGTGGGGGTAAAAGAGGCATTAGGAATGTGGTTATTCTCACTTTATCAGCCCCTTCTGTCCAAAACTCGCGCAGTTTGGATTGTATCGAAGTTATTTTCTGTGAGATTGCCTTGTAATCTGCCTCAACTTTGCGATAATCAGCCTTGAAGCGATCCGAGTCCTTAGACGACTTGTAATTGCTAACGGCATCTTCAAAAGTTTGGTAAATTGCTGAGCGTTTGTTTTGCAAGCTGAGGATCTCATCCACGGAGGCCTGAGCGCGTAGCTGTAATTCTGCCATTTTGTCCTGAACAGTCGCAAGAAAAATGACTAGGCACCAACAAGCACAATATAGCAAACAGTAAAACAAAAAATGGGATGTTCTTACTTCGGAAATGGAGAAGTCAAGACGGACGTAGATGATAATTACAATGAAAAGCAGAAGGAAGGCAGTAACAAGCATTGCTGGCTCACGCAACATGCTGAGCATGTTAAAGTCATAGTAAACCTAGAAATAAACGAAAAGGCTTCAGCATTACTTTCTTAGCATCCGTTGCATAGAACTTTCAGAAGTGAGTGTGTCGGTTACCATTTTGCTTTCGCTTAACAAGACTTTAGTGCACCAATGACACATTCGGTAATTAACATTTTGGCATACTTACAGTGAAACTTTGAATATGCGCCTCAATGAGGTTATTCTTGCGAATGACAAGCACTGTTCGACCAGTAGTATCCAGGAAGGTCTTTAAGACTTCATCAGGAAGCCTCTCAACTTCAAAGGGCACCTCGAATTTTACGTTAGAAACGGTTTCAGGGAGAATAATACGTAAGGTCATCTCATCAACTAAAAGTTCTTCATAGAGGAAATCCATGAAGTTCATTTTAAGACCGAAATTGCTTCCTGAAAAAAATTTGCACATGAATAACCCCTGTTAAGCAAACGAATCCACGTATCGGAATGACTTAAAACAAACACTACAACATAAGCAATACAAAAAGGATGCGGAGCAAATTACCCTTTCTGTAAAGATATTCATAAGCAGGGACATTGTAACCGAGAATAAAGAAGGTCTTCCAGCCGCCAAACAACGGGAATCGGGGAGCAATTAGCACCTCAACGGAGCTGTACAAAGGCTTCACATTGCTAGTGCTAATATTTCCAATATCGTCGCGGTAATAGATATCTCTAGCAGAAGCCGGCAAAACTGACTTAATAGTGGCAACAGAGATTTGATGACCGACACCGCGTTGGTAGTCCAAGCGCGAGAACGGGCCAGTCAGCTTTGCCCCATAGTTCCTAATCGATACCTTGTTTTCCACGGCAATGTTGCCCCAATGTGAAATTTCAATTGATCGTTCCAGGCTAGTTACAGCCAAAAATGGTGAGCCATTTTCATAGTTGAATTTGGCGATACGCTAAGACAAACAAATGATTGTGAAATTAAATAATCACCTTGTCAAAAGGCGGAACATCTTCAAAAGGACCATATTTTATCTTGGATGCTGATTTGTGGACTGGTTGAAGATCAATAGTATAGAAGAGCACGTCACCGGGACTCAAGACAACAGTCGTTGCAGCGCGTTTGGTTGAGTATGCCGAATAATAAGCCACATTGGTTACAAATTCTACGAACTGTTTATCAGCTTGAAGAATTTTGGCGGGTTTCGGCTTGAGTAAACCCGTGAAGAAGGAAGAAACCGTGAATTTGAGGCGTTTTCCCGCATTTTCCTTTGGAATTGTGATGGCATAACGGGTTACACTGTACAAGTAATATAAGGAATTAGCCTTACTTTGATCCCTTCCCAAGGCGTTCCATAGGTAGTGGCGTTTTGAGATCGGTCTAAAGACGCGCAAATAAGCGAAACGTGGGTCATACCTTCGCTTCAATGAAGGACAGGTGGCCACATATGTCGGGATCAATCAAGTAGTGGTACAGTTCAAGAGGACGATCGGGAAGATCAAGTGTTATTTCGACATCATAACGAATAATATGGGAGTCGGCATAAATAGTCTGCACCACGTCAGTATTAGTGAAATCACCATGACCAGAAGCGAACGCAAGTGAAAGGATGAAAAGCAATGCAATGCACATGATTGGTCAAATATGACGGCACAAACCAAGCAGAAAACCAACAGAGCAACAAAAATACCAAGCCGGAGTCCAGGGGCTACAAGTAACGCAAGTCACGGATAGCCTTTCAAACTGCGTCAGTGAGGTGTACTTATGCAAACAAAATATTTGCTGTTTATACCCACGAAACTGCTTTGCATTTTGGATAAACTTAAAACCATTGTGCGGTTTTGACCAAGCTTTTAATATTAGTGCATAGTTTTGGTGTATGGAGTTTATTAAAAGTACCAAAATTTATGAGCTCTATTTACAAATGCTTCAGCCAAATTAGTTGAAATTGACCAAAGACATCCAAACGTAATCAATTTATGTGCATATTTGGAAACGTTTACAATTGGATTAAATATATGGCAATGAATTTGACGCCATTTTGACCTGTCTCAAGTGGGCAATATAGTGATTATACACTCCGTTATAAATGAACAATAAGAACCCCATTTTGATGTTGAAGTTGGAAACATTTTGTCGGCAGAGTGACATTTAAGGCATAACAAAGGTCTTTAAATAAGACAATTGTTCTCCTTTCTCTACAACTGCAATACTAAATTGCTTGACTGCTGGTATTTACCTCAGCAGATATTTTGTTCTTCCCTGCTGGGGTGGGCCTTTTTGTTATGCCAGCTATCTCTTCGCCTGTCTGGTGAGTGTACGTATTCTGCTCTAGTGTTCTGGAGTGTCCTCTTTCAAAAATTTTAAAATGGTAAAGTTTATTACAACAGTAGCTAGTAGTATCACAGACAAAAGCTTTCTTCATTGGAACGAGCGGTGAAAGCTCGAAGATAAATATTTGACAGGAAAACGAACACAGTTGGATTTAAGTCGATGGGATTTGTTAATAAAGAAATTATCTGGGCAGATTTTCAACAGACGAATCGTTCGATGAGGACTTTTCGCCAGTGGGCAACGAAGGAGGCGAGGCGTGACTACTTTTCATTGAGCAAAATATCAGTTTCGGTATCGTCAGTGGGGTGGCTGTGGCAAACACCATATGCGAAGTAAATTACTGAACCTAAAATGAGTAAGGTTGACCAATTAGGCATGCAAATTGGTAATAATGAGTTATTTATTTCCTATGAAGCAAATAATAAATAGTCCGTTTACTTAAATCAGCCCAATGCCGCGCGCGCGTCAAATGCTTCCCAGCTCAACTCACTCGCATGAGGGTTCAGATTATCGTGAATCTTTTTAATTAGTATTGCAATGGCTAGATACTTACCCAGGCCAATCCAAATGAAGAAACGAGCCCATGTCATCCAAGAGAGTTGCGAAATTAAAACAGCATTGAAGATTACAGTCATGCAGGGCAAAAACGGGACCATGGGGAGCTAAAATTAAATTCAGTAATTCAGTCATAAATAGTAGTTCTACAATATAGCATTGTAGATGCACTTTCAGGCTTCATACCTTAGTGACAATGGGCTGAGCATGTACTCACCTCTTCTGATTTCGTTTGCCAAAACCTGTCTACCCAGAGCAATGCTTGTCTGACTGGGACGACCAGTCGCTATATTCAAGGTTTATGATAAGCATGCATTAAAGTTTTCTTGCAGGTACTTTGCATGAGTTCCTCACTCCCCAGGACAGAAAATTCAAGTAAAAACGGTTGAAAACGATCGTGGAATTGGTGTGACGCACCAAAGCAATAGGTGTCTCCTGCGTTTTTATGATGTATTGAAAATCACAAGACTGCTTAACAGGAGAATAAAGGTATGATCACATCAATCTTGGCTCAGTGATCTAAATTCTCCGGGAAATTATCTAGTAATAGCGAGCGGTTGGGGTCCTCCTCATTATGTATATTAGGAGGCATTTTTGAGAGTCAACTTTGTGAACCGTAGCATAGTTACTTCGTTATCCCACTTGATTTGGAAAGAACTGGCGAAATGACTTGTGTTTTGCCAAGGTCGAAGAAGGAATGCACCCCACTTCAAGTGATCGTTCTGCCCAAGCTAAATGCAATCACAAATTTTTTATGCCCCGGCACTTTTATCAGCTTGATTAACTAAAATAAAGTCATGAGGCATTAAGTTGAATTGAAACTGTTCCTATTTTTCCTATTCCCACATGGAACAAGATAAGAAAATGACAATTGGGGATTTTGATGAGTTTTCTCTCAAAATGTAGCCAAAACAATCATGCACTGAATTATCCATGGCATCAACGACCTAAATAAACATTTAGATTGGTCCTTTGCTGCAAAACTATGGATAGTTTCGCCATAAATTGCACTGAAAGCATTGCAAATGACAAATTTCAGGTGATAAATACCAGACAGTAAGGATGCTAGCGTTTAATGTTGCGTGCATGCGCTACGTGAATCAAAGCTTCAGTGGGAATTATGGCATACATGTACTAAATGGATTACCCCGAAACGCTCGAGGACGCCCATGGTTAAGTCAAATTAAGCTAGTCTGCTTTTGCTGTAAGCCTTCTTTGCTAGAGCAAATTTGCATAAATGATTGCGTTGAACTCGACATCACCTACCATATCAACAAAGGGAACGTACCGAGCAACTTCAACGGATTTTAGTAGAGTAAAAATTTTTAGTGGAACGTTGAACCGGCTCGGTGGGCTTACCCTAAATAAGTTTGGTCGAGGGCCACGGAACTGTCTGTGCATGGAAAAGATGAGGCCACAGCAAAGAAGCGAAAGGAGCCAGAGGATAGCACCGGCGATGCGCCAGTAGGTCCACCCAATGGGCATTGCGTAGGGCTCAATGAGGACGGTGAAATGGAGGAGGAAGACGAAGAGTACGAAAAAGCCCATGTTTAAATTGCACACCTCGCCTGGTTCTCTGTTCATCGTCATGCACTTCACCATCCCACGCGGAAGGATCCTGGCCCATCGCGCCTTCAGGTAGCCCGGTTTGTCGATGTTGGAAGCTCCGGGAAAGTCATACTTCACTGGGGAAGTCTGATCCTTTGTCTTCGTTCAAAAAAATGGTAAGTATAATGTAGTTAAGCAAAGAACAGTTACATGAGGTTAAGTGTTTTTGAACCATTTGTAGCGTTTAGAGCCTCCAAGTTGAATGGAAAACAATTTTAAAAGTTGAGCTAAAATGCATTAGCAACGGCTCCAACGTGACTCCCCACGACAAGCCGAATCGCAGGCGATGAAGGCCAGTTATTTCGTCATTTCTTTCACTCTCATCATAATATATTAGATTTCTCATTCGAAGATTGCGATTATTTGATGGGAAACCGTTGTCCTAAATCTCAAGTTCAACAGGTAAATCCCGCCTTTCACAAGTCAAACTCAGAATAAAAGCACCATCCATTCCACTTGCACATTGAAAATTCCTTTCAAACTCTAACAGGCACTTTCGTTATGTTTCAGTGAGCCGTATAGGAAGGTTTCGATAAAGCCTTGTATGATTTGTAGGCCTTTTAACAAGCCCAAATATTACTAGGAAGTGTTGTTTGATTTGAAAAGCCCCGTATACGCTGAGTCATGCCGCCATAGACTGCTGCATTCAAAAACACGCTCATTACCTGAGTGCGACCCACATTCTGGTGACATTTCAGCATTAAAAAGACACCCTTTGATGAACCCATCACCAGCATGGGTCTGTTTTCCCACCAAAATACTGAAAATCACAAGACAAAATAACCTTGATGCTGCACCAATTAAGGTAACCGAACTTGAACAAAAACGGTGACATCATTTATGAAATTGTGATTGGCATTTGCCCAGCATAATGAAAAAAATGCTTTGTAACTGATTGAAGGAAATTATGACACAAGCAAATTTTGCTTCAAAGGAAACTATTGTGGTAAAACCTAGTTACGAAACAAGTCTCCCATCAAAATGGCTTAAGTGAAAGTAAGACAAAACAAAATGAACTTTAAGGGTAGTAAAAGATCATGCAAAAGTTTAAAGAGTGACTACCAATTCGAATTCATTATCATTTCTGAGTGGGTCTTGTAACTTAAACTTTATACCGAATTAACTGACAGTTTGCTGAGTTTGTAAGTTTCAAAATGAACCAACAAGCACTTCCATTGCTGATTTAACACTGAAAGCGGAGGTACAAGGCTTTCATGGGCCCACTAAGGCGCACTGCGGGGTAAGAGCTCAGGTTAAACTGCAAACAAAAACATTGACAAGATATAGTTTCACGGCTTTTTCATCCAACAAGGAGCATGTGACAATAGAAAACCTAAGTTGGATCAATGTCACTTATAAACTAAGGCATTTTTCACCAGCACGCATTCAGGGTGACGTGCTTCTAATTAGGCTGAGTGGACCTCTACTAGCCACACTGACACTGCAATAAATCAGGCTGGAAAACATCGTGGTGTTGCCTTGATGGGACTGAAGACCTTTGCTACATCGAACCTTGCTTTAATTGTGCCACCGATAACACCTCGTTACGCTTTCTGGGTTTTTTACCCGTTGAAATAGTTATGAACTTAAATGGAATAAAAACATGCTAGATTTCCTATTTTGTGAAAAAAAAGCATGTGAAGCAACACTCTTGGCTGAGAAATGGTGAAAAATTTGCGAAAATAATGTTAACCTTAGCCTTGTGCTGCAATCAATCAAATTACTGAAATTTCTGATTTGCTGGAACAGTTAAGTGCCAGCAGACACAACAGAAGCGAGGGTGAAGGCTCTCCAAACTGTGCCTGATTCAGAGCTGTTGAAGTGGAAAGTGATTGTGAGCCATTGCGCTAAGATTGATCTCAGCAATTAAATGCAGCGCATCTTATGTCATAAATGTTCGGCAGTTTTTCTTCACTTCAAAGTGTACTTCAAACCTGAGCGTAAAAGTAGGGCAAACTGATTTGTGCACGATTTTCTGCTTGCGTTTGGTCGAATACCCTATTTAAAGCAATGGGTATAAATGGGTCGGTTGGTGTTAATGATGAATAAAGTAAGCATTCGTGCATTGCCAGAAAATCCTACTCGGATTACACGTAAGGTAAGGCAAATTGGCGAATATGACTATGAAACTAATGAACGAAATAGTTGTAAATTAATCTTTCGAGTAAGCGAAGGAATCATCTTACTGCTTGACAAATCTCCTTTGTAAGGCCAGAAATGGGCTGAGCACCGATTGGTGGTGCTTATAAGCGGTGACGTACATGTTTGAACAGGGCGTCGGCTTGGGTATATTGCAATTATCAAATTTGCTCTGTCGATAAATACATCATGCAGGGTAGTTGCCTAACTATGTGGCTCATGAAACCGTACCTGTAAATGGCACCGCCCTATTATACATGTCAATGGTTATCCAAGTGCTCAAAGGACTTCGGGCAAAGATAACCGAGTGAAACGGTTTTGAATGAGAAGTTTAGGTGTAAAAGCAGTCAAGCAACCTTTATCAACTTCAAAATCAAGCCATGCAAATGCGGCCATATTTAAGGTATGAAACTGGTATAAACGACGGAAAACCTTATTACTAGTGTTAACCAAGGGAATCCCTCACACGTCTTCAGCTGGCTCATGTGAATTTTTGCTTGAAGTCACACGGAAAAGGTGGCAAGTTATTAAGCCAGTAATTCAAAAACAAATGTTTTGTCCAAAATTAACTCCCAACACTCAATTGCTATTGAAAAGTACATGGAATTTGATCTACTAGCTAGTTTTCTTTGCCAAATTAAGCATTAAAATAAAAAAATCTTAAAAACGGTTGTCTTAGCAGCATAGAAATCAGCATTTGTAATGTCATAAGTTGCAGGTTTGTTACTTGGATGTTACTTGGAACTTAGCTTAATTCTGGAAAACATCCATGCATGACGTTGTACAAACTCGTGATTTCTGATGTTTGAACGGTTGATATACTCAAAAAACATGGACTGCAGTCAGCCCCGAATTCAATGAGATGGTAGGTAGGCACTAACGTGCCCATGCATTTGGACTTACTTCGATAGTGTCACCATATTTTCTTGCTAGTTCTTCCTTCTCTTGATCAATTTCTGGGTCCCCCGAAGGCTGCGGAATCTGGGCAGCTGCAATTAACTTCTCGGGGGCGGGAGAGTAACGCAGAATGAGAACGCCCAAGGAACACATGGAGTAAGCAATCAGTGTACCCAGACACATGAAATCCGCCAGACTGGATATGCTAAAGACCATCGTCAGAAGGGCGCTGATCACAGCGACTGGGATGCTAGCAATCATGGGCGTCTTGAATGCAGGAAAAATACGACGAAATTTTGAGTCTAATTAATTCTACAGAACTTGTTTAGGATTGGCATCATTAAAACGTAAACCCTAGCTACTTTGCTTTATTGTTTAGATTATTTGGTACTTATGATCGCAAACCATCACATTAATTATGTTTGTCAACATAATTATCTCCATGCTGGGCATTCTTTTCCTATGAATCCAACGTTCAAAGGCGGGCGCACGTCGTTATTCCAATCATAACGACTAGACTTAAAATGTTTGTAAGTGCACGTCCAGCTGTGCTATTAAGGGCCAACAAGAATCATCTCAGATTCCACTAATCCTTTCATTAAGGTAGAAAATTTCTAAAAATGCATAAAACGCCTTCGACAAACATCATTTAAGTGATCAAAGAACTAAACTTCTCAATGGACGTGTATTTTACATTAAACGAAAAACTAATACTTTAACGTAGTGTGTTTTGGTTCATTGTAGTCACTTGCACACTTTATTCCTTTCCATGAATTTCAGGTCTACTATGCAAATTTATGAAAAACTGTATCCATAACATCATTCTAACAAATGCGTCGCAGCGGCGCTCATTTTAAGCTTTCATCTGTTAGCGAGTGCTATGGTTTCCTCATGTCAGTGGGTATTGTTCCAGTTCCGTAATGAACGTCTATTTTAAAATGGATGAATTTGACTGTTGCTAAACGAGGTCTTCACAATGAAAGTGACTCATTTCTTTCATTTTCTTAGAAATTTATAACTAATTTGTGTATGAGGTGGCTAAATTGAACTTTCATGTAGTAGCATGAATTTTTACAAAAAAGTGTGTTCTTTGACTGAAATGTGCAAACAATAATCTCATTTTTGGTAGCATTAATGCACTTTTGAGTTTAAAACGTTCAGTTGCACACAAAGCCAACTTATTATTCACCTTGAACGGTTCCGTGACCTTGGCAAAGCCTGTAAACACCAAACCATCCTGACCCATAGCATACAGAATCCTAGGCGCACCAATTGCACTGGTTAAGAGATTTGAGAATATTCCAATGAGACAGCCGATTCCAACAATGTAGAAGAGGACATTCCCAGCGGTCGCATCACCAGGTCCGGTGCGCATCGCCTCCAAAAAGGGAGCACCAATGTCCAGTAGGTACCAAGGAACGTACATGGTTAATGCGAGAGTGGACACACTCAATAGTAGTGTCACAAGCAAGACCGAGATCACATTGGCACGTGGAATGCTCTTCCCTGGATCATTGGCTTCTTCTGCACACATAGACATCATGTCGAAGCCAATGAAGGCATTAAAGCATGTTGCCGTGCCCGCAACCAGACCAGTTATCCCGTAGGGCAGAAATGGAGTAAGGTTAGTTAGGGGAAGAACTGAAGACCATGTCACGTTTGATGGAAGTGGAATGGTGAGTAGATTGGGCTGAGCGTATACAAGCATAAAGATTGCGGCCAATGTGAGGACCCCAACATTGATGCCAGTAAAGGCAAGGTTCAACCAGGCGCTCTTTTCCATACCAAAACAAGTCGTAATTACCACCACGATGACCAAACCGGTAGCAACAAAATCCAACTCCTCAGCGAAGAAACCATTGGGTTTATCCAATCTAATAATGCCAATAACTTAGGAGATATTGCCATATCGTACCTTCCGACGTTCTCGGTAGTCCAGTTTCCAATGGCTCCACCGGTTAGTGCATTGAGAGAACTGCTCCATCCTCTAGCGACCGTTGAAATACTCAGCACATACTCAAGAAGGATCGACCAACCAGCCAAAAATGCGGGTAATTCACCCAACAAGACATAAACGTATGTGTAGGTTGACCCCGCCTAGCAAATAAAAAAGCGGTCAACGACGAATGCTTACTATACTTTACTGAACATGTCTATTGTTGTAATTACTTTAATTAAACAATTTTCAACTAAAAATAAGCATGCGTAATTTTAACGTTTTGCCAAGAATGTAGCCGATGCATGCTAAGTCTATTAGTGGCTGGAAGGATAGCTGACGCCTCAAGGAAACAGGCATCACACTTTGCTAATTGTTTTACAGTATCCATGTGATCGGGGAAAAAACGAGATATGCATTCTGCTTCACTCCACAATTGAAAGAGGGGGCAATCAGGAACTTCCATTCTTACGCAAATCCATCTATCAGTCAATGCACTTTAACCTTTTTCCGAAGCTATCACTATTGAAGTGACGAAATTAGAAAACGCATGACAACTAGTCTTTTGCCATTATTTTCTGTCTTGATTTGCGATACTTTATTCGGTTGACCGCCCGTTTCGGTTGCGGTCACTTAGGGGATCCCATATTGCCTTGGCCGCCAGCCCCACTCCTTTTCTGCTTGTTGAGCGCATATACCCTTTCCAAGCATAATGCCTTAGCTTGACTTCAGGGAATTCTCAAAACGCTACACGGCTGATTAGCGAGAGCAGTGAATTTGATTATCCTCCCGTTCATATCTTCTCCAATACAGAGGTGTTTCAAAAGTCTTCAACCTCTCCAATCTATTTTTTCATGAATAAGTTCACTAAATCTAATGCAATACAGAGTTTAAGCGATTCATTCAGACTTTTTCTACAATATTTGCTTCTAAGCTATTTGCGGTGTTAATAAAAGAAGGCTTTTATAATTTAAAAGGCTATACCTTAGAGTAGAATACTACATAATCGCTTTTTAGGGATATCAGCCGGAACTTGCATAAAAAGTCGGTGATCAAGAGAGAATTAAGGTCAATACTAAGTTGGGAAGCTTTGGTGGTCATTAGGCTACATTAGGCAAGGAAAGTTACTCAACCATAAGCTCGTTTAACTTATTTTCGTTTGCAGATTAACGATGTGCTCATAGTCTAGCCAGGCAAAAGCGTAACAAGTGTGACGCAGTCATCCGCAGTTATGCGAACAAGGAATCCGTAAACTTAAGACTTCCAGCTTGGGAACTAACTATACCATTGCAGACTACTCATAGTTTAATCACCTGTGCTGTCGGGTTCTCACTGTTTAAGATGTATTTAGTTGCTCTTAAAACCACTTCCTTAGTGGAGTCAAAGTTGTTCTGCAAATTGGAATACGCTTAGAATTATCTGATGCAAACGCAAGAAAGCAGAGTTAATTTACGAAGTTTAGAGGAATTTGTCCCAGTCTCACAACCTTGATATGATGTTGTACCATGTGACGAAAGGAAATAAAAATTGGTATTGAAAATTTTAATAAACCCATTCGCCAGAGATGAAGACGAATAACTAAACAAACGCTACAACGAATAAAGAGTTAGATTTTCGACAATATTTTCTTAAAAAAAGGAGGAAGCTTTGGAAAGCCTTTTTATTCTCAAATAAGCCAAACGTCCAAACTGACCTTGGGAAAACGACATGATAGCTCCGCATAGGTAATGGCATTCAGGATGGCTATAAAACCCGCCAAAATGTAAGCAACGAATGTCGCTGGGCCCGACTTGTTTCGTGCTATCGTTCCGGTGAGCACGAAAATGGTGCCTCCCACCATTGAAGCTGAAAATTCACAAAAAATCTATCTTGTATTTATCGTCCTTTCTCTTAGGCGTGCTAGGAATGGTAATGTTGCACAGGAAATTTTTGTTACACTGGTTTATCGTAAGTCTTGGTTTTTCCTATTTAATCACTTCGACGTGAAGTAGGTTTCAAGGGCAATTAGAGCTTTAACAACTTTATGGTAGTTTTAAAATATTTGCAAAGTTGCTATCAAATGGCATGGGTGGAGCTGGAACCTGCTCTTCCAGTTCGATTAATGGGGCTCCGGATGTGAACGCGCGCACGATCATGAGCCATGACTTGCTTACGGAGCGCAGCAAAACTGCCATGTCCACACAGTAAGGGTTATTCAAACACAAATTAAAAGTAAACGAATAAGTTTTACTTCTAGCAAAAGTGGCATCCAAGAGTTTCGGCGTAAAATGTCATCGGTAAGTTTGGAGTTGGTATGTAAAATTGGAACCGAGCCCTGCTAGCCGCTTAAGGTTTCACACCAATGGTTCAACTATTTATTATTCCATTCCATAACCTACCAGTTTGAAGTTTACAGTTGCGAAACTTTTCAATAAAATAACTGCTTACTGTAGAAGGTGACTTGTGATGCTTGTTTAGTGTCATCACATTTAAAGCAATGAGGGATTAGCAACGTAGACAGATGGTAGAATGAAAACGATTGCATTGCTAACAAATTTACTGGTCATTCTGTTTTTCGTGTAGCGGTAAATAAAACTACAACCCGTCCAGTCACTACCATCGTGTGTGACTGAGACCCTAGGAAAGGTTTAAAGGCCATGGCTTTTCTGCAATTATTCAAAAACAAAACCCGTCAAAGCTAAATTGAAGCAGATGTGACCTTATTCATGTGTATATTCGGATGCAAATGGATGAGAAAAGAGGCCCAACAACAGTTCTTAGAGCAAGCTACTCCGTAAAATACATAGAGAAAGGATGAACTAATTGTGTTTAGATAGCTTTCTTGCATACCGATTCCATAGCCAATAAGGTCCATAGTTCGAAGGCATCGATTTAATTGAGTTCTGAGGAGATGATCCAAATCGATGCAGATGGGTTTCTTCTGAAACGCTTTTTGGCTTAATTCCCTGCAATACTTATCACAACAGCATTTTTTTTCCCTTGCTAAGGAAAGTCCCTGAGTTCCGTTTGTATCTGTCATCGAGATGGCTCGTTTATTGAAAGAAGATTGTGAAATATCATTTCCTTCGCGAGGACTTCATTGGTGCAGCACCGCACCAATCAGAAGACGGTGCTTCTTCTGCGCGAGAATGTGAGGTTAGATATGTTCTACAAGGTCATCATTATTGATCGCTTCTCAGGCAAAAGGCATGCGATTAGGCTACAGGAGGTGGTTCTCCACAGTTTAAACAGCAAAATAAATAATGAGGTTAAATAATTTCACCTTAGTAATAAGGTTTTTTAACTGGCGAAGATTGTCATGCAGTTACACATATTTGTTCAGCTGCCTGATGATTAAACTACCTTGAAAATGTCACTTGGTCGCCATAATTGACATTTTAAACTATCGCTGATGCATCAAAGGCATTGTCACATGATGAATAAAATTTGTGAATGCATTTTCAAGAGAAATTGTGGTTGCTTTTAGTACTTGGAATTATCTGCACAAGTTATGAGTGCGCTGAAATTATTCTACTGCATCATCACCTGTCTGCAGGTACGAGTATCCGACCGAGACTTAATTAAACTTTCGCACATTGCAATTTGCCCTCAGCAAGTCATTTTTAATTAGGAATTTCCTATTGCTTGGAATGCATTTAGGACCACTTTTGTCAGTTACCAGGAGTCAGTTCATCGCTTACAATTCTTATAAAATTATTGTTATCAAAATTAAACTCATTTTGCGGTTTTTTGGCTCTATAATAAAGAATTTTTCAAACGTTACGGGGTGGTTCATCAATAATTATACAATTTTTAAGCACTTGTACCAGTAAGTGCCGATGATGCATCATGTCAATATATACTGGAATAACAAAGCTCTTCAAGTTTGGCGTTTTCGCACATCACAGCTTTCACTCTCGGGAAAACCTGACTCTGTCGATAAGACTGAGGAATATTTGACGGCTAAATTAATACTGTTCAGCAGACAGCTCAAATGTCAGTCAACCTGGAAGGCGTTGCCACGTTTTAGTGCTAGGCGTTAAAACTGTCGGAAATCTATCATATGCCCAGAACAAGCTAATTACATCTAGGATATTGAAGTGATAGTGTTCAATTATTAAATGTCTCAAGCAGTTTTTGCGTACATAATGATGTAAGTTTAGTCAAAATTAAGAAGCAATGAACGGATTTCTTTTTGCATCCATCCGCTGGTACTTTATTTCACCTTTCTTTCCTTTTTCGTATAGGCCAAATTAGTAAGAATTTGTGGATCAAAAATCCACCCTATTCATCGCGTCATATGAAAACTTAATAAAGTGCAGTGAAACATTAGAAGTAATGCATTCCTGCTGTCTTCCCAAAAAATTATTTGGGTTTTGGGAAAGCAATAAACCTTCTATCCATTGCTTCAAGAAAATTCGAAATCAAGACTATGTGTAACACATATAATGACGCCTTGTTCATTGAACAAGACAATTTACCGCAGCAAGAACGGCTATTCACTGTGCGCTGTATAATTCCATGTGTAGACGTTACCATTATTACTATAATTACATAAGTAGGGCAAAAATTAGTTTGGAACCAGTTTAATTAGATCCATATATTTTAAAAAATAATTTTCATGGAGTCCTAGCAATTTAATTGGGATGAATAATTAATTGAGAACCGTCAAGACCACAGATTGACGTGGATATTCTGCAGTCCGGACTTCATAACTTCTTATTCTTTAAGCGGTGTTAGTTCCCTTTCGTGAAGCACTTAGGTACCAATAGTAGCGTCATACTACAGTTTTATCTGGTGAAAGAGGATCGAGATATTCCCACAAACTCTTCTAGCCATATGACAAGAAACTGAAATTAGCAGGTTAGAGTGACTACTGAAACTGTTTAATCCATCCAATTGCAGTCAGTACTGGGAGACGATGAAGCAAAGGCTCTAAAGGAACTTGGTTTGGAAATTACAGCCTCATTTGGGGTTTAAAGCTCTTAATTTTCATGTATGCGAATTTCATTTGAATAATGTGTCAATGTTACAGGTCTTCGGAACCAAGCACCACAATATGAAGGTAACTACGGGCACGTAAATTCGCCGATTAAGAGCCCCAATCACAAACGCAACTAATGGTCTCTTGGTTTGTTACTTGAAAGGACTTTTATTTATCTTTGTGTGTTTATATACGTATGCGATCGGAGACCGTATGCCGAGGAGTCTGTTAATGCAAACACAGATGGTTGGGCAGTTAATGGCACTCTTACTTATTCTGGCTGGATTGTGAGTTTTGCAGGCTAGCGGTTAGGATTTTGCCCACATTTGGTTCCTTTAATAACAATTTCTGTCCTTAGCAATGCTACCAAATGTGTACACATTTCCTCATTAGTCAACCACCCGTTTCACATGCTAAACTTCATAATGGTAAAGCAAGTATGGGACGTTTGAGATCATTTTGGGGAAAAGTGATCAGCAGAGCCATTTTTCGTTTCTCCGATTTTGATAAGATTGTGCACACTTAGTTACAAACTTGATGCACTTCACCAGTAACAATTCGTCTTATCAGTCATTTGGAAGCTTTTGTAGCTGCGAAGTGCTCCAATCGGATTGCGAAAATTATTGTTTCTAAATTGTCTTAAATGTGAGCGGAGTGTTGCTAATACAATCATTTTACCTAACAACTCCTTGTGTAAAAGACTTTGGGAGATTATAGCAGGGCTTTATACAGTGTATCAAAATAAACCCGCTGTCATAGTAATCAGGAATTGTTTTGCACTGCATAAAGATCTAACAAACATATTTCCTTAAAAATGCTCACTATACTTGCCTATTTAAGTAAAAAATCTAGCTCACTAAAATTGCCTTTGCATAAGCACTAGATATGACTTAATTTTTTTAACGCAAAGCAATTATTCAAATGAAACCGTTCTGGTTGACAGAATCTGCAAAATAGACTGGAGGATGATTGATAACCTGTAGCTTAGTAAACACCAAGTAAAAATTCCGATTTGTGTCAAACTAAAAAACCTCGTTGATAGCCACACGTGGTCAACAGATTAATGCTTGATGTTCGCAAGCCTATAATTAGGAATTCGACTGTTACGTCAAAGCGACCGATTGTTTATCCTGCAAAATGCACCACCCAGTAATAATGTCAACAATGCCCTCCTGTTTACATCAGCAGCTTGGCTAATCGTGCACCTGAATTCCAATCGGTATGTTATAAAAATATCTTTTTCAAAAGAACAGTAGCGCTTATGGTCCAACACTACCATACACCTGTGCCACCAACCTGCACAGTAGATCGAGGAAACCGAAAAAATTGATTGTCAAAAAAGTGGGGCATAAAACATGAACAGTCCCTTGCGCTCTCATCTAAGTCATGAAAGTTTATTCTAGAAACTACGGTCACTCAAGTTCACATTCCTCCAAGAAACTGCATCTCGCTAAATCGACTTCTTATTACCAATTAGAGGCTTCATTACTCTGAGTCAAGAAAAAGTTTTCAAGACAAGCTCAATGCCACATTCATACAAAAAACTGTGGTGCTGACTTGCGCCAGTAATAAAATCAGTACTGATCTGTATACTTACCTGTAATGCTACGGCATTTACGGTAGGCCTCTTCATATTGCGCGTTTGTTGTCTGTATAACCCTCGGTTTCGGTTAAGGGAACTAGGGTCAGCCATTTCGTACCTTTGGCAGACGGGCTAGCCCCTAGGCCATGCCAGTAGCCCCAATCCCTTCTCTATGCCAAAAATATATGCTCTCCCCGATTATGTGTCTTTATTCGTCTTCGGAAAAGTTTCAAGGTGCCACAATTCAAATTAGGTAATGCAAAATAAGACCCACAGCTTGAATGAAAATTTGGCGATTATCAGTAGATCAGAAAAATAGGAAAAGCATAGACGAATCTCTAGAATTTATTCATTACCGGTCATCGAGGAATTCATTAGGTCTGTTTTCTCTTTTAACATGCGTAAAAAATAAAAAAAGTTATCTAGTATACAATAATTAACCTGAAAGAGTAAAAAGACGATCATTTAATACACGTAAACCAAAGGAGTTTTGTCAGCCACTGGAAACTCGATTGCTGCTGTTACTATTGATGTTGATCAAACGGTTAATGACGTGAAGTAACAATTTTCCCGTTTTTTCATTCACCAGCGTCTCTGAGTTTATTTCACGGCACTTTATCCGTTTCTGAAGAGTCTCGGAGCCTCCAACACTCTCAAGGAGTTTGCAAACATGTTTGTGGCCTCGGTAGTGCTTCTGCAACCACCATTCCATCTCAAAATCCAGATTACATATAAAGCACCTCCATCGGGATTCACTATTTGTCGGGAGCTCTGTGGGTCGAATTACCTCCGAAGTTGAGGGTTCCGGAGCAGCATCGCTTGTTTTAGGCCGTTTCGGTTTAGCCAAATTTATCACAACACCTAAAATCCAGAGGGAAATGAGTAAAAAAATATACTCCATTTACAGCACTTATGCCTTCTCGCAAGAAAATGGAGTAACGAAGAATCTCTTATTAGTTTGAGTAAGTCTTAAAAAATTCATGTGGAACTACAATTTTGCCGATTCATTTAAAAATACACGCATTTGCCTAATGTTTCCACGGTGACAATTGTTATAGCTGGAAGACGCATTCACTAGTTACGTGCTACCGGAGTATGTTCTCTGCCTGTATTCTTCACTTTCAATGCAAAAACCACCAATGCCTAGGGCGAATGCGAAACGTCAGCTCAGTACTCAATAGCGAATGCATTAGACATATTTCAGTAGTTGCTGGCAGCCACTCATAGAATTATACACACTATTAACTGACAGAAAACACAGGACATCTTTATTGGAGAATAGTAAGCTTTTAAATTAATAAATTTGCAGATTTTTAAAATTTTGCGACTCCATCATAACTGCTGGGATGCTAACTGGATTAGCTAAACGCGCTATAGTTCAATGGAGGCATATATTATAAAAATAGAGGGGAAAGTTATTACAGTTGGAATAAATTAAAACTTGTAGAAGGTATTATGAATGACTTGCTGCTTATTGTAAGCATTTCGTTGGAGGCTTTTTATTTAAGTGGTATTAAACAAAATTACCGAGAGGATAGCTTAAGTCCATAACATATTTTAATGAGCATGCTATGCACTTTTTCTTCCCCATGTGTTTGGATAAGGGTTGAGCTTTTTAACCAAATATAGTAAAGTGCTATTCTGTGTTTAAATTATCTATTTGTAAAACCGTTGCCTGGTTGCTGACTTTACTGCATCTGTTGCAAAACCCATTCACTAAGAATCACAGTGGAATAAACTAAGTATCCGTAAAAATTTAATTTTAAAATATATTTTAATTGACCTTCTTCGCAGCCGTTTGGTCCTGTAGCATGGAGATCCGGCCTTTTGTAGACATCCTGCAGCTCTGATGTAGTATTTTGCAGTTTCTCCGACGACACTTTGGTCGAAAGGTCCATGGGAATGTCCTAAGGCAGTCACATTACTTCTTCCTTATTCATTTAAGGGAGAAAATATCAAGCATTTGCTTCATCAGTGACTATAGTACAATGCTCTAAGTAAAGGTGCTTCTTTGATTTTGCCGGGGGCAAAAAAAGGTTAAGTACCGTAATAAATAAAGTTATGGCTGACCTGGTTTGAACCTATTGTCGCATATTGTGGAATGAACTGGCAGTTCCCACAAACGACGGTAGAACGAACTGCGAATTGGGAAGGTGAACCACTGGTTTGCAATTGTTGTTGCTGTTGCTGCTGAACCGCCAGATTCGAAATGCATGCAACAGGGGAGAAGGTGTGTATGGGGTAGAGGGGAGTAAGGTGAGGTAAAAAAGCGCCCCCATTGGAGAACAGCGGACGCTGTGGCCGTGATTGGACTGGCGCAAAGTTGCCGGCCACGGTAGCCAGATCTGCGGTTGGCTGATTCCTTGCAACGGAAAAGGTAAGTGCAGTGGTTGAATAATGAGCACACGCTTTCGAGTCGTGTAAAAGTTGGATTAAATTAATCCATCACAATTTCCTCCTACACATAACAGATTTGCGCCTGATTTTTAAACCAGCTTCAGCAAAAAATCACAATAAAGTGCTATTCTCGTAATTATTTCATTTTTTCCACCAAATGGAACAGAATCCCCAATGCTTAATGAAATACCTGTAATTAGTTATAGTTTCTGAAAAATATTGAAGTGAAATGGAGAAAATTAAAAAAATTATACGCTTAAGTACAAATGTAGACTGCTAGCATAAAACCTATGGCTGTTACTCCTTTTAGTGTCTACACCTCTGAGTGCATCTCCTTTCATGCAGTTTATTTCGGTTGACGCATATAGCTTATGAAAAAGGTCATTTTTATTTTAACAAATATGTACAACAAGATGCTTCGCCTTATCAGGCAAGGACGAAGATGATATGGAATAATCAAATGAAAGATGTGTGTATGCATGAATTGCATGGCGAGCCCACCATAAGTAGCTCATTTATCGAAATAGGACTACAGTGAGGGAAAACTAGAATTGTGAATTTTTTAAATCGCAAATTTGAAACCGAGACTAAACTTATTTGGCCTTTCTGTATCTTGAGTTGACAAAACGAATCAAATGCCCAATTAAATTGAAGGATACTAGAACAAGGGAAAATTGCATATTTGTAGTGACTGCGAAACAGCGTTTGACTTGCAGGGTGCGAACAAACACCGGTATTGGTTTGCTCTGGGTATTTTGCGGCTCGGAGGTGGAACTTCCGAGCTGACTGCGATCACTCTGAGCAGCGCGATCCGGTGCCATGGAAGGGGTGCGTGACAGTTGGGCATTTTGGGCCTGTTTAATTTGATGGGCTTGTGCTACTGTAGTTTCCTGAGTTGGTCCCCTTTGGAATCCGGTGAGTGACGAGCCCCTCTCCCCCTGAGTTTTCTTTCAAAGGCATTACGAAATTTTAATATGTGTTGTCTATTCAGCGCTTATGGTTAAATGGCTTAGAAGCAGACTGACCACCTGCATCGCCAAGACTTCATCCACTTTGGCAGAAGCAGCCATTGCACTGAGCGAATTCTGTCGGACGGACATGGTAAATGGGACCCGATTTCCTTGAGGGGCCATACTTCTATGAATCGAGGTTGGAGCAGGCTGTACTGTTAAATAGGTAAAAATTCGCACTAAGAAAAGACGTTTTTGTGAGATTTAATGCTAATGAATACCATTCTAATGATGATAAAAGGCAACCCAAAGGAAATTTCATTTTGTTCCATTCAAATCTCATATACATCACTCCAAAGCAACAGCAACAAATAATCCCTGTTTGCACCCAAATCTCTTAAAGTTCTCCTACGATGGTTGCTAGGTGCCCGCTAATTTCGTAAATTTCTCCCGTAGCAATTAAAAGTTTCCGATATTTAAGGAAACCAAATTTCACTACTCTCAGTTCCAAAGGATAAGGTAGCAAGCTTACCCTCTCATGTTTGTCAAAATTAACAGAAACATGCAATTTTTGCCAAAAAATTCTCCCCTATAATTCGTTTCATTAAAACGACAAAACATTTTATGGCACAGTTTCGTTAATTTACTCCTCTGTAAGTAACAGACTATGCAACATTGAGTTGGTGTTTTACAATCCTTGCTGTCCAAACCTGTGATTTTATGACTCCACAAGCAAAATTACTTCGCTCTACCATAAACTTTCCTCAATACAAACTTATTCCAAGATATGTCTGGGAAGTATTTTGATTTGATTTTTTTGTGTAAAAGGAATAGAAAAGCAAAAAAAGTTTATCTGATAGTCTTACAAGTTGCATACCTTCCACGTGCTGACTGTTACAACGTTCCTTGGCCAAACACCCGTTGTTTGGAGATATCGAAGGTGCTTGCGGCTACAATTTGCAAAAATTTAAGTTGTAATTGGTTATGAGGTTATTTTTCACCAATACCGTGGCACAGTGACGCATTCTTGTACATAGTAGATGTATCTGGTGGAAAACTAACTAGTCTTTGAAGTTAATGCACGCATTGGATGGCAATGGAAGTTAGCAGCATTTGTAAAATACAAATATGTTGCACATTTATCTAGATTGCCTTGCTACATTAATCTGGTCATAATATTTAATTTCACTTCCCTAGGTCTGTTCAGTGGCACTTCGTCACCTTATTTGGTAGCACTTATAAAGCAGGTCAACGCCAAGGATATCAATTGCAGGAGCCAAAATAATACATAACGTACGCGGTAGGATTTTTTCAGAGGAACTTGCCAAGTCGGAGTAGGGAGGGGTCGTTTATCCGGTGTGCGTCTTTTGGCAATGCCATCAGGTTTTGCAAGATCTAAAATTGCGTAGGCTTGACACTAGCACAACCCTTAAATAGTGATGTCATCACGATGAAATAATGGCAGCAGGATGCAGGACTAGCGTTTTTTGCATCACCCTTTCTAACTGTGGGTAAGACAGAGATCCTAATGCTAAAGTGGAAAACTTAGAATATTAAACTAAAACAACAATCGAGGATTATAGCCATGCCAACTTTATCGCTTTGGCACAGTGACATAAGTTTTTAAATGTTTGATACTCAATAGGATTTCTGGTCCACCTTGGACTTGATACACAGTCTCACTTCACCTCAACCATCTTCCTAAACATATCTCGAGACCTACACGCATGAACTGTAATGCTGGACATACCTGTACATAATTTGCTATTTTTTGCCATTCAGCATGATCCTTTTCATTTTCTCTTAAAAACCATGTCATTGCGACTAAACCTGTACGACTTTACTGAACTGCAAGATGAATTACACCAGATCTCACCTCTTCTAACCTGTTCGGGAAGTGGGGAAGCTGCAAGAATCTTGACCCAGTCGCGGTATTGAAAGAGCTCCTTTAGGGCAGTCTCTAGGTTTTTGGCCGCACACGTCTTCATCATTACACAGATTTCATTCTCATTTGTCGCGGGAAGGGAAAGTCTTCTTTCATTGGGATCCTTATTAAGAGATAATATTTTACTTCTTATTAAAATAAAAGCTTGTGGAAACTGTGCATTCGTAAAAAAATGTGGGAATCATATATGCGCGTTTGACAGTTAAGAACAGATTACCCTAATGATAACAATAGAAACGCAAGCTTTACCTGAGCCAAGTTGGGAATTTTCATTTAAAATTTAAAGTTTACCCTTTCTAGTTTTGTGTTAGAATCGTTTTCATGAAAAAAAAACAGTTGGGGAAGGAGGCCGTTTGATCATGTGCCATCAAAATTACTACTTATTCATAAAAAGAGGGATTTGTGTAAAAACTTGCATTTTTATCCCTCTTTGTCTCATCTATGCGCGTAATATCCAGTATTATTGGGATTCGGTAGATGATTTCCTCCTTTATAATAAGCAAGTACCCGATGTCTGGCGGCTTTTTAGAGGAGGGCCATTCGTCTGGTAAACTCCACTTCATTCCATTACTTACAACCTACAAGGGAACACGGTTTTCAAATGAGACCTAGATTTGGTTAAGGTTGACCCACTTCGCAGGAATAATTAACAAATGCACCATTTGTGTACCGTTTGACTTTGGATGCTTCCTGTGTCAAATGAGTTACCCGGTCTTGGCGAAAAATTTCCTAGATAATAAATAGGCACGGTTTATGAACCTGCTTCCCATTTAATAAATTTAAGGATTGTCAGAAAAGGGGTCAAGAGCATTGCAATTTCTTAGAAAAGTATGCAATACGGTTTAACCTAGCATTAAATTGCTTTTTCTCGATCAGCTCAATAAGTATTATGCGTGTAATTACCGTCAGCAGAACGAGATCGAAGTCGTAAAGCACATGAACACCTAAACCAAGAAATACACATGTCATGTTGTCGGTGAATGAATACGACAGACACAGACTAGGCTTTTCTTGTTTCACGCAAAACCATTCCAGTAAATTTCCCAAAATGGTATACGAGATAAAAACAAGTGAGTAAACAATGGTGTTTTTTGAAGAAAAGCTATAATGACAGATTGTGATTACGTTAAGACATAATCCAAAGCGATTTTCCTCGATTGTCGATCCTATTTAACTTGGCTACCGGCACTGAAACCTGCTTTTAATTAGAATAAGCAAGTCTCATGAATGGAATCTCTTTATTTAAAAGGCCTCATGATCAGCGTTTGATTCAGAATTTACATTCATAATATACCTTTCTTTAATGCGTAGAACTTGGACACTTTTGAATTTACACGGGCCGAATGCGCTGAAATTTGTGGTTACGACATCTTTCGGACCCAGCAACGACTTCACTAAGCCCTAGAGGTTAGTCTTATCGCAATCGCAGCAGTGCCTATACTGGGTGAGCTTTTCGGAAAGGGCATAGACGGGATGTCGATTGATTTAAGCATATGCGTGCATTCACCACTGGCTTGGACAATCATGCTAAAAAATGAACCACCGAAATTACAGGTCAATTATGCTGGAAAATCTTAGTGGTGGGAGCGTATTTATGCGGTGACAGGGCTACTTGAATTGATAGCTATATTTGCTGAGCCAAGACAATGGCACTTTCTTTTACACACGCGCACAGACGTGCGCACACACACCCACATATAGATACTACTTAGTGGATGAATGAGCTTCGAGGCAATTGATTACGACTCACTTGTTTGATGCATCTTTGGAGCCGGTGGAGGCTGGCCTCCTAAGATTTTTTGTGCCTTCTTTTTCCTCTTTCTTCCCATTGGACGAGGATTTTGTTGATGCGATTCGACTATTGCACACTTCGCTCATTGCTTGTCCTTAGCAGACAGGGCTAGGTAACACCTATTAAAACAAGCCGGCGCACTGTTTATTTTGGCAACAATTGAGCAAGGAAATTCATGCACAATGCTTAAACGTTCTATTAGCGGATAAGCATTCGTTTCGTTTTGCCGCCTGCGACGTGGTACAGAAGCCTTTTGGTGCCTCAATTCAAGTGTCGCTAACTATTAATATGCTTATTATCAATATCACCTATTCAGAGCCATTTGGCTTTGTTCTTTTCTGTGAGCATTTCAATTCACTATTCGTTTTAAGATGTATGCATTAAATTTGCGATTTTGTCCATTTCAACACATAGAAGTAAGCATTTGTGATTGCATTCGCTTTTTACAGCAACAATGTGAGTTTAGTCTATGGCCTGGAAAATTCGCTTTGGATGAAAGGATGTTCCATAGTAACTCAGTGGAAGCTTTTGATGATAATGTGTACTGTATTTTCTGTAATTGAGTAGAATAACCATTCACATTCTTTCTGGGCACATTTTGCATCCATCATATCAGTTTTCAAATTCAAAGGCGCGTTTTAAAACGCTTATAAGTGAATTGAGTTGACCAAATAGCTGTCCATACTGACTGTAGAGTAGCTTCCAACGCTGCCATTCATCTTTAAGTCTGCGAACAAACCCATCGAGGAAGGCATTGACAACACGCGAAATCAATTCTGCATGAATTAAAGATCCCATGCCTTTGATTTGCTAGATCGGGTGCGCGAATATTCCCCCCTTACCGGCTTTTTTCCAACTAGTCATAAACGTTCTTGGAAGAGTTTCCATAAATAAACGGGTGATAGTACTTACTATATTTATCAGATAAAGTAAAAGGTTATACCGCTGTATAAACTGCAATGAATATATTTCTCAATGTGTACTGGTTAATTGACATTATAAGGGGCTGTACACCGAAAAGGGAGTAGGGGTTTGCCCCTGCTTGCAATCCTAACAGGGAACCGCTCAATTGATCAATGTTTTGAATTATTTGTTGGTGTTAAACGATGTATTGCTATCAAAGATGGATAATAACATAAGCCGTGGTTCCGAGTTCTACACAAAGAGAAACGCCTTCATGCAAAGTAGCAGCAGCTTCCATCATGCAAGGTAACTTCAGAAAATCCATTGAAAGCTCCATTTATAATACAGCCGCCCCAAGCTTCAAAATTGAAGTTGTATTAAAATATGGGTGCCGTGTCGAACTAAGCCCATACCTATTGGAATTAGTGTGAATGCGTCTTGAGGACAGAAAACGCTTTTCCACGGTATTGATACATTCGGGGTAGATTTGGTCTAGCTACTAATCTTTTCAGGGGCTGAAAACTCGCTGTCCACTTAAAAAATTATCAAACAGCCTATTACAGTCTGTCTTTTTTGGCGCTTTTGCAACGCCAAAATTTTAGGCTGAACGGAGCAGCCTAGAATAGTTGCATAAACAAATGGAAATAATGGAATGACTTACTATTTTTAGGCGCGTAAGAACAGGATCGCAAACCAATGCCGAATGGAAGGTAAGAAAAGCACTCCATCTAAACACATTTCACAACCTTCGAGACTGTTAGTGCAAATATCGACCTATGGCATGCAAACGGAAGCCATACGAGCTAACCAATTACCTGCCGGCGAGTAAACAAACACACACACACACACACACACACACACTCCATTTTCAAATGAGACAGTGTGTATGTATGTATGCATGTATGTATGTGCGTGCGTGCATAAGTTTACAAATGTAGCCTGCCAAATCCGGTGGATTTCAAACAACTGCATTAAGCCGAGTATAGTTGTATCAATATCACATGCACACCTCGTCCAAATGTTTAAATAAATGAACAGGTATATTTAAACATCAAAATTATATCCTACTTTTATCTCATCAGGTGAATAAAGTGCTTGCTTGCGTGTGCCTGCAATGCATTTTTGAATTACCGCATGTTATTTCTTTTAGGTAGTCGTTCGAAGTCGTAACGATCCACACGCTATTGGGTGGTTAAGCCTATCACACGTCAATGTAAAAAAAATTAGGTTTCCTTTCGCCATAGGCGTGTGCCTGGTCTACCGCCGAAAAAAAGGAATAAATTTGGCTTCACATCAAGGAGTTTGGAGATGAATGGGTGCGTTGCCGATTGTGTGGTTACTTGCAATCTCCATGATAGCCATATAATGATAATTTCCTTGGCAGCAGACGATCAACAGTCAAGTTCTTATTAGTGACCCAAAGCTAATCTAATTATAGTCACTACTTGCTGTTCTGAAATAGACTGAGCGAAATGGCAAATAGCAAACCTTTTGCCGGAGGCTTACGCTCTTTACAAAAGTGAAGTAAATTTAATTATGTGCACTCTGTTAGAATCTCGAATGCATATGCACAGAGCAGTGTAATGCCTTGATATTCTGTTTAACTCGGTGTTTGGTTAAGCGGGTGTCGAACTTTCAACAGAAAGTCACTCCACTCGATGGCGCAGTCTCTGAGCTATGCCAGCAGCCTGTCAGTCCTTCTGTGCGTCAATAGTGCAATCCCCATTATGCTGCGGTGGCTTTCTTTGGTTTCAGAAATGAATCTGGTTCTGCATTGGCTGCGGGATCAACAGCCCTAAAATTATATTGCTAAATGCCAAATTCTAACACGGCACCTGTAGCTAATGGGGAGACCTGTGACGACAGCCGAAGGAAGGGTTGATAATGATACCTAACTTTGGCCATCGCATTAGTCTCACGGTCTGCGGAAACGATATCACCGAATGAACGATAGAGAAAAGTAGTCACAGAGATGTCATGGCACTCGTATTCAGATGTTAATCAAATAAACAACACGCGATGCCAAATCTACTCTTCCACCAGCCAAATATTACCAAAGTGAATGCATGATTAGACAATACTAAAGTGAGAACAAATTGGCAGTGTTGAGTCAACGAAAAATATTATTCTAATCAACCTACTCGAAAACCTCATCTCTCATTAGAAGTGCTCTTATTTCTAGGGATTTGAAACCGCGATGGCCTTGTCGCGGAGCATCGTCCAGGCTAAGGTAGTGTGAGGAGAGGGCATTCACTTTCCTTCTGCAACTCCCAAACAGGATGAAACCCCAAAGCCAGTAGAATTGTCGAAATGCTTCGGTTATGCAGAAGTTAAGTACATTCTCAGTTGTACGTGAATTCGATGACTAAGAAAGCTAATTTGGGAATTTTGCTTCTTAAAGTATCGATTGAGTAGGGATGGACTTTGCTGATATCGATGCTTAGTGCTTCAGCAATTCGCTTAGCTCTATGTATCGTAAGGCGGACGCTTAAGTCCCTGCACGCTTCGGCTCTCCATGGCAGCAAGACCGCCGCGACATGTCAGCAGCTCATCGGTCCTTCTGCACATTAGTTGTAGCACTCTGAGACTACTTCAAGCTCAAAAGAAGAGATAATACCGGAGCAAATACATAAGATTGACATATGTTTGAACTAGGAGCCACTATTATGGCATGAAGGCCATACTACCATGATTTCATGAAATTTAAGAAAAAAGTGAATAATCGCGGCATAACTAATGGTAATTATTGGCAGGCAAATGGTAAAAAAGGCTTTCCTAAAACAGTTAATGCACACAGCAAATCATTAGTTGTTTGCTATATAGTTTTATAAAAGTCATTGTGCCGAAATCGGCACAGTCTTATTATTTATTTTAGCAAAAATCAAAATTAGCCGGCGAAGTCAGAACGTGAAGGTACTCCATCGAAGTAGAAAACGAGTGTTGCATGGTGTGATTTATTTGACTGTCGATTTCGGTTGCAGTCATTCGAATGACCATATCGTCCTATCCAGACCACAACAACAACTACAGTTCCTTCTTAATTGCTAAATATATGCATTCTTTCTCAACTATTGCGATCTCTTTTAGCTTTCAGGAAAGTTCGAAGACGTCACAGTAAGGTTGTGCCAAAATTAGCAAAGCGCGGACAATGATTATTCTAGTTAAATAAATGCGAAATGGAACCTCTTATCAAAAACCCAGTCAGCTAAAGGTTAGCAGACTTACATATGACGATGAAATACCTAAGTCTAACTTATTACAGAAGAAAACGTTAAGCACTCTTTGGAAAAGCGCTAAAATATGAGTAAATAAAGCCGCTAACGCGATTGGGGCCGATTATGCAATCACAGTTTCATCCTAGGGTGTCTCAAAGCATATTAACTAATTCCTAATTTTAATGATAACCATTATTTTAAATAAATCTAACACAGAAATTCGGCTAGTCGCATTTCGTAATATTCCACGTTTTAACAAACCAGGAATTGGTAAGTCATAGAATGTGCATCGTTTACAACATCAACAACTATTTTTACTACATCTAAAGACACAAATTTACACAAAAAATTTTTGATAATAGCTTGATTGTAAATACTTATCTGATATTTGTTTTAATGAAGCAGAAACTAAGCTGCATAGCTATTCAATGCGGAGGCTGTTTAACTTTAATTGAAGGTCGGTAGGATTGTTAATGCCTGAGCTTGGACAATTTTTGGATTGAAACTGACACCGAAATAATGACAAGCCTTTACTTTGACAGTCAAATAAAAATACGCTATTAGAATAGGTGAGGTATAAGTAACTGTGGATTAGAGGATTTTGGAAGGGTAAAGCAGTCCGACTTTTTTATTTTTTATCATAAAGGAATGAGATCCGCTTAAAGTAATACCATAAAAGATTTAGATTTGCAAGTCTTGACAAACATGAAATTTTAAAATGGTTTTTAGATGAGGCCCAGCAAACAGAAATCGGTTCTCTCGAGTGTTCCGTCTACTTTTGGTAGAAATGGTGTGGGCGATACTGGCGCTCTCAGCGAAGACCAACAGTCAGCTATGAATTTATTCAGGGTAATTACTGCTCACTTTTAATTTGTAAAAGATTCAAACAAGGAAATCGAATGAAATTTACCTTAGAGGACACCCAGAAATCTCATATATGGTGAATGCGTTTATGCGGTACATGTTTTTTAATTATACATTTACACTTACAGAGAGGTTCTCGAACAGCAACCAGATGATATAAGGGAATACGCTGCAGGTTATTCGTTTGGGTTTCTCATAATCAGATAAAGATTTCTTCACAGACCCTAACTTGAAGCAAAAGATCAAAGCGACACAAAAGGAGAATATCATGGAGACACGAATATGTCACATAGCAAAAAATTTGGGGCAAGGGTCCGACTGATTTGGCTGTCAAAATAATTTGTCTTAAGTTCGACCTCTACTTTAAATTAAAATGTGCGCACAAGCTATAGCTCTTTAAATAATTAATTATCTATGCAATAGCAGTATGCTATGTTTGCATTAATAGAAGCTCTTAGTTAGTTCTTTTGAATTCCAATGTGGGTGTTATCATTTGAGTTATGAGGGATCTTTAAGCGGATTATTTGTTGGTAGAATTCTATCATGCATTCTTTTAACAACAAAAATGAGTCCCAACTGTGTTAGTTTAAAAAGGTATCCTTTGCACTATAATATGGATTAATCAAGGTGGAAAGGATTTCTTCGTGTTGAGCTGAAATTATTGGGCCACTGACTTGCATCTATCGTTTGCATTTTAACAAATATACTATTCGATGTACTTCGTGAAAGCTACACTCGTCTAATTTGATCAAAATATGATCAAATTAAATGTAAAATAAGCTGGCTGCAAATGCCAATAGATCAAGACACCTTTGGCACTTAAAGTTTGGCTTGCGATTTTAAGAATTAACAGTTATATATCATATTGCAATATTCCACAGTCCTTGTATTTACCTAGAAACTTTTCACATTGCAATCATTTATAGTGACTTTTGGCACTTTTGAAGTGAGAAACACGTAGTCGATAGGAGCGAAAACCCAGGTACCAGTAAGAAAACGATTTCTGCTAGTAGCACTTCATTGAATCAAAAACGATTGTTAAAATCAGTATTTCAAGAGAATAAACAAAGATTCATTAAATGCATTGGAGAAGTGCCTACAAAATATTACTTTGGATTACTGTGGGTTACTTGTGTAACTTCAAAGTTGCGACTTTTCTTTGTTTGAACTCTGTCAACTTTACAGCAGCAGTTTCCCTGTATTCTAGAGCACATTTGCTTGAGCCGGTTGCGAAAGAATTTGAAAAAAAAGATGTATGTGTATCCGTGACAGGCATATTGAATGTCCTTAGTAGAGTTGAAGAGACGACTCAGCTCAGCGACTACACTGGACTCGCAGCGAGGCGTTGTGGAGTCGTGGCCTGCGCGAACGCAAATTGTAACGGTGAAGGGAAGGGTGCAGGCGAAGGAAATAAAGGATATGAGGAGATATGTAATAACTCTCCTCATCTCCGTCCTGTTGTCTCCTTGATCACTGATGGTGGGTTGCGCCTTTCTGCGTATGCTCTGGACAGCAAAAAGATTCTTCCGTCGGCGCAAAAATTTAACCATTTGCCCGATGATGATGCAATTAATGATTACGAGTAAAAAGGTTGGAATGAGAAAGGTGACGAGCGTCACGTTCACCTTTGCGTAGTACCCTGCTCCTTTGTACATCTTGAATGTGCAAACTACCGTCTTACTGACATCTAAAATGAAGCAATTTATAACTATACACTGCAAATATTCTTGCACTTTGTTAAGCTGCAACAAGCAAGGGCATATTTTCAATAATCATGAATTAATTTTAGCCCACTACTACCAACTGTTTGGTTTGGATTTCAGTAAAATCTCATTTCAAATTCAACTTTTATCATCTGCTCCGTTCTGGGCATTTGATTTCTCTTGTGCTTGTCGCAAAACTGGTAAAAGCATTCGAGAACATATAAGTGCTACTTATTTACTTATGTCAATGTATTATTTATGGACAAGTAGACTAAGAAAGACGTCATTGGTTGTTTTTATTCCTTCGTGTTCAAAAATACTCAAATTGGCTTTAATAATTTTTCGGAGCTAGGATTCTGCAGTTCGAGGGCTAAATATATTGCATTTATTGCGCAACCATGTATGCAAATAGCTTGCAGGCTAACAACTTGTGCCGGCCCTACGATAGCTCACCCATCCAGATGGATTGACATGATTAGCTTATCCCAAAGTGTTTTAAAGAGCTCCCTTTGATTTGAATCCATAGGCGATCTACGCCATGCTTGCCATCCTTCCCTTTGCAATTGGGCTGCAATTTTTTGAAAGCAGGGGTTTTTATTAAAAATCTGTGGGCAATTTATTCGAAGAGGTAATGAAGCCCTAAGTGCTTTTTTATGTATCCTTCCAAAATTTTTTGCATTTTGACCATTTTTACCTGTTACGGGAATAGATTGGGGTAAATGGCACTAACAAACGGCGTTGGAGCAGTCGATATTAAGTACCCATCAAAACGAGAACTTTATATTTACATCGCAGGATGAAGTTTAGTAATTCTGTGGTAATGAAAGGTTAATGACATCACTTAAAGAAGGCACCGACTATATGCATTGGTGGTGAATCGATGTTCTTTTTTAAATATTGGAGATCTTAACTTTCCTTTACTAAATGGCAAACAAAGCTTGTCATAATATGCAAAAAAAGCTAGCATAATTGCTGCGCTATGAAATAGGGACCATTTAGTAACGGTTTAGGTTGGCCTTCATCCCTTGTATTTCCCCCTTTTGGTGTCGCCTTAGGGAAATGATGGTAAATTTTATCACCACAAAGCCATTTGGACATCCATTATAGAGTGAAATGCTCTACAGTCTTAAACACTAGTGAGCTTGACCTGAATGTATGTTTTTTTTATATTCATTTTATTAACTTTTAGAACGCCAATTAAACTTTATAACTTAAAAAACCCCTGTCTCTCAAAATTGCAGCACGTTTAAGTTACTAGCATCGATATTTACGGTTTAACTATGGTTTTTCATTTTAAAGTCAATGATGGTAAAAAATACTACGAGAATTTGTCTTTGTCAACGCGTTATATGGCATTTAGCATCATACGTTCTAAGTAACTTCGTTAGCACTACAGAAATGCATTTCCATTGGAAATTACTTTTGGCGTGCTACGCAAGGCGCACAGACATAATGTATATTTGTAGACGGATGTAATCTTCGACATAGCCAGTTAGAACATATTATGTATTCCTCCACTTTCCAGCCACCCACTGACCACAGGCCACTTTGCTGAGGGATGTTACAACATGGCATTGTCCAGAGACTAATTCTCGTTGGTGTTTTGCAAGCTAGAATGCCCTCTAGGGGTGAACCAGTAGATTTCTTAATTACACCTTTGAATCACTCCTTGAAACAGGGACCGCTAAAAGGAGGCCATTACCTATTGAAGAGAATAGAATGAGTATATTTTTACTCCCAATATAAGTTCGACTCAACTGATTATTCAATAGAATTTCAAAAAAACTTTTACTTCTAAAAAGTCTTAATTCTCACTACATTGATGGCCTTCACAAACACTTTTCCGACATATGCTGAATGACTTCGCATAAAAACCAGCGAAACGCACTCGCGTGAAGCTTTTATTTATTGTTTGGTTGTGGTCAGGAAATATGTCCCTATTTTTGTTAAAATTGGACATTTTCTTGGTAAATTCAAAGTTAGCCGAATTTAATGGCCTTGGGAATATGATGTTGGAATATTTTGGAGTATTTTGTTTCAGAAATACGTATTAGTGACAATGCGTTTGTCTAACCAAAGTTTACCGAGTCTCAGTTATAATTATGCAACAATAATCATGTAGTAATGACCTTCCAAGAAGGAGCATATTCATTTCCACTGAGTATAATAAAGCCATAGTGGCAAGCTGGGTTTGACCAAGAAATAATGAGTCTAAAGGAAATGTTTTAATGCATGTTAAATAATACTTCTTAGGGTAATTCTCAAGTTATGCCAGACCATAGGAATTCTCACCACGAAAATTATCCATGTTATGACTAATAAAATTGCGGTTTTTGGGCTATTGACTACACAAGTCCCTTTTTTAGCTTCTCTGCTTCTTACACCTCAACAAAGCAATTACCAGACTCTAGACTACCTGGGCCGCACAAAATTAAAAGGAATTTAGATCCTACAAATTTTGATGCCTAAGTGCGTTTGATTCATCTACTTCTAAAGGAATTCTCGTTAATAGCATTGGATTGGTATGTTGATCTCGATCCCTTTCAAGTTGGTAATGCTCCACAATGGGTCCCTTGTGCGCATAGTATCAAAGGTTGTTTATTTAGGTAGCCATACAACTCTAGGCATTCACGCTTCAATGGGCTTGTTTTCCTCATGTTTGATTGTAACCAAAGAAATGTACTCAATGAAAATCAAGGAGGCCTTTATACCGCTGCAAAAGATGCTAGTAATGCAGAAGAAAAAGTGGCTTAGTAGGGAATGCTTCCTTATGTTCTCCTTTAAGTTGGGCCTAAAAATTAGGCGCTGGTAGACAGAAATTGCAGGTGTCACACCTCCAGGGAAATCAAGTGGCCAGTGAAAAAAAGGGCGAATTTTCCTTTGATAAGAAAATAAGAACAGCCACTAAGGCAATTGATGCCATGAGCTTTGGATATAATTGCCGGTGATTCTGATAACATTAAGTAGTATTCCTCTAGGTTGTGGTAACGAATCTTAATCATATTGCTGTACTACAATCACAATCAGGCTTAATTCGGCTTACTTTTTGATACTTCTGGAAGCAATACTTCCGTTGCTGGTTGATTTTCGTATTTTAATTCAGAGCCTGCAGCGATGGGAGCACTAAGTGCAGCGCCGACCACCACGATTCCGAAGTATATCAGTATAGTGCCGCCTATGTAGCGGTCTCGCTGAAAGCGGTGAGGAAGGCCGATGGAGAGCACTCTGTCTATTCCAAAAGCAAGCATTATGTATGCTGCTACAAAGCTGCTCCATGATTCAGCGAACTCGAAAAATTGGCAGGCTGCTAGGGAGGCGGTGTCGACTTTGATGCGAATATTACCGTTGGAGAAGTAATAGAGTCCACGGCCCAGGAAGTCATCAATGAATGCATTGAGTAGGAGAATGATGGATTCGAAGATGCTCAGAGCAATTGGATAGAGATTATAACGAGTAAGGGGTTTGTTTGTCAAAAAGAGGTAGAATACCATCAGATTGGCGGCGACACCAACCACAAAAAGTAAGGGAGAGACGAAGAAACGGACGCATGCTACTAACGTGAATAGAGTTTTCACTACATCAGAGCAGTCTACCATGCTAATGGGAATGCCTTTTCTTAAAGAAATTAAAATTTAAGATTCAAACCCCATTGACTGCTGACCTTAAATGCATTTAGGGATTGGATGTTTTCGAGGCGGCTCGTGTATGGTCCGGCATCCCAACTTGCCAATAAGAATTCGCAGCCGCATGCTGGGCACCGTTATGGCTTTTCATATCTTTAAGTGATTTATTAAATTGGGCACTTAGCTAGTCGGAGTCTTCAGATTTTATTCGTTTCCTCTTGCAATATTATTCAACTATTCTGATAAGAATAGCCACATTTTGCCGTTCCATAAAACCACAAGATTTCTTTAAAAAGAGCGATGAACTGCTTTCCACTCTAATTGAATTCATTCGCTTCTTCTGGTATGGTAATAATGATACAATAATTTCGCCTTCAGAGTGAGATTCAGCGCATATTTTCAATTCCTTACGGTAGATTTCCGTTAACGCCATGAATTACTGCGTGCATGTTTGTCTTACTGCTTTGTTTTTTTACGAGTTTATACCACTGAATTGTTAGATGCCGGTGTTTTAATGATTTAATCTTACAAAGAATTGCCCATTCTACAAGTATGAAAAAGTTGTGTTATAATACTTTGGTTGTTCAGTTGCGGTCACCTGAGTGGCCATATTGTCCTATTCGGCCGAGGCCGGCCTTTGGACCGTGCCACATGCCCCGAATCTTCTGGTTGTTTAATTCTGCCCTAGTGTTATTCCTTCTTTTGCCTTCAAGGAAGTCACGGGACGCTAAAATAAAATCCCAATAGTTGCAGCCGAAAACTACATCACAGTGGAATACATTTTTATTAGTAATGAAAGATTTGGCTTCGATAGGTCGGGAACAACATGGTTACTGCTTTATGGCATTTTACATCACATTATAGATGAAGGGTTTGCACTATCAAATATTTGACGGTAGTGCATCATTTACAATTCACTCCATTTTAATAAGTTATCACGTCCAATTTTAGATAAAATTATTTACTAAATTAACGCTTTGTAATTAATGGAAATGACGGGGAAGGTTATATAGGTGATTCAAGTCACACTTTAAGGTACATTTCTAACAACCAGGGTTGGAAGTTACTTTTACAGGGTTGTTTTCTTCGGCCTATATCACCCTTCATGCAGTCTGCTGCTCCTTTATTTATAAAGTTTCAAATGCAATGCAACCAAATAACAGAAGGAAAGGTTTACTTTCTGTTAAATGTCTCGGTTTTTGTACTAGGTACAATTGTTCCTCGAACATTTTGCGCGTTTTGCAGCATGCACAGCTATTCATTGTGCAATTTCAACTAATCTAGAGCACCACCACACATGAGAATCAATCTACAGCAGGACTTCTTTTAAGTGAGTGGGAGGTGTAGTGGGAATTGAGTAGAATTGAGGAAAAGTAAAAAACACTAAGTACTGCTTACACTGTAGGCGTGCATTCTTGCGGTAGAACATATGAAAACGCATAATAGCTTTGCAATATAAGTGGCATAGCTCTTAACTGGATGCTAAAATCTATCATCTTCTTCCAAAAATGTCCCAAAAACCGCCTTAATTAGGGTGAATTTTGTATTATTTGCGTGCAATTATGGTATTCATAAAGATTTTTAAAGTGTGCTTCTATACCTCAGCTCAATATGGTAATGTCGAGGTGCCCACCGGTGTTTTCAATGGTAATTTTATTAACGCACCAATAGTAAAGTGGTACTCATCTCACCCCTTTTATGGCTGATTTGTTTCACCGGACTTTTAATTTGCTTTGGGCCAGGACAAAACGTGTTACTATTAATCTTGACTAAGGACAAAATCAGCCTAGAATTGAACAAATGGTTTAGTTAAGTGGAGTATCTAAAAGAGGGAACTTTTTGACTTCCCCAACATAGGTAATTACCTCAAATTGTACCGAAATTAACTGCTAGACTGAAGTGACTTAAAGCACCGCAGCAGTTTGTCTTATTCTGTGCGGCGCATTTCCACTAGCCTTCCCCGGGGAGAAAATTCGCTCATTATTGTTCCAGCAACTGCTTTGAGTGATGTAGCCTTTAACGTATGTGCACCTCAACTTTAACAAAAAAGTGTGGGAAAAGTGGGCGAAATTAAGTACCTTTTTCATGAAGGAGTAAGTTTACTGCTGCGTGTGTTTCAACACCGTGCACCTTGCAGACTACTACGCATTCTTATTTAAGAAGAAGTTAGTTCTTAATGGGCTTTAATAATCTCATTTTTTAAAGTGACTTGGAGATAGACCACTTTACTACCTATTCGTTAACCGAGATCCTTTTCACTTTGGTCTCTTAAACGATTTTTTACTGATTTGTGAAGCTGTCGGTGATTGGCAAGTTAGTAAACCACAATGGACTCCGTGAGACTATTTCGTTTCCAGTTACTTGTACGCAGCAAATCATCCCATGTCTTAAATTTTCTACCCATGCCAATTCTTTATTACTTTTCTTAAAATTAATACCCATCAGTGTCCAGGTTTTTAGCGCGTGACCTCCCTTTCAGCTTAATTAGCCCAAAGTGTGTCGAAAAATGACCTGAATCTTATCACTGTCATCATTGGGCGTAGTCCACAAATGTACTTTGTCCAACCCAATGTCCCTTGCTGCTTTCTCAAAATACCTGTTAAGCGCATCAGGGTTCAAAGGTAAAACCAACTTAATCTGGTTGACAACTCTCGAAATATTTCCACATTTGTCTTCGGCATTTATGAGTAAATCTTCCCAGATGTGCTTGGTGTTTGGACTCCCGTCAAATTTACTTACAAGTGATAACTTGTCTCTCCTCCCTTTCCCCCGCCAAACGCTTCACCTTACACTAAAACGTCGATTATTTCAAGCAGCGATCACAGCTATTCGTTTGGGCCTATCCTATCGGTGTTCCTCCTATTGCAATCACTACCCTCCCTTGACTAATGATTACTACAGATTCTTAGAGTGTAATAACCAACAGACATTGCACATTTATATAATCTGGAAGGAAAGCATTAACAAAACTAGTTTGGCGTTTATTGCTTGTCCCATTCCATTTCAGTTCCACTAGAACGTGGTTAGTTTGTTTTTCATGAGAACCTTTTTGGTAACTAACTTCATTTACTTCCGCTCTAAAGTACAATTCTGCAGCACTATTAGTGATAGGCTGCGGAGGAGTAAGCTAGTAATAACAGTAAAGACTGATAAATAGTAATTCACATAAGTTAAAATGCAGGTACAATTTTTCCTTTATTGTTAATAATGATTGCTTTCTTGTAGCAAAACTCCCGTGACGCATTTGTTGCCCTATTGAAAGTGCCGCTAACGAGATGGGAATGAAAACAGTTACTTTACATGAAAGATTCAGCTACATTTTTTGGTACCAACGGTGTAATTCCTTTAACACGTGCGGTCTCCATTGCAATGCACGACGTGGCGTAATTTATTAGCTTAAAGGTCAGACTTGTATAACACCCTCGATGCACAACGATCGGAAGTTCATGACACTGTTATGCCCCTTATCTGGCAGCATTTTTGTAGTCACTTTTGCCATGCACTAGGCCATCATCAACGTTTTATACTAATCTTCAAAAGATCCTAATTTGAAGTTTGATGGTAATATGCGCAATTAGGCCCTAATCTAGAAAATCCACATGCCCTTTGACATCTCTGCCAAGTGATTTCAGCAGTATGCCGTAGCGTTGTCTATTTTATCGTAGGATAGTCAAAAGTGGCATAAATAGCAGAGTCTAAAATTTCGACTCTTAGAAGAGGCGCCAAATATTTTAAGCTATATAAGATCCGTTGCCGCCAAATTTTGCCATGACATTTGATATGTGGAGGTATTGGGCATCCGGAGTTCGGTTTCTTTGGATGTAGGACATGTGCGGTGTAAGTAGAGCTGTGTCTTCCTCTCGTGGTAGGAGACCTTGCCTGATATCTGTTTTGTATCAGTGTTTAGGGGTCACAGGTTGCGGCCCCAAACCGTTAATAAACTAAAACGGGCAGTTCATCGCCTCAAAATGTTAAGCCAAATTTAAAGGCAGATCAAATGCTATGACAAGTTTAATTGTGGATATTAAAGACTGATGGACTCTAATGTTGTTAACCCCAAGAGTGTAAATTTTACAGGCATAAGTTTGATGAGTAGCGTGTGTTGTATGGATGAACTATCCTTTTTTACAGCATCCTTATTGCGAAGCAACTTTGTTGAAAGTAGGTCCAATGGAAACACATACTTAATGCCCCGATTGCGTTTTAAGTCTCTGGTTGCTCTATTAAACGCTATTGCCTCACAGCGATCCTTGTTGTCTTAAGTTATTTTGCATTTAAGGTATAAGCGCTTCAAAATATGCAAATGAGTAAGCGTTCCAAATTACTAGCAAGGAATAATTCCACGCTATCCTAAATGCAGCATTACCATTAGCATGTAAGACACAATTTCATCCAGGTTCCAAAAAAATATACCTAGTTGTCAATAATAGAACCATTATCCCTACATTAGACGACTTTGTTGCATTCCGGCGAAAAATAAGACGAAGCCTTACCATTAAACACTACTTCAAACAAAGAGCGGAACTGTTCATTGCTCATGAAAGTGATTTGCCGCAGTCGCGTGATGGAGTGTCACAGATTGTAGAAATTTGCAAGATGCCATTCTTGTCTATCTTATAGGGCATAGATTCGCTCCAGCCTGGTAGGAATATACTTTATTGCGTCCACTCCGAATAGCCTCATATTCTGAATGCGTGTGAGATCCCATATGAATTAGGCATAATTTGAGTCTGTCTGCTTTGCTAACCGAGGTTACCTCAGTACTAACTCCCTGTAAGCTGCTGTTACAATCCATAAGATGTCTGAATTAATTGCAGTCACAGTTTAATGGCAGTTTCAGCTGCACTGATTCTGGTGAGCTACTGCTCAAAAATCAAGAGAATACTTTCCGCGTTAAGGTGTCGATAACTTCCATTCGATGGCGGTTAATGGGAATAATGAAGCGTTTCTTCTACACCCTCATTGATCAGAAGGTTAAACAAAGATGAGTAAATCATCTCTAGGCATCACATAATTAACACGCAACAATTAGCTTTAGGGTACTGCAGTTTTTCCTACTCCACTTATGTTAAGTTATAGGCTCTCTATTTTAGACTTTTTGCTGAATGACTAACTCATTTGTGATGGGTGTTGCCTTCACACTTCAAAAATTATCGAAAGAATGGATTGTTAACTATCCCCGAACCATCTACTCGATACCGACTATACACGTCTAAGGCGCACGCTACTTCATAACTCTAGAAGTCTACGCTTTCCATGTGTGAGGCACATTACAGACTGAATCATTCACCATGAATTTATTGAGGAATATCTTGGAAAAGTAGCAAGACTATTCAGTCGGTCAGGAGATAGTCGTATTCTTGAAAGGCAACGTTAGAGCGCATATAGTGAACTCGTAGTGTAGGAATGTAGTTTGGGAATGAATTAGAGGTAGGAAAGGGGTGGCTAGGATCGAGCATCGTGCACTTTAAGACAAAGCATTTTACAGGCGTAACTTCCATACAAGAGAGGCTAACGTTTACCGAAGTAGTGTGAAATGAACGACGTCTAAAATCATTTAGGATTTCGGAAAAGAGCCTAAAATTAATTCACAGCTTAGACCATTAACACATCCATCCTGGTGTAGGCCCATTGAAGAATCTAGTACAAAATTCACAATCAACTTACCAGCTCAGAGCGCTGCATTCTCATTTAGCGGTAGTAAACAAACTCCTTGCTTGTTCTTTAACTTACTCCTTGGGTTCCGCTTCCAGCCACGAAAGTGTAAGTTTTAGTTTGAAAAACTGGCTACACCAATGCTGTATGTAACAGTAGAGATTTCTACCTCTGTTGTAGTTTTGTTTAAAGATGGAAAATCGGTTAATACGGGATTCTGCTTTATAATATTTGCCCAATTTTCAATCCAAAAGTCTAACTTTGCATACATATATTGCGTTATTTTTTTGTATAACCACTACAAAAATAAGCATATTAAATTCAAACGAGTAAGATTAATCCCTTATGCTTTATGGTCCACATGAGACACTTGTTTCTAGTCCCTAGGCTCAAATTTCACTCCACCTTGTACTTTTGATTGATGCATGTGCAGAATCTGTTGAAGATTGGAAGGCCTCCACGCTGACCCTGTCCGCCGAGCATCCTAGGACATATCGCCTTCATTAGGTCATGGAATTTTAAAAGGGCGTTGGTCGGTCACTTAAATTTAATGCCAACATTTCAGCAATCGGGATGGATCATATTAAGGCGTCCCTATGATGTTCATCAACTACCATTAAAATGGGGTTCGCTGTAGTTGTAGCTAGTTTTGTTCCAGGGTAAAGGCCTATATCACCATGTCGATTTGAATTTTGATAATTATTTCTATTTCTCTTCTTTCTGCCATTTTGCATGCATCCTCAAATGACGGTTCATTGGGATCGGTAAAGTGAGTGATAGAATATGAAGGTTTGACGCACAACTTTTGTGACTACGAATCATGTCTGGCAGTGAAAGGCTGGTCTTATGTAAAAAAATAATGCAAACTGCAATTGCGTGAGGTCAATTTTAGTTTAGCTAACAAGTAAAATTTTAGAATGTAATCATCTTAACGCTTTTTAAAAACAGTTTCGTTTTTGGCAAAATTTTCTTGAGTGAACTTTACAAAGGTCTTATGCTACCTCAAATTATTCGCATTCCCAAGCTAAGCCCACTTTTCCAGAGAAGAAAAATAATCTTTTGACTTATAATGAATATTTTCCAATTTTGTGCAACCAACCGACTCCGTACTAATTCTGCTTACTCAGTCCTGGTTGTGCGATGTAGGAAGCCAAAAAAAAAGAAGCCAAAGAAGGCACGAATTTTTATCTAAGACAATTGCTGACAATGTGATTCAAGTCTGACAGCAACGAAGCAAAATAACTACATGTCTTAATAAAAAATGCCTCCAACTGCGTTGCAGTCGTGCATTCAATAAGAGGTAGTGTGTAAAAGGTGCATCAGCGTCTTTGGGCACGGGTTAAACCCAAACCGAAAGTGCTCGAAACCGCAAAGGAGACTCAACTTATGTGTGCCAAATTTTTCAAACAGGCATTGCATTTAGTTGAGAATCATACCCTCAGACGAGTAGTTCCGAATGCCTAGTTAAGCAAAGCGTCCTTCTAAGCACTAACCAACCGCCCAAAAGCGGATCAAAATGCACCTCTTTAATGGCAGTTCGGTAAAGTTGCCCTCACTGGGTTACCTTTTGGGATTACTTCCGTGGTTAGACCGTTTTTCAAGTGTTCACGCACTTACCTCAGGCATTTAATTAACCCCATATGAGCAACGATACCCAATCAAATCCGCCGGTTATTTCGTTTGTTTAAATCCCAACGCTGGCTCTAATCAGGCCAGAAAGTCATGCGCTTTTCGGACACTAGATTATTACTTGAGCTAAAATTCTAACTTAGCAGAGGGATGTGTCCATTAAGGAGAAGGGTTTTAGAACAAGCTTCTATGGTATATCAGAGAGGTAGATCGCAATTTTATATGGAAATATATTTCGCACAGATTGCACACTCTGCAATTAACATTAAAAGTAATACAAACAAATGATTTGGTTGAGTTCATTGAGTGCATACCATCGTATCACATCTCATATGCCTTGGTTTTCGCTAAAATTGTAGACCACTACAGAGGCACTTTTATTTATGTGAGCAAAAGCAAGCTAAGTGGAAAAAATTGGGGTGTGTAGCCGAATGAACACTTACATATTAACGCAGTTACCCTGTGGTTATAACGACGCAAGTGGATCCGATTTGGTGTTTTGACCCTCAGTACGCATGAAATACTTTGCTGGCAGCGGTTCTAAGAAATGAGTCTTATTTTGGGCTTCCATTCAAGGGTATTTTGGCGTCTACTTGCCAAGTTTACAGCCAAACTGAAATTTGCACTCAAATGAAATCCGTCCGACTAAGTAGTGAGTGCCGTGTTTACCTCCTAGGTACACGAAAGGCAGAGTAATTTTTAAATAAAAGTGACGAGTGAAAACACGTTACAATGCAATGTGTTATAAAATTGCTTCATGTTTAAAAGTCATTGTTATGGTACGCAAGATATTATCTATAAATTTTGTAAAATTGGAGAAAATGAAAAAATATACAGGCGGTGTTGAACAATTTCAATTGATGCATTCGGAAGATTCACGAGGTTCCACTGAGTATGGATGGCCACACTTTCGATGCCTAACTGTAAAGTTATATATCGTAAATTAACGGGTTTGTAACTCACGGTCCTAATAAAGCTTTATTTACTGCTTTTTCCTAGGCAGCTGAGCGTATATGATTTGTAAAGTCTAAACTAAACAACTAGACTGCTGAAAATAATTACTGCCTATGGAAAACATCACGGTTCCACCCGGAAATATTTTGGAGCAACTTAACTGCAACTTAGCTTTGACTTGAAGGGACAAATTGTTTTGACTTTTAGCCACACATGAAGACTGGCGAAAAGCACTAGAAATCCTTCATCACAGAGTTCATACATAAACTTTACCGATATACAATAGTACTCAGCGGGTTGTTGCGGCGATGTGGTTATGGAACACATTCCTTGACATTCAGAATGCATTTGTGATGAAGATGCCTACTTCAATTTAATGGGAACTAGGTGTTTACGTCAGTATTTCTTTTTACATTAAAGAAAATCCATTTTGAAGAAATTATGTCACTAAAAACGTTCTTGAGGTTCGTTAGACGTTGATGAGATCATACGCCAATTCTACTTGCGCTCCCTATCACAATGCAGTTCTCTTCTACGTCCCACTTCATGTTTCGCATGTTATTCTTTCAGTAAGTTCTTTTCTGACACCTTGGCCATTCTACTTTCTGGTAGTAATTGCGCTAATAAAGGAAGCCTTTTGAACTCATCTAGCATTTAAGGAAAGTTTCCTGCAACTTTCTACGACTGGGATCGTCAAGTCATGCATTTCGATGTAGTTATGGAATAAATCCTCTACTAATAAATAAGTACTGGCTTATTTGCGTATGATGCTGTTTCCAAACTCATCACCAGTGGACAGGCGCCTTACTTTTTTTAATCTGCTCAATTGATCTAAAATATGAATGTACCAGTGCTTTGATTGGCAAGCATAGACTAACATCTTCATTATTTTTATTTAAAAATAAAAAAGCCTCATTGAAAGCTTATTTTCAGCTTGACAAAACACTCCTAACTATCATTTTAGAAACCCTAACCTAATGTTTCTGTGCTTTGTTAATTTTGTAAACACTGCGCAAATAAAAATAAAGGGTTAAAATCTCTGAGGTCATTTTCCCCCAGTTTTACGGCCCACATGAGACAACAAAAAAAATCACCCCCAATCCAACTTAGCCTTGACAATCTTATTTTGATGCTATAGCCATTATTTGGGGCTGATTTTAGCTTTCCTTGTTTTGTTGTCGCATACAAAACATGCGTACGAGGCGTAAAAATACAAAAGTTGCTGATGCCCTTTTTCCCCCATATTTTGCTAAAATCAAACTCAGATGTGACATAAATATCATTCAATGTGTCTTCGTGTTTACATACAATCGTTTCTGGCACTTCTGGCATTTTGCCATCACACAGCCTACCAGTAACTTCCATCTTAATGTGGCTTGTTGGTCTGTCTGACCTTAACACTTGTATTATTCAGTGAGGTCAGTTGTGCGGGATTGTAAATGTAAAAAGTGGGATCTAGTCAACTTCTCCGTGAATTAAGCAAGCACGACTTACTCACTAGCTAAATTTTTATCACCTCGCTATTGCCATTTTAGTTATGAAACTGTGTGTGGTGTACGGTCCAAAAGATGGCATCCCTAAATCCAATGAAAACCTCTCTGCTAGTCCATTTTGTCAGCTAAAGTTAAAGCCCTTCCTCTCACGAATGCCAAGTTTTGATTTCTGATCTGAGTTGCTCTTTCTCCCACATTCGATAATTTTAATGCATTTTGCGTCCAAAGCGAGCTACTTTTACATCTTCCCTGCTGTATGAGAGTGGTTGATCTTTCAGTATGAGGTAGTCTAGCTCCTATTAAAGTTACAAGACTGGCGCCTGGCGGCATAATACTGGGGCAGAATATCTACATATTAAGCGAGCAGAGGGATCAGGGCTTCTGGCAGGGCCCAAACGCCGGTCCAATGTAGCTTCCAAAGTCACCGAAGCCGAAACCGGCAATCAAACAAAGTATCATAAGCGCGTGCACGTTAAAAGCTGCTTAAGTACCCGCCCACTTGCCTTTAAAGTGTCAAACGTGGATTTGCATTGACGGGTGTATCTTCAGACGCAAGAACTGAATTTAATTAGCATTGTAGGTACAACACACTCTTCTGCGTAACAAATAAAGCGTCTGCAAGAAACACTTATATTTTGTAGCTATATCCTTTTATTTTTCCAATCTACATTTATAAATAGTTTCTCGTCATGTGTTCTAATTATTGTAAGAAGTTATTGGGGTTGTATTTAAAAATTTTCACCTCTCCGTTCGCAAAGGTGACCCCCATTTTATTGCTAAGCATAGTTATATGCCTTAAATTGGTAATGCCCAAGGTGACTGAGTGACCACGCGACTGAGCCTGTCATCTAGCGCCTTTTCTGTCTCGGACCGACGCTATCATAATCTGTCTTTGGGCATACCAAAACGATGTTCTGAGAGATTCTTAGCGAGTGGTATCATACCTAAGACTGTTAAGATTTATCATAGATTTTTCGGCAACTCCTTGAATTACTTTTTCTTCAGGCTATAACCACGGACCTAGCCAAGCAAGCAATTTATTTTATAATTCCATGCTCCATAGAAATCGCCAATTTTTAGAGGAATAGCTTAAAATGGAGGTGGTTTTGCATTTAATTATGGATATTTTGGCACAATGCATACAGGTGTGAGTAAATACTACTTCAATTTCTGCTGAATCTTCTTATATCATGAAACCCACATTTTGGACTTCAAACACTGCATAATCCATTGAACTTAAAATTGACTGCTTAAGTATTTCTTTCATCTAAGACCCGGTGAAATTTTGTGTGGTTCCAATTGAGAGCTACTTCATCACGGAGAGGCTTGGCCACGGCACCGCAGCGTCCCAAGACTTCCCTGAGAATATATAAATTCAGTAAATGAAAAGGGAGTTGAGGCTGCTGGAATGGTCTGAAGGCCATGCTCACCCGTATAAGGCATTTTGTCCACCCGAGTCCGAAACCGAAAGCGGCACCTCAAAAAGTATTACGACCACAGTCATCAAATGCTGTCATACTTTGACAAATGCTTTGAATGAGTTTGTTTGTCTTCCTTTGGCTCTGTTCTTCATTTAATTTGTTTGATAAATTAACTTTTAAAAACTTCTCGGTGCTTTAGCTGTGATCGCTGAAGCAGATGAAGATCTGCACAATTTTGGAGGCGCTTTAAATTGCATACAATGCATCCGATCATTTAACATTTAGGCATAACATAGCACCGGGCATATTCACACTTGCTGCCGACAGTGGATAAAGTAGGGCCAAAAAGTTTCGCTACATGTGGATTTTGTTAAACCTCATACACTTGTAATGATAGCATTTATCATGCAACGAAGAGGTGTTTCATTCCATTGTACATCAATGTTCGCCATCGTGACCTCTGCGCCCCAATGTTAAAGATGTTTTATACGGGATTTCATCATTTTCTCAAGCATATTCACTTGCGCAAGTTGGGCATTACGATTAATACAGGTCTTACAGATTTTTGGTTGCATTTGTAATATATTAGTAATTGTTTGTTTGTAGTCGTAATTTCTGCTGCTCACAAAGAATTTTGGATCCCTGTTTACTTTTTATAAAAACACTGCGTTGAATTTTTTAATTAAATGTGTCTGATAATTTTTTTTCCCACCGATGGCCTGCTTTCAAAGATAATAAGCGCTCTAATGATGCCACTCCATGAAAGTCTTTAAGACGTGAATTTGGAAGTTGCTTTTACTATGACCAGATGTTGTTGTGCAAAGCTTGCGTTCATGGTAGGAAGCAGGCAGTTTACGTTAGTTAAGTGATGGTGAAGACTGTCTTTGCCTCACCTTCAAGTCCTAGTGTCCCGTGAAACTCCACATTACAGATCAAGTAGCGGTATCATCAATCGCGCGATCTCCTCGTTCCATGAGTGCCAGATCGGACGAAGAGGGAGGAAACAGTGGAAAAGTTACAGCTAGGACTGCTTGAACTTATTTTAAGACCATCCCAAGTGGACAAAATGTCAGCTGTGGTGAAAATGTAAGAGATTGCTTTGCTGATGAACCTCAAAACTGTTAACAGTTACCACTCCTTTATAATCTTGCACAGGAAAATTCCTTGCATTCATTTTTCGAAAGCGGTCATTTCAACGAGCAATCATTGAAGGAATATTTTGGACTAACCATTATATATCCAATTAATAATCGGCTTCCTCGTAACGACTTTGATTGGAGTAATAAAACACAACCATAAATTTGACTTGCATCTATTTGTGCACAATTCAAAAGCATCTCTACACCCAAGTTTAATCGCATCTAGCTATTAAATAAGTCCATAGTCACAATAAACTTCGATTGCATTGGAATCGGACGCCGGCCCACACGGGTAGAACAATATGGCCACTCAAGTGACCGTAACCGAAATCGGCGATCAAAAAGACAAAGCGTTTTGTAACCTCTTCCTTGTTGAGTGTCGTGTACAACACTTTTTTGGTAAACATCTTGCCACAGCCATCACAACGCAATCAGTGCTAAAGGAAACACCAAAGAATTAACCTTGCCAGTCATCGAAATTTCGGCTCGACCGAGGAGAGGCCTGGCAACAACGTCATCAACAGGATCTGGAGTTTTGCCTGGTTTAGAAACCAAATTTAGAGTAAGAGGTTCTGCTGACTATCATTGTGCGTCAATATGAAGACGTTTGAACACCGATCTCCCAATCATTAAGGCAATCTTCAAAAATGAAACTTTTCCAGGTTGTTTTTCGACCAGTGTCACTTTAAGTGTAAGGAGCTTTCTTGCAGAACACGAGGGTGGAGTAGAAGCCGAAGATTAAAAGGACGTTCTCAGTCCTTTTTAACGGGATGTCAGAGATTCTCCCATTGGTAGCAAGTGCATCCTTTCGCACCACTAGCTTGCCGCAAACAGTATAGACCGAGATAGATATCCTATAAAGCTGGGCTCGCTTCCAGCCGCCATCCAGGTAGCACCCCGAGAGTTCCTTGAGGGTCAAAGTGTGCAAAACACTAAGACAAAATATGTACACTTTAGCAGCCGAGAAGGGATCAAGGGGTTGGGCACGGATTGGGGACTGAATCTCTCAGATAGGGCAATATGGCCACTCAAGTGACTATAACCGAAACTGGCGATCAAAAACAAAGTACCAATTTCGTACATCAGCGAAGTAAATGAACGTACATATTCTGCCACGCAAACAATTTTATTACCTTAAACATAAATTTTTTTAAAGCCGAATATTGTTTATTAACAAATGAGGCTATTATACGCATTTATACGGTAGAACATGAACCGAATTTTCATTAACATAATGCCTCTTGAATACTCATAATCACTACGTCTAATAAAAAATTACAGTTTATGTTCTTTAATTTGTAAAATTGCGTGCTCTTTTTGTAATCATTTAATTTATCCGTTTTGTTTATTTTTGTTGTTTGAATGGCGGTCTTACAGACAGCTTAGTAAAGCCAATAGACTTTGTGTTCCTGTCATGTTGCTCTTGAACACCTTTAGCTCGTTTGCTATACTGGTTTCACATGAATTACAGTTTTACGTAAATCCGGCACAATAGGTGGTTATGTCAACTAGCTATTGAGTTCCACTCAGCTACTGCACACTTACATACCATCTTGTTATCAACTGTTTCTCTTTTCGATGCAGTAACTACCTTGGAATCATTCATATCAACTTCAATGCCTGTCATGAATCTTTGATCTGTTAAAATGTAGCATGCTAGCATGCAAGTTAGTCGTCTAACCTTTCGGGATCTAAAACAAAACTGGTTTCCAACCAACCTCAAGTATTAACTGGTTTCTAGGATCCATGACAGTTACGGAAAATGATTTGGCCGAGAGTCGGAACGCCCTTAGTCGTACGGGTCGTGAAATTCAGCAGGCAGCTAAATACTGCAGTGGGAATTATCTCACGGCTGCCACAAACGGTCAGAGCCGGGCGATTGATGAAACTATGAACTATGCCACTCAGTCCCTCGGGACCATGATCCATCATATCAATAACCTCGCCAGCGCCTTCCTCGCTCTCCTTGATGAGCGCACTGAAAAAGTGTCGGAGGTTGAAGAAAAAGTTGCACAACTGGCCATGGTAATATATACTTCTTCATTTACTTTTGTTCATCCGTATTAAGGCGGTCAAAATTCGCCGTGAAAAAGTTGCTCGTAAGGCAATAGGCACCTGTACTGCTTCGAAAGTCCCTGTCAAATGCACCCTGACAAAAATTAGACAGGATCCACCCATGGAATATGTTCGCCGTCCTATTGACTATTCTATCCTTGATCATATCGGGCATGGGACGAGATCTCAGGTGAATAGTTGGATAGCTTTAATTCTTTTGCTTTCCTTGATTTTACTTTATTATCACCCTCTTGTGTGCGTGTATTTGGTAGATGAACCGCGTGAGAAAGCAATCGGTAATGCATAAATGTTACTGTTTCTTGCCATCACTTGTGTTATGTGGCTTATGCAGGTCCGTGTGTGCACTGCCTCATTATTCTGCTTTATGTCTTGCCTGGAGTACCGTTAATGCTCTCACTGTCACCTTAACTCCATAATAGCTGTATTATACTCCCTGCTACATTTCTTCGCGCTTTTAAGGAACCGGTCACCAGTCCCTATGGGGCACCGACTGTTCATGCGCAAACTCTGACACGTAGAGGCAGCACCACAGCGCACCAAATGGGTCATCATGGTAACACAATAAACCCGAAAGCCATGAGTATAAAAGTAGGTGGGGAGTACGCCGCCGCATCTGTTACTGCATCAGATTGTCAGAGTAAGTCTTCTTGTCTTTCGAGCTGCCAACCGTTCATTTGAATAATAATTTAGTCGGTTCTGTGCATACTTTCAGGTGGAACCGTTGGTCGCACTGCTGGAATATATAGGACAGGGATGATGGGACAGTACGGGAACCCCTATGGAGGTCAGCAGCAGGTCCTTGTACCAATGAGTAGGAACCACCCGCCCACCACCACAGATGGTGCCGGCGGTGGTGGTGGTAGCGGTGGGTACGCCTCAAACTCCACGGGATCTCTGGGCGGACCATCTCGTCGTTCGAGCAGCTCTTCGGGGAATCAGCCGCGCACACCTGCCGGCTACGCTCCCACGGGCATGCATATGGCTCAACCCCAACACCAAGGCGGTCCCCTGGTAAGTACTCTCCTTACTGCACTTATTTGATTTCTGCTGAAGATGATTTCGTTAATCCGCTTCCTTTTCTTGTATAGGGCTGCATTCGTTCATGCAATTGTTTTTTTTCTCGAATTATTCGCTTGATTTTGAAAAGGATGTCATTTTTGTTGAGACAATTGTTTCTCTACTTCTGTATCACTTTTACTTGGTCTCATTTTGGAAAACCAAGTACTTGAAGGAGGAAATACTAAGCGAATAAAGCGTCTTGCTGTGCTAAAAAATCAGGCCCTGTGTTTAGCGGACTGAAACTGTTACTTCTTTCAATTCGTGTTTATCATGCACTGCGCCGTTACCAAACTTATCTGTATTTTCCATTGTGATGACTAAGCCAGCTGTTTAATTCACTCAACCGCAAGACCATTCTCTTTATCGGTGGTAATTTGATGCCACCTTTGCTTTTGATAAAAATTAAATGGTGAGGAGGCCTACGTCTAGATTAGGATCGTTACTAGGATTTGTTGGAGTGTTCTAACTTTTCCACTTCTAGTCTGTGGGGTATGCGACCAAGCAGCAGGTGTTCACTGAGCAGCGTTCGCCGTCTCACGAGCAAATGGTGCCACCGCATCAGGGCATGTTTGCTCGCCAGCACTCCGAGCCCAGTAACGCTCCAGCGGGCTCTGTGCAGCATCACCTTCCAGCCCAGTACCAGCAAGCCCACCAGGCCTCTCTACATCGAGCTACGGATGCAAAGAATCCGGTCTCATTTTTCTTTTGTTTTACTTCGATTAAACGTTTTCAGTCCCTTACTTTAAGCGTGTTAGTTTAAGGCTTTGAAGCATTTTTTTACTAGATCAAGCTTAATCGTCATTTAAATCTGCATTATTATTCGATACCTTATGACTCGAGCATCATACTAGGCTTGTAGGTTTCATGTGGTGCAATCTACCTCCCAGCGTTAGAATGCCTTTATGTGGTATTGTAGAATATTATCTAATTCATTTCCGTTACTCTATCAGAAGTTTGAAAACGTTTTGTGGAATTAGGTTTGCATTAAGAATCTACCGTCACTTTACTCTAAGCAACGTTTCATTAGTGTTTCAATGAAGCACCATTTACTGACCTCGATAAGATCACCCCATTTGGAGTTGATTGTCATCGCTCAACTTGAATAGGTGGGGCCGAACGACCTTCCACCGCCACCGAGCGAGATTCCAGCAAGCTCAAGACCGCAGATGTCAGTCCAATTGGACGGCCCTGGTCGTGCAATTTCGCACCCTCAGGGTCACACACAGCAGCAGCAACAACAACAGTACAGTCAGTCGTCCACTAGTGGTGGCATCGGTGGAGTAGATTTGAGTCGTCTGCAACCCGGTCCAATGGATCAGTTGAGACCGCGTCAACACAATGATCCGCCATGGGCTCCCCATCATTACATCCAGAAGGGTAAGTTCATGCGAAAATTTTTTTCGGTCGTTGCGTGTTTTCATTGATCCTTGGGCGTATTAAGGTCAAATAATAAATTCACTGGTATATCGTTTGGTGTCATGAGGAATCTTTGGCTCCTTTTCCTGAATAATAGTTGTGTGGCTTCTATTTGTTGCTTCGTATGGAGTTCTATTCCTTTAATACTATTCGGCTGCGTCAGCTAGAATTCTGGGATGCTTAACTTCTTCAAATGAGGTATCGGAATATCTTTTATGTGATACCTCAGAATAAACGTCGACCTAAATCATAGACGCTCGCTTCGTACTATCCTTCCTTGTTTGTTTAGATAAAGTCTGGTGATGTTTTTTACCTCGATTCACTGCCATCAAAATTGCAGGAATTTATTTGTCTGACTTTATTGTAGAGGTGTGGAAGTTCATGGTACACGTATTGATTGGTACCTGGTTGCTTTCTTCCAAAAAAAGCTCGTATACTTAACTTTTGTTTTCCAATTGATTTGCATGAAAGGTATTGTCTGCTCCCCTTCATCCTGAGATTCTTAGTTTTCATCTCCAAAATTTTTTGCCTACAAAACTACTGCAATTGTAGCTCTTAAGTGAAATCGTTTTGGTCTAGTTAGGTGTCTAAGAAGGTAGACCCTCCGATAGGGCAATTTTTTTATTAATCATATTTCGATTGCAATTAGATAGTTTCGGTACTTTATGGTCTACTCACCACTTGCGTTTTAAATTTACGACGTGGATGTCGTTGATGGTTTGCTTACTTTCTTCCAGTAATCACCGTATACGAATATACAGCAGACAAAAGCGATGAGCTAACCTTCGGTGAAAATGAATTGATTTATGTGATCAAGAAGAATGACGATGGGTGGTGGGAGGGAATTATGATGAACGGTCGAACCGGCCTCTTCCCCGGAAACTACGTCGAGGTTATTAATTGATTATCCAAAAAATCATTCTTACCCTTGATTCCCACTCCTGCATGCACCGCTCGAACCTTGCTTCCCATGATTGAATGCCAAATTAACTTTACCCAAATCTTAGCCAATAAATATCTGTGCTCCTCCTGTTTTCTATTTTTTTATGTCATGGGACATGTTCAATTTTCTTGTAAGAAATGCTGTCTGAGATAAGTACACTTAACTTCCATTCTCCGTCAACGAATTCCAGGGCGAGGTTTGGTATCCGGCTAGCTAAGCGTCCATCCCCAAAGATAAGCTGTAGGGAATTCGGCTGGGTATGCTGGACTTTCTGTTAAAGGAGTCATCTGAACTACCCTAAGTTCCAAAATTAAGATATTCCAATGCTAGAGAATAGGTGGTCTCTTTTTTGACCTGCAGTTTGTGTTTTCACTTTCTCCATTCCTACTTTAAACTAATGCAACATCAAAGGAACTCAAATTCAATTTCAGTTCCCTTGAATTTGCAGTGAGTATCAGTTAAGCCAATTTTTCCTTCTGAAATAAAAATCGGGGATGTGTTAATTGGGGGATTTCATGGACCGCCAGTGCTTGCCAGAGTCGAGGTGCAAGCGGGGCAGTGGTCTTTTGTTAACCGGTTGGAATTCTGTAAAAAATCACTGATAATTTGCTATGACAGAGGGCTTCGCATCGCGAGGAAGGGAAAAACCATTCGTTTGAAAAAATAAAGGTTTGCATTTGCTTTGAATATTCCAGTTGCGCGTTTATATTTCGCTCGCAAATCACAATATCACAAGTATTTAACCTTTCTATACCTTGTAGTAGCAACCACTAGCATCAGGGCGAGTATTTCTTTCCATTGAAGAACGACCTTACACCTTGGTCTTCTATGGGTTGCTGAAAATTATTTCACTTGTATCAGTGACAACTTCTGGTGTTGCCTACTTGGTGGTAGGACAAGGGCTGACTTCTCTCAGGCACGAAACTTCCATCGCGCTCCATCATAGCTTCAATTCATCAAATAGTGATGCTACTTAAAGGGTGATGGTAGTGTTGATGTAACAACTGTATATTTCATCAAAGGCACTCAAAGAAGGAGGGTAGTGCTATTTACAGATGTAATGTAACATGAGGTCTTTGCAAGTAGGTTTGTAAAAGCAGCATAAACTTATCAGAACACAAAGCTTCCTACAAATATCCAGTTCTTATTTTAAGTCATCATCTCAATACATTCCAGGTCTTGGCGCCAATGCTGCTGCGAAATCCCCGCTATTGAAAACAAATGCCCGATTTACATTAGCAGAGTTCTGTTCCACCACGGATGTCGTATTGGCATAAGCACTTCCTGTTCCGCTGCTTCCACCGATTCCCGAACTGGAAGCTCGGACGACCGGGCAGTAAGAATTAGTTCTCTGGTCACCGTCTACTCCGCAGAAGTTTCCATGACCGCTCATCCGATCAGGAATGCTCTTAAGTGAGAATTGTGATGGATGTTGGGTATTCAGAGCTGCCCAATTTGTAGCTGGCTTCTCTATCATTGGAGTAACAGCACCTCTTGGTGGTTTAATTTTTCTTCCACGGCACACACGCTTCCAGGCATCGACAGTTTTGCTGGACCATATCCAGAATCCTGAAGTGATGCCAACAATGAGAGACATAAAGTACTTTAGCATATAAATGGCATATTCGGGTGTTGGAGGATTCCACGCAAAAGGAAGCCGTCTGTCGCCTTCCGAACTCCTCCAATCACATCGGCAAGCAACGCCAAGCTGCCAGACTCTTCGCCACCGTAGTTCGTGGATCAGACAGGCAATCACAACGATCGCTGGTACGGTATAGAGAAGTCCAAAGATACCTAGTTTGATCATTAATTTTTCAAGCTTGTCCGTGCCTACTCGTGGCTGAAATTTGATGACGCGCCGAATGTTGCAGAGCGCCACGAAGCCGCCCAGCAGAAAGAAAGTGCCGAAACAGAAGTAAGTGCAAAGAGGAAGGAGAAGGAAATATATAAGATGATTGTCGCTTGTAGACCCGACGTAGCAAAGTCCTCCAACTGGATCACCGTCCACAGCCCGAAGCATCAAAGCAATACCAGTTTGTACCCCTGGAATAACCCAGGCAACAAAGTGGAATACCTATTGAAAGCAGGGAAATAGTATTGTAAATTTATTGTTTGCTTTATACTTCCTATAATTTCACCATTTCATATACCCAGGTAAAGTCATAAGGAGATAAGCTAAAATTTGACTTGCTCTTTCTATTGAAACAGAGATATTTATCACTACATTTACATGGGCAAATGGATCGGTTTTCCTTTTTCATAAATTAGTTTAAATAGACTTTGCTGCAGGCTCTGTCCCTCTTAAACTTACACGGAGCTTGTGATAGGTCTGTATATTCATATCTGTATTACTCATTTGCGTTTTCAATGACTAAACCTCATTATTTAGTTGTTCCTCCAAACAATTATTGTTGTGTTATGGTTGTTCAAAGTTAGCATTTAGAATGGTACTTACTTGTGTGTACTTTGAAATTGCCTCGTTTCCCCACTTCAAGCCGGCAGCAAGGAACCACGTGATCGTCAAAACCACCCACCACACGCACGAAGCCATGCCAAAGTAGTAGGTGAGTAAAAACACAGTGGCACAGGCTGCCCTTCCAGAAAGTGAGAACTGCAGAATACTGGTTGTGGTAAACATTCCTCTCTGCTGGCTATCTTCGCCTCTTAGAAGTGTTGTAACTGTCGTGCATGCAACTCCATCGTGTCCAACAACCATACGAAGAATGTAACCGGCAGAGACAAAAAAGTAGCATGTGGAGAGGTAGATTATTGGCTGGCCTGGGTACTGGAATCTACTTGGGTTGGTTAAGTAAGTTAGCATTGTTATTAGAGTTGAAACGACACAGATAATGGACCACAACCACAACCAGAAATCCACAAACTTCTGGTCTGCTTCTGTCTGGAAGTGGACAGAATGACAGGGCAACGCACAACTCTGAAATCCTAGGGTTGATATTTGAGTCAATTGGCTGTCGTTGTTCGCAACAATAGGCACCAAGGGATGACGACAGTCGCAGGAGCAGTCAAGCCAAGCACCCGCAATGCTAAGAGCCTCAGCGTTTCCGTCAGCATCTCCGCCAGCCCTAGCTGCCACCTCCAACTCTTTGGACATAACGCGATCTCTGGCTGTCGCTCTGTTCTCTTCCACTACCTTTGGGGTTTCACGAGCTGCGTGTAAAGAATCAAACTCGGCTCGCTCGGCGTCAGTGAGATTCCGCTCCATACAGAGTACACCCTCAGGATTGTCCAATTCGGGAAACTGGTCACATTGCATTTTGTCAGGCCATGTAAAGGCATAGTAACCCATAATGGGACCGCAGCCAGCTTTGGCGCGCTCACAGACTGATCGGCAGGGTGGCAGCGATTGAGTGAAGCCCTCCATGCAGATGGGTGTGTAAATGGAGCAGATGAGGAAATGGAGATCCTTCGAGCAGTTAATGTGAATTAGGGGATAGAATTGGTGTGCCTATTTAAAAAAGTGCATCTGTATTATATCCTGAAACTATCGAACTTCTAAGAAAGGCTAGTTAGTTGTCTACTGTTTTCCTTTCCTTCAATACTGTTTCATATAAGACCAAAACAGGCACATTTCAGAGGTTTCATGACTTATATGTAAGCTGTCAAAGTCGCGCCTTGGAAGCAATTTTGTTTTGTCATTTGGAGAGCAGTCTAAATATTTTTGGTAGTCACGACTACAAGTATTTCAGTTGTTTGAAGAAACGAACCAAACCATAAAGGCACTGTGGCGTCTTCAAACATTTTAGGCTCTGAATCAGAAACAAAGTACCTGAGTTTACCGAGTTTATGGAATTAAAAGAAGAAGTATTTGCCCTTTTACACTTCACACTATAATCTTACCAATACCCCATCCCCTTTCCTGTCTTCTTTTAACATGGGTTTCAACTAAAACCTGAGTGACATCAACACTGATGGCTATTTAGCATTCAAATCGCTTCAAGCAGCATAATAAACAGATGTTTATCAACTATAAATTCTGATTTATTCGGCACTTAGCATTGTCAAAATTATCGAACAGTCTACGGTTTGGCCAATCCCACGATTTTGGCACACCCTTTAATAATTGCCATCGGAACTGTCGGCTAGTTAAGCAAAAGCCTTTGCACTTCAAGAGGTATTTTAAGAGGCTGAGGCCAAAACAAAAGCCATGTCATCAGGCTACATCACAAAAATAATCTAGATTTTTCCTCAGATGCTTATTGAAATAACTTTATCATCATTCTAAAAAATTCCTTTTTAATGTACGAAGTGTACAAATATATCAATTAGTGGTCTCGCTGCCTCCCGTTTTCAGATAAAGGTAAGAGTGATTAATATTTTTCGCAGTATGGGAAGTTAACTGGCCAAGAACCCGGTTAGGCTCCAGATCTAGAAAAGAGGGACTATTTATTCAGCTGCGGGGGCAGGCAAAATCATCTTCTCGTTTCTTCCCCCTACCCCTGTCTTCTTCCCACCCTCCTGTTGTCTCGCCCTCTTCCCCTTTCGTCTCTCAGGTCTACTTCAATCACAGAATTAAATAAATCTCCGCAGCTTCTGATGGTTATTTGCATGGACGCTCACATGGACACTGCGCTGAAGAATTTCTGCATGCAAAACCGAAGACCAAATCAACCGCAAGTCCACACACACGAAAACGCACGAATACTATCCTAAAATGAGTTTCAATGAATGCAATCAGAGAAAAAAATGAAGATTGACAAAAAACAGTAACAGATACTTCTCCGAAATATATCACGAAGCTGACTGATGCAGCCAAACACGTGTTATTAATGATGTCACAAAATCCCCATAAAATACTAGCGAATATCCCTTGAATAACGTAGCATCTTATGAATGCTGTCATCTTGAGATATTATTAGCATCATTAGCAAATCACCAAGTAATCGCGTACAGTTTCGGGTGAATTTAAATTTGTTAATTTCATTGGGAAAATAGGAACCTAATGATGTAAACTATGATAATTCTACCAGATGCGTGGCTATTTAAACCAATTATTTTTAACTGATAGTTTGTAGCATTGCTAACACAAAAAATGGCTTCTAGGCGGGAAGAGAATTGATCAAATTGCGTGGAAACTTTTCTAACCAGAAAATCTTGCACATTAAGAGCACTATTTGCATGATTTGAGTTTAAATTATCGAGTATAAACTAAGAAGAAGGCACAAAGAATGCTCACTGTTCCACCTAATCAGCGTTAGGCTCCGCCCAGTTGCCCAAGCAATTGAGGCAGAATTTTCCGCGAAAATTCCCGTGAATTAACTCTAAAATACCATGAAACGCCTAGTAATCTGTCAGTTCTGGGTGAAGATTGGCGTGTTTTTGCATAGGTGCGTGTATGTGTATGCGAAGAAGTGAAATGTTTCAGTGGTTTCACCTTTCATATTGAAAATGCCACACATCAATCAATACACAAGCCACCCAAATGCTGTCACACTGATCCCTATCAGTTTCTTTCACTCGACGAAGAATGACGGCACGCTGAAATAGCGAGGGGATGTGTCAAGCAATGCTTGATCAGCAGCCAATGAAACCTGCCCGAATGCTACCTCAGCATAGTTTTACAGATGTAATTTGTATATATCGCGGTTAAGATGGCAAAATTAGCTCCAGTTGGCAATCAGAACACAGTTACTTCTCCCTGTTTAGATACGGGAATGGCAAAAGCCAAGAAATAAAAGTGAATTTTCCCTTTGGTTTTTTTTTGGATAGTTGTTTGCAGTGCTAAGACTGCCTCCATGTGTATGTGTGTTTGTGTATGCATGATCCGATTTAAGCAGTTCTCGATTGTATGAAGTTTAATAAAAAAACACTTCATGGAAATTTAAGCTAGCCAATCTTATCAGAGTTTTCCTTTTTAGGTAATTGTATTTTAGTTATTTTGGTTCGACTTCTACCACGCAATACTCTTTTATGATAAGTCACCTTCAGTAGAGTTTTAAACTGCGACCGAATGATTAACGGTACTCCATTTTGCAAGCTCAAATGAATGTGCGCAAATTTAGGAATTCATTAGACGTCGCTAAAGGGCGGTTCAAAGAATCAACGTTGGTTTTCGAGAATTCTTTGTCCTTTGTACAGATTTGACGAGCACATATTTCCCATTGTTTGAGGTCGATTAAATCAGCCAACTATCTCTGCAACCTCGTTTTACTTTACAATTTATTGCCAATACACGCTTTCATCATGACTTGCAAACGAAAATAAAAAAATATCGGCTAAAATTCAAGCTAAACTTGCACATATTGCCAAATTTGTATCCTGCTCCTGAGGAGGTAGTCAGCCACTATCAGGTTTGGATTAAAAATTAAAGGGCAGCAGGCATCACCTAAGTATGCAATCCATGGGATATACTGGCTATTGACAAAATTTGGCTTGCATTCTAAAATTTTAGGCTAAAAGTGAAGATGTGCTGATGTAACTTAACCTACGGAGACAGTTGTAGAGTTATGAGTTTAGCAGTAATGGCGGGAGTCAATCGCATATAAAATTATGGAACTCAGTTCATCCTTAAGGTTTACACAAGCATTTACCTTGAGAATTACTGTATAATATTTAGTTCACCTACAAAGTATCCAAATCTGGGTGCATTCTTTCACTTAAAGCTAGCTTTCTTAGTTGCTTTTCGACGCAAACTTACTTCCAAACCAGCCTCTTCTTGAGTTTCGTGGTTTAGGATGTTGGGCATGCGGGTGTACTCATAAAAGGCACCACTGCAAATCGGGACCGTTATTGGTTCACACTGTGGGGTCGCATAACCACCGGCGTTTACGGCCTCCTCACTAATCGGAAGGCTACCAGTATCCTGCCACTGAGTTTCGTCTTGTGGTTCCGCTTGCCTTGTAAATCGAGTTCCGTTTGTCCGCACAATCACCTCCCCCATTGACGAATGCAGAAGAAACAGCAGCAAAACTGTCTTGGTGCTCATTTCTAGAATTGAAACTTGGTTCAGTAAATTATCATATGGCTAAAAGAAGCTACCTATTTTTCTGCATATACTTAACTCTTTCTGAGCGTACTGTGTTTCAAAAGAACACTTTGATCAGCAGTGCTAGGTGTCTATCTGCTGAGATTTACATAGAATTTCCTCTTTTGTGATTTTTATGCCTGCACTGGCACAGATAGGTCTGATTTTTGAATGTACTGGCTGCCAAATAAATGTGTTTTATTTTATCTAGCAGCCACCAGCTTCAAATTTTACACCTCTTCTACAAGTATGTCAACACCTACATTGCAATATGGGGAACTGCCGATGTAAAATACTTTACCAATTGCTGCCACATAAGCACTCAACCTTGCACTTATAAATGCAATGGAATAGTGAATTCTTATAGGTATACAAAGCGTGGATATTCATTGAGTAACCATGATTTTTCCTGCATGATTCATCCCTTTCTCCATTTGCAGACCAAGCCAGTGCAGTCATTGTATTCAAACTGAGTGTGTTATTTTAGACGTTCTGCCACCACCCATGAGAAAATTCTGTCAATCACACAGCCTAGCTTGGTCTGCCCTAAACTCCTCCTCCACGCCTTCCTCCCACCGCCTCCCCCTGCTATGCCAAAAAATATCATCAACTTTGCAATTTGCGTGAGTTCAACAGCAGCTCACTTCCGCTGACTGTCCATAAACAGGCATAATTTATCCGCTCAGTCACTCACAAATAAATAGGCGAAATGTTTTCTTTCAACAGATTTGCCATTTCAACGGACTTTGTTCCCTGCCTTGTGTTGTGTTGAACCACATTCATATCAGTTCCTTTCAAAGTTACCTAATACAGTTGCTTTAGTCATTAAATACGATTTACTAATTGATAAATCAAAAGGGTAAATTGACTACTATCCAAGAGGAGCGCTTAATTTACCCAAAAAACAAGCTTTTAATGAGTTGGTTTGGGTTAAGACGAGTCACAAAAGTAAAATTACATCAATTTACAACTATTTGATAACGTGTCAATCAATCAGTGGATGGTACTTCTGAGCTTTGATCAAAACGAAGATGATTAAGAGTGAACACCGAACGTAAACACACGTGTCACTCCCGTTGAGATTAGTCCCTAGTGTGAATCATCCCGTACACACCAGAGAAACCGGATATGATCGGGGTGATGCCGTGGGAATTCACGTCGTGGAAACGAATGTGTGGTTTCTAGAGCACCGCAAGACCCACCCAGAAACCTGAAAAATATGGATGCTGATCTATTTTTTTGCAAAATGTGGGCATTTATGGTGAATACAACTACAACCAGACATTATGAAAAGCCCAACATGGTCAGAAAGCGGTCAACTGGGTGATTTGCCTAAGTTCAAGACCTATCCGAAATGGCAAAGCACTGGACAAATATTCTGAATATCATGGGGTTAATTATTTATACAATGCATGCCTTTTATAATTGTTCTTTTGAATACTAAGTTGAGGAGGCTCTCCCCATTAGTGAAATAAAAACCATGTATCACTCGTAGATTGTCAAAGCAAATACAAAATCTGACTGTCGAAGACAAATAAAATAGCTCCAGAAACTATCTCTATCCACCTTTAACCGTGCGTCATGAACCGTCAATGTCATTTTTGAGCTTATTCTCGCCGACGCTAACTGCTGAATTGAAAGTTATAACTGGGTGCAATCTGTGGCTCGCTGTTAACCCAAACCTAATTCTGATCCTAACTTCAGATGGAAGTGTCCTCTACTTTAACCAAGGCATTTAATTAAATCCTCTTTGGATCTGTAATTTTAAAAAAGTAGTGTTAATTATTGTGACCAATCTCTACTTAAACTATTTGATTAACATCAAACGTTGTTGCATAGTTTCATAAAGCTTAATCTACAATTTTAAATGAGGGAGATGACGGATGGTAAGGATTTTAGCCATGGAAGCGCAAAAGAGGCTCAGAAGTCTGCTGTATGATGACTCGAGTCATGGTGGTTACAAATGAAATATCTGTTGGGCGTCTCATTAGGCAGAACAGTTGTTGGTTCCATATTGCTGGTTAACCTGGAGCCCAAATGGACATTTGGCTGTGGTAATTGGTCAGAGCATTTATCAAAATCTTGTCTTAATAACATGCATGACTCACAGGCGGAAAGATAATAATTTTATCACCTATCTGCCTACCCTCCTATCCATCTGTCCACCTTACGCGTGAGATTGTTCTAGCACAAGTCCCATATCACTTGCCTGTGTCTGCATGTGAACAGTGTCCATGATGTGTGCCCTCATCAGTGACCCTGTTGACGCCTCAAGGAATCCAACTGCCTGGTCATGTTTTCGTGTAATTTTTGAAGACCCTACAGATATTCAGCGTGTTTCTTGGCTACGCAGTCTCAAAATTAACCCTTCTCCCCAAAAAAACTTATTTAATATCAAAATTTATTTCATTATGGCACTACGAAGAATCGTGCCTATTTACCAGAACAGTAAACGATTCTTCAAACCAACTATTTTACTGTGCGAATATGGCAAAATTTAATTACAAAGCCAACCTCAGAACTAAAAAAGTGGGAAGATGAGGCCCTGTGGCACATCTGAAGTACTGCATTTTTAGCATCCAATCAAAAAATGTGTTCATGAATAAACTAGTGATTTATTGGAAGCGATATTTACGCAGGGAATAGTAAATACTGCATTTGTCAGGGTTAGAAACTTTTTACTAACGGATACTTAGCAGGCTCGTCTTTATATCGTTAGTTTCCACAAAAGCTTTTACGACCTTTAAGAAAACAAATTTTTTAGCTAGGAACTTATAAGCACTTTGTCATTGCCATCACTGGTGGAGATTTGGCTTACTGAAGCACTAATTCTGTAGTAAATATGACATCGAATAACCACAAATACACTTGATTGTATTGGCTCATGTCTATCCTGCTTGATGTCTTTCAAAACCAACGCCTCGCGCATTTAAAACCAAAGCACATGAGGTTTGATAGAAACACCAAGTTGTCAAAGTTGTCAAAAACATACTTTTTGAGATCATCTTCGAAGTTGTACAGACCAGCATTTCGAACGAAAGTTACTTTCCTTTGCATGCATAAAAATTAGCTGCATACTTGCATTAAATTTTAAAAACAAATAAGCGTTTAATATTTTCCTAAGAAAGGCTACGTAAGCCAATTTCAGCATGCAAACATACTTTAAGGGTGCAAGTTGATAATGTTCCACAAGATTTTTCGACGACAATTCCACCCCGAGAGGATATTTCAGAAGAAGGTGAAGTCCTATTTTATAGGCTCGTGCATCGAAGCATAAACCGAGGCCTCGTGCTGTGTCCCAAAGCTGATTGGCTAATGCAGCACACACACTTGGACACACACGACCGCACATTTGCGCAATATCGCATTACGAGGTGAGCCATGACAAGGCATTTTCGATCTTGTTTTACTCAAAGCAGAAATCAGAGACAACCTCTGGAAATCGGTGTAGTATCAAGCACAAATCATTGCTCACTCCATAGCAGTCTTTGTGAGCTGGGAATGAATTGGGCAAGATAACAAAGGAATTTCGAAAACGGTTTTATAACAAGTTCATCCTTACTTGCCTAAGCATCAAAGAAATTAGAATTGAATCTAGCTTCGAATCTACCGTACCCTAAACAATTTGATTGTCAGATCTGCTAGGGTATTTTAAGTTGCCTTGGGGCACATTCACTTCTTAAATTAACGCAATGTCATCACAGTCTACATTAGAAAATAAATAAACCGACTTACCACTGCGCAAATAGAAGTCAACACACAGGAGATAATGCTTTCAAAGGCAGGCGTTCTTGTTTGTGTGTCAGTCATCATTTGATGCTAACTTCACGTTTGTTCTGCAAAATCTCTGCCTAATCAAGGCAGTCGGAAGACATGCTGGGAACAAATCAAACCAGATCTCATATTTGCAAGCAGTTCTTAATAAAATTTTGGTATTACATCTACTTCCTTTTCTATAATTTGCCTAGGGTGTCTTTTAATGTGCAAAAAAGTGTCTGCTTGGGATGTATTTAGAGATAAAACTTTTTTCAGCGTTTGTGGTCAAACAACTGCGCCTGTGCGAAAGTGAAAAGGTATCTGCTTAGGGAAGGCAAATCATGAGGAGCATTGGTTACCACTGCATCATTTTCATAAATATCCTTATAAATTACAGTCTTCTAAAGTTATAACTTAAAACTGGATATCACTAAGACGAGAAGCGTCTCTCTGTGTTACGGACTGATGCTTGTACTTCTAACGAATTTCGATGGACAGTGGTATCGCAAAAAAACTTGACAATAGTCTGTATAAGGGCAGGGAATGTAGCCGAAAATCAACCTGCTTTGATGACGTTATGCATCAAAGGAGTGACGCAACTGCTTTGAAGCTCTTCCAGTTGGTCATTTCGGTAATGTCAGGCCCAATATTAAAATCACAGACATGCCAGACACCGCGTCTGACTAGCCACCATGGACGAGCGCAAGCACAGGCACAGTATGGCACGGACCCCGAGACGTTCACCAACTTTCATCAATATCACTTCAGACTTTGACGATTTTGCGGATATTTATAAGATGTTTGAATTCAATTTGCTCTTTAACCAAACTTTTGTTGTTATGGAAGGATAATCTAACACATTTCGCATAAAACTGCATATCACATTATAAATATTATAATCAATCAACAGCAAAATCATCACATTTCACAACTTCCATCTGTATAAGGGTAGTCATATTACTTTGAATTATCCAACAGCTGCTCAAAAAAGCATCCAAAATATTGGCCTCCCTTTAACCTGATTCATTCAATAATTGGTACTAGAATTTCGTCAAATGGACTATTGGAAGTGTTCCATTGAACTATGACCCAAATAAAATGAAATTTTGTTTCGCACTGAATTTGACATACGTTGTTTTTCTTTCCCTGCCTCCAGGTGAAGCTGAGCCCTCTTAAGTAAATTGCTCATAGTCAAGGCGGCCCCTAAAACCGAGTCCAAAGTGCGCATTGCAATAGATCCCCGGCAATTTTCCCATGCATTATATTTAGTTGTCAAACCTATTGCAGTTGCAAAAAAAATTTACATTACCAGTTTTCGATTTTTAATTTTTAACAACATTTTAGGGTTCGACGCGGAACAGAGTATTTTAGGCTGTTCAAATGCTGGGGCGACTACTGTCAATTGACATTTAGCTAACAATTACTTTTATTGCTCTCAACCAAGCCAAATGAGGCAAGACTTTAAGGTGAATTAAAATCCAAATTCATTACAAATTTAATCAGATCTTCATGGTATCTCCTTCAACAAGGGTAGTTTTAGTGAATTAAACATGCTGCATTGACAAAGCGAAGACAAGAATTTTTTGTTTTAAGGACAAAGTGGAAACTATTAAGCGTATGGTTTACATCGTCAAACGCAAAAATTATCATATTGATAGCAGAAGGATTTAACTTTAAGTGGTTAAAGGCTTTCCTAAAAGTTGACCGCAACGATGCTCGAGAGAGTCTGCAGAGCAAATAAAATCCGTTAACTAATCCTGAAATCGTTCTCCTGAGAGCCATCAGGCTTTATGCAATCATCGTCAGAGAACTGAATGATGTTTGAGAAATAGTTAATAGGCAATAAATTTTCCACTTCATCGCAAACAAAATGCGTACTGTCGCAATTCAGGGAGTCACTTGTCCAAGTTGCTGCCTGAACGGTTAGTAAATTGTACCCATGCACTCTTGAACCGTCTATTTATAAATGCACCCAACATCTCGAACTCCAATGGTAAGTGTATGCTTTTAAGCCTAGCCTCTCCCGAGAATGGCCACCCGATAAAACCTTACTCTTCCAAAAGAGCAACTTAGAGTTTACGCTTACCGAATTTTTATGTTAAAAACTATTCAGTGTGTTGTTCCTCGTTGAATTTCTTGACATAGGCTACATTCCCTTTAGTTGGGAACTTACCGCATTTTATGAAACCAGGTCTACTGCTTAAAAACAGGGGATGTCTTTATTTGTAAATACTTCCTTCAACTCAGCGTAATAATTTATTTGAAAGCACAAACTTATCTGTGATTAGCAGAACCTTTAAACTCATCTTCATCCTTGTTATTAAGAAGCCTTAATATTACCTGCTCATTTTGAAGTGGTTTTTACATACCGTAGAAGGAAAATAAAACCCATTTTTTATCTTCGACGCCTTTGCGGAACAAATATTAGTTCAAATTTGAATGAAATGCGAGTCTTGATTAGGCCCATTCGTGTGCGAAAGAGCAGAGAGTAGGGGTGGGGGATGGATGGACGCATGGATGGACGGATAGGTGAATGGACGGGTGACACTGAGGGGAGGTAGCCATTTCAGCGGATTGACGGGCTGTAACATCGATCACGCTGTTGAAGGATGCACACCAACTGTTGTTCCACGCAATTTTCCTTCCATAGGGGTAAATGTCACCGAGTTTGTGAAAACAGAGTAACTAACAAACTGCCTGCTGTCCCATTTGTGCAAGGACGAATACATAAAATTATAAGGCAAGACAGACCAAAACATTGTTTACTTCATCGTTTTGACAATTTAAATGGACTTTTCTTTGTTACAGCACACAGGGATTATTTGTTGTACCGAATGCGAAAGTTGGGCACTTTACTGAATTCGAATTGCATCTGGGAAAAAGCTTTCTTTGTAAGACATCTGCTAAAACTTAACATTTACTATTCAGTTTGGGTATAAAGGATTTTGAAATGCTACCTAAATCCCTAACAGAGGACCAGAGTTTCTTGCCCAAAATATGTTGTAAAATAAAAATGTTCATTTCAAAAATGCTTCCAAAGACAAGTCACTGTAACACTAGCATTTAGTAGAGGCATAAATAGTGCGAAAGATCATAGCGATGGATTAAATGACTTCGCAGTCTTCTGACCAAGGTGAAGAGCAATTTTCTGGTCACGAAATTTGGTGAATCTTTAAGGTATTGGCTGGCCAGACCTTTCAGTACCACCGCCCAACAAACAAGGAATAGGGTAGAGCGCAAGGTTAGCCTTCACAGTAGGCTTTTCATACATTTATACAATTCATTTTTGTGAGGCTTTAAATGGTTTCAGAATTTAAGGCGACCGCTCTACCTCTTGCATATAAGATGACCAGTCAAATTAGTGATTTCTAGAACACCAGATACCTTGAAAACAGTCGCTGAAAATCGGAGAACCGGCTGATATTAGGTTTGTATACAATGCATTTTCCGATCTTTAACGCGCCCTTAGGATTCTCAATTCGAAATCAGTAAGAGGCTGCTGCTTATTCTACGACCGCAAAAAGTCGCAAAACTAACAGCGGGATGTTTTAGTACCTCGCTGCATTGACATACAGTTATTGGATCGAGTTATTATTTTACCCACGGTCGAGAGACCATAAATTTTTTCCGTTCAGCTTAAAAGTTTCTGCCCCTGTGCATCATGCATCTTTGCGATAAATAATTGCATTTCGACTGTTAGCTTTTAGGCAAACATTTAAATAAATCGGAGATGAAACGAGAGCATTAGGTATCACTTACTTGAAATCTAATTTTCCTAACTTCTCCATCATAAATTATAAAAAGGAATCCCATGGAATACGGAAACGTTTAAGAGAGTTCCATCAACCATTTTGCTACCCTTGGACTTTTGTATCATAATTTAAATGTACCACAAAATAAAACGTATTTATCACAATGCAAGACGAAATTATCAGAAACATTCTCACTTTCTCTTAAGAAAATAACACTCCATATCTGATATTGCGTTTGAAATTGGAGCCATTGTACTATTTAGCTAATAAGCATAAGGATATAAAGATTTAACGCCACATATATAATGCTATCGACGCACCTAATTAGCACATCCCTTCTATAACAAAATCTAACTGCAAGACCAAATATACTCGACTTCCGATATTGGCACTGCATCAAGGTCAATGTTCACACTCATATTTGCTGTCTTTCACTTGCATCGCCACCACCAACAGACACGAGCAAGAAGGTTCACTTGCCTCACCTCCAGCGTTGACATTTCTTGTGTGTGTGATGGATGGAAGCAGGTGGCTCCTATCACTCCTCCCCAATCCTACCTACTGAGCTGAACTAAATCAACCCGATCCAAAGTGCTGCGCTCTCAACAGAACACACATGCCCATCTCGACCCTCACTAACCCGTCCATCCATCCATCCATCCATCCATCCATCCATCCATCCATCCATCCATCCACCCACTCACCCACCCACTCACTCACTCACTCACTCATCCACTCACTGGTTCACCCCTTAGTGGTACAGAAGTGTCGTCATTACGTCAGCTGATGGACGTCCGTCTTCCCGATACTACCAACCTACCACCGTTCATTCCACTGTCCGCTGCTTCTCCACCTCACACAGCACGCATGTGGGGTCACTCAAGTTCGCGCTGCACAAGCAAAGCTACAGTCTCCCCTTGGAGCTTGCACCAACTTCAAAGCACCTTCACCGCACAGTCCAATCAAACACCTCTTTCAGAGCAAATCCTCTCTGTTGCCATGCGCAGCATTGTCGACTGCATTCGATACAATTACTTTTCGCATCAAGGTGACTCGGACGTGGGATGTGAGGTTGGCATGACTATGTTCGGGTCCAATCGATGCACCTGGTGAAGAGTATTTTGGGAACCGAGTTGGGGCGACCGCGTTCTCAATGGCAGTACCATGTGATGATCGAAAAGTGGTACCAACAGTTGACTAATCTTACCTTGCAATTGGCATCATTTCATTCTTGATGCATCCCATGCTCATCAGTTACTGCCATGAGGTTTACTGTCTGCAATACTTTTCGCTTTCATTTTATGACGCAATATGGTATAGCTATGGAGTAAATGTTGCTAGTGTTTGCTTTTTATTCTGACATTAACGCGACTCGTCATTCAAACCCATCATAAACACAGCGTTTTGTCTATTTCCTTGTACACTGAAAAACCACCCTTATTACCTTCTGTGCACCGCCGTTGCCAAAACAACTTGTGTTCAGCATATTTGATGTTTGAGTTGTCGGTTGTTCTTAGTGACTTTTCGGACGATTTTTAAATGGTGTACTATCTCTCATTATTATAGTGCTATTGTTGGTGACCAGTGATGGGCTTCATTTCTTAAGCTGTTTTATAGCTATTTACAGCCCTGTGTCTCTAAGCGTTCCTCCAATTGATCTGCATTTAATCTGCTGCAAAGGAAATGTATAGTGACTCAATTCGAAGTGGCTTAAAATTAAATCTCTGAAGCTCTTCACTACCAGCTATTTGTGGGAAATTGGTATCCGCATTGTATTGCCACCTTTTTAAGCAAACTGTTCAACGTAATATCCAAGTTAAACAAAGATTTAAAATGGGACTGTGAAAACATCATTTTGAGCAATTTTCCAACGCCAATCTGAACTAGGCTCAAAATGACTGGACTCCGAATCACTGTTATTCTACACAATTCCAGCCTTATCGAGAAATTGCAAATTGTGAGGGTGGTGGCGACGAAGTGTCTCTTGGATAAGTTTCTGCAGATCCATTAATTATTTAATTGACGATCTGCTACTTTCCTTAATGTATCTTTGAATAGTCCATTTCAAAGCTAATTGGTTTCACAACCTGATGACTAACATGCCGACTGCTGTTCCTATTCAGGGGCGTTTTTGTGACAGTAAGGCCATGTTAACCTGCCAACTTCAAAGTGTGTGTGTTTCATAGGGGAATTTTCCAAATGTGCAATGAGATGAGCATTAACACATCTGTCAATGCCTTGGTCGTATTCGAGGCAGTAAAAAGAAGTATAGAAATCACTTACCAAGGAGGTGTGAATTTTTAAACCAATTTTTTTATTTTTTTGTTTTTTATTTAGAAATCTGAACGGTCGCCTAGCATCTCGTTTAAATTTCTGCCCAACATTTCAACAGTTTCCTACATCACAGACAATCCATAGAGGGATTTTATTTTGTTTTTCAAAACAATTTCTCCTAGTCGCAGTCTAACACTAAAACTTTTCATGGTTTGTAGGGTAGTGTGGAAACTAATACCCAACTCGAAAATGGATGACATCTTCAAACCTTTTATCTAATAGAATTTTACATCAGAAAACAGTGTTACCAACGTAAAATGTGGATTTTGTATCAAGAGGATCTGATCAACTTGATTTTACCCCTCGCAGTCACAGCACTTCCAAGTTGCATGGTTATTTCTGTCTCCCATATAGTGGGCACAAATAAACGGTGGCTAAGCGTCAAAGCAACTAACTCGTATCTGATATCACCCGATTGCAGATAAGGCATTCAGTACTTTGCTTTATAAGTGAAAAGTATGTTGTTGGCAAAATGTGGGGAGCATATCAAAAGCAGCCCTCTATGGACACATTGATTACTTTTTTCCCATGGTTTAGAAAGCATAAATCTTGGCCGCGTCTGCTACCCTATTGGAACGTTTCACTGGCAGGTGGGCACACATACACACACATACACAGTGACCCTCCATGTGTACATGTATGTGAGTGTGAGAAGAGTTTGGGACTGAACTTTGGTCGGGGTCCCATAAATATGCCCGTGCCCTCGCGCATGCACACGTACTAGCAGGTGCATAAATCAGCTCCGCTATGCAGTCCCATGTGTTGCATTCGAGTGTGCATGCGTGTGAGTGTTTTCTTCCGCTACCTCCACGCGGAAAGAGTGCGAAATGGATACCGCTCATGTCCGACATTAACTCAACTCGCGTCAAAGTTCACAAAGTTAGCAGCGAAAATGTAAGCACGCATGAGTGTGTCTTACCATATGTAATTTAATATTATTTTTTGGACAATAGCGATAAAAGTTTAGCACTCCGCTAAATAGATCTGTCAATAATAGGAAAGGAATTTAGAAAAGCACTTAACCAAACATTTGACTTGACTTTACCTGTTTAGGAGGGTTAAACAATCCAATTTATTAAACTAAGTTATGGATTGTAAATACGCACCTAACAGCGTTAGCATAGTTCTACCAAACTTCTTTGGAACGCAAACCACGTTTAATAAAGATGTATTTCTTTATTCAAAGAGGTGAAATTCATGTTTTGTATACGTTTTCTTGTAAAAATTGTGCCATTTACAAGAATTTAGCAGAAGCACAAACACATAAAATGGTCTAAGAAACCCTCACATAAACCTACACGTTGTTTACCACCCATAATGAATGCATTTTATTTTCATTAATTACTCAGCTAAGTCCTTTTATTCGTCCACACTGCAAGGGGAAGGATAAAAATTCGTTCATTAGCGAGTGGAAGGTGCATATTTTTTTCAGGATTAACTCGTCCAATGACAATGTTGGCTAAAACAAATGGCCTCGGTGTACACTTAAAAACTCATCGACGCAGAATCTTGCGACCGAACTGAATGGATCTGAATGAACGAAAGTTTAAAGCCTATACATTGCAAATTTAGATAATTTTTAACACAAAGTTACTACTGCAACGTGAGAATATTTTGAGTATTCCTTACCAGAGCTTTAAAATTGGTAAAAATTAGATCGTTTCTATCACCTTTTTCGTTCACTTATGAATGTAGCTACGGTCTTATAATTGCCAATTTTGTGAACGAATCCTATTTTTTTAGAAAAAGCGTTTATCCTATGTACGCTCAATCGGATCTATATGTTCACCTGCAATTTATCCCAAGGCGAGCAAAACTAAGCAGGTCGGTTTTCAATCCATCAAATTAGTACCAAAAAGGTGACCTCATAAATATTTCGCTGGAAATCCCCAACTGACTGAGACCTCTTCTTTAGCTGATGCATCAGCGAAATACTATCTTTACATGCAGAAGAGTGAATAGTACAACTGCTTTTTTCTGGGGATGAGAACTGTGACTCATGAGCTGTCAGACATGAGGGAACTGGGCGCGCAGAATATTGGTACAACCATCAGGTTCTACAGCTTTTAAAAAGTGAAACTTATTCTCCAAAGTGGCACATCGAATACGCATACCACTTTCGGTTTTTCTTTGCGTCTTTTTTTAAGAACCTTCCCATGCCTGTCCGCTTCCAATTCTCACAAAGTCTCTCAATCTATTAACTTTGAAACATTAAAGGAGCTGAAAAATTAGATATCATAACAGTTATTGACACAAAAGAAAACACTTTGCAGTAAAATTTTGAGAGTGTATTATTATTGTTCTCTTCATCACTCATAAAGATGCACGCATCAACACAATAGATACCAAGAATCCGTCGCTTAAAGTAAAATCCTGCGTATGAGTAATTGTATGACTACCAGATACTGTTCATGTCTTCCCCTTCGGAGACAATTTCAATAGATCACCTTTGAAGTAAACCATATATTTCTTTATTTCGATGTTGTACAAAACAAAGGTAGTGGATTTAATAATGTAAAATACGAAACCGTGGCATCAACTTCATCAGGCTTTGGTATGATGCAAAGAGGAGCAACACAATGGTTGATAAGTTCCTCTAAGATCACATCTGCTTGCACAACTTGGAGTTATTGCTGGCTAAGGCTGTGCAAAGCCGTTTTTCATCACTGCTGTGCCTGCAATGAAGACTGTTGGGAGGATATCTCTAAAATAAGCAAATTGCATGAATACTTTGATCTCATGAGAATGTATACACACGGATTTGATACATGTGCAATGGCACAATCGTTCTCCATCAACAGTAACTAACCGAAAACTACAACAGCAAATTCACAATTTATGGTATAATAGAATTCAGAGCTCAAAAGTAATAAGAAACACGGATATGACCGTATTTGATAGAACATGATAAAAAGGTTCTTCTATAATATAAAAAGGTTCTCAGGTGAACAATTTAGCGTAAAACCGCAATTTAGACACCGATGAAAACTAAGAGCAGGTATGTATTGGCACTAAAGCCAGTTGTTATTTCTTGAATGGTACGATGCAGCTGGCAATGACTTTGAAATGGTAGACTGATTGATAAGCCTCAGAAAAACAGCATCAGCTAAAACAAAGCTTCATTAATAAATAACCACTTCGAAGGACCTTCATCCAGCTACATTTTAATTTAGGCAATAGGAAAATTTGTTGTAAAATAATTAAGAGCATTTAATGGAGTGATTGTGCCTACGTCGAGAATAAATGAGACGCGAAATTTGACCGCTTCATTTTGGTAAGATATATCAAAATGATGCCAATTGCAAGGTAAGATTAGTCAACTGTTGGTACCACTTTTCGATCATCACATGGTACTGCCATTGAGAACGCGGTCGCCCCAACTCGGTTCCCAAAATACTCTTCACCAGGTGCATCGATTGGACCCGAACATAGTCATGCCAACCTCACATCCCACGTCCGAGTCACCTTGATGCGAAAAGTAATTGTATCGAATGCAGTCGACAATGCTGCGCATGGCAACAGAGAGGATTTGCTCTGAAAGAGGTGTTTGATTGGACTGTGCGGTGAAGGTGCTTTGAAGTTGGTGCAAGCTCCAAGGGGAGACTGTAGCTTTGCTTGTGCAGCGCGAACTTGAGTGACCCCACATGCGTGCTGTGTGAGGTGGAGAAGCAGCGGACAGTGGAATGAACGGTGGTAGGTTGGTAGTATCGGGAAGACGGACGTCCATCAGCTGACGTAATGACGACACTTCTGTACCACTAAGGGGTGAACCAGTGAGTGGATGAGTGAGTGAGTGAGTGGGTGGGTGAGTGGGTGGATGGATGGATGGATGGATGGATGGATGGATGGATGGATGGATGGATGGATGGATGGATGGATGGATGGATGGATGGATGGATGGATGGATGGATGGATGGATGGATGGATGGATGGATGGATGGATGGATGGATGGATGGATGGATGGATGGATGGATGGATGGATGGATGGATGGATGGATGGATGGATGGATGGATGGATGGATGGATGGATGGATGGATGGATGGATGGATGGACGGGTTAGTGAGGGTCGGGATGGGCATGTGTGTTCTGTTGAGAGCGCAGCACTTTGGATCGGGTTGATTTAGTTCAGCTCAGTAGGTAGGATTGGGGAGGAGTGATAGGAGCCACCTGCTTCCATCCATCACACACACAAGAAATGTCAACGCTGGAGGTGAGGCAAGTGAACCTTCTTGCTCGTGTCTGTTGGTGGTGGCGATGCAAGTGAAAGACAGCAAATGTGTATAAATACTGATGCTGATGCACTGATCATGTTAAAAGGCGAAAGTCCTTACTTATTCCTGTTTGATTATGTTTCTGGAAGACGCTCACTAATTATCAACAATTTTAAATTAAAGGCCCTAAAGGCAACGTTTACTTATCATTAAGTCTTTATAAACGCCAAAGTATTTTGTGTTTATTCTGGTGGTGTATGCTTAACCTTGTTTTAATCCATCTACGTCTGGTACCACTTATAACTTGACGCTTAATTTGAAGTGACTCAAACTTTACAGCGGTAACGTAGTCGTTCTATCACAAAATTGTGATGCATTCGCATGATGTATGAAGCAGGAATATTTTGCACAAGACAGTGTAAATTGATGTTCACTTGACTGTGGGTAAAATATATACCAGACACACTATCCGTATGTAAATGCAGCAGCGATTTACCATAACATGCCACTGCTGATTTGGTGCACTTGTTGCATCGGCGATATTCTTCCAGCCTTGTATAACTCAAGTTAGGAAGATAAAAATATATGCTTTGGATTCGAACTGACGTGATAAGGTATGGACATTTTAAGAGATTTCATTCTTTTAGTTTGCAACGTAGCCTTGTGTCATAGCCTGATGAGTTCAAAGTCTCCTTTTACTACCAAACCAAGCCCAAATGAAAAACGTATGCATTAATGGTTGTGATCACAACCATCATCTTAACTGGATTCTTCTAGCCTCATTCTCCTTTTGTACAAAGTGTAACGGTTCACAAAATGCCAAAATCACACCATAAAGACAGTTACATTGAAATTGAGCGTTTATGAAATGTATGAAGAGGTGGAACGCATTGCGTCGATGTTTTGCCCTGACTGATGCATAATTATGTTCAGGTACCATCATAGTCGTTTAGTTTTCAAAATGCCAAAGTATTTAGGTGAAGTAAAAATGGTGTACTTGTTGTTAACCAACCAAACGTCAGATAGACGTTTTCTTATTGAAACAGAGCATACATCACCCGGATTGAAATAAGTGTATTTATGGTCATCTGCGGCAAATTGAAGTCCTTCTGGAAAATAACTGCATTCGATTGGTGATACCAGCCTATCAGAGCTGCTGACTTTCACCGACAAAGTAAAGAGAGGTCCTATTGCTTGACTGCGAGGCTATTATGTGGTACATATAAATCTGGCGACTAAATGTTATGCCAGAAAAAATATGGTCAAGTCTTAAATATACGACTCTTCATCATCTTTTTTTGTTAACTTATTTATCAATTCCCCTAAATCGAATTTATGTTTGAAAATGATTCCTCGAAAAACACTACAATTAAAACACCCTCAGAGAGTAGTAGCCTTTCTTCAATAAATCTTTTCCAATAACAGTAGCATAGAGCACACCGAAACAGACGACTTTTTGGCATGGCTTTTCTGGCGATATATTGTGGGTTCCACTCTAAACACGATTTTGAGTCTAAACGTGTGGTGCACTCACTGTGTGTACATGAGAGCTAATAATGCGGGATTTCCGCTCCTTTCGTTTAAAATCTGCAGACCACTGAGCGTAAACTTAAATAAAAAGCACAAATTCCGCATCAACGGTTATGCATTTAATTGCTGGTGTTACCTATCCCTCATCAATTGCTTAGATGCCCGAATCGAGTAATCGAATGAAAAATTAAGGCTTTCTCTTATATTATTTGGTAAGTGTTACTTGCAGCATATAAGTAGCGATATTGTGAAGTTCAAGAGTTTATGTTTTTCTCCTTGTAACATGGTCATATAATATGAACTGCTTATATTCCGTTGTGTAAACTGTTGTTCGCGTTGTATTATCACCAGCAGTTTGAGACTGAAATGGTTGAACGATGTGTTAAATAAAAATGTTGCGGGTCGGCGTCACCATTAAAAAGCGTTTGAATAAAAATAGTTGCGTACTTTAAATACTTCATTGCTGCATAAGCAATGACTTTAAAAAGTTATCTCACCGAGTGAAAACACAAAAATGATATTAATAGAGCCATCGACTCTTAAGCGTTAAAAGCGACTCAAAAACCGATTCCAGTATGCTAATGCACTTATCACTTCGTTTCTCAAAGACCGCTTACCCAGGGATCGATGATAACAAGTTTTCTATCCCTTTTATTTTTAAAAAGTAAACCACTTGGGTTGTCCGCGATGACAATATAATTTGGTGTTGAAGTCGATGACACGTGTTGAGATTCCCAATTGTAAAAGCTTGGTGAGTAGCGGTAATGTTTTCGTATAATCTAGCACATACCTCAAATCCCCCACACGTGGTAAAAGCTTCTTTTTACCAGAAAAGTAAGGGACAAAATCTTCAATTTTTAGGCGATGTGCATAGTCCACGTAGCCTGAAATTTCCTGGCCTTTTGCGTTTGTGTGGCGAATAAAAATAATCGTCTTAAGTAAAAAAGGCATCGAAAATCCACATACTGATAAATTTCCTCGTCTATTCGATTCCTCTCTGGTAGCCAAAGCAATTAAACCGGGTTCTGTGATAATTATTCCCTCGTGATCTAAGGCTCTGATGCATCAAAAATGGGGTAGTTTGGCTAGGCTCGAAATTAAAAACGCTACGCATTAAAGGTGTGCACCGATTACCAATAAAAATATACAGTTGTGACTGAACTGAAGATAGCACGCTCAGCAACATTCTGCATTACTATAAGCGCATAAAAGTGGAAGTAAAATACTCCTGTGAAGTAGAGTAAATACAAACTTCGGTCTGAAAGATCGCGGTGTAGCTAATTACTTCTTCGCCACTTTTCTTTTCTCTGCTAAAGCAGCAAGCTCGCCCTTCTTTTTTGCAAAGTCATCACGTTTTATTATTTCACTAGTTCCCCGGTACCCCAGCTCAACTAGCTTTCTTGCAAGTTCTTCATCCTATTACAGTGCAAGCATTAGTTCACATTCTACCTCCAAGTAAAAAAGATCTGTTTCATTTATTTGGGAATTAAGAAAATCTTCATAATTTTCGTAACTATCGGCAATGCGATCAAGCCCGTCGCTGCGGCACTTACTCATTCCCAATAACAGAGGGTAGGAAAGTATTTGGATAAATAAAACAACTCAAGGTTGAGTGATTATCATTTTGATACCAGTGTCATTTGCCTATTTGAAACAATAAAACTAGGTAACTCGAAGGATGTATTCTATAGTTTACTATTTCATATCCTAAGAAAGTTAATGAGGTTCCAGAGCCTCCTGGGGTTATTGCAGTATATGCCTTAACCTTTAAAATACCCTCTTGATATTCTGTTTATCAATGTGCTTATTCCATTAGTGTTAATAAGCTTTAAAGCCTTGACTATTACACTTCGGCTGGACTTAGTGTCCACCTCCCTTCACCTTTACAGTTATATCGCCCTAATATGTGAGAAAAAGTCTCGAGGTATCTAGGCTGACCTGTTCTCAGAAGCATCAGTGCGGTGATTCATTTAATTGCTAGAATTAGTTTGTTGATTGCATAAATGTGAGATTTATGAACGCTTTCACAAACGAACAGGGTGGTAACGCAAATATAAATCGAGCAAAATCATATCAAACCAAGTTAACGCCTTAAACTAATATCATCCCTTCTGGTATCATCATAGCTAAACATTAAAGCACAATAAAGGAAGATATCGCTTGACCCTTTGATAAGTATATGCCCCTACTACAGAAGTGTATGTAAATAGATTGGTTGTGTTCCTTAGGCCATCCCTAGCCACCAGCATAATTGTATCGGCTTTAAACTATTGAGGATGACTTTGGCAAATGCGCATTCTCACGACAAAATGACTGACCAATCACTGTTAGGTGGCTTATGTTCATCGTCTTTGTTTGAGGGTGCTTTGTCGGTGTTGGTTTGAAACTCTCTGGAAAGCAGATGGATCCGCTAACTACGGAGCCTCTTGGGGACTCAGAAGAGGAGCACATAGAAGAATTCGACTGTTCGGCTGACGTAGCCGGAGGGACTTCCTCGGAGCATAATTCACCGAAATCTTCGACTCGTGAGTGCTCCCCATATGCGTCTGCAGTCGAAATAACAGATAATGTTTACAGGAGGGAGGAGCACTATTTAGGTGATAATGGAGACATATCTGTTCACAGCAACACGAAACCTATCCGTTTCCCTGGTCGTGTTGCCGGGTTCCGGTTGTCTGATGGTCATAAGAAATCGGTTCAGATGCAGTTTGAAGGCAGAAAATACAAATCAGCTGCCAAATCCTACTTGAAGAAGGAGAAGCAACCGGTTCGTTGGTTTTATGCACTGCTTTTTGCTTGTTGATTTTAGGAATGCATCTTATTGAAGGTAGAGCTTCTTTCCAGGTGATTTGCGTGCCTAAAAATGTTAGGTTTCGTGTTTATTGGTGGTGCCTTTTTTTCTGTTGATTAGGCTGACGGGCACTAGATCGCCATCATTTTCTGTCTGGAGCTTTTAATTTCCAGCTTTGTTATCTTTAACTGCTGAACCCAAAACCACTAGAATTTTAATTAGTAGGATTCTTTGAATCTATTTTGGTCATTTACCATCAAGCACAATGTGGTGAATTCTGGCTCAATCTTTGAAAATTCGCTGGTACCTGCAGAAACTTTGAGATTATTTTGCCATTGTCACTGGATGCATTTCCACTAACGCCCCTTGCGGCCTATCTCTGTGTATTTTAATTGATGCAGGTGTTGGTTTGCTTATCTTCTTTGTGAGCAAAAGCAATCCAGGCGAACGCAACAAATCATACCATAGCTAAGTTTTGAGTGTGCCACACCCTTTGTCTGCTTTATTTCGAGATGTTCTGATATTATTTCAACCTGCTTACGAATGAAATTCTGGACTTTTATACCGCTTTAGGACGTAACAGCAGAGCTGACGCGTTGCAAGGATGAGGACTCCAATTATCTGGAGTTTTCCGATTTCGGACTGCAGTGTCTACCCACAGGTATATTCAAGGACCTTCCCCATGTGGAAACCCTCTTCCTGAACGGCAACAAACTTACCGGTCTACCAGTTGGTCAGTTCACGGGGCTGCCAAATCTACGTCGACTGTTGCTCCAACAGAACGCCATTGTGTGTGCTGGGTTACCGCCTGATCTGGCCAAGCTAACCTCTCTGGAGGTGTTGGACCTTCGGCACAACCGTCTCGAAGGCGACTTGCCTCCCTGTATTTACAGCCTGCGTGGACTAAAACAGCTTATTCTTAGTTACAATAAGATCGGCGTTCTCTGTGACGACATCAAAAATCTCCAGGTATTAAGTTGTTTCGTATGGTATACTTTGGGTGACTATTTCCTCCGCTTATCCTTTTGTCCTTTTGCATGGGGTTCGAAAATTTTGTGCATAGAAAAGAATTCTATGAAGTTTATGCGAGTCATAAATGTGTAAGTGAACCCCAAAAGGGCTGTCGTATACCGATTATCAAAATGCTGGATCATTGGTTTCGTTTTGCTCCTAGGTCAGGCTATTTTTATGCCTTTGATATAGAGGTTTGACGCTTTCTTGGTTGGCTCGTCAGGGAAGGGTTGCATAATTAAACTCTGTTTTAGGTATACCTAGCCATTGAATTTTATTTTGCTTAATTTTTTTTGGAAATCGTTTCAAGTTTGATTAAAGTTTTTCAATGATATGGTGGTTGTGAATACGTTTCTTAGTATTTTTTTATTGTCATCACCATTACTGCAATCAAAAATATACACCCGAATAGATTAGTTTCTTATTTGTATCAAAATTTGGTTTAGAATTGGTAATGCACTCAACACCATGCAGTTGAGCATTCCGAGGCATAAATTGCAAACAAAACAAGTTGTTTTCTGACTTCTGCTTAGAGCTTTGTTCTACTGTCCAACCTTTCTCAATGGCTACGATAAGTAACTTATGGTCGAGCGTCATAAATAACATGTGGGTTCTTATTAACTCCTATTTGTTTACGTGGTTTAAGGCAGTAAAAATAGACTTCCCAAAACGGGTAAATTTCAATGTCTTACCTTCCATTAGAATTTACTTTGCCTGTGGGCAAAATACGAAGTTGACTATAATCGGGTTGATTAATTTTTCTGTTGCATTCTCGATCTATTTCCTGAGATTAAGGCAAAAATAAAAGCAGCAGCTTCCTTGTTTTTGAACTGAACAAGACCCATTGTTAAAATCTCAAATATCGGATGGTTTTTGCGTCATCACAGGGACTGTCTGAGGCTAATCTCGGACCTCTTACCTATGCATCTTCTTCCTTGAGAAAGAGATATAATCGAGTTTTTCGTTCCTACCCATCGCTTTGCTCATTTTCTAGCGCCTCACGATCCTCATAGTCAACCGGAATTCTATTCGACAAAACATCCCCAACACAATCGGTCAACTGGCCTTTCTGACTAAGCTTGACCTCTCGTACAATCACATCCAAACTCTGCCTGCAAGTAAGTTTCCCATCTTTGACTTCTTAGTCTTTTTCAAATGCCTTTATTTTTACTCCCTTGTAATTTAACAAATTGTTTTTGAGAAATTGTTTAATTCGTCTCTTGATAAAGGCCGAGGCACTTCATTGACGGAAGCCTTTTTTGTGATTAAATGAGATTGGCGAAGACTGTGCTAGCTATTGTATCTTTTATCCATTGCTAAGCAATTTATGTAGCTTTTTTCACATTGTTCCTACGATACAGTTTCAAAATTTCTTCAGAGAGGCAGTTCTTGTTTTTGCTAGTTGAAGCTACTGTCTTGGGAATAAATTACATTGTCTGCAACTCTTCTACTTATGCTAGTACTTGGAAAGCTAATTGAACTAGATTGCTTAATCGATTACGGTAGAATTATTAACCCAACTAGTGACGCTAGGGCATTTCATGAAAAAGCCATGGTTTGTCACTTCTTGCAATCCTTCACTAGGTCTTGGTCAGTGCACACAGCTGACAGACCTCTATCTTCACTACAATCAGCTGACCAATCTCCCTGAGTCCATTGGCAACCTCACCAGTCTCAATCGGCTAATGCTCAAGTAAGCGCATCGCTCCTCCTCAAAATTAGCTTATTAAACGCCAATTTCACTTTGCAGCTTCAATTTAAAGTTAAATTTAGATTGGAGCTTTAAGGAGTCACCGGACAGTTATTGAATATTATCGGAGATTTGGTTTATATTTTACAGAAGTTACAGTCAAGTTTTGAAATTGTAAGGTTATATGTGGAATGCCCGAAAATAAGATAAAAACTCAAACATTTTCGTGATTTTGATGAGGACTGCTTTCTGCGTCAATTGCAGGGTAAGTTTTGGGAAGACCTAATGAGGCTAAAATCGTACTTTTACTAATCTGTTGGTAGAGCAGTTTAAATGTGTGGATGATCCAGTTCTAAATGGTAGAAGCAACATTCTTTCAGGTACAACCGCCTAGTGGAAATCCCAGAGTCCTTAGCAAAATGTACGCGTCTAGACGAGTTCAATGTCGAAAATAACCAGCTCTCCACACTCCCGGTAAGTAATATACAATGCCTCGTCTCAAATGATCGTCATGCGAGAACCATTCACCTTCCAGCTACTATTTGTCATTGTCTATCGTTAACACGTTCATTCCTTCACTATGGTACCGGAATGCGCCCGACTAAGTAAACCTGACTGGTAGTATTTTAAAACGCTCCATACAACGCAGTCTAACCCCTCCGTACTGCGTAATTGGCAAGCATTTGTTTTTGCAACTGTTAATTATTTTTAAGGTAAAAGAGTGACAATATTGTCAAATTATATGGCCATTGGCCCTAGTAATTTGTGGCTAAAATCTTATGTATAGCACTTTGCTGTTTTGTATGTGAGCATGAAAACGGTGTATAAAAGTGGAGTTTATTCAACCCGAAGCTGGGTGTAGAATGATTTAAGGGTGCAAATTTTCCTTTATCAGAATGACTTGAATGGAAGTAGAGGATTTCTCCATCGTGTGACCACTGAAGTCGGTCATAGTATCAACCAATTGAAAGAAACGCCGCGAATTATCACGAATTAGTCAACGATATGCTCGAAGTCAAAACATTTTTATTCGTGTTACCAGTGTTGAGGAACATGTCAAATTTCAGCAGCATTGTAATGTACAATCTTTTGGTACTAGAAGCAAAGCTCTATTTACAAATATCTGAAATTAGAATTAATGCTTTTTTGACATTAATAAGTAGTGTGAAAAATTTTGTGGCTTCGCATAGTGTCAGCTTGTGAAAGATGGTAATTTGTGACGCGAAAAGCTTCAGTTGCTTCGAGTGAAACTTGGTAATTCGTCTAATGCTCACAATCCGACGAGCCAGTTACACCTCCGCATTTGTGGGCAATTGACTATGCATTAATTCTATCTGAAAGGTATTCTTAATTGCCTGGAAAGTAACAAGAAGTAATTCAGTTACCCCTCTTACCAGTGGTGGCTTATCTCGATTGCTCTAAAGGTCCACTGGAGAAGCAATTTTTGTTGCTTGTCCTATTTTAATAGTTCATTGCCACCGTGTTTTGATAGTAAAATGTTGATGCCTTTAACTGGATATATAATGCAGTCGAAACGATTACTTGGGTGGCAGTCCTTGCAATTCTTCCAATCAGACAACTTGTTACAATGTTGCAGCAATTCAATTCAACACATTCAGTATCCAAGAGGCGTCTTACACACCCCTGTTGAACCAGCGCTTTGAGGATTTTCCAATCAAATACCAAAATTGTAGACCAGTGACTTCATTTATCATACAGTGGGTCTCTAAGGCGCTGATATTGGTCCCCATTTGGTGCCTTGACCACTTCGTACTTTATTCCTACTTCTGTTTTTGCATACGTGACACTCGTGGAGGAGAACATGTATCACGCAAAACTGTACAAAACAGTAGACAGTAAATTGTGTCCATTTAAACAGCTCGTGCTTACGATTGGTCCAATCTCCCTCGGGCGCGACCTTAATGTGGACCAATCGTTAAGGGATACTTGAATGGTGCCTGCATGCGAATTTGGAAATTAGTCCTGGATTTTTTCATCAATGTCAAATTTATTTTTACAAATCTTGAAATTTGTTTAAAACATATGAAATTTACATCGGTATCGATGTAATTGCGAGTGCCCTTTTGCATTTGCAGGTCTTCTGCAATTGAACTTTAGTCTCTGCTCGTAGGGGGACCCCATCTTGTTCTAACTTATCGTTCAAGAGTTCTACAATAAACCATGATTTCAATAAATGAAGTTACTAAATTTAATGAAACCTTTAATGGTACAAATTAGTTTTAGTAGGGTAGAATAATGTAGTTGGTATCTGTTGAACAATCTGCGAATTGCTTTATTTCATTCTTTAGTGCCTTTTTGCTTAATTGATACCTTGATTATAAGTAGAAGTTGGGCAATGGAATTCACTTTGGTTCTTGTCGTTTATGCATATTTGGGTGACTTGATTCTGTTTAGCCTTTTACAATTATTATTGACTCGCAAGCTTGTTCGCATATCTTTCCAAGTGTAACGATGTGTTGAGTTGGAAAGCATGCACACTTGAATAAAGTGTGCTGACTTTGGAATTGTTGTTTTGAATTCGGAAGCTCATGCCGACTTTTTAAGCTCTCCATGATTGGTTCAGAATTTAAAGTCAATGACTTGATTTGGGTTCCAAACTTTATTGGTAAGGGCGGCAATTCGCTCAGAGATACGCATTTTAACTCGTCTTTTCAACCATGTCTAGGCATATCTGCTGACCAACATGTCATCGGTTCGAAATGTGACTTTTTCGCGGAATTTCTTCAGTGTATTTCCTCCTGGCAGCCGCGAACAGTACGGACACGTTATGGTAAGATTTTGGGTTTTGCTCGTCACGTGGAATATCGTTATATCTATTACTAAGTCACCTCGCCTCCTCCTTCCAGTCTTTGAACATGGACCACAACAGAATTACTGAGGTGCCTCCAAACGTGCTCTCACATCTTCGTCAGGTGACGAAGCTCAATCTTCGTGACAACGAAATTGCAGAACTTTATTCTGAGGGTGAGTATTTTGTCCAAAATGCTCGAATTCGGTATCGTGAGGTGACTTTTCCGATATTTATCTGTTCTCTCATAGATTTGCACTATTGGGACAATTTGGTTGAACTAGACCTCGGTTCTAACCACCTCTCCAGTTTACCTGACGAGTTGGGGGCGCTGAAATCACTGGAGATGCTCAGATTGAGCTACAATCAACTCAAGGTGAATTTAATGTGTTTTTCAGATGTAGGGGAATCCGCAGAGAAAAGCAATGCCTTAGTGAGCTCCTGGGAGTGATGACATCGACAAATTGCTGTTGTATTTCAAAGTCTTTTACATAGGGGTATGGTTCTATTCAGAATCATAAAGGCAGTATATTTTTTTGCAGTATTGTAATTTGCTGTCGAAAAAAATACTGCCTTTTGTCCTTTGGGATTAATCATCGCTCTCTTCGTATTTTCATTTGTCTCAGAGTCCATTCCATTTTTGAAACCTGCATTCCAGCTTTTATATCTAGGTATTATTTTTTTAAACTAAATGCCTATTAATTACGTCATTCGATGGGGACCGAAAAATAGAGCAACGGGTGAGCGTCTCCCCAGGAGCCCTTAGATTTATCTTTAGTCTAACATGAGAATCGTTTTAAAAGAAATGCAATTGATTTTAACAGTTGAGCCCATACAAATCGGCAAGGACTGGTATTTGAGATGATAGAGCATATTTTAACTAATTTTGAGCGTTTTTTAGGCTATTTTTCTCCTAAATGGTCTGCATCATCGAGGAGGAGTTTTGTGAATGATCTGTACCGACTTGTAACGAGCGCATTAATCATAATGTTCTGGTTATGACGGGATGGTAGTCTATATCGAACTTGAATCATTTTTCATCTAAGGCATTGACAAAGTCGTGTGTGTATTCTCAGTCTTACGTAGTCGACTTCAATGTTACTGTATTTTAAGGGGAGGCTGTGCTATTTATAACTTTTCATAAAAATTTGAAGTTTTGACATTTCTAACATTAAATGAAACGACTTTCCGGCATTTTTTTGTTCAAGTTGGCCTGGTGTTGATCACTGTATCCGCAGAAAGATCATATTGACAAAAGTAATCGTGGCTTCACTCTTTTTCCTCAGGGCAGCGGTCTTCGTTGTGAGCGTGTGCAATTAAGGTAGATCTTTTGTGTCAGTGCACTTGCTCTTTATTCGTAGTGCCTCATTCCCCTCTTCTAGCGCCTTCCAAGCACCTTGGGCAAGTTGCAGCAACTGCGGGTGTTGGATCTTGAGTCGAACCAGTTGGAGTCTCTTCCATCCACCCTCGGAGAGCTCGTGAGTCTGCAAGACCTCAATGTTGTTTGCAACCGCCTTACAACCTTTCCGCCTTCCATCGGGTGAGCTGGCATTCCGGTCCCCGCGACCATTGAATTTCCTTTGATCCCTTGTGCAAGTTTGTGAAACTAATTCGGTGATATTTTAAACTAACAATACCAAAGACTCTATTTGAAGGAGGCTTAAAACAATATCCTTCAATTGGCGGTGGTTTAAAATTGACTGTACCCAATGGAACGTCTGATTAGTTAAATAGATTATTTATGCTCCTGGAACGTCTGGCTTTTATTTAAAACAATGGAAAGCATTTTTTCACTCTAGTGTTTCAGTCCATTGATCGTTTAATAAATTGAATAATTATCTCTATTCTGACGCCTTATTCTTGAAATGCAATCTAATATGGCATGCATGCGCCGAATTCTACTGTACACTGGTTTCTGTGAAATGGTACGTGACTTTGGTGGCATTTGTTAAAATCACCCATAATTTCATCGGGTAATGTTCCTGTTTTTTTAAAATTGTCTGGATATGTTTTTGAGGTTTTTTATGTATTTTTCAGCAATCTCCGTGATTTGAAAGTCTTCAAGGCTGGAGAAAATGACATAGCTGAGCTGCCTCCAGAAATTGGTGCGTCATTAAAATGTCTTGACTACTAATTTTTCAACGTTGAAATTGCCTTTGCGTCCTGAGGTTGTTGTCTTTATAATGGTAATAGGGCTGACAAATGCACTTCCGTCGGATCAAATATTGCATACTGTACGCTAAATTCTTATTTCAAATTTTTCGAGACTGTTTCCTTGGAGCAATCCATTGAGCCGCATTCAGTTGGGTCACTCTTAACTTTATTAACTCCATGAACTTCAAATTGCTGGGGCAAAATGTAGTTGTGGCAGTGTTTTGGGTAATTTTTATTTGATTAGTTTGGGCAGCCTAAATGTGCTAATGTTGTGGAAAATTATCAAACAAATATTTTGGAAACGCTTTATTTGTAAACTATCTAATCTACTGTAAATGTCCTTCAGTAGCGACGATTGACGAGATGTTATCATGTACCCCTCTTTTTGTGTATCCGAAAAGTATAGATGGCAAGGATGGTTTTCGCAGCCAGTTGTATTTCTAGGTGCGTCCAAAATTGGTGGAAGTGGTTGCGCCAATTTGCTTTGAACTTTACTCAAAAAATTTGCTAAACTCAGTATCCCCCTGATACTCTCTCACTTTGAGTTCATGCTTAATTACTTTTCCCCTGGGTTGATTTAATGTGGACTGTTCCCATATATTTAAACTCTTGTGTTAGAAAGGTGGTTCTGTTTTTATAACATGAGCCCTTAACGTCTGCAACCCATTTTTCGAGGTATGGTTGTTCACTCGTCCCAGCCACGTGCGTTGACAGTGAGTAGTTCACCTTGAGCTAAGCCCTCTGAGTGCAGCTGATGTGATAGTCCTTCAAGCAAGAAGGTGTCGAGATGATGACCTAAACTTCTGGGAATTTGAACGGGTGAATTTTTATCGGGCTCTAGATTTCCTCTGCAGAAGGCAATTTGAAATGTGGGTTGGACAAGAACGAAAATCAAATGACAGCTGTCAACCGTGAATTGTGCATCAAAAGCTAATGATCCTACAGAAGGAATTATTTGCGACCGCATGGCTGGGTTTTGGTACCGCGGAGAACCAATAGCTTTTTTTTCTAAGGATGAGATTCTGTAAATCATTTCACCTGACCATATCATTGCGTTGCCATTTCTGGCTCCCCTGGTTTCTTTTAATGTCCTCTTTTCTGTTGATGCCTTTGAAGCATTTCATACTATGCGTGATTTTCCATACAAAATCAAAAACAGCAAACTTCTTAGCTTAAGTTTTGACAAAACAGGAACTAGTCGGTCTATACTTCGCATAAATTTCCCTTTGTCTCCCCAAAGTCCTTCTTTTTATAAGCAGAAGTTTATAATTTAGTTCTGTTTATGGAAAATTTTGTAAAAACACTAGTGGAAATGGATCGCGCCTTTTTTCACAGATATTTCACACCGGGAATGGGAACTAATTCTGTCAGTAGTCATAAGTGTACGAGTCTAGCAAGGTTACTGGGGCAGGTGCTCCCATTGCTGATCACTGATGGCTCTTGCAATAGTTCGCGCGACATGTATCATGAGGCCTAGCTGAGTTCATTTAAGTCGATTACTTTTGTTTGCTTTGCAGGAAGTATGTCCAGTCTCCGCGAACTATACCTGAATGATAACCATAACCTGAACAACATTCCCGCCGAGTTGTCTCAGTGCCCACTGTTGACCATCCTCAGTGTTGAGAATTGTCCCCTTCGAGATTTGCCCCAGCCCATTGTCAGCGGGGGTTCCGCTATGATCATTTATGTATGCATTTCCACTCTATCAATCTTTAATATTGGCTCTTTCTGGTGTGCCGCTTTTAAGGCTAAACCATTTCATTTAATACCATTCTGAGCTCTCAAACGTTTTACCGTTTCAGTGGCAACGCTTATGCATTCGACGGAAGAAATCACTCCGGCAGCTTTTTAGGCTTGTTTTTAATGGTGCAAAGTTTCTTTTGGATCCCACGATTTCTTCATAGCCGACTTGTTTTCAAGATTAAAATGGACTGAAAACATAATTTCTTGCACAATCCGTCGACCAATTTGTTTTGCACTTCCCCATTTAAAACATTTTTCTGATAGTATTTCGTCTTTGTTGTCATTTTGATTGCTTGGCAAATCTCTTGTTTACGGATGCCAGAACAGGCAGTCACACAAAACTTTCCGAAAGTCTACTAAAAGTTAGGATAATTACTGCATGGGACGTGTTCAGAATTGCGATGTTTCTGTGATTTGTCTTCCTTTTCAGTCGGCAGTTGTTTGACCACTTTCGTCGTTAGTGCTTGTTTGCTAACCAGTATTTGTTTATGGGATCAGCTTGTTGAACCAATTTTTCTTAGAGTTAAATGTAAGCGAGTAGGAACTGCTTTCGCCAACTTCCATTGAAAGAATGATGTGCTTTGGTTCTGTTTCCTAAAAAAATTAATTACTTGTCTCGTTAGATTATTTTTATTGGCTTTTCCTGACAATGTTCATTTCTTTTTAGTCTCATGCCAGTCACTCCAGATGATCCCTTCATATTCTAAATTTCCTCCAAAGTGAATAATGTGGTGTCAGTTTTTTCTTTAACGGCGTTATGAAACAGATATTGGTAGTTAGAAGATCGTAGGCACAAATAATTGTCAAAATCGGTTACCTGCATAATTGCAATATTTTCGCTTGAATAATTATTTTTGGTCCCTCAAGTTCATCTTTTGACTTTCTTACTAAATTTTGCCATCATTTGCTTTTGCTTCCAAGGGAATTAGTAGGATCAACAAACTACAATCCAGATTGACTAAGTTTGCTTATGAATATCGCCTTTGCACTTTTTCTTTCTGAACTCCCACAATTCTGTTTTGACTGACTTGTTCGTTTTTAAGGGGTTTATTTTTAGCTGGACGTTCTGGTTACTTTTATCTTTTTCGTTATCCTCTTCCTTTCTTACCCCTTGTAGTTTTTGCAGCAAGTTTTGCAATTGCGACGCCAGCATACAGCCCTCTAATGCCAACCATCGTTATGGGCATCGCCCTCACAATTTTCTGTTTATTTCCCTGCGTTTTTCAATCCACCACCTCCTCCTCCAAACCCCATAACCGTAAGTAACTGCCGTCTGCTTATATTATTTCCTCATCCTCATTGGTTTCCATATAATTTGACTTACCCTCATCCTCTCTTCTACACTAGGAAAAGAGTTGTCCCTCTTTTTCAGACTTGGTTTTTTAATCAATCCATTTTGCCAAAAAATGTACCTTGTTGCTTTTAGATCACGTTAATTCTGCTCCATGCATTATATAAGATTAGTGTTCTTTAGAATGGCTTGACGCTAGAAAAATACTTTTCTCTAGTGCTTAACATATGGGCATTTTCAGACAAGGTCACGGATCTTTGGAACCACTTTGTCAACTTTCGAACAACTTTTGTGTTGATTTTGGAAAATTTTTCAAGATCTCCATTCATTCCTTTTCTGTTGCATCCACATTCTCGTTTACCTTTCGATTCGCCCAATGCTTTTAATGGAGTCCGATTTACCCAGCGTTGTGGTTTGAGGAAGAATGTGGTGTGCGGTGTCGAGTGTATTCCTTTTAGAGGGGCCTTTATTCGACGACCGCCCTTGGCGCACCGCCCTTTCGCAAAGGAAGTAGCGGTTAATCGACGCACACGGTACCTGTGTCCTGTTTCTCACACCCACCTCGTTTGGTGTCTAGACATGCGCATACGCTTAACATTCACAACTTAGTAAAAATAAATTAGTTGCAAGCTTATCTCACATGCTTGAACGTGTCGAGCATGCGGGTTTTCACTATTTACCTTCTTGAGATTTGAAAAGACGCGTCTTTTGTTTGAAGCGCTCACTTGACGTCCACTTATACGTTTCTACAATGTCAATCACTTGTTTTACGTACGCCACAAGGTGCTGACTCCAGTCAATTTCAATTTCTCATGTTTGCTCTAGCCGACAGTTTGCAATTTGCTGATTCTGCTATCTTTACGGCAGACTCCCAAAGTAATTCGTAAATAGTAACCGTGGCAACGGAAAGCAGATACACTGAGAGCCTTGTTAACGTTTGTTGATGATTGTAATCCAGTTTCACTCCGGCTCGGACAGTAATGGGAACGAGAAGGGCAGACCGAAATGACTGGCGAGTATCGGTGTTTATTTTACCAAACCGAAGTAGTACTTTGTCCACCCAAATGCCCCTGTCAAAATTTGAGTATAACCGTCGTAACGCTGATAGAGTTGTGACTACTCATCCGGTTTTTTCTTCCGTGTCCTTTTGCGTCAAATGGCTGAAGTCAGCCTAGCTGCCATTCCAGTTGGCTTACTCCCGCTCTACCGCCCTTTGCCGCCTTCTTTTTTGGTGATCTGGCTGGACTTCAAAGTTCCGTGGGTTGGTTGGCAAACTCGCTCTCAAGGCCGAACTCCATGTTTTCACCCACCCGCACGTACGCACAGGTTTTTAGAGGGAGAATGTAGACTATGTTTTACTCTCTCCCTACTTTACCATGCTCCATGCTGTAGGCATAGCAGGTGGGTAGGGGTGACAGTAAGTCAGTTATCATTTCAAGGGTATTTTTACCCATTTAGACCCCCAAACAGGCTGGGACAAATACCTAGGCTCTAAGATGATTGAATGTGTCAGAATTATTTGTCTTGCATAACCCCTGTTGAACTCTTTCAGGGACAGTGCTGTCAGCGAAGGCTTTACCTCACCAGTTCTTATCCCAACCACTCACCAAATTTTCCAGTCATTTAATAGCAAAACTGGTTGTTTACTTATGGGCTGCAACTTTAATCAAGTTATTTTTCATACTTGACGTTACCAAATATTGCTTATTTCTCTGCCGATGTATATAGTCTCCGTCTGTATTTTATGTTTCCTTTTGTTCTGGCTAAGCCAAATACGGGTTCTGCACTCGATTCCTACGGCGCCCTCCTCTTCACATTCATTTGCTTTAATTGGGCTCGCGGTCGAGTTTTATTCGTAATTGGCCTTGCTGGTCTCTGGATTGATGGGCTATTGCAAACACTAAGCTGAGGCAATCGGTTGATTTTGTCATTCATGCGAAATCTACTCCAAGACTGTGGCGCATGGTTGATTAATTGGATAAATTGTTCTGTAATAAGTGCGACGACACGCATGGTGAAATGGCTGTGATATTATCTACACCAATAAATGTACAGAGACAAATAAGAGCTTAATTTTTGGTAGCATAATTTACTGCATAGTCATTAGTCCCTCTTTTGTAATTATAGGGTACTCAGATATTTCCATTCCTAGACTGTCGTTTCTGCTTTGTGGTATCAAAGCTCATAGGGTTTTGCAGAATAGCCAATTTGGGTAGCTGAATGCTTCTTTGTTCCTTTGTAGGGTCATCATCCGCTCTGCGTCCAATCGTCGAATTTATCGGTGAATGCAGCTTCGGTTTTATCTCTCCAAATTTGTGGCAGTTGTAAATATCTCACACCAAATGATGTTATTAATGGTCCTATTGCCAATACCATTATTAGTGCTGGTATGAAAAGAGCTTTTTGTGTGGACACTTTTCGACTTTTCTACTAATTTGGTTTTAGTATGGCAAGGCTTTGTCTTCTGACGACGTCTTCAAGCAGTTGTTAACATATTGGGGTTTTTTAAATCATGCGACTCGAAATGCTGGTAATTATTTGATGCTTTTCGTCTATCATTAAAGCATAAACATTTGTTGAATTTAAATTAGCATTCTATCTAGTTTAAGAATCAGTCTTATGGAGGTCCATTAAGAACGGTAATTCTATAATACTGTGTTGAAAGCTATATTAAGGTTTTCCTAAAGAGCTTTCACCAGTGTATACGTGATCGCACTCTTACTTTCGAATCCAATAGTGGTTTTTTGTTTGGCCTGTCTTCTGTTGCTTGGGAGTCCCTAAAACTCACTGTCAAGGTGTGCACGGATATCAATTTTTGAGATTTGGTGCCTCAAAAATCAACTTAAGTTTTTGGGCCTCCTTGGTGTTTAGCATAAATGTCGATTATCCACCAAAGAAATGGTTTTATTTGATACTGCAATGGCTTGTTTGAATGGCACACACCAAATAGCAGGAATACTGCTGAGTGCCAAGGCTCATCGGTAATGTGGCCCCCTTAGATGTGCGTCAGTTCAGGTGTATTGCGCTCTGTATTAACACTACAATTCAGATCGAGCGACTTCTAAACTAGTTAGGCTAACTACTTTTCAGGTGTAAGTTGACCAAATTTAAAACACTGAGCTACTACAATTCTTGCCTTCCGTGGAAGGGATATCCATCTTCGAGGCAGAGCATTTCAGGTCGGTTGATCCAATAGCTGTTTTTCATTGCTAATTATTGCTCGACTTTCAATGTCCCAAAGCGAAAGCGGAGACAACTCAGACTGAGCCCCCGTGGAATGCTCAGTTCCATGCTATGCAGCAAAAATCTGTGGGGCAATAATCTTGACCCTGTTTGACACTTAATTCATCGAAATTTCGACAATGTTTAAGTAGGCAGGCGCTTTCAAGTAGCCCTTAATGCCGCTACCCGATTAGAGTAATTGCTGGTTGTCAACCGAAGAAAATAAATTGCTTACCTAACTGGTGAAGCGATTGCGTGGGTCACGTCAGTGACAAATAAAAGACTACTAGGAAGTAAGATGTCACTGGGGATGTGAATAACTCACAAATGATTCCACTGTAAACGCTTAAACATGAATGTGCAACGATGCAGTTAATATTAGGACTGAAAGATGAAATACCCTAACTAAAAATTACAGTTTCTTGGGGCACTAGTACTATCTCAAGTGTTCAGCTTGTCAAAGAATGTTTGTATAGGAGCTTTTTGGAAAGTGGATGCTCGCGAACCTCGGAAAATTAACAAAGCATGTTCGGTGTCTGGCCTTAGTGCCACATCAAAGAAGCTGATGAACAGGGCTTTGGCGTCAGAATTATTTCGAATTTCATTGAAGTGCTTTAGAATGAAAAAAACAAGTGATTCATTTTGATTGCGATGAACCGCACTCACGAATACACACAAATGTTGGAAAAAACGCAACGAGGACACGAAGCATGCATGACCATCACCAGCATATCAGCCTCCCGCATCAGACAACCGCCCGTAATCCGAATCGACCATAAAGTAGCCATCACATTTTAACGTGGAGACTGTGATACAAACGTTGCCTGATGAAATCAATCAACCGTGCAATAAATAGTGCGCAGATAAGTCGACTACGTACTAGTCACGCAATACGTCCACAACAGATGCAGGGCAAACGCTCACAAAAAAACCGTTAACAGCAGGTCTGCTCCCTAGCTGATAAGCCTCAGGAGCGTAGACATGGGAGCAATCGAAAGAGAAATGCGGCACTTCCCCAAATGGATGATGATAATCCATTTTGCGTCATTCAACTAACTCAAGGTGATACCACCCGCAAGTCGCCCGTCTTCATTTTCAACCATACCGACACCAGCCTGTCCTCATCAGAACTAGGCTTGTCTCGGGTACATAGTGAACAAATGTTACTCTCTAAATAACTCAAAGGATTTTAGAAACCTCCTGCAAGTTATTGCTAATAGGGGTTCGAAAACGCAAACGCAGATCACATTCACTTGCATTTGGAAAATTTCCCGCGATCAAAAAGGCAGACTTCGGAACGACGGATTTTATTTTCCACAGACCTCATCAACCAGAAGACGAAATAGACAATCACACCTCCATCCAAGCGGAGAGCATAGAAAAAGGCGGTCAGTGATACACAAAGGACGAGGAAGGAGAGCAGCTAGAAAATTTTGTTCGCCAATAAGACCGCCCCGAGAGCAACGTAGAAGCCGTTTAGATTAGACGGTTGACCCACCATCGCTCGAATCTTGTCCAACGCTGATGATACGAGGTTGGCATCCATCGGACGTTCCCGCTGTAGAACAGAGCAAACGCTTAAGTGTAGTTGTGACAGAACACTGAAAACTTCGATTCAGCCTCCCACAACTGGAAACTTGTATATGTGAAGTAAAGTTAATTTGGAAGCACACGCACAATCGACCCCTTAACCTTCACCTGCGTTTCAAAGTCATCCCCCAAACCCGTGTATAATCAACTAACAAATGCGAAAACGACGGTGATCATGAAGCATTATTCAAAAAACCAACACGTGCTCTTTGACTGTCAGCCATACTTTTTGAAGGCAAATTGGAACGTAAAGTTCTTTTACTAAGGGTATCTAGGAGACAAGCCTCAAGTACGAAACAACCCTACCCGTTTGCCAACAATTCCAATCTTAGTCATCAGCTGGATCAGACGCGGAGTCGATGCCTGAGTAGGTGGTAGGTAGATGTTCTGCAACTTGCGCTTCCACCACTGAGGCCTGAAATGCAAAAAAATGGCCATAGGGCGCATGGCAAATACTTAATACGTTTTTGTAGAAAGTTCGAGGCACGGAAAAATGCGTAATTTACACAAAGCATTCTAATGATTCAGACGACGCCAGTATTTAACGAGTGACTGAACATCCTTTTAAAGAATCAACAATAGCCACTTTTCTTTCATTTTCAGTTAAACATCCTCTGCTAACACTCTATTGATGTGGTAGCTACATACTCGTTATGACATTCGTCGGATCTTGAAACGATACCTCTTTTACACATGGAATTACGGGACAAATCGCAAAATAATTTAAAATATGCATCACATATGTTACACTTGTCGAACAATGTTCGATTTTGTGGTGACGTGTGGTAAAGGTTGAAGCTGATTTACAATACTGAAGATTGCAATGAGCGTATTCTAGCAAGAAAACGAGGTAGGACTTACCCATCAACAGAATGTCTCAGTTGGTAGGTGTACCTTCTGATTTGGACAAAGCTGGGACCAACGGGAAACCCAGTGGGTTTAAGAAGGGGGAGAACTGAAGGAAAGTATCAAATGCCGTATCATAAGAATGGCGTGTCGCTGTCGCCAGAAAAGAAACGCAACGTAACGCGAGTGGAGACGCGACTTAAAACTTACCCTGGACGGGAAGAAGTTTTTCATGCATTTGAAAAGAGGACATAAATTTAATGTTCGTGAAAATTAGACAAATCCAAAAAAACCCGTTACATCCTATGATTGCAACCGGGATACGGACCTGTCAGAGCAGCATTCGAATTTGACGTTTGTAAAAACCACTCAGGGATAAAACATCATATCCATTAGTCACGCCTCAATGGAGTGGCTAGTTTAGTATTCAAAAACGAATCCACCATGGATGGTAGAATAAATTGACGGCACAGAAAAGGGTATGGATCGATATTTTTTCGAAATGAATGCTTACTACCTTAGGCAACATGTAAATTTACCCTCCTTTTCCCTGGTAAGAATTCGGTAGACAAGGCTTGCGATGATTGGGGAATTCTCAAAGGTTCTTTCGCCACTCACTGCCAATTCAAAGTCGACCAGAGGCAAATGTCCGGCTGAAGGAAGGACAACACAGTCGCTACCTCAAGAATATCAACACAAGCAAAATGATATCGACATGCCAAGAAAATTCTAACCTACTCGAGGCATACAAAACCCACTCCAAAAGAATGAGCCAATTCGCCAATAAAATTCGACATGCATCTTTCAACGCTTTATGTCCTAGTTTCGGCTACACGCGATAAGTTCCTGCTTATTTACGACACAAATACGCTACAAAAATTACAAAAATTAATTTGAACCACCACGAAAGTGAGTAACGATAGCTACCGCTAATTTTACTTGAGCTCCTTCTCCCTTAAGTGATCGAGAATCACCTCAAGTAAAAGGAATATTCGATAAGAGCAAGTGGTTATGTGTGCATGGGAATAAATTATCCCATTTTTGTGTGGGCAAAATACAAACTCGATTTTCAGGTTGGTTGTAAACAAGAAGTGAGGACTTGTGAATTAAACGTTAACAAACAGAGATTTAGACGTTTTCAGCAAATGTTTTTATCCTGAAAGTGAGAATTATTAGATTGCAGTGCTTTTTTTCAGAGTATAAACCAAGAATTTGGTAATCGTCTGTTTTCTATAATACCTGATTCACTGGAACCCTTGAAAACATTTTGGGATGCTCAAAGTGCGATAGACAAGGCATCAATTTTGTGAGCAAAAAAGCGAGACATACGAATGATTGAGGGCATCATTTCAGGGGTGCTTGGTACATGGTGGAAAGCGAGTTCCTTCCATGGCCCATTCTCGTTCATCGCACCCTCCAGAACCAGTGTGGTGCGCTGTTGATCAACCTTCAAAAGTACATCCTTCTCCTTTCTAAAAAACAAAATTCCTTGTTCATGAAGGCGGACAGACACCGCAACCACAGAACAAGGAAAAAGGTAATGAAAGCCAACTTACTGATGAAAGAAACGGTAATCATTGGCAAGGTGGAAGGGTTTCAGCGCAGCAGCAAGTTCATGTGCAAACCTCGGCAGAGGCGCAGTTCTGCCGGGATCTACCAGGCTCAAGAATGGCGCCCGGAACGGAAAGAAAAAAATAGTAGACAGGCCTTATCCCGGTTATTATACCTGCCCACTTGGTTGGTACGGATTATTGTTATGAATAAAACACCGTTCGTACTAGCAATAGTAATAATGGTCCGCTTTAAATATGTTTACATGATGGAGACCGATCGGAGTGATGCAAATAAGTGATTTGCTGAAGCAAGAACGTTTTTACAAACTGTCCCCTACATCGTTGGCACAAAGTTCAGATCGTAGCATCAATAATCCTTATAACTCTGGAAGGTTTATAATGAAGGCGACTTGCACATGTGTACGCCTTATTTCGCCCTTTTAACAACTTCACCACCCCGGAACGAAAGTAACAAAAAGCAAGATGCTGTTTCGGATCGACTGGCAAGTGTTCAGATGAACCATCAGATGCCCTCTTCACTGGACCCTATCACCGGCGTCATTTGTCAAAGGCAGCAGTCATTAAGATGAGAACTACTCCCTTAGCTGTAAAACAGTGGTGCAAAATGCAGATCTTTACCCCTACTAAGACGGAGGGAGTGTTATTTCAAGAAACAAATGAACAAGAATAATATGCAAATGAACTGAAGCGCAAAATACCAGCGACGCCACGAAAAGGCCACCGCCCATTAGTCCCACGAAAATCACCCCAGTAAAGTCCAGCATTCTGTTCATACACCCCCTTGTAAACAGAGATCTGTGAATAGACATTAAAAAATTAAAAAGGGTAGACAGTTTTGCAGTATCCAAACAATCACTCACCTAACTATTGCAATCAGAAGACTCAGAATGAAGAGAGAAGATGCGATAGGGACGGCATAGTAAGTCACCGACTTTGCCAGAACAATGAAATCTTTAGGTGGAATTGCTAAAAAAGACGGAACGACTGCAATGGCGTTTTCAACAAAAATGCGGTGGGCTATGGTGAATCACTTCCAGCAGCGAATTAATTAGTTAAAGGTATTTCGCAGAACACTGGTCCCCATCCAACTGCAGCAAGTTGGTACGACTCAAATGAAGGAATTGTGAAGATTAGAAGTCAATAAGCCCTCCCTGAACTGTTGATCAAGGTTCGGGAAGATTTTCAGGTTATTTGAACCTGCCTCAAACATGGGATATGTTATTCAAAGCATTAAATCCCAGACGGCAGCGCGAATACACTCCGTATTCTTCAAACTCGAACTGGTGGGAAATTCTTTAGAATAAGCAGCTGCTTTTGTCTTTTCACCGTTATAACTTCCCTGGAATCGCGCAAAATTTAAGGGGCTTGCATATTTTATGGACGAAAAACAAAACTTGAGTTACCTAACTTGAAACAACCTTCCTGGTAGGCTGAATTCCGAAGCCCATGTAAAAAACAAGGTAACCTAAAAGGAGGCGTGATTCAAGAGTGCAAACTCAGAGATATGTTCGCACATTAACAAACGCAAAATGAACTCGCACCACCTTTCCAAATCGGCATAGTAATTACTCTAGTGCGTCTATGCTCTTGCTGTCGTTAACTTTTTCCAAGCGCTTAAATACCCTAGACATGTGTCAGCCGTGCAGGCAATAGGCGTAAAGTAGTCAGGATCTGGAGTAGTCTATGAGCCGAAGACGTCGAGACGGGTGCATAAGTCAAGCCGATAGATAAACGCGTCTGTGAAAGCACAGAAACAGCGAAGAGGAAGATTCGATGCAATTGAGGCGAGGCAGAGAGGTAAGCGTGTTTAAGCTCGTTGAAAAGCAACACAACGGCACCCAGATAACCACACGCCAAGGCATACCTAAGTATAAACACAAACGTGTACATGCATACTTACCGATTCGCATGGCCTCAACACCCCCCTGCAAATCGAAGAACACCCACACACCGAAGAAAAGAACTGCAAGCACGGCCACTGTCGTTGCAACTGAGATGACGCTGTGAGAGTCTAGTGATTTTTCTAGAAAGAAATGGGATTATTTACAAACGGAGCGGGAAAATGTGCTAATATCACACACACCAAACAACGGAAGTTAATAAAGCTTACTGTATCTTCTTCTGGACCCCGGTAGAAGAGCAAGGCTGATAACGATGCAGAGAAGGTTGTAGATACCGTAGTTACCCGCGATCATTAGGTTGGCATGGAACATGAACTGTAGGCGAAACAAAGATGGAGCACCATGATGATGTAATACCTCGAAAGAGCATCCAATGAGGAGCACTACTCAATAATACAGCACATGACCTCCCACTAGGCTGCTCCAAAAAATAGGAAAAAATTGTTCAGTACATCACCCAGCCGAGCAGAGATGAAGATAAAACTCAAAAGCTTATTAGTGCCCAGTACAAACCGCCTTAGGTACAAAAAATACGAAATGAAAAATTATCCCACCCGGATAAGTGTTCTGGAAGCCTTAATTACGTATGCGTACCAGAAATGTTTGGTGCAATAAAAATCCGATGGGGTACTTAGAAACAATTTCCTTACTTCTACTGATTAAAACTCGATGCCTGATACCCTGCATCTGGAAACCTGTCAAATGTTAATATAGGTAGCAATAACCTATGTACCTCCGCAACGAAGGAGAATATTTGCAATTCGCGGATGGGAATCAGGAAGAGAAATGGTACGAAAATTTCCATAACGATGAAGACCACCGAGACGATGCGAAGAAGCCCATGAGGAGCCAAGGTAAGATAAAAAGCCGCAGGTGATGGAGAGATCTACATTAAATTAAACAAAATGACCAACTACAGATTCATATAGGTAAAGACAGTAAGCAATCGAATAGGTCAATCACCTGTGTGGAGAAATAGTGTTCCATGGCAGATAGATCCCACCAGAAATAGTTGCCTTTTGATAATCTAGCGAATCCGGAAGAAACGGTCTCTCTAAAGAGAAGCCACTTCATCAACCAGACAATGATCACGGAAGAGGAATGCGAGTATTTTCGTAGTTTAATTGAAAGCAGGAAACAAAGGAAACCAGCTTCAATCAAAAGCGACGTCCACTTCCAGTCAACCAAACCCGGACAGACCTAACGACCAATAATCAGTCAATTTCTTGCCCACCTCAGCAACGGAAAGGAACGATAACCACTGAATAAGGAGTGACAGTGTTCCAAGTAGCTGGGGTATTGCCATGGAAAGGAATGAAAGCACGAGCCCAACAAGTACGAGAAGTTCAGCCGTATGATATTTACTTAGATAAAAGTTTTTGTGGAATCTGATAATGGATGGAATGCCCGTCAAGAAGTCCTCAAGCGTGTTCGGCACCGACAGGTCCAATATTCTAACAGGAGCAACACCATCATCCCCGATAAGTCCTATACTAAAATAGAGCTTTACTATTAGCTTGGTACCTGGCAGCTGAATATAAAGCGATGCAAAAGCCAAGAAATAAACCAGATTAATCCCAATAAGCACGGCTTTCTCGGGCATGACGATATGACTATCAATGGCCACGAACTACACTGATTCGAAACACCTAAGATCGCAGGTCGGCATCACCTTTCTAGGTCTCAATCTTATTAGCGAACACACGATATATTAATACAAGAATAATCCTATAAATCACTCAACACAACTTCAGCATTAGTGGCTAAAGCCCAAAGTATGCGAATATTTGTGCAGTTATCCATGAAAAATTTCCTCAAGTAACTGCGCTACTTTACATAGTTTTGTTGTTAAAGGCTGATTAAATTGCATAAATGAAAATAATGGCTTTTTTCTACCCTTCATTTTTGATCTTTTGTGATATAGGGACTGGATCTCTTATTGTTTCTTTAGACACAAAAGTAATTAGTGGATTGTCAAAACTAGGCAAAACCTTGTTTTAGAAGGTTAATAGCGTAGAATTAAAAACGATCATGTTCAAACCCTTGATCTTGTCTCTGTGAGCAGCAAAATGGGAATTTAGGCACACCTAGAGAGTCGTTGAGGTTTCTCTAATAACTTTACGTAAGACAGCGGGAAGCCCATTGTTGTTGGTTTGTATTTTCCCCTCATTCTGTTCTGTTGCTCCTGGTATGGAAGGATTTAGTGCTTTTCGACATTTTTTTAGGAGAACAGGAAAGACTGACGAAAATGTGGCGGTGGAAATTAAAAAAAGGGCGCCTGGGAGTTCAGAGGGCTACTACGTTTACTTTTCACAAATTGGAAGTTATTCTCTCGCCTTCTAACCGAAGCTTACATTTAATGAACACAAGTGCCATATTCGGCACTAAAGCAAAGATAAAAGATGGCGTAATGCTTCGGCAAATTAGATATGGGAGGAGTTGAGGCTGGAAGCATGACGCAGAGGCCAGCCCAACCGACGCGGGCAGTGTGGCCAGCCACATGATCATGACCTGAACTGGCAGTCAAACAAATGATCGCAACAATGTTTACATGCTGTGCGTTTAAATTCTTTGAAATTGAACTATGACAGTGTAAATTTACCGCACCGAAAATCCTATTCATCGAACACAGTATTACTTGGGTGATCTGTCAAAAAAGCAATTGGTATCTTGAATGTACCCGTCGAAATGAAGTATTGGCACCTCAAGCCTGCCTTAAGATAGTCGCAATCCATGCAAGCATGATAAAGTTACCGTCAACGTAAACGTGAACTGCAGCATTGTAGCATATGAATACTTGAATAGATCAACGAGTGAAAACATAACCTGCTGAGGTCCTCAGGCTTGTGGGATTCAACACCGAGTTAGACGAAGTTGCTGACGTAAGTTGTTTTCTTTTTTAGCATATCATATAATTAACTAAGATTTTTCCTTGACCTTCTGTATCGGTTCGTTTTTTGAGGCTTTAGTGGTCGCCGTGTTGATTAAACTAAGGCAATTGTCAGTTCGTCGCAAACCATGCATGAATAAATTTCTCTAGAAAAGGAAACGTCAATTTATCGGAAGTATCCATGTAAAACGTTCACATAATCTAAGAAAATGACGTTACGCAAACTATCGTTTTGAAATAGCACACTGCGGCAATTGCCTCATTAGACCCGGATATCTTCATAATAGGCCCGTATGCGCGAAATAAAAGTGTGTGGGGTATTTACCACGAATTGGCACTTCCAGGTAACGAAAACGGGAATATTTCCTGAAGATGTCGACATTTCCAGCTTTCCAAAGGCTGTTTTTGCCAAAGCTTTCAAGATACTGTTAATCACCACCGGTCAGATCGCTTCACGGTTTCTGCATTTTTGACTACATAACCGTTCATTAGCCTGAATACAACTTCCCGTCACGATTAAGTTCCGCGGTATTTCAGGTAAATTCAGTAAATTTGCTTACTTGGCGGTGCTAAAAATGTGATTTTCGTAGATGATGATTCCAATTCACTGCTTATCCAGAGCTGTTAAAAGTGGCTCAAACATTTCTATCATAAAAAATTGGCTTTTCAATTTAAGTGCTCCGGCCTACCCAGAAAAGTGACGCACTTTTTAAATGGGAATATCCCAATTTGAAGCAAATAAGGTGAACCAAATAGGAGATAACTCTGACTTCAGCGTTTTGTAGTATTTGCAAAAATTAGGCCAATCAAAAGTGTGACTTACTATGCAGATTCACAAGAGCTTCTTGAGAATTTTAAAGATGCATGCAAGCAGAGTACTGATTTCGTTTGACTGTCAATGGTCACTTTGGCGGCCATCATACCCTGTCCGGCTGGGGCTGGTCTTTGGGCTATCCATCCGTCTACGTGACCGCAACTAAAAGCGGTGGTCAAGCTAATTATCGCATTTATCATTGTTACCCATATCATTGAAACCACATAAAATCATTTATCATCAGGCATTTACTTGCCACTTAAACGGTTATACCGCGCTTTTATTTGTCCCGTAAATGATTAGATGACCGGAATTAAAAATATTTCTTCTACTGATAATATTAGTTATAAGCACTTTGATACAAAAAGATTTGGACTCCAATTAACCATTGACTAATACTCCGACTGTTTTATTTTAAACTGATCCTTTATCCAAGTATGCGAAAAGCCTAAACCTCCATTCCTCTCAAACTCTGATTGTTTCCAGGTGGCCTGCACCAATGAGTATGTCACGGTCAAACTCGCATGCTCAGTCTCTGGGTCGCAGGGAGCGCAAGTGGCGTAAGCGGAACGTGCTGCTGTATAGCAAAATGGAGAGCTGCGTTGCAAAGGAAAAAATTAAGTCATCCCAATGTGTCCGTTAAACAATTTGCTGAAGCATATCAAGAATCGAATACCAGAAATTCTAAGCATTACAATCCTTTGCTAGGCAGACCAAGTTTGACCATGGCAACAGCCAATCTGGACATAAATCACTATAGAAGTGAAGCACTAAGTACATACCATAAAAGTAGAAAAAGTTCTAGTGCTTAATATGGGTAAGAACAAGCAGAGTTTCATGGCGTGTTAAAAACTACGAAATTAGTCACTCAAAATTCGATTTCACATAAATCCCTCAAAATATGCAAAGTAAGAAAGTTGGGTAAACTGAGGCAAAAAATTTCAATAACGATATACATGCGCAAGAAAACGTATATAAAGTGAAGCCAGCCAAAATTTAAGGAGTTCAAAAAATTCACAATTATTTAGGGAATAATGAAGAATTATGCAACATTTTTCCGCAGGAATTAAAACAATTATTATTAGGCGCACAAGGTATCGTTGTGCTTAAAGGCATATTATTATGCATAAAAATTAATTAATCCAAAGTAAATACCCCTAAGTCATGGTATGGCTCTACTTAAACAACAATTTTTACTTGGGACTCATCACTTTTCCATTTATTAATAGATGCCAAATTCGTACCTCACTGTCAATAAATAGGAGCGCTTGATAGCTTCAGTGTTAAATGGGTTTTATTTCTAGGAAATTAGCTTCATAGGTATTTTAAAATTTTCATTTTCACTAGCAATTTCAAGGCCACGCGGTGAATTAAATCTTTAAATTGCCGTTTTCGCTGGTTCTGCGTCTAGTCTCGGTTGCTTTGCTGATGTAAAGTTTGCCTTAGGCGGTCTAAATACTGCCCTTTTCTTGCGTCTTATCCTATACTGTAGCTTTGCATTGGTCCTATAGTTTGCTTCTGTAACAGTATATGCACTAGTTTTCCTTACAATTTACTGATGTTTAGTGAACGAGGCAATCAAACGTCACGTCGCATAGTTGTTTTGCTTTAATTTCTTACCTTCATAAATTTGGTAATCGTCTTTAGTTCCGCTCAGGTTATTTGTCACTTTCTGTTTGGTTTTCATCTAGCTTCCAACCGCGTTGATCTGAAAATATCATTTTATTACTGCCGTCTGTCGTGCATATATGTACTGTTTTGCTAGTTTTTGCTTTCATCAGGTGCATGCTGAAAACTTTTGGCAATAATGTCTTGATTTTGTGATAGGTCTAGCTACCTGAAGCTAAATAGCATGCACCCTTCCGGCGGATCCTGGATACCTAGTCAAAGTGGGTCCTTACCCAGTCCCAACGACACTTTTAACCCTCCATCTCAAGCGTCAGCTGGAATCAATTATACTGTCAACGATTCCTTATCCCCTGAAGCTGTCGGTCGTGGTAGGTTTTGCTTATTTTAAAAACTCCGGTTTCTTTTATTCTTACGCGACGGCACCCGAATTTATGAGGTCATTATTTCTTGTTTAGAACAACCCCAAAACTTCTTTCTATGGTTTTTGGGCTTTCAATGGTTGAATATATTTACAAGTTCTAGGGCCCTATTGGGTGATATTGGATATTGGTATTGGTTTTAGCGCTTGTTCTGACCTGTTAAAGTTTGTCATTTTTATGTACTTGTGCAATACTAGTTTCTGATGTGTGGATGATGCGGACACTTATCAAATTCGGTTCATCACTTAGTTTTGTCACTTAAGCACGCTGCCTCTAGAGTTGTGTCGAATATTTCTGCGGGCTGGCTGCATTCCTTGGCTCACTTTATCGTTATTACTTTTTTACGCTTTCATCTTTCGCTGTAATTGTTGGGAAATCCTCTTTGTGCAATATTAGGGATTAAAGTTCTCAGTTCTACGATTTATTCGAGCCCTCTATCCTATACTTGTTGTCGTGTCTACTTCACCTTCGTTCGTATCAAATGCGTTCACCTTAGATTTCGCTTGATCTCAGAACTCGCCCATGTAGATCTCTTTCTCTTTATATAGTGTATGGAATATGTTCGATTTAATTTGGGCAGTATTTGCATCCTAATTTTACGGCTTACTTTTTCTTCATTATAGATGTCAATGTGTCTTCACGCTCGGTGCGTTCTCTGTCGTACCTTTTATACTTTTATTTCACCCTAAGGATTTCGTGCGCTTCTGTTCGGCCCCCCGAGTAGACGAAGTTTATCGAATGGGACTTTTCATCATGTTAATTGTTTCTCCTTCGTGGTCCGGTCACTTAACCCAATTAATATATGCACTTTTTTTAATTCTAGGCTGATTATTATTCCCGCGACCCCTTATCTCCTTGGTTTAATGGGAACCTAAGAGGTAACTTCAGTTCATAGTTGATTTTGCTATTTTAAATCGGTCTGTTAACGGACTGCTCTCTTTTCACCATTACAGACATCACTAATAACACAATGCGCTATTTAAATTCTACACAACCTGGTCCATCCTCTATCACTGTAAGTTTTCTCGGCTTCTGGAAAATGCCTATGCGAGTGATAACGGCGTTATTGTAGTCGCTTGTCCCCCTCTAGTTTCGCCTGTGGATTATTTCAGTAACAAACACCGTTTTTCTTACGCGACAGTGTATGAAGTGAGCATGTATCCACTGCCTGCATTGGGAACTCGGACCATCTGGTCAGCTATAGTAGCCGTCTTCGTAGTTGTTTTTCGGCCAAGATGGGGTGATGTGGGGGGTGGAGGTGGCCTTATCTCCACCCCTCGCTCCGTTCTCAATAGACCCCCTATCCTTGCCAATGGACGTTTTCATCCTGAACGGGGTGGCAGTGGTGGCGGAGTCATTATTAGGCGTCCCTCCCTCACCCAGCCGTATCCTCTTATGAGTAGCAGTAGCTGTATGGTGGGTGGGTGTGTTAAGAAAGGGGCAGAGGGAGAGATGAGATGATGGTCACTGGGCTTATTGATCGGATATTGCAGCTGAAGATCATGCGACGGCTTTGCTTGGTGTTCCGGTACCCTTTTTCGAGTATGCCTCCTAAGCGTTCGATTGGAGTCTTGCAACCATCCTCGTTTAATACTTTTTCCGTGTCCATTATTTGCGCTCGTTGATTGGTCCTTTACGACACACGACGGGCACTTTTTGCAGTTTCCATTTAAGTTTAAGCACACCTCTCACGATTAGTGGATAATGTTTCTTTGAGTTACGCATTCGGAGATCGTTAGTTGATTATTGGTTAATGTTTTGGTATTTGTGATCACCTTCCAAGACCTTTTCGATCTATGAGCTGTTATTCAGTTGTGAGCTTGATCCAAGGTTAAGCAAAAAAATTATCATTGATTTCTATCCTTGGTTTTTATGTCTTCCCCATTTTCAACTGTATTGGTTGGATTAATCGGAGGAGTTTTTAAGCATGACCTCTTCCTAGTTTTTGCTTAATGGAGTTAGCGCATCGATAACCTAGAGATTAAAATTTATTCTCAAAACCTTTGCATCCTGGATAACCTTGAACCGTGGCTAGAAGTGGTCTTGTTTTCTCACCTCCATTCCCATTTTCTATTATGTTTAATCGGAAGTTAAAATGCTTTATCTAGTTTAAATCTAACCCCGATTTGTATTGAAATGATTCCATATATCTTGGTTACCGGGAGGTTTTTATGACTTATTTTAGGTTTCATAAGGTTCTAGAGACACCTATCCCAACACCCAACTCGTGCTTTGAAATTGTCTTGTCCTTCGACACCCGAATTCTGTATTACCTACCCCCTCTCCGTTTATAAAATGATGAAACGACCTTAGAACAATTTGGGGCGTTATGCCAAGTGTAGCATTATCTAATGTCTAAGTCGGGCCACTTAACCATTCATAATCTCACCTTTCATGTACCTTCCTCGATTCCATGCCCGCCTTTCTTTTCTGATGGCTGGGCGACACGCTCTTGTTTCTGTCTGTCTGTCTGTCTGGGCAGCTAATGGGGTCGTGCAATCTCGCATATCAACACCCTACACACACATTCGCCTTCTTTGTTCCATGTCGGTTCAACTTTCACTCCTTCGCATATCACAGACATGCATGTACGTACCTATGCACATACATTTGAGGGCGCATAATGGCGACTTGTCAATTTTCGCACATCTTTGTTCTGATTGTCGGAATTCCTCACCCCCTTCTCTTCCTCATTACTCATTCCCCCTCTCCTCCCCTTTGTCCTGTCATCATCCCCCAAGTTGCCGTCTTCGATATGTCTGCGCGTCTGCGGCACTCGACCTGCATCTTTAATTGTTTTGCTGATGTTGCTCCTCCTTCGATTTGCGTAGTTTTCCCACTGTACAGCAACCAACAAGTGCATTTGGAAACACGCAAACGAGGGAAATGACGAAGGTAGCACACACCTACAATTCTGGTGTCCATGAATGGGGCTGTGCTGCTGCTTATAATCAGTATTAACCCGATGGTTATGCGGTTTGTTATTTGCTTTTTTGCCAACTCTTATTATATTCAGCAACCGCTCCAGGCTCTGGCGATGGAAGGCACTGCCATAAAAGCGCCTTCATCCTCCTCCTCAACGGTTTCAAATGTCTCCTCCGAAAAGGTCTCGGATGCCGAACCGAGGCAGTACACCACCCTCACCACTTCCAATGTCACTGCGAAGACAGAATCCTCTTACTACGGTGCATCTGTTGCCGCCGCTGCTGCAGCAGCCTCAGTCGTTTCGGGTGCGTTTTGCGTATATCTTTCTTCTCCTCTCTTCTGATTATGGGCTGAATTTGGGCAATCGTATCTCCTCTCCTTCCCCCACTCCTTTCCACCACCACCTGTCCGCAATCACGACTAATCCGAGTGGACGGACGCACATCCGCACCCGCGCTGCGCACACATGGGCGCGGAAGGCCCGTTCTTGTAATCGATTCGTGTGTGCATCGTCGCTATCCCTCAACGGGAGCACCAGCACAAACAACCAGAATGACCATCATCATCACCTTCATCATCGGATTAGAGTTTGTGCGTGTGTGCATTTGTTCACCTGCTCCTCCTTCTCCATTCATTCTTCAAGGTGAAACCGTTGCCTCCTCTACCTCCGCCTCTACTTCTCCCTCCATGGCTGAGGTGTGGTCGACGCCGTTGGGGCTCGGTGTGGAACCTTCTCACCCTGTTGTCTCTTATCACCCTTCGCAGCACCATCATCAGCAACCTCTTCAACAGCACTATATGACTTTTGGTAGTGCAGCACCGGTGCTTCAGCATGGTCACGATGTACAGAATTCTCCCAGTATGACCGACACGACCGGTGCCATCACCGTCACTTCTTCCTCCTCCAACTACCTCCATCACCACCATAATCAGCAGGCTGGCTCCCCGCCTCAACCTCTTGTGGACCTTCAAAATGTTCCTATCGTAAGACCTTGTCAATCTATAACTCCTGGCATTCTTGTTCCACTACGGTTTTTTTACCTAAACGCGGAAAAATCTTCCCCTGTTTTCCGGGTGCCCTATCGTTCCGACAAAGCTATGCGGTCCAGAAATTGGAGGTCTGGTTATCCCATAACTGTTCACTGGTTTAAAATTTACCAGCATCTTTGCAACACTATGCAATAGTTTATCTTTGGACCGAGAACCAAACTATCATGCATGTGAAACTGTTGGTAAGCGTTGGTAAGCGGTATGTTGAAATCTGTGTTGAATTAAACTTGTTGAAGTTTGGGTGCGAATGGGATGGGGAAACGTGGTGGCTATTGATTCTGCGATTACCATATTGCCTTTTTGAATTTGCATCGTCCAAGCTATTCTTATGTGTCCAAATAAAATCCAGCTCTTCGGCATCGTTATATTCAAAACCACATTTCCTTAATAAGTGTTGTTGTTCAATACTTTTTGGCAAATTCAGTTAAAACATCAACTTTGCACGGCATATTAACGAGTCGTCTATCGTCTGGATTGGTCAACAGCTGACGGTAAAAGCTAATGCGACTTGATATTCTTAGTTTCACTTTCCTCCTCCCTGTAGCATGCTCATTACAACTCTGCCACCAATTACTGCCTTTTTCCTTCAGGGATTCCATTCCCCGAGTGGTATCGAAGCCTTGACACCGGGCTACCCTTACAACCCTCGAGTGTCCCCAGCTCTCCCGTTTCATGGCTCTCCTCAGGGTGGTCGGGTGTGCAACCCTCTCGTTCCTGCTGGTTAGTGTCATAGTTGACGTAGGAAGGAGTTTTGGTGTGGTGCTGAAACGAGTGGTTTTTCTGCTTTAATGGCGATTTGGGCGCCGCTTTCTCACACCGTCTGTCCCCCCTCCTTTTCCTCTTGTCCCCCTCTCCCCCCTGGATCTAAAGAGGCAATAAAATTTTGTGCTGTTTTATTGCTGATTTAACCTGAGACCGTGAGCCTGTTCTTACTCACACGTATGCAAAGGATGGCGACCACTCTTATGGGAGTTCTCGTGTGGAGAGCCAGTTCTGTAGCTGTAGCAGGCTCATTAAAACTTTTTTACTTATTTATGACTTGTCTATCCTTGGCTTTTTATGAACTGCTTAATCAACATATGTATTAAGTGCTCAAATCTGACAATTGACTAGTCATGTCATTACTTGGCCTGTTTTTATTGGCTGACTTGTCAATTTTTATTTGCAGTTCCGACACCATGTCATCCCGCTCACTCCCCTGCCGCTATAGCATATCAACATCATGCACAGCATTTCTCCGACCCCACCAACCCTCTCATTCTCGTAAGCGCTTCGACTGCTCTTAAGTATCTCCCTTTTTATTGATTCCACCCTTTGCGACAGATGGCCAATTTGTTTGCCCTTCTTTTGCATTCCATCTTTAGAACCCTCCGATGGTAGCTTTCGGTGGCTTAGAGGCTCCCACTGCGACCCTAGGTTGGTGGCCAATCATTTCTCTTTCCGGTAATGCTTCATCCCAACATGCTATTCTCCTCATCATTTCAGGGGAGAAGGTTGACTCCCCACTCACCAGTCGGGCAGTCGTGGGGCCCACAGTAGTAGGTGGGATTGCGGGTGCTTTTGAGGCGATGTTACCACGCTCAAACCCGACCACTACCGGTAGTGCGCGAGGTGGAAGGCGTGGCGGTGGTGGTGGCGGCAGGCGACGCAACACCACTCCGTTGCCCAGTGTACCATACGGAGCGGATATGCCGCCTCCGCCACCCTCTATCGGCACGGACTCGGAGGGAGCGAACTCACTCGATGGTCGAGAAGACGAGACACCGGAGCAAAAGGCGGAACGCGAGAAGTCACGAAGGCAGGCGAATAATGCCCGTGAACGGTAGGTTTGACAGCTGTTGTCGTCAGCTCTTCCACATTTGGTGCGTTATGCCCTTCAAAACTTCTAAACTCTTATGCTCCAACTGTAGGGTCTTTTGATGGTAACTGCTGTCACTGGCTCTCCCTGCAGTCCACTTCGTATTTGGACGATGGAAAATGACTTTTTGTCGAACTTTTTGCATTCGGCTCTCTGAATGAAAACTATCGAAGTTCCTTTGTCAAATGCAGCCTATCCTTTGAAATTGCTTTCACCATCTAACTGTAGATTTGGCGACGGTAGAACAATTCTTTTTAGTAATGAAATGCGTTGGTTTTTGGCAATGGCTTAGATTAATTACGTTGCATTTCGAGCCGCCACTTGGTGTTCACTTGATCTCCTTGGTTGTATTTCGGTACGGTTTACGAGTTCAATAACATCCCGTTCCAGATTGAATGTCGATAGTTTTAGGTAGATTTTTGCTTCACAAGCCATCCGGAGAAGCCTCGCCATATCGCCTTTTGTCTGAGGTAGATCATGGAAAAAGGTAGGGAACCTTAGGTTTGGTGCGCCTGTAGCATTTCGAGGAGGTATCGTAATGGTTTCTTGAAGGAACAGCTGGCTTTTTAACTTTTATGGACCTCTTGTCACCGTGGTCATCAGCAAACATCTTTTCAAATCACTTTGCCCAACTTTCAAGTTCCCTAGTCGTCATGGTTTCGTAAAACGAAACTTTAGATGAATTAGTAGCACTCCCTCCTTAGTTCGACAGCTTTACCTGTGAAATCGTGATTCATGCTGTAATCGCGTTATTGTTGCTTTGTGAATGGTCACCATCCTCACACTGCATGAAGACTCCCGATTTTGCGGTCATCCATGTATCATTTTACGAACTTCAAAGCTGATTGTGTCGTCAGTTTGAAATGTCTGTCTTGCCACGCCAGGGTTCTTGGTGTGTTGACCGTGTCTTTATCCTACTTACCACGTCATTATTACTCCATTTCACGACTTACGGTCATCTTTTCGTATCATTTGGTTGAGATGATTACTAGATTTTCAGAAAAGATGCCTCAAGGAGCTCAGCATCAATTGATTTGACAATCTAAATGCTTGAAGTTCTGTATGGGAGCTGCCATCCTTGAGGTGGTGATTTCGCTGACCTGGAAAGGAGTAGCATTGCCAAATAATGTTGGATGAATATTGAATCAGTCTGTGTGGAGGCCTTTGAAACGACCCTCTTAGAGTTTCAGTAATGCTTTTTTGTAAGATGATACGGGAAGATGATTATCATTATTAATCAACCATCAATAGATGGTCGATTGTCACTCCCTGGGAAATTGCGAAATTTTAACTTCAATGGAGGCAGCTTTCGTGCAAAACTGCGAGGGTGTTGACCTCCCAGATATCATTCAAAAGACGAATGCCTTTTTTTTCATTGCAAACATTGAAATTCGTAGACGCTCCTGGTGCCTCGCGTGTTTGTAGTTCACTGCACCTGGCGCGTTGGAGACTGAAGTCCTTTAATACTGTCGGTCACTGGACTGCTAGTTATCTGGGAATAAAGGACCCAATTTTTAGACTACTAACTTTGAAATTTAGATAACAAAATGTGTTTATCCATTCCAGTTTTCTTTACTGTTCAACGCCTCCCGTCTTCTGGTACCGCGCCTCATGTAAGATTTGATGGTGTCAATTGGGATGAGTGTGTAGCTGGACTTTTAAGATACGCCATTTTATTTTATTCGTGGCGTCACGTATCCTATTCCATCACCTCGGCCGCCCTCTGGTCTTGCCCAAAATATTTTTGGGGTCTGACGGTTGATAGTCACGTTTTGTACTCAGGTAACTGCGACTGATTCATCACTGAGGTTGTGGGTAAGGGCGCATTGAGACCGTGTCCCAGATGGGCTGACAATATTCAGACCAAGGGCATTCGCTGTTGCAGAAGTTGGTAGACAGCAACATTGGTTTGACTGTTCAAGTTCATGTTTAGTGGCCCTCACTCTCGATAGTTTCGTGGATAGAAAATATTTGTGTGCACTATTGGAATAGTTTGAAAAGTTCGAGGTGCTCTTCGCCATTCTCGAGTTCAATGTATTTTACCACAGAAATAGTCAAGTCACTTTAGTTTGAGATTGGAACATTGTACCCTTTGTTTCATCCTGTAACTCATTATCCCTGTATTCGTACGATATTCACATTACCGACATTGGTGACTACCGTTGGTTCCGATATTGCATAATGACGGATTGTTTCCGTGTAGACAAGCTTTTTCAGTACTCATTGTGTTTGCAATTTGTGTGCAAGTGGAACCAGTGGTCACCTATTAAATTAAATCATTTCTGTTGCTTGGTTTTGGTTTTCTTGGGGTTCTTGATTCAACTGAATCAAATTCACTCCATAAATGACTCGTGTTTCTTGGCTGTAGCCTACGAGTTCGCGAGATCAATGATGCCTTCAAGGAGTTGGGTCAAATGATTAATCTGCACACGGGCAATTCTCAGCCCCTCACGAAGCTGATGATTCTGCAGCAGGCCGTCACTGTGATAAGTGGTCTTGAGCACGAAGTCAGAGGTGGTGTTTTTATCTCGAGTTTTGACACGGAAACGGGGAGAGATGGTTTGCATGTCTTGTGATCGTACGCGAGCGCGCGCATGTCTGCATGTGCCTGTATTGTGTTGTTATTTGTTGCTTTGCAGAGTGCGCGTCCGCGACATCAACGATGCCTTCAGTGAACTTGGACGCATGTGCATGATCCATCTGAAAAATGACCGGCCTCAGACAAAACTCACCATTCTTCAACAGGCCGTCACCCTCATCAGCAGACTTGAACAACAAGTTCGCGGTACTGCTGCCGTTAAGCTACCTTTTCATGCTCCACTCGCTTGATCTATCTTATTCACCCCAACATTTGCGCGTCTTTATGTACACTCTTTCAGAGAGAAACATGAATCCCAAGCAGGCATGTCTTCGGAAACGGGAAGAGGAGAAGAGTGATGAGGCTTCTGGACTCCACTGTTCCGCCACTTCAGCTGTGGGGAGCACTTTGGATACCTCAGTAGGACAAATGAGCATGCAGTCCTCTTCTGGTGCTAGTACCGGTGCATCTGCCACGGCTACTGTGCCATACGACCGCAGTAAGCATCTGCATTGCTCAAGAGACGCTCGACGGTTTTTAGCGTTGCGTTTTGTTAGAAAAGTAGTTCGAGGATGTGTAACTTTTAAGCTACTTTTAACGAATGACCATTACGGGGACCAAAATCTCTCTTTAGTTAGACTGGTTATAAACGATTGTTTTGATGTAAATCGGAACGAATCTGACGTCTGGCTGAACGTCTTTTTTGCTTTTTGGTTTTTTTGATTGAATCGAATAAGTTTTCTCACGAAGATTGAGTTTGGTAAGTAGTCTGCCACATAGCCATTTATTTTAATGGGTAAATTTTACAAAAACGAGGACTTATGTATTGTAACGCAGCCTAATTTGGTGATCTAATCTGTTGTAAAGAATGTAAGAGCAAAGTAGGCAGAGTAAGCGGAGCCCTGTAATTTGCATGAATGCTGAATTCTGAAAAACTATAAGGCTGCTTTACAATGTGTTTAAGCAGCCATTCCTAATGTATGGCAAAGCAATATTATTTGATCAGATGTTGCTGTTATGTCACTTTTGATTATCACAATGTAGTTAATTTTTTAATTTTACAAGAAAAGTACTTTTTGAGTCAAAATGCCTCTGGTGCATTTGTTTAAGGCATTATGTCGTTTTTTACCACATCTGCATTGAAAAGAGGCTCAATGCAAGCATGTGAACCAACACGATTCTGTGTCTGAATAGCTAAATAATATTGGATACACTTCATAGGTCTCTACCAGCATTCGGCATACCCTCCCAGCGCAAGCGTCGCCACCAATAATGGTGGCAACATGAGCTACACAGCAATGTACCCACCCTACCCACCGGCCCTCCCCCAGCGTTGGTCGGCTCAGCCGAGTCTGGACTATCTCCAACCCTACTTGTCCCCGCTGCCCACACAGGCCCCAGCTACGACGGAAGGAGCAACAGCAACAGCATCTTCTGTAGTGGTTTCGGCGGCCGATGCTCAACCTCCACCGCTTAAACAATCGCGATGTATAGTGCAGTCAGATACTTTCAGCCAGGTAACAACAGTGACTTCAGAGGATTGTGAGACGACTCCTGGCGATGACCCCATTACCACATTCAAAAAGGACGTTGAAGAGAGGGATGACGAGGAGGATGAGGAAGAAGAAGAAGAAGGGGAGGGAGAAGAAGAGAATGCTTCGTCCGCTGACGAAAATGCAGAAGTGTCTCCACTCTGAGTTGACGCTGTTTGCTCTGTATCCTCCCTTTCTAAACGTCTTTATACATATATACATACACATGTACCTCCTCTTGAGAACGAGAAATTGATGCAGGGAAGGATTATGCTCGACCTCCCCCCCCCCTTTCTACTACTTTGTGGTTGTCTCTTTATGGTTCTTTGTGGCCTATGGAAATACTCATCCTTTTCTGAAAGTTTTTTGTGCAGGTTAATACCAATTCCAGAAAATTTTGGCAATCTACGGAAGTAGTTGGATGTGGTCATTAATTCCGTCAGGCAAGCTTAATTCTATAGTGGAAGTGGGGCTTTATGAATCTACGAATCCAACTACGTTTTAAGGGTGTTTGGTAGATGATTCAGCGGACTGAACTGGATATCTATGCGCAAAGGGTGGAATTCTGTGGCGCTTCGCTACTCGCTTTAATAAGTAGGCTGGGTGCTATGTCTGCAAGAGTTCGGATAACGCTTTCAATGCAGATGCGGAGGGCTCTGGTTTCACAGTTCTGTGGTTCGTGCGAAGAGGTCTTTCAGACACAAAAGTACGCCTATCGAAACAAGTAGAAGATGCATGTACACATGCCATTCGGTCCAGTTGGCAATGATTTGAGGGTGTCAATTTTGCTGCTACCGTAGATACTTTTAGACGGGTCCGTGTAGAACTTACTTTAGCTTGTTACAAAATCATTAATAAATCGCTAGTGCTATGCAGTTACGCTTAGAGTTTATGGTTTTGTTTCTGAGTAGGGTAATGCAAAAGAGCAAGTTTTTAAAAGTAAATTAGGCCTAGGCTCTTTAATGACGCCTTAGTCGTTCCATGGGTTCTCTCTCAGGTGAATTGTGTTAAATGTTCTATAGCGTATCATACGCTAGGCGAAGACATCATTTAGCGCTTAAAAACATTTTTTCATAATTTTACGCCTAGTCAAAATCAATGCTTTAACGCTCAATAATATTACACAAATTGTGAAGTTGGGAGCAAGAGTTTGTGCGCGAATAATTATCCCCTGTTAGGCAACCAAGTTTGCTACAATGAAAAAACATCGCATGTTTAATTGATATAGTCCACCTATATGTAACAATTGCGTATTACGTACTTCTTACGTAGTTTTTGCTGGATTCAGAACAAACTTTTAAACCCCCAATTCTATGAATTTAGTTGTTTGACATCGCACAATTGTGATTGCCCATTATGTCTTGGTAGTAGCCATGCTTACCAACCACAAAACTAAGCGAAGCTTTCTCGGTACATTTAGGCACACAAATCTGCAAAAAGGGCGCACTGGTAAGTGCCACGACTGTCGATATCAGTCGGCCATCCAAATGGGGGAACGCAAAACAAAGTAGACAGCCACTGGCGCTGCTCCAGCCGCTGCTCACTCTTGTGATGCAAGGTGGGATGCAAACGACTGAGGGGGCAAATTCTCGTAAAAGGTCTTAGAAAGTATGAGCCCCACAAGGACCGCATTTGGGCCCCATTCCTTTAAAGCTCTCGACAAGAGAGCCTGCACCAGCCGCTGAGTTGGGCGCAAAGTCATAGAAAATCTGTCAAACTTAAGATTACAAGTGATGATGGCTGTAAGGGAAAGACATCGAGTATTCTTCTACCATTATTATCCTCACAGAGAAAGTGGAGACAAATGAAAACACTTGTGAAAAAACTAACTAATCGTTCGTAAAGTATTGAAGTGCCCGAAGTGAAAATAAATAATATACTAACGATGCACTGAAAATTAGCTTTTATTTGAATGGAAAGCAAATGAGTGGATCGACAAACTTCGTTTCACACTGTCGCATACGAAGTCATTTTCAAAGCCATTTCGGTAGTATGAGTATTGAATGGGTTTCATGCTGCATCGTGACATTAGTGAGACAACATACTTAAAACTTGTAATCATAATTTGTTTGAGCATTAATAGAGCAGATTATCTGGCCAATTGTTGCCTGTTTTCGATTGAATTGGACGCCTAGCCAAAAACCACTGGATTGACATTATTGCGATGCCTTAAAATTTTGTGTAGAGGGACCACTCGTGTGCTCCACCATTGCACCTTCGCGGGTTTATCAAATTCCGCACCATATTAGTAATCTTGTTCGAGTGCAGATACTTAGTTCGGGTATTTTACATTCTTCCGCCATCGGCGAAATCTCGAGCAGCTAAAAACTTGTCCAGTACAACGTAATAATGATGCTACTCAACACTTTATAAGGAGTTTAATTCCCTGACTTTAGCATGACACCGGTGAGGTTGTTTGAATGCAAAAAAAATGTGGAACCAGGAAAAGCTGTAATGTAGACTCTAAGACTGAACGAGAATGTCATAAGCCTAGACGATGCTCATTTACCATTATTTGATGAAAATTAAACCAGAAGCTTTTTGGCATAAGGTTTCAATTTTAATACAGTGAAGTAGCAGTAGAGTTAGGTACCCTTTGAATGAATATTTTCTACTACACATAAAAAAGTTCCTTAAAGAGATTCTCTCTTCAAGGCTGATCAGCTTAAAATGGTACCGGAAATAATGCAAAATTTGTGTTCCCAATAAATGCAAGATGAGACTTTTTGAGAGTCGTACTACGAATTAGTCTAAGTAGCGACCCGAGACTTACTTTAATACAAAATCAAGCATAATGCCTAAGTAGAGCATGTGTAATCAGCAAAGAGAAATAGATCGGAGCTACTGGCATGGTCGGGGACTAGCCCACTCGCCACCGAAACCGATAGTCAAAGTATTTCAATCGAGACAACTTGCATTTTCTTTACTTTAAAGTTGAGTTTTAAGCCAAGTTAAGGAAGCGAATTTACAAAAAGAATGTTGCAGTCTCTGTAGGGGGTGGGCATTTTTTATCAAGGCTGGACCGTGAATGTGGTGGGACCATTACTTTGTTAATCTGTGCTGCGAACTGCTACAATCGAAAGTTTGCAAGACTAAAAAATGACTCCGAAAACCGAACGAAAAAGTAGATTCTACTGCCGATAATGCAGCTACTATCCCATAACCACTCATTGAATGTCTTATAATTGATCAGATTCGGATTTTTGGGTATATCAGATTCACAATGCTTGAGAAAAATTCTTATTTCCTTTGGTAATAACTGATCTCATAGAACCCAATGGTTGTATTGGGTCTGTGGTGTCCAGTGTAAAAGCACTGAATGTTATTAAGTGGTGTATTACCTCCATGGACAGCAGCATAAAAGTGCTTTGATGATGTCGCAGTGCCAAAATGAGTGCAAACGACTGACAGTATTTTCCCATGATTCAATGGAACTCCCTGTCTGCGTAATGCAGAATGTATTCGTCATCCAGACCCCTAAATCATCGTTAAATAGATCGACACTCAAATTGCGCAACAAGAAGTAGAATTTAATTTGAAATAATAATCTAGGGGAACAGATATTGCATTATACTACATGTATTACATATGCATATTACACATAATCAATCCAGCAACAGGTGTGACAATAAGTACTGCATTCTGTTCGAAAATGGTGTGGTGTGACATAAATTCGCCTCATATGGATTTTTTTACTTTTAGCAGTAAACTTAAAATCCGCTGTAGATTCCAGCTGCCTCAGATGTAAACCACATTAAGTTGAGAGAAACCCTGAACGCCTCTAAAATTGGCAGAATACTTTAGTACCTGCGACATCGACAACCTTACATGTTTATATTCGTTAGCATTGTCTACAGCTATAGCCGAGGCTTAAAGAGGAGGAAAGATTCGAAGGACGGCTCTGCTCATTCCTTACCGTGATGGCAGCGCGAAAACTCCAACCCCACCACATTCAATAAACTCATCCGACTCAAAGGAAGATTTCGATAATATTTAGAATTTTCCACTTTCTACTCATTATTCATTAGGCGATAAAGCCTAAGGGTACCATCTTAAGTAAATGAAGAGAAAAGTTATGGAGAAAATAAAATAGGAATCTACAAGAAAAAGCTGACAGCTATAAAGGATTATCAGAATATTACGGGGATAATGAGGGAAATTAATAAGACACGAGAAGACATTCACTGTCATGGAAACTAACTCAAAAGCCTGTGCCAGAAGTTCCAACGCATCCAAGAGTGGGGAACTACCCGTATTTGCTACTGAGGAAGCACATGGCCCTACAAGCAAAACTACCGTGTAAGTGGCAAGTATTGAACCCACCACACCGACTGTTGGAAACGATAGTGGACAAATACATCGTTTTAACCCTACTCCTAGTACAAACTGTTTTCCTGTCGTTACACTATTTGGTGCAATATATGATATCACTCCTTCCATTACTCAGCTCGCTAAACGTGCATTACTCAAGTCCCAATTGGCAAACGAGCACCTTGAATTTAATTGTTGACGCCTGGGTTCTCGACTACTCTAGCAACTATATGCCCCTCTGGCAAGCAGACTCGAGTTGAGCGTAATACGGCATCGTACCACCACGGTGATAGAGTTGAGTAATGCAGGGTAGCAACTGAGTGAGTGCGTGTCGCAACAAAAAAATTTTGTGCAGCATTTCCTTATCAATGTTAAAATAGCTTCACCACATTGCAATTCTGGGAATAAAAAACAGGATAATTACATCCAACAACAGGAGCAAAGAAGAGATGGATCAAATTTAGGTCGTTAGTGTACAAAAGAAGTCAAGTAAATGCTTTCAAAAACGCAGTGGGAGGAGAAAGACATGTCCACCGAGGTTCTTGAAATGCACCCCTTCTACATAAAGCTGCAAGAGCTCCACCGACAGCAGCAGGAAAAACACGTAAAAATGGATCGCTGTTCGGTTATAACATGAGGGAGAACGAGGTCCAAGTCGGGATAATCTGGTACGGTAGTTGTTGAACGGTCCAAGTTGTAGCCATCTTGCCGTAGCATCTCGATCATCTCGTCGCCAGCCAAACTGGACATGAAGTGTGTATTGTAGATGTCACTGAAATTAACCAAAGGCAAGATAATAAAAAATCCAGCTGCAGTTCCAAAGGAGCAACGGATGATACAGAGGTAACAAGTATTGGACCAACGCTACCTATTCGGGCCGACGACAAGCACACCAACAAATACGGACGTAAGTTAGCAGGTAAAAGACCAAGAGTGGTAAAAATTAAGGTTTAGTTGCCAAATACGTAAATTTGTACAAAAGTGAGAGGAATGCGACTATGACTATAAGATAAGGGGACTGCTCGTAACAACCCCAAAAGTACATTTCGAACCTACGCAGATACATCCTCATCAGAGCTTATTGAAATTAGGCGTTGCGACTGCTCGTCCGAAAGTTCATTTAAATACCTCCCCACCTTATTTCTAATAGGAACGTTAAGTCGATCCCTAGAGAGTAGGTTGTAGCGTCGACCTTTGCCAGATAGTTTGTCCTTTTGAGATGCGGAAGGCTTTGGAGTCACTAGGGCCTCACCTAGTAAAGCAGTGTAAGACAACCACAAAGCTACACTTAGAGTTCATTTCAAGAGTGCGCCGGGTTTGACAGGGCAATTTGAAGATACCAGGTGAGTTGGAGCAGGTTATCATAAGGTTTAAAAAATACAATGAAATTACTCTCGTCAATAACGAGCAAAAAGTTTTCTTTTTAAAATAAAATATAAATTAGTGTTTTTACTAATTTTGGAATTTTTGCAGTCATTAAAGTTGAATGCGCAAGAGTAAGGGGCTTAAAAGCCAAGGTTTCAAAATTTGATTGCAAGAAATTTACAGTCACAAGTGTCTTAGGTAGGATATTTACCATTTAGCATGTCTGCCCTTGGTTTCAGGCACCTTACACCATGAGATCTACAACACTCGTTCTTGCTTAAGCTTTAACATTTTATACACTATATTAAGGCACAGCTAAATTGTGAAATCAAACTACAGATGGTATGCCATGTCTTACTTAACAAATTGTGCAATCATACAGAAGTTTTACATATATCCATGCTAATTTTATTGAATGCGGTGGTGTTTAATGGTGAAGTTCTGCAAATTAATGCGGATGCAAAATGCGACTGTTAATTTATTACAAAAGCAATCGACTAAAGCTTTCATTTACTGCATAATGATGGACGAAAATAGCCCCTCCTTTTGAGTCGCCTTTTGTACCTAAATAGGTTTTCCGTATAAGCGGCTATGTATTTTGTATGACGAGTTAGAAGAGCCTAACAAAGGTAAGTTTGCAGAAAAAGCTTTTTCTTGTACAGCATCCCATTCTCCCCAATTCCAACTTAGCTATTGACCAATGGAATTAATGATCCAGCCTCCCAATTTTCCCCGCTGTGCTGTGCAAAGCTATCGTAAATATGGATGATGGGAAGCTGCCACACCGTGCTTTTTTTTCCGACAACAAGTCGACAGACATAGTCTCGAAGATAGCTTTTAATATTCTCTTGTTTGTTGGCATCGTTGTCTGTATTTCTTGGCTAAACAGCCTTCGGGTAAGCTTCATACCTTCCAATTTACTTTATTGAGTAGATTCGTTCCCGCTCACTGCGGCGTATGAGATCTATTGACTGTTCTGATTTCTCAACCCTCTTTCTTCCTGCTTCCATAGGCAAACTCGGTTCGTTGCCTATCCAGATCCCCAATTACACAACAGTATCGTCACGTCTTGGTTCACGAGTCGTTGTAGTAATCTCAAAATGGGCCAAAATTGAAGAATCTCGAGATGATTTGAGACTCAGAAGATATTTCTCCGGATGTGCTTGTAAATTTTAATGGGAATCTATTTCTGAATTTGGAGTGTAGATAGGCCATCTACTCCATTTTTATTAGATTGAACAGTACTGACAGCATTTCCACGCCCTGTTTAAAACCAGTAGCCAAATAAATTTTGCGTCAACTGACCACCTTACGCTCCACTATTGTAACTGTTTAAGCAAGGCTATTCGAAAGCCACAAAGTTATGCCGTCAGTCCTCCATTCTCAACGCCCAAGTTTTTCCACATTCGTTGATAGCTTCCTTCTCTCTGGGCTGGAAAGGACTAGTCTTTTCCGATCCGTTCACAGTGGAATACTCAAGGCTGAATGATTTCTTCGAATTTGCCTCGCAGGCCTTTCCTGCTAGCATCTTCATAGGCGCCTCAAATCGCGGCGTAGGCGCCTTCCTTGGCTGTGCACCTGAGCAAATCGTCCTGACCTCTGACACCTTGAACCAATTGGTCCTTCAAATACTCTTTGAAGCAATCATGCACCCTTCTTGGGATAAACGAACCCATCGTGATGCTATCAGTAAACTCGGTGAACTCTCGAACGACCTTTTCCAGTTACACACCTCTCGCCACCTTCCAAAAAATATTTATGTCGGTGCAGGTGCACTAACCCGCGCTGTTGACCGGTTGATTGAGCCTTTCGTTCTGCTGGAGCTGCATCGAGACACTAGCAACAGACCAGGAACTCTTCTATCCTACCTCCTATGGACTAAGCGCACTCTCAGCCTTTCCCAACCCATTGATGATCAAAAGAGCGAGGATATGAATGGATTTCTCACCAAACAGCACATCACTCACCTCTCGTTTGAAAGCTTCTTTCTGGGATATCACAGTCTTATACCGTGCCTCCGCACTCTTCTAGCAGCACTAACTTCTCGCCCCGGCTGGTGTCAGCGACTACTCACAGAACTCTCTGAACATCAAAGAAGTTGCCCCAGCAGATGTAGGAAACACACGGCTACTCTGACGGTTAGTAGTGAGGAGGGAGAAGTAAGTGCTCCGGGCTGGGTGAGATCTTGGTGCACTTCCCCTTGCAGGAGGAATGTTTCGACCTAGAAACGAGATGCCTTTCCTTCACCAAGGCACTGTGTCTCGAGGCTCTACGTTTCACCGTGGTAGGCTGGCCTCTCGGATGTTTGCGTGAGGCCTTTCGAGATGGGGAGGAGTTCCTTGCAGGTGACCTAGTCCTCCTCAACGAACCCGCTGTGTTCCACGACCCAACAATCTGGTTCAAGGAATGCCAAATGCCCGTCACCGGTGAACCTTTGCAACACGCCTTTGCGCCGATGGGACGGCATGGAAGGCCCGACGCAAACTACCTCGCCTCTCGTGTGTTGCTTAACTCGAAAGTTTGCTTTCTACCCCGGGCGTTCCCTTTCCGTCTTCTTCTGGCAACTGCGGTGCACCTCTTCACCCAGTGCTCTTTCAGACAGGCTGAGGAGGAACCCGATGAATTTTGGGATTTGCCTCTTATTCTACCACTGGATTTCTCGTTAATGCGTTGTGCTACCCTCTGTCAAAATGATCGACGTGCTTAGATAACCAAGACAACGCAATCATCAACGAAATGTTGCATGTGCAAATAGGTGCTGTCAGATAATTGCGGCGCGGTTTTAGTATCGGCTGCCAATTTACGGTGTATCTGCACGTGCAAGACTGACAAAGGGAGACTGTATTAAAATTTAATGGAAGGCACAGACCACAGCCGATAGATGGGGCAGGCAAAATATTGTAATGGGTGAGGAAAAATATGCAAGGAAATCCATAAATGATTGTAGTTCGTACGAATGGTGATATGCTAGACGGTGAAGGAATGGGGGGCCTGGCGCACGAAGCGCAAGAATCACTAAGGTTGCTGGTGTGCGCCCGATTGGCCAGGGATTACACAACCAGATAAGGTAAATCTAAAATGAGGACGTACGTAAGCTGGTCATTCGATAACATAGACGCGTAGGGGAGCGCGGGCGACTTCGCTACCAAAAGGATGCCCCACAAAGAGGTCGAGTAACTGTGATAGCACATTGTCTAACAGCTGATAAAGGTTAGTTCAACAATCCTGTGGTCGTCCTAGATTGGCTCTTCCGTCATTTGAGCAGAGCCTAACTTAAGAATGAACATCAGTGTCAGCAGAAGTTTGGTTACGAGTAGGGAATGCCGCCTGTTAGCGTATTTGAAACATCGACTGATGTGTCGAACGACCGCTAATGGGTGCCGTCAAATGTTCCACTTTCGAGGCCGCTTTGTCCACTTTGTTAGAGCAAGGAGTGCTTACCAAGAACAACAAGCTTAACAACCACCGGAACAGCCGGCTCGACCCTGACTGGGAGGGGCACGATGGAGGTAACTTCCGCCGGCACTCGAGGCAGGCAGGAATGCGTCAGTAGACTGGGTAGCTTTAGCTCGTTCGAGAGCCGTCCGTGCAGCTGCGTAGAATGCCTCTTGAACATTATCGCCAAACTTAGCAGAAGTTTCAATGAAGTCGTGAACTCCATTGTCCTTTGCGAACTGGCGAGCTTCCTCTTCGTTCACCTTTAAAAGGCATAAAAAGTTATGGCACCTCATCCGACCCCAATGGCCAATCAGATTACTAGAATTAAATTGCATACTCATAAATTATGTGAGGCTAACCTCTCGATGTTCGGCAGCAAGATCAGACTTGTTGCCAACGAGAATGACTGCAAGGTCAGGCTTCGAAAGTTCACGCACACTCGAAATCCAATCAGCAACACGATTAAAGGACTCACGGCATGAGATATCATACACAACAAGGGCACCAGCGGCGCCTCGATAGTAAGATCGAGTGACGCACTGAAACCTTTCTTGACCAGCGGTGTCCCAGATTTGTAGCTTAAGGGACTCACCACCTATTTGGATCACTTTCGTGCCGAATTCCACACCTATAGTGTGAAGCATATCCTCTTTAAAGGAATCCTCAATGAAACGTCTCAATATACAGGTTTTGCCTGTGGAAGCATCCCCAATAATAAGAAATTTTAGCAAATAGTCATAGGAATCCACCATTTGCACCTTTTAGCACCACACCAATATCGGGGTAATCATCATCATCATCATCATCAAAATTGTAGACCGGTCGTTATTTTTTTGGATTGCATTGCTACACAATTGCGATCCTCCACTTCTGTGCCAAGCCACCATACACTAAGTATGTCTTAAAACAAAGGGCAAATCTGTTATGCAGCGGATTTTGAAATCACAAGTAAACCTCCTTGATAACATGTGTTATCCTGTAACTTTGGGCCCAGTATAGCTACTCATCGCATTTATGCTTAGCTTAGATACTTCCCTCTGTATAAGTTGCGCCTTTCCATAGCAACGTCGCATTCAAATCAATTTTGTGGTCTTTTGGAACTATTAAGGCTTGCTGCCATACGTTTTGCAGAGAACCTACAAGCGATAAATTATTGAATGGGAAATCCGTTCGTCGCTAATTGGATTCATTATATGTACCCTCTAACACACTGTTACTTTTACAGTTCCTGTATAGCATATAACTGTTAAAAAGGTTTTTTTTCTTCAGATCCTCTAGTCTTTTTGGTGTGCGCCTTTGCTTTCTCCTGCCTTTTAATAATATTGTGTACCTTCCTTGCACTGCTTTAGCTCCCGTTCTCGAATAAAAAATTTGCTGGAATAATACGTGAGCAATGGGTAAAAAATGTCGACTATCCTGGTAGCTGCCATAACCCCGTATCCAAGACAGATACAGGCAAATGAAGCAGCAACAAGCTTGAAATACCTAGAAAAGTCCGTTGCAGATCTGCCTACAGTACTCATATGGACGAGGGCTGGTAGCTCAATGGAACCCAAATGTGTATCTCGACGGCACTTGATTGTAAAGAGGGAAAGAGGAACAGGTGCTAGTTGTTTTCCCCGTGTGTGCAAGTATGTTTGCTTTCAGGCCAACTTCCTTACGAGCATTATGGGACTTGGCTGTTTCTTCCTCACTATTATGGTTCATAGATATGGCGAAACTCTAGGTACATCTAGATACAATAGAAGTGCTAAGATGTATTAATACTGATGGGATCAGATGCCTTCTCATATGCGAGGAAATTGAGTAGCTGATGTTGATGGTTCGTTTGTTTTGTATGCCACTGATTATCTTGAAGTTTTACTAGGGGAATAGAGGCTGTGTAATGCCTTAATACTTTTTCTGACTGTGCCTTGAAAGATGCAGGCGCTTGAGTCTCCGCGTGATTCTCTTCCACTCTGTGGCGTGGCGTTCGGTTCAGCCTAACAGTAACCCACTTCTCCTATAAGTTTGCGACACATGACCTCTATCCTATGGCATACCACAAGTTTGGCGAAGATTCGTAGCTTTACATCAACATCCCATTTCATTCAGGGTACGTACCCCTACTTTCTCAAGAAGCCAGAATTCGAGTCACTCATATACCTGCTGCTTCGTCCAAACTTGCGATTTTTTCTAGCAGTGTTCGATTTCCCAGCAATGTTCCCTTAGGTTAAAAGCAATAGTTGAAAAATTGTTGAATAAACTGACAGATTGCGTTTTATTAGCGTCATTCTGGTGGTATTCGTAGTGAAGAAATTACAAAATATGTACACCAGACTATCGAATGCTTGTAAAAAGTTTGTGGCAGGATGAGAGATCACGACGCTGAGGTGGAAACGCTTTCGTAGTAATTATACCGTTTGGACCACGCGACAAATGGCATGGAAAATTGGAAATGCAACTGTTTGCGAGCCTTTCGGAGTACGCACTCCTTATAGTAAAACCTAAAAAATACACAATCCAGAACCTATGTAAATTAACTCCAGTTTATTTTTCGCACAAAGTAATGCTAATTGAGTGCTGGCCCTCAATTATTGGAACAGTGAAAATGTTTTAACCGTGTCTCATTTCGGGTGATGGTGTAAGTTCTACCTTCGTCTTGGTAAAATTAGTCACAATGTTTGAGCAGCGTTTGGAGAGGTGAGTGATAGAGTAAGCGTCACATCCGGTCAATGAGTTGATGGATGCCACTGGAATACCGTTTAAGCCATACGTATAATGCAAGTAGTAAGTAACAGAATTCCCTACTCTACAATGTTTTTGCAGTAATGGATTCAATATGGCATTTTCTTTGAACCAGAGCAGTCATTTTAGTGTAAATTAGCTGTCTTTAATCTAACGGCTAGACTTTCGCATGCAAAAATTAATAAAATAAAAAAATACACGTAAGACCTACTTCGGTCTGCTATTTTTATAATTTGATATCTCATGAATGACTCCAGTAAGTCAGCTAATTTATTAACTATTAGGGTCTTACCGCATGGCACGAGCCATCTTCTCGTAGTCCATTCTCTCGTTGCCACGATAGAGGCCCCACTCCTTGGCAGCTTTCTGCGTGTCCGTTACCCGAAACACACCAACAGACCGATTAACCCACTTGAAGGCTGATGTGGTCCCGTCAATTGGCCTAGCATCCAGTGATCGTAGAATGAATTCCCACAGCTCTAGCTGCCTTCGATTTCGTCCAATAACGCCGCTACAAGCATCTAACTCCCGTGCATTGAGACGTTGAAACACCGAACTGGATCGTTGTGGCCACCAAGGTTCCATGTAATCAATTTTTGTCGATTGGGAGTGTCGTGGAGGCAAAGTAGATGCGGGTTGTGAAGAAGAGCATATTCCTGCCTTCTTTGTGGGAGAACGATTGATACCTTCTTCATCACTGTCATCAACTTCAGAAGAACAAAGGTCCTCCACCACTTCTACGCGTCCCTCGATGAAAATACGGCTGCGGTTTCTTTGTGGAGATGCCTCCTTGTTGTGATCTTCCTCACCTTCGGAACCAGTCTCTGTGCTCTCGGGGTCTGTGAAATTGGCGAAAGGTCGTTGAACTTCGATAGACTTTAAAGCATTCCTCCGAAATCTTCGTCGCCGCAGAGTCCGTCGGTAAGGGAGGCCGAATGTCCGAGAATTTGAGTTTTGTGTTTGGGCAAGAAGGTGACCTGCATCTTCAACTGTGATGTCTACAAAATGAAGTATTTCAAAATTTAGCTTTTTGTGTAAATGCGCCTTAATAATGAATACTTCTGCTATCAAGCAATTAACTTTGCAATCACTAACCTTGTAAGTCTGGTCACTTATGGAGTAATATGCATTAAAATTATCTCTAACCAGCTTTAACATTCCCATTATGATCACGCTGGCATTGCCTATGATTTTAACTTTTGGCAATACCTGGCAGTTCCAATGCAGCCGTCCAAGCATTGTCAGCACTAGCAAGTTGTTCCTCTAACCCATCAGACGTGGAAGTAGCCTCAGTCTCATCAAAACCCTGAAGCAAATCGGTAGCTAGAAGTGCAGTTTTCTTGGTTTGTTGTTGGTCTGGAAGGGTTGACGGCGGTGGTAATGTTGCTGGTGTTAAATGGCACTCGCAGGTTCCATCGCTTTGCCACAAACTGTTCACAGGATCTCCAAAATTACCTCCCTTCCTTTCAGATGAAGCTGGAAGAACACGCTTCTCCAAATCGTTTCTCCACGGAGGTAGGGATGTCGTCGAGTCCGAAGGAGTATTTGAAGTTCCTTGTAGTAAGGAATCTAAGCTGCTCGTTGATTTCGTCGATCCAGGAGAAATGGGCTTGATTTCACCAAAGGCAGGCTCCAAGAAGGTGGAAGAATCCATCCAAAAGGAGTCGATAAGGCCGTCCATTGGACCCGGGACGAAGCCATTTCCGTAGAGGCTGAAGCCGATTTCCGTCATTCCAGTGTCTGCAACAGAAACGTGTATCAATGGTCTAACACAGGATGTGACAGTAAAGCAACGGTTTTTGGCCATCTTGGTATTTGCCACATGTCATAAGGAAGGTGATTAGTGCAACAGCAGACTTGTTAATTAAAAAAAGGAATGTGGTAGTCACGATTACAGAGGCCTGTTTTAGTGGCACATTAATGTAAAAAAATTGACGTTAAATTTTTTTCTTTCTTCACAAAACAGAATAGAATCTTGGACCTTGATTTATGTTCTAACATATTACATTCAGTTGTGGCCGAATCACCAGTCTACATTAAAATAAGTTTAGAAGTCTTTTAATAAGGTATTTTTGAACATGTTTGTCCACCAATTTGATATTCAAATGGGCATCAATTGACAAATATTTACTAAGACGTTCGATTTGATGTGATTTATGTAGGTAACTAGCATTATGACGTTCAAATGGCTTCTTATCCAAAAGAGTTTATATGTGAAAGTTATTATCACCAATAATTTTGCCATTTTTGTTAAGAAAAACTATTTCATGTAGTCACCACCTTTTGCACTGACAGACTATTGGAAAGGGTTTTGACTTTATTACTTTGATCGCTATTCTGATGGTTTAAAGGCAGCAATAAATGACTACTTGTAGTCATCGCTGCGAGGTCCGATTTACTAGCCAGGGCGTTCTTCACCCATTAACCCCGGTCACACCTGCTGAAAGCGACTGCACACCCAGGTCTTCCATCGACGTGAAGTTGGGTGAGTCAGAGAAATGCGAAATATGGCGACGCCTGGTTCCCATGTTCCTTCTCAATAAGACCGAACGAACTGTTTTTCACATTCAATGAATCACTTTGGACGCGCGCCCTTAAATAAGGCTCACACAGACAAATGCAAACGATATCGGTTGTATTGGCCTTTAAAATAGCTCGAGACATGGCTCGAAACCGCGATCCCACAGCATATTACTAAAATCGTAGCAAGCATATGAACGCACGGATGTTTAATGAATTCACAATGCATCTTATTGGAACTCAAGATGTTCTTGGATTATGTAATAGATTCAGCTGTTGAAAATGGCCGCATTATTGGGCGAGTTTCGGACACATGGTCTAGCAGCCTCAAAATTATGCACTGTTGGCCATACATTCAATTATACTCAGTGTTTGTTGGAGCTGTGGCGACTAAAGTTTTTTTGCAAATATCAAGATTTGTTGGCATACGTTTGCGCAGATTAATAAATCTCTTGTCTCCAAGGTGGCAGAAAGGTTGGGTGTTGTGGACTTTGAACTCTAAAGGAGTAACTGCAACACGTACACGTGCAGGAAAATGTAATTTTAAAAATGGCATCTCGTGGATTTCTTACGCTGTCACTCAGACTGTTGAGACCGGATGGATAAAAGTTGATTGGATTTATTCAATCAAGAACGGTATGTAAATCGCCTAAGGCGGATTTATGAGCTTACTGTAAATTGCGTATTGTTCTAGATTCTTCCGCACCTTAAACCCAGCTCTAGGCACGTAGTCGACTCCGTGGAATGTGCAAATGTTGCAGCTCTGTCCAGTTGTGGCTCGTTCGTTCATGTTTTCGGACTTGTGTACAAAAGCTGTGTGAGTAATTTACCAGCTGTGGATGTTTTCGTATTCGCGGTTTTTTTATTCGTGTCTAAACCAGTGCAAAAACGACCAGATTTGTCATAAAGTGACTGATAATCACCCGTATTGTTCAAGGTATTGAAGTACCCACTTTTATATAGGCAATCCATTGGTATTAACAATTATTTAACACATTGTGCTTCAAATCCAACAGAGATCCTAACAATAATGGACGAAAGCAATCAGCAAATTCACCTATTAAAGGCTTTTTATTGATAAAATTAAGTCTTTAGTGAACATAATCTTTCGGGAGTCTTGACATTTGCTCTGTTCACCTTTATGGTAGGGTGTCACGCCCAAACTGAAACTAAATCGTGAAATCACACACTCTCTCGAATAGTAGTGCGATTTGGAGGCTTCGAGACTTGAGGTGCCTCTTGGAAACTTTGGCGGAACACTAGAAAGCAATTCTTTCACACGCAAACTTTAGGAAGAGCTGTTTGCGTGAAGGTGTACGAGATACGTACATGCGTAGGCACGTATGAATGAGTGAATGAATGCATGTGTGTGCATTTAGATAAGGTGGCAACAACGAACAAACGTGCAGACCTGAGCCAGTTGATGGTGGCTGTTTAGGCACGCCAACATACGCCGTGCCAATGAGGTGTCACGGAAGCCTAACAATCCACCTTTAGATTTGCTCGAGAAAAGAGATATTTGGGCAGCATACGCATGATTGGATTCCACATTAAAGATCCCAAACTGAAGGAGTTTTAGATACACATTGGGAGCAAAGTTAACCAATTTCAATGGTTACTAAATGCCTCACCAAGAAAAGTTACTATCGTGTCTTTAAATGTAAGCCAATATAACTGGCTTATTTTCGCTATCCAGGACTAAAGAATACCTCTTAAAATCTATGACACCGGGCTTCTAGCACTTAAATGACTTTTTATCTGAAAGTGAATTCGAAAAACATGGCACCTTTTGTCCTCTTGAGTAAATTAAAAGTTAAAAAGCGTTAAATCTGGAGGGTCACGACATCTAACACTGCCGTTCCTTTCAAAATGGTGGTTTTCACAAAGCAGGCGAGCGAATTATGCCCTCTGAACTAAATTAGTTGACGGATATTCAGGGAAGGAGTATCGAAGAGGTGGCCTTTGATAACACTAAATGCATGATGTCTCTTGTGACCCGCCAGCTAAAATTACTGACGCTCAAGCTTAGTAGAGCAAAACGGAAACCCTTCGATCAGAAGATGAGTTCATAAAAATACTTGATTTCGCAAACAAATATAGCGCTCTGGTTTGATTTTAGTATCATCCACATGGAAGGATTCTGCCACAACATTCTCCCCAATGAAGTCGCCTGCTAAGAACCAACGCGAGGGAAGATTAACTCCTATTCTAAAAGAAATTGATTCTGAGGAGGTGCTACTGCTGCAGGACTTCTCCCAGAACAATACGGCCTGAAAAATCTTGCAGTCTGACAAAACAGTGATGTTTCCAAGATTTTCTCATGGCCTTGAATTTATACAATGAGTGAAATAAAATATCGTTTTTAATTATCGCAGTGACGCGAAAATATTTTGGTTTAGTAATGCAAGGTGAAGCTTTATTTCAACAAAGTCAAATGGATAGCTTCTGATTTTCGGCCTCAGCTAATGCTTCGTTGCAAGATATTCATAAAAAGTTCCAAAGCAATATTAAACCATACATGAAAATTTTGTAATAAGACGTTTGGTGACATGTGTGATACCTTGTTAAGTTATAGTAGCAGTCATACGTGTTAACAAAATCAACTCCCCACAGCTGTGCTTTAACGAAGATAGGAAATTTACACGTGAAACAAACACTCTAAAATTCAAATCATTCATTCATTTAAACCATTATAAAATTAGACAAGTTAGATTCAATGGTAGTTGGTTTCTCAAAAAAGTAGTTTTGAACTTTGCATAAGGGAATGGGTAAAGCCAACGAATGGTCATAATAAATCAAGACTCTACATTGCATTTTAATTGGTTGCGAAGCCTGACTCATGTTGAGCATGCAGGTAGTGACCCCATATGTGGTTAACTTTTTGGAAGAAAATTGTTCTAGTTTTCTCCTTTGCAGATCATGTGAATAGTTGTTTCACCAATTATAAATTTGAATAGGGTAAAACTATTATAGTTCGTAAAATCGCGTATCTAAACTCAAATTACCACTCTGCCAGGAGGTCAGTTCTTGCAAAGGTGCGCCAATTTAAAACTCTAGAAGAGCCAGGTATCAACTGTATACTTCTGGTGAGTGTAATTAGCGTTTATTATACACGGAAAAAATAAAATTAGACTTCAGTATTTAGGAGGTGTGATCTTAACAAACAACTGTAGGGAGTGGAACTACTCACTTGCTACTGTTCTCCCCTTCTTTTTTCGAAGAATGGAGATTCCAATACTGCTGTGTCGACTGTTACAGAAGGGTTGGACCCCAGCACAGCACGTTGCCGTGCGCGATTAAAGGTAGCAACCAATTGCGTCTAGGTGTTGAGTTGCCGTTGGCTGATTGGTGAACCTTGGCCTCTAGAGTCTCCCGATTGGTCGATTAGCACGCACCGTTGACGTTGGCTGGCTACTCTGGATAAGGAAAACTCTATGCTTTTGTTGCTAAAAGTCTGTTGCTTCCTCCTCTGACTCATGGTAGAGGGCGTGGCCATTTCTGGTGGTCGTCGTAGCAACTGTAGACTAAGACCTGAATTAAGCTTCTAAGAAATGGGTAGCGAAGGTCTCCCTATGTACGACATTTAATGAAATAATCGAGTTTACAACCATTATCGCTTCTCAGTAGGGCAAACGCCTTACCTCTACAAATGTAAAGCCCAGTTCTAGCCGCCCCATTTTAACCCCAGCCACATTCAGTTTGGTCTTTATCAGGTAAACATCTCTAATCTCTAATCCTCCATGCGCACAAGGTATGGTGTTCCAAGGTAAAACTAGTATCCTAGATGTTTGAGGAGGGTACAGCCTGGGTCATCTGGGAGACAACGAGAGAAATCTTCTTTCTTCCTGCGATGGAATACAAAAACCGCTCTTCGCAGGTCAATTAGCAAGTAATCTGGAGATGCCGAGCTGCTATTTCGTAACTTTTGGGCAAGAAGAATAAGTTACCAGGCCTTAAAGCTTTCTGCCATTCATCCTTGGCTCATGTGGACAAAATTCCATTTGCAGCAACTATTTGTATGTTTCGTCATTTGTGACGTCAACCACTGTTATTGAATACCCGACTATTCAATCTTAAATTAGCATTGGTGGAAATATGCAATTCTTCGTTGTCAAGACTGGAGGGTCGTTCCAATAAAAATACTGCATCTTCGGGAGATTTATCGAGAAAAACACATCTTAACCACTTCTAGGTACTATCTTCAGCTGCCGTATACTGCACCTTCCCTGAGGGTTACATCGATTTTATACGAAAGCTCTGTAGCTTTAGAGCCAAGCTTAACTTTGTGATGCAGACGGCATAAAATCACACTACATTAATTGGAATTTTATTTCGTGTTGGGCAAAGGTAACAGGGAAGTTCTGCAGAACACAATAGCCACTATCAAAAGATTGATACACGCCTATACATCATAACGTGCATAAACGACCTCAAGGAGTTCAACTCTTTCCACCTTACAGTGCCATTGTAGTGAGTTATATCCAGAACCGCGTGAATTTTTTGGTCAACTGATGCAAAAGTGAGTCTTAAATAACCAGTGTCAAACGAGTGATGAAGGGGTAATTGGCACTCTGTACTGTTATTTAAATCGACAGTGATCTCTTGACTCTTAAGACGCCTAATGGACTTCTGAAACAGATTAAACAATCACTTCAAGCCGAGAGAATCAGCAATTTCTAGACTTCAGACATGATCAGTCCCAGTTACACCTACCATCTTCCATGTCCTTAGGCGCATCCTTGCTAAGCTATTTTAACGCTTGATGGGTGGTGGCCGGTACTGTTGTAATTGAACCATTGTTGAGTGTACCACCTTAACAGTTAGCATTTTTCTCTTGAAAAAATTGCTCAACGTTTCATGGATTCGCGGCATCGATGTAGGTAGTTTTGTGCACAACAGGAGTTGCCTGCCTTTCCACTTAAAAGGTGACTTAAAATGCTTTCCAGGATTGTAATTAGATTTTGTAGTATCATGGGGGATAACGTAGTAAATACTGGAAGTTGCTAAACATCCAAAGCAGTAAAAAACCACGCTACAAAACTGTATCTTTGTAGCTTTTTTGCATATCAAAGGAATCTATGCGTAAAAAATAATTTATTAAACCTCCTCCAACTAAGGTGAAGGTATATGGAGCACATCTTGTTGAAGGATGGTCAAAAATGCTTAGATTAAACTTGTTAAATAGGGTGCTCCCCGATTCCAAAGAGGATTTTTCACTGTTGCAAATTTGTGGTTTCTTCCTTTATTAATGGGGAAATCGCAAGCATTCGAAAATTTGAGGGTATTCAAAATTACCCCAATTTCAGTCAATCATTTACTAAACCGTTCTCACTTTTTCACTCCATTTCGGTAGGACATTCATCATAATGGCAAATACACTGGCAAAGACTTCTTCGACAAAGTCCAGTAATACGTCTCAAACTAAATGCTGACAATTAAAAAATAGCGCTGAAAGCAATAGCACACATGCTTTGGTGTTCATGTAATGTTTTGAATTCTCCCTTCCAACCGATTGTCTCACTAGCAATCCTGAAACAACGTCTAATGCGTTAGAGTCACACCCAAGCAATAGGTATACCAGCCGACAGGTGAGTCACTGAGAATGAGTGCTTGAGAGCAGAAATGACTAAAAGAATGAATGAATGTACTACGGACAAGGGTGTGGTTACTGCCTACTGCAATGGCTCCGCATCCACTTCCTGCACCTCCTTTCCTCCTGTTTCCTTCGGAACATGAATCGGATTTTAATCATCATAAATCACAAGCCTTGTTAGAAATAGTATTCGAAAAAGTATCAAGAGAGGTTAAGATATAAGAGACGAAGCAATTCTTTGCGGTCTAGTTTCGTAGGTGTCCAGAATTTTGGCAATTTCCTCGTCCAGCGCACTGATATGCTCTGCCGAAGGCTAAAAAAGTACCAAAGACAACGAGAGCGTGAAACCAAATAAACATAAGGCAAAATTGAACAACGGTCATTCTTTGATCATAAAATAGCACAGACTTTTTTATCTCCTATTCAAACGAGTTATTCTCATAGAAATGCACATGCTAGTCGGCCAGTAAACTGATATTCATCTAAGTGGAACTGGTGCCTCAATTCAAGTGAGGTTGTGTAACAAACAAACATCCATGTTTACGCACTGCACACTTGCGTTTGTACAAGCTTTACTTGGCAATACACACACACATACATACATACATACTTTTAAAATTCCTGCATGCATATGTGTTAAATTAAATGTCTCTTTTGCTAATCTTGAAAATTTTATCCATGAGCAGTACCTGTGGGCTTCTAACATGTTCCATTCAAACTGGTGCTCTAATTCCACCCAAATATTGAGTATGCTCTTTGGATTCTACAAATACATCCATTCTTCACATTAAATATTCTGTTATGCTTTGAAAGCCTGCGGTGGTACTTAGGCATGGCCCATGCCGCCTATTTTCTGCCAACTAATAGACATGAGAAAATATTTTGATTCTCACCCTCAAAAATGGGATGCCACTAAGCAGTGCCATTGAAACCTTCCCTAAAAAATTCTATTTATGCATTAAAACTTGCGCCTTGGAGAGAGCCTTGTTTTACTAGTTCCTGCAGAGCAAAAGAATAGGCCCATACAGGGAAGGCAAAATCGTGCAGTTAGAATGTCAATGCTTTGAATTGATCAAAATTTGCTTGTTTTAAATAACACACTAAGGTTTCCAACATTCACGTAGCATCTGGTTGTAACCGAGGGAGGCGGACTGATAGCCAAAATTACTTCCCCTTAAATATTACTGCTAGCCCGATGTCTCCTACCAAACCGTAAACTATAGACACTTGTGTACGCCAAAAAACAACCGGTAAAATTCCTGTTTGACTGCCTAACAAATAAGACTAAGTCGGTTAATAGGACAATTGGGTATTTAAAGTGTGTCTGGGCGGTAGCAAATCCGCCACATTGTGTCAAGCAAAGTCACGATGAAAAACCTGATGCGCAAAAACTGTTATTTTGGTGGTAAAATATCACCGCGTCCAGTAAAAATTCATACTGGAATTGGTGAACTCATACGGTTGACATTAAATTCACTACCATCAAGACAATACGCGTCAAAGAGTCTGACAAGTGAAAAGTATTTAGCAAATCTGATGTGTAAATACCCTGAGGAAACAACTTTACGTCAACGAAAAATCACGCAATGGATTCCATGTGGACTTGCAAAAGCAATCTCTACGTGAGATCACATAACAAGACTTTTCCCATGCAAAGCCAAAGTACCGTTCTCACCAATTATATTATTTTGATTATTTATGCACGCATTTTTACCTTTTGTCGTACTTTCAGTATTCCTTTACGATCACGCACCAAGTTGGCTACCGCAACGGTTTTTGAGTATTCCATCATCTGTAAAATGGAAGAAGTGGATGTTTTACGCTTTACTTGGCATCAATTTCTCTTAAATTATGACTTCCACTACATACAATCTCCCTTTTGCTTTTCTTTTTCTCACTATCCTCACTTGTGGGAGCATTTTGAAGTCTTGTCTTATTCAAAACAGCCTTCGATTTCTCCCGGATCCTTGACTCTACAGCCTGACTTCCCATTGAGTCATGGGAAGCCTTGGGTGTCTCATGGCAACCCAGTTCCATTCTTGAAGACTGAACCTCTCCACACCACTACAGGCAAAATAGCCCAGTTATTGACATTACTCATTTCGTAAAGGTAAATAGTGTATTTTCGTCACCAACCTGTGTAAAAAGCGGACTGTGCAGAAACTTTGTCACCGGACTCTTGGTCTCAACTTGGCAGTATCTATTCAAGATCTTGAAATTGATTAACTTCACCGGACGCCGTGGAACGTTGGGCTCTGACACTGGAATATGATTATCGTCCTGTAATTGTACGCAGTGACCGGAAATTTGATGAGTCTTCCCTTGCGTTGCTTCCCTTACAAAGTCATTTGCCCGGTACAAATCCATCCTCTGTTCATACAGCATTTTCTCCTGTTCAACCTTCCATGTATAGCAAGAAAAACCAAATACCTCATTACCAAACCATCACAATTCTGTGAAAATTAGGCTTGGGAAGTGATCGTATGATTTAACTTTGTCAGCCACATTTTTATTTCGTTTCTTTTATTCTTTCGTTTGCAGAGAGCCTAGTGGGCTAGTATTGTTTACGCCAGTCTTTAGTTCTTGTTATGCTATAAGTTAACATAACATTTAGTTAAAGTACCTGATTTCATTCCTATGAAATAATGGAAGAATGCAGGAAAGAGCTGTTACTTAGGCCTTTTATTACCCTTTCGTAATCGGGTTTTACTATGTCAGCTATGCAACTAGCAGCACAATAAGCACCGCAAGTGTCAACGTTGCCTACAACTTCCTTAAACAATATTCCACCACTTTACGGTCAAAGTATTCAAAATGCGTTTTCACATTAAGTGTTGGCGCATTTACGGAGAAGTGTATTATGAACATACGATTGGATCAGCATGGTGTGAGTTTGGTGAGTCAAACTGGTTCCCCAAATCTGTTTGTCCACTGTTTGAAGAGGCCTCCTTATGTGCCCGTATTATTGACTTCATTCTAAAATTAAATAAATTGGCTCAAGAGTTTAGTCGCTTAAAACCTGCAAATTTAGCAGAGGATGATAGAACGCTAATGAATGTAATTGTGTTACTGTCTTCATGTCAACTTTTCCTGGCTCTACTCCATTATCTGAGAGTCATATCTTCCAGGCTCTTTGCGCCACCTCAGGTCATATATTTGCACACTGAGCAATAAAGACTGATTAAAAGTAGCTTATTTTTCGGTAACCCCAACGTACTTTTTTTGATAATGTTAAGTCACCGTTACAGTAAGTTGGCCGTTTACTCTCAGTTTCAGTAAAAGGGAAGCCTTGATTCTCTGCCATTGAACCTTCGCCTGGTGGGTTAGCCTTCCATTCATGCCGCCAAATATATAATAAACCTATATTCTGCCATAGTGCTACCTTCTTTCGTTTTCAAGGAGGCCTTATGGCGCTGCATTGGTGGTAACGGAAAGCGAATCTGATCATAAAACACATTCACTAACAAAAGGATTGAAAACGACGTCCCCACGAAAACTATTAACAGCAGGTGCTACAATAGCCGCGGCTGTAAACCATCTGCAAAGGCTTTGTTATGGAGCTGTCTGCCGTCCCTGTATGAGGATGTCAAATATGCCAAATTGCAGTGCCTCTTCCACTTCTCTAATGGCTAAATAGAATTCAGGTAAACGGATAGACGTGGACAGCTTTGAAACGAGTTCATGGCTAGAAGGGATCTAGGCGAAACTCTACCTTCACTTAACTATGCTTATTCTCATCCTTTGCTACATAACTCTGCTTTTAGGCCAATGTTCCTACAACTAGTTTTGGCCGTGTGTGGAGGTCGGCATATTCTCTCATTGCCAAGTTCAATTTCCATGCAGAATAAAATCCTACATTCAGCGGATCCTTTAAAAAAAGCGACCTTGTTGCGGTCAAGTTTTTCTCTATTTGCATTGCCGGCAGTTACTATGCTGTGACGGCTGACGCGGGAGGTTGACCAAGAGGAGAAGGGGTTGCTTATTTGCTCTACTGTTGTACCCTCGCCAGATGAGCTGGCGTCAGGACCACGTCAGGAGACACTGGTCTTACCGCATGCCTAATATACTTATTCTGCCCCATCACTATGCCTAATTTCGTGTTCAGAGAGGTCTTAGATGCTTCCAAATAGTTCAGTTTATTAGAGCATTCCATTAAGCCTCCTACGCGTTTAAATCTCTACATAACTACCACACTACCAAAAGTGAAGTCCTCAATAAACCGATTTTGCCTTAATAAGAACCATTCTGCTCAAAATTTTAATACAAGCACCATGTGACTTACAAATGACAATAGGAACCACTTTTAGGCTTCCCAGCATAGCAAATATTCTTTTTGTTTCGCCAAATGAAATTTCTTTCATCTCTCGGCTTCGTCGGTATGCTCTTGACAATAAAATTTCTCGGAAAAGCTAGTGAAATGCACTGATTAATTCAGTGGGAGGAAAAACAATTACCATTTGTCGAATTATTTGCTGGCATAGGAGAATAATTGCTGTTTTCCAATGCCTTCGCATCACGATTTTCAAAGCAATTCAAGTGATCCCCGTCTATTTGAGAGGCCTTTTAAGTTTACACAAAAAGTAGGCTTAAATCTTACCCAACCCATCCCTATTTGGTCGGATTCCTTGCTATAGACATCGCAGGCCCATGACAGCGACGCTTGTTCTGCACTCATAGTCTGTGGCTTCCACCCAAGTGTTTCAATTTCGACTTCTTTTTCCTCTACTTCGACTATATCTTCGGCCTCCTTTTTAGCAGCAGCTGATGGGGCATCATTCGATGCAGAAGACGTGCTAGCCGACTCCGACGGTATGTTCAACCTTGGAATAGGAATTTGGCTTGTCTATAGGGCTGACTAGTGATTCTCTGTTACTCACGTTCGCACTTATCGTCAGAGCCGAACTTCTTTCATCAAACTCGTCAAATTCGTCTTTGAAAGTTCTTTTGGAGCTTGGAAAGAATTACCACACGTGAATGTGAATGCATTAAAATTTGGGATTTCAACGTTTCTGCTTTAACTCTCATTTCTACCTAATCCTCCCATTGAAGTCATACAAACAGCTGTCAAAGAAATTTACTTAATTTCACATTTGCTATTTGCTTGCGTGAGATTCTGTTAGTTACATTGAAATAAAGTATCCAGTTAAAACTATACCATTTAGCTGAAACAGATATTCCCATTAACGTGCCGTCCAGTAACCCAGATTAATCCTAAAAAAACACATAAACGGTCGTGAATGCACACTGAAGAATGAAAAATAAAGCACGATGGCTTGCCAAGACTGTTCCAGTTACGCTGATTATGCTTGTGTCGACTTGGTGACACTGTGATACATGTGAATGCCATCTCACACATCTCTCTGCTCGGAGGAGCCAATGAAAAGGCTTATTTAAATATTGCCTTGTATGAAGGCAAATAATGGGCAGTCTTAACAACGCCTAACGACGTTTGTACCCCTCGTCAATGGAGCTAAAGGTGATCTCAACCTAGCTACACTGAAAACCCAGATTCAATCATTAAATTTTAGTAAAGCAATTTCTAACACCACTCATAACTTGCTAGATTTTTCAAGCAAAAAGGGACAGGACCAGAATTGTCTTGACAAAATCTGGTTATTCCCGTCATTTTGGGAGAGTGCAGATTAAGGTTTGTGCTGACCCAGTACCTTTCTAAATTTCCACAACTCAACAACTGGAATAATGGGTCCAGTCGCCACCGAAAGCACCCTATCCCCGAGGCAGCTAGCATATAGACCACAAAATACTTGTTCACACTGACTCCTCCTGGTTTGATACTCGGGCAGACTCATGTAAATAACTAAAGATGCTCAGCCAGGAGTCAGTGGGTACTGAGAATCGGGGACGAAAATTACCCGTGGGGAAAGATGACTAGCCGGAGTGGAAATAAGCTACGCATCCATTAGGAATAAGTTATAACTAGAATCGCTTATGCCTCATTCTATATTCGAGTGCCTAGAGAACCACAGATATGAAAAATATAGTTAAAATGACCAAAAAGTCGAACTAAGCGAGCGCAGCCACATCGCTGTCGCCGCAGATGCGCTTGAAGCTAGAAATAGAAACAATAACAAGTGACACTATTGCAAATAACAAATACGGGTGCCTCGTTGGTTTAAGGCTTCAACACAGATGAAACAGCTCTCATTTTGAAATAGGAAAGGTGAAGAAGAAACAGGTAGCATCGATTGTCATTGTGCGTCGGCTAATTTCAAGCTGTACACACAAAACTATAAAAGGGCAAGAACCTCATAGCTTCGAGATAATCTCCTCCGGACTACTTCCATCTTTATGAAGTTGTCGAACCTGTTCCGAGTAACGCATTTCAAAAAGGGATTCTGCAGTGAGCGGGGGTTCGTTGATAACTTCAGCTTGCCACGAAACATAAGGCTTCAGCTCACATGCATCCAGATTCTCCGGAACAACAAACTCCACGCGCATTTCCGGAAACTCCTGAACCTTCCCATTGATAACACAGGATGTTGGAGGTTCCCTGAAAATAGTGACCGCAATTATGTTAGACAAACCTTGGAATCCAAGGGTACCTGGCCCTTCGGCGGCTTTTGCAAACGTCTAGCAACCATTTGTATCGTTGAACATAAGCTATTTTTTGCCTAGATAATATCGAAGATGTGGAAATTCCCCTGCAAAAACGACCAACGCTGCACAACTTGATAGCCATTCCAGCGATGGCCCTTCACCAACCCCGTTGTATTACGCGGATTAGCGTCGAAGTGTTTTTATGTAGCATTTTCTAAATAGTGATTTTGGCTAAATACATGAGTCTATCTTCTTCCACAGATGTTTCGTGCATTAAAAAATTGTATTTGATTTTTTTACGGTTGAATTGTTATTTGCCATAAGACAGTCTTGTTTCTTGTTTTGGTCATATGAATTTCACATGTTATGTCGTTTACCTTTTTTTAGAAGCTTGTACTGATTCGTGACTGGTGAAATAATCGGAATTGCAAAAAATACGCGATATTGCTCAGATAAACCAGCCATCCTGCTAAAGATTAATTTTGTGATTCCAAAAGGGCAAGTATCCAACTGTGACTTTATCAAAATATCTGTGCAGCAATCCATTCATTCACCTTTTCTCTGCATCTATCCTTCACATGAGGGGAATTATTGCTTTGTGGCTTCTTATTTCTCGGATGAAAGGGATCTAATGCACTCCTAACAGAAGTTTTAAAGGCGGCTTCTCTCAGAGTCGGGCAAATTGACCTCTTTATGCATGGAGTTTGAGCTATTTTTTCGCCAAACACAAGCATTATAATCTTCCCTCCAAATGCAAATGACTTTATTTAAATTAGGTTTACAGTCCACAAAATATGATGTCCTCTTTTTCCGTAATTAATGTTCTGGCTAGTCACTGATGCTCTATTCAGAACACATATAATAAATAGCAAGTAGTTATAGACATTATTTAACCTCTATTATGTAGAACGTCTACCTACTCTTTCTTCCATCCACCTTAGAACCAGCACAAGGTTAAAAGGAAATGGATGCTAGGCGCTTTTCTACTTTGGAGAAGTTGTTTTTCTTTAGCAAGAGACTTAAATTGCGCTTCCGTTTTCTGTGCACTAGAGACATTCAAAATAGCATATTTATTGCACGTCGATCTGGAAAATTCAGTTATTACATAATTGCTTTGGTAATGTGTCATCCAGCCCCTTACATCTTTCGAAAATTCAATCGGCACATCACTGTCAGTTTTGACCTGGAATTACTGATTTGGATTGCGCCAGAATATCTCTCTCCTTTCCGGAAAGAAGTCAATCTGCTGTAGTTAAATGAACAGTCTTGTGCTGGTTTCAAGAGGTTTTTTCGTTCAAATATGCAACACGATAACGGAGCATTCATTAGAGTCTTATGGTACATTTCCTTTACAATCTATTAGCTTTCATCCCATTTAACTTTCCACTTCAGATAACATCAGATTCAAAAACGGAGAATCAAGTTTGGGGTTATTTCACTTTCCTTCTATTTTCTTTCGAAAGTAAAAAAATGTCTTATTATGGTGTCTTTAGCTGTTACTTATCAAGCTTTCGATCACTGTCCAGGTTGACCTTACTTACTACTGTGCTAATAATTTTTTTCGTAAAATTTCGGAAGTAGTAAGATGCACTGAGAAGACAGCAGTGATTCACCATAAAAAAACAAACTTTGATGTTAAGGAATCAAATGGAATCTTAAGCATACTATGGTTCTACTCGTTTTTTACTTGAGTAGTTATTATTCGATGGGTTGTATTTTAACGAATAGGGGAATTCAAAATGGAGATAACTGAAAGGTCTTTCTGGCTTTTCATAGGAAAATCAGCATTTACCGCCATTTTCCCATTTTCACCACTAAAATAACGACACTTAATTCAAGGCTCCTAATTTTGGGACAGAAAGACCGGTATACAGCTTCCAGCAGTTACCCTAACCTCCACTAAAGTACAGCTCTTGGAAATTAAGTCTATAATTTTGCCAGTTGACATTTATTTCAAGAAGCTGAAGCATTTTTAAATGTAGAAAAGCTAGCATACCCCTTCTCTCTGGAGCACAAAAATACTTTTGATTTGAATGTAATTAAATGAGGAGGTCAATAAAAGGTTTCACAACTCCTTAATTATTCATGTCACAATCGTCTATCACACTGTTCGTATAGGTGGGAAATCAAATCTGTGGCCATGAACTTACAGCGTGCACCGTCTTACGAATGCTTCAATAAGAATTAATTGTCACGCTCGCAAAAAAAATTATTATTCATTCCTCAGGTGTTGTGCAAATAAGGCTAATTGAAAAATACTGTGAGTCAAAGGCAATTTTTTCCACTCCTTCACACTTCTCATTCTCATCCTCACCCTAGCCTCTGTTGAAACCAAAGATAAAAAGGAAACTGAATGAGGACGGATGAATGGATAACAGAAGGTGGGAAGGTCAACAATAGTTGGATGCAGTTTCCGGGACACTTTCGCCAGGTGGTAATACACGTGCACACGGAGGGCAGGGCCAAGAGTGAAGAGCTCATTCAATCTCATATGCCCATCAGCATCCACAGACAGGATTAATTAACGTTTATGCTAATGGGACTTCCACTTTCTTATCGTTTTGCTAATGAAAAATTTTTTCCCGGGTGCCCTATTTTACAATGCTGTTAAAGTGTGTTAAACTAAACTTCCTAGTACACCTCAAGGTATCGGCCACTGCTCCAAATTGCCGTGATGTATGTAGCCATTTATTTTCAGAGTAGGCAAAGTATGTGCAGGGTATTGAGCAAAAATCGAGTGACCCAAGAGGTCACTAAAAAGGGTATCTTCACGAATGCGCTACAACTTATTTCTCCTCAAAAATAATTCAAGAGCTTTTAAAGTTTTAAATTAGATGCATTTTTCTTGGACTCTGAAGTAAATTCAGATAAAAATTTATACAGATGCCTATTTGTTAACCACTGACGTATTAATTAAGAACCTATCAAAAATGACCTGACCTAATCTGCTTGAATCCGTTACAGTCTACTAAGGTTAATAAATGCGGCAAAAATATAATCAAGTCATTAATTATAGCTGCTTCATCCCATGCATTCGTCCTTTTCGTCGAAACATACGTTTTTCCCTGTAGCGCGTTTCTCATACCGACGCAAAGTTTAACGCGAAAATATTATGATACTCTTCGTACACCTCTCCAATGATGGACCACCAATATTTTTTCTAAGTTTTGCCACTCCGTGTAGGACGTTGATGGCAATGAATGACCATGCGATGTCAGAAATGTAGTCCACCCCAGTGGTAAAATCCGAGCCACATCTTGATGCATTAATGTCAAGCATTCATACTCCGACATTCGATAGTTTCGCACTACTTGTCAGCGGGATATATCACAGATGGAAAAAAATGCCCACTGATGCAAATTCCGCAGAAACAAATGATGTTGATGGCAGAATGACACTGGCAAGTCGCATGCGTGAATGAATCCGATCCTTTTTCATGCAAACCTTGTGGCCAGTGATTGCAAATAAATCATCTGTCATGCAACTTCATATGCTCCGAACGCAAATCTATCTGAATTAGGCTAGTGCAGACTTACTTGGCCACTTGGGATTTGATTTAGAGCGGCCGTAACGTCCTCGTAAGTTATGTCGCACAGTCGGCTTACCATCATAAAGGCTGTCTTAAAAGTTACTGATACAATTTCTCCGTACTAAAATTAAAATTATCCCGTTACAGTCGGCATAATCCAAATCAAATTTTATCTTTCCCTGTGCATTTGTAGCCAAACCAGTGTTTCGGAACAAGAATATCTGACTCTCCACGTTTCTGATGTTCAATTCAAACAGCGGTTAATAATGCTAACAAAAACAATATCTGTGTAACCAGTGCAATCTTAAAGATTTCTAAAATGCAAGAATTTTATGCCAAAGAAGACACTATTTTATACCCAAAGGAGAGTATTTGTTAATTTTTTGTTAAGTTCAAACTGTTCGTTGGGAAGCACCATAATTGGGTTTGCATGTCACCCACGAGCAGGATAGTGTCAGTTTATGCGCACGACTTTTCCAGCAGAAAAAAATGTGCTGTCTTTTAATTATGTATCTGTCACAACTAAAAACGATTGACGGGTCTGTTAAAAACTGACAGTAAGTCTGTTTTTTCGAACTATTCGCGTGTGTTTACTTGGTGGTAAATGATACTTTGCATTTGACACTGCATAAAAATTTGGGAAAGGCCTCGAAAATGTTCCTTGTTCTGCTCTGGAAGCACAGTCATGAGTAGTCGTCATTGTTGCATGTCTACCGTTACCATTTACTGGAGTAATCCTTTAAAATGAGTCTAAGAAGTTTTGACAGTTCTTTTAATAATGTAACATCAGTCCTACGTTCAATATACTCTTTTGGTCGCCAAATAAAAGCACTTGTTGATATAGGATAATTTATCTTTAAAACGTATAAGGTGTACGCCACAGTTAGGTGACTGTCTACCTAAGTCTATGCTTACCCTGTCACAAAGCAGGAACACAAATTAGGGCGAAGCCTCACTCCTGCTTTGTAAGGGTGCTTCTCATTTTAATTGACACAATAAGGATCTTCTGAGGCGTCTGTAATGTTATGGTATACATGAAGTGCATCAAAATTATCTTTAATTTCACTCGATTTAAAAGTGTAAGTGTGGAATTTGCTAAGCTTACACATAGAGCCATGGGTTTTTCCATAAAAGCTTTGTTAGAAATGGTTATAGGGAATATTTCACCAAAAAATAAATTTGATTGCCTGTGAGAAGTATATAAGGAGCTTTTAAGAAACCCACCCGAAATTGTTGGAGCAAAGGAAGTAACCCATTCAACTGGCTGTTCATCTACTAGCCTGGCTGGCTAATAAAGTTTTCACAATCAAAAGTACTCCCAACTAAAAGGCAAATGTTGCATTATTAGAATTAGTTAAGGAGAAACAATCGCCACAAATTCACTCAATTCGAACTTCTGGACACCATGTAGATTTTAAAAATGAGTGGAAATAGCAGTATTAACCACATCACCTTGTTACTTAATTATGCGCTAGCAATACAGCCCATTAATTTATTGCTTACAGAAATGCGTGGGATCTCCTACTCCCTGTGTTTCTAAATCTCGTCTACATGGTGGCTTTAATCACGTATGTTTTAATGAAATAGTTTTAATTGTGCTTCCCTTTTATGCACTCCATCGGCATATTTGTAAAGGCGTTTAAGTCGCCGTGACGCGAGTTCAGTAACCGTGTAGATCATGGAATGGGAATGGATCAAACAGTAGGGTGTAAAACTACAAAGCGCACCAGCCACTTTCAAAAGTGTTCACTTTATTTGAAACATCCGCAACATGAAAAGATGTATCCTTAATTTGTACTCAGCCCGTCTAAATGGTTATAGAACATCAAATCTTCACTTTCTTCGTCAGTCTTCCTAAAAAAGGGACTTGGACATCAGAAACCCTGTTACGACAACGCTATACAATCTTAGCAACAAGGAATTTCTTAAATAATCTTACCCGATATTTAGGTTACATCAGGCTACCAGAGGTGGAGATATTGTACATTCTTCTTATTATCTTAAACTCAGTTAATCCCTCTGCAACGGGATTTCAAGTGGATAGTTGTCACGGCCTACTAAAGAACACATGCCGCACGTATGCGAATATTTTGAAGTGCTTATGAATTATGCAAATTTTTGCCTTTGTCCGACTGGTAATTCAAGGTCCGATTTCTTTGAACCTCTTCTTCAGGCCAAATGTTATTTTTACTCACAAAAGCGCACAATTTCTACCCCATACCACGTTGTGCAAATGCCACCTTGGTTGACAGTTTCGGAGTTGGGGTGATCCAGTGGCTCAAAAGTGGGCCATTTATATGTGCTTGCACCAGTGTGTGTGTATGTGCATACGTGCGTGAGGTACGGCACCACATGGGTTTTTTCTTCACCTAAATTCCTCGGTCACACAAGTTTTCGTTACATACCTCGAAGAGTGAAGAGTCAACTTCACCAAGCCCACCTGTAACTCAAAAGAGGGCAGAAAAGGGGGGAAAGAAAGAACCAAAAACAAAGAAAGTAGAGTAAGAGACTGCAGAGGAATAAAACACGCGTCGATTGAGGGTTATGCTTGTAGGCGGAAGAATGGGGAGAATGGAGCACTCAGTCTCAGGAAAATCTGTCTTCTTTTTCTGCCACAATCGCTCTCACTTTTTCACTGTGCGTGGCCACTTTAACTGTGATTTATTTCCACCAATTTCAGCTGGTCGTTTTGAAGATAAATTGTTAGCCACCATATCCAATCCTCTCCCTGACTTGCGGTTGTTTTTTTGTAGCCATTTAGCGGAGAATGGCACCTCAATGCTATTCATTGCACTTCTATGCCGAACAGAGAAAATTGATAAGTTCTAGCATAATATGGGTGATTTTAAACGGTGAACACAGAGTCGACTTCATAATGCTCCGCCTGATTTGATGTCGCCGATCACTGGCAGTTATAGCAGGCTAACAACTTCGGCAACAAAAGGTTGCAGAACCTCCCTTACCTTTATATTATTCTCTGAATCACCCCGTTGATGGCGAGTCACGGAATGGCCTCTGCTGTAGCGATTTTTCTGTTAAAAGGAACCGCTGACTTGGACTGATTACTAAGACAAGAGTGAAATCTTAAAAACACTCATTACTTCGACATTTCAGCATAATTTGTTTAGAGGATACGACTTTGCACGGATGACATCAGCTGTAAAACGTTTCTATGCGCGTAAATAAACGATAAAAATCAAGTTTGTTCAAGGCGAGATATTGGACTTTTTCTTCAAAATATTAATACTTCAGTTCTCAATTATTAGCACACATTCCCTGGATGTGATTTATGCACTTGTTTTAAAACTACCCAATACAAACGTGGGGAGCGTTTTAATGCTAAACTTTCACTTCTACTGCAGAATTCGCTTTGAGTTCTCGCTATCATAATTAAATAGGTGACAAACTTAGGCTGCTCTTCTGTATTAAAACAGCTTTTTTTCATTTAAACCGTCTTCAATTATGGGTTATTAAAAGGAAGGTAAAAATTAGTGTAAATGCGAGTAACTTGTTTGCATTTACAAACCGGTTAAGTAGCTTAAAAATACCCACAAGGCCATGATTGGGCCTAATGCCTTAAACACTGTTACAGTCCGGATATATTTTCTATTGCCTAAAAGACTATGGAGCGTCCAATTGGCAGACCAAAAACCGGCTTCTAAGCCGGATGAGACTTTCCAACTTTCCACAAATGTAAAATGAATGATAAACCATGTCACTCGAGATCGCGAATGATGTTTTCACCTTCTATTAAATAGTTCCTTCATAACGGTTTATTGAAACTAAGAACTAAAGTGAGCTTAGTCGCCGATTTATCTGCACATACTGGCGAATATTTGATATTACAACTTGACTTTTACAAAGGCAATATTGTTAATATCAAAACAACTTTAATTACCACCCAATAATAAACAGCACCTCGTAACTTCCTAAATGCTCATAGGCATTTTTCCACGGCCTCGGGTTTGATTTTTCATGCTCTGAAGCATTTTTGATCCCTGATTAGTTTTGCGAATGCCACATCGCCACTTGTCGAGACCTCAGTTTCCTGTTGTTTAAAGGAAAATTATTAGTTTCAAAGCAATAGAGCCAAATGTAAAAGCGTTTCAGTGAAGCGTTCTAAGGGGTTTTAATGTGAAATTTAAATACCACTTTGCTCACTGTCAAATAAGACTAATAGTGTTATTTTGTCCACTGTTCAGTACATGCAGAATAAGTGGATATCGCTGTTGCAATAAATAGCCTTTCTAATAGTCTCTACGCCCAATTTTGACAGAATTAGTCTTTTTCAACTATACACTGAACTTACATTTCATGCAGGCATTAAGGTTTCTTCAATTTCCACAAGTGCGTTTTGTCAAGTCCTCTCTTATTCTTTTTCTTAAAATACTGACAAATTTAGTGGCTTCTAAGAACAAACTCCACAAAACTTAGCTTTAACACTCCGAAACCGCTCAGACTCGCATAGGCACACGCACACACACATACGCACGACGGCAGCACGAGGAAAGCTGTCACCTGTCTCACTTCCCCATACGATTGGCCCAATTCACACCCGCCGTCTACTGCGTGTGGTCCATGCATGCACGCGTGCACATTACTTCGTTGTGCACTCGTGTCACTCGTGACCATTCGTCGCTGGCCGCGCTCTGTCGCGTTAATCGTGCACCTACGCACCCACGCGTCCACGCAATATGCACGCGCACGCTCATTTGCGCTGGCCGTATAAACTGTGCTGCCCTGTGTATTATTTGCCCACTAAGGAGTTCGTGAGACACACGCACGCACAAGACACCCCAGCTGGACCCCGGACGGTGTTAAAATGCGACATCAGGAAGAGATGAATCCTACCACGGCTACCGCCACCACCCTCGGTAGCAATGGACTCATTGGCATGAATCTCCAATCCCCATGGAATGCGGTGAGTTCCTTCCACTTTGAAGCAGGATCAAATCATACCCTCCATTACTTAACTGTTTAAAAATTATTAGCCGATAGCCACTTCCAAAGAATTTTAACCGATACATTGCCTTTTTGGAAGTGCTATATTTAAAGCACTTTAAACCTCAAAATCAAGGATGAAACGTATAAAAATGTGACCAATTATTAATAACATGGAATTAGAGTTTTTCACTAACAAGTTCAAAAAACGGGCATATTTGTGCCCTGGACTTCCTGTCCTCTCGCAGACAAACTCGTACTATTGCTCTTTCGTGACATTAAAAGCTTTGGTTTACTATCCTCATTAGCGGACTTTCAATGTTTTAAAGCTTATTAATATGTTAACAACAAACTAGGTTCAAATTTTTGATCTACATTGCACGAATTTACACAAGACTGAGTTATTCACAGGAGTAAACACCTAAGCATTAAGCTTATTGGCAGTTGTGCTAAAATTTACACTTTCGCCTGTTCAATGAATCAGAAGTTAAACTGCTAGTTCTTCGATTAAAAATGGAAGTTATAGGTACCTACGACACAGCTTTTCCTTTGCCTAAGGTCTTAGTTTCAGTATCATCTTTTTGAATTATTTAAAAAAAGGTACTAGAGACAACTCTCTACCCATTGCGGCATCTTAAGCGCATAGACGCATTCACCTCCCCTTCTTCTTATTCTTCTTCCCCTCTTCTTTCTCCTATACGCGTCGACAACTACAGTAACAAATTCACAGGCGATGCTACAAGCAAACAAGATTTTGAGTTTAAAAAGATGTAGTTTGGCGAGGTAGCGCGTGATAGAATGGTAGGTACATGGTAGACGTATTCACTCCACCCCGGTTATAATGCAACAACAACTGTTACGGTGACGGCAAAAGTTTTGGACAAACTTCCCGTCCAGAACTTTTTACGAATCGTCTCTATCCCTCTCGCTTGCTCCGCGTTTCGCCTCCTTTTTGTACCTCCGGTCTGAATTTAGGCGCTCATGTTAGCGTGAACACACGAAAAAGCGTCAAATTCTACGAATCTCCTTGTGTCACCTGAAGATTGAGATAGAGGGCGAAAAACCCGTAGCTTAGATGAGATGGATAGTGCACACATGTCCAAATTTGTATGTATGCAACGATTCCCTACATTTACTCCGTTCTAATGAAGTCTGTTGCTAGGCCAGTGGCCTCTCCTCTGTCGTGGCTGTCATCAAGAAGGCACCTTTTTGATTTACCCTCCCCCCTCCATGCGCACATGTACACGCGTGGACCGGGTCGTTTAATCAATCATGGTTAGTCATGCCACTCTGCGGTTTCGCGACTGCACTGTGGCCTCATGGGGATTTATTAATCAACTGCCACCACTACAAAGACGCATTTCATGCTGTGCTGGTAAGTCATCAGCTCTGCGCACATCCGTTTATGTGGCTCCTCTCTCTGCCCCCGCCCCCTCCCCGGGCCACATACACACACTCACAGACGCACACCGCGTGTGAACAGGTGCGCGATCGCGTGGACAGAGGTGGGAACACGCGAGAAGGCAGGGGAGGGAGTCGTCATTGTGGTTTGAAGGGGTGGGATGTTACCGGGATCTCCCTGCCGGTGTCATAAACATACTCCCCACTCAGTTCGGTCCACTAGTCAGCGATGATGGCGATGATGATACAGTTGGAAGGTCATCTTGCCTTCACTTCCCCTCCAATGCCTCTGAATCCCACCACTCTCTTTCCCTCGCTCTCTCTTCACCTCTAATGGCATTTAGATGGCTCTGTGAGGCAAATGCCACACCGTGAAGCCTCCACGTTTCTGTATGGGCCACGGACGCAGTTGCGGTTACGTGGTTGACGAGGCATGACGGGATAAAATAAGCGTTTTCAAGGTCGGATAAAGATTCAGCTTGTTATAGGCGGAAAAGTCGGATTAAGTTTGTCATCAAGATAAGGTACAATTTTCGACGTAAGCGGAAAAGAAAGCCTTAGGTTCTAGACGAGTTCGTCTTCACTCACTTCAAGTGACCAATCCTACGGCAGCCGACTAAAAAATCAGAATTCTGGTATTTGGTTTTTACGAAATCGGTTATGAAAAAGTGGAGAATCCACAAACTTAGGCTAATATAAATCTTTTCATAAGTGTAGTCATTCTTTAGTAGAAAAAAGTGTTTGGAAATAATAATATTTCATAGACTTCTGCTATGAAACAAACTTTAGTTTAGGCAGGCCAAATGTGAACTGTATTTGTTCTTAAACAGTAGAGTTTTGCCGACCGAAGGTTAATGGAAAATTATGGTGTCGCGGAAAATATAAATTAGTGTGATCTTTATGGTATCATTCATGCGTTGCCTAACATGGTGGTGTGTAAATAATTACCAACAGGGGCATGTTTTTGAAAAAAAGCAATCTGTTACTAGTGTAAAGGTAGCTACATTCCATTTAGGTAGATTAAACAGCCCATTACGAATTTTAAGTAGTAGTGTAGCGAAAATCTGCAATTTATCGGCATTTTGACAGTCTTTAGCGATTTTCCAAATCTCTGTGTGGAGCTACAGGAAGTACGATGTTGGTATCGCGTTATGTCCAAAGTAATAAGTAGAAAAAAAAGATTTGTTCCTTTCTGCGGCTGCATTGATATTAATGTGAATAGAAGTTGATTGTATTTTTTCGTGTTTGGTGTGTTAGAAGTTATGATAACATCGATAAAATAATTTTGCTGTTGTTGGTTGTGTGCATATAGCTGCTCATAGATAAATCACATGTTCAATATTTGAAACCTTAGAAATCTTCTTTCTCTATAGGATACGATGAATGTTGAGCACTCGCATGTCTTAATTTCCAAGGGTAAACATTTAAAATCGTTGATGGCTATCTCACTTGTAGCGTGAGGAGGGGACTAGTGTTAAAAAATTATTTACAGCCAATAGAAATTAAACGCGTCGCACTAATGTCCCATTCGTCCTTATGCACGGAGTCGTAATTGGCCGGCTTTCCCTCATATGTCAACGTCTATGAGTAAGTTTATCCTTTGCTCAGGAGTGCTATCACAGGCTTGAAATGATACCCTATCAAAGTTCAGAGTGGATACCAATTAGCTTTTCAGGCATTTGAGTGAGTTCCCTCGATCAGGGTAGATAAAACTCACTGAAAAAAGGACAAGCATTTATCAGATGGAGGTATACTCATATTATACTATAAAAAGATTGTTTTTACATGGGATGCCTTATACAAACGAATGAAATAGAATTCACTTAAGCTTTTTAACATCACGGCTGTAAAAATAGGCGGAAGGTGGAGTAGTACAATGAGAGACTGAGGAATACTCATACAGTTTTATTCATGCTATTATAAAAGGTACTAGAGTTTTCATTCAAACGTTCCAATTTTCAAAATAGATATCAGGACTTGAGACCCATTTTTTTCCATCTGTGCGTAATCAGCTGATTGATTGAGGTCACTGTTATTAGGGTAATGACTTGACCAAATCCACTTTTTATAAACACCAAGAACTGGTCAGAATTGATAAAAGCTAATTGCCGAATTGGAAGAAAAGCAATTGAATTCTGTATCAACGGAACTTATCTACCCACCATTCCATTAACCATTCAGCCGACCAACAAACCGGTTAAACAACTAGACGTTGACGGTTTTGACAGACATGGTAGAGTAATTGCGTTGCGATGACAAGTGCCAAAACACTACATCCCGTAACTGCATACATATGTACATATCTGTTATCCGACACAGTCATTGCGTTACCCTTTACTGGAAAAGGAATGGCGAGAGAGGAAGGTAAACAAAGGGAAGTTGAATCGCTTAATGCACGGTGAGGGTGCTTTGCTAACATTAACGCAACTAACTAAAATAGTATGAACCTCTTGCAAGTCTGGCCCAATTTGTGACATACTGGTGATTCCGTTAGTTGGTCCGCCGTTTCTTGTAAATACTAGGTTTAACACTTTGACCATCTTTCGCTCTACTCCGCTCTGTGCGCGCACATGTTGACAGTGGCCTCCTACCACCAGTTCTACAGCACCTTCACAACCCCCCACTGCCATAAGCACAATCTGATGACATTAGCACCAGCACACACACTTGTCAGAGTCTAACACCCGAACGCTCACGCATTCCTCTCTTGTGGTTACAGGTGCGCACGTGCGTGTGTGCTTGTAATTTGGGATTTAGGGCGATGGAGGGGTACACTTATGTCTCTCTCCCGTTCGCCCTCCACCCCCATTCCCCCCCAGCTTTGCATAGATCCGAGCCACTTACCTACCGACCAACGGCCTGACACTTTGGGCTGCTGCTTTGCCAGCATATGCATTCGCGTGCGTACATACTTTTTCTCGTGGCTCTTCCAAAGGTCGTAGCGACAGTCATGCCATCATCTTCTTTTCCACCACCACCACCACCGCCACCACGCCTGCTGCACTTAATCATGGCAAGAGGGAAAAAGACACGCGTTCTCCTCCGCCTCTCTTTCCTTTCACTGACATCACTACCCCTCCATCACCGCGGTTTGGCACACAAATGTCATGACATTCAAGTCAAGGCCCTTGCACCTCTTGCGAGGGTGTGCGCTTGGCCGCAGCAGCTTGGGGGAGGGAAGGGAAGAGGGTGACCTTTCCTACCCTTGGTCTTCGCCGTGTGTGTGCGTGGAGAGGCAGGTAGCATGTCGTGTGCATATGTGTTGATAGGGGATATTAAGAGCTTTCCTTCATCACCCTCCCCCCATGGAATTGTACAGCAAGTATGAGGAAAGAAACAGAAACTCACTTATCCTACCAAAGAAAGCCGATAATTTTTTTTGTTGACCTATTAGCTGTAGCCTCATGTCTTTGTGTGCTTGCATTGGTTTTCAGGGTGCTGGATTGCTGCTGCTAAGCAACTACTAACATCAACCTAAAATTATTAACGACAATGGTCGTGGGGTTTCAGTAGCATGAGTAGCAGCTTTTGACTGGCCCGATTTAACAAAAGGAAAAGGGGACATTTATCATAAAAGTTGCGGATAGGAGCCAACAAAATTGTTGCCCACCTGAAAGAGGAGAACAGTGCAATTTCAGTGAATAGAACTTGCCTTACATTTTCGATTAAATTGGCAAGAAACAATTCGGCGCAACCCCGAACCATTTTAAAATCCTGACGAGAACCTAAGCCCGGAAGGAACAAAAAAATTTCTCCAAGTGTTTAAGTAGAATCGTTTTGTTTTTAAGCAAAGTGGATCGGTATTTGTTAGAGAACAGCTTTGCGATTATTCCTCTCCAGATAGTTGAGAGTCAAGATACTGACTATCATTTGTGGTTGATGGAAGGCCTGATTTTGTGTATTGTGCGAAAACAACCTTCATAATACTGGATTACGGTTAGTTCAAAGAGTCCATCAAAGCACAAACGACGACGATGCCGTCTTGACTGCACGCCATATATTACTCTAAAAGGCAATGAGTATTTCACAGAAATACAAAAGCAATTGCCACGCGTGGGATCGACTAAATGTGCGATGCAAGACTTCTTCTTAGCTACCTTGCATAGAAAAATTTGCACAGTTTCAGGCAGTGAAACATTCTACACCAACAAAAAGGAGACATATCGGCTCGCTTTGCGGATCCATAATTCCGTAATTATTGTTGGCTAAAACAATTTGAGTCAGTCTTACCATTAATGGCATATAAAACGTGTAATCACAAGTTATGTCTTAAAAATCAAGTAAAAAGAGGCCAACATTTCCAATAAGGGACTCGTAAGTGGATGTCATTGCCCTCAAATGAAATTCGTCAAGTGGACATGACAAGCTGCGGGCTACTACAGTTGCACCTTAGTTACCGAAGTTAGAGGAGGAGAAAAGTAGTGCGCATGTCTGTTGCTACGGCGATCGAATGTTTTCATGATCTACACGCGCATTGTACGCACACACTTGTCGCGGATGCAACATAAACCGCGCCTGTTTTACACGTCGTCTGTTCCTGGTTGCCGTGTCCAAATGTCTCGTCTGTCATTTCCTTTCACACACTAAGGGATCCTCGATGTTGGGATTAAAAGTCGTGCATAAATTACAAACCGCTGTATGCCGCTATTCAGTAATCCTTTAGACAGGAGAATTCGCATAATTTGGTGACAATCGACGTGCCTCAGGGCGCCCACTACCCAATTAGGGTGCGCTACTGGTTAAATTAATGGGGTCAGGCTCGCTTTTCACTCGGTGTGATCAATTAGCACGGATGTCTGGTCAGCACTTTCAATATGCGGCTAAGTTCAACGCAAATGAGACATTACACTCGTTTATTGCAATACCATCCAAATATATGAAAAGTTTCTTCTCTAGTCTGAAGCCTTCATGGACTGTTTGTAAATAATTTCTCTCGCCTCATCTTTGGTTGACAAAGCCATTTACTTAAATCCAGTCTGTTAGAGAGTCGTAAATACCTTTAGGTTTAATTTTTTTGCCTGCACCTGAGCTGTAGTTAAGGTCCAAACTGTCTCATTTTCCATCAATGCTAAACTTCAAAAATTTTTCGGTGGTGCAAGTAATAAATTTAATTCAGATTAGACAACCGAAGTGAGTTTCCTGAAAGAGTGGCAATATTTTTATAAAGTGGAGACTAAAACAGATTGATTTCTAAAATGGGTGACCATTTGCTCTTTTGCAAATACCAGCATAGACCTTAAGATTTGAATCGAGAACTACATTGCTTACCGCTGCTAGATTCAGAGGAAGTGGATAAAGGTATTTTTGATGTCTTGAGGTTTCACGTCAAGAGTCGAGCCAGTAGAGAGACGTTTAAGTGTGGCATTTTGGTGGTGACACACACGGTGCGAGCGTGTACGCACGCACGGGTACGAAAATTGTTGACCGTTTTTTGTGTGCGAGCCGCAAAATCAGTTGTTCTTGCCACCACCGCAGTCATTTGTCACTGAGGGCCTACACAGCAACACTCCCTATTGCCATCATCAGCATCATTAGAATCCTGCGCACGAGAAAAGCCTGACCACTGAGTGAACGGGTGAGGGAAGAGAAGGGGATGATGCCAGGCTACTTACCCCAGCCTGTGCCCGACGCGTTGATGACATTGTGGTCGCAAACACGCGCCCGCTGATTTCACACAACAGGCGTGTGTGCATACGCGTGTGACGACGCAGAGGGAGAGGACTGGACTGGGCTGCGTGTGTGTGGTGCGGTGTGGGGACAGAAAAAGATGGCTCTATTGAGGTTTTCTGGTCAGTTGTCTCTGTCTGTTGCCTCCTATCGCCTGTGGCAATGACATCCAACTCTATCTTTCATGTCCACTTTTTTCACTCCTCTACGTTCTGCTCTGCTACCTATTTTTAAAACCTATTTTGGTGACAATCCATGTTCGCAAAAACCAAAAGACTTATTTTCGAATCCGGTGATTTGTTGGAACAGAAAAAATGTGACTTTACTGAACCTCTGACAAGACGCCAAATTTGCGCAAATTTCTCGTTCACACCAAAGCTACTGCTGATGTTGTTGCTGCTACTGCTGTAGTGTGTGGCTATGTTGAATAGACCGGAAGGAATTACCTACAGCGCAAATGTTTTTGTAAAGATTGATACGCCTCTTGTTTCTTCCAGGCGGGCATTAATGTCTTGCATCTGCAAATGCTATCGCAACACGCGCATATCACTAGGATCGAGTGTGAGAGAGAAGGAAAGAAAAAACTAAATGCAGCAGCCGGGGGAATGAGAGGAAAAGAGAAGGAAAATTCGGTGATGATGATGAATAGTGTGAATAGGGTGGTGGATTAAAAGAACGTATGAAAAGGGTTCAATAATGAAGAGTAGAGGAGAGAAGGGAGGGGTACGCAAAACTGAGAAACAAATCTTTACCCTCTCCTCCTCTAACACTTGGCTGGTGACTAAATGGGTATCACAGGAACTCATGGTAACTAACACTGGTTCCTTCAATGAATCTATGTGGTTAATTCAACAATGATGTCACAGAAAGCACAGAGTACCTCGACAGCCGTAAAAGAACATCATTAACAGCAGTAGCGATAGCAGCAGCGCATGGGTGGGTGTGTGGTTGGGTTACAGAAGTATCCCTACCCTAGCAGTTGTCACAGTCCATTAACGAGTAAAAAGACGTGCATGCGTGTGTGCGCGTGTCCATTCTTGTGTGCGTGCACACATGTATGTGCTTTAGGAGTTTTGTTTCATGTACTGTCAACAGTACTGCTTCCCTTCCCCTCCTCCATCCCATTGCTGCATCCCTCTTCCCTGCCTTTCTCCCCACCTCTCCTAACTACAGGCCCATGTGTTCCCCTCATGGCAGCCCACAAATGTTGACAAATGTTCACCGCATTTGTGTGGTACACCGAATCGTGTTTTTGTTGCGTTTGGGGTGCTGGGTGATACCCCTGAAACGACCGAGTTTCGCCATCACTGCTGTTACAGTTACTCCATACAAAAAGATGGCAGTTTGGTCGTTTGCCCACTTAAGTCTAATTGCTTCCAACAAGAGGCATTGTTGCCTGTCAAATAGTCGTTTAAGTATAACCTTCCTTATGCGTTATTTCCCCCATTTTCATGATGTTTGTAACTAGGCTTTAGCAATGCTTATGTTAAAGGCATACATTGTTTGACTCAAGTCAATAGAAAACTAACAAGTGTTAAATATCAATAAAAATGGTAGCCCCTCATCTCTTATAATGTTCCAAAATTGCTTTTGAAGATTAAGATTAAAGGGAAAGCCCATAGCCCCAAAATTTAAAAAAATGGGACCAATTAGGCCCGGTAAAATTGATAAAACTTTCTATAAACCATTTCTAGGCTGGAACAAAACACTTTCCGACATCCCATTCTGTCAGGTGCGCCAGCGCCGGCTGCGAATGCAAAGCCTTCCAACCGAGAGTGAGCGCAATTCGTCAGTGCTCAGGCTGCTCGCATTCATGGGTTTTTCATGGTGATTCCCGGCTAATTTTCTCATAACAAATCATATTCGCTGTCAAAAAATTATAACAAGTTGAATCCTTTCAAGATTGAATGGTCATAACTACTTATATGCTCTAATCCATCTCATTGGGATTCCAGTTCTATTAGTCATGCTACTGTTATGCTCAAATGCTAGAATAAACGTTGCTTTCTGTAAGCCATAACAGCTCGAAGTTCGACATTTACGCAGCAAGTGTAGCTCCACTTTGGGTTTTTTCAACAATATCACACATCCCATTCATTTTTAATTTCAACGACTTCGTAGAGTTGGCGGATGATTTAATATGCAAGGCTTCCCACGAAATAAGCATTTGTAGGGAATCCACAAACTAATCGGTTGAAGGCATAAAGTTAATTGAATGAGTATGGCGTTAAACTAAAAACTTACCAAGTTCTTCAGAGTTGTTAGAGTACGTTCATAATTGCTACAAAAGTTAATTTGCATAGTGAGATGCGTGCAGCGCTTTAAAAAACTTACAAAATTTTTGATTAAACAGTAGCATTATTGTGGCAAATAAAAATTAAATCTTTACCGCAAATTGGAAAAAGGGCATGATAAATTTGTTTTCCAAATTTGCATCGACACGGCACGGAAAAGCGGGGGATTGCGAAAACACCAAACTAATAAGGGGGTAGATTGGAAGCCGCACAACATCCACGCATTTACAGTTTCCAAAACAGAAACAAATATCTAACTTTTCTGGAAGAGTATAGACAGTGTTTCTCCTTGAATGAACTTGATGAGGTTATTTTAGGTGTTTTGGATCGGTACAGCTGGTGTAACACGATAGCATCGACACGCATGATGATATGTTTGCAATAAAACGAGGGCGCCTTTTAGTGGTCGTGTATACACACACACACACACACACGTACAAACGCACATGAGCCAAACCCAACCGCACCGCAACATATGAAGGTGTTATTGCGATGATTGCAATCACCACAAGAGGTCATTGCACGTGCAGACCCAATAAAAACGTGTTTTAAGTCATCTTGATCCCCACTGTGGTGACCACTTCAGCCATCAACCAATATGATCATTCACCTGTTAAATCATCCACCAATTGGTAAAAATTCTTTCTTTCAGCTTGCTCCAAATTCCAGAGTCTTCCACCCTTCTTTGGAAACAGTCTTAAATCCGATCCGGGTTTAATAATCGTTATGTTTGAGACCATGAGCATGGCTCTACTGGGTTGTCATGCTATCCCAACACGAATAAAAATCCTTTTGGACCGGATCTGGTCATCTAGCCGTCTTCAAGTCGATTTGACTCAATTTCTCCTCTCTTTTGGTTGGACTCTTCAAGATTACACACGTGGATACATGTTGACCGTGAGTGCCTTTTATAGAAAATGGAATGGAGCATAAGGTTCTAACTATTGGCATTTGTCCACAGGACCACAAGGGTCAACTACGCGATCGATGGGTAAGCTGTCGTGTAGAAGAAGAGGCACTCATAATACAGCAGTTTCTACGCTTTCTTGAGACTCGTCATCTTGCCCACGATATGCTTGCCAGTCTGGAAGCTGAAAAATCGGTAATTCCGACTGAACCCAACACTCTACCTACAGCGGACTATCTCCTCGGCCCCCTACCGCAGAGTATTGCTACGCAACAGGAGGCAACGAAGAAGGAGGAGACTGAGGCGACAACAACAGTGCCATCTTTCTCAACCCCTAATCTGGCCTCTGAATTGAGCACTCGTTTTGTCGCAGCGATGGCGGCAGCAGCGCTGACTTCAAAAGTTTCCTTCCCAAAGTTACCTGTCATGCCCCTACCCTTACCCCCTTTGCCCTCCGCGGGGTGGTGTAGTAAGAATGAGGGTGGGCCACAAATTTCGGGCGATATGGGAGCGATTCCAGAGCTACCATTTCCACCACCTGCACCTCCACCACCGCCACCACCGTTGTCAGCGTTCGCGGCTACAGCGATGGATGCGGCAGACATGACTGGCGGAGCCTTTAAGGTCAACGATAGGAAGAAGTCACTTACGGGTAGGTAATTTACAAGTAAACAATTGTGATAGTGTTGTCATTGTAGTTTGCGCTTTCTGTCACAGCTCTAAGAACACGTGATACAGTTTGCGCCAAGGATAATAAATGAATGGTTTTGAGATGTAAATTCCATCAAAACTAAAATGAGTATGCAACTAATACATGCATAGGCCTAAAGCGACTTAAAGTTTAAATTATCAGTGTCTTCAAAGAGACAAAGTCAATGAGTAATTATCAAGAATTGTTGAAAAACTAGTTACAACCCTTATGATTTTACATGTAAACAGCATTAGCAGCTTTGGTGATGTACGCAGGGCGATGATGTTAGAAGAATTGTGGAATTTGAACTTCATAAGAATTAAAAAGCCGGTATATTCCCGTACCAGAAAAAAATACAAAGTTCTTTCATTAGTTTATTTTATCCAAGCCGATTTTTCAAGCGGAAAGTCTTTCTTACAGAATACGGTTACTCTCATACTATTCTTTATAACCGAAACAGTGGAACTTAGCTGATCGCTTACTCAATTGAAAATGGATAAAGTGTTTCACTGTTTTGTCCTAAAGTCGTCCCATAACGTCTAATAATCGCTACAAATATATAGTGCCCTATAAAAGTACGGAAGTAGACACAGAAGAAAAATAAGACTCCAGAAATTATGTGCCTGGTTTAATATACTCTGCGCCCGTTTGAGGAGAGAAACCATCTTTATTACCCCAAGGCCTCTTTGATATATGGAACACTCCGTTTGGGGGCCTATCGGATATAAAGCCGACTCATACAGAACGCAAAACGGAGGTAATTTCAGGGCTCGACTATGCAGCCGATTTCTCCACTACGTCCACCACTCCTGCACCCACCGCTAGTATTGGAGGCAAGCAGCAAAGATCCACCCGCGCGACGTCTAACAGGAAGGCACAGGCTTCGGAGAACAAGCGACAACAGCACAACAACGGGAGTCATTTTGTTTTCAGCGAGTGCAAACAGGATGCGAAACAGGCGACTAATGGAACATCGGCAATGTCAGCGCCAGCGGCGGCGGCGTTAATTTTGACAGGTCGCAACAAGAAACGCGTTCTCTGCACCACCTGCAAGAAGTCGTTTTGTGATAAGGGTAAATAAAACATATCACTACTAAATTTAATATAAGTAGTTAAAATTTAGGACTTTAAGTAATCTTTTGTGTTTTTTTAGGAGCCTTGAAAATCCACTATAGTGCTGTACATCTGCGAGAGATGCACAAATGCACAATCAAGGGCTGTAACATGTGGTTCAGCTCAAGGCGAAGTAGAAACAGACATTCCGCCAATCCTAACCCACGGCTCCATATGACTCACTCGGGGAAAAAGCTGCCGGATAATGCTACAATTGTGGATGATGGAAGTGGTGAGTTGCAAAGAAATTATTGGAAAAAAAATCTCTTTCAAAGTATACAGGATCAATGATGGAATTAAAATCAGTAATTGTACGGAATCTGGGTCACTCGTAAGCTTATACCACCAATGTAAAAGTTCGTTTTACTAAAACTTTGGGACGGAAATGAATAGGGTTAAAGATAATTTTCTTTGTCGCTAAGTGTTAATTAGACAGAATGTGACCTGACCTTATGATTGTATCATTATAGCGTTTAGTGATTACTGCGATTTCAAGCTTCCCAGTTAAACATAGTTGCTCAGGTAAAAAGCCTCACACTAAAGTTTATATATATATATATAATTTGCTGAAATTGCATTCATCCCTCCACACAGATGCTACGTCATAACACAATTCGATACATTAACAGAATCATCTTGATTTGAATTTCGTTTAAGTATCGTATGGAAATTAGGCGAGGCAATGGCTTCGAGAGAGAGACAATTGGAACACCCTGGAAGGCAGCATAATAGTTTTAGCTGCTACCACCAAAAAAAAAGAGCCCTTATAGACAAAGAATTCTCTCTCTCTCTTTTATAGCTACGGACATAATGTCGCAAGATTATAGTAGAAAATTGATAATTTCCTGTGAAAATATGCCACTTAAACGGTTTCGTGATTACAACAGATATTTTGTGTTTAACTAGGTCCAAGTATTATTAACTAGTGCTATTCTTTTTGCAAACTCAACTGCGTTACGCCTAGTTTTAGGGCTTACATTTCCATGAAGTGCTTCTCAGAACCATTTTTGCATGATCAAACCAGGTCAGGGAGTGTTCCAACGCAGCCAAATGCCGAGCGCAGTGCTCAACCCACCCATTCTCTCACCCTTCATGAAGAATACCTCTTCGTCGGCGACAGTAATAACGACTGCAGCCACCACACCTACAGCACCAACATCACCGTCCAGCACTCCACTGAACCTCTCCGATCCTTCTCTGCACCTGCCACCAGAGACGTGCCAGATTGCCGAAGTCTCGAGTCGGCAGACCTCTGCGTCCAGTGACGAGGGTGGTGACGAAGGCATCTATATCTCCGAGAGAGGAGAGATGGAAGATGAAGAGGAAGGGGAGGGTGGAGATGCATCGGAGGGCGAGTCAATGGCGGTCGGTCAAGTTAACCATCGTTCACCGGCCACTGAGTTTTCCGCCTCCAATTTGGCCCAGTCTTCACCCTCACCACCCTCCTCCTTCCATTTCGGGGGCTCACCGCCGCGCAGTGAGGAAAGCAAAGCGACTGGTGGTGTGCTCATGACATAGGCCCACCTCTCCTCATCCTACTCAACCGTACTATCTCCTACTTCGGCCACAAGTCACTTCTTTCCACCAAATATGCATTTAACGCTGAGTTACTCACTGTGTATAATAGACACTACGTTTTATGTTTTAAATGGAGACTTGATGCAAGCGAAGGCTAGTTATGCGTAAGTCGTCAGAATGTAATTAGTATTCCAGTAAAAAATATCGTGATTACGAATGGTGTTTTTGTAACGAATAAGTACCTAACCGTAGGAAGGTAAATATTTGCTATGCTACCGTTGTAGCGTAAGAACATGATTCCAGCTACAATTCCAAACGCCCTTCACCCAGTGTTCCTATCTCGTGACCCATTTGCAATCCATGGGATCGCTGGCCTGACACAAACACCAAAAAAGCAGTTTAAAACACATTTTCTTCTAAAACATTTCATTTTACTGACAGCTAAGGGAAAAAACTACCAAAACCGCGGTCAACAAATGCCTTTTTGCTGCGAATGTTCCGATTAACAGATATTTAGCATTTGGGCAAGGCGTGATAATGTACTAGTGAATGTTTATTTTAGCAGGAATAAATAAAAATTATAGACAGTGATGCTCTATTACACTTTTGTGTCTTAAACTCCTTTGATGACACAAAAAGGTTCCACTAAAATTCACCTAAGATCATCAGAAATCTCATCTTTGGTACATAGCATATACAAATATGCAATATTCTGCTGAAATATAAGTGGCATTCTCAAAGTCTGCAAAAATACGTGCTGACAGCCCAGGCCCATTGCAAAATGTGCAGACCTCTTATTTTCGGTAAGGGAGGCGTCTCACACTCGAAGCGATAAGTGTAGGATCACCTTTCCTCTTTGTTCGGAAGAGGTCTTCAGTTGCTTGAATGCTAAATAGTCTAGCCAAAACACCTAAGTTTGCCAGTCGCTCTATCACTAATGAAATACGACTACAAAATGATCTGCCATTTTCACAGCAATCTGTTAGCTACGACTTCTAGACACTCAACCATATTTATCTCTACATTGAGGTCCGACTTTCTTACTTCACCGTCTCCTTTTACCTGTGGTTGTTACACGACTTATTTTATTTGAAATGTATGCCTTAAAGACTTAACGAAGTTGATAGATTTAGCAGTCTTTGCACTTTGCGGGGACGACTTTTACAATAAACTCCAAAACTGGACAGCATACCAGAAAGAAAAGTCAAATGATACAAACAAATGGAGCTATGTTATACACCACTCGTCTTCGCCACTTTCAGCATAAGATACACGAATTATAACACTTTTACCCAAGGTTAAGGTAAAAAAGTTTGCATAAAAGATTGTAGTTTGTTCAAAGTCCAAAAATAAGCACTTAAGAAAAGATTTGGAATCCCACGCCCAACGTACCCTCATTTTTCCCATTTGGTGCCTTTCGCAAATGATTTAAACGTCACGGTGGGTATATAAACCCACCCATTTGATCTCATCCTAATTGTCCAAAGGCAATAAAATGCATCCTCTGAGAGCCGCATTTCTGTTCATCTGTTGTTGTGCTGCTACGATGGCCATTGCTCTAGACGAAGGTATGTATTCTGCATTGGAACTCCCTGGCGGCTTTTTTATGGGGGAAATGGATCCTTTTCAACAGGATTTTGGGGAAGATGATGACATCGATGATCAAAATGGATGGATGGTTGTAAATGAAGGCGAAATAACGCAACTCCTAAATCAGATTGAAGAGGCTGAACAAAGAGAAGATGAGGAGGAAATGAAAGGTGAAAACCACAACTCTCAACGAATCGATGAGGCATATGAAAGCATTGCTACTGAAAAATCTGCGGTAGAAACAGCGGATGAAAGACGAGATATCGGGGAAATCGAGCATACCCCTACCACCGTCACTATGGCATCGTCCAAGTCCGCTGATTTTTGGACAACGAATTCGGTGGTAAAAAAAATACCTGAAAACGATGCTGTAAAAAAGCCAGCAAATACAGAAGCCGCCACAGATTCCACGACTGCTGCAAGCACAACTAGTGGCATTCCATCTACAACGGCCACGGCGCTGGGGGAGGCAACTACAGCAAGCCTTCGCCATGCAGAAACAACGTTGAGCTCCACTGATGATTTTGATGCATTAACATCTGAAGCTGAGTAGTAAAATGGATAAAGTGAATGTTTCCTTTTTTTGCAATTCTTAAATGTCATTAAATAATGTTATACAAGAGTTCTTTACATAAACACTTTCTATTTACGAGAAAATACACCATACATCACAATTTTTATGAATTTCTATTTAGTTAAGTAACTGAAAATCATGTAATCAAGCTTCGTTTAGTATGGTTTTCCGTGCATTAAAATCCAAAACAAATCACATAAGATTGCGGGGTTTTTTAGAAAGATGCAAAAACTTTGGGAGCACACCCCTTCCAGACCACCAAGGCGCATCACTCAACGGCTATTGACATTGAGCAAAGCCCACGTTTAGGCTCCGTTGCATGCGCCACTCATTTTTTACTAGCTAATTTTCGAATGTCATCAATGCGAAAATGCCAAGACTAATGTAGAACATTTGTACCTTTAGAGACAATTGCAATGCAGGCATTAAAATGGGTTTTAGTAGAAATCCTGTGCAAGCTCTTCCTATTTAAAGGTTTCGGCACAAAAACCGTTAAGTTGATATTGTTTTTAATCAAGCGCTAGGAAAGTTTACGAACAATCCTAAGGTTTCACCGTGTAAAGCAACTCAAAAACATAATTACCGTTTGGCAAATTTATTGCTTCTTAAATAAATTGACAATAGCCCTGCTTGATCCAGTGACATTTATGTCAAAAAGTGGCTTAAAACCATCAGAAGTAACTTCTGATTCTCACTACCACACCAGAGCGCTCTGGGTTTTATACATTCCACAAAAGTTCATTTTTACCGCCATTGAGACCAGGACAACCCTGGACACCGAGTTGGCAAACGTTGTACTACCACAGTTCAACTCATCATCAACAAGGAAGAACAGACACTCGACATGGACTTTTTATATCGCTGCCAAAAGGTTGACGAGGATGTCGAGGAGCACACTAATAGTCTCCAAGTTCTAGCGGAGCAAGTCTTCAAAGGCTCACCTTTAGCCAGGATGGGTGGATGGTGTTTGTTTACCCATTATGGTCAAAAAGCACCCCTGCACATTACCAACTTCCTTTGCAAGCTGGCAAATTTCGCATACAAGAAAAGTCAGGAGTTGCTTGAGAGTCTAAGCTTCAACAATCGTCACAGACAGCCAAATCATTTACCCTCATATTGAGGTTCTCAGGATTATAAACCAACATTAGTCGTCCTTCTTTCCCTTATTTGAATTGTTAACAATAGGGTTTTCATTCAGTCTAGTTGGCCTTAATGGGAACCAAAAGGGCGTCTATGTAATTACCTACCGTACTCTGGGGCTGTCGGATTAGTAGTAAGCCCTGCAGCTTTTCTAGCTCTGGATTTAAAGACCAGGATCGTTTCGTAGTATGGTAGATTACGTTCAGTGGAAGGAAGGGCGATACTTATGGATGCAGATATGTGGTTAACACAGGCAAAAAGCCTTAAACAGTAAAAGTTGTTTTCAGAACTGGCTCGAAATTTGATTCTTGTTGCCCTTTTTCTATGCAACAGTAATAGCATTTTGAATTTCGCAGAAAACGCCTTTTCAATTCACCAAGGCAGTGATGCCACTGATGCCCTTTTGCAACAAAAAATGAGACTTCATAGTTTATGTAGTATTTTGTTTTGAGCTGCAGCTATGTTTATGCATTTTAAGACAACTACCGCGTGCATATTACTAAGACACTGACAAGGAGAAGAAAGGACTTAGAGAGCTACTGATTAATCAAGCAAATATAATTTCATGTTAAGGTATGAGATGTAAGAAAAAGCATTGTGAAACTTACAACTGGCGCCAACAAAGCCGGACCAATTTAGCAGTCACTTCAAAACATGTAGTTCTTTAGCTAAGAGAAGTGAACCGTCTGGTCGCAGAGATAATCGGAGACGAAGCCTAAATACCACCAAAGTCCTAATGGCTGCGCATTAACTACAGGAAGCTGGACCCAGTAGCAAAGTACGTCCCGACATCGATTATTCTTAGATTCTCTATCCGGATTAAGCTGGTTAAAATCTGGATCCTGACAAGGGGAGGTTGCAGAAACGGACAGAGAGAAGACAGCTTCCAAAATGCCGAATAGACTTTATAACTATCAAACCATACCTTTAGGATTCCGATGCAAAGGTACTTGGATAACAAAATTGTCTTATGGAGGGAAAAGAAGGAAGAAGAGAAAGAAAGAGAACACATCACCGCCTAAGTAAGCACCAAATTGGACAAAAAATGAGACGATAAAGTACAACGCAGCGTAAATAGTTTCCTGTTTTCAAAATGGTCACACAAGTTTGGACATTATCTAATAACGAGGAAGTGTTGATCTGGCTGAAAATAGTGAAAGATTCAGTCCGTTGGGTTGCACGCTGGTACTAGGAGTGGTAACAGTACGAAGTGTATAAAAAATTAAGAGCCAAGCCAACTACAGCCATGAGAGCACACGCACACACACTGCGTACAAAGACGTGAAATTGGTAATTTGGCCCTCGTACTGCCAGACTGAAATTGTAGCTAACTTAACCGCTCTAAGTCTATATTTTGGGTCTAATCAGTCTGTTCTAAAAGATTTACCGATACTTATTAATAGCATTCATTTGGCAATTTTGAGATACCGCTTTAGTCAATGATTTATGCACTTCAAGATTCACGTTTAAAAAAGGGTGTCGAGTGCGCTGCTTTAAACCGAGAAAATACACAGTTTGGTGTCAGTTGGAGAAAATGGCTTTTTACTTAATTAACTAACTTCATCTTTACTCTAAATACACTCAATTAACCACGAATTTTGGTGCCATGCCTACATCAAACGTGTTTGTAGCTAACATGGCACAGTCGAGTGGCGGCTTCATCTGTGTGTACTCTCCAGAACTCAAAACAAATCAACATACTTTTAGTTCAAATTTTCAGCAACAAATTGTTCCCCAAGAAGAGTGTTTTCGGGCACTATGAGGATATTTTTGTGTTTTCTAACGTTAAGCAACATTTGAGTTTCCTCGGATATTGCACTGTTGTCAGAAGTCTCGGTAAAACCAAAGTTTTTATTACGTCTACTGTTAGAGAAAAGCTTCCATCTCTTACTTGTTAAGATCCTATGAGCGTTCTAAAATGCCTTCCAAATACCAAAGATTTCGCAACTGATTAAGAGGCATTGTCATACGACATTTGTGTATGGAAAACTTTAATAATTTAAGGCAGATAAATGCAGGAGGAGAAAAAAGCAGATATCACTGAGTGACAAAGTTGACTGCCCCACAATATACACCAGTTGAGACCGACCAAAGAGTAGTGGATGTTACTTTTATTGCATTGCAGTTTGTTGATTGAACATAATTTAGCGAATAAAAATTGGGTGAGGAGAGAGGAGAAGTTAAAATTATATAAAATTCATGCGTTTACAACTCTGAAGTTTACCTTTTGGTAAAATGGTAGAATGTGTTCTTCTACCAGTTCCACTGCTCTACGCCAACCTTGCGGTGTAGATTTGGGGACCTCTACGTTAAAGTCCTCATATAAAGTAGGCCCAAACGCTTAGCGAGGAGTACAACGGAAATAAGTCAACTAAGTAGACAACCCTAAATGGAAACGTAAATCAAAGCATGCATTCACAATTTTGGCAAAAACTTCGTAATTTATAGTGGATATTTTAAATAGGTCTGACGATTCTCGCAGTCTCCTGTTGTGTTGGGAAGTATTTGCTTATGACTATATTCGCCAATCAAACAGCAGTGTATCCTGAAAAATTTATGACCATAAGGGTGTCATTTAAGCAGCTGTTTTTGCATAGACTCATGCCTTGTCGTGGTCACACTGGATGGTGCCAAAAGACATCCAATTTGTAGGTGTGTCAGGAATCCATGCCCTCAGAAAGAGATTTGCAAAATTGTTCCATCTTCTCTAAAAGCTCAAGCGAACACTTGGATGGACAAATAGCTAACTTTGCAAAAAAACGATCACCCGGCTTTATTATTACGTGATGTCTTGCTAAGTAAAGCACGTGTAAAGTCCAACTCCATCGAGGAAACCTCCCAGTTGGCCAGGGACAGTGGCGAAAAAATACAAAAATGACGTTCCAATCGCATAGAGATATGATATTTTTACAAGCTCATAGAACAGCCTTAGCGCGATTGATAAGGAGTTTCATCATGCCAACTATACTTTCATTCTTTTGGGTAATCTGTCTTTAAATAAAATAGGCTCTTCAAGGCTGCTTCGAATGTCGTTTAATGCCTTTATTAAATGGGCTTCAGGCTTTCCGGAAATTCATAGTTTACTGTCAAGTATAAAGCTAAGAATGTTCGGTAAGAAAATATACAAGACTTTTGACCCATCACCATGGGACCGCAAGTGTCGTAAGACGTTTTGCATATTTTACACGCATATGCTATACAAACATGTAATCCGCTTGTGTACGCCTTCATTTTGCACACACGTTTTATAAAAAATGAATAGAGTATTAACTAGCAATCAAACTTAGGTTATATCCATAGAAATCAAAACCGATTCTGTGCTCAGGGTGATTTGAAAGAATTTCGTGATCTAAAATCCAGTGGCTTGGTACCTGCTAGCATAAAATTGGTAAAGAAAATCGGGCTCTCATTAGACTCTAACGGTGGATGTTAAGCATACATACTTAAAGTTTATATTTATTGGTGTAGTTACAAATACCCCTGTTTTGACTTTTATTCTAGGGTGTCTTACTTCGGGATCCGCTTCATGGGCAGAGGTATCTAAGTTCATGTCAAACTTAGCATTAGTCATTTAAGTGTTTTATAGAGGTCCCTCCTAAATCCAGATTTCCTTAAACACTTTTCCCACAAGCCTTTGGAATGCTTCAAGTGCGACTAGTGGAGTTTGTGTTGACCTTAGCATTGGGTATTACTTCGACTGCGGCATTGGCTGTGACCTTGAAGAAAGCCTTTTGACATGCTCCTATCACTTAGGGGGCTTTCGATAGACCTTCAACTTTAAATTTACCCAACCAATTCAACACATAAATGTACACACGAACACACGCAAACTCGGTGAACATCTGTTGAAAGTCTGGCAGACAATAAAGCGAGAGTCTTTTGCAATAGGTTCTGAGAGAGGCGTGGACAGGATTAACAAGTACTTGAAAGTATACATGATTGCACGCTCAGGCTCATAGACACTTTTTCGGTTTCTAGCTCGTTTTGGAGATAGTTGGCTGGCCCACTCATAGATTCACCTAGAGTGTCAATAAGCATCCTCAAAATGTGGCAAAATCGGCAGGACAATAAAATAACTCTCCTAGCACTGAAAACTTATCACCGAATATCCGTTGATTTGTTTAAAATCAGTATGAAAAATTAGCACAACGTTTATCCTTCCAGCGAAACATACTCTGACCAACTCGGATACTAAAAAGTTAGGAACATGTGACATGAAGAGGATACACGAGTGCTTATGCATCTGGGAACCCAACTCATAAAAATTCTTCTGATTAGCATAGAATAGATTTGTGCAAATAAGTAACGAGAATGGGGTAAGAGGGTCCTATTTAATTTGGGGAATTTATTAAGCTGCAAATTAGTAGAGCAACGTCAAACGAGAATCGCTATGCAGCTTTAACTACACGTCGAAATTGTTTTGAGCAGTGCTCACTTTGATTTTTGAAGTCCACATGGGAAAATCCAGCATTTTGCTGTGAACGCGTACATATAGCTGCATTGGGAGTGATGAGGTTAGTCAAACCATCGACAATTTAAAAGTCTGCAAAGGAGTGGAAATATGACTTAATGAAATACACTTCTAATTGCGAAGTCATAGACCGTATGTGTGTAACCAATTAAACCAGTTGATGAGACTTCATAGGTAGTAGAAGCTAAAACCGCTTCGTTTAGCTAAATCAGAATCGTCATGGTCGGAAGGTTTGGTTCTACAAATGGAAAAATTGAAATGGACAAGCCAAATGTTGAGGGTGAGAGCTTCACTGATGTGTGGGCAATAGTAGGGTGATCCAAACTATGGAGAATAGTCTACTTAACCCCAGCATGTGGTTAGCGACTCAGTATTCATCTGTCTGTTACATGTTTACAAGACAATTTAACCTCAATGGGTACTAAGTATCACTCAATCACACCACTTGACCGAACTCTCGACAACTGCTTCCGTTTCCGAGACATTCATAGACCCACCCTTTTATGAGCTACTAAGTGAACTAATATTCCCTTAAAAGTTCTGATCAGAAAAGTATTTAGCGAATTGATGCTAGTGTATAGTAATTGGCCAAAGTAACGGAGGGACAGGGAGCATCAAATTTTACTGATTAAATTATTCAAACTTTTAATGGGAGTGACAATTATGCATTCGCCAAACACTGAAAGCCATTTCAAATTTATCGTTCGAAGAAGCTTTGTGAACACACGTACGTAATGTCTTAAGTTTTTGTCAAAAATACCACTTTATATCAAGCCACACCTGCATATCATCAGTTTCCAGAGGATTACAGTTTCGTGTATGCAAAATTCACGTGCAATGTTAGAAGCAAGAATGAAATTTCGGTATTGTTCGCAAGATTATCTGCTTGATTTCTCTTTACATCGGGGATGAGTTTTGTTAAATTAATTTGGGTACTTAATTTGTAATTTATGAAATATGGAGGGTCGCCGTCTGATAAATTGGCGAGTAAGGGTACCGCTATTCTGAGCGGTCAATTCTTGTTTCCAAATCCTCATTTAGGCCAACAATCACAACCTTCAACTGAGGCGCATCGCCTTGAACACCTATTTTTGCACCCGAATGGCATTTGCACTCTCTCGAACCTATAGAACAGCTATCTGAATGTAGGCCAATCTTCTCTACCTCACAAGTGGCTGGTTAATCCCGTGACAGCTACTGATAACGTGACACTTACTTTTGATAAGCAGTTCGGAAAAAAATTTAGTCTGTGCAGGTAGTGGGTAGTAAAAATAACAGGAACAACCCTGTCGAAGCGTCCGGTTCTAGCAGACTTGACCCAATGTGGTGTGACATCCAAGTTACTTGTGTCAGCTACGATGCGGGCTCCAAAATTGAAATGCTGCTCTACCGAACGACAGCAGATCAACGCTGTTAACATGTGAATCGAGAACGGTTGCGTTCAGCCCCAAATTTGCTACTGTGACTCGAATGGTCGCCTTCATTGTATCCTTACACCCTAGTAATCTTCATTAAATGCGTAGAATAGGATAAAGCCGTATAATCTTAACGCCAATTTTTGACATAATTGAGGATGTGATAACCTAAAATCCATTTTCTAGGAGACCTTTTAATTAGATGTTCTTTCTTGCTACTTGACAATTATTTTTAATGATATCGTATGATTAATACTTCTGCTCATAATTGTCTGGCATAAAACCGTTTTGTGATAAAAATAAAGGAACAATTTTCCAGCCCATTTTGTTCTTGTACAATATAATCGAAAAACGAAGAATGTACTCGTTTTACCAAAACCTATAAAGTGGTACCTTAATAAAGGGAATTTTGGGACAATACGCTTAAGGAAACTAGCTGATATATTGTGGTATACTGCACTGCTCTTTACATAATGTTGGTATTGTCCTATCCAGGATGGGCTCATTAATATACCAAATGGCTGCCATTACAGTTCCTCGACATTCATCGAAGTGCGCATTTAGACAGAGGCGCTATTTTGCCTCCGCAATTTTGATTATCACCTTGGCGCACTGCCCGTGAAGGGAACCACGATGTGCCCTTCGTATTACGAAAAATTAGAGACTAGCCAGTGGTGAGTCTCGCTTGTGAATGCATTACTATTGCTACTCGAATAAAATAGTCTTAAGGTGGCAATTCATGAATTACGACGCGGTTTCATTTTGCATCGAGACTCCTATTAACGTGAAAGATATTCGGCTTCAATGCTTGTGACTTTTAATAATTTGACTTTTTTGAGAAGATGCGCATTGACAACGACAAAGGGCGCTTAATCGCCTTCCAGTGCGAATCGACTACGAGGAAGCTGATGTAATGCAAGTTGGTTTCAAAGCACCTTTGGGCGGGGTGCCGTTACTAAGCGCAAATATCTTGACGGAATAAGAGTCACCTGCCCCAGAGGAAAGAGAGTACTCCGAACAAGCATAACCCTCATATCTGCATCCCCCGTCCATCCTATCTAATCGTTTCACGAAAACGAAGGTTGACACCATTACAAGTAACAAGTAACTTTCGATTATTTGCCAATAACCCTAATGAAATGATAAAGCGTTTACGTTTTTTCTCAGCATAAACTAAGTGGTTTTTATTTCGTGCAATTAGTTTATTCTCACCTGAACTTAGTAAGTGTGTCCTCAAGAATGACTAACAGTTAAGTTGTTACCGACTAACTTCTACAATACCTAGAGTCAGTTAGAGTATCAGACAACTAGACAAAATAAAATTTGTGATTAAGCACAATACATTTAATTTCGTTATCCCCACAAAAGTGCCTTCATAGTTTGTTGGTAATCTACGAGCTAATTCAAATACTGTCGAGCCACGAAACGCTCAAATTTCTGCAAAGCAAAATGAAGGCACTAGAAAATGAAAGCCTATTTGCACTGGAACCTTCTGATGGCCAGAAAGTGCACAGGAATATCGTAGTTGGTTCGGTGCGATGTGGTGAAAAGTTTTTAATAAACTGAATGTGAACTGTACAATGGTGGTTAAACCACTTGAAGCGTTGCAGGCAGAGAAGTCTAAAGACATTAGTCTTCGAGAAGGTAATCTGAAGTGGGATAAAATTAGATACATTAAATTGTAAAGAATGTTTGTACTAAGAGTTAAAGCAGATTTGAGTTGTAACTTTAGGTTCTAGGGAGGTTTTTTTATTCATACATGCCGATTTGTTAAATGACGTATGGGTGCCACTGAAACAGTTGAGTAACAAGATTTTCCTCATCAAACAATCGTGACAGGTTGGTGACTACTAGTGGTCTTTGTGTTGGCACCACAAGAATAATTCATTTGTATAAATTAATACTCCTGCACATTTGGTCCACCTTTAAAACATTTTTGCTGGTCCCAATCACAAGGTGCTACGTGGAATTCACCATAGTCGCCGCGAGTGTTATTGAAGATACACGGTTTGTGAAGTGGCTATGAGGCTTAGAACCGTTATCATATTTAAGTCATAATTTCAAGCCGAACGGAATTGAGGCTATGAGCCAAGACAATTCAAGCCTCGTGCCTCACTGATTTTCCATGGAAAGATATATGCTAAAACTTTTGATCAGGCGTTTGCCAAGTAGGATCTGATAAAAAGTTAATCTTTGACAATTTGAAGCTAATGGAATGCTTTATAAAGGTTTTTCGCCTTCTTCTCCTTCCTGCCCCTTGCCGGGTTGCATCGATGCACAAAGCTCACACGACCACAAGGTAACTCATCATGTGGTTCAGAATGGTATTATGCTAATTCAGAACCAAATAAGGCGCGCATATCATCAACAATTGCGCTTTCACAGTAGATTTATTCTGTGTTTGTAGTTTACAAAATGAAGAATCGAGATTCTTAAGAAAATAGTTATGGGTGTGTTTCGACAGCAAGAAAAAATCCTAAAAATGCATAAAAAGTAAGTAAAATGACAATTAATAGGCGGAATTTGGCTTTAAAACGAATCAATTTGATGACATCTACAGTGAAGTAGTCTGGAAAGACCTCCAAGTGTTCCCCTCTTTCATCTCTGCTCTCATATATTTTAGAGATGAGAAGTTTGGGTAGAGAAGGACATCCTTGTTCTGTGCATATGGTAAATATGTGCAAATACTCAGGGTAAAAGGAAACGAAGTTCGTTTTCTCCTCAGGGTTCAATGGTGGCCGCTCAGTATCTAGGCCGGTGCATCCCAAGCGCTCCCGCCTTCAAAACGGCATTTAAACAGACGCGTATTGCACAATCGAGTATAATTATCGGGGCAGCAGCTATTTTAACTTGGATGACTAACATCATCCTCGCTTGTCGTGATCACTTGATCCAAGTTAATACTAAACCGTCCTTCGCCCTCGGAATGACGTTTATGGTACACAATGCTACGTACAAATCCCTATGAATGCTACTGCAGACATACCAATTTTCAATCATAGACATCGCAGCTTAGCCTAATTTTCCCCAAATACATCCTCTGCCCTGAGCTTACACAGTTTGCCGAACAGTCAAACCAAAGGATCAAACATTTAGGGCAAAGGGATGAAGAGCTATACAGCCACAGTTTACTAGTAAACATAACCTGTTTCAGCTTCTTATTGGGTAGCAATTTTTTGTGTCTCAATTGGCCAATTCGGACGCCGTCACAAACGCCCTTCCCTCCTCTGTTGATTTCCACCAATCGGTGGCAGGGATCGTCTCCTCTCCCGCTAGACTAACATAGAAGCGGCAGGTCAGCCGCTTCAACAAGCCAACGTGAAGCAATTTAACTTTGTGGTACCAACATTAGCTTATTCAGTGTAATTGGCGAAACCCACATGGGTTATTTTAGACATTTTGTGAGCATAAATTGTCTACAATGAATGAGTCTTAAAAGAATTTTTCAAAACTGGTTTACACAAGGCTCAATTAGCACATAAATATCACCGAGAGTTAGAGCAAATAAAAATAACTTCTTAAGGACTTCATAAATTTAATTTTATCATTAATTTGTGCAAAAATGATGAACCGACTCACTTGCATTCAAATCTGCATGTCTCTGTCAGACACCTTTTTCGTAGTTTTGGTCCACATTGAGCCTTTATATTTAAAAGGCAAACCAAGGGGAACGAACGCGCCACTATTGTCGAAAAAAAATTTGCTTTTTTCAAAGCCATAGTACTAGGTTTGCTTCCTTACTATGGAGTGAAGGATAAATTATTGGGCGACAATGATGTGACTGCTTGGTTGAACCCATGAAGCAGTGCATATCAAGAGCCGACCATTTACAGGAAAATCAGGATCGACAAAAAAATGAAGTCAGTCATTTAACTGTTGCTCCTTTCGGATTTGCCACTTACTGGAATGAAAAACTTACACACTAAACAGTGGACCTCATTGGCAAAAGAAACAGACTTGAAAACGTGTGTAATCTTTCGACTTCGCTCAAGACAACTTTGCGTGGGAATAACATGCCTTAAGAGCGCCAAGCCCTTGCAATAGGTGTCCCTCCATCATACCAGAACATCGTGATGTTTGCGCTGTGACCCACTTTTTATCCGCACAGGCCACTATTTCATCACACATCGTGCCAGCACTTCAGAATTAAATATAGCTTAACAGTGCATAAGGACTCTGATTGTGCTAAAGCATAAAGACCATAGAGCTATAAAGCCCTTAAAATATTCTAATAATGGTAATAGAAGTGGAAGCGTACTAAGAAAAGGAGCTCAGCAATAAAAATTTCCGATATAAATATAACCAAATCTGACCTTTAGCTTCAAGTAATTCAACATGCCGCACGAAAAAATTTTAAGCACCAAGTTTCCTAAATTGACGATTTTAAACAAGGCAAGCCACTGCAGCCTCGTGCCTAGCATGCTTTTGAAAGTCATGCCGGGTCAGTCAGAGTTCAGAGTGATGACAATAACAGTCATGCATTAAAAACCTGATCAGCCAAGTGCTTATTTTGAACACAAAACAGGATGTTGTAGGGTTCCATACGGTACATTGGACCATCAAATGTTCCAGTTAAAGTTCCAGCTAAACCCCTTGGTAGTTGTCGCAATTTTTAAAGAAACCTTAGCGACAGAAAGTAACACTAAACTTGCAGAGGAGTGGGTTTTGACATACCACTAGTGGTTCGTTAAATTCTGTAAAAAAACAAAGAATTCGCTTAAGTTCGTCTTCTTTTTGGCTTCCTTACTACTTCCAGAAGGTTTATCTGCAAGAGTGATCCCATAAAGCTTAACGCTCTAGTCACGCAAAGCGCTTCAGTGCTGGCAGCTCTAGGTGTCAATGAGGTGTTTGGTCGTGGAGGGCATTAGTGGCGTAGAATCTACGTTCTGCCCACTTTAGTCTTGGTATAAGCGCCTCAATCAAGGGAAACGGGGAGGAATCAGGATGGTCGACGCTAAGTTACGAAGTGAAGAATTAAAACCACAACTAAAGAAAACACGTTAAATGTAAGGTTGATTTTAATACAGATAGCATAGCAATAATGAGCAATTGGGAACAAGCCAATATAAAAATCTTTTACAAAACCAGCCACTTCTATTGATTAAGCTAGCACCAGAACCCAAACCTCGTTAACTTTTTGCTCTCTGTAATTTTTTAGTACCACAAAACACAAGTGTTTCACCTTTGGCTGGTGTTTCAACGATGTCACTCTGCTGCAGTCTCATGGCATCTGACTTGTTGAGTACGAGGAGTGGCGAACCGCTGAAACTAATTGGTGAAAATAGCGGAGGAGGAGAGGGTTTTTGGGGCGCAGGCGTCCGAATCGACCAATAGAAGAGACACGCCAATCACACACCAGATGAAATTAAACTCGGTATGCATGCATAAAAAGCTGACCGAACATGACCTAAAGATGTTCTTTGTTGTTTTCATCGCCATCATCATCAACTACGATTTATTCACAACACTTACCTTATCTTACCTTTAACAAACTGCCGGGAATTTTCCACTACAGACCGAACCAATAAGTTACGTGAATTAATTTGCATTTAATCATACCAATCGGATGTAAGTTCATATACTTTCGGTGATATACTGCTCAGTGGATCATCAAGTATATTAGGCTTCATGTGTCGGCACTTAAAATAATACATCTGCGACGCTATTCTAAATTTACCATCACTTTAAGGTCAGAATAGCCTTTGATGCAATGCGTTTGCTGGCACAAAATAAAGTAAGGAATTTGGATGATTTTGGATAAAACCGCAATACAAACCATGCAATGGGGCAAAATAAGCGAGGACAGCAAGATGAAACAAAGTGGGGAATAACGCAATGGACTAGACCGCAAGTGAATTTTGGGCGCTGAATCTATTGCCCATGTTAGGATTTGCCCCATTTAAAGTGCGCCACTTACCATGAGGTTCTTTCTAACGTGGGAAGCAGGATGCGTTTAGACGTTGTTCATTGCAGCTGAAGTAAATGATAGAACTGGGATGAGGTGTCATTGCTAGCAGATGTCCACCTACTTCCAGGTGTAGATTTTCCCGCAGTTTCCACCATAATGCGTGGACCACTTCCATAGAATGTCCTCAGAAAGCGAGTTATAATTGGTGTTGTTCGGAGAATGAGAGTTCTTTAATTGCCATCTAGCTCAATTTGGTGTTTGACAAGTACTCGAAAACTTTCTACTTTACCAATTATGGAGTTGTGCTCCTTTTTGGAAAATATTGATAGTTGCTAAATTTACAAACTTTCTTAACCTTTAAGTGTCTTTTTAGACGCCTCCGACAACAACTTGGTGATAGGTTCCTCGCGACAAGTATCACTTATAGTTCACAATTCGGTTTAAAGTAACTTTGGAAAAGTCGACCCTTAAAATAAGTAATTTCTGGCAAATTTTGGCTAATCTTTAATTTAAGTGAGTAATTGTAATGGGTTATTCTTGCAAAACTTCAGGATACTGCCGTACGTTTTGAGAACCTTGTTGTGTAACACTGTGTGGGTTGTGGGGGCAATTTCCTACATGCTTCAGAATAGACAGAAAATGTGCTAGGCACTAAAATTACTCACTGGAAAGTTGTAATCGCAAAATCAAGAAAAGAAAACGTAAAATCAAGTCCTGGCTTATGGCTCAAATGATTCATCCGATTCAGGGTAACCGGTTATCCCTACGTTTCCTATTCGCTCTCACCAATTGGCTTCTTAAGAGCCAATGCATAGACTATGAAATGCTGCCATTAATCTCACGAAGCTCTGATCACCACATTTGGTGGTTGAGAGGGCAAAAGATGCACCGTACTTTTTCTCAATCCACTTTGCAGTTGTAGAGGGTTTGGTTTATTGAAGTTCTCAAGAAGTTCTCATACATTCGTGAATCACTAATAGGTGACAATTTTACATTACGCGAAAATAGTTGAAATTTAACTAAATATGGATAAAAATAAATGACACAATCGGTAAAAGCCCTTTAAATAAAGTGGGATGCCTTGCTTTGAAGGGTAAGGAAAGCATCGTATCTGTCCGTTTCGGGATTTTTTGCGTAGAGTTTAAAATTGCATTTTAGTTTGCTTCAAAAAATTGAAAATGCATCTAAGACGCTTACTAGCCCCTTATTTTTCCGGTTCTTTCTTTTCAAGAACACTTGTAAATCAAGGTTTATTAAAAGAATTTAAGGAACAATGTGCTCTGTTTAGTCAATGTTGGATGGAATTACTTTTGCACATTTTTTACAAAAGAAGTGTTCCTAAGTATCATTCATACCTTGGGAATAATGCTTGCTTCCTCATTATTACTTTAAATTACCTAGCGTGGAGTTTATTTGAGCCTACTACGAACAAAGCTATTTAGTGATTTCAGTTTACGCTTCTTATAGAAACGTCTGCACAGAAACATTATTAACTGAATTGATTTTGTGCTTTGTCACTGCATTTTTGGGGTAAATTCGGGTAAATTGGACGTTTTCATGATTTCTGGCCACAGCCAGGAGTAGGGATAAGTGGCGACCTGATTCGATGGAACTACCCGTGTTAACTGAAAGGCGTAAAGGGGAATGCATGTGTGCATCTGCAAATATTTTGCCCATTTTGCATTGTTTCAAATTAATTGCATTGTATATTTAAATTTTTGGTGTGAAAACAAAAATAACTGTTGCCTATTTAGCCCACTTTATTCGCTTTGCCTCCCCTAATCATAATTCGTATTGCATTGTAGAAACATAATGACAGGAAATGTTGGAAATTGGTGCCGACAGCAAAAATGTGTAATAATGCTGCTGATTCGGCTTTAGGGTTGCCATTTTACTCTACTCCCATAGGACATGTGCTCATTAATTCAATTGGAGGCTGTTTATGCCTGTGAGTTGGTTGGTAAAAAGATGCGAAAATGCCTATAAAGCTTCAGTATCACTTATTTTGCAGAAAAACGGTTCACATAAGCAATTACACCATTACAGGTAAACTCAGGATTATTTCCTTACTAAAAGCCCAGTGGAGTACAAAATATATAGCGTGGGCATGGTATAGACAAGTTAAAAGCTGATCAACAGACCCAATTTAAAACATTTGTCAAAATCTCAGTTACAGTTTATTTGCAAAACCTTCCAATTATTTGCCATTTCCTCTTATTTCAACGAGGTCCGTGCTTCACCTAGCTTAATAAAATGGTTATTTCTTAGAATTTTGACAAATTTAACAATTAGATTATAGGGCTTTGCAGGCTGCGATGCCTCATAAATGTTAGGTAGTAACACAGGCCTTACAATTGCTTAATCTGATGGTTGATAATTTGCTATGCAAACTCATCAAACCAGCCATTAACATACGTTCAGCCCTCATGGTAACAGCCTTTTATCGCCCTATAAATTTACAGCGACTGAAATCAGGCGTCTCAAATTTGCCGCAAGGCATTGCGTCCTGACATGGGGGTTGCGAATGGCTGGAGAAAATTGGCAAATGAAGTAATTGTATCGCCTGGAACCGCATTTAAAATATCAAGTTCCTCTTTTGCTACCTGTCTTGTTTTCTTTGGAACTTATTGAGACGCAAAATTATGGACTGTAGGGGAATACTAGCAACTACTTTTTACAGAACACTTTTCTGCTACTGCACGCGATGTATAATAAGTATGCTAAAAAATTTGCTGTAAAGAACCTTCGTCGGTTTTCCATCTCAACTCGGCCTTTAAATTATTGAAATGAAATGTTCATCTGTGGAAAGCTGAGACGTGTTTTTCCACTAGGAAATGGTGTTGATGAACCACCGGCGGCGTCACTTGAATGGCATAGTTAAGATAACATGCTTCAAGAGCATTTTATTAACGTCACCTTATCTTCGGACTAGAAAACTGGATTTTCAGGGCTACTAGAGCATGAAATTCAGAATAGGTCGCTTCTGGGCTTAATGGATATTGGACCGTGATAAAATCATTTCTATGTGAAGTTATAACGAGACAAAGTGAGATATAATACTCAATGAATCGTCATAGCAACTCCTTCTGTTCTTTCGAAAGCATAAAGAGTGGTTGGTTACAATGGTACAATCGAGGTACCTGCTCTTAATAGCCTTGACAGTCGAAAAACAAAAGTATTACAAGCTCCTAGCCTATCCCAAGAGCTTATAGTATGCTATTGAGCTTAAAGCAAGTTCCTAAATCATAACACTTTTTTATTCGTATGTCAATAAGATGCATATTTGCTTAGCTTCATAAACGGTGTCTAAGTAAAATCTGAAAATACGCATAATCGCAACGGAGCTGCTCGAAAATAGCACCATCGAGGTACCTTCCAACGCTCCAACAATGGATCCAACAGTAAAAAATTCATTGATGCTTAGGAAACTCATTTGACTGCAGAGGAAGAAGGTTTTATATGAAATTGCAAGGAAGCATCGAAAGGTTCAGAAAATAAGGTAAAAAAATTTACATGACCTGGTCTCCAGTGCCGAAGAATGCCTATTAAGACTAAGCAAGGTCATTATTGACAGACTTTGTAGTCACTGCCATGGTAAAGCGTGAACTACAACTCCGCGCAGCTTAACGATTGCATCAATTTTTAAGCTCCATTTACAGTACTACCGAAAAAGTTATAACAGACTTCCACTTTTTGGAAGAGAAACTGCTAATGCTTGACGCCAATTTTTGTCAAACCATCCATTTTTGCAGTCATGTTTTATTTTGTCTGAATCAAGCATGATCTGTATAGCTTTAAAAACACTACAGTCAAATGGTAGTCCTCCGCATTTGTGTGCAATAGTTCTTCCCACTTTAAGTGTTTTTCACAAACCACGTGGTCCTTTCCGTCGGTGACCTTCAACAAGGTACACTGCAGACCCACAGTAGCGATTAGTACTAGATCAACCGATAAATTAATCGTGTGCACGTCACTTTTTTACAATCTTAACTATCTACATTCCTGTGACGCAGATTCCAGTGACGGAAACCAGCCACACCCACTTATGTGCAGCTTTACTATGTACTCCCCGTAGATAGCGTTTTGTAAGTACCCAATTTCAATGAACTTGTAGCACCGTCTACAACCAACTAAAGCATGTTACACTGACAGATTTAAAAAGGCTTTTCTTAGACGCTACCAAAGATGAGCCATTCAATCGTTTTAGTTCTGGTTCTATAAGTATTCCAAAGAAAGCATGGTGTCTGATGTTATAATGGCACTTGATTTCATAAAGCTAACATCAATGTACATTTCAATATCACGCCTTGCACTCATGATCGAGGGGTCCAATTATGCAGAGCATGACTAGGCGCTCGTGCACACCCCTAGTCTCCTCTACGGCGTCCAATGTGATTAAAAAACCGCCTTTAGTGTCACGAACGGCCTTGTGTTCACATGTACGGATGCGCACGCACCACCTTGATGACATCTATGTGCACTCCAAAGGCGCAAGCGATTGGAGGAGGCGTCAAGGTTATATGGTGGCACCCATACTCCTGGTTCGCAAGGTTACCCAATCACAACTTTTGTGTGTGGTATGAGTAGGTGCATCGGCACCTGGCGCGACCATTGATTGGTTCACACCGAGCTAGTAAACCTATTTAAGCTGGACTTTAAAAACCCTGAGCCATGTACAAAATGCGTTCCAGAACTCATGCTCCGGGTATTTGCGATCCCTTCAAACCCTATGATACTGCACAGATCACCCATATTTCACCTCAGATGCAATTCATGGTTCGAGCGATTGTTGCCAGTCTGAACACCTTCAGGCGGGGTAAGTATAATGCCATAAGGCCTCATCACTTACCTCTCCCTGCTTGCATGTACTTGTCGAAGACCTACTCCTTTTTCTCATCTATCTACAGACATCGAGCCCTTGAACGGAAATGGTGAAATTACAACAGGTTGGTCGCTTCTGGCTGGTTATGAGCGTCTTCCACTTTGGTGGAGTTAATTAGTTCCTTTCTACTTTCATTAGACCCTGCAAACGTTCGTGTTCTTCTCTGTGGAGATGCCGCCGATCTGAGACAGTGTGTAAATGCTGTTTCAGAAGCGGTTAACGATGATCCATTCATACTTTCACGCATAATCGTGGCCATCGAAGATGTGAGTCCATCTATAATTTTTTGGTTTTACAAACACTCATAACTCATGTCTAATGCTAGCATGACTAGCAAATTGACATTCGTCTTGGAAACGTTGTGGTCAGTCACGTGGTCGTACTAATCACTTTATTTGAGCGTGATTGTTACATCTACAGAGTGTAAACTCACCAAGTGAAAATATTTGAAATCACGGAACCACACCCTGAGACTACACACACACATACGGATTTGGGGTGCATTCTAATGTTGCTTCTCATCTTCCTAACAGATTGTACCCTTCGCGCACGAGATTCTCGAGCTCTCAAAGCCTCAAATAGTGGAATGGAACGAGGCCGATTACGAAGAGTACCTGATCGAGCGTGTGAAGCGAAGAAATGATGACTTTGTCATCGGTCTAGCAATTGATCTCTCCCCTACTATTCGCAGAGTCAGGCGGATCCGACAATTGCTTGAGAAGGTGAGTCATCACGTTCTTTGAAAGTTGTTTTCATTTGCACACAAGCTTACCAAAGTGGTGGTTGAAATAATACCAACCCTTTGTAGGATGGTACGTTGATAATACCGAATGAGGGAAAAGGATGGAGGACAGCGTACCCAGAGTTAATTGCAAGCTTCGTTGTGGATGGTGGTCGCTTTCTGACTATGATAGACTGCGTTCCTGGATCTGCCGAAGCTATAAGGGACTCTGAGCTGTTTCCACCGTTGGAAAGGCGTCTGCGTCCCACACCGGGAGTGATTAGCATGAGGGAAGTAATACACCAGTCTGCCCCAAAGGGAAAATAAACCTCGATGGCTGTGCTACACCTTCCTCCCTTTGGTTGTATTTTAACTCTCTTTTACTTCCTGAGTGCTCACCTCTTCCAAAATTTTTATACCTCTTTGAGTCCGTTTGACCGAACGGCTGTAAATTGATGCTTCTTCCCTTGTCTGGTCCCCCACTTTTACGGTTATCTGTATTAGATAGTTTCTATTCTCTTCATTTCCTGGTTTACATAAACATATTTTAACCATTGCGGTGTGCTATCTCTGTCTTTTATTAGGGCTGGCAAGCTGAAGTTAATGCATATCGTTCCCATACTAGGATCATGAGCACTAAGAGAAGGTGAAACCGGGATCAATTTCAACCAATCGTTGAAAGAGGTAAAAAGCTTTTCCAATGGCAAAAGGATTTTCTTAATATTAATGCAACAAGGAAAGGGATGACTTTTTCAGCTAGTTTGCTTGAACGTCCAAGTTGCTATTAGTTGTATCTTCTAGAGATCAACAGGATGGACGTAAAATTGAATCAGCTTTCAAACAAACAAGGAAATTAACCAAGACCACACGGGTCCTGAAAAAAGTCCGGGATTTCTAACTTCTTCCACCGTTGTTTTATCCTGACTCCTCTCATTGCAAGCCAATCAGCAAGTAAGTTAGGGACGTCGAGCTTGCATGTCGTGGAGTGGTGCAAAATGTTAATAATTTGCCTTATCACTTATGACTTCAATCATCACTGATACTCCTCTACAGGCTAATCATCAATTTGCCTCATTGTGGATGCTTGAGGGTAGGGCTGAGATTGCAATCGGCATCTCTTAAGTCATATCCGAATGGTACATTCAGCTACCATGAACCACGTCCTTTTTAAATGCTATGAAATAAATTAGTCACTAAGTTAGGTTTTACAGTTTTGAAATCAATTTGAATACCGTTTATGGAATGGGTAAGGTAATATTGCTGCCGTCAGGCATGATAGACGTTTCATGAAATGCGGTCTCACTATAGCATTAAAAAATATTACAGCATAGCAAAGAATACTAATTGACTGACGCGTACCTACGCATTATAGTATATTTTAAAAAATGCTATGGGTTTGGAGCAAAATGAACCTCCCTGATCACCTGATTTCGGGGTTTTCCAAAGGCGACCCATGAACGAAACTTTAGCAGGCAAGACTACTATGAGCATACAAAAACCATGACCCAACTCTCTTAGCTAAGCCAAAACCAAAAGCATAAGCCAAATCCACTGATTTTAAGGATTGAGAGCTCGATCACTTCACATTACAATGGTAATACCTTGAACTAAGATACAGACATTTGGGGAACGAAGTAATGGATGCTAATTTTACCAAGGTGCTACTCGTTTCGGCTCACGCCAAGTTTATGGCTCTAAGCCATTTTTAAATTACTTATTTATTGGAAATAACAATTTTAAAAGATAAGTGTTGATGGTGAGACCGAAATAAAGCAAAATCCCAATAAGAATGTGGTATACTAATCTTAATTTTAATACAGCTTATTTCAGTTGTCTCGGACTTAGCATTTTGCCATTGACAGTTGTGGAATGCAGACATGTGGAAACAGGTGCTGGTGGACTGAGAAATTAAAGCTTATTAACGTCTCCATTCCTGAACGTTGCGAAGAGGGCTCAAGAATCGTCTCAACAGGTGATTAACCAAATCTACCTTAAAATAAGCAAAAATTTCTGTCACCAGGATTGAATAAGAACTCAAACTGTCATGAGGAAGTGCCCCCTTATTGGATTTTGTTTGTTCCCAAAACGAAATTGGCGGATAATAGTAAATAAGTGGTACAACACAGCAAGGCCCTTTTTGTGTTACGCAAGGGTAGTTCTAAGCCACCGGCGCTTCTAAAGCAGAGAGCAGTGGGGACGGTTTGACACCAACGCTTAGAGCTCCCGGTGATGCCGGTGAATTTGACAGGATTGCACACAAGGAAGTTGAGAAGCTTGGGTAATCTAGGTAAGTCCATTACATTAAAATGTTAACGCTGACGAAGCAGCTACTTTAATCGTTGCCTTTACAAATTGCCTAAAATAAGACAAACTATGGCTGGAAATTGGAGCAGAAACTACTCTAGGAGTCTTCTTTCATTGCACTTTGGTTGTTTATCTGCCAGTGTCCTGCTATTAAGATGTGACCCAGAGATTCTAGGGCGTAAATGCTGGTTAGTTAATCGAGGAATGCAGATTAGGGATGGTGAAAATGCATTAAAGACGATATAATTAGGTCTGCTGCTTTTAAGTAGGTTGCTACTCAGGCCTATCATGGCTGTCGAATGTGGGTTAAACTGTGATTTTAAAGAAACTCACGTTGTCTGAGCAAGAAATCACCTTTTAAAAGCCTTCAGCATCCCAAACAGATCCTTTACTAAAAATCCTGCAGTAAATGAGACTTGCACTATCTAATTTATGCTTTTGCCTTTTCAGAACTTCCTGCATATCCGACAGGAAAGACATTTCCCTCCTGCAGTCATTCAATAAAAAGCACAAAGTCAGCTGTGATTTGAATGATCCAATTCATTCCACTCAAAGTACCGCCCATCGTCTGTCACGAATCTCGAAACTGATCCGATGGTTCATTAACCATTAATCTCGGAAATCGTGTCAAGACTTTCCATGATGAAACTTTTACCAACTGTGGTCCACCTAAAAGCCTAACTGCCTGGGCTAAACAGGTTTGTTGTGCCAGTTTTAACATCGGCAACGAAAATATTCAGCCAACATTTTGACGCTTATATGGAAGGTGATTCAGTCGGTGCATACACAAGATCGTAGATACAACGCAAATATACAATCCAGTCACTTAATTCAACGCGTTGTCATTACCTCCGGTTGGATTTATCGCTAAACTGGTGCCTATTTACCCGATGATTGTTGTGCAGCCTTAGCCTATTAATCACAGGCTTTAATTATTTAAAACAGTAATTGGATTGGAGCTCACTTAGTGTAAATATTTCCAATGGTTTCATTGAGTTTACCTTTTCCGAAGTAGCGGCCTGTCTAGACAGTGTTTCAGCATGTGTAGAGGCACACTTTTAGAGATCATAGCAATTGACAATCCATTTCTATGACCAATAAAGGCCGTTTTACTCAAAGCTAATGGGGTTTAAGGACTCCAACAGGAACATTATAATGCATGGGAACCATCAAAATGTTAATTTTATAGTCAACTCCTCATTTGAAAGTCTCTTAAGTCCTGAAGCGATGACGAGGTATGCAGAATACACGCAAACACTACCAAAGTGCTACGAAAGTAAGAATGATAGGAAATTCCTTTATGGTTGTAACTTCTAGCAATGAGACCAGTACTTCAAAGATTTTAAAGTGATTTTACAAGGCACGTGAATTACTTCGTATAAATATTCTACTTCGTTCTTTTCCACTTTGAATTTTTTAGACTCCATAGAAAGCCAACTAAGTCTCAAGATCTCAAAAATAAAAAAATGATGAGATAAACAAGGTTAATAGAACTGTGTTTTGTTGACATGGAGAAATTTTCAGTTTTCAAGAAAAGCACAATCTTTGGGAAATAGGACAGCATGAGTCAGAAAACCCAGATTGGTCGTCCTGAGGTGGATGCTTTTAATTGAGCTGAACCAGCCGAAATGTTCTGGGGCGTAGGATTCGCTCAATTTAATAATGAACACTGTTTTATTGCGCTGTGTGCATAAAAGTTAAGAGCAATTTACATAACGCCTAATGGAACTCAGTTTCAACCCATTGAACAATGACAAGATTATCAGCAATGCGATGTTAAGGCTCATTTAGTACCGCAATGGCATACATGAACGTGAGTTCAAATTAATTAAATGATGGAGATTACCATCACAATAAACCTCGTAAAAAACGCGGCTTCATTTTTCCCACAAAGTAAAACACTTTAAAGCAGTTAGATTTGCAAAGAACGACTGCCACACCCGGTTTGTGGAATGCACAAGGAAGTGACATGCTGGAACCGTGTTTATCAGACGTTATCACATGCCATGCACATTAAAACCAAGTAATGAACTGTTTACGCAAAACAATGGGCATTCTGTAATTTAAACATGATTTTAAGTAGTGTGATAGACAGGGAGTTTGGTTACAGACCCGCTATTAATCAAAGTAGTGTATTCCATCTTGAATGGGAGCGAAGTTGAAACCCACTGTAAATCTTTATTGCATCCATATACTTTAACTTCAACAAATTGAAACAACTCAGACAGAATTGTGAGGAAACTGGAATGCCTAGCCTTTTAATCCACTTTTCCATTGAAGAGTACTAATAACCAATCGCAGCCAAGCCTCAATGTAACTCAATCCACGTCCTATTTCCGAGGAAGAATGAAAGCCTAGTAATAGCAAGGTTTGTACTTTTAGAAAACTACAAACTTTTTGAAGTGCTGTGAATAGACTTTGGCCTTTGATTTGTCTATAGGGGTAACAGGTACAGGATCACGGGCTCCGTACATAAACAATCCTTACAAATTAAAAAGCACTCCATTCTCATAGGCTAGGTACTTACTGATTTAGTAAAACATTTGACTAACAAGGTACTATTAGCACACAGTCCACTCCACAAAGTGTGGGAAAAAATTATTGGTTAACCTTAAGAACAACTGAAATTTGTCAGAAAAGCAAATTTTTGCTACTTTTAAAGATAGGGACTGCATAGACGTGGACGGGTGCTTGATTGCACGAATTACTGTAATAACGCACTTTATTTAAGGTAAAGTGTCCTTTTTAATAGAATTTTTAGTGTTCACGGACGTATGGCTTGCACAAGCGCACGCACTGCAAGTTAACGCGTCATGGAAGAGGGTAAACAAAGCAAGCGAAAACGACATACCACGCGTGCTTCACTGGGACGCAGCGTGACCAAACGCGCTTGGGGCTGTTTCTTAGATGTGAACAAAAAGTTGCTCGACCCCTAGCGTCCAAGCGATGATGGAAAATTACTGAGATTCAAACTGTTTTGTTGCCTATCGCAAGGACAAGGCGCCTCTGATGCATCGGATGCACAGGGGTGACTCCTTCAGATATTAATCCAAGGTGGTCCAGAAGCAAAACATTATAAAACTTCATCCATTCAACTATCAATTGCATGCATTTTTAACTACTTAGGGCTTTCTAGGGTTAAACATGCTTGAGAACATCCAGGCCACTCTCCAGAGTGAGCGACCAATGAGCTTCGCTCGCCATCGAATAAGAAATGTGTAACAGCATGCGTTACCTAGCGCTAAGGAAACATAAGAATTTATCTGTTGCATGTATCTACCTTGAAATAATGCTAACTTAATTCACCCACCTTGAAAACGGCCGGATCACAGGCATGTTAAGAAGTTTAGGACATTCACATTCGTGTGTTCAGGTTTTACAATTATGCTCCAGTATAGAAAAAGCAGAACCTACCATCCAAAAGGATGGAATCGGATCAAATCATTGCAACTTCGGCCTCGATTGATGCTTTTATTCCTGACTAGCCAAGTTGAGCTAAGCATTGTGGTTGATCAAAAACGGTTTTTCAGGTCAAGTGACCCGCAAAAAACTAGGAAAATTGGCACACATTGAAGGCTCATATTGATGTGCATTTGATTAAACAAAAGTGTGATCGAAATTTAACCCCACTTGTGTGAAAGTTTTGGGTCTGTTCCTTCAACAATAGGACGCCACTGGATGGCTAGTTCGAGGGTTATTTAACAGATTTTATCTAGGAAATGGAAAGATTGGGAGATTTGCTATAAACTCCTCGGGAGGAAAATAAGATCCCACGATTTTGAAGCCTGAGCGATTTTTCATTCATCTACTTACGGTTGCCACTGCCAATCCATGTGATTCCGCCTCGCCAAAAAAGGGCAACCCAGACTCCAGTCGCGTTTCACACCCAAAATAGATGAAAGTTGCGTTGACGCGCTTTCAGGCATTGAGATTGCAGCAAATGTCAGCACGCAAAATTAAACATCTCACTCATGATAAAGCCATTCTACCACCTTGCTTGCGTGTATCAGATACGTGACACAATTACACTTGCTGTAAAAGTCATGACACGTTCTGTAAGATTTAATCAATTTGTAAATTCGTTTCGCTATTTAAAAAGTTCCGCAAGATCGAGTTACCATCTTCTTGAGATTTCACAGTTTTCTTCATTTTCAGCAGTAAATGCTTAAGATACATGACTTTTAAAAGCGGGAATAGCTACGTCTAAAGTAAGTGATCTTGATTCAAAACATTTGCACAAGTAGGTTGAAACCCCAAATTTTATGCGCGGAATTGTAAGTCAGAAACTCTATTTATACTTTTAATTGGCATCAAGAAGCTCAACCTACACCTGGAAGTAAATAATCGTAGGCAAACCCATGAAGATTGACGGCCTTTTATTACCGACCATCACACAGTAACAACAGCACCGTTTGATTGTGTGGAAATCACGCAGGGGAACCGGGTCAAGCTGTGGAGCTTGCATTTCTTCCATGCCGAGCACGCGTGATAGTCGGCGTGATGCGCCATTTTTTAAATCTACCCAACACAGAATACCATACACAGCTCCCAGCATCTCGAACAGACACTGCGTCAACTGCGAAGCTCATTTGCCAACGTTTTCAGTGCGAATTTGCCTCCTCCCACACGGTTTCGGTTGTTTCCTCTCATTCACTCACTCACTCACTCAAGGGTGCTAGTCGCAAAGGCCTCTAAAAAAAATGAAGGAGTAAACTAAAATCACGCATAACGGAAAAACATTTGTACAAGTCTGTGACATTCTGTAAAAATATTTTATTTTAAAAAATCAACCTAATTACGTTGCCTCAATTAATTTTAATTTTGTACTGATAAACATTTGTAACACAATCTTAAGTCGACACCATTCAACCAAAAATAAAAATAGATTCGCGTGCCCCTTAAAGACCGGCCTGGAGTAACATCTCAACAGGTTGTAGAACGTGTCTACCAATCACGAGGGCTTGAGGATACGATCAGGCATTGCTTTTTCAGGGTGATTGCGCTTTCTTTTCAAATGAATTGCAAAGTATTATCGGCACTCGCTTTTAGTAAACCACGGCAATGAAACTTTGATTTGGTAGCTGCGATATGCAGATGGAATCTCGATTCTTGATTGCAAAGTGTAGCAAAACCCAAATTGTCACATGTATCCAATATGATGACAAGAAATATCATTTTCAAGGTAAATGTCGGTAGGATTGGAATAATCTCATAGTTATTTTGCCTTTGACACTTTGTATATTGGTATATCGTTGCTTTACTCTTTCTCTGTGAATCGCTAGGGTTCGGACCCTTAAAATGAGGTGTTGCATATGTTTTGGAATGGCGGAAACTGTTGCACCTTGTCGAGAAGCTGGTTCCAGTTAATTATGAAATCTGTTGTGCAACTGGGCTTTGGAAGTTGCAAAACAAATTCTATAAATACTAACAATAAGCAAACAGGTGAATAGAGCTACTGGCTTCTTTGCATTGAACAAGTATTACGGGCTTGGAGAACATCTATAGTGAAGAAAAGGATAGTGGTTATTTGAGCACCCAAAAGCATCTACTTGAATCACAGAATATTGCCTCTTTCCATTTTTAAAGTACTTTGGGTGTGAGCTCTGCACTTGGTAAACCCACTGAAAACTTGGGCCTCATTTTTAGTCGAAGTAAAATGCAATAAGGCTCAGTCCTAGTTTCTGTATAGGATTTGAAAATTTCCTGCTAATTTGACCGCAGATAAATGGCGTATACATGCATCAATACGCATGCAGGGAGTGGATGCACATTGTCATTCACTGGGTGAGGTAGTTTGACATGAAAATATCGGCTGTTTCCAATCAGATAACTGCATTTACTCCACGGATAGACAATACTACTGTAAATAAAACTTTTCGAGTATTTCAAAAAACCATTTATCTATCACCTCACGAATTCTAGCCGGACCTGTATGGTCTGCTTCTTCAAATTTCACAATAAACTTCCATTGTGTGCCCACGAATTTAAATGACCTGGTAAAATGTAGAACTACCGGAGCTTTGATGCTGAGTGTATTTTGCGGTATGTTGTACTGCCAAACCATTAAACCTTTTGAAGTCTATAGTTTTCAAAATGCTGCGAAATTTGTGCAAACCTCATAATTAATGCTGCAATCTAAAAGGTAACCACCCAACGATGGAAAACTGATGTGCTCCATACTCAGAACTAACTTTCAATTCAGTTTGTGGTTTCATGAAAACAGACACTGAGGATGAAAGATGGCTGAGAAATTTTTACTCCCAGCCAGCGTGACTCCTGTTCATGATTGACTTTCAGAGTATCTGTGCGCATGTCAACAACAAAAAAATGTTGACACGAATTAAGCTGCCTCCCAAAACGGGTGGCATATGACAAAAAGCGATCTGATTGTTTCCAATCAAGAAGAGGATTTCATTCTCCCCCTTTTTTGCTTTGCAAAAAAAGAGAGTGCGATTTCGAACCAAGTCAAAAAACTCATTTTTATACTTTGTGCATTTCCGTCAGTCCGGCCATATGTTAATGGACGTAAGCCGTCTTTCCTCACGGACTCATCTTTGGGTGCTCAGTTGACAAAGAGATAGTTCTACTTTATGATGATTGATCGGTCAAGAGAATAAACAGAGGAGAGACGGCCCTGACACGCACTGGACAGGCTTGATTCGCGTGATACCAGCTTGGAAACACCCAAAACCATGTGAGTGTACTTTTGACTCCTTTAATCTACTACACACACACTATCACGCTCGTGTGCGTACGGTCCGACGGCGGTATGACTTTGATCTGCCACTTTTTAACTGAACTTTTTGCACTTTTGTTTGGCTGATGTCTCCCAAGGTATTGTGATCTAGTTTGTCCCTGTTTTAAGTTTGCAGTGAATGTAGCACGCACAAGTAGGCGGTTTCCCGCAAGCAGACCCTGATTCTCGTAGTACAGAATATGGATACGTCTTCTGTAAATCTGATGCCAGTTGTGATGTTGTAGCAGTATTAGAAGCTAAATGAAGCATTTACGCAGTGCTTAAATGCTTCTATTAATTTGTATCCACCTCTTGCACTTGTTACAAACTTGAGGCCAATAGTGCAGTATCTGAACCCAAAAAACCACAGAAAATCCAGGACGGAGTGAGAAGGATATTTTCCTTGCTGTACAGGTAAAGTACACAATAAAATATTTGATGAATATTTACAACTTTCAACGTTAACATTCCAACGCTTTGTCGTCACATGCAGGCTTTTATGTGGGACTTTCATTCAAGGTCACGTGTAGCGTCCATTGTCGCACCCCTTGGCCCTCATTTTAATCAAATTACGATTTCATTAGTGATTAGTCGAGTTTCATGACCCCACGCACTTACCTGGCTTGAGAGAATTTTTAGCTCTAGTGAACCCCTGGGAATACTTAGCTGAAATGAGTGCAGTGGTGACCGCAAGTGAAAATGATTATTGTCAGGATGTTTTGCTCCTGCGTGGCCAGTTGCGTACACGAATGAACTCTTTATGTTAATCCCAATGGTGGTGGGGCACCGCAGGAATATTGTGTAGCCTGTCTTGGAAGGATGGAAGTCGAGTCGATTCCTTAGGAAAGTAACGTGAATTGCAACAAAGTCCGCTCCCAGAACTGAGATGATTGTGAGAAATGAGAAAATTTACATAGTTTTTGGCTTTCATAAACACTCCATGTGTGCGACTTTTCTAATTTTTAAGCAACTGAATGGAAAGCAGATGGGAATTGGCAAGGAGCATCAAGTAAGATAAAAAAGAATAGCGTTGTTACCTGGTGTAGTGAGCTCATACTTCTGTTGATTGCTTGGGTTGTACTGCTCTCAAGCTTCTCAGAAAGCGTGAGTGCAAACGATAATTGATAGTCCAAGTTTTCAAAGACTAGCAAATGTGCTTACTGGTGTCTGGACTTATGACCAGAGGAGTACGCATTCGGTTGTCGGATGATTAGGCATTGAATGCAATCCAGAATGTTGAATATGCTTCAAGAATGGAGAGGCCAGGATGCCTGCTTCGTTGTTTTTCCCTGATGACTGTCAGTTGCCTTTGACCTCGCATATGGAGGATTGAAAGTTTGGAAGGTTGAAGCCGAGAGAGAGCTGATAATTGTGGGTGAAGGGATAGTGTCGTAACTGCAATTGCGATCGAAATATTTTGACAAGACGCCGTTTCCTACATCTCAAGTGATGGCGTGCTCTTTCAAGGATCGACGAAAGGAATTGACAAGTGTTCTCCACTCGGGATAATTTTGCAGCATATCGAGTGTGTACAAGTACTTCAGGACACACTAAAAATAAAAAATCGAGCCTTTGTTTAAAAATCCCATTCGTCGCTACTCAACCCACTTAAAATCGACATTTGTAATAACCGCACCTTGATATTGAAAAACAACAAACGCCCATTTAGCCCAAACACCATATTCGACAGTCAAGGGCATTGGCAAATCGAGTACCCTGCTGCTAACGGAGAGCTGAATCATATATCACAGGGCACACCCTATCAATGAACCAAAGCGAAAAGCTGTGCCGCATACTCTGCATGGGATGACAAGACCGTGGCAGTAGCATTATCGAACGAGTAGTTTAAAATTCTAGTGTTTTCAAGTTAATTTTTAGAACGCAAAAGGCGTCCTCTTCAAGTAACAGCGAGCCCACAACCTAAGCATGACGTTACTGGATGTTGAACATGAAATTTAACTGAAAAACGCGCTCCTTTGGTAGCTTTCCAACCCAATAGTTGACACCTTGAGTCTATCCCAAGGAAAAGCACAGGGGGAACTGTGACAATCTTTTATTTAGAATTCACGAAAGTGAAGAGGCACACAAGCGAGAATCATGCTGAAAATTTACACGATCTTGTTAATTGTACAGCTCCTTTTTACAGGATAATCGCAATCATTACCTAATACCAGCTTTAAAGCGAAAATCGTTTAACTCATCTTCATCGGCGTCATCACTGTCACTGTCATCTTCCTTTTCTGATTTGATAGAAGCACCCTCGGGTTCCGCAGCTTTCCTCTTTGATATACTGGCTTCCTTTCGCATCTCTAGTTCACGAAACTTCTCCCACATAGAACTGAAAGGCATCGTGAATGTAACCAAAATTCGGCGTATTCTGTGACAGCATGCACTGACTAAGCCATGCTACTTATCCTAATTAGTAGCAGTGCGATTCCAATAATTACGGCCTAATTCTGCAGTAAGCCCTCTGGTTAAACTACACCCAAAATCCACAAGACGATCAAACACAAGATAAATAATTCACAAAAAAGAGTAAGGATTAAACTTGGTACCAAGGTTTGGGACTCCAGAGAGTAAGAATAAGGAAAATATTAACGAAACAGACCACAAATAGCACCAGACTCATATATACTTAAAATTTGGTAATGAAATGGCAACAGCTGTATTACAAAAAGCCGCACCCCAGCAAATGGAAGGTTCAAGTGATGAATGCAAAAAAATTTGATTGTTCCAATCACAACTACTAAGGTACGAAAAGTGTCGCGATGAAAGGCCTAGCACTGTGGTCAAAATTCGAAGCATTTTTCTTCAGTATGAAAAGTATAGGCTCTAACGGCTGAGAAACCTGCGAAATACTCCGGAAAAATAAAAATTTGGAATGACAATGACAGTTTAATTTCAACAAGGTACTCCTAGAGGTTAGTAAGAATTCAAATAAAGAACAACTTTAAGGATGCTTAAATCATAAAAAAATAAAGCAGCTGACAAGTAAGCAAGAGTACAAATTGCTAACACATATTAGCAAAAATAATAAAATTTATATTTAAACAAGTTAACTTCTAGTGGCCAAATCCCCATAGATATAATCAGCCGTTCTAGAGGACATCAGCTAAAAATTCATATTTAACAACTGCTAAGTTGTGAAGGTAATCAGAGGGAAAAAGTGCTACAATTTGAACAAGTTCAGGGAACACGGGTAATATGAAACGAAAGTTAACATAGTCATCAAAGACAGAATCACACAAAGTGATATCCGTCATTAAGCATTTGGCAATAGATGGCTTTTCAAATCTTCAAATAACTTGCAAAATTTCGCCAGCTATCGAGAAGCACACATAGCAAAGAACAGGATATCTGTGCAAATAATTTGCGCAAGACAACAGAGAATTAGATAAACGATCACAATCTTTGATAAGTAAGGATCTAATGGTTATACCGAGGCAAAACTCACATCTGCTTATCAACCTCTGCCAAATTCCTTGCAACAACCATCTCTTCATTGTCTTTTTCAAGAATTTGCTCCGACTCCTACCAAGCAACACAAGCAACTAGTAAATACGCTTAATAACAATTCGAATTGTGAATGGTAAAAAACAAACCTGGCTCAAGGTGCCCATTTCCTTCCTAAAGATCTCCATTTCGACATCCATTTTATCTTTGAAAGGCACGTTCCTAACCTCAGCGTCCCTGCGCGCATCGTCAAAAAATCCTTCTGGTAATAGACAACTCTGTACCTCTACTTCCTCCTTGGCTGCCGATGGAGAAGGATTGGGAACCACAGGCGTGGAATCTTCTTCCTTCTTACGCTCCAAGACTCCGAATTGCGGTTCTACTACCTCCAATTTGGGTTGCTACAATTCCTGCAAATGATCACGGTTTATGAAAACGGAAACAACTTTTGCTGACGGTGCGCTGTCTTTCACCTGAGTATGAATGCGCTTAAGGGAATCGGTGCCACGGATGGCATTCTAGACAGCGATGAAGAGTAAACGACAATCCTACGTCTTTGTGGGTTTTGCTTAAAACATGGGCTTTCCACGTTATTTCTGACTTAATCGAAATGCCACAAACGATACACGAAATCTTTCCATATGAGTTATACCTTATTTGTTAACTCGTTTATCATGCGCTTACTTAATGTGGGGATGATCGATACGTTTATTCCCGCTCTTAGATGCTCTCAACAGCGACCTAGCGTCCATTGGTCAGCTTGATAAATCGAATGCACAATCACGGCGGTGAATAATTAAAACAAGGTAGGATTTCAATTGGCGAAATTTGTTAGACAGACTACTTGAATGGTTTAAAAAAGCTTTGCTTAATTCAGATTTTGTATTGCATAATTTTTAGTTGTTAAATTATCTATATATAGGAAAGTTTTGATCTTTTTTGCCTATTTTTAGTTCCTTTTAGTGTTTTTTAACAATGAGAACCCACACATTGTGCTGCTAGTCATCACAACCACGTGTGAGAGCCTCCACAACCGACACTAGAGATAAACCAACCAAAATGATCCAAGAGCTAAAAGCACGGACATAGTCCACGTGAGCGCCCAGCAAACAGACCAAGGAAGACAGGCAACCGCTCGAAAGTAGTATATTGACGGAGTCGACATGCAATCAAAAAGAGGCTATCAAAGTTGAACGAGAATTGTCTGGTAAGAGAAGCCGTCTGTCCCAGCAGACATTACAAAACCAACTTAAAAGAATCCTTTGGAGGAAATACTAGTTTAGTTCAAGTTCCACGTCCTCACGCAAGCATCATGGCCCGTGCTGATAAGCTCGTTGCTCGATTTCCACACCAACGCTGTGATCAAATTGCCCGGATGAGCATCTACACATGAGACGGCAGATGGGCGAATCATATCATAAACATGGAATAAAGAGCGCAATTATGTAAAGATATTTAATTGTGGCACTGGACATTTCAGAAGCTGTTCTAATTGACCGCAGTTACGGTACAGACCAGTCTAACCAACTTAAACCATTAAAATAGCAAAAAATCTGTCTATTGGTAAGAGAGAGGCTCAGCCTAAAATTGGACTAAAATAGGGCTGAAACTACACAAAACGTACTGCGGACTTCGCAGACCTTGGAGGAGGCAGTGGGACTGAAGACCATGATGGCGCAGTCGAGTCCACCAGTGGCGAAGTGCTGTCCGTCTGGCGTCCAAGCCACACAAGTTACGCGAGCCGCATGCTCACGCCAGTCCCTGATCTGTGTTAGTTTTGGATTGCCTTCAGTCATGGCTTCGACCTGAGGAGAAGACGGAAACATCAGCAGTGGCGAAAGCTGCTAAACACCCAAGCTATACTGGTGGTTCCACTCTTACTACATCAAAGTTACTATAAAACTTCGTTCATGTTTCATGCGGTACAAGGGTGATTTTTAGAATTTACTTCATGAGCACTTAGGATAGACATTCCTAGCATTGAAACAGTCAAACCTTGTTAAGTGAATATGATGAGTTAAGTGCAATCGGACTGCCTCTGAAGATGATAGGGCTTATGGATCAGGGGGCCAAGGCACGAAGGGAAACTAACTGTGCTCAAATTGAAACGGGAGAAGGCGAAATCTTTCGAAGATTCCAGTTGCTACGCTATCGCCTCCACGGAAGATTCGCGTAGCGCTGTGTTCTCATTTACCATCTTAGTAGGGTGGCATTTGGGGCTACGCGTTCTGGGCCAGTTTGAACATCCCAAGATAATAAATTCTGTACTCCCATGAAAATGCAAGACCTAATCCAAGGCGCATGCATATAAATCTTATCGGATCGCTCATTTAACATCAATGTGGTCGTACTACCTCGGAAAAAAGGTAAATTTGGTAAGCTTGCGAAAAAGAGACAAACCGATCTCTTCTCTACTCGTCTCAAATATGAGCATTGTGGGCAACTATCCAAATCTTTGGGAGGAGAAGATGACGAACCCAAAAATTATTCAAATTCTAGATGGTGTGGGACCTATATCTTTCACAACAGCATTATTTGGCACCTTCAGGTGGTTAAAAATGCAACTGAAATGCAGACCTTTGTGACAAAGGCCACTTTTGATGCAGAAACAATCGGTGCACCTCATTATTCTAACAGACTTCGAGAAAATGTGAAGAGTAAGATGATAGAACTTTTTTCCGGGTTGGAAGTGGTAAGGTCAAAGTCCAACGATTTGCGACGACAGTAAAAATGGATGGTGATCGATGAGCGCACGAAAAGCCGTCAACCTAAGGTAAGATACAGGGAAACGCTATTGAGGTTACGAAAACTTTCACATCAAACATTTGGCGCAAGCCACACAACATACCCATGCTGATATATGGATAAAATCTACAGAGGTGATGAAGCTAGAATTTAGCTTATCATTCGAGAATACATAAACGATGCTACGAAAGCATCCCATATTTGTTATAATAGTGGAGATAACTAAGAAAACTGATAAACTAATAGAGTTTCAAAGTTGTCTCCTCGGAATCGACTTTGTGGAAATGCAAGGTGCTAAGTTTTAATCCAAAGTCCTTTTTTTCACGACCGAAGTAGCAACGGATTAATTGGAGAGGCAGTGAATAAGACGTCTAAATGGGATCAAAATAGCGCATTATAGGATTCAGTTATACAAGGACACAGGACCAATGAGCATAGACCGAGACTACAAAACCCCAATAACAAGATCTACAGATTGCGAGTGCATAGGCTTGCAATGAATAAAACAGAGATTTCACAGAGTTTGCTGGACGTTGTGACACGACTTGACTACGATACGTTAGTTCGCGAAAAATTTGCTTCAATTACAGAAATTATGCAGCGGCCCAAATGAGAACCGTTGAAGCGTCCTACAAAGGCTCATTGTGTTAATACAAGTAACGATAAAAAACTTGCGCTTAACTTGGTGAAAGAACACAAGGAAATTAGGCAAAAAGGAATGCCAAGATTTTAACTCAAAAAACGGTCTTTCAGTTCCCGCATGACTTCTTTAAATCTATTACTATTTGTTTACTTAAAACAGACAAGATGCTACTGGCGCAAATGCATAGAATTGACAAGGTGAGGCTGGCAAGAGTAATGAGATTGACATCGTCCATAAGTGACGTTAACGTTCTTTATTATTCACTGCCTCAGGGCAGCTACGGAAAGGTGACAGTTAAACAAACAAGTGGATGACAAAGCTTCAGTATAAATGGCTCTGTCAAAGGGAGGGCAATTTTCGGTTTTAAAAATACTTAACCGCAAGCACTTTCATTGAGCTAGACGGAAGATTAAAGATGGTAATGTCAAACATTTGCAAATACCCTCTCTGCTTAAATTGATGATAGGAATCAAGGGTACGCAGAGCATAACACCGAACGGCGAATAGCAAAATATTAAAAATTCTAAGAATTTAGCTTAGAAACAGCGAAGTCTATAAACATATCTACTCTCCATGGATAAAACAGTAGGTTAATGGCAAGTGTTACCAAAAATCAATCACTTATTGGGACTTTTTAGCCAAAAATATGAGACAGAATATCTAAGACACAAAAGGTTATGCCAGACGCCATTTCAAGATTAAGGGCATATAATCTGGTAATCTATAGCAAAAGCTAAAAAAGTCCTTCAAGTAAAGCTAGAGAATTCGGAAATGTGACGAACCAAATTCAGGAAAAAACATTTGCAAAAGCATATGCATTCTCATCTAAACAAGGCTGTAAAAAGGGCAGAGGCTCTGAAGAAGACAAATGTTCGAGCATTTATGACTTCAAGGTCCACACAAACGCCTTCTCAAAGTCTACATTGTGTTGTGCGAATAGAGCCCCACTCGGTGGTGAGTTTAACAGCTTCTTAGGAATGGCTTACTCTTCCCACATCTCGTCTAGTGGCCTACACAACAACTGCTCATTCGCGCTACGTTCAAAAGCCAAATACATTTGCTTAGTTGATAAGTTATGAATGATGTGAAAGGAAAAAGAACCAAACATCTTTAAAAAATTGAGCTAATATGCCATGACCTGGGAATTTGAAGAGTCAGTTGCTTCCTTTAAGCGCAGATTGCATGGAGTAAAGCGGATTACAAAACACTTGACATGCTTGAGTGACACGGTAAAGGGCTCACCTTATATAAACGTAAGTACCGATCGGCGTCGCCCACAGCGAGGTAGACGCCATCGGGGGAGAAGGCCATAGCGGTGCATTCGCCGGTCACCTTTTCTCCTCCTGTCGACGCCTTCAGGGTCCTCCCATCCTCCGAAACCACAAATAGTTCCACGCATCCGTCCTAGTAAGCGTATAACTTCTTGTTCCAATACTCAGAGATACATAAAAGCATTCAACATGCTTTGTCTACTTAAGCAAACCAAGGAACAGTGGTAAATGTGCGAAAGCCTAACCGATTTTGCTGTTCTAACGACGCAAAAGTATGGTTCTTAGCGAATCACAAAAAAATGGCGAAGTAAACCCCAATCACAGCAATCTTTCATACTACTTAGCTGCAATATTTGGAATGGGTAAAGTGGATATTCATTTCGCGTTGAAATGCAGGATTCAGTGAAAAGGAAATTTCTCAAACCAAAAAACCGATTTGAATGAGCTTAATTTTCACTTAAATACACATATTAGCAGGATAGAGAGCACCGAAACGCCCCCTTTAAAGACCACATAAATCTTCACGTGAAACCGATGCGCATCGGAAGATGGATGCAAATCTTACGTTCTTGAGCTTCAAGTTAATTGCGAATTCCCATCCTCTCCTCAGTAGCCCAGAAGCCTAGTTCTGAATGAGACGATGTAATAAAACGCACTAACGACGAGCCCCTTAAGTCACAACTGGGAAGTTATTAAATTACTACCTGTTCCATCGTCTAAGACCTCCCGAAAACCTGATTTTAGCGGAACACAAATCAGTAGAACAAAGGAGGGTACTCCGTATTGCTAGAAAATATACCAAATGGCATCGGCTGAACATGTTTGCCAACAATGGCGTGCTTGGAGTGGAATGGTATTATACCTGATATTATGTCTGATGTTTAGCAAGTTTTTCAAGCTACTAGTAAAAAATAATAAAGTGAGGAAAATTGCGTTACCCCACCCTAACAACAATGGAAGAAAGTACCACAAACGCCTTATTCGGATCGCATGTACACAAGTCAGATGCGGCATCCACACGCGCGTGGACGTCCAACAGCCCTCAGTATGCTAGTGGCCGTTGCTGTTTCAACGGCTTTTGGCATACACACCTTTACCTTCTGCCTTTGAAATTCTCTTTTTGATTTTGCAGATAGGCGCGTCATTTGTTTCGTTTCATGAATGGATTATTCATCATGCATCAAAAAACCATACAGCCAAGACACGATGTAAAAAACACGGGTAAGAGGAACAGGTGGAATCCCAACAATACAAACGAGTCTATGAGGGTGAAATAGGTGCTAAAAGCTTTAATATTTCCACAAATTTCACTAATAGAAGGAAGAAGCAGACACGAATCTAAGAGGTATTAACGGCGTGGCCACTAAAGAGCAGGGGTAAATGATGATAGCAAATACTGCATTCTACCACGTTATCTCCAAATCGCAAGACCGTGGGAATGGATGAGAAGTGATCTGGATTGGTTTATTTGCCGGAAACAATTGTGCTTTCACCGCTGAGGTCAGGTTACTTGTTGCAACAGCAAACTCAAGTGCATTAGTTACCACTGCAACGATCAATAATCCACTTATAAACCAACAAACAGTACCGGAACTGTAATTGACCTTATTCAAAGGCCAAAACCAAAACATTTCTCATACTGCTCTTCAAACTGAAAGAAAAATGCAATAAGCAATTCTTATGCTAAATAAGTGACACCAAAATTTTCATACACTCCGGGGAAAAGGTTGGATAAAAATACTAAAAAGAGCTGACGTGCTAATGGTAACGACTGGTGCAATCTCTAGGTTGTTTTCTGAACTGGGACTCGCAACAGGAAGGCTTCATTCCACTCATTTCATACCCTGGGAAATGGCCAGCGGATGGACGTAGTCCACTTGTACTTTTAGAGGGACAGGAGGGGCATGCGAATGGGTAAAATGAACGCACCGCTGCACGGGCTAATTAAGTATCATCAGTGAAAAAGACGACACCCATGACAGGGAATCAAACGTTTAAGTTTCGTTGTATCAGTCATGCAGTTGAGGAATATGATGATGAACGACAACAGAACTTTATTATAAATATAGAGAAAAGAATGATTCAATTAGTTTATGAGTTGGAATTATTTCATAATTCAGATGTTTGTATTCACTATTTACCTAAGTGAATAATTCCGCTAATTTGCCAGCTGAATTCTTTTTACCGCGTCTCCGCATTTTTGAGAGAGACCTTTTTCCTGCAATGCCAGGTGCCACCATTGCATAAGTTGCATAACACAAACTAACGTCTTCAGCTGACAAGAGGAGCTGGCAAGTGAGTGTATTTAGCAAAAGGCGACCGACATACTTATGGCGACGTCAACATACTTGCTGCAGAAATACACACCGCCATTAGCTGCATCAGTACCCATATAAGGCGAAACTCTTAAACGCCCCCTTGAGCCTCAAACGAAATTTGCGGAGATTAAACGACCCACAGGTCAGACCATTGGCTTGTGCGTTTATAGTAAGGGATAATGGTAGTACACACAGACGGATGCATGTGAGGCTACCTACCGCCTTGCCAACAGCTATCAGACCCCCATCCGCAGTTATGCATCCAGCGGTGGCATCGGGACTGATTTCAAGGCATGCTAGAGGCGACGTAGATGCTTCCTCGGCAGCCAATGAGAAAGTGTAGAGATTCTTCATGCAGATGACGACAGCCAGTTTCTTGCTGGCTGCCAGACAAAGGCCACGTGGTTGAGAGGACACTTTTAAGGATTGCCTGAGTCGAAAAAAACATTGAGAATGTGCAAACGATGTAATTTGATGCGAAAAAGAACGTGAGAACACCTCATCATGATGCACAGAAAAGAAAGATGGAAACGCTAAAACTTACCAAATAATTGTAGGAAAAGTACAAAAAAACAAAAAGACAAGCAAAGAATGTACAAATGCTAAATAAATAAGCTCAAGAGTCGATCCTCATGACGAAAGCACCGGTAGGATAGTTAACCTTTCTTTTGAAATGACGCATTTACACATAAGGTCAGGTAATTCAGTGGACTGAAGTGAATGACAAAATGATAAATACTAGAAAACAAAAACAGGAATTTAGAGTAAATCCCAGAGGAAATCGCAAACATTTTCATCCCGAAGGGAGGAGGGCAATTACCCACTGTAAGAACTCCTTTTCATGCTCTGAAATCAACGTCAAACTTAATAAACATGCTGTTAAAAAAATAAAACATCTCCTTTCAGTAATAATAAACTCAAGATATGTGGTTAAGTTTGTTCTTTTTCCATTTAATGCCCATTTATGGGTAGTAAATTAGGAAGGTAAATAAGACTACAATGGACATAGCAAATACCACACGACCGACCACAGCCATATTTGGAGCAAGGAAGTGATTGGTTAAGTGTTAGCCAATGGAAAGAGGAGGAAAATGCAATAAGAACTCGTGAGCTCCAAAAAAATCATGCTTAGACAAATTCAAAGCCACTTTTAAAGTCAGGAAATCACACACAAACACACAATAAAACAATTGTAGAGGCTGAAGTCAATAAGAAAACCCACTCGTAGGCGCGGTTGGAGAGCGAGCTAAAAACAACACGATCATCAACACCAGCAGAGAGGACACGATCATCGCAAGTAACTACACCATGGATGGCCGATTTGTGAGCTTCCTTCCCTTCAAAGGGCTCAGCCAAACCTGTCGTTAGGTTCCAGCGAACCATGAGACCATCGTACGATGCAGTGATGAGGTGCTCGCTTGTAGTGGAGTAGCAAGCGCGCTGGATGGGACGGGAGTGACCAAACATCGTACCCGCTGGAGCCTCCAAGCTGGAACAGTCATCAGCAACTTTGAAGTAGGTCATAGCCCCACCCAAACTGAGAGAGACGATCGTGCCTACAGTCCAGACACAGCCCAGCTAAAAGGAAGCAGTGGTACATTGGAAATGGGGCCTCGGAGAGAAGTAGCAGAATTGTAAATGCTCCCGACCTGCATATTGTCTAAATTATCCTCGAAAGCGTATTCGTGGAGAAGTTCGTAGGGTTTCTCTGCACTCCAGAGTTTGATTTTCTTGTCAGCAGACACGGAAATGAGTCGCGCACCAGAGGGAGAGAAATCCAGTCCGTAGATACCTCCCTTGTGAGCGGGCGATCCCAACTCACAAATGCGGTCACCAGAACTGGCATCATAGACAAATATCTACAACGTTTTAGTAAATTGAGGACAAAAAAATGCATGTACCTTTCCGTCTGAACCTCCTGTCGCAAATATGTCACCCTTTGGAGAAAACTTGCAGCACTGAACGAAGTTGGTGTGGTCCTGTAGGAAACACATGCACAAAACCCCATAAAAAGCGCATTCTACAAACAGTGATCAGCACCCATACGTGCATGCACGAAGGTACTAGCAGGCGAAAAATTACGAAGTTTATGACGTTCCAGTAGACGAGAAGATGGCGAATAATGACGAAACCAAAGATACACAGCAATGCTAGTGGATAAATATTCTTATTAAAAATAGAGCTACCTGCGAAATACAAACAGAGACTGTACAAAGAAAATGAAGGGAAAGCACTACCTTCAAGCTCCTCACAAACTTGAAAGGAGGCCCCTCAAAGAAGCAGGCAGTGAAATCTTCACTGCCAGTAACCAAGCGGAAGGGCCGAGTAGGTTTAAAGTCGATGGAATTGATAACTTTTGACATTCCGATAACTTCGCCAACTTCAGTGCCCATTTCTGCGTTGATTACCTTACCAAACCTTAAAAGAGTGTATAAAGGCACGAGATTTACTTCTCGCCACCCGCGCCACCCACTGCTATTCGCTGATTATCGCTCGACCAGCAAACATCATTGATGCTGGCTAAAACAGGGAATTCATTCTTAAGTATATGCTCCTTCTGCGTTGTATCCCAAATATGAAGCTTTCCCGATTTGTCTAAAGTAGGAGCACTTATTTTTTAGAGAGACCTGCCTCCCGACGCTACGTAAAACCCGCTGGGGGAGTACTTAGCACATTGGACGTCAAAACTATGACCTGTATACATGTCGTTGTCCATTTTGGACTAAAAGTAGTCAAACTAGAAAACATACGGATAGATCGCGAATAATGACATTCTTCTTATTTGGATAGACGATAAAACCTCCTTTGGGATGAGCTCCAATTATCACATGCTTGCCTCGCTCAACGTATGGAACGGCAGGATATAGTTTGTCTAAATGGTAGAGTTTGGCACCATTTAAAGCATACTAAAATTTAAAGGCATATCCGTGACTATAATAGACAAGATATCAAATTCCAACTAATTTTCCTAATCAACCTTCAGGAAATTAAAGCAGGAGAAAGCGCCTAAACGTTTGAAAAAGTAAAATTTACACGACAAGTTTAAACAAGCAAACTTTTAAATCTTCATGCTACATTCCTTAATCAAACAGTTTTTTAAATAAATATTGCGAATTTTTTAAAAATTGTCCTCTAAATTGTGATATATACTTGTGAAAAGACTTGTGGTAAGCATTTCTTAGCTAATGCCCATTCGTTCATGTCTTGTGTTTCAGGGGTAAGAAAAGCCCTGTTTTACCAGTAAATGGTCTGTTTCTTTGGGTGTTAGAGTATCAAAATTTGTATACTAGTATTTAAGGGTCTGTTTTCTTCATTTTTAATTGTTGTTTTTTGGTATTTAACTTTAAAACGTAGGCCCTATTCCATTATACAGCCCTTGAGCCATGCCAAACATTAATTTTGAATATCCTAACTGCAGTTGGGGCACCATTTTACAGTTGTTGCCTTCCGTTGAAATTGTGGCGTCACAGAAACATTGATAAAAACACATTACCATGAAACGCAAAAATTGTAACTTGTTAGGATAACTCGGAAGCCATGCCGAAGGGCAGAATTGCATCACGGTAAACCGGAATTGATGTATAGGTAGGTATATAGCCAAACTAGATAGAAAATAACGGGGTAACTAATGGGTTATTTGCACTTTTGTTCTGACTGCTCTATTTAGGTTGCGTGTTTTGAATTCCCCTTCAGAGCGAAGGGCGCTTTTACTGTTTTAACTACTGGAAATTGTAAATAGCCAGTAAGGATGACGTAATAATTTCGACCGGTTTACAAGGCCCTGTTTTAACATTGCAATGCTAGGCAGTTTGGTTTTTATTGGTCTACAATACTTGTAACTAGAGTCTGGTTCTTTTCACGTTTGTCCCTTTGCCACAGTAGGTGAACTTTGCGAATAATGCATTAAAGTGGACAAGATTTCGAACTAACGTTTTTAACACTTTTTCAATCAAGTATCTAAGAGACCTTTTTAAACCTTCCGCGGGAGTATTCAATGTGCATAAGGCATCGGGAGCTCTCTTTCATTTTAGAAAGGAAGAGGGTTTTGGCTAGCCTGTATAACTCCTACGAGGACACGATGTTCGTTACTGGGATAACTCCTGTCCACGTTGTTTGATTTACCGATAATGTGTGTACAACCCTAACAGAATCTTTACTGCCAATTGAACTATTCCCCCGTTAGCAGCCTCAAAATAAGTTCTTGTTCTTCCTTACAAGTAATTGGAAGAACCTCGAGCGTTTCCAAACAGCATGGTAAACAAGTTTGCAATACGGTTAGCTGTCGTTCAGTCAACTGCATATGACTTTCAGGTAGAGTAGCTGTAGACCTTTTCAAAACGCTTACATAACACCGATGGAAACTCACTGTAAATATTTTGACCGGGCTGTCTTGCGACACCATCCCTCCACATTTGCGGTATACGATGTCCGAATTAAGTTAGGGAGTGGGGAGTCACGCTGTTTTTATTTCAAATAAGTTTGCTAAATCTAAGCTGTAAGAGTATTAAACGGAAATTTTAGATCTATATTGCTTCATCGCAGAAAAGTTACGCTGCCCTTCACCGAAAATAAAGTTCTTAAAAAGCAAGTGCTGAGGAAAATTTCTGTCAAAGGTAGGATTATAGAACTTTTGCGCTATCACATAGTCTACTGCCTCGAAACTCCAAATAAATCCCCCGGTTTTAGAAGCAAATCTTTGATTTTAATGCTACACACGGATTAGATAAACCGTCGAAAGTTTAAGGTTCCAAGGCTGCAGTGCCACCTTGGTCGAAATCGAAGTCGAAATGAGGGAATCGGAGATCTCTAAGTCTGGAGCGTGATTATGATAAGCTGGGAAGTAGGTGAAGGGATATTCTTTACAGATTGGTATGGAATATGTTGAAGGGGCGTCGATGTTTCCCTCAGGTGGGCCGTTCATGGACACCGCGACCACCGATGGCAGCGAATATCGTCCAGGTGGGCGCAGCATGAAACACCTCAGAGAGATCAGCGAAGTGCTCTGCAAAGAAGGTGCTAGGTTGGGCGAGAAGGCGACGCAGGGTGTCGGGAGCCGCCGCACAGGTTGCCAGGAGGGTGAGGGGGAATTGGCGCACCAGCCACGGTGATAAGAGAGTTGTGCCCGCCAGCAAGAAAGGCACGCCCAACGGATGATTTAGAAAGACCTCTTGGATTGTCAATATGAACTCTTTCAGGCGGCTGTCTGGATGCTCTGAAAGCAAAAATTGTTCCATCACGTATACAATTCCCAGAGATGCTTGTGTTCGTTCAGCCGATTCAATGGTAGATTAGCAGCTATTTCTCAGTGGCGCCATAATAAGTTAAGCTTTGTTTAAAAATATAGGCAAAGTAATGCCAGCATTTAAAATTCAACTACTCAGCCATCGAAACCGATTAATCATGGTTTGAATAATTCCTTTTTTGAGAAAATTTACACTAACCGTTTGCAATGCTACAAACCGTTACTACAAAATGGCATACAGATTAAATTTAAAGGAATTGAACGAATTTTGCATAATCATTTGAAATTTTAAAGTGAGTGGAGTGTCCACATACAGGCAACAATGTTAATGTTAAATCTCGGTGTGTGTTTAGCGGCTATAATTGAGCGCTACTAACATAATAGACATTGTCAAAAGCACGCAGCAACACTATTTTATGATTAGGCGTGAATTTCATAAGGAGTTTTCCGAGATTACTAACCTTTGAGTGGGCGATTGCCGAAATTATTGTTCCAAGCAAGCGTGATTGATGGCCTCTCCTTCAAAAATGCACAGGTCACTTAACAAGGTGACGTACAGCCATAACTCTGCAGAGCCAGTTTCTTTTTGCCTCTAAACTTGGACAGATGTACCCACCACCTAACTTCACCCTTTTAAATCTCTCGAGCGCAATAATTACGGGCATTTCCCTAAAGGTTATCAAAAGGACTGATTTAAAGTGTCATTTACAATAATGGTTTTGGGTTGTGTAGAGGAATGCATTTTGCATTGGCGAAGACAAAGACAATTTGAGTTATGCAAATCTTAACGTAAATTAATTTCGATTGAAGCTCAAGTATCTTGGCTTATAGTTCTTTTTAAACAAACATAGCAGACGCAAAAAAGATACGATTATGATTAACGCACGGATTGCGGCCTAAAACGATAGTTAGATAGTGTAGAAGTTTATAGAAGACTTCGTTTTTGAGTCTTAAGAATGTGCTTGCTTATTTTTAGAACAGTTCCCATTAATTAGGGGCTAAAAATCAGCCTGGCCACCTAGTTTGACAAAGCATCATGGAATAAGAATCAAAGTGGAGGATTGTCACATTTCTAATTAGGCATGAAATTGTGTAATTGCGAAACTGCAGAGGTACTTTACTAAAAATCCTGAAAAGATCGCGGCACGAGCGGTTCACAACGAGACCGTTGCGCAAGCTTGTGACTTAATGCTAAGCCCCAGCGTAATTCTAGAAGAAAGGCAGCTCTCTACTAGGATTGGCTATGCGTCAGTCAAAGTAACTGCTTGAGAGAATCAACCTTAGCCCAGTTGTCTGAGCGCGGGTGCATAGTGGAAAAAATTCACCCGCTAATAACCTATCCAACCTCGCCTCCATGGGAAAACGCCTTGATAAAAAAGCTACCAGTTGTGTAATAAAACTTTGAAGAAGTTAGACTGAGACGTATTTTTCTTTTAAGAAACACATTGACATAATTTGATTGGTAAAATCGTCATGATGGGGGCGAAGCGAATTGACGCGAAGCCAACTAGCTAAAGCTGATCGTTTACACGACAAAATCACAAAGAGGCCAAATTTAAATGACAAGTAATTAAACAAGCGAATCATTAATAAACAGTTACTGAAATTTCTCATTATGAAGCTCATGGCTTTGAAAACGCCAAAACAGATAGGACGATACGTATTTACGGCCGTTCCTCACTTTGAAAAAAGCAATCATCAAATTGGTTATTAGGTTTGGTGACAAAAGGCGACACGGGAATAAATTCGGCTGGTAGGTAAGCAAGAATGCGCCCAAATGAAATTGTGCTAGCTCATTGCGCTGCTTAGCTCAATTCCTTTAGCGGTGGACATTTTGTACCTTTTTATACTCACTTAATAGAAGGTGCATTAATAAATACCGATGTCGAGACCATTCTTTCTGCCAGTAGTGAGTCTTACAGGAGAAATGCGTTAGCCACTTAAGTTAAGGCTGAGTGACTTAATAACTTCCAACTGCCTTATTTTTTGTTCGCCTTGGTGGTGCAGATTATTTCTTTAGGTGTTTTTCTGTAGTAGTCTGAAACGGAAATATAAGTGCAACCCTCTCATTATCTAAGATTTCACTTCTCAAAAACCAGCTATTTCAATGTTTCGCTCACTTCATTTCAGGTAGTTGAAGTAAGAAAGGAAGGCAGGAAGGGAGGCATTTTCAGATCCAAGGGACGCGAACATCTCGTGAGTGAGGAGCTAAGGCTCAAGCGCATCAGTGTCATTAGACGAAAAGAACGTTCCAAACTTACTCAACTAGTTACCGTCAGATTAGTGAAGTAATTTCGGTCGGTAGCGTTAAACGGATTAACGTAAATATTTTGGTGGTCATGCAAAATTTACTTACCTTGAATTTCGGTGCGATGTATGAACCATCTCATATATTTATAAAACAAATTTATTTTTAAATAAAATTTAACCATTTATTTGTGTTTCAATAACTGAGCCGGATTAACGATACCAACACATAACAAAATCTGTAAGTCCTCCGTTCATGTTAGAGGAATGCAAATTTGAAAATGCATATATATATATGCATATATTCAGGTATCCATTTCTCATCAAACGAATTCAGTTGGCTCCTTTAGTACTGTGGATTTCGCTAAAAACGGTAAAATTTTCCACCGTACAACATTCTTAGCATTGCCATGGCAGTGGGATACTATTTCGAGTTAGAAAGACATGGTATGTCTTGCAGGTGGTAGATAAATGGTGAATCAACCTTCACACATTTCGTTTAATCCATAAAGACACCGAGGCCTTGGGCCGTCAAGACATGTACGGTGGTTATAGAGGTGTCAACTGAATTACTGCTATAATAGACGGGACACAACCTGCTCATGCAACTATGCACTTGGCTTAGCAGTAGAGTTAAGTTTATGCATCTGAAGATACCTATTTTCTTCACTGCTTCATAACATTGCAGAGAGCTAATTTGCATAGGTTTCCCCACGAACCACCATTTGTCTTCAAAAAAGCTTTGCAATCAGAAATGCTCCAAATACTATAAATGTCATTTCAATAGATCAAGCGAAGCTGCTGATACATCTTTTGAATCATAGTTACTCCAAGTTTTCGTACATAAAAGGGGAGAACCATGGCTATTGTTGAGCCACATTTAACTCCTCTAATTAAATTCATTTAGTCTTTAGGCAGCAATTCCATTTTACATCTCAAAAGCGTAGCTACATTCAGTTAACTTGGAACAAAACCGTGAAAAGATTAGGCTAACACCGACTACTCGAAAAACGTCAAGAATGAACAACGGCCTGCAACGACATCTGTCTGGCGTTTTTTAAAAAAAAAACTTAAACATGGAAGGAGTTATATTTTCTAGACTCTAAAGTGGACTGTCACTCAAGCTGTTGGCTGACGAAAGCAATATACACAGCGATGAAAACGTCACACTTTGAAGACTAAGTGAAAAGGTACTTCTTCTCAAGAACTATAGACTACATTCTCCGTACAAATTAAAAAGAACAAATGGCATATAAAGGAACAAATCTGCACATTTTGAGCACAAATTTCATTAAAAAAAGAGGTTGTATTCTTCTGAATTAGAAAATATTTGAATGGCAGCAAAATGGGGCACAACTTTGTTTAACAACTAAATGCGAAGGTTTTGTGCGCGTCGATAAAACATACGTTATTCGTTCATGAAAGTGCTGGTAAAATTATCTAACAATCAAACTCGTGGGCAAATATCGTGAGCATGTGCCATTATCAAAAAAGTAAAGCTAAAATCTGGTGGTAGGGAAAAGTAGGAAGGAGAAGGCGCTGGTGGGGGAGCGTCTGTCGGTTTTTATTAACTGGGTGGATGTCAAAGGTATAATTGCGCAATCGATGTTAAATACGTTTGGTTTGTTCAACACAGCTTAACACACACACAGCGCAGGCTAGGCGATGAACCACCCATAAGGGATGATGAAAATGGTTCCGATCTTACCAGCACTTAGCGAAGCCATCGAGTAATCATAGATGGTGGCGAGATAGCGTGGAATATAGGCGGTACCTGAAGACGGAAAACCCCAGGATAAGTAAGGAGAGCAAATAGCTTGCTTTGGTGATTGCTTTTGTTTAAAGTTCCCATAAATTATAAAGGGGCGGAAGCAATTGTACTTGGCCCGGGGAACAATAATTTTGGGAGCCTTAATTTCCATTATGAATATTTTCATTCAATAGCAATGCCAACGCTTGCCAAAGTAGATGACAATTGGGGTCACATGAATGATAAGCTAAAATCACATGGTTTTCTGGCACATCCTTAGAATACTGCACCTTAAACGATTTGTTGGTGAAACTTTCCAGTTTGAAGACAAAAATACGGCACCATGAAGAAAATTTGCTCAAATCCAATATTCCCATTACATTGTTGGAGGCATTTCTGTAGTAAAGGTCAAATACTAATGAAAAAATTGGTTCGAGATTAACATAAAGTGCTCTGTTTGTGACGTAAATTGGCGCTGAAGTGGATTACTTTGTCCATCACCTGCCAAGTCTTCACATTCCAGATCCGTAACGGAGCCCTCTTTTGCACCGTCTGCTAAACCGATAAAGTCGTCGGAAAAGCTGATATCCCTATCATCAAAAGTGGGTCTTAGAAAGGTGCATTTATTTCAGTTATTACAGAAAATTCTTGACATTAATAGTTTGGCAAAAATAAAGTAAATAGAATGGAATTTGCTTGAAATTTCCCACCAATTCGTAGAGTGCATCAAGAATTCATTTGGCTTCTGGGATTCTCACAATGATACGAAAAATTCCGGTTACTTATTTGGAAAAAAAATTGGCCAATTAAGAAAGTCGTTTGAATGAGAATAAATAAGTTCGTATACGCTGTCATTGACAAAAAAGTGAGCACAAGATATGCACAATAGGCACAGCAATGTCACGACCATTTTATGGGTAAAATCGTGAATCACCTCCAATGAAAGCTGCTACTAAGAAATTAGATTATTTAAGAAAGCTGGTAAAGGTGTTTGGTTTGCTTCAAGGTGGACTATTTAACTCACAATAGCTTGGGAACAACAACTGTTTCGGGCTGCTGACAGGCATAGAATGAGCCGTGTAGGCTGCGTTTGATCAAAATGCCCTAAACTACAAGAAAGCATCATGGGTCCACTCTGCTTGAAAGCCATTTGAGTACCGGGTGGAGCTAACGTTTCATAGTACTTTTCTACACACTTGACTTTATAATTCCTTTAACCACATTTGAGTCTCCGCAGATTCCACTCCCCATCTGCGGTATAGTATTGGGGACATGCCAACAGCACCCCAACGACCAAATAACGTATGCTCGGCTGCATTATTCCAATTTACTGCGACTTCGCAGATAATTTGAAGAGCTAAAATGAGTGTTGTGTTTTTTTGTTACCTTAAATCGCTACAATGTAAATCAGCTGTGGAAAGCAACACTTCTTAAACTACAACATGCGCATAAATATTCTTGCCACCGGTTTTTGGACGCATACAATCCTCAGAGTCAACTGGGAGACCACAACTTTGGATTGGGTCTAATAATTTGAAATAAATATATGTGTTTTTGAAGCTGTATTCGCTATACAATTAGGCTGTTATTAAAGAGCAGAGGTTTACTTTCTCGCACGTCTAACCGCTAATGTCTGAAGCTAAAACTCTTCAAAGCTCAAATTTGAATACACAAAAACCAGCAGTTTTAGCCAGAATTATAAAATTAAAATGCAGCTTGTCATGAAGTGAAAATTATGGAGCTGAAAACTTCAGGAAGATTATCTTCTTGCGTGTGCTACACTTCACACTTGTATTCGGATAAATATTCAGAGTTTATTTTCCAAATATTCAATTAACAAATTATAAGGTCTCGTGAAATTCCGAACTCACAGTGGCTAATGTGGAACTTGTTAAATGCAATAATTCGGATATGTTGAGTCTGCAAATTTGACACTTGTACACATCACTGACTTATAGTGTTAATTTAATTCTCTTTTAGGTGATTTGCCAACAGTACTCTTTGGAAAGGAACTGCCTGTTTTGTAGCCAAATATGCCGCTCAAAGACCCCTGAAGATATGTTGTCATCTTGTTGTGCTCGGACCAGCGTTAAGTCAGCTCGCTGGACCATCACACTGAGTTAAAGCCCGTTTGGTGAGAAAAACACCTACAATGTGACCTTTGCGAAATATGTACTGGAAGTGGTGTGCTCGCTTTAACAGGATAAAAGGATGTAGTGGTTGCATGTTACCGTTGCCATATCAACCGTGTTTTATGCTTAACTTAAGTAATGGCCTACCAAGACCCTAAATAGTAAGGGGGATACAATTTGGAGGCGAATATCTTACTCAGATTGAGAATGGCAATGGAGATATGCGGAAACATCCTTCGAAAAGAGGTTGATTGTTTTATTCTAGCCGTGGGCGACTCAGATTCCGGAGCTAGCGCAAATGTTGGAGCGATCTGCAAATTGGATAGAACAAGTATTCAGGCGCGTGCTTAACTCACAGTGACCAGCGTAGAATAGCCTTAAGGCAAAATAAAAACTGACGAAGGATAAGCGCTGATACAGGCAGAAAACATCCTGTGTTTACTTGCCGAGTTTAATTTTGGTAAGGCTAGGCAAGTTTCCTTGCGTACACGCGAGCTCGTTCGACAATGTTTAAAAGTAAGTCTAACTTTTTGTGTAAGTTGCTACTAAAAAGCAGCTTGCTAATATTACAAAATTTCCATTTGCGCATAAGGTAGGGCAAATCTAAACTAGTCTCGGGATTCACCTGTTAGCGTGAAACCGGATAATGTCAGTAAATTAGCTATTTTATTTGATAACAACGCCCAAGGCTCACGACGGAATTGTAAACCAATGCGCTACAACACGCGAAAGTAACAGTAGCTGGGGAGGTTAAAATCTTATGAATTAGGCAATGTTTCTGATGCCAATTGCCTGGGTCATCGAATTGCACAAGAATAGACTTAATCTTTTCGAAATAATTGCTGGTGGTGATGCTGCAAAGCTAATTTCGACTATGAAGTTACTCAAAACGGGAAGGGCGAAATAAATGTGCACAGGCAACAGAGAAGGTAAAATTGAACGTAGCCTTAATGGCACGTACAAAGCATTTTATAAAGGTCACAGTAGGGTCACCTATGCGCAACCTGTTGCTAGTTTAATCGGTTTTTACCGTGGTAGCATGAATTAAGATGAATTTTGCCAAATGCACGCTTAGGGACTTTTAAATTCATGCCACGTCACAAAAAAGCTTTTTGGTCTAAAATTTGACCCCTAAACACAAACAGTTAATTTGGATGGAAGATGGTTAGTAGAGTCGCAGCAATTTAACTTTATTTTCTGAGTAAATTTAATTTATTTGATATTTGCTAACAGTCAACTGGAATTTAGCTTAAAAAACCAATTGTTTGTACCAGCGCCAAACAACTCATTGCAGGTTGACTTTTAATGCACACACATGCAACGAAGAGGCCAAAATTTACCGATTCTGAAAGGCTGGGATACTGATCGTAGGTTTTAACAGCGTATCGAATAAGCTGAAGTGTTTCAGGTGTGGGATCCTTTAGCATATCTCGAAGCACCTTGCAGGCCTCTTGGTTGAAAACATTATCCAAACGATCCTGATCAAAGAGTATTGAGCGCCGCTTTGGTTTTGGGTACACTTCCCCCCCGAAAATACGTCTTTGCCCAGAAGCATCAGTCCTTTTATTACCTGATTCTGGTGAACGGATTTTGGGAGCACCTGATTTCTCAGTTAAAGGGAGCCCTTTAGGTGCAAGCAATTCACAGCTCACTGGATTTTGCCGATTTGAAGTGTCTCGCTGTGTGTCCGTCTGGTCGATATCGGTTCTGGGATGTTCCGGCACGACGTGGCCTTCTGCATCACTTATGAATAGCGATTGTTGACAGAGCACCGCCCTGTTCTCACTCAAATCTACGGGTGGGGAACATTCTAGATAATCTGCCTTTACCACTGTGATAGGCTCATTTTGAGGTGTTTGGTCTTGCAGGTCTTGCAAAGTACCTTCTTGATACTTTTGCCCACCGATCTCATCAAAGGATAACAGATTTGTGGCACTATCAAAAGGTTTGTTGATAGACAGTAAAACACTTTCCTCAGATAAACTGACGCTTTTTTCACTTTTTGTTCGAGTAGCCAAAATCAAGTCGCTTTGTGGAAGCACTGATACTTCGACTGCTTTGCTGGAATCCCCTAAGCCGGAATCGAATGACGCTTGGACTTTGGAATACCTTTCATCGGGTTTAGACGCTTGATTGTTTCGCGGTAAAAAACTTTCCTCGTCCATTCTGAGTATTTCATCGTTATCAGCTGTTTTGACAGTTGAAGTTACACCATCTGGCAAGAACATTGATGGTTGCGTTGGTTCAGTCATGGTTTCACATTGTCCCTGCAGCTGATCATCTATGGCTTCCGGCTGCTGCGAATATTCGTTAACCAAGAACGTTTGTTTATCAATGCGTTTGTTTTCATTTTCGAGACTTTTTAGACCCGAGGAGATGGGTGGATCTTTAAAACCATCTAATTTAGCGGACGAAGTCAAAGCTTTGTCTGAAACAGCCTCCGTATTCTCCTGTGCTGCTTTACTTTCAGGATTATTTGGATAGAATGGATTAACAAAAAGGTCCTGATTGTGTGAATATTCTTCCAGTGAATTATTTTTGATAGGTTGGAAACCTTTAGACTCAAATGTGTGCACCCTAGCCCTTGTGTCCATACTTTTAGCCACTTTTTCTGGAAATTGTTTTTGGGAAATTTGTTCATCGAAATGCATATCAAAGAAGAGTTCATTTTCCAATTTTTGCACTTTTCTTGAATCTCTATTTTCTATCAGTGTCAACGGGTAGTTTTCCTGAGGATCTTTTATGTCAAAGTGAGAATTTTTTATGCCCCGAAGATCTTGAAACCTTTCGTTTCCTTGGTTCTTATGCTCTTCGCAACTTTGAGCAAAACCGACATAACTTTGTAAAGACAAATCCTCTGGAAACTCAGTGTCGTAGTCTTCAGTCAAAGTTGGATCCTCGATTGAATCTGAAGATGCCTTAGAGTCAGGATTCATGATTTTTGGTCTGAAAATTTGACTCTGCTTGATCTCCACCTCAAGTTCATTGTGGTTTTTTAATGGAGGAATTCCTGGCTTAACGAAACTTTCCATTTCATTTATCCTTCTCTGCTCTGAACGAATGATTTCATCGTCGGGATCCTCATCATCTACGAATTTCAATGAATCCTCTAAAGTAGCTATATATTGCGCTGTGATACTCGATTGTGAAAGTGCGGAATGTAATGAGGAGGGATCCAGACTGCGTTTTTGTTTTTGGGATCGATTCTGATCGGTTTCATGATGGTTCAAACAGGATGGGGAAGAGGATGAGAAGAAAGTGGACGGCGATGCAACAAGGTAATCAGAATGTTGGGGATAGCAGAGACTAGGGGAGGAGGAACTAACGTCCGTAGATATGACGCTAAAGTTACTAGCAATACCCGAATCGCACCGCACTTTCGATCTTCGACCGTTGCTCGGAATATTGGTCTTTCTTTTAGAAGATGAAGATGAAAGGGCGCTGTGAGAAGAACTTCTCTTATCTAGAGAGTCGTCATCAATCTTGACTTGGAGACAGTAAGTCTGCAACGCTTTTCTTGGCTGAAGTAAGCTACTTATTTGTGGAACACTGACGCGAGTCGCTTCGGGTGTTTCTACAATCATTTGTTCTGTCTGTTGGGTTGGTGGCGGTTCAGTCATTAGTCGCTTTTTCTTTTTCATTTTGTATCGACTGGGGAAACAGAGGTAATCGATATTTTCATACCCCTCCTTTTTTTCCACCGCGGAATCTGAATATCGTCTTTGCTGTTCCTTCTTTGTACGAAGCTTTTTGTTCTGGCAACGAATTAAGTTTCCGAGTAGGCACATGTCATTGAGAGAAGAAATCAAATTGTTTTTCGAATTATGCTCTTGCTGACGAAAAGGGGATCGAAAGAAAAATAAGGATGAAGAATGAGCGAAAGGTGGTGTGGAAAATCCCTTTTTGGAAGACCAAATGGACTCAGATGCGCAGCTAGGTAATTGCGTGCCACAAACTTCACTCATGATTGGTACCTTTGTTCCGGATCCTGATTGGTCGAGAGGCATCGAAGCTATACCCTTCCCATTTTCATTGGTATCTGCATTTGCCATTTTGATTGGTGGCTTTTGTTTAGGCGGTTTTGATCTTTTTGGTTCAGGAGTTAAAGGTACTTTGGCTGAAAAAATAAAGGCGAATATCATAAAGAGTACATTTAATTTCCAAAATCAATGCCTGATTTATATGGGTTAAATTTTTCGCCAACTGGTATTTCAATTATGTATGCGGATGGCAAAATCATGGCCTATGCAAGTTAATCTTATTTTGCGCCAATGAATAAACCTCATTTCCTATTAGGCCGTTGCCTAGGTTCTAAACTTAATTCATGACGCAAATAATAAACTGAAGAAAATAAACTAGAACATAAATTCATGTTGATGCCTGCAGATGTCAAACGATGGCAGTTCTAGAACAAAAAAGGCTTATCAAGCTGCTTAGGTACAGTGTTCACACCTCATCACTATGGCTCGTATTCGCATTCATCAAGCCAAATTGTGATTTTTTGATCCAACAGTAAATCAAAATGATGCTTTTATTTTGAAACTCACAACTGCATTCCGGAAAGTAGAGGAGTGCGCTAAGACACAAAACTCTTTCTCTTATTCTGCATTGCGCTTAAATTATGAATGATTTAAGGAGATGCGGAATCAGTGCTTACGTCTATCATTAAATTTTACAAATGACGATGCTAAAAAGAACGAAGTCAAGAGTCATTTGCACATAGTGCGTTCCATTGGTTATAAGTTCTGCCAAACCTCCAAAAATACCAAAGACTTTTGGTAGTATTTTCCGTGAGAATTGAGTAGCAGATTAGCTTGATAGTTCGAACTGTTTATAGGAAGCGTGTGCATAAATTCTAATCTATGTTAAGTAGAAATACGAAACAGATACAAAGGAAGTACTCTGCGATGGTAATCAAACTTTACGTTTCAGAGTCGATAAGTACCTCAAAGAACAAATAAATTCTGATCTAACTCATTCTGATATTTCTCTAACTAACTAAAAAACGTTAGGTTGAGGATGGAAAATTGATGCCCCCTATAAAAACTACCGATGACAGTTTCGTAGTGCGATTACTGCCATAACTTCGAGATGGTTACTAATAATTAAGCAATTTTTAAATTAAATTTAAACAAATTTGTACTGATAAATGGTAAGGTCTATTATAAAATTGCATTTGTTTGGAGATTATTGCGCTTATAAGGCACACAGCACACAGAGACGTGTACCCTTATTTTTTGGGTGGTTATAATCAAGGCGATCTTAAAAACAATCTAGATTTTGCATGTTATAGTTCCAAGGCAGCTATTAAAATCAGTTCTTTGTCGAATATAAATTGGAAAAAATCCAGATAATTAGGCACAAAATGAGGAGAGATGTGCTCATGCTACTCATATTTGGTAAGTAAGAACCTTGCCTGAAAACAACAGTGAAGAATCGAAAATGTATGATCACATACTAAGCCTAATATTTCGTTAAAGCCATGAATTATGAGGTGTAATTTGATAGGCAAAAGCAATAGCAACAATCCCACTCGAAGTGCACCCGATTGGCACCAAATTTGCTTCCGCATTCTAAACCTGAGGCAGGTGAGCAATTCTTAGTAAACCCCTGCGCGGAGCGTCCATTGACACGCAAAGGTGCAAAATCGGCCTTCTTTGACCTTATTAGGTACGTACGCAGTTCTTTGTTACGCAGTGATTTTGCACGAATAAATACGCAAATGCTAAACTCGTAGCAACCTCAAAAACACGTTTATAGTGATTCTATTTTAATTATGTAGCAAGTGCCTATGACAGAGTTCTGGCATAGTTTAAATTTGGTTCATAAAGCAGAGTGGGTCACAGGAAATAGAATCAACGCTCGGACAGATGTGTGCAGTGTTTTGACAATACTTGCTAATGTGAGAGTATTTTTTTGGAACTTAGAGGAAAATAAATTAGTAACCATCCTAAGATGGGGTTGTGTTTTACTCCTTGAAATGCCAAAATGTTCGTTGGACATTGTGACATATATTCCTAAAATTTGTCTTAAGTGTGCGAAAGACCTATCACACATTCTCATTTTTCAGCATTGCAGACTGGTTATTTTGTCCGAACTATTTAAGACCTTACTTATGCAAAGTACAAGTGATAAACAGGGGAAATCACGTTTAATGTGATTATCCCAATGTAATCACATTAATAACTATTAAACTTTAAAATTATCAAGTTAAATTTAAAAGGACCATTCTGTTGTCTCCCAACAACCAAGAAAACTGTCTTCGACTAGCCATCGTATCCTAATTCTACATAATTTTTACTTAATTCTAGATTTTTCTCAGCCTAATGACTTTGGGACAAGAAGCTTGACAATCCTTCCTACTATCAGCTGATTTTTAAAGCAAGCCACTTTTAGTTTGAGAATTCAGTCGAACGAAAACCTTAATTAGATGTCTCTTTGAATTGCAATTGGCAAGTGCGCCATTGTTGCCCTGATTTTCTCCTCCATAACTAGTGAATTCGTGGAACAAAGAATTTCCATAAAAGCTTAACAATTCCAATCTATCCACTTCCGTCCCATTGTCAACGGTCAGCTGTCGGCACAAGCCAGGTAAATGCATTCGAAACAGTGACTGTCCATATATGGTTTTACGTCTTTCGTACCTTAACGTCTAGTCACGTCTTGGGACAAAAGTTGTAGTTCTGTCTAAAAGTACGTGCACAAACAATAAAGCTTTTGGACTCTTGGGACTCAAAAAATGCTCATCAATGGAAGCATCTACCTGTTGAGTAGGTATAGCCAGAGATTAATTTTTAAAAATGCCCTAATTTGGACGTATTCCATGCAATGCAATTCAATGTTTCCTTTGAGTACTTGACAGTGCACTAGTACTCCTAGTTATACAACAGGCACTTTGATTTTTCCTTCAATGCTTGCCTGGAATGTCTCTAATAAAAATACCTAATCGTGACGTCTTTTTTGATCACGATATCTGTAAAAACAACCTTTGTTATTCCTAGAACCACGCTTTTAGTAGATAAATTATTTTAAAAAATCCTAAAGATTCATTCTGCCATTCACTGTGGCTGTACTTCAATGCCAACCGCTTTTTTGTATGTTTACTCTTACAAAAGAGAGAACTAAAGTTGGACGCGTCATTTATGAGTAATGTTTGGATGATGACTGAAAAAAATAATTAAGGATATTAACTTACTCTGGAGTGTTCCCATAAGTTCATTCCATGGGCTTTCAGGGATACCCCATTCATCCTTATTCAGTGGAAAGATGAGCGGCTTGTTGGCAAAGAGATCTTGATCAAATAGCTTTTGCCCTACTGGCTTGCCCACGTAGAGCACAATGCCGCGATTACGCCAGGTTGGTCGGATAGTGAGGAAGACAAGCATTCGAGGGTAGATGAGATCCAGGCATGCAGCGTTTCGACCAGATGTGATGAAAATAGTGTAGTCTGAGTGCCTTAAGAATCTCTCCTCAAAATCGTCAAAGCGTATGTTTAAAAAGGCCTCTCCATCATGATGGGGTGTGTAAGATCTTTCACCCAGGATAGTCGACACCCGATCACACAGAAATTCGGCGAATTCCTCAGCCAACTCATCCTCAAGACTCTCGGAGTGATGCGGTGGGAGGAAGGTGTGCGGAGTGAGGATGGTGAATTTGAACAGCCGCTCATTTGGACCGACGGGTAAGTGCAAAAGGGGTTCCTGGTGCATTATGCACGCTCTGTGGGTCGAATGTATTAACGAATGTTGCGAGTATTGAAAGTGCCGAAAATAAAACGCTCCTTTTTCGTGCACGCTTGCAATTGGTCCAGATACATCTTGCGTATTTGTATGACCTTGATGGGTCGACGTTAGGCCGCGATTGGTTAATGCCATAAAAACAGTGTAAACTGAGGTCCTGTTTTCACCGATTATATATTTGCTTCACTACTTTTTGTATTTAAATAAGAAGGACACCAGTGTGTTTTAACTGACAATCCTGAATTAGAGTTAAGAAATGTAGCACACCTTTTCCCTTCAAAATTTGATAAAATAATTATTGCAGAGATGAATAAACCCTCATTTGTCTCTAAAATTGATTGTCACAATTATTCCGTTTTTATCTAAAATATCTAGAGGATATTCTTACTCACCTCCATTTTCTAGCGCATAATTTCACAAACCTTGACAGCGAAAGAATACAGCTTGCACGATATCCCGTAGTATCATCAGAACGCACATTAAACCCATACATTCTTACTACGCTTCATTCTGTTAAGCTCTAAGTGCCGTTGTCAAAACACTTTACCGTTTTGGTGAACAATAGCATCTAATTTCACTGTCTTGACGCAAAGGTCAAATTTTAGTTGTCTGATTAACAAAATTAGAAAAATAGCTAGATTGTAGGACTCAAAGTGACATATAATATCTGACGCCTTTTGGGCCAGCAAAAATATTTTGGCTAAATTTTTATTTAAAGAAGGAATGAGCATTATGTTGAAACCTTCAAAGTGTGTTTTGGTCCCTACAAGTTTCAATTGACAATAACCTAGTGTAAAAGTCAAGTGAAAAACTCCTAAGGTAATTTCAATTTTCTATTTTCAAGTAACATTTTGCATTCTACGATCAGTTGCGGGACTGAAAACTCTACTATTTAATGGGACTAGAAACTAGGAGGGCGCACAACGGGTTCTTTCAATGTGTTGCCGCAGAAAGAAACCAGATTAAGGCACCTGACAAAGCAACATCAAGAGGAGTTGGTTACCTAATCTAACATGAGTGTATGAGCTACTTTCGTCAAATGCATAATTAAGCTCCATCAGCTTTAGCTTTGAATGGAAATGTGAATGGCCCTAAAATATATGTACTCCATTACTATCTGTCGTAAGCTGGAGTTTATGTAGGTGAGCCGACTTTCCTCCATGGTTCCTAAATTGGGTGATTGGACGATGGGCATGGGTGAGCAGGGGAACACGACGTGTGCGCGCGCACCTTACGGCTGGCCAATTAATGGATCAAGGCATAAAAACATGATGGCTCTGGTCTCACCCACCTGTAATGTTTGATTTGCTCTAAAGTTGTAACCAATATTGGTGCGCTTTGAATCTATCGCACATGATGCTAATTAGTCAGGAGGGGATGAACGAGAGTGTGGCCGTATGGGGCGCCCGGGAAGTGAGCAGAGGTAGAGGAGATTCCTAAAAAATCGGCAAGGCTTAGTTCTTGGCTTGTAGTTACTTCTGACGATGCTTCGCATAAACAATTTGGAGGGCCTTTAACACCAACCAGACCAAAAAGCCGTTATGGAAGTGTTAAAAGGTTCGAGGTCGTAGAAATTTTCTGGTAACGTTAGCGGGATAGTTCTTTAGGAGATAAAAGGATCTTGTGCACTGGAGAAAATATGACCCTTATCCAAGGGTAAGATTACGTGTTCGAATCACTTGAAGTTTATTTTGGATCTAACAAGTCAATCCCGCTTACCATTCGCTAAATTTTTAAAAGGGTTCTCTTCCTTTTCGGATAATAATGCAGCTGACAATTCGCTTTTTTTGTTGGCCGTTTTACAGATTATTTTCGGTGGGAGTTTTTAACTATTTAAGAAAGAATACCGATTGTAGACTGCAGTTTCGAAGACCTCCACGACAAGAGGACGGGAAGTACCACAAGTAGCAGTTGAAAGAATTGATAAGGTTTGTATTAACAAAATAAAAAAGTTTCACAAAGGCTATTTTTAACTCGAAAAAATAAGTCTTTACTCCCATAGCTAGTATCAGAGGTTACAGCGGTGGTTTTTTACAAAAAGGAAAGTTTTTATGCAGGATGAAAACACCAATCACGTAAGTTGTCAATTGTTAAAATCTCTGATTATAACTGCCTTGAATCCTTTATGGTGAAGACCAGCAAAATTAACTGAATGCATCATTTTAACCTTCTTGAACAATTTTCCAGCGTCTAGAACGCAGCCTCCTAAGGCCTAACAAATACACGCCATTCCTGCGTGGATCACATGATTCACATTCCGTTCGCGCAACAAAAGGTTGCATTTCATGTGTTTGAGATTTCCACAATTCCCTACAGTTGCACTAAAAATACGTCAACAAGCTGTTCCGTACAGCCGAGAGATGTGAATAGTACCAACGCCAAAACGTGCCCTATAGACCTCAACACCTTCATTTGTGCGCCTCTTGCTAAAATCAACAGTATCCATTAACAAGGCACAAACTCAGAGGAAAATAAGCCATTAATGATCGCTATTTTACAGGCAGCTAGACACAAGAAAGACAAAGGCGGAATGTCATGGCATCAGAAGCGGCAAAACAGGATTCTTCCTTTAATAGAGTCGATGGCATGGAAGGAAAATGTTAAGAAGTAAATCTTGATTTTAGAAAAGAATAAGCAGCTGCAATTATAAACAGTGAAGTTGCGGCAACACCCAGTTTCCTCCAAGTTAGGCTTTTTTCACATGGCTCCTCCAACGAAATCTCAAATTCTTCGTAAGTTCTTGGGTCTGCTGAAGATAAAGGGAAATGGGTGTAGTCCCTCTTTCGCCACATAAGCCAACCTTATCAAGATTCTATTACCTGAGACTGCGTTCAAGTGATTTGGTTGAAAGCTTATAAAAATTAGGATACATTGTACCAAATTTCCTTTATTTACTTTTGGCAGCAGATTTATTCTTGCATTGAAATCCTACCCTGTCAGATGTTTAGCTGCTAACAAATAGATATAAATAACTAATCCTGATTTTTTGGTTAAATATTTGGAAATTAGGTTAAACCTACTAAGCAAACCTAATTTGCAGCCTGTAGTCGGTGGTTATTTCGTTCCAGTAAACTTACCACATTCATCTAGCAAAACCTGTACAATTCTTGTCAAGCTAAAATAGCATCTTACTCTCACTTTCGCATTGAGAATAGTTTTCCGCATTCGCAACAGAGGAGCGATGTTCTTCTACAAAATGAGGATTCAGTTAAACCGAGTGAATAGAATAAAGAAGGAAGGTGCTTTTATTGCATTGTGCATTTCTACGCAGACATTCACCACCAGCCAGGATTCGACGGGGAATGGATGCAGTGCCGCATTATGTGCAGCCAAGCATTTTTCAAATAAAAATGAAAGAAGACTTTCTATAATCGGTACAACGGGCATCAAGAGGGAGATCAAGTATTTCAGTCCTATGAAAGTGTGCTTAAATGGGATCTTATAAAGTTTGATGCACCCTAAAAAAACAATTTAAGATCCTTATTGTATATTTCAGTACATTAATGAGGGCTTAGAAGATTTACATTAGCAACAAACTTCGCATTTAACCTCACCTTTACTAATGAATCCACTTTCATACGAGGTGTCTGTTTGATTTTCTTGCAATATCTCTAAAAGCGTTAAAAAGCTCTTACTGCGAATATTCGGAAAATACCCTTAATGATAATCCTCATTAGAAGATCCCCATAGCAGCCACCTAATGTCCTACTCAAGGAGAATGTCAAAATGCGGTTTCAAAGAAGGCTTTTGGAAAGTACTGGGAGAAGTAATAAAGAGCAGCCTAGTAAGTTAACCAGAATCACTGCGTCTTGTCGATGCGAGATTCAACAATGCCTTCAATCCTTTACTAGTGCCCATCCTGTGGTTGCAAACCTGTGGTCAGTAGATCTTGCGGACTCTTTTGTTCGTCAATTTCCTCGTCCAGCTCTTCTAAAATATCAAAACATTACTTTTGACAAATGTACGTTTTTTCCAAAAAGCACTTTTACTAACTATTGAAATAAGTTTCTCAAAGCATCCAGCCCACGCCTCTCCACAGAGAAACAACAAAATGTAGTAACAATGAAACGCTTAAAGATGACAAAAGGTAGCTTAGTAGTGGAAACAAATGCACATTTTTAAAAAGGCAGCGCATTTCCATCAGTTCACATCCTTTGACTGCCAACCTGTGCTTTGAGGATCTCGTAGACTGTCCTGTTCGCACTTCTCTATGCCCACCCTTTCTAAAATAGCAAAGTGTCAGCAGTAAAGCGTATGATTTTTTAGCCTGCTTGACAGTTCTTCTCGAAAAAAGCACCTTCATTTCCACTGTCCTGTGAAACAGCCTGTTCACCGCTAGAGTTAGCTAAAAATAAACAAGACTGTTAATACAAATGGTGCAATGACTCCATATTCACGTGCCAAAAATTACCACCCACTGCTTAACCCACCATCGTCATTTTTGCATTTACTAACACAGCGCCGAATTCCGAGTCAAATTAAATCTACTCTGTTAAAAAGGGATAACAACTGCTCAATTTAATTTAAACTGGCCAGTTCGTCACAGTTTAAGCTTAAAATTAAGGCTTCCAGCCCATGTGTGGAGGTTTAGGTCTACTTAGTTTCGGAAAAGTCGTACTAATGCAAAAGTGGCTGTATTTAACGCACCACATGTATCATTTACTTCTTTTTACGGAAGTGCATGCACAGAGGGTTGAATGAAATTCAAGATTATTATTCGGGATAGTTTGGCTGTAGTTGGGGTCAATATCCTGTAAAAGTGATTGAATATTAAAGACCCATAAGTCGCCACATATTCACACTGTAATGTTAGGATTTGACCCAAGAAAGTTAAAAATTACATTTCTTTATCAGTTTTAACAAAAAAGGGAGACAAGGATATGCAAATCTACTTCCTGCAAAGTACTTTTTAATCTAGTGAAACGGTAAAGCAGCTGTTTGATTGTTTTGGAACGAACAACTAACCCTGAAAGTGCACTACTCTCCGCCAGGCAGTTCATTGACCTTATAAAATGTAGCGTTTTACTCTAAAATCCGTTAATTTGACGTTTCGCAAAACTGTCCTTTTATTTGATACCACTAAATAATCCAGCAAGCAGTGATTTAAGGACGCTATGATTCCGCCATCTCCGATTCAATTGAGCTGTTCCAAAACCATCTAACTCTGCCTGCCCTTTTTGGGCTGCCGTGGGCTCAACAGCCCCACTGACATACAGTACTGCTGAATAAGTATTAATTTTGCTGGAAACATGGGTCGGCACTTGCTCACGGATTAAAGTGACAGGCAAATATGGGAGAAGGTTATTAAATGTAAACTAAATACGACTCCTTTTAATGTATGTGTACTTACAGAAAGCGCTCGGCAGTTGTATATCAGTCTATCGCCACAGTATCCACTACTGCGCTTTCTACTACTTCCTTGCTTCCTTACGCCCTTGCTTCAAACCATCCTATCATTAAATATCGGCCCAGGCTGAAGAACGGAATCGGAGCAGACCTGATTTACGAACTCTTTTGAATACGGTGTCAAAGCTGCAGAAAGTAGCTTCTCGCCAATTCTGATGCTGAGCTCTTGGAGAAGGTGGAGCATACAACGGCAGAACCTGCCGATTGGAGTCGACCAACTTGGTTCTGAGGTAAAAGCAGCAGCGACTTAAGTAAAATGATCTTTTCGCGGTAGTGTATAAATATGGATCGTTGACGTAAAGTTGCCGTATCACTAGATGTTAGCGATGCCAGACGAAGATAATGAGACAAATAATTTGCGCCTACATAAACTCGGAAGGCTAACACATAAAACACGGCTTCAATGTTGGCCACCTTATATTCCTCGTCATGTCATAAACAGCACTCTTTCCGAAGATTGTTCCCTGACTGGCTGGCTGACAGACTAGTGGACGCACACTAAGAAATTCAAGGACGCAAATAATAAACTTCTCTTTACAGCTTTGCAATCAGATTAGTTTGAACTACGCATCTTTCCATATTTTTGACTACTATGATTCGTGACAATCCAGGAGTAGTTAAAGCCTACTATGATGCTTGTAAAGCGGTGACAAACTTCAGGGATAATGAGATGTGGCTTCAAGGTGGAGTCAAAGAGTGACAGAACAAAATTGCAATTTGTTAGTTTTGAACGCATCACAAAACTAACTGCTGTAAGCACAGGCGGTCGGGCTAATCGGAATTGCAAAACATTTATTTCTGTAGGTTTTCCTGCCATATGCACATTAATATTTCCAATATTGAAACAAAGACGATTAAATTTGGCATATTTTCCCTGACATTCAACTTAATGATTTTGTTTTTTTACTGAAAGCAGCTGACGACGAAAGCTGGTCTTCATACACAGTGACCATAATGCGTAAAAGAAGTTAATTTTTATTAATGTCGTTGTCAATAACAAAACCCGATTTGATAAAAAAGTGAGATGTAAAACTATGAAGCTTTTTAAATGACGATAGCTTCAAATTCTTAATTTGGGTATGGTAAAACAATAAGGCATACATCAGACACATCAATCATTTCGTTTTGATTCTAAATATTACACTTTATTAAGTAAACCATCTCATTATCCGGTGCTGATCAGCAGTAGTGCCCTCGCATCAAAGTGCTGTGTACTCAGCCAATCACTTTCATTATCTCGGATACCAGACCAAATAATGCACAATTTAGATGACCAGTTCAATGAATGTGGGGCTCAAATTCGCTTGGAATTTTATGAAATACACTTTGTAAAAATACCTTCAGTTGTCTTCGCTGGCAAGAAACACTAAAATTTGCATCCATAAGCTCGAGCCTGGAAAGTATTGCTTCAAATGGACTATCTGCATGAATTTTATGACGAATAATTGTCGAATACCTAGATGCTGCTTGATAAAGCAAGACTATACGAAATAGTAACTGCAAGCACGATTGATAATAAGTGCTGTTGGTCAACTGATTATATGTGTTATACACTTTTCTCTACCACCCTTGCTTTGGAAGGTGATTCACAACAACAATCAACCTAGTGCAAGGCGGCTGCCAAATTGCATTCCAAATGGGTGTGGCATTTGATGTCAAACCGAGGTTAGCATTACAAGGCAAAGAAACGATCGAAGGCCCTTAAGGCAGTTTTCCTTAATACATTTCAAAAGCAACGTGATACCCTGTCTAGCAATTTTCATTTTCCATCAAAAAAGTGCGATCTTTTAAAAGGCGCGGAATGGGTGAAGGGATGTAAGGATTAGAAGTCGAAAATGCATCCTTTTTTTGTGATTAATAAAATATCATGTCGCAACTTTATCGTGAAAGAATAAGACACTGAATGTTAGTTAAGAAGGCTATACAGATGGCAAATCGAAGCCTACAAAAGGCTACCAAGTTTTTCCTAGGTTCTAGCAAGCAAAATTGGACGCATTTTGAACTCTTACGATGAATAAAGTTAGCAATCTCCTCCCATTGTTTTAATTCGTATTCCCACGTATTTGGCGACGTTGAAAAGATGACTGGAGGATGAGGGAGCAACATAGGGTCGAAATTCTTTCCATTTTTAACTATCTCTCCTAGGCTTACGAGGAGCATCCGCTTAAGCCACCGGGGCTTCATTGTTAGGTGGACGAGAAGACGCGGATAAATAGCATCAAGAAGGCAGACCTGTTGTCCTGGAAACACAATGATGGCACAGTCAGCAAGTCCCAGGGCCTGAACAAAGTTTTCGAAAGTGGCGTCCAAGTCACTGCCACCCACTGACTTGGTTGCAACACTGAACAGGTGCAACTCAGATTGGGCTCTCCCAGCGAGCCATTGGGAGAAAGCCTCAGAAAGATCGTTGGAGGAGGGTGGGACACCATTATCGACGGTAAGGGCACGTGGTGTGAAAATGACGAGATGATTGGAGGCAGTTGACATGGCTCGAAAAACAGCTCAAAGCAAAATGTCACACGCTATAGTCCATACATACGCGCGCAGACACACCACTGCTAGTCACACCTAGCAGGAGTGGTTATTGTGGCCCAATAAGAGTAGGTCGGCAATTAGAAACCCTCATTCCTTTCCTTCAAACTGGATTGGACAGAGCAGATTCAGGGGCTCCCATTGGCTGCTACATTCCGTAACCATTGGGGGCAATCCCAAGGCAGCTACTAGAAGAAATGATGAGTGTAAAAATTCTAAAAATAAAATATGCTTCAAATGTATTTTATTTGTTGCATATAAGAGGTGATTAAACCTAATTGCCTCCGATTCTTTTTGGATAGATTAATAGGTATCTATTTTCGAGGGAGTGAGCTTTCAGCAAAATGAGAAGTGAAAAGCCTATCTGTTTAGCCTACAAATAATGAACTTCTGGATGTCTACGACTAATTCCAATAACAACGTAATCAAAACAATGACTACCTTAATAAGCTGCTAAGAGGATCCAATACTCGCGCTTCTTCTATAATTATATGATGCCAGAGTGACTCTAATAAATAGTGACTGACACATTTGGATATATGTATGTTTGTTAAACGCATCCAAATTTTGCAAACTTTAACAATCCTAAGGTTTTAATTTTAATCAAATCATACGGCAATACAGTTTCTACTATCGTCAATCAAGTCATAGGCTTTGATCTCTTCACAACACCACTAACGCCTTTCCGAAGAAATCATGTTACGCTCCTTAACCAAATAACTTTATTATGTCCAAATTAGCTTTCTAATTTACGTTCGTTTCAATCAACTGCTAAACTTTTACTTACAATTTTACGCACAATGCAACTCACAAATACCTTCTGTACTCCAGGTGTATTTTTATATTTCGACATGATTTAGTACAAGCAGAAGAGTACAGTAGGTAGCTGGAGGAATTAAATACTCAAGCATATCGAAGTATTAATTCTATTCCCAAGTATGAAAACACGAATTTCTTTACCTCATAGAACCGGCAAGCAGCACATTTTTCAATGTCGAAGAAAATGGGTTAGATCCTGGGAAAGGAATTTTTATAAAAAAGCGTTACTAATATTATTGAGTAGCAGTACATCTTTGAAACCGAATAATAAGGCTACCGATCGAAGTTGATTTCTGCATTCACTTTTAAGGCTACAGACATCTAATTATATCAGCAGTCGACTTCTCGTAATTGCCTATAGAAAGAGAATGCATGCTGCAGGAAATGAAATGAAGAGTAAGATTAAAAGCTACTCTCATCGCACCCTCTTTTTAATGTGGGTTTCGGACAATCCTAGAGGATAAAACGTGCAAACAGCCGTTTTTCAAAATGGATATTGATGCGAGAATAAATGGCAAAATTCAACCAATCATGCGATATTCCTTAACAAAATGTTAAAGGCATTTGCAGACAAGGTGATCTGACTTAAAGGTGCTTGTGTCGGATTTTCTGTCTTGATTAATAGATTTCAGTGCTTCTGACGAAAACGTGCGAGGGCGAACGGTTTACACGCGTTTCCAAAAATCCAAGTAAATGTGATGATTTATTGGGCTTCTCTGAGTATAAATGAAAGTTCTTGGTTTTAAGCCAGTTTAACTTAGCAACTGAGGAGCAGATTATGTTTCTCTACCATTTGGATTTTTAATCTGTGATGAAACTTTAGCTTCACTTACAATAAATTGATGTTTAAAATAAAGGGACATTAGCGCACACTTTTGCAAGCATTTTACAACAAATATACAAGGTGGTGTCGATTGAACCCGAACCTTATTTTCAGGGTGGGAATCAACTGAAATTAAGTCACGTCGCACTCTTATGAATGCTTTGCGATGGTGCTATGTTTGGATATTTATTGTCACCATTTACTAGGACCCTTGTGGTGAACGAAATTGGATTATATAAACTGCAATTCAAAACAGTTTTAACCTTTGAAAAGCTTCGATTTTAAATCGAAGGCTAAAAGGATATCAAACAAGCGAATTTCAAAGTGAGTGTAATAACACTTCCCGAGTTCTTTGATTATGTTTAATTAGCAGAATTTCTAATATCAATGACAGTAATGGTGACGGTTGAATTATTTAATGCAAATATTTACTCAAAAGTGTCAAGGTTGATTACCTCACAAAAGCGGCACAATAGTCAATATCTTGTATACAGAGTGATTATGACCGGAAGGAAGTGATGAGGCTATGAATGAAAATATTTATTTAAATAATTTTGAAATAGTCCCACAGCTGAGGTCTTGGAAAATAGTTTCATTGAACTTCTCACTCTGTACCGCCTTGGGACAATCACGAAGATAGTGTGCACGACGGCAGTTTGGAAATACCAATAAAGAATTTGCATAATGGCAAGATCTTGTGCTCACATAACCTTTCTGTAACCCATTTTACTTAATGTTTAAAGATGAAGTCGGACTTCTTCGAAAGAGTGGGTGGACGGTTTGTCAAATGCACTGATTACCAATTCACAAGACTGGTACACTTCAAAAAATTCATTTAATATTCCATACTCCCAAAAATGAGGCTCGATTCTATCAATCTATCAATTAATGCAAAACCTTGCCTTTTATAAAGGCAGTCGAAATTTCCTCACAGTAACGGGAAGCTTAATGGTAGGGCTAAATTACGGTGAAGAGAGAATTGGTTTGGCAATATCAAACACTTTAAACGAGGACAACACTCGGTGGTTTTCATGCTACTCGCGTCTCATTTCATCACTCGGACATATCTCAGTGAAGAGTGTGTTTAATCACAATCCATAATTACACTTCATTGGTAGGGACTATTGCAAGTATATCTCTTTACTACCACACCTAGTAGGACGCCGGACTGTTGTTATGTTATGATGCCTAGCACGTCAGCTCGAATTTGGTTTAGATCCCAACCGAAGCAGTCACTGGACAAGCTTTCAATGCCAAGCCCCTATCTGCTAATGAATACGAGCAAGCGAAATGGTAGATTATCCCACCTGAATGACCAGGTGAGGCTGCTGGAAGCGACTACTGCAGTTTTGCATGTTTATATTAATGCTCGACCTTGGCCTCATATATACTCATTAGCGCACTTAAAGTGGACCTATATTTGGCATTATTCGATCAGGGGGAGAAGGAGTGAGAACTAAGCTTTCTTAAATGGAAAGCAGTCATGAAAACAAGGCGTTTTGGAAAATCTAAAAAAGCACTCTTTTAGGGATTACAGGCATTTCCATCCTTCTTTCATAACCTGATTTGTCTGATCTTTATTGTCTCAGTGCTACACATGTTTACAGCTTCCTTCCCACGTTTCTATGCCTGATAAGAACGCGAAATCTTTGTCGTTGCCATTGCCCATAGGGTGAACCAGCATATGCTATCTTCTCCAGAAGGGTTGAGCATTCGACCATACGCTTGGACCTTCCAAACGATAAGTACTGTAACACCAAAAGTCTGCGTCATACGTGATGCGGTGCTGCAACTGTCGTTTTACCAAACTTGCTCCAGGGGAGAGGATAGAAGGTACTACTGATTATTATATGGATTAATATTAGTTAGGCATTTTCCTTTAGAGCTAAAAATTTATCGGACATATAGTGTGATATTAGGTACAAAATTAATGTTAAATGTAACTTTAGTATCCTAAAGTGTTTATTCTCGATTGGTTTGTCCGTTTGTCCACGGTGTCAACTTTTATGTGCCTGCGTGCGTGCGTGCGTGCTCTGACGCATTTAAAAAGCTCGTGTGCTGGCACATAGGAAGTGGACTTCCGAATGTCACATCTTGGCTCACCAAATTCCGAAACCTTTGTAGATAGTCCCACCCGCACGTTCAGTTCAAATCCGGATCTCCATACTGTTGACAGCATCCTAGAGGATATCGTTAAACCATTTGGCATATGGCAATTTGTCGTGTTAATGCTAAGTGTCTGGAGTGACGTTCCAGCCGCAATATTTCCCATCTTCGGCAACACTGTGCCCTCAAAATTTCACTGTCGAATGGAACCAAACATCCAGAAAATGCTTCTCGTTGACAAGACAAATGTAACTTCGACCAGTCCTGATCTCTATAAGTCAAAAAGACCTCTAGAATCATCTGACAACCAGTATGGAGTTTCGTTCGACACCGTCGCTGCAGCTATTGGGCCCTGGGGAAATCAGACGGCAACTCCTGGATGTCACCGCTACAAGCGCAACTATGCAAGGGTTCAGCAGTTACAGGAGCTGTTTTGGGTAGCAAAGTCAGCTTCGGTGGAGGCGTGCCCGCAGGGCTACGTCTATGAAGTGGATAAGTATCAATACCCCTCTAGCATAGTAATTGAATGGGATCTAGTTTGTGATAGGGAATGGCTAGTACCACTCAGTACGTCGATGTATATGCTTGGTATGGTGCCTGGATTCTGGCTCGGTGGAGTTGCTGCAGACTCCATCGGTCGTAGGAAAACAGCTTTAATTTTTTGGGCGCTCCAAGTCATTGTTGGAGTTACGTGCTCCTTCGCTTCTACTTTCATCTCATATGCAGTCCTTCGGTTCTTTCTTGGTTTGACTTCAGTGGCCAGAGCAAATGCCCTTCTTGTTCTGTCTGTTGAAATGACTACAGCAAAATATCGTTTCATTGTCTCCTCCAGTACGTGTATTGTGCAGAGCTCTATTAGCAGAGCGTTAGCAACGCTAGCAGCCTATTTCATCCCTTATTGGCGATGGCTCCACTTAGCTATCATATCACCCCTCGCCCTAGGCGTTCTTCAGTTCTGGATTTTGCCGGAGTCACCACGATGGCTGCTTTCTAAGAAGCGTTGGAACGAGGCAGCGAATGTACTTTATAAGGGTTACCTCATAAACACTGGAGATTACTGCTTTTGCCGAGGAAAGAAAAACGGGGATTTCACTCTTGAAGACTTTTGCAAATACCTTTCTCTCATAGTTGAGGAGGAAGAGGCGAACGAAATGAGCCAAGAGACCCCACGGAACCACTGCTACCGATTTTTCGGCCGGCTTAGACAGCCCTATCGTACATTCCCTTTGGTAAAAATAAGTCTTATTGCCACATTCCTCTTCGGCGCTCAAGCTGCTTGCCTCTTTGGCATGTTGCTTTACGCACGCATTGTCAGAGGCTATGTTTACCTAGTGGCACTCGTAAATAACTTGACTGGAATTCCTGGCGCCGTCCTGTCAGCCGTGCTTTATTCAAAGATCCGCCGTCGTAAACTTCCCCTCATGGTGACCTACATTTGCGCGGCCTTTTGTCTCGCCTTGGGAGGGATCTACGCCGTAGTGACCGCATCTCCCGACGACATAGTTCTCACCGTCTGCTCCAACCTTGGTCTTGTACTCTCCACAGCGATAAGCAATATGGTATTGACCTATATACCAGAACTCTTTCCTTCATGTATTCGATCCCAGGGGCTGGGAAATGCGGCAGGCCTGGGAAGATTTGGGGCAGCCTTGGGAACCTTTATAAACAGCCTAGACACTAGTGTACTACATGGAATTCCCCTTTTGGTATATGCTGGGCTGCTGCTTCTGGCCTGTCTAGCCCTCGTATTTTTGCCTGATACCACTGGTGAAAACCTGGATAACAGTATTGTAAGGGAGGAGAGGAAAATCTCAGTTAATAATTCCTAAGAGATTGTACTTTTTTAACTTTTCTTTCTTGTTTGAATGAGAAACTTAAAAATTATTTTTGTTTGATACTTTGTTTTAACCTGAAGAGGTCTTTTTTAGGTTTGCAATTCTTAAGCGTGGATATTCGCGCAATCATTGCATTGTGATTCGACATTTCGAAGATGCCGGTTAAAACAATCCTACGAGGCTAATATAGGCATCCATTTATAATGCACACATCCGGTCTTAATCCTACCGAATGCTGTTCTTTTGGAAGGTCATCCAGTTCCTTCAATTTCAAATTAAATTACCTTAAGTAGTCAAGTGGTGAAACAGCTATCATTTTAAGTCAGAGCAGATGACCATAATTTATAGGCATAAAAAAGAGGACACAGAAGATTATTTTATCTAAGTGAGTATTTGAATTTCGGTAGTGCCCTTCAAGGACGGGAATGTGAGACAGAAAGTGGAGTGAATAGCTTCTGCCGCTTGTTTTTTGTAGACTGTGGCCCTTTGGTTTATTTGCTGTTCACGAATGAGTAATAAGAGGCAGAGCTCAGCCACAGCGGAGTTAATGCAAATCAAAATATTGACATCGAGAACCCAAAACCGTAAACCAGGCTGGGTTAGCGTTTAAATGGCCTCGGGATTCGTAGTCATTTACCTTGGCGACACGGTAAACAAAAGTGTATAGAATTGCTTTGTACCAACAGATTGAAAGCGATTTCTTCACCAAATCATTTTTTTCTATGGATGATTTGTAATGGACGTACTGACTGATTTAATGATGTTGAATATATTGATTAATCAGAAAACATAGAACGGGCTATTTAAATATTACTCCTCCAAAACATTACGTGGTAAATATTTCTGCCCATTCAAGCCCGATCGTTGACGCATAATTCATCGTTGGTCTATGCCAAATCGTAGACCAAACTGGAGCATGTGGAACCTACAAATGTGCCACGATGTGCGGACATTTGCATTTGTAAACCAAAGCTTTCAATAAGGACATAGTTACATAAACTCCTATTCGACCTCACGACCTTGACCAGTCCTCCACGTCCTCAGCGCCCTTGCCTTGCCGCGAAGATATGGCTGTTGAAATACTTTGTTTGTTTGTCTGTGGCTAAAATTGGTCTCATGGAAATGCGAAGTATTACGGCTTCTTTTGCCCTCAAGGAAGTCTTGGAACACTACAGCTGTAGAACCCACAGCTTCAATACTGACCGTTTCTGTGGTAATATCTTACAATGCCTGGAACAATGGTCCCAGCTTGTTAATTTAATCGCGTAACCTTTTTGAACTTATAAATTGGCAAGCAAAAGGGAATTTAATAGACAGTCGAACCAGCTCTATTTCATGATGTTTTCATTGAAGCAGGTAACCATCACCATTATCTGATAAGTGATTTTGCCTGACTCGAATTATCGTTAAATAGTGTGATACCTAGATGAGGAGAGCATACAGTTGTCCAGGCTGGAAAAGTCAATTTAGTCTCTGCCAAAATCAAAAGCATGGAAGTTCTAGTAAACTAGAATACTGTTAGAAGGCTCGTGATTAGAACCCAGGGATTTCATCATCGAAATGTGGGGAGACCAAACTTAAGGATATTTTGGTCTCAAGTGAGAAGCACGTTGGTTCTGAATTCCTAATTGTAGGAATTAGCTCAGTGAGGATTTCTGCACACCTCCCACTTGTGGGCTTTAAAACGGAATGAAAATGACTAAGGTGATCACATAAGCTCCCACACAGTCATAGCGATCCGATTATTGGGCTATCAGTATGGACTGCTAAGTGAACCACTTGTGTTCCGACAATTGTGCCATCGTTCAGCGTTGCAGCACTCAGTTCCATGGCTAAATATGACTTCAGACATGGCATGGTAGCCCAACCGTTTCCTACACAAATAGGGCTTAATGAATGCAAAAATAATCAAATTGTGATCTACAAAATTTGACCATACGTGTAGAGGTAATCTTTCAAGGAGTTTATTGACCAATAATCGAAAACTGTGTACAAACGCAAACTGATCATCATTGTTCTTTGGTTTCTTTTGAAGTAAGCGACTGGCATATTAAAAGCAAAAAAGCATTTCGCTGCTCATATTCGTGTTCTATTACCTCAGCAAATATTTAGTAGATGATGTTATTGCAAGGCTTTCATTATTCGAATCATGATTGGTGAGTGAGTCGATACATTAACAATTTAGCCTTTTCCACTTTCCCAAAAGATGGAGACAATGATAATGAACCAGCCCATAGTTGTGGATATGGTACGCGATTTCTCTTATCTTAAAATAAGGCTTGGCAGTTGCTCCTTATGGGATGACGTCGTAGAACGCCTCTAATTGCTTTATTAAATTGCCACTAATCTGAGTCGGGTTATGTGTTGATCGAAGTTAGTTAGTTCTCGGGTCTTTTCATCTATGTACCTTTGTTCCATGAAGCCTGAGTACGCCAATGATCTATACACAGAATAAAGCCATTTGGACAAATTAGTTACTTATTAAGGCAGAGATGAAATGGCATCTAATGGTTTGTTTTGTTCGAGGAAGTGTTAACTCACACCTTAAGAAATCAAAAATAGGAACAATGCATGTTTACAATCCATGTTTTGTGTTGGCTGTGATTCATCGCACAATTGATTAAATTTGGTGGATGAGTCGTTTTGTCTTGCTGAGCACTTGGTCCGCGTGTACTAAAGTTTTCTTCTTGCCTAATAGGGCACCGGTGTTCTCAAGGCAGGATTTGCAGGTGATCAGACCCCTAGACATTATTTCCCGAATTTGTGAGTTTATTTGTGATCTCTGTCACACCAATAAGTCCTTTGTTGACTACCGTAATACCTTCCTCGTCATGAACTGCAGCATTGGACGACCCAAACATGTGCGGGCGATGGCAGGTGCGATCGAAGGGGATCGCTTCATTGGCCCAAGAGCACAAGAGCACCGAGGTCTGTTGAACATCCGCTACCCCATTGAGCACGGCATTGTGCGCGACTGGAATGATATGGAACACATCTGGCACTACATCTACAGCAAAGAACAAATGACGGTCAGCTCAGAGGAACATCCGGTGCTGCTCACAGAGGTGCCACTTAATCCCAAACGCAACCGTGAGAAAATGGCCGAAATGCTCTTCGAGACTTTCAGTGTTCCTGCACTTTACGTCTCTATGCAAGCTGTGCTGAGTCTGTGGGTTTGCATGGTTTTAGTGGGTTTCGTGACTCATGTCAGTTTCTGCGGTGCTTTTTATGCGTATGTGCGTGTGAGCCTAACCGGTGGTAGAATAAATAATTAGGAATGTTCCTGCAACAAACGCTGAAAAGTGCACTCCTATTCTGACCCAGTATCTTCAGAAGTAGTGCGCTGATGTGAGGCTTCTTCTAGTCACGTTTTATTATTGGAAGTGAATGTTCTATTTTCGGCTCCTTTGTTTATTGGCGAAAATTTCAATTTTTTTAAGCTGTTCTTGGAGTGGGAAAACTTCGAAATTTTTGAACAGCTGAGTGGCCTTTATCACTGGTGTCATTTGCAAAAACTAATTCTCTTGATTTCTCTGTAATAGTTACAGAGATTACTGGTTTGAATGGAAATTCAGCAGTGCATATCATGAGGTGTATGCCTTTTGAATTTGCTATATTTGGTAGACCAAAATAAGTGGTCTTCGGGTGCTGGATATTGTACCTTGTATTAAAACAGCTTAAAAGGCGTGTAGTAGTTTTAAGGCTTCGTAGCATTCCGAAAGAAAAACAAGATCGTTTTTGAGTCGAGTTTTGATTTACATTTAATTTGGCCTCATTCGCTTGTTATACCATTTATTTTAGTCCATTTTGAACGCGACCGCTGCACAGATATTGGGATGGAACGGTATGGGTTAGGACTTAACATCAACCCTCTAAACCTTTACTAGTTTTTCTGATTTGCACGTAGAGCGTTGCTTTCTCAGTTCATGCTTTTTATGGGAATGAAAACTGGGCACCTATTACTACAATTCAGGTAAAAATTATATGGTCGTTTCACCTAGAATCAAAGGTTTGAATTTTTAAGGCTTCGCTATAATTCTTAAACATTGGACTAAATAGAGTCGCATAACTACTTATTCCTTCCCATGATTCTAGCGTCATTCCCCATTAAACGGTCGAACATATTCACCTTTTAATGCGCAAGCTATTTATGTCAACAATATGCGACATACAAGCACGGAAAGAACTTCACTACTGGTTTTTTGTAACTGGGATCGTAGCTGAAGTGAGTACAGCTGTGGGTCACCAGCGTATTATTCGTATCGCAGAATAACAAAAGTAGCATAGTTTTGGAGTAGGGTGATCATCCATTCACTTTAATCATCCTCTTGAATCAGTTACGCATCGGGTCGAACTACGGGAGTGGTGTTAGACTCGGGCGATGGGGTGACGCACGCGGCGCCCATTTACGAGGGCTATGCGCTCCCACACTCCATTGAACGCACCGACTTGGCGGGACGAGACGTGACGCGTTACCTGCGTTTGCTGCTGCGCAAGGAGGGCACCGATCTGCACACGACAGCCGAGTTTGAGATTGTACGTCAGATCAAGGAGCGTTCCTGTTTCGTTAGTCTTAGCCCCGGCAAGGTGGAGGCAGTGGAGGCGCAGGAGTATTATCGCCTACCTGACGGCTCTCCCCTTCAAATCGGCCCCGCCCGTTTCAAGGCACCTGAACTTCTTTTCCGGCCCGACCTCATTGGCGAGGAGTACTTTGGCGTCCATCAGGCAAGCTTTCATCACTTTCTTTGTTATTTTTGTGAATCATGAATCACTTTTAGGCGCGAACTGAGATCGTTTTCCCCTCTTTTCCTGGCTGGTTGATTGCGATCGTTTTATTTACTCCTGTATAAACGGGTTCGATTATCTTTGATTTTAGAGAAGCAGCGAAACAGTGCCATATTGGTTGAACAGACACTTCTTAGAATCTATAACAGAGTGCAGATGAAATCCTCTAATACTTTTTGTCATTATTTCTGTTGTGTTGATGTCTTCAAGTTGTTTTCTGTTCCCTTATCTCTGCCATTCATGCGTCACTTAATGTTTTCCCTATAAAATCCTTAAGGCGGTTTCGGTGATCAAACCGCGCTTCTAGTTTAGCATCTTGTGTTCACGCCCTGAAGAATTTTTATTTTTGCCCATGGCAGCCTATTACCATTGGATTTTCAAAAGTCGGAACAATTTTTTGTACTGAAGGACAGTGAATGCAACGCCTTGGTTTGGGTGGTGCTGTTGAATATTAGGTTAATGTAGAAGGCGCTATTTTACCACCTGACATTTCGGTATTGTTTCTGATTAGTTCGATTTTCTATTCTCTCTGTATTTTCTGGCTGTACGATCCGTTTTTCATACCGAGGTTTGCCAAAAGGGTCAGACTATGATCAATGTTTCTCTTATAGTTTTATTTGTCGGTGTATGCGTGGCTAAATCATTGGTGGTATTTGAGAGCGCCGACGTTGTTAATTGCCGTTTTATAAGTATCCACCAACCAATGTTGGTGGCCGCTGTCTTAGTTAAGATTAGGATTTTGCGAATAGTCTCCCACTTCGTTAGAGCGGTATTCACAAATCGTAAATGCGAAATCTGTCATTTTTCTCAGACTGTTTCTTACAAACAGTTTATTTAGCAGTTTAACCCCAGAGAGCAAATTTATTGACGCACATCATTATCAAAGCCGACAAAAACTTTGCTTTTTTCTCATTCTGCTCGAAACTGGCCTTTGGAAAACTAGCAACTTTTGAGATACGTTTGTCTTGAAGATCGGTGGTGCCCTTCCGGTCGGTAAAGAACATATGTGTTTTTTGTCTTTGTATTTGTTTGCATTGGGCGAAAGAGTTAAGCAAAAGTCCACATTTGGTCAGTAGAATTCGTAGTAAAATTCAGCTTCCCTTAAGAGACTTGCTTTTTCCAAATATTGAAAGTTGACACCTTGGGGCAGACCTTTCACTTTGTCATTCTCATCTGCTTAGGGTACACCAGTGCTGAATTTGCGCTCACAAAAGTTCACAAACTCCTTTATGCGTACTTTGTCAGAATAATGCTGTCCTCGACTTCTCAATTTTCTTTCCAAACAAATTCTTTCAGTTATTTCACACCATATTATATATTCATTAGCTTCATGCTGCCTAGCTTTCTCCTACTACTTGTCTCAATCTACACCTCTATCACCCTAGTTCGCAGGTACCTATGTGAACCGCATTATTTTAAGTTACTTAGATTTACCCTTTCAATCTTGACCTTTCAAACCAAAAACTAGGCGGTGATGGGTCACTCATGTTCACCTTGAGCCATCCCACCTTGTTTTGGACCTAATCAGTTGTTTGTCAATTTCCTCTTCAATGCGCTTTAATGCTTACCGGAGTATTTGGAACCTCTGTTTGAGATCCCATTAAGAAACAATCACCATTTACGTCCATACCTGAACAAGAGGATCCAGTGGAAGTCACCAGATCCCCATGATGAGTATGCGTGCATGTGTGCACATGCTCCTACCCATTGATCCGCGCAGGCACACACGTGCGCACCCTCGTGCGCTTGATCGTGGTTTTGCTAGTGCATGCTTGTTGGAGCCTGTTAGAATTATGCATTCTCTACCTGTTGGTGGCTTGCAAGCTCTGCTTACAAATACGTGCTGTATAGGCCACTTTCCGACCTTATCTCAGTATACATCCTGGCCTATGTTTGACCTTCTTAGGCGTGGGGTGCTTTGTTCACTTAGCGAAGTCGACTGCCAATTGGCCTGTGCTATTGTGAGGGGAAATTAACCCCCTTTGCTAGTGCTGCAATTGTTTTCATAGATTGCAGAGATTATTGAGTCACGCGTGATTTTTTGCAGAGATAAGGAATTCCACCACTATCAAATTACTTAGAGGCCCACCAATGCCGTGTGTGAAAACGCTGTTCGTCATAAAGAACATGTCGCTTATCAATAAACCTTGCGGGCTGTATAAAAATCTCCATCCGTAATCTTGGTGTTACAGCGGTTATCATGCACCGGCGGGCGGTATTACTTCGTTCACTCCTTTTGAGTCGCCCCATTTCTCCATTTGTATTGATTGGGATGCCAAAATCAATGTTAAGTATGGTTTTAGGCGACGATTTTGGTTGTTCCTGTCTCCCCTTTTTTTATGAGGCTGTCACGTGTTTGGAAAGCGTACGTCCGTAATCAGCTGGGCGTCATATTTCTTCGCCATCTCCTGTTGCGTCATGTTTGCTTTAATCTGTGGCAATTTAGTGCAGGATTAGTTCCATTCACCCCAAAATAAAGTGCTTTTAACGGCCCGTATTTTGGCTAGCAGTGGTGTGCCGATATTATCGAGTACCCACTATCAAAACGATCATTATTGTACTGTTTTCCTCACGTTTCTCATGTTTTTTTACGACCTCTGTAAGGGTCTAGCATATCAAATCTCTTTCTTCTCATTGCTCCCTTTTTACATCTAGGTATTGGCATACTCCATTCAGAAGTCAGACATGGATCTACGTCGAATGTTGTATGAAAATATCGTCCTGTCTGGTGGTTCGACACTATTAAAAGGTAGCGTTTGCGTAAAATGTCCATTTTTTTCATTTTTTTCAGATGTGAGGTGGGCTTTTGGTTCAGTTTATTGTAGACTTCACTACCACCATTCAATTATTGGCTGTGCCCATTCATGCTGTGAGGATTCGTCAAGTCGATTATCTATTTTTATCCTTCTGCTGCTATCAAATTTTGTAGCTATTATTTCCGTATTTTGTTCAAAATACATGTTAGTTCATAGGTTACGCATACCTTTAGCTTCAGGACTTCTTTGCTTGCAGTGAAGCAGGTGATTATTGAGATGTTTTGTCCGGTCAGAAAAGGATTGGATACAGTGAAGAATATTGCCTCCTAATGACCTTACGCTGTTGTTAGTTTGCGGGTGAAACTAGATATGCTACCTATTTTGAGGGTAAATTTTAAATAAATGGCGGATGTCAATTGCGTTTTTGGAATTACTAGGACTTCTGTCCCTCACATGCACACGTACTTGCCCTAAAACTCAGCTTTGAATGAAAGAAATCTGATGAAGTGGTTTAAGGGGAAGTAATTGTGGAAGTACTGAATATATGGCTAGCTGATAGGCAATATATGGTGCCTGTTATTAGTAATCGATTTTTGTTGGATCCTGGATAAATCAGACCTGCTAACTGGCACGTCACTAGTTATTTTTTCTCGACTCCACAAAATTAAACTCACATCATACAATCATTTTCAAAATGGATTTCAAGACTAAATAACTGATGGTACTTTACTTAATTGCGCACCGAAATTTTACTCATAACTGGTAATTGTTTTGCACCTGCACTAATGCTCAATGTTCTGGACCACCACCCTAAACAATTGAGTGTAATCCTCACTTTTGTGACAAAATTATTACTACTTTGTTAGTTTAAGTAAAATTTATTGAAAGTTTTGAAAATTCCCCGTTATCGTGAATTTCATTATTTGTTCCTTTTGAAAAACATCATAGATAATGTTACAAACGCAGTAAGTGGCTATGTACAGCTGGGTAGAACGTGCATGACGTTCCACCATTTTGGTCCTCCATTCTCTTGTCTCTTCTGCTGTCAGGTTTCGGTGCCCGTCTACTGCTAGAGATGAAGCGCATGGGTCCGAAAGATGCTAAGTTGCGCATCTCTGCCCCCAACGAACGTCTCTATTCCACATGGATCGGCGGTTCCATCCTTGCCTCACTGGCCACTTTCAAGAACATGTGGATCTCCAAGCAGGAATACGAAAGCGAGGGTTCCGCTATTCTTCATCGAAAATTCCTCTGATTTCTCTCATCTGCCCTCTCACTTACCAAGTCTTGCTCCACTATTTTAATGTTTCAAAATTATCCTGTGAATTGTGTTCTCTTTCACTCACTCTCTCTCCCCTTATATCTTTTGGGTACTGGAAATACCATCAATAAAGTCGTCTACTGTGCTGACATGAATGGCTTTAATTATGAAGCCGTTTGTTATGTGGATAGGTGCTTTCCATTTGACGCTTGATACATGAAGGTTTTGGCATCTTGTCAGGCAACTTTGAAAAATGGTATAAGTAGCCAGGATCAGCTCAGCTGTCTTAACACATTCCTTCATATCTCTAATCTATTGAATAATTTGATGAAAAAAAGTAAACCGAAGGATCACTTCTATATTTCCGGAGGGGTATCCATGGTTAGCTTAATAATGCTTAGTGGGTGGGATAAGTATGACTTGTTGAAAAATAATCATCATGAAGTCGGTTGACGGCTTTGTATGTTCTGGAGTGGTGATGGGTTTCTGGGCTTCTCCACTAAACTAAAGCCGTTTCGAATTCACAATAAAACACGGGTAAATTCACTCTCGATCTCAGTAAAGGATCCTTTGGGATCTCTACTTTTACTAAGTGGTTGGGCCAGTAGTAATTGAATGCACGGGTGCTACATCTTGACCTAGTGTTTCATCTTCCCTCGACTTGAGAGAAGTCTCGGATAGCTGAGTTATGTATTGTAAGAGGTTCACGTTGAAGGCTTTCTTAGTTTATGCACAGAATCTGTATTTTCAATAAAAATGGAATAAGGAAAAAGGTGTTGACAACAAAAAAGCAAAGCCATCGACATTATTTTCACTTCATTCATTTTAGTGCCTAGGGACTTTATTAATGCATGTTGGCCTTTACTACGATTTATTATGTCTGACTTTCGGGGTTCAACTGAACCAATAAAAAGCGCAATTTAGGAGGCAACCTATGGTAAGGAGGCAAATTGAGGATTTTATTAAAAAGAGCAATCCATACACGAGAACCTTGGGCGATTTTCTTATTTAAACTGGACCACCGCCTAAGGTAATGTCTGCTCTCATTTAGTACTTTCGTGCAGGAATCATGCATTCCGGTTCTCAATCACCGCTAACATCGAATGCACCTATCAAATAACAGGAGTGGTAAAAATTGCATACATTTTTTCACTAGTACTCACGCTTTTTGAGGTCTGTTAATTTCTTTCCATGAATTAGCCATTTCATAATGAGTAAGGGTATTGCCATGCACCAACAATCTTTTGCTTAAATAATTTAATATCATTGGAATGTTTTTCACTACGAAAGCATTTCACGATTGAAATACGAAAGGCTACTTACTTGTGGAATGCTCGCTTTTATTAGCAATTAGCGTGTTTCTCCCACTCCCTAGATTAAAACACATCTGATTGAGGAAAGCCAGGAGGCGAAATTGCCCATATCCCAGGGAAATTAATTTTTGTGCTATCAAAGTAGCCTACGGTAGTGGAGCAAGTTTACTTTAACTGCAAGCAAATAGAACAGCGTCGCGTAGGCTTTCTTCTACGTGTATCCTGGTGGTGGGCTGGGATGTATGCAGCAATCTTCTTCGTAATGCCCTCTTACACACACCTTTGTGCTAAGATAAAATTCTCTAATAGCATTACATGTGTACTTTTCTTACCTTAGGCAGTTTTAGCGTGCGGTTGCTTCCGGTTTGTGCCCCAAACAGGCTGGCCGAGCACAACACAATTCCACACTAGTGCAATTCTGTGTGAATGCAGAATGGATACACAAGGCAGCAGGACACCTTTTTGTCATTTTGGGTTTTTGGGAAAAATTAATCGCTTATAAGCATGTGCGCTTTGAAAGCAGGGCATTAAAACACTTGTGCCTTGCGAGTCTTTCCCAATTGGGTCTCTATGCCAGTCGGTCATGCTTTTAGCCATTAACTGCCTTGGGCCTGACACCAACGTCTTCGAAGGCGAATCCCTTACCACCTTGATGATTTTAAGGCAAGGCATGCCCAAAGCTGCTATGCTCTTATAAATTTTAGTATATTTTACTTATTTTTTAGCGGGAATTGATCCTCCGTAGATAGTCCAGCTTCTCTGTGACCATTGTGAAGTGCTAAACGCAGAAATAGGGAATTGCTTACTGCCCTTAAGCGTCTAAAAGGCGGAATTGCCCTACCCTGAAAAAGGGCAAGGTACACTCTGGAGGCCGTATTAAAATAACAAAAGGTAAAAGCGAGGGTCGCGCTCAGGATTGAAATGTTGAGGAAAGAGTCCAATTCACTGTTAACACTTGAATAGGGTTCGCTCTTCTCTCAGTTGTCTGAATAAGGAGAAGTGGCTTGCAATGTTCGTGTGCAGTTTTTCATTGTCTCAACTTCACCAATCTATTCCAGGCTTAATTTCCATTCATTCGCATAGGAAAGCGCGTATAGCCATTTTGCATAATTCTCGAGTGAATTTTTAAATACAATTTGTTAGTAAAGCAGGGATGAAATTACTACAGCACGTTCCGGTGGATAAGTATTCAATACAGTGCAAAAGAGTAATGTTTTTATGTATCTTATCAAGCAGTCCTTTCAATTTGCCTTGAACTGGTGGGAGTGGTTCAATTATGCCTCAGTTCTCTTTGTATAGCACCCTAGAAAATAACTTGCACTCCACTGGTGGCAGAGAAGGCTGTCTTTCCACCGACACAACTCTCAAGTTTAACGTCTACGATGATTACTTGTTTATTGCAGAATGGCTAAAAGAACTGCCAAGCTTATCATCATGTAGAGTAATGGAGTACCACTGTTGTTGGACCAATTCAAACTAAGCACAAAATGAGTGAATTATGGAGGTTAAGCCTTAAAGTATCTGCTTGACATTTTGGACTCCATGCAATGCTCTTATCCTTTTTGCACATTATCAAACCGAAAAAGCAGCATTTTGTAAATATGTATAAATGAAATATGCTAATAACAGACATTGAAATTCCCAGGGGTCACCTTTGTTGGGTATCAAGAGTGCTCCCAAGTTAAAAGTCAAATTGCTGGTAAATGAGTTTGGAGGTAAGCACTTCTCGGGTCATGGAATCTAGAGTCTAGTCGTCAGAATTCTGTTGTAGGTTTTCACTGATGTTTCGTCTGTTAGTACTTATAGTTTAGTTATTTCTCCTTCTATCAGTAGACAAGAACGATTAATCCTTGTTTCTACCGTCAGCCTTCATCAAACAACTCCCTATATAGTGCCAGAAAGCACTTTGTCTATTAAATTTTGGCTTTGACTGTTACTTCACTCCACTTGGTAGCATTAGGTGCAGTTACTTTTTATCCTTTATTAAGTAACTCATTGAAATGCTCCTATGATTGTATAACAGTGAGTGGGTAAGGGGAGATCGACATTGCCTTTAACTAGCAAACTTAGAATTTTTTCTAACACTGCTATGGCTATGTGCTCAAAAGCTGCTGGGAATGAGCTGCCGTTAAAACTAAATGCATGAATTTGTTGCATTGAGTACTCGAATTTTTTTCGAATTTTAAGCTTTGAAAGTCAATAAAAGATTTTTATTTCCAAAGTCCTCTTGCATTCGAACTGCTCGAAGCATTGCTCATTAACAAAGTGGCACTTTAATCTCGGGCGACTCATACGAAAACGAGGCAGTGAATGGGGGACTAAGAGAAATCCATATAAACTTGAAAGGATATGCACAAAAAACTCATCCAAGACTTGACTGCACCAGATAGAAGAAAAAAGCATTTAAGTAGATGCATATGTACTGATAGGAATCATTGCTTCGTATTTTTCTAACGCCTCGCAGAAACCCTCATCGCAAGAAACGATATCAACGCTATTTTGTCCTCCCTTCCTTCTTCTAGTCAGCCTTACCTTGCAGGCATTGGTCTATTTATGCATTCAACGACCTCATCGAAAAAAAATGCTGCTTTCGAGATTGATATCCGCTCATAGCTGTTCTCAAGGCCTTCTCCTTGAAAATGCAACAATAGGCGAGGCCTGGAATTCCAAATATAGTACGTAGTGTTTCGTGAGAAACTTAGACGTTGCATTTCACGGTGCTCAAACGGTTGAATAAAAGTGCAATCTTGACTGAACCCTAATGTTTCCTTAGTAGTCCAGTAAAGTGATGGATGAAGGACAAAATAAATGTAGTGATGTTGCCACAAAGGCTTCTGAATGTCCAACAAACAGTGGATGCGCACCTTGTGTATTGGATAACAGAGATCTGAGGTGTAGCACGCAGGCCTCATGCCACTAAACGAATTATCCTGTCATGAAAGAGCACAATGGCACAAACGGGATTTTCACAAAGCAAGACCATGACTCAATCACAAGAACTGTAAAAACCCTTAGCCTTAAGAGTGCGATCATCTATGACTTCTTAGAGGCATGGAAGCCAAAGAATTTCAAGGTTCAACGACGAAAAAAGACAAATAAACAAGAACATACCATAAGTTCTGTAATGCTTTGTTCGCTTGACTGCTGGTTACGTTTACGGGACACTACAAGTTCAGTCTCCTTAATTTTCTCATTTACCTAATCATGAATTCGCAGAGATGATCTTAGATCAACATTAATAGCATCAGGCACTGGCTTTAAAATGCGCGCAGAATAAAGTGCATGAGTTTTCAGGAAAAGCTGTCAACAAATGCAAGTCTTCAATAAAACCCCCCAATTACGAATCTATTATTCTAGATTCGGCAATTTGATTATAAATGTCTGTTTGAATACGTCTTTTTAAGTAACAAGTGGGTGAACTAGAGGAACCTCGCGACTGCGACAACAGTGTCGATCCCCAAGGGGGATATGAATTCCCATTCCCCATAAAACCTTTGCTACCCATATAATCTCAACTTTATCAGTTTACTACTTCCTTTATGAATCAATCTTCTCTATTCAAAGATTTGCAACAGGAGGTAGATGGGTAAAACAGAGAAAGTACAACAATTCTTTAAAGCTAATCTGATTCTTGGGTGTGGTTTATGGAATTCCTAGGACGACTTTCTCCATTTCCGTTTGTTGTTAAAGAATAGCAATTGTTTGATTAAAATTAATTTTTTGGGACCTACTTATTATGTATGTATTATTTTTAGTCTATGAGGTTATCTTTGAATGACTCAGTAAGTGTTACCGACGTATTCTTACCTACTGTAGCCTTTTATTGCGAATCTCGAGTAATAATTCAATCATCGCAAGTTAGCTAGCTTATTTTCCTTAAGCCATAATGGATTAATATAGATAAATTTTGGTGTGGAACAATCGCACTGTTTCTTTTGGCACTGGTAATATAATATTTTAATTCACTAAAATAAAAACACCTCTCTGAGTGGTGCACCACAAAATTAAATTTCAATTCTTAAGGCGGTTGAATGTCAAACTAAAATAGAAGGCATAGGAATCAGCATCAAGTAAGGAAACAAATAACATCACAAAGAAGGAATTCGTCAGTATCCAAATCGGAGTTGCACTTCATGCGATCGAATCTCCCATTTGACTCAAACTACATAATGAGCTTCCAAAATCAGTGAAATAAAGACATCATAATAATTGAGTGTTATGCCCGTATACTAGCATTTTCGACAAGGTCTTCTTAATTTTAACCAAAACTGACTTAAAGACGTTGTTCTTTATTTGTACTTTGTAGGTGGAAGGACAATTTGAACCTGGCTGCAGACAGACGTGGCGGCTCTCCGGAGTTCTAGGCGCCCTCATTGTAATTGTCTCCACCACGCTTTTGTCAATCTTTCCTGTACTTTCCTGTATTCAAAAGGCATCCAACCTTTACACATCAGGGGTGGTAGAAGGGAAGAAGTGAAAAGGGACGAACTGACTAAGCATTTACATTTTTAATTGTTACTTTGCCATTATGCACTATTTTACTCAGAGACGCATTTAATTTTCACTGTTTTAACAAAATACACTAAACTAATCGATCGTGCTATACAGGAGTAATCTTGGGTGCATGTCGGTTCAGATGATCCGTTTCATGTCTACAACCGGAGGATTTGTTCATTAACCTTATTTTATACAAGCTACCAATATTCAAACACCCGTCGAAAAGGTTAATTGTTACGAAACATCTTTACCCTATTGGTACGTTTAGGTAGTGTTTGAATTATTGAATGCTCGAATGAACCTAATTAACAACTAGGTGAGATTGGACCTAAAAGCTAAAAGCCTAACCAACCCGACGAGTTATGCGTAAATAGTACTCTCAGAATCCTCTCACTTTCAGCCTTTGTTTAACAACTCCGGCAAAAGTGCTCAACACTTGCAGTCACTATGTCATAAAAGTATTCAGTTTATGATTAATGGCTTGTAATACACCGGTGCTGTGTAATCTGTCCAACTATAAAACGTGCTGAGGATTAAACCTACTCCCTGATGTGACCGCAAACATTACCACTCAGGATGCCAGAGAAATTAATTTACCAACCCAAACCAGATGCAGACATAGCCTAGTCTAGTTGTTAGGACCCAACTGTGCTATAGAAATAGAATAAACAAATTGAAGATTTGTAGGATAATATTAGAATGTTTATTCCCTTACTGAAATTTATTTGCAGCAGCGCCTCTACTGAAATGCTGTTCGTAGGAATAATTGTGTGCCTTCTGCTTTGTTAATTTTTTCTTAGATAAACACTACAAGCATTATACAGTCTTGTAAAAAGTAGCTTTGTTTTTTATAAGAACTTAACATTGTAAGTCGCGCAACTTTATGATGTTCAATGCGCGTATGGATTCAAATCTGCACTATTGTTATATTGGGTGGTTAAATACATTGCCTAAGACTTTACGGTTAAAACCTGTTACAAAAAGGACTACTCATTTAATTTTATAATTGACAACAATCACCAGTGGGAACGGCGAAAAACATTCGCCGAAATACATGCATTGTTGTGGGGCAGAACCTTCAAGTTTCAACAGCCATTTTCACATAGAGTTTCGTGTCAGGACCTCTTAAAAAGCAAAAAATCGTACTTGGCAACGACTTTGCTGTTAGGATTAAGTGCTTCTTAGTTAATACAGATCCGCAGATCGTAGGCATTATCCTATCTGACAATCAGTTTCAAATAGAGACATTTCGCCTTTAAATAGACCTGCTTTGCCGTTATATTTACGAGAAAATTAACGTGGTTCCGTGATTGTAAGTAGATGTCTAAACTTATGGAGAAGAGTTAAATATCTTTATTCCTTCATTCATGGATTAATTTAAAGAACCGACTAATGGCACGTCTACAGATTGGTTTTAAAATATGTTTTCTGTAGGATACCATTTTGATTGGTGCATCTTATAAACTCTTTACCAATCGCGTTTGGGGAAGACGGATTTCCCCTGATTTCCTGATACCTGATTGGCCAACTAATGAATAAGACCGAGAATTTAAATTCCATTCACCTGGCAACTTCCCGACATTAAATCAGCTAAACTCATTCGCGGTAAGTTCGAAACCTCGCTAATTTGATTAGGTATACTAACACAGAAAACGCCATACTGAATTGCGAAAGTTACGCAGAGTCAAGAAGTCTTCGAATTTTATGTTTAAATCGCTCTGTGAAAGACATAAAAAGGCACTGTTGATACAAAGCATTGAAATTTGATATCTGGGTGTGCATAGATGAGCTCAATCCGATTTCTGTTAGCGTCAGCTAAAAGCAACGTTCATTTAAGGTTGTATCCCAATAAAACTTGTATTTTCCAAGTTGTTTTGCACTTGAAATTACTCTATCACCCTATAATCTCAGCTACATCCTTTGACCAAATGTCGATGTTATGAAAGACCCACCACTTTAGCCCTGTTAAGGCATCAAATAAAGTTCAATTTTATCTTGGATATGTTGCATTAGGCCCGGCGTATTCTTATTTATGAATCTTATGGTAAATTGTAAATCCCTTTACTGATCAGTCGGCCTGTTATTATTGAAACTGCTTGCCTGCATGCAAATCAGCCGACCGGTGTGGCAGAGTACAAATGCGCTATTTGGTCAACAGGAACATAAAAGCGGGCGTTATAGACATGGGGAAGGCGGCTTTTACAATTGCAATAAATTAAACATGCTGCTTATTATCGGACACACTGCAGAGTGTTAGAAGCAAAATCCGCTGCAAAGTACCGTGGGGTGTAATAATAATACATTAAAAGGCAACACCGATCAGCTAAATTCAGGATGTAATGAAAGCTACTTGCTGAAGCCGAAACATAAAATAAGCGCTTTTAATTAAGATCTCGCAGTATGCAATTTTTGCTAGTTGACCTGAAAAGTCCTTTAAGTGCAACAGAGCAGCACAATAAATGGGCACTTAGGATGTATATTTTTATTTAAATTTGACGCGTAGAAAACTGTCCCATTTAGTGCTTTTTATAGTTTATGCCTTACTCATGGAATGCATTTCATGCGCGGTAAATGAAACACGCTTTGGAGTATCACCAGTTACTTTTTAGCTCTTACCTGGTCACTTCTACTAATGGTATGAATAATCATGAAAATAGCTCCAGTTGAAATGCTTCAGCAAGAAATTCGCATCCTAGGTCGCATGAATCTACATGAAACACCCAAAATGCAGTGACACAAAATAGGCGCGACTTACGCATAAGAAACCTTTTACCATTACTTGGGTAACATTTCAGTGCGCAGTGTTTAAAATACATCAATTTAAACAAAAACTTCATTGGCATCCGATTATTGATATGGAATCTGCTGTTTGATGAAACGCTAGCAAACTTTTAGCACGACCGAAAAATATAACAGCAATATTTGAAACTGACACAATAACAATTCAAAAAAATCAGATATGAAATCTGAAGAATTAGCCCAATTTCCTTTTATACTCCGTGCAACTACTAGTAATGATTGTGAGAGCATCATCAACAGTGTTTCGGCTTCATCTCCTGCTTCTCGTTTGCCTCATTTCGGAGTTACTGACTGTCGGATTGGCGGTAGAAATCCACCGAACGCCAACGAAGCGAATGCAGCGTCCAGCCTTCCTTTTTGATGCCTGGGGTAAACGCAGTGCACCGCAAAGACCCTTATGGAGTTTGGTGGGTGAGGATGAGGACAGCTATCTCGTGGTCATTCCCAAGCGCGGCTACAAATCGGTGGCGACAGAGTTAGAGGACGAGACGGAAAATTTGTATGGACCACGACAAGCGGCCTTCAAACGCGGCGCCTACCTAGACCTGCCGTGGGGCTAGCTGTGCCGATACAAACTACATCCACATAGAATTCTCTTGACGCACTTATTCTGTCCATCCACCCCTCGTTAAATGCATTACATGTTCATCTTTTTTCTAACATTTTGGTGGTATAAACTATTTAAATTTGTCTATTAAACTCAAGTCAAAAATTGGGCATTAATGGGCACTTGTTTTGTCAATTATTTTGTGTGTTAGACCGGTTGACGTCGCCGCGTACTACTTTTGAAACACTTTACTCAAATTTACGGTCTAACATCATTAATGGGCACTGCTAAGTGTACAAAATGGCAAAATCTTTTGCCGCTCAAGCAAAAGGAAATGAGCTGCATTTCGAATGAATAGGCTGCTGGTTAAGGCGAGTGGTAAAATAGCGAACCCTCTGCATTACTGTATTGGGCAGTGCTGATTTGCACTTCCAAGGCCCTGAAGTTCCCAGACTTACTTCAACTTCTTGATTGCAAAGAACGATTATTGAGAATGATTTAACAAATATGCGAAGAGCATTTCAGCCAAGCACATTTTTTGCACACACAATGCATAAAAATGATGAGACTTTTAAGAGAATTGACAAATCAGCTTAGTTCTCCGCAGCCTATGGGAAAAACAAAATCAAACATGTAAAGTAAAGGTTTTATGCACATCTGAAGTATGCGTAATACCGCTCTGAGTTGCTGCCTTTTGCCTATAAGGCCGAACTTTGAATTCATATCCCTACAGCATAATGCCAAACGCTATGGCAATGAGGGCGTTTTACTACGTGGAGAATTCCATTGAACAGCAAAGCCATCCACATTCTTATGGTTAAAGCCATAAAAGACCTTAAAATCTGCCACGCATTTCAAGCATCGGGAAATAGTCAGAGTATGCGTCAATGTATTTCAATATATTGAAAAAAATTGAGAAACAGAAATAATTTTTGTTTGAAGTTTAGGCAATAAAAACACTTTTTGATAAATTTGCTAAAATATTTAGCGTGACTGCAGTTTTAATCACCCGAGAGTTCATCGGCGTGGCAGCAAAGGACCTAGGTTTCATTTTTATTAGAATGAAAATTGCAATCACACATGAAATTGCTTAATTTTTTGAAGATTTACTTAAAATGGCAGCATTTACTTTTGTGAACCTAATAATAACAAAAGTACGAATTAGGATAGACGCATATTTGGCTCCTCGCATTCTTAAAAAACACCAACAAAATGATCACTTAGCTCCAAAAGAATGTATAAAATATCTTATTTCAAACCTCTTCATTAAAGTGTATCTACTTTATCATAATAAAAACGTTTGTAGAAGGCATTTTGTCTGAATAAGAACCGGAAGCACTAAGATAATGCGTAGGAAGTAGACAGTGGCACCTATTTTTAAACTGGCCACACTGCTCCACAGTTTCTCCTCACTCACAAAGAATTTAATGTGTCTGTGTGTGTGATTAAACACTATAGTTAATTTAAACCAATTCCATGCTAAAAGTTTTAACCGGACACAGGTTGAAGGCAAACGTTGTTGAGTTACACTAAACTGATGACTTAAATGCTATCATGAACTCCCCACTCTTTGACTTGGGCATCTGAAAATAGGACTTTTAGGCTTTTGAATACTCGCCTAAGTTACTTAGGAACCATTTCTAAAGGAAAAAGTGTGAAAACCGTGTTGAGCACAATGATGTGCATAAAGACGGTGCCGGTATCCTATTTTAGGCGTTTTCAGTACCCTTTGTCAATACATAATTGTTCAGTTAAATAGACTCCTTATATGCAAATAAAACCTCTATTCATTTGTTACATTTTCCCAACTTTTAACAAGTTTACGAATGCTATTACAATTTCTAATAAACGTGGTTTGCAACGAACAACGATTGGACTCCAGCTGATGTTTCCAGATCTCCACTGAATGTCCCCAGTGCAGCTTCGCTGTTGGCCTAGAAAGAGGTTCAAGCATATCCATTTTAAAGTGGCGGAAAACTCCGGATGTCGCCTGTCCTTTGTTATTCTACGCGAGTTGGATTCAACCATCGATAACTAAGGTTATTTGTATTCTAAGTTAAACTTTATGCTTAAAAAGTATAAATTTGCTTAAGGATCCTCGGTCTTCATAACACATCACCCTTACCTTGCAGAGCTTGATGAGTTCGTGCTGAGCTGCCGGAACATTCTCTTCCCTGCCTGACCAAATTTTAATGACCGAAGCTTGAATCGCTCGACCAAAACTAAATGTGAGTGTCCACGGCTTTTTTAGTGAACACTGGTTGATCGCGTTTAGATTTTTTGTTGCATCAACTTCTGACATCCCACCAGAGAGAAAGGTGATTCCTCAGAGAGAAGATAGAATTGTGTTTGGCATTTTTTTACAAACCCACCTAATAAGCAACTCATTCCTCTGCTAACATCGTTACTTCCTTAACTAGACATCTGACTTTCAGTCAAATTATTCATTAAGATTTTTCCTAACCTGTCATATTATCCTCGATAGTTGATGGCTGTCAATGATTTTAAAGTGTTTACCAAACTTAGGGTCTCAGTATTAAATTACTAAATGTTTTACAAAATGGATAAAAATGGTTATAATTCAGCGAAAAATATTGAGGTGACAACATATTTCTGGAAAGCAGATCACTCTTTTTCTTACTAATTATGCTTGACAAGAAGTTAGCAATGCTTTCATCAGGTCCTTAAACAATTTTATGGTTAGTTAATTTGTTCTGGTTTTGCCTAAATCGCCACTTTACAAATAAATGACTTTTCATGTCCTCTAAACAAGGGAGGCATACAAACAGATGTCTTTGTGGTTATTTAAACGCTTAACCACTTGCCCTTACCAGGAACCGCGGCGGGGACACGGCGCTGAAGAGCTTGCACAGTGGCAATGGCATTCTGTTCCAAAGAGAAGGTGCAAGGACAGTCATGACCAGCAGTGACCATGTTGGGCTTCAGCAGCGTTCCCTCCAAATAGACGTGGTGATCCGCCAATGCTTTATACTGGAATGCCAGCACCTCCTCTGTCACTCTCTGTGCAGTGTAAAGGTCATGCTTTCCGTCGGGAAGAACCTCTGGTTCAATGATTGGAACAATTCCATTCTAAAATACCCAAATATTTGGTTTTGAAGTGTTTCCATCCGGCAGCTGTTTTACAAAAAGCAATTATGTGGGACTCATGTATAAACCAATAGTAAGTGTTCAACGCTTTATTCTTTAAAATTTTCTCAACCTCAACTTTTTTTAGTGCATTTTTAACTATGTTAAGAGAAATCTCTAGCGCCATTAACTGAATGAGCTTACCTGTTGACAAATGACTGCATATCTGGCCAGAACATTAGCATTTTCAAGCATGGCGAGGTAGCTGGGTGTGTGCTCAGTTATTTTCAAAGCACATCTCCACTTGGCGAAATGACAACCCTTTTTTTTATAATCTGCACACCTCTCCGCCAAGTCGTCAAGACCCTGTGTGGTGTTCTCGCTTCTAGTCCCGGCCAAAGGTTTGAGTCCCTTGTCTACTTTGATTCCGGGGATTATGGAACGCTCCTAGCGCGGGAAACAGGCAGTTATTCGTTATCTTAACTTGCCTCTAGAAGTGAAAGTAAGGGCTTCCCAGTTTCTGTTTTTTGAATAAATGTTTCGTGGAACAAAATCACTCCAGATATGTACTTTGAGATAATCCTGTCTGCGGAGAATAACAATTCGCGATATCTACGACGATTCTCCTCTGTATTGGCAATATGTTCAGAGTCGAATCTTTTCCCAATGGTGGCTAATAATGAAAAGAATACTGAAGCGGTGTTCACTTACACACGCTCTCGTCAGCTGCAAGAACGCCTTTTCCAGGCGCAACAATGGCATTGGCAATATCCCGCAGTTCGGCGAGCTTTGTCTCTGAAAGGTATTCAGCAAAACGCAAGTAGGTTGGAGTTCCTCCCTCACCATCGACACCGCCATCACCACCATTCGCCATTTTGGCCTCTATTGATCCAAAGCCTTTTCAAAGCGATTCCACGCATTCGGTCAGCTGTCTACCTTCCAATGCAATGCTTGATTGCAGCCTCATTAAACCTTGAAGAGTTTACTTCTCTTTGGGATTTTTCCTTTCGGCAGACCTTTATTGTAGCTGTAATTACTTGAGAAAGCTGTTCTTTAATTATTAAACCCACACAATGCGTTGGCTAGGTAACAACTACTACAAAGCTTCAAAACTAACATTAACCGATGTTGTATTCAAGAGTAAAATTACTTCAAAGATGGTAAACGTCATGAATAATTTTAAGTTCCTGCGTTATTTTAAAATCTACCCATTTTGCCGTTTCTGGAGATCGGAGGTAAATATTTTGTAAGGAATGGAACTCAAACCTCACACTTGGGCCGAAAGAGCCGAAAGGAGGGTTAAATGCAAAACCTATTCAACTTCTAAGATACACTATTAGCTTTCCTCAGAATTAATTGTTATCTGTAAAACTTGTTAATGCATTCTGAGTACGGGTTCACAGCCATATTTTCAAGCATTGGTGGATAATGATAATTCCTAACACTTAAAGAACGGCGTTAGATACTTCTCTCCCTGCTACCGGTGAAAAGCTTCCCAGGAGAAGGTTTTTTTTAGTATTTTTGTATTATTTTTTACTTATTCTTGTGAGAGACAAGGTTTAAGCTTGGTGTCTACAAAACATATGAGGATACAAAGCCTCGAAGTGTTAAAAAATAGTAGATATTTTGCAATCTTAAGTAAGTCTGTGGATATCCATAGGTTTAGCATCACAAAAGGGTATGATGATGTTTTGTTATGACTTCTCCCTCAGAATTCTCACTTATTCATGAGATTCATTAAATAATAGCTGCTAAACAATGTGCAGGATGACGACTCAAAGGTTCATTTAATATTTAGGATGGCTTGAAAGTTCCAAGCCTGAGAGAAGTTGCATTAATCTGTCTCCATAATTAACAGCTTCCACTTATCGAATCCCTTTCGGAAAATTGAAGGACTATATACAGAAGTACAAAAACACTTACAAGACACAGACAAGATTGGATTTGTTACTGAGTTTAGTAATGATATTATTAAGGGCAATAATTGGCAGCTTAGTTGCCTTATTTAAGATGGAAGTAGAGTTAATCTTCCGAAAAAGTTGCATGCCTAAAGGTACCGAAGTCCGATGTCATTAAATTACTTAGTCCATAGTTCCAAGAAAAGCAGTGTAATGTACAGATAGAACCTATTAATAACAACAATAGGGTGTGTATTTATCTGGAGAAACTCTTACCAATGATGAGCATCTAGTAGTGTAGCTCAAAACAGCTCCCTATTCCAACGGTCTATAGCGGTTTCTTGAGAAGAGCAGAAGGGCAGGCAGGACGGATTTTTATAGAAATGAATTATGCAAGCAGATAAATGGGCATTAATCAAGGACACAAAATTACGGCGTAAAATTGCTTTAGATGATTTAAGTAGTATAGCCTTTTGGTGATCAGAATTTTCTCACAATTTTTGCATATGTTTTATCAAATTTCGCTTTTTTGATCAGTTCATTTAGACAGGGCAGCATTATTCGCAGTGACTGTATCGTGGAAACTATAGGTGAGCCATAGCAGCCTCAAATACTCCGTAAAATTCTTTTGAAATGCTACCACTGACTGTTACGGATGCCAAAGATTCTGTCAAGCAGCAATTTAAGGACGCAGTCATTCTTCCATCTCCTATCTCGTTGAGTTGTTTCAATGCCGTTTAACTCTGCCTGCCCTTTTTTCCGTCAACCACCTTGGGCTCAACAATCAGACCGGCCTTCAGTTTTGATGAATAAGTGCTAATTTCGCTCGAAAATATATCAGCACTTGCTAATGGGTTAAAGTGACAGGTGAATATGGCAATGAGTGACTAAATGCGACTCACTTTAATTTATGTGTACTTGCTTACAGTCTCTTCCCTGCCTCCTTACTCCGTTGCTTCAAACCATCATAGCACTAAATATCGGCCCGAACTGGAGGATGGGATCAAAGCATGCCTGAGTTGCAAACTCTTTTAATGTCGATCTCAAAGCCGCAGAAGGAAACTTCTCGTCAATTCTGATGCTAAGCATTAAGAGGAGGTAAAAGGCAAAGGCTGTAGCGATTTAGCAATTTATGTATTTTGGTGCTAGTGTGTTTAATTATGTGTCGTTGTTTAAAATAATGATGCACAATTACCGCATCAACAGGTGTTGGTAAGCTTGGAAAGTCGTGAAAGTCAACCATTTGAAATTGCGCTTGCGTAAGCAATTGAGGATTGGCTGCAAAGTTTGTGATCCCATTGCTACTTTCTGTTTTACGTCATGGTATAAAGCTCGCCCTCCTAAGATAGTTTTCTAACTAACTGGCCAGCAGACTGGCAAGCAGACTTGTACCGAAAAAAGACCTTTAATTTCATAGCAGCTTTTAGCATCACTTCCTCTCCATATGACAATGCCCTGATTGTGTAGGGTATCATGTTGGGGATTGTCCACTATAACTTGGCAGCATGGTAAGCGTCCAACAGTTTCACCTTAGTTCAAATCTGTACAGCTAAAAGGTACTTGGGAAATTTTCTCAGAAACAGCCAAGACTAGTAAATTGGGTTGGATATGATTCTATTCTTTCAAAGCAATGCGAGATTTAACATCTCCTATAGCAAAACTGTCTCCGGGGCGTTTATGTACTTTAGGAGAGGAGAGGGATGCACACTAATTCACCCATCTTTACAGCTTCGTTGCTTTACTTATATGCTTATATGAATTTGTTGCTTTTCTCGGCACCGAGAACACGCGTGCTAAATAAAGTGGAAAGTTGCAAATCAGAAGTGAACTAGAGGCAGCAGTACGTAGTTCTTTGCCTCCAGCAGTGCAACCCTATAAACGCGGGACTGGATGCCACTCTGTGGTCCATTGGGGATAGACTGGAAGGTTGTGTTAATGAATATTTATCAGAAAAAAAGGATTTGGAGTAATAATCTGTAGTTATTCAATATTTATCGCCATACCTGCATAGACTCACTCGGTTGTACTTTACGCAGTCAAATAGTTTTCTAGGCAGGAGTTCGCAGTTTGCTTTCAATTTTTATAATCAAACTATTTTTATCGTTATTATCCATTTCAAGGTGAACAAGCTGAAATCATGTTGACCAAATTGTTTTTTGATGACCGCCTAGAATAATTAGTACTCAATAAAAATTTTATGCTTTAACATGCTTGGCAGGCAGACTTATATCTAATGGGCTTAAGTTATTTGCAATTTTGAAAGATTATTATTTAAATAAGGAGCATAAATACAAACGATTAAACATCCCTTACCCTTATAATTATCGACTCCATTACTTTAAATTAGAGAATCTGGAACTTTTATTAAATAAATTGGGATCCATTTGCATTTAATGAGCGGCCATGGCGACACCACCAACCTCTGTCATAAGTTGTTCTTTCATTTTTTGTACGCAAGTTAATTTCATTGCTCCTCTCTGTTTATGCCGAAAATCCTCAATGTGATCAAAAGAAGTAAGGAACTAAAACTTTGTTGTTGTCTGTTATGTTAAAGTTGCTGATTGGTACAGGAAAAGTGTGGACTCCAAAATTAGCAGAGCACACTCATGAATGGAACTTAAAAGCAGGAAGTGAAACGGGAAATCAGTTAATGGTGTGCTTACACCTTAGCACACAGGCAGTCGCGTGCACTCGATCGGTGTGCGCTCCAGTTTAATGTCACCTCCTTTGACAATACTACACCCATTTTTTGCTGACATACGGTAAGTAGGCTGATAAACTATGTCCGTGGCGGTCTAATCCCCATCATGCAGTCTACTTCACGTAAAGTTGTTGCTCAGTTTCTTTAAATGCGTTCATGAACGAATTCTTAAAACTCCAAAACTTGCAACAGACAACGTGGTCACTTTTTTGAACAAAATCCTAAAAAAAACGCAACGATGAACTTAATTTTTGTGCATTCATTAGTCCTAATAAGACTTAGCGTAGGGATGCACTTTTCTTTGTAATTAATCGTGGTGGTCTGCCAGGGTCAACAATACTCACATTCGTCGCCTTGATGAGAATAACAATGTGAGTTGAGCTTACTGACATGGGCTTTGCGTTAATAAGACTGAAAATCACAGTCGTCACGAAATGATTGGCAGTAGCACTGGATATGCCAAGAGTAGCATTGCCATCAAGCTTCATTTACGCCTGGATGAGGAAAAAGTTAAGTGAATCGAGCATGTGGCTGCAGTGACATTATAGCCCAATATTGGGGATACCTCAGCTAAAATATCTAATCCGTCGTGAAACGGCGCTTTAGCCTCGGTCACCGTCAGGCCCCCATGCGTATTGGAATGCGTGGAAAATAAAAGTTAGCAATAATTAATTTACACCAAAATTTAATTAGTAGAGTGGCAAAACCTTCCTCCCTAGAAGTTCTACTATACCTGAACTACCAAAAAAGCAATGATATAAATCCTTTTTATTTGGAAAGAGGTAAATGTGCCTCAAATAGTAGTAGTTCTTTTACTCGAAATCATTTCGTTCTTCTAGAGCTTCCAAGTACAGCAAAGGTTTTTCACAGAGCCTCCAGCTTGACGATAAGTACCGGAGACTCCTTGTACAGAAATAGCACCAACTCCCTTTTGTGAGGCAATTTAAATTTGCCGTCAGTTTTATTAACATCTTATTGTCCCCACAAGAGCCTAGTCCATCCGTTTTCTGCGGATGGGACGGAATAATGGACAACACAACCGTATATTTTGTGCGAATAACTCACCGTTGCACACCACGTCAGCTCATGTTTTACCACACTATTCTGCATGAAACTTCTTGATTTTCAAATGAAAAATTTTCGGCCTAAAATCCCACTGGGACATGAACACTCGGTAAGCCCGCCGATGAGAGGATTAGTAACTATTGAACCAACCCAATTCGCCAGAGTTCCACGACCACCGGCTAATTTTGCTAAAAAACTCCCGATTTTAGTCATTCATCATTGGCCATCGGACCATTTTATGCTCGCAGCGGAAGCGGTTAAGCCGAAATCTACGCCCGCTTCACATACGAAAAAAAGGCAATTCATTGAAGTAATGAAGACGAATGTGGAAAGATTATTTGAACGCAGGATTTATGAAAATAAATGGCTTGGTGAGAAGCAGATTTGTTCTCAGTAGGCGTGGTTTGCGACGAAATTCGATTGCTCACCGGCGGCCAACTCCAACTTTCCATCAAACTTGCCTAGACTTGCTTCACTGTTCGCCTATAAATCAAGTGACTCTCCACCATTAGACTCAACCATATGCACAAGTAAATCACTTGTGAGCAGGAAATTATGCTAATAACCCTAGCGTGAAACCCACTTTAGCCAACTTGAGCAGTTCACATTGCGCAGCCATAACGTTGTCGGAGTTGCCCTGCCACGTCTGAATGACAGAAGCCTGAAGGGCGCGACCGAAACTAAAAGACAGCGCCCAAGGCTTTTTCATTTTTGCCTTATTAATGGCATCCAAATTCAGCGTTGCGTCGAGCTCGGACATTCCACCTGAGAGGAAAACTACACCAGGAACAGCTGGAGGAACGGTGCGTTGAAGGGTCTGGATTGTGGCCACAGCATTTTGCTCTTTCGTGTACTTTTGGCTGCAACTTTGACCAGCCGTTACCATATTAGGCTTGAGAAGAGTTCCTTCCAGATAGACGTGGTGGTCGGCTAGAGCCTTGTATACGAATGAAAGCACCTCTTCAGACACTCTTTGTCCAACAAAGAGGTCATGGTTCCCGTCTGGAAGCACTTCTGGTTCAACAATTGGAACGATTCCGTTCTAGAAATAGCCAATACAAACCTGAGCGACCTACTTGTTGGCAGATCACAGCATATCGAGCCAACACATTGGCATTTTCCATCATGGCTTGATAGGAAGGCGTGTGTTCCTGGATTTTCAAAACGCATCTCCATTTGGCAAAGTGACAACCATCTCTTTTATACTGCGCACAGCGTTCGTTTAAACCATCCAACCCCTGAGTAGTTCCTTCTCCGTGCGTTCCAGCCAGTGGAACTACGCCCATGTCAACCTTAATCCCAGGAATAATTCCACGGTCCTGCAAGAGACGAATGAGAGGTGTTCCATCATCCATCTTTTGATAGACCGTGTCATGGAAGAGGATGACTCCTGAGATATATTTGGCCAAGCAGGGATCCGAGCTAAACAGAAGTTGTCGGTAGTTGCGACGATTTTCCTCAGTATTCTCAAGATTAATGGATCTGAAGCGTTTACCGATGGTGGCAACGCTCTCATCTGCGGCCAGAATGCCCTTTCCAGGACTGACAATCGCGTTTGCGATGTCGCGCAGTTCCTTCAACTTTGCCTCAGGCAAGTATTCTGCGAATCGTCCCGCCATTCACACACGCGTCGACACCTACGTCATGAAAATGCCACAAGAGTGGATGTTCAAACAGGTGTCACGACATGCATAACTATCGATTCATTGGAACAAGGAAACACGTGAATTGTAGCGAATAATTGCCTTTGGAGGTGGTGGGCGTGTTTCATGCACCCATTATAAACCAGCCTCTATATATGAAGTTAATGAGACCTCATATATTTGTTTGATATCTGAAGGATCTGATTTTAAGCACTTCAATATACATTCAGCGCTTTACTTAAAGACGAGTTCAGTTTTTTACATTGAATTATAAGAAATCCAAATAATTTGGGCTCATTTTGGGTGACAGAGGGACAAGGGTTCCTTGCGAAGCGCAAAGTATTAGGAATGGCTTTAATCTCCATGTGCATATCGGCGTTCAAATGTGGCATGAATAAGGCGGTCATAAACGGATTTGCGCACTTAAATGGCCCGATTTTTGATGCAGCCAAAAAAGTGTATCTGCCTAACGAACTGCACGCTATGTGCTTTGTGTTGAATTTTCAATTTCTTTCTTTTTCTACGACAATCTAGCACAAATACATTACACTGTGCTTGCGGCTTCTGAAGAGGGAGAGGAATGAAACGGACCTTAATCGTGACAATATAATCCCGCAAAGTGAGTTAAGATAATGAAGGTAGCTGATTGGCACGCTTGTAAAAGTAGTTCCTCGGGAATACGCAAAATCGCATCTATTAGTTCCTAAAAAAGAAGACAACGATTATGAGCTTGCCACGTGATATCCAGCTATAAAATACTTGTAAAGCATAAAGTATATGACAAATTGAGCGCTGGTATAGTAATATCAGCTATTACCCACACTAATTACAAAGTATACGTATACTCCGTATACGCAGTATTCCTGTAACAAAAACTAGTGAATAGCATGTGAATGTCCATAGAAAATTCATATTGTAATGCAATTTGACAAATGTATTTTGATACGCTGGTTGTTGGTTTAACTCTTGACTTTGGTAAAGGACTACCTCGTGTTCCACCGATTATACCCCTATCGGGTATGTTGGATCCATACATTTTGCTCGAGTATGTCACCTTGTGTCTTCAGAAAAATCCAGGGTGCTACAGTAAAGTGCAGTGAAAGACCGCCAACCACTTAAAATCCCTTGTCCCTTTGCGATGTAATGCCATTTCTCTGTGTGGCTTACAATACCCTAATTGCCATTTTCGAAGTCGCAATTTAGGAAGAAAGGCTTGTGAATATCGACCATTATAAAAGCTGAAATGACGGTTCCAAGCAACTTGGCCAGAAGCGCAGTAAAATCAATACACAAAAAATGCCTTAAAGCTTGTTAAATTTAGTGAGTTTCTAGAATTCCAACCAACCTAATCAAGCAGTATTACCCGACCATCCCTAAAATGGAATGATCTGGCCAACCGCTAAATTTACTTATATGGTAGTGAGGCAGCAAAAGTTTTACCAAATTTTTTCTTACTTTCCGTCTGCAAGTAGCCATATTTTTTATAAAATGGTGCCCCGTGAATAGTTTGAGCAGAAAATTCTGCATCCAATGCAACTTGACATTGCAAATCAGTGGCCATATCGAGTCGGCAGTGCAAAGTTGTCAATTTATAAGTTGTCCATTGGGCCCATAGGCGCCTTTTAACAGTGCGTTTAAATATACGAGCCAGAGCGTTCATAACAGCGTAAAGAGTGCCAATCTTAATTGGAAGCGAAACATCTGCAGCTATTTTGCCTCTTCAGCGATTGAAATAACGCCCGGACGCACACTTCGTGCCACGAAATTTTATATTGCCGTTTTAAATGAAGCACAGCAGAACAGCAACCTTTGCCGTAGTCGCTGGATCAAAACTGCATTACTCTTACCAAAAATGAGCTCATTCATCTTATTAACGAGAGCAGTCATATTTCAGCAAATTCAAGCGGGGCACTTCTGAATGAACGTACCCTACCCGAGTTTACCCTCCCACTCCAGCATTTATTACATCTAAGCACCGACAATCCGTGCCCACTACTACTCGAAAGTTGCGAGTCACACCATAAAAGCAAATATTAGCAGTGGTAAGTGAATGAGCTACAGAAAGTCTGTCGAAGCTGCAGATGACTGCAGCGTCCCAGCTGGAGGAGTGGTTATCGGCCTTGTGAATGGAACAATGAGTAAGCGACCCTGCACTCTAAAAGTGAATTCCAGACATTCCACCAGCACACCTCTTTCTTGTTATGATGCAACTCAATAACAGTCGCAGCCCATTCCCCGCTCTTGATAGTCTAGGTAACTAACAAAGATATCCTTCAAATTATTCAACCTTTTTCTGTAATAAGTTCTTCACCATCCAGCTCTACATAAAAATTACCAGAGAATCCTCTAGACTAGTTTAAAGCTGTAAAGAAGGCAACACTCCAAAAAGGCAGCTACGGCTCTAGGCAGTGAAGGTGTTGTCTGGACAAAATAGAGTGAGATATATGAAATAAAGAGAGATAAGTAGTGGCAGTGGTAGCAGTTAATTGATCAAGGAATGTCTGGTTAGGGTTGTATACACAAATACTTACCCACGCACGCAATTGGAAGACAAAACAGCAAAAAGGTAGAAAAGAGAGACCGGGACTAAAATGATGGGGGAGGGGAGAGCACATACAGAAAGACGCTCAAACCAGTCTCATCGACTGGAAGGAGAGACGACCTAGGAATAGTCAGCGGGTGGTGGCAGCACAATTGGCTCCGAGGATATGGGTTGTCTGGGACTATCGCCTCCCCTGTCGCTTGCGTTCCGGTATGCCTCTTCCTCGTCCGAGTCCTGGGACGAAGTAGTCAAAAGTAACTTGCATTACAAACATTTCCTAAGGTCCATTCCATTTAAAATTAGAACAAATTAGCGTCTCAGGTGGGACCCATTTCCAACTTGAGGGTCACGAGTGGAATTGGCATAAATGACAGCCTACTGCGAATCAATTAAGATGTTAAAGTAAATTTAGATTTATCAAATAAACCCCTTAAAAAGGTAAGCATGTTTATATTTTTTGGAAGGTTGAGGCTTTCGGAAGGGTTTCACAACGTAGTTTCCACCAAATGATGCTCGGTAGTGAAGCCTTTAGTTTAATTTGGCTTTGATGCATCATGAACGCCAACTTGAGGTAATAACGCCAAGATCATCGTGTTGTTTGTGCCATAAACGTCTGGCCTAATTACAGAGTTACGGTTCTACATGAACTCGTCTTTGCAGTTCATTTCGATTTCTACGACCGAATACAACACCGAAAGGTCCCCACTCAGCGTGTTTCCACGACGCGGTATTTTACAGAATAAATTCTCCCTCTTGTCACCAAATTACGGATGACAGAACCGAGAACTTTCTGGTTTCTAACATGCCACTCGACAAACGATTTAATATGAAGTGCCACCACTTACCTTTCAATCAACAGAAGATGAAAATCTTAATGGTGTAGTGACGTAATCACCGTCGTGCCACAAAAGAGCATATAAATCGGATTTCTCAAAACTCAGAGTGGTGAAATGTCCTATTTAGAAAAAACGCGCTCCAACTTTCGACAAATGAAATGAAATGTAATTTGGTATGGATAAATACCGGGACTGCCATTTAATAACAAATTTACTTCGATCAAAGTTGGCAGGAAAGGACAAAAGCTAGTTTTGAAAGATGACCATGGTTTCCGAAAAAAATGTGGGACTGGCGCTCACATAGTTTGTACCATCTAATAATGCAGAACCAAATCAAAGAAACAACAGCATGTTTTTGAAGTACATAAATTCGAGGCCATATACAGTCTCTCTACAGGAAATTGACGCTAAACGCTAAAAAAGTCCATATAAACACTAGAGCCTTTGCCACGGCAATAAAATGTACATTGAGGAAAAAGGAAGTGTGTTAGCAACCGGTCGTTACATAGACAATACTAATGCAGTTGAACTGAGTACCTTCCGTAAATAGGTAACTGACCCGCATTCAGTTGGAGTGGTAAAAAGCTTGACGAGAATAGATGTCAGTGTGCGAGCCAAACAAAACGACTAGAATGCACTAAATAAAAACGACAAATGTGCGAATCGACACAAGACGGAGTCACAGAATAGGCCTTATTACAAGCGAGGAAATAAAACAGAATGCAAAGAGCTCTCCCAAGGAAAGGTGCGTAATAAGAAAAAGTAGTAAGCCAGTGGAACTCAACATGGAGTAATCGGGAATGACCTCAAAATTGTAACTACACACTCCCATTTCGCATAATGATGAACCGTGAGGTTACAAGTGTGTGTTTATGTGTGTGCGTTTCACAATCGCTTTAAGCGTTGGTTACAACCACCTAAGAGCAGCCTGCAACACGATCATGGCTCAAGAGGGAATATATTGAGAAGAATGACTATTGAGCCAATAAACGAGCACGACTTAATAATATAATAACATTTACGAAAAAACTAAAGTGCTACTGAGGAAATCGATGTCCACACACAAGTCTACTAACCTTAAATTCAAAGAAGCTGGATAGGTAATGATCCCGGAAAGTCGCTAACAAAAAACTCACCGGCGGTACGTCCATAAGATCCTCCTCGGGGACCTTCCTGCAACAAGAACAGCAAAAGCAGCAACATAAGCAGCAACAGCAGCCAGTAAGGATGAAGAGTGTTACACAGAGACACTAAAAAAACAAGAACGATAGACAATAACCAATCCATGGATCGCTTATTTCGGGTGGGTCGAGGAAAAGTTACCTTCAGGCATGGATTATTGAGTTTCAAGTATGTCATCGCAGCCTCATCCCCAACTGTTTCACTTACATAAATACCGTACGAGCCATACTTATCGTATATCTCTTTCTTAGTTGCATCGGTCAAAATCACATTTGCTCGGTTCAATTCAGCAAACTAAAAATTGGATAAAATTATAATCACTACCTTCTCGCCAGCTTTTGGGTCATCAGGATTTTTGTCTGGATGGCATCGAAGTGCCAACTAGAAGGTCAGAACATAGAAAAGAAGCATACTCTTCGATATGCCCTCCTAATTTCTTCTGTAGTGGCATCTTTAGGTATGCCGAGCAATTCGTACAAGGATTCACCCTTTGTTCTGAAAACCATGGAATTATCAAATAACATTGACATACGATAGTTTCCTTGGATCACGAATACCCGCTCGACTTTCATTACTAGCAACACCAGGACTTACTGGCGGCGAAACCATCACAGACGCGCTTCCAGTGATCTAATTCGTATCGGACCACTTCGATCAGAAGAGACTAAAACAAATCTTTTGGATGACATATCAGGTATTTCTGATATATCGTTAGCATTAAATAAAGTAGCTTATAGCGTTTCTTGCTGACGCTATTTATAAGAAGTCACGAGTTGCGTAAAGAAGGAAATTACGCCGGCTGTAATACAAGAATGCCGCAGCGGCGTAGACTAGGACCCATATGTTAGAATCGAAATGTAATATATTGCCAACACAAGCCAAAATTTTGTATTATTTACCTTACCTTACACCAACGTACAATTCTCAATTATAGAGAAAGCTAGACTTTGCCGCGGTACCAAGAATTTCTCTAAGCCATACGAGATTATAAATTTCAAGCAAGATGAATAGTAACCATATACCAAATCAAAGATCAATTATATGCTCAGGAGTTTATTCTGTCTAATTTGGGTATAATGGGGTAAAATATGGCAATTAGTTATCAAAAACACAAAAGTTATGCAGCCTGCCTATTGATCTCTCTAAATGCGCCTCTGATTAAAATGTCAGCGCAGGTAATCAAAGCAAATTAGTGCCATAAAACTTTCGCAGGTCATCAACAATAGACATGGATATTGCATGCAAGTGAAGACGCACTTAACTGCTACATCGCTGATTCATCATAACGATTTTATTTGATCTGCATTTTCAACTTGCATGGCAACAATAAACAAAGACGTGCGCTTACAAAAAAAAGTAGGAATACCGGCACAAATGCAAATTTCCGTGAGGCAGTGCAAGATTCAGTGCAGGCCTGTAGAGGTAGGATTTCGTCTCCGTTCTTGTCATCCTGTTCTCATTTCAGAACTGCCCAGTCCATCCGTACATTTTGGCTTAATAGAATGAATGAAGTAGGTACCAACGACTCGCACTGTTAAAATATTTATGTACACAATGCAGACATTCTCTTAACAAAATGTTGGTGACTCCGACTAATACCATTAATAATTTGGGAAAAGAATATGGGACTGGGGTTGTTGCTGAGTACGGATACCGTTTTTAGTCCTCTGACTATAAGGCGTAAACGAGTTTACCCATCCTCTGTAAGCGGACTACTTCATCTCTGCTAAGGTTGTTTACCCAGCAGTCGAAATCTGGCCGCATTGCGTTGCCACAAAAGTGGACCCCTAAGACATCTCTGGGGCTGAAGGAGGATGTAATGCTCTACTGTTTGCTTTTATAACATCCGAGATTATTTAAGATTACGGGCATGGCCTAGTAGGGATTAATTGGGAAAGCCAAAGAGTACTCTGCTAAAAATGAGAGGTTTGATAACCAAATCATTTTATTAACTCAAAAGCCTCTATTGTTAAACTCCTAGGCTCTGGTGACAGTGCGCCTCTGCTCATGTCTGTTTTGCGCAATTGCAAGGAATGAACTATAAAGCTGCTACCCGCAAGACGAAGGCTCTTAAAAGTCCTCATAAATCATACACTTCTCGTGTAGTGTTTTACAATAACCTCAATTTACGTCGGTCACTAGATGATATTACTTTCTGTATGCACAATTTTGTTGAATTTTGTACTTTACGAAGCAAAATTGTATAAAACACACCAGATTTACTCAAATTGTGGAGTTAGCCTTTAAAAAATTGTCTGTGAAGTCATTGGCGTTTGGAAAATCGTGAGTTATCTATGCCCTTGGCTCCACCATGCATCTTTGTGTCTAGCTGGTGGCGTGGAACTTGGAAATTGGTTTTCGTTTGGTATTTGATCAAATCGTTCACACCGATTCGCTTTTTTACAGTCTTTTTCGTACTGTTGAATGCGGAGCCGTTGTGCATTAAACTTTTCAGATTGCATAATTGATCTGCGTATTTCGCCTTTAGCTACCTATGTTTTTGCCAAGGTGAATCTTTTCGACATCTGCTGCATTAGTTATTGTGACTCACTAGCTTGGATCCCTCAATCCTGTTCCAATGTCTTCCGTGTTATAGATGTCGGCTTCACTTGAGGAGCAAGAAGGTGAAATAGAAGTGCTTCAGTCTATCTACGAGGACAACTTTCGTCTGCATTCTTCCAAACCTCCTCACCATTTTGAAATCGAGCTCCGTGGGCACGCAGTCGATAATCCCGACACGGCGGTCTCATGCACTCTCTACTTTAGATACCCTCCCAACTATCCATCAGAAGCTCCCCTTTTCGAAATTCGCAACCAGCAGGGCCTCTCTGATGATCAGAACATGGATCTGGTAGTCCTAATTTCAGACACTATTAAGCGCTCCCTTGGAATGGTGATGATATTTGATATTGTCTCTAGCGTGCAACAGAAACTGGACGAGTTCACTGATCAGTTAATCGCTGAAGTGAAAACGCGTAAGGAGGAGCAGAAGAAAATCAAGTCCCTTGCTGAAGCGGAGAGAGAAAGGGAGGTAGAGAGACGCTTGGTTTCGGGAACTCGTGTTACGGTTGAGTCGTTCAACGCTTGGAATAAAGCGTTCTTGGCGGAGATGGCGAAGGCTAAGAAGGAAGCGGAGGAAGCAAAGGCAAAGAAATTGGGTGCTAGTGGCGGTGGTGGACAGAATACGGAGCTGATGAAGCGAATTACGGGTCGTGAGATGTTTCTTCGTGATGACCAGTTTGTTGACTCCGATTTGACCTTCCTGGCTCAGGAGGGTGGTGAGATCGTGGAGGTGGACGAGAGGCTCTTTACAGATATTGGTGAAATCGATATATCCGATATTGAAGAGTCTTGATGGCAGAGGTGAAACTGGGGTTACTGCTGAGTGGACTTTTTGAAATTGTACAATTATCTGTGCTTGCGTCTTTCGAATGCATTGTTTTTTGGTGCATGATAATTGTTCACTGTGGTTATCACAAAGTTAAACCTAGACTATCTAGAATTGGGTTATTTCTGGATTCTGATGCGCTATTTCTTTAGTGTAGTTCCTTTTGGGACTGAAAAAAGGGGTTATTGGTGGTTTGCTTTAAGCCGGGACTTAGGGCGCTAGTGATCTCGCCATTCACGCAATTGTGCTTAGGTCGAGATCTATTGCTGAAGTATTTTTGTCTGTGATTATTTGTCTTTCATTGCTTTCGTACGTTATTTCGCTTAGTAGGGGATTAGTGTCCCATTTATTTGTGACAAAAACCTGGGGCCTTTTTTTCTGCTACCTGGGAGTTCCCTGAGCTTTTTGTTCAAATTTCGTTCCCTCGCTTTTCTGTATTTTCAAGAAAATGGCCCATGTGCTCTCGTTTTTGCTGATCCAGAAGTTTGACTTCGGTGCTTATGCAATTGCGTGGTGTCACGGCTGTCACTTGTCTGCAAATGATGAGCATGGACACTGCTCCGTCGGCCTCTGGCAGTCGGATGGCGGGCAAAATGTGAAGCTTTTTATAGTTGTGCAATGGTGGCTTTCCCCATACTCTGCAACTTTATGCACTCAAGTAAAAGTATCATTTGGAAGCCAAATGGACGTGCTTTATAACTCCACGGTAGTTTGGCGCGGATGTGTATGCGTCCTCGTAGCTGTGGTGCTTCCATGAAGGCATATTCCTTTTGCGCATAAAATTGCCATCCTCATTACAAGAATTGTTCGCGTGTTTGCAAGTATTGTGGTGCTCAAATAGAATGTGAATCCTAATTAACAGCATTCATGCAACCCCAGGGTCAATTTTACACCAAAATTTTTGGTTATTTTCAATTCCAAGTTGCGCGAGTATTAAGACGGTTTTGCTTCTAATTTGGCATCAATAGAAGAGCGAAGTATTTTCTGAAATAAGGAAGTAGGAAGTAAACATCCTTATGCCTTCTGGGACGGTTGTTGCAATTCATGGGGAATTACGGACCTGGGTGCACAAGTAAACTGCGACTAGGGCAGCTTTCATTGATGTGCAAATTCGGTGTTTACGAAAATAAGCTATCCTTAAGTTTAAAAGTGAACAGGCGTACTCTTAGGTAATCCATACCTAAACCTGTTTAAACTTCTCCATGTTTCATTGACCAGGTGGAACTGACTTTGTTATGAAGAGATTAATAACCTCAGGTATCCGTTCGCGAATGCAATTATTGGATTTATTGAATCTCTTGAAGACGCAGTAGTTATTGAACGGGATGTTTGCATAAGGTGTCGACACTAGATCTCATCGATTTGCCTCAGGACCCATTCAAACGCGGCGTGAGGCGAGGTGACTACTCGTTTAAAATCGCAGCCTCTCAAATTCACCCCATCACTAAAAATGCAGAGGCGGAGAATATCTGGTTGCCAGGGTGATCATCTGCGGCCACAAAAGGCGCAAAACCGGGGTCTGTTCATACCACGGCTTACCGAGTGGTCCATACGCAATGGTTTCCTCCTCCCACCGGCTATGGTGCCGGACGAAAGGGCTTGTCAATCCAGTTGGGTGCATGCGGGGTTGTTGCTACGCCGATTTAGTCGACCCAAGGAGGACGAAAAAAGTGCTGAGGGCAAAGCCAGTAAGTGCCCCGCAAATGTTCTCTTAATGATCAATCCCCCCAGCTATAGAGGCCCCATAACAGCACCTATCTTTCTTGAAAAATGCGACCAAGATTAAGACCTCCGGCTCTGAGGAAGCGGAACCTGTACCAATTTCTGCAAATTCAGATTATCATACTTGGCATTCGATGGCTAATTCTTGCACAAATTCATTAATATATTATCTATCTTTTGGGTTCACTTCTTGGATTTTTGGGAGTACCTTGCCCGTTTATGTCCACAGACTAAGCCGTAGCCGAGATCCGTTTCATCCTAAGACATGTCTTGAAGGCCAACAAACAGACTAGATTTTGCTGTACTGACGAGCCAATAATCGGGAGAACTCATAAGTCAGTTATCAAAACCACGCCCGGCTCAAGTGCAATTTTTCCATACTCTTAATCCTATTACTACTACCCTAGCCTATTCTGCATCGTTGCAATACTATGAAAGAGCGGGGTCGAGAGCACATTCGTGAATTGTCCCAGTAGTTTAATCTACCGAACGAAGACATCCCACGTGAGAGGTTAAGTGGTTTATAGTGCGAATGCCGCAGTTTCATTCGCCAATGGCAAAGTTCTGCGCACCTGGATTCTCAGAAAAAATTGGCTGCCACACTGCACCATTTCAAAGCGTTTAATGATATCCATTATCCGCCAACAGCAGATCCATACACTGAAACAGTCAATTAACACTGGCACCAAAATCCGCTTGAAAATGCAGGAGTCCGCCGTCAGAGCCAATCCAACTGCTGATGCTTAACGGATGTGTGCGAAGAGCAGAAGAAAGGGGTGTGAGGGAATACAAACACCAACTACAACCTAAACAATTCATGATGGTGATGAAAATGGAAAGAGTGGAGGAAATGGGTTTGCAAATAGTCAATGCGGCTTACAGCAGATGCAAATGAGAAGGGTTGTGTGTGTGCGTAATTAAGTTATCAAGACACCAATAATCGCAGTCAAGGGGAGGAGGTTGGGAAGTGTTGCACAAGTTCTCAGAGGAGGGAGGTAACCATTTTAGAAAAAAGAGCAGGGTTGGGAAAAGGCTGCCATAGCAGAGCACATGGAGAGATCCTGTTGCTAGGACTAACTATTGCTGATGTTAATGATATCTCAGAAGTAGAGAGTCATCACCTGATCCCGACTTGTGTCTTTTGGGCAGTAGGGACACTTGATTTTCCTGAAAAAACAACTGCATCTTTTCTATTCCAACACAGAAATATCATTCCATTAAATTAGGTAGGTAGCACTAATTAAAAATGGACTTCAGAAGATTCCCTGGTAGGCTATTGTTAAGCTAAGTTGGATTCCATCAAAGCCAATATGCACAACACATGGAAAAGAGGAAACAAATTCAACACACAAACAGCACAAAACAGTGTTAGTTAAATCCTTAAATACCAAAAAATAAATGAAAGCAAAATAAATCATCACTGACTCGGAGAGAGTGACCTATTCCACATGAAAAGGGTGCATTGAACGAACTTGCCCATAATTTACAATTAATTTTACCAACACGCAAATAACATAGAATGGGTAGGCGAAGTAAAGCCATCAAAAAATGGCTGTAAAGGAAGAGCAGTTTCGTCTCAGATCGGTCCAAAATACCAGAGCTTGGAGACTTTACACAGACAAATTAGTTTTTGCAATAAAGCGCAAAAAAGACTGGAACAAACTTTGCGCGAAAAGTCCGCAAGTAAATAATATTTGAATTAAAAGGCGGAGAATACTAAAATTAATTAAAAACATCAATCCTGTCCCAATGAAATATGACAAACGAGACATTGGTAAAACTGCTTAAACATTTCAATGATTGCGACTAGCAATGGAGATAAATAGGGACATGAAATGGATGACGACCTCTAAGTCACCAATAGGGTTGAAGGTCTGCACCAAATAATTGCCTCGCTGCAGATTAACTCTTAATTGAAATAAGTCCAAATGAGCTCCTTGACCAAAAATAAAGCGATTGGCACCATAATAGCAAAAAGCTGTTTGTTGAGATCCCAATTACTTTACCATGGAATTTGCCTAGCATATGTGTGTTAGCAGCACAAAGAAGAGCCGAGAATGAAAACCACAGCATGTTTCGAATTGTGTTACTTTCAGCGGCTGTTAAGGCGGGCAGCGCAAGTATTTCTAGCTTACCTGTTCCTAGAAGGAAAATGAAATGGAAAAGACTTAGCCGAGGGGGAGAACGAATTTTAGAAAAAAGGAAAGCTGAGGAACGGAGAGGCTTAAATGGTGGGCTGACCTTCGCTCTGTGTTGGCTAGAGAGTTGAAGGCGTCACGGGAGATGGCGTGGCCACAGTTTAGTCGGACGGCCGGATTAGCTAGCGTTGAGACCTCTTTGATGACTGGACAGTGGAAGATATTGTGTCGGTGAGCCACAGTATCCAAATCTACCGAAATCTGGTTGGGGAGAACAAACAAACTTGGTCGCAATAAAGTAACCCAATAAAGGGCTCGATACGCTTTGAAATGGATAAAAAGCAGCGGCAAGCAAGGCAATTGATTAGTATCTGAGAGAATATGCATATCGTTACGAAAAGTAGAACTGAATTCCAGTGAATTCAAATCGCAGTAAAGGGAATGAAATGCTAAGAGAAAAGGCCTGCTTTTTAATTCAATTACACCCTAAATGGAACAGTATAAAAAGCAAGAATGAGTGAAGGATTTGTTAGTGAAAAAAATTTGACAGATTTCAAGTATTAGAGTAGCGCTCAAATAGGAGAGTAGGCTGAAAGTTGCCCTATTAGCGGACTGAAGTACAAAATTAGTTTGAACTTGAGAACAAAAAGGGGTGCTTTGATATGATCTTTTATCCGTAAACCACCTCAAAATGCATAGGTAGGTCGAATGTTGTAACAACAACAACAACTTGGATTCCACTCTACAGTTTCGATTTTGAGCTGTCCAAATCGCTAAAGTGGGATTTGTTTAATGGCGTCAACTTTTTTTCAAAATGAAAAGCTATTAATAATTAAATTACTCTAAGACAATTTTTCATTCCGATCATTTTTACTTAGGCTCTATTATAAGTATTTCAATATTCTGCAAACAATGACGTCCCAAATGTCAATTCACCATAAAAAGGAAGGTGGATCTTGGTTTACAGTAAAGCTCCTGATCCGGTCCTTTTGTTACGAAAGAAACGAAATTCGTGCCTAGACACATACACACACGTTCAATAACTATTTTTGAAAGAGGACAGAATAGGGAAACGCAGTCCAAACAAATAGAATTTTCACCAAAAGAAAGCGCAACATGAAAAACGCAGAGGTACAAGAAGCAAATAACAACCCTTAAAAATGGACCACAGCCATGAATTTAAGAGCCCCAGTAAAGTTCAGAAGAGGTAAAGCCACACATAGGGAAATTGTCCACACTGACCAAAGATCAGAATGCACAGAAAATGACTAAAGAGGTGGAGATTCAGGCAGTGAGGTCAGAGTGCATGAACGAATCAGAAAGTAAAGTTGACTCACCGGGAGGGTGTGAGTGCCATCAGAGTTGCCGGGTGCGTAGTTCGTGAGCCAGGCGAAGGCACGCTGGAGTTTATGCAGCTTTGGGAGCACCAGCAAACCCGAGGCGAAGGCGGTCCGTAGTGGGTCGATGGAGGAGAGGGAGAGCTGAGCACAGGCCACCGTACCAAAGAGGTGCGCAGCGCGGACGAAAGCATTCAATGGAGGCGTCGCTACGTTATCCATCATTCCGTCTCCAGCCTCAGTCATCTCCACAGACGCCCCCGCCTCCACTCCCTCTTCGTCGGAGCAGAGACTCACAAACGGCAGAATGGGTAGGCTGACACCACCGGTGCTAGCCAATTGACTCTTAGCGTTAATATTGTCCACGACAGCTGCGGTGGTAGGACTTTTAAGTGAGAGATCGGAATAAGGAGTGCCGTTGAGATCTTGACCCAGGAAGACGAGGCTACCCATTATGTGTTCGAAGTCTATAAGAAAAGTGGGGCGTGGGAGCTTTTCGTAACGTTGATCAATGAGAATTTTACTGAATCTCATTCGACTGCTTAAAAAAGCACAATCTTGGCTAGGATTACAGTTACCAAATGTGCACAGATATAATTAAAGGAGATTACTGGATTTAGCTTTTTTAGAATGGGTAGACCACAAATTAGACTGACAGCAAAGCAACTTTGAAAGTGGACATTGTATAAATCCATCTTTCTTAATTTAAAGACGCCCCAAATACGGATAACCTTAAAGGAACCTCATGAACAGCGTCCCGAAGCAAACTTTTAAAAACCCATAAATTCTGAACTCAACCATAATCGAGGAACGAAAAAAAATAATTAAAACTGCCAAACAGATGCAGAAGGTGTAAATAGTCAAGATGTGGAAAATGCACTTATCTACAAATAAGGTTTGTAATTTATGGTTCAAAACCTTGAAATAAATCACGTAAATCTATTTCACTTACTTTCAGTTAACAATTTCCTATGTAACATAAAACGAATGCGTTTAAACGACGAATGCTTGGGAATTTAGGCAAATTATCCAAGGAGTCAAATGAAGAAGACGAAAGGAGGCTTCCATATTTTGTTGCTAAGACCATAAATCTGTAAACGAAACTGCTAAAATTAGAAAATGGAGTCGCTAGATAATCTCTAGAATGGTAAACCGTTTCTTATGATTCAGTCAGACCAACTCATCAGGTGACAAGCTTCATATAGATATACATTGCAACGTGAGTAATTTAGATTATCTGAGTTATTTTAACCAAACCAAACGGTGGTACAATTGCAAATCAGCGTTCACATCAAAACTCTTTTAAAGCCACATTGCATACAACTTAAACAATCAAAAAGTGCGAAAGATGCACAAGCTTACCTGCGGGGAACTTCGGTGCATACGGCACAATTTTACGCAAGCAAGCGATCACTCCAGCAGGATCATCGGCACACCTTTGGACTTCAATTAGAAACTCTAACTTGGCCAAAACATATTCTAACTGTTTGGTCTTCGGTCCTAGCGACTCCGCATTAGCTGCCAGCCACCTTAGACGCAACAGAACAAATTTTTTCTCGAAATTACCTCGGGAAAGAGGCTAAACGTAGTCGTATAACTCACTCCTTAGCTGGACCCAAGTCTCCGTTTTTTAGAGCAGCAACCATAATACCAACTTCGCGGAACTGTTTGAGCCCAATATCTTCTTCCGAAAAACCAACTTCCTGTTCGTAGGAAAGCACAAAAAGTGCTTTAGTTTCGACACAGAGGTGCGTCTCGGTGCCCAAAGTCCAACTAGTCTTACCTTTGCAAGCTTAATAGCAACAGATCCATATCCACTGCGAATGAGCTCCTCAATTACGATCGCAGCAAATAGCTCGTCCTCAGTCATGTTATCTGCAGTCTTGTAGAGGTTAGATACAGGAGCGGGATCAAAGGTGGCATTGCTTGCTGGAACGTTGCAATTGTCGGTTGAGAAGTAGGAGGCCACATTAGAGATATCATCAACGAATGTCTAGGAAGTCAGGAGTCATAAAGCAAGAACGTACCTTATCAATGGATTTTTTAAACTTTGAAATGCAGGCATGAATGTCACGGTGTTTTCTAAGAGCATCAGAGAAGCTCGACTTGATATTTGATAAAAGGGAACATATCTTGACTTTCGTCTCTGGTGAGAGGTTAGAACCTAGGAGATTATCAGAACAATCAGCATGGTATGACAACTGCAACAACAAGAAACCACGCTCCAAGCATTACCAAAACTAATTAGCAATTTCTTGATAAATACTTGGGAATTAAGACTGATGTCTTTGGATTATAGATGCACAAACTTGAATCGTTACGCAACTAGCCTTAGCTGAACTACTAAAATGCTAACACGTCGCAAGCTGGTATAACAACAGTAATTTTCGGAATGCCAAGCAAAAAAGGCCGCAAAATAACTAGGTAGTCGAGCAAGAACCCTGGTAAACAAACCAGAGTTTCCACTTTGGATCTCAATAATGAGGTTCGACAAAGAGTCCGAGTATTTTTCGGCCTTCAATTCGTAAACACTTTTGAAACTAGCCAAGCCTTTTTCAATTTTGTCCACCTCGTTTGATAAGCTCTCCAACTTTTCCTTAATACCAGGTCCATCCCTAGAGGTCATTAATTACAAGCAGCGCGGTATCATGAAAGTGAAATAAAACAAACTCTATGTGATCCAAATCCCTCACAACCTCTACAATTATTCTTTTATAATTCTAAAAAATTAAAAATGTAGTAAATTGCTATTTTGCTGTAGCGTAGTATTTTTGCATTTGCAAACTGGAATTAAATTAAGGATGCCTTTTAAATATCCCAAATTTGATGTTGTAATCAAAAACCCACAATTTTAGTTTGGTTTATTGCAAATCTATATTATTTTTGAAAGTTTTGATGATGCAAGGTATCTATTTGATTCCTTCCTTTGATGTTAATACATCCTTTAGATAAACGTCTCTATCTCACCGAGTATTTCCCGAAGTAGTGATGGTTTAAGTTACATTGGTTGAATACGTGTAACTGGGTTCGTGCGTTTCTCTTTTCTTCTTTGTACTCGCGCAAAAATAACATCGATCACTGGGAAACGCCCTTTTCTCATACGTGTTTCTCTAAATTTGCCTTTAATTTGAGATGCAATAGCACAATATAAATGTTAATCTAAAGGAGAGGGTTGGTTCTCTTGATGTAAACAGTGGTATTCTCTAACTCCTTTACACTCCATTTATCTACCGTTTTTCCCACTGCAATAGAGACGGCCAAGAACACTCAGCCAATTTCATGCCGGGGATGCTCATAAGAAATAGAGACGAAGAGCAAACTCCTGCATCAGTATGGTAATCAGTATTGCCCTTGTAGCCGCAGAACATCGAAACTCTGCCATCAATCCACAAAGAATCAAATGCGAATGCTATCGAGCTTTCGTTCCGCGTTTGAGCCTAGAGTTAGCAACACCGCGTTAAATTACCTAGGGATTTCCTTCTTTTTCTCCTTTTTACTGCAAGTACTCTTGGTGTGAAAATAATGAGTGTTCTTAGGCACCTTGATCACGTTAGTCAAAACATTGGATGTATGAAGCATGAAGAACATAGTAGCTGCCACTATTTGCATCAGGAGAATTGGAAGTCTTTCTTAAAACCATCTGCCATCTCTCCCTCAAAGGCACATTTCAAGGGACATAAGCATTATTCCCTTGCCCGATAGGTTTGCTGGATTTCTACTGGTTGTCACAGCTTGAATGAAACCGGATTTGTTTTATTCTTGGTGGGTTAACCGTGGCTGGCGTAAACTGATTACCTATCGTACAGAAGGCGCTGAATCACCTGGAGACTCTCCTGAAGACTCAAGCAAAAGATACATGTCCGGCAAAGGGAAGGCATGAGAACTACTAGGGTGGCCCACAGTCCAGCCAGTCAGGAAAAATGGTTAATTAACTGCCCGTAATCGAAACCGCGAGTTGGACAAACAGCAAGCGTGACCAAACACCCATACAAATGAGTATTTTACGCATATTAGTTGCGAAAAAATAGTTGAGGGACTGCATGTGCAGTGTCTTAAATCGTGCATAAGGCCGTAAGAGGCCATGGCAGAAGGATCAAGGATGTATTACCACCATGCAGAATAGTTGAGTCCACTGGTTTGGCTCGGAGGTCATACCTCCAAGCAGAAGTACAATCCGCGAAGGCCTAAGTGTTCACGTGATTCGACACAGTCAAACGAGCTATTCAAGCATTGCAACTGGCATGACTTGAGGATCATAGCGATTTACAACGCCCACGCAGACAAAATGCATTAAAAAGGAAAATCACTACAGTTTTTTCAAGCAGAATCATAGAAGTTTGCATCTGTCTGACATTTATTGGGCATTGGTACAAAAAGTACCCCAAGGGTGTCAATAAAATATTTGATTAAAAATTTTTCACTGTCTGGCAGTATCACTGTTGAATCCCCTGTGAGAGAGGAACGAGTAGGTAGCCTTAAGCAGTTGCGTATGCTGCACGAGCCTTGCCCTCCGCCAATTTCATTGCTGACTTTAACAGGTGTGTAACTTTAAGAACACTTTGAATGCCATGCATGAACCTCTTCATCTTGTGCATAAACAACAAATGAGATGATAAATATGCATTCTGCGTTTTTGATAAGACTCGCTCCGTACATATTCTTAGTTTATTAAACAGTTGCATTTCACTTTTGCCCTTATTGTAGCGCCCTGAGATTTTCTTGAAGGCAAAAGAAGGCGTAATGCTAGGGCGGAAGATATGTGCTCAACAAGCATAGGTATCGGAGCAGATGAAATGACCCGAAGGTCAGCCTATGCGGCTACGGCAATATGGCCACTGAATTGACTGGAACCGGAACCAGTAGTAAAAAAAACAAAATATTACATGGCCCCTCTATTCCTTTGAGTGTCGTCTTATGCACGCTTTGCGGTAGACTTCCCGCGTCAACCGTTACAACGTAGAGTTGGTGGAAACACTCACGAGCTAATCGTGACAGTCATCAAAGGTCGAGCACGACCAAGGATAGGCTTGACAACAACTTCATTGATCTCTCTTAGCAGTTTGACAAGATCTAGAGTTTCGTCTGCTTAGGACACTGAATTCAGAGTGAGTGTTTCTGTTGATCATCAGTGTGTCCATAGGTAGACGTTGGAACACCAGTCTCCATAAGCAGGTATACTAGGAAAATCTTCAAAATAAAACTTATTCAGGTGGTTTACAGTTAGCATCTCTTCATTTATTAACAGCTTTCTTGCAGAACATGGCAACAAGGAAAATGTCAAAAAGCAGACTTCGTTATATGCCTTTCTGTTATAGCACGTCAATGATTCTCTCATCTATAGCAGATACACTTCTTTCGCACCGCTACTTCGTTACAAGCGGTGTAGATCGAGATAGAAACTCTACAAAGTCGATCCGCTTTCCCCTGCCTCCAATGCAGCAAGCCGAGACTTCCTTTGAGGCAAGAGAAGACATAACGCCAGCGCATAACGCGTATATATTCAACAAACGAGAAGGGACCGAGGCATTTGGCATGGTCCGGAGGTCAGCCCACCCAACTAGGGCAATACGGCCACCGAAGTAACCGTAACTGAAACCGGTAGCCAAACAACTTGTGCACAGTCCACTTAATGGTGTTATAAATTTCCAAAAATCGACGCTGTTGTGTAAATTAATCTATTTATTAAAAAATCCCCAACAAATCAAATAAATAACGTTGCACTCTTCCTAGGAACTGTTTGAACATTGCACACTGAGAGGTAAACCAAGTCGACTTCGGCTTCTGCAGCAGCACCGGTTCTGCGGTTCTTAATGAACAAAGTAAAAGCCAGATAAAACAGTTTCGAGGTTTTGGCTTTTTCAGACAGCTTGTGTTGACTAAATGTAGCTGTAGAAGGAGCACAAATGACGGACTTCGAAGCATAACATAGAGCAAACTTAACTCAAACAACGCCATCAACTTGGATTATTGCGTTTATCAATTTGTTTAAATCATATTGCCAATATTTTTGTAGCAATATACATGCCGAAAACCCGGAAGACTATTTGCCTGATTCACTTAGTACTTACTCACCACTTCCTTCTATTCAAAGCTACGATAACTGTTTCCACAACTTTAAGTCGCTATGGCCCAAAAGCAATTGCACTTTCGCTAAAGTATTGGAAATACATTTGTCTAAGTAAATATGCCAAAAGAAGGAATCAAAGAGTACCTAAATGGAGTACTTCTGGAGAACTTTTGGTTACATTTTTGCGAAGCACAATCATTTATTTTCTCTTGCGTAACGACAGTGTCATTGCAATGTTCGTTTAACTGTACAGTCTAACACATTTTGCCAAATAATGTTGTAGCACCCTAAGACTGTCCTGGAGACAAAAGAGGGCCTGATACTCGTTAGAATGTTTATACATATATGCACCTTAACCCAAACCGAGGGTCAGTCTAGCAACAAAAAACGCATCATAAGTGTGTCACCTCTTTTCCGTCAAGATTTTAAACATCGCGATTGTCGTCGAACTTGGTCTTTATAAATGAGAGCGTTCTCCTTCTGTGTGTGAGGCATATGGAGAAGTGGGTTATGCGAAACGAGTGCCAACAAGTACTACTTATTGTTAAGTGATTACGATTTGTCTAAAACATAGCAAGAGGTATAACTTCGGCTTACATTTGACAGATGAACTTAAGATACTTGGAGATTTTACATTGAAAACACATAGAGACACTCAAAAAGGTAAAGCAATTATTTTTTGTCAGCATAAATACAGGCTACTTTGAGGCACCCATGTTTCCGGCCTTGAAGAGCTCATTGAAAACAATGCTGAGTGCCCTTTGTGGAGGGACAATCGTGCCCACTTATTTGGCTGTTACGTTTTACAGTCAAAACAATCGAAATGTTTTGCGTGTTCAAAAGTGGCAATTGGCTCTAATTGAGTGCGGACTTCCTGAAAGTGCTCAACAAGCTTTTTGCGAGTCTATGATTGCACATTGGCAGCTGTGGGATGAACACAATGTTACCTAGGGTTTACATTCCGTCTATAAATGTACGTGAGAGTGAAAGTCTGCCAGTTGTGTCATGGCTCATGCATGAATTACTGTTAGACCGATTAAATTTGGAAAAAGCAGATTCGCCCGGCAGATTTTTGCGTAGGTGGACTGATGCCCTGCATTACTGGACAAAAGTTCAGCACCGAAACTGCAGAGTTTATCTTGATAAACTCAGAAACCACTGACCAACCATTTTACAACACTTTGATTGATGACCATGATACTAAGGCTAAGGTTCTCGGTTCCCCTCAACTTAAGTCATAAAAGCAAGAAAATAATGATATTGCATTCTCAGTGAATCCGCATTTTCTTCAATAGCTAAGAGTTGCTGCATGGAACCAATGGTACAGTAGAGTTGTGAGAACGTAATTGAAATGAAATGTAGAGAAAGTGGCAAAGTGGGTGCACACGATCCGTCCACGGTGAGGAGGGTTTGGGGGAGATATTTAAGGGCATTTTTCACTATTAGGCGTTCAGTTTCATCAAATTGTCGAGAACTGGTCGCTCTAAAAAGTTAGTCTTAGTACAGAAACATTGCTATGAACCCCGTGATAAAATCATGAAATACCCGATTTAGTGAGAAATAAAAAGGACGTGCTCTTGTTGACTCCGACGGTGGAGCGTCTCGTTTGCCAAGGATGACTTAAGGAGGACATGATTTATTAGCAACTGCTAGGACAACACGCTCAGTAGTTTCTAGCCTCAAATAATAAAAGAAAAGCGGAAGTGTCCATCCACGCTCAATACCGATTTACAAACAATTAAGCACTTTCACTGTTGGTGGAAACAGTTTGACGTTGAAGCAAATTCTATTTGGATGTTCTGGCATCAAGCCACAAATTAAATTAATTGAAAGAAAGGTGAAGAAGATGCTGGCACAAATTGTGAATAAAAAGAATTCCAAAGTGTAAACGCCTTTGCAGAAATGTTTTTTAAAGTCATAAACTATAAATTCATGAGTGGCATTTCTCATGCGAAATGTTTCGAGCTACACCACTTGACTTGGCTGAAGCTGTGCTGAGGACGATTTTCACGAAGTAATAGTTGTAGAGTACCACAACTTCCCTGAAGGCAAAAGAAGGCATAGTGCTGGGGCAGAATATGTATGTAATCAGCAAACAAGACGACCAGAAGTACAGTCCCAGCCGGATAAGACAATATGGCCACTCAAGTGACCAAATCCGCAATCGGCAGTCAGACAAATGAAGTATTACAATAGTATGCACTGTACATGGTTCAATCGTCATAGCATTTACCTTTAATGTTAGGTCCCCTAATTTTATACCTGTCATTTAAGCGATCAAGGAACCTTTTGTCCACTTCCATCTGCTTCAACCCAAGGAGCGTTTTACACTGTGCCACAGAGAGGAAACACACTTAAAATACAGAACGTATAGTGCGATCAGCTTATGGAGGTGTCTCATCAAATTTTAATAAATAAACGCACTAATAGAAGTCATTAAAAGCGATTGTAGTCAGAAGAATTTCGTAAAAATTTTATTTTGCCTTGAGTCGAAAAGTGCTTTTGATAGTAACACCTGTCAATTATAAATAAAACTGTTTAATTATTAGACGTTTTTAGGAGAACACTCTCACTCCAAATAGCTCAGGAAGCTCTTTGACCAACTGTCATTATTATTACTGTTTTTAGTATTGCAAATAAACTTGTATTCCTCCTAAGCCCACAACCTTATCTGGCTAAAACTTAGCTCAACATGCAATTTTTCAAAAGGCGCAAGTAGTTTCCTTAAACTTAATTAATTTGCTAGTAGATTTTTACAAAAAACCTCATTATTTGCAAAGCCAAAACTTCTTCAGTAGCAACTTTTTGCCGAATGAAGAAGTTATTTTAAGCCTAAATCATAAAACAGTGAGTAATGCAAAGAAAAAAACTTGGAATTTGATGGACCACCAGAGAACAAGCTTTGCTAAATTTGCAGTTAGCTCATTTGAGGCGTAGGCTTTTCGGTGATCCAAATGGACGGTTAAACTTCGCCAAGCAGCATTCTAACAACTGACAGTGCTGGTTGAACAATGATTGATACACCAAGATAAAAATGCCAAAAAGGGTTTTACAGCCGGTCTGCTAATTGTTTGCCGAAGAAGTATTTTTGTAAAATATTGCCTTGAGTTGCATCATTTTTGCATGATAAACGGAAACGAGCGCCATTGGTAAGCTGTCACTCCACCATCGAAATGCTGAGTGAAAGCATGATTTTTTCTGTAAGTTATAAAGTTGCCAAACATTATTTCAATTAGTAGTCAAGTAAAGGAGAGTGATCATCATTTCGATGGCTACTGAATGCACCCACAGGGTCTCATAGCTTTGCGGTAGACATTTACGCAAATGCAGTTTTTGCCTATTGTGGTCAAGCCCACCAAGCAACCGTCGTGTGAGTACTTTAATGGTCCTTTCAAAAGCAAATCAACTTGTCATTGGGAATAAATAACAGGACACATTTCATTTAGTGTGGACCTGCCAAAATACTTGCTTAAATTTAAGTAGATCTGTGAGAAGCCTTTGCTTTAATTAATGTTTTATGCGTTTTCATGGAACTTAGCCAATTTGAAATGCATGATACCCTAATAAATTCACTCACCTTGAGAAAAGCGTGTGTGTCTTGTTTCGGTTCCTTTTAATTCAACAGGGTATGACTGTACAGAATTAATGCCTCAGAGTTTATAGCAAAGGTGCGTTAGCGGGCTACAGGAATAGCCAATGCGAGCTTTAATATTTAAAGGATTAGAATTTGTTCCGTTACTAGGTGAAGATGTGTTCAACTGGGTAGGTAATTTTTAAACACTGGCAATCACCGATGCTCCTCTGCACTACAGCATACTTCAATGAGTGCTGTGGGAGCCCAATAGCAATGGAGGGTCCAAAGCGCGGCGATGTTGGTGGAATAGCTTTCAGGTGGCTGTTATTAACTGCGCGTGCCATGATTCTTCAGATTAAACAAATGGGTGCCTTTGCCAAGAGTGTAAACGAAAAAAAATCCTCACAAATCTTAAATAGCCTTCTCAGTGCATACAAAAGTCAAGATTTTCAGCAAAATAATGATAATAATAACCTTGAATTCGTGAGCTTAAGACAAGGTCAAACTTGTCAAATTCTGTAGACATTCAAATGAGGGCGTCACGAAAATGAGGTCTTCGGTGCCGAGACTGCACCACTGCTGGACAACTCAGTGCTGGTGATGTCGTGCTTAAACAAAGTAAAGTGTTGGCTTTCTTGTTTTTAAGCACTTACACACTGGTCGCATTTATTGGCCACTGCTGACTCACTTATAGTGTCTATGTCTAATAATTAATGCGACGCAACTTCCGAGTCGCTTGCAAAGTTTATAAACAAAAAATTAGCCAAAATAAGAAATTAATTTGCCGGGTCGGCTTAGATTCTCAAAATGCTTCAAAAACTTGCCTCCGTGTTTTCCACGCTTTAAGAAAAACTGTAAACCTGCGTCTTTGTTGCCTTGCTGCTTTTGTTGCCTACAGTTCGTGAGCATTGGAAGGCATTCAAAAAGCGAGAAACCTAATACGCAAATGAACGTTAAATTTTCTTTTGGATGAAATCGTGCTCGCCACGAGTGCCTCGAACACAATGTCAGAAGTTTGTTAAAATTAAGGGTTGCGTCAACAGGGAGCACCGTGGCTGATATGCTTTGAAGGGTAAAAGCAAAATGTCTACTTGAATTTCAAAAAGTTATTTTTTGTTTTAGGCGCGGTATTCATTAAATTTCTCGTCAAATCGGCATGATTTAAACACAATGGGATTGTATATTTGTCTGGCAATAATTTCCACGAATAATAGGAAGTAGAAATGAAATTAGCTATAATTAGGATCTTGTTTAGTACTCGAGATCACGAGAGTTGCCTGCCCTATTTTCATTGTCATAAAGCAAAATCATCTAACACAAAATCAACAAATGCGATCTGTTTGCCACGTTTCGTAAGCTCCGTATTGTTTCAACAAATAGGCGCTGGCACCTACCTTGGAGTAAATCAACAATGACTAATGGAACAGGAAGGTTTCCCTACAACCCTCATGCAATTAAGGGCTTTCAATTTCATCTTACGAAATAAATTTTCAAGCTAAACTGCGGTCTTTCGCAAGGGCAACTCCGAGATTTTTTTATCTGTGCTTTGGGCATAACAACTGCCTCCAAGATGTGGATTCCTGACAACTTGAGAAGGACCTTGCTTGTCAAGACAGAGAAGATAAATTGACAATCATTGTACAGAAAATGAAACTGCTTAGTGCAATGGTTTGCTAAACAATTTAAAGTATTTGCGCACGTCATTACGAATGCAACGTTGCGAATTCCATACTTAAAAAGCAACTGCTCAAACAAGTCAAAAGTGTAGCTCCCTGAAGTTGCCCTGAGGAATAAAGAGGGCGTAATAGCCGGGCAGGATATATCCGTTCGGCACAGGGACCAGCACACCCGGCGAAGGCGAAATGGCCAACCGAGTGACTGAAACCAAAGCCAAAAAGAGACGTATTACGTACACCGTGTAATTGGTTTGGGTAGCAGAAAAAGTAAGGAATAACCTTTAGTACGGCTTGTTTAGGGCAAGGCAACCAAGCCCAAAGTGTGAGCCTAAGTTAAAAACTTAAACTGCCTCATATGTAGATTAGTGAGCCGTAAAACCTAATCCCGACTTGGATATTGAATTCGTATGATGGTGAGTTTGGGATGTTACAAGTCGTACTTTGTCTTCAAGGCACTCAATTACTTCAACCACTGCCTTTTCGAGAAAACCTAAAATCGGCCTTAGACTTTTGCAAAAGCGGCTGCTACAATTCACATTCTTCGAGCAAAACGTCCAAAAAATCCTGTTTTAATGATAAAAAATAGGTGAAGTTACTGTATTTTGTTGGTCTGCAGTTTATGGTACAATTTTGCTGTCCATCTGTCAGCAAGTGCTCCATTGGCTCGGGTTGTACTTCCACACTGATGTTAACCCGAACGCAAGGCTACCTTGAGGAGCTTGATTTTTACACATTCTTTGATCAGTCAAATTGTTTTCATGTTCTTTACCAAAGCTGCATCACAAGTTGCAATCTTATTACGCTTTAAAAGTGCAGGAATTCAAGGGCCCTTTCGTCGTTTATCAAGCAGATTCAAAAAGCGATGCATTTTTCATTATTCGCAATGAAACTTAAATATTCTGGGACGCCTCACGATACGTTAAGGAGCAAGCTGCAATTACAGGAAATAGTTAATTTTGAAAGTGAGTAAAATTAGATCACAGACTTATAAAGTACGCTTTCAATAGAAACTACAGGGGCATTGAAGAAGCGTATAAAAATAGATGCTCGAGCTTAAGCTGTCATAGGATCGTGTTACTGCCAGCAGTCAAGCTTGGCTGGTACTTGTAGTTTATTGGGCAGTGCTAGGGGCAATTATTTTCAAAACTCTGTGACAGGATGTTATAGTCGTCTCTCTCCGCAGCAGATTGCTGAATTCCTTTTTGGGTGACAACGGACTTTTACCACCGCTTAGCTTAAGCCGTTGTTTGAAAAAAAAGAAAATGCTTACCAAAACCATTACAAAACGTCTAGAGATGAGTGAGAGGTATCTGCAGACGCATGGAGAATAAACAACACTCTTTAAGTCTTAATACTTCTTTTGATCATGTCAAACTCCTGTTCTTGGTTAGGTTAGTTGGGAGATGCATTTCTGACTTAACTGTTTGACGTGCCGCAAGTTGCATGACCTGGGTAAGCCATAGGGCCAACGAAGGAAGGCATTTTTTGGAGTCGAGATGGCCTACAGCAGTTGTACACAATGCAAGCTAGCGTTTAAATGGGGAAGTAAGAACTAAGATGAGCACTTCAGGGTTTGCCAATATTCATACCACTTTGGACAAATTTTTTAATTTTTGCGGTTGGGAAAGTTTTATTCACTTCTAAGGAATTAAAATATCAATTTAATAACTTAATGTTAGTAATTTTGTCAATGATTTGGTGGCTTCTGCAAACAAGCCATGTCTTGCAAATACGAACCCTTATCTGATAAAGCATATTTGCTCTATCGTGGATGTTAACTAGAAGAATTGTACAATAAGCTCCATTTAGCTTCCTCTTAAAATGACATTGCATTGTTCCAATAGTTTTCCCTCTGAACTCCCATCTTGAGTAGGCTGCATGCATAGGTGAATTTCGGCATAACACATCAATTTAATGTCATCTGATGACAAGGGAACTCTAACAGAAATGTAGTCAAGAGTGACGAGATTAAAATCATACACTGGAATTACTTAAGGCGCTTTCCAATACCTACTGGAGTTTTAAGAGCCACTTTTGTGCATTTATTTGTGTCAGAGTTTTTAAAACACAATTCGCAATCACTTGCTTTCATGACACTTTGATTGCATCAATTTGATTAGAGTTGAAAACCTTTAAGGCTTTGTTTAACTAGTAACTTGAAGCCTATAAATCTTCCTAACTTTTAAAACTTTTGGTAATAGCTCTTAGGTTAGTCAGTTCCTAAATTAATCACTCAGATAAAAAAACAGTCAAAATCTATAGGAGTGATAGCAACTAAATGAAGATTTGTGGGATATGCTTCACAAAGACCTCGCTAAATGATGCCTATACAAAAGCAGACTACTTCACGTTAACGCAGTTAAAATTTTTGACTAGATATGATCTCGGCCGGAAAAAGGACATTGTAATTTGGGGTGGAAGTGACTCCCTTTTATTTTTAGTGTTTATTACAAATACCACGCAAATTTTCGGAAAGGGATTAGTATCTAAGTTTTCATCCCGCCCAAACCCATTAATAAACCAATTCCAGGTTTTATCCAATCAGATTGCTGTCTCTCCGCCATTGGCCGTCCCTAGACTTTCCATATTTGCACATCATAGATGCACTGAGATAAGCAGCTCGTACTAGCGTTTTCCCAGGCCAACTGCAGAAATCCAGGGATCATCTAAATGAATATTTACTAGAACCTCTTTAAAGATGTCATACTTCCCACAACGGAGTGCAAAAGAAGAATCCAATCAACTGAGGCGCAAAGAAGTTGGTTCATCTCTTGCGGCAAACATTCTCCTTGGACGCAATTCTGGCCAGACACATTACACCATCGGTTGTTTGACGGAATCCACATGTGTGGAGTCGAGAAAACCTTTAAATCTAATTACTTTAGCTTCAGTCCATTCCAAAGGAGTTGCTGTTGAGCATACCATTGGGAGCAGAACTGCCTTAGAGCCAGTAATCTCAAAAAAGGACAGTCCGGCTCGACCTAGACTGCCGCCTCCGCCACTACCACCCTCGCAGACTGGGTGTGTACCTCTTCCCATTGTCAACGAGGATATATTTCCGTCGCACAGTTATCAACGACGTCCAAGTAATATGGGCTGGAACGGAACTAGGAGTGTTGATGGCTGGCAATTCGAAGGCAGCACGCTTTACGAAAATCCCATCAATTGCCTTCCCACCACAAGTACATCACCGACAAGTGGAATGAAAATAGCAGAAGGGATGACAAATAGGAATGGCTCCATGAACGTTATGGCGGATTCAAGCTTAAAAGATGTTAGTCACTAATTTCTGACACCTTTGAGAATTGCTAGGGAACAATATTCACTAAGGGATTCTATGGAACCAAACTTATCGTAATTCGCTTTAATGTCTGTTCCACTTTGCTTCAGTTATAAAACCATTTGGCAAGTTGCAGCATAGCAATTTATGAATAAGGCAGTACTTTTTTAACTACACAAACAGCTAGAACTGGCTCGACGAGTGGAAGATAATTTATCTACATACCTTTAGCCACTTTGAGTAATAAAATGCATGGTAAAATGAAACCAAGCACATTTCGCGTAACTGACAATCAGTGAATTATTCACGGAGGTTTTAATACCACTGCCTGAACGTTACAATCATAATAATGCCAGAAATTGGGAATCCTTGATAAAATTTGCAATAACAGGACAGAGGGTAATTGAAAGGCAAGAGAAAAGTAGCCTGTTTGTTAGCTTATTAGAGGTCTAGATAAAAAGAAGCTGTGAATGACAGCCTATTTGCCTTAAAAGGCCCTCTGTCCGTCTAACAAGATCGAAGTGGAGCTGTATTTTGTGCAACGTGAGCTCTGGTACTTCATTTAATAACTTTTAGCTTTAATATGAACTTTTACATGTGAATAAGTTGATCAAAGTAGCGTTAGATAACTAGCCCGTCCGTTAAAAAGGTGGAGAGTTAATTCTGCTCCTACAAGTATCCATGTTTAAATCGTTGTAGTTGGCTCAGTAAAACTCTGTCAGAGACTTAGCATTTCTGCGAAACTGTTCTATTACTTAAATAGATGCCTAACTATACGGTTTTATACGGAGCAAATTCCACAGATTTTGGCACGAATTGAGGTTTGACCTTAAAGGCCGCAAAGTAAGTTTAGTGCAGAATTGGCTTTTTTGATAGTGATATTATTCAAGCTAAGTGCATGGGTCAAGCGGGTTAGTCCTCCTTATTTTAATGTGAAAATACGGTTGAGTTATATCGGAGTGTTGCTCAAAAGGAATGCAGTCTACTATACTATGTTTGCACATTTTAGTCGCTTTTATGCTAAAGCCGGGGATTTCGCTCTACTTGTTTTGAGGTCCACCTTGCCTAATTATTTGTAGATAACTTACGGAACACTTGAAGGCGCTTCAAACGCCAGTGGGCGAAGTGATAAGGTATGGTGTTGAGTAAATTAACTCAACATAAAACAAAATTCATCTGCAACTAACTTCCGCTCTTGGAGAAGTTGACACAATTGCAGTTTCTTTTCATAAAAATCTCGCTACAAATCAGAAGATTTTAAAAAGGCATTTTTGTAAATGGGCTTTTATGCTCTTATTGATAATGGCGATATTTGCTAGAGTGTTGGCCTACCCTGTTTGACTCATAAAACCATTCTACGGGGCACTTAAAGAAACCATTTATTCCATGCGAAAGTTGCGTGCTGAAGGGCTTCCCGTATTTTTATGTAGACCCGTTTTATACAAAATTGATTTTTTAAAAGCATCCGTTCCCATACATCTGAACTGAAACCGTAAGTAAACCAAGGGGGATGCCATTTTCTTCCGGAGTTCATTTACATGCAAAAATTGGTGTCATTTTTTGGCGAGCTTATATGAATTTTTGAATCAGGTAAGAGATAATGAGAACTCACCATACATGTGTCACACTGATGGCGGTTTGCAAAAGAAGTCAATTAAATCTAACACTACCTACACCCATCAGTACGTGCTTTTACGCATTTCAAGGCAAAAATAATGCAATTCAACCCTTTACGAAAGACATTTTTTACCGATTTGCGAAGGTTTCGCCGCTGATTCGGTAGCTATGTGGAGTCATTTGAGATTACAGCGTGAACTGCAAAAACGCTTAGTCTTGTACCGCTTTCTCCAGAACTTTGAAAAGGCTCCTATCCTGCGAGTAGCCCATTCGGCGAGGGCTTACATGTCGGCTGATGAGGAATTGTATAATTCCCATCACTGCCGTCGACACCACCTACTTAACAAATCATCAAGCCTCAAACCACACCGTCAGCGTTCACCATTGAAGAGCTTTGTGAAAGAGTCCACAGTTCCCGACCTCCCTGTCGATCCTCTGATCACATCCACTAAACCAATTGGTCTTCGGTGCTCTAACAAATTGAAGATCCTCTCACCCAATCATCGTCGTATATCTCTTGAAAAATCGGTGACATGGAAGGATGATAAACACCGGGCCCAGCAACATCAGCAGATGACTGGAAGAGGGGCAGAACGGCAAGCTTCTACGAAGGAAACTTCACTTGACTTGCAGGTTTCGCAAATGGATGAGTTAGTGTCCGTGTTGACGGACCTCTGTGACACTCTAGAGCATTTTCCCATTCTTACGCCTTTGCTGAAACGGGAGGCATCGCCGGAAACTGCGCTAGCGCCTACGAGAATCGCAGAAGCGAGACGGAAAAGTGTTGAGATTGGACGAGAATTAAAACAACTCGCTATTCGCAATGAAAAGGTACGAAGTTTTACTTATTTTTGAAGTGCTTTCTTAGTATCCATTATAGCAGCAACTAGTAAATCATTAGGGTAAAAAGCACAACAAGACTATTTTAACTGGATATATGTGTGTTTTTTGGATTTATTTAATTGCTTTGAAAGCAAAATAAAGTATTTAAATAGTCAACATGTCATTCCCAATAAAGCTAGGGCAAAGTTAGTCTGAAAGTTTGATGAGGCAGTTAGGGCTATGCTTGAAAGTCATGACTTGCCCCGTTGTTGACGACGATAACACCTCAGGTGATTGATGGATCCGAATTGAGCTGGCTATTTGACCGATATCTTTCCATTCACAACGTCAACAAAGTCACTTACGAACCTGATGCAATTCATTTTTTGTCAACCAACCACCCTATCGGCCTTGAAACCAGCGCAAACATAAGCTTTTCATCATTGAATGGGAGACGAACATAGCATGCATAGGAGATTTACGAAAAATTTAAGGGAATTCAGCTGAATGAACCTACTTCCTTGGCATATTAACATTGCTTTGAAGCACTTAAATATCCTAAATAACTGCAGCCTGCCTTGTTGAACTGAATTCTTGTTTGAAAACTTTAACCCCGTAATTGTAAGCTTAAGGCACTTGTAAGTGACTTTTTAAAAAGGGTAAAGGACACTTTAATGTGCCCGGCTCAGTTGCCTGAATGTTAGAAAGGTAAAGTTATGCAGCGAAGACCATGAATCAGTCCATAAAAGCTCTCCAACCTAACGACGACATTGCTCTTAGTCCGCAAATCTGGATTGTGTATTTTACGAGATTTGAAGGCTCGACTCTTGCAATTAAATTCGTTGCATCCTTCTTAAGAGAATCCTCACGTCCTTAATGGCAAAAGAACGTTAAAACGGACCGCTTATAATATAAAATATTTGATTAAATGGCTTTCGCTTACTTTTTGAAAGCCAAGCGACTGAGCAAATGTCCCCAAAATACTTTAAAGCTCGACTATTAAAATGTCAGCTAGTTATTGCCATAGTATCCTCAAGTATGTTATTACTAAGCATTACTTCCGTTTTCTTCCAAAAGGTTGTTGTAGAGGTGCGGGTAGTTTTCCTAAAAATAGGAGAAATTGATACTCTCAAAGAATTCTACCAGGCAGACGCCTTCTTACAGGCCAAATGGCATGAACCGCGGTTGGATGGGAAACTACCAGAGGTAAGGTCCCCATCTTACCTGGCATGTTTCTTAAAGAATTAATATCGGTGAAATACTACACTTCAGCTTATTAAAATCTTCACGTCATTAAATGCCAATCTTTTCCGCTGACATACTGAGCAACTTTGCTTACCGAATATGCTCCACGTGAATTGGCGAATTCGAATTTCAAAGTACATTTTCCAACAAAAGTACAAAGTCTAACGTGATATAAAGTAAACCCCAGGATTGTTGAAAATGTGTCTTAGATAATGTATGCAGTTTGCTTAATCCTCACCGCTAATTACATAAGCGATTAAGTCTTTGCAGGCTGTACTTCCGTTCGGTGACGGCCACCGGATCACACCAGTAGCCACTCAGCCCTTCCGTACGTTAGTAAAATATTTTTCCCCATACCACAGGGACTTCTTACGACCTCAGAAGACCCGAGAGGTTGCATATTATCTGCACCGGGAATAACTTAAAGTCAGTTATGATTTACATCTTCATAAAGGGGGGTAGAAGATTTCGGAACCAAAAGTACAACAATAACAATGAATTGCCTATTAGTTGGCATTACATTAATACTAGGACGTGCTTGATTCCATTCGAATTCAGCGCTATTCCAGATTGCCCAATTGTTCTCTTGGAGGCAGTGCTCTTTGTACACGGGAACAGAGAGGTTATTATAGCCTCGCTCAGTGGCACTTTGTGAGCAAATTTTGCAAGGACTTCCACTGATCCACAAATTTTCACCCAATCTAAAAAAGCTATCGGAAGTGAATAAAATCGGTCCAACAGTTGTTACAATAGGCTTCCCATTTTACTAACAAATAACATCCGGCCAACACGAGGCTAATTTTTGTTTTCTGTTGCTATATTATACTCATTCGCCTTTTTTGCTGTTTATCCGAATTTCATTGTTATATGCAACAGTGAATAAAGGGTTTAATTTCGGCCTGAGGAATCATTTCACACGATTTTCAGAAACAATAACTTTTGTTGACAAAGTGCTTTAGTTTTCCCCCTAGGCTTACAGAGAGGGACTGAATGGATGTGATAAGGTTATTGGTTCAATTGTGACTCCTTTACACTTTAATAACCATCCATAGACCTTGAAGGTAGAAATTCAAGTTAATTTTGTCTCTCAGGACAGCATATTTTAGGTAAAAAGCAATATTTGTTGGCTAAGTATTGTAGGAAATTAGCACACATTGTGTTAAACTTAGTGCATTAACATCAATCATTTGAGAAAGAAAATATCCCCTTTGATTGGTTTATTTATATATTATTTATCACACAGCAAAAGTTTCTCTACTTTCTGAAGAAAATTTATATATCTTTTGGTAACATTCTGAAATGAAGGTGAAAGGTAAAATGCAGACTTCTCGGGAAAGGCTTCCAGTTTTTACTACATCAAGCGATTTTCCAACAGAGGAATGCTATTAGCTCCCGATACATCAGAATCTTGCCACAATTTTTAAGAAAAGTAATTTATCTTGGAAGCTTCTAACTCTTTTGTCTGAAAAAAATTTTACTACTTCACAAGTTTGTATTTGGGAAGGGGCATTTTTACTAAGTTAATTTTGTTTTTGGTTTTTCGTAACGCCAAGTTTATTACTAAGACTGGCTAAGTTGTTAAAGAGGAAATTTGGAAACCCAGGCCAACATCAAGCCAAGCATCTCCCCTACTCCAGAGTATTAATGGTGCTTTTGCATGTCGCCTTAAAGACGGGCACCTCTGGACACCAGTCCACGGAAAAACCTTTTAGGCCTGCGGAAACGAACTCATCGGCCATTATAGAGCTGGACATAATTATTTACTACCGAAAAGATATTCTCTCAGAACCGCCTAACTTTCACTGGGATTGATTATCTCACAAGTTTTAATCTTTTTTTGCTTTTTACATTTATTCCACCGCTAAAATGATAGCATTTTTATTCTGCGCCGACAAATAACTTATTTTACATCTGAGATTCCAAAAGAAATGCTTTACTTTGGTTGCCACGTTTACGTTGGTCCTCTGATAAATTTTTACGCCATGGAAAACACTTTTATCACCCAGTGTTTTTAATTAAGTTTCCTGCCAGTGTTCACTTAGTCTGTTGGACGATTGCCCGCCTTTTTTAGGAATTGGGAACAGTTGATTTGGAGAGGTACTGGAATCCACTGTGCTATATTGACAATATTCTGTCGGAAACAAAGGAGGTTCAATGGCTGTCCACGTCGGTAGGACAAAGTGGTGAAGTCTACATTGTCGAGCGTCGTCGCATAAAGGGTGTCTTTTTGGAGACGCTTGAGTTGAATGATTTTCCCCTCGATGTTCAGGTAGTTGCTTCTGCACTTCTACACTTTAATTTATATATTTATCTGGGATGGATTATCAAGCGATTCTTCGTACTACAAAATATCATAGCTTAAGTAGGCCAAGTCACTTCGTGCTAATAATATCTTGTTTTTGTGTTAAACTTGTTTACGTCCACTCGCTATTGTTTTTGCACTTTGACTGTGGACAGGCTTTTAAAACGCATTGTCTTAACTCAGTTTTGCTGCGTCGTAATAGGACCGAGGTGGGGCGAAATGACATTATTTGCTTCCTTTTAAGTAAACAACTATCTCTCATTTCTACTCGAATCTATTTGTTCAAGCTGTCGACAGGCCTGAATACGCGGAATGGGTTACCAAACTAAAGAGATTAAATTGCCTACTTCACAGAGAACAGGTGTCAGCAGTGTACTTGATTTTCTACTGTCTACAAATCTTTGAAAAAATCAAAATCTTATTCTGCTGAAAAACGCTAATTATCTTATTTTTCTTACGGCAACAACAGCAACATTTTTACAGTAATCGGCTGCTTGGGACAAGTAAAAAGGCAGGATTTTGTAAGCACACAACTTGACATTGATATGTTAATTTCCTCGTTTTCATACTAGGCACAAATTTGTGTAACTGAATGCATCCTGCGAGGCGTGGCCTTGAAGCTAAGCCATACTTCCTAGGCTTCAATAAAAGGGAGCCTTTTCGTGTCTCACGTCGCTTTCGGGCTCTAGCCTGGGCGACTCCGGCGCGAACCGATCCCTTTGCGTCGCGTTTTATTGGTTAATTAAATTGTGCCATTGCCAGTTCTGCGGTGAAATAACACACTTGGGGGCTTTAAACAGTTTGGCATTATTTGCATTAAGCAGTATTATATCTAATGGAGAAAAAGACATCAGATGAATAGGTCCTTTCATACTGTGGTGCGCGAATAATTTTGAATGCGCCCGCAGTTATAATAGGTTTAAATCTCGGATGCAAATGTACCTCATATTTACATAGGGTGACAAATTTAAAGAGCCTGTTCAATGCGAATAATTTAGTGCTCAGAAAGGGGACAAAGGACATTTGCACTTCAAAGGCTTGCCATGAGTAATGGTTGGGTCCACCGATGGTTAGGTATTTTTGCCTAGCGACTTTGAAAAGTATTTAAACTGCACTCAACTGCTTTGAATAAAGTTAAATGCCTTTCCATACACGATTCACAGTTTCCTCAGTAGTCTATGTTACCTTGTTACAAGTTAAACAACGTAAGTTAAACATTCATTGCCATTGACTACCTCAAAATTTTTTGCTACGGGCAAGTTTTGCAAGCATCAATTTGTTTCATTAAGTTATTTGATGCGTGAGAAAAAGTTCCACGTCGATGACAGATTGCACACAGGACAAGGCGTACTGGGAGGCATTCATTTAACTCATTTGCATGTGGCCTAAATGAAAATAAATATTTATTAACGATATTGGCTTTATTTATTATGCAGGATCTTACCATTACAGTTACAACTGAGAGACCAGACACAGAGGTTGACTTGATCCCCGATCACAACGAAATGTCAGCCATCAATAAACAAACATTTGTTGACCAGCAGGTAAATCTGGGATTCTTTTGTGAGTACTTTTCAAAGCTCCGTAAATTGCTATTATTGAAGTGTTATTAACTGACCCGAAAATGGAAGAATATGTGTTCGCTATCATACGTTGCGCATTTTACTTTCAAAATACGTCCGAGGTCTGCGTTCACTGGCCGGACGTCCAAGGCATTTATATACTCTGGACGGAAGCAATTGCCCACGTTCTATTCCATGCTCTCTTGATTTAACCGTCGTTACTGAGGTGACTCGGTTACTGAGGATTTGGCAGAAATGTAGTTTCAATAATTGATCTCTTTGAAACGACTACGTCATTCTGCTTTTACCGAAAAATATTACAAGGCCAAGCTACTATAACCATCACTTATAATCATTAAAGGCTGGTAAGCTTGTCACAACTCTGGTTGCACATTTGGACGAGTTTTGAATTGTAAGCAAAAATTGTGCATTCCACGTCTGTACTCGCTATAAAAGTTTTTTATGATAAGAATAAGCAGATCAAAATCCTGATTTAAGTTGGTAAAGAGAGTACAAAGTTAGCTGATTGAAGTCGAACAGTTTCAATTGTCGTTTAATTTAGACCTGGGCATATTGTAAAGCTTGTACATGTCTTTGTTCTATCTTCTTACAAAGAAAATTGGCAGTGGCTTATTTTCCATAACCCTTGCAGGAGTGGAAGCTGCACGAACATGTGGAGATCACGAAACGCGTTATACGGCAGGAGTACTCCCGATCCATGAAGAGTCATCCCTGCCTCTCTGTCACTTGCCGAGCAGCACGGAGGCCAGGCTATTTCTACTGGAATGTCTTTCTCATCATGGTAGGCTTGCCGCATTCACATAGGGGAAGGCTAACGACTATGTCTTTACATAATCTTTTAATTGTTAACTACTTTAGGCAATGTTTTGGGTAAATTTGGAACACATGGCGACTTGTTTTACTGTATTTAACTTGCCATTCCATTTGAGCCGCGGATGGTTAAAGGGCTTTAAAGGGTGTGAATGCTTGATGAGGACAGGCTTGCTTTGTAGCCCTGTCATTTATTATGGCACCCAAATCATTTCATTAGGAATCAAACCGGCCTTAGCCTTAATACATTAAACAATTATCAATGGAGTAATTTTAGAAATAATCTTCATACCAATTATCACTTGCCATTTGCTCTAGGCCTGACTCCTCTGACCCTGGCTCCGTTATCCTTAACCTCTTACATGCACTGTCGTATGAAAAGCGTATATTAATCCAAAGATTTTAAGTAGCCTCATTGATGCGGCGTTTTGATCTGTATGCATTGTTAAATGGCTGGTGCCATATGTCGCAACTTAGTCGAAATGGTAATTGCTCTTTTAGTGTTTAATGTTCACCCTTTCTTACTATTTAGCGTTTGGTAGGTGGAGTGCTTTCCAAAGCCCTTTATTCAAAGGGCCTTAATAATGTTGAAATAAGTGGACCACCCAACGTTCCTTCAATATTTCCTTATGGAGGATTTTTCACATAAGGACATTGTTCTTATCAGCATAGTATTTACTTTACGATGCATTTGCGCTTATATATGTAATGAATCAGCCGTAATCCTGAGTGCAACAAATGGTGGTGCGATTTTCGGAAATTTCGTGCATTGCAGTTTATGATCTCGGGTCTGTCCTTCGCAACATTCGCCGTGTCACCAGATAAAGCTGAACTGCGTCTCCGTCTTTCCTTCACTCTCATACTCACCTCAGTCACATTTAAATACGTCATCACACAGAGCCTTCCACGCATATCCTACCTCACTTACATGGTATGCTATGGAGTTTTTGCTTGATACGAACTTACTTGCGCTCAACTTTAGCAAATTTGTTTCTCTACTTGCCGTACATTATGCTTTTGGTCCATTCAATTTAGCTCCCTCCCTCCTACTCTTCGGAAATTTAAATAAATGCTTTTCCACTCAAGCTACCATTAGCAATAGGCAGAGTTGAAATATAAGTGACTTTAGTTTGTGCTTGGTAAAATTCCTGCCTAAAATTACTCTCAAAATAACGAAAATCGGAGGCGGACTAATGTTGTCCTGTAATTGCTGGTTGTGCGCAAAATAAAGCGCAAATTATGCTGCGAATCGAATTGGATTATAGATAAAGAGATCTGTTTCCAAATACTTCATTACGACAATTGTTTAGCCGCGCCAACTTCTTTGTTTTGAGCAAATCGCGAGATCATTTTGGATAATGAAACCATTCAAAAGCACCCGCTTCCACTAATTCCTTTACTAAACCCTTCTAATCTCTAATCCGACGGTAGTAAAGTAAAGTTGATTGCGTCTACTGTCATTTAGGATGGAATTTAAATAAAGTTCATTTACATTCTTCTAAAAGAATCAATGTTGGTTTGTAATTTCCATTTTCTTGGGTACATTGTCATTTTTAACCAAGACCTACATTGTTGACGACGATTGTGTGTCAAAATAAAATTTCGAAACATTTTGTTTTATTATCCTTCCTAACTTAAAAAGAACGCAACAGTGAACCTCAGAGATTTACGTGAGCCCACAACTGGCATCGCGCAAAAAAGTTCCCAACGTAAATCCTTGACCTTTTAAACCGCCTTCTGAGTGGTACCAATCACCCCATGTTGCATGAAGCCATTTTATTTATTTCTGTAGAACCAAATAAACTCGAAGTAGCTCTGCCTATGGCTTGAAATGTTGTGCACAGCAATGCCTTACGGTTCTTGAAAGTGTCGTCGCCTCCGCTGTGGAGTAGATTTTAAACTTGTGTGCTAAAATGGTATTCGCCAGAAAATGAGTTTTTTGAAACACTACCACCTCTTAATAAATAAAAAAAACTTACAAAAGTGATTTTAAAATAAGTTAGCTAGGTGTGTGTGTGTGTGTGTGTGTGTGTGTGTGTGTGTGTGCGAGGTAAGGGGCAGTTTGCATCTGAAATGGGTTGGAACAAGGCTTTTCCACTCAAAATTCAGCAGTGACAGCCGTCATTGCAGGAGTTACACTAAAAATATGTTACCAAAAAGAATATTAATATCCTCTTATTTAGGCATTATCATTCACTTAGAAAATGTTATTCGAATCTTGTTGGTGGTTTTGCACCGGTTGTAAAGTTCCAAGTTTTTAAACCTGACATGCAAGGCTGTTCTACTTCCAGTCTACTTTTAAAATCGTTCATGTAGTTGCTTTATACTTTTTACAAAAGGTGTTCATAAGCATTCGGTTGCCACCTCCTGGGCAAAGTGATTTCATGCCTTCTTAGCCAATCTTGATGTTGTAGTTAACAATAAATACCGTAATTTAAACTCACTAAAATTAAGATAGTTAGCTTCCAAAGACGGGTGAATTAATGCTGCAAAACAAATAGTTCGATGTTTTTAGCCATTTACTGCAGATGAAAATGCTCAAAAAACAGAAAATAAAGCAAACTGGAACATGCAAAAATTTTCAGTAAGCCGGAGGCAACCGTCCAGATCAATCCCTTTTTGAAAGCATTTCATGGCGCTGGATTCTTCATTTCTTCAGGATAAGTATGTGTTGATGTCGCTGGCAATACTCTGTGTTATCAGCATCTGGCATGCAGTGATCGCAATCCTCCCCATCAACGTGATGTCCCCGTTTGACGATATCGCGCTTCTGAACTCCTCGGCAGCCACAATCAATGTGTCTTCCACGAATCCCAATTTGCTTCACAAAACTCTTACTGAAGCCTACTCGTCTACATTCTCCGAATCAGGCAAAGCAGGTCCTCAGTCTATTCCTCTTAGTGTACCAAAAACACAGCGACAGCGTCGGAGCTGGCCGCCACTTGCCAACATCGGAGCAGGTAATTTGTCATTCTATTAAAATTTTCGGTCCTAGTATTAGGCTTCCGTGCAGGTTAGTCGTCTATGCGCCTTTTTAAATTCTATTCCATTATTCTGGTAAAAAGATTCGGCTATTTTCACCCATATTGTTGTTTTATTTTCAAACACACCAAGTGCCGAATATTAAAGTGAATGCTATTTTTATAAATGTCCATATTTGCAGTTAAATTCATATCAGCGATACTGCGCGGTAAGGAGGTAGTAAAAAGACCAAAACAGTCTTTGTTCGATGCTTCAAGTTTAGTAAGCCTATCCGACTTTATGTAGAAAGGAAGCAGGAAATCCGAAAACTATTTCTTGTCAAAGTCCCAATTCCATTCCGCTGATTCAAAGCTCACTAATTTTTGATGTTGCTTGCTTTTCAATCATTAGCGAATCATCATTTTAATTGAAAATCGTGTCTCAATCTAGGAGCCCGAGTTCCTACTTATTTTGTTACCTGTAGATATAAATTTGGTAATTTTGTCTAAAATCAAGGTTCAGATCTGCTAACTTTACTTAGTTTAGTGGGTCTTGCATGACTCTTGAATGACAATACTTATCCTAACTATTTGACCCCAATTTACAAGCGACCACATCTAAGCAGGCCACGCATGTCATTTCTTAGGAATTAGTTCTTCACTCAATGAACCGTTGTACTTTTTTCCCAAAATAATCAACAAATGATGCAGGTTCATTAGCCTTTCAACGTGCAGTTTTTTTACTAACTCCGCAAAAATGTCACTGTAAAAGTGACTGTGCTCATTTTCAACTGTTAATATGCAACGATTGCAGTGATTACCCCAACTTGTTTGCGTGCTCCATAAGCACTACACTGGCGATAAATAGACGTTCGCGTGGCAGCGGAAACTTCTTGTAGACCTGCCTCGATCAGAAGACGGACAGCATTTCCGGCTTAATTTAACACAATTAAAGAAGTTTAGAAAGGTGCTAAAGTTCTATTTACAGTACTTCGGTAGCATGCTGCCATATTTGCGGGAGGCAACTTCTACGTCTTTAGTTAAATTTACTACCAAGAGGACCAGCTAGTTAGCTAACTGCCTAGACTAAAAACTGGCTTGTTTTTACGGACAATAATGCATCTTATCTGCCACTTGTTGTGGCAGTTTTGCTTTCTTTCCTAATCTCTTCTCCATTCATCATCCCGTAGGGTAGCAGTTGCTGGTTTAGAGTATGATAAAGTTCCGTAAGAGAGTCTTTTCTTCGAGAAAATTCTGTTGCTTTTAAACTCCACCTTTTTGCCCATCAGAGATATTTGGTATTCTCAAGTAGACGATTATTTGTGCTAGCGAGGTTTTCAATTTTTAGGAAAAGTAATGCTTAAAGCTGTTCAATCTTGAAGCAGCCTGACTTAAACCAGTTCCAAATAAATCATCACTTCAGTGCACAGGAATCTAATTTCCTTTAATTTTATATGAAGTGTAAAATTTCTCTATATTTGCTTCTGATGAATAGCATTCTGCTTCATCCATTGGTATCTGAATTGAAATTTATGTCCTCGAATCACTCTGTTTTACCAGAATGATATTTTTCCTTCCAAAACAATGCAGACAGTCGAAAAAATCACGGGTCTGCTGAAATGATATTCAAGCGTTAGGTGTTCTGTAATCAAAAGAACCCAAGTTTAAGTCGAAGAATATTGTTTAATAACTTATACCTTGTAAGCTTGTATAAAGATGGTATGTTGTTATTGGATCTAAAACGGCTCCTTTTGCTCACATCCCCCTTTTTTTGAAATTCTTACGGTAGGTTCCATTCATTCCGAAAATCCTTTTTTCGACGTTCCATCAATTCCCTTCACGGGAGCCAAATCGCCTTCCTCGTCTTTGAAAAGTGGCGCTTCCATTGGCGATTTTACGCTGAACAATGATATGGTGTCGCTGTACTTTCTCGCCCTCCTCCGTGCCTATATGGAGGTGCAGGATCGGGTGGAGTTGAGCCGCTTCCCCGATGCCCAGCAGATTGAGGAGCAACGGAGGCTGGAAGTGATGAAACAGCTTGAGCAGAATGTTTTCATCTCTTTTGCCGTGCTCTACGTCGTCGTGCACTGCATCTTCATTTTCATTCTCTACTTTGATGTATGTACAATTTTAAATTAAAGCGGAAAAGCAAACAGTCATTTGATTTTCCGCCAAAAAAGCATGGACATTAGTGCCTTTCATGTCTAAAAATAATCGTCTGCCTCTTCGGTCTCTTTGTCAGATCTTGCGCTTTTGAAGCACAACCAAATTCTCATTTTCCTCTCATCCAGGAGAGGGTGAATAACCGTTCATGCTTCATGTTTTACCGACGTTGTTTAGTTTACTTCATTTTTGCCTATCACTTTTAGAAGATCCAATTTTTATCCACCCTTTTTGCTTTGAGATCCTTAGGGCAGAACTGGAACTCTTTTAAGAACGAGAGAATTTATATATGAGTTTCTTGTTAAAACGACTACTTTCTTTCCATTATCTGATTTATTTTCATTAAAAACGTCTTTATGGCATCATTGTTAACTTCCTCTACATTTCGAAAGCAAATTTGATCCTTTTCTTCGAGTAGAAGGCTCTTTAAAATTTTCAGTTACCGATAGGCTTGTCTTCTCCTGGCCAAGAATAAGATTTATTCAAAATTTGAAGCACTTTTACTTGCTTTCTTAAAACTATCTTTGTCCCTTCCTAACCATGCTTCCTAAAAGTGCAACTTTCCATTTGGCGGCCCTAAATGTCATATTGTCGAGAAGACTAGGAAGACAGACAAAAGTAACCACAAGATGCGTAATTGTTGCAAATGCCTGTTACTAACATAATCTTTGCTTGTTTTTATGAATTCTTTTGAATTGCACATTCAGAGAGTGTAAAATGTAAATTCATGCATCAAATATTTTAAAAGGAGGCAAGCATCGTTTGTAGGTAAATAGCGTTTGCGGATATCCTTTCAAGATATTAATTCCCATGCCTGTTACAGCTGTCTACTTTTAATGTAGCATTCAGTTCACCATTTGAACTACGCTTAACAATTTCAGAAGAATTCGAAATCATAAAAGTTGTTAGGTTTCTCATTACAATGCTCTGAATGCTGCTTGAGACTGTCGTGAGGAAAGTTGCACATTTCTGTGGCTTCACTTGCTTCACCTGTTCACCCTCAAAGGTAGACATTTGATTTGGTTGAAGAGTGAGGATCAGTGCAGGTAAAGGGACAAAGTTCTTGTCCGAATATTTTTGTGTTAGCCTTAGTATCTATCATGAATGACGCAGTTTAATCGTAGCATCCTGAGGCTGTATAGTTTTGGCTTGTCTCGACTCTACTTAATTAGGGTGGACTATTGTGGAATAAAAGTAGGAAAAGTGTAATATTTAATGCAAATCAACAATTATAAATTAGCCTGAGGGAGCTATAAAGCTATCAACTTGATGATAGCTTTTATGCATCTTTGATAGTCAAAGCTACTGTAGATATTCGATGTGACATTTTGGGGTGCTCATAGACTTTGATGGTTCGCAGTTTAACCAGTGGAAAGGGAATGATTTAACACGTAGAATGAAAAAGTGTCCCTGAAATTTCCAGAATGAGATCCTTAAAGGGGATACTTAATTATTCGAAGCAAAAGCTCAGAATTTTAACATGGCGACGCCTTCTGCGCTTTAAATGCTTGGGTATGTTCATTTCCACCAGGGACACACTGTCTCACTTTTACTTTTTGTTGTACCTCTTTCTCAAGCATATTTTTGTGAGTGGAACTTCTGTGGGCTGCTTTAACAGATCAACAAAAGGTCTCTCAAACGTCCCACCAATTCCCTGAACACATTTTATTAACTCAAGTAGTGAGATAAGCTACATACGGGTTAGTTGATGGGCAGTGATAATGGGTAATGAATGAATGCCGAAGTCAGTCACTTTACTGTCTCGGCATTATGAGGATCACCGAGAGGCTCGAGAAGCTAAACACTGTTATCAAAATATTTTGTGCATAAGTTAATGTTAGAGCACAGGCAACATAAACAATGGGTTAAATTAAGACTATTAGTGAGTTAATAGGATTTCCCCATGTTTTAAATTGAACCATCACCGTTCTTTCAACTCACATTCACATTTTATGAATTCAGTGGTGCTACTAATTATCACTTTGTCCTTAATCTAGTTAAGCGTCTCTCCTCTGCTTCTTTTCAACGCCTCTTTACCAAATCTTTGTAGGCTAGCAAGAGAAGAAGGGAAATGTGCAAGAAGGACAAAGAGTATCGGGTGAGTAGTGCCATGAATTGCCATATTTTCTTGCATTGCGTGGGAAAAAAGTTTGCTTGGTAAATAATATTTTTGCCTAAGTTAATCTTACTTGCATGAAATAATACACCATTTCACCCAGCTCTGGTCCAAGCTTGTCATTTCCGTCCGCCGCAGAGAAACAATTAAATAAATGCAAGCGTCATAGGTTTGTCGATGCTGAAACCCTCCTGGTCAGTACAATGGCCTGAGTTCGTATCAGACATGCAATATGACTTTAAAGATTTAATTTAACGTGTACCCTACATTCAAGATAACATAGCTGTTGCACTCATGACCGGTTCACCAAATGAGCCATAAACCTGCTAACATTTATGACAATCTTTAGCATATTTTCAAGCGCTCAACGCTTATTTTGTTTTCCTTTCCTGTGCATTTGCTGCTTAATGAGCTACTAACGCTGTTTATTCTTTTCCGATCCCCATCCTACAAAATCTTATGCCTAAATATCCCTCACTGTTCCAATCCGTTGTTGTGTCACTGTGATGCCATCTTTGTTGCCTCTTTTCATTATTACACCAGCAATTTCTGCAAAAAAATCTCCAATGGTTGGAGTGTCAAAAGAATCGAGATAGTAGAGTCAACATAGAGACACATGAAGACACAGTTTTCAACGTAAAAGCAAATAAAGTGTCAAAAACAGCCTAAGTACGTATGGCAAAAGTCAACTGAATGCTACTTGACAGTCCTGGATTATAACTGAAAGGAAGTTAAATGTCATGATTAAGTTGTAATTGAATCATACACTGATCAGGAGCGCATTGAAGCAGCTACCAGTAAAAGGAGACTTCGACAATGTGGAGAGGTTGGGTTACGAATTTGTCAACAGCGTTTCGTAGGGAACGAGGAAAAAAATTCTATATCCAATAGGAAAGTGTGTCTATTTGGAAAAGATATTTAAGCCTCGACATGTAGCCTTGCATGTGCAATGTGATTGTTGTGCGCTTTGTTTGACTAAATTTTCAACCCCACCCTAATCCGCTTGGTTTCTACTTTTCAGGCCAGAGTTGCCGTTTCTGGAGGCAAGCCCTTGCGAGACCGTCCCCTTTAAGGTCATAACCTTAGCTCCTTATCGCCCCCTTCCTATGCTGTTCGGTTTACCAGCTTGACTGCGAGCAGTTGCATGAGATTGGAGGAAGCTTTTGACTTGCGGTATTCACCAAAGGGGCCTTTTAACTCTGTTTTGTATGTCAATCTCATAGAAAATGCGATTTATATGGTTTGGCTCGATTCCTGTTTTAATTTTGGGGAGTGTTTTAGACCTGGATATACATTGGTGTTTATTTATAAATTCCACTTACAGGTATTATAACTTTACGAATGAAAAAGTTTCTATGGTCTCCTGTTTGCTACACAAACTTCAATACTTCCAAGTATTCCCTTAGTAGTGAATTAATCCTGGAACGGGGTTTTATCTTTTGCACACTTGTGTGCCGATGACCAGAACATTTCAGGCCTGCATTTCCCATTATATATGGTGCACCATGAACTCTTTGTTCAAGCATCAAAGTCGAAGGCATTCCTATCCCATTTTTTCGCAAAAACACTGAATTATTAATAAGAGCTTACTGCACGCGTGTGCAAATGTATAAGTCCATTTTGGTATGGTGGATTTGTTTTGCAAGGCAAACTGAAATAATAAGATTGGATTTTGTTAAGTGACACAACTCTGCATCTCTATACAATTGTTCACAATTTCTAAAATACCTATGCCACTGAAAACAGTTTCTTCTGTGTCTTCATTCCGAGTCGGTGTAAAATTGTAGGCCATCTACTACAAATGTGCCCATTTGACTTTAATTTCTTCTGCAATACCCACAGGTTGCACAGTGTAAGCTGTTGGGATTAAAAATTCCCATGCAACAAGCAATAATTTCTACTGCAGCGTTCCAAGCTCGCCTTGAGGACGAAAGACGACATAATACTCGGGCGGAATGTATGTATTCGGCGTACAGAAGGAAACTGGCGACTGACGGCCCAGAGACCAGTGCAGGCACAACGACCAAGCAAGCGGACCTTCATCGAAACCGGGAATTAGTCCAACAACTAGCGTATTACAATTACTTATTAATCAGGACCTAATTGATGCAGTAATCTTAGAAGTCAAAAAGGGGTTTGTTCCGAAAAAAATATTGTTGAAGATGCTCTGAACTTTGCCTACCTGTGAAATGTTACAGCATCATGATTACTTAAATTTTTGCTGTAAAAGTCACTAGCATAAACAACTTCTAAGGCATAATACGTTTTTATTCAATTGTCGAAGGCTGTTCAAATTCGTTTTACGCAGTACGCTGATTAAGAAGCACTACAATTAGTGTCTCATTCAATTACCTCAAGAATGGTTTGCCTCCTCCAAAATGGCTAAATATTTCATTTATAATTGCATAGATTGACATTGTTGCAATGGAATAAAATATATAGCCTTAAGTTTATATATGTTTTTACTCCCAAAGGGGTATATTACTTCTACCACTCCTATCGATACCAAGGTGGACCTGTCATCAGTTAGAAGGCTCATTAATTTCTAAATGCTAATGTTGGTTGTTCATGCTTGTGTAATATAAAAATCTGATTTGCGAAAAACTCATGATCTAGCATAATATAATCACCTTTTTCACTTGTCGCAAAACAGATTTACTTCTTTTAGTGTTAGCTTGAGGACCTGAGCAAGCGCATATATTCTTACCAACAAATGGAGAGAACTGCCCTAGATTTTTAGGTTCAAAGCCTCTCTCTTTTACTTCTTAGGTGTCACTAAAACAGATGAAAGAAGAGTGACTAGGGTAAAATTTGGGGAGATATTAAAACCAAATCCATGCGCAACAGTCTGCTTGTTGCGCCATTCTAGGTAAACAAGCCTATAATACGCATATTCACATAGAGATTCGTATATTCCTAAGTGCGAAACGACAGCTGTTATGCTTAAAGAACAGGCAGAACTGAGTTTTCCATGCTAGATACATTATCTGTTCCTGAGCTGGCTAGATAATTGGCCAAATCATTTTGACGACTGCGATTCCTTGACTTCGATCGACGACTTTCGCGTTCGTCAAAACCTCCATTTGACACCATGTCTTCGTCCTTCAAAGAGATTTGTTGAAACTCCGGACCTAATTCTTTTGACTCTCTTCCTCGCTGCTTCTTACGTCTTCGTCCCTCAGTTCCTTTTAGACTTTCTCGCTGTTTTCTCCCAACCAATATTGCTGCACTTGAATCTGATCTTCTGCGACCAGTAAGGGATGAAAAGGTGGCCAGAGCTGAGTCGCCTCTTTCCGGGTGTTCCGATTTGACCAGACCTCCAAGGCTTGAGCTATCCTCACTCTCTCTCGAGCGAAGCCTGCTCAAATCTAGTAAACCTCGAGTTCGATCCAAGAGGCGGGTTTTCAGTGAAATTCTTCCCACTGCTCCTTTTCCTCTGTCCTTGGAACAGAACAATTCGCTTTGTGATCGAGTTTGCTCACTTTCAGTGTCACAGAGGGGTCTATATATACCTCTGGGTGACCGATTTCGAGTCAGTCGGCTAAGGCTGCGTCCCTCTTCTCCACTACTCAGAGTTCTCCCCTTAGAACTGCTCACACCTTGCCTTGACTCGCGTCTTCTACTTGGTGTTCGATGCTCAATACTCCGTGCTCTTCGAGACACTTCTCGTTTCCTTGAACTTTTGGTCTGTTTTTTCACGATTTCACCACTTTTTTTTCCTTTATGATGCTTTTTGAGTGGACTGGAGGCAAGCTCTTTTTTGTCCGCGCAATCAACTCTGTGGTTGTTAATATCTAATGCATCGACGATGGGTGTGTTTTCTTCCGTCTCTGGTTTAACATTGTTGGTTGTTTGCATATTTGCGGAACTGACGGATTTTCGCGGCAATGTTGCAGACCTCATCCCACGTTCTGCAAATTCGGCAAAATTTTGACTTTCCACAAAAGTGGGGTTTATTTTGACTAGGCTACCCACTAGCTTGTCGTTTTCTTCCTCTAACGCATCCATGTTCACTTTGGCCGCGTGAATATCGCGCAGAATTTTATCTTTTATCTTTTGTTGCTCATCACTTCTTTCGTGAAATCGTGATTCCAATGACTTTTGAAGATCCACTTTTGATTGAAGAAAGCGCACAGACTCTGATAGGATGTGATAGATCTGTTGTGTTCTTGTGTAGATCTCCTTTAATCGATCAAAAATGTCGGAAGCTTTGCGAATGAGCTCAAACTCTGGGCGTTCAGACCAAAAGAAGACACGTTCTATTAGTCCTATGTTTTCCGTCACAATTGGCATGCAGTAATTGCACACCTGCCCTAAGACAATGCTGAAATGCAGTTGGAGGTAAAATAAATCTCGATAGTAATCCAATAGTGGTTTCACCTTGTTTCGAACTTCTTTGTGTATCTCTTCAAGAGCCACTGCAATGTTGTCAATAAGATGGGCTTTGGATCTACTACCGTCACCAGCGCACATATCGGAACCGGACCTGCGTTGAACAAGCATTTGTTTGCGAGTCTGCGGAGCTCTTACCATGGCTATCTGTCGAGCTGTCAGATTATTTTCTATTCCATCAAAGCCATAGCTAATTAGCTGTTGGGCCAGGACCTCATTATGCTTAATTCGATCCTCTAACCTACCCTCCGCTTCATACAGTTCCATTTTCAACTCCTCGATTTCATCCTCACCGGCTTGTAGTTGTTCCTGCACAAAGTCTTTTGCTATAAGGCTTTTTTGTTCATCGACAAGTCGACGGTACTCCTCCAGCTGACGATAACAAACTACGAAAATGTCCTTCGTTTGAAGAATCAAGCGCAATTCGCCCTGAATCTTTGGAGGATAGGTCGGGAGCTTATCCGTTATTATGGGGAAATCCATTCGCTCGGTTTGATAATTTTATAGAAATAGGTGAAAATTATGACAAAATATTCCTTCTCAAAGCAACTCAGTTTGGATAGGGATAGTGCTTGTGTAATTCAAATTTTGTTCCTCCCAGCCTGGATCGATGTAGCCTCGCGCGGATCAGCTGTATTGGGGAAAGCGGGGTCACTTGCATTTCTCCCCACCTCTTTTTATCTTAATTTATACCTTCCCTCTCCCAATACACGCGAATAGTATGTTCAAGGTAAGAAAAGTTTATGACCCTAACAAATTTCCAAGTTTGCTCCTCCGAATTCAATGCTGAAATTTAATCGCAATTTACTTTTGTTTAGCAGCGCTTCAATTCGTTCCTTTCCATATAAACCAAAGGGTATCAGAATAGATTATGTAAATCAAAGTTCTGTTCATTGCTTGGGTTAACACAATTTGGTGGGTTTTGGCTTGCAAGTGTATCGTTTCCAGCTTTACCCACTGATGTTTATTCGAAGATCATCATCAACTGCTATCCAAGTAAGGATATCCCCAAATAATAAAAAAGGTTTAGGGTAAAGTTTTCCATCAGCCTTGCGTTTGTTTTTCAGTACTGTTAAGGTTTCACTGCACGGTAAATTCACTTCGTATGCTGTGTTTGATGGGAACTGGGTTGACGAGCGGATAAAAGCGTTGAGAAGTGCTGTTTGAATGAATAGATCTGGGGCAGTTAATATAGCTTTCCGAGACTTCCCTGAAGGCAAAAGAAAGCATAATTTTACGGTAGATTATAAATATGCACATCCAGCAAACAGAGGAACTGGGGCCACTGGCATGGAGCGCAGGCCAGCTCACCCGGCCAGGCCAATATGCCCACCTAAGTCACGGTAACCAAGACTGGCAGTCAAACCAACTAATCCAAATGGTAGCTACTTACGTCACAAAAATGTGCAAAACCCCTCCATCCTAAATAATAGCTGCTTACAAGTACTTCGCTCTCGCAGACCTCTTTATTTTCTTAAAATACAATCAACATTGGCCTACGGAATGACAGATACAATAAAAAAATTGATTAATTGAGGATGGTACTAAAAATATCAACCCATTTTTAATGTTTTTAGGCAATCCTAAAATAAATAACCAAATTTTGTCGTAAATACTGCTTAATCGCGAGTGGCAGTAGTAAATGAATAACCGAATGTCAATCATACTCACTAGTCATCTTTTCCTTCCGGATCAGAGACCATTAATTCAATATGGTGCAGGCTCACACGGAAAAAAAGCCGGAAAATATTGTGGCAAATGTTTTGAAATGCTTAATACCGAATGCTATTCTATGAAGGTTCTAATGGAACCATCTCTTTTGGGTGCATTTCAATCTCAAACTATTGTGCTTCTAAAGGGCTTTGATTAAGGAAACAGGTAAACTGTTGTGGAATAAATTAATAATGATGCTAATGACAAGGCATTATAGTGTCGATAATTCTCCACAATTACTAGAGCTCTTAAATAATTGATACTGTGCTTTGGATGCTGAACATAATGAGCTAGCTAGTATGGACCATGTTAGCTGTCGGAATAATCTGAGGCTTACCGGTTATTATAAAGCCAAGAATCTTTGCACACAGCTTCAACATAATTTAAAACTTCATTATTGGTGTCCGGGTCGGTGATATCAAAATGTGCTTTTCAACTGTCCATTTATCTATTGCCTTCCAAACCTTCTCTGAAGTCGTGAAAATTAGTGTGGCTCTTGTTTCATACCTAGGAGTGGAATTCTAGACACACGCTTGAGAAAAATACAAAGTCACAGTCATTATCTTTATTCCTTTAAATTACGTTTCCGACGCTCCCTTAAGGCAACCTTCTGGTTCCATTAATGCCTTAAATTCTGTCCTATTTGTTAATTGCACCTATATCGGCCAAGGTAGGATGTTACTTTGCAACGGGAGCCACTCCCATGCCCTTCGTCAGTTACCATCTTTAGGAAAATTGGCCCAAAAGTAGTACTATTTAGCAGTTTATGGGATTCAAAATGATTCTGTTGAGCTACTAATCCATACCTCTTCCTCTCTGTCACTTTATCCCCATTTCGGGGCACCTCGCCATCTATGTAGATTCTGTTCTGCCAAAAGAGACGAGATTACGAAATTAGCATTGTCACATAATTGACGTATACAGCTCTACAGCATGCTTTCCCAAATGTTTTATACCTAATATGGTGCAGATGCAAATGACGGAGGTTTTCGCAGAATCGTGCATTTACAGTATGTTCTCTTCTTTTATAATACTAAGGTGTGGTACTCAGCCATGGCAGTAGCCTTATATCTTTCACAAGTCGAAGTGAGACAGATTAAACAGGAAGAACACTCATTTAAGGCGCTTAGAAGTGCTGCGATTTTATTGTACTGTATAGCAGTAGAAGTGTAACCCTATGGGGCCAAGCTTGATATTTGTTTGTGCGATGTCCAGATAGTTCGTGAATTTTGGAATGTGGATACGTCACTCAATCCGTAAAAATGTTGATGAGTGACACCAGTTCAGGAAAAATGAGCTTCAACTCACAGGTGTTTCTGTCTAACTCTCCGGTTTTTTTTGGATTTGAATGGCATTATCAGTTTATAAAAGCCAAAGCGTTGTATAATACGTTTTGGTATAAATGGGCCAGCTGGATAAGAGGAAACATATGTTAACCCCGTGACAGCAGACGTCATTGTATCCTGAGGAGCAAAGTCAACTCAGTCTCTACATCATACTTCCTCTGTGCTGTATTGAAAGTCTAACCAAATAGTTTTTCCTTTGCTCTGATTAAATTTGCTTGTTTAAAGGTAATTAAAGCAGAGGAGAGAGGGAGGAACCGAATCCTCTCTTTAAATGCATACTTCATAAAAGTGCTAAGGCCAAATTTCTTTGATAATTATTCCGGAATTACTTACAGTAATAGATTCAACCTCTCATTGCAATTAAAAGTATATTTCTGTTTAAATTGTTTAGTAAAATTTTAATGTTTAGGAACCTGAAATAAAAATAGTGGAAAATAAATTCTTTGTGTGATCATATATTATTAAAATAACTATGCGATTCGTCTGTACATTAAGCTGCAATTATCAGTTTTTGTTTATCTTACTACTCAAAATTTATTTCCTACTTCAAACGCGAGACTTTTGTTTAATAGTCCTAAAATGATTTTGTTGGGTGTGTTGATTATTTTGTTTCAGATGCATTCATTATTCAAGTGTTTTGCTTCTTTGTTGTAATAACTTCTAGTATTTGCGTCATTCTCCCCAGATCGTCGTTATCTTCAATATCTTATGTGCGTAGCTCTGCTGTCCTACATAATTTGCTACTGGGTCGCTAACGCTTTTGTTCCATTCCAGGTCCATGAAAATGTGTGGCTATGCTAGCTAACGAAATCGGAACTTATTTCTAATGGAATCGAAAACTAATGAGGCGCATCTCTTCTTATCAAGTGCTTCCGGAGTATCAAATCCTCAAGCGAGAGGTCTCTTCGCTAGCCGTCACGCTACGCACTCTCAAATTCCCGTTTCACTTCCAACCAACTATAACGTCGCTGGGGACAATTTCAATAATTGCTCGGTCAGGCCAACTGTCCCTTCCTGTAAACGGAAGTTAAGTTCATCGCCTCCTGCTACGAATGATCGAACAATGGAGGGACTTTCAAATGGCAGTCCTACCGCTCTGAAGGGTTATAATCAGCCATCGCCGGCAAAACGTGTTTGCCAAAATAACTCTCAGCCTGAGGTACGGATGATCGCTGCAACGGTGCCGAGCATCGCACCGAGTCAGGCTGCAACGGTTACCCTCGTGAATAATGTTCAGTCTGTGCAGGCTTTTGGGGATGTCGTTTCCGCTACAGCAGCCGGACCAGCCCCACCCCAGCCTTCTGCGACATCAGACTGTGAGCGTTCGAATTCCGGCAAACTCGAGCAAGTAATTGAGCACGTTCTTGAGCTGGCCCGGAGCGATGAGCCACATGAGGATGTTTTTGTGCTACCCGTTCGGACTCGGGAATTCATTCCAATGCCCTCGCCCATAAACCAAGGAAGTACTCCCAGTTCCAGTCTTAACACGTCGCCCCCGGGATCCCCCTCCAGTTCTCCCCGTCTTATTTCTCCCGCATTTTCAAATTCCACTGCTCCCTCCAACCCGATGGTCATTGCAGCTCATACATTTTCCAGATGTACACCAGTAGATCAAGTTCCATCCGGAATTCCATTGCATCAACGTCCCGCGCCCACTGCGCCACCTGCCGGGATTACCGATCTACAGCGGGAGCGGTTGCGTTTTCAGGCTCTACACGAGCCTAATGTACAGGTATCTGGGACAAATGCGTCGCCCACAGTTACAATGTTGATGAAAACTGCTGCGACTGCAGATTCTCTTGAAACGTCTTTCATGCAGTCCAAGGGAATAACTCAGAGTGGTTACTTTGATTCTTCAAGTGTGAGTGTTCAATCGCAGGGATGTGTTCCACGACAGATTCTCTCAAAAGTGTCCATGGCCGTCGCAGAGACAAAAATTCTACCAGTCCAGCAGCCGGAGATGCAGAAGCAGCAAATGAATCAGCAAAATCAAAATCTTCAACCAAGAGTGTTGGCGTACATCCCTCAACGTCAAATTTATGACTCGGCAAACTCTGTTTTTACCGTTCCTACTACTGTTCAACCCAGACCGAACATATCACCTCAGCTTGCTGTGAAAAAGGATTCCACGGTAGAATTCGCAAATCAACTTACCTATCCGCCTCCTGGAGTCGCTACTTCTAACGGTGTTACTCAAGCGGTCCCCTCTGTTAAACAACCTGGTTTTACTCCCGTTCATACGATGCAGTACTCGGATGTATCTCCCAAATCTGCTCTCGCAACAGTTCCAGCGAGGAAGCGCCCTCCCTCGTCTTCGAAAAGAAAAAAATCTGCGTTGGGTCATCAAAACATACCCCAGGGAACTAAGGTTTCAATTCCTGCCGGTCCTATGACTTTTGTTCGGAATCCTCTTGTGGCTCCTCAGGGCATTGAGTTCGCGCAGCAGGTGCAGTCGCCTATGCGGCAACCAACAGCATCACAGGAAGCCATGAACAAGCTGGTTTATTTCGACTCAAAAAAGTTTTTGTCCGACCCAGCTCTGGAGGCATTTCCGTCCGCTCTCCCTCCAATGGGCAGTCCTGCGTGCCCTGTGCTGCCATCGAGCGATGAGTCTTGGCTTGGTAATTGTGGGATAAAGTACAGATGCAGCGGCCTCACTCTGAAGGCCGTTCGCCCCTCTGACGTTGGTGACGCTTCGATGGAATTGGGTGATCTTTACCTCTACCAATTTCTGCCACAGGCTCTAACCCGTCCAACAGTGCAGCGTGCTACTCACACTGCAAAAACCTCTGAAATCCCATCTCGCATTTGCGTGTCTCCGGAACCAGTGACTCTGGATAATCGAATGCGGTCTTTTTGGACGACACTACGGCACAGTGATTCTCCTGGTGCGATGGATACCGGTTCTGTTGCCGATAGCAGTGATTCTTGTTCAATATTATTGATGCTGAAGACGCCTTGTTCACCGTGCGAGGGTCCGGCAGAGAGCAGAACTCCTCCCCTTCAACTTTATCATATTCCCAATACCTGCTTGCTTAAAGCCGCACAGCCATCTCATCGGAATTCCAACGTCGCTGATGCCTCTTCGGCTGATAGCGAAATCGGTGAATCGGTCGGAAGTGGTCAGGAGAAGCTGTCTTCGCTGCGTTATAAAGTCAAACCCGATTCTCGTATAGTTTTCAGTGTCAGTTCCTCCCACTTTGAAGATGTTCCAAGGCTTCTTCAGTATTTGTGTGATCAGGTTGGGATCAGTCAAAGTCATGTCACGTACAGTAAGGGTGAGATCAGCATCCAAAACACAGAGGGTGCTTCACATTCCGGGGACCAATTGCGTGAATTTGGGAATCAGTTGAAAACATACTTTTCAAGTGTATCCGTCCGAGTTGAGCCCCTGGTGCCAATTGGTGCAAAAATCGAGGAAAGTGGCGATTTTTCAAGCCAGATTAAGTTGTTTGCTGAGCTGCAGAAAGAGAAGACCGACGATCACATCATGCAGACTTCGATTGCCACTAAGCACAGGGAGGAGGTACTTAGTGTCGCCTCCATTGTGTCCTCGAAAAGGTTAACTGGTGAGCGGTGTCGAATTTGTCACTCTATTGTACCCCGAGACTCGGGGCTACGGCGGAAGCTGGATGAATTATTTGGTGCATATCCTGCCTTAACTGTTGATCATGGCTACCATGTCTCAGACTGTTTTGTGTTCTGTGGTGAGGTGTGTCTGAACAAGTTTGTCGACTTTATTTCTTCTCACTCGCCTGCTCACACTACGCAAATCAATAGCAATGCTCTCGAACCAACGGCTTCAGTGGCTGAATCTCGTCAACATCCTCAACAGCTCGTTTTTGGTAGTGCGCCAGGTTCCATTCCCGTCCTTCTTCAGCACCTGCCACACAAGAGCCTTAAGTCACAGGCTAGTGGGCGGCGGAGTTCCTCACTTTCTATGGGTAAGCGAAAAGTCTCTCCCAAGCAGAAGCGATGGCGTGATGTGCGGTGGCGCATATACAAATCTGACGTCTATCATGCGCGAAAGTTTGCCAATATGTCACACACGCCCGCTGAAGGCGAACCACAAACTCCTCGGCTTCTTTGTACGGTCATCCGCGATCCTGAGGTTCCTGATACCCGATCGTGCATTCTGTGCGGTGCCAAGGGAGATGGTAGTGTTTCAACTACGGAACGTCTTCTCTGCCTCGGTCCTGATCGGTGGGTGCACCTAAATTGTGCGCTTTGGTGTTACGACATTTATGAATCAGTGAGCGGCTCCTTGCATAGGGTCGATGAAAGCATTGAACGCGCATTGAAGACTAGCTGTTCACATTGTGGGAAATTGGGTGCTGGTCTTCCTTGCTACAATCCGAGATGTTCTCTTGTCTATCATGTTCCCTGTGCCATCAGCGTTGGGTGCATGTTCTTCACCGATCGTGGAATGTATTGTACGAGTCATCAACCGCGTGATTCTCATCCAATGCAACTAACTTCGCTGGTAGTGAACAGAAAGGTGTACGTTACTCGGGACGAGAGCTTACAAGTGGCTGATGTTGTTCGGGATGAGACCTGTGCCTACCGAATTAGGATCGGAAGTCTCATTCTGAACAGTGTTGGGCAACTTCTTCCTCGCCAAATCGAAAGCGATCATTTCCATACACAGAAGTACATATACCCTGTACACTATTCATCTACACGAATTTACTGGTCTATGCGACGCCCTGGTCAGCGCGCATTGTATCATTGTAAAATCAAGGAGCATGAAGGTCGTCCAATCTTTCAGGTCACGGCTGTTGATAAGGGTCTCCCAGATGTCGTACTTCAGAGCGTCAGTTGCAATGACGTGTGGAAGGAAATTGCAACAAAGATCCAGCAGCTTCGAAGAGAGAATGGTTTGATACAGAACTTCCCTGAATTAATTTGTGGAGAAGATATGTTTGGTCTATCCGAACCGCATATCGTCCGGGCTATTGAGTCGCTGCCTGGAGTTGATAATCTCATTGACTATGCCTTTCACTTTGGCCGCTTGCAGCTCATTTCAGGTATGCCACTGGCCATCAACCCTTCTGGTTGCGCGCGTTCTGAACCAAGCTTTCTCACCTCCCTTCGACGTAGGAGGGCTTGTGCAAGCTCACTTGAGAAGTCTCCTATGAAATCGGTTTGTTACCAAATTAGGAACCCCGGGCGTCAGTCATCTGCAATCTTTTCCAGCACCAACTTGCCTTCCACTTCTGAGCCATGGACTCGAATTTCTATAGATCTGACAATGCCGAAGAATCCTACCCTTGTGAGCTGGTCACATCAATACCGGCGCTTGAGGAGTGAGTTCAATAATAACGTCGCCTTCGGGCGATCGCGTATTCAAGGTTTCGGTTTGTTCGCAGCCCAAGATTTGGAACCGAACACGATTGTAATTGAGTATATTGGAGAGCTAATTCGATTGGAGTTGGCTAACAAAAGGGAAAAAGAGTACGAGGCGCGCAATCGAGGAATTTACATGTTCCGACTGGGGGACAATATGGTCATCGATGCTACTATGTGTGGAGGATTAGCGCGCTACATCAATCACTCGTGTCAGCCCAATTGTTTTACCAAATATGTTAACTTTGATAACGAGGGGCATATTGTGATTATTACCAAGAGAAAGATAGAGAAGGGTGAAGAACTGACCTACGACTATCAGTTTGATTTGGAGGATCGAACAAGCAAGATACCCTGTCTCTGCGGTGCAGTCGGTTGTCGAAAGTGGATGAACTGATCTCGACTAGCGTGTGCTTCTCCTTTGTATAGCCATGTAAATATCCTTTCATGCGTGAGGCGTGTACATAAAGAAATGAGCAGGTTCTCTTAACACACCTGTCTGTACGATTGCGTTAGCCGAGAGGCGTTTCTCTTCTGATCTCATTGTTACGCCCTCCTACGGTTTTGATTGCCTTTCATGTAGATAAGTGTCACCGACCAGCGTGCTTCCTTCACCTCCTGTCCCGCATCGACAGCTCTTTTTGTTAGGACTGGTATACTTGTGCTGAGACATTCCTTACTCCTTTCTCTACCCACTTCCAACTATTACTACTGCGCTACACAAATCTGATGCTGCTCAAATCGTCTTACACGACTGACTAGTCCCCTTCCCTTACACACACCACTAGCACACCCTACCCTCTGTTAGCGCAAACACTTGTCTGTACATATCTGTATTATGTATATTTTCTTACCTTTACTGCGTGTGGCGCCATTGTGCGTGTCAGATATCGTGTAAAACAAATCTGCTTTTGTATGGAATGCTCGCTATAGTCAGTGGGGAGTCGAGTTTCTGTGGATGTACCCGCGGTGAGTGTGGTCAGTCGTGTTTTACTTCGGTGAAGGTTGGCGCCCCAGTACTGCTTTTTGGCCCTTAGTGGTAGTTTGTCTGTATTGAACGGTAGTTTGGTTCAGGTCGACTTCTTGCTCATCTCTTGTCTGCGTGTTTCCTCGTTTGTTTCGCGGGTCACCTTGTCTCCCCCGCAGTGGGTTATGATGGTGTGTGCCGGTCAGGTTTTCCACGAGTAATGGACTTGAAGGCTCACGTGTCAACGAGTTGGTTTCATCGATACCTGGGGGGAGGTGCGGTCAGCTGCGGGCCGGGTTGAGTCCTGATTCCTCATTTGCGGGTCTCACGTTTTCATGGTCCGCCTTTCTTCTTTCTTGCGCACTACTTAAAGTGTCACTTTCGGGGTAGTCATCCTATGCAAGAATTCGTGGTCTTAGCGCTCTAATAATGGACGGTAGACAATCTGAATTGGTTTAGGTGTATTTCTTCGCACTAGAGTCGGCTACTTTTTTCAGTTCTAAGACCTTCACACAGGATAGCATTGCCATTAAGAGGGTGGCTGGACTGCTGAGATGGAGCGTTTGCACGGTCGGTTGCATGTTCGTCTGCGCCAGCTCCCATCAGCAATGCGATAGGATCGGAGCTGGTGATATGGGCGGCATGCTGCGCCTTTAGAAGAAAACGTGCGGTAAGATACGTTCTTAGAGTAAAGAATCTCATATTGTGGCCGCTATTTTTTGAATCTGAACTTTTTTCTAGGAACTATCAGCCTTCTTAAGGATAGGAATTGTTGTAGTGTAAATGCTCGGCTGCTTTGTCACGATTTCTCTTATCCGATCAAACCACCTATGCACGAAGGTTTTAATAGTATGGCAGATGATGTAAAGCTTTTTCTAACTTAAAATTCCAACTTTTAAGGTAGTTGAACTTCCGGTAGGTTCATCAAACTACCTAAGTGTTGATGTAATGTCGAATGCAATTTTATTCTATTTGGGTGTAATTACAATATGACTTTACCATTCATGTGACTCTACAGACAGGTGGTTATGAGTAATTTGCGCCAGTTTTCACCTTCCAATGGTTATAGCCTTAATGGGTTTCTTGACCTTCAAATACCACTCCATCATTGCCTTAAGTAGTAAAAATAGCCTTCTGTCTAATTGCATCTCGAGAAGCTGTAATTAGTCGTTGGGTATACAGGAGTGTTTTTACCGAAAGCACAACCTTGCTTTTACCGCCGTCAGACTCGAGCCTAATATGTTCTTTAGGCGAATGCTATTAGTGTTTATTGTTTTACTGATTGTTCAGACACAAAGCATGCATTTGGTAAAAAACAGTATTTGAACACCACATAAGTGTTGAAAATTTTCAAATGAGATGTGGGGGAGTTCATAACTTTTTGCTCAGTACTCCCCTCGAAGATGTACCATTTTGGGTGGCGGAGATGTGCTCAAATGCAATAAAATTAGTGTTTTTTATTTCTTTAGGGCCTTTTAATTCCCCCTTTTCCGTTATAGTTTGCAGTTGTTTCATTGCCCTCTCAAGTCTTATTAGCTCAGCGCTTGTGACATTGTGCTTTTCATTGCTGCACTTTCACGAGCTTGTTGACAGCGTTGTAACTAATCAATTAGGTATTCACATAGTTGCTTCTTTGAGCGTTCTAGGATAAGGAACCGACAGAGCCAAAATTCATGTGAAAAGTGGGGTAAGGTTCAAAGCATAGCAGTAGTATACATTCCAATTTAGTGCCTTCAGTGAACTGTCTTGGTATTTTATTCTTGGAAGGAGCATTGTATTATTGCATAGTAACATATTCATCCACATCAGCAGTGGGATGCACTTAATGTCAATTAATAAGCAACTTTAACGAGATACAATTGACTAGTTTTTTTCCCCTTCACTATTTCTTTAATTGATAGGGAACGTACTACAACCTCATTTGGATCCTCGAGAAGGAAAAGCCACTTAGCAAGGTTCGGAAATTCCAACCTGTAAGCCTGGGCCTTTAACACTGACTACTGAACAGCAGTGGTTTTGGTACCTTAGAGTAAAGTTAACAGTCTAGTTGACTACTGCCACCGGTTAGTGAACTTTAAGCGGTAATTTCTCGACGAAGTGCATCCAACATGCTTGAAATCCAACCTCTGTGCACTTTCAAGTCCACGTCTTAATGCGTAGGCGTTTTTTTTACCTTGGTAATTATGATCAACTCTGCCTATAAGTGGCAGCTGACAAGATGAGACTCAGTTGACTTATTTTAGTTCATTTTTAAGCCAATATGATAGACACTCTGTAAATTTAAACTAGTTTCATCACTCAAGGAGTGTATTTTTGTGATTTTACGCAATACGCATACCTTTAGGACAACTGACCTCCTTTACATGGTAATGCGAAACGGCTCTGCTGCCAATTTCGAATTGCAGAGTACCTGCCCTTCAAAATGTAGCCTCAATCAGGCAACCTTTTAACACTGTTGACACAGATGCATAAAACCGGCATTGCTACAAGGAAAAATTGTTACGGTTTAAGGACATTCGCACACCCCACAAAAGTACCCGAACCTCTTTGATACGCCGCTTTGATAGGCTAACAAACTAATAACTTTTGGGTGCTAGTGGACTTATTTATGATGGACCACGCCCACACAACAATTCCCAATTTGGCATACACTAGTCAGCTGTGGCAGCCCCATTTGGAGGTCTGTCTGCGCCGATTGATGTCCCTTTTCAGTCGATCTCAATGGCACTCAAAGTGCTTTAGACTTCAGAAGCAACTGTTCTCAAACTACCCAAAATTCTGCATAATTTAGCCCAAATAGGCACAACTCTTTCCACACTTGTAGTAGTGCTGTAGCAGTTAACTATGTGCAAGCGCCTATGTACATTTCATTAAAGTACCAGAAAAAATTGTGAACACTTACAAATGCTCTACTAGCCATCTAATTAAACTGGTTTCCGGAAGAAGTGGGTTTTTATTTTTTTAGCCACTCATATGGGAAATCATGTTTGTTTTAGCCTTACGCACAAACTATGCATACCGCTCTGCACAACTCGCAATTAATCAGATAAGATACGAAAGTCCTGGGAGTTCTCTAGCCTTCCTTTATTACCTACAACTTGAATAAGAGTCCTTTCAATGGCAGCCATGGCTTTTTCTTATTGTCTTCTTTTTGATCCAGATGTTGGTCCTTAAAACAGTCACTTTGTCTTTATTTCTTCTTAACTCTACATATTTTGGTACTGTTGGGGCGTTGTCCCACTATTTCGTGTGTATTTTTGATAAACTGTGGCGATTGGCTGTCTATTTTTATTAGCATTAAATGATAACACCAACTGCTTTGGTTTCTTATCGAGTATACCGTTTCTTCAGTTAATCTACGATACAAAAGCTTCTATCATAAATCCGCATTCCTCACTCCAAGGTACACAGGTTTGGTGAAAACTTGATGGCTTTGTGGGACAGAAAAGCAAAATTATCTGTTCTATTGCGTTGCAATGACATCCAACAGCAGTAAATCTTCCCTTTCCTTCAGCATCTGAACGCGACTTTCTCTAACGACTTCCATTAATCTTGGCTGTCTAGCCAAGTGGAAATTGCCAGTGATGTGGATCAATTTGATTTCATTATACTCGTTTGCATTACTTCATGTTGCTCTCAACAGTGGGTGGAGTCTATATTGAAAGTTGTACAACTGCATCGTAAGCGCCTAGCAACCACTTTCAAATAACGATCCTTCCTTTTCACAACAGTGATGGTGCGCTTCACGACTTTTCAATTTAGACAGATCTTGGTCCTTGGATGATAGCCTAATCATTTTACTGATCGAATAAAGTTCCATGAATGCCCAGCACTTCCTCCTTGATTTTGTTTGAATGCAACTAAATCTCATCTCCCTCCCTCCGCTTCGTCTTTAAGCTAACGAATTTACACAACCCAGGATCTTGATTATGTTTATTTCGTCACTTATTTTTTAGAGTGGAAAAATTCACAACCAGTCCTTAGGAATGGAATTCTTTATCTAATAATAAGCAAAGGAATTAAGCCGTTGTGATGGCAATAACGAACTGGTATTAAAACTAAGCAAAACGACCCATCAATTATTGCTAAACAGAAACAAGTGGATGTTTTCACATGCCACTCTGGAAGAGTCCTGTTACTTCTCCGTCAGCCAAATCTACCTTCCTTCTATCCGACAACAGTGAGAAATGCAATGCAAAGCCATCAACAAAATGTCATGCCGTTCCAGAACGAATTTCAGCCTATCAAAGATGAAGTCCCCCTGTCAAATGACATCGGCGTCACTGACATCAACTAGCACCTTCTTGATTGATCGCAGAAGTAAATATTTCTCCACAAAAATAGATCAACTTCTCCATAGCCTATGGTGTTCAGGTTATGACTGTAGTTTTACATAATATCGCATTTCTTTGCGCCTGGAAGAGGCAAAAAAGCAATCGGACATTATTATTGGTTGTGCCAACACGGCTTCTCATTTCACCCGTTTTGTAAACTCCAATAGTCTGATTGTATACTTGGTTTACGACCCCAGCGTGGTAGCTGAGGTTAAAAATGCAGTTTAAGGCAGATTCCCGACTACAGTGGTAGATTTACTGTTCAAAAATTTATGGGACTTTGGGTTGCACTTGTAAAATTTGCCTCAAAAGCTTATTCAACTTGCAAACCAGATTCCTAATCTATCGCGTTTTTAAGTAAAGTTGAACAGTATATACAAATTTGCTTTTATGATCAGATGTGCAATCCCATCTTTGCTTTGGAATAGTAAAAGTGAACCTGACTGCGTTTGGCTCAACCTGATCCAAATTAATGCATGAGGTACAATTGCAGCAATTTATGCAATCCCAGGATAATTACTTCTCGTTGATATTTCACCTAACATTTGCAGCTTCCACAAGCGTTAGTTAATCACAGTTTTTAAAAAATTTTTGCTTGAATAAAGGCCTTTTCTTGATTTGAGTTTTGTATTGTTCGGGTTACTGCATTGCACATTTGTCTATTAGAAGGATTTAGGCTTAAAAAATGTTTCTGTGGCCTGCTAAGCTGATAAGTTTGATTTATCTAAAAAAAACTGCTCCATCAATCTCACTATATATTTGTACAATTAGTGGAGTCGATTCCGATTGCAGCAAAACATTTTTACTGCTTTTAAGTCGTCAACCAAAGCAGCAGTACAGCGCTCATCGAACGTGACAACCTAACAGCTTTGATCGATTTTGTTGAAAGGTCAAACGCTGATGCCTCATCACAAAAATGTTCTCTGATCGTCAACAAATCAGTGAAAAAAAAACAAAGCTGCACGAAAAAGACGGTTCTTAGAATTAGTCGACTAATGGATACTTCAATTCCCTCAGCTAGTTCTATGTAAACAATCTTGAGGGATCACCTGGAAGACGCTCAATTTGCTAATGCAGTTTTCTTATTGCACCAGAATGGTCAATAACTGTGGTAGTTTTTTTCACTGCATTTTCGGACAGACCCGACACCAGTGGGATTGGTTGACAGAAATCGCCATTTTTACCGAGTTTTACCCAAATATCTAGTACTGAACTGCCATTCGTAAACAATCGACAGTAGCATTGCCACAGCCAAATTTTCAAAAATATGTGCTAAGGTCTTTAATCACCCAAAATCATTGTCGGATTTATTTCATTTGTCCATGAACATTTGAGTGCTTCAATTTTTTTGCATTTTTAGCATGCATTGCATATGAGATATGCCATATTTACTGTCAAAAGTTTCCAAGAAAACCAAGCGTCAATGAGGTAGCCACTAAAACCTTCACAGCCTTTATGGCTTTTGGGTGTGTATTCACTCTATCTTGGATTTGAAAGTCCAATTTCAACTCTAATATCTTCTGCCCTTTGTTAAGACCGTGATTTGAGTTTAAACACTTTGCTAGTGGAGTTAGATAGGCAAGATTACTCTTTTGCCCAAGTCACTGCCTTCTCTGATTGCCACCCATGTCGTTCAGTGCAAAGTCAAGAGAGAAATGTCATTTAATGCGAAAAATTGTCTTGTCTGTAAAGTTTGATTTCCGCAAAGTCTTGTTAGAGTTCAACTAAATTACAGGTCACGTATTATGTGCAGTGGGTTGGAGCGCAATTGTCCACATGCAGTTTTAGCATAATTTCAGAAAAATTGCCAATTTTACAATAATTTGAATCGATGGTGGTGGTCGCATAAAAATCGTACGATCAAAATTCGTTGTACCCTGCAGGGACATATTAAACCCACGCTTTGTCGCATGCACGCATTATAGAACGCAAATATGCATCACTCCACCACAATGGACCTTACACCATAAACAATCATTTGAATCTGATGGATACTAGTCGAAGCCTCCCTTTCTATGAAAATAAATCCAGGTTTTCGTAGCAGAAGAAATGGAATTCAACAGGCAGAACGGTGATATTGACGATAATGCATTCTTCCTCTACTCTTGATATTGAAGAATTAACCGTCAAAACTAAAATTAGCGCCATTGACTTGCAGTAACGTTCGCTCTTTAGTTTTTTACCAAAATGTGAGCTAAAGATTTTCATCTTCAGACTTCAAAGTCTGGCTAGTCGTCTTTCGCTTCCACCGTGCTATAAGGCTTTGTTCATCGTTGGTTTTTTTACCATCTGCCTGGCTTTCTATGAGAAATGGCTTTCACTTTCCAAAGCCAAATAGCCAAATACTCACTAGCCGCCATCTCTGAGGGACCAATTTATCAACAGGTAACTGGACTCTGTGCATGGCAGACCATTGACAAGATCGTTCACTGCGAATTCCCCCACTAAAAGCCAAACAATCAGATCAAAATTTTTCTACTAGACACATGAAGCCGGAAGGTGTGTGTAAAAACTCCTCCGGGAAAAAAAAAGTTAAAACGACTAGTTCAGTTACTTGGAAGAATGTTCGACTCCCGTAAGGCAATGCAAAACCTTTGTACTGAAGGAACTTGCACTATAATTGGGATGCGAGGGTTGAGACACTGGCTCATTCCTTAAGTGATGAATGCTACGTTTTATTGGCAGTAGACAACCAACTGATCTTACTCAAGATAGAGTGGACGGTTGGAAAATATGATTGAGGTGGGATTGGAGCTGATTAGATCTGGTTTATTCTCCCCTGGAGGTAACACACTAAGTGGAAAGCGAAAGCGTGAGTCCCCTTGCTGCCTGATTGATTGTAATGCTGATCACTTTAACGGGTCTAAGGTAGGGAATTTTAAGGAAATTTTCCCCATCCGTCTAATTCTTATCGTGGAATCTGTCTACTTAAGCTTTCTTAAACTCTCACTGACATGCATTAGACTTGTTAGAGACACTATTTCCAGTGCATAATTCCTTCTTAGCAGTAATGCGCTGATTGTGGTAAATAAAGTTGAATCTCTAGAGTCATATTATTTAACCAAAAGGCAATAACTACATATGAATTTTTTCCTAGTTAATTGTGCGAAAATTATAAATCTCTATCTGTTTAATTAGCTGAAATCTTGCTCCTCTCTCACTTCATCTTTTTTAAAAGACGAGAAAAGATACGTGCAGCTTCTGCCAGAATTTTGTCAAGCCAGAAATCATATTTTGCCCCTAAGCTACAATATTTTTTTATTAATGAAAACCGTTTCCTCAACCAAGACCAAGCCTTTACTTGCCCCCCGTTTGATCCTTTACGCAAAACTGTTGCAGACAAGCAACTTTGAAGCTGTTTTTACGGTACGGCGCCTAATGGCTTTTACATCTTCAACCCTAATGCATAACAATATTGCATTATAATTGCCCGTAATATTTACCTACCAAATTTCACATTTTAACTAACAGCAAATAAGTGCGCATCGCAAATCACGTCTCAGCACTAAATTCTGCACCAAAGTGTTTATTTCCTCACATTTACAATAAGTTTGCCTTACTCCCATCCTCCTCCATCATATTTGTACTGAATTGAGTACGCCGCCAAGCGAACTTGTATCATAAACGATCAACAATGACCATAAACACTACCTCCAAATACAGGTACTGAAAATTGGGGCGCTAGAGGAACCGGGGAGGACGCGATGGACAGACTAGTAGAGAATGTTTTATTATTAACGCTCATGGTAAGAGGTGATGCGCACGATTTGATGGTTGGATGACCCAAAACATTTCCAGTAGAGAACCATATTACGGCTATGGCCCCTTTTAGAGGGAACATGGCACCCACTCCGTGCTAGGCTTCAAACTTTTAGGTCAGTGGGAAGATCCTCATTTAGACAATGGTACAGTTATAGACGCCACATAGCTGCTAACCTATTGAACAGATTGTGATCGAATTTCTTTTCGCTTCCATTCTTAAAACCGAAATAAGAAGTAGTTGGCTGACTTTTGGCCGCACATAGTAACTACCTCACTTGGGTATTTGATTCTTTTTTTCCAATTTCACCATTTGCTTCTTGACTTATTAAACTCCCTTTTTTATGGCAATCTGTAAAGGGCTAATTTATCCTTTCAAAGTGTTACTTTTACAGCACAATTCTGCTGCTAAAGTCGTGCGATTGTGGACGCTGTTCCAATTGTGCAACCCAGTAACACCTCCCCCTATATTGGTTTGACTACTCAAACTGCCATTGTTTGGGCATAACATTCTAATTTTCATCCCTATGGCTGACACCCTGCAATCCAATTCGTCAGGCAATCAGCGCATATTGCATCCTGATTGGTCATTTATAATGGTGTGCATGGTAACCAATTGTTGACCGACACGCCTGTTTGTGCGCACTGCTGCCTTCTCCTGTAGGTTTTGGCTGAATCTGGACCAAAAGTCTCGAATATTTGAGTTATTTTTTAATAATAGGAGTTGCCATGGCAATATTCTTGTATTGGTCAAACAATGGGATTCTAGAATTAGGAACCGTGGGTTATTCTGGCATGGACGGCGTTGTGCAATCCTCCGACATGACTCGTTGCAATATGCACCTGAATTCTTGTCGAAAATGACTAAGTGCACTCTGAGTAGACAAACTCTGTGGTTCTACAATAATGCATCCAACGGACACGATTAACACTCGGAACATTTATCTTAGATGGTCACTTTGGAATAAATTCACCAACCAATGTCACTCTTAATACAAGTCAAGCAAGATAAGAAGCCCTTCCCTATGTTTCAAATGCTTAAATTCTGTACTCTGCATTTAGAAATGCTCCACCTATAGTCTTAGCACTTTTGGTAAGCTCAATCATTGTCGCCCATCTAAAAAAGTTGTGCATATTACCATAACATCTAAAAATTATTCAATTTGATTTATGGAGATACTTAAGGGAATGGTTTGTGACACCATAGTATCACGAGCCTGTGCAATCAAAATCATGCATTTTTTGCAGTCAGTATACTCTGTCCCCAATTTGCCTAATTTGTTCGGTTTTCTTTTCGTGATTTTCCTTAACTTTCCATTCAAACCCGTACTCTAAGATCGCATCAAAATTTTAAACTCAAGAGTAAAAGGAACTGCGTACTTTGCAAGCGTTGGCAGCCATTTTCAATATATTTTCCATTTATTGTGCCAATGTGCGGTGTTGCGCTTATGAAAACGAATGTCCATTTCATTCGAAAAATCCACGACCCCAAACACGACGAAGGATTTAGCTTCACCTTATCCTTAGTGCAGCCACCATGGAAAGCTCGATGGTAGGATGTCCATCCAGTTTTAATGTTCCACTGTTATTAAATAAATCTGATTACCCAAAGCATGCATTTAACATGGTGTTTTACGATAGTTTTATCGGGATAAACGGGCATAAATCCAGCCATTGAGCCTGATTTTCCTACTAAGGACTAACCAACGGTGAAGGTAACTAGACCTTGGTTGACGGCGCTAATTTGCACCACACAAATACTTCTTGGAAAATACCAGTGTCTTTTCGTTTATAATTGCATTACTTAGGCAACGCTTTGAGTAGTATCCTCTAATCACACTTGCAACAGCTTGTTACTGAAAATCCAATCATTTAGTTTTGTAGAATTGCAGAATTTTGCATTTTTTAAGCAATCGGAACACAATCAATGCATTCTGGAGTTGAGCCCGATACACAATTAGACCTCGTCATTATTTCGTGTTAACCTAATCGAGGAAATTTCTGCCAGTCATGGTGTACCTGTAGGACGGTTTGTGTATCGCTCGTCTGCTATTGTCGGTTAAAAACCTTATTTTTTGCCTACTTAGCGCAACCTCACCATTCAGAGGTATGTGCACCTAACAGGGCACAGACGTCAAATTTTAATTATACCGTATGTACGCAATTATGCCATGTGTCAAGGCATCGTTTCGAGGTGAGAATTTATCTGACGCTGAAATCACATATTTATGCTGCCAATTGGAGGATCTAAAGTGTTTTATGGAGTAATTGTTTCACTTTTTTTATAAATTTGGCGCTGGCATTACCTCGATAATGCTATTCCTACCTCATCATCATGGATAAGTTGTGAATATTAAATAAATGGAAAATGTTTCTGCATTATTTAATACGTGTTTACCAAAGTATGATTAAGTTTATGCCGGTAGCGATTACAGCGTGTTCCGTTTCTTTTGCACCAAGTGAGGAATAAATTCCTGACTGCGTGCCGCTTGCGTGCTTCATTCTCCAGTTTGGCTCGTGAGAACTTTCTGATGTAGGCGTGGTCGATGAACTCCGTGCATGCAGACATTTGTTCGAAAAGTTCCGTCCCTATGAGCATTTGGCAGTCAGTGAGAGCTGCGTGGGAGATATAACTTATAAAAAAGTTGAGTGCTGACGGAAATATGCATTAACCTATAAAGCTACCTATTCTGAAGCATGTAGCATTGAAACAACTCTGTAGGTTTGTGTCGCCTAACATTAGTGCGAGTTTTGCATCAGAAAAGGTAACATTTCCGCCGTAGTGGGAGGAGCGGAGTAAATTTTGACATCGCTCCATTACTGAATGTGATGCAGAGTTTATTAATCAGGAACCACAAAACACCTCGAACCTAAAATGTTCAATCCAAATACCAAATGTTTAATAGGGGTTTTTGCATTGGCTACCCGAATGCAGTAGAATATTCGGCTTAATCCATTCAGTTAGAGAAAATGGAGGGAGTCAGTGATCAGATGATCCCAAAACACGAATTTTTCGCGCTTTATTTGCAGGTCCTTAAATAAATACCCTGTTACGGATCAATGGCAGATATGTCAGGCGGCTTGCAAAGCAAAGCTCAACCGGCCATATGTCACCCTCAAAAGCAAAGCTGTTTTAATCAAAGGAGGAGTCGGAATCAAACCCCCTCTGTCTGTTTACCCCTCGAGGACCGTCAACGTACCTTGCACATTCTGCTTATTAAACAATTTTTTCAGAGTCGGATTCCTAGCGCTTGACAACTGATAAAAAGGGCTTTTAAGCCCCGTTCTCATTAACCAATAAAATTGTAACACTGTCTTTGGTCGGTTAAGCAAATGATTTTGTAAACGTAGCTTATTTATGAGAGAGTAAACTGTACATTAATGGAGAGATAATATTCCGTGCCGAAGGACACGCTAGTCACGTTTGCATCGAAGTGGTAAATCAAAACGTGAAATTTTAGTCACACTTCACAAAGCCGTATTCGCCGAAACTGAACTATTCATTACAGTAGAGGGCAGAGATGCTTCAACATTAATATGATTATCTGCAAATCTTTCACCAAAAAAGTACTAATCATGTGGGAACGCACAGAAGAAATGTGCCTACCAAAATAACCCTCGACCCACTCACCCTATTTGCACACCATTTCCAAATGCAATTATGGCTGTTGACAGACTTCTCATACAGTTTACCCTCCCTCATTTTCATGCTGCTTGTCACTTAAATACGTCTAGCGTAACGTTGTATGAAAAATAAATTCCAACTCTTTGCTCGCTCTTCCCAGCCCCGTTTCTTATATTTAAACTAATGACTCACAATGAAGCAGCTAAGGTAAACCCACCAGCTAGGCGCATCAGCTGCCCATAATCTTGTCATTTTATTGGTATGGCAATAAAGTTTCAGCGCAGCCTGCCTTTAATCCGGGTGCGAGCTGGAATATTTAAGTCTAATGAGTACCGAAATTGGGATTTGGGGTGGGCAAAAATAGTCCTTTTCAGTGGATGACGAAGCAGTGCACGAAAATGGCGACTTTTATTTCGCGAAAAGTGAATAAATGGAATTTAATACGCTTTTAAACTGAAAATAGCCATATTCGTGGGGCTGTAAAACACAATTTTCCCGTAGTTAGCCAAAATTTTCGTCTTTATATGTAAAGGCATTTTGCAGCTGGATTTAAGCCACTAAGGCGCTTAATTTTCGTACCGGCGCGAAATGGAGTTAAGCTGGTGACCGTACCGTCTCCGTGCCCTTAAGCTTTCCTCCTCCAGCATTAAAAAAGAACGCTCTTAATTTTGAAATTAGATCGCAAATGGCAAAATAACAGCTACTGCGCAAACGGGCCAGGCATATAAGAATTTACTCCTTAAAAAGACTTAAATTTAATGGTGATGTTTTCCTAGCAGGGAATGATATTCCACGAATCATGTCAGGCCATCTAAAAAGCCTTAAATTTAAGTTTGACGCGAAAATCAAGTTGAGCAGCATCGACCTTAAGCTGCCGGCGTCGAATGGACTAAACCCCCAGTGTATATAAGATGTTTTATGCTTTTAAAGAAAAAATGTTCATTCAAATGTAAACAATGGTAATGTATACGTGAACTTTCGCGCCGAGGTAATTGTGAGTGTGATCTAAATGCATGCTAAATTGTCATCAATTAGGCCTGTCATCGGACGCTGAAGCAGGACATTTCATTTTCACACACAATTGCATTTCGCATAAAAAGGATCGCACCAGCTCATCCGCGTTGGCTTTTGTAATTTTCTGAACGACAAGTAACTCAATCACAGCCTCACAAAGTGTCTCCATGCTTGAAGCGATTAACTAATAGAATTACTTTACTTGCAAAAATACTTATCACAAAGGCAGGAAGCAGCGTTTCCCGCGATGTGCCGAAGTGCCGGGTCACGGAGATATTTTTTTCCGATCTAAAAGATGAGTTTCAAAATAATTATTATTACAAAACTGCTTTAAGTGATTGGAGATATCTCTTAAAAGACCCAAAATCCACTAAATGTTTGATTAGCATGCATTATGCAAACTTATGTAGAGATGTATCCGACAATTCGAACTTTGGAAAGAGGGAGCGGCGTTTAGTAGACTAAGTTACAACAATTCTTCCTCTTATACGTCGGGTATAACCTCTCTGTCATTTTATTGAGTTCGTTGACGTTCACTCCAGCACCATTCGAGGAAGGTGATTTAAAATGAATACTAATAAGGCTTAATAAGTGCTACGGGTAGATCATTAGTTGGAATTTATTTAGGTCAGCAGAAATAAAAGTACTTTTTTTCAAACAAAGGCATGATTATTCACAATTTTAGTCGACTACTTTAAATGCTTTGATTCACTTTAATTCTTTTTATTTGATCGAGGTAAGGAAATCCCGTTTATTTGTTAATACAATGCAACTAGTGTTTGTCTAAATGCCATCATTCCATATCTGACTGCAACAGTGAAGCAGCCACTTTTTCTCGCTTGTTATCATTTTGCAGTATTAATGATTAAGTGGTACATTTACAGCGGTCTCATTCCAAATCTTATCTTCTAACTGTGCTTTTGCTTGATTTGAATGCACTCAAAAGCATTACGCCTTGCATCAATAAGGTGGTATGCCATCGCGGTTACAAGCGGGATGAAAAAAGTGCCTTAGGGTTCAGAAACTTAGAAATTGAGCAGACATTAGATCTATCACACGTCTTGGCAACCGCGACATTGTCACGTGATCAAGTAGGCTCTAACGCACAGCAAAACTCCGTATCTCACACAAGACAACTCTCCCGCAGAAATGAAAGTGGCTACTGTAATGTATTTGCACTGACTCAGATAGTTCAGCGTCAACTTCTCTTTCTATCTCCCTGGACAGACAGCCTCAATCGGAAGGGAGGACGGTCTTGGAATTTACGCAATCTGTGTTTTTTTCCGACGTCTTCTTTCCGGAGCGCACTCCATATTTCGCACGAACCGTAACTAGTCGGTCCTGCGCATCCCCTCAATTGCATTTGGACCAAAGCTTGCTTTTGTGGGTCAAGACAAAACCAAAAAACCTAGTAATATCTCGAACGAATACTGTGCGGTAGGTCATCATCACCCACTTCCGGCACTCGTACATGCTTTCATGACTTTTCACTTCGGTATAATCCAAGATATGGATACGATAGCGCAATCATTCGTTCTCAGTTTTAAAAAAAACACAAAACGTTGTTACTCACAAGTAGCTTTGGCAATAATAGTGCGGAAGTCAAACTAAGACCCGCCAAAAAATTTCCAGTGTAACACCTTTGGCACTAAAGTCAATCAAACGCAGGTTAAAAAAATGATCAAATCCTCCAAAACAGAAGACAAACTCCCTATAATGCTTAATCGGGGATAGATTTGTTCACCTTATAATTGAAAACGAATGCATGTGATTGGCATTGATTCACATACACGCAAGAGCGTTGACCAGGAATCACCTGACACACTTTATTGCCTGTTTCCCAGAGCTAGCCAAGGCAGGGCGGAGCAGGGCAATGTAGGGCAGGGCAGGACTTACCCATATTTAAGAGTGCAGTCTTTGGTGGTGCTACTCCCACAATCCCGTTTCACATCCCCATTCTGAGAGTCTGTCACATGACTGGTAATCAGCTACCTGATTGGCTTACTTCAGCATCCTCTCAACTCAGTCTCGCTGTCAATTTTGCCCTATAAATGCATGCTATCACTGTGGGAAGAGCAAGAGGAGGAAGGATTGGTACAGTCCTACCGCATTTAAGACAACCACACTTGTCTATTTTTGGTGTGTACAGGAAACTGTTTACGTGACAGGGGCTTCGTCACCACCACACATCCTGTTTATGGATTCTCGTGACTGTATAAACATTCTTAACGTCTTATCTCAATTTGCATTGTTAATGCTAGAGCGACATTCAGCTGGACTCTATTTAACGGTGGAGTTAAATGCAAGTTTTAACAGTGCATGGTTTAGCCGTTCTAACGGGTGGCATTGGTGTCGACATTACTATTTGGTCAAATTCTCTGTTCCACCATAGTGCAGTGTGAATAGACGCCCGTACTTCTTTAATTCAAGCACACCTCATCGTTACTATGCCGTGTGACGAGGCGGCCTATTTTCATCGAAAATATTCTAGAATAATTTTTAGCCGGTGAGTGGATTAGTAGCGTCACGTTAAAGGTAGAAGTAATCCAGTTTTTCATTTGAACCAAGAATTAGTGCTACCAAGTCATAAATGAGTTGGAAATTAATCATTGTCAAAAAACGTCCCAGCGGTTGTTGTTGGTTCATCCAAAAGGAGTGCTTGAGGCAGTAATGCAGTCAATTCAGAGACAGTACTTGTCTGTGCCTGAAACACATCTCTCAGGTCGAAAAAGTGCAAGAACAAACCAGAACAATAGCTGCCAGGTCCTCTGAATGATGTGTCTGTTCATTGTAGCAAAACAACGCAAACCAACCGTAAATCACCACATGATTTTCGCAATTTTTTTTCGTCCGCATTCACCGCCAATGTGACTTCCCCTAAAGAGGGTGTGTGCCAACGGAATGCTAGCGCTGTACCATTATTAGGCTCCACCGAACGTCTGCGCACATGTTCTACCCAAAATATTGATGCTTTGATGGTGTTAGATTTTCACAGCGTAAGTCGAAGATTAGTATGACTAAGAAGGCGAAGAATAGGGTTCAAACCTCTTCGGAAAAGACGATGTTCACTTCTTACCATGAAGCTAAGTTTTTTCCAAAGCTGAAGACTTGCTTCTCACAGCACTTTGTAATTTGGTCGACCAGTACCTCAAATGGAAGCAGACAAATCGGATGCAGAGAAAAAAATTGGCTTTCAGACAATTTTCGGCAAAACATTATTCATTTGGACCATGTTTGCCAAATTAACCTACTCTAAATGTTAATATTCATTAGTTGTGTGAATGCATTGAGCTAAGTCTTCCAAAGACACTTTGAAACGGCGTTTAAAAATGTCGAAGTTCACCAACAATGGTTCCTTGAGCTTGAGAGCTAAGTGTATGCGGCAAAACGGCAGGGTGACGTGTGGTACCAGGCATCGTCACCTTTTATTGGTGGAAGTGACTTCACCCTCTTAGTCAATAAAATTAGGCTAATTGAATCGCCATTACTTTGCGGAGGCGTCCGTGCCACTTCTAAGATGATGCTTCAACCACCAACTGGATTTGCATTTTGATCCGTATCCTTGCATATTTTGTAGGATGCTGCATTGGTAGGAACCTTTTGTTAATAGAAAATTAACCCTTTTCTCATCCGAGAAAACCTTATCAAAGATGATATCAAATTTAGAAAGTTTCTTGAACGTTCCCGCTTAGCTTTTGTGTAGTCATCTTAAAAAAAGAACAAGTATAAATTATCACCTAAAGAATACCTAGATAAACTCGGGTCTTTTGTTTGCAATTGGGCAATAGTAGACCGCAAATGAATAACAATTAATAGCCTCTAAGACATAACAGTCTCACCGTTCCAAAGCCAGAGAAGAAGAAATGGTTTTCGTTTAAAATCATACAAGCCGCACTAAGCGCAACAGTAGACCTCACCTAATTCCTGCTTAAAAATGAATTTAATGGTTTGGTGCATTTTCGATGGTAAGACTTCCTCTCCACCGTATCGACAGTCCTTCCATGCAGGTGTCTGCTTCTGTGTCTTTGTTCTGCCAGGTTGCAGTAAAGTCATTTTTACTTCACTTGTATCGTAGTTCTTCTTGAAAAAAATGTTTTGACATTTCCTTCAATTTTATATTGCCCTCGGTAACCGATTGTAGGGAGGAGGGAGGGTAAAGAGACGGAATAGACGAAAACCAATTAGAAACTTATCGCCCCCCTCATTATCGATTTTTTCGGGTCTCCATCACGAGCTGCAAATGCGTGGCACGCCAGAATGTGCGTGCGCACGTACATGTGTCACGTGACTTGCCACGTACGTTGCATGACTCACTCAGCCCTGTGAATGCACTGACACCCTACCTGACCCAACCTCCACTGCCTTTGCTATTAGGAATGCCTCGTTTGACTGCAAGTCTTGCCAATAATCCAGCCGGTTCACACGTGCTTCATCTAAAAATGGCCAAGGCCAAGTGCTTTGCAAATGGGGGTTTGTCACTTTGTCTAAGCCGCCCCTCTAGCTACTTCATTGCTGCGTTTTTTTTCGTTAAACGAAATAAATTAACGGATGCAGGATGTCACTTTAAATATGCTTTAAAATAAATGCATGATTGCTAAATTGCTGGTTTAAGGAGTGACAAGCACTGCCTTTGACTTTCATTGTTTTGCGTTTGGCAATTTCAAGTTCACCTCCTAGTCCCATTTGAGAAGGCAGCATAGGTTCCGTGAATTTTTTGGATAAAAAGCCTGAAATCGTTGGTTTTAGGTGGGAAAATGCTGGCAGCCACACGCTCTGGTGAAAGAGACCTGGTCTGAATTAACCCAAAAAACAAGTTCTACCTACATTTTGGACCTTTTTGCCTCAACTAGATTCGCCACAAAATTGATGTGAAAAGTGCAGAAATTGGAGTAAAGTTGCACATCTTCGTGCCTGAGATCACGAACAACAAGGCCTCGGATTACATATTTGCACCCATCCAACTCAGATTTCGGTAAAATAAAAATTCCCAATTCTGATCCAGTGATAATTGTACCCTTAATCTGGTGCCGTTGAGGGGACAAGAATTGTTGATATTTTTCATAAAACTCCTGAGGAGAATAACAGAAATCAAGGACCACTGCTAAGCATATGGTTGTGAGGGCTCAACCACGGGTATGGGCATTTTGAGCTTCTTGTATGCTTGTTTTACTGCAAACCTCGGCAAGTTTTTCGCCCCGATTGAAAAGCGATTTACATGGTGTAATACGGCGGCATTTTCGTGAAGTTTCAGGCAACTGTTTGCCTGGCGGGAGTGCTGATATTAAATATCAACCAGCCGCTTTAAGCACTTAAGTCGGTTGTGTGGCATAAGAGGTTAGAGAGGGGCTAATCTACGTTCCAAAGTAACACAAAGGATAATTAGCCTGCCTAATGTACCCAACATTAAGTCTGGTCACCAAAATGTTCAAACTTTAGAGCAGCACTTATTCCGTGGACATTAACTACTTCACTGATTGTCAGATGTTGATTTAACAGTTGGGGTGGTGGAGGGTGGGTGTGGGGATGAGAAGGGCACCAGTCAACCATTAAGGCATTATATGTGTTGGTTACATCCCCATCCCTTCCTCACTTTGGTCTGAAAAAGGCAGTATTCACTTTAACTTTGACAGTTCCCTTGTCAATTTTCAGAATTTTCAGTTTTCAAGAAGTAAGTTGTGCGGAGTTGAAACAACTTGGAGGTCAAATTTAATCTTTTTTGTTGTTTTTATTCCTGGTGTGGTAAAAATAGCCACAAAGATATGACGAATAAGTGTTCGTAAAAACTATGTGATTCTATGAAGCAAATGCGTCTTTAAGAAAGAACAATAAAAACGGTGCCGTTGTAATGAGCGTGGATAATGGATTTTCTAAAACTCCATAAAATTCTTTGCAAGATAGCAGCAACCATCTTTTATAGAACCACCAATGCGGGGTAAAGTTAACTAAATGGGAGACCGCTCTTTCGCAAATTACTTTTTAACCCACACTCTTAGTTTGGTGTTAGACGAAACGGCGTGAATGTTCCCATTGTAGAATTTGAAGCCAAAGCAACACTTTATGCTAAGGAGTTGTGCCTTAGGTACCAAAAGTGGACACCAATCATGAAGGAAATCGGGCACAAACTTTCCACAAGAGACTCCCGCTGTCACAAGCAAACCTTCAAGTCATTCCTTTAAACCTTTAAACCGAGCCTTGAAGCAAATTTCAAACCAACAGTTGATCATTAAAAAGTTATTCCTTTTCAGTTCAGCAGTAGTATGCAAAATGAATTTTTTTCCGGGTCGCATGATGTGCTTAAGTTAAAGCAAACGGCAAAGACACTTGCATGAGGTAGAATTTATTGAATAGGCGTCTCATTCAAGACTGTTGAAAATATCGTAAATAGTTTGCAGCTGATGAGGTTCAAAATTCCAATAATATAATAGTTTAATATGCGCTGTGAAATAAAATTAGATTGTGCAAAAATTAGGAACGGAACTTGCTTAAAACCATCCTCAAATTTCAGACAAGGTTTTTGCTCTTTTCCAGTGTGAGCGTGGCTACCCATGAATTGGTGACTTTCTGTTTCACAACAACTTTGAGTGTTGATTCAATATAAAAAATCACCCTTTTTATAGGAGCGAAACAGCGTTTACGTGACGTCAGATTTATGTTTTTTGAATTTAAGAATGAAGTTCATGACGGTAAGTTTGCGTGGGAATGTATGTATGATGTTGAAAGTATTGACTTTCATCTTTAATGGGGTATAACTACTTCACATAAGTCACTGCTGTTTCCCTCATTTATCAGCAGTTATCACCTGTAAAATGATTATCCTCTATAGGCTTGGAACACAGGTCGCAAAACGTTTCTAACTAATAACAAATTGGCATCTTTTGCAGCCCCATCGTAACTATTACCTAAGGTGAGATTTATTCCAAACATTAAAGCGAAGTCTTTAATGATTCATAAAACGATGAGTTTTAACTGCTCTATGTCGTAGTTTCACCAATTTTACCTTTCGATGCAGGAGATAAATAATTTAATACTGTTACTTTTAGACGCTCTTAAAAGATTAAAATTACTTTACGAATCAGATGCTTCATACGAAAAAACAAAAACAAAAGAATAAAGTGAAATAGAATTATGAACTGTTAATTTGCAACAGTACGCAATGAATGAAGGTGCACCCGCTTTTACCTGCTTTTGCGAGGCATGGGCTGCGTGATAGATGCATAGATGAACTGAGATTGATTGTTTCAACAAATACTACTAACGAATTAAAGTAGCACACCTAGAAAACTGGACAAGGGATCCGATTTAGAAATACTCAGAGTTGAATGAATCTTACAAGACCCATATAACGGAGCTACCATTTTCCGTTGAATGCTCATTTATTACACACTGGATTGATTCTTTTTATTGGGAAGCAATTAACGCCTATTAAGAATGCTAAGTTGTCGTCCGTATAGTAAGAGTTGCATTCCGTTCGCCTAGGAAATTTTGTTATTTCCCCAAGCAGTACATTTGCCACTTGTTTAACGCCTAGTTTTGGTTATGAGTACTGGCTAGGAATTTCGCCGTTGCCAAGAGGGCTAGCCTCTGGGTTATGCCAGTAGCCCTAATCTCTTCTTTTCGCTGTATGCATGTTCTGCTAGATTCTTGCGTCTTACTATTGGCTTTGGGGAAGTTCAAATGCTTTATTAATCCTTAAGCAATCATGGCATGTTACTTGTACTTGCAGTACAAAATGCAATTTCCTGAACTATGCGATTGTGTGGAGTGGATGAGTAAGAGGTGGTTTTGACGCCACTAGTGGATTCCCTTCTTGCTCAGCTGTATGCTAAACTAACTTGGTTATTCAGCCTTAGTTCTTTCGTTAAGATGTGCTAGTAAAAAAAACAGCGCTTTTATTCACAAGTACTGTATGGCATGTGACATCTGGCATGTCCGACAAAAATGCGCAATGATAGGCCCCCAACATGGGTCTAACTGGAACCGCGAGTAAAATTAACAATCAGCGTATTACAACTACTTAGGAAGAATATGTATAGCTAACTTGAGGGATGACATGAGCTGGTGGCATAAAAGGAGGTCATGCCTTCTTGTAAAGGGACAATCACTGACCTTTACGCCTCTTTGGTATCAGCATAAAGTGTTATGTTTCCTCTCTACCTTGGCTTATTAAGACTTCGAGGAGACTCGAGGCACTGTGTCAACAAAGTAACAAGCAAACAAACAGCCTGAATTCTGCACTGGCGCTAGGGCTTCTGATATGGATGGGTAAAATCTGTAAAAACACCTAGTGGAATGTCCAACAGTAGCAATGAAGAAAATACTTACAACTATTTGGCTTTACCAATTCGGAAAAGCATGTCGTAGAGCTGTCTGCGTCACTTTTGTGACAATGATAATTGAGAAGCAAGCGCTACTTCGTCCTCGTCTCTACTGGCAGAACAAAACCTACATAGACGGCAGAACATACAGAGATAGAACAAAAGGAACAGGAAGGGAGAGATATTAATTGGTAGTTCAACGGAACTATTTTGAATCCCGTCAACTGATAAATGGTACTGCTTTTTTGGTCAATCTTCATGAAGACGACGGGCGTAGGAGTTGCTCCCGTCGGGGGGTAACTTCCTGCCTTGGTCGGTATAAGTATGGGACAATTCCGTTCTCTATGTCAGTTGGCCGATGAGGCAGAAACTAAGGCAAACGATTAGCTACCAACCGAAGGCGAGAAAATATCATGCCTGCCGCTTCTGGTTCAGCCCTGTTTTATTGAAACACTGGTTACACTGTGGTGGTAGCCACAAAAGACCAACCAAAGGAACCGCCCAAGCTGAGCTAAGAAGTTAATGGGAACTGTCTAATTGCATGCTATTTACTTCCAGTGCACGTGTTAAACTTTGCGGGGCAGAGGAGATTGCATATCAGCGGGGCGTAAATCTACCGGGCGGTAAAATTTAAGCATATGCATAACAACCACACAGCATTTTTAATAATTAAGCCCTTGAGGACATTGGAGATGACTAAATACGATTTAAAATATAAAACTTTAGGAAACCTTACAAAAATGTTAAATGGACGCATTTTCGTTGTATTATTAAAAATAATCTACGCATTAGATATTTAGGGTGCATTATTTGGTTGCTTGTTATATTTATAACGTGTCTGATATAACTTAACTTCTTTGTTTATCTTTACTATCTTTTAAGGTTTCAAAAATACTATTGGTCATACAATCAGTTGTTTCCCTTTGCACTGTCCAATCGAGCAGCGGTGTTGTTTTTCAACTTTCTACTCTCACACATGTACTGGGTTCTCGTGCTGACTATTCAACTCAATAATGGGCCATAACAAGATGCTATTTTGCTATTCAATTGTGATCCTTACTATTCTCTCACCGACATGTCACTCTCTACATCAAATGCCTCCCAGACGAAGGCCTCTTTTTACGGTCGATCCTCAGGATGCATTTGGTCTGCTAAAACGGCCGCTTTCTCTCCGGTGTCAGGCAGATGGCGAACCTCCACCACTCATTATATGGTACAAGGATGGTCAACAAGTCCAATCTATTCGCGAAAGACCTGGGACTTCGAATAAAATCATAAAATCCGAAGAATTAATTTTTCTCTCATTTGAATCAGAGGATGAGGGCATATACTACTGTAATGCATCCAATTCAGAGGGATGGACAAAATCTGCGCATGCGGATGTGCGGCTGGCCTACCTGGATCCCATTACCGAGGGGCCGCAAAACCGGATAACTAGCATAGGTGAGAACGTAGTCATGCGATGCAAAATTCCCCGAGGTTTGCCTGCTCCTGTCATAAACTGGTACCATAATGCAGAGCTTGTGCAAATTTCCTCACGTGTAAATCGGGTAGATGGAGATCTACACATATCTGAGGTTCAGCGACGGGATGCTGGGACCTACTATTGCGAGGTGAGAAACCGTGCGGGCATAAGAGAAAGTGAGGCAGCCACACTGACCGTCCATCAGAAGCCGCGTTTTGAGATAACTCCGTCAAACCAGCAGGTGAAAGTGGGTGAAGACGTGGAGTTTGTGTGTCGCGTCAATGGAGATCCTAAGCCCTCTATTTTGTGGCGACGGGAAAATGGTCAACATATCCCCGAGGACCGCAGTGTCCTTCGTGATGATAAAAGCCTTCGAATATTTCAGGTTAGACCTGAGGATGCTGGCACGTATTTGTGCCAAGCAAAGAACGAAGCTGGAAGTATTGACGCATCTGCAAAACTGGTCGTTCTTTCCCCGCCAAGTTTCACTATCACTCCGACTGATACCACCGTTGCTGAAGGCAAGGAGGCCATTTTCAATTGTCAAGCTAGTGGTTCTCCACGTCCCTATATAAGATGGGTCCACAATGGTGAATATTTTTTCTATCCTAACTTCAAAAATCCACATCTTACTGGGAAGCCACGGGTATTCGTTGATCACGAGGGTAGTCTCATTGTGACTTCAGCTCGAAAATCTGATGAAGGGAAATATGAGTGCCGGGCTTCTCACAAGACAGGCATGGTTAAATCTTCAGCAAACTTGTTTGTAAGTGATTTGAATCCCCCGCCGATTATAGTGATCGAATTGGGACCTCAAGATCAAACCGTTCTTCTTGGAAGCACCGCCACTCTACGCTGTGAAGCTCACCTTCTTGGATCCATTGGTCTTCCTGAAAGACTTCAACATGATTCCTATGGTGTCAGTGTAACATGGTCAAAGAATGGTTTCACATTCACACCCGACAGTGATCCAAGAATCGTGCTTCTATCACAAGGCACCTTGCAAATAAATGATATAAACTTTTCCGATCAAGGCAACTACACTTGTCGTGCTGAAACTACGCAAGTTGTCGGTCAAACACAGCATGATCAGCAATACTTATACCCCACAGAGTGGACGGCCAGTCTTCAAGTAGTTAGGGGTCCTCTGCATCCTGCATACCATCCGTCTATGGTCGAGAATCTTCCCAGACCGCCAAGAACTGTAGATATTGTGGAAGTCGGCGATTCGTGGATTTCTGTTAAGTGCACAGTCTCACCCCTCCCGGTCTTTGGGGATGTACAGAGTGATCCGTCATTGAACGAGTTTGGAATTGTTCTAGCGTCTCCTCAAGTGGTGGAACGTACAAGGGTACGCGTAGAATACATTGGAATTGGCGAAAACCACGGATGGATAGTCGCCGCCGAAGCCCGTCCAGATGAGACGGTGAAAATAACTGGCCTCCAACCTGAGAGTGGTTATCGAATCCTCGTAAGAACTGTCAGTCCGCGCGGAGTGGGCAGATCTTACATTCTTCCACACACCGTGTACACAAAGAAACGCCATCGCTATGTCAATTTCACTACCTATTCCGCAGACAGCATCAACTCTGTTCTCTTTAGCATTCCTCAACTCACCAGTCTCTCCACCTCTGAAGTTGAACTTTCGGGCCGAATCTGTGGCGCGGCAAATGCACTGGCCTTGCTCACTGGCATTCGTGTGCACTATCGTGCAGTTTCTTTGGTCCGGTGTCTCCCTGACGATTCATCTATTAAACATGATCACCTGCCAGACCTCTGCCCCAATTACACTCCTGTTGTTTTTGATGATGACTTTCCCTACCCTGGTGACAACATGGCTTTGCTGTCTGAGAACTACTGCAGTTTGCAAATGCTCTCTGAGAATGCATTGGACTACGCCAGCGCCCAACTACCGCCTTCCGGTCAGTTGGAGCACTACCGCTTTATGGAGCTGGACCTGGTCGACTCAGCACCCTTCCGGATGGTGTTGGACAACCTCAGCCCTTTCGTGTGTTACGAGGTTGAAGTGAAGGCGTATTTAGAGGACTGGACCCGGGGTCGAGTGTATAGTCAAAGCAGTCGTTCTGCTCACGTCCTCACCTTCGATAGCACCCCCAGCCAAGCACCTCAGGATGTGAAGGCTCGGTGGGTGGGTGTGAATGACGAGGTACTTGAAATTATGTGGTCACCTCCGCCACCATGGTCCACTAATGGGCTCATCAGCGGTTTCTCTCTACGCCTTCTCGGGAGAGACTCTGAACAGCGCAAAACTCTCAGGGTACGTCCGTGTGCGGGTGTGTTTGTGGCGGAGGGAGCATAAAGGTATGATGAATCACACATAAGTGGTGGTTTCTGTTACGGTCACCGCACACACACGCACGTAGTGTGTGAGTCATACCATCTTCTCCACCCCTTCTTTTCCTCGTCTTTGGTTCCGCCTGGGGCCCCTACCACTACTACTCGTCTTCTCAATTACATGTTGAAGTGTGATTAGTCAGGTTTGTAATTAACGCGCTACTTGGACACCTTATCTCTGTGAGGGCTTGTTGTAGGCGTTCTGGCAGGAAGACAACCTCTATAATTTTCTTCCTCCTGCATCTCATGGTCGGTGATTTGACAGTCAGCCATGCACCGGCTCCCACATTAGTTGTGTTATCTTTGCGTCCATTATAAACTTGTCCCTCCCCATGCAACGCTGTGTTTGTGTCGATCTCACACACTTGCCAACTTCCGTTTACATGTTCCTATAGCGCGCAGTCTTAGTCCACCACGTCAACCGGCCAAAACCAATCTGTTTCATTACTTTTTGGATGCATATATTTAGGATGGACGTTGGTTGACCTTAGGCAGTGCTTTTATTACCCTAGTTTTCACTCGTCATTACAGCTCTTGACCGTGTGACCTTTCCTAACGTCAATGAGAAAGCCATTTTTGTTTACTACTACCATATGGCCTGACAATACGCATTGTTTTTTTTATCTGGATTCTACGGTACAAAGATATGGTGATGGGTTAGTAGTTGATTTCGGATTGTTTTACACCTCATTCACTACTTGTAACAGTTCTCATTTTGCGAATGGTGTCAACCTTACCTGAAAAGACGTTATCACGTCTTCCAAAGCCCAGCATAAAACGCGAATCGAATCCCGTCTCTGTAATGAGTGATTTGGGTCCATGATTTGGCTTCACGTTATTTTGTTGACTTTTGACCTTAACGATGACATGTCCAAGTGGTAGAGGAGATTCTGTCAAAGGTGGGATGATCACTTGCGTTTCTAGTACCAAAACTATCCAGCAATCAAGTGAAGGACACTTGAGATGCAAAGTGGAAATGGGAAGGGCTTTCCAGATTCAGTTTGACACCAAGACGCATTTGGCAGTTTCCGATTTTCATGGGCGACTTATCCATTTGTCAACGAAATGACTGCTCGAACGTTTCGCGTCGATCGGTTAGAGCTATTTGTCGGAGAAAACGAAGGGCAACAACAAATAGTAAACAAGAACTTCAATAACATGGAAGCTTTTACGAGAGCAATTTCGGAGTTTTCCCCCATGGGCATTTGCGGAAACAAGGAAGGAATTGACTTTCGTTGAACAAGCCTTACTCTTGGTGCTTCTCCAACTCTAGCTCGACTGGACTGGAGTACCCATGAGTTTAGGGCAGCTCCCCTCTCCCTCCCTATTCGAGCTTTCGACCTGCCTGTGACAACTATTTGGCGCATGTGAATCAGCATGTCCCCATGACATGACTCATTAATTGCAGTTACGCTTGTTTAAAGTGCTGGGCTCCCCTCCCCTTTCCTCCTTTCAGGCACTAACTCATTGGTGCTTTGACGTCAGGGTGGGAGTGGGGTGTGCGACCGTTCCTTGTAGATCAGTTGTCCACGTCTGCCCGTAAATGGCGGTCAATGCACATGTTCATCGCAGTCCACTTTCTTGTACGTGGTCGCCTCTCCCCCCTCCCTGTCGCTGTCGTGTAAGTCCGAGATGGGGAAGTGTCTTGGTCGTCTACGCTCATCAGCTTGGCCACTGAGTTCTTTATCCGTCCCTTGTGAGCATGTTTATCGCTCTCGTTGAGTCCTATCACTTATTCATTAAGCTCACTACACAGCCAAGCACTGAGACATCCGCATGTGTTTTGCTTCCAAACGACGTCTTCCTTTTTGGACTGGTACACGACCGGTCAGATACTGCATTATGGACATTATGAAAAAAAAAGGGTAATCTGAATGCAGGCGTTAAGTGTGCGTTGGTAATCTAATCTATCCGCAGCGTTTTTTCTATAGGAGTGGACTGGTCACATCACCTTTAAATTCGAATGATCAGTTCCTCTTGGAAGCACCAGAATAGCGGAACTCGCATTACATCGAGTCATATCTTTTTATATATATATTGGGGAGTTTGAATTACCAAGGTGGTGCGCGTTGTCGATAATCGGAAAATACCGGCTCCATCTCCCTTGAAACATTCGTCACCAAATGCGTGAAATGTGTTCCTCATCTGTTTATGATGTCCGATCGCAACTAATTGCATCAAGTTTAAGTTAGTAATCTGGTACTTTCTTGGCCTGTATTTTCGTTTTTTAGCTTTAGAGCAGCAGTTAAGTTGACCAAAATCTCCAATGGAGATTGATGTGAAACATGTGACAGGCAGTTGATTTTCTTCTGGGATTGGTAACAGGAGTGCTGTTACTTAAACGCTCATTGTAGTTTTGGTTCTTTTTAGAAGTTATGTTACTCCTAAGGTGGAAGATTAAGTGAACTTTCGAGAGTTGGTAATCCAGGCATATCATATTGTTTATAGGTTATCTTAAACTAAGAAGTGTCAAAGGGAGGTCATTCAGTGTGCACCTGTCTTATGAGGTTTTTAGCCTCACTTTTTGGCTATGTTCAAATGACTATAATTCTGCAACAGTGGAAATTCATCCTTTTTTAAACGAATGGTCAAGGGCCTCAATCTATTCATGATAGGAAAATTGACAGTAGATGGAAACAGAAAGCGTTTTTTTAATTAGCATCCAGTTGCCGACACACCGAAATCTATGATTTTTTGATATCTTTATAGGTAGGTCCAAAAGTGACGCAATACAGGGTTGAAAATCTCCAGCTCATGACCAACTACACTCTTTACCTCGCTGCAATCACTTGCCATGGGGAGGGAGTACGCTCCGAGCCATACCCGATTATCGCAAGCCACTATTTAAAACTCCTCGGTCGCAACGCCTCCGAGGCCCTTGTCTTTACTCGCACCTCTCTCTCCAATGGTGAGGGTGATAGCAGTAGCGCTGTTGGCGGCGCCTTTCCCCCCTCTACGATCGGCGCCTTCAACGCGAAGACTCTGTCCACCACACGCTTCCCTTCGGACGTCACGTCTCTTTCAGGCACTAGGGTCTACAATCACACTTGGTTCATCGTCTGTCTCGTCTGTGTCGCGGTGCTCTGGCTGCTCATTTTTGTGATTATCCTAGTCTGCCGCCGGCGCAGACAGCAGCGTGTAAAGCAGCGTTATCCGCCCAACGCAACTGCAGCCGGTGAAGATATGACATTTCGGCTGAAGCGAAGCGGAGGGGGCGGTGGCGGTGGTATTGACAGAAACAGTAAGGTGGGGTTGCTGGACGCCACCAAGGAGAACGGTATAGTAACGCCACAACAACAAAAACAACCTATATTGGCACCAGCGGGACTGATGAAGCATAGCTCGCCACGACTCCAAATGGGAACAGGAATTCTAACCTCTCAGAGGTCGGCTCAAAAGCCACCGCCTCCACCACCACACCAGGAAGAAGATGCAGGATATGAGGCGCCAGGTAAGCTTAGTTTATTGTTTTCTTAATCAAATATTGTGTCAGCTTAAACTTTGTTAAATTAAACCTTCCGATTTTCAGCCTGTTGCTTTTCAAATGATTGACATCTTAGGTTGTTCCGTCCAGTCATTTTCATTCATTTATCCATATTTTAGCTGCAATTGAATATTCGGGTGCATTGCTAGTTTGTCGAATATTCTAAAATAGTATTTAGTCATGAACTTCTGGAATTCAAGGTATCATCTACCAAATAATTTTAATTACTTTACTAGAGCGTTTTCTTCCATAGCCAAGAATTTCTAACATCAATATTGAACTGTAAATTGATCTGCTTAGAATTGGCATGAGGCCAGGTAATACCTGAGGAATCTCACTCACTGGATATAAATGTAATTGTTTTAGGTCTAAAGGTTCTCCATGTGACCTTTAACTTTTATTAACTACTCGATGGGGGATTTTTGTCGATGATTACACGGACCAGGTTAGCAGTAATTGGCGTTGTCTGCATCCTTTTCGACCGAATGAAGCCTTGTTAAGTCAAAATTCATCAGGATTTCTTCGTTTGACTTGAACTCGTAGGTAATGTGAGAGACAATGCCAAATGATGGATGCATTATCAGCCCCAAACACAGAGAATCTGCTGGAAAGTATCCCTTGACATTTGCAAGCTTAGTTGAAATTTTATATAATTTGACTTGACAGAGCGTTTGTCTTGATCAACGCAAAGTATCTGAACCGCCCATCTTCAATTGCTAGACTAGAAGCAAATTTAAATAGGTTTCGAGTAAACGCTGTCAATGAATGCGTCTTTTTTAAAGTAGATAATGCCGGTCCCTTCTGTAATGAGATTTTATCTGACAATTCTTTTGACTGTCTTCTCACCTCTGATCTGCTTATGCTTTTCTGATTCCCATCATGTGGTTCTTTTTTGTAGTTTAACAACTTTTTCTGGTACCAGTGAGCTCAAATTTGATCTGGAAAGTTTTAATTGAATCATTGCTGAGTATGCTTTTCCTTCGAGCGAATTATTACAAATGCGGCGACGAAGTCAGTTTCTGCTTAAAGTTAGAGGCGCATTTCAAAAGAAGCATTTTAATGAGTCATGCTTAATGCGTATCCATTTTACCGTTCATCTCGCTTTTTTATGGTAAGCTTTTGAATTTGGCTTAATTTCATGCAACTAGAAATTTCCTTGCAACCGAGTTCTACTTGTGATAAAGGATTCGCTCTGTGCGGCATTTTGTACTCTCTTCATCTGCTCTCCTCTGCTATCACGACCTTTTACATCTCTTTACTCGCCTCTCACCCAGTTCTTCCAGACACACCGGCAGCCAACTCAACTTTTGCTACTGCTGCCTACTCAGCACTTTTAAATGCCATATGGCCCCCTTCCGTGTCTGCGTAAGTGCGCTAACCTCATTGCTTACCCTCTATCTGCTCGTCTGGGCAACTGTCTAGACCTGTGCCTTCGATATCACCACTTTCGTGCATCGCTTGACTAAACCGCCCCAGTTTGGACGGTCTAACCAACTGTAATTCCCGCATTCACTCGCGGAATCCATCACTTCCAACACTCCTGCGCAGAAGGCCTTAGGTTTTGCGTGAGGGAGATCCCTTTATCAACGCAGTAGATGTTCCCTCGCGTACACTTTTCGAGGCGTGAATGGTTATCACTTTGTTTAACCATTTGCTTGAGACCTAGGCTCTTAAAATGAGGGGGGTTGGTAGATGCAGGAGCGCTGATTGACAGCAACAGTGGCAGTGACCTCTCATTTACTGTCTTATTCTTCACCATGAGAATTCTCCTCTGGACGAGGCTTTTTTCCCTGTGTTCATGAGGGATTTGCTTTATTACTTGGTTGATGGTTGAAGGTATGGTCAGCATCCACTACTGCATTGTGAAATTGGATATCGTTGAAAAAGTGGCTAATCTGCTAATCCCGATGCGATAAATAATGCATTACCCATGTAGTATCCTGGCTTTTGAATATATGCACTGGTCATTTGGACTTCGTCCTTACCATGGTGACAACACAAATTGTGTCTGTGTTAATTTACGCTACTTTTGGACAAAATAAGAAATGCACGAGTTCAATGCACATCTAAAATATGATTGTAATTTACTAGTTTCAAACAATGCTCTCGTTGGCGTCTTGCAGATATCGTCAAACTAAATTTAGTCGCTATCACAATGCTCTCGAATGTAATCACAACACTTTGCACGGCGGTGTTCTTCTTGGCATATTCACGGTTAGTCTGCTTTTAACAAATACCACAGAATAACGTGCGGTGCAGGTGTAATTTAATTCAATCCTCGAAGCGTTGAGGACAAGAACGTGCTGTGGGAATGCCAGATTTGTGTAATTGTCCTACTCTCAGCCCGATATTTCAGCGGATACCTGTACCCGATTCGTGCGCATTTTATTCGAATTCTAAATGTTTCTTTCGTTTTTTATGACCGAATAAGTTATTTTTGACTCAATTAGTCTGGCTGAAATCTGCATTCATGCCTGTAATTTATGTTTATGTTAGTGATCAAGCCTTTAACACGCTTTGGATTACTCGGTGTATTAGTCGATCTGAATACTTTATGCATTGCCGCAAAACTGTAATATAGATTATTCGAAAGTCTGCTGTTACTTTGCATATAAGGCGATTTCTCAAGCCGCCTTTTCTTTCAATGAATAGTGCTTGTTTATTTTGGGCTGTTTGATGCTAAAACTAAAATTAAGGGAAACTTCACCATTTGTTACTAAGCATTGTTCTGAGGATATTTTACTTCGTGTCAGCATGGAAGCCTTCGCCTATTGCGATGGTAAAAATGGAACTTTAGTTGATTGGGTTTCGCCTTGGAGATAAGAAAATCATGGATGCTCACTTATTTTTTTCCCATGAGTCCATACGCATGATGTGCTCCCGTAGATACTGGCAGATTAATGTACCAAACATGCTTATTTACATCAAAGTTCGTACGAAAACCTTTAAGTTGTCTTGTTTCTACTGCCTAAGGGCAGGGTTTGAGTACATCACAAATTTATCCTCGTGTAGTAGTAAGTGTAAATTGCCCTTACTACTCCTTCACGCGCCATTATTCGTGATTTTGAGTCCTTTCCTCTTGCTCTGTCGCTGCCGCGGGAAATGAATCCAGTCACGCCAGCAGCAAATTTCCTTCAGCAAAACTGCACAGAAAGGACTCCCGTGGGTAATTTATCTTGTTCGTTTGCTCGTCTTTTTCCCTCTAAGTGCGATTGGTGGCCATGCTTCCGTCGGATGCTGTGGATGAGACGTGTTAAGCTAGATTGATTCGGGACAAATGGAACCTGATAGGCAATAATTCGACACCATGATAGGAGCAGCGTTATAATGAGTCACCACTTCACCTAAATGGGGTCAAGAGGGTGCATACTGGGCCACCACGACTGCTGATACCGCCTGATTCTGCCCCAAATGCTCGTTCTGCGTGTGCATGTGTGTTCCATTAGTGACGTTTATCTTTGCCTCCTCCTTTTTTATTTCCTCGTTTTTATGTTTCGCTTGCGTTACCACGGCGACTACTACAACTCACAGTGCAGATGGACGGAGCTATTGTTTTGCGACAATGCAGAATTATTCTAATTACAAACATCTTCGTTATCTATAAAAATTTTACTTTCCTCATTACATCAGCCTGACTCACACGGCATCCTCACTCCAAGGGGCAGATGCACGAGTTTTTTGTTCTTTTTTGCATCTCGGTGATATCGCGCATCGTCTACAACCTGTGATCTCTTTTCTCCCATAGGCTGTCGGTTTGATTGATGCCTTTGTGTTGCCTGAACAGAGTGGTTTATTTGTCTATATATACTTAGGGTTTTTCTACCGGAGTGGGAGATGACCAGGACAACTGTTGAATTCCTTATCACCTACGTGTAAGCACGGGTGGGATTTGGGGCTCCGTTTAGCATAGGACCACATGATTTTTACCATGATTTTCCATAAGGTGAGCGCCAAGAGGAAGCTGGAATAAAAAATTCCCTATTTGAAGCCTTGGTTCCCGATTTATTTTTACACGGCTCATTCACTCTACAGTGCATGTTTTTTTGCTTCCCTCCCCTCTCCGACAAGAAGAGCAAGATTTCATCCGTGTGGAGTGTGGTTTTGGATCCTTGGCATTGGCTGTAAGATTACATGAAAGTTAAACACTTTGTTTTAAACTTTTAATTCTTTCCGCTTCCTAGTATCGCAGCATTTGCTTAGTGCTCCCGGATTCTTACATCTGTCGGACATCTTGGTCCTTTTTATTAGTCTTTACGTAAAAATAGACTAAAACACCTGCATTTTATGCGGCACTGGTGCGCAATTCGTAAAAGAAAAGGTGTAAAGGTCTTTGTTTAATCAATTACATACAAATCTCCGATAATTTGCAATTTTCCATTCATGGTAGAAGCACAAGGAGGAATCGTAGGTTGTCTTCATAAGCTAATTCACAACACCAAGCATCGTTTTCTATAAGAGTTCTCCCCCAAGCCTGTTATCAGTACATTATTAATGCAGAATTGATGATTTTTAAAAATGTATGTATTCCTTGGAATAACGAACAACATCTACTGATTTAAAATGGGACTTCGCGAAGTTAATTTCGAAACTCATATCCACCCCAATGCTAGTGATCTACCTTAAATATGAGTACAATTATTTTGTTCCACGCCTTGTTAGGATTCGCTGATCATTTATTAGCACCTTGCCGATGAACATTGCGATTGTTCAGATTTTTATCGGATTTTATACTCCCCTAAGCATCATTCTTTGAAGGTAACAGCCGAAAATTAAATGTAAGATTGCACTGTTTAACAACAAAGGTAATAAAAAGGCCATACGAATTCCATTTGAGCAAACAAAATGGTGATTCGTAAAGAGTGTACGGTGTGAATATTAGCCGTCTGTGCGTTTTTCTCCATCATTTTTATTTCCAATGGACCGTTTATTTTCGTTTATTTTGCCTTGGCGAGCCGAATGTTTGTATCTGCTCATAGCGGCAAAGAACCTGGTAAGGGGATTCGTTCCACCGATTTCACCGAAATTTTCTTTTGATTCCCCCTCTCAAGGTGGTCAGGTTGTTCCTGAGGCCATAAAACTCACTTCCACGGGAAGTATATTCCTTGCTACGGGTGGAACAACTAGTTCTAGTAGTCAGAACTCCTCACTGCACAAGAGTCCTGTGGCGGCAGCGCTGGAGGGCAGTGGTATGGAGACAGTGGACGAGAACCTCACTATCGGTGTTCCTGCGGGCGCATCAGTGGCTGCGATAGGAAATGAGATGACGCTGCATGCAGATGATCCAAATTCCGTTTCTCCTTACGCTAGCACCTCTCTCATCGAGCAGCTTCGTCGTGGTTGTGGTAGCGGCGGTGGAGGCGTTGGAACCTTCCCGGAGGTTATTCCTCCGCCGCCACACTACCCACCCCCACCGGTGCCACCGGACTCGCCTCCGCCTCCTCCACCACCACCGGTTCAGCATTCATACACTCCATCAGAGTGCCACTACGCTCAAAGTGACTTACAGAAGACCGAGGATGCTATGTTTGTTGGTGCACCCTACATGCCTGCTGTGGGAACAGTCTATTCACAGGAGCAGTACTGGCCCAGTGGCATGCGCTACGTGCAGCAACCAGTTGTTACCACCAAGCCTAGTCAGAGTAAGTCGCTTCTATGATTTAAGGCATGATCGTATAGCATTAGTATTTGTTGAGATATTGTAATGTGCGGAATGTTAATTGGGCTTAATTTTTAAGTGCCCTCACTTTTTCTCATCTTCTAAAAATGCATTACAGTATTTTAATTCATTAACATATATGAGGCGAATATACCTTAATGTACTTGTTGTTGTCCCAACATTAAGCAAATTCCAACTTTGAAGAATGCAGCGCCATAAACAGGTTCTTGTAGAATAATGGTTAAATTTAGGTCTAATGTGAAACGCGGTTGAGTTCCCAAGCAAAACTATCCTGGTTGAATGGTCGAACATTGGGACTTAAATTCATCTGACGAGGCTCTATAATTGTTCTACAGAATGAATTCCTCCTGCTAAGGTGGGATCACTTTTCTCAAATCAGAGAATAATGTCACGAGTAATTGATTATGAAGAAGTGCTTTTAAGGCTGGTCGACGCTTCCATCCCACAGTCCTTTAGATGCTCATTGGAATGCGGCAGTTGAAAACCTTGAATTTTTTGAATCTTTGAGCGCACGAAAGGAACGTAGAGTTAACATATGCATTTGAATTCATATGTCTGAACAAAACAGTCCGCTTTGACTTCAAATAGTGATGGCACCCATCGAGCTCACCGTCCAGTGATGCTTATTCGGTGTTACACTATATTAATGCTTCTCTTCAAGGTTATTATTTTTTACCAACCGTCACTCTGGTATGCGAGTCGGATGCCTAATACTTTCATAACATAGCAACCACTGGTAATTCATTTGTAAGTTGGTCCTACCGTCAGAGTTACTGACCTTCGTTCACTTCGCTCTCTTGGCGACTTTCCGCCCAAAGTATCACCGACTTTCGGCTGGAGTTAATTGTACTCGACACCAGCAAATTGGGCACCGCAGAAAAACTGACAGTCCAATTGCAAGTAAATGCTTTACTTAATCGGATGGTGATTGTCAATTTTCAGCGCAATATCACTCCTTTGTCTGGCAATATTTTCATCAGCATTTGCCCTCGCGGGCACACTGGTTCACACAGACTGGGTGCTTGTTTTTTTCCTCTGTGCTGAGTTTCACACTAATTACCCACCTATTCTTCTGTGCTTCATTGCTGCTAACTTTACCGAAGTTCATTTTAGTGGGCTTTCACAGTGCATTTGACTGTATCACATCATCGGTAGCGATAAGACGCTCTGCGAAGGTGTACGTGCTCGATGTATGTCCTGGCATTTGAAAATCAAAAGCTTAGGCGATTGTGTGTGTAGGTATAACTGGCAGCATCGTTGTGTTTACGTTGTCATCCACTTGGCATACCTGTACGTATGCAAGCCTTCGTGGTGTCCTGATCTCAGGGTTCTGTTCATGGACGGTATGTATCATGACGGCACAATCGGTAAATCATTTCTTCTTGCTGCTGATTCATCATCATCATCACTACCATCTTTACTCTCTAATCACTTTCTCTAACGTTCGTTTTAGACCAAAAACCACACCTAATCGTAAACAGTTCATTTTAAAGGTTTGCCCTCTATCCCAGCATTAAGCATCTAATCGCGCTTTTTAATTACAGTTCCAATCAACAAATCCCATTTACTCTACTCTGGGAGGTTATAGATGACCTTTTTCGCCTGGAGTGTGTATATGCACCTCAAGAAAGTGAAGAGTATAATTGCGTGCTCCTCCTCACAGCTTGGTCGTCACCGCCCCTTTCCTCCATCTTTTATGTTGCCACGTGAAATCGCATAGCTTAAAAGAAGGATTCTTCTCCCTGTCCCACTGCATACTTATCGCATACTCATACTTTGATTGCTTTGGGATAGGAAGTTTCGCAACCTCGAACTTCATTGTTGTTCTATTCTTGTTTGAGTCGCTTGTTCTTCTATCGTCACTATGGCAACTGTATGTGGATTTAATTTTGACAATCTTGCATTATTTGAAGTTAAATTTCACTTCTTTTCCTTACTCATTTTAGTCCTTTTCAAAATCCAACTTTAATTTAACTTTTGCATCGAATTACCATCCAGTTGTTTAGGGAGGTACGTTGTTCTCGGATCTAATGAAAAATAGTAATCATTGTGATCTGTAGGTGGAATGAAGTATTGAGTTCTAATTTTTCTTTAAAAATCGTTGATAACTTTGATAAATAAGGGAAGGCATTTAATGAAGCGTTTTTATGGCTATGCTTGCGTTTCTATGGCTTTGGGATAAAAATACCATTTCTGATTGGCATCTCTGGAACCATGTAGGTATTTTTCGCAAAAATATTCACCTTTCGCTCACGGAATCATCAATTCAGGCAATTAAGGGTCCTTTTTGATTAACCTGCTAAAATTTAGTCTGTTGCTTGCCTTTTCTTGTGTGTTTGTAAGCATTTATTCTTTTCTTCCCATAATTAGGCAAGACATCGTAAATTGTATTTTTTTTTTTCCAGCATATTGATTGGGCTCATTTCCACCGTTAAGTGATTTCGCTCTATGAGTGAGCGCTTGTATTGTGCTTGAATAAACAGCCACGGGCCCTGGTCCCATGGTAAGAAGAGTGGTTGCTTTTTCCATAGCGTCTGCTTTTGATTTAGTTTTATGGGAAAATGATTTGTCAATGGGAACTGAGCGGTTGTTTTTAGGTAGGTCGAAAGGAAATTTAAACCAAAAGACATCACGTTAGAGCACATGCAATGCGGTGTGATTACATTTTTTAAGGTAAATTATAATGCACTGCTTCTCAATAATGAGTTACAATATCTTTTCTACTGCAAGCCCAAATGGTTATTTCCATGTATGGTTGAGCGCCTAATTTCCATCGTCGCGTTTTTTTATAGGCGAATAAATTTTATTGGAAAGATTATCGATAGGATTTGAACATTTTTTGGAACGTTCAAGCACGGTATTACTTAGAGCCTTTTGGCCCCGAGGTCCCAAAAGGTAAATGGATGCAAATGACGCCTATTGCCAATTTATGACTTTCTTTGCTCACTACTAGGCTAAAAAGACAGTTCTTGATCGAATGGCTAATTTTCCCAGTCACGGGCCTTCCATCCTTAGTCGACCGCAGAAAAAAGTCTTGACGGCTTTTCAAATTTCTTCGCCAGCGAAATCGATTTGTCGCTTAATCTAATACAAAGAGGTAGAGGGAGTGAATGAGGGCAGTCGAGAGTAGACCGGAAAGGAGAGGAGGTGGAGGAGGAGCAAATTTTGTTTACTATTCCCTTTCTCCCTCCTCTTCTATCTTCGTGTACGCCTCGGGGAGCACGCACGCACGATGTAATTTCTGAAGGAAGAAAAACACGGGCGAGAAAGAGGAAATCTAAGGGAGTAGGTAGACGAAGCGAGATCGCTTTACCATTGCTCACGCACGTTAAATCCCCGTCCCTAATGATGGCTTATGTGTGAGGGCGTTTTAGCGTTGGCCTTCTCACAGCATCTCTTTCTAGCGTTACGAGAATGGCTGGTGGAAAAGTTGAGACTGCTCAATATGCTACTTTGGAGCAACTGGCTAAACTTAGGTCTACAACTTCGACGATGGGCTCGGCACGTCAAGTTAGTTTTTTATCTAGATGTAGTAGCAAAGTGGTAAATTCGAATAGGAAATCATTTATCAATGAAATCGACGACTAAAAATAAGCCCTTTTTATAAGGCAAGGTCAAATTTTTCTTAAGATGTCATTGTGAAATTCCTCATCAAAGAAGCTGAAGGTGATAATGGGCATTTCTGGTGCATGCATTTAGCGGTGAGGTCTCCCATTTGCTATTCTTTTTATCTCTCTATCTTTTTAGGTTTTTTTAACATCGGAAAGTCGATATGTTGTTTCGGCAAGCGCTTTGGCATACAAATTAGGAAAGTAGCATTGCGGCAAGATCAGATAAACCTAACTTGACCATAACCTTTGCAGACGCATTCTCTGGGCTAAAACGCTAACTTTTGGGTTTCTTAAAACTAACATTTTAGTTTTCTTTAACCATAAAGGATATTTTTTCCCTTTGACAGTGCTAGCTACAAAAATTTCCTAAAATTATTTTTTGTTATGTATTAGGAATAAACCACACTGACTGTGGGAAGTTGATCATCTCCCGCCATTTGGCACTGAAACACTACCAGTCGTTTGGTGACTAGGTACAAAGTCGTGATGCCAACACTTGTGAAATTCGAGATTTTAAAAACGGCTATTGGATTTAACTTCTCGCCTTTTAGCGTTTCAAAAGCCCCCAATCAGAGGCGATGGCATCTTTTCAATGTCTATTAAAGCTAAACCGAGATAAAAGCTTTTCTGCTCTCAACACATTTCGCGCCCGCTGGAGTTTTCAGTTGAATGCTCTCCGCGCTCGATTGAGTTTCCAGAGCGGTGAAAAAAATGCGCAGTTTATGCTGCCGGAAATGGCTTACCTGGAGTGCTTAACTTAGTTGAAAGTTGCTGTATTGTTATCTCGGGGGCAAATTGATCTTAAGCGCTATAAATGCTCAGGTTGTTTCACTTTGCACGATCGAATCACGTTTGTTCCTACTGTTTCTAACACTGTCTTTTTTATTAAATTAACTTGAGCTTAGTAGTATGATGAAGCTTTTTGATGTCCTCTCACACTCGATAGCCGATGTCTTTCAAATCACTATAACGCGATCGACAGGTGCTTGTTTGCAATTTTGTTGAATAACAACAGCAATTAAATGCACGCCTTTCTAAAGCCCCAAACCTCTCAGGAAACGGTTAAAGCGGTAATGCTTCGATTGATCTTGTTAACTAACCGTTGGCTTCCTCGTCTACCGGCGCCTTCTGATTGGATTTATTCACAAAAGTAATAGGTCTGTTGTCTATTAAATCATAGAATATATTGTCTAATAAATAATTCCCATTGTCGATTTTGGCATGCATTATCATGAAACTGCACCCTAATTTGTGTATGCGTACGCGCATATGCTTGTGCTTAAATTATCCAATGAGGACATCGGACAATTTCTAGCAGAGATATTTTTATTGCCTTGCTTTGAAAACTGAGTGGGTTTTATCAGACTCGTGTGCCATTGACTTGGGCAAAATTACTATTATTATCTTTTTGAATTGGAAGACGTGTCCTCTCTTACCCTGGCTGCTTTGTGCAAAAAGGCTAGAGTTGAGCCAATGCATTCTACATTAATCAAAACCGGCTTTTGGATACATGAGGTAAGAGTCTACGAACAATTCGTCCGTCCATTCACAGCCACCCAAGCATAACGACCTTCTTTAGTATCTAGTACCAAAATTCAACGTCGCATCAAAGAGGTGGGATGCAAGGCTGTGAAGGAGCACGGAGCTTATTGCTTATAGCTTCTCTGGCAGTGTGGATGTGTTTGTGTGCTGACTCAGGCTTTGTTGACATTAGTAAATGCTGTTAATTGTAGACGGCACCCTCTACATACCGCACATGGTAGGGACAATGCCAAACGCGGCTTTCATGACCCAACAGCGCTCTGGGCAGCCGGCCTACTACAACCTCCACCAACATCATCCTGGACAAGTTATGATGATGATGCATCAGCAGCCGAGTTCTGCTCTTGCCGACGACGTGGTGCTACCAACTTCCACGCTGACACATCCCAATCGCAATGCCCAGATTCACGCCGACAATTAGCAATTTCTCCCTCCTCCCCTTCATTATGGTGCTGGCGTTGACACGGCATCCATACACAATGCATTTCGTTCCTGCCGTGTTTTATGCATTCCACAGCACGACACGTGCACTTACACTCGCACAGACAATAACCCCAACAGAAGGCCAGACGAACTAGCCTTGTGTTTTTTAGAGCTCATTTTCCTTTCCCTACCCACCTCTACCCTCCTCTCGCGTTGACCTTGTGTGTGTGTGCGCGTGTGTGTTTGTATGCATCCAGGGTGTGAAATAATCCCCACTTCAATCTCCGTGACAGTGTCTTGACGACGGAGACACCTACTTATTATCCTCGTGTGTGCACTCTTGTGAACTAGAGAACTAAGAAACCAACATGCAATCATCCACGTTTACTCCTTCATCTCTATACATATGCATCTCTCATTTCGTTTTAATTGAGAAAAGAATGCACCGATGATATTTGAACTGTCTCACTTGTTTGGCGCTGGATAGGGACGAAAATCATGATGGTCGTGAGACTTTGACATTTAGACTAGTTAATAGAAGCCATGCATTTTGGGATTGTGAGGATTACCTTTGGTACACTATCAACTGCATAACTCCGCGTTTTGACTAAGCTCACTGCAATTTAGAGTGGGGAACTGGGAGCGTGCGTGTGCCTGCGCGTCGAGCCATGAGTCTATTTCCGCCCGCCATGGGCTGGAATTGTCATTCCCGGATGGGTTCATTTGAAAACAGCTGTCCAACCGTACTATTGTTGATCCACTGTCACTTCCTTAGTTCCGGTGAGGTTTGGATTCCCGAAATATGTTACAAGTGGCAAAAACTTGTACTCAGTACTCGAAGTGCTTTAGCGTGGTTGAGATTTGCTTAGTAATCGTTTTAAGGGTATTAGACGCATGGACCAGTGTTAGTCTTTGGCAAAGAGATCAAGAGGAGCGTCAAGAGCAGTCATCCGCTGAACTTCATTCGACTACCCCCCAACGTGATGGCCCTATAATTTCCAAATAACTTTAATAGAATAATTTCAATGATCAAAAGAGATCTGCCTAACTATTTTTTGGATGTCGTTATTGGCAGTCTGTTAGTGTGTGCTGCGACTAAGTTACTGCCCTTCTGTAAACATCGACCGTTTAAATTGTCAGATACGTCACAGCGTGATTGTGAATGCCTTAGCGCAGTTCCGATGTGTCATTTTGTGAATTAATAAATGCTGAAACTTTCTCGCATAACTGCACTGCTTGCAGTGGGACCTCCATGGTTTTATAAAACACCCAAAGTCGTCGTAATTCGAGGGTAGAGTTAACATTTGGAACGACGTGCAGCCAAATTTAATATGGCTTTATCAAGCATGTCTATCCAGCGGCAGCCAATCTGCGGGTTTCAGCAATTTAGCCTGGTACACTTGCAACATGTTTAAACATTAAAAGGTTTATTCTGCATTTTAAATTGTGGAGCTAATGTTGAATTTTGTGACTTTGCAAGGTTTATGTTTACCCTGTAGCCAGATGTTTACGTTTGGAAGCTTGCGTAAACCACAGTGTCGCTGCCATATTTCGTCGGTACTGCGTGCATGAAGGCACGCTTTTGATTCGTGGCAGCATTTCCAACAAAGGCATGGTTATTTACCGCTATTACTCCACTAAATATTAAGCATTTTACTCGATAACCTCAATATGCCTACTAAAGCAATAGTGGCACGTCGTAGAGGGCATCAATTTAGTTTAGATTAATTTCTTCACGGATAGCTTAATTGTTGCAGCTGAGATGGATACCGTATTTTCTGCTTTCTAGCAAGACGTTTTGGCAAGCTTCCCTGCTGGTCGCCTCGCATAAAACGTTACCTTTTCTGAACAGATGCAAGTACAAATGTGTTGTTATCGTCCTAGATATTTACTAGGCCCAGCGACAGCTTTAATGGAATTTTGATGAGCGACCGAGCCGCAATGTTCATCCCACAGAAGCACCTTACTTTGAAATGGATGAAAAGCTTTGCTAGCAACGTATCATATGCTTGGACGCATTGTCCGTTGTCCACATTGGACAGTAAGGACCACCCTTCATCTTCTTGGGCTCAATCAACACAAAAGAGGCATCTAACACTAAATAAGTATCTGATATCGAACTAGCACAGTAGTCTTTTATTTGCAAGCGTCTTTATATAGTGACTAAGACTGATTCATTTTCAGGTCTGGGTTTTGCTCCTCTCAGCTTGTAAAATTAATCTATTCACATCCTCAGCGTGTGAATACTTAGTCAGTTCATTTGGCCCTAAAAAGATGTTCAAACCTGGTTCAAAAAGAATGCCCATTCGTTTTGGTTATGGGACTTTGAGTAAGCAATGAGATCTGCATATGTTCACTTATTTTTGCGCTTATTTTCATTAATTATCTTATTACAGATTGCCCCAAGGCAAAATTACATTTCCTTCAATCAACTTATTCATCACCTAGTGAAATATCGCTATAGTTTTTGAAATAAGACACCAACCTCTCATTGCGAAAACTAAGCATGGTTTCACGTTTCCTTTATTTTATGCCTGCCACTGCAATTATTTCCTTCTTCCACACGCATTTTACACGACCAATTTTAATGACATCTTAAAGCACGTGAAATTTTGATAACTTTGGGGCAGCTTATCCGCAGAATCTGCATGGATAGCCCCCCTCTCAAGGCCACATACACACGTGTAAATTCCCAACTTGTCAGTGAGCTGCTACCAGTCGTCGTGACCTGACGCCAAAGTATTCCGCTTCATCGCACGGGCAGTTGACGCGCGTGTAGCGGCATAGTCATCCAGTTGATTATTTTTTTGTCCATTCAGTGCAGGCAGCTGTCCCTTGGCTCAGTTGGCACACATCCACAGAGACCTCACTTCCTCGTACTTAAAACCCTATAATAAAGAAGGTACTGTAACAAATTAGGGTTTTAAAAACACCGCCTATAAATTGAACCTTCTTACTACTTGCTGGGATGAAAATGGAGAAGATGGAATTATTTCTTGAGATGGGTGTAAGATGGAAATTAAAGTTTTATTATTAGATGGCAGGGAAGGAAATTGACGCTAAAGTTTATGGACGAAGCATAGTTTACCGTACATGAAAATTTCTGCGATTTATTTGTTATCGCCCTGGGAACATAGCATGTTATTAGTACTGCTCTCTTTCATCTATCTCAACTTTGTCTATTTCACTGGTATTCAAATGGCTGAAGCTGTCAAAATATTGGACGGCAATTCCAATGGGTTGTTTACAAGAGTTTTGATCTCGGAAATGTCAACTCACATGTAGGTTCGTTCTCAGGCTCTGTAATACAGGTGAGTTCATTTCTCCGAATCACTACATCGGGTAAACTGCCTACCTACCTACCGCAAGTCCCAGCAGAGGACAAAATTAATAGCCGCTTCCATTAGTACTTCCACTTTCTAACTTGCTTCCCTTCTGTCCTGTTTTTTTTCGTCCAAGTTCGGACGGTAATCACGCAACGTCAACTTCGAGAAAAAGCCGATTTTTTTATGAATCGGTTTGCAAGTAGATTGCTTTTCTCATCCAAATCTCGCTGATTAAACGATTGCCTATTTTAGGTCTCCTTAAAGTAATCTTGCTTTAATCTGAAAAAGATTTTGGTTGTACTACTTGTTCGACGGGAGCAAGTAATTTACGCCTGCGGTGAGTATTTGGTCAGTGTGATTGCTGCTTAAATCAGAAATTGCATCGAAAGACACTTTAGCTACGGTCTGATTTAAGCAGCGCCTTCTGAAGACATTCCTTGAATTCGTGCATTCCCTGATCAAAAAAAACATGTTGTTTCAGCAGCAAAATCTTTAGATTTTTAAGTGCACAGATTTTAAAATACGGAAGTCGCAAAAACTTGCCAAGCGAAAAATATTGTAAGCCCCCTTGATGTCCGTCTCAAAAGAAAATAGACCACAGTTCTTTCAACAGTGAACTTTTTGCCAATTCAACCAGTGTCCCAAAAATGTAAACAGTTTCGTAACAGCAACTTCCTACGCCCGTAAAGGGACGGAGGTTAGTGCAAATGGTTGGAATAAACTGGTGTGAAACACGTCCCTCTTACTTGTGACGCCAGGATTGGGTAAGAACATCGAGGCGACACATATATGTAGTGCTGATGGCAATCATGTTGATAAATAATAACTCTACTTTTGCTAATGGACTGCTGAGCGATAATTATGAACCTAGTTTAAATTCTTTACCAGTGTCTGCACTGAGTTGAGGCATCCCGAAGGATTTCATAGGTTCATGCGCGCCAAGCCATGGCTACATTTACCCGTTTTATAGACCTTATCCTACCTAATTACAGTCAAAGTAGCTACGCTAGTTTCTGTAACGATCAAAAAACGATATCAAAGATTGCCATTATTCTGAGGAAACAGTCACAAGTTTCAAATGAAAGTTCGGACGCCCTATTTAGCTAGATAAGTTGAAAAGCTTTTTGCCACCGGAACTGAATCATTACAGTAATTAAAAATAGCACTTTATCAACATCTCAGAAATAATTTAATATCGGCTATGGCAAAGTTAGCATTTTCGATTCTTTGCACTTCTTATAATTATATAATATTTTTTTAAAAGTGAGCGACAATTACTAAAGAACGGCAAATAGCTAAATGTGGAATCGCAATGACAAAAAATGTCAAAATATTTGAAATACTTATTGAAATATGCATAAGCCTAAAGAAGAAACTTGTATTAAAGTTATGGCCAAAGTTCCGATTTGTGGTTACTTCAGCTGACTACATCAGACTAAGGCACAGTGTCCTGAGCTGTTCCTGGTGAAGGTGAGGTAAGAAACACCAGCATCGAACAATGTTTACCAACAGCCATCGGGACAGTCAGGAGTCCAAAGGTATGGCTGGATGGTCGTGCCACCAAGGCGATGGTAGAAATCGGGCGACATAGTCAAGTTTTACCGTCATTAAATTTTATTCCGCTACAGAGAACACATTTTGTGCATCTCCATTAACTTTGATCTAAACGAGAGGTAGCAAACTGTTAAATTAGACTGCAATAACCATGCTCCACTTTATTGATACATCTCCGTCGACACGTGATGTTCCGCTTTTGTTGGGTTATTTCGACTTATTTCTATTTTAGAATTGAATATAAAAGCATTGGATGAGAAAGATGTGGTATGCTAATTACGGACACACGTGTTTCCCCAACATGCAAAACAACTGGTTTTTATTAGTCAGGGCTAATGGCTATAGCTATAGTTATTAAAATGTGGGGCACTGTGCCATAAATTGCAAAGACGTCTTTGGAATGAGGGTCTACAACTACGAGGACTTGGAATCCGTCCACTTCTGTTTGCATCTTCATCCTCGCGCGCGTATGTGCCTCAATTGCGCGCTGCTGCACTTTCCTTTGTTCGGTGACTAAGGCATCCAAACAATTGAAACAGACATCGCACCGACTGCCGTGTTCATCGTTCCTTTTTTTAACGAAGCATAAGCCCGGTGCTCCCCCTCAGTGCAGAATCATCTAGGAACAAGGATTTTTTCAGACATGTACTGCAGCAGTAGACAAAGGGAAACTAAGGAGAAAAAGGAAAGCGATACCAAATTCGATGGGAAAGAGGTGGTCAGGGTCTGGTTCTTTCTGGCCAACTTTCAAACAGGAAACTCCGCTCTTTCTATGGCAACGCCCTAAAAAAGATAGGGGCAGACGTTTGACAGCGGCTATACAATCAGTTGGACGGGTCGAGAACAGTGCGTTTGCGTGCAAGAACCATCCGAGAGCGTGGTGGGTCCCACCAACTATTAATGGCATAAATTGATATAATCTTTTAGTTCCAGGGAAATCCTTTATTATTGCTCTTTTGATGTTTAATGAGCTACTTAAGATCCTTAAATTCCTCCAAATTCATTTCTCGCGGGCGATCATGGGCGATTCTTGCAGTCATTTCCTGTTGGTCAATTATTCTTACAAGTAAAATTTCCCCAATGTGATTATAATACTAATTCTTCGTTCCTTCCGAGAAGTAGTAAAAATATAGAACTTGCACTTATATATTTATTGAAAACTGGAGAAGACGAAACTTTATTTTATGGATGTTGATACAAATAAAACGCTAAGTTTATGACTGTCAGTACTCAAAACCAAGGCTGACTTTTGTTTTGATAAAACCAGAAGTTATCAATATCATTCATTTGATCAAAATTCAATTTTTTTTCTCCTCAAGCTGCACCAAAAAAAATTACAAGGAGTGAACGTACCACCTCTGCCTATTTGAGCGATGCATATTTCAGGAGATCTAAACTTTGGTAAAGTTTAGCTATGATAGAGATTTATTTAAGCACTTATTTTTTCCGACATTTCTAAAGCTCATCTGGTAATTTATTTTTAATGTAATGTGACAAGGTGCGTTTCGATTAATTAACTGTGATTCCAAAATGGCAAAAAATTTTCTTTAAATCGCTTTGGATGCTGGACGAATTGTTTCGTAACTATGACTGAGCTGCGAACTTATATCTGCGTAAAACCGTAATTTGCAGTTTACTAAATAAATTTATGGGGACTGTTTATTATGCAACCTTCAAAAATGTTTCAGAATTACTACGCTTGAGTTTTACTAACAGTGGCAGGGTGCAGTACTCCTCGTATCACAAAAAAGGAGTCTTTATCTTGCCATCGTTGTTATAAAATACTGAGACACTTACTGCGTTTCATTTGCACAAAATTTCGCTCATTGCAAAGGTGCTGGAGTCGCTGCCTTTAAAAGATCTGCAGCAACCTTTACCCTATCATATGGTGACAGGACCTCGCAATAGCCACACAAATCACCTCAAAGTCATGATGGACTTTTCGACAAATATAAACATCAACGATAGAACATGTGTGAGAGAAATAGAAAAGTGACCGTATGTGATGGCATTGTTTTGAGCAACTGCGATCATCGACACTCCTGTTGCCTGGTTGAAAGTGGTTAAGCATACAACTAATCGTACTCTCTAAAATGTCTTTAGGGCAGAATAAATACATTAAATTTTTGATAAGTGTGCGAAAATTGATTTGCTTGCACAAGTTTTTAGCCTTCCAGGTGCTAATACCTGTTATGGCTATCAAATCATTCTCTATGGGTTAGAATTGTTTACACGCAATCATTCGGGTACTTTGAACGCCGAAGATTTTTGTCTTCATTCATGGTATACGCAAATACTTAGAGTTGCAAAATTTGCCTTCACACTTATGTCTTTGATAATTTCACAAAATATTTACGCATAGTGGTGGGTGCTCTGACTTCCTACTTTTACTTCAAACCAAACAGAGGCTAATCAAAGTGGTGCTCTTATCTTCGCAATTTAGCCTACGCACTTATTATTTATATCATTGGAAGTCAGTTTTAAAGGGTAATTTGACATTATAAAACCGATATTTCTATGCAATATGAGTTTTGTATAAATTCTGCCTTGAGCAACCAAATCCATATCCATTTACCAATTCAGCTCGGACTGCGGCATTCTGTGTTTATTTAGGGCTGCTATACAATCGTCCATCACAACGAGGTAATCGCGTTTATTCAAATTAGCCAATTTTATTTGCATTTTTCCTATTGCTTTATTAAATACCTCTCTTCCTTTCCCGTTACAAACAGAAACGCCTAAGATACCTACTAATTGATGCCACCGTGTTTCAATGGTGGGTTCGACTCCTCCTGGTTGCATTCTTTGCTAAAAATATCATGGAATCTTGTCTTCGTTGTACGCCAAAGAACAGACCTCGGCATTGAATGCAAAGGCGAAAACTCCAATTTCGTAATTTCCTCACATCCCCATAATTGTTGCTACAAGTGATTAGCGTGTCAAATCAAAATATATTAATTATTTTACAAAATGCACATAAAAGTTCCACCTATAATACACAAGTGTTTCAATTTATCTCTTGAGGACTTCACTGACTTCTGGTTTTAATTTTACTGCTGAGGTAATTCGTAGGGCGGAACCGAGGGAGTCCACGTGCGAGGATGTGAGCCTCCCTAATGCATCGAGCTCGCCTTAAACATTTAACAAGACTATGAGCAACAAATCAGAATAACGACAAATATTTTCAAGCTCTTTTACACACAATTAAGGCTATAGTAAAATAAAAAAAACAAATCATTAAATATAGATGTGTCGGAGCGGATTGGCAATGGAAATAAATTAAAACGAACGCAAAGGATTAACAGGACAACTACATAATTAATGCGCTCAGGTAGCTACATCCTAAGACAGTGGCTCGATAAAAATTTTCTTGAGTCAAGTGCCAACGGCAATTCATGCCTGTTGCCATGATTCGTACTGTACCATTTATCTCTCGCATCATTATCACAAAATTTCCATGATAGCAAACCATTCCCCACATCCTTTTTAGATCACCAGGCCAATCTCATAGGGTAAAGTGATATCTGCATAACAAATAAATAGTCAAATTCCCGAATGGACGCACGTATGCGCGTCAAACCTCCCGAAGCGGGCCATGTGTTGACAGGACGAGGATGATTTCATTGTTAAGCTACTTTAGACGTAGCCAAGTCAGCGTAAAAGAAGTTTGCATTATGTTTGGTTTGAGAAATTCTTATTTTATACGGGAATTACGCTGGACTTCATGGTGGCTAGGTATGGATCCAAAAAGAAAAAAATCATAAAGCTTAGGTTTATCACACGATTGGTTCACGAGCATAGTAATGTGAACAATAAAAATATTGTGAATCTAGCTAACGGAAGCGAGAAGTTTCAGATTTATGGCAGGCTCGGGCAGCAAATCGTATAAAGATAGAGTACCTTGACACAATGGGCTGTTGTAGACAACCCGACTGATAATGAAATGCCGATTCTTAGGGAGACATAATGAGCCCAAATGCAGCATCGAATATGCGAACTAAGCGCATTGTCCCTCATTAAACTTTGCGTGAATGTCAAGCTACCCAGACGCATGACGTATTCTACTGAGAGGCTTTGAGAAATGCAATTAGCTATTTAATCCATTGGAGAGACGGAAGAGTTTCTAAACTTAAAGAGCACTTCTATGTAAGCCAGAATTAGGGCTAACAGATATTTTTTTCTGTGCTTATGTAGAACTGTCGAGCGTCACGAGGGCAACTGTCGACAGGATGGAGGCACCCTGGTTGCTAGGCTAACAATGTCCACTCTGAGTCAGCACTTCATTAGCCGTCGCTGAAATGAGTTTTTTAAGAAAAAACGGATCAGTCTAACATACACACCTTGTAGTTTTTATTGATGCTACAAAATTGCAATGAAAGCGTTCGACAAATCGGCCACCTGTCAAATAAATAGAGGTTGTATAATAAATTTTACACTGGTACCGAGTTTATCATCACTGGGCGGGAAGCCATATTTTACTCGGATAGGTGAGGAATAAAATATATGATATTTTGATGGCTGAAAATCTCAAGACATCTCATTGTAAAAAAGACATCTATAAGTTTTAGTTTAAACGAACTGACACAAAAGCGTAGCTTTTTAAGCAAATTTATGGGTCTGATATGTTTACCAAAGGTGAATACTTACAATCAAGCACCTTTGGTTACACTCAAGACCGTTCAAGGCGAGTCTCTATGAAAAGAATGAAAATTTTTAGGTAATAGCCATCTAAATATTTCGGATAATCAAAGCATTTTACTTTCTTCGATGGCCAAGTAATGTGGATGCTTGATTAAATTCTAGGAGTAATTCAGTGCAAAGCATGAGCCCAAAACTAGGTTTTCTATTTAGGGGAATTGCTTTAGAGCATTACACTTAACGAAGACTCAAAGTATTCATCTTCCGTGCACTTACTAGTGGACAAACGCAGAAGAATAAAGCGAGGACCATTGGATCAGCGACGGTTAGTAATAGTGAGACTTGTGGGAAATCGGCGCTTTATCACTTACCGAAAACCGACCCCAAAGCTGGTCAGACGCAGTGGTGTTGAATCAGGATAGCGCTGTGCTGCAGGGAACTAGCTGTGGAAGGAATTAGGACACTAAAAAGCTCCCATTCATAAATTAGGGAATGCATTCGCCTAGTCTCCCATAGAGATATGCGGGGAGGGAGGGTGAGAGAAACACAGGAGAGGAAAAAGTGGGTTATTTCTGTCCCCCTAATAGGCCCTGGCATGCATCGCGGGCAGTCTGCGAACGGGCGCGCAAAATGTCGTCCACTTTTTCTTATGCGGCCCCTTATTTGAAAATAGAATTTCAGTGGGTGGTTGGTAGAATCTGGCTCATCCAACAACACGCAACAAAAAAGTGAAGTGGAATTAAAAACATGCAAGAGAGCTGCAATCGATTTGGGATTACATCCCTCAATATTCTACTACGCAACTTTATGAGAGATTTTGCCTAGCATTACCGAGAAAATACGATCAAGTGTGAATGAATGGGGAATTCTGTGACTCTAGCTCTGGTCTTGTCTTTCATTGAACTGTAATAAGCTGCTTTTTTGTCCAACTTTTGGAATAGTAACGAAGGTACTTAATGTGCTCCATCAATGTGCCTTCCCTAGACGGACTATACTCAAGCCCCATTCTATGTTAAATGTGTGGATTCTGTCCGAGTATTGGCTTATTTTGTCTTCTTTCTTTCGACAAGGGAAGGCAAGCCCAGCCTTATAGAACTTATCACAATTCTAACTGCTGTAAAATAACCCTTAGCTGAGCGGAGGAAGTGCATACGCTAGAGATGGGAGGGTCGGTAACGATCACCAGCAGAAGGATTGAAAATGCTGCCCTTTTTTCCTTAAGAAAAATAAAAATGTTAGTAACTGAGGCAACATTAGTCATGATACATGTGCAACGTTGCGTCTCAGAGTCGCCTACAGCGCCTGAATAAAGATACCTGCTGGGCAGCACCGATATGAAATCTACGTGACACAGAGGAACTGATTCGAATCTTGTTCTTATGAAACTATATTCCATCTTAGCCTTTGCCATATGACTGCTTTTGGACCGATGTTCCTACGACTAGTAATGCGTAAGTGCGACTACTAGCACACCCCTCTGTCCCCCAGTACGGTTCTTACTATAGAACATTACAAGTCCATTTTAGTTGCCAATAGGCATCATTGACGATGAGTTTGGCTAGTGGGAGTTCCCTTAGAGCATTAACCACTTTGCGATGGCTAACTCAGGAGTCCGATCAAGGGAAGTGTCGAGGACAATGATAAAAGGTGAGAGGTCGTATAATACATTGTGTTAATCCCGGTTTTAATAAAGAGCCCAATTGGGTACATGACCGTTGCAACTTCACCGGGTGGACTGGCCTCCAAGCCATATCGTTAGGCCCAAGTCCTTCTACGCGTCGAATACATACATATTCTGCTCGTAAACTATATTTTAAAATCTTTTAGGAGATCCCCCGGAAGCATAATGTGGTCCTCAAAAGAGACAAAAACGCGCTTTAATATAGCCTGTTTTATTTATACGTTTAATAGTGTTTCGGAGATTAGTTAACAACTTTGAAACTATAAACCGGTTCCAGAATGAGGCGAAGCTGTTTGCTTGGTGCCAATGGAGCTGGTGGTCAGCAGTCAGATTCAATGTCTCAAAGTAATTAATCTCTCCCATTTGTTTGTAGTCGGCCATGCTTGTGGAATTTTAGGCTAAATTTACCTTTTACGGCAAGAACAAATTTCAACTTGCCTAATATATTTGAGGATTTATAATAAATGCTTAGAAAATGTTCCAAAGTACTACAAAAGAGATTAGGTAAGTATTATGTGCTGAATAACTGGAATTTTAGCTTACATGAGTTTCTTGTCTGTAAATTAATCTGTTTGCTTGCCAAGAAATATTGCCGCAGATAAGTCAACCTCTGACTTCTAAAATCAACAGATAAATTCATGGTGGAGCATAAACTAACTGTGTGAACCAAAAGAACAACGCTTGCCCAGTTGCTTAATCTTTAGCACTGTTTCTCCTGCCTATCTAGTCGGAAACTACCAATTGCATTACCTGGCCTATCTAAAGATGCCCTTTAAGTGCGAAGTCTTTGGTGAACTATAACTGAAGCAGGGAAGAGTTTTAGAGCCCAAACTCCCTTTAACCTGCATTGGTTCTCCTGAACCCTCGCAAATAAGCATGCGCCATTCATTCGGAAAGTTGGGAGGTTAGAGACGAAGAGCTAAACGAGGTGCATGCTCAGTAATAGCATTTGATCCCTCGGCTTAATTAAAACTTGAACTGATTTTTATCATTCAAGACGGTTACTGTTAGGCGCATGAGTTGCGTAATCGGTTTGATTGCATAAAGTAACTAGAAATTACCTAAAAATGCTAAGAATATGACTATTGCTACTAATTGTTGCTTGATTAGAATGAGCTACTGGGTAGATCTGCTTCTTCCATAAAAGGCGAATCAACAAGCTCTGAGATGAGTTACGCAGAGTCAATCATTCGGCATTGATTGAGAAAGGAACAAGACCGTTTCCATCTCCTTAATGGGACCTCGCGTGCATCAGAGACAAGAGGATAGTTTCCAAAAGGCTACAGTAGGACATTTAGCTCCCTGCTTTGCTGTAAATTATGCGGCCCTCCGCAGCCCATAGCCGCAATCTTCAAAAGAGCGCATGCACGTGTTTTAGGTTCCCCAAAAGTCTACCTATATTTGTTTACCAGGCATACAATGAACAGAATCGTAAATTTACGGACTAAGTAGGTATTCATGACATGTAGAGAGAAGCAGAACTCTGCCTTTTTATAAATGAAACAAGACAGCTTTGATAGAAGGAACAATTCTGGGCATATTTTAGTGCAAATTCGGGATGATGCTTTGGTACAGCTATGACTTGCAAACAGTTCGTTTTGCCATTCAGCTGACGCTTTAATACCCGAGTGCCAAACAGCCCTTACGGTTTGCCAATGAATGGGCCCGAACTTCCTTTTTGGAGGCTTCATAAATATGGTGCGTTTAGCAGTTATGTTTCTTCAAAACTGGATTAATCAAATGGGATTGGAAAATCTTTGTCAGTATTCCAAAACAATTTTGCAAAATCAAATGACATAGGATGTGAATGTTAGATTTAAGTGGTTGAGCTTGTGCATCAATTTGTCGTATATTATCTCCAAAATACACTGAAACTTTTCAGCTTGAATGAATGCATCTTTAAACATGGGGTATCGAAATCTTAGGCTATAAAAGCAAGGGACAGTATTTTAAATTAAACGCTTTTAGTCGAGAAGTTAGACGGCAATATGATAGTTGAAACCCTTGTTCTCCTTAGATTCCCCTGTTTTTACTAGATATGGCAAAAAAGTGGAACCATTTCAGGGAGGAAGCGGCTGAGATTAGGTGGGATTATGAAGTTCGTGATTTAGTGAGTTTCTCTGCAAGAGGTTGGCCGAATATCCGACAACGAAGAGGCAAAATTTATGCATATACAGTTTAATGAAGGCAAAACTCGATGAGAGGACGCTGATTTGAAGGTCCACTAACCTGTTGAATGAGCAAATGCGAATCAGAGCCGCTTAATACAGCACTTGAAATTGATCATGGACGGTTCCATACACTTCGTTAGGAAGTGGATGGAGGCTACACGCGAGAGGAGGTTCAACAAACAGATGGATAAATGAGGCCTAAAACTACCTTTTAGCCACTTGGATGGACAGCAGTTGCATACCCTGACAATGGCATAAAGTTATATTCTTATAGGAGAGCTCTTCCTTAATGGTGCGCTCTGCAAGATGAGTTGCCAAACTCATTTTAATTGATAAGGTTGATGGTTACCATGATTACTCGATCGAGAAGTTATGAAATTAAAGAGCAATTTTTTGCTTATGCACTATAACTTCTTAAGCATGAAAGCCTTAGATCCTGGGTTTTTTCTCCTGAGGGTGTGTATGTCTGAGTTTAAATGCACTAGTTTCACATTTCATAAGTTAAACGTCCTGAAGTGGGCATCGCTTTAAAAAGTGCATCGGTGCCGTGCGTTTCGCGAGATTGTAACCTCGGAAACGGAGTTAATTGAACTACTTTAAAGCTAGAAGCATGTAATTTGGATTGATGAAGCACTTCGAAGAGAGAATTTAAGGGCATCCAAACAACGACCTGGTTAGCTGGCATTTTTGGATGATTAAAGTTATCACGATAAAATCACGCTGAAAGGAATGATTTGGATTATTCCTGCAAATCGTTCGTCACATGGATTGTAGGCCAGGTATAATGCACACCAGCCCATTTGCATAGGTATGAATTTAATGCTAAAAGATTTGTCTAGCTTCTCATTGCTATCAATTATTCATGTCAATCTCCTCTGTACATAAATGCACCGTTCGACGCGATCTTTACTGCTTTCTTACTACGCTAAATCGCCTAAATATAGTTAGTTGCTTTATATTTGGTGTAAATACCTTTTGAGTTCCCTTTAGTAACTGAGTTCAAAAGGTGCAGCAAACTTGACACAAATATGATCAAAAGCAACTTAATTGTTTATACATAAAACGAGTGAAAGTTACTTTGAACAAACACATAAACAATTTTCTTACATGAAATTTATTCCTAACCTTCAGATGCACAACACGGCTTCAGGGTTTATAATATCCAAGTAAACTAACTGTTTCGTACTTTGCTGACATGGAATGTCACCAAAAAGCGGTGCAACTTTAAGCTCTAAAAAGGCAGTTTTTGGCTGTACCACCTCAAGACTACAAAAGCTTCTCATCGCTCGCGTTCATTGCGCTGCAGAGAAAGAGGATAAGTGGACAGGAGAAAACCAATTTGGCAATCAGGGCGGACTTTGTATATAAAACTGTCAAATTTTATGTCGACTTCCAGACCTATGTCGAGTTAAAAAGGGTACACTTTTTCGATAAATACTTCCAAATGTATATGACCTTTGCATATAATGCGAGCCATAATGGTCCGATGGAATAAGCAAAATTAGTATTTGTTAATACATAATGCCTAAATAGTCGCCCCATTTCCTGGGTACGGCAACACCCTGCAAAACCAAAGATTAGAAATCGAATCAGAATCAGATTTTTTCCCAATTATTCCCGAGAATAAAACTGTTGTACTCGCTTCAAAAACAGCTCCCATTCCTGACTGACTCATCATCGGGAAAGTACAATGAATACGTCTCTTTTCCACCTGATTAATCACGAGCCGCTGATATGGGCTGTTGTTGCCTCCTCGTAGGGTATCACGGATTACCTACGCTCTTACAGTTTACCGGTGATCAACACATGGTCAGCACCCAAAGGTGAGGTGTAGTTCAATTTAAATGCGCAATTTTACAGCCGTAAGATGACCTGTGTTTCAAGCCCTGGTGACCTGCTGAGGTCAAAAGTGGTTGGCTTGTACAATTGCTTTTCGAGTGTCCGTGAGATTCTTTATTGCAATTACCTACATTTGATCATCGTGAAGCAGTCCAAGGGGCTTGTGTCATTCCAAGAGGCTAACCTGTGCGTTGAACTAGTTCCAGCGTTATTCTTAATTTCACCATTAAATGCTATATAGATTCGACTCGAGGTAAATACGAAAGGATTTTCCATTTCCTAGAAAGTATAAGAAAGAATTCACAAAATCTCGATTACTGAATATTCATTTTAAGCTGTTATGAATCTCACGCATTATACACCACTGACCACGCACCGTTCATTACCTGAGGAAATGCTGGTTTATTTAAAAGTATTCACAAGTATCAAATAGTTTTTTTAGTCGCAGACAGATTTGCAAAAAACTCGTGCGTTGAAATAATCAACATTGTAAATTACGAGTCCATCCCCTGATGAACCAAGAACTTGAGATCACCTACTTATGTAAAGTTATTCCTCATAGTCAAAAAACCTTCCTCTGACCACCTTTGCTTTCACCTCATTCCTATTTTCCAGTCATTTACTCTATCTCATATGTAATCACTTGGTAATCTACTGCCAATTAATGGCAACAAGCACCACTTGGCGAAACATCGTCAGAGGCATGCGGGGAGAAAGGACGAGCCAGTGTTTCACCCTCAATCATCCTGATTGAAGTGCCTTTCCTAAGTGAGTTTTGCACTACGGGCGTATGAGGTCTAGTATTGTGTTATGAGAGTAAGAATTTTTTCAAATGCCTGTAATGCTAACCGTAACTCTTTTGAATGCCCACCTCCAAGTTAAACCTGACGAATAGAGAAAACATGATCGAACTGTTTCAGGGATATGATGATGGATTAATGTGTTTGACACTTGTATGCGAACATTCTTTCAAATTTCCAAGCCTCATGTACATAGATATAATGATTTATACGCTTGTGTGCATGCAGGAGACATTAAAACCCTTTCAACCTCATTGTGAATCCTAACAGGTCCAATGTGACTTCGCTTGATACGAGCAATCTGAGTCTCGAAACGATGACATCCTATGGTACTAATAAATGTGTTGTGGAAGCGGTTTTTCCACATTTCTATTAATTTACACTAAATGCGCCTAGTAAAATGAAAAACCAAAAATTACTTAAAGTTTTCTTGCTTCCATGCAGGTTTTCATGAGACGGTAGGCGGAAAGTAATAACATCTGGGGAAGTAAAGTGAGTAAGTTTAAAAAAAGATTATTTGGGCTACACTTCACCTGGTCGCCAATGCACTGCAAAATACGAGAATGTGAAGTCAAGCGTGATTCACGATAAGGGGATATTTGATTGGCCACAGTCGGAAAAGTCTCATTGGCCACTCAACTAGGCCGGCGCCTTGCAACAATCTACACAATCTTTTCTGCTCATCTTAGATTATCAGCACGATCACGCATCAAATCGGATTCTACCATGGGAGGGGAATCCCGCGCTTTTAATGTCTAAGCTCATTCTTTATACATTATGTACATGTGCAGTAATTTGAGCATCATGATTCCAAACGCTCACCTATCACATAAATGACAAAACCCTGTTAAGCTAGTTCCCTTTGATCCTTTGTCTTATTGGCGTAGTTAACTAGATAGAAAAAAACCGCGGTCGAGAGAGGGCTTGCCCGCAAACCACAACTTTTGCCCTCCTTCAGCCAAGTGGTAGCAGTAGTGGTGATTTTTTACCTGAGCAAATGTCTGAGCCAAAAGTATACAACTTTTAAAGGTGCCATTCCATCTCACCTTTTTTTCAATCCAGTTTGATAAATGGATTCGGTAAAATTCACCATGACTCTAACTCTTGGTAGCTGTTTTGTTGAAAAAAAAGCCAGTTATTTCGCATTCGACGGCAAATTAGTTTTTGCTGAAGTGAATTTGTTTTAGATTTGGCAGTAAAATGTGGCAAAATAAGGTGGTTAGGGAGCAGAACCAGTGATAAGAGAACATGGTTGTGAACTCAGCTTTGTAATTTGATGATATAAATTTTATTTATTTTTCGTCTATTCGACACGTAGGTAGAACGCAATTATTGTAGCAAACTGGTCTGGTGTCTGCGCATTTAAAACTGAGGAGAGATATTAGAGTAATGAAAAGCAATATCAAATGATAAAACAAATAAGCAAAGCCTGATGATAACAATAGGCCTAGGTTACAATTATGCATGCCCCTTATAATTTATTAGTGCGCGGCGTTATAAAAACTCACATAAAAACGAACCACTGAATTCCTATATATTAAGTTGTTTGGTAAATAGAGCATCGTAAATGAAAATTCCACCTTCAGTAAAGCGAAAGCCAACCTCCCTCTTGTTAATCAAACAACCGCCATAGCAACTGGTAAGTACAGTAGAAGCTGCAAAAAATGCGTTTTGACAAATATTGCTTCAAAACTGTATGAAATGCCCAAGCTTAATTCTACTTTCCTCGATTCATTTCTGCTCACTCAAAGTTGGGTTTCCTTCATTATCCATTTGTCATTATCCGCAGTATTCAGGGTTGTTTCTTCGTTATTCCTTAGTTGTGGTTAAAATTTTTTTAAATCTCAACCTCCCGGTTTCTGGTTGTTTAAGTGACCCAGCGATAACCCTGCGTGCAATTTAATTACTTCTGTACTAAGCATACTTGTGGAATTTAACTTATGATCAGCGGATAGATGTTGCAGAAAACTGTCTCATTTTTCTACTTTGGACATCCCCATAGCCAGCGTCATTCACAACGAAAATGTTGAATAGCAAAGACGTTTTGATGGTCTTACATTAAAAAAAAATCAAAATGTTGAAATAAAATGGCACAAATGAAGTCTGAACCTGCAAGTTTAAATTCCATTTAACACTGTTAATGTGAAAACAGGAGGAAATTCAAAATTTGTTGTGCGGATGCAACCTGAAGGCCTGCTAAATTGCAAAAGTAATGCAGTCCGTTCGCGAATTCTAGGAACATCCCTTTTGACTGTGCTGAACTGGGTGGTGCAATTAATTCTACCAACCGCAATTCAGCACTGGGTGAGGATTAATTGTTTTGAGGGGTCAACATTGCAGGCCAAGTTGGTGGACACTTTACCAAATGCTAAAAAAGTTAACTCGAACTGATCAAATATCTGGTACTAAAGTCTATCATAAGCTCGTCAGAGTGAATGAGTTAACATTCAAATTAAATTTACCGGAAAAAGGAGTGGGTAAAATATGATTTGGCCAAAGGATATTAGAAGGAGTGCCAATTAGAGGTTTTGTGAACATGTCAATTGCGTGAATGTGGCGCTTGCTGACCCGTCTCAGGAGGTAGAATGGAACAAGCGTATTTAAAGCATTCCTATTTGTAAAAATAATTGTTTCCAGGGCGGCAATGTTCTAAAATCATGATAAGTTGTAGCCACCTGTGAAATTCATTTTGACAACTTTTCCCCGAGTTCAATTCGAGCTACGGATAGTTGACTGGTTTTTACTGACATTATAGGTATCTATTGTTCGCCAAGCACGTAATCATCCTGGTCCAGCATATTTTAATGTTTTCTTAAATGTGTATTTACGGAAGAAGAAAATTCTTATTTTATTTGATTTGTTTATCAAAACATTTGATACTACTTATTGGATTCTACATTCCTCCCTCCTATTTAACCAAAATGTTATAACTGACTCTTTTAATCCAAAAGTAACAACGGAACAATTTGTTATACCTCTTTGGGCCTCCTTGAAGTCGTAGGAAGCCGAAGTGCTGTGAAAGTACGTATGCCACCAGCAGGCAGAACGGCCGAGGAGTTACTGGCATGATCCGATAGCCACACTGAGGAGCGGTGGTGCAAGCTACGGCAACTAAAGTGCCAATTTATTACGGTTTAAAAATACAATCTCAGCAAACTCTTATTGAGCCGGATTTAATAAGCTGACCATTCTAGTGGGCTGAAGAGGTTACGAAACTATTAAACAAGTTTGCCAAAACAATTAAATTGCTTTACATGGAAAATACCTGAAATGGAACAATTGACCGGATTTTATGCAACTGAGTGGAAAATTGTGCTTATTAAAGTAAGTAGTTTACCAAACGTTACACAATTACTTGGTCTTGACAATCGAATTTATAAGAGACCAGAACTGATGTATTTATTTTGTTTCACGACTACCGTGGCGCATCATTTTAAACGGGTCAGAGTACTTTTTAGCCGGCCAAAAATCCGTTTCATTTTATAAAGTAGTGTCTTAAAATGTGAATATTTTTGAAACATTTTTCAGCTAATTCTGTCAATGCTTCCACTTTCAGCGTTATTCTGCGTGATTAGATGCTACAAATTACAGCATTCCTGAGATAATTTTTATTTAGTCCTCCAACTGGACGACGTGGGAAAAGCTGTTTCGAAGATTTGTGCAGATTGTTACTTAATCTACCTTGACACTCCGATATGATATGGATGAATAACTAAAAGAGAATTGAAAAAGAATCTGGACTGCTCGCAGAAATAACTCTTTTTTTCTTTTCAGTCTCCACGATGACAACACTATGATAACATACCAGATGTGTTGTCAGGTCTAACAATCTTATCATCGGTTAGAGAAGTAAGTCAACGCACACTCTCGGAGCTGCTCGGTCCTAAGAGATCCAATAAAAAGCAGTCAAAGGGCTGTAAAATGAAGCTGGCAACTAAATGTTGTCTATTATCCTATAAAGCAAAAAAAGACTGCAGAGCCTTTTTGGTTGCAAATTAGCCTTGAGTCTAAAAACACTTGTATAACTTTAGTTAAGTTACAATACATTTGGGTGCATTTTTGCATACAAACAAACTCATTCAAGGTAGAGCAACTTCACCTACCATGTCAAGTTCACGTATGGTAGATGCATTTTTCTGTCCCAAAAAGGTCCCACATTGATGCGAAGTGGATAGGCTCAACCAATTTTAACCTCACTGACTTCCGCCAGAAAATCCCGCGCCACAATGAAAAAAAAAGAGGTGCTTCAGTACTTAACTCACACAATTTCGCAGCGAAAAATGCCGCCACTATTAGCTTTTCTGCAAATTTAACAGAAACACATCGCTTAGTGTATAATATTTCTGGAGAAAAGGTACGATGAATGAAGCACTTAGTGGTGAAATGCTTTAAGGCGTATCTCCCACTGATTATGTAATCTCATGTCAAAGCTTTTGGTAGGCTTTGAAAAAGGCAAGCGAATTTTATTTCCCTTTAACCATAATTATTTCAAACATTTTGGGAGTAAATGCGTAATCAAGGTTTGCAATACTGAAATGGAGTAAGCAAAGAAACATGAACATGGGGAATGTTTCGTTTATTGCTCCATCATCTACAAATGTGCTTCACTCGGAAATGGCATCCACGGAATGCATATCCTAGCTCATAAAACCTTTGGTATTTTTTTTTAAAACGTTTGTCACTGAGCTTAACTTTTATTTGACCCCATTGAATGTTGAAGAAACGGGATGCGTCACGGAAAGAGGGCTTACCGACCATCTTTTACCTCTTACTAAGCTGCCCCAATTAATAGAAGCACCTCGTCCATACACAAACCATAAATTGTCCGCATCTTTGGTTAAAATCACAACGCTCACGCAAAGGAGACATTAGGAGGAAAGGAGACCAGAGGGTTGACAAGTGGAAGGTGGGGGGTGGGTGGATGTTGATGATTCATTAGCTGCGGGGGGAGCGAACCCTTCCCTCCTCCCCCTTCTCCGCTACTCTTGCAACACCGCCTTCAAACATCGTCTTTCCGGCAAAAAGTTAGCTAATTGTCAGGTCATACGCCATTCGAAGTGCTCTTTCAAATGCCCATCTTTTCCGTTATTCTATCCCAGAGCGCAGCAAATGCTTTAGCGTCTAGCATCGCCTCTTCCGCTGTGCAATTAGTTTTTCCGTCGAAGGGACCAGCTGAAGCTAAGTGCATTGGAAGCAATACGGCCATGGCCAATACTTGCCACTGTTTTCTAAATCGCTAGCAGAAAAATGCCCTGACCCGAATCTGGACATGACCATTGAGTTAACAATGATTGGGCTCTACGCTTTGTGTGCGAAATTTAAAATTTAAACCAAATATTCCGAAGTTATGGTTATTTCTGGAGGCGATTTGGGACATTTCTATAAATTAATAAAGGGAATCAAAAATACGATTGATTAAATACCCAGCCTTAGTATTATAATAAATCATTAAAAGTGCAATAAACTTTGAAATAGGGTCTAAAAGAGCACAGGCAGTTGTAAATTAATTAAGGCAATGAGCGGATTGCGGTAGCATTTTCACCTGAAAAATCTAACGGACTCAGCAAATACAGAATCACTGCTACTTTTTATCGTGACACAGAAGTCGCTTGCGGAAGTCGGCAGGCATAAAAACGGTTGAGGCTGTCCATTTTGCATCAAACTGCAGTTTTTGTAGGGAAAAAAATGCTCATTATAGAGGGAAAGATGTGTTGTGGAGGCGACAAATTTAAATTAGAGTGCAATTATATCAATATGAATTGGATGTACTAATTTTAAAATGTTTCCATCAATGAAAATGCGGTCATGAAGACGGTGTTTAATCTTGCGCTTCTTATTGGAACTCCTGCTTTACAGTCTCCTCGAGCTTTCCCGGCATTCCTTGCCTATCCATTTTTTACTTCAAAATGTGAACTTATGACATTAACGTATTCGATGCACGCACTGATTATTTTTCAGGTAACTGGAAAGTTCGCGCCCACTTATACCGGTAAATCTCTTATAAGGTACTCGGAAAATTAAGTTGTGTGTAATCTCCCATCCTAAAGAATTGCTAAACGAAGTTCGGGATTCTTAGGCGAGAATTATTTGCTACTTATTTGGCAACGACTTCGCATAATAGTGTGCTAATGTGAGGTGTGTCGTGTAAATTTCGGGTTAAAATTTGTGTAATTAAACCTTGTGTAGCGTCCCGAGGTCTATCTGAAGAAGAAAAAAGCGCATAACAATGAAGCCAGATACATGTGTTTTCAACCTGAAGAAGGGGATGAAATTGCTGGCACCCTTCGGAGCCCATCCCCCTCCCTGGCTGAAGAAACAATCGTGGAGTGCCAAATCTACCCCTTTATCAAAGCCAAGAATACAACAACCAAATACTTACATAAGTCCTTTTATCTTTTAGGTGTCTTCTCCTTGGTTGACCTGCCGTGTCAGCTACCACAATGAAATCGACGCTGTAAGGGAACACCTACAGATCAAATATCCGTGCAACAAGGGGGACAATTGACTGCACCGAAGCTGCCTCGTCTTGCCCACTCAACTAGATCTGTAGTTCTGTCCTATGTGGGAACTGGTATCGGGCGAGAGGAAAAATTTACTGTCCATCACGCGTGTACACCGTTAGTCATAGAAAGTTTTGCCTAAAAGCAGTCATAATAAAGAACAGAGTTTAGGATAGTTGCGTGGGGATAAGGTCTTGCATAATTTTTTCTCCTTGTCATTTTTTAAATTCAGTGCTGCCCGGCTATATCTACTTGGATTTTATCCAGCTGGAAGAGAGGTAAGAGTGGTATCTGGTGTACACATAATTGACATCCTCGTGCTGGTTTCGTAGACAGCTTCATAACAAAACATTTCCAGATGGTTCAGGATTAGTGTTGCTTCTGTTCTCAACAGCAGACCACGGAACCAAATTAGCTGCAGGAAGTTTACGGCATTATCTACCTATCTGTTGGGGAGTCTTAGCAGATTCTTACTAGCATATCATATGGCCTTCTGCGTCACATTATGGTTTAGCATTCAATAATGGAGTGCTTGGCCCTTCGGATGGGGCTTTCCTTCCAGTGAAATCAGTGTAGCGCCTCAAATCCCTCCTCAATAAGAAGGAAGGCAGAATGTGTAGTAGTGGTAAAAAGGTCTGGGCGACTACTGTTACGCCCTTTAGACCATACCGTCCGGTGGAAGTACAGCAGTAGTACACTTCAATTAGCCGCGAAACCGAAACAGGGAATTAAACAACTCACTAAAGTACTACACCTCATTAACCTAACCATTTGGAAGCTAAGTTATTCTTGCTCCAATAACATTTCCATTTATCAAAATAACTTCGATGTTATTGCCACTAAGCCTGTGGTACCTCGGATGCAGTGACAGTTGCATGTATTCCGCAAACTCTGTTATGGAAGTGTGCAAAACTCTTTTTAGATAATTCAAAATTATGCTCTATTGCCTTGACATTTCAATGCAAATCTCGTATCTCACTGAATTTTCTTCCTGGTAAGCTTGAAGCCTAGTAAAGGCAAGTTTTGATATTAGAAACACTAATTCCGAAATGCCCTATGCATTCAAAACAATCAAATATTATAATGGAATGAGTGATTTTCAAATACGTTATTAAAAAGTTAGTAATATCAACAAATGTTAACTTCCACAATGAGCAGATAGTTGAAGGGATACAAATGAATAGGGGAAAATTAATTCTCGAGGGAAACCGCTAAAGCCAATGTGACTGCCTTAATAATGTACCCTTTGCGAGGGTAAAGTACAAAGAAAACTGAAGCATTTCCTTCAATGCAAAAATTTGTCTTAAAGCTTAATCAAGCTTAAGGCAATTTAAGGACTAGAGTACAGTGAGTTGCTCAAACAGTCGGTTCATTTTTCGATGCAATCGTGAGGCGTGCAAGGGCTACACTTTAATGATAAAGGATGACTTGCTGTTTTTTCAGTAAAGAGTCAAACTAGCTCCGAGCGCTAAGTACTCAGGGGGGTAAACATAAAACATGGCTTGCTCGTAGCTATTAGAGCATTTATGGCTCTTCCAAGAGCAAATTTACCTTATTCATGGTACCCCAACATGCGCCGTGAGGACTGGACTTCACAAAAATTTCCTTCAACTTCAAAAATATACTGCGCATATAATCTCGAGTTTTGTTTTACTATTATTTTTCGATTTTATAATATTTTGCACACTGTGGGTTTACCTTCGATGCCAGCAGACCCTTGCACATTCAGTAGTGGCACGCGAGCCTATTTAAGGCGCGGACCCGCCAAACGAGAGGCCTGATTATTTTCACAAAAACCCTCTTATTCCTTGTCACTGGTGTGCCGATAAATAGAAAAATGGAGAAAAGTACCATATTTAAACCAAAATATAGGGAAAGATTAAAACAATTATGCATGACTGTAGATCCTCAAGCTTCTCGCATTCCCCAACGAAAATACACTCGTGACTCACTACCATGTTCTATACAAGCAATAGTAGTTTCCCTTACTATTTATGAACTGTACTTTTGGATTTAAAATATCTTTAACTGCGCCATTTACCCAGCGGAATGTGACAGCCTTTTAGGATAATCTGAAGCTACATCTCGAAGCCATTTTAAGCCATTTCAGTAGGCCACGCTAATTTGTAATTTTTACCAAATTCTAGCCTTGTTTGGGAATTTTTGAAGGACATCAAGAGTGGAAAACGCTCAGGTTTAAATTAAATTTACTTATAGATTCGAGAACATTTTAAAAGTAATTAAACGGTGCAATCTAGGGGTAAAAGGGCATAAAAATTCACATTGCTTATTGAAAAGCCCACTTCTATGCACGATGTTTGGCGGTAGGTTGATGGGATAGAGTGAAGCTTTTTAGCTCCAACAACGAAGAATAAATAAAGCATTCAACAGAACTAATAATAAAAGAGCCAAGCAGACACAAATTGGTGGATAATGTGCAGGTAGATGCCTTGAATACAGTTTCCATTCGGATGAGACTAGAGGCACAGTTAAACACTTCGTAAATAAAATGCGTTTAAATTTGGTAATCCGTGGTTAGGAGGGGTTTTAAAAAATCCCATAGCGTCGTCTGTCTCAGTCAACTAGCTGTACAAATCTACTTATTAGTACTGCAGGAAGCGCTAAGATGCTCTTGCTCAGCTAATAAATGACAAACGTAGATAAATGTTTGCTGTGATTGCTCACCTCACTTGGGGAGAGTGTAATTTTTGGAATAATTTTTCTACTGCTTAGGCGATTCTCCACTATTTCCTTTATTTCATTGATTGGCTCCATGCTGTTGGTTGACAGGCGAAAAAGGTTTAACCAAGTCATTGTAGCTCAAATGATTGCCAATTGATGCTGGTGAAACACCTATATTTGCTGTGCAATAAATTAAAACAACAGAAGCCAAAATAGTAGGGTTCTCCGAGGGGAATAGACTTCAGTGCGGAAATCCAAAAAATCAACCGGTATTTCAATGGTTGATGCGGTGGAAGAGATGACGCCGATTTGCAATCTAGTTTCGCACTGTCAAATGAAATCGTGCTGACAGGGCATTAAATTTCCGCGTTGACCGCAAGGACACACTCAACCCACTCTGTTTGGCGCCGTGGCTGTCAACTCTACCGCAAAATTAAATCATCTGAGGGAAATCGGCACAAGTTTGATGAAATTACCAAAACTTTACCTTGCGTCTTGTATGCACTGGACACACTTCCATTTGTTGAAATTAACCATTTCTAATCACTTACAATATTATGGCTATTAATAAAAGCACTTTGTCGACAGAGTGAGGTTTGGGAGAGAAAGGTGGACAAAGTGAACTTCACCGTTTCAATGATTCGCCTGTGCAAGAAGTGGTGTAACAATTGAGCCCAAAGCTGCCCTTCCGTGCATTGTTAAATGAAGCGCATGATAAGGGAGTGGGTGGAAATAGGACCAGAACCCATTCGACGGTGGTTGCCGTCACTTCGCTGTGACAGGCATGACAGCTGTGCCTTGAGTTACACTGATGGTAATCCTCATTGACAATATAAAACGCCAATTGCTTTCATTGAGGGTAGTTTCGCTAATTTTTCTAAACCTACAAATTTTAAGAACAGCAATTTCCCATACCTAACACAGAAATGTTTAAAGGCAGCTGAGCAATTGCCCTTAAGACTATGGTCCGAAAACAACTGAAAAGTGGCATTTCGGCTATTTTTCCCATATGCTATCTACGTCACTCCTACGCTGACAGCTAAGCCTGTTAAATAGTTTATAACTCGACCAAGAGAAGTACATACCAAGAGTAAGTATTACCTCAAGAGTTCTGATTAGAATGATAGACAAGCGAAGCTAACGAATGTTTAGCAACGCGTCACTGATCAAGTCCCAGTCTATGTAATGCGCTAGAAAAAACCTGCTAACTATTCAGTTAATACGGTCTGACTCAACGCCAACTGGTGCGAAACTGGCGGCAGGAAAAACGAACACAAATTTGTACACAACTGGGTGTCGAAACCCTAAAATAAAATAGCAAATAAGCAGAACAAAGAACGAGCTATTCGTTTGTGCTATACTTCAGCAGCACCAATCTCACCAGCTGCTCCAGACGGAGATGCTACCAAATTGGTGACTTGCAGACAGACAAAACTCTCCTGACCATCTGAACTGCCGCCACTCTACTGTGTCATTAAAATTCAGACTTCGAAAGTACGTTGAGCTTACGATGGGCGCTCTCGCAAGGCATTTGGGTAGACCCTAGGGTGGGTTAACCAAGCACAAATTTAAGTCCCAATTCTACCCTTCGATGTGAAAAAAGGATTGGATCGAAAATTTTGATGTGCATTACGAAAACGAGGCGGCTGTGTTTGCATGGGTGAAATATACAGGAAGGAAAAAAGGAGGTGAGGTCACTGGGTCAGTGCTTTCAAAAGGAGGTCTACAATAGGAAGGACGGTGTGAAAGTAGCCTTTGCCATTCGACTGACAGAACGTCTTTAGATTAGTCAATCGATGCACGAAGCCTTCAGTCTTAAGAAGCACGCGGACCTGGAAGACAGAAAGCAGAAAAAGAACGTCTAACAATCAGACAATAATGCTACATATTTTTTTGGACATTAGTACTGAAAGCGAAGCAGAAAGTACTTAAATATAGAACTTAGAGATAAATACTGCCGTGCAACTAACTTCTCTTACAAAAAACAGCCTTTACAAATGCAATGAGGAACTCTAATTAACAGAATGTCGGCCGTTAGTGTAAAGCTACTCAATAAGGCGCCAGAAAGTTAGTAATGAAGCCTTCATTGAAAGTCACCCAGATGAATGTTGCACTTCAGCCTCCAAAAACTTCCTGATTGTTTTCACAAGAAAATGCACGCGAAGTTATCGGCTGGTGGCAGCGCTGTGCAGAAGCAATGTTTGCATATTTTAAAATACCCCTACCATCTCTTCATTGAAGCATTACATAGTTTCCACATTTGACCTGTACCAGACAGCCTTCCTTCAAACATGTACGCAGTTCGACTGGTTTTCTAAATAAATTTATTTAGATAAAACTACAGAATTTGTATTCGCTGTAAAAGTGAATTTGAGAATTCCACACTATCTCTCCACGCTCACAGCTAGGTGTCTATTCATTCAACGGAAGGCAATGACCTGAACTTTTGCAGCAAGATGCTATTGTGGTGCTAGGTAAAAGACGCCGCAACAATAGCGAAAGGAGAAAAGGAAGCACGCCTTTCACGGTACTCAGAGGAGCACAGTGTCCCAGAATCGTCGATGCGCAACTATTATCAACAAAATCTTCGCCTCAGTTGCTTCATTCGAGCAATTGAAATTTGAACCAGTGCCACTCAAACCTGTGTTAAACATAACCCCTTTACGGCACCGATGCCACCAGTAAAAGATTTTACCAAATTGTCACGAGAAAGCAAAGGTAAACAAGCGTTAACTGCTGTTATAACTCAGGACCACTGTGTCACTAATTGGACTGATGTGACATGAGTGTAATGAATAAAAATCGTGTCCTAATTGTGTTTACGCCAATCCTGCCCTAGTCACCACCCACCATTTTACCTCGCAGAGGTGAGCATTTTGGGCAATTAAAGTCAGATTGAAAATAATCCATCATTTATATTACCAGTCTAAGTTAATTTAAAATTCGTACAATTCTTCAAAAAAGCACTAAAGAAGCGTGGCATTTATTACAAATTATTTTCGGTAACACTAAATCTTTAGTACTCAGGTCACCAACAGAACACCCCATTTGAACTGAGTCTTCCTTGTGACTAAGAGCAACAAAGCTTCCTTTATCGAGTTTTACAAAATTTCGGATGGCCAAAGAAACCGCAAGATGAAGACAAATTTTTCCTCTTCTCAACCAGACTCAAGGCGAAATAGACGCACTTTTTCTGACTTAGACACGCGCCAGGCAGGCGCAAATTTTATTAACGGCCCAATTCTCCTCCCCAGCCTAGCCGCCAATTCATCCTTTCACCCGCTGGATAGCATGGGATGGATATGGATACAGAAAGGCAGGCTAACCTTGGTGCAATTGTAGGCAGCGTTGCTGAGTGCTGTCAGTGCCAGTGATAGGACCTCAACACTGTTCAATGAGGAGATGGTAGTGGGTTCCAGGGCATTAGCAAGAACTTCGACCACACCGCTACCTAAAAGAAGTGGAAGTGATACATAACTTCAAGAATTAACCGAAGGAAAACTCAGAAGAGGTCCGACAAATAATGGAATGAAAAGGGTAGATTTGGAAACACCGGCAAGGCAAATCAACTGAATATAGAATGCCACCAAATTGTGAGTGCAAACAAGTCGAAGGAGTTGACCAACTGTGATTTCCTAATAAACATTTATCGGAGGCAGGCCACAAAAAATTAAAAAATGTGTACTCATGTAGTCAAATCCAGTTTCAGACTGTTTATTAAAGCAATCCCCAAATCAGAAGTTAACTCAACGACAATAAGTAGACATGAGAGAAATTCATCCACACATTTATCATCCTTTATTGTCACTCCAACATGGACCACTTAACACAACCCCATTGAATTCAATCGACTTCGAAAGACAAGCAGATACGAGAATTTTCCTAGGCTTTTGGCGATCTCTAACAAATGACCGCCTCAATAGCACAACATTTAAGCCGTTTTAGATTTCTGCACGAGATTTACGCTAATAGCCTTCCAAGTGCCCCATAAAATAAGTTCAACCTTCAAATTTGTTATTAGCATTCCCGACACTGACTGATCCACACTTGCACAAGACAGTGGTAAAAAGTCAGCTTCACCGTTTAAACGTCTCGTATTTTCAAACGGGTCTTTCAAAAGGGCGGGACTTTCCGTGCGAAAGTGAACACGTCCCAATCTCATTTCAAACTACAAATCAGATAATTTCATTGGTTATTGAAGCAGTTGGAAGTTAGATACACATTTTGACCAGCTACGTTGAAGCGAAAACAACTGTCACATCCTCTAATTGGGACGTTTCTAAGAGCTTCACGAAGTAAAAATGTCACATTCATTAACTTATTTCAACACTAAACATTTGCATTTTAAAACATTTATACTGTAAAGACTGCACTAAAATAGAGCAAGCCACACTGCTACTTCTGCAGAGCAGCTAAGTTTTTTGTAAGTGCACGGAAGCTTGTCTAGTTGAGGCATTTTTAAAGAGATTTTTTTGCGGGCTTTTAGATCCTCGCATTAGTTGACAGAACGAAAATGATACACAATAACAGCCACGGAAGTTATTGGCTGGACGAAATGAATTCGGAACGTGCATCGCATATAAACCTTCAGTCGTCTTATTTTACACAGGATAATTTCGTTCAGCGTTTCCACGAGGAACAGGGAGTGAATACCTGGTTGAGGACCAAGAAATCTGAGATGCTTGATGATAGTTGGGTAGGGACCTATCTCACGTATTGCTTCAAATATGACCACATCTGTATCATCACAGACCCATTTACAGGCAACATAGAATTACACTTTGCTTTAGTGTTGCTGAAAGCAGTGTTTGTTTCGAAAAAGGGAGCTAGAATCTCATTTATGAAACGCGGCTAAAACAATCCTACAAAGGGAGTAATCTTAAAGGGTATAAGAGGTTATAAAAATAACTGATTCAGTGGCGCCTCTGCTAATCAAAATGGAAATCCTATTTGAGACAAACCTCGAAGAGAGTTCAGCTTCACGCTCCGCAGTGGCGACAAAAGCTCTGCAAGCAAGAAGTCAGGAGAGTGGAGCAAAGAGAAGCAACGCTAGTACAACTAACTCACGCTGGAAAAGTTGGTAGCGAGAGTGAGAGAAATTTGCGGCGGTGAAGAAAAAAAAACCTCTTGCGTTCAAAAACACCCCTCCCCAATTTTAACGATGCTAAACTAATTGCACCTCCACCCGGGCAAGCACTCATGCTACTAACATCCGGGTAGAGCACAATTTTGCTAAAATTTCTATCGCTAGAAAGTTTCTGCCTCCTCTTCCACGCCAATTATGCTAATTAAACATTTTGAACGTTTTAAAGAATGTAAGGATCGTCCCATACCATACTATGGTCGGTATTTTATACAGTAAACACCGAAATTAGCAGTTGTCAATGTCGAGTAACAAATGACGCCAAATTTTTGACCTAGAGGTAAGAGGATCATGATTTGTGATTTGGCTGTCTTGAATATTCTCTTTTATTACCTTCAACAAGACAGGGAAAAATAGGATTTTAGTCGATCATCTAGCCATGCTATCTATTTCACTGGTGAATTTACCAGAGCCCCGTTCCGAATTGCCAAAGTTAATTTACCAGAAGGTATGGTTTTAAGCAAATCGGACTGCATTCTTATCATCCCAGAGTTGATTTATGCTACAACTGAAATACATTTGAAGTGTCCCAAAAAGCTTATTTCTGCCTGAGGCTTCACCTTTGTGTATTTACGAAGGGAACTATCTAGGGAACATCATCCAGAGTGTATTTTTAAGTCCATCTTTTCTCCTCTGACGCACAAACTTCGCAGACCTCTTATGATGCTATTTACGGACTCTTTGTTCTTCAAAAAGGTCGAAACCTAATCCCTTTCATTCCTGTTATAAAGCCACCTTCCAAGCCCACTAGTTTCCCAGATAGGTGGACTACACATCATTATTGCAGTATTTACTAAATTTAATTCGCTATTTCGCTCCGTAGTAGCGTCTTCTGTTACATTTAGTCTGGAAACTGCATTGCTAAATTCCTTAAAGGCAATTTATATACAAAATATGAAATCTTGGGCCTTTAGGCTATAATATTCCCTGGCTACCTGTTGAAAGTATAGTGTAATTCTTGATGATATCATTTGAATGCTTCTGTGAGATCAGCAATGAAAGCTAGCAGCAGTCTCAGATTAAAAACGAACATTTAGGAAAAAACTATTGAGGTTTCACATTTAAAAAAAGCGCGCCTTATTCAACGGCAAGTAAAGGCTTAAAAGTTAGCGGCAGTGGTAGAAATATAACTTTTGAATCAAACAATACTAATGGAAAAAATCGTTTTCGAATAGTTAGGACCTACGAAAGGAAAGATAATGCATTTCTCCATATCCAATGGGTGAGTGACAAGGAAGCCAGCCTCCAGCACTCACTCTTTTTGTAGAGGTATGTTTTGAAGGTAGTGTTGCCACAGAAGTTTTGAAGGCCGACGAACGCTAAACGTCGAGCTTCCTCGTCGTGGCAGAACTTCACGTGATCCACCAGCACCTCCACTGCGCCTGCAGGAACAGTGCAAGGTCAAATTCACACAAACGCGTGCAGAGAGGGAAAAATCACATAAAAAGCTGGCGACGGGAAACGCATAAACCTTCACTGCAATGAAAACGGGAGAAAAAGGGGGATTTTCAACCCCTTCCACATTCTAAATACTTGAGTTAAATGTCACAAATGCCCCGTGGATGAAAGCTACTGGGAAGCGTCAGTCAGTTTATAGAAGCCAAGGCCACGGATTGATCCAGATAACGACACAGATTTGATATTGTTTTAAGTGTTTCCCCGAGTAGGCTTTTGTATGAATAAAAAAAAATGGATGATGGGTGAACTTTTGCCAAGCGCATTTGCACTTTTACGTGGCACATTTTGTAGTAGAAAAGCAAATAACCATTCATAAAATGTTGAAATGAATTGAGTTCGTAAATGTTTCTAGCGGTATGAATTCCTTTCAAATAGAAGACATTACGGTAATAGAGAACGTCTAGTTTAATCGCTTACGGAGGCCATATACGTAAAAAAGTGGAAAATCACCCTTAGCAAAACCAGAAGCAGATGAATATCCCATATTTTAGCATAAAATACCACAAGGGTTTCGGTATGCCACTAAATGCTAATTATCTCCGTCAATGATTAAACCGTTTTTATTTGAAATTCAAAACCAAAAAAAGCTCGAGACAGGAAATTAAAATTGGGCTTATTTAGTTGTTACTACTTTTTTAGGAAAAAAACAACAATCACACACAGCTAAAATGCTAAACATCTAAAATTGGGAAATCATCTATGCGAGTCCATCATGAATAAACGGGATATAGGGAGGGAACACGATTCATTGTAGAACGACACGATAAAATTCCCAATTCATATACCATATGCAAATCTGCATCTTTGGCCTGCCAAAATCTAGTTTATCAGCAAGTAAAGAGGAAATAACACTATTTGGATGGGTTTACGTGTGTGGCTCAAAAGGAGGGATTGGCCTTCACGAGTGAAGGTCAAATTGGCGATGAAACGTAGCCACAGGCGCTGGAGATGTTGACCCTTAGGAACTCGAGCAAGGGCCTTTGCATCCAATGAGGTGAAGTGTGAGAGAATCTTGGTCTATGAAAAGAATTAGGAAAACAGGTGATAGAGGATACATGTAAAAACCTATACTTCTGAATGCTTTCGTAGGCTTTACCCTGTTTACTTTCAAATTAATGCCAGGACCAAAAAGTAATTCATTCAAAAACAAATACATCGGCAACGATTCATTAGGCGAATGTGACTTTGACAACTATTAGAGACGACCCGGTATTGATGTCGAAAGTCGCGCAGTGGTCAGAATGTTGTTACACTCATACCATATCCAATATCTCAATTGAATTACTAATTCTTACTGCGTTCTTTCTAAGTGAATTCATAAAACTATCCCTAGGTCTCAAACAATAAAATAAATCTGTGCTGAATCGCTAACTCTTTATTGGAAATTGAAAGCACACAAACACAATCATGGTAGCCTCACTTCCCAGCATAAAACGTCGTAAATGGACTGAATAGCATTAAATTTTGAAATAGCAGGAAACTCCGAGGAAGGCAGTGTCTTACTCCGCCAATTAAGTAAATGCGGCCTTTAAGCGAAATGGGTTGGTGTGACAAATTCTGTTTATTTGTCGCTACCATGTACAGATGTCCTTTTCCTTTAAAAATATACGCCTCCTAAGTATCCCAAGAGGAGTTGCGAACCACGATCTAAAAATGCGAATAGCCATATAAGTCGACCATCACTGGGATATGGGGCGAAACGCTAATTGCGACTAAGGTTTACAATTATTCAGATTCCTTTAATGCGATGCCAGTAAAGTGACCCAACAGAACCAGTACCCCTGAAAAAAACTGGCAGGGGACACAGCTAATTTTAGCACCATTCACCACGCGGATACACGACGACTCACCCGCTCCTCCGAATTCACCAAACTACAACGCTCAGGTGTTAGGACCTCGTGCTCATCTACGCGACCTCGACGTCTTCCCTCCTTAATTCCTCAACCGTAATAATCGGGGGACAAAGACTTCAACACCAACGTTCCTACTTCCCACCATTCATGACCAAAGTGTGCGCACTTCGCACCTGTCTGACTACTGGAGACACAGAGTGGTCTCACCATTCTGCCACCAGCGCATCTAATCACCCTTCACCTCACGGCAATCGCCCACCCACTTACAGTCAACCTGTATGTCGCACCAGCCACTCAGGCCACTTAAACGAGGCCACCACACTCTCCAATGCTTGCCCAAAATGACAACGTCTCTCGATGCCACAGACATCTCCACCATCAGTAGCATTCAACAACTACCTCTTACTGCTTCAAAGATGCAGCATTTACCCCAAGCCACTCATCTTCACATCTGATAAGCGAATCCCACATTCTACTTTATCTAGAATTTCGACTCTAACTTCCAGCGAACCATCCACCTCTGCTACTGACAACATCTTTGCCATGCAATCCAATTTGGTCAACAACTCAAGCGATGCATCAATTTAAACAAGGTTTGTACAGGTTTTCGTGACAGAAATGTCTCCTCTTTATGATCCAGTGACGCACTCTGTGGCACATATCTGACATAACTCGCCAATCAACAATGCTTCACAAAGTTCAACACCAGTTCGATACAACATTATTACTGTGGTCACTCCCCCACGAAGCACAGCGACACTGTACCTATGAGAGGTAACTTCAAAGTCGCGTACAAACCACCAGAGCTACCATTTAAGTGTTAATTTATGGGCGGGATAAAATCATGCACTATGTAGGAATGAGGACATCTCTTGTAACTCACGGGATTGTATCATATTTGTGACGAAGCCATGCCTTTACGATCTTAAGTAATAATAACCTCGCGCTTTGCAAAGCATCTCCGCACTTAGGCAGGACAAGATCGCAACACAAATGCATTTACTCCTCCACAACGCAAACCCACACTAAAGTGTTCATAGCAAATGGCAGTAAGAGAATAGTATTCAAGCCGCGTTCATTTGGGCAGAGAATTCCTCGGCGCGATAGCAATATTTTGGTAAGTTGTGCAAAAAATGACGGGTTTATGTTCGGTTTATCGATAACGTAGAAATAAAAACTTCCTTGAGAGCAACAGCATACCCAAGTTTCGATATTGGTTTCATATCGGTGTGAGTACTTTCCTTGTTTACGACGGAACAACTATAGGTGTAAAATGCTAGCGCATTTGCTCAAAACCTAACATGTTCCAGAAAATTGTGTGATAATGATCCCTTTTTCTAGAAATAATACAGGTTGGGACAAAAATGGAAACATAGACCTTATAGCTACAAGATTCTTAAAAACAGTAGAGAGTCTTCCGAAGTTTTACATTAGAAAAAAAACGAGGACAGTACTTTGTAGAAAAGAATACTTTATCGGATGGCAATCTCATTTGGGAGTCAGTATCACAATGATAAGAGCAATTCCCGCTTGGCAAAAAGGGATAAGTTGGAGAAACTTTCTTGCGGCATAAATGTCCTTACCGTGTTATTATTAGCCCCATAGAATTGTACTCAATATAAGATGCCTGAAGCAATAACAGGTAGCATTCCCAAAACACTAACGAGCACACTTCCAAAACTATAAAGCTATTTTTGACGATGGTGTAAGGAAAAACTTGGTATTCCTGGGCAAAAAGCATAAGCGTGGGCCTTTCGTTCTAATTTGAGGTAAAAAAACACGGGATAGGGTTTTTCCCAAGTGCTACAATGTGACGAAAAGAAGACAAGGAAGGAGATGAGTGAAGGCATATTTAGTTACCTTAGCAAAGAAGCTTGGAGTTTCGGTGAACCAGGCGAGGTTAGCAAGGAGTTCAAAGATTTGGAGTAAAATAAGTTCACGCAAGTGATCAGTGGAGTCTCGGCGCCTGAAGACGGTGGAGCGAGGCCTGCAACAGCCGGCATGGTCATCGTTGCATGGCAGGTGGTCCAAGCTACAACCGTGATTGTACCAGGTGAGAGAGGAGTGCAGAAGTCGCTCCAGATACTTCATCAACAAACCCTTTCCTGTCAGCAGAATTGATACTATGGACAGAGAATGGAATAGTTAAGACTGGAGACAGACACGTTTAAACGCACTACCAACTTTACAAATTCCAACCACTAATTGGAATACTTTGCGATGAGATCTCACCAAGGGTTCTGTTGAGTTTGAAACGTTTCGCGAGAAGATTTGAATAGAGGGGAACAAATGGTTGGGATTCATGCGGGAACTTCTTGTACAACTAAGCGCTATAATTTCTATACATCAAACAGACCGATTACAAATACTGGATATTATTGAGGAACGGCTCTTAGTCGATAAACTTCCAATTTAAGCAAAACGACCAGCTTAAGAAAGCCCTAAATTTAACGATAAAACAGCGTCCTTAGAGTGAACTGTGACACGCATTATCTGATTTATTTGTTTTGTAAAGAAATTTTGGCAATGTTGGAAGAGACGCATTGAAGTGGATGGGACCAGAAGCACAAATTGAAGAAAAAGTGAACCAATCGTAGTGATTGGGTTTGCAAAATAAGGCAATGAGAAGATTATCGCGAGAGAAAAGGAAAGACCGCATAATTTTGGATCTGTTCCAAAGATTAGATTTAAACAACCTAAAAATAAATATACATGCTGTTCACAGACTTAACGGGCACACTGAAATTTTACAATTAGTATGTCAGTAATACTAACTGAAGATGAACAAAGAGGCTTTTGAAAGGAAACTAAAGAGAAGCTACTAGTAGGGTACAAAGGACGGTTCATTTTCAGAGTTTAGAAATGCTGACTTCAGTACGGATTGGCGGAGCTTAATTGATACGAAATATGTCAGATGACCTCCGAGTTGTTAAAATGAACACAAACTTTTCGAGAGGATTTAAAAGTGTGCCAAGATTCTCGTTTCCCAAAATAACCGGCAAACGGCAAGGCTTGAAAAAAAAAATACAGGCTTTAACTACAGGAAATGAATTCTCTGATCTGTTGGTCAAATAATCGAAATCTCCGAAATATGCCCAATAAGTCTGTAAATGAAAATGCCAAACTACGCCGAGAAATTGCTATTCACAAAACACTTGTTCAAAAAGAACAAAACTTTAGCCTCAAGTGTTTTGAAGATGATTTAGCTCCTACACTCGCACCTAGCCTTTTCTAATACAAGCCCCAACCTGCAAAAGGTGTTGACAAAGTGATTAGCAAGGGGGGTAGGGAGATTTAAAAGTTTAAAAACCCACCAAAGGAAGGTCCCACCTGGGAATTAGTCACACAAATATACACATATACTAGCGAGAGTCCAATTAGCCAGACGTCGCCATAGTCGGCAGAAGGCACTTTTTGAAGGAGGGAGGGGCACCTTTTTTCCTTCAAAACTGCAAACCTACTCTCGCTCGTTGCCAATACCCAGAGAATGAGTCACTTTTGCCATTGCCATCGCTCCTTCCTTCATCTTCTTCCTCCTGCTTGTCGGATCTACGTTGCTAATTTAACTCAGCAATTTGCCCCAAGTTACACCTCTGTCCTGACCAGCAGAAATGGTACAGAATCAACGACCTCAACCATCTTTCCCTTTTCTTTATGATTGTAATCTTTGCAACGTTATTCCCGAATTTCTCTCAATTTTATTCAAATTTTGACAATTAGCTTGGACAAAAGGATTTTCCGTTTGAAAATGACCTGATTCTTGCCTTTCATAATGGTGCTAGATTTTGTGTTCCTATTTCAATACAACCTTCTCACTTGATGTGTTATCGTCAAAACCATAGATTCATAGTTTTCGATGTGTGGTGGAATTAAGGAGCTAAAAAATAATCTAATACGCGGCCAAAAAATACAAAACTCTATCTATTTACTTCTGCAAGTATGTTTACACTGTTTTCTACAAAAGCAACCATCGGTTAAGAGATAGCATCAAATCTGGTTGACTGACTAATACCTGGTCGGTGTTGGCAGGTTCCGGAGTAGAGATGATTCTATCGAGTAGTGCTGTTATCGTCGTCTGTTGACGTTTGGTGAATCAACCAAGTCAATGTCGATCTCGTAGTGTTGTTTTTACTCTCATCCAGAAATACGATTTCATAGTACAATTCCATATCGTTAGTGAATGATTTTATCGAAAAAGACAGACGGATTTAGAGGAAGCACGCAACAGTTTAAAACAGAATTTTTCCTATTTGGCTATCACGCGCATGATACACCTCCTTCCCCAACACCAATGCCCATAGCTGTGATAACATTACAATTACTATGTAAAAATAGGATGGCATGTGAACGCATTGAACCTCAACACCATAACTATCATTGGCTGAAATTCAATTAATAAGACCCTGCTAAATTGCACCGATGATTAAAACTTGCAGATTACATGTTTCTAGGTGACTAAATAGATAAACCTCGTCAATTTGAAAGAAAAAAAAACAAAGTACTAAGACCATCAAACGCCTGCTCAAACCCGTCCTATCAATGAGGTGATAATGTACGATGCTAAACTTGCCTCGCAGCAAAGCAGAAGCACTTCATGCCTCCCACTTGTAAGTTCTTAAGTAAGTTCGGGCCGTACTTACAACCAATAAATTTTACTCCAAAAAGAGCTTGGTATATTTTTTTGCCAAGGCAGTGAAAAAGCTGTGACAGTTGGTCCAATAACAATCTATGCACGTAAAAATAAATGTGTCACTCTCTGACGTTAAGTGTTATATCTGCACAAATCTAGACTGGTCTTAACTAAAAGAGCATTGAGATCTAAAAATGTTCGATTTGCTCATTTACTGAGAATAAAAATTCTGACACGAGAAAATTGAAGCCTCCGCGAATCCTTAATTTAGCGCCTCATTAAGCTAAATAGACCTGTGCATTCCAAACTAGAATAGAGGAGAATCTTACAGTGATAAAAGAAAAAGAATGCGCATCTATGCCAAAGTCCGAACGAAAACACATGATGCTAGAGGATAAAAATTAGTGGATATCGATACAGTCATTTATTCAGGAAAGTTGTATCCCATGGCTTATGAACTTATTACATAGCTTATAGTAAGACACAATGGATTAAAAGAAACTTCAAAATTTTACACCTTCTTAGCAAAGTTAAGAAAGGTACAGTAAGCTGAACTCTACTGTCAACTGTGAGCTCTTCCGAGGGCTTAAAGTGATAACACTTGAATCCAAATAATTTCAGTAAGAAGCTTTTTAGAACTCCAGAGGAAGCACAAAAGGCAGCTCAAGAACAAAATAATTTGCTAATTATATTGTTGACAGATTACAGGCTTTTGATCACGTAAACGGAAATGATACAAGACGGCATTTTACGTTGTGCGGATAATTTTGGATTATCCCACCAGGTACGGGATAAAACGTCCAAACTCGGTACCTGAGTCATGCAACCAAACCTGTGGAAAAAAGGATGCTATAAAGGTAAAAAGTTCCCCACTTGACGTATCCATATCCGACTCGAAAAGGTCGCATGAGAGTATGCACATAAGATTCTTTTTGGGGACCAATGTGTAACGCCCATGCCCCCTTTTTCCCAATCCGAGCGACTAGGATGACGCTTTTTTGCCACCTTTTTCACCTTTATTGGTTCTTCCCGACTGAACTCTGACCCTTTCCAGGACAACCACGAGCCAAACGGGGAGAAGGAAGTGTTTAAGGTGAGGTTTAATAATGCCGTTGTGCTGTTCTCTACGTCGACTGACCGTCATCGTGAGGACTATCGCGGAGCGGTGGTTGATAATGGAATGGTGTTGGTGAGCCAGAAAATATGACTGATTAAGTGATTTTAGAAAGGATATTAGGCTGGTGGGCCCAAAAAGAGAAGAAAAATTAAATGATGGTAAACGAAAGCCCATTTCAAAGAAACCTACACTTGAGGCAATACTTGGGAAGCACAGAGCGAGTTTAACTAAACCATGTCCGCATACGGAAAGCTAATGATGCGCTTAGCTTTAGTGTTTGATGTGTATTTCTTGGTCCAATGAATAGTTTTAACTGATTCAGTCTTAACTGATGCTGGGATTCAAATTGGTTTATAATCAAAGATTGAAAAAGTTGTTACATTGAACTGCGCCGATTGAATAAACCAAATTCAAAAGGATTATAAGCAATAGGGAGAGATGATTTTGACTCAACATCAGGAAATGAGAATACGCGTGACACGGAAAGATAAAGCCTCTTTTTGACTTAGAAAATGCACAACGCCTTGATAGTAAATTACAGAGGAGGAAGAGAAGTCACAGTGTAGAACGAAATGCACATCTCCACTTGCGAAAAATCCCTGATAGCGTCGACATTTCAAATCGTTGGAGGAATATTATGAGATAAATATGAGACAGAAATAGATGCGTTCTCCAGTAATATAAAGGAAAACGAAAAGTCTGACAAAATAGTTAACCAGTGAGTGCTCATGTCGACGAGATTATTAAGCAATGTTCCTATGCCCGAATGAATGGTGATGCAATGTCAAAATGATTGAGGGGTCGTAAGGAAAAAGGGTAGGAGAGCGAGGATTTTAGCACATCGTAGATGCCGGTTGAACTAGAAAACTGTGAAAAAATAAAGCTACAATAACCACACCAGTCTATACAAATTGCGCTTCCAAAGTCAAGGTTAAATAATAAAAGACACAAATAAAATGTTTAGAGGGCGGCATTGAAAAGATTCCCAAGCATACAGGAGTTTGCGTTGGGACATAACGTAATTAAGGATAAAGCTGAGAGATGGATTTACCACGAACACTGCAATATATTGTAAACCGGTATAGGTTCGATATTTAACTCATTTCAAACAAAAGGCAGTGCAAGCTTAGAAAAAATTTTCGAATTTGACAGCCACCACCTAATGCAACGGGAAATTTTGAAAAAATAGACAAATTTTTGAGAAGCAAAGCTAAAAAATTATTGTCCATCCAAATCTTGATACTAAGGACCCTTTATTCCAAAAAAAGAGCAACTGAGAATTTGTACAGTAGCCTTGGAATCAAATTCATTTTCACTCTTAGTAAGAAATAGCATTGTGTGTCTAACTTTTTGATTGAGCTTAGCATTTTCACAATGGGTAAGCTTTGAGTAACAATGGGAAACCAATTAGGACAAAATATGTAATAATAAAGACAAAATAAGCGGAGATTTGCACAATTCTGTCAAAAACTGCAGTTAAGAAGATGAAATTGCTCAAGTCCCAAGTGATGAGGACGTCGAATTACGGATGGGAAGTCCCAAGGTGAAGAGTAATCTAAGAATAGCTATGCTTACGAACTGTGAATTTAGCCAGTCAAAGAGCCATATGAGAGCTTACATTTTTTATGCTTGGGCAAACATCGGAATACATAATTAATGTAGGAAAAAAAAGCTGGCACATCAGCACTAAAAGGTGTCAAGTTTAGTGAATGAGAAAAAAGCAGTTAGATAAAATATGGCAATCATTGAAAAATCTCGAAAGAGTACAGTGACGATAATGATGCGAGGTCGCGGGAAAGGCTTTTTTGTCACTGCACGCCATGCCATTAAGCTACACTTTGTAAAGCAGAAAACATGGCACCAGGAGGACAAAGAACCATAGGCACGCTTTTGCATACCTTAAAGCTCATGTCGTCTATATTGATGGCTTTGACCTTAAGCATTTTTGTTCGGCAAACAAGGTGAAGACAAAATTAATCGACACAATTTTTACGATTCGTAATGGCGAGAGCATGTTCACAGGAAAGTTTAAGACAAAAGCACAAAATACAGCGAGAGGCATGCTGAACGCATAAAAAACCTAGTGGAAATTGGGAGATAAACATGCAGTAATCCAAACATTTCTACTGAAATAACTTATGAAGTAAACGTCTATTTCGATTCAGTGTAGCCCAAGTACACAGCAATGCCACTAACGGTTGTAAAGGAAAACCTATCAGCTGGATATTTCTTGAATAGATAAGTAGGCCAGATAACCACTTATCTGTAGTAGTTCGAGTAGTCTGACCGGTTTTTAAAAACGCCGAAATTGTCAATTTACTGTATTTTAAGCTAAGAAAAGCCATTAGCTGTCACCAAATCATAAAATTAATCTTAATTCCGATAATAAGTCTTTCTGGCATCTCAGTTCTAAGTCAACTGCAAAGGTGATTACTGCTGGTGATTAGACCTATCAAAATATCCAGTCTGATTTTTAGACAGAAGCAGGACCAGCACTTAAAGTGAATTCATGATCTAAATTGCTCATCCTAAGGAATAAAATGTAAAAAGTAGAGTTCAATGAAGAGTTAGATGTGAATAGCATAAATTTTACGTTTTCGCATAAAAATACAGTGAAATTAGTCTAGAGGATAATAATGTTCAATGAAATTGGAAAAAGTATTGGCAGTACTTAAGCAAAAAAGGCATTTCCGGAATAAATACTAAAGCCAAAGACATTTGATCGATGCGCTAAGTTAATGCAACAATAGGCGCATTTATTGGGGAATTTGTGCCTTGCGGAATGCACACGAGTCACTGTCTAAGACTTGAAAATAATGAACATTTCTCCTGCAAAAAAATTTGACGACAGAATAATTGAAAGTAGCTAAGACTTGAGGTCATGATTTATCTTTTGTGCCAATATTTTTGCAGAAAAAGAACTCAGTGCTATAGACGTTACAATGAAAAGACGTTAACTGAAACACTAGACGTAAATTGATAAATTATGGTTGGCTGCACCTAGGGCAGAGGAAATTAAAGTGGGATTGAATCACCATTGCACCGATTTATCAGTTTGATTGGAATAGAAAGTGTGGTCAAAGAGTGCAAAATCAAAATTCACTCATTTGACGAATGAAATGCCAGTAACACGACACGATGTGACTTGGAAATGAAGAGTAAATAGGCAGAGGTGGACTCCGAGTGCTAAAAAAGTGAAAGTTCTATTAAGGCATTGTTTTTAAAATTGTAATTCACAAAAATTCTTATTCTCCAAACATTCCAAATTATTTAGTACTCAAAACACACCGTACAATAAAACAGATTCAAGCATTCGCAAATCTCAAAGCCGATTACGCGAGAAGTTAGAAAATGAAAGAAAGCTGAGTTTCTGAGTGCACCCAGTAATAAATATATATTCTAAATCTTCAGGTTGATTTGTCCATTTATATTTCAAGGTAAAAAGCTAGGTGTTCAAATGATATGCAATTTATTCAAATTCCTTTAATGCGATGCCAGTAAAGTGACCCAACAGAACCAGTACCCCTGAAAAAAACTGGCAGTGGACACAGCTAATTTTAGCACCATTCACCACGCGGATACACGACGACTCACCCGCTCCTCCGAATTCACCAAACTACAACGCTCAGGTGTTAGGACCTCGTGCTCATCTACGCGACCTCGACGTCTTCCCTCCTTAATTCCTCAACCGTAATAATCGGGGACAAAGACTTCAACACCAACGTTCCTACTTCCCACCATTCATGACCAAAGTGTGCGCACTTCGCACCTGTCTGACTACTGGAGACACAGAGTGGTCTCACCATTCTGCCACCAGCGCATCTAATCACCCTTCACCTCACGGCAATCGCCCACCCACTTACAGTCAACCTGTATGTCGCACCAGCCACTCAGGCCACTTAAACGAGGCCACCACACTCTCCAATGCTTGCCCAAAATGACAACGTCTCTCGATGCCACAGACATCTCCACCATCAGTAGCATTCAACAACTACCTCTTACTGCTTCAAAGATGCAGCATTTACCCCAAGCCACTCATCTTCACATCTGATAAGCGAATCCCACATTCTACTTTATCTAGAATTTCGACTCTAACTTCCAGCGAACCATCCACCTCTGCTACTGACAACATCTTTGCCATGCAATCCAATTTGGTCAACAACTCAAGCGATGCATCAATTTAAACAAGGTTTGTACAGGTTTTCGTGACAGAAATGTCTCCTCTTTATGATCCAGTGACGCACTCTGTGGCACATATCTGACATAACTCGCCAATCAACAATGCTTCACAAAGTTCAACACCAGTTCGATACAACATTATTACTGTGGTCACTCCCCCACGAAGCACAGCGACACTGTACCTATGAGAGGTAACTTCAAAGTCGCGTACAAACCACCAGAGCTACCATTTAAGTGTTAATTTATGGGCGGGATAAAATCATGCACTATGTAGGAATGAGGACATCTCTTGTAACTCACGGGATTGTATCATATTTGTGACGAAGCCATGCCTTTACGATCTTAAGTAATAATAACCTCGCGCTTTGCAAAGCATCTCCGCACTTAGGCAGGACAAGATCGCAACACAAATGCATTTACTCCTCCACAACGCAAACCCACACTAAAGTGTTCATAGCAAATGGCAGTAAGAGAATAGTATTCAAGCCCCATTTTACAGTAAAAGAATGGGTAACCTGAGTATTAGCTAAATTAGATTAGAGAACTATTCAGAGAAAATTGCGCAAAATTATGCTCAGCGAAAGTAAAATTACCTGGGTTTATTAAAAAACAATAATAATCTATCTTTATTAAAGCAATTCAACTTTTTTTTCCATTCTAGTCATTGGAAAACCGTTTATTTGAAGTTCTCGATAGTATGCACTAGTGCAAAATTTAATAGGCACAAAAAAAGTGGGTAAATTGATACTCTTCGTATGCTAAAGACAACAGAGAGTACTAAAGGCAACGCATCTCCATTTGCTATAAAAATAATAAAAGGATGAGGAGACGAAAACATGCCGGTGGTAGGATGAGAGCAGGGAGATATTTGAGGGACTTCACCACACAATGAAGAGGTGGCGGGGATGGCGGCAGCAAAGATGACGCTGGAGGCTGGAGAAGAATCAGCGGAGAGGTTGATTAGACAAAAGAGAAGATTGTGCATTACTCTACTGTCGATCAGACCCAATGGCCAGATGTCCAGCACCAGCTACAAGAACAATAACATATAGAACCCAAGTAAAGAAACTAAAATCCCTTTATTGCAGAATGGAATAAAACATGATGACTCGGAAGATCGTTAGAAATCTGAGTTTTTAAAAACTATTAATCGGGAACTAAACAACGTTGGGTAGCAGTCTTGTTACACAGTATGAAATCTGCTGTACCGTAACCTTTTCTGATTAATTTGTGTTGAGGCAAACCAAGTTGGTGAATGTGATGCGACTAACCGTTCGTTTTGGGGAAATTTACCAGCCACGCGTCATAACCAGGTGAGCGATGCAGGTCAAAAATATTCTTACCAGTCTTTGAGGCTATTCACACCATACACTAGCATGCCTTGAAGACCTCACAAGAATGCCTTTTATTTTCCTCCATGGGTCTTTCTGCCATTTTTGTCCAAATCTACAACGTTTCTACAACCCTCCTGTTGCTGTTATCTGACCGCAGCGTATCGTACGCCATTTACCGCTTATCGAACTTTTGCAATGAGAATGCTTTTAGATAACATGCAGACCTTATATCATCGTTTATTCCTTCCTTTACAGCAAACCATCTGCTATTCTACCTTCACCTTGTAGCAAGACCCAGCCAACTAAATTCGCATGATGTAGTTCACCTTGACCATGAAGACTGCCATAACAAGATAGAATAAAAAAGCATCAATCGACGCATTTATTATTTAAACTGGCTATGTCACCTCACCTTTGGAAAGCCAGCTTCAATAACAGCTTGCTTAGCCTCCAAGCTGCCATAAATAAGGTTTCCAAGCAGTTCCAATTGACGCAAAAGATGGGTAATGAGACACTGCCAGGCCAACTGACGACCCTCGGGAGCCCGCTTCTTCAACAGGCTCGGAGGTGAAGTCTCTGCTGGCGGTGATGCTAAATTTGGGATCTTTGGTCCCTTCGGGTGCTTAAGAATTACGTTCAGCTGCTCCACAAGGTTTCGACAGAGAGCGAAGAGGGTGACCAGAAAGTCAGCTAAAAGATAAAAAGAGGTCTTCCAGAAAATGTTAGCTGATATCATTAGAGTTGATGTCAGTACTATAAACAAAGTAATGACCTCTTATGAGTACATTAATTTTTAAATTACCAAGCACAAAAAGGCCCATAGTGCACTTTCCTGGGATTCGTTTCAGTTTCTCAAATAAAGATGCCACAAAAGTCCGTTATGCAATGTCACAGTTATTACCGCGAAAGGTTGACATGAAATTTAAATATCCCAAAGTTTGTAACAATGCTGAGGAAAATACTCTAGATTAATCAATGTAGCAGAACAAGCGCTCCAATTGGGTTATGGAAGAATGGGATAGTGAAACTTTGCAATTATGGGAGGTCACGAACCATAAAGGTTTCACAAGAATAGGTGAGTTTTAAATGTTATACCTAAATTTTTTATTGACACTTCAAGTTTGTAGAAGCAGCATTACTTTTGACAAAATTATCGCATCATTTTGAAGGTACACGAGGCAAACCAGCTTCCAACTGTAATTCTTCTAATGATTCATTCTGGTTTGTAGAGGATACAGATGAATTTTGACAATCGCGAAGAGCCAATAATCCCCTCCAGCCTCTAACCGAAGAGCTAGGAAAGTTTCAACTATCACACCAGAACTGGTAGCACCAAAAGAAGTTTTGTACAATTACAACGGATTTGAAGCTGACATGAAAACTCATAATTGTGCCATTACTTCTTGACAATAACAAAATTGATCATTTTCTCCACGATTTTCCCACCATCTCGGAGAGAATGTAACTTAAATTGCACATTCACACAAAGTTGGCAACCATAAATGTCCCTTGACCAAAAGTCAACCCTGCTTTCCAACAGGTTTCATTAGGTAGATCGAAATATTCAGCACAGGAAAAATAGGTAAACTGAAATGGCTGCTATGGTAAGGCAAATATTGGAACAGGAGATGCATAAAGCCTTTCTGATAATGCGATCTCAGGAAAAGGCAGATCTCAGACATTACCTCGATCTTGTATCTGTTTTGTTTAAAGAATGAGAAATTCTATCAAACTAATTCGTTTATGATGGAATAAAAGCCAAATTGGCATCAATTTACACTTGGCACTATTGATAGAAGTTTAATCACTACACTCACTGTTACCCTTTTCAGCATCCCTACAGCTCTAGGAAGAAAGGTATGCAGTCATGCGACTTTATTCATAAGCTTCTAGAGTACCGTCAAAAGATAATTTAGACGCCAGAAGTGAGATCTAAAATATGTAACGAACTTGGCTGAAGTGATGACTCATTTGTCAACACAGTTTGATGAAATCTGCATTTTTTGCCTCGTTTGTCTCTTCTAACCTCTCCCTCTCTGCGTAAAATAACCTTGATAATTTATCAAACCCAACAATACATTACCTAAAACCTATATTTTTAGGAATCAATTACTACTCACGTTCCTAATTGAAGATCAACTTTGCCTAAGGGCAACTTTTCGGGCAGATGACACAATTCTAGTGATTTCATTACCCTCATTCGATAAAAGGGAAAAGTTTATGAGTAAAATGAATCAGCCACGTTTTGACAAACTAAGCCAAAACTTAAAAAATGCCCTAACAATAATCGTGGTAAAGAGGTACAGATTCCTGGACGTTAATGACCCATCAATTATCTGTAAAACCAATTGCAAGACTTTCTGTGTGGCTGGACTACCTTTGATCATTTCCACACTGCACATCCATTATGCCTTCTGGCCAATTTTATTTGCAAAAAAAACAATCGGCCATTTATTAATGTAAAAGGGACATGAGTGAAAAATAAAAAAGGCCTACTACCGGTAACAAATGCCGCTGATTAGAGACTGTGACTCTAACTCGACTGACATTTGCAGGAGGCACCGCATTAGGGCGATGATTCAACGGCACAAAATCGCCTGCTATGACGAGCAAATTGGGCTGTACACTCAACTTCTAAAAGACTACCTTCTGAACTAGCTTTTGAGTAGTTAGGATACTTCTTGGTACAGAGATGAGACTAAAAGTTCAAAAGCGCATCAAAACTGGGATAACAGTTAAACGGAATGAAAATATTAATGCTTCGTCCAAAACGAGATTATAGTATGCATTGGTTGCTAAATCAAATTGTGTGATGAAGACAATGAAAATTGCATATTTGAACTAAAATGAGGAATCAAATATTCTACCACAAGGAAGAAGGATTTGCCATTTGTTTTTGAGAAAGTGCTAGTACAATCTGGGATATTTTCTTTGAGCTGGGACAGATTTGGCGAGATGGGTCAGTGTGAGGAGCATTGTAATATCGTATTACCGCAGAGGTGACACTAAATTATTAATGTGCAGCTTCTTACTGTCTTCCTTATTCCCCTTTTCATAAATAATTATTTGCTTTGATAAAATGCCATTTTGGTATCCCAAATGAGAATGCTGCACCAGAGGGATATTAGCCACAGGCAAGCTTGTGACAAAAATTCGTTCATCGCAGAATCATTTTGAATTTCAGTAACGTAGTATCTAAGTCTATCCTTAAAAGAATAACATCTATTTATTAAACCGTTTTTGGCACATGATATTAAGTAAAGAAGGAAGTGAAGTGGCATCCTATTCCAACTACAAAAAGACATGATCACAAGTTTAAGCAAAGCATTTTTCCCTTATGAAGTGAGAATAAAAAGCGTGGATAAATAGAGTCACGATGCTCTTAACGAAGTTAGGTGATTAACTGAACATTAAAGACTGTTTTTGGCCAATGGTTTGAAAAATGTCAACTAAATTACTCTGATATTCGGGAAGAAACTGCCCAAGCAGTATAATAATCAAAATTCACTCAAAAAACCGAATCCATGCTATGATCACTTTTCGAATTTCGCCAAAAACCACTCGAGTCGAATGCATTTTCCTGAAAAAGAACACTGTTTTTTGTTCTACTTTAAAGGCAAGAAGATCAATATCATAACGACTTATTCTAGAGTGGCTTTGCATCAACCAAACTTCTAGAGTACTTCGATTTCCATAAAATCACAAATATGAGAGCAGAGTTTGCTGAATGCGCGTACAACTCATCCTCCTATCTCACCTTCAAGAACTGCCTTCTTGGCCGCAGGTGAAGTACCAAGGAGTATTTTTAGCGCTGAATGCACCGCCTGTCTGTACACCTCCAACTGCCAGAACATATGCGGACTTTCTCGATCACCACCCTCTCCAGCATCACTGTCTAGAAGAACAACGTCCAGATCTATTCTAGGTTGTGGAAAAGATGTCCACAGAGAGATGAGAGAGGTAGCAATCTGCTCCGATGCAGCGGCGTCCAAAGCGGCTGGGACGGGATTGACGAAAATGGGTGCATTGATAAAGGAAGAATCGGGTGCAATAGGACATTTTGGGGCCTCAGGAGTGGATGAGGCGCAACGCGAAAGAGTAACTGACAGAAATATGAGTGCGACGTGGAGCAGTTCAAACGTCGCCAATCTGTTAAAATGAAAAAATTGCAATACCACCTTTAGATATTATCAGTAACCTGCTTTTATAGAGCTTAAATTGTTTAAGAAATGCTAAGATGAGTTATAACTACCGGGGTTTTGGTTTCTGAAAGCTGGTTTTAATAGGCAACTCGAGTGAACAAGGTACAGTTTAGTGATCGTAAGATAAACTGATTGCAAAGAACCTACAAATATTGGAAATAATTCAACGACTCACCAAAGTACAAGTCAATTTATTTATCAGAAGAAGAGGAGTTTATCCTCAGATAAACAACCTCATGTCTACAGAAACAACTATTCCGATGTGAATCAATCAAACAACAATGGAATGTTTCGGGAAATTGCCTGTTATCAGAAAGGTTAAAATTGCGATGCGAAAAATATGCAGCAAACTACTACGATTATTGGATTGATGATAAGCCCATTAATAAAAATATTTAAGAACATCATAAAAAAGTATTTCAGCCGAAAAATGCCGGTGGAACTGCAGAGCAGAAATGCAGGACATTAGGTGCAAACTGTAAATAGTTGGTTCCAGACAAAGGAACCAATAAACAAGTGATCGAATTCATACCTTAAGACAAGCCTATTTCCGGAAAGGTAAACTTGAAAACGTGTTCCTTGAAGGTCAGAATCACTAATAACTCCTGCTAACGTGCTCTAACAGGGCCAAATTTAACACAACCACCCAATAAAAACAAATATCACGTTTCCAACTTTCGCTTCCTCTCCCTGTCATGGCCAGTTAATTAATGTTGACCCTCTAAAGACATCCGCAGTATTTGCATACTATCTAGGGAATGCATTAGTGTTGATGACGTTATTGAGGGGTGTGTACGCTCGCGTGGTTTTGTGTTAAATGAGAATGGCATGAGGGAAGGATTCAAAATCCTCCATTAGTTTCCTAGTACTCTGATACCCCAAACGCATCATTAAATATGGAAATCACAGCATCAGCCGTAGAGGAGAGGGGAATAAAAGAGGTGAACGTCTCATTAGTTTATAATTTTCGGGGGGCGAAAAGTGAGGCGGTGAGGCCTAAGCGGTTCAAAATAAGGCAGGGGAATTGGTCGCTGCAGTTACTTAAATTGAAATTGAAAGGATTGAAAGCGGATTTAATTGTCCGAAATAGCAAAGAAGTGTCCAATCGAAAGCGACAACTCGACTACAGAAAGTAAATGGCAAAATGACGCTTATTAGTATGAAATTAGTGAATGGGAAGACAGTCACAATTCGTGTTACAATTAGACACGATTTAAAACCAAAGTAGGTTATAAAGCTCATTCTTCATATATTTCTTAATATTTTAGTAGAGATATTAAAATCGATGGTCAAATAATCTGTAGATTATGTGTGTTAAGTGCGGTAATGAACGCCAAAATTTATCAAGAATATGCGATACGATTTTAAATAGCAGTAGTGGTAACAGATACTCAGGCAATGACTAATGGATTAGGTTATATGCATCAGAACCTACCGTGATACATCACTGCGTGCAGCACCTCCAGTGGGAGGGGCGCAGTTGAGGTCGACCACTCTGCGGAGCAATCGGTCGATGAACGGGCCCCATTGGTGCACCTGCGAAGCCAAAGGGTGGAGGGCGTGACGCAGCAGAAAGTCTTCAGTATCCTCCGTTTCAAGCTGCAGAATGGCTATAAAGAAGAGCATTGTCTCCTTCCACAGGTTCCTGAGATCCACCGAGTCTGAAGATGCACAGACACAGATGCAGTTGCGAAGAAGCGGTTTAGCAAATAAGATTGAAATGAATGAAAGCGGAGTTGGTCGGGTAGAAAAAGTAACGAAATTTTCACCTACTTCTGTTTTGCGATTTCGAGATAAGCTACAAATTAATTGACATCGAAGGTGAATGGAGCACCAGAAACAAAACAATATTACGATATTTACTCAAAAATGGATCCAGAATGCAAATAAAAAGTAGTGAAAAGGTCCGAACTTCGTACGCGAAACTTTCCGATTTTATTCATGAAGGACCAGTAACAGTTTACCAAATCGCAAAAAATATTAATATAATTCAAATTTGGAGCAAGAAAACCGTCTTGAAATTCCCAAGAATGAAATGGGTTATTTGTAGTAAACGTTGGGTTTCCATGGAAGTGTAAGAGGTGGGTGAGATGCAAGGGTATAGAGAAACATACCAGGAGAGAAATAAGAGAAGCTGGTAGCCAGAAGAGTGATAAATCGAAGATCGGATAAGAAGATGCGCTTCTGCTGTGGGCTGATGGAAAACAGGAGGCGAAAGAGACGCAGAATTTGTGTAAAAGCTGAGGCCGAGTGGCGTGCCGCCATATGTACAATGATATCTGGATGAAAATGGTCTCTACCAGCAGTCAGGCGGCATAGCAACTCTGCAAAATAGCAAAAACAAAAGTAGCACTGACGATAATCTACTCACTAACCAAGTTTGGGGATGGAAAGAAGTATGAGTAGATTTTCAGGAGCCAACTTTTATATGTCGTAAATAGAAAATATTGTTTTGTCGCCAAACCATCAGTCACAGGCACAAAAGCAAAAGTTCACCAACAGCCGTTCGCAAGCCAAAATCATGATTTTTAGACAACTACAAGAGACCTCACCATTAGTGTGACCAAGAATTTTTTAATATATCCACAATAAATTTTGGTGGAGAAAAAAAAGAATTTAAAGCGCCATACTAAATCTTAAATGTCAATTTTTTCTATACAACACAGACTGTTGTTGGGATAAGGAAATGAAAAGTTGGCATAGTTTTCTAGTTTATAGTAAAAATATGGAAATGGGACAGTCATGGCAGTAGATATAATCATATTATTGGATGGATCAGTGGGTCTCAGTTTTTGATCTCCAATGAGGTGAGACATCAAAGCACAAAAATCCGAACCATCGCTTTGAAAATGAATCACCAAAAATAATGAAATCAGTAAAACTTTAAAATGCGGAGCGATGGTTTGGCACTACAAGGAATCAAAACGTCACGAATACAAACTAAACCCATGAACTTCAAGCAGCAAAGTGATATAGGCCAAAATAGGTGAAAGATGGGAAAATAAAAAACGTTCCTGCATAAAATCATGAAAATGGCTGAAAACAAACAAATCCAGTGAAGACCTTGGCTAATATCCGGCACCAACCCTAACAACTTCCCCTCTAATAGGTGACATTTTTCACAAAGGAAGAGCAATTATTCATTCCATACACCTACTTGGATTAATAACCTTCATCAGGGCAACGCAAAGACGGTTTTCTTCAAAGTTTTGGAGAATAAAGTCAGGTGGAAGAGCGTAACAGAGGTTTGCAAGGAAACTGCAAACTCGACTGATGAGAAGAGGAGTTGAAAAGAAGCATAAATTTCGTTGAGGTAATCCATTTCGGGGATCTTCGGTGTTCTATTATAAATTGAAACAAATTACTTTAAATGACACAGTATCACCTTTTACCGCAAAAAGTGGTGGGAGTATTTTTAATTTGAAAGAAAAACGATTGACTTTTTGAAGTATCAGTACACTTCAGCGAATGTATGAACAAAGACTACCTTTCGACTTTCTCCTTTGTTCCTGACAGAAGAGCCATTATTTCGCATTTCTTCAGGCAGTTCTGGTAAGGAATAATAGTTCGCCAACATTTTACATATCAATGGAAAGAAATTAATCACTTCTAACATCTTTCGAATTGCATCAGCTCCAACGAGGCGCGTCTATAGAATGAAGAGGCAACGTTATGCAACATCAAGAAAACCTGAGTTAAACAATACCAATTTATTCCAAATTTACTTTGGTTTTTGGGTCCACAAAAGTAGGTGTAAGAGAGTCGTCAGAAATCGCTGAATCCATCGAACGGTCAATTTTTTGAAGGCGAGTGGTCAAGTTTGCAAGCAAATGAGCTGCAGCTGCTCGCATCTTTGGAGATTCAGTCGAACTCAAGAGTAGAGAGAAAGCCATATTCCAAACATCAAGAGATGTCTCTTCAAAATTTTTAAACAAAACCATCTGTGCAAGCAGCGTGATAGTCAAACAGCGAATCTAAATTAATGCAGGAAATTAATCCTACTCTAACTGGAAGAAGTAGATAATATGTAACAGCTATATGTGGTACGGACCTCAGTTTTGTAGCCATGGTGAGTTAACTGAAAAAGCCACGGTGAAATCAAACGAGCGTCAAATGGTGAAATTGAATTCCGCCTCTCGGGAGTAAGTAGAAGCACAGTGTTGTGCAAGAGTGCTAGTGAAGTGTACAGAATGCCGCTATGCAGGCGGGCGTATTTCTCGGCTTCCAAAATACATTCGATAAGGTGGGTCGTTTGTTGGAAGAGCTCGCTGAAAGTGGCATCGGCTTCTTGCACACTAGTTAGCCAGGAAGTTCTGCAGTACAAAGAAAGTAAATGATGAAGTCCCGAGAATGACGAAATGCTATCAGCATACCTCAAGGTGATACGCAGAAGGATTCTGACGGCTGTGTGAAGAGGGGCAATGTGCTCGCTCAAGGAATTCGCATGAAGTTTAATAAACTTGAGAGCCCATTGGTAAAGGAAATCCAGAGCCGCGAGGCTATTGCCTAACCTAAAATCCCAAAATTAGACTCCTTAAGTGGTATGAGTGCAAGACTACAAAGCCTGAAAAGCTCCAAATCAAAGGACGGCAACTCCAAGCTATCATGATTGGCTTTTTTAAATAAAGTAAGTAGACGTTATTTTTTGTAGATCAAAAGTCAGAAAATTTCAATGTTAGTTAAAGTTTGTCCCTGGGCCTTTGTCAATTGTAAGAATTTGAATTCTATGGTAATACTAAATAATCAAGAGCTCCCAATTCCAATCGTGTAAAAAATCTACAAGATTTAAAAGATGTTTGATGTCAAACCTGTAATGGTCATCACATCCCACCTACTGCTTTAACTCGTCCACATAAGTCGATCACATAGATAGGACAAAAGAACCGCAGACAAATCCCAGCAACCTAAGCTACAGATGATGTGCGTATAACCGGAAGACCGGGGCATCTTATGACCTAGACACCACCCACACGCACATTAGTCATTCATATTAATGCACAAGCGTCATACAAAAACCCAGAGCCACTACGTAGCACTCAACCTGTGTACACTTCGAACTGACGCTTTCGCCAAATGTCGTCCACTTCTCTTCTTCCCTATGTTAGGGCATGTGTAGATAAAACAGCCACCCTGTTGCTGCCTATGCGAACCATATCCATTGCCAAGTAGGAAACATAAGTGATCAATGAGTCCAAAATCGACAGACCATCAAATTCTACAGATTAGAAGAGACCAATTTTTCAAGCGGAACGTACTGAAGGTTGACAAAATAATTTAGTCAAGCGTATTAAGCCTTTAAACTGCCACCGGATTTCGAAGTGATTTCTAAAGAGCAGCGGCCCAACTAGCACACCGAAATTTGAAGAAGCACAAAAAAGTTACAATAAAACATTAAGGCCAAATTTGTCACGATCACTGATCAAAAAATGCACGAGAGAACAATTCGGTGATTTAATAATGGGTCACTATGTGACCTACAATGTGGGATGATTATATAAACCTATTTTGGGTAACACTAGAATGAGGCCGTGATGCATCATGAAAAATTAACGACTTGTGCCTCAGGGTAGATAAAATTAAACTTTTGAGAATATTTCATAGTGGTAACGAATGCACACACTCAGAATGATTTTGTAAGGGGGCGCTGTGTACAAATACATCTTTCTCTGTGCTACCCGAGACGACTTTAATTAAAACTGACGAAAAGTCCACTGCGTAAAACCAAAGATACAACAATTATAAAATTCACAAATACCTCCTTTAGCAATCCTTACCTACAAAACTCTCCAGATGAGACAACTGGTGTAGATTGCGCTAGACTGTCGACACCAACATCGGCAAAGAAGTCCTCGCAAGCAAGGATGGCATCGAAAAGGCGTGGAAGAGTGTAGAAGTAAAGAGTGAGCTTTGCCTCAGCCAGACGTGCGCTATCTGTGGCACCAACACCTGCGTCAAAACGGCGCATCAAGTAGGCGAGTGGTGAGGCAGCCGTCATGAGTTCTTCCAATATCCACTTGGACATCTACAGCGTACAGATTGGCCTGATGAAGGCTATTTATAATTGCGATTAGTCAGAGGCCAAGTAAATGACAGTGTATATTGTCGCACTGTCTTAAAACATCAACCTGTATTTCCCATACTTGCGGAAAACACACATCTTTCTATTAAGTACCCATTCCGGAAGTTTTGTACGATTGAGCAGTAACATTTACTTATCCAGATATTCACACTGTTGTGTATCTTAAAAATAAGGACACTACCTCCCGGTATTTTAATCCCAATGCATGTTGGGAGCGTTGATGACAATTTTTGAAATAATAAGCGCCAACGAAAAGCAGGTAGCATAGTGCATGGAACTTGTTGTGGTAAGTTCACAACAAGCTTTAATTACGACTTACGTGAAGCTGGAGAGGCGTTCAGAGAAATGGAATAAAGCTTTAATATGCAACTTCCTGCATTTTGAACACATCTTTCCAGGCCTCATAACCAGAAGGCATTATAAATAAGTACGAGAAAATGTTTGGCTTTGATAAATTTGGAAATTGGGTGACCCAACTACCACTTTCTGTGAATCCGCAGATAATTATAGCATGCCCTTAAGATATAATACAATGAAACGCCAAGGAGTTCAGGAAAATGAATTAAAGTAAGAAATTGAGGAGAACTCGTAATATTGTGCCTTTAGAAAAGAACGACGTTAGCTAAATAACATACAGAAATAAAAGTTTTCGCTACGAAACAATTTAATCCCGGAAGAATACTAGCTTAACTTTTAAATAAATACACTTATATCCAAATAATGGTACAGAGCTTAAAGAGGCCTGTAACAATTGGTAAATTCAGGTGTATGATTTTAAGAAGGGGAGTTTATTTTTGTGTAGATAGTAGCCAGAGTCCTCCAAATCAAGCTGAGCCGCAGTTTTAGTAATGGAGAACGTCGAATTTGACCATTGAAACCTCCAAAGTGTAATAAAGAGGTCAAAGCTTAAGAAATGGGGCATTGGATTGAGAAAGGGAGGGCAGGTTGCTACTCACTGGAACTGTATGTGGATTACAAAAAGGTGGGCTGAAACCCAGATCCGTTAGCGTTTGAAGACAGCGAATAAGCAAGCGATAGTCATCGGTGCAGGAGGGCAGGACATGGAGGAAGCGAGCCAAATCAGCCTTGTGCCACCACACCATAAAGCCTTCGGGGCTGCGCCAAAAGACAACGGCGAGTAGATGAAGGTGGCTTATATTTATTGAGGCCTCTGCATGAGACTTGGACGCCTGGATGGCGTGAAGGACGCGTGGAACAGTGCTGGAGAGTTGAGTGGCCTCTATGATGACAGATTCTGTGGCTGTGCACCTTAGAAGTGGATCACTGGGAGCAAAGTAGACGAGTTTGAGGTCTGAGCAGTGTAAACGGATCAAAAACATCAACAACTAGAGAGGTTTATCAATAAGTTTAATAATCAGCCCAGAAACCTAGTCCACACAAATATAGGACAAAATGATCCACGGAAAATAAAATAGTACAGTTGAATTGGCTTCCACAACTCAGACGTGCAGGTGAACGAACTTTGAAAAACTTAATGTGCTAGAAGATAATAAATAGAGCAATGACAAAGAGCAACTTTTCTTCAAGCAGAACCTAGTAATGTTATCCATCTATACAAGTAAATTAGGAAATCAAAGTTCACGTTCAATTTACCGTAATTCACAGTTATAATACTCATATTTACTACGCCAATGCAATACGATGTTTCCTATGACTCAACAAAAATGCTAATAAGGTTCTACAGCCATTAGCGAAACACGTTAAACATAAAAATGAGATCAAAAGATGAAATAAAGGCTTCCAGCAAAGCGCAAATAATTACGAAGTCCGGTATAGAGGTACCACAAAGAGCAGAAGCAGTTAATGAGTTTATGCAACAAAAATCTAAAATGGCATCTGAATGGTAAGATTACACGAACGAGAGGCAAGAAAGGAAGTTAGTTTTACATTCGACCAGTTGGAAGGCACCGATATTCGTAACTTGGTTTAAAAGATAAGAAATAGCTTCACGGGCACCAGAGTAAGCAAAAACCCACATTGTCAGAGCGTCTTTGCCATCAAGAAGGGAATCCCAGATGACACGCATGGCCCTGACCACCGCCACTGTTATTGCTTGTGTCCGCCGTGAAGACGGAGTAGACGGGAAACGAGCGTTGGTGAGGTGCTGAAGGAGATGCGAGAAGTCAGGCCGTTCAATGCAATGGCGCGATTTGAGGGAGTAGATAGGGCAGACGAAGGGCAAACAGAAGGAGCGAGCGATTGCCTGAGGTAGACACACGGGGGATCTGTGAAGGCAGTGCATTAAAATAATTTATTTAAAGTAAAAAATTTAGAGTATGGCCCTCCCAACCACGCTATATTAATATTTAGCAAGGATCAAGGCTATTGACTAGTAATGTGACCACTGGTGCCAGGGCCAATCAGCCATCCGTTTAGCAAGCTTGTAGCGCGTAAAAACATTACAACTTAAAAATTTTATGCGCATTGATTTTATTGAGTCAGCCGACAAACCGTGCATAGTCCTCACAACTAGAAGTTTTTCAGCAACGATGAAAAAGGCTATTCTTTTAGCAATGCTTAAGATATCAGTAAGAGTTGCAGAAGGATTTGAGTTGAACCGACCAGTTTTGTGGTGATAAAAAAATTTATTCTGATACGAGTGAACCTAACCTCAATCCCAGCATCGATATAACTACCGACGATGGACGTCAACGTTTTGCAAATTTCACTGAATTGTAAATTAAACCAGTGGACCCACTTGTTAGGGATCCAAGAATGGCGATAAACTTCAGCAGCTTAACGCTATCGCAAGGATTTTCCAAGGTGCACACCTCGGTATAAGGACTTTGACAAAGGCATGTTTTAAAAAATCAAATTGCCTACGAGACAAATGTTACTCATAAAATCGTGACCGACACCAATTACAAGACAATTAATTATATTTTACGTAACACCCGTTTGCACAAAAATTTTGAAGTTTTGGGAAGTGGGGAGCCATTTTTAAAATACAAACAGTTGTTTTTAAATTGTGTAGATCGCTTGTATCCTAATTCCGTAAATTAAACTGTTTTTAGAGCAGTTCTCAATGTCCGAATAAAAAGCTCCGTTTTAACAATAGGCGGTCACTTTTAGCGGGGATAGAAACTTGTTCACTCACTCGTCAGAAGCCCTAATCACAGGAGTGAAGATGATCAGAGCAATAATCACCGAAACACATCGGCGAATTTCGTCCACCTTCCAAAAGCATAGTCCAACTATAAAACAAAAGAGTCGTTAGAACAAGCACTTTAGTCCCAATCGACATACTGAAGAGGAGGGGAAGAAGGCATATGGATTGATTTAGGTAAAGTTGAGCGCGAGAGTCGAAGTCATACGTGATGACATAATGGGCGATGGCCAACTGAATGCGCACTACGGGTTCGACGAGAAGCTTGCTACTCAGAGTCTGTTTCATGGCGCCCGGTAACGCAGAAATCCATTCAATGAGGATAGTGGGACCGCCCACCTCGTGCCAACAAGTTAGACCGATAGATGCTTAAAAAAAAAAGTTGTGCTTCTGAAACAACGTCCGAGTACAATCACGGATAATTTGCTACTTTTGGCATCAGAAGTAATATAAAGGTGAGTAAGTTCCTGAGATGACCAAAAAAATATTAGTACTTTACTAGAGGGAAGGCAGGAGGCGAATAAAAACGAATAAAACTTAGTTAACATGAGCTTATGTAACGTTCTCAGTACTCTTACGTCATATCAATCATACAAAGAAAAGGCTAGTTTTGCATTTTAATGTAATTATAAGCACTTCTTTTCAATGACCTGCGCAAGTGCTTCGTTTAACTACCCTTTACCGTCCATCTAAAAAGAAAATAGCTGCATTTTGTACCTTCCACACGCGAACCACAGCAGATTCTGGAAATACTTCAAGATAAAATACATAGTTACTAGTAATAACTTGGGATAAAATGTACTGCAGTTCAGTACCACTTTGGTGTGCTTGAATATTAAATTCTGAGAGTCTATCACGACCTAAAAGTAAGCCATTCGATTTCTTGGATGTTTAACATGATAGTGCTTACGTTGGATCCAAGATCCACGGTAGTGGACCAATTTAAGAAATCAACGATACACAACAGCTTGAAAAGACAATTTATTTTTTTATGCGACTGATAGACGCAATTACTTAAACAGACATTCGCTTACATGAAACAATTACCAAAGCCTGTTCACCAGCATTACGTCGAACTTCCACTGTAGCCACCTCGTCAGTCACCAAATCCAATGCATTGGCCAGTGCTGCCACGCGTTCACTAAAATCATCCTTCACGGTGGGCGAAGGGCAGACAAATTCCTCAAAAATTGCCTCTTTAACTGAAGGCGTGGCCTCAGATGAGGCGAAGAGGAGAAGATCACACAGTGTCTTTTCTACTGACGAGACCAATTCCAGCACCTCCCCAACCGCATAGAAAGTGGTGTTGAGAATACGGGCGATCGACTCAGCAGCCTTCAGACGCACTGTTGATAGAGGGAGGTAGAGTAAAGGTATGATTGGTGCCAATGGCATGGAGTGAACATGTGCGAAGCCACCAACACCTAGACAGGCGTCTAGAACACGCTCCACAAGCAAGTCATCGCAGGAGGTGGCGAGCGGAGCGATTCCGAGGGAAAGAAGCGGTTTTATGGGGCGCCAGTCGGCGCTGGTGGGAAGGCAGCTGAGTTCAAAAGGTTCATGAGGTGACCCCACGAGGAGATTCACCACCAGAAGCCACATAGATTGTGGAATGAGTTGGTGTGCGTCAAGGAGGATGCAAAGGCAAGTTTGTGCAGTTGAAACGACCTAGAGAATTGGCGCCATTAGAAATAACAGTAGACCAACCTCAGGAACTGAGTCGTGCAGACCAAATTCAACAATTTCGCCAAGGATTTCAGAAGTGAGGAGAAAGGTGAGACATTTGTAGCGAAGTGACGTTGGGTCTGCCGCCAGATCGATTGAAATGCTAGTCTAAGTAGATAAAAAAGAGCCTTAGAAGCAATGACGTCTAAAACATACATATTTGCTGTAAAACGATAAAGAGAATGCTTTGAAGGACACATAGTTGATCACAACGCAGTTTTGGGAAATGAGCAGTGCAAGAGCTAAACAAAACATCTAAGAATCTTTTACTTCAACAGTAAATTGGTTGCAGAAGAGAAAACCCACTGAAAGAACATTCCAAATCTGCGCGTATGTGACCTTTCGGACACTGTCGGAGGGATGAGCAAGAAGCATTAACAGGTATGGTCTCCCTTGGGCTAGCAAGTTACTGCAAATTGACTCTTCTGAGATCAGTGGTCTGAAATCAAACAGGAAGAAACCAATACTTGAGAACCACAAATTGAGATAACGACCTATCACATGTCAATCTGAGAAAACTCAAATGTCGTACGTTTCAGAGAGGAACTTTACGAATTTTGGAATGTAACTTTCGAAGAAAAACTCGACAGCACCCAGTCCATTTACGGCTTGCTTCATTAGATCTTCCAGTGCAGACTTTTCCGTCTCCTAAAAAGAAAGGCACTAGTGAATTTAGCACAAATCGAATGCTATTACTTAGTGAACAGAGTTGCCTGAGACTACATGCAAACGATTATCAGGCATCTTTGCTTTCAGTCAGTTGGAGGTGAAAACGCAACAAAGTGTCGCAGAAAACCATGCAAGCACTTTCAGGTATGTACCAATTTTTCAAAGATTCAAAAGAAATAAGTGGATATGTTTACAATTAGTGAAAAGAACATTTACAAAAATTCAAAAATAGGTTTAAAATACCTGCGCTCAAGTGATGCATGCGAAGATATTTTCAGAAGAATGAAACAAGCGCTTGCAACTTTGCATTTCTCGATCATCAAAATTGACGACGCCTTTGGCCTAACTAATTGGCATGGTAGTGCTTGGTCGATTGCAAGCATATCTTCTCCAAAGTAAGCTCAAAATAATTTGTTGCTTGAAAAGGTTTCTTAGTTATCGTAAATGGAGGAAGAATTACAATGTATTTTTAGCCATTCCAGTTAACGTATGTAGTTCCAGAAAAGGTTAGTAAAAAGTCATTCAACAACAACAAATATACCAACCCTCGTAATCAAAATGTCTTACTTATTGCCTCACAAAACTAAGGCCAAAAAAACAGATGTTCCGATTCCAAAATATGAACAATCAAGGTACATTTAGAACACGGAGGTAGGAAATATATCCAAACACCAGACATTGTAATGATGGGAATAAATGAGCAAATGAAAGTGGGATGAAGGCTTATCCACGACAGCTAACTCGGCTAGAAGACCCAGTAAAGTAAAGCTTCAATTGGATCCTCATACCCAAAGGATGGGCGATTTGAATAAACCCAGAGAGATGAATCTACTTTTTAAAACGTCCATAAAAGGCTAACGTTAGGTTGTAACAACGCAATGACAAGGCCTCCAGGCATCGTCTTTGTATGTTCAAAAGGTTGTAAAAGTAGAACGCGTCATAACAGTTAACCTGTAGGGAATATAGACCCCGAACGAAGGCTACGGCGGACGCGGCTACGTGGAAGAGATCAACCAGTCGTCCACGGAGGAGAGCAATCTCAGGATCGAGGAAACGTACGTAGGCGGACAGGCCGACAGCATCTGTCGTCGAGACGGAAGTGGTGGCAGAGTGGATGAGGTGGCAGTCCAGAAGCCCCAGCGAGAGCTCCAAGGATGTCACTGAGGGCAACAGACAGGCGCACTGCAAGATAGATGAAGACATAGGTTCAGTTATAAAAGCCTTTGAGCACAACAACGATTAGTAGCCTCTAAAAACATGAATATTCCCCATTTAAATAAATGCAAGCATTTTAATGCATCAACAAGACTTGTCTTTTTGGCTTAAATTTGTGAAGCAGTAAGGTAAGTAAGGCTATGGGTGAGTGCAGCCAGCACCAAGACACCTTTTCAGGAATTTTCACCCAATACTGATGAAACACCACCGAATCGTGGAGAATTTTGACCAAGCATTCAAGGATCACTGAAAAGATTCCGCAGAAAATGCAGTTTCAGCAGTTACTAATCTGGTATTTTTGGTCATCTGATTATCGATGTCTAACAATTATATCTCAAGTTGCGCGTAGGCTCACCCCTTAGTTCATAAAGTTGGGAGTTGAGCTCTATCTGAGCTTGACACAAAGTGATGAGGAGACAGACGGTTATAGGTAGAAAATTACCGATTCTGGAGTCCACAAAGCAGAAAGAAGACGAAAGAGAGCACGGAGCAGACCAAAGTAGACACATCGAGAGTGTTCGAATTTTTGCTGACGGCAGCCCTCGGAGGCGTCACATGAGTTCAGATCGCCGCGCCAATCCGTCGCGTATGTCGAAAGCATTATGCCCCACAGTTCCAGCATTTCATCAAATCCTGGTGTCTAACGCACACATTGCAAACGAAAATCTATTAATACAACTATTCACGAACCTTTACATGATTTCTCTCTGTGAAAAGAAATAGCAACGAAAGTGGGTAATTCACTACAAGATTGAAAGCAAATCATTAATCTTCATCATTGTTACTTTAAAGTATTTGGACAATATGAGACGCCTTTGGGAAATGTTCCTTTACTTTGAATGACAAACCAAACTGCATTTGAAATTGCCGCTTGGAATCTCTATTTGAAGTGATCCGGTGTGCGGTTCAAGAAGTGGTTCCAATAATACAACTGCATAGCCTATTTTCTAGTCCGTCGAATTAAAACCAACTCACCACTTTACGTGAGGATAGAAAATCTTCAGGTGGTGGCTTTGCCGTGCCAAGAAAATCCAAAACGACCAAGTGACCAATAACATTGGCGTGGGTGCAGCCAAGGAAAAGGTCCACGGAGGTGTTCAACAGACGTAGAAGCGCGCTCTGGACGGCAGTACGAGATGAGGCGAGGCCTGACAACGCAGCGCTCATGATGGCAACACAGAGCGTGGGGAGGGTAGATCCCGGCGACATGTGGATGACACTCGGTGGTAGCAAACTGCTGCTTAGAGAGGCTGACATTGACGCCTCAGAGAGGATTGATTTAATAGCATTGAAGGTGTCGCTTGTGAGAGGAAGAGGACGGTTTCATAAAAGGACCAAAGCTAAACCCCCGAACCAGGATTGTCACTAACAAACTTAGCTAGGTAGCTATTACCAGTGATCTTTCTCTAGAGTAGGTAGTTACTTGATAGATCACACAAATGCTGGTACTCAAAACAGGCTCCTTTCCCACTTGATGAGAGTCGCTCCGCGGCCCGCATTTCCCGAAGAATTTACAAAAAAATCTACTGGATCAAATAGGAAATGCAAAATGAGATGATCAACTAAGAATATTGTCAAATTAAGGAGTATTGACTAGCACTGCTTCGCACGTAGCCTAAAGCGGGAAAAACCACCGAATAGCGGTCGATAATCTTCCGACTAATTTATCTGCTTTAAAACATTAGAATACGGTATCTGATTACCAAACTTCTTGAATTCGTTGCGAACCAATGCCAAAGCATGTACGTTTAACTCACCCTTGATCCGAATAACCAATGCCTTCATCAACTAAAAGAAGGAACTGAGTTAACCCACCAAAATAGGTTGCATACCTACCCAATGCTGAACAATAATTGTTTGGATTTACAAGGTACTGCAGACAAGCTGCCACCTTGTGGCAGAGACCAACCAAAACTTCGGCCGATGTTATTTTAACACGAGAACTCTTCGATGTGGCAATCAAGAAGGATAACAACTGAGACAGCTCATAGGTACCTGAATCGAAAGAACTACCTGAACGACGGCCGGATTTTGTATGAAAAACTCAGCAGGGAAATCACAGAGGACCACACTATCGAGACAATAAAGTTTGGACAAAATGGAAGAATCGCCTGCTTCCGAAAGGTTCCTAACGGAAAATCCTTTAATGATCCAAAAAACACACCGGAGGAAACTTAAGAGATAGTGAGAATCATCTTCTGAAACGGCCGCCCTTGGCAGATAATCGACGAGAAAGCCTCCAAAACAACATTACAATTGACAAGATTGTACCTGTATATTTTGAGGTGGTTGTGTTTTGCAATACGGACGGCTGAAGATTCTCGTAATATGGTAACGTATCGGCTTTAGTAGTCATTTTATTGTGACCATGCTTATCCTCACAGTTCGAGTCCACTGATGAAATGCCACAGGTGGGGTGAGCAGCATCATCACTATTACCGGAATTCTGCAAAACCCTGGCATTCGCGGACAGAACATTACACAAAATCGATTGAATGGCAAGGTGATGAACTTGAATACTTGACTTAGGTAGCAAATTCACTAAAAACTCCACCACACCATTCTGAAAAAGTAGAGCACAGCCGCCAGGACACTAAAAATAATAGATTCTGGCAACGTTACCAAGCTGATGTGGTAAAGCACGTCAATTAGATGAGCGTTCACCTCGTTCTTTAGAGAAGTCAATACAATTTTAACAATATCTGTCAAGTAACTCAGAGGTAGTAAACCACGCTTCAATTTGTTAATAATATTTTCATAAGCACGTTCACGAATGTCCAAAAGTGGATGATCTAATCAAAAATGCACCGAAAAAGCAACTATACTCAATTTATTGATAATTGCACAGCCATGATAGGAGTCCTGACCACCCATCCGAAGACAAAAGGCGGACGAGGGAATAGAGGACGCATATTAGTGGATGTAGCAGTGGAATGAATGGCTAAAGAAAACAGGCCTATAGTTCAAAAAACACCTTACGCCAAATGAAAACATATAACAAAATAAAACCTAATTAAAAGGCAGCACAAGACATGAAAATTGTTTCGATAATCATTATTTCACTTCCAAGCAAACCAAAAGTAGGTGGACATTGACACGACGATTTCAATTCGCCTAGAGAATGAAAAGCCGCCCATTTATCAGACAAGGATAAGCAATTTCGAAATCGCGAACGTACACAGTCCGTAATGTTGTTGAATAAAATAAACACAAAGCACTAAAAATCGATTAAACGAAACCAAAAATGCAAAGTAAAAGCAACTTTTGAAAAAGGAAATGTGTTAAATTAGACAGCGTTTTATTACATCTAGAATAATGATTCCAAAGTGACTTGCTAGCCCGCTACATTAATTCGTAGAAGCTTGTAAACGATGCATCAAGAGGTTTCCTAAAACTATTTTTAATTTGCAAACAAACAAGTCAAATACGATTATCTGTCTTATAATCTCTGCAGAATACACTTTTATCAGACGATATGGCAATCGGACCATGTTAGTGGTTACTCAGCCTCTCTATTCGCAACAAGTTCATTAGATATGAAAGGTTAGGTTTAAATTGAAAGAAAGAATAAATTTAGCACTTATATCTTATGTTATAGTTCTCATGCCCTTAAAACATGTAGAGAGATAAGCACAATTGCAACTTTCTTGTGAATGTCGTAAATTAGGCCTTTACGTCTTGAAGTCCTTCATCCAGGAGCCGCTGACTACCCTTCTGCGCAAAGCTAGTACCTTTTAACGATTTCCAATCAAATGGCGAACTTGAATGAATGCGGAAATAGCAATGCTACGAGTTTGTTTGTTGCGTGACCCGCGCATAATATACATGTTAGTTGGTTAGTTCGCAAGTAACCTCTTGCAACATAATACTTTTAGTTAGAAAGCAACAAAAAGTAGCAGTTTTTAAAGGCTGGCTGAAAATTATCTGCTTTTACGCTAATTTGCTATCATATTAGATAAGTTTGCAAATTTTTTAAATTTTAAACACATGGTATTGTCTTTTTTAACTAATAATAACTTTAATTACTTTCTAAAAAATTTGCAATGAAACGTTTTTATTTTTTAATTCCATTATTTGGATTATCTTCTACTTGCGGTGTCCTTGCTTCTTATTGCTGTTTGTGGTGCGATTCTCAAATTGATCTCTGCCACATGTCACTCCGTGGATGCTGCGCAAATGTGGTTTGCCGTAACTGTATTGTCCATTTTGGTTTGTGCCGCCTTTGTTGTCTACAAGTGTTTGGGCAGGAAGCCTGTTGACTTGTCGAACGATCTTATTCTTATAACAGGTAATTTGCCTTCAATTGAATTTTATGTTATTCAGGCGCTGCGAACGGGATCGGTAGGCTTTTGGCCATATTGCTGTCAGAATATTGCGACAAGATTATTGCTGTGGACAAAGATAGTGCTGGCCTGAAAGAAACTTCCCTGATCATCTCAAGGCGGTACAATATTTCCTTGATATGCTATAAATGTGATTTAAGGTTTGGCGGCTTTTACTATTTACCTAGTTCAGTAATCGTAATGCTGTCAAAAAGTGTGCCGAGGGTATTCGTAGAGACCACGGACGAGTTACGATACTCATTAATGATGCTGCTATTGTCAACGGTAACTTCCTTCTTGACATTCCTTCGGCAAAATTTGAAAAATTGAACCAAGTAAATTTTCTCGCTCCTTTCTACGTAGGTTCTGGCCTTTGGATCAATGCATTCATTGCTTTTTATGCATCAAACGTACTTTTTTTGGTAGTTGCTGAAGGAGTTTTTACCTGGGATGCTTGGTAACGCCTACCAAACCGCCATGGGACGCATTCCACAACAGCTACGTGTTATCCCAGCGAAGAATAATGCAAACAGGTGTTTTGATCAGCCACCCAGGGGACATCTAGTGTTCTTGTCCTCTCTTGCAAGTCAGGTTATCTGCTCGGGCTTGGCTGATTATTGCGCATCCAAGGCGGGAATATCGGCCCTGGCGGAGACACTACGTCTTGAAATGGAAGCCTTAGGAATGAGCAAAAACATTGCAGTTACTGAAATACGTCCTTTTGCCATCGATACAGGCCTGCTCGAAGGTTTCGAAACTAAGTTAGTTGATAAAGCACCCTTTCTCGTTAACTGCTCCTACGTGGCCTTTTTATCTAAACTAGGGTATAGTGTACCAACGGTGTTTTCCACTACTCCATCCCTTTTGCTTTCCCTCAAGATTACCCATACTACCCCTTCTGGAGTCTGAGAAAGTTGCGAAACGGATTGTTAAGGCGATTCGCTATCGGGAGAGGACTGTTTACATCCCGTGGATGATTTGGTTTATTCCGCTTGTGCACCGGTAAGTTAGCGCAAGTGACTGCATCAGGCTAATCTATACGCCTATGGATCTGTCATCACGTGATGCCTTGGCTTCATTTCAGAATTTTCCCCTTCCCCGTTCTGGTTATCTTATACAAAATCAGTGGTGCATTTGATGGAATGAAATCCTTCAAGCGAGCGAATAAGAAGCACGACTGACATTCACTTCTAAATCCTCAACGTTGAATTATTCTAGTGTGCTCTTCTGTGGATACGTCATGATTCGTGGTATTCTATTTGTACTTTAATTTTCTGTTTTTGGGTGCTGTTCTAATACCTTGAGTTTAGAGATGCCTCTTGAAACCTAGTTTTATAAAAATTAACTATTCGCCGGTTTGCATTAATCGAAAGTCATACTCCTTTCATATTTCCTGTATCCATGTCTCTTTGGATTATTATTGCTAGTGATGCAATTGCAGATGTCGAAGCTGTTAACCAGGAAACATTTTTTTGGAGTTAAATGAATGAGCCTAATTCGGATGATGATTTACCTCTATCTGGCTTCTACTCATAGAGTAAAAACATTCAGTGGATGGTGATATTAAATGACAGTTTCAAACACCCCAAATCTTGGGAACAAGTTTGTTTACTTTTATGAGAAAAGAACTGTAAAATCTGCATTGCGTTAGTGGTCCTTCAAATCATAATCACAAGGCGCTCACTGTGTTTTGACACAGCACTTATAGTAGCAAAGGTTATCTTTTTCTACTTCTCAGGAACACAGCGATGCAACAGTGGGGCGGCGACATCCGAGACTTCCTGTACTCTATCTACAACTTTGGCAAAGCACATTTTCGCTAGGGGGACGATTCACGTACATTTGACTGGACGGTTCATTGTTTTAGTGTGTCCATAGAGCCGTATTTCGTATAGTATTGTTTTTGCATTTTGATTCAACCATTTCTTACTGTGACTGCCATAATCGGTGGCGCCGGTGATGAAATAAATGCTTGTGGTGTGCGAAGGACAAAGGCGGTTGCATGATTTGGACAAAGAATGCATCTTACCCCACCCGCAGTGGTTTCGGCTGAAGGTATCTATCTGCTAAAAGAATTATGAGTGTACTTATCACACCTCAAATTGCATTCATAAGTGCTTGTCTAAGTACGTGTAATGCATCGTAGGCAAATACAATGACTGTGGTGCTACCGTTTGCTTAACTCGTGGTTTCGGTTATGGGCACTCGGTGGGCCGCTTCGTCTTCGCAGGGCGAGCTGGTCCCTGAACAATGCGCGATATGCATATTCTCCCTAAGTTCTGTTCGCTCTTGTCCTTAGAGAAGTCTTAGGACGCTACAATGATTTTTCTAATTTTCTTCTGGGACGAGTGTCCAATCCCCGCAATGTATTGCCTACTCTCAATTTATGTAAGGATAAATCACTTCTGATAGTTTTCATTCATCTGCTTATGTTCGAATGTAAGGATTTTTTATGTAAATTGGGACACGAATTTTATTGTACTTTACTTTTTTTACAAACTAGAACTTAAGCCTTTCGAGAGGGAATTTTTATAAACAGAAGTCGGTTATAAGCTGATTGCAAGTTGAATGGGCTTGTGGAGATAGAGGCAATAAAACGATCGCGTAAACCGCTTTGTAATAAGGTTGGCAATCATAAAACGGGAATGTTCTTCAAAAGGACCTAGGAACTCGTTTTCCAGGTATGTCGGACCAAGAAGCCAAGCCTGAATGCTGTGAGTCAGTTGTGATGTGGCTAAGTTTTTTGGGAGTTTGGCATTATTATACGCTCCCAATGGGCTGAACCAATCTTGAGGACCTTTTTAAGCAGGAAGACCGTACCAAGACTGCAGGGCCGATCATCTGTGCGGTCGAGCTTAATGTGATTAAATCGTGATCCACGGGCCGCCATCTTTGGCATCGTCGTGTGATTTAGCCATAATGCAGGCACACTGATGCCATAAATTCACAAACCCGACTTTACAAATTACGTTTACATTGGACTTAAAGCAACGTATCGAAGTAAATGATTTACTTTACTTCGATAGCACTTGAATCCAAATTAACCTCTCGGATGAAAATTGGGTGAGGAAGTCCATGGGATTGTTCGTTCAGTCTGGAAAATTTTCAGAAAAATAGGTCTACATTCTACCTCTTGGACATAAGCATAAGCGGATAATATGGTAATATGCTGTGCTCTTACCAATTACTATCCCTTTACCTCCTTTGTAAGGAGGGCCGCATGGGAAGACTCATAAAAAGGTTTCGTTTCAACCACAAAGTATCATTCAAGTTGGCTAGAAGGCTGCACTTCAATTTTACGATGATAGAGTGAGAGTAATCTCGTCGCCGTTCAAATAATCATCCTTCGATTCAAAGTGCTGCTCTCTTCATGTCAAAACCAAACAAAAATTTCACAATTTTACAACACTGGTGAGCAAGTAATAAAAAAATAAATTGGAATACCATGAATGTCGTGACATTGGCAAAGGATAGCATAGCAACAACTAACAACCATCTTATTCACCATAGTAGGAAACCGATTTTCTTTTAAAGGTGAGTAATCACATTTAGAACCATAAGATGTATTCAATAGTCACTTTCATCTGGGTCCTTCATTACAAAGACCGGCAGGCTCTCTTGTAACGGTGTTACAACCGCCGTCAGTCCAACGGCTTCGAGAGAAGAGATGAGTCGACCAACTGTGACATCACCTGAACAATCACGCCAGTTGACCAACAACTGTAGTAGTCGATTCAGACGACTGTTATAAGACCCCAACTCTACGCAAGAGGAAGTCTGTGGATCGCTACTGAGAAGACAACTTAAGTCCCTTAGCTGAGTCTCTGAGAGATTGTCGTCCTTGCCCAATTCTGAGCATACCCCAAAAAGCACCTCGTCGCGGATCCACGATGATGGAATACGATCCCCGAACCAGCAGCAGGATCGGAGTTGGGGACTTTGAAGGAAGAGGGTTTCTTCAAGGAGAGTAGGCGTTTCCGAATCGTTAGCAAGAAGGTGGAAGATTGTCGGTTGGGAGACCACTTCTTTGCAAATTCTAGAGGTGGTGCTTTTGAATATGAGGAGGCAATTGGATATTGCGAGTTGAGGAACAATCTCGTCCAAGGCTGTACGGACGAGAATGATGGTGTCATGGAAACAGCTGAATGCTAAAAGCGTCAGCGAGCTATGTGTTTCGAGTTTTACCTCAATTGCCTATAAAAAAACATAAATTTATTCTAGTCTTACTTCTGCAACGAATACCAAAGAGATAGAAGTAAAAACACATCTTAGTCAAGGATGCCTCGTTTTGTGGAATTCGGAAAGATGGGTGTTACTAATTAATTTCAAATGAACACAAAGGTAATTTTCGCATAATTACTTAGGTCATGTTTATTTTTTGGTCGGATGTTCCGCATCCAGCTTAAATGACAAATTCAAGCCACCGCCATTCCCTTCGACGAACACAACACAATCATTATTGATAACTAGAATACCGACAAAACACTGTTTCCACAACTCACTTCTTCCGATTCCTCACAGATAAGACAAATATTGATAAGGGCTTTGTTGAAGGTGAGTCTACTTCCGTGTAGCCACTGAACAAGCTCTGGACTATCAAGACCCTCTTGTTCAGATATTTTCGTCACAGCTCTCCGAATGCGACATTGAATGCGTGGAAAGAGGTGAATAAGCTGCGCTCCTGAGGCTCTAAATTGCACTCCCGTCCTTAGCATTCCTTCTCCGCTTCCCCAGACTTCTGTCAAATCCGAAGGCTGAATCAGATTCAACCGCGGAATCTCCAGCTGTAGCTCCTCGGCTTGAGACATTTCCAGAGTGGTTCCTGCCACTGCATCTTCGAAAAATGAGTGGATAGATTGTTTTCGTACCTCTGACTGAAGAAGACTATCATCATCAAAACCGATGCCATCGTCACCGTTTTTGACATGCGGACAGATGGTGCAGCACTCAAGAGCAGTCAGTACCTCGACTACCATGTCAACGTCACTTTCAGTGATGAGGAAGTGCAGATCGTCGGTGGTGAAACTGCCCGTTACGCGGGCGTGACTGATGCTATCCTGTGAGAAGAGATTGCCTACGGCCTCTGTTAGGACCCACGAGGGATTCAAAATTATCAATTCGTTCTCCTCCGTCTCCAACACAATTAGCTAGGGATGGAAAGATCAGCACTATTTTTAAGAAATCTAGTTAACCATTTATAAATACGTCCCCATGTTTTTGAGGGTGGAATACAAAATTTTGTCTTAGAAATGGTGCTTAGTGGCACTCCTTTACTTTCACTTGGTGATAGTTTTTGATAGATGAATGGGAGATTATGGGTTTTTTTCCATAAGTACGGTGTTCAGAGCACCCAAAATATTGCAGTTTTCAAACGCAGTAGACGGGACTACCTGAGTGACCCGGAGGTTCAATTGTTTGGGATCACGTCTTGTTAAAGTTGGCATAGAGTTCGGCCACCAAAGACTAGATGACTGGCATGGATTATAACAGAAAGGACTCATTTTAATGAATAGGGAGGGATTTGATGAGTCTGTAGTCTGATAATAACACACATGAAAACGACTAGTTACAATTTAAGCAAACTCAATTGCCTATAAAACGATATTAGGTATTTATTGTTATACCAAAAGCGTTTTTGGTGATGTGTGCTCAACTGATCCGAAAATTTTATGCTTTGAGATCACCATCAAATACATTTTTACGATTTGCGGGATTTATTCACTTTCTGCGAAAAAATAAAGGCAGATTTAAACCAGACGTATATGATGATTACAGGCAGTGAATTGTAGAATTTCAAAGTTATTTCTAGTACTCTCCGTCGGATGGATCAGGGTGTGGAAAGTGCATAAAGGAAAAGGCGCAACTCACATCACCTGTATATTGGAGGAATTGAACTGTCTCCCGCAGAATGGCCTCTGTGCATAGGGGATTAATACGGGTTTGGACTAGATGAATGAATTGGGGCCAGTACTTAATAGAGACATAGTGCGCTCGGTTCCATTCTTCCAGACGATTGGAGATGACCTCAGCAATGATGGGAACTGTTGGTATTTCCTAGAACGAGAGCCGTCAGTGCGTAAATGCAGAAATGGTGTCGTTGCTGTCTAACTAAGAGGGACAAATGGGTTGATAATTAACGGATGGAAGAAGCTGAATTGTCAGAATGTTAGTGTGCACTTGATGATAAAAGTGGGTTGGATGTTCTTATGGACTAAAATGCATATTAGTGAAGGTTAAGGCTTTGATTACAAAAAAATAAGTAGTTGCTAGATGCTATTATGAGATTGTGTTGACGATAACGCAGCGAGAACAATGGAAGGGGATGTTTGAAGCCTCATTAAGATTAAAAAGACGTAAGACTTCACCATGAGTGCAGATTGGCAAGACACTGAAATCCTTACAAGCATGGGATGGGTGTACAGCGGTAGACTTATTTCACACTTATTACATTTTCTGGCATACGGTAAAAGTTATTCTGTGAAGGCGATCAAACATGTATCGAGATCTTGAAGACTAATAAATTGTTATGTGGTTCATAAATACTCATATTAAATAGAAATTCATACCAAAACTACTCGGTCCCTGAGCTTGAGAAGTTGGTGCTTAAAAAATTTCATTTCTACAGCGTTTGGCGAATTGGCGTCTAGCACGTGCAGCTCCGGTTGAATCGCCATTTTGTGCCTAAATATTTTATGTGCAGGAAATTTATTATTAGATATTAAGTTCCAGTATCTGATTCCCAGTTAAATTAAAAAGCCATCGTTCAGTACTTTACCCCTCGCCTAGTATCAAACCTACCGAATTCATCCTATGCTATGGTCCACGCTCGTTTGATGTATCGTTGGTGAGGGAGCCAGGCCGTATAACAAAATTAGTCTGGGAGGAATCTACTACAACAATTTACCACTGTAATGACACAAAGCTTATAAAGAGATCGTAAAAATTTGCACGGCGCTAGCGTTAATTAACTACTGCTTTATTTATGTGAATTGTTTTGGGAAATACAATTGCGAAAACAACTGGCGTTGCTTTAGAAAGGCCTCAATACTGGAAAAAACGGGCCGAAAAAATAGACCTAAGTTCCTTTTCTTTTACTGGAAATAGGTGTATGTTTCTTATTGAAAGACACAATTATGTTTATTTTGCTCAGCTATTTAGTTACTTTACTGTTTGAAAATGTAGTCGAGACAAACCTCGATGCTAACCGCAAGTTTGCAGGACAACGTCTTTTTTCAACGGACTTGGGTTCACGCTGTAATACGCGTTCCCTTTAGGCAACAAACTCCCAAGTTCGACGACCCTAATGATTCATGCAACATTGCGCGCATTCTCCTGAAACTTTTACTCTCCTCATAATTCCCTTCTCAGCAAACCAATCTTTCCTACCATGCAGTGAGAAGTTAGGAGTGGATGTGGGATACGACGAAAGATTTGCAGCAATGTCAGAGCTCTTGTACGCTCTCATGCAGACAAAGCGAAAATCAGAGCAAACAACATACTTTGCATCGGCATCGCTAAAGCTAACCAACAGAATTCCCATAAAAAATTCGGTCTCTCCGAGAGAAAAATGAGAACTTACCCCTTAAACGTATGAAAGGCAAAGACATTTGGTCAATGTGACCTACTTAAACTGCCTGCGAAAATCCTGAAGGAGTCTGGCGGCCCCAGCATGGTAAAGGTAACCCTCTCCGTCCCGTGTGCACTCAACCTCATCTGCGTGCGTCGCCACCAACACAATTTTTGCCTTCGACCGCAACAAACCGTCTGTTTTGAAACGAAGACAGGTCAAGCGATCAAAATGTGTTAAGTGCTCGTTGCGTTCTGACGACATTCTTTGTAGTTGAGCATAAACATCCAAAAGTACTAGGCAAATTTGTTCTGCTCTATCTCATTGCCCAGAGAACTCCAATCAACTTTCACTAACCAAAAATTAGTAAAGCATGCTTTGGAACTGCTAACTATCATAATACACTTTCAATATTTGATTGAATAACTCCTTGTTCACCATGAATAGCCTTGTCTTTCGTTTAGAATATTGAGCTGACCAACCCTCTTGGACCGGTAGACGGCTGTGGATGAAGGTGAGCCAAAACAGGACCTTTTCCCGCTGGACGGAGGGTGGATCTTTAAGACTGTAGACGACGACGTGGATACAGCTAGTGTTGCCAATGAAGAAGTAATAAAGAAAGTAGTACGGCTTGTAACCGGAAAATTCCCATATACTGAATTCCGGAGTATCTAAAAAGTAGAAAAGATCTCAGGCGATAGGAAACGCAGACCCTGACTGCAAATTGTAGCTAAACATTTCTGTAAAGGTATTCCTTCCATTACCGCCTATGAGTTTAACTTAGACAGGCGCATGTAATTTCAATGAGACTCAGGATAAAGATGATAAGAATGGCATCAGAGAAGCCCTATTATTACCAGTTTTCTCAAAGTAATACGCAATTCCCCTAGTTGCCTCGTTTAAAATTAGTTACGATGGATTCTAAATGACAATGTTAGTACTGTAAGTCATAATCCATCAAAGTGTCACTTTCCAGCACGTAATCTCAGTTTAAAATAACCATCGACAGACTCAGAGAAACGTTACTCCTCGAAAATCTGTCTTTAGCGTTTGCTTGTGCATTGCCTTAGTTGTAGTTATCAGGAAGCTGGACTTATGATGGCATTTTTAGTGTATTTAAAAAGGATTGTATTTCAATGTCATGTTCAAAATCTCTTTAAAGCTTATCCCTGATGCTGTTGTTAATTGAGATTGTTGAGATGGTGTTCATCATCAAAGTGTATTCAATTAGAAGACTGAATAGAAACTAGTACGAACCAACAGTAGTGTTAGGAGAAGAAAGCGTTGTTAACAAAGAAAACTAACTTTTGATGTCTATGCCCCGCGTATAGTTATCGTGCTCAGCGTAGAACATTTTTGTTTTTCTCTTGGAGATGTTGATGTACTTGACGTTGGATTCTGTTGGAAAACAATGCTTGAGAGCTTGATTAGGTAATATTCAAACAGAACTATCTTTCATAATGGTAATTTGGTCAGGAACACACCACCTTCTGAAAGCCATTCAGCAATGTGGCTGATGGCCTTCATTTTGCGTTTCAAGTATCCTGTTACAATCCCGGAGCGCAAGGACGCCGACAGCGATGTTTTACCCGAGAGGGAGGATCCGAACAGTTTCAATTTGATGCGCGGTTTCCTTACAAGCGGCTCAAACTTCTCGCGAAACTTTACCAGACGTTCCTACAATTGGGTTTTAAAATGGCCGCTAACTCTCTACACTACTTTTCACAACTTGATTCTTTGTCACTTCTCTTCGTTATTCCTACTGATCTCTTTCGTTTTGCATTTTAGCAATCCGCATACTTCGGGACTTTTGGTTTGCAAACACCCACACCAAGCTTATAGAGTTGTTTCATTGCTGCGGCAGCAAATAATTTTTCACGCATTCTAAATTCATCGAAACCGTAAAATATACAATAAAATCCAGAGTAGCAGCAAAGCTAAAACAAATCAGACACAGATATGCTTTGTTATAAACTGCAACTCTGATGAGAACTGGTCAGTGGCAAAGCGGTTCATTCAAAGTGCCACTTAACCAACTACGATGCATCTAAATGTAGTTAGTGCTAAAAAGTGCCTATGGCTAAAGAGTTCTCCCACTTTTATGGTTTTAAAGTTTGTCTAATTTGCACGAAATAAAAACTGTATGGCAAACCAGCTTATGGCTCCTTAAACGGCCAAACTTTAGAGGGTATGTTGAAAACGCAGTTAGCTCACTGGTGTGATGCTTGTAATAAGTTTTCCAACGTCATTGTGACCAAGTGCGTAGGCTGTGACATCGGCTGTGATCCCCAGCTAAATGGGTCGGCATTAGAAAAAAACCACTCAACACTCACTCCATTAGGGGACGCGGAATCGGCTCCATAAAATAAAAGTTCTCGAACTAGTTCAAGATTACCAGATTTGGCCGCCAAGTGCAACGGACTGAGGTGATCCTGAAAACAAGAGGGTTAGAACGAATTGGGGAAAATCACATGATTATGGGCATTAACTCGTGATCCGCTTTCACACAGTAGGTGGGTGATGGCTGGATCCCCGTTAGTGCAAGCGATGTGCAGGGGTAGATTTCCATTCTGAACAGAAGAATATGAAATCAAATTTTGTGAAATGAAACACAAAAAGAGACCTGCAATGGATAGAGGGTCCGTCTACCTTGTCAGTGATATTGGGATTCATTCCTCGTCCAAGTAACACACGAACGACCTCTTGAGAACCATTTTGAACGGCCAGGTGGAGTGCTGTCTCACCTTTCTAAAAAGGTTTGACGAATTCTATTTTGTTCTGGAACATTTGGATAAAATAATTTTACAAGTTTCCTTTAGAGACACAAACTCACGCAGGAAACTATGTTTGGATTAACACCAGCAGCAGAAAGTGCTATTACACTGCCGAGGTTATTCAGTCTACATGCGATGTGTAGTGCAGATTCTCCCATCTAAAATGGTGCATGCATACAGAATTCTATGGATTTTAGAATCAACTTAGAATAAGTATCATTGAGTGAAAGCCTACTACTTATTATCTTCTTAAGTAGCTATCAGGTAATTAAAAAACAACAAAGCGAAAAAGTTAAACGCCGATCAAAACCACTTTAAAGGAGGAATGCCCTTTAATGTCACTTACCGCATTTACACGATTCAAATCGGTACCAACTGTGGAAATAAACTCGGTTATTTCGAGGTTGTTTACCTTTGCCGAAATATGAACAACTGTTTCGCCATTCTAGAAAAAAATACGGCTTATTTCAATGTCTTATTAATAATGAAGTTAGTTCCAAAGAGCGGCCTTATTTATGCGCATACCTGTTTACAATTAGCATTAAAGTGGGGATCCCATAAACCTACTTGTCCTTCTCGATTCGCAAAGACACACCAAAAAAATCCTCTCAATAAACTCAAATGATGTTTTAGTCCAATTTGGGAAAATCGTATTTTTGAAATATTCCATTAGAAAGCATCAAGCTATGAACCGGTTTCTTAGTAGTTGACCCATACTAATTGATATTTTGCGATGGAACAGTTGAAGGGAAATGACGACTATCAACGGTTATTGGTTACCGTCTTGCATAATTTGAGGAGTTTTCTGAGGTGATGAAGATTTCAATGATCGGAAGGGGACAACTGCGCTCTCTCAGTAGTGATTATGCAAATACGGTTTGCACTCACAGCATCTGCGACTTCGAACGAGGCTCCAGCTTCGAGGAAAATTCGCACAGTTTCAATAGAGCCGGAGAGAATGGCAAAGAACAGTGGCGTTTGGTCGAGCTATCAAATGAGTTGTGTTAGTCCGGTTAAAGTGACAGTATTTATTAGACAGATTATCCAAACTCCAGTTATTACAATCCTGAGAAAAACTTATCATTTTGCGGTTAAAACTTGCACAGAGGCAATCGTGTGCAAGTAAACCCACGTACCACGTTCCGTGCCTCTATTTCAATTGTGCCATTTTCTAAGAGGAAACGAAGTAATGGAACATTTCCGTGCAAAGCCGCCAAGTGAGTCAAGCTGTTACCATCCTAAATAAAACGAAAAACCTTTAAAAGATTAATTGTTCAATTTTTTTATGTTCAACGTAGTGCCAAGTTTTATTAAACTTTGTGCTCCGCATTTGACGAAAATTTCAAAATTGTTCACTAAAATAACTGCATGGAGGAGTTGTAGCGTGAACTAGCTAGGGTTCTAGACTGGCGTGGGGAACTGTAAAAATGGGTAGACTTTTGTACAAACGCCAAATCTTTTTACCTTGTCACGGTCGGCGAGGAAATTGGTGCCTCCGTTTTTGGTCAAAAGTTCCGCGAATCCTTCCTCTTCCCGTATGCAAGCGATTGAATCTATGCTTGTTGCCATTATGTCTGCATGCATACCGGCTGAAAATTAATGTGTTTTGGAGTCTATTCTTGTTTGATGAAAGGTTAATTTGGTTAAACGGGAGGTGCGAGCACTAAGTTTAGGCAAGAGGTAGGTGAATAATTTGAAAATGGTCCTGGGCGAGCAAATCAACGCTCCGGACGTGGACAAAGCCAGCTCATGACTTTCATTGATGTGCCACCCACCAACTGCTTAGTTGCTGCCATTGAGATGCCCAAGACCATCTAGTCTCCTCATATCAGAGACAATAAAAGGGAAAAGAGGATAAGGAAGAAAATTCTACTCTACACATTAATCGTAATCAAGCTTGTAAATTGATATTTATTGCAGAATGTAATCTCAACCACCAAAGTTATTCTTCATAACTTTCCCCATTTTGTGTCTCTTCGATTAGGCGGACTTGAAACGTTTGAGGTACAAGTGAATGCTTTAGCAGGCAAAGCTAGATCACAGCACTGTCTCTATTACTCACAATCTATAGACAACATCTATCGTTAATCTTCTTTCATTGCAACCATTGCCGTCTTCTCTATCATATAAGCAACCGTCCAACACGCCAGTGAGTTGCTTATTGGGGCACATACACACCTAGCGTCACCAATGAAACTTAACATAATGTCTTGGAAACAGAATCCCAAACAGGGCGATGCTGAATGTTTGGATATTTTTAAGTGCCACGGAAAGTGAATGTGCTCCATGTATTCTTATGCCTCACACTACATCGTAGGGACCTGGAATTGATTCAACTTAGCAGCAATTGTCAACCTTGTTGGAGCATTTTACTTAAAAGTTATCTGTTTTATTACCCTCCGGGAAGCATAATGCAATTGAAATGTCAAAACAAGCTTAAGTCCTCGGTCAACGCCTTTTTCCCGCTGCAGAATTTAAGAAAGCCTTTTGTAGATTACTACAATTTGTAATTGCACTACTTGGCCATATCAAGTCTTGTTTTATTTGCACACAGATTTTACCCTAACAAAATAGCCTGGAGTTAGGCACTGTTCCAAAATTGTATTCATTGGTCGTGTTGCGTAGATAAAGCGCTCCAGTTTGGCATTGTATGCCCGAACGCAGCCCTGAATAGGTATAGTTTAACGAAAGAACTCTGTTTGCGCCCGCATGTACGTGCGTATCATTTCAAACATGCTGCCATCCAGAAAAACATTAAAAAACATGAGTACTATCTAGAACCGCTTAATATTAATGAAGGAAATGAGCAGGGTGTAGGTTGTACCGGGGAGTTCGGTTTGAAACTTTATCTTTACAACAGCACTGCATGAACGTTGAAGCGTGTGAACTTTCCAGCACCGCTGCTGCCCAAGTGGATGTCTCACCAGTCTGCTTAATTGATGTTTGGTAAATTTTCTGTAAATAACATTAGATTAAATAAAATTTTGTTATCTCAGTAATGATTTTCATAAAACGCATGATTTTGCTAACTATCATTCGCTTAAGAAACTATTCATTCTTCATAATTCCAAATGGATGGATGAAACAAATGGAGTCCATTATTCGCGTTTTTTAGTTCAGATTTTCCTAACACATGCAATATTGAAGCGCAAAGTATCATTAGAATAGTGATTTTGATAATTAACGTCTCCTAGGTGAAAGCGGTCCGGCCTTGCACGTAACCTTCTACTTTCAGTCGACTGTGTCATCGTAATGCGTCGATGTTAAACGAGTTATTCGTTATGCTTGAGCAACTGACCTAAGTGAACTTTTTTATCCTCAAACGTGTTATTTCTTAGCATGGCAGCTGCATTCCAGATCTTAGGAAAGTGAAAGCTGATGGGAGGGCGGAAAGAAGAGCAAAAAATATGGCATAGGAGTTACTGACTCACAGAAATTTACGACTCCACTGGACCACCTACCTTCAAATACGCGTGCATTACCATTGAGGCATCTCGGGAGCTGCTCTATAGCGTAGCAGGTTGGCGGCCAATGGGAAAAGTTCCACTTGGTTATTGGCCAGTTCTTTCGCCATAGGTCGGTCCAAGTGGGTAAGACTGAAAGCCCCGAGGCGATCAATGACGTACTTGCAAAAATGAAACGTGAAGGTTGTTGCCCGGGGAAAAATGCATAGCAGTTCACAAATATTCTCTCATTCAAGTTTACAGTTGGGTGCGACAACAAAGAGAAGGCGAGCACCTATAGACGCGTGGGGGTTTTTTAGTATAGAAGATATAAAACTTAGCATTAAAGTTTTTGTTGTGCGCATTGCTCCTGAAAACTCAGCCTGGATTAGTATCTGAACATGGTTATATTGAAAATACAGCAATAGGAGCACACCAACAGTTAAAGTATTAGATGACTTCCTGAACGAACAGAACCACTTCACTAAGGATTAACTGACAACTCTAAGGGCCTTATATTTTCCGAATGCAACCGCTGCTTTGTTACCACTTAAGCAGTGTTCTAACATGTGTACTTGTAGACTTTGTTTCCTTCGTCTGGTTTTCTGGTCAAAGCCTCATTTTTCGCATTAATAAATAAGGGATTATGTAAAGCGAATTATTGTACGACCGGCGTCATACAAGTACACCAGTCCTAGTTTACATTGCAAAATGAGAATAAAAGTTATTTGTTGATTTAAAAGCTCGTAACAACTTACAATAGGTGCCAAACTGTCAGGATCACTAGCTCGATTGAGCACCTGGAAGTAGATTTGCGCTACCAGGGCAAGTGTTTCGAAAGCTCCTTGCCTAATTCGGTTTACCAAAAACCTATTAAACACTTCTCAAAAATATGCTAACATGGCTTTAACTCTATATTTGCTTTGCGTTAAATAGTTGCTCAACCCTCGATTTTGGTGATAGGCTGCTTGGGAGCTCCACCGTAGCGACTTATCCTTTGGTCTATACCAGTAGTTGAATGCCTTCCGAATGACTGCAGTGCCTATTCCGCCCGCGTGTCATGTCTTCCTTAGTCTTCAGAGAAGTCGTAGAGTACTATCATATTCTCCCACACTTATAAGCTTGCCTTGCACAATTTTTTCCAACTCTCGCGTCATAAAAAGCACCAAATAACAAATTAGTATTTTTTTTCTATTTTTAGAGTAAACAGCGGTGATTAGGCAATGCGGGCCGAGTTAATGTTCTTTGGGACTCCAAAACAAATCTATCTTCATGCGACGGCAATAGCAGGAAAGGAAGCTAAAGCTCTCATAACTATCTTTCAGTAAGGAGCTTGGCCATCTTGTGGTGAAAATAATCCTTCACTAAGAAATCGCTTCCGTTTTCTGGTATCTTTGAAGAGGCTTTTGTGATTTCTTCCAGTGATTTATGGCGTGTTTATGAATACGCTTGACTACTTCCACACCATATCCAAAATGGATTTTATGACTTTTCTTTGAGGATTTTAAGTCATTAAATGACGTTACTAAGGGATCAAAAATACAGTATATGTTAATTTGAATACATTTACACACCAATCGCACACTTTTTAACCACCTTTCTGACTAGAGAGGGACCACCGACACCTAAGGAGACAAATTCCGGGTCCCTATGTAAGCAAAATTAAATAGCTTTTAGTGATTTCAACCAAAGGTAGGAAGGAAGAGCGACAAAACATGTGTAGCGCAAATAAAAGTTAGGAAATCACAGATTTTGTCTCATCTTGGTTAGTCATAATTAATTTTCCCTCTAATTTTTAAGTTTGAATAGGTATATCCCACTCTTTTGAAGCTTTGCTCCCTCAGTCAGTGTTTGTGATCGCAAGTTTTATTATTTGTTTGCCTGCTACGGTATCTTTTTGATGCAAAATTACATCGACTAAATGGCCACAAATATGAGTCCTTCCGCTAATGTGTTTGGGCTTTGTTCTGTTTTACAAGGAACGGCCAAAATTAGAGTTTTGAAATGTTTGTCAGAGTTTGAAGAAGGTAATAGAGGTTAGGGTCTTCATAATTCTAGTAAACTCAACTTAATCCATTTCCCCAATAAATACATCAATAGTCAGAATAGAAAGAATCGACATTCCAAATTAATATTCTGGATGTTCAAAATATATCGTCAAAGAGGAAAGATCGACTGATCTTGCTTCCTGCGCAAACACGAAGAGGAAGATAGGGAAAAGGAGAATCAGGTAAATGTGAGGAGGGTTTAGTATGATCCTTTGGTGCTGCAGGTGGGTTTTAAAGGAACGCAGCTACCGGAGAGATTTGCGCCACTTCAGACGCAGGTCCTGCTTTCTCGCTTCGTCCCCTGGGTTCCCTAGACTGAGGCAGCGCAATTTGTTCAGATATGTGGCGAATACCTTGATACCATTGATATAGTTGCGCACTGACATCCACTCCGGTCCATCGTGGATGAACTCCTGATTTTCACTGATTGGAATCAGCACTACGTCACGATTTGTCACCTCCTGAAGTTAAAGAAAAGGCTGCAAAAATTTGAGCAAGGGACATCTTTACATTTTTAGGAATTTACAGTACTAGTATTGACAATGGGTAGAAAAACAGCTTTCATGAGAAATTCATCCGTGCCACAGCCCCGAAGGCAGGTATTATTAAATCCTTTTGAAGTCAAATAAGCACTTCTAAAGTTAATTTCTACCTAAATAACGCTAATTCTAAATGTTTAGGCTAAGTGAGTGGTTGGTGCGTAGCTGGATTACCAGAGTATGGATGGTGGAGTTGGCTAGTGCATACATTGCGGATGTTCTACCGAATGTGGGAATAGACGCAGTTTAAGGAGGGAATTTAAACCCATTCGGAAATGGCATGTAGTAATGTGTTAGACATTACTGCGATTCTTCCTTAGAAGGATCGGGTCTGTTGTGGATGATCAAAAGTGATATTGAAGGAATTATGAGAACCGCGCTGGAAATCCCTAATCCGCAGAATAAGGTAGATTCATTTGTACGCCTTGATAGAAGGACTGGAAGATTAGGCTTATTCAGGGTTATACTATGATGACGAAGTCGAAGGGATGGATACAAGCAGGAAGTAGCCTGGAGAAGCCACATCGTGCTGCATCACCTATTATTCAGTTTCACACCTTATCTTATTTACTGATTTGTCTACTGAAGAACATTTTTCCGTCCCAATTAGCGTTTTGTACATAAATCTCGATGAGGTTTGTAAGCAGATTCATTGCATTTCACAAGACGTGTTACTACACTTGCATATTTAGATTAAGTCTTGTAGGTATGACTGGTTTACATAGTCTCAGTTCAACCTCACATCGACTGCTATCACCGACAGTGAATAATGACGATGGAATTCCTTGTTCGGCTTGCACTTAGGCGACATGCAATTCTGTTCATGCCATTCATGCTTTTGAGTTATAGACCTTTTCATATGCCTATTATGAACCCACTTGTACACCCGTGTCCCTCATGTAGTCCTAACAGGCAGCACGAGTGTTACAGAGACAGTCTACTGGAAATCTTGCAAAACACTCTTCACCCACCGGGCGAGCTCCGCTTTGAAGTGCCATCAAAATTGTAATGTGGTGGCGAAGCCTAATTGATGCAAGAACGGTCAAATTCCAAACAGTTTCCTTACATGCATATAGCAATTGCTTTAATTCGGTTTATTCAATTTCCATAAGTGACTCGAGACCAATAGGAAACGTTTGACGATTAGTGGGTAAAAGGACGTAGATTAGAGTTTATCCAGTCTCACAAAATAAAAAAAATGAAAGTCTACAGATTTCTTAATCAAATGTTGTGTTTTTAAATTAGTAAGGAATCCAAAGCCTCACCTACTGGGTGACAGGAAAAGCCAACTGGCGTTGGGAGGATTAAGGCCAAAAAAATAGCGAGAACACTTAGATTTGAAGCTACTAGTTCAACAGAACTATAGCTAGCTCAATAAGTGCATGCAGGACCTGATAAACATGATCATGATGCAAGAGAGTGACTTCTTAATAATACTCTTGACATCACAATCCATTCAGTCTCCGCTACTTTTGATCATCATGTCAATACCATGCCTTCCTACTTAATCTATTTCTGCCAATAGCACTTAATCTTTTAATTTTCGTAATCGAATGCTTCCAGATCAGATTCACTTACCCGGCATCGTCTTTGGCGAGTACAGGAGCACTACATATTAAATTCACTAAGTCCTTAAGGTGAGCGAATGGGAAGAATTAACTTACCTCAAGAGCCCCGGCTATAGAGATGGTAGCACCGTCGCGAATAAGATCGGGTTCCCTCTCCCAGACGTGCTCCAGTGCCTCGTAAGCAGCGCGATAGTTTGGGCACGACTGATCAGCAAGGAAGGGCCGACCGTCGCTAAAGGCTTTGATTGTCAATTCATTACCACTGCATCGACGCAAGTGCACCTCCTTCAGGTAACACCTTACCCTACTCGCCACAATCCGTGGATTTTGATCTGGCACCAGGCGGAGCGAAAATTTCCCCATTACCTGGGAACAATTAGCACAAAGAAAAGCAATATTAAGCTGACGTTGGGGGTTGTTAAATTTATAGTCGCGTTCGATGCAATAAAATTCGGATTCGAATCCCCCAAAAATAGTGTTTAATGCGTTAAAATGCCAAAGGCACAGATCGACACAGGCACAGAGATAACAGTAGAATTGGTTTTTTTTATTTCCATTAGGATTTGACTGCGGCAGAGTGACGCTATTATTAAAAAATAACGAACACCGAATAAATGTGTTACAGATATTATTAATCTAACTCTTCATTTCGGTTCCACTTTTGTGCTTCCACTGGGGTCAACAGCCTTCTAAAAATCCGCACTACATATTCTGCCCAACCATCCCGACTTCATTCGCCTTCAAGAACGTCTCGAGGTGCCACATGAAAGCACTGGGTTCCCAACTTTACCAAAACGCATTCCCTACTTCCATCACTTCTGACCAATGCTAGGGATAAGTTTAAAGATTCTTTTTACAAACTAGAATGTCGAACTTTTTGCTTTGTTTTGATGCTGTTTAAATTTAGTTTGACGCCAAGTTTGCAGTTTTATGTGCCTCAGAAGTTGTTTTATTCTGTTTGTTCAAGCAAAAATAGATAGATAGATACATACATCACCAAATATCTTAACGTACATGAACCACAGATGCTGAAATATACCAAAACGATGGTCATGTTTGATACTTTTACAGCGGTCTATCCATTGAGTGTTAAAACTCTGCTAATGGGAACGCGTTTCCAAAAAACATAAACTTTCCTATTGGAAAACTTACCTCTTTGGGTATGAGTGTAGGGGCACCCATTGTATCGGACGATTTTTCAATTCCATGAAATTGAATCGACGGTAATAGCCATCTTCTTCGTAGAATCTCCACTTTATCCCTGCTGTAGAGTGCCGTAGTCTGTATCTGGTTGGCGTACGTAACCGCGTCGAAGTCAAGTTTTTCAAACCTTCTTAAATATGGGAGAACGGTTTAGGGTTACAAAAATTGGAATTACCAGACTTCAGGGGAAGAAGGGCAGGCGACTTACTCAAATTCTGCTTTCTCTGGTCGTCTCACAGAGTCGTAGATGCCTGGAACGCGAATTTTTCCATTTTCACTAACAAGGGAGCACATTAGAGCCTGCAGGTCAATTAACGGCTCCTGAACTGCGCCCCCATGGCACCCAGAGTGAAGATTACGCTTTGAGCCTTGAACGTAGACGTAGAAGTACACTACCCCACGCAGACCGTAGGTCAAGCAGGGTGTATCCATGTTTAGCCAGTGGCTATCTGAAATCGCCACGTAATCTACATCCTAAAGGTGAAGCGAAACCTCAACAATCACATTAGCGTATGGTAAAACGCATTAATTTTGTCAAATTACCCAAAAAGGGAGAGATCAAGTAATGGACATCAAAGGTGCAGCATTGGAATGCCGGAACAAAGCAAGTTAAGTACTTTTTAAATTGAATTAAAATGAGCAACCTTAGCTGCATCCGTATCTATTTGCACAAGTACTACAGTCAAATCGGCCTTATCTTCCCAAAAAGCATCTTTTCGTTGAACTTAAAATCCGCAATTTTAGAAGCTCGGCTGAATGCTGCAATATCTTAAGCAACCTCTTTTGCAGTTTATTCCATGTCATTTCCTCGCCGTACGCATTTTATTCGCAGTCTGTAAGTCCCAATCTCCACGATTGATGAGGCAATTTTGAAATCCAACATTGTTGACGTTTGGAAAAACACTTAGCCATATCATTCTATAACATCGCCGATTGCGTATTTCCGACTTCGGTTAATTTTTCTCGTGCATTGTGACGAATGGACTATGGTATATTTTACACCCAGCGTAGACATGCTCAATTAGATGCTTATCTATTGTTAGACAAATATTTTGGAATCAAGCCTGAGTGTAAACTTGATTATGAAAGAAGAATGCCAATAAGGCGATTTCTCTTTGTTCAAACGCAAACCTGATAATAGGCTTTCTTATTTATTTCTTATAGTAACAAAGCATATAGCTGTCGGGAAGCTTATTGTGGGCACGGATAAAACAAAAGATGGAAAAACACTCATTCAAGTGAAATAAAGGTATAAATATGTTTGCATTGGTGCGAAATCCTCAACATTATTCGCCAGCGAAACGGAAGAGTTAACGCTCTTCGATCGACATTGTAGAAGTTTTTTTGTAAGTACTTTATCAAAAGCTGGTCCAATCACAGCTTTCATAGACCTAAGGTTCTCTGGCATTCTTACGTTGATTTTTATCACCCTTTAAAGATCGAAAAGCGGGAATTTCACCCCGCAAATGACGTATCCTCATTGACAATTAAGTTTCATTGCATTCGAAACCTTGGACACCATGCCTTATTCTACTCAGTTCCGATGGGAATTTGGGATGAAATTTGACTACGGATCTAATCACAGAATAGGTTACTGTCGCATTACTTGCTAAAACGATTAACACTTTCACCTGTAAAGCAAAGTTTGAAAACACTTGCAGCCGTTCACAAGCTGCATCATGGGATTTGTGTTTTTACCTTCAAAAAATCCTTTTTCATCTCCTGCAGCAATTCAGGAAGACCCTCTGAGCCCGTTTCTTCTCCACCTTCGATTAGAAATCGCACATTTACCGGAACCTCCATGTTGCATTGCTGAAGATATCAAATTGAACTGCATAATGTCTGGTTGTGGGACTTTTGGGAGCATTAGCTAAACCACACCCTTGCAGATTCGGCAGGACTCATACTGTTATGCAACAGCCGACAAATTCGTTTGTAATGACTTGGCTACTTAAGAATAACTAAGTAACATTGATGAGTTTACTCAAACAAAACTTCATATGCGTCATTGCATTTTATTTCTGTATATTTTTGACGCTTTAATGCATATCATGACAGGAATCCATTCTATAAATGTTTGAGACCGCGTCTTAACAATCCAAAAATATTAGCCAATAAGTAAGAACCCTTTGGTCAGTTGCCTCCAATCCTCTTGATGAAAACTGCCACATCAACCAAATATTACTGTTCAGTAGGGGCATAACTTCGATGCCACCTTAAAGAAATGTAAAATTATGGGAAATTATTTTTCTCGAATAAAAGACTGCGATCGCAGAGACTTAAATGACACTGATATGATAACCACAGTAATAGTATGCATCAAACGCCTGCACTTAAACTAAAGAGACGTTCGATTATAAGCCTTAAAAGTCACGGATCCAATTGTACATTTTCGTTCCCATAATTTCGAAAGCGAAATAATTAATAAGTTAACTTAGTTTAATTTTCAGGCCAGTAGACAGTCACTAGGAGAGATATTTTTCAGAAATGTGGGATTTCGTGGCCACTATTAAAAATCGGGCATTTAGAAATCCAGTGCGACAATGGAGAGCTACCGAACAAAGTGATCCAGTGAAGAAGTACTTTTCCAATCGTCAAAGGGTGATAACTTTATAAACAGATTCTCTGTTGTGATATAAAAGTATGGTAAGGGAAACAAGGTCTCTGGCAACTCAAACACTGAATTTATTTTCAAAGGAACCTTCTCTTTTATTGGTATTTAAAAGAGGATGTCAGTGACAATTTTAAGCTAAAAAAATTGGTGCCACAGATGCACGCTATAGTCCACATAAAACTGTATCCATTTTGAGCATTTAAAGGGCGAATACATTCATACCCTCACTGTCTTCGCTTAATCGGAAGTCTTGGCAAAAAGCGGAATTTTTTAATGTCTCTTAAACAAAGCATTAAATGATTAGGTTCGGGATTTCAATTTTGAGCAATTAAATGTGAGCTATCAAAGATAGCGCTTGCCATGTAGGCCTCAATTGCGTTTATCCAGGCTACCAAGGGCCCTTTGTCGTCGGCCACGCCCCTTCCATGCATGCGCCCTTCAATCACGGTGAGCTTGAAGGGGTCCGTGACCCACGTGTTCTGCGGTGTCGCCGCCTTCACGTCAACGTGGCCATAGATGAGGAGGGTGCGTTTGGTGAGGTCGTGACCCAGACTGGCGCACAGTACGAAGGGTAGCGGCACCCGCTCCGTTGGATGCAGCGGCAATGACTCGCCTTCATAAATATCCTCCTCGCCAACTTTGCGATAGCAGATCTCGAAACCCATGCTGCAGTCAGAGTAATTATCCATTCAACGTTTAGATGACCTATTGTACCTTAGGATTGTAGGGGCCGATCATAAGGTATATCAGATAAATGGTGGAGGATTCCACAATTCACAGCCCATAACCTAAACATATTTCCCTACATAAAATTCCTTTTAAACTCCCAGGTCTTTCAAGAACGATACAATTTCATGCCCCTATTGAATAAAAGTGCAGAGTATTTTGACTTCTAAATCGATGCTACAGCAAAAAATAGCTGACTCCCATTCTGCAGCTTGATTCCTACATTAATGCACTAGGACAGGTACAGAATGTTTCAAACATCCGCTGGCACCGGACTGATATATCGTCGTGCACGTATTCAGGTGATGATTTTGTTGGGGTAATTCAAACAACCGCTGAACGCTTCCCAAGCCTCCAAGACAGTGGACTAGGGCATTTGATTTTCGACATTTCTTCAAACTGTTTTACGGTGTTCAAGCAGACAACAAATTCTGTGCTACAGCGAAGTAGGTTTACGCGTCCCACTGAATCCATATTTGCTCCAACGCTTATATAGGCTGGTAGTACTGTGCATTGGCACGACCACAGGTAACCATCGAACGTTTCAGATTTTACAGCGTCAAACCCTCAGCCGGAAACATAATGCCACGTTATGCTACAGTGGGATTGTTCTAAAATAAGCATTTCGATTAATACTGAAAGATTTTCATATTTTCGTATTCGAAAGTCTCAACATGCACTGCGCATTCTTGTGCTTTCCATAGAGAGCAATTTCAAGCGATAAAACCATCCTGGTCGGCATCATTTTCCTAAAACTTATATATTCGGGTTATAGACCCTCTTATGGTGCCAGAGTACGAATGGGACATATCTACCAAGCCTCAATAATGGCGAAAAAATCAAGAAAGGACCCTGACCGTCAACCTGCGTGCTTGTTTGTAGTTACTTAATTAATTCCTCCTTAGAGTTCTCAAGCGCAAAGCATGTATTAACCTCCCCAAGTAAATACTTGTGCATACCAGACTCTCTGATCCATGCATGAGTTATCGAATATCAAACTCCTAACACAAAGCCATTAGCATTGGCACATGATTCAAGGGATAAAACCTGTTTTAAATACTTTGCTTGTAAGCCAAACTCAACACTGGTGAAAGAATTTGGCACTTGGCATAATAAATGCGGGAGATTCGCGCCCACAGCCCTGGAAATTCAACTGAGAAAAGGCAAGACTAGCGACTTTTAAATGCAAGCATCCATTTTTTTCTACTCAATTTTTTCTTTATTCATTAAGTGTAACGTAATACAGGGACCTTTGGTCGCACCTTTCCCTCCGGTAACAAAGAAACAGCATTTCTGAGAATACCTACCTTAATTACTTTACACTATTTTATTTACAGGGTAAAAGGTTCAATTAGAGAATCAGACGTGTCTTTTCTGATCTTGTTAAAATAAAGGAAACTATATTCGTGAGGCTCGTTGCTTGGCAGATAGATCCAGTGCTACGTTTTCCACAGAAAGGCTGCACCAATTAAGCAACTATTTTATGAAAAGGTCGCATAGTATAAACGAAGCTGAGAAATGATTTTTTAGCCATCGTGATACTAGAGCGCGCTTTAAGTGTTTAATGTAATCTGGAAAAAGTCGAATTATCAAAGTAAGAATGTTCCTACTTCTTTAGTCGGATCCCGCACCAGCGCAGCGCCTTCAGGACGTCCAGTCGGTGGTTAATATCCTCGGAAATGCTTGGAATGGCGATCAACTCATCCAAACGTTTAATATATGTGTCTGTCCGCTTATCGATGAACTGGAGCAGAACGTCCAGAAATCTGTCCATTTTCGGCTCTGTTGAGTTTCGTCCTGACGTGATACAAAATTAACACTCATTTGTAATAGTAACTGTAGAATACTCAAGAATGGACTCAGAAACCTATACATTGTAGTTAGAGGAAACAAAACTAGCCTATACAAAGTATTTTAGGAACCTGGACGGTCACGCGGGACGTGGTGTAGTCAAGTCCTCCCCAGCTCGCACATCGATTATGCTTTTGAAAGCTGGGTACCGACCCGTTGCCCACAGTCTGCAATTAATTCAGACATCGCACCCAAAAATGACCCATTTTCTTACTGACCCCCTCAACTATGCCAGTTTCATAAACACCTTTCGTGGTGGCATTCTAGCGACGTAAGCAACCCCAGCATGGCTCAGTACCCAAGCTACCTTGTTCGCATATCTAGCCCAATCATAACATTGACCCTGCAGACCTCCCACACGCAAACTTCTCAGTAAGCAAAGAATGTCACACCGCAGTTCATAACATTCCGCAGCAAGCCCACTCGCCCATCAGCCACCTAGACGGTAAAAATACGAACCGTTCAACTTCAAACTAGAGCTCTCCGTCGATTGGTACAGTAAACATCCAAAACCAGCTCGACACGATAGTTCACAACCATTTTGGTGAGATTAGTTCAACTTCGATCCCACGGATGGTTAGGAAACGACCATTACCGAAAGGATAGCCGGTCATTTGAATACCCAAGGTAATTGAAGACGTCACCGCGATTCTTCTCAATAAAATTTGAATGCCTTGCCTGCGCAGACTGCCAACAATGGCATCATCCAAGAAAATGCAAAAAAGGACGCGTATCACTTTGGATACAAACACGGGGAGTACTTCAGTAATGATCATATATACATTGCAAAAAAAGAGGAATTATGCAACAGGGGTGGGGTAAGCACGATTGATCACGATCGGCTCGACAGGCCTATCATTCGGATCGGTCTCAATCATCCCTAACCGCTTGACAACCTGCATTCCCGACTTCACCCTACCGAATATCGTGTGCTTGCCGTCAAGCCATTGCGTCGGAGCCAGCGTAATGAAAAACTGACTTCCATTTGTGTTGGGACCAGAGTTGGCCATAGAAATAATCCCAGCGCCTATGAAAAGTCAAGAAATGGTAATGAAGCCCACCTGTATGTTTTAACTCTGAGCTGATCTCATCTTCGAAATATCGCCCGTATATAGAAGCACCACCGCGTCCGGTGCCTGTCGGGTCACCCCCTTGGATCATGAAGTCGCGGATGACACGATGGAAAGAAACTCCGTTATAGTATTCACGCTTAACCAATTCGGCGAAGTTCCTACACGTTCGTGGTGCGTGCTTCCAATAGAGCTCAATTACTATAGATCCCTGACTATAAATTTAATTGCAACACAAACTAAACAAACTACCTCGTCTCAAGTGTGACGCAGGCCGGCTGATCAGACGGGATCATACTTGCTCAAACCAATTGGGCTAGTATGGGAACCATAGGCTCAAAGGTCACATCAGTTGAGAGGTGCTTAAAGGAATGGAGCCACGCGGATTCAAAGGGAAAAGACCTTACCACAGCTGAAATTCCAGCATAGCTTGGATGTTTAAAAGTTGAAAAATTTAAAAAAATTAATAGATTTGTTTTTAAATTATATGTACTATGACGCAGGTTTGCATCAATGACAAAATGCCTAGAGACCTAGGAATTAAAATGACAATTTAATGTATTTTTATTTATTATGTGGTAGTGTTCAAGCAGTTTTGCAAATATGGGATTTGAACAGCTAAAGAGTACCCGCGCAGCGCAAATCTACGGTCAAACTCGCCCACGATTCCAATGGCGAGTGTGAAGCGTCGTGCAGGTCCTTTGGGCGACGAAGATGGACGACCTGAAAAAGAGAAAGTTTCAAAGAACACACTGGAAAGTGATGAAGAATTAAGTGACGATGAAGGGGGTGGGCGAATGGATGAGGCAGAATTGCAAGGTGCATTGTGCTATCGGATGCCTTTCCGTACTTTTCAACTGTTCATTGTTTTCATTGTAAATTTTTCGTTTGAGAAACTTTTAATCCGGTTTTGCTGGATTCTCATAAACCTTTACATTTTTCTTCTTAGTCGGCCAAGAACCTGAAACGATTGGCTTTGATAGTGATATTGTTATAACTCCTTTTAATATGCGCGAAGAGTTGGAAGAGGAGGGTCATTTTGATGCAAATGGAACATTCATTTTCAAGCGAGTGAGTTTTTATCTTTGCAATTATTTACCAAAACTCTAAGAGGCACTTTTCTGGAGCCAAATTAGATAAACCGGGGGAGGGGCTCTCGCGTTTTATTTCTTTGCCTCAACCAAATAGAGGGCTGGTTGGCCACTTCTTAATAAAAAAACAGCTGTTAACTAGATTATCATGCATTTGTTCAAATCCTTTGTCCCAGTTCTTGAGATTGAAATTTACTTAACCTCCTGCCAAACATCTATGTTGCCACCCTAGTCTGCTCATACCATAAGCTAGTTTCTTCTTTTTCTGCCTTATGTTTTTGCATCATCAGTAAATTTTGTGTATGCATAGTTTACTCTATCGGCACTGAGCAGAATCCCCGTTTGATTGACGTCGCAATATTATTGGTGAGCCTGGGATTAGTAACGCTGATTTGCGTTCGTGTTTGATGTTTAGCGATCCGTTTTGCTGTCGTGTAGTTACCATTGTTTCCATAACATCTTTTTAGGTGTACCCGCTCATCGTTTGAACCAACAATAAATAACCCCTTTCTACCACTTTTAATGTAGGGGCGTCAATGATTTTTCCTAAACGATCTCATCGCTATTGTTGCTGCTGTCCTTTCTTTAACCACTAACCTGGAGGGGGATGTTAGTCGAGCCTCTAAACACAAGATTAAGTATTTCATTCATTGCAATGTAGCCACCCCCAAAGATTATTCTTATCTGTTTCTCAGAAGGTCAAGGACTTTTCCCTTTGTTTCATAAAGGAGAATGTGGATATGCCTCAAAATACCTTTTGGACCATGTAGCACCCTATCTAATTGCACCTTATATTCTTTCTCATTGTGATTATCTGTTCCAGTCCATTGACATCCCTTGTTTTTACCTGTTTGATACCATTGACCGGAGTCTCATCAATCGTCTATTTCCATTTCTAAAGACCAACGACGTTGGTGACAATTGGTTAGAGGACGTTGATTGGAACGAAGTGCGTCGTAATGAGCAAGCGAATGGCGGTGACGGTGGTGGACCTAAGGCAACAGCGATAGCCGAGGAGGAGGCGTTACCGGAAGTAACAACGGATCAGCAGACTGAGCTCTATCGTCGTGCCGCGTCCCTCCTCCGACCCGGGGAAACAGTTCTGCGCGCCCTTCGTCGCCTCGGTCCGAAGCGCTCTGCCACCTCTACCACTGCTCAGAGGCGGAACTGGGTCCGCCGGAAGGATGGTAGTACTGCTAGTGCGGTGACGACTATTTCACCGGATGATGCGTATGTTGTTCATCATATGTATTCTTGGTTTAGATTAATGCTCTTGTTTGTTTGATGTTTGGGAATGATTGGTTGGTTTCTTCAACGTTAAGTCTGCTAACTTCTGGATCAAAATATGCCCTCGTGTTAACAATGGGCACTCTCCTATTTCGCCGATTGGATATTATCAACGTTGTACTAAGCTGATGCACCATTCTTTTGGGCAACTTTTTCGACAGTCGCCCCAATTAAGGAACGAGGCTCGTGCGGCAGGTGGTATTGTTTTAGCGAATCTGAAAGTGAAAGGCATGCAATATCGCTACTGCTGTTACTGCTATGGATTTGATGGGCTGTACCAGGTATTTCATACCCTCGAAAACCCTTTGAAGCGAGCACATTCTTGGTCTGTAGACCTTAAAGTTGCAACTTGGACTTTCTTTAGCCTTCACTCTCGGGCCTTGAATTGTACCGTTATGATAGACATGTTTCAAGAACATCTGAATTGCTACGTTACCGCATGTTTTGTAATGCCGTTTTATCAACTTTTCATGTACTATACACTTCTATACGTACTTTCCAATTGACGGCGAAAGATTTTCGTAGGCATTCTCTCTCACACCATCTCGATTTGTCCAATTGCATCATTTTGCATTGAGCCGATTTTACGCTGCCTTCAGCTTGGCTCTTTTGCGTTGAAATAATATGTTTTTCGGCTTTGTTCTTTGAATTATCTTTTCGTATCAGAAAAAGGTTTTTCAGGGTTTTCATTATGTTCATGCAATGCGTTTTTAGATATTTTTCCTATCAGTTAATATTCTCAGGTTTTGCGCTACATCACACTAAGAATCTCTACTTTCCTTGTGGAACAGTGCAAACGCTGAGGCCTTTGCGAAACTTACCGAATTGGCCAACGATCTTCTGGGCAGCGGTGATTTCGACATCTACCAGAAAACCAAAGAAGTAATTGAGGATCTAGTCGCCTCTCGAACGCAAAGGGATGAGGATAACGAATTGAACGCTCTTGGGGCTGCAATTGATGATGAGGCGGGCATTGAGCCTTCACGTATGCATTGTTTTAAATGAAGCACTTAGCCCTCCGACATGATTGTGGCCTTGGTGGTTCCAGCCCTCTCCTACACTTTGAAGCTTAGGTTAAAATCGGCTAGTATTCTGAGTTATACTTCTAGTTACCGCTATTTCTCTGCCAATTTCAATTTTTAACGCTGGGTTTTTTAGTGCTATTAAGTTGTCAGTTAGTTTATCCTTTAAATTACTGCAACAATGCTCTTTTAGAAAATATGTTTTTGCATATTCCATTCATGCTGCCTGTGCATTTCAACTAGTTCACCGACATTTCGACAATTTTTTTTGTCGAAATTTGCGACGCAATACTCTTGCCAAAAAATTTTGGCCTTTATTCCCCAAACTGCTCAGTTTAGCGTTAAAGTTCTTCAGAGGCTAATATATGCCTTTTTTACAACTCCAATTTAGAAGATTCTGTTTTTGTAATGATGAACTAACTTGATACTGTGGACATAAGTACCCTTCTGAAACAAATTTTGAAAGGTAGAACTATTTCCTGTTCTTCTATGGGTATTGTTCCCTCTTGACATCTTTATACCAGATAATAGACGCATTACTGTCTATGGAAGGTATTTTTTGTCAATAAGATGGTGAAACTGAAGAAAAACAGGAAAGCATAACGTCGACGACAAAGTGGTTAGTAAAGCGAGCCAAGACAGTGGAGGCAGACGTACAAATAGAGGGTCCCTTTGAAGAAGCCGTTTTGCGACAGTGGCTTGAGTCGACGCCGTCAGTGGACATCTTCGTCAAGCGCCAGGATGTTAATGAGGAGTTTCGCCGACTCTCATCCGTCGACTTTGACAAACTGGGAGTTGCTCCCACTTAAATTATTCCCTCCTCTCCCGCACACCTTGCATAATCCATGCAGTTTGTAAATAAATCAATAACCGCCTACGCTACTTGCTTGTCTTCGAGTTTAAGCCGATTCATGATCCCGTAGCTTTAAACGCTGAGCACTCTGCGTGCTAACATTATTGTGGAGTATGAGGGTGCATTTTCTATAAAGTCAATCCCTAGTTATCTGGAGCTAGAATTGTTATGAACGTTACGTCTAAGGTGATCTTGATCGACTTAAATCTTGGGGTATTCATCTGAAGAAATCCGCAGGAAGCTCTTACAAAAATTGCCCTGAGTGGGTCAAACCATTGATAACAGATGTGGCTTTTCAAGTAGTGTATTTAAGATGCAAAGTTTGGTGGAGTGGCAGTGTTTATTTTCGTGACAGCATCTGGGTGATGACGTTATCCGAGTGCATTTGAAATATCTCCAGAAGTTGCAGGTCCACGTCGTTACATGGGGTGATGGAGTAACACTGAAAGATGCTTCGAGGAATGGAGAACTTCCCAACACACCTATGGGACATCTGTATGGGTTAACTAGTGGCTATGAGATCCATCCAAAAAAGTTCACTCCAACTAAGTAATGGCTCCACGGTGGAAGCGTTATGCATCTGCTACAACATTCTGTTATGGTAACGATGCGAAGGTTCTCTATTAACAAGGTGCGTTTCTTCGAAAACGCAACAAAGGTACTAAGTCAATCAGGCTAAACATAAGTTTTATACACGAAGGCAAAAAAAGAAAATCTTTACCTATATATTCTCCCGTTGAAGATCTCCGGACAGCTTCCATCCACATCCTCAAACCGGCAATTCAGCTGTACCGCATGCGATCGCTCACTCTGCTCCTCGAGACGAAATACAAGAAGGCAACTTTTAGAAGACGTCATCTCACATTCAACAATCCGTCCAACAGTCTCGAAGATGAATGGACACTGGTCCAACTTATTTAACGCTGCCGTAAGACCACGAACACGCCTAACAGGTACCGAAAACACGCGCAACCCTGAATTTGACATTCCAAGATCTTTAGACCTCGCGAATTCTTTACGAGGATCTGGGAAAGAGAGCGTCTGTTTGGTAGCAGTTTTGTGTTCTTTATCGAACGTGTTCTTAACTCCCTACAGAAGAGTGGGTATCATTTATTGAAGAATCGTGCGTCTAAAAAAGATGTTTTTCAGAAATTCACCTGCATTATTTTGGTGTAGAGGACGAATGGGTGTTGCCGCAGAATTTCGCCTTTCAGATGCATTGGAAAGTGAAAACATGATATCGCTTTAATATAATTAAACAATTCCAGTTAATTGGTAAGAAGTTTATCAGCGGAGAAAAACTACTGTACATATATTACAACTACTTGTTAACTCTAACTGCAACAAATCTACGATATATCTCTGCTAAACTTTGCGTGGAGCTCACTTTGCGAGATGGGACAGGGTTGGAGATAAAAGTCAAACCAATATCTGCTAAGCATATGCTAATATAAAAGATGTTTTCACTACCACGGAGCAGAAAGCAAACGCAATAAAGCCCATTTTCAAAGTAAAGCGACACACTCTAGTGAATAGTAGTTTTAAATGCACTATAGATCCGAGTCAGGTCGTAGCTTAAAACAGACGAACATAAATAGTGGATAATCTTCAAGAAACAGTAATGCATTGTTTGTGCATGTAAAATTTTCAAAAATTTGGCGAGTGTTTCTTGGAAGCATTTGCGTTTACATTAATGCAATGCTAAGTACACTGGCTGATGCATGGTGGAGACTTAACGCTTAGGCTGATACGCTGAGTTACTTCCTTCATGCGCCAAGCGAAATGCTCTGGCACTATTATGCCACCAAGGAGTGTTAGTTTACCAACAAATCTTGTTTATCGTTTAATTATAGCTTTAATGATGATCTTCGAAGCGATAAATCATGGGATTGTACGCCCACTATGTGTGATAATCACACGGGGCTTAAAAATTTTTTCCAGATCTTCGCTTCTTCTACAATTTTTTCAAACTTAACTAAACTCAGCATTGCTTTCCAAAACAATAGTTAGGCCCTCTTAGCCGAACCAGCCAATTTGCCTCGATTTTGTTTTTGCCGTTGGTTGTCCCCACTCCCCTTATTTGAGCACTCCTAGTAGTTAGTTCGGATTCATTGATATGGCGGGACAACCTAATCCTTCCATACAGATGATCCAAAATCAACAGGTGTGCGTTGATGGATTGACCAAGTACGCACATCTTCTACAGGTTATTGACGAAATGGGGCGGGATATAAAACCTACTTATGTCAACAACAAGAATGCAGCTGAAAGGCTAAAGAAGAATATTCATTCTGCTCGTATTCTTGTCCGCGATTGTGTGGCAGAGTTGGAGAGGGTCATGAAAAGCTGAATACGTGATATTTTAATAAATGTTTTGTACTTATTTTCTGTTTTGCGGGAGTGCCTTCCTCGGGATCCTGGTATTAGAAGTTATATCCCCCCAATTCATTTCGGCGGCTGTTTATTTTCATTTATTTACTTCTCTCATACTTCGACGTGGATATCTGAACAACTCTGTTCTTCGAGCTTTCCTCCGGAGTAATACACGCAAGGCTCTCGTGAGTTGGCCGCCAGCTCACGGTCCTACCCACTATGGCCCTAGACACTGCGTACGGGTCCGGCACTGCCTTCGCGACGGTTTCACCGCTGGTGACACGTGGGCTGCATTCAAACGTGCAAGCATCTATCGCTGGTGAGACATCGAGTAGTCGAACACAGCCACTAAAAACGGCAACACGACGTAGCCCAACCCTCCCTCATTTTCCATTTCTTCTCTGAGTCCCGAAACGTTAATATTAGTTCTAGGCGCTTTATTCCTAGGCACTGTAGTGTTCATGGAAATACATTATGTACAGTAGATTGTTAGTACACGTATGTATAATATGTACATAGACACGGGAAAACCTATCTAGGGCAAGCTATCATAAGACACATCAAAGGTTTCCCCGGTGCCGTCAGGATCCCGCAGCCCTGCTGTCGACTGTACGGCACTGTTTGTCTGAACCGCTGTAAGAGCCTTTCGTGGTCTTCCACGCCGTCTCACAGGAGATGTCAGGAATTCACTCAGTTTTGTTTGCCGATACGTCTCAGCTCCTACTCGGCCCTCATTTGAGGACCGCTGTCTTCGTCTTCCTCGTTTCCTCGCAAATGACGCCCGCAGTCGTGCTAGTATAAGCGGATCGACAACAAGCTGATCTGGAGAGAGACTATCCACCACCGGGTTACCCGTCATTATATAACCTGCTGGTTTAGCCTTAGTGCCCTCGACCACCGAATTTCCGACGATGGCCGACGTCGAATAGTCTGTAGCGTCATATACCGAAGATCCAATATGCGCCTTGGCTATCACCTCATCCGCACAGGCCGCCACGGGATCCTCAACCACAGTGTCAAGCTGAACATGTGAGATGCTCTTCATAGTGCGCACCAAACTGGTCTTCTTCTTCTCGCGGCTCAGCACCATATCACATATGAGACGGGCACGGTCGAGGCTGAGACGAACGTCCTTGCAACGTTCCACAACCTCACCAGAGCTAACGGGCAAGTCAGCGGGAGAGGGCAGAGGTTCCGTAAGCCAGCGTTGAGGTGCCTCTACAATGAGTGGTTTGTTAAAGTTCGTACGGCGCTTGAGGCGCCAGTATGTGAGCAGTTGTTCAACGATTTCAAGAGGCACTTGGTAGACCTGATCAGAGGAAGTGCCACTGGACCGTTTCAAGGTCTTCTGCTGTGCCCACCAGCGTAGCAGAGCGACAACATCGTCACGGGTGACGTGCATGTGGAAGTTGGCGGTAGGGTCGTTCGTGCTGAAAAGCGAAACGTCCCTGGATCAGTGCAAGTATGAGGCGATTCAATTAGTTCAATTAGGCGGTTCAATCCTAAGATCTTAGTCAAGAGAGAGAGGAAGGCGGAAGTCATAGCTATCCTACCACGAACGGTAGAACTAAATTTTTAACAAATCCAATGAATTTTCACAATAAGATACAAGATGGGGTATAGCCTTAATCCAAGCGGTCCAGTTCTAAAACTCTTGACATAAAGACTTGATCGGAAAGGAATTTTGCATCGATTCAACAATGCACTACAAAAATGTTGTATTCAAGTAAGATGGAACTTACATGAACAAAAAAACACCACCGCTGTTTTATTATCAAAGTGAGGGTTAACGCGACTGAAGTGTTACCAGTTGTGAGGATCGGTTGTTAAACTGATGCCAAAGTAACCATGGATTTCAATTTTTTCAGCAAAGAAGCAAACTTGCCACGCAGGCAAACAGACGAAAGCCACGCTTTCAAATTACACAAAAAACTACTTGTGACGCTTTCTTGGCCAATGCACTTCCCCACTATTAACAGAAGGTAACAGTCAATTCTTTTTATCTTTAAGATCAAATTTCCTGCCCTCTGGTGGTGTCCACCCAATAGAATGGCATTTATATGCAGTAACCTTGTATTATGATCGGTGGAAAATGCTGAATTGATGTGCGAATAATAAGTGCGTATAAATAGATAAGAAATCAAATAGTTCATGCAGCGCAATGTACGTAAATATCTGGAAAATTTACCGTTCCGAAGCAGGTGCGGATTTGCCCGGCGACGCGTCACTTTTTGATGGCGAGGGATTAACAGAATTAGTAGTAATAGCAACAGGAGCGGGATCGGCGTCAGTCTGTTGAGCTGTTGTCTTTTTCAATGATCGGAGCTGCGCCAATCGCGACTGATACTCTTTGCTACTGTGCTTAGGACAGTGACCCTATAGATAGTAATGAGACCACCTTTGCAAAACTTGGAACCATAATTTATTTGGTAAGTAACACGAATCCATTTAAAGTAGCAATATCCCCACGAAACCTCACTCCACCTCACAGACACTTCCGAATAGTGGCACAAGCATAAACTACAGAAAATATAGCAAATGATAGTGACTCACCAATAGGCGAACATCATATCCATTGAGCTCTTGTATCATGGTCATGTTATGCTGAAAAGCACAAGTTACATGGAAGGCCACTTTACATTTCTTCACAGAGCATTGAATAGGCGCACCATAATGAATTTTGCAGAGCACACAGACCAAGTTTTTTCTCGCCTGTGGTATGCCATTGATGTTAGTGATGGGTTCCATCAAATCGACGTCTTGAAACGAAACCTCTGGGACCCACAGAGCACAGCTTACATGACACCAAGACCTGTAATCACTAACGAGTAAAAGGAAAGAAGGCAATTAATAGGCATATCATACACCTCAAAGAAAAGGACTGAGAGTGACCCACTCTATAAGTTTCATTGCACCACCTTTATTCGGACAGAGCGCACATCGTGCAGTTGAATGAGCCTCCATCTCACAGAGTCGGCAGTGCCAAGGACCTTCCGGTAGGTTTGGGATACCATAACAGGCCTGATGCACACACACGTTACATTTTTCGCAAAAGACCAACTCGTTGCCATCCTCGCCGTTGTACTAGAAAAAGTTATTACAAAAGAGGGAACCTACGGATTGGCAAATGTCGCACTTGGCGTCTTCATCATATTCGAGGTTTTTAAGTCCCTCATCAGTCAGAGCACTAAGATGGGACTTTACGAAGCAAATCTGCTCAGCTGCGTCTAGAACGTCCTCAAGCATCCAATCCTGAATCTTTTCCTGGTGGAGACGCGCTCGTTCTTCGTTGACAGTGGCCACCCACGCATGGTCCAAATCATCCATGTTGTAGGCGGGTGAGGCAATAATGCCCTTTTTTGAAACATGATGCACATTTGGATTGTAGTATTCATCCCGAAAACACCGAATGAGTTTGTCAGGCCTAAAGTTAAAGAGCTACCAATTTGACTTACAAAGGACATGAATTTACCTTCCTTTTAACAACTGGAAGATCGGCTTTCCTATACAAATGTAAATGTCTGAGTGAAATAAGGAGCCTACTTTGGAGAAGCGGACATATATGAATATTTTCCAGAAGCAACTTGTACACCTTCTTTCAGCCAATCTGGACGCCAAACATTGGTTATTTTTATAAGCTTATTGCGCTCGAGCTGATCATTATTAGCGACTAACATCAATGATATAGGACGACGATCAAAGCACTACAAACTATGTAAGAGGGAACAGAGTACTTCAGATGGTCCTATGTCACCACCAGTGACATTTTTCTTGACAGAATCAGAGAGAAAATCATAAACCTCATCTATTCCGCTCATCTAGATGTACCCAATGAGTTGCAAAGTAAGTGACTTAGTCTCCCAACAGCCCAGACGACCGAAACAAAATCCGCATGCTTCAGAAGAGGCGCGCGTTCGTAAGCATGGCACAAACGCCCAGTGCACTCTTCATTAACCCCATTTAAATGTGCATTTTCAATTTAAGGTTGATGATCATTATCTTGTTTTATCACTTTTGGTGTAAAGTTACGCTCCCGTAAAATACAATTCCTGTTTAATATCTCATGAATATAAACTGCTCAATTCAAAATGTTAATAAACTGTTATAGTAGGTGTTTTGCCAGTTAATGTGTGGAGTAATACTTAAAAACATTAAGGCAATCCAAGTTTGTGAGCTATATATGTGTGAAATATCAGCTGGTTGACCCCATCACAATTATGTACCCAAGCCATCCTGCATCAAATTAAAACAGCCAAAATATAATTTTTGGGTTTAAGCGCGCGACAATGGCTACTCACTATATGAAGATATTAGAGAATGAAACAATTAGTTAACACATATTTTGAAAATCTTAACACGTGTATGCAACAAGAGAACTAGAGATTTGTGAACTGCGCCAAAGTTGGCTGTATACTATTTTTAATAGATCATGGAAGTTATGTTGGTGCCTTCAATTTTGTTATAATCCATCAATACAATTTTGTAATCTAATTAGGGCATTGGAATAAGTAGCTTCAGTATAGCGGGAATCAATATGTGGGTAGCGCGTGCTGAAGAATCTGAGTAAATTGTTCTACTATTTACCCATTCTGCTTTTGTTTTTAAGTGTGGATCCTAATCTAATTGATAGCAGAATGTGAGATTCAGTGTTTTCTTTATCTATGGACGATAGAATCGAAGTGCCAATTGTTGAGCAAGTAAGGGGGTATCCGATCCCTCTCATGAAAAATGAAATGGTTACTTACGCTACAAGTCTGATGAAAGTTTAATAGGTTCGGAGCTTTTGTTCCCCATTTTTTATAAAGAAGGTTGACTGTGAAGAAATAATGGCAGCATTAAATTCAGAAATCACAAAATCTCTGAACAATATTGATAAAACCAAAGTAGATCTTCCCATGCTAAATACGCATGTCTCGAGAACTCCAAATGGTCTAGGTTAGTTAATAACCACAGCTCAGCTTCAACTGTCTAGAGAGGGGGCGCTATTTAGCTGTGGATTTTCTCGGAGACGAGCATAAATTGGCGATTGTCACATTTTCATCGCAACTCCACCGTCCTGGTATTGACGTTGCCACGTTTAAACTGCCAAACCAATACCTGAGTTGCTCTTTTGGTGAGGTAATGCCTCCTCTGTGTATCATGTTCCAAGTTGTTTGAGTATCTGGCAACCACTGTGGAGGAATTTCTCACAAGTAGAGGTCTGGCAAATCGGTTGATTAAAGCCTGCTTGAGCCTCCCCTTTGCAATTAATAATACAGCCATAAACTCTGGTGAAATACTCTTTATCTCAAAGAGCTTTAAGTTTCGTCAGCGCAGTGGGACAGAACTTCTCCGTACATTTCAAAGACATCTAGATGGGAAGGTGGGCGTGCCCTATCACCGCCCTAACGTCCAGTATCTCTAGGCTGTGAGGGTAAAATGTATCGCCATCGTCAATGACTGCGTTTCAGTCCTTGAGGCTTGCGCTGTTGATGAAGTTGATTGCGCTGCTTCCTTTACCTTAAGTGAGTTGCATGATGCCAAGCTTTTAAAGGTCACTACTTGCCTTGATTGTGCCTATTTGTTATTTCTAGTTTGCATTTTTTTACAAACATGGGAATTACAGAAAGGAATTGGGAGATACCTAACAATGGCAGGCATTTAGGATTTGGGGCTTTATTACTTGTAGGAGAGCTGAACAGGAATTGGGCATGTATGTACACTTATGGACTATCTCAAATTATTTAAAGGATGAAGTTAGCTATTAAGAGCTTAGCGGGGAAGGGTGTTTACATCAAGCTCATGTGGTCATGTGCATTACAGACGCTGGGGTGAATGCCGTCTATCAGGAAAAAATTTCCAACATTCGACGCGATGAAACTTTCGATGATGACGCCAAAAGCGTTCTGATAAACACGGAGCTTGGAGGATTCGGAGATGGAGGCTGTTTGAAGAGATTCATAACGGAGTTTGATAAAAGGGTCGATCGTATCTCTACAGCACCTGGTTTGCACACGTAAGCTACTTTTTCTGTTTCAAATTATGCATTTTTGGCAATGCATCTTGAACAGAAATCTTGGGTCTACTTTTCGATCCACCAGAGCAAAGCCTTTTGTCGCTGAAGTCATTAGTTATCTTCTGAAAGGGGACAAAATGACAAATTTTGAAATATTACTTAGTTCCTAAAGATTGAAAATGACTAAACTTGTATAGCATTGCCTCTTTTAATATAAAACATGGTTGTGCTATGAAAAGTAGATGTTGGATGGGTTTACTACTCTGAATTGTTACGGCGTTACGTGAATATTTCCAATGAAGGTAAACATGTCATTCCGTTGTACTGTAAATAGCACAGATCACTGGAATTTCCGTTATTTATTCATAATTGCTTTAGCACTATTAGCATCTTGCTACTCATATCAGATCTTTTAGGCCCTTGGAGTTAGTCGCTCTTTATTATTTTTAAACCTGGGTTTTGTAATTAGGCAACTTATTCAAAGGAAATGGGTGAATTGTTAAGCTGGAGAAGGGATTATAAACAAACAGCAACGAGTTTTTTGTCTCTTGCTCGCGAATGCATAGGTTTGAGAAATTTGTTAGCGGCGAAAACTTGGGCGAGCTGGTTCGCCAGATATTAAAGTTGCTCACTGAGAGGGGCCAACTCTTTGGCGGAGTATGGCCCACCTCCCTACGGGATCTCAAAAGCTTCCCAGCAAGCTTCCTCTGTGAAATCGATCGTGATCCACCCCACCTCTTCTACAGTACGGAGTTTCTACTACGGGAGGATTTGAAAATTTATAACCTCACACCTGAAGACATCCACATTGTCCGCTACGTCTGCAGCGCCGTCACGTACCGCTCCGCCTGCCTTTCAGCTGCTGGTATACCAACTACTACTTTTTCCTTTCAACCATTTCCCCTACAACTCGGTAAAGAAGTTAGCTTGTTTAGACTTTAGCACAGATAAAGCATGTTTGGGTTTTGGGTTACAACTGAGATGGTCTTAAACAAGGCAGCAATAATGTAAGCTAACTCTTTTTCATTCTTTTAAAAGTATAAGTTCTGGCCTTTAATGATATTAACAAACTTGTGGTCCGGCCATTGGGATTTGAGAAGCCCTATCGCACTGCATCCTTAAACCCTCTGAATGGACTGCGCCAAGCATAGCATTTATTCGGAATTTTGCAATTGCCCCGAATTTATCCCCAGCTTTTCCGTTGTTATGAAATGCACTTTGCTGGGTTTTGAAAGACCTAACATTACTCGAAAACTTCGATTAACAAGTCAGATCCAAGTAAAACAATGTTGTAAGCTCTCGAGCAGCGAATGCATTTCTTCTCCTAGCGTCTTAAGACAGCAGATTTGAACGGGCACGTTTAGGCTTGGCGTCAGCTGAACATGTACTGTGCTCTCTAACAAGTCACGACAACTCACTGGACCGATCTGTGTTTCAGACAGGTTGGTTGGGCTTAAAAAAAGTAAAGTGGATATGGGAGGCTTTTTGCCCCGATGGGAGGAGGAACAAGTACACATCTTTGTTTTTGAGCAGCGATAGAATTGGTAAATGGAGTGGTGACCTCTCCTTCAATGCAACTTTTAATTAACATTGCTAATATAGTGGACGAAAACGTGACTGACTCACTTAAGTTTTGTACAAACTATGGCAAACTCTCCGTCTGTACGTTAGTATTCATTCAATAAATCTGAAGGTATCATATTCATGTGTCACACAAATCTTTTGTAACTAAAAAAGAGCAGTGGTAATGCCATATGCTCGTTTGGATGTATGAAGCATGCATCAATCCATTGGTTCAGCGTGTCTCACTTTGTTACTTTATAATGCGGCGGTACAGACGATGATGCCATTGTTTGTTTATGCTAGTAGGTAGAAGTTATGACTGATGTTGGTATGGGTGCGTCGGAATGCATTTTTGGCTAAACTACATCCAAACGTGTATGCAAAGGACTTCACAGGACTGTGCAGGATGGGACGCGGTCCACCTTTTTTCAACAGTTCAAACTTAAAGTAGAATGTTGAGTTTACGTGCAATAGTTGGTTGATTGAGTAGCCTTTAGATCTGGCGTAAGCTGACCATCGGTGCTGTCGTCCCTTTTTCTTCTTCTCTGGGGCATAATCCACCGAATAAAGTGTACTCTTGTGGTACCACAAGCCCCGATTTTGACTACCTTTTTGGATTGTTCTCTAAATGCTATAAATATGCTTATTTTCGCATCGCAATTATTAATTATTCTCAGCTTTGTAATGTATTTGTGAAGATAGGTAGAAGTAAGTATTCTACTGGCCATGACCCGTCCTTATTGGACTGATGGTCTTAACTTTATTCTTCCTCCACCAAAGCCGCAGTGACAATTCTGAAACGACTAAATCGACTTCGCGTGACCCTGGCTGTGGAGGGCTACATGTTCCGGAAGCACCCCACATTCTACAAACAAATGCTCGCAATGATGACAGACCTGATGCCCAAGCATATGACTGTAAGAATACATGTATTTACCTTTCAAATATAATTGCAGCAGATAGCACGTTTATAATGACTAAAAAGACTTTAGGCGTGTTTAGACACAGCTCCTATCCGGTAAATCAACCCTGTTCATTTACTTCATCCAGCAGAAAATCCGTTCGTATCTGTAACTCTAGGTGAAAATGGATGGAGATTTGGGATAGCCAAGTAGCATACGCATTTGTCAACTAATATCGGGAGTAATGTGCCTTCAAAGGATACTTAATGCACAAAACCTCCCCAAATGTTTGTATTATACGAAACCAGCGCTTGGTCATGTGCTTATTCCATGGAACTCCCATTCCACGTTGCCTCATAAACGCTTAAGGTTGCTATGCAATTGGTGATAATTTCACTTTTCGATTTACTTTCTGCGTTTATTTATATTCTTGAACACTTTTTCGCCTAACCTCACTTGCCTGTTCATTGGATCATATTAGGCTATGGGCATGAAAACGAAACTTTAATGCGTATGCTGCCATAGCACTCCAATATGATATTTTTAACCAGAAATTAAAAGTTCCTCAGGATCCTTTCATGGACTTTATGGAAAAATAACTCCATACATTTGCTTTATTGCGGAACCGACAATAAACAAGTGTATTTAAGTCACATTTTATGCACCTTGGCATTCCTCGCATGATCGAATCCAGTAACAGATACAATCTTGGTTTAATTTATATAATTCCATTTCCCGCTTTAGTTCCGCATTAAATTGCCAGAAGAAGGCTATTCGGTTGGAAGTGGTGCAGTTGTCGCTCTCTACAAGGATCTCATTAATTAACCAGCGGAATATTTATTTATGTCTGTGTATTTTGCCTTCTGTACAAAGAGCAGTAAAAAAGAGCTACTCTATTTTAAAGGGCGTACTACAATACACACCTTACAAAAATCCGGCTTATCTCCAAACCCGATTTCCTTGCCTTATTACTGATGCAGCTTTCAGTCAAAACATGCCTAATCAAGCAACTGTCTACAAAAACTTACATATTTATGGTTTACTCTGCTTTTGTGATTAACTCAGGTGGAGTTGTTGGAATCTCAAGTGCCTGTAGACTTTATCATGTTCTGTGCAACGGGGGAGTGGAAAGTAGGAGCACTGATTGACATAAGGCAATGCCGTAAGCAGGCTTTCTTCGTGGTCGTTTATGCAAAAAGTGGTGATTCCAACATCATCCCAAGAATAGGAAGTTACAAGTAAGGTGTGTGAGCAGATATGGTGAAAAGTAAGGATTTTGAAGGTGAGTGACGTTGGCTGCAACAAATCAGCCCGCCGATCATCTGATCTTGTTGGTAGTGGAAGAGTTTAATTAAGGCCATTATGAAATGTGGATGCTCTAGTCTGTGTTGAACATAGGCCTTTCCTTATTTTATCCCTTTCCGCAGCAGGGCATTTGTTTGGTGCAATCGGACGTGGAGGTGCAGGAGATGTCCCCGTTTTCAACTAGGGAACACATTTTATTGCCCATCGTCCCACCATTTATGGCAGAAAATGAATGTGTGTTGCATTGCTAAATGCAGTTTGTGGTGTGGGATCACAATGGTACATGTGGACATGAACTGCAGGGAAAGCCCTCAAAATGAGCTTATCGAAGGTTAAAAAATGAGATGATTAATGCATCGCAGGTGAAGGGCTCATCGACACGCCCTAAGAGGCTTACCTGTGCACACGTAGTTTGCGAGGATTGGTGGATTATATGATTCACTAGATGGAGTTTGTCCATCAATGTAAACAATTTACCTTTGGAAAATGTGTTGTAGGTTGCGCTATATAAACTCGCTCCATGGTGGATCCGCTTAGTAAACCAGAGGAGGGGAATCAACACATTCGTGTTTAGCAGCTCACAAGTAATGCTTGAGCGTACGTTTCTCTTCCTCTATTTCAAAATTGATTGGTTTATGGGTCAAGCATTAAATCAACTCCTTGTGTGCCACAAGTTTATGCCTACTACGACAGGAAGCGTTGAAGTTCTTCGATAGTTTAAATTTGATTTCACCTTCAAACAATCTCATGCTTAATCAAAAGCCCAAATATGCAGTAGCTTAGTAAAGGTCAGTCTTTTCCTATCCCGTAGTAAGCATTTTTTTCATAATCAAACCTAGACCTATTCTTGGACCTCCATTTTAACTCTTAATTTCCAGTTTGTTTCGTTTCATACAATCTATGGAAAGCTATTTGTACCTTATGCCCCAAAAGATCAAAAGTCAATCGAACGTGTATTCAAAATGGTCATATCAAACGATCGGCTGCAAACACAGCACACAATCACATTTGTCGGCAGCGGTTAGGGTTAAAGTCTGCATGTTGTTGAATGTCCAGCTGCCTAAGACTTTGCATTTCTGTCCTAATTGAAACTCATCAAAATTCTCATGATCGTAATCAATTTTGCAGCCAGTGCTTGAATTCGGCGAAGTTTGATCTAAGGGCCTTTTAATTGCGCCTTTCTCAGCTACTTCCTATTTGATTCTATTGGTGTCAGGCTCAAGATGATTGGATACGCCTACGCATTCCTCATCTTGTCCATAGTCGTAATAGCAAGAGAGCTTACCGAAAGGCAAAACGACGGAATAACCTACAAGATCATTCGCAATCCAGACTGCGACAACAGTACAAGCTGTCCAAAAAATGAGACTAAGCTGATCCAGATTATCGCAAAGCACCCAAATAAAACAATTCACTTCCTCCTTCCTGGATCCAATCCGGATGCACCTCTCTCCGTTGTCATGCTGGAGAGTGACACAAAACCGAAAAACCTCCAAGTAAACTGGACACACTTTCTCTCTAGAAATGGAAGTATTACGAATTCCATCTCACTTAATGGTACACACACGTCGTATGGGATGATTCTCTACGAGGTATTGTTCATTCATTCGTCTTGCTATAGCATGGCTAATTATTAAACTCGAAATGGACCAGACCAACTCAGTGCATCAAACACTTTGCTGGACTAGAGCAGCAATTTAAGTTGCATCATAATCCATCTTTGATTGCATAAATTAACCCCCTCAGCCACAAAAAAGTGAAGAAATATGCTATACATTTCCCCTTTTATTATCCTAATTGCACTGTCTGTTAATGCATTAATCTTTTGACCAATTTAATCACTCATTGTTAACACATTGGTCACAACTTTTAAGCATACTTACAAAATCACAGACTGCTATTAATTGAAATAAAGAGTAACTACTGGTTCATAACAAGGTCCGCTTTAAAAACACCACTTCCCTTCATAAAAACCGTTTTTCCTGTTGTTCATTTCCATATATGGTCAAGGAGGCATAAATTGCATCGAATACCTGCGGATTATGCAATTCATAGAGCATGATATGTTTGGACAACTGGCCAGCAAAGGCTGATGTCCACAAACAGGTATTCTAATGGCCTTCCTAGCTAGTTATAGCAAACCGTCAGCCTCTCGTGCAGTGGGCAACCATAAGGTCCTTAACACGCCTTTTACGCTGATTTTGTGCCAAAAAGTATAAATTATTACCAGGTGATTATTATTAAGTTGATTGTCGTATTTTGTGTTTATTAGATCACGGAATTAACTTACATGCTATCAAAAAGAGCCTTATGAAGCGATGACAAATGAAGACAACAAAATTTGCTTTTAAATTTCACTCATTGAGATACATTTAGCAAAATCCAGGCGAGTAGCAAGTTAATTATGCACTTTGTCGGGTTCGTCGGCCAGTGCGATAACGTCGCAAATGCGCAAAAGCACATTCGTTTACGCCTCTTCACAAATCGCCATTTGGGCTGACTAGTTCCGTGAACGCATTCACCCACGCTAATGTGTAGTCATCAAAACCACTTACCATGACCAATTTTCCTTCATTTTACCCATCGGCATGCAGTTTTGCACGTACTCCGACGTAAACGATGACGCGCGCTTGACCCCAGGCGATATCCAGTCTCAGTGCCGCCACATGCTGGGAAAGAATCTGCTTTGGACTCTAACAGACAATGCTGTAGGCAAGAATCCTATCCATTTCGTCTACACGGCCGTAAATTCGACTGACGCCTTAGACGGTCTGGGAAAGATAGTCGTCAATGTAAGCGTTTACTTCTTTATCAATAATGCGGTGCCTATTTTAGCCACAGCCCGTGCATTGTTCGGGTGTGGTTGTGGCGAACAGGGCGCCTAGTATCTGCATCATGGCCGTCCCTTAACTGTCTCAACCTCTCGTAAATATCGGTTCCAACGCCCCCAAAACTTAGAGAGGAAACTTGATTTAGTGTGTTACGGTAATTTGTACTTTTTCCGCTTTATATCTTGCGTAAGTAAACTTTATAAATTGCATATTTGTCTCTGCCAGCTATCCCTTTAGCAATGTTCACACAATACAGTCCTTTTCTTCAACCCACCACGTGTGCCTAACATTTACTTCAAGCTAAAAATCTCAAGAACTGGCAATAAAAGTATTCTGCTGGAACTTTATTCCACTTCCTTCCTTAAAACCGTGGAATACCCTAGTTGAAACTAGGGAAGTGCCTTTTTTATGGTCTTGCAAATACTGTTGAAAGGATCCCCTTTGTTCCTGTAACTCCATTTGGGATAACAAAGAGCTCTTTGTCACGGATTATTGTTGCAGTTCACATTACCATGACTATAAAATATTACAAGAATTATTGTTTTATTAACTTCCAATTTAACACCATTAATGCAGCAACTGTGCAACTTTCTGGTTAAATCAGGACATGCGCAAGATACAAATATTAATTATCAAAAAACCCCAGATGTATAGACGAAAAATAGGTAACTTCGGGTGGGTGAGACAAGGAAATGGATTGCAGCTCTTGGTGCAATTGCTGGCAGTGCGGTATAGAATTGGAAACTGGAACAACTGGCTCAAGTACGATCTAGAGGGTGCAGATAGTGCGGAGTGACAAACAGATTGAAAGGTAGTATTTGATCCCCTCCTTTCTTGTGCTCGACTTTAGATTTCCTTTCCAAGGGACAAATTGGAGTTGGAACAGAAGGGTGTCTGGTCACTAACGCCTGGAAACGGCTTACTCTTTGACATCACTATTGACTCTGTCAAAGTACCAGAGCAGGGCAGAGTAGCAGTACTTCTGCTGCCTTTCTCCCAAGACCCCCTACAGATAGACGAGGACTTCACGGAGTCGATGGTGCCATCTGGGAATGGCAGAGAAACTGTAAGTTAATTGAATCTCACTTCACTGATTCGCACATTTGGCTTGACTAACTCAGTTGCTGCTCAAAGTCCTAAAAAATATAACTGCCCTCAAACTAAGAAAATCCAACACTGTTCGGTGCACTTTTTTATACCCAATATTCGATGGTACCGGACCCGGATAAAAAAAATCTGGCAAAGTAGAAAAACTAGCATGAAGTTTGACAAAAATGGGCACAAGGAGAACTGGTTTATTTCATTTTGACACAGTTGTGCTTCCAGATAGTCATCGCACAGAATATCACAATATCACACTTTTTTAGCCTTTCCATAAACAGACATTATGGTTGACACGCGGCACAATCGTTGTAAATCGTGTCACATTATTATGATATAACCCTGATAAAAAATTTGCAATTAGTAAAATTTTCTTTTAAATTTAAAGGGAAACTCTCAGGAATTTGTCATGCAGTTGAACACTTAGTTACACCAGAACATCAAGATGTACCCTTCATTTATTCCTCCCATACAAATAGTTGTTCAATCTCCACCTTGGCCAGCGGCAAATCCTGTCAGAAAGCAGGAGTCCTTACATGCCAGAGATGGAGCCCAGAGTGTTCGGCCACACGCCAGCCTTCATGCAGTGGACGACGACCTGTGAGGTTTCTATGGACGGTGTGGCAAAGAGACGCGCAAATGCCGATTTCCGCATGCAGATTCCCCGGAAAATGGGGAGCAAGTACAGGTACTCTCTGCCATTTGCAGTCTATGGTGATGCCTTCAACCAGAAGCACAATCCGGATCAAGTCAACAAGAGTGTGGGTGTGAGGTTGCAAGCTGTCTCGTTTGGCAATCCGCGAGATGGATTCTACACGGCGACAAATTTCATTCGATGGTAATTTAAACAGTGAAATTTTAATTTTCAAAAGTCACATTCAGCTAGGGGGTTAATCTCTGAGATGAATCATTCAAGTTTTGAAAAAGGTTCAACCATTTTTAGGTACACTTTGCTTTACCATTAAGAAAGTCATTGGGTGGAGGAGCAATCCAAGCTATTGCGTTCAACTTTGTCTATCATATTAGCATTGGTGAACAACTGGTCAGTCTAAGGAAAACAATTGGTTGTATTTTGGCCTTAAGGTTTTTTGAGCATTGCCATTGCGCATTTTCCTATTCATTTCACCGTTTTTTGGCTGTGGCGTACTTTTGCTTTCTCTGGCAACTAATGCAGTAAATTTGAACTTTATTTATCGAAAGGGAGATCTTTGAAATCAACATAAACGAATAACCCAGCACTAAAAGTTAAATTGTGGAGTGAGACGAAACCCCTGCGATGCAAAGTCGAGATTAGCCTGATTGTAAGTGGCAAATGCTCGAGGCTTGGAGCAGTTGCTTCAAAAAGATCACGCAATGCATCAAGTGTATCCAGTTCAAGTGAAATGACCAAGGCCCTAGACTCAACGTTGAATTCACTGATTATTGAGGGTTAGATTGTTACACATCTTTTCTTATAACATTCAAATGTGTAGCTGTTCTGCACATGTTTGTATTTATTTGGTGTCGTATCTCTTTTAAATACCAAGATCTGCCTTGACAAACCCACTTTATTTTGAAACATTAACAGACGTTCCTTTGGTATTTTAATGATGTTTTTAAATTCTGCTCTTATCCCCACTTTTAGTCTATCTCAAGAAGTTTTTAACACTAAAAGTTATGCTTCTTCCTATCTTGGCAACTAGACCTCCCACCTTTTACTAAGTGAATGGTTATGATATGGTTATGATCGACAAATTTGGAATGAGTGAATAGTTTCAAGTCACGCAATTCCGACCTTTTTTCTTTTCCCTTATCATTTCAGGCGAGGTATTCTGAGCATGGGGGAGCCTGCGGAACCAACTGAGAAGAAATTTGGGAGCATTCTTGCTGTTGGCATAGCCTTGTCCCTGATGCTGCTAGCGATGACCTCAGTTACAGTAGGAATTTTAATGTATCGACGTAATAAGGCGAGGAGGAGTGAAGGGGCAGACGAACCGCTTCTGCCGCCGGAAGACAATAGTATAACTCACTCTGTTATTCACCTTCCCCACTTCAGGAGTCGTCTCTGCCTCCTCCGTCGAATTCCCTCACCCCGACTGTCCCGCTGTGATGAAGAGTCGCACACAGATATTTAAAGTCTCCCTTCCATGGCTGCTAACTTTAGTGGCACTCTTAGGATCTTTACCCAAAGTACATTTGAAAGAATGAATCAAACTTGTAACAAAGCAAATAGAAATATGAATTTTAAAAATTCACGCTTTTTTCCCAGTCATCTTCATGCTGATAATTTCACTTGTTTGATTTTGGAAATACTAAGATATAGCCTTGAATTTTCGCGCCTGAGGGTAAGAGCAAAAGTATGTACAATTAGAATAAATGGACGATAGCACCCTTATTTTAGGACTACTCTATCCCGATTTGCCCTTCAGTCGTTCCATTCTTCCCACCTGACAACATGGCAGTTAGTGGGGGAAGAATTAAATGCTTGAGTAACCAATCAAAGGCCACTGCGATATGACGATAGAATTTGCGATTAAAATTCGGTACTACGACGTTGTATTCTTTTTTAAAATCAGTTCCAAACAGACACAAAGAGGGTGATTTTAATTGGCTCAGGCGAATCAGGAGTGCACTGCAGGATGCACTACTATTTTACCGCTGCTATGCTACCCCTCTGTGTTTTGTAGATCTGCCTGGTGTTGTGGCTCGGATCCGTTAACACTGCAAAAGGGCCTTGCATAGGTGCTGTCTGTGCCACAATGCTTTGCCCTAGGCCTGAATCCACGATACCATCAGCCCCCCGCCCCCCATGAGAGCGTTCCCTTTACCGGGCCAATGCACTTTTGCCTCGCAGCGTTTTTCTTACATCTCAAGGTCATAGGTACGATTTTTAGCTGATACGCGATAGCATCTAAGGCACCGTGGAAAAAAAACTTCACTTTCGGGTCGCAAATGGCAAAAAAAGTGCGAACTTAAATCTCCATTACCATGGGATGGGAAATTAATATTCTTTTATGCTTTAAAGCATTGAGGGCATTGAATTTAATGGCCCACTCCAATGCAAATGTAACTGAGGTTCTGGATGGATGCGAAATCCTTAGATCCGCGGTTAAGAATGCAATCTTACTCTAGAGTTTTGTCGCTAAAATATGGTTAAAAATATCTTGTTTTAGATAACGTGGTTTTAGTTTCTTGATGCTTTATCTGCCAATAGTCAAAGTGTGGTTACGAAATACCAAACCCTTATCTCCTTTTGGTCAATGTGGAACTCAAAAAAACTATTAGCAAAATTGTAAAGCTCGTGCCTAGCATTTCATCCCACCCTCTTCAAAGGAACTGAAGGTAAAGGTAATCTATTATGATTGCGACATCGATCTTTTAATAAGCATAGTTTCGCAACAATATTTTGCCTCTCACTTTAAACGGTACCAAAAAAATTAAAACAAGCTTTCAGATTTCGCGCTTCACATTAACTGAAGGCGTGTTTGGCAAATATAAAGAGGCTCCATTACACGGCAAACACATCGTAAAACGCTGATTTGCAGTTTCAATTGCCTCACTCATTAATGTACTGCAATGATTGATAAAGCACCTACAGTTCAAAAGAAATTGGAAAGCTTTCGAAGATGCATTTCCTTCAATGCCATTTAAGCATTATACTGTTTTTCCCAATGAGAAAAATACTCGGCGTTTATTCTCGTAACTGTTAGTAGCAAGATTCTACAGCAAACGCAAAACAAAAACTTAGTTTACAACCATCAACTTGCGTGCATCTGGATACATTTGCAGCAGTCTTAATTGCAGCCCATTACGAAGCAGCGAATCCTCTTGGAACCATAAATTTGAAGCAAATAATGCGGACAACTCATTTTGGAAAATAAATTTGGAATACTTTTATGCAGGAGTAGATTAAATACTTTAAGCGGCTTATTTTTCATTTTCTCTGCTTTGTTCTGCACGTTTTGACTTAAGGTTTTTTTTAATGTCTTGCAATTTTAAAAACAGCATTGAGACGGTGAAAATCAGTTGTACTGACGACGGTAAAAGACCAGAATTACTAACCTTGACAAAACCTCGTCATTAACAATAGCAGAGATGCAAACTTGAAGGTGATCCAGTTTTACGTCCCTTAAATGAGTGTATGTGTTGATGCGTATGCAAGTATATGTGGAAAATGGAAAGCATAGTTTTTGGTGTCTGAAAGCAGTGGAATATTGTTATTTTTCTTACGACCCCATGCCTTGAGAGTGGCGTTTAAGGTTCGCAATCTCCTTTCTCACTCGGTAGCCGCGATAAGTTGCTTGGATCTTGCGTGCCGCCTCGTCGTACTTCCGGTCGTCATAGCGCGGAATCGGTGCTGTCTGAGCACGTATGTTCTTGCGCACCTGGTAACCTCTGAAAGCCGCCTGGATCTTCGTCGCTGCCTCGTCCTCTGAGAGGTAAGGACTTACACAGGGACTGCTGGCTCCGCTTCCCTCTTCCTGCGCCAAATGTGTGCGCTCCTGATAGACGGTCTGGATTCGCGTTGTCGCTCGGTTGCGTCTCATCTCCTTATCATGCACTACCTGCAGGCTGGATTTGTTAGAAATGTCAGTCAAGCCCCGTTGCGTGCACTTCCCCTGATCTAGCCTAGGGTTGGTGAAGTCGGGAGACAGCTTATCAGAACCACAGATTTTGATGCCGGAGTGTTTTGCGACCTGTGCAAGCTCCTTGCGTGCCAAGTAACCGCGAAATGTAGCCTGGATTTTAGTTGCCGCTAGGTTCGGATCGGGTTGATTTGGAGAGGTCATCTTGGCCATTTCCATGTTGTGCTCTTTCTCTTCTTGAATGTGTTTTCGTGTGTTGTAGCCGCGAAACATTGCCTGAATCTTTATTGCAGCTTCATCAGGTGTCGGCTAAGAAGGTAAAACAATGTTCCTTTCCAAGGATTAAGATAACTAGAAACAATATTAGCTCTAAAAATTAGTAATTTCAACAAGATTTGACGCTCCGTTTAGCGAATGAAGGACTATCCTCGTGAGCTAGAAATGAACTGGCACCATAGAACTATGTACTATTGCCTATTTCATAATTATTCATTCTAGTTAGACAGTTCTTCGCATTCTTTTGCAAAATTCTTACACGACTCAAGAAACAGACAGTTTCAACACCCATGCAACGATTACTTTTTGCAAAACCGGAATGCGTCTGATGTCATCTAACGAACCGCGATATCTCTTAGCATCTATGAAGTTAAACACGGTTGTTTTTCTTTCCTCATAAATGCATGTTCTGAAGAAGTGTTTAGCGAACCGAGTTCCCTTGTAAACCTATTTACCGGTAGTTAATTCTTTATTTTTTTGTGGCGAAATAAACTTTCTTGTACATGGCCTGAAATTCAAAGATACCTCTCACTTTTAAGAGACAAGTAGACAAGGAAGCAAATGCTTACATGAGGACCCGGCATGGTGTATGCTAAAATGTGTGATAAAAACAAATAATTAAGTACATGGCTGATGTTCCACAAATGTATTTTATGAAAGTTCATGTTCCATGAGCTGCCTGCCGTACACCGGATTAACCGGGGCTAGAAAGTGCCGCGACCTACTTCATTACCGACAGAGCATGTGGATTCGCAAGCCCCGTCCGTTACGCATTTAAAAACATCGAGGCGTTTATTTCGGACATAAATAAAGCAACATTCTGAATGACAAAGTGCGCTAATCATACCAGTTAGCAATATAATACGATATAGTAGATTTGGTATCCCATCTCTGTCCCGTTAAAGTGAACTGTGTGAGTTACCTGTGTCCATGTGTGTTAATAGGTGGAGTGAAGTTGAGCCCAGTGCAGCGTGTGCTTGCAAAAGTAGGGGTTATGCTCACCGATACCTAATATACCCGCTTCGCAACACTTGACCTTAGGACCGTGATCCAAGGCTTACGCACAGCCATACACAACAACACACGGTGTGGGCAAACTCAAAGCGAACAACTTTGTGCAATTTTACCCTCTTAAGGGATTGGGAATACAAAGCTCCACGCCAGACCTCGTATCCGTGCGCTTTCAACGCTTCCCTTTCAAAGAACTCAAGATACGATTTCATTATGGCATTATTTGTAAATATTCGCACCCTGTAGAGGTTACAGCTTGGTTATCACTTTCTTGATAACGCGGTCCATCTTTGCTTCGGCTAAACACATATTTGGGAAACAATCTCCTCCTACTTTGCTATTTCTCGACCTCAATTTAGTTAGAAATCATTTTAAAAATGGTTCGTCAACATGTCAGCGTGTTTGGGGAATTATTTTTGGTAATCTAGTAGTGCGTTCCTTCCTAGATTTGCGTCACACGCATTGTATTGAAGTTTTTTAGGTTGCAGTTCCTGGATTAACAGCTTCAAGTCACAGCCAGCTATTCTTGGCCCAAACTGGGGATTTCATCTTTCCGGACACACTTATGTGGGAGCGAAAAATGCATAGATGTCATGCTTTGTTCTCTCAATTACACCAAGTCTTTCGCTTACAATTGCTTTCTCATACTGAGTGTTTCCAGTTTTGTAGCGGTTGTTTGGGAAAGACTATTGGGACCAATTGTGAACTAACATACCAGGGACTGTGATTCTCGTTACAATTACGTATTGTTTTCAGTAATAGATTCATGCTAAAGTAAAGGAAATACCGGCCAGTATTCTGCAAAGTATTGATAGTTCATTGTGAATGTAATGCAAATACAAGTTCAAAACTGCTAAGTAAAACATCAGATTTTATTCCCTTCTATTTTCCTCTACTTTAGCATGACAATATTACACTTTTCCGTACCAGTGGGGCAAGGCTAAAAGAACAGATGGAAACAATAACTTTTAGAGAGTGGCTTCAATTTCCAACAAACAAATGTATACGGACCTTAGGCTGCTAAGAAGTAAATCATTCTTTGATATTTTTGTCGGAAGTGGCCCAGCAGTTTAGATTACGCGTTTAGGTTGTTGAAGTGGATGAACTCTGAGCGTGCGACATCCAAAAGTTGGCTGGTGAGATAAATAATCTGAGTTGTTTTGAATGTTACTTCCGTGGTTTCAGTAAAAAAATTAACTCACACCCAAATGAGGTATAAGCGAGTATTGTTGCCTTGGCAATCGCGAAAACGTGAGGAAACGGGTTGAAGAGAGCTCTAGAATTGAAAAAAATTTCCGGTAATCGAGTTCCGTGTTGCTCAGGCGAATTAGAAGTTTGTGCGTCTAGGCTATTTTAGTGGAAAATGATTTTATACGTATTCCACTTGCATGATTTACCATTCTCCGGTAAAGTGATTGCTAGGTTCGCCGTCAAAACTAATGGGGCGTTACCCTATGTCCATAACTCAGTTCAAAAAAAGTTGCTTCGTGCTAGTGAGCTTACATACATCCCGTATTATTTAAGTGCCTACAGCTAGAAGTCTACAGAAGCTTATGGGTCCTTTTGTTGCCCTTGAGTCTTTACCCCATTTCACTTTATTTTAAATTTCCAACCACGATACACCCATGCACATTTGAGGGCATCGTAGTACCTGTACATGGATCAAATAGGACGGACTAAATTATCCCATTTTGATGCCAATCAGATTGTGTTCTCTAATTGCATGGATTAATTGGCGCTAAGGCGTTAAAAGGTGCAAATCACTTTCAGTATTCTAATTATTTTCTGCTCCACACACTTCACGAGTTATCAATGCTTGATTATTACTTTTATTGTTGGTTTCACATTGTGATAATGACAATATAGAATTAAGTCACTCACTTTTTGGACTGCTTAGATTGCTGCGAGATGATAATTGGACGGGCAGAAATCCTAATTATCGTGATGGCTGTTTGGATCACAACACTACTGCAATAATCTCGAGGCGCAAATGACCGCCTACATACGCAGACCCACAGGCAAGACAAGCAGTGTTAGGGCAGATAAGCGTAACCAGAATCAGCAGAAGCGGCGGCGGCAGCAGACGCAGCACACGAATGCCTTTGCATCGGGCAAGGCACATTGGGTTGCGCGGAGGCGACCAGCACACCGCCATCACCTCGCCAATGACAGTCCCTGGGTGTACGAAGGCTGACCCACCTGCACACACGCATCCACGGGCGCTAATGCTTGGTCGAAGCTGTGAGGGTCACGTGCCTTTCCTTTGTGCGGCGCCTTTCACCGCCCTTCGACGGATACACGTCAGTTCCTCTTGCTCTAATTCAGGCAGCCCACTTCCCGGTCGAAGACCAACCACCCTAATTGTTCCCACTGTTGGCCTTGGTAATTCTTGTCGTCTCTTACAGGAAGCTACGACAAGCATCGGAGCATTTTGAAACTCAACGGCGGTATCGAACTTAAAAAATTGGCAGAATAATTCTTCTTCGCAGTGGAGGTTCCTTCTTCAATGTGAGAGCAAGGATTTTGTTCAATAGGAAAGTAAAACAGTTGAAATACAGAAGACAGACATACGCAAATATCATAGCACTGAAACCTTTGCGTAATTGTGCAAAAAAATGTCACTAGAAATATTTGCTTTATTGCATGCTGCATTCCGACTTATCTAAGAACAGCCATAACTCTTGTTTAGCATAAATAAGCCATCGAAGGGATTAACAGTTACTGTAAATAGCTAAGCGAATGCCTTCAAAGAAACGTGGCGCTTGAATAACATACCTGGAGTGCCAGACTGCAAGTAAAGAATTTGAAAAAAGTTTAAAAGTCCATAAATTTATCAGCCAAAATGATCTTAAAATTCGTTCTCTTCGAACGAAAGCCTTTGAATAAATCTGCAGAGAAACAAAACTTCACAGTTTCGTGGTATGAATAGAACCCCAAAATCATTTGATGCGGTGACTCCTGTGGCTCCCCTAGACTTCCGTGAAGACAAAGAGCGATGCACCACTAGGACTAGGCCATCAGGTGGAGGCACATTGACGGAGCCCCGAGCGGCTTATGCCCAAATTACTTAAGCATTAAATGCTTCATCACCTCGCAAAAATTTCGAACTCATTCAAGCCCACTTCTCTATGGAAGAATAGGTAAAATTTAAGCGCAACCTGGGAGGCTAACGTTGATTTTCCATAGTTTCCACCCACTGCTACGCACAGCATAAAAGTTTTCTCCCATTACGCACGGAACCCTCCAAAACGTACATTAACGCAGACCAACCAATTCCATGATTAATTAATTGGGACTGCAAAAAATAATAACCATTTCGTTGTTACACGAATCAAGCCAAGAAAATGTATACCACGGTTAAAACACAAGCCAGATTTTTTGCCTCTCCTCCTTCGTTTGATTTAGAAATTGCATTACGTTATTCTGCTTAGACTATAAAGCATACTTCCTTACTGCGGCCTTTCAAACCCTCTTCCCTAGCAGTAATACACCTCACCCTGGTATATAGCGAGAAAATAATAATCTTCGACCTAAAAAAATTTTCAATGTGTGGAAAAATTTCCTCCATGCAATTACTGCAGGCGAATTTTACATAAGCTTTAGCCTACTTTTGAATCAGCATGATTAAGGGCGATATTATCATGTTACAATGTTGAGTTCTGCAATTGTATCCGTTTTAGTTCTCTTTCAGTCCTGTGGAAGGCAGCATTAAAATGGTTTTATAGCCTAAAAATCTATCAGAGGACCTCGAATTCTGGGGAAGCCAACTGACTTTGCTGCAAAACCTATGTTACCTACATTTGTCATCACCTTTTCATAAATTTAATATACAAATGGTCAACTTTCTGATTGGCTCATCAATGCCTGATCATAAATCAGGCAAAAGAGAGGCTTCTCCAACTCCAACTTTCTAGATCCCGTCCATGTCCTTAATATTTTGAGATAGCCATGGTACCTATTTCCCGTTAATAACCTAATGGCCAAGCCAGTAAAAGTAATAAATCTTAATTAAATGGCAAGACGTTGGTTTAAAAAAATATCATTTAAAGCCAGGCGCTCCTTTTGACAAACGACATCCATAATGCAAGTGGCTTAACCCCAAGCTAACTACGCATCACCAGTTAAAAGGAGTAAATCGCTCTATCGGTTGATGGAACTTTGCGATTACCTTAAAGTTCCCATCATGAAGGCGTTTGACCAGTGATGACAAATCAGAATTCAGAGTACTCACAGAAGCAGAAAATAAATGCGTCACGGCCTAGCGTAATGCAGGCAAAATTATGATGTTGCCAGAAGCAGCCAAGTCTGCTCATATAAATAAAATCTTACTTACCATAATGCGCTTTTGGGGATTGATAAAATCAAATCATCAAAAAGTCTATTTTAAACGACTTTTCGTGGCTACGAGTGATGATTAAAATAACGCACTATAATCTTTGGGGTTTATTTAAGCATGTTTAGCTTACCTTGCACAACAAAGATTCCAATTTTTACCAAGCACAGGAATAAATTTAATTCACTAAATTAATTGGTGCCACTAAGTACGGTTTTTGTGATTACCGTTAAAAAAATGGATTCATAAATATTAGTGCCCATCGTCGTGTCCCGAGACTGCCTTGGAGACGAAAGAGAGCATAACACTAGGGCAGGATATATATATCCAGCCAACAGAGAAGCAGGGACTACTAGAAAGGTCCGAAGACTAGCCCACCCGACTAGGGCAATACAGCCACCTCAGTGATTGCAACCAAAACCGGCAGTCAAACAAACGCAGTATTACATGGTCTCTCTCTCTTTTCGAAAGTCGGTCCCGATGCTCACCTTAATAAGCATTCCGCATATGCCATCATAACGCAACCAGTTCTGGGGAAAACACTCACGAGCTAACTGCGTCAGTTATTGAACTCCGAGCTCAACCGAGGAGACGCTTGACCACAACGTTATCGACCTCTCTTGGCATTTCGGCAGGATCAGGAGTTTCATCCGGTTTGAAAAATAAATTCCGAGTAAGAGGTTCTACCAATCATCTTTGTGTCGATAGAGAAGCGATGAAACACCAGTCTCCATAAGCCTGTATCTGAGGAAGATCTCCAAAACGAAAGTTATCCAGGTGACTCACGGCTAGTGTCGCTTCAGTTGTTAACAGCTTTCTGGTAAAATACGCCAATGGGATAGATGCCGAAGACAGGTGTCGTTTTCAGCTTTTCTGCTATAGCATGTCAAAGATTCTCCCATCTACAGCACACGCATTTCTTTTGCACTGCTAGATTGTCGCGAGCAGTGTAGATCCGCATGGAAATCATATAAAATCGAGTTCTCTTTCTGCTGCTACTAGTGTAGCGTCCCAGGATTTCCTTGAAGGCAAAAGGAGGCATAACACTGGAGTAGAATATATATATGAGAGGACTTTGAAGCTGCTGTCATGGTCCAAATGGCACGATTCCCGTTGAAAAGCTCTGCAACACTTAAGTAGAAATAAAGGTAAGAAAAAGAAAGTGCTCCCTAAATTTGCTTACATTCATTTAAATGGAATGCACATGCAAGTACGTACAAAGGTGTCAGTTTTACACACATAACAGGGAGAAATGAGGTTAACTTATTGCCGTCTATCCCCCCACTCACATACATGGAACGACTACCAATTTGACCTGAATGAGCCCAAAGCATGCTCTGACAATGAATGAGCAATGGAGATTGTGCCGAAACGGTGTTTGGGCTGATTGTCACTGTTGCTAATTTGACCAGTTGGTCTCCATGCTAAATACCTCACGAGTTTCTCAGTTTGTTCTTGTGTTAGTTGTAAGGGTTTTAAATGCACCGTAACAATAGTTCAATCAAGGACCACTCTTAACAATGTTTACTAAGCACAATTTAACAAGCCTTGAAAGGGGCATTAATTAATCTCCTTTTAACTCATTACAAACTACTCTGACTGTTTGTTTAGCTCCTCATTTTGGTCACGTGAAGTCTAGAGACCCTGTCACTGTATCATTCTTAGCCCTTAGCCCGTCTGACCTTCTCTGAGTGCATGCAACATATGCTGCTGGGGCATTGTTGTTCTTCCGTCTTCAAGAGAGTCTTGAACCACCACATCAAGAACATTGGAAAGGAATTCTAATCCTGGAGCATAGGACCTGAGACAACACCCTGTGGAAGTGCTAAAAAATACCCTCCTCTTTAGTAATTAAAAGCTGAAATAAAATTAGTCGTAAACCACCCAGAGGAGTTTGTTATGGAGTTGTTCACCGTAACTGTATTTTGATGTCAATTAATGAAATGCGATGCTTTCTCTACCAATTTTATTAGTTGCGCAGAACCAAAATGGGTGCATACGGCTGAGCAGCACTGGAGTGAGAACAACATGACTTTAAGGAACAGGCGTAAAACCCCGTCCTTACGTAACCAGTTAAAACCCCTTCAGCAAATTGTTCTACCGGCACGGTCTCTCTTTTGCGAATACAGTTTCCAGACAACACGAAAAGTCAAATCCAATTGAATAGCCGAGTATGATCAGTGATTTGGTCAAATACCATCACAGCTGTACGCAACTTCGATGACTGCCACCGATGTTTCTTGGGTTCATTTCTTGCATGCACCAACTGTATTATGATAGCCTACGAGAAAGGTTGATCTAAGTGGAGCGTCGATATCAGCGTTGGAGAGAAGAGAAGTGCTGTGCCGTAGCATAACCATTTCCTTTAATGCTTTGTCTTAGTTACTCTGACACATGGCTTCATTATTGTACTCCCGCCAGTCGCTGTTGTCGCCGATGTTCTTCCCAAGGTAATTTAAACTGACTCAGTAAAACTACTTGCTAAAGCCTATTCGTCAAAGAATTTTTGCTTTGGTTCCAGGTTACATCAACCTTTCTATCTACTTTGTCATGTGTAGAAATCTTTTTAATAGGTGGATGGTCTATTTAATCCTGCATTTGACTTGAGTGGCCCTAAGCCTCCGCAGATTGGATATCCGACGGGCGACATAACATTCAGGTCATCCTAGTAGCATTGCGGCCCTTCTGAAAGACTAGATGAGAAGTAGCAAAGGTGGGTCCTGAGATATTTATTAATTGTAGTAGTAGTGCAATGTAAATAAATCATTGACACTAAATATGCATGTACACTAGCGTCATTTAAATGTAACTTGTGGTTTCGGGGAGGAGAGTGGTTCGATTTCCTCCACACTGACAGCCCTACCTACAAAATCCTCTTATACACTATCTATAGACTGCTTCATCTAATACAAAAAAGATGTCTAAGAGCATTCGATATCCACATAACAGGAGTAGTCAAAGGCAGAAGAAGGAAAACAAAGAACTCCAAAATGCGATTTCCTATTTTTTGCTGAATATCTTACTTCCATTTAATACAAATGAAACGGAAATAACCACAGAAAATAATCCTCACGTAGGTTTACATGAGACCGTGGTATTAGAAGTTTTGCCAATGTCGATGCAAACACGCGAAAGCAAAAAAAACTTTAATCAAGCATTGCATTACACGATTTGGCATGTTCGCTTCCATTTATAGTTCATGCTAAGCCTAAGTAGTTGGATTAACTCGGCAGTCAACAGCCTATTCGAAATGGAGAAGCTGGTCCTGGTAGACCATGTTTCTGCTAGGTGACCAAGCCAGCACACTAAAGTTGTCAGGATATCAGCAACATATTTTCTGCGATAATGCTTTGGCTCCTCGTAACTTCACGAGATTGCACGAAATCAACAGCAAGGCTTACATGAAAAATAAGTAAACTTACTAAGGTGACCAGGCTCTTTAACGAGTAAAGAAATAGATTTCTTGGCGAAATATTATTTAACAATAGTTAAAAAGTACATCTCAAATTAATGCGATGGATTAAAGCAAAAAAATACTAATTTAAGTGAACCCTCGATTGTGTCGATAAAATAATATGCTTGGGGACAATTTGGGGACGAAAGCTTTTTATTGGATACGGTACAGAAGTTCAGTTGAATTTGTAACACAGACCTATTTATTAGCCGCAAAAATATAAGCTAGTGTACAAATTTAAGTGCAAGAAATTAGGCACTATCCATCCATTTTTACATGCTGTTAAAAAACAACGTAAGCGAATGGATTATTAAGAAAGCTGCCGCGGCAATTAAAACACCGAAAATTCAAGGTCATTTTCATTTTGGCGTCTATTTGTCACGTTATTTCGTCCATATTTTTTATCCTAAAATGAGTAAAAATTCCGAGACCTTACACTTGTCTTCACGTCCAGATCTTTTAAATATTGATCGGGAATATGCTGATAACCTCAAAATTCTTTTGGACAACAGTCCAAGTAAAGGATTGGTACAGTTAAAGGTGGCATCGATCTGCAACAACGAAAAAAATGAATCAAGTAGCAGCATCAATGGACTTACTTCTTCTCCCGCCGATTCGCTGCAAAAAAGTCTTCCTCCATTGGCAGTTGAGGCGACTACGTCAGACGACATGCCGGTTTCGCAGCGCAATAACGGGCTTAAGTCGATTAGCGAAGAGATCGTGTCTTCTAATAGAGAGGTCGATGTAACCAATGGTACGTCTTACGACCAAGTCTTGACGCGGACTTTTCATACATCCTTCTTTCCTGGAAATAATTGCAAATCTTTTATTACTGCTGATCTCGGTAAAGCAGTGAAGGTCTCAACTCCTGTTGCGCGTTCGAAGTCTTTTGGGAGAAAAAATATGTCGGCGCGTATTCAATCTCTTTTGGAAAATTTTGAATCATCTGACTATAATATTAATTCTTCCTCTTCACTGCCCGAAACGCCCCGAAATATTGAAAAGAGGCCGGCCAAACAACTTTCCTCCGAAGCATCAATGTCTGAAAACAAGGTACCATTTACAAACCTGATTAGCTCTTACCCTGCCTGTCACACGTTGACATTTTTAGTTTGATATAGTAGCAGCTTAAAAGCTGTAGCTGCATTAAATAAATAATTTATTTTAGTCTTCAGCGGAAGCCTGTTTTGCCTGCAACAAGGTGATCTATCCGCTTGATCGCTATTCAACAGGTTCTCATGTCTATCACAAAAGCTGTCTCAGATGCAGCATTTGTGACCGAAGCTTGTCGTACGTTCTGTTTTGCATTAAATACAAAAAAAGTTTCAGACTCTTATTGCCTAAAACTCATCGGCACGATCTTAACATCTGCTCCTTATGTACGTAACATAAAGTTAAGGTAACTGGCTGCTTCTCTACTCCCTTATGCGTTTAAAAGTACACTATCGCCAGGGTTGTTTGTTGTAATATTTGGTGTTAACTCTTATTTTGATTTGCATGTTGCCTGTCCTTCTCAAAGCAGGTAGGGTATGTTGAGTCTTTTGGTGTATCTGTGTGGGATTGGAAGCCTTTTCGTTAGGTTTTATGGAATATTTCATCTATTGCGCTGTTGCACTTTTTAAGTTTTAGCTTGTCAATGGGCAATCAAAATCATGGAAAGTTGTGACATTTTGCTCTGGAAAGACCGTAACTCGGGGTTCGCATTCACCTATGCGCGTCTATGGCGCCCACCCTTTTCGTACAGACACAGAAACCTTGTTAGATATATCTTTTAATTCCCACGTGGGTTTTTTGGGTTTTTTTTCCATGTCCAATTTTGCCATTTTCCATGGATATCGGACGAAGGTGCAATTTTATACCCTCAAAGTAATAAAAGGGTGATTTTTTTAAACCTTGAGGGGCACTCGCGTTTCGATTTCCCATCGTGTCATTAAAGTTAGTATCGCCTTCTCGCCTTATGAGTGGACTTCTAAACACTACTCGAATTTGATTGGAAAATTGAGTTTTTTTAGCATCAGTCGGTTTATATGTCTAGCAAAGATAATTTTGAGTTACAATATTTTGCGTAGTTTAAATTCTAGCTTGAGGGCTTTATGAATCTTCTACGAAGAGTCAAGACTCGGGAGTTACATGATATTGACTACTATTTCCGTGCAGATGTAGATTCTTCATAAAATGGGATCAGTAAAATTCCTACTTTTATTCCAGCTGTGCCAAAAACTGCAGTTCCGAAAACTAGTGTTAGTCGATTATAGTGCAGTCTTCATTCTCGTCGATAGCTGGTTTTATGCTCACTAAATACTGATACTGGGAAAGAATCCAGAATCGCAAATCTAATTTCTTGTCTTTATATCATGAAAGTGGTAATTTTCGACTCCATATATTATTGTTTTCTGTTTGTGACCTGCACTCAGGGGCATCACCTGTGAGTCTTCGAAGGACAAACTCTTTTGTCGACCTCATTTCCTCGAAAAAGCCCACGGAATTTGTAAGTATGATAGTTCCTTTTGGATTACTATTGCTTATCTTTGACTGCTTTTGGCTTCGTTATCCTGAATTTTGCGTCACTTAAGGCTGAAGCCTCTTTTAAAGATTAGCCGTGGATTCATTTAAATTAGCAACGAACTAGTATTTTAAAGTGCCATTGAATGACCTTGCGATTTCAGTTTTTTATCGCTCATTTACTTTGTGGATTAACGCTCTGATGCAGTTTATTCCAACCCTCCCGATTGGGATTTCTACTAATTTTGGTTGAAGGCTTTACGTAATGCCCAAATTTGCAGTATATGAGCTGGTGAGTACTGCGTAGGCTCTCCAAACGTGGCTCGAATGACCTTTTTGCCTTGTGTCAATAACTTCCTGTATTGTGTCAACCTGAAAGCAGCAGTCTGATGAGCGGAACCACCACCCATGCTGTCTGACTCACTGATCAGGTGTCATGTCTCCGTATTATGCAATTGGTCAGCTTATTGTAATTATGCTTTTTCACAATTGAATTATGAGCCTAAATTACTCGGTGCTGTTCGCTTTTGTGTAAATGCTCTTCATTGCAATACTGAATGATCATGTGCTGTCGTTATTATGCTCAGCTGGTGTGCACTGACCCTCATTATACATGTGCGCTTGAATTTCACATGATTGTGTATAAATTTTGCAATCATCACAAGCCAAGTGAATCATCCTGTTAACTTGGTTTTTTTAGTCAGAGACTCTCCTTAGTCTAGTAAATTTGCGTTTATCTGGAAACCCCCTCACCGTTGCATCGCTCAATTTTGCTGGAGATGTTCTTGGGTAATTTTCAGTGACAGGCTGAGAAACACCGTTTTTATTGCATTCATATCACTGCTATTCCTTTGCCTTGATGACAATTCTTGCACTAGTGAACCTTTCTCCGAAACCCTTATAAGTTCATCGTTCTTATTAAGCTTTTTATAATTAATTGTCCTTACGCGACTTCGACCAGTTGGAGAGGTGCGTTCGAGCGCGGATGATAGTTGAAGGCACTGTTTGACGAATGTGGCTGTGTTCGTTGCATAAGGGTAGGCTCATCTCAAAGTTCAATCTCGGTGCCCTACATGTATGGCTGTATGTGTTTATGGCTGTGGCTACCACAGCTTTGCCATGAATGTGCAGAAATGCGTTCTTGGATACCAGCACTTTTTTGGGGTAGAAGAGTTAACACAACCCTGTGTTAAACAAATGTGATTAGATGTAACAAGCACAACTACCTTTGGGTGATTTTTTTGTTTCGCTTGAAGAATGTCGGTTCAGGCGATTAGCAGCACTTGAGGTGTACTGATTCTCGTGATACGATCTGCACTGAGAAATAGTCATTTTTTTCTATTTTTGAGACGCTAACACGTGCGCTCTGACAATGCTGCCTCACATGGTTTAATTATGGAAGGATAATTTGTCACCTTGCCTTTTCATCAAGCCACCAACCAATAGGTGCACTTTGCTCTGGAGGGACTTTATAACCCTGGAAAGGTCAAAGTTGCTTGATCTTATTCGCTTCTTACAGATCTGAAATTGTCTACCTGTATGTGGATTTTAAGCTTCACTTGTGCAAACCTCTACCCTTCAAACAAGGCACATTTTGAACTTTGAACCGTTATTTTACTCCTGTTTCAAGGTGTGGTTATTTTGTACCGCCATCCTTTGAGCATTTGCCATTGATGTCTAAACACCATCAGAATTTTCACTAAAACAGTCTAAGCCTTAGTAGTATTAAACACTAGACACAGGAATCATGCTAATCGGCTTCTTTTTCATTGGTTCTCTTGTTCCGATTCGGATTTACCTCTTTAAGACGGGTTTGATGTTGCCCATCTCTGGTTCACTATTTATTTTCCAATTTTTTTCCACTTTTAAATAATAATATCAGCATGTTGATCTTGCACTAATAACAATAATACTAAATTGCAGTGGCTTGGAGTATTACTGATGTTTGTTTGTGATGTTTGTGTTTGTGTTCCTCCTGTCGAGGAGGAGTTTGCAAAAAAGCTTCCTCTCGAAACACGTTTGACAGAAAATCATCTTTTTTCGAAGAGAGCTGATAGAAGAGTGTGTATCTAATTATGTCAGTTTAGGCCTAAGTAAAATGTTCATCATCGCAACCACACATCATTTAAGAGGCTTGATTTGCAAGCAGTTGCGTCTTTTTTTGCACGTCAGGGAGTTTCACAATGCGCAGAGGTTATGCAGACCGAAAATCTTTTTTCATGTTCATGTCAGTCGACTTCATAACACTGCATGAGATCCCTAATGGTTGCTATATCGACAGCGTGTTTACTCTTTCTCATTCTAGATATGCATGTGTGTGTGTGTGTGTAGTCATAAGCGTATCCATGACGTGAGTGAGTAGAAAGTGACGGACAAGTAAGCAAACAAAAGTTGTTTTTGTTTGTCACATCGATCTTAATGAGGTATCGGTAAACTTCTCAATCATCCTTTGACATTATTAATCAGGCTCCTTTTTTGCAGTCCGAAGAATGTCAACGCCTGCTTCGCTTGCGCGTGACCCCCAAAATGTGGCGCCTCATTCGATTGCTGTCGAATGTAAGGCTCTTCGCTCCCAAAAAGCATTAAAAGAACAATAAAGGACTGAGAGTTTTTGAATGCTTATCGCTTGCGCATATCATATATCATGCCAAATCATGCTTTAAATAGGGATTTATGTTTACGTGGGAGTAACATATTCACCCACTTGCACTTGTGCTTCTGCTTTTTTTAGAAATCATTCAGCCGTCTCTATGCGCCTTGAAGCTGTCGATGTACGAGCTTCTTGATTTTGCTCATACATTTGTGTTTGCTTTCATCTGTACTTTTTATACATTTTCATCTATACCATTGCTGTCTTTCTGCTTCTGACTTATTCAAAACCTGTCGACTGCATCGTAATACACTTTGATGGGAAAGAGTTTGAAAGACAAACCTTTTAAGGGTTGTTAGATTTGGTACTCATCTTGTCTGGAACCGTCAAAAGAAAGCAGTAAATACCCAAGCTCATTGTGGACTTCTGACAATTTGTGTGGTCTGAAAGTTCTCGGCGTGGAATCTCTTTCCAATTACATACCTACTTTTTGCTGACAGATGAGTAAGGGTAAGGCAATTAATGGGAATCGGTGAGATAAAGTCGGCACATTGGACATGCTGACAAGTGAAAGCTACTCGAAAAAATGTCTTTGGAGGGTTAATAGTTTGTTGTAGACGTCTCCACAAATTAACTTTTAGAACCCCTTAGAGGGTGACGTTGATCTTCGCTTGCACTTAGTGACCGCGGATGGTAAATGCAATAGGAGATTATTTTCTTGGTTGAGTAGCGTTATAGGGTTATCTTATGATTGAGCTGAATCGTCTGAAGTTGGCTCATCGTCTTTTGGCTTTGAAAGAACGTACCCAAAGCAAATCTGACTCTTGCTTTTAAGTTAGCATTATTTATGCTAAGATGCTTGTAAAATCAATTTCTTGTAAACTAATACGATTAGCGATAGTTTTAAGCATCACATGAACATGCGTGCCTCACATTATGAAGGAAACGTTTAGTAACGTCGCATTTTATATTAAGAATGTCAACTCTGCTTTTAGCAATAAATTCATTACAACATTCTACTAATTAAATATCAGTAGCAAAATAAAAACTTTACAAGCTCGTCGTAACATATTTGAAAGTTTTTAGCAGACATTTTAAAACCGCGTTTATTTCCAAATGCGCATATATGCAGACCTATTAGCATTTTATATTCTTTTTTAAACTTTATTACGCCTAATATTTCAGGTGTAAGACAAATTTTAAATTTTACTAAATAGCACACAGACTTTTTACAGCTTCATTACATACCCTTTGCAATCCCTTACAATGGTACTCGGTAATTGAGCGGTTGATCATGCTTGCATTTAGGAGACCAAAGACTTTCTTGCGGCACGTTTTATTGATGCGTTTTTACAAACCAATGCTGTCTGATACGGGTGCGAATTTAGTTTAATTCATATCTATTTTGAAGCCAAGTTGTGCGTAGTAGACTTAAAACAAAGACAGTCGTGACAATCAGATGAAGTAAATGTCCCAAATAAATTAGGAAGTTCATTGTTAATAAAATGTTTTTTGCAAACACCCTTTTGGCCACGTAACCATCGAGACCTATTTTATTATACAATGCAGCTAAATACGTTTAAAGACATTACTACTATTTTTGAGGATAAGAAACCGTCTGAAAAACCAAACGCATTTTGCAACTTAAATTGCTTAGTTAGCCAGTTTTAACTTTACTGAGGAAAAAGGTTTCATTTCCAGTAAACAGATTTGGATGTAGTGTTAGGTTATGCTGTCACACGTTTACAAGTAGCAGAAAATTGTTCCCTATCGGCGATTTCGAGAAGAATTCCGGCATCAGCTAATTCCCTTTTGATAAACAATCACCTAGATACCTCGCTTGAGCACAATTTCTATTCAGTTTTCTTCCGTCACGCTCCGCGTGTTAGTCGTGGAGCTTTGTCTTCGGGGGGGGAGGGGGGTGGAGGGGCGAAAGTGAGGGGAAAAGGTTAAAAAAAACTTCATTTAGCTGAGTCTCTGGCCTTTGATCCACCCTTGCGCATGCCAAATCATTAGTTTGCAGTAAAGTTGTTCATTATATTCGGTAACCCTTTTAATTAACTCAAATTTAATTACCACTAACCTAATTGCCAGCGAAATTAATCGAGGATTTTGGGGGCTCTTGTGTGCGTGCGTGGGTGAGAAAGCGGTTAAAGGGGTGCAGGCACCATTGGCTGCGTGATTTCAAAGTTCAACTGATGATTACTCGGTGCATTTGGCACACTGTGACACCTGAGCTGCCTGTTGACTCCCTCTCAGTGCGTGTAAAATTACTTAATTGCATCAGAAAGCTGGCAAAGAAAAATTGTTTGTCGCATCCTCTCTTACTTGCCTCATTCATCAAGCACTTAACTAGTAACACCCTAAGTTTAGACGAGATTTCGTCCCTGCAGGAAATATTTATTTTCAAAAACTTGCTAGAGGCATTTTTGCACAAAAGCTGCTGGTCTGCGCGAATTCAGTGGATTTCTTTGTTCTCAAAAATGCAGTCTTCGAAGTGAGCTTTTTCAGCATAAATAAAACCATTCTGATTGAGCGATCTGAGTTCGTTTTTAATAGAAATTGCAGCGGTTTGCTTCGCCATCGCGCAGCATTACTAATCTTTCTGATTTTAATCTTCTCATGAAATTAATTACGTGTATCATAGTCATTACTCAGGGTATTACCAAAATACACTAACCGATTTTAATGCTCATTAAAGTTGGGGTGAAATGCGAGCGCAATAGTACTTAGACCTTACATTTCACGAGGCTTTAAGGCACTCCTTTTCAATTTAGAGGGAGAGATGACAGCAATCTCTAGGCCTACGGTTCCATTTGCTGCTGTTCATGCTCCAAAGCGACACTTGCATTCGCCCTGACCTGCTTTTTCACCGCCAGACGAGGGCTTTTGTTCCTCCGAAACAAAGCAGCCAACGATGAGAACGTGCAAATTTTTACGAAAAATGAAGCAAATGACTCAGTTGACTATTTAAGAAGTTCGTTGCATTCCAAAAGAACCGTTGGATTCATGTTGCGCACTTATGTAATTTTTAGCACTTAAGTTGAACAATTGCAGACAGCAGACTGTGTAGATATAAAAATTTTTAAAAATTGCATTGCGTCGCGTAAAGCGTTTTTGAAACAACAATGTTAGCAGTGCTTAATGTCATGCAGATCGGGTCATCATCGGTCTAAAATTCAGTACCCGTGACTTCCTTTTTTTAAACCAAACCACCTTTATTGGTTATGTGAGGTGTGGAGGAACTTCTCACAATTAAGCCAAGTACAGCTATTTTGAAGTAAGAGGTTCTGAGGACTGTTTGGTTTATGAGGTGAAAAATCGGACAGTTCGTGTATTCACATAAAACTTATATACATCAGAGCTTCCAAGAGAAGTTAGGCTATTTTACAAAAAGAGAGTTAAATTGGGTTCTTCAAAACTGCATTACTAACGAGGTGGAAGGGTAACAATAAGATTTTGCATTTTTATTGCAAACCATTATTTCATTGGTTAAAACGAAGAAGTAAATATGATAATGTTACTTAAGGAGCGAACGAAGCGCCTTGCCAATTATGAACAATAAAGGTTACTGGCAAGAGGTCAAAAGTTTATAAAGCCACTCATCCTGTCTGATTACTGGAATGAGATGGCTTCCCTACAAAAATTCATGCCAAAGTGAATTGGGTGTCACTCTTCTTCACATCCTAGTTAATTAAAAAGATGTGTTTCAAGTTAATATTGCGCATCGTCTTGAGGCAAGCGTTGCGTCGCGCCTTGCCTCCTGTAAGGTAAGAAATTGCCTGAGTCATATCCACTGGAATGGACCCACCTTTGCACGCTCGCACACACTAGCACGCAATGCACGCACGTGCGCACTTGTGTGTTAGAGGAGGTGAGTTCAGAGTGACAATTGGATCAGAGATTTGGTTGGTTTAGGACTATACAAACGAGTTGGAGCCACCGATACCAAACACTCAGAACCACGCTGGTAGTCGCAGCAATACAATACCATAAGGATGAGCAACAACGATCGACTTGAATGGAGGCTAAACGATTTCGACATGGGAATCAAGGATGTTGTAATTGAAGCCCTTTCTATATACAAAGACAAACTAAAAATCGCTCAACACATTAAGGAGGCCGCGGATCATCTCTACGGTGGGCCGCATCATTGCGTAGTTGGCAGAAATTACTACGGGTAAGAGGGTACATTTGTGCATCTTTAAATCAAATTCCTTTAATTTGTTCATCAAACCTCTTCCTTTTTCAGCTATGGCACTCAGGAAAAGTGGATGCAATGCCGTATGGGCGATTTGAAAATATATCTCTACAAGTCCCCACGCTATGCTTCGTAAGAGGAGGCGTTCTCTAATCTGCTGTATATTCTGCCATTCCTTTTCCGCATAAAAAGACACCGATCTTTGCAGCTGATATCACATTATTAACAAATTGAATTTTAATAAATCTGAGCCTCTGGATTCACAGCAACCTTTTACCATCTGCCGACATTCCATTGTCAGATTTTCAACTCAGCCATCACTAGCCAGTGGATAAGATTATCCATCATGCGGTACTCGAGTCGGATTCGCAATAACTCAGTTAGCCTACCAGCGGAAAAGTGTTGCTGTTAGGTGGTATTCAACACGACGGCACATAACTCGATTATTTATGGCTTTGGATAAACAAATAGACGCAGTTTTTCCAATCCCTGGTTGCCATTTGCTAACGCAGCCTCCAGTTTAGTGGTAACTTACAAGACAGGACACAACACAATTCTAATTAGTCGCATTCTGGACTTAATGGGAAGAAAATTGGAATTGAACTTTTAATTATTTTGGTCATCCAGATGTGATATACGGAGGGCAAATTATGGCTTTGCAATGCCTCTTTTGATATGAGAAGCAATACAAAAGGGCTAAATTTTATTGGTCAAATGACATCACATATTCGTGTGCATTGTAGTATCCAACATCACCCGAATGCTGCAGCGAGAGAGCATCTTCATTTACAAAAAAGCACTTTTTGTGTATAGAAAAGATAGCTTCAAAAATAGGGCCGTAAGGTTTCTATAAAGCGACGATATCCCTTGGGGCGCAAATGCTTATGTTATGTAGTAACACCGAAGGCAAAAATTTTCACTCAGCAACGCAGGCACTGAGGTCAAACTTCCAGACCGGAAGACTGCTACTGCATCAACAATGGTGAAATTGCGTGCTAGTGGATGCAACTCCCAAAGTGCTTAGCCGTTGGGAGACTATTCTCATCATTACTCTAAATAAGCACAAAATGCCTAAAAGTTGTTTTCTCCTGGGATACTGAATAACTTGCATGAGTTGTGGAATTTACGTTCTCCAGCTCTGACTCTGTACGTCTCATTAATTCCCTCCGCTTCCATGCCGACTGAATGAGTCAAGCTATTGTAAAATCAAGCTCCTTTAAGGCCTAAAAATAGACACGGTTAAGGCGGGAGAGCGAGAACCGAGAACTCTGAAGTCCTCCGCGGATTAGGATTTAATTTTGCGATCGTCCAAATTGATCGATTTCTGTCAAGGTACTGGACGACTTTGATTAGACGCTCTATCGCCTTCATGCAACCAACTCTGTATTTAATGATTCAAAAAAAAAGGTGAGAAATGTGTGTTGGCTGCCTTGGCTTTAATGACAGTTACTTAGTTCGGTCACAATTGTGTATTTTTTGTGAGATTATGATCTTAAGTCCCGTTTCGAAGTAGCCTCAAACATTGCTCCATTTTATTTTTGGGAACAAAATTCCTTCTCTCGAAATATTCCTCGATAAAATGTATTTTAACGTTAGCCAGTCATTCTTTTGTTGAGAGTTTTCATTGTAAATTTTATCAAAGGCCTTTTTTTCAAAATCCAGGAGAAGAAAGACACACCAACGGGGATTGGGGTGAGGAGTGATGAACACTCGTGCCACCAGAGGTGCTGCCGTGGTTAAGCCAGCGGTGGCAAAAATAATGTCACAATCAAATTAAACGCACCTCCTAAAATTTCAGTTTTGAAATATTTAAGAAAATCAATTGAAAATCATTTTTTTATCATTGAGTACCATTTTGTCATTTTTTTTTGCCAATAGTCAGTTGTCAATTTTTGTCCTGCCAAAAAATACCAAAATTTATAAAATACAGATACACCTTGATTTTTATCAGCATAAGTTTAAACTAAGCAAAATTACACCTTCACACTTATGTCTTCCTTCCCTCTGTTATGCTTGCATTGTAGCTCTTTTGGACCCCTTCAAAAATTAAGCCTTCTATCTCCACAATTGGAATGTAAATCAAAATGTCCCTCAATGCAATTTACCGTAAATTATTTCAAAGATTTTATTTGAATATGAAATAATAGCAGGGTGTGTCTTTGAGTTAAACTGGATTAATTCACATGTGGTTTAGTCTCTATTTCATCTCTTCAAACTTATAGACGAGGAACTGAATGTCTCGTAGAATCAGGTGGGCCATGAAACCCAGAGTGTAGGTAAAGTAGCTGAAAGGATAAATAACGATAAATAGTATTTGGCATGAGGTTTGGGAAAAAAAAATACAAATGACCGATTTCAGCTGTCACATACCTTGCAAAGTGTCGACCCACAATGACATGCCAGTGTCCCCCCAATTTGTTATTTAGATCAATTCGAATACTCTTGGCCATCTCATCCTCGGTGCAGTAGAGCAGATCGGCTTTGTGCACGGACTGGAGGATAATTCTTCGCAAATAATCATCGACATCGGACAATTTAAACTGGGGTTTTGCACACTGCGGGTTCCCGATGGCTGCATGCATGGTGGTGAATGTAATACTGCCTTCAAAAAGCCTAAAGTAATGCTCACCACACTTGTCTTGATTAAGTTCTCCTCCACCAATGATGTTTGTGGTGCTGTGATCGGTGCAAGCGTGCACCCAATTTATCGATCAGGCGGAACGCACACAGTGCGAAGCAAGAAGTGCCTGATTCATGCCAATTAAAGAACGCAAAGTGGGATTCATCTAATAAGGTGAATGCAATTCTGCTTATTGTAAAACATCATAATTAGTTTCTCGGTGCCAAGTGAACCTCCCTTTGTGAAACTTTGTTACCTACTCTCCAAGTTCTGGCATTCGAAGGGGGATCATAGGCAGGCAGGTGTGGCTTTTTTACGCCTAAGGCGAAAGAGCAAAAAGACAGACCTACCCAAAACCTCTGAGAGGTCAGTAGAGTTTGACAATGTTTTGTTGCTAGGGTACCCAAGTCCACAAAAATGCCACTTGCAGGAGAGAGAGATATATAAGTTGATTACACAATTTGTGGCACTTTTGAAGGCATTCCAAGTTGTTAAATATTCTATAGTCTATGTTAAAAGCAGTGATAATTGTCCACAGAATATAGCTTTAAGTAGTTAGGATTATAAAAAAAAAGAAGCAAGTTAATTTAACCTAATAAAAACTTGTCAAGCAGGGATTGGCAGAAGGTTGAGGTAGCGACTCCACTGCTGAACCCATGCCCGGCCAGTGGTCCCAGTCCTATTGTACATCAAAAAATCATATTTAACTCACGTATTACAGGCATCTTTTATTCTCAGTGAAGTCCTGCGGCGTACCAAACACAAACAGATGTCTCGCACGGTTAAGAAACCATTATTGTTAGAAAACGACTAATTTATTAAACATAACAACGCTCTTCGTAATGAAAACATAAAGTTATCTGTTAAAGTTGTCCTGTTTAAATTTTAAAAACTCTCGAAAATAAGTTTATTCCTATTTGCTTTGCCTGGTAATGACGACTTGGCATTTCTAGCATCTGATGCCAGGAGAGAACTGTAGGCAGAGACCGCCTTCAATTCAAATACTTTAAAATTTTAAAACCGGACTAAAGCATAGAGAAGTGAGTGGCGGCTAGTAGTAGGTGCTTCTTCCTCATTCAATTACCGAATCCAAAAATGTCATATTCACCGACTTTGCATTTCGTGGCAATTTCACGACCTCCACTACGATTGTGGCGTTCCGAGACTTCCCTGAATGCAAAAGAAGGCAGAACATTAGGGCAGCGCATACATATTTAATCAACAAAGAGATCGAGGCATATTACCGACTATGGTAATATGGCCGAAACCGAAACCGGTAGTAAAACGAACCAAGCATCGCAATGATGCTAAAGTGTTCTCACCGCACCCAGTGGAATGGCTAATACAATTAGTGGCGCACTGCTCAAAACTCGCGCCATTGTTCCGGCGTTTGAAAGAGTCCAAAGCAAAGGGATTTTCGAGGAGCTAATTAAGTTGCAATAAATATTTCCCCTTTATCGCCGATTTCATTTGCTTTTCAATCGAGGCAAGCGGCTCTCTCTTTTCCCCTGAGCAGAGGTAGCAGCACCCTCACCAATGCATCCACATTATGCGTCCAAGTGATTAGTGAAAACGGTTTTGTTTTTTGGAATCAAAAGACTGACTTTTCCATTTCTTACTCGACACTGCATTGACGAGAGGAAGCATTTGGGAATCGTGTGTTCCTGGGCCTCAACCGCGTCTTACTGCAGCATTTAGCCGCTTCACTTGCGCTAGCAGAGTGAATTTGATACCCATAAATCATGAAATCGGTAAAATCAAATGCCAACTTTCATGGTTTACCCTTTATTCTGAAAATGTGTTGTTATAAACAATATCTTTGTAAGATTTTTTCTCTTTTTAGCCCTCGTCTCCTGAACTCAGTAACAGTACTGAGCAACTCATCCACTTATTCAGCTGGAACCAAGAGTTATAAGGGTCAGTGGACACTTACTAGGCTTTCCTAACTAAATTAACATCGACGACAACAAAAACAGCTCTGATTTCATGAGAACACGAAACTGTAGACTTGTGTGAGGCTTTTTAATCTTCTCCTAAAAGAGGCACAAAGACGTGCATTGCATTACAACAAAAAAATTGCATCAACCACGGCTTTGTGACCCCTCTGAAGAATTGTTTTCAGTATAATTTGGGTCAAACCGTTTGTTTCATGTGATTTCGGCAGCAAAAAGCATTTTTCTCGCGCAAATTATGCACAATTGTCTTTCTTTCTCTCGTCTAGAGTCAGGCTTCCTCCAAGAAAAAATCAACCAGGACCGAATACGGGCACAAATCGACGGATTTCTTTAAATTCCTTTTTTAAGAAAGATAGAGTTTTTGTTCAAGTCAAAACGAGTTACTCATGACTCCTGTTTGTCTACTTTGACACTTCCCCACCTCACAGCTGCTTTGGAGCAGCATTTGCGCTTTCGTGTTGCTTTAGTCAAGGCTTCCAGATAGAATGCAAGTTGAACCAAGACTTCAGTGTCTTGGACTTCCGAGGAAGGGTATTTTAAAAAAAAGACGTCTTCTATTTTAATTGAAGTACAGTATCAACGAGGAATATTTTGACCAGAAATATAAACGCCACTCTCCCTAGGACTTGAAGGGGGCGGTTTTGTTTTTGAATAGCAATGTCACATTTCACGTATGTGGAGTGACATTTCTGTCTGTAAGCTGATCCTCTTCACTGTTTGACGCATGACACCTCATGTCTATGGAACGCTCAGGTCTCAGTGCTTCCGCAAAGTGATCATTAAAATCTCCCCAGTCTAAAACCGCCTTCTTAAACACTGGCATTGCCACATTGTATCATAGTTGTTGCAGTTTTGCAGGAGGTGATAGTAAATTAGTGTGACACACCTTAGACGTCACTCTGCTACCCCGAAAGAATCGGTTTATAATCTCATTTGTGACAAGGAAAGTCAATTGCTGCCACTTTGCGACTCCGTCAACTGCTTATTGGTCTCGACCATTACCGCTGAATAATGCCGCTAATCGCAAACACCATAAATCACTGTCACGAAAAAGTAGTGCGTGTACTTCCAGCTTGAAGGTGTCTTTGGATGTGAAAGTTCAGGAAAAATAAAACAATTATATTTTTATAAAGACCTTTAAATTTGTTAACAATAAAGTCGCATCATGAGGCCACTGGGTAAGTTGCTTCTTTTCGCCAAAGTTGAGGTCAAAAGACCTTGCAGAGGTTTGATAAAAAATATACTTTACGTGAGTAGCGAATTGGAGGCACTTTGTATTTAAAATAATGTATCTGTTTTTCCTTCAGGAGGAAGAGTTTGAAGCAGCCCTTTTTAAGTGCTATTGAAATTTGTACACAAGGACACATATATTGCCAATTTCTGCGTAGAAGTATGTGCCCGCCTCGTAAGGAAATGAACTAAAATGCAAATCAGGCCAATGAGGAGTAGTGGAGAATGAAAGGATCCTGTCTTACTTTTAGCGTACGGTTTGCCTACCTGCCAAAAAAAGTACCAACATGACAATTCCAATTGCCACCGAAGCGGTCTTCACATCGGCCTTTCACAGTGCGAGCTATCCCTTTTATGTTGTCCAAACCCTCTGTCTGGACTGCATGGGAGACAATCTGTTCCATTTCCTGTCGCCTATCATTTGTCATGTCCGACTGGATGTTGAGAATCTGTTTATCGCCCATAGTTTAGGCGAATGGAGTTAATTTGTAGCAAAAAAATTCCGTGGAGAAGAAGTCGAGACAGTGGTCCTACGTGAAGGATTTTGTATGAGAAAGAGAAAAGAAATGGAGGTGGTTGAAGGGTGTGAATCCGTTTAGCTCACACCAACCGTAACGCACGATTTCATCGGTGCATGTGACGTTAGCGCATTCGCTGCCACTGGTTTTATTTGTCAAGGCAACGGATAATCCCCAAAACATCCTTTAAATTAACTGAAATTTTTTGTCAACTTTTAGCAAGAGGATTTGTTTAACATACCGATTGTGTAAACATCTTGGTACATAAGCAGTATCTGGGTTCATTGCTTTGCGGAGGCAAAAAGTAGAGGGCTGCGCGCAACGGCACTTTGGCAGAACCATACAAAAATTAGTAGGTATTGCTAACTCGAGACCATTCTGCGCCCAAGCGCAGTCTTGTGGATATGGCATAACTTGTTCCACTTCTCAATGTTTTAAATGCCTGGTTAAAAAAATAATCTAAGGAGGTATTTCAGTTTTTTGGATTTTTAATAACACCGAGGAGCCCATTTGTTGAGGTGACACCTATTGTACTGCACCTAAAGCATGTTTGTAGCAGAAGGAGTTGTTAAGGATTAAAAAGCATAGTTGATTGACGCCCTGTAAGCCTTTCGTTTTTCAATTTCACATCGCCTTGAACACCTCTTTCACTAGGCATAAGTGTAGAATGATTATGTGCACGTTACCAACTGCCTAAAAGAACTGGTAGTATGAACCTCAATAAAAACCTTACTGCCCTCATAATTGATAAGCTACTTTTAGAGGCATTCGTATGCCATAACTTTGCTTATTCTGTTTCTCCATTTAGAAAGTTTTTTTTCATTCCGACCAGTTTACTTCGAATTTTGGGAAAATGTATACCTATTTTAATATTTTTTGAATGCTTCCGTGAGAAAATTAATGTACCCTTGGCATGCCTTCTGGGCTAAGAGTGCAGCTTTTCCCAAGCCCGGGGGGTTAATAGGCTGTGGATTGATCTGAAAGGGTCAGGCCAGCATCGAGACCTGGTGTGGGGAGCCAATCAGCTGGCACCGCCTCGGGTAATTAGAGTGCGTTCATCACACCAACAAATGAGCCACTCATCACAGAGTGCTGGTTTGAGCTGCACAATCAAGTAGGCTTGTCGTCTTTCGATTGCACACAAACAAGCGTATACATCCGAGTTCATTGAATCGCATCGGGAGAGAGAGCACTTTCAACCATGAGTAGCCATCACCATCATCGATGCCGTGGCAAAAAGGGTTCAGAAGATCCGTGTGATGTGCGAGCCAAGTTCGTGAGTAAGGACCTCCATGAGAAGAATGAGGCGCGGTTCCTAGAGGTCGTCCAAACGGCGTGTCAAATCTACGATGACCTGGTTGACTTGAGCACTGCTATCAAGCAGACCATGGATGAGACATACGGACCGACATGGCATGTCGTAGTCGGACCCAACTTTGCCAGGTAGGCAAAAAATTTGGTAGTCAATACAATTCTGTTGTCTGATACCTGTTACACACTAAAATCCCATCTTCTTCCCACCCTTACAGCCACATTATGCACGAGAAGAGCGCTTTCGCGCACATCAAATGCAACAACCTCTCTTTTCTTATCTACAAATACGGCTAAATTTTCCAATACCTGAGGCGGACTGGAGATGAGAATACTTCTTGTTGTGAACTGATATTATGCATATTTAATAAATATTTATCTGTCAATCCTGACACAGTCTCCGTGTGTTCAAAAATTTTCTAGGGAGATGACAAGTCTGGCTCAATTTCAAAGTTATTTCGCATCCTCGAGGTCGACAATTAGACACAGAGTGCACAACAGCTATTTGGACGTAACAATTTAGCCAATCAGAAAGATTAGGGGCCCAAATTTTTTGTAATTTTCTCGAAAATATGCTAACAATCGGTTCATAAAAGGAGTTATTTCCCAACCAACAGACTTATCTCAGAACTCAACAGCTAGAACTTAATAAGCGAGGATTTTCCTTCAAAGTAATTAATAACCACCCCAAAACGCAACTTTAATATTTCACTTTAATTTGGCGCTCTTATAACAGGTAGAGAGGCGTTCTTGCTTCTTTGATAGTTCTTGTGCTATTTTACGCTAATTTGCACACGAATCCCGTAAGTGACAATTCGCTTGGCGATACGCAGAATCAACAAAGATCTCCCTTGAATTGCAGCTATTGGAATATTCCAGTCACGCTCCTATATTATCGCAGCGTGGTTGTGCAAATTCAGCCGCTGAATGTGAGCGATCGAGCCAACTGACGCAGCTCCATGCCGTGGCCAGTCACAATGACTGCTGCCTCGGTTAAGGTTTGTGAAGTTGAGTGCGTTCTAACTCAAAAGAGTTGTGTCACGCCTCTGGAGAACCTCTGGACCAGCTTTGTGTCCACGCATTGAGCTGTGCGGGGCGTAGCAGGTTTTAATCCGGTCTCACATTGTTCACCGTATTGTTTTCAGCCAAATTTAAGATTTATTAAGCACATTAGTTCCAATTTACCCAGCATTGCACAAAATACTTGTAAAGTTGCACGATTTTTACATTTTAACCCACTTCGTCACGTGCTCCAACTTTTTACCCTTTTTTTGATTTTCAATTCGTGCCTCCTTTTATGCCAAATTCATCATAAATTCTTCATTATTTTACATAAAAACGTTTTATAGAATTCAATTTATTGCCGCTTGTGCACAATACTGTCCCTACTAATTATCAAAATCGGTGTCTCGCCTCCCATTAGCACTTCTCCTGCAGTAACTCCGCCTTGGCCTTGTCTCATCTATCAAAAGCGTTGTAATTTAATTTCACACAAAATTTTGAATAAATAACCCCATTGTGTCTACTAGGGGCATCCTTAGTATTCATCATTTTATTGAAAAAATATATTCTCTTGCCTATGTATGTATTTTGCCATGCATTTGTGAAGTGCCCTTCTAAACAACTCGAAGGGCCATTCGACGCGTTTTTTGATGAGGGGCTTTAGAACCAACCTCTATGTTTCACTTAATTACTTTAAACCAAGGAAAACATTACAATGCCTGTACTTAGCTAAAATTGGGATAGACCGCTAATGGTAGTTTTGCCATCTATTCAGTAAAAATAACCACAAGGACGTTTATGGCATCGGAGGGCACATTGCGTTCAACAAAACAAGGAATAAACAGTAGCCATATGTTCCTTCGTTAATGCAATTGATACATTAGAACTGTAAGGTCACCATATTTCGCTTGGATGTAGGATCCCGGACTGTAGCTCATGAAACTAAAATGGAAAGTTATGTTATTGTTTGATAAGCGGAGCAATCAAGGTAGGCAGAAGAGTGGACAATCGAATGTCTTACGCAGCGTAGTCAGTACCAACAATAACATGCCATTGTGGTCCAATCTCATCGTCTAACATTTCCTTCAACCTTTGAGCCAACATCTTGGGGTCACTGTAATTTTCCATAATGTTATCGCGGATATTGCCCATTGTTCTGGATCGATCTGGACCCCGAAAATCTGTCTGCTCCACCATGAACACTTTTTCGGCGCCCTCCATGTCCTGGATGTAAGCTGGACGAGTATTCATTTCCTCAACTAGCAGTCTTTTGAGTGGAAGAGGAGAAAAGAGGAGATGCGAACGTCGCTCTCTTAATTACAGTAGAATGAGTCCTCCTTCTGTTGCTTACCTAGGCAGTGGAACTATTTGCGCATTTCATTTAACTCTTGCCTCTCTTCAGCCAATCAGACTGGCGCGTGTAGTGTGGAAAAGCCATCATACCTACTGCTAACCGGTTTGATAACATTCCAGTGCTTAAAGCCCTATTCGTTGAAACCAGTCGCGGTGTTCGCATGATTGAATTACTGAGGAGGAGCAATGAACTGCAGTTTAGTTATACTTGAGGATTATTATTTATACGGTTTTTGCGCAAAGTTTCATTATCCAATGACTCCTCTTTAGAAAGCATGGACCGAAGACTTCACCCGATCTTACCAATTAGCTCGCATTAAGAAAACTATTTGTCCGACACAGCTATAAGATGCATGGGGTGTTTAGCTTTAGACTTAGTGGAACGCTTACTTTGTTAAAGTTTCATCAAATACGCTCCGGGTTTTTTGGTCAATAGGTTTAGGCCAACCCGTGGTATTGTTGAGTAAAAATGACTTCCGTAAATAAACTTTGTACTTTACTTAAAAAAGGATGCTCTAGATTTTTTCTCCGCACTATCAGCCTCGTTGGAACTTTTTTGTTTGTTTACCGTGTAGTTCCTTTTGAAGGCCTTTGGCAGTTCTTACGATACTTCGATTGCTCTGTCATTGCTATTACCGCTGGACGCCATGGTCTCCGGGTCGTGCCGATATCCCTTCCCTCCCAACCTCATTTCATACGTCCATAATACACTTTCAACCCCAGCGTTAAGATTTAAGACCTGACTCAGATTGCCAGAGTAATGGCAGTTATTGGGAAACCTAATTCTTTACCTTAAGGTATAAATAATCCTGTTGTTGGCTATCTTGACTAAAACATGGTGTGGCTTTACAAGTTCCTTCGGTAGAGACACATTAATCCAATGATGGGTTCGCTAAAAAGGCTGCGACACCCAATGTAATGCTCGACTTATTTTTGCCCTTTGTTTAGCTTCTGTGAGTACTTAAGCCTAAGCCTGTGAGCATCCACTGGATGGCATGGCCTCCAGACCACGCCGGTAGCGCCTTAGACCTTCTGTGCTGCAACAATGTGTATTCTGCCCCAGCATTGTGTCTTTCTACGTCCTCAGGGAAGTGAACGATCCAGTATTCTACACATAAATGCAAATTACTGTCTCAGAGTAAGAATCTGGGAACGTGTGAACTTCACACCTTTTGAAATATATGATATTCAAATTTAATTTAGCCCATTAACCTACCTCGTTGTTATAAGTTAATTAGCAAATTCTGCAAAGCGTCTACCAGCCTGTAATTTGATGGAAAATGGACTCTTACTCTAGTACAAGTCTTTAAAACGGATTAAGGGGCATACATTAGCACAGAGGCCAATGGGACCTTCTTGCTAGAAAGCACTATGTTTACTGGTTTAAGTTACACACAAACATCAGTCCCATGATCCGTATTCGAGAGACTAAAAGCGACTTCTTTTAATGTACCCAAAAATTAGACGGTTTGCAAAATGGCTTCGTTCTCTTTGTCTTTCGATGCCAATCTCCCATGATTTAGGGTGTGTATGTGCGTGTGCAACGATCACTGCGGTGGTTGAATGAGCCTTCTACCGTCTTGAGTCATGGCTGACGCGGTCTTTGATTAAGCTAGATGAGTATTGCAAGAACAGGAAGCTACAAAGTTTTGATTTTTTTGATGCAGTCTTGAGAGGATTGTAAAACTTATATTTACGCGTTTATTTGCTATGACAGTGCCTTTTCAGTGAAATCACACATTAACGGGCAGTTGAGGAGCTGAGTACGTAGAGTCAAAGTTTCCAAAAAATGCTTCAATGTGGCTCAGGAGGCAAGTGTTATAGGAAATGCTACGAGTAAATTCAAGTTATTCATATTGGAATAGTGACAGATGGATGATAGCAACCCTGTTTATGCCCTAAGGCCCCTTTAAAATAACAAGGTGCAGGGCGTGTCACGGAGATTGTAATAGATTAGTAATTAAATCAAGGAGGAATCTAATAACAGCAATTTTTAATCACTTTTTGAAAATTGTGCTTTGAAAATTAATTGCCTTTTCACACAAAGGCATGAGGAATTTGCACATCCCCATATCCTGATGCATTTCAACGCTGTCAATTTGGTTATCAAAGGCGGCAAGCTCTCTATCACTGACAATAAGTCCGATTAGAGGACTTAATGGCAATTGGTTCAGAAACGTGAATGCTACAATGACGATCGAAGAATGGACAATAATTGCAGCCCTTTCCTGTCCCAAGTTATTTTTTAAGTTTTGAAGGTCAAATCCTTCGCTTCTACCGTATTCATAGGTTGTATTGTGAAATCAGAAAATGCTCTGAAAAGAGCAAAGCAAGACAAGTACACACCAATTATAATGATAATGAAACTAATGCGAGGCGAATTTGCTAACTCAAGCAGGCTCGAAGCTAAAATTTTTAAGCGTAAGTCGCCCCATACTTTGTGATGTATCTCAGCTGATTCAGGGGAGATTTGTGTCGTAAGGCTTGTGCGGATCATAAAAGTAAACAAAACGGATCGACAAATATCATCTACTGAACTTTGCACACTTTTTTGTAGCATGTGTCAAACTAGGCAAAAAAATCCTTGTGGCAAAGAAGTTAGTCTTGAAGTCAGAGCGGTTAATTAGGTGAAACCCTTTATTGGTGCTCAAATGGCATAATCAAATTCATAGTAGTCATTCGCCAAGTAGAAGCACTTTAATTTGATTGGTGCTACTGAAGAAGAGGAGGATGAAGTTGAAGGCTCTTTCGAGTACGCGTGGGGTAAGAACCGAAGTGGCACACCATCACTCACACGTTGCTTAAAGCACCTCACTCCAAGCCTACTGTGGGTACTTTGCGAACGCTCTTCCAAAATGAGCAACAGGTACGAATTGAAAAATATCGAGTCCGACATGGTGGAGGACAGACGACGACAACTGATGGATATGATTTATGAACTTCTTAATGAAAGGGAAAACTATAAGTGGCCACAAAACCTTGCTAGACGCATTAAAGAACGCTGTGATGAAGAATTTAGAGGCACCTGGAATTGCCATGTGGGTCCAAGCTTTGGAAGGTAAGTGAGTATTTGACTGCAAGATTGGATGCTACTTTACAAACCTCCGCGCATGTCATTTGTTCACTAACTTACCTTTTCTTTTTTTCAAGCTCCTTCCCATACGAGTCCAACACCTACTTCTACTGTGAATTTGAAGATCTCAGCATCCTGGTGTACAAATTCCAATGAAATGAAGGACGATCAAGCAAATTTTGTGTTACTCCGTCACATTACCGTTATTTGTGTGCTTTGTCCTTAAATGTATGAACCTTAATTGGCTTCCTTCTTACGAGTGCCTCTGTGTTATTTGTAAATAAGTAAAGTGAGTGTGGTGTGAAAACAGTTCGTAAAATCCGAACCCGCCTGCACAAATTAAGGCAAATAGCAGATGCATTGTGAAGCTGTTCATTTCATTATGCCAAAACCTTGCTTTTAAAGCCAATTAATGCTGTTTGACCTTTCACCGGAAGAAAATCGTCAGGGAATTTACTAAATGGGACTTGGAATTTTGCACAAAACTCGATTGCAGGATTTAGGTGATGTTATGGGCTGTGGATGTGAATTGCGTCAGAGAAAATAAGTTCTATTTACAACAGTCAATTCCAGAATCCTGTTCATTAGCGATTGGGTGTGCTTAAAAAAATCCTTTTGATAAACTATGCAACTCCAACCTCAGTTGAAGCAAAATTTCAGCGTCTACTCATCAACTTGCTCTTGCTACCCTTTGCGACTACATTGGGGTTTTTATTAGAACCAGGCAAAAATTATTTTTGAAGGCAGCATACTTTTTACAAATAGTTTTTTCACACAGTAAATATACGCGAAGTAAGTTAGCCTCGAAATCTGCTTTTTTCATTTACTTGCATAGTACAATGTGGGTTCTACTAATAAATAATTAAGTAGACTTTGTGCCTTAAGCTATCGTTTTGTATGATTGAATACGAAGAACCTTCCCATAGGTGAATGGCAAATTCTTAAATAGGGTTAGTTTTGTCCTTTACTGATGATAGCTTACTTTTGAAAAAGGCTGATACAAATGCATTTGTCACCTTGTCTGAGCCCTCAATTCCGTGATGCATCATCACACTTCCAACGGATTCTGTGCATATGTTTGGTATTTCTTCAACAAGAAACCTGAGCTTAAACTTCTCTCGTTCTCTTTTAACAATTTTAAGTAATTTTGGTGGTTTAATAGTTACTTTTCCTTGTTAAAAATTTCAAAAATTATGCAACTTTAAGTTTTACTGCGACAGAGGTTGTGTTTAAAAGTGTATCCACTGGTTTACTTTTTGCCGCTGAAGCATTCTACTCACTCAGTACACTCTAGCATGGCCTTTATCCTGATATTGAAAGAAACCAAAGACAGGAATTTGACAGATTACTCTCTTTAGGCTTTGGCTACACCCTAGCATTGGCAATTTTACTACAGGAAAAGTTTGTAGTGGCATCAAATAGTCTTAGGTACCGCTAAAGGATTATTTTTACAAGTAAAAATTGAGGTTGCAGTTCAGTAATCACCTTTTACAGATATATGATCAATTATGAACTATCGGTATTACGATATCAAGACATTAGGGCGACTTCAAATCAAGTTTTTAACTTGACCAAGGTGGTGATGCTTATAGGTTGTAGGAATTGTGTTTTTTAATTTTAGCCTTGGTAATATGTTAATGCTGACAAGGATGCTTAATGTGTGTTGAGCTTTTGGCTTGGCAATGAAAATCATAGGGTTCTCGCTATTGTACATTCGATTGGTGGCCTGGTCTCCAGACCATGCCATCAACCCGAGTTCTTCTTTAGGTTGTATCTCCTTTTCAATTTCACTAAAGTCTTGGAGTGTTGAGTTAAGACTCTAGAACATATGCAAAGGCATGGTTTATTTACACGGCAATGAGGTACCAAAAAGGTCCTTCGGTAGCAGATTTGTTTCGATGTGGGCATCTTGAAAACCAAGATGACACTAATTGTGAGACTCGAGTATGTGAGATGGAACGATGTGCGTTAGAATGCTGATAATTCAACTAAACCATGACGATGCACTGTAGATAACTTATGGCAGCCTTATGATTGAAAAATTTATGTTTAATAAACATATATATACACTTGGACAAACATTTGCGCAGCCCTCTAAAGCATCGCACTGGTTCATCCACAACCCAAAAATGGTCACCTCCATTGACACTTTAGCCGTGTTGTAAAAATCTTAACGCCTCACAGGATGAACGAATTTTATGGATGAGGCCTAAAGGCTATACATTTTTCCTGATACTAGTTACTGCTACGTTCTCGTTGAGTACTTTGAGAAAAAAGAGGTCTTTAAGGATATTAAATAAAGATTTTTTGGGAAACTTAGCCCTCCGCTAATTTACATGGAGGCGGACAGACTTGGCGCGCCTCGTGACTGAGGGGACTCATTGTCGAGTTGATAGGGGGAGACAAGCTCCGATTTCCCTTCTTATAACACCCTTGAAGATGTCTACCTCTAGACGCTCTTCTCGACTCCATAACATGCAAGCTGACGTAAAACAGCAAAACAGCAGCCGCATGTAATGCCTCCAGTGAGAGTCGCTGAGATGCTATTCACACTGCAAACCTTACACATTCAAATGTTTTAAGTTAAGATAAGTAAATTTTGGGTAAAAATTCTTCGTAAAGTTTAAATTTGTGATCACCACCAAGAGAAAACACAGGAGAGGCGCTGAGACATGTTGCAGGTTAGGACTTTAAAAGTGTCACAGATGTTGGCACGGTAATTAACCCGACTTGAAGAGCAGAATGGCCACTTGACCAATGTAAAAGTAGATGAAGTTTTTGGTCTCGTGGGTAACATAGCTGAGGCAGAGAAAAAAGACTCTTCACTATTACTGCCCATTTGGGGGTATCATTTTCATTAATACATCTTACCTTCCAAAGTTGCGACCCACAATGCAATGCCAGGTGGGGCCATACTTACTGTCAAACTTCTTTTTAATCGCTGCTGCGATGTCTTTTTCAATGGCCTGCTGCTGCATTGCTTCATCAGCGCAATCTACGGCATCTCTCTGCATCTCTTCTGACATGTCCGCATTCTTCACCACCGCCTTTTTGTTTTGGTCATCGCGGGACTGACTTCCTATGTTACTGCCTTGACCGCTCATGATGATACTCCTGACAACCTTGGCTTCTGCAATCTACTACCGGAACCTTATATACTTTGCCTATGCAAGGCTAAGTCATGCCAGGCCTCAGTAGCATTGCCTCAAAGCCATGTTTACCTTCTTATGTATTGATAAGACTGGTATTCCGCGGGTGTTTCGTGATTCCTTTTGATGTGATGTCTTCGCAGCACAAGACAACTTTTGAAAATGCTTCTCTTTCAACCGTCAGAGTTCTTTTTTAAACCCTAAAAATCTTTTGTTCTCTTTTAAGCTTGCGATTTTACTAGCAAGACCCAACAGTGTTGATTGCGGCACGGGTAAATGAGAGTTGGTATCTACCTCAGTCTTAGGCAATCACCATTTCAATGTCAACAGCATGTCTTTTGTTTAAATAAGCCCTACTTACTACCTATCGATAGCACAATATAAAAATTTAAATATGCTCAACCTCACATTGGTGTTCTGGAATACTTGTTTGTAGTATCGAGATGTTAATCCCCGTCACAACATTTAAAGGCTGCTATTAAGTCGAAGCATACATGCAACTAAATGCATATGATATCAAACCTGCTTCCCCCCTTTTCACTTCAGTACTGAAATTAATAACTTAAACACATTTATTCGCCTACTAAGTATTTTATTGAAATGTCGTAAAATAGAGGGCACTCGTTTCAACCAAGGTATGCAGGTTCTGGGGCGAAGACCTTGAAATCAACTTATGCAAGCGGCAAGGTCTGGTAAGACAAAAGCCTCCAGCTGAATCGCTCCTTGCCTAAACCTTTTTGTTAGTCACTGGATGATTTTTGACAGGTAGAATTTACAAAAGTCGAGGGCCCTAGGCATCTACTCAACGGTTTGATTCTCAGAGTAGCCTGGCCTCAGGAGGCCTCATCCGCTAATACATTGTGGGTAATCCATGGAGTTAATGAGCGCCTAGGATTAAAATTCGAAGCTTAAGCATGAAAGTGTGTTGGCTGTATGCTAAAGATGGCAGTGCACACCACTTTACTCCTTAATCGCTAAGTTTAGCAACGTGGAAAACAAGGCACCACCATTCTTAGTTTGATTTGGGGTAATATTACTTGGTGTTTTTGAGTCAAGAGCCTTGCTAAATACAGTAACGAAATACCTCAGAGAGACCAAAATTATCGCAAAATTGCTCATGGGCACCAGCAGACATGACATAATGTATAATGCTTGTTAGACAGTTGGAAAAAGAATTAGACATCGTGGTTGATGTGGGTTCTGCCACAGACCAGGAAATACTCGAAGTAATGCCAGAATCAGGAGGGTCAGAAGTAGACGGACCACACAGAAGTTGACCAGGATACCTTGGTTGGGTAGAATGGTAGTCTATATCTAAAGTTGATGCGTGCGAGACTCATGGAAGCTAAAGTACCCTCTTCCGATGGTACTGGCAGCTGCTGAGTTTAGGTCAAACAGGCTTGTCATGCAAACATGGGTATTCGGTGACCAGCAATTTATTTCCTTTCTAAATTACTAGGATAAGACATCCGGATGACGCCCACACCAAAAAATAAGGCCGAAAGACGCTGGTTAGGGCTTCTTGGTCACGCCTCTAGTTTCTGTGTTCAGAAATACGTCCCATCACTATTGCACATGGCACTTCTAGGAGACTCGAATGAGAATAATCAACGCAATCTTCCCCATGAATTGTAGTGGATAGTCAAAAGTTGTCAGTCTTTGTAGTTGCCGACCAAGGCGTCCGTTGTGATGGCCTCTATCGGATCCTGTAAACAAGATTAAGGCGCAGTCATATTTTATTTTTTCTGTAAGGATTTTCGGAGTGTGGTGATGCATTCGCTCAATGAACAGGTGGGAAAGTGGCTATTTTGACTCTCTTTACCGGCAACTTGATTTTACTACCTCCGTTCTTTTCCGTCAGCGCATAAAGCCATATTTACATGGGGACGTTTAATTAAGCTTCTGATTGCTCACCTACTTAAAATGAGCTCAGTAGATTTTTTGATATTTGCATTGACAAAAAGGCTTGCTCTCCACTCATGATCCCTGGAAAACTGGTATTTAAGTGTCGCATTGAAGATTATGGGCGAGCTTCGTTTTCATCTAAAGCCTTGTTCAAGTTCTCTTCTTGAATCCGTTTTGCTTTGCAATTGCCGCCAGAAATCCAGGTTTTAATGCTTGTAAAGATTTGAGGATTATGAAATTTTGGGCCCTTAAAAATAATATAAGCCGGTGAACGAATTTTGTTTAGCCACCTAATGCTCATTTGCTTTCTTAGTGATCAATTGTAGCTGCTTTGATTCTCAGGTTCTGTTTATTTCAGTTGCAGGTCGTAAAAACTATTATCGCTCACAAACAAGTGAAAATACAGCTTTGGAAGAATGAATGGTATTTACCTGTTGACGTTCAAATAGATGCCCCAAACTGAAAATGGTAAAGTCCAGCTGCAAATGGTTTTTAAGCACCGTGCCATTTTTAAATCCACATTTACCATTTATTACATCATCGCTTTTATCATTAAAAGTGTACTGATTTGCTATTCCACTTAGCACGGAGGCATGTATTCACATCGGTTGTACATCTGCCCTTCAAGGTAGCCTCTCGACTCTACTGCATTAGTAAGATATGCTTTCCTGTAGCATGCTGGCTTGAAGGTGGAAAGTCACCTCGACTTGTAATATCAGAAACCCTGATCTCTATGGCCGTAAGTAGATGAACCTATAAGACTCCCAGTATAAGGGACACAAAAGAGTTTTGCATTTAGCAGTCAACCTGATTTCGTGTTCTGCAAAAATACAACTGTCTACTGCACCTGTTCGAAGACCCCAATCACGAGACTAAGCAATAACCCCTCCACCGAGGCTAAAATCAATCAACTTGATGGGTAGAAAGAAGTAAAAAGGTGGGCAGATCAAGACCAGATTCGATTACCTAAGTAGATGTGGTAGAGTGGTATACTGGATGAATATGAATTACTGAAATTGGAAAATTATGTGTAATTTTGTTATTAACAAGATAACTATTTTTAGGGAAGTACTTTTACTAATGACGATTAATATATCAGATAATTTTATAAAATGGCATGTTCCAGCCTTAAGCAGTGTACATTTCCCTTCTTTTGGTCCGTCGTCGGTATTGAAATCAACTGCCTCCATAAAAGTAGAAAAGCTTAAGAGCATGTCTTCCCGAATAGAGGGTGGTTTTAAAAGTACTGGCAAGTTTGCGCTAACCAACAGAGAAGGGTGACAAAGGAGTAACGGGGAACTATGCTCAAGGCAAGGGAGGGAATAAGTTATGCTTGGCTATGTTGTTCATTCATGCGAACTTTTGAATTTACACAACTCGTGCGCCCACCATGGGAAATAGCTTTCGACCCAAGTCAATCTACGTTCTACTTCTCTGCACTGGTAGTGAATGATCGTCACAGTATATGGGTAATTCAGGACTTCTCAAGAACCCTTATGTGGTGATTTGATATGTGCGTCAACGATGTATAAAATGCACTCCAACCGCTGAAGATTGAGCTTTAGCCCAACAATTCTATCTTCAGGCTACTACTAGTGTGTATTCTAAGTATGTATTCTTTGGTGGCACTCTACCTATGCGAACTCAAATCAGAATCGAGACACCACGATTATGATATAAATCGTCAAATATGTACAGCTTAGAAATTGTTGTAGCCATTACAATCCCTTATCAAAAAGGCCGATTTAGTTTGCAGCTAAAGACAATTCGCATAGTACTCTTGCTTTCATGCGTATAAATAATACATAAGTGATAATCCAAAAGCGGTCAAGACGTATATACGGCCGAACAATTGAACGAGTACGCTGCATTTAAACACATTTATAGCGTTGAAAATTGTCTTTCAAACGTTTAAACGTAAAGAATAGTACTTAACTTAAGCCTGAATAATATTTTTTATTTAAATACTTATACCTATCAGCCTTAAGGGCGCTGATCTCGAAGTGTACGTTTTTTCGACTCTGGTGGGTTCATGCGGCCGGCGTTTACAATGTATTGTGCACACCCTTCAAGGCTTCATAAATACCAATAAATTTGTGTTTCAGATGGAAAATGTGTATCCTCAATTTGCAAGGACAGTTTACAAGGAGATACGTGATATTATGGAAAGCAGCATTGACGGTGTAAAACTGATTCTGAATGAAGCAGACTTTAGTGTTATACAGGTGGTTCTTTTATTCGTCACATTTCTTTTCTAGGCTACGATTGATGGACCGAAAGACACACCTTTCGAGGGAGGACGTTTTAGTATAAAATTGGTTCTCCCTAGTAATTATCCCACGGAGCCTCCAAGGGGTTACTTTACTACCAAGATTTTTCATCCAAATATAAATTGGCGCACTGGAGATATATGCGTTGACACGTTGAAAAAGGAATGGAAACCCGACTTAGGTCTACGGCATATTCTGATGGTATCTGAAGTTGCGAATTTTGTCTCACTTGTAGACTATCCGCTGCCTGCTAATAGCTCCCAACCCAGAGTCAGCTCTCAATGAAGAAGCGGGGAAATTGCTATTGGAAGACTACAATGAGTACACTAAACAGGCCCGGCTGTTCACTGAAGTTCACGCACTTGCATCTGATGTCACGAGGAAGAGCAGTGTAGAGAGCGAAGCAACGTCGTCTACGTAGGTTTTTGAATTTGTCACACTTATAGGCATACTTTCAGACTTCGTGACTCTAACGGTCAGGCTAATGCAAAACTGAAGAAGAGCATGAAAGCCCAAAAGAAGGTATCGGTTGCCAGAAAGATGATTCGACGTCTATAAGGCAACCCGGCTTATAGCTGAATGCATTTACTTAATGGTATTCGCTGTTTGCACCTGTGATGGTTGTGTACATACAAATTATTGTAAAACTGGCGAAGAGTTTGTCTTAGCTGGCTGCGGGTGTTGGTTTGTTGACGGGTCACGAGTGTCACGTGCGCTCTTGAATGAGACCGGTACTTCGTGTTTTTTGGGCGCTCCGGCCGTGAGCACAACTGGCGTTCCTGGTATTACGCGGATCCTCCCACGCAGTCCGAGTAAGACTCTGTGGTTATTCTGCTCTTGGGATATCCGCGGTCTTGGTGCAAATTTGTTCACTAAGTCTGACTGGAGGCGGGCTCTCGTGTGGCACCCACAGTTCGTCGGAGTGGAAGGATCCGGAGTTCGGGTACTGTTGAAGCTGGTGGGGGTGTGGTTCGGTTGTCCCGTTGCACAAGTACTGTGAGCTTCAGTTTTGATCTGTGTAGTGGGTTGGCAATCACTCTGGGTAGACCGTCGTGAGCATGCGCCCGTCAGCGGCAGCCATGGTTAGGCGGGGGGTGGCTGTGGGCACTGAGGCTCACTAGAGTAGTCTCAATGCAGACTTAGCAATATGAGTATGGCCACTGATTCAAAAAGGAAACAAGACAGGTAGCATAGGGTAGTGCAGCCTCCTTAAAAATCAGTTTTATCCTACAATATATACACGTTAGCAAAGAATATGATGCCAAAAATTTGATTCGTAACGCAGGATCCTATTCTTTTAAAAATATTGGCTACCAAAAAGCTTGCCATATCTGCATACTGAACGCAAAGACACATATCAATTTGTTTGAATAGCTCCATTTCGCTTCAGCGTTTGATTTGCCTATTCCGGAACGCGGGAGGGGTTTGTCGGGTTTTATTAGTGTATTACGCAAGATTAAGTGAGTTTTGAGTGATTAGCGCGTCTTATTGCAATCTCTGCGTTGATTTGTCACATTTTCCCTGTGATACTTCGACTCATTCGCTGGCAAAAACTCAGCAGACTGAAGCGCCCAGGAGCATTTAGCTTACTTGATCTGCCCTGGATTAATATTTTAACAGTTTTCTTATTTCGATGGTCTTGATATCAAACTTCCGAATACATTCATAGAATTGTGTTTTCTCAATTACCCTTAATAAGGTGTATTATTTGGTGAAGTGACGCATGGGAAAACTAAAATGTGTGGCGTTTCTCCTTTCGCAGAACGCACTTTAGACTTCCCTTTATCCTGGTTGTACGATTTTTAGCAAATTCATTAAAATGGCGAATCGGAATGCCAATTACAAACTTGTACTTCTGGGTGAATCTGCAGTCGGCAAATCAAGCATCGCCCTTCGCTTTGTTAAGTCACAATTTCAGGAATATCAGGAAGCGACCATTGGTGCTGCGTATCTTACCCAATCTATTGTCGTTGGGGATCCTCCGGTAACAATCAAGTTCGAAATTTGGGACACTGCTGGTAGGTTGTTTCACGATTTCTTAGACTAAGTTTAACTTTTTGTTGATGTTTTAGGACCTTATTGCTTGCCTTTCTCCATTTCTGGCCAAACTCATTCGAATATAGTCGTGAATTTATCGTCCATTGCTGTCTCCCATTTAGCGTCTATGTACTTGTCATTTTGTTTTGAAATTCCATCCATTACATCCTCCAAGTGCGATCACCGTTAGGTTTTTTAGCCTTCAAGTAATTATTTTCCATGCCAGTTATGCATGCTTCTTTAAGTGATGGGATGTATCGGCCACACTGAGAGTTGTCCTTGTTAATCCTAGCCCCTGGTGTTAGATTTACCATGGAACTAACGCTAAAATTTCGCCATTAACTTATCCCGTCTCCTACATGCTTTCTGTGCGATATCTTGTGAGCCCGGATCACTCCGACATGTTTATGTTTCTGTCTACCACACGTGAATAGTCAGAGTTGGAGGGTATCCTTTGCGTGTATATATTTGCGCGTGCGTGACTCTGACCTTGTACCTAGTTCCGAGTTTTCGGCTGTGTAGGTCTGGTAAGGCCATTCACTCGCTTTTGCTTCTTTGACTTTCACTCCATAGAGGATATGTATTTGCATTCAATATCATTCTGGGTTCTGCACATCTTGCAATGGGGCTGGCCTAATTATATGCATACCAAGCGGCGTCATTAATGAGTTTTTTGATGCAGTTAATATTACTTTGTATTTTTTAGTCTGATCCCATTTGAATGTGCCTTTTGAGATGGGCTATTGCGGGTACTACAGCCAAACACTTTGTATCTTCAAACTGTCGGGTGTATTTTAATCTAAACCTCTTTCCATCCTAATATTTTAACTCGGAAGTTGCTTGCTTAATATTTTATTGTTCCTCATGCAGCTGGCTCTTAACTTTGATGTCTCAGACTGCTTCGAAATACATCTGTCTCTCAAAATATTCTATTGCATTGCAGATAACCTTTAAGTTCACTTCGTCTGCACAATCAGGTGACTTTCGGCAGGTTTTAAATGCATAATCTATTCATTGCTTTAAATTGGATAGGCTTAAAATGCTCTTCCAAAGAGTGCCGTAGTTCTGGGATCACCCTAGTCGGTCGATGACGGAATTTGGTGCTTGTATTCGTAAATTGAGAGATCGCACCTTGATATGTTGTGAGTCACCCTGTTCCTCGCCTATACCCTTGGTCGTTTTTGAGAGGCAGTTTGTGTTGTGGTTTTTACTAATTGGCTGGTATGAACCAAGTTGAACAGAGCAGGATATATGGTTGAAACGAATCACAAGGAACCCTATTTTAGCTAGTTTATTGTACAGTTGTAGCTTTCCACGGGCGATTTTTTGGGCTCCTAGTGTATTTTCCGGCAGAAATTCTCCAAATTTGGAATAACTGAACTAATCGCCGTTTCTGCTTAAGGTCAGGAGCGTTACCACAGTCTCGCACCCATGTATTATCGTGGAGCCCACGCAGCCATCGTAGCTTATGACATTACCAATCTACAGAGCTTTGAGCGGGCTACCTCCTGGGTCAACGAACTCCGTGAGAGGGCTCCCGGTGTCAAGGTCATCGCACTGGCAGGGAACAAATCGGACCGCTACCAAGAACGCGCCGTGTCAGAACATGTGAGTCGGCCATCTGACCTTTAGCCCTTTTGGTGATATGGAATTATTCCATCAATGCCTTATCCAGCCTCGGAGGGCCGTCAGATAAATTCAAGTTTGTTTGAGTCGTGAATCGCCCGTTATTTTCGGTAACGGGTTTCTTCTGCCTGAAAATATTGAAGTATAGTTTGGTGCTTTTGATGCATATTAATCAATTTCAGATTACCGTAAATTTCTACATGGCTCAAAATTAATTAAAGGAGGGATTTCATTAATGTGTGGCGTTATCGTGAACTGTTCCCACTTCTTCATAACTTTGACTACGGGCCTCTGTTTTGCATAAACCCCTTTGTTCGGGAACCTAAACTTGAGACGTAACTGGCGAACCCTAAAAAAAGTTCTGCAACGGATCCAGGTAACGGAAGTATTAATTGGGTGGTAGGCATCGCCTTGATTCTTTTCTATTAGTTGAATTTTACGAGGTGCAAAATACTCATGTTATTCTCGACTTGAAATCAAAGTCTATGTTTTCGCAAAACCTGATGCTCAGCTGTACATTTCTTAAACCTTTTAAGCGTTACACAATTTAGCAAACTATCAGGAATATTTTATTCCTAGGATGCACAAAAATACGCCCAAGAAAATGGACTTTTATTCAAAGAAACTTCTGCTAAGCTGTCGACAAACGTTATGGAACTGTTCAAGATGATCGGTAGGCTTTTATTCATGCGATATTGTCCAATGCTCCTTCTTACTATATTTGGTGCATTTACATGGTTGTCGGTGTCTTTTTCCTCTTTTTCTTGTGAAATAATGAAGCGTTCCAAGGGTTCATGTCGTTCTCCAGTCTGCCAAACTGACAAATTAGCTGATTCGCGTGACCATGATTTGTACTTTGTCTCCGTTTTCATGTCACCCCACTGATTTGTTGCCCTAATCACTCGGTTGTTTCGCCATAAGTCTGTTGTAGCGTCGTACTATGTCGGAGGGACGGTTTTTCTTTTGCCAGATATCTGTACTACCACTCGATGGCATAACTCAGCTTCTTGACCACATTGATGCTTACGTGCGCCAATGTGGATGTCACAAACTGCAGTCGCTTTTGACTATGCAGTGCTTGCGCCTTTGCTCATTGTGTTTCACTTGTATTAATATCAGTTTGCAGCAAAGAACTTCATCAAGCATCGGTCAGAACAAAAAAGAGGTTGACCTCCGAGTTTTCTATTAGCATTCCTCTAGTGCTGCAGCAGACGAATTTGGCACTGTGAACTTTCCGTTCTTTAAAACACTTACTTAAAGATTATAAGTAGGCACGTTTCCTCACTTTAGCTGAATCTTTGCCCCTTTCTGAACCGCCAATGACCAACAGTGGCGCTACGCGACTGGGCGCAACTCCAGATCGTCCAGCCGGAGGATCTACGAAATGCTGCTCTTAGACGGTATCAAGCAAACCGGTATCCTTGGTTTTCATTCGTCAACCTGTCCTCTATAATCGTCAGTTGGTCCATCTCCCGTGATGCCTTCTTCACCTTCTTGCTTTCTAACGACCCCATTGTACATTACACAATTCACACCCACCTATTAGTGCGCAAGTGGTTACACTGATGCTGTTCTTCCTTTCCCTTCTTCTGTCTGATTGGGTCGTCCTACTTTAAATTTTTGTTCCTTCTGATCACTTACTCATAATGAACCTCTCATTCTCATGCGCATCTGACTCACTCTGGCTCTATACAATGATACTAACTATAGTTTCATCTATTTGTTACTATTATATTTACACATGGTCGTGATCATTTGTGTTTGCTTCCAGTTCCGCAATAGTTATCGACTTACCATTCTTGAATCATTTTAATTCATTATAGTGCTTCGTGAATAGTAACAATCACTTACTAATATCGTCCAAGCTTTCTATATGAGATGTCAAATTCAGTTGTGCTGCATTGCTTGAAGTGGGACGTTTAACATGTGTGTTGGGGCAATGCTCGTAGGCTTTTTTCTTTGGAAGATTGATGGCAAAACTGGCGTTGTGCGATCGCTGTTTTTGTTTCTATTATGATTAAAAGTGGTGTCTGAGGTGTTTCTGAGTACAAACAAAGTATTTTATAATCATGCGCCAAGACTAGGATTCCGATTTTATTTTCTCAGTCATTTTATGGTTGATTACCTCCAGACCTGCTTGTCATATGATTTCGGTAACCTGGATTCGGTGCGTTCCTGATTTATGCCGTTTCATGGTAGCTGTGTGTCTTGGTTGGGAGGTTCACAGAGCAGATGAGAAGCGAATATAGTTTCTCGGTACGTTGGCGGTTCGAAGTGTCCTCCAGCCGACAGCACGGAGTAGTATCGATTCAGTTGGAGCTGGTCCGTAGTTTCTAGTCTATGAAAGTCCCCAAAATATTTTCGTTTTTTGCGGCTTTGAACGTAAGAAGTGGATCTTGTAAAGGTTGTAGGGCATCGCGCACATTCGTGAATTAAGGGTGATTTTATGAATGAATGGGCGGTAAAACGATGGAGCGAAATATCGGCTTTCAGGAGATTGCAGGAGGTTTTGAGGGAGAGGTGTCTGGGACGCAATTATATAATTTTTCAGAATCTGGTGCTCTGCGTCGGTAACTATCAGGATATCGACGTTTTATTGTTTATTTCATGAAACAAATTTAAATTCATGTAAAAAATGATTCTTGAGACACCCGCTCGTGCTTTTCCCTCGAGTCCTGTTTTTCTCCTTTGTTTCGATACTAATCTGTTGGCGTTATTTTCATCAATACCTTTTATGAATTTTCCTGTGGACAAGAATGTAACGGTTAATTGCAAGTGCAGAGCGCAAAGCCTGCCAGCATCGATGATTGGAGGGAGTGAAAATCGAGTCGAGTGCTTTGGAAAGTCCTGCTAAGCAGTATCAACTATTGCCATCACCATCCTACTTCATTTAATCAACTCTCAAGCAACAATGTTCCAGTCTGCACTTTTAGGCCCAAAAGATTTATGAAAAAGCTGGAATTTCACGTTGCCTATGAGCCAATATTAAAGTGGTTTTCATCCTTACAATAAAAAAATTATTTGTTTGCAATGAAGCAATAATTTGATTCCCAAAGTGATTGCTTGTGTTACCACTTTGAGAAAATCAGGTAAACACTTCTTTTTTAATCTGGCAAGTTTCCAGTTTCCCTCCTATTTCTCTGGATTTTATTCCTCTGACATCAAAGTAACCGGTGAAGAAGAGATTGGTGATTTTTTTTTGACCCGAGCATTTTGATGCATCATTTTATCGCCACAGAAGTACTGAGGCTCCTGTCAAAATTGGGGTCACTTGAGCGCTAGAAAGGATTGACCCCTAAAGGCCTTGACCACTTTTCATTAAACGTGTGTCAGCATGGTGACACAGACGGATGTGCATGTGTAAGATCTGGTTGTGATTTTCTTGTTTTTCTAATGAACGCAAGCGCACATACATAACACGGTATGAAAATGTGTTTACAAAACGCCATCTAATGCAACCGCGAAGTCGGGTGCAATCATCTTATGGAATGTCATTAAAAATATTATCATTTGTATTCACCCCCAAAGAGGTAATAAATATCTGCTTTAGGCAAAAACTTATAAACGGCGGCGGCCATTTGGCATGATCTCACCCCGCGGTTGCCTCGGTCATTAGCCGCTGTATTTTAATGTTGAAGCCGCCTCTCCACCTCTGTTCACACAACCTCCTGACTGATGTCTTTGATGCCGCATTCTAGGCTCAGTTAAGCAATTTGCTGTCTACGAACTGAAATGAACATTTGGAATAGTCATTATCTGCTTTAATGCCTACTTAATCTTAACCACCTATGTAGTTCATCCAAACGGCTGACAAATGTGTGATGTTAAGTCGTAGTTATACACCAGTTCCCCGAATTTCAACCAGGAGCTCATAAATCAGCTCACGTCTCTTCCCTCATAAATTATCAAGGTGGTGTTAAGTTGGGTTCGTAGACCGTTACTGTTTGCAAAAGTAATTGGGCATTTATCAACTAAAATTTGCAGTTAAGCCTCGGATTTTATTTTACCAAAATCGGATGTCTTTACAGTGCGGCGAATGTGGCGGGTTAATTGCTCCTTGAGTTGAGTCGTCTGTTGGAATCCTTTCTTGAACAAAAAAGGGGGTTTCCTCCAAATGTCAGCGAGCTTGTAATTTTTATTTGAATGATAGGTTGATACTCCAAAACGCAACCCTTCTTAATCCCTTTAAAAAATTCAACATTCCTTTTGAACCCTAAGACTTTCCGAGACTCATTGCCTGCTTTTTTCTTCCTCATTTTTTGAAGCATAGCAGAAAATAGGTTGGCACTTTGTATCCACCAGGTAAAAAAGAAATAATGACCCAAAAAATAGGCCAAAATGCCCGTGTTTATTTGTGGTTAAAATGGGTTTATTTAGTAGCTACAAATTTTTAGTAGAGCTCTTAATAATTAGCGTGATCTGCAATAAAATTGACAATAGGCTTTCTGCTTGATTCAGTGAAAATGAGAATAAATTTTCAAGTCAGGTATCTCGTTGAACGACATGGTATCCATCGCGCCAAAATCTCTAGTTGACGTCTCCGACGCGATAGGACTGAGTTCCCGTAGAAGTCTCAAAGATCATTCTTCGAGGACAAGCAGTCGATCAAAGGGTTCGAGGGTGTACTGCGTGCCCCATTCCCACCTCTAAGTGCACGCACAGGGCGTGGAGATTGGGCGAATTCGGGCTCCAAACCGATTTGGGTGATGATGCGCGAGGTGGGGGAGCGTGCGTGCATGTGTTTGTGCGAGAGGGCAAGGAGGAGGACTGCGGGGGAGGGGAGGAGAAGGAGGTGGAGGGTGGCGGAAGGTGTGCATGTGCGCGCACGTTTCAAGGAGTGCGATTGTTTCCGTGGCAGGAACCAGACAAGTGGCTCTTTGATGTGCCGAATTTGATGGCGGCGTGTTCATAAAATCTCCTGCCTTTTTTATAGTCCTCACTCCTCCTCCACCTCCACATCTGCTAAAGCTGCTGGTGTTTCTGCCGCTGCAAGTAATAACAAAGTATGCTATTAAACGAATGATGATGTTAAGTGCAGTGCTTGCGCAAGGAGACGGATTTAGTCGTTCTTGACTAGTACAGGGGTTCAAAAAATGAACTCTTTTCGAAAATTGTGGGCTTTTCAACTCGTATTGCTGGAAGCTGGGTATTGTGCCTTACCAACAGACAAAGCGTCCTAAAATATCTTACTTCCATTCCCACTATTTGAAGGACTCGTGAGAAGGGCAAAATTTGTGAACTGGAAAACAGTTTGAAACTTCTAAGCCAACTTTATTTCATGTATCCTTGCGGAAATTGAAGAGGCTCTCGCCTTAGTGTAGAATAATTAACTCGAGTGACGCAGTGATAAAAGGTAATTCCTTATTTAAAAAATCCCCTGAACCGCTATGCTAGAACTCTCTTCCCCTCGATCTAATGCTATCCCGTCACCCATTTTTGCCCACTGATCTTTCGTCCAACTAAAATGCCCTCACTTAGTGAGGATTATAGACACAGAAAGCGCTGGAGTAGAAAACGTATTGCACGAGTTGTAAGTAGTTTGGTTGACCTCGTCTCGGGTGATAGTTGCTTTTCTGTGCTGCAGTGCCCCCTGCTTAAGACTTTAGAGCGTGATGCTTCCTCGAGTCAACTGATTTAGTTTTCCGGTAAGTCATTTGTAAGGCCCCTCTCCCTGTGTCAGCCATCCGCCTTATTTCATTTTTGATTGCGATAATATGGAATGCCATAAAAAGTGCATTTGGCTTACAATCTTTGATTAACCCTTCATAAGAGTATCTTTTATGCATTTGCGCATCCCCATCGGAGTAGTGACCTCAGGCTAAATTTGTTATTTCCATGACCCTTCGAGAGTGTCTATAAAAAGCTGTTCAGTTTCCTACGCAAAGGTCCAATATTCATCACTGCATTTTATTTCTCTATGATGGCCTCCTTTTGGCAGAACCCTACCCACCCCTTTTCACCCCTTTCTTGCCAACTTTGAAGACCACTAATTTATAGCTAACAATGCCACATAGCAGCGTCTAATCGACGCCAATTTTAACAGCATAGCAATGGAAATATCAGGGTATTATCAAGTAAGTCTTTAGACTAATCAGAGGAGTAATCTCACCCGGGTAAGTATTGCCATCGAATCGGTTCTCTCCACCCATTTGTGCATCCACTTTTCATCTGTTTCTTCGTGCTTACCCATCCCAACCAAAGCCTACTAAGCAGCCCTGAAGCGGGGAAAATGCTGGAATTCCTATTTATTATTGACACCCATCTGCGTTATTCATTAGCACATAACTATCCCCCATCGCTTCATTATGGACATGACATCTGCAGCACACTTGGTATTTTCTTTGATAGACCCAATAAAAGGAAGGATCGAGGCTGAATGCACTCAGAAGGATTACGGAACATGTTTCAAGTATGTATATATGCATTTATACACAGGTGTATATTTGGATGAAAGTTATTGTAATTGACACTACAGTTGCGTGTGTGTGTATATATATAGACGAATGTGCGTTTTGTCGTCCCCACACATGCACACAGACACACACACACACACACATACCATCAAATAAAGCGCTTTGGTAAAAAACCGCGAGGCTAAAGAATCAAAACCGCACTATTTGTGTATTTTGGAGGGCGGAAGACGGGACGTTTGGTGGCTTTGGAAGGTGTGGAAGGGGAGACGGCAGGGTGTCAACACTTCAGTCCGCTGAAACGTGCTTCCAGAATGCTTATTCTGGCGCTCAACTCATGGAACGGACTTTTGTAAAGAAAGGCACGGCAGTTGATTTGGGAGATTCTCCAAGGCCTCAGTGGTTGCTTGTGTTCTGGGCTTCAGGAGGAATTGCTGTTGTCGGCAATTGTGATGGCGGTTGTGTTGGGGACATTACGTAGTAGGGTGAGGTGCTTGAATGTTTTATGTACTCTTTTAGGCATCGACAAAGGTGTCCAGTACTGGGAGTGCGTTCCAAAACCATCAAAAGCGACATCAGGGGATTGGGATCAGTAGCAGCTCTTGTAGAATACCAGGAAGTCAACATCAGTCGTGTCGCGAAAACAGCCGAATCTACCGAGTTCGATGTTTCATCAGAAGCTCCTACCTTCTCGAAATTTTGGAGAGATTCTTCGCTAAATCCTGTAGAGATAGTAGATGGTAAACTTTGAGTTTTTTTAGATCAAATCTCATGCACACGCTTGATAGTTTAGCTTACCTAACAATCCACCTACATGTTTCCATCGATTCTCAACTGCCAGGCCTTGTGACAATTCTGTCAGAAGTGCATCATGAATTGTGGGATATTGTGGAGCGTCTACAACAAAATCATCTTGCTAGAGGAACTAATATATAATTCGAATTTCACTAATTTATTGCTTATCTTGGCCTTCCCATTTTGGTAGTCAAGTCAAATTGGTGTTGAATAAAAAATAATCCCAGCATGGAAAAAGTCCACAATCAGTGTATACCTTCGTTGAATTACGCATATCATTTACGAATGTCAAGGAACCTATGCGCACATCCTCAGTTCGAATGTTACCATATAGCACACCGGTGGATATGCATGGCAGACTCAGTCATCAACAACTAATAAATGCATTTACATGAATACTGCTGTGACCCGCCGAGCAAGTGCTGCCGATCCGTTGTATCCTTGGAGGGCACGGACATCTTGGAGGTCCTCAATTTGCCTCCACCAGCCTTGAGGCCCGTAAAGGCAGGATAACAGACGTCCGTTTCAATAGCCTTGGCATCTTCCGCTGATAATCGTTGCTGCCACAGCTTATAGAACACATAGATGAGAAGGGTGAGAATCACTAGTCCAAGAAGGGAGCAGTATATCGTGATCATTGGATAATCATCACCGTAGGCCAGTTGTGAAGTCAGCTGGTCGTCTGTACACTTTCCTTGACTTTGCATGGACTTGGGTTCTGCGGAATAAAAAAATCAACACAGCATTATTCATCCATTACATTGGCTGGTCCAGAAAGTTTCCCCATTAAGGACACTTTAGTATCAAGCGATTGAAGGCTCACCAGTGCATGAACAAAAATGCTCTCAAACCCAGTTTCCAGAGTGAACGTTAGCAACTCTCTCACTCATTCATTCATCAAACCATTTGCAAATCGCGCGTACGAAGCGATCGAGCATTCATTTGGTCTCGCAGACTCACACTATCTCCCGCTTTCACTCGTAAACCCCCGCTAACTCACGTCGGCTACATCAAAAGCCGCGGGTGAGTTTATGGTAAACGGCTAATACGGCCATAAAATCAGCCACTATCAAACAACTCACTGGTGGTGATTGCTACTGCTGTGTATGTAAGCTTCTAGGCTGTGCTCGAGTTGACACCTTCCTCCTATCATTCTTCACCTCTCTGGGTGCCGCTAACTAAATGAATCCCTCAACTACTATAGTGTTAGATGTCTGAGTTTTGGGATGTCATGACTTTGAAGCCAAAATTTTGAGGCACCAATTACACAAAAACTGCATGCTTATTAGGTGCTTAGCTCGATGAGCAGAGATTCGGTGGCGTAAAATGCATCCACAATATCGGTAAATTTCAATCCGACCATTGGGTTAGAGTAAAAAAGATTCCACGTGGAAGCCACTTGCACAAAGTACGAGATAACAAGAGTAATTTTTGCAGTAGAGTTGAATTGCGGCGTTTGTCTTCCATTCAATATTACAATCAATTCTCATGAGAGAACGGTTTGGCGATTCTTCCACGCCACCTGCCTGACTGGATGGTGAGTTGGACGAAAAACACTAGCTGAGTTTGGGTGGAATTTCGACCGGTTCTATTGAGGAAGCATGTGCATTATTTCCTCTCCATTAACTTGAATGCGTGCGAAAGTCTTGGCGTGGCGTTAACGGGACCGAAGAAAGCAGAGATTCCAACAATGGGCGCTGCTCATAATGCTCCACACCGCCTGTGTGTTCGCCTGGCCCCATTTCGCACCACGAAATTTGGATGCATGCAAGGACGGCGGTGGTGATGGGGGTTGAGGGAAAGGGGAGTTGAGGGGTGGCTGCTTCAAGCACACACAGCATGTGGAAGACTTCGAGGTGTCCACGCAACCGGGTCACCCACGCACGATTCGATTTCACAAAGCCCCGTCTCTGCTGCTTTGTCACGGGGCAGCCTGACACCTCAACCAGTCACCAAGACCAGCACCGCTGATCTCGCAGCGCCTAACAACGTCCACGTGCGTGAAGAAGCATGACTCACCACTCGATTCCACCTCCTTGGGGCTGAAAGTGCGCCTCATAGGCCTGTTCTTCTGGCAAAGGGGAAGGCCCGCCGTCGAGTCGTGCTAATGTGTTTCTTAATAGCCCTTTCCTCCGCTTGCCTCCCATCAAGCATGTCTTTGTTTCGGCTAGAATTTTTGGAAGTAGACGCACCAAATTGTTCACACATGTGGAGCAGTACCCGCAAAGAGAACTCAGTGTAGAATTGAACCTGACGCATCAGACTAGACGCTTCCTTGTGCATCAGGACAGCTTCAAATGTTGACTTTGGCTTTGGTTTTATGCAACATGGTGGGTGGCTTCGTTTCAGACAAAGGGTTGCAAGACCTGGGCCTTTTAACAACTGAAATAGACGGCTTTTTAAAAAAAATTATCCACCAGTCCTGCATCGGCCAAGAACGATCTTACATAAGGGAAGGATCGTATTTATTAATGCGATGTCGAAGGAATACCAAGTTGTGTGAAAGAGTGTTTCATTACGCGCCATATGACGTGAAGGTGCCTTTGAACTTGTACATTCCGTCCAGAATCTGGGGGGTGGGATTCTACGACCGGACCACAAATCAAACATTGAAGTGTGATGGCGCAGAAGTGAGCGCCATAACATGGAAAGGGGTCGCGAACATTCACACACGCAGACCCACACATTAATTACAGGCCTTCGCCTATGGCATATACTTTGGAGCAAAGGCAGTCTCACAGAGGCGACTGTGGGACTTATCCATCCTGCCGAGATTGGGCGCTCGTAAAAAAACCCAAATGCTAACATGGGAAAGTTATAAAACATTTGAGTATTTACTTTATCACAGCGAATGCAACGTCTAAGCTATGATTATGCATCTGACGGGGCCCTAATCTTTCATCGCTCTTACAAATTATTCCTTGAAAGACACGGGATTTCAATGAAAGTAGAGTTTGACCCTTGTAGACGTAGATTTCACCACATTTGCGAGGTCATTGCAAGTTTCAAAACAGCCGCTTTTGAGAATCAGTTGATTTTCTTTGATCGCCATGCCGAATGCCTTAACGGATTGGTTTAACCGCATTTTATATTGTAAAGAAACTTCTATTTCTTGAACTGATTTCTGGATCTTGAGATTGGGGATACCGGTAGGGTTGTTGCATTCAACTTACAGGCGGCGATAGGATACTTCTGACGACTTTCTTTTAAGCAAAATAAATTACCCTTTTAATGCAAGAAATTCTATTCTTCTATTTTATGGTAAGACATGGGCAGGTATATGATGACAGATGGAAGTGATGTAATAATCTAACAATAAATGGTCGAAAAGTATTTAAATTCGTGCTGTTAAAAAGCTTGAAATTTTATAACTTTTCAAAACTGTTTCTAGTTTACACAAAGACCCAAGTCTACACCAAAAAGAAAAATTAGAATCGTAAAGAAAGTCCACCGGATTGGCATTACCAGACTTTTGGAGCTCCATTAAATACCGAATTGGAGGAGCTGGTTACCACCATAAGATCCACTTGAGGCAACTCACCATCAACGCGAAAAGCCGTCTTGATGTTCATGGAGTCTAGTGTTCCATTGAGATCGTGAGAGATGCCCTTCTCAGAGAAAGAGAACCAATTCGCTGCGAGACCATTTGTATCCGCCTGGGCGCCTGTGCGCATTTGATAAAAACCCAACCGACTCTCTGACTGCTGGCTACGAGGTGGCATTTTTTGTACTAGTGACACCGGGGCACTAAATTGACACCGCATCACAACGCGCTGTGCGTCTTAAGTTGCAGCAGCCTTCCACCTCGCCATTGGCCCTTGCGGCAGCCAATCACTTTGCACGATGGGGAATCCTTTGATGCGCTCTCTGTGGTGGTGGCTGGCGTTGCTTTGACCACCACGTATGAGAACCATAGGCAATGTAAGGTCATTTTGGTGGATGAAACTCTGACCTTTGTTTAAAGTTAAGCTAGCTGCATCTTAGGTTTGGCTGCGTGCAAAACATGATTCCGGACAGAGTCGGTTTCCATCATAGGCGCCTCTAAACATGCACAATTTCACATGACTCAGTCTGTTTCATCATAAAAACACTTTATGCATTTATCGAGCGAAGGTGTCACAACCAACTTTTAAGCGTCACTGTCCCACAGGACATACGTGTCCCGAGATTTTCGCTTAGTCTGATTTTGATTTAATGTCTTTTCAAACTACTTTTTCCCCTTCAATGAGCCAAAAATTTACAGGGAGAACGATTGTCTTAATAATTGGCAAAAAAAGGCTTTAATTTCACGGAAGGTATGCCGGCAAAGCGGTGCAATTAGCTCAAATGTGCCTTTAGGAGGCACGACAGCTCCTCTCAATTGTCGGTACATTTGACACAAATTGACATTAACCCGATTTCATTGGTAATGACGCTGATGCATCCGACATCTTTGCTCATACATTTGCCAAGGAAAGGTTTTTCTTGCAAATGTTTGCCCAAACACCCTTATGTGTTTGCACTGACATTTTCTCACTATGTCTAGCCTAATTGTTATGTTGTTTTGTCTAGACAAAGTGTGTGTGTGTGTTTTTAGGAAGAAATTTATAGCATCTCTTAAGGCCGATTTCCTTCGAGTATAAAGTCATACGCACGGACATGGGCTTGGCTCCTATTGCTGAAACTAACTTTGGTTTGAGAAGCTCCCTACTCCAATCCTAGAGTGGCTAAATGGTCACCGAGGTAGAGGTCGTAAGATAACAGGCGTAAAAAGGCAGTGATCAAAGAATATGGAACCGCGTCCCTAGTCGGCCTGGTCAATTCACTTGCCGATAAGTGGTCTTTCTTGCTAAATCGGAGGTAAATGTAAAGGGGAAGGAAAAAAGGGACTCTGAACATTGGTGTAGATGCGTACCCTTAGTCAAGGCAATTCATGTGGAGGTACGAACTGAAAATAGGCGTTGCTAATTCATGCTTCCCTCGACGATTCCGCATGTGTGTCTAGTGCGGCAGCAGGGTGGAAGAGGTGGAGAGGAGGGCGGGTGGACACTGATTTATACTGACTTGGTTTTCAATCAGACCAAGTCTTCAGACCTGTAGGAATGCGTACTAGTGATCTGGACTACTGATAAGCCTTTCTAGGGACGCTGATAAAAACGAAGAGAGTCTTTACTATAACATTTGTCTGTGAAACTTTCCTCCACTGTGACCAAGATTAAAAAAGGAAATTACTTTACTTTGTTAAAGTTTGGAGAAAATAAAAACTGGGCAGATGCGTTTTATTAAGAAAAGCAATTACAAAAACAAGGCAAACTACACAACTTTAGCACTCTCCCTTTCGAATATCAAATATGTGCAGAATGACATTTGAGGGACAAATCATGAAGGCTAAACAAAGCTCTGTTTACTTGTTTATCGAGCTGCTGACAGGAGAAAAGCACTCATTCGGTTTATTCAAAATTAAACGCCACTAAAGCCATCCTTATTTGCAGCCTTCGAAAGTCTCAACAAGCCCAAAAAAGTTTTGGTTTTTTGGATTAAATATTTACACTCCTTGTTGGCAGGATTGGCGTTTTTGGAAGCGTTGAGTTTAGATAATACTATCATTAAACAAGTAGTTTTAAAATTCTACCCTTGACAAAAAAATACTTTTCTTAAGTATCGGAGAAAAAGAATAAATCGTATGCAAAGTAGTATTGGAGTTGTGAAGGATCACACGAAAGCACAGCTAGGCGTGATTCCACGCTGTGACCGATTGCATGCTGGACATCAATTTGTCTCTCTTTCAATGAACCCTACGACATCGCAATGTGTTTACTGTTGGCACAAAAACAATTAGATTAGGCAAGCAATGCCTTGCTTTAGGTCTCAAGAAATTGCATTGTTGGTCTTCTTGAATGTATGGAAAACCATAAAAAGAGCATTTTGTAGAACCAATCACCGGATAGCGAACGTTTCGAATAAACGCATTGCAGGAAGGAAGCCAATACTGGAGGAACAGTTACCCCCGGGAGGTAGTGGTGGTGCACAGCCCCAATCCTACAGCTCCAGGACCCAAACATTCACAGACACCCAAATAACCGGCACAGTGCGGTGTGGTAGTGGATGCAACATATTTAGCAGGACAACGGCGTCGGCGGCTGTCGGCGAGATCAAAGCGCGTGGTCGGTGCGGTGTGGGCCACAAGTCGTAGTCGTGTTTGTAGTTGTGACTTTCTACACACATACACACACACACACAGACACATTTGTAATATTTTATTGCGCAGCTCAAGAGCCAAAGAGTGAAGCTGCGTGCATGCGTATGCGTGTATGTGTGCGAATGCAGAGGTAGGGGTGTTTAGAAATTGTCTGAGGCCATAATTTTCATGCTAAGTGAACGCCTTTCTATCTCGGGCTCTTGCGTTCGCGCTTGTGCGCACGGACTAGTCTCTAAGGTATTTACAATATCCCTGGAATGAGAGAGAGAAAGTGGGAACGAACAGTATTTGTAAAGTCGCTTGCATTGTGCTTTACTCAAATCACCGTGCGATTCTTTGCCAAATAATGGGCAATATAACTCTTATGCATTTTCCAAGGGGTCGCTTCCATATCGGCATTTGCACCAAGCCATTTGTTTGGTAAATTAGCCCCAAACTCAATTCCCTTTGCCTGCTTCTTTTAAAACTGCATTAGCTTTCAATTCGTCTTCAACACACATGCAAATTCAAGTACGCAGTGAATGCGATACTCTCAAACATGTACCTCTAAATAAACGACAAAGTATGATGATTACTGAGGAAAGGAGTGATTATCAAGTACATTGAAAAAGTTTATAATCAGGTGATCAATTGGAACATACCATCGAATTCCTCCCCTTCGAAGGTGTCCTCACAGTTGGGATTGTGAAGGGGACAGCAGAGAGTATTCTGTGTAGCTGTACAGGGTCGCATTTCAATTTGGCCAGGTTTACACTTCCTGCAGGTCTGACACCTGTCCGTAGCGGAGTCCGTTGACGACCAGGTGCCCTCAGCACAGGGCTTGCACACAGAGTTCTCGTTCCATTCACAAGGCCTTCAATAAAATGGGTTCGAATTAAACTTGCTACTGAATTTTATTTACTAGTAGACGGTTTATTTTGATATAGGAAGAGTACTTCTCAGCGCCTTGACCGGGAGGACACTTGGTACAACTTTGGCAGGTGGAATGGGCTTCAATGAAGAAGTAGCCTGAAACACAGTCACAGACAGCGTCCGATGTGGGTGTGCAGTGTTTGCGAAATTTGGCAAACGGATGCAACTAAAAGAAGTAAAGTAAATATATTTTATGTTAAATTTATATAACCCGTCCGATCGCCCAAGCCTTCAAAGTGTAGCACTTGAGCCTTGAAATCCATTGACAAATTAAGTTAGAAAAGGTACTGCCGTTCATAACACAGAAATATTCGCTTATTCACAAGAGATATGTTTGTGTTCGCCCATTCAAACATGAAAGTAATCTATTCTAGGCATTGCAAATATAACTTTTCTGACATTTGGTGAAACGATAAAATTTATAAGCTGGCAATATAACTTTGGCTGGCGTATAAAAGAGAAATAAACTTCATCGCAAAATGCAAATGAGCAGAGGAAATTTAATTAGTTTACCTAGAGTCAAGCCAGTTGTGAGGCTTAGAATTTTTTATTTATAAATTTAACCATAGGCATCGAGGCTATCTAGATACACGAGTTGCTTCATTATTAAACAAAAGGATTGGCCATTTTCTATCGCTTTGGGCTACAACCTAATCTGCTAAATAAACTGTTTAATGCATTTTTTACTTTCAGAACAAACAATGAATGTGTACACCTGTAAAGGAACAAGATTTGCACGATAAGACTAGGGCCTGGTTAATAGAAGTGAAGCGTGGAGATTATTTGCTTTTATGACAAATATAATTCTTTTAAATCCTCATAATGAGCAGAATGAATAAATATGGTTTAAACGAAAAATTGATTTACTTGTTAAAAGGCTAATAGTATTTTCGGACAAGAGTTTTAGCCCCTTGGATCAAACGTGACTGATTCGACGACTTTAGTTGGATAGCATTGGACACCTTACCTCCTGACACTGCTTGCACTGCATGCATTTGGCAGTTGCAGAGGCCTCCAGGGAGAACTCGGAGCCCTCTTGACAAGGTCTGCAGACGGTCTGTGTTTGATTGGTGCAGAGCTGAAGCATGCCCTCACCAGCGGGGCATTTATTGCAGCATCTCAATAGTCCATCCAGGGTGGAAACCAACTCTTCACTTGCACTAAGACAGATTTCCTACGGGTGCAATGCAAAATATCCCGATTACTCAACTAAATGAGAACAGCGAATCGCTTGATACCCTGATGCTATTTAACTTTAGGAATGTATTTGAACTGGGTGTAGGAGCCATTGTTGGTTGGAATAGCGATTGGGTGTTGATCAAGCTCACATTGTAGATGTTGGCAGATGTCAGTTTCTTTCGAGAAGAAAAGTGCAACAGTGCAGCGTTGGAAGTTTATAAAGAAGTTTCGCAATATATACTCAAAGTTTTGTAAAAGCCAAAACTTCTTCAAATTTTAATTATATTTAAAAATCGTGGAAAATTGAGGATGATAAATTAATGCACATAAATTTAATTCGAATTCACATGGGAAAGAAAACACTGCCACAGTTAAGATCGGTACCAAACTTATTTTGTAGTTTTATCAAAAGAAATTTACTGGAAGAAGTGTTTAAGAATTTGGTAGTAACAAAAATCACATTATCAGAAGGAGTGAGTGAGATTCCCCAGAACTTTGCCCTCGGAGAGCACGCACTTCGGTTTGGAATTTGGAACCGACTAAGACATTCAAACGATACCGAATGGCTGCCCACTCAACAATGTAGCTATGAATGGTCGAGATGGCTAAGATTTTATTCTTGAACAATTGCCGGTCCATCTGCTGAAGATGTGGATAATTCGTTTCTAGGTCCTGCCTGCCAATCAGATTGATTAGCTGCCATGTGTTAACACAAAACCCTCCTGTACGGTCATATTCGCGTGCGTTAGTTATTTCGTCCTAGTTACCGGATGAGGATCAACATCAATTGCAGCAACACTGACAATGATGACAACGACAAGGAAAACGACAATACCAAGCAAAGCACTGCATCACGATCGCTCGCTTCGTTTGTACGCGCGTGTGCGCTCGCGACGAGGTGTTCATTAAAATAACAATCGCTTTGATTTAACCGCCGCAGCCGCCACCGCCTCGTTTAAATTCCACACTCACGCACGCACGCAAACACAATCCCCCCTTCCCTCTCTCACACAAATGTGGTATCGTGTGTGTGTGTGTGTGTTGGCGGCTTCTCTTTAATGTTTATGCCTTGTGTCGCCCAATAAACAAAGCGCAAACATATTTGGTGGTAGTTATAAACACACCCACACGCACGCACACACATCACAGAGATTGTCGGTATCTGTACCTCAGTTTTAGTCTCTCTCTCGCTCTCTCCGTGTTTTTCTCTTATTCTCCATCATGACACACGCATGCATGCACGTTTTCATTTCCGTTAGAAAAAGCCTGCGCTCATCCACGCACCCACACCTACGCACCGCACTTCAAGGTCGAGGAAGGAGAGTGAGAGGGGAGAAGATAGGACAATCGTTTAGAGTAGGGCTCGAAACCATTCTGCCTACAGATGCAGCGGTAGATTAGATGTGGCTTTGATGTGTGTGTGTGTGTGTGTGTGTGTGTGCATATGTATGCGTGCATGATAGTCACCCACGTGATATGCGTCAGAGCAACTTTGGTAATGACGAGGCCTGTTGCCTCACAGCGGCCGTCGTCGGCACCCAAAATCGACTTTATGCCTTCTCAACAAGTGACCGTATGTGCTAGTGTGCGTGGCTGAGCGTCGATACAGTTTTATGTGTGTGTGCTGAATGGCGTTTTCGCTTTGATGTGCGCCTTGTGCAAGTAAGTGTGTGTGTGTGTGTCCATAAAAAGCAGAACAAAACTACTCCATATATATGTGTTTGCAGGTCATAAAATTTATGCCTCTACGTCTTGCAAAAAACCGAAAAATTCACAAGTAAAATCACCTCGCATAGTGTCAACTCCGAAACTGACTGCATCGAGTGAAACTTGAATAGGTCCCTTTCCTCCAAGGGGGTGGTTGAATAACCGAAACCCAGGGCGCCACGACGAACGGAAAGCACACAGCTGAACACATATGGAAGGTGTGCAAGCTTGCACATAACACGATTGGCAAAGTGAGAGCTCACAGCGGCGCGTTTGGCTTTGATGAATAACAGAGGAACTATGTGTGTGCTTATGCAAACATGTATATACATGCGTGAGATTGGGAGATGGAGAGAACGAGTGAGAGGGGATTGCAATTTCGTCGATCTTAGGTGTAAATATGCGTGTCTGTGTGTGGGTTCACCAGCCATCCAAAAATAAATCACACTCTAGACCAGACAGCCAGTGTACACAGACACTTCATTACTTGCATAAACCTGGGTCCATTGAGAGTCTAAGCTTTTTTTTAGGTGCACCAATAGACACATTTTAGCAAACTTTTCCTAAGCCTACGAGTATGGCAAAACGAGACTTAAGTGCTCACTTATAAAGATTTTTCAAATAGTAATGAGAATATCGAAGTAAGCAGTCAGCGCAAACGCACCTGCTGAATTGGATCCATCCGCGTGGAATTGAGAGATTGTTGAAGGGTCTGGGGCAGAGCAGAACACCGGAAGGAAGAGATGAGAGTGCAGATTAGAAGCAGAATCGACATCTTTTCATAGGTATTCTTTTCTGTGCTATCCCTCGTTTTTTAGGCTTTGAAGGTTGCAGCAAAGACTCCCCTTTCGAACCAGGATGTGTATGTGCGGGAAATAAGAGAGACGGTGAGAAAGACGGCGAAAGATGGCGAGAGAACACGTGAAACGCCGATGGGTGGCTGGGTGTGTATATGTGTATGCGCGTGCAAGCAGGCGAGCAGGATAGCAAAAAGCGTCACCAGACCGCCCAATCCACATTTTATAGGTTGATATAGCCAATCAGGGCTGTGGAGTGCCTTTCGCACCGGGTGCGCACGCAATCTGATCCTACTGCGTCCATGGTTCAAGACATTCCAATAATGAGGGCGAGGTAATTCCGCAAGGAATTTACCTGTAAATTAATCGTTTCAAAAAAAATCACAAAGGCGAACTTTATTCCACTACTTGGGGATTTTTAAACTAAATCTCTAACCATCAGAAATTGTGCTATTTTTACGCAAGATCCTGTACAAACACAAAAAGTGAGCAATTGTGTTACTTTTAGTTGACTAGAATGATTTGGACGCATAGATACCACAATGCATTTTGCAAAGTTTTTGAGCAAAAACCTAGGCAACAACAAGAATACAAAAGCATTTGACAAACTTTCGGAAGTGAGATTCAGGTTGGGGTACCAACCGTACGTTAATCTGCTCTATTATCCTTCCATTCTACTTTTCTTTACTACTGCGAACTCCCATCACCGAGTACCAATATCTTGTTAGTACAAATAATCTGGTTGAACCTGTTTACAAATCGTATGGAGAGCTCGAAAAAGACACAAATAAAAAAATTCGATTTGAGGTGCATTTTACAGCTGTGAACATAATCCGAGCCGTTTCACCACAGTCAGTTGTGAAAGTGCTTGAAAATGCCGCTTTTTATGTGCCTCAAATAAGTCCAAGGTCGTTATTTAATGATCATGCGGTTTAAAAATAAATTGCAAATAATAGAAAGCAATATCACTGTTAAGTGGTTCAGGAGAAAAAGATTAATGGCTGTCATTATGATAGCTACCAATAAAACTTATTTTAGAGGAATAAATTTAGTGTGAATTGCAGCTTCATGGCACTGGAGGAGTGCAGATGCAGGCGAGTATTGCAAAATCAGGAAAGCAATTACAGATGAAAAAAATAGCATTAAATCTAAACAGCCAAATCCGCTTATTTATTAAGTAGTTTGACAGCATTGATAGACGTGGTTGGCTTTGCAAATTAAGATTTCCGCTAAAAAAGGTCCGTTTGTGTCTTTGTTTGCGGCTTTGATCTGCCATTGCAATCACAGCTCCTGCATGGGTTCATCTGCTTTGTAGTGTCGGCACACTTCTCTGCTAGCCCAAGAAAGGTAGTTGGATCCGAAAGATGACCTCGAGCTGGCGTTGGTTGCCCTTGCTAAAGTGCACGTCACCGCCTTTGGAATGACATCCTACGGGATTTGGGGTAAAATCCTCTTCTTCGCAAAAATAAATGCTGCTTTATTGCTTTGGCAAAGACTATGGGATGGTAATGTGTTTTTTAATGAAACTACGGACATGTTAATAGAATTGGGCTACTTGTTTTTATCAACCGTAGATTTGCTAAAAATGTGTTATTTCAATCCTCGAAAATATTGCATTTTATGCAGTTCTCAGCTTTTAGTTAGTGAGGAGTCAAAATCGCATTCATCTTGGTTGAATGTATGCCAGAATACAAATAAAATGCTAAATTAAAACTTCACCTCTTGCATTTACGGACAGAATGCATGAAATAGAGCTCCGACGGGACATTAAACAACACGGCACCGTATTAATGGCCAGGGCATGTTCAGTGGCAATCTGAAATGAAAGAAAGCGGCGTTATTAAGTTGTAAAACAACAGACTTCATGTGGCCATTATTCTACGACCGACAGTAAAAATTGAGCGCATAAAATGTGCCATAATCGGCATATGTAGAGAGAGAGGGAGTGAGAGAGAGCCAGTGGGTGAGTGAGAGAGGCGACTTGTCCTGGTGGGATTTTACAATCTCGGTGGAACGCCGCTCAACGGAAGTCGGTGGGGTAAACCTTCTTCCTTTAAAATTATTTATGCATCAAGCAGGATCTGGGAAACTGAATTTGCTCCCACCTCTTCATTGTTGCATTTGTTTATATGATGAACAGCTTGTTTGGCGTTTCAATTTGCTGAACCATAAATTGATTGCACCGACTTGTCAATGAACCATCGCCTGTAGGTAGGGCGGCTATAAAGACTTAAAAACTTAAGATGAGCACTAATTCGTAAAGTATTTAATTGAAGTCAGCAGCCGTTGTGTGAGTTCTTTATGCCGTCATTAAGGTGTTTCAACTCGTGACGCATGAATTTCGTGAGTGTTTATTTAGGGAGAGAGTATGCAAGGCGTGCGTGTCCACACCGTGGCACTCATCATGAAGCGGCATTTTTCTTTGATCATCGGTCACAACCACACATACGTATATACACGGAGAGAGCGAGAGAGAGGACGAGATGCACAATAAATTACAAACCAACATCGTCGTAAATAGGGCTTATTGCTGCCCCTATTAAGGCGCATTCGCTGATTTTCTTGCTTCCACGCGTGCGGTCTGACAGCCTTCAAATTACTAGCACTTTATTCCACCCAGTACCACCCATCCTCAGCCCTATTAAGCAAGACTTGGAAAGTCATTTGTTCAAATTCTGCCATTCGTCCGAGCAACCACCGATGACGATGTTCGTAATTGTGAGAGCTCTGCTTGGATGAGATTGCTTCGACGATATTTGGAGCACGCAAAACCACATAAGGGACACTGTAATTTATTTAAAAGAAGTGGAATTTTAGTACAGACTTGGGTATTAGGTGGCGCAAATCCCAGATCTCACCTTAACTACCAAGTGGCCGATAAAAATGTGCAACAGCATTACCTGAAATGCCAGTCTTTGCAGTCGAACCTGTAATTACACAACAAATAAATCTCGTTACGTTTCAATATTTACCGATGTCAACTCGCGTCCGACGTCAATGGGGCTTCGACAAACTCCACCCAGAGTCTTACTAGAAGACCACCTGGAAGTTAAATAATTTTTAAGTTGATGCCAACTTCCAGTAAAGGCTTACAACTTTTTGCTGCAGTCGCATTAAACACGGAAATCATCCAACTGGAGAGTTAAGCATTTTCATTCACATGCCTTGGGTAAATACGACTTAAAACCAGTCAATTATTTACTTTCTCCCTTTATTGTGTGAGTTGTTGGAAGTGATGCTACTGGGTTTACCACCAAAATATCGTATTTAAATAAAGGACCTTCCTATCAAAAGAACTGATTAGGGCAGTTTTACAACTGTTTGAGCTTTTGCTTTTCAATCTTGGATTTTCCTTCACGCTTCTCCCAAGTTGCACACATGGTTTTACAGGAACCGCAAATAAGGGCAAGGAAGTTTTTTGTAGGCGCATATCTTTTGATAAGATGTTTAGTCAACGTGTATTCGGCCGTAATCGACTTTGGCTTCCCAATCACTCACTGGAAAAACGCCAACGTTAAGAAATGCACACACACACACACACACATACACACACACATACGCCTTGAACTAAAGGGATCGGCATAATCTAAATAAAAACTTTTTTGGGGGATTTCTAAGGAGAATACTTCTTGTAGAGGCTATATTAATTCTCTACAGACCTGAAATTTTGTAGTACACAATGCGCTTTCCGTGAATTTTCGATGAGGACTCCAAAATGGCATTGGCTGTGAGTGAAAGGCCTCTCGTTGCTAATAAAGCCCGTTTTGACAGCTCATTCTTAGTATCTTTGAGACATTTTTTATCTATAAACGTACTTATTCCATGAGCAAAATTTATTACCCGTGACGTAATGTGAGATGCTTGCCATAGAAGTGATCATATTGACTTCCATCAGCATAAGGCTAATGATAACCTTGATTTTATGAGACCATCACATCGGAATTTGAACCATTAATCTGAAAACTACTGATGCGAATGGGTGGGTCATTTTACGCATTAGCAATTCAAATAAAGGCAACACTTTTCCACTGAAGGATTGCTGGACTGATGGGAACGAAATTTGTGGAACCCAAAAATCTTACACATAAGTAACAATAGGACAGCTGTTTGTTTCGATGGAACAAGTAATTTAATGAAGCATCACTAAGATAAAGTGGCGAATACCGTAGCACCTTTAGATTGCATACTTTACAGGCCCTCCTGAGTGCAAAGTGATTAAGACCAGCTGTTTTCAGACTACCAGAGGGTTGCGAGTTACACCATGAAATTTGCGACAGGGCGGACGTTGTTTCTGCCGTGTTTTTCACCGTGTGCATTGATTCGTAGACTGACGCACTTTATGACACTGCTTAGACTGACACCCAGGCAAGCAGGCGTCAGGGGTTTCCTTTTTTGACTTAACGCATTTAAAATATCAAGGACTGGAATGAATGCCCAACACGGACGAGTTGCAGAATCAGCAGTAGTTTAAGTTAACTAATGCATAGCCTCGAGCGCATAAATTTTTACTGCAATTCAATTAACGCGATCTGCTTTGGGCTTGAATTTGAGAGAAAGTAGTTGAGAAACCTAAGCTTTACGCAGGTATATCAGGGAGAGGTTCCACAGCACTTCTGCCAGTCGCGTATGGGTATAATAAAAAAGTGCCTTGGTGCTTACTCCTTAGGAGCTGTTTTCGAAAAGTCGAAGTAAAACCCCACTAAACCCGATCATACATCCACACCTTGTGGTTGCGGCAACGCATAGAGGCTCTAACCATGAAGTCGTTTGATCTTGATTTTTGAGCATGTAGTTGAAATACGACTTCACTTTGCGGAGCGCTTTATTTGTAAAAAAAGGCAAAAAGAAATCAGATTTGTAGGATGGGCTTTTATACGCCAAAAGAGATCAATGGAGGCTATAAGAGGGAAAAGTGTACAAAGCGTTCAAAATATGTTTGCGAACACCTCTTGGAACTGAACCCATTAATCCTTCTTCAGTCTCATTTGAATTATTCCCTAAAGTTGCTTCAAAAAGGAGGAATTCGGAATGTGCTAAAGTCATGGGAATCGACAGGTTGATAACACAAGAAGATAACACGAGAACGGTAAAGTTGGACGTTGCCAATACTTGCACAAGAACTCGTATTTTTTTTGAGGTTTTAGGCCTTACACAGAATATTAGCTTTTTACCTGATTTTCTAGGATGATCCCCATGAAGTAATTGAGAGTTATGTGCCTGCAGAATTTGTTCAGAATTTTAAATAGTAATTATACCAAACGTATTAATAAAAGAAGCTTATGAGACCTCAGAGGGATTAAGTACCAGAAAAAGAAAATTGGAAATTTCGACATTTTTGCTTCAAACATTGGCAGATTTCCAATCAAAAGGCACTCATTACTGACAAATTGAATTTATTTTTAAAAATCAACATCTGATTTACAGTAATTTACTTAAACTGCACTAAAGCGACATCAGCCCTGAATTGTCTCTCAGTAAAATGACACGCAGTATCGCCTCCATCCCTCTTCTACCTGAGGCAACACTGAGATTATGACAACGTAGCTAGTGGAAATAGACGCACAGTCTTATCTCTACGAAGATTTTTTTTAAAATTTTGTTCTTCATTAATGGATTCCGTTTTGGGGTTAGTGTTCTTACGACTTGTGATGGACACAAGTGATGACCTACACATTTCCTACTTCCGCAGCATTTCCTAACCGGACAAAACCCCGGATCTAGCAGAATTACCAAAGATGATGAGTAAAGTTGCGGTCTGGTAACGTCTTCACTACATCTATATTCGAGGATCTGTGCGGTTTGTTCTTGGGGTGCCTTATTACAGCGCCTGCAACGCTGTAATGGCCGACGCGGAAGGCTGGTCAAGGGTAGCGCTGGGGACAACGACTTGTAAAAGGGGAGGGAGCTATGTCACACTTTGATTATTTAATAACTCTTCGTATTGGTTTAGCGGGCATTCAAGGCTCCGCCTTTATACTTCCGCTGGGTGAAATGGCCTCCGGGCCATGGCAGTAGCACTCCCAGCCCTTCCGTACGTCGGCATTGCATATTCTTCCCTTTTATTATGGCTTCTTTGGTCTTTGAGAAAGGCTCGGGGTGCTGCAGCAACACTTTTGGCACTAACACCAAATTTTTTCTGCTTATTGTTATTATTTCAAATACGACACAAATTTCTAATATTTTTACAAGGACACTTTGCCGATGAGTATACACTTACTTTAATGTAGACCTGAGGAATTATCTTTTAAAGTACTTTGATTAAATATTGGCAAGCAAACTCCAAGTTGTCATAAATCCTAAAAGAAGGATTCCAACTTATAAGTTTTGCATAACTTAAATGATTCCAAATAAATTCTCGTCAGCTTAATGCTATTGAAAAAATGATGCCAGGTCTGCTCTCCTATCACAAGGAGGCCCTTTTAGAATAAAGACGCCTAACTGAAGTGACCCTCTTATGGTTTTTTTTACCGGTCACAAAAATCAGCCAGTCTACGCTTTAGTTCGTTCACTGGGGGTAATTCTGTCACTACTGGCAGTCCTGGCACTAAAACAGCAATTTTCACCTCAACCCATCGCCCGAACATTTGCCTAACATATTTATACATGTGTCAAATGCTTTCAAAATAGTTTTGCAGGGTGAGAGTGCGGAAAATAAAGACCTTGCTCTTCTATAAAGCAAATTGACACAGATACAACTGGAGCAAATTTTACAGCTACTTATGTTTGACTCGTAGTCGGTACTTCATTTATTGGTGGGCACATTCAAAGGGTAACAATAGCTTCACTCGTGCATAAGTGGATTTATGAAGTTGAGCGATTCGATGAGTCGGTTTTCTGCTTGTCTCCTAGGGATGCAATGACTATTTGACATAAAATCTTTATCAACAAAGTGGTTGCGGCATTAATTATTCACAATGGGCCAAGTACCATTTTTAGGAAATCGGTGACGGTTTGGACCACTTTTTAAACAATCAACGAAGATCCGTGCGCTACTTACGACCCCAGCAAATCAAGACCCTTAATTTATAATCAACCTGTCAAAATAGTAAAGATGAAGTTTTTAGAAAAATGCACCTGACTGCATACGCAAATTTTGAGCTCAGACCGCTCTTAAAGTTAAAAAAAGGACTGAAAGTGACCAAGCTCTTATCAGAACATTAATCGAATGTAGTTAAGCAATATGGTTTAACAGCATATACAATAATCTAAATCCCAGTTTGGACCCCATAAGAGGTACTTTGTTTCGTTGACATTCTCGGCGAAAACTCCATTGTCGGAGGGATTCGAGGGTCGACTTGGGATGCAGTCATTGCAGCTAAATCATGCAAATTTCAGAGTTTTGTTGAAAGCCTGCACAACTTTGCCACTTAATTTTTGCGATTTGTAAGGGTGTACTACAATTTAGAAATTTGAATAAAAGCAACCAGCCTGTAATTTGCGACCTCCTCTTTGCTGAGACAAGTGAGAAGCGAGGTGCACTTCAACTGGACAGAATGCAAATTTAAAAATGTTTGGCACGTTTGGGTGCTATCATCACTAACACATTCTTTGCCTCGGAGGCTGTTGATAGCTTGCCTCTCTCACGATCAGCATTTGCACAAAAACACTGCAAGAGTCAAAGGGACTCAGTGATTGTCCAATCTTTAAATGCAATTTTGAGCATGAGCACTTAGGTTAGTTGTCGGAGTACTTAAAGGCAAATAATATCAAATCAGTCACCGGAGTGTTTCAAACGCAAAGAAACAGGAATGCACGGGGAGGTGGGAAGTAGGGCGAGAGCCAGGACCGTGTTTAATGAGGCCTTTCGGAGGGTTTATAGCAGATAGAGAGAGAGAGAGAGAGAGAGAGAGAGAGTAACCGTCGGCTTTCGGCGATTTACGACGAGTCGCTTTGTGGATTCATAAAACTACCCTGCCTGTTTGCGCGCGTGCGTGCATGTGTTGTTGATTTATGCAAAATTTCTTTGCTTACATACCTCTCCGCCCGCGAGGGCAGTCACAGGAGGACAGAAATTACGAACAGAACACCAAGGGTAAACGCCTGAGTGAGTCCACCCGATGGTCATTGAGACTGCTGATTTTAAAGGCTCCTTATCGTGGAAGTGAAGTTTCACGAAAGTATAATGATTCCCAACTCCAAGTCGGCGCCATTAGTGTTTAGATAAGTGCCGCCGCATTTGTACTTTTGCTTCTTAGGGTTTACGATTCCCTGAATTCGCCATTATGGAACGTGGTTGAAGACTAGTCGTTTCGATAGCTTTAAGATGTGCCTAAAAGGGAAATATTATATTGACGGGTTAGCAATACCATCACCCTCTCAAAAGGTTTCAAGTGTTCTGCGTTCCAAATGCTAAATGCTTCATTTAGAATTTCTTGACCTAATGACCAATCAAAATTGTACAAATCATGAAAGTAAACTATCTTAGCATTATTTGCGCACCTGTATTGCGCGAAGTCCTAAGAAGAACAATGAGTACGCAAATGAAGCAATTAAATTGTATTTCAATTTTCACTGTAAACTTTACGGAAAAAGTTTTCCATTCTTCTCCAACTCAATGCCCGAAATTGTGCTGCGACGATTTTTGTTTTCTTTTTAAGAAATTATAAGGGGACCTCATTTTTTCGACATAATATAGTGATTGTGAAAAAACTGGGGACATTTTAAGTCCATCGCAATTTTTGACGACTCTCCTGATTTCTTTATCTTATAATGAGGTGAATGGAAGGACTTCCACTCCTTTTTGGGAAATTAACATGTAATAATGACATTTCGTCTAAATTCTATTTATGTCGGTACATAAACAAAAAATGAACCATAGGAGCGGCCTTAAGAAGGCATCATTTTCTTTAACTTTCCTTATTTATGACTATTTTGAGGACCGATTGATAATTGGCTTACTGCTGTGTCAAGTCACTGCATTTCCATAGCACCTCCCGTTTCTGCGGTTATGACCGCAGCATCTCGAGAGGCGACTCTCTCTGGCGCTCTCTCGAATATCCTTTGAAGTTGCCGCCCATGAAGGCGAGAGAGGGTGCAGGCAATTAGAAACTCACCGCCACACCACCACGGCTGCCGACGCCGCTGCCGCCGTTTCCACCTACGTAGGCAACCCTCACCCCTTGCCCCGCGCACACCCACATGCAGTTCGCGAACGTCGACACCGTCTTAAGTGCTGCGCGGCACAGACGGGCGAGTCGCACGTGCGCACGCGCACGCAGGACGTGTGGACCAATTAGAGAGCGGCGCAATGTCGGACGCGTGAACGCATAATGCAAGGATAATGCTCAATCGTATTCGTCACTTGGATGACATTCTCTTTTAATGATTGTGTAGAACAGGTACCATCAACCGAGAACAGTCATCGATGCAATCTAAAATGATTTTCACTTGATGGTGGAAAGGGCAAATAAACGTCAAAATGAATGCAATGACACATTTAAGTATTCGCTGGAGCTGCTAACAGATTTAAAAAGCTATATGTCGATTGGATCTTAGGCTAATCTTTTTGGTTAACTTCATACAATTACGCTCACAGTTAGGCAGCTAAAGTAGTTTCCTGCGGTTTTCAGCATAGCTCACTGCAACAACTTACTTTAACTAGTGAAGGATGAACACGTGCTTTATGAAGCATTATAGTGGGTCATCACATTTGTGCTGTAATTTTTGCTGTGTTCTGACGCGCTTACAACTATTTTGAGCCGCTTAAGTCATGAAACTAAGTTTTATGCTTTAGGAACCGAAGTTGCAAAAGCGTAACCTTCGCGGAAGGTGTAAATAATAGAATGCACTTCCCGAAAATGGTCCTAACAATTCGGTCCTAGTGATGATTTTATCTGGAGATTGTTGCATCACGTTTTAAAGGGTCTTCTGTTCACTCTAATAATAAAAAATGCATTTACCTATCGACACATTAGGACAGTGGGAGACTAACGTGTCAAGAACAACCTTAAATACTGTTTCATTTCACAAGTGCTAAAACAATCCCTTTATAACTGCCTCAGCTGGGTAGGGAGAAGAGCCCGGTAGAAGCCATTAAGCAAGTGGGTGGCAATTAGCTTTAAAGCCTACCAGTTTGTTTCTCTCCTCACACTACGTTCGTCATAAAAGTGTGTGGTGCATTTTATATTGTTCGTTAACTGACTCACTGAAATTATGATAGCAGGGGACTGGGCATGCTTGTGATAACTTTCACACGATCTGCTCATGATCCTACACTTCCACGAAACGTACAAATCCATTCCTGTGTGCCTATGTAAATCTCAGGCTGGACACTTCACTAAAAGAGGATTAAAAAGCACGGTTGTAATCTACTTGATTCAATAGGTTGGCTTGAAAAAGACCATGACTAGTCTAATGGCATAGTTCTCTTCCCGAAGGACAGCACATAAATTCATACAACTAAACCCACCGATGAGAAGACTTAAACCTAAGTTAGGAAGGGAGATGGAACTTCTTTGAGTGGCAATCAAGGAGAGAAGGAGAAGACGGAGGCTAAGTTGAGGCATGCTACCTCTAGAGACAGAAAAATTACAAGAGGAGACCTCGAAGGCTTGTTTCCTGTTAAGAAAGACTTATGAGTGGTGAAGGTGGTTAATTGAAGGTTAAATTTATTTCCAGTAGCTATCTGTGGTTAGATAGTTTTATCAATAGTAAGGATATGAAATTATTCGTCGTTCCCGTTTATGAGAAGATTGAATTGTCCCTCAGCAGTGATTACAAACTGCCTTTTAAGTAATACAAGACGACTACCACTGTAGACTAGAGTATTTCTTGCTACCTTATTAGAAATTTTTTAGGCGAAGCAGGACAGAGCTTGGTTACTAGCGAATGCTTCGGCCTTTACAATCAAAATCTACCGAAACCCATTCTAGGTATTCGCCTAGGGGATGATTGTCCATTGTATACAAAAAAATGCTGCAGATATGAAACTTTTTAAATGAGAGAACTGCATTTATTTCATCTTACTTACTGGATGCACCTACGTGAAAAAGAATCAAATGAGTTGTATACTCTAGAAGAAAACCACTTTGTTCATGTCAATTAACCTCTTAAGTGGACTGATGACATTCATGCAAAAAATAAACCATAATAACCGCCATTCCATTGATTCGAGGGAAGGAAAACCGCCCACTACAGCAAACAAGATCAGCATTTGAGCGGCATGATTGATAATTTGATGTTGAAGCCAATAAGATCTTGCACGTCGCTTCAAAAGATGAAGAAATACTAAGTACGTTCCTTTCGACTACCAGCCATGAATCTGAGGTGTTTTGCTGGACCTGGCGATTGACACCACCGATTTTGGTCACGTTGCTCGCACACACACAAATGCTGCCTCAGGCAGTGACGCCTCATGGAGACAGGCCCACTCTTACTTTGCTTCAACAGTCGCTTTTCGTACCGAGAAGCGGTAGGTTTTTATTGTGTGATTACGTGTCACTTGTGGGGAGAGGTTTCCACGGCAGTGTATTTTGCAATGAGTCACTTCAAAATCCATTCCTCATCCCTCCTCGTCTCCTGCTTGCACTCATTCCATCAGCACTAATTGGGCGAGCTTTCGAGGAAAGGAAATTCGCCAACTCTATAACCGATTTGCAAACCCATGTCCTCCAGCATCTGTTCAGGAGAAGAAAAGTATTTTTTGTTCTGTTATACCTGACGCTTACAAATGTAACTTAGGAAGCTTTACCCGTAGAATTACAGTGGTTCATTATTATGCTTGAATAAGCTTCCCAATCCTAGTTTAAACTTGGATTTCAACATTACTGAACATGCTTATTCGTTTGAAAGTCGTCCACAAGAGGTGGGAACCAAAATGGAAACAAGGAAGATAATCCATTTTAAAAGTGTCTTGCGCCATGACTCTAAAGCAACGAATGGTTACCATACGGAGAACTAAATTTTCGACCTCGATTGCATGCGATTGAAATACAGTTCTGGAAATGCTTTGCTGACCTTTGTCTCCATGGTTCGTGTGCTTAATCACTAGAGGCACTGAGGCTGACTATCCCTCAAAACATACATACTACTTACTTTGACTTGACTCATACGCATGTGCAAAGGATCCGCCTTAGGCTGCACCAGTAGCCATTCATGCACCGAAATCGTCAGCAAAGTTAATGACACAAGCCATTGACCATAACTGCCTCGAACGGGTGGACACCAAAAAGAAACATGAAAGTAGGCATTCAAAAACGCTTGCGTAAGTGGCTTTTCAAGTGGGTGTGTATTTTATAGTCGCGCAATGCTTGACATGCAGTGCTTTATTGTGTGACCTACATCAGGGCGATTATCCAATATCGAGGCAGCACCACCACTGTCCCGCGATGTGGTTGCAAAGCGGCCTATGCCTCTCGCTCACACACACACACACGCCCCGTCCAAGCACCAACGTGCGCGTGAACATTTCACTCCATTTGCTGCAATCACTGCGCTTTGATCTACTTACTCTGCCCTTCGTGCGCTCGTGGAGACAGTAGGGGACCTCCACCACCTGAGGCCTTGTGGGAGTTTCCTTCAAACGTGGTGTTCGCCTCTTACCTGAGTCAACCTTGAGTAAACACCAAGCAGTCAGGCACTTTGTGCATTAAGAAATGTATTTCTATGCGTTCATCTACCAAAATGTTAAATGAAAAGGGGATTATATCTTCCTGTTTTAATTAAGAAGAAAGCGGAATAACATCAAATACCTCATGATTTTTATGGAAAATTGCCACGTTTATTCCTTGAAAAAATCCAATGCATGATGTAAATACCGTGGGTACTGCTGGCCTCAGTCTTTCATAGACTCTTTTCTCTTATATTGAAATATGGTGAAGTGGAGAAAAGGGGTCAGATTTCTTATCCAAAACTTGAGGAAAGTATTTGGGATTGGCAGATGGCTATCCAAGGATCCAGCCTATAATCACATATGCAATTGGATACTGAAATTTGGTGACAGATTTAAGTCCCAAGTGGTTTGGTGAATAACCCACTCTGTAAATGCATCAAAGGCTTTATGTTCAGTTTTGGAACCCACAATTCATTGAAAAGCGTGTGTGAGATGAGTGGAGGAGGACTAATGGAATTATCCCTGATAAGCACCTGCACCAAAGTCGCTCCGGATTTAAACCAAGTGGAGATTTGGTATTGAGCGTAGAGATTTAGTCAAACAAAAGTCCATATGGTTCCCATCGCGTGGATGTAAAGCAAACAGAGGAAGAAGGGGATGGAGATGTGTGGGCAGATAAATGGCGACAGCCGCTTTTGGAATCAGGGTTGACCACCTGCAAATTCCGACCCTATTTCGTGTCCACTGCCCTGTTATTTAACTCAATCCGATGTCTTGGAAGATTTCTGCTTACAACTATTCCTGACAGGGAAGGACAGGGGAATGTGTAAGTTTACGACTGTCATCAAGTGATTTTATGGCATTTGTAATGAGCATATAAACGAGGAAATGCAACGCATACCTATGTAGTGTGCGTCTGCACACCATACGAGTTGCATGCCATATGTCATGTGATTATCATTGGGGAATGCTTGGGTTTTGCAGAAATGCTTGCACCCAACTCAGGTCACTAGAGCATCCAGCATTTAATGAGAATGGGTTGATTTTAATAGTTAGCAACATGCATAACTTAGCGCTTCAAGATTGTACAACCATCATAAAAAGATGAACTTGCCCATTTTGGCGTTTAGCTAGTCGTTGCGGCATTCGGGCCGTAGTTCCGCACAGTAAAATAAATCAAAGATGCATCCGAAATTTAAACTACTTAAAAATTTAAGTAACGTTGACACACGTAAAACATTCGTCAGTTTTCTTTAGATGCTAACAAAGATGCAACTTCAGTTGGGTTTGCTAAAATGCGTCTTAAGACTCTTTTTAAATTCATTTACCCAATTACGGGAGGGACAGACACCAAATGGGATGGGAACTTAGATGGATATCCCGTAAAATTTACAATTTCTGGTAAGTTATCCAAATAGCCGTTGTGAGACTCAGAGTTCAATGCAATAAATAAGGATGCAATAAGTTGACAGATCAATTAAATTTTCACAAGGAGTTAATCCTTTCCGTGGATCAGCCAGCCTTAGAAAAATTCCAGTAACCATATAGCCTACTGCATGTCAAAGATAGGTATTCTACCCGAGGACCACGGAATAATTTACGTATATGAAAGTCTCAAACGCTGCAGAATTCCCGAAAGTTGAGAAAAATGACTTAAAATGGCCAATTTGATGTTCCAAGACTTTTTTGAGACAAAGGAAAGCCTGACACTAGCGCAGAACATGTACTTGCAACCAACAGAAGGATAGAGGCAACTGGCATGACCAAAAGGCCGACCCAGCCGGACAGCACGAAATAGGCCTTTAAGCAAACGTAGTTGAAAATCAAACAAACGAAGTGTTTCAGCCAAATTTAACAAACTAAGCAACCACAGTAGGTAAGTCAGCAATAATATAAAATATGCCACTGGAGAAGAAAAAAGTGTGTTCCACTTATGTCAACCCTAGTGCAGTCGAGACAGGGATATCTCGGTAAGCAGCATTGCCATAAAATTTATACAGACTTTTGCATAGTGTGTGTGGTTGCTGTTTGACAGAGACTAATACAGGCACAACACCTTTTTTAAGCACGGGAGACTTGTAAATGGTATTTTTATAATTTTACATAATCAACCAAGAAATCAAACCAACAACGCAACCAGTGTTTTCAAACAAAGCATGAGTGTAAGCAGGGGCCCAATGTGTTTAAAAATTTTATTTTGATTGTTGGAAAATGCATTAATACGATTGATGCCTTTAATTAATTAAAACAAGCCGAGGTCTTCAAAAGTGGCAAATCAAATCGCGTCTCTGGTTTCCGTTTTGATAAGAAATGGAATCTAGGTAATCATGTTATTCATATAGCTTCGTCTTAGATCAATACGATCAATAACCTCGCTAAAAAGGTTTGCTCGAAAAGCCCTAAAATTATCTTTAGCTACGAGATTCTGAATGTTAATCCACAATCACAGATCAATGATGTTCCAAATCCCAAATTTAACAGAGTAACTTGTTCGTAAGCATGTTATTTGACTCTAGGCCGTTGAAATTTGTAAACCATTTTGGCCTACTACCGAGCAATGTGAGGCCATCATGCATCGGATGAATATTGAGATGATAAAAGGTCTTAGCACACCTGAGGACCCGACGAACGACCTGAAAATGCTTAACACATACGTTACCAACTTACCCATGGGCAATGGTAAAGCTGATGTGCATATATTTTGCTTTACATAGAGACGGGAAGATATTTGGCTCTTGACCTAGGTGGAACGAATTACCGATTGCTTTTAGTTACCTTTCATGCGCCTAAAACTCCTCCATTAATCGAAGCAGATGTATATACTATCTCAAACGAGTTACAAACAGGCAAAGGCGACGAGGTACTTTTGCATTTTTTAATATCCTATGATTTAAAGTTATTTAACTTTATTGCTGGGACAGTGAAATCATTTTTACAAACCCGCAATCTCCTAGACGTTCCTCTTGATTTAGGATTTACCTTTTCCTTTCCCGTCAGCCAAGAAGGACTTAATAAAGGAACACTCATTCGCTGGACAAAGGGTTTTGATGTACCTGACGTGGTTGGGAAAGATATAGTTGTTATACTGAACGAAGCGATGACAGCTTTGGTAACTGCACTAAAAAATTTAAAGGTGATATAATTTAGGGATTAAAAGTAACCTGTCGGGCTCTTGTTAATGATACAGTTGGAGCATTAGCCTCCTGTGCCTTCTTGGATCCGGAGACTGCAATTGGTTTAATCGTTGGTAAAAATGTTCGACCAGATTTTTCACAAATTTTGAATTGTAGGTACTGGTACCAATGCAGCATATGTGGAGCAACTATCTGCCGCCAAGAAAATAACTGACTTGCCGAAGAGCGCACAATCAGTAGTCATCAATATAGAGTGGGGCGCGTTCGGCGAGCATGGATGTCTTGAAGAGTTCGCCACAGAATTCGACGGATTAGTTGACAATGAGTCACTAAACCCCGGCAAACAAACGTAAAGCCTACCTAACCATGCTTCTTATTTGGATAGATTCGAAAAAATGATTAGCGGAATGTATCTTGGTGAGATAGTGCGATACATATTAAAAAAGCTGGCATCAGAACGCATAATCTTTGAGGGTGTGGTTCCTGAACGTCTGGACGTCAAAGATGGGTTTCCAGCCTACTTTCTTAGTGAAGTTGATCGGTCAGTCATACTAATTGTTTAGATCAGTCTGTAGTAGCTAAGATCATCTAATTTCTTTGCCTTTTAGCGATCCGACGCACCTTTTCTACAGCACAGAATACATCCTTCGTGAGGCCTTTCGAATGACAAAGTTCACTACTGAAGACCTAAAGATAGTTCGCTATGTTTGCAGTTCTGTAGCCAATAGGGCCGCAAGTTTTGCTGCATCAGGTGAGAACAGTTAATGCTAGGGTAAAAATATTTGCATTAAAGGTTTTAAAATAAGAGAATTGAGAAGAGCTGGCTCTTTTAAACAAAAAATTCCTTAGGTCAGCGAGAGATTTAGTAAGAAATGATTACTTAGGTGTGGCATGCCTTCTTAATCGGATTGATCGACCTCGTACGACAGTCGCGGTGGATGGATCATTATTCAAATTCCATCCAACTTTTGCCCGCACAATGGTTGAAGTCATCACAAAACTCATTCCACCGCGCTGTACAGTAAGTCACTTGCGCTAAGTCGTAGAATGTGTGCCAAAAATGTTAGAAGTTACCATTAAAAATAAATTATCAAAATTTTCCTGGCAAAACGTTGAATTTTTATATAATCGCACGCGTGTAGATAGAGAGCTTGAAAAAACTAGGAAAATAGTGAAAAGGGATTCAAATAATTTGTTTTTTCCCATTCTAACATGATTTACAATACTTTAGAATTCCTGTTCGATATTATGAGACTTAGCTTCAACAGTTAAACACTATAAAATACAAATTGATCTATTTATTTCTAAGCTTCTTCGCAGTTAAAATGACTGCTAGTTTGGTAATGAAATCTTGAGTGACAATCCTTTGGAATGCACCTGATGGGCAACATTGCTCGGATCGATTAACTGGCACGACGGGTTTATAAAGTAGCTTCCAGGAAATTTGCGAACCCATCGTTACAATGTTTTGCCTAGAAGAACGCTTTAATATGGAGAAATATTGACAGTTATTTAAGATTAAGGTGATGGTATGCAGTATGAGTGAGATTGCAAAGAACAGAAAAGACACTCATAATTGTGTGCTGCTTGAAAATTTGGCCACACGCGAGTAAAAATATCATTGCTTAAAGGCAGCCTTAGGCAACACTTAACAACATTACCACAACTTTAGTTTCCCAATTATCATCTCACAACTGATAAACTTATTTTCAACTGTGTTAGTTTCGCTTGAAGCTTTCGGAAGATGGCAGCGGCAAAGGTGCAGGAGCTTTGGTTGCAGCTGTCAAACGCGCAATGGTGGAGGAATAGATATTGAAGAGTTTTTTTATGGATACCCCCTTGCATTGCTCAATCCTTTCCACTTTCATTTGGGGCTATGATGAGACGTGGAGCTGCATGCATTCATTCTCTATTGTGAATTACTTTTAAATATACATTTTATTTCAAAAATTACCACACTTGTGACTCTAGGGTTTGAACTTCATCGAATGCAAAGTATTACTTGTACCTTGGGGCTTACTTGTATTTCTTGGGGCTAAAATGCATGATGGAGGCTGCAGTAGGTGTACATACTTTTGGGGTTAAACAAAACTCCCTTAGTGTTATTATTAGGTGCACAGACAAGGTAATCTTCAACCACCAGGCTCATTTCTTCTAGGGCTTTATGGGTGCGGAAACTTATGAAGGTGCAAGTAAAACTAAGGAGGGGCGAAAGAGCATCAAAAAGAAGAGGAAGAATATCTTAATTTTTATGCAAAGCTTGAAAGGCAGAGGAACATCATTTAAAGCTCCCTCACGTTAATAAAATATTTTTGCTTATTTTAGACAGCGATGAAGAATAGAACAGTGGAATGGAAGGGAGGGGCTGCGTTTCAAAGTGCGCGAGGAAGAGATTTTGGAGGCAAGATTGACATTGCAAAAGACAGGTAATGCAACTATCTACACGCATAAACAAAGACGACTTTTGGTGCCCTCCTCGATATTCTCAATAGGCACACTTACTTACCAGTCACCACCATGGCTTACTATCACCAAAGAATCCCAAAAATATCTGAATAATACAAAAAACAACAGGCACCAGGTCATCCATGACAATGATCCAACTTTATTAAAGCAAAAATTTGATGAATTTGCTATGTAAAGCCCTCTCAGTTACAGCAACTTGAATGACTATATTGTCCTATCCAGATGGACTGGTTTTCTGACCATGCCAGTAACTACGATTCCTGTGCTTGTTGAATATGTGTGTTCTGTTTTGATGCTATTCTTTTTTTGCCTTCAAGGAAGTCCCGGGACGCTACATTGTTGGCAGCAGAAAGCTTACCCGATTTCCATCCCGATCTACACCGCTTGCGACAAACTAGTGGAGCGAAAGAAGTGCATATGCTGCCAATGGGGGAAGCTCTGACATTCCGTAACAGAAGGGCCAGGAACGCCGTCCAGCTTCGGAATCTACCTCATTCCCGCGTTCTGCACTAAAACTATTAACAACTAGGGCGAAAATAGCCATGAACCACATAGAAAAGTTCCGTTTTCTTAGATTTCCCTATCAAATCTGCTCAAAGGCACCGGTTTCCCAACGCCTCTCAATGGACACTCAGATGATCGGCAGAGCCTCTGGCTTTGAATTCAGTTTGGGAGCCGGTTAACTCATGGGTGTTTCTTCCAGCACTCATTACGTTGTGAAGGTTTGCCAAGGGGAACGCCTGGGACGAAGTTCAAAAGGATGGAGGAGCTACGTAATGCTTTCTTTGTTTGGCCGCTGGTTCCGATGGCCTAAATGGCTACGTTATCCCATCTGGCTTGGCTGGCCTCCGGGCCATGCCAGTGCACTCAATCCCTTCTGTCCTACTGTTATGCCTTCTTTTGCCTTCAAGGAAATCTTGAGATGCAACACATGTGGCAAATTCAATCGAAACACAAACACTTAAAAAAATCGACGACTTTCCATCAATAAACATCCACGTCTGTTAATGCACATTAATCACTTAATGCTTTAACGCCGGCAGGTGGTACAACTTGAAAACGCAAGATACAAGAAAACTTGTGTTTTTGGAACAAAATAAAGCCTGAAATATATATGCGGAGTTAAAAAATGCATATAACAATATGCTAAATATAAAATTTTAGCAGCATGACATTAACTTCACGCTAAAATATCAGCTATTTTACTAATGAGAACATTACTGCTAGACTTCTGTTAAATTACAACTTTACTGCAGAGAAAATGGGTAAGGAGGAGTGAGTCAACAAACATGACGTACAAAGATGAAACGCAGAAATACAAGCAGGTTGATGCATTTGTCCGATTTTCCGCAAAAGGTATCAAGTAACACGAACTTAATAAGGGAACGACAACAAGCATGCGCCAAATTAACCCTGGTAATAAGATGTTTGACTGCCGGTGTAGACTTCCGTCAACTAACTGGCTAAGTTTCCCTAGCCGCGTTGACATACACTCGAGGACATTTCAATAGCCACAAACCCCATTTCTCCAGCGTAGTGCCTTTATTCGCCCTTCCGGGAAGTCTTAGAACGCAACAGTTGAAGATAAAAATTACAAATATTCAATTATAAACTGAAGAGGACTAAGAAAAAGGACAAAAAAGTGAACTGGAAAAAAGGACAAGGAATGATATTAACTATTTTAAAATTAGCACATTCTCCATCACCTGGTCTCTCAATTCGCCTTCCCTTGCACCCACCTCATCCACCATCGACATCAACTCCGACACCCGACCTTCACCACTGTTCACTGCACTCATCAAATCCTCCAACTGCGACAGCAACCTCGTCGACACCTCCGTCATGCTTGCTTCCAACTCACGCAGACTGCATTCTCGTCTCTCCAACTCCTCCTCTTTATCAACTACTTCTCTCGTCAGCGCTTCCACACGAGCACCTTTCTCCCTCACCTCCGCACTCAGCGACTTCACGTCCGCCTCCAACTCACCCAGCCTCGACTGTGAATGTAGCAGGCAGTTTTAAGAACTCACAATTATAATACCTTGTGGACCGACCGATGGGCTATGCAATGCATAATTTATTTGATTTAATATCAATTTTGGTTACCAGACAGCCTAGCAATTCCTCCACTCAACAATCCTCACACTACCTGCTCTCAAGATCAGAAAGAAACGCAAATGTGTCCCTGGTTCTGATCCTTTAAATTAAGTTGAGGGCACTTTAATAGGGGAAATACCTGTATTATATTCGTTTCTAGAGCTTTCTGATCTCACTACACCCAAATTTGTTTCTCTAATACATTGCCAACAGCTGTCCAATTATTTTGTCAACGCATGTGCATTAAAAAACTGCTTTTTGAAAACCTTCCCTTTGTTTTTGTGAATTTCAAAATTGACAAGTGTGTTATTCCTAATACTGATACTCTGTCAAATATTAGCAAAATAATTATTAACTTTGCTAGTTTTTAATATGCTTTGTAAAATTTTTGGGAAATATTTCAGATATTTTTCGTTTTTAGTGATTAAATTTGAGCCCTTATTGTTTGATTTCATCAACATGCAAGCGTTTTCACAGAGTAACCTAAGCGCTCTGGTCATATTTTCTTAGTTGTCGGATTTGTCGCGTTGCGGGTGTAGATAGTCCTACCCTTTCCTCTATTTGCAGCTTAAATGGTGTGTTCCTCATAATGTAAAATTTTTATTATGTAGAATGATCCAAATGGCAGCGCTTCTGGGAGAAATAAACTGGTTTCTCCCAGACGTCCAGCGCGCTCATTACCGCGGTTTACTCATCGGAATAGCCCAGATGAAGGAGAACTTAGGACATTGACGAACTCGCGCGATCGTAACATCAGGGGACATTCTTTGTCGCTTTTGCATTCTAGAACAACGCCCTTTAGTGTGGACTCATGCAGACAATTATTATCTATTCGGATGAGCAGACACAGCCATCAAAATGGTCAAAGTTCCGACCCACGCTTGGAATTTTCATCACATCAAGGGCAAAGCTCTGACGAACGAATTCTGCAAACATTGTATCCAGAGGTGAGTCCCTTCAAACGGAAAAATCTCCTCCCTCCCCTCCCGACATGACTGTTAAGGTGATTTTGTTGTATTCCATCGGTAAGGAGACTGTGTTTGCGCGATTATACCATGGCCTTTACGGAACTTCCATGAATAAAAGCTAGTGGGTTTTACTTTGGGTTATTGCAGTAGTATATGTCGATATTGACTTCTCGTTTCATTTTGCTGATTACTGTTGCAATCAAAATCTTGCTAGCTAGATGCTTAAGCACTCACTTCTTTTACTTTTGATCACTTTGCGTTTGTTTACAATAGCTGGTAGCTTTTCATTAAAGGCTGGTGTTTTAATTGGGGCCCCAATTCTCGTTTTCTGTCGCAGACCAGCGGTTTGATTGAACAAGTTCGAGACATTAAACGACGTCTTTCTGAAGCAACAGCCAAACTTAGTCCTACCATCTACCCGATTGCAACGCGGGATGTCTTAACTGCAGTGAGTTTGGGACGGTACGAAGCAGCTCAACATTTCCTATCTTCGACCCAGTCAGTTTCAAACAATGGAGCTAAATGCATTCATAGTCAATGTCATTGCTGTGCCGGAGTTCTCAGCTTCTTGGCATATCTCATTTCGACGAATTCCTATTTCGAACAACCCCGATGGAGTGAACTAAGGAAAATATTGCACGACCAGCGTCCTGCTGAACCCAGCTTTTGCTGTCCCGACGTTGAGAATGCCCTCAAGGAACTAGTTTCAGTCTCTTGCGAATTGGCGGTCTCAACAGTCCCATTGGACGAGATGCAGGAGATGGAGCGGCGTTTACAAGCCGTTGATGCAGAAGTGGTGCATCTGCAAAATCAGATGCAAAATCTGCAGAAGTTGCTAGATGATGTTCACAGTGAGTCCAATTGGCGTCAGAGCGCTGTCTCGGAGGAGTTAACTGCGAATAGTATGAAAACTTCATCTATTGTTGCTTGGCTAGACCTAGCGACCTCATGTCCTACCTCTGATACTGAGTCTGAGCTCAGGCGTCAGACTAATAACTCATCCAGGCAGGCTAATGAGCAGGAATTGGATCTAAGAGCGAAAATTACTGCTCTCATCGCTGACAAGGAGGTAGAATTAGCTGAACTACGACGTGGCGCCGTTAAGTGGGCCTCAAAGCATACACTCATTCGTAATAAGCAGGCAGAAATCAAGGAGCTAACTGGTGTTCTTTCAAATGAACTTGCACAGATTCCCGACATCTCTGAAGCTGACACTTTAATTGGTTTGCCTAAACTTCATATTCCCAGCAGTAAAGATCTAATTGGCCACATTCAGTCTCTTCGTAATGACCTAGCAGTCTTTTTCCAGTCTTTCGAACAAGCAGATGCTCAGCGACTCCTGCCCAGCTTAACATCTCTTTCGGATACCCTCGCGGGAACATTTGCTCATATTCGACCTTTTACAGAGTCAGCTGAGAAGCCAACTAATTTCACTAACCTAGACGATGCAGCTGGAAAAATGGCTGCACAAATGGATTACCTACGTTATCAGCAGCTAGAAGTCGGTTGCGCAGATTATGGTCTGAATGAATCCCTAACAGTACGAGTAAGGCAGCCGACGAAAGCCACAAGGTCAGGTGACGAAGACATTCAAGTAATCGACGAATTCGTTTCTTCACCGCTTCCTACCACAATATCGCGTCACACGCCCCCAAAGCAGGCTTTGAGTAGTCAAGATCAGAAGATCGGTCAGTGGGGTGATGAGATTAGGGATGAGAATTCCGAGGTTGAACACCTGAAACTAGTCGTGACTTCTTTGAAGCAGGAGGTGAATAACAACAAAGAAGCCCTTCAACTTCTTTGTGAATCCAGACTCGCCTTGTTGGAACGAGTGGGTGCTTTAACTGGCGGTGATGAGTGTGGGGATAGTTTCGCCGATTTTGTGTCGAAGCTCCGTCAAATCAACAGTCCTGATGAGCATTTAAAGACCTTGAATACGTGCGATGATCTTCTCACACAGCGTCTAATGGATTGGTCGCGTAAGTGTCAAGAGGGCGGCAAAAGTGCTCTGAAACAGAAGGAAGTAGAAATGAAACACCTGTTAGCTAGACTTGAGGAGGAAGAAGAGCTTCTTAAGATCCATTCAGATGAGGCCGATGAATTGCATGCTCAAATGAAACTACTAAAGCAGCCCCTTTCGTCTGATTCTTATGATGCTAAGGAGGAATGGACTGAATCAGTACCACTTCTTCAGGAATTTGAAGAGTCGATTCATCTTACTCAAGCGATCCCACTTCGGAATACACTATCTGCCGATTTGGATGAATTCCAACCATTCAAAGGTGTTGTTGGAGGGGTGAGGCAGACCTCTCATGAAGCTCGTCTTCAATCCAAAATAGATGATCAGGTTGCCGCAATTTCTCGGCTTGAAGCTCGTTTGTGTGAGCAAAATGAGACGTTCAGGGCAAAACTGGCGGAAGCTGATGAAAAAACTAGCCAATTCAACACCATTCAATGTGCCTACGAAAGGGACGTTCAACAGCTTAGTGCTGTGCTTCGCCAAAAGATCAGGGAAGTCTCTCAGCTTCAGCAAATGCTCTCTTCAAAAAAACAGGAAATTTCAGGTCTAACAGGTAAAATAAGAATGTTCAAGAGTGAGAGTGAGCTTTTGCAGGAGGAGCTAAAGTTTGCACAGGAGGAGTCGGTGATGAGAAGTCTCGAGGTGGAGAATCTTCAGGGGGCATTAAATGAGAAAACGGATGAATTAAGTGCCATTCGGGAGGTTATGACGGACCATGAAACACAAATGCGAAATCTGCATTTTGTGCTCAATAACAAAGATGTCGATTTAAGAGAGAGAGATCGACAGATTGAGGCACTTCTGAATAAGCTGGCTGTAAGCAAAGCGGATTTTGAGGCGGTGCGAAAGGATTTTGACCAGCTTAACACCACCTTTGACCGTCTTTGGAAGAGCACGCTTTTGATGCACGATTGCGCTGATAGTAGTGGAAATTTACCAGCAGTCAAGCATGAACCAATGCTTGTGCTCAAATCTTCTTCAGCGGTTGATCAATTCTTGAGCCTCTTATCATCCAAGGAGTCCGAGACAGTGATTTGTGATGTGCAGGCTAGCGTTAAGGCATACAAGGCTTTTCAAGAAAAAGCGAAGGAACAGAGACATGAGCAAAATGCGTTGCCAACCATTATTAGAGATGATCCAGATCTACCCTGGAATCCTTGTTGTGTGACTGCCGTTTCCGCCATTTCAGCTATCACAGGTGACGCCAAAGTATTCAATTTAATCCGAGATCTGGCCTATTCAGAATCGTGTCGGGTTCGTTTGACAAATCGATTGTCAAATGTAGAGTCCCAGAAGGATCAATTAAAGGGGATGTTGTCAGCTCTGCAGGCTGAGGTTGAAAGTAATCATGTCCAATTGGCCGAAAGAAATCGGCAGCTCATTCTTCTTGGTATCGACCCAAATGATACCACAGTTTCACTGCCTGTGAGCAAGACATCAACATCAAATAACAGCGCAACAGTTTGCTATGTTAACACAGAAGATAATGTTGAACCTGAAGCTGTTTTTTCTATAACGCAGCCTGTGTTACAGACCGCTAATGACACCGCTTCCTTAAAAAAGCGTGTTGAGGAGCTGGAGTCAGAAAATGTAGAAAAGGCTAAAATTATAGAACAACTGAAGAAGTTGTGCAAAGAATCCAAGGAAATGACCGCCAGCATAAGAAATCACTCCAAAGAGATTCAGCAATCAGCGATTTATAATAAAAATATAGACAATAAAAATGCAAACAAATATGAAGAAGGCTATCCGAAAGGGACACATGAAGCAATTAAAAGGGAAATAGGACCGTCTAAAGATAAGCAAAATACAAACGAAGAAAATAGGTGGCTACTTATGCAAATAGAACAAATGGAAGAGGAAATGATTGAAAATCAGGCTGAAAAAAGTCGACTACAGCTACAGTTACATAAACTACGGGAAAAACTAGCAAAATTAGAAACAAGTATTGACAACGCGAAAAGAGAAAGCGTGACAAATTCCCAAGGGAAGAAAATATCACACGTAAAAAAAGGAAATTCAATGTGAAGAGCAAAAGGAAAAAAGGGAGAAAAAACATTCCAACAAAACACATGGAAAAAGAAGAAGAAGAATTCAAACAGGAGTATGGTAAAGCAGATATGCAGTCGAAGGTGGAGGAGCTGCAGAGTGAGTTGGATGGAGAGCGGGCGAAGGTGAGTAAGTTGGCGGAGGATCTGGCCGCAAGGGAGGCGGAGAAAGACGCCTTGTCGAGGAGTTGTGAGGAGATGACTGGAGAACTGGAAAAGAAGGAGAGTGAGCGAAAGTTGTTGGAGGAGAGGATGAAGGAGGTGGTTGGCGCAAGATCGGAAGAGGTGGAAGTGGCAGCGGTGGAGATGGAGGGATTGCGTCAGCGGGTGCATGATCTGGAGGAGGAGAAGTCGCGTAAGACGGAGGAGTGTGAGAGGTTGTTGAGAGATGTGGAGGTGTTGAGAGACGAGCTGAATGAGGCCAAGGCGCGTGAGACGGCTGCGACGTCGGCGTCGATGTTGCCAGTGGTGGAGCCGAGTGTGGTTGAGGCGGTGAAGGCGGAGCCGTTGTTGTCGTCAGTGCCGCCAGTGTTGATGGAGGAGGCGCCTGTGGTGGTGGATGTCTGTCACGGGTATGTAGAGGAGAAGTCAGCACCGGCTGTTGACGAAGGTTTGTTGGTAGCGCGTTTGTCTGCTTTGGCGGAACAGGTGTCGACTACCTCTAGCCTGCAGGCTGAGGTGCGCAATTCGTGGCTGGTGTTGATGGAGCAGGCGGAGTCGGGTGTTGCGAGTCTGGTGAGAGATCAGGTGGAATTGAAGGCGAGGCTGGGTGAGTTGGAGGCGGACGTGAAGTCGCTGAGTGCGGAGGTGAGGGAGAAAGGTGCTCGTGTGGAAGCGCTGACGAGAGAAGTAGTTGATAAAGAGGAGGAGTTGGAGAGACGAGAATGCAGTCTGCGTGAGTTGGAAGCAAGCATGACGGAGGTGTCGACGAGGTTGCTGTCGCAGTTGGAGGATTTGATGAGTGCAGTGAACAGTGGTGAAGGTCGGGTGTCGGAGTTGATGTCGATGGTGGATGAGGTGGGTGCAAGGGAAGGCGAATTGAGAGACCAGGTGATGGAGAAGGTGTCGCGTGAAAGGCAGCTGCAGAGTGAGTTGGATGGAGAGCGGGCGAAGGTGAGTAAGTTGGCGGAGGATCTGGCCGCAAGGGAGGCGGAGAAAGACGCCTTGTCGAGGAGTTGTGAGGAGATGACTGGAGAACTGGAAAAGAAGGAGAGTGAGCGAAAGTTGTTGGAGGAGAGGATGAAGGAGGTGGTTGGCGCAAGATCGGAAGAGGTGGAAGTGGCAGCGGTGGAGATGGAGGGATTGCGTCAGCGGGTGCATGATCTGGAGGAGGAGAAGTCGCGTAAGACGGAGGAGTGTGAGAGGTTGTTGAGAGATGTGGAGGTGTTGAGAGACGAGCTGAATGAGGCCAAGGCGCGTGAGACGGCTGCGACGTCGGCGTCGATGTTGCCAGTGATGGAGCCGAGTGTGGTTGAGGCGGTGAAGGCGGAGCCGTTGTTGTCGTCAGTGCCGCCAGTGTTGATGGAGGAGGCGCCTGTGGTGGTGGATGTCTGTCACGGGTATGTAGAGGAGAAGTCAGCACCGGCTGTTGACGAAGGTTTGTTGGTAGCGCGTTTGTCTGCTTTGGCGGAACAGGTGTCGACTACCTCTAGCCTGCAGGCTGAGGTGCGCAATTCGTGGCTGGTGTTGATGGAGCAGGCGGAGTCGGGTGTTGCGAGTCTGGTGAGAGATCAGGTGGAATTGAAGGCGAGGCTGGGTGAGTTGGAGGCGGACGTGAAGTCGCTGAGTGCGGAGGTGAGGAGAAAGGTGCTCGTGTGGAAGCGCTGACGAGAGAAGTAGTTGATAAAGAGGAGGAGTTGGAGAGACGAGAATGCAGTCTGCGTGAGTTGGAAGCAAGCATGACGGAGGTGTCGACGAGGTTGCTGTCGCAGTTGGAGGATTTGATGAGTGCAGTGAACAGTGGTGAAGGTCGGGTGTCGGAGTTGATGTCGATGGTGGATGAGGTGGGTGCAAGGGAAGGCGAATTGAGAGACCAGGTGATGGAGAAGGTGTCGCGTGAAAGGCAGCTGCAGAGTGAGTTGGATGGAGAGCGGGCGAAGGTGAGTAAGTTGGCGGAGGATCTGGCCGCAAGGGAGGCGGAGAAAGACGCCTTGTCGAGGAGTTGTGAGGAGATGACTGGAGAACTGGAAAAGAAGGAGAGTGAGCGAAAGTTGTTGGAGGAGAGGATGAAGGAGGTGGTTGGCGCAAGATCGGAAGAGGTGGAAGTGGCAGCGGTGGAGATGGAGGGATTGCGTCAGCGGGTGCATGATCTGGAGGAGGAGAAGTCGCGTAAGACGGAGGAGTGTGAGAGGTTGTTGAGAGATGTGGAGGTGTTGAGAGACGAGCTGAATGAGGCCAAGGCGCGTGAGACGGCTGCGACGTCGGCGTCGATGTTGCCAGTGGTGGAGCCGAGTGTGGTTGAGGCGGTGAAGGCGGAGCCGTTGTTGTCGTCAGTGCCGCCAGTGTTGATGGAGGAGGCGCCTGTGGTGGTGGATGTCTGTCACGGGTATGTAGAGGAGAAGTCAGCACCGGCTGTTGACGAAGGTTTGTTGGTAGCGCGTTTGTCTGCTTTGGCGGAACAGGTGTCGACTACCTCTAGCCTGCAGGCTGAGGTGCGCAATTCGTGGCTGGTGTTGATGGAGCAGGCGGAGTCGGGTGTTGCGAGTCTGGTGAGAGATCAGGTGGAATTGAAGGCGAGGCTGGGTGAGTTGGAGGCGGACGTGAAGTCGCTGAGTGCGGAGGTGAGGGAGAAAGGTGCTCGTGTGGAAGCGCTGACGAGAGAAGTAGTTGATAAAGAGGAGGAGTTGGAGAGACGAGAATGCAGTCTGCGTGAGTTGGAAGCAAGCATGACGGAGGTGTCGACGAGGTTGCTGTCGCAGTTGGAGGATTTGATGAGTGCAGTGAACAGTGGTGAAGGTCGGGTGTCGGAGTTGATGTCGATGGTGGATGAGGTGGGTGCAAGGGAAGGCGAATCGAGAGACCAGGTGATGGAGAAGGTGTCGCGTGAAAGGCAGCTGCAGAGTGAGTTGGATGGAGAGCGGGCGAAGGTGAGTAAGTTGGCGGAGGATCTGGCCGCAAGGGAGGCGGAGAAAGACGCCTTGTCGAGGAGTTGTGAGGAGATGACTGGAGAACTGGAAAAGAAGGAGAGTGAGCGAAAGTTGTTGGAGGAGAGGATGAAGGAGGTGGTTGGCGCAAGATCGGAAGAGGTGGAAGTGGCAGCGGTGGAGATGGAGGGATTGCGTCAGCGGGTGCATGATCTGGAGGAGGAGAAGTCGCGTAAGACGGAGGAGTGTGAGAGGTTGTTGAGAGATGTGGAGGTGTTGAGAGACGAGCTGAATGAGGCCAAGGCGCGTGAGACGGCTGCGACGTCGGCGTCGATGTTGCCAGTGATGGAGCCGAGTGTGGTTGAGGCGGTGAAGGCGGAGCCGTTGTTGTCGTCAGTGCCGCCAGTGTTGATGGAGGAGGCGCCTGTGGTGGTGGATGTCTGTCACGGGTATGTAGAGGAGAAGTCAGCACCGGCTGTTGACGAAGGTTTGTTGGTAGCGCGTTTGTCTGCTTTGGCGGAACAGGTGTCGACTACCTCTAGCCTGCAGGCTGAGGTGCGCAATTCGTGGCTGGTGTTGATGGAGCAGGCGGAGTCGGGTGTTGCGAGTCTGGTGAGAGATCAGGTGGAATTGAAGGCGAGGCTGGGTGAGTTGGAGGCGGACGTGAAGTCGCTGAGTGCGGAGGTGAGGAGAAAGGTGCTCGTGTGGAAGCGCTGACGAGAGAAGTAGTTGATAAAGAGGAGGAGTTGGAGAGACGAGAATGCAGTCTGCGTGAGTTGGAAGCAAGCATGACGGAGGTGTCGACGAGGTTGCTGTCGCAGTTGGAGGATTTGATGAGTGCAGTGAACAGTGGTGAAGGTCGGGTGTCGGAGTTGATGTCGATGGTGGATGAGGTGGGTGCAAGGGAAGGCGAATTGAGAGACCAGGTGATGGAGAAGGTGTCGCGTGAAAGGCAGCTGCAGAGTGAGTTGGATGGAGAGCGGGCGAAGGTGAGTAAGTTGGCGGAGGATCTGGCCGCAAGGGAGGCGGAGAAAGACGCCTTGTCGAGGAGTTGTGAGGAGATGACTGGAGAACTGGAAAAGAAGGAGAGTGAGCGAAAGTTGTTGGAGGAGAGGATGAAGGAGGTGGTTGGCGCAAGATCGGAAGAGGTGGAAGTGGCAGCGGTGGAGATGGAGGGATTGCGTCAGCGGGTGCATGATCTGGAGGAGGAGAAGTCGCGTAAGACGGAGGAGTGTGAGAGGTTGTTGAGAGATGTGGAGGTGTTGAGAGACGAGCTGAATGAGGCCAAGGCGCGTGAGACGGCTGCGACGTCGGCGTCGATGTTGCCAGTGGTGGAGCCGAGTGTGGTTGAGGCGGTGAAGGCGGAGCCGTTGTTGTCGTCAGTGCCGCCAGTGTTGATGGAGGAGGCGCCTGTGGTGGTGGATGTCTGTCACGGGTATGTAGAGGAGAAGTCAGCACCGGCTGTTGACGAAGGTTTGTTGGTAGCGCGTTTGTCTGCTTTGGCGGAACAGGTGTCGACTACCTCTAGCCTGCAGGCTGAGGTGCGCAATTCGTGGCTGGTGTTGATGGAGCAGGCGGAGTCGGGTGTTGCGAGTCTGGTGAGAGATCAGGTGGAATTGAAGGCGAGGCTGGGTGAGTTGGAGGCGGACGTGAAGTCGCTGAGTGCGGAGGTGAGGGAGAAAGGTGCTCGTGTGGAAGCGCTGACGAGAGAAGTAGTTGATAAAGAGGAGGAGTTGGAGAGACGAGAATGCAGTCTGCGTGAGTTGGAAGCAAGCATGACGGAGGTGTCGACGAGGTTGCTGTCGCAGTTGGAGGATTTGATGAGTGCAGTGAACAGTGGTGAAGGTCGGGTGTCGGAGTTGATGTCGATGGTGGATGAGGTGGGTGCAAGGGAAGGCGAATCGAGAGACCAGGTGATGGAGAAGGTGTCGCGTGAAAGGCAGCTGCAGAGTGAGTTGGATGGAGAGCGGGCGAAGGTGAGTAAGTTGGCGGAGGATCTGGCCGCAAGGGAGGCGGAGAAAGACGCCTTGTCGAGGAGTTGTGAGGAGATGACTGGAGAACTGGAAAAGAAGGAGAGTGAGCGAAAGTTGTTGGAGGAGAGGATGAAGGAGGTGGTTGGCGCAAGATCGGAAGAGGTGGAAGTGGCAGCGGTGGAGATGGAGGGATTGCGTCAGCGGGTGCATGATCTGGAGGAGGAGAAGTCGCGTAAGACGGAGGAGTGTGAGAGGTTGTTGAGAGATGTGGAGGTGTTGAGAGACGAGCTGAATGAGGCCAAGGCGCGTGAGACGGCTGCGACGTCGGCGTCGATGTTGCCAGTGGTGGAGCCGAGTGTGGTTGAGGCGGTGAAGGCGGAGCCGTTGTTGTCGTCAGTGCCGCCAGTGTTGATGGAGGAGGCGCCTGTGGTGGTGGATGTCTGTCACGGGTATGTAGAGGAGAAGTCAGCACCGGCTGTTGACGAAGGTTTGTTGGTAGCGCGTTTGTCTGCTTTGGCGGAACAGGTGTCGACTACCTCTAGCCTGCAGGCTGAGGTGCGCAATTCGTGGCTGGTGTTGATGGAGCAGGCGGAGTCGGGTGTTGCGAGTCTGGTGAGAGATCAGGTGGAATTGAAGGCGAGGCTGGGTGAGTTGGAGGCGGACGTGAAGTCGCTGAGTGCGGAGGTGAGGGAGAAAGGTGCTCGTGTGGAAGCGCTGACGAGAGAAGTAGTTGATAAAGAGGAGGAGTTGGAGAGACGAGAATGCAGTCTGCGTGAGTTGGAAGCAAGCATGACGGAGGTGTCGACGAGGTTGCTGTCGCAGTTGGAGGATTTGATGAGTGCAGTGAACAGTGGTGAAGGTCGGGTGTCGGAGTTGATGTCGATGGTGGATGAGGTGGGTGCAAGGGAAGGCGAATTGAGAGACCAGGTGATGGAGAAGGTGTCGCGTGAAAGGCAGCTGCAGAGTGAGTTGGATGGAGAGCGGGCGAAGGTGAGTAAGTTGGCGGAGGATCTGGCCGCAAGGGAGGCGGAGAAAGACGCCTTGTCGAGGAGTTGTGAGGAGATGACTGGAGAACTGGAAAAGAAGGAGAGTGAGCGAAAGTTGTTGGAGGAGAGGATGAAGGAGGTGGTTGGCGCAAGATCGGAAGAGGTGGAAGTGGCAGCGGTGGAGATGGAGGGATTGCGTCAGCGGGTGCATGATCTGGAGGAGGAGAAGTCGCGTAAGACGGAGGAGTGTGAGAGGTTGTTGAGAGATGTGGAGGTGTTGAGAGACGAGCTGAATGAGGCCAAGGCGCGTGAGACGGCTGCGACGTCGGCGTCGATGTTGCCAGTGGTGGAGCCGAGTGTGGTTGAGGCGGTGAAGGCGGAGCCGTTGTTGTCGTCAGTGCCGCCAGTGTTGATGGAGGAGGCGCCTGTGGTGGTGGATGTCTGTCACGGGTATGTAGAGGAGAAGTCAGCACCGGCTGTTGACGAAGGTTTGTTGGTAGCGCGTTTGTCTGCTTTGGCGGAACAGGTGTCGACTACCTCTAGCCTGCAGGCTGAGGTGCGCAATTCGTGGCTGGTGTTGATGGAGCAGGCGGAGTCGGGTGTTGCGAGTCTGGTGAGAGATCAGGTGGAATTGAAGGCGAGGCTGGGTGAGTTGGAGGCGGACGTGAAGTCGCTGAGTGCGGAGGTGAGGGAGAAAGGTGCTCGTGTGGAAGCGCTGACGAGAGAAGTAGTTGATAAAGAGGAGGAGTTGGAGAGACGAGAATGCAGTCTGCGTGAGTTGGAAGCAAGCATGACGGAGGTGTCGACGAGGTTGCTGTCGCAGTTGGAGGATTTGATGAGTGCAGTGAACAGTGGTGAAGGTCGGGTGTCGGAGTTGATGTCGATGGTGGATGAGGTGGGTGCAAGGGAAGGCGAATTGAGAGACCAGGTGATGGAGAAGGTGTCGCGTGAAAGGCAGCTGCAGAGTGAGTTGGATGGAGAGCGGGCGAAGGTGAGTAAGTTGGCGGAGGATCTGGCCGCAAGGGAGGCGGAGAAAGACGCCTTGTCGAGGAGTTGTGAGGAGATGACTGGAGAACTGGAAAAGAAGGAGAGTGAGCGAAAGTTGTTGGAGGAGAGGATGAAGGAGGTGGTTGGCGCAAGATCGGAAGAGGTGGAAGTGGCAGCGGTGGAGATGGAGGGATTGCGTCAGCGGGTGCATGATCTGGAGGAGGAGAAGTCGCGTAAGACGGAGGAGTGTGAGAGGTTGTTGAGAGATGTGGAGGTGTTGAGAGACGAGCTGAATGAGGCCAAGGCGCGTGAGACGGCTGCGACGTCGGCGTCGATGTTGCCAGTGGTGGAGCCGAGTGTGGTTGAGGCGGTGAAGGCGGAGCCGTTGTTGTCGTCAGTGCCGCCAGTGTTGATGGAGGAGGCGCCTGTGGTGGTGGATGTCTGTCACGGGTATGTAGAGGAGAAGTCAGCACCGGCTGTTGACGAAGGTTTGTTGGTAGCGCGTTTGTCTGCTTTGGCGGAACAGGTGTCGACTACCTCTAGCCTGCAGGCTGAGGTGCGCAATTCGTGGCTGGTGTTGATGGAGCAGGCGGAGTCGGGTGTTGCGAGTCTGGTGAGAGATCAGGTGGAATTGAAGGCGAGGCTGGGTGAGTTGGAGGCGGACGTGAAGTCGCTGAGTGCGGAGGTGAGGGAGAAAGGTGCTCGTGTGGAAGCGCTGACGAGAGAAGTAGTTGATAAAGAGGAGGAGTTGGAGAGACGAGAATGCAGTCTGCGTGAGTTGGAAGCAAGCATGACGGAGGTGTCGACGAGGTTGCTGTCGCAGTTGGAGGATTTGATGAGTGCAGTGAACAGTGGTGAAGGTCGGGTGTCGGAGTTGATGTCGATGGTGGATGAGGTGGGTGCAAGGGAAGGCGAATTGAGAGACCAGGTGATGGAGAAGGTGTCGCGTGAAAGGCAGCTGCAGAGTGAGTTGGATGGAGAGCGGGCGAAGGTGAGTAAGTTGGCGGAGGATCTGGCCGCAAGGGAGGCGGAGAAAGACGCCTTGTCGAGGAGTTGTGAGGAGATGACTGGAGAACTGGAAAAGAAGGAGAGTGAGCGAAAGTTGTTGGAGGAGAGGATGAAGGAGGTGGTTGGCGCAAGATCGGAAGAGGTGGAAGTGGCAGCGGTGGAGATGGAGGGATTGCGTCAGCGGGTGCATGATCTGGAGGAGGAGAAGTCGCGTAAGACGGAGGAGTGTGAGAGGTTGTTGAGAGATGTGGAGGTGTTGAGAGACGAGCTGAATGAGGCCAAGGCGCGTGAGACGGCTGCGACGTCGGCGTCGATGTTGCCAGTGGTGGAGCCGAGTGTGGTTGAGGCGGTGAAGGCGGAGCCGTTGTTGTCGTCAGTGCCGCCAGTGTTGATGGAGGAGGCGCCTGTGGTGGTGGATGTCTGTCACGGGTATGTAGAGGAGAAGTCAGCACCGGCTGTTGACGAAGGTTTGTTGGTAGCGCGTTTGTCTGCTTTGGCGGAACAGGTGTCGACTACCTCTAGCCTGCAGGCTGAGGTGCGCAATTCGTGGCTGGTGTTGATGGAGCAGGCGGAGTCGGGTGTTGCGAGTCTGGTGAGAGATCAGGTGGAATTGAAGGCGAGGCTGGGTGAGTTGGAGGCGGACGTGAAGTCGCTGAGTGCGGAGGTGAGGGAGAAAGGTGCTCGTGTGGAAGCGCTGACGAGAGAAGTAGTTGATAAAGAGGAGGAGTTGGAGAGACGAGAATGCAGTCTGCGTGAGTTGGAAGCAAGCATGACGGAGGTGTCGACGAGGTTGCTGTCGCAGTTGGAGGATTTGATGAGTGCAGTGAACAGTGGTGAAGGTCGGGTGTCGGAGTTGATGTCGATGGTGGATGAGGTGGGTGCAAGGGAAGGCGAATTGAGAGACCAGGTGATGGAGAAGGTGTCGCGTGAAAGGCAGCTGCAGAGTGAGTTGGATGGAGAGCGGGCGAAGGTGAGTAAGTTGGCGGAGGATCTGGCCGCAAGGGAGGCGGAGAAAGACGCCTTGTCGAGGAGTTGTGAGGAGATGACTGGAGAACTGGAAAAGAAGGAGAGTGAGCGAAAGTTGTTGGAGGAGAGGATGAAGGAGGTGGTTGGCGCAAGATCGGAAGAGGTGGAAGTGGCAGCGGTGGAGATGGAGGGATTGCGTCAGCGGGTGCATGATCTGGAGGAGGAGAAGTCGCGTAAGACGGAGGAGTGTGAGAGGTTGTTGAGAGATGTGGAGGTGTTGAGAGACGAGCTGAATGAGGCCAAGGCGCGTGAGACGGCTGCGACGTCGGCGTCGATGTTGCCAGTGGTGGAGCCGAGTGTGGTTGAGGCGGTGAAGGCGGAGCCGTTGTTGTCGTCAGTGCCGCCAGTGTTGATGGAGGAGGCGCCTGTGGTGGTGGATGTCTGTCACGGGTATGTAGAGGAGAAGTCAGCACCGGCTGTTGACGAAGGTTTGTTGGTAGCGCGTTTGTCTGCTTTGGCGGAACAGGTGTCGACTACCTCTAGCCTGCAGGCTGAGGTGCGCAATTCGTGGCTGGTGTTGATGGAGCAGGCGGAGTCGGGTGTTGCGAGTCTGGTGAGAGATCAGGTGGAATTGAAGGCGAGGCTGGGTGAGTTGGAGGCGGACGTGAAGTCGCTGAGTGCGGAGGTGAGGGAGAAAGGTGCTCGTGTGGAAGCGCTGACGAGAGAAGTAGTTGATAAAGAGGAGGAGTTGGAGAGACGAGAATGCAGTCTGCGTGAGTTGGAAGCAAGCATGACGGAGGTGTCGACGAGGTTGCTGTCGCAGTTGGAGGATTTGATGAGTGCAGTGAACAGTGGTGAAGGTCGGGTGTCGGAGTTGATGTCGATGGTGGATGAGGTGGGTGCAAGGGAAGGCGAATTGAGAGACCAGGTGATGGAGAAGGTGTCGCGTGAAAGGCAGCTGCAGAGTGAGTTGGATGGAGAGCGGGCGAAGGTGAGTAAGTTGGCGGAGGATCTGGCCGCAAGGGAGGCGGAGAAAGACGCCTTGTCGAGGAGTTGTGAGGAGATGACTGGAGAACTGGAAAAGAAGGAGAGTGAGCGAAAGTTGTTGGAGGAGAGGATGAAGGAGGTGGTTGGCGCAAGATCGGAAGAGGTGGAAGTGGCAGCGGTGGAGATGGAGGGATTGCGTCAGCGGGTGCATGATCTGGAGGAGGAGAAGTCGCGTAAGACGGAGGAGTGTGAGAGGTTGTTGAGAGATGTGGAGGTGTTGAGAGACGAGCTGAATGAGGCCAAGGCGCGTGAGACGGCTGCGACGTCGGCGTCGATGTTGCCAGTGGTGGAGCCGAGTGTGGTTGAGGCGGTGAAGGCGGAGCCGTTGTTGTCGTCAGTGCCGCCAGTGTTGATGGAGGAGGCGCCTGTGGTGGTGGATGTCTGTCACGGGTATGTAGAGGAGAAGTCAGCACCGGCTGTTGACGAAGGTTTGTTGGTAGCGCGTTTGTCTGCTTTGGCGGAACAGGTGTCGACTACCTCTAGCCTGCAGGCTGAGGTGCGCAATTCGTGGCTGGTGTTGATGGAGCAGGCGGAGTCGGGTGTTGCGAGTCTGGTGAGAGATCAGGTGGAATTGAAGGCGAGGCTGGGTGAGTTGGAGGCGGACGTGAAGTCGCTGAGTGCGGAGGTGAGGGAGAAAGGTGCTCGTGTGGAAGCGCTGACGAGAGAAGTAGTTGATAAAGAGGAGGAGTTGGAGAGACGAGAATGCAGTCTGCGTGAGTTGGAAGCAAGCATGACGGAGGTGTCGACGAGGTTGCTGTCGCAGTTGGAGGATTTGATGAGTGCAGTGAACAGTGGTGAAGGTCGGGTGTCGGAGTTGATGTCGATGGTGGATGAGGTGGGTGCAAGGGAAGGCGAATTGAGAGACCAGGTGATGGAGAAGGTGTCGCGTGAAAGGCAGCTGCAGAGTGAGTTGGATGGAGAGCGGGCGAAGGTGAGTAAGTTGGCGGAGGATCTGGCCGCAAGGGAGGCGGAGAAAGACGCCTTGTCGAGGAGTTGTGAGGAGATGACTGGAGAACTGGAAAAGAAGGAGAGTGAGCGAAAGTTGTTGGAGGAGAGGATGAAGGAGGTGGTTGGCGCAAGATCGGAAGAGGTGGAAGTGGCAGCGGTGGAGATGGAGGGATTGCGTCAGCGGGTGCATGATCTGGAGGAGGAGAAGTCGCGTAAGACGGAGGAGTGTGAGAGGTTGTTGAGAGATGTGGAGGTGTTGAGAGACGAGCTGAATGAGGCCAAGGCGCGTGAGACGGCTGCGACGTCGGCGTCGATGTTGCCAGTGGTGGAGCCGAGTGTGGTTGAGGCGGTGAAGGCGGAGCCGTTGTTGTCGTCAGTGCCGCCAGTGTTGATGGAGGAGGCGCCTGTGGTGGTGGATGTCTGTCACGGGTATGTAGAGGAGAAGTCAGCACCGGCTGTTGACGAAGGTTTGTTGGTAGCGCGTTTGTCTGCTTTGGCGGAACAGGTGTCGACTACCTCTAGCCTGCAGGCTGAGGTGCGCAATTCGTGGCTGGTGTTGATGGAGCAGGCGGAGTCGGGTGTTGCGAGTCTGGTGAGAGATCAGGTGGAATTGAAGGCGAGGCTGGGTGAGTTGGAGGCGGACGTGAAGTCGCTGAGTGCGGAGGTGAGGGAGAAAGGTGCTCGTGTGGAAGCGCTGACGAGAGAAGTAGTTGATAAAGAGGAGGAGTTGGAGAGACGAGAATGCAGTCTGCGTGAGTTGGAAGCAAGCATGACGGAGGTGTCGACGAGGTTGCTGTCGCAGTTGGAGGATTTGATGAGTGCAGTGAACAGTGGTGAAGGTCGGGTGTCGGAGTTGATGTCGATGGTGGATGAGGTGGGTGCAAGGGAAGGCGAATTGAGAGACCAGGTGATGGAGAAGGTGTCGCGTGAAAGGCAGCTGCAGAGTGAGTTGGATGGAGAGCGGGCGAAGGTGAGTAAGTTGGCGGAGGATCTGGCCGCAAGGGAGGCGGAGAAAGACGCCTTGTCGAGGAGTTGTGAGGAGATGACTGGAGAACTGGAAAAGAAGGAGAGTGAGCGAAAGTTGTTGGAGGAGAGGATGAAGGAGGTGGTTGGCGCAAGATCGGAAGAGGTGGAAGTGGCAGCGGTGGAGATGGAGGGATTGCGTCAGCGGGTGCATGATCTGGAGGAGGAGAAGTCGCGTAAGACGGAGGAGTGTGAGAGGTTGTTGAGAGATGTGGAGGTGTTGAGAGACGAGCTGAATGAGGCCAAGGCGCGTGAGACGGCTGCGACGTCGGCGTCGATGTTGCCAGTGGTGGAGCCGAGTGTGGTTGAGGCGGTGAAGGCGGAGCCGTTGTTGTCGTCAGTGCCGCCAGTGTTGATGGAGGAGGCGCCTGTGGTGGTGGATGTCTGTCACGGGTATGTAGAGGAGAAGTCAGCACCGGCTGTTGACGAAGGTTTGTTGGTAGCGCGTTTGTCTGCTTTGGCGGAACAGGTGTCGACTACCTCTAGCCTGCAGGCTGAGGTGCGCAATTCGTGGCTGGTGTTGATGGAGCAGGCGGAGTCGGGTGTTGCGAGTCTGGTGAGAGATCAGGTGGAATTGAAGGCGAGGCTGGGTGAGTTGGAGGCGGACGTGAAGTCGCTGAGTGCGGAGGTGAGGGAGAAAGGTGCTCGTGTGGAAGCGCTGACGAGAGAAGTAGTTGATAAAGAGGAGGAGTTGGAGAGACGAGAATGCAGTCTGCGTGAGTTGGAAGCAAGCATGACGGAGGTGTCGACGAGGTTGCTGTCGCAGTTGGAGGATTTGATGAGTGCAGTGAACAGTGGTGAAGGTCGGGTGTCGGAGTTGATGTCGATGGTGGATGAGGTGGGTGCAAGGGAAGGCGAATTGAGAGACCAGGTGATGGAGAAGGTGTCGCGTGAAAGGCAGCTGCAGAGTGAGTTGGATGGAGAGCGGGCGAAGGTGAGTAAGTTGGCGGAGGATCTGGCCGCAAGGGAGGCGGAGAAAGACGCCTTGTCGAGGAGTTGTGAGGAGATGACTGGAGAACTGGAAAAGAAGGAGAGTGAGCGAAAGTTGTTGGAGGAGAGGATGAAGGAGGTGGTTGGCGCAAGATCGGAAGAGGTGGAAGTGGCAGCGGTGGAGATGGAGGGATTGCGTCAGCGGGTGCATGATCTGGAGGAGGAGAAGTCGCGTAAGACGGAGGAGTGTGAGAGGTTGTTGAGAGATGTGGAGGTGTTGAGAGACGAGCTGAATGAGGCCAAGGCGCGTGAGACGGCTGCGACGTCGGCGTCGATGTTGCCAGTGGTGGAGCCGAGTGTGGTTGAGGCGGTGAAGGCGGAGCCGTTGTTGTCGTCAGTGCCGCCAGTGTTGATGGAGGAGGCGCCTGTGGTGGTGGATGTCTGTCACGGGTATGTAGAGGAGAAGTCAGCACCGGCTGTTGACGAAGGTTTGTTGGTAGCGCGTTTGTCTGCTTTGGCGGAACAGGTGTCGACTACCTCTAGCCTGCAGGCTGAGGTGCGCAATTCGTGGCTGGTGTTGATGGAGCAGGCGGAGTCGGGTGTTGCGAGTCTGGTGAGAGATCAGGTGGAATTGAAGGCGAGGCTGGGTGAGTTGGAGGCGGACGTGAAGTCGCTGAGTGCGGAGGTGAGGGAGAAAGGTGCTCGTGTGGAAGCGCTGACGAGAGAAGTAGTTGATAAAGAGGAGGAGTTGGAGAGACGAGAATGCAGTCTGCGTGAGTTGGAAGCAAGCATGACGGAGGTGTCGACGAGGTTGCTGTCGCAGTTGGAGGATTTGATGAGTGCAGTGAACAGTGGTGAAGGTCGGGTGTCGGAGTTGATGTCGATGGTGGATGAGGTGGGTGCAAGGGAAGGCGAATTGAGAGACCAGGTGATGGAGAAGGTGTCGCGTGAAAGGCAGCTGCAGAGTGAGTTGGATGGAGAGCGGGCGAAGGTGAGTAAGTTGGCGGAGGATCTGGCCGCAAGGGAGGCGGAGAAAGACGCCTTGTCGAGGAGTTGTGAGGAGATGACTGGAGAACTGGAAAAGAAGGAGAGTGAGCGAAAGTTGTTGGAGGAGAGGATGAAGGAGGTGGTTGGCGCAAGATCGGAAGAGGTGGAAGTGGCAGCGGTGGAGATGGAGGGATTGCGTCAGCGGGTGCATGATCTGGAGGAGGAGAAGTCGCGTAAGACGGAGGAGTGTGAGAGGTTGTTGAGAGATGTGGAGGTGTTGAGAGACGAGCTGAATGAGGCCAAGGCGCGTGAGACGGCTGCGACGTCGGCGTCGATGTTGCCAGTGGTGGAGCCGAGTGTGGTTGAGGCGGTGAAGGCGGAGCCGTTGTTGTCGTCAGTGCCGCCAGTGTTGATGGAGGAGGCGCCTGTGGTGGTGGATGTCTGTCACGGGTATGTAGAGGAGAAGTCAGCACCGGCTGTTGACGAAGGTTTGTTGGTAGCGCGTTTGTCTGCTTTGGCGGAACAGGTGTCGACTACCTCTAGCCTGCAGGCTGAGGTGCGCAATTCGTGGCTGGTGTTGATGGAGCAGGCGGAGTCGGGTGTTGCGAGTCTGGTGAGAGATCAGGTGGAATTGAAGGCGAGGCTGGGTGAGTTGGAGGCGGACGTGAAGTCGCTGAGTGCGGAGGTGAGGGAGAAAGGTGCTCGTGTGGAAGCGCTGACGAGAGAAGTAGTTGATAAAGAGGAGGAGTTGGAGAGACGAGAATGCAGTCTGCGTGAGTTGGAAGCAAGCATGACGGAGGTGTCGACGAGGTTGCTGTCGCAGTTGGAGGATTTGATGAGTGCAGTGAACAGTGGTGAAGGTCGGGTGTCGGAGTTGATGTCGATGGTGGATGAGGTGGGTGCAAGGGAAGGCGAATTGAGAGACCAGGTGATGGAGAAGGTGTCGCGTGAAAGGCAGCTGCAGAGTGAGTTGGATGGAGAGCGGGCGAAGGTGAGTAAGTTGGCGGAGGATCTGGCCGCAAGGGAGGCGGAGAAAGACGCCTTGTCGAGGAGTTGTGAGGAGATGACTGGAGAACTGGAAAAGAAGGAGAGTGAGCGAAAGTTGTTGGAGGAGAGGATGAAGGAGGTGGTTGGCGCAAGATCGGAAGAGGTGGAAGTGGCAGCGGTGGAGATGGAGGGATTGCGTCAGCGGGTGCATGATCTGGAGGAGGAGAAGTCGCGTAAGACGGAGGAGTGTGAGAGGTTGTTGAGAGATGTGGAGGTGTTGAGAGACGAGCTGAATGAGGCCAAGGCGCGTGAGACGGCTGCGACGTCGGCGTCGATGTTGCCAGTGGTGGAGCCGAGTGTGGTTGATGAACTAAATGAAAGAATTAACGAACTAGTTTCCTCTGCTGCGCATGATGCTTCTGTATTTGCAGTTGACATGGAGGAAATGCGGCAAAGGCTATATGTTGTAGAAGATGAAAAATCTCGAATTGCGACAGAATGTGATAGATTGTCGTCTGAGTTGCAGTTGCTGCTTCGGGAATTGAATGAGTTAAGGCATTTGAAGTCTTTGACGTTGTCTTCGTCCTTGATGCCAAGGGCGGATTCGGCTGTTGTAGATGCTCTAAATCAGAGAATTGAGCAGGTGGTTGCCGCATCATCTCACGATGCTGAAGTTGCTGCGATGCAGATGGATGAAATGCGTCACCGAATCTATGATTTAGAGGATGAAAAATTACGTAAGACGCAAGAGTGTGATCGATTGCTGCAAAAAGTGGATTCATTGACTCAGGAAATAAATGTGTTCAAAGCACAGGGGTCGGCAAATGTTTCGACCAAATCCTTGTCAGAACTTGTTCATTTTAAAGATCTAAAAGAAAGAAAGGAGTATGAGGTTGGTGCACGATCGGAAGAGGTGGAAGTGGCAGCGGTGGAGATGGAGGGATTGCGTCAGCGGGTGCATGATCTGGAGGAGGAGAAGTCGCGTAAGACGGAGGAGTGTGAGAGGTTGTTGAGAGATGTGGAGGTGTTGAGAGACGAGCTGAATGAGGCCAAGGCGCGTGAGACGGCTGCGACGTCGGCGTCGATGTTGCCAGTGGTGGAGTCTGGTGTTTCTAATACGTCTTTCGGTGGAAGTTATCATCCTTCTGCAGTTGCCGTGTGTTGTGCTGGTGACTCATCTGCATTTGCTAATAATGTCGTTGTTTCTTCTGTTGCAAATAATCCTTATATTTCTTCTTCGTTGTCACATTCTTGCGGTGCCTCGGTTGGGACCTCGTTTGTTGGCAATCATCACGAAGATTTTTGTCCCTTGACTCTTTCTCCATTTTATGCTTCACTGTTGGAAAAGGTTTTTATTTTGCAGCATTTTGTTCATGAGATTTCGAATGTTGTGTCTATTCCTTCGTCATTTCTTGATTTCCCAGTTATTTCTTCTTCCGTTTCCTCTCTCTCTGCGAGATTGTCTGCTTGTCTCTTTGATTTGAAATTTGCTTTTAACAGCCTGGCTCTTGCTTCCAACGCCATGGATGTTGGAACTAATCGGAATAAAGACCGTATTTCTCCACTGCATTTCCAGCCGTGTGACTCAAGTTTTCTTTCATCTGCAGCCGACTTCCTTATTTTGGGTGGTATTGAGGAACGCGATCAAGAATGTGATTCTTCATCTTCCGCTCACTCTCTCCTTTGCGTTGCTGCTTGCCTCCATGCTCAGTTACAGCGTTTTATTCTTCAGGTCTTTGGATGTGCTGAAGAAAAACCTACTCTTGATGATACTGCTAAATTGATAATGTCGAGTTGGTCTGATTTCTTTACCAAACTTCAGAACCTGTGTCACCGTGCTCCAAGCAAATTACAACTGTCGCCAAATGCGCCGATTACTGGGTTAGCTTGCATTTGTCATCTTCCACCCTCTGAAGTGGATCAGCAACTGAATGCTCAATTCAATTTGAAGCCTGAACTGTCGGCCTTTACTTCCGCTCTAACAGCTCAAACTCCTCAGCCCAAATGTTTATCCGCATATCCTCCAAAATCGAATTTTTGGACCAAGTACTACAGCCAAAGCGAGCCCAATCTCGATCTTTCTGTAGAACAGGAATTGCAAAAGCGTAACACCATTCGTTCTCTGGACTCTTTTTCGAGATACTTGTCGATATATACAGGCCATTGCATGAAACCATCTCCATTCCCCTTGGCTACACTGGCTGATCAGCTATCAAAGTTGCGATTGTGGTTAGTTGATGACACCCGCCGATCTTACAACGCTTCCGCCATAACAAAGGCGCCATATCCTTCTGTGTCCTTTGAGATTCCTTCCACAGAATTGTATTTACGCAGACTGCTCAACATTCGGGATACTGAAGTACTCTATCTTTTAAAGAATCTACCTGGTGGAGAAAATCTCATCAATCGCTCATCAACACCTAACGTTTTTCCCTCGCGAGACTGTACTGCAGCACAACTTGAATTGATGTCTAATTGGGATATGGTTCAACCAATCGATCCCTCCTGTCTGCCGGTCTACAGGGTAAAGCTTCCTGAAGTCGATGAAGTCCCAGTGGTAACGAGTGTTCATCGTTCTGAATCACCTGCCGTTGAGGCCACCCTACTCTCTCCAAATGATATACCACCAAATCCGTCAACATCGGCCTCGGAGGCAAGTCTGAATTCTCTCAGCTTTGAATCCAAAAGTGAAATCAAATTCCTGCTTCGTAGGTGCTGGAATCTTTTGAAGGAAATGGTCTCCACACTAAAGCGTTCCTCACGATCTAAGGTATTGCAAACACGGGCCGATGAATTGTTAGATACTAGTCTTCGCCTAAGTCGTCTACTTAATGGAGACCCTGGTACCTCAACGGAATATGAGGCCACAGCAGATAGCGTTGCACATGTTGATTTTAAGAGAATTCCGGATTCTCCAGGTCTACCACGCAAATGGTCTAGGGCCCCTATCCAGGAGTTGATCTGGGCTATTGAGACATTGGACGATGTTGAAGAATTACGTTCATTGGCGCACCTGTTGACTCAACAATATAATGCCGTCGGTACTACAGTATGTTCTTATCGAAATTTGCTCTTTTGGAAACTTACAGTTGGAGACTCACGCCTGTTCTCATCTGATTCCAGCTAGAACAGCAGCTCAATGTAAATCGGGATCTTCGGGATCGATTGCGGGAGGCCAATAACCACTTGGCGCGCATCTATCTTGGTGTTTCACAGGGCAATCAGCGTCTAGCTGTAATGACAGAGCGTCTTCTTGTAGAGGCTCAGAAGCATGACGAAATATGCTGTAAGTTCTACCTACGCAGAAACATTGACCATCTTTTTTACCAGCATATTTCAATTCTTTGTCGCCTTTCCAGCCACCTGCGAAGACACCATCTCTCCGAAGCCCCATTCGCAAAACCCCATATCAGCTGACGATGCCGAGACATGCGCTCAAAGTGGGCCGTCTGATCCATCAAAGCCGGCAACTTTGCCGCCATCTTCACAGAAGCCTAAGCGGCACGGAAAGGTAACACTCCTACATAGTCTGCGACAAGCTATGATGCCCAAGTCTAAAAAGTAGTCATTTTGACTCCCATAGAACCTAGTCTTTTTCCTCATCTTCCTTCTGTACCATAGCCTCTGCTTGAAGTACTCTTTCTCATTATTTTCTTCCTTCCCCCTCTGTAATTATAACCTTATCCATGATTCTATTGCAATTTCTAATCCCAGAATAATTCCATTTGGTGTTACAATATGATCACTTTTGGCGGATGGTAGTGGTACTATTTGTGTAAAGAAGTGTTTGATGAAAATTCAAAGAGAGGCTTTAAGATATTTAAATTAAGTAACCTACGAATAGCTAGCGCACGCAGGAGACACGTAGTCTAATCGGCGCTGCGTAATATAATCTCTTTTGAAGAATCAGACTCAGTTATTGTGGTATATCGTAACCTCTGTATGTAATCACAACTTACAATATTTTGGTAAGGTTTTTATCGAAAAATGGAATGATAGTTATGAAAATCACTCCAAAGTTAAATGTTCTGACCATTGTCCATTCGATGTCTGTCTTTCGACTTTCAACATTTCCAATCGTATTAATTCATTAACTTTTAGTGTTTCATTTGTGTGTTTTGATATAGCAGCCGGGGTTTAGTTTCTCTCACATGCAAGGGAGGGCATACATACTGCTTTTTACTTGGTCAAATGGGCTCAAATGCTGTCCAGTGAATGTACATCTCGGCTTAAGTTGATGACTCCATGTCATCTTGGCGTCGGATGAGCATACTTTGGGGATCAGGACTTGCAAAACTTTATTTTTACAATTGTTTTGTTAATTCTCTTCTCTGTAAACAACAATCGCTTTGATGCACCGATGCAGAAGAATAACGGAAGCATCATTTGTTTGATGGCAACCCGTTGCTTTATTGATAGCAATACAAACAGTATTATCCTGTCAGTCATGTTTCCACGTTGTGAACATACATAATTACCGCTGTGTGACTCTGCAAGGAATTGATGTCGCAAGCGTGAGCTCAAGTCCTGTCAAACTTCCAACCAGAGTGTTCAATGGGCAGAGACTTCGAGATCGATGTCTTTGTTTATTAAAAGGTGTTACCAAACAGGGGGATATGATGTGTACGTATGTTATGGCCAGTTGACCAGCTGGACGTACCAATGACACTCATTGGTCTGAGTCTGGTCCATTTATAGCGAATGCTTGACTTGGTCTTACAGCGAGTGTGCGTGATGCCGTCCAACTAGGGGGGACCGAGTGAGACCGCAACGTCACAGCATGTTAGAAATTGTTTGTGACAATGGAAACTTCCAGAACACTGAAACAGGAACGCTTTTATGGGATTTTATGCGTTGACGGTGGTTATGCTATGCTTTGCTGTCGTATTTTTCGACTTAATTTGTGTGAACTGAGGTGTTTCATCATCTAGCATCTCCTATTAGTATACAAGATAAAGGAAGTGTTGGTTGTACTTAGAGATAGGATGATGATGATGATGATGATGATTGTGATCATTGTGATTATAGGATTCGGAAAATACCAGCTCTTGATGTGTAGTGATATGCGCATTGGGGTCTTGTTTATCCGCCGTATAGATCGTGCACTGCGTGGTCATTACTCCTCGCCTTTACTGCGCATGCGAATTGAACGCATTTTCTGCAATGCTGAGAAACACCTTGGCATTGCCCAGTGTTTACATGTGACTGGTGAGAAGTCAACACAAAGGTCGACTTTGATAGCTGTCTGTGAGTGGCACTTTTTGAGATGAGCTATATCTACCCAGAGCTAAATGCCCTATGCTTGATAAAATTGACACTGCGGTGTTAGCTAGTGGATGGCATTCAAATGGAGTGGCATTTGTGCGTGTTATCTGATATCTTGACACCGTTAAGCTTACAAAGCTAAACTCTGCAAGCAATTCACTCTGTGAGTCACCTCTGTACACTTGGCACTGGTGCATTGAATAAGTGTGTGAGGATCGCTCGTGTCTCAACGCGTCAAATGCTGTGCCTAGCTTTCGCATATCAGTGAAAACTTTCGCATCACCAGTCGGCAGTTTGGGTGCAGGTTTACCAGAGCATAAAATTAGCTTAATTTTTAATTGGCAATTAGTGAATGTGTAGCTCCTTTATCCCCTTTTCTCAACGTCCACTTCCCTCCCTTCACACTGTGGATTCCTTCCTTATTTATGTCACATAAAATTAGTTGGATTTTAATGCACTCCTATGTAGTTAGTCGGTGTGAATATTTTTAAAGCACTTTTTACAACCCCATTCTTGCCTATGTAAACAGCAAGTGGGACTAGAATTTACAATCCTTGGAATTTAGAACTTTGGTTCCAATTTTAGCCAAATCCCACCTTAGATCCGTTGATCTCAATAATCATATAGTAACAAAGGTGGCTTAGGCCAGTGCGGTTTTATGAATGTTGATTTGGATGTAAAAACACCAAAAAAACTAGTTTTACTGCTGCCAAGTGACAAATTATGACACTCTTCCGCCTTCAACTAGACCTAGAAATGCAACCACCCAGCCCACAGTTGCGCCCTTTTTTCAAGCACTAAAACTTTTGTGTTGTTAATCTGCGTCGGATACGAAGGCCAGGGCAAGCATGTTTATGGCAGTGGTTCAGTAAACCTACTTACTGCTATCACTCCAAGTAGGTGTCGAAGGGGTCGCACCGGCAGCTGCATTCTTTAATGCACCTCCACATGGTGTGAATGGAAGCAAAGTGCTATATGCCTGTCCTGGTGTTTTTTGGAAACAAAGAGTACTTAAAAATAACCGATTTGGTAAGTCTTGTGAGATTTCATAGGTGGCATTTGGAAAGCGGCAGAAGGGGTTGAATCGACGAAGTTGTGCACTTTGCCTCTTGCGATTTAGAATTCGGGCAAACTCCCACTTTTCACGTTGCTAGATTGAGGGTTGCAAAAATGGGAGTGAACTAAAAATACAACCTCTAACACCTACGAACAAATTTATTTAAACCGCACCGTTTGGGGGCAGCTAACTCCTTACTAATCCTTGCCCGTATAAGTTAGCCTGCCCAAGATATTGCGGCTTCTATGCACAATGTACCACGATTTTACAAAACTGAACCTATGCAATAGCGCATTTTAAATTTGTGCCTTGACTTCGGGAGGGATGAGGATAAGACTGCAGGCATTTATTGCTTTTACTCCTCTTCTTCCTTATTAACTACGCTAGGAGAAGGTTGCATGCATTTTGCAATTTTCATCCTAATCTCACAGAGGATATGTGGCAGTGAACCTGAAGCAGTTAAGTCGGGCCTATCTCGGAGTCCAGAGAGCGACCTTGCTCAATCAATTGAAGGGTCTCACTTTGATTGGTTAATTCTGCGGTGTTACGTGAAGACAGAGCAGAGATGCGGTCTTCCAACTTACCTCAACTCTGAATGCGCCCTTCCTTTTAGCAAAAACCATTTAATTGATCGGGATTTCTAGTGTTTTTTTAGAATAACCATGCTGAGTAGTAGGCATTGTCCTCTTTATCAGCACTACCCAACGAGTTTGGGTTTGGCTACAGCCTTCATTCCTTAGTCCATTTATCTTCATCTTTCCACGGACCTTCAAAATGACTGTGAATGAAACTACCGAATTGAGGAGATCGAAACTTAAGTTGATTAATGGCGGCGACCTACTTCACTTACACACATCTACACTTTACAACCATGGCGAGGCAATAAACTGATAGACTGTTTCTTTAAAAGTAAAAGACAGAGGATACAGTGTGCTCCATAATAATTAGGCAGGCAAGATGGAAGAACAAAGCGCATTTTATTAGGGAACGATATGAAAGTGGAGCTCTTAATTGGAATGGTAGACGATGCCAAGTGCGCATGTAGCAATGAGAATGCATTGTTTTGTGAGTCGGAAAACCCTTTAGCCACTCTCAGCGGACTTTGAAAACCAAAAGAGCGGTCCGCTTATCCTAAAACCTCTGCTAATATAGTCTCGTGGTACTGTGGCTTTCGTTTTCAAGTCAAATCATAAGGTAACTGTTATGAAGGTTGGTCCAGGATAGGTATCTAAAGTCAATATTCTTGCATGAGATTGTTTTGATTTGCTTTTTATTATTGCATATTATCTTACCGCCTAAAAGTCCGTTTATGACCCTTCTAAATGCACAATTGTAACAGCCAACCAATCAAATTCGCAAATGGTGTACTTGCTTAAAATATCACAGCACGAAGCATTCCATTTCCTGTTGTCTCTTAGCATAACGTTCTCTGTAAATAAGTTATATTTTTTCCCAATCAAGAAAAAATACGCATTTTCAACCAGAAATGCACATGTATGCATATGAGTATGTATTACGCGAATACAAAATCAGAAAACAGGTGGGTAATTGTAGCGCCCGGGGGCATTCTCCAAGGCAAACGAAGGCATAAGGCTAGGACAGTATACCTATTCAGAATGGAAAAGGGGATTGGGGCTGATGGAATAGCTTGGAAGCTATGCCCACTTAGCTAGGGCAATATGGCCACCCAGGTCACGGTTGATGAAACTGGGAGTTGAACATGGTATTACATAGCCTCTCCCTTTATTTGAGCGTCGTCCTCTCGATAGACTTCCTATTGTAGCCATCACAACGTAATCAGTGCTGGAAAAAGCATCTACAAGGTGACCGTGACAGCCATCAAAATTCGGGCGCAACTGAGGGGATGCCTGACCACATCGTTATTAAGCCCTCCCTGGCTGTTTGACAGGACCTGGAGTTCTGTTCGGTTTGGAAACTAAATTTAGAGTAAGAGGTTCTGTCAACCATCATTGAGTCCATAGAATTACGTTGGTTCACCGGTCTTCTTAAGCAACTGTGCTAGGGAAATCCTCAAGATAAAACTTTTTCAGGTGGTTCGCGGCTAGTGTCGCTTCAGTTGTTAATAGCTTTCTTGCAGAACATGGGGATGGAGTAGCTGTGATTCTCAGTGATTCTCCCACCCATAGCACATGTACTTCTTCCGCACCGCTGGTTTGTCTCAAGCCATACAGATCGAGGTGGAAATCCTATAAAGGCGAGTGAGCTTTCCGCTGCCACCAATGTTGCGTCCCGAGACTTCCTTGGAGGCTAGGCCAATATGGTCACCCAATTCGCCGAAACTGAAAGAAATAGCTAAAGTGTTACAGCAGTCGCATGATGGGACTGATGCTTAACCCCCCAAATCTTTAAATTCTCACGCACCCTAAGCACGAAACACAGATAAAAAAACTCATTTAAAATCCTAGAAGAGGTGATTATCCATATGCTTCCCACCTGACGTCTGTGGGGGATAATTTTGCTGCAACCTATCAATTAGTGAAGTAGTTGAACCGTAACTCCATTTTAATTAGTAGGGAGGACTGCAGGTGAGGTTAGGCCGAGTAAACCTTCGGTTTTTAAAGGGACGTGGTGGACTGCTTTGTACTTCACTATCAAAGGGATTACAACAGCATCGTAGTTGCTATGCATTAGTGAAATAACTGAACCTCTATAGGTTTGATATGCGTTGGAAATTGGCTTTGGCACCGACCTTGACGTATGCCATTTGGGCTCTCGCCAAAGAGTGTCAAGCTTATTGATGCCTTCTGCTCTTCCTGAAAGCAGATGTGGTGGCTGATAAAAGGGAGAAAGTGATTTTTTAAAGTACCGCGTGGGTGTACCGCCGAGAGAAGCCCCAGAAATCCGTCATAGCAGAGGTGGGTTAGTCATTCGTCTTTTAAATTAGTCTGAGCGTTATCATCCAACCAATTCGCGGAGAGCTTATTTCATTTGGGTGGAATCTGCTGAAAGAAGTATTATGTTTCAATGCTCAATGCAACATGTCATATTTTAGTGTTCATTTATAATGGTGTCCAAGGTTAATGTTAAAATGCTACTCTTGACCATGATTTTAATTATATGGATGAGGATGTATTATCGGGGATTCTATGCTGTCAACCCTGTTTGTTTTTACCATCGCAAATTAAAAGTGGTTGCTCGGCTTTAACTTGTAGTTAATTTGCATTAAGTAGGCGCGACTTGCTAAGCTTTGCACTATCCTGATGCAACTGCAAGCCTTTGTACTTATTCATCTCAAGTAAAATTAGCAATTGCCATGTTTTAAAGCAAGTTTTCTTTTTACCAATCAAACTTTAAAAGCACCGATCTCTCCGGATCTCGAGCAGCCAGTGAAGACCGCAGCTTAAGGCTCAAGAAACTAAGCCTATTCCACTAATGTACTAAGGCTACATGAATGCTTTTAGCACTAACACTGCAGAACTTTCCCTGAATTAATTCCCCTTTTACAACCAACAACACTGAGTTGCCATTAATTTAGTTATCTTGTTTTATTCAACATAAGAATGCACTAGACCCTAGCTGAAATCACAAAACCCCATCTAGTGAATTGCCAACGCCACGAAGACTGCATTGCAAATAAAACTGAAGCTAATTGGAGAAACGTAAAGCGCTGAAATTTTGGACGCAGCCAAGATAAGTCTATCAAAAAACAAGTCTTTACACGAACGTTTGCCGCCCACTAGCACCAACCTCGCGTTAGAATCAGGGCAGTTGAGAGGCCAAACGTCACCATGCCAAATCTACCACTGGACAAAATAGCAATTAATACAAGAAGGCGACTTAGATACGATTAGTTTGGTGAGAGTAGGATGTAACTTGGAGGACGAAAATCAAGGCCGAATCTCGGACTTGATGATTTGCCAAAAGATTCACAACGGCGCGTTTCAGTCGGGAATGCCAACCAATAGGATTTTAGTGGGGGGGGCGTGAGGTTGCTGATTGGCGCGTTGGTGTGTTCTACTGCCACGCGAAACGCACGTGGTGTCTTATTGTTCTAGAAAATTCGGTCTTGAGAATCGATAAGCCAAACGTTAACACTGAGCCAGTAACGGCTTATTTGTTGGAAATAAATCAAGAAATGTCTCATGGATGGGTAGGGCTATCATCAACAAGCAATTCAATATCCAAACACATTAATAGTTAATGCCCTAGTAGACATCATATCTGGTAGTACGTGCTGGCAACTGAGGTATGGTAAAAAACAGCCGTTTAAGCTCATTAGCGGTGTCGGAAACTTGCGCAAATAGAGACGTCGATGGAAACCGTTAAGGTTTCAAGAGCTGGAAGAGCCAACAACAATGCTTTTAGAAAGCGTTTTGGGAATGCTTAATTATCCATGAAATGGAAAAAGTGTCCATTGATTTAAAGATCGTGTAACAGGTTCTAATGACATATGCAGACTTATTTAAATTTTTGAGCGAAGAAAATAAACACCTGTTGCAGCAATTTTACCAACGAAAAAAGAACAAGTGCAGACCTATATTAATATTGAGGTTAAAAACAAGAATTTGCAAATAAAATAATTTTAGGCAAAACACAGTACATTAAATTAATCAGCTTTTCAAACAACCTGTATTAAAATTTATTTATTTTATTTACATTAGCATGTGCCTGCTCAATTGCAGCAATTTCTATGTATGGCAACAAATGACCTTGCAACCGAGAGCCTGGTTTGTTTTAATATATCGGTAAATACCGCTGCTTATGGATTTGGAGATTTATTAGGACAATGTATAAATACATTCTGTTCGTCATTTCTTCAGCTTTTGGTGCTGGTATTTTACCTTTACTATAGAAAAATTAGGTGTTAATCAATTTATACCACAGGTTGTTGATTCAATCAATGTCGAAGTTGTTCAAGAGAAAAACACTGGTTACCTAAATTGCACAATGGTTCTAGAAGAATCCCAAATGAATGTAAGAAAATGTTCCTGTCATAAGTTTTACTTACAAAACTTTAAATATTTATAGATGTGGCAATTTTGCTTGTATTTTATGTGCGTATATTTGAATAGATAGCGATTTAAATTCATATTTTAACAAATATTTTCAGCACGAATTTTGCCACGCAGTAAGCTTAGTTACATTCTAAGAAATAAAATTAAAATTTATAATTTTAATAATTTTTAATGATTTGAAAATGTTTGTGCATTAAACTTACTTTGTCAAATGGTTAGCGTTACTCAATCAACTAAGACCGCTGCGATTGCTTTTTTAGCAGGCAAGCTGGTACTATGGGGAAAAACAAATCAGCATTGGCAGCAAGCTTTTAGAGCCAGTACGCATAGGGCTTTATGGTCTAGAAAAGTATCAAGCAAGATTTTTTCCTGGAAGGCCTGATTTCGCACCAAACATGCCAGGTATGAACGTCGACCGTCTTCAGACTTACCAACTTGAAGTCCGCTTTGCCGACATCACTGATAACGGAATATATCGTTGCGTTTTAGAAATTAGTACGTTCTTGTTTGTAAATGAATGAGAGGTAAAAATTTAGATATTACTCAAAGTTTGTTTTTACCTCGTGCTTTTAAACATTGTTTACCTTTTCATAAAAATTTTCTCAAGGTGATTTTTTCCAATTTTACCTTTTTGTTACGTGGCTCATTATGCTGGAAATTAGCAGAATTAAGGTTCAATTCCTTAAGCTTATTTTTCTCGACTTTTTATGGAATCGCTGCCGAGACGTTTGTGGCCCGAAGCTTATGGACGATTAGTGGTGACCCAGGCACCGATTATACTTCCAGGACTTGCATCAAAAATAGTTGATGAAGGCGACTCCCTAACCTGGGTATGTCGGGTCCAGGGATCAGCGCAACCCCGTGTCAGTTGGACAAGAGCCAATGGAAGACCGCTGAACCTCCCAGGTTCACCGCAGAGAATCTATGTAGGGCATTGCCTACTTAAATGAATTAGGCAACAGCTATATTAGTGTTGTTTGAATAAAACATTTTGATGACTCATTTTTATGCACACAAGTGCATTTCAGCGAACACACCATTTTGTTAGCAAAAATTATAAAGAATAAAACTGTTAACCAGCCATATCCGAATGCCGGAAAAGACAAAGATCTCAATTTAGTTATGACATATTTCTTTTAAAGGATGCTGCACCAGATATTTCCTCATACTCATTAATAAAGGAGTTAGCTAGTTGTAGGTGGACAATAACAACAACGCAATTGTATTTTAAGTAAGTCTTCATGCTTAAGGTATGTTTTTCTAATAACTCAGGTGGAGTCATTGACAAACAGTGTGGGTTTAATTCTGCTCGGTGTAGCGTGGTTTAGGACTTTTTCTTGTAAATACAGTAATGCCTCGGAGATAGTCATTCAGAGGTTTAAGAGAACTATGGCTCTTTTTCCTTCCCAAATAAAAGGTACCTCTTCATTACAACTCATCAGATCACCACTTTTAAAAAGTTTAATGCATTGTCATTACTCGCAATCATTTTCGTGTAGCAGTAATCCAAAAACAGTAGTGAAATAAATTAGCGTGATTGTTTTTGGAGTATTTTTTTGCCTCAAAGAAGTTGTAACTTTGCTCCTCGACGCAAAGGAGTAGCAATTTATTTTGTATCGACCTTAAACTTTGGAGTTAATGACCCTAGTTTGGTGGGCACACAGATGCAGCCGTTGAATTTTGTGGAAGACCACACCAAGCATTACTTTTCATTAAATTAAGGCCAACAGTGTATTCGGATATTCTTGATATCTTACCCACGCTATTATTGAAGGTAAGCTTTTAAGTTTTCTTTCAAGAAGCACAAAGTTTTGGATCTGCTTGCCTGTTTGTTTTTGTTTCAATTGACCTTTCGTCTCATAAGACCTTCGGGCAGCAATTAAAACTAGTCATGCATGGACCTCCTAAATAAGCTGAGGCTGTACAAAATCATGAACTTGTACCAGTAAAAACTTGTAATCATGTAACAATTGAAAGTTTTTATAATAATTTTGGGTAACCTGCCTTGTGTCTGCCTTTAAAAGAGCCTATTTCACACTGCTGTTGGGTAGAATTCGCCTCTTACTTTCTGTACATGTGGGATTTGTTCTGAGGTGTGTGTATGTGCGCCCCATTCAGAAATAAAGAAAAAACTTAACACTTCCGTCCACACCACAACGCATGACAACCGAGGAACAAAACTTTCTGTCTTTCATAGAATATATCTGGAAAGTTACCAAGGCCCATTGTTCCTGGCCAAAATACACAAATACGAGTGCGATGGATTTAATACTGTCCAACTGTGTAGTTCAAAGGCTAGTAGTTGCTTATTGAGCCATTTGATAATGGGAATTGTATTAAAATACACAAGTGAACTAAGTAGTCGGCTCCTTTAACGCATCGTGCCCCGCATCATTCAAATGTTGAGTAGCATAGCTAGAATACCTTACTGTGAAGGCCATTTTCTTGACTTCGCGCCATTGTGATGCACTTTAAATTGATGTACTTTGCATCACTTGTATTTACATGCAGAACGAAACGCTGCACATACCTCGGGTGAATCGTTTCGACCGAGGCATTTATCGATGTCATGCTGCTAACAACGTCTACGGCTCCACGGAGTACGATGTGATGCTTGAGGTCAACTACAAACCACAAATTCGCCTGGCACGTTACATGGGAGCCTATGGTCAGGTTAGTTTGACTGCCTCTACATTAATTTAATTCCATCCACCGAGGTAGGCTCGTGGTAGCCTCCATTTCCTTTACTTCCAGCGTGTGGTGGCCTTTTACCCCCCTAATCTAGTTTCAGATACAACTTATATCTTGCTAGACGGCACAATCTCTCTATCCTACGCAAAATTTCAGTCTGTGTTTCGAGAATGAGGAAATCCAAGAAGCAGAATGAAGGTCTTTGCTTTTAGTGGGATCGTACAATGCTCAAAGCTGGAATCACGGTTTCTGACGATTTAGCGAGGATACTTAAAAATTTGCTTAGTAGAATGCGAAATGTCTTTAAGGGTCGATGATTTCCTTCAATTTTTGTCCAGCGAGATGCCAGTTTACTTGCTTGACAAACCGTCTGTTCTAATTGCTGCTTGATTATGCATTTTTTGACGACAACGCGTGGTTAAATTAGCCAAGCATGAAATCCCATGGTAGGCTTGAGGTCCACTGTTTGGCGGGGTGGATTTCAGAAAGCGTACTTCTCATCCTTTGCCTCTTGTTCTTAATAGAAAAGTGACAGCAACTATGACGTCATAATGGAGTGCATTGTGAACGGCTATCCGGATCCGGACTTGCTTTGGTTTAAGGGTGTCTACGATCCCAAGATAAACAACATTCCCCTATACGACAGCGCCAAGTATGAACTGGAAAAAACTCGAAGCTATGGCGCGGTAGGGACGAATGTAAGCATGCATTTTTTTGCAATTTATAATTTACAATTATTATGATTAATACGCTTGTGATTGCACACTTTTTGAAGGGCAAAGGGAAATGTAAGGTTTGTGTGTGTGTGTATGTGTGGAAGCGTTTAGGAAAAGTACAGTGTTTGTTGAGATTCCCGCTTTACTAGACTTGATAAGGCCTACTGCCCACCTTATACCGGTAGAATGAGTGTAGGCTGCTCAGAAACTGGGCTGAATTGACTTTTTGGCCAATTTTTACCTGAGAATACTGACTACAATTAAAAAACCCTTTTTATGACGTATACTGTCCCGTCAGGTTACTTTACTTGGTAGTTAGTGAAGTTAAAGAAGGAGCGTTCTAATACCACTTTTGATGAACAAATGTTTTTATTCCTCTAGATGATGCACCTGAAATGTCATTGTGTTCTTTAGGTGACAGATGTGATCTCTCTCTTAAAAGTGAAAAACATTAGAGAAAGTGACTACGGCAATTACACTTGCATGGCTGCCAATAGGTATGGCATGGATATGACAGTGACGTACATCTTCTGTAAGTCTACCCCTCACCTTCTTCTATCATTTCCAAGTCAGTGCTTTAACTTGGCTTAAAATTAAATGTGTAGGGCAAGATGATGATATTTGGAGGCCCCTAATCCCTTATCTAAGCGCCTACTCAATTATTAAGGTTTGGGATTCTCACTATAACTGCCCATCAAGGTAGTTCTGTGCCAAACTTGACCATATTGAGCATAAAGTTGCCACAACATTACTTTGTGGGAATTTAGTGCAATGACGATCATGCCTTGGGCTGGTACGACCTCCTCTCAAATAGGCATTTTTATACCTTGCCGCCCAACTTGTACAATGATCCTATGAATCCTCAAAGCTTCAATCGCCTGATGAGAGCAGGGCAAAAATCTTTGCGCCTTGAAATGCACAGAGGTGGAGAGAGTTAGATTCCCATAATATCTGTCACGAATAGCATAAATGAATGCAGTAATGTGCCAAGAATGCTGGCACAACTGTTAATTGCTAATCGCGCAGTTGATTTCAAGTTGAAATACGTGATAATTAGGGCATGACATTTTCAGTACTAAGTAATGTCTGCCTGATGGCCATTACTTAAAACACGCCCTTCTTTTTTTGCTTTTTAGATCAATCTGTTTGTCAGGGGCCTATTTGCCCCATGTTGGGTGCTACTGATTTGATTGAGTAGTGACCGCCATTCCACTGTAAAAAGTGCTCCCCACCCCTTCCAAATTGTGAACTCCATTCAGTTTTACAACGTGGCATGTGATTGGCTTCTGCACTGTTAAAGCACAAAAACACTTCCTCTTCACACCGTTCCCTCCTTGCGACTGGCAGTTTGCCTGAGGCAAGGCTGTGGACCTGATCGCATCCCTAAAAGGGCCATTGAGAACAAAACATTTTTAACGAAGGAATAGTGATTCATAAATTTTGCGCTCCGATTGCTGGCTAGTTGGTTGCTTTTAAAGCAGTTATTATGAACACACGTAGATAAATAAATTGAAGTAAAGACAACCCAAGTAGAGCATTTAAAGCCATTTCAAAAAAAACTTCCAACAAATAGAGGATGCTCGGCATATTACCTCTGTTATTTGAATCGGTGACTTCTTCAAAGGCGTTTCTTGTGGCCTCCAGTTTGGTGAAGGGTTTAAAATGATTTGCAGTGGCTTTTGCTTGAACTTATCAATGATGCATTATTTTAAAATAATATTTTAAAACTAACATCCCAACAATGTTGGCACTGCCAGTTGATCTGCCAATGTGGTAGGCTATCGTATGTATTTGCCCTTACCTCGAAAAGTTTGGCTCTTTCGTGGCAAACTGGATACCTCACCAGACATCCGTCAATTAAGGTAGTGCTTTTCCATGGAGGTGTACCACCGTTCACAAGCTCAGTAGTTCCTCAAATCAGTAACTGCGGCCTTATTGTTTTGGTACAACACCGCAGAGGTCACCTTACAGCACGCGAATAGCAGTGAATTTCGAGGTGTGGTGTTACTAGCTCTCTCAGGGAACAGTCTTAGCTCAGCCCCACTTCTGCAAGTCCATTGGGACTGGGCCTCTTAACTACCCTTCTGTGGTTTTATGAAATGGTGCTTTGTGGTAAAATCTATTGTTAATCAGGTCCCCGTTGCAAGATGCCCTGAGGAGGGCTTGAAAGCACCATGAAAGCAGTTTCACCCCCAAACCAGGACTCGCTGCTTTGAAGTTTGACATTCTTATCTAAGTATGTTACAAAAAGAGACAAAAGCAAAAGAAGTGGACAGCAATTTTTTAAGCAACTTTCACTTCAAACACAACGAAGTAAATGCGATTTTTAAATGATATTAAGTCGATAAGAAATGTCTTCCTCGTAAGAAGGATTGCGTTGAGTTCCCATTGCAAGAAAAAATGTGCATTAAATGTCCCTCTTAATGAGGTGTCGGTCAAATAATGGCACACGGAACAACAACCTATGCACGAGGTATGAATACACGATTAAGCCTTCCAGAGTTTGGGATCTAAGAACACACGGTATTACCTCCACTACTCCGGTTGAGGACTGGTGGAAACCTGAAATAGAAGCTACCATTGTTGAGCAAATAAAATTGAATGTAGTCTGGGCACTAAACTAAACTATCGCACTAGAGCTGCTTTCGTGGCGTCAAAATCGTCTCCAATTTTACTGCATTGCGTGCCGGCCACGAAAGCACAAAAAATAGATGGCGAATTCACGAAATAGAGCGCCACATTAATTAATTCTGCTCGAACGATTGGGTTTATCGTGCGTTTTACGCCTCACAAATCTCAATTAACTAAGGGAAGTCCACTGAAAGCCGCATTGAATGAGAGAGCTTTTTGACAGGCTTAAAGTGATAGCCTAAACCGATTCATTTCAAAATCGGTGCACACCTGAGAGTGTCATGACAAGCGCAATCTGACCGACAGGATTTAGTGCGCGGAGGACTAAACAACAGTCGCAGGAGGACATCAAAAATACCTTGTCACTTGGTTTCGACTCGCGAGCCTTTTTTAGCTTTGAGAAGTGGGATTGAATTTTTACAGCGGCCTACTCAACTTCCGGATCGTTTAAGTCGATGTCAATGGTTTCCTCCGTCTCTGACGGCTATTTTGAAAAATCAAGAAAATTATTCAGTCAGAAATGAGGCTGTTTATCCACAAGAATCTATGCTAGGCAGATGAGTTGCGTAAAGCACTTATGTAATATCACCATCTGAAATTCGATTTTATCTAGGAAGTCAGCGACTCCTTCCCATTTTGTCCAGCAATCCGTCCTGTACTTGAGTAAAAATGATTTTTATTCCCCCAATAATAGGAAATAACTTTAAATCATGAAGTGCAGTGTTTCAAAATGTAGTAGAACAGAAAATAAATATGCTACTGCCGACCACTTTTTGTTAGCGTGGTAAGGCGGGAAATTTAGTATCCGGAAAAATGCAATTTGGCTGGGCGGTAATGAACCTACCCAATTCTCATATACCAAGAAATTGTGTTAAGAAATTAAATTAGGGGAAGTGGAACACTCGCAAATTTAAAACTAAAAGCGGCAAACCAAACACCATTGGATTTCCTTATTGCTAGAAAATAAATTTTTCCTGCTCAAAACGCCTACATTTCATCAGACGTGCTTTGAATAGCCGATTTTAACCACGACTAGGTAAGGCTGACAGAAAATGGTGAAAATGGTGCAAACCTTTTGCAGGTGCTCCATCACGACCGCACTTCGAGTGAAGCAGAATTTTGAGCTCTCTGTACCATCAATGTGCAGGCGACGATTGGTCAACGCGCTGACCAATCATATCCGTCTATGGCTAAGTAATTAACAAACTTCGGCACGCGCTCAGTACAGAGTATTTTTTTTAGATTCTTTTTAAAATTTGGAATACATTTTCAACCGAGTGCTAGGGTAATTTTGATGCAAATTTTGCAAAATTAATGGAAACGAACGAAATGAAGAAGTGTCTGTACACTGAACTTAAAGTTTTAAACAGCATGATGGTATTATAGTAAAAAAGTGACTTCAGAATCTCATTACCTCATAAAGTTGATTCCCACTTAGGTACAAAGTACATCGACGCATATTTCTTGTTGCACCTGTGTTTATTGTTGGTATAAAAACCTTCTTCTAGATAATCTGGCGGAGTTGACCGATGTGATTAAAGGTGACTAAATTAGTTCGTTTCATTATATTAAAACGAAAGAAGCGTCATATTTTTTGCAATTTTTGCTAAGGCAATTAACTGGCATTCCAATTTATAATCCGCTCTCCCAACGAGGCGCGAAATTGCAGATTTCAACACTAGGAAAAGGCGGTGCCCTTAGACATAATGGACTTCATCTTAGTCACTTTCGTTCCCGTCTTGCATTTTATTCTTTAATTATCCCTTCTCTTTTGTGTTTGATCGCCGATGCAAAGGATATGCGAAAGATAACAATGGAGTTGTACTTCTCGTCCTCCCATATTCCACCATCCATTCCTCGATTCTCCCTTGCCTTTTAGTCAACCGTCCACCCAGTAAATAGGCCAAAAGGCTGCGCATTCATAATACATGTGAACAGGGATGCATTTTAGCTGACAGTCTGTCAGGACGCTTCCTTTTCAGTTGACATTAAAAAAAAGAGACTGTTTCCTCTTCGAGTACTTTGAACCGTACCAAGAATGGCATGTTTGACTTCTTAAGCATAAAAAAGAATGCGCCGAAATCCGAATGAACCATCATTTGCCTCAATTTCGCTGCGGCATAGTTTGCAGTAAACGTTTATGCCGCAAAAATGTCCGTTTTGACGGTACCCTTGGCTTAAAAGCATCAACATTGCTAACATTTTTCCTTTACACAAGTATACATTAGTACTCTTGCAATCGTGCAAGTAAGTACAGTTAATTACCCAGACAAAGTAAAAGAAACTCTTTTAGGCGTAATAGTAAGTATTTTAACTTTCCTACTGTTGCTACTTTATAACAACCTCTACGACTCATTTAATTACCAGCTTTTGAGCAAGTGCCTCCAGAAACCCTTCGTGCTTTTTGGAAATCCCCAAGGCAAGAATTACTTCGTGGTTAATGTAAAAGGTGTCTGGACTCGAGTCATGTCTACAAATTTGCACACGCTTGCATCAATCCACCAATCCTTGGGCTCGGTCAGCCTCTGTGCCTGCATTTCCGTCAGAAAATCGTTTAGTTTCATTACAATACCACTTAGTCTGCGAGTAACTAGGTAATTACTTTTTACTCAAACCAATTTGCGAATCACCTCCTCTCGGATGCCCTCGGACGGTGCCTTGATAGTCGGTTGGTGAAGGATTAATGATAAGCCGAAAGGCTTTTTAAAAACACTACAAGCGGTTCATTTTAACAGAAGTAACACAGTCCGGACCAAATAAACTATGCGAGGTCCCAACAGTAAACCTTTCAGGCCGCAGCAGCCTAACTAGACAAATCGCACAACTTCCGAATGAATTTGCTATAAAGAGTTGTCACTAAAAGCGATGACCGTCCTTTGGATACCTTAGAAGCCTATCACTTAAACCCCAGAACTCAAATATGGGCGCAAAATCTTAAATGTGCTCCTACTGGGTATTTCAGCAATGCTCAAGGAACATTTATTTATTTATTGTGTAATTATGCTTGGGGTCCTACAACGCATCAAAGCGGCCTTTGAAGATAATACAGCAATGCGGCGACTGGACTACCAAACCCCTTCTTCCTGTTAACTAAGCCTATTGTTGCGTGAACAAATGACTCGCTACTAGGGCTTATCAGCGACCTCCCACACCTCTACTTATTTAGCATTTTTTGTTCATCTATGTGAAACTCATATAATAAGCAAAATGGTTCCAATCACGACAAAATAATCAAATGCACAGCACGAAAAACAAATAGGGTCGATGAACGAAAGAAAACTTATGCATGTAAAACAGGCAGTCTGATTGCGCAATCCAACTACAGAGAGTAAATTGCCACCTGCAGGGGCAAGGTGGGCTTTGAAGGGACTGGACATATATCACTCACAATCCTCATCTTCAAACTGGCAAACAGAAATAAAAATTCAGCTTCCATTGCTAAGTAACCACTTGTTTAGGAAGACGTAGAGAATTTTAAAATGTTTTCCTCATCTCTAAAATTACAATAAGGTTTTTACTTCTAAGCAAAGTGGGGTGTTTTGATTAGTTGAATTTCCGAATCTCCGAGTGTTTGTCGCTAAGTGTCTAATATCGCGTTCAAACTAGTAGACTTTAAAAAATGGTGACAATTCTAATGCTTTGCAAAACCAACACCAATCTTTAATAGGCAATGAATTTTATACAAATCGATTTCAGAATGAAAAGTTATCAAGGCAGACGATAATTTCCCATCGCTTTAAGAACAAAAAAACCAAACTCCTTCAAAAAATTTATCTCTGATACACGTCGATGGTAGGCATATCATTAAAGACGAGGCTTAAGACGCCTCAAGTTCTCCACCGAATATTCACTCAACCCAGGGTATTTCTTCGGACTGAATGCATCATCAACCTTAAGCTTAATTAGAATCTGTGCTAGCTGGTTGCTACTCCTAAATCCAAATATTAGTCTAATCACTCACTCATCTAGCAATAACGAATTAAGTCATCATGACTTTATAGGCTCACAAAATTTGCGAAGCCAACTCCACTTGGCCCCGTTAAAATGCTACAATTTAAAAAAAGGCTTGAATAGCCCAGCAGATTTTAAATCAGTAACATTATTAACCTTTTAAGTCTTAAGTCTTATGAACGAAGTCTCAACTACTGCCTATTTTCTATCAGTTTGCTAATAGCAGTGGTTCACTCAGGACGTAGTCTACTCCAGATTCCGGACGAAGTGGATGTACTAAGCATAAAGCGCAAAAATAGACTTCACACGCATGCTTTTGTACTTGTGATGAAACGAGAACTAATTTCAGGAAAATAAACTAAGGTTTACAGCCATCAATATAACTTGGTTGAGGCTTATCACGATTCGGGTGCGGACCAGGTGTAGACATCTAAGGAAAAGCCCAAAAAAAACAACTCTGAGGTTAGTAACAGGTAAGTTTTCCACAAAGTTTCTGCAGTTAAAATACAAAAATTGCAAATTAAAACTTTAAATATTACATACACATAAACTTACAACAAATGAACGATTATTGTAGTATCTGTCGTCGATGGCGGCACCCAATTTCGCAATATCTTCCTCTCCAGTTTCTGAGTTCGGTACAAATAAGACGCAAAAGTAACATACCCAATCTCACCCGCAATAAGTGGTCAAAATATTCCATTCCGAATCTGGGTATATCTGGTGGTTGGACGCGTAGAACTTCCCTCGCAAAGCACCAGAGAACGTTGGCGAAACCAGGAGGAACGCGCAAGTGAGTATTGGAGAATGGAACTGACATAAACTAAATAAACAAATTTTTAAAATTTATTTAAACGACTAAAAATTTAAGTTATTAAGGTAAGAGACTCTGAGGACTCCTTCACGTTTGCGAAATGGGTCATTTTAAACATGGACGTAACGTAGTTAAGTGGCCATATACTTTGAAAACTAACCAAGTCTATAAGCACTATTACTCATAAAAACACGGTCTCTGACCATTTTTTGTTAGATGGAAAACATTAATCTGAATCACCTATATAAAAGCATTAGCCAATTTCGAACTACAGTTTCAAAAAATAGGCTCCTTTCTTTACGTTGAATGATTGTAAACAAAGTGCTAAGTAATAGCAGTAAAAAGAGCTGCAATTTTTATTTAATTTTTTGTGTGTTGGCGTACATTTATTGTATTTTGCTAAACACAGACAATTTGAACAGCGTTAGAGGCGTTTGCCATGGTACCACCTACCCAAACAACACGTCAACCGGTGCAAAGAAGGGACACAGACATAAATCAACTAAGAACTAGATTACAAAGCTTTATAACTAAAAAACAGCTATTTAAGTACTACTAGATGTTTCTTAGGTTTGCAACTCTTCCCGAAACATTACTAAGGTGTTTAATGAATAGATACATAGCTTTTGCACAAGTTTGCAAAAGCCCTTAAATAAAAAACCGCGTATCGTTAAATCTAAACGCGAATGATTAAAGCGATTTATGGTCTTGCTGTTATTGATTTCGCAAGAAAAAGACAGCTCTTGGTTTCTTAGCTTTTATACCTGTTATGAGAAATGCCGCATCCATTCCATCATTCCACTGTAATTAGAAATTTTTGCAGCTTCGGCTTTTTAGATTCGCCAAAACGCAATAGGATATCTTTTGAACATTCATTATGCAAGAACTTAATCCCAAGTGAGCCTACTTCTTGTGTTTTTCAAGGTCGTTATTGTAATAATGAATCCAAATGTTGATTATGGGAATTTGTATAGGGAGATTGCAGGGAAATTGCAGAGGTATGGTTCCGTTATGAATTCACACACAGGAAAATATTTCGACAAACAAATGTTGATGAAGCAAGAAATGATTTTGGTACCTTTTGAGATCTATAACACCATCACAAATAGCGTATATTGCGAAACTGCTGGCTGCTGAGGATACCTATGAATATGCGGCTGTATTTGCTCTAGGCAGAGCACAGTGTGAAGCTTTGAGCTCAGATGGGCTTGCTGAGGCAGCTGCATTGATGGAAGCGGGTCGCCTCTTTGCAAGAGCCGAGGAAAATCTCCAAACTTCTTCCACCTTGTCTTCAGGCGAATTGCTGGAACACGCCGTTTCCTGCTTCCTCAAAGCTGCAAAGGTAATTTCCCCTTTTTTAACCTTTTGTAGATCTATGAGTCCTGTGTCTCTCTCACCCATGCTGCCAACTGTTACATATTCACTGGGGATATTTTATGGGTTTTCCTCCGTTTTATATAATGCACCTTTCTTCATAGAAATTCAAGCGACTCTCCGAGGCACTAAATATTTACAGTCATGCTGCTAACATTTTTTGTCGTGATGCGCCTCGTGTTACCCATATTCTCCTGAAATGTTTGAAAATTTACATCCTTACTCGTAAAATCTTCTAGTCTTCTATTAGTTGATTCCTACTTTAGGCGACTACTCTTCTGCTCTCAATACTGTTTTCAAGATTCAGACTCTTTCCGTAGATGCTTGTGGTGTGCCCATTTATTTCTTGTTTTACTGACTTTAGAAACGCATGGATATGAAATTGATTTGTTCCTTGATTATTTGAAAGAAACTGAAGTTTACCGGGTTCTTCTTGTCCTCTCAACCTTAGTATGTTTGTACTTTTTTGTGACCAACCCATAGTCCCCAAAATCTAAGGAAATTTCTAAAGAAGGACCGTCATCCCTTGTCGCCTATTTAAGTGATGCTGCTGAAACAAAGAAGGAATATTTTACTCGATGCTTGGACAGCGACATGTTTTTATGCCTGAAATCCCTAATTGTAAGTTCTTCAATCTTCAAACACAATGCTTCAGCTTGCATATGTGTCCGAAGATGTTGCCGCATTGGATACAACCGCTAGTTTTATCCAATCCAAAATCAATCTGTTTCAACGGAGAATTCTCCAAGATCTACTGGAGAATGCTGCAAATCCTCCCGACGACATCCTCTAGTTCAACTGCACTTTTGATTTACATTCAACGAATATCGTATTTTACTTCCCATTTTTTCTCATTGGTCTAGGTTATCTTCAATTTGCATTCTACCAGTTAACAAGTAATTCATTTTACGATTCCCGAAATTGTGAGGCTCATTTCGAAAATATGATAATAGCTTGATAATTAGCTAGAAAGAAGATTCTTCGGCTGTACCTCCTTATCACACAGGTAATTTGTTTTTTTTTAAGTCATGGTACTCCATTGGGTGAATTGCAGCCTTGACTATACTCGTCTCTTAATTGTTATTATTCATCCATGGAGTGGGCATTTGTGAGGTGCTTTTGAGGTGCTCTCTGACTTTAGATAATCAAGTCATACATTTTACTGAATATGATTTTGTGCAACTAAATACGAGGTTTACTTGTTTTCGCATAGTAGCATGGTATTTTGTTGTGATTCCCAGGCTTTTTTTTAGATAATCGGGCAAATCAGATGGAAATACAGGTAATTTAAACAACGAAATTTGGCCGATTTTAAGCAACCTTACTTGGTCCATTAGAATCTTTACAGGCGGTCGTACTGAACACCAATTAGCATTGCTGAGGGGTGGTTCATAAGAAATTTAAAAATGAGCGCAAGTGAGGATTGAAGTGTCTTGTGTTCGTGGCTATGTGTGAGGCCTTTTGTCTCTTTCTCTGCCTGTTTGTCCTTTTTCTTCTTGAATGTAGTAGGCGCGCCTTTTAGTAGTATAACCGTTCCACGTCCTGCCTCACTTCGTGAGCCAATGCGCTGGCCAAAATAACACCTATCACTTCGATGACAGCGATTATCACCGGCGTTACCGCAATCACCACCGTGTACTGTTTCAGAGTGGAGGATATTTTTTCGACACAGCCCATTGTATTGTAGGCGGACACTGGCTTAATTGGGCATTGTGTGCTCTTCATGCTCCGATGCAATTGGTGAAACGTAGCTGAAGGGTAGTAAAACGTTGTTGCAAAAGAAAACAAGTCTCCTAAAGGATTCGCTTCCAAACGTACAATTCATGGGAAAATCGATGTTGCGGAATTGGCAACAGGCGACTGGCAGGCCGACAGCGTCTCCGGTAATCTCCTGATTCTCCGCAGTGACGTAGAGTCGACCCACTTCATGCCACAGTTTGGAGGTCCTGGGCTGCTCAAAGTCCTGCAGGCCGTCCACTCCACAACACTGAAACTAAAAGTGAGATAAAGTATTACACTGGACCCACTGGATGAGGTATGGCTTGGCAGAATTTTCTGGTAGTGATAACTTACATTTAGCATGATGGTATCCATCGCCTGCGAATAAGACGCGGAATTGTCTTGATGTGGCAGACCTAAGTAACCCATGTAGTTTCTAGAAAAACTGCCTCGAATTTCGTCGATAACGATTGGAGAGATCTACAACGGTAGGCGATGTGATCGTAAAGAGACATGACTTATCTCCACCTCTCAACCGTGAGCTTTCATGGGACTGTCGTTTGAAATATGGTCGATAGGAGGCCAAGAGAACATAAAAGCTAATGCTACGCTTTCTTCCGGAAGAGCGCAAGAGATTTGTAGGTTATTAAAGTTTGCAAGGTAGCTATATCATAAAAGCGATACTTCAGATGGTTTCAAGACCGTCTCCTAGCTTCCTATGCTATGTGGTGTGCTGAAATTTACAAGAAAACCTCACTCGACCTTCGCTATTGAGTATACTGGTTTTAGTTGATGGAATTTTTTACCTACCTTTTCACCGAGGAGTAGAAAAACGAGAACACAGATGACTTTTGCAAGGAAGAGTAGACTGACGACCACAGCATACTAAAATGCGGACAGTCATTCACTAAGTATCACTGAACTGAGAAAAGTAAGGCCTACAGGTATCCTCTAGCGTGGTGCCTGTTTATCGTATTAACGCTTTGTGTTCAGTTACTCTCTGTGGCATCAGTATAGCATTCTATCGAATGCTAAAACTTTTTAAATCCCAAGTTTACCCAGGAAAAGGAGTTGCTGCTAATCAAGTTGTGGTGAAACTCATGTTAGGGCTTACGGCTTTCCAGACACTTTGAGAGTTAAACACTGACTTTAAAGCGCGTGATGTATTGTGATAACTTAGTGACTAAATATATTTGACAAATAATGGCGCCGTAGTTTGTCATTAAGCTCACAGTAATGAGAAGACAGCAGCTGTCGGTAACGACCCCGCAGCAGCCAAAGAAGGCGACAAGGAAAATGAAGAGGCCCAGGCCTACGCAGACATAGGCGACGGCCTGGGTTAGCTTAACGTTCTGGTAGAGCTCAGTACCAGCGACGTCGGTGTCGAATGCGAAGGCGAGGGCTTGCATGAAGGAGGGAATGTTGAAGACAGCCCAGGCGCCGGCTACAACCAGTGCCAAACCAACCAACTAGAAAGGAAAACCAACAATCTCTATGTAGCGGTCTTAAAGATAGGCTTCAATTAGTTAGAATTTGATCTAAACCTCTTTGGCTTTCACCAGTCAAAATATGAGATAAAAGGTGGTGAAGAGAACCGTTTGGCCTACCCTGGTGTTGATGCTATCACTGCGCCTTCAGTTGCCTACTTGCAGTCCATTAAACAGTTAGTGTTTGCTAAGTCCACTTCATCGTGTGCTTTGCACAACAAACTATCACAACAGATCCTCAGGCGACATGACTTCATCATTCAGGCTTGTTAAGAATAGGAGGTATCATCTCAAGTTGGCATGACGTTTAATGGCATCCGAAGCCAGCTTTAAAACTACTCACTTTAGCACGGAAGTAAAATTTGCTGTTGTAAGATTTACACAGCAAGTCACAAAGGGCTTGAAATGGGTTTTAGAAATTGTAAATCATGAGTTTGAAAACCATCGGTCCACAGTTTGTGAGTTAGTCGCTTTGTCAAGTTGATTCGTGAGGAACTCGGTTCACCTCACATCAGTCTGGCCGTCTTCCGAGCGTTAAAATACTCTCGGGCCTTCTTCGACATCGAGGGCATTGCGCATGACGATTGCATATTGGCTGGCCAAACACTAAACGATTGCAAAGTACAAACACAAAAGTACGCACAATTTGTTTCGCCAGGTAACTTGTCTGGCAGAATGTCGGTGAAGAGTGTGCAATCACATCATGCCTAAGACCCTGGCCGGTTACCCTATTCAACCAAACGAGTTTTCTGAAAGAACTGGGGTACCACCCGAAACCAGGCTGCGATTTCCTTGCGTAGAATTGTTGACTCAAATCGCCTTCCCACTTGCCTAGCCAAACTACATTTTCGCATCCATTCCCGGGCCTACTCTTCTTCTTCTCAGAAATTGAGGTCTGTCACAATCAACGTGACCAAATCCCTATCATCTTATTTTGGATTTCATGTGCTAAAAGTAAACTTAACAGCGGTTAGCATAGAAACACTCATCATTGTAAAGTGTAAGCTACTTTCTCCCTCAACGAACGTGTCTCTAATTTGTAATTTCATTCATTGCACTAGACTTGAAGCAGCATTTAATTGGGACAAATTTTAATCACTAGCTTTGAAGCGCTAACTAATTTGACTTGCTGATTCGCCTTTGCAAATAAACACAGGCAAAGTTGTCAAAGTTTGTTTCATTGAGGAGGAGGGGGCGGGGTGGGGCGGATGTTTCAAAGTCAAACGCATTCATATTTTATGGTGCAAAGTACAGCTGGAATAGTTGATGAGGTCTGATAGAGAGTTGCACGCAGGTCCTATAAACCTGAATAATTGCAACATCGGTTTCTGACCAGCCATTAATAATTTACGTGTGCACAGGCTTTTATTCACACGTGAATGAGCGATGCAGTGGGCCACCAAACATGACCGCTTTTTGGAAGGACTTTCGTTTATCGGTTTTGCTCCGATGTTCTACGCATAAAAACGAACCGAGAGGCGTGAGAGGTTAGAAGCTGCCGGTAAAACATCAGTGGTAGAGAGAATGCAATGCTTTGTTTGTATAACTTACGGTTTTGGCAACGGACTCTGTATCCCTGCTGGACGATTCGGCCTTTGGAGAGTATTGGGGTGCTGCCCAAACCCCTTACTAAAACTTGCTATTTAAGTATTAATAGTCTAGGGATCCTTCGTTTGATAATTCGAACTCGAAGTTCATGTACAACTTCTGCTTGTTGCAATCACAAATTGGCGGTTTTTTACGCTTCTACTGACAGTGTATTCCTGTCAGTTGTTGAGCAGTCACGATAGCAAGAAGTTTTGTTTCAAAGTGGGCTTAACTCCACCCACTAGAAATGAAAAGAATAGTACGTTACTAATACTGAGGCAAAGTGATCAGAAGTGATGTTGAGTTTGCGCATTTTAAAATGCAAATGCCGTGGATAAAAGGTGACGAAAACTCAATTTGCAGTCGACTGTAGGATGTATGTATGCACGTCTCTGACTGTTCGTTCAACGCTCAGCCTTGATAATGAACCACTTAGGACTTCGTCTTTGCCTTTTAGGCCCTTAGGCCGTGCTTGGGCCCCGAAGCCCTACTGATGCCAAATACATCCATTCTGCCCTAGTATAATGGTTTTATCTGTCCTAAAGAACGTCTGCCCTGATTTCTGTCTCCGTGTGTGATAACCACTATTGAGGCGTAAAAGGTAGATATGCAGTGGAAGAGGGATTCTTCGAAGACCTTATTTAGTGAATCGAAACTGGCGTCTAGCCCCGACAACTACTCAAGTTTCGTATTTAGCATCACAGCAATTGACAAATGAGGCGACAGTAGTTGTGAACTATTCGTTAAAAATTATTTGCGGAGCTGTCTACTGTGAAGGCGTAACACCTCTCCCACCTCTTCACTAGTCGGCTGGATCTGGAATGCATAGATATGGCTGGAGAGCGGTAGAGCGAGAACAAATTAGCAAGGAGGATCAGACACGAAACCCTGCTCTTAAAAAAGTTATGCGATTCTGTCCTTTGTAATGCGGCCCCATTGGTCCTGCACATTCCCCGTCTCGAAGTAGAATCCCATACGCAAATAAAGCTTCAGGCTCAGTTAGTTTACCAAGAGGGATCAGAGACAACATTGTGGTCAAGTATTCGCTCAGTTTGGTGGAAATTTGATGACTGGCTCGTGAGAGTTCCCTTAAAGTGCGAATTGCGTTGGGAGGTTTACAAAATAGCGCGCCGAGTGCAATGCTCAGAAGGGGAAAGGAGCTGCGCAGTACCTCGGTTGCTTAACTCTTGATTTATGCTAGAGAAGCCAATTTGGATGGAATGACCTACACACACACACACACACACACATACATACATACATACATACATACATAAATGCATTACTTTGCCAGCGTATCATGCCTTCTCTCGTCTCGGGCCGCTGCCCATAGAGGGAAAAGCTAAATGACATTTTCATCAGCATCAAAGCTTTAACAATTAACTATCCTTTTTAAACGATGGCGTGATAAGTTTATCTGCAGTATCGAGACTAAGCTTTATCCCTAATTAGTAGACTCTTAAAAAACATTGTGGTGGAAGCAAGTCATTTTTAAGGAAGGCAAAATGCATACAAGCTCTTTTTTAAGTAAGTGTTTTTTTTAATATTTATTAATTTGGAGAGGCTTTTGCTCTTAAAACCGCAGTTTCCGACAAGGGGGTCGAAAGATGAACCGGATTTACGCCCCATTGGTGGCTGAGCGAAATGGACAAGATCACTAACGAATTTAATTAAAATTTAAAAAAAGAAGAACTCCCCTTTTTTAAGCAAATACTACAGGGGTTGCTAGACTTCAGAGTTAATCCAGAGGCATTACAGTGCCTTCAAAAAAAGGCGAATCAAGGCTAAAGTAATCTTCTAGACATTGATCCTTCTTTCACCCTTGTTCTGTTGAAGAGAATCGGCAAATTTACATGTGAAGATTGGATGTTGACAGGCAAACAGCATTGCTCCAGGCGTAAAATGGCCACCACCATTATTTTTTTTAAAAATAGTCACTACAACTCTACAATGCATAGCGAAGAGGTCTTCCCAAAAGAAACTTTTACTACTCAACATTAGTATAATTTGTAGAATTAGGCATTCACGCCATCCAGGTTGTACGACGGCGTTTTCCCTTCTTGAAGGCCTAAGAATATCCCTTACTTAAAGGGCATCAGAACTGGAGTATGAAACGCTTAGTCTGGGCCCATTTTAACCGCCCACTTCAAAATATTCATTGACATTATAGTTATTACTGTAAATGAATGACCTTGTGATCTGCTCTGTTTTTGGGCTCAATGAATTAATGAATTTAACGAAACCGGACACAATGTATATCGGAGTTGTCGAAAAAAAGTTATAATTCATTTTTGTTGAAGAGGTGGTGAGTAAATAGGCGCCTCTTGCCGGACCAAACACCATCGGTCCCCGAGGCGAAGGAAACGTACGCCGGACCGGGATATCTGTACCCTTTGCCTTTTTTAACTGCTACTCCAGAGGACATTTCCTCATTTACCTTGTCTGCTCGTTCCAAGAGCATGCAGCAGGGTGGAGGTGGGAGGCATCGAGACTATTACACTTACATTCTACCCATATTTATGCATAAAATGGAACTTGATGACTTTACAAGTGTTTCCAACTCTATTTTTCCAGGTTTATGCTTCTCATCCCCCTCCATGATGTTATTCTCCAAGTTAGTAAAGCTGGAGGTATGGGATGTTGCTGTTCTGTTTGAGTAAGCACCAATGGCAGAGGAAGTTCATTTGGAAAGAAAGTAGTCTTTTCCATACTTTACAACAACTTTTTGAAGTGACACACAGGTTTGCATAACTTTATGCTGCTATTTCCCAGTCCAAAACCCCGTACAAGCTAGGCAAGAAAAATACAGGCAAGAACTCTTGCACCTGGAAAATGGAGTTTTCTTAGCTCAAGGGAATGGCTTAACCAGTGTTTTTTTCTGCAAGTGAGTTTCAAGTGAGCCAATCTTTTGTGCTTTGGTGCATGGACGAAAACTGGTTAAGCCAAACATGTATACAGTGGTCTAACTTCCTCGAGTTGTCTTAAGGCCTGAAAATGGCTAACATGCAACCCAACGGGGAAAAAAATTCCATAGCAATAACAGGGACGAAATTCTTTCCATCGTGAGAGAAAAAAGCAGCAACATTACTTTGGCCAAAAATTGAATCAGATTAGGAGCCAGCAGTAGAGCCAGCATGACAGTTTCGTTGAAAATCTGCCCTTTTTATTTTCACGTTTTTAAAAGTCTTTGGATAAAATTAGGGATTTGCTGGTGGTCAGTGAACATGTAGCATGTTTGGTGAAATGCGCCTTTTGGACAAGAGGCGGTCAGGGAATTCGGACCTCGTAGCGAGGTGAACCCCAGTCCTCCTCGTGGACGAAATGCACCCTCTCCCTCATTTCTCGCTACCCACTCAGCTCGTCCACTCTTTCCAGGGGAAAGAAGGTGAAGAGGCTACTACAACTTCAATTAATATTTATTTTAGGTTAAAATAACTCATTAGGAAATGATTTTAAACTCGCGTTATGTCAGTTTGAGTTCGGATATTGCATATTTTTCGCGACCAAAGGCAAGCACTCGGCAAATTGCAGGGAACTTTTGGCTCATAGACTCATAAAAGGGGAGCAGTAGGACCTGCCATTGCGGGCAAGAGAGGGCGCACTGACTTTAGTGGGGTAATATTTGTGTTCTAGACCGTGACTTTTCAACAAAGATTGGCAAAAATGTTTTCTGTCAACTTTTACAGCCTCATAAAGAGTGTTTTCATAGTGCAGTTTGTCGATACCGATCGCTCGAGCAAGCCAAACTAAAGACAAAACTCTGCTGTTTTTCCGCTCAGTATTTGCCATCCAGTACTTTGCCTACACACTTTCCTGGCTAGATATTGGAAGTGATTTTAAATGGCATTAATAAGTAGAGCGAAAGTGTGTTTAAGTGAGAGTAGGCCAGGGCTTAGCTACGACTATTCCAAGTGAATTTCTGTTCTGGTCCCGAAAATGGCCAGTGCAACTAGGCGCGAATGCAGTTGGACGACCACCGAGAAAGCCTCGTTTTTCTGCAGCAGTGAGAAGTGGACGTTATTCTCACGGAAAGTAATAGTATGTACTGAAATACAGGGAGCTGGATTTCATTATATGTTTTAATTTAGCGCTTTACTTTAATCCCAGTTGTAGCTCTTTGCCTACCATGCTATTGAGCATGGAGTATGGGTGATAAGACCTTTCTAGGTAAAACGATTTCAGGGATTTATGGCTTACGAGGATTAATTGGTAATGGCTCTGAGTTTCGCGCCAATAAACTTTGTGGATTCTATGGCTTTATTAGGTACTCCGAATCAAGCGTACTTTGTTCGTACACTTTATTAACAAACAATGGGGAAACCATTGGTAAATTTGGCTGTGAGAAGGTAAAAACTAGTAATTCGATTGCAGCTCAACAAGTTTAGCACTGGTTCACTTACTGACCGGAAGAAACGCACAACCAAAATGGCAGAAAATAATGTTACCTCCGTGTTATGGGAGGAGATTCAACAGCGAAAGAGTGAACACAAACAACCAAATCCAGAAGGTGAGTAAGAAGCGCAGAATGTTGATGTTTACAGTCTGTAGGGATAGCAAGGGTGAGAAGGGCTGTCTTCAAAATGTAGTAGCCATAGCTCCCTCGCATAGCCAGTACAAGAGGAAAATGTCACGGATTTTGAGGTCCCTTCCTCTGGCTCGACCAGAGGTAATGAAGAAAGCGGTGGGAACGCGATTCGACACCACAGAGACCTTCAATTTTTACGCAACTTGGTCCTCAGTATTTGCATATATTTTCAACCGGTCGCCGCCATAAGTGTGAATGTTTGATTGCGTAAAGCCAAGCGCATGAAATCTCAAACCTCGTGGAATAAACAATATTGTAAGCACCCTTGACTAAAACGACATTTTCAGAGGTGGGTGTTGTGCTCGACTAAAAGTTGGACACTCGTGATTGCTTGGAATTTTAATTATTTGGAACAAAGGATCCGCACTACGTCCGCAGATGGGCTCACTGTTTGAACGGTAATAGTCAAGAGGAGAACTTTACTTTCTTTCACCATGTTTGGTCGATTAAAGGTTTGAAACTAGTTATGCAGACGGGGAGGTATGAAGTAATTTTTTACCATTCCTTTTGTCATGGTCTGGCAAAGTGAACACGCGTTACCGTTCAGAGGGAGAGCACCTCCTCCCCTCTGAGTGCCCACCGACTAAGCATATGCTGTCAAAGATTGCAAATTTTTGATGCTTCACTTACTTTACCAGCAATACATGAACACGAGATCCAAAAGTGGACGCTAGTAAAAACAGCTGGCATGCCATTAAAATACCGCAAATTCTTGATGTCCACTTAAACAGTCCAGCACATCGATGCGTGCTCATACAACTCGAGCAGCATCCAACTCGATGATCTTTCAGACCAAAGAGATTGATAAACTCCACGGTGCGAAGTGTCCCCGTTCGATGGATCATTGTTCGATGGATTCAGTTTAAGAGGTGAGGCAACAAGCCGTGAGTGATGGATAGACTCTGGACACTAAAGCGAGGGTTCATTGAAGTTGATTTTATGAATGCACGACTTATACGTCACCATTTAGTTTACCTCTTCGTCTTGCCTCACGTATCAACCAGCCTTACGTTTGTCCATAAACAAATGCATCTGCGTCCGCCTACACTTGCACTGAATTAGGCTGGAACGGTCTGATGGGCGTAAACTTATCTAATTACTAAGACTGGTATTTGGCCAATTTCGAAATGCTATCCATGAAGGTGTGGCATAATCACGAATGAAGAATAACAACGTTGGAGGGCCAAAGGTTGGGGCAATGTGTGAAGCCCCAGTGATTGGTTTGGTGTGCCCTCGGTAAAAACTGACACGGGTCATTCAATGCGAATTGATCAATCGCAATGTTTGAAGTCCACTTTAAACAAATTAGTCGTTTCTCCATTTTAATGAAAAGGAAAAATTACACCTAACATTGATAAACTCTACCACCAATTAAAATGAAAATCGTTATTAAACGGTAGCTATAAGATGTTTTTTATCCTAAAAACCTGACTTAACACACTAAAAAATACCATTACTAGAGAAATTTTTGAAAAATCAGAAATCCATTATCTAGGCTAATTAAAACGTGCCAAGCGATAAATCCTGAGATCTGACTTACGATAAAGAGAATGTATAGTTCAACGCATCCAAGCCAGTGATAGATACATATCCGTACATTCCGCTTTATATGCCGGTCGGAAAGGGCACGATCCGAAACAAACCGCTAGGAAACTGAGAACTTCACTTAATTCAGATGGTATGATTAAAAGCTAACGTGGAATAGGGAATTTTGCGAGACTTTCAACTCGCAGTTAAACGCCTCCGAAGAGACATGTGTGATACTTAAGTCCTTTAAACTGTACCCTGTGGACAAGGAATGGAAAGGCAATTTCGAACCTGAAGGAGTGGCTAGCTTCCCTTGAAGTGGATATTCCTTTCTGCCAACTTCCCTTCATATGCTGTCCGCCAGAGAATATTGGACCTTTAGGAACAGTAAAAGGGAAGAGGGGGGAAGGGGGGAATCTCTACAGCGTTTGTGATAACAAGGCAGCGCCAAATGCAACTCAAATGATAATGCCCTTTAGTTAAAAAATAATAATATAGCTTCAATTAAGAGGCAAATGAGAGTGTTCTAAGACCAAATCAACAAAATTTCCCTTTAGGGGCGTTTAAAAACTAAAAAGAGCGGACAAACGATTAACTGATCATAATACAGGCGAAAAGATTCTCTACTTAACTCAGTTTTGGAATTTTTATCTAGAAAAAGCAGCAGTTAGTTCAACAGGGAATGGAACTACTAAAATCCCTACAGCTTATAGGCAGAGAAAAGGCACATGACCCTAGTGATGTTAGACTTCTGCCAACAAGTGCAACAAAGTGGATTCGAATGGTAATCTTAAAGTGCCACTTTGAGAAGCAATTCCTTTTCCTCAACTTAGAAACCCGTGTCGAACATGGCAGAGGAGAGTGCGAGGGTTTTGAAAGACCATTTTTAATGCTGGGATTCAAAGCTTCGTACTATTCTTTTCAAATCACTTCATCACCTTTAATGTTAAGCCAATCTTAGTTGTGAGCAAACACTTTGTTCACGCCGAACCGTTAAACGGAGACCTCATGGCACGTATCCTCCCGGCTTTCAAGGTGTTGGTAAGCACCAAAATGTTTAAAATCGCAATTCTGTCTCACAAATTAAAAAAAGAGCATTTCATGTGTGATTTAATTCATTTTGTACAAAATCACCCCGCAAACTCACCACAAAAAGGAGGTTGAGACTAAAAAGGATGAATTTCATAAATTTCACCGCGCAGGACATCGTCAACTTTGAAACAAGGGAGAATTCCTCACTGTATGGTGTTGTACCTCTCACACCGAATTTTTTTTTTCCTTGAATGCGCTGATTTGAAGTTAACTCGAATCTTCGATGCAGATTTCGTTATTGTTAAACTGAAGGCTCATTGGTTCACACCGCCTTCAGCTGCCATTGGCCGAGCATCGAATGTCTTGGTGTATGTGTGTATGTGTCTGCACAGGATCAACGGTCGGTGGATTGTTTTGCGCAATTCTCGAGTCAGTGCTTGAGTAAATTTACCCTCTACATCTGTCATTTGCGTGCGGAAGCATTTGTAAACGTACATTGGTTCGAGTGCTATGGGAGGGCGTCGCTATGCTTACGTATTCGTTTCGGAAGAAATTTGCCTATTTGACTTGGATGGCGGCACATCGGTGGCTAAGGCGGAGAATTGTAAAGCCCATAACATAAGATGTCCTCTTGAGCCAGCCGTAAATGCCCTGCAACGTTAACCAAATACATAAACGTAGAATAAGCTACCTAGGTTAATTTCTTTTAGGGCTTGAGGAAGGTATTTGGGTAAGTTGTAATCAATTAATTCCATAGTATACCAAAGCAGACGTTGTGCTAAGAATAGTGGATTAAAGATGTATCAAATGCCAAAGCGTCTAAAAATTATTTTGTTGGAATTACATTTGCTGGCAGACAACATATGTTCATCAGCTTTGGTAAACATTCGAGAATTCAATACGGAAAGGGAGCATTGTATTCAAGTGCTGCTCTCAGCAGTGCAAATGTAGTGGTACAGTGCACAACACAAGATCCGTCTTGCTTATCAACTTCCAAATAGCATTGTAAAGGCCTCAGACACTAAGCAAAAACCTCCAGAAAAGATAACATAATCTTTTAAAATGCGACCTAAAAGTTGTTGTTTATAAGGATTCCAGTAGTTAGTAGAAGAAAATAAGATGTGAAATGAAATTAATATAACAGGAACTTAGGTGGCATACATATGACAGTCACCAACTAGCAATTAAATAATAAAGTGATGGCAGTGAAGCGATAGTTAGTTTGAAAATGTTTAACTACGCAAGCTATTACTCAATAAGACGATAAGGGTCTCGGGTCACAACAATAAAATCTCGGTTTTTCTGCATAACGGTGTTACAAATTTTCGATAATACCTTGGTTTAGTACCACTTAGATTAGGCTAGGAGCGATTCATTAAATGCGGAAAAAGTTAGAATTATGTCTCACTACCGTCAGCTAGCACATTTAGCCAAAAATTTAAATTTAGGCATGAGCTAAATTTATTTTCATCAATCTTGGTGACCTAATGCGCCTTTTACATGTTCGTCTTGAATAAGATGGGATCTTTAAAACCATCATGCACTATGCTTTTTAGCTCAAATTTAAAACACAATTGCAAAACCACGCCGAGATGGGTAATTTTTCAAAGCAATCTGCTATTGAGTTTCAGCTACGTCAACGCTTCAATTTGCTACCTTGAGTTTGTTTTAACTGTCGAAAGGTTCGTCTAACATATTCGCTACTTTTGAGGTTGTGAAATAGTGCTCCCGGATTCCACTTGTAGGAATGCCGGATATTCATAAGTACAAAGGTAGTTACTCTAAACTCTTTGCGAAGGGAAGATTACTTTGGTGGAGAACTACTTTATAAGCTCATTACCTTCGGTTACCAGCATACGGCTTTCGGGAGATTCGCTTACAGATGCGAGTTTTGTCCGTACTTGCTTTCGCTCTTTGCGAATTTAAGTTCACAGCATAATTAGTTGGAGATAGAATCATTCCTACCGTAGGCCTTCTTTTCGTATGATTTGTAGCACTCAAACCAGTTGGGCATTCAAACACGCGTATGTTTTTCAAATGCCACTTTTAATTATGACATTTTGCATGCACTTCACTTGTGCGTGCTGCTTGGCCGCATTTGTCCTGTATAAAGTATTGTGCGTAGCTTCTTAGAGTTGTTTTGAGCATTTTAATCCTCACATTCTAGCCTTAAGATTTGCTGAACTAATATTTATACCCGTTTTCAGCAATACTTTGGGCTTTTTGTCATGTCTGCGGCTTTCAAAAAAAAACCGTTTTATGTGCTCGTTGACATTCTCTTGCTAACTTTATAAATGACCGGGTTACTTGTTTTTTGATCCCAAAATGCGTTTTTGTCAAATTTATAAAGAAATGCATGTTGCTCTGTGAATGTGATGCTGAATCGCTCATTCACCTCAAGCGAATCACGGTTCTTGAATTTGAGGATTGTCGAATAGGATCAATTTCCTTTGTGGAAGGGTTCTACTTTGGGATTAGCATTACTTGGAATTGGGAAAGGCGTCCCTTAGCCCATCATTCCATTTGATGAAGCTTTAAAACTTTTATGTCTCACTGCCTTTAAAATTCTGTTTACAATAAGTCTTTTGCAGTAGCCTCGAAGCCTCTTCTGAGATATGCTTTGTCCTGAGATAATGGTGGATTTGAAAGCATTCCATAAGTAAAGGCTAATGGCTGAGAGAGTCCCGTCTTAATAAACCATTCTGGGGGTTTTTCGATAAGAACTACTTAAGGATAATAAGCATGAGACGTATGGTATGGTTGAAGCCCATGTCTTGTACTCGCTTCCAATGTTTGCAGAAATCACACCGGCCCTGTAGTTGTGCTTTTCTATTGGTTGGCCAAGTCTCTTATAAGAACAGTGACCTTGGCGTGCGTTTCACTTGTCCTTGCCTCCTGCAAATTTACCGTCGCTGTCGCCTTCTTGAATGGACTTTATCTCTTCCGCTGCAGAACGTTTCACCGACTTTCGTCAGCGCGTCGCCTACACCGGACGGGAGTTACTAGAGCGTAGTCGAAAGTGGCGCAGCTTCTCCACTAAACCCCCCTCCAATTGCGACGTCGTAGTCGCTTTCGAACGAGGCACCAGTGAGAATCAGGTAGACTGGATTACCAATCGCCTCCAAGCACGAATTCCTGAGTTGCTTTTCACCAAAACATTTCACAATGGTACTCAACGTCTGGCGCTCTATTTAACCTGCTCATTTAATAAGTAAGATATTGTCAATTAACTTCTTTTACTGGCCAACTACGTTTTTCTCGCAAAGGTCTAATGAGTGTAGTAATTATTCTTCCCAATATTTTGTTCAGTATGCTGACATTTCCGCTGCGCTAAACTATATCATGGACACTTGCATTCCATTTGGTAATACCAATCTCACAAATTTCCAGGGGCGTGAAATCGGTCTTTTAATTATATCGTCTTTCAAGAATATTATCTTATTTGGAAGTACTTTTTACAGGAGGCGCACAATGTGATTAATATATCGTCCAACATTGGGTAACTTCTTTTCCTATTACAGGAAAATTAATATACATAATTTAAATGTTATTCATGTACCTATCAATAATTGAAAGTTTAGTTTTTTCACGATATGCTGTGAGGGCTTTTTGATTTGTAACGGTCTCTTTAATGGTATTTCACATGAACAAGTGCCTTAGGCGTAACCATGCCTGTGGCATCAGTTGTGTGGTTTAGACATTGTTATTGTAATCAACGTTAAATCTTGGCTACATTTTACGGGGCACTCCATATAGTCATTTTATTAAAATACGATTTTAGCATCCTTACTATGCATCCTTAACTACGAGACATCAATTTTATATTCATTTATGTGATTAGCTCACAAATCGGAAGCTCGTGATACGTGGAGAATCGACTCTGTTAACAAATATTATGTGCTTGTTGTGGATATTTGGTGGCACCTATTTTCGGTTAATAGTGTTTCCCATCAAAATGTCAACTTTTGTATTGTGACGTTAAGGCGAGAAGCATTATCTGGCCAGAGACAAATGTGCAAGGTTCTTTTTTTGGAATCCCATAGAGTGAATGTCAAGTGTTTTATTTGTGTTGATCTTTCCCTCGCTCTCTTTGTCTGAGTCGGTTCTGTGGGATAAAGTCCTGACTTTCCGTTGCCTAGTTTCTGTCAGCATAAATTCCGTATTTACTTTCATCAAGTGTGGTCACCTGCATGTTTCTGAACCTTTGATTTGGAAACCGGAGGGTAATGTGGCCCTCTACTCAGAGCCGCCTAAGCACGATATTTGTGTCGTGATAGGAAAACGCATGAGTACTTTTTCATTTAATGCTTACTTTGGGTCATGTTTTTTTGCAATCGGAATTAAAGGAATGTTAGTTCTTTCTTCATAGCGTTGTACGGAGACCGATTACTAGGCACTTATTTGACAAAGTAAATTTGTCCCACTCAGTTCCGTGAGACATGTAATCCATTCACTTTTTTCTATGCATCGTAGTCCATCGCGCTACACATAAATGGATCGTGAAAATTCTGGATTTAGGGCTATCTATTGGGAATTTATCGTTGTTTATTTCCTCATGTTTTTAACAATTGAAAACCCTATCTTGTTGTTATTTTTTATTGTGGATTGGTAGTTTTTTTTCAACCCTTAGGTAGAATTACAATAATGCTGATATTCTTCATATCTGGAAGTTGTGATTCTGTAACTCCATGGTTGCATAAGTGGATTTGTGGTGTTAGAATAAAGCCTTTGTTAATCTACTCTGCTTTGCTTAATTCTCTTAAGATAGCAAAAGAACTGTTATTTTGTTCGTCCCTCTTTCACACTTTTTTTATACTTTATGGCGACCGGGTTTTTTATGACTGGCAGTTTTTTCCAAAACATGCAATAAAATAAGGCATTTTATGAAATTCCAATTCGTTTTCCACAGTCTCTTGAAAGGCGCCCGAGAAGTTCGACTACGGAAGCGACTGACATCGGAATTTGGCGGTGAGATGCAGGAGTTCTGCATTGAAGACTGTGAAAACTTTGAGGGATTCTTTGACCACGAGAGCTTCTTCACCAGCAGCGAGCGGCAGACCATCGTGCGTTACTACCTCATGAGTCTCCGTGCCATGGCTGGTGATGCCTGGGACGACACCATCAAATTTTCTCAAGGACAGGCCATAAGTGAGTTGATGGCAAAAAATGCATCAAGCTCGGGATTCATCTTTGCTGTCTGATACTGCGTTCTTGCAAAGTGTTTGGACGTACTTATTACATTAATTTTGGTAAATTTCTTTATTAGATAATTTGGGTCTGGTTGGGGGAAGAGATCGCTGAAGTTTGCCTACCACCTTTGCCATTTCTTTGTGCTTCTGGGATCCTGTCGCACAACTCGGACAGAATATGTACCGTTGACGTACGGAGGGGCTTGAGGGCTACTCGATGTGACACAGAGACCGGGTTTCTTGGTGGAGGCACAATGGCGGGGCCTCCAGGCGGCCCGTCACCAAAACCGCGTTAACCAAAAAGATAAGGCTGCATACTAAAGCACGGCTACTGCAATACGCAGATAAGGCTTAGCGATCATCAAACACCGGAGCATCTGCTGTTTGGAAGCTACGCTTGAGTGGGACTAATTCTTACTGTTATAGATGACAATCGTATAGGCGATCTTTTTTGCGAAGTAATATTTGATTATGAAGTGATTTATTACCATTCGCCGTGCATGGTAATCCTATATTCAGTGAAAGTATTCATCCTATATTCTCCACACCATAAAAAATTGGCACCCTTTACCTCGCCAAATGTGTTTTATGCGCCGTGAATCCGGCCCACCCATTGACGATTATCTGGGCTGCTATTTTCGTCTCCCTCGATGTGTACAGACGCCCGATTTCGGCTAATCGCGACATTTAGCGCCCTCGTCCACCACTCGTAAAATACCGCCCGCATGGTACGATAACCATGAATTTTTCTGGTTCCACAAAGCAGTTTTTTGTGTGTTGCCTTGCCTAGTTGATTGTATTTTACAATCTCTCTGGAAGTGACTTTGCTTTGCTTATCAGGTGTGGGATCCGTTGATACAAGATTAACCTAAGTTAGGCCAAAATGGAAGTTGTAAGGAAATAAAGCGTTTGTTGACAAATGTCACTGCAGCTGGCAGTTAAGGGCAAAGCAGTCTGGCAGGCAGTGCCTCTGTTTTTTGTCTGTTTTACAGTGTTCATAAGTGTATCTTTAAAATAAGGTACGAATTTATTTATGGTTATGAAAAGTGTTTATTTTTAGAGGTACATCAGAATCAAAGTTGTAAAAGCACCCAACTGTGATGAGGTAAGGCTTTTTAGCCAATTTCTACAAGCAATTTCGAGACACATGACGCATGTGCAATGAATCCGAATAACATGGAAACTCAAAACACTGGCTATTTATGTGATATGACTTGCTAAGTGGTAAAGCATTTTTAACATCCACTTTAAAAGTCAAAGATGAGGCACTACAAACCCATAAATTGCTCTTCAGCACGGAGCGAAAGTGCAAAACAGAAGAAACTTGTGCATGGCTTCAGAGAGGGAGGCAATTAAGCAGTCTAATTCATAATTACAAATACTACTCTCACTTCGGTGCAGAGCGTAGGCGAAGTCGGGGGCCTCGGTGTTTTGCCGCCTGTGCTGCTGACAGTGAGTGGACTAGCTGGGCTGTTCTGGCAATGTTTTATGGGAAATGTGCTTGGCTAATTATCCCAACTCGTCGTCCCTGCATAAACTTCTTCCCAAATACCACCTAACACGGTTGCAGTTATTACCGAATATCTGTGTGTGTTTTTAGAGCTGGCGCTGTGGCGATGTTTGCGGTAAAGGTGTAAACGGTGGATTTGATAAGTTACTGCACCATGTTATTGCAGAAATTTTCTTTTCACTATGAAGAAGACAACTGCAACTATTAATTAGCGTTTGCATATATTTCAGTGCCGGTCTTGCTGGCAGCGGGCAAAATTGCGACCATATTTCCTCTTCATGATCGAGAGGCGCTGGCAATGCTGCACAACTCGTGGGTACGCGGTTTCACGCATCGTCAACCGCTAGACGCGGTGGCTGAGTACTTCGGGGTCAAGATCGCTCTCTACTTCGCATGGCTAGGCCACTACACTACCGCTCTCCTCTTTCCTGCTATCTTTGGTCTCCTTTGCTGGCTCCTTGTACCTGCTGGGGTAGGCTTTTCAGTTTTGCACCAGTCTTTACACGAAATATTAACCAGTTTTGTTTGAATAAAAGACCGCTTTGCTGCTATATTATCTGGTTGCTAACACCCAACCTGGTTGTTGGTTGGGAATCTTCCAAGCTTCATGCTTAGAGTTGCTTGCCTTTCATGGGTTTTGCATTAATATTAAACACTATTTTACTATTGTACATTCAATAGAAAAATTACAAATTCATCACAGTTCTCTTTGGTCAGTCCCATAAGCTGTCATGTCTGTTCCGAACCTCTGGCTGTGGCATTGGGATGCTGTGGGCAATTCCGTGAAGTCTATTGCTAGCGGGAGTCAATGGTTCAGGTGAATTTTTTTTCAGCTTTCAGTTCAATAAGGACAAATTCCACTAACGCTTAAGGTGGTGAGTAATGGAACAGTTCCTTTCGCCTATGTCAACTAAGATGGAAGCAAAGAATTGGCCAATTCGCTAAAAGATCACTGCAAGCCTGAAGGACTATCGGCTTGATCGTCACTGTCCCTCACGTGCATTGTGAAAAGCGCTGTGGGTGTCAGGAAATTAGCTGTTTGGCCGACCAGATGAGTGATTTTGGCCGGGCAATGTTTATTTATCGAGGATATGAATTAGTTGTGATCTCCAAACTACTTGCTCACTATCCCACTGCAAGCCTTCTGGGTAATGCAGCGCCTCAGCCCTAGAAAACCATGATTGGGGTGCATGCGGGTGTGACGGACTGCAGGCGGAAGTGTTGACCTGCTGAGGGCCGAAAAAGAGTAATGGTTGGAGTGCATGGGTCTGATATGAATCGAGGCAGCTTGAAGGTGTGCAAGGCGAGCTTTGTGTTGGGGAACACTTGAGAATAGTGTCAATGCGAAAATAGTCCTGTTTCATGCTGCGAAACTAATACACAGCAAGATTTGCGCTTTGAAGCGCCAGGACCGGAGGCATTGGGGGGGAGAGATTATAACCTGTTCTCGTCTCTTGTGCTCGCCTAATTTTCTCCCAAGTGATGGCTGCCAGTATAGGGAAACAGAATAGAATGAGCCATTTGGGAAATGAAGAGTGAGAGGAAAGCAAGAGCGTCTAGGCTGAATCTCATTGCTTCTGGTAATGCACAGATTTGAAATCATTCAAACCCGCAAGTTTGTGCCTCGTTAAGGAAGGCTGGCAAATTGTAGTAGCCCTTATTTCAGCAGACGCAGTAACTTAGGAGACTGTTTCTTTTTGGCGAAATTTATTTGGTCGACTTGAAACTGGGAGTATTTTAAATGTCACTCCTGTCAGTTGGTACGAAAGGGCAATCAACTTGTTTATTATTATTATGCAGGTAAGAAGGTGTTGGGAGTAAATGCTTTTGTAGTCAATTCCTGTATCATTTGTGGCACACTCTTCCATGCTCTCTGATATTATTGTTGAGGCTGATTGATGCTGTGGAGCAACTGCCTACTTTCTTGAAATTTTTTTATATAGAAGAGTGAGGCTAATTTGTGAAGTTGAAATGCTATTGGATCTGGGCTAATGAATTTTTAGTACGTGGATGCATCCAACATTGATGGCATCGAGTACCTTTTCGAAATGTTTGAACAACATCTATATCTGAACATATGTAGCCCTGGATTGTGGTTTGTAAAGTTCTCTGCAAAAGTTAATTGTAAATTCAAGCATTTATTGTATCTGTGCGAGGATCCCCTCTTTTGCGACTTTATCATTAACTTCCACGGCACATTCAGAACCCTTTTGCAAATTCGACTTACGGTTTGGTATCTCTGCTGCATTAGCGGTAAACGAAAACTCTTAATGGGACTACACTTGATTTGATGTTTTGAATGTTATTTTCAATCAATACACGGTGGTACTCTGGGACCTCCTCGAAGATGAAAGAAGGGATAGAACTCGGGCAGAATATTTACCGTTGATGTGCGGAAGGGCGTGCGAGGTACTAGCATGACCCCGAGCCCAAACCGCAAGGCGATGGAACAGTATGGGAACCCTGTGTAGTCCGCTATTAAAATTGAGAGTTGAACAATTTTTGCAACATTTGTCGGTGTATGTTTAGAAGGAAAGAGCGCTCTTCTATCCCGTTTTGGCCCTCTTCACGATGTTGTGGGCGGTCTTTTTTCAAGAGGTCTGGAACCGAACCAACAACCACTACACTTACCACTGGGGCACCTTGGACAAACTGCCGAGTCTCTTGGAGGAGCCTAGACCGCTGTTTCGGGTGAGAAGATTAGCATATTTTTGGTAAATTTATGCCAAAAGCTGATTTCTTTTGCCTTAATTACCACAAATAATGAGGAGTGAATTGGTTGGATAAAGTTGCAAAGAGCCTGTCTCAATTTTCCAGCTTCACTCTTGCCCTAAGGTTTATGCCACTGCGATCTAAATGAAAGGGTTTTAGCCTCGTTACAAGTTTAGTTACTTATTTACAACGTGTGTTTTTTGTTGAAGAATTGGTACGTCTTGCTAAAAGCGAGGAAAGTAGTAGACTTTAACTAAGCTCTGTATTAAATAGCCCACAATTTCATCCAAAATTGGCAGTGTGTTCGTTAGAACCACAGCTAGCCCCAAAATAGCAGCCATTAGAGCTTACTGCTTCTAGAAACAAAACCGTCGCACCTACCTGGGCAATTAACATTTCTTTGGGAAGATTTAAGACAAGTCACGAAAGCACTCCATGGACCTTTCTACGGCTGTTTTCATCCCCTCGCACTGCAGACATAGTTGAAGTAGGTTCATTTTTGAAACCAAGCCGTGAAGGCACTTGTACTCGTGTAGGGCGGGGCATTTTTGTGGGTCACCTTTATCTGCACCATTATCCGGCAAATTTGTACTTTCTACCCCAGCAACTCTCCAATCTCCACTTAGGGTCATTTTAACTTTCACCTTAGTCGTGCGGATTAGTTAAAGGAGAAGGGTGGGTGGATGGGTCTGTGGCGATCCTAAAGGTCCGGTTGTGAATGGCCGCATTTGTATACAGTTTTGCGGTGATCCCTTTCAAGGGTAACATGTTGTTTTTATTCAACCGCGATAGTGATATGGCCTTTTAGAAGGAGTGGTTAATAGACCGTGATTATCGAGAAGTCGCAGTGGGCCTCAAATCTGTATATAGATGCCATATTGTGAATGCGAACTAAGTCATTTTCTCTTGGTGCTGGTGGGTTCAAATTGTCGCCATTCCAGGATGAAAAGTGGGAGAGCCAAAAAAGAAAAGCAAAACAGTTGGTCGATGAAACTGTAGGACAAATAATTATTTGATATGCTCTCTGATGCCGAGATAGGTTTTGATCTCTGAGACTTCTCCACTCCCACTAAAGGTTTTTTTCTAGAATCGGTCATATCAAGAAGTTGAAATGATCGTTATTTTAAAAAGATGTTGTAACCAAAAATATCGCCGTTGAAAGAAGTAATGCCGGGTAATTTCTTGAGCGTAATTAATTTAAATAGCAATGGTCTGCTGTTAAAACGCATAGCCCCTTTTTGTTTGCGTTTTTGCTGACAAATACGTGGGGAATATGCTTTTTCCCTCCTTTAAGGGGGTTCTGGAACCCTCACCAATAACTGGCCGTTTGGAGCCCTTCTATCCGCGATGGAAGAGAAATTTCATCGTCTGTTTCATTACTCTTCCCATCACCCTCGCCTGTCTTCTCTTTGTTGTTGTTGTGGCAATCGCGCATATTAAGGTGCAGGAGTATGCTGACGCCAAGGCGTCTTCCTGGCGTTTTCCGGGCGCCAGACTTGTCCCTTTCTTGCCCATGGTGAGCTTTGTAGACAACTTAAATCGCTTTACTCTCGTTTGCCTTCATATTTGTTTGTACCTGTAAGTATGATGCATATTTAAGCTCCATGTTTTTTAAGTACTCTCCAACTTCATAGAGTCTTTTGCCTCTCTACCATTCTGTACGTAGCATCCCATTCCGTTTGAGAATTTAGTTGAGTGGTATTAGCGTGTGGAACTTTTCGGTACGATGGTGACATCAAATACTTAGGGGAGACAATTTCCTGCTATTGGTAAGAATTCAGACTGCGTTGCTTTGGCTGAAATTTCATGTATCTTATCGTGCTGTAGTAGCCAAAATTTTATAAACTTCCACACTACCTATATTTCCAAATCCCTCAAAATCCTGACTTGGTTTTTTGCAGTTAATCATGTATCAGATAAATTTTTAGTGATCGCCCAAACTTTAATTAGGTTACTTATAAATTAAAGTAGATTTAAAATTCTGGGCCAGTTTATTCCTTCCCTTCGAGACAAAAAATTAGCAACAATTGTCTACTTCCACACTTCGTAGACTTGAGAAAAATGCATTGCTGGATAAAGAAACTATTATTTTTAGGCATTTAGTTCTTGTTGAGTGCGCATTTTTTTCATAAATGATCAAAAGGACGTTTTCTCAAACACTTCACCTCACTCTATCTTCCACATAAGAAAAACCGAAGCATTCGCAAACCATTCTTTTAATCTCTCAGGTCCTCTATGGGATGAACATCACTGTGTTGAACGCAGTTTACCACAAAATTGCGGTTCGTCTAACGGAAATGGAGAACCATCGACTTGATGAATCGTACAATCAGGCATTGATATCAAAACTCATTTTGGTAAGCATTCTAAATGCAATGCAGTTTGTTAAATTTTCCATAATAGCAAGCCCTAGGCTACGCTTTGGGTATGCGCATTACAAATGTTTGTGCAGCCCTATTGTAACTATTTTGAATCACATTCATGTATCTTTCTTACATTGTTATTAAAATAACCTCGTAGGTGAAATTTCCCGACAGCTTTTAATTCATACCTCCAAATATCAACTGCTTTAAATATCACTGTGAACCATTTTCCTTTAATCCGAAAAATTAGATCGTAATGCCTAGACTCAACTTATTTTTGTTGCAGTTCCAGTTCATAAATGCCTTCTACGCGTCCTTCTACATCGCCTTCTATCGGATGGATCTGGTTCTTCTGAGACATGTACCTTCCCATTCTAGTAACTTTGTATCGTACTTAAACAGTGTGGAATTTATGCTACTGCTTAAAAACTGTGGGGCACATGTGAATTGGTGTTTATTTCGCTGCATAAAATTGGGCCTTGCTATTTGGCATTCGCAAAAAATCGCATAACTCTTTATAGCAGTCTCCATGAATACGATCGTGTTGATAACTACAACTCTGCTGCATCTTCTTTTCCAGCGATCAGTTGCATATGTCCAGTCTTGGTTTCCACAATCTCATACTTCCACCTCCTTTACCTCATCTTTACAAGAAGTAACTTCTTTTTAAGGTTCTGAGTGGATTTTAAAGATGAGCAACCTCGTTTCTTTTAATTTATTCACCAGTTCATAATTATATCAGTGGATGAATGTAGGTGCAACGGATTAGAAGGCAAAAAGCTACTAATTAATGTCGCTTAAAGCCCAACCACCCTTTCTTAACAGTACAGCTTTAAATTTCACACGTCTCTCATTTGTGGTTGAATCCCTGCCCAGTTGCATGAAGTGTGATCGCAGTGCGTTTTTCCGAAGACGACCAGCCACTTTTCCAGACCCCGCTCTTGTTGGTCGTTTACACTTTGGCGTTTCTGCCTTTCAAGGAATCCTGAAACATTGCTGAGTTGACTACGCCAGGCCTTTGGCACGCATCGAAAACCTTCTTTTTTCTTGGACCTCAATCCACTTCATTTTTCGTCGATGCATCCGGTTGTGTAATTCTGTCTATCAGATTACTATTTTATGGCTCATTTTCTGTGATCCGCTGTATTTTAAAACCATGAAATAAAATTGCATTGAAGGGTTTTCCATCAAATCTAGTGTACCAATGTGACTACTTTCTAGACCCTACGACTTGCCTTCTAATTTTGTATTATTTGCAGAAAAAGGCAAGCAGAGTATTATTATTTTTTTTAATGTAAACGCCTTCTTAATTCCACTGATGAAACTAAATCCCAGATTTTGCATTTCACTGCTGTAGCACCTTATGACGATTCTTGTGACGCGCCAAATTGCCGACAACTTGAAGGAGGTCTTCCTTCCCTTGGGTAAAACTCGTATTCGTCAGGTCTACCTCTCCCTTCGTGCTGACGGTTTTCCAACCTTGAAAAAAGACGACTTACCCACTCCTGGTGAAGAAGTTTCCGACAACAACTCGTCTCCCAAAAAGACCGAGGACACCAAGATTACACGGGCCGAGCAGGAGGAAATAATGCCCAAGGCAAGATGCCCTATATTACCCTTAGTTGCTGTCGATTTCTGTGTATTTGTCATGGAATTTTGTCATTTTGCAGTATGATGATGCCACCAACGACTACCTGGAGATGTTCATTCAATTTGGCTTCGTCAGCATGTTCACCTGTGTTTTTCCCATCTGTGGACTTTTGGCCTTTCTCAATAACATCCTCGAAATACGCAGCGATGCATTCAAGCTTCTCACCAACTTTCAGCGACCTTTCTCCGAAACTGCTCATGGAATTGGCGTCTGGGAGGTATGCTTACGAATATCATTGTTTGTCAAAACCGATGTATTTTTCTTCAAGAATTTATGCCTTTTTGTTGAGCATGTATTCTTGATAGCAAAATGCGTTTACATTTACTGTGCCCGGTAGAATAGCTCGAATGCTCGGTGACCCACACAATAATTTACTCTCTTTTTAGTTGTTCCTTCGTGATGGGACAGCCTCTTGGTTTTGTCTCTACTCTTGGCATTCTCTTAGTGCATTTCATTTCTGATGCTCCCATTGTTCCGATTGTGTTCTCATCCTAAAGTTCTGTGTGTTTGCTATGCACAAAAGCACTTAAGGTTTTCTCACTCGTAGAGGTTCGATATTCTTTTTTCCTTATCAAAAAGCAGGGGAGAAATGCGCGAATTACATTGCCTACACTGTTGGCTTCACCTGTGTTTTTTCTCTCTATAGCTCAAGTAGTGGATGCTCTCACCTATGCGGCTACCATGTCCCACCTATTCGCCCTCCTAAGTAGACTTGTTTAATTTCCTCTATTTCTAGAGAGCTTTCGTAATAATGAGTTACGTGGCGATCGCCGTAAATATCGGTCTTATTGGAGTTTCTGGAAGTATTCAAACGCTCCTTCCTGGACTCACAGCTCACCAGTACATCCTTCTTCTCATCGCAGTTGAGGTAAGCATCCTCCTCATTTCTTGACTGAAATTACAATCTTCCATCCTATTCTTGCATAGTACTGCCGTTTCTCAGTCTGAAAGCCATTTTTGAGCGTCTTTTAGGAGTGCTTGAAAGAAAATAGGAAGTGGTGAATGCTATTCAATGTTGGCAACTCGACTTTCCCTCAAGATCATGGTGGTTTTTTTAAACAAACTGTCCTTTGATGTAAGCGTTGCTGTTTGTTGACTTTTGGTTTTTAGACCTGGCAAATGTCGAATACTCATGGCGAAGTAGATGCGCGCATAGTAAATTGGAATTTTTTAAGCAAACGCTGGTTGTTCATTTGTGTCTCGTATTGACAAGGCATTCTGATTGCTGATGAAGTTACCCAACTCACGTTTCACTTCCCCTATAGTTCGTTTCACAGTTGGGGATTTTTTGCCAACTCAGTACTCTGTCACTGCAACCCATTTTGAAGCATGAAACCACTCACCATATTGCGTACCCGTTGATGCCCTACAAACATGTAATTCCGATTCAAAGATTTGCGTTTCGAAATGGCCATACTTTGGTTTCACCAATGAGTCTTTGCATAATTTGCATCGTTTATTTCCACAAAGGTAGAATTTAGGCTTACCAATTATTTGTTTGCGTCTATGGTACAAAGCCATCGTTGGAAAGGTCGAACATCATTAGTTTTGTTCAAGTCGTTCACTATCATGTGCCTCTACAATTTCCCCGCTGGTGATAAATTATCACTTATTAAGCCACATAAATTCTCGTTGATGAAACATCCATCCTTGATGTTACTTTTGTAATTTTGAATTCTACTTCAGTTTCTTTTTCGTTCAGTCAGTTCACACGATATTTCACTCAGTGAGTGCCGGGGATTATTTAGATTGAAAAAAGTTGTTCACCCTCATTAAACCATATACACCCACACACACTGGAAGGGCTTTCTCCCGTCTGGTTGAACATTTGAAGATCTTTTTTCCCAATTCCGCACCTACAACTCCTTCTTGTCCAAAACGCTCTCGACTCTTAGGAAGTTGAGAACAATTTTCTCCATTGTTGTAATTGGAAAGCCTTTTGTAGTCGCATTTCCTTTAATAACTTTCAGCACCTCTTGTTTGCCCTTCGCTTTGGTCTCTCCCACATTGTTCCACCGATTCCTTTCGCTCTCGAGCGCTCCATCGCCATTCTGGAGCACAAGCGTCGTGAGGCGCTGCGGGTATGTCTACTCCATCTACTTGGCTTCCTTGTTCTTTGTCTAAGCATCTCTCAATTTTTTGTGCTGAAAGGATCACAAGTATCACTGTTATCAGAGTTAGCTTGGACAGTTTCAATTAATTCGCTAGCTGATCCAATCTCTCATTTCCGTTATTTGCGGTTTTTAATAAACTTTTCTATCACAACAACTTTTACTCCACCAGTTAAATAAGCTTGTTATTTAAACTGTTTATCAAAAAACGTCAAATTAATTAATTTTAGGGAGTTCTTTCTGTTTACTGAGGTTTACACGCCGAAGTATTTTGAACGTCTTTGACAACAATCGCACAGAATCTGGAAGATTATTTGTAAACAAGTGAAAATTATAACCTCTGGATGACACTGTAGTGAAAAATGGGTGCCTTGACAGTTGTGTACTTTAAAATGTGCTATATATGCATTGAGGAGGCTCCTTTTGCACGTGAAGGCATCATTTGCCGGAAAAGTGTGGTTAGGCAAAACGTCGATCTCATGCTGACAGCAGACCTCGATGCGAGTGACGCCGTCAAAGGTCATTTGCATGGCTTGCATTAAACTACTTTAATTTCTCCGATAAAGAATGTTGATTTTGAAATACCTGTAGCTGTATAATCAGACTGAGGGATTTTGTTACTTACAATGCACTGTTGGCCAGGCATCTGCTATTTCGATTTCGCTTTTTATTTATCTGTAGATTTTGCAGCAGTCAGTGCAGTCGGCTTTGTGCGCTTATCGAGATATGTAAACTGCGCTTTATAGGCTGCTACTGGAAAGTAGACGGGTTGGACAAAGTGTCTTTTTTAATCCAAATTCTCTGCAAAGTCAACTTGGGGGTGGTTTCAATTTGAGCCATTTAATGGCAGACTTCTTGCAGTTAAGGCATTGAAGTTTGTTATGTACACTCTTTGTCCTCATCAGACCCTGGAGCGTGAATATCGAAAGGAGGCGAAGCGAATGAGCGATGAAAACGACTCAGTGGACTATCCCAGTGACCAGACATCGGACATTGACACTCCCTGACACGTGGCGGCTTTATCCACCCAACTGTCTGCTTGTTTGTCTTCACTCATCCGAAGTGTAGTTTGTGGACACAAAGCGTTGAACGAATTTTGTTTTCACGAACTAACTGGTCGGCTGTGCGAACTCCACTTCACCAATGAAGCCGTCTGTGTATTTGCCAATTAAATTTTTTTTGTTAATCTGAGCTTGTGTGCCATTGGTACCATTGTACCAGTTGCAATGGGTTAAACTTTTGCATTGCGTTGGCAAAGTTTCATCGGCGAAATTAAGTGAATAAATTTCTTGCCTTGATAAGAATGCTATAAATTCTTATTTTCGATCCTTAGGAAACGTTGTCGCATTCAAACTTTTATCCATTTTGTCCTTCAGTTCTACTCCGGTAAGCTGACTTACATGAGTGTGTGGCAGACCATCTTTGCTATTAGCCTCCCCTTATGAGGCGTGAGTTTTTGTGTACAGGTCAATTGTGGGGGCTTAGCGGCTTCGTTGCAATGGAGTCACCCGAAAGTGCGTGCATCATGAATTAAATCTTCTTCATGCGTCTACTTTTTAATTTAAAAAGTGAAAGTGTTGAAACCCCTTGAGAAAGCATTCGTTAGAACTTATTATTAATGTATGTTCTTCTGAAGCAAATTGTAAGGCATACTGAAGCTAACGATTCCAGCCTCTAGGAAAAAGCGACTACCATATTCCACTCACAGGTGTGGAACGTGTGAGCTCCGTCAAGAAAATCGAGCAGTCACATGCATATGAGGGGAGGAATGAGGCATTGATAGTTCGAAAAGTCCTTTGCAAAGAATCCCGTGCTTATTTTATATGTTTTTATATCTCAACGTGCGAATTTTAGCATTGTCAAAGGCGCAGCACCCGAAGCCTTCTCTTAAGACCCAAAGGCTGTACTGCTAGGCGGAGGTGCAGTTGTCGTGTCCGCGTAACCTAAACGCAGCATTAAAAAGACAATCAAAGCATCACCAAGGTGGCTACTCGGTTTGTAAGTGTACACTGAATCTGATGTAAAGCCAAGCGGAACAGATGTCTCAGCATCCTGGACGATGGCATTTGAGGACTTTCAAGTCGATTTAATGTAATATAGGAGAGGATATTTGCCTAGGAATTAACACATCATGTAGTTTGACCCGAAAACGAGAACCTTGCGTAAGTGAAATACCATTGGCGGTGTGATTAATGGTCAAGTTATTTTTGTCAATAAGATGCTCCAAAATAAAGTCTGCTTTTCGTTTACACATCCTTCTATCACCAGTAATTAGGTTGGGCACAAGCCAGTTCTAAACTTTGCAGCTCAAACTCCCTCCTCAATGCCAGCAATAACTTTAAATTGAAAAGGTGCGCCTATTCTAGAACTTCACGTAAAGGTGTGTCTTTAGCTATTTGACAGAGGAAGCACAAGATGCAAAAATAATTTCATTTAAAAATTATTTGGATCGAGAATAGTAGGAGCTCCATCTTCTATCCATTAGTTGAGACTGGTAGTAGTCTATGTTTGACAAATCGAGAATTTGGCGATTTGACACTTCAACATCCACATCAGCTGAATCATGACCAAACACAGGTCTGCATTGTCATTGTCTTCTGCGTTTTCAGTGTGTTCATTCCCGGTCAGCCAGTTTGATTGCAATATATGCGTGCACAATGCTTAGATTATATGGGCACTTAAGGTTTAACCGCTGCACTAGGTTGGTAGTCCTCCCAGCCCCTCTGCGCGTAAGCAGTGCATTATTCCGGCCTGGTGCTATATAGACTTGGGATAGTATACCTTCGGTTATCGCCACCTATTAGAACAGAAAACGGCTACATTTCGGCTGAGAGCCTCCTCCCATTTATTATGATAGTGGTCAAGATGGTCTTGTTGCCGCTGTGTGGAATGTTTCATTTTTTGCCGGTTAGAAGTAATGAATGACTTTGAGCACATTTCTACATGCTGCTACCGAGGAGGAAGTGATTAAAGCATTGAGTCCGACCTGTTGTTTCGCATTGGACCATTTCATGCTTGTTCCAATCTACCGAGCATATTGTAGACACAAAGCCTAATCGTGTGACTCATTAATGGACCCTAGAGATTGGATTTGGGATTTTCGGCCACGTCTACTAATAAGCCTAGAGAGGTTTTTGTAAAAAACTATTTTATGAAACTTATTAGTATTTCACTAAAACACGAAACTCCTTCTAAAGTATACTGGCAAATAACAAAAGCTGCAACTTAAATACTACTGCTGTGGAGGTGCCTAGTTGAAAGGGTGTCGCAGTTGTGGGGCTCTTTCTTTATCAACTCCTCATCTTCATGGACTTCTTAATTAATAGTCAAATCCTGTTTAAGTATTTCATTAAATGTTCTCAAGCTCTATATCTCCTTTACTAATTCGAATTGAATTTATTTCTGCTTGAAATCTATGCTTCCCATTTATATGCTTGTATATGTAGGCATATATGCCTTTTACCTTTCCTTCAAAACAGGCGACTAGCTTGCTGAGTGAATCACTCGATGCGGGTTTATTGCACACGCAATCTTCCCCTCCTGCTCCTCCTCTCTTCCTCCTCCTCCTCCTCCTCCTCCTCCTATCATGCTGCCATGCCATAGTGCCATTCGGAAGGTATAATAAAAGGGCGATAAATTGTTTACCTAGTCGGTAGAGTGTATCAAAGCTTCTTAATCGGTGGGTCTGAGCCTAACTTGGGTTAAAATGACGAGTTTTAGACCAAATAATTACCCATAGTCTGTTCTAAATAAAAAAACGACTTATAATGCGATGGCTACTTGGATAACACTTCGTTCTCGTTCCAAAGGCACTTAAGCCCCTGCTCGTGCAGGTCCATCGGGCTGCGTGGTCCACGCCTCCCTAATGCTGATTTGTGCTTCAGGGGAGTCTCAGGATACTATACCGCCTTTGCAATACTTTGAAATGTCACAACACCGTACAAAAGAGTCCAAGTTAGTTCAGTTTGTAGACACATTAAATTGTTTGCTTCCAAGGAATGATGGTTCAAGCCTTTGTCTCATTTTAAATTGCTCAGCTGTAAGTGTCTATGAAGCAGAAGATTTGTCAATTACTTGCTAACCATTTACTACTTAATTGAAGTTGAGAGCACATAGCAGAGTGAACCGAACCAGCTCATAACTTATCTTCATTTTGTCCTAGTAGATTCTTTGCATTCACAAGCACGGAATCAGTACTAAAACAAGTTTTTTATTGCCATGGTGTTTAAAGTGCTGAAAAAATTCATTATCTTGTATTTCGGGCATAGATCTGATTTGGCATAAGACGATGCTAAAGAGCCTCCAGCTTCAAGATAAAGTCAACTGGAAAAGCAAGCGAATAAAAAACAAATTGAATCCCTCGGGGCAGAGAGTAGATGATTTTTTGTGCCTGATATTTTATTCCTACCATTTAGTTTTTTTTAAAGTCTTGGTAATTTCGCCTCATAGACACCGGGACATCAATTTTGGATGGAATATGCACAAAACCAACCATTGCATAGAATGAGCATAAGTTCCAATTTTGCGGATCCCTAACTTTGTGTTTTAAATTTGGATTTATTGCAAGTAATCTAATTTTCCACTGGGCAGGAGGAAGATGCCCTACTTGATACGGCTAGCCCCATCCCTTCGGTTTGTTGTGGTCGTAGTTACTTGTGGGTCCGCGCAGTTCCTCTAAATGGGGTAACACATCAACGCATTTCAAACAGCCTCAACAACTTTAACTACTTAATTTCAAAGCAGAAGTTTTTCCAACTGTTTTGTTAAAAAGCTGAAGCACTTTTCGTGTTATTTTTTGAGTTATTAACAGAGAGGATGAGTTAAGCTTTTAGTTTTGTCGATATGGGAGGTAAAGCCTTTCACCTAAGGCGGTTCCCACATGCTAGAATCAAAGTCAAAACCAAAATTTTTCATTGCCTAATCTCTTTTCCCTCGGCCTCAGGTGTCTTAATGCAAAACTTCAGCTCACTTTTTCTTTTTGAAGCATTTCGAGTGCAATCAAACAGTCTTAAAGGAGAACATCTCGAGAGAATTAGTGCTCGTATATCAACTTAATCCACCTTCTTGGGATCTTCGGCTCAGTGCAATTTCCCCCCTCGAGTGTCTATGCGATAAATTTACTGCATATTAGTAATATCTTTGGGGCCTCAGTTTCTAAACATTAGAGCTGCCGATATTTCCGAAAGTATTTTTGCGCAGATTCATTACAGCTTAATAGTTTGTCTGCCAAGGAAGATTCTGACATTGTTTGATTTCACCTAATTTAATGTTAAAACTGAGTTAAAAAATCCACTGCTAGGTGAATTTTTTCTTCCCCACTTACTCGTCAGATACCGTTAGGTTCAGTCCTCCGAACGCAGCGCTTTCATGCAATATTTTACGGTGGTCTAGTAGTCTCTAAGGTCTAGTAACTTCATTATCACTTTAGCACAGCTAGTAGCTCTGTGTAAGTATTATCGTAGTTATATTCAGTTGCACACTTTCTTCATATCCGTATCCTCAACAAGTACCTTAGGCAATTTGGCGATTGGGTATGGCTACAGACTAGCCAGTTGGTTTGATCTCCTCCAAGGGACGCAGTGCGTGCGTATAAGGTGGTACAAAAGGTGGTTCAAGTAGACGCATGTAAAGTACAAGACGAAGAGTAGATTTCGTGCGCTTGTCAACAAATTCGACTACTCCTGGAGCGAAGTCATGACCACTTAGAGGATTATCCCTCAACTGACCAATAAGAGGGCAAGAAGGGGTTTAGTTCTTCAGACGCACGTAATTCATTCATCAACTCTCCCTTGTCTGCATTGCCGCTTGCAGTTGATTGGAACAGTTACATCGGAGGAATAACACGCCTTGGTCATCAATCATGTGTGGATTTTGCGCGTCTTAACAAGTCTGTAAGCTTTTATTCCCTTTTTGTTTAAGATTTAGACTGTTCTATAAAAGCTAAAGAGTGCCTCCTGAAAGCCCTTCTTTGCCCACTGCTGTGGCATCTTATGATAGCGTAGTAGATGTCCCTCATTTTAATTTTTAGAAACTCCGGTTTCCTTTGTTTAGCGAAACCTATATCAAGTGTGCTATTGTGTAGAGTATTCCATAAGTAGTCAGGCAATATTCTATGAATCTCTTTACTTATTAATTGCCCCACTCAATAATGGTTTATGGGCTACGGTGAACCAAAGAGCCTACCGGTGATTGTGCACTAAGTGGGAAACCCACGTTTAGTTAAAATTCTCCAGAAAACTGTGAAAACTTCGTTTTATTTTACTTTTCTCAAGCTACCCTAACTCTTTTTAAGGATTTTTATTTCCGTACTTTCCTTGAGTTTACCATACCGCCAATAAAAAGCTACAAAAAGTCTACCTTGATCACAATAAGGGCCGGGCGTTTTGATCTGTTCCAGTGTTGGTCGCACAAACACCTATTTATAGCGTTTTCATGTTTTAAGCCACTGCAAAAGGACACTCACAAATTGTACGTATCATTTGCTGCTGGCTTGCATTTTATCCATCGGAGTGAATGCGACGCCATGCGCCCTAAATCCCAAATGTTCTTTTCACAATACAGACGCCCGGAATAACTTTGTAAATATAGCTAACCAACTAAATTTGTTGCATGCAGACAACAAAGCTTCCTGGTCGAATGATTGATACCGTTGCTTTTCGGGGCAGGAGTGAGGGTAGAGTGGTGGAACGTTTCCGCATAGTTTTATTTCAAGAAAAAAACTAAAATTATTCCTGGCAAGGCAACGAGTCAATTTACAGATGTCATTAGTTTGAATGCGACCGTGAAGTCCACCTGCCAAAAATCAGCTGAATTGCGACAAAATCCTACTAAATTTTATTTTAGCGCTAATTCAAATTTGCACCCAATAGTGGAGTTACCATGGTCACCTTTAAAAGTATCACTCTCACAGTTCACGATGTTTTAAACATATTAATTTTGTCATTGGGCATTAACTAGCTTTGAAGCATCAGCAAAAAGTCACTGAGAAATCGGCCTGCCAAAGAATGGTGAACTAAAGTTTCAAATTTCACCCGCCACCAAAATGCAAAACCTGTAGTCAGGCTGCCTGCCCCAATTGCAAGATTTTAATTATTAGGAGGGTAACTAAGGCAGCCGCAAAATCCTGCTGACTACGCACAGACTGGGTGTTGAACAGGTTTTTTTGCAAAGTCAAAAGAGACAGCTCCGTTCTGGAGTAGAAAATCAATTTGCAGATTCAGTTGAGGACTCGGCCGCCCAATTTTGCCCATAAATTTGCCCAACACGGAAACGATATGCTCAAAAGTGGAGCTGGATGAAATATGTGGCGACGCCTGGAATGAATAAAATTGGCATTTAAACTCGGTTCTTGCAGATCAAACAGACCACTCAGCTCAACTGGAAATTGCTATTTTGCATTTATCCAGGGTGGATCGTGGTCAAAAGTGTAAAAGTTGTTGCGTAACAGAAGACTCGCGACGGGCATCTAAAATGAGGCCGCATTTAAGGAATGCTTACTACTCATGTCAAAAAATGGTTTGAAGCGAATTTATAGCTCGAGCCTTAACACTCTTGTTTCTCTTGAATGAAATAAATAACGCCATATTCCGGAGGGCTACACAGAGAAAATGACCTCGCACTGACTTAAGTTAGCAAATGGAGCGTTTTGACGTTTTATGCGCATAAGCAGAGTGCTTGTACGGTATGGCCTTTCCAAATGCCGCCACATTTGCATCTTGGAAATACTCGCCTCCTCGAGCTGGGAGTGGGAAGTGTCTCTGTTTAACAGCATTTTTCCCTCTGTGGTGCATTTAATTTGGCATGGCCACATAACACACTGTATAGTCTATATTAAATACTTCACTTCCTTCATTAAATCCACAGCGAAAATGATTTTGATGCGGACGCTTGGAATTGCATTGTCGCCATGTCAATTACATGTAAGCTCTAAGTGCCAGAATTTATCGAGATGTGGGAATGGTGGTAAGCAATTTCATTCACAAATACCACCCAATGCATCTCGAACAATAGCACCAAAGTAAGCGAAGGCGGCCATAAGAAAGTGAACTGCATGTCCTCGGTTTGCATGGGTGCGCCACTGTGGCTCTACACAACCCGGACACTTTGGAAGCAGGTGTAATATTACCAGCCTAGGCCACAATCGTGCTATGCATATGATGATTATCAAAGTGTACCCTGCTAGCTAAAAGTCAGTTAAAAAATCATATGTGTGCCTAAAAAGGTAAATTGAGTGGATTACTCCTAAAAAGGTATACCACAACCTAACTGCACAGCCTGATTTGCGCTTTGGTAAAGAACTCACGCCTTATGCATCCCAATAAAATTATTTTTGCCTCCAATGGTTATTAAATTAAACTGAGATGTCGAAGTTGGTTTATCAAGTACTTTGGCATTGTAATTTTTACTGTGCCTTGTCCAAGTGTGATTGTACCTTGGTGAATGGACCGGTCACTTACTGCTAGAAAGCCACCTAGCATCTCTAATTGAATCTGCAGAGGAGAACCGCTGAAGTCTCTTCCACCCTCTGACAGTTACCTTAGTCACACGACCAGTGAGTGTAGTGGAGGCTGGACTGAGGGAGATAAAATCGTTTTAGGCAATTTGGGGGGGGGCGTGGTGGAAATAAAGTTGCCTACAAAGAAGCCGAGATTAAAACAGATTGGTCATGTGGCCTTGAAAGCCATGTACCGAATAAGTTGAAGTTAAATTGCTAATAAGTAAAGCCAAAACGAACAATGCAAGAAATGCCTCTTGGGCGTGAACGCTTAAGAGGAAATCCAAAATCATCTTTAGACGCCCAAACGGTAGGAACCAGACTTTTCCCCTGTCGAATCAGCGCAGCGAAGAGTCGCTTCAAGTGGACTGCACAGTGGCTTAGGTAGTTCCACAAGCTGTCACTCGCCTGCTGACAAAATAGTGAGATGATTAGTAAGTTTAAAGCAAAAAGAGGAAACAAAGTGTGTGAGACGGAGGGGAGGCTGGATGTGGAGTTGAAGGGGAAGGGAAGGGATATGCCAGGACCTAGTATCCAATTTCGCCTCAGTTAGACGTGAGACTTTGAAATGCTCCTAATGCGGTGGTAGTCTGAGACGCCTACTGTGCCACAAACGTTACCTCATTTTCCTATTTATATTTATTCGCATGACCACCATTGTCGAGAGAAGTTTATAATAGCAAAGCGGTCAATAAAACTTTACGAGTTGACATTTCATTTTTTATTGCTAAGTAAAGAAGTAACAATGCCAATTCTTCCTCATTGACGTAGCCTTTAACCCTTTTGGCACCACTTTGTCAGCCATCCTGTCAACCCGACTCCTCCACTAGGCGTTGATACTAAACCTGAAGCTTCCAATACTAACGCATCGGCCTCACCACCTCACAATGATCTCCATTTAATTTTGCCTTGGGAATTTTACAGAGGAGGCTGCAGTGTGAGGAGGAAATTTACTGCCCTTTTGCGAGAAGACTTGAAAATGAGAAATCACCAAATTGCCTGCAGCTCAAGGCCACTTTACACACTGTATACACTGCATTTATTGCGGAAATTTTTGCGTTAAATATCAATTTACTGCGTCAAGATCACTTTAGCAGGACTACAGAATGCTATTTTTGTCCGCTTTATAGTACGTCCTTTTTAAAAATCACAGACGTGATGTAGGATTGTAGCCAATGCAATTAAGCATTCCAGGACGCTGTTCTAGGATGTACGTTTTCTTGTTCTAAATGAGATTACAATCATATCTCTCGTACCTCCGACTTCACTTGTATTTTAAACCAAACAACCCTCTGATTGGCGCATCGGTTCTCCGACACCTGTTGCTTGAGTTGCAAGAATTTTGACTCATAAATCTCCTTCGCCTAATTTTCCGTTTAAATGCGGTGGAAGTGAAGTGTAGTCTGCATTGCGTGAGCTTGGGAGTCCATAATTCTTCACCGCTTAGGCCTTCTAGATATCTTCAATATGCAGCTTCCTATTGGGCATCAGCGAACAACCCACAAAATATTTATGGGCTACTTTTACGCAGCAGCATAGTATTTTATGTTCATAGTATAAACATAGTAATTATATCAGTTGAAGCACTTCACAGGGATCCGCAACCTACCTTAAAATAATCTCAGTGGGAATTAATAAAGAAAAGACCAAAACTTGTGTTGCAGGCATCCGGTGGAGAGAGACCTTCCCTTCAAAGTGTATTACACAGAAAATGCAATTCGCTTGGAGGGTTCGCGGCTTGGCCGACGAAGTATAGCAGTAACGCAAGCATTCTGATCATTTCTCTAGAATGATGGCGCGATCTCAGTGTGCTCAAGCGTACAGAGCCATGACCTTAGATGAACTGACTTTATAAATTATTCATGAGGGCAAAAGCTTTGAGTGTTTTGTTTAAAACACTATAGTCCCATGTTTTCCAATTTATCGCTCTATTTTTCATGCACGTGCTGATGTCGACCTTCAAATTAAATCACTAATGGAGTCGTAGGACAAATGAGCAGTGAGTGGACACAATCTCCAGCAAAACAGATACTCCGAAATATAAACAAAACTAACTTTGGTTATATTCTAGTCTCTTCTTGGTCTCCCAGAAATGCATAGAAGCATGTGCTTACCGATAGTGGCATATTATGCGTCTACATTGTACCTTATCAAGAGAAATTTGTAATACTGTTGGAAAATTTATGAACTTTCAGCTACTATGTGGCCCACTAGACAACATGGGTAATTCAAAATCCCCTTCACTTGGCTGTTTAAGTTTTTTTCCCGGTAAAGGGACCAAGTTAGGTTCCATGACCTCTAGACTGTGCCAGTGGCCCCAATCCATCCTCTTCGCCAAGTAATCCCTTCTGCCCTTGTGCTATGTCTGCCCTCGCCTTAGGGAAGCCTCTGAGTGCCAAATTATAAACAATTTTTTGAGTTATTTTACGGTAAGAGGATTAGAAAATAATAACGTCTTGGATTGCCAAATACCAGAACTGAAGGCTTAAGCTTAAAGTTTTTGTGGGTGTTATTTTGTACTTATTTTAACCTGATTACTAGCAATGACCGGTCGTATTTTCATGCAATTCAAACACAATATGGGCAATAGTAGATTCTCTTCAATTTGAGCAATGCCAATGCCTTTTATCCCAGTACTTCGGATACTTTTAGTGTATTTTATGGCCAATGATGAATTGGAGTGTGGATGTGCTCCATCACTTTGACAACTACTTCACACCATGTCAGCAAACATGGGCTTAAATTGATGGGATGCAATTAGTACCTCCTGCCAATCACACCGTGCGTATGTCTGCAGCCATGACCTTGTGTTTCTCTCTTTCTTCCCTTCGTAGACTGGACAGAAGCGCAGCTAATCAGACTAGAGTCAACAGGAGTCGAGTCGAGGGCTGTGCGTGTGGTTTGAATAAACAGTGTTTCACACTGTCGTAGAAATGAAAACATGTCTAAAGGCGATTTTCCCTCATTATTTTGATCAGATTAGTTTTAGACAACCGATTTGGGAATACGCAATTTTCCTTTCTACAGTTGCATTTTTATAAGGGCCAAGTGGAACCCCTTAAAATCTCAGGACATCTTGTATGCTCATAAGTAGTTCAAAAGCTCTAAGAAAAATGCTTTAAAAATGTGGTTTGGGCTCAAAAACTCGCAGAGTAATGCTTTAGATCATTGAGTGCTTTTAACATTTATCTAATCCTTCGTTCTTGTGTCGCAGACCCTGAAGGATCTGCTTCTGTACCTTCACTCGGTGAAAATGGCCTTTGGGTCACACCGGTGTCCTCACAGCCTTTCTGTACGTCGGCAGTCCCAGTATTGTCTGGTTTTTCCTTCAGAGAAGTGTTTCAAACCTGCATAATAAATTAAAATTGAGGAATTCTTTGGCATAAATTACTACGACATTTGCTAAACAGACCAGTTCAGTCATTCCCCAACCGAATTCTGTATCGGTGACGTGACACTGACTTCTTTAAATCGGCTGGCGAAGAAAAATCCATGCTGAGATGTGCAGCGCCCCTAGCCATTCCTTTTCATGCTGCCGGATAGAGGCACAAAGGCAATGTGCGAAACAGGTTGTCGAAGTAACAAAAAAAACGCCTTGTCAAAAATTATTTTGGAGCACCTAATTTTGGCCAACGACTCCATTAATGGTGCCTCTTTATAATTTTATGCGGAGTTAAAGCGTATTTCTAAAGTGTATTTTACCATCCACATTCTTGGTCTTCATCCTCCACTGTCTTTGCTGGCAAAATTGGCATGTCCCTGAACAAGGAGCACTTTCAGCCCTAAGTATACGCATGCTCTTTGTGCTCTTGAGTTTGCGCCACTTCAACACACCGACGGGGATTCTCCGAACTCATTAGGCTCCATTCCTACTTTTTTGCTTGCGTTTGGAGTCTACCTAATAGGTCTGTTTTACCATTTTAAAGTTGGAAAATTGGGAATTAAATGCTGCGGTTGGCACATAAAATACTATTGAACTGACCGAGATAATTTATTCAAAATGCGTTCGAAATATTTAAACCTGCCTAGGATACACTTTAATGCCACTTTATGGGCACGTACAGTCTTCAATGGGGTGGAAAATGGTGAATTAAGGAAAATCCTAGAGGATGCAACCTGCCTGCCTGCTACCCACTCACCTGTTGCGTTGCTATGCTGTGGCGTGCCTGGACTTCCCTAAAGTCGGGAAAATTCATAATGCTCGAGCAGAATATGCATGACCGCCATGCACAGATTCCTGCCTCCCGGCGGAGCTCTGGGTAATCCTCTACCGAATTCCAGAGTTAAGCAAACAACTAGGGCATTACAAAATTTATGCATTTAAATAAATTAAAAACTTTTTAAACTGCAAAACACTTGCGGTATAATAGAACTGATAAATCAGGCTATAGAAGCACAGTAGACAATAAAAGATTTTTCCTCAAATTACTGCACCGGACGTCGGCCCACTTTACTCCAAATAAAAAAGGCTATAATCTTCTGAGCTGCTTATCTGCTTATCTCTGATTGCATCTCTTCTTCAACTCATTTGTGCATCAAACAATTCTAAAAATTCGTGTCTCAAATCCTTTTATCCCATTTGCTTTGCCTTTTAGAGTGAACAAAAATGGCGATTTGCCTTTCTTTGAAGAAATGTTTGAACTAGCAACGCGATTTGCAAGGTTAGTCTAAAGAAATAAGAGCGGAAATATCCACAGCTGCTTTTGTAATTTAGCTGCCACAACAGTACCTTTCAAGCTCATTCCAATGCACAGCCTTCGGAGGACATCATTCTCTTCCTCACTTACGCCCAGCCCATCGTTGCTGTGATCGGACTAGTAGGTGCGTATACATTTTAGTAAACCATTGTAACCTTTTAATCAGCCCTTAATTCGCTTTAAAAACCCCGTCTGTGTTGGCTCATGTCATTTAGTGATGCTGTTTCATTTTAGGCAACATAATTGTAATAACGCTGTTGAATGCAACCTCCAAGGAGACGGCTTGCGTCCTGTACCTGCGGTGTTTGGCTGTGTTTGATTGTATTTCTATCACAGCGTTCCTGTGCTCTTTCTACCCTTTAATGGTTCTCAAAGTGTACCTTATGGCTAGATATGGATCGGCTTTCAGTGTAATTGACATTTATTTCTCAAAACCTGGAGTTTGCCAGGTGAGTGGTGGCCTCTATCAGCGATCTTATTTCATACCAATGTGCATTGGAGTTTCTTCTCCTTGGACTAGCAAAGGTGGCTTAAATTTCGACACTTAAATTGACTAAAAGCATTTTTTTGTCACCGACCACAAACAAAAAGATGTTTGAATAAATAATCCAAATGATAAGAGTTTACTGTTTTTAAAGGCGCTTATTGTACCATTGTTTATGCTGTTCCACGTCTCATAAATAATGGAGGGCATTGCAGCGCTCCAACAATTCCCTGAAGATAAAAGGAAACGTAGTGCGTAGGTGGAACATATACATGTATATGCTTGATATGCAGAAGGGATTGTGGCTACTGGCTGGGTCTAAAGACCAGCCTACGCGATGGAAGTACATGGGCGAAGACGTAGAGTTGACCCTTTACCAATTCCAAGAATTGGAAGCCAACCCCTTCGTTCTCTATAATCAACTTTCCACTCCTATCGTTGAATCATAATTGGCGCCGTGAGGGAGCACTCAGAAGCTTATCACGCCATCAATCAACTGAAAAGCTACCCGATCGCAACGCCGCCCATCCCGCTTGGCTGTTGTTAAAGGAACACTGGCTCAAAAGCAGAGTCGCATAACAAAGAACAGGATTTAGCAGTAGTTACGTAGAGGCCAGGTTTCGCGTCTCTTCCTCCACGCAGCAGTTTCCGCACTTTAGGGCTGCTCACCCCTATCTACTTGAATTCTATCCAGCTAATTGGGAAGGTACAATAATTGAGGTACCGTAAATACCTTTATTTTTTAAATGGTTCACGGTTGGTGCCGTTTCAGCTGTTAATACAATTCCTACTGAATACGAAACCGGAGCAACTGCTGATGGTGGGCGTCATTTTCAGCCCTTTTGCTAGGTCCCTTGCCGAATGTTCCATCCACTGTCTGTGCATTTTCTCAGTCCATCCCTTAAGGTTTTGCCAACTGCCTCCCTTAAAGGCGAAAGAAGGCATACTGTTTAAGTGGAAAGCTCGATGATGGGGATCTGAAGTGGCTTCCCTACCGAAATTAAGAGTTAAACAGCCAATGTATCGCGATGTCAAGTAACATCTTTAAAAATTCCACCATACAGAGTAAAAGTTGTTCAGTCCCTTGTGTTGTGCATTGAGGGTAAATAAAGCAGATGCTATTGCGGAAACCTCTCAATGCAGTAAATCGACAAAACAAACTATTATTTTCTTCTGCTTTTAAGTAGGCTTTTGCACTCACCATTTCCTGCTGCCCTAGGAATTGCAGTAGAAGCGGTTAATTATGCTTTGAATAATTTTAAAAATGCATTTTCGGTGGTTGAGTTGTGTCAGTTGTTGGAATGTATCCGACTTTGCTGACCCACGGTCGAAGTAGGCGATGGGCGTCACAATAAGCTTCAAGCATGCGTTGTTTTGCCTAGCATTGGTTTCACTGTCGGTGTACTTTTGCATAATAATATCTCATTAAATTTATACAATAACGTATTTTATTTGAAGTTTTGCCGCACCCTTCTCCATCAATATGCAGATAGAACTGGCAAGGTTTTAATATTTTCAGTGCCCACAAGATTTTCACTGTCAAGTAATCCTTTGATTGGTTGGCTGGCTTTCAGTTTGGGTCACGTGGGCAGTCGTAGCGCCTACATTTTACTTCCGCCGGACGTCGTGGCCTTTGGGCCATGCCGGTAGCTCCACCTCCCCAGCCTCCCCGTACTCTAGGCAATACACATTCCGCCTTAGTGGCTTTCTTTCCTTCTACTTCAGGCATGAATCAGGGCACTGGAGTAAAATCTCTTTAACAGGCCCGATACGTAAATAAATAATAACTGCAGGTTACTCGGATAACCTTGAGATATCTGTTGTAAGAGTGCTGAGGAAATATTTCATTTGTAAACATGTCGACATCAAACAGCAATAACAAAGACTGTGCTCCAAAATTTTACTTTGGTTTAACTCTGACTTGCAGATAACCGAATTCGTCGCTTTTACCTCTCGGACCTTGTCCACGTGGACAGTGGTGCTGTTCACCATTGAGCGACTGATAGTGGTGGTGTGGCCTCTGCATGCGATCAAGTGTTTTACCCTACGGCGCACCCAATTCCACATTCTTCTCTCCATCGTAATCAGTCTCCTCATCAATATGCCGTGGTTTTTCGCCCTTGAGACGGTGCAAGACCCCTGCGGCACCGGTGAGTTTGTGTGCCGGCCCAACGAAGTGCTCAATATCAATCGCATTTTTGAGGTTCTCTTCCTCTCCGTCCTTCCCGCCACCATTATCTGCTCCTGCAATGCTGTTATTCTTCACAAAATCCGCAACCATCGACGACCAGGAACCGAAGGAGGGCAAATGGGATGTGCGAGTGGATATCCTGGACCCTGCCCATCGGTCGCACGTTCCTCCACTACCATGCAACTCCTGGCTGTATCATTTTGCTTCGTGTTGCTCACCTTGCCCTCCGCGGTGATCAACGTAGTCCAGACCTTTAACCACTTCCTCGACACATGGAAGGATTCTTCTGGTAGTTTGGCAGACACCTATTACATTGCATGGTTCCTCTTCATGATCAATCTGAGCAGTAACTTCTTTGTCTATTGCCTGGTTCGACGCACTTTCAGAAAGGCGGCTTTGGGATTATTTAGGCGAAAGTCTATGCTCTGTTCTCAGAAGAGTCGTGCCTCTACGCGACAGATTGCTCAAACGGAGACTGCCATGTAGGCGGCTAGCCCTACTAACTGTTTTGTGTAAGCATCATGAAAATAAGGGTTTTGCTATTTTTGACATGAGAATAAAAGTTGGGATGGAGTATGGCATACACATCCCAGTTCCGTGATCGCAAAGTTGTGAATTTGACCATGTAAAGTCAGATGTGACATTTATTTTGAGGGCGCTCAACAGGTACTTTTGGAAGGAGTTAAAGCTGACGTGTTGCTGGCCGACGTCATGGGTGCCCTGTCTTAAGCATATTCTTTTATTCCTCACCTGCTACATGGAACAAAGAAGCATGACGGCTCGCCTGAAGGACTATCGGCGGGCCAGGATAATGCTTGACATAAGGAACTACTCTGTATTACTTTTTACTTTGAATAAAAATTGCTCCGTCCTGTATGATCTACTGGGTTTAAGGAAACAATCTGACAGGTGGTCTTGTTGGGAATAATGGAGGTTATTTATCCAAAAACAACTCTTCAGCCAAAGCGTAATTTCCCTCAGAACATAAAATTGCCTCTCTTGATGTTCCATGAGTGGGACAGAGGGAAGTTATGCACAATTTTCAAGTGATTTTCTTGTACGCAAAGTTGATAAATTCAGTGAAAGTGGCTTTCACCATTTCACCATCGAGCATCGCTGAGCGTAATGACTTCGGATTTGCAAACCTGTTCTGAACTCAAAACTCGCCAGGATGCCAGCGTTGCTAATGGATCATGCAAATGTCACAAACTTTAAGCAGTTCCTCCGATATTTAAGCCTTAATAACAAGGCTGTTTAATGAACTTTGCCAACCTTAAACTTCATCTAGAGGCAAAGTTAACCAATTTTAAAGTGGTATTAAACTTTTGCTAGTTTAAATTATAATCTTTACTGGGTGTTTTGGCCTAAGATTGCTCCAAAGTCATCTTAATTTTCTTAAAAAGTGCTATTCAGCCTGTCCATGCAATTTGTGATGAAAAACCACCACTTCTGCCATTTGGTTGATGCGACTTCATTGTACCGATCCTCCAACTATTCACTGGGTGGTACTTTTTTCGGCACATTTTAGGGAGTATTCTCCATCAAAAAGCAATTAAATGCTTCTATTTATAATTGTGTTTATCATTACATTAAAGTGTGCAAATGATATTTAAGAGTATTGGCGCGTTTCATTTAGGCCGTCCAGGTCATGTAAGGTGATATTAAACAGTGTGTCAATGAATTCTTTAAACTGCAACGAGTTTCCCCAGCACCAACCCTTCCTCCATTTATCTGGATACTATTGTGCGTTTATTTTCATCTTTTGGCACTCCTCGTTCTCATGAATGGAGTCTTATGCAGCAAAACATGCTGCAACCTCCTGAAACTTGCGTGAAGGCGATATACATACGTACATACATACATTCGGCTCGCAGAACAGAGTGTGGGCTACTGGCATAGCTCAGAGGCCAGTCTTCTCAGCATGGCCCTCAACCGAAACAGGAATTTGTGTAAGCAGCAAAAGCATTCCAGTGGACTGGCTCACAATTACTCGTATCCTGAAAGAGCTTTACCCTAATTTTTATTGCTAGCGGCGTTTGCCCAACTAGAATTGCGACATATTTTAGTGGCTCCGGCTTTATGTTTGGCTTCGATAAGTCTCATCCTTCCACTTCCCGTGAGCCTTCCTTTAAAATCTAAATTGGCACAAATCGCCAAATAAATGCACGCTTCAGTTACCAGCTTTATAGAGTACATTCCTTTAACCAATTAAAATGACCACTGGGATGAAGTTAATTTTTGCCGTTACTGTTGCTATTGTCTATCCTTCATAAGCAATCAGATGGCGCAATTAATTCCCACCTTCTGACTAGAAGGGAGAGAGGGGGAACGTGTTGACAGCTAAATGAACGCATTGAAATTCAACTCATTTGTGGTTGTTGAAACAATTTCCAGCCTCCTCCTATTTATGGAAGCCTTTTGTTTGACAGATCTCCGCTTTGTCCTGCATTGCGTGCAAGTATGCTCTCCAGGGTAGCTATTTTTGCATGTGGATACCTTTTTTGAAACTTCGTTTTCCTGATCTTTTGCATCCAACCTAATAAATATAGCATACAATGAGTCGGGAAAGCTGCAATGTAAGTACAGTGGACCTCATTCCGCGTGTCTAGAAATCAAATAAGGTAGGTTAGGGCACGTTGGGATCCATTCTTATTGATAAGATTTCTAGAAGGTTTGACTGTCAGTAAACCCGGTTGTTTTCTGAAGCAATGGAAACACGGTTATGAATGGATACCGATCTAAGTGCCAATAGAGGCTACTGACCTGGCCCAGCCTGGTGGAGACACATTAGTGGAACTTCAGGTGCCAGCGGGATCAGAATGAAATCCTGCGTAGTCCTTTTCTTTTGGTCACCCGTCTGTGTTGGCCATCACAACGTGGTTGGTGCCGTAAGAAATTCACTGATCCCTTTCGGCAATTCTGCTAGACCTGGAGCCCCCTCTTGCTTGGAACTAGCACTGTGGGAAGGGGAATTTGTCGGCTATCACGAATGCCCATCAACTATTGTAAGAGTATTTTCCTTAAAGCAAAGTTTTTTTTAATGAAGAGCAATGCTTAAGTTATTTTGTTGGAATAAGTTTTCGCATCTAATCCTCCCTTCGCTTCAGTGATACTATGTCATATCTATATGGGATCTATCCAGCTAGCAGAGAAGGAGGAGGTGTTGCGTGTTACTTAATTGGTACAGCAGATAGCTTAGTAACGACTTTTTTTCTGGATGATTCATGGTTAGTGCCGCTTCAACTGCTAATAATTTTGCTGCAAAACAGGGAGCTGGGGTTAACTCCCGAATGTTGGTGGCCTTTTTAGCCCCTCTGTCAAGATTGTCATCAATTTTTCCATCCACAGAAAATCTTTTCCGCTGTGCCTAGATATCGTATTTGGGAATTAAAATTTGGATAGCTGCTGCCACCAATGTAACACCTGGGGACTCCCCATAAGATGAATGAGAATGGATTGGATAGGGATGGGATGCTGCTGTGGTGTGGAGGCCAAAATGGAGTTTAAGGCATCCTTGTAACAAAAAAACCAATGAAATGAATGGTCGGTGTATTACACATACCATATTTTCAGTTGTTCGTTGGTGGCTTCTACATTTTGGCATTCTTTTATTAGCTTAACGCAGAGGAGGTAGTGGCTGAACTACCAATAATCTGCCTGTGAAAAATGCGCAATTTAATCAGAAGCCTAAGTAGCTTTACAAAAGTGCCTGAGTTGTGGAAAAAGGTGCATAATAGTGTACAATCATTGCTAAACTTAAAACGTTACAAGCTAAAATGACTTACGAAGGATATGCTCACATTGCTTTCCAACACCACTAACCTATGCTGTAAGTCAGTTGGCCCACAGCGAAAGAATATTCCCATGAGTACACTTTAATTTTATGGTAATTAGATTTAAGTGAGTGCGAAATTGCACAAACAACGTCTACGACCATTTTTCTATCGGAAACGCTTGCACGTGTCGCTCTAATTGGTTTCATTTTTGGTAGAGGTTCGCAAGCCTACTCGCATTCATTGGGGACAATTCGATGCTGTACTTCTGAATACTCAACACAGAACTCCCATTAACACACCACTTTGTGTTGATACTTAGAAGGCGGAAACGTATCCTATTTATACAGGAACACGCAGTTTGAATGGCTGAAGCCATGGTCACCAGCAGCGGGAGAGTAGGAGGACTGCCGAAATTATCCTGCGCTTCAGCATCCAGCCCTGTCTCAAACCATGCTTGATGACTTTCAACAATGCGAAACAGAAATCGAAACAATTATTCCCAAAATGTTGAAAGACCACTAGGGGTTTTATATGAGCTGATTGAGAAATTATTAGCATGTGTAAATGATACCATCCATGGTCGATAGAACTGAGAATGTATTTAATAGCACTAGGGAAGAGTGATCTCCCCAAATTGTCTCAAAATATGTTATCACTAAAGGGTTCCACATTGTGCATTACGAATTTGATTGTTAAAATTAGACTTAAAAGATTGAAAAGTGGCTAAAGTTTACTTCTTCCTCCCAGAAATGGGAAATCTTCAGGAAGAATCGCAGATCAGTTCTCACTTTTGTCTGGATCTAGAGACTACGGGGAACACTGAAGATAAATGTGCAATAGGAGGTTAATCACGACTGCATGATCGGCAACTAGAACCCTTCAGCTTCAGCTGCTCAGCCTGCGCCGACAAGCCTCTACTTCTGTTATTAAGGCAGAGGAAAGAGCGGCCTTACTACGCACTTTAAGGGAAATTTGGCACTTTGCGCCATTTCAACAAACTTTAATAAATTAATATAACTGATCTGAATATACACAAAATACTCTTACCTTAGATTATTTATTTTATAAAACGGCCCACCATGTCATCTAGGAGGATAACACATTCAATTTTTGTCAAAAACAATAAGAATGTACTATTTTTTTCTATGCTACAACTTGCTGCTAAGGTTTCACGGTGTAACCACAAGGATTTCTCATTTTGCGTAGGGTATACTGTAATAGAAGAAATTGTTAAACGTGTTTATTTGATAATATCTTTTGGGCGAGAAGCAGATGGTTTACGCAAATCATGTGATAGAACGGAAGCCTTTAACTTTTAAGGGAAAAAACGACAAACGAAGCTCTATTCCGCCTTACACCACAACCTTAACGCCCAAATAAAAGAAATCACCCTCTCCTCGCACTTCTCGTCTCAAGGACGCGAAATCAGCAGTGGAAGGTAGAAAAGTGGCATTTTAGCTCCAGGCTTAAATGGTTGTTGAGAATATACTTTAAAATACCATAAAAATCTTTGATTTTACTCTCAATGGCAAAGGACTCGGCAGTTTTTAAGCGCTGTTCGTCGGAACCACTTTCATTCTACCGTTAAGGCCAAAATAATGCCAAATACTGAATTTGAAGAAAGGTGCATAGCTTTGGACTCTCACTCGTCATCAGCTAGGAAGAAAAACAGCTTTTTACAGAATTTTTCAACTGTAAATGAAAGGTGGGAGGTGGCCAAGAGGAGCAAGCGACGAAACTAAATGAGTTGGCGAAACAAGCTATTCGCTGCTAGCGTCCAACCAGGGTAGATGGAAGTTTTGGTACCCAACCTAAACACAGGTTTTGCTCATGCACTATTTGAAGCGAGGCTAACAAAAGAAGCGTGAAACTTTAGCTGTGGACCCTCATTGCGACGATTCTCAGCCTAATTCAAAAGATTTTTAATGACATTTGAAAATTTTTACAAACTTTAGGCAAACTTGAAGAAAATTCTGATAATTCCCTCTTTGCTTGTGGCGGACTAGGACTACTAGTGAATCTCAGGGCTTGTCCGCCTCATTCCAAGAAGGAACGATGGAAAATGGATGGATTGTTACATTTCAGCTGAGGCTAGGAAGCATGGACAGTAATGCTTCTTATGCAAAGAACATCTTCTCTTCCACTGAGATGCTAAAGCTACGACAGCACCTAATCAACTTGCCGATCGCGTTTGCAATGTACAATTCAGAGCGACAGAAATACGTTTGAACAGTCCAGGTGACTCTTGCTTGCAGCTTATCCATGTCACTAACAATAAAAGTAAAACGATTTAGGTAGTGCCAAATAAGTAAGCTAGTGACTTGTGCTATCATAGTCTTTACCAGAAAATTCAAGTTACATAAAACACATAACAAAAATTGTCTAGGCTAGGCCTATCTGGCAGCTACCCAGATGCATACCACCTCCTCCACAGGAAGTCGTTAACTGTCTTGTCGGCAGAATATGCAGGAGTGGGTTCATAAGACGGAAAAAAGTATCCAGCTTTGACGACCATGCAGAGTGCAAAATGTCTGTTTCTCCATGCTTGTTTTATAGTTAGGACACTGACAAATGGAAGTGATAACCGGACAGAGGAAAGACATCTTTCATGTTGGCAAGCAGACTCAATGAATTCTAGACAACGCCCATGGGACTCTGTCATACAGCAGCCACTTGCCAACGCCTAACGCAAAGCCCACCAATCGGATGATTTTCGAAGCAATGCATAGCATTACTAGATAACGCGCTCCTGAAAACCCATAACAGAGGAGATGACTTCATCGAGAAATAGGGCTATGCACACATGGTGAATGGGTGAATTCTATCCCAAAACGTCAAAAAAAATGATCGCAGTAATAGCGCTCACAAAAGCATTGGTGGCCAGCAAACACAGGACAAAGTTTAATTCAATTAGAACTAAGGAATATGTAAGAAATATCTATGCACCTCAATATAAGACGATGTCCAACAGAGCGGAAGAAGATAGACACAAAGTTTCATATGCCAAGTAGAATCAGTTAAGTAACAAGAGCATAGCTGTGCAATGCGCGTTCTTCCGCAGGCGGCCAGCTTACAAATACCAAGAAACCGAGCAGATCCACTCCACCTCTGCAGAGTAAGGAAAGTCGATTCCTCATTTACAACCCACAATATCTAAACCTCCACATTACTGCTCCCTACACCCCCCTCCCGTTCCACAAAAATAATATTGGATGCAGAAGAGAGGGAAACAGCATTTCTTCGCTGCATGGCCAAAGTGGAAAACCAATTGATCGCAACCATTAATGACTTGAACATCAAAATAGGCTTCAACAACATGTTTCATTTATCAATTCCTTCACCACGACGGAATGATATGCTTAAGACTGCTGTAGCTTTCCCAAGCAATGGTTTCAATACAGTAGAAGGGAGGAAACTACCTCCATATTGGACTGCATGCACATCTTCCTTGCACCTCACCTGAACCGGCGGTAGGATTTCAGCTGTCACAGCATGAACACTGCCAGCTTCCAACTCTTTACCTTTTACAAAATGACCGATTGGAAGTGCTCCCAGTAAACGTGTAGAAATCGTACATTTAAACTGAAAATGTCATCCATGTTGATTTGTTTATAACCACCAAAACTAGTCATACGAGATTGCAGCGACCAGCACAATATTTTGGTTTTTCTCTGTCCCGGTTGGGTTCGTTTCAGGTGCGACATTCAGCATATTTAGCACAAGGGAACTTTAAGCTGTACATAGTTATATTACTAGTGTACGTTATTTGTGTACTTATGTGTAACTGTGAACATGTATTACCTCCCGGCGGTCTGGTTCTAATGCATGTCATCCATCCTCTCTGTCTATTCTGAGCCACAGGAGTATCTGGGTTTAGAAGTTCAGCTTGTGGTAGCACAGTGAGGTGTTTTGGTCCGTATGTTAGTGAGTTAATGAGTGTTGTGGGTACTCACCTATCGGCTCACGTTTTAGGGTTCTGCAGCATGAATCTTCACCCGATTTAATCACGCTCGCCTCTCCATGGATTGCACAATTCACAAAATGCCTTTAAGGGCTCGCTATTTATTGGTTTTGTCACTGGTCTCAGGTGGGCTTTTTCAATTGAAGACTTTTACTTGCCTTCTCACCGACACTTTGGAGTATTTTATTCATTTCAAATGAGTCATAGTCTATTGTACGATAATTCGCTGCGAAAAATCTCCGACTAAACTACAGTACCTTTGCTGGTCCAGGAACGTTTTGTGTTCTTAGAACTTGATTATTTAAATGCTGCACTTTGTTATTTTCCAACCACTGTGTTTAATCGTGCATTATTTGGCAAAAATGTATTTTACGTTTTTAGGGGACAGCTTTGAAGACATGCCAACGGCTCGCATAGTTGCGGAAGCAAAGTTGGGTCCCAAGGTTCTTTGTACAGATCCAGTAAAGCATTATAAAAATCCTCAATTTGTGCAAGAGCTTGCATGGGACCTTGATAGAAAGAGTCTTCGGCTGTTTCGCTTGTATCGCCGTTCCATAAGGCTTAGGTTTTTCATCCTTCATGGGGATAAGTGCCCTCGCAAAAAGGACCCTCTTGGTTACATCGTTTTGGATCTGAGAGAAGCCACTCAAAGGAAAAGGTATAGGTGGTGCCAACTTTTGGACAACAAAGAGAGGCCTCATCCATGGGTATGCTGCGGCCTGTACATTGAATCTTACATAAATTGAGTTTTTTAATTTACCCAAATATTTTTGTTATATTTGAGTTTCCTTTCTTGTTATGTCTGAACCTTTGGTTGATGGGGTGGTGTTGATGTAAACCTGCACAATAGAAGAACGTGTTCTGCATTGAACCAGTGTACTTTTATATGCGTCGTTGGAAGCAGTTTTTCAAGTAATACATCGACTGCGCAGACGAAGAGTATCAGAACATATATCATGGTCAGAAGAAACGACATGATACTGTGGTTTTTATGGTTGAACCATGGTTTTGGCCCTGGTATGACGCAATTTTAGGATAAGTTGAAATATTTGCACAATTTCATCGGCCTTTATCTCAACCACTTATCGTTAAGAATGATATAAGTTTTTACTCTCTTTAAAAATGCTGTGAAAAATAATCTTTGGAGTCAAGTTGGGTAAAGATGGGAATTAGTTTTAAACTAACGCCAGTCTTTGCGCTACAAAGTTGAATCGCGACTTATATTAAGGGTAAAGTCGCAATTTATTTCCCACTGATGTATACGCATTTGGCTTAAGCATATATGGTTCATCCTGTGTCTGTCTCTCCCTCCCTCTTCATTTCATGTTGGGCATTCTTTATTTCTAGTACTATGAATGGGATACAGTGGTTGGGGTTACGCACCTCTAGAGCATGCTTCCACGTTTTGTGGTGAATGACCTTTTCGCCACTAGTTTCGTGTTTCCCAACCGCATTCCACCTAGAAGGCCTGTTTGTACGTAGCCTCCCTCGTCCTCTTGACCTCTACCCATGGCGTCCCCTTATGAGTGGTCTCTGCATGTGCCAACAGCAGTGGTCCTTTTCCTCCGTTATTAGGTAACCTTCATCTTTGTGCCCAGCAGGTGACGTACCACTGTACTGGCGCATCTTGTGATGACGAGTGATTGGTTGAGTGCGGATTTACTTATTGGGAACGGAGAAGATGGTGAGATGACTATCATCACTCAGAATGTATCTTTTTTCTACGGGTTAAGCGACTTGCGGTGTACTCAAGAGGGTGAACCGGTTTTGTACAGCTCCATTGGGTTCGTTCTCAATAGGCGTCTGTCTAACTGTATCGTGCTACTTATCCGATCCTACATTGCAGTAGTAGGTTTTCCCGTGCAATGTTGACGGTTTGTCTTATGCCCTGTTTTGGCCGTATTACATGCTCTAGGACATTGTTCGCTAGCGCTTCCGCGTTTAGGAAAATATTTTCAAAGAACGGTTCTATTTCATGGCCCGTAAGCTTCTTGGTGAGTAAAATGCTTGCTGAGATGCATAGTATCGGTCTGTAAGTGAGGATTTCTCGCCCTGAACCTGGGGCCTAGACTTCGGTTGCAAACGCATAATACAATCAGTTGTCCATTCATGGCACGTTTTCTCTCCTTCAGATATAGTACTTTGCGGATGTCAGTGTGTTGTTAGTGTCTTGGAAATCGCAAAGGCATTGCGTAGTTTAGCATAGCAGAATTGCATAGCTTGTTTACTGGTCTCTATGCTCCGTTGTAGGCAATTCATGCTTATGACTCCAGCGATCAAAGTAGATTTAGGCAACTGTTTCGGCGTCCTTATGCGTTCTATTCGAACTGTTCCCGTGAGGTATTCTTCCAAAATCAGAGTGTGTTCTCCCCCCCCCTCCCCTGGTGGCTGTCAGTGGACCTAAGGTGTCGACACCTACCCTTTCGTCCGACAGCCCTATGGGCAATGTTTGGAGCAGCGCGGCTGCTGTGAGGTGGGACCTCTTGAGGCTACTGTAAGCGACAAATTCAGCGGAAAGCAAGTATGTCTGTATCTGGTGAAGGGCACCAATGCCTTTTGCTGGAGGTGCCCAGTACTTTATCGATCACACAGGTCAGTTGGCAGTGTAATTCTTGAGGAATTGCTTGTAACAATGATTGCAAACGCTTGGGGGGCCGAGTGCCTTGCTACTATTAAAACATCCTCTAGTCACAGTTCCGACCATCGCTATAATGCTCTCTTGATCATCTTGCTCGACAGGGGTGCCGTTTTGTTATCGGTTTATAGGATGACGTAAGACACCTCTTGAATGCCATGTTCGAATCGGAGTTGGTATGCTGCGAGTTAAAGCGTTCGGGTTGTTGTATGCATTCCACTTTCCCCGCTTTACTATACCTTCTTCCTGCTGCAGTTCTGGGTACCGATGGGCAAACGTGCGACCCATCGTTTTTTTTATTGTTTTCAACCAGCTGAGTACCTAATAACTCGTTTCCACCATGAACCTGCCACCCATCAAGTGGTGTTCAAAGTGTTCAAGTATTGTAAAACTGGCGAAAAGGTCCCGTAGCGGCCCAAATTTCCGTCTCATTTGCTTCGTTAGGTATGATTTTTGCGCCGATGAAGATGTGCCTTCTTCCATCATTCCTTCCTACCTTATTTTCTTTGGTGGTGCAAGAAAAACCCACGGCTGCAACACCTTGGACAATATCCAGGGCGCATGATAAGCATAAGGTCAAGGCTATAATGATGCGTTCAATTTTGTTCTTTAAGTATGTAATTACAGTTACCCTTCCCTAAACAACAAAAGAGCAAAAACATTTTAAAATGCGAAAATAACTTCTTGACAAAACCGGAAAAACCTTAATACGCAGCTGAATACCTAGTTAATGGGGCTTCGAAAAAGCATTTCACCCCTACAGAGGTAAACATACTTCAGGAAGGAAATTTGAAATCTACGTATTGTAGTAAGAAAGAAGGTCACTGGACGAATCAAGATGACAACTACGCAGTGCGCCTTCTTCCAAAGGCGGCCAGCTTACAAATACCAAGAAACCGAGCAGATCCACTCCACCTCTGCAGAGTAAGGAAAGTCGATTCCTCATTTACAACCCACAATATCTAAACCTCCACATTACTGCTCCCTACACCCCCCTCCCGTTCCACAAAAATAATATTGGATGCAGAAGAGAGGGAAACAGCATTTCTTCGCTGCATGGCCAAAGTGGAAAACCAATTGATCGCAACCATTAATGACTTGAACATCAAAATAGGCTTCAACAACATGTTTCATTTATCAATTCCTTCACCACGACGGAATGATATGCTTAAGACTGCTGTAGCTTTCCCAAGCAATGGTTTCAATACAGTAGAAGGGAGGAAACTACCTCCATATTGGACTGCATGCACATCTTCCTTGCACCTCACCTGAACCGGCGGTAGGATTTCAGCTGTCACAGCATGAACACTGCCAGCTTCCAACTCTTTACCTTTTACAAAATGACCGATTGGAAGTGCTCCCAGTAAACGTGTAGAAATCGTACATTTAAACTGAAAATGTCATCCATGTTGATTTGTTTATAACCACCAAAACTAGTCATACGAGATTGCAGCGACCAGCACAATATTTTGGTTTTTCTCTGTCCCGGTTGGGTTCGTTTCAGGTGCGACATTCAGCATATTTAGCACAAGGGAACTTTAAGCTGTACATAGTTATATTACTAGTGTACGTTATTTGTGTACTTATGTGTAACTGTGAACATGTATTACCTCCCGGCGGTCTGGTTCTAATGCATGTCATCCATCCTCTCTGTCTATTCTGAGCCACAGGAGTATCTGGGTTTAGAAGTTCAGCTTGTGGTAGCACAGTGAGGTGTTTTGGTCCGTATGTTAGTGAGTTAATGAGTGTTGTGGGTACTCACCTATCGGCTCACGTTTTAGGGTTCTGCAGCATGAATCTTCACCCGATTTAATCACGCTCGCCTCTCCATGGATTGCGCAACTTCTGGAATATCTTTGAGGGATCGTCGGTTGCTCGTTCTTTCATTGGTCTCTGGTGGGTTTCTCTAGATTAGCAAGTTGTATATGCATTTTGGTCGAGATATATTTCTGTATATTTTATGTTCCCCTGTGGATTACCGTCCATCTAAATTAATGTATAATTGATTGAGGATAAGTTTGATATTCTGGGGATGTTGTGTGTTTTCTGGAATTCGCTTTTTGAGCTTTTTACCTTGTTGTTTGTTGACTATTAATTTCAATCGTGAAATATCTGTTTGAAATATATGCATATATTTTTTAGGAGATAATTTTGAGGACATGCCTACGGCTTGTATAGTTGTGGAGGCAAGTTTGGGTCCTCAGGTTCTTTGTACAGATCCAGTAAAGCATTATAGAAATCCACAATTTGAGCAAGAACTTGCATGGGACCTTGATAGAAGAAGCCTATTGCTTTATCGGTCATATCGCCATTTGATGCGGCTTAATTTTTACACTGTTCATAGTAGCGGCTGTCCTCGAGAAAGGGATTTACTTGGTTATGTCCTTTTGGAACCGAGAGAAGCTACCCAACGCAAACTATATGGTTGGCACCAACTTATTGATAACACCTCGAAGCGTCACCCGGAGATATGCTGCGGCCTATATATTGAGCCCTACTTGAATTGATTTCTGTAATTTGGTTAAATATTTTTTTATATTCAGGATTTTTCCTTTGTTTTATTTTCGAATCCTTGGTCGGCAAGTTGTTGTGAGCCTACAAAATGGTAATTTGTGTGCACTCATAATTGTCGACGAATCTAATGTGCGTCAGGTGGCGACGGCTTCGCTGACTGAGTTCCCAAACTGCATTACAAAAGCGACGTACCGTATTAGAATAGGCATTACAGATCTGAATAATGTTGACTCAGTGAACTTTGTGGATGGGTAGTGAGTTTGTTCCTTGACTGAAGTAATCCCCGGCATAGGAACAAAAGCAAGCATCCCCCTAGAGGCTAGTTGGCTTTCTGGAATCAATCAATGTTTTGGGGCGGTATTGGTCTATTTTAGGCTGCATGTGCGGGGAAGTGAACGGAGTGTCTTGGTTCGAATATGCACTACGAGTTCTTGCCGTAACGCGTCCTGTCCTCTTTGCCCCCGTTACCTGCACGCGAGAATGCCTCGCTCTGTGTTTTAGGACTAGGCTCTTGGCACCAGCACTTTGGGAATGTTGATGTTTTGTTTGCACCTGGGAAATGGCGAAGGTCTTGGGTAGCTTGACATAGTGCGGTTTTGCAACTTCATCACTGATCTCTATGCCTGGTTCCAGGCAGTCCATGTTTACGATTACTGCAATTAATTAAGAGCTAGGTAATTGTCTCAGTACCTCCATGCGTTCGATCCGAACTACCCTTGCGAGGTATTCTACATCTTGGGAGCTGTCGGCACCTACCTCCTCGCTTAGGAGGGTTGTGGGTACTTCATAGTGTGGTTAGAGGGTATCAGTGTCCTCTACGAAAGAAGTCTAGCATACTGTTGGTCGTGCAGCTTAATAAGATGGGTCATTCTTGGGGAAGTGCAATTAGAGATGGTCTTAAGGCTCTCGACGCTTAGAGAAGCAACGTACTGCTTGTGCGGGGCTCGTAGTGTAGAAGTGAGGCCAATTTCCTTTTAAGCCTATTTTGTCTAGATTAAAGTGGCAGCCAGAAAGAAATCCATCCTATTATCATTACAGAGAAGACATTAGTTGATGAAGCACTTAAGCGCATTTCTGTATTACGTGCGGTTTGTCGTTTTTGATTAAAGTTCTATTTTGTTAAGCGCAAAATAATTTACTAACTATTTTTAAAATCTTTTTTTAATGATTTTGCATGTAAATAAAAAACGTTTCGCAAGTTCTGTTTGTTTAAACCTTTCCTTTGTAGCAAATCTTGTTGACAGCGGTCCCTGCAATCAACCTACCCTCTTCGAATTGGTACATTTGTGATCTTTAAATCCGTGAGGCAAGTTGTGCCTGTGCTGACCACACTTGCAATCCAAGTTTTTCCTTCCATGCGTATGCTTCACTTGCAGTGCTGCACGTTGTAATGTGCTTAAACTTAAAGGATTTTGAGAGTTTTATAATATTTTGCTGATTAATTTGGGATTCATGATACACGTGTATCTGTCTAGGGCTGTTTTTATATTTTTCGAGTTGTCTTTTGCAATGGTTGTTGATGACGTTCTAGTATCAAGGTCTGATGTAAATCATACTGTCATCATTCGAAAATGCACTGGTTTTTTATGTTTTAGCTGATAGATATTACTTAATATTGCTCATGTTAAATTTTGCAACTTATCTTTTAGGATACGAAGAGATGAAGGATTGCATAGGTTTTTAGCATTGTCTTTCTGAAACCACTTTCAGTACGTAAATGACTCAAGGAAGACGATGTTTGATCGTGGTTTCGGTGATTTCAGGTGCATTTTTTTATTCATATTTTGCGGTTTTGAGAACTTTTGTCTTGTTTTGTGCTTACATTGGTTTATCTCTGGTCCTTTTAAGTTCTCTTATTATTTTACCTTCTTGAAATTAGCCAAACTGAAGTTATGCTGAAAACTACGCCTTCAATGCTCTTTGATGGGAAGGTGCACTTTTCCCAATCAGCTGTCAATTTTTCATTGTTAGATAAACGGATATTCTCATGTTTTCAGTTTTCTATGGCTTTAAGCATGAATTTATTTGGATACTTATTATTTAACAGGTAGGAACTTTATTGACAAGCCAGGGGCGAGTGTAATTGCTGAGGCCAAGCTAGATCGGGAAATTCTCTCAACAGATCCTGTTCCTCATTCTCCTACCCCACGCTTTGAACAAGAACTTGCTTGGGAGGTTGACCGTATCGGGTTAAGGCAGTATCGACTTCAACGCGCCTCTATAAAGCTTCAAATTTTTACTATCAGTCACGCTACTTCCCCCTGTTCAAGGAACCCCCTCGGCTACATCGTTTTAGACGTGCGTTCAGCCACTGAACGCAGGATATTCAAATGGTTTCAGCTGCTTAATTCAAAGCTGAGACCTTGCCCGGAAATATACTGCGGTCTCTATATCGACCTATGCAGTCCGAGTAATCCTGAGGCGTCTGGTGATCTAGGTGTAACCTCGTTGGAAGTGAAACGTTTTGTTGAGAATTTCGAAAACCAACTGGTTGGTGGTTTCGATATTAGTGGTACGGGCTCCGCTAAAGTGTGTTATCTCATCTCAACGGTTCTGGTCTCAATCCCCGAACTTGCCAAGTTATTGCCACCTGAGGTGTCACCCTCTTCGACCTTCAAGCTAGCTCTGTGTTTTCTAAACAATGATCTATTCACTTGGGAATTCAAGGAAGAGGATTGCACCAAATTGGTTGCTGGTCAGTACAAATTTTTCATCAGGTTAGAACTTATTCATCCAATTTTATGGTGGTTAGAGCCACAATGGATGTCATTCGGTCCTACTTTTCACGACTCAATATTATTGAACTTACGCTTTACGTTGATGATAAGCCGATCGGCCACTGTCAAGGAAATTTGTCATCTATTGGCGATCAAATTGCTCCGACCACCCGCTATCCCCTTTCTGTAGACGTCATGTTTACTGTAAGCCTACACTTTCCACAACCAAAATAAAATAATCACTTGGCACTCCCATGTTTCTTTTTAATAGTTACTTTCTTCCCAAGTTGATCGTGGTAATTCTCCGGTTATTTTGCGATTCAACGTGACTACTTATGATGCCCAGCCACCCGCTAACGGACCGGATCCCCAAATTAACGTCGGTCCCGAAACGGTGCGTTCAGACAGTGATTTCTCTTTTCTAGTCAGCAACTTTCTAATTAGGCAACCCGGAATTTAGCCCTCTTCTCCTCCAGAATGATGGATGTCCGCTGGCTCAGACACTTGATTCGGGCACCGTACTAGTTCAAGCGCAAACAAATCCGAGGTCGACGTCTGAGACGTTTTTGTCGCAAAAACCATTCACTTTGCGAACAACAGCGCCTCCAATTCCTACCAATTACATGAATGAGAGTGTGCAGCTGCGTCGGTTCTGCTACACCATAGAGTTGAAAACTATCAGGGCCTGTTGCGAACCGTCACCCTCAAAGATCTATGTCTACGCCAAGTAGGTGAACTTACCAGTGATGTGAATTATTTGTCATAGATATGTTTACCCCTTATTTGGGACCACAAACCCTATAATGACGCTTCCACCTGTGCAGTTTTCTGTTGATGAAGAGAAACACTTCTCTCAGGGTTATTGTACTTTCGAAGTGGCTGCTGATTTTTCAGAGGTAGGTCACTCAATAACGGTTTTTTATTCTCTAAGACTGGTAGTACTGTGTAGACACGTTCTGAGTGCACTGTATCTACGAAAGTCTAAAGTAACAAAGACTTTTTTTAATTGAAGCCATGCTAGGAGTATGAAAATTGACGGGTAGTTTTACACTGTCAAATTTTATTTTGATGTATCTTGCACAAATGCAATGCTGAAAGTACGGTTGCCGACTGGCGAGGAGGGCTGTAAAGGAGTAAAATTGCAAAAGTAATATTTGATTGTCTATGCGGCATATGTTTGGGAGTTTCATTTCTTAGAGCCTATTCTTCTGTGGATCCTTTACCGAGTCCTCAGACATAATCTTCAGTCCTCATTATTGTGTGAATGGCGATCTTTTCATTCTTTTGGTTGGCTTTTTATCGCCAGATTTTAGTTTTTAGTGTTAGTCCCAAGTTACCGAATATCGCCATATTTTGTTGATAATCCGAAACTGATTTTACATTTCATCCATCCGTCATGCAGAGCGGCTGCTAGACTGAGTCCAACTTTGCTTGCCTCGGTAGAGGTACGAAGTAGTAACCTTATTCAATTACCGTGATGGCGAAGAATATCCATTTTTGCAACTATTTTTTTTCTAATGGTTGTTGTCTACAAAGCATCCTGCTGCCATGCTTTGTAGGTTTGTTTTAAACCAGTCAAAACTGCTTAAATCGTGTTGCCAAATCTCAATAGTATTTCATGCGACCTCAATTTTCAGTTAGTTTTGTAATCGCTCGCCATGGTATCGTCTCAAATGTGATTTTCAGAGTTTCAAATGCTGTATTAGGACGTCTATAATTACCAGCCCACCACATACTTTCACTATCAACGATCTATCCGCATTAAATGCGCTTTTAATGTTTCACCATATCTGCGTCGTGTAGTATTTGTGGTCATGAGAACAGAGGAACAAGTTTTGGTTTACCTATTATTTTGCCATAATTTGGAATCGGGAAAATTGGGAGGTGATTGTATTTTTGAACCTGTAATGATGTTTGCTCGCATTCAGTGCTCTGCTTTACACGGCTCTATTTATTATACCTAGACTAGTCAATTTGTAGGAAATGCTTAAGGGGACTTTTGGAATCAGGTCACTAACACAATGTAAGATCGCAACTTACTCTATCACTTCTCTTTGTTATTGCTGAAGAAACTAAACCGTCCACAATTTCTATTTAAAAAAACTAAATTATCTAGCTAATTGCACATTTATACTGAACTGCAGTGTTGAAAGTTGATTAACATTGGCATTGCATCTACCAAAGGTTTGTGATAAAACACGTTCACACTCATGACCTTTTTGGTAGCAAGTATTGTGGTCACCACGTGAATTATAAGTTTCGGTTGCATTTCCTTTCACCTGCTTTTTGGCACCACCACTTTAGTTTAAGTCACGTCTTCTTGAGGAGCCACTGAACGTGGAGATTCTGGGTCGATGTTCCGATGGTTCTAGTGATCTTGAGTCCTCCCTTGGGTGGGCTGTCATTCCTCTTGGCGATATCTTTCCAGAACCCGTCATCGAAATGTCAAGTGAGCGTCTTCTCGCATTTATATTGTAGTTTTAGAGACATATAAAATGGCTTCTTTGGTTTTATATTGCAGATAGCCAGCGCAGATTCATGACGGGAGTAGCAGATGTTAAGTTGGACGGGAAAACAATGGCTCATATAAAGTATTCCCTCATTTTGGATGATTTTGGTGTGTATAACTCTTCGACTACAGCTGAAATTACTTCTCTTAACGTAAGCGAAATAAAGAGATTATGTGCAATGGAACGATCTTTTACAACCCTTTTTTGTTTCTGCATTCAGCAAGTTGAGGGTGTGAACACTGATGCCTCCAAAGTGGCTCCAGATGACGCGACAAAGTTGCCTGCTGATATTCGTCAGACCCCAGAGTACCGAGCCGCCCTTGAGTTGGAACTCTGGAAAGCCAAAGAAGAGGAACGCTTTAAAAATGACTTGAAGCTCCGAGAGCAGAAATTGTTGATTGTGTTTGCGGAGGAATGGAAACGACGAGAAGATGAGAGGGAGTCGCTATGCAAGAAGAAGGTCGTTTGAAAGGTTCTTTAAATTTCAACCCATGCTAATTCGATGTGTATCAGGAATAATATTTGATTATGCCATTAAAACCCCATGATATAATAATGCTGGGGAATACTACTTAATTCCATAGGATTTCCTTGTCTACTTCAGGTCTTTGTCGTTCTAGATGCGGGAATACCAAATGCTAGAGGACAAACTACGATCAGTGCTAGAGGCTTTAGTGGAACGAGAGAGACAGTTGACTCTCAAGGAAGCGGCTCTCAACGCAGCAAAACGAGATCTTGAAAGAAGCCTCGAGATTCGTGAGAAAGATCTGTTAAATGACGTTCAGCGAAAAATTCGCGATGCTGAACAGGCTGTCAGCAATGAACAACAGCGAAATTGTCAGCTTAATAATGAGGTGAGGTTTGAAACACGTTGCTGGTTCCTGTTAAGTCCTGTCCAGAGTGCCTTTCCCAACAACACAGATATTCTCCGGCAATTTAGTTATTGCGGTTATTTCTGATCTTTCATCTCTATTTACACACGTAAAATATTACCTAAAATATTACCTAATGTCGAAAATTTTAGCGAACGATACATTATCAAGACTGTGGACGTTTATGCCTTGCTCCTTTGATATCGTTTATGGAATCGAGAAATACAGTGACTGTCGCTGGTAGTGTCTTGTACTAACGTTTGTCGCGCAAATCTGGTGGCTTTTTTAGTTCAGTGTAAATGGTGAGGTAGATAATTGTACCGGAGGAAGGTATTATATTTCCTACGTGCTTTTTAGTGGGCACACCGCATATGCATAGCACACGTTCAGCTCCTTTGGTATATAGGTTCAGTGCGGAGAGAAATTCTCACCCCTTGAGTTGCCATTGCGTAGAATGGGCATTCGGAAAGGGCTCTTGACGGCGTCGCTAATGCAGGACCAGGGAAAATAGAACATGAACTTTTAAATTGGGTGCTCCAACTGAACTGTATCAGTTAAAGAGTTTGCAAAATAGCTTAGTGTGCATACTAGGTCTCAACGGCCTGATCCGTGTGCGTCACATGACTAATTTGACAACTAGCCAAAGTGTCCCAATGTTTGTGAGAGTGACATTTTTCTGCAGTTAATATTCCATTGTGAGGGCCCTAGGTTGCATTGCCACGAGTCCGGAAGTAATTGTTCGAATACAGGACTTATTTTTGTTCCACGTAGAACTCATTTTCATCCACTTTATATAAATATAATGTTGAAGCAATATTTCACTGTTAGTTTGTCGTTTAATTTCAAACATCATTGACCAGCCATGTTAAGATTTTGCTGTGATCGGGCTAAATTACACTGCCAAGAAAGGTGAGAAATGACGCTATTTAGCCTAGTTTAATTGTTGGAGCAAAAGAAAACAATGGGAATAAGTGGTGGGCAGAGAGCGATTAGGTGGCCCGTTCCACTCTCATGGAACACTGTCGGCACTTCCATAGATGCTAGAGCTTGTTTTAATCTGTGGATATGTTTTATGCTCTAATGCGGTCGCGGTCATTCTAACGGTTTATTGGTCGGAACGCAATGATCTATTATTACTCTGATAAATTACCAGCTTACAAATGTCACAGTAATGATGTCATGCTATCCATCCAAAATCTCTCTTGTTCTTTCATTCAATCATTCAATCCCGGTTCCATTGATGGAAAGTTGCCTTCTTTTAATCCAAAAGTTAAATTACTGGGACCAAAATAATTGTAATGCAAAGACTTTGATTCTTATTTATGTTTGGTGTAACATGGCCAACATCAATTTTGCTCACATGGGACGGTCTGTACGTCTAAACGCACTTTTCTCCGATCCAGCTGGCTGCCCTACGGGAAAAATGTAGAGAGCTTGAAGAACGACTGATTGAACATCATCTCAAAGCCACCACAGTCTCCACTGTTGGCACAAGCGCGGACGCAAAGGACGGGCTGGATCAGACAAAGCGTGATGACGAGGAGATCCGCCGCCTGCAATTTGAGTTGGTCCGTCTGACCACAGAGTTGACGAGCGCCCAGAGTCATATTGCCGCTATGGAGCGACGTTTGGACAGTGCGATGCATGGGCGGATTCGCTATAAGGATCTATGGACGCGAGCTCTGCAAGAGGTGACGCGGCTGAGACAGGAGGCTGCCAATGCCACCAAACAGGAGCTTCAACGCCGCGAAGCCGAAGTGGAGGGTCTGCGAAGAGAGCAGTGCCTATTATTGCGTGCCGGGGACACGCGAACCTGTCCCCATTGTAGCACCCTGGCCCAGCAGAATGTGACGGACCCACAGCGGTTAGTTTGTGGTGAAAAATTATCCAAATGAGTTGTGCTGTGTTTCGATAACTGTGTCGTGGACAGGAAGAGTATTGGTGAATGAGAATGGCTGCAAAGAAGCTCATCATCACCCTTATTAAATGAAATCCATGTTCGTGAGGTCTGATTCTTGACAGATCGAGGTAATTTTGAAATGATAAAGTTCTTAAGCATGGGCTTAGATCCGCTTGTTCTGATTCTAGGAGGCTGTTGAACTGTTATGAAATTATCAAGCGCATCCTCCAACGACTGTTAAGTGGAACTTGTATTTAATTGCTAGTTTTTTGGTAGGAATCAGAGCTTTGAAATTCCAATGCCTGTCTCATTTTGCTTCCAAAAATCAATCTTGGTTTAATAGGAACTAGAAAAAATGTCGATGCTTTATAAAGGACCTAGCGACAGCTTTGCGGCATACCACAATCCAACCCTTCATCCATGCATTCTATTGAAACTTCATTATTAGAAATACGCATTTCCTAATGGTAATAAACTTATTTCCCCAATATTTTTAAGGAAAACTTGATACGAGGCGTAATGCTCGTAATAGTAAGTACTTTGACGGGACGTTATCATCTAGCCACCGTAGCAACCAGAAGTTTTCGCGATAGTAAAAGATAATGGCGGTAACTACCATGGCAGTGCCTATGATTTAGTTTGCTATACCAACACTGCAGTGCTTTGCCATTTCAACTACATGCGCTTTTCTCACCCTTTCTGGTGTAAACGACAAATTTTACTGAACAATTAAATGGCTCTTTGAGCGTTTGTGACTCAACGACCCAACAGCTGCGTTGCTCCGTCGAGAATGTTGCAATCAAATTCACGAATTGTTCCTTGGAAAGGCGTTTACTGTAACATATACTCTCTTAGTTTTACTTGCATACAATGAAAGGAAATGCGCATTCCCCCAGTATTGGTCAGTAGCATAGTCTTGCATTATCCAAAGTTCCAGTTTATATTACAGATTGGAAGGTTCCACACTGGTTGGTCCAGAGGGTGTCCCTTTTCCACCTTCGGTCGCATTCCAAAAGGCCAACGATCCTGCCCTTGACGCCCAGTTGAGGCGATTGAGGGATGAACGGGAGTGCCTCCTAACCTCCGGCGTCTACTACGAGGATGATGCGCTGATTGTCGATCTGGACAAGGAGATCAAACGGCTACAAATCGCTATTAGCAATGCCGCATGATTCCTTGCCTCCAAATTCCAATTGATATTGTTGCATGATTTGATGGGTTATTTGCAACGATTAATGTTAGTGGCTCATTTTATTGCGCAGATGCGGATTGCATAGATTCTGTTATGATTGCAAAGGAAGTTGAAGTCAGTTCGCTCATTCTTTGATTCTCTTCACTGGACAGGATTCCACTTAAGCATCAGCGTCAGTGTTTAACACTTACCGGTCCCCTACTTTCTGCAGTTAGCGGCTTATTTCGAACTGATAGACTTAACTATGGTTAGGTCAATCTAACGTAGTAGTGGTGAGATGCCACTTAACGTTATGCGGAATCATTAAAAGCCCATGGTGCATTGATATGGCGATCCGCGAGGCGGGTCATGCCCATCTGAAGACTGCCCTAGCGCCCGCCCAAGAAGGCGTTACTGGGGTGGTAACTGTTGATATGACCACCACTTGGCTAGTGAATAGATGGTCTGTAGTTGTCACATACGGAGTTACTGGATAGTAAAAGGGTGTCAGGTCACAAAAAAAGAAGTCTGGCCTGCAGGGACCATCTGCGGTCGAACACTAGAAATTCACAGAATGGAGCATCTCGCAAATTGGACACGAGTGGAAGGCGACATTCTATTAGCGGGAAAGGAACACTGTTGCAGTCAGAAGGATTTTATCGGATTTCAAGTCGATAAATCCAGTGAGAAGTTTGCAATGATTCTTCTCAGATGGGGGCGTATGTCAATCAAGGATTCAAACCACCAAACTAAGCAAGGAGAATGAGAAGGAGAATGAGCACCAAACCTGGAAATTCGAAATTTCGTCCTCTGAAATAGGTTTCCGGAAGTGATTTGGATGGAAGGTCGACTCCACGAAGGTGTTCTCATCTGAAGCTTGCTTCAATTCTAAAATGAAAACAGGGGGAACGCAGTGCTTCATCGCTTATCCGACAAAGGGTCATAACAAGAAACAAATATTTCCCCCAACACGGTGCTGAGCCTATACGCTAGGACAATAAAATCTTGCAAAAATGTGTTGCCGTTTACTAGGACGACACCTATATCTGGTAAACCTCGTAAAAAGTATATGACAACATAGTTCATTTAAACCAAATACTACAAACATCCAAGTTTAACTAAGCCAAATGGAAAATAGACTACGTTTCGAATCCCAATAATTACATTTCAATAAGTAAATAATAAAATTAGTCTGATATTAAAGAAGCCAATGTGCATAACACCTAAAGAGGTGACCCAAAGTCCGTCAAAAATACAGTGAACAAGCTAAGATGCGTACACCGACAAAGACGACTACATCTCAAAAGACATGGTTTATAAGCATAGCTGTAAGTAGCACTAACCAGGGGTCCGCTTCAGCTGAGCCCTAAAACGTATAAGAGGAACATGCTCCTTTACAACTGCGATGGAAAACCGCTGCTTCAAGTTCGACTGCGAGAACAAAGGACGCATTTGAAAAGCAAAACGAGACATCACAAGCGTCAAGAGCAAAACCACCGAACGAGCGATTCCCAACCTATACTTGAGGTTAGCAAGTTTTTACGCATTGGTAGTCTTTTAAAACAACCTGTAGTGGTTGGATTAGTATCAGAAGCCTAACAAAATTCTCGCTAACAGTTGTCCAACAGAATTCACTTTTGTTCTGCTTGAAGCTTAGCTGCAATGCTGCGGAGGCTTCCGTTCTGTAAAAAATAATATAAATTAAAATTACTTATATTTACCTGCAAACATGCAAATGGGTTAGTAAGAAATGCTTAAAATTTTACTAGCGTAAGGCATTTGTTTCTTTTAAATCTCAGCCAACATGTCCTTTTAGGTGGACTGGCTGTAAGTCCACGCCTGTAGCCACCACTACTTCCGCACGTCTAATATACGCAAATCATGCTAGAGCAGCATCTTTTATTTTGATCCAAAAATTAAAATTTTTACATTTACAGTACTAGAAAGCCAAATCGACCTTAAATGACATCTATTAACGATTGACAACTGCTTTCTTTGTCGCTGTGGGAGCCTCAAGGAGCAGTTGAAATGTTAACAGAAGAATTTAGTCTAGCCTCCTAAGACTGCCCTGGAGGCAAGGGTAGGCATAATACTAGTGCATTCTATATATTTTAATCAACAGAGACGTTAGGCGGTACCTAACGGGGGGGACAGTCCGGCCATCCAAGTACCTATAACTGGTAGTCAGTCAATCGAAGCGTTGCGTTAACATTCGATTACTAATAAAAAACCACCACGCAGTGGTATTTTACGCCGAACTTGCAATCATGCAATCAGTGATTTAAATAAACGCTTTGTCACGAAATATTTCGCCTACGAACGCAATAACTCTACAAAGCTTAGGAAAAAAAGTTAGTAAAAACACGATGTTATTGTTTCGCTCTGTTAACCTAAGTGCGTGGCATTAGTCAACAATGGATTATTTTTCTTCATTTCGCTTTTAGTGCATGTATACATAAAATTATAAATATTTCTTACCCTTGTATTGACAAATTTCTACTTTATATAGACCTTTGGTGATAAAAAGCAAAATTTTTCTTTTTTATCTATTTTTCTTTATTTCAGGTTTACTGGTCAAAATATTTGGTATGCCATCCTTAGAAGAATTGAAGCCCTCAGGATTGTTAGTTACGAAAATTGTATACAATAAGCACCATGAATCCATTTATTTAGTTTATTAGTGTGTCTTGCTTTGCGAATCAATGTAACGAGATTTTAACCTTGAGTTGGGGCCGCTCTTTTTACCCATTGGAGTGTTTGTACAGGTTTCATGTCTCGGCGTCCCGTGAAAGCCGTTGATGTTTATAATCCTCATCCTCATATAGTGCTTTTCAGGGAGTTAGCTGGGTATAAAAATGCAGCCACAGAAGAAATTGTCGATGAGGATAACACACTCTACCTTCGGTCCCTGGATCCTAAAGACTGGAAAACAAACGACCATTATGCTGTTCTCAATTTGAGAAACCAGAGACATCGAGCTTCCGAGGAGGACATTCGGAAACGATGTTAGTCATTGTACTATTTCCCTCTTCAGCTAGATATGTTAATGCCTTTTGGAACAGTATGGTCACCATTCCATGCAAGATAGTGCTCATTTTTGGCCAAGCTCTTAGGTGTAACCGCAATCATCCAGTTTACTCATTCGCGTTTTGAACTGGTGTCTGAATAAATGTCCTACTTGACATATTTTGGATGAAGGTCTTTGTCTTATTCTTAATCCAGACAGGCAACTTGTGCTGCAGCATCACCCGGACAAACGTCGGGCACGGGGTGAGAGCATCAAAGACATCTCGCATGATTATTTCGCTTGTATCACCCAAGGTGAGTTAACTCTAGGTGAGCAAGGAAATATCTTTTCTTTACAGCCTTTGAGATCCTTGGAAACCCTTCAAAGCGTCATGCCTATGATAGCGTGGACCCCTTCATTCCGGAGTACATGCCCTCTTTGGAAGAAATCAAGGAGGATTTCTTTGGAGCACTTAATAGATTTTTTATAGAAAAAGCAAGGTGGTCAAAGCACCAGCCAACACCTTTCTTGGGTCACGGACAGTTACCTCTCGAACTCGTCCATCGGTTTTATGATTTCTGGTGGGCTTTCGCACTTTTTTTCTCATCATTATAGACATACTGTATAAATTAGTCTATCTTGTTAGGGAGGGGTACGAAACTACTAAGGACTTCTCTTTCTTAGATGAAGAAGACAAAGAAAAAGGCGAAGAGTACGTGGTATTTTACGCGAGCTTTACTATGCCTTATGATCTTATTCAATATCCATTGTCTGAAAGCGTCTTTTTCCACTTAAACTACCCCGACAGTTGTCTATTCCGTTTTGTGATTATATCTAGCAGCTTGAGCTTACTCCGATTCGGTAACTTGCTATTGCTAGCCCGCTTCCTAAATAATTAGTTTGAAATGCTAATTAGGCTTTTGGGACCAGGTTCCGCCCTCCATAATAAAAAGGATCTGTTATTGGCCTACGGTCATTGTAACCAAGTTAATTTGTGCACTTAAACTGTTTTGCCAGTTTTTGAATTTATGATGCCAAAAGGTAATTCTTGTTCCTTTTGAAAAATTGGCGATTTTATGTAGCAAAACCAACTCCTTTTTTAAGCCGTGGGCGAACTGATTTCTCAGATTTCATAATACAAAGTGAGTTCCAATCGTAAATTAGTACTTTTGGGAAGTGTTGATTTGTTAGGGTTTTATCTATATTATCCCGCTTTGGCTACCTTGGTAGGGGTTGCAATGTTTCTACATAGTGTTGCCTTTTTCTTTTGCTTTTGGTATGTAGCCACGAGAAGCATCAGCTTGAAGAACACAATTTCCATTTAAGTGTCCATTCATGCTCTCGTTTGTGCAGAAGATAATAGGACAGGCATTCCTCCCTTTTTTGCTTTTCCAAACTAGTCGCGAAGCTCGTCGCTACATTGAGCGTTGCAATCGTGCAGAACGTCAACGTCGACGCAATGAGGAGCATAGGAGAGTGCATCAGATCGTTGACCTCGCTCGCTCTCATGACCCTCGTCTCCTTGCTGCGGAGAAGGCCGCCCGCGAGGCCAAGGAGGCTCGCAAACGTGAGCGCCTCGAGGCCATTCAAAAGCGCCGAGCCGAGGAGGAGGCCGTAGGTGCAATTCTACTGAAGCTGTTTCAATAGAAATTTTGTTTTGAAATATGAGGCTGTTAGGCTGAAATGATCTTTGTCCCTACGCGCATTTCAGCGCGCAAAGGCTGAAGCTGCGGTGGCAGAAGCGGCTCGAGCTGCCGATGCCGAGCGCCAAAGGCAGGAAGCAGAGCTGCAGCGAAAGGAGAGGGAACAGACCAAGGCTTTGTCGAAAAAAGAGAAGAAGCGGCTGCGGAATACTTGTATTAATCGATGGGCCCACTTTGTTGCCCCTGCTCAGGTCGAGAATCCTTCGGTCACCGAAGATGCTCTAAAACTGCAGACCTTGCAAGACATTGATCTTCTCTGTCATGTGCTTTCTACTGTTGAGTGAGTTGTCTGACCTTTGGATTTGCAGTTTTATTCTCATGGGTAGCTAGCTAATTTCGCCGGGACTACCTTTTGCTTGAGGTAGCACGTTTTTTAGCCTTAAAATTTGGCATCTTTTTTACGCTTTGCTTCTTTTTTTCGAAAAATGCTTCCAATAGTTACTTGTATCTTGGCATAAGTGCTGCTTTAATAAAGATTCATGATGTTGTTTCCGAAGAGATTTGTGCCATTATAAGACATGACTCTCTTAACACTCGTTTAAAATCGTAGAGATTTGTAGCAACTTCCATTTTTAGGTGCAAAACCGAGTTTTTTAGCACATAGACATTTGGTGCGCAGAAGTGCTTCCGTACCGTTGTCGGACATGAGTCGATAATTTTCCTTTTTGCTTAGGTTGGTAGATTTCAATACGAAACTCGAAAGTGCAAGTGATGTCTACGAGTCTTTCAGTGTATGGAAAGCAGAGGTATGCTGCCGTTGGAATCAATCATTAAGCATCGCCATTATTTATACTTTAAACTGCATCCGTTTTATCAAACGCATAATCTCAGTCTACGCCTTCTAGGACCTCATAGTGACAGCATAGTTTTCTTGTTTACTTCAGTTCTTCGCCCTCGTTTGCTGCCTTCTTTGTTTATAGCCTTACATTGATGCTACAAAGTCTATTTTCTAGTCTGAAAGTGAGGTATCAATTGTGATTTTTTAGGCTGTAAACACGCGATACTTTACTAAGTTGTTTACCATTTAAAAAATGTTCTGTATTTTGATTGACAAATTTTTTACCAAGGACATTTGCGCTTTCCCTTCTGGTTGATCAGAAGTGTTGGACTAAAGCTTTGAGGCTTTTTGCACCATGTTAGAATCGAGATGAAGCAAGTTGTTTCTTGTGAAAGAATTGCAGTCCCACGGGCTAATAATTCACTGCGAAATAGGCTCTTTCAAATTTCTATCCTCGGCTAATTCAATTTATGTTTGAGCTTACTGATGAGTGGGGTCATGCACTGGTTTTATTGTCGGTTTTAAGCGAACAGCGACCCCGTCAATCAAATCCTTTTAGGTTGCTAGAGCACACAAGGAATCCGAAGCCCCAGGCCTGCGATCCATCAATGCGTCAAAATCCGCCTCCTCTCCCTCCAACAGCACCGAGGCGAACTCGGGGTGGACCTTCGATATGAACCAACTACTCATAAAGGCTGTCAATCTCTTCCCCGCGGGCACACAGAAACGGTAGGCTTTCCATTCCTTTCCCTCATTAGTCCATTTCTTTCCTTTTTTCTCTGTCATTCAGATGGGACGTCATCGCTGCTTACGTAAATCAACACGAGAAGGGTGTTGAAGTGACGGGGAAGGAGGCTCTCAAACAGGCAAAAAACATTCACCAGAACTGTAGGTTTCGTGCCTTGCTCTCATTTGTTGCTATGGTGTCCTGAAAAACGCCAGCTTGAATGCGGCTGTAGGTGTTGGTTGGTCCTGGAGAGGCTGAATATGTCCGCCTATTCAAATAGACCATTGAAGAGTCACCACTCTGCTAGGATTATCAGTGTCAATAATAACTTTTCTTTTCCATCCCAGATAGTGTCATGAAGCATGAGGCGAATGAAAAGGCGTTCGACAGCTTTGCTAGCAGCACCAAGGTGTCAGACGCCACCAAGTCGGTCACAATAACTAAGCAGATTGAAGGTAGGTTTTCCATAACTGCAGACGGCTTAATCCATTGGAGGAGAGTATTTCTACATGCAATTTTGTCGCCATCCAGTTGTCTGGAGCAGTGTCACTCAAACGACTGAGCACTAGAAAGCCCCAGCTACTTTCCTCGATCTTTTATCGTTTCTTGTACCTGAGTTTCAGGGTAAAGGTAGATTTGGTTCTTGCTCATAGTTCTGCTTTAAGTTATGATAAAGGCAAGCTGTATTCCTCTTTTCGAGGATTGCGTTTGGCTTCTTGCGGAAAATTGCAGGAAGTGGCTTTGGGCATCATTGGATTAGTATTTGACGAGGAACCAGTACCAGGTAAAACTGCCAAAATGGGTCTCAGAAACTCACTGAAGCGTTTTAAAACAAATGCGGAATCAATGCACTATATTAGCCCTTTAAATTCACTTTCTGCCTTCAATGACAATGCTCGCCAGAGGGATTGTGCCTGGGTCGTCGCCTAATTGGGAATAAGCGAGGGATCCCAAACTTACAGTCCTATGGCCTAATTTCTCCTCACATAACTGTGGGGCTCGCTAAAACGAAACAAACACTATGGTTTCATGTTAAACGTTGCAGTTATTTCGTTTCACTTTTCAACCAAATCACTTAACTACCTTATCACCAGAATTACAGGCTTTTCTATTCCATGGGTTTTATGTCAGTTGCACGGATACTTGGATTTGGGATTCCATTGTTGTTTAATAGTCGTTGCTGAAATGTGTACTCTCATTAAAACTCTCAGGTATTCACTGAACCTTTGCGGTCACATGCTGTTCATTTTTTGCCTTACCAATAGAAAATGTGGCCGTTCAGTGTGCAAACCCTTGCGAACCGTACAATCTGTGTACCCTTTCTGCAGGTTCCACAATTTGTATTTCCAACCCCCCATATCTATTAAACTGGTTATCCGAATGAAAATATCAATGATCTTTAGGATTTGGGATGTAAATAATGATACCTACATTAATTATTATTCTGCTGCACTAAATAATCTCATTGCATCATTTGTGGATAGTTCAAGGCCCTGATGCGTGAGTTCTTTGGATGCCCTCCCATTCGAAACACCTGACCAAGGTTTCTCTGGCGATTCTTAACAATACTATTGTTAAAAGTTTCACGTGTCGATTTTTATGATTAAGTGTAGTTATCTCTGGATTCGTTGATGCCTTGGTGTTCAACTAACTCACTAACTACTCGTGTTGTTAATTCTTTTTCAGCGGAAGCGGATCGTCCCTGGACGTGGGCAGAGCAGCGGGCGCTGGAGAAAGCGCTGCGAGAGAACCCCATCCGACCTGATGAGCCAAGCACCGTGCGCTGGCAGCGCATCGCTGACGAGGTGGGCACACGGACCAGTCGTGAGTGCGCCCAACGCTACAAAGATCTTGTTGAACAGGCATGTCTTGTCTTGCTGTCTGTTTGCGCGCTAGTTTGAGGCTTCGGTGGTCGGTTTGCCTTGCTATCCCGATTCTACCGAAGTCTTAGTCTATGTACTTTCCACTCTATTTGGGCATACTCGGTCTGTTAAGTTCCCCTAGCGTTACGTGTGTTTTACAGCAATATCTCTGAAGCACACGGGGGTGTCTGTAAAAGGGCATCACGTCTGTTCTTTCATGCACATCTAACTTTTCTCCAGGAGTGTGATTTTACTAGTTATGAATGGCGTCAGGTCTTGCACTTCACTGAAGCTTTATATATATTCTGCGTAGGCTGAAGTAGTTTCTGCAGTGTTTATTAAATCAATTCATGATAAAGTACCTTCATTTACTTTGTATTCTAGTATAATTTTTTGGTTATGATATTGTTTCTACTATATTTTACTGCAATGCCCTTTTGAAGGACCCATTCTTTCCCTTTTTATCAGATCCGTAAGAAGAAGGCAGCAATGGTAGCAGCCGGTGTTTCGAGCAAAAAGTGATGAGATCATCCTTGTATTGTATCCACTTCTGTTTAACTGTATTTTTTTCAAATCCTAAATTATCCGAAAACGTGTACACACCATTCCTGCTTCTTTTACGCCGATCTGAGATTGGGAAAATTGCGTTTGCGAATGTGATATTGCTAAGGATTACTAAGCATGGATAGAACACGCTTGTGCAATCGTGGTTTAGGTTTACTGAGGGGCGTTTAGTGGGATTTTTGATCGGCTAAGGATCTTTTCTGCACTACTCCTAATCGCACTCAAGCATTTAAAGTGCAAATTCTCAATCGGTTCTAAGCGCGTGGCTTGCTTTGTTCAAAACGGTTTCGCGTAGATGGACTCAACTTTTATGAAAAGTCCGCGGTGGTTAAAGTACGGTCAGGTGTGATGGTGGAACACCCGCTCCTGGCACTATAGTGGTTCCAGGGGGTAATAAGATCTAAGGGCTTTGAGCCATCCTGTCCCTTGTTGACTTGGATCCTGATAACTTGGTTCATAAAATGCCTTAAAGGCGTTCGGGAGTGGTGGGATACGATGTAAGCACCTGTGATAGAGAATCGACAATGTTGTCAACTCCTCATTCAGCCGTCTTTCATTGCAACGTGACTTAGCTGAATGGGCACTCGTCCAATCTCTGTCACCACACTGCACCAGTGCAGTCATTCTTGAACGCTTAAATCTATTCATATCCAATTGGTTAAGGGAGACCCTTGTTCACAAGTGGCGGTGGTGATGGACCCAACCTTGCGTCTCATGGCGGACTACCATCTCTTGGGTATAATTAATAAACTAAAGGAGTGGCAACTCCTACACCACACCAGATGAAGGCAATCGTCATAACCCTCAGCTAGCATAAAGCACCGGGAGGCACTGAATGAGCTGTCTAAAAGTGGTTCACCATTTTGATATCGCATTGCCAGTAGCTGATTGGGCGAATAGGGGTAACTTACTTTAACCTCCCGGAGACAATAAAAACTTGTGGAGGAAATTTAATTAAGCATGGATCAGAAACATTCCCTTCCTATTATTAATACCACTTTTTAAAAAAATTTGGCATTTAGGTTCCGACCTTTACTTTTCACATCACTCTGATTAACTCTATCCACGAAATTCCACAGTTTAATAATAATTAATGCTTTCCTGAGAGCTTTTGCTCTGAGGTATGAAGCTCTCAGTAATGGGACTGCTTCACTGTTGCACACAAAACGAGTTGTGGCTGGTGATTGACAATACAAGGTATGTTGTAAAAAGGTTTTCAAAAACTTTTTCTCCCGCTTTTCTGCTCCAATCCTCTTCATCTTTCTTCTGTATCCACGCCCTCACACACCTTAAATACGCAGTCCCACCGTCATACACACGTACACACACCAGCATCATTTTCGCGTTCTGACTGTGTCTTTGAGCAAGGGATGCGCAAACTTGCTGCTTCTCTTTTATTCCTCCTTACTCTCTGTGGCATTGTGAGCTTTGGAGAAGATCATGCCAGTGATTACAAATTCGTCAGTGAGTTAAGTCTCGCCGATGTTGACGTTGTCATTTTCATCGGCTGTCGAATTCCTTCTCACGGTCCCAAAGTGTTGGAGGGCTTGATCGAGGACTTGAATGAAGTCCACTCGGTAGGTGAAAGGTCTGTAAAGACAGTTTTTTTAACTTCGCCTTTAAAGATGTATCCCCGATTCGATAGCAAGCCCAATGTCTACACGCCCCGATACACGCCGCAGAGGGTCAAGCGAGTAGTAAGTGACTGCCTTTTGAAATATTTTTTTAATATTTGTCCTTATATTTTTTTTGCAGATCTTTGCTCCAACACGAGAGCTATCTGCTTACACAGATAACACCCTCGATATCTACGATTCTGCCACTAAAGCTGCCACTTTGTGAGTAATGCATTGATCTTAACGTTGGAAATATCAACTAAAAGTTATGTAAAGTGCTTTTTTCCTTGTCTTCATTTGACACTGATGCCAGCTCAAGTATTGCGGTATCAAAAGAGTCACGACAAGTAGTGTGACATAAATACGGCTCCCCATTTGGCTTGTTCGGTTGGCGGATTCCGTGTCCTGCCTTCGTCTAACTAACGGAGCCGAAATGGAACCCTGGAGGAAAAGCCCTATAATCACAATTTCAGCATTGACGCAGCATTCTGTTCTCCCAAGTTGGATTCGGTGCCATTTTTATCACCAGCTTTTACTGGGAGCTAGCTTAGGTGCCGGCAAACACAACAGTTATTGAAAAAGGACTTGTCGTTTGAGTATCATTGAATGGCTTTGACCGCCCCACCTCATCGAATTCCCTAAAATCGCATTTCAACAGATCAACTCCTATGTAACTACGTGCACAGTTGAATAAGTATTAGCGTGCTATAAAGAAAAACATCCGTCCTCCTGTATGTTTTGGATAAGCTTCATTGAGTTTGCAAAAGAATTTAACATTTATGCAAAAAATGTCCCTCTAATCACTAGCCCCACGCCAAGCCGACTACTTGTTGCCGTCGAGTCGTCAGTTTGCCTGTTTAAGTACGATTCGTTGCATCATTACTCAAGCAAAATTCGTGCTGTTGCATGTAGAGCGTATCTTGGTGCATTCAAGAACAATGAGAATGTTCTCATTGTGGTTGGCTCGGATATCGCCGACAACCAGACGCCATGGCAAGCGAGAGACATGATTGAGCTTAACATTGCTCTGGGCTCTCTCTACCCACTTTATCAGGTTAGTCGGTCACCCAACTTCTCCATGCATATGCTAAATTTCCCGAAAACTCCTCAAAGTTAATTGTGGAGATAATGTTGCTAAATTTCTTTGCTTGAGTTGAATGGAGGTGAGTATAAAGGGTCCTATGCACCTTCTAAAGTACGGTTAAGCTATAGGCTAGAAGGTAGTTTCAAATTATAATTGCAATTTAAAGTGTACAGTTTGATGCTCAATGTCTGTAAGAGGAAGGATTATGGAAAACGGAAAAGTTGTTTCCTGCAAGACCCTGCGATAGTCTAGACAATGTGCTTTTGGATGCTTTTTTGAAGTTCAAATCTAATGCTTACGCTTTAGCCTCAGAACAGGACACAAAGGTATGAACAATTCGCGATTTTCAACTCCTCGACAGAAGTCGTCAAGTTCTCTGAAAGTGTTGAAAGTGGGCGCCGAATCGCAAGGTACATAAGTAGCGGACAAGAGGTTGACTGGAATTACGACAAACTTCTGCCATTGCTTCAATCCACTTTCCAAGACCGTGTCATCCATGTGAATACTATGAATTTTTCTCGAGGCAATAATTCCGCGGGTGAGCTTCAGGAACCTCTCTACTGCTTTCTTTGCGCCTTTGGGGGAACAGCAGGGTTGAGGTTGAGTGATTGATGGAAAGGCAGTGAGGCAAGTCTGTCTCACCAATCCTTAGTTGACGCATAGCACATTAATTGTTGTGTAGATGGGTTGTTTCGTCAAATTGTTATTTGGTCTTCGAAATTTGCCTAGCGATATGATAAAAGCCTTTTGTTAGTTTTATGAGGTGTGTGTTTGGTGCCAATGACGAATTCACTCGAAGAAGGCGATGAAAGAATTTTAAAGCTTTCTTAACCCTCGTAAGCTTTTTTTCCAAAACATCTTATTCCAGGCTAGGTCTGTCTTTTCCATCTGTAAATGGGGCATTTTAAGCGCTCTATTTCACGTATCGTAGAGGTATACCAATTCTAGCTGGCGTCTTAAATTGGGGAATTTCAACCTGTCTAAACATTTGGTTTTTTAAATAAGTCTGATTGGCAGGACTAATGACAGCACACCTTTAAATTTATGAAGAACCCTCCCTCGGGGGCGAGGTTTTTCACTTGACATACAGCCCGGGCGGCGCTGAAAGCACAGTCTTCTTGATCAGTAGCAGTGCAATCGGCCGTGGACTCTCCACCATTGTTGGCTTTTTCGAAACAATTCGACGGTTGCAACCGAAGGAAACTGAATTTCAAGCAGTAATTGGCTGTTTCAATGGCGGTCACAATTTCCTCTCAGACCTTCATGAAAATTCAATGAACGAAGTAAAAAAATAATAAAGGAGTAGTTAGGTTGCAAGGCACTGAAGTCACCATCCATTCTCGGTTTATAGGTTCTCGGTGTCCAAATTCCCAGCAAGAACACAGACGTCTACGTTATCGGCGCGGAGACTAGAGGCTTAAGGAGAAAGGTAACGTGTCGTTTTGTCTGTCATTACTAAATTTAGTTCTTGAGGCTCGTGCCGTGGTAGTCTTATCACATTTTTTCCTCAATAGTTTGTGTGTGCATTGGCTTTGATCTAACATACCTCATAAATCACTGAACTCACGATTTTTAAGGGCTGCACTGACATTAGTCTGTCAGTGTCTGAGGCGCGTTTACTTTTCTCTTGTGCAGATGTCTTATTACTACGGTCAACAGCTCGACTATGAATTCGGACCATTGATGGACAGCAATCATATGAACAATTTCATCAAAAAATCCGTAAGTCTAATCAACACGCGTTGTACCACTCCTTGTTCCTCCAATTGAGTGTTCTTCTCACCTGTTTCAGGTCTGTGACAGGGAGTCGAGAAGGATCTTTTTCCTGGAGGACGATGGTGGAGGCGATTCCCCCAGCCCATTGTATTCAACACCCATTACAGGGCTTGTGACGCACTATCTGCTAAAGCACCTCAAGCAACTGCATCATTTGCATCAAAATTTGCATTAGTAGAACTGGCTCATCACTTCTGTTGATTGTACAAAGTAATCAAGTAGACTTGTATGAATTTTTAAAAAAGGGAAAAAATGCCACTTCAAGTACTTTACCCGTGTAAATAGACACCATTAGAACCTAAAATTTGTCCATTAAAAACAAAATTCTACTGTAAATTCCAAACCGGTGTAGCGCTTGGGCTTCAAAATCCAAACTAATCCTAGTAATGAGCTCTCTTTCTCGCTATTACTTGCTACTTGCCGTGTTAAGTAGCATGGTCGAGTAAAGCGCCCGGAGACCTCTCCGAGGGCAAAAGAAGACAGAAGGGTTTGGGGCCACTGGCGTGGTCCTGAGGCGACCCCAATCAGAGAAGGTTGGTTTTCAAAGCGACTGAGTACTCTCTTCACCAGAGCCGAAGGATAAACAAACAGGCGCTTAAAATAAAAGCATGACAAATTGATTTAATCACAGAGTTTCGTTCAAGAGGTGGCAAAGTGGGCATATTTATACAACCTTGAGATGCGTGACTATTTGGATTGATTGCAAAGAAGGCAAGCCCTTTTGAAGCATCTGATCTCTTAAGTACGACACTTTTCATTCAACTAAGTCCTCTACTCGTCCAAAATCAGTAGGTAAATTGTTGTTGGGGGTGAATAGCCTCTCCTCAAAACCCTAATTGTAGGTGTTTTGAAAAAGCTTATGGGAAGTGCAACTCAAATCATAAATACGGAATTTCCGCTGAAACTTTTCTGAATTTAAAAACTTATGACAATATGACCGATTAGATGCTTGTAAGACCCCGAGCCTAACCCCTAACACATGGCAATACGGTGCAGAACGGAAGTACAGATCGCACCAATTGACAAGTTCGCGTAGTTGTATATAGGTTAGCAAAGTAGTAACTTATTTCACCCGTGGTGTCAGAAGGCAAGGGTGTAAGAACATCAGGTGCCAGTTTGAGGCATGAGGGTTGAGAGAGCGGCCAGGCGGCCTTCCTGGAGTCTGGAGGCCACACCGCTTGGCAGAAGCATGGCAAACATGTCCTTCAGAGCCCGCGCAGCCAGGCTCTAGAATAGAATAGTTAGGGCATTGAATAGCCTTCTTCTCTCTTCGGATCTCGGCCTCAGCATTATCCTTTGTCAGCCCACCACTTCAGTGTTGTGGGAAAACATCGATGCACCACAAATTTTGACAGCAACATCACCAACCCTACTTGGCGATTCCATGAGACCTGGAGTCCCGTTTTATTTGGAAGCTATTAGGAAAAGGGGACTTATGTTGGCCATCTTATATGTTCAACGCCACTCATAAGAACGCTGGTCTAAAAGGAGAGTCGGTCGACAAAGGGTAGGTTTTGGGTGAATTGCTTTGTCCAACTCTCTCCATCCGGATCTGCATAGCTGCTAGAGGAATGGAAGAGGTATCGCATGTTTGCTTAGTTTACATAATCCTCTGTGAACCGTTGACAACTTCGTGACACTTCCATTTTGTATACAACTAGTGGAGGTTTAGTTCTAATGGCTTTCCTGCGGAACGCATAACTGGTGTAGTCGCGGAGGGTGAGCATCGTTTCCAAGCCTTTTGTTGAAGGACTCCACAGCCTCCACCATCTACAGAATGTGATCTTCTCCCATCCCGTTCGGGTTTGGTATTCAGTAATGGGAATCAGACTAGTAGTCTTTTGTTTTTGGCGTTCTGAGACTTCCGTAAAGACAGAAGAAGATGTAACACTCGGATAGACTGTGCATCGCAGACGTAGAGAGGAGCTGAAGGCTATAGCCATGATCTGGATACCATGAAGTCCGTGAAGGTAAAATAGTAAAGCTCTAAGTGACCTGCACATTTGCATTTTTAATTCCATTTGCAGCTTCATCAGATCCTTTCTTTTTCCCTTCTCTCCTCGGAGCAAATTTTTACCACTTTCTTGCATGAAACCAGAATTTTTTTAGCAAATTACCGAAATCACTGCTAAATCAGTGTGAATGAGGTTTTTTGGGTAGTATAATGTTTGAATCCCCTGCAATTGCACCAAAGATATAGCCAATACAGCAGAGGGTAGCTGAGCCCAAAGTGGTTTACCACAATGTAAGTAATCGCCACGGTTACTTGGCATTTGCACAGAAAAATCGGATCCAAAAGACAAGCCATGCAGAACAGCACTTCCTGTGCAACGATATGCTCCTCTGCTATCTTTTTTTGGCTCTACGGTCACTCAGTGTTCTGTAGTTTAGGCTTCCACACCGAGGCTCCGTTCGGTAGTCTGTCGGCCCTAAAGCTCGTTAAGAATACGCCCTGGCTTATTATGACTACATGGAGGGTCCGGAACGTTGTATAAATGTTCATCAGCATCTAAGGGAGACACAACGCCGCACGTTTGCTATTCCACGCCTATAAAAGAAGTGACATTATATGCAATGCACACCCAAAGTACTTTCAGGTACTTTAAAGTGACCCAATCTTTTCTTAAACCTTGCCATGAAGGTTTCGCATGTCGGTTGAAAGTTTGGAATTATTTTATTTGCTCGTTCAAACAATTCACATAGTGCTATCAACCCTGAATGCAATTTATTGGAATAGATTGTAGTATTAACGGCTTTTTCTTCAATACAGAGCGCCTGTTTGCTGAAATAAACAGGTAAATTTTTAAATAGCTATGCTTAGGTTTTATATTGAAACAAAGCTGCTCTCCTCTAGGGCAATTTTCGGACAAAAGGACATTAAATAATGGCCTCAGAGAGTTTCAAATGACCTTAAGTATGCATTCACACGGTTTTCGTTTTACTCCCCACTGCAATACCTAGGACACTGTTTGTGTAAGTATTAAAGCAGAAGTGTTAGTAGCAGACTTGACTGCAGCGAAACGCAATGCTTTGATTGTTCGCCTGACCATTCGTTTTGGTCTTGCAGGTACTGAGGCCCGTCGGACGGCATAGTCTCCAGGTCATGCCAATAACCTCCAGCTCCTCTCTACGTCTGCACTACACATTCTGGCTAAGTATTATGCCTTCTATCGTCTTTATTGAGATCTCAGAAAGGCAGCGCTGACAGCGCCCTAAAGCGCATTCCATCATAAAAAACGACCACCCTGATTTCCACTAATGATTACCAAACCCGAGCTTGGTGGAAGAAGGTAACATTCTATCGATGGGGGAATCTGTAAAGTCCTCAAGCAGAAGGGATGAAATTGACGTCCACCTTCGGCAATTACAAAGGTTCTGTGATTTGCATGAAAACTGTTAAAATTAAAGCATCTTGAATAGTGTCCCGAAATTGTTAACGATGCATAGGTGATAATGTAATGAAGTAAACACGTGGTACCTGTTCCACTTCTCTGCCAGCAAAATGATCTGGATAGAAAGAATTGGACAGACCTGAGGTGGAAAAATGACATGGGCAATTTGAACAAAGCCTGTTCTAACGAAACTAATATAAACCTCGTCCTTTGCTCAATGATACTATCTTTGGATCATTGTTTCCGAATCGTAAAAAAACTACAGGTTCAATGAAACTGCCAAGCAGGATGAGTGATGTTGTTATCGAATATCTACTTCTTTGAACGCAAATTCGATGACTGACGCCACCGATGCATAAATGGTTCTCACAGCATTGATTACATCATGATGGGTAAGCAGTGAGCTGGCAAAGTATTGCTCTGGAGTTGACGTTCGAATGGAGGAGGGAACTATTTGATGTCTTGATTGTTCACTTAATCTCAGTTATTGTAAGCAAACCTTAGAGGCTCCATTTCCGTACTTTTCGCTGAACATCATGACCTCTGAGACATATCAGTAGCCCTTCATCATCTCTGCCCGTCGGCATGACAATTTTCACCTCTTTTATCACCAGGAGAGAATCGGGTCGCTGCATCAGAAGGGCATATTTTTATGATAACATAAAATGTTTAAAGCAATCACCTGTATGAACCACTTTAACCTTTTTTGACAATTTCTCTCATCCAAAAAACATTTTGTGCTATGCGCGATGATTCTAAGCACTTTAGTTCAATATTACTGAGTACTGTGAAAAAAATGTGAACTAAAATGAACATCATGCCCAAACACTGTCTAACCCTATTTTTGCCTTTTACAAAAAGAACTAATACTGCCTCCCATTCTAATTGCCATCGATGTTTCCTTTATCAAGTTGGCATGTGACGATGCACAAAGGTTTGTGTACTTTCGCAATTTTTGCTCAGAAGCTTGTATTTGCTCGAGAGATCGATTCTGACAGGAAAAGCTCCTGTTGGACGGTGTTTTACAGGGAACAAGAGAGAATAATGCACAGTTGTTTGAACTGACTATGAATACGAACTTCTTCACGAACCTCAAACTACAACTTGGCGTTTTCCCGACACTGAGTATGCTTGTCAACGTTCTTTGAACTACCTATAGATGCCGGATCTAAAAAACATGTAGTAGTTTCTGTCAATAGCTTTATATTGACTGGGTGTATTTTAAATAACGCTGAAATATGTTTGAACCCATGATTTATATCTAGGAGTGAAAAAAATAGCCAATTGATTTAGTCCCAGCTTCCACAATCTCTAGATTTGATGCAAAAAGTATTCGATGGTTCTCACTTCAACAATATATGCACGTGTCTCTTGTATGTTTATATATTTCACCCCACTGTTTACTTTTGCCCAGGGTCAGACAAGTTTATCAGTGTTCTGCGTCGTAAGTAAACATCAGTTCTGTTCTAGCAGTCCACACTTTCGCCTCGATCGGTCATGCTTGTGACACCGTTCCTCCTTCTTATCGTCGACTCTCTAGTCGCTGCTGTTGAAACTTCGGCACTCCTCAGTGAACGTGAATTGAACCAGCAATGGGTTGGTTGGAAGCTGCAGCATAGTCGAGTGTATTCGGAGAAAGAGGAGGCTTATCGCAGGAGCGTATTCGCACGAAATCTCCTCTACATTAAAGGCCACAACAGACGCTTCAAGGCTGGTCTTGAGAGTTACTCAACTAGTTTGAACCAGTTTGCAGATCTTGAAGTCAGTGAATTTACTGAGCGATTCCTCCGAACGAGGCCGGGAAGTAGAGCAGCTGGAAAGCGTAGAATTATTTGGAAGACACCCAACTCTATTGCTGATCTTCCAGACACAGTTGATTGGAGAGACAAGGATCTTGTCACGGAAGTCAAAAACCAGGTGAGATTCTTCATGGCACTGCGTTGCGAGCTTTACAAGTGATTAGCTTGATGTGGCATGGATCCACTATTACCGATTTATAAGTATCGTCTCTATGCTACGTTTTTTGGATTGATGAGTTGATGTATTCAACAGACGTTGCTTTAGTATGACTTAGTAACCTCTGCTCATCAATATTAACCCAAACCATCAACAAAAGCAGCAGAACCCTGCAGAGTAGGCATATGTGGATTCATTTCTCGTTTTTCTGAATAATAACTCAAACAATACGTTGATGGCACCTTTTAGGGCAATTGTGGATCTTGTTGGGCATTCTCCTCAACAGGAGCCTTGGAGGGCGCACTGGCTAAGAAGACGGGCAAACTAATTAGTCTGTCCGAGCAGCAACTGGTAGACTGCTCCTTAAAAAATGGTAACGACGGATGCAATGGTGGTTACATGTCTTACGCTTTCGAATACCTTGAGGAGCACTCCATCGAGCCTGAAAGTGCCTATCCCTATCGAGCCACTGTAAGAACATCGCGCTACTTTTATTTCTTATCAGCTCTCTTTTGTCCCATCACCTGTAGACATGCCAAGTTGCCAATAATAATAGGTTCGAGTAGGTTAGCTTTGCTCTTAATTATTTAACACCATATGTTGAAACAAGAAGCATCTTTGCGTACTGGGAGGCCAGGATTTTCACAACTGACCTTTACTAAAATTTAAATGCTTCGATCAGGTTCTGTGCCATTAATAAAGTTAGTCAAAATTGGGCGTTGATAAGTGTTTTGGTGATAAAATGGCCTCATTACCTTCACGCATGGTTAGATCTAAAAGTTTTGAAAATTCGAATCATAGAATGGTATTAAATCCAAACAAACGAAATAAATGAATGGTAGTAATTTCTATTTTTCTCGGTTTATGTGTACGGAACTCTCGTTTATTACCCTACCAATATTTGAATATAGAGGTAAAGTCAAATATTCACTTCTGTATTAGATAAAAAAACTACCTAACTAGCTAAGATGGGTGGTTTGAGACATTAGTCGTTGAAAATAATGTGAAATGATTTTGAAAGTTGGCTGATTACTATCCGCAAACTATTCTAGGCCGGTGTATTAATCCATGGTTATAAGTTGGCCATTGCGTTGGTTCTGCTGCAAATTCAATATCGAAGGATTGGTAATTGCCGCTTGATCTTGAAATTTCTCTGAGCCTTCACCCCTAATCCGAAATTGAGATAGGATAGCTCTTTGTTTTTGTAGGTTTTAAAAAACATTGTACTTAACTTATGTTAGTAGCAAGCCTTAGATTGTTCTTTTTAGGATGGTCCATGTCGCTACAACGAAAGTCTTGGCGTTGGCACCGTCACCGATATTGGCGATATTCCAGAGGGGAACGAGACGGCTCTCATGGAAGCGGTAGCTACAGTAGGCCCAATTTCAATTGCAATTGACGCCAGCTCATTGGGCTTTATGTTCTACCGGCAAGTCGCAATAAATCCTCACCCTTTTATTTGCTTTCGATATTGTTTTTAGTTTGGTTGAGTGCATAGTGAAGTCGATAGAGCCGTCACGGTAGCCTTTTTTATTACTAACATAGTTCAAAGAGGTTGGCGCAATCACAATCAAAGTTAGCTTGCAACCAGCTCAAACAGGTGCTGCCTTTTTATAACATTAAACGCTAGTAATACTTTTTGGAAAAGCAATCCAATCCTAACAGCCGGAGTCTCTTGCACCTTTATTGTGAAAGCAAAGATTATTGGAATTTACCTGTTTCAAAAATTAAGCAAGTAAAATGAATTAGTGTCGAAGGAAATAGTTCCAATTTCCTGCCTTTTATCAACAATTGTATTTCCCGCAAATCGCCTTCAGCAGGTACATATCTTTGTGCAAATGGCTTTATCAATGCACTGCATTCTCCTCATATGAGGTCAAACTAGTACAAAAAAATATGGATTTAACCGTATTCACCAGCAAAATTACATCATTACACCATGATGATCTTTTGCAGGTTTGTTTTAGTTTTCTTTAGAGAAAGTGACCCGAAAATTGAATACTTTGATTTTCCAATACTTGCGGTCTCTTTTTATATACGGCTAAACTCATTGTGTTCAACAGTATCCTTAGACGTTTTCTACCTACTCGAGCAATTTACATTTGGGTGCGATTTCTACTTCGAAGTCCTTAATCAGACAGCATTCGAAATATCCCTGGGTGCCAAAAAATTAACCAGTCTTAGCCTCAATCCGGTTGGAGTATCTTGTGAACTCGTCAGAATGTCCTAAATCTAACTATTAACACCAGATCCATATTATAGTTTGTGTTATAACAAATTGACTTGTCATCAGGTCTAAATGCCTTTATCTAATATCAGATTTTGAGTTGTTTTCCCTACTTGTTGCACATAAAGATTCCAATTTTGCCTGCTCATTTCAGTCACGGAGTCTACAAAAGTCATTGGTGCTCGAGCAAATTCCTCAACCACGGCGTTCTTGCGATTGGTTACGGCAAATTGGACGGGAAGCCCTATTGGTTGGTGAAAAACAGTTGGGGCACCCGGTGGGGAATGAAGGGCTACATCATGATGGCAAGAGACTACCACAATATGTGCGGCGTTGCATCTCTGGCTGATTTCCCATACGTTTAAACCCTCTCGGGACTTAATTCGCCTTCAAGCATCTAAACAAAGCTGACCTGTTTTTGCATTCACATTCTGCTTGGCACATTCAAGTGATTGGCGTTCATGTATCGTTAAATGCTTGTTAATTTATTGACGATTGTTTATGACACCTCATTTTATGATTTCCTGACGGTGTTTGTGGGGAGTCCGTGCTACGCAAAGTATCCGGTGCACTCAAAGGCGCAAAAACTCTTAGCAGTAGCCTACACTGAAAACAACCTTAGCTATGCCAATCTACATCAGCTTATGCTCTATAAGAATTACGAATTAAAGTACATTTTGGGAGCTTTGATTTTTTTTTATCTTACTACAGGTATTAAAGTATTACCACTTGTAGTTGTGTTGCATTAATTTGACCGAAACTGCAGGTATTTAAAAGCATTTGTATTTAAACCTCCAACTTGCATTTATACGTTGAGGTTGCTCTGTTTACGAGCACCGACGCTGCGAAACGCGTGTGGCATCACTATTCGCACATGACCTCAGCACAAACTCCGCAATTTGAGCGCAGGAGACACCGTGATTTCGCTACTCACCAACTGCCGCCCATTCCATCCGAGTTGCTCATCTACTCAACAGGCCAACTCTTCTCTGCCCATCCAGATGGCCACCGTGCATTGAATGCCACACGGCCTTTCTCAAGTGTCTTTGGCAGATAATAAAAGGCCCTACCCAATATCACGTGATAAGGTTTCGGAGGTAAACTATCGCCACAAATCAACTCTGTACAATAGTGGGTATGCACTAAATTGACACTTCCCCCTGAGAAGGCGTCTCAACTCTCCCTATTTATGTGCGCTATGATCTCGATGATTAAATGCATTAAAAACTCGTCCTGAAGTTGAAAGTTTTGAGACCCGTCGTAGAGCCAACACGGTACACACACAGTACACAGTAGACTACAATTGACAGCTCCGGGCCGAAGGGATGCATCAGATCTGTTAACGTAGGTAGCAGCAGACAGTGGTGTGTGTGTGTACAGAGGACAGCGCGGTGATTAGCCTCTTGTCAACGAAAGAGCAAAACTCGCGGTATGATGTTAGAATGACACCAATGTTCAACTCAAAGACTCAATGATCATACCGGCGAAATTTTTTTTTCGATTTTGTGAGAACGGCAAACGCAACACACTCATTCGCGTGCACTCAGTTTTCTGGCCTCGTAGTACGCTCCTAGGATCCATCGTTTCCAAGTATTCATTGACTTCTCAGCTCCTCTTGCATATATTTACCTTATCGCAGTGAGGTTAGGGAGTGAAGAAAGAGGAGAAATAAATCGTGTAGCATGACACAGAAAGACCATTTCATCAGTGATGACATCGGATCAGGTGGAGTAGGAGGGAGGGAGGGAGGGGAAATGAGTGCGTTAGAATAGTAAAAAAGAAGTACGAGGGAGAGGAGAAAGGAGCGATTAACGTGCAAAGGAGAGAACCTCAAGAGGAAGAATTGGATGTGGCAATGGAGGTGGAACGTGACAACTCATTGCCCACCTGATAAGAGGCGATTTTGTCCCAGTCTATCTTGGCCTTGGCCATTGGCAGTGGACGACGCAGCGCTTTGATCGATTTGTTTGAAATTTCGTTCAGACTATTTCCGATTGCCTCCTAGGGAGAGAAAGCGGCATCTGTAACTTAATACTTACAAAACTAGTTACTTAGGCAAAATAGTGCTTTTTGAACTCATCTCAAAGCCTATGGTTCAAAAAGTTTGCAGAAAAATTAATCCCAATATCAATACGGAATGAGGTTGAAAAGTTAATTGAATCATAGGCAAGAAACCCCTGAAGGATTTGCTGAATGCTATCTACAATTTTGCTTTGCATCGTCGAAGATATCCAAACTTTATCGAGCTATGGGAGTTATTTTTATATCAACACCAACAAAGTCGTTGTGAAATGCCTCTCCAAGTTGTTAGCGCGGGTAGCCCTTTTCAACTCCTTGAGTAGGCAAAAAGTCACTGCTATTACCCTTTTTTGCATCAATTTCGCTGCGAGCCAAAGACCATAAAAGGAAATTACAGTAAATAGCAAGGAGTCCAGACTATAAAAATGGCTGAAAAATTCTCTCCCAGACCACTTAATAGCACTACCACAAAGGTAATGTCACTTGGTAGTGTTTGCAGAAGAGGCGCACAATTATCCACGCCTAAGCAGCAAGTTCTAGTCCACTTGTAAAGGCGGAAGCCTGGCTGTCCAATGTCAGGATAGTGTCACATGATGCTTACTGAATTCTCCCTTCGAAAAAATTTATCTCCAAGCCACTAGGTTACTAATAACACTAATAACATCCCGTCTCGATTTCAAAAGCAAGTCTGAATTTAAACGTCGGTGGAACTATCATGAGTCAATGAGTTAAAAATTGGTAAAATGTCCCATCACAGCAACAGACATATCGAGTTAAAGGCTAAAAAATAATGAATGACAGCACTACTGCTAAAAATTGCATAAGAACGGACAAACTACCGCTAGACACTGTCTGCTGTAAAAAACCTGAGACTGGAGTCAGGTAATGAAATTCAAAATAGAATCTAAAACCTATACTTTAGCGGAAAAATTCAGAATAGTGAAAATTTGGCACCTAGAGACGCTAGACAAGTGTGTAGGGTCAGGTTGACCTCACAGAGGTGGGTAATGCATTAAAAAATTAAATTCATATGCAAGGATAAACAGAAATACTTGAGTACTCGAAGCACAGTCCAAAGATGGGTACATGGATAACGAAGGCCTGTGCATGCATAAATACGCCAAAAAACACCGCCATGACTATCCTAAACACATTCACACACAAAGGCCTCTTCTGGAAATATCGATCAGGTTTAACAAAGCTGCAGTATGTGCATATGAGTGTACTATTTATGACAACCTGTTCGTGCACATAACGTTAAAATTTGTAAAAAAGGGCCTTAGCGATCTCAATCCGGGCAGCACAACATCAACAATAATGACGACCTAACTTTCGAAGGAGGAAAAAGGTGAAACAAGATTCCAACCTGGTAATCTGCATCGCACGCGGTTATTTTATTGCAAACCTCCTGTCCAAGATGCTCGGGCGATTTTGCCACAACCTCAAACTTGAATGACTTGGAAGAGAGAAGTTGAACGTTTCCTTCTTCGAAGATGTGCGTCTAAACATTCGAAAATAGGTTGAGGAAAGTGAAAAGAAAAACACGATGCAGTGTTTCAGAAGGCAAACCTGGATTCTGATTTCGCCGGAACCCTGGCAGATCCCACCCTCAATTTTGTCAGGTATGGCCAGTGTCCATCGCGATTTCCAGCGACCACTTCTAATAACCGGCAGTAAATTAAATTACTCGTGATGAAAAATAAAGGCTATTCTTAAAAAATACGCACCGATAATTTCGGTGAAAACTAGATTCGACGTAAATCACAATAGAGGGGTTTTTCGGGTCTGCTGGAGCGAACACGGAGACAGCACCTTCAGGAAAGTTTCGGCTCATGTAGGCAGTTAGAGCATCTTCAATCGCAGCTCTCCAGGGTTCTAATTTAATGCTACCACCTCCACAATCATCTGGCTGAAGAGGGGAGAGATCACCCACAGAATGTGTTAAAAGATCAAATCTAAACGACCTATGTGATCTCGGACAAAGGAATTTCCCATCACCAAGATGCCCAAGTTCAGTAACAAGAGTGTTAATGGAACTTCCAGGCAAGGTGACCTGTATGGTTTGCTCCATAGCATGCTTCAATAGGCACCTAAAGCGGTTAACCAGTGCAATATGCGTACTTGAGAATCTTCCCTTCAATAAGAGGATTTTCTCCAGCAAGAACTTTAACATCTAAAGGAACCAATTTCCATTAAAACTCACAGAAATAATACCCTTGACTACTTCACTAGTTTGCCTGGGCGGGGCCAAAAGTACGAGACTCGCACCAATTTCTGCCTATAATTTAAATTAAATGATTAGTACGTGAGCACAAAAGCATGGAAATAATAAACAACGGACTCTTTCTTCTGCGGAAATGCGATCACCCATTTCAGCACTCACAAAAGGCGGTCTTCACTCGGTTCGTTAAAATGGTCCCATGATACATTTTTAGTTTGTTAGGGAAATTAGGGTAAATAAATGCATTTAGAAAAATTATGACGCATTTATTTTGAAATAAGAGTTTGATTTTAGGAATTGGTACTAACTTTAGAAGTATTCCAACAGTAGATCGAAGTCTATTTACTGTACACAATAGCGTCACCGGCCCTAGTACAAAATACAGTTTTCTGTGTTTAGCACGTGTTTGGTAATGATTTGACCTTCGTCAGTGAGAATCGGAAAAATCACTAAGATGGAGACACAGATCAATACATTACTGAATTCAAAAGAAGGCATAGTACTAAGTCAGAATATATGTGTACATATACATATTCAACTAACAGAGGGATAGGGGCAGTTGGCATGGCCCAAGGGCCAGCCCCAGTTGGATAGGATAAGATGGTCGCTTAAGTGACTACAACCGGCAGTCAAGGTATTGCATTACACTGACTCTCACTAGTTACAAACTTTTGGCTTTAGTATGTGTAATAACCAAGTATTTGGACGCTCAAATGGTAAGTGGCACTAGCCATTGGTGTTCTAGTGGAAATGCAGAGCTTCAAATTCAAGTGTCGTATGCGCGTTAAAGTCATTTCAATATTCATGTAACGGATCTGTTTTATGACTGGTATTGAAACCCGCCATCTACATGCTTGGATGATCCAAGCATCTGAAAGGTTGGCGTCATCCTTGAGACTGCCTTGCTTTCTGCTATGAGATAATTGTTTCGTGAACTTTCTGACTTACATTAGCAGTTTTCGTCCCTCATTTGTACATATTCATTCTCTTTCATCAACCGCAATTTTACCTCGATATTGCACTCATTGCTTTATTAAAATGCGCTTTTCAAACGTGCAATTCAAACTTTCCCTCCAGTCATGCTGCCAAAGCTGTGTCACTAGCCGTGGGCACCAAGGCTTAACTGAGCAATATTTAATGTCCTTTATTTCTGCATGCGACTTCGGGGACATTTACATCTTTGCAACCTCTGCTTCCGCTTGGTGTCATGGCCTTCGGATTATGCCAGTAGCCTCTGAGTGCTTCAGCAATGTTATATACCTTTTTGTCAAGATACTGAGACTTCATAAAAATTAATGGAAGACCGGGACGCAGCAAACACGCTCTTGTCCACGCAATCAATGGTAGTTCTTGCATTAGCGCACTTTTTTCACAATTACAAGTGCACCTTGTTGTTGTTGATGATGATGATAGCTTAAATTGCAATGTTGTTTCCTTATTTTTCTCGGAATACATCAAAAGTTGTATTAGAGTTGCGGAAACTTTACTAATAAGGACTAATACCCTTTTGATTCCACCATGGTGACTATAGCATTTAAAGATCTAAGGAGCATGAATGGGAAATCGACATACAACGGGATTTGGGGCTGCTGCCAGAGCCTGGAGGCCAACCCACTCGATGAGGATTCAGTAATGGAGCGCATGGTCAGCCCCTTTACGTAGGCCAAAACAATCAACCCACTACAGTTATCTTATCCGAGGTGACTTGGGAGCCCATGCAGGCGTATGAACAAGTTAAAGAGTAATCAATCCGATGCAATATCGTGTTTCGTTTCTGAAAGATATTCACGTAACTTCTCCCATTCCATTTGCTCGGTTGATGCTTAGAGCCTTTCCAATCTCCATCATCACTACTAATTTGTAAAATAATTTGTGATAACCTAAATACGTACCTATTTGGCGGTTTGTAGCCGGACAAGCTACGGTAGTCTAGTGTCTTGTTAAAACATGTATTTAACCACCTGGACCATCCAGTCACCATTGATTTTACTTCCAATTAGACTACTTTGCCCTTCCTCAGCGTCTGCGATGCCCCGGCTCTTCCGCAATCCTTTAGTAAACCTTTTAGGATCGAAGTGTTATAACATGCTTTCAGAGAAGAATTAAGGGCCCACGATACGGCATTGCATTGGTTGGTTTTAACTTTTGCTATTTATCACAATTTAAAGGGGTTAAAAAGGATAAGTTTCAATCCCTCTTTCCCACTTGTAATTACCAGCGCACACTCAGTAGTTTGTTGCGAGAAATCCCAAAGCACTTTCATCTCTCCAAGTAATTGTTTTGTTTCACGTTGTTGCAGCGAACACACGAAGGTAAAATTTCGTTGCGACGATTTAACCAATTCGCACCGTAAAAATTTGGTGTAGGGTTTTCATCGACAACACCAATTCACACAGTAAAGTGCATTTGGGCAATATTGTTGCAATAATAGGCAATGCTGGAGCCGGCGCCTCAACAAGTGAGAGTGCGTCTTGACTTAAAAACGACGCTACCGCGACAACGTCTCGGTTGTAAGTTGGATAAAGTTGCCACGCATTAGAGGAGGAAGTAGGGATTAAATAGAAAAGAGGAACTTCTGCGGCCAACCTGCACAAATTTTGGCGTTTTTGAAGGAGAGTAAGTGCGCATACTTGCAGTTCAAGTGGTTCCTTTGAGAGGTTATAGGAACATCAGTAAATGCACCTTAGTAGTAAGCCTGGAATGGAGATTTCTAGATCCAGGCGACTTGCAGACATTGTATCCTCGCCAGGTGAACTGGCTGCTGGGCCATACATGTAGCCTCAACCTTCCCCGTGTACCGAATGCCTACAAACTGCCCAGGTATTGTCCTCAGGGAAGATTTTGGGGTGGAACAATTTCACAAGACACGAGTTATCACCTTTAAATAGTTTTTTTAATAATTTGCTAACAGTTTTTTATGCCTGTATCACAAATTGCAAAAATCGCCCTCAAATTGTTGCATTTGGATCCAATTGTGCAGACCGGCAACATCATTCAAAGTGGTATTTAAATAACCCTCTACAAAGGAATTGTCAGGAGTAAATCAAAGCAAAAACTTGCAATGTTTAAATAATTTGTAATTTTAGTAGAAATAGGTTCTCTTTTGACCACTGTGACGGGTGTAACACATTTGACACAAGCGTCACATATACGTGACGGTCATTCACGTATTCTTCATCCCTTCATCGATACTTGTTGTAGCAATTTGTGGAACAAAAGGCTGAATGAAGTTGATACACCAAAATAAATTTGTGTCTGATGACTTCGGCCTAAAGTGGGTGGTCTCATTTTGTGGTTGAATTTGGCACTAGAATTTGGCTGGCAAATGATTAAACGACTGGTTCCTTAAACATTTCGAACCCAACAAAAGAACACAAGAGCGGCTGCATTGTAAATTCAGCCAAACAAATTAAACTGCTGCGTCTGTTGATGGTCTATTAGTTATAATCGGAGGGAGACTTGGCATTGAACCTACTCCAACTGCTCTCCACTCGATGAACTGTCGATGCTCCCAATTGCCTCCCAACTTAAGCGGTCAAAAAACTGTCACCAACTAAAATGCTTTGTTTGGGGACCAATTGTATCATGTGATGGTTAAAAGCAGCTGCGGCGCATTCGCTACACACCGGAGTGGCATCGGCAACGTTGTGTTAAAGGCGGGTTTGTGAATACACAGCTAAGGCCGAGAGTCGACTCACCTTTCTGCAGTACTCCATTTCCATCGCATAAACAATGCGGCAGATTAAAAAGTTAACGCGCTACTTTCCCAGAACATTGAAGTAATCTTAGCCAAGATGAGTGAAAATGGCAGATTGTAAGAGAAGCGAATACAACAAGAAGTTGGTCCATTAGAAGATACAAGCAGTATAAATTTATCTAGGGGATCTCGGAAACATCTGCAGCACACCCGGCAAAATGAGACGATGGACAGATAAAATAAGCAAAGAGCATAAATAGGCAGAAGTTGAGAAGAAACCGATGGCGTCTGGCGGTTTGTCTCCAGCATCCAGCTGGACATCCCTAATATCTATTCGATCGGTTTCAGTAGATGTCCATTGCAACGAGATCCCTTTGCTTAACTTTTTTTCAAAAATTTAGACTTTAGTGCTAACATGTTTATTTTTTAGCCGAGAGTTAAGGAAGTGGCTTAAGTATTCTTTATTGTTCCAGTATAACCTTTGGTCCCTTGCCTGGGTCTTTACAGGATATCAGTTTATAACAAATTCGATTCATCCCTACTTATCAGTGGTAAATCAGGGCAATGCTGATGCAGCACTTGGAGCTACCCCATTATACTTCTTCTGGGTGGGTAGTCTGGCCTTCAAGTTGCACCAGTAGCTCCCTGACTCCTCCGGAAGTCAATACTATACACTCTTCCCTGAAGGGCAGCCTCGAAGCGCTAAGACAGTGGTAGCATAAAGCAAGCCTAATCTCAAAGGAAATTTAGCACAATTTCTACTGCTGGGTAATAAAGAGTACATGCTCCAAATAGACGAATCTGTGACATCACCTAACAGAATGCTTGAAAATTAGGACTACCTTCGGCCCTCGTCTCCCTCTTGCGTTCCACAGGAATGCCATTAACCACAGAGGCGACACCAACTGTGCAAAATTCAGTTATGGAGTTGTCTGCCGTACCCATATAAAGTTATTAATAAGGTGGAATTGTGATACTTTTGCCACTCCTCTTCTGGATGTTTATAACCCAAATTGATGTGGGTGGGCAGACCTGAAGTGAGAACAAAGTGGCAGGAAGGAATCGCCACTATACTCAACCCCGTCTTTTGTAGGACTGGTGTTCCTGCGGCTAGCTATTGAAAGGCGTAATAGCCAGCACATTCTCCATCCCCCAATACAGTCCGTTGGCAGACCGAACCTCCAGGTACAGCGGAATTGCCAAGTGGGTTCGATGACCCTACGTTGCAATAGCCTTTCCGTTTTACGTCGTCTACATCGTGATAGCCGACGTGGGAGGTGCAATACACTGACCGTTTAGCTCTCAGTTTCGGTAATGGACCACTTAGGACTCCGCTATTGTGCCCCTTCCGGGCGGCCTGCCCTCTGGTCTCTGCGAGCAACTCCCAAACTCCTCTGTAAGTCGTTGGAGCAAAGCAAAGCATTATGTCATCTTTCGCCGTCGGAGAAAACTCGGGATGCTACACTGCGTACCTTCCTCGATTTCGCTTATACCTCGGCACAGCGACCTCTCAAGAGTGTTTAATGTTCAAGAATACAGGAGCCTTTTTTGGTAGGGGAAAGATGAATCCTTATGTACAGTTTGCACTCACCTTTGTATACGCATGAAGTTGAGTGGAAGCATACTACCTTTCACAAGGCAAAGTACTTTGGTGAAGTGCGGAAAACGGCTTCAGCCACACCTCCAGCCAACCACAGTACTTCTGGCTTGCTGTTCAGTGATTAACGTTGAATAAATCAGTTGTGAATGTTGCATCGAAATACACTCGACAGAACCTCAACACATCAGATCAACCCCCAATAGTCAATTGGTTAGAAGAGACCGGGTACTAGGACCAGCTCACCTACGGAACTTCTGCCAAGCCGCCTTTTTTTCTAACACGCTTTAAGAGAGACTGGTCCTCTGGTACCACACTCCACGCCATAGGCTGAATGAATGCCAGAATGAGAAGCAGTCTCAATACAAAGCAGTATCAGCGTCCTGCCTAATGAGTGGACTTTGAGGGTTAAGCCATTTGCATGCAAAAAAACCTCATCCGCTGACCCCAGGAAAACATTTGGCAAAATACAACCTAATGACCGACAGTTGTTAACAATACATTTATCTCCAACAAACCAAATGCAGCATAAGATAACGGTAACGGTGCATTCCTCAGCAGCATAATTTCCAACCTCAGAATGACGAAACCCCCGAGTAGACTACTATCAAGAATACAATGACCTTTCCAAAACAAAATTAGTACTTTTAAACAAGGAAAAGTTGTTGCTGCAACAGCGAAGGCGAAACAGACTTTATTAAATACTTTTCTTGACCTTTGAGTGTGTGTGTTTGTGTGTGAGGAGTTGCGTTTGTTAGAGAACAGCACAAAGCCCATTGCATATACAATCACTGCAGGAATATTATTGTGTACAAAAAGGAAGAGTGAAAGGGGAGGCGCGGAGAAGTCAAACGTAAAACATCATCAGTGCTTGGGAAATAAATAGTTTTGCGCAGACGATGTAGGCTGTCTCCCCTCTGGGTGCGTGTGTGCAGGTGTGTGACCGGTTAGCTTCGACCCACTGCTGTCGCGAGAAATTAAAGTGAATATGCGAAAAGGCAAAAAGAGAGGAAACAAATCAAAGCACAGTCTTAGTATGCAGAAGAAACGCTCCACAGGTTGTCGAAAGTGCTAGAGGCGGAGGCGTAAAACGAAGACAAGATCGCAGGAATAACTTTCTAAAAACAAAAGCAAACGGAGAGGGCGTTATCGCTTGGACTGATCAAAATTTGGGTGCGGATTACAGTGCAATTTACGACTCACAAATTGCTGGTGTTTGCAACAGTGCAAAGATGCGTTGGGAGAAAGAAATGGTACTAGTGGGCCATCTCAAAGAACTGCATGCGGTCCTTGAAGGGAGGGAGTGTTTCAATCGGAGAGACAAGAGACAAGTCCTGCGACTTCAAGGACGGGGTAGCACTCTGTCAGACAGAAAGATTGATCGAAAGGGACAAAGGCAAATTTGAGGGGAAAGTGTACAACACTGTCATTTCATTCAAGGTGCAGATGGAGTAAAAGTGGGTGCGGCTCTCCTAGTAAACCTTTTCTCATGAGATGTGCAAAGTGCTTTTCGTTGGTTAGCGGAATGACAAATGCGTCCAACATTATGAAATGCTATTCAAGTACTTCAAAAACCTGTTGCATGCAACTCAAAGAAGACCGATTCTTTAGGTAAAGTTCCATTAATAATGAAACGGTGTGTCAGAATGATACTGAAACTGCGAGCAGAGCCAATTTTTCGTTAAATGGCAAAAATTTACGGAAAACGTAACCTAATTATGGTCACAAACCCCAAGACAGGAAGAAAACGAATCCTGATCACCGTGAATAGGTGGAAGATCTTAAGCTTAGCATCTTGAGATAGGTCATGTTTTGATTCGAAAAAAATAGCCTTCCAGACGCTGACCTCATAACTTCGCAGTCATTTAAAGTTAGGAAAGCTTCAGAAGCTTCTGAGTTTCTTCCAGTAGAAAAGAGTTTACCTAAAACTTAATAATTGCAACAGTACTATGGGAAAAATGTTTGCAGTTTAATGGACGGACGTACTGATTCAAATACCCCTCCTGAACGCTTAGGCACTTTTCGTGTGTAGTGGGCCAAACCAACGAAGAGAAGAAATACCCAACGAACGGAAAGGAAAAACCAACGTATAAACACTCCCGAACCACGAAGCGTGAGAGATGGACTACCTCTGCCTCAACGGATTCTCCCGGAACATTCACACACTTCGGTCGCCAACCGCAAAAGTTCGTAAAGACATTATCCAGTGGCGAACCGTACAGTGTTGGGTTGCTCTGAACCTCGATGAATTGCGCCACTACTGGAACCATGGAGGAGACGTCCTCCGTCTCCTCACTCTCGCTGGAAGTATTCTGCTCCGACAGCGAGTTAGAACTTGACTCTCTGGACTTCTGTTGTTGCCTTTGGCGGAGGAGATGGTGGCTACCCTCAACAACACAGGGCTCCAGAGGTTTCTCAGAGGCAGTAAAACTCGCTTCACTGATACCACTGCTAACGGTAGTGGAATGCACAGCGAAGCGAGGAGTTCTAAGTTGTGGGGGGCGTGTTATACCCTCGGCGCGGTCTCTATCTGCCTGCCATCGACGAATTCGTTCCATGAGGGCTGCAGAAATGGCCCGTTTAGGCCGACTTGCAGCTCGTGCTGCAGGTGTGTTGATAGTCACAAGGCTATCAAATTCCGAACCGTTATTAGCCACCGATTGTGGCAAAAGGTGGTGCGCATTGACCTTAGATGGAGGCGCCAGAGCACCTCTACTGCTCCCGACAACAGAGTAGCGTTCCGCAACATCGGTAGATGGAACAAGGAAGTTTCTCATCTCAGCAGGAGATGCTAAGACGGATGGAGCTGGTGAAAGTGGTTTGAGAATCTTCGGTGGCGACTGTCTACGCGGAAGGGGCACATACTTCTGAACAACTAGGGGACGGACTCCTTCGCCTGGTGGCTTTTCAATCAACGGGCGAATGCGTTCGACCATTTCACCAAAATGTGGCTTAAGAGAGGAGAGGAGGATAAATGCCATGACTGAGAAAATGATGAATTGGTTGACTGATCAATCAACCGAGAGAGAGGGAGGACAAGACAAAGTAAAAGTCACCTCCATGCGCGAACTCACACAAGCATGCACACACAAGGACGCGCAACGTAATAGCTCCAAACTTACGGAAGTGTTCGTGTGAAAGACGGAGGTACATGCGCATCCTCACCCTATCATCATCAGTCCTATGGGTGAATTTAATGGAGTAAACAAAAACCACAGCTTCAAAACACAGGCACAAAGGCTAGCTTGTCTATCCAAATAAAAAGGATAATTAAAGTAGAACAAAAACTCTAAAGTTGCAATAGCTCACCTTGAGGGGTCGAACACATTCCTGAACTTTGCCATCGCAATCGATGAGGTGGCAAGAGAGATTACTAAAAATGGGCTGTCTGGAGGAAAAGACTTCACCGAAAGTTGAGAGGTCAATTCCATCACAGAGGGTCAGACTTAAGGTGCCCTCCTGTGAATGGAGCACCTGAAAATAAGGGGATATGGTAAAATAGAGGTGAGAGAAAGAATGCTTACCTCCGCCAGTTCTTGAGGCTCCAAGCTCATCACCCACTCTGAGTTTGCCACCAGCAAGCGATCTCCAGGTTTTACCCGACCGTCCCGGGCAATGGGACTGTCTGGAGTGATCTGACGCACAAATATCCCTTCTGTTTCCTCATTCACCAGTTTCCCACCACTTAGAGTGCATGAATGAGCCGGTGAGGGAACTGTTAAGCGAAGACTCATCAAATTCAAGCCCAACGGCTCTTCTGGTGGGCAGGTTATCACCACCTCCTGCAAGAAGGATGGACGTCACTGAGCATCAAGACACTAACATTAGAGGGAAAGTGGAAAATGACTCACTCGTAGACCAGGAGGCGAGGGGTCGCGTCGGATTTCAAGTAAGAGGGATTCTTCCACGAAGCCGGAGGGCATGAGAGCGGCCACGGCTTCATCATGGGTCACTCGACGCAAATCTCTACCATTGACACTCAATAGACGGTCTCCTACACGGAGACCGGCCTCCCTTGCTTCGCCTCCTTCCTGTACCTAGGACGAAAGGAAATCAAGGGACTTCAAATAACGTGACATGAAAGAGTGCATAATCGTGAAATTAAATCATCTACCCTACATTAAATTTGTCTTTAAAATACGCGATTTATGAATTTAACAGAATGGTGAATGCTGTCTTGCACAGAGACTGGGTAAAACATGGATTGAGGATGTCAATTCGCTTTAAACCATGGACAATCGATGTAACAAATAGAACCAATTTAGCGACAGAACTGGATGCACAGCTTAAAGCATTTTGTTAGACCAATGCATTTCTTTTTACCGAACCATTAGCACATCTTGAACACAGTGGCGATTAAAAACAACCACCAACTAAATTACGGGGACAAGCGTCCAAGATGGGAAGTGACAACTAGCCTTATAAATTTAAAACGAGGAGACGAAATCAGTACACACGAATACTCTCCTCGATCCCACAATATGTACGATAATATTGTTTAAAAAATGCGCAATTTGCCAATCTGAAGCGAGGCGTCGCTGGCTGACCAAAGTTCAAATGCCATTGAGAACAATTTCGCAAAGACGTGGAACAGGTGAATCACACCTGTAGGATCGGGCTTGTGATCCACTTAAGCGTCTTTTCTCCAAAATAATGCACCAACTTTTGTTCGCTCATACACGCAAAAGAAAATATTGGATAAAATTGGGTACTAAGTACCGTAAAAGCCGGCTTTAACCGGGCCACAGAGGAAAGTAGAGAGGTCACGGAAAAGCTCACCAACAAATCCGTCCAAATTTTTGAAATGAAATTAGATTATGAAAAAAAACAACGATATATAAAATCGTGAAGTGAGGGAACCAACAAGTTTTATCAGAAGTAAAGCCGTTCTCCCCCCACTGCCCCGGTTTTGCTGAAGGAAAAAATGTTTAGTCAAAACAATGAGCGTTCGATTGAGGTGAACCTACCCGGCAAATGAAGACACCGGGTGAATCACCACCAAAGGGCAAAGACGAGGTGTCGCAACCACCGCAGATGCGCAGACCGAGGCTCTTGCCAGGTCGGTGCCTGAGAGTGACCCGATAAACGTCCAGACCCTCCTCTTTACGCAAGAACTGTGGTCCTTCGACCAACGAGGGGGTACGCGAGAGACCACCTTCACCTGAGACTGCAAACGTGGATTAAAAAGAGTTGAGAGAACCAAAAGGGTTCCAAGTGGTAAGGAGAATTTATAGATTTTGACCTACAACCATTTCATACCAGTTCAATAAAGCAGAGAAAAGAATGGCGAGAATCTAGTGAATTCCTGGAAAAATTAATGACCGGGGAATTCGAGTCTAAAAACTGGTGAATCCCAGTACTCACCTTCCAGAGAAATTTGTGAGTCGATGACTCACTTGTGAATAAGTAGGTAAAAGGAAAAAGACACTTTATATATCATATCCTTTTGAGGTGCTGGGAAGATTAAAAAGACATGAGTGCACAGATTGATGACTCTGTGAACCGATTACGGAAACATTTTTGTCAAGAAGATGGGGAAAGAATTCTGATGACTTAGTTTTATGCCAGTTGGATATAATTATTTGGGAAATTTAACTTACAAAAAAACAATGAAATTGTAGCCCTGTTACCAGGAAATGCGAAAAATGATATACAAGGAACAGGAGCATTAAAAGATCTGAGATCAGAACATTTGGCATATTTGCACATATGTTTCCATTGGCTAACTGCCAATCTGTCATTTGCAGCGTCCTGTTGAGTTCACTCAGGGTGTGGTCATCATGACATCTTGGCATCCAAACGATAAAAAGCTTGAACAAACGAAAACACATTTGTGCAAGTAACTCCAACGGATTTGTCTGAGCCAAACAACTGCGCCCTAAGAGATAGCAGAGAGCTCCAAAGTATTCGAACCCACAAAACCTATGAAAAACCATACGAGGAATATTTAGCTGACCTTCAAAGGTGAATTATCAAAACAACCCTAAAGCAATCTACTAAATTAAGATGGAATAATGAGGGATAGACTAAATGGACTAAATCGCGTCTAGGCTTCAAAAAATTAAGACACATTTGAAAATAGATGCCTTTGAAGAATTCATTGGGACGACTTTCACTCAGACACATCAAATTAAATGATAGAGGAAGAAGGCGTAAAAATTGGTCAAAGTCCGAGTAAGAAAAGAGCTATTAAATAAATCGGTTTCGTAAAAAAAAGAGTAACAAACTTGGATTGGTCGTAAGTGCAGAACCATTGTTCCAAAGTGGGTTGCAGAAGTTGCGGCAATTCAACATCGTGTGATAGGGAAGAGGATATAACAAGTTCAATCAGCCAAAAATTACAGATTCCGTGGCAAAATTTTAACCCACTACTGTAAGTCAGGTCAAAAAATCATTACAAAATTAGGACAATTGACCAGTATTCTTGGACCGTAACTCAGTAAATGCAGGTAATGTCAAGCCAAAAATGCAAGAAAAGAAATGGACCTTTAATACCACAAGCAAACAAAGGAGTCACACTCTTACCAAATTAGTAAACAATGTGGAAGGTATTGAGAACTAGGGACAATAAAGACTAACCACCCACATTCGTAAGTCTGTATATTACCAATACATACCATATTAGCATTAATGTTCTGAAAATTAGCAAGAATATCTAAAGGAATTTCGGTAGACACTCTAAAAGCCTCTCCCCCAAAAGAGAACACAACTAAAATAGCATACTGCTTAAAAACAAGGCGAACACACCAGAGATACAGGAGGCATTTGGAGTAATGGGCGTAGTGAGTTTGCGTAGTACTTCTAGCTCCACGTTTGGTCCAGCACCCGTAAGCAGGGTTATCACCTGGTCGTGCCGCGCGTTCCGCACATCGATGCCATTAATCTGAGCAGAGTAAACACATGAATGATACCATGATCGGTTGCACAAAAGCTCAGAACTGCACTCATTTGGAAACTAACCTTGAACAATTGATCTCCAATGCGCAGCTTGCCCGCCTTGTCAGCTGCACCACCCTCCACGATGCGACTGATGTAGATGGTCTAAAAGAACAGGAAAAGGGGACTCCATCATGAGTGAATCGGAAAGTAGGCAGAAAGAGGAGGACACAAAGTTAACAAGGCGCCGTAGATAGTAAAATCGGAAACAGGAAGAAGGAGGATGGATTAAAATAGCGTTAAAAATCAACTACATAAGCAATGTGGACGTGTATGTGTGAGAATGGTTTTAATCAACTACGCAAGATGAGTCAACCGCCACCGTCTTACCTCGAGGAAGTTTAAGTGGGCCTAGACGAGAAGTGGAGAGAAGGGGATGAGATGATCAGTTTAGGCATGATTGTAAGGCTGACCTGCATCTAATGCGTTTAGCCGCACGCACAGCGTCTGCTCGGATGACCTAGTACGTGTAAGGGGCAATAATGACTCACCGATGGGTCGGCCTGTGGACCGAGGAGACCGCGGCCGCCAGCAATGCTGAAGCCCAATCCACTCCAGTCACGGTGCAGCGTGCACCTAATCAACTACAGGGAAAGAGACAGGGGAATAAAGGTACAGTGAGCGGGAAAATTAGCGTACTGCTCAAGAGTACTCCCCAGTCCTGCCTACAGCAGGAAAAGGCGCTTTCTCCCGCTGGGATGATTGAAAAGAAAACTTGTTTTATTGTTCAAAATATGGGCATGAACACTGCCTCGAGGCTTGGCAGTAATCAAATAATGTAAACGCGCTAATCGCTGGTGCCATATTCCGTCATCCATGAAGATGCTTGCTTGAGGGAGGAGGGTTACAGCACTGACTCAATAAAACAGTCAAATTCCTAAAAATATAGTAAGGGGACCACAAATTTGGTTTTATCGGTGTATCCAACAAAAATAGGGATAATTGTAGTGGCTCCATGGGATGAGACAACAACTGTTAAACAATACAAGAACATAATGAAAACGGCTGTTTTGATCATTAGCCTATCTCCACAAAATTATGCCATTTTAAAAACTGACAGGTGTTTTCAAACGGATGGACACAGCTTCAAAATTAAGGTCAAAATGCACTGATAAACCGGTAAATTTCAAGCAAGTTATATGGTAGAGTTAGTGCATTGCAAAGCGGCCGAACAGGTCGTCAAATTTAAACTTTGGCTCTTGGCCACCCCACGATGAGGATGCAATTACAAAAAGTGTAACATACACACCAACTTATTCGCAATTAGAATTAAATTTTTGAAAAACAGTGGTCCTGGAAAGCTTCTCATTGGAAAAAAGCAATCAAGGCTTACTTGGGAATTTGGGGCAAACCACGGATGCAAACAGCGGTTAATTGGACACTTTAATGCCAGCAAACTCTTCCAAAACGAAAATCCCCCAACCTACTTTCAGAACAGTGAGAATACCGAACTGACGGAGGTCTTGAGGAGTTAACCCTCAAGAAACACCAGAAGGCAGTGCATAGGTAGGTGGGTTTTCTTGCAATTAGCTTAGCTTTATGGGAAAGTATTTGTGTCATACAAAAGCAGCTCTTGAAGACAACTTTAAGTTTAAACACCAACCTTCCTGAAAATAAAAAAGTTTCCCAAACTTGTGAAATTTCATTCAGTAAGAGTCTGCTAAAATATGGAAAGCTAGAAAGTGAATGACGTTTGCAATACGGCATGCCCTCTTGGTTTTATTTCTGCGCAATGCCATGCAAATGTCAAACGCACCGTACCATGGCCTCCTAGCCCCTCGTAAAAGACCTCGCTCCTGTTGATTTTGCTTTCAACTTTACAAATTCAACGTGCTGGTGCAATGGGTTGTCCGTTTTTGCAAAACATCCAACAACATCTTGCCTGCGTAGTGCATATCAAACATGTTCCCGTTGGAAAGACTATTGTTTGGTACACAAACCTCTTACTCGTAATACCCTAAGTCATGTTGGGGTGGTGCTTCCAAAAACATTCTATGCAACCGTTCAGCGCGAAGAAAGGTGGGATCTTGACAGCCATGTAACAAACAGGCAGTGGCAGCGGCGTATGTCAAATAAGCCAAGAGTGAAGTAGAAACCAGTGGACCTCAACACAACCGAAATCCCCCCTTCTCAATATTTAGCCTCATTCTTCAAAAATCTTCAAATCATTTGCATATATCTCAAGAATTTATGACTGGAAGAATCACTAAAAATCTTAATTTTCTGCAAGACCTGTTTGTAAACATTTAAAAAGAAGCTGCTTTGCAGGATAGCTCAGTTCTCGCCCTTAATTGCTTTCAAAAGTTGGATTTTGGAATAAATTGTAATATTCTATCAAAACAATGATAGATGTATTTATGGATTGCAGTGAATTTAGCATTTTAAACTAAAATACTTTGACTGAGAGTTTAATTGGTTTAAAAAGTATTAAAACACAGTTTTCATGCTGTGCCGAAAATTAAACAGCTTTTAGGAGTTCAATAAGCATGATCGAATGCAAGCCCTGAAAACACACAAAACGTTGTTGTGAATATCAAGATGCTTAAGCCTTTGTTTTTTGTTGCTCCATGCATAGGGTTAGTATTAACTACACGATAAATCTAACAAACATCTCTAATCGGCCAAATTATTGAGAACCATTCAGGGCGTCAAAGGAGTGTTTACATTTGGTGACAGGTTTTCTTAAAGTCACCAAAAGTAAAAGTAAAAGTAAAAAAGGCTCACCTGCATGGCCATGGGAGTCGCCTGCACAAACGGGACGGTGGCGTTGGGGATGTTACGACCCAAGGAGGTGGTATTGAGCAGACTGGAGGGTAGATTGTGCGCTCGCTGAGGATTCACGACGTAGGGTGGCGGAGCTGCTGTGGTGGGCGCAATGGCGGGGGACGCAGCGGAGGTAGGTGCACCAAAGTCGCTGGATGGGGGCTGAGTGATCACGGGCACTTCGCGGCAGAGAAGGAGCTTGAAGCGCGTCGCGTCGGTGCGAAGTGCACTCACTGCCACCTGGTGCTCCACGTTGACCATACTTACTCCGTTTACCTGAAGGATATTCCGAAAATGCGATTTCAACAAATTTCTAGCATGTGACTCTACTATCACTATTAATGACAATTCAATCACTGGCGGAACTTGACTGGCCCTATCACTGCAATAAAAAGACAATTCGGGGGCGAGTATACCTGCAATGGCCTTAAGAATATTTATGGAGCTAAAGTACAATCAAGACATTACTCGCGTAACGTTTGAGCACCAACATTACCTATTACTGAGGCCAATCGCAATGGACGCCCGTTGCCATGCCCACAACTCTCCTGTCTACACTAGTAATAACAATCGCCTGCATATCAAGCATACCATCCAAGGGCGATTGGATGAATACGCTAAAAAAACAGGTTGTCTAGTGCAGACATCAAACTCCCACCACACGTGATTCTCATTGCTGAAAGGATGTTGAATGCGTTGACAACTGCATTGAATACTTTGTGGCTGTGTTTGAGGCTCTTGCAAGCCTTTGTCTCTTAAATATTTAATGATTCTATCATAGCACAACCATATTTGGCCTTATAATAGTACATTATGGCACGTTCTATTACACGCAAATTGGTTTTATTTCTTGTGACACAAAGCCGTGCACACTCCACTAACCTCTCAAATTCTCACTCACTTAAGAAATTCCCTTTCAAGTTACTACGACTAATAATATTTCCAGAAGTAGTTCAGGTGCTGTGCCACTTTAATGCAAGACACTCGAGTTCTGCGAATAATGATAGAGGTGAATGTCAACGAAAGGACTACCTAATGTCAGTGTGATAAAAAAAGACGGATAGAGTTGCATGATTAAGGCGTTAGAATAAGCATATTTAACTCAGCATCTTAGATAAATTTCAACTAACAGCCACTTTTATCGCAAAAGACTTAGCTTAAACATGCCAACTAAAAAGCTAAACCTCCGTGTGAGGATTTCCACACCGGTTGGCTGGGGTTGGTGTTACGCTGCCCACTATGCTGGCATAAGTGTTAGCGTAATATCCGCTTTTGGAAAACCCGCAGGTGGCGAGTGAAAGCACCATCACGGTCATGATCATTGATACGAAAAACCGCACATTCCACGCACCTTAAAGCGATTCTCAAACACAAAATTATGCAAAATTGAAAACTCTGCTGTGTAATAAGAAAACCAAAGACTCATGTTTACATTAGAGCAGAGGAAACCCAGAAGAATTTTCGGTCAAAGGTGATGTAGTTTTACTACATCAACATTTCAAAAAACAAATTGGTAAAATACATTGAGAAAGGAGGAGTGGTGCCCCATATAAGAATGCAAAAAATCACACTTTATGGAGTGCTATATGACAATAATAGATCAATATCGAAACTTATTTCAGCAGAAAGATTTCAAAGGAAATTTAGCATTCGATAGACTTATAAGCAAGATTAGATTTTTTGAGAAAGTACATTCTTTGTACCCTATTGTACGGTTGTAAAATTAGTATACAGAACGGCACGTTGTTTGCCAGTTTAAAATATGTACTCAATGTTCATCACACACCGGTTGATGTGCATAAAGTGCTCAATTTCTTTTACAACAGATTGAGAAACACACATGAAGTTCGATCATCCAAATAGAGTAGGGCAACACCCCATGAGGTCCCATTCACCACATTTTAAAAGTGCCCGAAACACTTCTAATGCAAACCGATCATGGGTGAGGTTAGCAATATTCGGGGCATTAGGCTGTGGGGAGTTCAACAGTGATGATGCGATCATGTGCGATGGATGAAAAAAAAAATGAAATTCCAATTAAAACAGCGGTAGCCAGAGCGCATCAAGTTATGGTTTGACCGAAAAGTTAACGCGCCCATAAGGCATTCTTGTGATTTTGCAGATTAAAATTAAAAAAACGCATCACTGCCTTAGCTCTTATTTTGCTTATTGTGCAGGGGGGCACGAAATATAAGATGTGCGGGATGATTACGAAAGTAATCTCACGAACCCAACGTCTAACCGAATTGGTGAATTCCGAAATAGCCACAGTGGTTCAAGGAAGAGGGCACATCAAAATTAACATCTTTTCACGAGGGACCTGCTAATTAACCTATCTGTAGGTAATTCTCATACCCTTGGCACAGTTCCCCAATTCGACGCGCCCTTCAAACTGGCCAAAAAATTACCAAAACACACGGAAGAACAACAAAGATAAACCTTTTATGGTATATATGAACTGCAAACGAGAAACTCAATTGGTTTAAGAGGAAATAGGGGTTAAAGGAAGTTAATTAATAGGGGAAACCTAATACTTGGGTAAAATGAGAGATTGAGTCAGTCCTAGAGATTCATGACAGCTTAGATTAAAGGCTCAAAAATCACCGCAGACCAGTGAAAAGACGCTAAAGGTAGGTTTTAAGTAAACTATAACCAGTAGACAAACACCGCCAGAGTTCTGCCAATTAAAACCAACTTCAATCACTTTTAACCCTATTCGTACGTTTCGTTGATCAATAACCATGGATGGGATTGGTAGATGGTTCATAGAACTTCACCTCACCTCGAGCAATTTGTCCCCAACCTTCAAACCAGAGACTTCGGCAAGGCCACCAGGAGCCAGCCGACTAACGAAGATGCCCTGATCGAGACCACGAAAAGGTACCGAGCCCACGCCTCCTGCAATACTCAGACCCAAACCACCACCTGGCACACGCTCCAGAGTTACATGGAGGGTGACCTGCTCCGTCTTCGGTGGCGGTGGTTGCTGCGGCGTTGGCGCTGGCGCAGGTGACACAGCGATATGAGAGTCTGTAGCAAACGGTGAGTAGGTCGATGTCACTGGTCCACCACCACTTCCCGATGCGGCAGCGGCTGCTGCGGCGACCATGAGAAGGGCGCTGGTGGTCTGGAATTTGAAACCAACATAACGGAGGGTTAAGTTCACGAACACGAGAGAAAATGGAATTGCTACTGGTAGTTACGCAGTCACCTTCATGTTCTCTGGAGCACTGTCGTCTGCAAAGGCGTCCACTACGGAGGGATCGTGATATTTTTTCAACAGTTTGAGCACGGCCTCCTCATTGTTCACTAAAAGATGTTGTCGTAAAAAAGGATTGAAATAGATTGTGAATTTCTCATAACCACAAATACGGCTAATTACAACTTGAACATTATAGTTTCTCAGCCGGCGCTATTTCATGTGGCCCTCATGGTATGGGAAACCAAAATTAATTTTTATTTTCAATTTCATTCTCCAATATTAGGCAATCGCAAGGAAAACTAAATTCAACTCATACTTAGTGGATAAGCAATCGTTAAATGCTTCATGTTTGTGTTTTAAGAATACTTGAGAGTCGCGTTTAGAAGCGCCCCGACCTCTCGGCCAAAAATGGCAATAAAAACAAACCATACTTCTCAGTTAACAAGGCATCGAAAATAAATGGACTGAAAACTGTCAAAGAACGCGCAAGTGGAAATATACTAAAATAACTTCCATATTTAAATCGAAATGTTTTCCGAGATCGAAACCTCGAGGGTTTTAAGTGTGTTTGAAATGTGGCGTACGTTTGTTATCCAACTACAAAAACATTACTTTTAAAGGCGTTTGATTCAAGATTGAAGCGCCAAGGTAGATCAAACCGATTTTTTTAATACAATGCTTATTACAGATGAAAGCAAATCACTTGACAGTGATCGTCTATAACACTACGAAGCATAATCCATCACGCAAAACTTATCAAAGTCCATAAAATTGATGTCAGTATACACGTTGATTTGGCAATTAATTATTATTGACAACTGATTAGGAAGTGTACCATGCTCAACTCTAGAAACAGCTTACTAGCAATACTTCCTTGTTGGCCACGTAGGAAACCTGGTCTATTCTACTGTGAAGATCCGCATATTTACTCATAAGGAATAAGTAATTGCATGAAAGCAGGGATTAATGGCTCTGCCTAGAGAGGATTAATGAGATGTTAGCTATATCATACCTTTAACGCACCACTTTGTCCTTTCAACTCGTAAAAACGCCCTAATCTCCAATACTCAAACTTCAATTCTCACTGAGATACCAAAAAAAGCAATCTGGTTCACATGGTCTTAACTTTCAGTCTAGAAGTAAACAAAATCTGTCTCTCAGAAAGTATGAAAATCAATTTTACGATTTCACAGCAGAAGGGAATTTAGAAAAGGGTATTTATCGTACATATAAATTGCACCACAATTGTACTCTCTGGGATTTATGTTGAAGCATCTAAGAGGATTAAACAGTAACATTAAAATAACAGAAAAGGCTCCGGGAATTTACAACCAGGCCAGTGGAAAGCATGGTTTCTTTAAAAATACAAGAAGCCCCAGTCTAGGAAGGAGTAAGTATTTGACTTATTTTCGTATAGATAAGAAAAGGCCCTATGATACTACACGGGGTGAATTTTTACCAACACATCTACAGCTGTTGTGAACATGCTTACTGTGAATGCGGGCGCGTTTGGTGTAATGCGGGGTATCGCGCCGTATTAACTTCAGACTCGCATTGTCCTCGTTGTCGATCACTTCGTCGCTGAAGGCCACGGATTTGGTGATTGTGTCGATCTCCTCCTACCATTGTCAAAAATACCAGAAATAACGAGTAACAATCGGAAGGAATAAAGGACACTTGGAGGTCTATCACGAAAGTGAAAAAAGTCCTGATCTCGGCTTGGTTAATCAGTAAGTCAGATCTTCAACAGACTTGAAAGGTGGTAGTGCCAGAAATGTATGGGAGATTCCGAGTATTCAATTGCCTATGCGTGAGCATCTGACTGTCAGACGGATTTTCCAGGCTATTAAAGCACAACTTAGTAACCAGATTCCTGGTGGATTTTCGTGAAGCCAGACGGTTATTTGACAGGTTTAGTTTAACAAACAGAAAGTGGTTATTTGGCAATCTTTTGTATACTTGGTCCTCTGCCAATGTGTTGTCCCAACTTGTAAACTCGAGACACTGAAACAATTCAAAATTCAACCGTTTACGACGTGTTTGAGCAATATTTTTAGCTTAGTATTTGTAGCCCAATTGGAGTAGATTTGCTATAATCCTGCAACAAAATCGCCAGAGGCTCTAGAATCAGTTTGTATACTTGCTAATCAAAATGTTTGGGAACAGTTTACTATGAGGAGCTGAACAAGCACCAATTTGCATTCAGTATAAAGCAAATGACTCGAAGAGGCTCTTCCGTAGTATCAAATTCAATATTGAGACCATTAATTATCCTCAACATCAGTATAAAATGCCATATTATTGCTTTTCCCATTCACAGGCATTGTTAAAGCTCATTTTCATACCAACATTTTGAACAGAATGACCAGTTAGTTCCCTACAGTAGCAGCAAGCAGGTTATCAAAGTTTCTGAGATGTATGGACGAGTAAGCACTGTTAACGAGTGCAGTAGAGAGAAAGGTAAAAAGGGGAAAGAGAAGATCTTCCCTAGGATTGGGGCAAAGCAGAAATACAACGCATCCGCCTGCAGTGACGCTAGTATGGCGACAGCATCACTACTATTGACCACTTCTAGTAAGATAAAGTTGAAACTGGATGACTCACTCCACCACTGCTATACGCCTGCTCCTCATCTTCTTCCTGCCCCTTATCACTGACAGGCTGATGTTCGTCAGGAGTGTCGGCGAAAGCCACCCCTCCCTCAGCGCCATGGCGACGTGGTCGCGTGAACACGGAGGCGGAAGCGGCGGAGGTGGTAGCGTTTGGTGAGAGGAGATCGTCGATGCCGCCTGAACTGCCAGTAGATGTGGGCGAGCCAAGATCAGAGCTGAGGCTGCCAACATAATCGCTCACCAACTCGATGCGATTGGAGGGATGAGTGTTGGCACTTTGCAAGGGAAGAGCATGGGTGATGAAGAGCACAACCGGCAATATTACTTCGCTCAGTTGTACCGCATTGTTTGCAAAGGGGGATTTCATCAAGGCTTCTAGCCTCCATAGCTAAGTAGCATGCTGCTTGGTAAAAATAGGGCAATTGTTGGAATAGCAAATAGTCTACGTGATTTTAAGAAGGTGAAAACTTCTTGGCAGGCAAAAATTGTTCACACAGTTAAAACAACTTTAAGAACGTTTTCACCCACTCTGATTGTCCAGAAACTCTCTAGATGGTTAGAACAGGCCACCCAATTCACTTACTCAATCAAACGCAAAAAATTATTAACCCTTAAAAAGAGAGATGCAAACACTCGCAAGAGACTTTTGTCTATCGGTCTATTCTGTCAAATCACATGGGAATTGACATCTTGGACCTATACAAAGATGCGATCAAATCTTAATGCCACTTTAATTTAAACGCGTTGCAGCATCTCTGAGTGAGTGAGAATAGAGCAAAAAAGACGAAACGTAAACATAGAAGAGATAAAGCCAAACTGTAGGACCTCGAACATCATTATCTAGGCTGATGCAGCATTCAAATAGGCATCCCAATGAACCCCAGATGCCGAAACTCATATTTTGGTAAGTATTCATGTGTTTCAAGGTAACCAATAGCTTTCATAGAAGCTAGATGATCAATAGACCACAGTTTCGCTTCTTTATCAGTTGAATTGACAAACGTTTCTGGAAAAAATCCAAAATCCATTAACATTTTCGTCCAACAAGTAGTGTGTCTCGATGACTTGGTCGGAGGCCCACACATTTTTTTTAATTGCTAAGATTAACGATGACTTCTCTCAAACACAAAGCCGTGTGAGTTGAAGTCATATTTTCAATGGTTGGTGATTCAGAAGGGAGATACGAATAATGAAAAAAGAATAATTGTCGATTAATGGTTTGAACTGAATGCTAATAGCCACTCAAGGCGTGCTAAATGGGCATGATCGACCACACAGAAACCAGTTTGTGAAGGAAACCCTAAACGAATGATAAAAAAGAGGCAAAACAACTCATTCAAAATGAGACCAAGAGCTAAAAATGTAAAGCAAAGTCTAGAAGCACAGACGGATTTCACCACCGGTAATCGAAGTCAAATGGCAAAAAAAAATCCGACAACCTACTACAAAGGAGAAGTATTGGCGGCAGAACTCGGGCCCAGGATGCGTTTTGGTCCATCCTGGTGGCGAAGATACATTGACATTGATGGGTCCCCGCCCTGAATGTCTAGGGGCTTGAACACAGGCACCTTGGATAGAACGAAATGAAAGCAACAGTTCATTTTAGTAGTCTCAACAAGGGGAAAGAGAGCCATCGGAACGCCTGAAAAACTTACAGGATACTCCTGAAGTCGACCATGAGACGTATTCTGATCCGCCTTCGGTTGCAAGCCTAAAAGTGAACAATCGAGAATACATTTCCAAAAAGGCCAACCCAGACTTTAAATAACAGCCTTCAATGTGAATGAATACACCAACTGGTTTAAATGATAGCATTTTTGTTGCTTCGGAAGCTCTTGATGACTTTAAAATGCAATTTAATAGCAAAAACTGACATAGATAAAAATAAAAGCCCCTCATGACTTTTAGCCAAAAAAAGCTTTAAAAAATTCATACAAGCCAATTCTAGAACAAGTAAATATCTACAAACTGAATTGTCGTGCTACAAATTGTAGGGGTGGAAGAATTTAATGAGTTCGTAAATTGTAAATTATATTAGTATGACAGATCGGATAGGGAAATAAACTTACCAGGACCGTTAGATGGCAAAAATGGTGTGTTGTCACTCTAAAAAATGTCAGAAAACGACCGGAAAGCACAGCTTTATTGAGCGCAAATTTGCTGCTTTTGGACAACACTTGTCTCTGAGTAGGACAATTCGGCCTCATTCCAATAAAGAGGGTATCAATTAATTCCCAAAGGCAAAGATTTTACAAAAATGTGCAAAGAATATATATTGGGATCGGTTTTAACCGAAAAACTCCTTTTAAATTGTGCAGGAACAGATTTAAATGGAACCAACGTAGGCTCCTCGAAAATGTGAATGACCAATCAGGTCAATGGAAATTCAGGTGTGATTGCAAGTCTGAAAAAGCATCCATTATGCTTTGCTCTGTGCTAATAACGGTCTCATGGCCTTTAGAGTACATAAAGACGGTAAATATGGACCGATGATAATGCGAATTATGAAACGGGGAGCCATCAATCCAAAATGTGACAATGAGAACTCAGAAGAATCCGACAAATCACACGATTCCATATATTTTATTTTCAAAAATAAAAGGCAGCCAATGATTCTTGGTTCAAATCTCTTACACCGCAGCACAGAGCACAGTTAATGCGCCATTTGGCCACATTCCCATAAAAGGATCTCGTGACATTCTGTCAAAAGGGCACAAGAATGGCAAGTGTGCATATGTGCACATGGGCGGACATGCACACACGTGTTTGATTGTTTAACTTTCCATGACTGTTGTTCCGTCGCAAAAAAACTGCATGCACATAAGCGACTGCCAAGTAGCGTTTCGTGAGTCACTGGTTCCATGTGCAGCCATAACTACCGACAAGGAAAGCGTGCCATAAACTCTTCCCTTTGCCGCTGTGTGGTTAACTAGCCGTTGAGGGGCGTGTCTGTCTGCGCGTGTGTGGTGTCCGTGCAGTGAAAACACTCACCACTTTGTGAACGAGTTCACCGTCTAGTGTGGCCTTCTTTAAGTGCATTGGATGTCTTGTCTTGGGGTACTCGCGTGCCTAAAAAAATAGAAAAGCCAATGCGTCATTTTGACTAAAAGGGGCATGAGAAGATGAGATATGGCAGGCACCGATGCATCGCTGGCGGCCTTGGGGACGACTTCCTCAGCGGTAAACCGAACTCTAGCAGACGCCGAAGTTGCCTCTGGAGTTGCCCCGTCCTGAAAAGGGAGAGCAATAATAAGAGATCATCATCTTTTCACAAAGGCTGAGATTGCCTTAAAAACGAACCTCCTCCCCCTCCTCCTGCCCCTCACCCACCTCCTTTTCGTCTCCAAGGTTGACGATCGAGGAAGTTCCAGAGGGGATTTGCGTAGTGGGCAGAAGGGTTCCATTAGTAGATTCCAGTTCCTTCTTGAATTGATTTGATGTTGCTCCCGGGCTGGAGGCGTTGGATGAAGGCAGTCCATTACGAAAGACGTCTTTTGAAACAAAGCAAGGGGACACATTTAGGCGTGCCTCACTGTGCATAACTTATTTATGAGAGACGAATTCCACAATAAGGGCAGCCATTACAGCAATAATAGTAACATCAAATCTAACAAAAGTTCCTGCAATGATGAGAGGCCGCTGACACGCGCTACAGTTATGGAGAAAGTGGATAAGATCAAAATGATCATGTAAGAATTCTGTGCAAAAGAGCCTGCCCAATTACTTCCTCCCCACAAAAAAATGAAGCCTTTGAATGACAACTACCACATTTATTCTGCCCAATTTTATGACTAACCAAAGTTTTGTTCATCAAAAGGGATTCGAATGCAAAGACTTTTACGCTCGATGAAATTCCTAAGACCATTGCCACTTGTGCTTACAAAAAGTCCTGTCGCCTTCCTTTCATCGTCAGATAAGATTTAATAACACTGGAAACTCCCATTTTTTCACCATTTTCCGCCAAAAAATCGAGTAAAATCCTTCTAATACTTCCTCTAGTAAGACAAAATTTATCAGATTTTCTGTTCTTGTAATACCAAAACTCCCCTTTCTTTTCGGTAATTTTTGCAAAGTCAATCTTCATGAGATCTAACACAAACATGTTTTGAATGCGTACGTATAAGCCTCCTTCTTTATCTATTCACAAAATGGACTTTTGAGGTGTCCATTTGTGCCAAAAATATGGCGCTGCATTCGTAGGTTCCAATTAAGTTTGACCACTTGCATTTAAACATCGGTTTAAACTACTATTATTTGGTGTTCTACAAAACCTGTAAAGCTTACAAATCACCTTTTGGGTTTTTTGACCTCATTTTATCGCATGCTCTGGTGCGACCTTGGGGTAGCTGAGGGCATAAAGATAGGAGAACGTAGATAAAGCCTATTTCACGGGTGTCATCGCCTAGTTCACACAGTGTTAAGATATCTGAATTTAAAATATTCTCCCCAAAGATCAATCAACCAAACTTTCTTTATTTACACATATATCACGGTTTTAAGTAAGAAAATAGAAAATACTTAGTCATCGCTACTAATTTGCTATGGTCTTTTTATAAAGGAAAACACGCCAGCGATAAAAATGTTAAATGTACCTCCCTTTATAATAAGCTCGAATAAAATCTTTGTTCCCAGAAACATCACCAATTGGCGCACCAATGAATAAAATTATTTTAAAAATGCTTCATACACTTGCCGAGTTGGTGTTTCAAGGTGATTTAAGCGAAAGGAAATAAGTGATTCTACTGAAAAACCGTTGAATTCCGAAAGGCTCCCCGAATAAAAAAAATAACCTACCTGATGTACTTTAGCTGTACCATGAATAAGGATTTCAAATTCAAATTACCTGAGATTTTCAAACTTAATCAAGTTAAGGCGATCCAATGCAAAAAGTACACTGCAACGAAACTCTGAGGTTAAAAGTGTGCGACGGCGTGAGTAGGAGATTCCATGCCTCTGTAGTCCAGCATGTGGGTGAGCTTCCGTGACATCCTAATTTTTACACAGTTATGATGGCCTCACCACAATTCGTTAAGATTTCAATGTCCAAAACTGTCTCATACGAAGATGTTAACAACGCAGAAAATGACAAAACCATTTGAAGGAAAAGGAAAAGAAAATGTAGCGGTAAATGAGCGAGGCGAATAAAAGGGTTGGCATGTGTTTGTAGTTCGGAAACATTTAACGACCACCACTGACGATAAACACTTTGCTGAACTCGGACTCAAATTGCAAGACATGCCGAATTATCGAGCTTTGAAAATTCCCGGAAAGCGTTGTTAGTCAGTTTCTTGTAAAACGAATTGTGCATTAACGGAGACTTCAAAAGCCCACAGCTGAATGCTAGTAGGTGAGTTCTAGTTTAGGCTAAAGTTGATGGCATCGACGATTGTTACTTTCGGCCTAAATATTACTCGCAAAAGTTTTAACCAAATATAAAAATGACCTTGCGAGATTCACAAAAGGCCATAATTTTACGAAATCCAGACACCAAAGAGCTCAAGATGGCATGTCTGATTCCAGACCTATCTGGCACTAGACACCATAACGTTACTTGAAATTTACAAACCAAGAAATGGATTAAGAGAAAGGGTTGGATATGACTTACTATCATCGGCTTCTTGTGGGAGAAGGTAACAAGTAAGGTATTCTTCCCCACTGTTCTCGTCCACAGCGCGTTGAAGTGAAATCGGTTGGGCCTGGCTTTGCACCAACCAGAGGGCCTTAAGTGGGCATGATGTCAGCGAAACTGGAAGTCGATCAAGCCTGGAGGGAGAAGTGGATTAAAACCTGATAAGGCGCAGCAGTTCAAAGGTTTAAGTGTTTAGAACTCTCTGCAATCAGGGTGGTAGAAAGGACATACAAAGATGATACATAACTTTAAGACGCCCATTAAACTACTCAACATTGGTGTACAAAATGATAGTCACCCCTATTAGCAGCATCGAAGAGAGAGTCGATTTAGCGTAGTAGGCCATCAAGGTGTAGGGTGGATGAACCCATTTAAGGGATAAAAAGTTGGGCACATTTCTTCCAAGTAACATAGGGGATTGGGGTCAATATATGAATGGCCCGTTTCCCGGTCCATAAAATGTTTGCAACAGATAGCTATCATGGAAAAATATTAGCAATGTTACGACCGAAGCTAGCGCCTAGCAGCGAATTCGAAGATTACGTCTAACTTGGGGAACAAGATGCTTTTCAAATTGACAATTTAAGTAATCAAGAAGGATGAAGCAAAGAAAATCGCAAGACCTAATGAGAGTTCACGCCACCTCTGAAACCTTAAAATAAAGGTCAAGCACCACAAAGGGTGTGGAGTTTTATTGGTCAAACGCAAGATTAGTTTTTGGAAAAGTTATAAAACCACCACAAAGTGATCAAACGGTGGAAGATACAGCCAACAGAATGCAGGTCAATAAAGGACTCATATTGTGTAAGGGAGCCCAAAGCTCATACGAATTGCAAATCAAGCCCTATTGGCACGCACACTCATACATCCTCCTACACGTATGCAAGCACAATAAAGTGCGCGGGCCACCAAAAGATGACATTTCCGTGTAAAAAGTGACTATCACGTGAAACCAACGAAAGGATACTATCACCCGTTCAAAGTATGGCAAAGCAAAAAATGATTGCCCGTCTCACCGATTGCCTGCCAGATCGAGAACATGAAGCTGAGTGAGATTACCAACTTCAGACGGAATTCGGCGGAGGTTATTATCACGAAGAGAAAGGATTTGCAGTGCCACACACTTGCCAATCTGTAAATAAAGGGGAAAAACGGCAAGCAATAAATATTTGACCACCATCACAGGTATGCCAAAAAAACAAAACTTTACCTCAGGGGGCAGTTCTACAAGCTGGTTCTTGGTCACGTTGAAATGGAACATTTTTGTCAGATTGCCAATCGTATTCGGCAGAGCCTAGATGTGCAAACATAAATGAATAGAAAGAAGGGAGATGACATACCGAAAGATAATTCTCCGTTAAATAGAACTCCAGGAGGTTTTGGCACCTATAAAATAAAGAGCACAACAGGCGCCTTAAATGAGCCCATGAAGCCCTATATTTAGCAGAGAATCCCTAATAGCCAAAAAACTTTTTTTCTTTGCAAAAAGACGTATTAAGTCGAGATCTAACTTGGCAGAGCCGATATTCACACTGCACTTACAGCAATAAAAGTTACTACAGCAATGGGAGAAGACGAGAATACGTTAGATAACCAATGCATCCAGAGACAAGTATTAGCGGGTAAAAACCTGCCTTCCGATAGCTGGTGTCAAGTCCACCAGTTGATTGCGATTCAACTTGAAGACACTCAGGCTACCCAACTGACCGATTTCATCGGGAAGGCAGTCCAGGAAGTTCTGGGTTAGGTTAAGGTCAGACAAAGAGGTCAATCCAGCGATTGTGGGAGGAAGGGAAGTGAGACGATTCTCCGATGCATCCATTTGCTGCAGGGCATGTAGATTGCCAATTTCCTAGAAATCGAGAAAGAGGGAAGTGTCCACTCAACAACATGCACAAAGATACTTTACTCAGGACGAATTTTTGTCAAACCGCATGTTGGATTGCAGGAACCCCCCAGTCTCCCGTACATCGGTATATCAAAAAGATGCTTGTGTAGTGATACAGCTCATTGCGACTGCAATAAAGTCTTGGGGTCTGCAGTACGTTTTAAGGCAGACATTGTGAATCCAATATGAATGTTTAAACACGTGACATCTTGGATGGGTGACAGTTCAAAGGCAAAGAAAATATTAATCAAAGCCAAGCATAAAAGATTCCAGCATTTGAGAGGTTCGTGACTGAAAACTAAAGGAAAACAATTAACCAATGAAATAAAGGTTACACCAGCTGTGTCGGAATACCACACATATTTCTTTTCAAAAAAACGGAGAGCATACGTCAGGGAGTGACGTCATCTGATTGTCGTCAAGCCATAGCTCGAGAAGGTTTTGGAGAGATCCAATGGAAGGTGGCTAAAGAAAATGATAAAATTAGGCAAAAGCAACAGTAGAACGAGCAAACTAGTAAAGGATTAAAAAATACCAATGTAACAAAATCATTGCCACCAAGGTCGAGAAACTCCAAACTAGCGAGATCGCCGAACGTAACCGGAAGACTGTTCAGATAATTGTCCCGAAGTTCCAACTTTTGCAGCTTTTTTAGCCTATAAAGTTGTTAATTTCAGCAGTATGTATTCAAAACTTGGTGACAAACCCCCCGAAGTCAGCAGGCAGCTCATACAGCGATACATCGTTCAAACTGAGAACACGCAGACTTCGAAGTTGTGAGAACCCTTCTGGCAACCTAAAAGGGCAAAACGGCTCGATTCCAGTCAAGCGTGAAGGGTAAAGAAGAATAGCAGATTAGAAAGAAAAGGAAAACAAGTAACTTAGTATAAGAGACAATGAAACCGCACGAATGGCGCTTACATTTTCAGGGCATTGTTACTCGCGTCGAGAATTTGTAGCGAATCGCAAAGACTTAAGCTAGTTGGGAGTTCACTAATATCTAAAACAATCATTAAGAGGAACATCCCAAACATACCATTCCGACTAATATCAAGCTCCACTAGATAGGAAAAATTTCCAATACCGGGAGGAATACGGGTAAGTTCATTGTCGCTAACCGAGAGGATCCGAATTTTTTCGAGACGAAAAAAGGCCTATATTATTATTTCAACCATATGCATATATAAAAACATACATTTGGCAGTTCCTTAATCTGATTTGCGTCAAGCTTGCATTCCTCCAGTGTCCTATAGCTTCTGAGGACGTCGTCAGGGACTGAAGTCAGACTGGCATGACTCTTTTCTATAGAATCTATCTGTGTTCCACATCCCTTTATAAAGGGTAAGCACTTAAACATTGCCGTCGTCAATCCCACCAAACTCGAGGTGAGTCCAGCTAACGGTAGTCAACAAACACCAGACAATTCCCAAATGCGTCGTCCTAGCACATCAATGTTAACCAATCAAAGCACTACATTCAACCGTTTAGAAATCAACCGGTTTTGCACCAAGGCATGGTTGATAAAGCATAGCCCAAATGCTATGCCACCGAAATTAGCTAATGTGTAACTTTTGGTGCTATTTTAATAGCAGTAGTTGAGTTTGGCGTATTTATTCGCTACTTACCGAGCAAAGTTTTCACAATGCTACAAACATGGACTTGTCGCATCATAAATATGCAGCTAAGGTAGACTAAATCCCACCTATAGCTTAAATGAAGTAAAGTGTATATACGTTATTTGCCTAGATCTATTATGAAGCTTCTTTTCACTCTGGATCTTTTCTGAGGCCACTAAAATCCGTAGCAGAAGAGTAAGAAGCCCAAAGCAGACATGCAAAAGAGCTGAGGCCACTGGACTACCCGAAATAATGCCAAATATTGGATGTGTGATCTGCAAATAGATGTGCTAGCCATCAAGGTCTTAAGTCATGATTTACACATCTACGCTAGATTGCATGCAAAATATCACTGATGCCTTTATTGACTTTTGAAGTTTTGTCGTACCCAACATCGGTAAAGATGTACATCATTTGACGTTGGTAATTAAATGTGATCCCCTCTAGTACCTATTGAACTCAATAAGAACTGTCCGCCTTTGTATGCGACTACGCCGGCTATTCAACTTCTACATCCCAACTCCAATGCCCAATACATGGTTAGGCAACTGGATAGATAGGCAACGTTGGTACTTATTCCACTGGTTGGAATGCTTAATTCTGACCTTTAGTATGGGAAGAATGCATTAAGGACGAGTCTGAGCAACAGCTCAAATATTGTGCCAGATTTGAGATTTTAATTTTAGTCTAAGTTAAAGTATACAAAACAGTTACAACCGTAAAGTACTGACTTTTTCCTGAAATGACAAAAATGATTATATGATCAGTAAAAATAATACATATAAGCGTAGGAATGCACTGGCATAGACCTTAGGTTTTCCGTTAGGCAAGATTTAAAAGATTTCGATTGTTACAATTCAATTTAAGTGTTACGATAGCGCACTTTTGCCCCTCGCAATACCTCTCTCTTTACAGGCAACCAGCAAGGGATTTGACTTTAAGGACTAGTAGGTAGTAAATTTTTCCTTGAAAGAAAGCTTTCGGTGAATAAAACGCTGCATTCACGTTTTTAATAGCGTTTCGTTTATCAAATAAATTTTGATACGAAACGATACATTGTAACAAACAGGAGAATTACATTTATATTACAAATCTTGTTGTTGTCTTCGCTTTAACTGCCTTTACTGAGTGCGGGTTGCTCGGAATCGGCAGACCTTGAAGTCCTCTCTCCTGGTTGGTATTGGCGTGCAAGCTTCTTTAAATTCCCCTCGTATGCGCGCAATTTTTCGCCTGCATAAGTAAGTTCATTTATAAATGCTTTGAATATAGATGTAGTTGCCATGGATGCTTATGCCTTTGTAAAGTCCGGCAAACTGAAACTTAAAGGCCATGAAGACAAGCCGAAGAAACGAAAGCGAAAATCCTCTGGGACTAGTTTAAAATCTGCGTCAAAAATTGTCAGAAACGCTTTCAATGAAGATCTCGCGGCTCATGGTGGCTGGTGGGAGATCTCAAAGTTTGCAGATATAATCGGCCCCGTAGCCATTCAGATGACGGGTCTAGCTCCGGCTCAGGAATGCGCCTCTTCCTCCACTGACCAACCACTTCCCATTCCGCCTGCTTACTACCTTTCTGCGTCAGATGACGGTTTCATTAACCTTGGACCTTCACGCAGGGAGGGTGAACCACCTGCTCCTGAGGAAATTTTCACTGCTGTTAAGGTTTCTGACACAAAGGTTGCCTTTAAGACCGGGTAACTTTGTTAGTGCTTGCAAAAATGTGCCCAAAGGGAGGTTGTCTGAGAAGCTTATCCTATAATTTATAGTAGATTCTTATTTCGTCGTTTAGCAGTGTTTCTGTATAGCAATTTCTTTTAGCGACGGTAAATTTGAGATTATTAAATGGTAGAAGGAGGCCCTAAACAATTAGTGCTTTTGTTTTTCGAATTAATTGCATCTATTCCCTCGGGATTTGTTTACACTAGGAACGTAAAATTTCTGGTCAGAAAACTCGGATCTATTTTCCTATGTGTCCTTTTTTATTTTTATCTGCTACATCCTGTACTTTCTTTATCTAAAATGTCCGAACCTGCTTCATTTAATTTGGAATTCATAAATTTAATCATACGCATTTTCTCCTCTCCATCTTAAAAGATTGTTAATGATCTTAGAAGTGGCTGTCAGTAGGGAACAGCCTTTACCAATGGATCGAAAATGGTCCAATCGAAGGAAGAGTTTAAATCATTCTCTACGTGAAAGTTAAATGGTAAATATGACTCTAGGCTGCAGTGGTTGCCTTTGTTCGATTTATCTTTGCTTCCTTTTTCGTTCAAAGTTAGGTTATGCATAAACATGTGATCTTTTGGGTTTTCATTCAAATAGGCAATATAATACAGGTCCTATCTGACGCTGGCTTTTCTCCCATACCGCCTCTCGTGTAGCTCTGTAGCTTTCACACTCGGCCGTTAATGGAAACTTCAACCCCAAATTTTTCACTATTGCTAGAATGCTCGTGTGCAGGAGAGCTTCTAACTTCACAATCCATAGGAGTGTAAATAGATTCATTTGGTGTCTGATTGATGCAGTTAATTTCTGTTTGAATTTTTTTTGGATGCGTTTAATTTGTTGCACATAAACTTCATTTGAGGGTCTATAACTTCTATTAACTGAATCATGGTTGGATTGTGGCCTTATTCTTCCCATCTTTTTCAGTTACGACAAGTACATGACAGCGAACACAAGCGCACAGAATCTCATTACAGCCGCTGCTGATGCTATTGGCCCACGGGAGCAATTTGAGCCGGTCTTTCAAGACGGTAAGGCGGCTCTTCTGGGCTTCAACAATTGTTTTGTCTCTGTCGATACCGACTCCGACAGGGCCATTTGCCGGGCACAGAAGGCCGGACCAACCGAAATGCTCGTGGTAGGCTGCGTATTGGAGTAGTTCTTTTCGCATTCTTTGGGCCGCGTGCATCAATTTTCCCCTGGCGTCACTTTAGATCCGCTCCAACAAGGATCTGACACACAATCCACTCAATGACCTGCCCGAGGAGGAAAGGCACGGCACCAAGAAGGCTGAGTACCTCTACGTGTAAGTTGGGATCGTGTTTCTTGTTTCAACTATTTAACACAACGATATTTTAAACTACCCGGTTTCGTTGCATCTCATCGACATTTTGGCATTAATCTTCTAGTTTTACTAGTTTGAGGTAATTCTCAAAGTTGCTGTAAGCGGTATTATACGCTCTCCACAGTCTCCATTTCTAGTGTGGGCATATTTGTTCATAATCTGACTGGTTAATTTTGGGAATGATTTCTTTTAACAGAAACATCTTTCCACTAAGTCTGTTTCTAACTTATCGCTATTGCGTATTGCCCTCTTCAGCTCTGTGTTCCACATCTAAAAACCTCAACGTTAGATACTCATGCGCTTCTCAAATACGCAGTTGACCCGCTTAGATGACATTTCAATACTTCGAAGCCTTAGCTGTGCAATGACAAGTGTTTTTAAGGGCCATCCTAATATCACTACAAAGAAATTCGTTATTTTCCATAGGCTTTTTTGGCAATTCCGCAATTTTTGCGTTTTTATGGGATAATATGGGAGTTTAAGGGCCTTCGTTCGCCTTTTTTGACTGTTTTTATTAATTAACACATTTCTTACCTTTTTTCCTTCATGCAAGCACCTCAAATTTTGTTAAGCCTCATATTATGCTTCAGTGCGGTCGAGATGTTGGCAATTACTGCTTAGAAATATGGCCATTGTAAGGTGCAGCCACCACTTGCTAAAAACGGGGAAAACAGTGACCTATCGTTTTCGTCTATACTTAAGGCGCAAATTCCAAAGTTGGCAAGATAAGAAGATTCGATTGACCCGTGAAGACACAGTAGCCTTGAAGGATGCAAAACGCGTCGGAAACCTCCATGAATGCATGCTGGACCGGTGGGTTAATCTAATCATACATTATCACCACTGTGTCCTGTATTAAGTGGTTGGATTGCCACCAGTCGCTTGCTTTCTTCCACTCCTACCAAGCAAGCCTCGCAGTCACTTTAACTACTGTTCCGACAAGTTCTCAATTTCGTTGACATAGCTTTTTTCTCCTTTTTTAGGCGTGAGAAAATGAAGTCTGATCGTTATTGCAAGTAAATACATATTGTGGGGAGAGTATAAATATATTTTTTGCAGTTTCTTTGTGTTTTACCGCTTTGCGTTTGGTGAACAATTCGTTGAAAGAGGTACCAAATCCCATTTGGAGTAGTGAAAGTAGTATTCAGAAAGCCCCGCGTAAATGTGGTGACAATGGGGAACTGGAGTTTTACCAATTACCAATCTATTGGCTACCCATGGCGGTCACCTCGTGGCTGTGTTAAAGGGCAAAGCCTCTGGGTACCTTGCAACTTTAGTTTTGCTGGAACTTGGGGGACGTGCGTTTTTACTCACATCCTTCAAGTAGCAGTAATTGTTCCAATTTCGCTTGTTGGACGCGCAAGAGAGTCTGTATCATTCACAACTTATTTTTAATTCGTGAGGACTTGAAAAATTTGTGCGATTGCTTGCGTGAATTGTAAGACATGGATTTTCGCCAATTCATCGAGACAGTATCCTTCGTCATGCTCTATACTACTTTTCCCCCATTTTTAGTTTTCACACAAAAGATCAGTTGAATCCAAAGAATGCAGATAAAGCTGGTCTGCTCTGCAAACTAGCCGTTAGAGCTGGCTTCTAGCCGAATTTGGTGAAAGTGGAGTATCAGAACGTGCCGCTAGAAAATACTCTGTAAAGTTTGATTTCGGTGATAATTAATGGTCTAGTAGGTTCTTGTTATCTGACCACAAAGGGATGCGCATCATCTATGATTTTCATGCGTTTAATTTGATAGACCAACGAACCACTTTATAATTATGGCCACTTCAGTAGGATTCACTAGTCAAACGGTTTCTGCCCACACGTCTTACTAGATGACAGTCACCTCCAGGGAACGCTGAGATGGTTCATGATGAGGAATTACCTCCTTAATTCAAATTTTCTCGGGCGAACCAATCCCTATTCGGTAAATTTTCGGCTGAGACTTAAAAACAACTGCTGCTTAAAGCCATACACTCCCTAGAAAAGGAAGACTGTCAGAATCAGGCGAAACCTGTTTGTTTGTTAGAAGAATGTCCTCCTTTTACAGAGTTGCTCAAGAAGTTCTACGATTAGGAGAGGGTGAGAGAGAAGCTTCTTCAAATGACATCGCCAAACCTTAACATTACCATTAAGCCTTCATGTATAGAACGGAAAAAGCAATTATGAACTGAAAGGGAGATGGGAATAAGGGTTTCAGGGCGATGTTTTATCCCCGAAGGCAAAATGTCTGCAAGCTTTGGCTCGTTAAGAAAGAATTACGGATTTTAGTGGTGATTCTTTCAAGGAATTAAATATTCCAAAAAGCGCTTGAATTCCCATCAGTAGAGCTGAATGAAGTTATCTGGTCGCATTATCAGTCCCTACGAGTGGGGTTTGAAGTATGTTTCCCAGTGGCGGCCTACCCATGGTCTGAAAATTTTTTTCTCACTCTGTACTATTAGGGAAAAATGTTTATGTTTACTTGTCAAAAGAAATCAGATATAAAAGTATTGGAAAGGTTATTTGACAAGTTAACGATTTTGGTCACAAGCGTGCAACTTCGGGCGCGGGGTGGAGATCCGTTTCCTCGGTATACCCAACACCACAATTGCCGCACTTAAGGAAGACGTGCTTTCCACACTGAGACGAACTTTTCATACGGGTAGACGCCTTCGAGTAACAATTGGCAGGTAAGTCAGTTCAAGCTGGACTAGTCCTGATGGTGTTGGCTAGATAGGGCGAAAGGCAACAGGCAAGACATCAAAGTGTTCCCCCAACTTTACATTTGCCAACATTGTGATGCAAATCCTAGCCACTCGTAAGCACGCAATTAATTGAATCTCATGAGGAGAATAAGGCTGTCAAGGTCTAAATTTCCCTAGATTCTCGTGGGAAAGAAATGAAGCAATTCCCTTTTGCAGCCTAACTCACCCCAAATTCCGGTCTGATTTCCAACTTTGGAAGCAATCTCAATGTGGAGTCGGTCTTTTGTGTCGTGGCTTTTGTATCTGAAAGGGTAAATAAAACGCTTATTTACCGTTGCTTTCTCAGCCCTTTCTCTATGCGGTCGCATTGTTATGCGGCGCGACGCTGAAAGCATACACACCATCACCCTCCTCGGACCTTGAATTGTTCAAACTTCTGCTGCCTGTGGTGGTTTGAGGTTGTATAGGCGAGAACTCCATGCTCTCCAATGGGTCCTTGTTCCTCCTCTTGAGAAGCACTGCCAGCACCACTAAGCCGAAGATTGTAAGTGGGACAATCAGCAAGGTGAGGCTCTTCAACCTAGTATCTACAAATTCTGATCCTTTCGCTCTGGCCATTGCAAAATTAGATTCTGTAGTGGAGAAAGATAACTGAAAAGAATTTTCTACCCATTCTTCTAGTAACACTAAAAACCTCCATATTCTTTGGCGGGAAAAAATTTTTGTTGCGTTTTAACCGGAACTAGTCAAACGCTGCCAAGTCTGTCATGATAATATTGGGAATTTTTCTTCCCTGCAGATTGTACTTTAGGACTTTTTGAATCCCTGGTTGTTACTAGCTAATCATAACAGGTAACCTAGACTAACAACGTGTGGTACGATGGGTCAGATTAATTTGTGTCCAAAAAAATATATGGAGCACATGGCTCTCATTGGCAAAATAGTCTCGAACGCTCATTTGCAGAAGGCTGAAAAAGGCGAGGCGCACTAACCCTGACTGAAAATGAAAAAGGTGCCTGTCTCCAGCAGGTCCTTAGCACAGCATCGCAGCAAAAGTATTTCGTTGGGTTGTGAAGAATGGAAACCGGAGACGTTTAAATTCTGTACTTCATTTCGGCTCCGTGCGTACAAAAAGGCGCGACGTTCACTAGAAATCGGTGTAATTCGCAATAGTGCCGTCCATGGCAGAGTAAACTTTTTCCATATGCCCATTTCACACCAAATTGTCCTGCCGTCCTCCTCAAAAACGCCCACTTGCCAGGTGGACAGGGTGGTTGACGCGTTCACCCGCCTACACTGGAGGGAGAGATTAAGGAAGCTCTTGGAAGCTCTACCTTAAACAGTGTATAAATAATTCTAAATTTCTTGGTGACAGACTCTCGTGTTAAATACTTTTCATCCTTGGCAAATGCAAAATTCCTAACTATCATTTGCATTGAGAAATAGTAATAAGCATGGATTGCTCACAACAATTATTTAATTTTCAGAAAAAAGGAGCTTTTGCCCAGCTAAAACGCTCACTTTTAAGCAAAAAAAAATCAACAGGATTTATTAGCAGTGGTGTCATGATTTGATTATTCTTTTAGCACCTCAATTTCTTTTCGAGGACTGTCAGGGCTCGGCTTTGGGGCGCGGGCTCATCACCCCCGGTCCAGTCTACGGACCCCTCAGCCCCCCTGCACGTCGGTAATGCATTTTTGCCCAGGTATTATGGTATTTCCCATCTCTAGGAAGAAGTCGAAACAATAAAGCAGATATTTAAGATTTATCATTTGTATTAGGATGGGAGAGGCCCTCTCCATTCAGTTATAATAAATCATGGGATGAATTTGAAAACAAGAAGGTAAACTGCATGCCCATAAAAGTTATGAAGAAGCCTATTTTCTTACTCTTCGTTACAACTTTCTATCCTTTCCCCATTCAAGGTGCGCTATAGGCGTTTCAATAGACGCTGTTTGTCTTTCAGTCCTCAATCTCTATGACGGTCTCCTTGTCTTTCACTTGTGCTCACCTTCTCTTACTTTGCCTGTGCGCATCTCCACCTTCACCTGTGTCAGTGCTACCCGCGCCCACCCCAAGCACAAGCCTACTTGTATTTTACAGTCGGAATAGCAGATCAAATGCATGGAAAACCTCGACTTTGGGTAGCCAAATCCATGGAGACTAACAAAATTGCATTGGCTCGTGCAAACTTTGCATTCTCCCTAAGGCTCGGTGATATTCATGAGACGGAGAGAAGACCCCAAAACCATTGTTCCGAGGCAACTGCTTTTAAAAAATTCCCTGTACAGAAAACAATGAACTGCTCCTTCAATTGTGACATTGTTCCATAATCTGTGTGTCAAGAAAATACTGCTGGTTTATTTGTGGGGGTTGTTTTCACAGACAAAGCACTTACTTCCCAGCAGTGGATGATTGTGCTTTTTTGTATTTTTTTATTGCTGCATTATCGGTACATGATGGACATTGTCTTTTTCGACGAAATGGAAGTTGTCAACGCGGTAGACAGTTAACTTGCTTTTAAAATTAAAAAAAAGGTCAAAAGATTGAAATGTGGTCTTTGTTTAGTGTAAATTGTTGCCTTACACTGAATTCCAATCCCAAATCACTTTCTTCAATTGTGTATCGAGTGTTTAATGGTTCGTGCGGGTTAGTTGGAAGGACTTCATCCTGAACTTCAAAGTACTCCTTTATTTGCAGGAGGTTGGACGAATTGCGAGCCTTTTCCAGAGTTATAATGAAGTGTCGATTAACTTGCAGGGAAGAGTCCTCTACAAAATAGGATAACGTCAATGCACACCATGAAGCACTCACCCAACGAATTAGATAACAAATGAAACATAGGCAGCACTAATGTACTTCTATTTGTGTCGTCACTGGAGATTTGCTTGATTGCTGTGAGGTGCGATAGACAAAAAATACGCAGAGGCAGTTCTCCAGTAAACACTTCCGAGAGAACATGTTTCTCTCCTTATCGGTCAGGAATGAGGAGGAAGTAATCTGCAATTCGACTCATTCAAACCGATTTGTTATTGTTGTTAAGTGAGGGCGGTGAGAGGAGGCGTGGATTGATTTCAGAGCAAAAGTTTGGAATGAGGCACTGGCTTTGCTGCTCACACCCTGTCACTAGTGGTACACCTCAACCCTGGTGATGCGTCTCACTTTTGTAACACGTTTAGTGAAATGTTGACATTGCCCTCAATTTTAGCAGAGCTTGGTGTCACAGCTGTGTTATAGGCTGACATACCCTTGCTAGCACTAAGACAATGCTACACAATTTAATTGTGGTTTTTTCGTCAAACTCACTATGAATAGTAACCTTGATTTTTCTGTGTCTGGAAATGACGTAGAGGCTTGAGGGTGACACCAGTACCTGCGACTTAACTGAGCATTGAAGGGTAAATTCACGAGGCGACTTAGGATGTTGCATCTCAAAATCGGCTGAAAATCTTTCCATACTCCCAAATTTATGCATTTTCAAGCGAGACAGCTCTGCCACCTTCTGCTTGTTGAGAGTCCATCTAAAACGCCATAAAACATGGGACATTCTACGCTGCATGCTTTCCACCAGACTTGACCACTCGTCACGTTGGGCAGCTCCCCGGTTCCAATGCGTCACTGAACCGAGATCTGAACCGAGATGGCACTTCGCTCTCTGCTGGTGTATGGTTAACCTTGCACGAAATTGCTAAGCATCAAGATTTTGTAAGAAAAAGCGATTTAAAGCTGTCCTCTGCTAGATCAATTTGGGGTCATAATTCTCATTGGAATAAATGCTTAAAGTGCTACGTTTATAACTCTTTACACTATCAAGGCTAAAATAGACACAAACTTCTCCTACATCCTTTCAGTAGCACTTTGTCGCTTACCTCAAGGTCACATTTTGTCCGTCCAGGCGGGAGACTAGGCCTTCGCAACGAAATTTAATGACCTCCGTTGCATGCGAAGCATTCCATACGGACACACGATGAATGCTCATATTGCGAATGTCTATTGTGATCAAACAGTACTGAAAGGTCGTTGGGATGACATTTGCACTTCACTTGACAGTTATCGTCCAACACTTAATGCAGAGGAGGGAGGGGAAACAAATAACTGGTGCGAGAGTTTAAGATGACAGACTGGCGGATATGTTTGACTGTTTTGTCTTCTTGAGGAACATTACAAGCTAAAGTCTTTCTGGTTTATTTCTAACAAAAGGTGGTTCTCGCATTCATGTCAGTTCGCAACTCGATTTGGGCTGTGCCAAGGGAGCTAGCATCGCAGGCACAGCGCTGTGGACGGGTGTATTTCTTTTTCAAAGTGTCTAGCTCTTTATCACAAAATTGCGCAAGTAAAGGACAATTCAAACCATCTCACTTGTGGTACTCCTTACGCTTTAATCTGAATAAAGTCGGCAAGGGGTCAAACAAGGCTATTTTGGTCTGCATGGTGGAAGTCTCACGCTCCAAATTCCTTCCTCGCCTAAACTATCCATCAGTTTTGAAGCACAAGCAACATAATTTTTAGAAATTTTTTTTGGGTTTACTCAATTTTCAAAATCCCAGGTTGTATTATTTGGGGCAAGGGGATATCAAACATGCAGATCTGCTTAACTTTGCTTTTACAAAGCTTTACCTACAACTGGCAAACAGGCGCGAATTTAATGTCACTGGGTGAAGCTATTTGTGACCTGAACACATGTGGAAGGGAGAGGCTTGATTGTGCGCAGTGTCAGCCGAGTGACTTACTGGGCTTGAAGAAAGCCTTATCTACGCACTTTCTTGCTGTTTTTCGGTTTTGTCGCTCAGATTTTCAGACGCTGTACCGTGGCACTTGTCCTTATGCATGCATTTATGGTCAATCGGACCAAAGCATTGTTTGCATTTTGCGGGAGATTGTTATGGGCCAAACCCAAACACCTCGTACCGGCAATTGCCCACGACTTTTGAAATGCCTCGCCTTCTTTTTCCCTAAAAGCCTTGTCATCATGCTTAGAATTGTTTCTTCCGCTAATCGTCTTTCACGTTCTGCTGTCCACTTTGTTAATTCTTTTTCTTGCAGACTTAATATCTCGCTTCAAAGAAAGGTAGACTTTATAAATGGACCATAAAATGCAGCAGACATAATGTCTCCTCACATCTTACCGTGGAGATGAATTGTGCTGCTGGCCACCGTCTCAAATGGCGTCTTCAGAGGTCCACTTTGTGTAAACTCCTCGCCATTTTTAACTTCACATTTAACGCTGAGAGGTGCCGCAAATTCGTGCTTCATCAGCACTTCCATAATTAGCCGCACCGATTGCCTAAGGGAGGAGAGGGCGAACCACGCATACAACCCTTTTATACCTCAATGTTCAGTGCTCTCCATGAAGCTCACTAACCCTTTGATGGCGTGTGCATTCCTCCTATACTCCATCACCAGCAGATTGAAGGCAGCATGACGAAAACTGGCCACATCACTGACGCACCAATCACCTTCCTCCATCGCCATGCAAGAAGTTCGATTCCTCGAAGAGAGGGCGATTGCTTCACTGTTAAAATTAATTTCCAACAGAGCTGATGGTCGCGATTCGTCGCTGGCGCAGGTGAGGAAGATCGGTTTACCGATTTGCGCAAAGATTTTCTGCTCCTGTTGACAGTGGTGAGTTTGTTGACTTCCACCCCGCGCTATCGCCTCCAATCCGGTTAGAAACTTGCCGACGAAAAGGCCAAATCGTTTAGGCGGTGCTGGAAAAGCCGAAGAAGCGAAAAACGAGGTGGGGAGGTAAGTGGTCCTCGTGTCTAGATCCTGCAGATAGTCGGCCGATGTAAACACACAGATTATTGCAATTTAACCCTGTGGCAATCTTGATAATAATTTTTTTCTCGGAGAAAAAATTGTTTATTAATTTTAAAATCATTGGTGATATAAAAGAAAGTAGAAATCTTGTTTAAATTTATGTGTTTTTAAAAATGTTAGCATCGTCTTTTTCATGCTTGTAGTTTTGCATTTGATTTCAACCTTCGCGTTGGTTTGGAAGTGCGTCCTTTGCCTTAAAATAGGTTAGAAAGTGTTTGAAGGTAATTGTCATCCGCTCTTCCGCGATTAAACGGCAAAACAGGAGTCAATGTATGACCTGCGGTCAAATGCGCCAGTAATGCAGGCACTGGGACGGCTGCCCCAGTAAAAATGTGCTCGGCTTTCACAATGACAATGCGGCGCCGGACAAACCGCCCTACACGACGCCTTCCTCGCGTGCACGCCTCTGATGGATACGAAGAAATCCACTAGATTATCACCAAAGAGTTCTCTCCTCTTTGCATCAAAGTACAAAATCGACAACCGGCAAAGAATGCGGCCAACTCATTTCCCCTTTCAGGTTATAGCACGCAAATCTAATGGTTTGAGGCGAGGAATTGGGTTTAGTTAGCCTTTTCTTCAGCGGTGGTAAGACTTATTGCCCACTGGCCTTCGTTAGGAGTCGGCTTAATTGCAACAAAGCAATTGATAAATATTGTTAAAAAAGGGATATTTACCCTGGAATGGATTAGAAAAGTCGCCAAGAAAATCCGTTTCACGTAATTAAAGACTTCCAAGCCAATTAATCAGTCAAGCAAATATACACTCACGATGTTTCATCTTCAAGGAAGCATGTTTGCAATTCCTTGCCTCTATCTGCAAACAATTCATTGAAATATTCTTTTTGGAGTTGTTTTGGCTACCTTTTTGGCTACAGCCATGCTTGACTTCTACAACTGGTAACATTGTTATTGCGATCTTAAAGTTGTTTACAAATTAAGTTATGGAATACGTAGCAGTTGGCAATGCTGGTGGGTGGTGTTAGTTGCAGAGTATTTGGAAAAAGCATTGAAAACAATCCGCACCGGACTCAGGCATTGCATTCGATTATCTGCAAGGAGCTCCTTCAGCCTACTGACACCTTCGATTGTGCAAAAGAAAAATCAGACATAACATGTGGCGTTCTTACATCCTACAGGTAAAACTTATATCTAGAAAGACTAATTTTAACAAAGTATTCAAAAAGTTCTGCCTAGTGTGGGAGGTTACAGGAATGTCTTCTTAATATTCTGTAATGCAGAGGTGGGATTGAGTCGTCAAAACTAATGCGTACCGAATACAGTCAGTTGGGCCTCCTTGCTGCGTACAATCATCATTGCGCTTTGACCGGTTGTAAGGTAGTTCTGATTCCAATAAGTTCCGATCGCGTTGGCTGACACTGACGGTTCGCTATTTATGATGCGCGCTTGGCAGGCGAAAGCTCCCTCATCTTCCAGTTCCACTTTGTTAATACGCAAGTCATAGATTCCTAAATTTATTTGTTGCAAACGTGAAAATCGGTGGTGGTGATGCAACAAAGTGCACAAGAACCTAGTTTGAAATTCGACTCGATCATCCTCGTTTAGGCTTCCTTCACAATAAACCGATACCATCAAAAGCTGTTTTTTCAACCCTTCCAGATGGCACTTTTGAAGTGGTCTGTACCTTTAAACGTTAAAATCACAGCAGCCTAAGTTATATAAGAAACAATCGACTGCAAATCATGTAAAATAGATGGTGTCTTCAGCTGGAGATACGAGTACAAAGGAAGCCTGACCAGACATGGGTTGATACCTTTTATTAGCAAACAGTCATGCTGCCTAATCATTTTCAAAAGCACTGTTTGCCTTAGGCCTGACTTTCCCAATGAAGGAAAGCAAGGAAAAAACCAAACTACAGCGCATATTTGGCCATTGTCTCGCCCTCCTCTAGACAGCAACCTTCCCACGCATCCAGCTAATTGCATTGTAAGTTGCGAGTTTGTTGGTGCGTCTAACCATTTGCACTAGCGAAGATTCATGAAAGAGCCAAAAGTTGCATTTCAAAAGAGGGCACAGTAAAATTTTTGTCACCTAAGGGGATTATAGCAAGGCTAGGGACTTCTTTTGTTATTGTCACAACGTGTTGATTGGGTGCTTGGTACGCCTCGGGGGCACCGAACAGGTCCGGCCAGTACTGGCTTCAGTTTTTTTTCTAATTTACATTTTACTCACCACAGGAGTGGTTACCCACTACCATCAGCCTGTTCCGATAACTGGCCTCCAAAAGGTCGATTTGGTAGCCAAACCCGTTGATTATCCACTGAACTCGCACTGGCGGAGTGTAGTCCTTCCAGTTGTTGCCGAAAGCATCTTTCCAAAATAGGCGGCAGGACAGTTGAACACTACCTCCGAGCGGTGCCCGAGTGTCCTGTGGATCGGTGACGTAGAGAAATGGCTGGTGGTGGTCCAGTCGGATCGCAACACCGAGTCCTATGCAGATCTCTACTATAAAGTTAATTAGTTTTTTTTAAATTGCAACTCTGTCCAATGACCCAATCAGTATGTCTATGAATCCAAAATGGCGCATCGCCTACGTTAAATCGTTCCAAAGCATGGTAGGTCGTGTCTGGCTCCATCTACTTGCCCTGCATTTTGTTTAGTCTTCACTTTGTCATCTTTTCCAGATTACACGTTTTACCGTTTTTTAATAACTTGGATTAATTAGAGCAGATAAGAGGATGTTCAACTTGAGAACGAACAGTAATGCGAGGCCCCTAGCAGAGCCAAAAAATTAGCGGTGGAGGACATTTGTCTCGACGCGCTGCAAGAAAAGATAGGTCTAACGCGATTTTTCGCCATACGTAATGCAATTCAGGCCGTGATACAAAATATGCCTCTATTTTGGCTCGGTGATAACTAACCTTTGACGGCGGCTCGGAAATGAGTCGAGGAGGCATTCGTGGGTGGCATTTCAATTTCGGTAATGCAAACGCACCATTGAGACACTCCTACTGCTACTGATAATTTTAAAAAATACTTAAAAAATGGCAAGCGATTTGGGAAACGACGGTGACTTTCACCATGCAGTCCGAATCGGCTTTGTGTTCACTTGATGGCCAATTTGTTTTTCCTTTCCTTTAAAATAAAATCAACACCTTCCTGCCAGCCACGTGTAAAGAAAAATATGGAAGAAAACGTCAACTCTTTTGCAACATTGACGTCTCTTTTTTAGACTACTGAAGAGGACAAACTAGGACTGCCCGTCCATTGTCAGACTGCTGATCAAACAGTGTGCGCTGCTCTGTAATTTTGGAGAAAATTCTTTTTCTCCCCCCTATTTTAATCGCATAATTGATATTTTATCCTATCCTTGCAACAAAACTTAATCGAGACATCACCAACATTATTCAAAAGTAGGCCATTTGAGTCACCGAGTCCACTCTCCCACCACCATGAAGGCGTGAACACGAATGCATCAACACGCTCATCTTTGAGCTAAGTGAGCAGCCTAGAGGTCTCTAAAAGGCGAATAAATGCAAAACCAGGTAAAATTAAATACCTGGTGGCACTCATTTTTCCTCTCCAAGAGGCTGGACACACCCCAAGGATGGAAGTTTGGGAGCAGTCGATCAGTAATGCCACAAAGATGTCTTTAAATTACCCGTCACGCTAAAAACTATTTTTGTTAAAAAATGAATCGGCTGAAAGCCAGACAATTACATTTTAACCTCAACTATGGCCGCATTTTGCTGATGAAGGATCCGCCTGCCAATTAGTTGTTGATACGTTCGGTGGTTCGGCCGCGTCAACTCGCCGTGGACTCACCGCTAATTACTCCTTTCCCCACCGCCTGCCCTCTCTCCCCAATTATTTTAATTGTCCGAAACATCTGATCGGAGAAGTCCAAAACCGAACACTTAAATTCTCTTACTGCAGAAAAAACAAGAAATTATGCATTCGCACTGGATCAGATTGTGTTAGAAGAGCAGCTGGAGGCGTAGGACTGTGTAGTTTGGAGAACTTTTTGAAAAGGCGGTTATTCCCATTGGGGTTGCAAATAGGTGCTTGCTTTAAATGCTCATTGCAAACTACCGTCTGGGTCTCCAAGGTCTAAGCCAGTGAATCTCACAGTGATACGTTGTTTGCGCAGTTCCTACGAGTACTTAATGTGCCACATTTGCACTTCCCACGGGCGGTATTCCCTTCAGGTCATGCCAGTGGCCGTCCAGCCCTTCAGTACGTCGGCAGTGCATAGTCTGCTCAAGTACCTTGCCTTCCTTCGTGTTCAACGAAGTCTTGAAGCCATGCTTTCAAGTTTACGTGGTGCGCCAAATGTCCAGTCAACCAAAAAATTCCACTGCGTCTACTACAATTGAAATTTCGTTTTTCTTGCCCAACATTGCAGTAACTTTTATCCACCGATTCACTTGTGAATGAGTAAACCAGGCAACTCCTCTACGCCAGTGGACAGCATCATTTTTCTCTGCTTAGTACTGTACCAAAGATGTGGGTCGAAGGTTTGTAAAAAGGCTTAACCCACGAGGATTATATTTGAACTAGAGCGACAGTTTAAATACCCTGTGGCATTGAAGCATTTAACCTGGTGAAGTACTTAAGCTTCAGTGGTCGGATGGTGCTACAATAGACCGACTTCAGGCACTCGAGTAATTTTCGGAGCCTATTTTAAGCAGGGGCTTAAGTCGTGGCCTATTTATCATTGCGATAAGATCCTTCACCTGGCCAGTTGGACGAATGATATGTCGGTATGCAGATTCTGTGAGACGCAGTCAAAACCAGCTCCTTACCTTCCTGAAATAGCAAATCAAGCAAAGCCCGAAGTTAGCCTCTGCGACTTTTACAACTGGAAGTTGAGTAAATTATTCTACTCCGTTTTTTGAAAGGCCTACTGCCCTCATCGTATTTTACACCCGCACCTCGTCATTAAGTCGCCAAATCCTTGTTATTCCTAGTACGCTCTTTTTACATAGTCAAAAGTTGATTCCCTTGTGCTAAACTGCTGTCAAGGTAATTGTAAAGTTAAGTGTTTGCTGGAAGCACTTTATCATTTCCTACTACTCGTCATTTTTTGATTTTGAAGGGAATGGATGAAATCAAAAAAGTGTGAAAAAAATTGGATGCTGAATAAAGGCTTTCGCTTGGTGGACAAGCAAAGCCAATGTGGAGAAAAGCCATTTCACTGTAGTGTGGTATATCGTTAAGAGAAAAAGTGAAAATTGTGAGGCCCCCGAATAAAATAAAGAACATTTTATTATAAAGTGGCTAGCTTTCAGTTCACATCCAAAACCCCAAAATTACTCTTGGTAACAAAATCGCTCTAATTTCCAACTGAAAATATCTATTTGGCTATAAAACCTTGTGTCAAATTAGAACGAAAGTTCCTTAAATGTGTCTGAGTAGTGGGAGGTATTAAAATCTAGCCCAAAGCCTACCACATGACCCCAGTTTTTGGATTCAGTGAAAACCATCTTCATCACATTCAAAGCATTTTAAATTCTTCTAACTGGTTTCTCTTTAAATTAAGAGCCTTGGGTACCTCTGAAAAAGTTATTTTCAAAGATGTGATCGTCTTGGCTTTGCAAACACTTGAGGCTCCGCCACAGTCCAGTCCGCTGGGCGACGCGGACCCCGAACCACGCCGGTAGACGCCGTCCCGCCTCCCCCTTCCGTCGGCAACACATAATCAGCCCAAGTATTACGGCTTCTCGCCTTGGCCACACCTACTTTTATTATTCGTGGGCAAACAAAACTATTTATTAGTTTTATTCATGGCCAAGTGTAATGCGATTTACCACAAAATATGCCCAATTAAAGAAATGCAATTAAATTTGTTTATTTTTACCAAGCGGAAGGAAGATGTCACCTTGTGCTCAGTCGGTGACGTTTCTTAATCCCCGACGGAATTAAAATACACTTCCCCAGATTAAAACAGTGATACTTTGCTAGGATAATGTTTTAAATTCCAATAAGTCCACTCCGATTTGACAATCCTCAAACAGGCATGACTTCGCGGCCAGAAGGTGGGAGGACTCACGACACAATTAAACCACCATTTTTAACGAAAACGCAATGTCTTTCCAAGCATGTCCCCATTTCATTGGCGCTACTTGAAATGAAGCATCCTGGTCTTCACTTGTTTGCATTATTTAACAACGGCAGTGAAGATGGAGAAGACGCTTTTTTTCCTTACTGTTCATTAGTGGGTGAGGGAGCTCACAACTCGGAGGAGAAGCAGCTGTGCCCCTTGGCACTTGCTTAGGACAGCCCCAGTGATTGTGGTGTTTGGCCGGGTGTTTACACACCCTGGCCGGCTGTGACAACCTGTCAGGTTACAAAGAGGTGAACTGTGAGCACAATTAGGCCTGCATTACTAATTCATGGAAATGGGGAGAAGTGGTTATAGGGCTTTGCACAGGAAGAAGACCTCCACTACATCAAAGAAAACATTGCACATTTTGAAATGCTTCAGCTCTACTCAATGCCACCTTCCTAAAATTCTGTCTTCGGAAGACGTGGGACGTATATTTCATTTCTTACTCAAAATTTGTGCGTTTTTAATGCTACCATGAGTCTAATAAAAGATGCAAAATTTAATATTTTTACAACTAATTTAGAATGGTGCGTTCTTCTGTAACGCAGGAAAGAGGGAGGCCAAGGGGCCCCTCACTCCTCTCACCCCTTCCCTTGCCTTGTCTACCATTTCCTCCAGTATCAGGGCACTATGCAGTGACTAAGGTTGGTGTAAAAAGGCGATGGCGACCGCATCAGTCGGCTCATGAGCGGTGCCGGGAAAAATTAATGCAGCTCCGCTGTCTCGATCTGTCTTGCCATCCGAGGCCGAGGGAAAAAGTGGAACAAAAAAATAAGCAACACATTTTAAAACCACCACAGACCAGTTCTAATTTGGAGGACAGGGGAAGTCAATGTCAGCTGCAAGACTCCCTGTTTGGGATATTTTACTAAAAAATTAACCTCCATTACTCTATAACTAACAGCGAGGGTAGCTGTAGCCTTTCTAATGCATTTCCATTGGCGCTGAACCTAAGTATTAATTTTAAAATGTTCTTTGGACCTAACAGAAAGGCTCTACCGGGATTACATGAATTAAACCAATCGTCATAATTTATTATTCACCTTTTAAATGCAAATAAGACCTAAACGCGGTAATGTCTTAAAAAGCATAGACTTGGACCGCAAAAAAGGGCCATAAATAAATGACTGGCACTTACACAGGACGAAGGTGAGCCTCACCGCAGGACCCATGTATTATTTTTGAGGATAATTATTACATCTGAGTTTGTGCCGGTTCGCATTTTCATTTAGTTAAGCTCGCATCCCATTCGTCCATTCGTGGGGCATGCCAACTGACCAGTAGAAAGGCTCTGGGAGATCCGGTGATTGCCAAACTGATGCTATTCTCATATCCCTAACTTCACTTGAGGTATCAGAAGTGTGTTTTGTAACTACCTATGGCAATTATATTTTTTTCAGATATGACTCAGTCAAGTTGCCTTGTGGTTTTAAACGGCCTTGTGAAGAGGTGAGCACCCACCGTCCTCTATTTTTATCAGCCATGGCAGCATATTGACGCTATTGGACAGAGTAAATTGATGGAGTTGCCCTGCCTGGAAGGATCTTTCGGTCCATTTTAATTCAAGAGTTTTCAAATTTAGGCGGACACACACTGACATGCTGACACACTGGAACACTTGCCTGCTTTTGTCAACCACTTACTAGGCTATCTTTTGGTTATTAGTATATACCCTTACGCAAGAACCAACTTTATTGCACTTAAAATCATCTGCGATTTGCCCATGGTTTTATGCACCTACAAAGTACCCCTTGGCGGCATGCTTCAGTGGACTAGTGAAATCAGAACTTTTTGCACTCGTTCGTAAACTTTTCTAGAAAAAAATGCAGCATGTTTGTTGTCCGCTTGACTCTAGGTTTCGGTTGCGAGACTCGGTTGGTCAAAATTGCCTTCGTTGGTTGAGCCGGCCTCTGAGCGATACCAGGATCCCCAGGCCAAAGGCAAACCCGATCGTGCGGAACCTTCACTCCGAAATTCTACTACTGGAAGAAGCAGATGTGCTACGAATGGGAGAATCAATAATAACCCTAAACTGAAGGACTGAGAATGACGTCCACCTTCGGTAGCTGTCTTAGTCCCGTGTCCCACAAAATAAAGCTATTAACAATGGAAGCGGCACTAGCCACTAAACCACCTGGAAAAAAATTTTGCTTATTTTGTGTACAATAAGCGTATAAAGATGTTGACAATGTAAACAGACGCGAGGTCTTATCTCCACAGCGCTACTTTGAACTCCATACTTCATTTCATGACTTCACCTTTGGGTCGGTGTTACAGCGACAAGCTATAGACATGAGTGATAGCCAGCACAATTTCCCGTCTCTGAACCCGTATTCTGAACCAAACAACAATCACGGTTTATCAATTTTGCCAAGGAGAATCAATGACATTGCAGTCAAGTATCTCGGCAGTTTCACAGAAGCTTGATGACTGATGAGATTGGCTCGAGGATGGTAGCTCATGTGGGAGATTGACGAGGAGGAGTGCCTACGACGGCGCTAAAAGAAGGAGAGGTGCCACGTAGCACTCTGTAGTTTGTGCAACTCTCAGTTTAGGTTACAGAACTCGATCAGCCATTTTGTCTTCGCCAAGTGGACTGCATATGTAGCCCCAAGCCCTTCTGTCTGTTGGATATATCCATTCTGCTCGAGTGTTAAGCCTTCTTTTGTTTTCAAACGAGTCTCAAGAACCACAATACATGCATACAATTTCGGCTTAAGAACTGAGATAGAAAGCGCAATAGTTGACACTAATGATCATGAACCACCTATTTTAATAAAATTAGAAAGCTATTAAAAGCATCAACTTGCCAAACTGCGATTCCTTTAATAGTTATGCGTCAGATCTACCTCAATCGACCAACATAGTAATTAGATGCCTTATGTTGGGCGGTTGGTGTTTGATAATGTTTGAGATGACAGACCTGTGTATTAACAGCCAAAATGTGTGCCAAGAAACATTCATTTTTTTCATTGCCGAATAGTTATACACAATTCTTAACCCTAGTGAGCAAATACAAAGGATTTTTAAAAAAACCAAATTAATCACACTATATCTGAGAGATCACAAAACCTTATTTAATTCAGTTCTACTCAGAGGCTCCTCCTTTCTAATCGCACCAGTCGACCTGGCCTCCAGGCCACTACAATTTTACAGCTCCACAATCCTTCATTGAAGAAAAGAAATGGTATAAGGCTTGAAAACTAAGTATGTATTCGGCACCAACAGGACTTGACAGGGACCCAACTTAACTCTATACCAGTATCAATACATTAAATCCAAATATGCGTCAGCAACGATGTCTTTAACCCGGGTAACGTGTTCTTTCGCCTTCAGAAGAACATAATAAGGGATAGCTAATGCGATTATGCGTCGAGGATTGCAAGTTATGGATTTTAAATTTTAATAATCGATTATTTTAATAAGTTTCTCTAAATGGCATGTCAAATTCGGGCATTACATTCTGACACTGTGTAGTTGCTACTATCGAATTCCCATTAAAAGATTCTTTAGTGATTGATATCTTCTTGAGCATCATAACCGCAAAGGAAAGAGTTTTAGTCTTTTGCACAAATCGTGTAACAATGTTATGTTATCATGTGATTGGGATATTCCTAAGTAAGGATAGATACATATTGCGACCGTGTAATTAACTCGCCTAAGCGTTGCTTTCGGTTGTTTTTTTATTTTTTGATCTGCATTTGTTTGTCCTAATCAGATAAATTAGCACCGTAGTTGATATTCCGTGGCGATTTGCCCGCATGTCGTCCGGCACCTTACGTAATTTCTTCTCGTTTTATGTTTTATTCGGTCCCTTTCACAACTGTTGACTCCTTTACACCTTATCTTGCACGTAACTTGTTTTCTCGCGCTCTTATGTGCCTTATGTATGCGAAATAAGCGATCTTAGTTTATTTATCGCTCTATGCAACTCTACCATCTTTCGGAGAGTGACTTATCTATGCTATAGAAACCTACCCGTCTAGTATTTGGTAACATTGACATTGGAGGCTTTTTATACAGTTGATTTTTACGATTTATCTGTTTACTGTTGCCAAAATTGTAGATCTTTTTGGGTGTTCTTGCCCTCCTACGGCGAAAATGTGTGACACAGAAAAGCATTCTGAGATCAAAAGTGGCCAATTTATGATTAGCAAGCTGGATGATTCTGGTAGTGAGAAGGGTGACTCAGAATCACATGAGGAACTTGAATCTTCCCCTCCTGATCGGAATTCTGGTATTCCTGCTTTTGAGACGCTTCAGTCGCTTTTCAAGAGCCTCTCTCTTGCCTACGTGGAGACTGTTACCAGTCCTAGGTGGAGTCATTTTAGAGGTGCTGGCTTTGCTTTGAAGCAAAAAGTTCGCTTGAATAATATCATATGGCGCGAATATCACATGCAATGTAAGTTCTCATTTTAGGGCCTAATCAAGTTTTCCTTAGATGTCAAGCTGCGGCTCCCGGTTATTGTTAAATTTCAAGTGCCCTCTCCGCAGTCCTCGGGCATAAAAGTCCGCTCTCCGGTTATGGAAGGGAAGCTATGGGACCGGCACTGCACCAAACTTTCCAACGAATACCGTCGCTGGCGCACTTACTACATTAACCATCTTCGCAAAAAACTCATCAGTACTAGCCGCTCGGACAAACGCCACTTAGATTTCGAACTACCGGTGGACTTTCCCTCGAAGATTCAATACCTCGACGACAAGGACATTTTCAACGATGTATCAAACCTTTCTGGTGTCGGCAGTCCTCGCTTCATCGATGAACTAATGAAGGACTTCGATGGAAGTCTGGACTTCTTCCTCGACCAGCCCTTTCCTGATCCCCGCGATGTGTCCATGCTTGGCAACTCGGATATCATGCAGCCGGCCCTGACTCAGCTGCAACCCAATTCTGAGAACTACCGTAGCGACCTCATTGCGGGCCTCCTTCAACAACCAACCATGCCTACCATCATGGAAGATGAATATGGGAACACCAGCAACTATGAGTCGCCCACCCATGCTCCTCAGAATCGCTTCTCCTTTCGGCAATCAAATCAGCCCAAGATTACTTCCAGCCCAACCTTTCGCGCCTACTCTCCTCCCCAACCCTCAGTACCTTGTGGACCTGAGCAGTGCTACGCTCCTCCTACCAATAAACAGTTTTCACCACTACAACAACCTCCATCGTCAGCGGCTTTTACTTCCAAGTCTCTCCGATTTGTGGACCGTCGGGAAGAAGCTTGCACTGCGGGTAAATCGAGGAATAACCTGACTTTACTGAATGCACTGCTACAGAAACCAGCGCAAGGAGTACGAGAGCGACATCACTCGAACTCCTCCGCCTCTTCGCCTGAGGTAGCGGCGACTGCGACAACAAACTCGGTGCAATTCAAACGGCAGGTCAGTATGTCACCTGCCAATACTCTCATTGTTGATCTCTCCAAGGAACAAATGGCTTCATCATCCCCGGGAATGTACTTGGATAGGAGCTTAACCGGATTTTCAGACGCTGCCCATGTGAGTCCGTATTCCCTCTTCAGCCAAAAACCTTTTCACATGATCCAAGGACCATCTTAGATTTCTATCATCTTATTCACCATTTCTTTAGTAATTTATGGGTTCAAGTCAGAACTACTTTAAAAGCGCATTTTTGAGTAGTTTGATGTAGCTTGCGTGCGTCTACCGGCAAGGTAGTTCTCAAGTCTATCGTATTTTTCCTTATTAAAATTAATTTGCCAATTTTAACGCCAAGAGTCGTTTTGTTCCTTGAAGTTTATCTTTAGCCACCCTGAGATCAGATTTAGTCGCGACACTCTCACCCCAACTGTCGAGTCCAAATAATCCTTTCTTCTCCTTCTTGCTCGATATTTGAATGTTTTCTTCATTGTCTAGGTTTTTAGTTCACGCGAAGCCTTTTGTAAAAGTAGTTGTGCTAGAATTCAGCCTAAATTTACGTGCTTTCTTTCTGAGGCGGTCATATTGTGATTTCCATTTGGTAGCTGGTTGGAGGATATGGATACTTTTTTCTGGTGCTCAGAGGTTCGCTTTCTTACAAATTCCTTTTTTTGTAAAGATTGGATTCATTTCTCTATTTTTTCGTCTTTCGCCACAATGGGAATCACATTTTATTCTCACGTCAGGGAAAAGTACTGGGATCTTTTGATTGCCAATCCTTGCCTTTTGAATAATTAAATGCTTTTAGATTGCCTTGTGGCGCTGACTTCTACCTTTCATCTTCCATGAGAGCCTTTTAGTGGGGCCAACCAGACTAATTTCTCTGAACTAATCGCTGATGAGCGCTGTTTTTCCACAATCCAAATGTAACTTTCCTGCTTCCACATCAAGAATTAGATTGTTCTTCTCAGACCCAACTAAAAATAAGCAAACTTAGTCGATCTGTTTTTCTAAAAAGGTATTCCGTACAGTCTTGGGAAGGAAAGGTTCACTTGAAACGTTGGCCGCTTTTACGATTCATCTGTTTGGACTCGGCTTCAAAAGTCTCACTGTCTATCAAATGTCAAAAAAATTTTAAAGCTTACAGCAAATTTATCCAATCATAGGTTTTGAAATCGGGTAACGTATTCCACAGAGTGAACTTGTCATCAACTAATGTCTAACTGACAAGGTTAAAAGTTACAGGGTCTCTCGGATATGGGAATAATTGAAGGTGGCACCTGGGGACGATTGATATGCATCACAATCGAGAAGGTAAAAATAAAGTTGCTTAAAGCCCCCTTGTGCTGGATTGAGAGAAATCATTTAGTATGGGCCGCGTACTTTTACCAAAAAGGGTGTCCTAGACTAGTAACTACTTTTGTTTCGAGAATATCCCTGTTGGGCAGGAAACTGTCTTCAGTAATGCAAATAGAAGAAATAAATAGGAAAGGTTGAAGGCAATTTTTCTTTTAAAAGTTTCCATCAAATTCGTTTAGGTGGAACTGTCCTTTTGATCATTAGATATTAAGTAACCTTTGCCAGGTATCGCAACTAAGGTGATGAGAAGGGTGGTGTCACCGTCAGGTGATCGGTTAGCCAGTCATTGTCATAGAAATCCAACTGTCACTTTGTTTCTTGCGCTCTTGTGGGCGTTTATGTGCAAACTGCTGTCTTGTAGCTGTGGTTTAAAATTAAAAACTGCAACTTGCTGATGATGGGTATGGCGAATGATCAGGCAGGCGAAGGTGTCTACTAGCAATTTCCAAAAACATTCCTCTTTTTGTAAGCTGCTTAAACCAGTGGATCTATTTTCATATCTGCTTCTTGAGTAGTTAAGACGCAGTTTAGTGTTTCTTTCCCCAAAACATCTGCTATTCAGTATCTTTCGCAGTCTCCATAACTTGTGTGAAAACCAGGATGCCTTGAACAATTCGGACATCTACTGAATCAAATGTTTTGAATCTGACAGGGGCCTTTTCCCTACAAATTCAGACTCCAAGCTCTAGTACCTGATAAATTCCTAGAAGCAAATTTATTTTCGCCTGATCTGTTAGATCTCTGATTCTTGCATTTCAAACCCTTGTTCCGCGACTGGCCTATTTGAATCACATCGCACCGATTGTTTCAGCCTCATTGTCCATGACCTTCACTATTTCCTTCAATCATGCTTTCCAAATACCCCCTTAGTATATTTAACCGTGCCAAAAGTGCATTGAAGCTAGGTGTGTTTGTAAGTGCTGTATACGTCTGTCTGTTTTTCTCCGTAGTCCAACTTCTCCACTGGATGAAAGTCGCCTATCGTGGTGCTGCTGAAGGGCGTAGATATCAGTCTTATAAACAAATCCGTATGTGTGTTCTTAAAATGTTGCTTATTCGAAGTCCATTAACATGAAATATCTCTGTGGTCATTGGAGGTTTCAAGCCCTGCAGAGGGCGTAGAGTCCTTTTTCCTGGCTGTCTGCGTCATACAATAGCCAAACAGATCGGCTTTCTAATCCTGCGACTTGGAGAAGTTTACAGAAGTTGAATTCCTTTTCCTGCCAAGAACCTAAGTGAAATTGTGCTTTTTTTTGCAAGGTCAACACCACTTTCAATGTTCTCCTTTACTGTTTACTCTCGACACAGTCCGCTCCATGGAAAATTAGTATGGTAGATTCAGTTTTGTCTTACTGTTTTCGGCCCAATCATCCGTTTGGGTTGGCTTGACAAAACATGAAATAGACAAGAAAATTTCACTTTCTTAATCCTAACAAACTTTCAGCGACAAGCTGAACAGGTGAATGTTTAAATGATAGCTCTTAACTTCATTACAATTTCCTTTCGAGCTTAATAAAAATTGAGGTGCATTTTGGCTGATTTGGGAGCTCATCTTTCAAGTTCACTGGTGTTTTATTTTCCCATATTTATTATGTTGTGAGCAATCTAGTAGCCGAGGTGCGAAAGATTGGTGTTTGGTGACAAGGATTTCTCGAATCGGTCCTATTCTTGATAGCTTTTCGGGTCGACATCTTGATAAAGGTTTATTTAATTCGTTAAAGTTACCTAGTCCTCCAGATGCCATCACGCGAGGGTATGCACAATTCTGTGCTGCATTTACAATTGTTTCACCGGCTTTTGTGTGTGTGTGTGTGTGTGTGTGTGTGTGTGTGTGTGTGTGTGTGTGTGTGTGTGTGTGTGTATGGAGGGGACTGGGAGCCACACCCTAAGGTATTTAGGTGAAAAAACATTTGACTAGCTTGCACAAAGATGCACTTAACACTCGTGGTTAATGCTAAAGAGCAGGCAGGCTGTGTTCCATCTGGTGTGGTGCAGTCTGATGCTGCACCATGCGTACATGAGCAAGTGTCAATTGGTGCAGCCAAAAGGACTAATCTGCAACGGAACACACACTGGGTATCTTTCGCCCAACTCCCAACATCAGGACCGCAATTTAAGCCTCATTTATATAAAGAACCAATTGCCGCGAGGAGAAGGGTTAAGTTGAACGAAAGCGTTACTTGTATATTAGGGCCTTGAGGACGGTTTGTTTTACATACACTGTCAATTTCCTTGCGAAACTGTACTTTCTACTTTATCTTGAGGATTTTAGGACGTCTCTGTAACCTGGTAGACGTGCGCTCTGAGATTTTGTGTAAATACTAGTGATTAAAACCAAAAGCTACCTTTGGTAGCTTATTTCCCATCGTTCGTGGTTAAAGTAATCATTGTAAAGGAAAAGCAAAACAGTCAAAGCGAGGATTAGAAATAGCTATTACAAAAGCGATATGCCGCATGTAACGTGAATTTGTAGGTTCCTCAGAATTTGTACGTTGATTCTGGTGATGATGCATCACTTTCGGGAGGCCTCCCTCTTCCCTGATCGCGAAGAATTGCATGCAGTCATTGACTGCAACAACTTGCGATTCGCAAACTAAGAAGTTTCACAATGTTTAGAATCTGCAGTGAAAGGGGAAGTTGCGGAGACTATCAAACATGTGCCTCCCACACAAATGACATGCACCAACAACTGTTAGCAAACTTTAAAGGCCGTCTATTTGCTCTTCATGAGTGCTGTCATGAAGCTATTTGCTGATTAACTTGTGGTGTGTGATCGTCTTTATCGTCCAAATTTCCTCAAGCGATCCAACATATCGTTGTGCTTGCACGTGTATATACGTTTGATAGAGTGCAGACGGAAAAGTTCAAGAGGAGTGTCTTGCTGATAGTCAAGGAATAATTACGGCTGAGATATTATTTCGGCTTGGTACAACACAACACAACTTGAGCATGTGAAAGGGCTTTTTCATTTGAGAAATGGACGGAACCAGTCAACTGTGAGAAGGAAAGCCTTATTCTTACAAAGCAACGCAGACCGTCCTGCTGCATACCCCAAAACTGGTCTGTGAGAAGACTTGCACTTCAGCCATGAGTTTGGATAGATGAAGAGAGAGAGGTACCGCTTCATCCTCATCACCTATGCTCAGTCGATGATCTTCCTTCAGGTTTCAAACAAAACTATCAGCTTTTTGGGGAAGTGAAAGTGATTAGGGCCAGATTTTTGGTCTCTAGAGGCAAAAATTTTTATGACTCTAATTGGCTGCAAGCTTCTGTCCTGTTGTGGAAAGGGCTGTGTCTTCTAATGTTGATTACTTCAATCAAACCTATTCGCTCACTCAATATTCTTGCTTTTACACCTTCTCATACCACCTAGTAGATGTAGCTAGACTGTGGTGGGAACTTTATTCGTTAAAATGGCTCTTCAAAGCGTGCTGGTGACGAAAGCGATTGACCCCCAAGAATGTTGAAGTTAGTAAGCTGTCATTGGTAGAAGCGCCGCCTGTGCAGGTAGCCAATAAATGATCTCTCAGGCTATGAAGCTCTGGATGTGATTCAAAAGCATTCATAGCGGTTTACTTTGTTTGCGAAATATTTTATTTGCTTCTCTGAGGCGGGGATGGGATGGCTGATGCTATCGTGACGGATATTTTCTCCACAAATTTGTGTGTAGCCTGCTATTTGTTAGAGGTGAACTGGAGGATCACGCTATGCCTAAATATCAACTGCACAATTTAACTCTGAAGCCATTTAGAGATTGTAATAAATTGTTTTTCCACTGTCATAGTTTCGATCTAGTTAGAATGCATCTGTGACTACCGTTGGAACAGATTGACTTTGAATAGAGGAAAAGTAGGGAGGAATGTTTTTATCACACCCGGAAAATGTCAGTCACGAACATTGCATTTACCATTCACTAGTGAATCTACTTGCGTTAGCAAAAGGTGTTAGAATGTGAACGAGTCGGGTATGAGGAGTGCTTTATCATTCTCAGGTGATTAGCAATGATGGCTGAGGCGGCTCACAAGGCTGTGGTTGATTTTGAGAAATTATTTTTTTTGCCTTCTGCTCGATCGTGCAAAGTTTATTGTTTTCACTTTTTCACCACGCAAACGAGGTGGTAGTCTGTATGCACATCCATTTAGAAAGGCCTCACGTTGGATAAAACAGCATGTCTTGTTTTTTTTCTGAGGCCAAAATCAACTGCCTGTGACGGCTGGCTGACCGAACAGTTGACTGTGATAATTCTCGTGCTAGCAGGTGGCTTGATACCTCCGGCAGAGGTCACCCAACAAACCCTAAGCACAAAGCGTAACGCCACTGTGAATTTGCGACAATAAGTCTTGCTTTCGCCATCAGCATCGGTTGCTGCGGCTTCGTCTTTGTGCTTGTTTCCTTTTGAATCAAAGTTCTTCACACGTGATGACGCTAATGCTGAAGTGGCGCTGTCTTTTGTCATCTCCTTTTTAGTGCGTACTGAGTGACCGCTTTAGTTCATGTGTTTCATGGAGGTGTTGGGGTCTTTAATCGCGTGGTTTAGATCTCATGGACTACTTCTCCCTATGGAATGTGCGGAGCTGTGCTGTACTTTGAGGTTGAAACAAGTTTCTTCAATAACTTTGACTCTGAACATCACATATTTCATTCTAATGGGGATTTGATATCTTTTGTTCTCATTATGCGTGTGCGATTGGTAAATAGAGTCTGTTTTTGAAGAAGACAATTAATAGGCTAAGTGTATGTGGTTTGCCAATAATCCCTAACTCCTTTTTACTGTTCCACTGTTTCAATTTATTCGCTTCTTCTATGATGTTTAATGTGACCCAAACTGCGAATAATTAGTTGTCTTAGAAAGAGCAAGATTTATTCAAGTCAGGCATATTATCAGACTAGCACTGATTACGGTACTATAAATAAATTACAGCCTTGGTTATTTCAAGATTAATGTCGTTAGCCTTAATCCTGTCCCACAAGTACACCGCGACACAATAGGTCTGGTAGCTGGGTTTGTTTGTGTGTCAGTGACTTCTCGTAAATGAATGCCATCACCTGTATAAACAAAGAAAGGCAGGGCACGCATTCACACCCATTATTGCTACAGCGTTTGCTTAAGCCTGCGGATCATTGGTATGCAATTCTGTGTTTCCTTCTCCCTCTGTAGCCGACGGAGGCCGTCTGCGACACTTTTCAGCAAAGCCGCCTTTCCAGTCTCAATGAGTCGCCGGTCTACAGCTACCAATCGCCTAGGATTGGTAGGTCTTTCATCATCGTAATTATTACCTCATCTAATCATTCTCCAATTGCGACTTTGGATCTAAGTATTTTTTGTCTTGTGAATTCACATCGGTTCAACTAGCATCCTCCTCGAGCTGCTGTGGCTAGATACTAAAGGTAACTTGAAAGTAGTACCTTTTCACTCCATTGCCATACCCCATAGTAACGTGACATAGGTATTACTCTAAACAATCTTCCTACTGCCTGCCTATTTTCGGAATTTCTGGATGTTTTAATGCTGACTGTATGCATGTTTTTCTATGAATTACGGCTCTGCCGTTCCTCGACTTTATTGGAACGATTGTGAGACGTGATTTTGTAAATGACTTACAGTAATATATGTCAAGTTGATAGCAGTTGGCTGTTTCATCCTTATGTCTGATTATTCTATCCGAAAATCGCTTATTGGCCCCGTACTTTTACCAGAATGTCGGTAAGAAATGTCGCAATTTCCTATAACTCGATTATCCACTAGCCTTGTGCATGTGTAAAGCTCCAACTTTCTTACCTGAGCTTGAAGTTGTTACACATGTGACTTTTGGCCTCTGTTCCTCATCAATTTGTAATAATGACCTGCATCAGATCGTCGTCGTTAAGTTGAAAGAAACGAGGCAGATATTGCGTGTTTGTGGTTTGGGAAGAATTTCATTTGTTGTTAGTGAATCATTCTTGCGACAGGCCCTGCCGGCGATCATGTTTAAATCCCCTGTGATCGGGAACAGTTCAGGCAAGATCGAATCGCTGATAATGTAATTTGTCATGCATTGTCCAGAGTCTGTCCTGAGGTCGCAAGAAGCCCCGAAGGTCACGAATTTGATGGTCGTGTAGTCAAATGCAGAGTTGAACCAACCATCGAGTCGTTGCCTCCAGTTTTTTTTTCCTTAGACTTGGTTTCGCATATCCGAGTTTTAAAGCAGGTAGAGGTGGGTTCATTGGAATTGAAATCAATTTTGCCTCCATTTCTTGCTGATTGATTGGTACAAATTCACTTTTAGTGTGTTTTGGTGATCTACGTTTGAAAGAAGGAAAGGTTTTCCCTGAACTCTTACCAAGGGTCATCAGGCAAAACTGCATGTTTTTCATGAAACAAAGTGACCAAGTCCGTACTTCTACCCACCTCTGCTGTTAAGTTACGCAGCTGTTTTTCGGATCAAATTAAATTTTCGCCAGCTAAGTTTGCATGCGTAATATGTCAGTTTTACGTTAATACCAAAAAATAGGATTTAGAGATTGACAAAGCCACAGGGATTGAGATTTGATTTGATTTTAATAATGTTTCCTCGAAAAAGCAGTGATAATTTTGAAAGCACTACTTAATGTCCTCGCTTTTCGTTTACACAGGTTACCAGAACCATATTTTTCACTGTTGATCGCTTTCCAAGGAGCTGTAATGTGGAAACTGTTGTCAATACGTCCTTCCACTTCGGGCCTCATACCATTTGTAATTTGCGATGCCTTCTCGACGTCAGGGTTTGTTGTTTAGCTGTGATTACTTCGACCAGTGTCGGTATTTGTAGCGCACGATCTACTCATTGTCCATCTATTCACCCGCCTATCCCCATAGATGTGTTGGACTTTATTTGGAAGCACCACAAACCTAGTATGAATTGCACTTTGCTTTACCCACCTCCCTGTTCCCTTGATCAATCCTGACTCAGTCCACTGTCACTGTTGCTTAGGCATGGAGACTTTTTCTTTGTAGAAAGTGCTGAATAATCTATTTAGGCGTAAGCTGTCCTTTTTCCCAGTAAGCTCACGAAATCTATTCGCTCTTTTAACTCCTCTTCTAGGAGAATGTTTGGTTCTTCACTCCGGCATTAATTCCCTTACAGTTGTGCCTTCTGGCGTACTTTTTTATTGCACTATAGAATATCTTTTGAATGATTTCTGTATTCGGGAAAGTCTTTTTCGCCATGGAGCTGGTTCACTTTCCTACCATCTAGAAATGTGCTAACTCAGGGTTTTAGAACTTTCCTTTTTCAGCTCTTACCTCAATCTTACAACAGTACTAACTTATCAACCCTTGTGCAATCGTCAAGCCAAATCCATTCTATTGCGCTGAAGACCACCCTTTCCCACTCTCGTACTGCATTCACCGGATTTTCCCTCTCCCTCCCCTTGTCTATCCATCTATATTTAAGCTCTTCTGCAAATTCTCCCTCTCTTTACTGAATTTATTCCTTTACCTTTCCGGCTGCATATTTATTAAAATACAACATATCTGCAAATTTAATGTTCCCCCATCTATTTAAAATTCAGTTTTTTTGTCCATGAGATACCTGTCATCACAGTAGCGCATGGGACGCAGACTTTTCCATCACCCCTCAGCATTTACCCGCAGTTTTCACTTGCCTGATTCGTAACCTTGGTGTTTTCCATATCTAAACTAACTTCATTTCTTCGTTTTGGAAACCTTGCATATTTTTATTAGGACATGTCCCTATATTGCGGTTTTACTTAGTGTTACTGTCGCTTCTTCTGAGGTATTTTCGGTGGTGATCAATTTGACCTATTAATTAGGTAAAGCGCTTTTTAAAATTGAATTTTATCCTGCCTGTTGTAGTGCATAACCGATTCTCCAGTGTCGAACGTATGCCTCCTTCCATCCTGCCCGCTCCGCCGCCGCCACCTCCTCCTTCGGCTGCAGCCGCCACCCCTCAAGCGGCACGAGTTCTTACTCCCTATACTACTCCTCGTAGCGCTGATTCACAGAAGCTCATCTCTCACTACCGCCGAAGTCGCAGCCAATACCATCCAAACCCACCGCCCTACCGTCGTCCCTTGCCACCCCCTACCGAGTCCTCGAAGCTCTGTGGAGGGGGCATTTGTTCAGCTCCTGAGCTCTACACTATCTGTCCCCTTCCTCTGAGTGTTAGTGAGTCTTCGGAATTTGGAGATGACGGTGTGTCCGTCTTGAAACCTCCTTCAGCAGCCACTATCCTGGGAACTTCGGAAGTTCTGAAGAGTCCTGAAGAGCAGGACGAGGTGTTGATCGACGAGGGAAACGAGAATGATGACACTGACTTCGACAGCTATGTTATAGCTGGTACTGAAGGGGAAGAGGGTGGTGTTGGCGATGAAGACGATGATGAGGACATCAAATCCGCATTCTTGGTTACTCCTCATCAATCATCGTGTGTGGAACAAGTGGAGGCTTCCAGCACTGCGAGCTTTCATTCCTCGAGCACAGAGCAACGCAGGCGACTGAGCATGCAGTCGAGCTTGAAACTGCTGCAGGAACTTGTCCTCCAGAATCAAAAGAAAATGGGAAGAGAGAGGAAGGTAGTCAGTGGTAACCAACAGCATAATCACCACTTTCACCATCAAAAGACCTCGAAAGCGGCGGTTTTGAGGGATGGTGCGGAGTTAATTCGGTCTCAGAGGGCAATTCGTGATGAGCTGGATGCGGAGATTAGTCGTCTTAGGGCTGAGCTGGACAGTCTACAGGAGTCAGTTAAGTAAGTTAAGGACAATTAAGAATGTCTAGCATCTAATACCTCAATAGAAAGATTGTAGGTGGTCTGAGTGTGCCATGGGAGCTGTGCAGAACATGGATGAAAGTTGGCAGATTTTCGTGCGCGCCCTTCAAACCTTTGAAAGAATATTCGAGTCGTTTGTGCCTGCTTGTTTATCCTCGCTCCAGCTCAAGCAGGCATCACAATAAAGTAATTTTAAAGCTTTTTACTGCAAATTTCTGCAGTAGCGTGTGGATTGCATTATTTTATGTAAGGTCTAGTTGTAAGTTTTTGGTCAGGAAGGCAATTTAGCTTCAGTTTTACGGTCCTTTCATTTTACATTTTAATCCCATTCATCTTTGGAGTGTCGAATCGCTGTTTTTCTTTTTCTCTTTTGTGACCAAAGTCGTGTGTGTCAACGGAACCTTGCTCAGGTAATGCAAATCATTGGTGACGAAAAGGATTACAGACGCCGAACTCTGCATCCAACTATTTATGGTGGTCGGGAAACTAGCCATCTTTCTGTGTTTTTAAACAACCTATGAAAAGTTATTTTTATTAAGTATTTTGGCCCCAATTTGGTGTCAGCAAGGAAGCATGTTTCGTATTAGCTATTTTGGAATGCACTTCAACATTGTCGATGATGCCTTCTCTTGTACTTTTGTCTCCAACTCTACCTTTCGAATTCATACCGTGTATATTCTTTGAATTTTACAGCTGTCTTAAGGTGTGAACACAGCAGTTTGTTAGTCTGGTCACAGTCAATCCTTGTTTGAGTGACCTGTTGTGTTTGTTATCTCACTTTCTCCAACCACTAAAATATTACTGTAGTGCTCGGCACTTTTGTAAGGGCTGGAGGGCTACTGTCATGGCCCAGAAGGCCATACGGACCAGTGAAAGTACAAAGGCAGAACTTTGAGTGTCTGCATTGGCAGACAATTGATCGAAAGATTTCATAGCCCCTCTCTTTCGGTCGTCGTTGTCAATGCTCTCCTTGGTCAAACTTCCATGTCCGTGATGTAGGAAAATTAGCCGGAAAAAAAACACGAAGTTCACAGTGTTTACGTGCAATTGAAAAGGTTCCAGACCGCAACATCGCCGATTGCTCTTGGCAATTGCACTGGAGCTCCAGTTTATTTTGTTCTGGTTGGTATTGAGGAGGGAGGAATGTGCTCGTCATCATTCATGCCCATTGATAATTGTGAGATCAATGACGGATTCGAAACAGTTTCGTATGGATGAGGTTTCACATCCATTTCCCTTTTCCACGTTGTTCCTACTTTGGCACTTCCCAGAGGGGTGGAAGAGGTATCGCGTGTTCACTTCGTTTGATATTCTCATGCACGTACCGCATACAGATTCGTAGAAAACTTTCCAGGTGGTTCAGGGCTGGTGTCACTCCAGATGTTAATAGCACTCCACTAGAGGGTAGACGTCATTGTTCAGTGCCGCTATAAATTTTCATCAGTCTTCCCATCTGCAGCATACGTCCTTCTTCTGTTGTGGTAAGCCTTAGCGTTCAGGACCGGAAGTCCGGACATTGTCCCTCAGCATCAGGTTTGGTTTCCACTCCCGCCAGCGTGGCACCCTGACACTTTTGGAGGAGGTCATGTCGCCCAGCGGAAGTATAAAAACGGAGCCTTAAGCGCATCAAACCGAAATGAGCAATTAACCAAATCATCAAAGCATTGAATAACAATAATAACTTCCACCTTATTTGTTAAACTCCTAGCACATAAGTCCCTACTCCGTTCCCAGTTTATTTTTGCCCTCAAACCGAGGTGGGGAAAGCTTGTAGGCTTGGTTGGGCATGCTTATGCCAATATGAAATGAGCTTACTTTTTTACCTCGTTTGTATTCATCTTCATCTATTAGAGTGATAGACTCACAAAGTGGCGGAACAATGCTCGTCTATCATCATCTTGGTGCTCGAGTTGCCTTTGGATAAGTCGAGACATAAAGGTGGAGAAATAGCTTTGTTTTTAGAGTGCCATAGGGCCGGGAGAGTGGTAGCACAGGTGGCATTAGTTGATGGTGGTGGTCAAATAAAGCAGCTGCTCAACAGGTCTCCAACGCGACAACATACGAAATTCTTAATGAACTGGGTTCTTTTTAGCCTTTTATAATACACAACGGAAAAGGAACAGCTGTGTTGTAGGAGGCTTTGTAAGACTGGCATTGGGGCTGGAAGTGGTCCTGTAATGCCATACATGCTTAAAACAAACAGCTTTTTGCTACATATCCAGTTTTATGCGAAATCGGGTGTTTTTTTGAAGCTGTTTCGCGGAAGATTGAATGGTTCCTCGTAATGGCATGTAATCATTACGGCTCAGCGCATGGTTGAATAAGGCTAGCGTAAAGTTACCGTGTAAGATCCCCTGGAAAGTGTTATGTGACGTGCGTATTTGGCAGAAAGTGGCATGCTTAACACCCTCTCCGGTACTTGCATGAAGGCTAAATCATGACCCTAAATGCTATTTCTTGTCTCCTGTCATTTCTCCTCTCATTTCAGTGCATGTTGCGACAAGCTGCCCACATCGGGCACCATGTCGAAGCAGCAGGTGAAGAGCATGAAGAATGTGGCACGCATCTGGTTTCGCAACTTCGTGGCCAGAAGGACGCAGACCAATTGGAAGTTCTACATCTTCAGCCTTATCTTCACGGATGCCTTTGAAACCTACTGTGAGAAAGTCTGCTGCTCAGCTTCCCAAGAAGTCCTTCGACGGTCCACGGTCAGTTGGTTGGAGGATCACTGTGATTTGCCACAGTTGCGGAAGTGTAAGTTGAATTTCCCCTACTCCCTTCATCCCTCCCTAATTATCTGGGGGAAGGCATTTCTTGCTCTGCAGAGTTTGAACTCAATCAGTGGCAAATTTTATCTCCTTTAAGATGCTTGAAGGTTCTGTGTGTAAGAAGTATCCCTCATGCACGTTGAACTGTCGTGGTTAGAGCTGCACGTAACACAACTCTTGCATTAAAAATGTGACGTGTTTGGGTAAAGGTTCGTTCTTATAACTTTATTAACTGGAGAATAGGAATATTGAGTAGTGTGATTTTGTGCTTTTCTTCACCTATGTCATAATAGCTTCGTTCCTTCCCTTCCTTCCTCCCTTGGCAGCATAGCGGTCTGGAGATTGCTAGGAGGTACTTTGCGATCCCATTAAGATGACATTTTCTGCACCATTCTACTTGTGTGTTTCAAAGAAAAGTCGTTTTGCAGCAACTCCTGTACCCAGTTACCAACCCTGATTTTTTGCCACTGGTTAATTCCGATTTAAGCATGCTTTTGAACGGCTTAATAAACTTGGTAGGTTTAAATTTGTGCTATGGTAAATTTCGCTTTGTTGACCATAAATTTGCCTTAAAAATCCCAATATTGACTCATTTGCCTTCCTTTAAAGCCGTTGTCCAGTGCGTGTGAATGGAGGTCGGAGTATGTTGAATCGCAATTAAGTAGTATAAGCATTGGATACAATTAGGTGCGAAGTTTACGTTTACTTGCTCCTCTTAACTTGCAAATTTGACCGAGATATGTTCTTTCCCGAAAATTTAAGCTGTTGTTAACTAAAAATGTTGCTTTCGAGGAAAAAGCCAAGTCTTGTAATAAGAGAACTTAAAATCAGTCTAACATTCTTTGAATGCTAACGGTGTTTTAACTCGCGGTTGCATAACAATTACAAAGTACGAGCCCCAAAAGTATCTGGTAGTCATCGCATGTACAGGCACTGCTTAGGAGATGGCAATTTAGAGAGGTATTATGCACGCGGTCTTTAGTGTTTTTCCTATTCGTTGACAGGTGATAAAATTAACCAAGACAAATGTTATTCGATGTGGTGAACCGAACTATACTTCGTTCTGGCACTAAATTGAGACATATTACGACATAAAAACCGCACTCGGATGTTAAGTAGCAGTGATTGCACAAAATCAGGAGGAAACGGTCCGAAGGTAGTTGTAATTTATTAGTTCTACATATTTTTGGTTATTTGTTGTTGGTGTCTGTCTTGCTTAACATTTTAACTACTTATTCTCCCGCAGATAATGCATTTTAGCTTGGTCCGTTTGTTGCATCCACCAAACGATTGCACCGAGCCCCAAGTGGACGTTTTCAGAACATTGTTTAGTCATTATCGCTCTGAGACAATGAGTGGTTTAAGTGGCAAAATAAGTAGTATCAACATCATTTTATCGAAATACTATTCCAGTATACCATCCAGTGGCTAGGTTTGTGTGGTTCTCCTCCTCTTCACGATCAATCCTTTACCATTGGTAATTGCCTCAACTAATGCTTGTTTCCGGCGTATTTGGTGCCGTTTAATGCTGTCATCACTGGATTGAAATGCTTGCGAAAAAATATCGCTGTGCCGATGCAAAACGCTCAGACTGCATTTTGTGTTTCTAGTAAACCATCTGAAAGGGATCCGTGCTACGCAACGCCATCCCAACTTCATAAGGTTGTCGATGAATACCCAATTTCTACTTGCCATTGATGGGAGAAATGTGTTTCCATGTTTTGATACCTGTAACAATGTATTTTGGGAACTGAGAACTACCTGAAGCTCTTAATCTTATAAATGACATAATCCCATAATTTAGATGCTTGAAGTTTGTACATTTCTCCTAAAATGGCCATGATCGCGTATTCAATGCTCTTGCATTAATCTGGAGTTTTTCAGCACTTGATCCATAACCCATCCTTCGCTTCAATAGAATGTCTAGTCGCAGCTCAAGCTTGAAACTTTGGCTCAGTACCAGTCTTGTCTCCCCTTAACACTTGCAGTTTTGTTTTGGCCATCCAGTGGGAGCAATCTTTGCAATTCCAAATATGGTAAATGCAAGTCGATGAAGGCCAAATAATCCGTTCTGCCCGCTTGATGAGGCGTGATCTTTTCAATTGTCGCAGGCGATCGTGAGAGCACCTTAGGAGGTAAATTCTAGAACTGGAGTGTTTTTTTTTGATAACTGCTTTCCGATTGTGAATTGATTTGATCTGCTTTGACATCTCTAGGCATCATCATATACCAGATATGTCACACTACCGCCATCACAGGGGACAGTCAGAAAGGGTTGATGAACACCCAGTGGTAGTCGTTTGTTCAAAAAACAGCCCTTCTTTTTATGCTAGAATCCTAATTTGTGATAGTTTAATTAATTATTTTCTGACTTTCAGTCGTTATGCATGCGCTGTGCAGTTTGAGTACAACAACCAACGTGCTGCAACAGCCCAACCTTCTTCCCCAGCAGGCACGTGAAGCAGCCTCTCGTTTGGCCCTCCAGTCATCCTCTCCTCCACCGTCTTTGCTTCCCACCACTGCCATTGCCACTGCCACCACCATTTCCACGCCCTCTGTCTCTTCCTCCTCGGTACCGCATTTCTCCCTGTCCCCTCTTGGCATCTGTCAGCCGGTCTCTTCCGCTTCGATTTCTACTCCTGCCACCTTTTTGCCACATCCCTAGCGCTACTACTACTTTTGATAACGCACTGTTCATCGTACTGTTTGTCTGGCTCTGTATATTTGCCCTGCTTTTTTATGAACGACGATACTGATTTCTTGCCACATAACTTGCCTCACCAACGAAATGAACCGAGCCGATTTGTACTGTTATTTTTACTTCCTATCTCCATTTCTCATTCACTTACACCTCCGCCCATACAAACAGTATCTATTTTTTTCATTGCATACCAAACGCGCCAGAGGCAGCAATGCGCGTTACTAAAGGCGCCCATCTTCTACTAGCCCCATGTGCCCCGGTGTCTTTTGCCTTGCTTTGCTTCTTTCGCTTCTTTCTTTGAATCCATCCAATCACAGTAGGACTATTTTTGTTATTAAAGCGCCGTGCACGTGGCGCCTCGATTTCTTATCTGAGCTCCGATTCGCTTTTAAAAGGACCAAGAAAGAACAATGAAGTTAGTTGTCCTCATTTTTGAGAACATTAAGACATCTGAGTTAATGCGGTCGGTTTCTGTCTGAGTTCCCTAGCTAGTGGAGTAACCAGTCTGGTGCTCAGCACGCGTGATCGCTGACCCAGATTCGGCCGCGACTGACACTGACGAAAATGTTGGAACTAACCTAGTCTGCTGGATAAGTAATCAGTCAGCCGCAGGGATGTGGTATCCAGCCAGCAGTCGGTGATTCGCCCACTTGTGGTGGGCTCGCTCGCACCTTTCATCGACACAGTGCCTCAGGCGCGCGATTCACGCACACTGAATTCATGGGCAGAATCAGTGTCGTCGATTTGAAGACCGGGCAGCAGGAGACTGGAAGGCCCAAACGGAAATTGACCTGCCAAGAGCACACAACACGAGCGCGAATGATGGCCACCTCACATCCAAATTCGGGCAGACGGAGTGGACGGTGGACCCGAGAACACAAAGATTCAAATTTTCTTTTCTATTTGCCAAAGCCTTCCAATTCAATGGGTATTTTTCCAAACACAATTCTTAAAAGAAGTTTATAAAAAATATTCATTTGTGTACAAATGGTATGGCTTATCTGCACGGCTACGTTCGTGTAAAGGCATCCCTCAGTTTTGCGAATATCTTCGTACCCGTTTCTTCGTCCTGCAAAAAAAACTTTGTGAATACGTCTCAGCATTCTTTAGGAAGTAATTGCTACTCGGATTTCTCCCCACCTGAAGTGAAAACGTAACTCGCAAGAGAATGTCATTCTGTTCGCCTTTCTTTGTGGGGGGTGATTCAAAATCAACGAATATGCGATTGAAGAGAACCAGTCCCGCATCCTCCGTGTCTATCTGCTCCTTCGGCACAAGTCTATAAACCGAGTTTAGATCGATAAAAAAGACCAAGGAAAGTGTGACGTACACATGACAAAGTGTTGTAGCGCGTTTCAAAAGTGCCTCAATCGGTTCTGTCGAAGCAAATGCATGCACAGAAGTAAACAACATCGCATGCTCCTTCAAACCAACACTAGCCAATGCTGCCTCCCGGCTCATTAGGATCCCTCGTGGCTGTAAATAACAGAAACCTGTAATTGTTGGAAACCCATCACACACCTCGTCAGTCTTCACGACGATACCGGCCTTGAAAAGGGACTGTTTATCTTTCGCCTTGCGGAAAATTGAATTTTCGCCTAAAAACGCAGCAGATCAACATTAACCAAACGGTAACTCGCCAATGGTCTTCTTAAGCAAATCCACTGATGCGACCACTTCGCAGTGTGGACGTGTTGGTATAATAGCAATTTCTCCGTTAGCTGGCATGAAACACTCCAGTCCCGCCTCACACTCAATGCGACTTTTGAGGAACTCCATCTTGGAGGCTTCCCCATGCACCAGAAGGACATGACCGGGACGACACTGCGAGATGAGTTGCATTATTCCACGAGCGTCGGCATGGGCAGAAAAGGAGAGGTACTCCACACGCATACACACTTCCAGCACCTGCTTATCAAATTCCAGTCTTTTCACTCCATTCAAGATCTAGAAAAATGTCCATCAGATCAAGAGATGATTCACCTTGTAGCCAACAGTGCCCGAGACGCAGTAACCGGGAATAATGACCATATTCTTGGGATCTGGAGCCCACTTTCGGAATATGTGTAGGGATTGACCGGCATGAAGCATACCCGGCGTGGCAAAAACCACCATTGGACCTGGTTGATCCACAACTTCTGGGGTTAGATGCTGAATAGTGTGTCATACGCAACGATCGCACAAGATACCCTACCTTGACATGTTTAAAATCGAACATATTGCGTTCTACGAAGGTCTCCTTAATTTTTTGACTTGTCCACGAGATGAATAACTTGTAAAACTCTGTTGCCTTTTCAGCCATTCCCGCAGAAAAGTAGATGGGGAATGAGAGATTCATTCGTTCCCAGTAGGTTTCGAGAAGAATGCAGAGTTCTTGAGCTCTACCCAGAGCGAAGACTGGAATGAGGACTTTTCCACCGGCATCGAGTCTTGAATGAACCTTTTCCAGAAATTCACGCTCCCTAGCACGCTTGGAATCGCGGATGGTAGTAGCGTAGGTAGTTTCCGTTATCAATAAATCGGGTCGACATCTTGGAACCCATGCAGCACCCAAATGCCGATCTGGAGTCATATTATAGTCGCCCTTGCAGGTTAATTAAGCAGTTAATTTCTGGCTTACCGTGTATAGTAAAGACCTGTCGCCCACCTTGATGTGGAAAATTGCAGCACCCAGTACGTGACCTGCGTAGAAGGCCTGAATCTCAATCTCGTCGTCGACCTTCACAGCTTGGTGCAGGTAGACACACTTCACTTTCTTCATGCAACGATGGATCATTTCAGCGGTGAAGAAGTTTTGTTCACCTCGTCTTTCAACGCTGATGCGACGGTAATCATCCTAAGGCGAACAGATCTTTAAAAGGGATAAACTTACCAGCAAAATCGGACAGATAGCTTTGGTAGGGTGCGTCATATAAATAGGGCCATTGTAACCAACCATTTCTGTCATATAAGGCAAAGCACCGCAATGATCAAGGTGAAAGTGGCTGGATGTTGCACTATACTAATACCAAATTACCTTATAATGACGCAGTTAATGTATTCGGTCAAGTCATGCTTTTGTACGATAAAAGAAAAATCAGGAAAGCGCCGCTAAGAGATTAAATAAACAGTAAACGGCACAAACCTCATCATTATAACCCATATGCATCCCACAATCCAGCATAATATTTTTACCACCGAGAGAAACTAAAATACAGCTCCGACCTACATCTTGACCGGCACCTTTACACATCACCAAGTGACGCTTCGTCTTACCAAGAGGGATTACCCTTATGTCTGCCATTGTGACTGTTTATTACCCAGAACGCCAGTGACTCGGACAATGCTACCGATTAACGCTTTCGAACACGGTCCAAGAGTTCACAAATTGCGCTGTTTCCTTCACGCTTCTATTGGTCAGTGCTTATTCGCTATCCCACATAACCACAAAGGGGAGAGTTATTAACTGAACTATAAATTTTTGACGGTCAGAGATCCAAGGGTACAGCACAAATCCGATTTAACGAACAAATGGCTTTTTTAGAGCCAAAACATTTTAATGGTCACTTTCATAAAAAGGATACAACCTGACCAACATTTTTCGTGTTCTTCACGGATGTATGTTTTCTACATCATCGGGTGGTTTATCTCTTCGAAAAATTTTAAAAGACCCGGCCGCACTGTAATTTTGAGCCAAAGAATATTTTATTGTGCGAAGTTCATAATGACAATTAGGTTGATCCACCCCTCCACCTTTACTTATCTGATAAAGTCCTAACTGTTCAAAGCATGAAAATTTCCAATTTCGGTGTATTTATGCCTTGTATTTTGATGCGTAGTTGGAAAATTGTATGGATTTTCTCCTTTTCCACTTTGATTTGACCATCAGTTATGATGCATACCTTACCGTTTCTTAACTCATTATCAGCATAACTTTTATTTGTATAGATGTATCTGTATTTGGAGGTCATATTGCAGCATCTCGTAGTGCAGGGGCACCGCCCGGCCCAAAGGTCAAACCAACTGACGAAGGCGATACGACTTCCCAGGTGACCGTAATTAAAGCCGAAAGTAAAAAAATCATTGTTTCGCACATGCCTAACATCCTTACTCTTAGATATCAGAAGAAAAAGTTTTAAGAGAGATTTTTTTATCAGATTCACTCGCACATTTACTCAATTCTGTTAGCATTTTTGTCATGTCACAATGAGCTTGTCATAATTAAGTCTACTTATGCTTTATTAGTAAAAATAGCTAACTACAGAAATTGCGTCTAATTGATTTATTTAAATAATCTGATGTCAAAAGACTATCCTTTTGCGTCTGGTCTGCATCTTTACTTCATTTCTTTTTAGCAGTTTCATTTGATAAATTATATGCATTTTGGGTGAAACAAAAAAAGGCCGTCTTACTGGTATGTGGGCATAAACAATGCATCATTGTAATGCTTGTTGGTGCACCTGATAGTGACTTGTTTCTCTGTGATAAATCACTTTTTGTGCATGCATAGCTTACCCCCTTCACTTACTTGTACGTCGATTTGGCGAAGAGTTTACGTTACCATTTCCGAGGGGTTCTAATTTATCTGAGAGACAGTTTGGTAGTAGTTTGAACAGACTGTGACTCGTCATCACCGCGGCCATGTGCACAAAGCAGTAGTTTTTCAGTATTAGTTCCCAAACCCCCTAGTGTTTGAAAGTGGAACAGAACTAACGCCTTACATTTCCGTTTCTAAATTCACAAAAAAATTATTTCGTTTAAATAAGTTGATTAGCAAACGATGTTTGTTTCATGTTCAACGCTTCACACTTTTTCACAGCACAAAAGTGATCCTATTTCTGCATCGGTACACCATTTTGACAAATTGACATCAAAGTTCAATGTGCTGGAGCATTTTGTGTTAGCTTGGATTAAATTCTTAGTTCAATTTGACTGTCGGCTGTTAAATAAAATACTCAACTTAGGTTGGCATGACTGAAATCTATGGCGGACCGGCTTGTAGAAAACTTTTCCTTTTCTTGCATCTACGTTTAGGGCCGTTTTATCCTCGTCTAATTGAATCTAACGGCCTTTACTAGGTACAACCGAAGCCAAATGAAGTGAGCTACATTTGAACAGGAAGTGTAAGGCTTCATAGCAAAGCATTCAAGAAACTTGCTATGCAAAAAGAGAACGAAGCATTGTATTGTTGTGAGTTCTTGAATTACTAGCCAGGCTGTATAACAATATCATTTTACCGTTTACCCCTCCCTCCAACAGAGGAATTTGCAACAGAGGCGGCATAATGCGGATTCTAATAGCTTTGAGGCGCAGTCAAGGCCTCTAGTGTGCCTTTCTGCAAACATGAATGGAGCCTTTTGGCCGTCAAACCCTCCAATTTCCTCCTCAGCATAACGCTTATTGCAGCAAAGCAGTTGGGCTCAACCCCAATGCATAACCTGACCGTGGGTCATTACAAAAGGACTTTGCGCACTTTTGCGCCACACACACACACACACACACACACACACACATTAGATTGGGTCATTGGGGTGGAAAATTGAAAGCGCTTCATACATTTGTGCCTGTTTCCATTGGCCTCATCTTGCGTCGATTAAAGCAGGCATGCTGCCATCCATCCATTCCAGCACGCACGGGTGGAGTGCCAGACCAACCCAGCCTATTGATTACACTGTGAAAGGCATCGGCGCATACGTGCATGGCATTGTATGTGTTTACCTTACCTTGGAGAAAGAGCGAGAGAGAGAGAGAGAGAGAGTAGGGTTGTGTTTAGATTAACCGACAATTAAAAACTTCACCCAGTTTGAGAGAAACAGTGCTTGGAACTGAATGCCTCGAATGCTTCGCAAAGGCCTCATGAGATCGCGCTCCTAAAACGCTGCTGTAGTAAAAATGTACAGACAGATCGGTGGACTATTTAGTGAAAGTAATGTGGAAAAAATTGCGAGGTGGTGGATGACAGGCACAAACAGGTCACCTATACCAGTCCTTGGCTGGCTTGAAAGAGGCTAAACACGCCACAAGCAAAGGCCAAAAGTTAATTTTGCATCTAAGCAATGGGGCATTCAATCCTAATGACAGTAATGATCATTTGGTACCTCCCATTCACAATCCGCGTTGCTACTTAAGCCGGGACACTGCGAGCCCCGATAGTATTTAATAAACCACATTATTCCAACCAACTCCTCACAACTACTGTTGCAAATGACACATTTGCCAGGCTTCCATTAGGAATGAACATGATGTTAGGGTGGTGGATGAAAATAACGGCGACTAAAGGGCTAGTTTAGTTAAAACCAACATTATTTTGTTATTCAGGCGAGCTACAGTCATTCCCAACTTCTCTTTTAAATCTACTAATAAACAGGACCTTCATCGCACAAGGGCCTATTCGCACTAGCCGAACAAAGGCCCTAAGTGATCCCTCGCCACGTCGTCTTCCTTTGGGCTTGTTCGCCATTAATCTCACTCGCATCGCTTTCGCCCTCCTCCCTCTCCTCCGCCTCCCCAATTCCTTCAACACACTGAGGGTACGCACTCACGGGGGCCTGACCGATGTGACTGGCGCATGCGTGGTCATGGGTATTTGCGCAGCACGCAACGCAAGTGCTGTCTGCCTTATCGTATCTCTCGTGACTCACCCACCCACCTCGCACCTTCTTCCCCCCCGTCTTTTGTCTGTCGACGAGGGCGTCGTGGCCATTTCCCCCCCCTCCCTCCTCCGCCTTAACCACGGAGGCATTTTGGGTCCCCCAGACACACTTAACGTCTCAAAGTTGTCTCAAAGTGATAGCTTTTCTTCAATGCAATCAATTCTAACGACGCTGCCAGGGTTACATTATAAATGACGCTTCGGCAATACCACCTGATCCCCATGTCGCGACCACGCGGTATGTCCTTCTCGAATCATGGTAGCTGATATCTCAAAGTCGTACCGAGGATTCTGGGGTAGATGTGTTTGACGAAAAAAATGGGCAGGAAGAAACACTATATGTGCACTTTTTACTGAGCCAGACACCAAAAAGCATCAGAGTATACCAGACATTTAATTCCGCTTACCGATTTGGACCAGTTAAAAGTGTCAATTGCCCAGTTTGGTCCAAGTGACCTTCAAGTTCTTTAGAGGGTGCCTCCTAATTCTACTAATCCAACAATGCTTTCGATGAGCCGGAAGTCTTTCCCTGACTACTTGCGTCTGTGCATTGGATTGAGGTACACTGTCAATCGCCTTTTTGGCTATGAAGTCGGGACCATTTGTTTTACATCTTTCCTGATTCCCGATTTTGTTTTGCTGCATTCACTTCTTCTGACAATTTCTTTTTCATCCATGAAACCTCCTTATAACGTTGACTCCGCTCCAACTTGGCTGATGAGCCTTAAGTTGGTAGTTAGTCTCTCTTAGGTGTTGATCTAGAATTACCCATTGGAAACGTGTTTTTGTTTACACCAACCAAAGCATGCACACAACTGTACAATGGGTAGTACGCACGGATCAACACCATAGCAGACGCGAAATCCGTCATGCATCAACAACAAAGAGACCCACTGTAGAAACGCCGTGTTTTTGTAGTGCAAAATCCTCCTCTTTCCTATCCATCCATGCGTCCGGAGGCGAAGACCACGCATTTTTTGTCCCAATCCTACGGTAGTGGCTGCCGTTTTGTCGTTGAGTCACACTACATGCGTGACTCAAACGCCCAACAATTGGCCTTGACAGAGAGAAAGAGGGAGGGAGATAGAGGGAGAGAGGGAACGATACCTGAGTCACCACACGCACAGGCACACTCACGTGCAGCCCGCCATACCTTAAATTACCTCCCTACTTTCCCCTTCACCCTTCTCCCCCTCCCTCTCCGCACTTCCTGCTTCTCCTTTCTTTGGAACCCACCAGATCCGGCTTGGCGTGCGATCCAAACATGCAGACACCTACTTCCACAACTGAAATGCTTCTGCCCCTAAATTGTCTCACCCTCTCTTGATCGCACAGAAAACAATAAGCAAGTTTGCTGGATCAATGGATTAATTTGCAAATCTAGAACTCATTACACATTTGCCTGTGGTAAGAAAAGTTTTCAAAATCCACTTTTGCACCTTTCAATTGTTCATCGGTTCAAAAGTAAGTGTTACTAAAGCTGTTTGAGGACAGCATTCTCTTCCTGCTCATAAAAACCTTCTTATGCCACGTGAAGGTTTCCTTGGTCTCATATAAAAACCGGACGTGGGTCAACGTGTACATAAATGAGCGAACAGACACATTATAGTTGAGAGTACTTGGTCGCCCCATTTCAGGTGCTCATTCGTCCACTAGGTCCAATGTTGCGTTCCTTTGAACCGTGAGCTGTCACATTGAGGCACGACTCGCGATATTCATCGCAATCTGTGCTTTAGTAGACCATAAACAAGTCTTCCACTTCCTTCCTTCCTTCCACTGGGGTCACGGTTGCTACGGCCATGTTAGTCATCACCGGAGTGACAATCGAGAGGTGGGAGAGAGAGAATGGATGCCTTCGCATTTTTGTATTACAAGGGCGTCCGGCTGAAGACGTGTACACTTTGAAATCTGTAGCGCTGATAAAAAATAAATTAATGTTAAGTATTTACAGGTGGGTGGGGAAGGATCGGGGGTACAGGCTGAAGAGGTGCGTGGTCATACGGAGGATGACGGGAAGCTTTCCAAATAGCCAGCACTATTGTGAGCCTGTTCAATATTCTCATAGGCGGCTAGGTGGGGCCTGGGTTCGCCAAACACATCCTGTACGAAAGAGGAACTCTCGCATATGTTCTCGGGACTTGGAACCCTTTTACGTAGCATGTGATAGTTGTTTCCCCGTTCACTGACAGCGCAGTCATCACCAATTTCTTCATAGGCGGAATAGCAATCGTCAAGTCGTTGACGCACTTCGGATGCACTCGGTCGTTCCGATGCCTGAAAGCGTAGACAGTCGCAAATCACCTCCCACAAAGTGTCGGGAATAGCCGGAGGTCGATCAATTGTTGGTGGAGCTTGAGCACTGTCACCGGTGTTGTTAGAATCAGCATAGTTGAAGAATCCGTTTAGAGGGCGACGACTGGAGGAGAGAAAACGCAAAAGAGCGTCGGAACTCTGAACATTCTCGAAGGGTTTCCGGGTCTCGAAAAAGAACATCTGCCAAAGAAGGAGGCCAAATTCCCAGATGTCCGAGGAGGGATAGAAGAGTTGCATGGAAAGCGCTTCCGGTGGAAGGATTCGAAAGGGCAACTGTTTAGTGAAGGTAATTATGTGATAGCAGCCCGTGGATGTTTGCTGAGGCGTATCACTGGAACAGCCTTGAAGGGAATTCACTGTCACTGCAAGTCCGAAATCGCAAATCTTCGGTTCATATTTAGCGTCCATCAGAATGTTCCGAGTTGCCAAGTCGCGATGGATGACATTGTTTTCAGCTAGAAACTCCAGACCTCTGGAAATACCCGTCGCGATTTGTAGGAACATGGAGGATGAGTTGCGAGTCAGATGCTGATAAACCAGAGCTGTGCTACGTCGGCCACCGCCAGCACTACGTCGTCTTCGTTTGCTTTGTAACTTCGGCAGCCCATCCGCCTCTGCATAGTCACTGCGGACGATCCGAACGGGTGTGTTGTAAGCATCCCAAGCAAGCTGCGAGACTAAGCTATCGCTGGAGGGAAAGGGCGTTGTAGAGGTATGCGTGCTTCCAGTGCTAATTCCACCCTCTGTGTTGCGTACATACAACGGTCGGTTGTCATACCATCCACGAGGATAGTGCATACGACGAATGAAGTCGCTGAGGCTGGTGTTTGGACAGAACTCTAACACCAGTAGTGTGTCCCTCAGATCACCTTTTTCACCAAAGGCACAGCCAATCATCTTGACAATATTTGGCCCATCGGACAGCTTCATTAGGTGGGCGATCTCATTACGAAAGCATGAAAGACTGACAATTTCAGTGGAGGGTGACTTAAGAGCCACAAAAAAAGCGTCTGCATGTTTCCTGTCTTTTTCCGGAGGTGCGTAATAGATGCCCTTTTGGACAGTCCCATAGTGACCGTTTCCAAGGGGTTGGGGAAAGGGTCGTAAATTCCGTCTGTCCAAGCACCATCGATTACGCAATTCTTCAGTGGGCATCAGACTGCACATGAGTTCCCAATAGATTGGGTTTGGATTCCTGGCATCAACCACCAACTTGTCGGGACGGCCGTAAATCAAATTGTCCATCCTGATCAACTTTTCAGCTTTCACCATTTGTCTACTCTTGCGCCATAGGCAGGTGCCCAAGCAGATGACAAAACAGACGACTATAACGAGAGGCACGATGATCCAGAGCATATAGTTTTTCCACAACCTTTTGAACAGAACACTTCCAGCCAATTCGCTGTTGGTACCTACACGGATCATGTTAAGTGAATAAACCGCATTTCCGAGGTAATTCATAGCTTCGCATTCAATTGTAACATTCTCAGCAAGTGGAAGAGGCACGTACACCAAGCTGCAACTGCTCTCCTCCTTCAAATGCGACTCATTGCACCACTTTAAAACGGTTGATTCAATTTCTTGGGTTCTGTTCACCAGACGCCACACAATTATCGGTCCAGGACCACCGATAGCCCGGCAAGTAAGTCGGATAAGCTCGTTGGCTGTGAAATAACGGACAGGTTGATTGGGTTCGACAATTTCAGGAACTCTTGAGGGAACAATGTTTACGAAGAGGTGTATTACATCAGCATTAATAGTAGAACACGAATAAGCGCCAATGTCAGATGTCTTCACTATTGAGGTGTGGACTCGGAGCCGACTTTCAAGGGTAAAGGGGAGTGCGTAGAGTTGAAGGGTTCCGTCTGGGATACTTTGATTTCCATCGTACGCAGTAAATCTAATTAGGGGCCAACGTGTTGAACCACTTGTCCGACTCATACTGCATCGCAATTCGAGTACTGAACCCGCGTAAACACTTAGGAAGGAACTGGACCCATTCTTCCTCAAGTCATGTGACGGAAAGGCCGTGGTGATACGGAAACTAGGATTGGAGGCGTTGGACACTTGAATAGGAGCGAATGTGGATGAGAAGCGTCGTAAGGCGGTCTCAACCATTGAAAGGTTCTCCCTGCGCGGATCCTCCTCCGCCTCTAGGGTGATGCACTCTCTATTGCTTTTACTACTACCTCCAAAGGTGAAAAATGTCTCACAGGAGACACAAAGCCTTCGTGAGAAGTCAGCAACAGGAGGTAGACTTAATGTGGACAGATTTGAGAGAAGTTCAGACAGGGAGGAGGATGAGGATGACGACCACTCCAGCACCGGTTCCATACTAACTGCAGTGGTGTTAATTAGAGGCGCAATTAGCAGCCAAGATACATTCGTGTACGTCTCGTTCACCAATTCATCACCTCGATAGACTAGCCAAAGAACGCGGTCGGGTGTCGTGTGGAAAAGGGTCTTTGTTTCACTTTCAATCAGAGGACACGTGACATTAATGTAGGCGTCTACAGAACCGCGTAAACCGGCTACCGTGGAACGAGGGAGCAGATCACTTGGTGAGGGGTAAACAGTCACCAGAGTCTCCAAATCGCCTTGACGCAATGATATATCGAATGAATGTACCGGCAGAATCACATCACACAACCATCTATCAACAGTTCGATTGAGAGAAAAATACTCCTTTTCGAGAGTTGGGGATGAGCAAGAAGTGTTTGGAGTGACCTCGTCTAGAGCATAAAATCCAAGTGTCAGGTGACCCAACGAGGTATCCAACACTACCAATGTCTGATTATGAGTTAAATTATCAGAGAACAGACTGTAGGCGCTGGAATCAAGGGGTTGAGCGACCTCCACAAACATTCGATTCTCCAGCGACGGAGGTGACACACGAAGACGCATAGAGAATTCCTGAGCGACTGTGACTCTATTACGCTCCACAATCTCTACTTCAACAGTCGTGCAAAAACCTTCAGTTGTGAAATTGTAGGCGTTAGTTGCAGCTACTGTTACAGTGTCCTCAATCAGCTCAGTAGCTACACATTCATAGCGTGACCAAGCTGAAGGACGACGCTGCGAGGCCTCGATAATGTTACGCCAACGAAAGCACAGTGTAGGAGGTCTGTAAGCGATGAATATGTTTGCGTACAGAGCCGTGCACACTACTGTCAAGTTCAGAGGTCCAAAGACTCTGAATTCAGGAATTGTTATCCTATTCATAGCAAACTCCTGTCTTATTGGAAGAAGTCTACAAGTCACATTTGGAAGAATTGTTGGTGGGGAGAATGGTGCCTGCGGTCTGATCAAGCGTTTTGAGGTGGGATACTCGCACGACAGCTGCATGTATCCACCTGGAATACGCTGCTGTGTAGTGCACACTCCAAAACGTGAATCAAATTCGCCTACATTGGTTACTGAGGTGTCAAACCAGAGTCTCTGAGACAACTTAATTTTCGGCAATTGACTGTAAATCTGCAATTTTGAGGTTGGTAAAGGTGCAGGGCAAGGGATGAGCACCTTAGATCTCCAGGGTAGGGTGAGAACTGCCTCCTCACAAGGAACCATTCCCGTAAAAAGGAAAATTTGCATGCATGGAGGGGCTTCTAGTTTACCAGAAGTGTTCCATAGACTCGGTGAGCAGTACTCCTCCTCTGGCCATGAACAACAGGGACAGCAGGAAGGGGTTTTGATGCGTTGTACGACATCATTCGACCATAGGGCCCGTGCACGAGGACAGCATACGTAGAAGCCTCTTTGGAATGGTCGAGTCTCCTTTTCTAGCCTGATTCTTAATCGGTTGCCTGCGTTTAATTGCAGGGAGATGGAAGAGTTTGGCACAAACCATATTGGGTGACTGAAAGGACAGATTAAATCCACGAACTTTGAGTCCATATCGCCCACTATGTTAGTGTCATTAGTGGCAGGAGTAAGACGGTGCTCCAGTGACCTAGTAGATAGAGGGGCGGAGAGAAAGAGGAAAAGGAGGAATAAATAAAAGCTTGGAGACATGTCGAGTGGTCACGTGAGCATGCGTACTTGCAAACGCGTACGACAGTGCAATGGGCGGTAATGTGCATCTGCCGTGTTCTCCGCTCCTCCACACTGCTTATTGGCTCATCCAACCGGGTTCGTTAGCCAATTAGCTTCGAAGACGACGGAACATTTGCACGTTGTGCTGGAAAGGGAGGATCCTATCACTTTCAGGGAAGGATAGGATGTCCTTCTTCTGGTTTGAACGTTTTAGGTTGCCGGAAAATGCAAACGTCGAGATGGGCTGATCGTTTACATTAGTAATATCGAAAGGGTTTCCAACCTCGGAACTAATTGTGATTTGGTTGAACCAAACACCTTACTTATGCATTTTTGGCGGAATCAATTACTAAAAACAGTAGGGGTGTAAGTCCAGCAAAGATATATGGCAAATCCAGAGAAAAGATCTGTAAAATATATGTGAAGCCCCCTCTCTGTGTATCAGTGACTGAATCCAATGCCATTTCATCTCACCTACTTCCAGCCGACAGCAGTTATGAGAACCACCGGTCTCCTGCATAGATGCACCTCGCATTATATGTGTGGCTAGATCTACCCTTTTCTGCTGCAGGAGTTTGACAAAAAAACACTTTCACCTGAAGCACTTTGACAGCACAAAACATAAATGCTTAATCAACTAACGAATCCCATTTCGTTGGCACCAATGATCACATGAGATAGTATGATGACGAGACTAATCAAGACAAAGCATTAAGCTACTTGAAGCCTTCTGCCTGATTTTAAGCGCAACCAGTTGATAAACTCTGACCGCATCTACGCATTAATCAGGTGGAACAAAGTTGAAGATGTTGAAGGCTGAGAGGCGAATGTTTACCTGTTTGACATTAATCAAAAAAATATGCATGCACCATGTGGAAGGGTGTTTCGGAAGTTCCAAAGGTGCAAGCAAGTGATCAAGCATGCATAGGTAATGGGTTATAGGGCTGGACATGGGATAAACCATCTTGAGTCTAGTCGAATTTGGAGCAAGAAACAACTCAAAACTGACCAGTTCCACAGGGCTCTCGGTGTAGAGCTGAGCGCCAGTGATTCGTGGATCACATCGTGAGTGTTTGCGTGCCTAGTCAAGTGACCTATGAGGGTGGGACATGCCTCACTCAGTCGCCTTATAAAGGTGAAGGCGCGTGTGTGTGTCCCAGTGATATTGACTGCAGCAAGCATCCATCTTGAAGGATCGGGTAAGTACCAGTCTGTCACTTTGTTTCGCCTTAATATCAGTTCCCTTTTCCCTTATATTTGCACCGTTCCAGTCTCTCTTTGCCGAATCTCAACTCCTGATTGCTCCTGCACTTTAAACCAACTCAAATAGTCAAAAAAAGGTAGACCTCAGCACATTCGAAGAAGGCGAGGCACCGTTTAATTGAGTTTCCGGCTTTGATTAGCTTTTGGCAATGTTAATAGAAGGGAACGTGTTATTGTAACGATTTGTCACATCATAATCGCGAGGTAAGCGATGTAGAGTTTTGTATGGAGGGGCACCAAAGTCACTTCAGGGAAACGGTAGTGCAAATCAGCCCTAAACGATCCGATCTGTAAATAAGTAAAAACCAGATCTAGTTAGGGCGGCAAGAAGTATATTTGGAGTTTCTCAGCCCTAAAGTAGTCACCCACTGCATTACGATCTTTTTACTTGCAGAAATAAGCAAAACCTGCACTCTATTCACACACTGTCACGCAAAATACACTGATGGCGTAATTCAAATAGATTTTGGAAGTTACGTCATGCAATGCTTGGCTTTTGAAGGCCCGAACTATAAATATTCGAAGGCGGAAGAACAAGGTCCACCACCTTACACCTAGCCTTGATTTAACATATTTCTTGCCCTGGCGAATTTTTGCAATCCTCACATCAACAGGAGGATCTTATGTCGTGGACACACTGCACTGCTTCCCTCCTCCTCCAGTGACGCTTTGTACTTCCGTAACAATGCGGTAAAGTGCGAACCAGGATGCCGCGAATCCCACATCTCTACGAGGTTTTGGATGGTTGTCAGGCCCCACAACAAAACAGGCCTTACAGCTTAATGACTGCATTGCAAAGTCAACTATTTACACCGTGACGCCCATAGTATAGATATTATGGAACTGTTTGGGTCATTGCCGATGAGGTTAACGCGGTGAGGGGAAAAGGTCAACCGGCATTATTTGAAATGCAATTTTTTTCAAATTCTGCAAAAATGCATTGCCAATGGGAAAGTGAAGTTTCGCCTTGGCAATGACATTGTTAGGCTGCAACCACTATTGCAGCGGTATAAGCACAAGAGCCTCCTTCTGCTGGCTACCGCACCTCGCTGCATTATGCTCTGCTCAAGGAGCAAAAGTAAATAGACAAAAGTGCTTTTTAGTGACGACCACGGACCCCTGGCTTGATAAGAAAGTTTGAAGTAGAAATGAAATATACTAATTCTGTCTCTCACTAAAGGTTAGACGTGAGTTTGAGGGGCCGTGGCTCCTTGAGTTAGTTGAGGGTAGATTTAAACAACCAGAAAGTTTAAGGTGCGACAGAAGGATTGGGGGGTTCTTCCAACCTCAATGAATACTGTCATCACTAACGGCGTTTTTTCCACAGAACCATGGTAGCCACCATTGACAAGGAGACGATTACCACTGCCTACATTGAAGTTCGTAATGACAACGAGGCGACGACGTGGTAAGTAGCTCATTCCTCGTTATAATTTTTGGAAGGCGACTACAGTCGCAAGCGAAATGGGGAGTGTGACAACCTTCAGACTGCATGCAGGTGCTTTATGAAAGCCATGCCATAGGGTGAGTAGGGGAAACTCGACGATTATCAAGATTCAAGCGGTTGACTAGTATCCCCCCGAATGCCGCTGAATGGGCAAAAGCAATTGTTCTTTAAGGCGACTGTCAACAAGTCAACGTGTCAAAATAGCTGGCAAGGTCTGATGTAGACGGGTCAAGCAGAAATTGAATTAGGCGCTAGACGTAGTGAGATCAGTTTAACCTCTGTCATACTTTAAAATACGAAAAGTTGTGTTTACATAATTTGGATTCACTACTTGGGCCAACAAATTTATTGGTAAGGGCACAGAAGCGACCTATCTCACTTGCCTTAGAAGCGATCTGCAAACCGTTAAGTATGCTGCTATAAAGAGGCACAGCCAAACTCTTGATAAGTAGAAATTTAAAAGGGAGCTAAGGCCGGAATTGCATAGCAATGTAGCATAGGTCCTGCTCAATACAGTAGGATCTTGCAAGCTTTGTCGTGTTTCTATCATAATGCCATGCTGGATAATTTATTTACGTTAAATGTTTTGCCATAAATGCAGGTTAATAGTGCTTTTTTATATTTTGATTTATGACCAAGGCTTTGTGGTAACATTTTAAATATTGGCTTGCAAAAATCTAGACTGTTTAATTTCTTTTTGTTGCCATGGCAATTATCGACCGTATTTAATAGTTGCTTAATTGCTTTCGACAACCTTACGTTAGGATGTGTGTTGGTGATCGGAACGGAGAGTTGACAGTCATAGCGAAGGGTACGTCCTTCGACGAGATCCACGCGTTTCTGAACTCAACCACTCGGGTTTTCTTTTTCGTACGACTAACAGTGGGGGATGAAATGAGCAAACGGGCCAAATTTGGCCTCATTACGTGGATCGGCAACGACTGCAAACCTATCCAAAAGGGCCTTGTAGCCATGGAAAAATCCCGAATCAAGGAGTGTATTCAGGTATATCTACTTAAACAATTTGAGTAGGACACTTTTGCAAGTGAAGCCACGGGAGTATCATTTTTTATCGGCTTTTAAAGCCTTTTTTAAAGCGCGATTTTCCGACACAACCCAAAACTACATCCCTTAAGCAATTTAGCCTAACAAGAAGCTTACTATTAGGCGATAAAATGTTGTCAGGTAAATGTGACTAGAGATTTGCGCACTTTTAGATTGTACTGGGAGCGTTTTTTGGCAAAAGTGGAAATTCTGCAATTCATACAATTAGCGCCTTTTAAAGAAACCTTTTTAAGCATCACACTACGCTGTCAGTTTGCAAAAGCGACTTATTGGAATTTTGATTAGTTGTCGGGTGCAATAAGACGTTGGACTGTCATGCGCAATTTCAAATGCACATTTTGAAAGGCTGTCGCTTGACATTTCGTCCGGAGGCATCAGCGCAGGCTGCACTTGGCATACAAAAGGCCGTAGGGATTGAGGACTTTAAGCTACTCTACATATTTTTAAGGCCTTTATATAAAAAAGTATGATGATGCGGTACATTAAAGTATCTTGTTTAAATGCCTCGCATTCCTATACAACGGTACAGTCTTTCCATTACAGTTTGATTCCAGGCTCCTAAAAAAAGCCATCTTTATTCACACCCAAGAAACTAGGAATTCATTTTGTGCAAATAACTTTATCGTGAAGCAGGTCTGGCATACCTTATGGCTAACTAATTATGGTGGTAGGTTAGTTTAAAACGTATCATTTAAAAAAAAAACAAAAATTGCATCAGGAAGTTCTCTTTTAGTGAAATTAACTTTTGTCCTAAACGACTCAAATAGCCTTCGATGTTGTGGGGCAACCTTTGATGGCTATAATCCCCTCTCAATCGCTAACTTAGCAAAAAATGTTTGGTCCTAAGACTCATGTTTTTCGTCTCAGCCACCTAATTTAAAAAGCTCTTTTAGGCCTAAAGTTTGATTCAATTTTTTATTCTCTCTACGAATTTACTGCATCGAATACTCGCTAAGGTGGATTTTGCAATCCCTCTGCTCCAAGCCTTCCGCTGCCGCAAAGGCACGATTTCCAGCGAATAAAATCTGTGCATGGGAAATTTTGCCAAACAAGAAGTGGTGGTATTTGTCACCGCCTCTACCTTCCATTACAAAGTTTATCAATAGCACTTTAGCGCATTTATTGCCTGGCAGAAGTCACCTTCGCACAATTGACAAGCTTTGCTGCTATAGAGATGACAGCAGTCTGTTGCGCATGCTACCGTTCACTGCCCCTTTCATTCGCAATCAAAATAAACCAGTTGCCAGCTCACCTATCCACGCAACTACTCAATTAGACGTGAACTTTTCTTGGTAGCTTGTTTCTGCGAATTAAAACACCTCCTCCGCCTCTGCAAGCGCTTGGGTAAGTTTTCCCTTTTAAGGGCTTCTGGTTGACTCCGTTATAAATGGCCGAAAGAATGATTCAGCAATGGTAACTGCCAATAACGCCGATCGCATAACGACTAAGCGATTTAAAAACAATTAAGTAGAGACTCTTTCTCGTAAAAAAATTGGGAAATCTGATCACCAATAATTATTTTAAGGCATATTTTTCACAATATATGCAGGAAATATTTTGTTGCATGAATGTTAGGCAGTTGGGTGTCTAGAATTCGTTGACACGAGCGCTCTCATTATTGGTGGTGACATCCCAAGGACGTATACAAACATGAATTTATTATGCACAGGAAGCTTTATGGTTTTAAGCCTAGAATTGCAAGATTATTTTTGTTGAGCTGAGATCTACAAAACAAAAAATTTCTAAGTATGCGTGATGGTTGATTAAATCAACACCAAACAAGTAATTTGGGCGCCTTCGACTAATCCAACTCTATGCGAGATTACTTAAAGTGAGTAAAAAAAATTTCGTCTTTATTCCAAACGTATAAATTGGAAGGAAGGAGGTCTACAAAGTCCCCTATTGACGGCATTGTAGCTAAGATATTAACCTGGCCCAATATAAAGGCACCTATTAAATAATTTTTTCTAGAACTTTGCAGTGGAACTAACCTACAGTGATGCGTCCGAGTGCGTCCAAGAGGCTGTGGAGGAGGCAATGAGGAAAGCAGGTGGTGCAAACTACGGTCGCGGTTAACCCTCCAGGGTCAAAGTACCTCCTCCATGAGGGTACAATAACAATTGCCTACCACTCAGCAAAACCTTCATTGCTGTAGCACTACGTCAAGCGCATTCGTTTTTAAACAATGACAATTGTGTACTTGCGATCGACCGTGTCGTTAAGACTCACTCCGACCCGAGGACATTTTAACCGTCTTACAGTTGCCGCCTCTGAAACAGAGAGAACAAGTGGAAAATGTCATGCTCTCCGAACGAAAGTGGTCCACCGCCAAAATGATGCGTAACATTTGATTCTCCGATGGGCGGTTGAGCGGTTGGCGTATTGAGAAAATATTATCTTATATGACCAACAGAATTGGTGCAACTTCCGAAGCGGCTCACTGCAGTGGCTAATTTAGGAGGAGTGGTGGAGGACCTGCGGAGGATGCGCAATTATTCACGTGCACTATAATTCCTATTAGGTAGAGATACTAACCGGTTTCTGGGTGCAGTAGTATGCACTGTGCTTTGTGCTGTTTTTGCCTCTACTTCGAACTCTCACGCCTGAAGCATTAGGTGAAGGTGGTGGGTAGGACTTAAGCTTATCTGGTTACTGGTTTCCGGAACTGCAGGGGCTAACCTCTCGTCCGCTTCCGTGTAGGAATTAAAAAAATCGTCTAGGAATTCTGTACATCGAGAGACAGCATGGATAAAGTGCAGTTGTAGACAAAAAGCAAATTACAATGGTAAATATTATTCTGACGTAATGTCTTTCAGCTATCTTATTAAGGTAATACTGATATCGAGAAAGTGAGACTTGGTGGACAGCGTGATCACCTGCACATCCACCCAACAGATTTTCAATGAGGAATAGGTGCATGCAATGTGTGACAGCGGTCCTTCCACGAGCCGAATACATTGTAGAAAAGTACCGAGGTCTCGTTCGCAGTCGAAATAGAAAAGCGGGCCAACCATTTTGGGTGAAGGGGGATGGAGAAGGGGGATAGAGAAGGGGGATGCGCTAGACGAAGTCAGCATCCGAGGAGAGCAGAAGGGGGACGGAGAGATGCCAATGGGTGCGGCTTAGGTGCCGTCGGGTGTGTCGACACCAGGAACTCCAGTCAAAGCAAACGATGACGGTGAAGGTAGCTACCGCAAAGGCCACCGAGAGGAGAATCCACAGGAGAGGCATCCATAGTGACGTCGGAATAGGCCTTGCAGGTGCTAGTGAGAAGAGTAAGAACAGAAAATGCATCCATCAATTGGTTGTATGAGTTGTTCCATAAGTTGGTCCATTGTAATGACTTGGTCCATCAGCGCATCAGTGGAAGCACTCAAAACAAACTTTTGGAAATTTTGAAACTCAAAATCAGCACGCATTGAGTGCAATTGTGGACAAGAAATAAATTAAAGCAGCAAATAACTAATGCGTGGTGGTTTAATAACTGTTTTGACGTAACGGCTCTTCCCTTTCCCTTTCCCTTTCTCAGCAAGGCACAAACTTGCCACCAGTTTTATTTACGGAACGGTTTGCCTCTGACCGCCTCCATTTGTATCCCACTTTTACTTTGTAGGAAGTCAAGAGTAGTTACGTACAACAAAAATTTTTCCTCTGCCTCCTCACCGTCCACTCATTTCAACTGCCAAACTAAAGAGCGGACTTTTAGCGGTTCCGCATTGCTTTGTGTTGCCTTGCAAGGATAAGGTTTTCCTCTTAATAGATGACTAGTTTTACCTGTCTCGCAAACAAGGCTGTTCTTACATACGTTGAAGTCGTCCTGTATTGTATCTACACGCCCACACGAACCCTCATCAAGCTGGAAAGGCAGTTACATAGCTTCCGAGTAAAATGGCAGGGCAAAGAAACGCATATCAAAAAAAGGTGGTTTTTAATCTGTCTAGTCTGTTTTCCTCGATTTCCCAATCATTTTGTCAAACATAATCGATGACACGTGATCGCTCATGTTTGAGAACAAAGGGTCAACCCCCCTACAGCATCTTCTCCAACAGCTCCACAGCAACTTTGACGGAGCCAATCTCCGCAATTTCGGAAATCAGCAAGCAGACAAACTTTAGCTCTACCCACCACCTTTAATAGGTGCTTCAGGCATGAGGGTTTGGAGTAGGAACAAAGATAGCGCTATCACACCGAGAAAACAGTGATTATCCTTGCCATCACATGCCCTCTGCAGGTCCTCCACCACTCCTCCTAAATTAGCCACTGCAGTGAGCCGCTTCGGAAGTTGCACCAATTCTGTTGGTCATATAAGATAATCTTTTCTCAATACGCCAACCGCTCAACCGCCCATCGGAGTATCAAATGTTACGCATCATTTTGGCGGTGGACCACTTTCGTTCGGAGAGCATGACATTTTCCACTTGTTCTCTCTGTTTCAGAGGCGGCAACTGTAAGACGGTTAAAATGTCCTCGGGTTGGAGTGAGCCTTGATGACGCAATTAACCTCTGCTACGTTGACATCAGCTTCACTAGTCTCTTACCTGCCTAGAAAGCATTGAGCATGTAAATGGATAGACAGCAGGTTTGTGTTTGCACAATAATCACCGCCATGGACAGAGATTAAAGGTTTTTAGCACTCACTGGCATGTGGATGGTTAAAATTGGAGGCATCACTCAATCTTCTAGCTGTCGGTTGCAATATCCGTATTCTGACACCAATTTGCACGCACATTTCCACTGCTCTGATCGAGGCGAAGAGGCATACCTGGTTCTTGGTGAATAGTTTTGTTTGCACCATCCACTGTCCGAGGCTCTTGAACCAGAGCTTCGGGGGTGTTCACTCAAATGGAGCTAGTTTTGAAAGCCTTTTTTAAGTGCTCACGGAGGCGGAAGTGCCAGCCTTTAATCCAGTCTGGATTTAATTTGTTAGTTTTTGAGTACAGTCAACTACTGCCTTAAATGACGGTGTGAGTAAAGTGGGTGAAATTTTCCAAAGCCGTTTCGATGCTGGAGACAGTAAAAATTCATTTTAATGGCTTTTTACTACAATGCAAAACTTGCATCCCAAAAAACGAAAAAAAGGAGTTAAATGCTAAATTGTTTGAATCGCATTAGAGTTGAGTGTAGCGGTTGGGGTAATAGCACACTTTCCATGGCAGGATATAATGTTTTGGGAGTTGTGGATGCCAATGCTTTAACGAGTTAGGGTGAAGTACAAAAAGCGGGACAGCAAAACCGGCAGCGCCCTTTGCGAGCTCTGGCACATTCTGCCCCTCGCCCTCGGCCTCGGCCTTGGCCTCGCTCTCATCCTCTCCCTCGGCCTCTCCCTCTTCCCTCCCTTCCTTCCTTCCCTACCCTTCCCTTCCTACCACATTCCCCCAACATCGAAGTGAGGACTGGAGGCACACACGCACATTCCGCACCCACCTGACAACTACTGTTTCAACTCCAGCAGCAGTGCTGTCAACTTCAAGTGTCCCTGATTAAATTCGCCTTCTTTGTCTATAAAAAAAATAAGGAATCTGACTTCTATTTTTCAACTTTCAAAGTATTTGTCTTCCCATCATTGCGTTTAGACGCAGAAGTGATTCCATCGAGTGAGTCCTACCTTCTAGGTATTTTTAAACTAATCAAGCTAAACTTGGCTGTGTTCTATTCCAAACCGACAGTTGAGATTACGTCCAACGCTTAAGCCTGCTCACCTTGCACATTGGAAAGAGCAATCTCACATGACAATAACGTGTCAAGGTAAAGTAATCAAGCAACTGTTTGACAGACAAATGGGAATTAGAATAATGATGGCACGACAATACTGCATTTCCCAGGGAATAGCGTTTTCTGTCCAATCTGTTGGTGTCATGTCAATCTGCTCAGAATTGCAGTCCCTGGACCCGTCAATAGACTCATTCATTAAGACTAATTGACATTACTGACACTTGGGAAGGGATTTAGACCCTTCCACTGCAATACGACTCATGCATGTTTGGAAGGTCAAGTTGGACTCAAGTGTCGAGGGAGTCACTAATCTACATGGATGGCAAAAGCCGTATCAATGTGGACGAGAACTTTGATTCATGGCTAACATTGTTAAAGGCACCAAGAAAATCGAATGGAACCTGGGTACACCAACTTGTGTCTCGGTGAAAGCACTGCGTTTTCTCTGCTTCGATTAAAAACAGGCATTTCTGGAGAAAGCCACGAGCATCATAAATTACTGGACTGCGAACTTAATTGGGGCAAATTTGCATAGCAATAGGAATGCTCCAAAGTTTGCTCCTTTTATCGCAGACAGGTATTTGCGGATGCACCAAACATAAAGCAATACCCCAGTTAGTCCGAAGACGGAGGAGTTGTTTGGGTAGTGTTTCAGCGTCTACCTTTCAAAGAACCCATCCCTTGGCTGTTCCGTGAGTTCCATCGGTTCCACCTACATGTGAAGTTCGCATTCCAGTACCCGACCTCGCGCCCCACAGAGGCGTAGGTGAGGAGAAAGTAATGCGATTGGACAGAAGGAACAAAACAAAAGCACAAGAGTTAAACGGAAACAATGAAACTCCTGATTGAGTTGCCTCGGAGGCAGCCATTCATTGTCTTAGTGTGTGCGTTCTTAACTGCAATACCACATCGTATGCTCCTTCAAGTTTACAATGGGGCCTTAATAAAATTGCACTAGTCTAGTTATGATCTTTGAAAGCCATTATCCTCCAAGGATGAAAGCACTGTCTAATTTTGCGAAAAGCATAAATGTGGATCGTTTGATTTTGCATATTATGACGAGTTGATGTGGATTCTCCAAAAGTTTAATTAAATAACCATTGGTTAGTAACTTTTTGGACTAAATAAGGGTAAACTAAAGTTAAAAAGGCAAAGAAGTGAGACTTGGTGGACAGCGTGATCACCTGCACATCCACCCAACAGATTTTCAATGAGGAATAGGTGCATGCAATGTGTGACAGCGGTCCTTCCACGAGCCGAATACATTGTAGAAAAGTACCGAGGTCTCGTTCGCAGTCGAAATAGAAAAGCGGGCCAACCATTTTGGGTGAAGGGGGATGGAGAAGGGGGATAGAGAAGGGGGATGCGCTAGACGAAGTCAGCATCCGAGGAGAGCAGAAGGGGACGGAGAGATGCCAATGGGTGCGGCTTAGGTGCCGTCGGGTGTGTCGACACCAGGAACTCCAGTCAAAGCAAACGATGACGGTGAAGGTAGCTACCGCAAAGGCCACCGAGAGGAGAATCCACAGGAGAGGCATCCATAGTGACGTCGGAATAGGCCTTGCAGGTGCTAGTGAGAAGAGTAAGAACAGAAAATGCATCCATCAATTGGTTGTATGAGTTGTTCCATAAGTTGGTTCACTGAAGTTACTTGATTTTTCAGAATCATATGTACAGCTGACAACAGTTATTTTGGATCTGAAACGGAACCATAGTTGGATTATGTGCTTAGAGGGCTCCCTCATCCTCACAAATTTTAAAAACCTTCTTCGACATGGACTTCATCATTTAATATTAAGTCAAAGAACCAAAAGTGGTCTGATTTTTTAGGTCAATTAAATGGGAGGACTTCGTGGAAAGGTCAGCATGGCAAAAGTGAAATCTGATTAGGCAGGTAAAGTTGATGCGGTCCTCAAGCGCTCGTAGGTCAAAGGTTAACCATGTGCAGTGGGGAAGGACAAATGCCGCTGATGCGAATGTAGGGCGTTTATTTTTGCAGAGTTTGATTAATTAAGAGGGGAATTTCGGTGACATCCAGTTTTCCACTAAATGATTTAGACACAAAGGTTGTTATTTCCAACAGATATCTCAATTTACTATCTACCAACGTTCTGCTTTTTGTACTTTGGCAGTTAATTAACAATTAGGATTTATAGCTGGTGTCTTATCAATCGAAATAATTCCTGGCAATTAAATAACTCAGCACCGGAAATAGCTTTCAGATAGCCGGAAAAAATCATTTCAAACACTACACAAAGAACGTAAACTTCACAGCAATGATCCTATTTAAAGATCGCATTGTGTACCAAGGAAAACCTTTACTTGGGAGGTGGTTGTGACTATTTAAAACCCACCTTCAATGCACTGGTGTTCCAGCCTTAACACAAGGGCCTGTCCGCTAATCCAAAAGGCCTGCCCATCACATGCGGGGTCCAAGAGACGCTGCAACTGGAAGGAGCAATTCTGCTGACCCTCGCAAATCTCGTAGATCCTGAGGAGGATGTCATCCGAGATCGTGGAGTAGGTGCAGTGTCGACGAAGCCTGCACAGATTCAAGAAGGAAAGACAAGCTATCATAAAATGGTTCAGCAAATCAGTGCAGCTATACAAGGACTCGTCCTGTTCAAAGAAACCTTGTAGAATATTATTTTAAAAATTCGGGTTAGTTGTTAAGGAGATGAAGTGAAGCTCATTTAATAATCGGTGATAAGTCTCAAAGTGCTTAAAACGATTTGAATTTATTTGCATAAGAATAAGTGTTATCTTCAAGAAAACGTGAAAATACAAAATATGGCAGATTTCTGCAGTGCTGTCTATAAAAAAACCTCACTCTCTGAAAGTTTAAATTCCACCTGGGGTGGTACGGTTCGCCACACAGGTCTGTGGCTTCCCAGTCCACCTGCTCGCCGATGACATGATTTTCCACCCGACTGCTTTCGGCAAATTCAGAAAAGACGCCGAGCACTGCGCTGTTGGCAGTGGTAAACACAAACCCATTCCAGAGCACTTTCGTTTCTGCCTGCTAGTTATAGCGTTACAAGTGAAATAAATGTGATGCTGTTGGCTAAACATCCTTGTGCCAAAAGCAGCCAAACCTTCGTAATGACCACAATTGAGGCAATAAGGATAGGCTGTTCGCCTCTCAGTGAAACAGGTTATAAGAGAAGTTGAAGCCCAGACGCCCTTGTTCCTTCAAAGTGTTTTTAGGGAATCGCCACTGAGAGCAGGTGCACGCTTGAGAAAATCGTCCACTTTTAAGACAATAGCCTTGTAGGTAGGTAGATTTAATGTTTGAGAATCCGAGCCAGACACACCGCATCCCCCCATGACGGAATCCTGTCGCATAATCTTTGATCCTATCTCGCTATGCGAGTGGCGTGACAGCTAAAGAATGCCTCCAGAAAGCGTCTACGATGACGATAAAATATTTTGCGAGTAATTTTTTGATGGGTTTGTTGAATTGTATGGGCTCTACGGCCGCCCTGGATTGTAATTCCACCCGGAATACCGCATCATGACTCAAGGGAATGCTGGAAGCATCAAGGTATTTCGATGCTTTAAATTTTTAACCAATGTTTATGCATCATAAAACAGCTTCTCTTATGTAGATTTTGATGTATTGAAGCCTCGGGAAGACGTGATTTAATGAAGAAAACAACTACTGGCGAGGTTGGGAGCAGCAGCGTTGGGGGCCCAATACTTGACACGCTTTGAAAGCTTAATTGAACACAATGCAATGAACTAAATTAACCATGAGTACTCTAAGGTGGGACGGCAAACTACTCAAATATTCATTGCTACTGGCAGGAATTTGGACGATTCTTTGGGAGGATGGCAGTTATTGTTTTAAAGAGTGGCACCGGTTATCACTACTGTTACTGGCGCTGGTGCTGGTGTTGGTGGGGGCAGTTAATTAGGTGAAAGGCACTGGAATGCTCGCAATGGCCAATTTGAGGGAAACAAAAAGGAACTTTTCTTACTGAGCAAAAAGAAAATAGCACATTCTTTGTGAAAAATTTAAGCCTCTGGGCACTATTTTTTCTCGAAAAAAACAAGCACCCAAAGAACAGGCCGTAGGAGGTAGAGGGGATTAAACTTTAATGAAATACCCATTCTTGCTGTAGAACAAAATGCAATAAAACTTCTACTGCTGGTTGTCAACACTGAAGGTGGTTTTTTTCATCCACCCACCAGTCAGGGCGGGTAGTTTTGAGCCGAGGTCAAGGATGGGTCTAGCACGAGGTCAGGGAAGAGGCCTCGGGAAGGCGGTTAGCAGGCTCGACTGCTACTGTGACGTGGGAAGGTTTTGGCTAGGTGCAAGTAAATGCCGCTACCACCGCAAAACTATGGTAAATACTCGAAGCGTAAAAGGGTGGTAAATAAATATTTAACCTGAAAAGTTGTATTAAAGTAAACTTCCGCCCACAAAATCATTTGAACTTATTCGGTATAAAAAAGGCGATGTCTTTTACCAACTTCCGATACCTCCACTGATTTCTGGCACTACTTTTAACTGCCAAAGATGAAAAAAACTTGGAGGAGGGGGAAGTTTAAAGTCTTCACTTTGGTTGATGTAAAATGTCATTGGTGGGACAACGGCATCGAGTAGATTCACTTGAGAAGTCACATTTTTTGCGGAGTTAAGTCTGCTTTAAACAATTTTGATAGGACGGTCAAATGCTGCGTGGTGCTGTTATGTCCTGACGACAGGTCTAAAGTGGCGTTCCAAACCCCGTGGAGGGTGCGTCAATGAGCTGAATCAGACTGTGCCAAGGTGAAGGGCAGATGCTCCACTTCCTGGGAAGTGAAAGCTTGTCCACACATCATGTACAGCTAAAGTAATTGTAACTGCCGCATACTAACGTTATCTACTGTATCAGTCGTGCCAGCAAAGCAATTTCCCCCCAAAAATGCTACAAAACAACATTTTTTTCATTAATACAGGGAAGGACTTTGAGGAGTTTCAGAAACTGGTTCTACATTTACCATAATTGATATGAATCGGTTTTAGCTTACAGTCCACAGAATTAAGATACTCTGGCATTGCATTCAATTCTTGAAGCATCACATCATTTAGCCAGGACTCAATTCTATTCATGCAAAATAAGACAAGATGGTGGTGGAGGCGATCTCCCAAAAAAAGGGAACTTAAGTCGCTTGATCAATGCCACTGATTCCTCTTCACTAGCACGAGCCGAGGGTGCCAAAATGGGGAAGACTGTTGGACGAGTCAAGTTGCAGTAACTGGGACTCACTCCTTTTCCCTCTTCACTCAATTTTATTCGAGCAGCCCTTGTAAGTGGTTGCATTCGACCCCATAATAGGTCATAGATGGTTTAGCCTCCAAACTTTGCTGGCTGCGTTAGTTAGAGGAAGCACCGGATTTGGAGCTCTGCTGATGCAGAAGTTGAATATGCACTACTCCTGGGGCAATCGACTCGTTTTTAGGCCTCAACTGCATCCATTCTACAAGTGCCGCCCTTAAAGCACATTCAGAGGTGTTTTTGTAACAACTCATGCAAAATGCTTGAGTGGCCATTCAGGCAGTCGACTTTTTCCGCCGATCAAACAACCTTAAAAACAATCAGTTTATGAAGTGTGGAGGCTTAAAGTGTGTGGTTTTTCAATCAGAAAATCCAACTTTCATTTCAATTCGGTGCACCAATCATGTGCTTGTAAAATGTTTCCTTTCAAAAAATGTCCGGATGGACAAAGTAATTGTTTAACACAGAAGCAAAGTTGCACGATATATAATTACTTAAAGAAACATTCCAAAGATGGAAATTTATTTGTTGTTTTTGGAGTGTGCTTCCTGCTACACAGCTAACCATCAGCAAAATCTAGATGTTTCAGGAGGGCACTTGTAAAAGCCAAAAATTGGACAAAAAGTTTAGACTATTATCTGCAAACCAGACATGGGCGTTTCACTTTTGCATAGCAATTCCCCTTGAGGACTTACCTTCCCATCAGGCTGCTTAGGGTTCATAATTTGTCTCCTACAAAAGGCTGCTACTTATTAATAAAAAAAAGTGATGCTGGGATATTGTTGCTCGAGTGCTTAAGACATTGGAGTAGAAAGAGAAGCCAAAATTTGCGTGGATTGGGCAATCAACAGTTGTCAGATCAAGGATGAGCACTTCACTGTCATTGAGGGGGCCAGTTTTGGAGCCGTTAATGCCAACTACGTCCTCAGGCTGAAACCGAAGGCTGCATGAGCTAGGCACTTTTGCATCCTGTGCGAGATGCTTTGCAATGGCGCAAAAAGACAGTCTTTTGCCCTCCCCCGATGAGTGTTTTGCAAAGCTTACTTCCTCCTTTATCAGAGTCAACTTTCGCATGCATCGAAGCAAAGGTGCCGTGATTGGCATTGAGGAGAATGCAACTACTGGGAGTGCCTTGTTCCAGCAACGAATGCACCACAATGAAACAAACATCCACAGCATAAATTTTCCTCGAATTCTAAGAAAGTGGGGAGGTTTTTTAATAGATTTCGTGGAAAAAGTGTTCATTTTCTTAATTTCACGAGTAGTTTTTTTTCAAATCATCCATTCCCTAAGGAGGACGACTTTGGGACCAACTCAACGAAATAAAATTCCGCGTAAAGTTCACTCTCTAAATTATTAAAGCAATTAGTGAGCGTTGACTAAATTTATTCAGACATGGTAAAAAGTAAGCAGAATAGTTACACAGACTGCATAGGTAGTTAGCTTTCTACCTAGAGAGCAATTCCATGCTAAACAGTACTTTCGCCTCCTCACAGACCACGACAGTTAAAGGCTACTTTTGATTTGCTTTCGACCAGGTAACAAAGAGTACCATCCAGCCCAGAGTACACTTTTGACAGTTATTAGCTACCCTTTTGATCGTATCTCCAACTCGTCATGCAGGAGGCGTCCTGAACGCAAACAATTAGTGAGGCTTACGCGTTTGAGAGAACTTATAGTCGTAGAAAGAAAGCACCGTTGGGTTCGGTAAAACAACAGACTCCGAGTCCCATAAATCACATGAAGGAATGTAGTTCATTACAGTTAAGTCCTCAAGCACTACACCAAGCGGTAATGGCCTCCACACGAAACATCGAAGATGAAGAATTCAACTGATTGAGGTATGAAAAAGTAGGTGACAGAGGAGCACCCCCTGATTTATCATTGCTGACACAACTAAAGCATTGGCACCACCTTTGTTCATCCCCCCTCGCCGATGATATTTTGGACGCGATGTCCACTCATAAGGGGACTAAATGCCAAAATGCTCCCTGCACTAATTTTATAATTGTGGATTCTATTAATTATCCTGCTTATCGTTAGTGGAGAAAAGAAGGCGTCCTTTGTACTTTTCAGTGATGGGGGGAAAGTATTGCTTTTGCGTCTTTCTATCCAGCTGTTCCTTTAGCAGACGATGTACAAAATTTGTAGCACGAACTTTTAATTAATTTGCTTTTACAGGCACCAAACCCCACTCTTAATAGAGCCATAGCGAACAGAAAGACACCCATTTATGAATTTTAACAAATTAGAATAAGTCAAGCCACACAACCAAACCTAATGCAAAACCTTACTTTTACACCCCCTTGGAAGCAGGCTACGTGTTTGTGGGCTTTGGTCCTACTTATTCGAACAGACCTAAAATAAGTAGTATATCACAGACTACTTTAAAATACGTCGATTTCACTGGGAAATTTGTCTGGTGTAGTTATAAATTGCGCTTGAACGGCTAATTTTGATGGAGATATTATTATATTATAAGCGTTTCCGTTTACTCTGTTTTATGGGCCGCAGTATGCCATTAGCAGACGCAGCATCCTTATATGCCCCGCACCAATTGCTTGTGCCTGTGCGCACTTGGCTCAAGTTTTGCAAAAAATACCGCAAAATAAATGAAATGTCATACTCTCAAATAATATTATTGTTTGAAAAGTATTAAAAAAAACACACTTTCGATTACTCTTCTTAGAATTTGAAAGAATTGCCTAGCTTAATACTTGGTAAAGAAAAAAACGCTGTTGGTTTACATGTCGTAACGACAGTAAAAAATTGGATGGGGAAAATTGTTGTGCAGCTGTAGGTTGCCTATGCTAAAGTTAGAGTGAATAAGAACTAACCGATTGCTTAAATCGCGATTTCGAGCCAAGCAAAAGCTTGAGTCCATTTCCACGAAGGAGGTCATCAACAACTTCAAGGTGGTATTAATTGGACAGGAAAGGACGACCTCCTCGTTGGTACAGTAGAGACGGTCATCTAAAAGTTAAGGTGAAACCAGATAAGACCTCTAAGCTGCGGCGTTTGCCTTGTGATTTACAGGTATTTAATTCATGTGAACAACTTAACTTTTAGCTGTGAGTTGATTCTTCACTTTGAAGCATTTGGTGTCACGGCGGTGGAATTTTGTTTCCGTGGTCAGAATTTCGTGACTTTTTGGGCGGATTTTCTTTAAGACCAACCAAAGCATTCACCAGTCTCGCATTTATTGAAATGACCTCTTAGCAGCACCTATGCCTATTTCGGTCCTGGCGTCAAATTTAATTATCCCGCGAACAAATTTGTTAAAAAAAATTGATGTAATTTTTTACGGTACGAAGGCGTTTCATAGACGCAATCGAGTCAGAATGCAATGCAAAATATGAAAATCAGCGCTTGGAAAAAAAGTTGTCTCGAAATCTGTGGTTTTGCAGATACTCAAGGCTTCGCAATGTTTTCTTCCACAGTAGCCTCCCAGCCATTCTGTACAGCAGCAATGCATCCTGCTCTCTTCCGTCTTTGGCGAAGCCTTAGAGTGCAACAGTTTTCATTCATGACGGCATTTGAGGTTTACTTAGCTCGACAGCTATAGTTGTAGACATTTTGCCTTCCTCATTCGTTCATCAAACAGGTGTCAGGACTGTGTGTTGCATTTCAATGCACATCCTTCCATTGCTGTGTACAATTTTTGCAGCAGTCCTCTGAAACACCCATTTACACTAGTTACTGGGACCGAGAAAGGCGGTGGAGGCTTTGCAAGAATAACCTCCTTAAGTCAGAATTTGTGTATGACAGGCTGCTATGAGTTATTTTTTCCTCATTCATTGATAAGGTAAGTGCTTGCGCATGGAATTTTATGAGCACCCGAAAAGGTCACAACAGTCTCGGTTAGTTACCACCGTTTACGGGAACGAGGCAAAAGAAAAGGTGTGACACACAGATTTTTTGCAAACAATCAATGCTATTCCCTACTCGGTCTGTAGTGCAGACACCCCGTGATTGAGGTGCTCCAAAATTTGAAAGTCGCCCCCTATTTTGTCAAAAAAAATCATAGAATCAAAACCAACTTTTCTATTGCACCTAAGCATGCATTTGTTCGTCCCGGACGGTCAGGAATTATTCTCACACAACCTACGTGTACCTTGGCGCTTGTTTTTTTACTCTTCTTTTAGTGGGTGCGGCATGGCACCGAAAATAATTTTACTCTCACTAAATTGCATTGTTACCAATCAATTGAGTGAGGGGACTTTAGTTGCAAGGTTGATACCACTGCAAATAAAACAGGTTCAAAGCATCCGCCTGCTTGTTTTCTTCAGACCGTAATAAACCCTGCTTCCAACTTTCTTCAAAAAGCTTCTTTCCTTACTTTTATGCATTCGAGGGTACACGTTGCCCAGCTCGGAAACTCTATCTGCTGTAAAGTGTAGAGGGAGTTGGGCAAAGCCACGTCCCTAATTAGCTATGTCAACACCGAGACGGCTCGAAGTCCGCCCCTCGGTACGCAAGTTCCCTCCGTGTTGCTCTTGAAATAAAAACCCTATTGAGCATAATAAGGCCATTACAGCCATCTCAAGACGGAGTATTGCTTAAAAATTAAGTTAAAGGTTGGATTTTTAAGGCAGCTGAGGAGTGGTTCGTGATTGTCACCACGGAAAGAATGCAGAGTATTTTGAATAGCACGTCAAATGCCTATGAATTATTAGCACTACTTAAGGTGCTTTAGCGATTCTTTACCTTATCTATCACTGAATTCCTATCAGGGGGTATTCTTACTAATACAAGTCAAAGAAATTGTTCACAAAATAAAAAAATAATCCTTTAAAATCTAATTTAAACGCAGTGGAGCTTGATCGGCATAAACAAATTTGACAAATGGATAAAGAGTTAACAGGTTAATCAAAAAGAACCGGACTCACCTTCACTACAAGTGACCTCAGAGTCATCGATGGTGGAGATAAATCTGGGTCGACAGTTTTCACGAGGATCCAGAATGCAGGTTACATTGTCAAAAAGTTGACAAGGAAGTTTTCGCCTACAGGCTGAGTTATTTCGACAAATATGACCCTCTGAGTAGAATATTTCCGCGTCGCATAGGGAAACCGCGACCCATGAGCAACAGATAAACAAAATCAGCATCCTGACTACTTTTGTTTATGCCCTGGAAACCTTTGTGCTTTTTCATGCGCGAGGATTAACGCCCGGAGCAGTGGGATTGGCGGATGTGAAGGCGACGATTCTGCCAGCTCATTGGCTGGTCCAACCCGGTGGAGGGGAAACAGTCCAACTTTTTCAAAGCGTCAGCGTTTGATGGCTTTCTTTATGATAATTCAGCATACTTCAATTCTACTACGCACTGATTTGGTAGTCATTTGTCTCAATATAATTAATATGCAACTTTATCACTGGAAATCCACTTATTTTTGTCAATTTTTTTGCAAAAACATGAAAAATTGTCATCGTTGAACACATTCGTTTATCTATATTTGGATGAAAAACAAAGCCTCTCGTTAATTTCACTCATAATTCAATCTCCCATTGAATGGGACATCCTCTGGTAATTATGCAGAGCTAATTTTATTTTTATTAATGGAACGAAAATAATTCCACCTCCATTGAACGAGAGGACTACTCCTGTTAGGGTCGTGAGATGGTCCACGCTGATAGTTCATTCCATGCAACTCAGTCGCCGTTGTGGTGTCGTGAGTTCGGTACACTGGTACACCATTACCTCTCCGAGGCAGACTTCCAAACCTCTGCATTCTAATTGTAAATTCTTAAAATATCTCCTCAGCTGGATGAGGAGGAGGAGGAGGAGGGGAAGGGGAGCGAAAGTCTCTTTCAGTCCTGCCTTCTGTGAGTCTGCAAAGCGTGTCTTTTTTATTTTCCCTTTTCCTATAAACCAATTATTTTGCATCTTCAGTTGACTCGGTAGCCACAAAAGTCCCAGGAAAATGACTTCCCATGTTAACGCAAACGGTTTTGGATAAATTTTGCTTAAAACCATACTCCAATGTTGGAAACATTTGGTTGAGCATATCTGGCCGCACAAATAACGGGAAGTCGGAAAGAGCGACAAGAGACCATTTAGTATCGAATAAAAACTGCCTGGCAGGAGCCATATAATTATCAAAACATTGAATGTAATTAAAAACATATCACAAAGAACATTGTGTAGCTTTGTCTCTAACTACTTATTCCAAGAAGGCAACAATCCTTTGATTGTTCAGCCCTCTTTTGCTTAGGCTGGCAATACATAAGTCCGCCAGATCGTCAAGACCTTTTTATTTTCAGGAGAAACAAAGGCAACTGTCCTGCTTCCCACCGTTCAGCAAGGAAGTCTAGCATGACGGAAGGAGGATTTGTGACGACTTCTTGCAGAAGGCTTGAAAATGACATCATCGTTCAACAACTACCCGCTTCCCTTGCACTTCTCCGTGCCTGTGGGAAGAGGTTGAATAAGTAAACAAGCGGTACAGTCTCAAGACCTCCACTAGGTGCATAGAACTTAGATGGATATGTGAGATACGTGCGAACAAATGGGAACGAAATCTCATCCTCACGGAACTCCAATATTTACTAAATTGATCTGCTCTTAGGTTAGTGCCTCTATGACCAGCGATGGACGGGCTTGATAACCAGCACATTCCCCATTCTCCCAACGCAGTTCTCCGAGGAGGACGAAATAACAAACTCGGTGGAATCACCAAGACGATTAAGTGGCTTTGCAGTCATAGTTCTTCCTAGTTGTGCGTAAATTTCAATGACAGGCACGATTAAATCGTAGGCACTTCTATTCACTGCACCGACCACGTTGAACTAGACGAAACAGAGGAATTAACTGTGGGGAAGGTGAGTGACAACAGTCAATAATGGTTGGAGGTGTACACAATAATTCAATTGCTTACTTAAATGGTGGTTTTGGTAACAGGTCACTTAGGGATCTGCGGTCTTGGCCTTTGGGTTATGCCACTAGTCCTGCTGGCCCTTCTAAGGGTCGACAATGCATTTTTAGGGAAATTTTGAGGTGCTACAGGTGCATGCATGATTTTGGGAGAGAAATGGTCAAAAAGGCGATTAAAAGGATACATCTTATTTACAAAACTTGCTAACCACACTTTTATACGTATTTTTACACCTCTACTAATACATACACGCATTCCAAACCTACAGCAGTACATCTTAACAACTAAGTTGTATAAATTACTATTTCCATTCATTCCATCATATTATTTAGGTAAGTATGGTATCTGAGTTTTATTCCTTGAGATGAAGTTAGCACTGCATAAACTGAAAATAAGTTAAATTTGACTTAAAACTGCAATGAACATTAGGAATAAGGTCTGACGAAGACACACCATGCAGAATGCTTCCACACAAGAAAAGTTGCTAGGGCTTAAATCTTTCCTAAAAGCAAAAAAATACAGCTAAAGAAGCAGGTTATTTTTTAATTCAAATGCTCAATTTGTGTCTATTGTATAAGGAAAGATAAGTAGGAAAATCACAATATTTTTGTGTATTTTGAGAAACCAGTTAAAACTGCCTTAGCGTTGGTTCGAGTTACACAAGTGTAAACTAAGCCCAAGTTAAATGAGAAACGACCATCAACAGTGGGAATCCTGATAAACTTCACATGATCTCAAAATGAAGGCTCCATTTTACATATTGGTAAGAATCAGTGAAAACATTACCGTTATTCCCAGCATCGCATTTTGCGCAAAAGTTGGCTGAAGACCTCAACTCCATCTGGAATTAAATGGTAGCTTAAAGAAAAGGAAACGCCCGTACTGTCCCAAGACTTCCTGTAGTCAAAGAGGAGGCATAACACAGCGGTAGAATATGCGTTACCGACCCATAGAAGCGTTTGAAGGCTATCGGTGTGGTCCGAGTGTCATTCCACTCAACGGAAGTACAAAACCAGAGCCTTAAGTGAGTTTGATATTAAAACAATGAGTTAAACAGACAATCAAAGCCCAACGTAGGTCCTCTTTTTGAGCGTTGTCCCTGTTTGACCTCCCTCGTCGGTCGTCAGAACGTGGCCGGTGCAGTAAGAAAAACATCTACCAACCTACCGCTCCGGTCATTGAATTGGCACGCAGCTGAGAGGTTACTTGACTGTAGTGTCACTGGTATGTCCTAGAAATCTAACTGATTCTGGAGTTTTGCCCTGTACGGGAACCATATTGAGGAAAGGGAATGCGCTAGTCATCTTGTATGTATTTTGCTAACCTCATAAACACTGGTCCGCTTCATTGACATATTAGGGCAAATACCGTAGATAGCTCAGTGTCTAACTTTTCCAGATGATCCACCCTTGGTATGTCACATCAGCTATGATTAAAATTTCAGTAAAATATGCGGTTCGAGCAGTTGTTGAAGGTCGCAGTTACTAACAATCTTCTGTCAGGAGTCGCCGCATGTTCATTCATTGTCAGAACTACCATCCTTTAATTGGTTATTATCTATCCTTTTAAATTAGAATAAGAGTAGTCGTCCCTCAAGATTGGTTTATTTACCTCCTTTATTAATGCTGAATCTCAGTTAACTCTTGAAGAAGGAAAAGGACATTTGTGGGGCAAAATATGATACCAACGTAGGGGAGGGTCAGAGATCAATTGGCTTGTCAAGAGACAAAGCCACCCAAAGGAAATGCAAAGACAAGGCCTAAAGGGCTTGCGAAACCAAATCGAAGTATTAAGCAACCGCAGTAGTGCATACATTCCCTAAACCTAAAATAGTCAATTGGAACTCCATCCCAAACGCTCATTTCCTTATGTGAATTTCCTTAAACGTGCGTGCTTTTTGTGACGTAGCAGCTTTACTTATATAAATTAAGTAAAGCATTTTATTTTTAAAAATTACACACAGAACATTTGCTCAACGCAATTTGTGTTATGCTACAAGGTCTCCGACAAATTTGTTTAAGTTTTACTTAATTGGGATTGTTTAAAATTATTAAGCTACGGTTAAAATGGTTAGTACCGCTTCCGCGTAATTTGAAATTTGTACTACTTATTTACCTTGCAGTGTGTAGATCCAAGCCCTGTCGTGGTTTTCACTAAACTCAAAGCAACTAGGTAATAGCTTCCTCATGTACTTCATTCACTCTGTTTTCACTAAAGAGTTATTGTCTCATTAGACTGATTTCGGACAGAAAGAATGGATTTAATTTTGCGCCAATTCTAGGATGTACTTTTTTGTTTGTCAAAAATTCCCCCCTCAAAAGGCAGCTCTGACAATTTCACCCAAAACAGAGCCTACAGTCGACGGATTTGTTAAAGTCACCGATAATTTTAAATTTTATGTTAAGCTTGAAGTACCGTCGTATTTTTTTAAATTAAATTCGAAAATGAGAAGAAAAATACTGCCATGAGCCTTACACCAGTCAGTTGGTTCACAACTCCATCGTTGTGTCTGCATCCCACCAATATTTTATCGCTAAAGCCTTTTTATTTATGGTTGTTATGACCGGTCAGAATAGATCGTAAAGTTTGGAGCTCTGATACATCAAGAAATGATCACGAACTGTGCATTTCATGCAAGTTGAGTACACGGTGTGCTAGCTTCGTTTATCTACCATCCGAAGTCTCAAGGCACGTCCGGTTTCTTCGCAGCGCAGCACTTGAAAAAGACGACCTATAACAAGCAACAGCGACAACAAAGGCGCGTCAGAAAGTGTAAACCAATCACCAAGGCTGCCCCAAATGTGGAGACACGTAGTACCGTTTGGGGTCATTCACACACTGAAACGGTGGAAGTTAGTCACCACTGCTTCTCCTGCATCTGGTGCAGTAGGGTGTTCCACAGTCCTGCTCACTGCTGCACTGTTTCCCTTCTTCCACCTACCTTGCATTTTTTTGGCGACCTTGACAAAATATCAGCCTTAGCCTATGCTGAAGGGTCAAAATGAACCAGTTTTGGACTATTTTCAGCAAGGAATAGTGTAAATACCCTGTCGGACATCTATGGCTTAACACCGTGTTTTGCATCTGATTAAAACCCGATGAATGAAAAGTTTTTTCTTTAATTCGAGACACTAGACCGTTGACGCTTTAAGACTGAGGTCTCGTATTTAGAGATTTTGAGTTCACTGCCCTTGATTACGAGTTAGTAAATAAAATATCTGAGCAAGCTATGTCAGACTGACCTTCGCAACTGATGCTTTTAAATAGGAAGGACAGTGTTTGAGCTTATTAAGTCCATTGCGGTCGCGCTTTTATTGCTGCAGCTCCCATAAAGGGCAATTTAATTTCTGTGTTGTCGTCAGCTAGTATAACATTTGTGAAGCCATTACACGCATTCGGTAATTGTCAAATCAGTCCATTTAAACAAAGCAACTATCGTAAAAATGCCCTCTTCACCACCTAAGCCGGAAAGCAAACGGTGATACTCAGCCATGAGGTGGACCAGGAGCCTCATCATCCCAGGGGACACCGCCAATTTAAATACCCAAGAAGTAGTAAATGCGGGAGCGCATTGTTGATTTTAAAGGTCTATTTTCCCATCCCAAACATCTTTCCACTCGTTCGCTGGTTACCACTTTGCCCTCCTTAAATTAATTTACCACGATTTCTCCATTCATCTACCACTTCTCCTATTGGTCGCTTTTATCCGCATTTGATGGATGAATGTAGTTAAATCTCTTTCTTTTATTTTCTCCCTAATTACACCTAACTGACAGTGCAAATAATTCCTCAAGCTTTCACCAATTATCCTTTTTTTACTATTCCGCTGGGAGTGGGTCATAGTAAATGCAACACTTGTCATAACTCTCGATGTTAAAAATGCATGCTCCTCCAAAAACGATAAAATTTCATTTAAGCATTGGTATGGCCAAAAGTTAATGGCAAAGAGTTGCACAATCCCTTGCCATGAATTTGCAACGACCCCCAGTACGGGAAAATAGAGGAAGGAATGTATGAGCGGGGAAAGACAGTTGAATTTCTGAACTTTCCACTCACTGCTTACTAGAGTGGCAAGAAATTGGAAGACTTAAGACGCGTAACTTTACAGCCCATTTCTGCGGAAGTTCGCGTCTCAAAATTCGTAACCAATTTTTAGAACACTCTCCATCGATAATGGAGAAATAGATTATTCAAGACATTGTTCAATTGATTGACATTAATTTTATAATAAATAATTGCCTATTGTGCCTTAGTTGGCTTTTTGACACCTCTACAGTAAGCAAAGCAAGCAAAGCGATCGACAGAGGAGAAAGCGGGAATTATGTGGAAGAAAGTGCAGCCACTGGGCTACAGCATTGACCTTGAGGTAGGAAGACCGTCCTCCTCCTTCTCCCCTCCCCTTCCCAGACCTTTCCCTTTCTGCTCTCTCCCTTCCTCTCGTTCTCTCTCTCTCTCTCTCAAGGTCGAGAGTTACAAAAAAGGCGTCCTTCAGATTTGCTCTCCCCGTGCCAAGGCCAGCCTCGCCAAGTGAGCTTTGGTGACCCACATTCAGGACACAACACCCTCGTTATGGATTTTTTGTCCCCCAAAGCCAGCGAACGCGGGTGCGTTAGTCAGCTGGTGGCGGTGGGACCTGTCAATGCCAACCCAAAAGTACTGCCCATGTCCCAAATCGCATCATTACCCATTCAACCAGACACACGCGTCGTGCACCGATTTGTTGGCCTCTCAAGTTGGAGGAGGTGGAGGAGGATGAGGCGAAGGTGGAGAAGGAGGAGGGGGAGAGGAGAAGAGGGTTGGTTCAAAACACCTCACCAAATGCCCATCTTGGAAAAGACTAAAGTAGAGGGGTAAATGGCGCTACACAGCGACACAGAGGTAGCGCGTTATGAATCAGCGTGTCTGGAATTTGTTTACTCCCTTTCTTCATCGATGTTTTCTGTCTAGAAAGAGCACACACACACACACACATGCACACAACATTCCTTTATCCAATGGTTTGCTCAATCAGAGATGAAAGTTTTTTGGCCACGATTTTGACAGTGTGAAGCGTTCTTGTCAATCCTAAACTCACTCTCCTCGAATTCTCCTTTCTATTAAGACTTTCACCGTTCTTGTACCGTCAGTAGAAACCAGAGAACTGTGGTGGAGAGCGTTTTACATCTGCTCAGCACACATGGACCATTCAAACGTAGGGGTTATGAGACAGTCTGAAGGTTCGCACAAAAGGATCGCTAATAATCGCATAATTGGGACCATTCCAACCCAGACCAGCAGATCAAGACGTTATCAAATCTCCATGACTAAAGCTTCACCCCTAAAACGTCTATACGTCGCGAAAAGGTTTATTAGGAAGACAATTAGACGTTTTGTTATAATGAATGAATGTTAAAGGTCTATTCTACGTAGCCCTGGAGCTGTGCATCTAGTGCATTTAAAATCTGTGATTCGTCAAAAAAATTACAGAGGCAGAAGATGATAGAAATGGTATTGAGAGTAGTTCGAATAAAGGACCACGAAATTAATAATGTCCAGAGGTAAGATTTGACCCATTACAATGGAATCTCACACCTTTTAAGACGTTCTATGCCAGTAACTTCATGAAGTACTTTAAAAGAACAACTTGTTTTATTTTATTTCAAAAATAGTAAAAAAAGCTCACTATTGTTGGAATTGATTGAGTAGGTGCGCTATTTGTGCTTTGTCCCATTTTTTTACAAAGGGTTCGTAAAGCACGATGGTTTTCTATTATAATCGAACCAAAAGCGGAAAGGCCACTACGTCTCACTCAATTTAAATGTCAGGCATGATATTATGTATTCATGAGTGACGCCATTATCCTGCGTTTTCTAGTCAAGTCACCAAAGGTAAAACTCGATTGCCTATCTATCCGACTGCACCAACTATGTCGGGAAAAATGCGATTAACACCAGCCAGTTTTAGAGCCGACCACCAAAAGGGTCTGAGTAACGCCAACTCAAAACAGTAGCATTGGCGTAATCGCGATTCCTATAAGAATTGGCCTAACCATGCACATACACACACACACACGCAAAAGTGCAGCCCATTATCGACTAATCACAAAAGCCCAGTGTTTACGCACTCATTAAAATGACGTAGATGCACACCTCAAGGTCACTCCCACGATCCACTGCAGTGATGTCAGCAAAGCCACGCCCGTCCATTTGAATGCACACACACACACACACACCCGCGAAAACGAGATAGGTCTACTCGGACCATCAAATCGCACTAAAACGCATACAATTACGTCAATCTGCTTCCTTATGCATGAAGGTCACTCGTCGATGCTGAGATAGCCAATCACTATTCAATTCGGTGAAGGTGCAGCTTGGCTTGGATGCTGAATGGCTAACTTGGAGGTCGCGCAAAAGGAACGTCACTTGGTCGAAAAAGTGTAATGAATGTTTATCTTCTAGCCTAGTATGTAAAAATTATCGTGTTTTTCCTCTAAATTATTCAGCATTGCGAAATAAATGTTGCTAGTCGTTTTCAAATAAATTAGCATAAAATGCATTCGTATGACTTGTTATCTTTTATTGATTGGTGGAGGTAAAATTGCACACCACATACATAAGATGACCTTGACAATGTGTTTGCATAAATTAGCCATTCGGTGACTCAGAAGAGACGATAAATCAAACCCAAGCGATGTGGGCGTAGGCGTGGGCGTGAGTTCGGTTGGTACTGCCAAACAAAGCGCAGTGCATCCGCGTCGGTGAGGCTCAGTCCTCTGCACTCAGTGGCTCCAACCCTTATCGATTTCTGATGGAGACTGACGAACTCACCCCAGTCGGGCCAAGCAGTGCCATTGGTGGTGTTTATGCAACTCTATTTCTGTCAATGGGAAGCGACTAATCTACCTTGGTCTTTTGCTTTTAAGTATATAGCAGCAATGTTAATTACAAATAGTGGTGCATACCGTTCAAGGAAAAGATTTTGGTCAGTTATTTGCTTGTCGTAAGGAGCTGAGCCCACGTAGTAGACTACGCGGTGCCTAAATGTTTGGCAGTATTAAAATTTCTTTTCGCAGGTACTGATATTTTGTGAAACAGGAATGGCAAAGGTGAGATTTCAGGTGTCGACAGGAAGAGTGCTGCGTGAATTTTCTCAGCTACTATTTACGTCTTTTAATGCCTGGATTAAACAGATGGGTGTAATGCATCTGTATTCGAGGTAATGCAAAAATGACTACAGTCAGGCATTGCATGAAACTACAAAACTTAAGGATTACATGCCCAAGCTTTATGGCCGGGAATCAAGAGCCCAATATTTTACGCTTGCCTACTTGTGAACAAATCAGCCCCTGCTTAGTGCGTTCACACTAACTTTGTTTGCGTTTGTTTTGTATGTTACTTTGTTTTTTTATGTTGCAATTGGTTTTTTAACGCGACACTCAGACATTTCCGTAGCCATCAAGATGGGAGCGGAATTTTAAATGGATTAACGCGAATGCTTCACTGCGTTTCACTATGGAGGGTAATCCAATGCTCCTTTGATAACGTTTAGGGCAACGGCAATTATGAAGATAAATTCAGTATTTGTCTGTCGGAAGAGCTTTGCAACTGCGTGCGAATCTATTTTAACCTAAGTTGCAAATTCAGAAATCTAAAGAGGGTGAAAGCACTTCCACCTCACCCTGTTGAGACAAGTTGGGGTGTAAGCAGCTTACATCTTTCTCTCTCCTTCCACTATTGTGGATCAAAATCTGTCAAAGTATTGACTTGTCCCATCATGGCCAGTGAGGTTCGCCATTGTAAGCGCAAAATGACCAAAATTTGGATTTTTTCTCTCAGATTAAAAGACTAGGAATGGTATGATTTCAATCGGTCAGAAGTTCTTGCGCTCGAGTGGCCCATTAGAATTTCAAAATCTGTGCGTTTTAAAATTTATCAGGTGTTTTTTCCGCAAAAAAATTAATTAATAAAACTAAATCCTGGACGATGTCAAGGAATTATGATACAGTGGGCTAGTGCCATAAAGAATGATTTCCACTTTTTCATTACACCTAAAATGGTAAATTGGTGCCTTGATGCCTTTTAATGAGCTGATTTTGATCTATGCTGCGTCAGCACATAATGCCTGATGCAAAATTAATGTGTCCTCCCAGGTTACTTTGGCCAACTCTTGAATGCAGAAATTTATTAAGTGAAGGGTGTGGCCCCCAGAGACCTCCCCAAGGACGAAAGGGGGCATAGCACTTGGGAGTACTATGTGCTCTTTGAAGTAGGGAAGGGCAGCAAGGCTACTCTCCTGCTCTGAAAGATACGCTGGGTGATGAGAAAGAAGGCTTGAACAAACAGCCAAAGCATGGTAGCGGAATTTACCGTAGTCATCCTTATCAGGGCACTCAGACATCAATTGATCGCTAAATTAGCTGATAAAGTACAAAAGAGGCGGTACTCTCAAGTGGGTACTTAATATTTCGTTGCCAAGTTATGGCTCAAGTTTAAAGACAAATTTCCTTCCATCTGCACAAGCCATTCATCGGTCATGGAATAGCAAATCGATTGCTAAATTTACTAAATTGCATTAATAATATCTGACTGCAGTAGCATTGGGAATAGCCTTTTGTTGAGATGATTTTAATTTGTAGGAGACTTACTGAGTTGCTTCTGTCATTTTTGCTATACAATGACTAACTAGACAACTTTTTATTCAGTTGAGTCACTAGTATTTGTATTTTTAAACTCCCATAAGTCTATAAAATGTCAGCAATGGACTTTGGTCTCATAGAACGAAGTTCCTTGATTTTGGCCTTAGCAGCGACCAAATGTGCGTGTAACTAAAACGGGATCTTAGTTTCGATTAAAAGGAATAGTTAGCAATAACTTAAAGCCACCCCTACTAACTAAAACAAAATGACATTTTATTGTGTTTCGTCAAACATCTTTGTTCTTTCCTATTAATTTAAAAAAAAAATATATTGGCTGACACTTACCTTAAACGGCCATAAACGGGCACTTCTATCAATTCTTGAATTTGCGATTACCGTATTTTGGAGTACCCCTAACCTCCTGAAAGATTGTAATTAACCCTGATCTATCAATTTACCCTTTTAACCACCCCTGATTGTTCGATCAATGAGCATTGGTGCGACATCAACGTGAGGTTAAGAGCCAATCAGTCACGAGCAATTTATCGATCAGTCATGCATGCAGGTACGCACGCACGCATGCGCGCACCCGTCTTATTTACAAGGCCAGATTAGCGTCTGTCAAGGCAATGTTATGACTGAATAAATGAGTAAATCTCTGGATGGTGGCGAAAACAAGTTGGCCAGGTTAAGTTCCTCGGAGAAGTAGAAAGTCACCTTTAGCCGGAGATTGGACGAGTGAACATCGCCTCGACAACCCGGTAGGCATGTGTGTGCGTACGTGCACGATACGTAGGGAGAGCATGAAGTCAATCGAATAAAATTTGTAGCTTCGCAACAATTAGTAATTCGGCTGCTAACCAGACAGATAGACAGACACAACAAGGACAACGACTTGGGTGTCTAGACATGACCAATGATGTCTCCTTTGAAATCAAACTGCCTACATGCGCAGCCCTTGTCGTCATTTTATGTCGAAAAATAACTTGTCGTTCTTATAGTACTGACCATGACACTGTGCCTCACCTTGGTAATATTTTGGCATACATTTGCATTGTAAAAGCTACCTACTCAATGCTGCCTCCATTACAAATGGATAAATGAGGGTGCTATACACAATTGCAAAAATGAAACGCACACAATAAATCTCCTTATCTCAACTAAAAAGATATTAAATGGGGGTAATTCGGTCGCTTTTTCGCCTCATGAAATAGCTGATTAGGTCGTGATTCATTTTTGTTGATTTTAAGGCCGAAAACAGCTTTTTTGGGCAATTTGGTTAAGACACACGCCCATGGGGTACCAACTTTATTAAAACAGGGTGGGAAATAATTTAGTTTAGGGGCTGGAAGTACTCAGATTTGGCTGAACTGCGCTATACCGGAAATACCAGACATAAATCCCATGAAAGCATTACATTTTTATGCAAATCTATCCATAATAGGAAGCTATGATGTTACTTAAAACTCAGGCATGGACAATAATGAGTAATTTGGGATTTGAAGACTCAGATATTGAAGTCAGAAGACACGAATGGTTCATGAGGAACAGTCTTCTTGCCATTATCATGATGCAATGGAAGGCACTTTTTTCCCGTCAAAGCAGTTGATTAGTAATATCGTAAAAGTGGGTTCCAAAAATGCATTGCCGTCCAAGGATCGTGACACTAACGTGGCTGTAGCGTTGGAATTACTGAGGCTTGTCACCATTTGGACGCTGGTTTTTCCCTTTAGAAGGAAGCTTTTTTAGGCGACTATTTTAAATACTAGCTGGTTAGTTCACACTTTCACAGTTTTACGTTTTGAAATGCTCAAAACGTCTAGCTGAATCGACCTTGGTAGCGTGGTCAGACACACTACCCATAAAGTGGATGCGCATACGACCTTCGACTGGAAATGACATAAATTTGCCTCAATGTTCCATGACTCACACAAGATAAATCACATATTTCTACGTGGGAAAATGGCTGGATTCAGACAAAGAAACACCGGTGTACTGCAGTGGGTTGCATGGTGCGCACTATGCACGGATCGTTTTAAGTCGGCCTCCGGGCGCCCATATTTGACGTCACAAATTCGGCGACCGAATCGTCCTATTGTCTTTAATCACATGAACGCGAAGTATCGCACAAGAGGGGAACAAATGATTGTAGTAACTGTTTGGAGGATGTCTAACTTCTACTCATCTAGTATTTTATTCCTTGTGAAATGAAACTGTTTTGGAATCTGCTCTAAATCAGGATTGCTGAATTACTTTCTCCCAAAAATTGTTTCCATTACAGTCATAGCGTCAGTCGGATCTTAGCGAAAAAGCAAATTAATTTCCTCCTGGAGATGTAAATATTTTTGTAAATCCTGATATTTAAGACGACTTCTAAGTTCCGTTAAAACATACGAGGACTTAAAGGCGTTTACATAACTTGACATTCGGCCCAAATTATGCTGGACAGTAAACGGGACTTTCTGTTTCTCTGTGTTTTCTGAGCCTGCCTGTCCGCTTGCCCGCCTGCGTACCTATAAACACTTCCCAAGCGTCGTCATTCACGTATTTGCATCGCCATCTCAAGGCCGCCAGTCTATTGGCTGGAATAGGTAGGATCACCCCAACGGTTGGTCTACCTCAACCAATGGCTCCGATAACCTTCAGTCAGGTTCTTTTGTTGAACTTTTTTGCCTACAACGGTAGGCGAAGTATTTTTTGAAGCAGGGAAGAATAGACTTTTTGGCTTTCTCTTTTCCCTCTCCTCTCCTTGTCATGCAAAACAACTCAAATGCAGTATCCATCTCATTATCCTGGATTTCATGTCCACAATAAATCCGCATTTCAAAGAACAGGGGATTCCAAAACTTTGTTTACTAGGAAAACACAAAAATGCAATTTTGCAACTCCGTTTTTTTTTCAATGGTGTGACGCACAATCCTGTCAGTAGCCAGGGAAATTCTCCACTCACAAAGTTTGCTGTCGACAGACAAAATTGTTTTCTGATAGCAGGAAAACAAGCGTATTTTAACATCCAAACCTTCTTATGGTTTGGAAAAACAGATCTGTTATTGCACATAAGTCTGATCTAAGAAACAATTAGTCCTCTTCCAGGCAGCCAATTGAAGTGGGATAGATGTCAAGGTTTGCGAAGGAGTTGGGACTCAACCCACTTTGATCTCCCATTAGCAACGCGAAATCCTGATCTTGGTAATAGCCATTGGTGATTCATGTGATTTTATGGGTTAGATGCAAGGCTTGGCGACCGAAGCACAGCCAGTCATAACAAAGATACGCTCCTCAGTCTAACGCTCATTTTCAACATTTTTGAATTTATTTTAAAGCCTCTAGCGGCTCTTAGGCAATTCCTCGCCCACATTTGTTGAATAGGCGATGCTAATTAATAAAACACATTAACCATTGCCACTTAATTTTAGCTTTGCACTTTAATAGCTATAATGTTAATGTGGTCTTCATTTTGCAATCCAACGTCGGTTGGGAACACTGCAGACTACAACACGGCGAGCGACATTTCGACGCATACTGACGTCAGTGTGTTGGAAACTACTTTGCCATAAATATCTGTTCGGGCGAAATATTTCTGGAATTAAGAACTAAAGCCAATGTGAAAAATTGCATTGCATAAAGGGCTTTAGAAGTGAGAGGTGTACGCTTTACACCCTGGCAAAGCGTAATCCGATCCGCGTTTGGAATGTTTGTTCTACTTACTACAAAACTTGCGTGGGAACTGAACTTACAGCGTATGATTTCTGCAACAAATCCTAATTAAGTAAAGCTTCTTAATTTCAATGAAGGGGTAGGCTTGTTCATGCTGCTTTTCAAAAAAGCTCTTTTATGCTGAGTAAATCAAATATGCTCATTTTTATGGTCTCAGCCGCATAACCAAATAGCGTTTTTAAACAGAAAAAGAGAATACAATCAAGAAAAAAATATGGAAGCTCGCCTTTTTATTCCGCCTTCTGTTTTAGCAGTTTCTACTAATCAAAGGGAAGACAGGACACACATACAACTCATTGCGTGTAGTATTGGGCAATTCTTACTGTTCAGAATGGAAGAAAATGAATTGCAATCCAAATTTCGTTTACCAAATTTGCAATCGCTTTGACTTTACAAAAGTGAGACGTTCCGGAAAAACATGCCACACCTTGGCTTAAAAGCATTTTTACCTCACATTTGTGACTCAACAACATATTTCTTCTTCAACTTTAGTTACTTACATTACAACCAATGCGCAAGATGCATATGGATTGTTAAAAAATGGTTTCGATACTATCAATCATAAGCATAATTTATTTGAAGATCATGCTAAACTCGGAGTAGAGTTATGTACAGAAATCTACTTGATCAGATGTGGATAAGCTATCACGTATGATGCCTTGAGTACTTGTTTAACTCTGTGATTTTATTTCGCGGGAAATTGGGGGTTCGATTTCGTGCCTCCGCAGAAGGAGGTGGGGGCGCGGCCTTCCAGCCGTGCCATTAGCTTCCAAACCCAAACAGCACAATCATTCCTCCCCAGAGCTGCCTCATAGCGCGACACAACAAGTTCAATTAGTTAAAAAAATGGTTTAACGATTCACCCTGGATGCTTGGACTGGTCCCAATTTATACCAAGCCTTTACAAAAGAAAACCACATGCGTAACAGCAAAAAATGGGCATTTCACAAAACACGTGGCGGAAGAATGTGATCGCCTTCTAGCTTTTTTTATTCCAAAGGCTGCAACGGAAGGGTGATTTCGTAGCGAAATACCTTCATATGGATTTCAGCTTAAGTAAAACAAGGCCATGCGGAAGTTCTGACCTAGCAAATCATTTCTCTCACCAGAAGTGAGCAGTGGAGCCCGCCTTACCCCAGTGCGTAAGTTTAATTTCGCCATTAATGCTGACATCCTAATCAATTAAGACTTATGGAATGTACAAATTTATTTTGTTTTCATTTAATAATGGTGAAAATTTTAACTATTTAATTTTAAACAAGAACAAGCAGGACTTTGTTTGTTATTTGTCCTCTTAGACAATCCCACGCAACCAACTGTTCCTCCTCATTTATCAAGCGATTGGCATAGATGCTGGTTCTGTTGCTCTAAAAAGAAAGCCACACCTCTCATTGAAGGTGTTGGGTGACTTCGATGCTCGTGATAAACAAAATGCAACAGATATGAAGTCAGTTTGAGATGACGTAACGAACTGTGAGGCCTTATAACGAGAAACCGAGAGTTAAAAAGGGTGATTTTGGAGTTGCAAAAGGGAGGGCGTAGTGGAAAATAGATGTTTGAACGCTATGCTTACGTAATGTCACTGAGGCCTCGTGTGTGTGGAGCCCTTTGATGTTTGCTACGTTAAAGAGATGTGGCTTTTTGAACGGTCTACGCACACACACACACACACGCAAACTAAACACTAAGGCGATGGTGATAATTTATTCCTTGCTCCACTTGCGCGTCTGAACGAGCTCAAGTTGAGGAGAGTGGGCTCTTGCAAGGCGAAGGAGGGTCAGAATCGAGTTATGCCTATCAAAGTAGTAAATTTAGTGTAAAATCTCTTTTTAATCAGCATGTAGGGAATGTTGAGTGTGTCTAGCCATAAATAGAGCTTTCCACAAAGCATTGCTTAAAAAATTATTTCACTCAACTATTTAATGAGGGTTTGGAGATGCAATTGGCATAAAATTTATGATGAGGAGGATATGAAAGATCTTTTATACTACAATAGGTATTCACCTTAAAAGGACTGACTGACACGATCAACCTTTGGGATTTCAATGCTTGAGCATAAATGGTGAGTGGAGATCATAAAGATAAGTGTCTGTTAAGAACCGATGCATGGTCGATTGCGATGACTTGTCGAGATACTGCCTTAGAACGTCCAGTACATGCGTTGGATGCAGCAAGCATGATGTTTAGATTGACCTTAACACACGAGCATTGTGTTCAACACGCGCCTAGGAATATTCAGAATCTCAATCATTGCAGCCCAACCCTTTGCTTTCAGTACCTCTTCGAGACGAAAGAAGTTGAAACTTGGCAAGTATATGTATTGTATAGCCTTAAGGCCAAGCTGGCTGACAAAGTGGCTGCCTAAGCAAAATTAAGTTAATTAAACATCCAATGCTTCACATTTGATATTATTTTTTCATGCCCATGCGGTGTGAAAATCCTTTTAAAAGCCATTTCTGCATGTTTAGAGCAAATTACTTAAACTGTATCTAAATTTCATTGCAAATTTTGGGGAGTCCATATCTTTAAATAGTTAAAATTTTTTGCTTTTTAAATTTTTCCCTCTTTTCATGGCATTAATAAGCCTTTTTCGGGGATGAGGAGGACGGAAAGAGGTGATGGGTAACGTTGGCCCGTGTTGGCGTACCAGTGCAGTGATTGAGGGAGGAGTAAATAGGTTTTTTTTAATCAAGCTACACTGGCGTGCATTTGTATGTCGTGTTTGGTCACTGTGTGGTGTGGTGCACCAGTGAGACGTCACAAATGCTGCCGTCCTGTGATGTAAATTGCCGAGGTAATGTCTACCTTAAAATAAATCACTTCACATTAAACTGGACACGGTGTGAAACTACTCCAAACTACCACACCTAGGTCCGTAATTTTCCGCCATTGACCATCGCCTGGACTGTCATACTACGGAAAACAGTCATGTTCTCAGCAACCCAACAAGTTTAATGTGCATGATATTTAAATTGAGCAAAAAATTAGTAGGCGAACAAAAAATGGCTTCCGAATAAGTTCAAAAATGGTAAACCAGTGCATCTGGGCTCTACCTTGCGTTCTAGGTATCAGCCTTTCAAACAATAACACTTTGAAATAACGAATTTGGGTGAACTAGCTCTTAATTCTTGGTATGTCTTTAGGCGCTTAAATTAATACAGGACTCTCTTCAAAGTTGCGTACTTTAAAAGGAAGCTATTTAGCCCCAATTCTTTTCATTAAGAGAAGTAAGGCGACAATCTTCTAGTAGGATGCATTAGTCACGTTGGCCAGGGATTATCAAATCATGAGACTATTATTCTGATCGTTATGTTTACCTCATGACGCTATTTCGATAAATGGCAAATTAAATGTTCAACACCTAATTACATCAATAGTAACCACGTTATCGACAAGGAAAACAAGACCAACTTGCACTGTACACTAGCTGAGTACCTTCTCATAAATTAATTTATTCTAACCGAGGACTTCGAATTGGACCACTCGGTAAGTCCAATCGCTATGAATCGAAGAAAAAATAACTTAACTTAAAGGAAACTTTTCTGTTAGTATGACCTAATTGCACATTTTCGGTGTCCCATATCGGACGAATGCATCCTCTTCGGCTATTTATTGCCATTTTAAGAAATACGTGTGTTTCATTAATCAAGACAAGTTTAAGATATCATTTTGAGGGAAACTAAATTATTTATACGGGGAAACTTTATCATTACAACCTAGCATGAAAAATTAGCCTTTTTAGCACCATAGGCATTTTCTCCACGTGGCTACAGAGTGCTGGTTAAATATTTATTCCAGAAAGGTTAATTTGTTCAAAACAAAACAACCATATAGTTTGTCAAACCAAAACACGGTCGTTTCAGTACTGTCAGTCTCCTATGCTTCTATTGATTGTAGGCGTTAAGTTTTTTCTTAACAAGTCGAACTCAGCTCCTAGATTCTCGGTTCTTGTGCTCCGGACACTACTTAAAATGCATTATTAGTTTATTACCAGTGGTACGAAGGACTAATGCGAATTTTGGGTAGGGAAAGGTTGTCAACATAATCTAAGTACCTGAAGGATAAAGTGGAGCCTGACACAACGCCCATTTCGGAGTACGAAAAGAAAGAACATGTTTACCCCGCCACCATATCTCAAGGTCAAAAGATCCACGCGCCTATCTCTCTCTCGCTCTCTCTCTCTCTCTCTCTCTCTTCGTCCATTTGGGACATCTTGGAATGAATTAACGAAGGAAGGAGCAACCGAGCATGCGTGTGTGCATGTGCGTGCATGCTGGGGCATTTTTTGACGCAAACATAAAAACGAACTGCTGCGCACGCCGTGAGATATGACTCAACACAATTCCAGGCACACGCACACACACAGAATGACTGTGTTGCGCCCACATCACGTCTGAAACCCTCTGGCCATAGCGCTTCCACATCTTGAATTCAGTCCCATGCCTCAGTCCTGGTGAGCCTACTTCACCAATGATTGCCTGAAACGGAATAACTCTAGACCTGACAGGATGCTGGAGAACGCGGTATACCTCCTTAGTGGCTACTGAAGTGGAGCCTCATTTTAGTACGGATAAACTAAGTGGCTTCATGGTTTAAGATAAATAAAATGATTATCATTCCGTTTAAGGGTTAGGGGAAACATTTTATGACTGCTATTCATTTTCCTAATTAATTCATGAATTTTAAGAAACAAACACTGACTTGTTATCGCAGTGACATTAAATCAGCACAACCCTCTAACAAATGAAAAGCACGACACAGTCAATGTCCTCATAAAAAAAGTTTGCAACAGGAATAAAGTGGAGGACAGTTTAGATTTAAGATAAAAAGCCCGCTTTTTACATTTGTACCGATTGTCAGTAGTTTTGCAAAAAACTGGACACTTCAACTGCTGAAACTCCGTCAAGGGTAGAAATAAATCAAACTAAGTCATGGTATAGCCAAAATTACATCGTGTTTTTAACGCAGAGACCTTAATGGTGTAGTTTTCAAGAATAAGTCTCTACTTCAATTGCACTTTAAATTAGCTAATTATGGTGGCTTTACAAACACGATAGCATACATCTGATTCGACTGTAAAGCAATCGTTTGCTGGATAGACAACCAGTCTCCCCATTCGATAATGCACAAAAATGCCCTTTACAGCGTTTGACGAGACAAAGATGACCATTTACCAATGTTTTTGGTGCGAAGGAAACTATGTTTATTTGCCTCACTCGTCTACCTTCTCTACACCTATTTCTTAAAAGACAATAACCCAAGTTTAGATAACTTCTTTCATAAGATGAAATCGATAATTCCCAGGTGGTCCCTGCCCATAATTTTTTGTGTAGCAATCGATGGAACATTAATCGATTTACCCCATAATTAGGGCTTCACTCCCAACCCTTACTTGAAGCAAGCATAGATGAAGTGGAATCCTACTCAATCAAAAGTGCAACGTCGAATTTGCGATCAAAACACAGATCCAATGGAGGAGGCAAGCGGTTTAGAGTGACAGCTACTAAGATGACAACAAATGCCACTGCATAGTCAGATTTATGCAATGGCTGAATGCGATGACACATTTGGCAAGTAAAAGGCATGGATCTGTACAGAAATAGATGGCAGAGATGCTAATCGTGCGGCATGGATAAGAGTCCTAATTATTTATCCACGTCTCGGTTTCTCACCGCTTCTGCATACTGTTCCGTGTGTTCCCTTCCGTCATTCATGCCTTTTTACGCCTTTCCAATTAGAGAGGCTGTTGACTACGCAGGTACGCAAGAAGTGAGCATCGATTCTCAGGATACGACTCAAAACAATAGGCCAAACAGGTCATCGACATTTGAAAAAGGGGTTTGGTCTCAGCTGCCCCATTATAGTGTTGCTTAAGCTTCTTCAATTACAATAAGTATTTTAAAAAGATGCTATGCAATTTGTTGACGAGGGTATACAAATTCTGTTGCGATGGCAAATATTGGGGGAATACGAGCCGAATCGGCTTTGCTATAACATGTGCGTCATTATGAGCTGTTTCTATATTTGTGTAAATGATGCAGCTTTGACGCTCAATTTCTCATGTAAGTGTTAGCTTGGTTAATAATTGCCTCCTAATCCCCTCTGTTGCATATAAACGATTTTTGCAAGTTGAGTTGAATGCCAAGCGTGACAGCAAATGCCCCACGTTCTCTGTTAGAACGCTTAGCTAAGAATAGAATCTCAGCAGGTTTGCACGTAAAATAAAACATAACCATACTGTCACCATTAGCACTACTACTCCGATTAATTTCCCCGACTCAATCCTCATGTACTTTTAATTAGTTATTTTAAATGCAGTTTTTATACTTAATCACTATTCATTTATCTTCACAGCAGTTTAAGGTAGATGCTAAAGCACAGCATCCTAACCTTCAAAGATTTTGAGTGATTAAATATGGTATGGGATGTACTAATTATCCCAGCCCTCGAAATTGGTGCAAAATCATACTGACTTTGTGCTTTAAAGGTCAGATCTACATCTTTCGGACGCGCGACTTCAAGTTAATTGACCTTGGAGGAAGCTTGTTGGTCGATTGGAAAAGAGCATAAATGAGCGTTGGAAATGTAAAATAAACACAGGACTGTCAAATTTGACTGGCTGGAATAGAAGATTGGCTGAGGCACCTCAACTTGGTAATGCCCATACAACTCGAACTAAGCTACTCCCACGCTAGGGTAATAAGTAATTGTTGGCTAAAAAATAGTCTGTTGCACTTGGTTAACGAAAAATTACACCGATTCGTGTGCAAATTTTAATGGTGAAGCAATCCGAAATGCCAATTTTGTAATAAAAGCAGTCTTAAAGTATGAACAGATTCCAGCACTGACGCGTCAATGAGCATGGCGCAGGTGGAGGTTAGGCATAGTCTCATCTAAAATGCTGGACTCATCAGCTTTTCGAGGTTATAAACTGCGCTTAGCTTTAGTAGTTTAGAATAAAAGGGCCGACAAACTTTTGCTAAGGTGCTACCCAAGAGTAATCTGTGGATGGTGCGTCTGAGTAGGAATGGTACGAGCAAAAAATACTCTTATTTATTCTGATTGAAATTCTGGCCGGCTAAATATACAAATGGCATGGATACTCAGTAGCTGACCCTATACCAGTAAATCGATGCATCGGCGACCGCAATTTGCTGAATAACCATGGCAGGCCGACCTTGGATCAACTGAAGTTATCGATCAGTTTGCACTCAACGCGCCGGGACCGTGTTGAGATGCCCTCAGTCAAGCAATGGTAGAACGCAGATGGTAAAACAATTGAGACTAAACGGCAATAAATGCTGTCAACTGGCACCGTAGAAGGTGAATTCACTTAAAAGAAAAACTGCTTTGCAGACAGAATCCAAAAGTCAGTTGTTTAATTTATCCCAATAAGCATCTTGCACCTTTGTACAATCAAAACAAGAGCAATTTATCCTAGCCCATAAATTTCCTCGAAAAGCAACCGAAGCGGCAATCCAGATCAGGGGGAGTCATTTAGTCAAGTCCTTCGGGAGGTGGGGGTAAGGTTAGCGAAAAATTTACTTCAGTGACAAAAGGTGGGTACATCAGGGCGTGCAAGCACGCACACGAAGAAAGTAGGAACCGACAAGAAAAAAATGGTACATGCACAACAGCGCAATTATTTTGAGTAATCTGTGCTCAACTCTCTAACCGCCTAGGTACACAGACTCGATGACGCAACTACTAAGGAGAAGAGGAAATATGACAGAGAGAAGCAACACGCAACCAGTGAAGGTGATTCATGAGCTTACGTGGGTGCCGTGGGTGCCGTGTGTGCTACTAGGAGTTGACACTTACGATAAAGCATGACGTGAAACGAAAGCACCTCGCCGGCGTTAAAAAGTGGAAGAGGCAAGAGCACGAAGGTGCCATTTACTACTCGTTACTAATTACTTACGCCAATAGGTTTTGTCTTGGCTCTATCTTAGTATGCAAAAAGGAATACATATTTCATGAGTAGGTAAAGGTGTACATGCTTTGAGTCTCTGTAGCCTCGCAAAGGATGGCTTAAGATGAGGTATTTGATAGCTGAGCAACAAAAAACACAATATTTAGAAAAAGCACATCACCAACACCCAAACAAAGCCTATAATGATGGAAATTATTGACACCTTTTTTGAAAGAGCCTTCTATGCGATCTGAAAGCAACTCACAAAAACCTAACAGTCCTTAAGTCAGTTAACTACGGCAAATTTTGAGACCTCTAAAACTACAAACAAACATTCACCCCGTTTTTTGGACTTAGTTCCGCCAAAAGATACCTATTTTGGTTGGATTTCACGTACGACCTTCAAAGATAGACTTTCGGCTACCGCGTTTTTACCATCTAAAGGGACGAATCCCACCGACTGAGTCACCTCTGCATTAAGAAAAAAGGAATCTGGAGAGCCTTTCACATACTTTCGGATTAAATTAGGTTTTCTAGGAGGGAAACAAGTAGGCGTTTGCAAATCTACCCGTTGCGCAATTGAATAAAGCTTACCCATGATCACCTTATACCAAAAGGGGAAAGTTTTGGTCCTTTTGGAAGAGGTGGATTCATACTTATTTTGAAGTCTACCACATCGACGTCGTACCTGTAAAGTTGTTTACATAATAAGAATTTTCTTTAGTGCCTACACGTATTAAAACAGTAAAGGGCGACGTGCCGGGGTAGAGCATGAGTCTACCAACGAAATAGCACCCATAAATCGCGGCAAAAATGGTCATTTGGTCGATGTTATAAATATTCTGGGTGATTGAAATCCCGAAAAGTGATTTTAGGAATCAAGGTCAACGCCGATATCAAAGTGGACTGAGCTAGTCAGAGTATGTGCAGATTGAAAGTGCGCGTGATAACCGCTACTAGAATCCCCTTTATCCATTCGATGGGCAAAAAGCCAACCGTTCCACTCACGGAACCAGCTGCAAAGAACGCTGTGGTAGAGACTCCGCGTTAAGCCCTTACTTTTGTCTACACATCGGTCGCTTCCGTAATTGCTCTAGAAAGATGATACTTCCGCGAAGGCCAACAACAACAAAACCACTAACACCACAAAATACAACGCCATCGTAAAAAGGCTGCTACGGTTGGTAAAATGCGAGTGTACAGAGGGAACATAAATATAGACAAGGAATAGGGTACTAATTGACGCTCAGCACATCCCCATAACCCGGGACATTAGAGTTGCCACGTGAGAAATGTGGGTATGCAAATTCCGGACAACTCTAGGGTCTCAGGGACATGGAGGAACTGCTAGTATCATCACTGTCACAAAGAAAAATGATGCTGGATACACCGAGACTGCCTACCTTTTGACAAGCAGAGAGAAAGAGAAGACACGGAGAACAACAAGCTACCCCTCACGATAGTCCTCGAAGTCCACCTCACCCAAAATAGGAGAGAAGATAGCGAGTGAGAGAAGAACGACCCCGGTCAACAACACCAAACCAAGGAGGAGAAGCGCTCTGCGCACCAAGGGCGCCACTCGTGTTGTGTACTTCGAGGCGCGCGCGTCGCTCATCAGTCAGCTGACATGAACCAATGAGTGTGCGATATGCTACTGCAGGCATACACCATTGGCAGTTGCCATGACACACAATTGCGAGTGGACGCTGTGAGTCAGCCAATCGCGTGTCAACTCATGAATGCGGTACCCCGTATAGTTTGTAATCTTCGAAATTCCCCACTTTAGTAGGAAATTGTAAGCCGGTCGTATGTAATGTGAAAATTTCTTAAAGGAATATATTGGATCCACTTGGTTTTACCAAGAATCGTGGGTTGTTTTTTAACAATTAGGCGTTTATTCGATTGGGACGCATACTATAGTTAAAGTTCCGATATATATCTGGCTCACGGAGTTAACGCGGTCTCAACGGGACACACATCAAGCGGTTTCAAGGCATCGGGGTCGTGCAAAAGGACAATGTAGTTTTTAATTCACAACTTCCCAAAATTGTACCAGATTAGTGTTCCGTAGCGTCAGTAAACGTGTTTGTTGGATCCAACAATTTCGAGCTGTGGAATTGTATCGGCTTCCACTATTCCCGTTTTCCTGTCGTAAAATTCAACTAGGCTATAGTTTTTTAAAAAATTCATACGGGTGATTAATACGTTCCGTGGCGAAACTGCTTTTCGGTTTAGAGTCTAGGGGCCTAAAATTGATTACAAATCCTCTTTAAAGGAATGCTATTAATACAGTGCAGGGGGAATGAGAAAATGTTATTTCTGCAGTCCCTTGTTTGAGGGCCGCGGAAAAGTGGACGCATTCTTTAATGCGAGGAAGTTTGAGAATGTTGAAGCATTCCTTTTCTCTATAGGTACTAGGCTTAGGTTTGGTGTCTTTATTCGGATGGCCAATTCAATCCCCAAACTATCAGCAGAACAAAATTTGCGCCTAAAAGCATCCATAAGAAAGTTAAGCTTCTACATATGAATCTGCACACTGTCGTGATACTACCCTCAACATGATACAAAGCATAAGGTCATTCACAGGGATAGCTTTCACATCTACTTCTACCAACCTTGATTCCACCTGCCATCAAGCTGACATCCCACAGTCCTGATTGACATCCACTGTAACCTTGAGAACAGTAGGAAAATTTTTGCCTCTAGAGGCTCTGTACACGTCCTTCCTTATAAGACAATCATGTTCTTTTTGCTGTGAAAACTGAATGTAAATCTCGATAGCCACGGTTAGCACCAGTCCCAAAGTGCCCTCCGTTCTTTCTATGCAAATCTTCGGGCAACTATACTACTGCGAGCAGATCAGCCAGCTTGCGCTTACTCACCGCCTTTTTGTAATTAATCTGTGATTTAATTGCGTGCCCTTGTGCGGGTGAGCCAATGGGATGCACAGCGGATGACTAAGCACTATTGATTATTGATGATGTGACGCAGGCACAGCGCTTGTTTGCGAGTCCTGGTCTAGACTGAATGTGGGACACCGGAGGGATCTGATTTAAGGAAACTGGGTCACTTTTTGCGGTGGAACAAACGGAGGCGAATTTTGGGTGAGCATAAGCCTGGCGATTGTCACGGTCTTTTGCTATGAATGATGGTTCCATTTTGCAAAATAATTTATCATGCAAACCAGAAGGTAGTACTTTAAATATAATAGGCTACTTTAGTGAAAATACTGATTTAACGAGCTAAATTTAATCAGCCGGTAAGTTGAACATAAGCATGGATGACATCAGGATTTTGATCATCTCATAGACAACTGTTTCCACAATTTGGCATTGCCAGTGTTCATATGTAATATCTGCAATGGAAAAGAAACTAAGAGTGTCTACCATAACTTCCAGAAATTTTACGGACTGGCACATAAATCAGTCAACTTGTAATGAATAGCCCCCCCTTTTACCAAGCAAGATAAAACTCGCCCCCATTGTGCAAATGAATTTCCAACGTTAGGTTAATAGAAAATCTTATGAACTGTGTATAAGGAGGGATTAACTATGGTGATAAGAGAGATCAGTCCTATACTTCCATATCCTCTGAGGAAGAATTTTAAGCACAACTATGGTCCATAATCATTTTGCCGTCACGACGTCTGTTTGAAGGTCTGCAGATAGGAAATAAGTCGACGTTGTTTACAAATTGCATGGGGTATCGGATTAGATCTCATAACAATGCGAGGAGAGGAATAAGTCAGCAGAAAGTGAAAGCACGATCACAAAAGCAAGGCACGAAGGCGGTTTTAACCCAGGGCAGACAAAAAAGCCGACCAAGTTTCCAAGGGGGACAAATAGAGGAAACAATTATGCGCGGTAGTTGCAATGGGGAGCATCTCTTCTTTAGGAAGTAAACGTTCCCAGGGCTTTTGTTTAGGGCGGCATAGAGTATATATGCTCAAGCCAGAGGAGAAATGATGGAGTGGGAAAAAAATTATTATCGTGCCGCTGACCTTGATTCAAGGTGATTTCTCACTGTTTTTGCCATTGGCGTGTAAGGCCATTCTCCCATTCCGGGTGCTCAAGGTCTTCCCGACCGGCTCTTCCAATTTGTCAAGCGCATTTCTGAAAGGAAAAGTTTTTTGAAGCAGCGGCACAACCACCGTCAAAAATGCGTTTTACTCAGTGGAAGCAGCCCATTACCAACGGGTATAATATTTTAACACCTTTTCTGGTAATTTTCAACTAATTCAAAAAGCGTCCAGCCCGAGGTGATCAGTCGGACTTTACGAAATGCGTCAGGATCCAGCGAATGCGATCCACAATATCAAACGATAGTGCAAACGAAAGTGGTGGGTAAGTTAGATCCATATCATTCTATGTGATGGCGGACTGATTACAAACACCAGCTTACTAGATTGGCATATCCAACTGGGGAAACCTGAGATAAAACGGTTCAAGTGTGTTATAATTAAATGCATAAGGCACTTTATTGAAAGGCGGGCATATTTCTCCAGCCTTGTAAGTCTGAAACCAGAAACTGCCCATCAGAAGGAGGCCAAATCGTCGTCTGGTCCTTTCAATTGAGATTTGAGTCATGCTGGAGAGGAATTCTAACATACTTTTAAACTTCTACAGTGTGAGCCACTTTATTTATTTATTTACTCCTTCTCATTGCCACAGGGTTTGGCTTCTATAGATTTAGAGTAAACCCTCTCCCCCCCCTCCCAAACTGCACCAATAAATGGAAATCCCAGAAATGTCGTATTCAATTTGCTCAAAATCACAATAAATCTCATTGAGAAAATTTTGCTTATTTTTTTGAGAAATCAAGCTAGTAATTACTTTGCTTCGCTGTAGTCATCGCTGATTGCGTTGCAAAAGATGTCGGTGGAGGGGGAGAGGGAGGGGGGGTGGTCTTATCACCAACTTCGACGTAGGCCATGGGTTTGCTAAATGAAAAAGGAGAACATTATTGCAGCCTTGTGATAGGAGACAGCTAGAAATGCAAATGAAATACTTTTGACCAACAGATCGACGCAACAATGGGAGCAAGCCTTGTCTTTGGCCGCGACTTTTACGCTTTCAGCTCCTTCACAGACCTCTCAGATGTTTGAATGTGAATCAGACACCACAAATCTGCCATTTAAACCCTCAGTTAGTTGAAATGATTTCAAACAAACTAAAGATGCACCTTCGCGTTGTCAGTACTTTTTTAAGCTGACCAGTTTTCAATAGTGGATCCGCTATAAACAACTGTTTGGAACTCCGAATTCAAGTTTGTTTCGGCTTAGCGACCTTACTTAGAACATAATAGTTAAGCCTTCTAGTCCTTCAACTCCAATGTTTCCTTGCCTTTATCTTTAAAACAGAGGTCTCTGTAGCTTGAATTTGCCAATACTGACCGCTGGGATAGGCAATTAAGCCACAGAACTTGTGTTTACCACCTTTGCCTTTGGGATGATGACATTGCTAGGGCAAGAACTAATCCACGATCGAAGAAATGGACACCAATCTGCTGACATAAGAAAGGAATGAAGACAGGCCTATGTTGGGGCACATCCAGAAGAGTAACCGTTATAAGTCTAACCGCCACCCCTAACCTTTCACTCTGATCATGTCAAAAGAACCATGTGGGTGTGATTTTTTAAAAATCACCAATTTAACAAGCGTAAAACAATGCTGATTGCCAAAATTTTACTGATACTTCACCTGTTTAGTCTAGGCCTAATGACTCACGAAACGACAAAGAAAATAGATCATACAAAAGACCTGGGAAAAAGAGAAATCCTGAATAACAAAGTGGTGGACTAAGCCATGCTTTTCTCATTCATTCCCCCTGCTATTCGATCTCCACACAACATCAGCGTAAAGATCTGACATTATACACGAAAATAACTTACTAGGAGAGCTTTTCATTTCATACGAGGAATCAATCGTAAATAGTGCTACGTATACTTTTAGTACTCAGTCATTTATTCCATTCAAAATGCCAGTTTCTGGACTTGTAGGCTTCCAAAGCTAGGAAAGTGAACTCAGAGCAATGAAAGTTAACTTCAATACATATGTGCATATCTATATATACTTATATATATATATATATATATAATCACATAATTCGAGTAAGATTTAGAGGAGTGAGAGGAAACGCAATTCTCGAGAGACCAAGAGAAAAGGGGAGAGCAGCATTGGCTGTTTGTGCGTCCAACTATCACAGAAAAAAGAAGAGAAAAAACGAGAGCGCCGGTATGTGTGCTTCTTGCAGTGTGGTAGTGGTGTCTGTACATGTTCGGGGGAGGGGGAGGAGGAGGTAGGAGGCCTTCGCTGTCGCAGTCACCGTAGAAGCATTTAGCGCCACAGGGAAGACGGCGGAGGCGGAGGTTGAGGTTGGGGCGAGAGCCCCATTGTAATCTCAGCGGCAGCCGCGGCGGCGTTGCGTGCGGAGTAGCGTCGAAGTAGAGGCGCGGGTGCATCGTAGGGCGAAATGGGAGCTCCTGTACCCGGGTGGAAGGTGATGGACGAAGGTGGCGGCGGCTGTTGCACCTGAGGTGGGAGGTCGATAAAGAAGTCGCCTGTCGGTTGCCCCGACTGCGGAACAGTCATCAGCCCCGCGGTCTGTTTGCCCATCCAATTACCACCAACGGTGCCGCCGTGTCGCTGGTAGAAGAGAGCTGCAGGGCGGAAGATAAAAATTGTATCTAGAAGGAAGTTCACTATGAAACTCAATCTGGTAACAAGGCAAGAAAATTAAACAAGTAACGAGAAGGGGTAACAACATTGGACACGCTCCAGCTCCATGTGCTATCCTCCAAATGAATCCCACGCCAATGCAATTTGTCGGGCAGAGGATGTGCTGCTTCAAACAGCGAGATTGGAAACACTCAACGTTTCATTCTTCCTCCCACCTTGTGACAAATTGTGACAACCCCAAGTGAAGAAAGACCAGAGAACGAAAGGGACACCAAAAACAGGTTTGATCGCGCGCATTCCTCCCAATCGCTCTCGACTCAGCCCGCTCGCTGGTGGCACAGCACTATGCACTGTCCTTATCGAATTTGCTAGTGGCTTTATGAAGTAGTAAGAAAAGAGAGCTTTAGACAAAGAAGAGGGGATGCAACCTCAACACCGGATGTTTCCTTGCAAAAGTAAAATATTAAGCAAAATTCAACAAGGACGAAAGTAAATTGAACTTAATTCTACAAAATTGCATCTTCTAACGGTGACCTCGAAGAGCATACGCATTTAAGCGACTGTCAAGACAAAATTGACATCGGACTCACAATTACTTTTAAGGCTTTCAAAGACGGAACTAAGAGGGAAGTTACCCAAATCCTTGAACCGCGAAGTTAGTTAGGAATAAAGGCAAGAATCAATTACTTTACAGGTTTAGAAACAGTTAACGCCTATCATCTACTCGAAAGTTTCTCAAACAATTACTAAAAAAACTAGGCTTTCGGAAAAAAGAGCATTTAAACTTCAAACAATTCAGCTGCTATGAAGAGAGAGAGAGAGAGAGAGAGAGCACACAGTTTGGAAGAAGAAATAAGTGTTGTATGACAATTCTGATAGCTTGATCAACAGCAAAGCACGCATTCAAGCGCATAGATGTCATCTCCTCTGTCGCACGTGAAATCAATTCAGGAGAGTGCAATTTATCCCAACAGTTAGGTGGGAAAAAGCCTCCACAACACCATAAAACTGAGTGTTTCCTAGGTCTTGTAAAAAAGGGCTTTAAAATCAAGGTCAACTTGGTTGCAACACGTTGACTTGCACGACTGCATGAAATCCTACACCCTTTGGCAGGTGGTAGAGGCGACTTGTGAGATGGCAGAGCACAAAGCGTCAGTCAGATGATACAAATCACTTGCTCACGAAGTAACAACTTTTTTTGCATTAATAATAGTAGTAAAATAAGAAGATTGTGTACCGAACAAAAGGAAAAAACGGTTAGGACTAAAGCATGGCAAAGGCATTAAATGTTTCAAGGTTTGTGCAAGCTAAGCGAATTAAAAATGAAGGCAAAAATAATAAGGCAAGTTGGGGGCAACTGTGCAAAGAAAAAAGAGGAATTTAAAGTTTGGATGTCGCCAGACTCCAAAAAAAGCAACCACTCCGAATCGTATAGAAGCTGTGACTTACCGTAATGGGACAGACATCATCCAGGTCGACACCGTTCGGTGATTGCATTTTAATGGCAATCAAATCCTTTCACCAAAGAGTTGAAAGAAAAACACTTCGAAATTTAACGCCTCGGTGTTTGACCGAAGTTGGCGATGACGACGGGCACGCAAGAGAGGCGACAGAAGGCAGGTTAATTTGACGAGAATTAAATAAAATTTACCACCTAAAATCCGATCCAAGTGCTGGAGACAAAATTACACCACCACGTCTCCTTGAACATTTTAATGACTTTTCCAAAAATAACCAACTTTAACCAAAGCCGTTAACTTCAATCCCAGAAGCTTAAAAAAGGGGAGATCTTTTTTCACTTCTAAAGACAACCTACGCGTCATTTAAATCAGCTTGAAAAAGAATTAAGCATAGAAAAGGCTTATTTTGTAAACCAAAGTCCCCCTCCGGCCTTGAAATCACTCCATGCATGCAAACATTTCCGACAAAAAGTTCAAGTAGACGAATCAACAGGATGCGTTTACGGAACCCCAAACAGCGGTGCAAAGGCAGCCGAAGTCGAAATTAGGCGTTTGAAACACAAGGCCACTTGAGTTTGAATTTTTCATTTCGGAGAAAATCGCCTGACGTGATAAAAAAGGAATTGGGAGGAGGAGAAGGAGAAAAGGTAGGGCAAAGGCGAACAGAAATTTTAAAAAATGGCTCAAATGGCACAATTTGGAGTTCAACTTGTGATACAAACCATTTACCATTTTTAAGATGATAAATTCGAAAATTGACCATCCAGTAGGGGTCTACCTTCATCCTTTAGAGCCAACCAACAAGATAAGGTATTCAAGCGAAGAAAATGAAAAATTGATAACAATTTCGCATACATGACAAGTTAAAAAGTTTGCAAACAATACATGAATATATTGGGGATATGAATAAAATCCTCAGTGGACTAAGATTTTCCGTTTTTTTAAGGTAGTTGGAGATCTGCTTACCAGAGTGGAGACGAAACCTCTACACGTCTAGCCAAGATAGCTAAGAAATGTGGCAAGTAACAATAACAAAAGCAAGATAATGGATTTTCAGTTGCTACCAGATCAGAAAGGACTGTTTGTTGAGGCTGCAAACGGAAACACAATCCCATTGTTTTTCGTAGTTGACATGAGCAAAAGAAAACAGCTATATGATGTGTATACGTCCAGTCTGACTGGAAGTTAAGCCCGAGCTAGCCGGCATGATTGACAAAATTAGCGCGGAAGCTGATGCACTGCAATGTGTCGCAGAAAACTTCAAAGCTCTACAACCTAACAAGAGGACACAGAGACACGAGCAGGACGGGGAGGGGAGGAGAGGTGAGGAGACAGGAGGGGAGGGATAGAGTCGCAGGAAGAGGAATTATGGCCGATGAATTAGTAGCAGGAGAGAGATGAACGGAGGAAAGAGAAGGTTGTGTTAATAGTAGGGGGTCGTAAAACAGCACTTGCACGCGCATGGGCATGCGCACACGCCTCTCTCGTCCGCCCTATCTCGCTTGCTCTCTCTCTCTCGCCCCTCCTATTGACGTCATTCGGATACACAAAGACGCGCGACGAGACACGACGCAACGCGGACAATCGATGTGCGGCGGACGACTGGCTGGCTGGCTCGCTCGCTCGCTAGGCCGTTCACTTACCCAAGACTGCGCTACAGCAGCACTTGGGCAGAGGGGATGGTGGTAGTGGAGAGGCGGCAGAATTCACACAAAAATGCAGCATACGCACACTTACGTATGCACACACACACACGCACACACAGGCGCTGGATGTGCGCGCTGTCGATTGTTTACTGTTTTTTTCCAATTTAAAGCCTCATCAAGAAGTGCTGAATAGTTTAATAGAAGCAAGAAATTTAGCTTGCCTCTGGGAGGCTCAGGAAAGGATTCGTCGCCAAGTGAACAACGATTGGATCGTGGCTCCCGAACTCGTCACTTGGGCAATTGGAGCACCAGTCCAAGTCAAGAATATTAATTGTTGTTATAAACTTCCTTCTACAAAAATGAACATATTAGCCACATTAGGCGATTTTTATGAACCCCATTTGAAGTTTGTATTTCAAAATTCCAAGTCATGGAAAAATAGGAACAAGGGCAATCCAATGTGACATTGCTAGTTCCAATTTAGACTCAATAACTTTCACCACTTTAACGATTGTTGATAGGAGTTAAAATGCGTACTAAGTAATAAAGAATTAGAAATAGCACAATGACAACGGCGTAATTAAGTACACTGTCGACTTGAGAGAGGGAATGGACGTTAATTCAGTAGGTACTTTCTTCCCCAGCCAAGCCATGACTCCCACATGCTTTGAACTCATTTTTCAAAAGATACGAGCCAAAATAGGCATGAACATTAAGTGCATTCCATTCCATACCTCTCGTGGCGGTGCATCTCTGGCGAAAAAGATATTTGCTGAAACAAGAGGGATTCGCCAAAGAACTACCTCCAGAATGCACGTTGTGATTTTCCCACTGGCCATGATCACAAAGTAGTGGGCACGCATCGACGAGATCAAAAATTTCTACCTAAACTCGGGCCAAAGAAATAACGCCAATGGGAAGAAATTCAATCGGTCAACTGTTTACGGATTTCAGCAATGTCGTATGAAGCATTCTGCATAGGTGTGATTAACAAATATCAAGGGAACAATGACCTGATCATAGATCTAAACATACTATTACAGCCACAAGGATACAGGGAATGTGTAATAAAGCAAAGCGCTTAACCCGACCCAGATGAGAGAGGAAAATTTGGAGGAATGCAATGACTACACAGTGCTCCAATTGACTTTTTACGAGTAACGATCGTTTCATTAAAATTTCTTAAAGAGGCGTATGACAAAATTGGAGAGAATAAAATAGCAAAGGGGATTCAAATAGGCGTTTCATTTGTCAGTATTCGTTCAAAAATTCCTGGAGTTTCAAAATACAGATCCGGGTATTAATGGAAATCCCAAACACTAGCGTACAAGAGGAGAAAAGTAGGAGTGACTTTGGGGCATGATTTACCCTCCTGAAAACCCAAGGCCATCAAAATTAATAGCTTTTGTTGACTTTGACGTTGACGGGATTCAAGGCAGGGACAGATGCTGGTAAGGAAGGAGAATTAAAATAAAACTTGGGACGATCAATCCACTCAACCTACTTCATTCATTTTCAAAGAAGCCTGACAGTATGAGAAAATTCAAATAAGGGACCAACGATAGTTAAAAACAGTTTTTCCAAGTAAAAATCCAAGTCTGGGATCCATAACTAGAATGATCCATCGGTTCACTAAAGTCACCCCCCAATTACGACTCCACTATGATTCCGTCGATTCCAATAGCATAAATTGAGCCAAGAACTTCAATCAGGACCATCAAAAATCTGTTTCCAATCGTCCAAACACTATAACTCACCGTCTGGATTTGCCAAAATAGTCTGAGGCTGGCCGGAGTGCTGTCGGGCGTGATGAACACTCAGTGCCATTGCCCGAGTGGTGGGTTGGGGCGCAGTGCGACAAAAAAATCGGTGTGCCAGAGCCTCGGAGGGGCGAATTCGCTTGTCGGGGTCGTAAATAAGCATTTGCAGTACAAGATCCATGAAAATAGCGTAGTCCTGCGGCGAGTGACCCGGCTCCTGAAGTCGTCTACCCATGGGACCCCCGCTGTTGACACCCAGGATGTCACTCAGCTTTCGTGCCCCTGGCGGCTTGTAATTTATCTGTAGCAGTGGCCGCAAAAGACATTAGCGATATATTAGCGTTTAAATTCCTTCCACGATCTCAAATAGCCGCTGCTGGGCAGTTGCTCAGATTACATTTGGACATCTCATCAGCCAATCATAAAGAGGCGGGAGAAGTGCAACAAACGGAAAACACCTAACCCATTTACTCGACAAAATTTTAACGAATTCACGATCTCCCGATGGATTCGAGTTCCTTTCAATCAACTACAAAGGAGGAGTAGGTGCAACAGTTCAAAAAGTGAATATCCTGTGGAAAACAAACCAAGATCTACCATTCCTTCAATATTAAAATATTGACGTTTCCCGTATGTGTGGGACTTTCTAGACCGCTAGGTGAAATGGTTAGGATAGAGGTGTGGATTGAAGACCCTTGATTACTTCGCTTGGTAAGTAGTAATTCGTGTACATAAGGTCAGTTTACGCAATTTAAGATGATAACTATTAACTATCAAACCAATTCTAAAGGTCCATTCTGCGAATTTTCAACTATTAAATCGCCAAAATGAGAAAGTGGCCTTTCATTATGGTTTGAAAATACCGCCAGCCAACTCGTTTGCTTTATCATGATTTGAAAAAAAATGAACGTGTGAGAAATTTAGCTCTCGTGAAACTATTTCACCAAACAGATTTCACTTACATCGAGTTGATGAAACAATAAATTCTATCCGAGTCATAAAGAGGCTTCAAAAACGTTCAAAACGGCTTTCATGAAAGGCCAGTTTATTGATGCATATTTAACATACATGCTTGAACACATTTATCATTTCCTATAAAGGAAGACACTGGAACAGAGCCAGTCTAAAGAGAGAAGTTTAAGAAAAATATTTGAATAATTTCAAAGGGTAGTGATTCACCCCAAAAATTAGCTTAAACCACGGTATCAACATGCAGGATCGGCAGAACAAACCCCAAAATCGACCAAAGATAGCTTTGGAGCGATTCATTGATCGCATCCTAGAGCAGGACTCAGTCCCAGTTACAGGGCGAATGGTCTAATGCATACTCCTGGATGTACTTCAGGAGACATGTAATCTTTAGCATTACAACGTCACTGAAAGGTGACGAAGACACAGTTAGTATTTTGGATTTTTAGCTTTCATAGGGTTCCGCCAATTCCAAAAAAAGTAGCGTAAAAAGACTTCTAAACACCTCACATAAACTGAGTCAGGGGAGAAGATTGCGGTTCTAGTGACGTCGAGCAAAGATAATCGGCGAGAAGATGGGCTACTGAATAAGATACGAGTAGCATTTATTTTACAAACCCACTTTGACATTGTCTTTCATTGAGGCCTGGTAGTTGGGTACAAAGTTGCCATTGGATTCACGTTCGAAGAACATTGGCCACCGTCGACTCTTCTCAATGAGATAAGAAGGTAACATCCCCAGCACCTCAATTATCTTCAACATCTGGTCCAACTGAAATGTTGAAAGTAAAACGATAACCTAAAAAGTCTGATAGTAGATATTGCACGAGCCATAATAAGTATGCTTCCATCAAGAAACAATATCATAATGGTAATCAAATAGAAAGCCGAAGAGGCGTCATAAAATGATCCGACAAATTCTCATAAGAATAATACTGGCACTTTACACTGAGCGGTTTATGCTTGTTGACTTCTTCCACAGGAGTAAGAGTAAGCTATTATGGCACTTCTTTTTTAATTTCCCGGGTGCTTAAGGCTCCACCTTTATACTTTTGTTAGGCAAACTGGCCTCTTAAAAATGCTAGTAGCCTCTAGTACTTCTGTACGCTAGAACTACATACTTAGCCCAAGTAGCATGTCTTTGCTTAACATCAGGAAAGACTAGTGGCGCCACATCATGTCAAAAGGTTATCCATGTATCAAATCCATCCCCTTTAAGGCATGGCTTTGCTTTTGATAAAATTGAAGGGCAGGGACCAAAGGCGAATGAATTATCCAAGCAGAAATGCATCATTAAAATCAAGAAGTAAAATCTTGTGATTTAATGATGAGACACGTCCAAAATATGTTTTCTTAGATTTGGTATCATTCAGGCGACATTGGACGGAATTTCCTCAAGGGATAGGGGTAGCTTTTAAGGTCCAACATTCCGGGTCCAGTCCAGGAAGTAGTCCAACAAAAAAAGGTCAAAACATGCACAGAATTGCCACCCTGACATAGCGATGAGTCAGTTGGTTACAGAGGAAGACGAAAGAGTAAAACGATAAAATAGTACAAACAAAGCGACAGATTGGATCCTCATGGTAACAAAAGAAAAAGAGTAAGAAAATGAGTAACTGAGGTGCCTCAAACTCGATCATGCTGTCCAGAAAACTACACACCAATGAGGCCAAAAAGTGTCACGGCCCATATCACCGCCAATCACCGCAGCTTTGACTTTTTGGCCGAAAAAAAGAAACGGTATCCTGGTGACAAATTGGCAAGAGAAAGCAGATACAGGAATTGGACAGGGTGAAGTAACTGCACAAGCAGTGCACAGGATCCCATTGCCACCTATTCTGTACAATGACAAGGGTTTTTGCAAGAAATATCAGCATAACATTTACCAGGAACGCAATTTCAATAAATTCAGGCAAATGACTAAATTGAGAAAGAGGTAGATGAAAAGACAAACAATTGATGCGGACAAAGATAGGGTACAACTGCAGCAGCAAAACAGTGATAAATGAAAAGAAAAATGAGGTTTTCAATTGACAAATAACCTTAGAGGAGGTGTTATTCTTGATGAAAAACCTTCTGGTAGGAGAAAAGAGTGCTTACAAACGTTTCAAAGGTGGATTTAAACTATCCCTGAGAGAAAAATTGGAAAATAATACTTAACCCTGTAAGGAAAAATAACAGAATAATTATTGCAACTTAATTTAAGAGCATTTCCCTACTTCTTCAAACAACTCAGAGGTTGGTTATGGGAAAAGGGAAGGACAGATAATCGCCATCAGTAGTAACATAGTACAGCAAAAATGGCACCAATTTTAAAACACCAATCAAACAAAGGCTCTACCATTTCAATAGTGCCATCAAACAATGGAGAAAGCGTAAAAACACGATAAAATACCATCAAACGTAATTCCTTACCCTTAAAAGGCAGAAAACGCATTGTACATTAACAAAAGTAGACAGAAAGGGAGAAAGTTGGATAAACCAAAGGCACTGCAAATTAGTAACAAAGGCGCAAAAAAAAACCAAGAGCCGCTACTACATGGACAGCCTCATCGGCAAAGGTTCTTTCGGACAGGCAAGTTTCTTGCCCTCCCGTCTACCCTCTGTCTCTGATGAAAGTCAAATCTGCTACCCTCTCGCGTCCACCTTATGTCCCCCATCTTGCAGAAGATCCTCTCACACTCTCCATCCAGTTAGCGCCAAACGCTAAATCCCCTGGTCTACTTTTGGTTTGGTTTGCCGCATGTCACCTTTGCCTTCCAATGAAACATGACACAAGCCCAGCCCAGAAGCACTAAGTTAGTAAAGTATTGTTGCACCGCTTCATCCGATGTTTAAAGTAGCCTTTGAGTTGTGAAACACATTCCAATACCGGTAGCCTCGTCACTTAATCCAACGCTGATGCTGTTCATATCTGACCCTAGAAACGAGTGAATTTTGATGACATTCAACTCCTAGTAGATTTGTGCCACATCCCAGCGTCGGTCCGATCCGTCCAATACGAATGACACCACTGTCGACTTCCCTTCGGCCAGCCACATCTCCAAATGTCTGGCCACATCGCGGTCACGTCAACTAAGCAGCAACGACACCCACTAAACGCACGATTGCAAGCCAAGTCCTGAGGTGCACCATGCATGACCAACACAGCAGTCATTCCTCACCTGCGAGTTTACCAAGGAATGCGAAAATTGAAAGCAGAAGGTAGAAGAAGCTTACATGGAACGCGTGTTCCCCACATTTGTTTATCTGTTGCTATGAGCAGTGATGGCTTCCTTGTGTTGTCACTACCTTCAGTACGTCGGCCAATTTGTAGACTTTTGGAAAGCTCATACACTTGCAGTCTGCCTTGAGGATGCAAGAAGTTACGTGACAACAGAACAAAAAAGTCCTGCCGGAGGAGAGAGGAAGAATGTGGAATAATGCTGCCGAAATGAGGTGGGTGTAATCCAGCCTCCTCTCCGATACCCTCGTCCCCATTTCACTCTTCATTCGGTCAGGTCAACCATCCAATATCCTGTCGCATGGAGCTCGTATCATGCTACCACTGACCGCGACATCACACGTGAGAAGTACCAATAAGTGTGCCCTCACATCCTCCCACCGTTACTTCACCGCAGACTGAAAAGCAAGTTGCTGCTGGTCACTGGTATTCATTTAGCAAAAACTAAGCCGAGTCCTGGTTGGAAGCACATCGGTCTTAGCGTGTTGTTGGATGATAGGGTAAGGCATTGACGAGTGCTGATGCTTTCTTCCGCGGCATTGCAAGTTGCCACCAAAGACCTGATAATGGAGGATGTAGAGTAAATGATTGGCTGGAGAGCGATCCCCCTGTCTTTCGATGTGCAAGTCAATCTCGCGTCACGAGCTCACATTGCACGCACTGTTCCAGACGAAATCGCTGATAGGATGCATTTTGTTCAAACCACACACGACGCATCCACCCTCATCACACTTGTCAAGACCCTCTATCTCATCTGCAGAAGAACGGGGAGGAGCTTTCTTGGTACTGTTTATCTGATTTCATTAATTCTCCCAAGAAATGCAACCGTTTTGTTGAATCCACTCATACGTGCGCTCAATCACACAGTCCTCGCAACCACTCATCCCGTACACCCTCCCTAGCACCGAAATAATTAGTGGATGACTTTGCGGAAACCGGGTTTAGATGGGACCACAAACAAGTCCTCCATTTCGGCATTCCAATGTCTCAACTTCTGTTTCGTCTTGCTTCCTCATACGCGCCTTCCCCACCTCGCTCCTGAATGAGTTTTTGCTATGAAGACACTCATAGTACATCACCAATGTCTACCTTAACTTAAGGGAGAAACACTGGCACTTATCCATCAATCGTTGTTGCCAAGACATGACAATGATCCACAACCAGCAGCTTCTGGAGACCACTAGTCGTGATAAGTGGAGGGAGGCAATAACTTTAGGGAGCAGCACTTGCAACAATCCAAGGAGTCGTTTCGTATCCCAATGCGGGTCTTGTCGACTGATGCACTTTGTCGAAACAACGCAACAAATCCGCTTCAAAATGAGCTCAGCCTTGGGACAATCTGCATGATCTTTTGTACAAGAGACACGATCTCTTCAAACACCTGCAAAGTCGACTCTTTGCAAAACGGCTTGAGGTAGTGTTTCGTCTTAATTCGTAATAGTTGTGGTTGTGGTTGTAGCCGCAATGTTTCTTTTCTCGATCATCATCTCGCCACAGATAGTCGTAGCAACCACTCTAGATGCGGGCCTCGCATCATTCATCATGCAACGCATCGAAAAGTGCATTTGGTGGGAATTGCGCTGCGTCTTTTTTCGTCTTCGCGATGTGCTCAATGAGTGATGCTGTTATGGCGTGAGGACTTTGTTTATTGTCACAAACCAATGCAGCGTGTCGGCGTAAGCACTGCCCGCTGGGATGCGCCAGCTACCCAAGCAGACGCGGACGAGCATGAATAATTGGAACTGTTTTGCAATCGACCAGAGTGATGGGTGGCTGGTGGGATGGTGGTGGTTGGACTGGTTGTACACGAAGTGCGCTGCACCGCACTGCACTGCACCGCATCGCATCGCACTACACCACACCACACCATACTGCACTGCAATCATGCCCTCTCATACAACTGCGACGCGATGTAAGCTGAAATGCGTGCAATCTGTGCACCAAATTCAAACCTTTTCCTCACATCTCCTTCCCCTCCTCCCCATGCCCCTCTCTCTCTATCTATCTCTCTTTCCTTCATCCTCCATCCTCCATCCTCCCTCCTCAAGGTGGCGAGGCAGGAGGGAACTTCGACGCTGTCCTGAGAACGACAAGACAGTCTTCATTATGCCTTCCGGTTTGGAGGTATCAGCACCGACAATCGCACTCCTGGTAATGCGAATAAAACAACAAAGGGGGAGGAGGAGGAGGAGGAGGTGTGCCTTCGAATCAAGTCATCGTAGAAAAGGCGCCAGCGTTCTACTACACACCACCCTCGTATACGCTGACACACATTTTGGTCTCCCAGTGCTGTTGCGGTTGCTGTTCTTGTTCTTATTGTTGTTTTTCTTGGTGTCTCCTCGTAGCCTCACACTCACACACCACACACACACACTCACACGATGCTCAGAACGGTTGGCTTGTTGGCACGATGAGAATGAACGTGGAAGAATCTGTTTGCCCTTCCCTCAAAGACTAACGCCAAACACTCAAGTGCAAGAGAGTACTGCATTCCTAAGGCCAAGCACAAAGGTCGCTTGGGTGGTTCGCTGAATGCGGCGTAGCAGACGACACGTCTGAAGGGCAAACGTGTTTGTTGGTGGACTCGCCGTCTATTCAGGCTGATTGAATTACTGACCGTGCATCTGCTGTTAGTTTCAGCAGGCGATCACTAGAGTTGCGTCGACCGACCACGAAAGTGACAGCTAAAATGCATCGCTTTCTAGTCAATTGCACTGACACTTTTAGTCAAGCCTCGTTGCCGCGAACTCCTGCGCATGAGATTTTGCTCCAACTTCGTGAAAGCCAAATAATTGTCGGGTAAATGAGTGCATTCACCTGGAACTTTTTAGGAAAAGTCTATAATTCAAGTGTCTATTTGCATGTGAGAAAGCTTTCCTTTTCTGTTAAACTTTGAGGCCAGAAAGTCAATTGACAAAATGAATTAACATATCGACGCTTACATGATAAGCAAGGGATAAGACCTAGACTTTGTTGATCGGAAAACGATGCATTAAATTGAAAGCAATTTTTATAAAAAACTTATCGCTTCTGCTAGAGGCAAAAAATTTTGCACTCTCATGGTTCAGTGTTCAGCGAATTAAAACATGCAACCTACTGCCACATGAGGGTGGGTGATGATTATCATGCATTTCAATTGTGACTTAGCGGTCACGCTCATGAATTCGAAAGTGCGGATAGCCTCGGTGGGGGATGATCTTGTAGCATGTGTAAAATCTACAGCCTTTGGGCATAAATGATACTATCTTTGCTTTTCGCATCAATTCCTTAACGCTAAGTTAAAATTTGCTGCAAAAAAGGAAGATAGAAAGAATCGCTTCTCCTTATTAACTACTTGAAGCTTATGTTATGACCGCGCAATCGACCGTATGGACTCGTTTTTGCCCGGTCAGAAGCTATATTTCTTCAACTTAAAAAGGCATTGCCCTAAGATAATGAACTCCTAAGTTGGAAAATTTGTACTCAACTTGCCTATCCTATGATGCTTTTGAATTGTTAAGGATATGTCTAGGATAACAAAAACCGGAGAGTCTGCAATGCCCGAAATTCCACAGCGTACAGTGGATAGTGATTTACGCTTACCATGTCTGTAGTAAAAACACGGAGGGGGCAGAGAAAGACAGTTGCGCTACCCTCGAACAATGCGAGCTTTGCCGCTCAAGTGCCGTGCAAAGAAGGCATCAACAAACGAGGTGTATGATGGGCTAATAAACGCACACACAAAACGTAATCAATGGCTAGATGGAAGGCGCTGGCTTAGCGGTTTCAGGCTTGATCGCAAATGAGCCAGACAGACCTGAGCCAGAACCGAGCTGGAGTGCGAGAGGAAACGGCTAATTAACCAAGAGCACATTACCATTGGCTAGGCAAATTAGATTCTGTCAGACAGTTTTAATTTTAATGACAGATAAGCCGAGCAGAAAACCTAAGTAAAGACCAAAAAAGGTGAAAGCAGCCGTAGTGGAGGGGGGGGAGAGTGCATACACCCATCTCAAGCCACACGAAAGAGGTATGTTGGACAATTGAAAATGCCAACACTGGTAAGAAATCAACCAAAAGTGTCAAAAGTTTGCGCTTCTTTGTCACCATTCTGTGAGGATAAAAAATTGCGATTTCCCATGGATTTAAAAGGCGGATTTACTGAATGAGGTTCTTAAACGCGCTTCTTCACCAACCATTGGATAGGCCAGTGTATCACTAGCATTATCAACTTCAAACTCTGAAAACAATTTAAACACGACTTAAGTACTCCGCTCCAATTGCATTAAAAGGTTCGTCAACCTTTGGAGGCTAACTATCATACATTTTAAAATCAAATTCGCTCACAAGACTTAGAGGATAACCATGGTCCTTGCGGTCTGGCAAGTGTTATTTCTTAATTGGAAGAAGCAATTTGCATAAGGGTCATAGAAGCTGCAGAATGACTTCCGGCCGCTGGCACTACCTCTCAAGTGAACTCCTCCACAGTGGAGGAATCCCATTTAAAGACACAAACTAGTGTTTCCATGCTCATTCATCACATCCTCTTCGTTGAAAACTCATGGGAGAATAATCACAGTGTTGGATACGATACTCAAAATAAAATTTTCTTTATGTTAATTGGGCGGGCACTGCGACAAGGACTTCGGTTTTTCTGCTACTCGACTCATAAATTAGTGACGTGAAGTTTTATCCGTGCTGCCTAAGACACTGGTCTTTCAGGTTTAGACACCTACCAAAACAGCTTGGAAGCAACAACCCATGCTTTTAGGCGACTTTGATAGCTAGGTGAAGAAGCACAAGGATTGTTGAAAGGAAAGTAGAAGGCCAGCTTTTGCTTGGAAAGAGGAAACTAGGAATTATGATAAGGGTACTATATACCATGGCTAGTTAGAGATCAAAGTAGCCCTCAAAGCGCTGAAATAAAATCTAATGTAACTGACCTCATGCTGTCCGGCAAAGAGTGGTTCTCCGGTGTGTAGTTCGACTAGAATGCATCCAAGAGACCACATATCAATGGCCATGGTGTAGTCGAGACCGAGAAGGACATCAGGCGAGCGATAGAAGCGCGATTGGATGTACTGATAAACCTTCTCATTAACGTGGCAGGAGCTGCCAAAGTCCACCAATTTGATGGCTGAGCGCTTAGGATTGATCAGGAGAATATTCTCGGGCTTTAGGTCGCAGTGGATGATTTGGAGGTCAGGGCGGGAGAGAAACTCCAATGCGGAGCAGAGCTGTTGGGTGAACTTGCGGGTGAGGTTTAGTGAAACACCACGGAAGTTGGTGTTGCGGAGAAGGTCATAAAGATTGTGTGAAAGCAACTCGAACACCAAACAAAGATGCCCACGGAACACGAAGTGTGTTAATAGCCGAACTAAAGGGAGGGGGAAGTGCAAAGAAACAATGACCAACTAATTTTCCAGCTCTTTACATTAAAAAGCCAATTGTAAAGATTTAGCCATCAGACGACCTTTAAAGACAGTGCAAATTCCATAAGAAAGCGGGCGTTTAAGCCCATCAAAAGACCGACGCCTTTAGGTCAACCAACGCAGGAATGGGTTACGCATGAGCGCCATCAAGCTACCGGTTGAATCACTCTACTGTGACGGTGGAATAAGTGCTTTATTTGCATGCATCAAGCCATATCGGTCTATTTAGTCCTCATGAATCCAGCTCACACGACCCAACCTACTGGTCCCTCAATCCTTCTGCACATTAATGATCATTCTAATTTTAAGCTTTTGGGTGTCAAAATACTGTAATAAGCGTAGCCCGGAGACTATGTTGGTGTGGAGAACTAAGAAAAATACATATTTAAACTTTGAAACGTAGATGGAGCGAATCTCATATATCATCTGAAGGTAACTCCAAAAAATGCTTTAAGACTCAACAACACAAGGCGCTTATTAATTACCTATTGCTAAGGCAGCGTCAATCAAGAATTTACAGGATCTCATGCACATTTTTCAAAACTACGAATTTTCCCATAATTATAATAAAACAGTTAGGGGAGGGAGATATGAATAATGGGTGTTCTGTTAACAACCAGGAGAGAATTTTAGTAGTGCAATAACTAAAAAGCACTCGTTTTTGTTAAAATTGCGGCATGGGAGAATGAATAGAATCTTAGCATTCCAAGGAAATGTCCAATTGATACTGGACTCCTACAGCCGTAACTAAAGATTAAATAGCACATGGAAAGTTTAAATCGCTACGAAGAAAACAGTGAATGGATACAGCAAAGTTCTGAAAACTTCCATACAAAAATAACAAGCGATTTTCAAGTCGAAATTTCAACAAGCAAAATGCGGGTGAAAACCGGAAATTCTATTGGTTAGGAGAGAGCCAATGATAGAACTCATTTGGCCGGTCGAATTTTCAGCTCTTGAGGAAGCTATGAGACAATCAAGAAAGTCCGTCCGATTTTTACGACAATCAAATAACAGTGCCGATGTTAAAAGAATAACATACTTCATTTAACATTTTCCCCAAACAGGCCACAAGCATGTTGCGAACTCCACGTCTAAAAGATTTTGTTTCGAGAAGCAAACAACCTATCCTTGGTCACCTTTGCTCCTATCTTGCGTTTATGTGGCCAGGTAATCGTTTAATATCATGTTTTATTCATTAGCGGGAGAGTAATATCCACAAACAGTAGCACCTCCTCTTCATTAACCTATCCCTTCCATCCGAAAGCGCATACCTTCCCATAGCAGGCATTTCGATATTCAGTATGAAATCTTGCGCTTTATTGGAAGGTCGAGAACACAGCCTTCCTCTAATTAATCAGTCGGTTAGGCTGTTCCTAAAGAAGTCCTGTTAATCGAATGGACCCAAGCTGTGGATTTGCTTGGCCAATTACGTCTGCAGTCCTAGTTTAATTTAGCTCACAGTCATGCGTACATTACGTCAGCAGGAGTAAATAGATTAAACACAGTCACAGTTGTTTGACCTTCATCAAGAAATTTAAAGGAAAGAGTTGCATCTATAGCCCATCACTTGTGCACAAAGCAAGCAGTCCCCTAAGGATGAAGTGGTGCATCGTTTGGAGTGAGGAATGGGAGGTGAGTGTGATAGCCAGAGATAAACAACTGTGTTCGTCTGCCTAACACGTAATGAAACACAGAGGCGAAGCAACTCTTTCGTAAGAGGCAAAAGATGGGAAGAACACATTGGTAGCCGTTAAATGTGGCATATAGAGCTCATTTCCTCGATAGTTTAAAAGCCTTTCCCAGTTGGGGGAGTTTGGAGAAATTTTTTCACCAATAGCGCCAAAACAAAAGCAAATGATTTCTGACGCGTCAATCTCAAATTAGTCGAAACGATGGTAACAATTCCCCATTCTGGACAAGAACAGTCCCCATTTTGGTGGAACAGTCTCACGATGCATCGCTGAGTGACTCATCGGCAGAATTATTTTTTTTGCTAAACCATTTCTGGATGGTGCATACTGCTGCTGCATTTTTTTCCATTTTCTATAAAGTAAGCCCTACAAAAGACTAGCTTCTGCAGCTAAAGTCATATTGACAAGATCCAACCAAGGTTTTGCGATCTGAGTGTTCAAAAGAGGAGAGAAATATAAAAGTACACGAAAAGAAGTACTGCATCGATGAGCCGACGCATTTCTACCCATGGCGATATAAGCATCGCACTTTATGAGCCTCGTGGACTTAAAGTCGTTACAGCGAACTGCGCTGACGAAAGCACGAACTTTTTGATCACCTGAAGAATAGACCACAATGAAAGTTTGTTTGGAATCGGATAGAGCAAAGTTAAAGGGAAGGTTTGGCAAAAATTTATCGTAGAGAAAAAGAAAAAAGCACTGACCGACAAAATTAGCGCCGTGGCTACTATTGGAGGCATCATTGTTGGAGTCCTGTAGTCGGTTCATCTGTGTCAACAAACGAATCTCCTCACGCGCCTGATTGGTGAAGGCTCGTTTATTTTTTATTATCTTTATTGCCACATCTTCGTTGGCCACAAAGTCGCGGGCTTTCATCACCTATCAAGGCGACAACAAAAAGAACACCTCTAAATAAAAGATTTCACGGACACCTGTAACCTTTGTACCATGCTAATCATATTCTCAAAAAACAAGAAATGAAAAGAGAAATACGGCAAACTGATGGAATTTCAGCAAACTTTAAACTGATTGAGATGGAGTAAAAAGTTAGAATTTATGCCCCATCCTCATGAGGTTGCCCTAAGGTCTAAAAATAGAACAAATTGGTTTCAAAGTTCGACATGACACGAAGAATTCCCAGGTACCAAAATACTGCAGCCGAAGCGCTTATTTTCGATATTAAGAAAAATTAACAAAAATTTGAAAAACAAAATTTCGCTTGCTCAACTTATCAATTAGCCAAGTAGGTGGAAACAAAAAGTGTTCTTAAACAATAGCAACCGACAATGACAAAAGAGCACGCGTTATAACCAACGGTCTGAACCAAAACTTTGTGCAGAATTTCGAAAATAGAAATAACGCAAACAGTTTGCCACAAACAGTGTCAATAAAGTAGCACTTTTAAAAGCAAGACACATAATTAAGTCAGCCAAATTTGGAAGCATATAGAAATGCGGATTTCATGAAACTGCGTAAACTACAACAAAGGATTCAAAGATGGGAGGGAAAGAACGGACATCTTGCGATCTGTGAACAATGAGTCAGTGGTAAGTAAACCAGAAAATATTAACTCAAAATAAAAAAAAAACACCACAGGAATTCTAAATGAAATAAAACGGATAAAAAATTGCGCTTCTACAAAACCCCGTGAAAAGCATTTACTAGCTTTAAGAAAGAAGCAAGCCCCTGAGGGCTAAAGGGCTCGTGCTATACATCAGGACCAAAAGTATTCCAACGTTACAGCAAAGCAGACTTAAGATGTTTCAAAACAAAATGATCCACTCCCATTCCAATAAGGCAATTTGTTAAAATGAAGCAATTAGCAAATAAAAGTAAGAAAACCACCAAGACATGCCATTGGGACTAGAAAGCGATACATTTTAGCTGTCACTTTCGTGGTTGGTCGACGCAACTCTAGTGATCGCCTGCTGAAACTAACAGCAGATGCACGATCAGTAATTCAATCAGCCTGAATAGACGGCGAGTCCACCAACAAACACGTTTGCCCTTCAGACGTGTCGTCTGCTACGCCGCATTCAGCGAACCACCCAAGCGACCTTTGTGCTTGGCCTTAGGAATGCAGTACTCTCTTGCACTTGAGTGTTTGGCGTCAGTCTTTGAGGGAAGGGCAAACAGATTCTTCCACGTTCATTCTCATCGTGCCAACAAGCCAACCGTTCTGAGCATCGTGTGAGTGTGTGTGTGTGGTGTGTGAGTGTGAGGCTACGAGGAGACACCAAGAAAAACAACAATAAGAACAAGAACAGCAACCGCAACAGCACTGGGAGACCAAAATGTGTGTCAGCGTATACGAGGGTGGTGTGTAGTAGAACGCTGGCGCCTTTTCTACGATGACTTGATTCGAAGGCACACCTCCTCCTCCTCCTCCTCCCCCCTTTGTTGTTTTATTCGCATTACCAGGAGTGCGATTGTCGGTGCTGATACCTCCAAACCGGAAGGCATAATGAAGACTGTCTTGTCGTTCTCAGGACAGCGTCGAAGTTCCCTCCTGCCTCGCCACCTTGAGGAGGGAGGATGGAGGATGGAGGATGAAGGAAAGAGAGATAGATAGAGAGAGAGGGGCATGGGGAGGAGGGGAAGGAGATGTGAGGAAAAGGTTTGAATTTGGTGCACAGATTGCACGCATTTCAGCTTACATCGCGTCGCAGTTGTATGAGAGGGCATGATTGCAGTGCAGTATGGTGTGGTGTGGTGTAGTGCGATGCGATGCGGTGCAGTGCAGTGCGGTGCAGCGCACTTCGTGTACAACCAGTCCAACCACCACCATCCCACCAGCCACCCATCACTCTGGTCGATTGCAAAACAGTTCCAATTATTCATGCTCGTCCGCGTCTGCTTGGGTAGCTGGCGCATCCCAGCGGGCAGTGCTTACGCCGACACGCTGCATTGGTTTGTGACAATAAACAAAGTCCTCACGCCATAACAGCATCACTCATTGAGCACATCGCGAAGACGAAAAAAGACGCAGCGCAATTCCCACCAAATGCACTTTTCGATGCGTTGCATGATGAATGATGCGAGGCCCGCATCTAGAGTGGTTGCTACGACTATCTGTGGCGAGATGATGATCGAGAAAAGAAACATTGCGGCTACAACCACAACCACAACTATTACGAATTAAGACGAAACACTACCTCAAGCCGTTTTGCAAAGAGTCGACTTTGCAGGTGTTTGAAGAGATCGTGTCTCTTGTACAAAAGATCATGCAGATTGTCCCAAGGCTGAGCTCATTTTGAAGCGGATTTGTTGCGTTGTTTCGACAAAGTGCATCAGTCGACAAGACCCGCATTGGGATACGAAACGACTCCTTGGATTGTTGCAAGTGCTGCTCCCTAAAGTTATTGCCTCCCTCCACTTATCACGACTAGTGGTCTCCAGAAGCTGCTGGTTGTGGATCATTGTCATGTCTTGGCAACAACGATTGATGGATAAGTGCCAGTGTTTCTCCCTTAAGTTAAGGTAGACATTGGTGATGTACTATGAGTGTCTTCATAGCAAAAACTCATTCAGGAGCGAGGTGGGGAAGGCGCGTATGAGGAAGCAAGACGAAACAGAAGTTGAGACATTGGAATGCCGAAATGGAGGACTTGTTTGTGGTCCCATCTAAACCCGGTTTCCGCAAAGTCATCCACTAATTATTTCGGTGCTAGGGAGGGTGTACGGGATGAGTGGTTGCGAGGACTGTGTGATTGAGCGCACGTATGAGTGGATTCAACAAAACGGTTGCATTTCTTGGGAGAATTAATGAAATCAGATAAACAGTACCAAGAAAGCTCCTCCCGTTCTTCTGCAGATGAGATAGAGGGTCTTGACAAGTGTGATGAGGGTGGATGCGTCGTGTGTGGTTTGAACAAAATGCATCCTATCAGCGATTTCGTCTGGAACAGTGCGTGCAATGTGAGCTCGTGACGCGAGATTGACTTGCACATCGAAAGACAGGGGATCGCTCTCCAGCCAATCATTTACTCTACATCCTCCATTATCAGGTCTTTGGTGGCAACTTGCAATGCCGCGGAAGAAAGCATCAGCACTCGTCAATGCCTTACCCTATCATCCAACAACACGCTAAGACCGATGTGCTTCCAACCAGGACTCGGCTTAGTTTTTGCTAAATGAATACCAGTGACCAGCAGCAACTTGCTTTTCAGTCTGCGGTGAAGTAACGGTGGGAGGATGTGAGGGCACACTTATTGGTACTTCTCACGTGTGATGTCGCGGTCAGTGGTAGCATGATACGAGCTCCATGCGACAGGATATTGGATGGTTGACCTGACCGAATGAAGAGTGAAATGGGGACGAGGGTATCGGAGAGGAGGCTGGATTACACCCACCTCATTTCGGCAGCATTATTCCACATTCTTCCTCTCTCCTCCGGCAGGACTTTTTTGTTCTGTTGTCACGTAACTTCTTGCATCCTCAAGGCAGACTGCAAGTGTATGAGCTTTCCAAAAGTCTACAAATTGGCCGACGTACTGAAGGTAGTGACAACACAAGGAAGCCATCACTGCTCATAGCAACAGATAAACAAATGTGGGGAACACGCGTTCCATGTAAGCTTCTTCTACCTTCTGCTTTCAATTTTCGCATTCCTTGGTAAACTCGCAGGTGAGGAATGACTGCTGTGTTGGTCATGCATGGTGCACCTCAGGACTTGGCTTGCAATCGTGCGTTTAGTGGGTGTCGTTGCTGCTTAGTTGACGTGACCGCGATGTGGCCAGACATTTGGAGATGTGGCTGGCCGAAGGGAAGTCGACAGTGGTGTCATTCGTATTGGACGGATCGGACCGACGCTGGGATGTGGCACAAATCTACTAGGAGTTGAATGTCATCAAAATTCACTCGTTTCTAGGGTCAGATATGAACAGCATCAGCGTTGGATTAAGTGACGAGGCTACCGGTATTGGAATGTGTTTCACAACTCAAAGGCTACTTTAAACATCGGATGAAGCGGTGCAACAATACTTTACTAACTTAGTGCTTCTGGGCTGGGCTTGTGTCATGTTTCATTGGAAGGCAAAGGTGACATGCGGCAAACCAAACCAAAAGTAGACCAGGGGATTTAGCGTTTGGCGCTAACTGGATGGAGAGTGTGAGAGGATCTTCTGCAAGATGGGGGACATAAGGTGGACGCGAGAGGGTAGCAGATTTGACTTTCATCAGAGACAGAGGGTAGACGGGAGGGCAAGAAACTTGCCTGTCCGAAAGAACCTTTGCCGATGAGGCTGTCCATGTAGTAGCGGCTCATCCAAACCTCTCCAGGTCGTACAATGTAGTCACAGTTTGCATCAGTGTGGTTGGGGTCAACGTGGTGCTGCTGCTGATCCGCCGCCTTCTGCCGCGTGGATCGTTGTTGAGTTGACTGCGTTTGCTGTTGCTGCTGCTTAGAAACCAGTGATTGTCCGAATGGCGCGCCATTGGTGGGTTTGGCCGAGGCGGCGGCTGCTGCAGCTGCGACGGCGGCAGCAGTGATGGCGGATTGGTTGACGTAGCCAGCCGGCAAGGAGACGAGGGGTACAAACCGGGGGCCATTGCCGCCAACGCCAGTACTGAGGCTATCTGCGCCGCCACCTCCAACGGCAACGCTGACTCCATCGATCGAATCACCTCCTATTCCAGCTATGAAGAGAGGAGTTAGTTATGTATATGAAGTTCATATAGCATTATTCAAGGAAAATTATGGATGCAATCATTGTGTTGGTGTATTTGCCTGCAAGAACTCAAGTGAATCAGCTATCGGTGGTTACAGAAAATTGCTATATAATCATCACTCCCACGTTACCATTGATTTGATCGCGTCTGGGCACCGCTACGATAGCCAAAGTTGAAGCCAACTGCGAGCACCGAGAGCAGTACGTGCTAGAGCAGAGCGATTGTTACTTTGATTTCGTATTCAATCACACGGACCTGTTTAATCCCTTGAAATGCAGTGCTCAAGTCAGCCACGACACTTGAATGCCTAATAAATCTGGTGTGGATTGATTATCGTGGACATTTCGCAGCCATTTTAATTTCCAATTCTACATTCCAGTTAGTGGTGGAGCAAAACCCGATTTTAATGGATAAAAACGTTCAAAGAACTACTCAATCCATTGATACGAAGTTACTGAACAATAAAATCAGCTAAAAACAATGCACTTAACGTGGCCAGATGAAAATAACCAAAGTAGAACATTAATCAGACAGGTGGTGACAACCAGTTAGAAAAGAAATATAGTTGACAGTTTTTTGCAAAACCGGCCTAAACTCAGCTCTAAAAAGCGTTCTTTTTTAGAAATGCGAAACTGTCCAGCCCCAGGCAATGTGAAGCAACTGGAGCCGCAAAGTGTAATTTTGCAAAACGAGCGTGACAGAACTCGTCACAATCGCTGGAATCCATGCCGTATGACTTCCGGTTGGTTTTAGCATACCAAAGTCTCTTCCAGTAGTTAAAAAAGACTAGTCGCGAGGGAGGTTGGTGATGAAACAAGCATAATGATAAGCACTTTATTAAGCAAATTTAATCCCCTAAAAATGTTGAGCGATCCTAGCTTGACTATCATGCTGGTATGATAGAGTTCTGCTCAAGGCAAACTGCCAAACTCACGCACCTTACAGCTTCCTTAATGAAAACTCTTTCGCTACACATTGCACTAGCGCTGGGTCACGACCTCTACACCGAGTGCATTAACTATATCGTCTACATTACCACTATCTTGACAAAGCATTCTTAAAAAGGCCTAGCTGTGTGGGCAGATTGAAGTGACAGCAGCACAAAGAAAATCAGGTCATAACATGGCTGCTTTCGACAACGGAACGGTTAAACTAAATCACCTGTCATAACCTATTACAAGCAAAAAAGGTTGCCGTCTTAACAGACGGAGGTGATTGATCCAATAAAAGGGTCGGAGATGAAGCAACGGTGGCACGGCCAGAGTTTTCAACGCCGCCCGCCACGGCATCCCCAATCGATCAAACAGTTAGCTAAATCATTCTATAATAGTGGTTGTCACTAGCTTTAGCAGCACACATACTCAAAAGCTCAAATTTTAAGCGAATGTTGTCACACGCCTAACGGGTTGTTTCACCATTTGTGTGGATGGCACCAAACTTAATGGTACATGAAAAAGTCGAGAGAACGGGTGAATCATGCGAATGAAAACCATCACGTGTGTAAAAGCACAAAAAATCACCTGATTGTTAACCTAGACCATAACAATATAAGCTTTGCAGGATATTTAGGGAACGCCACAAGGGTAATTTACCAGACATCAGCTTAAGAAAGTAGCACATTCTTTGTTAACAGGACGTTATCAGTGAAGTGCAAGTGACAAATGTTCTATTGCACCACATTTTGGTAAGTCTAATGCTTCAAACGAAAGGATTAGCAACTGAAGTTCTTAATAACCGCAAAATCACTGCTGCTATCGTTGTAGTCAAGCCAAAGGACAAGTAAAATACAGCTAAGAAGCTTCCCTCTGTCACAGCAACTCCTACAACCTGACAACCAATGCACAAATTGCTATACGGTTTAGCCAACACATACGCCCAACTTTTTAACGCCAGGACCATGCAGTAGGCTACCTATTCACCCAACGAGGAGCGCTTCCTTGACTGAGTGGACACGGCCACCACCATTCCGTTCCCTACAAGTAGAGATTCCCAATTCAAAAGTGTGGTTTTTCCGTGATTTATGGATGCATGAGAATTCCGCGTGCGACGCAAGCGCACACACGCCCAAGCACACGCAAACTGACGCGATTGAGAGCGAAATACAGCCCATTTATTCGCGCTTTGTGCTGCCTACTAATCTGACTGTGTATCGCCTTGTATCAATCAAACAGCCAAGGTCATTGATGTGCCATGCCACTGGTGGGGGTAAGGCCCCGAGTTCAGGTCAGGAGGCTGATAAGATATGGCCTGTGCCAACAGTGGTAGAACACTTATCCAACAGCTAGCACAACGCTTCAGTGCATTTCAAGGCTGTGATTTCTTCAGCCAGTATTTTAAGGCGTTGGCAAGACAATCTAGTTTCGGCCATCCAACAGAGGCTAAAAACAAAGCGGAAAATATGCATATGCATGCATTTAGTCCAAGAATTTGTGACATTATAAATAGGCAGATCCCAAAAACCCCCAAGAAGTGCCATTTCTTTTAAACATGCGAATTCAAACATCCATTTGAGAACTATGCAACACGCTCTTTAGGTTTTGATGAAGAATAGCTAGTTTGAGGCTGGAGAGGCCCATTTTTACATGTTCTGTTGGGAAATAAAAGAAAAAGCCCCGAACAGGCATCTAAATTTACGTTTCCGAGCAAACCCCTGCAAGTAACAGTGCCAGCTAAACTCAAAGAGTGATAAGTGAATGTAATTGGAGCAATTTACCTGAAATGTACTGTTTCAAAACATAAAATTGAGTAATTTTCTACTAGATTATTGAGTGTGGAAATGAAGACTGCAACATACCGGGAAGTAGTTCAAGGGTAACTTTCTAGGTGAAATGCCGCAAAGTAAGTCTTGCTTTCAATCCTATATTCACGTAACTGTCTACTGAAAATTTCGTTCTGTAAGCGCAAAACTACAGAAAAAAGCCCACTTAATCTCCAGTTCATAGATCGACAGAAAGTTTGGGAAAATCGGGTTTTAGTGAAGAGAGTTTAGAAAAAGCCCCTTTTGCAATCAAAAAAGAAAAAAAATAAACCGGTAGCCTTAGATAAGTACACCTTCATCGGTGAGACCTATTCTGCCAAATAACGACAAACAACAAGAGATTTTGACCTGAGTACGGCTTGGCATTTCGACTATTCAGCTTCAATAAACATCTCTGCAACACTAACAGCCGAATAAAAAACGAGTGACAAGGAATCATGGTTGTTAAAACCATTATCAGGCGGACTATGTGGAGTACCCAGGTTATCTTCTTCAACAAATACATTTAGATTTGACTTGAGCTACGATCCAAATTGGCTGACAGGCTAGCAAGTACTGATCAAAATCAGCCCGATTCCTTTTGAGAAAGCGAAAGGATGCTTTTTGAAAAAGTAGCAGAGCTCACTTTCCGCTTCGATAGAGGAATTTGGCGAGCGAGCCAAAATTGCACACAATTTGATATTTGGCAAACGTCATTTACGTAATTCTCAAAACTCGGGGTAAAAAGACGCTGAATTTGATGTTTATTAAGTGGCAAGGGCTACCGTCTGTTCGCCACTCAAATTTTTCCAACCAATAATTCAACCCTCCATACCTCGAATAAAAGGCACAGAGGTTTATGCTTAGATTACCAATTCCCAAATCTGGTCCCGGACTATCTTTTTAAAGAGTCAAAAGTTCACGCTTCGATCAGACTGCCAAGCAAAGGATCATGGACGATGATTCAATCTGAATTTGTGACTAGACCGTCCAGTACATCTAAAATCGAATGACATTGGAGACGTGAAAGCTTAATTGTAAGCCGAAAAATATTGAGTTAATTTCGTGATTCTTTGGGAAAGCGATTTCGACACGGACATTCCATTCATGCGCGCATAAATTCGTAATTGACAAACGTCATTCGCGCTATTTTCATAATTTCCTCCAAAAGCCAATAATCCGCCCATTTAGCCTCAAAATACGCTTTTATTCTCGTGGAAAAAAACAAAGCATAGGAATTCATTGTTTGTTCACTCAACCTGGGAGTCAGTATTAGATTGCAAAAATTAATTTTCAAATTTTAGTCAACCAGGAATTTGTCATCAAAATGCATGCACCAGCATTTTATCCAAATGCGATGATAGATCACAAAGCGCAGGCAGAAATTAAACAAAGAGTTTACTAGACGCGTCGCTTGGCTAATCCCAACATCAGTGATTCAGAAAGACCTACACGAAGATAGACATTTGATGAACGAAATCCGCATTAAGGCTCCAATAGTCACCGTATCGCAATGGCAAATCAAATATTAGCAGACTAATTTTGTGCACCGTGAACATTTAATTAATTAAAAATCCACTTTCAGACCGTCTACCCGAAGAGCCGGAATTCTACCCATCGACCAAGAACAAACTTGCGACCCGGAACGGCAGTTGGAGTAATAAACTGCATCAAAAACTGAAAACACCTCAGAGGAGGTCCGGATAAACCCAACTGCTGAGTTCGCTAGACAATTTTGAGGAGCAACCTCAGGGCACGTGATTCAAATAAAAGGAGCCAGACATCAAAATGAGTCAGAGGCACTCACATGCATAGATCGGCGGTTGAAGAACGTCGTTCACACCGGCCGCCGCCACTGAGTCGACAGCGTTTGCGTAAGTGTTGCCACTGACATAGGGGTGCTGCATAGGTCCAGTCGTGACTTCCAAAAGGGCCGCCTGATTTTGATAGTAGTTCGCTGCCACCTGCTGCTGCTGGATATGGTGGAGCTGGTGGTGGTGAGGGTTGTAAAACTCGCCCCCTCCTCCCCGAGTCGTCGTTAACAGCGCTGGCTGTTGCTGCGTTTGCTGACCTAGACGATTCGTACGCGGACGATGCTGAGGAAGACTAGATGGGGCGAAACTCACATTCCCGAAACCGGTTATTTCATCCCCCCCTGCACCCGTACCTTCATTGTAGATACCTGAGCCAAACAGCGCCCAGTTAAAAAGCGCGCAGAGAAACCCTAAAACTCAGAATTGTAGACGTACTCATGTCTCCCAGTTTCGAGGTGAGGGCATGCATCTGGACGACCTGATCAACGGGGAGAGGGTGTTGCTGTTGGTGATGGTGGTGCTGCTGCATGGGATCGGAAGTAGTAGGGTGGTGGTAGTTGAGCTGATAGTAAGATTGGGGTATTATTGATCCACTCCCGGAATCAACCACAGTTGGTGCATTGGTATAGAGCAGATCGGTTTCACTAGAAGGTGGCTGTGTCATTCCTAAATCTTCTGCTGTTCCATCGTCTACCAAGTAGTGAGAATGACGACGTGATTGCTGCTGTTGCTGTACTTGACTGGAACTGACCTGCCGCCCCTCTCTCGATCGCCGCTTCTTGCGATAGTACACCTGGCAGAAAGGGATGCGGCTGTCAAATAGATCTCCACAACCTTTCATTCCAGGCACACTCATGGCCACTCATTTGCATTAACTCAGTAAGCAAATATATACTCCCTCTCTCCTCACCCTTACCCCCACAAAAGAAGAGCTAATGTAACAATATAGTGTTTACAAGGAGTAAACATGCCTCGTTAATCTGCTTGTATGTCTTGATTAGATCCACGGAAAGCTTCTTCAGCGGCGCCGCGTCAGTTCTCAAGCCAGTTGGAAGGGGCAGTCGAATGGCAGCGTCATAATGATCCAATCCAGCTGCAGCGGCTGCTTGAACTGCCGCTGCTTGGACTTGAGCGGCCGCCATGGATGCACCCATAAGTCGGGAGAGGGCGTTGTTCACAGGATCCAGTGCTTCCTCAATACCACGTGCGGCTCTCTGTGAGGAGAGAGAAAACTCCTCAGCAGCAACTCGAGAGAGTGCGGAAGAGAGGGAAGGGGAGCGTTCCCCGCCACCCACACCCCCATCATTGTTGCTATCGACAACAGCAACGGTGTCATCATCAGTGAGACGTCGATAGAGACCGCCAGCATCAAGAGAGATTTCGGTGTCTTCAGGATCCAATTCTTCCTCTTCAGCTTCAACCTCCTCCTCTTCGTCTTCTTCCATCTCGCCAAAGAGTTTCTGATGACGAGAACTGGGTGGAGGTGGAGGGGGTCGGTGACGGGAGGAGGTGCAGCCGGAGATGGGGGAAATTGGAGAAGGATCATCAGTTGTGGAAAGTTCGGGATAATAGAATGCGTCATCGTCGTCACCCTGAACATCATAGTCGCCATCGCCGACGAGTTTCGAGGTGGTGAAGTGAGTCACCGGGGGCGAAAGCGGAGAGATTGTCACGGAGTTTGAAACGATCGGGTGAGGAGGCTGGGGAAGAGAAACGGGTGGGGAGGAGGCGATTAGCTCTCCCCTTCCCCCTGTGAGAGGATATACGTCTGGTGCCTGTGGCACTTGTTGGGACCTGCCGATGCTCATTTGACAACCACCGTCATTGAACCAGTAAAAACTAAATTAGAAAGGAAGAACTCAATCAGGCTTTGGAAAACTATCGTTACCAGTAGTTGCAGTTCCAGGCTATGACTGACTATCAAAATAAGTGACATCTGATAATCATTAGGACCACAAGTTTCAATTGTGCCTTGAAACTGAAATTGAGAAATATTAGGGAGTGGTTGCACAAGCGCCCCCAGACACCTTAAGCGACTTAAAAAGGAAACTGAATAAGAAGGAACTTATCGAGAACAAGAATTCAAAACACGAAGGGACAGACAACAAAACGAAAAACAACAGTAAATCGATGTGCACACTGACCAAGAACCCGACGCAAAGGGCAATTCAAACGCCAAGATAAGTTGGAGGACCGGATATAAATTTTAAGCAAAGTGCTATAAAACGAAGGTGAAAAATCGTAGTGGCTGATTCGCTACGTAGAAAATACAGCGAGCGCAATAATCTGGTGAAGAATTCATAGTAACCTGTCCAAGATATTGTAAATAAGATACCAAAGCTGCAGGACCAGAGCTGCTATCAACACCTGGCGCCCAGCTACCTTTTTAAGTCGACCGCTTACGCACTCAGCAGCCATTGGTATTATAAAACATTATTTAGAATTATGCAATAAAGTCGTTGTACATTAATATACTGGTTTAAGTACAGCTAAATAACGCGACGTCTTATTTGTTATATTGACTTTTTAGCTCAACTTTTGTCAGGTACTATACTTATCAACTTTTTTATGTTGATAAGTCATAATAAGCTTTTTTTGGTTAATTAAAGATAAAGTAAGCCGTCTAATAGTACATTAGGGTGAGCAAAGCGTAAGCAATATTTGCTTGTCTTAAACGGATTGTTTGTTGCAGGCATTACAGAATCACAGGCAAGTTATGCGAGTTAAGCACTCCAACTTCTAGCACCAAACGCTTCAGACATTCTTAGATGCCTACTAGTAAGTTATTTCAATTGTAAATATTCTTTTTCATGAAAATCCAGAGAGAATTGGAGCGCATGATTGGCAATGGCATGATATTTCGCTCATTCATGTTCATATATGCGGACACTTCTGCCGTCTTAAATTTCGGCTTTGCTATGCGAATTCGATTTCGCGACATGTTAAGAGTCGCCCAACTCTCCCATGCATCTACATCGCGTATTTTCGACAAGCAAGGGGGCGATGAAATTCATGGTCTGTATATTGCTCCTATTGACTGCCAACCAAATACCTTGAAAATTTAAACTATCCTTGGCTAAATAACGTCTAATCGTTACCTAGCTTTTATTTTGTCAAATTTTTAATTGCCTCATGACACAATACAAAATCCGATTGAACCTAGTTGGCTATTTTGCCTTCCATGGAACGTTACAAGTGTCCCACAAAAGTGCCCCTTATAGTGCCTGGACGTTTCCCCACAGCGGAATGAAGGCACAATATACGAGCGGAGCATACATTAGACACGAGGTAGGGTCTGGGGCCTACTGACCTAGCTTAGAAGCCAGCCTACTAGGCGTCTCTGAGTGGCTGTCCACTAGATCCGGACCGTGTTAAAAGTTCTTCACACTTGATTGACACAACTTTTACTTGCATTTCTAATTCCGATGTTGGAATGGTCAGCTAAATTTCTCACAAAACTATCCATCTTCTGGTAGGTTACGTAGGCATTGATACCCTTTCAAAGAAACTTGGTTCATTTGTGTCGTGATTTTCGGGTTTCGTCTCTGCACGGGATAATGAAAATTAATGCGAGGCCATTTTGACACCCGAAAGCTCTTTGTTCATTTCTAGCCCAGTTGCCGGCCTTTCTAAAAAAAAGGACAGCAGTTAAGGTTGTCAGACGCAGTGATTCAGAGGGGGCTCCGTCATCATCCTTCCTGTCCGAAATGGGGCGGTCCAGGCGCCAAAGCACGTGATACCTTTCACAAACCACAACAAGATGCATTGAAAGTATTCGCGCTGTTTTGATAACTTCCCAAAGTTGTGCCTCAGCACAAGAAAGCGACAAAAGAAGGTACTTCTTTTGCGAGAGGTTTCTCTGACAGCATTGGAGAATATGTATATAGAACAGTGGGAGAGGGGTGAACATGCCATATTACCGCGAAAAATCTACAAATTCACTCGGTCAGTAGTAGTTGCAGTAGGAGGAGGAGAGAAAAGGAGCAGTGCTGAGTAGCGGTTGGGCAAAGTGGAGCGGATAGGGGTATTCTAGCATTAGCATAGCAGCAACTCATCCGTAACCAGATAGCATAAGGGAGAGAGGCACCAGCAAACCTCAAAGGTATCACTTCAAAATGGCGCACGTTAGTTGAGTGGGAAAGAGAAAAAGGGACAGAGCATAAAAGGGATAAAATTGCGTGCAAGGAGAGATAGAGAAAGAGAGGATGGGGAGGGAGGGAGGGAGGGAGGGAGGGAGGGAGGGAGGGAGGGAGGGAGGAAGGAAACAAATGAAGGAGAGTAACCTCATTTGTTGAGGAGGAGCGAGTTGATTTGTGCAGTGACTGCGGCTGCACTACAATTGGCGTCGAATTCCGAGAAGACTTGGACCATGTATTCGCCACTTAGTTTCTTGGTTATGAAACCAAAAAGCCTTTGCAAAGGAGAAGGAGAAAGAGATTAGGAAAGTGAGGGGCGTTTCATCTCACCGACAACGCTTAATCATGACAGGCAACTTACTTTGGCTTATCCAGACCCAAGGCCGAGTGATTTGGATGAATAAAACTAGAAATATAACAGGAAAACCCTGGTCAAAACATCTCCCAGTCTAAAATCTTATAAAGAAGCTTAGCTTTTGCATTTGTGCAGAAACTCTTCAGTAATGGACTAGACCTCAAACCTCGTGCTTTGCAGTCTCCTCGGAGGTCACTCACGCACTGTGCTAGCCACAGCAAAAAGTATAACAACCCCACTTTGGTGTGGTGGATGATCCCATCAAACATCAGAGTAGAAAAGCCTCCACCGTGGATGCCCTATGATGGCGATCGCTCCAATGTAGTGCGTTAAGCCTCGTTGCCAGTAATAAAGCAAATCCAATTCTGAACGATGTGAGTGCGCTTTAAGGCATAATGTAGAAATGATAATGTTCCATGCTTTGAAAAGCTGAGTCTCAATGAAAGAGTGGTAAGTCGACAATGGTTAGTGAACGATAAACCCAGCTTCTTTATGCTCCGTAATTTATTGAATCGTCCTAACAAGCGTTCCATTTGGCCTGTGAAACATCCAGTCAACGGTATCATATAGGGAATTAAGCTAAAGACCTTATTTTGCAACTAAGATTGTGGCTGATGAATCCATCCTGATGCCAGTCTGATCTACCGTTCCAGTGAAATAGGGTCCCTTAGCCCTTCAATGCACTTGTGATGAAACTTGCGCTACGTCTTTAGAAACGACAGGGAAGAAGGTGGGGTAAAATAGACGCACGCTTTGTCACGAGGATCGACACCGGCGTAGATGAAGCTGTTGGCGGGGAAGTGTCGTTGAAAGAAAAGTTTGCGCGAAAGGTCGGTGAGGAGGATCCCCTCGTTGTGCGCGGCCTGCAGTTGACACTCAGTGTACTGGACAGGGCTCTCCACGCCCATCTGATCGCACGTGGCGGCCTGGAGCACAGAGCTTGGAACCAGGGTGTCCACTGCTTGCATCAGACTCGCCTGCCCCTGATTCGTGTCCACCTCTACTGCGCCGAGGTGGAGGCATCTACAGGCTTAAATTTTTAAACCGAAAAGTTGTTAACTTGATTATACTCAGATTAAACATTTAAATCGGCCCAAGGTTTGTTAATTAAAGCCACTCAAATTGAATATGTAACTCCAAATTTTCATGCTGTTTATGTAAATTTCAAAATTAAATTCCACCAAAATTAGCTTGCTGAAGAAACTTGATTACTCATCTGGCCACAGATCACTTACAAATACTCGGTGGAGGACTGAGCAATTCGCTATGGAACATTCCTGCAGTAGGCGAAAGGGGGGAAGTTATACTTCTCGCTGGTGGCGGAGCCTCCAAGGTATCGGTGGCTGCGACGTTTCCATTGAAGTTCACAGAGTTCTGATCCACGCTTCGGACGCCATTGTTTTGCACCAGAGTCACTGAGTCCGAGTCTCCATTCCCGGTTCCGCTTCCACTTCCTGTGCCATTTCGCACTAGAGTGGAGTTGCTAGCAGTGATAACCGGACCGGCCTGGCTTGGAGGAATTGGTGGCAGTACAAGGCAGCAAGGCAGCGCAACTGGGTACTGAGTGTGATACTGGATGAGAGCCAGGAGGCTGGGAAAGACCTGCTCCGCGCTGAAGCCCTTGATTCGAACCCCACGATTAGGTGTGGTAACCGTTTCGATTAAATAGTGGCGAACCAGGTCGTTGTTGATGTCGTCTGCAAATGGAGGCACTAGACTCTCTAACCTCCTTCGATCAATTTATACGTGTAGGTGTTGAAAAAAAGGCAGAAGAGGGCGGAAAGTGAGCATTATCCCATGCAACAGTCCACAAACAGCATGCGTGCACCGGCTAGCTGGATAGCTGAGAGACTAAATTCCTGCCTCCGGCTGACTGAGACTGTGAGCATTAGCATTTGCAATAATATGTAATAGTTACTGAAATTTTTAAAGTAGTAATGTGGTGTGAATAATGCTGCGTGAGTACAGGTCCGGGAATTACGAGCAAGAAAACACAGAGCGATACAGATAAAAAGACCCGAGCTCAACCAACACACTGCCCCAAACTACCGCCATTCCACAGTACCCACATGACTCATTAGTAACTCGCATTCATCCGCATGGGGATGAATTACGCTTGAACCAGGGGATACCTGTGTCAATTATGAGCACACTACAATGAAGAAAATTTTGCATTGTACAACGCTGGCATCACTTATCAAGTGTCTGGAATGGCTATCCAAGACTAAGAGCTTAGCGGTATCAAACATATTTCTGCTATCATGTAAGAAATGCCTTAAATCAAATAGTTGCAAGGTGAATATGGTCTTAACAGTACTTAAAGTACCAAGGCAAATTCGGCTGTTTTCGTACTATTCAAAGCAAACACGGATATTCCACTTGGTTGCTCGTTTCAAGTAATCAGCAAAAGTTTTGGTAAAAGTTATTTCCCTGGAAAATATTAAAGAATTCCCCGCTCAAAATAATGCTGGAATGACCTATAGTTCATATCAATCTTTTGCCTATGGTTACTTTGTTTCGCAGTCGTATTACAAATTGGTGTGCGCAAGTCAAGTGTGCAGTGGATGAATAGACGTGGGTTAATGATGATGGTTTCAACGGTTTAAGCGTCATGAAATACGTCTAGTTATGGAAATCACAGAAGTGTTGCAATTTATGTTCTTTTCGTCATGGCATTCTCTATAGAGCAAAAAACGGAATAAAGTTTTGAAATTAAAGACGGTAATTGACTTGGGTGCCGGGGTGCGTTTGTTCCCAAAAAAATCCAGCAATAGACTACAGATTTTGTCGTTGTGGAAAGGGGTGCAAACGCTTCTTCTGAAGAATTTGGACTTTGGTACGCATAGAATCAGAAAACGTTTACACGTACATACACACACACACACACACACACACACACACACAACAGCAAATCCGCACAATAGCTACAACACCTATGATGCGCAATCGCTGGGTAGAAGTTAAGCACAAACTCCATCTCATTTTTCACTCCATGAGTGAGTGATGGATGCAGCAACATACGCGCCGGTTCTAGCGGTCTTGGTGGCTGTTGGGCTAAGCCACAGTGAACAAGCAGTGCCTTCGCGGACAACGATCGTTTCCGTGTGTCATCATCTTTGTATGCACGTCCGATTACACCGGGAACAAAAGTGAATAAGTAGGTACTACTTTTTGCGCTATAAGTAATTAAGCTTTAAAAATGTTAAAGCGGGAATTGCAGCGGGGTAGGGGATGAGGGTTAGGAATTAGTGGCTTAATCCTCGATCAGAAAATAAGGGAAACAGATGGAGGGAAGGAGGTGAGGAAGAAGTAAACGCGAACAAAATAGCGCATGAGCACGCAAAAAGTAAACAAAGAGGCACATCTTACTGAGAATGTTTTTCATGAATTTTGCGAAACCTGACAGAGGGATAGGTGGAGGAGGAGGGCGTGGTGGGAATGAGGAGGAAAAAATTCATTGATGAAAATCCATAAAAGCAACAATAAATAAGCTCTTACACACGTGCCGCACGATCTGCTGCCAGGAAAGTGTGTGCTCACTATGAAGGCATGCAAGATTGTTAGCTAGCTTGACAAGCATTTCAATTTACCATTCATATAATCCCATTTCTGACAAAATTTCGCCCTCCCACTTAGTTTCATTAATACAAACCTTCACTTTAAGAGCTAATTGGTTTTTGTAGTCAGTAAGTGAATGCCAATTTGTCCCTCAAAATTTACCAATTATTTGCAAGCAAAATGTGAAAACAGGGTGTAATAAAGCAAAAATTTACCTGATTTTTGTCCCGTTTTGCTCGGTGGTTTCGTACTCTTGACAGCCAATCCATAGGCGTCCTTAAAGGTTGTGCTGTCACGAACAAGGAAACTGCCAGGAGGTTGGTTTTTGAGGATCGAAATGGCTAAAAAAGTACGCAGAAGTGAAAATAATCGCAATTACCTCATTTTGCGGTACAGATTATGCGCATAAATATGGCCTTTAAAAGTTCTCGCAGCTTTTTACATTATCAAGAGCGTTCATTTTGTATCATCAGAATGTAAAATACTACCTTAGAAACATCAGCCAAGTGTCAATGGCGACAAATCAAACAGGAACAGTCCAGTCAATCAAGTTATGCAAGTTGAGAAATTAACAGAATCTATCAATAGTACTGATATGCCACTTCATCACGTCGAGTGTTTGCGTAATCTCATAAGGGTCAGTAAAAAATATGGCCGTCCCAAGAGGCTACGATAGACTAGCTAGGTTTTTCCACAATTCTTCTGTAAGGTAGACTTAGAGTTGGAATTTTGCTTTGATGAGATTAATGCTGGGTCTCTAACTAACCCTCCTGTCGAGAAATCTTGAGACGGTACCAGACAGGCGACGTAGCTTCCACAAGAGCTAGGTCGACAGGTCCACTAGCTGTCAATGTGCTTGAGGTGCTGTTTTGTTGACTGGCCCATCCGCTGTCGGTTCTGGTGCGTTGCTGATGTTGTTGCTGTTGATTTTGGAACAACACCGGCTGTTGTTGTGACTGTGACTGGTGTTGCATGGTGGGAGCATACTTCGAACTCTGTTGATTTGTTTGAAGTGACTGCAAATGCTGCTGACGAAATTGCTGCCCACCAAGATTGGTGGATTTGGTGGCGGTCATTTGTTGTTGGAAGCTGCTCGTCTCACTCACGGTTCCATCTGACTGGCGCCGTAGAGATGAAAGGAAGGAGTCTAAAGGCAGACCAATGTGGAAGGCTTCTTTTGCTCCTGGAATTTAGCAAACACATTTTAACTGTTGTTTCCATTCTTGAAAGAAATTACTCCTAGAAATCAAAGACGAAGAAGGATAAACCTTCACTAAGTACATGTATGCAAGCTTGAGAGTGGTTTTTAGCCACCCTATTGCTTCTTTACTGCCTTTGATGAACTCAGACATTTCTGTTAAGCCTTACTTGAAGCCGCGCGTTGTGGTCTGGCAGACATTGTCTGAGGAATATCCATAGCGGACGTCTGGCGACCAAATGATCTACAAAAAACCAACGGTGAAAGGCAAAGATTCGTGATAATACTAATAAAGCAACGCATTTAAGAGTTTCATATCGGGCAAAAATTCCCCCAGAAGCCGACATCCCAGAACCTCTTTGCATTGGTGTCAGGGTAGAAGACGCGTTGCAAGCTACCCTCGATTGAGATTTTACTAACTTTTTGTGCCTTGAAAGGAGGAGGAGGAGGAAGTTTTTTGAATCAAGAATGGGGGTGGACTGTCAGTGGTTGAGTCAAAGCGACTAGCGAGTTTTATGGCTCATAGGCATACAAGGAGGTTCACGCCTGACATTCAGCCAGCATGATGCAACCTAGGATGCCTCAGCCCACTTCATAACTGCCTGTAAGCCAACATGAAAACTCAATAATCACCATGACAAAATAATAGGCATCAACTTGGATTGCTTAAGAAAGTGTGAAGTTTCTTGGATGCGACAACAAATAGAAACGCAGCCTTCTAAGTGACTAGAGGAGTCACCTAGTGAGGCCCTAGGGCGCAGCAGTACATCCAACTGCTTACATAGCTGGTTTCTTGGACTGCCTGCCAAACATACATGCTTTCGTCCCGAGAGACAGGGCGAATCTCGGGCAGATGCGAACCAATCTCCAGTAGCAGCACTACCCACCATTACCTTTACATCTGCCATGCTTCTGAAAGTCACACTAGTGAAGACAGCCCAACGATGCATCTAATAATTAGTGTTCTAGTAAATTTCACCTGTACAATACCTACATTTACCGCCTCCGGGCATTTTTATGTTTACTGTCGCGACTGTTAATTTCGGGGACGGTGAAAGTCTTTATGTGCCTTTTGTTTCGCATGAAAGGGCCAAAGTTCCACCATTTAGACACAAGAGCAAGCACTTGGAGAACTGGCACAGACAGTGCCGTCTTGACTGATGCGGAGGTGCGTCAGCTGAGTCACTCTGTGCATAAAAATAAGGCCGCGTTTTGATTTTGGCCCACAACTTCAATCACTTACGTCATGTTAGCCCTCTGTTGACGAGCGCCTGCGTAATTATCCGTCCTGTTGAGACCTGAAAGAGATTCAGATCTTACCACTCTCTTGACGTTTCCAGTGGCATGAACATTCTCATTAAATAATGTGGTGCAAGGTTTATGATTGTATGAGGTCATGATCTGGCCAGTGAGGTCATTACATCGAAGTGCCTCATAATCCACTGCCTAATTCCGGATTTAAAAACGAAAATAAACCCACCTTCAAGCATTGACGATGCTACAGGTCGTCTGGTGCTTCTATTCAGCGTTGCGGTGGATCCCATGTTCGAACTGAGGTCCTGAACACCTCGACCAATGGGCTGCAGTGTGACCGTTTCAATTTCTTCAAACTCTGTACGCTCAGGCTGGAATGAAAGGAGGCGGTGGTTGAATTTCAGTTCTGACACAAATGTTTGTTTTATTTAACCCCTGTCTTCTGACTGTCCGTAAAGATTATCCGGAAGTGGAGGGAACTACTTTATCAAGTGATTGTCAGCATGCATGCAGTAGAATAATGCGTCCTTTGGTTGCATATAAACTACTCCGCGAGCCCTTTTGCCTTCGATGGCATGAGGCTCTGATGGTGACACCCATAATAGGCCTCACTCAGCTCTTCTCCAAGTCAATAGCGAAGCTACTTAAGGAGGTTCGTATCCGACAGCCTCTTCAGGCGCGAACTGTGCTTAGCCTACTTATGTTCCTCTGGATTCTCAAACCTACTTCGCGGTGGAATTTTGCAGTTTATTTACCCTTTAAGCCAGTCTTGCTATCGCGTCATTAATGCATCACACCATTTTTCCAATCATCATGGCTACATCTTTGCGCTTCTTCGTCAAACAAATTTGAACACATTCAAGGTCAATAAGAAGGCGCCACCAATAGTCAAAGGAAACCAAACTTTGCTCAAAGTAAAACCTATTTGCGTAAGAATACCTCACCTGGATGGTTGACATTGAGTGATAGTGCTGTCGGCGTTGTTGATGCAGGGAGGTGGAGCGCAGGTCATTGGAAGATGCAGCAGAGACATGATTGATGCGTTGAGTGCTCTGTCGCAATGCCTCGGCCTGTTCAGCCTCCTGTCGCAGACGCTCCCGACGTGCTGAGTAGCCTTGAGAGCTGGAAAGCATTCCACCACCCCGCAGGCTGCCTCCAATCGATCGAATTGACGAGTAACCCGGAGCTGGACTTTGTGGACCTAAGAGGGCAAGAGCTGGAGTCCAAAGTGCCTGCCATTGTAATAGCTCTTTATGCACTTTGAATGAATAAAGCATTTTATTGAGTAAGGGGAATCGTGACTGCATAGTTGTTCTCTTATATGCCACATGTATTACGACACCGTTCGGTGGTGCTACAAGCCCCAATGCCTGCGTGAGTGCGACTCTTAATTAGACGTCTGCACCACAACCACGCATGCACCAACAAGGATGACGCGCCTACCTGACACCATTCCATTCCGGTAATTCCAAGATTGACTAGCAGTTACATTAGCAGAACTCATTGCACGTTTAGGTGCTCCGAACGCGAATCCTGAATCTGAAAAAGAAAGGGCAAGTTGTAAAATCACCGGAGGTTATGTTGTCAACAGTCTCTCAATCATTCAACACATCCACTCATCTCCCACACAAGTACAAACTTCACAGTGGGTATACCTGAACCTGATGTTGCTTCCTGACTAGCATAAGAAATTTGATAAGGGGATGGCATGGGTGACGGTCTAGCGATTCGTCGCCTAATCACACGACGCCTAGTTATAACCTCACACTCCATCGGAACAGAAATGCGTCTCACATCCACCGTTTCGAGAGGCTTTGCAAGAGAACCCCCATCGCGACTATCAGGACCATAATCATAAGGGAGACCTTCTTCATCCAAACAACTACTCAGCGACGAATCACTGAATGCTCCATCATCGATCGCCTCATCATCCTCCGTAAAGGGATTATCTGACAATCCTGCTGATGTTTCGTCCAAGAGGGTGGGTGTATGTGGGGCCTCCAAATTCCAACAGTACTCGCAAACACCATTCTTGTGGTCGTGATGCTGATCCTTTGGGTAATGCGGCTTCAACGGACCCTTGCTCGTGGCAGCACGTTGCCGCGAATTTAGAGGAGGTAGCTTGGAACAACCCTCAACTGACGCGTACATCTATAATAAAAAGGAGAGAATAAATAAACAACAAATTTATTCCCCTTTTAGCTTGAGAGACACTTGTATACTGGTGCATTTCGACAATTGCAGCGATAATCTGCCCCCCTGCCCTCCCCCATTAGTGATATCTCATTATTTTTATTCATTGAAAACGCAAAAATACGAAATTTAACCTCAAATGTCTCACGTTACCAACTGACTGACAGTGGTGTAGAGGTGTGTAAACATATTCCATTTCCATACACATAAGAAAGAAGGGGCTGAAGGCTACTTTTTTGCATTCGCGTACGGGTTGAACGGACTGGTCAAAGTAGGGAATCGCGTAACTTGACTTTAATTCTATCATTGCATCTTTACCAGTTGAGGCAGTGCTGAAGCTGCATTTTTAAAGGTTTGGAATCGTACTGAGCCCACTTCACCTCACAGTAGAAGGAGGAATAAAAATGTGTACGATAAGTTGAGTGTGGAGTCTTTCCCTTCATGACGAGGGGAGAAGGAAATGCGAAACTTCCAAAGCACTTTTGGAAGCAAAACGATGAAATATGAAGCCTTGGAGATTGAAAGGAAGGTGAAAAGTGACTCACATTTTATGGGGAGACGAGGAGCATAGCGAAGCACAGAGAAAGTCAATTGTCACGAGGGTCCAGTTGGTAGGCTGCAGTCTCGACAAATGCAGCGGCAGTGGCAGCAGCGGAATTTTCAATCGGCATGAGTAAATTCTGCTTTTTCACCAATCAAAAGGTGCTCCGGAGCACACAGTGCTAGCGAAATGCACCCACTCATCACAAATTCGCACATACACACACACACACACACACACACACACACACACACAGCCACACTCACCCGCACACATTCACACTCACAAAACGCAAAAGGGAAAGCGCAAGACACAAAAAATGCAAACACAGCATCGTTCTCTTACTCATACTCTCGTAGCGTCCGTGAGGTCGGTAGAGACTTGACCTAAAGGTGAAATAAAATTGGCTAAAATGGTTTAAAAATGTCCGCAATAACCACCAAAACTCCGTAGTCTCTTTTTGCTTCTTCAAAAGGTGTTTACCATCTCTTCGATTGCATACACCATTTCCACAGTCTTGTGATTCTTTGGATCCGAACTGGGACGTCATTTCACTCTTGCAACGATTCCATCTGAATTTGTTTTACCATCAACAGTGAAGTGAGAAAATCTACGTCCAGTAATATTCTTCTGGCCATAACGATCGCTTTTTGCATTCATGTAAGCACACATTCAGAAAAAAGGTAGATCCTGGCAACTGACCCTTGCTGAATGTCATGATGCGACTGGTAATGCGCCTGATGTCGATTGGAGAACATCTCCACATTTTCATGGTGTTGTTGAAAGGCCCTACGCTGTGTTGGAAGGGTGGAGGGTGGTGGAAGTTTATGCAGCGGTTCTTCAATCACACTGCTGGCGCGTTTTAGCATTGCTAGCTCCTGACGAGCGCTGGAGAGCTCCTCCAACAACTGAAGTTCGCGGTAACTCATCATCTCTGAACTCTCGTCCATTGGTGCGGTCACTGGTGTCCGTTGAGTGCGCGACAGAGACGGTGTCAAGTAGCCGCGATTATCCGGTGCCATTGAGGGCTGCGAGCGCAAAAAATAAAGTTCCTATAATTTGTATTTTTTTTCTTCAATCAAATAAGCGGTGAATTCCAAATGCGGGGGTGAAAGAATGCCACACACCTGTGCATCATGTGACCTGATGGGCTTCTGCGATTCACCTTATTAAAAATGGCGGCCACATTCCAAATCGTACAGATGCAGGTAGCTGTACTTTCCAATCGCCTTCAACTTTTAAGCAACTTCGGCTACCGAGCGGTGCCTTTAACTGCTGGCTACTAAAATCAGACCACCGTGTTTCACGCACAAAAATGCAGTCGAGCCAATTACTTGAGGCCCTGGGACGCATTTGCATGCAGGTGAAGTGAGTCCACTTCAAGGTCGTCATGACGCTTCCAACACATGATATTCGAGAATCTTTTAAAGTGGTCATCAAAACCACCTGGACATTCTCAACCACGAGCTTTCCTCTTTACGTGTGCTGCATGATCACTGTAACAACTCGTGTTATTAAGCGCGCAATTTCAATGTTAGCTGCTGACTTATCCAAAACTCCTAAGTCTATACGGTTCCCTAGTTTAGGGGCCGGCAAAGTACTCTCAAGAAGTCACTTTGTGCTTGCGTTCCAAACACTGCGAAAGTCGAATGAAGGTTATCGATGAAGGGGACATGGGTGTGGTTGGTTTATTTACCAATAAATAAATAATATCTTCAGCAACATCAGCCGATGAAATTTGGGCTTCAGAAGAGAAACGCGTGCCGAAGATGCCTTTTTTCCAAGGTCCATGAAAAAGTAAAACAACATCTGCTCCACCCTTCAAATGGTAAACGTGCCAATTCACCCATTTTAATTTAAAAAACAATGAAGATGAGGAGTTTGAAGGAGCGTAAAGGCAGGACTCAAGAGATGATAGCATGTCCAGCCCAGATAAATAAAAAAGAATTTGCATCACTCTCTACTATTTTCTTGTCAGTAAACACAATTTCGCAGGATACCGATAGCACCAAATCAGGTATTATAATGAAGATTTTTGGGTTGTTACAAAATCAGTGGACAGGAAGGTGCATTAAAATGGAGTGCGTGCCTTGACCAATGTTAACTGAAAGCTGTCCAAGGTGAGTGTTGAGTAACACTAATCCAATACTTACTGGACACTTGGAATCAACCTTATGGTGAGAAAACCAAAAAACGTAATGTCAGCTTGGAATAACAACTGTTTGACACTCCGCGCTTCCTTTACAAGCTTTTCAATAAAAGGTCAGGGAAGTTGGAACTAAGTTTTGCGACAATGCTTGAAATGGGTTCACTAGGCATCAAAACAGAAGCCATACAGTCGCAAGACTTGTTAAACGCAGGCGTTTGAAGCCCTTTAAATGGGGCCGTGGCATGAAATAAACTTTCACTGATATAACAGGTGTATCGTCAAAGCGTACAATCCTACCTCCATAATAAAAGCAAGGTCATTATTAGATCTATGCACTGCCCTTTCTTTTCAAGAGAACACAGACACTTACTCCATTCAAATCAGTCTTTATACTTTAAATAAATTTCGTATAAATGCCTATTGAGAAAAAGGATATCACATCCCATATATTCCTGGCTAACTAGCAAATAAAACGCGGTTTTGTGGTATTTGGTCTTTAGTTTGGAAAATGTTGGTGGCACTTTCGCGCCCCAAATGGGGTGTGATTTTGCAGTAAAATTTTTCCCACCAACAGTTCCCAGCAGGAAGACCATCAATTGTGGTAGAGATAAAGTTAATTGACGTATTTTTTGAATAGAAAATCACCCATGAAATAGATGGAATTTTGTTTCCTTCGTTTCGAATTGAAGCTACCGATGATTTACTGTTCAGGTGTCTATGACCGTAAGTAGCATGATTAATTTCCACCTACTGCGTCAAAAACACACTACTTACATGCGGTAGAACCGACGGTTTTGTAACCTAAAATACGTTACATACCGAAGCCGTTCCAAACTCCGGATCTATGGTAACATTGATCTGATTAAACCACTTCGGCGAAACCGGTGGTTTGTGCTGCAGAGTGGTGCGGAAAGTTGTTTGGTAGCGTTGTCGTTGACTCGAGGAGAGTTGTGGCGCGGGTGTCGCATGGCGCACAAATCCTCCACCTTCCCCTGTCGTCGTCCCTCGCTTCTCACCCATTCCACGCTCGGTGGAGTAGGCCTGCGATCTCTGGTAACTGGTGGAGGTGGAAGAAGACGTGTTAGTCCATCTTCCACCTGGACGACCGCCTCCACTTCCAGTGAAGGAGTACGAGCGTGTGGAGTACCTTCCAGCAGCGCTGCCACCACCAGGTTCGGCAAAAGTGGGGCGCTGATAGCCGGAGTAGAGACGGGATGAGTGAGTACCATTGGGGTGGGATGCGGGCGAACGGGTAGTGGTGGAGGAGTAGTCCAGACTGGTTCGTCGAAGCTCCTCCAGCAGCTGGTCCAGATCCTGTGTCGTGGCGGTAGTAGACATGGTGCCGCTATTGTCAACTAGATGCTGGGAAAAATTGTACCCTTCTTTCTGCAATTGACGATACTCAGCCTCTTCAAAATCCTCCGCCTCCTGCTCCTCGATTATCGTCGGAGTAGAGCGTTCTGAGACCGATTGGTGAAGCTGTAGCCGATAGCTTCTGACTGAAAGTTTAAAAGGACGAAAAATTTCTAAAATTTTTCATGCATGGAAAGGATTAAAAAATTTGGCTAAATTGAAGAATTAGCGCAGGTTTAGCCAGTGCAAAATGGGCACAAACAGTGACTCTGTCGATTGAAAGCAGTCTCAGCAGACACATAATTCTATCTCCGGTTGGGACAGTAAGTTTTAATAAATACGACGACTGATGTTGACCGAATAAAACGCATTTCTGCGGTTTGAGAAAGAAAAGGATTATGCGATATATGCAATATAAGAAATCTGAGGTGGCGGAAATTTTATTTCAAGCGAATGAAAGGGCTCCACTCCATAGGAGATGAGTAGCTTGGTGAATAAGGATGAAAGAAGATTAACCTAGGATGTCGTGTGACGTTATTTGCATAAATCAGAAGTCTGGCACAACTACAAATGTTCACTTGGCTAGTCTGATGGTGAGAGGCGCTGCGTGAGACCAGAACTCCTCGCCCTGCTGTCCAGCAGATAAAAAAGCAATTACTTTCGCTAATCGGGCAAAACTAATTTCATTTTCTCCACTTTCTCCAAAGCAGATACAGAACGTGTCCTCTTTATTAGACCGATAATGACATTTGGGTAGTGTGACTTTATTGGGACCAATTTGGTGGGTCTCGGTGAGGCCTGCATTTACACAGAACGTTTCCCTTAACCACATCAGCAGGCTCCCTCCTGATTGCAATGTAAAATTTTATGCTCTTTTTTTACCGAAGTGGAAACGTCGGTAATGGTTTTGTGCATACGGGACTTATGTCTGTCCGGAATGCCCAAATACTCGTCGTGAGCTTGCGTCCGAACTCGCCAAGCACTGAACTGTCCGCCTAAATGCAGGTAAGCGCTGGCTGTGGTCTGCGATGGTCTGATGTCCATCTTTCAGACAACCGACCTCCATAGAGCATCTCTGCATTATTTCCAGCTGTAGAGTAGATAAAACCATTTGAAGATTTCTACTTTACCAATCCGTTGTGAGGTTCGTTGACAATGTAAAAGAAGTATGTTGTCACAGACAGCGTGTCAAATGGATGAGAGAATAGTTATAAATAGCTCTCCTACCTCGTTATGGATGGTAATGCAATCGTGTCTAAGACTTGGTATTGGAAATCAACAAATCTAAATGAAAATAATAAAAGTGAATCACGTGAATGTTGCACTGGTTGAATGAATGAATGAATGAATGAATGCATGCATGTTTAAAGCCCCCTCCAAGGTGATGTGAACTCCTGCCACAAACACCTTGAAATGCAGGTCACTAAAATTCTTCCAACCAAACAGTTCCATAACCAAAGGAAAAGGGAATTAAAGAATAATGCGCGTCTAAACTTATGAATTTAAGCTATGAGGAGTGGAAGAAAAGTCCGCTGACTAGCAAAAGCAGGCCCATTTAAGGCTCAACTCACACTCTCAGTGTGCGGAGGCGTCACACCACCAGTGGTAGCAATGAAGCAGTAGCAACGAAAACAGTAAAAGCCTTCACAATTAGTAATCCATGCGGAGGAGGAGAGTAATACCACCTCGGACGCAACACTTCCCCAATACGAGGTGAAGGCGGTGGTAATACGGAGGATTGTGTGCGTTCCCTCCTCTGCGCGTTACCGTGTGTGTGGATGCGTGCGTGTGCACACGTGGGTGTGTGTGTGTGTGTGCCAGTGGTGCTAGACTTGACGAATCAATTTCCTCCTTGTATAGTATTGCAACATCCACAGCAGCAGCACGGTTACTATTGCTGCTTCTGTGGGTGCGTTGCGTGCGTGTGCGCCACCAGACACGCTCTGGTTGGCCAAGGTGCTACATCGATCAGCTCTCTACTGTGTCGTGTTTTACTATGCCCAAAATGCCTACAAATACTGTGATGATGGTGCTTGTGGACGCACCGGGAATGGCAAAACAGAGCCATCTGTTCATGCCGCCTTGTCTACTTCGTCTTTGCTAAGGCCTGTACAACCACAAATTACGCATCTGCCATTGATTGGCAGTTTCCTTCGTGAGGCTTAGGTAGATCCTTTGAGCCCTCTTGTCTTAGTGGACGGATAAACTACTTCGTATTTGAAATGCAACCGCATAGACTGCATCGCAAAGGGGTGATGAAAAATAACACATCGACATATAGTTACATTAAGTGGTGGACCATCAAGGTGCGTTTGAGTCTCGAGGAGTCCCTGAAATCGCCAATAAGTTAGTGAATCCCACTTCCACTTAGCTCTGGATTCAGATACAATTCTAATAAACTTAATAAAGCCTTTTGTGAAGTAAATAGATCCACTTCGATACTGTGGAATAACGCTAAGAGGGAGTGAACGGCCAAACCAAGTATTTCTCCTTAAGAGTCCCTATGCCGTCAACAACAATTTAATTGCTTGTTTAGCCCTCGGTTTTGGCAGCTAATCGCTTAGGAGCAGACTGACCTTTCAGCCATGCCAGTGGCTCCAAGTTTCTCCGATTAGTATGTCTTCATTCCTCGCCAGGGAAGTCTCCAGAAGGAGTACAGAATGAACTGCCTAATCTCCACATCTAAGACTCGAATGTGCTCTTGTTCTGAGTAGAGAAGCACATTGTGAGGTGCTCAGAAACCTGGTCGGTGACCTGTCAACTGCTTTGTTGAAGGCAATGAAAGACTCTGATGTGCTTGTCGAAGATAAGACTGCTTTACTGCCCAACTGCGCGACATACGAACAGGGTTTACAGACAAGGCAGGCAAAAGCGTGCGTGTACCTGAAGAAGGGCTATTAAATACAGTCAGTATGTGGACAGGTACCAAGTGGGCGAAATGTCTGCAATGCAGCGCTGCCATACCTCCAATGTGTTTTAAGGGGGGACAAAACTATTTTGGAGGAAACTTCTGCTAACTGTGTGACATTTATGACACAATATTCGCAAATGTCATTGCAAACAAATCCTCCTAGTGGCGAATGCTGCGTTTTGCCTTCAACAGCTCCTCTCCTTCCCCCTCAACACAGAAGTTCAGCTGAGAATGTGACAAAAACTTGCTTGAAGCGTACTTTAGAACTACTGCCGGAGAGAGAGAGAGAGAGAGAGAGAAAGAGAGAGGGAGATAATGAATGCGGTGGGAAAGTTCCGATTGAGAAAACAGTTAAAATTAAAAGGAAAACACGAGATTTCAGATTGGAAATAAAACCCGACAGCATAACAACAATCAATCTTAAGGAATTTCAAGCCTCTGCAATAAATGAGATCCAATTCACTTGAAAGATGAATGTTAATTATCGTTTTTTATTAGTTATAATTTGAATTGCGCGCACGAGGGGGAGAGGAGAGGCGAATTCCGCTGATTTGTCATGCGTTAGGAGGCGCTGGAAATCACTGGGTGGGTTACACTGCGCTGTGAGTGTCTCCCTCTGGATGCGATTAAAGCACGCCCTTCAAATGATCCAACACGGTGGGGACCACAATGCTTGGTGCATACCTCCTTATGTCCCTACGTTAGAAGCCACTGAAAACCTCACATCCGCACGGGGGTCGCACCGACTACATTGGAGGTAAGAGAAGGCTTTTTTCAGAGCTAACATTTCCGCACCCTGGTGCCATGGTAACGCTGTGTTGTACAGGGCGGGTGGATCGTATAGGAGATGCCAAAGGCTGCGACAGGTGGGCCAAGGGTTCGATGAGTCACCCTGGGAAAGTGAGTCACCGAGAGAGCGAGAGAGAGAGGGTGGGGGCGGGGGCGGGGGTCTGGCGCACCGCCACCCGCACACACACCTCGTGCGTGCAGCTGCAAACCGTTTTGGCAAACCGAATTTTTGGTCGCATTTGCATGACCTGCTATGGATTCATGCCCCGAAGGCAAATGCAAGCAGACGATTTCATGTAAGCGATATGCATCTAGCCAAGGGGAATCTGATGCGTTGGTGGCTCACGTGGGAGACATGTAAAACGAGGTGATCGAGAGGACCATCGCAACCATCTGATCAGGGTTGTGGAGCTTAAAGCATTACATAAAAGTTGATAATTTAAAACCAGTCGAAGGAGGAGGAAGGATAAGTTGGTGCTTTGATAATTCCATCGCTGTTGATGGAATTTGAATTTGGATATTGTATCAGTGAACCCTCATCCTCCGCAATGCAAAAGGAGATGGAACAAAAGCCCAAATTTCACTAAGACAACAATTACTGCATTGGTAGAAAGGTTACAGCTTTATGCTCCAGACAATATGGACTTCAAATCCATTAAGCAATTGACAACATGCCCAATTTAAGTAATATCTTCAACGCAACACCAAGCCTGAGAAAGGCTCTTAAAAACTCGGAAAAACTGGTTATTGCTGTTTTCAAGGGGTAGTTAAAAAAGGGAAGAATGGTTTTAAAAAAATGGCGGTAAAGAGACACACACCAACGTACGTTCGGACTCCATCGTGCCTTCCTGTATTGTGTGTGTGTGCTTCGATTTCAGGAGCATTTACCGAATTAATTTAATGCAAATTTTCACCATACAATTCAAGTCATGCAACCATGAGCGCAAGCATTCTCGCCTAAATAGACATTATAGTTGCCACAAATGTTAAAGGAGGAAGTGATTTAAATGCTTGAGGGAAGGTCTGTATGGGCGGTGTCAGCAGTGTCAGACACACCTCAACTTTTACCACCTCTCACACATCCTAAGGCGCCTTCAACCCAGTCTCCATAGCCCCTTCCCGAAGTGGAGTGAAGTAGGGCCGGTCAAAAAGTTGCCCTGACCTCAATCACCCCAGATGCTTTCGTTTTTCGGCGTGGTCACACCAACGACCTTGACCGCCTTGGCGAGACGGAAAACGGTGAGTGCGGTGAAACAGTGTGGAATAAATAAAAAGCAATGCCCATTCTTGGCTTTTTAAGAAAAGGAACAAGGTTGTTCATCTTACTGACGGGTGAGCCAAATAGCGCAACTTTTTTTTGTTAAAACTCAACAAAAATGAATGCATTTTTGGTGAATTCTGTAATTTATCAGAACAGTCAACAGTGAGTGGCCGAAAAAAATAGTGTATTTCACTTTGAAGAAGTTTCAAAGGCGTTATAGACCAGTTCCTCTGAAAGACATTGTGAGATGTTAACCGCAAACGATCCACCTTTAGCTCACCTGCGTCCATAATCGCACTGGTCCACAGAGGTACCTTGCGTTAGGTTGCAAGTGGAGCGGTTTTTTATGCAGTTAATGCAATCCCTTTTAGTTGTCGCCTTTATTTAATTTCTCTCAATGCTAGGACCCATCAAGCCTAGTACCCATCCGCTTTGTTAATTCAGAAAGAAGTAAAGTGTCTTTGCGCCTCAAAAGCGTGAACATTGGGGAGACGTATTTTGTACTAGCGAAGGTCCATTAACGCTGCTGCATAAGAATATTTAGCCAGACAGGAGGATACTAAAACTGAGTGAAAAAGTGACACTCGTGCCTATTCACAAGGTGGCGCAATCTCTCGCCTCTCCATTGGTCACCTCGTCGACGGTGTGTTCAATAGGGGCTGACGCGACAACGGGCATTTTCTACAACCTCTCGCTCCATATGCAGTGCATTTCTCCAATCTGTAGTCAGTAATTAGCCTGTCTGACTTTGTCAATGACAAGAATACACTGACCTCACTGTCTACGCATTCTACGACTCTTTGGCATCCAACATAGTTCACAAAAGCAGTAAAGTGAGCAAGCTCAGGGCAAGCAAACCTGGCAGTGATATGTCTAAGCCCTCAACTTTGCCTATTCAGTTCCAAGAGAGCAAACTTGCATAAAATGAGACAAGACGTTAAAGCAGTGGCGTTCAGCCAATTCCGTGCTTCCAAACTCATCACTCCAACAGAGGCGACTTTGGGACTGCATTAGCGACTGCAGCAAAACGCATCTTTGCATCTTTGGTGGATGGACACTACAAAACAAGCCACTTCCCTGCATGGACCAACTTAGTGTAGCATGTCGCGAGGAAACCAACGAAATTGCCTTGACTGTATTCGGACAACTGACTTGCTATTTGTGAATTAGAATGACCAGGAATGGAGCTAGGCCAGGCTTTAACCACTGCATATCACACTGGAAGATGCGCTCGCCTCAATGCCCTGACCACGCCATAAAACTTCTGCTGTGTGCCTGACAGAGCTGTCATAACTGAAGCACACATTAAGTTGTATAATACCAAAAAATCCACCTTGAAGCTGTTGGTAAATGAAGACACTTGATCACAAGTGTTTTGGTGCGGAGGTGCGGATACACTTGACCCATGTCCACAATTCTCGTAAGCACATGGCAAAAAACCACTTCAGGTAAACCTTGGGAATACTGTACCTTCCATCGCACTTTTGTAGGGTAGAAAGTACATGAGGAAATGCTTTGTGGCAGAATCTCAAAAAAAACGCATTTGGACAGCCAATTGGACTGCCATAAAAGCGCTTAAGGAATGTCAAAGGACTTACCAAGTACCCGAAGCTCTTCGTGTACCTATTAGCAGAGCTGGACATAATGGCTTGCTGTAGCTTGCATATCAAAGCATGGACGGATATTTGCCGTACTGGTGGTGGCACATTGGAGCTCTGTGTTATCTCCCTCCCACTTTGAGTGCTCACAACATACAGCGTTGACTGAGCCTCAATGGAAGTACATCGAGCTCGTCAGCCCTCCCATTTGAATTTGGCTAAGCTTCAAAACTGCAGAATTTTGGCATCTTCTCATTCTTGCCGTTGTAACAATGGAATGTGGCGCCCAGAGGCGATTAAATGGACAATTCCATTTCGGAAGTGAATCACTCAAGGATGAGCTGCTTAGCACCGTTGATTCAAACAGTCAAGATTAACGCATTATTTCGTGCGGACTTTTAAATAGTCCACTTGAACCTTTAGAACTCCGGTGATAATTACAGTAGCTGCTATGAAATAGGTCTTAAGTTTTACGCACTAATGAATGGCATGCATTGCGTCACCTCCAAAAGGCTGCATGCAGTTCATACGCGGAGGGCCGCAGATGGGCCTGTTAAACTTGCATTTCACGATAAAGATCAAGCAATTATAGCTGACGCCTGTCTACTTTTGCCAGAACGAGTGGAGATGACGCAAGCCCGCAGCGGGGACCTGTGAGACGATTTGACTGGTGGGATAGGGGAGGAGGGAGGGGGATACGCCATCTCGTCCTCCTCTCCTCCGCCATCCCCTGATGCAATTTCTCCAGGCAATAATTGTCGCAACTTTTTGGCATTTGGATTTGTGAAGATGGAAACTGAGGTTGGCGAGGCTGGGTCGCCTTTTTTTCAAGAGGTGTGCCACCTTTAGCAAGCGTAAGGTGCTACCTCTTTGCGAAAGGATTATAAATATGCAGCGAAAACTATTTGCATGACTGAGATTTATTTGGCATAAAATACTACCGGCCAATGGTAGAAGGGTGAGATAAGCAAAAAAGACTGGACCACATGCGGCGGGCATCGTGTCACAATAGTTTGGGCGGCTAAGGTAATGTAGCTTTGTCAACTCCAAAAAACACAGCCTCTGGTGCTTAAGAGTCAGCTTTTGACGTTGCTGCCAAATATGAGCAACTCTTAAGCGCCACCCTTTAGGGAATGTGTGAAGCTGTCGCTTGGTATTTGGGTGACAGATCGCGATGCCGACTCGAGCATTTTGCCACACAGCTTTGAATAGCCACGACTGTCGTAAAGGCAAAGGTAAACATCAGTCTGGCCAAATGGCCACACCATTATTCACCAGGCTCCTCAGAGTCAGTTAAAATAAGCCCTCCTGCCACAAGTTAATTCGTCTTGGCAGCAGTAGGGCTCAAAAAAACCGACGCATTTTCCCATCTGCTTTTATTCAATGGACTTCACGTCTGCCAGAGACAAGTAACAGGATAAGTTGCGCTCAAGTCACCGCCTTTTTGCCGTAAAGAGGTTCACAACTGTCATGTCAAAACCAATTTCTCTATTGTCTCCGTACAAGTGAATTTTGTTACAGCAACCCCTGCTAGGAAAGTGTGTAGCACAAATGGCAAATAAAACAGTGAGTTAAGGGCATTGGAGCTGTTTGAAATGCGTAGCTTTGTACTGCCTCCGATAATACTAAGAGTCTTGGTCAAGCCTGAGTAAAATTTTTCTTTTAGCTGGGTTAGAAGCACCGAACTGTTATTGGAGGCATCGCATCCCTTCAGAATGAGGCAATTCGGTTACTGGATATTGCATGTTTTCCATTTTTAGGAATTAATCAGCAGGGACTAGAAAACATCTCTTTTGTTTGAGCCTTGAGCAAGTCCATGCCGGCCAACAGGGACGAACAGAAGGAAACACAAACACAGTCAATTGTTAGCACACTTCGGTTTGTGAGAGAGGTGCAAAACTAAGGATTTGCAGGTCCGAAAGCGATGTGTGTGCCCATTGGGTTGTGGTAAGAGAATCAGAAGCTGAGCACCGTACTGCCACCAGGCAATGCAGCAACTTACATGGCCGCTTAAATCGAGACAGCTTTAACGGGGAGTCCAATAAATGCGTGAATCGACTGTCTTAGCCTCCTGGTTGGGAGTTGAAGAACACCCTGGGAGTCGCCACACTTTACGCGTATTTTGAGTAAACGAGGAACATAAAACAGTAGAGTATTTGGTTATTAATTCCCCAAATATTCCCATGAGATTTGATTGTTGGGAGGAGATTGAGGAAACAACTGACGTGATTGGCGCGCACTTTCTGCGCCCAAGTGGAGAAATACCAACTGTTTCTCCCAGTAAGCATGCAAATGCGTAAATAGAAGTTGATGCTTGTTGCACACTCACAGTACAGCCCCATGTACTCCAACACATTCCCACTGCTTTGCGCCTTTTCATGCTTCCACTAATCTTAGCCCTCAAGCCAGACGTGGATGTGAGATGCCTCTTGGACGCAAGTACATTAAGCATGGACACATTTAACAGGGATCTCAAAACAATTGCTGCTAAGAGGATTGTAAACAAATTTCAAAGTTATTCATGCTTAAAAATAGTAGCACAAGAACAGTGGGAAGGTTAAACGAAAGCCAGTTACTCAACTTACCTACTGCCGTCAAAACAGATTCCAAACTTGGGGACCGATTGCTCGCCTTTTAGGCATAACTCTTATGCAGGTCACTAAGGCATGCACTGAGGTAGGTACAAATGTATCACAATGCTCAAATTTGGCGTTTGTGTGTGTCTCTCTGTGTGCGTGCCAGTAAAGGGTCACTAATTGGTTGAGCTCATCTCAAGGTCACTGACAATGCAGCTAAGCTCACGGGACCATTGAGCCCACACCGCTGCATCCTTGCCAGCCTCACGCATCCACTGAACCATCAAAACACCACAAAACCTGTACTTCTCATGGCCGCTGTGGAATGCCAAACAAACGCTCTCTGCCCCTCAACCAGTGCTAGTCAAAGCAGATTAATTGGTCAGAAGAAGAGAAAAAAGGGGTAATAATTTTGAAAGTACCTCTCCAAACTGCACATTTTGTTGGATGATATTTTAAAAAAAGTACAGTTAGTGCAATGATGCCTGTAACTGCTTGATTATCCTCCATAACACCCATTTACTTTGCAGAGTTGGAGCGGCAGTCATGCAATAAACTCCTCACTCAAGTTTGCAGTTCTAAATTAAGTGGTCTCACTTAATCAAAATTTTCAGCACTTATGTAATGGCTCAATGGGATTTGAAGTGGCACCGCATATAAAAGTCAAACCCAGCGACAAAGAAAGTCATCAAAAAAGACACCTTTGCGTTTGCTGATTCCTCCATGGGATTACGATTGGCACTGACTTAGGTGAATGCAAAAGAAAGAAGATAAATAGGCTTTATGTGAAAGCCACCTATAAAATATGGGAAAATTCGCTCGGAATCAAGTGGAAATAATGTCTTATAGCAAGTGAGTCATGTGTTTTTAGCGTCTGCTCCCTTTGAAGCTGAAAAAATTAGGAAAATGGAGATCCTAAAGCAGTCCGTTTATTTGACATTTTCGATCAGGGAAAGTTCAATTAATCATCCTCTGCTGAATAACGGCAGTACGGTCTCTTGCGTGGCTTCAATCTCAACCTTATGGACGCCATTCCAGCCATAAAATGCAGTAGGTTCTTAGCGAAATCACTTAACCGAGAGAAAATTTTAAATTTAGTCTTACTTATCATGAACACCAGAACACCCTACTAAAATCATGCAAAAGATAATGATTAATTAAAATGGAAACTCGACAAGGAATTAAGGGTGTCTCCTCCTGTCTAGTCAAATTGAAAAATTTTGCTGTCACTCACCACTGGCGAAATCCTTTCCAGCCAAACGCTGATACTTTTCCAGTGGGCCAAAGTATTGTGTAGGAACGCTACGAACACCGGCAGGAGTTTTGCGTTGCCTTTCCTTCCCCATTTCGTCGGTGTCCATTTTCTCCTGCAATTTCGGTGGTGGAGGTCGCGGCGGTGGCACCTTCTTTGGCGTGGCGTTCAAAAATATCACCGATTTGGGAGCCGTCCCTTCAGTTCGTGCTCGAGGGACCACACTGGTCACTGGCGGAGGCATAATTTCATCATCATTGCTTGATTTTTTGCTCTTTGGGGACTTGTAGCTTTTCAAATCAATCACACCTACCAACAAGTTTAAAACATAGTGATAGAAAAAGTTCAAAATTAGCTTTACTTATAATTTGTAAGTAAATAGTATCTTCGACTAAAATTCGGCTGAAGTGCGCAACTTACACCGGAAATCTACCAGACAGAAAAATTGCACCCGTAACTCTACCCTTGCTATATATCACACTTTTAAATGAGGATTCAGAAAATGGGCAACCACCAAAATATGGCAAAAGGCAACTACTGATAATTCATCATGAAAACTAAGAAAAACTGGTAGTGGCCCCAAATACCGTGAGTCACAGTCGCATAGGTGCAAAAAGGAGGTCAGGTAATTAACTTAGTTCCATACCTGGGAATTCATGCAAAAGGCCACAGTTACTTAAAATTGCAATGTACGCAATCAAATGCAAGTAATTATTCTTTTCTCTATTTCCCTAATCATTACATAATAGTAATAGATCATTGTTTAAGTTTTCATGCACAAACAAAATAATTTTTGTGAACAGTGGCGTATCGTGATGCTATAGGCATTATCCAATTTAGTAACTACGCAGCAGGTTAATTTGAACATTTCGAGAATTTAAAGACTGGCGCGATTACCTTTGATTTTCTTCTTAACCTTCGCAAATCCAATCTTAGTTATTCTTTTCAGATTCCTCTCAGACACATCTGTAACAAAAAACAGAAATATGAAACTCTACTTATATATTTCAGTAGGCTTCCAAACCATCACCTGAGGCATCCGAATGCAGACCAGATTCGGAATCGATGCTGCCTCTACTTGACATTTCATAGATGGATGATAAGTCCTCTGCCGAAGCTTTTGAAACCTTCTGGCTTCGCAGATTCGGTGATAGAGGTGGTTTGGGAGCTGGCCGTTTAAAGCGCATGGGAAAACTCCATTGTTTGTTCTCCTGCCGACCATAGGTGTTCATAAAGAAGTCGTTGAATGTTTGGCTGCGCTTCCGCACTAGCTCACGACTGACTTCTTCCAATACCCGAGTGTCTATTAACAGACTCGACCGGTTGGGTGCATGATCGATGTCCTCTAGTGAGTCGGAAAGTCGAACCGCCTCCAATGGAATGTCTCGAGATTGGATGATATTCAGTGGGTCAATGCTGTCAAACAAAGGAAGATGCTGGTTGTTCCAGTGGCGGATTTCCTTGGTGTTTTCCAGAAAAAGATTATTTCTAGTGGCACTTTCTAGAGAAATAGGGAAGCGGTAAGTCGATTCCGTTCAAAACCGCGTGCTAGCAAGCACCGTCCAGCTTCAACTTACCTGATTTGTCATTCATCTTCGGTGTAAGATAGAGATCCATTTTAAATGTGGCTGGTACAGCTAAGCAGAAAAGCACGAGGTTAGAGCCTGAGTCAGTGCATTTGGATGCACTTATGTGGAATATATTCCGTTACCTTCAGAAATTTCATCAAATGCATCGTAGTTGAAAGTCAACATTTCCTTGTAACCCTCACAGGAATGAAATGTGAGTCTACAAATTAAAGGCCACGATTCCAACAAACTACGTAATCCAAGTGACTTTTCTAAGCGGACAGTAATACGGTACTAATCCTTATGCTAATAAACCGAATTTCCTCTCGAAATCGCTTCCTTCTCCTAACTAATCGCCGACTTACTTGAGAATGCGCCTCCTCTCGAGTTTCTCCGGTTTGAGACGATAGCACAGGATTACCACGTTACCCCTCAACGAAATTGGCTCCTCGGTAAGCAGTAAGACTACCCTCTCACTCATTCGTCCAGACAATTTACTAAAACAGTGAGAAGTTGGGCAAGTAGTTGGGGAGGCGAAAGGTTCTTTACACTTACTGTACATCTGTCGTGTAGACGTGTTGCAGTGGCGAGTAGGAGTAGAATTTAAAGAAAATACTGGCGGAATGATTGGTGAATAGGGGGCAGTTGTGCACAACGATGGAATAGACAGACATGGTTGCTCTGGAAATGCTCTGACGTCGAAAGGGAGTGAATATCTTCATATAGGCTGAATACCTGAAAGACACCAGAAGACGTTTAGCTTGAGCGGCAGAGAATGGTTGACTGATGCCTGCCTGAACTCACCGTAAATATACAACTGGAACGCTAGTTTTTCCATTGGGATAGGTGGAGAGGTAGGCTTTCAGGCGCTTACTGGTTCGGATATTTTGCCTAGATAAGGAAAAGCAAACCTGCTTCAACCCTCAAATTAAGAAATGCCAAGTTCTCCACCAATTTGGACAACAAACTTGACGTTTTCTTCCCGTTCATGACTCATCAATTTGTGTAGTAACGGTGATACTCCCTTCTCTTCCGGCCTTGACAGGTTACGCCCATTGGTTCAATCTCGATGTGTTCAGAAAGTGAGTGACCAGGTGTCTTATTATTGGTTTGTCGTTGAGGGCGGAATAAACACTTTCTAAGGGAGGATTCAGTGAACCCACAGAGCGATTAGTTCGTGACAGTAATGCGCTACTGTAAATCAGCGAATGTATTTATTAGTTTAGCTTACCAAGCGAATGCTTGAACTGACCTGTGATAATGTGTGGATTAGCTAGTCAGTTATTCGCCCTTACACTGTTGGCAAGTTTGATGCTTGAGACGCTTCGACTACCAGAGAAATTCAATATAAGAACCTAATCACCACGCCATTATACCATGGGCAACCTGGTTGACCGCGTTCCCACGATAACCTGGAGGTAGAGTGGAACGATTTTCTGCTCAATGGAAGAGAAAAAAACTTTGGATTATTAATACAGAGCTACTAGGCCGATCTATGGTTACTTGCTGCTACCTGTCTGCTCTACACAATCCGACATACTGAGCTCAAACAGTGGTCGTTTCGTCGTCGTCACTGCCGCATCTGTCGCGGCGGCAGTGGCAGTGACTAATGTGGACGCCCTTCTTCAGTCATTTCATCTGCCGCACCCATTGGGTGGTGCTCTCTTTGTGCGCCATCGTTGGCATCACAACCCGTTTTCATTTTCACATGCAAATGCAATCGGATGCAGCTGATAAGAAATAGGCCTCTCAACTCTGTATCTAAGCCTCTCCGTTGACGCTGGGGAAGTGGCTGTCATAAGGTCTCGCCTACTCAAGGACCTGACGGGATTTTTTTTAATAACATTCCAGCAGCAACGCATACACACTGCTTTGATTCAACTTGGCAGCAGTGAATCGGTTGACAACTGATTAAACTGTGATGGGAATTTGGGACACGCACCTACAACGTCTGTGCCATAAATGGGAAAAAACGCCTTCACTGCATTCCTCTACCATTCCACCTGTTCAATCAACACTACCTGTATGCCTAGAGTGTCTATCAGACCTTGACGAGCAATTAAAATAAGTCAAAGCAGCTACGTGATCAATCTAAAACCGAAACTCGTAGCCTTAGTGAGAGAGCAAACCCCATTGAAATGTATCGTAAGTTGATGTAAACTGGAAGGTAATTAAACAAATAAGTCGAATTTGGGCATGATGCCCACAACTTCTCTGTCTGCCTCGGCATCTTTTTACTGAACCTTTTTAAAGAAGAGGGATAGGTTCATTCATTAGGTCAAAGCTCAACTTTAGCAGTTTTTTTGTTGGCTAAAATGTGTTTTAATGCTAACCTGAGAAAAAGTGGTGCTAGATCAAACGACTTGCACCAACCCGCTTAAAGTGAACGAAACAGATCCACGCGTATTTGGTGGCCTCCACTGGCGATTACACAGAGGTAAAATTACTGTGGTAATGCGGGAGTAGGGCAGTTGTTTACCTCTCAACGGAATCACAGAAACAGGCATAGGCGAAGAGAAGTAGGAGGAGACGTTTGGTTGCAGTGGGACTCTCCGCATGGAAAAGCACAGTGTTTGATCCGCTACCCGCCAGCCAATCGTAGCACATCTCGCAAAAGCGAATGAATGACTGGAGGTCGGGTGTCGAATTGAGATCAAAACAACAGTCGATCGTCTGAAGGTCAAAAGAAAGAATCCAGAGAGGTTTACTAATCAGTGCTTCATGCTCAATACTCGTCTTAGGTTCACTCATTTAAGCTCCCTCCAACTCAACCCACCACTTCATCATTACAGACGCTGAGAAATGTTGTCATGTAAAAGCAAAGCCTAATCGACAACAAATGCGAGAGAGAGAGAGATCTTTATCACTGAACCGGTCGCCAGCGTAAGGTCAAGTTGACAACAACTTCACTAACTGTTGTAATCACTGTAATTGTTGACCTGTACTTCTAACAGTGCATGAGGTCAGGCCAGTTGCCATTCCGGATAACGGATGACAATATCTCCGAGGTGGATGGATGAATCGGGCCAGTGTTTTCGTAGTCCAGCGATTTCTTCCACGTTTCATTGGAAATTGACCCAACTTCTATCTAGTGCAACTAATACTGCTTTGCCAGAAGTGAGGCTTCCATTTATAATTTAACCTGCAAGGCAAAAGCTGACCTGATTAAACATTTGAGTTACGTTGGGATCAGGCTCCTGGCAATTGAACACCTAAAGAATAAGGAAAAAGGCATAAAATTCGGTTTAACAAGTAGTGTATTACAGTCGGAAAAAAGAAGATCAACAAGAAAAATTTTAAATTGGAATGGCTTTTTTGGTTGGCATGAATTTATCCATCTAGCAAAAAAAGACGGTCAATCTGGAAAGTAGGGAACTCGGAGAGACGGGTGAGGAGGCAAACAGAGGTGACCGCACTCACGAGAATTTGGGCTCCCTGAACGGTTTCGCGGATCACCTTCTGAATGTGAGCAAGACAGGCGAGGTGGTTGATTTTAATGTCGCCCTCTGGGGATACTTGAACTAAAAACGGACAAAATTTGTGCCTTTTTCATTCTCTCCAACCGGAGTCTGTTGCTTGGTGCTGCTTTTGGTGATGATATTAGGCCATGGTTGTAAATTTTCAAGAAAGACACTTACCGAAAATTCTATCGAGGACTTGATCAAGGCGAGATCCTTTCGAGGTTCTGTCGAGTTCCCAATTCACTGCTGTGTCCGAACTACTTGCATAGCAAAAAAATGACGTCAGTTGCTACAAACCATCGAGGTACGAGTGGTGGTCGACAGCAATGCATCGCCCTCGTTATAAATTTGTTCCATCAACTTGATTTGAGAGTTTTGACATTCCATAGAGCATTTCCACCGACTCCGGAGTTAAGAGGAATTAGTACAGAAGGCAAGTTTTTAAATAAATAAACAAAGTCCTCCAAGGACTGGATATGCAGGTCATTGCCTCGGTGTACAACTCCTTGAGGCGGATTTCCCATCCTCATGTGAGCATTTCCACCATTGTGAGAAAAGCTTTGGGATCAAAGGAAAGGTAGAAAAAGAACCCGTTTCTAATGTAAAGGACTGAGGGAATCAGATAATTCAATTAAAAGCACCTTAACTCAAACATGACTGCAAAGTACCCTTTAGCATGCCCGAGGGAGGGAAGAGAACTCTGTTGGCATTCTGTTAAAGGCACCGTGGATGTGGATGTGAAGCTTGCATGCTTGAAAATGGAAGGTCTGCCTCTGACAGTGGTCTCACTCTTTGAGGAAATCAGCACATTCACACACCGTGTAGTTAGGATGCGATAGGAGCAGGTGGAAGGGCAGAAGGGCAGCTACTAGACATGAAGCTTACAATGGAGGTAGTTACAAGGCAGTGAAGAATTATCTCACCTCACACCACTGCTTGTGTACTGCACACTGTGAAGGTTCTAAAAAAAGTAATAAAAAAAGCTGCATGAAGCCTCTAAGAGTTCGAAGGACTGTGTTTATCGAATTGGGCCTTTTGGGATAAAATCCATCGCATAACACGGCTAAGATAGTGTTGTGCATACTGGCAATTTAATTTGCAAGAAAAAAGCTGTAAAATGAAGTTTGTGCAGGCTTTAGACCCTATTTAGTACGCATTTTAGGAGGAATATGTCCCGATCCTTTTCTGCAATAAATATAGGTTTGCTGTGGCGCTTGAGTCTGCCCCATGTAGTCTTAACAAGCCCAAGTAATATGACAGGACGTATAGGAGAGGTGCATGCTGTTAGCTCCGTACCACAGAGTGGAAGTACAGCCTAGGGAAATCCGGATGCCCACATAGTCGAACACACGGTTAGGGCAAGCAATTCACTTGTCTGTTTGCCCCTAGGTTTCAGTGGTGACCACTTAGGGGGCTGTCATTGTTCCTCCACCGGGTGACCTAGCCTCAGGACCATGCCGGAGGCCCTCAATCCTTTCTACATGTGGGCTCTGCGTGTGCTGCCAGGGCGTTGTGACCACCTTTGTCTCTAAGAAGGTCTCAGCGCACTGCATTGATAGCAGTGGAAGACAAATCCTACTTTAGAACACAATCGCCCTGAGTTCTATCATTGAACACTGACGACAACAAACGGAGTGATTGAAGATGACGTCCACCTTCGACATCTATCCCAACTTTGAGTTCGTCAGGAATACTGTCTGCAACTGAAGTAACATTAGTCATTAAACGTCTGTAAGTTTGCAACGAAGCTATCTACGGTATCGAATGAACAAACACACGAAGCCTCCTTCACCGCTCCACTATTTTGATATAAGTGGATAGTGCTGAGGTGAGAATAATGCGGGGAGGAGCCTACACAAAACCCTATCCTCACGAAACTCTGCTAGACTCTGCCTTTTCCTATATGCCTCTGCCTCTGGGTCAGTGCTCCTACGACTGACTATGTACACGCGCAATTTCTGACACATTTCTGCGTTCCCAAGTTCAGTTTCCATACAGGAAGCAACTTCGCATCAAGTAGAATAGGCAGGTGGAATCTGTATCTTCCCAGATGCATAAAAACTTGCCGACTGGTGTGGATGGCTCATGGATGCCTTAATTACACCATCGACTACATTGTAATGTCTAAAGGAAGCTCATGGCGGCGATGCTTGAAGGAGGACGGCAGAGCGAAATGCGTAACAACTTGAGTGTTGAACTCTTTGTTTTATTGTCGCCATCACCTAAGTTTTGGATTTTGTAGCTCCTCTGGGTGAAAAGATCATCAGAGAATACCAGCGGTCCCCAGACCCTTCTAATGCATATTCTGCTCAAATGGAACGCCTTCTTCCATCTCTAGGGGACTCCGATGGCTCTACGTTGGATTCAAACAGCACTGGTACAGCAGAAATAATTTGTATGTTTGGTTGTTGCATCTGGTGCTGCCGAAGAAAGCTGATTTTGAAGTACACCTATGACTAAAGCATTGGTAAGCCTCATATCGCATGACAAGCAGACGTTTAGTAGGTAACTATAGCAACAGACAACAGAAACGGTAAAATAACTGGCTTCAAAGACACACGATTGTGCCAAAAGCGAATTAAGTTGTTTTGAATTGCTTTAATTGGGAAAAGTTTTGGAGCTTTAAATGTGAGGTGAAAAGTACTTAAATAAATTGGAAAAGGTCTCTGGGTGTTTACGATTGCAACACCACCCACCGATTGCGCCGATTGGAAGTTTCCGTTGGAACAGTGAATCACTGTGTCCGAGTCCGAACCGTGCCGGAAACTGCCATTTTCCATGGAACAGAAAGAAGCTGCTTCTATGTCAGCTGTTGAACCGGAGGATTTCGGTGACGAGTTCTAAAAACGAGCCAGAATGTTTAAAACCTCCTTAAAGTTTTCATTTTTTTCTATTTTTCCAAACCAATAGTTGAAACGTGGAGGATCACCGACTCATCTTTATCTTTCCTGAGTTGACTTTCTTCCTTGAAGTCTTCACAAGCCTTCCAGTCCATTGAGAGCTTGGTTGAATGGTAAATAGATAAAAGAAGACGCCCCTGTGAGGGACTGGAACCACAAAAGGTAATCGGCATTAGAATCCTTCGGCTCAGTTATTTAGAAAGATTCATCCCTAACCCTTATTCGCATGCTTCACCCATCAGGATCGTATCCAAGTTGAAGCACGCGTCAAAGTAGTTTCCGTCGCTCAAAAAAGCCAGTGTTTTGTTCATGTTCATGTGTTCATTTACTTGTCTCATCAAGCGTGCTCCCTTCGCATGTTCTGTCGACGAGATGGCGTCGTTTGCAGATCACGCACCTCCTCCAATCTCGAAGTGCGTAGAAGTGCGGCACGCGGCCCTGGCCCTGATGATAAGGCCATGGCAAGACTGCGTAAAGTACAGCCCGCCGTCTACGCATATTTACTCCGACACAGATCTTTGACAGATCCGGGCAGCACAACATGTGTAAGTGAATATACAACCTGATATCAGCCTACCAGTAAGCCTACACATCATTTGGGTGAATTCGGCCCTCAAACATGGCGATCAGTGCGGTCTGCAATGTCAACCCTTTCACATGGGGGGAAGTTTAACAAAAAGTGGGCTTGGCATGGAAGCTTTGCTTGTCATTTCATTTACCCTTTTATCTTTCCTCCGAAAAAGACGTCTACAGGGATCTTTGTAGGGACGTTTTAATTGTTGCAGTAATCGTCTCGAGGAGCAAACAGCCCAATGCCCTGGCTACTCCGGCTTCCACTTCATGTTTACTTTCTCACCATTGTTTCTGTTTCCTGATTTGATTAGATGATTGCCCAAAGCCCAGACGTTTTATTCATTACTCAGGGAGTAACTTTATCAAGGCATTCCATCCTCCTCCTTGTCGCGGCCAGTATTTCGATACGCGGCATGCGATCTTGCCTCTTCCTGAAAGATTTTATATTGAATCTTCCTCCCACTGGTTTTTTTCCAAAGGCGCCTTCAAGCCTTATCAAATGGATAGATACTCAACATTAACAGTTGCGGTTACGGTCCCTCGGAAATGCATTTTGTTCCTCCTCTTCTGCCTTTCGGCAAACAATCCTTTCCCAATGACGTAATAAAGGATGGAGACCCATTGGAGAGTTTCCATATCTACTGATGTTGATGTGGGTGTGACATTGGCTCTGAAGTGGCCCCATCAACAGTGATACGCACGTCTCCGTCGTGCAAACATGAAAACTCACGTAATCATGATGCATCGCCGGAGTCAGGTCTTTTAGTTAATCATTGTAAGGGTACTTTAAAGTCACGGTAAGCTACTCACTATACCCAGGTGTACCAAATACGTTTTCGAGGCGTTGGACCACATGGTGTGGAGCGGTGCCTTCAATCAAATAGTTGCCACGGCCGCCTCCTCAAAGCATTCGGTCGTCAAACAGCCTAAGGAGGCAAATTGGTTGGCAAAAACAAGCAGTCCAATGTATGCGTGTTTGTGAGGTGGCAATTTGCTAAATGATTAACAAAATGCCATTTCTAAAAGGCCCAGTTTGTGCCTCATGGAACTTTGACTGGACCATGAGTGATGCTTGGTAAAATTGCACCAACTTGACGCAAATAAATAGGCTTGGCAGGGTAAACTTCAACTCACCGAGGATCGGCATGACAGTTGAAGGGAGGGCAGTTTTCGCAGGAACTCGGGTGATTCAATGGTAATGTCGGAGTGGAGAAATGAACCGCTTGTGGACAAGTCAATTGTGTTTTCCATTTACTGGGGAAAAAAAGAAGTGTTTCTTCAATGTCACCATTTGTTACAATTCATAGGCTACCGCGGTGATCGCTGGAGCCGCATGAAGTGCTAGCTCTCGTATAAAAAACAGTAACACTGTATTTCTGCATTATATTTTTGTTGATATGCGACAATTTTGACAGAAAATTTAACCACGCGATACAAACAGGAGAAGCATGTATTTTCAAGTGATGGCACAACAACTTTTAAGCGACCCTCTAGACTGCTAGTTCTCGATCGCCCAGCAGACAAACTACTATACCGACCCGCATCGAAGTTTATGCCACCGGCTATGTTTCTTAACGTGGGATCAATTCCACTGTGAGAACCACCAAATGTGGTCCTCCGACCTTGAATGACACGCGAGTTGGCATTAGTTGAGGCGGAGACTCGACCACGCAATCTCAGTGCCACAGTCTACAGTCTACAACGTAAAACATCAAATACAGGTGCAGTTGTTGCCACCACCTGATTCGCCGTCCATGTTTGAAAAGGGAAATCAACTTCCTCGAATGCAAACCTTCAAAATCATGGCTTTATAACGGTCAGAGTTAATGTTTTTGGAGAGTTTTTTCCCTATTGTTAGTAGTATGCTATTAACCAGGTTACTGGTTGTAGTATTTTGAACAAGAGGATAGAAAAAGTTGTGAGTTTGGGCCAATTTAAGAGGGCGGGAGCTAAAAAGGCGTTCCGTGATTGTTCCGGCTCCTGATTGGCTACCACCACAGGCATAGAGAAAAGCAGCTAAAAAATTACTTTTAAAGGACAATTTATGATTCGATAAAGCATTGTCACTTTTTAACTCTTTTCTACGGTAAAAGAAGGAGAATTATTTACACACTACTACTCATATTGTGCTAAAGTTTCAGAACTGTCTTGCTGGCTTGGAAGTTGCCATCCCGTGCTGACACAAAACCCAGTTTTTATGCCTCCTTTCTGGCCAAATTTGGCAAATTTCCGCTTAACTGCAGAGGTACTAAAAACACTTGCTTTTCGTGATGTTGTGAGATGTCTGTCTGCCTTCAAAAGTAGACTACTAGGCGTGGAGGTTATCATTAACCCCTGCTCTTGGATCGCCGTGGCTACCACCACGTCGCCTGTCCAATTCTAAATAATCCTCTTGAGATGCAAACAATCCGCCTTAATTGTGGCACAAAAAAAGCTCCACCAGCTTATTCCAAAGTTCAAAAGGCGCGGATGCATTGCGTGGCAATGCTAGCCGTCTGTGATGACTTCTCCGGTTGTTTTTTATCACATGTGGGAAATCTTTAATTACTTTTCCCCACTTTTATGCTTTTAAATGAGGTCCAGAGGTATGAGAGTTTAATGCTGATGATTTTGTTTCATTTTGTTTAACACTTTACTATGAAACCGAGCAAAAGTAGCCTTTCTAGAGAGAATGATATTTGTACCTGACATAAAACTGCTTTTTCAATTCCCATTCGCGGGAGGTGTATGGAGCATGGAACCAACTTCAGAGTAAGTTATGAGATTGCAAAAATGCAACCAAAAAATTAAGCTTTATTGGTGAATGAGGGCGAAAATGCGGAATAAAAACCGCCAGGATGGACTTGACAATAAATGACGGGGAGACAAGGCATTCCAGGAGTCTACACCGAAAGTCAGACACCTCCACCACTACGGCATATAGTGAAGATGCTTTGACCGCAGTTAATGTATCCCATCACTTTGGTGTTTCCTAGCCGCCAACCGACTGCCTTGTGCCGCCCCGTAATCCTCTCCGCTGCCAATCTGCGTTGCCTCTCATTTGTCAGCCCTGAAGCAACCTGAATGAACGTGAACAACCAGAGTGCTGCTATTTTCTCTCAATCACAGCTCGACTAACGTCAGATTTAAGTGTCACTTTCCCCTAGGCAGTGGAGAGGAAAAGTATGCTACAGGGTCTGTGCCAGTTTACATGGCAACACACGTCTGCATTCCTTGATGACAATCACACTTGTTTGTTTTGTTGGCTCTGGACAAATTTAATCATCGTGCATGACGTAAACAAAGTTTTCAAGAATAAATGTAATGGTAAGGCATTTCACTTGTAAACATCGAAATGATGGATATAGCGAACGTAAAATGACATCAAAGTAGTGTGGTAGAGTTTGGAGTGGAGGGTATGTAATGAATTCGCCAACTCTGGGAGCGATTCAAAACTATCTAGCAATGCAGGCGATTTTACAAAGAGAATGGCAAGTTTCTTTTACACCAGAACGCACTAGTACCCGCCTGTGAGTTGCCTGTTTTCTTGACGCAAAATTTACACCACAGGAGAAACACGCCTATGCATTAGAAGGTTCTAAAATGCAACTCTCCCTCAACTAGTACGGGAGCCGTAGTGGTGCCTGCCAATTCGAGGCATAAACAATGAACACTTTAGGCCAAGGCGCCGACTTTCATCATGCGGCACATGTACATCTGTCCCGCTTCCAGTCTTGGCAGTCTTGAGAGTACTGGAATAACCCCAGTGCTGGGCTGCATTAGTAACTCTTGTGCAGTAGCTCTTCAATCCATAGTAAGGAATCTCTCCTGCACTGATGGACCTGGGTGGACCTACTTGCGGATTAGTTATTAGCGGAGTCGACAAGGAAGTGCTATTGTGACTATTGAGTAGGGCGTCCACAGCACTTCTCATGAGTCCAAGCCATCTGCTTGATTAAGACATGATTCTGACTTTGGTTCGAGCTCGTTTGACACTTTTGTCAATGCGTGAGGACAGTGGAGGTGTATTTGAACGAGAGGCTGCAAAAAAGGAGCGAGATGCATGTCTGAAACCAAAGTATCACTCACCGATGGCACCGCGTGACTCACTCAGTTCGATGCCTCTGCGCTTCATCCTGCGGAAGAGGCGGTGCCCACCTCCACTTTGCAACATCCATCCACAAGCTTGTATTTCATTTGGAGATCGAGAACTAGGCAATTCCACTTGTGTTTTGTTTCATACAGAGCCATCTCGTAAAAGTGTCACAGCGATGCCATAAAGTGACATAATTTTATGCAAAACCACTTGAACAAGACAAAAGCCTATCAAATTCGAAGGTCGAACTCCAACTTCACACGGGGAAGTACTATGGAAAGGAATTTTATGAGATATCTCACTACCATGAGATACAAAAGGGCTCCTTTAAGAGGCGAAACTGTGATAGCAAGTGATGGGTCTGATTGTGGAAAATGAATAAAAGCCAATAGAATTGTCAACTGGTGGGTAAAAAATTTCAAGTTATTTTAGGAAGAACAAATAAAAACCATCAAGTGCTTTGGTAGAAGCGCTGGTTCACAGTCTTCTTTCCGCGGGTCAAGTGTTTTCTCAATATATTAACTGATGTTTCATAACAAATCGACTCATATCCCGAATATAGCAGTGTCTACAAGTGGAATGCCGTGAATACCTGTGAATCTGACCTTCCGGTGTGACACCTCTGTTCCACGGATGCTGGCTTAAGTGCCTAGTTTGTAATGCATGTGATGCATTGACTGATTGGATTAGTCTCGATGTTAATAGGATCAACAACACCGGAGTTTGTAAGAAGCCCGATGATGCTTGGATCTTTACTTCATGCATTATGAAGAAAGAATATGCATCAACTGGTATCCTGGTTGGAGTTCCCATCAACTGCGTGTGCTAATTCGTACAACTTTGACAATCAAGTGTTTGTTCACAGGAAAAAAGACTTTTAAAAGTGTCAAATAAAGCGAGATCCACGGTGGTGGCCGATGATGCATCTACACCCGTGTTTAAAGCGTGTCGGACTGGATCACCCCCTCGCTCCTTCCCATGAGCACAATCACTGGTTCCGAACTCAGAAACAATCAAGAGCTTTAAGAGACGGATTTGGAAGTATCTGCTAATCCCTTAAAAGTACGTACTTCCAAAAAAAACTGTTACTGAAAAATTCGAGCAAATAATACAGATGGCAAAGAAAGTGGACATCAATCACCTTTAACAACGTCACAGAGCGGCTGACCAGAAACAGCGGTGTATTCCAAAGACCCATATGTGTAAATCCAAGCGTGTAGAGATTGTTTTAGCAGTAAACAGTAAAGGTTGTACTGCTTACTTGTCGATCTCGCGATGAAGACCCAGCGCTAGCGAAGGCATGCTAACAAGTCCATTCATCGACTTGGTCTGTGGTAGACGTGATTGGGTGTCTGATTTATCGCACAGCCAATGAGCGACCAGTGCAACGCCGATTGGCTGCAGGCGTCAACGTCACGTGCGAATGAGGGCTGCACAATTTGCATTGAAACAGACTAATTTATGAGCTATTTTGGTAGACGAAACTGGTTCATTCATTCTTCTGTTGGTTTGATGTAATCGCGCTTCAATGCAAGCCCTTTTGAACACACAGGTTGAATTGCAAAAATGGAGTAATTTTTGGTGGAAAAATGAGTTGAAGGATGAATTGCAACTAAGCCAGCAAGTGCTGTGATATTAACAGAGAAAAAAAAGAGCTTTTTGCTCTGAAAACATATTGGTGAGCCCTTAGGAAGGACGTACTTTCCCAATTTTTGTTCTCCTTTAATTTGGGTTCAGGCGATGTGAATGATTTTAGTTTTATCGTAAGCCAGCGTTTGGATTTTCACAGACCTTTTTAGACCTTAATAAAATTTGTTTTATGTTTGGAGGTAGTGACCGAGTAACTAGCAGAAAGCACTTGTACTCCTATTATGCAACCCAGCACATCACTTCAATTAAGATGTAACCTTTGAGTGACAAGGGAAATATGGAGTGATGGGTAAAGGATCTTATTGACGATCCGCAAATATGCAATCCTTGCTAGTCAGAAATTCCCCAAGCCTACAAATATGAGCGTGTGCGTAAGGCTTTCATTTTGTAGAAGCTCTATGACTAAGGAGACACATTAAAAATGGGTAGTATCTTCTTCCTCAGTGTTAAAACTTACCATCAGAGGTGCATTAGTTGCTGTTGCAATATGAACAGGTTTCCATTTAGTACTTGCCTCAGGCAGTCAGCGTTGAGTTGACCACTACCCATGCCAAGCGGAGAGAAATTATAGAGCGCCTTCTGATTTATGCGTTTGATGCTTAAACGTGTAATGATGTGGGACTTTGGCTATAGGAGGGAGCAAGAGCCAAAACCCCAAAATAATAATTCGCGAAAAGCCATAATTTTGGTAAGTTTGCAGAGAGTAACGTACAGAAACCCTACAGACTTAAACCTATACGCGTCTAATTGATTTCAGAAAATAAGCTCTATTGCTTGCTGTATCGGTGAGACACGGAAAGCAATCCGCTAAACAATTTAAAATAACCGACAGCCTATTCTTCTCAGAAAATGGACAATTTGTGTCGTCGTAATTGCAAAAGGACTCCGGACTTTTGGGTAACAGTTCGTGAAATTTGACAAACTCAGCATTTGATTAAGCGCTGCGGTCTCATTAGAGAAATACCTGTTATAGTCCTGCATAAAGCTTTCTTACTTATTAGACTCTTTGCAAAACCACGCATTAGTCTTTCAAAAATTTTTCCAACATTCTTGATCCACAGCACTATAACCAGTTGCGTTCGAAGCATCGGCTTAGGGCATGCGGGATTTGTCACTTAGATTCTAGTAAGTGGGACCACAATGAAAAAGCACAAACAAAAAGGAATTAATAAATATTTATGGGGCTGCATATGGTGGTCACGAAAGGGAGATTCGGATAGACAATTTCATTTGGACTATCCGAATGACTACTGCTTTCCGTATAATGAGCACTGTGGTTAGATTAGGCTAATTTTATCCATGAAACCACCTTAAAAGCAAATATTTAAGGAACGAAATGATCGATGATTAGGTATTGAATAATAAAGCTTAACAGTTTCACTGTATTTCGTTTACACGAATCCTACCAATAATTGCTTGAAGCGCTATTTTAACGGCAAGGACAGTGTGGTTTAAGTTAGGTGCTCTCCACTCCCTTTTCACCCAGACGTTCTCTTTATGAGGTATGCTTAGACCCTCTCGATAATCTGAAAAAATAGATTTTTGAATTTTTGATAACAAACAGACATGCATTTAATACGGGTTTGGTTTCGAACTTGAAATCACCACCTACGGCAACGGAAATGGCTTCCTCAGGAACTGAACACCCGATTCAATTCTTGTGAATACATCGCTCAAATTTCTCATCTCATCATCACTGTTGTTTGCTTGCCATGATACGGTGCCGCTGGCGCCCTGTGCTGACAGGTGAGGCTTTTCTGAAATAGTGGAATACGCGATAACTCCTTTTACCCAAGACACTCGTCAGAGATAATTCATTTGACTATGAAATTTTTGGGCAAAGGATATATATAATGCTGCTTTTATCATTTTTTGGCATTTACAGTCTGATAAGTTTTTGATTGTCCAGAAACCTTAGAATATATTGGTAAGACGTACTTTAAGGGTAGCAAAAAGACCCTTGAATCAACTCCTTTAAGAGACCTTAGCATTGCTAACGCCCGTTTTTAGATTAATACAGTTTGCATAACTTGCTCTTTGATAACGTATGGTTGGTAAATATTTATTAGAAAAAGTTTAGAATACATTTCGAAAATGGACCTATTAGTATGAGCCTTGGAAAGTTAGTGGTTATTGTTGGTAGTGCAGACAGATTACGTAACGTGCCTTTAGTTTATATCTTCGGAAATTAAGCTTATGCAGTGGCCTGGCTGCTAAGTGCATGGCTACACTTTCCCCATTGCTTCATGTGGTACATTGCGATTTCGTAGTGGGGTTATTCGGGGCTTAGTTTTTCTGTGTGTAAAACTAAATAAATGCATCTGGCTTTAGGTACCGTTGTGAAACCAAAAGTTGACTCAATGCACATGTTAACTGAAATACCTTATTTTATTTTGGTGTAAGTGTAGCAATATTTGGGAATTTCGGCTGAAAAGAGTAAAAGACCAAATAGTAACCTAGATAGCATACTTTCATGCGTATTTTTAAGACAGCCAAGCCTGGCCAACGGTGTTGGATTGTAAGATTGCTTTTTTAGTCAGACGGAATAGTTTGAAAGGATGGATGGGCTAGTTTCCTGTATGAACGCTTAATGTCATCTGCTGAGTTATAAAATCACTTATAACATCTACAACGATCATATTTCTCTTAATATATTTTTTGGCTTTGGCTAAACAAAACGACTTTAGAGAAATAATGTTGGATCGAGGTGGTAATTATTTTGCCCGAGCATTCCGCAATTGTCAGCTTGTATTTTTTCATGTTTCAATATCAACGCTTACATTTTGGAACTGGTACAAGAAAAGCTGTTTTGTCCAACAAGGAATTGCACTTTGTGCCGGTTCGATATCACGAAAATCTTTAGATTATTAAGTTCTTCATCTTTGATGCTAAATGTGGGTCAGAAAATCCGGTCAGTTGCATCACAATTCATTTCCGACTCTGGCTAATTGAAATGCAATTCCTTGTTGGAAAAAACGGATCGTGGGCTCCATACCATGAAAGGCAAACGGTTCGGTGGTGTGTTCCATTAAACCGGGTACATTTGATTTTTTTGGAAGCTTCCTATCACTGGCTTGTCCCACTTCAATATCGTCAATGAGCATGGCTCCATTGCCGTTTTCTCTGAGTCTATAGTGAAGTCGAAGCATAATATTACCTAACCGGATGTATGATTTTAACTTTGGCCCATATCCTCAGTAGACCTGTAGGGTTTTGATGCTACAATAGCACTTGTTAAAGTTCTTTATCTTATTACGCTGAAATAAGCATGGAAAGGGCTAAGGCTTTGATGATTTTGTTTTCCATAACGGGATGCATGGTCTTTGTATGTCTTTTGAAAGCTGTACGAGGAGGTTAATCGGAGACACAACAATGATGACAATGTGGACATGCTATAGAAGCTATAGTGAGTGAATATCTCTCCAAATTCCGTGGATTTTTTACTGGTCTGATTGGGACCAATATGCAATTGATGACCGTATCTGATAGCAGTCCTCATTGTTTTGACAGGGAAATCCTATCCGCAAAAAATCGCCAACTAGAGCCCTCAGAATTTATTTGTCATTTAAAAGGCAAAATTATGTGCTGACTTTTATTCGTGGGCTTTATGCCATCTTTGGTTTAATCGATTTTGCTGCAGATTATGCAAGCAGTGGTCGTGAAGCTGTACCAGTTTAAATCTGACAAGTCGAAATTATCTGTGGTGCAACCGGCATGAAGGTCAAGGTGCACTTTTTGCGTAGTTTTGTGATAATATTTTGCAATCTGCGCCTACAATGGATGAATGCAGCGATCACGAATGCCCAAATTTCACCCAACCTGGTGCTGTTCCCGCGATTCTGAGCATTGACTGCGAAACCTGCACCTCTCGCATGGTGGAGCTTTGGAGACGATCTTAGTTGGTCGCGAGAGGAGCTCTTACTTTTGCCTTCAAAAGTAAAACTCAAGAACCTTGTCGAAGGTCCCCTATCTTTCTCAGCTTTCGAATACAAGTGGGCAATATTTATTGCAAACTCGGTGTTTAGAGAGCGCTATTATTGTCCCAAACAGTGGAGAATTTTGATGTTGCTGCAAAGTAATTTGTACTTGCATGGGAGAATAGCCATTTCTTCTGCGAAAGATTGGGTTAGACAACCAGTGTAGTGACTTCTCTGAACCTCACATCAGATTGATGTAATTAGAATATAAGGCAAGGAGACCTAGAGGCCATCGGGCCATGTACGTAGCTCCTCAGCCCTTCTGCATGTCGACAATGCATAGACGCCTCGTTTACCGCCTTTTTCCTTCCCGAGGGCGCTCAGAGGTGCTATGTTTGTGACAGAGGTCAGCAAGCCCGGTCATAAAGGACAAATACCTCAATTTCCAGCAGAGCATGATAAGCCTTCGGAGATTGGAGGAAGAAAACAACTCGTAGCGCCTATCCTCGGCAACTACACTAACCTCATGAAGCCTAGGAAAGCTATTACAAAACTGAAACGACACTTCTCTGACCCACCTGGTGAAGTTCTTTAGGGTGCTGTCTATGGTAGCCCTACGAAGGTGTCAATCGATACTACCTCAATGGAACTCGGACAGATTTGACCAGGGCGTAATGAAGTGAAAGGAGACATAACATAGAGAAACAGACAGCATCCAGGCCTGCATTCTTTCCATAAGTGATGGAAAGAAAGAGAATGAAGCCTATGCTCCAGCAAAATCACCAAGAGGGTTGATGCGCTGACGTTGCAGTTAAATGTCGTCTCACTTGCATGCGAATTTTGATAACTAGAGAGGTTGGTTTGACTATGCTGCTCTACCTCTCTCGCCTGCGTTATGAAGGTCAACCTAGGAGAGTGACCAAAAGGAGTACCAGAATTTATCTTTGTTTAACTCTTCAATTCAATGGTGCGAGCACCAAAGGCTCTGCCTTTTGTCCTTCCCCTATGTAATGAGGTCTTTGAAGGAGCACCTTAGTGCCCTCCAGCTCTCCCCTGTGTTGATAGCACGTTTTTGGTCGATTTTGAAGGAAAAAACACCCTGCGCGCTACTCTTTTGTGGTATTTCTTCTCTCATTATAACCTCATTTGGAGCAGTGGCTCATCCCCACGCAGCAAACGCGATTCATTCCCATGAGGACTCCATGTGAACTTTCCCTGCGCAGATCGTGACAGATCAAATAGCCCAAAGAATGTGTACACTTTTTCTCCCACAAAACGAACGGCAGGCACACGGTTTCTCACCTATGGAACACAGCAATGACTGAGGCTATTGACAAGTTTTACTAAATTCCCTGCCCATTTGGTATTAAAATTGGCCAGTCCCGCGCCCTTCTTACGATAAATTGCCGCAGATTTGGAAGGTCATCCACAAAAAGTCATAGAAAATACCTAAGACCACGACTAGATTGCATTTTGACGGATGGGAATAGCAAATCCTACCTGTTCTTTAAATGCACCTTGTGAGCGAGAGACAGGCGGATAATTTAAATTCGGTCCGGGATGAGCAGGACAATCATTCGGCGAGGGCGGACTCATCTCCTAATTTTGTTTAATACTTTGCACATCAACTGCTCAGCTACTATAGTAGAGATGCTTAAGGGAGAAACTTCCACACCTCCTCCTCATTCAAGGCTTACTGCGGAGTGGAAATCCCACAGCCTTTGAATCACTCCCGCTTCTATCGCAGTGCACATTGGGCCAACGTGTTCGGCGTACTTTCGAAGCGTTCATTCAAGTGTACTTCTTGAGGAGCCTTGGAACTTGGGTCAAAAAGAAACTCGTACCCACCTTTGGTAGGCTTATGGCATTTTATGAGCAGACTTGCCGAAAACTTATCACAAGATGCTGGTGCAGAAAATCTTAGGCAACGCCGGGATGGGAAGGAATTCTGACAGCCAAATTCTGTTCCGCCTTTTTATTTTGAGTTCCACTTAAGTTGGGATTTAGTGAACGTTTTTACCACTAAACGAAAAGCTTACCACCACGGTTGATCACTCCCTACAATTTCTGACTGTTCGACTTCTGCCTCCAGCTCCATCGGGGGCATCAGCGAGGGGCCTGTGTAGCTTCGTGCATTGCTCCACGGGATGGACAAGTAGTGTTGAGCTGATGTGACTAAAAATAGGGTTCATTTACGTGTCGATGGTCATGGCGAAGGGTAGGAGTCCGACCGAGTTGACATTGATCTTATCTACGCAGAGCTTGCCCATCTTGTCACTCTGCAGAGCCCCGACCTCTATTGGTATCTAGACATTGGTAGAAGTCTAGTGCTTAAATTTTTCGCTTTTCTTAATTTATTTAGGTACTAACAAAGAAGCCCATGAGTGTTAATGACCATGAAGAGGATTTGTAGACCAACGAGGTTGGCATCGGCCCCATCCACACAGAGCTTTCCAGCCTCGTCGCTCACGTCCCATCCTGACTCGCTAATTGTCAGTCCTACTGTTGACGCTGTCATGAGATCCGATGCTCTTATGAGGGGCAAACACTACCAGCCATTAGCTCCCACTAAACATGGGACCTCTCTCATCCTAGCTTAAAGTGCATGCTAGCCTACGTAATTTCGATCTGTTATTACCTAAGTCCTGACTTTCGAGGAACTTATCAGCCTCTGCTTCGAGAATCACCATTGGGGTGGTGGAGGGATGAATGGCGCGCAAAAGCGATTGAAGTAGGGCACCAAAATCTACAAATAGGGAGTCGCATCTTTGTCAAGCACCGATAGTTCACGAAGAAGATGGAAGAATTGAAAATGAAACGTTCAATGGCGAACGAGGTAAGTGAGGCTGTGATCTTATACCCTGTTTCCACGTCGCAGATACCCTCACCATATTATCAATTGACTGTCCAGCGTTTCGACAATCAACGTCATAAGTGGAAACGCACGGCCCACGGAGTGAGGGTGGCTGTGGAGGGAGGAGGGTGGGAGAAACTGTCAATGAAGAGGAGGGGGTGGAGGGGAAGGGATGCAATCACAGCCATAGGAGGCTTAACCTCATCCACCAGGCTTTCTAGAACGGCGAAAGCAGACGCTAGAACCACTGCCGTCACCCATCAGAGGAAAGTATCCTATAACAATAGAGGTTGATGACGACTTTAATAAAGCCCGTAGAAATGACAGAGTTCCAGTGATTAGTTTTCGTAAGGTTATGGAACTGCAAAATCCAATTTTTGCTTAGTAAAGAAGGTGCTTGCTAGAAAGAATAATTAGAAGGCATTAAGAAATGACGACCGTTGCCACCTAATTCGACGCGAGTGATTTTACGCAAATCTTTTTTGGAACTATCGTAGGACTTGACGCATAAGAAGGCTATGAAGGTGAGGTAATATAGTTATTTAACAATCACTGCAAGGATTGAGGATAGGTCATTAATATGACAAAACACTTCAGGGCGCATTTTGTCCATCTAAGTTGCAGACGAAATCTCAAAAACGGAAATTTCAAACAAATGCGTTTTAAACTTCCCATTTCCACTAGATTTTAACTAGCACCGATAGACCACATAAAGCGTTTGCTTTGATCCTTTATAAATCCTAGCATTAAAAAGCATCAGGTTGCTAAAGCTATTTAAAATAGGCACAAAATTTTGGCAGAAATAAGTGCACAAAAATTTGTTGAACAACGAGGAGAACGGCTACCGAATCAATGATAGTAGTACACAGCAATTATAATCACCGCTTTTCCAGAATTTTAGCAATTAACTTCCCTTGATGCGGCTCACTAAGACTAAAACGCCTTCATCCACGGCCATGCCATCCCGCCCGGGTCTGGGATAAGAGACTCGTAAATTAAGCGTTGAGGTTATCAATTTCAATAGTTGAGTTTGTTAGTAAAGCAAGAAATATTTGCCACGCGCTAAGAAAAAAGCAGTTTCTTAAAGGTACAATACTAATAAGTTGGGTTGTGCTGTTGCCGACGGGATGAAACGTATGTCTCAAAGGTTTTTTGCGCATCTTTCCCCATTTTGCTATGTTCTGATCCCTCAAAGATACATAAAGCGTTGATAAATTGCTACATAAATAATTGTTAGCTCACACTGGGAAAAAGAGCATAAAAACCTACTAAATGAGGCACAAGCCATCCCAACTAATTTATTCCCTAACTCGATCCTGTAGCAAAGCATAGACACTCACCTGAGCTATTTATCAAATCGGGATTGGGGGGTTTGATACGTTTAGATGCATTCTGAGGTCTCTAAAGGTGAGATGCACTTTACGCGAGTACTCATATAAGTGGATATATCGGCAAAAATGGCAGAAAACTCACTTCTGCGTCTTTGGGCTTCTCAGTGGCTTTAACTGAAGAGTCTTCAGCGATCTGCTACAAATTTGGAATAATAATAAGTAAAAACTTAGATATACCGCTTTGCGACTTTTCCTTTCGTTATCGAACCGCTCCTGCAGACGTCTTCTAGCTTCACGCATTTCCTCATCGTAATTTCTTTCCTGGTCTAACGAAACATGGTTATTTGCATTAAAACCAACACAATAGAACAAGCAGATGGCAAGACGATTGCCATATCATCTTACCAAGTGCTGTGGATAAATAAAAAAAAACCCAGGGTACATACCACCAGTTACAAGCCTGGCTACCCTCGCCCCAAAAGCCGCCGAGAATCGAGTCAACAAGAAATAAAGCGTAAAAAAAGGTAAGGGCGATGAGGATTTTGTAAAGGAACCCATCCTCTAGAAAGCGCAATAAATTGGGAGAAGTCTGACCAAACCTCTGGATGCTGGTGGCTGCGGTGCACCATACCCGTTCATATCTTCGATTTCAAGGTCAGGATCCATTTGTAGCGGCTGTAAATATGCAAAAATGAAACGAAATTAGTTCACACATTGATAAAAATTTTCGATAAGGAAGAATCCCTCCACAATTGTCAAAGCACAGCGATATGCCTAGGCAACTGATCATAGTACCCGATTCCGGACAGAACGATGCAAACGCTAAAATGTCAATGCCACGGTGACCTTCGGACTGCAACCCAATAGAATGCAGCCTATGAGGAATATGGGAACTAAATATTCAGACAAACATTCTTTGTCACACTAACTTAAGCGTGCTACGTTATGGTTGTAGCTATTATTTGCATATTCTGCTGGCTGCCCTAAATACTAATCATTGAATGTAAGCGTTCCTACCACATATAAGTGGGATTCTACACAGGCAAAAATTGATTTGAGTACTGTAAATTTAAGGCAATGAGTCAGAGTACCTTTTGTTTAAAATAATGATGTCTGTCTTTGTTTGTACACGATTTTTTGAGTTAGTCGAGATTAACGGCCGAACTCTAATCAAGGCAGATTAACCACTCTAACTTCGTAATAAGCGGTTGTATGCGATCACCTGTGTTAGCTTTCGCCACCCCTCCTTGGCTTACCGAAACCGTTTATTATTGATTGTTATTCTAATCTACACACTGATGATGCGTCCAATCTCGTCTCCGCCGAATTTTGAATTCTGAAGTGGTGTACGAGTCTTGTGCATGGAGCGGTTTCTTGTTCTTCTCCTTTCCTGTTTTGTGATTTCCATCGATTTTTCACTTGCTTCTGATGATTTCGTAATAAAGGAGGCTGTCATTAAGCCAGGTGGGGTTGCGCGTTCAGTGTCGATGGAAGGGGTAGGCTTTGGCAATTTTATTTACATCGTCCTCAGTTTGGCGTTGAATGTAGGTTCGACTACACTTGTCAAGGGGGAACAGGTGAAGTATGCGTCATTTTGTTGTTCTCTAGGCGTTAGGAATGGCATTTTTCAATGGTGTACTCCAAGCAACTAAATAGGTATACCTGTCACATACAGCGGCCTTCGGACTCATCTAGTTACCTGTTTTTTCAAAAATTCGCGCTGACCGTCAGTGGTCCCGCTACTGTTATATCCGGGAACGCATATGTACGTTTGGGCTGCAGTAATATCGCATTTTCTAGGCTGATAAGTCCACTCATCTGGCTCCAGATGAGTACAATTTGGATCTGAAAAAGAACACGAGTAAGTCAGCTGCACGCTGTTATGGATTCATTTTAGTTGTACAAAATAATGGGAGTTTTAAGGGTCATTTGGTACATGTTACTGTGGAATTCGAGCTGGAATCGTCCCGACCTGACCTGTAAACGCGATATCTTTTGGTACAAATTTAATGCCTTACTGTTATTAATGAGCGCCCAATATTTCTTGAAGAATTTGTATTTTGTTCAAGCACGACATGTGATCTTCCAAGCTGTCTTGTTTTTTACCTTTACCTTATTGAGAAGTGGAGGGTTTGGTTTTTCGGCCGCTTGCACGACATTTGACTTCAGAAACCGTATATCTTGGAAGTCTACCGCAATAAATTGTTGCGAACGGCAACGGTAGTCATCTCTGTGAAATCCTATGAGCCACGTCATCAAACAGCTTGGAGAATGGCAACGGCTGTTTGGGGGTCCATTGAAAACCTGGGGTTAATCCGCCAAGCGGCATTGTCACGATATCTCATCTCCGACTTCGGTAGACCAGTTAGGTCCGTAGAGGTCCTCCGATCCCTTCGCTGGCTGTCTACCGCAACGGTGGGGTGCCCGCACCGGGCCTCAGCGCCCCCACCTTGTGTTTCGCTGACGACATTGTGTGAGAATGAGTCTGTCAACATGCATGCGGAAGTGCTTTGACTCTGTGCTAAGTTTGTCGCGTCCACAAGCAGCTCCCACAACCGGTACCTCTGGGGGACAGTCGCATGGGTCGTTGCCGGAGCCTCGCCCCAGGAATTGACGGTGGCCTAGTTGACTACCAAGTTACGAAGTTTCGCCTGCTATCTCACTTTCCTGCGAATGACGATGCAACGCCCGACGAGTAATGGTGAACTCTGTGAAAGCCTTTTACTGCAGCGCAGAACTTTATACCCAATGAAAAACCACCTCGAGCCAATTCCCCCCTTTTTGTGAGATCTGTGTCGACAATCCTCTATGTGATACGAAGTACTTTGCAGAAAAAGTTGTGACCTCCCTGCACTTGCAGCCGAGATTATGCGTTACAAGCGCAACATCTTGTTGGCTAGATTAAGACGGGTGCTGAGAAGCCGGCAAATAAGGGAAAGATTATAGCAAACAATAATTATCTTCGGGCGGGTTCAGGGCACACAAGGACACAGTCATGAAGGTATTCCACCATTGAGTTAGCCACCGTGAAGTGTGGAGATAAAGGATATCTTGTCTTCCTCCCTGAGTTGGTACTCTTCTTCGCCAAGAAGACTCCAGTCTGTGTCGTTTACCAGCGTCAAAATGCCCGGCCTGATGGAGCTGTTGGTGAGAAACAAATCTGGTCGCCCTGTAAGCATGTGATCGCGTAACCACGGGAGAAGCTCTTTTATCGTTTTAACCGAGTCGGGTAAATCAGCACTTTGCTCTTTCTTGTTACCAAAAAGCAGCTCTGCACCTCCAGAGAACTCTAGCGCAATTCGCATGTTCTCAGTACTAGAAGAACGTATAAGTGCAGATATTTCCCATAGACTAGAGCTAACCAGAAAGCATAGCTAATCAAACAAATTGGGCTTAAAAAATTTAGCACTTTGCGTACGCTATTCGGGTCAATTTTTAGCACTTAATTTGAAATAGGAATTTTTATAAATTTTTACTTTTGGAATGGCAATCATTTTTAGTAAAAGCTTTCAAGAAGTTATTTTTTATTAGTCGAGCGGAAAAGGACAGTATTTGCGTAGTTCGAAAGTTTGTGTTAGGATGTTATTCTGAATATTATTGGTCTGCAGCTAAAATGCTACTACGTGTAATATATTGGTTGATTGTACATATTTAAGTCATCGTGAGATGCCTACCCGGACACTCTCCCATTCTGCCTCCGTTGTATGGGTTGGCCTCCGAAACATCACAGTAAACCCAAGTTCTAATGGAATTCTTAAATTATTATGTGCGAATGGGCTTTTATCCGATTTCACACTATCAAAACAAAAGCTGGAGCTGTTAAGCAGATTTTTATAAGCTAGTGGCTACCTCTGTATTACTTGGTTGTTTTACTGCCGACGAAGGCCGCTTAAGTAGCCATCCTGTTCTGTCCGGTTGGGGTAGCCTCTGGACCATGCCGACTGTCCCTACACCTCTATTAGTTGAATGTGTATGTTCTGGCCCAGTACTATGGCTTCTTTCGCCTTCAGGGAAGTCTCGGGACCCTACGTTGGAATTTTGATGACTGACGCCATTAGCTCGTGGATGTTTATCCGAACACTGATTACGTTGTGACGATCGATGTGGAGTTTAGCCAAAGGAGGCTCCGGGGCTATGTAATGCTTTATCGTTTGACTGCCGGTAAAGGCTACTTAAGCGGCCATCCTTTCCTGTCCGGGTGGGGTTGGCCCTTAAACCATGCCAGCTGCCTCTACCCCTCTGCTAGTTGAGTATGTATATTCTGCCATAGTACTATGCCTTCCTTTGCCTTCAGGAAGTCTCAGGATGCTACAATCACCTTAGCATGAAGCAGCAAGCTTTGGACCCACTGGAACCAAAAATTATTGATATTAAAGCGCATTACAGATCCATTAAGTTAAAATATGGGGGGCCGCCAAAATTACTTACTTATTTTATATTCCAAGGTATTTCATTTTAGCAAAACGTACAAAAAATTATTTAAAATTATTTATTAGACTACATGTGTATGTATTTTATTTAACTTACCAAGTCGTTTTGACACTTTACTCCTAAAATACTAATATGACAAGAACAAGAAATTAAAATGCCCAATTTGCTACTACGGGAAATTCGCTCACCCGTTAAGTTGACTTTTATTCTCTGCATAAGTAACGCAAGCAAAAACACATATCTGTCATATTCTGTGACTACAAACACTACTGGCTGCATTGAATTCACTAAGAAGATTGCTTCTGACCTTATTTTTTGTCAAAACACGCTTTCCATTGTGCGTAAACGCAATACATTGGGAGGCTTGACTCTTGGTTTCGGTAAACGGAAAACTTTGGGTCTCCACCACCATGCCTCCGCTAAGTGGGCTAGTCCTCGGGCCATGCCTGTGGCTCTAATTCAGCCCTTCTCTGCACCGACGCTAGAAATTCTGCCCGAGTATAGTGCCTTCTCCTGTCTTCAGAGATGTCCCGAGGGGTTACATAAAAGGCCTGCCTGCATGGGTTACTGACTCGGTCAAAGCAGACTACTACAGGATCTGGTGGGACGCCTTACCTCATCTATCTCCTGCTCCAATTAAGCATTCTTCTTTCGCTATGGTAAAATGCATAAAAATCTGCAGTTTGTTGGAGACTACCCCTGTTGAAAAGGAACTAAAAGTCCCCTTGGCATTCAGCGAATTGAAGTCACTCCAGTAGAGGTCTTGGTTATCACGCAATTTCAGGTCATCCATGCTATTTGGGTGCAGTTCCATTAATCAGGTGCATTTTCTACTCAAATAAGAAGTGATTTAATGCAAAGCAATTATGCAAACCACGTCAAACATATCTGTTTTTTTTAGTATGTAATAGGGTCTTTTGAGACTTTGTAGGCATAAACTTTGCACCAAAAATATCTGCCTTTATGAAGGAAACGCACCCGGACAGTCCATGTGTCACATCGACTGCGATGCATTTTCTCAATTCTCAGGAGGGGGAACAATTGAACGTAGGGTGTTGCAGGTAAGTTGAAGAAAGTCGAACTTATTTTTGATGTGGTATTTGAAAAAAAAATACAACTGAGCCTGCTAATGCTTGTTTAGTGGTAAGGAAATATTGCAGCGCCCTGACCCTTTCTCGAAGCCCTAGGAGGGTGTGTTTGCTGGCCAGAAGGACTGTGGGGCTACCGGCCCGGTGCGGGGCTCAGGGCGCCCAACGGTGAGCACCGGAGTGAACATTTCACCAGAATTGGGGGGCTAGACAAACGCCTAACGTGTGGCAACGTACAATAGATTTCAAGTTCTTTTTTTGGAGGCTTAACAAAGGCACAAACTGACAAGGATTAAAGTAGATCGGTGTTAGAGATAAAATTGTTGAAACCTATCTCGGTTTTTTAGGCTAAAAAACACAAAAAAACTTTACCATCGGTAGGTTTAATAAGTATTTACAATGTGCTTCTTTCTTTGACTTTAAAATAACTTGAGTTCTGGCATACTCCAGCTTATGTCTCGAAGAACTGGCACCAACGTGGACTCGAGTTGGTTAAAAGCACTTCACCATTTGGTGTCCATCACTTCGTGAAATCACTAATCCAGTGATTTATTGTAAAAAAACAATAAAACTATATTCATCACATTCATAAAATGTTTTAGCTGACAGAATATCCCCAAATATAATGTATTTGATCCAGCTATAGTGTCCATAAACGGAGACCTTCTTTCACCTCTGAATCACTACCAACATATAAAAAATAATTCCAAAAATAGAGAGCTGTTTACTTCTTCTTATTTACACCCTCTTTAAAAGCATGTATTAATGGAGGTAAGAGGTAAGTGTCCCTCAATAACTCGCGGTACTTGTTGGACCTCGTGTGTTGCGTGCGACTGTTTATCCACAGGCATTCTAGAGGGTGGAGGAGCTGTGCACTACTTTCCTTCTACTCTAGCTTGTTTACCTTATGGATCCGGAAAAAAACTTACTTTTGGAATTGTGAGAGCTCCTCATTCCTATTCAATGGTCCTCAACAACTCTCGCTTTGTACTTATCCCACGTCTAAGACACGTACCGCACATTTGGGAATATTTTCGTGGATTCTCTGATTTGTTGCAAGGAATGCCTTGTGTCTTTCAACATTAAACAACCAAACACGTCATTGGCTATCCTCCAAACGACCAACTACCGCCCCACACTGCTACAGCGGCACGTACCACTTTGTCCCCACAAATCACAACTCTCCTTCCCCTTTTGTGCGTATGTGGTGGAATTGTTTTCACTAATGAATACCCCACCACTACAGATGGGTTCTCTCACCTCCATACAACTTGAAGATGTTAAAGAAAAAGCTCCTAAAGATCAAGCAAGTCTCATCAATCAGAGGGAAGAAGGTCAAGGCAACGTAAAACCTCGTACCGCATACCGCAAACTGCTGCATGCCTTGACTGTGAGTAGATTTGTACTTCAAGGTGGGATAAGGGGGCGATATTGCCTTATCCTCGTCTTTCACATTCCCCTGGCATTCCTTGACGCCAGTATAAGGACACGCGTAAATATCGTAAAAAAGGTTAAAAGAAAGTAAAGTGATGGGAGCTGGAACCTGGTTTTCGCCTCCAGGGACATAAGTATTTCAAGAGTGAATGTCACAGCAGGCTTGATTCTCATCGGGAGAGTCAAGACCTGAAATGCTAATTGCCTCAATGATTTGAGTGTCTCAGCTAATCTACCATTGAGATCCTCCAAGATGTATCATTAGAGCAGAATTTGTATGGCTTGGGGGCTTCTGGAATGGCCCGGAAGTTAGTCTCCGGTGTGCAGGTAGTAAACCGTGGCTCTTTAAATACCGAATCATACCGGCTGGGTTGTTTGACAAATCATTTTGTGAGGGTCAGCAGAACTGACTTCTGGCACGTTATTAAAAGCACGTTGCTTGCTTGGAAGGATTTGGTAAAGGCAAATAGGCTTGCGGGGCGCAACCACCAATGGCTTGGGCTGATTCCACCTCCAAAAACATCAAGCATTACGCGTGGCACAAGACCACTCCACGACTTTACCATCTGTCTAATCTGGTATAGGTGATGCCTCTAAACTGCATCTGCGCACTTACCCTCCCTCCATCCGCTTTAACATTGCAGCAATTATTGCTGCCTTAAAACATCATTTTGACTCCATTTTGGATGACGAGGCGAGGGGCTTTTGGGGCACGCGATCAGGCGTTTGGGGTTTGACATAGTAAAATGCGAATTGTAGAGAAAAATGATGATCTGAAAAGCGAATTTTTTGGTATGAATATACAGATATTTTTCGTACACACCTAAGCATGCGTCTTTCTTTTGTCGAGCAGTAGACGGTGGTGTCAAGATTGTCCACCTCTCCATCCGTCATAGCAGTACCTTGCAGCCTCCGGTTGTAAATGCTACCTCAAGAACGCTATCAATACGACTGTTAGAATGGTAGGGAGGAAGAATTTCTCCTTTTAAATTACTGCATAAAATGTAAATTTTTTGCTCAAAGATGCAGTTGCTACACTCCAAACGATGTCCGATTCGGTCAAGACTGCAGAACAGGCAGACTTGAATTTGGCGGCAGTTTTTCAAAGAGAAAAGAAAAGAAAGCTTAAAAGAGATTTAATTTTCACAGTGTTTAAAGTGCTTTTTGCTCCAAAGCTAGTTCTCATTAAAACTATCCTTTACTCATCAGTTTTGCTACTAGACAAAGATTTGATCGACATGCAGCTTAAGTGCCTTTTGTGTAGTGACCTATGCCTTTCCTTAGATGAAAGAAGGCATAGGACTGGGGTAAGATATGCACTATAAACGCAAAGCGGGGAGTTGAGGAGGCCACTTGGCACGGCCCAGAGGTCAGGTTGTCCTCGGAACGGGGGGAGATGCGCAGTACAATGGTGAGGCATCAAGGTGAATTTTCAACCCAGGCATTGCAGCTCCCTCGAAAGCTCGACAAAGAGACCGCATTCCCTGTAGCCTAAATTATGTCCAATTAAATTAAAAGCCTCAATTTTATTTGTTTTGAAGTTAAATAAATGCATTTTTAGACTCCGCGCTTGCACACCTGCTAGGCGAAGTGGCCTGTGGACCGTGTCAGTAGCCCTCACACCCTTCTGTGCGTCGACACTGCACATTCTGTCCCACTGCTATCTTCTTTTCCCGTCTCTACAAAAGATTTGGGCTCCACACCCCACTGTTGAGAGCAAATAAGGCTCCTTGGGAAAACTTGCCTTTACTCCACCCTTTATGTCTTTTGGTATTTATGAACGCAAATGCTCAAGTTAGTGGCTAAAGCAAAGCAACAGTTTGGACCATGCACAAGGTCATATTTAAGCGTCCGGCCCTTAAAATTTCCCTACCTCCAATTCACGTTAAAACGCTTGCTCTTTGTCTCCCAAAGTTGGAATTATCAAGATGAACCGGTAGAGGGAAGGATTTCGAATTCCAGTCCAACCTGCTTACAGGCCTTGAGGAGTGCACTTTTGGAGTCTAAGTCCACGACCGAAGTGAGTTTCACCAACAGAGGAGAAGTTGACTTTACCTCCGCTTAGCGCAAAACTGAGCTAATCAGGTCGCAAAGAACCAGCTCTAAAGCGATTGCTTAAAGATGCAACTACTCTCCCAGACAGTAATAATCCTCTAGAGGTTTCTACAAACTCTAGTAGCTATTAAAAAAAACTCCAATTTAATGAAATTGAGATTATTGCATACGTGTTTATTACTTAAATGATTAGCTGCACACTTGTCCAGTTTTCGACTCGGAATTGCAAACGTTTTTAATCAGTCACGCTTGTGCCAGGATTATATGGGCTTAATGAGTGAACTGGTCCCATTCAAATTTCGTGGATGTCGTGGTAAAGTTAAAACAACTTGAAAATGCCCCGCTTTCCTTTCCTATTTTGAATTGCCATTTAGTACATTTTTCGTGCATTCGTTGTTCCTCCATCAATAATAATGGCAAAACTCTGGCCCGAGACCTCTCTGAAGCCGAAAGAGGACACAACACCCAGGCAGAATGCATGTGTTTGGCATGCGGTAGGGAAGTGGGGCTTTTGGCATAGCCCAGAGGCCATTTTTGTTAGGCGAAGTTTAGCTCCTCTCCTGTTTAGTACATTGTTTTCGGCATTCGATTTATCAAACTCCTACAAAGCAATCGGTACCATGTGGTGAATTGCTCACGATCCATTCCAGCCAGTTGTCGATTTCCCATGCAACTGAGATCATCACTAATCCCTCTTGAGAAGTTCTGCCAGATCTGGAGTTTCGTCCATTTCACAAGGTGTATTAGGGGGATTGAGGATTGTGCTGGTCATCACTCTTGTCCCTAATTAAGCGTTAAGCATCGAGCTGTGAGTAGAATCGCATAGCATTATTCTCACCTCACTGCTGCTTATTCATATCCACCATCGCAGGTTCACCGAGATGATAACTTTAAAGCGTTTTTATCAAAAAGAACTATTTTAGCTGTTCCACAGTGAGTATCGTGTCAGTTGTCAATAGCACTCCTGCAGATCTTGCCACTGAAGCGGGTACCGAAGGCCAACGATGTTTCTGGACCTTCTGCTGGGGGTTAGCACCGATTCTCACCTCCGCAGTACGCGCGCTTCCTCCGTCCAGCAGTAGAAACTAAGATGGATGTCCCATAAGAAGGAGCTCGCTTTCTGCTGTTGCCAAAACAGTGATCCAAGACTTCCCCAGGGCGGACCATATTAATTCAAAAAAAAGAATGGATTGAGTCTATCGGCGTGATCCTAACACCCAGCAGTTGCACAATTGTGGAGCTCCAAGTGCTTCACTAACCGAATCGAGGTGTCAAGCAATCAGTGCATCAGAACTGCACGAGCGATTTGACATTTTCACCGTTTAAATGTAAATCTGTCCCAAAAATTGCGACTCATTTGAATTAACCTATACTTTTGACTTGTACCGAGGTCATTTTTTGAATAAGAAGTGGTCGGCATAAGCGTAGGGATGCGCTCAGCCCTTCGAAGGAGGGCATTATCTCACAAGAAATCTTGCCCAATAAATCATGCGATTTCATGACTTGCCAAAATTAGCGTTCGCAAACAAACAGCAACACTGGAGAAGAAAATAAGCCGAAATCTCCAATACCGCGCCTATTTATCCAATGCAATGTTTTATTACTGCGCTATTTTTAAATTCCAATGAAATTTTTCTCACGAAAAAGTACTTGAGCCACCTTTCATGCATAAAAAGCGTTATCGGATGCATTTCGCCCGAGAGCACACCACTCGGAGGGAGGGCAGCCAACTTTTCGAATAAGGCGAGGCTTTCCCACTTCACCAAATTGCTTTGATGTTTGCCACTTCGTCAGTATCAAGCAGCTGGCTGACAAGTGAAGATACTTTAATGTGTGGCGTTGGAGCTTTGCTTCTCCGACGCCCTTCGACACAAACGCTTCTCACCAAGTATTTCCCGAAAATGACTGTTTGAAGAAAGCAAAGAAATGAATGATAGGCATGGAAAAAGTAAAACAATCCAGCATCGCAAATGTTGAGGGCAAGGTAAGTGTTAAAATACTATTTAGGTATGAAAACAAAGAGTTTCTTTATCACGAAAATCGGTTAAATCGGAAAGGCATAAATCTTCTCGTCCAGTGTTTTGGTCGGTGTTTACAATGGAAACACGAGAAGTGATGGGTGCCACGGTCCAATTTTTGTTAGCACCACCGCACTTGGATTGATGTGGATGCCAAAAATACCCTCCAAAGTAGTTTACCTCCCGAAGCCTTCATGGTCGGCTCGCAGTCAATGCAAGTCAACCTGCTTATTAATGGCACCTTACAAAGGTCTCAAGCTCCCTTCACTGCGGTCGTGGGTGCTCTGACCGTGGATAGTAAGCCACTTTGTGACTCAACTCGTCAACTGCTTATTTTTGCAATGCATGTCCGATTGTGCCTCACTTTGAGCTTCTGCTGGGCAAAATTGACCTCTTAGTCATGCCAATAGCTCTTCAGCCCTTCTCTAATACGTTTTCTTTTGACGCAAAAAAGGTGGTTTCAAGGTGTTTCTTAAAATTCACTTAAAAATGAAAGATCTTTTGCCCTGCAGGAAGCATTTTAGTGTTCAGTGTCTTTCCTTGTTTCTCAATGGGACGTACCACTATGTCGCTAGAGGTCAAGAGGTCATCCTCCTGCCAGAGCTGAAAAGACTCTGCGTAGTCAGACAAGTAGCAAATCACGCTGCGAGACTTTCAGGAAAAGCAGGCCACCAGCAAAGGACTGTGCTAACAGCAAGAGTAGGGTATTCATGCAGTTAGAAAGCTAGCTGAACAAGAATTCCATTTTTTTGTATTCCCATTTGGAGAAGACGAAGGTGGCTGAATTTAGGCAAATTTGTCTGAACTGAGGTTTGCAATTAGTTGTCAACTATTCACGATAGGCAAAAATGCATCAAAAATGCAAATAGACTGCAGTTCTTGATAGCTAAAGTGAGAGATTAATTTAGTGCCTTTAATATTAAGTTTTGGAGAGAGATATTGGAGTGAGAAATAGCGGCTCTATGGTTTACAAGGAAAACCAAAACCTCAGGAGGACGGCGTGGGTCAGGCGTGTGCATTAAAGAAAATGCTTTACTCTATTTACGGCAACCACTCGGTAGGATGAGTATATGATTCCACTGATTTTGTAAGCGAAATGGAAATGAATGCAAGCATAGGTTATCGCTTGCAAAGCGCACCAAACACAGGTGAAATGTGGAGAGCGGGCGAAAAAGTACTTTGTTTTCCATAAAGTGCAAGTGTGATCCCTGTTTTTGCACACAGTTTTGCAGTTTTGCATCAGATAAGCCAGTGGCATGGCAAATGATGACAAAAAAGCCCGTCTCGATTGCTGCAGGCCATTAAAAAAGTGTTACCTTGCGTTTCCTGGAACAGGAGCTCACCAAATTGAAAATTTTCAAAAAGGAAGCAATTTAGTGGTTAAACACTCAATAAAAATAACTACCACGTCGACACAACTGCAAGGGTGATGGTACCTGAGCAAAGTTTTGCCTGTATGTTTACTTTGGAATAGCACAATTGGTATGCATCTTCACCAGCTTCCCCTTAGATATCAAGAATTTGAAAATACCTAACTACTTTGTAAGGCAGTACCTCAAGACATCCCTGATGACGGGAGAAATGGTAGTGCTTAAGTAAAATATGCACAGCCAATGTGCAGTGGGAGTAAAGCCACCTCATCGGACAGAGGTTCAATAGCGAATATCTTGAGTGGTCCGTTATCAAGACCGAGGATTGAACGGCCCACAATTCTCTTCTTTTGACGGTGTCTCCATGCGCCCTGTGGTCTGCAACGCCTGATGACCCCTTTCGGCAATTCTGCAGGATCTAAAGAGATAGGGAATTGTTTATAGCTGCCCCCGTCAATTACTGGCATATTTCTCTGAGGGTGGAGTTTTGTGCCTATGCCTCCTTATCACGCCATTTCCATAGCATAATTGCTCGGTCAAATCTATCAAGGCTCTGTCCAACTGATAAGAAAGTGAAAGATGTGCCCCGTGTGTAACGAGCTTTTTCAGATGGTTCAGGACCAGTGTTAACAGTTGTTCTGGAGGTCACGGAAATGGGGTAGTTGCAAGTGGTGGACTTTATATTCTGCTCTTCTGTTGGGAGTCATTGCGGATTCTCCCATCTGCAACATGTGTATCTCTCCCGCCTCGCTAATGTTTACCATCCAACAGTAGAAGTCAGAAGTAGGAGCGGGATTTTCTTCTCTTGCTGCCAATGCAGTGTCTCGCGACTTGCCTAAAGACGTACAGAAGGGTCTGAAGGCCACTGGCATGATCTAGAGGCCAACATACCCGGAAATGTGCAATGGCGGAGCGCGAAAGTCGACCTTTTGCCAAAACCGAGGGCTAAACGAGTAACAAATATATTACAGAAAAATGAAAGGACCTCTTTATTATCAGACACCGATAAATTCAGCGTGCTAAACTAATCTGGTGGGGGAAATCCGGTTTGTTTTATTGGCCGTAATTTTTATAACCATTTAATTATTGGTCTGATGTGTATTTTTCCTTCCTGCTGCTCAGATTCCACAGTAAATGTGTTAGCATAAAAATACCAAGTTTTGTGACATGCCATAACACCCAACATTTTTTTCAAATAAGGACTCCTTATTTGTTGTGACGACAACAATTTATTCATTTGGAAGCAGCTTTCTCCATGTATGATGCAGTTTAACCTGTCCCCTCTCCCTTTTCGGCATTTACCCTTACCAACCTAACTTTGCTCCTTAAAAGCAGCACTGGCTGTAGGGTACTGGAAAGATTTATCACACATTATTTCAGGACATTTTTAAACCACAAAAGTTTCAGAAAAGTTTTATTATGATGCGAAAAAGGACAAGAACTTAGGGACCATGATCTGGCTTATAGTACATTAAAATTCCAGTCTTTTAACCCCCTGTTCTCCCTAAAAGGGATTTTTATGCGTATTATCAATGGGACTCAGTTCTTACTTAAGCAATGTATTTTGGATGGATATTGGTAGTTCCTGGCCTTACTTGAGTTTATAGTGGCTTGCAAATGATCATCAAACGGAAATCACAAATCAGTTTCACGCTGGCAGCCAATCAAAACAATGGGTGTGGTTGACTGAAAAATGCCATTGGTTGTTCTCGATCTCATCGGTGTTGATTGGCCACTGGTGGAGCCAATCGACAAGAGAGATGATTGTGCCACAATGATGCGATTAAAAACCTCAAAGTCAGCTGTTTGCATCACGGTGAGCAAGGGGAAATCAAAGAACTCATTCACGACTTATGCACCTAAGTAGCGAGGTGAACAGGATCATACGCAAAGACCACTCTGATAAAAAATTATGGCAGATTCGGGTGGAGGTGGTGGCGTAGGTGGCTCCCTTTTACGGCAGATGTCGACGATCCGACATCGACAAAGTCGAGTAGGCTCCACCGTCAATGATTCCACTGCAAGCACCGCACACTCACCGCACGCATTGCTGCCCAGTGCATCCATTCGAAGACCCTCGCAAGTCCATCGATTCCATGGGGAAATTGAATTTACTGGATTAAATCAAACTGCAAGGGTAAGCCAAATATTGCTTTTCCCTTCTTCAATAGTATTCGTATATTCAACGCATTGCATAGGAATGGTTTCTTTAAATTTTCATTTTTAGCTAAAAGGGTTTCTTAAATTTTTGCCCATGTTTCCGCTTTGTAAATCGTTCTGCGAAGGCGTGTATATTTTAAAACAACTTGATTTTCCGAGGAGGTATGCCTCAAGGATCATAAATTTTTTCTGGTATTTCATAATAAAAAATTGGCTAAAGTTTGGTCTAGCTGTTTTAAGGAGAAAAATTTTTAACCGCTTACTGGTAGAACGCTTAGATATGTTCTGTGCATGGCATACCAAGAGGTGTCAGACCAAAATAGCAATAAAGCAGCCCGATCTAGTGGTTGAATTGTTGGAGGGCGCGGCGGCAACAGCAGTCCAAACCCCTCTGATTGAACAAGTGAGAGGGAAAAATGCAGACTCATCACCGTGACCTTCTGTCACAATTCATGCATTCATTCAAAAGGTGGATCAAGTGGAAGTAATGACTGAGAGGAGGACGCAAAGAACAACTTTTGCAACAAGGAGTTAATACAATTTGTATGTTTTTACTATCGTTTCACAGCGAGTCGCGCATAAATCACGCGGTTGACTTCCTTTTAACTTCGTTTCCTCACGCGACAGAAGCATTGCAAAGTGAAATGCTGTTAAATTGAAGGAGGAAAAATTTTCGAAATTATGAATTATTAAGCTTGGCGAACTGAAACACCCTCCTTCCCTTCCCTTCCCTTCCCTTTTCTTCCCTTTACCGACTGCTTGGATTTACGGTGGAGTGGTGGATGAAGAGGGTCAAGTTAATAATGGAAGCATACGGCAGAGTAATCGTCTCATTTTGTTGGTTAAATTTTTTTCAAGGAGATTTCTTTGTTAAAATAGGTGCTGTCACCTAATGCCTTTATGCTTCAAATATGTGGTTTTTTTATTTGAGACTAGCAAAAGTCATAAAACTACGATCGCGGTATTTTCTCCCGCAATACGTCAAAAATTTCATAAATAGTCCCTCTTCATGGCTGCCAAATGGAAGACTTTTTGTAATTCAACCAGTCTAAAGCGTTTTTGTAATTCCTTTCTTTACCACAAGGTATTTGCGTACTCAGTCGGTAGATCAGTAGAGGCTCATCTTAAGGACTTGGAACTAATTTGTTTTGGCAAAAAATTCCAAGTTCTCAATGGCATTCCTTTGGTAGAGAAAAGGTCTAACTCAAACACGGGTGGTTGGAAGAGAACGAGGACCTAGGTAGCCGATTTTAGGGCTCCACTTTATCATACATTTGCATCTGATGGCATATAAAAAATGAGTTTGAACTAACTTTGGTTAACTTTTCATTTGAAAGTTTGCCAAACTGTCGCCATGCTTGTCGGACAGTGCAATCAGGGACCTTTTGCAGCGCCGATGGGGCCTAAAACCGCCCACTCTCATCATAACCGTGTACGGAACAGACTTTGAGAAGAAGCGAAAACTCAAAATGATTTTCAAAAAGGGCCTCTGGAAAGCCGCCGACAGTGGTGCGTCACATCTTATCTGCCTTTTTTTGTCAAACTGTGTGATAAAAGCTTCTTAACCGTTTCAAGCCTACTAAATTGGTTTATTGATTACACGGGATTTAAGTAGTATCTATCCGTGCTAGTAATTCACAGTTACAAGTTGTGACACAAAAAAGTCCGACTACAAGGAGGGCAAACTTCTACGGTGGCATTATGCCCGCATTAATTGACCACAGACAGAAGGCAAACCTATTTTCCATGTTCCACCGAGGACAGTTGCATTTCTGTTTAAAAATTAACTTTGATCCCATACAAAAGTGTTCCTAAGCATACCTTAGCCTGAACAGTAGACGCAAATGTGCACCTTTCAGAGCCAACTTATTTTTGACTCGTTGAGGGCTTTGTTTATCTCTAAATATGCGGAGAGGAATTTTATTGTGTGTGACTAAGGCTTGCAAAAGCCACGCAGACGACATCGTCGTCAATGCAGCAACGAAATTGCTGTTTGCTCTCTTCGAAAGTGAGTAGCTACCAACAACTCCAGAGGCGCGGGATTTATTGCCGACTTTGCTGAGGCATAAAAACTGGATTGGAGGTCTACAAAGAGTCTTTCCTTTTCGATCATTGACTACCTCAACCGAACCTGAAAGTCCTCACCTTCCAAGGCGACCAGACATAGTGCCTCAGTTTGTGCACTTTCTTAAGGGAAATAACGCGTTCTTCATAAGTCCCTTTTTTAAAATATAAATTGCGGACCATAACAGTGTCCTACGGTGGTTGGTGAACAGCCTTTTGAGCATTCACCTTGGAGAATGAGTGAAATAGTGATTGTGGAACTTACGTGATACCCCAAGAATTCTAAGAACAAGCAAATCCCAATTGTGGTGTGGCTAGGATTGGAGCACATCTCTTGGAACAAATGCAGCCAAGAATATTTCAAATATTCCACAAAAATGTGCTTCTGGATGCTAAGCGCCTAATGTTCATTGGTGTACATGGCTCCATCCCACTGATGATATCTCACGACACTCCATAAAACCAAGACTGAGGCAAATTTCGGAGCATAAAGTGATGATTTATGCAGTGTAAATTAGGCTCCAGATGAAGTAGCTAGCACAAAACCTCTAACGCTTTAGCCATTCAAGGTTTGAGGATAAAATTTGGCCCTCTCCGTTTGCATGTAGGTTGTTGGATAGTGACGGGAGGATTTCAATTGGGCATCATGAAACTAGCCGGTGAGGCTGTGAGAGACTATACGGATGCATACGGTGGCAATCGAATGCTCGCTTTCGGTATTTCCAGTTGGGGTTGCGTTAAGAAGAACGACATTTTGGAGGCTGCGCTTGAAGAGGTTTGTTCGTCATTTTTTGTCTTCTTGAATTTCCCTTTCCTAAAACGTCACTCATCGTCATGGGTCACTTAAAACATGTTTGTTTGGTGACTGTTGGAATAAATATTCCACTTTGATGTTGCAACTTTTACGGCTTGGAGTAATACTTCCGGTAAATCATTGCCGGTTGGCTCGAGAGGTCTTATTGCAGTAGTAAAGCAGGTGTTTCTGAAATAGCACAAATTCTTCTGGAACTCATAGCCAAGCGCTCATGAATGGCGAGCAGTGTCGTCATTTGAGCAACTCCCAAACCCATTCTATTAGTGAAGTAGAAGTAGAGTCTTGGTTCGCACCTTTGAAAAGCCTTGCTTTCCAGGTGAATAGCCTCAAGAACACTTCAGAGTCGGAGGTTGCAGTGCTTGCGAGTTGTACGCGCTCAAGGGTCTCAAAGACACGTTTAATGACTGCAACAAGGGAAAGCGTTTTCACTGTCGTAAAGCGCATTCAGCAAGTGCCCATGACAAATTCAGCAGTCGTCACTACTAGAAAAGGAGTTTTTTTCCTCTCCCTTCTTAAGATGAATTAAATTTCATGAAGGAATACTTATAATTCAATGACCGTGGGTGGTAAACCATGAGTAGCTTTGAATTGCAGCACGAAGTAAAAAAGGGTTAAGAAGGTTTATTGAAAGGCGAATTGTTGGAATTCCATTTGGATGCATCCAACCTCCTGCTCGTTAAAGGCGGTCAGTCCTGACTCATGCACACAGAGCGAACAATAAGTTGTCAGTATGATTACATCTATTTACCCTGCATTATTTATCAGAGCCTATTGATTGAGGCGATTACGGGCATTCCCAGGATGCCTGGAAGGCCAGCTCAATGGAGGTGGCTCAGCCGCCTACACTCGCCTCAAACGAAAGCCTAATTCGACTTCTCTCATGTCTTTGTAAAGAAAGGCTTAAAGCAGCAAAGTCAGGTAAAACTTTCTCAAGCTTCTTCATGCAATAAGTCACGTACCGTGTGATTTGATAAGACCCCTCTATTGACCGTTCCTTTCCCGACAATGAATTATTCACTGATTTTCCCCCTTTTTATGCATTAGAACACCAAATTCTGTACGACAGTAATCTACACTCTCCTGTTACTGCTATCAAATGAAGTCTAACTGCAAATAATCTGCCTCCTCCAACACAAATGTGCACTTAATTGGCATTCTGAAACTGGGCTATTAAAGCAAACACGGGAAATTTAAATGCACTGGCTTGACTCCCTTTTTGATGGACACAAAGACATGCACAGAATGAGCGGAGTAGGTGTGCCAATCACCTGTGCCAGCAGATGATGTCGAGCCTGAAGGCTCTGAGGGGAGAAGTGAAAAGACTTTCTCAAATCACGTTTCAAACAGTCACAAATTCGTCGTGTCTTGCTACTGTTTGACAGACTCAGAGGAAGATGCAGACGATTTTGTCTATTTCGTGATTGCACGCGTATGGCGTCCCATCCACTCCAGGAATCGCTGTATTACTTCTTCAAAAACAAACTCCTTAATCGTGGAGTTCTTTGCTCTGAGGAAGTTCCATTTTCATCACTGATAGACGTCAAACTACGAATACTAACCAATAACTGGATTGCCAATTTCCTAGCTGCCTTATTAGAAGAGTAGCAGAGTAACCCATTTCTCTACATCCGCCGCCCTGAAAGATAATTGTTTACCTTCCTGATCAAAAAATGCTTCCATTCAATTGCTCTGTTTTGCGTTGTGTGTAAGCGCAATTTGCCTTCCTGTCGGCATTGGAGACTCATAGCGGCCATTTTGAGGTGCGTCTTCTCCAGTGGATCAGCCTCCACCGACAGGGCTTTTTGGAATGGAACAACTCAATCAGGGAAGCACCGCTCCTTAGTCATTTTATGCCAAAAAATAATAAAGACGTAAAGACAACTTCCGCTGTTGTTTTGTAACAAAAGCTCGACATAAAGATGCTGCAATGAAATGCCTGAAATTGGCAGGAGGAATTAAATTTTCGTAAAGGAGAGATGGAAATACCAGCCACCTTGCATTTGCGCATGTCAAAGAAGCGAGAAGAACTAGTTTGCTGATGTGCAAAATTAAAAGATCCACCTACAACAAGCCCTCCCAGAGCTCATAATGTGTGTGTTCATCTACAAAGTTACTGGTACGAATTCGGCTGGTATCACCTTTAGTAAGTGCGCGGAGTATTAATAAAATCTCTGTGAATTTCTCCCTTGCCTACCACTGCTAAAGCGAAATTTGTGTTAATGGGACCATTGAACAGTATCTGATGCCGTGAGATTAAATTAAACTGAACACCGATTCGAAACGCAAGGACTGCAGAGATCTGGAAGAGTTGGATTTCCGAATATCAACTTGCAGGCATTGCGATTCTCCAGTAATTAAACACGCAATCAAACCAAACTATTCAAACGCCACAGGAAGCAACTGCAAAGCGGTTCAAAAGGTCGTAAAAGAGCGTCGGAAAAATTATATCAATCACTTCCAAAAGGCATAAACCGCAGTGATTTACAGTCGGTGGAGGCTGTTATAGCAAGTTAAAGACAAACTGTATTGATGTTGGAAGTAACCAATAGTGACTAGTACTTCTGGGGCAATTTTGCTTTTCTTAATCCTTTTATTGTTCCGAAACGACTTTATTTACCTGTTGAAACTGAAGTGAAGGCATGGTGGCTGTTGGTGGAATGGAACACCTCTTGTACATGCGAATATCAGATAGTGGATACACTTCTGCAAGGCATAGGTGCACATTTTTACCGTGCCTCATTAGAGGGCAATATTTGCCGTAGGCGGCAGTAGCAGCAGCAGCAGCAGCACCATCTCTATCAGCATTAGCCACCACGTGGGGCGACCAGAGGTTTGTGGTGGTCATGTCCTGCGCAAACAAATCTCCCTCAGTGTGTTTATGTCCTGGCAGGTGGAACGTCGACATAAATATTTAATCAGGCCCTCCACCCCACCCATCTACTTACCTACCTACCTACCTACCTTCCTGCCTGCCTGCCTACCTGCCCTCGTTCCGATATTAATTTGTATACCTGCGTCACTTCATGCATCACCTTCCTTCCTTCCTTCCTTCCTTCCTTCCTTCCTTCCTTCCTTCCTTCCTTCCTTCCTTCCTTCCTTCCCCCCTTCTCTTCCTCCCTCCCTCCCCCCTTTTAGAATCGGTTAAGTTTGTCAGCTACCCTTAATACGACTTGACTAGGTCTACGCCACTCATTTTTGCAGTCATCCAATCAAGCCTAATCTGGAGTACCGTGATATTACATGCCTGCAGAATCCCACAATGACAATTACAAATCAAGTATCCTGTTGTTCATGCTGTGGGGAAAACCCATGCTATGCCATACTAGGAGGTCAGTTGTAGCAGGAAGAATGATCGTTTGAAGTACTTGCAAAAGTGATTAGTGCAATTATTATTTACCTATGCAGTTGATGAATTGCTCCACGGGTGGGTTGTACATGCACGGTAGCATAAGAATTTTTACTCGCCCTGAGTTAATTTTATGTTACCTCCACAGCAGGTAGCATGCCAAAATCCATTTAAAGGGTAGAATTATAACAACTGCTGTGTGTGCGTGGGTGTTTTGAGATCAAGTATAAATAGCTTAACCGTCTGCCTCGATTTCTTCCCTTAAATTAATATACTATGAAATGAGGACACAACTCATACTTAGAGAGCTGTCGGAAGCCCTAAAACTGATTTTTTAGTTTACACCAAAGCTACCTACCTTTGAGTTGAATGGACTGGGTTGCGTGGCCTCCCTTTTACTGAATGCAGTGGTCCACTTCAGCGTCGTCTATTCTTTTGCACGGAACACCTCAGTCAATATGGATGTTACTCCAAGCCCTTTTGCGTGCCAGAGCATGGTGCACTCTACTTCGCTAAAACATTTCATTCCAAGCAAATGCTTATTCTGGAACACCTGAAATACCCAACGCTCACTCCTACTACCTATTAATAAAAAAGGTCTCGCCTCCCAGCTTGGAAAGTTCTTAAAGCAATTATGCACTAGATCAGTCACTGTCTGCGAGTTCGTCGAGACAATGGGTTAATTTACAAGCATTCCCAATGTTATAAGAAATTCTGAACCTCGTAAATGTCGGCCAAAAAAAATTATCGACCTTGAAAATCAAATTTATGGCAGTGGTATGGAAATATGGTAGCGAATTTACAAAGTTAACACTATCACTTTGTGGTCCTTTTAAGGGTACGGCAGTCTACCAGTCTGAGGAGGATAAGGATTCGGACGCGGAACAGAGCTCTACCACCGAGACGGCTACTGCAAATGCCGCCACTGCGAGTAGCACACAGAAGCGAACTGATGTGGAGGAGTTGGCGCTCGATCCCAACCATAACTACTTCATCTTTGCGGAGACCGCTAAGACCGATCACACCAAGGGTCGTGAGGCTGGGATGCGAGCACGTTTTGAGCGTTGCATCTCGCTGTGGAGTACCTCCACACCCGAAGCGGATCCTCCGCCTTCTGCAGCGCGTCTTTCGCAAAGCGGCGCAGTGGGTAAAACCACCACTATGACACCCACTGAACACGAGGAAGACTATGCCACAACCCTCAAACGCAAATCTACATTGAGGCGTCAGACTAGTGACAAGACAGAGGGCCAGCCACTTTCTAGATCTAGTTCAAAGTTCAAAAGCGGTGGCAGTGGAACTGGTGGCGATGGTAATGCAGGTGGAGGTGGCGGCGGCGGTGGTGGTGGTGGCAATAATGCTACAGGGGAGGATGTCCGGATCCCCATGTGCGGTCTCGTCATCGGCGGGGATAGATTTACTCTGCGACAAGTCTACTGCTCAATTATGCAAAATCAGTGTCCTATGGTGGTGGCAAAAGTAAGCCCCATTTTGTCAGTAATGTCTTAATAAAATTCTACTGAAATGCTTCCAACACTCATTTTATGAGTGCACCTTTTTTTCTTGAACGCAAACTTTAACTAGCCGCAACGCGCCAGTCCCACCGAAAATGAGCATGTTATTGTGGCTAATTAAGAGGTGAAACAGTTCGCATTGCATCAAACCATGCACACGTGAGGTAGAATTTGCGGTGGGCTAGTAAATGGTCCACTCCTTTGCACCCATTTCCAGGGCACAATAATATATGTATGCCTTTGGTGTCGACGCCGACATACCCTGCCGTTGGTATCTTGCAGACCTTATCACGATTAGTCCGGCGTCGCTGTGCGATGCGTTGGATCATGCTCTTGGGAGAGGGAGTAGCTGACTTTTAAATTTTCAATCGTCTGAAGAATGGGAAAATTTCAATAGAGTCAACACCACTTTGTAAATATGCGTAGTTAGTGAAGGCCTGCACTATGAGTGATCGACCAAGAATGACATTTAATGCCCTTCAAGAAAATTAGGCCAGAATGTACTCCATGTGACAGCAGTCTTAACTCCATGCCAAATAACCGAATGCAGTGGGCAGGGAATTGGCAGCTTTGATGGATACGTGCTGCGGTGTTGCCCTTGACACAGATGTTCCAACGGGTGGCAAACTTAACTTTAAAAAAAAGTAATAATCAGGTTGTGAAATATTAATGGCCTACATGGCTCCACTTTTTTAGGGTACGTCTGGTGCTGCAGACGTTATTGCCTTTGGACTGGAGGCAGCCACAAAAATGGAGACAGAAGAAATTTTAGAAGAAAAGGAGGCAATTTCACTGGAAACGAGGCCAGTTTTTGTGGAAATCTAAGCATCTTTTATTGCTCTTTTAACCACATCGCTTTCAATGGAGGTGGGTAATTTTTAACTGGCTTGTCCATCCGTATTTCAGACTGGGCTCTGTGATGGAACAATTTCTGCGTGAAATGCATCCTGACTACTACAATTTCGCGGAGGAAGTCTCCATGCTGGCGGAGATAATAACAGATTACGTCTCTCTTGTGCTTGTCTTTGACATGGAAGAAGATTCCGATCTGGACGGCTACATGATATCCTCACTTCTGGCTAGTGGTAGGAAGATGATGACGTCTAACTGCCTGCTGGTTAAAAAGTACAACTAATGGCCTATAAAATTCTCTATGCAGAATGTAGTTTACGCATGAAGTAGCGGTGTGAGTGTGTCACACAACTTAATTCAGCCAAAAATTTCCCACCTGGCACTGAGGTGCTGATCTCCTATGGTAGGGACAAGGCTTCAGGGATGCTTCAATTTGTCGCCAAAAAAAAAACAACAACACAGACTCATTTTTCTTGCTCCTGTAAATTTTTCGCCAGCATTGTATGCTAGAAATGTACACTCCTTCTAACTTTTTCATACATTGCTATGCGCTTACAGATTGGTAGTGATGGTGAATAATGCCTCGCGGCAGAAGAAGGTGCATTTCTTTGAGTTCTGAGAAAAAATATTTTTATGCATACATAAATGCGCGGTTCTGTCTGTCCCAGAGAGAGGTCAACCGACTTCTGTTTCTCTCCGATAAAGATCATGCCAAAAAGAGGAAGACTGCTGTAAGATAAACGGTTATGCGTAGGGGTCCAGAAGCTTTGATTCAGCTCGAGATGGCAGTGAGGTAGAGGTGATTCCCTCACATGGCTTAGACATTTATAGAGCAGCGGCAGACGGAAGGGTAGACAGAAAAGCGTAATCGAAATACCAGGAATAGTAAATGGCTCTTACCGGGGTGAAACATCCATATCCGTACGCTTTACCCGTGGTGTCTGGCTAAGTTTAAACGGTGACGGAGTCTTGGAAAATGGTCGTTCGGTGTGTGTGTGTGTGTTAGCTACATCAGTTGGCCGAAACTATCATTGTCTCTGTTTGGCTCAGCCGAAGAAATTTTTGCACTGCCAAAATAGCTGAAGAATAGGTATGGAGAAGTTGCTACCCCATGTCGAGTGTAACGTTCCCCGTCCTTGTAGCTCTCATGAACTTTCTTGAATCGCCGTAGTTGCTAACCCAAAGCGTGAATATATCCGTGTTGCCTGAAAAAGCTGTGCTATTTTCCTTTAATGCACCCAATTCGTATTTACCAGCAAACATAGTTTTGAGCAAGGGAAAGCATGCACTGAATGGTGTTTACTGTTTGAAACATTTTACAAAGTTCCCTGCCCACTACTTAAATTGAATTTAAGTAGATGCTGTTGCTAAAATGGTATTTATAAACTAGTTGTGTACGTGTTTTCTGGGCGTGGAATGATGTTTTATTAGCTAATCTGATTTGTTGCTACATTGCAGCTGGTACTTCAACACCGCCCGATCAGCTTAACCTGGAACAGTTGGAAATAACTCTGACCCTAAATCGGGCCGACATAGCCAGGGAGAAAATTTTCCTCGAAAACAAACGGTGGAAGGTGATTTACCGTTATTTCCCGCCATAGCTTCACGCCTACCTTTGTAGAAAGGTCAGCTTAACGACTACATGTACCAGGCACTGATGGGTGATCGGCACGACTTTGTGAAAATCTTTCTTGAGCAGGGTTTTAGTTTAGAGGAATTTCTCACCGTCTACATGCTGGAAAGGCTCTACACAGACCAGCTCAAGAATATGGTAGGTTTTGCGCTTGTTTCTTGCGTCATGGTAACCACTTTTAGAGTTCAAAAGTGGCCATCTTCAACAAAATGTGGGAGTATCATCGTTCGCATCGGGTAGGTTTGGATTTTCCTCTTTCACTGCAGTAATTTTTCGGCTGCACCTTTGTCATGCATGCTTAGCTGCAATGAGATCACTGACGCGATAAAATCTCCTTGCGCTAGCAATACTAACTTAGCAGCACATTACGATAAGCAAATATGAGGAATATCGCCGCACCCTATTCCAACAGCGTAAAGTGACTCGACGTCATCTAGTTTGGTAGTCATTTGGTTTATTGATGCAACGGTTACCAATGGATTAAAAAAAATAAAGGCGGTAAATATTTTTGCTTACATCTTGGTGAGTTTGATTGTTTCTGCCAAGAGTACGCTTTAATAAGTAGGTAATTAAGTAGTATATTTCATTCAACAAAGTTCACTGTGCCTGCCTTCCCCCAAGTAGTCCCCTTCATGCGACAACCCAGAAGGCGTGTGCTCTACCCGAAGGTACAGTTGAACAATTAAACTGAAGTAGACTTTGACAAATAAAACAACAAAAGCAATCCTCATTTGTTAGCTTACTCGCCGTTTCCCTTGGTAGCACCTTTGCATAGTTTTCTGCCTCGTAGGAAGCAAAAAAGACAAGACATCAGTTCTCATTCTATTTAGCAGGCCTCAAAGGTTACCCTTCGTGATGTCGGAAAGGTGATTAAATCTCTGGTGGGGGACTTCTACCATCCACTCTACCTGAGCAAGGAGTTTCAACAAAAGCTGGCTCCGGAGAAGACCGATTTGGCAGGTACAAATTCGCTAATCTCCTCATTTTTCGCTCAACTTACAAAGATAAGCATTTTTATGTCAAAAGAAGCTAAGGTTTTCTTAAGTATTTTAGCCTATTTAGAAACAGGATTTGGGGGAGCCTGTTTGCTTTAGCTTGACTTATCATTTTCGTTTGACAAATGTGCGAATGTGTGTGTGTGTGTATGTGTGTGGCTGACCCCTGTTGCTATTGTTGCTATTTAGAGGAGGGTAAGTGTGTCTTGTTGATCCCTCACTGACCAACAGTGGCTGCTTTTAACGTGGACTTGTGTATCGCTTCCAACAAATCCAGCTCAGCTTAACGTGTCCCCAAACATTGTCCTCCATCTCATGCATGAGTGAAGTACGACCTACGAGTCGTAGTTTGTCGCCTAAACCAATTTCATAGAAAGCCATGACTCAGGTTGCTGTTGTTGTTGTTAACTTCGGAGGAATGGGCCTGGGTGCTTTGTTGATTAACATTAACTGTCTGCAGTACTTAAATGAGTACTAACCACTCTCTCTCGATTGTCCCATTTTTAGAAATCTGTAAGTCCTAGTTCTCATTTGGCTGCCTCCAAACCCACATTTTCCTCGGACTCCATTTCCCAGTTGACCATGTCATGCCTGCCAGACGTTACTTTTCTTCCACAGCGCTATCACCCTTCTGCTGTTTGTCCACTTTTCAGTGATAGTTACTTACAACATTTCAAAATAATGCTCCTCTGTTTTTTTCTTCATGGTGAATCCTTCCAGTGGCAGCCAGTAAGTTCGGAGTTAAATGTCCATCTACGGAAAGTTTTGCTGCATTGTTGCCGGTACTTCCTTGCTTCCCCTTCCATTATTTGGTCAGAGTAGTCTGTCAGTTCTTGTTCCATCCACCAATTGATGCCAGCCTCTCTCAGTACTGGCCACTTTGATTAGCAATTTGAATTGCTTGGACATTAACGGTTTGAAATAGCCTTCGTGCAGGCATCAAATTTTCACATAAAAATCAATTTTGAGGGTCAGTAACGCAGAACTGTCATGTCCCTAGAAGAAAATGATGGTATTTTCAGTGTTTTTGGTTTCTGGTACACACCATGCGGAATGGTTCTCCAGTTGCTTCCTCTGAAGGTAATATAAAGCTTAAATGTTCTGCTAGAATTCTTCATGCTTCAAATGCCTTAGTGCCTAAGAGAGGAAAAAGTGCAACTTGTATCCCTCGAGAACAGCAGAGGCTGGCAGAAGTAGGGCTTGACTTTATCTCCAACAATAGCGTAACAATGGTGGGGCTGACGTGAGGCCTGAATGACAAATGTCAAGTGACAAGTGGTGCTGTGTGTTGTTTGCCTGCGCAAGCCATTCGTATTTCCTTGAACCTAAAATTAATTCGCCTCGAGTTCGGCCTCGTGTCAACATGGGACGCCTTGCTTTTTACTTGCAGCCCAACGCCACCTCCAGACAAGAGAGGCGTACACTCAGAGAAGTACTTCACAACGCCAAGGCTTCACACATACATATTACCCTTGAAATGAATTTAAATGCACAGTTTGAGCTAATGGATGGAAATAATGACGTGTAGGAAAATTTTGCTACATTCCTGACAATTTTTTTCCCTCGTTAGGCTTGGTGAGATACTCGGTTTTCACTTTTACCCTCGCCAATCAGTTTGACAAGAGTAGGGGGAAAGTGAAAGTCTTTTTCACTTTAATAGTTGTTTATTCGGCTGAAAGTTGTTTATATTGAGTTGTTTAAGTAATTGTCTATTTTACTATGGAAAAAAGTCCTGCTGCAGCATGACTTTACCAACACCACGGTATGTGTACTTTCGGTACTTTAAATCGAACCTTCGACACAAATGGAGTAACAGTTTTCTGTTCACCTGGTGAATTGTTTTATGCGGACAAACAAGTCACCCGCAGAGGCAGGGAAGATGCAGGAATCTCGAGAAGTTCAGAGTCCATTAGTTTTATTGTTATTTTACTATGAATAGTTTTAGGTGGTATAGCAATTTTGCCCTCTCGTGGGAACAATGACAACATCTTTCTATTCCTACACGTGTTTTCATTCAATGAACCATGAAATGGCGAGTAATTGAGGGCATTCGAACCCCCTTGGAGAGTCATTACATGAGGCCGCAGGCAATAAGATGCTTTTCCTCCCTTGCCTTCTAAACACTGTCAAAGGGATATTTCTTCAAGCCATTGTTTTGCAAAGTGGGCATCCTTCAGCATCTTGTGCGCTATCAATGCTGCGATCGCATGCGTTGGCTTGCATAAAAAACTTGTGGAAACTCGTTTTTATCCCTCATTCCCTTCTACCTTCTCCTTGCAATTAACAGCAGTTCTCCCAAACAAGTTTTCCAAGGCTCTACCCAGAACCCACCTTAACAACCGGAATCCCAGCGGCAATAGTGGTGGTGGTGGTGCTGGTGCTGGTGCTGGTCTTGGTGGCACCGGGGCTATCAGCACCCAGGATATGAACCCGTCTCACAAATTCAAGGCCATATCAATATGTCCGAACGTCCTGGGTCTCCACGAGCCCGTCTCCTTCATTGATTTTTTCGATGAACGTAAGAGATGTCGAAAAAAACTCTCGCATTTCCCATCTGCATGTGAATTAGATTTACTTCAGCATGGAATATGAATTTGCGATGCGGATAAATCTCTAGCATGCGAGGCATGAGAAGTTGTTTGGACTCGGAGCAATGTTTTAGCCTTTTAAGCCTTTTACTTTCTCTCCTTTATCTACTTATTCCGATTGCCTTTCAGATCCCAAAGTGAAGTATAAAGCAGCATCGGCTTTGAAGCACGAGAGAGATGAAGCAGATAACAATCCAAATGCTTCGTCTTCCCATCTACTTTTCTCCTTCACAAAGGATGGAGATGTGCAGAGATCACCAAGCTTCGACACAGCTGACAGTGCCACGCCCAGGGGCATGCAACGCAGTTCCACAAGAACAACCACTTTGAGTATGGAGCAGAAATATGCCGCGGGAGAGTCGATCCAAATGGTCAGCTCACAAGAAGTGCAAAGTTGGGCTGCTCGTCAGCCTGATTCCATTCCCTCGGATGGAGAATACGAAGTGGAAGAGGAGGTGAAGGTTAAGCGAAGTCGAGTCGTTGTAACCCACATGGGACTTGGTTAGTGATTATATTATTTTCAAATAATTCAAAAATGACACCCATTATGATTGGTGTTATAGGTGAAATTGGCAATTTGCCATGCTGGCACGTATATGTGACACTGGAATAAAAAAATGTAATCCTCTTAGGCCGATTCTCACATCCCATGCGCATACAGGCTTGATTACTTTGCCAGCTTTGGAATATGGTAAGGTGATTGGCACATAATACACCTTTTTGTAAGAGCTCAGAAGAAAACATCGTGGTGTCACATATGCGTGACGTGATCAGCGAGTGTGTTGTTTTAATTCCTAACAATTCTGACTAACCAGGTCTGTATTCCATTTGTCATGTAGGGAGATTTGGAGCATCTATCAAAGAGCTGTGGGGCTGGAATAAGTAGTTTTTAGTATCCAAAAGAATCGTAAATTCGGTAATCAGATCCGACATAACTGTGCAATTATGCATCTAGTGCGAGGAGGAAGGCACATTCTTCTGACGTTCCTGTTCCGTTAAAGCATGTGCTTCGGTCTCTGACCTGTAATAGCTCATTTGTTGCGGACAAGCCATTGCCCATGGTTGGCACATTTTGGATGCCCCCAGGGATCATCGCCTTCTTCTATTGTTACTGCAATAAAATTGAGGTTTCAAAAGTATTTGCTTCCATATGCTTTGAGAACCACTACTTTGACAAAGATGCGATCCATTTTACAAACAAACATGAAACAGCAGCTAACTTCGCCAACCTTAGTTTCTGTCCCCATCTCTAACCAGATAAAATTCACTACGGCCGTTACCAAAAGCGACGGCTATCCTTTGAAAAAATGAAGGAGATTCAAGTGGCGTCGGGAAGAGGGCAATACTACGGAAATCCTGCATTCCTTGCACGCCAAAATCTGGCCCTCCAGTCGTCTGCTACCGCTCCACTTGCAGTGGACGAAAAGTACTCTCGTGCATCTCCACGGATGCTTCGAGAAACCTCCGTGGAATCGACCTACGAATCGCAGCACACCCAGCAACAGTCGATGTCAGAGGATGAGGAAGATGAGGAGGAGGAGGAGGAGGAGGATGAAGAGGATGATGAAGAAGGAGGCAGACTCGGCGGGAACTTAAAACGTCGATTCATTGAGGCTCTCAGGCGGAGGACCTCTAAAGATCACGAAGGCGGTACGCACCTGGAAGGCCTGGTTCCTGGAAACCTGCAGACATTGCGAGCTGTTGCAGCATTGGCTGCTGTGGCAGGAGGAATGGGTGGTGGCAGCACAGATCCCGACAAAACAGCAGCAAATGGTAAGTTTTTACAACCACAAGTCAATTTGAGTATCTATTAATGAACCAAAAACAGAGACGCCCTTCAATGCGGTTTTGTTAGCAGTTTTTTCAAAGAGCGCACCTTTTAAACTAAAACAACGCATTTCAGCACACCTTCCTGTTTGGCAAATAGTGCCAAAAAAACAACAACTAGACAAACACATCCGGTTTTTAAAATTTACACAAATTCAAAAGAGTCTTTAAATATTTATACTTTAGTTACCAATTGAGACTAGGTTGACACAACGCGTCAAATGCTGGTTGTGCCACACGGTTTTGCTCATGAATGACCCAGCATTCGTTGGAGATCCTACTCGAGGTCCAAATTGGAAAGGCGCCTTGGAAAGGCATTCGTAGACGGACTGCTAGACCGGTTTTTAATGTTTTCTTTAGAGGAAGCTCGCATAAAACTGATTCAGTTTGATAGACCAGCTCGAGAACTCCTAATCTGGTCTGTCCTCGTTGGCAAGCTGAGAATGTCGGAGCTATTTTGGACGATGGAAAAGGTAAGTTGATATGTCACTTTTTTAAAGCTTAAGTATCACCCACCAGACGATGTCACAAGTCATCAGTAAGTTGGAATTTGTCATTGACACGGCAATCAGTTGCACTCATCTCCTCTCTTCTTATGGATAACTTTTTTGCATTCTCGTCGTACACTCTTCCATGGCATTTTGTTTGAATTTTGTAAGATTTCTGAATTTTAACATCAATAGGAGCCAATAGCGGCAGCTTTACTGGCATCAATTCTACTCTCCGCCTTGAGTAACAGGACTGACGATTTCACGGACAAAGAGGACTACAAGAATTACTCCAAGTAGGTTCTCATCAGCCTTAAATGTCTGCTCGACCTAGGCAAACTGTTGTGCAAATAAATGCCTCTCTTAAAAGAAGTTTTCAGGAAAAGGCCGAGGGTGTCTTAAATGAGTGCTACCGCGAAGACGAACATCGTGCCCAGTTGATAATCAACCACGAATTAACCTACTATGGCCACAGTTCGGTCATCAAACTGGCTGCTGAGGGACAAAGCATCAAGTTCATGGCGCATCCCTGTTGTCAGGACTTTTTGACCAACACCTGGAAAGGCAATCTCTCCTCCAAGAACAGCATGTTTAGGGTACGTTTTTAGAGTTCTTACACATTCACTCACTTACCTACCTGCCTACTTTTATGGACATACTATCATTCGTTTGAAGTGAACTTGGAAAGCTCTGAAGGTCAGCCATGTGCATCACCACCGAAGTGGGAGGTAAAAAGTCAACGATTATGGCTGCACGAACAACTGAAGCTCCTTTATGCAGAAAACCCAGGGAAAGTACTGGTGGGATGAACAAACAGTAGAAGGAATAGCTCAGGGCAATGCAAGTCTAAATAATTCAAGATCATGCGACTGACAGTTAGATGATGAAGAATCTGTCCAAAGTGAAGTAGCCTGTTTGTTTGAAGGTGGCTTTAATGGTACTTTTGAAACCTCATCTTAGCTGTGCAATTTGTGCAATACCTGTCTGTAAGTATTCGACGCGCAGAAGTACACCAGAGAGGTGTAAATATTTTTGGCCGAAGTAGTTCCTCGAATCGGCACCTCACATCACCACCAAGCTAGGCCGTTTGTTCCATTTTTAGGCACAGCAGAGATTAAGACTAGGCTGTTTCTGCGACTTTTAGATGATGTTCGGTCTCATATGTGGTCTTACCATGCCACTGTTAATTCCCAAAGTGCTTCTTTATGAACCCGAAGATAGACAAAGCGAGGTTGGAGAGGTGAGTTCCCAATTTGCCTCCGAGCTCCTCAACTTGAGTCGCTTTTAAGTTGCTTTCAATTTCACTCTTTGTTTCCTAATCAACCTGTAATATTGTAGGAATCGAACGATAGTACAGAGCAGAAGGACGAGGAGTTGAGTGAGGATGTTGAATCACGAGTGATGGTGAAAAGAAGGTAATGTTCAGTCAGCGTTGCCATCACTGGCTCACTGTAGCACCTGTTCAAGCAGTTACATGAATAAGTCTTTAATGTTGCCTGCTTTTTAAAAAAAACCCGTCTCATTTCTCCTTTTTTTGGCTTGACAGTTTCCTCACAAATTAAATCCACTCACCATCATGCACTGGCATTAGTTGACAGTTGTCAATACTCAATTATTCATTTGACAATTGACTTCATCTATCTTTGCAATAATGGCGAAAAAACAATTAACAATGTGATGCAAAAAAGGGACTGTGGTGACATTCTGAGACTGCTTGTGTCTTGCGCATTGCAGCCTAACGACAAGCCTACAGGTGGGTGCGATGGAATTTTGGGCGAAGATAAAGGACTTCTACATGTCGCCGATCGTACGATTCGTCTATCACACGGTAAAACTACCATTTGTCATAATCTGCGCTTTGATACACTGCTGCAGGGTCTTAATTAGCCTTTTATCCCACCTTCAGATCTCCTACGTCCTCTTTCTCGTCCTCTTCAGCTACCTCCTCTTGGTTGACTTCAAAGTCAGAATAACCGGTGTGGAGTACATTGTCCTTGCCTGGGTCATCACGCTTTTCATTGAAGAAATTAAACAGGTACAATTTTCAACTAGCTTTTGGAACGTGGGTGGCGCTAAACGGAGCCTGTATGTCTGGTAGCGGAGAGGTGGCTCTCCTCTAGTTTCAAGAAACTCTGGTCGGCTGACATGGTTTCTTTGGCAGCATTTGAGAAATAGCCACATTGTAGTTAAGGAAAACTTCGCCTTTGCTGTCGTGCATTCGATCTAACAATGCTGCAGACACGTTGTCCAACAGTCAATCGGTGGAAGTCTCACGAAAGTTCATTGACACCTTAGTCACATCGGCTTTATTTTTACCCGTGATTTCGCCTTCCAGCTATGGATGTATCCTAAGTCCAACATCTAATACTAGCTCATTTTTTATCTTTCAGATTGCTTGGGTAAGTATTTTGTTATTGCCAGCATGTTTAAATGTGTTGTGATTGAGGATGTTGACGTCTGTGTAAGTGGCTTAAACTGGAAGGGCCTCCTACCATGCGTATCTTGGCTCTGACTGAAAAATGGAGCAGAGATGATAATCAGCACTGCTCCACGCTGGAAAATGGCCATTTATGGTCGGTGGTCGTCTTATCCACTGCCACCAAACACCAGGCAGTTGATTGTCCCAACCGCCAATTCGCCGTAAAACACCTGACTCGTTGCTTGGCTCCAGTCTGCTAAATAGCGCCTTAAGAAACTCCCAGTAGCGTGTTAAAAACAACGACGTCAAATAAGCTTTGGGCAATTTTTCCTGTGTTTTGCTATCGTACGTACTCGTGTTTAAATGTGCATCTAAATTAACTGACTTACAAGGAATACAATCGATGTTAAAGGGAAGTGAACCGGTCCATTCCCTTTTGTAAAGCTTTCTCCGTATTTTAAACTTGAATGGTATAATTGTAGTGTTCTACTAATTCAGATAGCAAAGATCAAAGTCAACATAGAAATATATTTACGTGTGTACTACCACTCACTCCCCTCAAAGTGTGAAAAGGACACACCCGACCTGACCTTGACCTCTCCTCCAACCTGTTTTGTGAAAACAATAAGTGTTTAAAATGTTAGCAATCAAATTTGTGGAATTTTGACTGTATAGGAGTCAGGTGCTCCATAGCCATAGCCATCGTATGTCAACTGCGCCCGTTTTTGTGTTTAAAAAGGCGACTTACTTAACTAGCAAGCACTACCTTTCATGTGGAAATTCCGCAATAGGCTAGGTGTTTCTCTCCCCTCCACTTCGTCTACATGGGCTTGGAAAGAGTGGACGAGATGGACGAGGCCGTGTCTTAGAGGTTAGCGATAATAAAGTAAGGCAGTCGGTAGAGATATCGCTCCACTCCACGAGGTTCATGAGTTGTTCAAGAGGCGCATTCAAGCAGGCACGCACTTCAACGCCTCAACCCCGTGCAGTCGTGGACGTGAAACTCCATCTTCAGCCATCTAGAGTGCAGCCTTCATTACGTGTTTTCACAGGCATTCATGGGGAGCAAAAAAATAACTGCGATCACATTTGTTGATACGCTCTAATGGGGCGTTAGTTTGGTGTGTGTGTGTGTTTGTGTGTGTGATCTGACTAATTTTGATTGGAAAAGACGAGCTACCACAAAAGGAGAAATGAAAACTAATTTAGAGTGGAGCCAAAGGCAGTCTTAAATGGAAAGAGAAGTTAATAAACCATTCTGCTTCCAATGCTGGTGAAAACACACTTCAATTCGCACCGACTGCAGACTTCTTATCAATCAAAATTGTATTCTTTAATGAACAATTTTATCTAACTAGGGAAATTGTTGCCAAAGTGGCAATAAAAAGAGAGGTCGTTCGGTTCTCTCGTCGTGGAACGGATTAAAGCCAGCTCTAAATTTATCCACGGACAAAATGCGGAGGAGAAGGAGGAGGAGGAGGAGGAGTATGAGTGGTCGCGATCCGTGTGACCAAGTGAACTTAGCAACCCAAGTGCCTGAATTAAGCAGTCGAGCCACGGGAAAATTCATTAAATCAGTCCTTAAACACGGAGCGTTCTAATAAAAATGGGTTCTTTTATTTCTTGCTAAGATGTAAAACTGTCAAAAGTGGGTTTGAGGAGTGATTTAATTGCAAAAAAACAGACATAGAAATGGACTATGGGATTCGCTTTGAACGGTACTTTCCCAAGCCTCTACGCTCACATATCACTGTGTAAAAGTCAAACATTTAAAATTTAAGTACTTCCGATTGTCTATAAGTTGAAAAGCAAAATACTTTTGCACCACCAAGCCACAGGATTGCTTCTTCTCCTTCATCATCTATGGTGCGGGCTGTGGAGCATATCCCGTCCACCATGGCGATGGGCTTGGGTTAACCCAAACATCGTAGGAAGATGCAGTGCCTACTTCTCACTGCTCTTATGCTGCATATGAAGGAGTAGGCTTAAAATTCGCTCGCTTTGTTTCTATTTTTAAAGGCAATTTGTAGTTTTCCTGCTGATTCTAAAATGCTCAATCAGGGAGCTCCAAATTCCCACTGGAGCGATGATGAGGCAGTTCCAACGCGTCTGTCTCAAGACAACAATAAATCCCCTTTCATTGTCTGGACATTTTTGGTCTATAAGTAGATATTCCTTTCGTTTTCTACAAGAGCCGGAGTACATAGTTTCGAGGCTGTCTAGACCACGCCCAGTTGCCTAGATAATGTACAAGAAATCCAAGAGACTGTTATCCCTCGCAGGTTTATTAGTTCTTTATCTTTGCTATTTTTAGATACACTTCTATATTCCTATTTACACTTTCCAAAATCATACATCTCTGTCAGTATGGAGCTGAATAAGTTGTGGTATACATTGATTTCGATGTGTAACCTTACTGTGGGAAGATTGGGCATTTTTGCAGTGCATCCCACACAACTGCAAGTAGCATATCATCAACAATTCATCACATAAGCAAGTTTATGCGATTTTCTCTCCTGACACATTGATAACCGTGCCCTTTCTTCTTTGTGAATAGTTAAAATTTGGGATTCCAACACATTTCAAGTATTTAAGTCAAAACAAAGCATTTTTGTAAAAACTCGAAGATGTTTATCCCTAAGCGTGTTATTTGCCAGGTCAAAACTCCACACATTTGTGGAGTTATGGTCATTTGTCACACCGCTTCGGTGACAACGGAAATGAGCTTGTGGATATGCTAGAGGAGGGGCGGGCAAGAGGGGTGGTGGACGGAGAAGAGGGGAGCATTCGGGTAGCCCGTTTCTCCTCTCTCCCCTCTCCTCTGCTTTCTTGACCAGCGCCTTTTAAAACCGTCTCACAGCCGAGTGGCTTTTACGAGGCAGTCTTAAACTTGAATACATAGACACAAACTCCAGACACAATAAAACTCTTCCACTACTGCCTCAAAAGGCTCATTTACGGAAACCTCTAAAACTGGGCAATTTTATGCCTATTATTTTCTTCCTCAACGGAAAAGCTAAAAGACACTCTTCTATTTGTAGTCGGTGCTATCGGGAATTAGTTTTTCAACCTACATATCCGATGGGTGGAACAAGTTGGACTGTACAGGGCTGATACTCTACATAGTTGGATTTACACTGCGGCTAATTGTGCTGGCACGGCTGGGCGACTCGCAGCTCAGTCATGACACGGAGGCTTTTCACATCCTCACCGACCCGATTATGGATCCCTCACGAATATGCATGGCCTTTTCGCTCTTCGTCTTCTACATCCGCCTCATGTATTCCTTTAGTTTCCATATTGCCCTGGGACCGAAGCTCATCATGATTGGCAAGATGGTGAGACGCATCTATTATTCTTGTCATGCTCCTTTTTTAAAGCCTTATATAGCGCAAAATGTCGGCCAGTTCAATCTTTCCGCCTGGTTTCTGATACGTGGTTTGCATTTTATGGGTACCTTATGCAAGCTTTTATCCATCCACGAGTTTAAAATGATAGACTATCCTCAACCACCAGTCCATCACATCCCTCTAGTGCAAAAGTTTGGACACTTGTGGTGAAAAAAATGAGACTGTGTAATTTTTAAAGGCCTCATTGTGAAGCAAGGCAGTGTCTCTGTACCAGGTTGACAGGGAAAACAGGAGTGATGACTTGGTTGGCATTTGTCGCTTGACGAGTTTGTCCAACAAACTACAGCTCATTAGTTGCGACAATGAAAGGGTTTTGCATTACCAAACCAAAATTGTGTAGGAAATTACTCACGGCAATGCTTTCGTTGCTTGAACCTGAGGCCTCCACGGGTCTTGATGGTTGTCTTGGCTAGTAGTGGTAAACGAGTTGGCAAGTGAGCCTCAAGAATGAGAATTTTGAAATGCTGATTGCAGATGAAAGTAAAACTTTAATCCCATGGCATCTACTCCCTGTCTGCATGTACATGTATGGTTATAAGGTCCAAATTCCTAAACCCCAGCGACTGGTTGTTCTTTTCACGGAATATACGCAGTTATCATATCAGCCCGACAGTCAGTAGAAGCATTTCTGTCTCAAAATTTTTATTTGCAATACCATTTTACGATATAAGCATTACGTCCTGCACTACCCAACTCACTGTGGATGGGCAATGCGGTGACTGCTGTGTTTGTTGCTCTAAAGGCGGGCGACTTCGGCTAATTTCAAACACGGCAAACAAAAGTGCGTGACAGTTTATAGGATCGCATATCTGAATGTTCTAAAATTATTTAAGTGAGTGAATTCACGTAAGTGGCAAAAAGTTGTGCACATCAGACCTCCTCGGTGAAGCAACAGAATGCCTCACTACTTCCACTCCAAAGCTCACATTCATAGCTTGGGCGTCTACTGTTCCAGCGGCGCACATCAGCTACACGATCGTCCACTAGCTATCCGTAGGCTCTATATATCTCCCTGATACAGAAAGAATGTTTTGTTGTGTGCATTTAGGTCACTAACGATTTGATCCCATTTATGATCATCTTGACTGTCATCATGGTTGGCTACGCCGTGGCAGCTCAGTCCATAGCTTATCCCAACGGCTTCTACACAAGTGAACAACTCTCAATTAGTAAGTTAAAGTGCCAACCCAACTCCCTCCATTGGTCCATTTCTTTCATAACAAGGCACTTAAGAGCTTGTTATCAAGCGGGACAAGTCCTTGCACATCAAAGCAAGGTCTCTGCTTTCCCCACATCCTGACTCAATTAACCGAAATTAAAGTAAAGCGTTGGCATGCTTTTATCGCTCTCTCAGATGGAACTGTTCAGGGCATGAAGTTCATCGACACCATCTTCTCCATGTACACAACAGCCTACTTTCAAATGTTTGGCGATTTCAGTCTGGACACACTTCAAGGAGAGGGTGGGTAAATGACTTTCTCCTTTAAAAACTAGACTGTTTTTTGTAACTTGCCTTTTGTAAAATTTAAATGACAAACACTCAATTTCAAAGCACTTGCTATTCTTTCGTAGTGAAATACTTATGTTCCTGCCGAGGTCTTTTTGATGCTAGGAGGAGTTTTGTCACGCAAAGTCGTAACTTTCTTACGATTTTCGCTTTACGTGGTTTTCATAATTTTAGTAACGCAAAGATCTTGGGTCATGAATTTAAGATGTTCTGTTACCTTCGAGAAGTAGGTATCAAGTGTATTTATGGTGCCTCACGGCATTATTTACCTAATAACGTGCGAAAATTACAACTGAGTGGATATACTAAGCACATCAGAACAAGGTTAGGGTAATTACAGCTTGAACTGGGATGCTTCCCTAATCTACTCATTCGAAGGCAGTAGGCTACTTCCAGTCATCCTGCACGATGTTCTTCTGCCTTTAGACCGCAACTGCCAAAATGGGATGTGTCCCACGAAGACGTCCAGATGGTTGGTTCCAATCATGCTGGGATTCTACGTTCTACTGACAAACATTCTCATGTTTAACCTCCTCATCGCTATGTTCTCGTAAGCTAGTCTATTACTAACTAAACAAGTCCTTCATGTACACATCCAGCTCTGGCGAGGAATGCGCAATCCTCGCTGGCTTGGTACATGTGTAACGATGTGACTGACTTCAAAGTTTATTATTTCACACTTTTCACAGGCTTTGTAACACACTCACACAGTGTCAAAATGTGAACGGTCCTTCAACTTCTGAGGCTGAGTGAATGTTGTGTTAAGGGCTTCCTCTGAGAATGGTGCAAAGCATTCGTCTTTAAACAAACAAGTATGATGGATAGAGTAGTTTGGTGTTGCGTAAACGACGTCACAATATCGGTAAAGGGGAGGTATGACTGCGTTTCGCACGTTGAATGATAAATGTCTCTTGAAGCGACGTTCACAAAGTGATTGTAAAACGGGTACCAAGAATGAAACTTGACTTATCTCCTCTTCAGCACTATGACATTTAGAAGGAAAAAAGTAAGCAGATTTAAAGTAGAGCTGGTAGGTTTTATACAAAAGCAGGTGAAAGAATTCTTATTAATCCTTCTTATTGCACTTCTAGGGAGTTTTTTTACCTTTTGCTACATTCGGAAGAGGCTCCAAGTCTTTACTGAAGACCAAGTAAGCCATAATTTGGGGACAAAGTGTGCACTGCCGAGGGGCAGAAGGACTGAGGAGCTACTGGCGCTTAGTGCAAGTACAAAGTGCTCGTGAAATCAAAATGAAGGCCTGAAAAATTAATTAAAGTACTATTTAGCATCTCGCTTCTTTTGGGCGTTGTTCTCACCGCTCCCCTCGGTCTCCACCTGGCGTCGGCCGTCACAGCGTAGCCGATGTCGTAGGAGTAGCATCCACAACCCAGCCGTCTTTGCGGTTGAATTTGCACAAATTTCGCAATTTCATTCGGTCTAAACTTTTTTCCTGTTTGAGGACTGGAATGGAGTAGGGAGAGAATATGCTGGCCATCTTGTGTGTCTGTCACTGGTCTTAAGAACGCTTACCTAAAGATGGGGTCAATTAATAAAAGAGAGAAAGTAAAGTAATTTTATTGAGATGAAAATTCCCATCTGTTCCTTTTTTCTATGGCTTTGTCTATCTGGATTCCAATTAGCAAGGAGAGACGCGAGGAGGTATCGCAAGTTCACTTCATTAAAACCCTCGGCCTCGGATAGCGGCAAATTAGGTGTTGATGACTTTCCTGCAGAACATGGAACGAGGGCATTTGCTGAAGGCAGACGTAGTTATCAGATCTTCCGTCTGCATCATGCGCCCTTTTTCCATTGTGTTTAGGTGTAGAGTTTATTAATAAACTTAAGGATAGCTGCCCCTATAAGTATGCATTGTCGATGGTCCGGAGTCTAGGCCGTCCAGCTGAGGCTAAAAGTATTGTCTGACAGACTAAATATCGTTCAAAATGACCATGACTCATAGGGGACCTTTAGGATGACCTTTTCTTAAAAGTACTGGTATATATCCGTCTCGACTTTCCTCTTCAAACTTAGGTAGAAGTGACTGGCTTGAGGCAAATCCTTCATCCGATTACTTGTAGGAAAACGTACGAAGAGATTGAAAGTGCTTCAACCTACTACTGGAACTACCAGCGCTACCAAATGATTGCTGACTACGTAAGACGATCCCCACTGGTCCCTCCTTTGATCATCTTTTGGCATTTCTACGAGGCTTATAAGGCGCTGGGCAATCGTTGTGCGAGCATTCGAAGCACTGAACAAATTGAGAATAATCCTTTCTGTAAGCAAACCCAACACCCTCAATGTCTACTTTAATCCTGACAGTATCCGACAGAATGTCCGCAAAGAGGATAAATTGTTTGTCTGTTCTTAGTTCCCCTTCAAAATCATGTCTACATTAGATGTGACATTGACACGCTACAACACCTCAGAGTGACTATTAGAGCCAAATTTTTACTTTTAACTTAATGTTCACTTTCAGTCAGTTCTCGTTAGCATGCCATGGGGAGATTACTGGGCCGCTGGTTGTAGGGCAAATGAAAGTCGTGTAGCTAAGCTCCCCTTCCCCTTCACCAGTTGAATTCCATCCCAGTTTTCACTCACTGCATTTCTTCCTCAAGGGCTCTTCTTACATCGCATTGGCCAAAAACATCGGTTTTATCAGTAAGACCCTGCATTACACCTATTTGGGAGAAAAAATTGCTGATTGCTGCTTAATTTGGACACCCAAGCTCATTATTTCCATCAATAGCTTGCGTATGTCTCGTGTGCCTCGAATGGTGACTTGGTTCATTCATTCACAAAAATCGGAGGGTTTAGTGCCTCTGTAATATTAACTCTACAACTTTAGCCAGTTCCACTTGGAAAAATTCGCATTTCTTGCCATGGCTGTACCTGTTTCTTTAATCAAAATTATGTTTTTAAGCAAACTGCTTCCATTCAAGTCCCCTACACGATAATCTGCGAGACCCGCTCTAAGCAGAAGCACCTTTTCTACAAAAAACAAATTGTTTCGTCAACTTTTTATTTCCTTATGCAAAATGTTCCTTTTACAATTCAGATGTTTAATAACATACTTGGGATTATTTCGTTTGCATGACCTACGTATCTCAACATCACTTTGCCCTCTTTTTCACTCTCTCTCTCCATCCGGATTGACAAGGTGTGACGTTTAAAGATGTGAAGAAAGAGCGCGAGATGGTGAAGTGGGAACACATGAAAGCGATGGACTACCTACGCGAGCCGTCCACCAAGTCGGGTGGCAAGCGCGGTGGCGTGGAGTCCAGAGCCGTCGTCTTTCGTGGCGTAGGCGCTGGCAGTGGAATGGGCCCAGGACCGGTGATGGATCTCAAGTCTGAAATGACAGCTGTCACTGAAGTGGGTACTCAAAGTTTTCAGCCTAATTAACCCCAATGGGAGGTGCTGGCAGTAAAGTATGGCTGAGTTCATAAAATTCAAGCCTAGATTTTTTTTCTGATCGAATAAGTGACAAAGTGAATCACTATTGAGAGAAGGGAAGCATTTTTTTGTTTTCCACTTATTTTCAGCAGTTAAGTTTGCCACCTACCAAACGCACTATCGCTTCCGGTTTTAAAAATCCCACGTTTCAATTTGCTTATTTATGTGGTACTAACAGAACAACAAAATGTCAGTGAGCTGTCAATTTTAGAAGCTACCCACACAAGCTCAGTCAACTTTTGAATCCAAAATAAATAGGGCGAAAATGCTGCCTGAATTATGGTGCTCATTGCCGCATTCACCATGACAGTCCATCATTCGTTCCCATTTAGACACGAGCTTGCTGTTAACACTTTGCCTCTTGAAATACTCCAATGCTAATATGCTTCATTTAAAGCTTGAATAAATAGCAGAAAATATAGAGAATGATAGTGGGAATTGGGATGAGGCTGAGGATGGGTGAAATCTCCCTAAGGTGCGGTATAAGGACCTCACGTGTAAGATTCGCGGTATCCTGCACGGACTAGGTGATATGCGCTGGGAGCTGGCCCCGTCTTGGGTGAAACTCTCCTCCAACTGAGCAACCAGACCCATCAACTTCTCCAGAAGAGGCCTCCCCACACACCCTCAAGTTGTGTCGCGTCCATTTACCTCAGTTGCAGATGTCTAAGCCTGAGCGACAAAGTGATTGTAAACAAATGCCTCTGCAGTCTGTCGACTTGTGGCAACGAGATGGTGCCTACTCCTGAATGTGTAAGGGTTGGTGGTTTTGGCACAATCGTTGATGTGTTCGTCCATTCGTTCAACGCTTGTTGGAAGACAAAAGTCGGTCACCATGATGAGGAGTGGATTGGTGATGGAGTGTGAGTAGTGCATTTGTCTTCGAGTGTCTTAGCAGTGCGTTGCCTCAGCTGCATGATATTGGGGCACGTCATTCCACTGCTCTCTACTGCGTATCACCAACTGCGGGTGAGTAGTGGAGCATCTGCCACTTTAGATGCGAGTTTGCTCGCAGCGGTCACTGAGGTAGACAACCTCAACTCCATTCCATCAGTTTTTCACCGTCCGAAGTGGCCGAAAAGTGACAGAGTGCAGGCGACCATTTACAGGGATTTGTCAGGTGTCTACAAGACAAACCAAATCACCGCGCTGTGTTGCACCAAAAAATGACGGGAATTTTTTTCCTCATTTAGTAGTGACATCTTCTGGTCCTTCAAAATGTGATTAAAAATTTTAAAGATAAAACCTTCCCTAATTGGTCCACATCTGCAAGCCAAATTCATGATACCTCCACACTCCACTTTCGATGCTTTTGTCTAATTAAATTACCGCACGAATATCAAAAATCCACTTTTCTACGTCTTCATCTCTGACTCAATATCTTTGTGGTCTTTTGAGAAAAGAAAGCCCTTTGCACCCTATTATTAGGATATTTGCGATTTTTTTGTCCTCAGAGGGTTATCCCCTCATAAAGGCCAGTTATTATCACGCCCTACCCCGAAAAAGGTGACCTAGAGGTCCTTATTTGTTCTATACTACGCTCCTTTGTAATGTAGACCAGTAGCAAGTATGTTGTGCTCTAATTACGCACCAAAACCATCAATCTTTGTACCGCATTTTGCCCCTTTCCCTCGTACACATATGCCTGACATGCATCTCCCGTGGGCGTTGGGCCCGCCGCCACACACCACTCCGGCAGAGGTTATAAAAGTCGCCCGCCAACCCTCGATACGACGCGACGCTTGCGCAATCCAGTGTTTTGGTCTTTTTGAAGTGCACAACAATTTGCCTTCACAAGGGAAAATAATTTATTGCGAGGGTTTTATAGGGGAACTGCCGTGAGAAGCAGAACAGTCCAGTGTAATGTATGGATGACTTCACAGGACTAGTCGGAGTGAAAATTCCCGTGTCTCAGATCTGCGAATTTGTGAAGACTGTTTAAATTAACTCCTATTTCAAAGCATTCCCGCATTGTTTGTCCTCCTTCACTTCCACAAATCCCCAAGGAGGCTGGACGGTATGCGAGGAGGTGTTCAATGCGTAATGCCAGAGAATGACCTGCTCACTCCCATGTTTAAGGGTGAAATTGTCAATCAAGTGTAATTACCTTAAAAAAAAGCGCTGGATGCAACCGATTTTGGAATTTTTAAATCACTGAATAGACATTGAATTGCCTTTTGAATGTCTTGTCAGGTGGTAGGCTCACTGTTGACAAGGCGATCACATTCAATCAGAGTGGATGCAAGTAGGCGGTTGTGTGCTCTTGCCGAAAGAATCCTCAATTGGGAGTAGAATTGTGCATTATGAAAACCTACTTGTGTCTCCTAGACGACTTTTATTTTATTGTCACTGAAAAGTGCGATGATGTTTACAAAAAGTGGGACCTTAAAAATGCAAAGAAACGCCTAATAAAATGCCAAAATTAGTTAAGTAACTTGGATAAAGAATGCAAAAAGGAGACCGGCTAAAAGGGCAACAGTGGTGCATTTAAATAACATGAGTACATGCACACAAAAACGACTGATAAAGAGCTCTGCAAAGACTTCCTCTTAACAAAGGCGAATAATTAAAGGGTTCTGAGCTGTTTCAAAGATGAATGAGGAATCCACAAACTAAGGAGGTGTTTCATTGCCTACTGAAGGAGTCACTCACTCTCAGCCAACTTCCAAGAACAATTTTTGCAAATCCTTCTCCGCTTAATGCATTAAAAAGCTGGCATGGCACCTTTAACCAGCGTTGATGTAGCTTTGAACAGACATGCAGAATTTGTCCTAACAGAGTACCCTCTACTTGCAGCAGGCAGCGAGACGTACATTTGGATGCAGGATTAGATGCTTGTTAGTGTCGTGAGACAGCCTTCAAGGCATTCGCCGTCCATAGTGGACATGCTAACTGGCGTCCGCCCAATAAGCAGCCCGGTTAGCACACCTATGTGTTATTTACACCCCAAATTAATGCTGGGATTTCGGACGGAATGGCTGCTTTTGTGCCTTTTTTACAATCAGGGTGTGATTTGGCTCTCAAATTGGGATGGTGAATGTGGAGGTACGTGACGCCTCAGTTGACTTTGAATCAGCACTCTAGACCGGAGGTTGGGCGTTAGCTAGGATTTTTCATAGCCCTGATTCATTATAACCTGACAAGCGGAATTGCTCTAATGTTCGGACAGTCATTTAGTGAAAAAGCTTATTTTTAGAGAGAATAATGCAAACTCACTTTCACCAACCTTTCCATTTACTAAAACGGGAGGGAAAAAGTCGCCCCTATTAAATTTCCCATAATAGTTGGAACAAAAAGGCATCAGTTTGCACAAAGTGTTCTTCATAAAACTCTTTTCATAATGCTGTGATACTGTTTCAACATTTTTGTTGCAACTTTTAACCAGGGTATTGGAATGGAGCTGGAGAAGCGATTCAAAGATCTGGACGCACACTTCCAGCGCTTTAATGAAGTTGACGCTCGTCTCACCGAGGTTACCCAAACTCTGTCCTCACTCGGTGACGTTGTTAGGCAAGTCACGGCGACCCAAGAGGCAGTAAGTTGCATAACATTATGCCATCTGCCAGTGAAGGCGCAAGCCTCGATAACCTTTGCCTTACACTTCGTGGCAGATCATGAAAAAGATCGCTGATTTGCCGACTTGTCAGTGCATTGAACTGGTGGACGAACCGAGATCTGCAGACAGCAAGGACAAGCCCGGTGAATTACCGAAAAGGCGAACAAAACTCGAAATTGCTGTTCAGTCGGCGCTGGAAGCCGCTAAAGACGTTCTCCGACCACCCACACCACCACCTCCACCTCCATTGGCGCCTCCTCCACCAAGGTCAGTCACTTCGTCAGTTTTAAAGTAGCATTAACAAGGAGTTCTTTATTCCTTTCTTCAAGTTTAGTTTTTTTAAAAAGCCTTTCCAACTGCTTTGTTCATCTGTTTTCGAAATAGTAGTAAAACTCCTTCGAAAGGCATTGCGTTTATACTGCACCTTTGTTTTGAAAACGGAGGTGCGCTGACGGAAAATGTGGCATGGAAAAAAAGCTGGCCGCACTTTTCTATAACAAAAGAAGATGTTTATTATATTCTTTGCAGTAAAGTAGTAATTAATTTTTTAGTCGATGAACATTTTGGAAGTATTTTTTCCTTAATGCCCTGTCGAAATGGGGTCTCGCCACCTTAGAAGTGATTCTGAGCACCAAAGATTTCTGTACACCCCTTCAGTCCCAAAAGATTTCCCATGTTCGTATGCCACAAATGTGGATGTGTTTCAAAAGGCGAATTGCAAAAATGAAGGCTTCAGCTATGGTACAGCCTCAGACTGCGGGCAGCAGATTGCAAATTCTTCTACGCTCTTGTTCAGCGAGTAATACCCTTCACATCTACCTTGAGGCATTCTTGTCTTTGTCACAACAGAAAGGCAGGGATTGTAGCTTTAAAGGGAGTTGAATGGGTGGCTAGACTTCCCGTTTGTGCAATTATTGAGGATGGAATAGTCGTGGCAAAACAATAACCTTCCACACATTGAAAGCAAGAGCACAGTTGATAGCCACTGACTAGACCTGGGGCTACTCTGTGCTCCCCATGGCAAACGCGCAGACAAAAACACCCAGATTTGCTAACAATAGACAAACAATAGTCACTTCCGTTGACAAAAAACACTGAGATGGGGAAGAGATTGCAGTGGCGGCCTGCTGAGCGCACCCTCACAAGGCACCTTCTCTACTAACTGAAAATGCGAATTTGCAGGGATCAGGAGATTCCCATAACCGCCGGAGCTCCAGGCTCGGAGGCAGAGTCCAGCGGTACGGAGGAGGGTGGTGGTGACCCTTCTGCGGATCCCGTTCTAATCCCAACCGCGATGGACTCCGGTGCCGGTCGAACACTCCAACGCGACATCGCCGGTCATCGACTGTGGCGATTTGCGCCTTTCAACTTTGAAAAGTATCCCGGCATGCGAATGAATGTGCCACCGGATAAGACCGCCTGGACAGTTAGTTTTCTGCTCCTCACTAGTTTTTGGCATTCGCCATCTTTTACATTTTTTCGTAGGAGTTTCCTTCTTTTATTACTGTTCTGGCTTAGTTGCAAGTCAAAATAGAACGGTTTTCTATTGGTTAATTATTCCCTTTGCTTTCTTCAACAGTTTGGATTAGTTTGTTTGCGTTGAGCAACTCAAAACTGACAAATTCGTTGCTATATCTACAAATAGTTTGCCATTAGTGGTCAGTTGAGAAACAGCAAATAAAGCCAAAATGTGCTTTGCTATCACCATTTTAGTCCCTCGTCGACGAAGCCCCATGTTACTTCGGCACAGTGGAGGGTGATATCTTTTAGCTCCTGCCAAGTGAAATGCTTTCTTTGGAGGAACTTGAAACTGCTACAAGATCGTGATTATCGTAATGTCGTAAATACGGGCGCATGTATAAACTTTGCGGAAGCTGCTTGGGGACCTAGTCTTGTGAAGCAGATCCAAAGTCATAAGATCTCCTTGGAAGGATTGGGTTTCCTGATAGGGATTAGAGGGTTTAATTTTATCTAATTCAAAGACTTTGTTTTATCCTTTGATTCGCCGTCAGCCGCTAAATTATATTGCCAGACTAGCCTTAGAAATATTATTCCCTCCCGTCAGCATGCCCTACGAGGTGGCACCAGTTTTCCCTCATTCATAATTGAAAAGACCACTTTCCTTCAAAGAGAATTTTCTATTTATGCATCGCTTTAATCCTTGCCTAATTTAGACACGATATCCCGATTACTTTGCCTACGACTCATCGGAGGAGACTGTGCTCTATCCAGATGAGACGGCCCACGATGGAGAAAAGTGAGTGTTGCTTTCTATTGCAAATCCACCTTCAGGTATTAATACAATTGCCAAGTGTCAATCTCTCTCTCCTCTCTCCACGCAGCTTCCAACACGGCGTCAGTTTCGGCAGTTCGGCCGTCCTCCGAAGCATTCCCTTCAACACCTACGACTCAAAGAACCACATTCGACGTCAGAGTCTTTTGGGTCGCTATCGACTGGATCCCAACACCGGGGCTCCCCTAAACCCCATGGGACGAACAGGACTTTTGGGGAAGGGCCTTCTTCCTCACTGGGGTCCCAATCACTCAATTGTTATTGTTGTGACTCAATGGAGTCGCAATCCCAAGTCAGGAACCCCTGTGTTGAGAGGCAACAAGGGAGTACTGCAGGTGGTGGCTCTGGAACGCAACAAACGCTTCTGCTTGCCTTGGGTACGTCCATTCCCTTTAGTAATTTGTTTCTATTTACCCATTACACCTTTTTATTCTTTCAAGTGGAATTAGCTTAAAGTAATTGCCGAGTTTTTAATGGTATTTCACTTCTCAATCCCTTTTTTCCATCATCGTCTTCCTTTCTGAAGAGGATCAACACTTCTCTTGCATATTTCGTTGACATTTTATTTTCTATCTATCGAAATGTCTCTCCATTTTACTGACTGTAGTACAAATTCCTTTGTGTGTGTGTGTGTGTGTGTGTGTGTGCGCCTGTAAGTGGGGATGCTGACGATTTACAACACTTCAGATAAGTTGGAGGCAATAATCGCGAATGTTTTCTTCCCTACAACACCTTTGAGAGGAGACTGAAGACGCTTGGATGAGTGTTGATTGATGGGTGTTTTAAATGCATACATTACCCAAACAAGCTTTTATCTGCGATTATTTTTTACAGAATAATTATCACCACAGGATTCGCAATACAGATTTTTGCATGTTTTTAGTAACCAGCCTTATACTTCGAGTCTTACAACTTTACAGATTGGATTAATGACATTATAAAGGCTCCTTTCCATATGGTGGCATTCTTAAGACCAAATTTTCAAAGCTATTAAAAAGTTACACTTGGAGACGAAAGAGCACGGGATACTAAGGCATAACATGCATTGCCGACGCATAGGAGGAAGGAGAACTACTGGGGTGACTCGGAGGCGCTCCAGCTTAGCGAAAGTATTAAGTCGGAGCCTTAAGTACTTTCAAACCTAAAAGTAGGGCTAAATATTTAATTAAAGTACTGCATGGCTCCTCTACCCTTTTGGGCGTCGACTCCAGCGCTGCCATTGGCTAACTTGCGTGTTGACAGTCGCAACGTAGGCGGTGCTGCAGGGGAAAACACCCACTCGCCAGCCACAATGCCACTGATCCTCTTTGACAGTCCTTCTGAAATTAAGGTATCGTTCCTTTTTGACAACTGAAGCGAGTGTATGCTCTCACATATATCCACCGCTATTAGCATGAACACGAAGTAAAGAGCAGTCATCGCAATAAAGACGCGATTTTGCGTCCACTTCTCCCTGTCACCTGATCAACTGGTGGTGTTGTGGAAGAGAAATCACTTTATTTAGGTACTGTAGACAGCTCCCCAACCAAACGAAACCCGGATGTGGGGGGTTTAGCAACGGCGGAAGTCTTTCAACGGCTTCAGCTCTCCAATATCCACGCAACCAAAGTTAGAGCATTGCAAAGTAAACATAAAATAAGGCTTTTTAAGGACCATATTTTACAGGTCTTACATCTCTTCTTATTTTCTTGCCACTTTGCCCATCCATCGTGGCGCCATGAGTGAATTTTGGTGCCTTTTGTGCATGTATTTCCTATCCAGGAAGCCCAAATTCAGCGAAGACTTATTTCTCCCTACAAAATGCATGTATGGAGGCTTTAAAAATGGATCTTCAAAGAGTTTTTCGAGGTGTATTTAATCATCTTCTTGATGGCAAGTCACTACTCCTCACAATTAATCACAAACTTGCAATTAAATTCACATGTCAAAGAGTTTGCCTGTCTGTTTAATTGTCACCGCTTCAAAAGCGTCAAAAAATTCTTATCAACATCGACACATGCGATCTCGAGAGCTTTGCAACTCCAAATGTTAACCCGCGAATCGCAGTTGTCTGCTCTTTCCACCTTTTATGAGGAATTCCAAAGTTGTTGCGATAAACATGCATCAATTTTATCTAAACTAATTTTTTTAAAGTGTGTCATTTATCATTCAGTCAATTGTTCACTGTTGTGAGGCAGCATAGACCGTCAGCTCCTTTGTCAGTTTTCCTCTCCAGCATTAATCATAATTTGGAGCTTTAGACTGTCCCAAATGTGTGAGGAAGATTTTTAGCAGTCAAAAATTAAGGCTTTTTCCCATCGGTTTTTGTGGTTCTTTTCTTTTCTCCAAAAATCCCCAGCAACACGAAGTTAAAGTGGACCCTTTTGAAGGTGCTTTGCTGGATAAAGTTGCTCACTCCTGAGAATGGGTGAGGAATTACAGCATCAATAGCAGGCAGGAACGCTAAGAACGTGAAAGCCACTCAAATGAATTAGCCAGTTGCCCAGACAATTGTGTACATCAAATAATTAATGTACGAATCGCGTCAAATGAAGCTGCCTTCGCTTTTTTGGTTTCCTGCTCAATCTGCAACCTACACGGAGTTGAGGTGGTCTACACATTTCTAAAATTAAGAACTTCCGTTTACCAATTGTGAGGATATTAACGCATCTATTCGCATGAAATGAAACCCCAAACCTGTGTCCCTCACCCTCTGAATATCCATTATCCACGAATGCAGCGATTGGGACGAAGCTTGCATGCCGCAGCACTTGTTGAGCCCTCCTTTTTGTGCTTTAGGCAAAAGAGGGCAATAAATGCTGTTGGGTCAGTTTTTGCATCTCCCGACAGTCCAGCAGTTGGCTTTTGCGAAGCACATCGCATTTCATTGCATCCTTTAGTGCTCTTAGTTCGCAACATATTTAATCAAAAGTTCCCTTAGTAAGTGGAAACAAGCCTAGACGAGGGGAAAATGCCTATCAAGATGAGGTATGAAGGATTCCTAAGGGGCATATGAGAACGATTCGCAGAAATGCTGGGAAAATATCTTTTTACTCAGTAGTAAGTCACTTGGAGTGCACAATGATAAAAAATTATGATTTTCAAAGCCCATAAAAACATCGCTAACTGGAGGTGTTGATTGTTTGTGATTTTTGCGTCATTGCATTGGTTTTGCCCTCTTCAAACGTCTTAGAGGTGTCAGTCAAAAATTAGACAAAAAATTTTAAAAATAGAAAAGTTAACTCCACACCTGCCTAAGTGCCTTAAATTGGCCTCCATGACTTTACGGAAGCAAGCATAATTTATTTGTTAAAATTGCACGTTCTTTTCATTTCCCATCGCCCTTGGCAGCTTGCAAATTCAATTTTCCTCAGCCTTAGAAGAAGATGTTTGTGGCCTTGTAATTAGGTAACCTTACAAATTTTAGGTTCAATTTCTGCTATGCCTTTTCCTCAACCACCTTCAGAGCCCATTTTTGCTACAACTAGTTTGTTGTTCCAAATATTCGGTTATTTTAATGAGAAATTAGGAGTCAGTGGCTTTGTGAGCTTTTTTGTATAAAACCTCGATGTGATGTGCATGATTTAGTTCTTTACTGACCACGAAAGTCGCTGTGACTACGATGAGTGCGTACCGACACTGGTTCGTGCCTATTTCGCTCAACGCGCTCGTGCCGTGTGCTCCGAGAAGCGTGCTGATCGACTGCTGAGGCGGCTTGACAAGGCTGATGTTACTCAGGTAATTTAAGTAGCCATAATTTTAACCATTACGAGGATAATGAGAATAAAACCTTGTTTATTGGCACTCTTTTTTTCAGATATTTAAGGGCTACCTTGATGATCAGCTGAATGCCGATGGTGGATGGCTGGAAACCGTGGTCCTCAACTACCATGAAGGTGAAGGAAAGGGAGCTCAATTCACTGACGATATTCTAAAGGTGAAGTCAACATCTTCGTCAACATTAGTGAACCATAATTTACCATTCCTTCTGTTTAGTTAGTCAGTGAGTTAGAGTTAGAGTCGAATGGTTGGGAAGATTTACGTGCTCATTAATTAGTTAAACAAATAAACGCACCCACGTAACGCTTTCGAAGCAGCCAGTATTTCCATTTCTTAATCGGATGCATTTCCTTACAGAGTGTAGTGACCTCTGCAGCTGAGGCCTGTGAACTAATTAGGATGTCTAATTTTGAAGAGAAATTGTCATTTTAGATTTGGAGTCGCCAAAGCTTACCGTTTACGTCACTTAGGGATTTCTTATTTAATTTTGAAATTTTTCATTACCCAGCGCGTAGCATTCTCATTTCCATTACTTTACTTCAAGGAACGCAGTAGAAATCGCCCACATACCTTTTTTATTCGTAGATTTAATTGATTTGACATAATACTGGTCATAGTCCAGATCCAACAGAATAAAGCCAAAGAATGCGCAGTTAAAATGTGATTGGAGGGATTATCAAGAGCAAATGCTATTGGTTAGCAAACAAATACTGAAAAGTCGAAGTTCTCCAATGCGTTTTTAGGTGTTATGAAATCACAACTCCAAATATTATCAAACCTCCCAAATGTCCTTTTTTTGTTTTCATATGCTACAGGCGCATTTGTTGTGGGTGGAACTCCTCTCTTCAGGACTCGCCACTGTTCGTGACTTTGTAATCGTAAACCCTCGAAGTTGGGTCGCATATCGGTGCATAGCAGTCTAAACACTACCGGGTTCTTAGGCCATAAATAAGTATTTCCCTACGGGTAACGCTAACCCGGTTATATCGCATTTTTGGCATTGAACTTTGGAATTTGGTGCTAAAGGGTAATATGTTTCTAACTTTGTGCAAAATGCCGAGCTACTTCCAATGGCAGTTCAACTCTGATTAACTTCAGCTATATTCGGTCAGTTTCGTGAATAAAGAAAACGAGGGACTTCACTCTAGGGAAGTAAGTTTGGAACCCCACTTCCACCTTTTTGAACCTTGGATTTTCAAGACGAAATGGTAAATTTGGTAAAGGTATGTTTTTTAAGCAGTGTAGTGTACCGGCCTCTAAGGTTGCTTCTTCTCTCAATCTCAAGGTCTTCACCGAATCAATTGCGGATGAGCGAGTTAAGTGGATTGAGGTGGCACACAATAGCAATCTGCGGACCAGCCATAATTACATTCTCAAGAGCGTCGCTGAGATAAAGGGTGCCTTCTATTAGCAGAAGCCCATCCCAACACTCCTCCCCACTCCCCACTGCCTTCCTTGTCAATCCCTCAAGCACGGGATGTTTTGCTCAACCCGCAATCGTGATAACTACTTTCTCCCCCCTCCCCATTTTGCCTCTCCACAATCAATCTTGACATCTCCTCTGTTGCTGTAACACGGAGCACACTCCTACTCTCTCCTTTCGTGACCCACCTGGCCTCGCCCTGACCCAACCCGTCACAATGTGCCCCCTCTTAGAAAAAATCCAAGCTTTCCCACTGCCTGTATGAACGCGGGTGCGTGTGAGCCTATCAGTCCCACTTCCGACGTCCCTGTTTGTGCCTATGTTTTCTGTTGGTCTACATGCCTCTATTCTCATGTACGCCTGGATTTTGCATTCCTTTAAAATATAATAACGAAATTTTACTTTTTGCTACGCATTCAATGAAAGGGCTAGTAGTCTTTTAATCGAATTCACCAACTTTTCTTTTGCCTTTAGTTTAAAGAAATGAATTAGGATCTTGGAATTCTTCCCATAGTACACCCTTGATTCTTGTTTTTTTGTCGGTCCTACTACCAAATATACATTTTGTCACTTGAGCGTCCATTTATCTTGTCTGCTGCTTTGGCTTTACGAACCAGATGCGAGTTTTAATACATCCACGTAATTCCGACCTTTCGTTGTAGGTACATCTCATCCATTTTTAATGAGGCCTTATGCAATCATTTCATTTAACTGCTGCTGCTTGCAAATCCTAAAGTTATAAGTAATTTTGCGTGGAAGACATCGCTGTTATTTGCCCGCGAAAGCGTACGAATTACTTTCTTCATCAAACCATCGAGTTTTTGTTCTTTTTTCACTTCTCAATCGCTGGAATTTGTACCTTAGTCGGCGCCACGCCCAACCCTCCCAGAGGACCTGGAGCGCAGGGCACAGAGCATGTTGAATTAAGCCCATTGCAGTCCAATGCAGAACCCAAGTTGGATTCTATTAAGACCATAACTTGTTCCATAAGTGAGGCCAATTTTAATATACTTAATGCGACTTGGAGCTGTGCTTAATGGCCGCGCCAGCTCAGAGGCTTTAATGTGATTTACTTACTGTGCTACAGACATATCACGTAGACTAACATGATCGCTATTAGTCTATCAATCGTAGCCCAACTTTGCAAACCAGGCAAGAAAACACCCAAATTTCACCGATTGCGAAGGCAGTGTCGCTCAATCACAATCGCAATCCCCCATTTTGAGCCCAGCCTGCCCAGCCTATCAGTGAATACAATGGCTGCGATTTTAAACTCTAACAACCCAAAGGTGATCAGACCCAAGAGCCCCTAAACTACCTTGGCTAAGCAGCTTCAGTGCAGTCGTCTTTGTATTCAAGCGCAATGTTAAGGCAAACACCCTCAGAATGAGCCAGAATACACCTCGTCAAAGCGTCAGCCTCAGATCGAGCAGGAGGAGCCCCTTTTAGCGTAATTTGTATATTTTATCATCGTATTCGTTGGTGGTGGTGGTGGTGGTGGTAGTGGTGTTAGTTTGTGGTAATGGTGTGGCAATTTTTACACAAAGACGGTATTAGACCCCTTCCTCCTCACTCCTCCTTTTCATCTTCAACTATCCAACAGATCGACCGTCTGAAAACATCTGTTCCTGCTCTTGTTTTGCTCTTCCAAATCATCTTTTGGGTTTTGATAAAAAAGTAGTAGCTGAGTGGCACGATTTGGCAGCCCAGTAACATCCGAGAAAGTGCGCTGGATTATTATCATGGAAAGGGGGGTGGTGAAATGGGATTCAGGTGAGGATGGAGTGAAAAGTCGTGGTCGTCCTTTCATCAAACACCACCACCACTTCCTTCCACTCCAGCTCTTTCATCATCATACAAAAATCGGAGGGGACGTACAGACTGTGGTAAATGGGCCAATGAGGGGGACCAAACGAGGAGGTGGGAGAAGGGTGGAGAGGCAACCTGATTGTTGGGGGAGGAAGGAAGGGGTGGGGTTTCTTTAATGTCAGCATTAGATCGCCCTAATGAGACCTGTCGGCGGCGTGCTCGTCTGTGAAGTGGGAGAGTTGTTGGCGGTGGAGAGGGTGGCGGAAGAGGAGATCTTGGCCGCAGCCACTGCCGCCGTCATGGGGGTAGCTGTGGAAGTTGGCGGAAGGGTGGTGACAAGAAGGTGGGAGTCTATGCCATTGGTCACCACTGGCGGGGTCGCGTTTACCGTCACAGTGGCAGCCGGAGGTGGATGAGGAGGGGGTAACTCACCGCCCCCACCTCCACCACATGAGGAAAGGGGAGCTTCGGTGACTAGATCGGAGCTGTTATCCACCAGCACTGTTCCCTGCGCTGGTGGATCGACGATGTTTCGGCGCTCACCATGCAGCCAATACGTTTCCATCTTGCCCTTACCCTTGGCAAAAAAGGGGTGCAACAAATTCTTTTGGTTACTGGCCTTTCACTCCTAACATTCAAATTGCCAACTAATTCCCACTGCTCAAATGCCTATTGGATTGACGTCAGGGGTAGACCAGGGCTTTCAATTTTACACCTATGAAAAGGTGTCACTGTGGCAGCAGTAAGTGGTGTGGCTGCTTTACCCTATGCTAAGGACTAGTTCAGACACCATTAATCGGAACAGCAGGAGGCAGTGGTAGTTCTCACACGGAGTAACCCATGTCGATGACGTGCTATGCGAACCAAATTGCAAGCCCCATGAAGAGCAACTTTCAAAAACTGTACATAGCTAACAATCCTTTCAATGTTTTTTTTGCGCTTAAAATCACCAAACTCTCCCTTCAATAGGCCAAAGTAGACTTACTTTCATCTCTACGAGTCCGCGTTTCGACATAATGAAGGTGCCAAAAGTACGCAAAATGGACATGGTTGTACGGCTGATGTGGATGCGCTTGGCTAAACGAAACAAAGAAGGGGAAAGCGGTGAGATAAGAAAAGGTGGCGGCATTAGACAGAGGGGATGAAGGGTACTCACGTTCGCCATTGCTCTCCATGCGCGAGGAGGTGTTGACAGTGTCACCAAAGAGGCAGTACCGCGGCATCTTCACTCCTACTACACCCGCACAGACAGGACCTAAAGGGTGGCGTAGGGACGAACAAAGACAACGATTTAGTCGCCATGATATGTACAGCAGAACAACGTCTGCCCTGAATGCATATCCGGTATCTCAACGACTGATCTCCACGCTTATACCGCTTGTACCGACTACGCTAATACTCTTCCAGTCAACCTCATACAAAACAAGCACTTTTAGGGTTGCGTACTATACAAAGGCTTCAGGAACTACCTTCAGTTGGAGCAAACAGCTTTACCTGAGGTTTAATCGCATCTCCCCTTCCTCAAAACTCGGGTAACTGTGACCAGTAGCTAACATCTTAGTACAGCGAAAGAAGCTAGAGTAAAACAGTGCCGTCACCCTATGTCAAAGACCTCAAGAGAACAATAATCAATTTAATTGTCGTTTTACCACCCATGCTTCCCTCATGATGCTTAATCCACCGGCATCCCAGCACTTCCGACTCTACACCCACAAAGAGCGGAACGCTTCAAAAAGCGGCAGATTAGTTCTCAGGGTGTCTGATTTATCAATAAGATAGTAGGTTGGTGAACGGGGCTGGAAGAAACTGCTAAAATGTTTAATACCACTTCATCAAAACATCCTGAATTGGCACAATGCAATGCACCCATCCTTTCCAATGCACTGTTTCCTGAGAAATGGTTGTCAATATTTTTCCCTGTGGCATGAATTGGTCCACCTTTGCTTGGTAAAATCATATCCGATGCCTACAAGGTTGGGACACTGTCCAATATTCACGAACCATCCCCCGCCTGCTATGTCATTGGCCTTACATAGTTTCCCAATAATTGGAGCCTTCACATGTAGTAAGTATACCCAAAGGAGCGAAAGGGTGTGTAATAAGGTATAGAAGGCAAATATTGAACTTTTCTGATTGAAACCGAATCTAAAGAAAAATGCAACAGGATGGAGGAGAGTCATGTCTGCTTAAATGCGACTCAGAGTCACAAGAACATAACAAACTAATCGAGACAGCAAGGCGTACGAAAAGCACTCGTTGCAGTAAAACCATGCAAATTCCAACTTCGTGTGTTTATGCACAGGTCTTTTCTGTCTTCCACAACCTGGGCCCCAAAGTGCTTCCACGAAGCTTTACCGCTGCTTATAGTCGCCTATCTTCAAGAGTTGCATCCCTCATGCCACCTGCGACATTTCTAGCGTGAATTGATGACTTTTCGCGCTGTTGTCCGATGACTGGATTCACATATATGGTCGAGCGTGATCAATACAGCCATGCGAGTTGGATGTGCTCTCGCTCCTAGCCGCAGATCGAGACGCTGTGCAATATGGGTGACTTCAGCATGGCCAGATGTCGAAAGGTACAGACATTAGCCACCTGCACATAAACGATCGGTATACGACGTATAGGGTGCCAAGGTTCTGGGTATTCCGCTTCCTAAAAGTGTCCGTTTTGTGATCTAGCCGGCCCTAACTTCATTAAACATGGTGTTGGTGATGCTTTCTTCCAAAGCTGGTCGCTTACCTGTCTAACTGCACAAACAGCCGTGTGTATGCTTAAGTTGGTGGAACCAAGATGGTGCTGCTAAATCAAGTAATGCCACAAGTGACGTTATTTGAGGAGATATAAAGGCCCCCAAAATTATGAGACTGTAGAGATGGCTCCGTCGGTCGGTTTTTGGAAAATACCACAGCCCTAATTTTCTTGATGTGGACCTGGGAGGAGCACAACCTGGAATAAACAAATAAAGACCACCCCAAAAATATTTCTGACAATGTTTCAGGCCTAAAAACAACCCAGACGAGGAGTTTGGAAGCGACCAGTAAATAATGAAGCAGGGAGAGGTTTCTGGACGTTACTTCATGTTGTCGGCTGGGAGCACTAATGGGAAAATTCCCATACGAAAATCCGACTGGAACAGAACAATGGTCTAGTCTTACGTCGAGCTTCATAATTGAGTCCCAGCAATGGAGTTGTGCAAGTGAATGTGAAAGGATAAAAGGAGTGACTTCTCGAGTAAATTCGAATCCGGAGTTTCATTAAGACCAAAATGCGTGCTTCATAAATCCAGGAATGATGGTGGAGTGACGCATACGCACCGGAGTGGATGCCAATACGAAGTTTGAGCTCCCTGTCGGGCCGATGGGGAATGATGAAGGTGGACATGGACTTGAGGAACTCGATAGCCATGCGGGCCACCTCCTTGGCGTGCTGATTGCCGTTACGCTGAGGCAGGCCTGAAGCAACCATATAGGCGTCTCCAATCGTCTCCACCTTATACACGTCAAAGCGCACGATGATGGAGTCGAAGAGGGTGTACAGCTGATTCAACAGCTCTACCACCTACACACACACACATAGAGAGAAGAGGAATGGAGGACTATAATCCCATTTCCTAAATGTTAATTCGCAAGGAAAGTCAAGTTGTATTTCACTTTCATTACAGCATGTTCAGCTTGGTTACAAAAAGTTGGGGTAGCTTGTATTGACCTCAAGCATAAGTACATGGTGGAAATATTCTACAAATGAGGACACACCACTCCTAAGTCATAGTTGTTAGCTGCTGTGAAGGCACACGACTACAGAAAGCAACTCCTCGATAAAGTGTAAAGGCAAACTTCTAACGATTTAGTTGTTAGGTGAGGTATCTGAGTTCTTTATGTATCAAGCTTAATAGGAGATATCATATTGTCGAGCATGTACGCATCATTTCTTATTCATCAGTGAAACAGTAAAGACGGAGACGAGAGTGCATCATGAAACTGTGAGTATGCTACTATTTTTTTTAGCTAAAATCCCCATCATTGAACAACTGCATTGGTTATTCCTATACGTATGCAGCCGGGATGACGTTTCGCATCACCTTTGAACATTGGAGGTACCAACTCAAAGGACCAGCCAGCAGAGGTTGGCAGGACGAAGAAGTGGATGATAAGGAATGATGGATTTGTGCGACAATTGGTGACCTGTGGTAATAAACCGAAGGCCTCTGTGCTGATAATGCATGCAAATGTGGAAAGGGTGAAAGAAAAGTCAGACCTTTCCCATGGCCATTTCACATCAACATAAACATATTCTCTTTTGAGTTTGTCGACATCAAATTGGTAGCGAATCATGAAGCGGTCTCAAAAAAGCAAATTATAGGCGTTGTATTTTGAATAATCGTGTTTTATAAGTCGAAACAGCATATTTCATGCATGACAATCCAATACAATTAAGTGATTAAAGGAATTATTTGCCAGGAAACAACAACACCTTCCAGGTGAGGATGATGAATGGAAATTGAATGTTTCAATACTCACTAAAGCCTCAGTAACCTCAAGAGTGCCTTGTAACACTCTCAATACTTAACCACGATAAGATCACACTGTTACGGCAATGCTTTGGAGTTACAAAGCATTGAGGAGCTGGCAAACTTATACACCCGTGGTATGTGTCTGCATTGCTTATCAATTTTAAACTACGTATCCAGAGCACAGAAATGTCGAAGTAAACCAACTACATTAACGAAGGCAAAGTTCACGAGCAGGGAAATATCCGTTTCGAAGGTGTTTAGGATCCGCAAATGCGCTGATCAAGCATGCTGTGTGTGAAGCGGTTAGAGTACTAAAGACGAACCTGGATGGCAGTTGAATCGGCCGAGAGAGAGGTGAACTCGACAATATCGCTGAAGTAAATCGTGACGGACTCGAAGCTCTCCGCTTCGACCGATTGCTTTCGAATCAGCTGGCTGGCCACTGACCTGTAGGGGAGGACAGCGGAATAATCAGTCCACACCACTTTAAATTTAGCAATTTAAATCCACAATGGCAATAGGGTTTGAGAAAATAGCCCAGAAATTAGTACTCGCCACTTGAAGAAATTGTAATTCATCCAAATACTGAAAGCCATGCCCTTCAAACACGCCAGTCACGCTTGAAATACGAAACGATGAACAGCATCAAGAAAGCCAACACAGCATGCTTGCGATTTACTACATCCCTACTTTCTCATCTAAAATTGCTCCGTAAAAATAACCTCACATCATAGCAGAACCTCTTGACGAGTGGTTTGTTTATAATTTTGTGAAAGTAACCCCATTTGATGGTGGTCGAAGTAGGTGCATAATTCCAGAAATTGACGATGAAATCCCAACGAATCGACCAGAAATTAGCTGATTCCTTTGGACAAATGCCTCTTTGAGAAAATAAATTTTACGACTCTCCCAGAATTGTTTCATTACATCCAAATTAACCCCGATTGCCTTCTGGTCATGAACGTTTGCAAGATGTATTGCCCTTAAAGCGGCTACAAATCACACAACCCAACATAGAGATTGACCAAGGTAAAACCGACCCATGCATTAAGTAGCCATTGCAATACTCTCACTAATCTGTGTCACTCCTTGTTTTGGTTTAAAAAACAATTAAGGTTGCGTGGCAGTACTTCCGCTGGGCGGTACAGTCTTCGGGCCATGTTTGCTCCAGTGTTATAACTTTTTTTGCCTTAAGGAATGACTCAGGGTGTTCATTTGGTACAGTGACGAGCTAACCCCATCCTAAAGAACTACCTTTATAATTCCTGTTGCTAAACGCCAAACCTTAACGTAAGAGAGAAGGTGGTTATGTACCGCGCATGGAAGAATTAGTAAAGACCCCCAACAGAAGGGAATGCGGGAATGCTGTTCACGATTGAAGCTGCACTAGCCATGAATCATTTGGGAAAATCTGTTATGGTCCTATCTGCCGTGCTTGCATAAGGGAATCAAGCTAACGCGCGATACCTCCCCTCCACTGTCCTCCTGACCGGCTAGAAGCCAGATAGGTGGATAGATATGGCTGGGCAGCACGGAAATGATAACAAAGTGGTAAGGAGAAAAAGTGGATGCGAAACCTTATCCTCACAAAAACAATTGAAACCCCGTCGGTTATTAAATAACTCTGTCGTTAGGCCCGAGTGAGCCCTACCAGGGACGGACATTTCGGCCTCCCCCAACACATTTCCCAAATGGCACCAAACTCCAGATCCAGTGCAAATGGCGTTGCAATCACAAATGGCCTCGGTTGAGGAGCGCCAGGAATGACGTCTGTTTACTTTCATCGGATGGAATGACCTTTAAGGCATGCTAGTACCCCCCCCCCGCCCTTCTGTACGTTAATGACACCTATTTCAAAATACCAGCGATCAAATGGTTTTGTAAAGATACACTTGACCAACCAAAAGAGGTAGGTACTTCAATACACTCTAGCAAATTTCCAAGAAATGTAATAGAGATTTAGTACGGGATTAATACTTTGGCCAAAATCCCAGTATTTAAAATTCGGGCACGCGACTGGAGGCAGATAATAAGATGGTAAAGTTCACTGTCACACCATTACTTGAAGATTTTAAAACACTTTAGTAACTTTATTGTTAGCCGCTAGTACTTGGTGACCACAAATCCGTGTGTTCAAACTCACTTTGGAAGAATGGAGTAGAGGAGTTCCTCCACTTTCCTCTTCTCAACGAGGTACTGGTCGGTGCGTTCGGCTACAAGGTCTTCCAAGTTGTTTGCGTACTGCTCCATACGCGAAAGCAGATTGTCCAACAAATTATCCGTATCCCCGCTCCTAGTTGGGGGCAGCCGGAGGAGCAGTAGTGGAAAAAGACACTTCTTGAAATGATGTGAATATGGAAATCTCACAATGTGGGTGTACACGGAAGGAGACTTAAAAAGCAATGATTTTACTCAATCAACGGGACAATTTGGCACCTCTCTAGTTCTCTCATACCTCAAAAACCGGGTTTCTCTGTTTGGAGCTGCAACGAAAACACAACGGCAGCCTCTCTTCCATGCTGCGGGGATTACATGTATAACTCTAGACATTCAAATTGGAATCACAAGAGCAAGATGGTTAAGCTTTTCGCCAGCTAAAACAGGAAATCCAAATAGTCTTCCAAGGCCTATTGATAGAACTAAGAAAAGACTGCTTGTTTTACTACATGATCACCTCGACTAATTAATTCTTTGAAAACTAGGGGAAATATCCACCAGCAATCCTCTTTTGAAATCTTGTACCCAGGAGGATCCTCACGATGTTATTGCATGGAAATTTAAAGTTGGTTCAGCAAAAATGATTGATAATTCTTTGATGCAGAAACAGACACCTAAGTCCATCAAGTAAATTCATGAGCCTGTTTGATAATCAAAAGCAAATGGTTTCAGAAGGCTTAAGATACTCCATTCCAGGACAAGAACAACTATCACAGACCATGAATTTTTTTCTCAAAGAAGCCAATGCTTGATAGTTTTACCCCTGCGCCCCTTCCCCAGAAGCAGTGAATTTGACCCTCATCATCTCAAAATGAACTATTTCGTGCATGCTAGTGCCAGAAGCGGGTGAGATTCATCACCTGGAAAAAAAGTACTCCAAAGAAATACGACATTACCCCTCTCCCCCACTCCATTCTACAACTTTCTCACCTAAGCCTTGCGTGTCCTCCGGGAGTACGAGCAGGACGTTCGTCCGGACATTTATTAAGAACAGGATGCTCTCGCACACCCTGGAGCTGTACTTTATAGTAAAAAAGCAAGAACACACAAATGTTGTGGTAATTTGAATAAATTTTGGTATGACAGCAAAAAAAATAAAGGGGATGGTTCTGCACTTTGGCGACTTTAAGAGAATCACAGTCCGTAAGGCAGGCTTAGTGAAGATGAAACTTGGCCAATGGCAAAATTTATCAACTGAGAGCCCAACCCTGGAGAGATCACACTACAGGCTTTTGCTGGCTAGGCGAATGTGAGGTTTCTTCCGACCCCTAAAGTACTCAAAGTGTAGTTCAAAATGAGGAAAGACTGAATCATCAAATCTAGGCATGGAGATTTTGACAGTAGAGACATACACTTCCAAACACCGGCCGACTGCCCAATGTCCACCGCATGTTACCTCCTTAGCGCTCTGGGCATTGCAGAAAAGGATTAACGACCAAATTAGTAAATTTTTACATGGATAACTTGGTTAGATGAGCTTATCTTCCTGTTTGGTGCTACAGTAAGCTCTCAAGGATCTGGCTTTCTGCCACCGGAGTTGCAAGTTATCTCTATGGCAGAAACCGTCTTCGTGGGTATTCAAACAAAGTACACCCATAACAGCAGCGGCTAAAGCGCCATTGCTGCAAAAGATGTGTTAGTAAGTTTACATGAAACCTTAATTGGTATGAGAATTCCTCAAAGACTGAAAACTCCGATTTTGTTAGTCACTCTTTCTATGCCAACAATTTGGTCACTTGGAGGAGTGCGCATTCAATAAGACCCATCTTTGGCTGTTAGTCCGCTTACCTGCTTTCAAATTCCCGCCTACTCATGGTTGTCTAGGATATTGCATTTTAGCAATCATCTGTGCTACAGCATAATTTTGGCACTCAGTGACGTTCGCCCCATTGAGAGAAGACAACAGCTTGGTACCACTGACGTCCTTACCGTAATTTTAATAATCGCACCACCGAAGTCGGTCTCACTGCCAGTGAAGCATTCGTCCGCACTTTGCTTCTACGGTACTTGACCGCATAGTTCCAACATTTACTTTAGTCTGCCACGGAGTATCTACGCTTTTCAATTATCCATATTCCTCCGCACATCTACCAGCACTTAGTCAAGAGGTTACAGTGCTAAGGAAAATCGACCAATTTGCGCGTGCTAAACCGGGGCCGCTCATCCACAACTCCAAAAATGTCCAAAGAATGAAGGAGAAAGAGGGGAAGAGGACAAGCTTTCAAAACGGAACCTCTGAACTAACCCTTAAAATGAATGCCTTTGGTGCAATCAACCAAACTCTAAAGTATTCAGCACTATATGTTAGAGGAATCAGAGAAAGAAGTACGACTGACTCATTGAATTTGCGCATGGACAGCTTGATGGTGTTAAAGTCGGGTCGAAGCGAGGGCTCCTCGGCCCAGGCGCTCTTGATCAAGCCCACAAGGTCCGCAGTGCAGCCACCCTCCTCCGACACCTCCAACAGTGGTCGAAACGGCGGACTGGATTTCACTCGTTCTATGATAATCTACAATGGTGAGGGTGAAGAGGTTACTTACCCACCAGATCATCAAAACCCTGTAGCTATGTGATTAAGATAACAGGAAGCCATACAGTCTCCTTTAGAACCTTTAGGGACGGAATCAAGGGAAAAACCTTATTTTGCGTGTGGATACCTTGAGGATAGAGAAACACCCTCCTCTCCTCCGTTCTTATTACTAGTTTTCAACAACCAACCTAGAGTAAGGTAAGCAATAGATGCACAAATCCCCACGGATAAAGCTGTTTTGAAGATGCTATCTTTCATTTATGAAACCAAAAATCAAATAAGCGATTATACAGAAACGGATCCCAAATGTCAAATAAACAAAGAGCCGATTAATTAAGGATTTCGCTGACACCAAACCGGTGGGGCATTTGCGCTAGAAAACATTTAAGGCTACCAATTTACTGATTTAAACAATGTTCCTCGGGTTGCAAAAGGAGTGAGTGACCGGTTAAATTTATATGGATGACGACCCGCGAACTGAGTATTATCATACGACTAGTGACACCATCAAAGTTGCAAGATTTTTGGGATACCATCTCTACCCTTCCATTATTTACTGAGTAACTTGATCGCACTGACAAGTGGAATAACACTGCAACAGTCAGCAAGTTAATTTCACGCATTAGTGACTTTTCTCCTCCTGGAATGGAGCGCGACCTGTGTCAAACAGAGATGCCCTCAAGCTTGAACACTTAAAGAAATCGGACATTTCATACTTGGTTACTTGAATCTACTACTTTTCCCACAGTCTACAGGAGGTGTCAGCTCTGTGGTCTAGCACCTATTCACGACGTTGGCCAATTTGATTGCCTAGGAAATGCAAGTACTTCCACCTCCGTCAGTTCTTAGCCTTCTATAATTCCGTAAATGCGCAATTGCGGAACTAAACGCGCATTTCAATACCAACGCTCCAGCGCCTCAAATTCCAGACTTCAATAATGCCTTAATAGGTGAGTCGCTGAACTTTTGCATGAAAAAACTAATTTTAGGGACATGCTCATTGAAAACAACGTTGGAAAACTTATAATCTATAAAAAATCTCTCAGAGGTCAAAGCAAAAGGGGTGATTAATTAAAACGCATTAATTCGCAAATTGATGTCCCGATGTTAAAGAAGTACTCACTCCCTAACTTATAATTGGCTAAACAATCGGCTAATTAGCAATTAGTGACTTAAAGATTCCTTTTTAGGACTCCTTTAGCCACAATTGAACAAAGTGAGGGAAGTGAGAAAGAATTGCGTGGAGAAAAAGTAAGGCACGACCTCGGGATCGGAGATGTCGGGCCGGTAGAAGGCACCTTTGCGGTAAATAATCTCTTGTGAGACTATTGCGAAGCTGTAGATGTCACCTTTGTAGGTACCTCGAAGCTCACCGTAGTTGGGATACTGTCGTAGCAACTCCGGTGCTGTCCACAATTGATCTGTGACAGTAAAGAACAAGACCTTAAGCGTCACTATTCTACGGTCAATCCCCCCAGCATTTCGCGCTAATTGCTTCTTTTGGCTAACTAATCCGTACCGGAGGGAAAAAGTCTATAACTGGCAATTAATTTGGATTGATCAGTACGTTTTCATCTAAAAAAGTGCCTTATTTCCGTTTATCAAACATCCAACATGATTAACTCTCCTTGAAGTAGCCTAGGCGGTCAACAAGAAACAAATTGAGAAAACGGATTCAAGCGAGTGGATTCCTTTGATTAGTCAAACGCGTCGGAGCCTGTGAAAATATTTGCCGAAGCAACGGAAGCATTTAGAAGGTCCTACTTTTGATACAAAAAAAGACATGATCAGCGGTGCTTTTTGAGCTGGAACCAAGCGGAACAATCGCTCTGATAGGCAAAAGACCGTAGTGACAGTGGAGATGATATTTCGTTTATGTTTAAGTACCCTGGAACGCTCAGAAACAATCACCAACATTCTCCCCGGGACCTCCCCGTCCCTTAAAAAGGGACAAAGATAAAGTTACAAATTACTACACAAGCTACTTTTGCCCATCGCTCAAGTCTTGCTATTAACAGTTTCGGGGTCAACATGGACTTGAAGTTCGGGTGACAAAATTTTAAGAGTAATAGAGTCGGGAAAAGGCACGTTTTACACAGAAGGCGTCATCTTTATGCATTACGCGTCACAAACCATGGTTCCCCTAAAACTGGTGTTTTGTCGAAAGTCAGTTTTGTATTGAGGTGGGATTTTAACAATACTCAAGGGCCAATGAGGATACTTAATGATAAAAAATACTTTAGATGATAAAGCTGACGCCTTTAAAAAACGATTTGAGTGACAATGTCAGGCAGTTTCTTACGATGATCTTCTAGCGCTGGCGAGGCTTGTAATTCAGTACGCTATGAAAGTTAAAAAAACATCACAAAATCCTGATTTTCAGTGAGCGGAGAAAAGATTTACTGGAGTTTGAAGACTGACGCACTTCGGTAGTAGGTGGTCAAGTCCTTAGGCGGAGGAGGTGGCCCTCTTAGAAGGTGCAAATCGAAATCAGTGATTTTGAGGGAAAAGCGGGAATCCACCATGCAGTTGGAGCTCTTCAGCTTGCCGTGAGGACCCAGGTTGTGGTGGAGGTAGATCATACCCTGTGGGGATTGCATGCATCAACAACGAGAGCGATGACAAGGCAACCCTTTGCTGACTTGGCACCTACCCGACAGATATCCTGCATGAGAGAGAACTTAAACATCCAGTCCAGCTTGATCTGTTCATCCTCCAGAACGTCTTTGAGACTGCCCTTGGGACAGTACTCGTAGACGAGACAGAGATGCTGTGGTTCAATGCAAGCGCCTACGAAGTGACAGATATGGTCGTAGTTCAGATCCTTTACCTAAAATTCCCACAAAAGCACATTCAGGTGACGCTTGAACTATCACTTACACCATTCACGCCTCTAGTCAGCACATTCATTGCTAGCGTCATATATGTGTGACGCCCCAATTTTCTTATCCAAGCATGACCACTACACTTATGCAAGGATTTAGCCAAAACAAGACAAGCACAGGTTTACAGTGAAAAAGTAGAAGTCAATCATTCTTTTAGATGAATGGAATGCTTGGGTTGCGTTAGACTTGCATCCAAAGTCTTGGCAGAAATATGTCAAAAATGGCCTCAGTTGCGCTGCTTACATCGCAGTTGTTTCCCAAAATCACAAAATTTCCACAGTATTATGAGTCTTCTAGCGTTCCTAAGTATCTCCGTGGAACTTTTTCATCGGTCCAATTGAGTTTAAATGGAATTTACTTACTCTCGTATTCGCGACAATCAACAACAGCAAACAGATTTCATTTACATTTTGTCTCTTACTAATGACTACGTCGATGTAGCACTGGTTTAAACAGAACCCGTCCCAAAAGCACCTTTCCTAAGAATTACGTGAATCTAGGACCATCGAGAAGGAGTACTGTATATCGAGTACCATGAAGAATCCTTGACTGTCTAAGAAATGAGACACTAAGTTGATGGCCGTGAGGTGATTTCAAAATGGAACAACTTTAAAAGTAAAACTAAGGTAGCTACATCGAATTAACTCCTGCGCTAAATTTAAAGCTTTCAGCGGATACAAACACCATTAAGTAGTTACCTGCCATTTACTTCTCCAGCGGAAGAGGAGTCGGAAAGCAAATTCCAAGCTCAGACTCATCGGAATGGCGTGAAATTTTAAAACCAATAAAAATGCTGAGTCATTTGGCAGTGAAAGCAAAATTTGTCTAAAGATTTTCAAGCTGATAATCTTTAGCTCTCTTCACTTTGGAGAAAGGTGAATGCAATCGGAGGAGGAGAAAGGGAAGAGGGGAGGTATCTTACACGGTTGACTTCAGCGAGAAGTTCGTTTGTGAGATCGACCCGATGGTAGGGAAGGGCCTTGAGCGCGACCACATTGCCCTTGTAAATGGTGGTATAACTGAACACCTGCTTATCTGGACTAAGGTCGAACGGCGCCTCCGAGATGGTATCGACTGAGGAGAGACTGTCGTGCGAGCCCATCGATTCGCTTCGACGCTGAAGGAGGGAACAAGCAATTCTGACTACGACTTAACCTTGTTATTTGTATGCATTATTTTCACCTTATTCGAGACATTTGATCCATTGACAAGCGGATCACTTGTAGATTCGACTCTTAAAGCGGCTGTTCTGTTAAAGACTGAAGTTCCTCCTGCCCGGAAAGCAACTAATTGGTGCAGTTGACAAAGCAATGTCCTACTTATTTGCTTTTTCTTACGCCTAAGGCCCAACATCCTCTATTTCGTCCTTATTTCAATTTATAAGTTTCTTTAAAACAGATTTTCTTTTCTGTGCCTTTGGGAGGCAAAACAGACTCGCAGTCATCGTCATTAGGGCTTATTTACTCAGTTATTAACTCACGTTTGTGGAGGTTGGAACTTGGAGAGATTTCCAAAGTCAAAACAAGCCCAGATTTCTGTACTTCTACAAGCTCATTCCTTAATCTTAGTACAATAAATTCAACTTCGAAATGCCATCTGTGAAATGGCTTCCCAATCTCCCCCACAGATATAATAAAATCACTGCCACTCTGAATACGCTGCTAATTGAAAATCACAGGAGACCATAAAGAGCCATGCGTGGGTTTTCCTGGAGGGCAATAAAAAATTCGGTGTATATATGGCAGGGTTGCTTTTTCAAACAAGACAAGTAGTATATGTGTGGCTCAAGCTGCCGTGCGGTCGTGGAACAAAGTGTACTTATAGTTTCACAAGTGGTAACTCCAAATCAAATGATGCACACAGAACGCGATTTCCGTGGTTTTTAAAATCTTCTAAAAAACAATGGCACTGAACAGACAGTCCTGCACAATCATGATTAGCAAGAAAATATCGGTTAGCACTCTCAATTCTCAACCTGTGAACATATCGAATGGTAAAATGCCGGTTAATATATGGGCTATAGCCCTGCACACGGGAAGGCTTCGTTCTAGGCTTAAAACCCAGTCTTCCAGCTGTTCATGCATTTATTCTCTCCACCTGTCAGCTCCGGAGGTTAGCGACAATGCCTCTATACATTGCTTTTGGGACTTCGTGTTGACAAATCCAACCACTGAAGAGAACCAAAGCGATTGTTTCAGCAACATTTGCATCCATGGGTTTTGCCGCGGTTACTGTTGCGTAGTGATCCACCACAGGAGGATGTATTGCTTGCCTCTCTTGATGGGTGGTGTTGGATCTCTACTGTCAACACCCACTTTTTCTCCTGATAACCCTGTCAACATAGGTTGGAGTGGTACAAGCAACGTTGATAAGGTTTTGTACCATTCGCCCGCAGCATCCATGATCCTCCTTCCAAATACATTGAGCAGATGCTCGTATAACAGTTGGATAACTGTTTGTACCATAAAATCGCATTCTCTAGAGGCAGTTTCGACCATTCTATCGTATCTGCTTGACTGCCATGTTCGGCGAGGTCAACCCTTTCATACCACGTTTGTAAGGAAATATGAAAAACTCTTAACGTATCAACGCTGTATCATTATGCTGCCCGTTTCTCCGTTCATTGGAACACCACCTATCCCCACTGCGATTAGTCCAAGAGATAGGGCCTCTGCATTGTCACGTTTTCAATGCAAAACTTTTCCAAATTGTGAGTTGGGAGGAGTAAAGGGCGTTCTCGCAGTGAATCCGTCTCTTTCTGCCTCTAAAAAAGGTTTCAGTGAGGAACGCCCTCGTCAGCCTCCTCCATTAACTGCCTAAACGACTATTTGGGTAACCAAGCTTGATAGCAGCAACTCAGAGGGCCGTTTTCATAAGCTTTTAATAGGTTTACACTCAGCTGATGAAAAAAGTGGTTTTCACGTGAATCGCGCTCACCGAAATTTGGTTTCTTGTGAAGCCTTTGAATAGAGGAGGTATTTGCTAAAAGTACGGTCGCTTTCTGTTAAACAATAATTTACTCGTCTTCAATATAAGCCTTAGTCGATTGGTTGATGAGAAGATAAGGAATCTATTAATGATTCTTAAAAATCCAATTATTTTTGTTACTCCTGTTCTTTCAATAGTAGTCCAAAGGCTACTTTCAGTCGAAAAGAAGGTGAAGTTGTAAAAAAACAAACGAAAATGAGAAAAAAGGAACCGGAACTATGCATCCACAAAGATAGCATTATCAGCGCAAAACACGTTGCCTTCTCTTGACACAAGATATTGAGGATAAATCCATTGAGTTGAAGGGGATGACACATAGATCTACTCTCCGTGAAGACCAAATAATGAATAATTTTGCTACCTCATAGTTTGGCTAATAATGATCCATGGGTGGGTGCTAGGAATCTGTGGTACTTATCTTAACAATAAGGAACAACGTTCCCACAATACCAACTCGAAGACGCGGAGCACCATTCAAAAGTCTGTGCCGGAATAACATTAGAACGAATAAGATTGTGGAAAAGTCTTAATGCGGTCTCCTTCACCCTACTAGTTCATGGTGCTGTTGCGATTGATGGTTTGACAAAAATGATTTAAATAAGCTGTATTAAGTAATCCTTAAAGATACCCTCAAAGATCGCCAAATCCTCCACATCATTACATTAGCAGTTTTGAAGTCTCTCAAAGGTATTCTATTACAACCAGACCTCTTAATTACAACGCTCATCTTCTACGGCCAGTTGAACAAAGATTGGGAATCAAAATATGCGAATTCCTCTCAGAAGACATTCCTATATGAACAAATTCTGGTAGAGTTTTTGAGCCTCAAAATCAACTTTAACAAATTCGTACTTTGAAAGGCGCCTTTGACGCGGTTCCGGCTCTACACCCTACATATGTGGGAGGGGTTTGAGAATAGGTTTCGGTAATTAAAAAGGCGAAGATGTTTCTTTCGCCTTAATTCATGCAGGCAGCTCTGAATAAAGTCTACATGAAAACTAACGCATCCACCTGTTAGACATGTGGAGTGCCACGCTTAATTAAAATACTTGTCTTTTAAGACGGGAATATAGTTCGGCAGGATAAATTTCTCGTCTAGAAGGACTACGACTGTGTCTAGACAATTCCGCTCCACAAAAAGCTATAATGTTAATAAAAATTTATAATTGAAATAATGGAACTTTTAAAAGGTTTAAATATGTGCTGTTGAGCTCCTACCATAGACTTGTTGTTCATGAATCCACCATCCCAAACAAATGACGACTTCTTCCGCCTTGGCTTTGAGTGTGACAGACGTTTTGAGCTAACCTTCCGTCGCCGTTTGTCACTTATAGAAGGGAACTCGTGAGTACTCTTCTTGTGAGTAGGTATTCCACTTCCGCCCAGCCACGTCATCCATCCAACACCTCCACCACCACCACCACCACCACCGCCGCCAGAAGCACTCAAATTTGGGTCCTCCTGGCTGAGTGCCTCACTCTTTCTTGACCAACGCTGTTGTCGATGCCACCAATTGCTCATCGCACCACTGTTGCCACCAGACCATGAGTCTTCCATCGTGCGTGGAGTCTGGGGTGGTGAATGCGACTCTGCAGTGCCCACCTTGAACACGTTGCGCACTCCACTATTATGGGAGGATCTCTTCTTCGGTCGCTGTTGCTGTTGTTTCAGCTGCAGTGTAGCAGGAGAACCGAAAGTTACTTTAGAGCTTTGGGATGAGGGTGGAGGAGGAGGATTGGAGGTGGCATCCACGGCATCGGATGGGCTGTCCCCGATTGGACCTTTTTCAATGTCCGGATCAAGTTCCTCTTCTTCATCCCCTCCAAGAAGAAATTGACGTTCTGGTGAGGCGGCTGTTGGCGTATCCACCTCGAACACTACAGCCTTGTCGCCGGAAGGAGGGGTAGCAGTCGCATCATCGTTATCTACGTTGACAGCAGAGGGAACGACAGCGTTGTCACGGTTAACAGCAGCGGATTTTTGATTGACATAGCCGATGGAGGTCCGACGGTGATGACGACCTCGATTGCTGGAAGGGTCCAGAGCCTCCCAGGGAATGATCCAGTTCATGGCACGCAGTTCTGCCTTGAAACGAGCTCGTCTGTAATTTAAGGTGGTAAAGGGCGCAGTTTTTGGAAACGCAACTTTTCACTTTCGACAAGATCAAATTGAGTACGGATAGAAAACAAACCTCACCTGAAGCAAGGGCAGGTTATTTAAGCGAAATGGTAAGTGATAGAAGCCTTACTTTTTGTTTTATTGTAACAAAAGTCGATCTGTACGCACATTCAATTAAAACACATTCTTTAAATTAACCAAACGTTTGCAAACGTTTCGAACAAAGCCTTGAGAAAAGCGCAAATTAGCTGACAAGACTGAAACAGACGCACACTTCTGCAAATAAAGCATTTTAAACCAACCAAAAAATGGAGTGGCGGTAATTGCCACAAGTGATTGAGCCTTTCACTGCCTAGTGGTATTTTGATGTCGCTGAGGCCTTATTACTCTTGTGCTGAAAACGACTCTGCGTTTGAGTCTCGCGTGCCGCGTGGTACTGTAACGCAAAGAGTATTCTAAGGAGCCTAAGGTTATAAACTAGTTCCTTAGCGTTTTATGACTTTCAAACCTGCTAGTGTTTGGTACCTGGGACGGGAAGCAGGAACAGTGCAGCTGTAGGAGTTGCCCACTTTCGTGTTAAGCAAATCTCCTGCGAGCAGCACCAAAACCAGAGTGTAACCTCATATAACAGTCGCTTCCCATGTAAATGAAGCATACAAGAGCCACGGCAGCTTGGATTGAAAAATAGATCGTGAGCACTCCGTTGCTTATGTTTAATGATGGTAAGCGCAAAAAATCTGTGCCTCGGGTATTAAAACAACGTCTCCTTAAACTCCTCACAAAAGCGTTTGGTGCCTCAAAAGTGTACCGGTTCATAGCCGAAATCAGACACCATGTGGCGAGGCAGGTTTGCCGGAGGTAAATCGTTGCCCTATTTGGCAAAAATTTTGAACATGGCTTTGCAGAAGCCATAGCACTTTGTAATTATAAGGGACGATGGATAATGGGATTGTCAAGTAGACAAAAGAGTAGCTATGATCTTGAAAATTACTCTACAATCCTACGCTGCGAGAGAAGCCTGTCTGCTGCCCTGTCATTAAATTTTTTTTGAGTCCGATGGAAACTTACGCTGGCTAATCCGTGAATTGATCGCTTCAAAAGGACGCAAAGAAATTGAATCAAGTTGAATCCCATAAACCTATGGCTGCGTGTACTTCTTCGTTTCGGCTCCAATGTGAACTGAGGGTGGATCAGGTACTTAACTATTTAAACAAAGTACATTTGATCAAAGTTTGACAAATAGCTCTAACACTAACAGCTAAAAATATAAAAATGGACTTTTATTTTCCATCAACAAATACGGATTTGTAGAAATTCCACGGTGATTTATGGGTTTGCCACAATCAAAATGTGACTTGAAATATTAGTCTTCAGGGGGTTGTGATGTTTTCACAGGCATATAGGTTTCAATGGAATATTGACCTTTCCCTCGAGGTCCCTTTCCCGCCTCCCGTGATACAACCAATTTGTAGTTTAGACAAAATGGAATTACCCAGTCAAACTGCAAAAGATATTCACATTGTCAGTTGTTTGATGCTTGTGCCGCTTACCGTAAATTGGTAAACTTTTCCGTGCTCTGATCGGAATCGTGGGTTCTCCTATCCTAATTTTCTACCCCCCTCAGATGTAATCTACAAATGACAGACAGTAGTCTGGAGCAAAATCCGACTGCATCGGAACAGCGTTAAGAGCCTTTGTTTAACCCTTCACGTAAAAAAACTAACAGACATTGTACGTCATGCACACTCTAGCTCGTACCCTCACACAACAGAATGAAATGATAAATTACTTATTCAATTATTGAGACTATCTCCCCAATCAACCATTCATTCCACCGATTGATGCAATTGACATCCTAAAACGTGATTTTTTACAAAAAATTGGAGTTTGCAAATAGTGTTTAGGAGGACTCACCATTTCTATAAGTCAACGCCAACTCACCTGTACATGAAAATGCCACCAATGATGATACTGAAAACGAGAACGACCAGAGTCACAGCCACCCCGATGCTGATTCGAAGAATATCTAGTGATACCCAAAGAACACTCTTCGCTTTGTATTTCAACCTTACAGAGAGGCAAATGGATGACAGGAGGAAGGATGATATCACTCACTATACTGCTGACAACGCGTTCCATCAAACCCGCAAGGAGGCGTGTCAGGAGGAGGAGCGTTCTCTTCGTTTGCCCAATCAATCGTCTTTGTGTGGACGGGTGCGTACTTCTTTGCATTACCGAAGTAATTTCCAACCACCTGGAGAGCGAGATTTCAACACTTCGATAGCATGCTCTCTACATCAATTTCACACTACCGTTATCAGATCGCCTGTGTTTTTACTACATTATTTCCATTACACAGTAAAAGAGCAATACTTTGTCAATTGTAAATTTAACCGAGCAAACTTCTCATTCTCTCAAGATCCCGATGCCATGCTAGTGACTTGGAGTCAATGTATCAACCAGACGAAAGAGCCCCACCTTCGGCCATTATTCAGGACGCTACTGATGGAAGAGCCAAATCTCACCTCAAAAATACCCGTCGTGGGATTCATATCAAGGAGCGAATAGTCGGCATTTCTGTCACCATTTATGTCGACACTCACGTTTCCAGCAATCCCTGAAACAACAAAACCGCACTGTAAAAAGCCACATCTGATCAACGGGTAGACACGGTTTGATGAAAGTTCAAATGGAAGGACTGTTAATTTTGATAGCTTATCCACTGAAACACCGCCTTCAAAACCTAAAATAAATTTTTCAGATGGTGTTTTTGTTACAGAGCTACAAGGTTGTACAAATGAGACTTAAAACCAACGGCCTTAACGTTGAATTACGCTTAGACATCAGCAGAGAGAGCAGCTCTTAATAAATTACATATGAAATATACCACCACGTTAAATTTTTGGACGGTGTACGGTGGGATAAGTGTTCAATTAGCTTTTAACAACTTTAAACCGTTTGCATGCAAGAGCATGAGGGAGGTAGGTCAAGTTCCGGATTCAGAGCGCACTTGTTCAATGGACAAGTGACTCGGTGCTCCGGTGTGAGAATTGCAACCCAATCGAGAATTTGACCAAAATTGACTGCATTTTTTGGCACTAACCCTGAAATGTGCGATTTCGCATGTAGTAGGTTAGCATCGTGCCGTTGGAGATGCTTCCTCCACTGTCCAGAGTGTCCTTCAACGCCAGGGTGTAGAGCAGAACTGCATCGTGAAAGGCTCCGATAAAGGGATTTATCTACAAGACAGAAAGTATGATTTAAATTTGTTGTGAAATAGGTAGACGCCTGAGTCTCAGAAAGATAGTGAGATTTTTGGGCGGTTCTGAAACCTTTACCTCCACTTGGTCGGTCTACAATAATACGTCTGACACAGAAAGAATTGCCATTTCATTCTCAGCCATTCCTCAAAAATGGGAGATTTGGTGGAGTAAACGGGGAGTGCGATACATCATATCGTTCCATTAAAACAGAACTCTCCAAAATTAATTTTTTTGCCCCACTAAGTGAACTTTTCAAAGCTACCTACCTTGCCATTCGGCTGACCCAGAAGATGCGCTCGTCTCTGGCTGTTGAATAAACGCCTGTCTTCGTTAAATTGGCTTTCGCCTACCCTTGCCGTTTTGAACTATATACCCGGTTGCAATATATTCGCTCAGCATTTTTCGGTACAATACCCAAAGTGACCAGCGTCATTCTTTAGCATAGAGTAAGGCTGACACTTCCTGCAATTTTTGTCACCTACTCTACTTTTACAATGTCACCATTTTAAACCAACACCAAAAAAGTTTCTGCAGCGCTTCTTTCCACTTATATTTGGAGCTAAAAATTTCAAAACAGATGCTAATTATCAGCCGAGCAAACAAGCCTTCGCAATTTTTGGAGCAGTTCGCTGCGGTGATTTGATTTTTTCTGAATAGATCTACCAAATCCACACGATTGCTAGCATGCACACAGTGCAAGGCATAAACATTGAGGCACTCTGTCACTTTTCGGCCACTTCGGACGGTGAAAAACTGATGGAATGGAGTTGAGGTTGTCTACCTCAGTGACCGCTGCGAGCAAACTCGCATCTAAAGTGGCAGATGCTCCACTACTCACCCGCAGTTGGTGATACGCAGTAGAGAGCAGTGGAATGACGTGCCCCAATATCATGCAGCTGAGGCAACGCACTGCTAAGACACTCGAAGACAAATGCACTACTCACACTCCATCACCAATCCACTCCTCATCATGGTGACCGACTTTTGTCTTCCAACAAGCGTTGAACGAATGGACGAACACATCAACGATTGTGCCAAAACCACCAACCCTTACACATTCAGGAGTAGGCACCATCTCGTTGCCACAAGTCGACAGACTGCAGAGGCATTTGTTTACAATCACTTTGTCGCTCAGGCTTAGACATCTGCAACTGAGGTAAATGGACGCGACACAACTTGAGGGTGTGTGGGGAGGCCTCTTCTGGAGAAGTTGATGGGTCTGGTTGCTCAGTTGGAGGAGAGTTTCACCCAAGACGGGGCCAGCTCCCAGCGCATATCACCTAGTCCGTGCAGGATACCGCGAATCTTACACGTGAGGTCCTTATACCGCACCTTAGGAAGACTATGGGTGGTTTCGCCTCGTTGTTATCTCCACTATCATTCTTTGTATTCCCTTAGTGCTACTTCAAGTTCCAGGTGACTACCGGTATTTGCCCATGGCTTATGACTTGAAATCCCGCATATTAAATGAACATTTGAGAAGGAAAATTGATGCCAAAACCATTCTTGACTTTGAGATAGTACGTTTTTAAGTGACCACAACCGCAGCTCGTTCATGTCCCTTTGGGGAGTGATCGTCACATTTTATTGGTAATTATAAGCGAAAAAAGTACCTCAGTAACCCATCTGGAATCATAAACTTGGAACATGAAAGCCCACAAGAACGCATTTTGAACGTCATATGTGTTTTGCTTCTTGGAAGCTTCAATCACATCTGGTCTAGGTGGAGAGCCTTCTTCTTTCTTCAATCAGTTGTTTAATACCGATTATCAGATAGAAAGGGTTCCTTCTAGTGACCCCAATATATATCATAAAGCACATTTCAATCAGGTTTATAAAAATGAAATAGAATAAATTGCTACTTCAATTGGTATATTCCTCTAATTATTTGATGAGTAGAAGTGAGATGATGCTCCATTTCCCCTTTCGAAATTAGAAAGTTTAGCCCTTTGTTTATGAATTTGACTAAGCATTTGCCAATGATGAAGGAAATGGGGCTAAAGTGCATTCGCTTCATCAATCACAAAGTACACGACGGTGAAGTTTACGCACACCGCCGTAGCTGTTGAACGTGAGATTGGTTTGTCAAGATGACTACTAGAATTTGTCATCGAGAGTTTTGTGAACACAATTAGGAAAGCAAGAAGACGTGGAGGAGGACGGACCGCAGATGGTAAAAGCCAAATGTTTTGTTTAAAGGGAAAACAGGCGCAGCGGCACGGGGTGGGCATATGAAACAAAACGAGGTGAGGGTTTTCAGTGGTGGATAATTCTGGGAAAATGTATCGTAGAGGAGGAAGCTAACATAGGCACACATTTCAGGCCGCAAGCTTCACTATGGTACTATGTGCTTCAGCATAAAAAAATTTGTCAATGATGCCTACACAAATTTATCAGAGTGGAGTTGTAGCTGGTTTTGTGCTCAGGTTCGGGAGCAAACCTATTTTAACAAAGTTGTCATTTAACAGTCTAGCCAAAAAAGGATTAACTACTTAATCAAAGATCATAGGAGATGGTGAACACAATGATTTTTTTTCTAGCATTAGACCCAACTCCTCAACAGTTAATTCCCTTATTACCCAGTTACAGATCGCTAGGGGTATTAACTGCTTCAAAGTTTGACCTACTGAGACTACATTAATCGAGAAAATTTAAGCTGTTTTGTTTTCTTTTTGGAACAAAGCGCCCGCTGCTGTCAAACGAGGCGGGCATATGAACTTAGTCTTTTTCAAAGGACCTGGAACAAACACGGTCGAGGATTGTCGTCGTTATAGCCTCCTCACTTCGGCGTCCCTAACACGACAAACCTAAAGGTCAATTTTGGGCTGAAAAGATCCCCAATTCTCACCTTCTTGACGTTTTTTTCTCCAACTTTCAGAAAATTGACTCATGGAGCCTGCGGTAATGACGACAGAAATTACAGGAAGGAACGCTTTTGGGTGAAAGAAGCGTGAATGCCAAATAACAACGCCCAAGTAGTTACATCGTTCCCGACAAATTTTTACTAAAGCAATCGGTTCTTTGTGAGAAGGATAACATTTTTAAAAAATGAACTGCAACTACACGCATCAAAATTAGAAAGGGATGTGACGCTCTGGAGCCAGATTGGAGAAAAATACCAAACAAGTAAGGTTTGTTCAAGGAAGCAGAAGACTTGTCATTTAAAAAGCCAATCCACAACTTCAGCTTTTCTACGAAACGTTGGATGTTTGTTTCGTCAAGGAGAGCTTCCCCACACTTGCTGTAAGACCACTGCTCCGACTTTCCAATCTAATTTGAAATCAACCTGTGGATGAGCCAAAAGGCAAGGAATCCTCCAAGAATTCAGCATCGAAATAAATGGTACTGGGTCTTCGCTTTGCCAACTTGAAGATGAAGATCAATGAAGTAAGGATTACATTAAGCCCTCCGCTTACTTTTACAAGTAAAATTGGCACAGCAACTAAAAGCGCCAAAGCATAGGAACAAGGAGGGTATGTTGTTGGCGCGAAACTCAGTAACTATTTAACATGCACTTGGATCAGGACGCGCATTTGCCGCCTTCCTCGTGGAGAGATGTAGATGGATAAGCGTAGTAAACTTCAGAAGGTCAAAGGAAAGTAAGTTCAGTTAAGTGGTGCAAAAATCATAGTTTTATTTCAAGAAATTCAAAAAACGATTTGAGGGAACTTTGCTCTTTGAAAACGCATCGTGCATATCCTCAGAAAGGGTAAGACAAAACGACATCCAAGAGGACTACAAGCTTCCTTAGCGTTCCTAACACCAGGAAAGCAAGGATTTAATGCGGTAGATCAAGAATGTGAAATGTGGGGGCCGCTTGAACACGGGTTGTACAAAGTGTGTGAAGACCAGTTAAATGGAATTCGAACCATCCATACTTGGATCTGAAACGCCTAGCTCCAACGACGTGTACAAGAGAAGACAAATAAACGCCCCTATAAACACCAGAGGACTTGTAAGATTCTGCATAAAAAACCCTACAAGACTGCCTAAAATCTTCTTCAGTGGAGAAAAAAGGTCCTCACGAAATACGAAATGCGGCAATACGTGTAATCGCTATGAATAACACCCTGAAGTCACTAATTCGAAATCAGCAATGCTGCCACGCACCTCATTGGAAGCATAGGAATAGTTGTAATCATTCTTAGCGCGTCGCTGAACCTCATGGGCAAATTTGAGGTACTCTTCACTGTCGGGTTTGCGCAGAGTAACCGTCATTAACACCCGGTAGGCCTGTCGTGCCCGTTTATTCTCCTCAGCCGGTGCATTTGGACGGAACCAAGGGCGTGCCTGTTGTTCCGAACTAAAGAAAATGAAGAGAGAAGAGGAATGAGTGATACTATCCTGCCGCTACTTTGAATAAGAGTGGATTGTTACTAGTACGCACGGTGGAAAGAAAAAGGCAGTTTTTCGAGGAGGAACTCGATAGTCCAGTTATGGCTCTCCGGTTGCCACGTCTGTAACCGCAGTTGACTACTATTCAAAGACCTTAACGGATGGACCTCTACTGGAATCGTTTCCAAAAAGCATATTTTTACAACTATTCGCCATCGATGATGAAAACACCCACAAACGTAGGTGGAAACCATTACCAAGGGACTTAAGGCCGTCCCCTCTTTAGCAAGTCACTTAGTTTTGATTTTAAACAAACGTGACTATTCAGACCTCACTTTCCCTGGTACCTTCCGGAGAATTACGACTTTCCTCTGAGGAGAGAAAGGGATCACTAAACTGTCAATGCTTGTAAATGCTTAAGTAGCTAAGAGAGCAAAAATGTAGACGATTACGACGGCTAGGAAAGTGCACCACAAGAGGAGAACCTGATACTATAGTTACTTTCATGAGGCTTTGGCTTGACATTCTAGTGAAAAGTGAGCTTTTGACATGGTTAAAAACCAACAATAATGTAACATTGTTCGGACCGCCATTGCGTTGGCAATGGCAATTAATGCGACTATATCGCGTAACTTGTGTACTTTTACGGCTTCGTAAATGGCAACTTCCCAAAGCATTATTATTTGCGTTTTTAGACACAAGACTCCTGTGCAGATGGACTGCACTCAGTATGCAACTAGGGAGAGAAAAAAGGACTTTTGAGAAAGGCATACATCATGAATTGGATAGTTCTAATAAAATGAAACAATGAGCGCATTTGAAGCTTTGTGCCAAGAGAAGGAAGCCTTTCAAGAAATTTTGGTATTGTGACGTCTATACTTAATGCGAAAATTTAGAAATTGACGGCAAGGCGAGGGTTCTAAACTACTCAAATCAAAGTACTACTAAACGTCCTTCAGATTCATGCAAAGCTCACACAATGGGTTAGCGCTTATGGGCGGGTAGTTTGGTATCCAATGCTACCATGGTAGAAATATTTCTCAGCGGCTGATTGTGGTTGTTCAGGAGGTAAGGCACCAATGCCAACGCTGTGGCACAGCGATTTGCGGAGCTTTTTCATTTTAAATTGACATATGGGCGGATTGTTCCAAGTTTCTCCACAAAGAGGTGATGCCATGTGATGAAATGTTTGTTTTATCACAGCACATTACCCTTGCTACCATACGCGATATGATCTACGGAGATATTATAAATGACGTCAAAGTATCCGACTTACTTTGCTCAAAAGCTAGCCTGACAAATGCTTAGATAACATTCGGCGGCGGGGTTCCCTTCGGAACCACGCAGGGGGAAACTTCTATACTTCTTTAAAATGAACCAAGTGATCACCTAAGGCAGACATCGTAGTACATGACGATTGCTCCGAAGGACCCCAAGCTCATCAAAAACGGGATTTTTGCTAAATAGTGAATAGTTTGATGTAGAGTTGGCAAGAAAAATGAACGTCGAATTAAAAAGGCTGACGAATGAGTTCAGAAACTAGCCCATTGAGATAGCGCAAGAGCACAAAAGAGTATTCCAACTTTCAAATCTTCTAAAAGCTAAACACTTCTACAAAGTAAATGCCAGGAAAGATATTCAGAATGCAAATGTCCACGTAACTTTTAAAACGGTACTTTTGAACGGTCCTCTTGAATGCAACAAAACCAAGCAAAAGAAATGCTTGCGTATTTGTGGCGTAGAAATCCCCACAGCTGTATTTTGATATGCTTTTGGTGGCGTTCAATTACACTGAGTGCATTTGAAAGCAAGGCAGTATGGAAGGCCAAGAAACCGACCTGCTGAGTAGATCGATGTTGATAAAGACGTATTCCCCGTTGATGAAGCCCAGTTCGTAGGCGATAAGCATTAACTGTCGGACTGCGTCGGGATCGGCACAGAGGATCACAACTGCAAATAAGAGCATTTGAAAACGCAGGCTTGAGTGTTAGCAGAAAAAGGGAGCCAAAAAGGGGTAGTGGTGTATAGGGGAAGTTGAAAGACAATTTTCCAGTCATTACCCGGGCTGACTTTGTCGAAAAGACGCACGCCTTCGTGGACAGAAGGCAAGATTCCTACTGTCTGGCGAATGCCAACCCTGGTTAAATAGTTCTGGTGAAATAAAGGGAATGTGCAACTAAAGAAGGCATTTACAGCATGAAGAGAAATCGGATTTCGAGTGAATCCGAAGAAAGAATTGGTCAAGCAATAACTTTGTAAGGAACAATCTTTTGTTCACGAAGAATAGCTTCGGCTAGTTTTGTGAGAAAATTGCCGTAACCTGACACTGAGTGATCACAATATATAGTTCAAAAGGAATTAGAGGGAGAAAATTGCCGAGAACGCTTTCTCGAAACGAGGTAATGAGTAATAAATCCATATTGCTTTCATATGAACATCGTGACAAGAGAAGTGACTTAATTTCGAGGTAGAAGGAGGCTTCTGAAGTCATGGCAAGGCATCATGCCGCTGTTCGCCGAAATAGGGATTAATTTAACAGCAAAACAATCTCGGCTGCTTTTCCTTGTGAGTTCAAAACGGAAGAGGTAACAGCAGTGCTCGACTGCAAAAATGTCGGAGTCCGACAACGCCACAAATCCACCGACGACAGTGAACGTCATAAGATAATTTCAATTTTAAAAAATCGAGTCGTTTAGCAAGATCCCTTTCTAATCTGTTGTCATAAAAGAAACCGGAAATGACGTTTGAGTAGTAAATACATTAAGAAAGTTAGGAAACTTCGAGAATATTCGTTTGCTTATTAGCAATAATGATCCAAATATCTGTTGAACCTTTGACAGAAAATTGGCAAAGTCAATTAGCAAGAGTACTTTTAAAGATGACCACTTCCAGCATGTTTTTCTATTTATTTTAAAAGCATGAAATGAAGACTAAAATTAAGCACCAAAACACGTCAAAGATTTTTCTTTGCCAAGCACGGCAAGCGTGTTTGGGATTCCACTAATGCCAAGCACAAAGAACTCACTCTAAGAAAAAATAATGACAAGCATTAAGCTGGTTCAGAGAAAATAGAAAAAACTACTCCTGAAATAGCACCAAAAGGTTTAGAAAAACTAGAATAATCAACCCTATTATATTATGTATGTATTATGTATCTGCCCCCAAAGTCAATGGATCAAAACTCGTGGACGTTTCTTCTCTCCGAAGAGCTTACCACGTCCATATGAGGAGATTTGCTGCATGCGTTGCCGCATATCCTCCGCATTATTGTGATCTGTGATCACTCCCTCAACTCGAAATCCACCCAATCCTCCTCCGGAAAGGATCGCTTTAGCGACAAAGAACGCTGAGGCTGCAGCAGCAACAATCTGTGGACTGACACCCTCTAGTTCGGCTGTTGCCTCGTCCACTCGCACATGCAGTAGAGCGATGTTCTTGTGCGCTCGTGGTTCCCAACCAAAGTGCGTGAATATGGTGTAGAGGAAACCGTTCAAGGATCCATGATGCCCACCCAGACGAGTGAGTTGCGGGTAGCGTGTCTTGTCAGCAAGATCGATCTCAAAACCACCAAATGTGACAAGAGGCCGCTTAAACCGGGCGCCGACAATGCGCGCGGCGGAAGCGAGAGGGAAGGTGCATACGGGACCGATGAAAGCATGGACAGGATCGTCCATGAGAAAGTGGAATATGAGGTCGAGAGTGACGGCGACATCACACTTAGTGTCACCCCAGAGAAACTCCAGACGCGGCAGACGTGAGGCGAAGGGGAGGGTTTGGATTCGATTGATGGCATAGTCCAAAGCTGGCGCCAAATAAACGGCTACTTTTCCATCCTTTTGTAGTAGAAGGATAAGAAGAAGGTGCTTTGAGGTCTACAACTACTGCTGATATGTGACCTGACTTTGTGAGTCTTGCACCTGTCATTCGGTGCCTGAACATCTTTACCCTCCCGCAATTAAGAAATCAAATAAGAATGTATGACTGAAGTTATTTCGTGGCTTAAATCTAAGCATCGGAGTATCCCGTTGCCTCATTGACTTATGACTGATTTAGCGCAGTGTATTGATACATCCCAGTGAAAAGCCTGATTTCTGAAAATAGAATTTAAATCACAGCGCCCCTAAGAGAAGCCTGGAACCATGCCCGATTCAGGATTTGAAGCCTTCACGCCTCCACTTGAAGTAGAATTAAGTAGCGTTTCATCGCATTGATCTAAATGGTGATGCCCAATGAGAGCTCTAAAAACTTAGGCTTTTGGATCACTTAACAATAAACTCACGTTCCAAGGCAAATGGAATATTAGATGCAAATAAAGTAGGGATTCAAAAACCCTTTGATTTTAATCTTGACGGAATGAAATTAGTAAGGTCTAAAGGCGCATATATTTAGGTCTGATTTCGTGAAAAAGGCAATTCGACATAAAAATACTCGAAAATATTTTCTAATAGGCCCCTCAAGACCTTTTATGGACTTCGGGACTAGAGTTAAACCGAAATGAAGGCTGCGGCCCTGAGAACCATCCAAATTCGGAATTAAAGTAGACTAATTTGAGGGTTTAATATAGCTTCTATTTAGGATGATATCCTTTAAAAAATACCTACTTGTATTCTATTTAACTTCCAACAGGGAATTGTCTTGTGTCAATTTTTGGACGTAAAAATAACTACCTATAGAACGTCTTAGATACTTCATGACTTCGAAAACTGGGTATTATTGAAAATACTTAAATACAGAGGGCTACATATGCTATGAATTACAAGCAAAACATCGCCTCCAGAATGCACTTTTACCTGAACTCCTAAGGTCATGGCACACTCACCGACCAGGCTTCACCTCAGCAAGAACATTTAATCTACTTGGAAGCATTCCATCCCACTACACTTCATATAAGAAAAGAATTGCCGTTTTGAGCCCAGAGAAGTACAGCTACACAAGTCAGACCACAGCCCAGGGCAGCCATGGACAGATAAGGAGGAGCTACCTGAAGTTGTGGTGCCGTGGCAGAAATATCCTCAAGCGTAGGATCAAAAGGCACGAGAATAGCGATTCGGTAGACAGATTCATCAGTGAGAAGATTGCAAAAGTGTCTACCCAAACCGTAAAATTCCCCGATTTCGGTCTGTGTTAGATTGGCGGCAGAATTGCGGCAAATGGAGGCGAATAGCAGGAACAAAACGCTCAGAAATAAAGAGAAGTTACACATTTTCACCACCGCCAGCGACAGAAAGGTCAGTAGTACTATCAGCCATTGCACCACAGAGGTTGGTGAAACATCGTGCGAATCGGAGAAAAAGAACGTGTTTGATCGTGCCTAGTGATGGCATTAGTTAAGCAACGGACCAATCACCTCACTGGACGACTTCTGTTGGTCAATCACCTCACGGGAAGACCAATGGGATGGGAGTGATTGGGAGTTTTACCAAAAGCCAAACCTCGGTTGCATCACTTGAAATTTGGGGACGTGCCGTAAGTCTTGCAATGTTTTATTATTACGCTGTACTATTTTTTGCTCTACTCCAATGACCCACCTTGACTTGATTTCTTTCCTAGTCAATGTGGACACGAACTTAAGTTTTGACACTTTAAAACGCACTCATGACAAAGTATTCCCCTTGTCACGATTGCCCTTCAATATCCCGAAGTTTATAGACATTGCACATCATTACCACTTCAGATTAGATCCAATTTTAAAAATATTAAACATTGGGTCTGATCACGTAGTTACACAGATCGGTAAAACAAAGCATCGTTTATCCTCTGTGCACTACCTACTTAAAATGAGAGCATTTCTACAGAAAATCCACTTTTCCTCCAAATTCAGTTTAATTATTTTTCAAATCTGGTGAAAAATTGAGGTATTTGTGCCTTTACTTGGTATGGTAAACGCCCAACACGAGATGGGCGTGCACTTGAGGTGATTATTCCACATTCAAAAAGTGGGAAGGAATAATTAGGCGAATCCAGTGGCAGAAATGCTATTGTTTTTTGAGGTACAACATGGCAGGTAAAGTTATCCGGTGCATCTGTAAAATACAGTTCAGGACGGGTATTTAAAAATAAACTGGGGAGAAATTATTAACACTTGTGAATCACGGTCTCTTGGACCAACTCTTTACGACGCCCAGTGGGCTCATTTGCGTAACTAGGATTAGCAACGCATTTGTACGTTTTCAAAGGCTTGTAAGTGGGAAGAAAAGGTACGCTACTTGGCCACATGAGGCCTTAGAATTGGAGTAGCAAAATTAAAAACGTGGTACTTACTGCAACTAAGTAATGCGATTTAACTTTGTAACTCTGGATGGCGTTAGGACCCCGACAGCCATTTTATGCTAGGAGTAAAAACTGTTTTTACCCATGAACCAAAAGCAAAGCAAGTAAGAAACAGGAAACAGGCTAGAAAACGAGCCTTATTTGCAGCCTATGCAGTATTCTTTTCCATTCTTCTAATTCCTCACAAACGCCGAAAATGATGAAGTGGGGACTGATATATGCATTGAAAAAGCTTTTGCACTACATACTTGTGGCACCAAAATACTTGCAAATACGCCTCCTGTTTCAACTCCGAGTGTTTAGGAAAATTAAGTAGTCTCCTACAGCAGTTAAATTCAATGGAACTGCACCCATAATGTTAAGATCTGCATTTTTTATTCCCTGCCTGCCATTCTGGACCTTGATTGCAAAGGTAAAAAACGACAAACCCAACATGACCTTGGAGGGAACCAATCAAGAGAAGCCTAGTTATAAGCGGTGCTACCCCATCCGAACGTCGTTCAGCAGAAGACCAGGAAAACACTCAAGTCATCCGAGCGGAAGGCAGAAAAGTCGTTGACATTAACAGATAATTAGCCCTCAAGGAAACGTCATGCGTTGTTTCTCCTTCCTGACACTTCGTTGACTTGTTAAACGAATTGGTCTGACAAGCAGCGGGAGACTGGCATTTCGTGTACTTTTACGCAAGCGTGAAAGCTAATGTAGAGGTTTAAAGAAGAGCAATTACACTGTGGCAAGGAGGAGAATGTTGTAACGACACCAAATTCGCAACGTGGCCCGACTGAGCAAGTGTCAGGAAATTTCCATGTAATTCCAGGATCGGAACTGTGAGATGTGCACTTGGCAGTGCTCGAGGGTTTGAATGACTGAGGAGTGGCCTTTGTGTGCCACTTTCATGCCAAGACCGTGAAATTGTAGCACATCAACCACTGAATTGAAACAGGCTCAAAGCGTTGAGAAGAGAGGGAAAATGTTAGCATAAAGTGGAAGGGAGTGACAAGTGCATGTGATTTCAATGAAGCATAAATTCAATCACAAGCATAAGCAACTTGGCACTTCTTTATGAAAAAGGAGAAAATACCTTTTACCTAGTTTTCCACCAGAAAAATGGCAACTGCCCAAAAGACCATGGCATTTAGCCGAGAATAGTGAACAAATAATTCCTGATTAGAAAATAGGAAACAGCTATAAATTCAACCACCTTCCATGGCGCAGGCCTGCTGACTTTATCGACTTCAGGGAAAGCAGTCTATTCTCGATTTTCAGAATCAAGGCTCACTCAGTCCAGCCTCGAATATCATCCTTTTGCCCGGAATGCATTTTTCAACAGACGTATCGGATGTGTCAAACGGATAGCAGAAAAACTGAAACGGACAAGGTCACATACACAAACAAGACTGACTTTTTGAATGAAAAACAATGCACGTCATAACAACTGAGGAAGCTGCAGCCTGGACGGTGAGGTGTCACTTATGAATGCGGAGCGTCCTCTCAAATGGCTTTCAGTGCACTTGAAATGACGATCATCTCTAATCATTTCGGACCAGACAAATGGAGTATTTCATTTATTGGATAGATAAAGCAGTTACCCCGAGGGAACAGATTGCGCTAAGCCAGATATTGCTCAACTTTTGAAAGTGATGAGGTGGAGGTAGCTAGGAAGCGACATGATTGATCTCGACAAAGACACGCATTCCCGGGTTATTACCATCACTGGAAAGAAAAGTGAGTGAATTTCAAATGACATTTTAAGGTACCTCGGAGTTGGGCTTGTGTGGTATTGCACGAAACCTCAAGGTAATGCATTCAATCATCACCACAACCACCGCCAAAGGAATGAATGGAATTAGCCAAGAAGGCACCAACTATTCTTGCCATTGTGGAATACCCCAGGGTGAATAGGAAAGGGCGGTACCATCTGTAAAACATTTGTGGCTGCCCCTAATTTATTTAAAGCTGTTTAAACCCACCCCCGATATGAAACAGACCTGGGAAGAGGTCAGTAATGGAGTAGCTGTCAAAAGGTGGAGGAACTCGCTTTGGGATGCAAAAGACAAACGATCGGCTATTGGAAGAGATGCCAACTTAATGGTGTGAGCAAAGGAATTCCGTTTTACTTCAATTGTTAATCATCACAACTGTTACCATTGCCTCGGCTCTGTAGCGAAATTCTACAATCAAAATTTAAGATTCGGTACAATATAAACTGATCACACCAAAGTCGACTCAACTACGGCTACCATCGAACACAGTGAGAACGTTTTAAGAATGCATCGCACCTGACATCTCGACTTGCAATACTGGGCGCCTAAAATCGTGAGCCACAAGAGCGCTGAAGACTCGCTGTCAGTTTTCCCACCTTTGTTGACATTGTACAAACCTCAAAAGTGAGACTTGTGTAGGTCGGTCACTAATGGTTTAGTAGAAAAAAATAGATTTTGATCAGAAATAGTGCAAAACAAAAGGGCGTCGATATTCTCCCATGCCAGGAGGACTGTTTTCTACAAGGCGCTGATGATCCTTCATTCTTTTTCTAAGTGCTGTGAGTACCATTTATAATCGTGAGATAATAGCCATAATTTGCAAGAGGCACAGACTCTGCAATGACTTGATACAAATAAATAAACAACTTCTTCGTGCTTGACGTAAAATTTAACCGGAATATGAATCGTTTGCAACTGGGATATTTAACAAGTGGTTTAGAACTTTGGTTTTATGTAGAAGAGGATTACCCACTTCAAAATGAGCACACTACTTTCGGATGCAGGGAACGCTACAAAGACAATGAAGTCCTCTGTTACTTATAAATCGGAAGCGTTTGCTAAAATTTATTAACCTTTTACCCAACCAACCTAAATTAACTCAAACACACCCTCAAGCGGTTTAATATGACAAGGGATATGCCAGCTTTAATTGCAAATACCACCTTCGAATTTGGCTGCCACAATGTGAAAAGATAAGTCTCACAATGATGATAGAGGAAAGAAGTCAAATAACCTCCTACACGATCCGGAATCAGAGGCTATTTCTAAAACCCACCAAGAATTCCCACTGGCCCAAAGAAAGAAAAGGTGATGCTTATGGGCTTCCCCTATCCGTTCTTACCAACAAGAGGACCGGACCTATTTGGAATGGTGTGAATTTTGAGAAGGATGACAGAATTACTGTTAATTTCAGTGGATTTTCAAAAGCGTATTTAGCTTTGAAAAGATACGCAGAACGCCGGTGGAAAGTTGGCCCTACACAACTGATGCTTTAACGATCCATTGTGCTATGAGGTTAATAGACTCTGACTGGACCGAAGGAGAACACCTTCTACAACCGACATCTGAAATTAGACCTCAACAAGTTGGCAACCACTATTCAGAAAGTCCGGCATTTGAATGGATTGTGAGCTGAACAAATTCTAGCTTAATATGATCCTACTTCAACAGCACTCATCTCAGTCCAGAGGCTAAAGGGTGAATGAAGCCTAAAACAGGTCAATGTCTAAGCTCCGCTTTTTTAGAAAACATAAGCGATTTTCGTAAATGATAAAAATAGCTTTAGGCGACCAGTTTCAGAGCAGTTTACGGGTATCAGTGGATCCCCTTCATCCATGTTTACCCAGAAGGAGAAAAAAACGCTTTGGCAATGCAAGCCTTGTTGACTCTAAACGAAATACAAGCAATTAACGGTAGAGCGAGAGTTTGCCAAAGGTTAGTTAGATTGACGCTTAGGAGACGGGACCTGATGAGTAAATTATGCATAGCTTGAAATAAATTTCAACCAAGTTTGGCCTAAATTGGAAGTTTTGCCTTCGAATTTGAGAAATGGACGGCAGAAAATTAAGTCCAACACCACTTATGTATCCCAAAAGCCAGCAACTGAATGAACGCAAATTCGACTCGGCAATACTCTTGATATGCGGAAGCTAAATCGGAATTTAACAGAAGAGGCGATTGGTCTACTTCATCTTATGGAATTTATCCATTTCAATCCCAAAGTCTTGGAGGGTTATAATTTTAGAAACAGGCGATTGGAAATAGGCAGGAAAAGTAGCGACACTTCTTACTACTGCAGAAGACTTCAAAGCTAAATCGCTTGTGTTTTACTCTTGCCACCTTACGAATGATATGATCAAGACTGCCCAAAAAGCTCAAGCATTTGATTTTTTGTTGGCTTAAACCGGATTAAAGACATCCTCATTCGAGAAAATGAGAAAATCCACTTAATAACATCCAAATTTGATGTGAACAAAGGGCAACACTACCAAATCAGCCTAGTCTAATGCAGTAGGAAATGCTTCACTTTGAAATGAAACATCTTTGACTTTGGAGAATGTTAAATGGAAGGAGAGGGCCTTGGCTACTGGCTACACAAATTTCATCCTTCCCCATAACTCAAATAAAATCAAGAGAATGTCGACCAGAACAGGTACTTTAAGGAGTACTGCCATTGGGATTAAGCTTTGTTCTGTGTATTCCTTCCATAAAAAAAGCAAATTGATCGACCGTAAAGCCATTTAAGGCGAGAAAAAAGAAAAATGCTGTCAATAACATTGCTGACAGTAAGCTCACGCCTTCTTCACTGACTGCAATGGCGTCGCGGTGCAAGGCAAGGGCGCACACAGACAAACAGTCCACCCACAGGTGGAAGAGGAAGGTATGATTCAGCAGTCACGTGCGCGATTCTTTGTCATAACTGGTATCAAAGCCCCTCCAGGTCCACAACTGTCGCCGGAGTCATGTGGAGGGCCAACTTCGCCCCACCCCTCGCCATATGGTATTGCTTGACCCTCTCCCGCTCCTCCTCTCCGATTTAATCAACGAACAGCTGGTGCATGCGTGGGCGTGGTCTGGCGTGTGCCTGATCAAAAAGCATCTTGAAAAGTCGAATTGGGATACGATCAAACCGCCACCTCTTCAAGTGAAAATCCACGCCCACTCCCTGGGACTCTGAGATGCACTGCCAAAGAGGCCTGTGCTCGCCACTGACATCAAAAAAAGGCTGACTACAGTGTGCAAAGTTGACTTTTAAAGAGTCGCACAGAACCTCTGAAATTCGCCTGCAAGGAAGACCATGAAGGCTGTTTATCTGCGAAAAACTGATGGTCGAGGCTTCCAAAACACGTTCAAGAAAGGACGCCCACGTTTATGTGATGCGTCCAGGAAAAAAAAAGCAAAACATAGATTTCTCAAACAACTTTTAGAGCCTGATCGACCCTTCCCCTTCCATCTTTTGTCAGTTCCTCTACTTCCTTCTCCCTTAAGTACCGGTAAAGAAAATTACAAAACACTTCCCGCAATGGAGGTAGTGAATCGAGATGTCAGCATTACCGAGAATTTTACGTGCCATCTACTTTCATTTGGCATTCTTTAAATCATCAGAGCCTACCACCAAACTCATTTAGCGCAGCCAAACTGGCGTCAGATCACCCGCAAAATGTCCTCAAGAGCAGAAGCTGCATCTCAGCCTCTTATAATGGCAGTTCACAAGGAAAGGTCTTATATATGAAATAAAAAAGAATAGAACTAAGCAACTTTATCCATTCTTGGGGACGAGAGGAGAATAGCAAAAGTTAACTACAAATCGCTTCTCACCCATCAACTATCAATACCTGTCCAACTTGCAATGACGAACTAGCATTAAAGAAAAGCAGGAGCTACTGACAACAGAAAAGGAACATTCGAAAGTTTGGGGGATGCTCATCTTTCCACTACAGAGTTTACAATAGACTTGACTGCGAACAACTTCAGAGCCTCACAAATGCAACGGCGCCCTGGAGGAAGTGTTGTCTAGTCAGTTAGTAGATTCGCTGGAACTTCAACTGCCTCGCTGCAGGTGAAGCTCCTCTCAAAAATCTCAAGCTGACCACCTCAGTCAAACTGCACTATAAGACTACCCGATTTGGTAGTGAGTTTGCTCAAACCGCACCGGAGCCGACAGATCCCTGGATGTTATTATTTCTTTTTTGGCAAGATATTAGCAAAAATAATCGCTAATCACGATGTGTCTTCTAATTTTACTCAGGCAGTAGCCTGAAATATGCCCACTTCTATAGCTCTTATCAACTTCAGATGTAAAGACAAGGATCGTAAAGTGATACCTTTATGAAACACAATGAGGCAATGTAAAAATTAGAAGTTTTACGCTCCTTCGGGTAAAAAGGAACTCTTTGTTGGTTAAGTGGATCGAAAGCAATTTGCGCCCTTCATTCCAAGACAACAGCTAATGGGGATCCCCAAATGCTTTACTGTTTGTTGGAGACGCATCACCATTCCCAAAGCACAATATTTGCACCTCTTAAGCCTTTCAAATAAGGAAACGGGGCAAAATTCCGGCAGGCTAATTATTCTTCACACCTCCTCAAAAGTATGTGAAGAATTCCCATTTTCAGCCTTGAATTAAGAGAAATACGCACTAATATAGTTTGCATAGCGAAGTTATGTAGAGTTGGATAGCTGGTGACCCTACACTTGGAGGAAGGTATCGTTCACCTCTAATGCGCAACTTCTGACACACCACCTCACTGGAAGAACCTCAAACAACCAACGCCTTTCGCCCTAGATGCAGCAACGGTGCCAGTAGATCCTCCCACTTAAATAAACAGGCCTGTTCCTCGTGCACCATCGCCAGCCATTTGTTTATACACCATCTCGCTCTCTCGAATGAGAGGTCTATCTGTTAGAGCGCGAGCGGACAAGAGATAAATATTAAATTGGTGGACAATGTGCCTCGACTGGCGCTCCTTGTAAATGTGTTTCGGTATGCGTGAGAGACCCACACAGTCACCATCGGTTTCAAGGGGCGATTGGCGTGATTTCAAACTACACACCTTCTACACCGAAAACCACCTCAGTCGGTGACCAAATTGACCGGTGACTACTCTAGGCTGTATTAATATGTTCTCGCTCTTAATCACGTAGACGCAGCAACGGCCGTGGTGGCCTTTCCGATCTTAGTGACTTGTTAACGAAAAAAATGCATTTTAGGCGACTGTAGATTGATAGTAGAGGTAACAGGTATGGAGATTGATTTTGAAAGCAAAGCTTACATAAAATTGTCATGATAAAGAACGAATGCCCAACCACAACCAGAAAATGCAAAAAACGTGTTCTATTGGGTGGAAAAGGACAAAACTGCATCTATTTTGCTATAATGTGTATGTGTGACATGCGTCCACAAAATGTATCTAATGCTTTACCTGACAAACCAAAGCACAGAGAAACGCTAGCTGAGCGCCTAGGATGGCTATTTTCTGTGTCAAATAAACAGCTCATTATCTCCTTCAATTAGTCAGATGTCAACATTCAACAACACCCATCTGCTCTTCCTCCTTTTCCCCATTAAAATGAGAAAAGGGCAATGAAAAGCAAATTGAAGGGGATTTTGTTGACAAAACCATCATTAATCCTCCAGGGCAGTTTTTGCGATGACTCAAACCGAGTTGGTCATGCCAGCAGGACCCCCCCTCCCCAAGCTAAGCCTCCTGTGAAAACAAAAGCGGTAAAACGACCGAACTAACTCACCTCGCGCCGCCAAAAACGACAGCAACGTTACATTAGCTTATCGATCGTAGAGGAGTAATCAAGGTCGAACGTACTACAGCATGATTGGTTGGTGTGAAGGTTACGCAGAAGCGGTATGATCAATAGGGGAAGAGATTGCGTCAAAACGGGGAGAAGTAATGGATATACAAAGATTTGGCTGAGCTTACTTCTTGCGACTTTGGGTAGTTCCTTGAAAATGTTTCTAATTTCGTCAGCTCCACGCTCAACGTGATACCGATGACGTTTGTAATTGACAAGTACTGTTGAGATGGCCTGCTGTTGGAAAAAAGAATCCCAGCCGGCATTAAACGCATCCGAAATGGTTATGGGCTGAACCGTAATCATCGCGATTGGTGTACTAATTTTTGGCTTCCAACCAAAGTGGATGAGCGTGGAGGCAACCACCCACTCCAGATCAGCGTAAGTGAAGTACATCCGAGTTAACATCCCAAACTCATTCTTATCCGCAAGTTGAACAGAGGATGCAGCAGGAGAGACGATTGGTACGAGGTAGAGAGCTGTTGAAAAGCGGGCAGCTGCACCAAGAACAAAATCATTGATGGGTCCAAATATGACGTTAACCTCCCTTCGGTTGAATTTCTCCAAAATGGCCAATGAATCGCAGGCTAGCCAATCAAAGTACAGAATAGGGACAACACGGAAAACCACCCCGCGATAAGCGGGCATAGTTGTTACCTTTTCAATGGCCAAGTCAATGGCTGGAAGCATTTGTGCGATCGAGTCGCGTCCATCCGTTGCCAGCTGAACACCAAACTTCACAGTGGGAATGCGACCCTTTAAGTAACCCGGATTCGTGACGTTCGCAGCCCTAATTTCTCGATCACGGTTGGCCAAATCGCAGCGTTGTTTGATTCGGCCGAACACCTTGCGGATTACAGCCGGGGGTGTGTAATTCCCTTTGGCGGAGGACGGTCTGTGAATGACACAATCGCTAACAACTTCCTGCGCCATGGAAGGGAGAATAACCCATGCACCACAGCACAAACACACAAAGAGGAATGTAGGGGAGTGTAAATATGAAAGGCCTTTGGTAGAAGCAATGGAGAAGAAAGATCCAGATCTCGCCGATTTTCGACGTCGCATAATGCCAGTACGAACAAGAAGAGCAGAAAACCGCTATTGTCCACCTCACATTTCCCACACAAATCTAGCCAACAAATGCGTCTGCGATGCAAGTGATGCCCGCCAAAAAAACAGGGACCACCTCAGGAAGGCGAAAAGAAGGAGTACCCCCAACGGGTTCGTAATTTTGCCATATGTTGCGTGTCCGCGTGCGCGTTTATATGCACCGTCAGGCGCGCGCGCATTTAAGCAAAGCCAATGGCATGCGGAGGCGGTTCTGATTGGTTACCTGAAGGCAACTATCGATCTCGCGATGGTTGGTGTGTTTTGCGATGTGGCGCTGGGGCGCAACGCTATTTCAGCCTGTGACACGCGCACGGATGTGTGTGCGCCCGTGCGCGCGTGTGTGTTTCGCATTCGTTAGCTGGATTACTAGCTGGCATGCCAGCGGGCTAGACGGTGGAGCCGTAGTAAGACGGTGGCAAAAGGCGCTTACATGGATAGGAGGTCTAGGCAAAAATAGCAAGATTTATCTCGTTACTTCGCAGGGTTCCTCAAGTTCCTATATTTGGTTGTGCTTTTATGAATATTCTGTCACTAAATAGAAATAGCAAATCCATTACGGTGGCACAAAGTACTCCTATTAAAGAGTGGTTACGAGTCCTGATCAGTAATAAAAAACGTGCAAAGTGAAACAATTATAACGGTAGCATAATAAAAAATTGCCTCAAATAAATCAGCGAAAGCATTCAGTGGTCTGTAAGAACTCAGATATAATAGACAGTGCAAAAATTGTAATCTAGTAGGAGGCTTCGTCAAAGGCCTACAACAAGTCGCAATCTCCACACCTTCTCCTCCGCCTTCGCACATCTCCTTCTGTCTGTGTCGACCTATCAACAGCTAGCTCAACCACGCTGACTTCATTCATTGAACTGTCGCCTAAGCTGTCACAACGATTGACACACTGTCGACCATCTCGCCCAACAGAATACACCCACAAGCAGCCTTCGTCAACTATCCCACTTCGTTCACCTTCCTTCAACTTGCAAATCTCACACTTGCTACGCCTATGACAGTGACGACTCACTTAGTCGGTGAGACCGAAGTAAAGTGGGGAAAAAACAAGGAAGTGCGGTTCAAGCGTACCCACTGCTTCACCTGTGGAGTGGATGCTGGGTGTGCGCGCCACCACCCAGTGGGCTGTCAATCAGACCCTCCAAGTAGTGTCAGCGACAGCGCTCAGATACACCCCAACTGTTCGCTTTTCTACTCCAAGACCTGCAGCCAATGTTGTCGCATTGCCCGTCAGTTGCTGTCGGTGGCACTGACGAGCAGCCACACAGACAGGTCTCTTCTCGTGTGGGTCACCACTGCAACACCTTACTGATGCATGCACCTCATTCATGTCAGGGTTGAGTGTGAGTGATGCAGTCTGCTCACCCACTCAGGCGTCCCTTCAATTGCGACTTTCTTTCACCAAATACCTGCCGGTCGAGTGTTCTCTGCACAATGGCGTCAGCGTCTACCGACACACGCAACACACGGCGAGGCTGGTGCTAGTGATTCGCTGCTGCTCACTCAGCCTCACTACATCACCTAATTCATTCGTGCTTGTCAAACCCACATGCTTTCTCTCCCTTCAAATGCACAGACGAGGGAGACACTTTTATCCACCCTTTGTCCGGCACACAGTGGTCAAGCCTTCTGACCACTTGTTGAGCTGTGAGCCGCATCCGACTAGGTGCACCTTAGCTGAGAAAGTGTCCATTGTCCAAAATGATCTCACTCTGTGCTCCAAATGCTCCATCGCATGCAGCGACGCTCCAATTGCGCTGCGTTTGCTGAGAGTAGGCTCACATCTAAGTGCAGCATTTCCGGACATTAAGCAGCATCCAGTACTAGACCGCATTCAAGTTAAACTGTAAGTACGATTGCACGATGTCATCCTGTGTGAGTGCTGAAACGCAGATCTTGCGTTTGCGATGTCGAGCTCACGCGTCAATGCATGTCCCGAGGCTCCACAGCCTCCACAGCCACCCACTAGCCAGTAGCCAGTAGCCAGCATCCACGTAACATCGCCTGCCCTCCGTTTGACCGACTGTGTAGCATTTGGCAGGCAGCAAATCAGTGAAAGCATGGCAAGCACTGTGCACTGTCTTCATTGCTTTTAATCCACTCAAGGCACTCCTCCTCCACCGTCGGGACCATTTGGTGCCTTCAATGTGGACGTGCATCATACGCGGATAGTCGGTAATGGCAGACACTTTTCCACCCACACTGTCAGCTCCAACGACAGCTGCAGTTCTGTGTGCATTCTACTGCTCAACTGATGCAACTGCAAATTTCCAAGTAACTATCAGGTGAAATACCAACAGCCATGCACACCAACCGCCTTCACCTTGGACCGACTCGATGTCTTCCCACAGCCGTGCCACTATGGCACCTGTGCCACAGCAAATGTTGCGATCTCCATTTCATCGCTTGAATCAATGCTTACTTTGGGTAATTAAAGCCCAACTGACGTGTTTTTCCTTCTCCTCATTTTGGCACAGAGGAGCTGAATTTGTCCGTTTGGTGGTGTACACAATGTTGAGATTTGTGTGGAATTGAATGTTGGTTAATTTTTTTAAGCTGCTACACTCCCACTCTACACCTTTTCTCAACTTTTCCATAGGTGATGATGAAATTATTTAATTACTTAATAGTCACTGTCGCAATGGTGTCTTTTCGACTTAACGTCACCCCTTATTCCGACCAACGATCAGTCTTGACCCTACTTTGCTTGCTGAATTAATTACTGACACCCGGGATATTGACGGTTTTACTTCATGGATATTTTATAACCGTTATTATATCCTAACGCAGTTATTTTTGGCATGGCTGTGTTCATAAATTATCAAAGGTTGGGTATACACAGCTTTGCCTCTAATGCCTTAGTAAACGTCTCCAAACCAAAGTAACAATTAGCAAATCAATTTGTCTTGTTCCCCTCCCATTGTCTGTCTGCCCTTCACCATCCTATTCAATTCTTTTATTTTTGCTCGGAAATCATCACCCTTCCTCCCTGTCCTAATGCCTCCCCCCCCCCAAACCAACCGACTTTTGAGTGCACTTTCAAGGTCACTTTTCATCCAACCCCGAGTGCCGCATTGTAGTGTCGGTCCAATCAACACTGAAGAGCTGTATCCTCGGTAAGAAAAACGCTCTGTTCACAACATAGTAAACAATTGCTCTTGAGTTAGGCGCTGCTATTTTTTTTCTCGCACCTATAGGTTTGACCAAACTACGAGGAATGCGAACGCAAACGCGTCAAATTCGCACCTACCTTCCACCGTAGTCACAATTCCGGAGGCTGCACGTATCAAGGAGATTTCGCAATGCAATTTCTGTGAGGCTTTTGAGAAAAAGAGTTAAATTTGAATCACAATCTATGGTGAAGAGGAAGTGTTAGTAAAGTCGGGCGGACCAAATTGAACTTGACTGTTTTCGGTGAACTCTCCGCCAACATCAAGACGAATTACAAAACGCATTCTACTTATCAGAACACCTCTGCTTTTAGAGAAGCTTTCTCGGGGCTCTTGCTTAAGGGAGCATTAACTGAAGTATTGGCGTTTTGGAATACCGCAGGTTTTATGGTGGTTTATGATCTGTCAACAGGAAATTATTTTCATTTGTCACTTCGTTTCCACAAAGAGAGGCATAAAAGATCGCGTTAGCAGGACGCCTTTTGTTTTGTCGAAAAACCCAAAAAGAAGTTGATGAATTATTTTTATACATGATACATTAAAAGAGGGCTTTGTGCATTCTCCTGAACAAAGTCTTACAACTTGTGCCCACCTAATGGTGTTTAACTGAGCCAAAAAAGGGGTATAACATTTTAGGCGGCAAAACAGAAGGAAAAAAGTGGGCAGCATGAACCTAGGGACAGTGTTCGGATAGATAAAAGAGTAAGCGATTTTACGTCTGAAAGAAACAAGAGAAAAATTATTTCTGAGGAGGCAAGATGGCGGTAATATGGGAAACAGGACACGTATGTCTAATTAGGAAAGTAGACGGGAGACAAGGCGTTTACAGCTCGCTGTAAACACCCTGTCCATGTTGGCGAACGTAGTGGAAATTAAAAGTACAATTAGACCAAGCTTACATTCGAGCTGCATAAGTCCACTGCCGCCCATTTGACTGCTGAATTGCGATGTTGGATATTAATAAAACATACAAGTGAAGGTCTCCATCGCCATTGACATAGAGGCGGAAGGATGACGCCCTGTCGAGAAGGCGAAATTATGGATGTCATCAATTGGGAGAAAGCTAAGAGGGAAACGCATCACTTGTAGCAAGCTAGACAGGAGCAATCGCATTCGTTCGCACTCAAATCTTACCATTTTATAGACCGCCGAACACACCGGTTACGCTTTAAGTGCCCACAGTGAGTTACCCTGCCTCGGTGTTTATGATGTCCCAGATGCATAATTATTCGCACATTGCCATTGGTTAGCCAAAGGACATAAAATCGACTGGGCTGAGATTAAAGTACATCGCAGATGGAATCGACATGACGAGTTGATCCGACTAGCTAAGTTTGGGAGTGGGAACGCGGTAATTGGGGCTGAACCGATGGACAGAGTCTGATTGTGATGCAATGCAAACAATTTACCATCTCCTCCATAGGTCCGAATGAATGGCACACCTCATCTGTGGATAGTGTCGATGAAGGTGGGAGAACAGTCACCAGCATCACATTGTAGCGTCTGTCCGCTACAACATACCACCCATTTAACATTTCTATTGGTCGTTAATCACATTTTGTGCGTTATTGTTGGTGTGATTTGATGAACGAACTGCCTTTTATAATGTCGTAATTACTGCGTATTCACATCGCTCCACAATCATCCAACCACGCTGTCTGCTCGTGAAATTTTACAGGACTTATGAGCGACTTCTTCGCGATTGCAGTGAGCAGAGTATGAGGAGAGGTCATTGAAAAAGTTGGGTTTGTGGGTAGGTGGGAGTGGACCTCAGTAATATCCGTTGTACGTTTTGAACTTTGTAACGTAGGCAAACTGTACCACCTTTGAGTGATTAATGATGCATCTACCGCAGTCCACTTGTAACGATCATCACGCAGCATGGAGACGGAGAACCATCAGTCACCTACACCTCGTGTCGTGTGGTTTGGACGAGGAGTCACACTCGGCGTGAAGACACCATTTGAGGTTGGGTGGTGTGGGCGGATTATAAGCGTTTTATAAGCGGAACAAGTAACACCACACCAAGTGGTCAGTAGGCCTTCTTCGCCTCCGCCTTCTCTTCCATACTTTTTGTGGCAGGTCATGACTTGGTTAACTCCACTCAATGATTGAGATTTGAGCACAGTGAAGGGTGTAGGGAAGTACTTTTGGAGGTGTCATGAGACTGTGAGATGGAGTGTCGGTGCTGGAGAGCGGTGATGTAGCAGGACAGGTCGATAGCATGCATAGTGGTGGTTTATGGTGCGAATGGAGAGAACCGCATTTGAAGTGCAGAGGTTCCGCCTAGTGTACACGTGATTTACTCAGGACCTTTGAGTTTGCTGCAGTTTGTTTTCTCAAACGTGAGGATACTCGCTTCGGGAGCACAGCGTTGTTCCAAGCGATGAAATGGAGATCGCAACATTTGCTGTGGCACAGGTGCCATAGTGGCACGGCTGTGGGAAGACATCGAGTCGGTCCAAGGTGAAGGCGGTTGGTGTGCATGGCTGTTGGTATTTCACCTGATAGTTACTTGGAAATTTGCAGTTGCATCAGTTGAGCAGTAGAATGCACACAGAACTGCAGCTGTCGTTGGAGCTGACAGTGTGGGTGGAAAAGTGTCTGCCATTACCGACTATCCGCGTATGATGCACGTCCACATTGAAGGCACCAAATGGTCCCGACGGTGGAGGAGGAGTGCCTTGAGTGGATTAAAAGCAATGAAGACAGTGCACAGTGCTTGCCATGCTTTCACTGATTTGCTGCCTGCCAAATGCTACACAGTCGGTCAAACGGAGGGCAGGCGATGTTACGTGGATGCTGGCTACTGGCTACTGGCTAGTGGGTGGCTGTGGAGGCTGTGGAGCCTCGGGACATGCATTGACGCGTGAGCTCGACATCGCAAACGCAAGATCTGCGTTTCAGCACTCACACAGGATGACATCGTGCAATCGTACTTACAGTTTAACTTGAATGCGGTCTAGTACTGGATGCTGCTTAATGTCCGGAAATGCTGCACTTAGATGTGAGCCTACTCTCAGCAAACGCAGCGCAATTGGAGCGTCGCTGCATGCGATGGAGCATTTGGAGCACAGAGTGAGATCATTTTGGACAATGGACACTTTCTCAGCTAAGGTGCACCTAGTCGGATGCGGCTCACAGCTCAACAAGTGGTCAGAAGGCTTGACCACTGTGTGCCGGACAAAGGGTGGATAAAAGTGTCTCCCTCGTCTGTGCATTTGAAGGGAGAGAAAGCATGTGGGTTTGACAAGCACGAATGAATTAGGTGATGTAGTGAGGCTGAGTGAGCAGCAGCGAATCACTAGCACCAGCCTCGCCGTGTGTTGCGTGTGTCGGTAGACGCTGACGCCATTGTGCAGAGAACACTCGACCGGCAGGTATTTGGTGAAAGAAAGTCGCAATTGAAGGGACGCCTGAGTGGGTGAGCAGACTGCATCACTCACACTCAACCCTGACATGAATGAGGTGCATGCATCAGTAAGGTGTTGCGAGTGGTGACCCACACGAGAAGAGACCTGTCTGTGTGGCTGCTCGTCAGTGCCACCGACAGCAACTGACGGGCAATGCGACAACATTGGCTGCAGGTCTTGGAGTAGAAAAGCGAACAGTTGGGGTGTATCTGAGCGCTGTCGCTGACACTACTTGGAGGGTCTGATTGACAGCCCACTGGGTGGTGGCGCGCACACCCAGCATCCACTCCACAGGTGAAGCAGTGGGTACGCTTGAACCGCACTTCCTTGTTTTTTCCCCCACTTTACTTCGGTCTCACCGACTAAGTGAGTCGTCACTGTCATAGGCGTAGCAAGTGTGAGATTTGCAAGTTGAAGGAAGGTGAACGAAGTGGGATAGTTGACGAAGGCTGCTTGTGGGTGTATTCTGTTGGGCGAGATGGTCGACAGTGTGTCAATCGTTGTGACAGCTTAGGCGACAGTTCAATGAATGAAGTCAGCGTGGTTGAGCTAGCTGTTGATAGGTCGACACAGACAGAAGGAGATGTGCGAAGGCGGAGGAGAAGGTGTGGAGATTGCGACTTGTTGTAGGCCTTTGACGAAGCCTCCTACTAGATTACAATTTTTGCACTTTTGCAGAACTCTATGCTTCTTACAGCCAATTCATGCACTAGATATTATGGTTCTGGGTGAAATTTTTTAATATATTTTTGTGTGCGGTTCATACATTTCTTTCTTTGTAGGCTTTTGAAACTTGATTACTATGCTCAACTCTTTTCGGTTTTTGATCCTCTTTAGTGGATAATAGGGGCAATACGTTTTTTGCTTATTTTTGACAGTGTGAGTCTTTTCTTCGCACCACGATCCAACTCTGCTCCTGTTTAATGTATTGCTGGGGTGGAATAGTCAAAAGTCTTCCTCCCTTTTTCATGAATGAAAATGCTCAAAGTTAATTCTATGGCCTAGGACTGAAGAGTTTCTCAGCAACTGGAATTCCTTTTGCTTTGGCAATGCGTCTGACTAGATCCGCTCTGTCCCACAGCGATCCCTGTTTAAAGTAAAGGTTAATTGACGCATCAGAACATTTTATTACTGCGTGGACTGGAGCCTACCTCATTGCAGTTTTGTTCTGCTATTGCAGGGTAGTAGCAACTCGTGGATTTGTCTGTGCCACGCCCCACATGCTCCTGAATTTACATCCTCCGAAATGTGATACAGTTGGAAAACGGTCGCAATGCTCCTTGTACTTCTTCCCTTTCCCCTATTTATAACTGCTAACCCCAAAAGCTGACGGTTATGTACCCAATCCGGGCTGTAAGAAACCAGCTACTTATTTCTGAAGATACTGCATGTGCGATAAGAATATTTTTACAATTGCAGTCAATTCGGTACTTCATTAAGGTGTTAGCAGTCTATTTGTCTGATAATGAATTGTAGGAAAACAATGCCCTTTGTGGATAGGGTTGCGAACATTGTTGCGACCAGGAGGATCCTTCTTCGCCGATAAGTTCGGTAAGACATACCCAACAGAATTGACGTTGGATGCTACAGTTTATCTGACGGAGAGTCGTGCTGTACGTTCACCTCGCGTTTAACTATTCTCTTGAATCATTAACTGGGCTGAACACATTCTGCAGACTATCAATAGCTTAGAGCCCTGGTTTGCTGACTCCTCCTAAGGTGAAAGCCCTTTACTTTTGCTGTTGATCGGTCTTCTCGAACGCATAAACACAGGGCAAAAGAACGGTATCTTGGATGTGCATTTCGTGAAGTAGTGTTTAGCTTTAAATGCTCACGCCATTGTCTTGGCCTCACTTTACCGTTGCGTGTTCTGCTAACATGTAAGTAGGCTCTCTCCTAGTCCACTAATCATGTCTTTCATCAATTTTACAGCAATACGTCTAAAAAGCTACTCGCCTCTTTGAAAAGTTTGAACCTGCTCTGCATTTACGGCCTAGCATAATTGTGCTTACCTCTCGTCTCCAACAAATGCTCTCGACTTGTGGCCACGTTTAGGACGGGCCACAAATGCCTATAATTCGCAGTCTCAAGAGGTTCCACCAGTCGTTTGAGCGTGCCAAACTAAGCAGAGATTGCATAGCAAAAACCACCCAGAGAAAGAGACAGATTTAAAGTGTAAGTAGTTGGCACAAATTACAGCCTCGTCGGAATTATCGAATGTCATTAAACATTGTCACACTGCCAGGCTCTTGTTGCTGAATGATAGCGCTTATTTGTTGCTCCATAGGCACACCCTTAGCATCGCTTTTAAAGCAATTTGGTTAAGTATATGTGTAAAAAATGCGCAATCTTTAGCATGCTTATCCTCTTGTCACAGCCTCCATGGTTAACAAGGCACCGTGGCTCTGCGTGCCACCTATCGGAAAAATATTCAAACTGTGGCGCGGCACCGTCTTCAACAATTTGGCCATACTACTTTTGTTATTACCCACGAAGGTGGTCAGTACAAATTGCTCTTTTTCCAGCAGGGACGGAGTGATTTTTAAGGCATCAACTTGCTTTCAGCTTGGCAGCACCCCTTTTTGGTGGAACACACTGCTGGAACATACTGCGGGATGCAAAACCGAAAGCTGGAAAACACATCCTTTTTTATTCCATCGAAGCATTTGGTATTGATTTATGCTTTTATAACCAAAATCGAGGAGAAGCGAATTCACCAATGCCTTCCACCTAGATGGTAGGGTCTCTGCTGCAAATGAACTGCTAGCTTTGAGATTAGTGCAATCATCATGTAACCATCGTGTTCATGATCTGAAATAGGAACATTGACCAGATATTGCCAAAATAAACTGTTTACAATTAAATGGGCTACAATGAGGTGGATGAGAGAAGAGGTGTAATGCACAGCACAGCACTGCACCTGATTGCGCCATAAAAACCGTTTGTAAAGTGGTGGAGAATTCCTGATGTTGGCACTGTGAAGCCTTATGATTGATATATCAATGATGAGGGTAGACAGTTAAATCAGCAAGTATTTGGGCATTCTTCGCCACTGCGTTGGACAAATGGAACTGTCATCTTAGTTGATGGCACCTAATCGGTTAATGGGGGAAGGGCAAAGCGACAGCCTTCAAGCCCACTGCAAGCCTCCCAGTTTGTCATAGGTGTGGCTGACTGAATTTATTTGCTCACGATAATGTCCCAACATTCAAAGTCGCCATGCAGCATGCCTCGTTAATGAATTGGCCTCTAAGGACCAAATTGGATGACACCTCGTAGGGCACCCTTGTGCATAAACCGACTCCACTTATCGGAATAGCTATAGCATTTTATGATTGCACTCATGTTTATTTGCGATTTTATTTAAATCAATTTCAACCATAAGCAGGCTTGTGATCTGCGTAAATTGAGAGTTTACTTCTGATAAATGTTTGCTTAAAATGTACCTTTTAAGCAAAAGGGGATCGACTATTGAGAAACCCGTGACCGACCTAAAGCCATCAGCTCTTAAGGGGGGAGGAAGAGAGGTGCCCTAAAACCACTTAACTTTAATATTTTTATATCCGTTTATTTCCCGCTACTCAACAAAGTCCATTCTAGTCCATTTCGCTCACTCTTTTCAGAACGTATGCAGAGAGGGGTGGAGGGGGGAAATACCAAACCATTTTGAATTATTTGGACTATTCAAGGTAAAATTTTGATCAAATCTCTTTTGAGGAAATGCATCCCTAAAGATACGGATTAATTCCAGTGTTTGCGAAACTATGCCCGACCGTTTCAGTGCAGCGGAACGCAAAGGTGTGAAATGCTTTGATTATGTTTGACTCTTTGTTTTGGTTTACAGGCGCTAAAGGTTTCGCCTTGGCACTTCCGCTGGGCGGTAGGCCTTCAAATCACATTAGTGGCCTGCCAAGCCTTCAGCGGACCGAAAATACACGCTTTGCTTAAGTATTATGCCTTTTTTCGGTTATTAGGAAAGCCTCAGAAAACTGCATACATTTACCAGAATTTTGTAAAGCTTTCTTTAATAAGTAACCCCAAAACAGTCCATACATTTTATTTCACACCAATAGAGACGCAAACGAACCCACAATTCATTAACTGGGGCTCAACGAGCAGCCTGCAGTGGATTGTGTCTGCTTCAGTGATGATTCAATTATTAGTGATGACAGGGCCGGTTCTTACTGGAACTCAATTTTTCGATGGCGGGTGAATGCGCGGTGAAAGGACCAGTCATTACTTTGAACTTTGGCCCTTTAATTAAAAAGAACTTAAAATCCCATGTCACTCACACCGGGACGAAAAAAATTGGGAAATGTGAATTAAAAAGAAGTCCAATTTCTTTTTCACAGTGATGCAGTTAATCAGCACACCGCTGTTTTCGTGCTTAACTGTCTATCCAAGATTGTACCACCACAAGGCGAGGCGATGGGACAGGTCTAACTCCTGGTAGCATTCACTTAAAGGTCTTACACAAGCAGAAGGAGCGCATAATATTCAAAATGAGATTAGTAAATCACAGCTCATTATTCATTCGTTGACTTGAGCATTGTCACACTGATGTGGGTCGTTAAAATCCAACATTTTTCACACCAGCAGAAACAGCTTAATTGAGCTGAAGCATAAAGCTGTCATATTACGCACTCCCTTCCCGTTTCAGCCCCACCACAGGAGAAGAAATCAACGTAAAATTACGAAGCACGCCAATTAGGTATGAGAATAATTTGAGCCAAATTGAAGTGAACAATAGGCAAAACTTCATGAACTTAATTGCTGCCCTCGCGAGGTATCGACATTTAAATCACTAATCCATTAAGACTGAAATGTCAATTAAACTTTGCGCTGCAAAATAGAGACCTTTTAAGGGGAGATCATGCTTATGTGGAGCTAAGTGGTTGAGATTTCGACTTTGTTAAAGGAAGGCAACTGAGCACTTACGAAACCACTAATAATAGCAAGCATTCAGTCAGAGGTGCCCATATCACGTCCCAGTGATGACAGCATAATGTCGCGAAGGCGCCACAAGGGAAAAAGAGTTTGAAGAGAGAGGGTAAAAGTACATTGCGGTGGGCAGGCATAGTGAAGCGAAGTAATTACTTTGTGAATTTTGGTAAAATCCGATTTAAGCAACCGGTCCCAATTACGAAAGAGAAAGTGCGATAGCAAAATTCATTAGCAGAAGGTAATGAACTATCTCGGTCAGTTTTTAACAAGGTTATCACGCATTTAATAACATTCACCGCTATGTTAGTTCTTAAGAATATCAGCGACGGGATTATATTTTGAGGATGGAATTATAAGAATACGGAACAACATCAAGCAGGAAGCATAAATGAAAGCGCATGAATGACAAAATAGCTGCAAGGCACTTTTACTTGGTTAATTGGTAACTTGACAAGCATGGCAATCGTCACAGGAAGACCAAAATATACATAAGTCAAACATGCACCATCACCTGCGAACCGCATGCTGATAATGCACTTGAGTTTACTTTCGCTTAATCAAACCCCATGCAACAAAAAAAGATGGTCAAAGAAAACTTTAACAGAAGAAATGCATTCATTACTGATAAATAAGTTTATAGATTTTCAGGCTTAATTGCTACAAGATATTCTTTATCCTTATACATTTGAAAGCTCAAACTTTCCAGCTGTTAAAATTTTCAAGCCTCCTATGTATGTTTCGACCAAGGTTGCAAATCACTACTTAACTTTTGTAAAAAAAATAATATTAATTTGCTAATTAATCTAACGAAGTTCAGTTTTGGACTAGATTACTTTTTTAAGTAGCAAATTACAACCCTTGTTGTAAAGAACCAATTACAAACATGTTTTCGCTTCCGCATGTTTTGAAATTGTCTGCTTTAGAATGGGCGATCGGGATGACGGTGCGGATTTGGCCATATCAAATCCTCCAGCGGGTATGTAAGAAATATCCCGTAAGTTTTCCCAAAGCCAAGGTTGGTAATATGCGCATCGCTCAAAAACATAAGGATACTAGCGAGAAGCAGCTGTCAAGGTCTGAGTACATGAAACAGGCACAAGAATACAACTCAGAGTAACTTTTGCGTTTCCGGTTGTTGATTGTTTTCAGAATAATAGTTCAACCAAAGCACAGTTTTGAAACCCGACAGGAGTTGGATTTTCATGATCAGAGCGTCGTTCACAGTCAACAAAAACCAGTTCCACGCGTTTCCAAGGCGCAGAAGCCTGCTCAGCCGATTATTTATCAACCTCGCAATGAGTGAATCCCTTCTCCCGTTAATGTTAACTGATTTGCTGAACATATAGTAACCAAAATGCCTTCCTGTCCCTGTCATCTAATGGAGCCTGGGGAAGGGGAACACATATAACCCAGGCGTTGTGTTTTCTACTGTTTGTGTCATGGTCCAGAATCAAATTTTGCGTAAAATCTTTAAAGAGTCCATATTATATGAGCATATGTGGTTGTCAGGTGGAGTTGGGGGGTGGCTACGCCTGCTCACTTGTTGCATTAGAACTTAGCTGCTATTGGGCTGCCTTGCCGGGTACGAGTGGTGTAGGGGCTGCACGCCAGCACACCGCCTTATTGGCAGGAGGCGCCTGGTTGATTAGGTGGTTAAGTCGGTGGGTTGCTCCCAGTCACGTGATAGCGAGGTGGGAGTGGTTAATGCCGCGAACTCGCCTGCTTGCGGTGTTTGTTGGGGTGTGCTGGTGAGCCATATCCTCCTGTGAGTCCTTCATACCAACGGCTATAAGGGTAGTTTTACGGCCGTATTAATCGCCTTCCAACACAGGGGAGGCTTCTCTAATCTAAATACTAGATTTAAAGCATTTTTAGAATGCTTAATTGGGGTAACAGTTTGTGGAAGGCCAGGAACACGGTGCCGTAGAACCTGTTCCAGCCCATCGCTTTATCGCATTGCAGGAGTATTTTTTGTATTAGAGCATATATTTTCCAAATCAGATGGCAAATTTTTTAACAAAGTTGCTCGCTAATTTTGGAGCATTACACCAGCGAAACTCTTATGTAACCCCATACGCGGGAACTCTTTTGCAAATACTTTTACCTGTCACAGGCGTCAATTTTCTGAACTAAAAATATCTTATTTTTGATCTTTTAACAGCCAACTCACATTGCCATCACTTTTACTTACCACAATACAGATGTAATCTAAGAGTGCATTTATGGAACAAGTCATCCATTTTGTTAAATTAAGGCAAATTTTTGAGGAAGCATTTCCTCTGGCTCGCAAAGAAATTGAATGATGCGTAAGGTGTTTGCGAATTCCATTGAAGTAGAACTTTAGTACACCCAAATGCTTCTTTTGGTGCCCCTCCAACTATTTTCGTAATTTTTTTGTAGAAACACCTGCCAAATTGCAGGCAAGTTCTCTCCAACTCCAAATTGGCAGGTTTGGCGTTTTGACTTGTGCTAGCTGGTCTGCTGTCAAAAGCCGAGCGCCACATAGCGTCGCATGACATGACAGCAGGTCAATGCCATGTTGGCATGATCGACGATGCACTGACGCGGTGCATGCGTGAGCTCGATTTGGGTGCGGACCACACTGGACGAGATGGCGGTGGAAGGGAGTTTGCTGAATAATTAGTACAAAGTCATTAAAATCCTCTCAACCTCGGCTTATTTACGTGAAAGCGAATTTTCTACTATTTTGTGCTGTGTTTAAAAAATGTTTTTTGTTGAAAACATTAGAAGGATAATAATGCCATGAGTAAATGCATTATAGCGTCCCAAGACTTCCAGTAGGGCTAGCTAGCTACTGCTACGGCCCAGGCGCCAGTTCATTCGCCGCAGGTACAACGGCAGAACTCTAAGTGGTAAACGCTTAAGGTATTACTGTCCATTGAAAAAAAGCATGATCCCATAAAATTGTTGGTGGTGGTGCGTGAGACCTGTATTTCCGTGCATTTCTTGCTCCCAGATAGACCGACATGGATAACTTCTGGCTGCATACCTAACCACAACACAGTGCATGACCTTGAATTGTCTCCTTTCCGTCCAAGGACTGTTGTTCGAATGCCAAAAGAGCAAAAGTGGCAGCTCTCAAGTTCCCAGCTCTCCCTCACCAAAGTGGTTGATTAGTTTTGATTAAAAAACAATTAAACACCAATTTAATACACTTTTTAACATCTGTTCCTGAAAAACATGTTTGTTTATCGCAAACGACTCTATTCCTGTCCTGAAAGTGTTCACATAATTATCAAGACTATTTACACCTAGACGAGGATGCTTTGGTCTTTAATATCTTCTATTACCAAACCTATTCAGTGCAAAGTAATTTTAGGAAATAAATTGTATTTCAGCATTCCTTTTTGCGCGATCCATGTACATCAAATTTACAAATGTACTTTTCTAATTCTTCGAATTTGTGTCCCTAGAGGAGCTTCGGCAAACTAGAATGGAGGTGATTTGCCTCCTTTCCTCTACCCACCCAGGGGAGGCGTGGCCAAATTTTTGATCATAAAGCAGCTATATATGGCCCTTTCACCCATTCTTTCCACATTGAGGCCTATTAAAAGGGGCGATTGTTATCATAAAGAAGGCCACACCCCAGCACAGGCGCCTTTGTGTGAAGTCAGCCGCGCAAATTCTAGCGATCGCAAGTACCATAACGCGGAGGCTGACCTTGCAGCCCAAATTTTATGCCGGTCCCCAAAGTCTTAAAGATAATAAGTTTTTCTTAAAGCCGGTAGTATCGAATTTATGTTATGAGGTGGGAAATCACAACAGAGCTGCTATGGCAAAAAAATCGCCGTTAGGAAATGGGAATTATTTTCCGAGGCACGGTCAGAACTAAGCATAACCGTTAAAGTAAACTTAATGTAGCCGCCCGTGACCCTCTTCAGGGTGAATTTGGAGGAAATAAGGAAGCCGAACATGCACCGCCGACGTAGAGGAGTGCTAAGTGGCTAGGTTTGGGGAAGTGCAATTTTGGACCCCTAAGTGCCCACAAAATTATTTAATGTATCACATTTCCCCTTCTCTCTTTGGAGTGTCACCCTTGGCGCCCCACCAGGCTGTCAGTTACGTGATCGGTATTTGAGGGAAAGCATCCAAGAACCTACAACTGATAAGATTTGTGCCAGCAAAGACACTGAACCCTCTTGGCAATTCTAATGAGTTGAAAGTTCCGCTCTGTTTGGGAACTATGTTTGGGGAGGAAGGAATGAGCCGGTCATCTTGTACGTCCATCGCCAGTCGGCACAAAGTACTGTTTTCACTTCAGTGCTGTCCAGACATACCTTTGTAGGTTCTACTCAGCTAGCAGGGAAGCGTGAAAGTTATTCCGTATTCACTTAAGTGGCACCTTACAGGCCCTGTAGACAGCTCAACAACAAGCTAGCATTGCTCCGGTTGTAGATGGCATTCTTGCTGAAGATAGACGTCATTTTCAGCTTCTGTGCTAGGAATCATCACAGATCCTCCTACTTGCGGAACATGCATCCAGTAATAAAAGTCAGGGCAGATATCCTTTAGGAGAGCGGCGGCCCCAAGTCATTCTCGAAGACACAGAGCAGTGCTAAGAAGCTACTGGCACGAACCAAAGGCCATGCTGTCTAATGGAAGCACAAAGATAGAGCCTTAAGTGCCCAAAAAACCAAAACAAGGAATCACTACGCAAATCCAAATGTTACAGTAAACTCCGGAGATGGACTGGTGAGACAGTGAGATTTAGCGAGTAGTTTAAATTTAATGCGTTCAGAAAGGAAGTAAATTATCTTTTTTTGGTTATGAACGCATCCACAGAGGCCGATAGGCCTCAGTAAGGTGGAAAATGTCACGACTAGGTGTGCATGACTGAATGGTTTAAACAGAAGATTCAACGAAAAAACTATTTTTTTTATGTTAGCGCGATTCTAGGAGATGCACCCGAAGTGGTGAAAGTCTTTTTGAGTTTAAAACTTCTTGTAGATTTATAGCTCTGGGATTCCTTTCGCTAGCAGCACTTGGGCGATTCCACCACTAATAACTTGTAATAATTTGAAATCGTAAGGTTCTGCCTATTACATATCAGGTTCTCCGAAGAACTTTAGCATCCAACTATTGAAGGTGTTTGGCAAGCCAAAATGAACTGCCAAACATACCACGTTCGACTTGACATCACCTGTCATCAATAGTCGCCCCTTTTGCTCTCGAAATAAAGAACGGTTAAGGAGCTCTCGATCATTTTACTTGACGATTTCCATCGCCTCTGGCAAGAAGCACTTTCCAATCCTCAATAATTAGCGGTGCAAACTCCAAGAATTATCAACTACATCACCACAGTGGCATGAAAAGAAATAACCTTGGTTCTGGTATCATTTGTTTGGTGCCAGGGCTCTACAGATTGCTATTGCCAGGTATAGATGCGACAAATTTCCACACTTCGATAACCGTTGCACACAAAATTTGCATTAATGACCAAGAAAGGTCAGGTCAGTCTGTCAGGTGCATAAGCACGCTATATTACGGTTTGGTGCATTTAATGCATGGTGGTGGATAAGGGCATGAGTGTGGATGTAACATGGAATTAGCTCATTGCCTAATGCGGCAAAAGCATTACTCTTGGAAAGAAAAGGAGGCTAGCCTTTAAAGTATACTAGAGTACTTTGTAGCATGGGGCTGAGAAGAGGCTGATAAAGGCCTTGAAATTGTCTAAGTTAGTTTTGGTGACTTCGAACTCGTGTAATTTTGTTGGTCAATGATTAGGTAAAAATATGTCAACATTTGGTTAAAAACGGGTCTGCTTACCACTTTGAGTAGGATTGGTTGCTGTCTTGGTAATACGGCCTCCATCCATGCGTATTGCCTCTCTCCTCCTTCTGTGGACTAATGCCAAATCTTTTCCTCTTCCGTCATGCCTTGTTGAGGCCACGGAGTCGAATCCTGTATTAATCGGCCGGTTACAAAACCTGAGTACTAAAGGAGGGGAGCAGATTGCTGAAACCTCGAAGGTCCACTACAGAGGCGTTTGTGGTACTCTGTTTAACTGCCGGTTTCGGTCATTTGGGTCGCCACATTGCTCTAGCCTGGTGCCTCGATCTCTTAGTCTGTTAAATATATACATTCTGTCTTAGTTTTATGCCTTCGTTTGCCCTCAAGGAAGTCTCGGAACGCTACATTCGTGTCAGCGGAAAGTAGACCCTACACCATAGGACTTCTATCCCTTTCTACACCGCTTGCTACAAACTGTGACTGTGTGAAAGAAGTGCGTGTACTAAAAGTGGGAGAATCTTATAAACCCCATAAAAGCATGGCTGCGAAGGACGTCTGCCTTTAATGTCTACACCATTCCTGCGTTCTGAAAGAAAGCCATTAACAGCTGAAGTAACGTTAGCCGTGAACCACCTAGAAAAGTTTCTACTCGAAGATCGGTGTTCTAAAGCCACCCTTTACACACACCGACGGTCTGCCGAACCTCTTACGTTGAATTCAGTTTGGTTAATGGAAGCAACTCCAGACCCTGTCGAACTACCAAGAGGCGTCAGTGACGCCGTGGTAAAGCATAGGTTCGGTTGCTTCTGAATCTTGATGACTGGCACGGTTATTTCGTGGATGTTTCTTCCAGCACTGATTACATTTTTTTGGCTGACTCGGAAGGTCTGCCAAGAAGAGCGTCGAGAACGATGCTCGAAAGAAGAAAGGGGCTATGCAATACTTTGTTTAACTACCAGTTTCGGTTACTTGAGTGGCCATATTGTCCTATGCGGCTGGGCTGGCCTCCGGGCAAAGCCGGCTGCCTCAGTCCCTCTGTTTGAAGTATATACATATATAATGTCTTAATTTGCCTCCAAAGAATTCTCTGAACTCTACAGAGCTACTGAAATGACTTTGGCATTATCTTGCCTTCATTGTTAACTTCAGTAAAATGGTCACTCGTGGATTGCGAGGGGTAATAACGAGTTAAAATTGAACTTTTGCACGTGCTTACCGGAAAAGCGATTATTCTTTAGCCGTCTTGGAATATCTACTTAACCAATCCTTCCTCAATGCAATCGGTCGGCTAAAGAGCACCTTGTTCACAGCCACCGCTTAATTTACAGCACATAATGTAAACAATGCGTGATCCAGTGATGCAAATATGCGAGCATCCAGAAATGGAGGCTTGTTATCTACTAGTAAAGAAAACCGTGAATGAATATTGGAAGAGTGATTAAAAAACCTCGTTAAACGATGTGCTAGTCCAGAGTTCCAAATGAGAAAAAATTGGTTGCAATGGGAAGTTAGCGCTACGTTACTCTGCATGGGTTTAGGAAACTTTAAGGGAAAATCATCAATTTGTATAATTTTGGGCTACCAACGTCCCAAGCTCAGTCCACGGCTTAACGACTTGGCGCTTGCATGATTAAGAGACGCATGCGATGGTTGGCCTATTAGGCCTCGTGGCCTTCACTAACCGCCTGCATGTTTTTGAGCACAAACCCGCATCCTGGACCCTACCGTGCTATACAAGAGCTCTCAAACTGTATTTCCTTTACTTCTTAACCAGTGCGAGAGATCGATTTACCCGTTGAATAATTCGCAACATCATCATGCGACCAACTTCAAAAAACGAAAATTATGCGGTTTAATAATCGGTTCTGGGGGATAAAGTAGAGCCTGCAAAGGAGACACTGATTTGAGGAGTAAGGAGCAGGAGAATGATGGCATCTACTCACGGGTCAGTTTTATTCAAGTCTGCTTGCAGCATCCGCATTCAGTACCTACGTCTCAATGTGCAGTATAAAGAAAAATGCAACTTTACAAAGACCACTTAATGCTTCTCTAGAGGTGCCAACTCACACAGACTTCCAGGTACCATCCAATTGATAGATCACACGTGTAATACACAACGAGGAGTCCTGCAGCCAACTCACTGCACTACAAGCCACGAAAACACGGAATGATGAACCGGTAGGAAGTGGTGCCTGACCGAGAAATACAGCCTAGAAGGCAGAACAGTGGGTTGCTTGCTGCTGATCCTTGACATTCCTGATCGCTTCGCGGGCGTCCCAACACAATGGCCTTTTCGCACCACAAGTCAGTAAGTCACCGATGCCACAGCAATCCGCCTTTGTTTTACGCAAGAAAGGAGCAAACAGCGAAGTGGTTGCCTGCAAAATACACTACCTGTCGTCAGTTAATCCGAGACGTGGTTGAAACCTCTTCACCCACTAACTACCACCCTAACCTCGTGCACCAGATGAATTCGGTGCCGACCACCTGCTGCTCTTCTTCACACACTAATCTCGGGTCGCCATGACCAAGAGTGGAGCCTCCTCCTCACTGTCACACACCACTCCTCGACCGACCGCTTACCGCCATCAAGTTGCCTCTTAGAACCATTTCTGCAGGGCAGGCCCTGCTGTCGCGCCTTCGACACTTACTATGCTCTCAATTGCATGCATCAGACGTAAACAGCATTTCACCACACGAGGACTCGAAGTGGGAAGAAAGGAGACCAGGGTGCCATAGTCTCACACGTGCCTGTCTACCAAGGGCAAGGGCAAGGGCTGGTGATGCGACAATGCAGACATCAGTGGGCACGCTACAGGCCACGATTCCTAGTCGCCTCCCTCCAGTAAACAAGCATTGGCAAATAACCGCTTGGAAGTAATGCAACCCTACCGCAACACAATTGTCCAGTCGCATCTCAGTAATGCGGGCAGTTGATTAGGAAAAGCAAGTATTCGGTGAACAAAACATCCCAACACACCACCTCGCAAACACGCTTTGCTTGCATTGAGCCGCTTCACAAATGTGTGTTCTCTGTGCCAATGGAACAAGGCAATGCTTTGAACGTTTCGTTTTCCAAAACAAATGCTCACTGACATGCAGTTTGGTCATTGAAAATGCCAAACGTGAGCAAAACCGAGGAACTGACAGAATCCATCAAACCGTGTCTTCGTCCTCGAGTTGTTTCTGTCCAGAAGATGCCAGATCCACCACAACGAGGCAACAACCCAACGTGCATTGCATGTCCCGATGCCACAGCGGTCAAATCCGCACGATGACCAGCAGGAGGTCTCATTCGCACAGCTTCATTTGACTCGAGGGAAGTCAAAACGTTAGCCAAGAGTGGTAAATTGGAACCATTGTGTGCGACGCAAAATGTCAGCATTTGTGTCAAACCCACATGGTGTGTGAACTGCATCACACAAGCATCCTCCCCACCCACTTCATCTTCATCCATTACCTTCCCAACAAAACGCGCGGAAGGACAAGTGTCAGTCAGCCGTTCCGTGTGTTCAAACCCCGCGCATTCTTTTCTATGATATGCATAGCGTCTCATAGAAAATCTCCAGTTGATTGTATTCGCCTCAGAGACAGTGACGTTTCCGTCCTCTTTTCGCCACATTCAGAACGCCAGTGGTTATCAAAGCCAAGAAGTCTCTTTTTAGGTACGCAACCACATTTCTTCTTATAAAAGTGGTGAACTGTGGGTGGACAGCATTAGACAAACCTTGAGGTTAGTCACATCTTCTAAGTATTGAAATTATAATAGCATGAGGATGAATATAAAAGCATTTTTGATAAAAAATGGAGAATGGCTTCCTATACTATGTCCTCGCAGAAGCCACAGTTCTTAAAAGACAACCAGATGCATTGTTCGACAATAGGAGCAGCCTTGTAAGGTTTGAGCCAGGCTCGCAAACCAGCATGTTTTGTGGTGAACACTACAGCCGCTTCAGGTGAAAGTTCCAGCCCTCCAACCTTTGAATAATCTTCTTTGGTTACATTGCAAGTGTGGCCTCCGGCATCGTAAACACTGCTGCGCATAACAGGAGATGATTGGCAGCACCAATTGTTCAAAATGCATTGAACCACAGTCTCTTTCTTGCATAAATTTGACCGTAATAACACCCAAGGAGAGGTATTATAAATCCAAAATTCCTTTCCACTGCAAAAATGGTAGTAAATTACTAATCACTATTACTTATTACTTGTTAATTTACGTATTTCTACATATTAAAGTTTGCCCTCCTCGTACATCTCATGGAGGCAGTAGTAGAGGAGAGAAACATAAGGTCTTTTAAATAGCACTTTGAAATCGACTTGATTCCTTCTTAATAAACTTGTAAACTCACTATTCAGCACTTTTAAACTGCGACAATTTGGAGCATTTCTTTTCTAATCCTACCGTTATCACCTATCACTCTCCGGCGAGTTAAGAGTCTGCAGATCAGACTTCTGCTTCACAAGGTTTGAGTCGTCAGACGTTTCTTTCATTTCTGGGAGAATGATGCTTTGGCACTTATTGGGAGGAGTTTAAATAAGGTACTTAGAAAGCGTAGTTATGAATGTAAGGCAGATTGCACCTTGCATCCCCGGATGCTGGCGGAAATTGATCAAAATATCACTCTCCTTGGAAGATTGGTGGAACAGAGCCAAAGCCTTTGGATGGGTCTGCATAACTGGTGCAATGATTAAATGCAAAAATGCTGCACTATAATGCAACTTCAAGGTTACGTTTTTGCAGCACTCTGCAAAACAGTCGACTTTTAACGCCACACTGCAGTCGTTTATGCGTAACAGTGAGGCAATTAAGTACTGCTCGGCTGCAGTGAGCTTGGCACCCACCAAGGCAAAACTAGCGTACTCGAAAATGGTTTCAAGCTCCAGATATTAAAAGAATCCAGAATCGTGCAATCATATTATTACCCTCATTTAGATGTTTCCCAAGTTCTCAGGGCTCCAATTAGTCCTTGCCTACAGCAGGTCAATTGAAACTGGTCAAAGTCTGGATAGAAATGCAGAGAATTTTCAGTTTTCACGTTTTCGCCTGCAACTAAGTAGCCTCAATGCTAATAGCATACAGATTCCATTGCTTCACTGGTTAAGTAGGCAGTGAAGTAAATTAAGGATTGTGACGGTTAGCGGTGCCTATTACGACAGAGCATATGAGAATCTCCACTGTTAATAGCCACGAATGCGTTCAATTGAAACCACAATGGGCTTCCGCTCTCGCCCTCGGGATCTTGGAACGGGCAGACTAGGCCAGAGGAGGTAGCGATAAGATAGGGTGTACACATCACGGTTTGGGCATATTGAGGTGCGTTTCCTCCTCCTCGGGGACTGACGGGGTCTGATTTTTCAAGCAAAACACCTTTGCAGATTGACCCTGTTACCACCACCGCCAGCAAGGGAGCTGTCCAAAGCCATAGAGACGATAAAGTGCACAATCGCTTATTAAGACGGCCTAAAAATTAGGTCCGAAAGCCAAGATCGAAGCTTTAGAATCCATAGACAGATGGCTTAGAGTGGAAGTCAAAATTTTGCATGCGAGTCACTTCTTTGTGCCGCGTCATGAGAGATAGTTAACACCGTATTATTCAATATTCCAGGTCTACACTTGTCCAATGGGAAATGAGGCTGTCCCTTGGCGCATAACCACCTTTTTGTATGTGGTAGTGTTACTTCATATTTTTTGCATTTTGCGAAAGAACTGCTCGTCAGCTTAGGGAATTGGTACCCCACGATACAGTTAGTTTCCTGTTTGCCTGATGTGCACTGGGAAATCTGCAATATATAGCATTTTTATGTTTAAATGAATGGAGTTGTTCCCACCAATCGTGTAGTCCTACGACTTTGACAGTAGATCTTTCCCGTTATAATTGTGTTTGATCTTAGCAAACACTTGGCTATGTTACATTGCTCATTTTGGGCAGCCAACGAGCGATTTGAGTGCCAACACACTGCTATGTCAAGTTGGAAGAAGTGTTTGCGAAGGATGAAGCGAAAGATGGAATGGCAATGCAATGGCAATGCGCTGTGCTGACAGTCAAATAAAGCAGATTATAAAACAAAAATGCATGAGTTTATTTTAAAAGACTGGACAAAGGAAGGACTGCGCCTAGGGATGTTAGCGTGCGCCTGAATAAAGAATAATGGGTTTGGTTGCAGTTTAAGGACTATGAATTCAGTGAAACCGCATTTTAGGAGGTAAATTCTTCCTTTTTGTGCAAAGTTAACTGTTTTTTGTTATATATTACCAGCTTATTTAGCGTCGCACACAATGGTTCCAATTTACCACTCTTGGCTAACGTTTTGACTTCCCTCGAGTCAAATGAAGCTGTGCGAATGAGACCTCCTGCTGGTCATCGTGCGGATTTGACCGCTGTGGCATCGGGACATGCAATGCACGTTGGGTTGTTGCCTCGTTGTGGTGGATCTGGCATCTTCTGGACAGAAACAACTCGAGGACGAAGACACGGTTTGATGGATTCTGTCAGTTCCTCGGTTTTGCTCACGTTTGGCATTTTCAATGACCAAACTGCATGTCAGTGAGCATTTGTTTTGGAAAACGAAACGTTCAAAGCATTGCCTTGTTCCATTGGCACAGAGAACACACATTTGTGAAGCGGCTCAATGCAAGCAAAGCGTGTTTGCGAGGTGGTGTGTTGGGATGTTTTGTTCACCGAATACTTGCTTTTCCTAATCAACTGCCCGCATTACTGAGATGCGACTGGACAATTGTGTTGCGGTAGGGTTGCATTACTTCCAAGCGGTTATTTGCCAATGCTTGTTTACTGGAGGGAGGCGACTAGGAATCGTGGCCTGTAGCGTGCCCACTGATGTCTGCATTGTCGCATCACCAGCCCTTGCCCTTGCCCTTGGTAGACAGGCACGTGTGAGACTATGGCACCCTGGTCTCCTTTCTTCCCACTTCGAGTCCTCGTGTGGTGAAATGCTGTTTACGTCTGATGCATGCAATTGAGAGCATAGTAAGTGTCGAAGGCGCGACAGCAGGGCCTGCCCTGCAGAAATGGTTCTAAGAGGCAACTTGATGGCGGTAAGCGGTCGGTCGAGGAGTGGTGTGTGACAGTGAGGAGGAGGCTCCACTCTTGGTCATGGCGACCCGAGATTAGTGTGTGAAGAAGAGCAGCAGGTGGTCGGCACCGAATTCATCTGGTGCACGAGGTTAGGGTGGTAGTTAGTGGGTGAAGAGGTTTCAACCACGTCTCGGATTAACTGACGACAGGTAGTGTATTTTGCAGGCAACCACTTCGCTGTTTGCTCCTTTCTTGCGTAAAACAAAGGCGGATTGCTGTGGCATCGGTGACTTACTGACTTGTGGTGCGAAAAGGCCATTGTGTTGGGACGCCCGCGAAGCGATCAGGAATGTCAAGGATCAGCAGCAAGCAACCCACTGTTCTGCCTTCTAGGCTGTATTTCTCGGTCAGGCACCACTTCCTACCGGTTCATCATTCCGTGTTTTCGTGGCTTGTAGTGCAGTGAGTTGGCTGCAGGACTCCTCGTTGTGTATTACACGTGTGATCTATCAATTGGATGGTACCTGGAAGTCTGTGTGAGTTGGCACCTCTAGAGAAGCATTAAGTGGTCTTTGTAAAGTTGCATTTTTCTTTATACTGCACATTGAGACGCAGGTACTGAATGCGGATGCTGCAAGCAGACTTGAATAAAACTGACTCGTGAGTAGATGCGCGTTTGTAGACTAAGTGGAATGTGGAAGCTTCCACTGGTTTATCCTAGCCAGCATTCTCTGTCGTTACCCCTTTAACCCCCCAATGATGCCTATCACGCATTCTTAGCATTAAACAGACCAATGCTAAGTGGTTGGGGCTAACTGCATGCCCCTGCACCGCCGTTGGCATTCATTTTGTGAAAGTTTTACTTGCTGCCAGTCAGCAAGCTTTCCATAGAGTCGTGCTTTCACTCGTCTACTCATTGTTTTTTCGTGTTCTAGCAGTGGTGTACTTTAAAGTCCAAGGTCATGGTAGATAGGTTTTTACAAGCCCGGGTAGCTAGAATAATGGACACCAGAATCACCCTTAGGCAACACTGCCGCTCTCTAGCCACTGAGCTTGTATGCAATGACCGTACTTCGTTTCCTCACTTATTACGCTATTCATAAGGAACTCTCCACTGAATTATTATCCACCGATTAGCTGGTTTGGCTACCGATGGAATCCAGGCAACTCAGGCATATAAGCATCAGTTTATAATAGTTGGCCACTGGGAATGCAGGAAGTTATTACTGTTTACTATGGATGGCCCATTATTTCACTAATGTAATTTCACTTTGTGAGGTAAGGCGATGGTCAGAAATTCCTACTCCATGCCTTTGAACGTGTATAAAGCCACTCAAGCTACTTGTGTTGTGAATAAGGTGAGATGAGAGCCCGTGGATTCTCATGGCCTTATAACCTTTCTGCACTCCGGTAGTAAATATACCTCCAGATTGGCATGTTTTATTTCAGCCTCAAAAGTAATGCAAAATGCTGGACACCATTTAGGCGGAGAGGCTGAGAAGGGAGTTCAAGCATTTACTACTACATTCAGTTAGACAACACAGCAATTTCCTTTACACCCAAGCAATGGGATCGCGTGAGCGTTGAGGCGGCGAACTCTTGCAGCGATGTGGCCACACAGGATTGTGCGCGGCTGCTCTGCGTGCTACCGAAAACATGCTTTCGTCTCCCCTATCCACTGGTAGAATTCCTCTTACTTCTTCCCCCCTTGCTGTCATTGGACGTTCCTGCATCTCCTGTTGAACCCGTCTGCGGCTGTCGTCTCTCGTAGCCGAGACAGAGACGGTCATACGTGGAGATAGCCTAGACACATCGGCCACCTCACTAGCCCACTCGGGGTGAATTACGTAGAAGGACGCCCGGTTAACCCTGTCAGTAGCGGAGAAGAGGCACTCAGAGCCGTTGTGGGGCTTCCGCTGAGAGCCGACGCTCTTTGCCGATGAACAAGACGAAGGTGGTTCACCGCGAAATTTGGAAATCAGAGGGGGTGCACGGGGTGAACGAGGGGTGGGGGAAGAAGGAGATGTAGAGGTATGGAGGTCGTTTTCAGAATTTCCAATTGATTGTTGATGGTTTTGGGTGTTGAATTCGGACATTGACTGCAGGATGAAACGAAACATTTTAATAGCTTCCTTAGCAAGTTACAGAATAAACCATTCGTATATCCTATTTATTCGCATCTGCATGATTAAGATGAAAGGTTACGTTTATGCAAACACCAAAAATGTTCAATTCAACTATCGAATGTGCTAAGATTAATAAAATACCGCATTGGTTGCATCATTTCCTGCTTTTTATCTCATAGCCACCATAAGATCTTTTAAATTGGACTTAGACAAAACCTTTTATTTTCTGGGTACAAACAAAGATTGCATCCGGATTTGGCGAGGACACTACACTTATTTCAATGCAAGTATAAGCAGTTTTGTAAATGCTGAAAGAATGGGAAAACCAATGAATTTTCTCCGAGGAACAAGCAAATGTGAAATTCCGTGATGCCTACTCCATTCCGCCTCGTCCCAAGGTATCGTCGAAGTGTCTCACCATTGCAACGCACCTCCTTGCCAATTCGTTCCAGCTATTTCACTTTCATCCACTTCTTATTGTACGCAAAAGTTGGAAGCGCTTTTACAAGAAGTTGGTATCACTTATCAAAACCGTATTCCTTCATCCACAGGAAAGCAATGCATCATGTATAGAGAAAAAAAGCCTCCTAATTGGTTGCTGGCGATGTCGAAAGGAGGTGTCGTTGGAGACAAATGGGATATGTCGGGAAGCGGAGGGGCAATACGAATTGTTACTTCACAGTCACTCAACCGAATTAAAAGGTGCTTAACTTTTCACATGGTTGGTCCGCTAATGTGGCTGTTAACCTTTTTTATCGCCGCATTTAGGCAGAACCAGTGTTTTTCAACAATGCAAGCAATTTGATAGGTGTATCAAGCCATAATATGGCGTCCATCACCTCACTACGTCTCTTGTTTTCCCTTAGAGTCATGCAGCTTTTGAAAATAAACTTCAACACATCAATTTTTGTTCGATGGTACTTATTCGAAGGATAAATAAGAGTGAATGAAAGGTTTTGCATAATTAAAAGCTTCTTCGATCACAAAAAGGACTAAACCCACTGCAAAGTAGAACCAAACCATGTGTGGACATCACCTACAAGCCTATGGTTGATTTTGAGTAATATTTATAAGCAAAAGATTAGGCTGAAAAATAATAAGGTAACGTCAGCAGTAAATAAAGCAACTGCCTTTAATTTTTTGGCGAACAAAATAATACTTTTTGACTACCGATATCATTTCAAACAAGAAAATAACATCATTATAACAAAACCAATGAAAAAGAGGAAAAATAACTCAATGCCTTTGAACATGCCCCTACCTGTGGTTTAAAGAAAAGTAGGCAAGGCGAGGCCACACATAGCAATTATGAAGAAAGCGGGATCGCGCTCTCAACCCCTCACCAATTAGTCATTAAACCGAAGCATTTATTCCAAGACATTCTATAAGTGCGTATTTTGGTAACATGCGCGTTGTCTGGTTTGCATTGTTAAGGATCCATTTTTCCACTTTTTGATTGGTCCGATTCACCAAAGAACCCCAATCAACCAACCAATCAGCAGTCAGCGTAAACACTGGCAATCTGAATTATTAAGGTATCATGATGTTTGGGCAGAAGGTCAAAATAATGCTTTAATCAAGCTGCGATTGCCTTAATTGGAAACTGATCAAGCTAAAATATCGTGAAATTGTAGTAAACCAAATTATTGACCTCCATACCACGTAAAAACAAGAATATCCAGTCAGGACAATGTATTTTATATAGTTGATGATTCAACTTCTATATAAGTGTTTTCAGTTTTAATGGGATTTTGGAACGGAAGTTGACTCGTAGCCACAATTGAACGTCTCGTATGCATTTGAGGCGAAAATAGGAGACAGCTACAATTGTGTCTTCGAGGAGGAGGTGTTTTAAAAACCGAGTCTTTGCCAAATAAAATAACACAAGAAACAATTAACCTTTCATACGTAAGGCTAGCGAGAACTTTAGATTCAGCTCTAATCAATCTTAAGAGCTTTCAAAGCAAGAAATACCTTTTAAAGACTATTTTCCTTACTTTGCGAGTTGTCTCCCAACTTTTACATTCGTTTCCATCAATCAAGTGGAGGTGCATCCATTTGGCATTGCAGATGCCAAGGTGTGCACCCTGGGAGGTGAAGCAATATGATTTTAGGAATTGCAGAACAAAAGTTGAAGTTACATGCAAAGTGCTTTTGTTAAACGAATCGCAGATCACTGTCTGGATCATTTCTTCTCATCATAAATAATATTCTTGGTAAAAATGTCAAATGAGTGTGACTTTGGTGATTCACTGGCGATAGCAATAACTGTAGGCTTGATGCCTGAGTGGAGACGACTGCAAAAAAGCCTTGTTTCAGCATCTCAAAAAAATGGGTAATTTGCCACTTTTGGACGAGAGGTGCTACTTGGAGTCGTGCGCAAAGGCAAAGCACATGGAAATCGACCAAGTCACTACGTCTAGGAAGAGCTTGATGACACAAGAAAGTGAAGCAAAACACTGCCGAGGTTCAATACCTCCTACCATACTCATCAGTTTCTGAAATTAAAAACTTTGCAATCTCCAAACCCATTCCTCTGTTTGCCACAGAAGTGGAGAGTGTTTGTTTTCAAGCCCTTGGGAAGAGAAATAGCATCGCTGCACAGGCAATCGCAAATGGATGGGGTTAATTTTTTTTGTAAAGTTGCATTGGATGATTGCTAAGGGATTAAGGTAAGTCACTCAAATGGTAGTGCACTGGAGCCCAAGTTTTGGCATGAGTCTCTGCGAAGTCTTCTTTCATCTGGTGCTGCAATGAAACGCCTTTTTCAATGCATGTGGTTTATAAAAATTTTAGTTACCCTCGGATAACCTTTCCAATCACCTCCAGCCATAGTCTCATTTAAGGTTTGAACGTGCGGACTAAAACTTATACACTACTACTACTTCCCATCTGTGGCCTTCCATTCACATTGAATTACAGTGCATTGGCCAGGGGAAGATTAATCATTGGTATCCCATTAGAACAGTCCGTAGTTTTGTAATTTACCGCAAAATTTCAAAATTCTATTCTGAAAAGCTATGATTAATTAGCAAAACTTTGAAAAAGCAGGAAAATTCCAGACTCTTTTTAATACCAATATTTACAGAGATTTTCTCCTACAAGTTCTGAGCACAGAGTCAGCATCTGATGCAAATCTTTATGTGATGTCATTAAAGTCAAGCCGTCAAACGTAGGTTGAACTGTTTTCATTTACTCTCGCATTTAAAAAAAGCGTTAAGATAAAAATTAAGATGGACTCAGCGAGCCCATACTTTCGTGATTCATATCCGACAAATGGGCAAAAAAAATCTACCAACTTACGATGGCTGGAAGGTTAAGTATGGACTTCTCGCACTACTTAATACGTGGTCGCGTTGATTGCGCTGTTTTGTTCTGCCTTAGCTTTTAGGCAGAAATACCTCATGACATTGAGGCTTACCATTGAAAAACGCTCGCTCCTGATTGGCCAATAAGTAGCCAATCGCAGCCGGGAAGAGTTGCGTCACCGATCGTACGGATTAGCAGAGGCCTACGCCAAACGCCCATCCGTTGTTTTCCTCCCCGTAGGGCAAACGGTGTACTTTGAAATGTCAGATCAGAGTGGACAGATTTCTAACCAATGCCTTGAAAGCCTGTTTTTTATTAGGGTAAATATTCGTTGGCTAGGGTTTGAAGTTGGCTTTGGATGGGTGAACTGCAGAAAAGGTTGTCAAAAACCTAGCAAGCTAAAAAATTTTTCAAACTGTTTTTCTGACTGTCATAAACTGTTTAGGTGAATTTTTTATGACATCAACAGGCAATTAACGTCGAATGCTTCCTTGCATTGCCTAAAAAGTGTGTTTCAATACCTCATTTAATAAAGGAAAGGAACTAATACATAAGCAAAGTAAATTCATTTGGTGCAGATTGTTTGCTTTGTTTAAAAAAGGTCAACCGATAGTCAAGTGCCTCGTCATTGACAGGAGTTTAAGCTCGTCCAAAGACTGAGGCACTTACACCCCACTTCCGGACATGATCAAGCTGCGTACCTCGATGGCCTTCGAATAGCAACAACTGGGTGCTAGAACCTGATTAGCAGCAAGCAGGCAAAAACCTTATTTTAATCTGCAGATGGGGACAGTTTCCGGATTTATTGTGCACTTAAACTCTGCCAACCCTTCACCAAAATGGATTGTCAGCTAACAGTCTAATGCCAAGGACAAGGGAACGCTTCCTTTCTGCTATCACTACGAAGCTCCAAACCACGTCAGGTTAAAGTTCTCACAAACGACCCTGATGCTGCCAATTGCATTATGTTAGAGAGGCCAATTTACCCCGTAGAGCACGTAGTACGATGAACGCCTTTAAAAGCCAACGCACCAAGTTAACAGAGGGACATTACTGTCAGCTTCAATGGCTATCCAGCGCCGCTACTGGTGGATACTGCCTCTGACATCAATGTGGGCTCCCGGGGAAGTTGATCACAGACAACGACTCAGTTCAGTTCGTGGAAGCTCCATAACTTTCGCTACCAGTAAGTTATCGCGTACTTCCTTCTCCTATAGTTTACCGGCAATTTCAAGAGCAAACAAAAGGGTTTGTTGACAGAAAAAGGTAGGCACTAGTGCCGATGCCTTGCAAAGTTCTCTAACTACATATCGGGAAACTCTGAACAACTCTGTGAGAAATTGCCGGTCACCAGCCCAACAGCCAATCAGACACAAGCTTTGCTTGGTCAACGTCAAGGTCACCAAACAGCACATACCCGCAGCCTTAACAAAGTTCAAAACGAGTGCAAATATATTAGATCGTAATTATCGATGAACACAAAAATGTCAAAATCTTAAATTGTATTTGGATAAAGCCCCACTATTGAATGCCTCTGAATCAAAAGGGGAAACTAGAAGCGCAGCATTTTGCCCTACAAACAGACATGCTGCTGAGCTTCAAGAAGACGACTCTTTCACCTTTAAACTCTGCTTTACAGAGTGCCATGGAATAAAAGTTCCGTGTACCCTTAGAAAGCGATCCGGTGATCGAGGTCCTAAAAGTGAAATAATGAGGGTTCAGTTACGGCAAACGTCGTTACTGGCCTTGCATGCGAAATGGGGCTTTAAAGAGTGTTTCTATTCCCAAATTTATACTTTTCTCCTACCCTCTGATTGGTCAATAGTCGTATGGATACTCTTCAAGGTCGCAGTCACCCTAAATATCACAAATATGCACGAGTGGATTCAATCGGCAAATCAACACTTCAACCAGAAGATGCGTGTGTCAGTGCTGTGATCTGATTGTGCGTGCATTAGCACTTAGAGTCAGCGCATTTTCTCAAGCTGTTAATGTCTTGAGTGCACTCGTCAGTATTTACTTTTGCATAAATAAACGTCAGTTCATAAATATTCCTTTAAACGTATCAGTGTGTCAAACTGACTTAAATGTTAGCTTCGAGTAGGCCTTTTTACTCGGAATGGAAGTTTGAGACTTGACAATATCACCATGCATAAATCTGGACTGTGGTGTTGACAACTTACGCCATCTTGTCTTGAAATTTACCATAGTCATGAATACCCATAGCCAGCTTGGTCACGCTCTGAATGTCGATGAAGCTGCAAAGCTTTGTTGCATACTTTAGGGTCGAGTTTTGAAAGCTTGAAGGGACGTAGACAGAGATTGATTTGCTTGAGGGTTCAGAGGCAATTTGGAGCAAGGGAATCTCTCCTTAAGCCTACAGGCACCCTACCCAGTTTGGAGGACTTTTGGAGGCACTCGAAGGCCCTTTAATTGGTTTGGGCGATGGCGGAGCTAAAATGCGTGCATTAACTTTGCTGTTGAGGTGCGTCATTGATAGCCTGGATGAGCACACGTGGTTGGGAACGAATTGCATGGATTGCGTTTAATGAAGTGATGGCCAGATAGCATATAGAGTGACCATTCGTGCTACTTTTTAATGGCATGGAGCTGTGGGGCTCTGAAGTGAGGGTGACATTAACCCTGAGGAAACCAGTGATCTCACAAGCTGTCGCTTGAATGTTGTTGCTGAGGTCTTTTGCTGTCCATTCTAATTTGTCCACTTATTCAAGAAAAGAATTTAAAGAGAAACAAACAGTCAAGTTAACAGAGGGACATAAAATTCACTTGCAAGACTGAAGGACTTCCTACCATACGAGTGGAAAGGTGACAACTCAGAGAAGAGCGCGGAAGTATAATAGGCGATCCGATTCAAGCCGATGCATCTAATATATCTATTTACTAGTTGGAAATTTTTGGAGTCAGCAGGCATAACTTGATGGCAGGAGGTGGTTGAATGAGTCCAAATGACCAGACCTAATGGCGGACACAGGGAAGCATACCAGTGCCGAGGCGACGATGAGTGTAGACGTACTATAATACCACCACGTTAGTAGTAGAAGTTATGGAGAGGGAAGAGTCAAGTGGTTGACAATTTCATTAAGAGCCACTTCTTTAAAATGGTGCCCAAGGTGGGTAGGTGCTACATATATTCTAAAATTTCATCGTATGACGCGTTTCAAGTGGTGCTGGAATCAATCTAGGTGAATGTAGCACTTTAAGGAATGTACACAACCCTTCATGTTTCCAAGGTCTGACGCCTGCAGGCCGTTGCAGACTGCATTTTCCGCTCTGCGCATGCATATACTGAAAGAAACAGGTGAAGTCTCAGCGATATCTGCTAAAGGCGCTTTCATCCCCCCAGATAAACACTTCCAGTTTGCTGTTTTGGAAAGTTTTGCTAGGATCACCAACATTTTACATATCTGGTCCACTGTTAATAGTTTGAATCGGCACTCCAGTATTGCAGAAGCGTAGACCCACACAATACTCCGAGCTGTGGCACTGAGGTCTCTGTCTGCGGTCGAAAAAGCAAAGTGTCTAGCCCACAGCCATGTCTCTCTAATTTAACTAAATAAGTTTTCAGTGTTTCAACAAACTGGTTTAACTTGATGTACTCCAGTGGTATTGTGGAGGGGGCAGGGAGCGTCTTGGCACTTTAATCAGTTAGCAGTGTATACACATCCGCGATCTCTTCCTCTGTCTCGACTCCCATGGCCTTCCACAGCCTTCTAGTTGCATTAATCTCTGTTGAACCGCCTTTGACACAGCGTGAGGTGTGGAAATTGTCCTGATTGCTAGACGCTCGTTTGCAACGACACCAGTTCCCTCATTTTTGTGCAATGAAGGGTCTTGTTGATGCCATTTCGTTTTTTAGGGAGAGGATAAAAACAACCCCTTACCATTAGGACATAAGATGCGTATTTAGGGCGTGTTCACAGTCACAACACTGGGTGGAGACCGTGCTTCCAGCAACTACTGCACAGATAGGCTGAAAAATAAATGCTTGAAACTGCGCTAATGAAGACATTTGTAAAATTGCCTACAATGAATTACGCTGGTCCTAGTTGGGAAGTTATAGTCAGCACTCAAAAAGATTTGCTGTTGGCGTGCGGTACTGCAACAGCAGGCAGTCAAATCAACTATTCCAGCAAAGGGTCTATTAATCTAACACCACAACATAAAAGAGCGGAAGGCTGAAGTCTCTGCAATTTCCATTCAAGCATGAGCTGAGGAATTGGCAGTGAATGTCAGTTTTGTCCAAATGCGAGGTTGTTTCGACTATGTTTCTAGGGGAATCGCACAAAATCCGACAAATCCACCTGATTTACATCATCTGTCTACAACTGCGTGCCAGTCTGCATCAATTTAGGTAAAATGAGCAAGAGGTTCTTGAATAAGCTGAATTGTACATTAACATCTTGATGGGGGAAAAGGGAACTCGTTTCATTACTTACCTTATGTGTTTTCAACCAATTGGGCCAAGGCCCGTTCCTGTGTCTTAAATGTGGAAAGGAATGCTTGCAACCCGCAAAGCGTCCTTGTCGGAGCGGGTCCGCATGTTCGTGTCTTCCCTGCCCGTGTGATAAAAAGATGCCTTTTGTACGTTATGCTTTTACCTCGAAGATGGAAGGATGTGTTGCATAATGCGTGGATCACACCAATTTATGCGTTTCATTTTGTGGAGAAGTCGTTCGGGAGCAGTAAATGCATACGAAAAAGCGCAGAGCAGTAAAGCATGTGCCTAAGACATGCTTCCCTGGAACGAAGACCAAAGTTGTTTGGGTGAGGTTGATGTTAAAGCAAAGCTTTGAATTTGAAAGAAACCAGTGCACTCACCACATTATGGATTCCGCTAAAATTTTGGTTTGCTAAAACCACCTTTCGGCTGCTTTGTCGCTGGGGCAGTTGAAAGCCACTTATTTAGCCCGTTTTGGATTATAGATGCTAGGCACTAACCCAACAACCAACTACAAACGTAGCACTTAAATGTTGAAGAAATCCACTTTTACAGGGTACGCAAAGGTTATTCATTAAAGTGCCATGCTTGAGCATTTTCCATGCCTAACACTGAACGTGTAAGGCATCATGCACTCCGTCCTCAGTGCTAGAGAAGCAAGTCCCATTCCTGTGCGGCAACTCCACCGCCACTTGCATTCCAGTTATTACTTTGTCCTTCTCTGCAATCAGCATAAATAGCAAACAATCAATCACTTCAAAAGCATTTCGCAGCACTTTTAAGCAATGGTTAACCCACGCATTGACAAAGGCTTTAGAAGCTTAATTTCCGATAGAGGAGACACCGTTAGAAGTGGATAGCCACTCCTGGTCGTAAATCAAAATACCCCATTTGTTGCCATGGCTCATGCCATGTCATCAGGAGAGAGGTTGGTTAAGCATCCATTACACTGAGCTTAACACTGGATTTTCTTTGTACTTGAAAATTGATTTTCAGGGAACCCTTAGAAAGAGAGAAGGGGCTTAGCCGCCAGGAACACCAAAAAACCTTTAAAGGTCTTAACTTGATCATTACTTTGTGGTTTTCAAGACCGTACCTTTTTCGCTTCGCCATGGCGATGCATGCATTCATTGCCTCTAGAGCACTGAGGGCGAAAGAAGACACCGTTCAAGGGCCTGAGGCGGCTAGCGTGGCCCTGACGCCAGATCACCTGGTTAAGATACAATGGCAGGAATTCGCGCAGTCAACCAATTGCATAGCCGTCTCTCCTCTTGCAAACGTTGACATCGGCACTCCCTTCGGTCAGCTATTCACACCCACAAAGTCATTGATCCCTCGTGGTGAATTCAGTGGATATGGAGTTTTGGGATGTTTGGGGCCTATAGTGGGGAACGGAATGCACCAGACATCACGCATGTATATCGATCCTCGTGGGAAACGTCGGCTTTAAAAGCATTGTCAGACAACAAAAAACGGAACTGGATAGGATTTAGCTTCTATTCCACCTTGCCAGATTGTTCTCACTTCCTCGCTGCTCGCTGGACACGTTACGTAAAGAAAACCTCCTAAACGGTGCTTAGTTCTAGTCGCTTCTTTTGCCATTAGCGTTCCTGAACGACAGAGGAATGGAAGAGTTTCCAAAGGCATGTGCGATTTATAGCCCTTTAATTATATGCTACAATTGTGGCTTCTTAATACTTTCCTGAAGGCAAAAAGAGACGTAATATTCTTGGATATTCGATATACAGGAGGGAATGAGACTATTAACACGGTCCAGAGGCCGTGGAATGGCGGTAACTCAAGTGGGGCTTTTGCCGAATTGGAGGGGCTTGACAACCAGCGTATCACACACCATCAAACATATCAAAGCAGTTTGCACCGACCCATTTCCACTACTTAAGTAAGCTTTGTAAAGTAGATTAAAAGAATCCCCTAGGTACCACTTTTGCGGCAAGCTCTTCGCAACTCAGAATAATCAAAACAAACACGAGAGCGACTGACTGCTTTCCAGATTATAAACTTGATAAATTTTTGGAGTCCCATTCGTTGAGTAATAGCAACATTTAACTCTTCTCGCCTTTTTTTACCCTCTTCAGAAAGGCGGGTGTTTACCTGCCAGGACCAAAAGAAAACCTTTTCATTTTAATGTAAAGTAAATTGACACATTGCTAAGTCCAATTGAAACTGGCTGGCTAAGTTTTACACAAAACCCTCAATCATATTAGAAATTCTAATGTCGGCTATGGAGGTAATTCGTGCTTTAATCACTTTACATTGCCACTAGCTAGGTGGTCTAGTGTAATTTTGCACCACAAGCCCCACTGAAAGTAAGCAATGTATATTCTGCTTTACTAGTCTGCCTTCTTTTACCTTGGAGCGTTACAATGTGTCCAGACTATGAATGTGTTCTCGTTTTCATTTCGGTTTATAATTCATTTGTTCTATGATAGAGTAATAAGATTTAAGCATTGCATAAAATTACTTTATGCCATTGCCAGGTTGGTAGCGTTTCGCAAAATACTCAATTAAAAATGCCCACTTACTGCATCACACAATCAGCCAGAATACTCTTGATCGCCTTAAATGCTACTGAAACTAATTTAAGTAGCAGTGTAGCTAATTCCACGCTGCAGAGCGTAACCTGGTGGAGGTTTTACGTGGAATCCCCCCGTTTTTGCAAATAGCCCAAAGCGAAATTACCACTAGCTGGCATTCTTTGCTATAGATGGGCCGCAACATAAAAAATTATTGCATCAATGGCTACATGTTAATATTTGTTTCTAATTCACATATGGGTTAATCGAACTACCAAAATATGAGCTTGAAAACGTCACCTTCTTGAAAATACTTCCCGCTTATTGTCCACAGAAAGAACTTCTCATTACACCTTCTTAACCTTGTCTTAAAACTGATTAATGCCGTCTATTAGAGCTGAAGGCGACGCTATTTGGTTCACAAAATCTGTTTACGTGTTTTAATTTTAAGTCGCGCTAAAACTAAGAAGCTATTCTGTATGCCTAACATGAAATTAAAAATAAACAACATTTGACTCTTTTATTGACAAAGCGACAACGCAGTACCATCTTGGCTCTTCTGATCCACTTTTTCTGCTAGTTTCGGTGCTTGCAGTTTTTGATGTCCTTTGAGAAGAAACGGAAGGCGTGTCAGGGTTATTGCACCAAAAATTTAGGTCGGCGATCGAATTTTGGGCGACTCTTAGAGATAACTAAACAACCGCCTGATGCCTATACCACCGAAATAGCTTGTTTGCATATATCAGCAGTTGTATTTTTGCATGAAAATAAAGTAAAGCAGGATGTTTGTAAGCACTTCTTTTTGTGACTGAATGCAATTCAATCATTTGAATGCCGAAAACTGATAGGAGGAAAAGAGGGTGTTACGTAAGTGAGGCTTTTTATCCACTTCCGTCCCTATACTCCGCCTAGGAGGAGGAAGAGGAGGAGGACGAGGAGGAGACATTCATACACATCAAATAATGAACTTGGTAGTGTAGGATGATCTCTGGCCTCTGCTATTGGGATTGTCAATCTAACACGTAGGGATTGATTAGCATGAGAGGTATTGGACATCTCGATATCTTGGAAACATCCCCAATGCCTAATCCGTGCAGCCATATTGTTTGACCAGTCATCGTTTGGCAAGGTTCGTTTCCCTTGCTACTTTGGGTCACTGTGGCGATTTACAGAGGATAGGAATGGCTATTTCCCACTCACCCGTTGGATGACCACGAAGTAACCATGCGCGCCGATGCCTCTGAGGGCCCACGGTGTTTGCCTTTAGCTGACCCTTCGCTTACCATTCACCACCTCGCAGTTATAGGCAAAGCGTGATGGGAAGAACACCTCTTCCATCTTCCCCATCTTCCTCGATTTTCCTCAAAGCAACTTTAGTGTTGCTTCCCTTGGATAGCTGAGCTCGCTATCATACCAATTCAGCTGCAAGAAACACTGCGCCACCAGCCTGCGTCCCTGTCGTCTGCAAACACGATTCGCAACCAATGGGATTGACGTCAATAGCACCCACACCGACACACCATGCAGCAGCTCCGCATTAAAACGACACCAAAAATAGCACATTAACAACTGCAATAGAAGTGAAGTCACAAAGGCCGAACCCTCAGTCATGGAGGTATTCACAGCATTGGCAGTCGATTCAGCTAGGATCTGGGTTATTCAAGCTACCCCATCGCGAAGTCTTCTTGCGAACGTGTTGTATTTCCTGCCAACTTTGGGGATGAAGTGATTCAATCAACAGGGAGTAGGAACAGGTAGCTGAAACCATGCGACCTCCGATGTTCCGGAGTAAGGCAAACAGCACTTTATCCACCATCTGGCATCACAAAGAGGTGCAACTCGACAGATCTGGCGCAAATTTTCTCTCATTTAACTTGAACTGTGCGTCAACTCATCATCCAGACCCGCAAATTTATTAACGGAACGGCTTTACTGCAGTGGTCGATCAACTCCTCGTTTTGATTAAAGGATCCACTTTAAACCAAACCCTGGGTTGCCTTTGTATCGTATTCAAGTGTTTTGCAATTATACTTCAACACAAAATGCACTCAACCGGGGGAACGAAACCTCAAAACAACTTGGCTTGCGATGAATATCAAAGATGTGCCACTCAGTTCCACTATTTGATATAAATGCGCAACCAGTCTTGACTGTCTAAATGATTAAGCACTACAATTTATTAAAGAGTGAGTGAGGGAAAGCAGGTTGCATACAGATAAAAAAATGGAGGGCAAACACATGGAAGAAGGTTAATAAACTAAAAACGCTTGTACAATGCCACCAACAGGAACTACTGCACGTGGTCATGGAGATTTATTTCGTCCATTGCCGCAACTACTTCGCGTTCGTCCTCGCCTTCCTCGTCCTCAGTGTCCACTTCAGAGGACTCTTCGTCGGCTTGGTTATTGTCATCGTAATCACTGTAGTCACTTCCCTCATCCTCCTCGTCAGTGTTCTGCCTCTGCCTTCCAAAGGCATACTGCCGAGCTACAAGGAAAGGAGGAAGGACGTTATTCGATCTGACTAAAATGGTCCCATTCCACTCATTCCCACCTCAGGTTGTGAAGGCAACTGAAACTTCTTCATTCCGATTTTGATTTAGTGCGATGACGGAATTAACAATCACTTAAACTACCACCTTATCGGCGACTCGTTTATACTAGTCCATAAAGACAAAGCAGCTGGAAGTACGTTCTCATCGAGGCAACGGCAGCCAGGTAGTAATAAAAGAGTGACAGGTTTCCTGGTCGTTTATCTACCCAAACCACCCGTGATTCTGGTCCTACAAACCATCTACCTGCACGCGATATAGCTGCTTCCCGAGTCCGTATGTCTTACAACGACTTCGGAAGCGATTGTTGAGCTTCATATAATACCAATTATGGAACTACCCATAAAACTATTAAAAACCTTCCAACGTCTCGGTAGCAGATGATCAATAACTCCGGTACTTCATCTCACCGCGTCAAGTCATTTCACGGTTTCCAGAGCCATAGACGCTTAGACAAAACACCAAAGTGCATCACATCCATTTTATATGAGCTCACAAAAAATGACTTCATTTTGCCAAAAATGCTAGAACAGTTAAGCCATTTGGTAGGGACTTACTCGAAATGCTCAAGCAGAAGGACTGGTCAAGAGGATGACCGCACTTTGGACATGGAATCGGCTGGTCCGGTGCGTACTTGAAGCCTTTGCGTTTGGCGTGGTCGTCACAGAAAATGGCTTTGCATCTCATGCAGGCGTTCGACCCGATGCGGTTACACGATGGGCACTTAAAAGTCTCCGACTCCAAACGCTGGCAACTGGCCTGAAGGGACAGGCAGTTAGATTACAATCACAGTGTGCAGTCCACATCGGAAATCGTGAATATAATTTGGATGTCTTGCAAACTTTGGCGCATAGCATTTCGCAAAGCTGTGATGGAAGAAAGTGGCACTCGAAAAAAACCAAGAGCACTGAAAGCAAAACCTTTGAAGGCAGACTGAGAATCAAGTGCATTGTCAATTAATCCCCCAGTCACCTTGGCTTCAGTTCAAATGCCCTACTCCGTTCATCCTCAGGACGAAAGTCCAAATCATCGACATTCTTGATATCTTGTCTCATCAAATATTTTATCGACGACTTCAGCCAACCGTTTCCTCGTGACGATACCAGCAACCGGAAATATCATAAGCCACCTACTATTTGTCTACGAACTTACAAAAATAATCGCATTCAGAATACCCAGCTCCGAAAGACCTCCCAAAAATTAAGTAGGAGTACTCAGACTCAAGCGCGAGAAAGGAGAAAATTGACGCACCTGGTGTTCAAACTGATCATCAGCACAGAGGAGTTTGGCGCAAAAAGCGCAGGCAAACATGCGGCCACCGTGTTCGGAGATGCCTCGGTGGCATTCCACACAGGTGGAGTCCTGCATGGGACAGGAGCAAGCGTGCGTCTGCAGGCAAGTTAGTCCATGGCACACCCAGGCTTCGCAGAAATCGCAGATTGCGCCCTTTACGAGGCAAGCAAACGGGATGAGCAGAAACAAGGTAAACCTTACGTCACTGATTTTGAGATGTTTTCTGCTGATAATGCAGTTAATGGATTTGCTGCTAAAAATTCTTCTAATGCTGCCTTTCTAGAGGATTCTAGAAGATAAGCAAGGATCGAAACTAATATCAGCAGCTTAAAATTTATAAATTAGTCCTGCAATTCCATTTCCAACTTTCCGGGTAAATAAATACCCCTCTTTGGAAGAAATAGTTAACTAGCTAATTTTTCAGTTTAAGGCGACCATTTTTTGGCGTTTGTCACTTCTCCACGCCGACTCTGAAACATTTTGAGTGAGCTTCAGGTGTGAAATGAAACAGTTCGAAATCAGACAGTTTGTACCATAAACCAAGGAAGTAGTGGCAGCTTCTCCTCAGTTGTCACCCAAATGGATTGGTAATTTAAAAATAGCAGTCCTCCCTTGAAGACGTCAAAAAGTTGTACATAGAGTGAAAATCATAACGATACAAAAGCCACCAATCGAGTAAGTGCGGGTATGTGAAGCCTTACTCAAGTATGCGCCACATCGACAACGATGCTTAACTAGTATAAATTCACCTGGCTCTGGGCAAAAGAAGTTAATGAACTCATTTTTGCATTCGTAAGTCAATTAACATCAAACAATGGAAAAAATGGTGGGAAAAAATTTATAAAGTGGGAGAAAGAAAGAAGATTAAGAATGGCTCACCACCATTGCCAGGCCAGTGACATGCGCAGAGCCGTGTTTCACAACACAGTCGCCCTTCGGAATGCACTTCTGCTTGCCGCATTGGGCACACATCGGCAGTCGCTGCACCGCCCCACAGAAGTAGCAGAAGGCGCGATTCTTCTGCGTCTTCTGGCACCTGTCGCACTCCATGCTGGCATTGCAGGGATGACTACCCAAAGGAATGTTAAAACGGCTTTGACGAATCTCTTTCAGTCGAACCTTGTTCTTTTCTGCCTTCTTCCTTTGCCCTGTCTTTTTCTTGGGCATGACTAGGCTGTGGGTAAAGAAAAGCGAGATCCATCACGAACAAACAGCGGTAAGTCATTTGCTTCAACATGACATGAACGCCGTAGATACTGTGTAAAGCAGAAACCTTCCGGTATCAAGTAATGTGGTAGGGAACGTACCGTCGCAAAGAGCCGCGTGTAGTTTAAATCATCGCTGCGATTAAATGTGACTATAAACACAATGATTCTTATTTTAGAAGACCGAACGCAAGCTGATTGTTCAATAATAAGTCAAGACAAGATGGGCGAAGAAAAGGTTACCTTAAGTAAATACCTGCAATGTTTACAACATGGTGTAAACATAACACGGCCTGTGATTATTCCGCAAAGTGGACTTATAGCAGTGCTTGTACAAAAGACAATGGACTTTTTAAAGGTCATTTGTTTTTATTTCATAATGCAAGTTTTACTTTTAAGATTAAGTAAAATACATTTAGAGGTCATGCAAAACTATCACGCGCTTAAAATGTGTGCGATATTACACTAGCAAACTAGGACTTAAACTTTGAATACCCAGTTAATTTTCTTGGCATAGGGAATTACCACTAGAAGAGAAAAATCAGGCTTGGGAACAATTAGAACCACTGAATAAAGAAGTCCCACCTTAGTGATGGCGTTTTGAAATAATGGTACTTTGTTTAATTATGCGCAGGATGTATGAGAAAAATTGGGCCTTTATATAAAGTTTTTAGCTAATGCACCCAAATTAGTGCAGATCGTAGCTCCCTAAGACCTTCTTAAAGTAAAAAAATGCATAATACTATGGCTGAACATATATATATTCAAAGGCCAAAGGCCAACCCTAGACTGATAAAATCATTTGGCCAATCAGGTCATGGTGACTCAAACCGACAGTCGAATAAAGTATTACAGCCCCTCTCCTCTTTTGGGCATCGAACCTAGCACTCCCTTTGGTAAACCTCTCGCTTCAGCCATCATAATGTAATCAGTACTAGAAGAGATACCCACAAGCCAACCATGCCATTCATCGAAACTCAAGCTTCAACAAGGATGCGCTTGACCACAACGTCATCGATCCCTCTCAGTTGTTTTAAAGGATCTAGATTTTGCTCCGTTTACAAAATAAATCAAGGATAAGAGGTTCTGCCGACCATCATTGTGTCTCCTTAAAAAGGTATGTTGAAAAATCTGCCAGACGAAACTTGTTTGGGTTGTTTTATGGCCAGCATCGCTTTATTTGTTAATAGCTTTTTGTGCAACGCGGAGATGGGGTAGTCACCGAAAGCAGACGCCGTTCTCAGCCCTTCTGTTCTATGAAGTCAGAATTCTTCCATCTGTAGCACCTGCGCTTCTTTCCCGCTGCTATAGTTTGTCACATACGGTAAAGATCGGGATAGTAATCCTGTAAAGTTGGGTTCGTTTTCCGATGTAGCGTTCGAGATCTCCTTGAAGGAAAGAGAGAGCACAGTATGTATTTTCGGCAAACAAAGTGGAGTTAAGCTGCTGGAATGGCCTAGGGCCCATGCCCACCCGTCTAAGGCAGCATGGCTACCCAAGTCACCGAAACTAAGACCGGTAGTTAAGCTGAGTACTGCATCCTGTTTTAAAAGGCAAATCTCTCCAACTGCAATATTCACTGGTGAAAGAGAAAACTTATGCAAGTTTGCGTGAAGAGGTAATGTGATAAAATCTTGACTTTGACCAACTCATCTGCGCGTTCTTGTTCCCCAGGATGTTCATTTTTTGCCCTAGCTGGCCTTTTTGTCCATCGCTTATAATTTTACAGCTTTCTTTGAGCATCAATAATCAGAAATACGTTGGAACTTTCTATTTAAGCATGATTTTATTGTAACAAATCCATCAATTATAATTGGTCCTGGTTCTCTGATTTGATTCCTTCGTCTGCCTTCCAGGACTGCTTGCCAATTAAATCCTTTTTCCTCTGTAGTTCGACAAGGAGGTTCTTGTAAAAAACCCCGGTCTCGTCAAACTTGTTCCCCTAGATAACAATTTACTAGCGTAAGAAGCAAATTTGGCTGCATTACGATTTAAGAAAATCAATTTAAAGAGATTTGAGTTGTGATCGTATAAATTGCATTATATTAGTACAGCAAGTCACGGCCGAAAAAAATTTTTCATCATTAGAACATTCGATTTCATTTAGCTTACAGGTACGTCTGGTTACCTTTAGCAAAATATCGGTGAGACCTACGCTACCACCAATGCTGCCCTCGGTGAGAGATGATGTCTGAATTGACAGTGCCTTGGTCAGCAGATTCACTCCAAAATCAGTTATTAAATTCCCTAAATAAAAAATCGCTTCGGTTTCATCCAACTTTTTTTACTAAAGAGCTGCACACGCCTGTCACTGGTATGAGATTTCAAAGAATTTTACTTCAACTTTTAACCCTATCCAAACCTCTCGGGGCTTACTTGATAGGTTTAGCATAGCCAACTGATAATTTCCTCGGATCCGCATTCCAAAGGGGCCTTTGCCCTCCTCTTTAGCCAAAAGAGGATTGCTAGAGGCATAGTCTTCATTCTAAAGGTACAACTCACAACCCTAGCAGTGGAAGCGAAGTGTGTTTTTTGCCCATCAAAGTAGCTGCCTCTGTGGTAATTATTTGTGGCTTGAATTGCAAGCTAAATATACCTTCAGCGGTTGGGAATCCTTTTCAGTGGGTCTCATATGTTCATTTACTTTCGGATCCTTTCTGGTGGTTTGGATTCCTTCCTTCCCTCTACGTTGTGCTTCGAAAAAGCGGTGGAATGGTTTAAGTAGGGCAATATAAGATGCAGGAAAAGCCTAATGCTCAATATTGCTTATTGCACTGCTTCTTGCGTTGCCATGCAAAAGGTGGTAACTCCATAAATGACAATTATTTTCCTCACTTTCCTTCGAAATTATGCGTGTTTTAATAATAATACATCTGGAATCGAAAATTTACCGTCACCTATTAAATACCTTTTAATTTTCGTGTTGCACCTTTCTTCCGATTTTGGTGTTTTCGGACCGCACTAGCCTACAAATTTAGAAATTTATAAATCGCTTTAAAGGGAACTTCCAGAATAAATGGGAGATCATGTAGTTTTCAAAATTTCAAAGTAACCGAAGAAGATAGAAACCCAAATAAATATTAGCTCACCGTAATTTGACCTAGGGTGGACGCGTCATTTTCCAGATCAAGTCTAGCTTTTACCATATCAAGGAAACTACTGTCATCTAAAATCTAGAACACATGTTTTGTTCAAATTTGCTAATTTATGTTTATGGTTTAAGTGTGCAGGCTACAACTTGCCATTTTCATTTTCAGCAGTCTTCGCATTGCCAATTCGTCAGATGTTAAGGTAAATGCCGTAGCAACCTATAAACAATAGTTGCTTAACAATAAAAAGCCACTCGGCTAAAGTGATTGCTAAGATGTGATTTGAAAGCAATTATGTAACACACCTCGCATAGTGCTTCAACCCCAATATCCGACAGACAATTATTGCTCAAACTTATCGCCCTGATTGTTCTATTAATGCGAAGAATCTGCAACATATTCAAAGATGCAATTGTTTGCAGCAACAAAACAGCCGGAATTTTGCTCAATATTGCTGTTGTTTCTTGATTAATAAGAGAAGAAAAGAATATAATATAAAAACTGAATTTAATAGCGCTATCTATTTTTCCATCGCAATAAATTTAAATATTCATTAACAGTAATACACCTTTGCAAGATTGCAAACATCCTCATCTCCGAGTTTGTTTCCACTCAAATCCAAAAACACTAAGGTGCTCCCTGCGTTGGGAACTTGCTCAGCAGCTTGCAGGCAACCTCGTCCCATGCGCTTATAATTCAGGTACTGCACAAATTGACTCAAAATAGCAAACTATATAAACTCGTTGCTTTTAACTTACCTTTGGTCAGGAGCATCTGAATTGTTTTCCATGCTAAAAGCTAGGTGTTCAGATACATAGTCAGTCAAAAATAAGTTGTGAAATAGAGAAAAAAATCTCAAGACACCAGCGAAAACGGAGTACAAAAAAATTTGGACAAATGATCACCGCAATGAAGTTTTAGGGTTGCTTTTAACTCTTAGAACTAAAATTAATAGGCACCAATAAATCCTCCATAGATAGTGTCCACCATGGACGTAAAATGATGAAAAAGCGGAAATTGAGCGTGCGATGAACTATGCCGAAGTTGGTACACAAAGAGCTCAAACTCAAAAAACTGTTCACAGCAGGCACTGTGTTTCATTCTTCCTCGGGAACAAGGGTAGCGGACATGAGAAATTAGAATACACGATCTTATGAATGGTAATAATGGTGAGAAAACATGTAAGCATTCAACTATGGTTTCCGAATTCGTGGGGAGATTCTGTACACCGTGTCCATAAATTCTAACACAGTTCAAGGTTCATTAATAAATTTTCATATGATAGCAAGTTTTGCACTTTCTAATTGAAAAATTTCGACGTCTATAATTCTTATATAAAATCCGAAGATTACCTTAAACTTGCTGTAACATGCGGTATTATTTTCTTTGCAATGCCGCTTTAGGTGTCATTACACCTGCAATGCATTTCCTCGTATGAATGCACACTTTTCCCCATAGTCAAGAAGTTAGGTCCTGGATAAGCCGCAAATATTGCGTTATTCCAATGATCAAAAGTAACTACTTTTGGCCTGCTTATGTCATGTAACAGCGTTAAGATTATTAACGCACCGGCCGATTGGAAGTAATCATTTGAGTCTTGCAGCCGATTCCAGAAGTCAAATATGCAAAAACGTTTCTACCTGGTCGATACACCGCTCCAGCAGTGAGGATTCGATCGGCGGTTAAAAAGTTACGAGCCATCTATGCCACTCATTGAGTTTTCAAATTACTGGTAAAATAACCGACCACTGAACCCGTTCGTAAATTCTACTGGATCTATGGCTTCGCCTTTTATAGGCACTGTACTCAGGGACGGAGGACTGTGCCATCCATCATGTCTGCCAATCGTTCAACTTTTAAACACAGCCCCAGGTGAGGACATGATACTCGAGTACTATGTCTATTTAGCTTAAAAATAGACCAGAGTTACTGGTGTGAATTAAAAAATCGACCCAGGAGGGTAAAATCAAGAGCTAATGGTACAGTAAACGTACTACAATTCCTTTAGTCAAACATGCTAATGACTGTACTTGCAATACTTTTATCCTTTAAATGTACTTCGTAGGTGGGAGGCGAGACGACAAGATAATTTGAGCGTAACGGCAGACGACCCTGGTGGCTTCTTGGACACCCTGACGTTCTCATAGTGATCGATTTCATCTCATTTTTTTCATTCTTTCCTTGCCTCTAAATAAAAATGGGAATAAGCCTTTATCCTTTACACGGCAAGAGAAGTATGAGAGAGGAGCCCATTGCACTGGAAGTCTTTTGAGTGCTACCATCACGCGGTCAGGCGGTTTTCTTTCTTAAACAGTTGTGCGGATTTCATCCTCGTAACCCACCCTTGTAAGGCCGGATCTTATTGTAGGAGGACTTTTACGGTACGGAGAGGATCACTGCTCCAAGGATGGTAAAATTTGTATTTCCGGTGAGGAAATCGGACTATATTCTTGAACGAGATCTCCTTCGTGGTGGGCGTTTGGTCGACTGCGCTTACCCTCTTTTGGACGTAGTACGTACCTCAGTACATTATCAGTTACCAAATCCTTTCTCGGTAAAAAGGTATCTAAAGGGACTTCCATTTCACGACCTGTGAGCATCTCTAACGGAGAAACACGAGTAGTTGCGTGGACTTTAGCCCCGTAAGCGAGGAGAGCGCGTCCCAGACTCAAATCCCAATCCCCAGGCTGCGCCTTCAGTAGTCTTATCAGGCTACAACTAGCCCTTTCTACTTGTCCATTGCCCCGAGGGTGACCGGGCACTATAGGCGTCCTCACGATCCCAAAGCTTTTGCATAGTTTAGCAAAGAGTCGAATTTAAAAATTATGGCCTCGGTCACTATGGGCCGATTCGGGCTCTCCAAATCCAACGATCGATGAAGATAGACACGACCGTTTCGGTCTCACGCGACTTAATGGGTTCTTCTTCGGCTACTTTAGTGAAGTAGTTAACCATAACCTCCCTTCTTGGTGAGTGGCAGTGGGCCGATGACGCCTAAACCCACTCTTTACCTAGAAACTTCGTGGGCATGGGTTGAAGAGGAGCAATCGCTGTTAAGTGCGAGAATTCTCGAAGCAGCTGCAAGTGATGCAGGTTTGACATATGTTTGACACGTCGAAGTAAGGGATAGTCCACCAGCAGCGCTCGCTCGGGGCCTTTACCATCTTTTTTGCTTGCATACTTCTCTTAGAGCTGTTTATATTAAAGAGCCTGGAATCACTAGGCGCTTTAGCGATGCGGCGTCTTCTTGGTACCAGAGAGCTTTATCCACTAGGGAGAGTCTCATCAACTGTTGCCATATCCGCTTGGCTACCTTGCTGGAAGACTTCATTTCTTCCACTGCAGGCTTGTACGAGGACGCTAGAAACCTCTCATACTCCAAGGGCGTGTCAGGATCGTTATTCTGTGTGTTTCGCCAATGGTGCTTGGTTGGCTCGTTCAAAAATAGCGTACTCACGATACCGTTATCCCCTTCTGCTGAAAGAGGTCTGCTACACAATGCATCCCCGTTGCCATGTCTAATTCCTTTTCTGCACTGGACTGTGAAGTTGTATCGTAGCAGCTCCTCGTACCAGCGTGCAACTGAAGGATCGATCTCCTTCATTGGTTTTAGCCATGTCGGTGCTTGATGGTCTGTTCCCACAATGAACCGTCCAGCAATCAGGTAGCTAAAAGTGACGTAGTCATGGCAAACAGTTTGCATTCGGTTGCACTTTTCTGTCTCATTTTTTGTTACGCCCAGTACCAGCGTGAATGATGACATTTGCTCCACCTCTGTCCCCATGATGGTACACCGTTCACGGCTGCATCGTCTGCGTCCGTATCTAGTGCCAAGCGTGGTGCGTTATTCGCGAAGTTTGGCGAGGTTAGTATCAAAGTGAAGCAGAGCATTTGCCGTGGTTCCTTAGGGGCGTTATCGTACTCGTTCCCCACTTAAAATTCTTTTTTGCCTGCTTCTCGGTTAGGCTGTGGAGTGGAAGAAATGCTTATAGTAGTTCGCTAAACCAAGGGCACTGAGGAGTTCTGTCTGGTTTGTTGGTGTTGGCCACGTTCTCACTCGTTTTATGCGGTCTTCAGTGACTGCCATCTCCTCCGATGAGATCGTGTACCTTAAGAAAGTGAACGAACGTTGAAGAAAATGACATTTTCTTGGATTCAAAGTCGTTTCTGCATCTTCTAGACAATCTAGCACCAAAGGTTGGCGTTGTGCTCACGAACGCCTTTACCGAAGACGAGGATGTCGTCGAGGCAGATTATGCAGTGTTTTGAAAAAAGCCTAATTAGTGCTGTCTGCATCAGACGTTGGAAGGTAGCTGCAGCGTTGCAGAGTTTGAAAGGCATAGCCTGAAATTCATAAGCTCGTTTAGCACTATGATTTCCGCCTTCACTCTGCTTCAGCTGCCTCTACTAACCGATAGCCGGATTTCAAGTCGATTGTTGAAAACCACTTGGATCCATACAGAGAGTTCGATGGATCATTAAAATGGGGTAGGGGGAAAGGATTCCTTCTTGAGTACGGCGTTAAGTTTCTCGTAGTCGATGCACAATCGTAGACTACCGCCGCTCTTCCTTATCAGTGCAGTTGGAGAGGCCTATTGTGACTTGAACGGCTTCATAACCTCGTCTTTAATAATCTTTCATCAGTCTGTTCACTTCTTCCAGGAGGGGGAGGACGTACGCGTCTGGGTGGCTGCCAAATGGGTATAGCATCGTCAACGTTTATGGTATGTTTGACAATATTTTTTTGTCTAAGCTTGGCTCCTTGCCATGAGAACATGTCCAAATACTTGCTTAGCAAGGTACAGGTAATGTGCGTTAACTGTGTGCACAACCTGGAAAAGAGCACTAGAGATATCTTCTGCATCCTTTTTCGGTGAGGAGGCAACAGAGTTGGTTTTCATGGGTTGATGGGTCGTAAAAGTCCCTTCTGCGAAGTTCAGGGCCACTTTGGTTTTGCAAAGGGAGTCACATCCCAAACTAAGTCGGGGCAATATGATGGCCTGTACCGTACAGGTTTCTTTCCTCATTAGGACTTTCGACGACGCCTGTTCCTAAACAGGCATCTTTCCTCCTTCTGCAGAGAGCAGTCCAAAATATGTTAAGCAACTTTGGTAAGGCATGGGGGTATACTGTTGACCTGGATGGACCCGAATCAAGGGGAAATCTGAAGAAGGATTCCTTCGATTTTTAGAGACACCAAAAAGAAAACGAAGCTGTTTGAGACTAGGGAGAATAAAGAAAAGTATGGCTCACCTGATCTGAGTACGCGACGTGGCAGGATACAGCGTGGACGTGTATGGATCGGCCGGGGATTGGACGTTCGGGACGTCAATGGGCGGACACTCGATTTGATCTGGACAGCTATTCAAATGATCCCCTTGTTGAGAAAAATCCCTCAAAATACTCGATCTGCAATAGGTTACAGATTCCAGGCATACCTTTTGTCATCCTCGTCGGACTTTTGGTTGCAGTGGAAGGAATTCCTGCCAGCTACTGCTCTCAGTGGTCAACGATAAGCTGCGCCACAATCGCCGATTTCGACCAATGCTTGGAGTCAAAGAAACCCATGCAGCAGGTGCTGTAAAGAATGTGCGATTCTCTAAAGCTGGAAACAGAGGTGAATGTTAAACCCAGTTTCACCCAGTCTCTAAAGTTCATTCTTTCCATAGAATGGGGAAGATCCGCCATCGCCGACACCAGCGTAGTGAGCTCCTTTCATCTTCCACTCTCTTGCTTCCATTGTAATAGATGCTTCTTGACATCCTCACGTGGAGACTATGGAAGACCAACAGAAATGAGATGGAGTCGGTCACCATGATGGTGCTGGGGTGTTGCTTGAGAAGCCACTAGAGTCGTTTACCCCAACGTTCAAAGAACATAAGTATTAAAAAAGCTCAAATTATTTTGTGCAAAGAATTTTCAAAGCTTTTATATGTTGTATTCTTGCGTGAAAACTTTTTAATTACCGCTGTGTTTGACGTATGCTTGACTCCTGGCTTAGTTAGAGGAATCATTTGGATGATCTGCTACTTTACTTGCTCTACCAATAGTTTTAACATTATCATAAGCACCAAAGTGCTAAGTCAATAATTATGTTTAACTTTGTAAACAATAAGTTCAAAGTATGGGACAATTTTCTTCACAAGCAAGTAGCTTAATTAAAAACAATCTGAAATCATGACTTTTTCTAGAACTGCCCCATTTTAATTTAATCATTGTTTTGAGCTTAGATTGTTAAGCGATTGCTTAAGTGATTTTTCTTCTTCTCCCTCATGCATACCAGAGTATAAGTATATTATCGCTGAGGCTAGGACAAACCTGATAAATGATTGGTGAGCATTTCAGAATGTCAAAACTTGTCTGTTTCCACTTCACCAGTCTAGCCTGTCTGCCTATTCTTTGTCGTGTGGCTTTTCTGACATGAATTTTTCTCTGACCTATATTTGATTCCGTCCAATTTTTATTTTGTACATTATTGTATTGTTTTTCTTGCTTTTTTCTCTTTAGGGGCGAATTTTTACGCTGTTGTTTATTTACACCTTTTTTGCCGTCGGCTATCCTTTTCTTCCTATTATAGATAGTAAAAGATGGCTGCTCAAAGTGGCATCGCAGGTTTGTCATTCTTGTGTTTGTAATTAATTTTTTCCAGCTGACAAAAAGTTGCTCTCGGCTCTGGCTGAGGTTAAAAATGATTCTGTTCGTCTCGTTCACATGCAAATCGAAGATGAACAAATCAAACTTCGTAAGACCGTCCCAGCTAAGGGTAACTGGGAGGATGACTTTGATCGGTCAATTCTTCCTTTGCTGGATTCAAAAAATGCTTCTTATATTCTCTACCGTCTTGACTCAAAAAATAATCTTGGCTATGAATGGATCCTTCTAACTTGGATTCCGGACGAAACTCACGTCTGGCAAAAAACACTTTATGCCTCTACGCGCGCTACCATCAGACGTCAATTTGGTGATGGTTATCTTGCCGATGATTTGCTGTGTCACGATGAGGTTGGTAAATCAATTTTCGGCTTTGCACATTTTCTAGGAGGACATTTCTCTGGCTGGCTATCGCAAATACCTGGTCTCCAAAAAGGCTCCTGTTCCACTTACACATGCTGAAAAGGAGAAGCAAGAAACAATGGCTCATCATACTGTTCATGCTTCGATGAATGATGGTTACAGCAGCATGGGTGGTGTTGCATTTGCATTGACCAGTTCCTCTGAGAAGAGTGTTAACAAATTCGCTTCCGGGAAGGTCAACTACCTCCAGTTCGTAAGTTTCATTGTTTCCACTTTTGTTTGTTTATTTGGATTCATCTTGTTCAGTTCGGTGTTATCCCTTAGGCCTCCAGTAATTGATTGCTACTAACAATGTGTACGACTGAGTAGTATACTCACCCTTGATAGTTGAAAATGGGAGGTTAGCACTGATTGTCGTTTGGAATGTGCATATTATGCAAATTACGCGCAGTCCACTTGGCGCAACTAGTCCCCTCTGCCCTACCAAGGAACGCTATTTGCACATGTCCTTCAATGCTGAAGTCTTGTGCATAATTTTCCTATCTCTTATTTGCTGAAAGAGTAGATGACTATAGGATTTCGTTAGGGGATTTCTATAGTAGTTTAAACACCTTGTTTGAAACAGGATCTTTATCCTTCGCCTGCTCTGCATGTAGATGAGGGACTCTGTGTCTTGGTGATATTTGCCAGTTTAATTTTTTACTGTGTAAGACCATACCAGTGGAAAAGCAAAGTTATTGTCGGAAATACTTTCAGTATAGATTGAAGTTTTAGTACTCTGGGGGGGGGGGTAATAAAACGGTAGCATCATACCCATGTACGCATGGACTTTAGATGGCAGGTAAGGATGCCCGTAAAACTTCTATTGAAGAAGATAAGCCGTATTGAATTATATAAAGTCGCGCCGTTTTGTTCATCTATGTCTATTGGTTTGTGGTTACAATTTTAGCTCCTTTAGTCTGGTACCGTTAGTTGCAGTATTGTAAATCCCTTGAATGACCAGCGCCACATAACTCCAGCAGCGCCTCCACTTTTAATTGCTGTTTGCGGCTACTTAACGACTCAATACTTTTTCTTCCAGCAAATCGACATTCCCGAGGAGCGCATTTTTGTGGCAGTCTCAAAGCGAGACTTAAAGCCGGAGGAAGTTGGCGCCTTGACTCCACCAAACACTGGCTCCTATCACCTCTACCGATTTTGTTACGAATTCGATGGATCGCAGCACAATCCTACGGGTGCGTCAGTCTGTATTTTTCGGCGGTTGCGTTTTTACATCTTTCACATTATCTAGTTACAATTAGAAGAGGTGACGTCTGAAAAACTTGGGTAGAAAAGCTGAATTCGTACTTGCTGGGCTCGAATCTGATCCTTGATGTATACTTATTCCCCATTTTAATGCCCCTATCGGGTCAGTTTATTTGTTGACGATTTTCTGCCCTCGTATACTTTAGTGAAAGGCTAAATTAATTCTTTTACTTTCATTAGCGTAGTCAACTTTAGTAACGATGTTAGCACTCTAGAGTGATCGACTTTGACCCATAAGGTTATTTAACTAGTTAGTCTCGAAAAGCTTTGAATTAAGCCAAAACAGGCGATGTGGTGCCCTCGTTTCATCAGTATCTCCCGCTATCCTTCAGCGTGATAGCCTTTTTTATGCTTTCCAATCCGAATGCTAGCTTTTGGTGAGGTTAAATTAATATACTGATCAACAGTTTTAAATTAGTGAAATCCATCACTCTTATCTGGGACGCTTTTTAATCTCCCTCTTCCACCATACTTAACTGCAAGCTCCTCTATCATTTGTCATAGCTGGTCAAACAAGTCTCATAAAGTTGATGTGCAGTAGGCCAACGCAGTGTTGGATAAAATACTGAGTGCCTTGGGTTTATCGCTGTCTTGCATTGTTTTTTAAGGTGTAGATCTGATTAGAAATTTGTTTTGCTATCTTTATCAATGAAATTGAGATAGCTACTTGTATTCAAGCCCCTTTTTCTCGGTATTCATTTGTTTTTCTTACCAAACCAGCATTCTGCTCATGTAATGAATTGATTTATCCAGGAGTTTGTTTATTGTATATTCTGTACCGGTAGGAATATCTCATCTCTTCTATTTCTGGTCTAGTCTTTGTACATACAATACTGGGCTATCAGAGTACTATAAAGGAGCGTATGCTCTATTCAAGCTGCAAGGGCAACCTAATCGACTGTCTCTCGCATCATTACGGAATCGACATCCAACGCAAGGTAGGCTCTTGCTCTCTACCTAATTTTTCTTACCACCTCATCGGTGAAAGTGGTACCTTTTTGTCTATACGCTGGCTCCCAATCAGGTTTAATTTGGAGTCTTGAGAGAATTTCCAGGCTGGCAGTAAGCCAACAGGAGCTAGGGTAATCTTCAAACCGGCATAAACTAATTACGATAGAGACTGGTAGTCTCGGAGCGAGTTGCAGTTCTGCGGCGGGCGATGAGCCGTTGATTGTTCAACTTAACTCACACTCATACGCTCTCGGCTGCATCTTATGGAAACTACGAAGCTTACAAAGCAGTGGATGAGTCTACGCTGTGTTTAGTTGAAGTATGATACCGGAAAAGTAGTCATTAGCTTGTCGAAACTCGCATCCATCCACAAGGTAGGTACTGGGCTGTAGATATGAGTTATGACTATAGCACGTCTTTGCATCTTAGATTTGGGAATCGAATGCTCTGATCTTCCATATGGCAGAGTTCTGCAAAAAATTGCTTGAAAACCAAGACGGTTAACTCAAGGGCATCACACATCAAAAAATAACCTTCACAGAAGCCAACTCACACTTAACTGCAGAGTAATTGGCAAGCATTCTGAAGGTGTTGTATGTAACAGAAGGTAGATGTGGCGCCTATTCAAACTTTGATGGGATGCCTTTCTCAACAAGCTGGGTGACTTAGTGCGGTAGCAATGCAGCCAAGCCATATCCAAGAACTCAGACTCTATAAGTTGTTGCATACACCGATGTGTCTAAACCGTCACTGTCCTCCCCGATATCCTTTCTTTTCATAGTCCTGTTTTATCCTAAGTCTAATGTACTACACCTCATCTGTGCCATTTTAATTGACCAATTTTGCAGCTATGAGTGAGAGCAGGAAGTCTGATTGGGCATTAAGAGGTAAGAGGGTAGTCATCCTCTTTACTATGCGTCTATGGCGCTGAGAATGCTCTGCTGCGATTTTGGCGCAATAAGGACCGCGTCCTCGACCCAACTCGGGTGCTCCTGGCCTTCAAGTGCGGTGTTTAAGTTCCACTGACTAATCACTAACTAATCACTGACTAATCACACTCGTCACGTTACTGCCACCTACGACAGTAACAGCGTTGGAGTGCTGCATCACTATTCTTGAGAGCAATTGAAAGAGGTGAGGTTAATTGGCAGTAGCTCCACTTCAGTGACCCACAACCACTAACAGACGGCATTCTTCCTCATCATTCTCCAACAAGGGTAGTCGATCACGCTTAGCCAGCAAATTAGTCAAGCCAAATGCAATTATGTGGGTGGAGTCAGAATTTTGCCACGCAAAGCTGTGCTTCGAGTCATGACAAAAATTGCTATTCTTAATAATCTTGTCTAAATTCTAAGGCGACCATCCAAACTGTCCGTTGCGACGAATGGGTTCTGCAGGATTGAAGGTGCTCTATATTTTGTTATGGATTGGATCGATGAATGGATTATTTGACTTAAGGACCGAGTATAATAAATTTGAGGAACGCATTATTGAGATCGTTGCTACCGGCATTGGGGAAACAGCCTACTCGGTGTGCCCATAAATTTTTTACTAGTGCGGTCCTGCTGCTTAACTTGGCTATCAAGACAGCTTTAAAAATCCACTCGATGGTCTTCTTTGACGACTACCGTATCATACTGTTACGACGAGTGCCTCTACAGCCGCTTCAGTAAGATTCTCCGTCTTGTAAGCGTTGCTGATCAGTTCAATTAGCACTAAACAAGTCGCTGTGTCCTAAACGTAGGCATTGATTCGTTAGTGAAAGGTTAAAAATTATGAATAGTTGGTAGCTCGCTAACCACTCTTCAAGCCATGACAGTATCCCCCTCTGCTATCTTCTTCCCTTTCCCAGTTGGAGATTGAGGACTTCAAGGAGTTTACCACAGCCTTCTTACTTGATACGTTTCACCCGAAAGAGGTCGCTACACCCCTCTCCTTTTCCCGTCCCAAAGGACCCGCTGGTCGGGGCCCTCGTCGGCTCATCAAATGAAAGCTCCTCTCCTCTCATGGGCATTGCTGTATGCTTACTTACAATTCTCTCTCTTCTGTGCGGACTTGAACATTGATTTTGCTCACTTACATGTCTTCGCATTTTTAAGGAGAATTTTTTAATTTGGGCTGCCAAAGGCTGCCGGTGTGGTGTTTTTTACCATTTCATTATTTAAACTGGGCACAAAGAGGTCACGTTGTTCGCGTGAGTGATCCTTGTACAATTCAGGATAAAGTCATTTTTGTACCTATTGTTAAAATCCAAACAATCCCCTTCAATTGTGCCGTAAGGGCCCTGAAACACCTGCCTTGAATCTTGCAAACATGATTACTGGACCAAAAGGAGCGAAGATTTGACTACCGTCGGCGGCTCAACGTGGCCCACCAACTGATAATTCGAAGCTGACGCAACGATCCAACCAATGGCCTCCCACCGAACACGCCCTACTCACGTGAGAACTGTGTCGTCAGGTTTGCCGCGGAGTCCGCCACCTCGCCGTTAGGTCAACCTACTCACCCCCAAGGAATGCCACTTCATTGCCCTTGGTTGGTTGTGTTGGTGGTGGCAACAGACACGACTCTATGGAAGGCAACATGGAGGATGCTCATGTTCTCCATGCCTGTGGGGCTTGGTTCGCTGACCTCATGTCCACACGACGTGCGACGTTGGAGGAGGGAGGCTGGTGACCACCTTTCACTTTAGGTGGAAAGGAAGGGGAAAAAGGAGAAGTAACTCCTGCTGCACTGCGAGAAGCACCATCCGAAAGCGCAGAGACTGGATGGAGTAGTAGGATGGCTTTGGATCAGCACAGTGAAGGACAATCAGTTCATTTAACGTGGTGGAGAGTGAATTGACCAAATTCTGACAAACACGACAAACGTGCACAAATACGGTCAAATGCCAGCCGACGCGTTACGCGTTGTCAGCAGTGACAAACAGAGTCGCTGTTGGTGAAGAGGAGAAGGCGAGCGTTGGCCGGGGAGGGAAGGCTGCAGGAATGTGCCATGGTGGCGGGGAGATGCAAGCAGACTGGACAGTTGTGATGCTTGAAACAGGGGAGATGGAGATGGCGCCTGGTGGTCAATGTTGGCGCGACCATAAGCGGATCCCGGAAAGGCTTGCTGTGGACCAGTGAAGTGATTATCCGGCTATTTAATCTTACACTTAAGCTAGTTTCAAGGCAGCCAAAGAACTTTGGGATTCGTTTGACTTTTCCACTTTAAAATATTACAGTAATTCAATTGGTTGAGGTGGCTGCCCCACTTAATGGAGTTTTGTGCCTCCACATTTCCTTTCTCCAGGTTGGTTTAGTGGGAGGTCTATTTTTGAAGTAAAATTCCAAGTGGATCCGTGTGGTTCTATGAATGCTCGACTTCAACTGCAGCACGACTATCTGTGGATTGATGTCGCATCACTCTCCCCTAATCCTGACAGACTGTGGACATCCCTGTCCTAAGGTGGTCAAGTAGTTGTGCATTGGAAATCACATCCGTTTTCAAAACTTCCTTCCACTTTTTCAGGGGATTTAAGAGACAAGTCTGCGTTGACAGAGAACCCCTAAGTGAATTACCCCTTTGTAGTCCGTTAGGGCAAATAAGTGGGCATTTTTTTGGCTCTTAAGGTCAAATTTCAGGCTTACTTGTGTACGGCCTGTACTTTTAAATTGAATCATGTGCCATCGAGAAGCATTCTTCATGGACGTCTACAACTAAACTCGGCGTCTAAAGTGTTTCACGAATTCCCCTCCAGTGTGGAGAATTCATCGTTTACAAGATTTGGGAGTTCTTTCATCTGATACGCTTTTTACAAGTTAAATTATTGCATTTTTTTAGGAAAATTAGGCAGAATTTTCACGCTGACTCATCTGCTGCCTCTAGTTTTGATGTTGTGCGTCTGTTTACAGTTTGAGACAATGGTTCCCAGTAGTCCATAGTAAATGCCAATCTGGCTAGTTTGTCAGCTGTACTTGCTGATAAAAGTGCATACAGTAGATTTTCCTCCTTTAAGACATTTTCTTATATATATTGGAAGCTCTACTAACTGTCCTTCAGTAGCATAAATATTGCAATCCTGGAGACCAAAGGTCCATCCTCACTAACAGATGCAGAGTTCGATGTCGCCATGACAGCTTTAAACCCTCTATTGAAATGCTGTAGATGGGATGTACATCCAATTAACTAATGATTGAATTCTTTTTATTAAGTGTTTTACTAGGCGTCCTTCATCCAGGAATGCTGTAACAACATTTCAAATTATATATGCCATCAATTTGAATTTCAGTATGATATCTAGCTTAGTGGAATCTTAGTGAGTCGTTGTGCTAATATTTCCTTTTAAAATGATGCCTAAACCAATCTCCTTGAGTCTGTGAAGCAGTTGATCAAAATAATCACCGAAAGTCACTTTATTTTCTTCACGCAATATGCTTGTGTGCTGGTTCCGTATAAAGTCATCCTCTTATCGCATCCAAAAGTCAGCAATCCGCATCACCTGGCTGAATTCTAGTTTTCTTAATTGCGCTTAATGTGAACTCACGACTTCTGCTCTCCAGATGGAGGCAAAAGTGATCTTGGCCAATGTCTTGAGTGCTGCATAGAATCGGTTGAAATCCCCCATTTGAAGTAAAGTCGCTGTTTGGGAAGTGTAGCAATCTATGGAAAAAGAAAGCAGCCAATAGCTCCCTACACCTCGTGTGCGCCAGTAGACTTTCACTTGATCCAAAGTCTTGTGTGATGCCAGTCTGGCCGTCACAATGCAGGCCATCTGACCGGATCAGTAGTATAATCCCATGTGCTCATTGTGTAGTAGTTTCATCTGAAAGGTTATGCTTCCACATGACACACACACACACACACACATTTCGAGCATTAGCGTATGAAATTTCATTCTTTTAATGCAGATCTATTGTTGAGTGAATGAATGTGCAGGAGGACCAGATTACTCCTCAGTATTTCAATTGTTTCCTTTGAAATTGCGGTTTTGGTAACGGACTGCCTAGGGACTCCACCAATGCGCCTCCGCCGGACGACCTGACCTTTGAGCCATGCCAGTAGCTCTCTTTCCCCAGGTCCACAATGCATATTCTGAGTACTTAGGCTTTTTTCCGTCCTCAAAAAGCTTCAGGTCCTACAATTCATAGGTCCGCCATTCCAGCTCATGTCGCTCAATATTTTGAGCATGAAGAATAAAAAATTGTCCTGCTTAATGTAGAATGCAAATTAGTGAAAGGGGAAGGTGTCATTGTTTCAGCCCTTTGTACAGTGTGCTGTTAGCTGGCAGCGCCAGAGAACTTGCGTCCACAGTTGATTGCAGGACGCGATCCTTTAGTCGGCCACTCTGCCTTATCTAAGACCCCACCGAAGTTGGCGAGACGTTTATTTACCTAGTGCAGGGCAAAGGGTGCAAAGTCTCTCTGTAAAACGTAAGCAACAAAACTATACTTTGATTGGATTTCTTAAAACAAAATCTACCACACTCCTTTGTGCTTTGCTCTTGCGAAACTTATGTACCTCCTTTAAGTTGTGTTCGGAAAAGCCTATTATTTTAGTATTCAAAATAAAAGTGTATAAAACCTTGGCTTGCATGCAGACGAGGGCAAATCGTCTAGTATGCCTAGAGAATGTCTTGGTAATGCCTTAACTGTGTGTGCAGCTCGGCTTTGGTAGCACGGTCCTTGCGGTATCCAACCCTGTTCCTCTCTCGATCGTTCCCCACCCTCCCCCAACTTCTATTACTAAATGGCAAATCTTAACCCTTCTGATGGGGATCGTCGCAGATTCTCCCATGCTCTTCCTTCATTGCGTTGAGAGTGAAGTCTTCCGTCGCCAGCTAACCCAGCTCCATGCTCCCCAAGAAGGCTATTGTCAGGTGGAATGGCATTAGCCGTGAACCATTTAAAGTTATTTTTGAAGCCGTACGAAGATGTCAATCAAGTGAACATGCGATCCCTCCTCCAGTTCTCCTCTGGCTGGAGAGAACTCAGAAACTTTTGGGTAGCAATTAAGTAAAAACGAAGGAGGCAAGGAGACGCAGATGTGAATTATTATCCCCTCCCTTTCAAAGGAACTATTTTTAGCAACTTCCCTGAGGCCGAGGTTTCTACGACTGGCGATGAACACATGCGATGGGCAACACATTCTTTCTTCGATACCATTCTACTTTGGGACCAAATTCTGGATCGGTCAGGAGTGTCAAGCGGGATCGCAATTGCACACCATCTCAATGAGCCAATTATCTTGCGCCACCGACTACATTGTGATGGCAAAGGAGAGAAGTTGACCAAAGAGGGCGCTGGAGTGCTTTTAGAAGGGCAAAAGGAATGTGTAGTACCTTGACAGTTTATTTAGACAGACTTGAAGGGCAGTCCACAGTCCAAACGTGGAAGAAACATGCTCCCACCTTTTTTTGTGTCTCCAAGAGCAACTCTGGACGCTACAACAGTCTCGTGCTAAACATTTCCCTCTCCATGCTCTGTCTCAAAGGCACAGTCCACATTGTCTATTTAATGTGAAACCCATCTTCGTTAAGTTTGCATCTCAAAAAAATTGAAGCATGATTATTCCCATTCTACAATCTTTTTTGCAGCACGAGTTGGAGCGACTCGTCACCACAACTCGACACACGGCGCAGCATCTGCCCTCGCGATCACTGGGGTCCTAATTTGGCGGACCTGGGGCGTCAAATGCATGAACTGCAAGTTAGGTGAACAGTGCGCTTGATTAAGCAGCACAGTGACTTTTGCCAAGTTGATAACCTCTGTAGACTGTAGTTCTTGGCAAATGCAGAGGAGAATTGTGATTGGTTTCCACCTCCAATCATGTTTGCGCTGGCCACTACCCTTTTTCGAGTACAGCGGGGTTCAAAATTGCAAACACAAAGGTCTTTTTCGATACAAGTGGTAACAAACACAAACCAGCACGTCGTCAATCCTGTTTGTGACATTAGTGGCACAATCGGGTTGGCGGTGCTCAAAAGCCCAAATCAGGCGTGTTTGAGGAAATGAAACTGTCCCACTAAAGCGAGAAACGTCCTCTTGTTACCTCAACAGTATACAGAGCCAACGCGTGCTGAATTTTAGTGTATTCCCCAATCTGGATGTGAAAAACTGTGCTTCATCTCTGGTAAAGAAATGCAAAGTGAGGGAGTGATGTTCTGCTCAAATCACTAACTTATGGGTACTGGCTTCAAAAAGACGTGAAAGCGCCTGATCGGTGTAAAATAACCACGCTAAGATTACTTGTCACTTTATTTCGCAGCCTTTGCTAAAAGCGTCTTCATTTCATCAGGGCTTCTTTTTTCTCAGTTGAATCATGGTCCAGTAGCTGTAAGTTATACTTCCACGAAGGCATTGCAAAAGCCATCTGCAATGTCTTCGTGGAGCCATCCCCGGTGGAAGGAGGGTGGGTAAGCCACGTTGTAACAAAACTTGTGGGAATGCAGTATGATGAAGATGTTTTCTGACTCACGCGTAGTGGGTCCGAGGACTCTTTGGAACTCACCCACGAAGGCAAGGCGACCTTGCTCACACCACCGTCTCACCATGGGTTAGCAGCTACTGGCCTCACCTCGCGCGGCGCCTGCAAGACTGCTAATGCGTTAAAAGACGCTTCTACGCGGTTGTAATAGTCCATTCTATGTGACCTGACATCAGTTTTAGGAGCAAGAACCGTCCACATCAAGCCACTTACAGCTGGCGAAAGGATGGCATGAAATCGGTAGCGACTTGGAATCCTATTAAATCATAAGAATTGGCCTCTACTCGTGCCAGTTTTCTTCCGCCTACTATGTATTTCGAAAGTGGGATTGATTCTAGACTAGCTGTAACCACTGCATCTTTATAGCGGATACGACGCGTTTTTTATTACTGGATCAAAGGGGGCGCAGATGCACTAAATGAGTCGATTTGACTACCGTCGGCGGCTCAACGTGGCCCACCAACTGATAATTCGAAGCTGACGCAACGATCCAACCAATGGCCTCCCACCGAACACGCCCTACTCACGTGAGAACTGTGTCGTCAGGTTTGCCGCGGAGTCCGCCACCTCGCCGTTAGGTCAACCTACTCACCCCCAAGGAATGCCACTTCATTGCCCTTGGTTGGTTGTGTTGGTGGTGGCAACAGACACGACTCTATGGAAGGCAACATGGAGGATGCTCATGTTCTCCATGCCTGTGGGGCTTGGTTCGCTGACCTCATGTCCACACGACGTGCGACGTTGGAGGAGGGAGGCTGGTGACCACCTTTCACTTTAGGTGGAAAGGAAGGGGAAAAAGGAGAAGTAACTCCTGCTGCACTGCGAGAAGCACCATCCGAAAGCGCAGAGACTGGATGGAGTAGTAGGATGGCTTTGGATCAGCACAGTGAAGGACAATCAGTTCATTTAACGTGGTGGAGAGTGAATTGACCAAATTCTGACAAACACGACAAACGTGCACAAATACGGTCAAATGCCAGCCGACGCGTTACGCGTTGTCAGCAGTGACAAACAGAGTCGCTGTTGGTGAAGAGGGAGAAGGCGAGCGTTGGCCGGGGAGGGAAGGCTGCAGGAATGTGCCATGGTGGCGGGGAGATGCAAGCAGACTGGACAGTTGTGATGCTTGAAACAGGGGAGATGGAGATGGTGCCCGGCGGTACATAGAAGAGGTCACTAGTGGTACTGAAATGCGAGCTAATAAGTGCATTCTGAAAGTAGCTGCAAAGCCCTGAGACATTTCACATTCTTTCACCGGTGCAACAGTTATGCCCTCGGTGGCATTACCCTTCTGTAGGAAAGAAATAAATTTAATTCCACATTTGCAGGACCTATAACGTGTCTACATTGCAATACCAAATTGAATGACACCAAGCATTCGCCGTGGTACAGCAGACAATTTAATATCCTTGTCTTGAGCAGGATAGAATTTAACTGCTTCCGTTTTTGCCATCAAAAATATGCGCAAGTTGTTTCGCTTAGTAAATGGCGTTATCTATTGCGGCCAACTTCAGGCTTTGAACAAATTTCTATTGCACTCTGAACCGTAGGCGAAGGTTGAATGACTTCCTTTCTCTTGCGATACACAGCAGAAAACCTCTGGAGTCTTGACGCTGCATTATGCAGCCATGATGCGCATTTGGTTTGCTTGCAAACCGCGAAACGTGCTCCGACCTGGGCATCTCTCCTCAACATCTTTTATCGCATTCGTTTTTTCCCACATCACATTCCTTTGTTCATTCCATGGCAGGATGTTCCACTTTGACCACTTTTTTGCAGCCAGTCAATTTGTAGCGCCTATACAGGAACGCTTATCGCCTTTATATTCTTATCTCGACACATCCCAGACGTCTTAAAGTGCATTGTTGGAGACGAAGAGAGACAAAGAACTCGCTTTGGGTCTTCACAACGCCAGGAGCTCCGAGCCGCTTTGTGCGTCTAGTTCATGTCTTCTGTCTGTCTGTTCTGACGATTTCCAACAAAGGGCTGGAAATGAAGTCAACCTTCGGCAACTCACGCAGTCCTCTGGTCTGTAAGGAAGCTATTAGCTATGGAAGAGGCGCTGGCTATGAACCACCCGAGACCGTGCCTGTGCGAGGATTCACCCCACTTTTCCTCACTGCCATTCACCAAGACATCGCAACGATTGCCTTACGGTGGACCCCTAAGATAACGTGTGCAACATAAAGGACAAGTACTGCATCTCCGCCCTAAAGCCCACTGATAAATGATTGGCTCCAGCGTAACTATGAGCATAACAATGATTAGGTCTACCCTTAAAAAAATTATTCACCGAAAATTCCAACTTTTGATACGACAAGCTTGAACGAAAAACACAACCGTAGGTGCCAAGCGAGCCAAAAAGCCTTCAGTCGTGTTCATTATAAGACCCAATGATAACCATAATTAAAGCCTCATTCAATGAAAAAATAAACGCCTGAACGAGTATTATGTATGCCTCCCTCAATTACTACTGAAAAGACATCACAGGAAAATATTTAAAATGGACATGACACACATGAGCGACTGGAAAAGTGACATGAGAAAGAGCATTTGCAACAACACTTTTCATCGGGTTAAAAATGAAGCCACACACGAGACGAGATTGGGATTAGGCGGTGGGAGGCGTCGAGACAAGCGGTGAGTAGGGCAACTGGCTGGCGATACCAAAGTTACTTCCTCGCTGGCTACGCTGCCAGCAGCGCTGCCTCCAGACCACGCAGTAGACCGCCGCAAGAGTGAAGAAAAGGAGAGCAAGGAAAGTAGAAAGAGTGATTGCCACAATGAGCCGATATCTTGAGGGCAGCCAGTCTGCCTTGCAGGCCCCTTCAATCTCCTCTGCCGCCAGTAATAATGCCGCTATCGACTCACGCACCAACGCAAAAGCGCAGCCCTCCTTGGCCTTACGGTCGCGACACGCATTGAATTGCAAGTATGAACCTGCCTCGTCCGTCCACCCGCGCTTGTAGTACAGTCGCAATAGGTGGCCACTTTTTGGAGGGGCGTCGGTGGAGGGAGCTAGGAGCTCCATTGCAATGAGAGCGGCATATTGCGGTCTGTGCTCTTCGACATGGGCGCCAAGAGCGCCGAGCAATGGAGCGACGTTGGTATCATGGGCGGAGTATGCAAGAAGGCTCTCCAAGGGGGAGGAGGGATCAGTTGCGTTTTTGTGGATATACTCTTCCATCCGGTCAAATGCATCCTTCAGAAATACGCCTACCGCTAGTTTGAGGATCTCTCGATCCGTAAAGAGTAACTGGAATGGTGGTAAAGGATGACGGGAAATTAGTTAATAGGTCATTAATGTACATGCAGGTACAACTTTGTAACATAAACAACGTTATCGGAAATACCGGCCGTTCTGCATTGAATGGCCTTGAAATGACGAAAAAGTAAAGAAAAAACTGCTTCAGTTGCAATTGCATTTTTGGCGTGATAGCTGTGCTGCTGCTTGCACTTTTGGAGAGCATAAGTCGAAAAAAGAACTCGAACAATATTCATAACAGAAAGAATTTATATACTTTTAGTGAGATAATCTGATTTTACATATAATTTTACTTGGAAACGATATTGTTTGATAAAAAGGATGCTTTGTGAAAAAAAAGGAAACAAACCAAGTTGCGTTACATCAGTACGAAGGCTATTGCACAGGTTTGCTTATTACGATGCCGTTTATTAACACAACGGAGGAAATTAGGCGAAATATAACAACGTTGAATGCCAAAATCAACTACTGCTTGAAAAGGCACACAAAAGGCTTAAAATTAGCGTAATAGTGTAGCTAAAATTATTACAACTACAATGTAACCACCAAAAACAAACCACAAACTAGCAACTAACCGGTTGGTACTCATGATTTGCAAAGAACCAAATTTTTAGTCTTCGAAGAGTCGGATGCTTTCGCAATTAAAGTGTATAGCGAAAAAACAAACAATCTTCAGGTAGGCAATAAGCAGTAGTACTTTTCATCTTAAAAACCACCCATCCGCTATGCACTAATCAAATGCATCAAACAGGAGACATTGCTTCTCAAGCAAATTGTTTACTGGGTTTGCCGTAAGAAAAATACTTTGCTTCTTGTAAATGTGACAATCAAGTGCTTATCAGCAATGACAATCGCATGTCAATACCTTTGTAAGTTATTTGAAGGTGCTATGACAGGTTTAAGAGCAGGCGCTAAGGCCAAAGGCTAGAGGCATGAATGCCTGCTTTTATTCATCAAAGTAAACCAAACTTAAAGCAAAATAAACAAAAACATACAAGTGTCTTGTAAAAATGGCAGTATGTATATTAATAATAACCATTTCTCATGTTAAACTGAACCTGAAGCAGACCCCCACACATCCACGAAGCCAAGTAGACACATTTCCCAAATAAATAAACCATTCCTGAACGCGAGACCAGTTGATCATGCATCAGTTTCAAAGATGAAATTAAAGCATGCATAATGTCTCTCAATACATCCTCCATAAAACATGATAAAATGACAAATAAACATCAACAATACTGTGGGCAGACCTACTCTGAAAAGCTTATCTGTTATCAAGTCTAGTTCCTTGGCCACATCTTGTGTGCACCATTTCGGAAGAGTAGCATTGTGGGATCTTAGGCAGAGGAGATCGTCAGTTATTCTCCATATGTCCATTAAGGTAATATTTTTGATTCCGTAGGATGCACCAACATTTTCTATTGTCTTTTTGTGCTGCTTAAATAGATCAAGCCCTTCATTTGATTGAAGCAACTCATTTCGTCGTTGGGCCATACGCGGACATGGTTCAACTGATAACAGCGAATCTGTAGTCTTAAAACGAGCATAAAATTTCATTAGCATCGTAAATTAATTAAAAGGAATGTACACTTAATTAATTTGACTCGTATAAAAGCAGAGATAGGTCAGGAAGGAAACATATTTGTATGATCGCCAAAAAATAAAGGTCAAGCCTACTGTAGGCACGGTGTGAGTTGGAACAGGACGCCATTGCAGTCCATATTTACTGAGTGGGGAGTCTGATAGGTGAAAAAAACCAGCCATCATTGCTTCTGCTGACATCAACGAACGGTCCACGTCAGAACTTCGCATATGGAAAGAGGAGACATTGTAGTTCTGCCCAACTAAAGAACCATATTTGTTTCGCAGCCACTTTCCCAAAAGAAAGAGCTGTTCGATGCCCTCTTGAGTCAGTTGGCCTAGTCCGTCAGGCCATACTTTGTAGGGATCATACCCATCAAAAATGTACGGCGTAATAGAGCTTCGGTCACCATGTCGGAAAAGTGCATGAACATGAACCAGGTTATACTCCCCATTTGCAACGCAAATGAAGTAGAGAAAGGTAAAAAACCCCAAAATACGACTCATCTAACCAAGAAGACGACCAACAAGCAGAACTCGCCCCAAAGGTGTTCAAAGGAAGCGCTGCAAAGGTCACAACTATCATTGGACCATTGCATATGGACATATTATTAAATATTAATTCTGAGAAATATGCGTAAAGTTAAATACGCCAAATCGTTGTTGCACAATGTTTTATATGAATTTAAAATGTCAATAATTGCTGTTTTGTAAGCGCTTTAAGTTTTAAACTGCGATATTTGTGGGGTGGTCTACATGACACAAACCACAAAAATCATAGCATGGTCCAGCTTTTCAATCAAAAATGTTTGCGTGACTTAGATGTTTCCAAACTCTGTATAAAAATACTTTGCTTACCCTCATTGCATCGCCCTGCTCCTTTTTAAAACTAAATAGCAACCTAACCTATCAGGCCCTACCGATGAAATCGAAGAACCGGGTTTCGATTTTACGCTGGTACATTTGGGAAGGTTTGACTCATTATTTCTGATGAAAGCTATTTTCCTGAATTATCTGATTCGGCTTTTTACCTAATAGCTGTAGTTTTGCTTTTTCATTTTACAAAATCACACATCTTACCCATTGAAAAACTTGCTAACCACTTTACCCTCTTGATATTCATTTTACGTCTGATTCATTAGATGTTTAAATATCTTGATTTGGTTTACAGTGTCAGATGTTTTTAGGCAAAATGTCCCCTGGTAAGCCTTTATTCTGATGTTTTTCTCCAGTTTCCATCGTCTTTGGGTCATTACTCATCGAACGGTGATTCGTCAAAGTTTGTGAATCAGTTTGGATTTGGTGCGGTGTGTGGTTCGGTTTTAGTTGGCGCCGGTTTTCATGCTATGGTAGCACTGCCAGTTCGAGCTGTTTTTTCAGTGTTTTATTGGTTTTGCGGTTCCCTTGAAACTGTTAGCTCTAGCTAGGTTCTTTATGATGTTACTGCTTTGACACCAAGGTACTGTTGGAAGCCTCTTATTCATGTTTATTCCACATGGCTTCATTACCGCACATTTGTTTTGGAGTTTTTATCAGCCTGTGTCCATATTTATGCTTTGGCCCCAAAGATTTTAACTCTAATGACTTGTTTTCCTTTGATTTTGCAGTTTTCTGCATTCCTCTTATTATAGGTTGTTCCCCTGACAAATACCATCAATGACAGAAGAATTTATTACTTCACTTAGGGCCGTCACCGTGAGTCATTACATCAGTGTTTACTTTTTGTCATCGTTTAGAATTTTCTAGGTGACCATCCCTCCAAGATCACGCTTCAAAGTCTCAAGTCACTCAGCGAATCGATCAAACTCGCACCGGACCAGTCAAAGTCTGTAATGGACTTGGCATTTCGTGAACGTACCCTTTTTCTACTCAGTAGCAATGAATCCATGGTGGAAGTACGTGCTCTCCTTCAATTGGCCGCTTCAGCTGCTGTGGAGAGTATTTGCTCTGCTTCTACACCATTCCTCCTCTTTGCCGACCTCGTCAACACCAAACCCATCGCAGAGGCGGAGGCTAACTTCCAGTTTCTTGAAGAGACAATCAAGGCGCTCAAAGACGTACGAACGACGCTGCCTTTCCCTTATACGATTTTTCAAAAGATTCCACTGTGAACCAGATGATTGTGGTGCCGTTTTTTTAATCTTTACTCAGTTTCCAATTTTCTGAGTTGGTTTTTACACTCTGAAATGGTTCTTCCTTGTATCTTAACTATGATCTAAAGATAAGCTATTTGGCTGAGCATTATGATGGTCTCGTTTGGGAGAGATTTTCCACTTTTTGCTCGTTGCAGCAAGCAAAGGTGTCGGTGCGTTTTCCACTATCTTTGCCAAAGTATCTTGCATGAAGACGATTTCTGCCTTGCTAATCTGGTTTCATCACTTTACATTCCCTATTTTTGTTGCTAATCATTTTCCTATTCGCATTCATGAGTAGTTAATCTCACTCGACTGCAGTGTTTTTCCCATGTCTCATCTCCATACTTGCTTAAGCAAGCAGTTAAGCTAGTATTTTTAGCACCTCCCCTGGTTTTGATGTTCTTGTGGTTTATTAAAGGGCTGACTCTTTCAACAGTGAAAATTTGAATGTTTGTTCAGTATTGGCTTGTCCTCTCATCGACTTGAGGGGCAAATGTGTGTATTGCCTGCCAATTCCATGAATTTTTTGTTTTTGCATGAACTTTTTAGTATCTTTGCTGGTTATTTATCGCTTCCTCTGCAAATAGATTTCCTGGATTTCATGTCCTTAACGAGATTTTCAGTTTCGTGTGGATATCAATTCCCGCTCTCGATCTAGCCTTATCACATTCATCACCTCCCTTGTTTCCACAATTTCGGAACTGTAAAGATCCAGAGTAAATTTGTGTTAAGATGCTCGAGTACTTGTTTAACGAATCTTAGGGGTTTAATTTCTAATCACTTTTTCTGAAACCTTTCAGCTGTTATTAAGTTGGACCATTGTTTTTTTATTTGTCTGGTATGGGTATCCTTTACTCTCGCCTCATTATTGGTATCTGTAGCTTTTTAAACTTCGTAGACCCTCCCTCACACGGACCCCATTCACTGAGAAGGCTTTGTATCTTGATTCCACGTCAGACAGTCTTCCCTGGCACAGCTTTCTCACTCTACCTGCTAATTGTGTCTTAATATTCCGGTGGGTTCACTCCTCTAACTTTCGCCCTTTTTTTACTTAGGCTTCGCTGTTTGGCTCGGGGCGAAACACGCTTCTCCGAATGTGTAATGACCTGCTTCGCCGTTTGTCCAAGTCTCAGAACACCGTTTTCTGTGGTCGTATCCAGCTCTTCCTCACCAGTCTCTTTCCTCTCAACGAAAAGTCCGGTCTCAACTTCACCTCCAACTTCAATTTGGAGAAGGAGGTGGCTTTCAATCAGGACCCCGACGAGAGCCTTTTTCATTCTCTCACCACCGAGACAGGCGCTGATGGGGATGAGGGAGACGATGCAGGAGGTGGAGTTAACCCCAGCGCTCTAGTCAATGCCGACCTCTACCGACGTTTCTGGAGGCTTCAGGAGCTGTTGAAGGCACCCGTCCACTGCTACACTCCTGACGGGTGGAAAGCTTTTGTGGAATGCACCGAATGTGTCGTTTCCACCTTTCAGAGCATTCGACTCACCACTGGTTGTGGCGGTGAGGCGCCCTGGCATCAATTCACTATGTACCTGACCAGTGAGAAGGTACCCTCTTCGTTATCAAGTGATTCATTTTTTTACTTCACCGGCATCTTAATTTACCACGGCAATTGGATTTATCCCCAGCTTATAGATTTACAGCTCATGGACCGCAGCTTTCGTAGATACATACTGACGCAGTTAGTTATTATCTTCCAATACCTCACGGCCCAGGTGAAGTTCAAGAAGTGAGTGCCGAAATTTAACTCACTTTCCTTTAACCCTGTTTATACACTGATACGATTCTTGCTTCATTATAACTGCATCGACTTGTTCGCCTGAATTGTTCACTATCACTCTTCGCATTCTCCTATTTTTTGCAACTCTTTTCACTAAATCATGCTATTTCTGTCTCTTCTTGCTTAAGGGCTTTCCCTCGAGTGAATTTCCAGGGCACTATATTTATTTTTACTCTTCTTGTCAGCTTTGCCATTTCGAAGGTTTTAGCGGCGAGTATCCGGGTAGCGGAGACGACGTAAAATCCTGTCACAAAATAACTAGCAGTCTTGATGATCGTAAAGTAGTGCGCTAAAAGCTTCTGCCTGTGTAAGCCCTTACGGAGGGCACGATTCACGACGAAATGAATTTTGATTTCTTCACTACATTAGTGCATCTGTTTCTCATTTGCAAATTTGTATGTCAAATGGTCAATAAATAAGAGCTCATCGGAGTCTTTTTTGCCTGCCTCTACGTTTGTTTTCAACACTATTCTGGCCTTCGTTTTTTTATTTTACATTTTATAAAGTATTATGGCTGTATTTACTATTGCAATGAGTCGTTGATAGAAGGTATGTAGGTGACAGAGGCTCTACGGAGCCCAGTCGGCTAATCGTTTATGGCGATCTTAGAGTTATTCACCACTAACTCCTTCCGTCCGGCCAACTCTGCAAATATTTATAAATGGGAAGTATTCGTTGTGGGACGAATGCGAATAGGCTGTTGATAAAACCGTTTTCCATGCTTTTTGTGCATGAATTTTGGATCAATTGTCGTCTAAAATGGTTTCTTATGTCTGTTTTTCACGATTACTGGATTCCGCAAGATGGGTTTTCTCTGTCATTACTTTATTCTGGTAGTTCGTTGTAAAGGCATTGGGAAAATCATTTAATAGAGTTCCTGAAATGTAACTAGAATGACATCTAATAAACGCAAGCACCCCTCTTCCAATGAACCATCTTTGTTAAAGGTGGTACAACGGTATTTTTGTTTTCTTAAGTGAGAGTCAGCGCCTGAACGAAGAGCAATTGCAGTGGATACAAACGCAACAGGAAGCGATTGTTGAGCTTTTACGCAGAGACGCCGCTTCTCCCTCTGATGTCACAGGAGCCGTGGTAGAGCACATTCTATATCGCGAGGCTTATTGGAATAACTGGAAGAATCAAAGCTGCCCTTCCTTCATCAGGGAACCCGAGAAGTCTGTTCTTGTTCCACGGTTGGTAACCTAGCAGCAAGAGGAATGGTTTGAGATCTCGAAATTAGAGCTGATGGATAACACCTCCCTTTCTTATCAAAAGGAAACGTAGAACAAACCCTCTGCAGGATCGATCCGGTAGGAAGTTATATCGGTTTGGTAACAGAGATTTGGACGAGCTGTGGTCCGCGTGTCCAGACAATTTGGAGGCTTGTCGTGATAAACGACGTGTTTTTCAACCCCCTGATCTCCAGACTTACTTTCAGGATGCCATCCTTGAGTTGGATCCACAGGAAAAGGTGGAGGAGCAGTACAAGTGGGTTTAATATTCTGCTATGCTTTTCCTCGCGGACGCTCTGTATAATCAGTTAGCTTCGTCTTCATTTACATAGGTGCGTTAATCGTGAAGAGTGGACCTGGCGTGCTCTGCGGTTGCTTTCGCGTCGATGTGGCCAGTTTTACACCAATTGGAATCCTCCCGGTCGTCCTATTAAGGATTACCTTACCAACATTCTGACGGAAAAGTTGCAAAGCGAGGTTAGAACCCTTTGTTGCCTTCACTTTATTTTATGCGAAATGTCCGACGTTTGTCTTTAAGCTAGAGAGCTTTAAAGCTCATGTTTCGGATATTTTTAAAATATCCTTGTTGCTCTTTTGTCTTTTGGACATTCTTGCGGAAAATAGTAGCCTATGAAGGAGCGTCCGTTTGATTGAATTCACACGTAGAATCACAACGCTGGAGTTTAGACAGCTAACTGATGGTTTGAAATATTCTCCCCTATGAGGAAGTATTAATATTTGCCCTAAAATGATCCATTTGCCACGTGATCGACCTGAGCTAAGATCGAGGTTAACAATGATAGGAAAGTCTACAGTGGTTATTACGTACCCATTCATTTCATGTTAGATGCAAATCAACATCATGGTTTTATGTGCTTATTATTTGAAACAAGGCTGGCTGAATGACCTCCAGTGGATGAACGCATATTGTCAAGTTAGTAGATTGCTTGAAAGGTGGATGTGGAAAATCTTGCAGTATTTTCACTGGAGCAGCTGCTGAGAGGCGGATTAGTTTTTATCCAGGAAAAATCTCACATGAACTGAGTAATAACTATGTTTGGAGTCTTTGGTTTAATAAGTGAAAGATTATTTTGCACTTGTTATCGTCCACCGGATCTCCCTGTTTCTTCACCATCAGCAGATCTGAACAAGGCATTGTTAAAGTGCAAAAGACTATGTATTTAGTGTGCAGCAAGTTTTGTCTCAGAATCGAACACGGTGATATCAACTTTAACAACCACCACTTTTGCTTTATAGAGTAATGAAAGTCGACCAAATGGAGAGGCAATTCAGAAGCAACAGCAGATCAGAGGTCACGTAAATCGAAGTGACAAAACTTCATCATCCTCCGCCGGCGGTGCAGCTAAGTCAGCCGTGGGGTGCAATCAGAGGGCCCCTTACGGAGCCCTCAAAGGCATTTCTTCAAGAGAAGACGCCGCAACGGCTGATTCGCGGGCCCGGTCGCGGTCCCCACTTGTCTCCAAAACGTCTCCTTTTACCGATGCCTCCACTCCTGTTATTGTAGCCACGGCAAATGTACGTGGTCTTAACAATATTTGTCTGTATTTCACTACCTATTGTAATGCTAGTAGCACTTATTTACTTTCCCCCTTGGGCAGAGGCCAAATTCGTTGCTTTCGGAGGAAGAAGATGAGACAGTACATGAGCAGGAGCAAGAGGAGGAGGAAGTGGATGAAGACACCGATGGGGAGGCTGCTGATGAGGATGATGACCTCGAGAGTGGTGATTCTGAGGATTCCAAATCCAGGACTGACAGACAGGAGGGAGAGGAGGCTAAAGAGCGTTGAGTGGCTCCTTTGTCGTCTATTCCCCTCCACCAAAGCACTCCTCCCGTTATTCATTATGTGACATTTTACCGTGAAGTATATTTTAGTAATGTATGATGCCTACCTTCTCTGTGGCTCGTTTTGAAGGCGTGGTTGAAATTATTACCATGGTTTGGCTGTATCGGTTCCATAACATACCAACCCAGAATCGTATAAAGTTGAACTGCTTTACGACTGTGGCTGCATCGGCGTCGTTTCCATGGTTCGGTGGTACTGTTATATGTCCTCACTTTTGTTATTATATATCTCAGCTTGATAAGGCATAATGCGCTTTAACACATGGTGTTTATTTAAAAATTGCACCACCTTTTTGAGGATCATCTAAGCATGAAATGGTGAACTTGAAGCAAATTGCCTTCCTTCTTTGTGTTTACCCGTTTCAACTTTGACAAATTAGGGGGTCACAAGGGTTGAAGTTTCCCTTCTGGCATGATAGGCTCAGAAAGTGCTCATATGCATTCAAGTCCATCCGCTGTATTACCGATGGCGTCGTGGTCTCCTTAGCCATGGAGGTGTTATACTTTTTTTCCAGTTACCTTTGCACGATTCTCCACTTCTCGCCGCCTCAATTTATTCCTGATGTTTGTCCGAGTCACGGGTGCGTAAACTGCGAAGTATTCACAGTTTTGGCCGCGTGGAATGCGTTGTCAACCGTACACCCATCTATTTCACTTTTCTGTGTCGGTGCGTTATAAGCATATTAGTTTGTCTCATTACCATAGCGATCGGGTTGCATAAACAATCATTCTGTGTTTATGCATAAAATTGCTTTTTTTATCATCGCCCAAAACATTCAATAAGTATTTATTTTACCTATCACGGACTTAGCGCCTGACTGGTCGTCCGGCCGGATTAAATGTCTAATTTGATCCGATTGTCTTGACTGACACCTAGTGCCCTTAACACAATAATGATCCATCGCACCAAATTTGAGTTACCCGCAAATTGCGTCTCTGTGAGACAATGATCTGAAGAAATTAGGTTTTTTTTGCTTTGGATAATCTCTATGCCAAGGGGTGGAGAGCACCGTGTTGATTTACGACAAACCTTACGATGGAAGATTCCATGGTGTGGTGGAACCAACCGCCACGTCACAGTGCGCAAGCGCGACATTGACAACCAGTCAGGTTTCTGCGTGCTCGCTCTTGTGCCTGCAATCGACTACACACACACACACTAATCCAGAGCAAGGCAAGACAAGGCTTGTGTTTGTTAGCTTTACTGGAACGTCCTTTTCTTCACCGACTGCAGCACCTCTGATGCACCACGCCGAGCACAAACCCCTCGTCCTCACTACTGGCGGTGCCGGCTTCATCGGCAGTCACACTATTGTGGAACTCCTCGACGCTGGTTACGATGCTGTCATTCTGGATAACTTTTGCAATGCCAGTAAAGGTAGACCGTCGTCCACTTTCTCGACTTTTCTTGAGTTTATACCGTTCAGTATTAACCTGTACTATATTGTCATTTTAAAAGTGTCTATTGTCTCCCAAATCACACTTTGAAGTCTGAGGCCTTTTTGCCTAGGCATTAATTATCCGTGGACTCGTGGGAGTACTCCCAGCGTTTTTTCTCGCTTCTGGAAATTGTTTTCGTTGGGTTAAGCTGCCGCATTGGAGGGAGGTGCTTCTCATCCACCGCCATTCGTGCATTTGTGAATTTTCTGCAGAAAAGAACTTTTTTAATCCCCAGTAGGAAAGGCATTGTCTGCTGCATTAAGTTTGCTTTCTTTTAGCTCAATGGAAAATAAGTGCTTAACACTATAACGCAATTGCCTACAAGATTTTGGTACTTCGTAAGCAATTGATTGGCACCAATGGCGCGCCTTTATTCCATACTCGAGTCAAAAACGTGGTTTCCTGTATTCCTCACATAAACTATGCCTCATTGAGTGTATTAAAACAAGACGTCTTCTTGCCTTTATTAAACACTTGAGACCATGGGCTTCCTTCCATGAGGGTGGTAAAAATCCAGTCCAACATCAGCACTTAGCTGAGTACCACCAGCCTCGTCTGCATTCCCTTTTTTTGTTCTTTTCCCGCATGTCAAGGTTGCATCGCGAATCTGGAGAAGGTGTGTGGTCAAAAACTCAAGACGCGCAATGTTGACCTCCTAGATAAGGATGCTCTTACAGCCCTCTTTCATGAAGTGAGTTAACAATTTTTTGTCTTAGTCTCAATAATTGAACCGGGAGATGCTCATCCAACCATTGCTGCCTTCTCATAGAACTTCTCAGCGCGCGGGCGTTTCCCTACATTAAGTACTCAAGGCTCTCACTATCTGTCGTATCAGCACCTCCTTGTGGCATATGTGCTGGGAATCAATTCAAATTTTGTTTTCCTGAAATAGCTCTCATCTATAAGCGATCTTTTACCGGTTTCTGATCTCTGTGGCAAACAGTGTGTACGAACAGGGTGCCAAATTCCAGGCGAATGAATGCATGTCTTGAGCATTGTAGTCGTCAGTGCAAGCAAGGCACCCAAGTGACTGAGTTACTGTGATCCAATCTGCGTTTTGTATTTGCATAGGATAAACCTAGACATGGCTTAGCTGTTAAAATTTGGTTGCGTTAAAAGTGATTTTTTTTAATGGTAATGGGAAAAATGAACGTAAGGGCCTAATATCATAGTAAAACGCTGTTTATGATTTGGAATTATGGGTTTTTTATCAAAAATCTTTTTTCAACACCGCTTGAGCCGATAGCAAGCCTTCTTATTGCCGTGTTTCTGGAGGCTCGGTATTCGGCTCAAACAAAGACAGTAAGGTGCCTGCTCCTTGTACGATTACTTGTGTGTGTGTGTGTGTGAGCCAATTAAGTCTTCGGCTTTTGGTTGAGCACTCCAAACATTCCCTAAGTCTGTCGGGAAGAGAGTGTGTTGTTCAGGGTCTTTTTGTACTTTTGCACTTGTCCCACGTGTGAGAGAACCCTTGAAATTTCTTTTCTGGGCAATTGGGACCTTTTAAATTTGGTTTTGTTGGGATTGAGTGTATTTTAAGTTTGTGACATAGCGAGTAAACCGTCTCCATTATCACCGCCGATTGAAGCATTACGTCTTTGGAAATCCTCTTTTAAAATTGCGATCACAACTCCGTTTTAAACAATCTGTTTTCAATTTTGAACTTAAAAGCGTAAACAGATTAAGTATGTAAAAATGGTTTGAAACTGAAGTGTGTTGTTAGTGGGCTGGCCAAATACCCCCAAGCTACGACAGCTTTGATTTTGCGCCCAAGCAGGGCAAAGTTCACTGGATACTAGGTGAAGCGTGCGTGAAAGACGAAGTATTCACTGTTAGACATTGATGGATCAAGTTGAACAGGAGTAGAACAGCAAGATTGCAATTGTCCATCTTGAAACGCAAACTGCTGAAGCATTTCCGAATGCAGATTTTGTGTCAATCCAAGTCTTCCGAGGCAGACACCGTGACTTCATGTGATCGTTGCCCGCCTCACACGCAGGTTGTGTTTGTGTACATATTTTTGCATTTTAGTTAAAATTTGACTATGTCATTCACTTCGCCGCGCTCAAAGCCGTAGGAGAGTCGGTGCAGATTCCTCTCGAGTACTACCAAAACAACATCACCGGCTTTGTCAATTTGCTGCAGGTTAAATACGTTATCTGTGCCTATCTTGACCCTTGCCACTTAAGTATTTGGAATCCACTTCTCCAACCATCGTAACAGAGGAAGAAATTGCTCTGCTGTTTGTCAAGTAATGTTAGTTTCTAGGTTTGTATCCTACTTGAAGAATGGGAAGCAGTTATTGGTCATCCATCCCCACCTTCATTCTAATGAGAGGAGCTTTATAATTTTGGAATGGCTAATTAAATACAATACTTCTAATAATTCTATTATTTGTAGTATAATCTTTATCGAAGTTCGCTTGATACATTTTGTGCTCCCACTTGAAATCTGCTCCATAAAAGGTGCTCCATGCGCAAGCAGTGTGGTTTGGACAATAATAAATAAAGTCTTCTTAAAGCTAAACCTAGCCACTGACTTCATATTTGATTTGCTTGATGGCACTGCCTGTCTGCAGGTGATGGCAGCAAACAACGTTAAGAAACTGGTCTACTCAAGCTCCTGCACCGTCTATGGGGATCCCTCAAAGCTGCCTCTGACGGAGGAAGCACCGACGGGTCACTGTGCCAACCCCTACGGGCGCACCAAGTACATTGGAGAGATGATTCTTGAGGTGAGCATTATGTCACTGTGTCGATTCGCCCTGTTCCATTAATTGTGGTGGTTAGCTCCAGTTTGCTTGGGTCTACCAGATATTTCCTTCAGTAAAGCTAAGTTTGGGGGAAGGTGGGTAACTCACTTATCCTTTTCGTTTTTCTATAAAATGGAAGCAAGACGTGTTTGACCAAGGTCTGTGAGGAATCGCGGTCTGAAATTTTTAACAATTTCACTGGTTCTTGCCATTGTGCTTCTGCAACGGATCGAATCTCATGGTCTCCCCATACAGAGCAGTTCCCTTCAAAGTTGACCACCACCAGCCATGATAAGTGTCACACCTTTGGATGTATAAGAAGCGAAGTTCAGTACACTCACTAACTGTCGAGACTATTTTTCAACTTCGTGTTCAAGAGAATATTTCGTTTCAACAATTTCGGCGATAATTTTTGTGCCTCTGTTTTTAACATAGTCCGAGTAACAAGCACTTTCCCATTTCTCTAATGTTCCGTACTGAGCGTGGTAGTTCTATGAGAATGCTAAATTAGCTACTTACTTCTCCACAGTAAGTATTTACCAACCTTCCTACGAATTTGTTATCGGAGTAACCATATCTTGTGGATAGGATCTGACCAAATCGGATCCGGAGTGGTCAGTAATCAACCTTCGCTACTTCAACCCTGTGGGGGCGCACAAGTCGGGCCTCATCGGGGAAGACGCGGGTCCTGCACCGAAGAACATCTTCCCCTGCCTCACTAAGACCGCCTACGGTCGCATGCGGGAGGTCGTCGTCTTTGGCAACGACTACAATACCCCCGACGGCACTGGTAATTCTTCCTTATTTCCTTTTCTAGTCAATTTGTATATTTTTTCCCCACTTTTGCTTGACGATGGAATTTCTATAACTTTCAATGAGAACACCTTGATTGGCAAAAGGAATTTGAGAAGGTATTTCGATAATGATAAGGGAAGGCTTTGTATGCTCCCACTCTGGACATGCTTCCTGTTAATTGCTAATTATCTGCCGTGCTCTTTCCCAGAAGTTTATCGGATCTAAAGGGAGAACAATGGGATTGTTAAAAGCCGAAACACGTTGATGATACTTCCTTATCTCAGTGTGTTCTTCTCGATATTTGAAGGGACACAGACACTCAACCCAAGTCACCTCTCGCCTGAGGAAGTGAAAGTTAGGGGCTCGTCTTTTGACAGCAGTATATGGAACTCCTGTCCTCCCCTCGCATTATAGTGTTCGGTCATTGTACTCGCTGAACGGCCATCCCCAGCCCTTGTTAGAAGTCCGTATATCTTCGTGAATCTTCTTTAAAGGCAAAAGAAGGCATAACACGAGAGCAGAATATGTATGCACTCGGCAAGCAAGAAAAGATTGGGGCTGCTGACACGGCCCGGTGTCCAGCCTATCCGGATAGGTCAACTTTGGCCACCCGAGTGATCGTAACCAAAATCGGCAACCGAACAAAAGTACTACAATCCGGTTTCGGGGACCAAGAGCTACCAATTGGCACTTCTGGGCGCCTTTCGTGTACTTTTAAGTGGCCGTTGTAGTAGTAAACATAACTAGGATTCTGAAATTGTGGATAAATCTCAGCACCGCTTCAAGGGTAGGAGGAGGGTTGGAGGCACTATGAGGTGATCACACCAGAACAAATAAGGCCTTCCACCCGATTCTGTTTCCAAGATGCCGTACATGCCTGGCGAATACTCAAGCCAGAAACCACTTGTTGAGGCGTTCATAGGGTAAAGTGTTTGCGCTTACACCCTTTTCCCTTCCCACTGTAGGCATTCGAGATTACATCCATGTTGTGGACCTCGCCAAAGGGCACGTTTCAGCTATGAAGTACCTCAGCAACTTTAAAGGCTGCAAGGTAATAATCGCTTTGCTCCAACATTAAACCTCCCCTTCCTTCCTACTCAGCGCCACCAGACTACTCTCACAGCCTATTTTAGGCATTTCAGCCGTCCCTAAAACTTATATTCCCCCATGTGTGCAGTACTAATTTTATCGTCTATTCACCCTCGAGTAGGAGTGTGTCTGAAATTTTACAGCTCCGGCCTGCCCTAGTCTACCCTCATTGCTGCCACATTTAGTCATTCAACCTGGGCACAGGAAAGGGCTACTCCGTAATGGAACTAATTAAAGCCATGGAGAAGGCATCAGGAAAACCCGTGAAGTACCGCTTCGACGCCAGACGTGGCGGAGACATTGCCATGGCCTATGCAGATACTACCCTGGCCGAGAAAGAACTCGGCTGGAAGGCGGAAAAAGGTCTTCCGGAAATGTGCGAGGACGCGTGGCGCTGGCAGTGCAACTTCCCTGACGGCTACCCAAAATCCGCGAAGGGAGACGTTTAAAACCCCGATCCAGCAGGAATCGGAAGTTCCGCCAAATAACCTACCGATTAAATGACTTCCCGAACCCACTTGCATTGCGCCTCTGGTTCAGAGCGGCACAGGCCCCAGCTCGGTAGCAAGATCCCATAGTGGCATCACAACCGCTAGCAATCACCCAAATCCCATCAAAACATGTTTAGCGTAGATCCTCGTGCTCAGCCAACACACTCAGCACCTCGTACGGAAGCAACGCACCTACCGACCATTATTGCCCACAAGTGGGAAAACAGTATAATTGCCAAAAGTGCATAGCAGATTGAAAACCGACACAATCACACTAGTCGCCTTTGGACGAAACAAAAAAAGGATAGGTGTTTATTCATCCGCAATAAGGGCGGATGTCGGTGCGACATCTTAAGCCATTTCGTCGCCGAACCTCACATCGTTTCGGAGGGGGGAGCTGCAAGAAAAGAAACATAACGACAGGACACGTCATTAAAAGAAGACTCAGCAGGATTAAGACAGCCAAGAGAAGGGTAATCATTCAGCTTCGATAAAGGTACTACCTACATACACCCACCGGGGCAGCACCGTAGTTTTCTCCACCTTGGGGTCTAGGAATACAAAAGGCTCGTTACAACAGCCCACGTCATCGAACGGCTTTCAGCATTTACTAAGCAAGCAAGAGGTTCTAATCACTGATGGGTTGTTGGATTACCAAGAGTATCTCCAGTTCACATTGTCAAGAATCTGGAAATCAAAATAGACACCATCAAAAATAGGAAGAGTCAGACATTAGAAGAATTATCACTTCTCATAGAGGGCAAGTTTTTCATCAGCTCGATAAACGCACCGAGAGCCCAAGAGCCACGCGACACAGTGTGGCAAACGTACATTGCGCTCAACTAATTAAAACAATCGATAAACGAAACACTCTGATAAAAGACAAATAACTTTAGTGCTAAGCTAGTATTTTAAATAAAATTTTTTGTTTATGTTTTATTTACAAATTTTTTGTTTTTTATATTACCATTATCATGAGTGTACAAAACGTTAAAAAATTTTATAGTTCCCTTTCTAATAAACTTGCAGACCAGGAGTCTAGGCGCCTAATTTAATTCCAGCACTAAGTTAAGTCGTCCTGACAAAATGCCTGATAATACTTGCACCATGGTAGCGTCGATTTTATGCCACAATGTGTTGAATTACCATGTGAGTCGGACAATGTAATACAGAAATGTAACGCTTGTATTGACTTCCCGGCCAAGTAGACCGGTTAGATTTAGATGCATTTTATAGCCCTATCAGCATTTTGAGCCGCAAATACGGAATTAATTCGTGGGTGTGGATCTACTAAAGTCTGCTTGAAAGCGAAGGGGAAAGTAGGTGTCAATTTTAGTGGTTAGCCGTTTTTGTTAAGAAGATGCTATTCATTGACTTTCGCCAGGCTTACTTATTGTCTAATGTCAACTGTATCCTTAACTTAGTGTTGTCATTCAAAACGCTACTTAAACGTGAATAGAAGGAACTTGTGTCCCATATTGTCCAACTCAATAAAAACATCGATTTCTTTGAAATACAGCTGTGTGGCATTATTGTAAAACACTTTATAAGATTATGGCTTTTAATGAGTTCGTTAGTTACTTACCATTCCTCAGCCAATGCCATGAGTAAGCATATTTAAGCTAATCTGAGTCCTTCTGCCAAAGCAGCTGTCTTCCCGCCCTTATAAGGGTATTTCACTGTTATGTTCGCCAGCTCAATAAGTTATCTTGTGATGAAGCACTTCTGATGGTAGAGCTTAATCACTGTTACCTTAAATAAATGTTTTCGAATTTTATTTTTGACTGCAACTCAGTTTAAGTGCTGCTACTCTCGGTCCTGCATTCTTTGCGTACCTGAAGGGAATGGTCATGCTAGCATGGGTCGAAATGAGGCATTTGAGAGGGGAATGTTTTGAGTCGCTCTCAGGCAAATAACTAACCAAGACCAGCGGTAAATCTCTTATTCTTATCTAACGGAGACAAATGGTGGAGTGCGAAGAAACGCTGGAATAAGTGACCGAAGAGTTTTGCTGATGCGCACTACTGGTGCTACTGCGCAAGAGTCCACAATAGTACTTTGACAAACCGGTTTCTCTTCCATTAAAGTAAAAATTGCTCCTCCTTTGCATAAATGCGACCTATAAGATAATTTTGCAACTCCCAACGCCATTTGTGATTAAAATCCTAAAAATTTGAAGCCAATTTCTTTTGGACTCTAGGATGCTATGGTTTGGCACACAATCTATTTAATTTTCTTTCGTTGCTTTAATGGTCCCCCGGGCCGCCTTTTTGAATATTTAGGAAATTTTCACGCACCGGGCAGGAGCTATATCAACAACAACAACTGCGATAGCAATAATAACACTGCCGGCGCCATCAAAATTTAATCCGCCTTTAGGCTGAACTGCGCCAAAGACTTTATGCGTCTGAAATGGGTTAGAACTGCGCACTTTGTGCTAGGTGCCAGGATGTACTTTCCGGTGTTATTCGGCTCCACAACAGCAATTGTGCCTTTATACTTCACACGAATTAGTGCAAAAAATTAAATTAAACACTGTCTGTCAATATTATATTTCTAATTTGCAAACTGTTTGTGGGCAACGTCCTTCGGCGAGTGGGAATCTCCCAACATCCCCAACCTCTCTCCTCGCTGAGCCTCTTCGTTGGAGGCCTCGGTGCTGCTTTTTGACAGTGTGTGTGTGTGTGCTGTGACTCACGGACACGTATAAATAGCAATTCCAGATTGGTTTCTACACATTTTTTCTGCAGGTATTGCTGAATTTTTAGTCGCAAATTATGCACATATTATGCAGGCCTCGCCCCCTCGATGCCAGTGGGGGGTGCGAGGGCTTGAGCCGGCACCGGTGCTGGTGCCGGTGCCGGTGCCGGTGCCGGTGCCGCAGCCGATGGCGGTGTGACTCACACAGCTCAACGAGAGGAGCAGAGTATCATTGTGTGACGACTTCTGCAAGCTACGTCAGCTATCACAGTTTTATGTTAAAGATTTAGCATTTGGAGGGTAAGTAATGTCTGGATGGGTGAGGCTTGTGTGTAATGCCAAGGCAGCAGCAACAGCACCTTTTGGTGTCGTACGCAGTCTTTCAATTCTCGAGTCTTTGCACATCTCTGGGTCGGCTGTGTCAGGTCGACAGTGCAAGGGCTAGGTGGGATTCAGTAAAAAGTAGTGGCGTAGAACTCCAAAAAGTGGGCGTCATATCCACCCCTACCAGGAGGAGAAGAAGGCCTGGAAAGAATGAGGAATTGTGAGCCTAAGCTTGAGAATTGGCTGGGCTTGAGGCTCATCAACGCGATGCCAAATTGCAAAATACATTTTAAATTAATATAATTAGTAGATCCTCCCTCCAGTCCAATGGTACTTCAGGATTGGCAATGCACTGCACACAACACACCTCCTCAGTTGGGAAAATGCGTAAAATCGAATTAGTCAATTTGGAGGTTGGAAGGCGCGTACTTCTCTCTCTCTCTCTCTCTCTCTCTCTCTCTCTTTCTCTATCCATCTATCTATCTATCTATCTACAACAGTCTCCAACTATCCAATGCCTTTTGCTACTAAAATCGAAACTTAGCGAACGATTGAAAGCGTTCCTTACCCAGTATATGCACTTCATTTGATTAAGAGGTCTGCAACTTGCTGGAGTCGAGTATTTTTAAGTACAACAGTAAATCAGTAGAGACGCGGGAAGCGCAATTCAGTGGTGGGTGGAGGAGGTGGTAAATACCTGGTATAAGCAACTGGTCGCCATCACAGTCGATGTGCTGATAAAACGTGTTTACTTTTAGTAGGCAGCCTCATATAATAACATCGTTATTTCAGTCAAAATATATTAGCATTTTTATCTTTTGCTAAAAAACCAGACACTACGTGATATTGCAGTAGATAGGTAAGACATTGCTGATCGACAGGCTGCCTGTTGGAAAACATTTTAGTTTTGGTCCTTCATGTTAAGATAAGGAGGCAGAAAGGAAAAAAAGATATCAATCGAAACGTTTATTTTGGGTCTTGTTTTGTTTCAACTGGTAAATGGCTGAGCTCTTAGGTATGAGAAACGGGATTACAATGCAGTGAACGAGTCGGTTTATGAAGCCCAAACGGTCAGGCAACCAAATGAGGGCACAAAATCCTACACCCTCTCCACCCAACCCCTATGCGGGTCACTGGGCTAATTATTTGCTCACCTTTTTGTTTTGTTGATTTAGCCAACCCTATAATGTGGCGTTAATATCATGGTCGCGGTCACGTCTGGATCAGTTTCATTTGCTACACCCGGTGACCAAACCCCATAATGTGATGCTGCTTTGTGCCAATTTTTGCACCCTTCCGGCCCTTCAAGGTTCGAAGCAGAAGCTCAGAAGCCTATAGCTCAGTCGCTGTAGGCTTTGTGTGTGCCACCGCCGCCGCGTGAAGCCATGCCTAAGCCAGAGAAAACGCAAGTGTAAAGGCAAGTTGGCTGCGCACTTCCCTTGCAGTGTGATAGAATAAACACCGAGCGTTTTGCAGCGCTGACAAGCTAAATGTGGATGTGCGTTTGTATGGTCGTGATAGTGCATTCGAAATCACTGCGTCAAACAATAGTCGACCGGAGCAGTTGCGGTCCATACTTGAAGACACGGCAATGGGTGCGTTCGGTGCTCCTGATTCTCATTGGTTCTCGTAATTCCAAGCATTTTATTACTTTGATAAATTATGTTATTATTATTACTCTCCTTGTGCACGTGAGAAATGAAAGAGGTTGCAAAAGTCGACGCTGCTTGGCCTAAGGTTCCTCAAAATTTTCACGAAACGAAGCAAACTGGACTGCAGTGGCTGTCACAAGCCAACGCGAAATAGTGTCATAATGTCGGTTATTTACTTACACAAGCGTCACTCGATCCACCTCACCACTAAAATAACTTTTAAAATGATGGACTGCTTATCTGGGACGTCGATTTAACTGATGGTTATTCTTCAACCGAGTTGCTAGCCCATATTCAGCTCCAGCAGATTTCACATACCATGGTCATATGTAATCACTTCGAGATCATTGTGTTTTCATCCTAAAACCATCCTCCAGTAGTACTATTTATCTCAATTCATTTAAATAGATTGCCTTTATTTAATACACCTTCACCAGAGCATCTCAACCTACCCACGGAATCTGACCCGTCAAGCACCAGATTACTGGACAAATTCTCCACTGCTATGGCAAAACCGCGTCATAAGTTGGAATGAACCCTTCTGATCTACCAAATTCTCAATCTTTCGTATTTTAGTGCAAGTGCTTCGCGTCATATTTCCTTAATCCAAAAATTACTGTTCAGGCAGCACCACCTTCACCCAAGCGCTAATACTTGAGTCGTGATTTCGGAGGGCTGTACTTTTAGATAGCATAGGCGTCACCTCGCTCTCCAGGCTCCTCACGTGGTATCGACGCTTTCACCTCCAAAAGATGTCGCCCACTACACTGGCCAATAGGAACGCGGCCCCGGACAGTGCTCACTCTAACACCCAACTCGTTGCCGCCGTGCACGTGCAGGAACTAGTCACCGAGTCAAATGGCCACAGAAGGGCGATCTTGGGTAGTGATATGAACATTATAATGCTGACGGCATCAGTTCATCGCTGCCTTAAATGTGTATATGTACCTCACTCCACCTTTTTAAGCCAAAATTCCATTGTGTTTGAGCGCTCTAGGAAGGGCTACTTCTGAACACCACTCGATAAATAAGTAAAACAAATTATTTATCACCTGCGCTAGCCTCGAACAATGATCTGGTGGTAGTGCATGAATCACGCCTGCAGCCTAGGTTTTTGACTCGAGTTTGAGCGTCTGAACAGCACAAATTTTGACTGCGATTACTGCTCTTTTGATAAAGTATGGCACTTTTAATGCGCAAAATCATGTCTTATTCAAAAGTCAAAAAATTTCGCAGCAGGGAAATGGCCAGGGTGGGGGAGGGAGAGCGCAATGTGTGAGAAGACACCGGTAGGTGTCCAAGACCTCTGCTTCATTGCGCAACTGCGATGCTTCATTGCCGACGCTAATTCGGAAGCTTGCACCTGAGGCACATTAATAACTGCGGTGTGTAGTGTGTAAAAGTAATTACACCCAACACGCCTTGTTAAAAGCGGGTCACAGTTGACAAAATAAATCGCAGACTTCCTCGCCGAAAAAGGGTCTCTCAAAGTGGGTAAGATCGGTCCTGCACCTTTTCGACCCAGGTCAAAAGGGAAGGAGGACCAACACTCGCTTGCCCGTGTGGGTACCACCCGAGAGGCACAAAACTGGGTCGGGGGGAAAGGAAGGGGACTAGCCCCGATCCTCAAAGACATGATTGAAACCTCACCTACGAGTCTCACAGTTACTCTCTAGTCCTAGATTAATGTAGAAAATAACATTCCACAGGTTTCTGTCGAACAAACTGTCGCGTATCAAAGAAAACAACTATTAAATTAACATTTATTGTACAAATAAGTAACAGAAAGGTGAAAGCACGCGAAACCAGACGTAGACACTCGTTTCGGTTGCCAGAGAAGAGGACTCCGCCACGTGGATGGTGACGATGAAAAAGACGACAATCGATGAAGTAGTGTCTAGTTTACGAATTTCGAAAAGTCGGTATTTCGCCCCGGAGGCAGAAGACGAAAGTGAGCGATAGTAATGGTGGTAATGGTAACAATCAAAACCCTATACGATGATCGAAATTATGAACGTGCGAAGACCGAATACCTTAGTGTACAGAAGGATCCACAACAATGTTTCAAATTGCTGGAGGGAAGAGGAGGAGGTCGAACTCTGTGAAAACACAATGGGAGGACGTATTGCATTAGTGAGGTGACGAGGGGGCAAAGCGAGATGAGAGGAGCAGAATGATGAGGCCAAGCATTAGTTCAATTGTTAAGCTAACGGGAGCAGGAGTCAAGATTATTGTACATGAGCTGCAAATATACACATATTCCAGTTACCAACCGCTAATAAATACTACCAAACAGGCCAAGCTGCGATAAGTTCAAGTTTTCGAGATTGAAGCAGTTTCAGTTGGCTCCTTCTTTTTTGTCTGTTGTTGATACCGCTGTTGGCCATTGTTGTGATTGGGACCGTTTTTACGAGACCGACGACCGTTCTGGTGATTGGTGTTAGGATTTTGCGTCCTTTTATGCGACCCTCCACCACCACTGGTATTATTCCCGAATCGCCTTGGCCGATTGTGCGCGCGATTTGGACCTCCTCTTTGCTGCTGCTGTTGCTGATGATGCCGCTGCTGCGGTTGCTGCTGCGATGCCCGAGACTGCACCTGGTGCGGTTGCTGAACATCAATTTCGGGAAGATAGTGGACAAATTGATCGTAGGGAATAATGGAGTAGGGACAAACATAGTAGGGAGTGTCGGTTCGGTTTATCCACATTTGGCGACTGGGCGAGATGACTACAGGCACGATATGGAAGAAACAAGTCTGGTAAGCGTCACACAGAAGATCACGATAAGCCGGTTGGGCGTTTGTTGAAGGGGCTGAAGATCGATCCAGAAAGACAACAGAGGGTCGGCAGCAGGTTTCCATCCGAACAGGAAAAACAAACAAGTTTCCTTCCCCAAAAAAAGTCCGTAATATATGCAGAACGGGAACGTCGGAAAAAACTGGGAACGCATGGGCCCAACTAACATGAACTGCTTGAAACGAAACTCGCATATATTTAGTCCTAGGAAATGACAAAAAAGCAAATTTGAACGCTGTAAAAAGGATGAAGTTTTGAATAAAAGGGAATGTTCACCTACTTGATTTTGCGCAAATCTGATATAGGGGCAATAGCAAATATTCCGTGATCGAGCATGAAACAAAGAGCCAGTCGCCATTTAACGAGGACTTTGAGGATTACAACACGTGTAAAACCAAGACGATGCGACAGAATGGCGACTGTGCCCGAAGTGACAGGCTCGTAAAGCTGCATTCGGGGTGTACTCAACGCGTAATAGTCCTTATCCAATTCCGCTTGCATTTCTCTATAACGCGTATACTCGGCATCCTGGATGGTAACAAAAAACTCCTTTTGACCGTAGAGGGAGCGAACCAAAACCTCTGTTAGCTGACCGAGGGGGAGCAAACGCTGGAAGACAAATTCAAAATTGGTGAACGAAAGACACACTTAACAGAGACATAAAATTACAACCAACCTGCAATTGATTAGGGTTTCCAATTGTTGTTTGCGACGGCTTCGTGTTGAGGCGCTTATTGACCCACTCATTAACGCTATCCTTATTTTCCATAGGACAGGTGATTTTCAGAAGGAGGGAATTCTGACACCCGGGATTTATGCTCAAAGTCATCTCCGCTTTAAGGTCTGTTCTCAGCTCACGAACATTCTTCCCGAATCGGCCAATAAGCACACCACCCATACAAGCAGGTACATTAATTGACTCCACCCAGACTTTCTCGTCAACAGCCTTGGCCAACAAATCACCAGGCACCAAGACTCGAGGAATCAACGTACCATCCAAATCTTCGGGTGGAGCTTCCACGATATCGTGTTCAGGGTCATTAAAAATGCCCTTAGGAACCTGAGGTAATTGATACTTGTCATCAACTTCTACGCTATCTTCGGGTGTAATCTGTGCCTGATCCGAATCACTAGTTACTACAACGCTCTCACAACTGCCTGACTTCGGTGACACAGCATCAATGCTGGTTGACAGAGTGGCAACAGCTTCGTCCAAAACTTCAGTAGATTCTGCCACTCCTGAGGCGACGTCTGAAACAGTCATAAGTGGCGCAGAACCTGCCTGAACACAGACCAATTCAAGTGGTGTCGGTCCTAATGCCTTTTCTTCGGCACCATTAATGTATTGTGAGGCTCTTGAATCTTTGAGTGGAGTTGAAACTTGCGATTCAGGGGAAAAGGGAGCAGGTGTAATCTCTTCTTGAACACCTTCAACAGGTTCATCCGTATCCTCAGTAAGAGCAGTGTTTGTCAGCTCCGACACCTGCTGTTGATTCACATCGATATCTCTCGCGGTTTCCAACTGGGTAGCAGCAGGCATTGATGATTCAGCAGTAACTGGAACAGCAGGCCAAGTCTTTACTACACTGATGGGTTCAGCCAAATCTTGTGCATTCATGGGCCCTACAACACGTTCCGTCTCTGTGGTATTTGCAACTTGGGTTTCACAAGAAACCGGAACAGTAAATGCAGAACTTATATTATCCACAAATTCCGTAGAATCCCGAGCAACAGATATAGATCCTGATGTCTTCTGCCGGGCATCATCAGCGTATCCCATGACCTCTATTTCCGTGTCTGCAGTGATCTGTGGTCCAGCAAAAACGGGATCCTCACATATGGCTTCCGCGGTTTTGGCATAATCAGCTGAATCTCGGGTACTAACACCGAGAATGGTTTGTGGCACTTCGCGCTGAGTAGCATTAAGGCACTCTGTGGCTAGCGGTTCGACAGATGTAACTTGCGGCTCAACGACAGTTGTGACAGGTACGACATCTTCCAGAGTGTTTTGGGTAGATACTGCTGAAGCTTCACTAACAGGCGTCACGCACACTGACTCTGCATTGAGAGACTCCAGTGAACTGCGTCCAATTTCTAAGGGTTGAACAATAGTAGCAGATTCGGCTAAATCTTGAGTAACAGGCGCGACTTCTGGAATCACAATGGATCCCACGGGATCCTCGCAAGAAATCTTATCAAGCGGTTTTTCCAGGGTGGTGGAATTTGATTCGGATGAAAAAGGAACGTCAGCAAGGGCGGTGGTCCCTACTACAGGGGTGCAGTCTCTGACAGTTGAAAAGGAGCTTTCAGGGATTTTGTATGCTTCAACACCAGGACCAATTTGAATGGAACAAGGTAGAGTGGAAATCAACGTCTCTTCTTCAGGAACCTCACTTCTCTCAGCTACTTGCAGAAAAACTTTCTCGGAATCAGTAACTTGATGCACGATGGAGCCAGGAAGAACTTCAGTATGATCGCCTTGGATAGATGGCCCGTCCAATAGAGTGACAGATCTACTAACTTCAACAGAGACCGCCGATAGGGTCGAATTTTGTTTATCTTCAGCTACAGGAGACACTGATGGTCCACCACAACTCGACTTCTAAACAAAAGAAAGTCACCCCTTGGATTTTAATCGAGAACAACTGAAAACTAGAGTGTAGTACCGAAAGTGGTGCCACAGTCTACCATGCAACACTACAGCTGTCTCATCCAACCTCGTTCCTGTAATCTCCTAATGATTTACTTGCGTTTCGAAGCAAACTTTAAGCACTGCCACCAAAGTCTCAGATCAAATACTATCAGGTTTTTCCCTTTCATGCGTTTGTTTTAATTGTTAGATACCTTTTTGTAAGGAGCTTTGTTCTTTCCCTTTGTCTTTTTCCGTTTGCGAAACGGATTTGTACCACAGCAAAGGAGTGAGGCGAAAGCCATGTGCGTGAAAGCCTGGTTAGAGTTAAAAAACCAAGCATAAGTGGTCTGCCAAAGAAACCTACCTGATCAGATAAATTCTGAGAGCTTTTTTTCTTTCTGCAATATCGAGACCAAAGGTAAAAGAGTGATGCGGAAACTACAGTAAGAGCGGTGATTTGACGATAACTGGACATGAGTCTGAAATTACAATTTGCAGTTACTAGGCGACTAGTCCATGCGCATCTAGGCTATTTTGTAGAATTATTAAGCTAACATGCAAAAACGGTATAGAGCCTAACATCTATCCATCATATTTAATGAAAAAGCGACATTTGAAGTTGCAGAGCAATATACAATATAGCAGCTTTTATAGCCCGGAAAGTTACCCGTATATGCAAGTACACTACTGCAAAGTTCACAAATTTAGTACTAGGTAACATTATTACGTCCACCCTGCGAGAAGTGAAATTAGATAAAACAAATAGCATACACCATGGGATACTAATTTTGGTATCAACGACTAAAAGAGCTCTACAACCCGTTACCAGAAGGTACACCGAAAATACCGTACCAAGACAACGCCAAAAAGACCGACAGACAGACCCGCACCCACCAGCGCGACAAGCCGAAGCACTTATAACAAAAGGCAGCGTGAACATGTGACTATCACGTCCAGCGGATTTAAAACAAACACAGCAGCACACCATAATTGGTATCAGCATCAAAAGTGAAACCAAATAAGAGAAATTTAAGGCATCAAAAACTATAAAATTTTTTTTCAAACTAATTTTTAAATTTATTTTGACAGCACTACATTCATAGATATGTAAGATAATTAAAGGTTTCTGGGCAACAAGCCAAACTATTTTGTGCTCTGTAGCATATCAATGAGCGTGCAAATTTGATGTTGTAATAGCCATTAGAGATGTTACATTGAATTTAGCGCGCAAAAAAATATCAAGCTAATTTTCCTTGACGTAAAATGGCGATTTAGAGTGCCCTAAGTTTCAAGAAGACCTAAGACTTGGGCAGAACACGAAGTAGACAAGCCAGTGGAATCGGAGCTGCTAACATAGTCTAGACTGCAGCCCACCTCTCAGGGGCATGATGATAGTCAGATTATTGTATTCAAAGCCGGGAAGCATGCAACAACATTTCCTTCCATTTCACCGAAAAATATGCATGTACGCCTAAAAATTGCAATTCTTTTGTCTTTGGAAATGCCTAGAACCACGACAATAAGGGGTTAGGCAACAAGTATATTCCAATTCCTGAGTAACGTTCACAAGCCATCCACCCTTCTCTAGTTGACTTTTGCAAAACTATAGCACAAAATTTGCCAAAATTTTTTTAATTTTATTTATTATAATTATTGGTATTATTTCTGCCAACACTATAAAAATTATCTTGTTTGAATAATTAAGTGCAATTGAGCTGTTGTCATGGGGACAGATGTGATGGTTTGATTGGACCCTGTGCTGTAGTGCGATGGTTAGTGCCCTGTGCCATATAAGGTTTTTTAACCTACCCTGTTATTTTATTTCTAACAATGCCATTAAAATTAATGCTTGTGTACAAATTGCGATTTCTTGTGTCTGCTTGAGCTTGCGTGTTTTGCTTAGCTGTTTTATTTTTCTGCGTTTTATTGCCGGTTTTAGCGTCATTTTACCTCCCTTTCCACTTGACTAATATTTACGTAGCTGGCATTATGTTAGTGCGAGCTAATGCACATCTTAGCTTTTGCAACTTTTATTTGCTGATTTTTTTAATAAAAGACTAATGTGTCTAAGTGGGTTTTATCTTGTTTTTCGTGTCCCCATTATTGTTATTTACAGTGATGTTAGCTATCTCTTTGCTTAGCCTAAGGCTGTCATCAACAGAGCACGAAAAGGTTGAGTGCAGAGGATAATTTTTCAAAGCTGACAAAAGGCATTTTTTTCCGGGTGCTCGCCACAAGTTGGCCTCATTTCGAATTGCCTAAAGATGGCTCGAGGATTGGTGCTCTTTCATCGCATATTTTTGAAAATATAATTTAGTTGCTTTTTACAGTATTTTAAGCATTACATTTTTAGCAGCTCTATTAAATTCAATTGTAAAACGAATAGGATTTAGCCAACGCAGATTTTGAGGTTCCATTAGTTTCGACCTTGCACACAACCGTCTGAATTTTTGACACCACTTTATTCTTGTGTAATTTCAAAAGGCATAATATTAAACTGCTATTAAAGTCAAATAAATAGCAAACACTTTATATTTCAGCTTGAGGAATCACGAAGATATCTGAAAAGCATGCGCGAATTCCTTTTGAGGTTGGTTTTTCATAGACGATAAAATGATGGTTTGTAGCTAGATTTCCAAAAGATATAAGATTAAGATTATGATTAATAATTTTGTTTTCAAGGCAGACTAATGCCTACCTTATCCAGTTTCAAGGCGGTTCTGATGCACTAGGCGGCCAAAAATCTCTTCACCAGCTGGTTGGATTTAAAACAATTCAGAAATTTCAATCGAGATGGACGTCCGCAGAAAGGCTTGTAAGTTTAATGGAGACTTTTCTTAGAGGTATTTTTTGAAAATATATAGAAAAGTGTTTGGTAACTTGTAGGCGCAATCCTTAGGTTACTATATATTTTTTTAAGTTGGCTGAACAATATTTCCGGTTATGGTTATCAAATGCGAGACAAATGATCTCACAAGGAAATATGTCCACCAATTTTTACAATCAAAAGCTTGTATCAAGGCGTTTTACTGTCTGGCGATTAGCTGTACAAAAGCCCAATAGGCCGTAAGTTTAATTTCTGATATATACATTGATTTCATCCGAATGGTGGATAGCAATTTGATTGTTGTGTAAATGTGGCTCCTTTTTAGGACAATGAGTGATGCTGTCATCATAAACGTTCATCGAATGTTGCGACAATGTCTTATTGCTTGGCTGATGACAACTAGGCTGGAAAAATGCACACACATCTCAGAGAACCGGATGCACTTAATGAAGGAAAAAATTGGAAGATTCATTCAATGGACTACGGAATCGTCTCCTCTGCCTCAACCTGAATCTGTTTCAACTCTACCATCGGCGTTAAATGTAAAACGTTATTTCCATAGAGTCTTTGTTCCCTTGTATTAGATTTGCAGTGAGATAAAAGTTGGTAATTTTCTTTAGATGGGTGGCACCACGGGTGGACATTGTGCGATCACTCCTCTTATCTCATAGCAATCCAAATGTAAACACTAGAATTAAATAGTTACTCATCGCCCTCGAGCCACCTTAAAGTAATATTCATGCATGTAGTGCCTTCTCTCTGAAGGAAACTTCCAGTCAGTTGAGTGACATCATTAAATGTCTCCAAAGTTTCTCCTTTTTTGAATCGTTTTACTTAATAAGCAAAGTTTAAGTAGGAAGTTTGAGTGTTTCCTCTCAAGACTAGGGACAAGCATCTTTATTAACATGGAATGCTTGATGGTTTCGACAACAATTATTTGGGTTCAAGTCAAAACTCTTTTTTGGCTCGGAAAATTCTGTTTACTATCTCCATCATTGCCATTCTCACCTCTTGCTATTAACACTGCATCGCTCACACTAGAGATCAAACTTGATGGTCATAAAGTTGAGGAGTGAGCGCTCTGCTAACCCTACGAACAAGGTTTTCTGTATTCTCTTCTTTTCACTTCACAAGGCGATTTAGCTCTGGTGCCAAATGCGGGACAGTCAAATAAACGGAAAAACTCTTCAGGTCAAAGCAATCATATCTGTTAAATTGGTACGAGAGTCATTGGGCGTTTCGAAAATGTTGCAAAAGTTTCATATGCTTCCTATTTTTAAGGGAGGAACTTCACGGATTCTTAATCCCTTAAACGTACTAAAAGCATTTGCACAATTTTGCTATAACGTTTTAGTTGAATCCGTGTTGTGTGGACTCGGACGACGACAAACAGGAGGAGGGCACCGGCGGCCCAATGGCATACCGAAACAAGGGAACTTTTTGTTTAGTAAATCTAACACTTTTCTACTATCCTGGCGTATTGTATATTGTAGCTTTACTTTATGTTGCATTCTTTTTTTGTGTACTTGACTCCACCTTTGTGTAATAAGCATTCGACCTTTTTTAGCATTCTTTGGTGAATAAGACACAAGCCAACGATCAAGCGAGAGAGCAGTCGAAGGCGGCCAACAAAGGTCGCAGGCTCGGCAACCGTTCAGTCCAAAGTTTAGGGTTAGTAAAAAAATAGAAATGGAACACGTTATTGAGATGATTTTACACACATCTTGTATGTATGCTTGCTTCTTTTATCCACAGCACAATTGCTTAGTTCAAGCATGAAATTGCGCTGTAGTTTAGTTTGCATCTTTATTGCAGCCAAGACGGGGGTGAGAGGGCTTCAGTCGACTCCGAGCAATCAAAGTTGCGTCCCAGGACTTGTCAAAGCAAAGCAGGGGCCACTAGTTCATTGAAAAGGTCAAGTGAAGTAGCTTTAAGTGCGTTTTTGTCATGCGGTCTTGTCGATTTCCATTTATGTCATTAAAAAATGATAGTAATCGCATCTGTAGAGCTCCAGGAAATGCAGGATAAACGAATACGTCATCTACAGGAGAGTAACGAACGCCGAAAGCAAGTTCGCCTGGCGAAGTTGGTAGGATCCTTTTGTTTTAATACCCCGTTCATCACCTCTTTTTCCCGACCTGCCTGATTTTGACTTGTAATTGGCTGTTTGGTGAATTTGAAAGATGAATGGCCTATTATTAATTGTTTTGCATCTTTTGGAGGCAATTTAAATGCATAGAATACAGACAAAGGTTTCATATGGATAGGCACGGGTGAATGAGGGAAATCTGGCCCTCCTAACATGGAGGCTGCAAAAGTGCCACTTTGAATAGTGAATATTTTGGCCTGAAATGATGACACACTGCGACCATAATCATTGCTGCTGCATTAGCAAACTCTCTATTCGGCTTGATGAGAAGGACATCTAAAATTGGGGAGGAAAACCACTTTGCACCCTAAAACAAGTGCATCAGCCGGTGTGGTGATCTATTTACTTATATAACAATAAGTAGCAGTTTTGTATGAAGATTAAAGGTAATTTTGTCTGACTTTTACACGCTAAGGAAAGCAAAAATAAACGCTCACTGGTTTACATGCGTTGCTCGTTTTAGCTCCGATTGAACGCAGATCAACTGAACCACTTTCGATTATGTCAAATTTTCATCCAGTTAAATAATGAAAGGTCGTGGTTTTACATGCCACTAGTTTTGGGCAAGGATGCATCAAATTTTTGTCTTATTTTAATTGAAGGCTCGACTGAGAGAGGAAACAGACAGAGCACAGAAAGTGATTGAGGAGGAGAATCGGAGGAGGGCGCAAGAAGTCAAAGAACGTAGACTCCGTAAGGCAGAGGTGAGTACAACACAATGGACGGATCGAATGCATATGGGTATTCCACACCATTGCCATTGCTTCTTTGAGGTAGCCAACTCCTGATAAAGGCATACTACTGACTAGTTCCTCTATCGAATGGGTGTTTACCGAAGCCTCAAAAGGGTAGACCTCGAGATCATGTTTTTGCAAAGACTTCTAGCTTGAGAAAGCCACTGGTCATAAATGTTCCACATGCGCATCAAATAAACTATTTGCATCATAATGTAACACCAAACATTGTTTTTTTTATGAAAATACATCATAAGTAGGCACAAGTAGTAGCTGACGTTGTCTTTGATACCAAACACCATCATGAATGGACAAACCTCTCATCATTAGTCACTTCAAGTGCACCCTCCTTGCTCGAGCTCAATTATTTGTGCTCCTTTGCCGCGATTCCATAGCGTCAGAAGCGTTTAGAAGCCCTGATGGCCAAGGAGAGAGTCAACGCTGCCAAAGCCGACAATTTTCGACGCTACCTATGCCTCAAATACCATGGATTTTTTCCATGGATGCGATATCTGCAACAGTTCCATGATGATGTACTTAGGGCCTGTCAGAGCAATCAATTGAGATTGCAGAGGTGAGTTTGATTGACGCATACTGACATTTAGTATTGATAGCCGTATTTTTGGTCATGAAATAGGCATGATAGGTGTTGGACCTTAACTTTCGCCCTTGAGGTACTTTCGGTGTCATGGTATGTGTTGAAACACAATATGTACCCAACGATCCTGACCCGTAATCCACACAGCTCACCTCTTGATTGTGTGCAGTCTTGTCACGCAAAGCGTACAATGCCCTCGATGGAACGGCACTCAAACAAAGTGGATTGCTGAATGTATAGGAGTAAATGTTCCGTGTCCAACTATCCACCCATCTTCCGTCATTGTATATGTTTATGCGATTTTTTAAGAAGCCTTAAACACACGGTTGTTATTTATCACCGGAAGGTGTTTGCTAATGCATTAACAGAGCACCATTTCAAGCATGGCTGAAATCAGCCCAGTGGACTTCCACTCGAAAGCATGCGATCGCGAACGCCAGCTACTTCAGGATGCTTAGCAGAAAGGTGTTTTCAAATCTCACGCAGGTACTCTTTCATCCTTCAGCTTTTGCTACCCACCTTAACCAATGCATGATCTCAAGCACAGCCTACTATTTTGCACCATCAGTCCATCTTTGTTCTAGTCATACTATTTTTCCCCAGAACTTAAAGTACTAGCGTGTGTCCAGAGTTGACGGCTTTTCTGCATTGGATGATTTGCATAAATGTAAATGCCAGTGTTGAAGTGTGGGGAGCTGGTGAGCAGCTCCATAGGCTTCTAAGCATCCCATCTCTCTGTATATCTCCGTTCTCCCCATACTTAAGTGGTATCCGCATGCATCCTCCCGATACAGACCTCATGACATCTTCTTCTCTGTTTCATTGCGTCAAAGGTATTCACTTACCTTGACTACAGGTTTAAACATTCTTTACAGGCTGTGAAAGTACGTCAATTCTCCATGCAGAATGCCTCAAATTTCTACGACCAAAGTGTGCTCAAGAAGTATACGCAAAACTGGATTGTTCACTATAAACGGGTGGAGGAGGCAAATTTGGCAAAAAGTGAAATGGCTGCCAATTACTTTGTAAGGTGAGTTGACTCCTTCATTCGCGTTTATCTTGCCAACAAACACAATTACTAACTGACAGTAATCGGGAATGACAATAGACACCAGTAAAGTAGCAGCTAGACCCAATACCCACAATTCTTTCCTGTACTAGAACAGGACATGAAAACCTGTCTGTTCCATTGAATTTTGTGTTGAGGTAAACTAAAATTGGTAAAAATAAGGGAGTGCCTCTGCAATGGCTGCTTTAGGTGGTTGTAAACATGAAGCAAGAAGCACTATGAGACTGCCCCACCGACGAAAGGCCACACCACTTGGGCGGAATGTGCATTGTTGATGTAGAGAAGGTCTTGGAGGCTACAGGCTCGGCCTTAAGGCCAAATGAGGTCTAAGCGAACTATCAGCAAAACAGAGAGCTAAGCAAACAATTATCCTATTACAATAGCATCTGGCAAATGCATTCATGGAGGGAAGCGGAATAGAGGTGGCTCCTATCATAGCTGGCTTCACCAATTCCTTCCGACGAGGATGTGCTACAATAAAAATCAAAGTGGCACACACCATTTTGTAGTGTGTCCAAATTCATTTCGTATCCGCTTCCTGAACCAAAAAATTCACTTATCTTCGGAACGAGATGCATGATGCTGCCATGATCGCTACAATTTTCGACAGGAATCTCATAAACAACAGTCCAATAGCACGATCACGTCTTTATTTTCTTGCATAGCCGTTACTGCAACTAAAATCTGTTAAATACTTATAGGGGACAAACAATTACTTAAGTGCTACTCCGCTTGGGTGAATTTAAGTGGTTAAAGTTCAGTAAGACAAAAAACACCAGGAGTAGTTCAAAAGTTATTCAAGTGCCCTCGTCGTCTTTGAAGCCGCTGTGTAACTCGCGTTCCATTCATGGTAGATGCCCGATGAAAAGGGTTATGAAAATGAGCTTATTTAGAAGTGCCTCCAAAATGGGAAAAAACTTTCATCTCAACAGGGGTAGAATATTCTTAGCCGCCCTATCGTGGCACTTTCTTTGTCTCTCGCTGCGCCTTTTTAGCTGTCAAAATGCCAGAGAATAGTCTTATCATCGCCCTCTTGAACGTTCATTTCTTTCAGAACCATCCAACACAAGTGCTTCGAGAGAATGGTTCAGTATGTGTCAATTTCGAGAACCAATAGGGCTCGCGAGAGGCGTCTGGCCGATCTTCGTCTTAAGGTTCTTCACATCGTCCCGGACTTTCAGCCATGCGTATCTGTAGAATGAGGGTCACTTCTTCCCTTCCCATTCCTCGCCCTCCCTTCTCCTCCAATCGCTGACACTTGCACTACCCTAAGTGTCCTTCTATCCGTCTAGGACCCCGTGCTGCATTCCCTTCGCCCCAAGGTGAGAGCTAGACCAATGGCAGAGATGCGTCGTGCGCACGTGAGTGCGGTGGTGCGTAGGTGCACCGCGTTGCCGTGCTATTTCGTCGCTCTGTCTATCAGTACCATCGCCTGTGTTCACGCATGTAACCTTGCTAGCGGAAAGTCAATGAAACGGCCTGTGTCTGGTACTGCGCCACTGAGGCTGGGTTTTTTTCCTTTATCTGTAGCGTAAAAGAAGAAAATAATGCTAACGGTGATGATGATGATCTCTGCGTTTGCTACAAATCCCCACTTGGAATGATACTTTAAACCCTCTTAACTTGAGTTAGAATAAGTGCAGTCGCACTTGCCTTTTCACCTAAAGAGTGCCTGGAAGGCATGCTTGGGTGCTTACTTGCATGGCGCAATTGAAATGTTATCGTGTTGTTTCTGTTCCTCGTCATGTGCCTCAATAAATAGCGTTTGTTGGCGTTTGATCCTCTCCTATGTGACATTAAACGCATCAACAGCTCTATTAAATTGACTTGATGATTATAACTTTGTAATGCAGATGTTTTTAGTGAGCTCCTACTCATGTGTAGTGAATTTCACTTTTCAACATTCTCCTAATGAAACTCAGATGCCTCAGCGGTGAATAGAGTTACTTATTGTACTAGCTCTTGAGCTGTCACAATTTCAAGCTAGTTTATTTTATCAATCATGAAGCATTGTTTTGTTAGCTACCTCGGTCTCAAGAAATATGTCCAGGTAGGCCATTCGCTTCCAGAGCGGCTGGGGATGCGTGTCCTGAAATGTTTATTGTACCCTTCTCTCATCTCTGCTCTCATACCACTGAACAGATGGACAAGGACATGCTTTATACGGTGGCAATAATGAGACACGGATATCGGGGTTTAAGCATGATCAGAGCACCTTTCCCCTCCCCGTTGAGAGCAGGTGGTGTCCGACCCATCACGCGACTTGCATTTACCTGCTGCTTCGTCTCGAGGCCACAATGTAGCTGTCAGTTTGCGTATTAGTTTACATTCTCAAAAGAAGAGGTCTGTAGCCTCAATTTTATAATGGTGGAATAACCAGCTTAAGGAGTTTCCACATCCACCGTTCTCCGTAATCGGAAATCACATAGAATTCTAAGGTGCAACTCTAGTTTTGGTGCTTCAAAGGTAATTATTTGCAATTCAAAATTCGTCCGAGATAAATACCTTTGGTGAGCTTTGTCATGTCAATAGAGCATGGACCTGGCGTAGCACAGCCCAGGGTGGTAACGGTAATGCACCACCAAATGTCTGACGAGAATAGGGGTAAGGTTCCAGTAAGTAATAAAAAGATAGCCATCATGCCAGTGTTGCACCTTTTAACAGGCTGTTTACGTGGCGACATGACGGTAAAATGATAAATACTATGGAAAATAACACTGGTGACTACCATTGGTAAGCATAAGTCCAGAGATATGTCACCTGGCCTAGGAATCGTCGCAACATTCTTCAAAAAATGTAGCATTTCATAATCTCAAACCTTTTGAAAGTGGAGCAGCGTTTTATTACATGCAAGCAACCTAAGCTACACAAGCAGCGACAATTTTTGTAGCATTTTCTTCCGGCTGACAAGCGTGTACGCCATGAATTAGTCTCACAAGTCACCCGGAATGTGCTGAAAATGGCAGAATTTGCACAAAATTGACTATCTTGACGAAATACGACCCTTACATCGCACTGGTTTGCATCTACGTGCCTATCCTGGCCCAATCTTACGGTATGCGCTCAAAATGTGGTTCGCGCTTCTAATATGCCACCACGGTTGTGAATAGCATAACCATAAGCTCATCCAGCCTGTACCTCCATAAGAAACTGCCTTACTCACTGACATGGGTTATTACTGTACTATGCAGGCTATCGCATGTGCGCCTCAACATCGTCAAAACCTTGTAGAGTCAAAGGATCATCATCTTCCTGAATCAAATCTGGTACAACCATTCATAGATGAAAAATTGAACAATTGCTTATGTTCATTTGAACCCTTGTAGCAGTTTTTGGGTGGAGAAGCTTGGTAATATGGCCTGAACGATGCTACCAAGCGAAAGCGAAGAACTTAACTTGCCAAAAACACACGACTTCAACCATAAAAATAAAGCTGACAGACGGAGAACGGTTGCTCGCCTGCACCCCTTCCCCCTCTCTCAATTAATGTGCACTCAAAGAAGTTCATCGCCAAAAAGCTAAGAGATAAATGAGGTATCGCTAGCTAAGCACCACGATCAGTCAAATATGGGCCACTCCAAGGAACACGTTGAGCTAACCCTTACTAGGCACAGAGGCATACCACCAGTTTTTCAACTAAGAACTTTAAAAAAAAGCCGACGCAAAAAGCTTAGATTTCAAGCACGACATTCAATTTATAACTTTGTGGCATCGAAAAATTCGAGCTTCTTGTTGCCAAGAACCCTTGCTGAGTGAGGTTCACCTTTGGGAATTTCCAGCGCATCGCCTGGCTTCAAGATTATCGATTGACCGTACATAGAAAACTCAAGTTCCCCGTCAACGACGACATCCATTTTGTCGGTATCATGAGTGTGTGTTCCAAAAACATTACCCTCGCTGAAGGTATATGGCGTGGCAGAATAGCCCTGTAGATTGGAAAAAGTGGATTATTTCGTCTCATATTGATTATTATTACGCGATTAAGTAAAGCGTACCATCTTTTGAAGCTTCGCCTTCATGGTTGCCCTCGACAAAACGCCATCCTCAGCTTCATTCCAATGATGGACGACAAATTCCGACATTATGCGTTCTAGAATATCCAGGTGAGTAATAAAGATATTGTGGGGGGATCGCAAAACAAAATGCCCTCGTAGATATAGCTGAGGCCCATTACTTTATCTACGTCTTCGATCCACAAAACGAAACGACAACGACACTCACCGAAACACAGGAAAGACGACCAATACCCGTCTGAAAACTTCAGATACCTAACAAAGGCGTGACCTTAAAAATTCATAAATTAAAACAATTAACTTTTATAAATTTCTTTGGGGTAAATTAAGACCCTTAACGATAATCTTATTTTATAATATACATTTTTTGCAACTTTAACGTGTGTGCAGTTTACTATGGGGCGGGATATGTTAACTACTAAGAATATTAGCCAGTCAACACTCAGATTCATGAAGATTGTGAGAACGTAGGTGGTGTAAAATAAGACAAGGATCGGTTTTGTTTCTTGCCTCTCCTAAATAGTTGCATTTAGTCTTCCATCGTGACATTTTCGTAAAGTTCTCTGTGCAGAGCATTTTGACCCCCAAAACCCATTCCCGATAAGCTTTCCTTAAAGAACTTATCATGCGAGAAAGCTTGCCAGTTACTTACGCCGAAGTATTCCGACGTGTTGATAACACGTGCCGGACCCTACTTTATTGCTCTCAACTGTTTTATACGGCATAACTGCTGTGCAACGCTATTGTGTAGAGCTACCGAATGAGACAGTTAGCTAGGCAAAAGAGAAGCTTACCAGCATGCAGACATCTAATATGAAGGTAAATAAAATCGAACAGTTGTTAATTTTATCAGACTTTGACATCCACACTTCGGTCGTGTTATGATACTTAATGCTTCAATCGAGCCGCCAACCATCACAAATGGTTGTTTGTGAGCGGAAGGCATGGTGACTTAGTGGAGATCTTATTATTATTGGCACAATGAGCCAGGAAGAGTGATGAGATTAGTACGGTGACCCTTCGGGCGTGGGTCTGCGTGTTGGCGGTTCCGGTTACCAATGATTATAGTAGTCGGCCTACCTTGACCGTTAGGTTATTATCAGGAAACGTAAGGCTTTCACCACCGCTTGAATGCAGGCCAATTAGGCGGGTTGGTTGAAAGCGCAGCTCTCTAGAGCTTTCCAAGACTTAACCAATTAAACTTCATAGGAATTAAATTGGAATGCCGTTCTGGGGTTATGTACCCCTTAATACTTACTGGCCGCCTTTCCTTTTCGCACTTTCTCCTCCATACAGTGGCAAGCCAGTAATATGATCACTTGTAGGCTTGCAGTCTCGCTAGCTTCCGTGACTCAAGCTGATTATGCCATGATAGCATGATTGACAACACCGAACATCAGGGACTTTATTTCCATTGATAGAAGAGGAAGCCGCCTACTCAATGTCCAGCACTATGTGTAACAAGTCCAAGGGCGCTTTACTCTTCCAAGCAATGCTGTTTTAAGCACCCACTTTAACTTAGCTGACTGTAACGCCCCATTGCAAATAGCTACAGAACTGGGAGCCGCAAGCGACTGATTGCATTCATGCATTGCAAGGCAAAAGTGTGTCTGCTGGTTATGCTTGTCCACCGAGTAGCTAACAATCAAACCCAAATCTAAACAACACTTGCTTGGTGGAACAAGAAGTCATGGTAACCTAGAACACACTAAAATTGGGACCCTAATGCCCGTAATTCTTAAGAGATAATCACAAGTAGTCTAAGAAAACAAGAAGAGTTTATTCAAACACTCCTTACCTTATTCTATATCAAAAGCATTAAAAGGCCAAAATTAGGAATATGATAGCACTAAGTGAGTGTTAATGGTCTATTTTACCACGATCGACAAGGGAGTAAAGTATGAGACACCGAAGTTCCGCTCAGTGTCTGGAAGCATCAAGAAAGCCGACGTCTTCATCCCCAACAACGTGAGCAGCGTGAACAGTGTTCTTGGGGACAAAAATTGTATCACCAGCGGAGAGGACGACGGTTTTGCCATGCATGGTGAAGGAGAACTTGCCAGCGGTGATTCCGTCCTTCTTATCGACGACGTGCGTGTGATCAGGAAACACGGTCCCGGGAGAGAAGGTGTAGGGTATCACAGTGAAACCCTCTTTCTCTAGCTTTTCTTTCAGCTTTCCCTCGGAGAATACGCCATCGGTATTCACGTCCCAGTGAGTGATTTTCAAGTCACCCATCTAGACGGTCGATTTTACAAAAGACTGGATATGAGAGAGTCAAACACACAAACAAACACATCTCCAGCAGTATTTATTTCAAAATAGAAATACAGGTATAATCTCCCAAATCCAGCATTATGGTACTGTGATACACGAGGGCCCAATATCCCATTCCAAAGACCATACTCATCACGTGGGCCTCTCAAGGAAGACAGTTCGTCACACACCTCCACCTAAATAAGCATGAGTATAAAAATGGATTCCGGTATACTGGAAAGCTTAAAGGTAAGCAAGGACACAGTGACAACCCTTTCAACGCTGATAATATTAAATTCAAGTTCCATGCCTTGCGAACAAAATTTGGGATGCTTGGTAAATGGATGCAAAAGGCTTCAGCATGGAAGGAGGTCGCCATGCATTGAGATACCCATCACTCAAACGAATAATTCTGAGTAATATCATTGAATTTATGCAAAACAGCATAGAACATGCCTTGACATATGACCTTACTAGAGTGCTGCACAAAGCATTTACACAAACCTGAAATCCGAACAACTCGATAGGCTATTTTGGCTGCTACTGACTGTCAAGGTCACTGAAATGTATTATTATAACGAGATTGTAGGCACTTTGAGCAAAAAAAGTCAATAAAAATTACGCAAAACCACCTAATGATACCTTAACCTTAGCCAAACAATGAACAAGTTTGGTTTTGATATACTTTTAGTCATTTTTCATCTACTGCATCGTAACTCTTTAGATTTTCAAAGATATAGGACTCAGCGGGCAGGGTATGTCTAAATTGTATTTTGCCATCCCTCCAAAACATCATCCATCTTAAATCTGCTTTAATTTTGCTTTATAAGAAATAGCGTTATGAACTTGTGTCACTTACTTTTGGTATCTATGTATGAATGTACTTCATCTACTATGTGTGAAATAGAAGCCAAGAAAGAGACATGTTTCGCCTGAGCCCTGTCCAGAATGTTAGGACACTCCCCCCACTATCTACAACCGGCATTTTTAGTCTATTATGTAACAGCTTTTGAGACCTCTAAATGCAAGCACATGTGGTTTTTGTTTGCTTAATAAGTACTAGACGTTTTAGACATTGGGGAGAATAACCAAACTGGAAGAAGTGTCTTTTTGTCCCTCCAAACGTAGAGTAATGCTGCTGGGGATGTTGCTGGATGTCAGAGCCTCTCGGTTATCGTATAAAGATGGAGAATGAGAGATGATGGCCAGAGCTCCTGCGATAATATAAGGCAAAGGTATCACATTTGTAGAGAATTACTAAAGCATATGGCAAAAAAACTTTAATTTGCCGTACCTGTTAAGCAAACAGCAACGAATATGCATAGAAACAGACGATCTGATATCATCGCTAGGTACATCCAATCTTCTTTTATCTAGAAAGTTTAAAAATGCCTTAAGGTGTTGTAAATCGTAGTACGTTTGTCGTTCGTTTGACTCTTGATTTAGGTTACGATCAGCTGGTTGACCACTTTGACTTAGCGAGGTGGGCTGGCGTCTAAGCCATGCCATTGGTTCCAACCCCTCCTGTTCGTCGAACATATGTTTTCTGCTCAAGTATTACGTCTTCTTTTCTTTCCAGGAAAGTCCACTTTCTACTTGATGTAGTCTGCAGTAAGAATATACTAACCGGCATTGGTTACCTCGAGATAGCGCCGTCCATTATCACTTATGAATAAAATTAATGCTCCCAGGGACGCGTCAGCACATTTAAATGAACCTGATTTATGAATTCACAAATGATGGCTTTTCATTATAACTTAATAGAAAGTGTTAGTCAATTTGTGGTACAAATTTAAAGGACGACCCACCAGCTAGAACCTCGAAAAATGCCGTTTTTTGTGCAAAGACCTACCCGCCTTTTTTCCTCCATTTTTGAAAAATGGTTGGCTAGAGTGCGCAAATTTTGAATGAAATTGACGAGACGACGTGCAGCAAGTGGAGCGTTTTGAGGGATGGGTCTGGTCTTCTGGGCTGTCGTGAATCGCCAAGTAGAACTTTCCTCTCGCGCATCCTTCAATGTAATTAAGAACGCGATTTGAAGAACTCGTAAAGTCAGAGAAGCATCATTAAACCGATTTGCATGTACAAGTAACTCTGGGTCGGACAGTGACAGAATTCTATCCCTTTGAAAAGGAGAAACTTCACCTGATGCATTTTCGGTGTCTTTAGACCCATCAACCGCAAAAACCGACCCAGTCGCCTGCTCACAATCGTTGGTGCTGGTCTACTTGGAGTTCGATTGTGCAAATTGAGCACAAAGATGGTGTTGAGGATTGAAAGCGAGACAAGGCCCATTGTGAATAGGAGGTACTTCCCAATCAGGGGCATCGCCAAACCAGTGGGAGGAATGGACTCAGTTAGGAGGAGGAGGAAGACGGTTAATCCAAGCAGCACGTTGATTGATAGGGCAATCTTTCCTCCACTCTGCGAAGGTAGGTAGAAGACAAGGATGGTGAGGAAGGCAATACCCACACAGGGAATGATGAGATTGATGGTGTAGAAGAGGGTCTTTCGTCGCAGTGCAAGTTTAAAGGTCACATCGATGAAGGGATCCTTGCAGCAGGTGTAGTATTCGGCACGACGGATGGCGGATACCTGGAGAAGCTCAAATTCCACTGAGGGATAAAAGGCTTTCAGGATAATGGCATGGTCTATATGCACGTTGCCTTCGTGTTCGGGAATGCGTTTCTGTGTGATGTGCTTCAGGCTCACTGGAAGGGGAAAAAGTGGTGACTATTGACGCAGTGGCAATTCGTAATTTGAAAGAGGGTGGGTAAAGATGGTCGTGCACTCAACCCCTTAAAACACATAAAGACAAATTGTATTAGAAAGGGGCAGAGAAACAGATTTTAAGAAAACAGCAGAGTGAATTTGATTATGACCTTCCAAAGGCCGTTATTACTTCCAAAAGCGATCTCTTTTGGCATGAACAAACTAGACTCTGTTAGATAGTCTATACAGCACACCTTCTCAGAGAATCCTGAATTAAGTAGCCTAACTTTTCGGATCACTTTTTGCTGCTATATCTGATGGAGTTTTTGCAATTACCTTCATGTCCGTTGTACGTCCACGAGCCGAATTTCATGGAACACACCTGAATATCGTAGGGAAAGTACTGGACATCGATTGGGCATGAACTCTTAAAAATGGCTGGTGGCGTCCATTTCACCGTTCCATTGTAGAAGACCATGGCTTTGGTCATTATATCAATTACGTAGGTCCCATCAGCACTGAAGTAGAAGGAAACAGCATGCAATTAGTATTTGGAGATCAAAGGCTAGTAGCTATTCCGTTGCTAGGCCCCATTCGCTACCACCTCATGAGCTTAACACATCGCATTAGCAGGAGAGTCTGTTACCACTAACAGAACGAAATCTCGAAAATATTCGGCTTAGATAAGAGGGAGAGGAGAGCAATTGCCAGGCAGTTGTTCCAATTACCCATCCTGTTTGAAAGGTTTCATAGAGACTGAGTTCTATCCTAAAGCTCAGGTAGCATAGACAAATTTTTAAAGATTCTCTACAATGACAATGGTGCAAGTCACCCACTGGTGTGATAAACACCTGTTTGGGCCATATCCTGGATGCCACTGACTTATTGAAAATGAACCATTTCGGAAGATGACAGCCTACTTATTATAAAGCAGTAGGTCAGGCAGCCAGAGTTGTTCCGAGGGGATGAAGAGAGCCGTGACCTCACCGAAATCTTCAGGCTCCCATTTCAGCCTGGAGTCAGTCCACTCCAACTCGACCCACACATTGGTCGTCAAAATTTGGTTTACTTCATCCTGAAAGGCAGAAGTCCGATGTGAATAGTGATTCCAACAGGATAATTATTTGCCTTATCTCCAGTTTTGTCATCCCATAATTATTGGTCTTCAACGCCTCATGGTAAGACTGTGTGCAACTTTCGACAGTATGGAACCGCTACCAGTATTTAGAGCCCTTCATATATTTTTGGCAAGAACTAAGCTGTCTCTAATCAGACAAGCATTAGGTGTTATGAATTCTGAGTTTACAAAGAAGAAAAATGGATTAAGACTTACCAAGTCCATTAGCTGTAACAACCCCAATCCAAAAAATACAGTCAATGTCTCATTTGCATGACTGACAGGGCGAAGAATTTTATTATAACCCTGCTGGTGCATGAGGACATCATATAGCCGACTGGCCTCCTTGAAGCCAAGTCCACCTATTTTATGGAAGTTCAGTCAAAATCAAACCACAAACCTCGAAAGGTGCACAAAAGTAGAAGTAGAGGTGAGATATACTTCAGTAAGTTCATGATGAGGCAACCTAGGTGGCCGAAGGTAGTTTTAAGCCCACTCTCCTTACAATTGCCATGATTGGCCAGAAGTTAACCAATTGTACAATCCAAGGGTTGATACGTCAAGGTGTTTTCGTATTCTCGAGGCTACATGTGTCTCACGATTAAGATTTGTGACAGAGTAATGCAATCTTACACCTCTGCTCAAAATTAAATGGTATAGGCTATTCTAATCGCGGAATTTTTTTATCATTCTCCAGATCTCTCCCATCATCCAAGCTCTATTCGACCAATCACAAAGGCGTGAAAATTGGATAACGCTAGATTGGGTGCCAAACTGGCAAGCTAGATTGGAAAGAAGCTATGCTCAGAGTTAATAACATTGCTGTCTGCACTGAGAACGATATGGTTAGAGCCACAGAGAAGATCGCTTTCGACGCGTGGAGGGTTGAATACCCTGTCTCGAGAGATCTAGGGAACCTACAACACAAACACAAGCATACCTTCAACGTCAGTCAACTAGGTTGTGGATCGCTTGCATTCATACGAACTGGACCTCGGTGCTGCTGAGACGCATTGAGGTGGCGCGGAAAGAATAGGCTGGAGAAGGGAGGAGACAGACGTGTCATGCTATCGTTAATAGCTATTTGAGGAGGCGAGAAATACTGCTAAAGGGAAAAAGTCGCTTCCCTTGAGAGTACTGTTGTTGCAACCTCCGCCTCGGTTCTCTAATGCCAACCGTAGATACTAAACTATTCTGCACCGCGAACAATAGGGTGTAGACGCATTCTCTGTAAGATGATGTGAATAGCCAGTGGCATCCGCATGACGATGAATCGGTGTCAATCCACTTTCAGGCACAACTGAAGTGTCATTTAGTAGCCATAGCGACTAATGCCTCCAATGGGTTAACCCGAAGACTCCATAGATGACATAAATATGATCTAAGTTCTCTGCTTTCCTAATCAGCATGCCTTTTGGTAAAAATTTTCCTTTCTTTCCACCGTTGAGAAACCTGAAAAGGTTGAAGTGTTAACAAAGCCAACCTTATCTCAACATAAAAAGTATCAAACGTATTATTACTTTACCTTCAACTCAATTTTATGAAAAAATATATAGCAGATCTGAATAAAATATAGTTATTTAAACGAATTGATGCTCTTTGTTGTACCGGCTACCCTCCCAGGTACTTATGACGCTCTCAGTTCCGACGGGTGAGGTCTGTGGTCTTCTGGTTTGAAAAATTACAAAAGCTAGTTTCCTGCCAAACTTGTGATGTAACAGAGCCCTCAGCTCTGCTGATTATTCACTCAAAGGTCCATGGGTCACCAATTAGTAACAGCAGCCCCACTTATCCCTCTCTACAGGTTATTCGACGGCTAACGTATCAAGATTGTAGGTGAGGTGACAAGGTGTTGTCGCGGGAGCAACAAAGCAAGTGGACTCGAGCCAGTCACTCCTCTAGCTCCTCTTCACGCCATTCACGTAGAGAGTCACGATGCACCACACCTCTCAGTGCTTGATGTTTGGATAAATGCCTTGTAACGAGGAATGATGTCGCATTGCAATGTTCTTTAAGGAGACGTGCACAAATCCGCGTTCTAGATGTCTAGAACCGTTCCAAATGCGATGCTCACTAAGAGCCAAGAAAATGGGGCTGGAATCCACCTGTATCGCACGACTCCTTGAAAACAGTCATGATTAAATAGTCAAGGGAAGTCCTGTTCTCCATACAGTATGCAGCATAGAGCCTAGAGCTTGCTGCGAAACTGGCATGTTCAGGAGGTGTCATGCGCTATCGGTTTGTACAGAAATCGGGGCAAAAAGTGAACTTCAATGATAGCTGGCCGCCATCTGCTCTACCTCGAAGGGGCCTGGAGGACAGTGCGTGCTCTCCCAACTCCTTTGGACGATTTATGAGGTTGTTTTATCAGGCATCTGCTGCCTCAGTTGTCCGTGAAATTTTAATGCATAAAGTTTGTAGGGGAAGAAAGGGAATAGAAATCCCAAGTTACATCGATGCAATAGAGCTGTAGGGGTGTAGCGAATCAAACTCCCAATTTCCCAAGCAGCTAACCACCTCAACCAAGTTTTTGTGTGATGTTTCCTGTCATATGCCTCCTGCCTTCTTCCATGCTGCAGTTACTATCCGCGCAGCCCCTCAATATCTCACCGAATTACGAGTCTCTTCCAACCACTTTATTTTGGTCGTGGAGAGGAACAGAAGGGCCAGAGGAGATGCACAAGTCAATGCAAAGCTGTGCCAAACGACTGCTCAGTGCCTGGGGAGAATAACATGAATGGTGCGATTGGGAGAGCGCATGCCTGCGTCATTGAAGGCGGTGAGGTTGGCCAGCATTGGAAGAGTGGACGGAGTGAGAGGCTGAGCTCTGTCCCACAGAGCGGGTGATTGCAGCGTTATGCAGAAGGTGCCTGCGATGCGTTTTGTGACACGTAAATAATGCAAATTTATACCGTAGAGACTTACATATTATGCTCACGACGCTGAATAAGCACAGCGATAGTCGATCCATTACCAGCGCCACGAATTGCCATTCCTCCTTCATCTGAGTGTGGGTAAAAAGAACGTTAAAATTTTGTAACTGGCTGTAGAGGATGACCCAGTCATTAGCTCGACTGGGTGATCTAACATTTGTTTGTAAAGTTTCCATTCTGAGGAGGCACCATCAATATGACGAACCTGTCATAACTGATTGGTAGCCTTTGAGTTACTTGTTACTGTTAGTTACTAGGGCATTGTCAGCACGTGTGACAACTTCTCCTTCTACAATTGCGTACAATTTATTTAATGCTGATAAAAATTGAATTAAACGTGTCCAGGTGGACTTCGAGCTGGTCGTAGAATCCGCCCGAAATCCAAAGTCCGCTCCGCATGCTGAGGATCGCGTCAATGACCCAAGAGGCACACGAGACTCATCACTATGTCACTTCGACCTCTCCAATTTGAGTTGTTTTGATACAAACTGCTGCCATTTTTTATGCCGAAGTCTTCTTGTGCGATGCAGTGAAGCATTGCATTAAGCCGATGACGTTTATTGTGAGTAACTTTTCTCACATTTTTGGGTAAATTTCCAAAGGCTTTTTACCGTTCTGTTGTATTTGTGACACCAGTTGGAGTAGTCAGATCCTCCAAATCTCTCAATGATGACCAAACTGGAAAATCGTTGACTCTATGCTTTAACATGCACGGAGGAAGGAGAGGCACCGCCCTCCTAATACAGCTTTGGCCAACAAGCAGGAGGAGGGAAGGAGACGGGAGTCAAAACCCTTGCTCACCTTCAGGAGCAGCTGGTTTAGGAGCCAGAACTAGTTTCCTGTCACACCGACCTTAAAAAAACACAGCTTAACAAATCCTTCCACAAGCACATTTCCCAGACTCCTCTCGTACACGAGAACAAATTACCGGTCTCGAACTCTGAAATGCCATCCTGCACGGAAGCTGACTCCACTATGCTGGGGATGGCCATGAAGAAACCAACCAAGACTAAAGGCAAGGTCAAGGGAGGATGGAGCTTGCCGCGACAAAGGAAAATTTTATTCAAGCATCCCGTGAGGGGTTAAGTAGACTCTCCATTTTTACCCAAACCGCGGTTTGGATCTACTTCACAGCCGCAAAACTGGATTCTATGGCAATAAGATCCGCCACCAACTCACATCTTTCTCACGTCTAATGACACGCAGTCGTCGCTCTATGAACTTTGACCCCTCAGCCACATAGTGAAGCTTTCTTTGCAGTCGAATTTGTGCCTTATCGCTGCAACACCTCCCAAATTGGCGACTGATGTGGTAAACCAGAGAATCAGGCGTTGCCTCGTGGTTGACGTCTCGATGATCGCGCAGTCTACATTTGCTATGCTTTGGAGATCTCATCTTCTGGATGGCCCATCTATTATTCACAACCTCATGCATCACCTGCTTCATTGCCTTTTTTGTCTAAAAAAGAGTAAAAACAGTATTTTGAAGACCGCGAACCTCTGCAATGCTTTCTAACCGCCTCGTCGCCGCCGCCGCACAGGGCGCATCAGGTCCCCTCCTCAGAGAGTGTCTAGAGAATTGTGAGAAGTGCCTGATTTAATTAGGATTTACACAACGAGGAAGGAGCATTCGTTGCCTAGGGAGACTGGTTTACCACGCTTCAATGGCCAGGTCTGCTTAATGGTGGAATCTAATTTAGCCAAGAGCTACTTAAGCATTTAGATAATTTGTCTCAAGCACTTACCTGACTTCTTTAAAACAACTTACAATTAGATTGTAGACTAACTTTAAGGAATTTGCGGATTTTTGTGAAAACTAAGGCCATTCTCACTACCAGTCTACCGTCAGGCAATGGTTTAAGCCTACTTCGTTTTATCCTCAGCACTTTTTAGTGAAAGGAAGAGAACGGATTTACTGCTTTCACCGAATGTGAAAGTAGTATTCCAATCTCGGGTTGCTGCAGGCCGCTTTTTCTCTCTAAACAGCGCAGTCATTAGGCGTTCAACTTTGTTCTTCAGGGTTTTTGGAACCACCCCAAGTAATGCATGTGCATCATTATGAAATCAAACTTTTTGTTGCTGTTGGGGATTGGCGAAATCCATAGCAAAGGATGAAAATAAGTGTTCTTACTAATTGTGAGCACAAATTTAACATGTTGATTATTTGATTTACTCTCGATTTGGACTTCCAAGCCCTGTCGGTGGTTCCCAGTCCCTCCTGTACGTCAGCAGATCCTATTGTGAAAGGCAACAATTTGTGGTGGCAGCTGAAGTTGTTGCGAATCGGGAAAGGGCTTGGATGACACCAACCTTCAAAACCGCCTCAGCTTCGTCTTTCGCAGGAATGATGCTTTGGTGAATTTAACTACAAAGCCATCAACAATGCTTCTATGGGGACATCAACTACGCGAACTCGCTACGCCCCTTCCACTTCTCAATTAGCTGACAGCTCTGAAATGAGAACCGAGGGGCAGGAAGGAAGAAAATGGTAAAAAATCGCATCCCCACTTAACCGTGCTAAATTTCACCTGCCAAATACATGCAAGCTGACCCAGCATAATGGCCTTTTTCGTCTTTAGGAAAGGAATTGGTAAGCTTATAAGGAAAGCTTATTAATACAAATTTTGGTATTGCTATTAAACATGGTCCAGCTTCTAACACTCCCTTCTATGCCATCCAGAAGTCTCATATCGCCACGAAATGAGAGGGAGTTCAGGCTCTACAACCTTCAAAAGCACTCGTACTTAAGCTTACTTTCCTCCCAAGAACTTGAAGTTATCAAAGCATCCATATTTTAGAGATAAAGATCTTTTTATCGGTGGAATGGAATTACCTTTCCAGATCTTCTGTGCCACTAGGCTTCCACACTCTAGGAATGTTTAAAATTGTCACACATACGTGTTTTGGTGGTTGAAGACCCAAAAGAGGCGGCAGCACCTCCAAGAAGATGCATCTCATCCATTTTCCCATGGAGTGTGTCTCTGCGGAACGGAAGTGGATATTGAGCACGACCACGGTGAGAAGAATGGAGGAGGTGATGAGGACGATGGTGAAGAGGAGGTACTTGCCAATCAACGGCACTGCTAAACTCGTCGGTGGTGCCGTTTTTGAGATAAGAAGAAAGAAGAGAGTAAGCGCCAGGAGAGTGGTAATGGAGAGAGAGATCTTCTCCCGGCACTCCGGTGGTAACAGAAACGTCATTACGGCGAGCACCGCGATGGCCACACAGGGTAGCAGGAGATTAAAAGTATGGAAAACAGTGCGTCGACGCATCCGAAATTGGAATACCACTTCGGGGTAAGGGTGTGGAGAGTGCTGGTACGCCCGATCATAGCACACTGCGGACACCGAGATCACGTCGTACTCAATGGTGCTACCAAAGTTATGCAGGTCAGCTGCGTAGTCTATGTGGAGGGGTCGCGATAGCTCCGGTGCGTACTTTTGCAGGTGGTGACGAAGATCAACTGTTTGGTGGTCGATATAGAGTTTGACAATTAGTGTTTCATTTAAATCAAACCTGAAACCTTCCATCTTACAATCGCGGTAGAAAACATCGAGGCCTAACTAGCATTTGAAACATCAGGGTGTAAGGCAAGTGGACAAAAGCGGTATGGCTATAATCTTCGTATCTACGAGGCACTTCAAGCGCACTACCGTACGATGGCGGAGCTCCCAGTTGCCATATGGAAATAGGGGCGTATTAGTGTGTAGGCCCGCCACTTATTGTCACCGGATGGTGTCAACATTTTGAGCCTCCTTTCAACAATGACAGCCTTTTGAGAGCAGTAGTTTTAGTATGAAACGATTCTTGCCTTTACTACCGTCGTATGTCCACGAGCCGAATCGCATGGAGCAGATCTGTTCGTCGTAGGGAAAGTACTCCATGTCGATGCGACAGGCGCTCAAATAGAGTGCAGGCGGCATCCATCGCACCGTTCCATTGAAGAAGACCTCCGCTCTTGTCAGTGTTGTAATTTCGTACTTGCCGTCAGCGCTAAAAAGCAGGTCCAGAGCCATTCTATTCACCACATTGTACTTGGTGCTTTAAATAGCTACCTAGTATCCTAAGAATGATTGTGATGGCACGCCTTCCTGCTACTCAATGGCCTGAATAGGCAGAATGAACTGATTTGACTTCTAGGTTTTGATGATGGGTAAAATAACAGGTAAGCAAGTCTTACTTGTTGTAAAGCACAATGTCAGGTCGCCAGAGTTCCTCGGCGGGCACGTGAATCGACTCCACACCACCGAAACAGGCGGGATTCCATTGCAAATGGACATCTTGCCATTCCTGCTCTAACCACACCTGCGTTTGTATCACCTCCTTCTGCTCGTCCTAAGTAAAGCAGTTCTTTGAAATGTGTACACGCTGGACTGACGAACTTATCTACGACTATAAAATCCCTTCAAAATTGACTATCCATGACTTAAGTGACGACCGTTTGAGGGTTGTTTCCTCTCCTCGTCAAGTTACTTTCTGTCAAGTCTTTTTGAGATTTATCGAATAAAACTGCCCGATCATAGTTTTTGAATTTTTTTATCTGCCCGGAATGTGCTATCAATTGCAATCAGAATTCGTGTCTCAAGTAAGAAATAAACGCTTTTGTTTTACCACATTGATAAACTGGGAGAGCCGAAGTCCGAGGTGGACGATAGTTGGAGCTTTTGACAGTGTCCCAGGGCGAATTAACTTGTTGTACCGTTGTGGAGCCAACAACTGATCGTACAACTTCCGTTCTGTTCTGACGCCACCTTAAGGAGGATAGAACCGCCAGCAATCCCAACAGTGCAAGGAAAGTGGCTGTAAGTACTGACAACCACAAAACCATTGACAGTCATGGAGAACAATCGCAGTGTTTCAGTATCTTGACTGAATTAGACACAGGTCTTGGCTCCATCTTATCCGCGACTGCTTCTGTAGCCGAAATCTGTAGTGGTCAAATTAGCAAGGCTCTTTAAGACTTTTATTAAGCCTAAGAATTGGGGAATTTTAAATCAAAACAATTTTTATCAATTTTTTAGCGAAACTCTTTCCCGCCTTTTGACCGGTGGTAGACTTTCGCCTGCGTTGCCTCGATTAATTAAAGCGAAGTCTCGTACAGGTGGAGCCTTAACCTCCAACGCAAAGCGAGGAAGTAATGTTGAATGTCCGTACAAATAGCCAATCAAAATGCTCCCTGGATCTGTAAAATGCATTAATTTTAAAGGAAAGAGATTATAAGTTGTTAATATTTGCCTTGGCTGATTTGATTCTCTCCTAGAATGAATGAATGATTGCTCTTGCGTGAGGGACATTTTTCAACAAATTTTAGAACATAGAAAATACCTGCAGCCAATGTCCTCCTCCTACTATCCTCTTTTCAGATAAAGCCAAATCATTTTGCTACCAAGTCTTCCTTCTGTGTATAGCGTAGCTCCTCTTAAGACTGGTAAACAGGCTAGTAACGTTACTTAAAAAAAGGGTCTTCATAAGCTTATTAAGTAGCCATAAAAATGCTTTCAAGGATGGGGAGTAAGATATGCATACCTGTGTATGGAACGGAGGGCAGGAGGAGAGAAACAATGACCACAGTAGGTAATAGCATTTTGAGAAATTGTAATTACGCTGTGTTACTCAATCTAAACAGCTTAGTGAACCGCGCTGTCGTTCTGATTGGCTGTTGCGCACCCACGTCTATTTTCATCCCCCCGTGAACATCGGTGCTAGAAATCAGAGGTATTTTAAGCAACAGAGGTAGCTAAAATAGTTGTACAAAAGTTCCTCTCCCCCACATGTACCTGTTTTTCTCCCGTAAAATAAATGGCTACAAAGTCGAGACTGGTATAGGTCTAAATGTGACTTTTTAGCCAGGCGATTATTTTACATATCCCACCAGTTTCTTTGTCGACCATACGGAGATGCCAGATATTAGAGTAATTTCATAACTTGTTTTTCAAACAACTCAGGTTTCGCGCAGTCCTACTAGATGCGCTTTTTAAAATAATCCTAAGTTTGACCATAATTCTTAACAAGAGTGTACCAAAGAATGGGAGAATCTATTTAAGCATAAACTCGCGCAGCATTATAATAAAAATGCACACATATTGCTACTTATGTTGCTTCAGTAAACAGTTTTTGAAGTTGTGGGAGGTTTATTCTTTGAGGTTTGAGCTTCTTCGCCCTAAAGCAGAGTTGCGCCAAATAATTGGTTGCTCGGAGTGCTTTGTATCAAAGCAGTATCTCCATGAGAAGGCACGACACCTAAATCCTTATTAATAAACATCAGAAACAGATTTGGGAGCATAATTTCATTTAAAGGCATCATTTGGTTTGTCCGCGGTATGAACAGCATCTCGTTCCCAAGGTAGTTTTAATTATTTAAAGTACTAAGAAGATCCATTCATCGTTGCATTCACAAGTAGCCTCAGATTCGTATCATGGGTAGCAATTATATAATGGCACTCATCAATTTCTCAATGAGTGGTTAAATAAGAAACTTTTAGTTTTTTGCCTCCCATTTGATTTTTAGCATTCAGACGCAAGAGTTCACTGTACAATTAAACTACTTTGTTGGGGTTTTAAACAGAGGGGAGATTCTCATTGCAATAATACTGGTTATTTGTGTACATTTTTCAACTTACCAGCCCATGTTAGTGCACAACTCCCTTGACTCTTTGGCTAGATTTCAAGTTCGAGGGCTTCAAAACTCACGTGCTTTTCCCCCTCCAACCTTCGGTCCATCGCTTTATTACCCTATGTTGTGGATTAAAGGACTTTAAACAAATCGCGGCTCACATGAACAACTTCATTATGCAAAACTTTTTTTCCCCTAAACTTAAAAACATTGCAATAAAGTCTAAAAACCAGTGGAAGTAAGAATGGTTTCCCTCTTCTTTAAGCACTCCTGTGTGATGAAGATAGGACAAGAAGCGTAAATTAAAATCAGCTTATTTTAATCCGGCAGCCTTACACCGCATAGGCGAATCAATCAAGCTGAGACCTCAGGAGGAATGACAACGACAGGGATGTTACTATGTCGGGTAATGTACTTGCTCACAGAGCCAAGATGGACGGCTCGGTGGATGGCTTTGCGTCCATGCGATCCCATAACAATCATATCGGCGCCACGAATTCGTGCGGATCGAAGAATGGCTTTTCCAATGGAGGATCGGCTCTCCACCGTGATACAAGCATTGCAACGCGTTGCACTAGCTTCACTTGCGAGTTGCAGGAAGACCTGACACACCGCCTTGCCCTCGGTGAAAGCCTTCTGCATCACCCGTGGTACCCCTTCACTCTCCCTTCTCCCATTCACCTCCATCACCGATATCGACACCTCTGCTTCCATTGGGGTGTTGAGGTCGGGGGAGATGACATGGATTAAAGTAATGGCATCTTCCCCCTCTGCTCCATCCTCCGCCTTTCTAGTTCCATTGGCCTTGGCACCGCTCTGCCACATCCAGTGAAGAAACCACCGAAATGCACGAAGGCAGTGCTGGCTCTCATCTACTGCAAAGAGGATACGACGATAGCAGGGCATGCTTTGCGCTCGAGTGAATGGTGTCAGGCGAAAATAGGCCTGTGTGCATGTTTAAGAGGATCAAAGTACGACTTTGTTGCGTGGTGGGTATGATGCAGCTGTTTTCATACGCTTGTGCGAAACTCCGTATCTCCGCACACACACGCTGTACGCGCCCAACTGTGGAGCTATCTGGATGAGCAGAGCGATTACGCCCTGTTAACAGCCTTTAATCGACAATTCTCAACCTGCTTGATGTTTTCTGTTCAATTCAGCAGAATGCAAAGAAACCCGTAAAGTTCCTTAATGTCATGCTGTAGAGGACTTCTAAAAAGCCCTGATGGTTGAAATAATTACCACTGCAATCAAAAATCGCCTCCCCGCACGACAGAATCCTTCCACAAAGTCTCGTTTCCTATCTTGCTTTATCTTCACCTGCCTGTGTGATCATGTCACTGCCCAATGCCGCCACTGCCAAGAAAGTTTAGCAGCCGTTGCTTGAAAACATGAGGTATGGAACTCTGCCCCTCATAATGTGTTGTAGGAGGTCTCTGCTCCATGGTTTATGCTGCATGAAAGGTCTTGGTCTTTTGGCCTTCAGCTTGAAGCTGTGTGGAATTGGCAGATACCATTCACAATTGTTTTGCCTTTAGCAAGTAACACATACTAAACGACTCCGTCTGTAGTCCACATAGAACGTGGTCATGTGGGGATGAAGGGGTGCTTGACTCCATCGGAGTGTATGTCAAGTCATGAGCGGTTGATGGATCATTGAGAGCATCCATCGATGTGTTCGTTTCCTCATCCCCCATCACAAGGCTTTCCGTCACCATCAAACGCTAGAAGGCGTGGTTAGCCGGTTCGATGTAGGAGGGATGGGTATGTATCGATGGGTGTTGGTGAGATGAGTCGGATCCGGTCTCCTAAATGCTTGGTAGATTCTATAATTTACTGTTTTTAAGTGATGATGCCAGCAGCATAATAACTCCTTACTTAGACCCTCAAGCACGATTGATTGTTGTTCTTTACGCATTCATCACCGAATTACTTGTCAGGAGAGGTTTTCCTCCTGTTAGTAGCACATCAGTCCTTAAGTGAATCAAACAATGCGGTTGGACCGTTGCGGGATTGAACATCCAGACATTGCGCCTTCGTATACTTTAACGAGAAGCTAACTTCCTAGTTGGACTGAATTGTTAAGACTAAGGAGCTTGCATCAGATCCTTCAAAATTAGTCTGCATTTCATGATACGAGGCGCCAGAATGTTAGAGAGAAAGGCTGTGATAGACTGGCACTAATCATTGCATGCCTCTGACAGAAAACTCCCCTTTGTCACTTGTTCTAGACTTTAATTTTAGTTGTATTAGCTCTGGGAGAGCTATGTCACTAACTCATCCAAAACTAAATGCCAGTTATAGGGGATTGGGCCTTGTGAACAAGTTTCAGAAGTTTTAGCACTGTTATCACACATTCTGACGCCGTAACACTATGCCTTTGATTCCTCTCCAAACTGAAGCTGAAGTCAAAAAAGGTCACTCGAGATTGCATGACTCGATTTTCGACCTGTCGGTGATGAGGGCTGAAGGAAGCGGATGCCCCTGCGACAGCACGTGTGATCTGAGGTGGAGAGAAAACCACATAGGGGGGATGGTACTGAGAGGAGGATTAGGAAAGTGCCATTTCCCCCTAACCCACACGCACACCCCTCCACTCTCCCAATTACACGCATGGCTGTTCTTCCACTCCTAGTGCTCCCCCAACGGCAGTTTGGATTGGATGTGTGTATGCCCAAGCGGTCTGCCTCCAACAACTGGCAAAATAATTGCACCACGTGAGCCTAACTTCCCCTGAAAGTTCCGGTCAGGTTCTCCTGTAAATGATTTTTCACAAAGGATGGTTTGGAGGTAGCCACTGGGTGGTCCTGTTAACCATTTTTGGGAACCTCAAATTTGACCAAAACTTTCTTGTACTGAAGTAGCATCGAAAACATGCTGTAATTCCAAAAAAAGAACTATTCGTATTGATCCAATCAAATAAAGAATACAATATAAAGGTTTGCATTAGCCAATCAGATTATTTCTTTGATTTTTTTAAAAAGTTTTAACTCTTCAAGTTTTTTAAAGTTCCTCAAACCATATTTGGAGCTTTAACTTTTTGTCTGATCTTAAAGCACGAAATGTACGTTAAGAAGGGTTCAATAAAGCTGCGCACATAGACTCTCAAGGGTTAAGACCGACCACTACATTATAACGCAATTAATATTAGCATCTTGTGGTTAGATCAAACTTATAATTAAATGGTTCCTTAATTATCAGGAACAATTAGTCGGAGTGTGGATTCATCCGATGAAAATGAAATTATGGTGCTTGCGACTTGCACCAAGCTTTTTAAATGGATGATTGTGTAGTTTTTAGTTTGGATCTTTTTCTCCTCTTACAATACAAATTCAATTTTGTTTTCATCGTTTTCACATTTCTTTGCACTAAATGTGTCGCATATGCTTAATTTACCACTTAGAGAAAGGAAAATCAGGGCGTCACATGTATGTGACTTTACAAGAGAACACGTTAAAATGAAAGAAAACATTTTGAAAGTCAACATCTGATCGTGGTAGGAGATGCAAAGCATTCCCTTTCTCAATTTTAGTTATGTGAAGCTATTTATGACCGGCACAGGTGGTTGTGCCTCTCCTCTCCCCTAACCCTCTCCCACCCCCTTTGGCCGAAATGATTGGATATTTCCCCAATGATTACCATCACGCCAACTGCCACGCGTCCCACCTCGATCCCCCTCATCCACCTTTTCACCTTCCTCCGTCACACTCGGTTCATTAATTCGCCTTGTAATAAAGCCTTGCTTTATTAGATTAAGAATTTTTCCACAAGGAGGAACATATTTCGCACTTGTTCAAAGTCCATGTTGTCAAGCCCCACTTCCAACATGTCCCTCTGGCAGTTCACGGAATGGTCTTTCTGCAGGTAATAATCATCCACTTTCACTGTAGTAGCTTTCACTCTCTAACTGGCTTTGCTTGTTTGCATTTAAACCTCTGTCTTGAGGAGGATCTCTCCCTTTATACCTGGGTACTGTGGTGAAAAATGTACTTACAGCAGTAAGGGCAACTCAATAGTGACCAAACAACGACCAGGAGAACATTCATGCTGCAGGCAGTAGAGTCTGAGAACAACGCTACAGCAGAAGGCCTCGATGACTGATGTCAGCAAATTTTAAACCGACTGCAGATAGATTTAAAGAATCTGTGCGGTTAGCTAACAAGTTGAGGGAAGAACAAGGCGCCAGAACTGAAGCGTGCATTGGGGGCCTGTGAGGGCTCAAGTGAGGAGGGTAATCGTACGAACTGCTAAGTAATCCAGTGATGGAAACGGGAGTTTAGTAAAAAGGCCGTTAATTCCCCACAGAAGAAGGTGTAACCAGGTACGTCGAGGGTCATTCCACTATCGCCAGAGGCGTGAGCAATCAAACTTGTGGGGATAGGAGGAGTTGGCCCAGAGAGGTGTCGATGTCAGCGGGTGAAATTACCTCCCATTGTGGGGTGAGGCAAAAGAGGGGACGGGGAAGGGGAGGTTTAGGAGGGTAAGCATTGCAAAGGTTTAACGAAAGTTTTATTCCTAGCCCCTTTGGTTAAGTGCATTTAATTGTTTATTTTAATTAACCTTCCACTCCATGCAGCCGCCTCGCCCCTCGTCTCTTTTTGGTCCGGACGCTCAAGGCGTACCTGTGTAGGCAAACAATTTGAATGTGAACACTTTAAATCAACACGCTTTTGTTTTGACAAGGAAGGCGGGCGGCCCTGTGTGAACCCTCTTCATGATTTATGCTGATTGTCACTGAGAGTAGTTTATTTTTATTGCTTCCTGTTTAAACACCACTCGAGCGTTAACTTAAATTAATTTTCCGTCACTAAAGAAACGGTTTTTAACTAATGTGTGTACGTGGAGTCACTGCCATTTCCAACTCTCCAGATGGTGATTCTCTTCTTTTCATAGTTTTTGCATCTGACCACCACATGATGCTACGCGAAAGCAAACAAATTGTCGGGAGGTGGAATTTGGGACAAGTTTATATCTCAGCTTCAGGAGGCAAAGCCTTCTATTAAATTGGAACCTTCGAGTTGTGCGCCATGTTGGTTTTACACCGCCATGCTATTGTGTCGGTTATTCCGGTCTGCACCTCGACGCCACAGGCCTCTCCTGTGCCTTTTTACCAAATTCAGTTTCGAAGACACCCTCGAGGCAGACTCAAGAGTATCCGAATGTTAAGCCCCAATCTGACGGAAATAGAGCATATACACTGTATGTAAGAGAATTGGTGGACTCCTAGCAGAGAGGATGATTGGGGTGGTAACTACCGCAGTCTCGTATCCTACAGGAATACTCTTCGTAGCTAAGTTGAAACACTAGCCGTGAACTATTTGGAAAAGTTCTTCGCAGAGCTGTTTAATGTACCTCCTCCATGCTTCTACCGACAATAAGGGTTACCCGGACAAATTTGGCTAAGCAGTAATTAAGTGAGAGTAAAGCAGCAAGGGGAACAGGCACAAAGCCGGCTGCGGTCCCGTTCCTTTTTAAATGACTGCTTTTAGACCAGCATCCTTGTACCTACCGAGAGGTGCTCCAGATCACCAGCACAGTCCTCTTTCCCATGTAGGACAAAAATCCAGTTCCACTGGAAGTGCTACGGTCAAGTCTCGTTTCAGTTTCACACAAACTCAATCACTGGCTCAGTTAAATCCTGTGCTGTTTTGCTTACAGCACTGACTATTTTGTGATGAGCGACCCAGGAGGTTGATTGAGGAGAGCCTCGAGGTAAGCCACTCTAAAGGCGCAAGGGGTTTACAAAACTTCGTTGCGGTTCCACCAAAAGTTAATCACTAGCTCCTCTAGGATCTGAGGGATTCCACTACGTGAATATATATTGTCTTTTCAAAATTCAAGAAAAATTTAAAAAGTTGGCCTCCTCTTTGTCTCAACCTCCAATAAGGAATCTTGGCAACTGAGTGCTGTCTTCTCCTGCGAATGTCAAGTAAATCGACACAGGCACTGGATAGAGGAGGTTTCAAAGAAAAATAGTGCGAAGGAAAGTAGCTGTAATAGTCGAGGCTGATTAATATCCACCTTAATTGGAAAGCTTTTGAAACATGGGTTTTCGAAGAATTAGGATTTGGCCTACCCAAGACCCCTGTGCCGTCAGGCCCACCTGTTGGTCCTCCTGTCTACATTTGTCATTTGTCGAAGATGCCTTTGAACTGAGAGGCTTCATTGCAGCTCTAGGAGCAGCTCAGACACTACAGTTGGGCAGCTCTACTGGAGCCTTTCAGTAGAACAGAGTCCGCTTAACAGGACGGGACCACATTTGAACAGGTCAAAATCCTCCAGGAAATGATGTTCACAACACTAGTGCTAAAAATTTTAAAGGTATTTCGAAAGTCATACGTCCCATAATGTCTTTAATAATAAATTCGGTGCTATTACAGGCAAAATCAGCCCTAATAATTAAGTCCTATCACTCACACAACTTCATGTGTTTACTATTCATTGAGACTCCAAAGTCTTGAAGGTGTGGCACTGCATCGCTTAAAGACAGGCAAACATGGAAATTGCGCATCCATTTAGCAGACTTGGGCGTCATGACAGGCGCCCTCATCCCAAATGGCATTCATTCACTCCCACCCAATCCTCCATCACATTGTATGAGGCAGAGGACAAAAGTGGCAACGGAAGTGGCGATGGGCAGATCCAGGCATGTAGTTATGAACCCCATCGCCCGTCTACTCCTTCGCCCACAAGGACCAAGTCGCGATGGTAATGAATTTTTCTTTATGCCATATCATTCTGAGTTTCTGACTCATGAGAGGAGGCATGATGGGTGTTTGACGAAGCCCTTTGTTCACCAGCCTACATATCAAATTGTGCTGTACCACCTCATTAAATATAGACCTCTTTTTAACCAAGCTGCTCTCCACAATTAGATATGATTCAAAGTATACACACAAATTGCAAAGGGAACTTTGACTTCAACTTGTTCGGTTAAAAAGGTGGGCTGCCATGGCGATATGAGACATGGTGATAAGTGTGTCATTCCACCACCAGCTGAGGCGCCCTTTCGTGCTTGTGCACCATTCCGAAACCGTTGGTCAAGGTGGCAGGATTTGTGATTAGCCAAATGCCTCGTGAACGAAGACGCACACCCAGTTAGCAGGGGAACATCTCACTTTTGTCCAGACATAGCCATAGCAGTCAGACCTGTGAACAGAACACCTGGTCCTGATAATATAACCTGCTCTTATTTCCCACTAGCGATAAATCTACGCATGACTCCGGTTAATACAGGCACGACAAAGAAAAGCAGGCTTGTTCTAAGGTTACTCACTCCAACTGATTAATTCCCATGCACCAAAGTTGTTTTCACTTCCTAGAGGTTTTATTTGCCTTTCATCTGCAACACCGCTTCATTGAAAGTGGGAACATTTTGAAATCCACTTGACTCCACTCCAACCTAATCAAAATTAATGGTAAAGCAGACTCTCGGAAAGGAGTGGAGGCAGTGAACTTCAATTTACTTTTCCACCCACGTGATTCTAGCATCCTCTTCCGATAAGTGTGACCGCTGTGACTGTCAGTTACAGCGTCACGGTTGCCTAAGCAACAAAGTTTCACTAATAACTTGCCCCCCTCTCTCCCTCTCTCTTTCTCCTCCTCCTCGTCCTCTTCACCAGCCTTAAGAGCACAAATAATAACTCACGGGCACGTCCGACAATTGTGAGTTGGGTCTTGACGGAGGCAAAATGATAAATGTTTCATGCTGGCGGCACTGAGGTGGCTGACCAATCGACCTCTGTGTATGATATGGTGTCAAGCCACGTTTAATTATGTGCATGTGTTGATGCGTAAACCTTTGTCAACCATTTACACTCCTCTATGACTTCGTTGTCAGAGTGGTTCACCAACTCAATACGGAAGTCGGAAAAATGCGTCAGGCATGATGGTGTATGAGTGAATATAAATTAACCACCCAATTGAGGAGTTGGCATTTGGGAAATTATTTGATCTTACAAGAACCGAGTGATTTTTTCGGTTTAGGTGAATTCAACGCAACCTGACAACAAGTTGAATTGCATTGTGCGGTGTCTAGAGTCGAGCCAAAGTACGCGCTGTGACGCAAGCAAATCCACCATTTTGATGTTACTAAATGACGTTGAAACAGAATTGCAGGAAAATACTTCGCGTGGTATTATGACTTAGGAATTTAAGTGCTGCTGTGCTGGACGACATGCAAGGCGGCACAACTGCCTTTAGTCGCCTTGCCTATACCCGTACATCGTCCAAAGGCATTCAAGATTTTTGGCGTCTCTAGGCCAGAAACGCTTTTCTCACCAATTTACTGCTCAATATTGAGGCGGTTTCTACCTCCTTCCATGTTTTTTGCTAGTTTACAGTCGCTACTTAGAATTCAGGAGGAGTTGTCTGATTTGCCAGTGGTGCGAACCCTTGAGAGGCTTATAGGGAGTTGTTGCAATCCCCAACCCAAGTACCAGGCACACGCACCAACTGGTGTAGTCAGCTTCATAATTTACTGGGGAACACGGAGCGGTTGTTAATTATAATAGCTCGCCTACACTGTCCGTTTACTCAGTCCATTTTGGCCGAGTACACACTCAGCCTGTTGTCGGTAGTGGTTTTCGCATTATTCCCCCCAATTGAAAAGGAAAATGAAGAGCAAGCTTTGTGTGATTCGTATGAACTCGATAGGGATGAAATATCAGCCGCATAAATAGCCCAGTCGCCCTCAGACAGCTTCTTTGATAAGTCAACACAGTTGGAGCTGGTACTTACCAAATAAAATCAAAGCTGTCTTGTAAAAAGCAACGTAATTCTTGCACAATCCATTGAAGGGGCCCTCTACAGTCATCTAGTTTGACCCTAATTGAGTGTATTCACCCTATGCACTAACCAAGGCATCAAGTCGGGAAAAGTATGAATTTAAAGGGCATGAAACCTCCCTCGGTCCCTTCCAAATTGAAGGGGTTAGTGGCCAGACCTAGCGGTCACTTTATTCTAACTTTAACTTTTAACTATGAAAATCTCGCCCAAAATCAGCACCCCAATTGTCTGAAGTTGTGACCAGACGAATTTATGGCTCAGCTTGCTGCAGTCTTAGGCATATCGTGACAGCTGGTAAGGCTCTTCCCTTTAAAGCCTTTTGATGATGGTGCTGATTCCACGTCCACAATTCCCACATGTAATGGACCACTGGTATTTGGGTGACAACTTCCAATTTTGAGGTGGTGGTTTCGGTTAAATGATTAGTGTGACTATTAAACCCATTAGCTACCAGCATCCAACCTCCCTGATACCGATGACACTACACTGTGAAAAGCCTTCCTTAAAAGTTTATGTTAATCGGTGCCCCCAAATCGCGCCGTAAACAAGTCACCCGAGTTCAAAGTGATAAATGCAAAAGATGTTGGTCTGCGAACAATTAGCATTTTTGTAATAATTGTTTATTAGTGCCTAGATGATAATGAGTGCCACATCAGAAGCCTGGTAGACCACTTTCTTCCAAATGGCTGTGGCTGCGCCTGACCAAAATGCGTTAATTTCCAAATTGTCACCGAACGTGCATTTTGACCCACTGAAGTCGAGAATACATGTAACCTTACAACACGGGGGACGTTGAAGGAACTCTCGAAGAGGCGTGGGGAGAGGGCATCACAATCTATCCAATCATCTTCTCTATTCGCAGCAACCCCAGATGTGATGAAAAAAGGACGACTAGAGTGTCGAGGGTACAAAGTTGCATCGCTTTAAAGAGGGCATTTTCAAGGGTACTTTGGCATAGGAGCTACAGAGGACCGGACGATTGGGGGAAGGGGAAGAGTTTCGACAAAATGGGGTGGTAATTGTGCGCCCTGTCCACTACCACGGGAGGAGAGCGCTATGACGCATTCGCTTACCCTTGCGACTGCAAGGTAGGGGCACTGCCACCGCTGGAGCATTTCGAAGCGTAATTGAAGGCAGTAAAAGGCGAATGTTCAGGATAGCATTGAAGCTTTGTAGGAAATGTATCATGTTCAGATAATGCAACGATAACGAACTTGTGTCCTCTGAAATCTTTTGATATTTAGTTAGTCATCATTTTAAAGGAACATGCATCAAGATACCCTAACTTTGCTATGTCCCTTGAGGCAGCTACTAGTCGTCTCAACCTCCATTTGCCATAAACACTTTGAAACACGGCGTCTACGTGGGTTGAGGGATGTATCAGAAGTAGGCATTTCACCGCAACACGATCGTCATCACCTCCACCACACTCTACCGCCTGGAAAAGTATTCAGGGTCCTGGAGTGGATCTGCCAAACCAACTTAATTGCCTGCTTATCCACATGCGTCCGATGGATGAACAACATGCATATGTAAGAGCCGTGGTATAACGGTTTGGGTGTACGTCGTCATGAAATGCAGTGCATTTTTCCACACTGCTAGAATCAACTGCAGCAAATTATGCAAAAGGGCCCACCAACAGGATACTCTCAACTTTATTTCGTATTTAAAACAAGAAAAACTGGACCTTGGAAAGCAGTTGGTCTAAAGTTTTGCATCTTGAAGTCATGACTCCAACTCGCATTAATCCGGACCTCTAATTTAAATTTTTTCGCTTCCTCCTTAACCATAGCTGTGACACTTTAATTGCTTGTTTAACTCTCAAACGACCCAATCTCTGAGCCACACCGTTACACTCCCAACTATTCCTTTCGTCAGCAACGTGCATTCTGATCGAGTACTATCTCCTTTCGGCTTTACTTAAGCCAGCACTATCCAAATCACAAACGACTCGGTTCAGGTTCATCTTGGCGAAACTCCACACCTGAAGGACGCTTACATTCATGTATGCTACCCCTCAGTCTCTTGATGATTGGTCAGTGGATCTTGGGAGAAGCGCTCTAAGGGAAGGCGTTGACTAGTGCACCAGCCAAATGATCTTTGGAGACGGTCTGGTTAAACGATAAATGCAGATTTGCTGCAATTCACCCCATTCAAGTTTAAGATCCTGTCTCCACGACGCTTACTCCTGCCATTTTTGTTCCCACTTCATTACTATTCTTTCCGAAACAGTGTCCACACTGTATGCGAGTGCGTTGAAGGGGGGTGATCCGTGTAAATAAAACAGGACTTTGTTCACAGACCAGTAACTCCCGCTGTCGGGAACGTCAGTTGAGCGCGTTACCGTCTGAAAACAACACGCTAGGACTTTGAATAAACACGTCTCAGCCGAAAATGGCCACGCAATTGCGCGCCTCCCGCCACCGAATAAGGAGCCTCACAGTTACCCCCATCCTCTTAACCCTTTGGCAGGTGCACAGATTGCAAGGACGAGCAAACGTTGCTGATTGATGTCAATAACCATCTTTTGAAACCGCTAACGCAAGCATCCGCTGGTGAAGGCCAACCAGGATCCCGCCCCTTGAGGCAACACCAAATTAGGTAAGCTGTGATAACCGACCCTCCTCCTCCTCCAACGGATGCCCACATCGCGGTTCGCCTGTGTGGACCGCACCACCCAAATGCAAGCACCCACGCTTCCCCAGTGCGGCATAACCTTCGAGCATAACCGAAGCCCAACGACCCCTCCACCAAAAACAGGCGTTTATTCACAAATAAGACTAGCCAATCGTACACAACCCGCCAGTAGCTTTGTCAATCATTCCCAGTCGTGACAACTGCACTGGTATTTCCAGCCTAAACCCAGCGTAAAAAAGAACAAATATACAAGATTTACAATATCAGTGCAGATAGGGAGAAGGGGGAGGGAGGAAGCGCGGTCGAATGAGAACTGAGTGGGCAATATCACAGGCGAAGAAATGCAGCGATTTCCTGTGAGCATCTATCGCAGAGGCGAGAATCCACAACTCACAATTTTCTTGTCCCCCGCTTCAGCGCTAAGACAAAGAGACTTCGACTTTTTCATTGACAGCACAGAGCGCTGCTTTTTCCAAATGAGAAAGGGACTCGGAGCCCTTGGACGTTGGTGTTGCATCCCCGAAAACATCTTTGAGGGTGTTCCATGTGTGCTGGTTGCGACGGATGACATCGACGATCGACGTGATGCTGCTGGTGACGGCGTGCGCGAATGTTGATTCTCGGTAGGCGAGGTCTTGGACCACAAGCAGAGATGTGAGAGCTGGAATGGCCGATTCTCCTTTCCACTGGAGGTCTGCAAAAGACGAATTACACAACTACTACAACAGTGTCACAGGCTGTATTTGATCTTAAGGGCTTTAAAAGGCCCTAGTCTTGAAGTTCAACAAACGTTTGTCACTTTAAAAAGGAAAAATTAAAAAAATGACGCAGAATTTTCCGTTAGTCTTTTGAGTCCAGAGTTAAGGGATTTCGAATATGAGTTAAGCAGGTTGGTACAAGGAATGCCCCAAGAAAATACAACCGCCTGAACGAATGGTGAATGAGTAGTAATGGATATCTAAATACCCCAAAAATGAGGTCTCTGTCCCAACCGCGTTACAGGGACAATAGCATAAATCTTATGTCAAGGGAACAACGTATTCTTACCGATGACAGATCACTAGTGTCAATAGAGACCTGGCAAGTAGCCCAGCTACGTTTGAGCGCGGACTTGTCCACCAGAACAGGACTGCAGCCGACCTGATTAACACTGACTCTAGTGGGGTTCTTCATCGGCGAAGAGCCCAGTCTGGACTTCAGAAAATTGCGCACCTGTTGATAGATCATCCTTGGCAGAGTCTCTAAGTCCTCAAACAGTTCGATAAGGTTTATTAATGTGTCAATGTAATGGCCCATGGCCACCGCATCATCGGGAATCCCAAACACCGCAACAGCCAAACATCGGGCTAGGGCCTCTGAGGACATTCTCGTCTCCTGAGTGTTAGAAGCGATTTTGTGGAGAAGGGCGAGTAGTTTAAGAAGAAGATGGCGCTCGGGGGTGGGGAGAAGCAGTTGGATGATGATTCGATATGCAAGGAGCTGTCTACCATGACAGAGGAGATGCGTCCAATCGGTCGTGGGGTCCAGAGCGTAGACAGGATCCCCGTCCTTAAGGTTGTACTGCAGACTCGTAGTTTTAATGAAAAGGTCGGTGGCCTCGGGAGGAATGAGACCGCTATCGGAGGTAGAATTCGTGCGGGTGGAGGAGAGACAGCGAAGGAGGACACTGGCGACGTCGTAGACTAGAGCTGAGCTCAACATATCGTACACAGCCGCTCGACGCTCCGAGTAGCGATTTTGGATGAGAGGAATGATAGATCTGGACGTAGCGGGTGGTGTATCGGAAAGGAAAGCCTGGGAGGCTCCTGAACGGACGATACCTTTGCCAAAACTTTTGGCCATTAAACATTCCTTCAAGTCGCTATACAGCTGCTTTGCTCGTAACAAACTGCCCGGTCGACGGAATAGACCTTCCGTTGATAGTAGATCTAGAAGATGGGAATTACAACAGTGGGAAACTGCCTTTATCGTTCTTACTGCAAAGACCCGAAAGCAATAAAAGACGCACCAGGGGTTTGCAGCATGAAGTCGGAAATATAGCGACAGAGGATATAGTCAGGATATTCGTAATACGGCAATCTTTGTGAACGTTTATTAGCATCAAAGAACTCGGAAGTAGAGGCGGAGGTCGACTTAGTGGAGGTCGTTGATGGAGTCACAACTGGAAGGAGAGGAAAAATGAAGTCGATCACCGAGTCATCTGGATAGAAAATACAAAAGTACCATCTCTAGTTATTATTTGCTATTCGAAGAAGAGGTTGGGCCCCCAAACACACCTCAAGCGACTAATGATCCAGGAGCTGAATAAAACGGGCTCCCTGGAAAGGCTACCAGTGGCTGTTGATCGCGTCCTTACAAGTTACGGATATTCAAGCAAGCACAAGCGCAAACAAGCGCACTAACCCCGGTCACTCACAAACACGCCCACTAATCTAGGCTTAGATCAAACCATATTATACTGAGGTCACCTGGCTGCATGGACCTAAAATTCCACATCTTCACAGGCACCTGGCACATCCAGCAAGATCCAAGGAAATGCCGCGAGACCTATGCCGCATGCCAATGAACGCCTTTCAAAAAGTATCTACCCTTGTAGGTTTTGCCTTCCATTGTTTCAAATGAAACTCATCAAGTATAAAAGTTGAGTAGTAGAGCTACCGCTCTCAAACGGGTCTTCCCTGGTATCACACTTATTTGAGTTAAATACTCGCTGACTGGCATCCCAGTTGCGTCAAGTTCTATCCAAGTCCGACTGTTCAGAAAGCCTCGCAAACAGTCGCGCTAAAACTCACCTGACACTGAACGGTTCATGCTGGTCATTGGAGCAGGGGATGAGTTCGGTGTAAAAATGGACAACTTCGAGGGCAGCAAATACTTTCCCTTCAACCAGGCCAACCTCTTAGACGTCGACTTGGACGTCGCAGGGGTAGAACGCTCCATTCGACTGCCTATTGAAGGCTGCCGTGCCGGCGTCGCTGTCAGCGTCTCCTCCGCGATCTGTGACGGTGGAGGCGAACGTGATCGAAGCCGCTCCGCCTTGCCTTTCAGTATGTAACCACGCCGACAGAAGGATGACGAGGAAGAAGCAGTAGGAGCAAATGTGGAGGAGCCAATCAATCGTGACTGAAGGGGCCAGCCCTCATCAAAATATTCGTAGTTGAGTTCCAGGAATGTGGCTAATGTGAAGTGACAAATTCGAAGAAGTTCGCGGGGTCGCGTACGCTGGAAGAGATGTACCAGGTACCAAGCCTCCTCGCTCTCTTCACCAGCCGCTAATCCCGCTGCTCGTTGAAGCATTTGCACCTGAAAGATACACTGCATTTGCATGTCTCTCCTTAAAGCCCTCGTTGTTTCACTATTTGCATATTGATTGGGATATGATAAATTGGGTAGGTTGGTTTCGCCACTTGAAAAAAAAAACAAGGCCGTATGAGGTCACTGAGGCGTATCAACAGTAGATTTGGTTCTCACCATGACAACTACTAGCACTTAAATTTGCGATGAAGAAAGGAGCCTTACTGTGATGTCGCTGATACAATAAACCAGCTGGACGCACAAAACAGCAACAGATGCGACATGCATGACGCGGTTCTCAAGTAACAGAATATCAATACATTAAAGTTTAGCGTGAACAATAATTAATGAGGATGAGTTCATGAATACCTTAATGGAAGTGCTGTCAGTTGTCATAGCAGCCAATCCGTTGAATGGATGTGCACTTAGTTGCGATCAGCTTGGTATATGATTGCCGGGGTTGAAGGCGGAAGAACACGCTTATGCGAAGATATCTGTCGCAAGCAAATGTGCGGATTCTGTCACATCAGCCGTTATGAATCACCCACCGCATCCAGTGGCCAATAAGGGCCTCGCTCCCTTCCCATTGGTCAGAGGAATCAGAACGACTGCAACCCTTTGAAATTCTCAAAATCCTATTGGTCGAATACCTGTTTGCGTGCCTACTTCAATAATAGCTTTCGGTTGAATTGTTTCTCGAAAAAATATGTTTATGCCGGTAGCGTTTTAAATGGGAAAAATGAAATTACCATTGTGTGTTTCATCCCCATTCTGTCTGGATAGACCTCAATATTATTTTTTTTCATAATGGACCTCTCAGGCTGGAAGCAAACGCCATTGAATTTTATTTCGCGTTATATCTTTGGTTGTGTGGGATGTGGAACACACAAGTCATCTGCTAAATTGGGGTTTTAGTCTGCAATCTTAACATAGTCGGACACTGCTGGCGGGGATTTTCGAACAAAATTATTAAAGTACGGCCAACCATCTCCGATTTCGTGGAATACAAGGCCAATGAACCACTACTTTAGCTGCCATGCTCATGTAGTGGTAGGATGTAGTGGTTGTTTACATTAAGCAGCAAACGGCTTGTACCGGCAGAAAACCCGTTTTTCAGGTTGTTCCATCAAAAAATGCAATCAGAGCTGGTGCAGAACACCCTGAAGGACAAAATTGTGGAGACTTACAATCATTTAAGGGACTGCTAAGCTGTAAATACCATTTAAAGTTTTTTTATGAAATACCAAAGCAGTTCTTATGTATACTTCCGAACCTCACGTCAAAGTGTTGCTAATTTAAGATATTATCGCTCCAGCAAAGCTTGATATTTCCAATCTCTCCCAAGATTACCTTCTGAGATGTCTCGTATTTGTACCTGGTGCCGGGAGCCCTCAAAATGGGTTCCAGTAAAATGACTCCACAACACATTTGGTGTACAGAAAAGAGCGAGTGTGTTGTTAGCGAGGGAAGATTACAAGAATAAAGCAGTTTATGCTTGTTTCATCGGTGTTGGACGGAAAAGCGAAGCCCAGCTACATGTATACAGTCCACATTGACACAATTGAATGGGATCCACACCTACGTCAATGGTGCTCTCAGCTCCCCGTGCATTCTGTTCGCCGGAAACAGGCTTAGCCCTTCATTAGCATACACCCCTCTTTGGATTGAAAAATGTTATCAAATGAAGCCGAATTTATAAATAGGACAGAATGTTCGGAATATTAATAAGGGACTCGTCAACTCAAGGTTTGATTTCAACTTGATAACTTGATAACTGAAAATCTTGTTTTGGTTGTTGAAGGACAGCGAGATTCGTGCACTAATTCCTTCAGGCATTGGAATAAGCCCGATGCAAAGCTTTAAAAAATACAATAGTTCACTTCGTGCATTCGTTCCAGCTGTTCCAACTTGAACCAACTCCAGCATTACTTCATTAGCTTACTCACCCATTCAGATCCACTGATGCTCAACAATAATTCCATAGCAGATTTTAGGGAAGAATGTCGTGTGGTAATGATTCTCTATTCACCAAAACAAAAACAGAGGCGGGCTTCGATGCAGCCATTGCTTAGGAGTCAGTTTGAGGTGAGGCGTTTTCACTGCTTTCGTGTGCCGATGCTCACTTGCACTTCTGCGCTATTCATTGTCCCCTTTAGCCATTCCCAGTCTGCATAACCGACAATCGAGGTGTTGATCAGGAGAGTCAAGAGCACGCCTACATTCTTGACTCCTCCGCATTGCAATTGAAGCATGTCAATCAGCCCCGTCCAGCGAAAATAGGAGAGATCTTAAGCTGACGCTAGCCTGAGTTAAGTACCATGGCAATGCCCTAATTTATTGGCCGTAATCTAAGTCACAAAATTCCTGATGAGCAATAAAATGGAGTGTCGGTGTAACTAAGATGAATTCCACTGGATGGTAGCTTAACCCAATAAATCTGTACCCGTCATAAGTCCGCCTCTCACGGGGAAGGAACACTTTTTGTCCACTCGACTCATGCCTCAAAATCTCAATAGGGTTGTCGCAGTAGATACCTTCATTTTCATTCCTTCCCTAGAGCAGAGCGCTTGCCATTGTCACTGTTAACTCTCACAGGATAGCATGAAGTTGAATTGAGGCTGACCTCCAGTAGTTTACTGTGTTCCACCCTCACTCAACATTGGTGTAACTATCTAAGAAAATGCTCGATTCCAAATACAGAGTGTGTGCATGTGAGTGTGAGTGTACAAAACAGGTACATATATGGTCAGCCAGCTCATGTGTTTAGGAGACGGGTTAAACTCCAATTACCCCTTTTTGCGGAGCACCAAACCCTCATGATCCTCGTCCTTAAGCCATAAATCTGCAGAGAGTTGAGCATTAGAGTAGGTGCAGTTGTGTATCCACTTCTAATCACCTTGAAGGATGGCATTTGGCTTAACTACTGAGCCGAAGATTTTCTTCTTCGAGTTAATAGTAGAAGTCCTCTATGGATAGAAATGCCGAGAGAACCAGTAGAAATGGACCTGCTGTCTTGCTCAAAGCCAGCATAATCCCCACCAAGGCCAGTCTCTTTTCCTCGGAAATAAAGGCTACAAATTGAAATACCTGAGTATTGGGTGGGTGGACTGATACTCTTAGGTTGACAGGGAGTCTAAAGGTCCTAAAATGGTTTCAAAGTTTTTTTTTTGTTTCAATTGCACAATTACTTGAAACGACAACTCAGAGATCTTCACGTGTGGATAAATGAACACACACAGGACTCGTCGGAAATCGAGGCCTCCATTCCTAACAAAGAAGTGGGTCTTGCTGACCACCTGTCCGGTCTTCGTGTTCCCCTTTTGGGCAGTTGATATGAAGGCACGAACATGAAAACTGCGTTCTACTTTTCGCCACTAGAGCTCCAACTTAGTGACATTAAACGTGTGGGCTTTTGTGGTTTGGAGTGACTGAAGAAACTCCTTTTATGGGTAAATCTACTCGCATCGAAAAATTCCTCAGAAACTCTAGTCTTCTCGTGCAAAACAACGTTGATGCATCACAAGAGCCGTATCAACCAACACGGATCAAAATTGGGCCGACCTAAGGAGGCGAAAATGGCAGATTGAAGAAGGCAGTTCACCATTGGTGTGTATTTGGCGATGTGGCTGGCAAGGCGAAAGTCTACCAACAGCCCAGTGATGAATCGTCTGTTGAAACAGTTACGCCTTCACTGTGCAAATTTTATGAACCCTGTGAAAGGAAGTAGCGAGATTGACTAGGCTTTATGGCTTGATCGCAAGATGAGGGTAGGAGAGGGGGCGGGGAAGGAGGTCGAGAACCTGTCTTTCACACATCCACCTCAATTTTATAGTGCGCACAGGCATTATTACGCCTGTTGCTGAGGCCTCAACACCACGGTAGGGCTTGAAAAGGCCGAGGCCTTGAACCATTTGACCATCTGGTGAGTGACAAATGATTGCTACGGAGTTGAGAAGTTATCAGTGCTTAGGCAGGATGAGAGCTTTGGCTGTCCACTGTCCTCGTCCAATAAAGCGTCACTTTTTTAATAACGCGATTGTTATGAAACCATCCAAAATAGCAAATTAGGAAGGAGGAGATCGCATAAAAAAACAAGCTCCCTTTCCGCATTTTCGACATGAAAATCGCCAAAACGGCAATAGCGATGATAAGTTGCCAAGACGGTCTACAAAATGCCGGTGGATGTCAGGTCAACTTACTGCTCCAGACACTGAACTCAATGACCGCCAATCGTGCCAAGGTGTTGTAAATCCATGAATCTTTTCCTCAAGGAAATCTTTTTCTCGGACACCCCAATACCAGGTTATAGTCCACAGGGTACAAAGCACAACTACTTATTTCCGACCATTAGAATGTGTTGGATATGCATTACCGTCTGCATATGTGAATGCGGACTGATAAATTGGGTGCGTATCGAAACAGTGGATGGAGTGCAAGCGAAAAGCAAAGCATTATGGCTGACAGATGCCAATAGTGACTACGCATTTCGATGATCGCCCTTAAATGTTGGCGAATCTCACGTTACTGTTTTGATGGGTGCATTAACCACTGGTGGTCTTTGCCTTGGAAAGCATTAAGCCTAAATCGCGGTCGCCGTGACAGTTCAGTGGGGATCTATTTCATATATTAGAAACAGTAATCGGTACTTTCAGCCTCCCTCTATCAACTCATTTTTGCGTCAATCTCCAGTTGTTTAATGATTTCGGTCGATTGCATTGCCAACTTGGCCCTAACAACGAGTCCCTCCCTCCCGGCCACTTCTACCACCTGCTATTGGCGGTGATAACCTCTGCGATGACAAAAACATGTATTTTCAACCCGGACGTTTTGGAATTATCGCTGTACCTTGGCAACAGAGGTTCAAATATAGTTGGTGTTTGTGTTGTAGTTTTACGCATTGCCATGAAGCAGAGCATTCAGTCTCCATGGTCAACATCTGTGACTGGTTAGGATGCTCGCACCGACATTCTATGAACTTCCTTTGTTATTTTAGTGGCATGGTTTATATAACACTATTTACTAGAAAGCTGCCTACCTTAAACAGTCCGAAGGACAAATATAGCAATGATGGGCGAGATTCGACTTTTCCCTTGCGTCTCAACATAGCTGGAATTTTCTGTTGTGCACCAAATCACATTTTTTGCAAAATGCCTCAGCAGCAGTAAGTCTGCGGACAACCGCAACTTTTAGCCCTAATGGTCCCACGTCAGCAATAATTGCTGCTTGCTTTGATGACCACATATAAATAAACTGTTAACGGTTAAAGCCTACCAGTCTAACAGAGTGCTAGCCATGATTGTATGAGGCTTGAGTTGCCTGCCAGACGGTGCGCTCATCTTTGTACGGCAAACTTTTGGTTATTTAATAGTTCCAGTAGTTGTTATGGCCAACGTGGCCATAACAAGGCGTCTCCTTATCTCTCCCCGACCTTTTAACCTACATCATCGGTGGTGATAACAAAAAACCACGTGTATACAACCCAAATATTTTGAAATTATAATTATATCGCGGCGATAACCTCGACCAATATCAAAAACATGGCTAGTGTTTGTGTTGTAGTTCCACGCACGGTGTTACGTGGTGGAGCAATCAGTCAACCACGTGGCAGAGCCGGTCTCCGAGAGCCCGGTTGAGGTGTTCGCACCTCCATCTACTGCATCCCCTTTGTTATTATTTGCCTAACAGCAATAATTAAAAGTTTGCTCCTCTTGATTAAGCTCTGGCCTTAATGCATAACCTAGTCGGAGCAATCCTCCCTAATAAGGAGCTTACAAGACTCACTGATATGGTAGGCGTTGGTTGCTACTAGTCAATCATTATGCTCCCAATGCATGTTAAACCCCTTACGTTAGAGCAGACCTCTATTCTTTGAAAAGCAGTTTCTCATATGAGAAAATCTGCCGAAAACTGCAGGTATAGAGCTACTCATCAGGCATACAATCAATTGGAGGCATGTCAGCGCTACTTCCAGCCTTCTCTTGGGGATTGGCCGCGTACAAAAGACCCTAGGATTTGCATTTTGCAGGTGCAACACCGTGAGGTGACTCAACTGTGGACTTAAAGTTTTGGGAATGACATTCAGATATCATGCTCTGATAAGGCGACATGCAGGCTCCTCACAGTGGATCCCAAGGCGTGCCACGTTCCCAACAAGGTAACGATGATGCTAGAATATACAAACACAAAGTGGTATGGGTATGTCTAAATCAGGCTTATAAACGATTTCACCGATAAGGGGCAAAGACATGAGTTTTTATTTGCAGGCTGATGTGGCTGTACACTTTAAAATGAGGATTTCAGGGAAAGGTTACTTGATGGTTCTGCGGTCACTTAACTTAAATGGCCTTCCGATAGTGACAAACTCTGAACTAAAAGCTTGCTTCATTCAAATAAGCTTTTTATTCCTTTTCTCTTGATTTAATGCCACTCAGGACCGGTTGTGGCATCATCCTTTAGACGTGGTCTGACTGACGGCTGAAGGCGTTGTCAGCGTGAAACAAGCGACGCAAGCAAAGCACACAGTCATCGAAGGTCTTCGAAGTGAGGTGGTAGCGCTTTCAATCTCGTTCACCTTTTACAAAATACTCGAAGACCATCAAGCGGTCCTGTGGAACGCTAAAAATCTGATTACATTCCACCAGACCTACTTAAGGGGATCGTTCAAGCAGAAAAGTCGACTTTTAATAATTTTTACGAGTAATTACTTTTCTTTGAAAGAAATCGAGCTTTCTCATAGTACTTTAAATCCTATTCATCCTATCTAACACGACCCTTTTCTTCATTATGAAGCTAACAAAGCATCTTCACAATGAAGGTGGAACAATGACTAAGTTGCATGTTCACTATTTTCTCATCCACTGACAAGGCCATCCGTGTCTACTCACTTGAAACCTGACTGGCAATCGGATGTTTCCCATCAAAAGTCAATTTTGGCAGATGAGAAGGTGAACGAGTGGGACTCCGTTGCGATTGAGGTGGGGAATATTCCAGCCAGGGGATCTTGATAACATAGACTACTGGGTGAAATAGTAATCGTCCCCCAAAACACGACTTCGATTGATGCCATTGTGTCAACACGTAAGCCATCTAATGATAACATCAGCCACGTTTTGAACTCCGCCTCAACCCGCACGGCTGATATCGGGATATTTACTTACTAACTTAGCTTGTGGAAAGATTTCGCCAGGTCAATTTAAAAGGCCTAGTGGAGAAAAATTGCCCACTCTCCCCTCTTCAATCAGTATTGAGGCATCCCATTGGCTTATTTGACAAGGTGGCATAAGTTGAACTCGCGGTTTATCAGTTTTAAACACTGGCAATTCATAGCCTTTTTAGTGTTTTGGATGATTGAACCTCCTCTGGGTTAATCATGCACCTCTGAGGTGGGTTGTCGTAAAACAAATTTTAATGACAGTTGCTGTTTGTGCGGTGGTCGTACCTCCTTGTAATGTCCATAAGCGTTATCGTATTGTTTGTCTGCGTGCTCAACTCCAAAAGAACATCATTTGGACTCGCCCAACTTTCTCCTCCTCCCGCCGAACATCAAAGGTAGTTCGTGCTTATTCCTTCCGACCAAAAAGCTGGGATCTTAGGGGAGGAAGATTCGGATGGGACCATATGGTCTTTGGATAAAGTCAATAGAGACACATATTGCCAGTTAGTGTAAAGAAACTCGTTTTAACTAGCGAAAATGCTTAGCCCAGTGGGTCACTGAACGAGTGATCTTTGCAACTTTGAGAATGGGCCAATGGGTCAGGATAATAGCCCCATCTGGTCGAACACCTAAAGGGGCGAAGGCACTTGTCATAGCCAGCGCCTCCTCCCCCCTCCCCATTTGCTAAAAAGGGGAAAGCTTACCAACAGTGACAGCTACGATTGGTTCTGATGAGTCCTCATTCTAGAGATCTAAAAAATCTGAGGAAAACTGGATTTTATGAAAGAAGTAGAGGGAGCCCTCCTAGGAGTGAGGCAAGGCATTCAAAGAAGTTCACGTATTTAATCGGTTGGAGTTCTCAAAGAAGAATGACAGTTTTATTAGTCTATCACCGCCGTGAGGCGCGATTTCAATTAATTGACAGGCATTCTTTCGAACCCGTTCATATTTACCAACTGAAGACTACTAAGAAATTGCGTCCATTTCAGATCTCACAGCAGCATTTATGAGTTTTTTTGCATGCTTGGCGATTCTGACGCGATACAGAGGAAAACTCTGATGCCCTCACCATGAATGGCACATTAACGCAATGTCTTCAGCTGGATTGGAGGTAGGTCCAACTCGACGGGTAAAGCGCCCTTCCAATCACGCTTGTTATCTCCTCATGGTGAAGAGGGGTCAGAGTCAGATGTACCAAGCGCTAATGAAGAAAGTGACATTAATGCAACTGGATTGTGAGTGTCCAAATTGGATGATACTGCACTACTTACAGGGAGTATGAATCATTTGAAATGCGATTTTTATCACACAGAGTCATCTGTGAGGGTAAGGGAAGGGGAGGAGGGAAGAGGGCAGTAGAGGACAGGGGAGAAGAAAGAGAGAGAGGAAAGTTAATAACATTGCTTACCCCTTTGGCACCCTCTCCTCCTCCCCGACGTCGATACATAAACCTCAAGTAGCCATCGGGGTCACCTCGAACACGTGCCACTATTTACTTTTCCCTTTCTTGTACGCATGATGTTTGGGCGAGGTCACTATTGCGGTGGGATGGGCACATTTGGTGAGCTTGCAAGTCATCTCCATCACCGCCATTACCAACTTCTTTTTGGCTTTACAACGTGCCCATCCAATGAAGAGAGGGTTTCACCATCGTGTCGCCAAAATTTGGTATTGTGAGTAGGACTGATTGACCTCCGTCCTCTTTGAAGGAACACAAAAGACAGACGTCTTGAGACGACTCATTGGACAATAATAGAGGGTTTAATGTGTAATTAACCAGTGGTTCTCTTAGCACTGGATAGTTGCATTGAAAGCTTTGAAAAGATTTACCCATCAAATTCTCTTAGCCAAATCAAATAAGACATCTGGAATCCAGTTGTTATGGAAAATCATGCGGCTAATTATCCTTTTTCCTGCAAATCACCTTCGCACTCGCTTTCTGCTTTGTTGAACCAGCTTCAGTCGTCTGGATTGAAACTATGCTTAAATCTAATCTGCCCATTTATTGTAGAAATCTTATATAGCAAAGTAAATAGGCCAGGTAAGTTGCATTTGAATGGATCGAATCTCATTGTGAATTAAGAAAATCCAACTATTCCTTCAAAGGTGGTACTTTGCTACTACTGATCCCATCAAATCCGGACGCAAGATGAGCTGAATGAATATAGACTGCCCTTGGTCTAACAAAAGCCTTAATTTTAGCCGAAACGATCAAAGTGATTAATGCCAAACGGTACCTCATTAAAGAGACAAAACTTCTGAGCCGACTATCAATTGACCCCTGCGCCAAATTCCGGCTAAGGAGCGATTTCAGGGAGAAGAACAAGGATTTATTTTGAGCATTGTGGTCATACATCGCCTGCTCTTTTTATGTGGGAAATATGAATAGGCATTATGAAAGTGCAGGTTAATACTAAATCGACTTTTGGAAAGGACATTGGTATGGGGATGGCTTCCCCGTAATGCCGGCGTGGTCTTGCCGCCTGCCACCAACAGTCGCGCGGTTGGCATTCTGTCGTGAATATCCTCAGTTTATTCTGTTACATTCGATGACAGATAACTGGTTCGGTCCAATGCGTTCGTTCTATGGGGAGCACTCAGTCTCTCGCCGTCGTGTCCGAAGTGGTGGACGGCGAAGAAGGAGGTCTTACTCAAACCGGTAGCTTGAGGTATTATTAATAAACATTTACAGTGGTGTGTCTTTTAGGGAGGTAGAAGTAGTGGACGTCAAGCCGTTCACAGGCTTGAGTCTAGGATTGACGTCTGATCGGAGTCGTCGAGACTGCCTCCACTCCCCCTCCTCCCGCAAAGAGGCTAGTAGTTGGCTTAAACATGACTCATGATCAAGATTAGTCCCCTCCTCCTCTCCTCCTTCCTCCATCCCCTTTGTGCATTGCGGGTTAGTGGGACCTAATGTTTCCAGACTAGCTGCCAGATGATAGCCTGGGATGGGGTGGGAAGTTCCGGACTATTTCAGTGTGCAAATTTTTAATATGGGAGATGCAACTGGCAAACCACCTCATTGACAATTCTGAGCTCTATTCCAACACCTTGGAAGACGAGTTGTTTCCTTGTCAAGTTGGTGGTAGCAACTAAGGCGAATGAACGCTGAAACAGAAGGTAATACAAAAGACCTTTGGCCTCCGCGCGCCTGACGAGTCGTGGTAACATTGTTTATGCCTGTCCTTCTTTTTGTTTATTGACCGCCTGGACTTGTAGACACTAATGAAGAACTGACGGTTGTCAATATGGTTTGTGGACAGCGTGCTAAAAACTGCCTGAAGAAAGGTAAAATTTTTGGCTTACTTCGTGAAACCAGATTGTTTTGTGTTTTTCCTCTGCCGGATATTTGATTGTGTGCGTAAAGGTGTGTGATTGTGAAAATACAGACTTCTTGTACTTATGAAGTCTTATTTCACCCATTCACGGTTTTTGGGATGAAGATCTGATTATTTATTGCCTAAATTAGATGTGTGCCTCGAAAAGAAGACCATGAGCTCTAGAGTTGTCGTCTCCTACTACCTTAGAATCGCAAATAAATTTGTTGTTTAGCTTTGATTTGAACACAAAATTAAGAGTTAGGTCCCTTTTTAGAGATAGCCCGGAGAAGAGGATTTTGAGAATGAAATGTTACCGTTTTAATTATCCAAAAGGCAACCTCACAGCTCACATTTATGCATCAACAACTTCATGAATTGAGGTAAGCAAATGCTTTGCAAATGCAAAAGATAGTCAATTGGTGACTAAAAACAAGTGGGGCCGTGTACACCTCGGATTGTGTGGGGTACAATACCATCTGCGGCGCGTGGATAGATAGGCACCTTCATTGAGATGGTGCAGGCATGACGCATGCATCAAACCGAAATAGCCGCACGGTGAAAGTGGTCGCAGAGCCGCACTAACGCAAACACAAACGCTCACCAAGTGAACTGCACGCCGCGTTTGAACACGAATTTGGGCGTGGGTGGATACATGGATGGCAGCTACTCACTGGAGCGTCCACGTGACTTCCTCTCCCTCAGGCACTGATTGTGATGGTTTGACTTCGCTGGTCGACTATTCTCAAAGTGAAAACAGTTCACTTTGTTATTCGTAAATACGTTGCTCGGACACATTTAAAGAATCAGTAATGCACTGAGATGTGGCACGTATTTCAGTGTCACATACCCTGGAAAAGTAGCATGCACGATCTAAGTCTAATGACAAAAACCGACTCAATTTGCGGTTCGCGGTAATAGCCTGCAAGCAATTCGCCTTGTCAACTAAAAGGAATATTTTTAAGGTATTCCGTAGATATATTTCTAATTTCACAGAGTTGATTTGTTTAATCGCACAACCAATTTCGTTAGATCTATGGGAGCGCTTAAACACCACAAGTTTGAAGATAAATAGAGTTTAAATTGGAGTATCATCTTACTTTGGTCATAGGAACTTGGAAACTGAAGTAAGCTTACAGAAAGGGGGTTACTTGTGAGCGTAAAAGACAACGCTCATATTGCTCAGCATTTGGCTGGAAAACATGGAGAGGCGATTCTAATGCAACCACTCCATTAAGATATAGTCCTCTTTAGATACATCTTTAAATAAAGTAAACAGTAAAGGGGAGATTTTCTGTGAAGTCGTTTAAAGCGTGAATGATTTTACCCGTTTGTGGCGTTTTCCTTTAGTTCTTAATCTTCCAATGTTGTTCAATTGCATTCTCTTGCACACCCACTGCGCCAATCCTTAAAGAAGCCCTAGTCACTCATCAAAAGTAGAGGCGGGCTAAATATGCCGACCCAACTGTAAGTAGGGTTGAAAAATGTTTCCATCACTCTCTTAGTACCATGTGATTATGCCAAACAAGAAACGGCCACATCGACTCAAAGCTTTATCCAAAAAGAGAAATCCAACTGAGCAGTAGTGGGACTACGAAAATGTGCCGTTTGACAAGGCTTTACTAGTCTTACGAACCAACCTCCTTTTGGACCATGACTTGGCTAACATTGCTGCACATTCATCCTTCTCTTGTCATTTTCTTGCCTTTAATTCCTGTTGAAAGGATAGGTTCATGTTCAGCACAATAACATCTAAAAACTCCTTCAAATGCCAAGTTTTCTTGGTTTTTGTAGTATATGAAATAATGAAACTTTGAAGTACAATGCACGACCTGTACACCTGGGAGTGGGCAAACCGGCGGCGCAAAGAGTTGAGTTGAACACTCTAGGTGTAATGAATTTACGATCTGTGTACCAACGCCCCCGTCTCCCTTCCCATGTCCCCGGCCGCACTCCACCGTTTTTAATTAATGTTCTCATAGAGGTCAAGACAGGCCATCGACTCGGTAGCCTCCACATTTTTTACGGTTAAATCGCAAATCTGCCCCTCGTCTTGACCTTGAGCACCTTAGTTGCTATGCCATGTTGTGGTTTAGCCAACAAACTGCTTCGTCGTATGATCCAAAGCACCACAATAGCAGGCACAGCGAAATGACAAATGCAAAGGGAGCTTTGGTAATTCCTCTAGCCAAATTGGTCTCTATTCCCACGCAGAGCAGATTCGTAAAGACTTCTTTATCGGATTGGATTTTTGCATCGCAATTCAATGCTACATTCGCTATACTTCTACCAGACGATTTGAATAAGTTGGAGTTTGGAGGTTGCTGAGCTACACCACCCATTCCGGTGCAAGCTCTAGGGGACCTCAAAAGTAGGCAGCTAATGGTAGTGAAGTACACCTACACCATAGGCTCGTCTTCCCCTGATCGACGCGGTGTTACGCCTAAGCCCGTTCACTTCCTCATAAACTCACAAAAGAATGAGTTATAGCGAATATCTTTACACGCTTCACGAGGATTAGGAAGGTAGGACTTTAAAACCCCTCCAACTCTTTTTGGCGTGTTTACACACGCTTTATGTGGCAGCCGACCCGATCATGTTTCCGGCAGCCACCACTACCGTACCATCGAGCACCACCCCAACAGCTGTCACGTGTTGCCACTACTTCGGGAGAGCAGGTGTCACATGACTTCTGCTAGCACCGCTCAAAGGCTATGGCCGGTTATCTACTGTGCCATATTATCAACCGACGATGCTTAGCATTCGTATACACAGCGGCGGAAGAGGGACAAAATGGGAAAGGCGATAGAGGGAATGGACTCTCTTAACAGGTTCGTGCAGGCTTCCGCGATCTACGTTATTCTAGCCGCCTGCTGTACTTTTGTACGCTTTGCGATGCATTTTGATGTACTTTTCGCACGCCCTATTCACGATTATCAAGGCTCCCCTTTTCAAAGACATGCCTAAACTTGTTGCCCTCCTTTGGCCGGGTAAACATTAGCAAACTTGCAGCGCTGTATCAGATGGATCGAAAGGCATTAAAAAGGTTTACAACAAGGATCCGCATAGGGAACGCACTTCAAAGCGTTAATAAAAACTGAAAATAGTGGCATGCGATGACCAACTATTCGGCTGGATTCCTAGGCATATGATGCAGACAAGCAATCCGATTATGAAAGTGAAAAAGGGAGCTACGACGAGACAGGTTGGAAACAATGGAGACGGCGATTAGTCTATTCTCGATTTATTGTTAATAAAATCCGAACTTAGTCAAGGTTCGTTGGGTTTTACAACCAGGCTCTTAATGAAGTCCTTTACACTGGTCCCAATGTGAAGCACACCTCCCGAGCGAACAGAATAAGTTTAAATAGTTTTGGCATCCCGACAAAGCCGTATTTACAATCACCATAATCAGGTTTGAGAACCTTTCATTTCATTGCTATTTTTAAACAAGCTGATGAAGATTAGGCCATTATTTTGTTAAAGACAGTCGGCGTAGCAATAGCATGGCTAAATTAACTTCTTGTTTTGCAAGTCCAAAAACATTTCATTTAGTTATGATTTTGAACGCACCTTGCGAAGCCTCTTCTGGAGGCGCGATGGGGAAGAGGGAATTTTGAAATTTAACTTACGCAAATGGTGTGGGGTGGTAATAGCGCACTTCCAGACCGCCTATACCATCTCAGCGTCTTCAGCGTGAAACTCAGTAAATCAACAGGCTGTATCGCTATCAATTTTGCTTATTTCCGCTCTTCCAATGCCTTTGTAAGAGTTCAGACAAGGCACACAACCAAAGCTGAGGTGTAAATAGGCAGAGGCGCAGAGGGCAAAGTGCAGTATTTGACAAGACGGCTTCACCCATTCGATCAGAGGCAGTAGAAGTTGGCCAACGCTTGATGATATTCAGAATCGGATGCAATGAAACGACTGTTTAGAAATCGCGAATTGAAAGAGTGATTTGCTCGAATTTTTTGTATTCGGGCCCGTGGATGTGATTTCTAAGGATATGATCCCTGCATTGCATTTAACTGCTTGTATTAGATTACCGGGTCGGATCACATTGCTTGTCCAGCTTGATTTGGATGGAAGTGCCGTCATCTGAGAAGATACTTCTAAAACGAAATGCTAAAGATTCTATTTAGACAACAACGGGTGAGAACTATCCACATCTTTGTGATTTACCTCTCCACCCACACACAGGAGTATTGCAAGTCTTTAAACGGCAAATCTGATTCTCGGAAGGCACATTCCCATAGCTTCAGCACTTTAAATGAACTGAAGGAATAGATCTTTAATTGTTACTTACACTGTAAAGTAGGCATGTTAAATAAAATTGAGTCAGACGGTTCCGATAAGTAAGTTTATGAGGGTAGATTATTGTTTATTACTTGCGCATGCCTCGGATTTCTATACATTTCGATGGTTAAATCATTTTAAATTAAAAGGGGCGTTAACAGGAACCTCAAAGCGATTCCAACTATTTTAATTTGTAATAGAAGTGAATAAATTGACGGAAAGTTTACCATATCAATGTTACAATAATTATTAACAAAGTGATAAGACTAAGTGCGTCACCCAGCGTGGCATTTAGAACATGCTGGTAATCTTACGGTCATTTTGTACTTTTTTATATTCGCCGTAGTATTATGGCATTCTGCAACTTTTGGGGCTACAGACATTTTGCCAGTAAATGCGCTTGCAGAAAAACAATATCAGGCAGCGCAACAACTCAGATGCCGTCAAAACAATTAAAGCGGCTGTTTAGTAAGTCCCTTAGAAGAGAATGCGTCCCTGGCAGCAGATATTTAGATGGCTAAACAAGTAATAAGTACCCTTTTGTCACAGCTTTAGATCTTGTGTAAAATGATCGGCGTCAAAGTTAAACAGAATTACTGTCATTAAATCTTGTTATATCCTTGCTGCCGTGTTTGAGCATTCGTGCGAGCACTAAACGTAAACTTTAAGCGATTGCCAATATTGCGTTGTGATTGTTAGCATCTATTTAGACTACTTTTTAAGACGATTTTAAAATTGACAATTTAATGAACTTTTTGTTTTAATTATTTTGGGTCGTCTTCTAAAAGCAGCGGGGAAATATCTCTTCCAGCGCTACCAATCAATGGCTTGAATCCTTTCGTTTCATACCGCCGCCTTAACGGTCTCTAGTTGCACGCGTTATTTTAACTGCATCGGCGATTACCAATGGGGAAGGTATACTGTGAAGTTTGCAAAAAGCGATGCAAAGGGAATGTCCTGAAAGCAAATGATAAATATTTTCACAAAGATTGCTTCAAATGTTCAGGTAACCTAATTTATAACACGCTTATTTGTTCAGAATGTAAATGCAGTCTCAAAGCCGGAGGGTTTTTCATGAAAAACGACAAATATTTTTGTCAGAAAGATTATCAGAAGTTGTCAGCTCCAAAATGCAAAGTGTGCGGTGAAGTTCTCAGTGGCGACATTGTATCCGCGCTTTCATATTCATTCCACAAAGGATGCTTCATTTGCAGTCAGTGCAAGTAAATCATTGGTCGCCTATTAAATCATCTTGCTTGATTCGGCACTTTTTTAACTTTTCCTTTAGCTTCTAGTTCATCCTGTGATTATTACGGCTGGTAAAAAATGTTCTAGCTTCTTTATTTGTGCTTACTTAATTTGACAATCAGTCCGCTCCTCAATTTTTAGAGGCGGTAACCCTGGTAAATTGTTATTGGGAAGTGGCTTTTTGTCAGGTTGCACTTAATGCTACTTTTTGTGGAATATAAGGGCACCTAAAGCATGCTTGCTTATGCGATGGAATATTGTTAAACCATACCTTTCATTAGGCGTTTAGACAACCTATCCACAAAATTAAAACGGCAGGCGCAATTCTTCCTGCTTATCAGGCAAAATTGGACTATGGAATTTGTTTCCGCTGTCTATGGGGAAGCAAAGTTGGTGTCCTTTGGAGTTTCTCAACATTGCATTGTTGTTTGGTTTCTGAATTTTTCTCAAGTGGCCAAATGAATTCCACCAAGAAACGGTTTGACTATAGAGCCTATCTGTCCTCCTTATTATTATCTTTGAGTTATTGATTAATCAACACCTCCTCCATTGCTAGTCTCGGTTTCCTTAGCAATTTTTGGGTTTTGATGCGAATAATACCAATGGATTTGTGGGTTTTGCGTAACTTAAAAGTGTGTCTTAAAGGATAATTGAGGCACAAATTCGTAGTGCATATCCTACTGGTTAAATTTAACCTCGAGGGTGAATTTTTATCTTGGATGTGCTGTCCATTAGTTTCTTGCAAATGTAATCCCTATTTCCCTACCTATTAGCTGTGCAGAAGTGGTCGTAAATTTTGTCAAACTTAATAGGCGTTTCCATTAATGAGAATACTCATTTTGCCATGAGCTTGTCTCTTTTTCTAGTCTTTTAATTATTCCTGTTGTGATTAGTAATGTTGCTTTTGAGCCGTAAAGCAAGATCGTTATAGATATAGGTACTCTTCTTTCATTCGTTAACGCCTACTTTAAATACTGCGTCGCCGTAGAAGATGGCAAATTTGCTTGATGTCTCTTTTTATTACAGTTGTTAATGGTACAATGTACAGCGTTGCTCATTAGGGTAGAGCATCGTCTGGTCACCCTCTCTATCTCATACCAGAATGCTCTTCGGTTCTGCCCACGCGGATCTACGCGGGTTATGATTCATATATTCAACGGATTTCGTGAATCACCAACTGCGATATTTACAGCTGCATTTTAATGAGCACTTGCATGCTGCTGTGACCTAGGCTGAGACGTTTTCCTTGCGGGGTCATTGGCAGGTCAAGTCCGTACGAAATTATGCTTCCATCGGGCTGACAATTCTTGTGCAGGCTAACAATTTTTCGGTGTTTCTCTACAAATTGAATTCACTGGCAGTAGGGAATAAACGTAGAGAGGAAGAACTCTTAATCTTGGTTTAAAATAAGTCATTACAAAACCCACGTGCTTTTCCTCCACCTCTATTAAAAGTACAAAGTTTGCATAACTTTGGACGTGACACACCCAGGCTTGCTTTCATACGAGGAACTAGGTTTTATAGGTCCATTACAGTCGTTCTGTTCTACCTCTACTTAAGCAGTCACTTAAGCTTATCTCGCAGAATTTTTAAAATTTTGCACAATCCAGCAAGCCTGTTGTCCCGTGTTGAGTGAGCAACCAGCTCAGGAGGTTTTCCCCAGGCGACTAACCATGGCAATTGTAACCACACATACACACACACTGGTGACTGCAACTCAGCCGCCATGTGACTGCCACCGAGTTGTCTGAAAATTTGCGTGATCTCAGTCTTATTCTCGCGATCGCCCCTCACGAGACTATGACACTTTTTGTCTGTTGTCGGTTGATGACGATTGATAGGCCTCAGCCTGGTTCTAATTGTGTCAATGAAAATAAGTCAAGCGACATCTAGATTGTAAGTTTCGTCAATCCCTACCGATCTGAGGGTCTGAAAATACTCCTAAAGGTGGTATTGTGTTAGTCTCTAAATCCCCTTTAGGGGAATCTGTTACAACCTGTAAAGCTAATCGGGATAGCTGCGGCGTAGAGATTACGGAAGAGCATATTTTCAGAAGGGAGGTAAACCTCAATTGCTATAGAAGCTGGTGTGTAGTCGTACCATTAATGAGTGAAGCAAAAATGGCATTTTTTGAGGTGTAGTTTTGATTTATTTACTTTCGATCGTTGTAGACCTGGTTAAATAGTAACCATGAAGAGACTATCAAAGATCTTTATAAATAATTGACAGTTTAGGTAGAACCTCCTAATTTTGCTACATTTTTCCAGCGCTTATAGCATCCCTAGGACCATCAATATTTTCAGAAAATTTGATTTTTAAACCTACTGCCAAAACAAGCAAATGGTGTTCGTTGCCAAGCCGAGAATGAGTTATTTACTCAAACCATGCGAACCGATATTAATTGTCTTACTTTTGATTTTTTCCTCTCTTCCTTTCTATAAAGGTTGGACTGTTTAATCGCCAAATGCAGATGCTTTCTGGAAGTCTCTTGCAAAACTGATTCTTTTCTTTAGCGCAACCCTTAACGCATTTGCTGCACAAATCTCAAGGAAAGATAGACCGTCCTAGCCCGGGTATTTTCTTGTTCCCCTTGAATCATGCTAGTCAGATTTGTTGCAGTGGTGTAAACGAGGTAAACTTTGAGTTCTGGTTCTTGAGACTCTGCAGAAACTGTTTGATTTGATGTTTCTACAGTTTTACAAACAGTGCTTGCGCTGGTTGAAGCGTCCTGTTGATATAGTTTGATTGGATCTCCTCTTTCCTCCTGGTGATTCTAAACCGTGATCCTAATGTTCATCTCCTCCTTTCAAATGAAAATTGAATTATGCACTCAATAAGTATCAACACGTACTACAGTTTTAAGTTCTGAACTCTGGATCTTTGCGCATGGAGGATGTAATTAAGAATGTTTTTGCACTTGTCTCGCTGGAGTTTAGTTAAACTGAAATGCCCTTTGACCATGCGTTGTGTGATGAGTTTTTTTATTCTTCTATTCCGACTTGAACCAATTTCAGATATGTTAGTGGGTCAACTTTAGCTTTTTTGTCATCCTTTTCCAGAACGCCCTTTAACCCGGGGAACCGCGTGACAGTGTGGAAGGATGAGTTTTACTGCGTCTGCTGTTCTCAATCCCTAAGCAGCAGACAAGTTTCCGTGATGGCATCAGGAGGCAAAGGTCCTCCTTCATCCCACTCTCTAAAGCAGAATCACGAGAGCAATCATCAGGTACAATCGCAGCAGCAATCGACACAGCAACCTCGTCTCTCCTTCGCCGACTATCCCTCACCCGTCTCCTTCGCAGAGGATAGCACGGAGAATAGGATGCCGCCTCCGGTACAAAAGTCCAGCGGCAGTATCCTCAAGTCCTCCCTCCGCCAATCCCGCACCATGCAGCCTGTCAGCACTGCACCCAACAGTAAGACCACCTCTACCTCGCATTTCTGGTCAATTCTTGTAGGCTACGATTGGAATCTTCATGATTCTGAAGGCTTCTATTTTTCCATATGGTGACATTAAGTCTAAGAAAAAAAAAATTTCGGAGATCTTATATTCGGTTCATTTTCGCGTGAGAGAGAATTTTTCAGTAAATCACCAGGTTGCGAAATTATGTGAAAGTGTCTCCTGTGAAATTAACTTGCATTAATGTAATCAAAAGGTACCAATGTTTTTTATCAAAGCATAAAAAATAACCTTTCATCGCTTTGTGTTGTTTTTTTTTGAGGGCAGTTCTGCCAATAATGTCTTGTTCAAGTTAGAAGGAAGAAATTCTAAGGCCCAGTGTCATGTTTTTTCCCTTTAGACGGTTTTCACGCTTTCATAACCGTTTCTTCAAACAGAATGATAGGTTACCAAGGGGGAGTCTTGAAGCCCTGACATTTTGCCACGTCAAAGGCAAATGTAGGTGCTGTGTTTCGATCAGTGCTACTGCGATTTCCCTTAGGGCCTTGGTTTCCAACCGATTTTTGCACTGCAAAAACGATAAGAAGTATATTTGTGATGGATTTGTTTGGCTTGTTAAAGGGTATTGTTTCTAGCAGCCATTGCTCCATATCATTCCAAAGATTTGCACCTGATTTGTTGGTAAGGCAAGTTTATCTCAGCTGCTGTCAATACAGTGGGATGTTGTAATAGTAAGATTTTCCTACTGACGAAACTATGACGAAGATTCCTTGTCAGTGACGACATCAAGAGAGGTATCAAGTGGCTCCTTTCAATTAAAAAATAGCAATGCTTTCTTTTTAATTTACTTACTGTAGTCTGCGTAGTGTTGTTTGTTTATGTTTTCTGAATGATCGTTTTATGTTTGGTAAGTAATGCTCTTTCTAATGACACCCATTTTAATGGCTTTACTCATCTACTATGAAAGAACTGCTCACTAACTCACTGTTCTCTTACCGCGTTGATTGATGGCACTCGAAAAGCAACTACCGGTCACGAAATAATCCATGAATGGAGGTCAGATTGTTATGCGATGAATTTGTTAAGCAATTTTTGTATACATAAGGACTGGACACAACAGCCGGTACTAGTCTAATGTGGACGTGGTGTAGACGCCAGCGGTGATAGAGCCCCTCATGGTCTTGTCATTGTGACAGGGATGACTCAATTCTTGTCTGGCGTCACATTTGCCTATTATGCTTTCGCTTGAATTTTGCCATTCTGGTGTTTCGTAACTCCGTAGCCATTGCCCACCTAAGCCGGTGTTTCGATTTGTTTAATTTTTGCACTGTTTGTTTTCATCTGCGTGGTTGAGCAGAAACCTCTTGAGGTGACAGTAAATCCACTTACTGTTGCCGGTGTTTTGCGACTCGAGACTAGGTGGGTGGGAAGAACAAAATCTGTCGAAGCCACTTAGGCTTTCTGGAACATTGAACTCGCCTTCCCCAACTTCACCCACTGCATCTATCTCAATTACATTTGGTTTCACCACCACTATGCCAGAGGCAAAATCGTATTTTTGTCCCCCTTAAAAAAGAAGATGAAGATGAGTGTATCCAGAGTCACAGAGAGATTTGCCTTCCCTCTGCTGTAAACGCCACCGCGATACACTCGATCCAGCTATGTAAACCTCAATCCCTCTCACCTTTATGCAAATATTTTGCGAATAGGGACGAGCGGAAAATGCATTTTTTGGATGAACAACTGTTTTGTGAGTGGAAGCCGTGGCAAGAGATTCCACAATTTTATTGTTTTTTTTCTTGAGAACTAAGTCAATTTCACTATTAGAGGATTACTGGATATACGCTTTTTGCTGACTTCTGTAGTAGTTTAACGTTTAAATTCAACTGACGAAGAGCATGCGAAAAGAGAATTTTAAATTGCTGGAATGTGCAGTGGTACTAGCACTCTTTTATCTGAATCCCTCGGTACTGCGATTCCATGCTATCAATTGGAGATGACATGTCATTTTAGTGGATTATTAACAGCAAAGAGGTATCTTAGTTCATCTGTCTGTGGTCATATCGTAAAATATACTTGGGACTTTCTTGATCTTAAAGTAATCGCGTTTGGGTTGTGGCGATCGAGTGTCTTCCATGGCTTGGACGCTGAGTATCAAACTGTGTTTCTAGAATTTCAATGATTTATTCTGACTGTGGATAGAGCATCGAATAGGCGGTGTATTCCTACTTATTTAAGTCTATACTCTCTTTTTCCGCTTTCCCCTTTTTCTCCAACTACCCCCACTACGGTTCTAGAATTCATGGGCACCTGTTAACCCACCTATTCGCTCACCCGCGCATAGTTTTTTCATCCCAAACCCAATTTATATTCATTGAAGCATGTGAACCATTCCGTTACAGTTGCCTCCTCTGCGAGTTTCTTCCGCTCTTGTTGCTGTTTTGTTTTACTTCTTCGTGCCTCTTCACAGCGTATGTATTTTATCATTCCACAATCTCGCCCATTTGAGGCAATAAATTAACTAGGGTAATGGTTGCTTGACTTGGCAGGGGCACTTCTAAGCTTATTACAGCAAATCCCTTTATGGCTTTGCGCTTTGAACTCTTCTCCACCTGTCATTTCACCTTCATTTGTTTACAATATCCACTGAATACCTCCGTCGTAATTTAAACTGTGTGCTGAGTTACTTGTCAAGGCCACCAGCCATTTAATGGCCATGGGTATCTTTTGCTTTTAAATCAAGGAGAAGGGCGAAGTGGTCTGCTCTGATAAAAGAATGCTAGCGTTCACCATCCATATTATGTTGCTGCTGCTATTGCTGCTCTGTGGACATGAACTTCACTATTGTAATACAATACCAAGGAGTCAGTTGAGGTCATCGGTCCTTTTTTTGGCAAATATGAACTACATGAACTTATGCGGCTCCAGTGTTCGTTCCAATCAAGTCGTTGCCAAGTTGAGGCTAGCTGGGATTGCTATTGGTTATTGGACTTGCCAAGAGTGTTTAGCCTGTGTAAGAGGCTTTTTTTCGGTTGCTTGCAAACTTCTCCAGTGGTCGGTTGATAAAAGAGCACAACACGCTAGGTCATTTGTGTCATCACCGCTTTTCTTCCATCTCCAGTAAGCTTCTCCATAGGGCGTACTCGTAGAACTACAGTTTAACTTTTGTGACATTGGTCTACTTCTTTAATGGGTGAAATGGGTCTGTAGTCCTCACCTCTGGTGTGTCATGGAAATCACTGCCATACTTTCTTTATTGATAAGTGCCACTTTTTTTTTCATAGTTTTGAAATCATGCACTCCACATCCCCAATCCTATCTCTAGTTGATTCAAGTTCTAATACAGAACATTTAACTTTTTCAATTATTCTGAAAGATCAACAACCTTAGCTGCCCTCGCGGGTACGGCCCAGATAAAGCCTTTTTTTAATTTGACTAAATTGAAGTCGACCACAATGAACCTAAATGATGTGTGGAAGTACTAAACTCATCTCCAGCTTGTGTCCAAATTCTGAAATTTACATTGAATCGCTTTCCTCCAAATAAAAATACGTATTTTGTAAGCAGCACATTCTATAGCACCTTGCTACGAGAAATACCAACTTATGGTAATCTGTACTGGGTAGAAGTACTAAATGCACAATAAAACTTTACTATTCCTGAGCGAGACGGGCCTTACCTCATAACAAAGATGCGATATCATTGAGGATATGAAGTCGTTTTATAGAGCCCTTGCTTTCGAAAGTAGCGACACTTTCGAACACAGTCGTCTCACGCCCTGACGCAATCACTGTCGCATGCCTTTGGGTACATGGGCTCCATATGTGGGATCCAGACAGAGTCCACAGAACGCCAACACAAGTCCGTGACTAAGTGGTCGTCGCTTTGTTTACACCGCGTTTTGATCGCATTACTTGCACACATACGCATACCCACCTTTGTGGCCGTTGACGCCTGTCACTTGAAATCCTGGCTCGCGCATGTAGAAGGCGTCATTTCAAGCGCGTTGCATGGAAATCTTTGCTCACGCTTAAGTGGACAACACTGTTTGTCAAAATGAGGGATTTCTGTGAAACTCTGTGAAATTTGTTTTGGAAGATGTGGTTGGGTGGTAGGTTGAATCCACTCAATGCTGCCATAGTACAATTTGAATAAATAAGACTGCCATTAATTCAAAGTGAAGAAGATAAGGAAATGCACAGAGCAATTGCATTTTCAAGGCAGGAAATGGCACTCATGGAATGGCGTTTTTATTGCTGACGTAGAGAGCAAACTTCTTGGACTAAATCAACGCAATTAATTTTCAGAGGTTACACTACACTGCTGAATACTTATGTCCTTTTGCCGGAAGTAACAGGTGTGTAGCACACTTGTGTGGGGTGAGGTCATAGCGATGTCATTAAAACCTTAAGATTACTTTATGCACGCATGATACACTTGCAAATGCTTCCACCGTTTTCTTTTTCTTGTTTTAGGTGAAAACTCTGACTTTGGTAATGCCGTTCAGTTGGTATGTTTTGCTTTTGCTTTTGAACAAGTTTACTCAGTTCTCTTTAAACAGTCCCAGCATCCTCAGGCACAGCATGACACTTCTTACCACAAATTTCGCACACAATAATTAACAAGGTGAAATAAACTAAAATCAAGTGGACACGGTTATCAGGGTGCATTGCGCAGAGCCTCGTGCACCTTGGTGATCCCTAAGGCATTTGTTTTTGGGAAATGAATTTCCCAACAGAAAAGTAACATGACTATGGACAGTTCTTTTCATGGAGGGTATTACTGGACTCAAAAAAGTAGTGGAACCAACCCATTTTTGTAGCATATTTTTCGGGGTTTTGGTAAAATGATGTGTGTTATTCGTACCAAAGGGAGCAGTATAACATACAAGGAGTCCGTGAGTTAACACCATGTGACCTGTTGTTCCTACAGGAGTTTTACGAAATTTCTAGGGGACTAGGGACGTCGATAGCACCTGGAGTCTGAAAGAGGTCTGCTTACAATCTCTACACCATAAAAACAGCCATTGGAATGTGCCGCTGATGAAGAGCCTTATCAAGGCTAATCAGGCGGCGTTAATGTGCATGCTTAGTTTACCGGTTGGCCGCGTTGCTTTTGGTGCCATTGGTAGTCCACTTGACCTCCATTTTGTGGGTTACCCTTACGGCAATTAAATTTTATGACATCTCTTTCATGAATGTTCTCTGCCTCTACCGCCATGAGTCTTTTCCGCCCTTGAAATTTGTAATTTTTTTATCTATCACTTGAAATTTGCTCCCATTCCATTACCTTAAGATTTCTGCTAAGAAGCGCGAAGGCATTCATGACCGAAAATGGGCAATGCTATACCATTGTGGAATGAATGACGACGCATAGTTTAAATTTCCCTCCCTCTGAACTGCTTTTTGATTAGCCGGAGAGGATTGATTCCCTTTTTATGCTAGCGCTTTTGAGTTGTGCTTTAACTCTAGATGCCTATAGTACACTCTCGGACTCGGTGCTCCTTTCGGTGGAGGTGTTTTGAATGCTTCCACGCGCTTACCGCCGTAAATAATTGAAATAGCTACCACAGAGTTGACTTTTCTCAAAATCGGTGATTTCACTTTTTGTGCCTCAATAGTGGGTTTGCTTATTTGAGAGATAACGCGAGTCAAAGAGTCGCATCCTTGGGATCTGGATGCTTCTTCAAGAAACGTCATTTCGTTACCGCGCTGCTTGATTTTCATTATCGTTGTACTTTCACAACACTTTTCTATCCCATCGTCCCTATCAAGTGTGATTAATCGTTTATTATTTTGTATTTTTATGTAGGCATGAAGGACATCTCTTTCTCTCCTCTAGTATTATGCGCTTTCTCATTTTTCCGCTCTGCGGAGTGTGAATTCTATCCATTGGACAGCATGCTAACATTTCGTGTATGTTTGTTGGAAGGAAAATGAAGAGGGATTTAGGGCAATTTTTTATCAGAGCAAAGCGCAATGCATCTGTTTACCCGAGGCAAAACTGGTGTGCGCAGTACCCATTTTCCAAATAAAAGCGGACGGATGAAATTTCTCACCAAACAAATGTTTAATTGCTTGTTTATTCCCACAATTTGTGATGCTTTGATAAACCTTTCCGACGTGAGATGCTGAAAGATGTTGAAGTGGGCCTTTGTTAAACACCATAGATAATGGTACGAACTCTTATGGTTAAAAGTGTCTTCCCCTTTAAAAATCAAACTATTTTATCAAACTAGAGGAATATGAAGGCTGATTTGTTTTTTTGGGAAAGGGAAGGCTCTACCAATAGCATTAGTGTATTATTAGTTTTGGGAAGTTTGGCTAGTCGTTACAGGCGAGGTATTGCTAAGTTCGCATCATCATATACATATTGGTGGGGACAAGCCGTTTAACTCATTGCTCCTTTTGTGTTCTCACTTGCACATTCACCAAATCAGGTTTGGGTGGGCGTGATTTAGCATATCTATTGCAAAGAAACGCGTTTAGACATGATTCGCAGCCTTAAGCCGAAGTTTTCGGAGCTCCATTCAGTGTTGTGGTTAAGTTTAAAAGACTTTCAACAGTGGTACTAGTCTAAACTTTTTAAGATGCTTGGCTGTGCTGTGTGGTTTATTGGGGAGTCGAGCCTCAAGCCGATAGCATTATCGCTACTCTGTTAGGTGTTAATTTCTCTCACTTATAATGCTTCGTGGATGTTAAGTAGACATGCAGTCTGCGGGCCAGGGTGATGAAGGCATTTATAGGCTCCTGAGTCGTATAATTCATCTAGGCGTATCTCAGACGCTCCTATCCCCGGATAAGTCCGTTAGGCTTCTGTTTTAAGTGGTTACAAAGGCATTACTTGGCATGAGAGTCTTAACATGACAGGAGAAAAAAATTAGTGCTTCGCCACAAAAGAAGCCGCTTTTAATTTATTTTGATATTCGATTTATGAAGGATTGTTGGGAGAACGGTTTTTGTATGGACCACTGCCTACCAACCAGGGTTTACTAAAATACAATAAAAACGAGTTCAAAAAATGCATCGGTTTGTAGATTTGGAACATTCATCTATGAGTGGACGAATTTTTTCCCATTCCTTCACTCATAGAATTTGTCTCTTGTCCACATAAGGCTGCAAACGGTGGCACTTAAGGAGTAGTTCCAGAGCCTATTTGGCAATATTTACTTTGCTAGAATGCGCGCATTTCACCCTCAGTCAAATTTTACCTATTCTCCACTTCGTACACTCCCACTGGAATTTTATCTATTTTCCCTTCTTTCTTAAATAGAAATTACTCGCTAATACGATGCGCTATGCAAATTACCTGCCTTCTTGCTTCCTCGTGGCATGTGACTGTGATGTCAAGCCGTCTTCCAGGCTGGTGATTTATTACTGTGTTATTTACAGGTCCTCTGCTTTATTGAAGTAATCTTGTGCAAAAATCACTGGCTACGTCTTTATTTCATGCAAAATACTCTCCTAGAAGCACAGCTGCTATGATGCCTGCCAAAATTACCTTGCCTGCAGGTCAATTTAAGGATAACTGGTGTTCCCTGAAAATAAGGCATTCTTCGAATACCTGGAGTTGGGAGGAAGCACAGCGTCTATCGCTGTAAGATACAAAAATTATCAACCAACTGAAGAAACAACAGGGAATGTTTTAGCCTAGTGTTGGAACGGGAAGAATGTGTACTATTTTTGAAGACCTAAACCACTTATTATTGCCGTTGTTGCATCTTTTTAAGCGAAAATTTGGCTCCTACTGGGATCTTATTAATTAAAGAAACGAATGCTGTCATTCAACATGGAGTTTTAAGTTATACTTTACCCCTAGCACGCACACCTGAAACAGAAACTTGGGTACCTAATTTTTTTGTTGATGGACTAGTGGAATAGGTCAGTAAAAATATTTTTGCCCCAGACTGTCATGATCCGCTCGAGCCTAACTGGCGTAGTCTTTTTTGCATTTTCAATTGGAATGCAAATAACAAACCCGCATTTATTTTATTTATTATTCACTCATTTAAACTTTGCTTGTTGACATGACAATTAGCGGTAATAGACGCTTGCTTTCCCCATTACTGAAGCTCGCCCGGGATATATTTATCGTTGTTCATCGTCAGTTAATTAAGTGTATAATTCTCGGTATCTTTGAGCCACAGAAACAACATTGCGGATTCTAAGGGGCCTCTAAATTGAAGATCCTCTAAGCTTCGAAGTGGAGTTCTTTAAAAGCCTAATACCATTAATACCAATCTGCCTTATCAAACTGTAGCCTAGGGTAAGCCAGTTGAGTTTAGGACAATGGATTGGTGTTTCCGATGTGAGAATAGTCGAATACTTTATTTTTTTGCATAGCAGTTATAATTGTCGGTTCGACCGAGGGAGGTGGTGGTTTCATATCAGCACCAAACTTTATTAAACTCCCTTTGTAATGGGCTTTGGGAGCAGGAGAAAGGATCTGAAAAGTTTTCTTAAGAGTAACGGATATCTCTTACGCAAGCACATTTTAGCAAAAATGCTCCAATTCCACACCGTTCCTTCTCACTGAAAGCGTTTGTATCATGAATTGCGCAGTTCTCCCGGCAACATTGGCAGTCACCAAGTAGCGCAGTTCCACTCGAGCTGACAGTCACGTTGCGTCGAACTCACTTCAATAAAGGCGTATTTGCAGTCGGCCAAAAATAACACTAAGTGACCTGGTTCATGGATAAATTACAGGCTGGACAGCCATGCCGATCCACTGTGCTTTCCGCACGCATTTCGTCTACTCCTCTTAAACATCGACGTGTCATCATGACTTCTCCATACATGCTTTTCCACCTGTCTTTTCAGTTGTCTCTATCAGCAACCGCAGGTGAGTCTGGTGGAAGCGATTCTCTAGCGCACACCACAAATATACGTGTCTCTCCACAATTTGAAGACTTCCTCTCAGTATTATTTTTTTTCCACTATTGGTTTATCTACGGTGAAGCAATTGCTTTAGTCCCTATCCTAAAACCGGTCACACTTCCCCCCTATTTCTGCTTTTTTGGCAGTCATAACACTTGAAGGGTTGCCAACTTTCCACTGATCACACTTTTCATAAATGCCAAGGAATCACTCACTTTTGGCGGACCAGTCCATACGCACTCTGCTCTGGTGATGGCAGTGACTTCTTTCCTCTTGTCCTCCTCTCCCCACTTCTTAGTCATCGAATCCCCCTAGGGCAGCAGCATTAGCAGAAGCAGAAGTGGCAACAACACGTCATCCAGTGTGACTCATCCTGCCGAACCGTGGTCACCAATGGCGATGGCAGATGTCAGAAGTGATGTCGCTTACCTTCCTTCGCAGCTTAATAAGTCCTGCCTACGGTGCTCGCTTTTTGGTGTGCAGGAGTAGATTGGAATTTTTTCCTAAAGCTACTTCATTAGTTGGTAGTAAGTCTTGGTATGGAATAGTTGACATTTTGTTCTGCTTTTTGGAACAATGTTCTTGAGTTCCATCCTTTTCGGAACCCAAGATTTTTCCATTTCAGACCACTTTTTATCCATACCGTTGGTCATATTTATAACTATTATAATTCACAGAACACCCTGGGCGAACAAACCGTACGGCATTTCTGGTGATGAGCGTTAAGGGCATCATATTCGTAAGCAAAGATTGGCGCAATCTGATACCTTTAGTCTAGCTCAACTGCCTTAAAATGCGTCTACCTGTCTCATGCGTAACCCTTTCATAGTGCGGCACATCATTTATTAAGTCCCTTTGAATCGGGACACAAAAGTTCGGTGCCACATTCTTTTACTGTAAAATTTTCTCATATTCTGACTCCCGAAACTTGTCTTTAATTTTGCTTCGTGATGTGAGACGAAGTTTTAGATCCTGTGCTCTTTCCGGACAATCATCTTGGCTCTGAGGCATGAACCCTCAAATAACCTTACTACCTCGGCGAAAAGGATCTCAACATAGCTTTAAACCGAATTGCCCTTATTTTTTAACATGAAAAGTAATCACGTTTTAAACCTCACTGTGCTGTGGGTAAAATGCATGCAATTAATTTGTTTAAGTAGAATAATAACCCTTTTTAGTGCTCCCTCCATCTCCTTACACCTCGTGTCTTTTCTCACCGTGACTGTTATTGTCCCTACGTGAAAGTTAAATGCCCCAATGTCAATATCGTTATTGTCGGAGGTATTTTGGCGTTTATTTCTGTTTCCTTACTTGAAGTGGAGGTTTTCAGTGTCTGTATTACTCCGCCATGGTAGGTGGCGGTGATGGCTGTACCTCTCCAACACAAAATTTTTTTGACTAAATGACACAATGGATTGCCCACACAACGAAGACTAATATTTTCATCTGCATTCTTGCCTACTACTGTCTTGATTTTTGATTGGTGAGCAAAATTGATGGAGGTGTCAAATGAGTGTCTGCTCGGTTGATTGTTTGTGTGGGCTCTTTGATAGAAGCAGAAAGTACTGCTACTATTTTGTTTCCGTTGGCGTATTTCCATTTGCACGTACTGTCTGTTGGAAGTTATGATGACATTTGTCGTCTTCAATGTCGTGTAATTAATTAATTAATGATTTCCTGCGGCTAGGAGCATTTTTTTCACACCAAAAGTTTTGCAAATATCGTTATTTTTATGTAACTTTCTTGAGTATTTTTAAACTGTCATAGCAGTGTCCACCGATTCTGCCAATTGAAAACGTCAAGCACTACTTTCCTAATGAACAGGTTCAATGCCCATTGAGTACAGCTAGATTGCTGAATTTTTTTAAAACTACGACTGCGCTTGCTTCATGCCCACTTAGTATGCCAGACCATAATTTTTTCTAACGAGTGACTGTCGTGTCTCTTGAAGATTCCATGTTGATGAAGGAGTTTTAAAGACAAATCTTGATTTGTTTTGGCCCCTGCGGTGCTCGAAAGACGAGAACACCGCTCTGGGATCTGTATTTGTGCACCTCTTGACGTATTGTTTCTGAGAGGGCTGAACAGTTGGCGGATAAGGTTCATGCCTCTTCCCCCAGCCCTCCTTCGAAGTGATGACGCGACACGTTTTGTCTCCACTTTGTAGGCAAAAGTAAGGCGTACGACCCGTACTAAGGCCCTTCTTTAGTTTCCCTTCCCTCTCCATCATCTCGTCCTTGTTAATGGGTACACGTAACCACGCGGCTGGTTTCGCATTTCACTACGGTAGAACACAAAGTTCCTCTGCGATCAGAAAGTTTGAAGAATGTTTTGGATGTCATGCTCCAACAGCACTTAGATTTGGTACTGAAACCACTGATGGTTGCATAAAAAGGGTGTAGTTTGTTTGGGTGTCCTGAAAACATGAGTTGCCCACAAAATCGAAGCAATGCCTATTAGCTTCAAATCGTGTATACAGATAGTTGCAAAAGGAAAGGACGCGAGGTTCAGGTTAAACTCTCGCCAAACTTTTTGATTACGCTAGTGAGACTCCTTCTCCCGGGTCCAAAAGTGAAAAGTTTGTTCCATTGATGGAAATAAATAGCATCTGCAACTCATTTGTAAATACGAAGTATTTTTTTCTTGTTTTCTTGTGGTTGTGTGCAGGACTAATTTTTCTTAATCAGATCTTATGCATGCATGTACTTATGCACTACAGTAGAAAGCAGTCCCCTTTTCTAGTTACCTTGCGGTTCTCTGATGGATTAGTGATATTTTTTATTGATATTCACACCATGCACTGAAACTCATGGTATGGTTGATTGCTTGCCCCTTTTTCCCTCGCTATACACCCGCAACATTGATAAAATTGATAATCTCAGCGCAGAACTGCAGCACATAACCCAGTGCTTGAGCTTGATTCGGAAATCCACAATTCCTCTCGTTTTCATGCTTCACTGGGCCTCTAGAGTCATTATCCCACTCCTGTCTTCTGATTTCTCTACGCTTCTGACGCGAAGACGAATAATCTGCGGGATAATTGTTTTCACCCTTAATGCATCACCGTCTTTGTTTGGTTCAGCTCAGGAGAATCTATCGAATCTTTTTTAACGGGATTACGCTAGTGAGTCCACTTACATGGTGATGAACGAAGCAACGGTGGGGTTTTTCAAACAGTTAGCTTACCTTTCCGAAAAGTCGTTGAAAATGGGTATCCAAAGTACTCGTTTTATACCCTAAGGAAAAAATCGCACTTCGCTCCGCGCGATGCAGCGAAACATCAAGCAGAATTTTATGCGCGTCAAGTGAGGGGAGTGGAGAAGCGTACTTTTAGTTTATTTTAGCTACGATAAAGGCTTTAATAGTAAGTGTATCGTCGGCACGCGTAGGGGCAAAAACTCTGGCATTCCAGTACCGTAGTAGTGGATTCACGGAAGACCCCAAAAGCCGGTGCATCAGCACGTACAGTCACAAAAAAATACAAGTTTACAGCACTGTATGACATGAAATAGTATAGACTGCATAGTTATTGTCATTTGCGATTGAGTGTTTCATCCACCCGCTTTTCTGCCAGCCACCTACCCATGGCGATGCATGTCTAGTTTTAACTGTCATTTTCAGAAGGTTAAAAAAAAGAGCAGAAAACTTCATTTACATGAACTTGACTATGTGTAGATTTTGCGATCGCTTACACCTTCTTGTGGTTGTTCGATTTATCGTTAAAGCCTTCTTAAAGTCATGTCCAGATAAATCATCTTGACACTCGAATCCGTGCTATGTAAATTCACCTTTTTACACACTTTGCATCAAAAGCCCCTCTTAGGAAAGATGTATTGGGTAAAATGGTGAAGGCGCAAACATTAGGGGCGGTTTCCCAGGCCTGTATACGGGCGTGACCCTCCTGCGTCTGAGTGATGCCCGGCATGACAACGCGACGTATAGGAGAAAGATAGATCTGGTGGAATTAATTAATTTCGTATTCAATTTTTCAATCACATTTTTTTGCCTTCCACTGTTAGCGCACGGTTGTGAATGAAGCCTGTGTATTCTGCGTAAACCCTTGTTTTTTTCTCTATTTAACAAAAGTCTACTAATTTTAAGCATTTCAGAAAATCCACATTTCCCTTTTGCAATTCCTTTTCCCCCAAATCCATGCCGTATGTTACTTCCGCCCCAAGTTTACCGTTATTTGACCAAAGGGCTTACTTTTTTGCATGTTTTCTCTAATCTGTAGCCCTTCTCCAATTTGTTTCCCACAACACAAACTAGAATGCCTGCACCAGACCACTTGCTTAAAAGCTGAGGGCCACACAAGCTGGCGCATCGTTTGCGCCTAAAAAGAGGCACTCGATTAGACATTAATGCTCAACCTTTTGTGCTGAGAAAAGGACAGGACCTATGCCTTCCTCCTCTGGTGTGGGCCAAATTGAAGGAAGTGTAGGGGGATTGGCCCTCTGGGGAGTGCTTATTGGATTCCAGCGCTGCGTTCAGAATTTCCAGACACTGCAAATTGTGTCAGCAATTCCCGTTTCGTAATCTGCTTCCGTTTTGCAGAAACAATGTATGCTTACCTAATAATTTCCCTAACCACATTTTATTTTTTGCCTCCAAGTTCTTTTTCAATTCCCACATGCTACTAGTTAGATCTTGCAACCAGGTAATCGAGGTGGAGCAAACCGTTCAACTTTTTGGGAGAGCAACAAATTTGCTGCTGTAGAGAGTCTTTGAATGTTTGGAGCAAGGACTCCTGGAGTTTGTTTTTTTTTGGATGGGATTTGGCACTATATGGTTTCCCCCGTTTCTTAACATTGTTTCTAAATGGATCGGCACTAGGAAGGTCCAGAAGATCGGCAAATTGGAGAAAGAGTCATCACTCCATTTTTTTCCCTTTTTCAACAATGCCTCCCAGTTTTGACCGTAATAACTTGTTAAGGATGTCAGCTTTTCGGTGAATAGACCACCTAGATTTGAAGTCGTTAGACGTACAAAATGTTCAAGGAAATGTGGAAAAGATGCGTTATCGCAGTAGGTGAATACTTCAAGTTATGAGAAATCCTTGAGAGGTGATGCGGCTCTTGGCACAAGCCGCTCACTCTGGTACCGCTTTTCACGCCGTTTGGCGCTATATGGCTTTTTATCTTCAATCGAAATTTGCATCGGGCGTCGACGTAGGCACCACTGAATGTGGTCAGAAGCTTGAAACCTGGATTAAAAGAGTTCTGCATTCCACAGAGGAAAATATGCCCAATCTCTTCTTTTAGAACTGTTACTTAGGATTTTCACTACAGCAATTTTTCAGGTGTTTTATTTTCTTTTGCATAGCTGGCAAGAAGAGTATCTAAAACAATGTTTTTACATGGTAGAAGAAACAAAATGAATGGGAATTGGGAGTAAGTTTGGAGTGGAGAGCTGTTAACATCATGAAATTCCATTGTTTTTTATAGGAGACCTTATCGTTTTGCATTGAAATTATGAATCTGCTTTCAGTTGCATTGTCTACCTCCTTTGAATGCGTTTTTGCGTATTCCATTCTCTCTTCTCGTGTAGCGCCATACGGGTTCTCTTGGATTGACTAGCGCCCTAAACGCCATGGTGGAGCCTTGAAGGTCGTAGACGAGGAAGATCCGATCCATCAGCTTTCTTATCCAAACTCGATGTGTTTCGCTTGCAACGGTATTCCAAAAGAGGGGCCATTTGAAAGTCGACGATTTGACTGGACAGCTCAGATTCAAATTTTGGTGGCACACAAGATGTATCATTAAATTGAATGCCAAATATATTTCAAGTGGGAAACTTAAAGTAGTGACAAATTCCTCAGGAAGGATTTCGCCCTGGTGGGTAAACTGTCGCGTGCTTTGCGATCTCATATTCCCAAGCTTTAACAGCCAGTGACAGCACGTCCAATCTCTTCGCATTTGGAGCCTTCTTTTTTTAACATAACAGCAAAAGTCTGCTTTCGGAACTGTTGGCACACGACAAGACGTGCTAGTGAAAGACGCATAGGTTTGAAGGCAATGAGGAGGGAGTTGGGGGAGGGGGACGGAGGTAGGAACCGTGGTTAAGTGAGTCACTTCACGTACCGTGCGTCTGCGAATGGACTCATCTGTCATGCAACTGGAACTCTCTTCTCCTCCCCCAGCCTCCATCTAGTGCATAACTCGTGCCCCCTCTCCCCTCACCTCTCGTCCACGAGTAGAAGGAAGGAAGGGAGAAGAACGCTGCCTGTCGTCAGATTACTCACTTTTTTGTCTGAAATGTGAACCCCACTTATACTTAAAGGTTAGGCAGGTTTCTGAGGTGCCTGATATTGCTTTTTTTGTTATACCAGTTTCTCTCTCACGTTTATCATGGCATCATCCTTAAAAGAGCTAAAAATAAGCCATTTTTTAAATATATCCCATGATTTATCGCAAGAGATCGGTCTATCTACTCAGTAAAGATAGAGGTTGAATTGTAGACAAAACTCGATAGGTCACGAAACGCGAACTTCGTTCATATCAGTCTACATGTCAAACATTTGTGTTTGGGCGTTCGATCGCGTTCAATCGACGGGTAGTCTGAGCGGCTAATCACCATCATAGGGTAATGGCAAGAATCCGAGGTTTGGCTCCTTACGCGTTATCATCTCGTTTTAATGTGAACCTCACGTTTAACCGGTAGTGGTGATGAGTGTTCTTCTCATTTCTTTACTTGTTTTTCCCCACAAATTGCCTTAGCTGCATCGCGCATTCACAGGTGACCGCTGGATGTTGATAAAAGGTTAATACTGTCCAACGCCCATTGAATCGTGGCATCTGCACTTGGTATCTCCATTTCGCGCGCTGTGGGCGGCCCTCCATCTTCTGATAGATACATGGACTATTGCATTTGTATTCATGTGTGCATTTGAACTCGAGTTAGACTGTCAACCACTACAAGGGTTTACAAGCTATTAGGCTTCATTATTTTACTGAAGAGGTGTTATGTTAAAACCAGAGCTTTTATTCTATAGGATTAAAAGTAAAAGGAAGACTATGTCTAGCACTAAACTCCAATACCCTTCTGTTACACACTGATGAGCGATACGTATTGCACTGACCTGATGTGTGACGATATTATATAATAATTTTATCTTTCTATGAGAATATTGAGTATCTTTGTTTACAAATTTCTGCAATTATAAACAAGAAAAATTTGATTAGTGAATGGTGATGCCTGGGTTCCAAGAGTACTCAGGCGAATTGAGGCGCTGTCCTAGGATAACATACTTCAGCCGTGCAGACAAACCTTTCTGTAAAGGTGCAAATTTCCAACTGTTGCTTTGACGCTGCCTTAAGTGTTTATGAATGTAGCATCAGAGGGTTGTATCTAAGAGCAGACGACGCTCATTAAGCTTCGTTATTTTCTTTCTTGACTACAGTATTCTCAGTTTAATCAGGACTTCTTTATAATTGTTCAGATTTCTCTGGGGAAAATTCCTTTCATTTCCGGTGCAAGTTTAACCTATATGAATGAGGTGTTATGTGGTATTGCGGTTATTTCATCTATGCTGCGGTGTGTTAAGGCATGCTGCCATTCAAAACTAAACACTCTACTGAAGGCTGTGGGTCTTTCACTCTGAAGTTGCCTTGTACTGCGAATTATGCGTAACTTCTTGATACTCAAGGCTGTCTAAACCCTTGGCAATTTTGAGTTGAGCTTATTTGTATGGATGTCCGAACGATTTACTTTTTTAATTTAAATATAATTTTTTCACCAATATTTCTAAAAATTGGCGAGGCTGACCTTGTTGCCTCATTCCAGTTACCTTCTAAGAAAGTTCATTACTTTTTCTCTCCACATAATTGTTTGGTAAACTACGTTTGGTGCCTTTGAGATGTTGCTTGCTCTCCGGACCTGCCTCAGGTAACACTGACCACTTCAATCCAACTGATTTTAACATTCTGCTTTTACATCACCAAACTCCCACTTTGTGTGCAAGTATCGTCATACCAAGAATATTCTAGACTTATTTTAGTGTTTTAAGTCAATCAACTCACCGAAACTCGATGAGCAACACATGTCACATGTGTGTGACATCGGTAGCGGAAGTATTAAAGCTTCTATTTTGAGGCTGAATATTAAAAAAAGACGATTTAACCGATTGCATTAGCCCTTAATGGTGTATACAAAAAGCCTATGTAAATCATGTCAACTATTTGTCTATTCAGTACACCTTTTCCACTCAACTTAGAAGTTTTCGTCCGTCTATATTCGAAGATTGAAGATAATTTTCGATCTAATTCGGTTCGTTCGGCTCGGTTCGATTAGTTGACTTAAGCGCCCAACCTTTCTTTCCATTCTATCACCTCCAGTTACAATCAACGATCACCCTTGCTAAGTGTGGAGTGAGGATAATTTTCCCGCTTGGATCAGTTGTGATCTCCATGCGGGTATTTGTTGAAGTGTAAGGGACTTCTGCCCTTGCGTAATGCTATTTGAGGCTCCGCAATAGCACTCGTCCATTGTCGCCTGGTAGTTAGTTACTTTTTTCCACGACTTCTTTTTCATTAAACCCATAGGCATACTCTTCATGTTAACTGGAAGTGAAAGCATCACAAGCCTGCCTTGCGCTTTGATTAGGTAGGAGGTGAGAATTTTGGAATACCAGGTCGGAAATAGTAAATTCCTTCTCCCCCTCCCCCCAAATGCCATTTTTTCTGTTGGCCTCTACATTTAGCCTCAAATGGCACCTTCTCTGGAATGGCGCTCTTGTGCCAAAACTGTAAACGAAGGAAAGTACCTTTAAATGTGTGTTGTCCAACAGTTTGAACAATTTTCGGTTGCCTCTCTTGCTGTTTTGAGAATCATTTTTTTCAAGACGGAGCTTTGCTTGCTCCTTCTTTAATGCTGTGAATGCACATTTGATTTATTTGCCCAGTCGAGTGCAAATAAAGTCGAGTAGTGTTTTATCCCCCACCGCGTTTGCTTCGAGGGTGACACATTTAAATAACCCTTTTGTTGGCAAGAGGCACTACAACAAATGGCTGTTGAGAGCTTCATTCCCATGCTTAGCTGAGGTTCAGGTATATGTCTTACTTGCTTCCTTTTTCCCCTTGCAGCAGCAGCAAAAGGCAAGTGCAACCCTACCTGTGGAGTCGTTTCAAGGCCACCTCAATCATACTTTGATACCAACTTCTGGCACATTCAGTCCTCAGCACTCCCAGTCTGTGAGTTATCAATCCTAATCATCCTTCCAATTGACACAGCGGTGCCTTTTGGAAAAGTTGTGGCAGGTGTCAAGGCCTGTTAATGTTCTATTTAACTGCTTACTTTTTGTGTTCAATCGTTGTGTAATGCGACCGTTAGTACGCTTCTACGAGGTAGGGATAAAATTCTGCTAAATGATAGCTATCGGAACTGTTTTTTTTCGGTCGAGAAATCTTCCCCAAGACGGGAAGATCTATAGAATTTTTATTCTTTACTGTCAGGGTCGTCTGCGTTGTTTAGCTCACAATAAGACAGACTGTCTTAGTAAATTAACTTTAATAACCTTGATTGGCATGCATTTGTGACAATTAGGCTGAAATTGTGGTTAAGAGAAAGCCATGTGGCGGAAAAGTTGTGAACTTTTGTGGCCAAATTATAATTCCGAAAGGGCATCCACCCACACCATGTGAAGCTTGAATCACCGCTGAGAGTCTGTGGATAATCCTGCTATTGTAGAAAGAACAATAAATTTTGAGCTAAAATTATAGGTGACCTGAATAGAGAGACCGAGGATCTCAGAGTGAAGATGGCGAATCTACGCTAAACGCGATCACCAGGAGTGGTCCAGCCCTTAGAATGTTTCTGCCTTTTAAACTGCAACTAGTGCTTGAACAGTGTTGTGTCCCAAGATGGAATCATATTTTGCGCTTAATTGATAACATCTTCTTGATGCGGAATGTCAAATCTATATCGTTGTATGGTACATCCGTGACAGGTTCTCTAGTTGAAGGAGAGAGCGTTAGTGAAAGTATGTTTTGTCCATGCTTCATTCACTCTTCTGTCGAGACAGTGAATTTATTTTTAACTTCGCGTTCTCACAAGAAACTCGCAGAGAATGATACAATGGTCTTTGCAAAGTTTGGAGTCGATTTTAATTAACATTATTTGACTTGATATTAAGATTCAGAGTGATGAAAGTGAACTTCATTACAAATTCATTGAGTCTGACTTTCTGCCGTGTTCCATTACCGAAAGAAAGCATGTTGCTACCTTGGTCAAATAAACAACAATCTCTGTGTTATTTAACATCACGCCCAATATCTTTGCATTGCTCTAGTTGCATGGATCCGGTCGCCACCCACTCTCAGAGTACGGGCGGTTCTACAACCTCTCCTACGCAAGCATCGCAGAGCAGCCGAGTCGACGCTTCACAGACATGTATCGCCGCAACGCCCTCCACACACCAGCCACCTCCAACAGCATCTCCCATCTGCACCATTTCCACATACCTCAGGGTGAGTAGGCCAGGTCTCTTCAGTCCCCTTTTTCACAATATACAATAGACTTGTAAAATTCAAGTTACTTCTGAGGCCAATCATAAACGTACGTAAGGGTTGAGAGACCATTGCCAGGTTTGGTGGAAGTAAGAAGATATCATTCTGTACCCTCCTTTTGAGCGTCAAACCCGGCCTTCCTTGCGATCAACCATAATAATAGTAATCCAGTGAGATGAACTTAACTTCGAGTAAGATATGGCGCTCCCCCATTAATTTGGTGTTTGCAATAAATTTTTCATATTTTTTCATAGTCCCATTTTTTATATTTCCCCGAAAGGTCAGATGGTGTTTTACAACAAACGAGTTTTGTATGCAAATCGTTTGATCGTTGGAACGTTTGCCCATAAACAAAACCATCAAATAGAATGCATAGTTCGAAGTATCAATGCCCTGTATTCGTTGCTCTCAAATTTTTATACCTTCTTGAGGTATATATAAATGTTGTGAGCGGCTTGTTCAAGTTCGGCAAAGTAGTGGCCTATTTTGCCATAGTTTTAATAAATTTTCTCTTCCGTGTTTATGGGTTTTGGCCATCTTCAGTGAGTGCCTTCTTCTACGGCACCTAATCTCCCAAGTTCGTGAATTTGAGGGGTAACCCACTACTGATATCACCAAAGTGGTGTCCGAGGTTCCTCTAAGGACGCCGTGCACCGCAGAGTAGGGCTGCGAGACGTAGCCCATGCATTCATGACCTGGAAGCGTGTTGGGTTATCCTAAGTGTTTTTAAAATAACCACCTCATCAATAACTTGTGTGTGTAAGGCTCGAAGACGCTAATAGGCATATTTGATGCCTTTAAGAGCCTGTGGACTTTTTTCCCCTGCATACGTCAAATTTAGTTTTGGGGTGACAGACTCCTAGCCTGACAAAGTGGATCTTAAAGCTGTCACAGAGTCCTTAAGGCCAGCTGTGAAGGGCGGAGGAAAGTGAGATGGGAAAGCCTTTAATTTATTTTGCAAATAAAAGACGAGAAGTCCCTGAAATGGAGAAGTGAACTGAAGGCGATGGTGACGGTTGTGTGGCGACTGCATTCAACATACTAGTTTACAGTTTATCTGATGCACAATAGCTCCCATCAGCTTTGCACCAAGGCGTCACGACGAATGTGCTTGTGAAGGATGGTGATTTAGTGAAGGTAGGTTTTGTTTGAAAGTTTTGTAAAAAGAAACAGCAAAATTCCGTTGATTACCTAAACTAATCCGTAGAAAACCAACAGCTTTTTCATACTTTAGAGTTTAGTTACCATTAAGAAAAACGTTTTTTTCTGCTGTTGAACATGAATTCAACGCCGAGGCAGTTGTATTTCTTTGCCTGGTTTTTTCTATTCAGTAGCGCATCGAGTGAGTTCCTTTACCGTTTGAAGGCGTTTATTTGAAGTCCTTTAATTAATTTTCCCGTGTGACTGTTCACCTTGATCGGTCTGGAACCCCCTTCTTCCAAATGTTATGATAGTTGGACCACTCTACCCAGACAATGGATGTAATCTTCGAGACCGCTTAGAAGTTTATGCCGATCTGCGTCTTGGTATTCTTCAATTGACAGACTGTTGTTTCCACTTGCCATTCATTCAAGCATTTAAAGGTAAGCTATTTCCACGAATCTCTTAACTTCACTCCGAATTTTGAAGGCCAGGAGTTAGTGAATAGCAAATTTCACAAGCTCAGAAAATGATATTTAGTTGCCTAATGTGGCCGCTCCCCGATATTCACGCGGATGGATGGGTGAGCATAGAAAACACTTATTCGTAGAGTTGCTATGGTGGTCATTGTTCCAATCTGCTTAGACTAATGGCCTTCCTAAGTGTCGGCTTGTCTTTAGGCCTAAAAAAACTTTATGCGGGGCTTTGAAGTCCACTCTGACCGTTTCATGCTGGAGAGAGGTGACTTGTAAAGCCTATCCGTCGCGTGATGTCATTAGGTGGTATCAGTTCTATGACTATAGTCGTGCTTGAGGCATTTCGCGACACTAGACAGAAAGTCGTTAATTCGTTTAATCCTCTTCGAAGTAATTCACTGGGGATTCCTTTCTGCATGCGTCATTCAAGCCTTAGGAAAATGCCATGATAGATTTGGTTAAACCAAGTAGAGACAAATTTGCCTACTTATCGGTCTTTTATTTCAAATTTAATAGAATGAAGAGGAAAAAAGCACTACTTTTCCGCTCATAAGATAAGAGCTTTCCTCGTTCTTAAACGTGAATGGCATCTTTGCAATGAAATCAATTGTTGGTGCTACAGTGGTTCACTGGCATCAGTGGAAGTCGTGTTAAATTTCAAGATATTGGATGAGAAAACGGAAGGTTTTCAAGGGTTCGGAGTAAAGTGGATAGTATTCCACTAGAAAATTGTTCAATTTCCTAGTCGTTTGCTCCATTGCGTCATTTGTACGGATCTGTTGAATTCTGTGCAGTGGGTGTGTTTTTATATCCAAATGTGTACAGGTCCACCCATCCGGTGGGCAAATTATAACTGATGAGCCACATTGGTATGTAATTTGTGTTCCAGTGACCGGCTGTCAGTGCATAAGGGAGCCATTCGATGTTTTCTTCCACCCATCTTTCCTTCTTCGGGTACTGGGAATCCACACGCTTTTTAATGCGCTTTCTAATGCATAAGGAGTTTTGAAAATACTGAACTGAGCTGGGAGAGGCCGTTAACGGTTGCTTGTGTGTAAGCCGTACTTTAAGGGGTCAGGAACTCACCTTCTATGCAAAATGATTTGTCGGTTTCCTTCGCTCATGCTAGGCGAGATGAGAGAAGGGTGCTTTAATGGAGGCCTAGCATGCATTTTAAAATGCATGCTGTCCTTTTTGGAATAGTTGAACACAAAGTCTGTTCAGTGTACACGATGGGACAGCACAGTATTTCGTGTCTGGGTTTGAGAGTTGAAAACCATGCTATTTGTCTTTGGTTCTTCTTCACACTTCTCTTGTTAGGACGTATGATCTGTGACATGAATGCATGAATGTCTTGCGTTTAACGTTCTATAAAATAATTTATTGAGCCAAGCACAGATCAACCACAAATCATAATCTTTCTAAATGTACTTTCGTTGGTGCAGACAACGCATTAGTGCAAACAACTCGAAATACTGACAGGGCGTTTGGTTGGCAAGGATGTGGGTAGGTGAACGCCCATATGGTGGTTCGAAACGTCTCTCCTGGGGAAGGAGTAAATTCAAAGTATGGGCAAGCCGTTTGAGAGACATGAGCTGAGGCAAAGGTGAATAGTAATGAACTCAAAGTACTATTCCTACCGGTACAAGACGAGAATAGTGGCTTAAATTATGCATTGCACAATAGCAAAGCGTTGCGCTTTTGATGATCCGTCGAGATGAATGACTTCCAAGCGAGAAAGACTTGCAAAGAGTTGGATTTTCTAAACGAAATGAAAAAAAAACGTAGGCGTAACAGCTGTCGTCGTTGGCGTCGAGCTCAGTCTGGATCCATTCGTGGCATCTACGCGCGCTCTGGGTTCACAACGTCTCTACAACGTGCCAGGGCGTCTTTTGTGGATAAGGAATCCTTCTACAACAAGAGTTAACACCTGCGGTTTGTATGGTTCCTAGCGCAAAGATTTGATGGTATTTTTAGGCGCAGCCAAAAATACCGGTTTTGCAACCTTGCCGTCTTGCATTTCATTGTTCTGAGCTTTTTCATATGGAAACTCACTGTTGACTGAAATAGTACGAATTTCCGGGTGAACCAGGTTTTTCCAGCCCTGAACAATTGATAGAAACCGAACCATACACTGAAGCAACAGAGTTACACCCTCCAAATATCAAGAACAGTTGGGAGAAAAGCGATGGAAGTGACCACTTTCAGACTTGGTGTTTGAGGAGATGGCAAACCTTTGCCGCGATCACACGGCTCTGGATTGGAATTTACCTTCTTTAACGGCCCATTGATGATTTTATTTAACCATTTATGCTGGTTACCTGACCTATAAGATCATAAACTGCGAAGATATTTCCTACTGCGTAACTTGACATTCTTTTTTAGGTGGATTAGAATCTGACTGCACACAGGAAACACAAGCCGGCCCTATAAACTCAGACACACTTAAATGACTTCCTTTCCCATATTATCACTGGGAAAAACTTAAGTTTTTGTTTCCCAATCTACTACCAGTTTTGGTGGTATTTTTAACTGTACCAGCGAGGGAAATTCCTCGCTTGTACATGAGTGGAACACCCATGGCACTTGGGTTTGCTGCATTTAGCGTCTCGATGTGAAAATATTTTCGCAATTTAAAATTTCAAGGAATGAATCGTATACCTTCCATACCAATGCCACCGATTTTAATAAACGGCCCAGACGCCTTTTTGACGGGGTCAACTCGCAGTCTTCGTTTTGCCACTAGATTGCGCAACTTGCTGGCATATTGCGTCTTTGAACCAATGCTGCCGCCGTCGCAATCGACGCACATTCACGTCGTGGTTGTTACGCACTTTCCTTATCCTTAAGGAGCTCATTCACACAGGGCTGATCGCCGTTTGTTGCGAACTCCTTCCACTCTCTTCTTTTGTCGCCTGTGTGAGGGGACGGAAATGGCGTGGGACACTCGGTGGGTGAAAATCGATACCATGTCGGAATCAAGGCGTCCCACGCGTAGTCTTTTCCCACGCAAAGAAGTGGAAAAAAATTCCCTCTCTTGTCCCTCCCCCTAGATTGACCTTGCCATCACGTAGCACAAGGCATCGAAGGAAGGGAACTTTTCCTATGTTGAAACTTGCTAAAAGACCAATGTGCATAAATTTGTAGTTAGTTGTCCTAGCAACTGGGAAACAAAAAGAGCCTAAATTTGCAGTCATAGGAATGGAGTGGTGGTTGCTCCTCCTATTGATTCAGGTGGAGGTGTGAACATCTCCTAATAACTTTTGATTTCGCCTTTACTAAACTTTGTTTTTTGCAGAACACTAATACAAACATTTCGAAATGAGAGTAGATTTTCTAAGAAGGTCTAGGCAGGTAATCGAAGATATTCGTGGTTCTAATTAAGTGGTCTCAACCGAGTCTATTTTAGCTTTGAGAAGGGGTCTCTTTTAGAAGTAAACCCATCATTTCAGCTTAGGCACTTGATTGTTTCGTTTCGGGGGCAATCCCCACTTAACCGCTGTTCAAAGGCTAAAAACTTAGTTAGCTTCAGCATAAGAACGTGCTGGATCTATTTAAATGCGTTGATCAATTTGATGAAACCATTTGCCTAGTAGACTAATACAAAATACATATTACATATGTGTGACTGCCCCGAGATAGGGAAATCGAAGTGCTGCATACTCGTGCTAAGGACTGGACGAGAGCACTGCTGGTCCTCAGTATCATTCATGCTTGGAATCACTAAAGTCTCTTTCATTCACTTGTCGATTATCAGTTGCCATTTTGCGATAATGAATGTTAATGGCAGTAGTAAATCTGACAGGCATGAGAACATTTAGCGACACTTAAATCCTCAATCCATCGGCGTCGGCACTTAATGTTTCATTTCAGTGTTTTTGGGTCTTGAATGACTCACTTCAATTACTTTATTTTTCATGAAGATTTAGTCCTGCTAACGCTTGTTTGGTTGTTTATCCGAAGGATGGAAGGCGTGCCAAAGTAAAACCGTGAACACACGGCGACTTCTTCTATGCTGTAAATAATAAACGGAAGTTGGATGCTCTGTGACTAGGAAAGGTTTCAAGGACACTTCACTGAAATTCCTAAATGCTGATGTCAAGCCCGCAAAACGGTTCACGGTACTGACAAAAGAGCTGCGCATAGTCTATTTTCTTGCATATTTTGCCTATTATTTTTTTTTAAAAATAAAGTGTTATTACTTTGAGTCTGCTTGGCAAGAAAGAACGTGGTGCTGTGACACTTTTTCCTTCGCCTTCTGTATGCAGAACTACAGTGTTCTAATCACTATAGGGGTATCTGAAACCAATTTTCGCGGAGATGCGCTGGTGGATTAAATTAGCTATCAATGTAGCCTTACTGGCAGCAAACTCCCGAATCAAAAATAGCAGTTCTGTTGAACTTCCTTTGTAAGCAACCAACACTCAAAACCTCAATTCCGGGGCAATTTTGAGCTTCAGCCCTTTAGATCCATTAACACTTAGCTAGTAGATGTGGAAATTGGTTGGACCGTTGCAGGTCATAACCTTATTCCAAATGAAATGGAATGTTGCGCTGCCATATTTTTGTTTCTCAAACCAGCTGAACGATTAGTGTTGATGAGGGGCTCATTTCTTGCTGGTCAAGGATCTCCTGAAGCATAGTTGTGAAGTATTTTGGCAGACTGAGTTTGTTGCCGGTATCAGTCTAGCTCTGGGCGGAATAAGTACTGCTCTTGTAAGAATCGACCTTTAAAACTTTTGTTCATGGGCTATTTCGAATTGATGCTTTGAGCCTATCAAGTTACTGTTTTCCGTAACTGATGATGTTGTTTATGAACTGGTTCAGTTATTGAAATATTTTTTCTTACTGAGATCAGTTCCTGAGGAACCAGGAACTGCAACAGCTTAGAATTACGTCTGGATACAAACTGACATATTAAACAGTATCATTGTGTACTTTATTCAAAAATGGCCGAAAGTGAAAAGGATGTGTGATTTGCCTTGCAGGTAATCGCTTTCCTCTGGAACCGAATCGCATAGTGTCCGGAGGGGTGTCCCGTACTTCGCGCTCCTTCAACACGAGTTTGCGCGATGCTCTGCTGGCACAGTCCTCTTCTGTCGGTCATATCACCACCGTCCCCACCACCTCCACCAATGGTATGGGGGGTGCAGAGGGCGCGGCCGGGAGCAAACGTTCCACTCTAGTGGAGAGTGAGGCCGCTTCACTGGAGGCGCGTCGACTCGCCAGTTTTCCCTCCGGTCAGCCGCCAGACACCACCTCGGTGCCCGCTATTGAGCGCTACGATTGGCCAGCGCCAGCCTCCACCGCTGTTATGACCGCTGAACTCAGTACGTTTTCACGGCTCTCCTCTCATTGACACGGCTTTCTCTTACTCTATTCATGAATAACAATGTTTTCCTCTTAAAACCGCTCTTTTATGGCAGACCCATTAAGCATCATGCAATATTAACTTGAAATGGAGGTGAATATCTATTTGTAAAAATTGACGATCAAGGAGTGCACTCTTTTGTGCAACGTCTTCCTTACTTGCACAGAACCGAAACTTATCGCTATTTGGGGTTGGGCACGCAGAAAACCAACTTTGCGGGGACCCCCGCGGTGACCCTCATCATTTTGACCTATTTGTCCTGTTTTAATGAGTACTATGACGCACAATAAGGGGGAACGTTTCGGGTCCTCTCAAAACTTTTATTCAGACAAGACCAACCAGGGCTCATCGCTTCAACAAATTAGTATCACTTAACGAATCTGCCTATGGTTTTGACAGCACAGTGTCTATTTCTACTGGGTGACTACAAACATTCGAGTCAGTGGTTATGACTTGGCAGTCTTATGAAATCTAATATCATACCTAGGTTTACTAATATAACACCCCATTCCTCCCTTTCCTGCGGCACGGACAAAGTGGCTTGGTTTTTCTGCCCTGAGTGCATTCCTTCCGAAGCGGTTCGCCCATCCACCCAACTACCTCCCCCATTAGCTGCTTCCTTTTTAGTCGACTGGTTCCATTTCTATCTTTGCAAACGCATATATGATAGATAGCCTCTTTTTATAACCTTACCTCCAGTCTCATAAAGCACTGACTCAAGCGACCTGCAAGCAATGCGGATGGTCTGCAGGGTTGTGGACTTCCCATTCCTTTTACACCATAGGCGATTTATTAATGCGAGAGGGTTTTACATTTTAGTGAAGAGAAATGCCACTCTTCGTTGATCAATCTGCCTTTTTGCATATTTTAAATGACTAAATGGATGTTTTATCTCAGTTATGGGTTCAGAAATTTGCTGAACGAAACTATTCACTTGACGTACCGCAAATGAGGTTTTTATTGCTCAGATTTCATGCTTAACATATATTCTATATCAACGTTTTCCAGTCCAATCAGACAGCCCCACGAAAGTTCACAAGGAAAACATTCAGCGTGATGTTCGGATGGAATTCTGCACTGCAAAAATTGCTTTGTCCCCAAATCCCACCTACTTCGTTTACCCTTTTACAGTGGATTCACAACTAAAAATGTCCTTATTAGGCATGATAAATTACCTTTGACCTCTACCATTGATTGCTCTTGTCCGTGATTAGAAGCGCGATGTATTGTTTTTGAGCTGTTTTGGGGGACCAGGTAGTTGATGGCTCCCCTCACTTTTGTTCGATGCCCACTACAATGCTGTCCTCTTACTAGCTCTGTTAAAGGTTGTTAGTCTACTTACTACTGAGGAGTTCAGTAAACTTGCAATCTCTTTTTTCTCGCTATGCCTTCGTTTTGCTATCTCGCCGTAGGTCTGGCGGTGTACCTCGTTACAGTTTGAGTTGGAACGGGATTGTGGCAGCTGTTCCTCATCCGGTGACGAGTTAGAAGAGGCGACATTATCACGAGCTGCTAGACTTCATTGAGGCACAGATTCTTGAGCGATAAATGGATCTCTTTAGTATGATAAACGGCTCATCTGTGTAATTAATAATTTACTGGCTTGAAATAATATGAGCAAGCTAGGATGTATTGCCCTTTACAAATACGAAAAAAGGAACCCAGTACAAAAGAAACTGTATGAACAACTTCCATGTGCAGCATACAAAAAACTGTCAACTTGCATACTAGTCAATTCGAAATTACACAGTCAGGTGGATTCTGTTATAGCAAAAAGCTAGGTGACGAACCGACTATTATACCCGAAATGCAGCAGAAATGATGAACAAGACACAAAACAGCAGGGTCCTCTCGGCTGCTTTTGTGAAACTGACTTTACTCCCCCTTCCATTGTGCACCTTTCTGCATTCCTTTTCTACTGAATAATAGGCGTCCTTTTTTCTTCAAATTATGCACACACAAGAGAGGGTGTTTGCAATTAGTAGCGATTTGTAGGATGCTGCTTTACAATAGGAAACAATGCTTTTTACTTGTGCTGCAGGGAGTTTGAAGCGTGAGGAATACTGCGTATCATGCCCTCTTTCTACATTCATATTGACATAATGTGTATACATGTCCTCCCTTGAAATATGCGCAGTTTTGGTTTGTTCCTGTGATTGTAATGCGTTGAAAGAGCTGCGTATCAGATAATGGTGATAGAGTGTTTTTTTAGAGTGGAGAGTTAATGGAAGGGGCGGAGGTCGTTTCTTTTTCATATCAGATGTATGCAAGGGAAGAATGTGCGACTCAATCCTCTGCTATAAAGTTGACCATTGTTAAGCGGGAAACCCATTTGAATTGGTGCGGATAGTGAAGTGTAATCCAACAGAAAGCTTGTAAGAAATACGTGTCATGGAAATTTCAAGAGGAGTCCAAACCGCGTTTGCTTAAGACGTTAAGGCAAATGCAACTGTATGTTTCTGGTTGCCAGAAATCGAGAGCAGCTATGAACAAATTCACTTAAATTTGCATTTCACATTAGTAGCCACACTCCGAATAGTCTAGGTATTGAAAATGTCTTTGTGCGGAAGCAATCCGGTGTAGTGGAAGTTTGAAGTGATTTCTTTTCACACAGTGGACTGCAAAATTTCCACAGTTTATGCACGAAATTTTCCTTTCTGAATTACGTGCATGTCAGATGATATGCAAGTGGAGCGTGAAACGACGCCAGTAATGTTGAAATTGTCACTTAAGTAGGTAAATTAACAAGCGGAATATTTCTGAGGCTTTGTTTTCTCCCCAAAAATGACTTCTAAGCAATCCATGCAGCGTTAAGGCTTGATCTAATGAGATCTTGCCCACTTTTTGTAAGAACTGTTTCATGGAATTTTGTTGCGCTGGTCTTGCTTCCAACTTCCCCAGTTCACCCGTAGAAAGCTGCTCATCTCAGTGGGGAAAGTCGCTCCGATTTCTCCCCACTCCTCAATCCAAACGGCGCAAAATCCTCATTTGCTATTTTTTGTAAACAGGAAGCAGAAAGTTCACTAAGCTATAACTTGTTACATTAGATAAATTCTTCTTCTTTACTTTAACCTGTTAGAAAGATCTCTGTGTGACCGTCCTCATATTTCGTCATTCAGTCACTGAAACGTTTTAAGTTAGTGGATTTTGTTTTCTACTTTACTGTTGACTGACTGACTGACTGACTGACTGACTGACTGTAAATAAGGCGAATAGTATTTGCACTTTTCGTCGCCTTTTTTAACAATAACATTCCCTCGAATCATTTACTGAAGGGAAGCCGGTGATCCATCGGTACAAGGCTTCCCTGGGCAAGTGCGACCAATCACGGTGCCATTATTTGGACGGATATCGTTACTTGATACTTTTGGTAATACCTGATGAATAGCAATGTCTTACGCGTTGCCGTACACTCTTGGATACCTTCTGTGGATGTCGAGACTTTCGGAGTGGTTGGGGCTCCTTTTGGCAATGCATAAGTCTCAATCCCTAAATGAGTGCTATAGCCGCTCCAATTGTACCATGTGAAAACTGTTGCTTTGTAATTAATGTCACCATTAGTAGCCCACTGCAATGTAGATAAATTTTTGTGATGAGAAGTAGGTCAAATTGGGTATTTAAGCTCCTATCTCCCTTACTGGCGCAAATCCACGTCATTTTCGATTGTCTTGGGTGGGAGTTTTTTCAGTTTTCGTTCACCCATATGATAAACTTTTGTGAGTCGGTGCTACTCTACAGAGCTGCACCTAATGCACACCAAATTACTTTTTGGAAGTGTCGAACAGGATCATCAGATAATTCTCCCTAATAGGACTTTCGTAACGCCGTAAAATGGCAGTCATTGGGTGGTTGGAAGGAAGTGTTCCATGAGAGGGTGTTGAGTGCTCAACATATCTACCGTTTGCGCCCTTAAAACTCATCCTTTTCAAAAGAGCATCGCTGTCGAAAAACTCTTGGACGTTATTCATCTCAATTTTTGGCAGAAACTTTCCACTTCAAAGAGGCTAGATAATGCACCCCATATCAGCATGCATCTCTTCAATTTCTCTTATACATCTAGATGATACCCTAACAGAGTAGTTTTTTCTTGGAATTGATAAACCAAAGTGATTGAGTGCTTTGTCTAGCCTACCTTTTTAATTGTCCAATATGTTGGAATCTTCGCTTCCCTCTTGGGCTTAGCGTCGGCTGCTAGGACTTGTTACCGCTAATTAAGTTTAAGTTGTTAAATGAGAATAAGTGAGTATACTCATAGCTTTCCGCATTTAGAGGAGCCATTCTACACACCTGAAAGCACACTGCAATCAGTTGCATTGGCCTCTCTCCCCTTACCTTTTAGTGCGTGAACGGCGCCAACGGCTGCGTGAGCAGGGGGTCCTGCAGGCGAGTTCAGAAGAGAGCGTGGAGGACCTCAGCATTGACACCTCCGTCAGCAGTCACTGCGATCTCGATCGCATCTCTGGAGGCATCGGCAGGGTGAGTACCTCCTTCTCTCCTTTTCTTCCATCTACTTCAGCCTTGGATGGGTCCTTGTTAGCTGAGGTGCTATCAGTTTTACTCGCCTTCCATTCTCTCTTCAGACCCAATAAGTAACATCATTGATTAGCTTTTACTGGAAGCTGGAAGTGGTTGAAGCGTGTCAATCTTAGCTATATAAATCTACATTTTTTTGAAGTTGGGGTGAGCTTCTGCATCAAGCGGTACATTTGTAGTCATTACATGGATGTGGGAAACAAGCTAACTCGAATTCCGGAGATTTTGCACCTAGGTAAACTCATTGTCTACTGTCGTGTGGGTGCCTGTATTAATGCTAAGAAGGTTAAACTGATTCCTTTTTGTATATACCTGCCTCGTCTTGTTATCTTCAAAGTTTTTTTTCTGAAATTCCCTCGAATGACAGCCTACATTCTCCCAGTGTTCTCAAGTTCCCAGCTAGCTTACTTAGTTCCTCTTCTCTCCCTATCCACATTGATATGAAATTTCTGGTGCGTATTGTGCTCAAACAGCTCAAAATCCTAATGTTTTGACAAACTGGTAGGTTTCTCCTTCAATTAATTTAAACGCATTCAACAGGAATCGATTTGAAATTCTTGCATCCGTCTTGATCATTGGTATCCACGTGGTTGTGTGTTTCTGGTATCTCATCTCACTCCATTTTTTATGCTTAAAGTCAACCATTATGCGAATAGAAAACCAGTGATGTTTGTGTTTCTGCAGTCTACCGCTTTGCGTGATGCGCATACACACGCATATATCTTTCTCTCGTATTGTCGTGACCATCATCCATATGACCCCTTGTTAGTCCCTTTGCATGCACCATTTTTATCTCAATTTTCTGGTCGTCCTAAACATTTCGCGTAGCAGAAAAACTCGCTCACCGTTTGAATTCGGCCAATTCCAACTATTGTTCTCTATGTTTTTGACATCCAAGGCACTGAGTTAATTGAAAGGGAGAGAGAGGTAGAATTGAGAATCTAGTAATCATTCTTCCCAGGTTCACTTGTACTGTTCTTGCTCCGAGTAGTTTTGGGTTGCTTCCCTGCAAAATTACTTGCAATTTTTTTCCACTTGTCGTCGCAATGGTGACAGTCCGCTGTAAACACTTCCACGCATGTACCACCGCTGAAGAAGTGTATTTACCTTTTCACCTCTCTGTAACCAATGCCTGCTGCCATCTTTCCCTGATCAAAGGCTAACTAATTTTAATGCTATAGCTGATGGTATCCTTGTCCGACGCGCTCCACCGGAACTTCATTTTGTTGGCATTCTTTTGGGACTCAAGCATCTGGTTCACATTCTACCTCCAGCTCTCAAATGTTGGTTTTGAACTCATAGGAGAAAATTATGGCTGTTGTAGGCTATGCTCATTTTTTCGTGTCTGTATATCTTTATAAGATCCGTTCAGTAAACTAATCGTTTTATAGCAGTACTTAATTATGACACGCACGAAATAGTTTGTGGGAAAGTTTGATCAAATGCGTGTTTCTTTTTTTTGAAGGGAATTAAAGTGGGCAAAGGGAGTAGTAAATTTCAATTAATATGCCAAAACGTATTTCATGCGCAAAGTTGCGTGATGAAATATTCTAAAATTAAAAATTGTTTGTTTTTTCTCTCCACTTTGTTATGACTTGTTGAACTTAGGTTTTTGGTGAAGCAAGCTCCGCACTGGAATTTGTATTATTTGAAGTCCTGACAGCAATTTCCGATTATGTCACTGCTTCAAATTCGTTTTCAGTGAATGATGGGGACACACTGAACAGGTAGTAGGGCTTAGTACAATCTAAGGTTCATATTACTTTCCAGCAAGGCACTGCGCATTAAGTATTTTTATTTTCGAATTAATTTTAACCAGGGGTTGGAGAAAGAGTAAAGATGGATTGAACAGACGTATGAGAATTCTCTACTGGTGGACGAAAATGGTCATTGAACTCAGACCTGATTGCACTGTCTAATATTCACCTTAAGGCTATCGGGAACCCTCCTCGTTTCCATGCTACAGCAATGCTTTCGTTCCGTGGCTTCGTAGCTAACCACTTGACCGCACCGTATCGCATGCTGACGTGAAAATCTGATAGACTTATCCGGTGCAATTGGTGTGTGTGTGTCTGGTCAACTGCATGCTTTTCAACTTGGGGCCAAATGGGCATACCTATGATCAAGGCGACTTTATACGAAAACGATTCGTGCTTGATCTTACCCCAATTACATTTTTGCGTTCTAAACAGGTTTCCTTGGCACGTTCCTTTGGGACATGGCTACTCTTGTTCCCTCCTTGTAGTTGTAGCTTATACAGTCGTTTTTGCAGTGGTTGCAAAACTTTTAGGTCTTATTGCGGTGTATCCTATGTTTATCATAACGCAAAACGGTTTTGTGCATGCTAGTGCTGGCATCTGGAACGTGCCCTACCTAGCAATTTTATTCACAGCCCCCCAACTTTTAATGGTCTTTGAGCCATGGATTTTGCTTGTTGGGAGGAATCACAATAGCGGAGCATGGTACCTTCGGGATCAATCTTTTTCGGCTTAGCTATGGACTTTTCGCAGTTTTGTTAAATTTGACACAAATTTCTACTTGGAGACGCTGTAAACACAAAGTGTCCAACAATTTTGATGGTCATCTTTCCTCAAATCGTCTCCCAATCCAGCATTTCTTTTGATGCTAATCGAATTTTTTGCCTGGACTTGCTCCTGTAAGGAACTGGTAAAGCTCTGGTGCCGGTGCCCTTTTTGCAGGCATCCTAATCCAATTTTCCCTCTTCCTTCGTAATTGAATAAGCCAGTTTGGATCTTTCTTTCTTGAGCCTCAAATTGGGTAGGGCTACCTCTACGGAGCCCATTGATAATCACACTTTTATCCAACTTTTGTGTTTTCGCTGCAAGACTTACAATTTATTCATCAAGACTTGTGGACTATTTTTTACCATAAATTCCATCCATGACAATGCAATCCACGGAATCCCGCCTTTATTTTATTTAAATGAACAATACCCATTGCAGCTAACACATTGACACTGCGTTTCCACCACCGCCTTTTTTTCATCTGTTAGCCTCGTTGAATTGCCCAGCGGGAGGTGCACTACCTTTTTTGTCTGCAGAGGTCTTTAGTGCGTATTCACCTCTTTTCTCTTTTATTGTAACTAATATGCACGGTTCACATATCTGGGTCTCAACAGTCAGGGAAGTGGGTTTTGTTTCGGTTCCGGTATGATTAACTTCCAATTCACATCGTGTTAGAAATTGCACTTATGGTAAACTTGTTGCAGCCATTGCATTTGATCAGGTAGACGATGTTTTTGGTGCAAAGTAGTGTATGCAAATTGAGGAAAGGCCAATCAACATTGTTCGGGGACAACATTTTGTGCAATGGTGATTAATGTCGCAGAAATTTTGGAAAAGAAAATAAAAACAACTTGACTCATCGTTGTTTACCCTAAAGTGTGCTTCATTTAGTTCCTTTTAAGTTAACTCAAAGTTGAGAGGGATCACAGCTACCGCGCCCACGGATTAGATGAAAGCACAGTTTATGGAAGTTGCCATCACAATTAATTATATGCTTTTGAAGTTACCAGGGGTAAAAAACAAACAGTGCTCCTGTTCGCACTAGCACTGATGCACTACTTCTTAGCCGGCGCTAAGTTTGCTCTCTCTCTCGTGTTTGGTCTGCCTGGCGGAAGTTGTAAATCGTCATGCCGCGCGATTTCACAAACAGCTTGTACAACTAGCCTGTTGGACTCGGCATTTTGGGTACACAGTAGATCGACATTTACTGTTAGTGGTCATTTGAGTTGATTGAGGGTTTTTTGAAAACTTGTTAAATTGTTGTCAAAAGCCATGAACGGTGGGGGAGGAGGACTGGTTGTTATCGTGAATGTGAATTACCCTTAATGTAGTCCTGTTACTCGAGATCCCGGGTTTGCCGGTGTACTTTAAATTTACTGCACATGAGCACTGGCTTACGTATATCTATCGTCTAATTTTATTTGATGGCAGCCATTAAAAGCCAGTTACTGCCGCCTACAACGGAACTCCCTTTATGACACTCTTTTTGCCATCGTTGTTGCATCATTAACTGCAGGAAGTGGTCTAACGGCCCCATTATTCAAAAGGCTTAACCTAAAAAAAGCTTTATGGTTCTGAATTACCGCCTTAGCAAAGAATGTTTTTCCTCTTTTTCGGTAAGGCTATTTTCTGCCCGATTTCGGTGCTTGACATCTGAGCTATGTTGCCTTTTGGGCCTCGTTTGGCTTACTTGCCTGTACCGATTTTGTTGGAATCACCCCCAATTTGTAAGGCGATTGTTTGCACTATCTCGTCGGCATAGTTTAGGCCAGAGCGAGATTTCTGGGCATCCTCCATAAGCCGACTATCCTTCGTATGCATATCCACCTCTACAAAAACACGAAATAGGATAGGATCTTATAATTCTATCCTCTTTCATGTGCCCTTTTGAATGAATTGTCATTTTAATGTTTGTGCAACCGTTTGCTTGCTTTTCTTTCAGTCTCTTGCAGCAGAAGAGGCCGTCAACACTTATAGATCATGAGCAGAAGTCGTACTTCCGTGTCATTGTTGCATAAAGTTTGTGCATGACATCGATGCTTCCCTTGCTATGATACCTTCGCAGGTCCATGTCTTTCTCCTTTGGCCTTTTTAGCTTATTAGCTGGCTCAAAAATTGGAGATTTTGTTTCGGTTTACGGTCGCTGGGTTTCTAACGCAGCACCTGAAGCTAATAAGAGATTGAGAGACTTGTCTAGTAGCATAATTTAACTTTGCTCGAAGGTTAACAAAGCAAATGGGTTGATCAGAGGTGCACACAATAATCACTATCATATTTTTTTGTTTCAATTTTTGTTTTTTCTCCTCTCCATCACTATTTGAAGGCAATCTTGTTGGAGGAGGAGCGAGAACGACGAAGGAAGACTCGCACCGCACATCTCCTTGATCCTGTCTCGGCCTCACGCAGCCCTAATGCCAAGGTGGAACCGCCCTATAAGACACGCTACGCCACTCACAGCTTCGCCTGTAAGTTTTCCTCCCTACTTTGTTCGCTCGTGCTGATTAATTCCATTGTTAGCTTGAACTATGGCATTTTACGTAGAAATGTGCTTTCTTAGCTATTTCTGATGTAACTTCTGGCTATTAGAGGCTGGAATGGAGGCACTAACGTTCAGTTATTCTCCACAAGAAAAACAGAGCCATATCAAGTTGTATTTTGTCATCTACTGAACTAATATTTACCATCGTTGTGCTGAAGAAACGCCACTCTATGCTGCCAAGTCACGAATACCTGGATTTCAACATGGTAATGGGACTTGTCCTCATGATAGGGGAATACTCCTCCTGCGCCGAGGTCTTCAGCTTTTTGCTTATAAGACATTTCTGACTGATATGAGTCAAAATCGTAAAAGGTTGCGATTGGCTATGCTGTCTTTTTTCTTCAATATCAGAAACGAATAGGATAAATTTGTGCTAAAACCCCCAAATGTGAGTAAGTGTTTATCATAACAATCGTGGAGAGGCCACTGAAGAAGAAAGTAAAGGTGCTCCCCTTCCTTCCAAACCTCATTTTCTATGGATGCAATACAGACGTCTGACAATCTCCTGTGGTAGATTTTGCCCATTTCCCTTTACATGCGTTACACCCGTTAGAATAAGGCAAGCTTTACTATTTTAGCAAAATAAATTGTCTCATTCCATTTTCGAGACCTTTTATTCTACAATGATGGAGTGCCAGTTGTTGGTTTGATTGATGGCTCGCCTATAATACACGTTCAAAGGCTTTCTGAAACAGGTTTGTAGGATTATAACTCCCAGTAGAGGGAAACCCTTGACGACCCCCCTTGATGCCACATTTATATACATTTATGGCATCGCCGAAATAAGGCGTGGGAAGCCTCTTCACTATGGCTAAACCATCTTATTTTGGGGCAGTCTGCTTCACTTTGGCATCAGTGCTGGATCGCCTACTGCCTGAATGCCCTTTAAGGAGCCCGTGTAGCATTTTTCGTCGAAACATGCATACACACACACACACACAAATTGGCTTTAATGTTAAATAATCACAAAATTCCGTGAAAGAATAGGCTCACTGTTCTCATAATAGTATTCAATTCCGTCATACACAAAGTCAATGTGACACGTGCTTCGGCTATCAGTGCGTGACAGGAGGGAATTCGAATTGGTTACCGGACACACCATTCTCACCATGAAGGACCTTTCTATGAGTGAACCTGTAGGCTTGAGTTGGGCATCTCGCGTATAATCTTTTCAATGAAACGATACTTTCATTGTTTGCCCATGACATACTTGTGAGACCCTATTCCTGAAGGCGACTAAAAATGAGTGTATAAAAAGGAGGTTGTGAAATGGTAGAAAAAGCCTCCATTCCTGAATAATGAAAAGGCGGTAATAAGTAATCAGACAAGGTAGCAATGCTATCTCTACTGCTCTCTCTTCGTCTCTGTGCTAATTAGTGGTCTTCTGTTGAATAATTAATAATGTATACTCTGATCTCACGTAGCACCACCCTAATCAAGCACAATAAAGTTGTTGTTATTAATTATTACAACTGCCTGATGAATATAACTTACTTTGTATGCTCTTTCTCTCTCTCTCATTGCCTCACCCTTTTGCGGCTTCATTTTTATTCATCTATTTGGATCTCCCAAAGGGCGGTCTATAGACTCAGTTGACCTCCTGCTTAGTTTGCTCGTATCTGGATTAAGAGTCGATCTTATCATTATTCTTACGACATTTGGGCGATTCGGTTAGAATACCAACGGCCTCTGATTCGAAGGGGATAGTTGACCGCTGCCGCCTCCTGAAGGCAGCGAAACCCATCCAAAGTTCATCGCTGCTGGTTGGAATAATTAATTTACCCTCAAATTAGTAGCCTGGCCGTATTTTCAACTGTTGAGATACAACACACGTAAAGCGAATAAGACCAAAATTCTAGTTATTGAAATCAAGTTGAAGCTATGCACTGTCGAAATTAGGATACGGAAATGACATGCCTTGTGTTTGCTTGCATGATTTGTAATGTACACTCTCGTGACCGTTGACCTTGACAACCTATTTGCATATCAAAAAAGAAACAAAGATCGGTAAATTGGTTGCTGGTGTAGACCGATGTAACCCGTGTCAATAAATGAAGCGGGTGTGGAAACGTCCTCCCATTGTCAAAAATTGAACAGGAGTTCCCTGCATCACTGGAATTTTTACTTTTCCACTCAAGCGAGGCAATATTTTGAGGAAGTCTCAAAATCTCCTGATGGAAGTTATTGAAATTCCCCCTCTGCCTTCTTCTTCTGCTTCACCCACCTATTACACTTGCTTTCCACAAGGTAACGTCGTTCCTCCAAACGATTCAACAATACGTCCCTCTTTTGAATTATGGCAGGGAAGCAACTTGGTTTGCTTTCTTTCCATATTAAACCGGCATCCTGCAGCTCTTTTTTTCGCTTACAGTTGGATTTCCTACAAGTGAACGTTATTTTTGTTGCGGAGCGAAAAGTTCGAATTTTCTAGCATGCAATTATGGTGAGGGGAAGGGGACTCTCGTTCATTTCCTGTTTTCTTCCTATCCAGCTAGTTTTCAGTTAGACTAATGGAAACTTACCGTCTTCTAGTCATAAGGTGACCTTTCTTCTTCCCCTCTCTCTTGGCTAGCACTTGGGATAAGTTTCATCCATCCCTCATGTCTCTAAGATGTTGCAGAGAAGTCATTTATATGATAGGAATGGGACCCCTCTTCCATGTAATTTATGCATATGTCTGAGATCCCCTCAGCTGCGTGGATGCTGGCGTTTCCCTATTTTAGGAAAGAGGGAAAGGGAAAGTGGGCAAAAATTTTGTGGCTCAAAATACTGTAATTTTTCACATAATGTATGCCTACATTTGTTAAATTTTTTACAGGGGGAGGTAGGATAGGCAGTACGGTGATTCCCCATCCCCGGTAGCCCTTTGGTTACTTATTAATGTTATGAGATCTATGAGCCACTTTGTTAGAGTGAACAGAAGATTTGTGGCGCTGGATATATGATGGCAATGAGCGGAGTGTCAGAGCGGTAATATTTGCTGTTAAAAAGGATTTTTCTTTCAACAAACCAACGGAAAGGGACCAAAACAGTCAAAGCGATCAAGTCGCCAATTACCTATTATCAATCAGGGATCTTATTCTGACGAAACTCCTTATTCTCGTACATATCTTCCCACTTTTACCGATTAGCTCAACTTAGCGGAGTTGCACTGCTTGAGAGCTTCACATTCGCCTAAAGAGGAATTTTTATTTATTGGAAGACCACGATTACTGAGACGTGGCAAACATGAATTCTGTTGCAGAAATACCGCTTTTACAAGACGTTCATCCGTATACTAGGTCGGAGGTGATAAAAGTGGTAACCAGGACCTGTGTGTTATGAAGATATGGTAAATGCGTGAGTTATTAGACATCTAGCCGCAATCTAACCATGGTAACAGGTCGACTGGCTGGCTAAATGTAGCGGACTAATGGAATGCGTGAAGTGGGAAAACCCATTTTAATAAAACATTGACAGTAATACTAACAAGATAACACAAAGGCAAGCTTCCACTCCGTTTTATAGCCAAAATACCCAAACATTGAATTTGTAATTGATCCAAAGTACTGTATGAATTAGCGATACCTTCCATTTTCGATGGACATGGTGAACCTCGTGTATCTCAGTGGTATCTGTCAATCACACTAGTGGTGACTTGTTTGGGTGGCATAAATATTTGATCCTCGGTCTAGAAGCTTAAGAGTAACGCAGCCATCATTTCAAGGTAAGACCCTCCTTGTTCCATTCAAATATGCCACGAATTCAGTTTTTTTTGTGTGGGAGCGATAGGAAGATGGTCAGCCCAACAACAGTGTCTGCAGCTTCGTACCATTTTCAGGGGATTTAGAAGAACTTCTAGACTAGAAACACGGATAACAGGTACAGTAAATGTGGAAATGGAGTCGCATTGCAGGAAGAGGGTTTGTGTGATTTAATGCACAGAAGAATAAACAAGTCCCTCCATGTGTGTATGTGTGGCAACAGCACCGTCGCGGGAAAGCCAACGGAGTTCGGTGAGTTCGCATCGTCTGGACCACTCGTTGGACCTGGTCAACCTGGGCAACCGTTTATGGACTGCCAGTGATCACTACCGCTACCGTCACGATGGGACTGCGTCGCGTAAGGCAATTTCCTCCACGCATGTCTTCCTTCTCGTCCCGACCCAATCTTTTTCCCTCTCCCCCTCCTGCGCACCTCCTCCTTGTCTTGTGCCAAGTCTGGTCTTATCTTATTGTTGCCTATTGGTTTGGGCTCCTGACTAATTACACCGCTTTGATGTAGAATGGCTTGACGCGAGGACTGATTAATATCTATCTCAATCGGCACGTCTCCCCCATACTTTGCAGATTCACCAGGAAGTTTCCGCCGTGCTATAAGGTGTAAGTGGCTTTGAGATCGCGGCGTTCTATGGAATGGCTCGAGAAGTGCTCATCCCAGACGTCCACCTCGTGCATGGAGTCCGATCAGCTACTCACTAATCAGTAGTAACTAATCTACTATGAATTATTGTGTGTGCGTGTTATTCACCGCTCGAGTGGTCTCGTCTGGCGCACCCTACCGTGCTTGTGCAACACTGATCGACTGTTGAATGTCCACTTTGGTGTTGTTGTCATTGTATTTAGGCAACTCCACAGGCCTTAGACCAGGCTACACCGCCGGCCAGCTCTCACTATCATCAACAAAGACCTCCAGTATCGCTGGCTCCCATTGCTTCTCTTCTCCTCGTCTCGATGTCTCGCAAGCCAACGGTCACTCAACTAGGAAGATTAGTAAAGGTGACTGCTCTTACAATAACCCTACTGCACTACGTGGTACATACTCATGTAAAAGAACGCTTTTTGCTCCACTGACACAGATGCCCCAATTCAGTCTCAGACATCAATTAGTAGAAATGGACATCGTGTAAGTGACGAAGTCTCAAATCTCAGCCAGGATTTCGATACAAGCTTGCTGGGCTCTGCCCCCAGCTACCCCAGCGTGGTTTACCCCACGCCCTATACCATGTCAAAGAAGCTCGAGGAAAGCCCTGCAAAGGTGAGTTGAAATTTATCTGTTTTTTTATTCAGACCTCCACTGGAGTCTGGATCAGTTTGACAGATAGGATGTATTGTTTCAGGAGATACCATACAAGGACCTCGTGGCGAGTTTAGGCCGACCCCCAAAAGGCATCGATCGTACTAGACTTGAGGTAGGTGTTTTAGTCTGAAATAAGAATTATGAATTTCCCTTAATGGAACAAAAACTAGAAGGCTAATCTACGCTTCTGAGCAGACTATGGGATTCCCTTATTCTGCAACTGTTTATTCAGAGAACACTCCTTCAGTCACTTGGGCACAGTCAAGGCATGATTTGGCCTTTTTAAAGCCTTTCTAGACCTATGTGATCATAAAATGGAGACGATACACTAGTATTCGCAACGGTACCCTCTATCGGTACTAATTGCAGCGCTCAAACTACGTCTACGAATGTTATGAGCTACACGAATTGGAGGTGGATTGACTATCGATGTACAGAAGGGCTGAAACTAGTAGTGATAAAGTGATGTGAACAGAGCCCGCGCAATCGTTCGTGTAGGAAAGAAGCCTCCAAAGAACCAATGCGATTGCAGCTGTGGTGCAGCATTGGTTCCTGCTGGTAATGCTTTTGTTTCAGATGTATCTTTCGGACTTGGAATTCGAGAAGGTATTCCAGCTTTCGCGAGTAGCATTCTACCGACTGCCTGAATGGAAGCGCAATGACCTCAAGCGTCGAGTTGACCTGTTTTGAAAGCTCTCGCCGCTGACACACACACACACGCATGCGCTCCTGCTCCTTTCGTTACTGGGCCATTCCGCTGTCGCTCTCTCCCTCCGCTTTCACCGATCAGCCCTGTTTGTTGTCTTCGTTCCACTCTTTCGCACGAGGGCATTTCGGAAAATCGTTGCCACCGGCGCCGTCGTCCTTCTCCTCCAGGATGGAGGATCGAGAACCTCTCATGTTGAGGCGATCAATCCCCACCTTCCCTCCCTGCAACTACCCACGCCACAACAGCTACGCGTTTTAGTGACCTCACACATGGAATCCGTGCAGTTGTGGAGGTCGTTTGCGTGAGCGCAATTAAGCACTTTACACCGGCGTTTTCTCCTTTTCCATTTTCTCCCATGTGTTGATCACAAGTGTTTTCACTCTCCATCCCTTTCTGCCTGCCCTGGTTCTTTCTCCTTATATACATACGCCATTCTAGCGAGGCAATACAAGATGAAACCATGAGGTCAATCGGCAATATTACTTTGAGTGGCTATAGAGGTGATGAAAATGACAAGGTGCCTTCACATCCAATACCGTCAAGCCAACTCGAAGGCATGGTTAATAGAGGAATGCAGAAACGCAAAACGCACAATCGCTGTCGCCCGACTAGGCTATTTAGGACAACAAGGATTCGATGCTACCAAACAGGTGTTGAAAATGGCAAGCGATGACTACCTGAGTATCATTTTATGAGAGTGCGTGCCCACCCAAACACACAAACGCAGCATGCGCGTTTACTTTTACAAGATAGGGAAATCACAGGAGGTGGAACTGTTATTGTTTCTTTTTACCATGCTTTTTGGCCTTTGCTTGAACGGTCCCAGAGTTTGCGGCATTTTTAGTGAGGCCTTGTTGTATAAGCAGTTGATTGGCGGCATTGTTGATGTGCTTAAACCGGTCGGGTCCAATGTGTATCCCTCCATACCACCTTGAAACCTGATAGTGGGGCAAAAACATGGCATCTCGATGACATCAGTTCAGAATCTGTCAACCGCAGATCAGATTAGTTTAAGCGAACCAACAACAAAAAACGTTTCCTATTTTGTAGAAACACATAAGTGCTTACTATGAAACTCCCAATTTCAGGTGAAAAATTCCAAGTTAGCCTTCCCGTTTAAAAAATTAGCCAACAAGTTATTGAAGTAAGCCGAAAAAAATCCGATGCAAAAGGGCAACATTGATGACTTGGGTTGCCATAATCGGAATTGGCGATTGCTTTCAAAGCTGGAACTGGCCCTGGATCAGGATGAGTAAATGACCTGTCCAGATATTTGAGAGATCACAATGCAGCAGACTAAATCACCGCTAATGCCAAAACCAACGAATGCGTTGGATACTCAACGGAAAAACACGTTGGGACAGTTTATGCAAAATGACGAATGAGCAAAAAGTGGATGAGGACAAGCGGACAGGTGATTACCATGACAACAACCCCCTCCCTTGCTGACATACTAATGAGGTGAAGTAGTCGTCCGCCGGCCTGAGCCTCGCCATCGTCGTCGTAGTCAGCGACGAGGGAGGTCTTAAGGGCATCAGGTTTCAGTTTGGCCTGCAGATACCATGCAGTGATGTTGTGCGAGGCTGCAGCTACCTTTCGGTCCTCCAGAATGGTGCTGATAAAGGCCGAGACCTCCGCAAGCGAAGCGACTTCACAACAATGCGCCTACAGTTGTTCACACAATTATCTTTGGGAAGATTAAATAGAACTGCATTAACAAGCATGAAGTATCTTATATTCTCCTCCCGTGAAAAACCCAACAACTTCCTTTGTGGTCAAGGTTATCTTGGAAGTGTGCTATTGATGGACACATATGTGCCACTTGGAGACATGGGAAGTGCAGTAAGAACAAGAAAGTAGACCGCATGTAGTTGGAAACATCAGAAAGGTAGCTTAGGGTACGGAATAATGGACTTTGGAAGACCTTAACTGAGTTCGAAGGAGTATGACGGTGGCCTGAAGTAAAATGCCTTAAGTGCAGGATCGGACATCTCATGCTGGCAGCATGCGGTGATTTTAACCAATGCTAATGTACACCATCACCTAGTCAAAAGCAGACTTGATTTTCAAATTTTCAACTGTATTTCGAAAACCTCATCCAATCTTCAAATACCATTACTTTTACAGAATAAATTTGGACAAAAACACCCCAAGAATGCAAACAACTTTCCCCAAATTCCTTCACAGTTAATATATCAGTCAGCGAAGGAGACGAAGATACGAGTATCTAGATGATTTATTTACCAACAAACCAAATAGTCCCGTTAGAACCGAACTTCGCCTATTAATAATACAAGAGTTGCCAGGCACAACCTTGCCACACGAACTGTATTTGTCTGATGTAACCATTGACTCCGAAGGGTGGATAAAGCAATTCGTATTATAAGCAAACGGGGGTAGTGTGATGGAATATGGAATAAAGGAAACGTATAGAAACAAAGTGCTTGATTAGGGAAGCTTTAGCATCTGAGAGACGTCAGTTGACATCAAAGGACGCAAGCATGAAGTTAAGCTAGCTGTGATGGAAATTAACGCTTTCGTTGCAAATCGCGCACAAACTTACAGAAGTGTGACAAGCATACTGCAAGACTGCTTGAATAAGTAAAAGAAATGTGTAGATCTGCTAAAGACGGACAGCTAGAGGGGTTTCATACAGCCACATAAATAGCTTTCGTGTGGTTACCCACTGAGCAGTATAGCGCCATGTGAGAATCATAAATAACAGCTTTGCCAGACTCGGCCAAATGGTTGCAAAAGACGAATAAATTCTGCAACCAACTGAGGAAATGATGGCGAGGACGGGTAAGAAAGAGGCTAACTGTATGTCGAAACGCAACGCTACCCAAGAGAAGTTGCAACAAAATTTAAAAACCCAGATCCGCTGTCATCTCTTTACGACAGCTTAGTCTCTTAGTGTTAAATAACTTAATGCATTTACAAGATCGACTTACACCAGTGTGAAAGTAGAACTGGGGACTCGGTGGGACTTGCCTGGAACACACTTTTCCGGTCGGAAATTGTCTCCCCATGATATATTTGTCGACAGACTACTCCTTGTGCAATTGGGAGATGTCTACCGCGCGCAGCTAGATGCTCGCGAACACTTGGTACGGAGTAAACAGGTTTCATAATGGGTATGAATTGACAATCTTCGTTATCAGACATCTCGTGTGGTTCAACGTCCAAGGAAGTGGTCTCGTGAGAGAGTTCCTCAAGAAATGATCTAATCGTTTCAACCATAGAGTAAATCACAGGCGAGCCTATAGAGGCTTTACACAGGTCGTTGAGCGCATTCGACAATTCCAAGCGTTTGTCTCTCTGCAAGTCTGGCGCTGAAATCCTTATCTATTAAATAGAATGACATAAGCTTACTCAAATTTTGGGGCTCTTTCGGTGGGATAGCCTTCCAAAAAGGTAAATCGCAATACCACAGCATGCTTTTCAGTGTCATCTGGGGTTACGGAGATTTTGTAACACCTGTCGTGAATAAAAATGTTCTATTAAATTGAATACCGCTGGTCGGGATCAACAACAGAAAATTCATTGGGATAAATAGACTCCAGAACTTGTAATTCCTCATCTTGTTGTGCGACATCGAACTCACCCTTCCCCGATAGTTGAGTATCCATTTAGGTTAAAACATGACGGTAAGCAGATTTTGTCATTCCTCTTCACAATGATGGTTAAATAAAGAATGAGAAGGATCCCATTAAAACTCGAAATTAATTAATAAAACCCCAGCCGAAAATGTGATTTGTAACGGAGAAGCATGGTACATAGTAATGGATGGTGGGATTTTTTACGAGTATATAACTACGTGATACAAACCTTTTATGCTAAGAAAAATAATGACTTACTCCTTCCGTTTTCAGTTCTAGTGAAGAGATAGAAGTATAAGCCACACTTTCGAGAGTCCTACCAATGTTGGTAATAAGCGATGAGCTCTTAGATTATTGTGATTAAACACATTAAATCAATAAAGTAAGGAATAAAGCAAAATGGAAAAAATCATAAGATTCTAGGACGGTCTTAAAACTGTGCTATATCAATTGAAGTAAATACCGTGAATTCAAGAAACAACTGTGCCATGTAAGTATCACTTCAATTTAGTCGGGCGAGTAATATCATCTTCACCTAGAATCCATCTATTAAAATTTTTGCATTGGTTTATACTTTTTGAACGATAATGCTTTCACCGATGTTTAATTGATCGGCAAATCGGATTAACCACACTGTTCTTTCACTCGATTGGTTGGCTTTTCATTCTTGCCATTTGTCCTTCCGATGTAATCTATGCGCTGTTTGAGGTCCATATCCGATACTTGAGGCTTCTTTTTCAATCATCAAAATGATCACACATGATTCCTTAAATGATAGCGAACATGGCGCTGAGGCGGTAGATGATCGTGAGCCACTTCAACCCGAAGAACATGATCATTCGCAATTATCAGGCAAAAGTATCGGGTATGTCGATTATTTACTCATTATTTTTAGTGCGTTATCTGCCCTTTTCAATTTCCTAAAGGGTAACATTGGGACCGGAATTTTGGCCTTACCGATTGCTTTTAAACGTTCCGGCTTATGCCTCGGTTCCGCGTTTTTGCTTTTCTACGCTTGTCTCTCGACTTACCTTATGCATGTTTTACTTCGTGTATCAGAAGAGGTTATCATAAGGTAACTGAGTGTCTGATACCTTCAAATGAACATCTAGGAACAGTCTTGACCGGAGCAAAATTGATTATACAGAAGCTGTGTTTAATATTGTCAAGTTTGGCCCAGAACGTTTTAGAATTTATAAAGGCAAAGCCAAGTATGTTTCTATATGGTAGGTGATTACTTTAGACACGCAATCAACGTCTTTTTACTTCTTACTCAGATCGGGTTTTGTTGCATCTACATGCTTTTCGTAGCTCAGAATACAAAATACGTAAGTTATTGCGCCGGTGGTAGTTATCATTCATAACAGTTTATAGAGACAGCATGGCCAAGCTTCCATGTAAACCTTTATTTGATCGGATTTATTGTCGCAGTGTTGCTAGTTTTGCTGAATATCAAGGTGACAATGTGGGTGTTTGCTATTCCCTCTGCCATCGCACTGATTGCCACGGCGCTGGGTCTAGTCCTCATCTTCGCCTACATATTTTCCACTGGTCTTGAAGACATAACGTCCCTTCCTACTTTCACATCCTTTAGTGAGATGCTTGTTGCACTGGGCATCTTCATCTTCTCTTTTGAGGGAATTGCTTTGGTAAGAAGTCCATTTAAACGTCGCCGCTTTCCCCGCTGTTCCCAGTGTTTGTGTACATTTTAACAGGTTTTTATGCATCAAAGTTTTTACAAATACCCCTCATTTACTTTGGGTATTTGTTAATCCCTAATTTGGAGGCCCTCTTGATTCACAGAACTCCAACTTCTAACTACATTCTTTCAAGCAATACCCTAGTTTGAGCTGAACATCTGAAAAATTGGTTAAAATTTGGCCATCGATTTTTACAATGGCCTTTTCTTCAATCGAAAATGTAGTTGCCATTGAGAATAAGGTTGGTTTCTGCCACCTTTAGGATACCACCTCCCTTTAAACAAGACCTCAGCGATACTTGCTGTTAGCCGAACCGGCTGCCCTAATTTTTATGCATCTCGAGATAATAAAACAGATTTTATTCTGCAAAAGGATGGTCAACGAGAGGTTGTAGTTTGTTTGGAGCGAATGTTTTTATTTTCCTACTACCACGATCTTAAGGGTTGTTTATTTAAAACTTTTCCTTCCCTTCATTTTGGAAGGGGAGCTATGCGTTTGCGACCCCGTTCGCACAATGTGGTTCTTGTTTGTACTATTTGCTGAAATGATTATCGTCCTAGAATTTTTTTACCATGGCAATAAGCTTAAATTTGAAATCAAGATTGATTCAAGTTAGTCTTCTAGGTCTGTGTAAGCGGCATAGTTTGTGGCGATTGTAGTTTGTTCATGGTGTTTTTCGAAAACCCCCTTTTCCTTCAAATGTTTAGCCTGTGATGTGCGAAAACTGAGGTGCTGCAGTATTTCTTCTATCAGCTTAAACCCATTGGGCACAAATGGTTTACATGCTCACAAAAGTTTTCAGAGCTTAAATTCAATCGTAGGTAGCCAGTTTTACTAGTAGCCTTCCAGCTTAAATGGTGATAGTTACTACAGAATTCAAGCTGAATGAATCACTAGACTTGTTTAGCAGTGGTAGCGAGAATTACCCATTGTTTACCATTAGGTATCGCATAAAAGATGAGGTAATTTATTCCGTTCTGGGCTATGTTGTTACACCTTACACTTCATTAAAGCCTAAATGGCTGAGGCAGCAAACACTACGGCTGCATAGTCATGTAAACAACTGGTCGGATGAACTGACGATCTTAGCATCAAGGCCGCGAATCAGTACGAAAATTTAAGTTTACCTTACTAGTTAGATTTGTGCCTTTATTCAGATCGCATCATGAAGTGCCGGAGTCCCCTTTAGAAAATGGTCTGAAATAGGGCTCGAGGTCTGGCTTTATGGGGAAGATTTTGCATGAATACTGCTAGTTATTCCGAGGCTCTTATGCCCTAAAGAAAAAGTGCCTACTGAGGTTATGGACGACTTATTTAATCTTCATTGAAAAGAGGCGGGCTAGTTGCTTGATTTCGTGCAAATGGTATGAGCAAGTAATGTGAGCAGTTTCACTTGGGGCTTTTATGTAACACGTTATTTGCCCACGGCTGGCAAGATTTTCCGCGCTAGGTGGTCAAGAACTGATGCTCACTTTATCCACCGGGGTTTTGCTCCAGCAATTTTCTTACAGGTTTTAGTAGAGATGTGTGAAATAATGGCCAAATTCCAAAGATCGGGTACAGTTTGCCCATGGAGACGTAAAAGTGGTATTGCGAATGGACTTTTGACTTGTTTCCGTTATTTTGTGGTTAAGTAATTAAATGTAGTGTCAATACCCCTACTTGAATTCCATTTTATCGCAGCAACTCCGTCATGGAGGGCAAAGTTAATGGGTTTTTCTCTGCTAAATCGTAAACTGAATTTTGCACATTGTCTGTGAAATTGCTGTGGCAGATGGCACATGTAGCCTACCTGAACCCATATCGTAACACCTAAGACTTGATTAGTACTGTTTATTTTTATAAGCCTCGAGCTCCCCTTTTTTCAGTGGCTTCGGTCTTCACCTTACTGCCCAAAGGATCCTCAATTTCGATTTCCAGAACAGTTGCTTAAAACGAGTTTCATTTAAAACTAGGAGACTCTTAGGCTGAAGGGGATGCTTGTTTCACTGACAGTAACCGTTTGTAGTGGCTGCCTGGGCGGAGTTGAGCCAATCCAAAATTAGGGGGGTTTTAATTGTCCATTTTCCATGGGATTCACATGTGGAATTTCTGTGTGAGATAGGCAGTCAACAATACTGGTGAAGAGCGAAAAGTGATGCGCGGAATAGCGCCAAAATCCGAAGAAATTCGAAGTTTTCTCCTCAATCCTTCTTTGCGAAAACATCTGGTTGAATGCTAGACTAAGTTGGAAGGGAGGCGTTAGAATACGGTTCTGATAAATATTTCCTTCACCTCAGTGGTGTTTCGATACAAGAATTTTAAAAATAGTTGTAGTTTTATATGTTGGTTTCTGAAAATTTGAAAGTTCCTTAGTACAGTGCTGTGAGGAAAAAGTGGGGAATGATTAATCATTTTAAACCCGAAATGCTAATTTAAGAAAGCCTAAGACTACTCAAATATGCACGTGCTTTTTTGTAAACTCCTACAACTAGATTTGCTATGGCTTTCAAAATTGTCATAAGAATTTTTCTGTAGATATTGCTGGCGGTGGATAGCTGTCGATAGACCCTCTCCGTCGCCTGCGATAGAAAGTGAAGATGAGTCCTAACCAATGTTTATTTTGGTTGTTTGAAAGAGACCCATCCTCAAACAATGTCCCAAGCCAGAGTGTCGGGAGCGTCTGACTTTTCACCGTCCCTGCTTGGTTCCAACTTGGAACCTATTTCCTCCAGCTATCGACGCCATCCGCTTCTATTTTACTTTCAGAGACCTAACTGTTTATGAATCAACTTAAATAAGAAATCTAACTTGTAGACTCTGCCCATCCAGAACCGGATGCACGAACCGAAGCGCTTTGTGATGCCGTTCGGGGTACTCAACACCACCATGGTGATCAACACTTGCCTCTGTCTCACCATTGGTTTCTTTGGCTACCTTCGTTTCGGTGAAGCCATTCTTGGGAGCATAACCTACAATATTCCTAATTCACCTCCGTGTGTAGGCCGTTTTGCTCTTCTGTGTATCCGCCTTCATTGAATAACCATCCGTTTGTTTACCCTCTGCAGTATTTATGCCGCGGTGAAGCCTCTTTTCATCTGCGCTATCTTCCTATCCTACGTGCTGCAGTTCTATGTTCCCGCAACCATCTTTGGCCGATTATTGCTTAAATGGCGGTGGCATCGTGAAGCCTCACCTCGTCGACAATCCATCTGCCGCAAAATCATGCGGGTGTTTCTAATACTATTCACTTGTGCGTTTCTACTTAATTTCAATTAAGTAGGGCTTCCCCATTTCACTGCGCTTACGCATCGATAGCTATTCTGTTAGATAGACCACATGTAAGCCTATTTAGCAGTTAATTCATTTCTAAGGATGTGTACATGCCCTCTGAACTCATACTATAAAGGCTTATTGTAGCTGCATGGAGTCGTTATTCGGAGCTATCTTCACTATGCAGAAACTGAGATACGTGTAGTCAGGACGAGTCAAAGCGACTTAAGTAGCGATTTCGTTGTAAATCGCCGCACTCTTGGTCATTCGTAGCTGATGCTTTCCTTCATTGGGGTTTATGCGTGACTATCATGCAGCAGGAATAGGACTGTTGTTCACCTTGGTGGGGTTTGTTTGCTGCTGTTGCCGCCGATGTTGTGCCCGTGCTATTCTTCAAATGCCTATATTGTGGACAGACGGAGGTCGGAGATTGATAGCAACACTCCATTAAAATTGTTAAAGAATGGCATATTGCATATTTTCCATCTCATTATGAAGGTGAATCTCCGCATTGGCTGTCATAACGTTAGTTGTAGTGCCCTAGATTAGGATTGATGGACTCGGATCTAAGCAGTAGTTCGATTAACTAACTTTTCAGCTTTGTTCTCTGTTTCAAACAACAATGGAGAGGCGCCGATCCCTGGGATTTCGTTCATTTACCAACTTTGCGACTAAGTCAACCCCTGCATTCTCCAAATATGCTGGTCTGGCCCGATAGTTACCTTGAGATTTCCGCAAACCTGATTGAGGCCATAGCATCGTAGATCGTAGATCTGCTGCGCCCAGGCTAATATTTTTCCACTCATCGTCTTAATCGTAACTAAGACGTTTGGAATATTTAATGATGGTTTTTTGAGAAATATCCTTCACAAGTCTGTTTGTTAAGAAGTCCCACATCGGTTGCACCACGTTTAGGTATAGAGCTGGGGTAGCGGTTTGGCGCCAAGGTTTCCTTTAGTATCTCTCTCAGGGCCTTTGTTTATCTATTATGCCTGCAGTTTCGATGAGAGTATTGTTTACGTGCACTCACATCAAGTACTTTGGAACTTCTCAAAGCTTAAAAACTATTAAAATTCATCTTTGATGTGTCTGGTTTTCATGCTCACGGAATATCATATGGTCAAACTTAGGTCTATTCAGTAGACGACATCAGTTTGGAAATACTCATTTCTTGATCTGCGTGTTGTAGACGCGGTGGCAATGCTGGTGCCTCACTTGGACCTTATGGTATCACTGCTGGGCGCAGTCTCGAGTTCTGCATTGGCACTGCTGGTGCCACCAGCACTGGAACTGCTTCACCGCTGGCCAGAGCGTCAGCAGATTCCACGTTTCTACCTCACAGTGGTAACCAAAAACGCTCTGATCCTTGCCGTGGGTGTCTCCTCAGCTGTCTGCGGTACCGTTGCGACTTCCATCGAGATCATCAACACATTTTGGAACGTCAAAGAAATGTGATTCAATCAGCTTCATTTTTCCAATTGGCGACCTGAATTACTCACTCACTCATTTGATATTATTATTTAATCGCCTTTCTAATTGTTTACATTAATCATCAATTTTTGTTATTATTATTAGCGTAATGCTCAAATCATCCTCGATGCCAAATATACAGGAATCGAAGTCTTGAAACCTTTCCCAGGTCCTGTTAAGCGCATAGTAGAGCAGTTTGTCAGCTCTCGGATGGTGTGGTGGTTGTGTTTACTGGATAATTTATCACTGTGGTGAAAGCATCGCGGTCAAATGTTTTCTTTGCTTTCTTGTCAAATCCGCGCAACCCATGGAAACAATTCCTAGGCTAGCGAACTTATCTAGCCTGGCTCGGAAACACAGGCTGGAGGATGCTTCACTGATTCACTGCGTTACGTGGCTGTCTTGCGTGCGATGACGTGGGATATCTCAAATTCGGCGCTAATCTTGTTGCCTAGGTAAAGTAGAGTAGGGCTATTGTCACGAGTGTTTTCATCTCATTTGTAATATACGTCAACTAAGTAATCTGTGAGGGTTATGTAGGACGTGCCAGTCTGGAAGGCAGCTTATTACAAACGGAGAAGCTCTGGAGTACTGCCAGCATAGGAGGCTGGGTCATGGGTCCCTTCTCCTCGTCAAGCGAAATTCAACTTTGACGACAGCCTTGAAGAGATTCATCTGTTGCATTGTATTAACAGTTGATGGTGTTTAATGTTGTTATCTACTATCATCCATAATGAAGGAAAGTTGCGTTAAAAACGTTAGGCAGTAGCCTATTGGGGCGGATCTATTACTTTTTTCTTACCTGATGTTAGTCTTTTATCTCTTTGTATTTGTTGTGTAGGCACTGAAGCAGAAGGGCATCCAAGCTGCTAGGTCCCGGGCCATCTTCATGGATCACTTGCTTTGCAATTACACGAGTGAGCTACTTTGCATAATGGCTGAGTGTTTTCTTTGCCAGTCGGTGGGCTTGATCCGGGCAAACTGAAGTTCTCTCAAATTCAGAGAGGGCATTCAATGTGTCTAGTGCTTCCAAATTGTTGTCACCTTAATTGTGAATACACTTTGTTATAGGGACTGAAAGGGTGACTCATTGTCCAAAGGATCATCGTTTAAGTGCAGCATCGTTTGTCTCACCAAGTCTACACATTGTACTTGACTTAGGCTCTATGAGGATAGGGTAGGTGCCTCTGGTAAAGTAAGTTTCTTGTCTCAACACTCGCTTGAATTGAGTTTGTTTGAAAAAAAGCTGTTCGCAAGGTGAGTTAGTGCAATCATTTGACTCGAGAGGTATGATAACGCTGATGCGCATCAGTAAGCACCTCAACTAGTGTGTGGTCTGCTCCAATCACCAAAGTCAAAGGTGCGGCACCATTTGTGGTTATGCAAATCCTCGTTAAGAAGGCAATGCACCGCCTTGCATCCCATCTCCATAATCTGATGGTACGTGTGATCCGCGCTGGTATAATGGAACTTCTGGAGTTCATATGGCGTGGCTTTGTGCTTGCCTGGCGTTCAATTGGCCCTAAGAAAAAAGACAAACTCTCGTTCTGTCGGAATACGTTCTGCGCACTAATTGAACCACAAATGCCAAAAAACCCCTGATATAATGCGAAAATGTGGTGAAATTTTGGGTGTGTGCTAGAATATCCACCAGTGGGCTGAGATCCAGTGTGATAGCACCCACACACGCACAGGAACTTTGAGCGCTTAAGAGCCTCCGGACCATTCTATTTGTCCTCCGTCCCCTCTCTACGACGATAATGCATACCTGGAAGAGCATTTTTTGCTTTCTTTTTCAGGAAAGCCTTAGATCGCTATATGAATTTAGTAGCTGTTTCACTCATCCATTTTCTAATCTTGACGCTCATAATTCAAAACTTACAAATATAGGACTGTAATACATAAAAAGTTTTTCTCCCTCAAAACTAGTTATAAACGTTAGCTGTTATTATTAAGGCTTGATGTAATGCCCTGTACGGACGCTATTTATTCCACACTCCTCTTGGAGACCACGAACACGTCCTCGCCAGCAAACGGCGATAGCTAGCCGATGGACCGCGCGGAACTTGCGAACTAAATCAGCGCACACGGTCCATCCGACTTTGTGGTTTTCATTTTTGAAATGCATTTTTTGAGAAATGTAGAGTTCATTTTTCTCAATTTTTAATAACAGCTCCTTTAAACATAAACAGAAAGACAGGACGCCATCTCCTGACCCCCACGCCCATGACATACTTTGAGCTGGCATGATGAAAGATGGCAGTGTCTTCACATTGGTGGAGCCAAAACATCAGGGGGACGACGGGATGCCAAGAGGGACCTTGCTGCATAAAGTAAAATGCTGCAAATCTCTTGGTAGGCTTTAATCCTCTCTATGGACCGATAAAAATAGGCAGGAATACTCATTACAGTCAAATCCGAAAAGGTATTGACGAGGAGAGCAAGGGAAGACTGTTATATTCTACCATGGCAATTCTCGATTCATTGCAGATGTATATTTCGAATTGACTAGAGGCATCAAAGGGGTACCTCAGCTCTAATTAGCAGTATTACCTGCTGTAAAGGTGGTTGGAGCTCCTGCCTCTGCAAAGCAATCCGCACTGGAGAATCATTAATTTGAGAGAGGTCATGTCTCGCAGTGGGCCTATTCTGTATACAAATCACACAATCATTCCTCAGACCACTGAAAAAGACTTTTTCCTTCAATGGATAAACTTAACTATCGCTTCAGCCACCACTAGCCACTCTGAGGGCCTCTCTCTGTCGGCCTCTCCAGCTTCAGCTGACTGCAGCAAAAATCTTTCTCTGGCTAATTCTGGGTGTGACTTCAGTTAAAGTAATCATGAGTGATATTTGAGTTTGTTTCCAGCCCTAGATACAGGGCTCACAGGTCCCTGAATCTCAATGAGGCTCAGTATTTGCATATTGAAGGATTGAAAGGAAATAGGCACGAAGAGAGCATCACAAAGCCCCCAATAATCACCTCAATTGTGAAGAATGACGCATTTGTTCATTAAACCAGTTGCTTCGTCATTAACTTGTTAACATTTTTACTTAACTGTGTTAAACCTTGCGTGAGAATTTGATAAATCGCTCTACATTCAGCAAGAGTTTCATCGCCTCCGACACCAAGCAGGGGATCATGCTATGGCATCACTTGACCTACACACGAAATGCCACCTTGGCCCAGAAGAAGCGGTATTTTTTCCCAATTAGAGGAGGCAGCAGGAGTGACACAAAGCCAGCGAAAAGTGGCGCCACGTGATGTTAGCTTTGGCGAGGCCTCACAACACACATCACGCCACATTGCCTTCTCACAGATCGAAGGCACCTTGGAATGCCCCAAATCAACTCGAAACGGTGATTAGTTCTGGCAAGGGGAATAAAGCCACCCAAATCTATAGTCGCTACAAAGAGGTCATAAAGCAGTCAAAAGGTAAATGTGTCAGGCAAGGTAATTGTGATGCACGAATGCATGAAGGTACCTGAAGAATGCGATTGCTGAAAATTGCATGGATAATTCATCCCAAAATCTAGCGCCTGTGAAGCCCAATGAGGCCTTTGGTGTAGGATATGGAGACTTAACCACGAGTTGATAGTAACAGTCGACTTTAACCTATTCCTTGTAGTCAACTTGTTAACATGAAGTCAAGATGAAAGATTAATTGCCTACAAATTTGCCAGTTGAACGTGAGCCTACGCTTGGCAATCCAAAAGAGCACCCTGACATGCCGATGGAGAGATGAAGGTTAGTGTCATCTACCAAAAGTAGAGTGTCGAATATGGGTGATTTCATTTTTTCCGATCAGCTCATTTATCACAAGCGCCCAAAGCTGTAGGAAATTTCGCATTGCATCGAATTAATGTTCTCTAAGCCTTGGGGTAGTAGATACTGTCTTTCGGTTGGTAGTTTGGAGGGGTCAGGAGGTCAATGCAGCACTGAGCAAAAAAAGCGGTCGCTAGCCTATTTCAAGAAGCAGAATAGAAGTTTGCAACATTTTTATAACAATGGAAGGTTAACTCGAGTAGCAAAATGGTACTTTTGAACAGGGCAACTGAAGGAGAAGCTTAAATTTACTAAGAAAATAATGAAATGCGAACCACGAACGACTGCAACTTGAGACCCCACTTTTGTGTCCTCACTGGATAGGACGGCCTCGGAGTGTTACATCAGTGGCAGCAGAAAGGAAAGCTCTCCTAATCCCTACAGCTGAATGATAAATCGTAGCAGATGGAAGAAGGGCGGGTACTGCGGATGGGATAATCTGTTATGGCGCCTAACAGCGAGATTGATGATCGGATCCACCCTCGGCAATCAGCCCAGTTCCATAGTCTGCAGAGATGCTTTTGACAACCAAAGCGACACTTGCAGTAGCCGCAAACCATCAGGGAGTTCTTTACGGAACTGTCTACGGCACCTTCGCGGAGAAGTCAATGGATGAAACCCAGACAGGTACGGCTGGACAGTGCTGAAGCTTGGACAACGCGGCAGCACGGAATTGACACGGAACCTTATCCTCGGTGAACGATGTTGAGCTCTACCGTTTGTTCTTTGACTCCGCCTTCGAGCCATTATCCTCACGACTGGTGGTGGACGCATGAATGATGGTCTGCACATTTTCACAGTGCAAAATTCCAGAAACAGTAGATATACCAGGAGGGATCAGCGATAGTGCAGTCAGATGCCTTCTCAGTTGCACGCAAACTTGATAACCGTCATTCTTGGCTCCTGGATGCGAATCCTTACCACGTCAATGCACATTGTAATGGTCGACACGGGAGGCTGACTAAGGGGAGCCCCAGGGAGGACGCTCAGGAGAGGAGGGGGAGGGGGCCGTAAAACACTCGTCATTTTGGCTTCGCAAGCACTTAGGGGTCTGACTCTGTACTTCAGCTAGGCGGATTGGCCTCTGGGTCATTCCAGGACACTACGCCTTCTTTCGTTTTAAGGAAGTCTTGAGATGCCAGATGAATGCTTTCTAAGACTCTGCTCAACAGAAGACAACAACAAGGTGTTAGCAAAATTTTTCAGAGAGGATTCCTATTGTTGCCGAACATAAATAAGTGGCAGTGGTGCAAAGTAAGACCGATTGCTTTATCATTAGTTAGGCGAGGGAATATGGCTTCACTTCGAGTCACTTTCCACTCTGAGCCACGTATGCATGTCTCTTTTGCTGAGGCAAATCATCTCTACAAAGCAGTGCAAAGCTAAAGCATGATCGACAATATTCTTGCCGTATTTTGACACGAGTCAGCTTGTAAAACCCAACCCTTATCAGAAGAATAGATCTACCACAAGTAAGATCACGTTCTTTTTGAAATAATGAGTGACGGCCTGTCTTTTTATTCACAGATGTGCCTGGAGCATCACGTGAGATACGCTCAAGCCAAACCAACAATTGGGCAGGAAGTAGCAATAGACAGAAATGTTCAGGTGCTATTGTTGAGAAGAAAGAGGTAGGGTCGGAATATGTGGATACCTGCCTGCACTCACAGAAGACTTCAGCATGGCACAACACGGTAGCTGATTGGCAAGACAGTTGAGGCTCCATAGGCGACTGCGCATCTGCTAATGACCCCCTCACCGCAGTTATTCAATCAACCAGGCACCATGGAATTTGTTTTTTTCTCTGGTCATCTCAAAGGTCACAGTCTGACTTATTCGCAGACGTTTCTTTTTGGGACCCAGGATGGATGGGTTTCACTTGAAGCCACCGGCCTGACGATACATCAAGTGAAACGTGTTGCGATTTTTTTGCTTTTATCTGAGGATTTCTAGTGAGAACAAGTGAAAAGCAGACTTTGCGCTACTAGAGGGGCAAATTTTGATTGAAGAATGTGAAAAATGCACGATCCACATCAGTCATATCACAAACTTTTCAGCATAAAACCTAATTCCATGCAGATACGAACGCTAGCGCATGCTAAACCTTTTTGAACTTCAACTTTGACGTTCCCATAAAAATGCGAGCGAAGTCACTAATTTCAACCGAATTTCGAGGAGTATTAACAAGAAGCAAGTGAAGATCTAACGTTGCAAAGTCCGAGTCACGAAGTGCCAACAGCGTTCCACACCCTCGTGCATTCGAAAGTGGATTCCTTCACAGCATTAACACTTAAAAGTAAATGAAACGGAAGTCTGCATATTCTCTGTTCACTTTTTATTATTCCCTGTGAAACTTAAGGTGAGGGACTTTTGCACCAATAATTGACCCCAGAGTAGAAATTACTGTAGCATAAACGTGATAGTTCACTGAGAGCCCTGGCGGAGGAGGCTTCGACATCATAATTTATCCGATATAAAATCGCTGACGCCTTCTCCACCAGGACCTCCTCGTTGTAAACAAATTCAAGTGTTCTCTCCTTCCAACAAAACGCCTCTTCCCACTATTATACTCGATGCCATTGCCGCTCAAAAACTAGAAGTATAAAAGCTTTCCGCTAGTTTAAACCAAGTAAGCCCAAAAGTAGGTGCGATTCGGAGAAATCGCTTATCTGATAACCTAACAAAGAGGGCAACGCATATGTGTGATGCTCTTAACGGATACCCCAAACACGAAGCTAAAATTACTAAGCAATACTACTCTCGTAATGTAGGCGAAAAAACAGCAAAAAATAATGCTTAGACAGTTTGGCAGCTTAGAAATTATTTCCATAACTTTAATTCTCAATCGTCTCATCGATTCACAACTGTTGAGTCAAGAGAAACAGTAACGACGGCCTAATGCCTTGATTCTTAGATGTCTCATAGCCACAAACAGCGCCTTCCTGTGAGAATGTCCGTTTGCAGAATTGTGATACACTTACTCTGCTGCTGGTGTCAGCATAATCTGGCAATGGATGAATAATGAAATGACTGATGATGGGAGGCTTCCCGGTGCAATGATCAGCCTTGTCAATAAGGCCAAAAGTACATGCACTGTCGGAAAGTCTCCTCAATGGTGAGCGCCGAACTCAAAACTATGAAAGCAATAAGATTTGGCACGGTCAGTTATTCTCACAAAGACTGAATTCGAATTAACAGATTGGTTTACTCGCCGTGCGAAGCAACAATAAGTTAGATAGAAAAAAGGAACTTGTTAAAAAGATATCCAGTCGACCCAAACAGTGGTGAACCTTTCATCAAAGTCGATTTCGAAGGACGGCTTAAAAGAAAAAATTTCTACACTATTTTCAGCGACAACAGAACTCAGACTTGTCATGCAAGTGCTTAAATGCAGAAAATGATGAGTCCCTAGAGTTTCAACAAATCAGTCACGCATTAGCTGCGCAGCACAAAGCAAGGATCATAACAATGGCCCGATGAGAGACTATTCTAATAAAAAATAAGATTCCATAACGAAAAACAAGAACGTCCGCACAAATGATATTTGCAAGTCGATGACAGGAGTATAGATGACGTTGAATACCCATACGCATTATTAAAAAGGACTTACCCGTAGCAAGAGACAGGGGAAACGGGGCAATCGCGCAAATGAGGCAACAGCTTTGTACTTAAGCAAATCGAAATAAGCAAATTTGTACATAAAATAAATGACCACTTCAGAATGAGAAAGGGAGCATCACAAAGCTAATGCGCGCTTGGTCGGATAAGGAGGAATGAAAAGGTGGGATGAAAGGGCATTTTCCAGAAGTGTACATTGGACGGGGAGAAATAGTGGACAAGGGGACAAAGGGTGAGGGAGAAGTAGTATACGGTTCATCTGTAATGAAATTATCACTGCTGGTTAGTATTTAGGCAATTTGAGAAAGAGAAGAGGGTCAAGAGCTCAAAGCGGCGAACACAGCCCAAATAACATCCACCGGGGTGCCCGTGGAACCGTACTCGTTGTAATTGAGATCCAGAAGTGTTCTTACATGTTTCGCAGCTGTATTGTAGTCCTGGTTTGAAAGTGTTAAGAAAGCATTTTCTAGAACATCTGCACGTTGGGACACAATAATTAGTGAAAGAACTCGTCTGTCCATCCGCTGAATGTCGCTGGTCCAATTAGAGAGAAGAGCGTCATTTATTCGTTGCATTATGAGTTGTTTGGCAGGCGTATTGATGAGAGGATGGGTTGTCATGTCGAAGAGAATAAAATTCTGCTTCTCAGTAGAGCATACTCCCTTTTCTACAAGATTTTTCGCTATCCGTTCCCGCACGTTTCGCATTTGTAAGGTAATTTTAAAGGGATTCCAAGTGTCACCTAGGTCAGATAAGAGAAGGAAAGGACATACCGCTTAGATAATCGATCCATGACTTTACGTCAGCGGGATTGTTGCTACTGATTGTTCGCAGTGCTTCATCCAAAAGCATATCACCCGTGGGGACATTTTTGACAACAATAATGTTTCTGTTTAAAATTAATCGACGCGCAGATGGAGGCTCAAGAGTAATGCGACCTCGGAGAGCTAATTCTATAAGGAAACAGCCACGGAGACCAAGACTAATGTTATCACTCCAAAATGATGTGTATCCCTCACGGTCTTTAAGGCCAAGAAGTAAAACCTCTTCCATGAGGGTGAATCGTGTTTGTTTAGAATCGTCATCCTTTTGCTTGTCATCTTGTAAGGCTGAGTTGACATCTGAACTTGACGACCTATCGCGCTTGGTATTGCGACGAAAAACAACGGTCTCTCCCGCCCCTGCCATCTAGGTAGCTATTATCCACACGGAATTACTTGATGCCAATTGGCTCTGCCTATTAGCGCATCATCAGCAACTTTTCAACCAGTCTAACTTGACTGCCCCGTTTTATTGAGCTTATTTCTTTTTCGTAGAAGCAAAAAAACTGCTGCACATAAGCGAATAGTAAATGCACTAACACAAACCCAAAGTAACTATCCTCCGCACAACTTATATACTCCGTATTACAACAATGGGGGGAACATCTTGTTTTAAACTGGGACATAAACACAAAGTTTTTGCCATGGGGGACAAAATATTCAAGGACTTAATATGCTTTGCGCTATTATATAACCTTGTTGACGCTGCGTACAAGCACGGCGTCACTTGAAATTTCCAAAATCATACGCTAGGCAGTGCAGTCTCTGCGCCATGACAGTGCCTTTATAGCCAACCTGCGCAGCAGTGAAATGCAGCCTACTATAGTATCTTAACTTCTCACAATTTTATGAAAGCCTTGGGAGTCGAAATACTCAGTGGCAAGTTTTATTCAAAAGCATTTTATTCTATCCATAAAATCTTGCAATGCAAGCTTTCGCAACATTCAGTCTTTATTAAAATGATAACAAACTACGATCGCAAAATGAAGGGCGATTAATAAACGCAGAATGTTTGAGAGTGTACTAACTTAATCTAAGGGCCATGGAAAATGAAGAATTTCCCGTTGTCCCATACTATTCCCAAAAAGGCCCAAATTTCAGGCTAGGAATGGGTTAAAGTGCATCAACAAGTTAACTTTGCACGCAAGAAAATTAAGTAGCTAGCGCAGAAGGTGAAGGTGAAGGTCTCTTAAGCGGATATCTCTCCCTGTCCAGCTGGGATCTGCCTTTGAGCCATACCAGCTGCCTCTATCCCCCTTTTATTTAAAAATATGTGTTTTCTACATTAAAGCCATGCCTTTCTTTGCCTTTAGAGAAATCCTGGAATTTTGCATTAGCTACTTGTTTAACTCTTCGATTTTGTTTTGTTGGTATTGGGGTCCCACCTTTGTTTCTCCATTGGGATTTATGGGCTTTAGGTTGAGTTTATAGCATTCAGATATTGTCTACGTCAACGGTAAATATTCTATAAAGCCAATAGATTTATTGCAGCTAAAATGATCTTAGAGGGATCCAAGTATCTTGGATAACAACTTTGAGGTTTTCCAGAATATTGGTCACATTAGGAGGGGTGTTTCGCAATGTTACAGGCCGAGGAAATTGCCTGAAAGAAGTGTGCTGCCATGCATTAAACGTATATTCGACTTAACTGTATTTAGCGGTGCGAGCATCTGGGTTTTCGCAGGTTTTACTTCCCCTCGTGGACAGTTCTTGGCCAGTGCCTGCGGCCTTTCAGCCCTTCTCTGCTTGATTAAATTATGCCCTACCATGCTTTTAATTACTTTTACATAGGCTCAAAACGCTAAGATTTTGACACAAATTCAATGTTTCGAGGGCAGAATTGAAATGTTCTTGGTGAAATTGCAATAGGTACTTTAAATAACTGCTAAATGCACCGCAATTACCGCAGGGCTGTTCTGCTGAATATGGTGAATTCGTAGCTAGTGTGATTTTGTTTGTTCGTAAGTCACACTTAAAAGTTTTCCATCAATATTACTTAAAGTGCGCTTTTCTGTTCAATTAATAGACTGCCTGTCGCACATATTTTACTGGTTGTCTGGAAGGCGGCCCTTACAAATGTCAGGTGTTTAAACGTTTGGATCTTCTAATGCGTCTGGTATGTTGTTTTCATGCCAATTGCATGGTTCTAGTGTGTACTTAGGTGAAGCAAACATTCGGCCTTGTTAGATAATCTGCCATTTTACTCACTGATGACATTGTTGTCTGCTGTGTTATGCAGTTTTAGTATCACAGTTCCTTTATTGTGTATCAGTATGTCACTCAACCTAATTTAATGACGGCGTACTACTTAACACATTAAGTCACTTCCAATTAACTAAGGTAATTTAATTTCAGACGTTTTATGTCGTCGCTTTCATTTTAACCCAGGGATCGGCATTGTTAACCATATGATTTCTTTTAAGGACGTTGGGTTTTCTATTTTCACATTCACTATCCTGTCCTTCGTCAACTGTGACGACTTCTCTCCGGTTTATCTGTCCTATGGCTCAAGCAAACGTCTCATCCTCACGAGCTTCGCTCCCAGTGTTGTGTGTTTGCAAAGACCGCCCTGGTTCGATTGGATTGTCAGTGCATTCCAGCGCCACACTATCAAAATAGATGCCACTTCACCGGAAGTCTACCCATTTTACGCTTTTACCGGTGTCACCGAACCTGATCTCCGATCCCGTTCGCCTTGGCTTCACGATTTCCCCTCCCCCTCTCTTTTATCATCCTTCCTCCCATCCTCCCTTGCCTCCGGTCCCGGATACTTTGAGCTGCATAAAGATACCTCCGTCGAGCTTTTCGGTTTCGACCCACACTGTGTTGCATTTATTTCTCAACCCGGGAAAACGCGTTACAACCACCAAGCTGGCATTGATGTTGAATTCGAAGCGTGCACTGATTGGTTCCGTGTCTCTCGTCTTTTCTGCGGCTTTGCTCTGTACCTCATTGCACCCGCTCTCTCTAACAATCTGATCTTCTACTATTTCACTGGCATGAGCTTATCAATCATTGGAAGTGTTTTGATTATCCTCCTCATTGCCATGCGACTGCTTCCGAAACGCACAACCATCCTATTTCAAGGCGCCTTACTAATTGGCGGGGGAGCATTCAGCTTTTTCGTTGTTTACTTAGACTATCTCCGCTCGCTTCTGTTGGGCTTTGTAATGAACAACGCCGGCTGGGTGCTCTGTTATGTTCTGGGAACGGCTTTAGTCTCTGTAGCCATTCTCTACTGGTTTGGCCTTCCAGAACGACTTATGCAAAGCTTCCCACGAACTCAAATCCTTGCGCAACTGCTAATTCGTATTGCTGCTGTTCTCCTCATAGCCTCTGCACCGCATCTGCCGTCGGAGTTACTGATACTCACAGATATTATTAATCTAATGGCACACCATGCCAAAGTGCGGCTCAATATTGATCCCTCCCTACTGTTGGCAGCGTCGCCGTTGGCGATTCGTGCTGCGTTTGTTGGTGTAGCTTTGGCTATTGTTTCGTACGTCTTTTCTGTGCTTACAAAAGACAGGAGAAGGCCACGAGTGGATCCTTCGTGGGAGAACTGTTACCTCTTAGCTCCCCCATGCGCTTCTTCATCGCCTTGTAATAGGCAAAATATGAAGCCGGTATGGCATCCACCAGGAAGCAGCTTTCATGCCACCCCCTCGACATCCACCTATGGGGGTTATGTCTACCGTGCGGATGAGGGCAATGAATATGCAGCTAGATGCACAGAGACCTACTGGGATGGTAACGGGTATGTATTTTCACCCGTCCCTCGTGTAAGGTCCAATAGGTCGACACCAAGACGGCAGACGGCTTCGTCAAGGTCACTGAAAAGCAGGAGTAAGGTTGGATGGGTAGTGATGCAGGACGCTGTTTTAACTGATGATGATGCGGAAGAAGACTATTGAGATAAAATTGCGTTCTATTCTCATAAAATTGTTTTCGTAATAGTTTTCCTGTGTTGTTGCTTGTCCTTTTTGTTACTCTGCACGTTTAAGGTTACTTAAGCAATGTAAGTACCAGTTTTAACCTCCCGGGCCAAACGGCGATGAGGCTCGACTGTGTTTCCGATTGTTTTAACTGATCTCTTCAGCTCAGATCAGCCTGCAGAATTCGATTTGATCTAAGAAAGTGATAGGCTTTTTTCGTAAATTGGATCCAAAGTATACATACGACGCACTTGGGTGTTGGAAATCACTCCATAATTCCTTTGGAGATTAGGACGTCCAAATTTCTCCCATATACAGGAATCAGGAGTTTTTTTATGAATTTTCGAGAACACCTGTAAACGCGGTATGGTCCATATTCCGGTGACATGGAGTCCACCAGTATCACTTAGACTTATGACTTTACAGCCCTCCTGTATGCTTACCATAAACTGGCTTTCCGACATATTGACAAGCATCAAAGCATATGCCTTCCGGAATCTACCGCGTCAGGATGAGTAGCGTTAAAGAACTATACGGAGTTGTTCCTGCATTCGTATTCACTTGTTTGCTCGTTTCTCGCATGATTTAGTAGCAGCAGCGAGTTGGGACTATGCATGGGTCTGGGCTTTTGGTCTCCACTTCTTTGCCCCCCTCCCCGCTTCAACGATTATTTTAGCATTAAGATTAATGCGATTTCTCTGGACTGATTTGGGTTGTGTCTTTTTAACAGCAGAACTTGGTGCGTACGTGCTCGCATCCGAAAGCACTTTTTTGCTTCAATACATTTATTCACTCACTCCGTCAGTAGTGTTTTTTCACTCTCTCCCTCGAAGCTCATATTCCCGGCGCGCTTCGTTTCCTCCTCTTGCCCGCTTTTTTTCTCTTCACTATCTTAATTAATCAAATGATAACCGATGTGAATTGCACTTGAAATCGTGTTCACGTAATTTTATGATTTACCGCACTAAATGTAACCGCTGCAGGAGCGCCCTTATTTCCACATTCTATTCAAGCGAAAATGCAAGTTTGCGGCACTTCTAGAACAGTAAAAGATATTGGAAGAATTGTACACAGACTTCAAAATACAAAGTCCTGTGTTCTTCACCAAGTTTGGGTTCCTCAATGTAATAGGCTTTGAATAGGGTGGAGGTGAAAGGTTCTTCTGGTTTTTTTACGATTTCTGCTGATGTCGTGATTGGGTACCATTATAAAGGGCAATGGCTTGGAAGTAGCTGAGGGTCCGTGGGCGACCGAACGGGTCTGTCTACCTAATTATGTAACTAAAACAAATGGTGTTCTACTACACGACTCCCCTGTGTTGAGTATCATTCTTGGTGTCCCCTTGGTCACGTTTCTCCAACGGTCATTGCAAGTCTCACTAAACCGTAATCCATAAGATTGGTATAGTGAATTCGGTAAGCACGTTCCTTATTGCACTGCATGTCGGAGTTTTGGCACATTCATCTCGTGTTTATCTCCTGTGAAGGAATATCCTCTCGTCATATGCTGTAATCGTCATTCTGCTTAGTCGTCGCAGCATTTTGAGCAGTGCCTTAGGAACGACTTTAGTCGGTTAAATTCCAATCTTACTCCATTGCTGGCCATTATGCGGAACTTGAGATTGAGGTGATTGCTGAATCGTGACACCTACTTTTTCACCCACAAATATTTCCAATGCATCTTTCTTTTTCTTGTAATTTTGGACATGGCGCTCATTGTGAACATCCAGAATCCCGGACCACTAATGCACGATTTGTTCCCGACTACATGAGGAGCTTGATTGGCTTTTAACTCTGCGTGCATTTCTTATTTTGGCTCTTCAAGACGACCGCCACTAGCTGACAGTTTACAGGCTTTATTTCCACAGGAGAGTGGTGTTGACCAAGCTTGGTGTTGGATAGGTCAAACGGTTGATTGGTTTTTGAAACAAAATTTTGTAAGCAGATCTGCTGTCGATATAATCTACCATTTGTTGAGGCCTTTTTTGCCACTTAAATTAATATCCTGTCAGGCTAATATGCTGGTGGTCTGGATGAAAAGTCGAGTTTTTTTCTTGCCCCTTGCTAGGTTAACCTTATCAGCAGGGTTAATCTGACCCAATATTCTTTCCCAAGTCGACTTAAGGAATTTGAGGTTCAAATGGCGCATGAGGCGTGACATTGTCAGTGGCAGGTTTTTTCCATGCCAGCTCATTACTCTTACCGCGGTCGTACTTTCCTCTCATGCTTGTGATGCCTTCTATCAGGGTGTAGATCTTCTAGCTATAATAGCTGTCAGACACATAATTGTCATTCCGTAGCAGTAATGTTTGCCGTCATCTGGGCTGGTAAAGTTGGTTTCCATGAGGAAGTAAGCCGCTCAACAGCACTTTTAAATGGAAAAAGGCGGAATTGCAAGAAAACGATGAAAAATTGTTAAGAGCTTCTGTTTTGCTATCCCACTTTGCACGCTTTGAAAGGGGAACTTGAATTCCACTATACTTTTGCCAAGGTTCCCCTGAACGCCTTAAAACGTCTCCATCCGGAACCATGAATCGGTAGGAAGGATTTCAGAAGCTTCCCTTATTTGCACAACTGTTTTGGTCATAATTTCAGTAAGTAATTTAAACGGGAATCAGACGGATTTTTGGTTTGTCAAAACTCTTTCACTAATTGGTATTAAATTTCACTTTGCCCGATTACACGCCAAAATTGTAAAAGCGAAGTTTTTTGCCCTAGTGGCTTAAGAATTTGATCAATCAGCAATCCCTTTTTTAATACTTTGGCATCGCTTACCAAATAAGTGTTTAGCTTTTCGACTTTTTCGCAATGAAGCCGAGACTGCACTCAACTTTAGCAAAACTGTTGAACCCGGTTACTCCAAGCCAACTGCTGCTCACTAAGGAAAAGTCTCAATCGTCCTCAGAGGGGGAAGATCTTGGTCTGCCTTGCTCTAACTTTAACCACTCCAGTTACGACATGGTTTGGCAAAACTGGTATCCATGAGGTGATAAGGGAACGGTGTCACGCATGTGTGACGCTGGTAGCAAGTCTCCTCTTGGTAAATGAATGTAAATTTTATCTCAGAAATGAGTTGACAGTTCTCGCGTCGAATTATCTACCTAAGTCACTTGTTTGTCAATTAAAAGGGTCATCATGGGAGTTGGGAAAGGCATGCATTTTTCTAAAATTATGTGTAACAGGCCAGATCGTCGCTTCGCTGAATAGGTTTTATGGTTCGAAATACCATGTGGATGCACGCATTTAGCCCTTGAATTAAATCACCCTTCCCTCCGCTGCGGCTCGATTCACTGACCAGGTAAGTATGAGTGGGGCAGAAAGTAGCAAGGAGGTTGACCACGCAAATTGAAAGTTACCAAGCTCTTAATCTCCGTGACGGCTGGAGATGATAAAGGAACTGTCGCCTGTCAAAACGCATTGTTACCCAAAGCTGCTTTTCAATAGGTAGTCGACACTTTCTAAAATACTTTGGAACAAGTCGGCAGGATTGGACAGGTCTTTTTCTCAAAGGCAACTTGTGATCGAGTTTGATTCATATTCTCTTCATCGACAGAGCAGCTTGTGGTTTTTGTGTTGTAGGTGGCAATAGCTCAATCTGCTTAGTTGTTTGTCAAAATCGACCCTTTACAAAAAGCAGTCCAGTGGCAAAATTCAGGTCGAGGTAAAGGGCGACTTGTTCTTGGCTAAACGTGAACATTTTCACTGCCCCAGCATTAGACGGTCTCGGCTATACAAGTGCACACGGAACTGTATCACTTGTTTTAAACAGGTTTCACCCGCAGATGGGTCGACAAGACTATTGACTAGGGAGAACGTTTGCGGTTATAGCTGCACTGCCTAGCACGGGGCAGAGACTTCCATAAGCACCTCATTTCCTTCTGTCTCCGATGAAAACCAGAAACGTTGGGAGGCAATGCAACTGTTTCGTTTGACGCAGAGTGGAAAATCAGGCCGGAGGCAGCGTCGAAGTTAAAGCTGTATTCGTGGCTTACCTGCCGCAGCTGGAGAAACCCCAAATTGTAGTCCATCTCCGCCTACTGATCGTTGTTGATAAATGTATTTCAGCTTTTTTCAGTGGTCCCTAGACGGCCGGCACTCTTTATCATTACAATCTATCAGTTATAATGGAACTCTGTGGCCTCAAAGCAGCCTCCTGGTCCCACCTTTTAATTGGTACATTAGGTACTCCAGCTAGAGGATCATTCCCTACCTCCGGTTAAGTCTTAACATAGTAGAAGAAAGAAAGCAAGGTGCTTAAACAGCGTCACCTTTCAAAATGAAAAAATAGATGAAATTTTAGTAAAAAAACTGAGAGTTCCTTTTCCATGTCCAAACATCACAGAAATGGATGTTATTGGTGCAAAAATGGATATATTAGTCATATTTTGCATAAACTAAGAAAGGGTATTCCTGTAAACGCATCGGATGGAAAGAAACTGCGTCATTTGTATGTCTGACATTTTTGGCGTTTTCCTCCTGCTTGTATCCACTCTACTGCTTTGATGGAGGCCTCCAGACTTATCGCCACCTTTCGTCCTCCCTCCTCCCCTTCTCCCACCTCTAGCTCACATTCCTATTCATCACTTTGAAGACTTTGCAGGATGGTATTTATTCTCCTGGTAAAAAAAGGTTATTGGCATGGTGGCTAGACTGCTTTTCGCCTTTTTAGGTCAACCATTTCCCATTCCTTCTCTAACACCCTAAATACGTGTTCACGAATATCGCCAGAGAGGAAAGGCACGTTCACATTTTTGATTTGATTAAAATATCATCATCATAGCAACAGCATTAGTTTGGATGGTAAAGCAGGTACTTTGCTTCCTCATCAGTTCTAGGGGCATTAGACTGTTCCACTGTTCTACATCCGAGTGGCCTCTCGCAGGAGGGACTAGAGGCCATGAAGAGCGTCTATATTACGCTCTCCGACATTCCCATGGTGACTGTAACTTCCATAGCTACAGAGTCGCAGAGTCCACTACAGCCTCATAGAGGATTATTAGTGCCTGCCACTTCCATGGGTGGGTAGTTCTCTCTCAAACGTCCTAGTTATACTTGGTCCAAAGAGTTAAAGTCTCCAGTGACGGGTGTTATGGGTGATACAATCACTTCTTGACTATGATAGGCGGTGTAAGGAGGGAAAGGCTGCCAAAAAATGCGAAATTAGCCCTAGCTCTGCCTATCCGTTATTAATTCTCGGCTGTTTATAAAAGGAGTTGAGCGGAGGCAAGGTATGGCTGCCACGGCTTATTTACTCAGGACATTACTGGGCACACAGCCGGGCCCAATACCATCTAATCTCTACTGCAGAGGTCTTGATTCCTTTTAGGCCCTAGCCTCTTGGTTGCTTTCTGATGGGTAGAAATATCAGAAGGTCCAGTTTCAGCACTTACCACTCTTCAAATCTCTATACCCTATAGCTACTTGCATAGCCTTTCCTTAATCTCTACTCCTTTTCTTGAGTTTTGGAAGTGGAAGTGTTCGTCTCTGGCAGTTACTTGGATGAGCGTATTTGCTGACTGTATGAGCGTCATTTATTCGACTACTCACATTCAGCTTTACTCTGGCCGCCCCAACTGTTTTTCCTCACACTTTCGTGATATCTTTCAAATTACTCTATCTGTCACAGCGGTAGGAACATTGTCAAGCTTTGCAATCCGTTTATAGAGGCAGCTTTGCTTTGCTAGTGAGCCCTCAGACGCAGACACACTTTTTTAGACAGTTTTTGTGTAGACAGCCATCCTCACTACCTGGTGGCAAGCCTCGTGCTAGACTTGACCGACTGAAAAGTCGCATGACGTGCTCAGGTACAAACAAATGTTATTCCTCTCTCTGTCTTTGCTATTTTTCTGCAAAAAAAATTATTAAAGTAGAGAAACACATTCAATGCAGGCCATTCCACGTACCTGTCCTGATCCCTTTTGACCCTGGTCTCTTATTATAGGATAGTTTTTACTTTGTACACTTACATCGGCTGAAATCTCTTTTCACTATAGACAGCTTGGGTCTGGCGTTCTTACGGAAGGCAGAAGCTTGTAACTCCTAAGGAGGTTCGGCAAAGGAAGGAGGATCTTTGGTGATGGGTAAATAGGAGTAAATTGCATGGATTTTTTTACCTCAAAGAAATACATCTTGTAGGCATTGAAAAAGACTTAGGTTCCTTTACCAGATTTCCGCCTTTCTGGTTAGTCATTTGTAATTCTTCTCTCAAAAGAAATTGTGACTCTGATTGTATGTGACTTTTCCTGTCAACACGCATCATAACAGCCCTGAGTGTGTGCACCAATTGTGTGCTAGCCTGGATCCCTTTGTGGTGGCCAAAGTTCCACATTTCTGTCCATTCACTCTCTCTTAAGACACTGGGGACGAGGAGTACTACTCCAAATGACGAGTGAAAAGCCGCATGAGTTTGCAGAAACCTAGTGAAAGCGTTTGGCGTAAAATTTTACACCAGAGGTTTCATCCAGAATGAGGGCTGTGTGGCAGGCTATTGTCCGTGTAGCTGTCACATAAGAAAATAAAAAGTCGAATCAACCCGAACTTCCCCTGTGTAACCAAAACATTGCAACACTATGAATATCAAATCAAGTGGTAAAAAAGTATTTCACCAGATCAGTCAGTCTCCATTAAAAAATTGATATGAAAACGGATTTCCACATGCCATTCAGTCGGGGGGTATTTACTATTATTGCTCACAGGGCGCCTAGACGCGAGAATAACTTGTCATCCTGTAGTTCTTGAAAGTTTGTTTAAGTTAATTAGCACGGCTCGTGATTGCCTGACTACAGTCACTGCCACGCCAAATTATGGTGGGTTCGTGTGTGAGACCTTCACACCGACCGATTTATCACCGTCGGTAGTACCGTCTCTCTGCTCCCATCTCTTGCTTTTCCACGCGCTCATTCACTGGAAGCAGTTGAGGCATCATGAACGCCTCTATAGATGAGGGTCAAAAACGAATTCTGATCTTACCTGTTATTAGTTTTGGGAGATAGCTGAATGGGTAGTAAAAAGGCTAGGAACAGTAGAAAAAGTGGGGGGGAAGGAGAGGTGGTAGAGCTCACAAATTCGCCCCCCACGCGATGAGCAGGCAGGAGTGTGAGCAGAGAGGTTTAAGGAAGATATTTCCACGTGGTATCAGCAAACCCAAATGGAGCGGATACAAGGCAACAGGATTTCCACAATAATTGAGGGTACTAAACCTTGCTGGTTGACTAACTCACCCTGAATTGCTCATTACGAAGTTATTCCATGCATAGGTGTAAAGAATTTGGTATAATCTGATGGTTTAAAACTTCCATAAGACCGAAGTGATTAGCGTTTCCTGAGTTTCTGGAAATTATCACTTTTTGCAAAAAATATGTTGGTGACTGTAAGGTGTTGAAAGATTTTCTAATCGGTCTGAGACTTACCTCTAAAACGCTGTTTCAAGTGGGAAGAGTCAAGAGAGTGCTCGGAATATTTGTAAATATGGACACTGGGCACATGGAATGGGTTAAAGTGAACCGTGTAGTTGCTCCATACTTATGCTAGACAATAAAGTGAGTTGCTTTTGACGGCTATAGAACTGTGGTGGCACCTGGAATGAATTAAGAAAGCACAAAATTTATGCTCTGGATCGTCAAAGGCTTATTTTATTTCCCCCCAGAGTAAAACTGAAGTAATAAATTTTTTAGCAACGAAAAACGACCGGATATGATTGATTGCTACCAGATTTTGACTAGTGAAAGATCTACCTGGCATACAGTTGAAATATGCCAGTTACTAGACGCAGTGGAAGTTTTTTTTGCCAAGTAGGGCGCAAGTTATCAATTTGAGTAAAATGAGTCCAAACAGGTTGTTTGCTCCCTCAATTCTCATGACGTTGGATTGAGTTGACGGCGGTTAGCGTTTAATATTCTTGGAGTCGGGAACTGGTGCACTAGTGTAACAAATCCCCGTAAAACTTTATAGCTTATCCTTTTGGGCAATTCCCTCCGCTTCGGGAAAACTTTCTGCATCTGCTACTTTAAAACGCATAAAGTCATGAGGTCGAAGGGCATACCCAGCCAAAGTGAACTATTCACTACACACCTTTGACAGAGCGACTCCACGTAGTATACAGAATTCGTCTGCCCCCTATAACGTGTACCATTGCTAAGCGGCTGGAAGGTCACGTGCCTGCGTTCAATTTGAACACTTAAACAAAAAAGGGGTTGTCCAATGAGGAAGAAGTGAGTTTACTCACAATGGATGTTTGAAGAAGCGTAAAATGTAAAGCCTTGTTCTTGTCACATTTTTTATATCGAACACTTACTGACCAGAGAAAGATAACAACAGCAAAATAATCCGAATTATAATGCTCTTTACAAGCGCTGGAACTGCATCGTGAAGAGGTATTTGCAATCACTTATCCAAAGCTGCTTTGATTACATTTTCCCATTTAGTAAAAAACATTTGGGAAAACTTCCATGCCTTTGTCTGTTCTGTTAATGCCCCGTTTGACATCGTTACTTTTACGCGAACACCCACGACGAATGCTCCTTGTATTAAGCGCGGTGGGTAAGGTGGTAATAATTCAACGAAATACTTATGTGTCTCTGACTAGTTTAGATTGCTATCTGGCTCGAAAAAAAAACTAGTTAAATCAATCGTATTTCCCTTATATTATTAAATGTCGGTGATTACCATTGGAAGAAGACGTTACTGTGCATAGAAAGGTCACCATTGAAAGGCCGATAATGTTATTTTTTATTATTAAAGTTTGATGCTAGGACTTACGACTGGAATGCAATGCCTTCTCCTTGATTCGTCATTCTATTGCACCTTAATGACGCCATCTAATGGCTAAATCACGCTACTTTTTCGCTGCTCAGTAGGTGTTTGTCCGACCGTATGAATTGGTAGCCAAGATGGAGAGTTGGTGGATTCAGCAAATATAATCCTTACTTACTGATAAATATGATAGGCCACTTTGGGGCAAAGAATTAATGAGCATAACTTGGCGTTGACATTTGCATTAAATGACTAAAATTTGCTTCAAAAAGATTTATTTTGTGCAGATTCACAAAGAGTCTTCTTTCACATGTATCAAAGCGTTACAACTGCATTTATTTTTACCATAAAAATATGACATTTTTTAGGCACAAAATATTAAAAACTGCATTAAACTGGGTGCATTTAGCTAGAGAAGGGGAGTTCGAAACCAGTTGCTGTTTCCTGGACTCTGGTCGTCTGACTTTGCCTTTAAAGCCATAAAGATAGATGTACCGTTATTGCAACAAGAAGTAGCCCCTTGCTTTTACCATGTGGGGAGACTAGTTATTTGAATGCCAAAGTAAAGTAACAAGAGCCCGTTCGCCGAAGTTGTGTTTCTTACGGTTTCAATGAAACACCTTCCACCTTGTCTTCTTGCTTTGACTCATCTTTCCACCGCCTTTCCTTTAAGCGTTGGATTTTTATGGTTTTTTGAATTCTCCTTATTTACCCATGCCTTTTAAACTACTGTTTGGAGGGTATGCACAATGAATACGGGAAGACCATCGCCAGTACTCATGGTATCGTAGCCACGATTAAAGACCAAATTTATTGTATTTCATTACCCTTTATTGCCCTATACTTATTGCGTAATAAAACGCTTGACGGTAGAGAAAATTGCTCACTCCATCAAAGGTCTTAACGACTGTTTATTTGGTTATGGCCAAACATTAAGGGGAAGAATATGTCAAATGCTCCAGCAGACGCTGAGGTTGGCGGACTCGCATTAGATGTGCTACCCTCCCCTGCCGCGGCACTGAATTTACTAAAGTAGGTTTAGACAGATATTAGGACTTTCCAGTGCCTTCGAAAGGAAACGAAAACCCGTTTTCTTCCATTTTAATTGCCATCATGCCAAACAGGCGCGTATGTGTGCGTGTGTTAGTTTTTTGCGACGCAAAAAACGCCTTCCTGTTCGCCTCTGTCCAGTTACTCTGCCTCAACAACAAAACGGTCTTCTCTTTGTGTAGAAGAGTTTTACTGTTGAATAAATTAGACTTTGGCTATACTTTTTCAGCCAAAGTAAACAAGGGGAAGATTTTTCAGGCACACAAGCCAAGCAAAAATGATCTCATCATTTGTTTCAACCTCTCTTTAAGGTCTTTGGAAGCTTAGCTTACTTAGGCGGCTTTTTAATGACTCAAAATGACTAGCGTCCATGGAATTAGCATGCAGTGCTGGAGTTTTATTTAGGCTGGGAACTACTTTCCATTTTGACGAAGCAGACGACTTTAATCTCTTGCTTCGAACAACATCTGTTTTGTGCTTTGACAGAACATTTTGTCACTATTTGGCGGTTAATGATTTCAACTTAACCATGGAAACCCGATCTAGTACTTTGACAAGATATTTTCAGGAGTGAAGAGTGGAAATTTAGTTCAAGGTGACGATGGTACTATACATGAGTGGATTGAATAGCTCAGTGTGTGAGCATTTTGCATAATATCATGGCATAGGTTTTTATAGAATCTCAATGCATAAGCTGGTTCTCTCACTTCCGACCTTGCAAATTTCTATTACAATTAAAGGGCCGTACCAATGCTGGACATCGGGACGCGCACTCACACAAACACAGCAACTGGCTTCATTTTGATCACCAAATAACAGAATGCTGTGCCGAGATCCAACGTCGGGCCACTGCACGAAGAGTATAAGGTATTTTTTACTTCTTTGACGTGAATGTGAACGGTCATGGTTCCCTCTTATCACAGCAGGTCGCAGCCCAAGCGGTCCTTCTCGTCCAATCACATACGCTTGTCTTGGCCTCGCTCTCTCTTTCGCCCACCCAAGGTGAATACACACACGCACACACACTCACAGGGAAGGCGGACACAACGCCTGAGTGAATACAGCTCAACGTGAGACCTTTTTCCCTTTCTCTCCACCTCCATCTCTGTCTCTCGCTTTCGTTTATGGCAATGCGTGTGTGCGCACGTATGTCTCTCTCTCTCTGTGTGTGTGTGTATGTGCGTTAGCAAAATTGACTGTTTAACTTCTCCTCTGTCCGTCCGTCCATCCGTTAGTTCTTACCACTGATTGGATGCTTTCTCGCGAGGGCGTGCGCGTGTCCCTTCGACTTGGAGATGTCCCCAAGTGCTAACGCACACACCCACGGGCAAGCACGCGTCGTTCGTCCCCAGTTCAAAACATTTTTGCACGAATGGTCGAAGCGCCAACTTTTTTCCACCAACATAGGCCTGAATAAAAGCGGTGGTTTTTTTCCGAGTCAGCGCACTGGACGTTAACGATCGGTTGGTATGATAGCATAATCTTCGAAATATAGACGAATAAGCCTTTTCATTGCATTCTGAATTCAATTGTACTCGTAACGTTTTCAAATAGACCCTTGATTTGGTCCATAATCCGTTTTTCTTTGGATTTTTTGGTTGTCTATGGCACCACAACAACGTCATTTACATCAAAGTTTGAGTTGTAGACCTGTTTTCGTAGCAATTTGTTAGTTTAAGCGAACCTGTTATTAGTAAGAGGTGTGAAGTTGAGGGTAATTTAGCTGAACACTACAAGGGCAAGGTTTTTTGGTTCGTGAGAATGTCTATTCAAATTTTCGGATTTCTTACGAGTTAATTTTTTACTACTAAATTGTTCATATCAGTAGCATTTCCCATTGTCCTGTGGTTTGGCGAGTTTAGAGCGTCTCATGCGAATGGAGCATAAAAATGAAATGACAATTCGTCGTTTGCATTATAACACAACAATTTCGACCGATTTACAAGTAAATAACAGAATGGAGCGCCGAAAAATTCTCAGTGCATTCATAAGCACGGTGTCTTGTCTCATCCGCCCAGTAGTCAAGCTATAAAGACTAAAGCCTGTTTTTCACCTCTAACATTGCATTAACTTGCACGCTAACGCGCCTGTTTTTTTCATGAGTTGTGTCAGACTTGTGCAAGTGAATTTCGCATGCAAAAACAAATTAGGCAGGTAGATAAACATTAAATTATTTCCTAAAAAAATAATCTTAATAGCGTATACGCCCACCAATAAATGCCGCTCCAGAAATAATAACAACATAAAAGGTCGAAGATACGAATTTTGTTTTGCTTTAGCAAGGAAGTTGGGGAAGGGAAGGATGTGCTACAAAATTAATAATTTTCTTGAGCATACCATAGGTTGACAGGGCAATTTTACCTTTTTTTGAAGTCTTAATCGATCAATAGAGACCTTTCTAAAGACTAAATAAGACACAATACCCGGTGAGATGTTTTTTGGAGGCCTACCAACTTAGTCTTGAGGCCATTCTGCCAGGCCAAGTCCTTAAGAGTTTGATGGGTGAGTACAGGATTTTGGATTGAAAATACTCAACAGTTTTCATTTTTTGCATGTCGATTTAGACATACAAGTCCATTTTCGAGATTCATGAGCTACTGATTTCCAGAACTCAGTAGTATTCGAGCTCTAAATAGAATCTTACGAAGTATCACAAGACAAATTTCATTTTGAGAAGCTTTTAGTCCTTCTCGACTTAAGTTACTAGTTAATTTATCCAACTTGGACTACTAACCCAGGCGGACTATTGAAGCATTGACGGCCACGCCGCCTCCAGAGTGCTAATGTGAATAATGGGTCGACCTGGGGTGAATCCAATCCTTTTCATAATGACAACATTCTCTTTTAAGGTGAAGTTCACTCTTGGCCTGCTGGTAAAATGCTACTGGAAATGGATCATAGGTGAGAGGAAGCCGAGGGATGTTTAAATAAGCAATTTGTCTGCATCCATCCTAATATCTCGATCCCGAGATTAATCGGAGGATTAAGAAACGCGGCTTTTTCGTAAAGTCTATTAATCAACATCGTGACAATCGGAGAGAAAGGGGGAGAGGGAGAGGGAGGGAGAAATTGTTACTTTTTGCTGTTTGTTTCCGACTGACGGCGGCACACCTGTCGTTGTTATTTTTAGCAGATTCTCAAATTTCCTTCTTTTACTCTGGAAAAGTAAACATCCATCCTGCCTCGAGAAAATTTCGCCTCCTTTTTTTGCATTTTCCTAGAAAATGTGAACGATTTCCGAAAATGATTTATTTCTCCATTCAGTCCAACGCCTGTCGGGAATGGCCAATCCGCCTTCTGAATGGTTAAATAATCGCTCCGAGTTATCACGCCTTGACCAAAGGGCGTGGAAGGTGGGCGAGTCTGGCGAAATAAAAATACAATCTCAGAGCTGCACTCACTTGGCTAAAGACAATCTCTTGATGCATGTCATGGTATTGGGGATCGACTTGTGGTCCAACGCCACGATGTTCCTGTGGGCTTGCCGCATTGCTAGTCAATACGCGAGACTCGACACTACCGATACAATTTCACGGCGGATACCTCGATTTCCTCAAAATGTGACTCGTGAGACACTCAAGCGTTACTATGAGAGTGTGCGTTAGCTTTATTGCCAACCTACAGGTAATGTGGAGCATTGGTAGCTTTGAAGGCCGAATCTGGAGGAATGAGCCGCCATTTCATGGGTATGCATGTGGGCAAGGAAAGCAATATATTTCTTCGCATGCTGTCATAAATGAGGCGCCTACGGCAACCCAAAGTAAAAGACGAGGGGCTGATCCGGTGAGTCATCACCGATCAAGGCCAGGTGACCGCCACAGAGGTGAGCGGTGAAAACTAACAATGTGCTATTTTGAGGGAGGAAGAAGGCATAGAGGAGACCATCGCTATACGATCAGCGAAATGGTAAAATTGACTATCTGGGCGACTTCAATTCCTCAGAGCCAAAGAAGTGATCAGTTCCGTGAAAAAAGTAGGACAAATAAAGCATTCACGAACTGTCAGGTCTGGATGCTGAACTTGGATTGACTAAACTGATTTGGCATTTTCCGCCTTCCCAGTCTACAACGTCAAATATTGACGCAAATTGTCAGTCATCTTTTCCTCCTTCCTCCTCTTCTTCAAAGCAATGACCCAGAAAGGCACTCGGGCTAAAATTGAGGTCGTGGAGGACATGGATGATTGATAGGATTAGTGTCATACTGTCTTCACAGTCGATATTTCATGCCATCTCTTTTCATTGTTCATACCTTTTTTTGCAAACCCTCTGAATGCAGAACCGTGAACTTGTAATTGAGAAAATTGCCAGAAAGCAGGCAATTAGAGTTGTGGTGCATCAAAAGTCATTAGCCAAAAGCCAGTCCACTCTTGTTCAACCAGTAGTGAGTAAGGAGGGTGGGACTGTCTTCACATGACTCTGTTCCACGTAGGCCCGTTCAACCCCGATCCTGTTCATCGCAATAGCCAGCAGCTCTGGTTAAAAAGCCAAATGTGTCAACAAATTTGAGAAATCGGAAGACTCAAAACGCTTTGGGCGCTGTGGTGGCGCCTCCAGTCACTCATTAGTAGTGCGGACGCATTAAAGACCGTTTGCACCGCTCGGGTATCGATGGCAGACACAATGATCCCCAATCCAAAGACCAGTGGGGTGCAAAAAATAGCTGTGAATAAAAAGCAAAAGTGACCGAACTTTTAGCAAAAAATACAGTAGTTTTCAAAGAAAAATGTATTGTGCTATTGTCACTTGTCACTCAGCATGCATAGCTAGAATTTTAACCTACGATTTTATAAGGGACATAGATACTGCACCATGAAATTTTGGTAGCCTGCATTTTAATAATTTGGTCTTTCGTTTTTGTCGAAGTCATTTCAATCAATTTGTTGAGTTCACGAGTTGCGGCGCTTACTTATATCTATCAGTAGTGCTTATCGCATAGACCTTTATTTTGAGAGCCACCTCCTCGTAAACCCATCCTCCCGTAAGTCTCACTTATTTTTCAACTTGCAGTTACGGACAATGGTGGACTTACATTATCACCTTTCTTAACGCTCATCATGTAAATAAACACATGCACTGGGAGTGACTACGTTAGAAGCTATTGTCAACAAACGGTGGTGCTGGTGGGTGGTTGCACGCTCTCACGAATGCGTGCAGCTCGTTTCACATGCTGGTTAATTAAATAAAGTGTTCTAGCTAAATTTCAACCACTGTTTTATTGCTATCGTGTAGATTTTTAATGCGTAAAGAGTGATTTTGAAGGAGGCGAAACCTCTGCATCTTGCGTTACTGTTTCTGTCTCATGACGGGTCACAGAAAAAGCCCTAGAGGTGGTTTAACAAACGACAATCACTTGTAACTTCATGATTATTCCTTTTAACGTTATTTAAATCCATTGCTACTTTAGCTCTAATCCAAAACTTAGTGTAGTCGTTTGAAACCTCAATCACCGTTGTCGCATAGAAAATTCACCCTGTATTTGATCACTGGTACTTGAGTTCACGTAGTTAAAGCAAACACTGACACTCTCAAGAAGTTTACAAAACCAACTAATTACCGAAATCGGCATTAGTGCACCAGTAAGAGGTCACTATACGGGCCTTGTGAATGACTTTCAGTGAGGCCCAAATCGGTACCAGCATCGCAGTGACCGATTACCTGCAGGATGTAAGCATTCATCAAATTCACTGGCGTGCACTGCTTGGCTTTTGTGAGACTCCAAGACTTGTGACTGTGGTTAAGTCATCTTGAGGTAGCTGTGGCGTAAGCCTTCAGCATAATTCAACTTGTCTCGTGGGTCCTCAAAACGGTAACATTAAGAGGCCCACTTCAGATGTTGTGAGAAGCTCGCTAATTTGTTTGAACAGACACCTCAAATGTTTGGGTGGGTTTAATTCAAAACTAGTGCCGCAAACAAGAGCTTTTTCCTTCTCCTACTCCTCCTCCTCTTCTTCTTCTTCTTCTTCTCCGTTTCTTTATTATTATCTTCTTCTTCTTCATTATTTACATTATAGAGTTGTATTTTGGGCATCACTTTCTTGACTCCGATACAATCTCCCAAAAGACTCGCAGTTTTTGAGATCTTCATTTGAAGTGGAAATCTACTTCCTTGTAATGTTTCTTTTTACATATGCTCGGCCCTGGTCGCTGTAAAGAAATATATCACTAAACGGTTGATTTCCCCTCGCGCCGCCTGCAATTGTATTATTGATTCATATCTTTTTTCGACTGAAAAGCTCACGACATTTAACAGCAGAGGATGCAAAAATTGCCAATCCTTTCACCAAACACCTTATTTCAAAATCTGTGGCCTCACATCGCACCAGGTAATGCCAAAAGTCCCTTTGCCATATTTGATGGCAATTACGAAATTTGCATTACAGTGTGGCGCACAGTGAAGTCGACTGAATCAGTTCCGAAGTGACCTTTGAAGCCGTGGCCGGTGGTTATGAGTCACGGGGACGGGGGTCACATCCTAGTGACCTCGTTTGTGTGTGTTTGGAGGAAGGGGAGGAGGAAAAGGAGGCAAGTTAAACAGGTCCACGAGATTAGCTACAAAACACATCATCCGCGTCTCCTTGCGCTCTCGCTCCCGCTCTCGCCCTCACTCCCTCTTCGGTAACTGCAAAGGTCAAAGGACCATAAAATGCAACTGCAGACAGATGACAGATAGTGTGCTTATTTTACGACCTGCAGAGCTGCCTCTGTTAAGCCGTAAAAATTTTTGCGAAATTTTCTTCCGCAGCCGCGCAAGAAATCAAGATTTGTCTCTCCCTCGGTGTGTGTGTGTGTATGTTTATGAAGAGAGCAATTAAATGTCACCTTAGCGACCATTACCAAATCGGACTCTTATGCGCACTGCAGGTGTTGATGAAAACCATCCACAGGACTGGAATGAAAATGTTGCCTTCTTCACGTTCACTGGGAAGGTAAATTGAGCCACAAAAAAGCGTACTAGTAGAAGCAGCAGGAGCAGCAGCAGTAGTAGTAGTCATTTTTCCCTCCATAAAAAGGCAAGGCTAGGCGCACAGAGGATGGGTGCAGGGTGGGGCGACCGGGAAGGAGGACGAAAAAACTCAAAGTTCTGTAATTTACTCACCTCCTTCCCTCTCCGTTTCCTTTTTTCTTCTCAGGGCACAAGGCGCTACGGGCGACACAAAGCTTTTTTTCATTTGATGCCAACTTTATCGCCTGCTCTCCGCCTTTCTGGTTGCTTCATGTCTCCCTCTGCGTGTGTTTGTGTGTGTGTGTATGTGTGTTTGTATCAATATTTTCACCAAGCATTAAAACTGTAAAAGCTTTCTGCGCCAAAGAGGGACATGATTAATCAAGCAATTATGTGTTTTCACTCCGATTTCCGCCATTCTCGAAAGCGGTATACGTGAGTCATTACTCTCCTTCGCCTAGTTGCTCCATTCCCTTTGTTGCCCGTCGCCCTTGTTTGTATGCATGCAGGCAGCTTTGAGGTCGCTAGACATTGAATTAATCATTGCTCCGCGTTGATTAAAATAATTATTTCTGGAGGGGTATGCGATCTGGGAAGGCAAAATAAGCACCGCTGGAGTAAACTACGAGGCGAAAATGTCCACTCGCCTCTGGTCATGACGACTTCCAATGTGGGCTTGTGGAAGCTCAGGATCACGAGGTGGCAAATTATGCAATGGTTACTTTCTAGTAAATCACAAGTCCCGACCCTTTTGAAAAGAGGCTCGAGTACAATGCTATCACGGAGGGACCATCTTGTCGTGGCATGTTTTTCCCCGCTTGCAGGTGTTGAAGCCGTCCGCCATTTAGGCCTCGTCTACTGCAAGTCAACGATTGCCAATTAATAAATAGACGCTTTCAGTAGCAAATCTGGCGTAAAATTGCAATTATTGCGTGTTTATGGAAACACAGGCATTAAAGAAGCAATAAAAGGTGCTGTAGGAGAGCGATATTCGTTTTATCTGTAAACTTCATTGTGAGGCCCTTTAAATCTCCCACGATGTGGCATGAAACCCTGGTATTGGCGCCCTAGCCCCTCTCCGCTGCCCCTGACAGACTGGGAGGCCTCATGAGGCAACTTGGGGGAGAAAGGGAGGGGAGGCCAAATAAATAAATAAATCTGCATTTCAGCCTTACTCGATGGAATGCTTCTAACGGTTTATTATCCTGAAAGGCGACCTTGTTGGATTAAAAGTTACCGCATCTCAAGGTCAATTTAAGAATGATCGCATCGTGGTCAAAATTAAATGATAACTGAGTTTTATTGGTTTCTGCTAGTAAAGGTTACAAAACAACCTTGATATTTGATTAGTTGATGGACTCATTTGTTGTCATATTCGTACCTCGACGAAACGCGTGTATGGTGCTTCACCAGAGCTTGGCAGTGGCTTGAAGGTAGCACAACAGAGCTTACAAGGCTGCCTCAAGAGGGCAGGAGGGTGATGGTGGGGCAGCGGTGGCGGTGCTGATGTAGAGTGGGGAGCAACGTGGCCGCGTTAGCCGACGGGGTGCGACACGCAAGGCGAGTAGGTGGGTGAATGGTCGGGTGGATAGATGGATGGAAAGATAGACCCAGAAAGGTGACAGGTGAATTTCATGCGTTTGCGCGTGTGTGTGTGTATGCTGCTTGTTTAAATACACGCACGCGCGCTCGTCTTGGTGTGTGGGTGAGCGGACGTGCGGCGGTCAGTCCAAATTTGCTAGGTAAGTGAGAAGCAGAAGTAGGAGACGACGACGACAACAGCAACAACGGTGGGGGTCCAGCAGAGGACAATGACTCACATCTCCTACTTACGAACACACACGCACTTGCATGAAAATTTTGGGCCAACCTGACTCTGAACTGACTCGAGGATTTTGAAACTTGAAGCAGAACGGGAATTTGCCTTTTTAAACCCCTCTTTATAGCAACTTCAGAGGTGATTCGAGGACTACTAGGTAATTCCAGAGGAAACCAAATGTACAAAGAACAGCCCCAAATCACATTCATTTAGCTGGACACGACATTAAACGATTGAAAGAATGAGGAAATTTGTTATTGCTGCCAAAAATAAAACGCACTTCCCATAAAATGCTCAGCAATGGCGTGATGCCATGTTTGAACAGGTTAAAACCGGAGAATTATGGACATGATGGGGAGGATGGGGAAACCCCTTGTGCCATAAAGCCAGGAATATGCCAGATAGGCGACTAGGCAACATTAAATCGACATCCACGTGGAAAGGAGGATGGGCAGGAGGAGTGGAAACGAAGATATTTTTAAAAGCCCTAAGTTACCTCCTTAATGCAGCTCACGGGTCTTGCGGAGTGTCTCGCCTTATCATGATTCCTCTCGACACGACTTGAAGCCACAATGTGATCATGGAGAGGGGCGAGGGGAACCCTCAAGGAGTAATTGCAAGCCGCAATCCTACTCCTCTTGTGACATGATATTAAATTTTCTTCCTCATCCATGTAACTTTTCACTCTCAAGCCATGGCACAAAGCGCAGAAACCAAATGCATCTCCGATCAGGTATGGGTGGATGAGAGCGAAAAGAGACATATTCACGCACAAAGGTATTTTGAGACAATGCTCGTCAAGTGACTGACCATTAATGAACAGACGGTGGCTGGGGAGAGGGAGTTGCTCTCCTCCCCCAGTGCTATCATGACTGAACAGCGCCACAACAGAGGTCGTTTCGCTTTCTACTCCATCTAATGCAGTGGAGAGACAAAGGAAGAAGCTGTAGTGGGGTGGATAAACAGGGTAGAACAAAATACTGCAAAAAAGGCATGACAGACCTTTGTACCGAGATGCAGGGTAGGCTGGTGGATGAATAAAGGAGGGGGAGTGAGGGCGGAACTCGAAAAAGGTGCCGCTGGTACCAAACAGTCGCGCCGTTTGTGGAAAAGAGTGGGAGTTATTGAGCACATACACTTGAAACACAAATCCAAACAAAAAATAGTGGAGCCGAGTGAAATTGCCTCGGCCCAACTTTCCCACATTGCCTTATCTTCTGTTTATCCTTTTTTGCTCCAGGCTGTGGCAAAGGACTCTCGATGATCTACTGTGTGGGGAGTTAAAGTATTGGAGGAGACTCGTACTCCCCTTCTCTTCTGCCCCATCCTCCAAATCCCCCTATTTCAATCAAATTAACTTCGGTCTTTGGTAAAAGCTGTTGGATTGAGGTATCAGGCTAAAAACAGGTGTTTAAACGAAAGGTTCAAATCCCACCTCATAAAATAAGGATGTAGTTTGCAGAAATTAATAGCTGAGCCTTCGAGAGTACAATTTCAGTTGGCTTGAATGGTTTTGTGTAAAGAGGGAATGGATAAAAACATTGAGCTCATTTCCCTTTCCACGAGCGTGTCGCATGACTTTTCACGAAGTGGGGAGTAATTTTATGCTTTAAAATGCCCTTTTGTGCCTTTTGATCGGATTTATTATTATTTCCAAATTTAATCGCTTTTTTGGCACCTCTGGTGGTGCGGTGCTTTAAGACTGCACATTTTGCAAGTCTTAGGTGGAAATAAAATACACCGATGATTGCTAATAGAGCAGTCAGCTGCTGTCTCCTGCTAAGTGCAGCGTGATGGACAACCAACGTATTTCGCTTGAAGGTAATTAGGCGACTGTCATCGTGAAAATCACTGACGCAACCGCTCACACAGAGCCTGGATGCGTCTCCATCCCTTTTTTGTCTCTATCCTTTTCTTTTTTTATAATTGCCCCTCCTCGACACTGGTTGGATTTTTTAAGCTAGATGATACTTAAATTGGCGCCCTTGAAAGCACTTTTGAAAAGGAAACTAGCCTCCGATTTAGCCCGACTCAGGCAACTCCTAAGTGGTTCGAGTGACAAAAGCAAGCAATGGTGAAAGTCACTGTTGTCGAAACCCATGGGGTGGGCAGAGGGAAAAGTAATTCGGATGTAAGCAGAGCTAGCCTGATTGCCTGCCGCTGTAGCATAAACCCATTTAATCGTCCTGCCAGCTAGGCAAGCAGCCAAGTCATCATCTTATGGTAACAGCCATAAACTTGGTATCGTACTAAAACCTCCATGTTCAGGACCTGATTAGTTGTGCGAAGCACCATATTGCGAGACATTAAAGAGCCCCCACATACTTTTGGGTGAATGTTAATGGAACATTTAAAACGTAACGCTTGCCTAGTTGGATTTGAAAGCCCCATCACCCAGCGGGCCTCCGATTGGACCATGCGGCAGGGTGCGTGCGTGTGTATCCATCTACTGGCGAAGGTAGTAAAGTAAGAGCTTTATCAAGCATAATTTCCGCTTAAAGTCCAAAAAAGACGAATAATTATTACCCTTCGAATGGATCAATTTTGACAGTCGAGGAAAGAGATATGCCATTTCAAACCACGACCACTGCACTACCTTTCTGCTTCTCGCTACACTTGTGGTCCCAAGTCACATTACTTGAACTCGAAAAAGTAGTATAAAAGCATAAAGATTGTGTATGCTAATCTGGACACTGCTCAGCCCTTCAATACTTAGTGGCTATTTCTGTCCCATCTTTGAAATATTCTGAGCAGTCTCACCTGTCTCAATGCTCTTAATTCAGTGCGGCATAAAGCGCGGTGATTTCAAGTACCCCACAGGCACTGGCCTTGGGGTACATGCCGACAAGTAAGACTTGCTATTGAGTTCAAATTACCCGCAAATTTAGTTGGGCACGTGAGGTACTTCATTTTTGGTCTTAGGCAAGCAGTTACACTTCCTAGCTTTTGAGCAATGCGATTGTTGGTGCACGACAGCAGGCCTTGGTAAGTGGTACGTTGACCCACTTGCCCTTGTGTCGAGGATGCTAAACCAGTATAGCCTTGATCTCTTAAGGAATGCATTTTATCTCAAGCTGTATATAAATTAGAGGCAAGGGTTGACGTGATTACTATTTTGAGATTTAAAATTCGCATCAGTGTGGCACTAGTTGGGTTGACGTATTACTGTCTCCGCGTTGAGCAGAAGCTTATTCATTTTTAAACATCGTATATCCTTCTAAATCTAACTGTGAATATTAACAGGCTTGTAAAGAATTGGTGCGTGCATAGAAGTGCTCCACTGAATCCTAACTTGCCCTCCAAATTTGAGGATCTATGTTATTTACTACTAAACAAGGGCCGACAAAGTAGAACCAGATATATTTGCCTCAAACTATTCGTGCCGTTTTAAAGCCAATCAATTTGAGCCTTGATAATGGGTGGCTCATTTGTTATAAGTAGCATTTAAGTAACCTTCACACTAATTATGGCAGTTATTGAGGTATTATTACCAATGTGAGGCTGGTTGATGAGCGTCAGTTGCCTTTTTCTTCTCCTTTCTACTTGATAGGTAGAAATCTTGATGGTAGCATCCAAAAAGCTGTTACTTTTACTAAAAAGCATTTTTCAATGCAAAACCTCCTTTTCTTCCTACTCCATCTCCTCCACCTCCTCCCACGTGCAGCGTTTGATGGTAAAGTTGTGGAAGTGGCATTTAAAGCAACGTCAATGACATTTACAACCGAAAAAATCTAATCATTTCGAGTTGTCTTTTTTCGGATTTTGAGAGTTAACAGCACAGTTTTATTCGACTTACGCAGTTGCTGCTTTTTAGCCAAATGTCAGGCCTCTAGGCTCATTTAGGGGAGAACCAAGAAACGCAAAAAAGGTGGATTCACTAAAATGCACTAAAGCCATCCAAGGTAGTGGCTTGTGACCGCCGCGAGTTCCTCCCCATGCTGCATTGCACATGGGCAAACGCGGTGGATTTTCTGCGAACCGTCAGGAGGCAGAGGCAGACATTGTGGCTCTGGAAATGGGTTTACGGCCACGTGATCCATTTCGTGGAGTCATAGAGACATCAAGAATCTGCTGATGCATATTTGAAAAAGTTAAAAAAGGCAGCACAAGCGTACCATTCTCTGCTAATACCTCTCGAGCCTCCTTGAGATGCACTACTTCTTTGAATCATGGAATTCGCGACTGAAGTCATAATGTTTGTCTTGAAAACTTGTTTAACTTAAGGATAATCATTTAAGAGGAAAGAAGTGCTTATTTATTATCTTCTACATAATTTCCTTTAGTTGGGACCAGGAACTAAGAATAAGCTTCATGTAAATCAGTCATATTGCACTGATGCACATGACTGGACAGTAATGGAGGTGGGAACGTTGTGATAAGGTGAAACAGATGCGAGGAGGATCAGTGCCGTCACAGTCAAATACCTTCTAAACTGCATGCAAATTTGATGACTGGCATCGTTGGTTCGGTGATGTCCCTCCTATTCACCACCGACGACATTGTGGTGGTCGAGGCGAAAGGTTGTCCAAGGTGGTACCTAAAACGACCCTCAAAGGATGAGGAAGAGGACTATATAATGCTTTATATGTTTGTCCAAATCTTCATTTTAACCTAGCGAGCACTTAAGCCTCCGCAATTGTACTTCGGCTGGCCGCATGAGCCTCCCTCCAGCCCTTTCTTACACAGGTACTGCACACTCCGCAGCCTATTACTGTAGATTTTTTTGGTTTTTAGGGAAGACCCGAGATGTTACGCAAGTGTTTACTCGTGGTTATTGTTCTCTTTCACTTAAGAATTAACCAGTAGAACCTAAATTGAAAAACAGCCATGAAGGTAGACACCGACATGTAGGAGTTGATGCTGCAAACTACACGATGACGACAAGGTCGGTCTGCGCTGGGAATAAATGCTGGCGGAGGCAAGGAAAAATGGAAGTTTTTAAAATAAAACTTTCTGTTTTGTGCTAGTAAGAGAAACCATAAACATAATTACAAGTTTTGTGGACAGCTAAAATGGACATAATTTTACCCTTTACTAGGAAAATTTGATTCGCTGGAACATTGTTTTTGTCTCGAATAATTTCCCTGCGATGCATTACTCCAAAAATACTGCTATTCTCAATTGCTTGAGGCTTTGAAGGCGTAAAACATCTAAGCAACCTTTTAATTGGGGTTGCAAAATTGTAATATTTTCATTCAATCACCTAATCCTCCCTAGGCAGTTTCATAGGCCCCAAAGGAAATCTCCACAAATAGGCGTCGACGACCTTGTTACGCTACTTTGGGCAGAGGAGGAACCGAAGCCCTGAGGATTGCAAAATGGCTTCCCTTGAGGCAGTGGAACAGGCAGTTGATTGTGAGAGCCTTCATTCCCTGCCTTTATGGTGGTTGGTGTTTTAATGACACAACAGGTGCTGCCTTTATAGTCATCCCATCTAACCGTGCAATTTTACCCAACCACCACCATCATCACCACCACCACCACCATCAATGCGTAACTTAGAAGTAATATTTAGTACGGCTACTCTTAAGTTATTTTGCCTTTTTTGCTTTTAAAGGGCTAAATATATGCATTTAATAAAATATCATCTGATTTGTGATATGTTAAGGTGCTACCGAGGCGCTTCTCGCAGAGGTCTTGTCGGTCCCTGCAACACAGCAACTGACGGGTCCGATCACCGCCCTTTTCCACACATAACACATCGAAAGGTTTCAACAATGTCTATCACAATGCCAACCAGCTCGTCGGTGGAGGTGGTCTTCATATTACCCGTGCGGTTTGTTTAGGAATGCGGAATAAATGTGCGCTCTCAATTATTTCATCTCATCTGGGTGGGTTATTTATGCGTTAATTAATCCATCGTCCAGGGTTTGGAGGGAGGGCTAAAGTTGTGCGGCTTTAAGAGAATGTTGGATCCTTTGCCCGCCTTTGCACTGCACACAACACAGACTGGCCAAAATTTTAAAGTTAAGTATGTTTATTGCTAAAGACGTAGAGTAAAAAGCCACTTTTTTCCCTCCTCCTCTCCATCCCTGCATGTGTGGTTTGAAAGCCACTCTAAGTCTGTCTCGTCGCAGACAGTCGACGCTGTAGTACCCCGAAACAGAAAATGTATACAAAAGGCCACTTTAAGGTAAATTTGTTCTTTCCTTTCTTCTTAATCACCTAAAAGTTCCTTCCTTTGTTCGTTGCCCAGTACCTAGGCCTATCGCTATGCCAAGTTGGCTTTTTAAGGCTGCAACACGATGGTAAAGCGACAGTAGCGTTATATCCATTAGCCAAGATGATAAGTCAAACAACATCCAAACGATTTTGCCTTTCTTGAGCATAATAGGATATTGTACTGCAAATGGGGCTAAAAACAAGGCATCGCAGAGGTTTCTTTGTTCGAAATGAATAATTCGCTTAGTCGCGGTACGCCATTTTTACCCTTGTGCTCGTTCGCAGTCGTTGTCGGAATATTTTTGTCATTAATGGGGTTTTCCCCTCCCCAACTTCCCATTCTGCTTGGTGAAAGAGGGAGTCAAATAGACTGCAATGGAATTACGTTTCTTGCCAGCGCCCCATTCTACAGTGATCCATCTTGTCAAAGTGGCGTTCCCATTCAACTCTGACTCACTGGGTGATGTTTTTTTTGAAACGACTGCGCCTAATCTCCGATTCCTAGAGACCCCCTTCAATCGGTTATGATTGACCTGGCTACTAAAATGGTGACCCCTAGGGCTTGAAGGACGTTGGATGTACCTACGGTATGGGGTAGCAACCACAGCTCCAAAATGAACACGAACATTGAAGCCCCCGCAACCGGCTGGCCGACTCAAACAGCTGCAGACTGCTTTATGACTTAAAGTGTTACGAGGGGGCACGGTGAGTCGTGGAGATGGCAATCTCAACTTAGCCGTTCCTTTCATTTTATTGTCGACCACGTCTTACAAAATTAATGGCGCCTTAATTCTACTGCCTTCCACTTTCGTGTTCTAAGTTTAACTCTTTGTACTTTTCTTAATGAAAGCATCATTAAAAGCACTGTTGTTGTCCCCCCCAAGTCTGCAACATCAAACAGCCTTTAGGGCCATTCTATTCAACAATACAGGTGCAATAAATGGTTTACAGATTGTGTAGCGGGATAATTATTGCAATAAACCCAGAATGTCGCCTGGCAATGCCTCTGTGGGGACTTCAGCACTATCACACCTGATGATGCCTAGGCAAAACTCACTGTGCCGTAAGTTAGCGAGGCTTCTGAATTCAACGTTTTTGCCCAAGGACCTTACGTCTGCAGATAAACATCTCTCTTCCGTAATTCAAAAACCACACTGCGTAAGTTTTTTTATTTTCTGCCCAACGGAAGACACGGAAATGGTTTTATAAAGAGGGGATGGGGGTAGGGGTAAACACAGTAAAAGTGGTGGTTGTCTCGCCCTACGCCTCGTCTATTGCCCGCGCCCTCAGCATGAGGAGGTGGAGGGGACTGTTATGCGGAGCTCAAGGTGACTCTGGGTGTTGCATTTTAGCTAATTAAATTGTGAGACAAATCAGTCGGCAGTCTGGGTGAAACAATTGTGGAGAAAATTGTAGACAGTCAATCGTGTTGATGTGAAAATCTGCATGTTTTATTAAAAAAAAAAACGAAGCGGGCGCTCGCACACACACACACACGTGTTTTAAATACTTTTACCATCACCAGCAGCAGACATTAAAATGGGAAAGGAGGAGGAGGAGGAGGAGGAGGAGGGAACGCTGATGAACCCGCGGGTGGTCCACCAAACTAGGGAGGTCGCGTGCGGAGAGAGAGAGAGAAAGAAAGCGTGAGGGAGAGCGGGAGAAAGATAAAGTTCACCCAAAATGCATCAATCAATTTCAATGCGTTAAAGGGGGCAAAAGGAAAGGACTAGCATTTGCTTGGGAGGGACGCCGTTGGTTGGATAAGGGTTAAACGGTGAAAAGTTTTATTAATCTGGCCTCACTTTTCTGTATCATCAAGCCACCAGGTAATGCTTTAATTGACTGTTTAAATCTCGGTTTTGGCAGCGGTCGCTTTGGGCTCCATCGGACGGCTAGCACGTCGGCAATGCATATATACTCCGCCCTAGCAAAGTCCCTTTCATGGCAAATGCAGCAAAAACCCTAAAACAGCCACTTAAATGCTGACTACTTCCTCCTCTTCCCCCAGTGGCGAGGCATTTTTTGGGGCCTGGAAAAATTATCGACATCAGGTCATCAACCTTTTAGTTAAACAGAGAGCGTTTCTGTGAAAGGCATGACAGCTGATGAATGCTGCATTAAAGAGGAGATAAATGCCTCCTACCTTCACACATCCGACATTCCTCCATTTTTGTGCATTTTGATCTCTGTGTTTACGTTTGCACTGTGGAATGTCAGATGCACTGATTTGCGTCCACTTAATGACAACTACGCACACCTCAAATCCACGCCTTTTTTACCCCTTCCATAGGATTGCTGACCAAACGAGCACAATAATTTGCACCAAATAAGAAATTCTTCACATTGCTAGGCTTAAGCCCAATTTAGCTAGCAGAAAAACCTCACCCCACTTTCCGTCTCCTTTTTTGGCCCCCCCGACATCTAATTGGCAGGGTAGTCGAAAAGCAACGCTTTTTTAATTGCAAGAATCCACACACATTTGGACGAACGGAACATTTGATTTGGCCATTTAGCCATGTCAAAAGATGTAGGCTGGTGTAACCTCCAAAATCGGTGGCATACGGGCATCCGCGGTGGCTTCGTACCCAAAACAGGCAAAGTGTATCACCTTCCCGACTAATATTATCGCCTAAGCGACCCAGAGCGGCAAATATCATACCCTCACCTTGAAATATCGCGGCATAGGTCAGTCGAAAGTTCATGCCAAACACTTGCATCGAGTTCTACGCCTACAGCCCAAAACGGTGGAGGAGTTTGGCATACCTCCCTTTTTTCCACCAAAAAAGAACCATACTGCTGGAAAGGAAACAATGTTAAAACTGTGCATTTTTCTCACTACTTGTTGTTGTTGGGGGGTGGGAAAAGACGGTTGAATGAATTTGCAGATCTGCGTTGTTTGGCGGACTGCACACATCAACGCCACAATTGATACAACTTCCGCAGTAAATAGGTGACGCTTTGTCTGACAAAAAAGCATTTCACTTTTTGCTACATCTTTAGCATTGTTTTTGCCTTTTGATTGACTTTTGTCCCACTTATTTGCGGACTTGTAAGCAAATTGGCTGCAACACCTCCTCCCTACCAGTTTCTTCGCCCACCTCCCTCCCTCCCTCCCTCCCCCCTTTCCTCCATTTCAGTTTCTTCTGCCTCGAGTTTTTTACTCTCAGCGAAGGAAAAAGTTGTCCCAAATGAGCAAGCTAGCTTGCGAGAAAAAGTGTGCGTTTTTGTGGTTCTTCCTCTCCTGTCATGCCTTGTTCCTCACATCTACACACACACACACACACACACACACACACACTCGTCCACACAAAAACGGTGAGTGTTGTAGTTTTTCGCTCCTAGGCGGTGGGAGGCGGGGAGATGGAAAGGGGCAGAAGGAGGGAAAAACGACAAGAACACACATACTGGTCGCGTCACTTTTGTTTATCCTGAATGCTGGGCTTTTTCATGGCATTTGGGTGTAATGCATCCATTTGTTCTCGCCTCCAGGGGTGTGGTTCTGGGCATGTGGGAAGGCAGTGTGACTGCGGGGCTGCGAGAAAGACAAATCAAAGTTGTGTAAGCATTGAATTTTTTTTCTTCACCACATCTCTTCTACAGTGAAAGTGACTTTACCTGCTCGTGGTGGACTGCCGATGTGTCAAAATGTTGACTTGACCCTTTATTTTTAAATTTTTTATGCCACTCACCAAGCAGTGTGTGAGCGTCCAAGTTCGCGATGCAAGAAAACACATTTTGAAGCATCTTCTCCAAGTGCTCATAGTTTGACAGCCACAGGTCTTCTGGTAGAGCGCATTCAACTGCAACATAGGAAGGAAGACGTTCTGACGAGTTTTTCGAACAAGAAAAATGCTTTTCACTTCATTTTTTTCAAAGCACTACCATTTCTACTAAATGAAGTGAACTAAGAATAATCCAGTGGTTTTTACCACAGAATTTGAATAGACGGGCGGCATAAGGAAAGGAGGCATGTCAAGGTTACGTCTTGCTTTCATTCCTCCCTTTCATCTCCTGTCATTTTAGCATTGAACGAGTGTTTACTGAGAATGTTCTCAGAATTAGGGCCGTTGACTGAAGTTTGTTAAATACTGTTTGTTCAAATTCCATCTTGCGCCACCATTGGCCATTGTTGGAGAGCTAGGCACCATGAGGCCATGGATCAGACCATCTAGGAAAGACATCCTCTACTAGCAAAATCGACAAACCACTGAGCAACTGGATTAACTTGTTCCATCTAGTGGCCTCGTGGAACGGTCGAAATCTTGGTGGATGGCAGTTTGCACAGTTACAGCAAATATTTTTCCACGGTGTGTAGGTCGACCCTTTCTAACCCTTAAATCTCTACAAGCGTGCTTTTCACTCGGTCACATACCCACGTGTGCACCTGGTGTTAGTAAAGTCACGGTCAGATGAGGCAACAGGTTCAGAAAACAGATGCATTTACCTTTTTCCTTAATGCTTTTAGCCATCCGTAAAGCATTAGTAATAGATTTCACCGCTTTCATGCAGTTCATAAGTGAAGCCTGGAAAATCCACATTACGCAAGGCTTGAGAAAGCTATTTGACATCTTTGGCGGTCTGTAACGCCCCAGTTGTCAAGCCTTAGCTCGAGCTCACACGTATCTTAGACCACGCTCACCAGTCGTGTTTTAGTCGTGGTCCAAGCAGGTGGATTGAGGTTAAGGCAATGTGGGATATTCTTAGTCCACAAAGGCCCCGCGCATCGTGTCATTAAGAGGAAATGGGGAATTCTAAAACAGCTACATTACCCATCAAAGTTGGGACAGAATGCCTCCTTGCACTGCGGCAATGGACAGCTCAATGCGCTCACATTCATCTGCTCAAACGCGTCTCGGGACGGTGCGGTTTGCATTCGTTACCCTGACTGATTTTGCCACCTTTACCCACTGGTAAGGGCGTACTTTTTTGCCATTTATTGATTAATTTGAAATTCTAAGGCAAAGTTTTACTTCATTTCCTTAATACCGGTTTACAACCATGTGCTGGGGTAACCTTGATCACCCACGCTTAGGGGTCCTGTTTTGTAGTGTAACCTAGCAAAGGCTGTAAATTTAGTCTCCGTCAGAATGCCAAAGTCACTTTTCATTTACTTTATCACTCCACGAGTGATGCGATATAGTGTAGCCGGCTATTTCAAACGGGTAAGAAACACACGTCACATATATGTGACGCAGAAAACGTGGTAAAAGTGATCCTCCTTAGGAGTGCGCTCGGGTGGGACGGCATTTTGAATTTCGATAACACCATCGGCATTATCAGTGCCATTTCGCTAGCAAATAATTTGTTATTTTTACAGTAGTTCTGTGTTACTAACTCGTCTCCCCGTTTTATGTCGCATTGTTCCTGCCTCAAACAATGCAAACGCGGTATCCAATACAGAGGCAACCACCTTCTCTTATAAAGACGCGACAGTGTTGAAGGCGGATATAGGAGAGGCTCGCTGCCTTGGTTCGGATTAACTAGATTGGTGCACGAATTGATTTAAAACAACAGTTTACACAGTTTGCTCTCCACGTCATGAAACCTTTTATTAAGGGGATCTTTAAAGTTAGTTATAAAAATTGATACATCGAAAGGGACTGGTAACGCTGGTTACATATGATAAAAGCATATGATTGCAGATAAACTTTTTGCTCCACTTGACGTCGTCTAGCTTCTGCTCGGTTTCCAAGGCTCAGGTCACCATCACTGCATAAATTGGGCGCCTAAACCCAATGTCACAAATTTGACAAGTGTCTTCGATTAAACCATGGCTTGTAGTTGCACTAACTTGTGTCTCCAGTGGATTGGCGGAGTTTACGACAATAAAGTTGTCGCATAGGTTCCTGCTCCAAGGAAGATAATTGTGGTTTCTTGCCTTTTTTGGCAGCAGCTTGATTTATCTCTTCGATGGTCCATAAGACTTTATCTCTCCAAGCCCCTTTAGTCTTGCCTTTGGTAAATCTAATACCTGTTGTAGTTTTTGACTCTACAAATCCACTAAGGTGGCGTTAGTGTGATCCGTTGCCAAAATGCCCTTATAATTGACCTTCAATCAACGATTGTGCTTTGGTCTGCACCGCGTAGGTAGATGTCAAGGTCACCTCATTAGCGGTCAGCATTACCTCATAGACGATAAGACCCTGATAAATTGGCTTTCTCTGTTTCTAGACCAATTGCAAGATGCAAACTCTCCAGTATTTTCCCAACCCAACCCCCGACTTGTTCGCCATCACGAACGTAATTTTGAGAGCCTGTTAGAGCCAGTACTCTAACAGTGAATTTTCGTAAGGTACTCATGAACCCACGCTATACGCATTCTTTCAAGAAACGCCATCCATGCGGTGTGGAAGTATTTATAGCAATTTTGGCCAGCACACCCACCCAGATGTCTGCATCACATTTGTGACAATACTGCTTATGTTATGTGTCTTCTCTAATCAGATGCCAAGTTAAAAATGTTTCTGAGAGGGTAGAAATCTGAATGTCACTGTCCAATTCGCTTATTTACACATCACAAATGGTCGCGGTTAACGAGGCCATTTGGGCGGCCTTAATGGTTTGGGGATGAAAGGGGCCCCACATGGCTTGATCGCGTGTCTGTCACAATTAAATCCCACTTCTGTCTTTAAAAGCCTCTTGGCTAAGCATTTGGGGATTTCGTGTGATCAGACCGTAAACGAGGAAGTGCCTCTGTGCTCTAGTTGGATGATAGTGACTCCAGTTGTGTACGTCACAGTTCTTAAGTTCCTACTTTGGCGTCATGGGACCCCACGACCAGTAACCACAGCCCCTCTACGAATTCGGTATAGTGGAGAATCTTTAATTTTACAGGCCAACAATGGAAGGGTGCCAAGTAAACTGACAGAGTGTGCAGTGATTGTCATCAAGGTTGCAAAATCTGCGGACTTTCACCTCCAGTCGATCAGGTGTAGGGCATTTGAATGGTGTGGGCGTTTCAAAGACCGTTGATCAGTTTAGGCTCTGGCAGTCCCCAAAGCACTACCTATATACCTTTTAGTGGATGAGATAACCAATCTTACACAATTTTGCTATAATGATACCGCAAGTGTTAAGACAATACCTCAATAACATTCGAACTCCCTCCTGAGATGCGACAGCTGCACTGGAGAATTAGAGCTGTCGATGCTGAAGCTTTCTTTCCCGACGCTAAAGAATAAGTATGAAGAATTGGATAATTACGCATCACTTATCTCTTTCGATTGCCTTATTTCTTGCACCGGACCATTACAACTCCGACCAATTATCTAAAATCTGTGTTATTGGCATCGGTAGATTATATTCCTCTGAGATATGGGCAATCAACAGGGAATCGTCGCCACTTTCTTTATGTGGAAAGAACGTAAACAAACATACCGCAACAAGCGCATTACTTATACCTCAGCTCTCAAAAACCAAAGAATAGAGAAGTGGACGCAGAGTGAAACAATTTCGTTCTCCTCCCCAGCCTCCTTTCTCTTTTGCAAGTCTCAAATGAAAGTAAAGGGGCAATCAGCATGCTGCTGCAGTATCCCGAGGTGTGAGGGCACTAAATTACTTCAATTTTGTACACAAAAGTGCTGCTATAAGGTGTTCATGCTATTCAGCACCTTTTAAAACTTGCATTTTTGCATATCCTTACAACTATTTTTCGCCACCTGTGGAACATTACGTGTCCAGCCAAGTTGCTATTCTTTATAAGCAATCACTCCACCTCCAAAGGTGCTCTATAGAGTAAGCGACTTAAACGAGATCTGCTTCCTCACTCTTGAAACGAATATCGTCGAAGTCAAAAAAGAACCTGTTTTGTCCAGTTGATTGGTGGTTTTTAAATCACCCTAACATATGTTTCACCCACGCGAAAAGCAAACTTTCCAAGCGTTTTTTTAGGAATGAAATATGTTGGTTTAAATGCCTTCTTAGCCGTGTAATTCATAGGATCGCTTCCGAATGTCAGGAGCACCTGCGGCGGGCCAGGGTAGTGGCATACCGCAACACCCCCTGCTAGAGGATGCTAGAGACAGCTGCCTAAAAGTCCACTTCTTGAGGCACCTTTTTGCAATGCGAATTAAAATTCCAAACTTGACGGGTTTAGTCTAAAAAGGTATCGCAAAAAAATAACAGTCCAACGCGTGTTTTAAGAACATCGTGGACTTTTGTTGGCTTATTTCCAATTTCAGTAGTTGACATAGCTGGAGGTTATTTATTTTAAGTAGATCGAAGGTATATATGCATTCCAAAGTGCTGTGCTTTGAGGAGTCTACGATTACATTTCCAGCCTTTGGTTATCAAAAAGGTATGGTAAGTAGAATTGCAATTTGCAAAACAATGGCCTGTGAAAATACCAGAACAGTGTTTTGGTGTTTCAGTAGTATGTAACAGCAGTGCAATTACCGCAAAGACATTTGACAATCACCTTTTTGGATCATTTTTTATTTCAGTAGCATATATCAGAGCTAAATACAACAAAGCTAAACTTTTTGGGTCTTCTTTAATTCTAGTAGTTTCTAGCCTCGTCAAGGGCTAACATCTCCAACCTAGAAATTAAATAACGACGTCATGCTACCATTTGGTGACCAGCGAAATTCGGCATAATGCCACGCTCTACTCCTATGGCATCACTTAAGGCTACAATAATTTCTGTTTCAGTGCAGTCGTTCTCCATTTTCTATAACCAAATGAGCATCACGAAAAACCCCTCATCAAAAATATTCCGAGCATTTTCCCAGACTGGTTTGTGAGAAAATTGTAGGAAGGTCCTCATACCACGTGCTTTGTTGGATTACCAGCTCTTAAGACCACATTTTTAAGGCTTCGCGAGTAATTTGATCACCTCTTATCTAACTAGTCGAGCATGAACAGATAGAGGAGTTTCTCGGTCCCCAATGCCCGTCAAAATTGTCTGTGCCACATTCTCTACCTCCCATGAATGCTACCGCATTACAGTTTTAAAATTTTATCTATCATTTCACTGTGTTGAATTTACTGTAAAGAGAACTGATTAGTTATTTACAGGAAGAGGAACGAAGGTTCGCGTAAAGAATGGAAATCTTGTGTGTGCACTCCATAAGCAGATCATACATTTGATTTCAGTAGTATCAAGCATGTCAATCATCTGATTTATCACCAAAACTAAATTTTATAATTAAACATTTGATTGTGGGATCGACACGAGGGCGACGGTGATGTCTAATTAATGAGCTCGTTTCATGCGAATGGAAGCAACAATAATTAAACAAATTTTACGCCCGTCCCTCTGTGTGTGGAGGGTGTGGATGGGGCGATGGTTAAATAACGTGGCTATGCAAACCTATCTCTGCCATAACCAGGTGATGGTGCGAAATATGTTGATTTTTTATGTCCTCCGACTCGTTCTGTCTGCAATTTACTACCTCGGTCAAAATGCCTCGATGTTGGCACAAAGGGGTGTACCTACTTCCATTCCCTTCTCTCCCCCTCTCCTCCTCACGTCCCTCCTCCTTCGCCCCTCATCAGTACCGTCGCGTTGGTCTATGGCGTCTATCAGCATTTTACCTGCTAACTGGTGAAAAATGATCTCTCCTGGCTAAAGGCATTACAGGATGTGCGATTTTTAGGGGTGGGTTTAATGTGACCGCAGAGAATGGCTGCGAAATCCGCAGAAGAGTCCCGTATTCGGCTAAGAAAATGAGTGAAAAGAGTCAGTAGATGGCAAGGGTTTCTGGGTGAATGTGTTGAAGCAGAGTATGATTCGAGAGCAACATTGTTGTCTTGAACATTCAGTGATAAAGTAGTTACTCTGTGCAACCGAAACCACCCAAAAGTCCACAACAAGATTTGTTGGGGTAAAACCTGCTGGGGCGGCGGGGAGGGCGTAGTCATCAGACCAGTATTACAGCTTTTTTACAATGCCTTGACTAGTTCTCCTTAACACAATAACTTAGCATCTCTTGCAAAACCGAATTGCACACGCAGGTGATGACATAGGCTGACAAGAGAGAGTGCCTGTAAGATGCTAATGAAAGGAAAAAAGTGACAGCCTTGTCACTCAGCCTTATCAGCGCCTTATGGGAACTTTGACTTCTTGGGCATCCTTTGGCGGAATCGGCTCTTGAAGCGGGTTTTTGAGGAGTAAAGAATTTAATACTAAGTGAGAGCTGCTTATTAGCAAAATCGTACCCAAACTCTGTTTACTTATTTATTTTTTTGTTATTTTCTGCAGTGACCAATTGCAGGGAGGTGCTTGTGGACACACATCTGAACGTCAGGTTTCAATTACCCTGAACGCCTGCTATGGACGTCTCTGATGCCACATTTGAGCCTTCTTATGCATAGAACAAACTTTCCGGCCTGAGGTGTGCTTAAGTCCTGCAGAAGGGCACAACAGCACCTAGTAGGCTAGAGCCTCGTTGAAACTCATTCAAACGAAAGTTAAGTAGATCAACACTCAGAAGCATGTTACCTGGTCACCTCAGCTTTTGCCAGCCTATTAAATATTTGGTCATTTTTTTCTTCCTGTTCTCAATTTCTCTCCCTCTCACGCACACAAACTATTGGTAGAGCGTGAGAGAGAGAAAGAGGGAGTGTGAGAATGCTTGACAGGCGAGAGTGATGCCAGTGGGACAACTACAATGTCGACAAAACATCAGTTTTTGTTCCCCACTCTCTCTCTTAGACACCTGTACGAGCCCCTTTGTGTGTGTTGTGTGTCTAGAAGGGACATTGTATTGCCTGCCATGCCCGTATCATGTAACCATCAATTAGCTTATCAGATTGTCTGAGTGGAGATGATTATTTAGCAGCAGTAGCAGGGAGACGTTCGAAACCTGGATGCATTTTGAAACCCAACCATTGGACTGAGGCGGAGTCAGTTATCAGTCCACACCCCCAGGAGGACTTTGGACAGTCGATTCAGGAAAAGAAGTGAAGCAACGTTGTGGTTGTGCTTATGGTGCCACCTCCACAACCCATCTTCCATCACTCCTCGTGCTCGTTATTTCAGTGAGCTGTTGAAGGCACTTTGACAGATTGGCGGCGGAAGGGTGCTATAATTTCTTAAGTGGTTGAGTAAACTTTTACGTATATCCCCTTCCCTCTTTTGAGCGTTGTTTACCTTCACTGATTTGACAACCAACCCACAAAATCAGAATGCCCCTTTTTGCTTTGATTCAAGTATTCGTTCTTGTTAGCTTTAGGCCTTTCGATTTGGAAGTTTTGGGGTCTCAGTCTGTGTGAAAGCGCAAATCTCTGTGTCGTGCCCGCCCTACATCCTAATAGGCGGGGCAAGTTTAAACACGCGTTAGAAAACCGCTTCTATTAATGCAAAGTCGGAAATGACTAAATCCCAAAAGTCACATGTGTGTGTGTGTGACGTCCCGATTTTTTTACTCGAGTCTGCATGTCGCACACTTAATTGGAGGAAGATGAAGTGAATCGGAAAGGAGATGCATTGCTAGCCATTGGTGCAGTACTGGACCTTTTGAGGTTAAAATCTCCTCTGCAAGTTCAATCCCACCTCGAACGGAGGGTAAGTAAGCCTTTACGAGCAATATTACTCCACACACAAACACACACACACACACACACACACACACAACAGCATTTATTATTAAATGCTTCACTCTCTTAAAGCAAGCACACAATACACTGCTGTCTCTCGCTTTCTCTCTCTCCCCTTCCAAATGAATATATGTATCCATTTTGGGCATGGCTTAAACACACTGCTGATCGGAGTGGAGTGACTTTGGTCTCTGTTCTGGAAATAAAAAGGGATTATTTTTGGCTTAAGATAACTTAATGGCTTAGCTAATTCAGGCTGTCTGTATGACCTACCGGGTGGTGGGTAAGTTAGCCCAACTAATTTGTGGCAGAAATTACCGTTGAAACTTTAAAAAAATTTCAAAATAATTAGGTATGGCACTGTTTGTACACTTCTAAAGATAGAATTTTGTCTATTTCCCTTTGATGACAAGTGAGTTTGCCGTTATTTGCTACAGTTCAAACCATCATGCAGCTCACATTGATAGTGATTAAAGGGCTGTCTACTTAGCGTGACTGCAGAGGCCGCAAAGCATTTGTAGGATTTCTTTACCAAGAATAGCACGCGTCAATTTCACTATGGAAAATAAACAAAAATTGAAATGAATTGATTAAAATAAATGATTGAATGATTGATTGGCAGACAGGTGGACGAGGGATACGAGTGGGGTGAATGTCTAGATTGATGAATAGATCCAGATGGAATTAGTTCAATAGCCGAAGTCATTGTCAATGATGACGTGGAAATTGTAGGAAAATGGGTAAGCTCTGCAAAGTAGTTGATCGTCTTAAAGCTAATTGTTGCCCTACAGAAATGGAAATTGTGTTTTAAGCCCTGACAGTAGTACGTTCAGTAGTTACTCACCATTGATTTAATCCCTTGAGTGCTATCGAGACCAGAAACGCTACTTTCCACAAGCCTTAGTCGATTACTTCTACAATATCTTGTACATATTGTACATTTAGGACTGATTTATCATCTATGGTAATGGCGCTACCGATTGCAACACATGACACCTCAACGCGTTTCGGTTTGCCTTCCAAGCAAATGCGCTACATTAGGCCGCTTTTGGTGCTTCCTAATCGCAACATCCTTACTTTTAACCCCTGTCGGGGTCTCCGAGGCCAATCAACAGCCACACCCCACATCTTTTACTGTTCTGGCATGACGCCAGTTATTGCTTATTTCTTGATCGATTTGGCTTTCTCTTCAGAGCCTAAAACTCAGCACAAATTAATCTAACAGTCGCTCCGTTGTTTTAATTCGCAGTTGGATGTAACCGGCCTAGACATACTGATGATAATCACACGTCACATATGTGTGACGCTGATGATGAGCTATTATTTCATTTTAGCGAACTTTATGCATGAACATTGCTGAGTCATTGTAATGGAAGTCAGGACTTAACAACGCGTAACTCCAAAGTTAGAAGGATATAAAAACATTTGACCGGAGAAGTGATAGTATCTGGGGTGATCGGGATACATAAGTGCACTGGAGTTGTATCTGCTGTACTTTAAAAGGGCATCAGAAAGTGGAATTGTTTATGAGCTTATGTGCTAAGCGCTGCCTTCATCTCGACAGCTAAGGCTTCAATCAGGTCTGGCGAATGAAAGTGAATGACAGAGCGGTTGTGGGAATAAGTGCGTGCGCACATCTCTGTGAACGAACCAACGAAGGAATGAAAGAAAGTAGGCAAGGGAGAGAATGAAGGAGAACAGGTCAAAAAATGTGCACAGTAGAGTTTAGCTAAAAATACTCACTTGCATGCGTGCACACCCGCTTTTTCACCTTTTATCCTGTTACAGCTCTTTGTGTCGTTGCCTCGCACCGTTTGTCCACTTCTTTCTTTTCCTCTTTCTCTGTCCTTCTCCTCTACCTCTTTCTCTCTCTGCCTCGCTTGCGACCTGAAAGGCGCGGATGACAAAAAGCGGCACTCGCGTCTCCACACTGCTTTGCGTGCAGTATATCTCACCTCCTCCACTGCCTCCTCACTCCTGCTTATTTTTGCTCACCGACGCCGCCGCTGCTACCGCTTCAACTTCTGCCGCGCTATTCAAGCATCTCGTTGAGCAGATGCAAAAAAAGCTACTCGTTCACCCACTGCTTCTATCATGCCGCACGTACCGCCTACGTTCTTCTTCCTCTCTCTCTCTCTCTCTCTCTCTCTCATTTTTTCCCGCTCACGCGTTTGCTCGATTCCTCCGCGATGTTTTGCCGATTGCAGCAAGAGAGGCGCAGAGTAGTAGAGTGATGCTGCAAAGCGTCCTTTGTCTCCTCCCCCTAAAACAAAATGAAGGGGAGAAAGTAATGGTGCCGAAGTTTAACAATTCCACTCCCCTTCTTTCGGCTTTCCCCTTCGAATGCAAACGTGGGAACATTCAGCGCAACGCCACACAAAAACTTCCACATCGGCTGTTAGTCAGAGGATTGAGAGGGTAAAAATGAACTTAAATGACATGAGGTGCACTAGACTTTAAAAAGACGTTTGATGTCACAAGACATTTACTTTCTATCCTGCACTGAGAAGACAAATTGTCTTAACCTAAGCGTAAATACGTAACCGAGGTATGCGAGAGCGAAAAAGAGCTAGTTTTGGTAGTCCACGGCTAGGATGATCAAATGTGCAACCAGCACGAACTGGATGATGCTTTACATGTCATTGGATTTATCGGGCAATAACTTATCAAAAAGCAATGTGATTACCCTTTTTTGGGGGGGTTGCATCCTCCTCATTTGCACCCACTCATGACTACAGGTTTTGGGATATTGCAATTCGAGTTAGTCCTCTTGTTGTTGATTTCCACGATGCCATTCGTGGACATTACTTCTGCCTTCCACGCCACTTCGTTACAATACTCAGCTTGGAAACTCAATTTTATAATTTTTGCCATCACTGTAGCACATGATGAGAAGCGCCTTTTCCTTATGCGAAGTGTTGGACGAATTATTCAGCAACCAAGGCCCCTTAAGCCTTGGGTGGTGTCTCCTTACATTGGCATACCAAAGTAGCGTACTTCTTGTACCTATGCTTACTCAAGGCCCATTATGAGTCGCAATTAATTGCTAAGGCATGGCTATATGCTTTGGAGGTGTAGATGAGAATCACTACAACTGTAGTAGAATTCATTAAGCTGATTGACTCCACCATGAATGATGCAGTTCATTGTCTTCAAATTATCAACTGACTGTCTCAACATTAGTGTGACAAAACGCCCGACTGAGATTCTGCACACCGAATGTGTGTGGCTTTGTGCATGTGGCTTGATTACCTGCTTAAATGAAGTCATGATGGTGATTCACCCGGCACCCACACGCACCCATCCAGCGCCCCACCTTACCCGTACACCACCTTCCTTCCAGCACCTAATTAAAATTCCAAAATTGACATTGTTTTCAGTATAATCGACAGGGTAGGGGAAAAATGTAACTTAAATACAATAGTACCAAACTTCAGGGCTTCACAGGGTCAACACTTAAGGGAGGATGGTAATTATTTGAAGGTTAACGTCGCTATTTCATTCCCACTTTAGAGTGGGAGTAAAGGATTAACACGACTAGAAAACCTGTATGATCTCCTCTAAATTCAGCCTTCTATGTCCACAGCATCTCAGTTCCCTTACACTGTGGTGATGGAGCTAAGTCATGCATTACGATGGTCTATTACGCCTTCAGGCGCTAGTTGGAGGCCGCACTGGTGCCAACAGGTGTCACATTTAATGGGAAAATGGTGACTCTTAACAGTCACCCAATCTAGTGTTCTGAAAGGGGACAGTTAACGATGTAAAGGCATTTGTCAAGGGACTTGCACAATGTTTAGAGATGCATAAATTGCGCGAATTCTCCTTTGCACTCCCAATGGATAAAATGGCAGCGGGAACGACAACTGCATAGCATTGAGCTGGTGAAATCCCTGTGATACGATTCAAGGGTGGAGGAGACTATGAACTCTGTATCAACACTGACGTTGGGCTCGAAAACCTTCTTCTTTCAACGAAAACTTAATACACCATCCCCGATGCGATGTCATTTGCCTTAATTTTGCATTCAATTACTTCAGCCCTCACGTCTTCAGGCACTCCGCTACCTTTTCGCCAGTACTGACGTCTATGCAAGCCTGTAGCGTTACTAATAATAGATTATTCTTTTAAGCTGGTTTGTCTTTTACGTCCTCAGGGTAGTCAAAGTGATCAGTATTGGGGTAATTTTCCCTGATGAGTTGGAATGTTCGAGTAACTGGTACGTCTTATTCATTCCTGCGTGATTAGAGGAGTGGGCTATGACCTTTAGGCGCGCCAAAGGCTCTTTATGCCACACATAAAAATAAACATTCAGATTCCGACAAATATCACGAATAAAAAGAGAGCGAGAGAGTAAGAATTTCCAGCATGAAAAAGGGGGCAAAAAAACACGCACACGCCCAGTGTAGACGCTAGCAGGAACTGAGGAAGGCTCCAAACAGGTCGTACTTTTTGGCCCATCGAAGGCGTAAAAAGTGGCAAATCGCCCCCTAATTGTCTAGAATGATTAATCACGTTACACGGACAGAAATACTGAGGGGCAGAGAGGGAGAGAGAGGGAGAGAGAGGGAGGGCAGAGCAGGGCAGGGCGGGACGAGGAGGGGGCGGAGGGGAGGGAAGGCAAGTCTGCTTGTGCAATTAAATTCTTCTGTTGCCTGCTTTTTCTCTTTCACCCACTGACCATTTTATGAGACTAATTAAAGGCGCTGGAAAATGTAATTCCGAGATAATCCAAGCCCATCACAGCTCCCATAACGTTAATCGGGATTGGTGATGCTAATAACTTTTCAGTTCTGGTCCCAAGCGTTGAAAAAGACATATTTACGGCTTATATTTCCTTCACTTATAATATTTTATTCATTTTATTTGTATATTGTGTCGTTTTGCTTACTCAGATACCCAAAGCTCTTGCATGCCCGCTGAACCAAGTCAGTAGCTCCTCAGACCTTGTCGACGTCGATAGTGCATATTCTGCCCTCTTTTAGCTTTAGAGAAGGTCGGGAGGGCTACACCAGCCCTAGTGGATGTTCACTGCTTCCTTCGGTTGAGCTAGGCGAAGGACAAAGATGCCCCTCGAGGAGGCCACCTCGAGTGGAGCGCAAGCTATGCCTTAACGTAAAGACTTTAGGTAAAATCGTGTAGCTCCAGCTTGGTCATGCAATTCACCCATCAATTGTGCCCTATTGAAATGCTCTGGAACGAACTTTAGTGCCGCAGGGCCATATTTCCTCCCTCAAATTGAGGTGACTTTAAACGAGTACAAAGTCGTATCCATAACTGCTGCGGTCATAAAAAGGTACCCGAAAATGAGTACATGGCTAGAGAGGTTTTACAATTTTTATTTTAATGTACTTAAGCAAATTGAAATAAGTGTACTTTTGGTGTGGGGAGAAAAGTTGAGTGAAAATTTATTCATAACTTGAGGTAGAGTTCACTGTAAAGACAACTGGGGTGCAGAAATGCTTCTCTTGTTGCTTAAAACACAATGGGAAGGCGTAAGACCATACCGAAGGTACGATTGTGGATCCGATGGCTACTTAACTTGAGCTCAACAAGCTTGGATTTGTGCTGGTGAAGTCACTTAGACGAATGTGTTTTTTTCTCTCAAAAGGCACTACAGTGCTTCTAAGCCCATTGGATGAAGAAGATGAATGTCCTCATGGCGTAAGGTCTTCCGTACCACTGAAGGAACAGCCGTTCTCCTTTTTCAGTTATAATTGCTCAAGCAAAAAATCGTTTTGAAATGCAGAAGCGACGGCGAGCAAACACACCGCCCGGTAATAAGGACCTTTTCGAAATTGGATCCGTTTTCCACCATCCGCTTGCTGCCTTGCATTTTTCGTATGACGGTACGGTAACTTGGTTCACAGTCCACATGCAGAAGTGTTTTCACGAACCCACAAAACGTACCACTTAAGACCACCTTCTCTGTTCCACAGGCCATTCGGCGACCTCCCTATTCCTTCTAAGCTTCTCGGTCTCACATACAACCAAGCCATGGTCTCAACGGGCCTGATTTATGCCCTCCCGAAAAGTCACCGCCACCTTAAAATATGCGCGCACACACACATGGTAATAAAGGAAAAAAGAGCTTTTTGATCTTTGACTTAAAAGAGATTTTTAATTTTCTCTTCCACACTACTCAATTTGATGGCTGTACACACCAATGATGATTGCTTGGTTCAAACTCTTGAATGCAACAGACAACACGAGGCTATCAGCTTTTTGTATGTCATAATCCCACCTGCTCCAATCTCTTGTAGTGTTAACGCACTTAACATTATTTGGACACGTGCCCCCAAAGCTAGCGCAGTTGTCACGCCACTTGGGCCTCCTGACACAGGTTAAAATGCCACTGAGTGTGGCCTAGCTCTAACTCAAACTGCTCCATTGAAGACAATGTATATCACAATAGTACAAATCTACTTAATTTGCTACCAATTTTCCAAATTGACAGCCAAGGTTGCTCAAACAGAGATTCTCTGACAGTTTCACGAGGATGCCTTTGGTTGGTTCAGTGGACCCAATTAATTGTCACTTGTCTGTCTTTCAGACGCGGCACGGGGTGCAGGACACGCTCGATGCGTTGTTTCTGCCTCCTATTTTTGTTTCACTTGTCCAATCTTTTTTTTCAAAAATTATGTGTCTTTTGGCAGTACATGACTCAACCAACCTCACCACTAAACACCCAACTGACTCACACACCTGGTTCTCTCGTTTTTTTTCCGCACTTATTTCACCTATCCGTGCGTGCTCTCAACCGCACTGGAAGTGGATTTGGGTTTTTTACCGTTGGTTGGCTGGTTGGACTCCATTTTAGGGAGTTTTTGTGGTCGTCGATGCATGATTAATACTTGGTGAGTTTTTAATCTTATGCACCTACTCTTGTGTTGGAGGTGAAAGGAGGTTTTGCCAAGCCAATCTCAGGCTAGCCTTTAAGTTAGTCTCGGAGTCTTAGGGACGTGGTAAGCTGAATACAACCGTTATAAAGAGTGCAGAACATTATCGCAAGTGATGTAAGCAAAAAAAACAAGTAATAAATATGGGAAGGTACGAAATTAAAGCACGGTTGTTCGCCTATAACCGCTGTGGCCACTCGTCTGCTGAGGTTACCATTGCTACGGTTGGTGATGGAAACCGAAACAAAGGCTACCCGACGGGTTAGCAGCACAAGGGAAAGGAAATAAAGATCAACTACATGTTCTTCTCCCGTAAAATTCAATAACTTTATCAAAACCCATTCAAGGGTTCCGACCTTTCATTTGATGCTCGGGACTGGCCAACGCATTTGATATGCCTTTCCACCTTGCTGTCCAACCACTCATCTAGGTCGTTGTCATCTTCATGGAATGCCGAAATGCACCGACTTTTTCAAACGGTCTTCTATTTTTTGTCCAATTTTGACCAACAGTTCCTTTATTGACGCTTATAACCCCTTCAAGTCTACTCTTTTTTAAATGCTTCAATGTCCAAGTTTGTCAAGGTCTTTTTAGCTTATTTATTTCCAAGAGCTCCATTCCAAGTTCACCACCGGTTGCCCACCTTCTCCTTTGCGCTTTTGACGAAGTTACAAACCCGTAATTCGAGCAAACTTTCGCCTTATACCGAGTACAAGCGTTGTTGTGGTGATTTTAGTGACAAAAAATGCCCCATTGAAACAGGTAACATAAAGAAGTCTCAATCAGCTACTCAATATTCATTCATTCCGTCGAATGTGTTGTCATAGCAAAGCCAATCAGTCATAGGTAGTGCTCAACTCATGGGGGAGCTTCAACCCGCTCCCATTCAGTCTCGTCTCCTTACCATCCGCCAGGAGGAGCCATTTGGGCGGACGCACCAAGTGAAGTAATATCTAACTGCCCTTCTATTGTGGATTAATGCAGATTTTATCTACCCACTGCGATGCCACTTAATGCAGAGTCCAAGTACAGTACGAATCCAAAGCTAGCCTCATTTTAAACGCTACTCATCCGTCTGATTTGAAAGCTAACACCACCATTCAAACGTAATCACACCTCCCGAAAGGAGGTAACAAACTTATGTGACAGAAGATCCTCGCCTAATGTTAACATGATTCGTGTTTAGAGGAGGAAACCCTTTTGGAAGCACTGATTAGAGAGCATGAGTAGAATAGCGTTGGGATTAGAGGGAAGCAAGACCGGAATGAATTTGCACAACGATGCCAGTCACTGCTGCGTCGGCGTTGGATCATACGATGCTGCCTCCTCCGCCTTTTTGAGTGTGCGTGTGCGTGCCTCTTCAATGCGGAGGTATCTCTTCTTCATTTTCTTTTTCCTCTCCTCCTCCTCCTGCTCTTCTTTGTCGGTCCTTTCCTTGAAGTTTTTGTTCCTCCGGCTTTTTCACCAGCAACAACAACACCAATAGCAGATACCGAAATAAAACGCTCCCTTCTTCTTCTTCTTTAGCTTTTTTACATGTTTAGTTTCCCTGCCTTTCGTGATGTTTGCATTTCCCTTGGCACGGCTAAAACTACAGCCGAGAAAGGCGGAGGGAAATAACAGGTGAAAAAATCTTTCCTCCAATGTTTGAAGAATGTACGAAATTTGTTGAATGGTTGGGTAGTTTTTGACTGCTTTTCTCAAAGGTCCTTAAAGTACGACCTGGCTGCCTGCTTGTCACTGCCAAGAGCCCGCCTCCTCCCCCCCACCGTCCGATCCAAGTTATTGTACCTTCCACTTGGCTAAACGTAGACTTCAATTTGGAAAAAAATGTTCAACAATTCTTCATTCTCCTTCTCTGGGATGTGTAAATGTATGTGTGTGTTAAACAGGCAGGTGGAGAAATAGGGAAGAGAAGCAAGGAAAAAGGAGGAGGAGGCGGAGGAGGAAGTGGGACCGGAGGTGATGGGGGGTGGCAGAAAAAGGGGAGGCGGAAAAAAGGACGAAACGGATTTGCATCCCTATGTTTTCTTCTTCGTCGCGACTTTTTGTCGATTATATTTCCTTCCTCTCCTTTTCCTAATTCCCTTTCTCTCTTACTCCCCTTTGTGCTGAATTGTTTGACAGGATGAAGAAAACAGACACTCGGCATTTCTAGTGCCGTTCAATTTGCGACACGCTATTTGCATTTCGATGCGGGTGGATAACTCCACTTGGCGGTAGTCAGGAAGTTGCCACTCAACTGGCATCGATAGGCCTAGGCATGATCTGGAACCGGAAATAGATAGCATATTCGTGCATTTAGTCAAATGGCAGAAAAATATACGTTCGATTTCAGACGGCTTCAAGAAGGCTCCCAACCGGTATGACGTGTGCAGACTTAAGCAAATAAAAGAGGAGCTCGCATTGGCTAGGTTAAGGTCTAACGTTCCCAGCCCCCTGTTTTAGGCTCATAAAGAAAGGATTTTGTTACTCATGTTGATGACTTCAAATGTTACCAAGGTAAGTATATGGGAACTTTCTGTTTCTGGCGTAAAAGCGGGTTTATGTCTTTAGTGTAACCATAGTGAACCAAACGGCAGAGTGAGTAGGCACCTCATTGACCCACAATTACCCTTTAAAGTGAGGAGCAGGGCTCATGGCAATTTAAAGTGGTCTGTCTATCCTTCCCAATAAGGTGGGTTTCCATTTAAGCCAATCTGGAGAGATTGAAAGAATGCAATGGAATGGAATGGGGCTCTGCGTTGTGCTGCCAATCTCTCTTCGCCTGCCGCATAAGTTGGTTGCGCTGAATAATACCCTGGCAAGTGCCAAATCAGTTCTGGGAGGTGAAGTAATTTAACTGCCTGTCATTTGTGGCTAGAGGAGTGTACTTTTGCCTCAGAATTGGTCAAGTGAGTTTTCATCCGGTAGGTAGTGGACAGGCAAATACATTTGACATCGGTTTCCAACTAGTTTTATAGGCATTACACACTGTTAGTCCTTTCACGAACTCAAATGGCGATATTAAGGGTGAGGAAACACACTATTTAGTGGGTAAAATAAATTGACTAAATGCCTCCACTTATAAATAGTAAGCATCTGTCATTCCCACATCTGGTAGTGCCCGGTCTACGAGAAGAGCTGACCGTTTACGTCTTACAGCATTCAAGCATATTGACCTCTTGCCCCATTTGGCCCTCACCTAGTGAAGAAGCGATTGTGCAGTTAGCAGCTATTGAACACGGTGAAACCTGTGAAAAGGCGTGCTCTTGTTTTTTTGCTTTTGAGAAAATACCCTTTTCTTTCGGTAGCCTTGGCACCGAGGTGTGAAAGCGTGGATCACATGACTAAGAAGTGGTGGGCCCTTCGGAATAACACCAACTTCTTATGTCACCTCGCAGAATGGTTTAAAAAAATTACTGATGTGTTTACACTTTTTCCACCTTCTATTTATTCATGTCAACGATTTTTCCAAATTAATTGTTGTTGATTTTATTCGTATTTTAACTGTATGTACACTGTCCTGTTTAATTTATTTAAGCCAGTCTTCACGCATGACAGTTATGCCCGCTGGCAAATTCTGTCAACTAAATGCATCCTCAAAAAAGCTGTGGAAGGCCATTTTCAGTAACTGGGCAAAAACGCAGATGATCTTTTTGCTTAACGAAATACGCCACCCACTTAAGCCAGCATCATTGGCTGCGTTAAAGTATGTTACTCTCTCGTTCTCTCAATCACCCAAGGGGATTGGACAGAAGGGTGGAGAAGGTGGGAGGAGTGGGAGGGTGGAAGAGGAGGCGAGGAGAGGAGTTGGGTAAGCAAAAAATTCACAGACACACACACACACACTCTCTTGGACAAAGTAAGAAGCAGAAGACACCCAGGAGAAGCAGCAGAAGAAGCACAACGTACAGGGAGGGAATGAGCGGAGTGGTTTAAAAAAAACTCTCCACCTGTCTATTTTCACTGATTTACAGAGAGATAAAATTTTCCCTTCTTTCCACCACCACCACCTCCTCCTCCTCACTCTTCGTCAGGCTGAGATGTTGCCTGCTCACTCACACACACACACACACACACACACACACACACGCACGTGCGATAATTGCTGCAAAAGAAGTTTACTGGCTGGTTTTCTTTTACTGACAAATTTCTCATTGTCAGCAGTGACTCATTTTGCTTTGAAATTGCATTCTCTCGAATTCATTGAATAAGACTTTTTGACAGCCTCTCTTCTCAACCCCCTGAGTTGAATGGCCGAGGATGCTGCACACTCCTCTATCCTAGGTTAACAAGTGATTAACTGATAGATGGCATTGGAGCAAAAATCAAACAACAAGAAACAATTCAAGTGGTCAATGGGCTTTACTCGCTGTTGTGTCTCCACCTCATGGGAATGGGTTCAGATTTACTGGATTACTTGCTGTTTCTCACGTGGCTTTAAGGCACCGAATTAGTTACCCCACACTTAGATGCCCTTTATTTGTGCAGTCATAGGCGAGGGACTACAGTTGGCAAATTCCACCACTAGCCCTGCTCCGATGCTCATCAAAATGGTGGTAGTAATGAATGGATTGCCGTAGGACCTAGAAAGAAAAAAACGATGAAATTTGAGAACACTGATGTGACACTTATTCAAAATCACTCTACCCCATGAAATTAATTTTAATTTCAGTATAATTTGTAACCCAGCAAGATGGAAATATGCAAAAGTTTCCCACCTCAATGCAAATTAATCTCCCTTTCTACACCGCATGTAAAGTGATTTTTGATCATCATTAGTTGATGCGCGGCTCGCAGTGTACCACCGGAAGATGCAAATCGCCAGGAGCAAGGGAAGAAAGGAGGAAAGAAAGACTATCATGTTCTGCTCCTCGCGTAGGGAAAGCGAGGAAAAAAACACAGGCTTATCATCTCTTATCGTGTTAACAAGTACTTCCTTTTTCCCTTCACCCATCATTATATGTCCCCCATTGGTTTGGCCAGCCAAGGTGTTATGTCGACCTCTTCTTTCCACATAAAGGTATGCGCGCATCGCAGTTGTCTTTTTCTTTCTGCATCCTTAGCCCGCGCATGTGCGTGTGTATACATATGGGTCGGTAAAGTCGACCGCGTCGCCTATTGGCGCGTTAATTTGGTGCAAGCGTGCGTGCGGACGTGCCTGCATTCACACGCGCGCACGCACATTCAAAATTGCTCTGGCATATGGGGAAAAAAGTTGCAGGGGACACGCATGGGCGCTTATTCGACCAATTTAATTGTAATGACTTCCCACACGCCTCTCTTTCTTTTTTGGCCAAAATACATGCATAGAGTGGGCAGCAAAAAAGCGTGCCTGTGTATGATGGAGAGGGCATTGGGATGCGGGTGAAAATTCATTGCCCTGCAGCTACTCTTTTTTCCAACCAAGAGGGTGAGTGTGAAGAAGCACATATATATGTGTACACGGCTGTGTTAATGCACTTGCTTTTTGCTGCGTTCTAATTCGACTAATCTTACTATACCACAGTTGCTCGTTTAAATGTTTTTGCAGCGCCAGGCGCAATCAGGATGGCGAATTTGTGACAAGGAAAGATTGGTTAACCTGTTGGTCGATAAATAGCCACCGAAGGGGGAGGAGGGGAGCTGAGGTCAACAGGGGTCTGCGCTGTCCGATGAGTCATGCGTGCAACGGGTGCCATGCAAGAGCCTGAGGTCAGTATCATTGTTGTTACTTGAGTCTGGCGGTGTGACCCTCGTCATCTTATTTTGTAGAGTAAGTTACGGAAAAGTTGGCTTTTGATGTACGACCTCGATTTCACAGTTTAATGGAGCGTTGATATGCCCAAAAACGCTGGTGCAGTTGCTGCATCAGAACCTCCATTTTTTGCCTGTTACCACAAATCATGGAAGATATTCTCGTCTTGCAAAATTCCCAAGTTATTCTCTGAAACTGTTCGCCGAGAAGCACTAATCCCTACCAACTGCATGATGGCGATGATAAGGATGGTAGTGTTAATATATGGCTTGCTTTTGCCATCTGTCGGTCGTTTAGGCATAACTGTCAAGCTGACAAGTTGATTCGTTGGGATAAAAGCGATGCACGATTAAAAAACAACAGCCAGAAGGCCCTTGTGTATTATGATGTCAATTGGAGGTGGGGGGGAGGAGAAAAAGGGAGATACTGGTTAATGGGCTCGCCATCATCCCAACGCCTAGGAGTTTCATCTGGCAATGACACGTAAGCCAGTCTAGTCCGACAGCCTTAGCACGCGTCAATCCGTTGATAGATCAATCAACCCCTGCCACTGTAGCTGAGAGAGAGAGCTGTTGAATGCCTAAATTTGTTTATTGAAAAGATACTTTCGTAAACAAAGGTTACTTTTCAATTGGGGTGATTGCAGTCAATTTTGGCAAATAAAATGTAAACTTTGGTGGAGTATGCACAACAAACTACAAAGAAAGCCGTATCAGTGCATTTTGCAGTAAAATCGGCAATTTGAAACACCAGCTTGGCTTTCCAAGCCTTGTGTGGAGGGAGCCTGACTATCGCAACCTCGTCAAAGATCATGTATTCCACAAATGACAAACTTAGAAAGAGATCGGCCAAAACACCTCCAGGAGTCTTGGCGCTCCTTGAAAGAGTAATGTTCAATCTAGTCATGTGTCAAGTCACCTCTGTGCTATAGAGAACCCAACTCCAACAACAACTGATGCCACAGCACCACCCGATTGCTTTACTTTATTCCAGATTTAAGTGGAGGATAAGGGGACTGCAAATTTCCCAGTCATCAAGTGCTGCTGAGGCAACAGGGCAACTGCTAGGGTGACATTTTGAGGACGGTGATGAGACAACCGTTACGGAAAACGGCATTCATCACACGAATAAAGCGGAGCCACCCCGCGAAACGGAGAGGTGATGATTAATTAGTGTTCATGACGGTGGTCCAGAGTCCGCGTCAAGCATAGCAAGGGCGGGAAAAAAATCCCACCTCAATTAATTTTTCACCAAACAAGAATTCAATCGGAATTTATAATTTGGTGCTGTGGCGGTTCCAAAGAAGAAGAAGAAGAAGAAGAAGAAGAAGAAGAAGAGGGTTAGTAGTCAGTCTGAGAGCCTAAATTAACATTGACTGCCACAGGCAAAAAACCCCCAGAAAAGATGATTTTGTCTTATGCACTTGGGGAAGACGAAGAAAAAGGCGGGTGGGGGGGAGCAGGGGGTTGGTCTCGTCATCATCGTCGACGTTTTGCCTGCCTGCTTTCTCGTATCAAAACGACACGAAATGAAAATCAGGTAGAGGGGTTAAAAAGATGTGGAGTCGCACCGAACGTCCACACCCATCCAACTTCTGGCGGCGAATGGTAGTGCACCAATTCTATCCGCACTAATTACATTTCCATCGTCAATGCCAGCCGTGATTAGTGATGTTTAGATGAGACCGTATCTAATCACCGCCACCCTCGCGTTAATTACCGAGGTAAGGATCAGAAGGCTGAATTGATGGTGAGCTCATCGATACGGTTAAAGTGCCACACTAGCACACACAACGCCCCCTCCCCCTACCCCTCCGCTAACCCCTAATTTGGATTTATTCAATGCGTGAGGGGAGAATGGAGGAAACACAGCACACACACCGGAGCTGATGGATAGCATGGCCAATCTCAGGGCCTTAAGTGACCCAGCCTGTCCCCTCGCGATGACTCACTCACTCAAGCCATGAGAGGCGACACCGACTGATGACTCAGCTGTGCATAGTGTTATGGCATGGGGAAACCCCACGATCGGTATTATAATACACCAACTTTCACCTTTTGCGAAAACGCAGACAACCTAGTTTCACTGGCAGGTTCTAAAAGGCGAAGGAAATAGTAAGAAAGAATCCGCCTTAGGATGTTTAGAGAAAAAACCATCGCCTTTTCAACGAAGCGAAAGGTGAAAAAGGCGACGCAGGGGACTGAGCAACTGGCTTTCTGACGGCAACACGGTGAAGCAAAAGGCATGGAAACGCAAACTGAACAAGGCCCATTGTAGAGCACAGCGTCACAAACAAGGAATCCAAGATCTCGCAGCCACTACCTATAGTTGCAAAGCTGTTGCTTCGGGCATCCACCATCTTTTCTGTGAGACGGCAACGCTGTAAAACAATGACACGAATGAACGGCCAAGTGCCTGTTGGGATAAAGGACAAAGAGATAGAGCGGAGCCATCGGCTCCACCTTTTCCCATGGGCTCGCACACAACCCCTCCTCATGAGACGCGGTACGTGAAATGTTTTCTCGCATTTATGTCCTCACTCCCTCTTCCGCTTCCTTGAGGAGCAGCAGCACATACATGGTAAAGGGGTTAAGGGTGTAACCATTCTTGATTTAGCACCCTTTTAACTGCCACGCACACGCACGTGACAACCTTACTCGCCTACGTGAACCCAACCTCGAGAAAGCAGCAAGCACTACAGGTAGACAGACTGCTTGGGTCTGAAACAATGGATCAGTTCAGGATGGTCCTTGGTTTAAGGGTAGCAGAGGCAAACCTTCAAACTCTAGCAATGAACGTATCAATAATACCGCCCTCAAGCTGGCGAAGTAAGTCTACAATCTACAATCATCTAGTTTAACGCACAAGTTACTTGGAGGTGCATTGATTGAGGGTTACAACGCGGTGGTACATGTGTCGCGGCAGCATCCGTGCTTGATTAAAAGAAAGTAACCCCAAAATCGTGTTCTCCCGTACCCGCAAGCAAAATAAACAGTCAATCCCACCCAGGAAGCGATAAACACTACACACCATACAAAATCAGTGGTCACCTGCCCAGGGGGAGGAGGGAAAGAAGGCACCGCATCAACATAAAACTTCTTGGTTATACACTTGGATGGGAGTATGTCTGCGTGGTGGGAGGTGGGCATGTGTTAAAGGGGGTAATAAAGGGAGCAAGGTAGAAGGTCAGGGGAGGGAAAAAGACAGATGGGATATTCAACCGTCCGGTGTGCATATATATATGTATATATATAACGCGTTTGCATTTATGTCGAATACATATTATATATATGTGTTGGTGATGCAGGTGGTGGTTGAATGAGCGAGCTAGCGAGCGAGGGGGCGGGCGATCCCGCGTGCGATCTGATTTGCAACGAAAGCCAAGAAGAAGCCACATAACAGCAGCATACCGCACACACACCCTCACACACACAATGAGCAAGGAGAGATTAAGCTAAATTCCACCCTAGTTGAGGGGGAAGAGATGAGCCGACAAGTGGAGAGAGATCGAAGGAGGGCGAGAAAAAGAGAGAGAAGGGCATCCAAACACACCAAAAGCGCAGTGAGACGAGGTCAAAATGCGTTGCTTACCGATCGTCATCTTCATCTTCGTCAAGGTAGAGGGTTTGAGGAGTAACAGTAACAATTTAAGTGCGTGGACTATATACAAAATGACTACAGGAAGGAGGGGAGCAAACCAAGTGATAAATATAGGGGGTGGCCGCGGTGAGATGTCAGTGACGCGAGGCTAATGTACAGGTGGTGAGCTGACTGCTGCTTTGTGCTAATGCTGTAGAGTGAGGAAGTATACGTGCGCGACAGATTGGAGGGAAAATTTACACTTAGCTAAGTTGAGAGATAGAGTTGGAGGGTAAATGCAACTTGAGACATTACGGAATGACAGCAGGGAGAGAGAAAGAGTGCGCGCACATACGCGCCTAACAAATGGGTGAAGTCTGTCTGATGCGCGTATAATGTCCTGTTAATTGGATATCGGAGTGGATGGATGGAGCAGAGTAGTCGGTCTTAGTGCGAAGAGACATTGGAGGCGGAAGAGGCGACCGAGCCTGCGCCGTAGATTATCTCGTAGAGATTGGCCCGCTTGTCACCCGAGCCCGTTACCACAAATTTGTCGTCAGGCGAGATGTCACAAGTCAGCACGGAGGCGGCTTCTTTGGTCTGAGATGAAAAGGAATGCTCACGCTCAAGAAGGGAAAACTACTCCTCATGCCAGAAAGGACACTAACCTCGAGGAGACAAGCTCCATAGGGAGTCCTCCAGGCGTTCACTTGATGGTCCTTGCCGGTGGTGATGAACCAGTCGGCGTGGTGCGCGAAGCGGAGAGCAAGAACGCAGCTTTCGTGGCGCGTCAAACGGAAATGTTGGTCATAGGTAGCAGCCTGAGGGCTGGGAACAGCTGCGTTGGTAGTTTGTGGGCTGACAGGTGGTTTGAGAAGAGTGGTGGAGTTGGGAGGAGTGCCGCCGCCACTAGTAGAGGAGAGGGGGACGGAGGATGGCGGCCCGTCAGGACCGATGGCGACGACTTCGACCTCTGAGGACTCGAGGCCGACAGCTAGCCACTGCGAGCCATAAAAGAGCGAATCAGAGGAAGCGGTGTCTTCTGTTCCCATGGGAGATGCGGCCGCTGCTAGGCTGGGTCGGCGACCGTGCATGCCGTAGACAGGGGAGAGACCCAGTGAGAAGACTTGCGACTTGAACTCGACGTGGTGGAGCCTACTGGATGACTGCAAGACGAGGGACGAAGAATGTTTAAAAAAGTGAATGAAAGCCCCAATGATAAGTAAGGAAGCAGAAGTGGGAAACAGTTAATAGTCAAGAATATTCACACATGAATGAATGGGCACGCGCATAAGCAAGAACGCTTAAATGCGTACTTCATAGTTAGTGTCAACGGAAGCTATCGCTGTGCCTGATTGCATGTGAAAGCCATTGAGGTCCCGATTCATAAGGTAGTGTGTAGATAAATTGCAGTGCGACCATCACACACTCGACCTTAAGATCGTCTGTCTGTTTGAGTGTGGAGTGGAAGTACATGCACAATTGGAGTTAATTAGAGACGGTAAGAATGCGGTCGCCCTAAAAGCGCGTCCACCACCACCACCATCACAAAGGGAGACGCATGAAGCCTCGCAACACGTCGTCTGACTTTTAAATCGCTGAGCCTTCTCATTGTATGAGCAAAGAAACACTCAATTCATGGAAAAGCGGTTAACAAAGCCCACTTACTAAGGGCTCAGAAAAAAATCGACTACCACAAATAGGATGTTTTATTGCTCCAAAACGGATTTTTAAGAAAATTTAGAGGCCACCCGAAAGTAAAGAAATGAAACTACCCCCAAATATTTTTCTCACAATCGAAACCAATGTTGGCCACACGATTCAGTGCAAATGTTTATCATGATTTGATAAGACAAGTAATTTATGAGGCTGGGGCTCAGATATAAAATCGGGCATCACATAGGCGAGGATAGCAGCAAGCATATTAGTAGTAAAACCCAAGCAACGCACACTGGACGATTGAAGAGACTAATATTACTAGAGAAAGAAAAACTTACAGTGCCACGAATGTCCCAGCAGCGAACCTTATTGTCAAGGCCACCTGTCCAAAGTCGGGTACCCTGTCCCACAAGCTCGATGCAGGAGGCGCCATCAGCGTGTGCGTGAAATTGTTGGACAACACTCTGGTTGTGGATATCCCATATCGCAACTTGACCATCAGAACAGCAACTGTATGAGACAGAGAAAAAGACATTTAGTCAGATGAGCACACCTAAACTCATTCAACCAAGGAAGTGCCAGAAAGGAATATTTTGTGATAAGTTCAAATAAGGGGGATGGGAAGTGCTTAAATGAGCAAGTTGTCGTTCACATGGACAGTTGTGCAGAAAATGGAGTGCATGAAAAACAGGATAAAGTAGGGGAAAGTGAACTGATGTGGTTACCGCATGACATCAGCAGTGGTGTACAAGTGTTGAGGGAAGAAAAAACTCAATCTTGGAATAGAGAAATCAAAATGGGGCAGAAATGGAAAATGACCCATGACATTAAAAATAGTTGAAAAGACGGATCAACTAGAATGTGTTTCTCCTCTCGAGTACGTACACTTACGAATATCAAGACCTTCACTCCCAAATCTCACTTCAAAGGTCACATATTTTTGCTTGTAGCTGAATGCTAATTAGGTGAGACATGAGTACATGCTAAAAGACACTTTGCTGCCATAACTTGCGCCTGTTAGGAAACAGAAAGCCACCTTCAATTTGCATTAGTGGCCCACATGCATTAGGGACAAATTTCGGGAGAACGGCGAAGAATTCTTGCACCGAAACAAGCCACTGCGACAGCAAACCGCCATTCATTAATCAGCAAGACCTAGATGGAATCTTTTACTGCCAGTGTGAAATAAGCTCATTTTTCCACAAAGCACCCTGCTACGCGTGTATACGTGCAGTAGCGATTCCCAAAAGCCAGAAATTTTCTCACAGTAAAAACTAATTTACCACCCTCTCTCCACCTTCACTCGCTCCCTCTCACACGCACACAAACAGAAAAACGCAGAGGTAAAAAAGAGAACAATAGCATAATGGCTGAATGAATCCAAGGGGGAGTGCGAAAGCAAGTGCGCATGTTTGGAATATAGATGAGCAGGGCAAGTCGTACATAACAAGAAGATACACGTATTTGTCCATTCACCTCATTCTCCATTGATTAAGCAGCCCGCAAATGCAGTTTAGTAAGCTATCTCGCTTAAGTCGATTTAGTCATAAGGACATTGACTTAATTATGAAACTGAAAGGAGAGGCTCACCTGTAACAAAGTTTGCAATCGGGGGAGAGGGCCAATGCATAACAAGCGGGCGCGTCGAAAGTGAGGTCCGCCTTTCTTCGACCGGGGCCGTTTAAATCCCAAATTGTTAGGCAACTTGATTCGCCTCCAATCAGCAGGGTAGAACAATCCTGCCAGATGCAAAACAAGCAATAGAACGATTAGCGGCACATGCCGCGAGGGATAAGTGGACTGAGATAGAGCGGGAACGTGGCCACGTAATCAACTTAGGAGTGATTAAATACTCAGAAAGAAAAGGTATCTCCAAAATATCAATTGAGGAAATGGGAAACCAAGAAACTCCAAGAAAGTCAATATCAGAAGCAACGATATGGGATCAATTGATTTAGCTGGTGATCCTAGGGCATGGAGGACGGGTGGCGGGTAGCATACACACTAGCAACTATGGTCAGTATGAAGCCATGCGATGTTTGAATGCCGTTATCAGAACAAGAGCACTCTACCAATGCACGAACCTCAGAGGAAATTATACGTAGCCAACTAAAAATCACGGGGACAACCTCTTTGACAATGTATTTCAAGTTTAGAAGGCAAACAAAACAGCAGTTATTAAGGTCAAGTGGAAGACGCACTGGGAAGAGCTTGATAGAGCGAACATAGCTTTCAGGGCGAAGACAATCAAAGGAGGCGAGAGCGACTACATCCCTAGAGGAAGAAGAGCCAGCAATGGCGTCGAGGTCCCAGAGCTTGACACAACCACGTCCACCAGTGTAGGCGAAATGTGGAATGCGGGTGGAGGACGATATAGCAATGGAAGTCTCGCTATCACCGCTGGGATCGACTTTAAAAGTGGAGGGAGAGACGTTGTCACCGCCGGAGGTGGGTGAAGAGCCTCGGCCAGAGGGCGCAGGTGCGATGGTTACTGCACATACCACTTCACCATGCGGCAAGCTGGCCAGGTGTTGTAGACGCCGCGGTAGATTGGGATTTGACGTCGCTTCGGGTGCTGATGCAAGTGCACATGGGCGTGTGCCTCCACTGCCTGGAAGTACCACGTACGAGTAGGCTCCCGGACCGGAAGAGACAGAGGAGTTACTGAGGAAACAAGAGCATGAGGATGACCGCTAGGTTTGCAGCAGCAAGACGACTCTCCAACTGAACAAATGAAACGAGTACTCGGGTCCGATAAATTTTCGTTCATACAGACAGAAGCGAGAGACCTGACAAATGTATGGTCAAAAAGTGGATCCCTTCCTCCCGTTCGCTTAAACAGACGAGAGACGAGTCACATAGGGTATCGTCCCTCTGGATGGTTTTAATTATAGTGCGCGATCTGCCCACCTCCTACCACCTGTCATTCAGACATTAGTCTGGGCTAAAGAAAGCGTCCGATGCCAGTGATAGTCGCGGCCCGAAGGGAGTCACACAAACATGCACGAACGCGGGTACCGATCCCAACCGGCTTAGCACGCCGTCATGAAATGAATTTATTCACCTTTTATAAAGGTGTATTTCGTCAATCAAGCCAACCCCTGAAAGAGCGCAAAAGAAGCAACGCCATCTCACTAAACACATCATACCGCATCAACAGTCGGATGGCGAGTGGTTGGGTAGGGAGTGGGATTTTACAGGGTGCAGGTGACTCGAGGAAATCTTGGATGGGGGGTGTAGTAGAATTGGGACTACTTGTGAACTCAGAGGAATAGCAAATTTGTGCTTTAAGCACGAGGACCAGAGCCTGTAAAAGTAGCGCCGGGGCACACAATGGGATGTTGAAAACAAAAGCAGCTATCTTTACCGTAAGAATGGAAGATTATTTGAGGGACGGCTTAGGTAAGCTATACCGCTTTTGATTTGACTGGTTACGTAAAAACCTAGATGGATGAAAGCCACACAAACGAACACTTACCCCTTCGCGCCATACTTTGACCGGTTCTCGGACTAAAAGAAATAGAAATACATTAAAAGGAATGATAGCCTCCAAGTAGAAAAGTATAGGGCAACAAGTAGGTAGGGCAATACACAAGTTCTTTCCACATCTACGACTGTCAACGTTACGAAGTTTGTTGATCGCTGATAAAAACAGTTGAAGCTGCAAGCATGAATCCTTAAACTCCTCCAAGAACGTGAAAGGGTACGACGCAAAGGCCACTTACAAAAGTTGATCGATTGTGCGGAGTTCCAACCGCAGGAGCACTGTTTGTTGTCGGATAGTTGCTGCCCATAGAACTAGGCAGCTGAGGGCTAAGATCTTCAAAAAAGAAGCACAAAAGGCGCAATTAGATCAAAGAGTAGCGACGGGAGACAAAGCCGTTATTAAGACAAGAGCCGCGATAAGGGGATTTCAGGTGACCCCGCCCTACTCCTCCGCGGACAGCAATAGGTGTACGTGTGCAAGGTTCACACGGTTTCAAGACAGATGACTGAATGATTCAGCCAAAACGGCAAAATTTCACACAAAACATCCCATACTGGTAATCAAGTCACAGAACCTGCAACTTTAAAGAATCAATCAATGTGACGCTGAAGGGAACTAAATTACCCACAGTACATTCGCTTTACAAAAGTAGACGCTCCCATCATTAAAACCAGGAATTCCATAGAAAGTGTTACAACATCAAGATGCACTTAGAATACAAAGTTCACAATTTAAAGCGCTAGCTGAATAAAACGTACTAAGTGGCTGCCGGCCAGAACGGCTTGTGTTCATAGACATAGCACTTGAGGTAGACGATTTGTCCTAAAAATGAAGGCGAGATTGAATGACCCCATGCGTTTTTTAGCAGAAAAAAAAGATAAGAACCAACTAACCATGTCGTCAGCGCTGCGACATCCTCCGTTTTCGCGGCTTGGACATTCCTAAAAATCGGAAAATTGAAAAGCAAATTAAGGTGAGCAGAGTGAAGGGTTGAATCGGATAGAAAAAGCCAGACACGAGCCAAAGCAAAAGAGCGCAGAACATAGATCGGGAACCACCGTTTTATAGTTTATCGAGGAAGAAAGCTCTCGCTCCTCTCCTCTTTGCCCCTTTCTCAGCCCATTTCCTCTGTTTCCCGCGTGTTTGCAGTTGAAAAAGTAAGAAAAAGAAAATCCGAGAGAACGTCGGCGAGCCAAAAACAACGAGAAAGTTCGCAGATTTGACTTTTGCTTGCTCACCCACTCGCTCAGAAGCGCACACACTCGCTCTTTCCCTTTCTCTAGGCAGTTTTTTAGCTTTCCGCCTTTCTGTTTATCTCAAGCAATCAAAGAAAAATGAGCGAAACGGAGAAAAGCGGAGATATGATTGAATACACTAACATAAATTAGCTATCAAAACAAATTTTTGAAGCAGAATTAATAACGGGCTTTTGGTGACCACTAAAAAGCGAAATCTCGATTAAAACCAGAAGTCGTGGTAACACTTGACAAAGGTAAAGAACTGACGTGTCTTTGCTCATAGACAGTTCAAGCGATGACCACATGAGGCATCGACGGATAACAGGAGACTAATCGATTAGCTTCACCCATCTCAGTAAAAAGCAGACGCCCGAGAGCTAACCAGCTTCGGATCCACCATCTTGCGTCTCTTTTCATCCGGAGGGGTAGGGGCTGTGGAAGAATTGCCTGGAGTAGGAGGAGGGGGTGGGGGGAGGAGAGAAGAGGCAGAGGAGGTAGGACCGGCGGCTCCACTAACTCCAGAGTGCCCGCTATTGCTTCGAACTCCACCACCAGCGGAGGAGGTTCTACCGGGAGCGTTGAGACTGGCGACACCGGGCGATGTCGTGGCAACTCCACCAGCACCTGCTGCAGCAGCAGCACCAAAAAAGCCCTCGGGAAAGGAGGCAGCAGCCGCCATCGCGGCCGGTCCACCAGGTAAAAACGGCGAGCCGGGAAGGTTAGGCTGACCTACGGCTCCACCACGAAAGAGCTGTGAGGCTGCTGCCGCTGCTGCGGCTGCCACTCGCTAAGAACAACACGGTAGAGTGAACAAACCATAAAACAGCAACGAACAACTGAGCGGGTAAGAACCTGTTTATCTTCACTTGAATAGTCCTTAATGTCACGAACAGCACCACTACTGAGAGGAAGACCAGCGGTCCCGGGGGGAGGCATCATGGCACCGCCAGCAGCAGACATTAATCCATTAATGAATGCGTTTTGCAATCCAGGTGCACTGGACGGAAGGAGACCTGGGGTAGATCCGGGGAATGCTGCGCCCGTAGCGGGAGCACTGCCAACGTTTGATCCGTGCGGACCAGACTGGTTGGCAGATGAGCTCCCGGGAAGCGAAGATGAAGGACTACCTGCTGACGACATCTGGTGAGCTTGGATTTGCTTGAAAAAAGATAAAGGATGAAAGATAAAGATGTGAAGTCGAGAAATTACTTTATAAATTTCTAACTGATCACTGGACAGTCCCATATTTCCACCATTCGCAAACTTGGCCAACTTCGAGTCCTCCATTTGAGCCTATTGTGAAACATTAGGCTAAAAGAACACATTCAAACCGTTAGCACTGAATTTAGCTCTTGCATTGTAACCTGCTTCGCACGTTCAATAGCTGAAGCGACCTGTGACTGGTGCTAGTAGAGCGTTAAAGGAAATTCACAAGTTAGCAAACCTCGGTAGCGAGAAAAGGAATGACTTGATTGAGAATTGCGTTGAGACGCTTTGAGATTTCCATCTGCCTATGCATCTCCAGATTCAATCCATTGGCCATTTCGTAATAGACAACACATATACGTTGCATATCGACGCGCTCACTCAAGAGCTTCTCTCGCTCAGTTTGGAGCCTAAAGCAGGTGATTCAAAGAAGCTTGAATTACTGATGACACTGCTGCTGAACGAAGTTAAATTCATCCTTGATGCGTTCACAGGTCTCGACAACAGTGAATTTATAGGACTGACCTGGCCCTGAGGGCACCTGTAAAAGCATATTCGCAGGTATAAATAAAAGTCACACAAATACGATAAAATGAACAAAACTAAAAAGCTATAATTACAGGGGGCCTGCTGGGATACATAACAGCGACGGCGACTAAAACCAATCAATTGAAAACTAAATAATCGCTCCGATACACAATAAATTAAAACATTTTTATAGCAATACCAGTTCTTATATTTCATTTATTGCTATAAATTTAAATTCAATTAGTAAAAAATAATTTCAATGCATTCATTTGCGAACACAATTAATAGTTGTTGTTTGATGGCATGTCGAGTTTTGAACTTCCCAGCTTGTGCGTGTATCACCTGAGGGAATGGATTTTAAGCCGGATAGCAGCAACAACTTCTTAACAATCAATGGGTCTGCGTCATCACAGCCTTACACTCAACCTTTGATATCAACTTTTGCATTACCGATACGGTCATATATTCCTATAAAACCATCGGATGTTGCTTCGAACCCAAATGTGGCAACTCCACCGTCTATTCCTCGACTCCATTTTCTTTCTCCCTCTGCTCCCACATTTAATCCCACACAACTCCATGGAACTCAGATATTTTCTAACTCCTCTGCGGCACCAACGGGACGGCAACTTCACTCAGCCACAATAAATGCTGCCGGAGTGTTGTCACCTCCAGCAACACTGGCAGCTGAGAACAAGCGGCCAGCGATGGATTCGTCCTCAGCAATGAGCGTGTATAGAAAGTATTATACGGATGTTTTGGGATATTTCAAAACTCTTATTGATAACTTGGAGAATGTGGATTCGTCATCAACCAATCGAACTCATAGCACAATTTCTAACAACGTCCAAGTAGTTTTATTGTACCCTTTGCACAAATTTGCTTGTGCCTTGCCACTTGACTCTGTCTCTTGTGTTTAGAATTGTAGGTCATTGGATAACGATCCTTGGGGTCACTCGAAAACTGTAATGGAAGGCTACTTTCGTCGAAGTGGTGCTCGTGATTGGGATTGGGCCTCGTGGCACAACTACCTCAGCTGGATTTCACGGACCCATCCTGAATGGTTTCAACTTTTCTCCGAATGCAGCAAACAGATGGGCATTGATTGGGATGTCATGTATCAAAAATGGCTTGCCTCCAAGTCCAACGCCAAGGACCAGGCGCCAGTGTTTGGTATGCACTGCTTCAGGAAATTACTAGTTTGCCCCGAGTTGTCGCTGTGACTTCGCTAGTTCTGACCTTTTTTAGATCTGTCGCGACCTCCTCCAGCCTCAACATCCAACCCACAACAGGCTCCACCGCCTCCCATTGCAAATCCCTTCTGCCTCACCTCTGTCCCCCCGCCTCAAGATCCTAGAGTGTGGTGTGAAGATTGTGACAAGTATTTTCCCACTCAAAGGTCCTACGACATCCATCTCCGTGGTGTCTGTCACATACAGAATGCTCTGACAAAAACTATCACGAACAATGCAAGCGCTGTTTTGGATATTCCTCCTCCGCAGTGGGCTCCTCAAGTTGGTCTCCTGTCGTTTTCTCTACCCTCCGCCTCCAATCTTGCAGTCTGAACAGTTTTACTGCTCTATTTTTCTTTCCTTAGGTTCATCCACCCCATGTTGAATTAGCAGTGCCTCGTCATAGACCCACGGTGGATTCGCGTCCTACACAGAAGCGTGAGCTACGGATTCAGCAATTATTGGATATTTGCATACAGCCACTGGTTGGCCTAAACTATATAACAGAGTTTCAGCGTCGGGGCCTCTTGGAGTGTATATATGTATGCGATCTGTGCGAAAAACGTGCTTTTTGGCCCCCCGCTGTCATCAAGCATGTCTGCAGTATCAGACACAGAATGGCCTATCTTGTGAGAGTTTCATTGCTGTTAATAGTTGTTAATGAATTTAGATAATCCCATTTCAATATTTTCTGCTCATTGACTGAATTCCTTTTGCATCTGTAGAAGTATCATTATCCTCCGCTACACCAGTTGATAAGCTTGGATAGGAGTCCGGAGTCGATCAGGAAACGAAGACTGACGTCATATGCACAGCAGGTGGAGTCCAGTGAGGGACGAAAACGGCTCAGTATTATGGTGGAAAATGAAAACTGTATGTAAATTTTTCATGTTAAAGTGTTCCACTTATTTGAGTAGCATTCGAAGGTAATATTTTTATTACTCTCGCCTGGATTCACTGGTGCTTGGGTATTTTATTTTGTCCAAAAAATACTTAGGTTTGTTTGTAAATTTGCTAAAAGTATTCTATAGCCTTTAGGGTTGTAACTCGTCATTCCGGTGTTCTTCGTATGTTATCACTCTCCCCCAATTTAAAAGTACTACTTCGAGGTCCTTTTTGTCTACTTACAGCCACGTTCAAGACAAGGGTTGAGCCTTTGGAGCCGAAGAAATTACAGGACTCTCCCTTAGCCTCTGCACAAACTGCCACACAGAATGACGAGGTGTTGGAGACTTCGCCTCATACTAAGATGGCCGATGTGATGTCCACTTCAGCCATTCATTCTCGCGAACCAGATGAAAACAATACCAATGAAATTGGCGATGACGAGATAGAGGAGGGAGAGATGCTGGATTGCTCGACCACCTCCTCCTCATCCTGCGCACCTGAAGATCAGGAGGGATCGGCAAGAAAAGAGGGAATAGCTTCGCCTGCCTCCTCACACTTCTCTGACGAAGAAGATGGCGATAGCGGTGAATATGACAATTCGAAACTGCCGAGCCTCTTTTCAACAGGCGTTGTGGAGACTAGTGGTAATCGTCAGAGTTCCATTTTCGTTCACCTTCCCGACTTCGAAATCGGTTTTGTCAGTGAAAGGCCGCTTTTGCCTGACCTCCCCACTGCTGACGAATGCACCGGCTTTGTGTGAGTTTTCTTGTGTGGTTTAAGGGTAAATTACCGAGTACTATCTCGCCACTTGGGCTTGCCATAGTGCATCTCCTGGAAACTTGAGATGCAAGTCCGGTGGTGCCTTTATTGTCAACGAATTTGAATGGTTGGGAGGCAACATTGTCACTAGCCCGGTGTCATGGCGGCTACATCGGAGGATATCGGAAGGGTACACATGACCTATGGGAAGCTTTTGCGGAACAAGGTGAATTTTATGCGAAGTTCATCCACTACCAACTTACGGATTCAACGGAGGTTGTGCAACTGGCAGGTTTAAGTCCACCTGCCGTGGCCTGCTTTGTGAATTGAATTGAAAAATAGTTGTGAGGTACTGCTTTGGACTTAACGGAGCAACGAGCTCACTCCATGTCAATCGCTTCTTGCAGAAGAACATCAAAAAGTAGTACTGTAGTAAAAGGAAATGCGTAAAATACCGCAATTGTTTTAAGATCCTCTAATCATGGGCAGTGTTTTATCTGCGGTTGCCTGGTGATCAGCTGAACTGATAGCGTTATCAGTCAAGATTGATCTGGGTGTAATGTTGCACCGTCTGAGAGGCGTGGGTTTGAATTTAGTCACTTTTGGGATACTACTTTTTGGTCTTCTAAGGCAGATGCGGTGTTTTACAAGGCCATAACAAAGCTTTGTGTTCTTTAGCGAACACTTAAGGAAGAAGGGCTTGTTGGGTGCACAAAGACTCCCGACTTCTGAGGTGTCAGAACAACAACAGAAGGACACGACGCCAGTGGAGGTGGCGCCAACAGATTCCCAATTGGGACGGAGCTTTGAGGAGGAGGTGCGATGGGCTCTCAAACGATTGGAGACCGCTGATCAGAAAGCGAACCCTCTTCAATTTAGTTTTAAGTCCCGTTCCAGAATTACCGCGTGAGTACTTCGCCGTGTCATCTTTTGGGAAATTTTCTAGCTTTGTGTGATCACTTGCCCAATTAGATATTTTGGTATTGACATGTTTTTCAAACTTCGTATTTAATATTCTGTTCCGGCAGGCCTTGTTTAAGCAAATGTATGGTGTTGTGCTTCTTACTCGTAATTGCAAATTCGTCCAAATGCCTCCATGCATTCTGCATGACTTATTCACTGCAAATCTATCCTATTATCCTTTTTGTGATTGTATTGAATCCTGTCATTGTCACCATTGGTCGCGGTATACCTATCTGTACTTAAATATTTGCTTTCGCTGCTGCCATTAGCGTTTCATCTGCTTCCATTGTTATGAAGGAACCAGGTATTGGTTTTAAAGCGATCTTTTATTACTGGCTTATTTCTTTACAGACCTTCCGCTCCACTTCTTCCTGACCCACCGATAGTGTTATCGACCAAAGCGAAGGATAAAAACTCCCGAGGTGTTAGTGAAACCTCGACGAGACATAACGGTTCAAACAATCCTCAGACTATGAAGCGCGCTGTCAAAACCCTTCTGGGGGATTTCAAACCCTCGCTTCCTCTTCTTCAACCACTTCTAGGATCACGCCATGGACAGACTATTCCTGTCATCATGTCTAATCAACCTCGTCCCCTTCTTCCACAACCTTCTCATTCTGCGTCGATTCTCAAAAGAGAAGATCCCAAGGTTGACGTGCTTGAGGATCCTTCCAAACGTCTTAAGCTAGATCAGTTGGATGGTGAGTCGTGTTTTAAAGCCCAAAAGACTAACAAAACTGGTGATTTTACACAATCCTTCAATGTCAACGTAGGGGTGAAAAGCCTCCTTTCTTCGCCACTCGACGCTCTCCAGGCTCTGCTAAAGGGCAACCTCGGTGCCTCTGGTGAGCAGCAGCAACGGGAGGAGAGTGAAGTATCTAGATCTTCAGCTCCCATAACTCAGTCACCAACCAACTCCTCTCCTTGCCCCACGGAGATTTTTGACGGATATAGCTACTTTAGTCGCCAGGAGGAGGAGGAAACCAAAACGCATGGACGTACATCCACAACGAAAACACAACTGAGTACCAATCGTCAACGACAGAGCATTACAAAGTCTGCCACCGCCAACATCGCCACGACACAGGGGAGGAGTAGCAAGTTGGCCACGTTTGCCGACATGCTCGGTATGAATGAGCCTCCAGCTCCACCACCACCGTCGCGACCACCGCCACCACCTGCACCCGTGCAACCGACGGTGCCGCAGGTGCCGACGGCTGCCACTGCTGGTATCCTTGGTGCTGGTCTTGCCCCTGCTGCGTGGCTGGCAACACCGCTATGGCAGCCTCCCACAGTCATACCTGCACAGGCACTGGCCACTCCTTCCTCATCCACTGCGGCTGCTGCCGCCTTGGCGGCTGCGGCAGGCGGGTTCAATCCCGCGGCGTTTGTGATGCCTACAAACGTGTTCGGTCCTATGCTGCGTCCTCCAATTTGGAGACCCTAGGAATTTGGCAGGTACGCAAATCTAGTCGTTTTATCGGTGCCTTTATTTCTCCGTTCGCAAATCGCCAGTGTTTTGCTCGGAGTTTTAGTGTGTCATTGTAACTTCCTATTGTTTTTTTCCATCGCTGAGTCGTTTATTACCAAAAAACGGTTTTTGGTAATCAAAGGCCGCCTCAGCATGGTTCGTTGATACTTCGTGGAGCGTTATCCATTTGGATTAATTTTGGCTTCCTGAGGAGCTGAAGTTAGCCGATTAGCATTGCTTGCACGACTGGTTGTACTGTACATTCGAAAGGGTGGATTTGGGCGCACAATTGAGCCACTTAACTGGTGTGGGTCAGCTGTGCTGGGCATGAGCTATTGGATTTTCTTGCATGCTTTCCGTGATCAACTTTCGGCGTCTATAATCTTCATCGGTGTCCTATGCGCGCGTTTTATTTGCTTTAGTCGCTTCCAAAAATTGATGCACTATTCACCAAGTAGATGCTGACGGTCTCGGTGGTTCTGTGGTACGCTGGGAGTATCTTTAAAATCTTTGGAAGTCAGTAATGGCAAAGTTGTTTGGAGGCTGAGGCACTGTTTGAACACAGCTGGTGGGAATAAATTGGTCGCGCGCGCATTGTTTAGCGCGTTCGCCATCAGCGTCACATATATGTGACATTACATATCAATTTGTTTAATTCTAAAACGGTTACATGGAATGTGGTATCACCTTGGCCGTTGAGAGGTAGTTACTTTTTTCCGCAATTAAGCGGGGGCTGGGCCGGAAATATTGATGTAGCATTGAAACAGTAGAACGTCTAGCCTGTGGTAGACTTTTATCACAAAAGCTTTAACTAATGAATGCGACAAATAGTGATGATGTTTCACATTACTCTTTTCATTTCCTCTTAGATTGGGCTCACCCGCCAAACAGCGGGCATATCGCTGTCTCCCTCGGTCGTGAATTTAGATTTTTTTACTGCAAGATTTTGTAACCACGGGATTTGAACAAATATAACTCTCGTTCCAAGTCCTTCTTTTTCATCTAATTTTTTTATTAATATTCTCGTACTCACCATCTAATTGTGTAGCTTAGATTACCACCCCTCCTCCCTTCTCTCGTCTCCCTCCCTCCATTGTGTTATACTTGGTTGGCAAATAAATAAGTGCCCTACAGAACGCCCTCTTCTGGTGTCTGTCTAACTTGCACTGTGCTGGTTGGAATTATACCTATTGCCATAATTTTCACTGTTATTGCCGTTGCCTTCGGAGAAGCATGATCTCTGATTACGTTGATCTCAGCGCGTTTTGTCTAATTTCCCTCTTACTCGTTTATTACTGTGATTCATCTAGTAGTGACTCCAGAGACGCAGGGCAATGGAAAGCAGCGGCGGGCATAGAGAGAGGAAATAAATACAGCCATTTTATCAAAGGTCTTCCTTCTTGTATGCCTTCCTGATTTTGTTTTCACCCTCCTTTACTCATATCAGTGGGCTGAAACTTCCCCTCTCTTTTTAGATAAGAAAGGGTTTTTCGTACTCTCCTCCAAGGTCCTTATCGGAAATAACCTTTGTGTGTTCTGTTTTCGATTTAGAGTCCCGAGTCCTCATATACAAGTAGTTTTTACTAATAGCACGTTCGCCACCGGGATCTGTGTCGGAGGATAATGGACTACCACGGCTTCCCCACACCTGTCTTGTTACTCTTTTTAAACCCAGCCAATATGTTAGCTGCACAATTTGGTGCGGCCAGTTTTCTCAAAGGTGTCGGCATGCTTCACACCTCTGTGGCGTCGGGCTCAGGTAAGACAATTGGGACGTCACGTATGCGTCGTGTTTGTAGTGAGCGGGTTGAGGAGCAGTTCCCTATCTAATTTTATGTCTATCGGTGCTGAAAACAAAACAATTCACAGAAGTCCCTTGGGCTTGTTGGTTATCGAGGTGTACAATAATCCCAATGATTCCGAGTTGTCAAATTACAATTTTCTGTCTAATTAAATTTCTTCGGGTCGGAGGGGGCGCAGGATGCATTGGAAGCCAGATTGATGTTGGTGCTCCTCATGCGTGGCACTTCTGTACAGGATGCCTATTCAAATGGTTCTGTGGTGAAGTAGGCTTCCACAGTTGGCTTAGACTTAGCAAATCTGTCCAAATGTTAACCAAATCCTCTTTTTCTACGGGACGTCTAAGTGCTTTTTTGCCATGAGGTGGCGACTGAGTGCCCTCGGGTTATCGTGGGTTGTAGTGGCACAACACTTTCGGCGATCATGCACAATGTATTTATTATTTTCTCGGTGCCGCCAGTGGTCATGGTTATGACGAGGAATCGTGATGTGTTAAATCGTTAAGTAGAAAAGGCAAGTTAGTGGATTTATTCTCTGCAGGCCTGTTGACCTGGCTGTGCCCAAAGATGTTTGTTTGTCTTCACAAACTCATATTGCCTAATTTGATGGAGCGTTGCGGCAATCGTCTCTATTCGTGACCGGGGGAAGGTTGAGATTAACATTGTAGTTGTTGCGGTTGTTTTTTTAGCTTTTTGTAGAGAATTGATCACCTCTTAGGTTTTTGACTTATTTTGGATTCGTTCCAATTTGCCTGGCAGCATTTTACTAACTTGACTCTATTAGACATGAGCAAATGCTGCTGCTCCGTGCTCTGGTTCGGGGTCATTTATGTGGAGGTTTAGGACAGCAATCGTGGGTCACGCTGTGGTGACCATCAGACCCACAGATGGACTTGATATTATGATGAATTCTCATCATTCATAATACGGATGATCTTTTAGCTTTGGTTCAGGTGTAGATTCGGTTTATTTGAGTTGGGTTTAGTTGATCTTTGCCTCTCTGGATTGTCTCCACTCCTCTACTTGTAGAGGCCAATGAATTATAAGAGTTTGTCCTTACTCTCTTCCTGTTTGACTGCAGACAATGTTTGTCTCTAAATGGGCTAGTTTCTATTGGGATTGGGTATTGCTGTTTCGTCATCCCCGTCGTGATCGAAAAAGTTGTGGGAAGGGTTTTTGTTGTTTTGTACTGTGGGAGCCGTAATCCGGTTGCAGCCACTCCTTTGAGCTTTCTCAATAGTCTTCAGCATGGGCAGTCTAGTGGGCTAGATCCAAGTTTACCATCTTTGTGCTTTGCGACAAATGTGTGAGAAGCTTGCCAAGGGTCCCCTAGAGGGGTTCAATGGTAAATTACATTGCGAGTTGGCTCGTGTAGGATTCTGATTTGCCAAGCGGTGTCTTTATCTGGGGTTATGAGTGAGTTTTGTGCTCAGCTTTAGCGGTCAGGCTTATTCTTTTTGAGGTTAATTGAACTAAAGTTGCATGAAATTTTGATGAGTTTTGTCGCAATCTGTAGATTCTGCCTGATTCAGAAGCGCTGCGATCTCTCCGAGCTTTGTGCTCTTGGTTCGTTTGCATTCCACGATCCGCCGAAGGCAAGACTAGTCACAATAACCTCGTCATCCTACGGGATAGGCTTTCTCTGATGGTGTGCGTCTAAAGGTTTGTTCTTTTTATTTAAGTTCCCAAAGTTATAATATACCCTGGTTGTGTGTTATTTCAAAAGCAAAGATCTGGTGTAAGCCAATTAACTCATTTTATTCAGCATAGTTTATACCGAGATCAAGCTTGGCTATTCAGCACACCGCCGAGTGAGGCAAATGTTTTGCTCCTAATTCAGTAATGGTACCTTTATCTTAAATAATTGATGGTGATCTTCGTTTCGTTATTGAGACGACATGTGCCCATCAAGGGGAACGGGTTAATGGAGGTGGTGTTGTTTCGTCACCCTCCTGGACGTCTGTCAGGGCCTGGTTTGTCCACTAAAATCAGGAAAAGCAGGCTTTGAGGTATTCATGGCGAGTCGGTTACGTCAATTTTGTGGTTAGCTGCAATTTGACAATAGTGTAAACGGTTTATTGTGTATATGGATGACATCGAGTTTTTCATACTTTTTGATCAAATGTGGCCATTTACGGACAAAGCCACTCTTTCCTTAGATTGAGACGCTTGCCAAAGGTTTGGGACCATAGATGTTCTTGGGGAAGTCGAAGTCTCCAGTTGCTGAGAATGTAATAAACAACTCGACCCTTTAATGGTTATCTGGAAGCGGGCTCAGCTCCAGCAGGGAAAACTTGTTACACTGCCTGGGGGGATTTTTATAGTGAATTGTATTTCAGTGGGAAGAATCGTTGAATCGCGCATTACTCCGAGTAATCGCTCTAAAGGAATTCCTCAGTTGGCGTACTTGAGAAAAGAACTGTGCATCTTGACAGCGCCTGCGAAACTATGTAGTGCGATTTGCAGAGGCCCGCAAATCTTAACCGTCAAACTTATCAATAGGTTGAGTTGGAAAATTCCAGCTTTTTTTTCTAGAAAAAAAGTGGGACTCACCTCACCTTGCCGTCTTTGAACAGGTTTTCTGCGAATCCAGACGATCAGGACAATTATTAAGCTGAGAATAAGCAGAGGTTGGACTAGGATAACAGTGACCAAAATTTTTCTCTTCACAATGGAGTCTAAAAGGGAGAGGAAGGTGGCTAAACCGCTGGTTACGTAGACTAGTGTGAGGCCCATCAATGCTCTCCACTTCCCTCCACTAAGCTAATGTGAATATGCATTTACTTGTTCAAGAGAAATTCATCTCATACGGTCGTCAACTGCGACCTTGCTGACATCACCTACTCCATCGTTTTATTGTGTTTTCAACACCTGGATCGTCAACTTGGTCAGTTCAAATACGACTCCTTAAACTTGGAGCATTCTACATGCCCTCCGCTGTCATGCATTCAAATCAGCCGATATGTATTGAGCACATTTCGGCACAGGCACTCATCACAGAATGGCGAGGAACTCGTGGTGATTTGGGCTAGGGGTGGTGAGTGATATTGTGGACTCCTGTAGCATGTCCTTGTCTGGCTGGTCTGCTTGCTCCACTAATATGAAGGCATAGGTGGAATAGATGAACTCTAAGCCTGTAATACCACATTCTTTGGTATGGCGATGTATTGCAGGCAGAAATAACCTATGGATCGCTCGATTGGAAAGTACTTGACTTGATCTCACGCAAAGTGGTTATCGCAGCGACTTACCGCATTCGCTTCGTAGGCTCTAAAAAGGGACAGAAAAATAGACAAACAAACTGCAGTGCTGTTTAAAAATTGCACAACTTTTTTCTCGGCAGGGTTATGCGCTATTTCAATTCGATCGAATGCAAATTCAGTTGTCAAACCACATGTCATTCCATCCACTCAATATGTTGCATATCATTATCCTTTAGGCCTCTACACATGGGGTTTTCACAGCTTTTGTACCTCTGTCTGACGAATTGCCCTCCTGAATGTGTCAGTAGCCTCCAATTCTTCTACATGACGGTGATGCATGCCCTACAGTATTATGTCCTCATTCGTATTCAGGAAGAGAGAGTGAAGAGTAAACCTGATTCCGAGGGTCGACTGCTCTGATTTGCGAATAGGAAGGGCACGAACTGTGGATGGGGTAATCTGTGACGCCACCTCTAACAGAGGGGGTGGAAATGTCGCCTGCCTTCAGTCACTACCCTAGTCCCGTGTCCTGCAGGGAGGATGTTAACATCTGCGGTAAAACTTGTCGTGAACCATCTTTAACAGTGTGCTACAAAGCTGTCATCAGATGAACACATGATGCCTCCATTAGCTCTCTACTAGCTGAAATGAATCCAGATAGACGTGGCTGGATGGCACTGAAGTGAACACAAATTGTCGAGGAGCAATCGATGCCAAAACTTATCCACACGAACTACGTTAAACTCCATCCTGTTACACGTCTTTGTTGGCCGGTGTTCCCAATGCAGCCCCCGGACAGAATGAAACTCCGGGTTCGGTGGAATCGCCAAGAGGGGTCGTTGATATTGCGGCCAAATGTCGCCTCAACTGCAAACAAGTTCAATGGTTAGTGCGGCTGATGCGGGAGGCAAAACAAGGGGAGCGTTGGAGAACAGCGCTTTCAAAGGGGAGGAAAGCTGTGTAGTGGTATGCCATTTTGATTTCAAGGCAACTTTGAGCCCCGCAATTGTCTCCACTGAGCGATGTGACCATCGAGGGATGTCAGTGGTCGCTCAACCTTACTCTACGTAGGCAGTGCATTATTCTGCCCAAACAGTACGTCCTTTTTCGAGTTCAGGGAAGGCTCGCGCCTTTTTATACACATTCCCCTCACATTAATTGAAATGTTGATAAGAAATAACTTTGGATGGTACGAGCCGAACAGGGCTTTCTCATGAGTGTTTAAAAGGTAACACTTTCTTAACTACGAAGACCTTCCCCAAGTGGCCTCTGTTGTGCTGGGAAAGCATACAGAAGTGCTAAATTTGTATCTAATTTTTATTACACTAGTCTTAAAAATTATGAGCTCTGCGCTGAGGACCTGGGTCAAAGCAGCCTTGCGATTAAGTTCTAAAAGTCAAAATGGCCCCAACACTCCTCGGGTTACGAGCACCGGCTTAAAACTGAATAATTGAATAACCTGAGATTCTTTTTTTAATGAAAATTCAGCTTATTTATGCATAGTATTCTGCCCATGTAAAGTTCCGTGAACTAAGTTGCCACCGTTTTAACAGTTGGTTATGAGCTGTGTGTGAGAGTCCATCGCCCTCCATCAGGCCACCACTTAGACAACTGGGAGAGGAGGGAAGGCAGGGGCTAAAGGCCTAAGGTTAGACGTCTTTGTTGATAAGTCGGGATGAACCGATCCGGAAGTGTGACCTGCGAGTACTTGCCAAATCACTGATCGAGCCAAAGACTGCATTTCCGTCTGGATCACTCAATCGGCTTAGTCATGTGTATTTTGGGTGGTGAAGGTGCGCCCAAACATAGTCACGGCTAATTAGAGAGAGAGAAGGGTAATGGACTCAAACACGAAGGCATTTCTAGGAAAAGGCCATTTCAAACAGCACGGAGGTGGCCTTTGAAGGTTTATAATCCAATAACCGTGCTCTCAAACCATTCAGCCGATCAGTTAGTCGATCGTTAATTTGTTCATTTGGTCACCTATTGGTCTATTTTCTATTTCCACATACGTAAAGCATTGTGTGGGTTAATTGAGGGTGGTGATATTGGTGGGCGGCTTGATTAGTCTAAGGGCATTTGTCCTGAGTGGAGAGGACGATATGCAATGCCTCCAAATCCTTCTCAACGCATCTCTGTGATTAGCTAACTTAGCCATCCACATGTCTAATCAAACTGTACGAATTTGGGTAAGGTTCATGAATCGCGGGGAAATTCGGGACCTGAATATCTTATTGAATTATTAATTCTTTCAAATCTTCAAAGCTCCTATCTGCCCAACGATCCTTCCCTTCATTCAGATTTTGAGTTGGGAAGAAAATGCCTCGTAGCCCACTTAGTGAAACCGTAATGATTGCACTTTGAAAAGGGAATAACGGCTAGTAAGTCTATGGGTGACGTCACCTGCTGACTAATCAGCAAAATGCTCTCCAGATTTTATCGACGCTTGGTAGTTCTCTCCATCCAAGTCACAGTACAAAATTGATTAGGACTGAGAGATAGAGAGGGGGAGGACTTACGCTGAGATGACAGCCGTTTTCGTGCCACCGTTGCCAATCCCTGTCAACACCGGAGCTGCAGAAACGGATCTGGGGGCACCACTGACAACGGAAGCCCTGCACTTTCCCCCCAAGGCAGTCCGTGCAGGTCGTCTGCTCCACACAGGCTTGATATAAATGGAGGCGACGATAATGAGAATGAAGGTTGCATTCGAATGAGGGGCAAATTTGTCTATTATAGTTCTGTATGTCAGTGCCTTGACTGCTATCACTACGACAGCATCTACGTTTGAACAAGTTTAGGGTGTGATAGTAGTAGACGTCGATTAGTATAACAGTCTTTAGTGAAAAAAGGAAGCTCTACTTATCGTCTGCCTGGTTACGTATCGACGTCTCTTCCTGAGCATAGCTATGAGTGGGTACTGACGATGTGGAGCTGTAGGTAGCACCTCCGCGAATACCAATATTGGCCTGTTAGGTCTTACCTAGCGATACTTCTTCCCCAAGTAGTGCATGTGAGAACTGTAGTGAATGTTCCGAAGGCCTTCCCGACTAGTTGAGTGTAACAACATACAAATTTTTGCAGCTGAAGGACCAAGCCGCCGTAGCCGTGTACAGAAACATTGAGAGAGTCCGGTTAGTGCGTTATGAGTAACTTCTTGCTTACACAAAGTTCCGTTAAGCCTAATTTTTTTACAAGGCAGTACAGCCACTGTGGTGGTGCTGGAAACTTGGGTGGGACCGTACTAGAGAGCATGTAAGGAATAAGGGGTTTTGAACCTAGTAGTTAACAAGTCGTACTAACCAAGCATTTTAGCATTCACTTGAAGACTTGCCCCGATCAAGAATAGTCAAAGGTGTCAATGCAAATGCATAATTTGGTCTGTGGAGTGATCGGGCAATACTGTAGCCTATTTCATCGAGCGAGCCTTCAGTGGCTTGATGCACCAGCCTCTATGCTGATGGCTCAGGCCACAAACTCAGTCAGCATCTCTCCCGGCAACTCTTATGTCATCATGATGTGTGAAAGCCAAAGGATGTAGCTACAGCAATTTACTAGGTGAGAGGATTTTTTTGCGAAATGATTGAATTTTTGCGGACAAAAGTGCTGGCATTGTGGAGCAATGAAACAAGGTTAAATGGTGCAATAAGTATTTCAAAATATTATTACGTTAACAGTGAGTGGCCGTAAAGGGGCACTCTCACTGTAATTCCATTTTAGATTGATGTGAAGATAAGATTTTGTTTTAGTTAGGCAATGGATGCGCGCGATAAAGAAAGCGAAGTGAAGCATTTTTCACCCTCGGAGGTGGAATTTTATGTATGCGAGATAAGAATGGGTATAAAAGAATGGAGCCAAAGGTACCAATTCCCCTCCCAAAAAGCTGCTAAAAACCAATATCATTATGAGTGGACCATCCCTTGCTGAATGTCCCCAATTCTGTTCAATGGAATTCGAATCTGAGGTCGTGATGCTTCTTGCACTTCATGCTGATTACCTGAAACGAAGGACTTACTTCACTGTACTCGTTTTTTGATAAATTTTCACAGATAGGGTCCAGATATTTATGACTGAGTAGAACTGGGGTGAGAACAACGTAGCAAGGAGGAGTTGACGCATAACCTCATCTCCACGAGACTATTATAATCCTCGCCCTTACCGAATGACTGCTTTCAAACCCGAGTTCTTAGGTCTAGTCTGCGCAGACCCTATCCCTTTATCTTGTTCCTGAACCGGACAAAACTCCGAATCTAGTAGGATTGCAAGGAGGGATCAGTGCCTTCGCAGATACTGTCGCAGTTGAATACAAATTCGACAACTGATACAGTTGGTTCGTGGATTGTTTTTTTTTACACACCAGCAACTGCGTTGAGGCTGTCAAGGCGAGTATTGGGAGAGGATGGACCGTATAATATCTCAAATGTTCATCTAGAACTTCGGATTTGCGAGTATTTAGAGCTCCGCACCATGCCACTCAGACCTTCTCTTTGTTGCAGAAACATGTCCTGTCCCAGTATATTATACCTCCTTTCGGCCTCAGTAATGACTGATCACCATAAACCCTTACCAATTGCATGTGATAACCCTAATTTAACAGTAAATACGCTTTGTAAATTACTACAAAAAAGTCGGTTTCATTTCCATTTTTCAGTAGTGAATGAGACTCAACGCCAAAAGGGTATTGTCGCATAAGTGCCTCAAAAATAACTACAGAAGTTGGAATAGCGGTCTCGAGGGGGTCGCTACGCCTATGGAGGTGCTTTTTTTTAACATCCAGCAACTTGAATTTAAGGGGTGAAGACGATCTGCATCACGGCCAGGTATAATCCACGAAACGTAGAGTGTTTTATTCTCCGTATTCGTTCCTGAATGACTTTCCCTTGCAGTTCAAAGATTCAGGAATCTACACCCCGAGAAGATTTTTCCTCTCTCCTAAGATATGGAAGAGACTAATAACTCCATTCCACGTGCGATGAGGGCAATCAAGTAGACGACCAATGAGCCGAGACAAAAGACGCAGAATGACGGCATCCTCTGGCAGCTGTCATTTATGCAAATCAGTCTCTTAATATCATTAGGAGTTTGCGATTTCGTGCTTCCTTGTATGTGAATTCCTGCTTAATGAAGTTAAAACGACTTAAAGGTGGAGAGCTTGTCCACTCCCTTGGAATAGGCCAGAATGGCTCACAAAGAATGTTGGTCGGAAATTACTTTTTTTCATCTCCAACTCCCTCATCCAACCTTCATCTAGCCAGCATTATCCAAAATGCTTCATGAGGGCTTCCGAAGAGCCTGCCACCGTTATGAAGCTGACGCTAGAGTTTACTCTAAATGACCATTCCAAACTCATGCCATCTTCCAGACATGTTCTAAGCAAGTCTTTTACCAGATTCTAGCACTCATGCACAAAAAAGAGATTGGGACTAGCGTTTTGGCAGCACCGACACTGATACCACTGTTTAGGAGTATTCTTCCGTGTTAAATCAAGTTGACAGCCTTTTTAAATGACCTGTCACAGTTCAGGGAATGTTTGAATATGCTAACCGATTGGCCTGGGAATCGTCGATGGAGCCTGGTGTCTCTAGTAGCCTATCATTATCTAAGTTAGCCTTTTCGGTTTCATCACTCTGTAACTCCAATGGACAACTAAAATACGTTGATGGAAGTATAATTCCTAATTTTCCTGATTCATGTGTGGTGCTGTGCGATTTCCACACTCGATGGCACGGAGCTGTGTCCATGTGACCCAAGGCATTAATCTTCCACCTAAGTCGAAGTTTAAGCCCTCTTTGACCCATACTAGGTCAATTTTATTAATAAAAAAGAAAGTTCTCTGAACTCCCTTTGAACAGTTACTCACTCGGAAGTGGCGTCAAGGTGATGGTGGTACCAGATCGAATGAGCTGTAGTGGAATGTTCATCGTTGCATACTCAGCAATCCTCCTTCGATCCGCACCTTGGGCAAAGAACGGTATGAGATAGATGCATCTGGGATGACAAGTAAGGATATAAAATATTGCAACTAGAAAATTTGTTAACGAGGCGTACCGAAAATGAGTACCTCACCTCCAGATTTTATAGCCACAAGAGAACGTATTTGGCGTTATCTCTTTACGACTGCGGGCTACGTAATAAGCTACCTCATGCCCATATTAATTGGTTAGGTTTGCATGAAATACAAACTTGAGTTTTCCATTTTAACGTCATTTAAAACTTACTCCTACCTTCGTACAGATAGGCGTCCGAAATTCCAACAATAACATCCCTTTGGGAGCTTCTTCTTTTCTCTCCGTTCCATTCAATCGCTCCACTCGTATCAGTGGGTGGAGTCGTGTTCACGGCAGGACACCCTTGCAGTTTACCGTTCTGGAGGCGTAAGTGCGGGATCTTAAACCGCATTCCCTGTAAGTTTAACTCACCCAAGCCTCACCTTATCGTAAGCAAAAACAATGCTCCCGTTTTTGAAGAGGCACACAGAAAATGTGAATTCGCCTACTGGGGAAACAAGAAGTAGATAAAAAAAACCCAGACTCACAATCAGAACAATGCGTGAGCTGAACATTTCTCCAATTGGCAATGAAGAAGGCAGCTTTAAAGGAGGAAATAGTTCCAATTTTTGAGGCTTACAAGTAGAGGTATAGGTAATCATTGATATACCGCGATTCTGGGAGGCATCAAAGTCTGCCATCAGGGGCGCAATGTACTGCGAATAGGTCAGTTGATCGTGGTGAACATTGCCCAAGTAGAGAAAGCCTGTCACGCAATAAGCAGAGAGGCCTATTTATCAAAGCACATATCCTAATTCCAATCTAAAATCACAAAATTACGCAACAAAGCTTTTGTTTTGTAGGCATTTTTTCCTCCTGTTATAATGGCTGCAATTTTGTTCCGCCTGAGTCTTTCGACATTGCGTGACTAAAAATTAACTGTAATTAATAAAACTATTTGAACAGCCATTCGAATGACACTATGTAGTTTCCACGATCCTATGAAAGCTCCATTCTACATCTCTTCACATATTTTTCATTAAGCAACTTACTATCTATTTACAGTATTAAATAATTAGGTGGTTTGTTAAAAATTTATTTTATTTATGTGTTTTGGATAGAGTGATATAACTGAGTATTTTATTAATCAAAATAGACTTAGTTGCATCGAGGCCAAAGGAAAAGTTGCGCATGTTACAAAATATACTAGGCTTGGTTGCTGAGACCTGGTGATGCTGCTGAAATTCTGCAATTATTTACGAACATGAAAAAACATTTAGTAAGATGTCTTAAAAAGCTTACAAAAGTGATTCTGACCAATATTTTGGGGCTAGACTAGTAAAATGGGTGCCTCAAAACAAGTTCCGCGCTTAAAAAGGAAAATCAGTATTTGCAAGAAACCAAATTTTAACACCCATTTTATTATCTTTAACCTTACAAAGTACGTTTTACCTCCTGTAGCCAGTAAGAGTTCCTGGGTAGGATATCCATGGAACATGAATGTGAAGGCTAGTGATAATTTCTAAGAATTTTCACGGATTCAAATAGGATATACCACTGCAACTCGGTTACCATTCATCAAGGCTTTGTGTGTCTGCCCATCTTTTAGTACTCCCTTTGTCAAAAAATCGAAGGTTGCGGTGGTATGGTTAGCATCGGAGTGCACATAGGTTCGGTAATAGGCGTAGATTCTCTGTGAAATCAGATTATTCAAAGGGAATAAAATTGCTACTCTGTCAGAATTCAAAAATCTCTCGGCATAACAAAATTTGTATTCTTGAATTAGCCGACAAGCTAAAATTTAGAATTATAAATGCTTTAGCGCAAAAAACGAGCACAGGTTGGGTATAAAATCTAAAGTAGAATTTAGACTCCGCGCACCAACCCTTTTTACTTCAAAACTATTGTGTCTAAAAACAAATTAAAGACCTAATGAAGCATTTAAAGTTTTTCAATTCTTAGATTTTTACGTCTTAAATGTGCATATTTTTGCTATCATATTATAATTGCGCTTTATGCGAGATCAAATCGCCATTCTAAAGGTCTAAGTTACTTACAATATGCAGAGCACATTTTAAAAGTGATTTTATCTTAGGCATTTCGGAAATTGTTCTTACCGAAGATTAGTAAATATATGCACACGTCAACATGAAATTCCATTATACCTAACGCTTCCAATTTGACCTTCGCTTTTTATAGTTTCAAACAATTAAAAACAATATTTTGTTTACGCATAAAAAGGGCTAATGTTTGATGCAAGTACAGTTAATATTAGTTAACTAATCCATAATTTGTTGATTTGTTTTATTGTGTTTGCTTAACGCAAAATGGATTATCTAAAACAGGAAGTGTATTAGGGTGAAGTTCTGAAGTAATCCACTCAGTTTTTAGGATTCAGAAAACCCGTTACTTTATTTCTCTAAAGAACGAGGTATTTTGCGTTTGATTTTCTCTTGATGCAGCTTAAGCAGATGCTCGTGGCCTCCTATGCTCCAGATATTCCAAAATGTCACCAGAGTGCTTTGAATGCAATGCTTCATAGTCGAAGTGTAATGCACAAAGCTAAAAGTATTTTTAAAGTTAATCTTATTTTTGGAAGAATAATAAATATATGGCATTTTATGACATTATCGCAGAAATATTTCAGCGGCCGTTGACCTTCCTGAAGGCGAATGTAAACTTGCCACTCTGACAAAATGTAACCAAGATATGCAGAGAAGCTGAGAAGATGCCGGCATGGCCCAAAGAACAGATCATTAAGGGTATCCTTAAATTGATCCAGGATCAAAATACTTCAAAGTTGAACAAACTAACCCATTGCATCATGGCATGGGAGTGCACAATAGTATCCACCAGGACATTTATCCACACGGTTGACGAATTTCTCAGTTAGTAAATTAGCGTTATGCCATTCCAAGTAATTCTTTGAACTTGCTAACCAAATTTATTCGAAATGGATAATTTAGGCATCGATAATTTGAGAGCCTCTGTAGAATATTTGCTTATCAAGTCTAAAGACGTAATTACATTTAATTTCTTTTCTGATGAAGCATTACCGAAAATCTGCTCTCTACTTATTACGAAGTACAGGATGCCAAATTTATTTGTTTAATAAAGAAGAAAAGCCGATCTCTATGCATGATAGAAATGCCTTCCAATTATACAAACAATTCTGCCTTCTACATCCGCAACACTCCACTTTGTAAAACCGCACTAATGCCTTATGAATACTTAGCATTACAAATTCCAAACGGCAAGGAATGTCTGACATCAGTTTAGGGTCTCTTTTGCGACCTCTGGATTCTTCTTTTGTCAATTTTCAACAACACTGTCGGACTTAGAGATCGGACAGAAAGCACTTTGGGCAACCGGATGGTTCCCTAAAAAACCAGAGTTTTCGTCATCTATGAACCGAAGTATAGCGTTGTCAAAGCTCATAAATTCAAGTGTCCTTCGCCTCCATAATTGTTTATAGCCATTCATACCATAGATCCGTGTCACCATATTCCATATGCAGTTGGAGGATTTTTGCATATACATTGTCATTGCCACCTCGCCTATCTGTTAACTTCAAATATGAAAAGAAGGTGCTTCACCTTTACCATTTTATTGGATTTACTGCGTCTTACTTTATTAACAGGCGACGATTGGGGTAGGAAGGAAGATATAGCACTGGGGTAGAATTTATGTGTTCCGTAAAAAAAGGGAGGTCGGGGCTTCTGGAATGGTCTGCAGGCAATGCCTTCCCGGCTAGGACAATACGACCACCCGAGTGACCGCAACCGAAACCAGCAGTTGAACAAAGCATTACAATCGGATCATGGGAAGTGGCAAAGTATAGCATTGCCTCGAGACCTGCCCGGAGCTCGAAATACAGACACAGTGCTTGGGCAGATTTACGAGCTGCCGAACTGCGGCAGGGGCCAGACAGCCCCGCGATGGAGATGCACTGACGGAGTCTTTAATTAACTCTTTCTCTAAACCGAGAGTTGGGCAAGCGATCAACCCCTTACCATCGCATAAGGCAGTGTCTTCTCGATTTTGGAACGATTGTGCGTAGCAGAATCGTAAGAGTGAGCTTCGGTTTCCTTCTTTTAGCATTAGGCGTCAACTCATTCTCCAACGTCCATCAATTCGTCATACGGCGTTCTTTTTTCTCCAAAATTTCCGGTGCATAATGTTCATCTAATAAGTCTTCCAAAATGACCCGTAGAGGTATGTTTGGAACAGTTGTAAATGAGCTTTTAAGCATTATCTTACCTTTAAAACACGCCCGCGTTTGTTTGATTGCTTGGAATCTTCACTTTCTTGGTTGCCCTACGGTGAAAAGGTGATAGCATTTCAATTCTTCAGCGAGGATATACTGCTCTGCGCACTGCAGTACAATCCGTCCTTCCCCACTGGCAAAATAAAGTTATGCGAAAGAAACGTACTGATTTCGCCTGTATGGCCGTCTATGCGGGCCCACTTTAGCCTTCCGAGAAGCCATCCCCACGCCCTGATGATCTTTTCATGCCCAACTTATGCGCCGCATTGATGGCAGTAGGACAAAGAAAAACTCGGTCGAAAGCCAGGTTTAAACGAATCGAGATCGGCTTCGGTTATAAGTCACTATTGTTGTCATAGGTATTTCTGATTTATGATCATGCTTCTAGTGTGGGCCCGCTGCAAAGCATCACTTCTCAAGTCCAGTACATTCATTTTAATCATTTTTTTGACAAGACTGGTGTTTTAAATTAACCTAGCCCTCCAATCCTTCTGTGTAGGGAAACGAAATCAACCTCTCCTGCGCTTGTCTAACTTGAGGGTGACCTGAGGCACTCTGGTCCACCGGCTTGTGCACCGAAATGTATAGCCGTCAGAGGTTGCGTATCCAGCCTACTAACCCTCCTCATTTTTCACTTTAACACCTCTCTAATTAGCGAAGGAGGCTTCCTGTGCGCATCGAGGGCATTAAAGGTGGCGTTTTTGAGCGTCTGCAATTACTACAGGCTAATCCCCATAGACAGAGGTGGTATTTATGTGAGCGCTAGCGAAAAAAAGACCCTTGGATGGGGTAACTTACCTTTTTAATGACAGGCTGAACTTATATAGGTGATAATTAGTAGTGACGCTTTGGTGCACTTGTGAATGCGACAGGGAAGTTCGGTGACACTCATTTGCAGCCATCGTCTACGAGATGATGCGGTCGCTTAATTCACGGCTATAGAAGAGGAAGGAGAATAGTGAACGAGCTAAAAGCTGGACTTGTACCTGTCACCGTGGGGAATTAGCATGACATTATTTATAATTTCACCTCACCATGGTTTTGCCCGTAATGATCCAGAAATTCGGCTCATGAAGCGAGTGAGGTGTTCCCTCGAGGCGGCTGTCCTTCTCACATTGGTTACTCATTTTGAAATGTTTGAATACTGCTTGTGCTGTGAAAGGATGGTTTTTTTGACTGTCCGACTATTCGGACTTTCCAGTGTCGCCCAATTTTTTGGCTGCCACATCGGCGGCACGAGGCTGTGTTTATGCAACCTGCCTATTAATTATCTTGCCCTCCTGGACGGTGGTAATGAACCTCCTCTTGGACTGGCACACCTTGTGGTGCAGTCAGGAGCGAGTCGAGCGCTGCGTCGATAGAAATGGCGGGGCTCCCAGGAGCGTCTATCTCAATCCCAGGTATCACACGGTGTCCACCGGAATTCCGACATTTTAATTTTGAATTTCAAGTAAAAGGTATCTACACTGCGGCCACAAGTACTTGAAGAGTGAAATGGCCACTGAGCCTCTATAATGAAGATCGTAGATGTGGAAACCTAGGAAATGCATCAATACACTTGATAGTGAAGCCCGTAAAACGCATTGAATGATCTTTTGATGCACCTAGTGGGACTGTTTACTAGACTTCTATCCACTTCAGCTGTCTACTTAACTAGGTGAGCTGGTAATGTTTATGCCACCTTGCTTTGCTAAGGCGTCTCATAACTTCATCCATAAGACCACCTTGATGATTAGATGCGAGCACATCAGCTTGAAGCAGCCTCTGTACGTTCTCACGTCAACGAAAGTCTCGATCAACTCAAGGAAAACGAAAAGAATTTAAATCTAACGATCTAAAATAATTTTCTGGGAGCAATGGAGAACATGAGGGGTCCGTTGTGCTTGGGGCAATTTTCGGATGATACACAGTCCATTTATCACAGTGATATCCGATTGTGACTCACGACAACTCCAAGGGTAGAGCAATTATAAGTGCTTTAATTGCTTAAAATACCTTCTATCTCGGCGCTCATTAACAGGCACCCAAAGTGTTCGTTAGTAACAAGCCGTTGGGACGCAAGTCCCTCTCTCCCTCTCTTCCCGTAGCCATCTGGAAGTTATATTTGCATGTTTTGTCATCTCATGCTATCTGTGTGTTTATTACGGCATAGAGGACTATAAAAAACGTTTACTCGGACACAGGCGTAGTGGGAATGCACCGCCGAGGGCTCACTGAGATGGATTTTAAACCGGGCGGAGGCTCATGGTATCCCCAATTAACTCCCTGACAGAATTCATCAAAATCGCTGTAATTTAAACAACTTTTTGCAACAAAGAAACCAGTAGAGCGGCTTCTTATGCAGGAATCAAGCGCCGGGCAGGCTACTAAAGTAATTGTCACGCCGGGTTGTCTTGACGCCGAGGAGATGTAAGAACGCTGTCCTCCTCAGCGATGACCTTTTAGCACTCCAGATCGTCCCTGATGGCTGTGAGGTGGATAAGGCCGAGATTAGCTTTATCCCAAGCTATGAGCGGAGGTCAAATCAGAAGGTACTCAAAAGCTCCGACCTGGTTTTGTTAAAACACTATGCACTCAGACTTATGCATTATGACCCACCTTAGCATCGTTCATACTGCCTTCTAAAAACTGAAAATGAGCTTTACGAAAGAGGCTGTTTTGAAAAAGGTCCACAAAACCGATTGCTTTCCCAACACCTCCTTGCAGGGAGGGGGTAAACAGCTTTTAGCCTTCTCGGGTAAACAGAAGAGACTTAGTGGTTACTTAGATGTATCGAATTGGAAAAATTGTAAGGTAGTAGTCACAATAACTAATGAAGGAAATTAACTTTCATCCCTCCTCGAGTATAGCCCATAGTATTTCACCATTCATCTCCAAGATGGTTCTTACCACTGGAACCCAGGTTCTGAAAATCAAGAGGAGACTTAAGCCAATTGGACGTTCAGTTAACCCTCCATTGTACATCGTTTGTCTTCAGTGAAATCTCGAGGCACTACAGAGACTTCTGTGAACATCTATTAAGAGCCTTACAAACTTTTGGTTAACTCATTGCCACATAAGTAGCATCATAACAACCGGGATTTGGCTAGTACCTGTTCGTGGCACTCCCCCCAAATGGGAGCTAATGCTGTTTGGAAAAGCTTTCTGCAGCAGTAAATCCCGCTTTAGGTGCAATTGGAAGACTCTATGCGCAATGGCCACTTCAAACTTCTTTCGAAGTGTGTTTATTGTGCTTGGGGAGTCTTCAGTCCTCAAGACATATCCCAAAATTGCTTTGGAGATTAAGACGTAATAATTGCAGGTTTTTGTCCCTCATAAATGTCTAGTCTTACTTTAAATAAGCACAGAACGTTCTTCAGTGACTTATTCACATCAGCATCACTTTGAAGGCATTAAAATGGGGGAGAAGTAATTTGAATGTCGCAAAATAAACTGCTGGTGAGTATAGTAAAGGCAGGGGCATTTCAGGACACAATTCCATCACATTTGGGGACAGCGACGCTGAAACTCAGTCACCTCTAAGTGGGTATGGAAAGTTATCCCCGCAAGTTGAAAGGTTAGCTAACCTCGTAGAGCTAGTACAAAGCCATTACGGAGGTCTGATCGAGTGGGACACCAAAGTGAGTGCTACCCTAAATTCCTCATCTGCATCAAGTGGGCATTGCTCACATGGGGCCAAATTGGGCAGTGGATTTCACTAAAGCACTCTTTCTCCAACTCTAGACACCTGAAAGGCTTCCGTGATGGGAGAGGTTCAACCGGGGCAAGGAGGAATTGTTGATATTTTTAGTCGCTTAATAGTGATGGAAAGGATGTCTATTGAAAATAACTGAACAAACGTCTTTGTCGTCATAAAAAAGCACCGTGTGGTGCTGAGTGAACTTACGCGTTATGGAGGGTCTGGTTAAGCGGTGAATTCTTCTTTGTGGTAAATTAGCCACGTAAATCCAAGAGGACGACTTGTTATTGCGCAAGTCCAGAGAATTTGAGGCCATTCTACCTCAACGACCTAGCAGTTCCTTTTTCCTCCCTGTAGGGTCTGTGTGCATAGCCATGCGTCATAATTGCAGCTGTCCGCTTCCACTGTGTTGCGAATCCCGACACGTCTGGTCCTATTGGGTAAAACCTATTCCAAGGAATAGGGCTTCATTCAGAGAGTAGTATAAATATTCAACCCTGTTATTGCATTGAATGGTCTAAGGAGGTCAGCGGAAACTGATAGGTGGAAGTCAACAACAAAGTCTTCAATAACGCGATGTTTTAAAGTATCAGAACTAATTTTTTTTAAGAAAATGGCACAGTTCGATGGTGCGGTAGCGAGACGACTTCAGTGACCCGAGTCAGAGTTCAAACGAGTGGAAATCGTGTGGAAAAAAGAGTGTAAAAGTGGCAGACTGAGGCAGAGGAGAGCCCCCATACTCCGGTCAGACCGGCTGACCAGAAATGCAAATTGTTGCCCGCCTCCGCGTACGTGATAGCGCTTCTATGTAGGGCAATTGGCATTCTACATCCTCGTAAACCGTGGCGTTCTGGACGATGCCTCGGTAAGAATTCTACTGTTATAAAGAACCAGATCTAAATTCAGTTGTGAAATTTATTGCTTCCACCCATTTGGTAGTCGATTCGATGGAGCAGTTCTTGATGCCGTCTTGATTACCAAAAAATCGTGTTCGTTGACTTTCTGACTGAGTGAAAACCCTCAACACCAAGTTATGCGTGAAGGTTGGAAAATACAAGTCTCTCAGTTGAAAGACGGATTGGCGTGTTCAAAAGGCACGTGCCCGTTTTGGCCGCGTAGGCACTGAAGAACATGACAACTGCACCTCCTTCCAGCAGCACCACCCCCGGTACGTGCCAAGAGGCTTTCAGTCCGCTTATGCTTCGATGATGCATACCTCACTCTCATTTCTTTGCCTTCTTTCGTCTTTGAAGAAATCTCAGGGTCCCATATTGGCCGCAGTGGAAAGGGACAATTTCCCCGACCTGTATTCCTGAGTGCGGGAGAAGGGCATATGCCTTGGATAGGAGAACCAGTGACGGCCTCCAACGGAGGATTTGAAATGACGTCTGTCTTCACCAACTGCCCTTGTTCCGTGTCCTGCAGGAAGGCTTTTAAACAACTGAAGCGATATTGGCCGTGAACCACGTGGAAGGGTTCGTCACGAGGCTGCATGAAGGTGTCAATGAAGTGAACACACGATACCCTCTTCTGCCTCCCTACCAGCCGAACAGCATTAAAATGATTACAAAGTGGCAAATAGGAATGAACACAAAAACTTATCCGCACGAGACCTGCATATTCCTCTCTTCACCTCCTGTGCAGTTCCCATGCCGGCCAAAACTCCGGGCGCATGCCGATCTGATGACACTGTGATGGTCAACCTGAAAGTTGATCAGGATGAGTTCAAAAGAGAAGGGAGGGTTATGCAATATTTTGATCAGTTCGTTTACCTCTTTAATTTGGTTTTGCGGATGCTGAAAGGCATGGCCATTTTCCTTCCACTGGGCGGCACAGCCTCGAGGCTACGCCTGTGGATAATCCACATCCTTTTTTTATCTTCAGGGAAGTCCTAACTTATTCGACATTAAAATAAACAAAAGTTCACAAAACTGGAAGTCCGGAGGGAAGAAGTGGAGACAACTCAATAGACCGCGGTTGAAAATGATTGGGGTGGAGAGGAACGCATTCTAGCTACTGAGGCAGCTCTCGCTCTCAGTAGTTTGTCAATCCACCACCCAATATTTCAGTCTTGCTGCCATGAAAGTAGACCTTTTGACGCCTAGGAATGCCTAGTTTTGGACCAATGCAATATTTATGATGCCATTAAATACCTCCCATTCATGTTGGTGGTGTGTGCGCAGCTAAGTGGACTGGAGGAGAAGCCAGAGGGAGAGGAAAATTAGTTTTGGCAAAGCTGCTAATCGTGCCTGTGAAGTCTAATCCCTTCAATGGAGTACAAAGTGGTGAGAGTTGGGCCTTTGATAAATTTGCTGTATACTTGGCATGCACTGCTCCTTCATTCACCAACGCCTGACTTCCTCTTTATACGTGATTCTCGAGGTTTGTTTGTCAACGTCATCTATGTTTATGTTGCACTTCGAACGCTCTATCACTAGCCTCCAAAGGTCATTTCTCCATGACGTTACTGTTGTGCGTTTACTTGCACAAGGGCTTGTCAAACGGTTAGCACCGGACACCGAAATTGCTAAGATGTTTCACAAGTTTCCGCAAAGTGATGGTCTGTAAAATTTGATTTACTTGTCTGTCTCCTTCAACCATCTTGCGCAACACTTGTCTACTGTCAGGAAGGGGATAGCAAAGTGCCTTCGACGTTTTCTTCCCGACAATTGGTCAATTGTTTTCCAAGCAAAACAATAGGTCTTGGAATCTAGACTTCCTCCATATCCATACGAAACAATTGCTTATTCTGCATTTATAAATAACTCACAATGCACTGATAGAGCCTGTCCGCCTTGCCCGCAAGCGAGATTCCACAACTCAGGAGGCTCTGCAGACAACATATGAGGCGACGGAGGTGTTCACGTTTTTCAAATATCTTGCGCTATGCCAACATCGTCACTCTTTATTGTGTAATGTCAAGAAAAAAGCCATCCAACACAATAGAAAGAAAAGCCTGGGTGCACTGAAAACTCCCTGGAACAAAACATTCCCATACACACGTCATGCATTATTTTCTCCTCCACACGAGTGATTTTGGGATGTCGTTTTTTTCCCTGGTGAAGCTGAAATGCATGCAAGTGTTTGTGTCTCACTGGTAGTCCAACTCTGCGGTCAAACCATGGGAATCGACTTCTCTATCCAGCTGTATCCACGTCTACCTACCATTACTTTCACACAATCAAATTTCATCACAACGGCTACTCACCGCATTTACCACGGACAAACATAGCTGGTGTCATTTTAAGTCAGATTCATTATGTAGATTTCTGCTGCGCATTGGCAGATGAAGTACCTTGTGACAGATTGGACACCGTCGATCCCCCAAGACGAGGGTGAAGGAGCTCTGAACATGCTTAAACGCGTCACCATCTGTACTAGTTATTTATTACTACCGAATAAAGAATGTCCTTGTCCAACCCTTCTGTCCGTTCGGAGGGGCTTGAAAGTGGAGGTGGAAGGGAGAAACACGGTGGCGGACTTTCTACATCTGTTTATACCCTGCAGCTTCTGTGTGTCCTCCTCTGTGCGCTTCTTAATTTCTTCACTTCCGTAACGAAGTGACATTGCACTCGTCAGAGGGACGCACTGTTGGTGGTCTAGTAAAAGTAGCACCTTCAATACTCCTCCATAAGACCTGTCAAACAGGCTAAAACGTGTTGACTGCCTTTAAACACGAGAATTGCTTGACAATGCAGTCGGGTGAATCGTGATTTACCATCCTAGGAGACCCAGTAACCCTTGGAAGTTCAATAAAGAACTCCAAAGCAGGGTTACGACGGAAAATATGTCAGCACTAGTTAGCACATAAGAAGCATTACTGGATATACTTACCCACCAAAAACTTGCTATTGTTTGTTTCGTACGACCAAACAGAGACCATCTTGAAGGAGACAATAGGCGCTTCCAGTCGACGCAACACAATATGCCCTTTTTCAACTAAGCCCTCAAAGTAGGGCTGGAATAAGCGCGTTGGAAAAAGGAGGGCAGTGACGACGCTTCCCCGGGCCGATGAAAGCAAAGCAAATTGGCCGTCATAAAATTGTTTTGGGACAGGGCCATATTGAGAGTGCGGGCACACTGTTGCCGCCAATTCAGTCAGCAGGATGTGTGTGGTGGAGGCAGCAGTGGAGGCTGCCCACACCAGTCTGCAGTACCAGGAGGTAAGCCACAGAAAACGTGGTAGGAGGTGCCTATGCGGTCTGCAACCAGGGCCCGAACATATCTGCTGGGTTGCCGGGTGCGTTGAAAGTCAAGGTGCTGTTATCAGGTGGCTCTTTGTGGATGCAAGTGGCAAGTACCTTATTGAAACTCGGAGGGGGAAAGAAAGTGGCAGAAAAATGAGGCTTCATCCACCACACTCAATCAATAAAGTGAAGGGGTATTTTAAAGTTTTATTTCGACCTTATCAGTGCTAACTACTAAGTATTCCTTCCCATTACGGCAGGTAGGAAATCCAATGCTGGAGAATGCAAAAGCACTCATTTTTAGTGCCGGTGGATAAAGTCTCGCGTGGGTCTGTCGAGATTTGGCCAGACTGTGTGATTTAATTGGAGTAAATAAATTATCTGAGTGCGTTAATCAGAATTCACCCCGCTTTGCTCGGACAGAACCATTTTTTTCTAAAAAAACAAGATCTGTAAGTACACTTTCTCAGTTGATTGAATCACTTTTTGGAAAAAAAGTTTAACAAGAGCCACTCATGGGTGGTGTCAGAGGCATCTCTCCAAGTGATATAATGTGGAAAATAACAACCGTCTGCACAGAGCTAATGGGATGGAGACCTCGAGTATAATTGCGCAGAAAGGAGGATGGAAAGGAACCACAAATTACACTTATCACCGTTTGGCTAACTGTACTACACTGAGAAAAAAATATCGCCTCTCATTTCATGCAACTCAAGAACTATGCTTTCTTCTCACTCACCAAATGTGCAAGGATTACGGGCGAGAGTCACTTGTGGATCTATCGAGACGGCGCGCAAACTGGTGTTAAGCGCCATTTTTTGGCACTCCTCCGGCCCATAAGAGTGTCCCATTATTTATACTTCCGGAGTCCAGCGACAATTATGGGACAGAGACAGGAGGAGAGGGGCGAGAGCTCAGTAAATGCGTGAGAGAGTGGATGAGTGGGCACGAAGTGAACGTGGAAATTCGAGCCCTCTCATGCATTGCCACATTCAAAGCCGTTCACAAGGCAGCAGAACTGTAAAAACCTTTACAAAGGCATTCCTACTTACTCTAATTGTCTTATGCGGGAACTTCCTGAGCTCGCTGCAGCAACACTGATGTTATGCGTTACGTGGTAGAGTTCTGAAAATGGTATTATGCATGTCACTGGGCTTATTAACGATGGCCTGTGCCTGTGGCCAATTTCCAGTGAGCTTATAGGGATAATGGATTGCTGCGAGACTTGATGTTGTCATGCAACAGTGATGACAACCACCAAAATTTTTAACGGTGCCTTTAAAAATCGCGTTGGTTTAGCTGATCACTTAATTATCATAAAGTGCTCGTTTCTCGCTGTATCCTAAGGCTTTTTGTAAACACAAATAGCGCTGGCTGTGTTTACATTAACAATTTGATGGCCAAACTCAACTTGCTAATGAATTTACAGCCATGGGTGCTACAGGATTCTGTTATCCATGCTTTAAAATGAATGGATGTCAATCCATCCTAAGAGCCGAGGAGTCCTCTATTTACACACTACAGGGGGAAAATGGAAAAGCCTGTGCTTGCATCACCTCCAAATGATGCTTGAATGGTCGCAACAGTGGAACCATCAAACATTTATTGCATCGGGACCATTATGACCGCTGTGACCCACAAAAGAGGGTATGGAAAGAACCTGATAACTACAATGCCACTAGCAATCTAACGCAACCTTATCCTCGTGAATATTCATGCCCACGGCAAGCATGAAATCGCCCCCTGAATCGGTTGTATGCAATTAGCCAAGGTGAATGGGACAGTGTATTCGCCTCAGCCAGCATTTCCTCTTTGTTCGGCATCTTTAAGCTAATCATCGCCAAGCACACAATAAGGCACAATCTGAGGCCTGTGGGTAGTTCGATGAATTCTAGTAGGCAAAACTAGCCTGCAACTTGATCTGGCTAATAGGTATAGATATAAAGAAGCTATGCAGAGCACAAGAAACAATATGGCAAATAGCGTTATTAAAAAGCAGTCCATATGCCTGAACATTAACGCTGCGGCGAGTTCAAACAGGCTCTATTTTGGTGGAGAATAAAAAAGGAGCCTTTGGACTTTGCTATTTCACTATTCTACCAGCTGCAAAAACAACTTTTTACAGGTGAATGAACTGCACCATCACTCAGAAATTAAAAGGTGCAAAAAAAATAATAACCTTAGAATGATGCAATGAGGGACACATGAATTGTAGAAGGGAGCAATCAAGGTGGGGGGAAGGGGATAAGAGAACAGACAAACCTGCCACACTAGCAGTTCTTCTGTGGAAACTCATAACCAGATATTTTGCATTTATACTCTTTTAATGGGTAGCGTTATAAAGTGCAAAATCTGGTCTGTGCTATCGCAACAGAATTAGGCTTGCATTTAATCCATGTTCATAGACAGGCAGACAAGGTGTCCCACTCGCAGCAGTACCGCTGATGCTGATGAAGATGACAACAGTAATCACCAGATGAAAAAAAAGGCTCTTGAAGGCCTATCGACACATGTTTTGGGGAGCAATCGCCGCCAAAAAACGGGCAGGTAACAGACCCTAAGGCTTTACGACACGTGGCGCACACACACACACACCGGCCAATAGAACTTGAGTCCGCCTCCCATTGGTCCACGCGGCACATGGCCAGATAGGCCGACGAGGTCGCCCTCCGGCCTGTTCTAAGGCCATGCTGGCTGTGTGTGCGTGATAGGGTGATAATGCACAAAAAACCCATCAAAAGCAAAAAAATATCGCCATTTTTGAAACCGAATGCTTTTAATGACAGTCTGAACGCAGCAGAAAGCAGTGCATTGCTTATACAACTCGTCACGAGGTACTTATCAGTTGAATGGGATAGTTTTTCATTGCAAAAGAAGTCAAACAACGCTGCTTATTATCACTGAACAAAGGTTATTAGGCAGATTACGGTAGTATAAACGTGTACTCTTCTGCAATAGAGCCATAACGAAGTGACGGATTTCATTTGGAATGGACGCAGTTTTGGTAAAGTTATTTTTGTAGCGATTAATCATTTAAAAAGATCAACATTTTCGTGTTGCAATTGAGGATATAAGCATTCTCGGGTGGATGTCTGCGCAGTCACGTATTCCGTCTCAACAGTCACGCACAGCAGACTAGATCGCCACCTGTACTTGTTGAAACGATGCAGAAGGACGAGAAGGCCTAAATCTGTAACAAGCTACTACTTGACACGTTTGATGGGATTACGTCTTGGTGGAAGACTTCTACTTTCTAATAGCCGAGTAACTGCTTGTGAATTGCATTGGTCTTCATCATTTGCGTCCTTCGTTGGGGAATTTTTTTGGCACCTGGAATGGAGGGCTCGAAATGGGAGTCTTGGCACATTATTGAAACAAAAGGTCCCAAGAATTGTGATATGAAATGTAATAAGTGTGAATAAATATGCGCTTAGTCCCGCGAGTCTATGAATACCTAAAAGCCTAAAATTAAGTGCTCATATAGTCGAAGCAATATTGTCTAAATTGTCCAATCCAAACTTGCACACTTATTAGCATAAAGTTCCACCAGTTCAGTTTGACTCCTGCAATGCGATTTTACTAGCACTTTTTTGAAGCCTTGGAGAGGTTCATAATCTACTTTCGGGCATTTACGCCTGGCAATGAATTGAAAACTTGTCCGTTGGGATGACTTTACTGAAGCCATCAACTGGCCCTAGGGTCAAGCATCAACGCAATCTCTCTCCGTAAACAGTAAACTCTATCGCGCTGACGCCGGTCGGCTTGGATAAAAGGCAATCTTTTCGTTTGATACACCCCAAAGCAAAACCGGAAATGAGCAGTCAAATGACTAAAACATCTTCAATCCCGAAAATAGCAGTAGCAGCAGCATTTTCAACGCCAGAGAAAATCCATCTAAACTTAGTCAGTTGCAGTGAAGCGCTCTCTACTGGGAAAGGTTTTTCCAAAGTGTTTATCCTCACTTCCGGCTCATCGTATTTATCGGTGTTTTGGTACCATTGCGCCGACTATCAATCCAAGAAGCGTAAGTAACAATAAATAAGTGTCCCATTACAGAAAAGAGGAGGACAAGTGGATCAAAGATACTTTTATATGGGGTCAAAATTATGCAAAGCACGATGAACAGAGCGCTTCATGTTAATGGAACGATGTGTAACCTGCGGGAAAACAAAGTAACACCTTTTAACGTAAGAATTGCAAAAAAGAAAAAAGAAAAAGCAGACAGGCGTTCAGAGGAAGATGAGGTGGGGGGAGGGGAGAGGAGAGGGTCTAACTTAGACCGCGGCTAGTAACCACTACTGTCTAATTGTGGGTCAGGTGGAGGAGGAACGAGGGAAAACGATGGCTTGGCTTACCCCAGGCTTTTGGTCCCCTCCGGTTTGTACAGAATCACGTGGTGTGGCGATGTGGTCTCACCACACTTCCTCAGCAGCGATACCGGAATCGCACCCTGACACAACAGAGGAATGGCAAATAAAGTGAAGAAAGGGAATGTCATGAGTCTGGGCGCCCTGCCTTTTGCGCTCACTTTAGCAAGGATCGGCCAAACCAAGGTTAATTTTATAGACATCATTAAACCTTGCACAATACCAATATCCACCAGTCCATCAATCTACAGTATTTCCACAGAGGTGGGAGAATCTGGTATGACTACCTTGGGTTCAATGGATTTGACCATCTCTGCAATGGCCTGAAGGCCGGTAAAGTTGGAAGCGAGGATTGAGCCGAAGCGAGTCACCCGATCGTCGACACATATACCCTAAAGAGGGATGAAACGAACAATGGTATTCAATAAATTATTTGTGAATTAGGCGAGGTGAGTGTTACGAACAGGGGAGAGCACAACCCAATGGCCTCTTAGATAAGAAAAACTACCACTCTGTGCGCATGAGGTTTTCCCAGCTCCTAGTTTCATTGTTACCTCGTATATGTAAATGACACAAGACCGCAACCCGGAGAAAGAGGAGCTCATTGGTTAACACTATTGGAGCCACTACAATAAATGATGCTTAAATACTTTCCATTCACTAAAACAATCTGCAATCCTTTTCAAACGGAATACAAACTTGCGGCGAGCACCACTGCAATTGGTAAAGCATTTTATTTCCAAAAGCAGACAACCTAGTTCTGGCCCCCTATTCCCCTTCCACTCCTGTTGCCCAACCGTCTAAATGGTGGGAATACCGTACGAACATTTTTGGTCACATGATAATCTCGACACCTGGCTCCATTCGCAAGTACAAATCACTAACAATACCTTTGGGAGGTTGCCCTTAGATCAACAATTGGGTGCTACGAGCATGTTGAAAGCTCTTTTTTAAATTTCCACAGGAAATGAGTCGAAGTTGATTTTGCTGTGGAAAAGGACGAGAGTGGTGGGTTTGAATAACTAGTGTGGCAGTTACTTTACTTTGTCCACTCGGACAAACAATTAACCTGTCAATCTCCCAGGGAAGCAGAGGAAGAGATTGTACTGAGGATGGGATGAGGACCGGAGGAGTACAATGCCACAGGGCGGGATGGAAATGGCCAAACCTCAAGACAATACGTATACTAACCGTAGCCCAGCCCACAGCACAGACAGGCGAGTGGGCGAGTGGGTGAGTGGGTGGACAGGCCAGTCGGTCAGGCAGGCAGGCAGGCAGGCAAGCGAGCGGTACCCTCGGCCCAAAGTTTATCGATCCGGCGAAGGGGGAGACGGAAGGGGAGGGGATAGAGGAAAGGACGTGCATGGGGTCTCCAAACGCACACACGCACCAGTTGCTTGTGTGTACGGATGTGTGTGTGTGTGTGTGTGTGTATTGACGCATGAACAACAACAACAACAACGCTAGCAGAAGCAGTAGCGTCAGCAACGCATAAATCAGGTGTGCACACACTCGTGGGTGCATGCAAGTACGAATTCCTATTCGAGGGGCGGTGTGAAAAATGCATGGATGCGTGCTGCTGCTGCTACTACTGCTGTTGCTGCATTTTTATCCCCAATCATCCGAAAACCAATTTCTGTCTCGATTAATAGGAAGATGGATTTAATATAATCTCGATAGAAGGCCTACAAATCGTGGAAAACCAACATTCCTCTCACATGCATAAAAGCCAAAGTGCTAGGAGGTGAGACTACCTTCTCAACAGACGAGGGGAGAGTGATTGATCCACGACAAAGAACAGGTTGACGGAGCATACAAGATGGAGGATGCACCTAAACGCACAAGTACGTACGGAAAGCAGGCCGGGTTTCAGAACTCCAAACACTCTATCACAACGGATCGCCTCTCAATAAAATTAAGGCGAAGATCAAAACGTTTCGTGAGACAGTTAACCCAGACCAAGGCTAGCCAGGCGGAGTTGAAAATAAATTTGATCTGAATTGCTAGCAGGATCATAAAGCCTCGAAAATGGTTCATCTAAAGGGGGTAAATTATTGCGAATTCCTCCTATTTCAATGGAAAATAATGTAACCATGAGGGTGAATTCAACAAGAGGTACAAAGTCCATTCCAGTGCTGTGGAAAAGAAAACAGTTCATTTTCCAAGAATCGCTTCAAAAAAGTGGAACAAAGCTAACAAGCTGATCTTAAAAGCGTCACAACGACCACAACTATTGATAAGTACAAGCAAAATGTTTCCAGAAAAGGAGCGCTTCAAGAACTATTTCAAAGGTCAAAAGAAGGTGATAAAGGAAATGTGCAGTGAATATTTTAACTATTCCGCAGTCATTTTGCGCACTGACTCTAATGTTTGCCTCTGTTGCGCCGCTGCAGCTCTCACTCTACGTTTACGTCACATATATGCAACGTCGGGATTTTTTCATCCTTTCCACCCTGAACGAACTTATTCATTGAACTACATAGCTCACCGGAAAGCGAAACGAGTAGTGTCTTTATACGCAATTTCCCAACAGAATTAATGCATAAAAGGTGACAAATCCTGTTGTACTTCCACAATCCACCCAGTAATAATAACGCAATGGGGTAAAAGAGGAAACGGAATGCATCCGCAAAGTACTCGCCAATACCAATGAAGCCGAAAGAAACATATCCTTTGGTAAACAGAAATAATGACGCAGGGCTTGATACCAGATTCGTCAAATCACCTCGGCTGGATACACAATTTTGGACAGCCGTCAACAGCAACAACATCAGCATCATCAAAATGCCATGCGATGCGATTACCTGGGGGATTTTCTAACCACATTAGAAGGGAATTAGTGGGGAAAATCTACTCCAAGGCCTCAAGGGGTTTCATGTGTTCGAAAGTATTAGGTAAACGCGGTGTCTATTCAACGTATGCATGCATCCATTGGCAAGTAATTACAATGGTCGCATGTCATTTCAGGGACCGCGCGAACATCTAGTTGTCTTCTAAGGAAATACTGACGATCTAGAGGAAACTGATGTATTGAGCTGCATGATTAAAAATCTTAAGAGATATCCAAATAAAATTAGAGAGAATACCTGGAAGTTTATACATGCCTAGCATTCATTATCAGCGTCACATATGTGTGACATGTTTCCTTTATCAGTTTGGCAGGACTGATTATGTCAAATTGAGTCAAGAACAGATTATACTTGAAAAAAGGAGCAGATGAAACATAGGATTTCTTGATTCACGGATTATACCATTGGTTATTTTGATTAACACAGCTGTAGTGGCTGAGCTTCCATACTAAGTTGTCCAAACAGAGGCTGGCAAACAGGATCTACCATGTTGACAAAATTACAAAGCTTTAAAAATCGTTCCCATGAAGACGTCGGTTAGTAGTGATGGCGAAAAAACTTTCATTAATGGCGGTAAATCCTACTTCAGTCCTACTTGACAAATTAGTACCCGATTGCCCATGGGGAGGAAATTTACACCGAGAATAGCAATAAATGAATGTTGGGGAATTCATGCACTGCCCGCCTATGAGCTAGTTCATTTCCTGCAAAAACCACACCAGAAGGATGGTTCGGCCAAAGAAGGTTAAAGCAAAGTAAGATGTCTATAAATTTTGCCAAAGTATATGAATTTTTCATGCATACCCAAAACAAGAACTTGACCTGCGTAGACGGCTGGTGGACTTTTAATTAAGGTCGCCGCGCCATCCTACACGCGCTCCAGGCACTCTTTTCGTTACTGAAGTTAGTTACAATCAACAATCACTTCAAATTACTTTAAAGTAGTGAAAAACATTAAAAGGTAGTAAAAGAGTGGCCGCACATCCTAAACACTCACCGCCAGGTCGGCAGGGGAGCCAGGAGTCACCTGATCAACCAGCAGGAAGGGCACAGAGCGGGATGGCGGTTCGGTGGAAGGCCGAGTGGCGGTGAGATCAGTATCCGTCGCCTCTGCCGAACTTGCTCTCGTCTTGGAGAGCAGGCGTGCCGAAACCGCCTCCAACTGTTTCATCACTTCATTGTGGTCTGTATTGAGACCTGAAAGTAAAAAGAATGAAACCAACAGATACAAGGAAAAGACGCTTTGATATGTAGTGACTATCAAAAATTAATCTACTCAGTTATCACTAATGACGCACAAAGTATACTCTTTTGAAGATGGCACAATTATGAGCACATTAGACAGACTGAGAGACTAGCGGCATAGGCGGCACGAGCAGAGCTGCATACTACCGGCACAAGAACCAATTTTTGGGGAAGTTCAAAGAACTTGCACATTGCGTGTAATCAAAGTAGTCATTTAATCGCTCCTCCATCTGGGCCCCAGCAATATTCACCCGTAGCACTGAGTCCACCCACAAGACAGGCTTAACTGCAGTCAAGCATCTCGTACCGAACGCTTTGCAGACTACGCTGGGATTCGCCCAAAATTTACTAGTCCTGTTCCGTTGTGAGAACTCCCAGGATTTTGGGGAAATTTTACACAAGAGTAAAATAAATCAAATGAAACACGATGAATACAGCGCCCCTCCTTCCCATTTTAACGCTATGCAACCACTTCGATGGATTATTCCAGACTTGAGGCAAATTTTAACACAAAGTTTGCAGACGTATCTTTTGTGCAGTACTTCGATCCAGTTCCACCGAAGGTCACGCAAAGCAGACCCGCAGGTGGGAATGGTTTTCTTCTGCTTCATTTAAGCACATTACCCTACTAGGGAAACCGGGATCACTGTTAAAAGGGTAACGGTGCTGAAAACACCAGAAGACGCACAAACCTAGAAGCAGCTTTGTTGAGAGCATATAGGACTGCAGGAGTGAAGACGAAATGAGCCTACTCTTCTACGTCACCAGTATGGGGGCTGAATCGCGGGAAGCTGAAAAGACTCGTCTAGCAGCCTGAGCACCACATATAAGTGACATTCTACCACAGAGAGGAGATTTTTTATTTAAAGAGAAGCCACAGTATCATCGAAAGGTAAAGTAGTCACAATGGTTTGGAACCATCAACAACCACCAGCCTCACAGTCAGTAATGAATAAGGAGGCCTGGATTCAATGCGACAAAATGCCCATAAAAATTTTGGAAAATGTAAAGGTTTGGTGAAATACGATGGATGCAATGTCTCCCCTGTGTTACAAGAGACTAAGGCTAATCCAGGTAAGAAAATGAAGGAAGTAAATCGGAATGTAGCATCGAAGGCCTGTCACACAAATGTTGCTACAGAAATCAATTAAACGAGGATAAATCACGTTTTCTTCAAAACAGCTTCCAAACCAAGTAGAATAACAATAAATTGGAATTAGTATTATTCCATGGCTGTTGTGGATTTCACTACCGCAATGCAATGATGTGACATACAAATTATTCGATTGCGTGCCGTTCTCACAGCGACCACGTCGATGTCGTTGCGTGGATACCCCTCCGAGTCCAACAGGGGACCATGCATGCCGACATTTCTGTTCTGGGATGGAGAAAAGGGTGTGGATTAACAGTCAGGTCTTCCTCACAGGGGCTTAATCAAACATAGTCCAGCCTTCACGACGGCTTCTTTGATTCAGCAAGCATGAAATTCCCGATTCTGAGTCGAGAGCTCTTTGTGCTAGCATAACAACAATGCAATTTTTCGAACTTATTCGTTTATTTATATAGCACTAGGTGCTATCAATAGATTGTGAGGGAAACTTTGCCTTGCAAGAGGAGCAATTTACCCCTACTAAATGACCTCACCTCCCAAAACGTTGTTTCAAGGCTACCTGCTACTGGGCGCATTTCCAAAATGCTTGGACTCAGGCTCAGAAGATTATTCTGGGCAGCAACGGTGTTTTGGATTATGATTTTCTCTGCTTGTCGAGTAGGGAAACCGGGCAAGTCATGCTTAGCAGCATAAATTATGCTTCACTTCTCTGACTGACCCGAGGTTTCCACTGCGAAATGCATAATGAACGATCTTGGAGGCGCAAAAAAAAACAAGAACTTACCCCCTCCAAAACAGCAGAGTAAGTGTTAATTTCGTTAACAATCGCCTGACGTCTCTTTTCCAGTTCTTGGAAAAGAAGCATATCTGCTGAATTGTCAGCCATCCTTGCGTCTAGTAGTAAAAGAGAAGTACTTTTTAAGCAGATTTCGAAATACTGTGAGGATAATGAGGAGTAGCGCAGGCACTACCCTCCTCCTTCCCCAGCAGTTTCTGCCCCTCGCAAGGAGAGTACTGGCTAGCATTTACTACAGCTAAGATAATCATTTATGGCCTCTCATGTCTTCATTTGGCAGTACTTCAACACCGAGCATTAAATTCTTAAAGGATCCAGGTATGCTAAAGTACACAAAGTTCACTACTGAAATCTATTTAGCTAATCCACTAAAGACAGCTCTGTAAGTTGAATTTGAGATAAGAACCTGAGCCCCACTTCAAAGTTGGAAAACTTGCCACAACAGTATCGAAATAAGGATAGTTAGGACAAAACCGAAATAGAATGGAAATTTGAGAAGTTAAACAGCAGTTGATTATAAAACACGTTTATTTTCAAAACTGAAAAAGTGCTGCACATTAAGAGGGTTTACTATGGCTCAAAAGTTGGGAAAAATGTGGGCGAGGGAGGAGAGACCAGAGCAGACGGTGGTCTTATCCGGTGCACCGGCCAGAGACTCCATTTCACTTGCAATGGCAGTCAGAGGAATTAGACAGGTTAGGAGGGCGTCAAGGAGCGATGAAGTGACCTCCTCCATTGAAACAACACCCTTCAAGCAAGAAACAATCAGCTACTCATAAAATACAAGTAGATGAAGTTAAATTCCTGCGCAATTAAGAGTTAATTGATTGGAGAATGTGCCACAACGCCAATGAAATTCACATCACGAAATCCACGATTCATGGAGTGAAAACATCCCCACCATTTCAATAACTGAACCCCTTGAAATAAAATGCCATTGGCAAGTCTTGGTGTGGAATCACCCTTAAGCGAAGCAGTGGTGGTCATCAACTCACCCGGTACTCGCCCATGAGATCTGCAGCTCTAGCAAAGACGTCGGAGAGGAGTTGAAAGTGCGCAGCCAAGTCCAAGAGGGTATACTTAGAGGTCTCGGAGCGAGCCAGTTGTGTTTCTGCGCGGCGCAGCTCATTGGCGCGCTTTGCTTCCGCTGCGAGATTCTTCTCCGGCGCCGCCTCCACCGCTTTCTGCATCCGCCGCGCCCGCACCCGCCATTGCTGACGGTCACGCTCTGGCAGGGTCGACCATAGCGCCTAAATGTACAATAAGCTCCCACTACCACTATGTAATGATCTAGCACTGAGGTAGGCTTTCAGGTATGTGCAAGCACAAATGACATGCACCGACTGTGTCAAAGAATGAGTACCAAACAATCGCTCTTCTGGCACTATTCCACATATTGGAGGCGTATAGCTACTTGCAACCGGTTTAGATAAGAAGTTAGATGCATCGGCGAAGTAAGCAAGTGCATCTGGGAGGATGAAGAACCGAATATCCCCACTTTGAGCTTTCTTGAGGCAACAACGGGCTTGGAACTTCATCCACCCGTAAGAGGTTGTTTTAAGAGCGGCCGGTGGAGATGGGTAACAAAAAGCGAGGCTTTCTTTTCACCGACAGACAACACATCAAAAGAAAACGAAATGCATGCCCGTAAAGTCGGAGGTTGGCAGCCAGACAATCGTCTAATAAACTACAATTTGAACCATATTATTTGGTATTTCCGTATCACTCTCGACAAGTCCCATCGGCCGCCGTTAAAATTCAGTGTGATGGGGGAATTTGACAGTCAAGTGAACCACACTTCAACAAATGAGACACCGCTAAGTGGGATGACCATTTTTGACAGAGAATTCGAACCCACCTTTTATCGACGTACTCCCACAGGGATGCCTCGGCAATTAAGCCAAATAATCAGATCTTTCGACCAACTCCTGTTCCCTTATCCGAATATATTTAACCTTTGCCAAAGTGCAATGATTTGTTAAACAAAATTCGCAGCACTGGAATTGTTAAATTGTGCAGAGAAAAAAATATTTCCGACAAGTAATGTCAGACGACAAAACTCCAACAAATTACTGGCGAAATTATAAAAATTGGTAGTCAAGTGAATCACGAGAAAGGTGCTGAAACCGAGAAAGCTACGCAAGTCAATGTAAATGCTACACCACTCCCTTGTGGCAAACATATTTCTTCTTTATAAGGTACAGTCAAATTTATCGAAATTCTCAAAAAGCAGGTCTACTTAACAACCTTGAAACGCAACAGTATGGTCCCCATGAGTTCCCATTATTGTTGACTTCTGATCCATGCTTCAAGAATTACAGGTAAACAAACCCTGTTAACCCTACATATGACTACATGTTCATGCGTCCGGGTCAGTCAAGCACAGTAGTTATGCGGATCATTCAAAGCGTCCCTGAGTTTGGAAAAGGACTTTAACTAATTGTTGACAGAGTGCAATCATGTCACTAGAAATTTGAAATAATCAAGTGAATAGGCTAGCAGTGTCAATACTTACCTGCCAGCGTCGATTCTGAGACTTCTGATCCTGCCCTCCATCGTCGTTGCTCACGCCGTACTTCTTTTTCATTGCCAAAGTAAACAACGTGTATCCATTCAATCTACGGTATGTCTTCAATGTCTGCGATCAAAAGTACTATTAACCACGTACAGAGATAAGGAATAACATCCATTTAACAAGAAAAATATGACTCTAGATCATCCCTCATGCACAAAAACAAGTGGCCTTTAAAAGAAGCACCTAATTAATATCCACAACTTAAAGAACACATACTAATGATATTCCAGGTGTTAATTAGTGACAATGAAAAAGTTTTAGCGAACGAGGTTGATAGAAGATAAACTATAATCCCCGTACATAGTACTTGGAAAATAACAAGCACAATTTTAATGAAATTAACACAAACCTCAATGTCCAAATCATCAACACCGCTGCTCTTCATCTTTTTCGACATAGGTCCACTCACGTTGCCGTTGACCTGGTCACTTTCCAGAGCAGGAAATAGAACGCTGTTGGGAGGAATAGGGTCTGAAAAAGACTTCTCCATACAAGATTTCTGACTGGTCAATCCTTTTCAAAAATTGAGAGACAAATAAACATACCCTCCACTGACAAACTAAATGGTGGAAGAGAGGGATCAGTAGGAAGAATGGGCCTTTTCCGTGGAGAGGGCAGATTCTAAACCCAAGCACGAAAAGAATTAGCGGCAGGATGAGGATGGAAAAGATGATAACAGGTAAAAACTAAAAATCGCACTGCATTAAACTCAGGCATCCTAAAGGCGGGTGTACCACCTTCCCGCTGGCAAGAGGAACGGGAAGAAGGGGTGAAGGGAGTGAGACCTTTTCCACGTCCACGCTGCCGGACAGTGCGTCCTCGACCCCGGAGCAGAGGAGAGCGAAATTCCATACTGCCTTCCGTACCATCTCCTCCAGCAGCAGAGGAAATGGAAGAGGAAGGAGGAGGGAGAGAGGATGGTGGGAAGATACCACCACGACCCACCACTGCACCGGGGAAAGGTAGGTTGTTGGACGATTGCTCGGGCACCTCGACCTGTCTGAGACGACCATCCTCCCATACTAGAGGACGCGGAGTCACACCGCGCGAACGCACTGCACCATAACCTCGGCGGTAGATGGGAATAGTACCGCGCTGTGGTTGTGCACACGACTGTGGAGCCGTGAGAGCGTCGTCTTGATGAGGCGTAGCTGTAGATTCCTGTAGTTAAATGATCATGACTCGTAGCTCGACATTATAAAGGGCTTAGCAAATTAGAGACTGGAGCAGAGCCAGCCTTATGCATAAGTAAAAGCTAGGACGGCAACAACATCAAATCAGAAAACAGATGAATAAGTCGTATTAGTTAGTTTGTGATTCAGCAAAATTCAGAAAATTAAAGCCTATAGCACTATAATATTGTTTTACAGCAGTATTACTTCCTAAACGAGAAATACTTTAACGAACAACGCAAGACATTCTAGCATTGAGACAGTAGCGAAAATCTAAAAAAGGTCACTTTTAAAGGAAATCTGTAAATAGAAACCAGGTGGCAAAGGTAAGCACATATGATCGGCCAAAAAACCCTCTACTTCATAGCTAGAAAAAATAATTCCACAAAAATACTAGGCACTGGATAGGATTAATAACTAAAATCACCCTAACTATTACGTTGTAAATCATAGCAAATTGCCGACAAACTACCCCTCACTACAGACGTGAACAGAGAAAAAATCCACAAAAACCAACAAAAATGCCTTGAAAATGTCGCGTATAAACTCTCAGGAGAAAAACACCGAGACGAAAGGTGGGTAGTATTGCAGAGCCTATGCAGCTTGACATCAGTAATAAGCCAGTGTGTAGTTAACTCCCTAACATTTATTTTTGAAACCAACTCCGTCTAAAATGTACCCTTTTATCAGAAAGACAATGAAAGTTTCTTTCCAAATTACCTCATCGAAAATTAAAACGAACAAAAACAAATTCGTTGCAATGATAAGCACAATGTATATATAACTTAATGTGAATAGAAAGGCATACACTCATATCTTAAGAAACGGATGGCGAATGAGCAAACAGGCTAAAACTCGCTGCGTTGACAAATCAATGCGGCGACTTTCGCAATGATAAAGTGTTCAGCACCAGCACATTATAATAGAACTCTCAATACTTTAAAAATTAATAGACGCTAGAGCAAGCTTTACCAGTCGGAGACTAAATACAAAACGGAAAGTAAGAATCAGTAGGATTTGGAGAGGGAAGATCTGAGTCCAAGTAGAAGTACATCGAAAAAGAACTCAAGCCTAAAGAGGCTATACGGAAACGAAATATTAACAAAACACTGGTGATAACGAAATGACGCCAGTCAAATCAGAAAATGCATAGATAAAACAATTTCGAGGTTTCAAAGTAACAACTATCCCCACCGCCCCAAGGGCAATTTCCTGAAGAAGGAACCCAGTGCTATCCCCTTAGATCAATGGTGCTTAAGTGTACGGCCGCAGTGCCGCTGCTGGCGAAGCCCCCCACCCGGGGCAGCGACGCCCCACCAACCCCCAAGGCCACAAACGGTGACGCCAACGCGGCCGGAGCCGTGGACCGCAAACCAGGCACGAGCACAGGCCAGCTGTGCCGCGCGCCCAACGCATCACGCGCCGCCGGACCGGACACGACACCCACAAGGACCATGATCCCAGAGCGGCACCGAGCGCGCCCACACACAAGAAATTTAGACAAGGCTTCTGGTTTATTCATACATAGCACAGATGGCACAGTGCCGAAGGTGTGAGGGACGTTAGACGGATCGTACGGACCACAAAGCGCCCTTACGGTGTCAATCGTCATAATCATGAATCCCAAGATTGTATAACTCCGTGTGACGTCAATTCGACTCCCCTGAAGGACGGCTAAAAAGCAACGTCATACGCTGAAGAAGCAGATCAAGAGAGAACGCATCAGATACACACATAAAATCACCGTTCAGAAACACGGACCGTGTTATCATCACGTACCCGAATTTGAATTCGAAAGCCAAATTTGTATCAACAGAAATCGCATCCGCAGTTTTGACACAACCCCAACCCCTGTAGCAGCAAGACAAAGGTGAGAGTATGGCAGAGCATCACAAAAGTCAGAAAGACTAATCAAGAATCATTGGCTCAAGAGGGGGCAAAGTCCTCATCATAACGCACCTACCTTTTGTGGCAAAGGCCAAATCGCGAACCCACCAACTGCCAGACGTACACGGCCAGAGGAGCCACGCCAGCCTGAGTGCAATCACGCCGCGAAACAACTTAAACAAACGGTCTGGGAACAGGCATATTTTATTGTAATGAGAGCAGAAATAAAAACTTTTAAAATATTTTGCCCTGCTTAACTTGTTATTTCTCAAGAGTGTGTAACGATTGGTTTTAATATTGCGTTTCTTTTTGATTTGATATAATTGTGCAGAATATGAAAATATATAAATAAAATAAAGCCCATTCTTCATAAGGCAGGTAAAAACAATTATATTGTTTTTTTTGTCGTTGCTTTAAAAATAAAAGGAATTATTGTTTTGCGGTATTTTTACTGGCTCGGTTAAATAGGAAGCAATTCTATTGCATCGCGAGACTTCCTTGAAGGTAAAACTAATCGCAATACTAGAACTCTGTGCACATTTGGCAAGGGCTGCTAAAACCGTCTGGTGGCCATGCGGCCAGGACAGTTTGGCCACTTACCAGCATTTGATCTGTATCGGAGATACAGTCTCAACGCGGGCATGCAGTGCGAATTCTTGTAGTGTTGGGAACATCAACTTCTTGATTTAGGATTTGGGTTTATTTATCCCTTCACCACATCCTTGCCTTCAAAGTACTTTTAAAAATCTCAAGTACTATACGGCCTCCTCGTCCTTTGACAATGCCTCCCTGGAGTCTTCTTCAACTTTATGCCCGGTTGGCGAAGCATCTTTGTAGGGCTGCATATTGTTGAGGTGAACTGCTATTGACTATGGTTGGAGTTGTTGCGGGAGAGGTGATTCGCATGTGAGGCAGCCTTCACTACTCAGAATGGGTCCTTGCTCCAAAGACGATAAAATCTGCGGTGGTACGGGAGGGAAGAGTGGCTTACATATTTATACAGGGTCTCCTTCACGAGAGACTTTGTCTAATCTTGTCTGTAAGCGTTCTTGTGAATATGTTGGGCCTTGTTTTTGTAGGAAGCTATCAGAGGGAATCCCCATTTTGTGACATGTTATCATCTTAATGTATGCACTCCAGCCCTGTATTTAAGGAGCTCACATCTCAGGCCTAAACCTTAGTCTTCAGGTCGATCATGCTTAGCGAAAGCCTCCAGCAGTCCAGTTAGGATGCAATTTATTCTTTCCATTCGTCCACTGCCTTGCGGGCGTCCTGGTGTATTGGGTGAGTTTTTGAGATCAGTGACAGGTCGACTTACGAGTTAATGGGCCTTGATCGCTATTGCCCGATTCAAGCTGCCAGCTCCACTGACTAAAGAAAAGTGAAGTAACAATTTAAGCATGGTGTGACTTCATTGGTTCTCCTTCAGTTACTTTTGCAAGGCAGCCAAATGTGATTAGAATATATTGGTTTTCCATACTTGTGGATGATAGCAAGCGCATTATGTTTAAACCCTCCCACTCTCCTAGGAATGCTATGTGAAAGAGTTTTAGTGGTGCCAACAACACCAAGTAAGGCCTCTTAAGCCTGCCATAAGTGATACAGTTTTGGTAGCAATTAAGTATATCTAGGGTAAGCGGAGGATTTCTAATATCTTTTGCCTGAAGTACCCAGCACCAATCTTTCGTCTACATTAGGCGCTTGGGAGGTCCGACGGCTTCCTGATGTTATGAAATTGCATTTAGCGTGGGGAATTTTAATCACTCTTGCCGCATCCACCTGACCTCCGTGATGGACAAGATGAAAGCTTCTGTAGTGGACCAATGGGAGGATGTCCGGAACCTCTCGTATACCAAAGCTTTGTCGAGATCAGCGCCCTGTGAGTCCGCCTAGTGCTGCTTAGTACTCTGGCTCGAAGGTTGCCCACCCTCCACAACACTGTCCATTTTTGCCCATCGTACTGTCAAATCACCTCCGTAGCTCTTAGTACCAGTGTGCAACTGCATAATCAATTTCCTATAAGTTTGACGTCCGAAGCGTCCGACTATTCTCTAGATCTCGAATAACTCACGTTCTGCAGTTCTCTTTTGTCTCATTTTTCGTTGAGTCTGGGACTGGCGTAGGCGACGACGTGTTCCCTAGCTTCTTTGCCTCTTTGTGAAAGGACATCGCCCGCGTCTGTATCTATTACAGGAGGTACGGAGTTGGCTTCGGTGTTTGGTACGGCTAGAATCGGTGAGGAGCAGAGCGTTCGCTTCAGTTTTCCTAACGTTTCATTACACTTGCTCTTCTACATCAAATTCCTTTTAGCCTACTATTCGACTGGGCTATGGAGTAGGCTGGTGATCTTGGTGAAACCCTTGACGAAATGCCTGTACTAGTTTACCAAGCCAAGAGTACCGCAGAGCTCTGTCTGATTGATCGGCGCTGGCCAGGTTCTTAGGTGATCTTTGTTGAACGCTATCCTATCTGACAAGACTGTATGACCAGGGAAAATGATAGTATTGAAATAATGGCATATCGTAGGATTCGGTGTCAATCCACGGCTCGCAGACGGCTCAACGCCAGGTTCGGATTGACGCTTATTTTTCTGACACATTTGCCAAAGTTGGGAATGGCGTCAGGGTATACTATACAGTGTTTTGGAAAGAGGCGAATCAATGCTGTCCGCATCAGACGTCGGAGCGCTGCAAATTCCGAAGTCTGGAATTCACAAACCTCTTTTGGTACCATAAAAGGCACCTCCTCTCTGCCAGTTTTCGCCACTTTCACTTTGCAGAATCCGAACTAAGCCTAGCCTGGAGAGCCACTTTGATCCATGCGAGGAGCGTGATAAAATGCTTACACGAGGTAATGGGAAAACGTTCGTCTTAGATACGGCTGCCAACCTCCTGTACTCAATTCATAATCGCAGACTACCGTAACTTCTATTTACTAGAGCTGCCAGGGAAGCCCATGGTGGCTTGCATGGTTTTAAAGTCGGATAATCTCTTCAACCTAGTGGTTCACTTCTACCAGCAGAGGAGGTGGTATGCTTCTGGGTGGTTTGCCTGTGTCTATTGTATGCTTTAAAATGCTTATTTGTCTCATTTTCTCGCTTTGCAGTTGGTTCATATCTGCGTAATCACGCAGCAATAAGTTAAGTATCCTTCACTTGCTATCGATTACATAAGCTAACCGGAGTCATGGGTCTCCTAAGTTGCGCAGGAGGCAAGATACGGCTTTGAAGGAGATGCTGCAGATGTCATTTAAGTCTTTATCAAGTCTTAAAACAACTGCATTGGTTTCTGTGTTTAGTTGGGTGGAGAAGGTGGGTTCTGCAGGATTCAGAATTGCTTTGTTGATACGAAGAAAGTCAACAGCAAGTGTCATGCCCTAAGCTAGTCCTGGGCATTTTATGGACCAAGGTTTTTTTTCCCATACTGACTTATGATGGCATCTCACCTTTTACCATTGCCTGCTGAACATAATGCAGCAGAAGGTGAAATAATCCAAACTTTACTGCAGAGGTTTAGTGAATCTTGCAGATTTACTATTCCCTTGGCTCCACCTAAGTCAAGAAGGAAGCCGCATTAACGCTCTCCTATTTTGCCTGAGACTCGAATGGTTGATTATAAAAAAAAATGAAGTTAACAGGATAATGGAAAGGACAGCTATTCCGATCTTAAAACGTGGCGGAGGTGGGAGAAAGGGAAGCGAACCGGCTGTGGAAGTGTTGGGCGTGGAATTCTGCCGGGCTTCCGGTTGAGCGATGTCACAAGGGCGTACACACTCTGTTTGGTTGCAAACTCGGCCAACTGACTGAGGTTGTTAGTTTTTGTGGCTTGGAGTTTTTCAGCGAAATTGGACAGTCGAACTCCACCTCTGAAATAAACGGCCGCTCAGGTAACAAACCTGTCGGACTACGCACTGCAGAAGGCAAGCTCGGCTAGGTGTTGAATGTTTTTAGCCCATTTCTAATCGGTGACGATGAATGCTCCTAGTGGTCTAAGACGGGCTAAAGTAAGGTCTCGAAACATTGGCTAATGTCGGAATTCTCGTGTTTATTGCAGCCGAGAACAAATGGTAGAGAAGAGCTGGAAGTCTTCTTTAACGTAGGGGGTTATGGATAGAGGTTGAACCAGCCATCAAATGTTACGTCATCCTTCAAAATGAAGGAAGTCTACCGGGGCGGCCATCAGTACAGCACTATCCTCATTCACCTCCTCCTTCATACGCCCACCCCTGAAACGAAAAGAACGATTGTTTCACCGCATCTTTTTTATCCTAGAATAAAAGAAAGCTGGTTCAGTCTTAATGAGAAACATAAGGGCGGCTTCTCTCAGCAGGCGAGCAGCTGAATCGTTAAGCAAGACAATTAGCAGGAGTAAAGGTTCATTAGCGATGCCAAGAACATGCAGCTGCTTTCTACCTAACAATGCCTATTCTATAGCATTATCATTATTTGCATTCATGAAGGATTTAGAGGGTTAAGATACGCGTTTTTCTAAAGTGAATAATATATTTCAATCATGTCGTAAGGCCTGCAAAATTTAAATCTCGGTACTGATGACGACCTTATCGAAGCAATGTAAATGTGCTTCTGCCGGGAAGACTGCTCTTGAAACATGCTTTATATCAAATAACCAAAAATTGAAAGCATCAAAAGTAGCCATCTATTAAATTTGTCAAACGGCATTAACGCGTTTACATTTTTCTTTCAGACCAGATCACATCATACGCCCTAGTCATACTGAGTGTTATAAAAGCCTTTAACGCCCACATTGGGAAATTGTGCGAAGATTATTCGGCTCACACATAGACAACGTAAACCAAATGCCATAAAAATTTATTAAAACTCCTCTGAAATCATTGCTTAAATTGGAAATTTTCTTAAGCTTAGTCACTTACTAACCATTTAGGATCTCGGATACGAATTTAGTCGTAAGGCCAGTATATGCTGTTTTATGTGCATTATTGGGGTTTTTGTTTTAGGGACTATAGGAATTAATCAGTTTTTGGCTGTCAGGAGTGTCCCGTTAACATATTAATATAAACAAAATTTGTTTAAGTTGACGCGTGGTTGGGTTTTCCGTCTCGATTCTTCACTCCGTTGTGAGCGTACTGGCGTCTCGGCGTGCTGCATCATGGGCAAGGAGAAGACTCATATCAATCTCATTGTCATCGGTCATGTCGACTCTGGTAAATCGACTTCCACCGGTCATCTGATCTACAAATGTGGCGGCATTGACAAGAGAACAATTGAGAAATTCGAGAAGGAGGCCGCTGAGGTACGCTTGGCGTTTGATATGTGCACTTTGTAGATGGGCAAGTCTTCTTTCAAGTACGCTTGGGTTCTTGATAAGCTGAAGGCTGAGCGTGAGCGTGGTATCACTATTGATATCGCCCTTTGGAAGTTTGAGACACCCAGGTATCTCGTCACGATCATTGACGCACCTGGTCACCGTGATTTCATCAAGAATATGATTACAGGCACCAGCCAGGCCGACTGTGCCATCCTCGTTGTTGCTGCTGGTACCGGTGAGTTTGAGGCAGGTATTAGCAAAAATGGCCAAACTCGCGAGCATGCTCTCCTCGCCTTCACTTTGGGCGTAAAGAAGCTTATCATTGCGGTTAACAAAATGGATGCTGTCGAATATAGCGAAAAGCGATTCCAGGAAATCAGCTCAGAAATGAAGGCTTACATTAAGAAGGTTGGCTATAACCCGGACACCGTAAACATCGTCCCTATCTCCGGTTGGGTTGGTGATAATATGCTGGAGCCCAGTCCCAACATGCCCTGGTACAAGGGACCCACTCTCTTGGCGAGTATTGATCTTGTTGAGCCTCCAACTCGTCCTGTGGACAAGCCACTCCGACTTCCTCTTCAGGTATGAGGTGTTTTTGCTGGCCACTGTGATCTTAGGACGTGTTTAAAATTAGCGGCATTGGGACTGTCCCCGTTGGCCGTGTTGAGACCGGTATAATGAAGCCGGGCATGATCGTCACCTTCGCTCCTGTTGGTATCTCAACCGAAGTAAAATCCATTGAGATGCACCACGAGGCTCTGTCGGAGGCTGTCCCCGGAGATAACGTTGGTTTCAACGTGAAGAATATCTCGGTGAAGGATGTACGCCGTGGCAATGTCGCGGGAGACTCGAAGAATCATCCTCCTCGTGAGGCTGGAGAATTCACTGCCCAGGTCATCGTCTTAAGCCACCCCGGTGAAATCGGAGCTGGTTACACTCCCGTCCTGGACTGCCACACCGCTCACATTGCTTGCAAGTTTGCCGAGCTGAAGGAAAAAATTGACCGTAGAACTGGTCAAGTCAAGGAGACCAACCCAGCAAAGATAAAATCCGGGGATGCGGCTATCGTCAGGATGGTACCCAGCAAGCCGATGTGTGTGGAGGTGTTCTCAGAGTTCCCGCCTCTTGGTCGCTTTGCGGTTCGTGACATGAGGTCGACTGTCGCCGTTGGTGTCATCAAGGCTGTAGTCTTTAAGGATAAGGAAGCTAAGGCTACGAAGTCTGCCCAGAAGGCCGCCAAGGCGAAGAAATAAGTTGTTTTATACGTCAATAAAAGTTTAGTGAAGGTGCGTTTTGTTTTTATGGCGTGCTTTTAGCCCGTTTTGGGCTAAGTCTGGGGATTTAAGCTTTCGGGATCTCGCGCGCTCTGCGGCTGGGTTAGCTCTCCTGGCGGGTGCTGGGTCTCAGTGTATCAATCCTGGCCGCGTCCAGTCGGCTTAGTGGGGTTTGATGGGGGTGGACTTTGTTGGGACTTGTCCGGATCGGGGGGACGGAGTCTCGGGTCCCTTGCGGTGTAACCTTATCAATTGCCTGGGTTCACATATGTCAGCGTCTGTGATGTGTCGGCTCCGGCTCAGTAATTTGATCCTCTCGGTCCTACTGCACAGCAGACAGACTCAATTCAGGGAGCGTGTCCGCGGTGCTCTTTCGCCTTGCCACTGTTGCATGAGGAGTTGCGGCACGTTTTGGCCACCGGCAGGCAGGGCCTACACGACAAAGGTGACGTGTTTGTGACTCATCGACTCTGTGGTTTTGAACGAGGGTCTACTGTGTAGCATATAAGTCCAGTGGCTGACCCGTCAAATAAGGGTCTGGCAGCTCGGTTACCTCTCCACTTCGCCAGTTACCTTTGAACCCTCGGCTTTTGGGCGTTTGGCATGAAAGTTTGTTCATTTTTAAGAACTCTGACGTACATTATTTACCTGTCCTTGTGGTTAAAGCCATGCTGAGTCGCTCAAATTGTTTTATTTTTCATAGGTCGCAGCCACAAAAAGGTATCCATTATTCCTCCCACTGCTATTTCGGGTTAATGTAATTGAGTAGACAGCGATGCCACTGAACCGCTGTCAACTGATTAAGTGGGTTTGTTTTTTGTTATCCTCCCCCTTATTTCCAGCTTAGTGCGCTTCGATGCGCGCTTTTTCGGTACCCACGATTTGTTATTAACACCGTCAGTTGGCAAACTGTGATCCCAGTTCACAGTCGCCACGGCAACGCCGTCATGGCAGCCTGGCTGGCTGCTAGGGGCGTGTGTTCGTACACGCACACGCACACACACACACACACACACACACGCGGTGGCCACGCTGCATGCACGTGGTGCGTGGCGTGACTTGCCAACTGAAAATCGATAAAATCGCGCGAAAGCAACCTCATACGTACGCATGCATGCTTACACACGTGCACGTGTGCACGCATAGACGTGCGCGGACGTGTTCACGCACGCACGACGCTGCGCGCGCACCATCTCAGTGCGCCCACTAGCATGCCAAAAGTAGGGGGCATTTGTGACAGCCCAGCGTTAAGACCTATCGACAATTCCGTTGTTTTTTTTCAAGCAGTGAACATTACTTCCAAGGCTTGCTTCACCCCATAGTAGCTGTATGATTGGAGGGTTATTGGTCCCTTCGGGTTGTGCAGAGCAGCGGGCAATCATGTGTCTCCCGTAGCTTAGGGCATCGGTAAACATCACAAGCTTTTTTTGATATGGAGAGAACGCCACCAATGTGGGACATTACAAGCCATAATTGTAACTTATGCGTTTTTGTGCTTGAAGGGCTGTTTACTCCATCTTCTCCCCCCCTCCACCTCCCACCACATTCGTCTGCTTTCGTAACCATGCCAAATAATTAAGCACTTGAAATCGAAATATTGACAGGCTTTAACCTTGACCCAGAGAAAAGTTAGGCCGTGCTTCTGTTGCGGAGGAGGCGAGAGTTCGACTCTTGCAGAGAGAACATTCAAGATGTTCGACTCCATTTTTCACAGCTGATGAACACAGCATTTGTATTGGCACAAATTGACGTCAGTTAGTCAGAACTACTAGACTAGCTAGGTTTTAACTATCCCTTTGACGTTTAAAAACAGCAACTGGATACCTCCTTTCTTGAAGCTAGCGTGGTCTGCGTCCGGGCCCGCGTCTGTGGCTGGGTTCACTATGGCCCTACTTGCAGAGACAAAATGGGGAAGCGAGACTTCCATGCCAGAGGAGCAGTGCAAGCAGCAACACAATACGCATTGAGGCGTGAGTGCGCCGGTCCTAATTTTTTACTCACACAATGAGCATGCACAATATGCGGTGACTAGTGTTACCTAGCCGTCGACCCCGAGTGAAAAAATTAGTCATCGAAAGCGCGATGACCGGTGACCAGAACAGACGCTCGTTTTGGGGGGTCCTACATGACGTGAGAACGACATGGTCGTGGCCTCATACCAGCGCTACGACTGCAATACTGTTTTAAATGAGATAGGAATCATATTCGAATGTAAAAAAGGCGGGATCCTCGAATAATTTACTTTGAGCATCCAAGGCATCGCTTAATCCTCAGTTACTCATCAAAATGGGTTTTTTGGCGAGTCTACTTATATTGGTTAAGTAACATTGATCGCGACTTTGCTTCTCGGATTATGGGATCGATCAAGTGGAGATTGTTTGTATGAAATTTATTTATGGAAATCCGAATTTCGCATGCATGCTCTATGCTGCATCTACTGGAATTTGGCGTGAATGAGAGCTTCCAAGAGGAGCTCCAGTTGGTCACGTCCACATGAGGCAGATGAGGTTATTTTAACCAACGGTAGGCATAAATTTGTCGAAGGAGAGCCACCATAAAATGATGCTAGTGAATCAAAAGAAGTGTGTCTTTCAAATAAGCATCCAGAAACTGGAGCCTTTGTATAAAGGTGACACTGCACATGTAGTGGCAAAACACACCTCATTACCAAATTAAGCTACATTATTTTCTCTAAATTGACCCTCGCCCTGGACCTCATACCGTCACGTTGCCTGCGTTATGCAACCATGTTGCATCACAATACAAAAGAATTATTGCTATAACCGGAACACAAACGTCTAGGCATTGAAGCAGTTAGACTTAAATGCATTTCTACTATGCAACAGGAGCTGTCGAATAGAAAAAGACAACCAAATTCTGGCGGATTAGGTGCAACAGTCACACTTGGAAAACATTTATTTCCAACAGTTTACAGATATCACGTCCTTTGTGTTGCTAATTCCAGTCTGTTGGCCACAGGGTCAGTGGACGACCCTGTGTGCGTGCTGGTCCCGCATATTTTAGCTGGTGAGAGGGCGAGCGCACAGTTTACACGATAATATGACATTTCAATAAAGGTAGAGGTTTAGTTCAAGCAACGATTACAGAAATAAATCCTATCACAAAGCAGAGAAGAATAAAGCATGTGTCTGTTGTGGTGGAACACGAAGAAAAGCGATTGCTTAATGGCGGGTAGAGAACAGAAGGAAAGCCCATTCATCAACTCGAAACACAACGAATCCCTGTTCTTGGTGTGTGACATAACTAAAACAGAGAAGAATATAGATAGACGCAAAAAATTTTATAATAGCCTTTGAAAGTTGATTACGGTTGGTGTCAATAGGTTGACAATTGTTTCTTTAGATGGACTTTCACACAAAAAAATTCCTGCTACACTCAAGGTGTGTCTGTGTCTGGACAAATAAATAAAGTCTAAAAAACAGTTGATTTTCTGACCCCAAAAATACTAATTTCAGTCTCACACCAGTGAATGCTTCAAATTGAGCGTTGAACCTGGGACCAAGTGTTAGGAATCCTTACTGCACAAAGCCAGTGTCAGGAGATGGCAAAAATTTTAAGGGGACCTTCGCACCCAGAAGTTTCATGCATATTAATCCCAAATAAGATTTCGCTTGAAATACCTTAACTATCTGTTATCAGGTTTTCGGCCTTGTACCCCCTCTGCATGAGATGTCCTCTGGGTCCGGTCAGTGACCTCAGATTCCCCCCTCTTCCTACGTCATCAACACGCATTTACTTCCACATTATGTCTTCATTCGTATCTGGGACTCACTTGGAGGTGAAACACAAGCCAGCAGGATCTCAAAAGCCAACTACCATGATTTCCATTCCTGAATGCTAAGCCTCAGCCAGACAGCAGAAGGTCATATGCTGTAGATAATGAGAACATGTAACGATACCAAGGAAAAGGGTTGAGAATGACGTCTACCTTCGATCTTGTTCCCTACTGGAGTGCTATCAACAGCCAAAGCCACTATAGTCGTGTCTCACCTAGAGAAGGTCGCTGCAGAGCCGTCCACAGAATGACAGCGTCAATTAAGTGAACACACCGGCACCTTCACCTCTCTATTGACTATCGACAGGTGGATATGGTTGAGCAGCGCTGAAGTGAGAAAAAAATCACTCCAGTACTTTAATTAATAACTTTGCTTTTGGACCGCTATTCATACTACGAGACGGGTGCCCTATTTTTCCCTCCACCGATAAGGTACCTCATGGTAATCTGTATCTTTAGTTCCACACTAATCAAATGACCGGTGTAGTCAGCTTGTGGGTGTTCTTCCTTATAGCCCTGACCATCCTGACACGGCGGACACGAAAGGTTGTCTAAAGACAGTGAAGGGGGGAGCACTCAAAAGGTGAGGAAGGTCACTTGTTCCATTCTTTGTTTTGGCTAAATAAAGGCACCTTGGGTATGACCCATCGCGCAATGCTAGTAACTCTTATCCCTTGAGTGCATCGGCATTACAAGTTTAATGCCTTCTTCCATATTAAGGAAAGTCTCGGGGCGCCACATTCCCAACCACTGTTGAATAGGGTGGGATTAAAACAACCAAAAAACATCCTATTTACGACTAATTAACCAAATACTTTTTCTAATCTGTTAGGTGGCGAACTGGACACACACCTATCATAGGAAAGGCAAAACTATTACTTGCTTATCACTAAGTAGTGTGTTGACAGTGAGAGGAGAGATGAAACAAATTTCAAACATTAGTAAATCAAATGAGACAATTCAGACGTACTTTGCTCAACATCAATACCCTTCATTCTATCATATTTTCCACTCGGGATGGGTGCAAGTGCCCCGCACAGATTCACGCAATTTATCTTAAGGGTAAATGTCACGAAGAAGTGACATAGAAGTCCTAGTTTCAAACTATGCACTATGCACCAAACAGGGAATAAATGTGTTCATGACAGGTATGTCTTAGTTCGCAATACCAGGCAGTAACTCACTGCTGTGTGTTCTTTTGGTATGGTAAGTTGTAGCCCTCTCAAAGTGGACATCGACTCACCTGCCAAAATCTCGTCCCACTACGCAGTGCCACAGAGGACCGTACTTCTCATCAAACCGCTTCTTCACATATGCTGCAACGTCTTTGCGGGTGGTACACTGCTTCAAGGCCTCCTCGGCCAATATTGCTGCGTAGTTGAGCATGTCCTCGGGCATGCAGAAACACTTGACAGTCACTTGGACCTGCCTCTCTGGTGGCACCACAACGGGCGGCATCGACTCCGAGGAGGACGACCTCTTAATTTTTACTTTCTTATCCTTCCTCATAGGATGTGCTTACACTCTCCTCCGTTGTTGAAGTGCCGTCATTGTAGTGTGTGCACAAAAATCAGCACGCGACCACCCGCATACGTCGACGCTTGGTGCTGGTCAACAAGCAAATCCGGCTTCACGTATGTGTGGCCTTTATGTTGTTGTTGTTGTTGTTGTTATTGCGGTTGCTGCCGGTCAGGCAGCATTTGTGTGCGCCTGAGGACACTCACTAGATGCTCAATAGGGTAGTAAACTTTCTGAAGGTATCACGGGATTATCTGGTCACACATTGGGGAAGCTATCACAACTTGTTTCCGACACGTTTGTGAACACTAAGAGAGTGCCCTTTGAATGGCAAATTAGAGTTTTAGATTTATTTCCGAAGACAACACACGATATTAGAGTTGGGTGACTGGCAGCATTTCTGCCACGAGCCGAACTCCTTGTCACCGGTGTGGTAGTTGAAGCGTCAGGAACTGAAGCAAGCACCACTACTCAGTGTTGAATTAAGGCAAATATTATTCTCCTGTGAAATCACCTAAGCTCGCTGACCTGACTTAATTCCGGGTTCACACAGAATCGCTAGCGTTGCTACATCCTGGTAGTCACTGTTTTACACACACACACACAGGGACTAGATGGGGTCAAATTCCGATGAGAATAGGAGAGCTACGTAATACCTTTACAGTTTTTTAAATCCATCGTTTAGGATTCGCGGACACTCGAGACCCTGCTTCCACTGGACAGCCCAACCTCTGGAATAGGTCGGTGGTCCCAGATCCTGTCTCCACTTCACCTGTGTTAGAACGCTACACTAGAAACACCATAACAAGCACACGAAGACAGCTTTGCACAGGGTGTTAAAACGGTATAAAGAGATGACAGATGTGCATTTGCCAATGCCTCCGTTCAACACCTCCTGACATCACATATTCCATGACTAGAGTATCAATGTGGATGAGACTCTAAAATAGCTGGGGAGGATGCAATACGTCAGAGAAACACTGTATACTCTTCTCAGAGCACTAAATAATTCTTGCTTATGCACCCCAATGATTGCACGGGGTCGTTAGGTCACGCCAAATGCGTAGCAGGAGGTCAGCACTCAAAACACGTCCGCCCTGTCGATTGTTTCAATCATTTATAACCAATCATCGTTCAGTTAATTTGAAGTGAAAATCAGTAAAATCTTTAGGAAGGACATTCATATTGGTGAAGTAGAAGTACAAGCGGTTTAAACAAAATGCACATCAACTCTATTTTGCTTTAAAGATGTGGATTGTGAAATCATTCTTTTTTGCGTAGAAGAATTTTTCCTCCATAACGGTAATTGCACTAAAAAAAAGAGAAGAAAAACTATTTTTTGACAAATGGGATCATGGCAACATTTAGCGTGACACGATGTGCCACTTCCATCTAAGTAAAATGAGGTAGTTAAATTACAGATGAGATATCGAGCAAAGAGGGGTTACCAAGGTTACCGCCTTGACTGAACTTTAATGAGACAAAAGGTGGAGTTGCACGGCATTACCTTGCAAAATCAGTTCCCACGATGACTTGCCAGGGCCCTTCAAAGTGGTCCTCCATTTGGGTCTTTATGGAAATAGCGATCTCCTTCGCCCTATCGTTATACCTTGTGGCGTTGGCAATTGCCATCAGAGCGCCTGCGGTGAACTCATCGGTCAACCACTCGCTCATGGTGTCAGTGCCTTCGTCGAATTTACTCGTGCCATTGAAGTCCAAGTGGATTTGCAAGGCTAACCAATCGCTGAAGGGAGTGTGGACTTTGGAACACTAAAAACGGTGAGGAGGAATGAGTGCCACTGAGATGAGAAGCCAATGTTAATGGTTGTGGCAAACACTCCAGTCTGCAGAGGCAGCTTCATTCTTGAGGTCGGTCTCGCACCAAAGGCATCGCAAGACTCATGAGACCAATAGAGCAGCTTTATCAGAAAAGCCTAGCAAGGATAAAAAGCTAGATGCCATATATAGCAAGTGGAAGGATGCATGGAGTCAAGTACGTGCTTAAAAAACCGACCATTCTGCTACAAAGGTTTGATGAACCGATGTCTCAAACAAGCTGACCTCCACTGGCAATTTGGCCGGTGGATTCAGGCGAATGCACCCCAAGTCGCTGTCATGACACTTCCAACATAATAAATATGTTCCTCAGAGTGCTGAGGGGTAGTTAATTCAGATGTGTGAGATCTAAAAATGGCACTTTGCTATCTTGCCATCGGCACAGGACAATCGTCGATAGCACACAACACGTCCACTTTTATGGAATATCGCTAAGATTTTTATCAGGATTGTAAGGGAGCCAGCTTTTGTCACTAAGTCCGATATGTTACCTTTTTTGTAGCCAAATCCTTCAATAAGACAAAATACTGATGGACGTCAGCTACGACAGCTTCACAGAATGACCGACCCGAGGTCGAGGCAGAATGATTATAGCCCAACAACATCGAAATTCACATCTAATTATCATAGAACTAATGTGAGGACCTTAATTGCAAGGCCATGAGTGAGAATTAGCCAATTCGCGAATGCAAGCATTCTTCATGGCTAATAAATGCAGAAATTGGAATTTGGCAATGTCAATAGCTGCGCAAGAGTAGTCAGGTATCGGTAGGTACAATAAGAATTCTAAAAATGCCTAAAACTCACCCTTGTGGGAGTGTAGTGGCAATCCGGTGAGTTAGTGTGGCTTTTATAATAAAAATAGAGTTATGACAGGCACATCTTTGAAATGTTTGATTTGATGAAGTTAGTAACAAGTCAACACGTTTGCGGTGTTCTGGGACTTTCCTAAAGAGAGTAAAAAAGATTTCGCACCGGAGCAGAGTATGTAATGCCAACACACAGAAGGTCTGCAAATTGCTGGCGCGACTAGGAGGCACAAGGGCGGAATCTTAATTGGCAGCAAAACTAAAATACAGCTTAAAAGGCAATCAAGGCGTTGCATAACTACTGCTCTTCTCCCTCTGGACGTCGTCTCCAACCCACCCTTCAATCGACCTCTCGAGTCGAATGTCACAACCTTGTTGGGACTGGAAGATAATTTCCACTCCACCCTGCAAAGCACTCACATCAGTCATCACATTTGCGTAGAGTTAGTAAAAACCGTCTTGACGACTTCGCTGGAGAGAGGGAATTAAAGGGGTTAGGGGGAGGAGAGGAATGCGGTGGGCATCCCGTGCGCCCACTATGTGTCGCAACAATACCAACCAAGAGCAGGGTCATTTGCGAGAGAATGGGATCTGAAATAGTTATGCAGGCGTAAAGTTTCGTGTGACTATTTCAGTACTGCCCAACCACCTGTTTGGATTCCATTCACAAAGAAGGGAAGTCAAAGAGGTGTCGTACGTCTCGTCAATTCATATCTTCGAAAAAGTCTCGTAGGCAGGTCTCCAATGTACTTTCCTGGCAGCGAACAGTCAAGAAGTGGCATCTTCAAACCTTCTGCCAAGAATTAAGGCAGTCGTTTTGTTGGAATTGAGTTCACTTACAGCTGCTGTTAAAGTAGCGTCCCAACACTCTCCTGGAGACGAGAGGATGATACTTGAGTAAGAACACATACATTGCCGACGTAGAAGAGCTGTGGACTGCTGAGGTAGCCCAGAGACCATGCCGACCGAGGGAAAATGCGATCGTGAAACCAAAACGAAAAGTTTCTATCTATCAGGAATGGGGAGCCGTCCTGAAAGCGATATATCTCCAACAATTGCACAAGAAGTTTGTGCAGCTTCGGAATCGAGGTAAACTCTTTGCTCACAAGGTGCGGCTGATCACTGGAAATTTGAATTCCATTCTACTTCCCGGTTTTTTTGCCAAAAAAAGCATTCTGAGGTTGTAGATACATTCATTCAGCCGCGGTGTCATCACCTCCAAATTTGTCAACCTTACCACGATCAATTTCAACAGTCCGGTCTCCACACAAATCCATCCACTACACTTCAACTCTCAAGTTCACTTATCCAACTGTAGGCAGGCCAAACAGCAGTGATTTGTCGAGATGATTTATTGTCAGGACAAACACACACTTGCCCCACACCACCAACACTTTAAGAGAAAGGCGTCACAAAGTGGTTGTATTTACACAAAGACGAAGTGAACGAGAGGAGTAAAACGATGGAACTAACAGCAGTGCAGTCTTGAGGGCTCTGCTTAAACTGCCAGAGGGAAAGTAATCCACTGTCGGGGGCAGGAAGGAACGAAGGTATACAAAATGGAATATGTGTGTATGTGTGTGTGTGTGTGTGTATGCGCCCTCTGCGTTGTGTTACCGTCGCGGGCGTTTACAACTCTGATCGTGGAGTAGCGGCTAAAAAACGACAAAAAGGCGGCCTCTAAGAATTGCCCCTTTTCTTGGGGAGTTAACAAGCTGTTAAATATAAAGTATGAAAAGACAAATATACGGCTAATGCATGCACTATCGACCTCCAAGTAAGCAAAAGTGCGTAAAAAAAAATGAATGAGGAGGAAATCGCGAAAGAAAAACGGAATTTAGGCCCTATGGAAGTGTAACAGGATAAAAAAATAAACGATCAAGCAAGAACATAAGTAGTATATGAAAAAGAGGAACACTAACTCTCAGGCTCTGGAGCGGTTTCCAATTCCTCAGGAGGTAGTTGTTCTAAAATAAATTGCTTTCAATGAAATAATAAAATAGCAACCATAACTCCTACCAAGGTGGCTCTACTACGGAAGTTGGTGGAACCGAATAAAGGCACCGTAAAGGAGTTAGCCTACTCAAGGAGAGGTAGCCCTGTTTCGCTTCGACACAAAAACAACGTGATACATATTGCTAAACAATAAATAGAAAGTGTACTTGGACCAGGGAACACAGATGATGTCTCGCAATCCATGGGAAAGAAGTCAGACAGAGATTATTCACACCACACAACTTATACAAGATATGCTAAAGCAAGTTTCTTAGGGTATACCAAGCAAAACGCCACAATTTCATAAAGGCAAATAGAGGGTAAATTCCTACCTCCTTCCACTTGCGGAGCTTCAACTACCGTAGCATTTTCCACAGTTGCATCTGCAATGGAAAGGATTCATTCAGCGTAGGCAAAGCTGTCCACCTTGCTAGATTTTTTCCGAGGTAAAAAAGACAATGCTTTACAAGAGCGTGCAAATTTGGGTAAAAGAATGCAATTAAGCTTTCAGTCGGACACACAAAACGTAGACAACGAAGAATCCCAACACCAGAGCCGCGTCACCCATTAAAGTCACCCGAGTCCGCTGGTCAGGGGAGGATGCAATGCATTGCTCTTAAGCAGCCGAAAAGAAACATTTTCCCTCTAAGAGGCAAGCGAATCATTCTGGGGAAGGGAAACTGTTTTATTGCCACAGATAGTAAACTAACGGCATGGAGTGTACCCATCAAAGCTTCTCACTTCTCACTCCACCTAAGCCACCGCCCTCCCTTGTGAGCCAGACAGTCGGTAACGGAGTTTCCCTCCTAGCATGCTAGGCGTCGGGTTTAAGCACCTCCAACACCCAAGACTGGATTCCGAAGTGAGGGCTGTCTCACCCCAATACAGGCACTTAATAAACCCCCAAACAGGAGGCCATAAAATGCTGGCCAGGGTATGGTTGCCTAAATTGCAAGGGACAGATCCCAACAACATCTGAGGATCTGAAGAGCACTGTTAAGTACAGAGACCGGTCAAAAGAATTCACCTCGCAAGCAAAAAATTACTTACTACTAGTTGCCTCAGCCTTGCGAGCGGCCTCAGTAAGGAAGACCTTCTTGAGTTCGAAGAGGCGCCTGTAGGTGGTGAACCAAGTCTCACCCTTATGCCCAAAATAGTCCAATTTCGCATTCAGCGCCGCTGTACGCTCCGTCACTGTCACCAAACGCACCGGAGGGTCCGCTCTACGGTCGCAGGTCGCCAGCAATGCGCGTGTCTCGATCAGCCACGTCTAGAGAGGCGGGGAGGACCAGATGAGCGCATGAGACCTAGGTTGCCTCTCTTCTCGCCTTTTGCATGTAATGAATTCAATCATGCATACTGCTTGACTAATTCTGCTTAGGCGAGTGATGTTACAATTGCAACTTAACTGCCCCAGCTCTTCGGTTCAAAATGCTTTGGTCGCCATCTTGGTGGAACAGCATTAATAATGAACTGCCCATAATGATGTAGTTTAGCAGTTCTTTAGAGTAACATGGGCAGCAGCGACAAGAGAAAGAAAGAGTCCAATTTTATTAACCAAACGACGCGGAAGTAAAGCAGGAGCAATGATGGACCTGAATTCCAAGCCTATCTACTGTGCGCATATGGTGACACGTGAATTATGCAAAGAAGAAGTGTATCCTCTATAGCCTTGGCAACTGAATGGCGCCCAAATAGGGGACTGAGGGAGAGTAAAAAGACGAGAGAGCAGAATAGTAGCCCTTGACTGAGTGATTGCAAGAATTTGTGCAACACGAAGTCAAATGGAATTTCACATTCGCTAGTGCGCTAGTTGCAATTAGTACTCGAATCATGCACACCGATGAATTGGGTACCAACTAGAGAGTAATGCAGCAATTAATCACACCAACTGCGTCTAACTTATCACCAAGAGAGAAGAAGATACAGCAATAAAATAGCTTAGACGAAGTGATACACAACACCATCCCTATTTTCCTTACCCCTTTCCTTCTTAGGGTAGTAGGCAGTGGACCTACTTTTATCCCGTTTTTACTAATTTTAGCCCAATTCAATTGGAGGCCTTGTTTAATAACCTCAAATAAGAGAATAGAATGTGGTGGCCAATGCGATCACCTTAACACCTTGTGCCTCTCAGCAATGAGGTCCAGAAACACGAATAACTTTGATGATTGGATAGATGCCCTGTAAAGTAAGTACCAAACGACCGATGTTCAATAGCACGCTTAAATGAGGCACAATGAAGTCATTTTTCCAAGCACAGACTGGCTAATCTCGTGGAATTCCAAGAAGGAATATTAGAGGTCGAATATCATGGGCAAGGTGTGATAGCCGGCTGGTGGTTAGGTGGATCTAATGGACAAGTTTTCAAGCTCTGTTCTTAAGCATGCTCTGAATACAGATGCATCTATGAGGGAAGTGTGCTTGGACAAATCACGGCCCTGGTAAGCACTACAACTGGTTTGCCACCAGAGTAGAAAAATTAATAACCCCTCCAATGGTTGTATCTAGTATGGCGATTTCGATGGCAGGGATTCCAAAACTGCCATATCCCGGTTCAAGAGCCATCCAAGAAAAGCCCCAAAAATGCATCGCTAACCAGTGTTCTTGCCACTATCTTTAAATTAAGCAAGGATTGGAGATAAATTACTCTTTCATAGTTTATTGACCCCAAACTGACTACTTTTAATTGCCTACAAGTTGTGTGAAGCACAGCGTACAACATGCGGGGAGATTTCCAGCCCCTCCATGCCCTCCTCACCAACAGAAACGCACCTGAGTCTCAATAATGAGTTTCTTCAGTGTCTCAACCTCCTCATGGGTATAGATGGGAAGACCCACTTTCTTCTCCTCCTCCATCTTCTCGAGAGTTTCGTTGAGAGCCTGGACAAACTCCGAGGCGGTGACAGTCTCATGTGCGTTATTAGCATGCATGACAATACTGATGGCCTGCGCCTTAGAGGTCAGCAATTCCTCCAACTTGGTCAGGGCTGCCGGCAGCTCTGCAAAGGCCTGCACCCGCCGTTTGTAGGGGTCCACAACCTCGCGCAGCTTGGTCAAATGTTCTTCCACTACCTACAATAAGGCGCAAAAGAACGATGATTAAGGCGATTTAATCGATGCGAGTGTCACGTGACCGCCTTTTTTGATAATGATGCTTTTCTGATGCTAGTGAGCTAACAATCTCTACCGCCTTGGCTCAACAGGCTTACTAGTACCGTCACACATAAGTCACCTTAGCATTCCTACCCAAGTATAGCGGCCCAAGTGCATGAAATGCTTCAGAGCAGGTTATGATGATTTGTTACACCGAATTAAGCAGCAAACAAATTGGTTGAGCTCAAAACGCTACAACGCTAAAAAGCAGTGTCACTGATCATTCAGATAAAAATCTGGATTGTGGTGATGGATCTTCCTCCGATATTCCAATAGCACGCGTTTTATCTTCAAAATGGCTAGTACTACGAAAGGCGGACGCCGGAGCATCACTTCTACAAACAATGCACCGAAATATATCAAACCTGCCGATCGTAGAACTCGCACTTCCAGCCTTAATGCACCTACCCACCTCCAGTGGAGTCGCAAGGTAATTAAATATTCTTCACCAATACTCTCAAATAAAATGTAGACACCGAAACCAATGCGATGTGATTCGCACGCACCTGCCTGCGTTTGTGATGATTGACAGAGACAATGCTGCCAGTACTCGGGCTCTTCCGTGCAACTATCGTAAACTATTTGGTTAAAAGTCCCATGAGCGATTGTGTAGAAACAACACTAGTTGCGCAAGAAAGACCATAAAACTTACGATTATAAAATTTGACTACTTTACAAAGTACAAGTACCACGAGAAGCAACAAAAATGAGGCACTGAAAAGCTTCAAAGCTTTACTATTGCTGGTGTTCTAACAACCTTGTTGGAATTGCGAATCAGCACCGGTTTAATGAACACAGGGAGAGGACTATTGCAGGGAAACAAAATCATTTACCCAAATCCACACCCAATTCTGTCATTTGTAGAACCAGGTAGCTCATTAACTGCTGATTCCTAGGTTGAATATCAGCCACAAACTGCCGTCGAAATCAATCGACTGCCCAAACAACTAAAAACGAAGTCACTAGAATCGTAGGCACAATTGGATGCCATCGAAGGTGACACAATGCCACACTGTAATCTAAGTTCATCGCGCCACATTTGTCTCCTTACAAGGGGGGATCGCAAAATGAGGATATGCTCGTGCGTTTGAATGACAGCCACGCGCATCACAGAACACCCTCCATAGCTGCCCCCACCCCTCCACATTGTTTGTGCACATGACTAGGCTTGTGCCAGACCAAAAGGGAAGAAAGAAAGAGTACCGATCGGGGAGCGTAGTGTCCTTCCTCATCATACCACTGAGAGATCTCGTTGATAGTGGCACTGAGCGCCTCCAGTTCTGCCTCTGTCGTGTGATTGTCAAAGGCAATCTCGATGTCGCTGAGCGTTGTAAAGATTGTCCGTTCCAAATTATTCTTAGCCTCGTTTAACAAATCGCGCTCATTGTCGGCGGCGTCATATTCACGTAGGCTGAAAAGGAACAAGCAGATTAAGGAAGGCAGTGGAAACAACGCTTCGAGGGGTGATTCAGCTAGCCCTACCATGTGATTACGAAGCGACGAGAACGACCCAATGAATAGAATATATCAAGGCTAGCGCTTCAAAGGCAATTCACATTCGATTCATACGATTAGTAACCGAGTTCAACAAACCAAAAAAAACAATCGACAATGATCAAGTCTGCTCACCATAAATAGTTTAAATGACCGATCAAGAGATCAGGTCTTTACAGGTATGGCACTAAAACAAACTTTCATTCAAAGCTGCGCTACACTCACCACAGACTAGTAGCAATATGAACACCATTTCCTCACTTTGAAACACATACATTTTGATAATGGAAGAGACAAATTTTGCGATTAGAGCTGCTGAAAAGCAAGGGGGGTGAATTTGTACGCAAAAAAGACATCGATACTTTTAAAGACGGGAAAAAGGAATGAAAAACCACGTACATAGACATCGATGCACCGACAGATTCCACTGGGGGGTTTACGAGATCAAGGATTTGTACTTGGAACGACAGAGGATGGGTCAGTGTCTGAAAGAAAAGACACTCAAAACTGAGTTCAGCTGGGTTGGGCATTGGAGGTTCACTACTTGACAAGCAGACCTCGCCTAGTCGGCTGTCTACCTGCCCGTTATCAACACGAAGCACACATTAATTCCAAGTAAAAGTGCTTCATAAATTCGGTAACCTTTATCTGTGGAGGAGTCGTGGTTGCATTGATAGATGTAGCGTCCGAATCGTTCTTCTTCAATGGCTGGGTCTTCATACAGCAAAGCAAAAAACACAACAAAAGTGAACACAAAACTGAGGCATCAGCAGTAAAAGTAGAATATGACCTCTTCTTATCCACTAACCTCGTTACCGCCTTTAGTTTGCTCCAAAGCCTGGGAAGATTGAGCTTTATCCTCCGGTCCCTTGCTTTCACCCGTGCCAAAAAGATTTGAAATTCCGTCGGCGAATTCTAGGAGAGAAAGCAGCACTTGTGGTAAGAAATATGGGCATTTTCTTTGGACTATGGCTGCAAACAACAGCTATAAAAAAGCTTCCTCCTTGTTAACACAGAGCTATCGATAAATTTGAAACATTCGAGGCAGAGAGAAAACAACCTTCGCATGGGCGGCCTGTCTAGATTAGGCGTTACTTTACGAAAATAAGAGCCGAAAAAGATGGACAGAAACGGCGAAACAAGTAGGTAGACAAGTGACTTTACTGGTGTCTGCCAATCCCAGCTACTTGTCAGTTGGATAAAGCAGTTGTCTCCAACGCAAATCATAGCACGGGTCCAAAATATGCAAGAAGTCTCAGACTCATAAAAACGCTAAAAAATTTTCTGAAATATAAATACGTATGTGTGGGAGTGGAAAGGTTTTTGATTGCAAAATTTACAAGTGAGGTGTGGGAGAGAGGGCATGCAACACACTTGACTTACTATTCATCCAGTGGAATGCTACAGTGCCAAACAACAATAGGCAAACTCTCTTCCAGTAGGTACAATGAAGAGTGATGCGACCACGCAAACAAAAAATAGACGCTCGAAAAGTTGCAGAACTTACTTTTAAGAGTTGAGGTCGCACTATCACTTTTATTTTCTAGCCCATCATGAGTCATGATGAGGCTAACCTCGGAGAGTTGGAGGATACCGCTAGCATCTAATTCCAAATGACTTTTTACTGCTTGAGGTGAGTGTCCACTCGCCCCAAATTTCTCTATCACTTCTTTCACGCCCAAGATACTCACATTCATGACCGCCTCAGCTCCATTAAGGTACCTGAGCGATGGAAACACGCTTGATGAGAGCGTGTATATGGGCAATAATTTCGGTAGAAAAGTTATCGCTAACTAACCTGGAAAGATTTTCAGACGTCTCGCCGTAGTGAACCTGGAAGAAGATGTCTTTCTGCGGTCGAGGGAACTTTATGTTGCGCTTTTGCGGGAAGGGGCTGCTTGCGGGGAAAAGGAGGCGGGTGACAAGTTCGCCTTCAACAGAATCCGTATCATTGTCAGCGGAGATACGCGGCAAGGTGACCTGCACACAGTGAACAAAAAAAATTTCCTCATACAAAAGTCGAGACCGCATGAAGAGGTGAAAGGGCGAACTTACAGCCAGCGGATAACGATTTGACCCGTGAAGGACGATTTTTTTCACCAGAAAACCACGAGTGTTGGAGGCGGCCTGGTAGATCGCGCCCATGGCTGCTGCCTCGTCCGAATTCACATTCTTTCCCAGCGTCTCCCTTTAAGAAAAGGGAGGTCAAAACGCACTGATAGGCTACAACTACAACAAAGTAAACCTTCAACGGTGCCTTAGACCGACAACAACTACAGCCCATAACTTACGCAGCTCGAGCAGAAGAGAACCTATATGAAGTTTCGGCAATATTTTACAGCTAACATTCAAACCAACAACAAAATAACGAAACATACTTTATGAAACCACTCTATACCAATTTCGAACGCCGCCTTATATCTCGCTTACTTCATTAAAAAACGCAAGCTCGAGTCACGGTTTAAAACTAGGGGGACGACAACTAGCCAAAAAGAAGGAACTGAAGTGATGAGAAAAACTTACTAATTTGGCGTTGTGGGTCAACAAAAAACAGCCTTACGTTGTTTCCAAGACTCCGTTTCATAAAAGTGGATGAAAATGACTTGTTTGGGAACTATACTCAGGCTAAGGGTCAGAAAGGTTCGAATATGGATGTAAATTTGACCCTAGGGCAACGCGCCGTTGTGCTTAAGCTCGTGAATCGCTATAAGACAAAATGCTCAACAGAGGGTAAAATTGATTCACAGTGCGCGAGCAGGTATTTTGGTTCAGAAAGTGGCATTTGATGGCTTCAATCCTGAAAGTACGCCCCACCTCATGTCCAAGTCTAACAAAGCTCAAAGTCCTAGTTTTTGAGGGAACGCAACAGCGCACAAGAAAACCCTTAAAAAAGTGAAAAAGCAACACCCATAACAAGTAACATACCACTCAATCACTATACTCTGTCAATTCTAAGATGGTGCCACAGTTCATAGCACAACTGATTCACAGTGCCCACGCAAAACAGATCAAGACAATAGTGCATAAAAACGCTATAAATTACGTTACATTGGAAATAACAATAAACTATTGACACGGATGAAAAGCAGGGCAATTCATGCAGTCAGCTAAAGGGTAGCTAAAACTCTATCATGGTTTGATCTGATTTAAGTATGCTCAAATAAATAAAAAACAACAGAAATGAATCATATTGCAGCTTCACTACAACGGTCCCAAAAGGAGCGGGGGAATGCACATCAAATGGCAGCTAGGCTCCAAATAGAGGTTTGTTGAGATAATTTGACAGACGGAAGTCGAAGTGGATGGGGGATTGAAGACAAGATTGATAAACATAATTTAAGCATGCACTACGGTTCTAAATAAAACAGGATCACAAAAAAATTACAGAGCGTAGAACCTCGGACTGCGGATGAAATCAACAACACCGAAGTGGACGTACATTTTGGTGGCAGATAGAATGGCCAACTGCATAATGGGGATACGTGAACCACCGCCAAAGACAATGACTTCGCGAATGTCGGACAGCGTGGAGACGACGGCTGCGGAGGAGGTGGCCGCCGCGTTCAGTGCAGCCTGGAGAATAAGGGGCACCCGCGCCACGAGATCTGCGCAAATAGCTTCCAGTTCTGACCGTGAAACCTTTACACGTAGGTCGAGGCCATTGTAGACCTCCTCCACCTAAGATACAGAGTTGAAGCAATGATGCTGGAGACTTCTTGCCGATACAGAAAAGTCCTGTCAAGTATGCGCAGGCTGCGCCCGATAACACGAATAATTCATATACCTCCTTCATCCGCCAAGCAGCGAGCAATAGTTTAGCCAATTTCCCATCTTCAAACGACTAGTAGGGGCCTGCTTTTAGCACCGTCGTCCATTAAGGAACAGAGAAATTTCTAAGCCATTTTCCTTCACTCCCTTCAAAAGCGTGGAAGTATACTGAGGGAATAAGACAGTTCCGATTTATTCACTCGTTAGAAGCGAGCAGAGAATACTACCCCAATGGATTTTTGAACGGTGTGGTGAGCTAACCACACGAAGGTTTGTTGGTCGAAAAATTCTCATAATCTCCCCTCTGCCCCTGTCATGGACTTACACGCCTAAATGTATAAATAGGTAAAACAAGTTCTTAAATTCAACCCTCTCAATGTCACTGGTTTGGTGTGGATAACCACAAAACGAGAGGAGAGACACGATGAATATAGTGCCGGTAAGCAGACAAATGAAGGCCGAGAGAATTTGCACGAAGGCAAGAGCTTTGATAGTGCCCATTACCTCACAATTAATAAATAGGAGCGGGAGCCTTAGGTACTCCTACATTGTCACAATAAATATGGACCTCGGTTCATGAGCAAATGAACAAGGATGCTGATACATGAGTGCAAATAATTTTTGGACCCAAATGACTGTAGTTTTTATAAAAGAAAACTAAACAAACGAATCCCAACCGTCTCTGCATCTTTTTTTATCATTGAATAAGCAAACTAGCACTCCTCATTTCGGGTACGAAAATCGGCCAATAGTGATTACGATTTTAACCATTATCTAATTATTATCACCATTATTACTGGCCTGTATTCAACAAATAAGGCGATTTCTGTGAAGAAGGACCTACCTATTGAGAAAAGAGATTATAATGACCAAGATATGTATGTGCAGTCAAAAATGGTCCATTCACATGGCTCCATTTCCAGCTCGACCATCACAGAATGGATAACCAAATCTCGGAAAATCCAGCCATTGAAAAAGGAAGGTGGAGCTGAGAAATGCATTCCACAAAAATGCTACTTTTAAATAAAAGTACAATGTTTTACTTATGTCTCCTGAGCACTGGAAAGTATAACCCTCTCCATAAGTGAAGAAAGGAAAGAACGATCGAGGGGCTTCAAAATCTCCTGCAATCTGATGTGAATTTATCTTAAATACAAAAGGCTTATATTATTTGACCCTACCAATAAAACCCCAAAAGGAGCCTACATTTGCTTTTTTGGACAAGAAAAGGTGAATTTACCGTCGCCTGTATCTCCTTATTGGCACTGAGAATTTTAAAAACACGACTGGCCTCCTGCCTGAATTTTGCGAGGGCACGAGCGTTCGTATTGATGCTGGTATCAAGCTTGTGCATCGCCTTGAATCGATGTATCAAGTGGGCCTGCAGTCGGTCGATGAATGCGTTTGTCCCAAGGGCAGTGTCACTCCTACGATTAATCGTTATAGAAAAAGGGCATAAAATCCATTTTAATAATTTTAAATGACTAAGTATCAGTACTGGTGATCCTGACACGCCAGCATCGACACCGACATCCAAATCGCGATAAAAGCCTCCAATAAACTCAAAATAAAAAGACCAATTTTTAAAGCTTAAAACTATGATCATTTACGCTGCACCGAGAACGAAGACGTGAGGATGTTCACCAGACGATTCACCCTTCATTTGGGCCATCTGATACGCTAAAATGAAGACATAGTGCTATACTTTACAGTAGAATGGCACCCAACAGTCACACAGAATAAAATAGACAGAAAACCAGATAACTACATTGCCACCAAAAGGGAAACAACTTACAAACCAGAGTAGCAGTTGTTGCTGTTGCTCCAACATCAAAGAAGAGGTACACAGGTTTTTCTTCTGCCAGCTTGACTCTTGGACGAATGTAGTCGAGTGCAACAGCAACATTGTCATCCATGAGCTGAATCACCTCGATATTGGCCAGGCCCGCAGATCTCAGCACTGCACGTCTTTCGGCTTGAGTAAAGTAGCTAGGTACAGTGATCACGGCAGTTTTCATTTGGGACTCTGAAATGGAAAATAAACACAAGATGTTAACAGCAGAAGGAGATCATTGATACGAAGTGTAACAAGATTGGTTCACCTGCAAAAGATTCAGCAGTTTTTTTTACATACTCCAAAAACATGGCTAGAAGAGTTTCGACGGTAAATTCCTTCCCACTAAGAAGATATATTTGAAACAACATAGGCTAACTTGACAATAAAGGCGAGTTGATGAGATTCAGAGCTGAATGTCAGGTTATGATAGGGATGTCGCTTTTGATATTCAATCACAGTAGGATGATCAATGGTCTTGCCGATAATAGATGGCAACTCCGAGAATACAATGGTTGGATCCCTGGTTGCCTACTCGGGGAAAATAAAGTAAAGGATGTTACCCTCACAAAAAAGGCAATTTCTGCTTTCAAGTGATTAATGCAAAGTGATTAATAGGAAGAGAATATCAATAAATGACAAGAAGTATGCAAGCAGTGACGTAGATGATAAGAAAATATTGGAAGTAAAAAATACAGACTAGTATAACTGTACAAAATCGACCTAAGGGAATGGACAGAGCACTAGTCAAAGGCATGCTGACCCAAAGGAAAAAATACGCAATAACCAAAGGGAAATAAAATAGTTGTAACTTTTAAAATGCGATCTCTAATCAATTACGGAGAAAATACTCACGCTGGCTACTGCAGCGTTGCCGAATAGGCGATTACCCTCCTTTAGTAATACCAAGGTCCGAATCGTGCGTTTCGATGCACTGAAAAATTAACTTATTAGAGGTATTTACCTGTCCAAAACAATCTCCATTGGGACCCCAGGCTAAGAAGTTGAAATCAATCAAAAATAGCAACGTACCCGAACAATAGCTACTTTGGTCAAATCTGTACCAAGATCAATTGCCATTGTCGATATCCCATTGCAAAAAGGCAGTGCAAATAAAAGACAAAAAAAGGCGCAGAAAGACATATTGAAGTTTAACATGGAGTAGAATTCTGACTCGCCGATAACGCAGCCTATTGAAATGTGTTAAGCTGTGATTGGACTAGCCCAAGGCCCACATCTACATGCAAAAAATATAAACATACTGAACTGCATTTATAAAAATCATTTTCTTGCTGAAAAACTAAGATGATGAGATGACCTACATTTTTGTTTAACAGTGTAGCAAACTGTATATTTTATAAGGAACAAGGTGTGCTTGCATTATCCTTGCAAATTAGTATCAGATTTAAAATGCGTATTTTGTATACCTCCTCCTCCATTGCAAAAATTTTGTCTCTAATGAATTATTTCACGTCAGTTAGGCCTGCCTGCTTACCCTCTCACCATATCTACCCTCGATCTGTTGTGATAAATCTAGCCCCCCTTGATGCTTTAATACACTGTACAAGTACAGAGGCGATTCGCTATCAAACTGAAGAAGGATAGAATGGCTATGCATTCCTGCAAAGCTACAACCTTTATGATCCAAATTTAGTTCGAAATACAGTTGTAAAAATCAGTGTCAGGCCCTTCTCTTCTTCCAGGTTTCATCTCTGGTGCTGGTTCGGGCCAACCTTTTGTGCCTGCTACCGCTGCATGGAGGGCGGTTTGAAAACCACTGAGACTTTATGTTGATGTAAGCGTGGTAGGCAGCATCACTCATTCGGGCCTACGACTGCTTTGGCTGTTGGCAGCCCCTCGCGGTTTCAACGCAATTGTTAGAGGTTTATGTGCTTTCAACCTACGTCCCGATCCACGGCTCGTCATTGTTACTGGTTTGGTGCCCCAAGACTCTTTCACATTTGTGATTAACCAAGCCAGTAAGCTGCAAGCCACCGCCAATACTGTGTTCTGATTAAGTACCACCCCAGATGCTGATTATCCTGAGGTAGTGAGATTCTACTGTCTGACATCCCCTTGACCGTCCCACTAAGCAGGCCGCCCATTGATGATAATGCGCCAAAATTACGAGCACGGCCCTACCCCATAAGACATCATAGGAATTGACCTAGTATTTATACACAATGGACCCTTCAACGGTCATAAATCAACGACTTGGTGTGAGAACTTGTAAAACCTAAGCACTTGAAAATGCGCGAAGTGGAAGAAAACGTTGGAAAGGGATTCACTGAGAGAAAAAACTGTCGAGAGTACACAGAGAGAGCGGTTGAAGTTAGCTGGAAACAGAAGGCGCAAAAGACCTCGAGAGTTCCTCGAACGTGTTGTCCTAAATGAGCGTTGGTGTTGGAAGAAAAGCAAATACATCTTACCATTTTGTCAAGTGATTCTACGAAGGAATTCGATTTGTCACAGTCACGTACTTGCAAAATGTACCGATTCAACGACTGGAGCAGAAAAGTCAGATTACTAGGACATGACATGCATGTTGGCGCTGTCGGTGTATTGCCACTTTACTGGTCCACAATACGATCGACAGGGAATTCCATAGAGACAACAACCGAATCAACGAAATAAAGGGTTAGAAGATCGAGAAGTAACCACCAAGGCTGCCAGAAATTCACATAGGTGTCGGGAAAGTCGGATAACACATCTGTTTTATCGCAAACCCTAGTTAAACTCCTGTAGATATAAAATGAGAGGTTTCATAAAAGCAAGGCATTGGGTCGTGAAGCAACTCACCTCAATTGGCTTCCCAGTGTTGATGGATACTGAGAGCATGTTCAGGAGGGAGGCACTGTGACTCGGAGCCTGAAACAATCAACAAGTACAAAATGAAGCGGCTAGCCATGGCGGATTGATTTTGAAGGTGAGGGCGTTGAATATGTCATCTCAGGAATCCCTTCAATTTTGACAAGGAGACGCTCAAAGATGGCAAGTTCAGCTTGAAAGCATAAAATATGCAAAACCGCTAGCAAATATGGTGTGATACTATTTCGACAGTAGTGATACACGTAAGCGATGCGAAGGCAGAGACAAATGTTTTTGTTGCGAAGATCACCATATTGACAACCTTTACAAAGTCAATTTCCAAAGAAGTTATGTCCATGGGTTTAGGATAAGAAAAGGTAATGTTGTAGAGCACTTAGCCGGTATCCCCTGATTCAAAGGTGATGGATGTTGAATAATGAATACAGCACAGAAAACAAGCAAATGGAATTCAAATAGCATAGCAGAAGTGATGCTAAACTGCGGGATGTGTTAGCATACACAAAAAGCTTGGTAAAACAGAGAGGACTGAAAGAAGCGCACTAGTTGTGGATTGAGAAAAGTAGACAAACTGACAATATCGAGAGCCTGACGAAGGAGGGGCTCGGCCTCGGCAGGCCGTCCCAGGGCGATGAGAGCGATAGCCTGACCGTTCAAGAGGAGAGTGGAAGGCTTGTTCTTTTCCTGCAATTCCTGATAGATGTTCAGAGCTTCTGTCACCTTCTCTCCTCCCTGCCAATGGCAAACGAACATTAAAACGCAGGGAAGTTAGGGCAATCGAGGACTATATCTATGGATTTCTACCTATTATACACCAAGTCACCGAAGAGGGAATGCAGTAAGGTAGAGGAGGGAGATGCTCAGTGAAAAGCATACATGTATGCAACCAATTAATTTTTGAAGACTTCAACCTCCATACAATTATTTCAGGTAATAATATCTAGCATAATACAAAGGCCTAATCCTGAACTGTCAAAAATGCTGCTCATCAAAATTTACATCACACTAATTCCTAGTTAGTACTAAGTTAACAGCAGCTAGAAACCAGAACTATGCACGAGGAACACGAAAACCCTCTAGGACATACTAAAGACCATGGAAACAAAAACCACAGCCATTATGAGAAGTCAAAGAGAGCCGAGTATGATGGTATACGCAAGTTACCTTAGCTAAGTATAATTCGGCAGAGGCTAACTGGAAAACCAGTGAATCTTCATTTTTGGCTTGCATTTTGAGAATAACTTTCTCGGCTAAATCGACTCGGTTCATCATGAGAAGGCAATGAACAGACATGGCATCACTAGAAGCAGAACAGGAAAACTAACAGTAATCACATACGAAGAATACATTGATGCCTCTTATAAGCTCACCATAGTAGATCAGAACTTTGGTGAAGAACCTTAAGAGCCTTTTCGGGCATCTATAAACAAAACACGTGACAAATTTTGCGAAAATCATACGTCTAGATTCATAAAAATAGTTGCCCCAATAAGGAGAGCAGCCGCGTCCTGGGCAGAAATATTTTCCATTAAAATTTCATTAAGCTTATCTATAATTTCCTCCCTAGAAGCATAAAGAATGAAAATAGAATCCACTTGGAGTAGGCACCAGCTAATTGTTTGGCTAGAAGAAGAACAATGCGATACTCAGGGAGTTCGTGAGATTCTGGTACTTCGTTTATGACCACGTTATACTTCTGCTGCGCGATATAAGCTTGAAAGATAAGGAGATCAACCTGATCTCGAAACTCCGGGGGAACAATCTAGGGGAAAGTCACAAAACAAGATGAAAAATTTTAAGAGCATGATATCCTAAAAAAATACGTAAAAGTGGACTGCAAACATTAAGCATGTATACGCGCATCGCCTCCGAAACGATTAGGGCCGGTTAAAAAATTGACAATAAGAAAAAGAGCGTCAAAAAAATAATTACTGATATTCCATGCAAAATTTTCAAGCATTCTTGAGAGTTATCAAGAACAAGATTTTCCCTCGCGTCTTGAATCACGGATTCAGTGTCCATCTGAAAAACTACGTGGACATGAAACAGCCACACAAACTGATCTGTGGAGGATCCAAATTGCCCCACTTAAATAACGTCGAATCCTACCGGAGCAAAATTTTAAAGCATACAAAATTTGCAAGCTAATGCGTGATCGGAGATTATGTACATCAACAGTGTAAGTATGGTAAGAATATGCCATCGGATAAATGATTTTATATTCAATGCTTTTTTTTCACGCAGTAGCGTAACAAATAAGGAATAGACCTACTACGTAAAACAAAGCTAGACGTTCGAGCATTGTTAATGAAGAGGACGTCGGATATTTTTGATCGAGCATGGAGTTCTATGATGTGTTACGATTTGTCATTTGAAAAGATTACTAACTTAATTTCAAAAGTAAAAATTTATTTTAGAAAATTTTGCTGTATTAAGGAAAATTTAGACGGATTTGGGGTCCAAAATACTGCCTTCAAATTCTGAAATTCATGCCACTGAAAAATGTACAGCTGCTTTCACTCAGTTTAACTTACACTTGTTAAAAGAGCCAAATAGTCAAATGGGCTTTTATTACTGTCGTTCTATAAAGGAATATCTGAATTTTCCTTTTGATCAGGTTTAAGGCCAAACCAATCAAAAGGGGGAAGCTTTGCTGTTTTGTGCCTGTTGTGATGGCTTCGGTGCCTAAATGCTCGAGCGCTGTAAAGGAGTTGCGAATTCTTTTTTCGCCTGTTAATGTATCGAGTGTGGGAGTAAGGCGAGTAGTCCAGTTATATGCTTTTGTGTTTTATAATGCGTTACAATGTTTCCCGCGGATGCTAAGCTTGAACCAAGAAAGAACTGTTTATTTGCTCTTCTCCCCTTTCGATTGAATTTTCTGACATAGTACAGCACTGCCATGATTTGAAGGCACCGTACAGTTTGCATGTGTTTAGGGATTGTTGGCACTCCATTTTAACCTCAAATGTGGGTTTTCCGTGAGCTCCCACCTGTATTTACATGACTGGCGCTTACGAGGTTTCTTATCGCAGCCTGTTTTTGTTTTTCTTAAATGTTCCGCTCAACTTACACATCTTATGTGTAAAATATGTGTCCTGGAATGGGTGATCCCATCTAATTCACACGTTCTTCTGCCGTCTATTTCTTTAGGGAGTTCATTAGCAAGAACTATGCGAGTATGAGGAACAACAATCCTGGTGTCAAATTTATGCTTCGCGAAGGTAACTCAGCTAGTCCTCGCATCTACGCTAGATACGGCTTCGGCAAGGAGTCATTTGTTTCCGTGGACAACGCTACTTCTACCGAAATAATTAACAAGATCACCAAGCTTGTCACCGCTTAATCATACTCTAACTAGTTGTACAGTTTCCGTCCACCTGTCCTGAAAATAATAGATTAGTGGAATGGAATGTTTGTTTTATCGCTAAAATGAGGAATAAATTGCTTTAAAAGGAGTAGCATTTAATTAGGAAAACACAGGTAGTCTTATTGATCTTAAAATTCGATGTACGGTTTTGAAGTAGCGAGTTTGGATTCCTTGAACGCGTTCTTTCCCCTTCTCTGATCCGATCTCCATGTACATATGGTAAAAGTCAGCGTGGCACTAAAAGTGAGAGAGAGCCTGTTTAGGTGATGATACAAGTCGCACGAGTTAGCATTGATGACACCGATCCTGACTATGCTTTGAAAATAAATTCGGATTCAGAGGTGTTTTAATTGATAGGTGAAGGGTGATCGAATGCAACTTTTCTCACGTGGAGAGTGGGCTCCGGGTCGGGACTGAATTTGTCCCCAGATTCAGGGATCTGCAGTTGGCAGACGTATCTTCGGTTCATTGAGTACACTTTCCAGCGATCCTTTGAAAGGAAAGTAAAAACGTGTTTGGGCCTGTTTGCGGTCGAACGGAGGGTGTGCTTTCTGCTCAAGATCCTAATCATATTGGTTTAGTTGGAGGAGCAGTAGTTGATTACCTCGTCGACAGGTCCATCATCGTCGAGATGCTCAGCACCAACAATGATTATGTTGTTAGGATCCTGACACGCCGAGTTCCAATGAGACCACCCGAAGGCCATTACTGGGCTTAGGAGAGCCATTTGCTCGTACAACCTCTGCTCCGTCAAAGGATTCTAGCAGATGCAAAAATTGCCAATTATCTTTTATCACTTACACCTCAATCGTAAGGGGCGTTTACAGGCGCATGGATAGTACTGCGGACCAAGCTCTTTTTTAGTCACAAAATAACGCGACGAAGATTACCACTAAGGTCCCACTTTATAGTCAGCGTTGTTCGTTATGGTACAATCGTTAAACTTGTTATATAGCTGGGTGAGAGTTCTAGCTTTATTCCAAACCTCAGGCAACCTATCCTCGGGAGCCTCTTTGGGCTCATGAGCAAGCCAGAGTTGAGCATGTGTGCATTTTAAAACAATTAGCCAATCGCACTAGAAATGAACCTTCTCAATGCATTCGACACGTGTGCCCGAGTCAGGTCGGGGGAAGATGTTGACCCCTGAGGCCGTGAGTACACAGATGAGCTCATCAGGCGTAAACCACCGCCCTGTGAGATGCTCCAACTCCAACTGCCTACCAAGCGCATTGTCGGTGACAGCACCGGTAGTGGCACCAACTCTACTAGCCCTCGGTCCAGCTGCTCCTCCACCGCCGAAACGTCGGCGCGCAGTGGTTGGTGCAGCGATGGCTGCCTCATCAACTGCTTCATCGGAGGCTGCGGTAGGAGCCATTGCCACTCCAGCTGCCTTTGCTGCTGCTGCTGCCTCCTCTTCTGCCATCTTCAGGGGGTCTAGGATGGCCTTTGGGTCCTCCGCTACAATGGCCACCCGATCGTCCAGCACATGAAGTTGGACCTAGAGAGGATAATTATAGAGGACTACGCCGGCTCTTTATTTGCAAATTTTACCACTATTCTGATTATGAAGAGCTAGGATTGTATAGTTTCGTAGCAGAGAAGACAAGGTGCTTGGAGGGCATACTCGAATATAGGCACCGGTAATGGTGATGAGACACTGGTCGGCCTCTGTCTTATCAGCAAGGAAAATTGCGTCTGGAACACCCATGGAATCAAGGGGGCCAAGGGCGTCAGTTTGAGCCGGCATCTGCTGTGGCGGCGGTGGCCGGAGTGGAGGGAGCGCTGTCGCTAGCCCTGCATCCGCATTTGCAACGATCGATGCTACTTCGCCGCCCTTCACTGCTACTGCCTCCGATGGTGCCGCTGCATCTACCGATGTGGGTTGCTGAGATGATGGCGGTGCTTGAGGTGCCGAGTCCGCATGAGAGGCTCGTCGAGGCGGCTGTTGTGCCGTATTAGCTGGCCCTGGTGAGGTCTAACCAATGAAATACTAAAATATATTAGTATTAAGTGGCGAATGAGTGTTTATAGGGAGTTAATTAAAAATAGCTACTTGATAATTACACTATAACGGGATTAAATCAAGCTTATAATTTCGCATTTTAGAGTATCACCACGCGAGGAAGCAAACATTCGGCGAAAATAAAACCCATGGAGGAAGTTACCGAAGAATCCAAAGGTAGAGGTTCCACGTCTTCGTCGCTAGATTTATTCGTCGCCACCTCAGCCGTCTGCGTTTGTGCCCTGATGACTTGCCTGGGGAGTGGTCTCATCTCCCAGTACTGAAAAACATTGAAAAATAATGCCATTGTTTGATAGGGAAAATAACGCTTAACCAGATAAGCTAAAAAGTGATGAAATGAATTTCAGATGTTAACATTAGCAAAATCATTAATCTGGTGGGTGTGACCACTACCTGGAAGGGCATGTTCAGGTGAAAGTCCTGGAAGACAGCAAATGTACCAAATACGGCCGTTATAAAGGAAATTTCATTCAGCTCAGGAGTAAACTGGTTGATGACAATTCCGTTAGTTCGCCATATCAAATTTTCAGGATCCCAGCAAGCTAGTACTGGCTCCTCAGGAATGATGAGACAGTCGGGCAGGCTGAAGGCGATACAAAATGACCATCAGGGAGACTGATTGGCAACAGAAGCAACAGTAGTCAAATGGTATAACGTTTAAAAGCATATTCACCGTAGTTTAACTTCAACGGGCGGGTTCGGCTCTGGAGCTTCTATCTTCCTTACTCTAGTTGCGTACGGGCGAACTGAAAACGGATCCAGGGATCAATACAAGCAAAGTGGGGGCGCAGGCTTTTTATAAAGATGAGTTTCATAGTCTGGAAGTGATTCGGGATGGAAAAATTTGCTAACTCCATTTCAGCTACCTAATTTACTTTGAACAAATTTCCTACCCATTTCATCACGGATGCATCCAAATAAGTAAAGTCGCGCTGCGGCCCCATGTTTAAGCATTCCGATTGTGACCTAACATCAGCTCCCACGTAAGTGATAATGATGTCAACGATGAAATTTCAGCGATTACGATAATTTTTCAAAAAGAAAAATCTAGGCCGCATAAAACAAACTTTGTTTACAGGCTCAGAATTAATGGGAGCATCAATATCAATCACTGCGAACACACCTGCTCCATCGGTGTTGGCCGTGGTGACCTCTACCCCCTCCGCGACTGTGTCCTCAACCCCCTCTGCTTCACCTTCCTGCCCCTCTTTTGTCTCCTCTACCCTATCTTCTCTCTCCATCTCCGATTCCGTTTCCTCGTCCTCCAAAGGAGGTGTATCGACTATGTACTCGAAGGGTGCGAGGAGGGGAGGTACAACGCAATTGGTCCATCGCCAACCGCGACCCATACGCGGCTGTCGTGGAAGTTTGAGCAAGTCAAACTGAAAGACGCCACCCACCACGTGGTAGTCGCAGAGGTCGATTGCGTCCTCTGGCAAGGGGATGGGACTCCATAGTGGCTTGGCTACAGACAACCGCAATGCTTAGAGATCAGACGGTACTTCACGAACCCACACGCACAAGGCTTATCATAATTGTAGTTTTTGATAAATTCTATGAGCTTTAGCATTTTTTAAAACCTTAATCAATTAATCTCTCCTATTAACCACAACACAAGGTTCCCAGCCCTTCATACCCAAATCAGTTACTTGATATGAGTGTCATTTCACGAGTTCCAAGGTGAAAAATGTGTTCCTTTCGTATGTCAAAACATTTTTTTCATAATCTGCCATAGCAGAATCTTAGTGTAGAAAGTCCCTAACTGATGTAGTTAAGTGGAATGGGGGATTCAATTTACTTGGAGTTTCTACGCGATCTTCTTCCGGTATTTCAACCACCTCTTCTTCCTCTATCCCTTTTTGCTCCTCACTCCAGATGTCGAAAGAGTTCTAGCATATACAACAGCGTAAGTTGATTTTTTTTGGTGAAATTGGGCGCAATGACTACTCAAGTGATGCAATCACTTGAGTTTGTTTTACAGAGCCAAGAAAGGCAAACCCCCATGGTATAATAGGTCTTTTGTACACTGGTTTCACTATGCACAAAGTGCTTGAAAAACATTAACAAACCACGGACAACTTTGCCTTGGGTTTGGTGGTGCCGACTTCATCGACAGACCATTCTTCCCCCCCGGCTTCACCTCCTGTTTGCTTCCCTTCCTTTTTGCCCTGCTCTTCCTTCAATTCCGACTTCCTTGACATGCCTCCTTCCTTCTTGTCCCCAGCGCTGGTTGACTCTCCACGTAGTGCCGCAATCGAACTGTCCACCACGTCTTTTGGAACGCCTTCGATGGTGGCAATGGAAGATGTCTTCTCTTCTACAAAAGTTTGCAAAATCGCGCTTAACTAACCAAAAAATTTAACTCAATTCTGAAAAGTGCAGTAATATGATAGTAAAAAACAAAGATATTTTCAAAGGATAACTTGCGCGATAGAGCAACTTTAAAAACTACGCAAGTAAATAACACCACTACAGCCTGCCAAAAGCGAGTCAAACATATTGTGTCGGCATCTCGATCATACCTGAACTGTTATACACCCTGGGCCGGTACGACAGTGAAGTCACAGAATATGTGTCGAATTTCATAAATAAGATTCTAAAGGCACAATCTGATAAAGTGAGCAACCGAGGAATGCTGAATGTGATACCCGTCTCCTCAAAGGTGTACCGCTTTATCCTAACGAAAGATTAGGAAAAGTAAAATGAACCTAGGATTCTTTGAAAGATTTCCCCATATGCACAAGGAGAGCCAATTATTGTGCCAATACTTCTGCAAATTAGCGGTCTCTGGATCGGCAAAGTGACTAGCTTTGGTCAAAGTCTCAACACACGCTCTGTTTACCTTCTCTTGAACAAGTTCTCGCAACTCTTGCATGACCTAGAGGAGATAAATTACTTGCAATATAACTTTTTGCAAACACACTTGACGATATCTTTCCAACTCGGAGTAGTTTTCGTCCAAATCTGCGATAAGTGTTTGAAGCTCATCAATGAGCTGCATTAAAAATGATATTTTATCAAAGAAAACAAAATCTACTTTCATGGCGTTTACACTATCAACCATAATATCATCCATAGAAATACGGTCCTCATTTGTTCGCCAGAGGCTCATGTAAGTGTTGATCTCTTTCTCAATGATTGGATTAGGCAAACCATCACAGAGGAGGTATCTGTACCACTGAAACGGATAAAAAATGAGAACCACACTTACAATGTAGTCGTCCGCCCTCTCGCGCTGAATTTTGTCTAGCGCCTGATGGTGCCTCGAGAGTAGCTCACGCGTCTCATCAAGTTCTGCTTTCCGAAACTTTAACTCCTTTCAAGCAAAATACCGAGGAAAATAAACACACGTTTTTCGACGAGTCTGATGTACTAAACACATCTAGGCAAGCCTAAATTTGTGCAAAGCTTGCAAAATGAAGCTAGTTAACATGGATAATCTGATTACGCATAAAAACCAAACAACTCAGAGCAATAGTTCCCAAACTTGCAGATGTTTCGAATTCTATTTTCACAATGCTTACTGCAATTTCCAATGCATGCCTACATTGGAGTTCAGCCAGTTTCTCAGCAGCCTTTGATGCTGCCTCCTTTTCGGCAGCCAATCTCTTCTCTGGCTATTAAGAAGGGATTTTTAAATACCCACCTTCCTCTTTTTTCCTAGCTTCTTCCTCCTTGCGGATAAGCTTAGGCATTACCGCGTTAACTTAATGCCTAACCTTGAATGTAGCAACGACGCTATCGAGCTGGGGTATTGCACAACCTCACTGAACCGACCTAACAAAAGTAGATATAAAACGAAAGTAACTCCAGTCATTAACAATGGAAAATAAATATTGTTTAAAATGCGGAGAAGCATGAATCGCGCACAGCGAACTTGAGGCGCAAGGACAATAAAATATAAAAAATTGATAAAAATTATTAAGTTAATGGAATGCGTGTACTGTACTGTAACTTCAATTTTCGGTGTTAAGAGTTAGTTGATTTGGTGGCAAGCTGGGCTCTGGGTTATATGAGTAGACCCAACGCCTTTTTAATGCAAAATACATGCTCTGCCTTTTTACTGCTGTTCTATGAAATCGGAGGGCATATTGCTCTGTCCAGCCAGACCTAACTTTTGGGACATGCAAGGTGCCCCTAGCCCTCTGTTTGATACACACACACACACAAACACACACACAATGCTCTAGCTCATTGCCCGGCTCTGCCCTCAGAGAAGTCTTGCGATGCTACAAAAGCCTTACAATCGGAGCGTTTAAGACAATTCCTGTATTTTGCCCGAGTATTTTCTTTTCTCGACCTTCAGTAAGCTTCAAGAAGCTGCGAAGGAATGTTGCTGAAGTAGGTCTATACATTTTCTTCTATCTGTCTGTATAGTCAGCCTGTTATTGAACTATCATCGTACCAAGTTTCTTACAAGAAAATCTTAAAAGTAATTAAACAACTCGTAGACAATTTTTTTCCTAACGCACTGCTTACTAAAAAACAATATTGGGATATGATTTCCTACTTTCACTTGTTCTCTACCTTTAATAGCAAAATAAATTACTTTTACTTGATAAGCACTTCAGCCCTACATCTGCTTGCATTTTGATTAGTATCTTTTTTACTGGTAGTGGCAGTTTACTGTCTTAGCGAAAGCGATTTTTTGAGCAGGAAATAAACCACCTGTATCCTATGTTATCAGTCTTTTTGACCATAGGTTAAGCCAATAGGCAGTGGGTGCTACACTAGCCAATATATTCATTTGGCTACGCTGTCTCGGTCAGTTTGGCTTACTACTATGATGACGCTGCGAGCTGTTCCTGTAGATTTCGCATCCAAGTGGACAGAACTTGGCGATGTTTGTTTTAAATTGATCCGATGCGAGCATGTTCCGAACACGATCTGGTACAAAAGTTTTAGCGATGTCTATGCCTTGTGCGTGTCCCGCCCTGATCCCCAGTCACCACGATTATATGATGCTGTTACGGATCTGTTGAAAGATAGATTGGAAGAGATTTTGGGCGAGATATCGAGTGCTGACGTCGACTCGTTGCTTACAAGCTATAATCACCATTGGGATGTCTTTCGTCGTGGCTTGCAAGATCTGGATAATCTATTCAAGTACTTTATTATTTCGACTAGGTTTCACGCTTAAGATTTTTTAATGGTCAGTATGTTCGCCCTAAAAGACCCTCGGAAGCGGATATGTGTTACAGTGAAGCGCTTCCAACGGCTGAGAAACACAATATGGAAATTTTACAGCTCGGGCTATCGTTGTGGAAGTCTTGCCTAATTGACTCTATCAGTTTTCGACTTACTTCATGTCTTCTTGCGGAAGTTTCAAAGTAATTTCCTTTTTTTGGAGTTATGGTGATTAGCGACCGTTTAGGAATTGCCTCGCATCAAGATGGCATTGTTCCATGCCTCGAGTCTTTCCTTCGTGTTGATGAGCTTAAAGGACTTACAAGGGTTTTTTACTTTTTGCTGAGCTGCTCATTTTGCTCTAGGTCGCGCTAAACGTGTACTCCAGTTTGTTTGAATGCCCATTGGTAGAGGAGTCTCGTATCTGCTATTCTAATTGGGCGTCTAAAGCCATCGCCTCAATGTCCTGTACCGATTACATATCTGAAGTAATTTTCATTAGATCTCAAAGTATTGTTGTTGCACGGCTTTTGAGATATGTAGTCCTATTTATGACTTTTGAGTAATACACAGGAAGTTGGAGTTAGATCCCTATCTTGGATTTTATTGGTTTCAACCTGTACATAAACCCCCCAGGTTTTGTACCTTTTTTCGAAGTGTAGTCGACGATTTATCTTTTCTTATAAAGGAGTCAATCAATATGGCCTTTTGTCTTTTTTCCCTTCCATGCAATTGGTCTTAAAATGTATGTTTTACTCTCTATGCAGGCCTTAAAACTTCTGAATGAGGAATCGAATAGGGCAAATAAGTACTATGTGCATTCATGGGAGCACTTAATCAGCCTATTTCACGAAATCGTCGTTCATCAACACCTGCAATTTCTCAACTCTAACGTTTCTGACTTCATACAAACAGAAAACAAGGAAGGTGGGCTTTGATAAAATTTAATATCTGGCTGTTTTTTAACTCTCTCGATCTAATAATTGTTTCAAATGTGTGACTCTACTAAATCTAGTTCTTTTTTCTATTAATCGACAGCATTCAAGGTAAATTATTTGCTACAGTTAAGTGTTGTATTTCGACTTAGTGCTGCGCAAATCCTACCTGCTCCTTTCACCAACTAACCAATGTGCCGAGTTGATCAAGTACTTCGGTTTGCACGTGAAGGATAAGGTTAATGCCGTTCTTGCTGGGATACCGTCTGATCGTACGGTAGGTTATTGGGTTACGTCACTGCTAAGTGATTTTCAAATGGGAAGAGCATTAAAAACTTCCCTTTTTCTCCCATAGCTGGCTCCTGCTTACTTCGTTGACAATTTGCTTCTAGCAAGGGATCATTTTACTGAGCTCATTGACGAGGTCTTTGATGGAACATCAACGTACCGCAATGAGATGGATAGGGCTTTTGAGCAGGCCATAAACTCTGCCACTCCACCTAAGTCGCAAGCCTCGGCAGCATCATCCACCTCAATCTTTTCCTCTCGGTAAGTTTCCTCCGTCTTCCTGCGAGTAAATCCTTTTCTTGGTTGTTCGTAGCTTGAACTTTTGTAGGAATACGGTTCGCGTAGCTCAATACATCTGCCGCTACATGGATGATCTGTTGAGAAGGACAGACAAGCGGTACTCAGATTCAGATCTCGAGAATAAGATCTCTGCTTCCATCGTCCTCTTCAAGTACATCGAGGAGAAAGATGTGTTCAAACAGGTAGAACTTAAAATACGGCGCTGGGTTTCAGTCAGTGCTCTTTGCACATTTTGGAGTAGTTATGTACATATCTCTATCCTAGTTACTGCCCTACTTTGTCAACCCCTTCAGTAATAACGTGGTTGCTTTATACTTGATAGCTTTACTGAATTGTTTTGCCTATATGTAGCATGTTTAACCCTTGGGGACGAGTGTACCGTACTAAGACGTTATTATTCGTTTTTGAAATACGTTATTTCTGCTTCAGTATTATCAAAGGAGTTTGTGCTTCCGCCTCCTCTTCAATCCTTCCACTCTGCTGGAACTGGAGGAGTCGACAATAACGAAGCTAAACACAGTTTGTGGTTACGAGTTCACCTCTAAGTTCCACCGTATGTATGCAGACATTCAACTGGCCGAGGGGATGAACAACAACTTTCGCACATACCTACGCGAAAAGGGCCTCTCCTTCCCCTTCTCGCATCACTGTCACGTGCTCACAGCAAGTTTCTTTGTGGATATGTCATTTATTTTCATGCCTTGACATTGAGGCTCCGCAGGTAATGTTCACATTACTCAGTCCTAGTTCTTGCAGTTTATTCCGCATAAATGGATGATACATTGAATCTCCAGTAGAGTTAAAATGCCGTCTTTGGTTTAGTTTTTTTAAGGCAACCGTTTATTTACTCCATTGTTGGTGAAATATGAAGATTTTGGCATTTCCCCTTGAAATTTCTTGCTTGGTTGCATTACCTCACGAAAGTATACGGTGTGAAGTGGTTCTTGGATTATTAGGTGAATCAGCCTAGCTGCTCCTTTTGATGTTGTTCCTACCTGTGAACATGTCCGTAGAGAGCTGTTTAGGCATTTACGATTTCTAAGTTCTATCCAGCTGAACGTAGTACGTGGCCCGACGGTAAAATAAATTTCTCGATTAAAACAGATAAGGGCAGTTTTTCATACTATTGATAACAAACCAATTTCATGAAGATGGCTTGTTCATTGCCTTCTCATTTGAATTCTTTTTAGTTTCGTTCAGAGGCCATAGTCCTTTTTTAAGGATTTATGAAGGAGTTCATCGATTAATACCATTATGTCCACCTGGGGACCCCATGAGATGTTTGTTTAACAATCAAGAGTCTTAATTAATATTTGAGAGTTACAGTTAATAATACCTAAATGAGAAACTGGGCGCAGAAAATTGAAGAATTATTCTCTAACAGGTGAGCGCTTGGCCCATCAATACGAAGAACAGTATAGTCTTCACCCTGCCGCAGGAATTAAGTGACTTTTTGAAGCAGTTTGAGGCCTTCTATTCTACGGCCTACACTGGGCGCAACCTGCGTTGGGTGCTCTCCTCCTGTACCGCGGAGGTGCGCCTCCTTTACGCCGACCGGCCCTACTCTCTTGTCATGACGGCATTGCACGCGGCTACTATGATGCTCTTCGAGACGCATGACGTGGACCAGATGACTCTGAGCGCTCTGCACACCAGTCTTCTGGGCGACGTGGGCGCTGCGGCTGCTGCTGCCGCCGAGGCGGGGGGTCACGAGATCCAGCCGCCTTCAGAGGACATCATTAAAAAGGCCGTGGCGCCCCTCATTGAAGCAGGCTTCCTTCGACTTTTGTCGCCCGACGGACTTAATCCCACCACCGTCTTCGAAGTAAGTTGACATACTCACATTCTGATTGCTTATTTTCGGATGCATCTCTTTGCGATACTTTGCTTCTTGAAATCACTATTGCAGCTCCCAAGAGTTGCCTAGAATGTTGTCATTTTCTGCACATCCTTTTGAGGGCTATTCTTTTTACGTCTGCTGCATTCTACGAGTTGGAGTAATTTTCAGTGTTCGTAATGCTGGTCATTTCTGGCAAAATCATAGTTAGGTGCTCAAGACTAGGCGCATTTTGTGCACTGCACGTAAGTACAGTGGATCACGCAAGGCGGAGAGGGCAATATGTACTCCTTTCATGCCTTAGGCCAAGGGTTTAAACGCCTTTCCTATTGATGGTGAAGTAAGGCCCATTTCTACACGACTTGGCTCTACAATCCTATTTAAAAAGATATCTCCCAAAGCCTTCCATGGTCCACTACCCGTTTCTAACTTTGTCTCTTCTCTAAATCCATCTCATCTTGCATCATTACTCTGCCAAAATATCAGTTTATCCTTGAGTAGACAACGCGCCCAGGTATTACTTACACGGCGACAGTTTGGATAAACTAATAAAGCACAGAGTGTAGTGGATAGCATGAGCCTGGAACAAACATCGCAAACCGATGGCAATACAATTGCGCATTTCAAGTATTTGCATGAACTATTTTCTGCGTTGCATGAGTCTTTAATCTTTTGTGTTTACTTGTGTCCGATGTTGTTTCCTATACCAGCATTCCAATTTGCGTTTGCTGTCGGTACTTTCGGTTCCAAATTGTACGGCTTAGTTTTCGGTCTGGTTGCGTTAAAGACTGTGATTCTCAGCCAAAGTAGAAATTACCGACGTTTGTTTGGCTTCGCTATGGCCAGGAGTGTGTATCAACACAAAAGACACGACCATACAAACTTGAAAGAACCTAGATGCTCAACCTCCAAGCTTACCAATCCGGGGGACCAGATGTGAAGATGTATCACATGCTTACCTTACTGACTCGTTTACCTTTCTGTTTCTGTGTGCATTCACCTCATACTGCTAGGGAGGAATTGGTAGTTTTATCTATCCTTGGCGCGAATTTTGCAAAACTGACACAGAAAGCTGCTCTTATGCATTAAAATAGACTATCAGAAACTTGTTTCTAGGTGCCAAAATTAGGCTTATATGAACCCTTTTAGGATGACGCAATCGTGGCACTAAATAGGAGCTTTATCAGTCGGCACACCAAACTGAAGTTCATATATTCTCCCCAGACCCTTTTGAACACTGCAACGGTGAGTGTTGCATTTCTGTTATGCACGGGTTTTAAACAATTCTCCCGAATCTTACCATCGCTGTCAAACGCTCTAGGAGGAGGTGGAGCAGGTGGAGAAGGAGGTGGACGAGGACCGCCGTTTCTTTACTCAGGCAGCCATCGTGCGCATCATGAAGGGACTCAAGACGTGCCAGCACACCGAGCTTGTCAAGGGTATCTTTGCACTGTCCAAGGGTCGTTTCCAGCCCCACATCTCCCTCATCAAACGCTGTATCGAGACGCTGATCGAAAAGGGCTACATTGAGCGCAATCCCAACGATCCAGACCAGTACAACTATATGGCATGAATTAGGACCATCTCACCCTCCTCCTCCCAACCCAACCCGACCCGACCCGTGATATCAGAGACTGCATTGTTACGAGCATATTGCTATAACTACTATTCGTAGGTCACTTTGTGTACGTTGCAAGCCTTTCATTCATGATGTCCCTACTCGTCCAAAATTTGGCGAGCATAATGCCTTGTAAAGTATACACGGTAATTCCACGCCTATTGGTGCCTGGGTCGCAGGTCCTATGTACGATTGGCTTTACGCCTTCCCATTTGAGTTCAAAAGGAGCAAGACCATTTTAGAAAAAGAGGGAGCTTCAACAACGCCCAGGTAATACATGTGGGTATGATACTTTCAAAACGGTTCGTAAAGGTCGACAGAACTTGTGTCATGATACCCCGTGGAGTAGCCGCTAAGTCAAATGTAGATAGGATTTATAAGCGTTCGTTCCACAAGTGAGTACAAGGCCAAAGCTGCAAAGAATGGCACAGAAGGGAGCGAGCTGATGGCATATGCGCAAGAGGTGGGGAGACAATTTGAGTCTGGTAGTGGACAAACGTCTCGTTTCCGTCAACCTTTGCTTTTAGTAATGATATCCAAAAGCATCCAACCTTCCCATGGCAGGGATGGTAAAAGAAAAGAGGGGGAAGGAAAAAACCGACTACATTACTAACTGAAGCGTTGCAGAGTCCAAAAGACATTGTCTGAAATTCATAAAGCCCCTTTGGCAGTATGAAAGCCGTATGCCTGCTTGCATAACTTCTACTTACCAATATCCGGATTTCAAATCTAGCATTAAGTCGGGGCGCCTTCTGAGAAACTTAGAACTGCCTTGGTGCTGCAAAGGAAGTAAACGCCAAGTATCACATTTTAAACTAGTTCTGGGAACGACAAATTATCCTGCCGAGGTTTCTTCCCCATTTAGATTTTCAATGACGTCTACCTTTCTACCACTGCCTTCTGCAGAATGCAGTCCTATAGAGGAAGGACCGATGCGGAACTTGCTGCGCAGGTTTGGAAATGCTTGGAGGTTTACTAATAACTTGGCTGCATCGAAGCCAAGGGGAAAACTGCAGAGAGCCCTCTAGCTTCCCAGAGACACGAGCCATTTGGGAGTAGAAAGAGTAGGGAATATTACTACTCACCTGATCTTGGGACACGGTGTGACAAAGTCCAACGAGGATATGACAAGTTCTGCCGGCAGTTGGTCTGAAACATCGGTGTCAGGCAAAATTTCTGATGCTTTTGGGTCTCAACCTTGACCAACTGACTGACAGAAGATTAACGGAATTCTTTGCCGCTGAAGAAATAGGCATATATTAAAATTAAAGATTTTCATCCAGCCTCTAAAGTTTAATCCACTAGTGCTACCACCGGCGTAGTCGGTTCTTCCCTTCCCGCATCATCCCTTCTAAGAGGCGGAAATACTTACAACAGGGGTACCACGAAGTCTGAAGACTCATATTGTAGTACTTCGTTCTGTTTGACTGCCGGCTAGGGTCACTTGGGCGGTCATACTGTCCCATTAGACTGGGGGCTGGCCTTTCAACCATGCCAGCCACTCCAATCTTTCTGTTGGTTGAGCATATATATATTCTACCCTAGTGTTACGCCCCCTTTTGCCTTTAGAGATTTCCCAGAACAATACGCACGGCGCCCATCGACGACCAGGTTCACATTGCCATATAGCTTCTCGCTTACAAGGTATATTCAACGAACATAGGTAATACTGGATTTATATCTAAACAGCTAATCAGTGCGTAGTTTAGCAACAGTGATACGTAGGATGTCTAATCGTGAATGTTACCAAGACAGCAGTACGAAAAAGGCTTTAATTCCCAACCTCTATCATCCTTAAGAAAGTGGGTGAGTAAAATTGTGATGCCAAGTATTGACTCTTCCAAATCAGCTTTAATTTTAAATGAATGTTATTTCCTGAGCATAGAGCCTAAAGCATCACAGGAATTTATCCTTACGGATGCAAAAATTGTAGCACATGCGAACTGGAAAAAATTTCTGAATACTCGTAGCTAAAAGTAAAGGGAAGTAGTCTACTTTAATTTAAATGTGCCATTAAAAGGTATAACCTATTTGTGCCGGGTTATTTGTAGTTCTTTGTAGAGCAACTATGGATGTTGTTTCATACTGAGCCTTACAGTCAATTATTCTGTTTACTATTGGATGTCAACGCGGCATAACCACTTGCTGTCGTCGTGGACATTTTTGTGCATGCTTGTTTGTATCTCGTTCGCGACAGATAATGAGTGCGCTTCCCCAAATGACTTCGAAGAACACGGTTTGTTGTCCCTCCTGTTCAACACTCAAGACTTCACTTTACAGATTTCTTAGATTTCATGTTTTTTTTGCAATTTTGATGATAATTCTGTATTTGCTTAGTTATTAGTATGAGCTTTCTGTATGATTTTTGATATTCCAATTCAGCTTTGCATAGTATTTTTTGTTTTCGTGTTTGATGCAGTCATCTAGATATTCTTTGGGTTGTCACAAGTCATTGCGACTAAGGTAACTATTTTTTTCATTGCAGGATGTCAGAGCTATGTATTGGATTTGACTCAGCCTCAAGCCTTAGATACTCTCATTAACTGTACAGTAATAAATGGCAATCTTGTTATCATTGGCTTGTCGAACTCCCAATGTGGTCCAAACGGTCTCAGTCTCCCTCGACTTTTCCAAATTTTTGGTTCTCTCACTGTAGAGCATTCCAGCTGTAACGGTGATCTCTCCTATTTTCTACCAAATCTTGTCGCTATCCATGGAATCTTGCCTTTCTCGACTCAGATACCTCTCGAAGACAAATTTTCCCTACCCTCATACCCTCTTCTCATCCACCACACGGCTCTCTCAGGCATCGGTCTCCGCTGTCTTCAAGTGCTGGGGAAGCGTGGAGTACTGCTGATAGACAACCCGCAAATGTGCTACACAGACACTGTCGGCTGGCATCTTCTCACCCCCTCAGTGCCTCCCTCTAAACCCCTCATCTCCAACGGTAGTATGGCAAGTCGAAATGGGGGTGGCGTTTTTGGACAAGATTTGTTGCGTAAAGAGGGTCTTTTTGACTTGTGCGCTAATGCCTGTCCTGCAAATTGCGAATGGGTTACCGTGAACAATCTACCTCGGTCTTTTTGTTGGTCTCAAGATCACTGTCAACGCGGTAACTTTTGAGCTGTTTCCTGCCTTTTGTGCTGAAGGGATGCGCTGCATTTTCTCGTTTTTTCCTGATTTAGTGTGCACTGCCAAATGCCGAGATGCGTCTTTGAGCTGTTCAATCCACAATACCAGTGAGTGTTGCCACCCGAATTGTTTGGGCGGTTGTACAGGTCCCACGGCAGGAGACTGCCTAATTTGTCGAAACTTCCATCACAATAACACTTGTCTTTCTTCTTGTCCTGGTGATTTGTACGAGGTAATTGCATCACTACGGCACCCTTGGGAAGTTTTCGTTCCTTTATTTACGAATTAATGACCACTGATGGCGTAAAATAATGCACAATTTCGATTGCTAGCAAGGTACTTTTAGCTTCAACTAAACTTTGAGTTTTAATTTTGCAATCCACATTACGGCTACGATTTTTGCGCAACAATTTCTGATTTTATCTGGATGTGTAAACATTATCGGAATCACATATTCTACGTAAACTCACATAAATGCCCATCGGGCAGTATAAAAACTTATTTGGATTAGCTGTTTCGGGTTGTAGAGTAGTGGACCGCGCTTGGTACGCTTTGCATGTGCTCTGCAGAGGCGTGAGACTTGCGTTTCAAGTAAACTTTGGACCTTTCTTCTTTTCTGACAGCTTTACGGTCGCTACTGCGTGACTAGGGATGCGTGTTTAGCGAAGCCCGTTCCAACGGACCTCTTTCCCTGCATCCTTCAGCGATCAGGCTTTCAACCCGCAAGCTTTTCTATTCAGGGAAGAACGTGTGTTCCTGTTTGCGACAGGGGTTTCCGTCGCTCACCCTCTGGGGAATGTCGTCCTTGTGGTGCGGACTGTGAGGAAGTTAAAAGAAGTGGGTTTTCTACTCATTCCAATTTGCCTGTTGGTAGGTTATGTGTTCACTGATCTCTTGATTGTTTGGTAGATTGTGGCGACATTGTCATTTATCAGCAAGCTGACTTAGCTTCTATGAAGGACTGTCTCAGTGCTCGATCTGTACTTATCAGCATCCGGACAGGCCAAGGTATGCCTGAGCTCCCTCGCCTACACCCAAACTCTCTATTTCACTCCCACTTAACCTTTTTTCACCTGACGCATCTTTTTTGCGCAGACGATCTGTCGACCTCCCTCGCTGAGGCGTTTTCCAGTTTGCGTGTCATCTACCGCTCCTTGAGGGTCATCCGCTCAGATGCCCTTCTCTCTCTTTCATTTCTTCACCGCCTAAAGACCATTCACGGTACCGAACCCATTGTTAAGGATGGTTTGGTGACTCCTACTGAATCTTCACATTCTGCCATGTACGTTTGCACAGTTTCCTGATGCTGTCCTGATGGGGGCACTGTTGATGAATCACATGAATCTACGGTGCATAGCGCAGGTTTTCAAATGGGATATGCGCGTGGAAACCTTGAAATGACTGGTACACCAAATATAGCAATAATACTTTCTTTTCACTCAAAGCCGATGTTGCTTTTCAATGGACTTTGATTGGTTCAAATAATCTCGAATTGCAATTTTGTTGTTATTTTGTTACTATCTCAGCATCCATACAAAGTGCGATACTGTTTACAACATGCATTCGCTTGTCACTGCCGTAGCTTCCTTTCCCGAACCCCGACTTTTATTTCAGAATCATTCTCATTAAAGGTAGAATCGATGAAGATATTCCAATCCTCTGGAATCTTTTTTCGCTCAACTTCCTATTTTATTTGATTGAATTACGAACAAATGCAAAGAACTCAGAATTAATGCCTTTTATTAGTACCCTTGTGAATTGTAGGCTCGGTAGAAATTCTCCACAATCCTGACCGCCTTTTTAATGGCATGTATTAAGCTGCTTTCATGTGATTCCATCGGTACCTTTCAGCACCGCCCTAGAGATCACATGGAACGGTAATTTGGAGGACCTATGGTTTCTCCCTCCAGGTTCACCCAAATTAGAAATCCTCTCCGGCAGTGTGGAATTCAGCGTCAATAACCGCCTTTGTCCTGATAAGATCCAGAGCTTCCTCAACGACAGAGTCGCCCTCGTGACGGGGCGGGAGCTCACTCCCTCTGAACTGGATCTCATCAACACCTCGAACGGCGAATATGCTCTATGTGAGCTGACTGGGAAAAATGCGGTCTGATCAATCCACCATCGCAGAAGTCTTATGTTATATTATCAATTTAGGCAACACGAAACCCCTGAATGTCACTGTCGTTGAGGAATTGCAAAATAGCGTCACTCTACGAATGAATCGTATGGCATGGAACGATCCGAGGCAAATTCTTCCCGCCATAATCTCCTACGGCAGAAGGTGAGCTTGTTGTTCTTTTCTCTAGACCTTTTCATCCTCCTATCATGATTAAAATCTTGCTTTCTGTTTGCTTTAGTGAAAATCGCCTTTGGGATTCGGATATCCATGATCATACTTTCTGTGACAGCGCGTAAGCCTTAACCTTCTTACTGCTGAGTTAAGGTCTCGTGCAGTTTGCAGTTATGTCGACTAAATCAGGCACTAGCTGCGTGTCATCGGCCGACAGTGCATACCAGTGGCTGATTGATACAATCATGAGATTCCAAATAGCTTGCTTCAGTTAGGAATGTCCATAGGACGCGTCTTGTTAGTATAGGGGGAATCAGCCGGAAGGAAAAGACATTTTAGATCTCTTTAAATCCGATGATCATGGTTGAAGCTTTTGCGCTACGAATGTATAATTATGAAATTATAAAGTTATGATCATGTGATGTCGGAGCTTTCTTATTCTACTTACGTTTACTCCTTCTTTTGAATTTTGATAAGAATCTTTGCAGCACATAATTTGCCAATGACAACTGTCCTAACTGAATGCATTTCACGGGGATCGGGCTAACTCCTACACCGATCGTTTTATTGTTCACCTTACTAATGTGGGACAGAATGGGGTTTTTCTGTTCTGATTCCACTATCCTTTTTCTACAACATGAACTCTTTAAAATCTACCTTCTGCCATTATGGAAAAATCCGATCTCATGTTTATTTTCATCTGTAACGGCCTCTGCTGAGATACTGTACACAGATTGTTTGCCCCTGCCGAAGGCCTTGACAAGGTGTATTTTTACTGTTAGATACGGTGCGGGCTTAGCCATGAAATTTGCGGTAGCCAGGAGTTTATCCACTTTTATGCATTAACCTAGCGGATCTGAAGGTACTCGTTTCTTCCTTTAACACTAAAAACACGCTTCGCCATGCCCTTACCAATATATCGTCACGGTTTTCTCTCTTTCCAGATGGAACGAGGTGGAGTTGAACTGTGGCCTTCCTCAACCTCCCTCATCGTCACCACAGGGAGTCCCCCCATCGCATTTCCGAGTTGGCTCATCGCCATCACGAAGTTCTTCCAGTTTTGGTGGCGGAGGAGGTGGAGGTGGGGAAGAGGTTTTAACCTGTCTCCTAGAGAATCTTGCTCCTGCAACCACCTACTCCGCTTTCATCACAATCGCTACACTAAGCAAACACGAGGGTGCTCAAAGTCGACGCTTCCACTTCACCACTAAGCCCGCAAGTATGTACCTTTCCCTCCATAATCACATCTCCTTCCTCTTCCTCAGGCATACAATTCCGATAAGTATTTGCTGTTGTGCTAGGTTCGACATTTACCTTCTCCTCCTTAGTCTTCAATCCATTAGGATAAATTGACTAGTTAGGTAGGAGCATTCTTTATCAGTGATATTATAAATGGGGTATGGTGGTCAGGTTTCCGCACGTTCAGAGTGCGCTACCGCCTCAGGGGCGGCTGACAATCTCTACATGGCCAGATTCGTGTTCACCATGGTCTCACCTGGGAGGCTTATTCCGGTAGACATGCCGAACAGTATGACCAGGGTCATCGACATTCCCTTTAGGACTGCAATATGATTTTACTTTGTAAGTCGATTTAAAATTGCTGAAATTTGCTCATTTCATAGCCCACGTTCTCATTCCCTACAAGGTCCGAAAATTTATGGGTTATAAAAGGCTGACGCCTCCCAGTATGCACACGAATGTTTCCCATGAAATATTTTTCAATTTTATTTCGGTTGGTAAATAGAGTGGAGATACTAATGCCGAACATTTTGGTCCCACCGCAGTTAAATATCACGCAGTGCATTAAGACTTTCCTGAAGATGACAGGTGTATCTTGTGGGTGCAATGTGTACTGTTGACATATGGAAGGGCTGGGGTGTCACGAGCATGGCTTGAAGGCCAGATCGCCCGGTGGACGAACAATGACAGGTCCCTCAGATGACCCGTTGCACATCATTCATCTTTGTTATTGGCAATATTGGTTTTTGCAGCTCCTTCAACACCGACATTTTTGCGAGCCATATCTGCGGGTCCAACGAGTATTCAACTCCTGTGGAATCCACCCAACCGGCCAAATGGGAAGATTGTCGAGTACCGTATCCGTTACCTGCAGATGAAACTGGAGAAAAATGACTTCCTTTCCCGCGATGCATGCTACAGCAGTAAGCCATTGACTGCGAAGTTTTCCGATTCTGACTTGCGATATTTTGACTTGCTCTTACTGGTCTACTTTGATTTTATCACTATTCACTCGGGTTTCATCTCTGATGGTGAGTTGGGGGAAAGAAGGTGGCAAGTAAATTACCGTCTAAGTACTCATGTGGGTTTAGTTCCATTTCAGCAACACGCTTCCTCTTCCTCCACAAGCTTCGACGAGACGAGTGGGAAAGGTTCTGGTCATTCGCTGCGCCTGGATGACTCCTCGGTGGATGCAGAGATGGCTGAGGAGGACAAGGAAGAGGCATCGGGAGGCTGCGACGCCTTTGCTAGAGGGAATAATCCTTCTGCCCCCTCTTCTTCTACCAAAGGCCTCAAACGCTCCGAGCTGTTGTTGGAGGAACTGCAACGGCGTGAGATGATCCGTTTTGAGGATGAGCTGCACAAAATCATCCTCATTCCCCGAGTGTGAGTCACTTGATCTCCACTTTTAGCTTAGCTCCAAGCTCTTATTGAAAAATCTGCTCCAGTAACTAAATACCCCCTTTTTTTAACCTTATTTGCTGTCTTGATAAAACTTTGGTGGGTCTGGATAAAGCGTGTAACGAAACTAGTAGTTGTCACAAAGCCTGCTGATATGAATCTAAAATTCAGTCCCTATCTACATTCCGGACTGATTCCAGCCGCTTAGTTACACAAGCGTTAATTCAAACCCTTTTTCAGAAGTCCCTTTTTAATTAATTTACACTAAACTGAGGGAAATTTTGCCCCAAAAGTGTGTAATGCAATTGACTCTGTGCTTTTGGTTTCATGTTCATCTTGCAACTGCCAAGGCTAACTCGTCACCATTCACCATACAACATCGAGGCCCTTCGTCCTTACACCTAAGCGTGGAGGAGACACGTTTTGAAGCTTCCTTGCTCCCAAAGTTCAGTCAGATTTGCCCCTTTCTTTGCTCCGTTCGTATCATTTAAGTTCGTGGGGCGTTTTTGGACCAATGGGCTGCATTTAAAATTTTACTTTCATTTGGTTACTATTTCTTTTCCTTGTTCAGTTCATGCACCGCACCTCTTAGTGCGCGTCGTCGTTTTTTGTCGACACACTTAGCTTCTCGCCACCACAATAAGCCCTCCTTTCTGTAGCTACTATTTTTAGATGACAGTCTTAATGGAGTGTAAATAATCCCATGCATACCTTTATATACACTGCTCGAAATGTCGTTATTTATCATAGATCTTGGAGCGAACCGCAGCACTAGGGCTTGGCTTTTTATGCAACATTTGTATCACTCTTCCATTAGGGTCAGTTTTATGAGTGGATACCGTTAGGGGAGTATAAAATTTCAGTTTATAATTCACCGTTTACGCCTTTTTATTTATGTTAACTCGTATACAATTGAATTGGCAAAGAGTAGGAGCGGACACACTTAATTATCAAGTTATGCCTTTGCCATTGTGGTTAATAATGATTTTTTTCTCTTCTCTTTATCTCCTACACTTTCTCCGCCTTTAAATCATCACATTTCACCAATTCCACTTCTCCTCCTGATCTGCGTGTGTTTGTTGCAACGTTATTACTAATGATGATGCGTGGAAAATCATTCCTAAACTTAATTCTACTGCTTTCTGTGGCTGCCACTACAACAGTCCCTACAAGAGGCGTAAACGCCGTTCAAAGCGGAGTCTATGGCAAGTTAACGCTAAATAGCGCCCATTCACTCCTCCCACTTCTCTCCCCCCACCACTCCCTCCCTCCATTGTGATGCTTGTGGTTTTGTTTGGCCAATTCCATCCGCCCTTCCTCCACCCCCCTCTCCTCCCCACCCACCCACTCACCTGTTCTCTCCTTTTCCTCCCACTCCTCCCAACCACCTTTCTGTCTGTTTTGGTACGCGCGTACACGCAAGCGCTCTGTTTCCTCCCCAGTCACCTCTGCACGCCATTGTGTGTTGAATTTTGTCCTTTCCTGGGTTGAGGTAAAAACAAAATAGCCACTTTTGGGTTGTCGGTGACTGACACCTTGCTATTCGCTACTACTAGTACTGACAGTTTTGAGTGTTGCTATTACCCTTTACCCCTCCTTACAAAGCATGTTCCCGTATGCACACTTCTGCTGCTCTCACCCATAATTTGCCTATTCGACAGCCTCTACTGTGTGTGCTTTCAGTTATCTTGAGTTCGACAGCGACTTCGCAGTGGCTGCTGGTGGAGATGACGGTGAAGGTGAAGATAAGGAGTGAGTATACACACACCCACAGAACTGGCATCTTCCAACCGGAACAACAATGTGCCTTTTCTGTTTTTTTTTTCATTTACGGAACCCCACCAGCCTCTGATAGGCTATCCCTTCGTCCCCCTACCCAAACATCGCAGCTAGTATCAGACCGGGTTGCATGATTGAAACCGCTTACTTTTGTGTGATAGTCAAGTTTACTTAGTGTTTTTTTGTGTTCGTTGTCTCGGTGATCGAGGTTACTGTATCTTATCCGTTGTATAAATGGCTAGAACGTTTTCCGCCTTTTTCTTCCCTCCTTCCCCTTACGTACATATACGCGCCTATGCTCACTGGTCAGCATGAGGCTTATATCAATTTTGCTTTGTGTTGGCTGCGACCTACTGCGCTTTTGTGACCGAGCAATTCTGCTTAACCGGGTCAATGGCGGACACAGATTCGAGCTGAATTTGATGGTGCGTGTGTGCACACGTGCTTCACCTTGTATTACTGTGTTGCAAATGCTCTAGCAATCCATTTCCCTCCCATTTTGTCCCCCAGCCAATCGGATTACCCACCACACCTGACACATTTTAAGTATTATTGCTCGGACTCGATGTGTGTATGTATGCGTATATAAACGAAAACGCATTTTATAATCACACTATATACCTACCTACTGTTAACCTATTTGCACTCTCTCTAACCCTCTGCAAACGGTTTCAGCCTCCTTGAGTTCGACAGCTTCAGTCAAGAGCCCTTCTTTTATATGGATTTCGAGGAGGCGTGAGTGCACTGTCTTCCCATTTTCGCCCTCTCTCCATCCCACTCCTCATCATCTCCGTGTCTCATCCATTCCGTTTCTTATTTCTCATTTTTATGTTGGTTCATCATCCTCACCTTTTTTATGTGTGTTGGTGTTCGATATTTGTCTCATTCATGTTTATGTGTGAATTCATTTGGACGCGCTGCATGCTCGCTAATTGTCTGCTGCAAGTTATCGTCCACTTTTCGCCGTCAACTGCTCTCCTCTCTCCCAAGTGTATAAAGCAGAATTTGAACTCGCACACAGGGTGAGGGCTTTGCTCCCTCATCCACAGTTGTTTATCCTCCCCTACCCTTCTACTCTTCTCCCTATCCCCACCCCTACCCTTTAATCCCTTCCTCCCCTCCCGTTAGCGCCACATCTACACGCTCTCACCACACTGCACTACCTGATCCTGATCGCCTGGTATACTTGCCTTAATTTAGGATGCAGCGCTTCTACGACTACGCCCATAGAGACGACTACCTCTATGGTTATGGTTCTCATTTTGGTGAGTAATTGCCTTTTCAACCAGTTACCTGTGCATAGGTCGACTTATTCCTGAAAATCGTGCTAAGCGATGGTATCCAAGCTTAAATTTTAGCTTTGCCTCTCAGAAGGGTTAAGAGCCTAATGGCTTAAGCCTCTCTTGGCCTCCTTCACAGTTCGTTCCTTGGATTAGCTCTCTTAGCGCGCGTTGCGAAACGCTTCAAATTCGGTCATTACTAAAAAGTAGCTGGTTTTGTTGAACCATGGTGAACAATCCTTTCACGACCGTTCTCAACTTGGGTCTTGGGTCATTTACTGATTGTAACTTAGATTTTGATGCCTCTTCCTTCGCTTCCAGTAGCAGATAGATGCCCTTCTTCGGCGACATCTGCTTGCACCGCCCAGCTAGATTTTGAGGTTATTGTTCGTTTGGGACAACTTCGTCTATGGCTTTCTTCAATTTTGTGGTTAGGTTTTCGCCAAGGCCACTGCAAGCCATAGCTTTATATTCCTTTTCCAGAATTGCTGGCCTAAGCATAGGGTCGTGCAATGCATGGCTGAATGACTTGCGTGGTGGAATGGTTCATCAAAATAAACTTCCCACTGCTACACTTGGGTTTTTTCCTGCATTTAGTTCGAAAACGTCGTGACACGAGTACAATGAGTGCCATGGCACCGCAAAAGACCATACGCGTTCCCGTCTCTCTCGAGAGCAATGGGGACCCTAATGGACCGGCGAAATTGAGTTACTTGGTTACGGGATTGGAGCATTTCACTGAGTACCTGTTTCTGGTTTCCGCGTGTCACGAACCTCATGATGAATATGGCAACCCACTGCCCTGTGTGAGTAGCTTTAAAGGTCGTTGATTTGTAATCTGTTTTTCAGTATTGTCAGATACCTAGGTTCTATCTAACTGGATGCTCTGCATCAGGAATGAGGCTTTTGCTGGATCAAGGATCGTATAGAAGTTGTGTAATATCCGTTCATTTACGTTTATGAAAAGGTCTTTGTTTTTGGTGGGTTACTTTATCACTTCTTTAGTGTTCTACATCTCTTGTCTTGCCCATTGTGAGCCACACTTTTTATAGCTTAGTCGTCGTTTTTGTGACTACATTCCTTTCACCCCTCTCAGACGAATGAAGACTGTGATCCGGAGCAGGACGCGGGTTGTAGCCAGGCGGTGCGCATATCCCAGCGCACACAAGCGATTCCACACGCGGATGAGGTACCTTCGAGTAGCCTCTACGCTCTCACTCCCCTCCTGTCCACCACCAGTAGTAGCCAACCCTACACCAACTACTCGAGCGACCCCTTCGGCAACCTCTCTCAGTTTGCTTTCAACACTTCCATTGCCACCTCCGCCACTGTAACTCAAAAAGAAACTTCCACAAGTCCTGTCAAACTCTTCTGGAACGAGCCTGACAGTCCCAACGGGCTCATTCTCTACTACTGGCTTCAGTACCGTCGCACTGAAGGAGCTTCTACCACTCTAGAGGAATCATCCTCTGTGCGACATTTATTTTTTATCTCACTATTTGCTACTTGATGAGGTGCTTGAAAATAATCTTTCTTTCAGCTGCCATGGTTCGTAATCTGCGTAACACCCAAGTACTTGGAGGACGACGCAGCGATTAAGGCTCTAGCAGGTCTGCGCTGCGCGGCGCCAATGTTGAAGGAAGGAGCAGTGGTGACTACGGAGCAGGCAGCCAAAGCGGCGCAAAATTCAAATCCACAATGTGACCCTGCTGCCCGGACCGTCTTCACGGAATTGGGATTTCTGCGTGCCGGCTTTTACGAGTGGCAAGTCATGGCTGTCTCTTTGGCAGGTAATGGATCGTGGACTAAGTCGCACTTCTTCGATGTGCAGGTCAACGACGCCTTGCAGCCAGGTAAGTTCTGCCAGAAGGAAGCCTATTGACATATTTTTGGAGGTTTTTATTGTCAAAACCTCTAGATCGTCTGGCGATGGGTCTGCGCTATGGTTCAGCTTACTTGGCTTCATTCCCAATACACTGTGTACTTTTCGAACGACTTGAGAGTGAATTACAATATTTTTTGTTCCACAGCTCACATAGCGGCGATTTTAGTGGTTACTCTTCTGGCGGTCGGCTTCGTTATTGCGTTCGCTATCTGGTTCGACTACCGGAATAGGAAGTGAGTCCTCCAAGGCTTGTCAAAGTCGTCTGAACTTACCTCCCAATGTGTCGTGAGGTTTAAAAGTACAAATGTGAACAGGATTTGACCAATTCTTTCCCTTGCAGACGAAGAATGAACGCATTGAAGAATCGAAAGTCGGAGTACCTGGAGTCGCTGTTGTTGGAGAACTTTCAGGACGAGTGGGAGGTGGATCCAAAGGATCTGAGCTACAACGTGGAGGACACACTGGGTCAGGGCAGTTTCGGCCTTGTTTGCCGAGGCCGTCTTGCTCGCCTAACCACACCCGCTGCCGAGTATCTCCACCTCGCATCCACCTCCACATCTGGAGACAGCGCTAGCGCTGGAGGTGGCAGACCTTCCTCCACATACTCCACCTCAGGATCAAAAAACTGGCTTACTTCCATCCTACCGAAACGCCTCCGTCGTGGCTCTGGTGCCGCTGGTGATGTTCAGGGCATGGATGTTGCCGTAAAGGTTAGTCATGACCTTGATCATCGTACATCCCAGTTGACGGAGTGAAAATTTGTCTCTTGTTTAATCCCCACCTTAAAGCATGGGCTAAAACTTTACTTCTAAATCTCGGAAACAATTGCATCTGTAACGCATCGCTTTGGTAAAAATTACGGGCAACCACGTGATAAATTGACAAGTAGAGTAGGTTGGCGGTTCTTGAAATTCTCTCAAGTCCATGCAAACATGATATTGAAAAGGATTAATAATGTCAATACCTGGTTTATGTTTAAAGGTGTCAAACCTGTCATGCCTGCTGCGAATTGCGTACGCCTCTCAAGGCTATTTCTATTTGAAGCTCTCCTCTAAGTTTGCCAGGTTGTCATGGTAGTTAATGGCCTTATTTTGAATTCTTATTCGGTGACAAAAAAGGGCTTTGAAGGCAAGCGTTGGGAGCGAAGTATACGGCATATTATTCAAGAAGGTTCACTTCGTTTAGAACATCGGTTTAATGAAGCGACGTCTGTGACATTTCGTCAAGCATTCACCTCTGCTAACCACTTTATTATTATCCCCTTTTTTATTTGGCCATGTCCTAGGCTTAATGTTCAGATCAAGTGCTCTAGAATTAACCTATTAGAAGAATCGGAAATTTCGCCATATCCTCACTGGATGGCTCTCCATACATAAATAAACACTTTTGACCGCGGTTTGAGAAGTAGAATTTGCGAAAAAACTCAATATATACTAATTGTGCGGATCACTAGACATTAGGAGAAATTTTGGCATGAAGACTGACTACTCTCATCTTGTGTTGGATGGCAGGTGGAGAGGGTTTATCCGTTGTAGTCAATCCCACTCATACTACTTATTGACGTCAGTAGCGATCCTGTCTATATTGCACTGAACCCTTTAGATATTGTCACCGGGGTCCACTTATGAGGATGTTCGTGAGTTTCTCGGCGAGGCCTCCCACATGAAACAATTCAACTGCAACCACATTGTCCGTCTGCTGGGAATTGTTTCAAAACAGGTGAGTCTTTTTTAATGAGGCGTTTCGCTCCTATCCAGGTGACGGAAATGTTTGTGCTGTTTCCCCTATACCCTTCTGCACTGATTTACGATGAGCTATGGAGCCACTGAGGATAGGTTTATACGCATATGCCCGCATTTATTACAGGGCAGGGAAACGCAGCAATCCGTCGGTGATCTTAATTGTGCCCTGTTCTATTTTTATGCTATTTCTAACTAAAGAAATGTTGGCTTAACTTGAGGGTGTAATGCGAGTTGGTCTATTTTTTTTTAAACTTATAACCCATAACTTTATTTGCAAATGTATGAAATAATCCTGGTATTAAGAAGCGCTAAAAAGTGTTTGTATCACGTTCAAGAACGTCAGCTATTATCGGCAATGGCAAGTTATGCATCGTCATCAACTCAGATAATTTTAGATTTGCATGTCTGGAACGGCGTTCAGTAATTAGCCTACACCCACATCATTGAGGCAGAGAAAATTAAGCAATGAAGTCTAACTGAATGGATGTGTCAATTATCATGTTCCAGATGATGAAAGCGTGCCATCTTGCTCCTGACTTCACTCATACGCCGTAAAACTCACTGTTCATTTTGGATTGCTGATCGACCGAGTAAAAGGCTGATATATGATGAGAAATGAAATTTATGCTGTTGTGCTGCATTATGGAGCGAGCGAACACCGTAGAGGTGATCCAGAAGCGACACAGTATTTGACATTGATAAGACAGCACTTCATCTCCAGAGGATTACATTGTGTAGGTGCGCGTTGTGTGCGCAATTGAGTGTAGTAGAATTGTTTACACCGAGTTGTCCGCTCGCTGAAGGCCAAACAGCGATCTAAATCTTATTCTCATTCTCCCTTGTCGTATTCCTTGGATGATGTTTCTCCAGTCTTGGAGCTATTATCATTCATATCCTGGCACTAATACTCAGAGGTTGAGAAACAATAGTGGGGCTGAAATAGAAGTGGCCGCTAAAGTTCTGTTCAGGGCTGATTTGTATCTATTCTGGTAGAGCTCATCAATTGCGCTGGTTTTCTATCAAGCAATGTTATCCATAGAGCTGTTCCAGTTGCTTAATTTGTATGACATCGCACGCATTTATCACACTTCTGTCAGCATTTGTTAAGGCTACCTTGCTGATGTAATATAGGAAAGTTCGGTAAACCTCTCCATGACTTTACGCGTCTACAACATCATTTTTTCGACAGTGAAGATTTTTCCAACCTAGTTTATGATGTTTTTATGCATTTTTCTTTGCAATGGTGAAGGGAAAGCGGACGGTAGAGTAGGCTCTTTTCTCCCCCAATGAGGAACGATTATTTAATCACTGCCACAGTGGTTTCGCACAATCACCCCTTCGACATCATGTTTTATATAGAGGATGATTGAATGAAGGCTTTACGACCGTATAGATAAGTAGAGAGTCCGTTATCTCTCTTTTTCTTCAATCTAACCAAGGGTGCACTTTTACTTGGATGATGTACTAGGTTGTGCTTGGAGCTAGTAGATATTACCCACTACCGTCACTTCACTTTTAGAAAGAACTTATGCCGCAATCGAAATTACGGCTTTAATAGCGAAGAGGTCGCCCTTCGCCGTAAAATTGGCATCGGAATTTTTTTGGTGTGTGACTTTCCGAAAAGGGATTCAATAGACCACCGCATTCCTAATACCATTTTTGGATAGTCAAGCTTACCCATGTATTAAATGACTCTTGCTCCTCGCCAAGTTTGATAGGCTATTTTTGAATAACCTCGATTATGTTTAGCAGGCCTCTGTGTGCACAAAATTAATGACAGGACGATGCTCTTTTCCACCCTTACTCCCCCTCAATGCAGCAGCCACTGCAAATTTACCCATCCATTCTTTGTGTCTCCGACTCTTTTTCGTGGCGTTGATTCAAATTAAATAGGAGAATCTGCAATTCGTTGCCACTCCTATCATTTTACGACCTCCTTCCCCTTCCTCCAACCCCCTTTGTTTTGGAGACGGTTGGATAAGCAAGTCGAGGTTCTAGCCGTTATCTCTCCCCTTTCACCTGTATTGTCGAGTGCCATTAACAGGGCGCCGATGCAGGTTGAAACAATTGCTTTGCATAGTTTATGACCATGTGTTAAGTGAGTCTGAGAAGAATTGCATAATGCCACTACTGCGTCTTATAGCAAGCTATCCCCATACCTTAGTTCAGACCGTTAAGTAGGGGATTGCACTCTCTGAGATTTGAAGTGAATGCGCTATTGTTTACGGTTAGTTTTTACAATAAATAGCGAAGCGAGCGAGTGTAAAAGCTGTCATCTGGATGGCGGGCTTAACTTTGAGGCGTTTTTTGGTGGACATCTTTTTAATCCAAATAATTTGGTGGTGAATCATCTCTCGCCAGAGGTATGTCTGGTTCAACTCGATAGCCGAAATGTCACTGCGCATTTCACCACCACTCCATCTTTTCTATTGGCCTGAACTGAGACTCACTTTTCTATTAATGCCACCTTTATGTCATAAATAGCCGCTTACCTTTTATTTATTGAGCTTCCAATTCCAGCGCTATTCGTGTTTTCGCCTAGTATTTCTGTGGACTAACTGATTCAGGGGGTCCGCGTGTGCGGTGCTTGAAAAAGCATCACACCTCGCGTATAGTGATCTTTAAAAGTGTTTCTTTGCGAATTCACCAAAGTAACGGGAAAATTATCGTCTTTATCCCTATATTTGCATGCATCCCTGTAGAATCAAAATAACCACCACCGTCACCCACGTGTGATGTGTTCCCTACCAATTGACGAAAAGCACCCACCTAATATTGTGTTGCAACTAAATTGGTCGAGTTCCAAGCACTAGCATTGACATAGGGTATTCTTGATATGAGTCGAATAATTACCGTTTTCTTGTAAATTGTAGTAGTTAGTTGTGGTTAAGATCGTGACGAGAAAACTTGTCAATACCACCAACACTTTCGAATGTCAGCAGTTTCATTTCAAGCACTATAGCCAATCTAGTAGTCTCGATTTATCACAACTGGAGTGATGCTGCTCACCGTTGTGGCGTAACATGCTTGCTTTGATGGATGTAACCCGGTAACTCGACTTCCGGCACTGCGCTTCAAACGCCACAGGTAGTTGCGCAGCTTGAAATCATTTAAAGTAGCAATCACACCTTAGTCGTCACCATTTAAACAATTTATGGCGTTTTCTTTGTTTTTGCGACATCTGAATAATGTTGGGCTCCGGCTTTGGAGCATAAAATGCTTATGCGTTTTCGCCTCAACTATGGCATTGGTCACCTGGCAAATAGTTCATCCCTTTTTTAGCTTCTGTTCTATGTATAGGGTTAGTTATTAATGTCCTATTGTAGCTATATAATCTACTATTTTAGGGACAGTCGGTTGATTTCATTTCGAATTCCGGAAAAAAATCGGGCCTTTATGCGCGTTTCTAAAGCGTGCATTTGTGTTGTCATCACTGACATTTACAGTGCCTCTGGCCTCCTGGGAATTGCTTGTCGGTGTTGCAATCAAGTGCATCCAGGCATCTATCCAAGTGTTTAAACTTACCAACCCAGTTTTTTCTCACCGTATTTGCAATTGAACTGATAATGTGGTTTCTGCATGTTTCCTATCGCCGTAAAGACTCTTTAGCTTTTCGTTGGTCAATAGGGGCTATTGGGAAGCGCGCATTAGGCGACTGAAAATGCTTTCATCACCGTGGATCTGTTGCATATGATAAGATCATTAAGGTTGGCAATAACTCTCCTGCTTGTCAACTGCTAGCAGGATGGTTAACATACCAAACACTCATCCACTGCCCACCCCCTCCCCTCAGTCACTGAATGACAGCATGTTCTTCGACGTTTGACAGCTCCACACCATGTATTGTTGAGCGTGGGCCCTCGCCTTGATGATTACACGGGAATTAGCACTCCATTACTACTTCGTCCTGCCCAGGTTTAACGTTACTTGTTCTACTTGCATCGTACTTTGAAAGAGTTTTTAGGCCTATCATGCTATGTGACGGGAGATAAACGTTACCTTGTAGCACTCCCTTCAGGTCTTGAACTTGTAAGTTACTTGTTCTTAGATTGTTACGCTACTGACAGGTCGATATTTGTGATACCAATGGCTCTGTGAAGCAAAGCTTGTAGCTTTGTTTTGAGCTGTAGTAGATAAAAGATTAGGCATGCTTGTATTTCGATCACTGTAATAGTACTTCGTGTTTGTGCATTGCTTGCCGTTTATTTCACCTGTGTGCTGATAAATGAGTAGTATTATTTGTATATTGGAATGCGCGGGTCTTTCCCGTCTCTTGCGATCCGCTTAATAATTTTCAAGGGATATCGAGGTGCTAAAAGTGAAGGAGTGCATCTGACACCTCTTGCTTGGCCGATTCGTACAAAACCTAAACTTAATGGAAGAGAAATAAGAATTTCATACGACTGATTTTAGGTGCTGCTAATTGGGAGTATTGGAAGTAATCATTGGAAGTAGTAGCGCCGCTCTTGCCGCTTGCGTGTAGCTAGTACGAGGAGCCGCTTTGACTGTTAATTGCTCTCGACGCAGGTATTGGTCCGTCGGCAGCCGATAGTTGTGATGGAGTTGATGCAGCATGGTGACCTAGCTACGTACCTCCGGCATCGAATGGCGCAGGAAGACTACTCACAGGGCTCCGTGTCCCCCGAGTACGCCATTAAATGGGCTGCCGAGGTAGCCGACGGCATGGCCTACCTTGAGTATAAGGGCTTCGTGCATCGCGATCTCGCCGCTCGCAACTGCCTGGTGGGTGTTGGACTCACCGTCAAAATTGGTGGTATGTTCTCTGCCTAATGGGCGTCTTGGAGTTGGTTCGTTTGATCAGATCGTCCGTACGGTCACGCCATTGTGCAGGGTGGGGATAGTTTTTCCCCTCTTTAAATCGTTTTCGTCAGAATCAGTGATGCGTTCTTTGAGTTTTGGAATTGTCTGTCGGTGGCTCTTATTCAAGTTGTTTTCATAAGCGTATTGTCTATGCATGACGTTGAGTCTGTGTAACTGCCTCGGCCTCGCTGTGTGATTCCCCCCCATTTTCCTCACGCCTCAGATTTACAAGCCTTCCAGCCGCGTTGTTTATTTTGCCCCCATGTGAGGCGATTTTTTGTTGTCCATTTTTTAGTCGAAAGCTTTAGGAAACGGTTGTGGCGTGGGTGTGCCCGGTTTTCTGCATTTCTCTGTGTCACCGTTACCTGTGGGGCTTATGACCGCAACGTTTGAGCCACTTGCTTATACATGGGTCATATTTAAAGGACTCTATACCACGAAGACCAAAAACGCTTTACCAACTTATGTTATGTCCATGCCGCCTTGGCTGCTCAGCGTTGAGTCCATGCTCTCACTGTGACCCACGAGTCTCAGGGCTGCTGCTTCTAAGTAGCACGTGTATGATGGCGTCGTTGGCACTGTCGTTCCAATTTTTGGTTATTCCTGGCACAATTGCTTCGGACAACGGATAGAATTGCCTTGGCCAAAATGAAACGCTAAGTTCGCACTCCCATGTGGACATGACCATGATCCCCAAGTCCCACTCAGGAGTGTTTTGTTTTAACCTTTCTTTCCTTATTTCTCGTTAAGGACTTCCACTTTATCATTAAAGTGAAATAAAATTGTTTTTTTTTGCCATAAATTACGTGAAGCAATAAGCTAGCGTCAACCCACCTGGAGCGACGGGTGCCTGAAGTAGCCATAAAGCGATCGTTTTTTACCTTCGTTGAAATGTTTTGATACTGCCAGCCGCACGGTGTCGAATTGTTGTGAGTTTTTCCTACCGGTTAGACGTTTAAATCGTTTAAAAGGACCTAATTGTCCCAAGCCTACCGGTGATACTTCTTTCCGCTGAACGAAGCACCAAGCACTCTTGGTATGATTTACGTCTGTCCTTGAAGGGAAGCCCAATGTAATAAAACCTGAATTTATTGTCTTTACCAATGAAATGCGCCACTTATGCATATTTACTGCGATCACTTATGTTGCAAAAACTACTGGAAGGAAAGTTGCACTAATTGCGGGAAAGACTAGTCGTAATTATACCTTCTAGATTAACTTAAGCTTTGCGCCTTCAATTTTGTCAACACATCACGGTTGTGGGCGCTGGCCAGGTTTCGAGAGGAACCTGCGAAACCTTTGGCAGAAAGAAGCAATTAATCTTAATAAACACATTTCTCTCTCATCCGTTGCCATTTCCGACACTTTAGATTAAATTAATCGGATGCTAATTGTGTTAAACCGCCACCACCGTATGCCAACGCCTTTACATGAGAGAATAGGAATGGAGGCAAAAAATGCACCCAGCAAGGGTCAAATGAGGTTTAACTGAACACGATACTAGCCCGGTGTGTATGTGTATTTGTCATTTATCGGTGCTGCATAGTTGAAGTTGCAAGTGCTTTCAAGTGTCGACAATGTAATGCAAGAAGCATTCAGGGTAAACTGAAATTGCTTGCCTTAAAACTCTAGAGAAAGAAGTTCTTGTGGTGGTACTGTGTACATTGGTAATTGCCAGCCGTGTCCTCCCACATGCCCTGACAATACGCTCACATTTCTCCCATCAGCCACCAGACGTCACTAGCCAAGGTGACAGCAGAGGATAAGCAGAGTTCCTTGTAAGTGAAGGATCCAAACTTGAAGCCCCTGAGGCCTCCTCGAAGCACAGCATCCACGCGGTGTATGATTGATGACACACCCCAGGTGTTCGGTTAGTCTGCTGTACATCCTGTCAGTGGCGATCTACAACACAACAGTCACTTCTATGAAGCGGCTATCTGATTCTGCTCTCCCGGTGGACGTGGTGAGAGGTTATTTCGCAATCGATGATTTCTTCTGTGACAATGGCGAATACGAATCACAGCCACAAGCATGTGAAATTGTGGCGAGTTAGCTTTTCGCCTTTTATCGACATCAAGGTCTTTCTCGCTAAATCCTACCCGGTCGAAAGTGGCCATTTTGTTGCAATTGCCCCAGAGAAATCGGCAAATAGTAAAATCTCCGCGAGCTTTGCACATGGTCATCATTGCTCTCTCAGCACGTGCCAATTTTGATCTACCATAAGTGGCAAGCTTTTTTCTTTTTAATACGGCAAGGCAAACTCGCATTACTTTCAGATTTTGGGCTTACACGAGATGTGTCCGGCCACCTCTACTACCGCAAGGAGGGTCGAGCACGTCTGCCCGTGCGATGGATGGCGCCAGAGGCTCTCAACGAGGCCTACTTTACTTTTAAATCAGATGTCTGGTAAGCATTTGCTTTATGCACCCTCTCACGGTCTAACCCTATGCGTTGTCGGTTTCAGGTCCTACGGCGTGGTTCTGTGGGAGATTGCTACCTTCGCTGCGTTGCCCTTCTCCGGTCTCTCACACGAAGAGGTGATCGCTCTGGTGGTGAATGGTGGACATCTCGGAAAGCAGGGCTGGCCGCCCAAATTCCCGGACATTCTGTGAGATTGCTGATTTGATGAAAACACTAGCTTTTCGAGTATTCGTGTGTGGTTGTTACAGGAGCATTCATCCACTGTGAAATTTTGTCTCACGATATCTTGATTATGCATAGACCAGAAGTGCAAAATTTGACAGCCATTTCACAAAAGTGACCGTTGTGTCATGGATTGCCACAGACAGATGTACAGTGAGCTGACCGACTGTAACATCATTTTTGCTGACTATGCTTTAAAGCATCACCCGCATATGTGAATTGACCTCGGCAGTTTGGCTTCTTCACTTACAAGACATCGCATTCATCATCGTTGTGTTCGCACCATGCAGGAAAGCATGCTGGTATCTGACGTGTGGACTGGTCCATGGAAGGGAGGTGGGCGGATCATCATTGCATATGTGAGGGAGCACATACGCGTTTTTTGCTAGAGCTTTAGGACAGACGATATCGGTTGGACTTGGACTATGCCTATTGTCCTTAATACAACCTGTTAAATTACTTTTTTTTACTGGTAGACTGGACGTGATGCAGGCCTGTTGGCACAGAGATCCACAGTGTCGACCCTCCTTTGGCACCATTATTAGCATGCTGGAGCCCTACGTGAGCTTAGTGTTTCGTACTAACTCCTTCTACCTCAACCAAAACCACAACACACGCCGACAGGTTTCACATGTCGATTTTGGAGGAGAGGGCGAATCGATGACGAAGGGTCAGGAGGTACTCCTTACTGCTGCAACAGAAACTTACGGAGATGGAGATCGGAACAACACAGAACTTTCACTCTCGTGTTGAGGCTTCTTCCTGTCTTGTGTATACAGTACTTGCGCATAACCACCTACCCCAATCCACTTGTATGCTGTCCTATAAACAAAGCTATTCCTCAGAATTTAGGACTGTTTTGCTCTCCTGCTGGGAGGAAGTGAAACCTACTGGAGTGTATTTTCGTTCTTCTACACAGGTTGGTGCATGTAGGTTTCACTCCCCACACTTGGGTGTAAATTACCGTCCACGCGTTGACGTCGTGCATAACCCCTATCATGGTGTGAGCAGTTCTGTCCTCAATGAAGTGTGAGCTTTTTCGCCTTAGTAACGTAAAGTGCCACATTTACTTCGTCAGAATTAATTCGAGCAGTATTGAGTAGCAGTTTGCATGAAACTGTCCTCCTCACCTTAACTGGGCTCCTGATGCTGAATTCGTGGCATTGACGCCTTTCCATCGCTTTGTTCAAACCATCTAACCCAAAAGAGGCTTTATCTCGAAATTGCCCCGGTCGAATTCTCTTGGAGCATTACTCGTCTTAGAATAAATGGATGGGGCTGGGATCGCTAATAGTCCAGAGATTGGTAACTGGTGGGGGACTGGGGTGGGAGGCACCTACCAGAAGAGGATGGGAGTACAGTGCTAATTAGCGCTCTACACATACGACAGCTGCCTCGGCTGCTGGGTCGATGAACCACCAGAACTCTGCAAGATCCGTTTGGAATTTCGCTGTGGGTACCAAATGCTCCCCTACCATTTTAGGAGTGTGGTGGGGTACTGGATGATTAATCAACAAGTCCCACATGTCGGAAATGTGATTGCAGCGTGTCCTCAAAGCACTGGAAGAATGCGCTCTCCCCGAGTGGAGTGTGGGACGAATGCCCGATTATGAAATAAATTGTTTTGTACTTCCTTGTTGGGTTTGTATGATGTTGCAAGCCCGACTTGCAACGCTGCCTGCTACCAGCTCCACACCATTTACACCCACCCACGCAATACACCACGTGGCCCGTGAAGTGTGCATGACTCCCATCAATCGTGTGTTCACTTCTGTGCAATTTCACGTGTCATGATCAACATAAACACCGAAAGGAAGCATAGAAACGCATCCACGTGGAGAGCTTTATTAGCCAATACACAAAAAACGTACAACAGCCGAATAGTTAAACAGCAAGGTGAAGAACATTTGGTAGAAGCGTAGTGCATAGGCAATCACACTTTTAGGGTCGCAGATATAGCAATTCACCGAGTAATTTCAATAGCCTCCTAATTACTTAGCATTCGCGAGAGAAGTTGGCACAGGAAAGGCAACTCAGTGTGGCAGAATAGCAGCAACACGATTCAGCACACGGTAGGATCTTTATTTGTCAATGAAAGACACTGCGCGACACAGCAACCCAACGTGCTCGTCATCCGCATTTACAATCTAGGGGAGCGAGGGGCGGTTAAAAAACAGGAACAACAAATAAAGGGATATAAAGTTCGCATGATCAGGGTGAATGCAGAAGAGAGAGAGCCAAGGGAGAGGAACTATCGGTCCTTGAGAAACTGCCTTCGCAGTTTCTGCATCATTGTGCCCGTCTGTCTGCTCGCACTTGAAGAGTCGATTCGACCACCGGAGGACGTGGAAGCAGTGGTTGGGTAGGTGGCAGGCTGGGGCGGTGTGGGATAGCTCATATTGCGCGGTCTAAAGACCATCTTCACTTCGCTAGGCCTGGAAGACGAAAAACTTCCGCCGTGTCGGTGACAGGAGCGAGACGTTCCATGTCCATCGATTAGCCGCATTGCTCGTCGCTGAATCTCGGCTGGTGTGATCGCATCCGTCATAAGGGTTGTCCGGCGAGCTGCAAGTCCATCAGAGTAAGGAGGATAGGAACCCGCAAAGACTCACGTTTTGCTGTCATAATAGGTGGGCGAATAAAAAGCAACAAGATCGTGAAATCCATTCTTATAGTCATCAAAATGAGGCGACCAGGTGGTGTGAAGCCCGATGACATTTATTTATTGCCGGCTGAGTGCTAATCATTAATTCACACCACACAAATCACCTTATTAAATGGGCAAATGTCTTTACCTTCCATGAATGAAGTTCTGGTGGGAAATTAAGCCAGTACCTCAGATACCTGTCACGCCTTGTCAAATGCGACAAGTCAAGTTGACCCCTCCAAAACTAACTCCAACAGCCAATCTAGCAATAGTGTCCCCGATGTAAGCAGCACATTAGATTGTAAATACGCTTTTGCACATCTTTCGTCACAGGGCTTGAAACTAGCTACGATGAGAGCCGACGATCAAAAGGTTACTAGGCGATGGGTGAATACATAAAAATGGCGTGTGGATGATCCAGATACCCCCTGTCCTAAAGCTCTATTAAAAGACGCGCCTGTGGTGGTGGCGGTACTGCGTAGTACTAAATGGCAAACGTGTTCCATCACACACTGCTCACATCTCTTCCACGAATGCGTCCAAACACCAGACACCAATGGACAAGATGACAGGCAACAACCAATGCGCGTTCACACGGAGTAATGCAAGTGAATGAGCCATCTACACACATCTAGAGTAGAACCTTCTGGGCACAACAACCACAGGGTCGTGGCACACGCCGGTTGTTTGGTCAACCGGTTGCCCGGCTGTAAATCCGCCAGTGACGACCCACCATAAAGCAGTGAATTTTGTAAACGTTCGATCAGCAAGAGGAATGCCTGTCTGAGCCTGCACTCTTGGTTGGCTTAATAGGCGGTGAACACGAAACAGCCGCAAATATACACACAAGATTTCGAGGGATTAGCGCTCCTTGAGTAGCAGGACGAATTGCTGCTTTCGACAGAATACAGACGGTTTATGCGTTTTGGTAAGGCAGTCTTCTAAATAGCAGCATTTTTTGCACCAAAAGAGGAATGAATCACGTTGTTCCGGATCAGCGCTTTGGCAGCGGTGTCGAAATGAAGCAGTCTGGGTCCGAATTATTCAATCCTGGTGGCAAATCCTTCCGCGTCAAAGCACTCTGAGCACTAGTTAAACGCTTACATTTGTGATATGAATGTGCCAAGAGTAATTTCTTTCCTGCATTTTTACCAACACGAAAGAACTGATTGTTTCTGACCAACTATCACAAACAGTATAAAATAATAGTTTGGGGTAGGTACTCACTTTCCCTTTCAGCTCGCTGCCTAGAGGAGGAGCATTTGATGAAATGTTTGAGTCGCTGAGAGGTTTCTGCCTCCAGACGTGCGTACATCTTGGCCCACGTTTCTTTCCGTCTGGGACCATCAAGGTTGCGGGCCTCCGGGAAGCAACGATAGACGTGTTTTTTCCACAGGTCATCCGTCAGACCGCGAAATTTCTGCAGCAGGCAAGGGAACAAGTAATGATCATGCTCATGTGGCTAAGTGAATCAGAAATGAATAGACAAAGGATGCTTGAATAACATGTACCTGTTTCTGTACCAGAGTGATATTCACGCGTTCCTTCTCAGTGTTCCAACAGATTGCGAACCACATTAGTGGCATAAACCAAGCGTTGAATGGGCATGAGGCAGTAAATCTAGCCCTTTGGTGTGTAGTATTAAACGGTTTTCACAGAAATGGTAATTTGCACACAGAGACGTATTATGGAGCGTGGATGAGTCTCAAGTAACGCAAATCAGATGAATTCGTCCAACATAATTTCCAAAGGTGAAACAAATTAATTAATCAAAATTCAGGGGTCATACCGATAACGCTGAAAGTGAATGCAGCCTCAGTAACTTAGGAGTGATAGGAGCAGAAAAATGACCAAGAAAAGCAGGGCGATTTCAGACACCCTGTTGGTGACTTGAGATCATACTTGAATCCAAAATTGCTATTGAAAATTAGCTTACAACCACACCTACGTACTGCCGAATTCAGGTAGCATAACTGAGCGGATTCCATTATCACAAGCCTACATTGATGGCAAAAAAGTAGCAAAACTGCACTACCTAAAGTTACGAGCATAAGGCTAGGGGATTTTGATTAAAGTCCCTCAAACTGGTCCAGACTAATGCCAACAAGAGCACCACTAATTTAAGTATCTTAGATTAAATAGTACCGGTGCTTCTTGAACGCGTAATTCTGCCATGGAAGAGGTACCTAAATTGACCTGGTTAAAGTAATTCATAGCCTATGGGCAAAGCATTATTCTATTTTTAAGTCACATAAGCTAAAAGGGACCAACGGAAAAATGCACTGTCTTAAATCAAATCATTCCAAATAAAACCTCTTTAACAGGTTCTAGCAAAGTATTGACGACATAAGTGGCATTTAAAAGTGGGCTTTGACTCACGGGATTATGCTTTTCAATCCGGAGGAGATCTTCAGGCGAGGCATCTTGCAAGGCGCGTGAGAAGAGTTCGTATGGCACCTCACCTACATTATCTACAAGTGAAATGTTCTTTGCCAGCACTGACAGACACGCATCCACCAGAGTTGGTGGTTCAGTCAGACTACAGTTTCCGCTGGAGGTAGAACCCTGTGAATTGCCGTTCTCTGCACTCCTTCTCACTCGCGGCGCCCAAAGGACTTTCTTCGAGCGAAATTTGAGATCACCGTCGTCTGCGGGGTCATCGGAGGACGTTGTGTCTGTAGCGGGCAAGGAAAAGGGCAAATGATAAGAGCTTTGCAGTAAATCGAAAGAAATAATACTAATCGCTCCTTGGTAGCAATTAGATGCGCACTTGCAGGGCATCGGATTCACGTGAATTCGATGCGACCAATCGCTAAGCCACTGATACGAGGAGCTTATGATCACCTCGGTGGGAGAATGTGAACTAAAATAGAACTTTACCATATGTAAAAAATTTTAAAGTGGCTGTACATGTGAAATGAATTATCAGGCGCGCTAGCAAAAGTTATTAACAGTTTCAGCTGGGCTACATCAGTGCAAACAGATCCACGAAGTACCGAGGGCGAGGAGATTAGCAGCAGAAACTCCCAAGACTCATCTGATATCTGACTATTATTCAATGTTCTGAAACCAAAAACCGGTAACATGAACGAAAAAACAGTTGCAGTAAATAATGCAAAAGTGTGTGGCATTCCAACACCTAACCATCCATTCACAAGATCTTTTAGTAACCTTAAGGCTAGGACCCAAAGGAAATACATACATCGAGTCAGGAGAAGAGATTCTTTGCAAGTTTAAAACATCAAACTTTTAAAACCTTACTCAGCCTATCAGGGCGTCTTGAAACGGGAACCTGTTCCTGTATATGAGGACGATCGAATGGAGCTGAGAGGGAAGAAAGAATCTCTTGTGTAAACGACCGACTGGGATATCGTAAATCAGTGGAGTCCTTTTCAAGGGCCACCTTTGATCGTTTCTTCACCTTCTTTTTGATTGGAGCGGTCATACTCATGGCTTGTTCAAATGAAAGACCAGAGGAAGCGTCAAGGGACTGAGAAATAGGCTCAGGAGAGGGGGGACGCTTGCGCGATTTCGATTGTCGCATTAAAGGAGGTTGAGACTCTAGTTCGTTTGTCGATGTGGGTGGTTCCTGCTTCTCCCTCATCAAGTCTGAGATTTGGATGTTTTCACGCTTCATGTGCTCATCGAGCAAAGCCTTCCACTTGATCACGAGACTGCGGGCCCTCTGGCCCAGTTCACCGGGCTCGGACTTCAGACGGCGAACAGCTCGCCCGACACCAGACTTTGACAGCTCGCTTAGAGTTAATGTGACTTCATCCAGAGTACGGAGAACTTTGAGTTTCTATGAGAACCGACAGGTAAAAAGCAACATCAAATCGTGTACAAAACTTGACAAGTCATGACGAAGAAAAGCTGGGCTGCAACATTTCGCTAGCTGGCCGATGACTGCAATACAACAATTCCAGAGAACCACCTATTGCGAAAATTTCTTTCTGAAGGCACAACAATAAAGCGTATAGAACTTAGGCGAAAAAGTGACTCAACCGGGGAAGATGACATATCTCAAGCCTTTTATCCCAAAACAAAGCATGTCTCATCAGAAATTTGACGAACTTTACAGTAAACCAGTAAAAGAAACTACTGGAACACAAAATAGACATCTACCGCTTCATTATCTACAGAGGGGTCACCAAGTGTTCCCGTGAACCTTGAAAGAGCCTCTTCGATATCTGCCGCCATGTATCAGAAAAGGCGAACACGATCTGCCACCAGCTGACCACTCCAGCGGCAGTTTAAGCTGGTACCTAAGTATACATAAACAAGCGGTAACATTGATAGATCTATCAGAAAAGGAGAGTGATAAGGCTAGCCAATTAATAGTTTTATTACAAAAAATGGTGGCATAAGCTAACATGTTTGCCTTGTATTTCCACGCCTTCCTGATTTTCTGGCGTTAATTTTTGAGATCAGATACAAATGAAAACTGCAATCTTACTTCCAACGAAAGTAAAAGTTTATGCTTTTAGTTGTACCACCTTCATGTGTTGGTAGGCTGAATTTTTACACCCATTGTAACAAGAGCAGCTAATTAAAATTGTAATTGCCCAATTTTGGTTAATGTCGTTCAACTAGACCTAATTGTTCTAGGGCAAAAAGGCACATCAAAATCAATTCTTTACCAGCATCGTGGAAAGCGTTAACCCATTCCCTAACTTGCGAACGGTCACATTTTGTAAAGCTAGCTTTCCTAGGTGCATAACTTGCAGCTCCAAAAAAAATATAGAAGGCATGACAGTTGCGCAGCATGTCGCACTTTGTCAAATGAAGACGGCTTGAGATTACTGGCATAGCAAAAAACAAATGGAGAATATAAAAGGTTTGGTAAAAGCCTTACAAATAGATCGTTTCAGACATCATATGTTATTTAGTAATAAGGGAGAGCACCCACGCGCCAAATCGTGTCATATGTGAAGTGTACATAAATCAGGATGAATACTTAATTGTTAAATCATTTATTTTTCTTAGAAACTTTACTAGATTTGAAGTTTGGCTCTGCATTAATAAAGAAATCAAGAGAAAAGTAATTTCGCTATCCGTTACGCATGTCAATAGCTAGCGAATGAAAGACCATATTATAAGTGGAATGTCGATTGGAGTATGAGAGTTGTCAAAGTCATGTGAAGGGAGGGTTTCATCTCTAATGACATTGTCGGTGTCTCCATACAAGCATAGATAAGAAACCACTTGACAAAAATTATTAGACTTATTCCCGGCTTATGTAAGTATAGTAATTATGTTTGTATTACTGCATTTTATAGATGAAGGTAGCGACGTGTTTTAAATGTTGTTGCTGAGGTGCAAATTTGTTTTGTGAGTCCGGCGGAAGTCTCCAATTACCACCTTTATAAATTGTTACGCCAAATATTGCGCGATGTTGGAAAGACAATAAGACTGTCTAAAAGTAAACAAAATTATAGCTCTTTGATTGATTGTCAAAAGAAAGAAACATTTGCTGCAATACTTTGTTTTACTGCATGTTTCGCTTTTGGGTGTAATAAGTGCAATATCATCCATGTTTGTTAAACCTTCCTACAAACCATTTCAGTAACAGAAATTTTTATCATTAAACATATCTTCAGCTTTGTTATTATGTCTTTTTTGCCCTCATGGTAGTCTTTAGCCGCCACGTGTGCCGTTTCTTAGATTTGGGCGCCTACCAGTAGAAAACGAGACCGAATTATTTTATAGAAAGCAAACAAATAGGAAAATACGGCTGCTTGTGTACTTATTATGATTATCGAGAGGTGAATCTCTATTGAATGGATGTCATATATTTCTGAGTGCAATAAGTAATCACTAAAATTGTTTTATTCAAGATATTAGACTAATAAATATTACAACTAGCAATTAAAAATGCTTTTTATAATAATTATAGTAAATTTTTGGATTGTTATTTATTATGTGCTAAGCCCCTTCAAATGGTTCAGCGAATGGATAAGAATGCTATTCCTCCTTGACCTTAACTCTGTGTTGTGATTGGTCACTTCGTGGGGGCCTTTGCGGTTATGCGCTCTCATGTGCTTTAAGTATTGTTTTCGTTTTGCTTTGCAGTGATTGAGTCGATTTGGTAGGGAACGGGTCACATCAGCGTTAAGATGTGTCGCTTTGGATAGACTCAATATCCGCTTAAGTTTCGCAGCTATCCTCTGGACTAACATTGGTTTTGATGGTGGCAGATTTTTGCAGTGTGTTTCAAGCACGCGCGTATCCTTTAACCCGTAGTTTGTACTTCAGCGATGTAGCAGCTAACGAACTTGTGTTCTCTTTTAAACTTGGATAAGGTCTCTGAATCGAAGTCGTCTCATGTTTCTTTTGGTATTCTTGGTATTACTTACGTCGGTTATGTGTTTGGTTTGTACTAAAATCCTTATAAGTAATGAAGTAATGGGTATTTCTGATTTCCAGGGTGTATCAAGTTTTATTTGTTTCATAGACATGGATTTCATAAGTTTTATTCCGTACCACATCCTCACAGTTGGTACTTGCGGGCTCTTCCTCTGCGCTTTGTGTTACTTTCTCTACCAAATTTTGAACTTGTACTTTAACCGCAAAATCGTGGTGGAGTGTTGGTTCTGCCGGTCACCCTCTACCGTCAGGGCGCCCGATCGTAATGCCTTCTATTGCGTCTCCTGTAAACAGTACAATGGTTTCACAGAGTCAGGTGACTACAACCGTCCTCTCCCCGCCCAATATGATGCCAGTCTAAATCCGCGCAGCTTCGCATTACCTTGTAACTCGAATGCCAATAACTCAAAATCAAACATCTTATGCGGTTTGTGTGCTCAACGACAGGCCTATAAGATTGATCAGTTGGCGCGTTTTGAGCCATCGAATGAGACAGATTGGGACCGAGAACTGAATCAATTTAAAAAAGAACTTGAGGGCCGATGTGGGCTTTGCCCTTCGTGCACGATTAAGGTTCACAGGAGAATTAACCAGGTACAATTTGACTTTACATAAATGTCCTGTAAGCATCGATTTTAGTTTGAATTTATTGTTTTGAACTGCTGAAATGTCTTGCAAACTTTCGAGTAAGCTCTTTCAAGACTTGTTTTTTCAGGTACTGCTGATGCATGTATTCCTGTCCTTTTTTTTGTCTCACCACTAGTCACTGAAAGCCCCTTGATAGCAAGCTGCTTTATTCCAATGCGTGTGTCACGTACTTAATACCTGCCCTCTTTTTAGATTGATGCAAAGATCCTACCGAGGGTTTTGTCATGGTGGCGTAACAGAGACCACAGGGATCCCATCGTCGATCTCTTGCCTTATGAGCGTCTTCAGGGTTCTTCAATTATCCCAACTTTGCTGTACATTATTCTATCCGTCGTCCGAATTACCACAACACTAGTCTGGTTGACTTTCGGAATACCACCTCTTCTTGAATTTCTCCAATACCACGTCTGCCATTCACATTCCAGCTCTTCTATTAAACACCTTTTCAGAAATGTTGCCTCCCATTTAGCTCAACACTATTGTGGGTACGTCGCTGGCTGGAGGTCTGCCTTAACACTCCATCCCAATCACACTTTGTGGGGATATTCTTTGTGCGCATTCGGACATCTTGTCCTTTTACTGCAAACACTCCACTCTTCAGCCAGCTCCATCTTCGCTCTCCTTGACTTCATATTTATGGTCCTCGCCGCCGACTTATGCATCACATGTCAGGGTTCTGACTTGATCCCAGCTCTTCTCCTCGCAGCCCTCTTTGTAGTTGCTGGCATTGGCGTTTTCTTCTACAATTGGCTCTCTTACAGTAAAGGAGGCGACAGAGAGCAGAATAGGAAGCTAAACGCCCGGCCGTCTCCCGCCTCATCTCCCAGCAAGCCATTCTCCTACGATGCTGCATCAGTGGTCTCCTCTCGGCCCTCCAAGTCTAACGCGTCGTGGGCCCACTCACTCTCACTGGATAGACTCTCGCTGCACACGCCGTCTTCCCCCACAGCCTACCCGGCCATCTTTTCGCCTCCCACCCTAGCCTGCTCGCCGCTGCGCTCGCACATCTACACTTCAGACTCGGCGCCCGGCTATACCCACCTCAGACGGGGAGGCGGTGACGGCAATGATATAGATGGGGCGATGAGCCACTTTACTAGTGTGAGTCAGTGCTCAGCGGGTTGGGGGAGGCAGTCGAAGCGACAACATAGAAAGCGACGCCAGCAGCAGCCGGTGGGTCTGCTGCGGTGGGTTGTGCACTTTCTCTTCGGTCGCCTTGAGAAGTGGAAAGATGTGAAAGCAGAACTGGTGTGCCTTTTAAATGCTGTTCTCGTGGTTATTCTCTTAATCCTTATTTGCCACCTGTTCTACTCTATTGTGCCTCCTCTGTGGAGTATGAGGTTGTAAGTTTCATATCCGAAAAATTCAAGCTGTTTTAAATTATTAAAAACTAATCTTTGGACAGCTGTTTTTAGTGTTTCATCGTGTTGAGGTTACTCGTAATTACCATGACGAACTTCACTTTTTAGTACGACCTGGATGAGCAGAAATTTTGTTAAACTTCCTGTGTGACTAGCGGTCCACAGTCCACTTACTCCGCTATGTCCACTACTAGTGCTACCTTCCTTTCACCAGTGTTCTCGGTTTGAGGAAGTAATGCGAGGAAAAAAGGGTAAAACAGCTAAAGTATTGCACTGAGGACACTCACGAGCAAACCCAATTCAAAGAGCTCATCGAACTGGGTTCTATATTTGATTGAAAAGCGTCAACGTTGCAAAAGTAGGGCATCTACTGGTGATAGGCGAATCCTGGACGGTTTTTAGTAGAAGGATTAAATGGAGTGTGTAGCCTATGGCATCATCTCAATTTGGTAGCGTCTGAGGTAATACCACTAAAAAGCAGTCCACGACAACTGTGAAGATGACAGATTTGCCTCCTCCATGTCCATATCGGCTGTATGAAATCCAAAGAAGGGGTATGGAATACTAGCCTCTTTGGACCACTTTCTACGCAAAACGTTGTTCACCTGGAGTCTCTAGACCTTTCTGAGGTTGGAAGGTCCAATAGTCCGGTGAGGAACGTATATGTGCTAAGCATACTGGCCGATGGAGTGATCCGGGGAACATAATTCGGCGGAGGCACAGTAGTAGGGCGGTTAAGTGTGAAACAGTTGCAAAACTTGTGAGTTCGATTCACGTCACAGCATTCCTCACAAATAAAGTGGAACTTCGCATATCATAGAATTGGTTAGTTGCATCGGCGCAGAGAATTGAATAAGTAGCCTTCTCAGTTAGTAGGTGATTTCTGGAACACCTATTACGTTGTAACGGTGAATGCGGTTGACCAATTGATGTAACGAGGACGAAGTCCGAAGGCAAGAATATCCTGATGATTGGTTACCCTGGCACATTGTGTTGAAATGCCCTAGTGTTTTAAACAGTAGCGGTTACGCTTCTACTTTGCGAAATGATTGTTGGGGCACAAGCGTTGTTTACAGCTCTTCTGCGCATTTGAAGCATAGTTTTGTGATGTTCGTTTCCTTACTGCAGCTTTAACAAATGGTTAGGGCACTATGGCACCAGCCGTTTCTATACCCTATCCCTTTGCCGCAAAAACGTAATTTCCATAATTGCGAAATTAGAGCTAGTTCATAAAGTGATTGAAGTGGATGAGAACGTCACTGGAACTTTTTTTAACTAGTGCTGATTATGACACCTGTTACAATTGCTGGGCTGTACGCATCATTTCAATTCAGTTTAACCTCATGCTCTGAAAGCAGAAGGGCCTTTGTAACCAATTGGCACAGAAAGTTGCACCACTACCTCAATGCATCAAGCTTGCGTTTGCGAGTATTATTCTTTGTTTCACCAAACCTTCCGATCACCTCGTGGGGCATACGGTTGCGTGCAAATTTCCGATTACCACCGCGTTCGTAGCTCAAGAACAAAATACTCTATTACATTAACTAATCTCAGGTCTTTTTCATGCCTAAAACCTTAAGGACTTGGGATAAATATAAGTAGTTTGTGTTTTGGCAATTAAAGCAGAACTATGAGTCACCTATTTTATGTTCCTTACTGATAAAATGGATGATCCGTGACCTTGTAAGCGAATGTATTTACATTTCAGCCAATGGAGGCTTGAGTCTATTGTAAATTCTGTGTACCGCAACGTTATACATCTAATATGAGCTAGTTTGGATGTTTTCATACAAAACTTTCGTCTATGCTACGATCTGTCGGTCCTTGCCAATAATATTTGTAAAACTCAACGCGCTAATTTTCTGTTAGCATTTCTCTCGATTTATCCTGTGCTTCAATTACTAGCGATGACATGTAATCCATCTTTTAACATACTGTGGCGTAATTTTGCGCATATTTCTCACGGAAGTATGGGCACTCTGGTTTCTCCACCATTATTTTACTGTCGCTACATTCCCAATTCGGTCATTGCTATGGTTTTTTGTCACTGAAACGTATCTTCCCTATCATATCTGTATTCTTACTCGATACTGTCACTTCATTTTCAATTCGTCATTCATACACCCGATGTACATTAATTTGATGTTCTAAGGAATGATTCGATTGCCTTCTTTACCAAAATCACTTTTGAGTCAGACAATTTTTTATTTTGTAGTGATACTCTACTGTGGAATGTTTGATAAAACAGTTGTTCTTCAAATTGACCTGCTAAAAAATGAAAACCGGAACGAATTCTCTTACATTGATCTCGTACGATCTGAGCTGGTACGCTTAATTTCAGTCAGCATGGTTTTGTCACTTCACTTTATCACTACGCATAATCAATCTCATGTTTTTTTGAAATCGATCTTTAATTCATAAGTTTATTCGGTACTTTAATTTATGTTTTTATTGGTGGATAGCTTCATTAAAGTAGTGGTTTATGTTAGGGACCCCTTACTTTACCAGTTCATTTGAGTGTCCACCATATCTATATAGCAGCGTTGTCAGTTAATTTTCCCCTCTATTTAGGGAATCAACATTGACATGAATGTGTCAACAGGAAATGAGGACACTCGCATGGTAGAGTTAGCTAAGTCTTTTGAAAGGAAATACGTACGTCTTCGTTCTATTTTTATTCACACTTAGCTGTAGGGTAATATGGTAACAGTGACAAATAAGGGCAAACGACGCCGCCTTCGAGTAGACGATTTCATTGACCTTGGAGAGGGTTACGATTCTCAGGACTCCTTCATCGATGACTCCGAGGCAGTGGAATTGATCGTTGCTCCTACTCTCAGAACCCGACACGGTGGATTTTTTGTCAATGAGGGCTTTCTTGAGAGCATCGAGGACAGGTCAATGGACATTGAACCGCCACCTTCGGCACCCAAACAACCGAAAATTGATCTCTCTCCCCCATCACCCAAGCGGCCCAAACTTAAAAAGGACAAGTCGAAGTAAGTGCAGGATCTCTTCACCCTAGTTCTCAACCCTCCATTAGGCAGTTGTTGGAGAGAGCTGTGAAGCAGCTTGCCGCACCAGCTGCAGCTACTGTGTCTACGAGCAGCAAGACTACTAAAAATGGACTCAACTCTCTTGACGCCGTATTCGATTCTGTGCTCTCTGCCTCTACGCAAAATGAGGTGAAGAAATCGTCTTTGACGCCTCCTTCCAATAACAAGGCGACATCGAACAATAAGACCATCACATCGAAACCTCCTACACCTACGAAACAGCAGCATCAGCAGAACCCCCCTCCCCTGCCACCTCTGTCGGAGGATTTGCGATCTGAGGTGCAGAAGATTTTGGCCGTAAGTCTGCCCTACTTAGGTCATTTCCTGGTGAATTTGCAGTTCTGAACGCCGTTTTTTTTGTTTAGTTCAAATCGAATTCTGCTCAAGTTTTATCGAAGTCGCCCCTTCCGCCCCAATTCGACAATGAATTGTTGAGGTTAGTGACCGTCCCGAGTTTTTCCCTGGCACAGATTTTTTAATTATCATATCGCCACCTTTTTAACTTAGATTTGACGAATTGATGGTTAAGAAGAACTTGTCGAAGATGACCAAGTCGGCAGTGTATGCGCATATTGCTAATCAGTTATGCATGAAAAGCAAGACGCTAGTTGGGCGGTTGCGAAAACTGAAGGAACTTAAGGACGACTCCATGCTGGAGCCTATGCTCATTGCTCTCAAGGATGGTGAGTCTTTAACCTCTGAATGTCTCATAGTATATTATCTAAAGCCTTACCAATGTAAAATGTAGTTTACTCGTCAATATGGAGTCCTTTGGTCTTGGCAATTCACACCTGCCTTTTAGCCGTGTCGAAGATTATGCCAGACATCCTTTCTGCCTACAACCGTGATTTAGCTAACTACCAGGAGCGTCTAAGTACGTGGGAAAATGAGTAAGTTACCTTCTCCGATTCAGCTTTATTGGGCGCAAAATCCTTCTTTTGCTAGCTGCGATTTTAATAGCTCTTTCGGGGCTTTTTAAGCTTGTGTTTTTTGTTGCCTATTTAGTATATTTCGGACGGTTTTCATTGACTTGTTTAAATTATTTTTGTTGAAGGGCATGCCTTTATTGATTGGATTCTACGGTGGTTTTCATTAAACTATCTCCAGTTATTATTAATCTTTTGAAGATATTAGAGGGTGTTGACGAATGCGTTTGGGCTAGTCTCTCACCGACTGCACTTACCAAATTGACATCGGACTTAATGAAACGGTAGCTTATTAATTTAGCCATCGCATTTTCGGAACTCTGGTAACCCGATCTCCGAGTGGAACGATTTAGCTCCACGCTCAGCTAATGTATTGTCACAATTGAGTTGCCTCTAAATGTGCCATTATGCCCTACTAGACCACACAAATGCTGATATATGACCATGAGCGTTGATGTGAATAGAGCTTTACGCCACTGTTGTGAAGGCCGATTTGAGGCGATTGAAAAGGCCAGTGTGATCTCAGGTAACATTCTACCACGTAGCGTTTGGTTGTGAATGTCCATTCATCCCATGGATCGTATTTTATCTGGGTCTGGTTAATCAAAAGTCTGGCATCGCTAACGGTTTCGAGGGCTTCGGTTTTTTACCATTTTGTTTTTTCCACACCGATGCTAGGAGGCTAACAAACCCCGAGGCAAAGCGTCCTGGTGCCCCGAAGAAAATATTTCGGTGGAACTCTGATTGTCGGTATGTCAGATCGACAATTTAGTATAAGTAATACCCTTCACTACCAAGGCCTTAGTCCATATTTTGCTCTACGCGGCGTGAATGTAAGTTATTCTACGCTTCTGGAAATTGTTGATCGGGTTATCTGCTCTTTGTGCACGGCGAGTTAGGACGCGAGCTTGTTACAAGTACCTACTGAGGGCGAAATGGTTACTTTCTGTGTGATGAAGAATCGTTCTTGTTATAATTCATTATTAATTAGTGTCTTGTATTTTAAAGCCATTAAATGATGTTTTAGAACAAATTTTTATTTATGTTTAAGCTTCGTTCTTTTACTTATTTTTTTCTGGAATGAATATTTGACATTTTGTCCTTGACTCATCAACTTTGTTTTTTGAGGAGCTTTAGCCAAGTGAGCAGCTGATTCAGTGTTGCTTCATTGCACCTTAAAGTACTTCATTCTCGATTCCATTAAGGCGTTATTGTTTTGCAAATCTAAGATACGAACCCGCTTGGTGAAAGAACTCTTCCCAACCTTTTCGTTTGCCCATTAGTCTGGCCAATGATGCCGCGGTATTTATTTTTGCTTGCAGATCTCTGTTAGAACGAATTGTTGCTTTTCGCATGGAAGCGACCTTCAGTGCGACGGGTAAGTGCCATGATGAAGATCAAATGAAGCGTTTCTTACACACTCTCATCCCCCTCTGGCCTGACAATTGGATCTCCGTCGCGTACGTTTGACTTTAAATGCATAAAAATTGTGTGTGGTTTTGTCATTTAAATTGGTGTCACTTACTCGTCTGTTCTTTTTTGTAGAGCCCTATGGCGAGCAGGTTCGTCCACTTATCAAGGCATGTTGAACAAACTGTAAGTCCTACGTCTGTCAGATAAGCAATGAGGTAACCCTTTGACGGCTCATACTCACTGCCATTTCCTTCGCAGAATGCCTGGTGCTGTGCCGGCGGTCACGTCCTCTGCTCCCAATCCCTCAAGGGCGGTGGCACCTGTCGTCAGTAAACCCATTGGTGCCGTCAGTACCTTTGCATTTCCGAACAGGACAACAGTGGCAACTGCTCCACCGTCCTCAGGAAACAGGTCTCCAGCCACCTCGAAATCATCAACTTCCGTCGCTGCTGCAACCGCTCTCCGTACCACGCAATCTTCTCTCACTCCAATGATCGCCACCTCGACCTCCACTGCTGCGCGTTACGCCCCTCCCTCTAATCCGCAGCAAATGTTTACTCCCCTTGTCAGTAGTTCTGCCGCCGGTGCTGGCGGTAAAGAGGCAGGTGTATATATGTTACAGTTCGCCACATCCTCACCTCCTGTCTCTGCTGCTACCACAACCAAGAAGGATGCCCCTAAGGCTGCTGTGGTCGCACCTCTGATCGACTTGACCGAGGTCCACCAGGACTCTCCACCCCAACCACATTCCCTATCTTCCACTGTTGTCACTCCCTCCGTCTCCTCTTCCAATCTCAGTCCTCCCAGTATCGCTGCCAAGGCTGTATCCCCAATGGTGACATCCCGACGAGTTGCTTGCGCGTCGCAGAACCTAACATCGGTCGTTCCCACCGCTCCTCCTGCTGTCCGTGCATCCGTTCCTTCCGTCACTGTCTCCATGGGTCAGATTCTCAGTCGCGCTCCTATTAATGTCTCTCAACAGCAGCAGCAGCAACAGGTAATTTCGACCTTCACCGCACTTCCGGAGAAAATTTAGTGTATTTTGCCTCATTGGCGTTTTGGTAACCTGGCAGACGAACTCACTTGAGTTTTAATTCTTGCTGAACCCTCGTTGTGAAAAATTAGCGCAAAGTGCTCGGAATCTAGGCTATCTATCAACCAATCTTGCGTGTAACAATCTGTATACCTTGCATTACTACAAACTAAATTTTGATAAAATGTCTACGCTTCCCCAACTTGTCGGCCTTTGAAATGTTTGTTTATCCATTAAGGCCAGTATAACTCTTCAGGCGGTGTCAAACATCATATCAGCCTTTCAACAGCAGAGTCTTCAGAAGCAGCGTCTTGCTGTCCACGAGAATGTGCGCTACACAACTGCAGCTGCTCCCATCCTCATGAACCGTCACCACCAACCGCAGCACTCAGCAGCGCAGGCAACTGCGAGAGTGGTGTCGGGAGCGCCGGCACAGGCCTGGAACGTTGCCGTTTCTTCGGTCTCCTACGTCTCCTCCACCTCAACTCCTTCCTCGGTCTACTCTGCTCCGATGATTCAGAATTCAATGGTGTCTCGACCACCACCACCACCACAGCAAATTCGGCAGCAACAAATGCGCGCGGCTTTCACTGGCTACAACAAACTCACCGAGCCCTACCTCAGTTGGTCACGCCAGTACGACCTCGCCCAAGGTTATGTTCTGTTGCTTTCTGCCTCTTTTGTAGTCTGTACTGTTTACTTAAAATCTCTTCTATTAGGTCTTAAGGCCACCAGCTAGTTTTTTACACCATTCATTCAAGGGAACTTTTTATTAAGACAGATAAGTGAACCTATGGGGTGTGCAGTTTTGCCATCGTAGCATCAATGACTTCTACCGATGGGCTAGTTAACTGACTCATCTTTCTAGAACCCGGTGGAGGATTGAGCCATGATCAAAAATTCCCCGCTGGAAAAGTTGGTAGCGATGAGGCATCCCCACAACATTGTGAAGTCAGCAGCGTTTCCACTGGGCATTTCTGGCTTAATTTGAGCGAAGTACAAGCAGCACCTTAGAAGCGCTTTATTTATTGATAAATTTTAATATCCTTTGAATATCCACTATCAAGATCCAGGCCTCTTCTACATATTCCTTTGAAAGGTCAGCTAGCTGTCACTATTGCTATCCACTATGGTCAACTTGACTGACTTATGCCATCTTATCTACTTGTAGGTCAGTCCAATGACGTAAATCGAACCGCTGACAGGACCGGTAAATAAGCAGAAAAGGTAAGCTCATTTGTGATATTTAACACCGCCCTCCAACGAGAACCTTTTGGAGTGTTGTCTACTAGTTAATCGTGCATTCAATTAATTGAGTCCGTTCCCTCCCCCAATTGTTTCCATTTCATGTCCCTTTCATCCAAAAACCATCCCGAGAACAGCAAGTCGGTCCACACTACACTTTCACATGTTGTTGCTTTTTAGATCCGTGCACCCATGAAATGACAGAAGCATTTATGGAATCGACCTCGTAGTGTGTGGCCAAAGCAATTCGGTGATTATCATTCGACGCGTGTACAATTCAGCGTGTAATTGTCATTATTCTCTCCCCTCTGTCCCCGTAATGTGTACCGATTGATGTCTTTTTTATGGTAAAACCACCTCCTGGAAAGGCTTTCCTTCCAGGAAAACTTGACGCATTCGCCGGTGGGTTGTTGGAAGAATTTTGATTGTCACGGCTCAAATATGTTCCATTGCAAGTTATGCTGCTCAAAAGAGTGTCCTCCTACGGTATTTTTTTTCTGGCCTATCATGCGTGAAATCATTCACCGGTGTGAACTTCATTGCTTATTAAGTACCAGTTTTCATCGTTGGTCGACGCGTCCACTCGCACCGAGTGTAGCCGAAGGATGCTGACAAGACGCTTCGCTCATTAAAACATGTATAGTACGTGGCACTTTATTTAATTCGACAGCCAGAAGGACATTCGGAATCTTGAGAGAGCGTTTACTCACAAGGATCCGCCCTGCAACTCACGTAATCGCAAGTATCTCCTTTGCTGAATGTACAAACGTGCATGCAGAGTATTTAATACAAGATGAACTGGACGATGGAACGCATTTGAGCACTACTGAATAATGGTGGAGGAGGGAAGCAAGGCGGGACTAGAGGATGACTTGCGGCTCGTGGATTGACGCGGAGACGAGGTTGTGGGGAAGAACCAAAACACCGTTTAGGAGGACTTCGTCATTCACGTGTACGTTTTCGCCCAGAACCGTCCCTTTTTCCAAACGAGTCTAGGCAAGGACAAAGTGGGTTTTTGTTTGCAAAAGGGGAACTGCTTATCTTCTAGGGTCTGCCTCGAAGGTAAGTCGATTGCCACAATCCAGGTGCTGCATTGTTCCAATAATGTCTAGCCTTGCGCTACCAAACCAACCGAGTCTGGTGCTTCCATCTATGGAGCAGCACCTCCACATTCAACCAATCTTTTGAAAACGCGACTGAGCATAGGAGGATTTTCTATTGAGGCACACTGCCTGACTTACTATAAGCTTTATTTACTCCACACAGTGACCTTCAGAATGCCGCAAATCTCCCCCCAATGCATTGCAAGGTGTCGACCAAGTAATCTACGTAGAAAATTCAGACTATCGTAGCACGCCCTTGCCTCTGCCTCATGTTTGTGGGATGTCAAACACGAAAATTAAACCCATTCAAACTATCACAGTGAAGAGGGGATGAGGGCCTTTAATTTGGGGGAGTGGATTTCGGCTACATTGTTGTACTAGACTCACGCAGTGTGCTATAAAGTTGAGGAGACTTTGTTGAAACGTATCAAAATCCGGTTCGCCACTGAGGGTTCGGCTCTACACCAACTGCCACGTTTTGTTGAAATCAGAGCAGTCAAAACTTTCAATTGGAAGATCTTTGTTGAATGATGCGTTAATGCGAGGCCTATCATAACTGAGCATCATCCACATGGTGTGAAAAGTCCCCTTCACTCGTGGGTCTGGGTCACAGTTTCAAAGGAGCGTGAATTATGCCTTTAACGCCAGTACTAGCTCTAACACTTCATTAAAATATCCCTCACTTTCACGTGTATTATGTGACAGAGTAGTAATCCGAAAATTTCGCTAACTTATTCGAACTTTTATATATCCTCAAGAGAGCGGGTGTAGAGCCCATTAGTGTGGTATGATTAGCCGGTGGATAAGTTAATCCGGGCGAAGGAAGGCGCCCAAACGTTTCAGCTGAAGTAGTCACGCTTGTATGCAAGATAGGTGTCCTGTGGTGCCGTAATAGAAAATTGCTTCCCAGGGGAATCTTTCCCTAAATGGGACAGATCAGTCCACATTCTGTTTCTGGGACTCCCACACTCTCACCTGGGGAATGGAAAATTAATCACACAAACACCTTGTGGTTCACAACCATCAGCAAAATTTTTACATGCAGCACAATTGAGAAGCTGATCGCCATGATGATGAGATTATGCAGCTTTGAAAGGAAATTAGTGGAGTCAGCATTACTTTTTCCTGTAGGCAAAACTTCAAACGCCCCAATTCTTTCTGTGCTGCACCCACGGAATGTGTACCAGTCGAGGTTTAAGGAATATGTCATAATTAGGCGGAAGCAACTACTTCAAGGAAGTCCCTGAGAGCAAAGCAATCGCCACTCTACCCACTGACCGTTAGATGGGCTGATAGCGCATTCCAGAGGCTTCATAATTTACTTGCAGCCTTGTAAGACATATAAAAATAATGAAAGGGGGAAAGTTATAAAGAAGACAACCCGTTGAGAGGCATAATAATAATGGATTTTAAACCCGATCTAGCATCTATTCAAATCATGAATTCAAATGACTACTAGATTAGAGATGACAAGTTCGCAAGGAGCAACTTGGAACCCCAAAAAATGTACTATCAAAGTTTTGAAAGACCTAGCTCGCTAAAATAAGCACAAGGAAGACAAATGGTGCTCCTCCAGTGAAATCAAGTGACGTCAGCAATGAAGAATAGGAAAAAAGCTAAAAAAAAGCTTAATGCACCCAGTGGCAATGTTTAACACGGTAGTAACCAAATGATCCACTGAATGCGTTCAGGACTAAGCCATGCATATTTAACATTGTCAGTTGAGAATAAAGCATGATAAAAATGTAACTTTTGGAAATAAAAATGCAGTCAAGTGGTAGCGCGACTTAGGAAACACTTTTGTTAACCCTGATGTGCAGATTACTCGCCCCTGCTGAGCATGCGTTCACACATCCATACGCTTGTCTAAAGTGCAGTCAGTGCCACTAGCTGGCACAAATTGGAAGAATCATTATAAATACCACGTCACTACACCGTAAGGCGAGCCGAGACACAACTCTTCACTTCTAAAGGTTGACGGTCATGTAAGCTGTATTCAAAACGGCCAGGATCACATTTCTCCTCCATTGATTAATTAAGTGGAGCAAAACCACAGCGACTTGGATGCTATAGTTCGCAATGATGGTTTGTTACCGGGTATCTTTCAAGGTAAAAATTATTGAAACCGACTGACTGTCCTTTGAATGATCGCCAGTTGAAGTGATTTTTTAGTCACCGTGAGATATTGTCCCGAAATAGAAGTTATTACAAAAGCCCACAGTAATACTTCGCTTGTTTGACTGCCGAGTTTCGGCTTCGGTCACTTGGGGGACTATATTGCTCTAGTCACGTAGGCTAAACTCTGGGGCATGCCATTTATATTCTGCCCTGGTCTTTTTTTGCTTCAAGGAAGTCCCGGGAAGCTACACCTCTTACCCACGACTGGTGCGTAAAGAAACGAATCGAAGGGACATTCATGAAAAGCACGACATCAAATTCATGCACACAAATATAATCTAGAAGATGGATGTACTCATCACACTATCTTAGCGCAAAATACTGTGCTAAAAAGAAATTGAAATTATACATTTACTACTTTTCCGTCAGCAAAACATTTATAGTTGAGCGTTCTTCATGAGGATAAGGCAAAATTGCCTTTCGAAGAAGTCATGTATCCCCTGTACAGTTGAATTACATTCAAACATTCAACATGATTGAATTATTAAGTAGTGGACCAAAATCAAGAGCTCCAAAGGTCAGAGTACCAAGCACTGTGGAGTTCCTTTGGCGTTTTGTTAGTGCGAATGAAAAGAGCAAAACTGGCAGAGTGCTTTCACTTACCCATTGCCCGACATCTGAATTCCACCCAACAATGCTTCCTTCGAGCCGGGAGTGAGAACGAACTTTAGCTCCACTGAGAATGGCAGAGTCCTGAATTCGTACGCCGTCCCCTATACACACATCTGGTCCAAGGGTGACGTTAGGCCCTATTACACAGTGGGCACCGATTTTTACTGATGGATGCTGAAAGTTAGAATAGAACACTGCAAAGTTCCATTCGAGTTATTTTAATTATGCCAAAAGAGTTAGTGGATGATATCGCAAGACGATTTTCTGTACAATCTTAGGATCCTAGAAAGAGTCAGTTTTAGGTGCATCAATCGATGCTTCAGTTATGGCAAAATACACTTATTGCTTTTTCAACAAGTAAAATGCATTGGCATCCGCTAATCTCAGCATCGCCCAAAGAAAGTGCAATTAATTTCGCGCGCAACGGAAAGCAAATAAGAGATTTACATACAATGAGAACATTTCCAATAAAATCAGGAGGATCATAGTGCTCAAGGCGTCCTTTGTTACGCAGATGCTCCAAGTACATTTGTGTCCCAAGCAAGAAGTCTTTGGGGCGACCTATATCCATCCAAATCCCTATAAAAATTAAGGTGTTTAAGCTATCCGCTTATAAAGCCCGTGAATACAAATATCAAAAGAGCCTGCACGACTGCTTACCAATTAAATTAATAAATTAAGAGGAATTCAGGCACATTGCTAAATTATCCAAAAAAATGTTAAGAATGCCATTTTTCTTCAAAAAATGTGACTCACCACTGATTTCAACGCAATACAATTCACCATCTTCAACCATAGAAGGAAATACATCAAGTTCTAGAGAGGTAGGTTTTAACTAAGAAATGTAACATCAGGGCATGGTGGCTTGCCTGAATCCGTCGCAATACAGAGGGACTGAATACGTATAACCCTGCATTTACTTTGTTAGCAATAAAATCCAGTGGCTTCTCAACAAAACGCTGTACAGCACCAGATTGATCATTAAATACAACAGCACCAAATCTACTGGGTTCTTTGACTTTTGTTACCTTAAAATAAATCATGAAGAAGAGCATACTGCCATGGTTCCTTCCTTTCCGTGTAATTTATGAAAATCCATTAGTTTTTTAAACGGGTACTGACAAATGATGTCACTATTTAAGACATAAAAGGGTTCTTCAGATTGGCAGAGAAAGTGCGCCGCATTGGCGAGTGGTCCGCCTCAAAACTACAAGAATAGAAATTTTCCATACCTGTACCAAGGGGTTCGGATTCGTACGAGAATATCACATCAACACCGGATTTTTTGATGACCTAAGAACTATACAGTCAGTATAAAACAACCATCTTGCACATCCTCCGGATTTCGTTTTCCAGACAGGCAGCCTCCTCATTAATTGCGAGAATAACAGTTTTGATCCCAACCTTCTTCATATAGTATGATATGACCTACCTTTACCAAGGCCTCTATTTGATGCATTAACATTGGTCTATTACAAAATTCAACCAACGGTTTTAGCACACTTAGAGTAAGAGGCCGTAGTCGAGTCCCGAAACCTCCTATGAGAATCAGAGCTCGCATTTTACTGTGCAAATTGCAACAAACTTGTATAGCGCACAAGCGACCTATTAGATTTCATCAAATGCAATTTAAACTATTTAAAACATCAAATCACGTGCGCTGATTAACCCTTATCCATGTCTATTTATTTTCGTTTTAAGTAAAATTTATTTGCGTACAATCTGCTATACTGTGCATCGCAGGAGCTTCAACAGATTCTTGCCCAACTTTTACATCGACTTTACATATTTTTGCAATTTACTCTAAGCTTCCTTTCCTCAAAATCCATTCCAAAAAGGGTGACTAAATCGTGACACAAATTGCACGATATTCTCCCACTTAACTCACCTGTAGGAGTCAGGAGTTATGGGATGTTTTTTTCCCTGTAGCCATTAATTTACTCATACTCTGTCTCTCCATTCTAGAGCTATGCCCTTTATGACTGGCTAGCCGAATATTTGCTGGCCTGTTTAAACACGTTGTTGGGGCATCAGAATAGATAATTACCCCTTCTCGTTACCATATCGTGGAGTGAATTCTTCAGCTTGCTGATTTTGCAATTGGCATATGTAGCACTCCGAGATTTCCCTCTAGACAAAAGAAAACATGGCACTAGGGCAGAATATTACAAATATTCAAGCAACAGAAAGGTAGGGCCAGCCATAGCTAAGGGAACATTATGCCTTCCCCCCCAAGTCACCTTAACCGGCAGAAAAACAAGGTATTAAAGAGTAACCTATCGTAGCAGCAAAAGGAGGCATAATGCTAGGGCATAATAGACATATTCAATAAACAGTTTGATCGGATTAGCCGACACAACCCAAAGGCCAGCCCCAGTCGGATTGGCCACTTAAGTGATTTTAACCGAAACCAGAGGTCAAAATATTATGTTTACTTCTATTAATTCTTTATCAGCTGTCTATAAATTTTTTGCCGATTTCTGAAGCCCAATAATTGCACTTAAACACAGAATCGTCTCCTCCCTTTTTGAGAATTTTGATTTTATTCTTTTGTCCCAATACATTTTAAGAATGTGTTGGCCAGCGGTGCTGGAGCACTGAGCCGTCTACTTGGAACCCGATTAGATTCTCAACGCGCAAGTTTGACTAAAGAACCATCACGTTGTAATTTGTAGCTGAGATGCGGCTTTCAACGGGTTAGCTTTGAAAGAGACATTGGGATTCGAAAAGGCAGGGTGTGTTTACAAGTGTGAATTACTTCTTCTTATTCACTTTACAGTTTCTTCAAGTAATACCGTGGTCACTCAGAGCCCGTATTATTACTTTCTGCCTCCTTTGCTTATCTTTACTGTTTTTTCCAAACGAATGCTTTACACTCATAACCCCAGCTAATAAAATTGTTGAGTGTTATATATTCCGGTATCCGTTTAATCTATACATTTGAGGAGCTATTAAATCCTGTCCAGAGTCATAACTGGTTCCTCTGAACCAAAGCATCAGTAAAAGCGATTGAAGTTGTCGTTTTGTTCGTATGCTTCTCATCTGCTTCGATGCCAAAACCTGTTATAAGCTCATCAATCACTCACCGCCTGATATACAAAATTGTGTCGTCAGGCCGTCAACTCTGAGTTCGGCCACCGTGCCATTTATTTCTGCTGACACTACGACTGCACACACACGCAGGGTGGTGTGAGGTCCTGTATCCACGAGGGTGTGATGCTAAGGTCTCGAGTCCACGTGAGAGTGATGCGTGCGTGAGCCCGCTTTTGCATTTTGCTACACCCGCAAGGCAATGGCGATTAAGTAAGCTCGACTAATTAGGTGGAATGTGGGGCTTTAAATTTTCGCTGATATTCGCTTGTATTGTTAAATCTGATTGCACTAAACTCTAACATATACCTATAAGCAATGGATGGTTGTTGCAGGATAAATCTACTCAATGCATGAAGGAACGGCGCCTTCGCCTTCTATGGCGCCTTATCTGTCGGGGCTTAGAGCATGGGCTGCAATCGGTCTCCATTAGGCGAGTTTCCATGTCCGGTTCGGGTCATTCGGCGGCAAGCCATTATTACAACAAGAACATTGAGAAGAAAGAATGGTTATTTTGAATGACCTTAACTGCTGGACACATCAACTATCCAGGCAAAATTAGACTCAACTTGCAAAGGTAAGCTAAAATTATACTTTGGGGCGTCGGTACAATAAACCGGTCCATTCCGACACCGAAGTGCTGGGTGTAGCCTCCACACTGTGAGAATCATATTGAAGTAAGTACCAATGTCTCTTAGCTGAGTTAGGCCATCCAAAAGCGGATTTTCAAGTACACTGATGATCGCTCATGATGGCAATACTGACGAGACTCAGGGCGCACTGCTGGCAAATTAGCAGTGATGAGAAGGGGATAGGTGTGCTCATTCGCATTCCTATACTGGAAACAGCTACTGACGAGCAATGTGAAGGTCAAAAGCCCGCTTAATTTCGAAGGCCCAACCCGTTCCAGGCTGGGGATAAATACCTTAGTCGATTAGGCTTGGGTTCGCACCGCCTTCCAGGAATATGACACGAGGAACCAGCCAACCCGAAACCGTCTTCTATGACTGAGATTTACGACAGATACCTGTAAATATTCTGCCCTTTTGAAGTATATTTATAATACGCCAGCAATCCGGTGACTGACGTCAGTCCACGTGGTGCAAACAGTTACCCGCATATCGCTCCAAAACTAATCAGAGACGATTGTGGCGAGCCCTCCGCAAGCAAACCCAAAACAGTACAGCATTAGACTCGTTTCCCGGGTGTTCACCTAGCACAATCAGCAGGCGGAGTTTGGAGTAAACGGTTCAGATAGCAGTGGCACGTTAGCACCAAGACGCCTTATGTATCAAAAAAATCCAAAAGCAGACACAGACAGCGGACCTGATTACGCCTTCAGCCGACTGAGACGCGAACCAAAGGAGCCACAGCCAAAGTAATTCAACAATTCATAGTTTACACGAAAAACCTAACTAAAAAGCGCTAGCTATTAAATCAACCAACCGATGGGAGAAGACACAACAAAGAGGATAGCTTTTTGAACTACTCATAATATCCAAAGATCTACGACAACAAAAGACGAAAATGTCACTGGGATGGAACTACCAGGTTTCGGTATTGGCAAACAAGCACTGGGATAGAGCGATTATGTTCTCCAGAATTTTCACAAGTCTAAGTACACGCCCGACGACCAACACCTAAAGCTTTATGGAAGCCAGTGCGAGAGTAATAAGGACGGATAGAATGAGGACAGTCGAACCAGTCAAGTTAACCGTCTTCATATCGAAGCCGATGGCGTAATCCCAGGCCTGAAAAATATTGCCATCGATTACATATCTGATACCACTTAACAGAAAATTAAACAAAACAAAACATACCAAATGCCTCATTCCGTTAGTATAATGGTAGACCAGCGGGTATGCGAGAAGGCACTTGGCACCAAACATGATGGAAGGTCCAAAGCTAAAGCTGTTGACATAGTCAAGCATGGCATCAAAGTGGCCGGTGTACCAGAAACCAGCAGTGCCAGCGCCCATCCAAACTAGGAAACGACAGCGAATTTATTTCCATGCTCGAAAAGGTGTTAAAAAGCAGTACGGAAGACGTACCAACAGCCATAGCGATGCCAGTAGCACGGTGGAGGAAGGAGTTTCGCATGCAAAGAGGTGGTGAGTAGATTGTTAGGTGAGGCGACCATGGACGTTTAAGCTTGATATTCCTGTCCCAATAATCCTGCATTTCACTCTGGGCCTTAAGACGCACTTCCTCACTTGTGCTACCCTTGTAGTGTTTGGTTGTGCTCAAAACCGGAGTAGTACGAAGGAAGACCTGCGAAACCGTGGAAAGGTTTCGTGCAGGCAGACCACGAAAAGGTGCCGCATAAGCACGCAAAAGAGCGCTAAAATACATACGGTATAGCTCATTACGAATCAAAGCTACAAAAAGGTGGACAAAAAATAGAACCTCGTGCGCGTGTTTGTGTACATATTGCACAAGAATAGAAGACATCAAGTGTAACGAAATAAAGACCGCGGGGCCCAACGACACGAAGGCAATGTCATCGGAAGCAATCAGCAATAAAAGTGTACGTGAAATCTTAGTGAATATCATAAACACATCAAATAATGAAAAACAAGCATTACCCCACAAAAGTCGACATGTTTAACCGCGCCCACTGAAAGTAGATGCAACCCAATTACATAGCTAAACAACGCCAAAGTGAATAGGGCACTAGTGAAACTTTTAATTCTTTAAAACTTGTATTTGTTTGCAATTTTTTCAAGCTTGACTTATTATAGTCAGGTTTTTTAACCGCGGTTATCTCATATTTAAGCCATTAGGCCCAAATATATAGCTTGTCAAGGAACGTGGTTTCCATGGGTGAAATAATTGATTTTACGAATTAGTTTATCTTTCCTTTATCGCTTGTCCAATCATAGTCCTCAAAATTTTTGTGTGCTTTTTTTTTGTAACTATACGTTGCAACCACAGTTTTTCTACGATATAGCCAATGCCCTAAAATAGGAATAAAGAACTTATGTTATTCTTTATGCAAGCTATGCACCCAGCACCTTTCTGCAATTATCCACAAGGTTTTCAGACCATTTTGGAGAGTGAAAGTGCAAATGGACGATTAAAAAGCATCCATGCAATCACAATATATAAGCAAATTATCAGGTTATTCTTTTTGGAAGAACTAAGAGCCGATGAGAATGACTTTCCGGCCAAGCCCAAGAAAGCAAAAGAGGAATCATGGAGTTGAGGTTGATTAATAGTCGACTGATCAATTATCCCTCCATCAACTCGCCGACATCTAAGCGTACATTTTCTCACTAGTTATTGCAGCATTAAAGGTATACCATAAAAGTAGGGTCAGCACTTTTCTACTTGTTTGTTTGCTGATGGCAGAACGCCGGCCCTGTACCGTCCTCATGGAGGCTGGCCACTAGCCTCCAAGCTATAGTATACATCGACAGTGCGTAATATTCCCTATGAATTATGTCTATTTATGACTTTTGGAACCTTCAGGGGCACTGCAATCGCATACTCCAAAATGTACTTTAATACGTTCGCGTATTTTGATCCGTAAAAGTGTCTCCCTTAAGAACAGCTATAGTCTGATAATCAGCGACCACAACTGCATTTGCGATGCAAGTTTTGTCTAAATTACTCAATTTATAACGAAGCAGCATTCTACTCCCTACCCGATGACAAGATTTTGAACCTATTTCTCCCTTGATGAACCGACGCAGTCAGACGCCATTGTTTAAAGCGTCTTATGTATCCCAACGTTTTCCTCCACTTTGTCGCCTGTATTGCTCCCAGAATGCTTTCAGAAAATCACAATTCAAGGTCCCCTTTAAAAGTCCTCAGGGTGGCAGTATAAGTTCTAACCTTTTTTTTCTTAAAAACTTCACATATCAAAACCATGCTAGTATTTATGCATCAATAAAAAAATGGAGAACTAGAAGATTTAAGCGGTGGATCATAGGGGCGTAGTGTTGCTGCGTTTGCCACTGTCGGTTCCACTGCCACGGTAGAAACTGGATCCAGCGCCCTTGGTGTGCTTGATCAACTCCTCAATCTTCGGTGAGAACCGATAGACGTAACGTTTGCCCGCAGATTTCTCAATGATTTTCTTATCGTAGTAGTAACGCAGCCCACGACTCAACTTCTCGTAGTTCATTTTCGGCTTGTTCTTTCGCAGGCCCCATCGACGAGCCACCTCGTTGGGGTCCTTCAACTTGAACTCAGTGCCGTGACCCGTCCAGCAGATGTAACGTGAGGAGAGAGGGTCACGCAACTCGTCCAGTAAGAACTGCCACAACTGAATTTGTCCACCACCACCACCACTACTCGACACTCGTTGTGACTGCTGCTTTGAGGGTGAAGGTGGAGGAGTTGGTGAGGAAGGATCAAAGGAGTCAAGCCAGGGGCCCCTCTCCTCCCCCTCCCTCTCTGGCTCTCCCTCCGTGTACCTGGGCACCACCCACCCCAGACTGGTGGGCGTCGAGGTTGGTGCCTGCGGAGGTGGAAGTGAGAGTGCAGGTGTGGCAGGTTTGTAGTTGGTGTCCCATTCTAGCAAAGATGATTTACCGTGTCATTTTACACTTCAAACAAACCGATCATCTCAGTAGGATACATCTTTATAAAGAACATTCAAATCTGTGTCTTAGAATCTCCTTAGTCAGTGATTTGACCCTTAACAAATGCAATGTGTTTTCTTGCCCAATCAGTTATAGCTACCTTCGCTAAGGCTCAACACTTCTAGACCTTCGCAGTGAGGCCTGTAGCACCTCACTTTCATTAATTACCCTAAAAAGATTGCTTCAGCCATCTTTGGCTTTTGGTCATGGTAACCTAAATATTAAACATTCATTGCAATTAACAGTATCAATGTAAAACTAAAGGGCCTTAATTTCCTCAAATTTAATGCAGAATCGTCCAATGACCTGTTTGGTTGTAGGAGTAAACGTCTGTCGGTGAAACCCCGGTGGTCCCGTGGAAGCATGGCGAGGGATCGCTAGTACTCGAGGCAGTATTCCTCGATGATCTCGACGCCCAACTGCTCATCTCTGAGCTTGGCAACTGTTCGCGTTGCTGCTGCTGCTGTTGAAGAGGATGCTGATAATTATGAGAATGTTGATGGTGACTGTGATGCTGCAAGCTATGTTTCGGACTGTAGGGCGGAGTCTGCAAGGGCGTTGTGGGTATTCCCGATGTGCATTCCTCGTAGGAGTTCACCTGACTTGTCATTACGAATGGCGGTGCTGAAGACTGACGCTCTGGTGCCTCCAGACCCTTGGAGAAAACCTGTTTACGATGGGTGCATATTTATCTCAATGAAATTAGCTCCAGTTTTAACAGAATCCCAGCTGTATCGATCTACCCTATTGTTTCCCTTATACCATAGGTAATGGGTGTTAACAAAACCGCTTCAAAATTTGCCTTTTTAATAATTATGAAAATAATCATTTTCCGCATTGAGAACTTTATTGTAGGTACTGATTTCATGCTAGAACAAACTCCATTTTGCGAAGCTCTGAATGATTACTTACATCACCTAATTCGACGGATAGGGGAGTGGAGAAGTCGCCAGTGTGGTCACAGGCGCTTAATGTAGTTCGGTTGGCGCTCGGACAACTTCTGCTGCTCTTGTCCCCATGGTTCACCAACTGGGAGGTCACCTTGTTACACCTCCAGCAGACGACGGCGTTGGGAGTATGAGAAGCACCTTGAAGACAATATCATACCAAATTAGATCGTTGGCCAGATACCACTTCTAAAAATAACGGAAGATCATCATCATTGGAAGACCTACGTTCATTCTGGTGCTGTCCTTCCCCTTCATCTGAATCCCGATGCACATTACCTCTGCTCTTGAGGCGTCCGTTTGTACATCTCGCAATGCCACCGCCACCGCTACCACTGCCTCGTTTTCCTCGATCGAGACGGCGGTGAGGAAGACTTTGAGTGGTTGCCTCCGGCGCGACCCCCGCCTTCTCTGCCTCGCCAGCGCCAGCAAAGAGAAGCTCAGCAGAGAAGTTGTGACCTCGTCCTCCCACCGCTTCGTACCACGACTGGCTACCAACCGGCGTCGTCGTCGTCTCCAATCCACCTGACTGGTTGGTGCATTGGGGGTCTCCTGTCCAGGACCAATCTGTACAACCCGACATTTGCATAATTAGGATGGTGCATTTTTGCGTTATGCCTTCTGCTACGAACATGAGGTGCGTCACCCGTAATGGGCATGTGACTTAGTCAGGAATAAATTCATTGCCGTTCCCTTCAATTAAACTGCTTTCGAATCATTGGCTTCAATTGGATTACAGCGACATTAAAAGCAGGCTAAGGGAATCCTACACAATCCTTAGCTGAAGTAGGTTTCGCCGTATTTTCACGTGAAGATCACTGATTAGGAGGTGGCTGTTGCTGTGACTTGACAACTGCACAGCCTCATTCGTCATTTCGCGTGTGTATGCCTGCGTTTTTGTGTACAACAAGAGCCACAAAAGCGTGAAAATATGTCACAAGGGCTTACATTTACCAACACCAACCCACCTGTGCTGCCTCATCATCATCCCTCAAGGAAGTGGGGCAGCGCCAACAGTGGTGATGCCACGTGCTTGCAGCTGTTCTGATCTCCCCCCTCCAACCTCCCCTTCTTCCTTCCTTTTCCCCACGGAGTAGGTGGGGCAGCCCAATCTACTCCCCTCCGTACTTCAGCTACACTACATCAAGTTTTACTTTGAACTTTTTAGAGCTCTCCAACCCCCTCCTCATGGCTTAAAATTTAAGTGCGATAAAATTTAAAACTTGTGTCCTCTTTATGGGGGCAAGGGGAGGAGGTTTGATGGAGCGCTGACAGGAGGCTCTCCTCCATGCTACAGTAGAAACAATGCAAGCATCTCGACGCGACCACTTTGGTTTAAGACGGAGGTGTGTTTCTCCAGTCAGTTCCTACATCTTGAGAGAGTCTTCCACCCATCCCTATGTAATGGACGTCCGACCGCCACCTTACCTCCCCATTTAAGTCGAAATTTCCAGAATGACTTAGCATAATACCCCGTACGGGTCCACAAAGAGGCATTGCCTCGACTTAGTTCTCTTTGTGCCATTCTTGCTTTGGATCAGAGGTGACTCGAGCTTGTATGCAAAGGCTAGAATTACTGAGGCGCCATTGGCTGTGAATGGCCCTCTTAAGATTTGTATAGCATATGCAAAAGGCACAGCAACAGCAGAGATGTTTAAATGGAATTCTGTGCCAGATGGATTAAATGTTTTTTTGATGGGCCTGCTATTTTAGAGTGGAAAGGTGAATAACGCGACGGGTTTGATGTGGGAGGAGGATACGCGAATTGAAGCTAACTGATAATGAAGAACTGCAAAAACTACACATTCACGTGCGCAGTAGTTGATGAATGACTGACACATGAGGGCTAAGACCCTACCACCTACGCACATTCAGAAAGTCCCCCCACTCCCGGAGGGGGTGTGCACGAAAACTGTTTTGAATAGAGTAAAAACAAGTCAATGTTTGTTCCTAGAGGACAGCGGATTCCGATTACCGCAAACCCAACCCAGTCTTACCTACTATGCCTCCCAGAGCTCCAAGCCATGGTCGACACCGTTCAACGGAGGCGCAATGCATCAAGTAACAACTGAAGTCAGTAGTTATTAAATTAAAAATGTTGAAAGAGGACAATAAGCGAGGCCTGAAGGATGGCAAAGCTAAGGTAGCCGAGAATGGCATGGATTTTTCCCTGTATGCTGGCCCACCTCCCAACCTTTTAGCTAGCTACCTACACACCTTGGGATGGGCCCGCGCGGATGAGTGAATGATAAATGTCCACCTTCGAAATCATCACAACACAATCTGAATTCATCGCCTTCCCCCTTTCCCTTCATCGTGGAGAGTAATAAATTAGCATCACAACTACGACATAAATTCTGCCTCAAATGCAATGACTGATTCCCCTCGCAGCTGTTGAAGAGTTACGCCTACACAACCCACACCCCAAGTTTGTCCGACTGCCCTTTCCTGTGTAGCGGATTTCATTAAATTCCTACTTTACGCCTAGTTTGTGATAGAGGAAGACGACAAGTGCTCGTAGAATTGCCTGAATGGCAAGAGACTGGAAAAACGGTAGCGCGTGTGTGATAGTGATCGTTTTTCCCTCAATTCAGTCGTTAAGTGGCCTACTCTGTGACCTCTAAAAGTGGTTTTTTGCATGCTAATTAATTGATTAAGTTAAAATATCCTAGTATGGTATCCAAATAATGACAAATCATTCGACTTCTGTGAGTGTCCCCAATAACGCACTTGGGGAGTAGCCCTTCAATGAGTAATCAAAAGGGGGCCATCCGCTGCCTCGCCGATGCACGAGGATGAGGGTGAGATTTATAAACATCTATGATCGTACTCAAAATAATCCTACCACCTGCCTTATTCACTGATACAGTAGTCCCCTGACCCTCCCCTCCGCCTTCTCAGCTTTGATTCCAGCCTTCCCCCCCCCCTCCACCGTTGTTGATAGATGGTCTACTCCCGCTTCGTTTAAAAAAGGTTATTTACGAAAAATGTGTAACTTAGATCGCTTTTGTTACATCTCCGCGTACTCATTCATCACATACAACCAAGAGAGTGTCCTCACATGATATGACTAAGTTAACGCATAGCCCCACATCAAGAGGTTCCACAAATAATGGAGGCCTTATATCAAATTGCCACCACGAGAGGGCCAACCAAACGTCAAGGAGAGAGAATAAAGTGTTGATGAGGCAATATATAAAGTCCATCAAAGGCTCATCTTGTATTTGGTGACTCTTACTGGCCTTTGTGTTTACTTTGTGCACCCCAATTTGCGTGTGTGTGTGTGTGCGCGTCAGCTGTCCTTTCTTCTACGCCGACGTGGAACGCGAGAGTGAGCCAACTTTCGGAAGGTTCTGCCCTTTGCAGTTTATTAAGAGCGCAAGCGCACATGTGTTTGTGTTTATGAGCACCTAACAACCACCTCCTTGTTCATGTGGCGAGACACGATTTCGAAGCCTCAGAGGCTGACAAAAAAGAAGCCTTGTGATACCTTCACCTTGATCGAAATGTGCATGACTTTACACTCCTGACTATTAAATATGCGAATAAGTATCTCCACATAAAGTGTGATAAGTGCCGCCTCTAGTTGGTCGAATTTTTGGAGTGGACATTAATCAAGTTGAAGAGGCGGAGGTGTTCAAATCGACCTTTATAAAGACGAAGGTTCGAGAGTTATTAATGACGATCTAAACACACACAAACATGCATGCCGAGAGAGAGACCATTTATTACGATCTGCCCACAAACAACGCTGAAGTGACTAGCAATGGATTGTGTATGCTAGCACCACAAATCATTTAACCGTCTCAAAGTAGGCTCCAGTGGAACTGCAGCTCACGTTGTAAGGTTGAAGATCTCCTGAAGGTCTTAAAGAAGCTTGTGAGATTCAGTACCAAAGTGAAGACTGGTCCCAAATTTATGGGAGAGTAGGACAGGGATGGCCAACAATGGAGAAGGCGAATTACTCTCTCCTAGAATCCGTGGAGCCACGTCTGGAAACAAAGTCACAGAGACGCGACCAGGGGCCCCAACCATTAAAAGTTTTGCTTCATGCCATCGCCCCTCAAGAAGGGTAATTGTTTTAGTGACAAAAGACTGAACTCAGAATAGCTCTTACGAGAAAAATTAGCTATCCTTTTAAATTGGAAGATAACCACAGTTACAAGCTGAAAAGGGAATTAAATATTAGTGAGGAAAAACCTTAACACAGAGACTACATGTTGAGCAGTCCTAATGTGCTGTACCACTTTGCAAAGGGTGAACCAACCTCAGAGGATTTGATTATGCAAGGATCACATGGTGGAGCGCGTGGCCACGAGGCATGGCACAAAAACAGGAGCTGCTCCAGTGTTTGTTGAAAATAAGCGGCTCCAGGCTTTGTGTTGCAAAATTTAAACAAGCCACGATTCACTGTGACGCCCGTCTCCACCACTGTGGAGAGAGAGAGAGAGAGAGAGAGCCATCGCCATCACCGAGCCTCGCCAGGCCCACGTGTGCGTGAGGGTACACACGCGTGTGCAGGTTGGATAAATCATGCGAAGGCATGTAAATGCAGTGAGCGAGAGCGAGAGAGCCAGAGACTGAACTAGCGAGTTTGCAAACAATCGATCCTTCCAATGTCTTGATAAACTTGTCCGTGGACGCACATCGCGTGGATGTGCAGGCACACACACGCACACACGTGCGCGTCCGGACTGACTCCCAGTGCTTTAAGTAACGACGTCGTCATCATCGCCGCCGCCCAGATAAAGTACGCCATCTCAAGATGATATGCATTCATGAAATATGTGTCATTGTCCACGTAGCGACACTGGTAATATATATATGTACATGCATATATGTATACACGCCTTTGCCCAATCTAACCAGACTACCAACCGAATGAAGGCCTGGAGGGAGGGGGACGACGATAGCATTTTATGTACTTTTGATGTGCGGACAACAATGTGTTGGAACGCGCTAGTTAGTCCAGTGTTTCATTTTTGTCACTCTCAAAGCGGCTGTGTTGCGGTGTTTGATGGCTAACGCGTCACAGACTTTAAAGAAAGTACATGTCTTAACCCTTTTGGGATTTTTGACATTCTTGCGGGGAGAGGCTTTGGAAAAATCATTTTTAGGCGCACAGACTGCTTTGAGATCAGAACAATACAGCTATTACCAAATTAGTATGGACGGTAAACGATAGCACTCGCCATGTTTTTGTAACAGAAAGAAAAAGAATAACTCCAAAAAGGAAAGCAGACAATGTTCAGATCAACGGACTCGTAAGTGTGCAATTGAGTGGGGTGATTGGCGTTGACCGTTGGGATGAACTCATGTTGATTAAGCTACTTCCTTGTGGTATCATTCTGTTCAATCTGAAAGCCATATTTTTGGTTTTCTAGGTTCTAGGGTGCTACAAATGCCAATCTGAACTGAATGAACCTGATTGGATGATGGTAATGCTAGGAAGCAACATTACTTCATGAAAGGAAATCGAGACTTCATGGCCAACTTTTTTTCTCAAGCTTCCACCATAATTATATGGACTTACGTGCATAAGACGATGCATGATTTTGTCAAACGCGACATCGCAGGTGCATTCACTTTTAGAGACCAGTTTTTTCATGAAAATGCGATAGTGATACACAAGGAAGAGAATTCCAGATGCGATGTTTGCAAAATTGTTCCATTTGTAATACGTATTTGTTCTTATATTCGCTTTGAGCGAGAGACGGTCGAACCCTGACCACCCTAACCCTTGTTTAACGCTACTACATAGAGCATGCCATCGTCTAGCCCACCTACTCCTCCTAAGGGTATAAAGGCTGAGGAGGGGGAGAGAGAATCACCAAGCCTATCACATATCCTTCTTACTAAGCCATTCTAATAAAGGATACTGAGTAATACGATATTGCGATTGCGGTGATTGGCTGGTTGTTTATTTAAGCATCACAGCAATAAAGTCGTCTTCTATAATCTTCCGTAAGTATTTTGGCTAGATCGCAAGTAATTAAGCAATCGGGAGAAATCGGTGACCACCGATGCTGTCAAGAACTCTTTTAAAAGGTAGTAGCCTCGTAGCAAGAGGATTCGACTTACAATTTCTTAAGAATACACTAAATTCGAAAACTGCTTATTAAGAATTAGGAAATCAAAACTCACTTGTATCGAATGGACAGGCACTGGAATGACACTGCTGGATCTGTTTAAAGGCGTGGGGAGGATTAAAAGCCGTGTTGAGCGGCCAGTAGTAGCCTTCCACAGAGGCCGAATGGAGACTGTTGGAGGGAGAAAAGGGGGGCGGAGACGGTTGGGGTTGCAGGGTAGGAGGTAAAAGCTTAGGAGGTGGTGGAGGTAAGGCAGGTCCAAGAGGCGATTGAATTGCAGACGGTGGTATCGTGGTGAGATCGGACGAATCGTACCGCATCGTCTCTGTCGCCTCCTCCGCCTTTCCAATGCTTGCCCTTCCAACTGTCCCTGAAGTCTGTGTTCCCAAGCTCTCACCATGCAGCACCATGCCCATGTCGAATTGCCAGCAACTTTGAATTGACAGCTAAAAAATTTAACACACGCACACTGATGGCCTTATCATCGTAACACGTGCTTTCTCTTAAAGAAGTCTATTGATTGTAAACAACCAACAGACGGAATAAACAACGATAATCTTCACTACCCTTAGCACAAGGCCTAACAAAAGAATGATGATTAATCTTGAATGTTAGTTCTTATACCTACGGTTCCATATCCCTACCGAGGCCTAAATGTGGGACAAACATGTCTTAGAGGCAGTGGTTGAGAGAAAGCGATTAAGTAACTCACGCGCATACACACACAAATGTATACTGTGACGTGCATAAAAGCACGTATGTGCACTAACTCTCCAGCGCATATCGTGGTGTTTATCGCTGGCATGCAAACACGCAGACGCCTGGGTAGAGGAGCTGCGTGGCAGTCAGTCCGTCAGTCGGTCGGTCTTGGTGGCACAGGGTCAGGTTGTGTCACTTGGACCCTCCTATTCTAATCATGAGCGTGCCTCTAGGCCATCACGCATATGTGGCTGTGTACGTATATAGGTGTTTACTGGTTGGAGGAAAAGTGTCGGAACTTCAAAGTACTTCGACTATAATGTAGGAAGAAAGGCTCGTTGTCGGCCGAGTGGTGGAATAAACGCGCAAAGTGCAACGATATTGAAGGTGCAGAGTCCGCACATAATTATCCTCTTACAGATGCCGCTCAGCACCCATTCATGCAACATCCCAAAAGACGTGTCTTTTTATCGAAATGAAATCAATTTTTGCGCCGGCGTTGGAAATATATGTGCTCTCCCAAAAGCGGAGAGACATCCAAACCATAAGGCTGTATTTGAAGCCCAACCGTTGCACATAAGCACCACCAGCTTTAGGATTCACCATTTTGCCGAAAAATGTAAAAGAAGCATGAATGTGTGGAAGCAACGTGGAAGAAGTCTCGTGGAGATTTGCTTGTTTTGCCTAGATCGCATCAGAACCATTCGAGCGTAGAGTGTGTGTGTGTTTGTTTTGCAGAAAGCTAATCTGTTCTTGAGAAAAAATCTTATGGGCACAAATTTTACTGTTCTACGAGGGATCATCGATTTCTGATAGAAAGGATAATACCATACCTATCAAAGGCGGGTGGATCAGTGCTGTATTGAGTTTGAATTATGCTTCATCCTGTTCGCAATCCATTCAGTGATAGCTAAATCCCACTCCTTTGTTAGTGCACAAATGGATGCCATGGTCGAGATCTACTTTTCGTAATTTCCGGAAAAAATTGACGTTAAGTTTCATTTGTGAAATTGGTTTAATCTATCACTGACGTGGCCATGAAAAACGTGTCAAATGCATGATTTCAATAGATACGACAAATATGCACTATCATGAAAACACCGTACAAAACCTTTGTCCGTCATTGGAAAAAAATCTCTAAATCATAATCCACTGCAGAATCTGCATATGCATATAAACAAAATGTTAACTTACAGACATGTTCAAACGAAAGGTGGGTCACTTGTCTGGGCGTAGTCGCAAGGACTGGTGGTGTGAGAGCTGTTATATGTCAGGATCGGGCGCCAGCACAGCGGTTTTAACCCCCCTTAGATAAGCCAAGTGCACTTCGACCAATCAGATCATAATGCGGCCGCCTTTTAAACCCATTGGGCGATTGTAACACTGTCCCAACGAATCAGTGAAGGCGCGGGGATAACCCATCAGCTGACATTCTAAATTGCGGAATTAGGCAAGGCAGAAGGCTAATCTCCGTATTGCTAACGTACAATGTAAGCAAGACCGGTACCTAAATGTGCTAGCCATCCACAATGCATGTATGTTAGATATAAATTACTGTAACTCGTGCGAATTTAGGTGCCCCAGAATTACAAATAAAGGCATGTCACCGGTCATGTAAATCAGTAGGATTGACACGATGCTATGCATGTGTTTGTGATTGACGAGAGCAACTTTTGAAGTTATGGAGGGCAGGAAGGAAAGAATTGCCTAGATGGCATTTAAATATGTTCTCCGAAGCTTCGGCATTCGAAAAAGCCTACAGAAATAGTTGAAATTATTCTGGCAGTCTGCTTTAAATACGGTACGGAAAGGTCAAATCTTTTTATGTTCTTAGGCATTGTGCTTCTGCAACGAAATTACTTTCCTTAAATTTCGCTACAAATGATAATGTAACTTGGAAAATCTTGACCTTTTCCATTAAGGTACACCTTAACTCCCGCGATAACCACAAGTGTAAAGCCGTTTTTTAAGGTAACGTGATTTAAAGTTTTTAATTGTTGACGTGTGGTGGTGACGTTCACAATCAGGCAGGCCGCTCACGAGCTGACTGGGTCTTCGAACGGTTGAGCGCCATTTTCTGGGGTGGTAGTGAAACCACCATGATTGGGATCGTGGGCAATACATGTGCGACTAAACAGATATCTGTACCGTCCAAATGGCTCACTGCTGGGTGAATGAGCATCAAATTACCGCAGCGCAGTGCTTAAAGTCCTTAGTAGACATTCAAAGATTTGACTTGTACGCTTTCGTTTACATTTAACGCCATCAATAACTACTCTTGAATGCCAACACCACTGTTGCTGCCTGGCAGCTTGATTAACAGTGTTGGGACTAGCCCAAGATATGAGTACCGGCAGCAATAAATTGGACACACTTGTCACTTACTACTTTAACAATACCTCAGAGTAGAATTTCTGGTCAGGAAGGGTTCTCAAAAGCCCATATCATATTAAATGTGATCCGGCTGGAGTTCATTCTAATCAGTTTATTGGGATCCAGATTTTAAATAAATAAATGTAAAGCATTTACTTTTTTTACAACGAATGATGCTGAATTGTACTAGGTAGTTGTAGGCCATTAGCTAAGTACCTTGGCCGAATCTCAGGAAGTAGCAGCTATAACAAAAGGACGGTGACACCTGTTAAAACAGATGCGATTTTATAATTAGAGGTTTAAATAACAACAAGCCGGAAGCCGATTTTGACTTCCATATTCGAATCTGGATGAAGGGATGTGAGGCGGGAGGGGAGAGGGCTTAAGGACGAGGGTGGTGCCACCCTACTCTCAACACGGCATGCACGTGAGCTGACTCAGCACCTCTTGAGGTCAAGCTGAAAGCATAAATCTCTCCTAATTTTTTTACTTGTTTAAAGTGATTTTAGTTATGTTGGGAATTAAAATTTAATACCTTGGTATATTAAAGGTACATTTAAGAGGTACACCTAATTTCGACTCATGGCTTCTTTCCTTGATGAGCTATGTGAGCATGCTCATTGGTGGAATGAGATTAAGAACCTCAGGTGTTGACGTTATTCATCATGTCTCTGACTCTTTTGGCCGCAGTGAAGCTGGTTCAGGTGACTTGCCAGTACCTCAAACTACAAATTTCACTAATAAAGAATAGTTGAACCGTATGGTCAGAGTGTTGGAGTGCTCAAAAAGGTTTAACGCCACGCAGAAGCATTGTGATGGAGATTTATGGGAGAGAGGATTAGCATTAATTAGCATTACAATCTACCAGAGGGTCTTAAGACTTTCCTGAATAAAAAAGAAGACGTTATACTCGAGCGGACTATTCGCAAGGCTTAAGGCAACTGAAATGGATCGAAGGCCAGCTTACCCGATGAAGGTAAAAAAGTGGGGCACTTGAGTAGTTTCATTACCAAAATTAAGAATTAATTAATGATTGAATTGTTACGTAGCTACCTTCTCACTTCAGCGTCGTCTCCAGCTCTCGGTAGTCGGTCTAGTAAGAAAATACCCGCAAGTCAACCTTGCTTGCCATCAAAGGTACCTAACCACTATACTGGTCTCTATTGGCGCTTTTACCGAATCTAAAGTTATGTCCTGTCTGAGAATTGCATCGGGGGAAGGAAGAATGCGCTGATCATCACGTATTTCCAGTGACACTTGTAAGAACCATGGTCCAAAGGCAGTGAAAAGTCATAAAGGACGAAGCAGGGTGTCGCCTTGTTTCATTGCTGCTCGGCCATGTCTATCTGGCTTCAGATCAACTAGTTTATTAGTCTGCTTGACATTTTTATCCTGGAAACGTTGACGATTCCTTAGCAAACTCTATTCAGACGGTTCACGACTATTATCTCTTCAGTTGTTAATAGGTTTACGGGGTGGTTGCTAAAGTTGGATGTGGTTTTGGTCCCTTTTGCATACTCATTTACCCACACGCGGTACAAAGCTTTAATTTATCATTTATCGGTATAAACCCTTTTGGAATAAGTTTTTTATCTACAGCCATCAATATAGCGCCCCAAGATGTCCCTGAAGACAAAAGAAGACGTGAAGTAGAGCATGAGGCTACTGTCATGCCATTATGAGGACACCTAATCTCAACACAGCTAATGTGTTCTGACAATTCCACTGCATAAAGGAATGCCTCGCGGGAGGGATAATATGCTGGTCATAACGTTTGCCCACCTCTAGTCTAAAAAACCTTGACTTTGAGTCACATAAAAATGGTGGATTTCGACATGTTTTCCTGGGGTTGGATTTCGCAGCTATTCGTTCCTGTCAAGTAACTATCACTTTAGCTCTGTCCGGCCCTATGAAGCGAAACCGGCTTCTATTCAAAGTTGAGGAGAGGTGGACAGCACTAGTTCGCGGTTAGTGTTGTTTAGGTTGTTAATGTCCACCTAGCAGCGCATGGATAGAAATAGTTGTCGAAGGTGGGCATCGGTCTTTTCAACCCCTCTGCTAAAAGTCATCTCGCTAAGGTTTGCTACTCAGCAGTCGACATACAAAAGAGTTTGGAGCTGTCAGCATGGCCTGAAGGAAAGCCCACCCAGTCAAGGGCACAATGGTGACCACTGCGTGGCGTCTACACCAAAACCGAGAGTGAAACAAACAACCAACCCGTTAAACTTCCATTGCTAAAAGGTACGGCCGGGAGGTGGTTTTAAAGGTGTGGCCTGTTACCATAACAGAAATTCTAAGGGAAAAAGTGGCTTTGGACAAATGTGTACTCATTGTGGAGCACCGTTTGGACTTCAGGTAGACGTGAAGTCAGGATTGTTTTCACAATTATTAATATTCCCTCATAATCTTTGATTCTGTCTTGCCGTTTTTGTTCAGCTTATGGGACTGGAAGTAGGGACTGGATGGCAGGAATTCGACACATTTCTTAACCACCCGCAATTTGCTCTTACCCTGGTGGCACTAGAAGAAAGCCAGATCAATGGTGTTCTCTCATCCTTCTTCCCCCATGCTAATGACTGGAGGAAGGTCTTAAAGCTTATGCTGGTATATGGACCATTACAGCTCCAAGAAAGCCTCGGAACGCAAGGTCTCGATCACCATGTTGGCGTTGCGTTCTCTGTGATGCTAAATAACCTTTGTCCAGATTATTTCATGTTGTTAAGCTCAATGCTTCAGAGATGGAAAGCCAAAACTCATTCACGAATATTTGAACCGAGACAATTCTACGCTGTTTTGAGACAACTTGATAACTTTCAAGTTTACCATTATGAACTCGGAATAACGATCCCAAGATTCATAACGCTGGCTACAAACCAGACCTATGAAGTTAATCTCAACCTCTGTCGTAAGAGCACAATCTGTCGAGGCGCTATTACCGATGGGAAAAGGAGGGGGAGGAAGGTGCAGAAATTGCAGGTTTTATTGCTTGCACACATCATTTTACTGACAGCTCACTTTGGATTTGCCTGCCTACACACATTGCACCATCGTGGAAGGGAGCAACTAGCAACACCTACGAAGCAAACGCCGTATAAAACCAAACCTGACAATGGCGCTACTCAACACGATACCAATAACAATTTAGTTTTCCAAAAGACCATTTAAAACTATTCATCGTAAATTGTGGCAAAATCAAAATGAACAGAAGGAGTGCGACCGTGAGTCTCTTTACAACAATGTAATAGGGGAGTGAAGCAGACCTGGAACGACTTTCGCCTACCTTCATGCACCCACTCCCTTCAGATATCCTCGATGCCTCAAGTGTCATTTATCTCCAGAATTGATTGTGCGCCGAACGAAAACAATTTTATTGACAGCGACCAAAGTATAAATGGCACACTAGCCAAGAGTGTCAATCACCCATTCCAGTGCATGGCATCGAGCTGACAAGAAAGTCCCCGCGCCCCATCCCCAACTTACTATGCGGTACGACGTTAGATCTGAGCTCGCTCATCAAAATCCTCCCCTGCCTCCTTCGAGTCGATTCAATAGGCCTACCAACGGTGACCTTGAAAAGCAATTGTGGCGGTCGTTGATTGCGTTTATTCGCGAAGTAGAAACACGATATTGGGAGCAACACAAGATTCCGGCAAACGCTATTTCAGTTGAGAGGTTTGTGAACTACAAAAGGCGTAAACAACTTTGTCACCACTATGCTAACTAGTTCATGCGCTCTCTGAAAACGTCGATAAGCACAGCGATGAGAAGTAGCGCTTGAAGTTATTCAGTGGTCTCTATTCCAAGATTCGTGTCCGCCCTTTACCGAAATTGGAAATACCAAAGATGGCTAGGCTGCCAATCAACAGGCACCAAGCTTTCTATCGCCTTCCCTCATTCCTTCTTCTCCACCTGTACGAAACAGCTACAGCGAGGACAGGAGGAGTGCAGCTGTAGCAACTGAGTGTATGCGTGCGGTGAGATGACAGATTTTCTTCAAGGCGCCAAAAAAGAAAACAATTTTACACAATCAGCTGGATCTCTGCTGTACGCGCGCACCCACAAAATCAAGAGTAGAAGAGGGGGAGAGAGGAGGAAAGGGAATACAAGCAAATACAGACGGGATGACCTGCGTGCGTGCATGTGTGCAAGAGCAGAGAAGCGAGTCCAGCACAATACCACGTATAATGTACACCACAAAAGCACGACAGACGTGGATTGTCGACAGAGAGCGCAATTGTGGTTGTGTGTATGTGTACAACATTAGTGGAACGAGCAAGTAGGTAAGTAAAGGGAAAGAACCGGGAGGCTACGCGTAAAAGTGGAGCTACGACTGCTGCTGTGTCTCGGGAGATCGACGACCGCTGGAGTGCCGAGACCGCGTCACAGCATTCTCCTCGCTTGTAGACAGAGGCAACTCGGAGATTTGTGGTGTTGATCCTGTCACTGTCTCCCTCGCCGTTGTCGCTGATGCCGTCACAGTGGACTCCAAGAGAGAACTCCTTCTATCGCCAACGCCTCCGCCACCACCACTGCCATCCTCCAAAGGGGCGTCAGTTGCAGAAACTTGGCTGGAGAGGTAGGTAGGAATCAGCTTGGCAATTATATCGGGATTGGCCTGTCTTTCTGAAACACCAAATACAATCATGTTAGAAACAAAACTTACCATACTCTTTAACGTTTGGGTATGAAAATGGGAAAAAAGTGATTCAAGTGTCACTTATTCCATCCCCTCATAATTGATGCGGCCATAGTGAAGGGCAACGCACATCCAAAAAAGAAAATTCAGAAATTTTGCATGAAATTATGAATGAATCATCCTTGCATTTACTCATCGTCTCAATGGTTAACATGAGTGGTAAATCTAAAATGTAATGATTTGGGCGTGAAAAGTGACAACCACTTCTTTGGAGGACTCCAATTGGGACCAAAGTCGTGAGCAATAATGAGCTATAGCGGTTGAGGCAATGACAGCTTGGAAATTCCCAATGACACCAGAAACAAACAAAAAAATAGTTTAAAGGTTCCTTTTGTTCCATTCTCGTTGCAACTTTGCCACTTTATTACCCGTTACTATTCCTCAACCCTTGGGTGGGCCTAGAAAGTGTCTGGCTAGTGAAAAAATGGCATATTTAGGTGTATAGGAAACCTCGGCGGAGACCGCCGCTAGGCTTTATATTCTTCGACACACTAAGATGGGTTCTTTTGCCTTCATGACTGGGATACTTTACAGCGCCTTCATGCGTAAATCAAGTGACACTACTGCGGAAGTGGCCAGTTTTTTAAAGAGCCAAGTGCGAGAGTATCCATAAGGAAGTGAGGCCATCACTACACTAAGTTCATGGACCATGGACGAGACAGGCGGGATTAAGGAGCCAAGTCTAATCAAACCGACAATATTAGAGACGGTGAGCCTAGAGGGTCATCGTCCAGACTCACCATGGTTTTCACGACTTGCAAGTTCACTACGGAAGATTTGATGCGCAGTGGTTTAATGAACAAGACCAACACAAAGTAATGCAAATATTTGATAAAGCTACAACGGAGTCCCCTCCTACACAAGGCCTATTTTTGTCGGTGTCAAGACATCAGTAAAAATCAAATCACAACCTATTTGGGCTTTTAAGAAGCACTTGATTGGCTAGTTTGGTAGCCACGTTGGAACAATTAAATACATGGGCTGTGGTGGTCAACTGACCGCTGAGGCAGACCCTCATATGGCACGCGTTAAACATGTTCCCTGTTGGCACAGGTTGGCAGTACTAAACTCAGAGATTTGGTCCAATAGAAATGCAGCAAGAATGTTCCGCCCTGACTCAATTGAATGAAGGCAATTAAGGGCAGAGCTCCATTTGATCGACAAGTACACATACGCGCGCACCCGCCAATCAAAAGGTAGATGGATTATTTCCCTCACATACGTCTACCAAGAGAAAAAACAGCGTTTGTGTGTGTTAATGGGTTTCTATCAGGCTAACCACTAGTAGTAATACTGTCACAACGTAGCACATATGTGACGCCTCGGACTCGCATACCCGAGCTCGGTACCAGAAATATTTAAGGCGCTTTTCCCATCAGTTTGTGATGATGATTATTATGGCCACGCCTGATTGAGTTAACTTAAAACGCAATCAAGTAAAGACAGGATATTCTTAGCTCTTGGTTCTTCACTATCAACTGAATCGGTTAGTTTGGAGGTGGTGGTCGAGATTTAAATGAGACACTGGTAGCCAGTGGTAAGTAACTGAGGTAGTCGGCTCACCCAACTGCCAGCATAACATTAACCGGGAAGTCGGTTATTGCCTGTAGTAACTACAATACAAACACACTCCCTTTTCCACTGAATCGTAGTGTATGGCGTGAAGGGATATGTGCATACGGTGTGTCAACGAATTAACAAAGAATATGACACAAGCGTATCGTGCTTAAATGTCTTTCGGTACCTGCCAAAACAGCTTTCAGCTTCTACTTGAGGTATTTCCTTGCGATTAGACACTGATTAAAGTGGAGAGCTCATCCAGAAATGCGGGAGAATCCCACCTCACTTCCCCAATTCCACGCCTGGACCGAGGAAGTAGTCGGAAGAGGTTTCCTGAGATTAAGTAAGCCTATTCGCTCATTCCATACAATTTCCACAACTTGGTTACACCCCCCCTCTCTCAACATGAATCTACATTTGGGTCTTGGAGGTTGTACTAACATATACAGTAACCACACCAAGGACGCTTTTAGCTAGCATGACTAGCGCCCATCTGATGGGCGTAAACAGGTATACCAGACGTCGTGTCGAGAAAGAGGGTCGTTTTTTGCCAAATAACCTTGTTATTTTCGCAAGATATGAGTGTCAAAGTCCAAAAATCACCTTATAAGAAATAGTCTGACTCACCCCTCTAAAGAAAAGTAAGGGTGGGGAGGGAAGTCCAAGATTACCGTACAGGATATTTTAGGTGTCGGTAAATGTTTACTCGAGTGGGAGAAAGCAGGAAAGCGAAATGCATGCTATGCATTTTAGTACGAACTGTTTCAATAGAGAACTGCCGTTTGACTAAACGGAAATGAGGCATCAGGTAGAGTTTTTTCCAAAAAGAATATAACGCACGACTCCAGAGCACCAAAGCCCGCAGTGGAGATAACAATGAGTGAGAGCAGAGCAAGGAGGTGGAACGGGGATAATCCTGTATGTATTCACTAAAGCACCGCCACCACGGAAGCCATCACCACCAGCAAAGAAGTCGGCGAAGTGTGAATGCAGGTCGGATAATGAATAACGAATTCAAAGACTAAATAGATTATTCGAATCACACATTCGTACCCAGGTCGCGAACTTGAGCATAGAGTCGACAACAGAACGCGTTTCCACTGACATTCGATGCCCAAAAAACGAATCGAAAAAGCTGGTTAGCCACTTTCTAATGCAGAATAACAAAGAATAACCAAAATTGTTGCTAAATTCAAAAAATGCAGCAACTCTTGGGGAGTGGGGATACAAAGGGAGCAAATCATATCACACTATTTCCGAAACCTCCGGTGATATTTGAGGGGTGAGATTATCAAATCCGTAGGGAAAGAATTGGGTAAACAGTAAAAAAGACTAGGAACTAACAACAATAGTCATAATGGGGTGCCTTCGCCACAGAGGAAGAAAGAGAAGAAGGCATTTATGAAATAGCCGATTTAGCCTTACCAAGGCAAAAGTCAGGACTGACACCGGTGCCATTTCTTCACTGCAGTACAAGTAGGTAAAAAGGCAGTAACAACTAGACTGCCTCCGAATCACTCGATATCCCATTAACAAGAAATCGCGTTTCCAAAGCTCCCAACCATAGTGTAAAAAAGGCGGGATATTACCATGTAGCAATTAAGGTTCGCCTTGGAAAAAAACCAACCGTGGCTCTAACCCAAACCCCCCAACCAACACCCGCGGGATTGGCATGAATCACAAAAGCCTCCATGAAAAAAATATCGCCAAAGAAGGACAGAGCGTTAAATAACCAACAACGATCAGTGCAGGGAAGGAAACAATTTTATTGCTAAGACAAGAGGCAAAGGCGATGTGCGTGTTAATTAAGGCATAAAGACAAGCCTAACCATGATGCCGCTGGCGGCCACACCGAAGACTCCGAGGCGAAAGCATATATAACAGTAACAATCAAGCAACAAAGGGAGAAATTCACAGAAGACTTGCAAACATACACAGGCACTCCGGTTTGCAAAGAGGAAAGGAGCTTATCATAACTCACGCACAGTTGGCTCGAAAACGTGCCTAGTTGACAAGGGAATGACATGGCTGGTCGCCATCAATAATTCCTTGTCATTGAAAAGTGTTCATGCCAGCTACAATCTCTCCTCTTGCTGTTCCACCCAAAGCACCAACTCCTTGTGATACCAACTCCCTCACCCACGCGATGACCCCTCCTCGAAGAGGGGTGAATGCGCCACGGACGCATTGCACGTGACAGCGACACAATGCGCTACTAATTAGCATTTAAAGTCAGGCCAACGTCGACGCCTCCCACCAGTCATAGTCCGATTGCGAGAAATGAAAGTGATTAAACCCTATCACCGCAGCACTTTGCAATCAGCGACGCCATCAAAAGTGCGCCGTGTAAATTAGGTGTTGCACAAAGAAGGACGGCTTCGAGAGACAGCAGTTGTAATGGACACTGCGAGACCATTTCTCTCTGCATTCCAAATCACTTGTTCGCATCAGTCCGGATGAAACAGCCAATGGAGCTTAGCTTGCGCTTTGTGCAGACACGCCTCAACACTGGTGGAGTACTTCACGCACAATGCAAATGTGCAACTCCAACCTCCACAGGCGTGCCACAGGCATGCGAGCATGCTAACAGGTCGACAGCCACCATTCCAACAAGGCAACTAGTTGACTTGGTAGTAACAACTGCAGATGAGATGATGGCCGTATGCTTGAAGCTGAGTGAATTACTAGGACTTTGCGATATCGCGGTTAGATGGGAGGATCAAGACCCTTTAACTCCTCATCCCACCCTGGCAGCGATTATATCGGTAGGGAGCAAAGATGGTCTGATCTTTTGTCACATTGTCTTCTCTTCCCTTTTCAACTCTCTCCCTCTCCCTCTCTCCTTCTTTCTTTCTTTCTTTCTTTCTTCGCTTCTCATCTCGGTGTTGTTCGAAGTCACCGTTGGTTGAGCACGCGAATGCAATTCAATCCAAGCAAATTGACTCACCAAAGCACCTGACTCCATCTCCTACCCTTCGTCATGTGTGACCGGCTTCCTATTACTACCTGGGCGGAGACTCCTAGCCACTCACGACCTAACTGCTTAGTTGTGGCAATTGAAACACAACCTCGCTTGCTCAAACCTGAACCGACACTTGTTGGTTGAGTGGATTGGCAATAGAGGGAAAGATTGCTGCACAATTGAACAGTGGAGGGCTGCGTGATCCCCCAAACACCCGCGTGCGCGTGCGCATGTGTATGTGTGTGTGTGTGTGTGTGTGTGTGTGTGTGTGTATGTGTAATGAGGGTGAAATAACTTGTGCACACGTAAGATGGCGCAACTACTTTGGGTTAAGCCAGGTCACACAATCGAGGCGACTCATTTGCATGGCTCACACTTGCCTGAAGTGAACACCAACTCGTTGCTAACCTCAGGACATTAAATTGTGGCATTGCACATTTGTGCATTGAAGTAAAGGCCAAAGGGGTTACTAAGCAGTTGATTAGTGCCTACGAACAGTGACGAGTTGACAAGTGAATGACACGAAACCATTCTCCTCAGCCATCACCGCTACCGAACAGTTCTTCATTGCGTGCCTTCATAATGGTCACCACTTTATGACGAGTGGAAGGCACTACCATCTATCCATCCAGCTAACGGGCCAATTAGGAGGCAAAGCAGGTGCGCCTGTGTTGTGCTGAGGACAGTCCACAAAGTCATCGCTCCGACCAATCAGTGCGTCAGCGTCAAGAGGTGAGAAGAAAAAGAGGGTGTAGTCAGTGCCATGTGAGGTGCAGGCGAATCCCCAAGCCGTCTGCACGGCTTAGCTGAGTGGTGGACGCTTAAACTGACGCTTCAACTGTCTTGACGAGCAATTGAGGCTCGATGCTGTGACATCAACAGCCAGTGGTGGGTTGGAGGTGCGTTCCATGAACGCCATTCTACATCAAGCTTTGCAAGCACTACTTCCATGGATCAGCTAAGAGTGGTTTTCGCATATCAAACTACCATTCCACCTTGAGGTTTGTCGAAAAGTTCCATTTTTCCTTGCAGCTATGTAACAAATTAAATGGAACTAGTGTGCTCGAGCTGGCATGTTAAAATGTGATCATGATATGTGGAAAAAGACTTGCTGACCACAATCCGCGGCTTGTCGGGCTTTTGGCAATACCAATCACAAAGACCAGTCTGACCAAGATAATGATATCATGCGACAGTTGTTCCTTTCGGAAGATCAGACAAAGTCAAGGCGATTCTTGACGAAGGATAAAGATAAATGGAAGGACTTTCACGAAGTCAAATGTATAAGGCAGCAATTTACATCACATTAGTTTAGAGAATGATAAGTGAAACGTGGGATTTGAAAACGGCCATATGAATGTTTCCCACAGCTTTGCAAAACACTTCTACCACCTCGCCGACGCAAACATCTGAAATTATTTGTTATAATTTTCGGAATGCACTTAGATATCTTTGGAAGTGCTCTTGGGACACCTAACGAAAACTGTTTAATGCAAAAATCGCCTCGAACTTCCAGTTGAGACTAAAACTGATGCTGGTATTGAGGAGTCATATTTCATAATTACGGAACTCACAGTGAACCTGACAAGCTGCACTGCTACGAGGCAATCCATCTTAGTTGTCAGAGAGAGACCATTTATCTAAGAGAGGTCTTTAAACGAAATGGAAGGGTAGAAAAGCAACAGCAAACTGATATGCACACAGAAAGTTCGACCCTGAAATTGGAAGAAGAAAACTAGGATGGATGCTGTTTTCCCACACAAATACTTAAATCATTTTGACTAGAAGACGCATCTAGAACAAATAAGTATGACTCAAGAATCAGATCTATTCCCCATGTTCTGCGCAAAAAATTCTTTAGAAATCCGGCTCAGTGTCCGCTTCCAAACGTGCATGAACTGGACACGGTAGACGTGTTGCTTAAAATAGCGCAAGAATCCGCATCGAAGGAATAGGACATAACCGCAATCCCATAGCTAAGTGGAATGCGGAACAAATTCACAAAGCGCTACATTTGATTTAATTTATAAGTTTCGTTTTTTAATTTAATCCAATTGCCAACAGTAACAGCACGTTGGAACGCCTGGAGGAGTCGCCTCGGTGGAATGATTCAATTTGAGGCGGAAAGTTTGGTTGGAAAGAGAAATTAATAAGTTACATTCTGCTAAACACTGATGTCCACGGACTTCATGATAAGGGAGTAATTGTACATTCTTTGGACATCTTCTGGGGCAGTACGAGCAACCACCATTAACCGTGATCAAACGTACGGGTTGCTAGCTATACTGATGATTAAAAAAGCTCTCTCAGACGCCCCCAACAAAGAGCATTTGAAATTGGCGGTTAAGACGAAAAAATAAACATCAAACTGAGCTCTATTCTCTGGGAGAAATCCTCAATGCACACACAAAGGAAAGCACATTCGTAAATAAAAAAGGACAGAACATAGCTACTGTCGAGTTTAATAGAAGGCTAAAACATTCCCGTACGAAACTGATATTACTTGGAACTAGTTTCGCAGAGCAACTTCTAGTCAATGAATCAAAGTGTAGATGTGTATATTTCAAGCAAATAAAAGGGGCAACACAGCCTCCATCCTGGATGTTTCCTGTTCCGAACTACGAAAACTAAACAACGCCCTGTTCAACTGGTGAAGCGTTTATTATACATAAGTGTCCATTTGTTAATGGGTGCAGGTAGCAGCAACAATAAAAGCCACATCCTTCCCATGGAAAAAAATAGCACCGGTGACTGGATGAATTGCATGATTTGGCATGAATCTTTATTGAGCTGCTATGCCAACCTCTGTGTCGGCTGTAGATGATTCCGACCATGTTATCAGTGCATCTAGTCTACCAAGCCTCCTTTACCGGGAGGATAGTGGATCTCAATACTTTTAAGGCAACGTGAGTATTGCGCGTTGAGCACTAACAAGCGGTATATTTGAAAACGAAAACACTCACAATAAGCAGATGGTCTTAGTTGAACATGGATAACAATCCGGGTGGGAATGGAGAAGGGTAGCGTCCCTCATGAGGATGGCTCGAATGGTAACTCCTCAGTTCAGTTTTGTTTTTTCCATTCATTTATTGTCGGCAGTCAAAATACGTGATGCAAGAAGCTCTATTCGGTGGAAAAGACTATCAAAATACGCCAGTGCTATAGACTCCCTCGTGGTTACAGTGGGTTACTTCCACCAGATTTTGATGGAAGCTACACCAATCCAGGGACTAAATAAAAAAAGTTCATTTGCGGGGAAATTAGAGTGAGAAAAGTTTCTTTTGAGGACAGGGTATGAGCAAATGGAACTGGCACAGGCAATTACGTATGCTAGGTTTTGATTGGGACTGAAGATTCCAATAGAAAAAGGCATCACATTGAGACGATAGTAAATGATATCGCCTACACTTAATTCGGTTTGTTCCAAAAGGAGTTTGATTAAAAGTTGTGAAGATGGAATCGATACGATCTATCAAGGAAGTTTAAAGAAATTCTCCTCCATTTATTTCACTCACAGTTACAACTGATTTGGGAAAAAGTGAAGTCATGTTCGTCAGGAGAGGTAGTCTTTACAAACTAGAATAGCTAACCCCTTCGATTCAAGAAAAGCAATGCTACACTGAAGGAGCTGCCTGCGATTTTACTAGTTCAGACGATAGAGAAAAGGATAGGAAGTAAAATTGTGGAGAGACTTACCATCAGATCTGAAGTTGAAGAGTGGAGGGAGAGGAGTCTTGTCGGGAAGAGTGACGCCCTCCTGTCGGAGTTCGTCAAAAAAAGGATGCAGGCAGGCCTCGAGAGGCCGCAGCCGCTTCGTTGCTGTATAGTCCAGCAGCTTGGCCACTAACTGGATGGCTTCCGGCGAGGTGTGAGCCCTAAACACCTAAAGTACAAACACACACTCAAAAAGTAAAAGCCAACATCCTTCCCCTCTCTCCTTAATATGATAAAGTGTACAATGACGATTCCAAATAATCTCAATTAGAGCAATCACACTCGATCGTGATTCCATTCATTGCATCGGCCACAATGGTGACACTCTCTGTAACACCAATTTCTTCAGATACCTGTTCAACTCCCACAGCCCGCATTTGCGATTTATGCACTGGCAGCACATACATCTGAATTCCCAGACTTTCTTTGCCGTCACAACCAAGAGTAATCCTAGGTTATCTCAGACCTATGATCAATTGGTAGTAAGGAACGTAAATGAAAATAATGGATTAAAAGTCTAAGCTAAGTGATTAATTTCTGAGTCACATTCAGCATTTCATGGCATGCATGGAAGTGTTAAGATCAACATTAACGTGTGAACTCTCGCGTTACGATCTCCGTACTGTTTGTGCATGTATGTGGCCTCCTAATCTCCTTATTAAATAATGTTAAGGTTGTATGTTAAGGACTGACTAAAAGCCTAAAGCAAGCGACTTACATTACATCTGACAGGCGCTAACGGCAGTTTTAACAAGAAAAGAACAGCAACAGCACCTACTATTCTGTTCATTAAATAATGAGCACCAGAATTACTAATGAATTTCTTTAAGAATCGTAACGATCACAATGTTCCTAACCGTGAAGTTAATAATACCAATATCGCATCACGACCTCTACACCGACGCTGACACCAGTCCTACAATCTTCCATGGATAAGCTGTTTGGAAGCAAAAAAGGAACATCTAAAAACACATCGTCTAGTCGGATTTTGACTAAATTTATACATGAAAAAGGAGCAGAAGCATCACCTGCTTCCCTGCTTCTTCGCCCAAAATTACACCTAACAAACCATTCCCTCGATTAGGCGCAATGACGGCTTGCCCCAGCCACGAGGTGTTAATCAGCACGAACCCGTGACGGCAGTAGTCATATCGATAGACGACAGGGGGATTAAATGGGTGTAACTAAAAAGGCTTATGGACGCTGACACGAAAATAAGCGAGCACTGCGATCAGAAGAGACATCGGGATTGGGCTCCAAGGTGTTCGATTTTTAAGAGAGAAATCTTAGCATGCATGCTTAGGAAATCGCGATGGTCTTGCATGGTTCAGTCGAAAGCCCGCTACCAAAGTTAGCACCCCTAAAGCCACGCAATGTTTCAAAATCTTCATGTTGGCAAATCCGCCGATTGAAGAAAACCATAGCGATTGATTCAGCAGCTCGTGTGTTCTTGCATTCCGTCTCAACTACTTTCGTGAAGTAGTCTAGCGTAAAAAGACTATATCAGTTTCCAAGCCTAGTGGATAGTAGGTTTATCTTTCCACTTTCACAGTCCTAAACAGTTGGCCGCAGTGACTGCAGTTATACCAATTAAAAATACTTTTACAAGATGATATTAGTGTCTAGAAGAAAATATAATTTCATGAGACTGCTAAGGATAAAGAGGTACTTCGAAACAAAGGAGGGTTCCAACATGGCTAGCGAATGAAACCAAAGCACCATGAATGGTGTCAGCAATAAAAGAAGTGTTTTATAATCCCTTTATCTACTACTACAAATACTTCTGTTCCATCTACAATAGCCTCTCAGAATGGCTCATTTGTCTTACCTACTCCCTCCATCCGACGAATTATGTTGCTATGACAATAAAAAAGAGAGACAATCCGGAAGCGTCTCTAAAATTCTAGATACGACCATCAGCAGCAAAACACCCAATGCCTTCAATTTTAAACCACAGGAAGAAATAGTTTGCGTTGCAGTTTCTTCTTAGTTCTGGTCGTCGTGCCAATCATTCAAACACTACGGATCCAACAGTCATGTGGCTTCACTCAGTTCGAGTGCATAAAAACGGGCATAGAGAAGGATTTACCGTTTCTTTTGTTCGTCGGATAATAGTTCATTTGATTCTTTGACAGGCTTATTTTGATACTCCTACCCTATTAGCAGATAGTGAGTACCGCACGTTTTAAAGGGTATAAAAGGGTACAGTTTATGACATCCATTGTTACGCTGAATCGGTGTTTCCTTGGAGACACCGCAAGCATAACTATAAAGATGGATATTCAAAAAATTCTTAGCCAAAATTCAAGGGAAAGGGTAGTGGGTATCCTTGCAGTAAAGACAGGGGGCAAAAAGACGCAAGGTACGCGAACAGCTGTAAAACCATTTGTCCAGCGAACCGAGTGATTGGAAAGGAGAGAGCCAATCGGAGTTAAAAAAAGATTGGGCTTTTGAAGGAAAAAAGCAGCGCAAACAAACAATCTACATGTGAAGAAGGCCAAGAAGTTCAATGCTTGTCTTAGGGGCTGGAGGAAAAACGCATGCTACATGGATTGGATGGGTGCGCTATATTTAGTACCACCACAATGCACCCGTAAAGAAAAAACTGCTTTGGGCTTAATAATAAAACACAGCCCATCCTGCGATTAAGAGCAGGAAAGGCCATACCAACCAATTTACTCTACCTACACTTAAATAACGGTATGAAACAAATAAAGCCCTAGTCCCATATCTACAGGAACAGGCAGTAAATGCCTGATAGAAATAAGGGTTTACGGCGAATAGCAAAAAATAACGCTTAAAAATAACTTTGAGGGAATATTTTAATGACCTAGTGAATAAATACCTAATTTCACGCAGACAAGTTGCTACTCTGTTAGCATTTTACATATGACAAAGAAAAGTTCCTCCATTTACTTCTGACGCGTGGAATGTCCCTTCTGGGTGGGACAAAGATGTGGGTGGTGGCCAGAGCAAAAATGGGTAAACAAGCTTTCGACTACATGGGTGGAGGATTTCCCAGTCCGGAAAAAAACAGTCCACAACCAGGCCTGATGCTTGGAAATGTCTCGATAAGAAAATGGAATAACTCGGTAAAGACGAGTTCTGTGAGGAAAAAGCAGGAAAGGGGGATAGCAACTCAACAAAACAAATTGCCAGTGAAAAAAGCGTATAAATGAGCCAAAAATAATATCAAATCACGACTAGTTTAACTTGTAGGAACAATTGCTAAGAGGCGAGCGGTTTGCTCTACACTAAAGCAAAGACGCTATTATGTTCATTCAACGTGGAGGCAGGGAAATCGCAGTATTTGTTTTCAAAGCTTGATGTAGAATGGCGTTCATGGAACGCACCTCCAACCCACCACTGGCTGTTGATGTCACAGCATCGAGCCTCAATTGCTCGTCAAGACAGTTGAAGCGTCAGTTTAAGCGTCCACCACTCAGCTAAGCCGTGCAGACGGCTTGGGGATTCGCCTGCACCTCACATGGCACTGACTACACCCTCTTTTTCTTCTCACCTCTTGACGCTGACGCACTGATTGGTCGGAGCGATGACTTTGTGGACTGTCCTCAGCACAACACAGGCGCACCTGCTTTGCCTCCTAATTGGCCCGTTAGCTGGATGGATAGATGGTAGTGCCTTCCACTCGTCATAAAGTGGTGACCATTATGAAGGCACGCAATGAAGAACTGTTCGGTAGCGGTGATGGCTGAGGAGAATGGTTTCGTGTCATTCACTTGTCAACTCGTCACTGTTCGTAGGCACTAATCAACTGCTTAGTAACCCCTTTGGCCTTTACTTCAATGCACAAATGTGCAATGCCACAATTTAATGTCCTGAGGTTAGCAACGAGTTGGTGTTCACTTCAGGCAAGTGTGAGCCATGCAAATGAGTCGCCTCGATTGTGTGACCTGGCTTAACCCAAAGTAGTTGCGCCATCTTACGTGTGCACAAGTTATTTCACCCTCATTACACATACACACACACACACACACACACACACACACACATACACATGCGCACGCGCACGCGGGTGTTTGGGGGATCACGCAGCCCTCCACTGTTCAATTGTGCAGCAATCTTTCCCTCTATTGCCAATCCACTCAACCAACAAGTGTCGGTTCAGGTTTGAGCAAGCGAGGTTGTGTTTCAATTGCCACAACTAAGCAGTTAGGTCGTGAGTGGCTAGGAGTCTCCGCCCAGGTAGTAATAGGAAGCCGGTCACACATGACGAAGGGTAGGAGATGGAGTCAGGTGCTTTGGTGAGTCAATTTGCTTGGATTGAATTGCATTCGCGTGCTCAACCAACGGTGACTTCGAACAACACCGAGATGAGAAGCGAAGAAAGAAAGAAAGAAAGAAAGAAGGAGAGAGGGAGAGGGAGAGAGTTGAAAAGGGAAGAGAAGACAATGTGACAAAAGATCAGACCATCTTTGCTCCCTACCGATATAATCGCTGCCAGGGTGGGATGAGGAGTTAAAGGGTCTTGATCCTCCCATCTAACCGCGATATCGCAAAGTCCTAGTGATTCACTCAGCTTCAAGCATACGGCCATCATCTCATCTGCAGTTGTTACTACCAAGTCAACTAGTTGCCTTGTTGGAATGGTGGCTGTCGACCTGTTAGCATGCTCGCATGCCTGTGGCACGCCTGTGGAGGTTGGAGTTGCACATTTGCATTGTGCGTGAAGTACTCCACCAGTGTTGAGGCGTGTCTGCACAAAGCGCAAGCTAAGCTCCATTGGCTGTTTCATCCGGACTGATGCGAACAAGTGATTTGGAATGCAGAGAGAAATGGTCTCGCAGTGTCCATTACAACTGCTGTCTCTCGAAGCCGTCCTTCTTTGTGCAACACCTAATTTACACGGCGCACTTTTGATGGCGTCGCTGATTGCAAAGTGCTGCGGTGATAGGGTTTAATCACTTTCATTTCTCGCAATCGGACTATGACTGGTGGGAGGCGTCGACGTTGGCCTGACTTTAAATGCTAATTAGTAGCGCATTGTGTCGCTGTCACGTGCAATGCGTCCGTGGCGCATTCACCCCTCTTCGAGGAGGGGTCATCGCGTGGGTGAGGGAGTTGGTATCACAAGGAGTTGGTGCTTTGGGTGGAACAGCAAGAGGAGAGATTGTAGCTGGCATGAACACTTTTCAATGACAAGGAATTATTGATGGCGACCAGCCATGTCATTCCCTTGTCAACTAGGCACGTTTTCGAGCCAACTATGCGTGAGTTATTGTAGTATAGGTAGCCATATGTGTTCGTGATCAGGAATGCCTTTGTGCCCATTTTTGGGGACATATTGACAACAGGAAATATGTTACTTGTCTTTTTTTGTGCATCCTCAAAAGTGAGGTTTTACGAATTTTAACAACCTTCACAGGGGGCGCAGCCTTCCTGCACTTCGATTGCTTAGACCGCATGGGGCAACATGAACTAATCCATCACTTCCCTTTTTTATCCCTTTTACACAAAAAACGCTTTACATTTCTCGTTAAAAGTCTTTGTATTGCAATATCGTTCCCAAATGATATTACTCTGAGTGCATTATTTAGGAGGAAGTGCGTACTTTTGTTTAGGTAATCCCCGGTGAAAGCATTGCGCGAGAAATGATTAATAGCAACCCTAAATCGATTTGCTTCTTCATGGACCAACAATTCCTTAGCAGTTTGGTGTTTAAATGAGGAAGAGGGATAGGGACACCTACCTTGGGCCAAGGATGCGGCTTGATTTGTGGGAACTTGAACTCGCGATAGTCGGGATTCATGTCGCGAATCTGCTCGTGGGAAGGTGTGCCAAGCACCTTTATTATCTCCACCAATTGGTCCACACCACTTTCTCCAGGGAAGATGGGCTGACCCAGAAGCAACTCCGCAAATACGCAACCGGCCGACCACACGTCTTAGAGGAGAAATATAGGAATGGGTAATCAAATTTACACTTGATGTGGTTGAGTCAGTGCAATGCAATCCGCAATTGCCAACGAAAGCGGTAAATATAAGTACAGGAGACTTATTGTGAGAAGGCATGATCATCCTGCGATCCTCGATCGCATCTCACCGATTTTCCGACAGTCGAGGACGATGTCCAAAGCAGGGCTGGGCGGTGTTAAAGAAGTACTTTTGTTTTTCTGGTAAGCTGCTAGGAGAGATTTTTGATTCCCTGCCGTTCCACTCCCATGGAAAAGTGGGATATAACCTTGCCCATAGCGCCTCCCGTACGGCATCAATGGAGATAAACTCGGACTACTATACAATGTAACAAGGCACTGCATGGGTGAGTCCGCCCCAAAATAATAATTGTCACAAACGGTTGATAAAAGCCCTAATTCCGAGTTCTAGCTTGGTTAGTAACGAAGATAGGCTACATTTGAACGGATGAGCGGAACTGAAGCGACCCCGAATTTGAAAGACTACATTTTAACCTGTCAAATTGGTATTGCTTGTAACCCAATAGACATAAATAGCAAATCAAAAAGTAAATGTGGTAGGTGAAAAACGATAGCCAGGATTAAGCAATTCCACGGAGATAAATCTCAGTCCAGGATGTGAATTAAGTGTGATAGATGAATCCACTGAAATATGCGAGTCGCAAAACTCAGGAGTCTTTTCACGGTTAGAGATCGCCTTACTAGATTTAGCCCCACCAACAATGGCCACTGTCATGATGACCGAGAAATGACAGAAAACGCCAGGAATGAGACTTCCAGATCCTTACGATTAGGTTGTGACATCGGAAAAAGCTGCCATTATTCCAAGTCCTCTGTGCCTCGGTAATGAGGCTAATGTTCAGCCTTGTGCAGCTTCAAGTAATTGTGGACGAAAGCAAGCCTAACGAATGTCAGGCCCAATGCAAAATAGGATGGTGTATAGACTGCAAAATGGCTGATTTAACGCTACGGGGATGTAGAATACCAGTGATTTACTAAACAAGTACCAAATCACACCGGATTAGGCAAGATTATCGATGCGCCAAATGAGTTAAAAGCCGGGTGAACTTATAGTAGACAGGCTCAGGTGGCGTTGGAAATGCGTGGTAGTGAAATAGGGTTCGGAGCGAGATTTTGTGGACGACCGCCCAAGTAAGGCGGTTTGGAGAAATGCAGTAAAACGTGTAACACAGATTACCACTGAGGTCTCGCAGATGAGAAAAGGCGACCGGTGGTGACCAAGTCTTCAACAAATAATTACCACCGTACATAAACAAGAAAGCAATGTAAGAAGGTATAAACAATTTGCGCCAATATGTTGTCAAGCGTCCTCCTATTAATGGAGCTAAACAACACCTGCTTCCGGTTCATACGCCACCCATTTCCCACAGATCCGACGTGCCAAATGGCCAACTACCTCGTTATAACAAGTTACAAACTTAGTAAGCAGCTCCATAACGTTAAAAGATTATTTTATTGGCATCGAGAACCACCTAAATCATGTAAGGTTTCTGGTTCTTTAGCCAAAGCACGTGGAATATTTCATTTAAAATCTGAGAATATTGCCTGTGCCATATGCAGCGAGGATTGGGGCCACTGCTTTCCTTTGAATTGTGTTATTAGCAATTCCTTTCAAGCTGACAGTGTGTCGAAGGTGGAAAGCATTTTGCTCCACTTCCTAAACTAGTTACGCAAGATTCTTAAGTAGCGTCGTGTGAGTTCCAATCTCTTGAGTTAAAATGGCAACAAAGCAATTCTAAGGTGCCAACGACTGACAGCTCTTGGGGAGGAGATTCAAAACTACTTCAAAGCAAAGGCGCCACCATCCATGCACTTAAAATGGGGCAAGTTAGCATTTTAAGGCGGAAACCACAATACAGTTTGTTGCTAATACCGATATTTCATCAAAGCGGTATGCATGATAGCATTGCACCGCATCCAAGGAAAATAAGGAATCAAAGCGTAATGCAAATCAGCATACACACAAACACACACACACACACACACACACACACACAGCAAGGTTTAGAACCAAATACACTTTCGCACACGAACGTATCGCTGAGCGAGTAGGAAAAAAAGATCAACGCCACACCAAATATACCCTGGGACCTGGGGCGAAGCACTCGAGGGAGCGAAAAATGAAGCAGAAAAATACGGTTAGAAGTGGTGGAGAAAAATAGAACTACGGAGTGACAAAAGATCCGCAGTGCTGCACACCAACTTGCCACAAAAAGAGGAAAATACACTCAGTAGATCGCAACTTCGGTTTGGTCACATAGTAGGATTAAGCAAAAGGTCGGCAGGTCAGGATGCAGGCAACAGGTTAATGCAATTGACACGGAACCGAGATAACTCAGAGACCAGCTTTGCGCGGCCTGAATCTCAATATCATGAAGAGAGAGGGTCAGCCAAGCCCTACACCAAGTTATATGAGACTCACCGATTTGGCAGGTGTAGTTGACAGCACCAAAGATGAGTTCAGGTGCACGATAATAGCGTGAGCAGATGTAGGAGACATTGGGTTCACCCTGAATTAGGACTTTGGCGCTGGAAATAAAAAGGTAAGAGGTGATGTTAGTTTCCATGCCAATGCATAGCTCTTGACCGCCACCAGCTAACTCGAAAACGAAAGGATTAACAACACTAATTGTTTTGCAGCTCCTCCTTGAAAAGCTAATCAGCACAGAGATGCCGCTATTCACTGATAACGTTTGAGTTAATGATGAAGACGAACAATATGTCATGATTGTTGCGGCTCTAAGAGTAGTACACCGTTAGCTAAAGCAATTCGGTGGTGCATAGTGTGAACAATGGAGATGGGGAAGCAAAGGATTACTTGAAAGGTATAATTACCAAGACACGATCTGCGAGAACATATTTCAAAAGGCCTTATTAGAACTGACACGCCATCCACAAAGTGAACCGAAATTTCCTAGTTCAAGTTTAACATTTGCGCCCCTAAATAGCATTATTTTTTTTCATTACCTTGAAAGAATTCGGGACATCGCAGAGCATAGAGTGACATACGGGTGGGTCAAGGGAAGGCAGTAATGACAGGTAGTTGTTTACCAAATTCTAGAGTAATATTAAGCTGATGAAATTCATGGCTGGATAGTGGGAGAATGGGATACACTACTTGTATACCTTCCAAAGTCGCAGAGTTTGAGGACGCCGGTTGAAGGGTCAAGAAGAAGGTTTTGGGGTTTGATGTCTCGATGGCAAATCCCCTTGCTATGGATGTAGGCGAGACTGCGAAATAATTGGTACATGTACAGCTACAAATAGAAGGCAATAGGGCCGCTAAATGACAAGTAATCCAACCACTTTTCCATTTCACATCACAGTAAGGAAACGATAGTAATCTAAGGTGTCAAATGCAACAATAAGCCTTGGGGCAATTTTAAATCCATCACCAGAACCAACTTTGCTTCTCCATTTTGGTTATGTGTTCTAAAAGGTCCAGTACTTTCTCAAGCCTCAGTGTTGATCCACGAGAAGCATTTGCTGTTTACAATTCACGCATCACAATAACCACCTTCTGCTGCAAGGGTTTTCATTGGTCCCTAAGGGTGTCTGCGCAATTGTATTAGTCAATGGGGGCAAAGAAGCTCACACTTTCGACTCATTGGTTGGTCAATAAAAAAGCATGAGAAAATAAAAAATAGGAGGTAATATCCTGTCTCAGCAACCAAGGTAGAGCTGAAATAACTCACTTTAGCAAAGATCATTGGAATGGTTTCCTTTTGCCGCGTATACCGACGAGCTACTCTGTAGACTGTCTCAGGAACAAACTCGAGCACCAGATTCAAATATACGTCCTCTTTCTACCGGGAAAAGGAAGCAAACATAATGCTGTTGTGCTTCAGAAGAAGGGTGTGTACAAAGCAATACACCACATAGATAAATAAAAGCCATGCAGAGAAATCCGCGGGAGGGCCAAATAACTGTCCTCAAAGGCCGTTCTTAGGTTATTTCTCACATTTTTCAGCTCATTTATTGCGATTTTAGGACTTACAAGAGAGTAAATACAAATCCGAAAGTTACGGGGAACCTCAGAGGCACGATTTGCTACCAAATAAAGCAAATAGCTAAGGGAAATATTCAACAACCATAAAGTTGGCAAAGCATATAGTCTGGTAAGGAACACAATCTAAAAACCGTGACGGAAGCGTCTGGATTCCTACTGAAAAGCGTGTGCGTGAGATTTATTTCATTGTTTTACAAATGAATAGGGTAAAACAAATTCACTCACTCGTTCACCCATGACGTAGAAAAAGTACTTGAGCTTCACAATATTCTGGTGATCCAGTGAGCGCATGATCTGCAGCTCACGGTTCTGAAAAAAAGATTTGAGTAATACCATAACGATTAAGTCGATTTAGAATGGAACGAATTGCCAGAACAGAGGCTAGGCACATTGCTTTAAACAGGCACGTCAGTTAAACAGGAAAAAAAAGTAGAGCACACATATTAGTCGTAGCTAAGTCTCAGGGAATAACAAACGTAATTATCAGGTACCGGCCTAATTGTCTTTGAGAAAAGATTGTTAAGTGATTTTTAGAAAAACCATTTGTTCCACCAGTTTTTGGCACTGGGTGCGCAACGCAGGTACTGGACATAAGAGAAGCAAGCAATAGGTAGCAGTGTTTTGAGACAAATAAGTTTTACAATGCTCAGAGACACCCCAAACACATGTGAGAGAGAACAAAAAAGGAAGTATTAACAGCCTCAACGGCTACTATGACATTTTTAGAAACACAGTCCCTATTCTAGCTGTAGAAAGGAATAGCAGACAATCTCTCTAAACGCACGCGGCTAGCTTCAACGCGGCAGAGGACAAGCGGTCCAGCTGCCGTTGTGGCGTCATTTACCTTAACCAGCAAAGCTGTGTGTGTGGGTAAAGCAGTGTGTGTATTTAAACGGCAGGATTAATCATTGAAGACCCGGTCACATATGCTTTGGATGGGAAGAAGTGGAAAAAATGCATAAAAGTTCGGCTATTCAAGCATCGTTCGGCTGTCCGCAGCGTTGCATAAAACAGCCGGTGCAGCCATGGCTGAATTTGATACTCGGAGAAACTAACCTTGAATCGTCGATCCTGAAGAACCTTTTTGACAGCAACAATTTCATTGGTGTCACACAGACAGGCCTGATATACCACACCAAATGAACCGTTTCCAATAACTTTGATGTCTGTGTATGATATTTCCTGTGTTTTGTCGCCTCGGCCCAATGTCGCAACAACGGATACAACTTTACTGTCCTTAGCTACACGCGAAAAACAAAATTAACCGCTAATGATTTGCCAAAATGTGCAATAAACAAGGCACCGGAAGCTAAGATTAGAAAGGAATAATGAAAACAAAATGCCAACTATCTTGTAAATTCACGGCACATTTTCTAATGGGGAACAGCAACAAAAGACAGTATATACTTGAAAATTCAGTGAAATTTTGCTGGCGCATCATTAACAGCAGGAAAGTTGAAATCAGGGAATAAGCAACATTGTAATGCAAGCGATCGGAAATAAAATGGAAAGAAGTTTCCAAGAACCGCACATAAAAAAACAAAAGTTTTGCTGGTGGAGCGTTATTCAGCAGTGGTTACACAAAAGCACGAAGAAGTGGAACACGGCTGAGCTTAGTTTCAGCGAAATAACCTATTGGAAATGGACCAACAAGTACAGTCAAATAATTCACTCAGATGAAAAAGAGAAGAGCAATCCAAACTAGTCTACCACAGTTCCTAAGAGTGCTTCGTAGTGTTATGTAGAAAAATAACGCAAGCAGTGTGAGATGGGAACAAAAGGCAAGAGAAAGATGTGGAAAACGCAAGCAGACATTGGTAATTAAGGTTAAAACTAAAAATATCGTTTACAAAGGCACCAATAGTACTTGAAGTCAAATTAAAGACAGCACATTGGGCGCCTGACCCAAAGAAACTTTTGAAAAAGGCGATTATATTTCGGATTTATAAAATAACAATAATACTTTCTAAAACTTTAAAACATTAGGCCCGATTAAGAAAATCATCCTAAGCAAAAAGCACTACCAAACTACATGTTAATGCAGAAAAAACCGAAAAGAGAGGGACAAACTGGTTCCTCCAAAGGAAAGAGCCTTGATGCATTAACAGTCCTGTCCAACAAATATGTGACGCAGCGAAACAATTAGAAGAAATGTACATAATAATAAAGAAGTGCATGCGAAGGCTTGGAAAAGAAGTTTAGTCACGGGCGAAAGGGTTTAAAAGATAAAAATGACTCACCGCTCATTCTGAGATCATATTACTCGACAACGTACCACCCGCCCATTAACGAAAGGCAGTTATTGAAGTATTTGATAGATTAAAAACAAATTTAAAAATATCGTAATCAAGACAACCATCCAGCAAAAGAGAATTTAACTTTTAAGGCGATTAAGTCTAATTAAATAAATTTGATTGTCTCATTATAAGTTAAGTCCAAATAAAACATCACTCAGAGAACAAAATACTCAAAAATATTTTTAAAGCCTAGTCGTTAAAATTTTTATTGTATTGTTATAAACTTCATTACTCAGGAAGGATTAGATTTGTTGGTGGTGCATGCTTAGTAAGAATGCCCCTATTTTAGTAATTTGGTAATTATTGTAAAGATTTTGCACTTTTGGTAATTTGAAGTGTAAAAATATATGTGCTTTTATGTACGATCAGCTTAATTTTTGCTTCGTACATATCACCGCTTGGTTTGTTTGAACCAACGGCTTAATTTAACATCAGCTGTACCCAATTGCATTAGCCTTGAGCATTTGCAAACATTTTGACTTGGTCGTTTTCTGTTGGGTAGTTGAGCTCAATATATGTCATCCGGTCGTTTAATGGCCGTAAACTCACCACAATTCTAGACGGAGCACAAGTTTAATTTTATTGCCAGCATATTTGTAGCATAAATAGCATTTAAGATATGTATTCGGCACCATTACTTAGTTATGTGATTATTTCGTTGGCCGTGCTCTTAGAAGAAAGTTTTGCGCGGCGTAATATTTTGCTGGGTGTTGGTCATCTTTATATTTGGATTTCTGCTTTGTCTCAAATTTCTATAAGTTGAAAATAGTCGCAGGAATATTTTTCTGTTTCAGTATTAAATACCGTTCTGTGGGAGTCAAATTTTGTTAAATGGGCTGCATGTTTTTTATCTTTGAAGCAGTTTTGCCGTTTTAATGGATGCTTGGGTCGATTTCGTGGTTTTTTTGATGGAGAGGTAGTGCTCATAATTCGTCCTAGTTCATGTCAAGGGCTCGTAATGATTTTTTTGCTTTCGGTAATTGGCTGTTATTTAAAGGTAAATTATGTACAAACAGTTTTTTCTGCAATGTTGGTTCATGTTGGATAATTAATTGAGCCTATTTGGCAAAGTGGGTTTAAATTTAAATATTGACTTTATTTATGCATAAATACTTCGATAATCTGACTATCGAAGATGTGTTCATATTTGCTAGATTGTTTTTTGTGAACTTATCAAGCTCTTTTAAAATTTTTTGCACTCTTCGGGATTTAGGTTGTGAAGAAGCATATGTTCTATGGAGCTATTTTATTTTCTAAGATTCTATAATAGTCTTGAAAAGTTGATTGCAGTGCTTATAAGAGTAACTTTTAGGAGCTAAATGTGCCTATTTTCTCTGTTTCTATTAGTACAGTCTTAAAATAAATTACAGGCAGTATCGTTTTACAAATGCCCTTCCTGAGTCCCGACTGGAGGTGTCCGGGCGATAAGTGGATTAAGTCCTCCGAAGCTGGTAACACATGGGAGAACGCCAAAGACTGGAGGGAAAAGGTCTTCGCCAACATGAATGACGCCGCTCTGAAAAGGTTACTCTTCTGTTTTCTCTTACTTCTTTCATCGCAGGATTTACCGTCAATCCCTTACAGATGAACGACTTAGCACCGAAGATTTTGAATCAATGCTGGCTAACATCGTTTGCTTCCAACCACACATTCGAATCAACCTGTCCAGTACGCGGGAGATTGCAAATGTCAGTACGATAACCGATGCTCTTCTGAAGTTGGATATGAAATCGGCTATAAGGGATGTGCGACGCTTTAATTATGTTTGCAAGGTAAAAATCCTAGCTTTTCCCACTGTTTCCTAGCTGGTTCGCCGTTTGTTGAGTGATAGGTTGCACACACTGACAGGTCGATCCCAACTCTACATAATTGAGCTGTTGAGGGTCATAATGCATCAAGGTAAAGTGGTTTTCTCGATTCCTTACACCTTGTAGTGCTAGGGAGCTGCAATCAAACCCTTGTCTTTCGACAATTGCTTGGCACATTGCGGACAAATCTGGAGCGTCACGAGTATGACCACATTGGAAGTTCGCAGTTGTGGGCCAATCATTGGGAGTCTCTCACTAAGATGATGGCAACTCTAGACGATTTCGACATAAAACAAGTTCGTTTATTTGATCCAAGCGTCTTTGTTTTAAGCACCTATTCTGCATGACTGCGGCAGTTAAGGCTTGGGTCATTGTTTTGAACAGTGCTGCAGATTGCAATTTTGTAGTGGCCGGACCGAAATTTCAAATTGAGAAAGCTTAAAACGTAGGCTTATAGTCTACTTGGTTTATTTTTTATCTTCTAAAGAAGTACTTAACAATATTATGGGTGTTTTGGTATGCTGGACATGAATGGAGATCCGCAACCTGGTTAAAAGCTATTTGCTTGTGAATTTGTACAAGTAGTGGCAGCAATTACTGTCGAAATGGCAAACAATAATCGCTCCTGGACGGCATGTGAGTCAGTGGATATCCTAACAAGGGTACCTTCCAATGACGTTAGCTTCCATAGTTAAAAGTGTGCTACCAGAGCAGAGTTTCTCCCGCTACCAGTTATTGTTGGACAAACACCTCGTTAAGGCTATTATTTGAAATTACATCGGTTCTTGTGAAAATCGCTTGTATCGCTATTGAAGAACTTCCCTTTAATGAATATTTAGATCCGTCAAGACTTTGTTGTCTCAAGCAAGTGGACAGTAAGCGCTATTTGTGATAGAAAATTGATCTAAAACTTAGGTATTTCGTCATTGATTGTCCTGTATTACTGGCAGTCAGCATGAAATGCCAGCAAGATACTGTTCCTTCAGACTTGCAGCAATTAAGGAAATCGGATAGTTGTTATTGCGATGCGCATTTGAGTCGTAAAGTACCACCAACGAAGTGGTCCAATTCCAGGAGCTCCACTGGATCTACGCAGTTGTGGTCAAATTCAAAACTAGTTTCATTTCGCACAATAGGTGGGCTTTGTGATATGGAAATACCAATCGAAATGCTAGGCGTAGAGCGGGTTAATGCTCTGTTGAAATTGTAAATGGCGTTGTAGACCCTGACAAAAAGTGGCACCAAGCACAACCTTCACGTGAGTTGCATTCGCGATTCCGCCTCGCAGAGCGAGAGCGAACAGGCACGACTGGAGAGTTTGCCGCTTGAATGCTTGAAGCGCATCGTGGCGAATGTGAATAGTCCAGAAGACCTGGAGTCGGCTTCATTGGCCTCACCCACTCTAGCACTGGTGGTGAATGACGAGGTGCTGTGGCGTCGATTGGCCACTCGCAGCTTCACACCCAACCAAATCATGTCGGTACAATTTGGTCGTGCCAGCTGGAAAGAAGTGCCCTCGGATAATGGGACGCGAGACTGCAACTGGCGTCGCGCCTACATCCGTCTCCTTCGCCGATTTGGTGAGCAACAGGTCCACTCTGCCTGCCTCGGCATCTGTAAAAACTGCTCCTGTCTCTATTGGATGGTGGGTTGCTTCTTCGACATTTGTAATCTGTTGGAAAGTGCGTGTTTATTAAGGTATGGCGACGAGATCCTCATCCTCAGTGATAAACCAAGAATTTATCAATTGTAACTCTAGGTTCTTCAATTTCATCTATTCCCACTGAATTGCATCTTTAAATTGCCTTTGTTGAGTCATGGAATGAGAATAGCTTCATTCCACCACCGTACTCCCTAATTAAATCGCTGTTTGGGCCGTCATGGGGTGGTGGAGTGAACCGCGGTCGTCTACCATTCCATTCGAAATCATGTGAGACTGGAGAAGGTCACATAGTGAAAAATACAGTGATAATCATCTGATGATGCTTTTTTAGCTCTTGGGTCACCCCTGCTACCGACAGGAGAAGGCGCCGAAGGTTCGACTGCTCTCTCCAGAGGATTTTATCGCACTTTTTGCCAAATGATCTTTCGTTTAAAGCCCATTTACGTCACCCCCATTGCTCGCCTCATCCACCTTTTTATAAGTTTGACCGTCTTTCTTCATCATTCACCTCTCACATCCTCATGACCGTATTTCATTGGCATTTACTTTATTTTATTGTTTTTGTTTATTATTTCTATCTGCCTTTTTGGCGCTACATTAAAGCATTGCGCTCATTTTTACGCCACACTTCTTTTTTGGCCAGCATTATCCTCCCGGTAGTATGTCCGGGTGAGATATCTTGTCTAGCCATGCTACCTAGGTTGTGCAGACCTCTGGACGGCATCTACTTGTACTTGCCCGGCCGATGGCCTTGGTGGCCATCTCTGTGGACAGAGCACTCCATCCAACAAGAACATCACCTCAGGAGTATTCATAGTTACGAAATCCTCGTACACGCTAGACACCAAGACTACTCTCCAATCTCGATGAACATGGGGATGCTGCATTTACATGTGGTACACCATGCTTCCCCACAACGCTACTTTCAATGTTTTCTACCTCACTGGCAGACCTCTCTATTCGCAATGCTTGCCATTTAGTGATTAAAGAGTGTGTAAGGGCAGTTCTCACTCCCGATTACCTTCAATGGGCGCTCTTTAAGTTATTTTTATGCTCGATGCACTTGGCAGAGTTGGGTAATGGAAATTGTCACCCAAGCCTCGAAGCAAAAAAGCTGAGGCAATAAAAATTAAGCTGTTATGCGTCTGGTGGCGTAGGAAGACCAATCGAAGTGGGTCTAAATGTCAGTGCTGTGGCAACATGTGATCGTTGACATCCTCTTTCCGATTGGAGGCTGGCAGTCCAACTGGTCGGGGAAGGAATCAGTTCACGTGTCACGTGATTGGTGGGCAAATTCCTTCCTTTCCCATCTTACCCACACAAGTGTACGCAATGCTGTGTGCCCGGAGGATCTTCAAATTTCACAATCATAAATGCTTTGTTTATAATCTCTGAGCCATTAGTAATACTCTTGGTGATGGAGTGAAAAGGATTTTTTGTCATGACGCTAACGCAGTATAATTTCCTTATTTACTTTAGTACCCGAGTAAGTGGAAATTTTTGGGTCTTGAGACTCTGCTCTCCAAACCTTTTTGCACTCAATAGTAAGCAGCCTTTTCCACTGAAATGCCTTATGATGCCTTCTAAAATCGACCCAGGCGCTGATACCACTGCCATGGAATGAGAACGGCAACTTCTACAAAGGCGCTCATGCATTAATTTTCTAGAAACCACCATTTCCTGGGTCAATTTCCGGGCGTGCTAGGACGCCACGCTTCAGAACAGTCCTTTTCGGCTGGTGGATACCACGTGATGATAAGCACTGCAAGGTTAGGGCTAATCAAATGTCAAAAACGCACCAGGCCGAAATCGCCCTGCATCTCTGGCCCTGCCATTTGCTTGGATTTCTCTAATGGAGACCTTGTCTACCGATGAACACTGTGGCACTCCACAATGATGAATTTAAAGCAACTTAAGGTCAAATGTGTGTTTACCCACTATCACGGCTGTGGCTGCTGTCAGTGGGGCTTGTGACACACGAGGTAGGCAAATTAAGATAACCTATCAAATCCTCATGATCAGGACATCCAAAAAGTGAGAGTCGCGATAGAAGCCGCAGTTTTGGAGTCAAAATTGAAGTCAAACCGAGTCCTCCTTGTTCCGCCTTCCTTGGATATGGCTTACCCTGGTTGGATGGTTTATTGATAGAAAAAAAATGGTCACGGACGGCATTGTGGTGGATGAAGATGAATGCAGCTGTAGTACGCGGTGGCTTTTGCGGAGCATTTCCAGGTTGCAGTGCATCTACCAGGATTGGTTCATCAATGTTCCTGCAAAAGGAAGTGGTCAGTTGGAGGCACTTTTTGGTGTCTATCACACAATGGGTTGATGCTAAGGTGTCAGGGAAGATGGGGAGACTTGAAGGTGATTTAAACAATTGGTTGAACAATAGTGCAGATTTTGCGTTTATTTTGTTTCCATTCTTACATATTCTTTTTAACAGAGACGCACAGCTACTAGAGTGACGCAGAATAATCGGAAGCAATAAAATAATGGTTCTGTAGAAAACGATATATGAAGTATCAACTCTACTTTCTAAAAGTTAACTTTGATTTGAGTAAAACCATTATGCTCCCCTACCGGTGGAGCGTAAAGGCGATCCCTCTTCCCTTCCCTTCTCCATTCTCTGCCACTGTTCTCAACTGGACGCACCAGTCACAAATTTAGTTGGAAGAGACGATTCGAAAAGAAGCACAAAACGAGAATAGTTGATGCTGCTGTTAGAAGAACAATAAAGAATATGGTCCGTGGGTACTCAGGTTCCCGCCACCTGGTAGGCCTGGCCTCCAAGTCATCCCACTAGCTTCCACAACTCTTCTCTACGTCGAAAATGTCAGTTCAGCCCTAATCTGACGCCTTTTCTCACCTCTAGGGAGGTATCAGGACGCTACAATGAACCTGATCCTTCCCTTATTTCTACTACAAATTGCTAAACATTGATGTGATGGCTAGTCATACATTGCGGATCCCATCACAAGGTCCAGAAATGACGCTAATAGCAAGTAAGATCAGTGATATTGAACCCAACTTTGATGACTAGGGTCGTTGGATGGTAGGTATTTTGTCTACGGCATCCGATGATATGGGTTTACCAAGATGGGCTATGTACTACTTTGACAGTTTATTTAGTGTTTCGTTTTGATTTTGGAAATAACCGAAATTTTATCTCTATACCTCCGCAATAGCTCTTCAAAACTTCTCCACTTCGTCTGCCTTAGTTTTCACAGAAGTCTCAAGAGTAACAGCATCACTGACTAAAGCCTACTGCTTTTGAATAGATGCGATTAAGAGTTCCTTACAAGGGGCAAACTAAGTACCTAACTAGTAAACAATACAGTAGCAATGACACAACCGATGTCAAGGTAGAGGCTCCAAAGATGAGCTGCCCAGCAACTAAAAATCTGCGTTGCCAGGCTTTTTTTGAAGATAAAGTCTTTTACGACTCCTACTCCAAGTAACTTTTTCATCATTGCTAAAATGTATGTTGGAACTAGCTTATGCCCTCTAAATGACGCCAAAAGGAGCACACTTCGTACATTGAACAATTCACCATTAATGGAGGGGAAAGTGGATGAGGTGTGAGAATGACTAACGCGGCGCTAAGAGGAGGAGGAGGAGGAGGAGGAGGAGGAGGAGGAGGAGGAGGAGGAGGAGGAGGAGGAGGAGGAGGAGGAGGAGGAGGAGGAGGAGGAGGAGGGAGGATCAACAATAGGGAAGCACCGCACCTCAGCGAAGCTGATAAATATGGAGATGAAACGCCCTAGTGACATCTGCAAGTCCTCATTTTTGAAGTGGTTCTGCAACACAAGTACGTGGGGAAAACCAGCCGTGACAGATACACGTGGTTGATGGTATCGCCTCAAATATTAGGGCTGTCTTGAAGAGAGGTGAATAGGTGGAGATTAGGGAGAAAAAACAATGTTTCCATGCTATCAAAATATTGAACCACATACTTCAAATCATGTGATGCAGTGGTTTTCTGCTGATCCGCCGTTACTTCTTGACAGTCATATGAGGTGGGAGCACACTGTTTAGGCCAACTTCCCTGAAGTTGAAAGGCGACATAATCCTCGGACAGCCATGCAGAAGGACTTGGGGGCTAATGGTGGAGGCATACGGCGGAGGTCATAGCTACCTAAATCCAGAATTGTAAGTTAAATAAGCAACTATGGTGTTATGCAGCCTCATTTTTGAAAGCAGACTTCGGCACTCCTTCGGTCGACTGTCCCGAATTGATCACACGAGCCAATGAATTTGCCTAATACTGGGGTGATACCTTGTCAAGTAAATTTCAGTCAGTTGTTAGGACACTGAAATAGTACTATGGGTGCTAGGTTTCGCGTCTGTTGCTCCATTCCACCTAGTTCTCGCTTCAGGGCTCTCCAGTCAAATATATATTTGCTTGAAATTCCACGATAGATACGTACGAGGAGGCAATGTGAACGGAAGGAAGGTGACATGATCAATAGCATAGGCTCGAATACAAGAGGACTGAATGGGTCCATGTAGTAAAATGTACGGGAACTAAAAACGCGATTGCGCAAAAGCGGTGAGATTTTAAAGGCTACGCAAGTCAGCAGTGCAAATTATTTCCTCATCAGTTAGAGTAATTCCTCCATGTAGCCGGCTAGAAGCATTGGTAACTAGGGCGGACTCCGACAAGGCCTTTAGCATTTGTCTAGCAGCACCAATCAATACACGTGACCTTGGCAATTCGTTTTCAGGTCGGAGGGGAGCCAACTGGGAGAATGGTGCTGTGTGAGGCAAACCAGGTGAAAGGCCCAAAATTTCCTATCTACCTGCCTCAGAGCAAGTTGGATGAGTTGGAGGCGACGGCAAACGCGCTCGTTATTTGCGGCAAGGGCATCCTGGCCACCGACGAGACACCAGCCGCCCTGGGAGTCCGCTTCTCTTATATCAACCTTGAGAATAATCCTGAGAACCGTCGTAGGTATAGAGAACTCATCTATTCCACCGACTGCTCCATTAAGAAGTATATCTCTGGCATCATTATGCATCCTGAGGCTCTGAATGAACGGGCCTCTGATGGAAGACCCATGATTGAATTGATCACAGTAAGCTGAATTACCGCTGCGCTTTCGAGAAAGAAATATGAGAAATTATTTAACAACTAAGTACCTTGACTTTATTAAGCTAGAAGTAAGTCTTTTGCTTATGCCTTCTTGACAGTAAGAGGCGTTTTATTCCAAGGACAGGTTTACGCCATCTAAGGTTGCTGTCGGGATGAACCACTTTTAACACCTCGGAACGCTAATTAACACTTACAAAGGCAGTAGTTTTACTGGTAAGGGTCAAAATTTAAAGTGAATAGCATTATTGACAACTTAATTTGGATGATTACATGCTCCGAGAATCCTGAAATCCTCCAGTTGCGTCCAAGAAATGATATTGCATATTGCCAATGTTTACTACGAACAAAGGAATTCATTGCTCACCGATTGCAAATGATGTACAATAGATTGCAAGGCCGATACTCCTGATTATAGCGCATGACGTTTAACGATCCTGCAGGGGTTAATCTCACCAAACCGATGAATGGTTTGATTGGAAGCAAGAATGACTTTAGATACCATCAGCCTTTCTCTCATAGAATAACTGCACGAGCCGTACTTTCTCACCGAATAAGGCATTATGTCATGGAACAAATAACAGTACGCTTTTGACCTCAACTAGCAGGTGAAGAATTAGTTAAAGCAAAAAGCCCAGCTACAACATCACTTAGCTGCTGAATTCCATTCGAAGGGTTTCTACTGATTTACAATTAAGTAAAAAACTCATTGCAGTTTCCATCTCGCATAGAATCGACGCATCATTCCGGGCATCAAGGTGAATAAGGCGTTTGTTGTGCTCCCAGGCACCTTTGACGAATGCACCACAGAGGGGCTAGACGATCTGGCGCAGCGCTGTGAAGAATACCGCCGGAGAGGGTGTCGATTCGTTAAATGGCGCTGTGTCCTCAAGATCTCCGCACCTACACCCTCCCGTCTTGTTCTCATTGAAATCGCAAATTTGCTCGCCCGCTACGCCGCAATCAGCCAAGTGGTTAGTCGGTCGATGTGCTTACAGAGCACAACCAACTTTGTGATGATTATTATTCAGAAATTATGGTCTGTTAATGTGTTGCACAAGCGCGTAAAGCAGTTCTGTAATGCTACCCATCCAAAACAATTTAAGCACATGGTATTAAGAATCTCGATCGAGCAAATCTTGGGCAAACGTTCGAGATTGGAGGAATTGGTACGCCTAGATGATAGTCTGGACATCCCACAAAATCCCTCTTAAACAATGGAATTCACTTGTCGAAATCTTACTCACCTTAAATCGTACTTCTTCCCTTACAGGCTGGCTTGGTGCCATTGATTGAGCCAGAAGTGGTTACTGAGGGCAATCACAACATAAAGACAGCACAAAGAGTTAATCAAGAAGTCCTCTCACATGTGTTCAAAGCTCTCCATGACCACCACATTTTCCTGGAAGGCCTTCTCCTAGAAACGAATTTTGTTCGCGCTGGGCAAACCAACTGTTGCCAGTCCAGCATTGAAGAAAATGCAAAAACCACTCTCGAGGTCCTCCAACGCACGGTGCCCCCCGCGGTCCCTGGTTGGTACACTCATCACTCTCATTTGAATTGTGAACAATTATTCTCCCCCATTCAATCACATTCATCGAAACTCACTGGAATCTCTATCCGGCTTTCAGGTATCCTATTTCTATCGGGTGGACTCTCTGAGGATGACGCAACACTGAACTTGAATACAATCAACACGATAGAAAGTAGGAGACCATGGACTCTGACATTCAGCTTTGGGAGAGCTATGCACAACGCAGTTCTCCTCGCTTGGAAGGGCATAGACAGCAACATCCCCAGTGCCCAGTGTGTGCTCATGCGACTGGCGAGGGTAAGAACTAGAACTAATTCCTCGATTGACTCACAGTAAGTAATCGAGTGCAGAGGTGACGCTGAAGCCGCAATCCCACCGGAATGTGGAAATAATCTAAGATCACCAAAGTACAGATCCACGCATCGTAAGATTTCCGTAGGAAGAGCCCAAGTGCAAGTCTGACGACGGGCTAAACGCGGAACAATTTTTTACTTTTAGCATAACTCTGAAGCATCAATGGGCCGCTATCGGGGAGTGAAGAAGTTCCCCGCTGGAGACAGATCATTTTACGTTGCCAACTACGCATATTAAACCACTTGCGTCCACTTTAAATTAAAAAAAAGACCACCCTGACCATTAGTTTTAACAAGTAAAATCTCCCAATTACAATTACTCCGCTAGGATCATTGGATGGGCAAAATAAAGTCGAAGTTTTTTATTTTAGCAAAACAGCCAGGCTTCGATGGGGTTCTACACCACTCCGAGACGAGCCACAACAGAGAAGCTCCCCGAAAAAATCGCACAATGCGCTTACTAAAAAAAACCCAAAACCCCCAAAAGAAAAAAAAATACTTTCTAGGGTGTTGAGACCCAAAAGACAAAATAAAGGTCCCTTCAGTTTATATCGCAACCGTGACCGAATATTCTGCAATATTGAAGGAGCTATTTAAGATTGCATCATTAAAGAAGAAAGCTTAAAATAACCCCAACGGGCAATTAAGAGAATCCTATTTGAGGATGAAAGGGAAGTAACCAATTTCAGACGCATATGACAAGCAAAAACGTCCAGCAGGACACTTTATTGCACAAAATTACTTCTTCTTAGATACACCGACAGTGCGACCGCGGCGACCAGTTGTCTTGGTGTGTTGACCACGCACACGAAGACTGAAACAAAGACATAAACAATTCTCTTAAAAATGAAGTCGACAGTAAACCAGAAGCACAGCAAAGTAGGTAGCTAAGACGTAGCGTTACTACCCAAACCAAGTAAAGCAAACGTACCCCCAGTAGTGTCGCAGACCTCGATGGGCACGAATCTTCTTTAGTCGCTCCAAATCCTCACGAAGCTTACTGTCCAAGCTCTGAGCAAGAAGCTGTGTGTGTTTGCCATCCTCGATATCCTTTTGCCTGTTAAGGAACCAATCAGGAATCTTGTATTGGCGGGGATTGCCCATCACCGTTATAATCTTTTCAATTTCATCCTCGCTCAATTCACCAGCTCGCTTGCGAACATCGACGTCAGCCTTTTTGCATACAACGGTGGCATAGCGGCGACCAACGCCCTTAATCGCAGTAAGAGCGTAAGCGATCTTTCTCTGACCATCGATGTTGGTGTTCATTACGCGGAGAATGTGCTGAAACTTGTCGGGAAGCATTAAAGCCTAGAAAAACTAAGGAAACAAAAACCGAGCAAACCATGTTCAATCGTGATCCTTCTTGAAATCGGTGCGCGGCTGCAGCAATTAGTTCAAACAAACAACCTAAAAACCTAAAAATTAATGCTAAAAATTAAAGTTTGGTTAAAAAACTTTTTTATTTATAGTATACAATTTTATTATTTTTAAAATTATTTTTTCTTGTTCAAATGAAACAAGCACTTAAACCTCTTTGATATGCTTTTTAAATTTTACGACTGAATTTTTGTAGCTAGTTTTTTGCCTTCGTATACTAAGTGCAAACACCTTAGCAATCGGTACTACACACCTTCACTCTGCCCTGAATTGGTTGCAGCCCCAGCAACTAGGAGATTGATTGAGAAGGCCTTGTAACCAATGGGGAAATGGGTACTACGTGTGTCGCCGGTCGCAGTGTGAAATTCTATTTAGCCACTATTTACATCCTTACTCGCAAATTTGCTAGATAAATAAATTTGCACGTCATCTTTAAAGGTCTAATGAGCCGGCGTTACTATGCTTAAACGATCAAATTAATGAAGGGCTACTGACTTACTAGCATGCCCACGTGTGATGTTGCGAAGCTGTATTCCGGTCTACGCGTCCCAAAACATCATTTTAATTGAAAATTAGCAACAAGCGTACCAAATCACCTTCTGTACTGTCCGTATTTTTGTTCAACCCCATCATTTCCTTTCCCACATATGCTAGCGCCCCACCGCCATGCCGTTCTCGATCAAACGATAGCAGAAGCACCTGGAAAGCAGCACCACTTGCCACCATCTAAGGACCATTTTGCAACTGACAACTTCCACCCGAAAACACCCATCAGACCCCAATAATTTTTAACAACCCCCCAGCAGAACACGATAATCGGACAGCAACGTGACCCAGCTATAACCCCACACAAGTACATCAAAGACCTCAACAAGCGCAATAACCAAACCAGAAAAAGATGCCGCAAAGTGCGCATCAAACCGACCCCAACCCGAAGAGTCTTTGATCAAGACTCACTCAATAACACTTTGCTTGCCAAGTTGTTTTATCTAAGAGGTTGTGCTATACAAACTCATGTTCACTCTACACTCACTAAACACGTTTAGTACAAATCGCCAACAGAGCACACACAACATACACACACACACAAACACACGGAGAGAAGCGTAAAAAGATGAGATGTAGCAATCGGTTCATCGAGCGAGAGGAAAGGATGTGATAGAGTATGCATCTATATACACACAATGCGACATGATCGCCGACACAATAGCTACACATCAGCGGTAATTGAGGAGGCCTCCATTGAAGCGTTTGTCGAGGCCACAGCCTCAGACTTGGTTACCACTGCCTGCGTAGGCAGTGCGTGCGTCGCCTGGAATGCGGCTGGAGGGTTGACAGCGGCGGCGGCGGCAGTGGTGGCGTAAGGGAAGGCGGGGGTGAGCGACTGTGGTGCGGAGAGAGGTGTAGGAGCTGACGCAGTGCCGATGGGAACTAGCATTGGGCCGAACACCTGAGGCTTAGAGGAAGAGGGCAGAATGATTGTCGTGGGGTCGGCAGTGTTGGGATTGGCGGTGGCAGCAGGGGAGGTAGAGTAGCAGATCTGAATAGGGCCTTGAGGCTGTAGGTGGTGGGGATCACCAGGAAAAGCAGTAGCCGTGGTGGCGAAGGCCGCCGTTGCCGGTTGGGCCTGTGGATGGATTTGGATCTGCGGCAAAGTGGAGGTGATTGTCGTGGTTGCTGGCACCAGGGCTGTGGTCACGCCGCCTGAAATCGCCGCGGTTCCGTCCACCTAGAGTGATTGCATTCACAGATTACCGCTACAGTTAATCTTCAGTTATTTTTTCACAGCCACAATATTCACCAAAATTAGTTGGACAGCATTTTAAAGGATTTTGCTAAAAATTTTACGAGGTTAGAGCATTGGCCTGGAGTAATAATGCTTTCACCTGGGATTGGGAAAAGGTGAAAAAGGACAACCAAGAAAATGTAATAATGTAAAATAGTAGCACTTTCAGTCAAACCGTGCCCAGGATCAAAAGCCCCCATTGCGGTGATGTGTGCATTTAGTTATACTACCATAATGCTGCTAGTCAGCGCTTTTGGGAAGTTACCTAACCGAGCAGTTGGCGGTTTCTAGCTGCGGTTCATTTGGAGGAATGAAAGCTTGAGATTAACCTGTCAGTTATATTTCGCCAAAATACAAAATTAGCGAATCTTACAACAACTACAGGTACAACTACTTGAATAGGCCTCGCGTTCATGCGAGTTTGCCAAGGAAGTTGCCTACCGTGCTAATGTAAATGGTTCCATTCGCATCAAAAATAGACGGCGGTGGTTGAGAACAAAAGTCTTCGGAGACGGTGAGACCTGCAGCAGCTGCAGCAACAGCAGGATTGGGAGTCGTAGTGGCCCTGGTGGCCTCTGTGTTACCTGGCGATCCCACAGTGACAGCAGCCGCGGAAAGAGGTGTTGGGTTAGCGAGGCTTACCCCTTCCCCTCCTCCAGTATCACGGGACGTGTCAACTGATGAATTTGTCGATGCCTGAAGTTCGCCGTCTTGGGAAAGGAGGGACTCGCTTGCTAAAGGAGGCAGTGGATATTCGCATTTTAAGCGCATCTGACGACGCCTCTTTCCACATCTCTAGCCTCATACGCTTGCAGTCTCAACTTGAATGCAAATATGGCTTTGAACTGAGGAGCCAAAAAAATTATCATAAATTCCACAAATTTCAAGGGAAATTTGAACACAAAAAATAGGAAACTTAGCAACTGATGCTAAGCTTGTAGGTTTAGAAACCAAAATGATTGGAAAGTACCACCAAGGCTTATGAACAAAAAGTGATGCAATTGACAAATTGGATAGTTATTAATCATGAGAAAACTAATTTGAAATAGAAGAACTTGCTGCGGCATAACTTAAGTGAAGCATCATTATGGCTAGTGAAAAACGTTTGGAAAACAGGTTAGTGAATGGGCAGCAAGTGAAGCAAGGAAATAACCCATTCTAGTCCATAAGACTTGCATTCAAGGAAAGAAAGCGGACAAATTCACTCCCCACAAAACAATAAAGCCAACAGAAAATGGCTAAGGAAGTGCCGAAAAGAACTTACATTCGGGATGGACCGCTGATTCGCTAGAGCAGACGCCGCTGCTCTCCTCGGTTCCAGTACTTCCTGCCCCATCCACGGCGAGAATTTTCCTGTGGCCACCTGTTGGCGATGTTTCAGTGGCGCTGGGATCACCAAGGTGTTTGACCCGAGCTCCCTGGGAGGAGGTGGCAGCAGTGGCGGCAGTGGGACCAATGGGATCGGTCGTGTGACTCGCCTGTCTACGATGGCGCCGCGAATTTGCTGAACCACCCGCCGCGCCGTCACGAAGTGAAAAGCGGAAGGGGCGGTCTTCGGAGTGAATGCGACTAAAGAGGCATTAGTTCAAGCGTGTTAAAGAATAACACATGAAAACACAATTGTGAACTCAATTGTTTGCCCTCCGAAAAAACGCCACACTAGTGATACATGATCATTTAAGGGGATAAAGAACGACCAACTCCACTGAAGGCAAAAAATAACCTGTGACGTAGAAATCATCATTAAAATAAATTTTTAAGCATCAGCTAAGCTGATTTCTTGAAATGCCTCACCTTTCAAGGTGACAAGTTCTGTGTGAAATTGAAATAGCCATGAAATGTTGCTGCCGATTGAAATACCCCCTTCAATGGTCACTTAACAACCCACGAAGAGTGCTTCACAGTTGATTAGGAAAACCATGATCGCTAATTAAAATAGGTGTGGAAGAAATGACGATTATCGAAAATCTCTCACAAAAATTACCTTACATCGCAATTACCTTCAGTGCATGAATCATTGAAGCAATGAAAAGCAAAAATTGTGCCTCATGACACTGGCTCGAACGAAAAGTTCCTGTCATTGTTACCAGATGAACAGAATAATCGCATTCGTTTTCACAAACATGCACTGAGCTGGAAAAAATAGATCAGACCAAGGTGGTCAGCGATGTTTCTCACCTCTTGTAATAGAGCAGTTCACAGAGAATCACGGTCCTCCACGAAGAACCAACTTAAGGTGGGATAGGATAATGGTGAAAAAGGAGGAAAATGAGGAAGATACCTCGGATCGATAACCGATAAAAGGAGAGGGGATTTAGGGAGTACCGCGCCACACGTTCATGGGATGGCAGCGAGAAGTCTGACTGCATTATCGAGACGGGTTGATAAGTCAGCCTGAGCGGGACAACCATTTAGCTTTGTTCGGTATGGCGAGACTGAATTTCCACTTTTCAAGCACCTTTTCACAAGTTCCAAAGCCTGAACGTTAGTCGACGTTCCTCTTGTGGATTAGCGAATGGAACACCATAATGCATCGAATTCGATCCTAAAGGCTATTTTAAATATTTAGAAAGCTTTTCTGCCAAGCGATCAGAGCATAACTTCTGGCTTACTTAAAAATGCTTAAAAAGGCAGCAAACGACAGAAGATCCGCATTGACGCCACACTATGCACTAAATGACGCGCAATGGAGCTTTCAACTAACTCCTACTATCGATGATCACAAACACCCTAGAAGAGATCAAGGACTTACATGTGCGTGGAGAGGTGATGGGGCTGGCTAAAGCGGCGATCACACACGTGGCAGCGGTAGGGCTTCTCACCGGTGTGCACGCGCATGTGGACGACGAGACGAGCGGCACGAGGAAAGCCCTTAGAGCACACTGTACACACATAGGGTCGTTCCCCTGTGTGCCGCTTCACATGCTCGTTGTAGACAGCAGGCTGAGAAAAGGTCTTTGTGCACACTGAGCATCTGTAAGGACGCTCACCTAAACGTGTAAACGCATATGTTTAATTCTTTCACATTTAACAAACTCCCTCCTCCCTCCTCAAGTCCTTTGGGACAAAGAGTAGTAGAACGCTATTTGATTCACTAGCATATTTGCTGGCCTGGCTTTGTCAATCTCCTGATCCTTCTTAACTCAGATAACCTTGACGGCCAGAATGCAAAATACCCTGATTTCCGTTTCCATCTCGGATTAACGCTACCCTATGGTGATTGAGATAAAAGAAGATCATGTATTTGATCCTATTAGATTTCGAGGCCTTAAAATGTTGTCTAAGGTGACTAGGAGGCCAAACATTTGAAATCTGCGTAGAGCGCAAATGAGAAAGCCAACTTTAACCTTATGATTTATCCTGTTACTGTTACTACTCGATAAGCCAATGAGGTCTTAGCTCCAGTCAAGCAGACCGAAACACTGCGGCTGACCCAAAAGGCGATCACAAGACTAAGAACCTACAACAGGAACGTGACCTCTTTGGCATTTTGTTATTAATAAAGGCCATATGCCCCTTTGAACGGTCGGTAATTGGTTGTGCTAGCAATCAAAATCTAAAAATTGTAAAGAAGCAACACATCCTGGGAAATCGCGTAACGATTAATCTGTGAATGAATCTGATTAACTCTAAGAGGATGATCAGATTCATGCACCTAGATTAGAGTGGCCCGTTTTGAAAGGTGAAACTCTCCACAAATATTGTTTTGAATAAGGTTCTACCTATGACAGATCTATGTCTGTCCATCGTAGACTACGCGACGTCAGGCAAGCATTTTTAAACACAACTACGCATACGACACATGATTATCCATAAACTCAATGAAATGCTGAATGGACTGCTGTAAAATAGCTTAGTGCTGTTAAGGTTAAAGTCGTGTAAAACAACATTTAAGCAATATGCTGAGTGAGCACGGGGGCTGTGTCCATTCAAACATTAAAAAACGTGGAGATTGGAATCTACATAACTGGAAAACGAATACACACTAGGTGCGCACGAATGTATGTACGCACGTTCTATGATTTAAGGTAATTAGTTGCAACCAACCAGTATGGATGCGTTTATGTCGATTCATATTGGGCCAATCATTGAAGAGACGACCACAGAAGCAGCATTGATAGGGCTTCTCCCCCGTATGAATTCGCTTGTGCTTCTCCAAGTAGCGCAACACCCTAAACTCTTTACCACAATGTAGGCACCGATAAGGGCCGCCACCGGTAGCCCCACCACTACCACTGCCACTATCACCTTCATTTCCCGAGGTTGTTTTCATTACTACCACAGTTGCTTGCGTCGCCGCCACTACCGCTGTCGTTGTGGCGGAGGAAGCAGCCATGGTGGCAGCGGAGATGGGAACAACGACGTTGTCAGTGGACGTTGTCGTAGAGACGGGTGGTGAGGAGGGCAGGGGTTCAGTGGGAGCTGCAGCGGCTGTGGCAGAGAGGAAACTGAGTGAAGTGTTGGTAGAAGCTCCAAAATCCCCAGCTACAGTTGTATTGGTGGAGGGGGCGGCAAAGATGGCAGGAGTTTCATCGGCACCCACTCGAGACAAACATGCCACCGGGTCTGGCTTCATATCGACACACTCGAGGCCAGCAGCAGCCTGAGATGAGGAGAGAAGATTAGTTACAGCTCCTTTTTGGGGAAATAGTATTTAATCAACTCACAAGAATGTGTCCGTTGGGAGCACAAGCGGAGTTAGCGGAGACGGCACCAGCGGTTGTGGTTATAAGCGGAGGACAGGGATCACACGAACCATCAGGTTTGGAGGACGTCGGCGGTGGTGGTGATTGTAAGGCGGTGAGATCGGAGGGCTGAGGGGTAGTTTGCAGAGGCACGATGACTGGTTGTGCGGTGGAGACAGGAGCGATCGGAGTGACTTGTGATGGTGGTGGACCTAATGTGCCCACCACAGCACCAGTTGTGGTGCCTCCATGTGGACTGGTTATTGTCACTAGCGTTGCTGCTCGCTGACTAACAGCTAAAAGGAACAGAATTCCAGCTGCCAACTTATGCCGACCAGCATTTGATGCCACCGAAGTCAGAAGTTTATCACAGGAGAGGAAGGCGGGTAGGGACAATCCTAGTCCATCCAACGGACACACGCTGAACTGACAGACGTGGACGCGCACAAATACACACGCACGCAATAGCAACGCTGAAGAGAATCAATAGACACACAACCCCATAGCCAATCATCTAACGAAAGGCAGACACACACGTGCCTGTCCGCGCTGGGAAAGGGCCAGACAGGCAAGGGATGAGGAGAATTAACGGACGAGGGCACTCTGACTCTGCCTCTACCTCACCGCTTCCCAACCGGTGATTAATAGCGGCGTTTTCAGTACGAAGGACGGCTTCCCCAAGGCCTCCATGGCCACACGCCCTAACTCAGAATGAGTAGTCACCTCAGGGGGTAATAATGAGTTAACCTTGAAGGGGTGCATACAACAGAAAACACTGATGAAATTTTCAAGGTGGAGTAAATGTCTCCTGCATGAATAAGGCCAATGGGTGGGGGCACTTGGATGCTTGCCGATAGGCGGAAAGTTATCAAAAGAACGAGGCTCAAAGAAACATGTCTCAGACATTCATTGCATAGGGGAGAACGTGGTCTAACAACGACATACACCATAGGGGCAAAACCTTGGTTATTTACTGTGTAATCGCGACAGTTGGTACGCATGTTGCATGGTGAGGGCTGACTTCATGAGTAGGTCATGAGTGCGGTAATATTCAAGCATTAAATGTACCTCCAGAAGGTACAAAATTGGCAAGGTAAAACTCGGATAGGATCTGCATTTGCACCATTTTTCAGTGGGTATACTACAAGCAACTGTTAGCGAGTCTGGCGCTTCAACACAGAAGGGAAATGGAGAAGTGGTGATTCTTATTTCAATCTTGCGTAAGACCAGTGAACCATATCCTAGCCTCTACACCAACTGTGCACGATGTCAATCATCCCACAAGCATTTCAAGCCCTTCATGTATATTCCACTAAAGCAGTGCAACCCGTGTTTTTCAAACTCTACAGTCAGCAGAGCAATGACGACCTGCCGGGTGACACATAGATTGGTCAAAACGCGAAAGACGGTGCGTAAAAATGCATTTGGCGTGAGAACATAGTATAAAACGTCAAGTCCTAACATTGCCAGCATCTGACACCACCTTTTCTTCAGAGGTTGTGCAAAGCACAAAGAGAAGTGGCGTATGGACACAGGGTGCATAAATCGTCCGTAAGTGGGAAAAGAACCATTGAAACTTCCATCAGAAAACATTATTAACAAACAAAATCACGAAATTTCAGTTTAGGAGAGAATTGAATGCATGATCTGACGCTAAAAATGCCGAATCAATAGAAGAGGGATGAGAGCGGCTGAGAGGGAAGAAGAATTAAAGACTCATCCTCGTAATTTACCTGAGTTCAACGGGTTTGGTTTTATAAACTTCAAGTGAATAAAGAGCATACGCAATTTTCAATGGTACATTCAAATAGCATTAACCACTTTTATTCTTTTATTAGATAAGACGTGGAGATAAGCCTTTAGGTTGGCTTCCTGTGATGGAGAAAACCACTTGCGATCTTTTCTCAGAGGCGCTTTCAGTGCATTTAACTTATCGTTACGTGGGTTCAAAGACGGTACCAAGCAAGACGCAACTTAAAACAGGGATGAAACCGCATAACTTCGTCCGAATTACCATTATGATACCACACTGACCTACAGTGTTCAGCCAACAAGCCCACAGACCACAAATGTTGCCAGCTATAGCACCCAAGAAAGGTTGCAGATAGAGAAACAAACGAAGAAACCGAAAATCAGAAAAACGCTGTGCACACATCAATTTGACCATTATATAAAAACACAAAACTGAACACAGAATTGAAAATGTCACAAAACAACATGTGAAACTACCGTCGTTATTTCTGTATGTTCACTTAGATCTGTATCTTAAACATTTTATTATCCGTTGATGGTCTAGAATACAAAAGAATTTAAACAGTAGGAAAAGACCCAGACTCCGAGGATCTAAAAATGCCCAATTTATCAACTGGGTAAATTAAGCAAACCACACCATGCACCGACATTAAAAAAAACTTACCAAACTGATTAAGTTGAGGAAAAAACGGAATCGCGGCGTAGCTGGCTGAAGTAACGGTGCGGGTCGGGAACTGTGAGAAAGAAAAGCCGAATTATGTACATTAAAACACCGGAGCAATAGGTCAGATTATGCTGAGCTGATGCATCCGTAGGCCATTTACTTAGCAAAGCAGAAAGATAAAGAAATTCATAGAACAAACGACCGACATCTTCGTGCATACCCCTTCGCCGGATGCCAAGAACGGATTGTCTGATACTATTTCCTCGGATATTAAAGGGGTTCCAACAAGCGACTGAGCACCCTGAACACCAAAATTCTTGGCCGGTAGGGCTGCACCAACACACTGCTCTTGTCGCAATCTATTAAACATAAATAAGCGAAATTGTGTAAACCTTGATGACAGTGTGTCAGTAATGCGCTGCTGCAAAATCGAGGACTCTTTCAGTGCGGCCGTAAGTTTTGGAGTGCTCATTTTTGGAACTAGATTGGTAGCCTCCCTCAGCTAAAAAAAATCTAATCTGTAATTATGCGTCTTACGAGGCGCTCGAAAACCGAGTCCGCGTCTAACATTTGCACTCAGTACAGGTACTGATGATTGGTTGAACAACGATAGTCAAAGAAGCCGGTGACCTCAGGTCCATACAATTAAACAAAGTTAGGAACAAAATTCTCCATAATTTATTGTATAGCATCCATTCCTGCACCTCATAAGTGTTTTAAAATGCAATGCTTTACCGATACTAAACATTTTATAATATTTGCATTTGTGAAGGAAATTATTGGCTTCTTATTGTATTGCACTGAGAATTCCACAATGGCTGAAGGACACAATATCTGTAGAAACATTTTTAATGCAGATTAAAGAAAAAATTCGTGCGGTAATTTAAAATCTAGCTAATTTTGAGATAATACGCTAGCCAATGTGCCCATCGGTTATTTACCACATCCGAATATTCAGAAACCAACTTAAGGCTTACCTCTTCCCTTCTTTTCAGTGTTGTGTGACAGTCTTCATAGCTGTTATCAGTGTTGAGAGAGATCATTCACGTGTAATCTATGCTACTCATTGAAAATCTATGTGACTGAAGAGACCCTTGACCGCAATACCACCCATCCCTCTCGGGAAACCAATTGAACTTTCAGTCTTGTGTGGTATAAAAAGCTTATTTAGAAAGGGAAGCACTCGCGTAAAAGCGACTTTTTGCAACAGTTTTATGGAGTTACAGTTTTGAGTGGGTTCTTATTTTTCACTTTGATGTAGCCCAAGCATACCCAGTAGAGTTGGGAGGAGATATGGCGTTTTCGTTTATTGGATTTCTTTACCGAGCATAACAAGAAACCCTACAGTTAAACTTTTGTGGGTAATGTATGGCTAGCATGAATTTTGTATTGTGCTACACTTTCGACAGACCATAGAATCGAGTGGTTGCCGAAAATAGAAGTCATTTTCAATTCTTTTCTTTTATTTACCACTGATCCTCCCATTCGCGACATATCTACTTCTTTTACCCCTCTAATGTATAGCACACAGCAGTAAAAATAAGACCCAGTGTTCTTTCAAATTGGGCTTGCTTAGCGCTGTCACAAATGTAGCGCTCCTTGAACTTACCCCAACTAAAAAGTTATAACACTCGGGCAGGACGTGTGTATTCAGCATTCAATAGGGGTTAGGACTACTGGAATGGAACAGAGGTAAGCTCACCACCAAAACCCAGAGCTAAGTAACTAAACTACAGCATTTTGGGACGCAGTGCAGATTTAATTGCCCACAAATTTTGACAAATAGTATTCCAACGTACAAGGTGTTTGCCAAGCCGATATTCCACATAGCTGTACTGTATAAGCTTTAATAATTTTGACCCAAGGTTCTACATATTTGCACTGAATTGGGTAAGTATTGGTGACTTCTAGAGCCATCCTCATCAACGCAAAGCAATGTGACATCATGGGAAAAGAATGAACATTGTCGTGCGCAGAGGCTATGCTGGGGAAGAGGATTATTAACGCATGGAAGGTTGAAAAACCACTGCTATGACCCCGAGGTTATGTCCCTGAGTAAAAGTACGGGCTGAAGCTACTGAAATGGCCGAGTAGTTCAACACTCAACTCGAAAAGCCATCGACGATAATTATGCTATCCTGAGTAAAAGGTTAAGGGATAATCTACCAACAGAATTTCATCTACCCTAATAATTTTTTCCTTCCCATCTCGCAATTTTGTCCTTCCTTGGCTTCATTTTCGATGGATCCTTACGTGAACTAAAACACAGGGGCGTAGATGGAGGTAACAAACTCACACCATGTAAAGTATTCAGTTATTCACCAGAAAATCTACCTAAAATTGGGGAGAGGATGTCCTGCTCTAGTACTAAAACGAATGTAGTAAGCTATCATTGGGGTCGATTTCGAATGCCGAAACTCGTACATAACTCTAAAAATAGGGAACTAACTGGACGTAATTACTGTTTCAGGCTTTTTTACGGTCGGCCACTTTAGATTCGGCCATCTACAGCGGGTTTTGAAATGGCAACTAGCCCTGGTAATTGAACTTTTCCCTAATTTAGATAGGATTTGCTAAAGATTGCTTACAATACAGGGATCCAGGCCATCTCTAAGGCCATGATAAGGTCCGCTGATATGAAATACGTGACATGATCGACTGGCCTTGTATCATCCAACCCGTTAAACGTCACCTTCTCTAGGTCAAAAGTAAATGGGATTACTGAAGCCCAGTCGGTGGTGCAGGGAACTTCGTCCACAAACCATCTGTGCCAGCCACCAGACTCGCGCAAAGCTGAGAAGGTAAATGACTGTCGCATCACTTTTCCTCCCTGTCAATTCCACTGAGTCTGCAGTTTCGTCCTGTTAGGGAACTGCATTAGTGAAAGAGGAATGTGCATATTTGCTGCTGGTCATAAGAACACTGGCCTAAAGGCAGTGTCATATAACAGAGGAAAGGTTTCAACACTTCCCACTTCAGCGCTGTACAGCCATGTCTAACTATTTCGGTTCTAATTCAGTTAGTAGAGAGACGAAAAGGTATAGCACGTCCGCTTGCTTGACACCTCCGTCAAGAGCTTTCCCAGATGGGTATGATTGGTGTTGCTTCACAGGATACGGAAATGGGACACTTTCCCATGGTGGACATCATTTTTAGCCCTTTCATTGGGAGTCTTTACAGATTTCCCCACCCGCGCCATACACTCTTCATCCCTCAGGTTAAGACTTACCGCTCATCAGTAGATTTCCAAGCAGCTCCCTTTCAAGGTTGGATTTGCTTCAAGGATTCTTTGGTGACGAAAGAGGACAATACGCGGCAAAATTTGCATGGTTGAATTTCAGGTCTTGGGGATACTAGCATGGCCCAACGAAGGTACAATGGCGGCGCACCTAAGTAGTCCCCTTAACAAAATAGAGCATTTGGCAAACAATCAAGGTGGTTTGGTGATTGCGAAAGCATTTTCGGGAAGACCAATGCACTGTATCCGAACTTTGTGCGCACGTAACATATAAATGTTGCTGTGCGGCGAAGATCCAATATCCTGCGTAGAAAATTACAAGCCGATGGGTTCTCACTCTCCTTTTGCACTGTAAAAGTGCCAAGAAACTGCAGTTCAATCCATTGCTATGAGCTCTCATTAGCTCATGAATTTCGAGTTAAGCAGCTAATTGTTGTCTTCCAAGATACCGTTCACAAAGACCCACCCATTGTAGTACACACTGGTACTTGCTATGGATGCTTTACCTACACGCACTCTACATTCTCCTGGGAACTGCTTTCCCACTAACTCTGTCGCCTCTCACTCCCCCAGGAAGGGAGCAACGAACCAACACGTCATGCTGACCGACCCTAGCGTCCGTGTAGGGATGACCTGAATTATCACATTGTTGCAGCCCATAACCAAACTCGATCCAAGTGAAGGAGTCCAATTGCGTTGGCTGAATACGGAACCCAAAACTCACATAATGAAGTGGCCTAGCGTGGATGGATTAAACTGAGGCGACTCACTGGAGAAGAGCTAAAACGGTGTCTACACTTGGTAAGCGTCTAACCTTGACACTAGGTCACGGTAGTTCGAAACCGGTCTCAAAAACATGCTTACTGCACGTCTTCGAAGGCGGCGTGTAACCACTACCCTGATTTTGCTTTTGGTCACTCCCCCCTCCCAGACCTCCCAAATCCGTCCCTGTCAGCTTTAGCTCGCTTTGCAGACCATGGGAGATTCCAGAATTCTGCCACGATATACAACACGCACTATCACTAATACACCGTCTTTTTTGATTATGCAGATTCATACCATCAACTGCACAGGCTTTCCAGACTGTACGGCTTATAATACACTCTTCGAGCTACACAACAACGCCTGGGCAGTGATGTTGCATCAGCCTCTCGCTTGACTTGTACAAGCCGGTACGATTACAGATGATTTACGAGGGCACTAAAGAGGGAAAGGGCATTAGCAGAGCATTTCTTTATTAAAACAAACACAAGCGGAGCTCACAAGTGGCACTCGATATAGAGGTACTATGGAATAAAACTACCCACAACGAGTAGGGTTATTAATTACTTAGACAAGCTAAAAAACTATTCACTGGAAGACATCAGATCGACGGATTTACGTCACCAACTTGAATTAGACAAATGCGATTAGAACTTCTTTAAGCAAAAGTAGCCAAAGCCAAGGCTTATTTATTCATGGAAGTACGTGTTGAGGAAAAAACAAACGAGCAAAAAACCTTGAAGGAAGATTTCATTCTACATAATTACAAGTTACAAATAGGTCAAGTAATAAGGGCCGGTCGGTCTAATTGTCACCGTTTGGAAAAAATACCTCGTAAAAGTAGAGCCGTCGATTGAAGGCATACAAAGTGGCTCAACTTAATGGAAAATAAAGTTATCAGCTAAACTTATTTCCATGCAAACGGGGCTGTCCTGGACGGTGAAGAATGAAGCTGTTGTGAAGGGATTCACGAAATGCTTTGATGGTTAGCCGAAGCCCCTCCCAGAGCTGCACTTTCGGTTCCCAGTCTAGGAGGCTCTTGGCTCTTGCTATGTCTGGTTTCCGGCGTTTTGGATCATCCACAGCCTCTGGACACTTAACTATCTTGGAGGAGCTTTCTAAACGAAAGGGTGGCAGCGAAATTGAGCAATGAAGATATTTTCAACACAGTGATTCTAATTAAAGCAAAAAAAACAAAAGGTCTTATACCTGCGAAGTCGTAACCCCATAAACCGCACACGGAATCAATTTTAAGCATACTACAACTGCTTGATTGGTGTAATGACAACTAGAGTTAACGTAACTAGGGCAGCATTGCATCAAAAGAAAAGGGCAATAAACATACCAGTAAGATTCTTAACAATGTAAGCCAATTCCTGGATGCTGAATTCATGCGGGTTGCCCAAGTTGATAGGATCAGTGACATTTGAGCTCATGAGACGGATCAGACCATCAACTAGATCAGACACGTACATAAAAGAACGCGTAAAACTTCCATCACCATAAAGCTGAAAGATGGAAAACAATTAAGTGGTGCAGGAAAGTTCGGTGATTAGGTTTGATTATTGAGGACGAGAGCTCACACAAATATCCTGACCGGAGAGAGCCTGTAGAATGAAGTTACTAACAACTCGACCATCGTGGAACTGCATGCGTGGGCCGTAGGTGTTAAAAATGCGAGCCACACGAACAGGCACATTCTCCTATAAAAAAACTAACATGACAAACATTAACTGTTTTAGCTTACCCTTCGTAGATACGCATAAGCAAGCGATTCTGCGGCCCTCTTACCCTCGTCGTAACAGGAGCGGATGCCGATGGGATTAACATTCCCCCAGTAGGATTCTGACTGTGGATGCACCGTAGGATCTGCCAAAAAACAAAGGGTTTGGTGAAACCTGGCAGAGCTAAAGAGGGTGTGCTAAACAGAAAAATTACCACCGTAGACTTCGGAAGACGAGGCAAAAAGAAACGTGGCGCCGGCTCGCCGTGCTAGCCCTGAATCGGAAGGTAGTCATTATGAAAAAAGCGTCCACTCAAAGTCAAGCATAGCGTCAAAATGCCAAACCAAGAAGATTGATGGATCCAAGTAGGTTGGATTTCAGCGTTTTAATCGGATTTGTCATATAGTTAGGAGGCGAAGCCGGTGATGCCAAGTGGTAGACTTCATCAGCTGAAAATTAAGTGCAGTTGAGGCTAGTAACTGAAAAATCAATAAGATAAAGGTGCAAAAACAGTAGCAGCAACATTATTAGGTTACGAAAACAAACCTTCCAAGTAAATAGGATTGGACACATCATGCTGAATGAATGCGAAATGGGGATGTCCATTCCAATGTTCGATATTTTGTCTATCTCCAGTAAAAAAGTTGTCAAGTACGGTTACGAAATGTCCCTGGTGCATGAGTCTGTCAACTAAATGAGAACCCACAAACCCAGCACCACCAGCAACCTGGGAGTTTAGGCGACTTTATTACAGAGCATTAAGTAAACCCACAATAATACGCTTCTTATAACGTTTGGTGTTAACTCTAAAGTCTTCTTGATTTAACTGCGGTCCTGTTTTTTCGAGACCAGGCTTCTGGGTCGAGCGATATCTGAATCTTAAGCCCTTGAGTTGACTTGGTTGTATGCCATTTCTAAAGTTAAACAAAAAATAGCCAACTTCATGGTAACGTCCATGCGCTCATCCATCGATATATCATACTGCCTTGGAACTATGACGAATTTTGGATGTTTTACCGGTGATAAACCCAGTCTGAAATATTTCCAGGCTATTACAACGGTTCCTGAACCTGTTAAAGGACAAAGAATGACAAACCTACGACAATTATGCCAAAAAAAATTAGCTTTTGGACAAAGCGCATGATCCAACTTCAAGCTTTCGGTTAAAACGCTTCAGATGTGAGCATGAATAAAATGCCCTATTGTACTCAAAGGTTAGTGTTGCCTGTTTTGTAATGGCACCATATGTTAGCCTTGAGAATGTGGTAAGTACAAAATATAATATTGATTCGCATAATTATCTATTATCAAAAACTATTTTGTTAACGCATGTTTAAATTTATTATCATTGCAAATTAACGTTGTTGCTGTTACTGCTGTTTCTAATATTACTGCTGCTAATAATATTGTCGAACAAAGCATTTCGCTACTGCTTTCAACAAAACGACATTACGGCAAATTACAAAGTTGTATAAAGCGCTGAGTTGCGTTTATTTTTAAGTAATATCTATGAAGGCCAACAGTGGTCAGTCGTCGCCATACTCCGTTGCGTGTTTGGATTTAAAGACAAAGGCTTGAAAGTTTTGGTTCAGGAATTCAAGTTAACATATGTCGGTGCCCTTTTTGTCAGTTCGGAGGTAAGATTTTCCTTTTCCTGTCACCATTATTTGGAATTAAGTGCAGTGCACTTCCCCGATTGAAAGCTTTCCTGCTAGACGCACCACTGTATAACAGTGGCTGCTAATCCCTCTTCACGAAAGTAAAAAATCGTCTTCTAAACAGTTGTGATACAATTTACCTTTGTTCGTTTGACGTTTAAAAAAGCGTCAGTAAAACATTATCAGAGTTTTATAGAGCTGAGCATTCAACGATGAGAATGTTGCTGATTTAGTTTTTCACGATAGCCGCCTTTAAAAAGGTTTTATCAATGCTCTATAGTGGTGACAGTACAGTAAACACATTTTGTACTTAAGAACTTCAGTAGCGTTTTTTGGTTTACTAAAGTCGTTTCGGTGTTACTTTTTGTGTTTATTTTTCCTTCAGTTATCGATCGCCTATCCGGAGAATAAGTCTCAATACTCTTAACTAGCATTATCTTGCCGTAAGTAGTGGCTTCTTTAAATCACAACTAAGCAAACTCTACTTGTAAACGTGCCTTCCCATTCCTTTTGGCATTTTTTCTATTACCTTCTCCAATTTTTTCTCTTCATTGCTCAAGTATTCTGAATTCTTCGAATGTATAAATGCAGGCAGCATGAATTGTGAGTAGCTTTGAAGCTGCAGCCAGATTTGCAATAGCTGCAAGTAAATGGCTGTTGGATGGAGACCACGTGTCAATCCTGGCGGCCGTTCACGTGATAAATCTCAAGCAAAACGAGGGAGTAATCACCAGCTTGATTTGACCCAAACCCATCTGCCTCCATTCCATGCGAGTGGGTAAGATACAGGCTCAATGGGTGAATCGCAATCTATTTAATAATTTAAAAGTTTCTGTGAGCAATATGTTTGCAAAACCCAGCTATTTGCCATTTTAAGATCTTTAAGCAACTCATGTTTGTGTAGTGTGCCTAACCTTATAGTGAGAATTCTACTTTTTCATCCTTTTTTTGGAAATACTCGAGCTGTTTCCAACTTCAGAAGTCTGATACAAATTCTTTATCAGGCCCATGTTAAACAACCTATAGAGGGGACTTGAAGTGGTCTGGTGAAATGACTGCAGACCCTATTTGGGATGGCGGAGAGGAGGGTGGAAAATGGCAGAAAGGTTGGATACACACGTCCTTACCTCCCGCCCTTTGCCCTATCTGTGCCCAGTAATCTATGCGTAAGACACCTGCAGACGAGGGCGGCGGCGGGCGTCATTGTCTCCTCCCTTCAGGCGACTTCTTTGGTTCCGGGATCGCCCAACACTAAGTTGCTCTCACCCACTCACCCATTCACTTGCCCACCCACTCACTACTACTACCACTACCACTACTACTACCACTACAACACTACCTCACTCAGGCACAACACACGCACAGACAGAGCCCTCTGATCGATCCCCTTGTGGCCAATCACCACAATTGCGGCAGTCGTGTTGCTATGACGCAACCAATCAACAGATGAGTTGAGCTTGGGCAAGCGAGCATGGGCGCTTCCCCTGCGAGAGTGCACAAGAAATGCGGTGAAGACGGCGCTTTTCACTCCGCCAAGGCAGAAGTCACTGCTTAGACGCCACAGGGTAAGTTGGCACCGCTTTTTTGCCTCAAAATAATATGCGCTCTCAGGCGTGACTGTCGTCCACTTTGATTTTGCATTTATATGGGGCAGAAAGAGATGGGAGGTGTTGGAGACGAAATCAGTAAAAGTTTGGCCCCGACTTCAAGTCAGTGATGAGTGCTTTTAAACGAGACATGGGATGACATCAAATCGGGGGGAGAGATAGGGAGACGGGAGAGTTGAGGGCCAATCCACTCCATACAGACCGACTAAACTAGACTAGACTTAAACGGAGGCGAAGAACACTCAGGCATCCGGGTTGGCAGACAGATGGAGGGACAGATAAAACAATTGTCAGGGTTGAGAGTAGAAACGTTTATTAGTCGTGGTCTGCTAATTGTTTTGAAGCATGTATTGGAAAGCCATTGTTTTTGTGGAAGACTGGTGATATGTTGTAAAGCTCCCTTACCATACAGCATATCGCAGTTTTCCCTAGAAACATTTGGCTGATCTGCAATGTGAACGCACAACACTCAGCCGAATCCCACCCCTGTCCACGTCGCACTCTGATCGCTGACAGGGATTGCTGCAAACTCTGTACACAGCGCCATGACCTCAAGCGTCTCAGAAGGTGCAAAACAAAACGACGGGTACTGATGGGTTCCCCTATTTAGTGCTAGTTTTAGAAGGCTGTTATATCAATGCGAGAAGACTTTTTTAGTTCGCTTTCAGAAAGTGTTTTATCGTTTGTGTTTGAGAACTCCACACGCTTCGATGAAGTCCTCCACCTCCCTCGGCAGGTTGGGCACATCGAGGAGCCAGTCGAGAGCATCTCTCAAATTCTCATCAGTCAGTCTGGAGGCTATGAGTCCGGCGTACTTTACAAAGTTCTTTTCAAAAGTTAAACTTTTTCTGCCTTTTTCAGATTTTCTCGCCTCCACGATGGTATCGGTATAGAAGAAGGCATGTATCCGCCCTCGAAGCCGTTTGAAGGGTCGGAAAAGTAGCACAAAGAATCGGAGGAAGGTGTTGCGCATTGTTAACTGCCAAAAGAAGGCTGTCCAGGTGTGCATTAGGTTTCCCATCACCTCACAATCACTCAGGAGATCATGAAGGGTGAGGAAAAAGAGTAAATCTTCCAGCACATTCAATTTATAGACAGTGAGACGCTGAGCCCCATAAAGAAAGTCCGTAAGGGCGAGCGTATTAATACCCTTGGCAATCATAGTCACCGCTATGAAGGTTGCATGCACGTAGACTATACGCAGGCACTCTTGAGTACGAAGACTCTTCTCCCTCAAGCGTCTCAAATTGTCATAGAGGAGGAATTTTGAGTCGGTAGTGAATAGCAGACAATCAATGATACGACCTAAGCGAACATACATTCCACGAAGTTGGAAACAGGCTGTCAGGATTACAAGAGACTGTACAATTGCATCACAAAACAGGGCTTTGTGAATCATGTAGAAGAGGACAAATACCTGTGGCCACTCGGGGTCAGGGAGACAGACGAGGCGATTTCCAATTACCCAGACACCGTGGATAGTTGCTGTGGAGATTGCCATGAAGGCTCCGACAAGAACACATAACACGTTGAGCGCGACGATGCTTAGGGTCGTGCTTCTGCGTTCGGTGTGCAGCTCAGTGGAGAAGACGTGGAGGAGACAGTGAGCGAGGAGTAAATTAGCACGCGAGGCAGACAGAAATGTGTTTAGAAAGGAGAAGTACTTGCAGGCTTTGTGACTAGTCACAGTCACTTCAATCGCTCCAACTTCCATCCAGGGCAGTCCACGAATAAGTATGCCATTGAGCAGGTTGTCAGTTACGAGAGAGATGAGAACAAAGGTGAGGTAGGCGAGACCAAAGTTACGATGAAAGCAGTTACGTGAATTTAAGCAAATGAGAACAAGGAGGAAGAGGAAGTTGCAGAACAAGGCAGAAAATATGAGAGGGAAGGAGATTAGTATGGTGATGAAGATGCCACCGGTTATGAAGGGGGAGACAATGTCGTCGTACATGCCAATCTCGTGAAGAAAGTAGCCCCTGCATTGTAATAGCTCATTCCCCCTTAATTCGGTGCAGTCTGGCATTGTTGTAAAGAGAAAAAAAACTTTCTTCAAAAGAATTGATCCACCATCAGCTGATTTCAAATTGACGCAATGAAAGTGATCTTAGAGAGCTGATTTTAAGGTCGTGCGATCTCTTGCGGGTTTTAACCAAGTGGACGAGGTAGCACCCCGTGAAAACTTAACAAACTACGTCTTTGGGGCAACAAACACTATGACGCCACTTCCTGATCCCATAAAACGTTGTGCAGCGATAAAAGTTTGAATTCAAGTCCACACCCGGGATGCCATCATTCGCTGAGTGGAATGCACAGACCCAAAAGTGCTCCCAGTGGCCACAACGGCACTCAAGAGAATGAAGTAGTCATGGTATAATGTTCAGGGGTTAATTTAGCCTCTAGAATTAAATCCCTAGAGGAGTGGGCGAGGGGTCTGCGCTGGGTGTTCACTCCGAGAGAAGGGCGTGTGCCTTTTTACGGTCTCCAAAACAATCAGTTGAAGGGATATTGCGTTTTCGGGACAAAAATCTCCGCAGTCATGGCAACCGGTGAGCAGGAGAACGTGATTGCCTCAGCGCACGGCTCTATATGGAACGAACCTGATGCATTCGCCTCCGTCGCCTCGTACCTTTAGGCTAAGGAGGGGGAGAGGGAAGTAGAGGGGGAGGGGCAAATAAAAGTGGCCGCACCTTAAAGTTGTGCCCACTGTAGTGGAGGTGACAGAACTTGCCCTAAAAATTACCAGGCCGTCTAGAGGCGAGCCCAGTGCACCATTAACAAATTAACGCTACGGTCAGTGAGGCCGCGAGGGCTCCTGAACATGTCATTCCCCTCCGTCCTTTGTGATTCATGCAGTCGAGACAAGCCCTTAAGGATGGGATGGAGGCAGGCTGTAGCTCGTGTTTAATAAATCGAGAGTATTTATAATTACTTCGTGAAACTTACCTCTACTTTGCAGGGTTATGCGCCATTGACTGGCGATAAACCTGAGATACCTGTAGCCAGTGTATAACAGGAAACTTGTCTGGTTCAAAGTTTGTTGAGTCGAACAATCACCAAGGTAGCCAAATATGCACTAAGTTATGGCACCAGCACTCTACAGTAAACAAGCCGTCACGGTACCCAGCAGCCCTAGTCGCAACTAAGATAATGCCAATCATCCACAGCAGAATGACGTGGTGCTCGATACTCGCTCGTATCATCGTCTGGGTTCTAAAAATTTGGCCAAACTGGGCTACAGATGAATAATGATGAGGACAAACTCTACGTTACAACGCGAAGAGGAAAAGTGACAAAAGTCCCAGGGGAAAAGGCGGACTAATGGACGGAAGGGCCAGATGCAAATTCCATGCGCTGCTACGCACGGTGCATGAGGATTGAATTGCTACAGGGATGGCAAAAGCAACAGGGTGACTTTTCCACTGTCACTCAGACGACAAACAATGCGCAGAGGTAACGACTTTACCCACTCAGGGAGCTGCGCCAGTCAGTTTTCTAAGTGCTAGCAGCTAGATTCTGCAAACTTAAGAAACCTGGTGATTGTAAACAATTGAGACATTGAGAGAGAGAGGTTAGGAGGTCATGCAGGCAGAAAACGGCCTGTGCACTGACTCCCGTCACCCTCTGACCGAAGTCAGGGTCATAATCCGGTTGACCCAGATCGTGCTGTGCATAGTTTAATCGATTTACAAAACAATAACGCAGATGGATGGGTTGACGACACTCACGTGCCATACCAGGAGTATAACAGATTTACAACTAGTCCGCGAGTTGATTGCTTCTTTTTTCACATGCAACAAAAGCATTCATCTATAACCAGCTACTCGTACCACAAAAAAGGCGGCAGGACGATCAAGTCGTGACTGCCAATCTTCCTCAGAAACGCCTATTATGTGAACACAACCGACAAGCACCCTTTTGCCCAGTATTGAAGGGCAAACGACCCCAGCATACCACCATCTAACCACATCGCGCTTGCCATGGGAAGAAAACGGGGACGCCAAGACTGACAACACCCGACCCACACCCACCCACCCAAGCGAAATGCAAACCCAATTCTTCAATTGAACGCTAGTCACACTGGAACCTATTCAAGCTGCCGAAGGAGCAGCCTAGCCCTAGTCCCACCCATCACCTTTCCCCAAAGTCTATGGTCTTGCAGGCGGTAGTCGAACGCGGTTTTAGCTTCACACAGAACGGACGGAGATGTGCAGCACAACGAACCAACCAATGCCGCGGTGGTGACTCATAAAAGCGCTAAGTGCAACAACACTCCCCAATTCCCCTTCCCCCCATTTGTCGTCAACCAAACTGAGTGGGAGCCTGACCGAAACATGCCTCAAGTCACTTAAGTTACACATACTAATGAAATGAGAGCATAAGGATGAATTATGGGCACTGAATGCGGCCAAGTATCCATAACCAATTTGGGAAGCGCCTTAGTAACTTAAAGCTAGATGACCAACTTTGGCGGTTCCACTTTATTAAATAGTTAGTAAAATCAGTAAAAATGAAAAATCTCTTTAAAACATTAGCAAAAAAAGGGGAATCACGAAAGAAAACGTTGAAATCATCTTCGGGAAGATCAACACGGAGAAAACAACTAGAAGATACGGCTTAATTGATCTTTAGTAGTAGCGGTGGAAGTTCATCAAATGACAAGTCTTCACAAGAATTGCCACCATCTAAAATGATCCACCAAAAACTAAACTTAACATCTCACGAGAAATCTCGTGAAGCAATATTCTCAAACAATATGGATCCAAACCCTCAAATGAAAAGGCATACCACCTTGAGCTATTGATGTTCTCCCAGGACGCCACCCACTTGAAAGTGCACTGACACCATCAAACACGTGCTCCACGTAACCATTCAGGACAAGCGCATCCGCGTAATCTACCAAGTTGATATTTGACTAAAGGTTACCATTCTCCGAAGGAGGAAGATACATTTCTACCTCACAACAATCAATACCATCTTCAATAGGTTCCCCTGCATAGACACTCGACACGACAGCATTTGCATCAACAACATTTAGTCCCTTCTTCTTATTCAAACCACCAGCTTTAGTGGAACGCCGAAGCTGGGCGCGATACTCGCTATTCTCGTTGTTCGTCGAAGACAGCATGCTCTGCCTTTAAAGATGCCACGCAACTGACAACTACTCAGTAAACCACTCTATGAGTTTTCGAGGCGTTAAAACAATTGCACTTGAAGTAGATGGGAGGACTAACCAAGTGCAAAATGTACACATTCGTAATAATTTGCAAAACAGATTGTGAATCTTATTTACTGCATAAGTTAATTAAATTCAAAAAAGGGTTTCTAAAGCAGTCATCGACATTACATATTTGTGCAACATTTCTGGTAGTGTTAGCGTAAGGCCACGAATGACCTTCTACCACTAAGGGATCTCAAATATTTGTATCTAAACTATTCGGCTGTAGGGATTTGAGGATCTCTACTTCCTGTAGAGCAATTTTCGATTATTTTTTGACACCATAGAATTGGGCTCAAGCTTTCACTCTTGTCGGTGCATACCGCATAGTTATACTTCATCGAAGCAATTGAAACAGGACTGAGCCGACTTCTTAGCACTTAGTACCCTGAGCGTTAACACTGAACGTACAGACCGAAAATTCCCCTTAGAACTCTCCCTAATTAATAAATACTAAATATTTGCTGCTTTGAATAGTCCAGGACCATACCTTAAGGCACACCCCTGCCTATTCCTGTTATAAATTCCTACATCATTTGAAGCTGTGTGCACGAGGCCCAAATCGGAAAACCGCCTTCTACTAAAACTACTTTTCCCACACGTCATTTGGTATCAAACCGTGTACTGGAAACAAAACGCCATGGTAGCTGTAGTCCTCTAGCATAGAAACCTCTGCATTGTCACTGCTTTTGTTAGTAACCTACACCGCACTGCCTTGAAGGCATCTATGGCGCAAGGATAAACACACAGACATTTATTGTAGATCAAATCTTTATCTGTGTGTTGTGAAATAAAAATGTGTTCTTGCAAACTGCCGGTGCGTAAGCGGCACAACGTGAAGTGGAAAGCAATGAAAACCTCGTATGGTGGATGCAAATACGTATCAAAGTTGTGTAGCCCCGAGGTGACGAAAGACTGGAATTTTGCGGAACTCAGGGTTGCCTACAACAAAATGGTAGTAGACAAATATCAAATAAGTGAAAAAAAGCTTTACCAAAGCATACCGCAAGCGCAAGCTGACGAGTGAATCAAAAAGCTCGTTACCACCGATTAATGCAATATTGATGCAAAAGCTGTCTGATGAGATTACTTTAATTTTCAGCTGCAGTTCCTGTGATTGTTATTGCACAACCTCTAAAGCCAAGTCTTGCCAGTTTGAAGCATCTTTAAAAGAGGAATTATAACTTGAAGTAGGTGGTGTACAAAGCATAGAGTGGGAGATAGGCTCAAGGCCAGTCTGGCGGAGAAAAGTTTCCCGCATCCACGAGACATCCTTTTGGGCCGTCAACCATTTTTTACGGCAGGAAACTTAGCATGTCTCATGAAGTTAGTAAGGCAGGGTGCTCGCATATAGCACCACTCTAAAGACATCGTACTGACGCAGAGAGGCTTTTCAATTGTCGGTTCAGGAGAGTTTAAGACGCAGTCACGCAATAAACACAATGGACATCAAAGTGTAGCTGCGCAGACGCTTTGACTACTAGGCGTGTAATACATTCTTCAACAAGTTGATTTGTGACCAACGATCAAGAGCTCCAGTCCCATTGGAATTTGTACTAAAGCAGCCACTAAGAGCTAAAAGGGATACAAATCCCTAAAATAAACTGACAGCTGGTCTCGCCAAAAAAAACAAATCGAGTGAGGATGAGAACTTAGACGGTAGCAAGTATCATTAACAAACATCTGGTTGAAAGGGGAAACTACCCGAATCAAAAGTTAGGCCATTCAATAGCGGAACCCGGGTTTGCCTGTGTGATGTATTGACGAATCGAAGAAAGCTCTTTGGTGACATAGAGGACCATAGTTTCTTAAGTTTGCAAGATGAGGCAACTAACCTTGAGCAGAAGAGGCTGTAAGTCCACCAGCGCCCCGTTGACCACCCTGAATACGCACAGTTTGGCAAGGCGCACAAGATACGCCTGGAAGGTCGGACCACTCCTGGTATACCGCTTTGGATAAATGAGACGACACACCGGATTCACCCTCGGCCAAGGCAACCAAGCATAGGGACGTCCACGAGGGAAGGCAGAGCGTCTTACACGTCTGCGGTGGCACCACTTTCACGGGGAGGGTAAAAGTGATAGGTGAATACTCAACATTGCCCACAGAAGCGATGATACTGGAGTCCAGAGAGATGGCTATGCTCACCTCCACTTCGTAGCGACACTAAGTACGTGAGAAGTGGGAGACAGTAATGCTGGAGCGGATTACCAGATTGGTGTGTCCAAACGGTGCAAGTTTCTACCTGGTAATAACATTCAACATTACGCTTCACATGTCGCTTTCCTCTTTTTTCACTCAACACTCAATTCAAGAAGGTGCTGCCACTGTTTTCCAAAAAAAAGGCTTTAAGCATGATTGAATTATTGAAAAGGAATTCATAAAGTGCATTCCAAAGAAGGGCTATTGTAACTGGAAAAAAACTTGAGAAATGTGTTGAAAATTATAACTTCACTCAGTGCTCTATTGAGGCAACCTTAATCACAAAGCAAGGCGCTTACAACAACTTCTTTTAATTAATCTGAAAGAGGTGTAAGCATTTGCCACTTTTGCACTCAAATTAACACTCCTCTTGGCAACAGAGGGCCACAAGTTGTGCCAATTTCTGCTCCAGTGATTTGCAAAGCCTGCAAGGACAAGAGCGAGCAGCACCACAACCATGAGGTTGTTTCTACAACCAACTCCGCATCGTCAGTGCTGTGATAGGCAGTAGTAGACTTTACAAACTCCACCAGAAGTACTTTATCTGGCATTGAAGAGTGTTTGTACTTTGGAACAAAGTGTATGAGTTATGTGCACCTTCACTTGGAGTAGCAGTCGGAACAATGAGAAACAGCAAAGTGGAATGTACGATTGTACGATATATATATATATATATATATATATATATATATATCAAAATGCAATTTAAATGGCCTTTCCCTCCCATTCTTCCTTAACAACACCATTTCGGTTACCCTGGATTGCCGTGGTGCTGTGATAACGCAAACGGCCAATGTAAGACATTCTCGTAACGGAACGACAATGATATGAAGCCTTTTGCTCTTCCCCTAAATCTGTTGTGAACGTATGATTTGGTTAGGGCCAGCCCTAGCGACAGAAGTAAAATCAACATTTTGGTGTTAACTTCAACTCTTAAGCCTTCGTAAATTCTCATGATACTTTGAGAAGCCAAAAATATACCACAGAAAGAAGAACGAGAGAAACAGTCATAATAGCGTGCGTTTCCAATGTACCACATCCATTAATTTTAAAAGGAACCATCATCCCAGTATTATGAAATATTTACAAATGAGTCTCAGCCGCAACTGCAATTGTCGCTATCGATAAAAAAACGAAGCATTAGTTGTAAAGACATTTTTAAAGGCAAAATATAAGATGCACTTTAAAGAACCAAAGGGATCCTACAAGGTGTGGCAGTTCAAAAAGCCATTAATTAAAAAAATGATCATTCAATTAAAAAAAGGAACCCGTATTTCATGGTTTTTGGTTCATCATAACTATAAGTAAATTGTGGATTGATGGAAAAAAATCTACAGTATTTTAGCATAAATGCAATTATGGTACTTAGCCAAACAAAATCAAGGCTAGAAACATGGTGACCAGTGAAGTAAACTTCAGTGACGATACCAGTGTCAAAAGCAAACCTCAAGGACCTACAGAAAAGGAGAAACCATTTGTCGTCCAGACACAATCGCTGGGGGAGGCACAAGGCAAGGGCAATTCAACCAAATCCGTCACAGCATCACGTGTTACCGAGGGCCGAATAGCACCAAAAAGGACGTCAGAAACCTGACTGTCGTCAGAGGCGCTAATTAAACTCGAATTCAACTTCACATGCCTGAGCAACTGTAAATCAAACAAGTGAAGGTGAAATCATGTGAAAGGCAAGTCTGAGGCATACGCACAGCGATCCGATCACAGAGGTAACACACGATTAAGCAACGAAGAAATGAAGACGCGTTTTTTTGCTGTATGACGCATAAATTAGAAGTAATCAACAGGGCTATACACAAAGTAAATATACCCATCGACCTAAATCATAGAATAGACAGGGAAGACCAAGCTATAAAAAACACGAATAATAACTTACGCGATAACTAATTGAGTCTATATGCATATGCTCCGAAATTGAGGAAGAGGAGGTAATTGTTACACAACCACCCAAAGTATAGTAAGGATCTTTTGTAGCAAACCTTAGTGACACTCCTGGAATGATCCTTCTCGAGGCATTAATTGTAAATACATCGGGCATTTTCATTCCCTTGTCCATAACAAGAGTTGTGTCAACCTGTGTAGCAAGGGGTGCCGGGGCAAATATTCTTATGTTCACTTCAGGTCCATTTCTACTAGACTTAAGTGTCTGTACAGTATCATTCGAGACTTCATTACAGTCAACGGTAGAGAATGTAAAAAAGGGCGATTTGGCGATAAAAATTGTGCTAGAACCGTTTAAAGCACAAGCCGTCACATCATATTCAATCGCAAGGCGGTAAGATCCACTTAGATTGGATAAACTATAAAAAAAGGCACTGTCTGTGGAGGTTACTAAGACACAGACTCACTGTCAGTGGACAAAGGTAAACGCAACTCAAAAGGGAAAGAATAATATCCAATATGAAAATTTTCTGGAATTATAAATGCGTATTAAGTTGACACACCTTGAAAACGAAATATTTCAACAGGTAGTTGATCATAACATTTTTTAATCTCGTTGCCTTGAAGTGTGCCTTAAAATGCAGAATAAATAAAATGAAGGAGACTCACACTTTAAATTGCATCTTATTTGAGCAGTTATAGTGTTCACATTTAAAGGTTTAAGTTGACGATAAAAGACAGCGCTAATTGTTTAAAAGTATGTGGATTCATACCCATAAATAACATCTCCGGGTTTATAGAACCTCCTATTTAATATCACCTCAATTCCATTCATAAATACGTGAAAACACATCACATAATGAACAGCTGACAAAGAACCAATCAGTACGTTACCTTGCAAGTGGGAGAGAAAGCGAAATTTATCATTATTAGCAAAGCGCATTTTCATACCTATTTTTATTAGAAATAGATACAATTTGCAAAGCAGTGTTCAAAAATTATCTTGATTAGGGGTTATTTGCACAGCACGTGTCATGGTTTATAAAAATGCGCTCTGTTCTATAATCCTCTTAAAGAAATGCGGTATATAACTCCCTGGTTTCTTTAATTCACTGGCCTAGAAAGTTAAAGTTTTTTAAAAGAGTTTTTTCTAGCTTTAACACGGTTAGTTTGAGACATTTTCTTATACCTCATCCTTGGTCTGACATTCTTTTGGGTTACTTCCACTCATTTATGCAGTTATATAGTATTCGGGCAGGCATCGATAAGTTTATTTCTTTTATTATGCGTTATCATGAAGCATGAAGTTATATTGTAAGTGATAATTAGATAGCAAAGCTTTCTAATGCGCCAGAAGACTTACTTATATTCAAAGGAAGACGTAATACCCAGACAGAAAAACCCATGTTCACTAAAAATACATTAGGCTACCGACGTTGCTATGTGACCATCAAAAATCCTTCAAACCAAAGTCAGGACTTAAACAAACGCCAAACATAATATATTTGTTCTTTATTTGTACTTCATAATATTTCGCCTATGCGTCACTTACATCCTGTAGAGCTCAAATTTTTCCTCCTTCATAATCGTGCAAAATTTGGATTTACCTAGCACGAGGGTACCAAGGATATAAGGAAAAAGGTTATAATTGTAACAGAAAAGTAATGGTTGGTTAATGTTTTGCTGGAATCACTGCACTGAAATGGTGCTAGGCTATTCAATTTTAAAACATGCCAAGTAAGTGCAACAAAACAAATCGCTGATAAAAGTCCATATAAGTTAAACCGCTTCTCCCGTATGACCAATCCGGATGGGTGGTGGTTAATTAAGAATCCTCAGAACAGAGCCCAACAAACATCAAGCCGAAATACCACCTCTTCTGCACTAAGGGTTGTTTACTCAAAACGATGGTGCAGCTTTATGAACATGTTAATGCTTATTGTGAAAAGTGTAACAAGTTGACTTCTCCATTTATGGTTTATATTTTGACCTCTACAATGCCGTCCCACCGTCACTGTGGTAAGTATGTCGGCAACACATAAAGAGTAGAATGAGGGGCAGTGGCGGACTGATAAAGGCTCAATGGATGTCTGCTTTGCAATTGACTGAGCTCTATAATACCAACGCAGGTGTCAACTGCAAATAGCCGATGCCGAGTCGTCATACCAATGCAATTGTAATCGCCTGGTCATTACAAATACTACTTTAAGAAGTAAATTTGGCATTATATAGCATAAGGTCCTAACTCGTTTATAGTTAATGCAAATGTAGGATGGAAATATAAAAGAAGGCGTAACTCGCGCAATCTCCTCTAGTCATGCCTGTTTATGTCCTAAATTTTTTTTATTGAGATCGTTGGGACGCATAAATCAGGCCAACAAACCAGGCGGTCTGGCGAGGTAACTCGTGCATTTAAAGGAGCCAGTCTTTAACTGAGCCAATCCCAAACAAAAAGAACTGAATCCGCTCTGCTTTGGCGACATCGTAGAGTGCGCTAAACCATTGTGACGGCTTCAAAGTGTACAGGACCTCACGTCTTCCCCTGTGAAGTTGGACGTAGACATAATACTTGGAATATGTATTTTGCCGTGAAGAAGAGTTCTACGGAATTCGTTAGTAAAACCAAGGGCCAAACAAAACACTTTGAAAGTGACGAAGGTTTGGAAGGAAAATCTGGCCTATAAATTCGCCAACCGGAATGGGTTGCTGGATGGCAATGCACAAAAGCAGTCGGCTGTTGTAACCCAAAAAGGAAATCCATTTTATCCAGTCTGAAGGCGACAACAGATTAGCTATATATTTTAATTTACAGTATTGGGGCACAACGTGACACTACCACTACCTCCACCAACACCAACACCAGCACCAACTCAACCCTTTCCTCGCCTTAGCTTAACCTTGACAATCAAGTAGTGTTGATACACCACAGTGTCTACCGTGATCTTGGCATCATTCTTCACAGAAGTAGAGGAAGCAGCAACAGCAGTAGGCACTTCTGTCGTGATGTTAGGTGAGGAGGGGGTGGGGAGAGGGGAGGAAAGGGAGGTAGGTGAACGTAGGACTACCAGGGGGAGAAATGAATCAAGTTCGACTTCAACCGCGAGTGATGTATCCTTGAATTGCGTGACTGTCGCCGTTTTTGAGCCAAGAAAATGGTGCTACATCCACCACTACAAATACCGTTAACTGGCGGTGAATGTGTTTTATTTTCTCCCCTTTTTAGCACAGGGTAGAGGGGGAGAGGGGCGAGAGACGGAGCGATCGGGTTTCGAGGCCGTACGAATTAACTGGCTGTACGAAACTTCCTAATACATTCTTCCGGTTTAGGGTTTTCCTGTTAAAACTAGTAATGCGGTTAAGACAAGTGGCACAGAACTCAATGGTGTCGAGAGCTGCAAAAAATGGCATGGGGGAATAGCCTAAAAGTGCGATAGTAAAGAAAAGAAAGTAAAAAGATTGCCTAAAAGCCAGGATAACCCATAATTTGGGGCAAAGACAACCCATTCATCTCCAGTGGCAGGTCGTGATTTGGAAGGGAATGTCTCCTTCCAAAGCGGAAGAAAAATAATTTTCTTTTACTCCATTGAATTATTCACCGCATTCCTCATTCTCTTATTTGACCATTTACCCACGCTATTCTCATATTTCCCTTTCCCAGGTGGACAACTGAAATTTCTAATCCAATAAGGTTTAAAAAGAGAAATTAGAAATTTGCTTTAATGCTTACGAAGTAGTCTATTCACCAAGCAATCATTTTGAAGTTTTAAACAACCAAATTTTCAGTCATTTTAGAAACATTTTAGTGGGTGGTTGACACTTGTCCGTTTTGACGTATTATGACATTTTATGGAGGCACGGATTTTTCCCCTCCTTCAGTTCCCATGACCTTGTAAATTGGGTTCGGTGGCATGAACCACATCACCCCACACAATACGGATGGAGGCAAAGCGTTAAGCCAAGTTGTGAAGGTTGCTAGGCCAGCACTACTAAGTTAGTCCTAGGGACGAAAAGTAAGGAGTTAGCACGATCATTGAACTTTTTCAGAGTCCTGAAAGGCTCGGCGCACTCATTCTACTTGACTTGTGTTTTGATGCAACACTTGTTACGGTTTGATCTGCATTGTGCTGCAGCAAGAAACACACCATCATCTAAATGATGGTGAGGATACTTGAATGACCTGGCTTAATAGGAAATCGGAATGAAGAAAGTTCCATCTCAGAGAAGCCTTTAACTTAACGCATGATTCAATACTATGGCGCCTTAAGCCCTTCCTAACGGTAAAGGGAGGCTCAGTACTCAGGCAGAAGGATTTGCCAGCTACCAAGGTGACTCAAAGGCCTAGCCACTCGGTGGAGAGACAAAGAGGAGCATCACCGAAACTCAAACTCAAAAGAGACTATAAGTATTACAGATAAACATGGTTGCATTGCCTGAAATAAAAATTGATAAATTCCGCCATATACTATGGGATTAAAGAACCCGGAAAAGGAATCTCTAAAAATGGATGCTTTATTTTATCAACATGTGATTTGCTTTGGTCGAAAGAGCGCCTTCTACTTTTCATGCATTCGGTGAAGTAGGGAGATATGGTGACATACCTGATCAATGGTAAGCGCACATGTCTATTAGGTGGAACCAATGGCATCAACATGAATCTTTCCTTATGCCTTTAAGCCGCAAGCTCTAGGATAGTGGCGAAAAAACACAACCGCCAACTGTGCCTAGCGGAAGGGAAAAGTGTACAATTTTCCCTTGAAACACAGGAATGTCGTACAACTACTTAGTGTACAATCTCACCATCAATTGGGTGTCTTCCGACCAATGGGAAAGGAGGGACGAGTAATTGCTCACACCATCGCAACGACATCATTATGAATAATATTTTCACAGCTTTCAGAAGCACCTTGCACAAATGTCGCCTCTCAGAGCATGGATTCTTATCCTCCCTGTACTACCAGCTCTTGGTAAGTTTCCGTGCAATTCAAATTGCTGTAGCAGGACAACTCTCAGTGTAATGTGGGCTACAAATAAAGCACTCCTGATTTTTGTATGCCTCACTCTCCGCTTTTATTTTATAATTTTTAAGATTTGCGCAGCGTTCATTTTCCTTTAAAAATTTTGATGGGATTGTAGAATAATGCGGACCAAGATAGAGGAATTTTAACAGCAATAGTTGCACCTCCACCTGACCTTCAAAAGTACAATATAAGTTTTGAATCCAGTTACATATTGTTTCTTTGATACTAAGAAACAGTTTCCCTGCAACAAAATCATTACGAATTGTTGGATTAAAGTTGCGCGCTTCTTTATGGACCGTTCATAACAATCCTATCGTGAGCCATGAAAATGCGATGCGAATTAAAAATAAAATGCAGCTGTAATTAAATTTTCACAAAGACCAGATCGCCTTGTATTTTTTTGGAATCTGGAGATAAGTCGCCTGATGTCAAATGTCATTGGTACAATAAGTTACTCTACGAATGCGCCGGTGTCCACAGTCCACCAGCATTTCTGATAGCCCTATTGCATGGGAGCAAATTAACTGCATGCAATGCGGTGATGAAAAAAATTTCGCTTTATCTGAGGGAAATCACTATTTCAAGCTCAATTCTCTAGATTTCACCCGAACACCACAGACTCCGCGACGTCCCACGACTAAAAACATCGCCGCTCCAAAGTTCATGTTTTGTGGTCCTTCTTCAAAAAAGGCTATAAAATCCCCGCCAAACAAGTTGTCCGACGAAAATGCCTCGATGAGGCAGCCGAAGATAGGATTGTTTTGTTGGTGTTTTGCAGAACGTGCAATTTTTTCTTCTTTGCTTAATTAGGGGCGAGACCATAGCAATGGACTTACTTCATAACAATGAAAAAATAGTAACGATTCCTCAAAGATAATGCTATCACAAGGCTAATCAAATGAATTTGCGTGGTAAGGCATTTGATAAAAAATACGCCCCTACTTCAATACCTAAATTTGCCCAATCAAAGGAGAACAAAACGAAAGAGTCAAAATTTGCATTGCGGCAGCACAAGGATGAATCCTACATCGACGAAGCAGTAAAACAAGTCGAAAAGTATCTTATATCCTATAGCAACTGTCTAATGCCTTATTCTTTGCTTAAAAACAGGGTAATTTTTCTACTCATGTTTTGTATTTCAGGATTAGTGTTGGTGACAGCTTGTGAAAGAATTCACAATGCGATCAACGGCTCCCGTGTGGAACTGCCCTGTGATTTAGACGTACCCTTCACTAAGGCAGTGCGTACATTTGCCTTTGTAATGGAAAGTAGGCTTTCATCACTCTACAGCGTCTAATTTTTAACAGTCATATTGGCATGTATACATGCGATGAACCACCGCCTTAACAGCTTACTATTGTAGACATTAGTCCCCTCCTTTCTGTTCTAACAATATGCGTTTCTTTGAATCTAGGGCTTATATTGTGCAATGCAGAAAATTTGCTGAATAGCACTGACATGACTGGATTAGTTGCGCTTGTCTATCTGCAAATGCAAGTGACATTTTAAATGGCGTTCTAGGTATTCGAAACCGCCTTCCTTAAGTGTCTTTCACGTTTAGCAAGAAAAAATGTGCATGAAAAACCTAGCTATATTCCTATTTTTCATTATGTTTTGTAAGAATCAAGTTTGTAAAGTGGAATGACAAGAATTTGGTCGACTTTTCTTCGATGAATGGTAATTGCAGCCCCATTCCTTAGCCTAGGAGTGATGAATAGCATCCCTGACGTAGCGTACACCCAGCCCTCAATAAGTCAAACCACGCTTTATTTTTTCTACACTTTTCGGGAACACTACCGCTGGTCAGAGGGCGCGACCTCGGCATGATTTGTTTCACACACGAGGTAAAAAATGGCCATAAATCAGAAAAGGCATGATGGTGATTCTTGATTTAAATACAAAATTTTCACACGCTGCAGTCACTGCACTGGTGGAAGTACACCTCCGGTTGACACTTACTTCTGGATAGGCCTGAAATATCAAACCTGGGGATTTATCTCCATCGAAAATTCACGTTTTATTCCAAGGGGGATGAATGGGGCGAACATTGAGGCTGGTACCGATATTTATGGTGTAATGTGGCCTTGATTGCCTTTGACATCCCTTCAACATCAGATAAGAATAATGCCTGTATTCCCTGGCCTGGTCTGTGGTTTGACTAGCTGTGAATACTGTAGAGTTGTAGCAAGACGTCCGGCCTCATTGTTCAAAAAGTATCTTTCAGGCCCCAATAAACGTTTCTTCCTCTAGCCGCTTGCTTTAGCAATGGGCAAATTTGTCAGCGCATTCTAGAAGTGTTACACAAGCGACACTTTTAGTCCCGTGCCCTCACCAAATTTATTGTTTAACAAAATGTTTAACGGAACAAATGGTTTTTTATTTTTACAAGAAACCAGGCGAAAAAGAGACGGTGTAAGTTTGTCGATTTAATCCCTCCATTTCGCCCATTCAAAATAACCCTGTCCTAAGCCGGTTGTGAAAGGGTTTCACGTCTGCAGCCCCTCTCAAGGCGCCTGGTTTTTGTCTTCGAGGCGGTGTTGAAAGTTCATCACGCAATCTAGTATGACGCCAGGTTGGAAATAAATTCGTATCAACATTTGACACCATAATGCAGGTACTGTAAATCCTGCCAAAAATTCGCGCTTTTCTTTGCAGTACCCCGAAATGGCAGTAGCAATTAAATTTTATTGAAGAGGGCTCAGGAAAGGTCAACAAGAGCATAGCGATTGTGCTGCCGTGTTTTCCCCCTCCCTCTAATTTTGGGTCCAAAAAATGCTGACTTTAATGCGGCGAGGGTGGGAGAAGAACTTGGCGGCGGTATGCTATCCTCGCATCGCATTACACGCTCCCGGGTGGTTTTCTCGCGTTATCACCATTTTTAACCTGATCTCGTCCCAGGTGGCAGGACGTGGCCTTTGGCGATGTTTGACGCCTCAAAACGCCGGACGGCTTTCCATTGCACTGAGATCGATCCAACGGAGGTGGCAAAGAGGAGTGGTGCAGATTCAGTTATTTTAATGTTTACAGCCGGTAGACGAAGATCTTAAACCACGATAAAATTCTAATGGTAGACAATAAATTTTACCTTTAGAATTACTTGTTTACTCGCATGTGAAGGGCGTCTTTAAGGTCTGCGCGATACTGACCGTTTTTAGAGGCTTTTTGGCTCTAACCTAGACTGCACTTTTAAGGGGTTTCGGATCAGCCCGAAATGGTTTTGTCCCTCCTGGGTTTTCTGATGAGGTATCCGACTGCTCCATTGTACTGAAATGCTGTTGTTAAAGCCATGGTAGTTGGAGTGCTGCCACCCATTTGGCTTTCCATAAAATCTGTAACATCCGCCTTAGACCTCTATTTAAAATTAAACATTAAATCCGCCTATTTTAGTCGGCTAGCATGAAATTTTAGGTAGGTAGTCAGCAGAACAGCATGGTGAATAAAAAAAGCCTGAAAGTTAATGTGTCTCCACTAGGTAAAGGGAAGAAGTTTTCCGCACTACCTTCTTCGGTTAATGCGATGGTGAAAGGAAGTGCAATCGCTCTACTATCTTTTTTTTCGCCAGGAATTGGATGAAATGTCGTGGATCAAAGAACCGCGTCAACTTCTTTCCCTTGGCATGTACAAGATAACTGAGGATGAGAGAATTTCAATTGTACCGCCGGTACGTCTTCTGTGCTACTTTAGTGCCAATCTCCTCCCCCATTCATTCGGCAGTGCCTGTCAAATCCCCAAAGGTCTTATAAGTGGTCCCAGCCATCAACATAGTACCCTTTTAATTCGTGCCCAAAGTAGATTTGCAAAAGGAAGCTATGCAAATTAAAAGGTTTGTTGCGGTGATGAGTTGCAAAATTTGTTTCCACATAAATCGACTTAATAGTTTAAAATGCAATGAAAGGGAGATTGAAGAAGCAGTTTTTTGGCTAAGGGCGTCAAAACGGTTTAGAGGGAAAAATGCTCTCAATGTTTCCGGTGCTGTTGGTGTGGAGGAGAGGGCATTTGCGGAGCGTATAAGCCTATGCGTTGATCCCCTTCCCCCTCCCGCCCTCCTTCTCATCTCCTTTTGACACCTAGACCCTGTTAAAAAAACGTGGATTCAACCTTTTGATTTATCCGGTTACGACAATGGATAATGGAGTGTATCGGTGCTCCGTCGCGGTTGGCGGAGAGACACACTTCAAGTCCTACCGATTAAACATTCTTTGTGAGTTTTTCCTTATTTCCTACTAATCTGTGTGCTTTCAGATGGAAAATTGGCCAGGATTAGTTTTATTACCGATGTACGGAAGAGTGGGAAGATCATAAAGTGATGAGTAGCTTGTTATAAACTGAACTATCTCTCAGTGAAATCACTTCAAGGGTTCATTAATCGTACTGTTCATGTTTGATAAGGTTCCACCATGTAGTTTAGCCTTTTGGGTAAAATCGAAGAAAAAGTTAATGCTATGCCAAGTGAGAAAGTTTGCACCATTTGCAAGCCAATTCCTTGGCTTTGAAGTGTAGGGTGGAGTAAATAGACTTCCAGCAGTCTGATTATTTACCACTTTATATCAATCTTACACAGTAATGGGGTGGCAATTTACGGTAATTCTTTACGACAATAAGCATCGCTACGAGCTACAACTCAAGCGCGGTGATGATAAATGAACCCCGCTAAAGCAATCGTGTTCTCTTCTCCAGTACCACCCAGGATAACCAAATCTCCCGGACCAATACTAAAGGTGGTGGAGGGAGACGCCCTGCAAGTCTCCTGCGCTGCCGATGGGAACCCGCCCCCAACAGTGACATGGCTCATGGAAGTGGCCAGAGGCGGCATACAAATCCTACCATTGCGCTTCAACAAGGACGACTTCGAGTTTGCACGCGATGTGCTCAAGGGCCTGGGTGCAGGTAAACTGCGTTCCAGCATCTCATCGCATCAGGATGCAGAGCAAACTGACTCTCTGAGGCATTGGCTTCATAAGAATGCCAATAACTGCTTAGTGACGATGTTCATAGAATATTGACATGGTAAACTGGTAAAGATAAACTTCCCCGCACTCAGAATAGCAAACGTGTATTCAGTAATTTGTGGACGTGAGTACCAAGCAAGAGTTTGCCTTGCCATTAAAGCGGAAAATAATGTGTGTCGATAAATCAAAGGGACTAGCTTTAGCTTTGAGCTAACCTAAAGTTCGGTCACCTTAATTTTTTCATTAAAAGACTGGTTAGTCTCGGCTAAAGTGGCCAGACAAATAGGTCTAAAGTTTCATCTTCTTGCCTTCCTCCGACTGTAACAAGTAACCAGGACCTTTGAAGCCTTGCTAAACGAGGTAATCCATCCTGAGGCTTTTGCCTAACGTTGGACATTAGAAATATGAATGGATTTTCTTGTCTTCATACAGCGCTTCAAAAGTGGCCCTCAGGGGCTAACACACAGTCGAATTGCACTAACCTAGGGCTTATGGCCTTCTTCCTTTACCTATCAATTTAATAAGAAACTACCGCCTTAATTACGTGAATTCACATTCTCACTAACACATCCCACAGATGGATAGTTAAGGTAATGAAATAGAATTAACTTGAGATTTGGTACTAAGACAATTCTTTTGAAACTTGTGCTGAGGTTTATACATACATGGTCTCATTTTAGATTTCGTTGAAATGAATGGATACCTACAGATATCGCAGATCAACCGCCAAATGAGTGGGACTTTAGCCTGCCAAGCGGTGAATGGAGTTGAACCAAGAGCCATCCGCAAAATGCGGCTGGACATTCGATGTAAGTCACATCTTTGCCTATTTCCTAAGAATAAAGCCGATGCACCTTCTTTATTGAAATCAAGAACTTTTGCCAGAAGTGTAGCAATCTTTTATGGTGGTGATCTGGGAAAGATAAAATAGCGCGTCTGGCTCAACTACGGTTAGCCTCAGAAGTAAAGTTAATGAATTGGAATTAGTGATAAGTCAGCCTACCTAAAATTTAGTAAATCTTCACGCAGCAAAGAGGCTATCACCCACCCTCACCAAAAGCGGCCTTTACCGAGCTCTTCGCATTTACTGAAATACATCGCATGCGGCCTTTGATTGTTTCGTGATGTAGTAAAACTCGAGTCAAGGCATTTGGTCATTTTTATGTAATCAATTCCTCTTCATATACTTCCTATGTTTAAAAAAGCTTTGACCTATGCTAACTCCGGTCTCCAGAGTAGAATATTTATGATGTACTTAGAAAAGGCGCAATTAAGATATCATTAATTTTACCGGTAAACTACCTACTAAGATCAGGCCTAAAAGTATTGATTTTAATTATATCTGACTTAAACAACTAATTCAATTTGAGGTCGTGAAATTTTGCAAAATAGGCCACCACTGACTGGTTTGTGTGCAGTACTATTTGGATAGACTCCTGGCGATGCAGTGAAATATGATATAGCCAGCACAATTCGCCCAGGCTATGATCTTGAGTAGATAAATGAAGCTCTTTAGTAAACGCATAATAGTGACTGCGAGTCAACTAACAAATTTGCAAGGGCACCTTTTTCCAAAAGACTGGAATAAACCCTTACGACAACTAGTCACATGAGCCCTTCAATTGCCGAAGTAAATTCATTAATCTTCCACTCTTCAGTTCCACCGGAGGTTCACGTCGTAAATTCTCTGATCAAACAATCTCTGGGTGGTGACACTGTCCTTCAGTGCCAGGTGAATGCAAATCCCATGGGGATTATCGTGTGGACCTTCGGGAAAGATAAGACTCCCATCAACGCCTCCTCTTGCAGCATTCTCACCAACAAGGGCGTCAAGTACTGTGTTGGTGGGCTTATATTGTTAAATACTACTGAATATTGAAATAAGAAACAGGTTATTGAGTTGATTTGCAACAAATCCTCATCATTATGAAGCCTATTGAGTGAAGAGAAGATGTTGAAACTGTAGCGTGTAAGTTACGATGGAAGAACTTACACTGCTTACAACTCAGAATATGAATACAAACCATTTTGAAAAAGTATTAATTTGCCACGATTCTTTTTGAAAGAATCTACCCTTGGCTAGCACACCGCCCATCCTATCTTCATGTAGGCTCATGTAGGCCCTCTTCCCTTGTGAATTCGGTTCCCCAAAAGGGGATACAATACTAGCAGCTCTTCTGCTGTGCTATCCTCCGGTTTTTGATGTCTACTGAAGGGACCTGCCTTAAGTGACTTGTGAGTGTCGCATTCGACCGCCGAAGACTAGAGCGTTATTCTTGTCACTTGGATTCATTTATCACTTGTCAAGCTGTTATGGCTGAAGGCGTTACAAAGTTCAACGAAGTCTTGAATCAACTTGCTCACAAATGACGGATGGGGTGAGAGGGTATATGGAGTGGCATAGGCACGTCTTCTTGTCATCAGCGGGGAAAGTAAATGGCTCGGTTACTTAAGCACGCACTTAAGCAAGCATTCTTCAACCGTTTAACCGATGATAGAAGCGCATTTGCGCAGGCTGTCAGAAGTGCTTCCAGTTCCAGTTCTGGAGTGTGTAACAATTACTTAATGGAATGTTGTGTAGCAGTGGATACCAAATTTAAGCTCCTGGTAGCAGTCAATTCATCATTTATAAGTTTCCTTAATTGCCTTGACTAAACTGAGTCATTTTTACAAACTTCTTACAGTTTGAACCGAACTTGGCAGTTTTTGTGACCTTGCCTTTCTATTCATCCCAATCCGCCCAAAGGCCTGTCAAGTTATTCTGCCCTACTAGAGCCCCGGAGACTCCGATTCCAATCTACGTGTTTCATGATTAATAAAACCTATTAGAAATGAAATTCTAGTTTTGAATACTGACTAAACACCTTGCAAGTAGTTCGGATTGCCTGATCTAGTGACTCCACCTAATATGGGGAAGAGAAAGGGAACGCTTCTTGCAGCGTTTGGAGCTCAAAGTCAAGGATGAACACCTAAACCTCAGTATTATGGAAATCTTTTGTGCACAACTAAGTTTCGTGAAGGCGAAACTCGCTCCAAACTTTTTTTATTACTTTCATGTAGTTGACTCTCGTCAAAAACACGAGGAGCGGTGGCCATCGGTCATATCGAAGTTGCATATCTTGAAATTGACGGAGGAGGATTTTGGCGACTACACATGCGGCATGACCACGATGATGGGGAGGCATGCGGCCAGCACGACTCTCGAGAGTAAGTCCACAGCGCGACTCACCGATCGCATGAGAAGCCGCCAAATACACCGTATCACATTCCATCAAGACCGCTAAATGTCTAATAAATGTCATCGTGAACAACTCTTTGACAAAAAATCGAGATTAGCGCTCCAGACTGACTGCTGCAATTTCGACTTTGGTATACTGTGACTCGTGTTTCTTTACCGCAGGATACGTTTCGGAGTCGGAACAGTCGATGCGATTGTTTAACGACCGTACGTTGCGTGCATGCACATAATTTGACTGCTTAGTAACTTTTCAGTCCTCCATCTTAAAGCGAATGGAACGACTAGTAGTGTCACTGATTGTAGAGATTCTCTTATGTCACAGGGGACTGACGGGACGAAAGCCTTGAAATTGTTGACTGGCAAATGGCCCAACACTTGGCTGAGTTCACCGAGAATATCTTTGAATCACAGCCTTTCTTCAAACGAAAGAAAACACAATTTTAGGATGGAATATGTACTTCCGATGCTAAAAAGGGCCCGTAAAAGGAGGTTCTTCTCTTGCTCGACCCGTCTCGTTGGGGCTGTTAGAAAAATATCCACGAACCAAGCACGCCAAGCATCGAAATTACGTGCAACGTCACTGATCTTGGGGAGAGGGGAAGGTGTGCAAGTCATCACTTTTGCCCATCGATGATTAAATGGTAGAGATAGTTGATACAAGATGGTTATATCCGCGTGGGCTCCTTCTGGCTAGTAGAGCGGTGTGGTCGGCATCACGTGCTTACTTTAATGACATCTCCGAACCGGTAAAGCGGACAGTTCTGCAATGCAGGTTTCTGGATGGTTCATAGGCTCGGCTAGCGTAGTTTCATGCGTTAACAGCCCTCTCGCAGAACAGGAGCTTAAGGTAGTTACTGAGGTTATACTTTACCCCTCCGCAGCACAAATTCTTCTTTCGCCCTACTAAGGTTTAGCATTCGGCAAGTGAAAGCGATGTGGATGTCCTTTGCATTTCCCTGCCATCAACGTGGCGTCCAAAGTCCTTCAAAAAGACAAGAGATGACATCTTTGCATCTATAATGCATATCTGAGGTAGGAGGAGGCTGCAGGAGCTGTTTGGCATAGCTCGGTGTTCCTTCCTTCCAGTGGGGGTTCAAAATCGGCGTTTCACATAACTACTCCACTGTTATGTTAAGATCTCGCACGAAAGTGTTCGGTTAACTGTGGTTTGACTTAAATAGGTCTCCTTCTTGCAATAATTTGTTCTTTTGCTTGTTTTTTTTTCAAAAGCTACACAGACTTGAGGTTGGATGGTGCAGCTTTGGAGGTGGGAGGATAACTGTGGCATATTTGTTCACTTTTTCTCTGTCAAAAAGACGGTTCTGCCACAATAATGTCATTCAGATATCGTGAAAACTAAAATAGCCTCACAGAATGTACATAAGCATAGGAAAGTGAGTAGATAACAGTTTGATTTTTTGCAGCTTTCTTCAATTTGCCTCTTCAGACGACCACTGTAATGTCTGCCTTGGCATATCAGTATAATTTAGACAGCTCCAAAGACTCGCCTTACGGATACTCTCATTCACGGGAGAGGAAAAAGTCGCAAATCACGAAGGCGCTATGTACGTTTCTAATTGCTGCCTCTCGTCTTACACTCATCAAATACCACCTCCGTTATGCAAGATTTAAACTGCGAGGTAAATAGGAAAAGCTACTCCGTAAAAGGGGCATTAATGTAGACCACTTAAGCTAAATCGGGTCGTTTGAGACATAAAATAAGCCAACACATTTCGAAGAGATTAACCAACATTTCCGCACCGCATCTGGGCACCCATCCTACAGCCCGCTGCACCCCTCTGCCTCCCGTTGGGACCATGGTACTCCGAGAGTGCCAACATTTAGAGGATGGATGTTGCAAAAAGTTTGTTTGTTACGTTAACTACTTTCTCAAAAAAGACCCCACTTTATGCAGTTTTACCAAACAGCAAGTTGGTTGGGTGTACTGCGTGCTCCAAGCCCGCTACCGGAACCGACACTAACAACTGATCGTTTCTGAGATGTTCAAGCCATTCAAATAACCCATTGTCACTGTATCGCTGCTCTTAAAACCCCCATCTTTCATACACCGCTTTCAATTCTCGCTAGAGCTCCATGCAAAACTTGGGTGCGAAAGTAATATCACAAAAAGAATGACGAGTTTGATATTATCAGCTGGTGCAAAATCAAGAACATTGTATTAAACGAAACACTAATTTGATTGATTTAAAAAAGAAGCTAAAATATGCCTTGCTCTTACTGTTTCAGACGCACATACAACATCGGCCGCCACCCAAACAATGCCTGTGATAAGCTTGATACTAACCGTAAAGCACATCCTGGGAAGATGAAACTGCCTCATTCCAATCCCCTCAATCCGCTGCCTGTAAAAAAGTTGACTTATCAAAAGGAACGCATTTTAATAAATCCGTTGCTTTCTCAGGAAAAAATTGACATTTTTACCAAGGGTTAGCGAATCAATTATTACTACTAAAACGCCTTTCAGTAGAAAACTCTCATACCCACAAAGAAAAGGCTAGATTGAGAACCTAAAAGCAAACTACTTCTGGGTTACGATTGTTAATGGAAATCTACATTTCCTTCAGTTTAGAGCAACGATGCCAGTCAGCCAACGAGGCAACTCCTCTCTCTCTCCTGACTACAGCCGGTGATCGGTAGAAACAAAAAACATCGGTGGAATACTTAACGCTTCGTTCTGAAGTCTGGCGAAGTCTTTATTGTTTGCTATGTGTGGTTCTGAAACGCATCTAACCTTAGGAACCAAAGAAACTGCGGAATGAGACTCATAGGGTAATATTTTCACTCGTTATCCCCAAGTGTCGTAATGCAGCACCATAGTCCACAACTAAACCCACGATTTCGTCCTTCGTAAAGCTGATGCAGCTAGTAATGAAGTACGCATAATAGCAAAGTACATTCAACACACAAACGCCTAATCGTCCAGTTTCCACGCCTGGTTGACACCAGTAGCCTGTAAACGACGCTAAAGCGGTAAGAAAAGCATTGCGTCGAAAGCCGTCGCTGAAATTGGACATTCAACTCCTAGATGACCTGTCACCTTAATGCCAGAAGTTGAAAGAACCTCTGCTACGACATCATCTCCGAATATACCTCCAAGGAGGGCATAGACAAAGTAGATCCGATGTATCTACTTTTCAATCTTTACTACCCAAATGTCAGGTGCCCATTTGGATAGAGCCCTTTCATAGCTATCTGAGAAGGTGATACAAGGCCACATTCCCAAGAATAATAGTCTTGAAAGCAATATTTTTGGAGGCTTCTAATTTAGTGATGACAATGTAATGGGATTAATGCAATTCCACCCGGCGTGATTTCCCTCTCAGAGCCTGAGCAGCAATGTACTGAAGTCGAGAGAAGGTGGACAGTGAGTTGGCCGACGTAGAGAAGGACTAGAAGGTCGCTGACGTGACACAGAGGTCATGCTACCCAGTGGAAGCACAAAGGCAGACCGCGGGTGCCTACGAGATCAAAACGAAAGCTTAAGCAGTCCAAGCTCTGCATAGCCTGCTTCTCTTCTTGGAATCCCCTTGGGCGACCCCTCCCTTCCCATCGAACATCACAACGTAGTTGGCGGCGCAAAAAAACCTGTGGACAGTCATTCAATTGGCGTGCAACTGCAACGTCATTGATCCCCCCCCCCCTGATCCAGAGTTTTGTCCTGTTGGGAAACCGTGCCAGAAGGAGGAGTGCGCAGGCCATCTATTGTGTCCATCGCTAGCTGGAAGAAAAATAGTCAAAAAGCAGCCATCAAATAAGGTACGGATTTTCCTACTTGCCACTTTGTTTAAACTTCACCAACACCCAGCCATATCTAACGTGGGCAAAGGAGGAATCACAGACTTTTCCCCACAGTTCACAGCTAGTGTCGCTTCACTTGTTCGTGGAATTCCCGCAGAACACGGGACTGGGATGGATGCCGAAGGTAGACGTCATGTTCAATCCCCTTGTTAAGGGTGGTCACAGTTTTTCAGTCTACGTCCTTAAGGTTTACCATTAAATATCACAAATCAAAGTGACTGTCCCTCAGGATCGGACTTACTTTCCAGTACAAAACAACGGAGAGTCTCGAGCCTTTCCTGAAACGCCTGGCCGAAAATGCATTGCCGAGGAAGGGAAAAACCGGAGCTACTGGCACGGTTCAGGCAACATGCCCCATGACAAGTACAGATCCGGAGCCTTTAGTGCCCACGAAACCAAAATGTGAAGAGTTACACAAATAGCCGAACCTTAATAATAATCTACTCTCAGAAAGTTGAAGGCGAAAGTCGCTAGCACCAAGAGACGCTAAGAAAGCCGCGAATCTATTTTTGTTCCAATTAATAAAAGGAACTCACCTGGAACTTCAATCTACCACGTCACCATGCCCACCACTTTGGCGTTAAAAGCTCAATTCTTCTTAAAGCGCGCCTCCCTCTCTCCCCAACTCTTAGTCCATCTCCACTGTCAATGATAAATTTACGCGTTCAAATACGCCCACCCCGTGAACCCTCAAGGTCAAATTGGGTGCCGCCTTTTCGACACGACCCAGTGGCTGTTCAGCAAAAGTACATACGCCGGCGATATTGCATATGAGATGGCAAAACCATGCTGCTGACGAGAAGGTTCACGAATGAGGCTCCACCCCACACTTAAAAGTTGCAGTTGTGTGAAAAAGTTTCACTTAGGAGGAGTTCAACCGATCACCCCAAGGAACACATGCACTAACCTTGGTGATAGCCATAATTTCAGGCGGAACAGTTCTGCTACAGCACTCAAAATCACGCAAAAAACCTTGAGTGGAGGTCATTTGTGAGCACTACAATTAATCTTTATAACATAACAGCCGTCGGGTGATAAACAATCACAACTAGGGCCGGAGGAAGTCACTACTCAACCAATCACGTCTGCGTTTTGCTCGAGGTCACAACCGAGCCTTGCATTACCAGAAAAGCTAATAATGTAGACAGCCCAGAGTCCTGGCATAGATTTTAGCCATTTACTAATGATCATCCCCATGCCAATCAAATTGTCAAGGCGATGCACCGCAAGTGCCTTCAAAGGCACATGGCGCTAGAGCCGTATGGCCTTGAGACGCCACTTGGTTAAATTTAAGGTGCCTCGAGAAAACGTAGTTAAGACACCGCAATCGTAGAGCTTCCGTTATCATTTGTTCAGAGGAGAGTAAGCCAAGGCTCTTAAAGTAGTAATGAGATATTCCCACAATTAAAAAGGTCACGCAAAGGCTATGCTAAGTGCTAATATAAAATAAGCCTGACAGGGAACAGATTACTGTGTCTATGGGGACGATGAAGGTGGAGAAGAAGATTTGGAAGAATCCTCCTTCGCCTTCTCATTGAGCAACGATCCAATTCCTCGCCGCTCCAACTCCTCAGCTAGTTTGCCGGACCTATGCATGTCGAGGAGGATATCACATCCTCCAATGAATTCACCATCAAAGAAGACTTGTGGAAAGGTGGGCCAATCAGAGAAGAGTTTAGAGGCCTCGCGGACCTCAGAGTCGGAAAGCACGTCGAAGGAGGAGAGGATAGATGCACCGGTGGTGGAGTCTTTCTTGCCCAAGACTCCGTGTGCCTCGAGTATGCGGCAGACAGCGTTTGAGAAACCACAGCGTGGTTGCATTGGATCTCCCTTCATGAGGACCACCACGCGAGTGCGAGTCGTCAGTTCCGTAAGGCGATCGTGAAGTGCCTTATCCAATTTCGGTGGGCTTGACGCCTCCGAGGAGGAACGAATAGAAATATGCGTCGGTGGAGCCGCGAATAGAGGCCGGAGAGGCTGAAAAAGCACGCCCTCGTAATTGCTTCCCAAGAGTCCTAGTACAGTAAGGCTACTTCTGGATGTTGTTAAATAATTACTTGGATTTCAGTGTCCATTGCCGTCACTAAAATACTGGTCGGAGCTGAGGGAAATCTCATTTCCTCGAGGTTGGGTATTCAAATAGTAATATGCCACTGAAGATAACGCGCAATGTGGCAGATGTGTTTACATGACTTGAGGTTTTGAGCATGCCAGATCTTCCAGCTCTGGAAAACGCACTTAGATAAAATACTTGGGCACTGCCTTCAAAAATTGTACTCTTAAAGCAACTCTAATGCTAATTGTTGGAAGGCATGAGAGAAATAATGACTTATATATCCGGTCGGATAGAGGCAGACAAGAGGTACCAAAAACCACGTTGGTTCCAGTGCCATGACAATCACTTTTGAAGGGCAGTTGATCCCGGCTCTTGGTCAGAGTTCGGATAACTTTTTGTCTAAGTAACTTTAACGCTAAAGCATGACCAGACTAAGCAACTGTGTTGACGCTCATGAAGAATGTTTCAAAATGAAGCTTACACACCAACGATAGAGTTCAACATTTTTAACACACTTTAATTTCAAATGCGTTTAATGACATTCAAAAAGTGCTAAAATGCAACGCTGGCCGCCTCATTAACGAGAAGTGAAAGCACTATGCCTTATGTTAAAACATCCACCACTCTTACGAACACGGATTTAAGTTTTCAAGAGACTCGAGGCCTTGAAAAAACCGCTATTCCTCGGTGGCGAGAAGTCAGAGGATGAAGCTTGCCTGTTTTAGCACTGGCACAAAAGCACGGAAGTTACTTGAGTTTGAAAAATGGCCTTCCAGAATGAGCTGTCATGGTGATGATAAGTTTGAAAGGCCATTACCATAAATGCCAGAGTGCGAACAGGTAGTAGTAGTAGCAACATCGGGAATCTGACGACTCACGGAAAGACGCAAATTTCCGGAGCCCCAGAAATATCCGTACATAGGCTTACAGACAAATGGAATGGAAGCATGCACCTTGGCTACCATATAGGTAGGTAGACGGAAGAGTAAAGGCGACGAAGCCTCATTAAATTATCGCGTTCATAAACGTTTTAGCGATCTCGACAATAGTAAAGGGGGGAGGTATCGTAGCACCTCTAACAATCGTCCACTAGTTTTATTAAAATGAAACTCCAATCTCCACTCCCGGATCGACTACCGCCTTGAGGCCTCATCGCAAAATCTTTGCTTTGAAAACAGACACACGGACTGTTTGGTGCTAAGGGCTGTAGGAAACAGACATTTAAGTTGTGTAGCCGGCACTGGCATTCATAAATAGGGTTAATGTGACGGCCAGCTCAAAAAAGGGTAAAAAATCCTGTGTAGGAAAAAAATGGGGAATCACAAAACAACCAATCCCAGGTAACAGTATTTAGGAGGAATCTCGTGACTCTCAGACTTAATTTCAAGTCAAAAGCTGACGACTTTCAAGAGTAACTATTATTGAAACAAGAGAACTCATAGGAATTAAAATAGTACCGCTAAAATGGAAGAAGAAATTACTAGCAATAAAGCACCCTCAGTTTCTAATAATAGTTCCGGGAATCAACTTTCCCCAGTGTTTAAACAGCAAAAAGTGCACATACTTTTCTTCTCTTTCTTCTAATTTATAAATATTTAGCAAAGAATAGTTATAAGGAGCCATTAGCCCACATTGTTTAAAATCATTAGGCAACAAATTGTTTTGTAACTTCAGCATCAGAGGGAGATTTGTGTCCCAAGAGGAAGGAACCAATGAGAGCGCGACCTCGAGAAGGCCTTCAATGCAACCTTACGGATGGGGGTTGACCAATCAGAGGCGTGCCTCGTTGCAATATGTTTACACGGGACGAGAGTAAACGACTTGAAAATCGACATAATTGTCGCGCTGCTATGTGAGGGGAGGGACTTTAAAAGTTTGGACCTGTTTAGAACTACCAAAACTGCAATATAATGAACAATAAAGACACTCCTCGTCTTCGCATAGCCGAGAGTTTTCATCTTTGGGTAGAATAGGGAAGGTGGGAAAGGAGTAGAATGACGATACGACGGTTGAGAACAATATTGACATGACCGCATGAGTCAAGAAATCAATGTACCATCCTAACAAGAAACCACCCACTTCATACAACTCACTCCCAAATGTTCATCCACAAACAAATACACACGCTTACTCTAGAGGGCTGAGTAGGAAGAATTGAGGAGTGAAGGAATGAAACACTTCTTTGAGTTAACTTTGCTGTATAGAGAGGCAGAATTTGAAGTTTTGAGAGGGCTCTCAGCGACATTGCAATTCACCTAAAAAACGTAGCAGAGGTAGTGAAAAAAAACTACCCACCTTGACAGCATGATACATCGAGCATTCGAACACACAATTACGACTACAGTAATGTTCTTCGGCATAATTAGTTCGGAAGAGGATCCAGGTCCTTCGAACTACAAAAACACTAATTTATCGCACACATGCATATACACAAAGAGGCGATAGGCTAGCTAAAAGTCCATAAATCATGCACGATAAATTATGCAAAAAGGGTTGGATGACTAGAACCAGAAATTTTCATGGAAAAACTGATCTGGAGGTCATGGTCGGCCCTCTTTGAAGTTCAAGCAACTGCTGGGTTGGCGCAGTTACAAAATTCATTGATGGGAAACACACACACACACACAGAGAGAGAGAGAGAGGATGAGAGTTGGACACCTTAGAATGGCATCCACAATACACATCAACGCCGTCGCTTCGTGATAATACGGCATCCTCAATGGTGACTGTCACAGAAAAGCAGAGGTAGTTTACATCCCCTGTTTTAAGCGGTAAAGCGAACAAGCCTTAATCAAACTGGGTGAACAGGAATTTCGCCGCAAAAAATTGAGGCGTTGACAAAGGTGAGATTCTTCGAAGAAAGCGGCCCAATATTTACCCTGTGAAATTTATAAAGCAGACAAAAGGAATGGAACATAACAGCAAATGACAGTAGTCTAAAGCAGCATACATAAAACACCAGTGCGGGTAAGGCTGCAAATAGGATTTGAATGTCCCCACAGATGAAAATAAGACTGAATCCCGACTACACGGCCGAAATACAAATATGTTTTCGGAAAGTGGACTGCAAATGGGTTCATTAAGCGAGATTTATAAATATAGATATTTTGAGAGGATGAAATGATGAAATAAAAGAAATGAGCCAATGTGAGCAAGCGCAAATGACAACTGAGGGCTCTGGAGCCATGACACACACACACACACACTTAAAGGGTGTGCAACTTGACTGATTAAACGACGCAAAACACTGAATGAGGACGATTGAGCAAGCATGTACAAATATGAACAATGAGGGGCATAGAGAAGACAGTGGGTACAGTAACATATGTATATATATATATATATATATATATATATATATATATATATGTCCTTTATTAGCAATACCAGTATTTTCAGAACCACCCGGGGCTGAGATTGAAACGTGCCAAAGTAGCAGTGAAGAAAGCAGAGGGCAAGCGACCCCGTCAGCAATGATACAAGGGAAATGCTAGGTCACATGGGCGGAGAGCAAAAATGAAGAGACAGAGATTCACAGTACGAGATGACCTCGATGAACGAATGAGAAACGCAGACACGAGTCAAGCAGTTGATCACGGGGAGTAAAAATAATCATGTCGGAATAATATGACAGGGAGAAGCTGGGTTGTCTGAGTTGCGACACGGCGGTTTGGTTGAATGCAACGAACTATAAAACAGAAAAAGACAGCCCTTCGTACCTCCTGTTGTGTAGCAGTAGAACAGGCCTGTGATGGTTTAAGCTCATGTAAATCCACACACAAGAATGAAGCGAGCAGATCGTTGCATTATTTAAAAGCTCGCGCGCCTACGAAAGACGTTCCTCAGGAGGGACTTAGGTACAGATGCATAGGAAGAAAACCTCACCTAGCATCAAATGGGATAACCTTAAATACATGAAAAAGGTGGTCAGGGCCAAAGTGTCTTAAAGCCTACCTGTGGCCACGTCCACCGGGAAGGAGTCTACAAAAAAGTGATGAACGTGTTGGTAAGGTCCGTTGGTTCTCAGATTGAAAACTATTGCTAGCATCTCCATTAACCCGATGGAGATACTCCTAGAGCTATCACCATTTAAGTTAGTGGATTAAATGCGCAAATTTCGTCAAAGAACACATAAAGCACACGCACAGGTGTAAGCATCACACCTTACCTCCAAAGATCCCCTTGATATAAACAGCCAACCTTTGCGCCTTTCTGCAACAAGGAAAGAAGTTAGAATCAGGAGTCGGTGATATAGAAAGCGGAATTTCAATAAGCGGTCAAGAAGTATCGAAGTGACAGTAAATTTAAACGGTTAGCCTTTAAAATTCACAATCTTTATCGCGCGCAATCAAATGAGCACAATTACTATCAAAAATCTGCTTCGAAGTGACCAACATATAGCAGTAGCGGTGAAGTGAACTGCAAAATATTAAACAGTTCGCTGAACGTCTTCCTACTAATCACCTCTGGAGCGCTCTAAGAATCGAAAGGATAAAGAAGGTTATTAAAAAAGCCGAACTCGAAACTGCTTCAAGTCCTTACACATCACCAAGATGAAAGGCAAATAGCAGCACGTTAGCAGCACGTTTTGAATGAACAAAACAATTGCAGAAGCTAGTTGATGAGGGAGTAAAAAGAGATTAAAATCTGCAGTGACAGTAACGTAATGCATGAGACGTGAGAGTAGATGTAAGGCAGAGTGATAGGCAAAACACACAAGGTGGGGCAAAAAGAAGAAAAGGGATCGCCTATCGCCTAACTGAAAAATACAAACAACTGCTAGATGTCAATGGACCTTAACAACACTACCAACGCTGCGTTACTCATGTGTTGCGAATTTAAAACAAAAGAAATAGGGCGAAATGCCTTTGGGAGGGTCAGTTGGGAAGAGCGCCTTCAGGTATGGAGCCATTGTCCCCGAAGCTTAGAACACTTTGACGACTAAGACTTTGTCGGCTGCCATGATAGCTGAAACGCTGGAAGTAGGGCTGGTCGAGGAAGTCGGAGTACACGCTCTTTTCTGGAGGCGTAACTGCCACGTTTTCCCTCTGAAATTCCTCAGGAATGTATTTGGTGTCCATATCACCGTTCACATCCGGCTTCCACGGCGGTGTGATGTCCCTGTCAACCCATCAAACAACAGACGCATAAATAAATAGTCTAGAGTACGTCCTAATTAGTCCGACAACGAGGCACATGGCGGCTAATAAGAAGGGATGGAAAGATCAACGAGCTATGCACAATAGCTTTGACAAGTCTGCGAAAAGAAAATAGCCAGGCCGAATTGCTGTCCCAAATGCTGCCATTGCACACCATAGCAGACGCGACACATTAGCAGCCAGTGGACGTGATGTGGTTTTAAAAAGATAATAAACAGGCAGACGCCGGCGTTTGGCTACGTTAGCACACCGACTACAAAAATAACAATTCATATACAGTTACAGCCGCATCCAAAAAAACTTTGTTAAGAAAATAATCCACCAAGTCACCCCAAAACGAATCTCAACAGAGAGCAATGAGTTACTAGCAGTAATTGATGACAGTGTTTGTCGCCATCTTGATACTGCCCCTTAAATCACCGTTAATGCCAATGCTCAGCAGCACCTGCACCACGGAGTTAGCTCGGTCATTTGGTTTTAACCTTTCTGTCTAACCTTATACAGTTGCTGCATCACTAGAACCAAGAAAAAGGATCAAATTGGCGCTCTACTCAAATTGTCATGCTGTCCAACTCCACATTTCGTACTCTTTGCGCGTTTAAAACGATGAAACGAAGATGTCAGCCTGAACTAGGGGATCTTATAAGTAATAGCACAAGCAAAGTTACAAAAAGAAACACCTGGGCTGCATGCTGGTTCTTCGGCCTTTTAAAATCCGCATTTTAATTAACAGGTTAAGACAAGAGCAATGTACCTTTTGGCATCTACAATGACTTAAAGACTCGTTACTAGACATGGCCACACCTATACACACACACACACACACACACACACACACACACACACACACACACACACACACAAGTGGCGTGGAGATTTAACTTGAGTGGAAAATATTTCTGCGGGAGGTCGCGTTGACGCACTGCACAGGCACATACGCGCACACTGAAAAAAACAGGGTGACCATCGGGATTCCAAGTTATAACTAACTAACCGTGGAAGAGGAATGCCTGCGACTCCGGTAAAAACGCCCTTTTTAAACATTCACACTTCTGAATATTTCTGCAAACAGCCCTTGGAGCCGTCCCTCGACAAGCTCATTCCGATTTGCCGGAATCGCATTAGCTGGACAACAAGCACTCACCATAAATTTGGCTAAGCTGGCCGAGGAAGGCCGACTCTTACTCGGTCCCTGGCATTTTTTACTGCCCAGCCCCAGATGAGATTAGTAAAGGCGTCTGCTGAGAAACCCCTTTTCCATCGCCTAGCTTACAAGGATCTAGGGCACTGGGGCAGGCGAGCCACAATTTGCAAAAAACGGAGACATCTAACAAGCAGAACACTCTCCACCCATTGACCACGGTGTGAGCATGACACATACTTGCGGATCAGCCTCTCCCAAGAGATGGACTCGAAGAAGGGGTGCACCATGACTTCAATGGCATCTGCCTTGCCGCCACCCAGTCGTTCGGCTGGATCCTTCATAAGGAGACGGATTAGGATATCGCGCGCAACGGGACTCAGGTTCTCCGGTACCTTTACGCTCTCCTACAGGGATGAAATCGATAAGGCGGTGGGATACGGTAAAGGTACCCGGAAACAGAGGAACTCGAACCTGGAGAATGAGCTCAAAGAGGATTTCGTGTTCGTTTGAGTAGAAAGGCAGTCGACCGCACATCATTTCGTACATGACAACGCCTAGACTCCACCAATCCACGGAGAGTCCGTAGTCGTTGTCCAGAAGCAGCTCCGGCGCCAAGTACTCGGGCGTGCCGCAGAAGGTCTTCGTGGTCGAACCGAAGCCTATATCCTCCTTGCACAGACCGAAGTCGGTTATCTTGATATGACCGTCCTTGTCTAGCAACAGGTTCTCCAACTTCAGATCCCTGCACCGCAGACCAAGATAATCATGGCTACGGGAAGTTGAACCATTGTATCGGATGAATGTGTGTCATGACTTATTAATCGTTTACGACAGTTACTAGACCATGAAGGGATAAACATGGCTGCTTAAATCATTTGAATGAAGCGCACGAATTCCATCAAAATAAATACTTAAGAGGCGTAGTTGAAGCAGTAAAAGATGGGTATTACCTTTTCAAGAAGACCTCCATCTGCCCGGATCTTAACACATTTGTCCCCATGATTCAATTTCGATCAACACCAAAACTTTGTTGGCGCTAGCAATAATAATTAGTTAAGCGCAGTTGGCATTCTGACTCGATCAGCAACTGAATCAGCATCCGGAAATATGGAAATAGACTAACATAAACTACAAATTGACATGCAAATGCGGGGCAAAGAGTGTGCTTGAAAGCATCACAGATTACGAACCCAAGGCTCTGGCAGATTCCATGTTCAGTGACCCACCGGTGATAGGTTTCTATCCACAGAAAACATTCGGACTATGTAATCTGCTGAAAGCAAACCCCAACTGCTTGCTTAATCGGTCAATTTGTTTCGATTGACCAGAAGTGCTAGAATCGGATGGGGACTGAGGAAAAGGGTCATGATCTCTAAGATATTATTGCTTAAAGACTTGCCTATAGACGATGTTCTGACTATGGAGGTATCCGAGAGCAGATGTAATTTCGGCAGCGTAGAATTGTGTTCGCGACTCGGAGAAGACGTGCTCACGCGAGAGGTGGTAGAAGAGTTCACCTCCATTACAATACTCCATAACGAAAAAGATGTGATCCCGCGTGGTGAAGGAGTACTTTAACTGCGTCATGAAAGGATGATGATTGAGTTGCAGCACCCGATGTTCTGTCTGTGTGTGACCGACCTCCTCTTTCTTCAAACGGACATAGGCAAAAGTGATGAGCATTAACGATACCCAACATCATGAGATTCAGCATTACGATTAGGGATATAGATTTTTGCGCTTTATCGCCACGGTCGTACTTTAATCCTCGGATTCTGGTAAGCCATTTTGTTGCAGAATAGGCATGCGCCGGACAGTAGTGGGTCTTTAAACGCAATTAATAACAGCAGTAACACTAAAAATAACCTACAAAAGACTGTTAAAGCCATACAAGGCTTGGAATAAAGTGGACCAGTCGGATAGTCTTCGAGGCAATTACATGAAGACCCTAGATAATGCCTAGTCTGTTCGTGATATCAGAAAGAATGCGTACATGTAGACACGGTGGATCCGACAACACTACGAAGGGAGTAAATCCACCGCAGTCAATTTGTTGCAGAAAATGAGGGTATAAAATCCAAATTCATGGAACAAGATTGCTAAAATTCGGAGCAGGTGTTCGCTAAAACATCCTCTGGGATCGTATATCCTAAAAGCAGATAAACCATCCATGTTTTGCCCTGCTTGCCTACCTAGAAGGTGCGGAAACCAGCTCATCTACGTACGTGAGCGCGTTTCTTATGCCTGGTAGGCATGGTAACACCCTTTGATAAGCACGCGTACCTTAAACCTTCTTCATGAATAGGAAGTAACATAATCTTCTGGTCAAAAACAAGTTGATCTGGAGAGCTAAGTAATTCTCAGTTGCAGCGAGGCTACTAATCCAGTTTAAATGGCACGATAGAATCTAAATATAGCCTTAATAGAAGTGCAATGGAGATAGTCACTGTTTTTATTCTTAAAATTGTAGCTGTGCCGGGCTGAGAGTGATTTCGATGGTGTAGACACGCGAGGTCTCGAGGACATGCTTGCGCATAAGGTCACGATGGAAATTGACTGGTAGAGCCCGATTTGAACATTAACCTCGATAAAAAACCAGACTATACGTCCCAGACTAAAAACCTTTCCCTCTAACCTTAAACCTATCAATCAGGAAAACGTGTACTTCCAAAGTAAAACATGCCCAAAATGAAAAAAATATTGATTTCCACTTCGCAAAAATTTTGGTCCTTATTAAGAAGAGCCGCTGATGGTTGGGAGCAGGTTTAAACCAGAAACCAAAACGGAAGCCATATAGGAGGGAGGCTTATCGAAACAGCACACTTCACCCACGTAAATCATGTGCCAATGGTAGTTGCATGTGATCGAGGTCTGTGCGTGTGTCAACACATTTGAGATTTCGAGGTGATAACGGTCGTTCGCACCGGAAATAACTTATGCACCTAATTCCACCCAACCTGAGCTGCGCCTAAGGAGCCTGGACATAGGGCAAACAAACATAAAGAACACAGATCATATGACAAAAAGACTGCAACTTTGACACCAAATGATAGAGCAGAATGACAACGTGCCTAGCTTAGCGGATATCAATTAGCTTGCATAAAGATAAAGGCAGGTAACAAGAGTGAAGGATTTAGGACAAGAGTCCCGAACGCAAGACATTAGATTGACGTAAAACAAGGTTATCCTGATTACGCAACAAAACTACGCCTATAATTAGCGATTGGTGAGTAGAGGAATTCAATTAGATACATAGGGGAGCAATTTAATGGATGAGATTTAGCACACGCTACGCGATAAAATAGTACAAAATCACTTGACGCGTCTTATTTCGGAGAGTGACAAATTGCAAGGATGAAATTAGCCTATCAATCTGCACACTTTTATACAAAGCTACAACAGAGGGAATTCGGTAATATTTGATACAAAGTAGAGCACGACAAATCACCTCAATTAGAACGGTCTTCTTAAGGATTTTCATAGCGTAGAAGCAGCCCGACTCCTTTTCCTTACAAAGAACGACTTTGCCGAAAGTTCCTTTGCCAAGCACCTTTAAAAGCTCAAAGTCGTCTGTAGAGTAACGCTTAGGTGGCCTAAAAATCAAGATTTAACCATATTAGGACAGCGAATGATGAAACAGGGATATGAGACAGTTTGATCCATTTCTGTAATCTACGTGTAACTACTTAAAACACGCACATGAACCTGGTAAAAAAAGTTTTCACGAAATGTCCCACCTCTGAGGAAAGTCAATGACGACGTCGTCCGCGAAATCGACTTTGAAAACACTGGTGGGCGCCTCATTTTCGGAGCGAAGTCGATTAGCAACCATTTGGATGGCACTGATCCATTCATCGCGTTCAACTTCGTGCTCAACGAAAAACAGTCGCTCCACTACTGTTGTCCACTGAAGCCCTCGCATCAGGATTGTATAGGGCTTGGGCTTATTCAGGCATATTATCTGACAGTCTCGAACGGTAAAATTGTTTAGTGGTTGTTCCAAGTTGTCCTACAAGCAATAAATGGATCCCGTAACACTTCAAAACTAAAGAGAGGATTTGTTAAGCACACGAGGGAAAGGCATCACTTGTAACTTACGCTCGAATTCACTTTTGACTTGGCGAAACAACGTGGTATATAAAAAATAACTGAGTTTAAAAAGTCCGCAAAAAAGCAGACTTCTATGTCAGCCAACAAAAGCATCCTTTTTTAGTGAATTTATTGAAGTAAATTTACAAATTGTGGGATTTCCAAGGTTGTAAAAACAACCGTTTTTTTCAAAGAAAAGTTAAGATAAAACGGATTCCACCGCGCAGTCTACTTCAGGAATGCTCCAATAGGAAGTAATGAATAAAATGGACAGAAAAAAGACAAACAGGTGTTTCTATAAATTAGGTGACTTTTATCAGGCTTTACAGAGGCCAATGAAAATCTAAAAGTCACACAGAAAAAGTATCTCTAATATTAACTTTGCACACCTTACCCTTGGAATGTTTTTATATCCATAGAAAGTACCATCCTCTCTAAGAATGAAGTATCGTCGGCGCCATGTTTTGATGTGTTCACCCCTTTTCATGAGCCAGCCTTCGCGAATGACTTTTCTGGTGAGAGGAAGGGTGCGAATTCGGAAATATTGCATGAGAGAAGCGGGGTTGATAGCGAGCACCTGCTGCTGGCCAAGAAGGTCAGTGGAGCCGGGCATGCCACCTGTCAGATGAGGCATAGAAACGGGAGCTTGGGGAGCAAAGTGCTCCTGACTCAAACCTGGACACTGAGAACCAGCTCCAGGAACAAGGGGGGTGGCCGCAGGGGCATTTGAGAACTGAGGTGCGTTGCAGGGAATTTGGGACATGGAAGCGGATTGGAACTGTACAAAAGATAAATGATCTACCGCCATCGATGCTGATGTAGGTGTTAGAGTTCCCATGGGCTAAAGCAAAGAAAGTTCATTCTAAGGTCATATTGTATCAAGTAGTGTTTATTTTAACGCCAGACATAAAAAGCCGGCAGAGAACGTTAAGAACTCGCATCCCAACATCAAAAAATTCACCGTATAGTGCCCGCATCGAGTGATGTCCTAATGTGAAACTGTCAGGTGCTACCGTACATATATATATATATATATATATATATATATATTAACAGCCACCTAACAACTACAGTGTAGAAATGAGCAAATAAACGGAGACAATCATAGGGAATCAAGTTGAATATAAGTTTATGGAGTTATCGCCCACCGTTGAGCAGTCCAATGTTTCATCCACCTGCATTTCGACTTAGGTAATGCGGAAAGATGGCAATCAGAAGGCCAATCCCCGAAAGCCCAACGCGCGAAACGTGTCAGCGCAGGTGGACCATATGATTCAAAAGCGCGGCTAAGTGTGTTTATTGCAGTCCCTAGGGCTTCAGATGAAATCAAAATTAAAGCGATTAATATGATGTCACTAGGTTAGCTATTGTCTTAACCTAGTCACACTTATTCTTGTTTTATGCGTTTAATGCTTAATATTTTCTCTAGAGCTTTTTTGGTGCAAAATAATGCAATTTTAATACAATTTTATTCACTTATTTCGTATACTCATGTACGATCGTGCAGGGTAGCAGGATATATTGCAAGCCATACGAAGCTTTTGTATTCATTTTTTGTTGCTACACTCACATTCTTTGTTTCCCATATTGTATAAACCTTCCATTTTAATCAGCTTGTATCCAAAGTACATATTTTGACCTTATTTGTAACGATAGGCTACCAGTTGCAGCAAACACACAAGCGAAAAATACCATTATATCATCTGTTTCGGCCAAAACATCAGGAAGGTAGTAAGCGTGTCAGGGCCTCCCAGTACTCATTTTCTTCGTTCTACCAGAAAAAGTGCAAAACTGTTAGCATTTTGTGTTTTTAACATTTTAAAAGAGTGAGATTTGACGCTTTCACTCTTCCCTGAGGGTGAAAAAAGGCATAGTACTGGAGAAAATGCGTATGTGTAAAGGTCAGCCGCAGTCGGTCAAGTGATCTTAACCGGCAGTAGAACAAACAGAGTATTACAACATCGTTGAACATCTATTTTTTCCGGTAGTAGCTCTCGGTCACTAACATTAGACGGATTTGTGATGGAATTTAATTGATGCTTGCCTAAGGTCGCTTATAGTGAAATCAGCAAAACATTAACACCTGATTTTTAATGTTTTGTGCCACATTTGCGGTGACCTAATGAGTTCAAGCGCTGCTGACAAAAGTTTTGAATGGCCCATGATGTATTTTTATGCTATTAAAGTGGAAAGTTTATTACGGTTGAGCGGATGGCAGCAGCGCTCTCTGCATAACCCAAGGATCAACTCTCCTAACCCAAGTGCTTGTGCCTGGGCGGTTTGGGTGTCTGGATAGCTGGGCTGGCAGTTAAAAGACATATTAAGTTGAAGCGACTTGGCTCACTCACATCGTTTATGTTGTCAATGTAGCACTTTGAATCTTCACTTACCTCCCTAGCCCCTATAGCGTGCAACCGTTGTACTGTCACCCGGCAGACGTTAACCCAGAGAGCCCCTCTGCTCGTTGAAAACAAATATTATAACCATTATATATAGGAAGATACACAACGTACGTCACCGGCGATTTATCTGGAAAGCTAGGTCACACTGCGCCCAATTTTTTACCGCCCGAATGAACTACAAGGGCAAGGTGCCAAGGCAACCACGTTGATTCTCTAGCATTAATGTTATCGTCATCAAAACACAATTTTATGTTTTATATAAAATCCTAGGTAAAACGGCCATGAATTACGGACGTTAAGTGGAGAGAAAAGCCAGTCAGAAGAGACATATTCCCCTGTCAAAGCATCCGCCGGTTGGTAAGTTCTAGTAGGATTTGCTTGAGGAGAAGGAAGCCTTTCGTCATCTCCGCGTCCAGATCAGTTTGGGTAGCTTCAGTGGTCATTACACGCACTTCTCTCTGCTTCACGGTCTCCACTGTGGAACCGAATCGGGTTATGTAGGAAAAGGAGTTTCTGCGCTGTGGCATAACCTCATCCTGTAAGTTTGAGCCCTCAGTGGCCATCAGATGGTTTGTACAAAACCTTCCTAAACAATTTGACCTAGTTAGCTATGTGGGTGCCTTTTTAAGGGTTTTTTTCGCATTTGAACTGGAAAAGCTTCAAGTCTGAAATTGCGGTTTTTGGTCGCACTTTTATGCAACGTTAAGGGACGTCACAAATACCCGTGGATTACCTTTCGCACTTATAGGCGAAGTGGCAAAATGCACAAGAACTCTCGGTTGCCTTTCATTATACTTCTAACTTTACTCCATGCCGGTGGGAGGGGGTAAGGGGCTACCGGATGCGGACATGAGACTGAATGCGTCGTCGATGCTGCAATGTTTGAGAATAAAGTGTCGACACATCAAATAGTTTATACCATGTTAACGGTCGAATGACCGCCTCCCTTTAAAGAAAGCAGGTACCTCAATTCCTTGTACTCTCCAAATTATGCCTTTACCCTGAAATCAGAAGTCACTGACATGGAGGATGCAAGCCGAACGTTGTGCTGGATGACTAAGACCAAATAAACACACAACCAAATAAAATCAAGCTTAAATTTAAGCTTGACAATCATACTACCGTCACAGTCTTGAGTTTGCTGTAACAGCACACACCAACTTTGACAGAAAACTAATGTGCAAAAATTCAGTACTGAAGGGTGTTCCTGTTTTAGACAATGTTGTTTGTGCAAAGTATAATTATTTGTTTGTCGCTTGGCTTTGGTTTTTCTGGCCACTGTGCTTCTGCTGGATGTCAAAGCCTCCTGACCATTTAAGTAGCAACCTTGTTAACCATTCCGATCATCGATAATACGCATCTTAGGCTGCTTAACACTTACTTTTGGTAAAAGGAGGACTTAGGTACTCCGATATTGCATCAGCTGTTGAAAGTCCCTCGCATGTGCATTATCCTAGAGTACTATGTCTTCTTTGATGCTCAGGAGAGGCCGTGGCTCTAAAATCACGCCGAAATCTTGATTATCGCAGAACTCAGCTACGATATTTAGGCATCAAGCAGTTATCTTAAGCGAAATGCAAAACTGTTTTGATGCCCAAGGAGGCATTAATGAGCAGACTGGGACAATTATGTAATAACGGTTCACTCAGCATCGAAAAACACTGAATGAAACTTTTATGCAAATTTACTTCGTGAATGTGTGATTTTGGCTTAGATTAGTTAGGAAGGTAATATAATTGGCTGATATTTACTAGAAAGGAAAGCTGCGCAGTAAACCTGTTCCCCGCCAACGACACCTATTCTCTCTAAACATTGCCCATGCCTTTTTTTCAAAAAAATTTTAAAAGTGCTTTTTAATGCCTTCCTTTTTTATTTACCCCCAGTTTTCTTTAATAACCCATAGTTTTGTAAATTTGCATTAGCTAAGTAAGGTGGCATCGAGGCCATGCCAACAGTCTCAGTCTTTTCAGCTACTAAGCATGTATTCCTCGCCCGTATGCAGCTCGCTTTGATCTTTGAAAGCCTTTAAGGACTACAGACACCCTATCTACGGCTTTTCGAAGACAAAGAGCACCACGCACCTGTTTGCTTTACTTATACCTGTAGTAAATCTTAAAGGGCTCAGTTAGTGATTTACGTAACCACGAGGTAGACTAAGAGGCTCTTCAAATGAAGTTTTCCATAAGCTTACCAAAAATTCTCTTTATGTAGCACACAAGCATATAAGTAATATGCTAATAGTAGGCTACTTAGGCAAACTTACCAATGCTGTTCCCTGCCACCTGTTGGCACAAACCATGCATAAAGTGTTTGGCTCCACCAAATGTGAAATCTCAAGGTGAGATTGTTGGTTTTGGTGCCTTACTTTTCCAAGCTTGGCCAGCTGTCGTCATTGGCTCAGGTCGGCAAACGGTGAAATGGGTGGGAATATGACCAAAGTCCTTCCAAATCTTTACATTGGGGGCAATGAAAATGCCAGAGATGAGGGTGAACTTATTGCTAACTGCATAACTCATATACTTACCGTTCAGAGCACTGAAGCTGAGATAAATAAGGTGAGAGATTGCTTGTTGGTTCACCTTTTCAATGTGAGTTATTTTTATGTTTGTTGTGGTCTGCTGTTTGGTTCCTGAGTTGGATTTAAATATGGATAGTTCACCCTCCTATGGCTTTACATCATTTGGTGCAGTTTTGCTACGTAAGGGAACCATTCCCTTTAAGCGCTTCATCTTAGTTATGCAGTTGAAAAACTAGGATTGCCGCTCCATGTACCCCTATTGTATGGTCATTTTTTAAACTCTAGCTGTCAAAATACGAATATCTCAAAGTCTATGTTGGGAAACCGGCCAGCAAGTGTTTGCTCCGGGTGATTCCCCAAACAAATGACTTCATCCATGCTGCACGAATGCAGAGCGGAAACGTTCTTGTTCACAGGTGCGTTCCAACCTTGTGCTACCGAATTATCTCCCTATCAGCCTTGCATACATCTCTGTTTTGTAATGAAAATCTATTCTACAATGATTAAATAGTTTTTTACCCTGGTCGAATCATCAGGTTGATTTGATTTGGCGTCTCTTATATTAAGTTTCTAAGCTCTGTTTTGCATTTATGTGCTCTGTATCTTTTTCCCGTTGTTAGTGAATCTGGCATGTCTGCCAATGTTGCTGTGGTCGCAGCCTACCTCATGACGGTGTACAACTTGACCAGCAAGGTTGCCGTCTCCACACTACAGGGACTAGTCCCTGCCGCTCACCCCGTAACCTCCCTACAAAATCAACTTGATCGTTTCGGTCCAGAGACTCCTGAAAGTCCTCTTGCAGATGCACCCATCTCTGCTGCGTCTGAGAGGGAAAGGTTGTTGGCAGGTTTTGGTCCTTGGCCCCATATGGAGGTATCTCAGCACCCTTTCTACTCTATTCAAGGTTCCAAAATTTCTATTCGTTGTTTTTACGATTAGAGAGATCAACGATTCCTTAAGGCCGCTTTAGAGGCTCACGACGAGTTAAAAGCCTCGGGTGCATTTCTCATCTCATCAGGAGAAAGCAGGCCACGCCAAAAAACACCTTCACCACCCCCAAACACCACCGCCAGACTTGTTTTACCCAAAGACAAGCGCACTCCCTCACCGCCTGATCCAGGTACTGTTTACAGTTAAGCATTTCGTTGAATCTTGTGTTATAATGATTTCTCTATGACCTCAGTGAAGTGGACTTGTCTAAAAGCGGTTTTATCGGGATTAAGTGTAGCTAATGAGGTTAAGGACAAACATTTTTGCAGAAACCCAAGACTTCTTTTGCATCTGTGTCCACACGCTTTGGCTGCTCCAATCGACTGTTTTCTTTTCAATAATTACCCATCTGACATTACATTTAATGTTACAATGCCATCTTTTGATAAGATTAAGACGAGTAGGTCTTATACTGCAGACTACTACTCTCAAGTCATTCATCGTCTAATGGGTAAGTTATGTAGCATTGTACTCCATTTTTTTCAGGTGTATTATTAATTTGTGCCGAGTTGTTGAAGGTTTTAGACCCTTGATTTAATTTCCGCCATGGTGACTTTCCACACTTAAACTATCGACATGCCTTCTTTCATGGCTTTCGTAATGTGAGTACTTTTGAAATGCATGGGCCACTACAGCAGATACTCACTGTGCACAAACTTCGTTGTTAGTGAATCGAGCAATTGATAGTCAATGCATATTCGTGTATGGCGAAAAGTGCATAACAAAGATAAGTTTACGAAGCTTATTGCCCGTTAGGTTAAAGCACACTAATCAGATAGACAAGGAGCTGATTTCCTGAATGGTTACTTTGGGCATTCATTTTACCTTATGCTCGAACATTGCACCATGGCTCTTCTGACTAACGTAATTCATCCTGTACCCAGGTGGTAGCTGATCGGACCGTAGAGGATCGGTTTGTTTACAGTTAATGTTTTCAATAGATTCGTACAGACTTTGGATGGTAACTGTAGCGAGTCGGCGATTATGGCATAAAGGATTTGATATAGATGGTGTGTGTTCACTTGCCATGTGGGGATCATTGTTGCACTAGTGCTTTCAGTGCATTCAGCAAACCGTAACGTTGGTCATTAATCGCAAACTTAGGTTGTCCTTTGCCTTGGTCAGGAAATTCTCTCAAAATCCACGTGTTGCTTTAAATTACTTAAGGTGATTAATCATCTCGGGCGCCCTGACGATTTAATCCAAATTGAGTGTGCAATCTGCTGTTACTCTTTGAGTACCAGTAGAATTTGAATGGCTGATGCTAACTGGCCGTTGAATTCAATGCTTTTGTATTTCCTCCCCAATGTTCAGAGCAGCAGGCATTTTGTAGTCAGCTTGTGCAACTCTACGCACTTGTCCGTCTGGCTTGTCAGGTAAAGTATAGCCACGAAGGTTGCTGTAAAATAATGCTTTTCCCTCCCGCAAAATTATTCTTTCCTTAAACTGAATGTCATCCTGAGGCATCAGTGATACAGGAGTGGGGTGCTTCCACCGTGGCTACTACACCAATTATCAGTTTTATTCTTTGGTCTTTGGCGAACTTAAATGCTGACCTCACATGTTTTATGCAATCATTCTCAGGTTATAAATAACCCAGATGGATGCACATTAAGGACGAATTTGCGACCTTTTTTTTCGCAAATTAGGTTCAGTGCCACATTTTGGTAAGGCCTTATTCATCCATGTTTAGCGAGTTTTCTCACTCTTTGAATTTATCGTGCACAGTGATATGAATGTAATAAACCCTCTGTTTATGGCAAATATCAGCATACATGAATCCGGACGGCGAGTTTCGCTTTGACGACGCGCATGGCACGAGTGATAAATCGGATGAGGATGGTTTCGAGCGCATCCCCACCTCTCCGGACGACTCGGAGGAGAGTCTAGCGGACGAAGACGCCATCGTCGGGTCCATCCCGGTGCCGCGACCAGGTGTGAAAGGTTTGGGCCTGGTTAGACACAGCGTCGCCGGCGGCGTTGTTGTTGGTGGTCGGACGCACACCTCTAATGCACGCATTGAGAAGGTGGCGGCGACGGTTGATGAGGGTGAGATGTTGTTTGAGATGACTGATGAGATCCGTATTCGATTGGACGCAGCTGCGGCTGCCAGTGATGTCCACGTACCATCCACAGCTCCTGTCTACCACGATTTCACGCAGCGCAAGCGGCTGTCGCCATGATACGAGGATTGACGTCCCCATCCCCCGTGTCACCTCGCTTTCGAGCTCACCGACCAAGTCGTCTTGCTACTAGTTGGCTCTTTCCACTGTCTGTGCGCTTCGAGTGCGACATATTTGTGTACGCCGATCTACTGATTTCTAACACTTGCTACTGATCAGATGCCATGGCTTGTGTTATTTTTTTCCAAGTTATCGGTGGTTAAGGCTTGGGCTATTTACCGAATCCAGAGTTTGATTAAAATTCTCAGTCCAGGGTTCAGTGCAATCGCATGAACTTCAAATATGCCCCCAATCAGTTGTTTTTGTATCAGTGAGAAAGTTTACCAGGTGAGATGTGTACTTTTGTTGGCCGAATTCTTGTCCTTCGTGGTAATGCCAGTAAACCCAGTGACTAGCAGGGCCATTTTTGCTCATGAGGCTTTGGATAATGGTTTAGTTAGTAGCTCTGGAAGCCTCCTCTATAGATGTTTTAAGGATGGTCATACGGTGTCATTAGAAGCCCAAAAATGGAAGGCGGTTTTTGATTCGGTACCAGTGGGAGTCTGAATTTGAAAGGCTTCAAAGACCACTACGTGCCCCACCGCGCGTTATGACTGCATTTATTTTTGTAGATCCCAAATAAAGGAACCACACAAACACTCTTCCCCTTAGTTTTGAGATGTCCCAAAGGCACATCGAATGGAAAGCCAAATATTGTAAAGGTATCATCCAAAAGGCACTTCCAGCTGCTCTTGCAAGAGATATGCGGTGTTGCCGTAATTTTTTAGCTTTTCCTATAACTGCAGAAAGCTTACAAAAGCAATACTTGCTATTACACTCCGTTAGCCTTGCCCACAGTGGCACAAGTCTGCTGTGAAGGACATTATTGGGGGAGAGTTTGTTGCTCAAGGCTAGGAAAAAGAGCAATTCTGGCTGTTTGGTCTATTTGAGATGTAATTGTGCAATGCTGCCACCAAGACGGGAAGTTTAATACCTTGAGTGATGTTAGTGGGTAAATGCCGTTCTCATTCCCGTCCTCATTACTTCGTATACCAAAAGTGAAGACCATCTCACAACTGGGCTTTGCGATGAGCTGTGAGGCAGGGAATGAGGTGCGAGGTCTTCATGGTCCTGGAGAGACTACCTGAGACCACAATTTGTTCTGCCCGGTAGAGTGACTAGCCCAAGTCCTGCCTACTTCGGAAGAGGATGAGTTGCAGTGTGCAGAAGAGGTGGATGACCCTCAGTGCCAACCATTTGCATCGGTGGAGCATGCTGGAGGGACTTCATAGCAAACAGCTGTGTCTCCAGTCCACCACACACGTAGAAGCAGGCGCGGTGTTGTAGGGACTGACCTGACACCTCTGTGGGGAGTGTGGAGTAGTGTGAGTGTGTGGGGATAGTCCATGGTACAGTCAATGCCTTGACAAAAGCCACTTCTCCTTACAAGGATATGCAAAGAGGCTAACAAATGCGCTTGAGAATAATGCGCATGATGGAAGTGGGTCACTAACCGTGGGAGGTAATTGTCAGCAGCGTATTGTCCTTCCCTTCCTTCTCTTTCTTCCTTCCTTCCTTCCTTCCTTCCTTCCTTCCTTCCTTCCTTCCTTCCTTCCTTCCATCCTTCCTTCCATCCATCCATGCGACTGGCCTTCATTTGTCATCAGATGGTGCGCACAAGGGCCACTTATTTGCCAGACATTCCTTGCACTCACTTGTCTTTGGATTGATGCAAGTGAAGACGAATTTTTGCCATCTCTGACACGAGGCAGTGCTCAAAGTTGTCCTTGTCACCTTTTATTTGTCATCTGGCACTTGACTCCTGACTCTTGACACATTACTTCCTAAGTGATACTCAATCTCGTGAATGGGGGTCTTTTCTTTCCATTGTATCATTTTCCTTAAAGGTGCGGCGAAATTATATTGGTGAGGGCATTCTCAGGCGGTAAGTTGTGCCATCATTTAATTATAGTGGAGAGGTGGAAGAGTAGGGGCGCCTCCTGCATGCGCCGATTGAAACCTTCGATGCTGAAGAGCTGAGAAGTTGGAACCCAACTCGTGAGATTAAGTCCACCGACATCCTGTAAATTGGTAGAAGGAAGATAGTGGGCTGTCAGGAGGAACAAGCATTACACTACTAGGCTGAACTCACATAAACAAGCATCAGCATCTAGCAAGCAGTTGGAAGCTTCTTGGGAACCAGGACATCAAATAACTAATCACTACTTAGGAAGCCGTACACCTCTCCCATCTTTGGTGGCATGACGCGTTTTAGCCAGCGAGTGAGAACAGAGGCTGGTTGTGCCCTACGTCTGCAATACTCTCGGGTATTGGAGAACTTCCTGAAAATAGGAGATTTCTATGCAACTTGCCTTAAAGGGAGCATCACAGCCTTAAGCAAAACAAAGTTTCTTGCTTTTTTACTTGAATACAAGTATTAAGAGGTGCATTCTTCGGAGTGAAGAAGAAAGGTGTCATAAGGGCAATCAACGAGCCGTTTTCAAGTTCAGATTGTCAGCAGCCTTATGGCAGGTGACTTTAAAATGCCTCGTAGCGAGGATCGGTGAGGCTGTCGATACATCGAGGTCAAGGAGAGGTCGTACGCATCTGTGGAGAATGCACCACTCCTGGTAAAATGCTACTGCAACGGCAGCAAAAGGGAACAGCTTTCCACCCTTTCCATTTAAGTTGCCCCTCCTTAAGGACTTTGATAGTCCTTTTACAATCCAGTGCATATTTGGTACTCTCGTTACTGTTTTTCACGTCAAGTGCTGGTCCTGAGGCCTCTATGCTGTCAAAATACTCTTTTCCGCCTTGAAGTAAATAAAGGGTAATGATGTTTCGCATTTGTATAGACTAAACCGGCGTTCACGTTTTCAACTCCTCAAAGAACTCATTTCCTTTGCTATATCAGAAATGCTATTCTTAATGCACTGTACTTAGTCTTTGTGAACTCGGATGACGCGCCTCTCCTCCCATCACTGCTTAGACGATTCAAAAAGCTTGAACTCCTTTGATATCTTCGCCACATCGGAGGCTAGGAGTGATGTATAATGCTTTGGTTAGTTGAAGTGTTACGTCTTGGTGCCAGCTCTACCGCACGTCGACAGCGCATATTCTACCCGATTACTGTCATTTTTCCCTCCTTCTAGAAGGGCTTGAGGTGCTACAAAAGCACACCAGCTACCTTTTACTCATGATTTGAATGAGCGTCTAAGTCTACTCTGAGGACATAATAAACAGAAAAATATGTTGGCGACTCGCTAAAGGACTAAGAACCATTGGGTTGGCTTGAAAGCCATGACACTCAGCCACACACCCTCAAAACCAAAGCAAAGGGCCAAACAAATAACCAGCGTAATGTACTCGCCTCCTCTACTTTTGAGTGTTAACCTCGGCGCTCTCCAGCGGTCGGTGATGTTGAAAGCAACACTTATGGACCAACATTGCTAATCATCGAATACAAGTGTAACTGAAAAGCTATCCATTTGATTAGTGTCGTTGATCTTGCTAGGGCTGGAGCTCCATACTCCCCGGGAAGTGTACTTGAGAAGACAAGTCATTGCGTCGTAAGAACACTCGCCTCAAAGCCCAGTCTCTTGACGACAGAAGGCCTTCAGATAAGGGTAATGGGGACAATGTTTAGCATTTGTGTCACTATTCGCCCTTTTTCCTCCCCACACATGTCAATCTGGGTTCTGGTCTACTGACAGAGCAGTGAAGGGGTTTTATATCCTCACTTAATTTACATCTTAACGCAGTACTGTAGGTAGTTGGGCTACGGCCACTGTTGCTTCAATTGTAATTAACAATGCCTCTGTTGGGTTTTTGTCTCAGATTCCATCACATTAAGGCTTAGCAGCTAATCGTAAAAGTTGGAGTTTGTGTCCCTTAGAAATGAGTCTGCCCTCCACTGCCACCAATGCATTTACCCGAATCTCGCGTGGTGGATTCCAGTGGCGCTTGGAATGCTGCTCGTTATCAATCTTAACATTTCTTATCATCAAAGCTCTGTAATCTCGTTATAGTTTGTTTGCCCTCACGCTTGATTAGGCAGTCTGGCCTTAAGATTATGCAACTGCCCTCTCTTCGCCCTTCTGCTTCTCCTGCCGTATTACTGTGACTTGGGAAACCTTCAGGGGAGACTTGAGGCGCTACCGCCCCACATTTAGTACTGTTTACAAGTCTCTTTCAAGCAATGCGTTTCTCTCGATTTTACTCACGCTAGCACATAATATTAAAACCTGATTTTTGAGGAAAATTAATGCATCCCATCTGGCACTGACCAGTTCTAGCCTTTAGGGTGTATTTGCACAGACCGACTTGCCCGTCATCTGGCGGGATTAAAGACCGTGATAGAGGCTCGAGAAAACCCAGACAGGAAGTGGCTGCGCAACACTGGAGTGGGAACTAAGTGGCAGGGGGAATAAACGTGAACTCTTATCCCCACTAAACTGGTCTTAAACCTCCCCAATACTAAATACCTCTGCTTTTTGGTCCAGAATTCTTATAATAGACATTGGACACACGAGATGGCCGGCACATTCCCCTTCTCTCCAGCAGAGGTCTCAGTATACACCAGACTCCAGGCCCACTACAACTGCCAAGGGGAATCAATGGTTTTTCAGGGAAGAGGAGACGAAGAGATGCCGAGATCGTTTGCATAACCTTTCCATTTGATCTCGTGGGCATTCGAGGCTCTACGTTGGTACTTCTGCTAAATGGCATAGCCCCTGTTGGCAGTACATATTCTGCCCCAGCATTATGGCGCTTTTGTCTTCAAGGAGGTATCGGGTCATCACAGTTACCTTCAAGCCAAATACGCTATTGCAGTAGAATATCTTAGTACAGTTCGACGGCTTGGCATTTGTTGAGTTTAGCCTGAGGAGATGAAACGCCAAGCCAAGGGTTTAACTAGTACATGCCAAATAACTCGGCTTACCAAAGGGAGGTCACGGATCGTATCAACTTCCCTTAGCTTTACGTGTTGCTTAATACAGTCAAGCCAACCACTACGTTTGGTCATAAAGTTAAGACGTACTCCTGTTTTAATTACACATCTTTCTGGTAAGTCATACTATCCTATTTAAGCTATAATTAGGGGAGAGATACATGCATATTGGGGTACATTGCACACCACAAGACTCAGCCTATACTTATGAGCTGTCATTATCAGCCATAGTGCACTTCGGATAGCACAAACCTGTCGGCTTTGGTAAATCCGTTGCTCGCTCCCATATAGTTTTTTTGTTGTTTCTACGCTCTGCTTCAGTCGGTAGATCTCTGGGTTGCCAGTCCGGCGAGACAGCCGTTCCTATTCTTCCCATATACGTGCCTGGAAGGTCACAAGGCGGGTCATTCATGCGTCTAGCCATTTCGGCTTCATGTCTCTTCATGAGTTCCTCCTTAGATGCTTCAACCTGCTTCCTGTGGTGCTGAGTAGAGCTGCTGTCTCGGCTGTGATCAAAAGGAAAATATTAAACCCACTTATAACCTATTAGTAAGGTGTTACACAGCTCAAAATGGAATGGATCGCAGATTGTTGGTAAAAGGGTTATTTAAAAAAATCAAACGTGGCGCCTGTTCAAATCACGTCTGTTTTAGGCAACCAAAGTTAAAGCATAAGCACAGTCTTGTAGCCGAAGCCAACCATTTATACTGTATGACACTTTGAATCAAAGCGAAAAGTGTAAGTAATTAGCTAATTCCCACCATTGTTTTAATTCGTTTGATTTGTCTTCTGTTTTGGACAAACTTTTTGCTCCTCCTCTGTCCAAGTCGTCTGGCGAGGGCTTTGCTGGACCAACGCATTCGCTGGAATAAGCATCCAATGCATCAGATAAAGAGAACAAATTGCGCATTTGCATTGCTATGTTGGATGATCTTGATTGGGAGTTTGCAAACATTCACAGGACTAGTCAACAGGTTTCCATTCGCCTGCTTAGCAAATACGGTGATTTGAAAGGAGAACAAGCGTGAAGGACGTAATAATAACAGGAAGTAAGTTTTCCGTGACAATGTAAAATAAAGTTCAAATCTCTCATTTTCTGACTTGCTTTCTAAGGTTACTTGCTATTTATCTGAATGAAGGCAAATTCAATACAAATAGAAATCTAGTTATAAATCTTGATTACAAATTTGCGTAAGTTTAGAATCACTGGAGGTCGACTTACGAAATTATCAGTTTTCTGGCCCTACTTTTGCTATCCTCATTGTTGGGTGACTAATAAATAAGATGCGCATATACATGAAATACTGAAAGAAAATTAGGGTTCAAAGGAGCAGAAAGCATGTTAACAGATTTGATCAAGTTTACCTTAATTTGATCAGACTTTCAGTACCTACTCAAAGGAACAGATTTGCAGCATTAATTTGCAGATATTAAGAAAACTCTTTCAGACAACAAAGAATGACAATAACACTGTGAAAAATGCCTTTGACTAACCGGATCTTTTCTTGCATTGTCCATGACAATTTTTTTATAATTAGGTACTAGAAACGGATCAGCAGACTTCTCCAGAGTCGAAAGTGGATAATACTCTCTGGTGAGCACATTTTTATCAAAGGGGGCGACTTTATATGCTCTATTCAAAAACATTCAAACGTCACTGTCTACGCTTCGACGTACAATTGAGTGGTTGTTTTGTACAGATAATTGGTAACCCCTTCATAGCCTTTGTCAGATTTTCCCAGCCAAGGAAACGGCTACTTCAACGTTAAGCATAGCAGACAACTCACTAAATGGGGCAGTGCATTTGATATTCGGTATTCTTCTGGATGTTGCTTTTTAAAATCGTGCAGCATAACATCTTTAGAAATAAAAGTAATTAATATAGATACCACGTAATTTCGCTAAACTGGCTTTGTCAAATGCACCAATATTGCGGAATGGACCATATCCCTCCTTTAAGTCACGCCCGGGATCTGATGATCGATTCTGCGGATCTTAATCACGACGCAGGAGTAATTGATACCTCAATCGGGCAAAATTTATTTTTATGTAATTCTTCAAGACTTCCTTTTGACTTCGAGCTGCAGGCTTCAACAGAGTCACATGAACTTTCCCCATAATGCTTAAAAGGAAGCATTGATTCAAGTTCACGCTCTGTAAAATCCTTCTCTCTTTTCTCTGAAGCTTCAAGTGACTTTCGCATAAGGTATCTTTTTTTATCCCTCTGTAACCCTTCCTTACATGGGTCGAAATCGCAAGCATATTTTACGTCACCTAGAACAACGCAACGAACAGAATTGCTTGCATTTTTTGAGGAGTTCTGAGCACTTATACATGAACCTTTTATTTCTTTATGCGACATTTCGCCCTATTCAGCGTTGCTAATTAGTTAATTATTTGATATTTTTTTGTAAGCAACACAGCTAACTATCTCCACCTTGAAGGTATATTGTTGTGCATTTCTAGAATATTGATATAGTAAAAGAAAGGTGAACCTTTGAGTCCCTAAAGAAAGCAAGCCTTGAATTGCAGCAAAAAAATATCCGATGAACTCAGCAGTATTTTAAACTTTTGGTACATTCAAATAAATTCAGTTCAAGCCTTACTCTAGAATTCTATGCAGAACTGGATATTTTGAAGAGTACAATACTTAACAGCGATTTAGCGCCATACTACCCAACCTCAACTTAGGCGAGCGCATTAAACTCTAAATAACTTTTGTGATCGGGACCTTAACATTTCCGATTTTTTGATAGGCAAAAACCCTCTGAGGCAGCGAGGGGTCCATTTCGCGTCAGCAAAGAACCGACCTCCGTCCAAAGGCTAGTAGCACGACCTGAACTCTGACACCCAACTGGTAGGTAATAATAAGACCGTGGAGAAGCCTACATCACCGCCCTCAAACACACACAGAATCCCATAAGGTATCAGTAGAAGTGAAAAGGCGATACTCGGTTTTATTAAGGCATAAACGTAGCATTATTTTAGGGCAATAAAAATTTACACAAAAAAACCAAAAGACACTAATTAATAACTGTATGATCAGTGTGTCGATAAACTGTCACCTATCGTCTGTTTCGTGAACTGCTAGTCGTTGTCGGCGTTATCGCCGCAGCTGCTGCCGCAGCTGCAGCCCTTGCTGCTTGCCGTCGAGTCGTGATGATGGGTTCAAAGGGGCGCTAATAATGAAGACCATCATTAAGAGAGTTATTCTTCAGGATCAAACGACATAAGAGCTTCGTGAAAAAGCATCAACGTACGGAGGAGCTTCGATCTCCCTTGGTGCTACCCTTTTTCTCTTCAGCCTCCGCATGACTAGGCAGGGGTCGTTTCTTGGCCGGAGGAGGTTCTTCAGTGGGCGAAGGAGTGTCATCATTGGCAGCTGCCTTTGGAGCCGTCGTAGTCTCGGTAGCTGTTGTACCAGAAGTGTCGATATTTGCAATGGGAGTGGTGAAAAGACGAGCTGAGGGGAGGGGACGTTTGGTAGAGGAAACAAAGCGCTGTGGACTACATGTAGCCGAGGCAGGAATGAGGGGAGTTAAGGACGCTTTCTGAGTCGAAGAAACGGGAGCGGGAGAGTTCTCGGTCGAATAAGTACGTGTGCTGGACGGCGTTGTTGGCGACTGCTCTTCTGTTATTGGCTTGGAGAGGCTACGTGTGAAAGAAACACAACTGATTAAGTGGATATAAATCGTTTCCTTGACTTCCGAACAAAACCAACTGAGGGACAATATAATGGGTGTCTACAGTCTCCCAAGAGACCACATTACTAGCTTCTCAGCCCACTCCATAAGGAGAGGATAAGTCTATTTCCAGAAGTGTTCGGCTCTTAAAGCCTTCGAGGAAGAATTAAGCTTTGCGGAAACTGCATCGAACGCCAAGTCACCCTTGCAGTACTACAGGAGGGAGGAGAATGTCAATTGAAAGTGACGGCAAATTACGCATTTAGTCGAGATTCGATGAATTTGCCGTAATCCAGGTAAGGCATCACTTTGTGGCGTGCGAGCTTTCGGCACCACTTTTGCACAGGACACCGTGAACGGGCGCAGGCGCATTTGACGGTGTAGCGACACGACCGATAGTCGAAGTCGAAGGGAATGGTCAACTCAACACCTGGCATTAATTCCTGCGTTGTACGAATTATGATTCGCAATTTGTTGCACACAATAAAGTGGTCGAGCTAGAAGAAAGAATTGGTGTTGATAAGAACACCCGCTCTCAACCCGGAAGTCGAGAGATGACTAACTACTTACGAAGCAATTGGGGATACACGACCGGCGAATGAATCGGGCATCATTGCCATACTGGAAGGTGTTTATTGCTACTGCACGATCTCCAAAGTTGTGGTAGATCATGACATAGCGATTGTAGCTGCAATTGGTAAAACATTACCCAGTAAAAGCATCACGTAAGTTGGTGTGAGGAGCAATTGCACAAAGCCCTAGATGAAAACGTAGCTGAAATGGGGTCCACAAGCTTTGGAGACGGTTTGTTAGTACCAGGGCACGAAACCCGGCTTCCACGATGCTTATCTGAGTCTTAGCCCAAGCAATTAATGCCACTATTATCTCTGCCCGTCTACGAACTCATAACAAGATCGCTTGCATGTTACAAAGTGAAAAGACAAAACGCACTAATTAATGGGATCGATGAAATGTTCGTATTCCTCTAGAAGCATGAGGTTCCCACGGATCTCTGTCACAACTTCGCCCTTTCCAAGTCGAGCAGACGCCTCAAGACCCTGAAAAAGTTTCAATATGCGCATCATCGAGGAGATAAATCAGTCTACACGAAATAAATAAAGCCAAGGCAATGATAACCAAGGATAAGGACTTTAATTACATGGCATTATGTGCATGATGAGGTGCTTACCTTATCGTTATGATCAAACATGACAACTCGGCAGAGTGGAGTCCGGCCAAGACAGGTTGGAGGGAGCCGCTGAACACGCTCTCGACCGCTCGCACTGAAGCGAAACGCATGCAGAAATCAGACATGATTGCAATGTCAACACTGCGCAAGGAGAAGCTTACGACTAGCTGTAAAAACCTCAAAAATACTCAGAATCTCCTTCCACGCATCAAACGCGAGATTTAAATTCTCAGCTACTGGATCATACTAGATTGGCACATAGGTGTAGTATCTTGAAGTTTGTTTAACCATACACTCAATCACGCAGACAGATCCATCTGGAGAGCGCGCTCTGCTGGCCCCCTTGGATGGTGATAGCAGACACTAAGCGCTGCAATGACTTGTTGTGAATGCGAAGAGACTCAGGATACTTTAAAAACTCTTCTACAGTCAGCTAAAATTTCCTACTTATCAAATTTCCCTGACTTATCGTCTCATGCTTTTGTTTTGGTAGAATGAACTTCCGCTCTTTGCTGTAGTCTACTGCCCCTCTTGTACTATAACCACAAGTCCTGTTCCTTACTGGTGAGGAATCGGAATGCTACATAACGGCATTCAACGATACGAAAGTATTAATTCAGGCTACAGGAAAGTAAATATAGCAAGGAGAAACAGGAAAGACAAGGAAACTAGGTTTGGAGATATGAATTTTAGATAACTGAGGATAGCCTACAACTCCTGCAATAGTACTTCAGCGTGGAGACACATTTGAAATGCGTCTAGAAATCCACTTAAAATTACTATAACGCGAATTCCCTTCGTTAGCCACAAACAAAACGGTTCCTGCTAAATACTGCATTATGTCCCATAGTTTGCAATGAAAAATATTTGCGATAAGTACTCAATTTAACTAGACGGCAGCAATAAAAGTGTTTAAGTAGGGCACTTTCGCAGTTCAACACAATCATTAAACTGATTTCAGCAATTTTAAAGATAAGCCAGACTCCGCGTGTCCTAAACGAGGAAGGAGAATGGCAGAGTACTTACATGCGCTGCGCCACAAAGGTAAGGAGATTTTCCGAGTAAAAGCTCACATCAGCTTCCTTGTAGTCCTTCGCCCAGGCGGAACCCAGTGTGGAGCCTACAACATTTCCTCGCCTGCCCATCGATAGACGCAACGGGGAATCACCAAAAGCTGAAATTCTAAAACAGGGAGGTTGGTGGGTGGCTGACTAATATATACATACGCGTACAGAGTAAAACGTGCAAGGGGTCAATGCTGCGCAACCTGCGTGACCATGTTGTAACTGATGAGAATACGAGCTACTGTCAGTACGGTCCCAAAACGCGCAGATGGCATAACCGCCTGGCGCAGATTTCCAGCATAAAAGAAAGTAAGGAATGGAAAGGAGACTAACTTCTGTTTCTTCCTGCTGCTTCCTACACTTAGGGGCATAGGACTGTTGACCGGAGTGGATTCTGAAGAAGCAGTAACAACGGGGCTGCAGGGTGAGCGATCGACAGTGCCGTCAGCAGAGTAGATTTTCATGTGATGATGATAGGAAAGCTGAAAAGGAGCGATCTGCCTCACTGGAGTGTCAGCGGGGGTACTGATGGTGCTCGGAGTCTGTGAAGTGAGAGTACTTGATGGACTTTCTTGAATTGCGGGTTCGTTAGTCACTCCGGCCTTCGAGGAAGCTGGCATGGCTTCAACATCATCTGTTTTTGGAGGAATGACAAAAAACCGTAGCCATCAAACATTGGCCAGGGTTCGATTTTTAGAGAGAAAAAGGCTTGCAGCAAGGCAACTACAGAACAAATCGTGAGTAGCATAAGCCGATGAGGATAAGCATTCAGATCCTGTACATTCACTCATGGTTCAGGCGATAAATACAGACAACTTTACATACATGACGTGGTAGTAAGGTCCTGCTTCCGTTTGGATGCTCTCGGTGGCGAGGGAATTCGACGATTAACATCTGTCGTCTCGTTATTCTGGCGTTCAAGACAGTTCTAAAGTTTGAATAAAAGGAGTGGTTGAATTGCAGTCACACTGTGTGTACCAAGAAAAAATGGCAAAAAAACATTCACCATCTTATGGCGTTCGTCAGTGTTGGGGAAAGTGGTGTTTCGTGAGACAGATGCGGCACTACTACCACCGATGAGGCCAAGTTGGCGAGCCCTGTCCGTGGCATTGGCCAAAAGCTGGGCGCCACCAATTGGGTGTTTAAGCACTTCGCTTTTGCCTGCGTGATGGTGGATGAGGGAGAGGAGATTCAATTGCTTCGCCGACTCACGTTGCTTTGACGCGGTGAGAACGCGTTCCACCACCTCAGGGCGGACAGTGAAGGCCGGTCGCAGACACGAGGGGCAGAGATAGACGGAGGGATCTAAGAGTTTCTCTTTTGGAGTTACGTGTTTGAGATCTGCTTCATCTGTAGATGCTCCCTCCTCGTACACTATCTCCATGCACTCCATATGTTGCAAATAACTGTGAGAAATTGAGGAATATCACAGTAACCCTTGTCAAATTGAAATAGTGGATAAGGATGGGGAAACTTTTACACACAAGCATAAAAATGTCAACTTGAAGTAAACAATAGCTCACCGGCAATTGAGGCACTGGAGCATTCTTGAGTCCCCAACTTTAACTTCACATAGACAGTTAACTGTAGACCATATGGCGGGCTAAAGAGAAGACAACAAACACACAAGAAAACAGGAAGTCAAACTAGTACAATAATGGAGCGAGGGATCACACTGTCAAAAAATGGACGAAAACGAACGAAAACGAACTTTAGGGCCCGGATCAGCTGCAGATCTGCGAGAACTCTGACCAGGAATATTGGAGGTTTCGGTATCAGAGTCTTCTTGGTCCGAGCTTTCAAGACTGCTGAGTTTCGATGGCGAAACACAAAGGTCCTCCGGAACTTCGATTATCTGGACATGGAGTAATGTTAAACAAGATTATTAGGTAAAAAAGCATCATGAGAACAAGTTAAACGTTAAAAGGATAATTTACTATAACTTTTCACAAAAAACGCATAATCTTATTCGCGCCGAGCTTGAGACCTTGATTAGCTCTGAAGTGATATTCAATGGCAGTAGCTGTAGGGCTCAGAGTTAGACAGAGACGAATTTCTCGACGCTAATTCATATAATTAACGAAATACAGCAGGTACTTCTAACAATCGCCGCCTTAGAGGGAGAAAACTCTAGGATGAATGAGTTCTACTCAAATCCTATAGCATAACAAAAAAACAGTTAAAACAGAAACGGCAAACTGAACAAAAACAGTCAATGAAAAAACATTAAACCCAAATAATTTACTAAAATCACTAGGTAGGTTGTACATGGTGAGATGTTGAGAGCAAGATATTCATATGTTTCATGTCTCCTGAGCACGTCATTCTTGTACCTATTTGATCAACGAAGTGAGAATAAAAGGGGTTAAGTCTCTAGCCCTTAAGAGATGGAGAAACTGACCTTCATATCCGACTCAAGATACACTCTCTCCCCTTCAGACTCCTTTGTGACGCTTTTGCAGTACCGCGGCACTGAAAATAAAACCTGATCTTTAACAGGAGCTGGTGTCAGTGTCTCCGCTTGTTGTTGATGTTGCTGTTGCGCCGACTGTTGATCGCTCTCTTGGACCTTCCAACGTTGCTGTACAAGCAGAGTTCCACCGCTAGCCGCAGCCTTAGCATGCCATGCAGCGAACAGCGTCTTTTTTGATTCGGAGAGACCTGCGGTAGACTCAGCTATCGAAGCAAAGACAAGGGGCGTAACTTTAGTTGGCGGGGAGACGACCTTCGAAGAGGATGAGGAGATGGCGCTCGATGTCTTTACGCCCTTGGTTTTGATGAGGGATCTCGATTGAAAAGAATCCTGCCCATTTTCGTCAACATCGACGACCGCTGTCGCCCCAGAAGCTGATTTAGGCTCAGCCGTTGGTTTCGCTATTTCGAGTGGTATAGTGAGAACAGGGGGTTTGTGTGTGAAGTTGACATCCATGAGGTGAGGAGCCATGGTTGGAGGTGTCAGTCCAACTGGTAGCGCGTAATTATGGTCATTGTAAGGAAGACCAAAGGAGCAGATGGTTGGACCGAAAGACACCCCAGTTTCCGGGTACAGGGCGTCAAAATCCTGAATGCTACGAATTCAAAGTAAAAAACGTAACAGTTAGATCTTCAAAGGAATAATAAAGTCCGACGGTTTTGTTAAAAACTCCAACAATGAGCTTTTAGATAGAGGTACATGCCTGCATATGCAGAATGACCCGAAATTGAAAGTTTGAGAAAAGCACAAAAACTCCTCAAAAATGTACAAATTCCTTCGTCATCAAATTTAGTATTCATAAATATCCAAGAACAATAGGATGTTGAAAGATACAGCATAAAATCTTTGCGGTTACAGGGCATATGAAAAGTGAGAGCGAACTTTGTTCGTGGATTGGAAGGGTAAACCTCTAAACCAGAGGCTCCCACTAATGCATTACAGGAAATGACAGGCGAATAGCTTACATGTGTGAAACAATAAGACATACTAGATTCCACTTGTGTTTTAAATGAAATAAGCAAAGAGGAAACAAGAGGTACTTTGAGCATACTTGTTTAGCGCGAGTAATATATATATAAAGGCGGTTTTAAATCAGGGAAATTTTACCGTTTCTCTTTGTCTATACAGGCAGTAAGCTCGAACATTGGTCCAACTAGATGAACACCACTCTCTGGATCAAGATTCGCGAATCGTTGCTTAGCCGCTTGAAAGAAATTGGAGAAGGGTTTCACATACTTAAAACCCTGAAGAGGCGACGATGTTTCCTCGGCAGCAATGTCCATCGTGCAATGGGGACTCGCATAGAAAACGGGCCGAGTCAAAGGCGTAGGAACAAAAGAATTAGGCATCAAATACAGTGATATTGGCAAAACGGCTTCAGCATGAACATCAGCTTATGACGAAGGGACCAAATTATAGCTTCCAAGGGTGCTTATAGAATACTAAGAAATCACCAGCGCCGATTTCCTATTACCGCTTATCAGTCAAAGTTAAACACCACTTCTAAACACCCGGATATTAATCTTCGCGCAACATATCAAACAATGAAATCGTTCAAATCAGTTCAAAATTTCATCATCAAATGTTGGTAAGTAGCAGTAGTTTTTGATGAGTAGCACAAAGTAACTAAAAGCATTCTTTAAAAATATTCATGAATAGAGAAAATTAAACTCAATTAACTATTAAACGCCCCTGAATATCTTGATTTAACGACAGATGCATATGAATAAAATGTATTAGGAGCCCTGTCAATGAAAATAATTCCAACGTTACTCAGTTTTGTGTTAAATATTAATTTTCGAGCTGATTCTTAGGTTACAATTTTCAAATGCTTGTAGACACTCTTTTTTGAACTTGGAGCCATTATAACATTTTTGAAGGCATAAATGCATAGTTATTTTAGTTAGTTATGTCACAATTATTCTAAAACTTAATGTGTCAATCGGTTCCATTGTTTAAGCCTTTTTTCTGACCCCATTTTGCGCTTTGCCTGTGGGCGTTTTCTTGTCTGTCCTTCGAATTGAATCTTGTGTGGATTCGAAAATACTATTTGGAGAAGATGCTTCAACATGCAGCATGAGAATAATTTTTCTGACTTTCTCTCTAAATTACTTTTTTGAGCAGTCACTCAGTATCTTATAGCTGTCCAAAAAATGGACAGTTTGTAATCTAGTAGAACAGATTTCATCGTACCAAGTATTTTGAAGTTTATTGGCATAAACACGCAAATCAATTTTGTATACGGGCGAACGTGAACGCTAACAATATTCATGGGTTATCACCTGTGGTGGGGGAGGTGTGGACGAATTTCCACTGTCACCCCTAAACAAGTCTTTAACCCTAAAACGAAACATTTGGCTAAACAGCATGGTTGCTGCTTTCCAAACATAAGGTCAAGCATAACTCGTGGTTTTCGTGCTAGTAGTTTCTGGATTAAGCTACAGTTTGCTGGATAGGGTCCGGGTGGTGCTACGGTTCTATCGTTGACAGTACCTGTAATGATAATGCGGGTGAGTAAGCTGTTGCACCTCCAAAACAAGCGGTCCGATGAGTGAGGAGCAGTGTACTGTTTTTTCGAGGCAACGTCAAAGCAGACACTTCCTTTGAATACTTAGCTGTCACATGGAAGGATGCCTTTTAAGCGGGTAGTCGGAGTGTCCCAAAATTGGGCAGCCTTAGGCCAACATTTACTAAACAATAAACTACAAACGGGGAAGTTATCCAAAACCCCAATTCTCTGCGTTTGCAGACGGACGGGCTGGCACCTCGGGGAAAAAGGGCTTGCAAAAGATAGCAACCGCAAAGTCAGTCGGGGCAATTTACTTTTGTGTTTATGCTTACAAACCAGAGTTCATGAGTGTAGTTAGGAGTTGTTTGGGTGCGACTGAGAAGATGCCTAGCTTAAATAAACCCACCACTTGTTTATCTCCATATTTTCGCCCATCCAAGAGAGGGAGATTGTTTTGCTATCTGGAGTAATTGCAGCACGGAAACGCAATCTCTTCCGTGGGGAGGAGAAGCGGGAACATGCATTCGTCAGTAATAAAGCTTGACTAACCGTTGTCTGTTTACTTTCCACCATCAAGTGAAAAGTCTGCTTTCCGGACCCATACAGTTAAGTGTTTGGTCGGGTTGGAAAGAGTCAACACCAAAAGTCACTTTTGGCTACTATTCACTCGTCCACTCCAGCACTTTTTGTTTATTTGAATTCAGATACAGCCTGAATGTAATCCAATCCATATGCAGGGAAAATTTTTGAAGCAGCTATGTCCACAGTTTTCAAAAACACGCATACCTTTACTTCAAAGGCTTTTCTCCATTCTAGAAGGGAGGCGAAGAATCGCTGAGGTTGGAGAATTATTCGCCTCTGCCCCTGACAGTCCTCCATACGCCATTTAGGCAAAATAATTAAGCCTCCCCTTGGCCAGGCAAGAACAAACCACGGGCGCTTCACCTGTGGTGCATAAAACAGCAAAGAAGAAGTGGACCATATTGCATCAAATGCTTTTGCCATAAAATTGACCGCTCACACCAAGGACGGGACTGGCCGTCTTTCACCATCAACTGCACCATCAAAACCGTTGGAATCGTTTGAAAATAGAGGGGAGGTTAGTACAACATCAGGTTGTATGAGCTCTTTTACTGAACTAATAACCGAGATTTAGGACCCAGTGTCCCTTGAGTAAGTGCTTCCTCCCACTACGCCATGCACACACGATGCAGATGTCGGGCTAGATGAAAGAATGCATTTTACCTGGTAAACAAACACATTATTGCACAACTTAAGGGTTTCAGTGGTGCATCCATGTGAACTATATGGTAGGTAAATATGTAAGACTTAAACAAGTTTGTCTAGCAGATCAGGATGCAATAAATTAGTTTAAAAGTGTCTTCAAAACACGAAAAAACGCTGTTGTGGCGGTGGAAGGATGCAGATAGTGGGCAAAAGGTAGTTGCCCTGGAGTGCAACAAAGTGTAGTAACAGAGGCTCTTGTGAATACGGGCGTCAAATTCGCATTCATTATAGACTTCAAACTCCGTGCCTCAGCGTAAGTCGTTTAAATGTTTCCAACCATTGCAATGGATCTTGAACGCCATCACGACAATGGCGATTTCGGATGCGGTGATACCTGCGGACAGTGGACAGTCGTGGAATGGGCGCCTCAAGGAAGACGTCTGGCCAAAGGCTTAGCCAACATGTGGTGTGGTGGAAGTGTACAAGAGACGAATCCGTTTATAAAAACCAGTGGACACTAGTTTTTAGGGAAATCTCGTAATTTTTATATTAACTACGAAGTTGACATCCAAACAACTCATCTCCTCCAAGTAGCGCAACAGAGCAACTAAGGGGATGGCTCGCACAATCCGTGACTGCGGTTCCAAATTTTCCTCTGTGTCAAGCAGGTGACGGTCCGAAGAAATGAATGAAGTAAGCACTCCATGCCTAGTGTTGGTGAGAAACGTGATATTAGCAAGATCAGAGACAAAATTGCTTCTCCCACTTCACCAAACCGATGCGTGAAACTCACCCAGACCATGGCCCCACCAAGACGCATGAAAGCGAGAAAGATAAATGGGACCAACTTAACGGTTCCTCAAATCAGTACAGTGACAATCTTAAATTAATCACTAGCTTGCACACGTACACTGTGACTTCTCTCAAAGGTGGCGCCTGGTTTACTGCCACCTGCCTGTGCCACTCTTGTGGCACTCGGCTGACACGTGAGAATCAGCTGATGGCATGAGTGACGTGAATAGTAAAATCACGTCACAGGGGTGGAGTAATGACCTGTCGTGTGCCCATAAACTGAAAGTGAGTATTTTAAAACCAATTTTATCCATTTTTTACCTCTAATCGCCTTGTTGAGGCCTCATTTATAAAATGGTGAAGATGAAGAAATCACTTTGATAGCCATTCACTCTGCTCCACAACACCAAGCCTCTAATTTGTAGAAAGCAGAAATCTATTTAGTTATCGCTTAAAATGACTTTAACTGGATTCAGGTTTATTGCTTGATGGCAGTGGTGACGAGCATTTGCAAATGCACAATTGACTAGGCCAACAAAGGGGCAAAACGATATCACCAGCCCATTTAACATAGCCTTATAACACGACCCATAAAACCGTCCACAGGGCTGATGACAGATAGTTGCATGCAAGTGGAAGCGCCGCAATTTTCACTGCAGCTTGCTCAAACGAGCTACTGTAACTTGCAACGGCTTGTGAGGTTCAAGTGCTTATCAGCTCAGCAGTACGGTGTTCGCTTTCTATTCCTCGACGTACTGCCTCAAAAGATGCCAATGGACCTACACAAACGAGGTGGGTTCCACTTTATCTGTTCTATAACCTTCAAGGCAGGAGGCACACTAACCTTCCTCCTCTTTACCATGGTCCAACGATGGGGCGACTTCATCAATCCAATTTTACTGTGTCTCAAACGTAGATGCAAACACACGCACATTAGAAAGGGAAGATCATCCGGTCTTCAAAACATGAAACAATGCCACTCATTTAAATCAGTTCGTTTTCACTTGCATCAATCCAAAGACAAGTGAGTGCAAGGAATGTCTGGCAAATAAGTGGCCCTTGTGCGCACCATCTGATGACAAATGAAGGCCAGTCGCATGGATGGAAGGAAGGAAGGAAGGAAGGAAGGAAGGAAGAAAGAGAAGGAAGGGAAGGACAATACGCTGCTGACAATTACCTCCCACGGTTAGTGACCCACTTCCATCATGCGCATTATTCTCAAGCGCATTTGTTAGCCTCTTTGCATATCCTTGTAAGGAGAAGTGGCTTTTGTCAAGGCATTGACTGTACCATGGACTATCCCCACACACGCACACTACTCCACACTCCCCACAGAGGTGTCAGGTCAGTCCCTACAACACCGCGCCTGCTTCTACGTGTGTGGTGGACTGGAGACACAGCTGTTTGCTATGAAGTCCCTCCAGCATGCTCCACCGATGCAAATGGTTGGCACTGAGGGTCATCCACCTCTTCTGCACACTGCAACTCATCCTCTTCCGAAGTAGGCAGGACTTGGGCTAGTCACTCTACCGGGCAGAACAAATTGTGGTCTCAGGTAGTCTCTCCAGGACCATGAAGACCTCGCACCTCATTCCCTGCCTCACAGCTCATCGCAAAGCCCAGTTGTGAGATGGTCTTCACTTTTGGTACACCAGGCGAGGAAGGGGATGAATATAAGAACGATATCGACTGCTTTCCTTTCGTCCCGTTAAAAAAATCGCTTCAAAAGCAAATCCGCCTCTTAGATTTGGCATTTGCAGCTAACTTATGGCCTCATCGTTGGTCGTAATAAATGCAACAATTGAAGCATTTCATAAAGCTCTCCACCACCATCCAAAATATCACAACTCCCTTCGAAGTGAATAGACAGAAGCCTTATACCACAGGATGGTTAATCTTCTTTTTAAACAGCACTTGGCTGTTTCTAAGATCTTGTCTCCAGGTCGGGGGATCCTCGGGGGCTCTATGACTGGAAGATAGAACGATTTCACAGAAAACGATCGCCGCAATGACAGGCTCTTTGCATGAGCTAACTCTGTTGAAAATTGCCATTCAATTACTTTTGTCTTCTTTTTAATTTTCGCTGGCAGTTAGCCTCATTCTACTGTTGACACGGTTGGCCAAAATTTCGTCCAATGTCGCCTTCCTACCTGTCCATCCATCACGCATCGCAATTTATGTCGGCCTCAAAGGTTTTATTGCTTCCTTTTTCAGTTGAAGACACATTGTTCATAAGCACATTTTGGATATAAAGTGACATTAAAAATAAAAACAACTTCTAATTCAAACGGCTATTGGAAGGCTCGAGAGCGGTTTTATGTCGCGAATTTTTTCGAGGGGAACCTCCTCTCTATGGTTAATTTATTTACGTAGTGCTCATGTAAGAATATGCTCTTTATGTTATATCTATGAGGTATGTAAGTAATGTGGTTTTGACCCAACTTCTGTGAAGGCTAGCTTAGGGGAATTCGTCTGGAAAGCCACGCCTTCAGCGAACTCTGGCCTTTGGCATTAAGATGACTACTTGCTAGCCTTCCTCAGACTTTACTATGTACGAAAGATGGCTTGATATGCAGAAACGATATGAATCGAAGACGACGAGAAGGATTAGGGGTACTGGCATAATACTGGGAGGCATACTGTCTAGTGGAAGTAAAAAGCCAAGCCAAACGGCCAAATTGAGATCTAGCCCATCTCTTCCCTTTCATTGATGGTAGAGGGAATGCGCCCGCGAACCAACTGGATCAGTCAAGTAATTTGCATGCATCGTGGAAGATGTCTGCCCACAATACAGCCTAATCCGCTTGACAATTTCACCGATTTTCAGAGGTTTCGTCTAACAAGGGGCAAAGATTGGGGGAAGAAAAAATTGCTGACTCAAAGCAGAGTCGTTTAAAATAGGTCCGTGGGAAGATAATGCTGCTCGGCCATGGATACGTGGGACTCCATCCAGCTAGTAGATACTTAGAGGAGGTATCACGTGTTAACCTCGCAACTAACTTTTCCTGATATTTTACGTCTACAGCTACTGTCAGTTGTCAATAGGGTTCCAGCAGAACGCGAAACTGGGGTTGGTGCTGAAGGCAGATGCCAATTTAGCCCTTCCTTAGCATGCTCCCTTCTCCTGTCAACGATAGTGGAGCCGCATTCTAGAGCACTAGGACAATACCTATTTAATTTGTATTATTGAAATGTGGATTGATTAATCACTTTGCAGTTTCAAGGCTAAAGTCTCTATTATGGAGCCTAAAAATAAGTGTTTTTTGTTGCCTTCTGAGGACCTTTATGGACGCTAACTCGTAGTGCACGATCATTATGGCATGCCCACTCTCTCCCTCTCTCTCCCCGTCCCAAGACGTCATGACTACCCGTTGTATTAGGATAATAAAGCGTAGGAGGGGCATTTCATGGGGCGGCGTTATGAACGCAACCCTTTTATTCGGACCTCCATATTGTCTCTCTCTCTCTCTCTCTCTCTCTCTTGCTCTACTGCTTTTTTTCAGTTGGCAGAGCATGACCACCTTATTTCCTCAATAATTTTTTGCCTCCCCAAGCCCCTCTCTTCTTCGTTCGATGGGAGAACCTGCTTTCCCACCTACCCTTATAGATCTCAGCTTTCATTTCCCTTCCTCCGGTTAGTAATCGTTATCTCCATCCCCATCAAGATGCCATAAAGTGCCGATGTTGCTAGACAGAAATATATCTGGTGTTCTGTGCGATTTTGCACATGGTAAGGAACAAGAACAGCGGAGATTGTGGCGACCACGAGAGACACTGTCAACTGTCAGGCAGTGAGTGCCGGTTCGTCATCATCGAATCACCAACCAACCTCTGATGGCTCTGATGTACTAGTCGGAGGTTGTTGGCTCTTTAAAATGCTCACTTTTCAGTGACTTTCAAAATCCTAGGCATTCATCGCTAATTGTGTTCACTGATTTCACAAATGGATTCGTCCCCTACGCACTAACACAGTACAAGAGATCAGTTAAGCTGTCAAACAGCCATCTGACTTTAGGCGCATGTAAAATGCCCACTGATATTATTGTCGTATGCTGGACACTACCACAATCAAAACTGTCATCGACGTGGAGACATTTTGATGGAGCATTGAACCTTCCTATTGTTATGTGGCTATGCTCCGCATCGCTGATGTAAGGTGCTTGAAGCCTTTCGTAGGCACTTGACAATTCGAATTCGATGCCTGTATTTACAAGAGCCTCTGCCACTACATGCTGATGCACGCTGGTACAACTGCTTCTGCCTCTTACCCTGATTGACGGTGTCTAGTGCGGTGCATTGCATGTGCGTTGACTACCTACCATCAGGTGCAGCGCCATCACTGCGGTGCCTCCTCAAAGCCCTTAAAAGCGCAATTTGGCCTTAGTTCCCAAAAATACCTACCAACTATTTACTAATCCCACAAAATTTGTCTACTCATCAAACGCTAGTTGATTCCCTCCGAAATCCAGCAAAAAGGCGCTTTTTAGGCCAACTCCGAGGCTCTATAGAGGCCATTCTTACTGACTTCAATTTTAAGCTGTCAATTTCCAATTCAATGATCAGGACTCTAGATGGGCCTATTTCGAGGAGGTGTGCTTCTGGATAGCTTGAAGTACTCCTGGAAGTTAGAAATCTGGTACGACTTTTAAATTGCGTGCTTGGATGACTGACAGAAATATCTCCCATACTCTGCCTGTTTCTTCTGGTCAGGACCAAGCCAAATGCAATGCTGAGGGAAAAGTTAATCAGCACTGATCTAAAATTATTTCATATTATGTACCGAAAGACACGGAGACGTACTTCTACTCACAGCCTGGTTGCAGTGCGCGATTATTTGGAATGTGCATTGCCAAACCCCGTGACCCCTGGGGAGGAAATTAAATCTGCCAGGGGTTTGAAAGCAGCGGTGGAGGTTATGAACACTGAGCCCGGTGGATTCTGGTGAGCAGGTGATACCGATCCCAATAACTGGCTGGACATCAAATTTACCACTTCCTGGGATGCAGACACGAAAGCCGCTGTTTTAAGAACAAATTTACCAGCCTACCTCTTTGCGGGCGTTAAATCACCAGCTTGAACTAAGTAAACGGGAGCATTACTTCCATACTGATTTGGCGTCTGTTCTACTTAATCAAATCTGATTGGAAAAAGTACATTAATTATGAGGATTAATTTCGGGCCGCTCAAATCTGTCACCGGCTTGGACTGCACAACGCACTCGAATGGCTCGTTTTCAAGGAAAACTCACCATTTAGGTGACTCGGAGGCGCCTCGCCGTTGAGAGGGCTGACCGTGAAGCTACTGCACAAGTTATTAGTCTGCGTGTCTCGGCAAATCTACACGAATCCTAGTTCAGTTATACTGCAGAATAGGATCAAGTTACTTAACCGCGAATTTCACACCTGCTGGACCTGCCGCCTAAATCGGCAAATCCGCCATTTGTATTTTTGCAATTACAACACTTTTGCGAGAAAGAAGTCAATGAGCATTTTATTAGCCTCATAATGCCTACTCCAACCACCACGACACAGTTCTGTGATTTGGCTCAGCAGCACTTTCGTTGTCAGCGGTGTCACATGGGTGACACACGTGCTTCAAACAACCACCTTCTGCCGACTGTTTGTAACACGATTTGGTGGAGTTCACAGCACCCGCATGGATGTGCGATGCCGATTCCATTCCAACACAATGAGTACATGCACGCATTTGTTAGTTTTTTGCAGTCTTAAACTCCTCCCAGACTGTTGTTATCACATTCCCTCTTGGGTGTGTTAAAACCATTAATCCAAATTCATCACAACATATTCATGGTGTATAATTTAGATTGTCGCGACAAAGGACCTCGCTGATGCATGCAACAAGATCAAAAGAGTGGTTTTTTTTGGAACCTAGCCAACCACTGGCCTGGGCACAAAAAGTTATTAATTTCTCCCTTCCCCCTCCCCCAACTCCCGCCTTAATAGCCCGAATTGAGGGTCTCAGTTGGTTCTAATTAAAGTACCTTATAGTAAACCAAAGGGTTAACCAGACTGGAACAACTTGATGCCGCAGGATCAGATGTTGACGCCTGTCTAGTGGCGTGAGGCGCTGGGATGTTAAATAAACGTTGTGGTAACGAATTATGGTTGCACTGCGCCCGACCTGATGCCAATTTACCTTGGTAAGGTAATACCTAGATTTGTTTACCCCTCACCCTAACACTTCCTTATGGCAAACACAATAAGACAGTTTTTGCGCCCCTTCGGATCGATCTGGTCTACCTTGTCAACTGGACAGGCGGTCAGTTTGGTTACCATGGCGGAGGTTGGGGGATATTTTGGCACTCGGACATCTAATAAAATTCTGACACGATCAAGGAGGCAAACTAGCCATTCCATAAATTTACTTGACTGGTAGTCCAATTTGTGATCCCTGGTGTCTTGTCAGCGATTTTGCATTGCGCCTGCTTCCTACTTTAACCTTTTGTGAAAGTAAAAACCTTTTCGAGTGGGCATTTTACGCCAAACCAAACGAATGTAATGCAAATGGAATGGCTGTCAAGGCCCTGACACACTTAGCGTCGATGTGACAGCTTTGGATAAACGTTGGCGGTAAGGTAATTCCTCGGCAGGGGATGATAATAACGAGGAGAAATTCATTGTGCCAACGATAATCGGGGATGAGTATACGTTATTTTGGAAATGCCGAGCCCATACCTAACGCAAATTCCGGAAGGTTTTTCGCTCTGGCAATTTGGCTATTGAGTATCTCAAGCTAGGGCACCTGAGGTACATACAACTTTTGAATACGAAAGTCTTGACGTTGAAGGAGTTTAAAAAATTTTCTAATCAAAATTTATTAAGACTGGTGGAAGAAAGGACGCTTTGCTGCCTGTTTGAAGTAGCCTGCCAGGCTGGATTTTGGCTGCTGTATGATCGACCCGTGGAAGGTATCGCTGCGTTACACCTGCTTACTTCCTCGTAGTAGTTTGCTGTCGCAAAGCTAGGTGTTTGCCATCTGTTCCTCAGGAGGGTTACGCCTCTTAAAGTCCAATGAGTCCTGACCTCGCGCTGCTTAATGCTACTTCACTTTTGCTCCAAAAAACTCCGCTAGCCGAAGGCGAGGTTTGTGCCACTTTATCCTACCAGTCATCGCTTACGCTAAGATCAGCAGTTTTTGGAGAGAATTTTTGAGTCCAAATTGTAGCACTGAACGAGTGAGCAATTTTTAAGGTCTAAAATTACACCCGCTGCTCCGTGTGACTAAGTCGTGTCATAAGGTAGTAGAAACTACGTCAACAGGCTTACTTGGCTCACCGAGGCGAGGTTAATAAATAAACGTCTGCACGTGAGTTCAGTTTAAAAATTTGGGTGAATAATGGCATTTTTTAAACAAAGCTTAGTTTTTTTTTAAATGACGAAATGACGAAATTGCGAGTGGAAGTTCACACTTTCACCACAGCCACGCCAGCAGGAGCTGAAGGCACCTGTCATCGTGGAGGCTAATTAGGTTCTTCCTCAAAATTAGGCTGAATTCTTGCTGGTCTGTACAGATGAAATGTCAAGTTGGAGCGCCAGACACATCCAATCATGTCAACTTTGAGTGGCTGGAAGGGCTTCAACAAAAATGCATTCTCTCAATAGTAGTGCAACGAAGGCGAGGTCAGTAGCTGCATCAAATTTGGCCCGATGGACGACTCGAATGTCCCTGCCTCCTACAAGCACAAAGTGCTTCTGTTGACAGCAGACAACACATGGCAATCGGTACTCTGCAAACTCTGACCTTTCTATTCTCCTTCTGATAGCTCCGCCGCCTATTGTTTGACCTCGGTGACGCATGCATCTCCCCATCCCCCACACAAAGAGGCATACCTCGCGGCTGAACGAGGAGTAAAAATTACCAACTTCTACCACTTTGATGCGATTGACAGGTAGACCTCCTTTGGAGAATACTAAAACAATTTAGCACCTTGTTTGGATGATAATTTTTGCCTTCCCACTCCACCTTTTGGCTAAGAAGCTTGTAAAAGGGTAAAATTCCACGCATTCACTGAGACAAAAAAAGCCTCCTTAATCCCCTGAATTCAACTGCTATCCTGTCATTTATTTTTCTCCCACTTAGCATTCCACACAACTCGTTATAACGCCACTTCAGTGCTGCAAAAATGCCACATTTTTATTCCCTTACAATGAGAGAGCTTCACCTTGGGCCTGCTTTGTCGTGTATTATGCGATCCCCATCCCCAACAATTTGAAAAATAGTTTAATGTCAAGGCTTAATATCACGCAGTATCCATTCCCCCTAAGAAATATTTCCAATTATGCATGTAGGAGTGACTTTGGTACAATGTATTGACTCGAGTCACGAAAGGGTTGTAGATGTTTGAAGGCAGTTAAGACGTGCGGAGAAGTCGTGGTTGCCTTGCCGACTAGCTGAACAGGGAACCGCTTGCAGCTTAACCCGAATTGGCAGGGGACACGCTCGAGAGCATGTCTTACCATGGCTTTGCGAAGGATGGGAGGCTCACTTTCTCGCAAAACTCACTTCTTTTCATTCTCTTATTGCGTGCTAACATTTCTTCCGTCATAAAAACACTCCTTTTTCCACTGACTGAATCACACCATAAAGTTTGGAAGCTCTCTTGTCAGTATTGTAACTATGTGTGTGTGTGTGTGTGTGGAGGGTTAGAGTTGTGCAGGTACAACATGTATCAAACCCAGTATGAATTCTTCTACTACTACTCAAGAGTATCCACAAATTAATTTGGCAGTGACACGGTGTTAGGAGTGATTATTCGCAGCCAGCGGTTTAACAGAAGTTAGTCTAATTTTCACTTGTAGCGTCCGTTGATCAGCTTCAGTCTGGCCAAACTGCTACTTTAGGCACGACAAAAATGCCCTTGTCCATGTCCAACCGGAAATGGCCATTGTCTCGACTCCTCTGCCCTCTCTGCCTTCTCTTTTTGATGCCACCAAACTGTGCCAGGGTTTGTGGAAGTATTTTTCTCACCTCAGTACTTTACTCAAGGCTACAGGACAAGGGGTAGGGGCTGACTTGTGGATGGACTCAACCGCTAGGAGGGTTTTGCGGACCATGTGAACACTAACATGTGATAGCAATCAACACACTCATAAACTGCAGTCTACGGGCGTCTCCAACTTCATGCTCCCTCGCTCCCTTCGCCTAGCCAGTATCGTGCTGTTGAAATGACTTGCACAGAAGGCGACAGATTGTGTCAAAAAGGCTCTGCCACAGACCTTGACTACACCCGCTGCATAAGCCCAACCCATTTTGAGGCTTCATCTGGCGGAGAATGACCAGTGTGTAAATCTGGCCTAACTCATTGGACGAATGGCAACCCCCACAGAAGTACTGAATTTTTGATGCGTCAAGATTCAGCCAAGCTGCCATGACGACTAACCTATCGGCAACAAAAACTGAAAGAGTTGGCGCTCTAATCCCTCTCTTTGCCAATGCTGCTCAAAAAAGGTGCTTGTAGGCGCGGTGGTGGAGACGCGGTGGGCACAAAAAAAGTGACATTTAAGGCCTATGGGAATGGAGGGCTTGACGATGCCCTCTCCAATTGCAGGCACAAATGTGAGGATAAAAGATGGCATAGTTGCCAGTATAACTTTTCTTTGATAAACCTTTAATTCTTTTTTGAACGGTGAACATACTTGAGTGCAAAAGCGTATGTTTCTTACTTCCTTTTTTTGACTTTTATATCGTTAATGTGGAAATATCTGAATTGTACGCATTTTGAGGACTACCAGCCTCATCACATCACTGTAACATCAAAGTAAAGAGGAGTTGTTAATTACGTATTATGCTGTTCTTTGTTAATAGCTGCATCACAACTATGGCAACAGACATTTCAATATTTACCCAATCAAGCTAAATGGAGAATATGCGGTTTGGCCTTAAAGTGGATTGCTTCATTACTTACTAAACAAAAAAATCAACTAGATGTTAATAATGCATTCATTTACTTAAGTAGATACCTCAGTGAACAGAGGCAGTGCCCCTTCGACTATGAGGCCATCCCCAAAATCGGCAGACCAATTGGAGGATGGGCTAAAGTTGACCCGATACGATGCGCTTCGGACGAATTTGTGGGTTCAGTAAGCGCTTGCCACAACCATAGAATGGGGTGAGTGCTATACTACAGACATACAAACCCCAAGCACGTGTGTGTGGCGCAGTGATGTGAGTGTTGAGGGCACGCACCGCCAGTTGAGAATTTGAAGAATATTGGAGAGTACCTGAGAGATTTATGCTCCTCTGGTGTGAGCCAAGTCGCTAAGGCGTAATACGAATAATTTGTCTTATACACTCCACTTCACTCCATCTTGTGTCTCTCCGACTCTCGCTCGCACCTCGTGCCTGCTTGCGCACGCAAGCGCCACCACGTCCGCACACCGCACACGCACCCCGCGTAGCATTGGTGGAACTGTTTCAGCGCGTGATTGGGTCACCTACTGACAGTAATGCGCGGATTAAGCAAATAATAGAGGCTTACGATCAGCCGAACTGACAGCATGACGTGATGTTTAGTGCCCTAAGTGCTCCAGCCTGAAGCACACTGCGGTGACAGAGGCAAAACCGTGAGGATGGATGCGCATGGGAAATTGTTAGGCAACATCACTGTCGTCACCCAGGCGCCCCTTGTGTGTCCCAATGGAACACTCGATGTTATTACCCGCAACAACGGCAGCGACCTACTCATGTACTCGCGCTTCGCTCCACCAATCAACGAGATGGTGGAGAAGGTGAGCTATCCCATCTGGTGCTCCCTCGGACTGCCCGGAAGCATACTCAGCATTTACATCTGGTCTAGGCGGAACATGCGCAAACAGGGTAGTGTCGCGGCAGCCGTATACCAAGCTGCGCTCGGGTGGGTTGATCTCTTCTTCTTCCTTGTACAGATGATGTGGTATCTCCACACCGCCTGGCGCCTCCGGACACTTGATCACATAGTCATTTGCGAGGGCTTTGCCATAGCCAATTACCTTATTCAGTACGCTAGTCCTATGCTCACTCTCGTATTCACGGTAGAAAGGTACATCGCAATCTGTTATCCTTTTCGCGCGGGCGCTCGGAACTTTGGCAATAATTGTAGAAGTGCTTCCCACGTTGTCCTAGCAACAATATTTTTTTGTGCCCTGCTGGCCAGTGTTCAAGGCGTATTTTACACAGTCTCCAATGGAAACTGCGGTCTGCGGCCGGATTTTGAACAGGAGGGTGAACCGGAGTGGCTTTTCTACACTGGATGGATTATGTTCACTGAACTCTTGATGTTTGGTCTCGTTCCAATTATCTGCCTCATTCTCAACATTCTTGTTATCCGTGCTTTGCACAGGCTTTCTCACGAGGAGTCAGGCGCCGCTAAGAGAGATCGCGGAATGCCACGTTTACCGAAGAACAACAGTTGTGCCCGCTTCTCCACTACCAGTTCTGTATTTTTTCCCCAACTCGAGGCCTCGTTCAGCGAACGACAGAGTAAGCAATCAAGCACGCTTACCCTACTCTGCGTCTCCTTCTATCTTATCTTTGCTCATCTCTCTGTCGCTGTGATGGTTGTTCTCTACATAATCCTTCCCATGGGGGACATATGCATGACGGATGAGGAGATATCCAAGGATCCCGTGTGGCGGCGGCACTTCCGATTTTTCACCGTTCGCTCCCTCATCGAGTCTTTCGGGATATCGCACTATGCGGCAAAGTTCTACATCTACCTTGCCACCAGCGCCGCCTTCAGGGAACAGTGCGCAAATGTATTTTGCTGCTGCAAACGGCACAATGTCGCCGTGGAGCCATCCTCCTATCAAGGACAGCCACCAGCCAGTTTAACTAATGGGGATTCGACATTTATGGGTGGAATTGTGCATTCTACAGCATCATCCAACGCTCGTCTGGGACCCTCGACGCCTTCCATTTTCATGTCATCTAGGCGAATCAGCGCCTCTAGTCTCGGATCACGTGTCTTCGGTGGTGGCGGAGGCGGAGACAGGCGGACTCCGCGGGTTCGACCTGCAAGTGGACTTTCGCGAACCGTGCTCAATGATATTGGTGAGCGGGTCCAATTGAAACTCTCCTAGCTCCCATTTCCATATCCACCTCCATCAATACCAACACTTCCGTCCCGCCTGCTCTGCACCATCCTTCCCTTCCCTCAAGAGTAGAAATGACCACGTGCGTCCTGATGTACAAAGATCCCCCTATTCCGACAACATGCCGATACACACGCTTTGCTTTGTTTGCGAAATTGAAAGCAAAATGGGTAATTAAGTGGGCAGCATTTGTCAAATATGTTTATCGATGCCAATTTTTTCTGAGTGTTTAGCCGGTAGGTGGATAGGAAAGCCCACTCGGAGGTTTAATGCAACAGTGAGTAGGAACACGTCGTCAAGCCGTAATGGTTGAGTAACCTTTTCTCCCTCTTTTCCATGTTGGCAGAATCTGAGCCAAGTGCAATAATCCAGCCACTGCAGTGGTTTTCAAATCTCCACCGCCTTAACTTTAATTTCTGCACGATTCCGGACCAGAGCTGTTTGAACGCGGGATTGCATGCGAAAGAGTTAGGAGGGTGTTTGCTAATGTTGTCATCCTCACCAGTGCGGAGCGCATTGCATCGTAGCATTGGCGAAGGCTAATCAACTACTGTCAGAGGTGCGATTAATTTGAAACAGCATACGCTACTCAATTGCTCTGCAATACAACCCAGTGAAGTCTGAGTGGAGGCTGACTCTGGCGTCTAGACAGGTTGAATGAATTCACCTTTTGTCTAATTTGATGGTAAAAATACGGCATTTTTATTCTACAAACTCAACACGAAACCACGGAACTATTTTCGACTTCACTCATCGCTGACCGGTGTATTGCAGGAGTGATTTATTGTCGTGTTGTATCAATGTGACTCCCTATTTTTAGGGGCACAGCGAATGTACTATTCAGGCAAAGAAACGGCTCAGCTAGCCTTCACCTTTTATGTTGATAATGTGAGTGGAGCAAAAGTCCCACAACAACGACTTTCAACCCTTGTACAAGCACACAAAGGAAAGACATAGGCATTGGGACCAAGATAAGGCGGTTTTGAGGCCTCAGAGAAGCGCGTGAGCACGAAGCCTTTCGGTTTTCATTAGCCGGAAGTTTACACTACTCCTCAACTCACGCCGAGGGTAAAGAAAGGACATTGCGTCCACTCCTTTCCGCACCTGAACTGCGCTAGCTAGCAACATTTAATAGAAAGGAAGTAATAAAAAGTTTTCGCGCTCACTTAAATGCTGCACTGAACGTTGAGGATCGGGATGGCAGGCAATCATAATTTTAAGAGAAACATGGTATGCGTTTTGGGCTCCATTCTCTGTCATATTTCGAGGAGTTCCGTTGAAACCGAAACACTCGTCAAAGCAGTGATGATTGCAACAGATTATAATTTTTCCCCTCCAAACAGCGCAGTCGAACAGATCACAAATCCCTTATTTATGCCGCTACTAAGCAATTAAACGAGGCGTGGACAAAAATGTCTGATTTGCAATTCCCGGAGGCCTGAGCACTAGCCAGACAGGAAGTCAGAAGTGCGAAGATGAGAAGGTTTTCGCCCGTAAATGAGGCCAGTAAGGTGTTTATAAACTCTTGAAAAATTCCAATTTTGGTCAATAAAAGCGCAAGTCTAATGGTTTTCCCTCTTCCACTGGTCCAATTTAAAGACCATTTTTCATTGGATGAAGGGGTATTGCATGGTGCATGCAGTGGATCTGGTTCAGGAGGTCGTAGCTAAAAAGTCCTCTCAGTTGGCGAATTGTAGTGACTTTTTCAGACGCCTCGCAACAGGACCAGCGTCGGTGGCTCTGTAGGTACATCTTAGGCCTGATTTTCCACGGGCGCGAATGCGCCAATTACTGACTGCCCCTTTGATAGGCTCCTAAGCGGCTTATTGCTATCAAACATTGAAAAGGTGCTTAAGTAAACAAGCTAGCGACCAACTGTACTTACCTCAAAGGCCACTAAAGATGTACTTTGCAAGCCGTTTAAAGGTAGTGCTTAGAGGGAGTTATTCTGGAATATCGAGAATGCCTCAGTAAGACCCGGCTCTAGGATAGACGCCCAAAATTCATTGACCAATTGGTAAAATGAGCCCGACTTGCAGAAATTATTGGACTATGGTTATTGGTTAATTCATTCTCCTTAAATTCTTTGTTAAGAAATGTCAATGAAATGTTTACCGTGGTCTGGGTATGTTTGTTGGTGAGATTAGCGTATACTACCACAGGCTTGTTCAAACTTGGGAGGCAAACGAATTTCTGCGGTCTAGAAATCGACGGAGGCCAATGTAAGCGTGCGCAAACCTGCCTCTTCCACTGACCGACTACAAAGAGCACCGTAACACGAATGGCCGTTGGGCAGGAGCCAACGACGTTTGTCACGCCAAAAGCGTTGACAATTGGCGAGGAAGGAAACCGCTGAGACATTTAAAAATAATGGCTGACACTTGTCTCCCCGGGCAATTTGTAGAATCTCAGACCCGACAGCTGATGCATGTTTGCTTGACCTCGATTGCCCTGTCAATTCTCCTCCTGTCATGCGCTAAGGCATTTCCCTCAGGGTCAAGTAGCAGAAGGCTTAAGCCTTTTTTGGCGACTTTAGCACCACAATTGGTGTAGGAATTCAAACCTCCCTTTGATGTGTTGCCGTTTGTATAGCTGAGAATAAAGAAAGTGACATTTGAGTGTCGACTGCCCATGCATAATCAGTGGGGAAGGTGTTCAGCGAATCCGTGATACATTTGGCTGTTGAGGCAAATTGACTTCTAATAAAGCAATCCCATTTTCAATTACTTGCGTGGCACTTTATGATCGAGGTGGTGGTAAGGAGGACTCTTGCAATCAGCCTGGGTGTGCAAAAGGGCGAGAGTATAATCTGGTTAGGGGGAAAAACTCCCTCTCCTATTCGCATTGCATAAACCGCTTCTTGCGCCAAAGGTAGCGGCGACCACGAGCGATACCTCCAGTCCATGCGCGACAAAAGGTGAGCGCCGATCTCATCAAACCACTGCAATCTCAGCACCTCGGCCTGAGTAAATCAAGTTTTATATCCATGAAAGAAATAAATGCCGCGGTGAAATTAACCAGCACCAAGGCCGCAGAAACAGTCACTGCATTTGTCGGCTCACTTAACGCAAAGAAATTAAAGGAAACATTAGATTGCAGTGCCAGCGACCTTAACTTATCCTGAAGGGTTATTTTTTTTCGCAAAGTAATCACAATGATACGTTAGAGGAGAGGACCGCCATAACCTCGCTGGATTTTGGTCTAAATGCACATTTTAATGCTATGTACGGACATTCACCTCGTAACAAAAATAAGCATAAATCAGTGCAGGCAAGTAGAACTTGTTTTTGTAGGTTCCAGTAGAGCTTAATGCGCATCCCGCTTTGTTCTTTTTATATACACAGGCGATCAAAGCTGCTGGGGTGGAGGCCCTGGCTGTGTGCTCGCTTTTTGACTACGTGGGGTCCGTGTCGCTATGTCAAGTGAGTCTGCGGACTTTGATCAACACACAGCCCAATTTGTGTGACAAAAAACAACACCCAGTAGGTTGACACTGCTCTTACACTCTTAACAGTGCAAGTGGATGGAATGGGGATGGGCAGGTTAAAAAACTGCCTCCAATTTTATTCCCTTGAGTGGTCCACTCCCAATGCAGTCGCACTTTCGCGATGCGAGTGGTTGAAGAAGATAAATTTTTGTGACTCTAGAAGCAAATTAAATTGATTGCAGTATTTTTCCCCTTGTCACCATGTCAGGTGAGAAAAAGGGGTAAATTAAACTAGGGAAATTCAAGCTACAGTACTTCGAAAAAGGAAAGTAAGCTTCGATCCCTAAGAATTATTTCTTTTAAATTCTCCCAGGAAGTGCAACTACTCACAAATCAAAGATAACTGGGAAAAGGGTTTAACGCCTAGAGGTAAGCCAAACTACACAGACTAGATCAATGCGTTTGATGTAGATCACTTCCAAGCCCTCTTTCCCTTCCTCCACGATCTACTCACCAAGGTCATCTAATTTCGTCGCCTATAGGCAGCGTTTATGCGCAAACATTGGTACAGTAGTATCTTTGCAAAGATTAGCACCTTTAGTGGGGCAACTCCTTTTGGCTCAGCGAGAAATCTTGTAGTTTGGCAATAGTCCAAAACACTACCGTCTTAAAGGAAGAGATTGTCCCTTACGCAGTTTTTCCCCATGTCGCGTATAGCATAAACCGCAGGTAAAGAGGTGCACCAGGAAATAGGTGGTAAAAAACAAACAGCCATCGGTGCTTAGTGGATAATGTAGGCCATTTGCCTTTTTTGTGGTTTGCTAAAAGTGATGAGAACAGTGGAAATTGGTAGCACGGAGAAATCGTCCTCTACGTGGTTGCTGTTAAAACTTGAGCAGTGGAATGCAAAGTGAAAATTTCCCACCGTTTTAGCTACACTGAATAATATTTTATTTTGGCGATCCCATTGTACTGAGAAAAGTGAAATTTATTTGACCCACCGTGCCAAACAAGTGGTAATAGAGTAGAATGACAAGCGCACTAATTTACTAATTTGCCTTTAAACTATTGAACTTGGACATTTCCATTACCATAACCATAAATATCATTGATCAGGAGGACCCCTCTTGAGTGTTGGAAGGCAAAGGGGCTTTTAATTCTGCCAGGCTGTCGCCGATGCTGGCGTCGAGAGATCTGTGAGTGCCCTGCTGACGTCACCGAACTGGGCAGACAGAGGAGGCGCATTAAGGCAATTATTCCCCTTCGGTAAATGCGCACGTTGTGAGGTCTTCCAATTTAAGTAATTGGCTGCTTTCGTTACCAAGCGTTTTAGGCTAGCATCTACAATCGCTTTAACTCTACCTCAGGCGCTATCCGAGGTTCCTGTATCTCGGAGGTGGTCAATTCCGGCTACCTTAACACCACCTCAAGTGCTTTAAATGCACACCCAACTGGTGCATCACCTCGGTTCACTACAGCTTACGCCTGACCTAAAAATTTGTCACGGTAGGCTTACGAAGCTTATGTTAATTTATTCTTAAAATTAGCATTGTTTTTCCTGATGTATGCACGCTTTTTTTCGTCTCTCCATAGGATGTATGCTGCTGGCCTAGGCAGAATTCCGACTCCATTGAACGTCACGTGTCATGATACCAAGGCGAATCGCAGTATCTCTTGAAGTATATCATATTGGTCTACAATTTCTCCCTATTTGTACAGTCGGCTGATCTTGAGGCTCAACAGAAAAAAGACCAACGTATTTCCTCCTGCACCTTCGTGCCCCGTGATGGCACTCCGCTCGTAGTAATTAGGTTTGGCGCCGCAACCATAAGTCCCTGCGTCCGTTTTGTCCGTCCGTAGACGAGCATATTGCTATTGTGTGCATCGGAGTGCCAGAAGTTTTTCGCCGCTTGCAATTTTTTGACCATATCTAATTCATGCCCACTACCGGTTAGTCTTCGAAATTGAATTATGTGGTGATTAGATGGGCAGGCTTTCAAAAATAACGCGAGGGAGGAAGTTTTCGCTCACAACACGTTTACGCAAAACAGCCTTTAGGGGCTAATCCCTAAGCAACAGCCAAATCAAGCGTAGTTTTTTTTTTTGAAAATCAACAAAAGACATTTGTAGCAGTGGCCCCTCCAGCAGTCGAGGGGAAAGGTTCCGGAAAGGCTGAAATCTTTTGCGTCTAATTCTGGGCTTTCCAAGCCCTGAAGGAGTGCTATTTCCGGGTAAAATAACCCCGCATATCCCTATTTATGCATTATGGATTTTTTTGCAGTAAGCATATCTCTTTAGAAAGTTCCACAGTTAAATCCCATTACTTCATGCTTCATTCCTCGACTTCGTAGCTAGAGCTGCTTCCAATTAGCCTCATCGAATTCAACGACCGATTCATGCAAAGGTAAGCAGGAGGTTACAAAGGGCTTGGAAGAATTTGGCCCTGTATGAACTCTTGTCAGTGCAAATGTGTCAAAAGGTCACAGCAGATGCTTGAATAATAGCTACAGCGCCTGGAGACTTCTTTGAAGGCAAAAGCGAAGATATGGTACCTGTTCAGATTGTATATATTAGTAAACAGAAAGAAAATTGGAGCTGCTAGCATGGGTCAAAGTTCAGTCCACTCAAATGACCCAAACCGGCAGTAAAACATATAAATATAAATATTTTTGAGTTTTTTTCAACCAGGCGCAACCAAATTTGCTTAAACAGGGGCAACTTGATATCCACTTTGCTTGTTTTCCCTCTCAAATTGAATGGGTAAGATGGGCGGGTTAGAGGAAGAGATAGGTCACCCATGAGTTGGAAGTTCAAAGAGCAACTACTTTATCCAGTTTTCCTTTCCCAGTGGACTCTCGTGGGCAACAGCCACACACCCATGCATTTTTTATTTTCGCAGGTACTTTGAGCAATTCCATCTCGGACAAAACCAACGACTACAGCAGTCCTATTTCAACTCTGACCTACAAGGTAAACCAATTAAACCGGATATACTGGGCAGTCATACAATGCGACCGCTAGAATGCAAGCCTTTGAGGGCACTGACATGACCCATGTGACACGTTTCGTGTTTGGTGAGGTCATGAGCACACGAAAGCAGGTCAAGCCAGCTACCTGAAACGGAAATGCAGTTCAACACCTCCACCCAGTTGCCTAATCAAAATGCCTATTTAAGTGTTTAGGCGATTTCGCACCTCTATCGACCTTCTAGAAAACTAACATTGGGCACATTTGACCACTGCATTAGCCCCACCCGAACTTTGACCCCGCAAGGTAAACGGCTCAGAACTGCTGCACCGATTTACAGCGCCATGCAACAATGCGATTGCAGGCCTTGGGCGACATCGACATGACAAATGTAGCACGTTTTGTGTTTAGTCAGGCCAGGAGTAAAAAGTGAAACACGGAATCGAATCAGGTCAGAAACCTAAAAAAGAATAATGTTTCATGGAGTAAGTTCGATTGCTTCATCAAAATGTGAACCAACCACTACCTTTCTGGAGAGCAGCGATGGCAGTCGTCAGAAGACAGCGCAGCCGCATTTTCTTTCACCTAGCGTTGGTGGTGCGAGAAGTCTGTAGATCCCTTTCATTGTCAAACTCATCCACACATGCACATTGTCAACCCAACAGCCAAAGGCTTTGGAAAAGCGGTTACGAGGCTCCCATTGCCAAAGCTATTATGATTCCTCCATAAAAGCATAAGCAAAGCTTTTCAAAGTGCTAAAATAAGGAAGTTGCAACCGCGTCGGCGTCAATACCGAAAGACAAAATTTCTCCCTAAAAGGCGGTTTAATAGCAGACCATTCCGAAGGCAGATAGGGGGAGGCAATCAGTCACAGAGAGCAGACAACCGCTTCGAGCGTTTGACTGCCCACTTCATTCCCCTATCACCTCCGACTGTTGGAGAACTCAACGACTGGGAACGCAAAGCTGGCATCTTACTTAACTGGTTACGCAGTGATGGAGACAGGTCTAAATAATTTTACGGATTAGGTCAAAATTTTGAAATTTAATTCGTTTATTGCCCCCAATGCTCATTCTGGAGCAGTGGGGTGGAAATAAAATTCCTCCCAAACAATGATAGGAGAGAGAGAGAGAGAGAGAGAAAATCTTAGCCCCTACTGAAGAGGTTGCTTGTTTAGAAACAGTCTCCTCGCAGTTCGATTATAACCCTCTCTGGAATACTTTTTCCCCATTTTAGACATAAGCACTTTGACCTACATTGCACTTTGGGAGGCGGTTAAAGCACTCAACCTGTCTGTGTCAATGCGAAGATGCTTCTCGTTTAGGTAATCGACCTCGCCAGGGCTAGTGGAGCTGTTTACTTTAGAACTTCAAAAGGATACACCTTCACCCTGCCATTCACCACCTCCGTTTTGCCTACCGCAGGTGAACCAACTGGGGAGCACTGAAAAGGCCTGCATAATCCACGACATGGGAGGTCACACCTTGCAAGTATGCAATGACGAGGAGGCCCTTTTAATGGCGAAAGTTTTCAGGCTTTCTGCTGAGTACTTCATTTTGGGATTTTGAAGCCTTAGAGTGCAGCACCACAAGTCTGCTAAAAGGACTGCAAGGCCATTGGTAAGGCGTTAAAAAAACAACAAAAATCAAATCAGAGGGTTCAACAAACGACAAAAGTATTATGGTAGTGCTCGAAGTCACTTCTGAATACCCGTCTCAGGGTGTACGAGGATCGACATGTACAAATGAGCCGCGATGACTAAAAGGACCCACAGAATTACTTGATAAATTAAACCAAAAACAACTACTACTACTTTACGGCGATTCATCGTAGATAGAAGCATATCATAAGCAATGTATTTGGTGTGATTTGTGGGATATCAGGTTCTCCACTAGAATAAACGCATCGAAATGGGCTTGGGTGGGTAAGACCTCGAGGTCTAGAGGATGCTCTGCACAACAAACACTTTCGTGGGAATTGTCTAAAGAAGAGGCCATAAAGACCGTGGGTCAGGATACTGTAACAATTTCCACAAAATCTTGGTTTTTGTGCATTGGATCTGTTTCAGGCGCCCATCTTTTACGCATCCCAGCAGCTTAAACTCTTCGCTGTTAGGTGCGGTCGTTTAACTTTTTGTGACTTTTCTGATCTGTTTTACCACTGTATCAGTCCCAAACGCCTGACAAGCCATGTGTCAGTTTACTACCACTCGTGTCAAAGGTGTTGAGTGGCATTAGGTCCCAACTGTGGCGCAGAGCTCAAGAACTTGATTACACACTTAAAACAAATCTTGTGTTTACTGTACAAATAAAGCCCTGCACTATTGAGGCTTGAGGAGCTATTAATGGAAAGCACATTTGGTTGCGTCAGCTGAACAATGGAATGGGCGCTACTTAGCCTTGTGTGTGTGTGTTTAAGTAAACAGTTTAGTGACGGAAGGCTTATCTTCTCATTAATCACAAAAAATCCCGTGGCAGAGACGCACTATTAGGCTTAGGTATGCTCACGGCTAGTGGATTACCACCAAGCAAACAAATATTTTGTGTGTGAAGGTTCTGGAGCATGCCCTCCTTGCCTTGGCTTTGGGCAGCTAACCCAACCCCAAGTAGACCTAAGTCTTAAGGACAAAACACTGCAAGTTATGAGGCAAAATTGAAGATAGTGTTGTTTGAGTTTATAAATGAGGAAACGCTGCAAATCTCGTAGTCTTTAGACTGCCCCGCACAGCCTCATCCTGCTGTCGGTATCAATTCTTTTCATCGTTATATTTCATTTAGGACTCCGCACCCAGCCGGATTTTACCCATTTCCCTGTTTTTTTGGTAAGCGAAGTAGGTAAAATGGGTAATTATGAGTCCCCTTTAAGCCTCGGCAAATTTTGTTTACTTCCACAGCGCTAGAGGCTTTAGCTTTATGCGAACTCACATTCGTCTGCTTTAAGTAATAGGGAAATTAAATAAAGGCGACTCAAAAACGGTTTACTGTATGCAAAGGTTCTCATTCACTGGATATGTGCATGCTATCCCATCTTCGACTAATGCAGACTGTAACCTTAGAAAATCATGATTCTTCATATCGTTAATGCGCGCTCACATCGGTGTCGATCAATGTCACTGACGCATTGACCCCGGATTGTGGAGTGTGCTTCTAAGGGAACACTTGCAGCAACTCCTTTTTTAAATAGATCTCCCATCATCTCATGCTAGCTTGACACAGACCGACCAAGAGAATGAAGTTAACACATTTACTTACCGAGTCAGATTTTATAAGGACATCAATCACGTCCTACTCAATTTGCAACCCACTTCAAATACACGTGCTCACATTCTGGCCCTTTTCATTAACGAACGTGATCTACCTAATGAGATGAGACCTTGCTGCTTCACCAGCCCCTATAGCCACAACTTGGTTCGACACCATTAGATACTCCGACTTTGTGAAAGGGCACAGCTTTGAAAATATTAAAAATTGTAGAAGTCGAGCAAATGGCTAAGCTGTTTTATCTACTCGATCTCTTTTTATCAAAACCCAACCCGCCGAAGTCTAAACAATAGATCTATTTTTGGCAAATTAAACAGATTGCTTTATAGCTCTTTGTTTACTCTTAGGCCACTCACCTAGAAACGCGATTTAAAACACCAGCCCCATACTAGGGAAGACGAGGTAAAGATGCAAGGTAAATGCGACTCCGGCACTTCAAGCCTTCTAAAGCGCAAAAAGAGCATGAGTTATGGACCAGTATACCCCACTTTTACTTATTTTTATATCATTTCGTTGATGAGTTTGCTAAAACAGACTGTACTGTGCTTTATGGCCTTCGTAATAATTTTAGTCTTAATAGGATGTGTACAAGCAAAGTTACCAAATAATTTTAAAGGCCTACGCATTAAGAAGACTTGCATACGCCTACTCATAGAAGGCTCCACTTATTGTTTTGTTGAACTAATAAATATTACTTTTTTTCACGAATTCTCTTAAACAAGATTATGGGTTATGACATGACGTATAGGCGCTCTATTCAAAACACACACCACACCGGCTGAAAACTTTTGAAGAAACGGAGTTATGGCGATATTTCTAGTTCCGGTTGTGTGTGGAGCAAGGAGCAATTTTTTCGAGGAAGTCACCTTAAACGGAGGGAACCGAGAGGGTGGAACGGTGGATGACTGTTTTTTGGTCAGTTTACCCAACCGTTCTTCCCAGGTACCCACTTAAATGATCTTTTCTTTATCTGATTTACTCAATCACAACTCCCTTTCTCGTAAACCGGAGTATTCGCAACACACTTTTAGTGTACTGTTATTGTCAATTCCGTAGCGCAGTTAGGTAGTCCCTGGGAGACAAGAAGCAAAGCCTTTGCATGCGTGAAATTTTCCCTCACATGCGCTTTTGCCAAGAGGGGTAGATATAATTGAGTGTGTACGTAACCTCGGAGTAAGCTTTACTGCGAGATCGAGAACCGATGTTCTCGGCGGCTGTGTATCGACTGTACCAAGATGTAACAAGTTAGAGGCATTGGGGAGTTGCATTTTTAAAACTTGGTCACAAATCTGTTGTTGAATCTTTTTTTTTGGTGCAAAACCGAGCATGCTTCACGAAACACAGACTCCGTTCATCCATGCATGCCCAAGCGGTTTGCGGTAGCACCGTTTTAACGCAAAAGAACTTGTTTCTCGCAAGAAGGATGCACTCCACCAGTGAATGATTACATGAATACAAATGGAGGTCAAACAGACCAAGCATTCGGAAAGGCTTGTCGGACGACCATTCGACCACGCTGCAGTGATAAGTTGGGGGCGTCTACTGCAACACTAACTCGGCAGCTTTGTTTCATTTGCATCAGGCCACCTTCCAGTCAAACCACACCTTCAAACATCCACTCTCGGCGTGTCAATCATCCGTAACGAGGGTGTCACCTTTAAACACTCAAGGTGGCGGCCCCAAAGCTAACGCGGTTTGAGCTCCGCCACTCTTCAGTAAACAATCAGTGAGCAAGCTCAAGATGCTGCCAAGGTGCCAAACTGCCCAAATGACTAACTACTTCTGAAAAATGTGGTAAATAAAAAAGATGAAAAAAATAATCTTTTAATCACAATCATAAAAAGTTGAGGAATCGACGGTTGACTCAGAGAGAGATTCGAATGAGACTATTGACTCCTCTTCTTCGTCTTCCAGTCCTTCGCCGTAGTAGAGGTAGACTGTTAGGCCTTTTGGCTTGCCATGGATGAGTGCAAGCTCGCATTCCAGCTGGGGAATCACATCCACCAGAGCGGCATCCATGAACCTTCGGTGCAATTCAAACAATTGACCTGAGGCACGAATGCAAAAAAAAAATCAAGAGAGGCGAGCCAGATCGCCTATTTAGGTATGAAGTTGGTATTCAACCTGCGTTGGTGTTTCTAGGAAGGAATAGAGCTACAGGACCGCCTGAGGTAGTTACAGAAGCAATCGCCTCTAGGAGGTTGAAGAAGCTACTGCAAGTCTCGCCCCCACCTGAAAAAGTGAGGCAAGACAGGGAAAAGACGGTGGAGGAGGAGTAGGTGGGTCCGCCCCAGGGAGGCGATGCGAGAGCCGCTGAAAAGCGTTGGCGTGTTTCCCGCAAGAAGGCAAAGGCGTCAGCGCGGACGAAGGTGATGCGTTTGTGCACGCCGTAGACTCGCGCGTTGGCTTTGGCCATCTGCAACATCGACTCGCTTATATCCACCGTCACAACTGAAACCAACAAAGCCGGCAGCATAAATTGGTCCGCGATCGCCTCACGCACTCCATTGTTGTCATAGCTACGGGAGGACGGGAAGCTCACTTTTCATGGGACAAAAAACTAGCATGTTAATATGCCCAGCGCGTGCTGGGGAGAGACGAACACGAAAGGCGAACTTTTCATCAAAGTTTCGGAATGAATGCACAGGGTTGTGAATGCCTCCAATTGGCGAATGGGGAGATACCAAACATGATGTAGTAAGAAGTGGGAATAAAGAAGCCTAACGGCGCCAGCCAATAACTCTGATTCTCGAGTCTTGAAAAGAAGTTACTTTAACTAATTGAGCGCAACAGGGTGAACGACCTCCTAAAGTTTAAAACAAAGAGAGGTTTTAAAAGGAGGATAGCGATCTAGAATTTTTTAAACCAGCTGAGGAAGTACATGAATGGGAAAAAGTATGCGTGCGTGTATTTCCGTTATACCCGTAGGCGGAGTCGGTAATAAAACGAGGCGCCGACAATCCACGAAGTATTATAGCTCTGAGTGGGAAGAGAGTACCATTGCGCTGGTGTAACGCCTGCCATGTTCAATTATTTGCACCAACTGATATGGCAATCGGATGTCTTCACAATTACCCTCATTTAGTACTTCGCGGGGTTAAACGCGTAACCCGTGGTGGATTTATGGCTCTTTAATGCTACCAGGGATAAAAGAAATGGTTGAGAACTAATGCAAGGAAGAGCCACCTAAGGTTTGAACATAATAGGCGTCTCAGTAGAGTACTCATCGACGCATTGGAAAGGAGACCGTTGATCCTCCCGCCTGTTTTAAGCAGTCCAGGTAATGTTACACAGCTCTAAAACCATTTGAAAAGTATAATTTAGTTGGTATTTACGTTCTTGCAAGCTCTGAAATCGGATTCAAGATGGAGGTTAGCTCCCTACCCCACCTGGTCATGGAATGAAGATTACATACTTTACTAGTGCATAGGATAAGAAAATACCCTACCAACAAAGAGGAGATTAAACCCACCTAAGTATAGTGAACGCGTGCAATAAAAGAGAGGCAGAGAGCTACGAGAAAGATAACACAGAGGTTTTGGAGGAGAGACTGATGACAGAACTAGAACGTACAAATAATTGCAATGCAGTGGCTGTTTGCTTAACTGTTTTTACGAAAGATCCACTATAGATTTTCACCATCGTAAACTGACCTTGCGCTACGCAAGTAGCTTCATTTGCCCCTCTGCATATTAGATATGCACATTCCGTCCAAGTAATAAGATTTCTTCCGTCTTTATGTAAGTCTCAGAACGGAAAGCCGAAAGCAAACAAATCGAAAAGGACAACTATACTAATGTCTACCGCTGGGCGATAAACCTTGGTAGGACGGAAGAAGGGCATATGGTACAGATGGGAGAATGTGTAATGATTCCAAACAGAAGGAATAAAAATGACGTCTACCTCTGGCAGCTACCCCAATTCCGCGGTCCGTAGGAAATCTACTAACAAAAGCGACACTATCTGTAAACCATCTGGGGAAGTTTGTCACGGCACTCTTCACCGTATCTGTGCAGGGGCATCAAATATGTGAAAGTGTGAAACCTCAGTCACTTCTCTACTAGCTGGGTAAAGCCTCGGAAGACATATATGGCCGGACAGTCCTAAGGTGAGAACAAAGTGACCAAGAGGAGTAGCTTCAGAACCCTATATACATGAAACGATTTTAAACCCTCGCCTTTACTAGATAACTCTGCTTTTGGACCAAGTGTGGTGGTGAGCACACCACCCCGTTCTCAAATCAAGTTCTCATACAGGACTAAACTCTGGATCCAGTGAAACTGCTAAGATGGATGACGTTGTAATTGGGCATCACCTCAGTTACATGGAAATTCGATGACTGGTATAAATGGCTCGTGGGTGTTTCCCTACACCAGTCATTGCGTTGTGGCAGTTGAAGTTGAGCAATTGGCACATTGGAGACGACGTTTAAAAAGTAAAGGGAACCAAATGGGTGGTCCACCTTTGTACTTCCACCGGCTGAGCTGGCATTCATGCCAATGTCGGCAGCTCCAAGCCTCACTGTATGCCAAATAGGTATATTCTACCCGATTACTATATTTTCTTTCGTCTTCAGGGGAAATGCAGGGCGCTGCGTAGCCACAAGCCCGGTAGTCCGAATGCCGAAGCACTGAAGTAGTGGAATCGGAAACTTAGATTGTAACTAACTTCTCCTCCTACTACTCAACGCATATCTGATCGCAGCTGGCAGGAAGTGGAGGGCAACCCCTTCAGCTTATTGATGTTATTACAGATCCCTGCCATTCAATTAATGAATGTTTAAATGGATTCAACGCCAGATCATGTATCCAGCTCAAGAAATTGTTACATTTCGCAGGCTGGCGATTACCCAAAAGAATGTCTGATGGAACAGTAAAAAACACCTCCGGTCTGTTTATAACCAACCAGGAAGGGAGGCGATGATTACCGTTGAAGCCTACAACTGCTAACTGGATGCAGTTTCCACCGATGCCAGTGAAGAGATCGAGGACGGTGTGAGAGGACGGCGGTCCACCAAGTATATTTGCCAATCGCCGCGCGTGGTGCACAGCAATCACTTCCGGGGTGACGCTGAAGAGACCCTCTAAAGTACAAAGAAGGAGGCTAAATCTTACCGCTTAATGCTGACGTGTAGCATCAGATAAAACGGGTAAACCCTACCCAGTGATGCACCACCACCATCCTCCTCCTCCAGTGTACGTTCGTTCATACTACCTCTGTAGCAGTAATAAAAGCGTGTGCAGGTGCTGATCACATGTATTTCATCTAATCACCGCTAATTCCTTCAATCGTAGATGCAAAATTCGCATCTTTCTAAATCAATTGACAGACAACTTGGTTGTCAGCCGAGTCACCAATCTATTCCTCTTTACTACACACACAAACATCCAACAGTAACGACGATGTGAATTTCCAAAAGGGCCACGTTGATGAAATCATAACAGAACATATTACATTGGAACACCGATTCGTAAATGAGGATTTGGTAGGGGAAAAAAACTTCCTCCAAACTGAAAAGAAGCATAACTGTAAATTTGTGCACACTAGAATGAATTATTTTCGATACTAAAATAGAACATGGTGTTTTGAACAGATAAAATCTTAATGGGAGCAAGAGCATAGCTATGAGCCATGAACAAAGTTAAAGAGCTATACCGAAATCCAGCTCATGGAATGGTCCGTGGTGTGGTGACACATAGCCCGCACTAATTCATTTCGCTGCTTACTGATAACATCAAATGATCAAAGAGACTCTGCAGTTTTCCGTGTAACTCGCAACAACAAACTACTTTAATTTGTGACAACTTAAGAAAGCCAAGAGCTTGTCGATAACGCATACATTAAAAAGCATCAGTCCGGTGATACGGTGTTCTCCCTCCATCACCCTTTATTATTACCCTCGCATTGTAAATTTGGTTGATTGAACATCACTGGCTTCATTCACCACTTCTTTGGTTTCTATCAAAGCCAAATCAGCGACACCTTCCCTTATGTCTAGTCTTTGACGTTTATAAGAGGTGCGCTAACGTTCTTGAGCTTTACTACGCTTCAACGATAGCAGAACTTGCTGTCTAGGAACAGCTTCACTCATCCAATTCCATTTTACCTGAAAGATGGATGCATATAATGGAAATCGAAGACTCCCTATTCTTGACAATGAAAAATGGCGTGTCACTGTTACTTAGTTAAGCCATTAAGAATTGATGTGTCAAGAGTCAGGAGTCAAGTGCCAGATGACAAATAAAAGGTGACAAGGACAACTTTGAGCACTGCCTCGTGTCAGAGATGGCAAAAAAATTCGTCTTCACTTGCATCAATCCAAAGACAAGTGAGTGCAAGGAATGTCTGGCAAATAAGTGGCCCTTGTGCGCACCATCTGATGACAAATGAAGGCCAGTCGCATGGATGGATGGAAGGAAGGATGGAAGGAAGGAAGGAAGGAAGGAAGGAAGGAAGGAAGAAAGAGAAGGAAGGGAAGGACAATACGCTGCTGACAATTACCTCCCACGGTTAGTGACCCACTTCCATCATGCGCATTATTCTCAAGCGCATTTGTTAGCCTCTTTGCATATCCTTGTAAGGAGAAGTGGCTTTTGTCAAGGCATTGACTGTACCATGGACTATCCCCACACACTCACACTACTCCACACTCCCCACAGAGGTGTCAGGTCAGTCCCTACAACACCGCGCCTGCTTCTACGTGTGTGGTGGACTGGAGACACAGCTGTTTGCTATGAAGTCCCTCCAGCATGCTCCACCGATGCAAATGGTTGGCACTGAGGGTCATCCACCTCTTCTGCACACTGCAACTCATCCTCTTCCGAAGTAGGCAGGACTTGGGCTAGTCACTCTACCGGGCAGAACAAATTGTGGTCTCAGGTAGTCTCTCCAGGACCATGAAGACCTCGCACCTCATTCCCTGCCTCACAGCTCATCGCAAAGCCCAGTTGTGAGATGGTCTTCACTTTTGGTACACCAGGCGAGGAAGGGGATGAGGATAAGAACGATGTCGATTCATTTTTTGTTCATCCCGGCGACGACATCGCCCCAAGAACCTGCCACCTTGCCTCAGCATGAGGAACAGGGAACAGGGAACCAAATGCCACGTGGAAGAGACGGCTTGGAATAAAGTGGAGACTGAAAAAAAATAGCTAAGAATGCGCCTTTTTTGGCTTTTAAAAGCAAATCCGCCGTTACAAATGGCATTTTCGAAGGGCTCTTGTCTTGTTGGGAAAAGTTTACGGATTTTAATGTAATTAACAAATGAATAATTTTTAAGATTTCAAAATTATTTTTTATTCTCATGGATGACTGTAATTCCGACCAATCAACATCCAGTTGTTAGCCCACCTTATCTGAGAATAGTTTCCAGGCCTTACGATACAAGGGTGATGGCTCTCCGCTGCAAACCAAGCTTCAGTTAGTTAGGTTGTCAATGTGCAATGCACCAACCCCTCATCAAACCACATGAATATGAGTACACAGTAGTACTAATAACGACATTAGATTTGCTTTGATATATTTAGCAATCTGAAGGAAACACAATATGGGAACTTATTTGGGTTTTTGACAAATGCATTGCACGCCCCATCATAAGCGAATTTAATTGATTCACCTTTTTGCATCAATTTCCTCCAAAAGCAATACCACTGGGGAGGAGGCACATCAAATACCATAAAGACGACGCCAAACTATGTCACAAATGTCAGATGGATTTTAATGAAAGAGCCTTACTGTTAACCATAGGCAGTGATAAAGAGTCTGACCACTCAAACGTCTGATAAAATAACAGAGGAGCAGTGAAGGCAAAAACCACTCCAGTTTAAACTTATTTAACTCAGTTAAAAAGATGGTAGCAAGTACATAATATCATTCGCGTTGGCTTTACCAACAATTGGAGGAACTGACCTCGATCAAACTGTATGTCACTGTCAAAACGTGAGAAGAGACGATAGCGCTGAGCCCAGTACTTCTTCAGCGAGGAAGCAGTCTCCCCATCCTCGTATAAATGCTCCGGGGGTGGTTTTTGGTTCACGTATTTGCGAGAGGATGCGGCGCTTGGCGGCTTGTAGCGAAAGATGCAACGACGTCCGGAGGATAAGGACGCTGATAGGAAAAGTGAGAAGAGATTGAAAAGTGTAACAAATGTGGTACGCATGTCGCAACCACCGCGACAGCCACATGGGGAATTTCAACGACTGATTCAAAGGGCGCAGATTAAATTTTACAACCTATCCAAGACGGAGAGCAATAAAAGCCCAAAAATCTCAAGAGAGTTCACGTGACCTGGCTTCTAAGGTGGCGACAGCGGTAGACCCACCAGTGCAGGCCGTAGTCACAATGGTCAATAAGGCATCGTGAAATGATCCTGAACAAGTACTAGAATACACAATTACCTTGCCACCATAGCCAGAAAAGGGAAGATTTAAATTCAAGCATAAATCAAGAGCAGGGTGACTCAGTTATGGGGAGAGCACTAGGTCTATGCACGACAACTTTTGGAATAGGCGACTTTGATGAGTAAATGAATAAAGCGGTGGAGAAGAGGCATCCAAGAGAAGTATCCCTAAGTAACCACGGTTAGGTTCGATAAGCTTGAGTGGAAATTGAACCAGGGTACCACCAATAAAAAAAGTGAATCAATTTCAAGAACAAAAGGCATCATCAATTGTGCCTGAAGAGCACCCTTGATTGGTTCTATTTCATTCTGGAAATAGCAATAATGTAATGAGTGGAAAACACGCATGCAGCGATATTTAAACACACCAAATATTCCCACAATACACCAGAAAGCACTTTTTGCTTAAAGGCGCATTACTCAAGCACGGTTTACAACTTTGGATTAGAAACTTGCATCTGGCTGAAGAAAAAGACCGAATGAAGTAACAATGGATAGAACTTCTACAGTGGGGCGGGCCACGATCCTCGGTACGGGATGAGTGGGGAAGAGGGTCGTTTTGACAAAAACAGACCTAGTCATAATAGACTTGAACAAATGCACTAAGAGCGCCAATCGCCAGTCGTTTCGAGAGCCCACAACAAATTGCCCTGCCCAATTAATGGGGCGTGGTGAAAGGGGACAATGCAGTAGCCAATTGAGGCCAAATTTAAAAAAAATGCGTTCCACCCAGTTACACCTTGCTTGGAACATGGCCTTTAAACACAAGTTAGGGTGAATACGAATGTATCTTGTGAAATATTGACTATGTCCGTGCTAACACTAAAGGTAGCCGGTGGAAAAATAGTCAACAATAAACTTCGGTAGATACATTTTTCGGATAAAGCCCTAATGAGGTATGAGCCATCAACAAAACACCTAAATAGCCAAATGTTAAGTGCGGGTGTCACAAAGAACTCAAAGAGAGCAATGAACGAGGAGCTCTGAAAGGCTGTAATTAGACGGCACGCAAGAATGTCGTTAAGTCGGCTCCCTCCGACATTAATACTGAGATAAAAACACACGAGGCACCAGTAAATTACAGGTAATTGGTGACCAGAAGTTGGTTGGTAGCGTGAAATAGATTACCTACCCATCGTTTGCGGCCAAAATGCATCAATGTCAGGAAGATAGCCCTGTCAGATTTAACAAAAGTCAGCCTTACAGTACGGATGACCGAAAGCAAGAGGACAAGGTTCAAAGTGCACCAATGAGCGATAGAGGCTCATTCACGCCTAGAAAGCCCAGATTTCATCATCGTAAGTCCCACTTAAGGTGTAATGGACTACGACGAGTGGCACAAAAAAGCGCAGTTTTAAAAACTAGAATGAAAGAAACTATTTATATATTGACTCTAAATTGTAATCTGGAACAGCGGTAACAAAGAACCATTTTAAACTGAGCGAAACTGGACCTACTAATGTAGCCAAACGGGTACCAATGCTAGCGTTCAAATGGAAAGAAGGAGCTCACATTGAATTGCGCATTTCACACTCCTTGGAGAAGCCTTATTCCAAGAGTCTGGCAGCCGGAAATACAAGATTCTCGGTAATTGACTCCTTATAAGAGTTAATAAAAAAGGGTCACAATAATCCTGCATATGCATTTGATATATGTATTGGAGTAAATAACGGAAGGGAAGAAATGGACATTTAAGGAGGACTTACCACGGCTGATTTGGGCAAAAGCCATACCCGAGGACACGGCAAATAGCTGCGAAAATGCAAGGTACTTCCGAGGTAGGACTGTCGTCGTATCCGCCGTGTGGAATAAGAGGAAGTGAAGCTGCTGAACGAACGGTGGATGAATATTTTGAGAATACAATATAGAAATACTTGTGAGCTCATAAAAACACCGTCATGAGTCAGGGAAAGAGTTATGAGAAAACAAATCCGACAGATCTAAAAGCTTGTGAAGAATGAGTAGGTAGATGATGAGGAAGTAAAAGGAATTCGTGATGCGAGTAAAATTCCACATTTTGGGCCATTATATCATAAAAGCTCTGCAAAAAAGCAACTAAACCAAAGCCTCGCATGTAATTTCGTAACCTCAAAACAAAATTTATAATACAAATTGGAAGAGAATAATTAATAACAGTGCATTTCTGCTAGATAAGAGCGGAGTAAACGGAAGCTAAGATAAACATGCAAATTCACCTCTTCAAAAAACGCAGTTAGCCATAGGACAGTGAAATCCAGAAAGGGACATTCAATAGCTACGTCGCGCACTGATGGTTTCTTAAAATAGCAAGGTAGTACACAGTGACAGAAAGTAATCCTCAAATACATACATTCATGCAATTGGAATAAATGGCATACCATGCGCTTCCGTTATGAAGAGAACGATTTGGATCACGAAAGCCTGCTACTGTTTTTAAAGAAAATTTATTCGCGTTAAAACATCAGTGGAATCAAATCTTAAGGCATATATCTACTCCCTTATCGAGAACCACATTGTTCGTTCAGAGTGCCATTATGAGGAGAAAACAGAACTTAACTGCCGATGCGGGTATACTCACCTTTACAAATATCAGTGAGACTATGCGTGAGCCACTGAGATCCTTTGTCATTTTCTAGCGCGTTCAAAAACAGTGCGTCCAGGTCAGTGGTAGACTGATCTCTACAAGTAAACTAAAGACTTTAACACGTAAACATTTTCTACTGAAATATATTAGTAGAACTTCACTGTTCTTTATGACGCCTAGTTGCCACGGTCCTAATACGGCTGCAAGAAAAAAATAATTCCGTACTAATTCAACAAACCTAGACTTGGAACGTCCAAAACTTGTGGGGAGCCCGAGCATTCTCATTTCCTCAAGAACTGACTCAATATCCCCTTGGCCTTCTAATCTCGGAGAGGATTTGGAGACCTGCATGTGCGGAATTACACACGCAGGCCTGTGATCTTGTTTCCTTTGAAGGGATAATGAGGAAGAAGACTCCGAATCACTATCATCTGAGTCACTTCCATCCTTTCGCAACACAGATAATGTGTATGCCAATGAAGTATAATACTTTGGAGACACTTTTACTGATCTGTCCCTCACTACAAAATTGACACATAGAAGGGAAGAAAAGGGTCGAACAAACCAGAGGTGCTGGATTTCGAAAAAGCAGGGTACAACTTCCTGTCTTCAAGAACATTTTCCGCAACTAAAGGCGAGGGTGAACTTTGTTTGTCTCCGACGGGTTCGCAAGATTCAGTTGGCATGCCCTTGAAGCAATCCCTTAAAGGTGGGTATTATCAAAAGTTGCGATAGCTGTACGCAAAGAAAGCACGAGTGAAACATATACGAGTTGGCAGTTTGTTGAGGACAGAAGGGTAGGTGATGCAAACCAACTCCTTGACGTGATTCATATCGAACGCCATTGCGTCAAGCTGTCCCACCTGCGAATTAAAAGGCACCGATGAAGTAAAAAAATATGAGTCTTGGGAGTTGCCAGTGGACAAGACAAAGGTAAAAAATGTGGCTAAACAATTTTTGTTGAAAACTGCTAGGCTTACATGCCCGGGAAAATGCCACATAAAATTGAAGTGTGTGGCCCAGAAAACTGACAAAAGAACCACCTCAGCGCTTTCCTAACATTAGTTGATTATATGGTTATATGAACTGACACATAAGAGGCGATTTTAAGGTGCCCCGGGAAAGTTGTTTTTAAGTGTTTCTAATAGTATGGACAGCCAAAGAGTGCAGAACTCAAAGTTTAAATAAATATTGAGCTGCGGAGCTAAAAAAATAAGGGAAGATAAAGCGAAAATACGCATTCCCTTAAATGACAACAACTATGCGTGATATAATGTTGATGATCTTGGTGAGGTTCCTTCAATTGACAAGAAGAGTAGATAAAGCCAAAAATATCAAAGACATTTAAGAAAAACGCAGAAGATTTAAAAATACACCTAAGTTGACTGCATAAAAACTCATAGAGAATAATATGGACCCTGTTAATCATAATCACATCATGGAATCCACACCAGCTTCTCATTAGTGGCTGAAATACTGTCAGCTATCAACGTTTAGAAAGCCATGCAAGCACAAATGGCATTGCAAGCATGCTAAAACCATGTTAAAGTATTTAACATATATATGGGGAAATGCAGTAACGTCACAACGTTAGTATTATCCATAGGCGATTATACGCTTTGAACTGAACTGGGGGCAGAAAAACACAGGAATAGGAAGTATGAAAACTGAAAGACGAGTGAAAGCCTCGGCATCGCAAGAGAAAACACTAACCTCCCGCTAGGAAACCAAATATACGTTCTGTTCGTTAAGACGGGCGCAAGCAATGTCCGATTAAACAAATGATGAAAGAAATGTTCCGATTATGCAAATTAAAGTTAAAATTTGGCTCTTTCAAATGTCAGCTTTTTGAGCATTTCATTTTTTAATGCAAGAGCTTCAGTAAGATCAACTTTACCAATTTTACATTAATTCGCTTCAAAATTCTAATAAGCAAAGAGTTCGGTTCGAAAAAAGTTAATCTATAACAGTTTACGTGCATAAGCTGTTCACTCATGTAACCCTGTGATTTTGCAAAGGCCTGTGCATAGCGTCTCGAGACTTCCTTGAGGACAAAAGAAGGCATAACGTAGAGCAGAATATATATATTCAACCAACACAGGGATCGAAGCGGTTGGCGTAGCCCGCAGAATAGACGCAGTCAGGTAGAACAATATCGTCGCACGAGTAACCATTACCAGTAGTCAAACAAGCAAAGTATTGCATAGCTTCTCTCGTTTTTTGAGCATCGTCTATGACGCTTCCTTCGGTAAAGCTCCAGCACCATCCCTCGCAACTTAATCAGTGCTGAATGAAACACCCACGAGCTAACAGTACTAGCTGTTGATATCCGAGCTTAATCGAGGGGATGCTTGATCACAGCGTCGCCTATCTCTCTCTACTCTTCAACAGGATCGAGAATTGCATTCGTTTTGAGAGCGAAATTTTGAGTAAGATGTTTTACTGACCATCGTTGTGTCCATAGGGAGGCGCTAGAGCACCTGTCTTCTTAAGCAGGTGCATTAGGAAAATCTTCGAGGTAGTTCATGGCTAGTGTCGCTTCAGTTGTTAACAGCTTTCTTACAGAATACGGGGTTGGGGGTAGATGCCAAAGGTTGACGCCGTTCTCAGACCTTGTGTTCAGGGATGTCAGAGACTTCCCTGCCTGTAGCACACGCACTTCTTTCGCCCCGCTAGTTTGTGACATGTGGTACAGATAAGGATATAAGTTCTTTAAAGTCGGTTTCGCCTCCCGCAGCCATCAGTGCAGCGACCCAAGACTTCCTTGAAGGCCAAAGATGATATTACACTAGGGCAGAATGTGCATATATTCGGCAAACGAGAAGGTATTGGGGCTGCTGACCTAATTCGAAGGCCATATCACCCTACTAGGACAATATAGCCACTCAGGTGACCGTAACTGGCAGTCGAATGAACGAAGTATTGCATTGTGGTTAAATAAGTCAGCTTTTAGTGACTCAAATAGGCAGGATTCTTGCTTAAATATTGAATTTTCAAAAGATGCGAAAATCATTCAATCTCCAGCACGTTTGAGAACTTCTTAAATAACCTTCTAGGAAGTTAATTTTGGAATCGGTTGCAAAGGATCTGGGGTTTCACTCTTGGGACCTGAGTAGTGTGTATTTAAGTGGTAATATAGCGGCTCGCGAATCACTTAGGTCAGAAAGAAGATTATTCAAGCGGCCCACGAAAGGAATAAAAGAGAAGATGCAACGTTCAGACAAAACATATATTCAGCCTACAGAAAGGGTCAGTGTTACTGCTGTGGCCCAAATATCAGCTCATTCGGCTACGCTGCATTGGTCAGCCAAGCGACCCTTAATAATAATCGAGAGTTCAACAAGCTGCAAATGCATAAGTTTGTTTTCTCCTCCGGGACTATAGACGTCCAGCCCTGTCATTCAACCCTCGAGTATTCTGATAGGAAATTTACAACAGGCACAGAATGCAATGCGCTTTTTGACTGTTTGGTTGAGGTGACATGAGTGCCATATTGTCCTGTCCGGCCGGATCTGGCCTTTGGGCCATACCAGCTACCCCAATGCCTCTGTTGGTTGAACATCTATATATTGTGCCCTAGTATTATGCCTTTTTTTACCTTCAGAGGAGTCTCGAGATGCCACACGTGATACACTGCCAAAGACCTTCCCTTTTTGAACTCAATGTACTAATTAGAGTATAGAAATGTATCCAGTGGTTAAATAAGCATAAGCATGAGTTTAAAACAATAATTTATGTGGTCATTATGTCTAAGAATAGAAAAAAGGCAAGGGTTTTTTAATTATTTGCACTGCTTTAACGCGCTTTTTGTTTTTCGCTCTACCATGTTTGTTCGCTTCACACATACGGTTCAAATTTTCTAGCCTTCAAGCCCCAGTCTGCTCCCAGACCGGTGGAATGCATAACTCAAGCCGTTTTTAAGAGTAACTTAAGAGAACCACCATAAAAACCCAATGGGCTTGACTACGAAAGACACTTTAAAATCAAAGTGGGTAGAAATCCATCTTGAATTACCGGCCGCGATGGTAGAAGTACTATTAAAACGGTGCAGGATTCAGCCAATCACCTTAACCACACGTGACCAAACGGTATCTGTGCCCAAACGACCTAAGAATAGCAAGGCGAGTGTACTACTTTGTATGATTAACGTTCGGTTTCGGTCACATGGTTGGCCATATTGTCCCAGTCGGAGGAGTTTGTCGCCACGCTATGTCAGTAGCGCCAATCCCTCCATTTTGCCCCGGTGTTATGTGTTTTGCACAAAATTGGGGCGAAGTCTACGAGGCGCATCGAGAGGCGGCAATTGGGGAGCCAGAATCACCTCACGGAGCTCAAGTTGAACAGATCCCGCAGGATAAGGAAAAAAAAATATGACGATGAGTGTTATAATTTTATCACCACTCGTGGAGAAGGATTTTTTAGTTCGCCAAAAAATCACTTCTTTGTTGAAGTGAGTTCTGCCTCACGACTAGTCTTCCTGCATAATGCAACACCGTAATGAACAGTTCGGATGCATGACTGTGTTAAACACTAACCTTAATTCGTCAATGTGCATAGTCAAATGGAAAATTCTATGTAAAGTTTTTTGCGAAAAGTTTACAAGATTACAAACTCTACAATGATGCGCATCCAAAGGCATGAGACTGCACCATGTTTGCCTAGGGAGTTTTCACAAGTATGCTTGACAAAAAAAATATACTTTTCTTTTTTATGCTTTGATAGAAAATCATTTTAATGGGTCTGACATTCGAGATGCACCTGTGAAATACTGCCATACCTTAAGGAATGAGTTTAACACCACACTTCCAAGGGCAATGCACAGCACCCTTCTCCCATGCAATATGTTATTAACTGTGCTGATTTTAAACTAAAAGCTGGCGATGATATTCTTTACCAACTTAAAAGTCTTGCCTTCCCGAAGCTTAGGTCGCAAGACAGGGGTGATAGCCAGCCTCCTGCATGGCATCACAAAAGGGCAGTTGCGGCCCCATACTGTCCCTTCTCATTTGCTCAAACCATGTGCATACAGAAACACTGAATAATGAGTGTTCCAGCAGAGGGGAGATCCCCTTAGTGTATTAGAATCGAATTGTGTCCAGCTTTTAACATATTATGAAAAGTCACATCTTTAGATCGGTTTTGAGATTCTACGATGACCAATTGCGTAAAATTTCTCCCGAAATGCATTGTTAATAAGAGAAGCAGGAGAAAACATTTGCGATTTCAGAACACAAATGTACTTTTTAATACGCCATTTGTTTGCGTACCGGTTTCGATTTGGATTTCGGTCACACAGATGACCACATTGTTCTAGACGGGTGGACTGGCTCTGAGCCATACCGGCGGCCCTGCCTTCTTTCGTTTGATGAATAACTCCATTCTGCTCTAGCGACATGCATAATTTTGCCTTCAAGGAAGTCTCGGGGCCATGCATCTCTAGAGCTTACTGTACTAGAGCATTAATCACCTGACAAAGGTTATCCAGTAAATTGTTTTTGCAAATATTAGGAAAACAGGTTAGACCACGAGGATTCTTAGTAGCCTATTCAGCCCACTAAGTCCATGGAAAAAAACTACCTTTACAGTGATTTAGCCAGTCTATTCAGTTGTTCATCTTAAACTTCCATTAGGGGTTGATAGATAGGGAACAGTATTAAGCACTAGCAGAGCTATATGTTCACCTATCTCAGAGAATTCTCATCTATACCCCACGTTGATAATCATTAGATTTTATTTCATAATTTAAAATTGCGACACAAATCAAATGAAATTTTTTCAGCGATGTACCTTTTTAGGCGTAAATACTCACTAGAAACAGTAAAGCTTACATTTTAGCATCACATACTGCACTCTAGCTATGTGATATTTTTACTTGAACAAACATTTATTAATCATGGTGACAACATGTTTATTGTTTCAATGTGCTAATTCTATATGTGCAATCGTTGAGCTCCCCCCTCCGAAGGATTTATCGTAGTTGTCACATTCTGATTTTATTACTCGAATATTCGGCATCAAAAAAATTTTGCGTGGCAAGATCACGTTCTGTCTTTTTAAAATTCATCCAGAAAAATAAGGTTTCTGATATAATCCATCAACTCTATTTTTTAGACTATTATTTGTATGTTTATACATTAAAAATTATTCTTCTACCCCAGTCCCATTATGGAGGAACAGTCCTGCAGCTCATTGGATTCGGCTGCCAAAAATTTTTTTAAGAACACTTCTTTCTATGAGTTCGCAATGGAAACCGGTTCGGAACCGGCTCCATTTGATCTTTTTAGACACGTTGAGAAAAGTGAGAATTTGAACTTTGTTCCCCATCAGATTGTGGAGGTCGACCTCGCAGTTTTGTCGAAAAATTCGGCTAAGAATATTCCAAGGGGCATTTACTTTTGGCCTTGTGAAATAATAAGTTCTACTGGAGTTACAATTAAACTCAGGTGGTGTTGTCCATCAGAAAAAAGTCACCCAGACTCTACTGCAGAAGCTGGAAGTTGTCGCGAAAATCACGCGTTTTGGATGCTGTTTAGCAGTTTATTCTGGGAATTAGTACACCCCATTGGGTGGGCCAATTCGCATGGAGGATCATGGATCCATCCCTCCCAAATATCTGTTGTCGAGGCGCCTCGTCCCTCGCCAAGCAAAAAATCGAGACTTTGCTATCCCACTGACAACCCTGAATTCATGCAGAAGATTACGTCGTTCTCTGTTCCAAAAATCATTTTTGATAAAAGAGCGGTATTTTTGCGCGACATTGTGGGTGTCGGCGACTATCTCGAATGTAAGACGCTCTCTGATCCCTCGTCGGTATGGCCTGTCCAAATCCTAAAAAAATACAGCGGACGTCTTGTTGTTGCATGGCTCGGAGTCGATGTGCAATTCGTAGCCTCTTGCAAAGCTTATGTTTGCAGTAACGTTATGAATAGCAAGTGCGTGGATAATCCAGTGTTTTCTATTTTCATGTGGGATCCTCGAATTCGTCTGCTAGGATGGAGTTTATCGCACTCTTTGGTATACAAGCCGCCTCATGGACTCATGATTCCCCCTATGGAAATTACTCCAGACTTTATAAATTCTCTCTCTCCTATTAACGACATTACGCCCTGGAAGGGTCTCTTTTTGTTCGCTCCTGAACCTCCAAAACATACCTTTGCCGTGGGTTCAAAACTCGAAGCGTTTGATAATCTAAGGCCTGAAGGTGCACGACCAGCCACTGTTACAAAGATTCTTTCCGATCGTTACTTTTTTGTACGGTTTGATGCTCTTCCCGCAGATGGTTCGGCAATGTTTACTGAACCGAGAGAGTTCATAGGACATGTGGGCATGCCTCAGATAATGCCTCCGAAAATGTGTGATTATTATGGACTTCGGCTGCTTCCTCCTGAAAATTGGCCTTCTGATAAACCATTTTGTTGGCATGTTTATGCCCGCATGTTGTTCAATTTGTCTGCCGCTTCGTCGAGCCTGCCTTCTTATTTGAAATTAACAAACGACTCCTATCAGTCGCTTATGAAACACCTGTCTGTTTCAGTCGATCGGTTCTTCACTACAGCTTCCCCGAGGTCGAAAAATCCTCAAGAATTTCAGATTGATACGTACTCACCTTTGCAAAACGTAGGTGCCTTTGGCACGGCTCGTTCCCGACGCTTGAAGACAGACGCAACTGATAATTCGGGTCTGTGGGCATCAAGGGACTTTTGTCCTGGTATGAAACTTGAAATGGCTCTTCCCTCATTCATGTGGGAGAGCACCCACTTGACACCAAGTGGCGATCTCGAATTTCACGAAAGTCCCATTTGTACAGTTACTGTGATACGTTGCCAGGCTGGTTTACTATGGCTCCTACCTGATCTCCCTGAGAACTGGAGTCGTCGTTTCTGCCCAGATCATCCCATTAATAAGCCTGTTGTGATAGAATCCTCCTCTACATCTCTCTACCCTTTGGGTTGGAGCCGAGCTAATGGTCATCCCTTTGTTCCCCCCGCCTCCTACCTACAATCTACTCCATCGCATTTAGAAGACCCCCCAATTTGGCAAAACCCCACTGGATTAAAACAATCTTTCCTGCAGATTGTGGGAGCTAGCGAGATTAAGTCTTTTTATGCTAGAGCAGAGGTCTGTCCTCCCATATATCTAAACGCCTCGTGCTATGTCGGACCACACATACTTAAGGTGAGTCCCCTTTTGACTTCTCACTTCCTTCCTCGTCTACTTATTTCGTATTAGTAGACTCATTGCCGTGTCGAATCACTCGCAAAGCAGTCCACTGCCGTATTATTTGTGCTTTATAATTGCCCTGTTCAGTTTTAATAATGCATTTAACACGTCTTATTCCTTATTTTTATGCATGACGGTGTATTTCCTATTATAAATGCATTAATTGGTCTTCTGGTTTCAATGTACGCCGTTTCTGTCTTAGTCGAAATTTGACTCGCTGCCGCGAATGTTTGGTCCAGGACCTGTAGAACGCACCTTAGTTGCAATGCTTTCTCGTCTGGCTAGTGCCATTGACAAGCCAGTTCGAGTATTGCGCGGTCTGGAGGCTGATTGGGTGACGAAGCTCTCCAATAATTTGTGCAGCATCAATTGGAAACGACGCAAGGAGGCCATGAGGTCGGAGGGCCTGAGGCGTTGGCATTCAGGCATGGTGCTCACTGCCCTTCGTGTTCGATGTCCTCGCAAGGGCACCTACCTCTCTTTGCCCTTCGAAGTTTGTAAACGGGCACGCGCTGTCGACGAGTTTTGTCGACAGGTAGCTCTTCACTCTACACTAGGAACGCTTTATTCGATAACCATCATGTACGGTTGTTTTCCCCCTCCGCCTAGATATGTATTGGGCTTGAGGCCTGTCCTTTTCTACTGAGTACGCGTCGGCTAGATGTATTAGGGGACTGTCCTCTCAGATGCAATGATCTCATCAAATCTCATCGTGTGGCTAGCGAAAATTGTCCCCCAATGGTTCTCATAACTGATGACACGATTGTTTCTACGGCCTGCCTTCTCAACACAGAAATGCGTATTTCGAGGGGCAATAATCGTCGTCCACTGGTCGTTTCCTCGCGGCTTCTCACATCACGATCACTCTTGCCTTCACTGCTGTACAACTGGAATCCAATTACTTCAGACCAGGACAGCGATACCTCAGGAGAAGGAGGCGCAAGACCATTGAAACGACCCAGGAGTCGAAGGATGCCCCCACGAACCGCAGATCGCGCGGTTGATACAAGGATGAACCGAAATAACCAATTTTATTTGCTTTTGAATGGGGAAGCCTCCCTTTTACAAGTAAATTCCTCTGTTACGTTCAGAGCTATTAGCTCTACTTTTATTAGTATGTCGTATTCTTCTCTCTTTATGCAGAGTGTGGAGGTACCAACGTTAACCAGCAATCCCATTAGATGGAGTCCCTTGGATTTGGCGGCTTATTTGACAACGACTGATTGCAATGATCTCTCCTCGTGGCTGGCATCACAGGCTGTGGATGGTCAGTCCTTCATGCTCCTCCCACCTGCCCACGAGCTGCACACAGAAATGGGTCTACCCTGGGAGCTGTCAGTTAAAATAGCTCAACACGCTGACCGTCTTCGGCTGGCTTATATGAAGCAGTATGACAAAAATCCATCATAACAGTCAGCCCCATTCTACCGTACTCTTTCCCTTTTGTATAGACTGCATTTTCTCTCTATCTCTCGTTCAGTGTACAGAGATTGTATGTGGTAGAAGTAGTATGATTGTGCCTACTGGCAACGCTACCTCCTTCCTCCCCTTTCATATAAGCTAGGAATAAATGTATTCTTCTCCTTTCTCCCTACTCTTCCCCTTTCATTACTGATATGACTTTGCTATTTATCGAACCTCCCTCTCGAAAATAAATTTTTCATTTCCATTTTTTCATTTTTCTGTCGTTCTTTTAACAGACTGAAGGACGATTGGGGACGCTGAAGGAGACCTGACTCCTGGGGCACGCACCTCAGCTTAGTTATTGAACATCGAAACCGTGAAGCCCTCATTTCCACGCAAATTTGAGGTCTCCTAGGCCAGATGAGGCGCCTGTAGCGTGGCCTTAGCCTGCTGTAGGATGCCCCACGTGGGTTCGGTGTCAGCCGGGCGACTCGGGTTGAATGCACCAAAAATCGATACAACAGGTCCGCATTCTCACGAAGGACAGAGTTGGTAGCTAAAAAGGTGGGAGCTAATGTATCGAGAATCCTATCAATCGGGACTGCTGTCCATCTTCTACAGTGTTGGACAGAAACCCCTTCTCAATTGGAAGGCATGCTGTCAGTCTGGAAGTATCAAGAGACTGACCGACTCAGCCATTCGCTCCATCGTTCTTGATATCCGTGGAAATAATGTCAGCACCACGTACATTGAATGTCCTGCCTGTGAGAATGAGACTTTGGGCATTAGAATGCCCATCTTTGTGGTCCTCTTTAAAAATATGAATCGCTTCTTCTCCTTCCAGATTGAAACTCTTGACTACAGTGGCTTTCCAAGGCGATTTCGAGCTAGCAACTCGACGAAGAACACGCTCATTCGCCAGTTCTGTACCAACATGCCGCTGTTCCTGCATCCGGGCTGGAACACTGTAGTGTTTGATTTGAACCGTCTGATGGAATACTGCTATAAGCAGCGTCTGCGCGAAGTCACGCGAGTTAGAATCAACGCAAATTGTCGGCTACGACGGGTCTACTTTTGCGATCGTGCTTACGGGGAGGAAGAGACGCCGAAGGACTACAAACTGCAGGTTTTGCATGGATAATGGGGAGCGACAAAACCGCTCGTCCCGTGTTTAATTCTGAATGCCTGCTTTCCAAAGAAATGCCTCCTCATTGTGTACTCACCCTTGAATTGAATCCCATGGTTTCTACAAATCAACCACTAGATACTTCAGAGCTCTTTTAACAGCTCCTAGGAGTTATGCCACGCACATGATCTGGAAATGCCCAACAAGACAACAAGCAGCTGTCTACTTCAAGATCTAAAGTTTTTAGTTGTCATAGCTCATGTCTATTCCTATGATCAACAAAAAGCCAACGAATAAGAAGTACAATGGTTGCCATCGGTTTGTGAAAAAGCTCATTTCCTCTTCTACTCATGGGTGCAAAAATGTTGGGAATAGCGCCTCGTGTTCATTTTACTCAAAAATGACTCGAACTGAAGCATGAAGGCCCCTGAGTACGCATGAAAATTGCATAAGTCCTAATTAGGAGTCCTATCCAGCAATGCGTGCGTTTAAAAGAGGTCCAGTGGGTACGATTACAGGCTCCGAATTTATCAAATTATCCTTGGTGGGGATTTTTACTCTCGGGGATTTATTGGAATTTCACACAACTGCTTACAAATTGGGGGAATTAGGCATGAGACCTCGCGAAATGCTCCCATTAAATTAGCGAGCGTTTTTGGTTTTATTGCGCATTTAAAGGCATTCGTGGATATTATCAAAGGTGGTTAGAGCCATCTTCTCAACCTCTGTTGGAGCAAGTAAGCACATAGCTTCATCATCGAACGAGAATTTAAAATGCTAATTTTTTGCCAAAGCGGTGGAAGATTGGCAATGATAGTGAGTCTTTGAGGCACTTTCAAGGCACTGCTAATTTCCCACGATTATGACTGACATGGTTCATCCATTGAAAGCAATTAGTGCAAAGTAGAATGCAGAGATTTTTTAGCTAACTACTTGCTATTGAAAGTAGCTAGTTTATCTACAGTAACGATGACACTAACTGGAGTCTTTGATGGCCATCAAGTTGGGGCCTGAACGAAGCGAGTTCGTCGGGTTTCCTCTTAAATAAATGAAAGAAAATATGAAAAGCAAAGTCCCCACCCAAATGGAACTTAAAATCCCGCGTGATAAGTAAATTAAACCCTCTCTGACCACTCTAGTCAAAGGGGGATCCTCTGGAAGCAAGCGCCTCAAGACTTGTAACTCTTCGGGCTGGGAAGGTGCTATTTTTGCCCGGTCTCTTATTCTGGTGAAGTTTAATGCTGGGGAGTGTTGATACAATATGTGCTGCCCTTCTGGTGGAATAAATCGCCAAGCAACGAGATGAGGTGCAATTCTCCGCTTTGATTCGAAAAAGTCCTCCACATTTGTTACATTGGACTTGAAATTGCATACTCAACCTCTGTAGAACAAATGTGAAAACGAAGAAAGCTTTTCAATTTCTACTCAAGCGCAAGGCAAACAATGCGGTAGAGGGGCATGGAATGCTGTCCAGCCCCTAAGTTGGATGAGTGGAAAACCTTCTTCAGTGCTATGGAAGAGGGAAAGCGGCAGGCACAGTCCGGAATTTGGTCAGTTTTTTTGTTTCTTTCTCCACAGTCCCTATACATTGCTGGTCATTCATGTCACCAGATGGAAAGACAGAAAACAACCAGCAAGTGACGACTTCAACCTTAAAAGGGCAAAAGACCGGATGACCTTACCTTAAGTTAAGGTGAAGAATAAAGCGGAAAAGTGCATCTAATGTTTGGATTTTGCCAAGCTATAATCGAGGTTTTTTTTACTAGACCGCCACGAGCGTTAACGCTGGCAGAAGGGATGGATTTCTCCGTAAATCTCAATTTGTACAATGACAAGCCGTTACAGATTTAAAGCTGGTGTCAAGAAGGCAAGTCGAAAAAAAATTCCCAAATTCTAGCTCAGCAACTACTTCTCAGGTGAAAGGTGCGGCAAAAAAAAGAAGTCTGCTCCATTGTGAGTTCCTGCTTCGAGTAGGTGGTGATTGGAGCCTGCCGAGTGCAAAAAGAAATTAAGGAATCAGACTCTCGGGTTTTGATGGTGTTGATAGTTGCCTTGAAGCAATAGCAAGTTTGGGCAATAATTATCACAGGTAGCTCCAAAAACTTACCTGAAGATGAAAAATAGCGCGTCACTTGGGATGAGTGTGTAGTGCTGACATGCGGAAGAGACCAAGGCTGCTACCGCGTCTCGGGGTGGGTCCACCCGACGAAGGCAGAAGGCAGGAGACCCTAACCAATCTCTTGCTGAAAACCAAGAATTAAACAGATAAGGCATTTTACAGGACCTCTCTCTTCTTTTAAGAGTTGTTCACGTGACTTCCCTTAGTCGAACTTCCGCGTCAGCCATCAGGGAGTAGTTGATGATGTAAGAAAAACACTCACCGCGTCAGCTGGTGAGTCTGCATGCAACGGAGAGGATGCTCGGCCGCAACGAAAGGAGGCACAATAGCAGGAACCTCAGATAGCCTGCTTCCGAACCCGAGTCTTAAACAAAAAACAAATTTACTGGAGGCCTGTTTCTCTTTGTGAAACAGAAGAGCAGAAATCGCGTTTCTCGAGCCTATCCAACTTGAGGTATGCAGGAAATGGCTCGACTTCAATGAACAGTGAAAATCCATCCACATGACCGCAGTACACCTGCATGAAACGCAGAAACGACCTGTCCTCTAATTCAAAGTTTAACAATTGGGGAGCAGATCAATTTCATGAGCTCCAATTGGATATTGTCGTGGCGCCTGTGAGAAAGTGATCGTTCTCAGGTCATAAAAACGACACGGACCCTCAGTCGATCGCCAGTCCTTCAGAGAACGCACAGAAGAAAAAGAGATGCGAGGTAATTTGTTGAGTGAACCGTTGCTTATTTTATCAAAGTTGCCGTTTTCGTGAAAAAAAAACACCGGAACGCATCATAAGGCAACTCGGCCACCCAATTTGTGAAGGAAAAGCGGCGACATACTAGATCGGCGCAGCGGAAAGTTCAGCCAAAATTCCTGTGGGGAAGTTAAATTTTCATAAGTCCTATTTTTCGGTGTGAGAGGAAGGGAAGAAGGGACACGACAGAATATTGAATGTTGAATCCAGTTACCTCCGAGCAGAACGAGCTGTAAAGGAGGCAAGAAACGAACATCCCTGCTATCTCGACTTCAGCAGAAAGTTTAAAGTTGAACAGCAGCGATTCCCTTAAGCCTATTAGTCTTTCTTTGGCGAGACGGGTAGAAAGAGGGAGAAGTGGATACAAAATCAGTTGCAAAATAAAATAAACTTTAATCCGAATCTTACCCCTCTACTCTCCTCCCACTTCACAAAGTTACAAAGAAGCAAATCCCTTCTTATCGAATCACAAACCCGACAGAAAAAAACCATGCCTCCAAAAATTATAAACAAACCATAACGCGAAGATAACCATCATTCTCCAAAATAATAAGCAAAAAAGTTCGCAGTATAAAAGCGACTTTTATTAACGAATCACTGCGTTAAAAAATGGTTGACTAGAGTTCACCGGGAATGCGCCGGCGCCGGAGTTTGCGTATTTGAATGTCGAGAATGTCGTGGGCAGAGCCCCAACCTGGCGCGCCATCGGCGGGGCAGTTGGGCGCTGGGTGCCAGGAAGAGCGGATATTATAGGGATGGTAAATTACCGGTGGAGCGCCCTCACGCAATCGCAGCATCAGTCGTGCATAATGGTAGTTCGATGCCGACACTGTAGTTCGGAGACCCTTGTGGATCCGTGGGACGCTCTCGCCTCGCAATACCAGTGCTTGTTCTACAGCGCAAATTAGAGCAACAGTCATTTTGAGCCAAATAAACTAAAAATGCGGTAGTCTCATGAGGAAATAACGAGTCATTCCAAACGAAATGGATTACGAAATAGTTTGAGATAGACCGCTGTCGTGAAGATGGTAGCAACAAAGAAGATCATACTCAAGGCTAGTAATGCAAACAAACCCAAATTAGAAACTAGAAGTTCGAGTGAATAAGATATTCTCACAAGGCAACCACAAGGCCTGTCATAAATAGTATGAAGACTTACCAACCCATAAGTTTGTGCAAAATTCGACGTCATGTTCTGTAACTGCCCTTTCAATGGCAGCTTCAAGAGCCTAATATAAAAAGTGATGCAATATTGAAACATACCTTTTCAAGTATTCGAGCTCCTTTTTCTGGCCGGAAGCCCAACTGCTGGAAAGCCTCGTCCACAGACAAGCCCCGGATCTGCAGAGAAAAACAAAGAAAAATCGGTATGAAGTTAGAAATAATGTGCTTATTTGGTTAGAAAATTACCATGAAGGCCAACAACCAAAGCTTTTTCTGACTATATAGGATGTTCTCCTTTGTATAGGTGACTTCAGCAGGCCGAGGTTCAACGGATCCTTTACCATCAGTGGCAATGTTGGTATTTTCTCGTGGAGGGTAAACGATTTCATTGTAAAGTTCCCACAGTTTTGTCTTTTTCCCAGTGAGACGAGATGTCATTGATTTGCCAGATTCAAGACATTTGCCGGTGGAAAACAAACAATGGTGCTGAAACTTGAAGACGTATGAAATTGGAATACTCCTCATAAGGGAAAGATTAGAAATGAAGGGTAGGAGATATCCGACTTTCGCAAGGGCCAGAGCATTCATTCTGGAAAATGAATTTAAACAAACATGCAATGCATATGAAGCTCCCATCAATTACTGATTTAGACGCCTTCACAATACTACTCATAACCTTGTCTACACAAGCCAATTGTAAATTACACGCAAGGGGCCTATCGAGTGTTAAGCTAATGGAGTCGGAGAGCATTGAATGGAAAGCTTCGACTAGGGTTTGAAAACAATGGGTGCGACAACAAAATAATCTACTCTCATGCTTAGTAAATCTACAGTGGGCCGAATGGTGGCTCAGTAACAAGTGCCTAAAGCATTGAGACCTAATAGCGCCCGTGAAATACCACAGCAATGATCCAGCGCAGTACACCGAACTTGAGCGGACCGGGAGGATAATAGCGAATTCGAAGTACTAAATAAACTGTCAATTAGATTTAATGACTTAAAGTTAAATACAAAGACGAGCTATTTTTTCATGATTGCAAGTGTTTAAGCTTGGCAAATGAGGCAGTATAGGTCTAACTGTGCTTCGATTGATAACGGTGAATGTTCCATGCCTCTAAGTCTCAACAAAGTTAAATATCGTCTAAATGTCATTTTACTCGTATTGTCTGATCTGTTATGCTTTTCCGCTCATCCGCCAGATGTTGGGACGGTGCCAGAATAGAAGCTAATCTATACTCGACTAGTTTTCTCTGCCATTCCTGCTAAATTTTGGGGTTGATTTCCACCTGCTATTCCACTAGCGAGCACCATCAGTCATCAAAGCCTCAGTAGTATGTGAAATCACCTGAATTGAAATCCTGACTAAGCTTTTGTAGTGCTAATTGAGCCGGTGTCGCTGAGACAACTAAACTAGGCCAGTTATACCCCAGTCGCGAGTGGAATGTTTGCATCGAACTGCCTGTTGCTTTGATTACTCTATTGGGGACCAAATATAGCCATACTCTCCCACGAATCAGTTGATTTAATGCCGCACCCGAAATACTGCCACCTCATAGTGCAAACCTGCCCTGGGGAAATTATGAAGGGCCTAATTGATTTTATTGCAAATTACGCAAGAGTTAGTGAACTACCAGCAGGAATGGCGTGGTTAGGATGCGACAGAATCGAAGTGGGAGTTGAGTGAGCAAGGTGGAGACCCAGAATCTAGAAGTAGCGTATTGTCTCAATGTCCGATGTAAATTGCGGTAAGAGGCATGATTACATTTAATGTGGTGCAACCCAAGGCAGCTCCGACTCACAAATCCAATTGTTTTGCAATAGTTTCCCTCAATAATCCTGCTTTCCTCTAAAGTATGTGCAGGTTTCCCAAGGGCATCTATCTCAGTGGTAGTAGGACTCTGTTCAGGATCTACGTCAAATGAGCAGAATTCCCCCCTACTACTATCGGACGGCTTACGGCAAAAGTAATCACCACAAGTGCTTTAGAAGGGAGTGAAAGCAAATGTACCACGATGAATCCACAAAAACCCATTTGTTTTCCAGCATTAGCATATCGCATAATTAGTATGATGGCGCAAAAAGGCGAAAAGTTGTGTGATCCTTTTTTCCGCAGTAACAAAATATATGAAGTGCTTTCTATACACTGCTTTTACAGATCCAGTAAATGCGGGTTTTCGTTCCAGAAGTCGTCCTTTATGATGTCGCAATTCCGCTCCTCCACTGCTACCTTCTTCGGCTGAAAGGAGGGTGGGAGGGGGAGGTGAAAATTGTGGTGAGACAAAAACTGCTCATTCAAGAACGGAATATTTATTGCCACTGAATAAGGCTTGACCGCCTTGGCCTACCTCAAAGGTACAGGCTCACGTTTATGCAAATGAACGAAACTGCTTCCTTCGTGCTTTCAACGTGGAGACAAAACGGGCAAAAGTTAGAGCGGGGCTCACCTCTTTTCTAAAAATGACTGTTCCCTTTCGAAACAGCTGCGGTTCGTTGTTGTAGTTGATACCAAATTCGGAGAAGAGGATTTCATTCTTATCCGAAGATAATGTCCCCTGCAAAGAAAAGGCAAGACACTATGAATCCCCTCGAGTCCCGCTGCAGCATTGAGACACAAACAATAGACAACCTCCATCGTCGTTAAAAACAAGTTGGGACATCTGATTCGGTGCACATAAAAAAGAATGCTGCTGTGATGGTACTACGGGTAGTGAAAATGCCGTGGGCCAGTTAAGGCACTGTAGAAGGAGGGTATAAAATTCGAACACGAGGCGGTTTAGGGAGGACTTCAGGCACAGCAGTTGGGCACTTCATTATGCAACCGTTTCAAAGGCAGTCACAGGCCTGTGAGCCGGTGTCACTTCTAGTCCACGGCATAGCAGTCGTACCCATACCTGTTGTGTAACAAAATCACAAAGGGGGGAACCTTCCCGTAGGAACGGTACACAGAACAGGCCGGGCCACAATGGGTACTGAGGCAGGGGTGAAGCGGGCTGACCTATACGAGTTAACCGTATGGGGGGATTATTTGGAGTTCAAGTAAACACAAGGATAGACCTTGTATAAATATAAATATATTCTACACTACATCGACTCAAAAGCACCGAATTGTGAGGAATCTTCCCATTCAAGGCCCTAATTTTAGCAAACGTCGGTAAAAGCACAGAGGTTGTTGAAGTTTTCGCACTCCAAGCTCATGATTGGCAACCTGCAAACAGAGGGTGGAAAGACAATAACACCGCGAAAACTCACACGTAGTCTCTCCTCCGCCGCTGATGTTGTCAGGCCTCCGCGCTGAACGAGGTTCCAGAAACATGTATTGTACAAATTATTGATGTGACCTTTTGAAAGAAAAGAACACATACTTATGCTCAAGGTCGCAATTTCCACCCAGCTATAAAAAAAGAACATTAATTACTACTTTCATTACTGGTTCCTACCATCTGGCGCCTATAGGGGCTTGTGGATAGTAAGGAGTGGTGGTTGGGTAGAGCAAGAGGTAGTATATTGGAATGTCACTCTGATGACTAGGTCGCATGTCAACACAACGCATAAAGCAGCCTTCCTATGGCGTCTCCTATCACCCTTGAAGCTGTCATAGCTATAAAACTTGGTGACACTACAATGGAGCTGCATAGTCTGAAAAACGCAGCAGGTAAGACTGTTGAAAGCTGGGTTCCCATGATCTGGTCGTCATCGGCAAGTGAGGCTGCTAAAGTACTGAGTAGGGTGACAGCAGGATCCAACACTATTATTACACATCACATGTGACAGCTAAACCATAAATAATTTGGGAGATATGGTTGCTACAGCCAGGTAAAACCTAGTGACAGAAAAGAATGGGGCGTATCTACAAAGTGTGGTGGAGAGGAGTGATAGCGGTAGGGAAGGACACAGCTCTCATGGCAAAGAGTTGAGACGAAACGGAAGGAAAGGCAAGTGCCCACTCATCAAAGTCATAAAATAGTACGCTAGCGCTAAATTCATTTGGCGGACGGTAGCAACGAACGATGGACAATAAGGCGCGACAGAGTGAGATTAGCACCAATCAGCATAGCACAATTGGAGCAGCAATTTCCCATGGCTCAGAATTCTGCGTACTGTTGACCTCCAGGGCATAGCAATGGTGTGAGGGCATTAAGAACGTGGTAAAGTGGCGTGAGGTTATACAAGGGTGTTTGAAAGTGTGCCACGCATGCAGCGGTGGTTTTGGTGACGGTGGCTCAAGTCTGCAGCAAAATGTGTCTGTTTTTTTCAGAAAACCCCTTGAAAAAGACAACTAAGGACGCACAAATTCACAAGCAGCAGGGTGAACTGAGCATGGGATCCGGGACGTAGAATATGTGGTGGGCTACAGACTCGACGGGAACCCTCAAATTAAAACGCTACCAACGCTGGTATGTCAAAGAGGGAGCGGAAGAGAGCGGTCACTTACAGTCAACCTGACGCCAGGCTAGGTAGTCGCGTAGGTTTTTGTCGGTGGGATAGAGAACAACGCGACCGTCAAAGGCTGGTGGGTAGAGCAACGGTGTATCTACCATGTACTTGGGCCACTCAAAAACGTAGGACGAGGCGAATAGCGAGGCCACCGTTGTCATCAGTTTGCTACACATCAATCAACCAAAAGTTTCAATTAGAGTTGTCAAGGCAAGAGGATAACAGCTGAGAGGCATGCGACTATGAGTGTTGCAACCGCAAGTGGTTAGTGGGTCCATGTCTCCGCCTACATTGGGTTTGAACTGAGTCTTAAACTAGCAGGAGGACTTAATTGCTTAACTCTAATAGACCTTCAAGGTGCCTCCTCGGTATTTCTGCCAAATGGCCCGGTCTCCGATCCATGTCAGATGGCCTCTCAACACCTCTGTATCTTCCTTCGCCTTCAGAGAGGCCTCGGGGCGCTGGACAACTTTGTTTCGTTTGTTGATCAAGCGCAGAGCTGAAGTAGGCCTGCACAATGCCCATACATGGATTAAGCATTGTAAACACATGAAGTTGAGACATGAAAGATGAAAATAAATAGTGGTGCGTATAGCTAAAAAGACCTAGACATGAATCAATGCAGTGACTAAGCCTTTTCCTCGTATTTAATGCCAAGATTCTTTTCACTCCCTTCATTTATTCTAAACACACCCTTGGAATTCTGCAAGCGGTAAAGTAGCCGAAATTCGAGGTTCTTTTAGGTAAGTATTGCAGCGATTTTCAAATTTTGCCTAAAAGGCAACATACAAACACACACATCAAAATTGGAGTGCAAAAAGCTGCGTAGCCAGAGGTCAAACAGCTCGATGTGGTGAGTAAACGATGTAGACTTTGTGGTGTTCTGCCAGATGCATGCACAGGACATGCAACGAGGCATTTAAATGACCTATTCGAGGGATTGCTGCAATATCAGTGGTGTGAAAACCTCAGGGTCCTGACAGTGTCGCTTTGTATGATTCACGGCTAGGACAAAAAAAATTAGTCCTTTTGGTACCCACGCTTCCTCGGTGAAATCATTGAAGGCTAATTTTGGGAGTTTTTCAAGACGACACTGCCAAGTTTTCTCTATCTTGTGCTTAAATTCAAACAACTCAGTGAGCGCACAACTTAAAAAAGGTTACGACGTCCTAGACTAGAGGCCATACACCAGAGTCAACCATTTCTCGGAACGTGATGGAGGTGCTTGCAACCGGCTAGCCATGAGGTCGAATCATTCACACTTTGGGAATTTTTAACGTTCTGCAGAGTGAGAATACTGTAGGACAACCTTGCTGTACATGGACTGAGAATTCTGCCTAACCACGACTCGGCATTAAACTATGGTGTAATCGAGAAACGATCAAACCTGACGGAGGAGGAGAGATAGGCTAGTCGACCTCGTGTGGCATTCCTTGGTACTTGAGGGCCCATAAAACCACACCTCACGCGTTCAAATAGACGGAGCATTCCCTATGATTCGGAAATCGCGTGACTTGCTTAGGAAAAAAGGTCAAAAGACTTCTACTTCGAATAGGAGCCAATACACCTGCAAGTGAAGCAGAGAAGTTGATTTGAGAACCTGCTCACCACACGAAGACCCGAATTTATATGCTACAGAAAGGCTCCTTTCACACTGCTCGCGTGACCCCAGCCACCTCTTTGGCGCTCGTATTAGGCATCTAAGGAAGTCTTAACTAGCTCACTTCCCCAAGTGCCTGAAAAATAAGGAAGGAAAGGGCCTTTTATACGTTCGCTGCCAGGTTCTCCCGAGGCGGATGAAATAAGGTGGGCTGTTTAAACACGAAACCACGTTCTATGTTCACTGCTCTAAATCGGTCCGTTTGTGGCAGGCTTTGATACACCCAGTTACTCACGTGCTGATGAAGAAAACTTGTCACATGCAAGAGACGCCAAAAATAGGCCAGAAAGTCGAGCAGACACACGCTTTTGAGGGCGGTAGCCAACGCAACCAGAAAAGAGTATAATGGGCGCAGAACAGCAACCAGGTACTCAGATGCTTTCCCATTTCACCCAAATTCGTGAATAATTTGCCTAAAGGTTGATGCAGCAACTATATGCTACACAACTGCTTTAGAAACTTTCCGTTTTGGCCTCACTCCGGGAACTTTAGGCCCCGCTTTAGCACTTCCGTTGAGCGTCGTGGCCTCCAGGCCATACCAATAGCTCTCCCAATCCTGTCACTTTTCATCTTCGGAGAAGACATTCTAGTTAAATTAAGGCGGAAATATCTGAAAATCTCATTGAAGTGTCTGTACAAATGAGAACGGCGCCTCTTAAAAGAAACCTGGATGCATATGTAGACCACTAATCATCCCTACTATAATGTCCTATTCGGATTAAAAAGACAACTTATGCATTAAATAATACCCTGCTGCTCTTTTACAAGAGACAGATCAATTGCCCAGCCTATTGCATGGCTCTTGATCTACTGAAACTTGGCAACACAAGAGCAAATAACACTTCTCCAACCCACATTACATGGATTAACGCTGTGTGACCTTGAAGATAAGTAAATGCTTCATTGCTACGGTTGTAAAGACCTCTTGAGCGCTGTCACTGGCTCCTCAAGCGCGCGGATGAGAGTCAGGCAGGAGAATTAAGTCGATAGACGCCCTCTCGGAGGCGAAAGCTTGCTTGCCACGTCGGCCCAAATTCTCTTCCAGGCAAGTGTAAACACAGTTGATCGAGAAAAAAAGGCATTACCTGCTGCAGTAAGGGCAGAACAAAAACCACTTACAAATGGCAAAAGGGAGTAAGACCAATTGTGCCAAACATTGGTTGCCAACTTGGAAACGATAACGTGGAACGATTAGAAGCCACACGCTTCAATAGTACAACAAAAGAAGATAGAGGCTAGAAGTGATCGCTCATTTGCGCATTTTGAGAGACACTATGAGCCGCCGAAATAGTGGAGTTTAATTATGAGGTCATTATTTTGCTTCATGGCTTCAAAGTTCACTAAGCATGGCACTTGGCTACCGCGTCTTTGATTCCAAGCCAAAGCCTGAACGATTTCAGTTGCTAGGACTGATAGTGGTTGGAACAAGCGTCAATCTCCCAGAGGAATCGTAGGGCTGCTTTGGAAGTCATCAAACAATAAGGCAAGACATTGTTGTAAGTAGTTGGTCAAAACTGCGCCAAAAAAACAGGCAGTGACCTTCAAAACGACTTATCAAGCAGCTTATTGCCTTCACATAATCAGTCAGAGGCCAGAGGACGCCAACGACGCTGAGACGGAGGTGGGCTATCTGGATATGAACGATCGAAAAAAGTTTGTGCTTGCAGCATTGCTTCTGCTGGCGGTGCGAGTACGTGGGAGAAGCATGTGACACAGTGAAACACGACCTAAAGGGACTGACAACTACCTGGGAGTGGAGCGATTCGGTCCCATCTTACAGAGAAAAGACATGAAGAAATAAAATTAAAAACGCACAGTACTCCTTTGACAAGCAAAGAAGCAATCAAATTTACTTGACTTATTCAATTAGAAGTGAGTTTGAGTGAAAAAAAGTGCCAAGACAACTAATGTGCACTCCGTAGGCTAAGTTGAATTACATCAAGAAGAAGTATGCCAGAACATACTTTCTTCCTTAAACCTGACTCAATTAGGTAGTTACTTATGAAGATGGAGAGGCCTATGTGGGAACTGCTACAACCCTATATGTTCTCAAAACCTCCTGTGACCTTTCGAAGGGAGTGCAACCAACCGATGGAGACGAGGGGGAGGAAACATGTGGATATTAAAAGAGGGCAAGGCAATCAATCTGAAAGACACCTGAGTGAAAATAGGGTAATATATTGGATGCGAGACATTGTTGAAAGGTAAAATGCCCATCAACATGCCTCAATGCCACCTAGTGCTGGCCATAGCCCTCGAGAGGCAAAGTCCAACGGTTATGGTCTTTCAGTCGAAAAGGATGCATATCAAAGCGCGCTGAGACTAGATTTACTATCTGAAAACGGATCAGTTGACTCCAAAAGTTGTACAGAAAGATGTGGGGTGATGGAAGAAATGACGGTGATACCTGAGGAGTGGAGATACACAACCAAGTCAACTTTTGACTAGAAATCGGCGCCCAAGACTTGGACTTGGCGGCGAGCTGCAATTCGAAGCCAGTCTTGTTAATACCGCCTCGAAAACCAAGAGCTTAACCCCCAAACGCCCAATCAGACCTTACCAAAGTCTACTAACTCACTTAGAAGACATTAATGCCCGTTTCCTGGTATGGAAAGACAGAAAAATACCTTGAAATAGACTTATAGAGATGACTTTTTTCCCCTCTTTTGTTAACAAAGGAAAGAATTGTGCCGATCGGCCACATCCACATTGCAGACGTACAGTTCCAAGTTGCGTTAGAAATCAAGCCGAAGATAGTACCGAACAATTGTCAGCAAGGGATTTGGGCGAAAAGGGAATCTGGAGTCGGAATGGTTTATTAATTCGGGGTACTGATGGAGGGAAAATTTTGACAGAACATTCTTATGAGGGTGACGCCAGTCTTGCATGTGACAAGTCGTTATAACCCCCATTCCTTCAGTGGAGAAGCGCCTCCGAAAGCCCTCATTCTCAACTCTTTATAGAGCCTTCCAGCCCTTTGTTTACCGAAAGCCTTTTGGCCGACTTGAGGTGCCAGGCACTTATTTGAGGAATATAAGACAATTCGTTAAAAGTACTCAGAAGTAGAAAGGCCTTGGTTAAACTTTGAAGGGTTTCTGCCTGTCAATCAGTGTTGTGAGAATGTACTTGCCATCAAGGACAAGGGATAGAATAGACACATCTGTGAATATTGGCGTAGTAAAAACGTAGCCTCATGCTACTTCAAGCAGTCACCAAAAGAGTAACGAAGGTTACCATAATCACTTATTAGGTCTATGATAAAAAAATTCATCAGTAAAAGAAACAAAGTCCTGAAAAAGTGGGGGGTAGTGAGGCTCTGCTAGAACCTCCAAGGCCTAGAACAAGTCACACGGGACGAAGCACATACTCCAAGGATCAGGGTAACTTTAGGGTTACGTGACGAATATAGTTGTTGGCTTGAAGATAAGAGTATCCATTACACAAATGGTTTGAGGAAACCAATTGAGTTCCCTAGTGACAAGCCAATGATAAAAATTTGACGTCAAATCAGACACATCACAATAGGTCAAATTGAATAATCTCAAGCAATTTTCCCAAAAGTCTCAAGACAGAACTCACCTCGGACGTCGATTAAATGAGTCGGTAGAGCGCCTAAAGACGAAGCTAAACTCGTCGGATTGACCGTAGGCGAGGACAATGTCACCATGTTGGCGCATGACGCGCCTCGCCGCAGCACAGGCCAATTTCAGTGCGCGCTCATCGTTGGGCTTCACGAAGGCGTGTTTGTCGGCAAACTTGTGGAAGGTCTGACCATCCAGTCGCACCACTATCCATGTGTTGGGCAGACACGGCACCTCGGCCTCGTAGTCACGCACGTAGGTGTACACCGAGTTGGCCATTTTGGTGCGGTTCAATGACTGGAAGTGAGGGAAGACTGTTCTTGTTACGCCGAAGTGACAAGCGCCGGTGGGAAAGAATATCTGCAATTGAAGAGGGAAGAAACCGCGACTGTTTAATACATGTTTGAAGTGTTCTCTTCTCTAAATAAGAATAATGCAGAATGGCTTCTAGTTTTTTAAGCTGGCCATAATCAACGTAGGTAATTACCAAAACGTGAGTTGCATGTGTTAATTCCTATTCAGGTGTGTGTAACTCCAAAACTTCACATTAGAATCCAATAATCAAAGCAAACTTTTCATAAATTGTTGATGATTTCAAATGTGCCCACCTAGTCGCACCAACCAGCGCTGATGGCCAGAGTTGGTGATCGACAGCAATGGCAAGGGCGCGAAGACGGTGAAAATACTGTGACAGGACAGTAAAAATAAAGTTTGTATGCGTCTCTCCCCGTTCCGAGTCAGTCACAAGAAAACAAAACAGCCAATGGAGATTCAATAGTAGCCCGAAAATGTTACTGCAGCGACCACTTTATGCAAGCTGAGATAGGGGTCCACAAACACATACAAGTGATCTAAAGCAACTACCAATACAATTCCTAAGCAGATCGTGACCTAAGGGACGCCAAACGTCTTGTCTCCAAGCGTAACCGACCATTGCGTATTTGTTAAAAGAACTCCCTCAAAGACAAGATTAAGAAACTTCGATAAGTGAGGATGGACCAGTGAAAAAGCACCAGCTCTAGTAAAAAGCGAGGAGCTATTCCAAGCATATTAAGGGCAACGACACAAATTATTATTGGGATAACTTTATTTGGTAATAATGACAAGAATTTAGTTGCACTTACAAGTGAAACCCATATACTAAAGTCACAAAGGACAAAGGTTGACAAGTGGGACACGCAAAATATGAGCATAACGTGAGAGGGGAATAAAGGAATGTTAAATATCAGGCGAAAGCCGCAGGAGCTCTCTGATCGATAGGTTCTTTTGGTGGAAGTTCCGGAGCCTCGTCATCCTCGAATGTCGGCTGTGGCGTCAATAGGTTGACTCTCACTGATGCAGGCTTAAAGAAAGCCGGCATGCGCTGAAACCGAAAGAAGGTAAAGCAGGGCTAGATCCAGGAAAACAAAACACTTCGATCCACGGAACTCGGTGAAAACGCAAAACAACACGATGTGATGGAAGTTCATGAATGTAAGTCAAAAACACAAGTTTTCGACTTGTCTACATGCGATTGAAAGAACAAGACCAATCAGACTACATTGAAACAGAAACTTACTCGATACTGACGCTGGAAAGTGGCCCACCGCGCACGACGAGCACTGAGGCGCACGCAAACGAACGCAAGCAGAGTAATGCTGCTAACAAGCATAAGAATGATGGAAACCAAGAATAGAGGATGAGATGCGAGATTTTGGAAGGCAACACGAGCTCGGTGACAGAAAGTTCTTGCTAATGAAGATACCTCTGGACCATCATCATTCGGTGGAAGAGGCATCACTTGGAATGAATCAGAGGACTCGTCATTTGAATCGTGCACAATATTCATCATTACGAACATGTCGTCATCCGCCATATGCGAAGATTCTACACCATGAGGAACAATTTTGAAACATAAACACACCTTTAGGGATCACAATACGAACATGCGTTTCCCCCACAATTGGTTGATCCTGATCGGGTTCTGTAAAAAAGATTAAGTAATTGGTGGAAAAATCGAAAGCACCACTTACGGCCATTAACATTGAATGGAAGGAGAGAAATGATTCTAAAAATCATAAAGCAAAAAAAACACCAAACCTAGATATGATTGGACCGCCAAAGGCGTCAAAAATTGACATTGGGCCATTTTGAGGCTGTTCAATTTCCAAGGGAGGAATATAGGTGCAACCAACAAAACAAGCCGATTTTAGACCACCATCTTCAAGACGACCGCAGCTTCGTTCGCAATTCAAGTTTACACCAAATTCATCTGTTCGAGCACTGAGACCGACAGAAGAATGGCACCCAAAAACACAAGACTCGACAAGACTTGAGTTACTCTAGAAGACATTACAAAAACTTCAACATACATATTTACTACGGCAGTTCTCATCGCACCTGTGACAGCCAAAAGGAAAAGAAAGAACCAACGACACGAGCGGGAACAACCAGAGGACCGTCATCTTTAATTCACCCGCTGATATTAGCAGGTATTGTTGTCCTAAAACGCATTGAATAAAACTACTATAACTAGATAAAATACAATAATGTATAATTAATATCCGTTACCAAATATTCATCATTTTTTGAAAAATTTTTGGCATCTAAGAAGAATGGTTTTATAGCAAAGGCAAAATAGTTAAAACGCACGACAATATAGAAAACAATAATAAACACAAAGAGCAACTGTGTTATATATTTACGTTTAGATCTGCATTAATGACGCAATCAGAAACTAGGATGACGTATTGCGCTGAAACATTTACGAAAAACATAGACATTTCTGCCATGTATAAATGTCCAGAGCAAAAGGCATTCATCGATAAGAGCCAGCTGCCTCAGTTATAACGTAGAAGCATTCCTGTGATTCCTTTGCAAACACCGTAATGAATTAACTACTAACTTAGCGTATTACAATGCGAACGCTTCCAAATTCGCTTGGAGAGTTATTGTTTATATCTGCTTTGGCAGTGTTTATCTATGGAAACTGCTCACAGAGAGCTTGGCTTATCAACTTCAGGCATTCAAGGATTTTTTGAAAATGACTGCTGTTTTTTGCTTAATTGGTTTGAAAAATGGAAGAAAACAATGCTATCTTGCTAACTTTACTTACTTTGCATAAAATCAAAGTTCTTGTGCTGGGAGTCCCTTCTTTGGGTGCATCTTGATGCTTGACAAAGGCTTTTTTGAATACGTGGTAGATTTGTTTTATTTTTTGATTTTAAATATTAGACACCTGCACATACTTTTCAATGTGTACTTTTGTCCAGATCTGTTGGTGTTGGGGCCGCTGCGTCTCGCTTGCTTAAGTGTGCCACTAACTATGTCTATCCGGTGCTTTGGGCGTTTACTGAAGAATCCGTTTCACACCTTAAAGGTTGACCGTGCGCCGTTTCATCGCATACCGTTACCATTCAGTGAGATGCACTATGAAAAGAATTATGTCTTCCGTGGTGAACTTGATGATATTGAATTCCCTCCCGACCGCCGGAAATTGCATCCCCTTCCTCGCACTCCGGTTTTAACAAGTGGTGAACGGATACAAAAGTATCCTAGAAGGCACTATGATCTTCGCGGTCCTGAAACCGTCAATCACCTGTTGAATCATTCCCAGTTTGGTATTCAGGTATGATAGCTGTATTGTGGGTCCTCTTTTGAAAATTGCGCAACAGTAAAATTGGAAGTGGCTGATTGATCGTCATCTGCGACTCTGTTTGCATTATTCTGTATCAGGCATTCTGCATGTACTAATTCATCTTCCCTCATAATTCAAATGGGCCACGGAAGGGCGCTTTGATACTTTATAGGAAGTCGTCACGTATATATTTTCCAGAGTAACATTAGTGTGATTCGATTAGGCCCTCGAGGGTGGAGAACTCCTAATTGGACATCTGGATATGATTCGCGCAACTGTTAATCGGAAAATGGATGAGAAGCGCATGTTTGCTGTGTGGAGAGTACCTGGACCGTGGAAACCAAAAACGAAGAAGTCTCTCGGCAAACGAATGGGAGGAGGGAAAGGTAACTGGCTTCAAAGGTCGTAATCACCCACACTTAGCCGACATTCACCACTACGTTACACCTATTCGAGCCAACAGAATCATAGTCGAACTTGGCGGCTATCTTGACTGGCGTGAAGCCTGCCGCATACTCACCGGAGTCGCCGATCTCCTGCCTTTCGGCGCGCGGTTTGTGTCTCAGGACCTGCTCGACACCGAGACCAAACTGGAATTCTACATTGCTGAAAAGAACGTCAACCCCTTCTACCCCCCAGGCCGGGCGCTACTTAAAAATTACGCAGGCTGCCGATCCTTCATCAGCCCCTGGCACCTCGAGTGGGGTGAAACTACCTTTGAGTAATCCAAGCCGTGAGTGCCTTGCATCCCCAACCTCACCATTTCCTCAAGAATAGAAGACAGTCATGATAAAAATTATAATCTGAATAAGTGTACAACTGTACATAGGGCGAGAGATTAAGCTGAACTATCACCCCGCTTCGCCTTTTTTGGCCACTACAATCCGGCAGGCAATCATGTAATAAAATAAAAAATATTAACACCAACCACACTTCGTCAAGGGGCAGAAGCACCGACCCCAGAGCCGGGAGGGCGGGCTTGAGGTGAAGGGACAAAACGAAGAGGATTCTTTACAGCAGGGGACGCAAGTGAAGGGCTCCGCAATTTTGGGGGACGGTATGTAGCATAGAGCTGCCACTGAAGAGCAGGAGCGGAATGAAATGAGGTGGGTGATCGAACGCGTGATGCCAAAAGGATGGTGACTCTCAAATTGGTGCGTCGGGAGAACTCAGGAGTGGTAGCGCCCTTTTCGACTCGATCGCGTCCATCACTTCTTGCAGAGACTCTTTTCTAGAAGTTAAACATTGAAAAGGCTAAACAGCAAGGAAGTATTTTGTTGTAGCTACAATTTGGGAAGTTGAGAGTACCTTTTCTGATGGATTTTTAGTTTTGTTTCACTTATGCACACCAAGGCGCGTAGCTTTTTTAATTCGCCAGACAACTCACTGTAGAGAACGCTGTGCAGACGATCGAAATTACGCAATAATGACTGTGCCTGAAACAAAAAGGGGAATCATTTGAGAAAATGAACTGGCAGCGATCCGAAATAACTTCCAAGTCAATTACTGTGATAGGCAATATTCACCAAGCAAGCGGCTTTGAAAAACTGTTAATATAACGAGTTTGCACAAATACTGACAAGTGAGCATAATGGTAGCATGAAAAGAGTTGCGATCTATGGTTTTCACGCACGTCTAGGTTGTGTTTGTTGAAATGAAAAAGCAATGGGTTAAAATAAAAAACAGCATGAGAAACACCGCAAAAGTACTTCGGTCTCGATTGTGTCAGCCACGGGATGTTGAAACCGCACCGAGAGGTGAGAATCAACGAACTGAATAACTTCTGGAGCATCGAGAGATAAGGGGTAATGCCGACTCTCCGAAGTGCCATTAGGGGGAAGGTTCACACTATCACCATCCTCGCTTGAATGACTTCGTCGATGCTGCAGTGCATCATTGACGACATTATGCGAATCCAGGGGGCTATGACGCTTTTGTGGATGATTTCGAAAATCGGAAGCAGTGTTGGCAGGAGAGGGGGAGTTGCGTGGACAAGGTGATATGATTGATGTGCCATCGGATGAAGGCGGACACGTCGGAGTTCGATCGTTTTTTATTCTGTCTGAGCCGTTCAACGAACCTCTGAAAAGAGAATGAGAATTGAACGTCATTTCGCTTAAAATTACCCGATTCACGAAAGCATGTATAACCGATCGCAGAACATTAAACTTTAGATCAAACAGGCAAAGCACCCTTAGTTTTAATACCACATACTTATTGGACGCGGGAGAAGACGTACGGGATGCCGTTCTACCATCAACCAATCTTTTATCTAAAACGAAAGTGTAGAGATTAAACTCCCAAAAAATTACGCCAAAATGAATGTAGGGAGGCTCCTTTTGCGTTCTCTACAAAGACGACGGCGTTGCTTCTAAATTCAGATAGTGGCTTCACATAGCGAAAGTGGGGACAACTCGGGAAAAGCAATAGACCGGTCGAATGAGCAACTACATGCCAACCTCACCCATTCAACGTCATAGCGACACATCGATTGCACCGCCACGTACCCTGCGAACCCTGTTCAGACGCAGACTCATGGCATTGGTGAATTGAAATCACACATAGCAGCAGGCGGTTTAGTCGCGTGATTGGCTGACTGGGTCAATACGCGAGACTCGAATCAAAACAGCAACTCCGGGGCGAGGTGCGCTCAGAGCAGATGAACTAAAGTGGGTTGCACTGCGGCCTTCACGACAGCTAAGCGGGGCTGAGCCTCCAGCACGCCTGAAGCGTACATCAGCTCAACTTGCGCAGCCTTATCTACAGTGCAATATTGCAGGTACACCTCTGTTTCGCCAACTAGCACTTTATTGTAGAGCTGAAGAAATGCAAATGCCTGTTTAGACTACTTTAGAACCCTTGAGATTAGACTAGCAAGTGAGAGAGGGCAATCACTAACGCACCCACGCAAAGTGCATGTGCACTGATAAGACGAAGAAAGCTTAAGATCAAGTTTGTGACAGTCAAAATTTGCGGTAACATTTCAAGAGACGCACGTGTTCCTAAGAAAGTGGATAAGAGGTTGGCAACCAAGGGTTGAGAACGGGAAGTGGCATTAACGGGTGGAGTACGAGAGCTGGAACCCGAGGCGTTGACAAGGGACAACCGATCCCGTTTGTCGACTACGTGACTCAGAACAGACACGAGATTCCGAAGGACCTGATCTGGTTTTATTGAACTCACTCGCTGAGGGGATGTAGCTGTAACAGAAAAAAATTGACACAAATGAACGGACGACCAACGACGACCAGAATGCAAACACTTAATGATAATGCAGGCGCAAGGGACGTGAGCCACATGGTTGTGAACTAAATCAAAGATATCAGGAAGCTCTGCACTTGAGAGAACCATTGCACCATTGTTCCATGCAATAAGGATACAAGGCCCTGCAGCTAAACACAATACTGTCTACGACCACATTTGAATGCCTTAGAGCAAATATGAGAATGCCTAATTTATCGGTTCAGCATCTAAAAACCTGTCCAAAGAAAAATGTAATCAACAGTCGGCAAGGATGGCAATGAATCCTAAAACAAGGTCAGAAAGAGTTCAATCACAAAACCATAGGCGTAAATGACCCATTGCAAATACGAACGACTGCCCTTGGAAAAAGATTAACATAGTCCCCGTTTGGCATCACTACGAATAACTGAATCAAACTGCCTGGTACCGTAAATTGGCAGAATGCTTTTAAATAGCCGCATAAAATCCCCAGTTTAAAACCATATGTCGACCAAGAAGATTGGTCTTTAATGATGCGATGCCCAAGTGGGTGACCGCATACGTCAAACGACGATGCTTAAGTGACCAAGTCCTTAGATGATGCGTTAGATGAAACCAAAAAAGAAGCACCAAAAAGGACAGCAGACACCAGATACCCGTCTCAAGTCAATGCTGCTAAACGGCAGTCCCTTAGCAGCAGTGTTCACCGTAACCTTAAGGTTCGTCGACTTGTTGAACTATAATGACACTAGTAACAATTTGAGCACTGGAACGCGTAAACCGAGATTGATCAGTACAAACGGACAACAACTGTACTTGCTGCACAACCGCATTAGGACGCAGCGTTACGCAAAATATAAGCACGAGTTGAACTTCGAAAACTGACCATATCCACCATCCTTTTGGTTAGGACCTAGACTTCAACTATCGAGTCCAGAGGAGGGAAGCTTATCGCGAGTACTCCGCTAAGCGAACGTATTCCAGGCTACTTCGCCGCCGACTACACAGGGAACACATAGTGAATGGTAAAAGTGCATCAGCAGTAGTTGTAATAGACAAGGAGATAAAGTACTTTACGGATCGCGAGAACAAACAGTAAGTGCTCATAACTTATGCATTTCTTCAAATGTTGGAAAGCTCTTACCGATAAATTAAGCGAATGTGCGAAAAGCAATTTCCGCATAGCCATCGGTAGAAGCGCTACACCACTAACGCATAGAAAAGGAAATATATGCAGCAGAAATTTCTGAAGGGACAAACCGCACCATCGAATTTTGCATAGAGCTGTCAGGGTTTAGCCTCTAAGAATATCACCCGGTGCACTCGCGCGGACTATTTGGCGCTAGCACTTACATTGTTTGTCAATTTGGGTAGAACGCCGATCAGATTTGGAAGAGCAGCCGTCCCTAGATTGGGTATCATGAAGCAGAGAGCCTCCATTATTTACAACTAGCAAGTCGCATGGGAGCCGACGTTGGCACATATTAGCAGGATGCTGTCGGAGAGTATGCATCGCCTCGTTGCGAGGCAAAGAGGGACTGGAAGATCGAGGAGTAGACGACTGAGGATCACTACTTGGCACTTGACCAGAGGATGCGGTTGCCAAAAGTGGACTTCGAGTCGAATGTGATCCGAGGATACTCGCTAATTTCTGCGGCACGTTTGCATGAGCCTAAGGATCAGATCGATGCAAATTAAGAAAGAAGCCAAATCTTCAACTCTTAACCAGCAGCGAGCTCCCGTTAACTCATTAACATTACCAAAGGAGAGAGGGAAGAAGGCCGCCCAGTTTCAGCAGCGACAGAGTCCTCGTATACCTAAATTCTAAAATCAACTAAACCACCTTTACCTTATCGTCATGAGAAGGTACTCTGGTAGAGGAGACCTTAGTTTGAAAATCAGTGTTTTCCCCACTAGAGACATGATTCTCCATGCTGTTGACGTTATATGTGGACGAAGGTGAGGGTGGGATTGTCTTCACTGCCTCAAAAGAATCCCGTGAATTCCCGAGGGCACGCTGTGGCGATCCGTGTCCTACAATGTGCGGAAGTTTTGGACTGACTCACTACAACACCACTTTACCTGAATGGTCAACTTTCCGTGGCGAAATAAGATGTGAATTATGCTGGTCTGGGTGAGAATATGAATTCCCTTCAACTTTAGTTCGGTCAGCACCGCTTTTACCTCCCGAATACCTTTGACGCTTTGGAGAGGACGCACCGTCTTGTAGCCGGGACTTCACCCTGTCAGTTTGATTTAGCGTCGAGTATGAACGCTTAACAGTTTGACCTTTTACGTTAAAAAACGAAAAAATGAAATACCTTCACCTTGCCGGTCACAAATAAACTTATTAAGCTCACTTTGAGTCATATCAGGAAGTGTCCATTCAAGGGGCTTCTGCCACTGAGATACCTCAGTTATACAGTTGTAGAAATACACTTTTCCCTTCGAACTAAGCTGTTCAGACCAGTTTCCACACACACGCAGCGTGTTCTTCTGCCACTGAAAAAAGTAAGAGAAGATAATAGGCGCACCTCCGGTTTACCACGAGCTATCGAGGCCTGCTTCGGCTGATCATGGTCACTTTGTGGGATGCGATTCGTAATAATCGTCGCCGAATGACTAGAAGAGGCTTTAGACACAAATAAGGGACAGAAGCAGAAGCAAACTTTTCATAGTTCCCAGCAACCAGGCAGTTATACCGAGCGCACAAGCCCCAGCCGTGTCTTGCCAATTTCAAACCAATTGCGTATAACCTTCTGATGGCCGTATAAGCAAACACAATGATTTGGACGTCAGGTCTATGCGAACAAATACACTCTAATGGGCAACATGGAAACAGACGTCCCATAAGCAAAGACGCAAATAATTAAACCAGAGAGCCATGTTGGAAGAATATGTTGCTATTAGTTCGACTAAACAAATGAGATGTTATTGAATAATAAGATATTGCAAATAAGTTTTTTATTACGTAGCAGGTTTAAATTTGGTTGATTACTGAGTGTTTTACTGCACTTGAGTGCCTGATGACAAATTTCTGAAATACACGGAGTCACTAGTCATTTATCCCAGATCACGCAAATGCTAGTAAGCTAGTGCAGCCATCTATTTTCCTAAAAAGAGAACTAATCTCTCAGACTTTAAAAAGCAGACAAAACGATGTTTTAATGGCTACCGATGGTGTAGGCATTACCATGACTTAGGAAATTGATTCATTATCCTCGCAATGCAATGGCAGGGACTTAACATAAAAAAAAACATCACACGGTCATTATCCCTCCTGTATGTGTGTGCCTATGTCCTTTACTTTACGGTCGGTTTGCGTTTGTAGGATTATGCTGTACTCTTGCGCAGACTTCCCGCTGCTGTAGTTATTGTCAATCCACTTTGCAGACTTAAGCAAGAAACTAGCTATCAACGATTAATTTCCTTGTAAGAGTAACATTTGTGGTTTTGTGCAATGTTGGAGGTTCTAATCGCTTTTATTTTAGAGAGCGTAATCACCTATTCGCTCATCTGTATCTTCTAATGTAAGTTGTTAAAGTGCCTTGTATGGTCCTTAAGATACCCCAGACAACTCCCATTCTCCATCGGTTCACCTTGCTTACTCTGACTAACTGGCAGCCTTTACATTGCTAATTGCGCCCTCATCCCCTTCTCACTCTCTAAATTCAAAAGCCAATGCAAAACAACCCGCAATTCTTTCAAACCCTTGTTTCACTTTCATTCGGTGACCTGAGACCCCCTGTCCATAAATTACTGTCTTTTCAATCAGGGCAGCAAATGTGAATTCACAATGACCATTTCAGATTAGCCTCTCACCACTCTGCGTGGAAGTCTGAAGCAGTGAATTTGCATAATATCGACGGGTAATGGCGCATGGCATGAAAGTACCAAGTATGGGTGTTTTCTTTCCGAAGGGCTACCATTAAAAAGACCTGAGTCAGTGCTGAGTCAACGCGTCACCTTGACAATGTTAGGCAATCTTAAGTGGTTGCAACATGTTAAGAACAGACTTGTCAAAGGGAGAGGAGGTGACACTAATAAGCAAGTAGAAATTGTGAGTAAAATTAGCGAATCGGAGTCATTTAGATACATTTACATTTGGGTGAGGTACAACTGGATCGCTTTAGCGTCAAACACCATCCGAGGCTGTGGATGCAAAGCATTTGACCTTTAACCATCTGAGCACAGGCGGGCACTATCGGTGCATCTGTGCCTTATTTATGCAACAGTTAAGATCACCTTATCATCCAGTCATCAGGGCTGCAATTAGCATAACTCCCACTCATACTCCAATTTGGACTCGCATCATCTTAAAATTAGAACCTTGTAAGAGGGAAATTGAGCTTGTGGCGTTATTTTGGCAAAAAACGCAAGTGTTGTGGGTATTTGGCGCACTCAAATTTTCAGGCAAATTTTTTTTGCACGGAAGTTGTGTCCATATGATTGGAGGAAAGCGTCCGCATAAAGTAAAAGTAATCCACTCGGAGAATCAACAGTACTAGCAACTGATGGGGGGGCCAGCAAGCAAGGTCGAGAAGGAGTGCGAGGTCAAGGGGGTCACATCTACTTGATTTGGCTGTAACGACTCAGATTTCGAATGTAGAGGATTGCAAAGGTGAACGCAAAAGCATTTCCCACAGCTGCCACGAAGGCGGAAATCGACATTATCAGCATCTTCTGGTTTAAATAGGCGCTCAAAACGGTTATGCAACCCTAACAATGGAAAAAAGGCCAAAAAGACGTAAATTTAAATGCAAACATATAAGGTGCATCTGTGTGCAAAGATCATTTCGTAAACGTAACTCTCATTTCATGCTTCAAAGATTTCGACAACTGAAACTTTAAGGCTTATCTAAAACGTCTCATAGGAGTGTTACTAGAGCATTTGCATTCCAAGGCTTCGTCGAATGCATCAATTTGCATTAGTTGCACAATCGGGGCAATGCGTAGAAACACATTTCATAAAAAAAGCAATGCTGAAAAATTGACTCAACATTGCCAAGGTCTCAACACCTGTGCAACAAATCACACAAAATACAAATAAAGTGCAGTAAAAGTTGCTTCTGTTTCTGCCAATTTTGCCTATACTACGTCAATTATCCTCTATAATTGTCATAATAATATGGGAGAGTGGCCAATGTGGCCTCAAAGTTCAACTGCTGCTCCATAGGAATCTAAACTAGTGTTAACAATAAAACTGTTGAGGTATAATTGCAGCATCATATTCGTTAAACGGCAACAATAGCAAGGCAGACAGAATATGCTTCACAAGAATTCGCAAATTCAAAGTCTCATCAAGATAAAAGACAAAGAGGAAGGTTGTGCATTGCATGAATACCCTCGAAGATTACCCAGGTAACTTTACTAAAGAGGTTTACATAGGCTGCTTAATTTTTTCAGCACCGAAACGTGTAAACCTGATGAATACTGGGTCGATGAAACAGAGAATTTGACATTAAATTAGCGGTTTTCGGAAAGTTTCCAAAGAGTGTACTACTCCGCCTTAAATGTGTGAAAATATAATAGGCATCGTGTTCCAGCACGGTGAGCTCCACTATAGCCTAAAAACATGCAAAAGGGCATTTTAGGCATCTCTTGCTGCAGCATAGCTTAGCACAGGCTATCGTAATGGATATAATCAGATAGTGTTATCTCAGATGTCATGCTTATAGGGCTAAACATCGTACAATTGCATAGAAGAGCGCTTGAGATGGGTATTCATAAGCATGATTAATTGAGCACACAACTGAGTCCCACCTATCGACCGATTTGAAGTGACCAAGGAAGGCACACCATTCCACATAGCAAACTGTGCACCAGCATACTCTGAGGCAACATTTTCGGTGACTGTAAATGTATGAAACTTGTAACTAAAGCTATTATATCAAGTTGAAAGAAGACAGTAACGCATTACACAAGTGCTCAGTAGTGTTCAAGGGGTGTAATCAAAAGATGCAAATGACAACACTTGCTAGACATGTAAACGAGAATGACGATGTGCCCATTTAGAGCCTTAGCTTAGTGCATAATCACAGAGTCAAAACAAAAGAACGTATTTCGTCTAATCTTACAACAACTCAATACTTGTTCAATAAACATTTGCTTGCGCGCCAAAGTGTTGTAATAAGTAAAAGTCCAAATATTTAGGTTCAAGAATAAAAAAATGTGATTGTTATTAAAATAAAACAAAGATTGCCTTGTGAACTCGAGCAACAGAGGATATTTACTCTGACTATCAAGTGGATAAATGCAGCACGTTGGTTGAGCAAAGAAGAAGCAACTGTGGGCTTGTTTAGTAAAATTGTGCAAGCACTTATTTAAAAATAAAAATATCGCTAAATATACCTTTGGAAAAATGTCTTTGTCCGTACAGTTGAGCTGAGAACAACACGATGACGGGATTGGTTGACTCATATTTCTGTAATCAATAGCACTATTGCTACCACAACATTGAAACTAGAAGTGAGTGTTAAAAACTATTATACCTCCTTTTGAATACGATCCATTTTATCCTTAATTTCATTGTTAGTGGCATAATCACTAACAAACTGCTTCATAGTTTCAGCCGTGTATGTTTCTAGCTGCAAAGGTGAGTGAAACACAAAGTTACGTTGTTTCTCAGTATTGAAGCTGCAAGTGCAATACTAATTTCCAGGAGACAAAGAATGCACGTAACTGATCCGTACTAAGAGGTGAATCAGCAATGTTTAATGAAGTATTAAAGTTTACCAACTTCAGCATGCAGAGATTATCTGCCTTGATTCCATACATGCCCAGTATACAAACTAGTATTGTAGCAAAGCCGATGCAGAGGAGAACAACCGGCATGACAACGTAGTTATGATTTGTCGTAAATTCATTTGATCGAAGGCTATGAATAACATAACTGGCAATACCTATAAGTGCAAGACTAACACACTTTAAAGTAAGGAATTAAAATCAATCTTACAATCATGCACGCAATGGTAAGCCAATGCAATAATTTTAAACATCTCAACGAGGAATCATTCTCCTTTTGCCGCGGAGCCATGTTAAGCAACTTCCGAGCGATTTAAAGTACCAACTACTAACGCCAAGGTGACTACTTGAAAAGTGGGCAATATAAACGCTAAGCAATTAATTCGGATAGGCATGGTGCCTGATATGTAGATAAAGAAGTACACAAGGCCTTATCAAAGAATATGGCATATGTTTTGTATGACTAGTCAAAAAATAATGCATATAAATCTGAGCTTAAAAATACCAACTCAAAATATTTCAAGCCATTACAATACAATACACCATTCGGTTATAAAAATTATGCAAAAAACAATTGCTATTTAGATAAAAGTTATCATAAAATTAAATTTTATGCAGGGATAGTATTTCGATACAGCTAGCTGCACATTTTCTGCATGTGTTGCAGCGTACTGAGAATTCCTTGGAGGCTAAAGAAGGTATAGCACTAGTACAGAATATATATATACTCCGCCAACAGGGAGGCAGAAGCAGCTGACATGACTGAAAGCCTATCCTCAGATGGACAGCACAACATAGTCGCCTAATTGACGCAAACGGCAAACGGACATAGTACTACGTTGCAATGATGTAAGCTGTGGAGTGCCGAATTACTCTTCCATTAGTGCGCCTTGTCTGTTAAATTTTTCTTTTTGCTAATGGACCGCATAGAAGAATATTTGCCATCGCTGAATATACTTGTCTTTGAGCCACGCCAGTTACTTCATTTATTTCTGCGTTCTAAATGTGCATGTTCTGTCCAACTACTGGGCCATACCTTTTCTTCAAGAAAGTCTGAGGAAACTGTAACAATCCGCAGTTTCCTTAAAAAATATAAAATACGGAATAAGACATGACATGCAGACAGAATGTTTACTGCTCTATCATAAAAGTCCTAAAGATCTGCTAGAATGCCCTGGAGAACATTCATCAAAAGTTGGTGCAGAACGCGTAAGCTACAGGTGTTCGACAACCTTTATCTGTCTTTGCGTTTGCAATTGTATGGATGTCAATGCCATAGAAATACATTCATATATCGTGTCTGAGATCCATTCTGTATGAGATCCTGTTTGGATACCATTAAAATGTAAAAGTAAATAGGCTGATTGCTGCATGTTCAATGCTAGTTCAGAAAACACTAACCAAAAAGTCGAGTCAATGGGTAAAGAACGGGGTATAATTTCATATTTCGGGCATAAGGTTTAATAATTTTGTTTGCTTCAGGACTCTCTTGTCCTCTCTCTCCAAGTACTCTCCGGAGAGTGAAGAACTGGCAGATGCATGTCTTATTTGTTTAACTGGCCTCGCCATTTAGTTACAACAATAACCAAGTGACGAGAATTCTCAAATGCCTTAGGGCTACGGATTGCGTCACTTTATCTTCGAAAAACAGTTCTACAGGGCATGGGGTTTAGGCAGTCCACTCATGTACCAGCGCACTTTTCCAAACTTTCCGTACTATTTGTGACGCACTATAGCCTCTATCTTTGCAGCGGCTCTTAATAAAGACGTCTGCTACGATTACAGACTTTACCACTTTGCATTTTAAAGGTTCTGCAGTGTCCTAAATTACAGGCCTAAATTAAAATTCAAGCCATCTACTGAAGGCAAAATCGAACAATTACTAAGTAGACCATTAACAAAGGTCAGAAATTAATGAACCAGCGTATTTCATTGACACGAGTGGTAATGGAACGTAGGCTGACTAGAAAAAGGTAAATATCCTGCTACTTGCACTTAAACGCAAAGCACCAAAGTTGAAAAAGAATTATACCGTCCTTAAATAAGGTACTTTATTCAGAAATTTACAGTTGCTTAATTGAAATGTTCTCCAAGAAGTCCACCGACACAAAAGGAGTCACATGAGAAGGGGCATTTCGAAGCTATTAACTATGTGCGCAAGCCAGTGATAACTAGGCAAACATAAAAGTCCTCCTTTATGACCCAGTCAATCAATTTTAAAGCAAGCACCTTGGTGCGAAGAAAAGAAATGAATGAATTGGTCTTAAGCTAATGTTTGGTGCTGATCTTTGATTTACTTTCTTTGCCACGGTGTGAATTTGTCATGATGTACAAATACTTACAGATCTAAACGCAACCATATAAGCTAAAAAGCATAAAACTGTCATCGCTGATTCACCAATGGCTATTCAAGGTAGTGGTTACGTTGAAACAAACAAAGGTGGAGGAATGCGACCGTTAGGACTTATGCCTTGACTTAATGGCAAAAATCAGAAAATACAATAGTCAAATATCGTGACAGTAGGGCAGCATCATGCAACTTCAATAAAACGCAATACTAGCGCACAAGATGCATCTTTTGGGCCTGCAGAAAGGATTGGAGTAATTGGCATGGCCTAGGAGGTAAAGCAAACATGAAATTGAAGTCGTCCTCCGAGCCAATTTTTTGTGCTAACTGATTTCCGTTCTACTAACTCACAGTATGTTTCACTCCATTTGCTGCATAATCTATGCATAGCATGCTTAAGCAAAATACGATATATAATTAATTAGGCTGACATGGTCTTCTTGAGGGAGATACATTACACCACCACTCTTAAGATCGCGTGATAATAAACGTCATGTATTATGGAGTCGTTATTTTGTTCTTGCAAAGTTTCTTTAAGAAATCTTTGGATGACAAGGTTAACGTATTTTGTTCTAGCGCACCGCGACTGCTTCAGTTTTCGTAGGTGCAATTTTAAACTTGGCGACTTCAACATGACAAAGTGCGAGGGAATTGTCGAGTTTCTTTTTACCTATGAAACACCGAAAATGGTAGAAATTACAAACTACAAAATAGGAGCTTTTCACAGACTTCTTCAAATTGTAATAACCGTGTACGTTGTCTGGTAAGATTGTAATAATCTGGTAATTTCGTAGCTGGGTATTGATTTACGACAAGGGTTACCAAGAAAATGACGAGGTTGTATCATCTGCTGTTACTAAAACTAAAGGCCTAATGATAGAACGATGGTCTCAGGAAGAGGGGGGTATGTCAATAATTTTCGACGCTACAGATATTATCAACCCTCCTCTGGAGAACAATGCGTTCTTTGTGTCAACACACGTAATAACTACCCCGCAGCAGACACCCAGTCGGTGCCCTGGAACAAGGTTTTTTATACTTACCTTCTAGCTTCTCAATAGTAAAAAATCGTCTTGTAGACAGGATAGCGATTGCAAAAAAATGCAATTGTCTTTCTCCGAGGCAGGTAGGCTGCTACGATCACCTCCACGGTTTGCACTACTGTAACTTTTATCACCATAAGAGTCCAGTTTTATATAGCATACTGCATGGATTACCGTGTTAAGCTATGAGTTGTATTTTTAACCATCATTTTGATTGTGCTTTCTCCTCATTCGAAACTTTCCATGTAGTATGCGCTTCTTTATTTTTCAATAGGTGCATTAACAGGAAAATGTGTAAATATCCAAAATGGCAAGGGTTTCTGTGAAATTTTTGCTTGGTGTCCCCCTGAGAATGACACCATTGTTCTTAATTACGATTTGCAAACGCGCTTTGAAATGATTTCCAACTTTACTGTCTACATAAAAAACGACATCGAATACCCAAAGTTCCGTGTAAAGAGGTTAGTCTAACAGGTGTGTATGGTGTCTGTATTGTTAAGCTTATGTCTTATGTAATTACTCAATGTGCCAATTAACTCCATATCTACGTAACCATCTCGCCTTTTCGACTGTAGAAATATGCCCAATCTATACCTGCTTGTCTTCTTTTAACAATGCTTTCTTAGTTTGGACTGTTTCAAAGAAAAAAGGTGTTATTTAATGTTCAGTTTTAAATTTACTTGATTTAGAAGTGGGTAATCTGCGTGACCTCCGTGTAAATTCAGTTGTGATTTATTCTTACTTACTTCTCAATAAATTACTGTCGCTTGTTTATTTTAGGCGAAACCGTGACGCCTGGGATTCAAAAAAACCTCTTGGTTCATGCCGTTACAATCCCAACGACGCACTAGACAAATACTGTCCCATTTTCAAGTTTGATACAATTTTTAGGGAAATTGGGCTAAAACCGTCTGTACTTACGAGGGTACTTCAATCTATGAATCTCTTAATGACAGATCCTTCTATGCTGCCTTGATTTTATTCGATCTCGCTAAATTAATGCCACATCAATGCCTCAGACTCAGTCATTTCATGGTTTTATGGTTAGCATAAATGTACCCAGTCTCCGTAGCTCACTTTCTCACTGTCATTGCGTTAAATTTTATTAGATGCTCTAACACCGTCTAAATTCTCCAAAGGCTGAGCTTAAGCTGCATCGTTTCATGCAAAGGATATTTTCTCCATTTTACTTTCCTGATTAATTCTTGTTTTACTTAACATTATGGTAAGAATTTAACAACCATTAAAGATATATCAGCTTTCTGTACCAATTGCACCAGTCGATTTTTTCTTTGCAGACCTCATGATATGATTTGCTTCCGATAGCTCGAAATATCGCCAAAAGTTTGCAAAACAAATTATCCTAAAGGTGTCAATTAGATCAGTCGTTCATGGTGCCCGTCTGAAAGAGGGAACAGAAGTTTATTAAAGTACTCCTGTTTTTTTTCTTTCCGACTCACCTCAAATATGATATGTATAAATGCATAAATATATTAAGAAAATCAGTATACAGGATGCATGCCTAATTTTTTACTTAACTTTAAGGGTGGAGTGATTGGGATTATCATCAATTGGGACTGTGATTTGGACTGGGGCGTCGAGAACTGCAAACCCGCCTATTCCTTCACCAACCTAGACGTAAACAACGACGGCAACAGTGGATTCAATTTCCGGTGAATCACTTAAGCACACTCGTCTGCATCCCACACCACTTGTATGCTTTCCTCTCGTTCACGTTTTTCTTGGTATTCCCTTACAATGCGTGCATACGGATAGCCCAGCAACGACTAATTTGATCGTTTCAGCAATCCTACAACACTCTAGACGTGCCACGGTTGCACGTTGGTCAATTTTACCTACTGGTGCACCAAATACTCAGGCACCGACGTTAGTCCACTTGCTTTTCTCGCCTCCCTCACCTTTCTTCCACCGCATTCGCACGCCTAAAATGCACAGAGATACTTTATTCTCATTTTCAATCCCCTCTCTCGACCAACTAGTCCAGACTGCAATGAGACATATCCTTAAAATAATTACCACCAAAAAATAGCTCTTTCAGGAACGCTTTTTTGGTGTCATTCAAAGCATGGAACTAAAAGCCGACCTGGCGTCTAGCGTTTGTGCGGCTGGAAGGCGTCCTTGTCATTAGATTGATAAGATAAAGGTCCCAATTTTGCGACCCTTTGGCATTTCGCCTCCCTTCTCTTCACCCTTCACCACGGGCCGCAATTTGGATGGAAAATGGGATTTTAGTTGATGCTAATTTGCGTTTTTTCCCAAGTGAGCACTGGCCGGTTGGTTGGTCCTGCATTTGTCGGACCGGAAGGAAGGATGCAGTTACCGCTATAAAAGGCAACAGCGCGGGTTCCATCCTCAAATTATGCCCAATTTGGCGTACATCTCGATTTCTTGGGTGATTTCGCTGAGGATCTTTTTAAATTATCGCAAACACCGTCCCAAAATGTTCTCTCTCGCTAGGAAGGCAACTTTCAGGCTCGCATCTCCTTTCAAAAGTTTCATTAAAGTTATGGCAGGTTCCAAGCTGTGGTTTAAATACGATCCGATTTAATACGCCTCTTTTCTGCACTTTTATTTCCAATGCTGAGTAAACCTTTTGCTCGATCACCACAATCGAGATCCCTTTACCTGTACTGACGTCTTCACAAGGGGATGTTAGTGGTGCCCGTCAGATCTACGGAAGGAAATAGAAGCGCACAATGTGTGTGCCCATCCGTTCCCCCCACATACCGCCCTACTGACCAATAAGAGACTGTCAGATCTAGCAAGAACGGGAGGTAGTGCGAAACCTCTAGCCCTACAAGATAGCATTAGTCAATTGCCTGTTAATGTAGAAAGAAATACACACATTCTGTTTCAATTTTAGACAGTTTTGATATCTTGAATGCCTTTTAAAATGTGTTTAAAATGCGTGCTTTAGCTACGCATACCACTATCGAGAAAATGGAACAGTGTATCGGGATCTAGTGAAGGCGATCGGCCTGCGATTCTCCATATTCGTTCATGGGCGTGCGGGGAAGTTCAGTATTATACCGCTTCTTCTCAACCTCGGCTCGGGTCTGGCACTCCTGGGCATGGTAAGCCCAAACATGCTATTTCATTTTTTGTGTCCTTTCACCTGCGAGTAACCTGTTGATAGCTTGTTTCACCCTTTTATCCATCAAACCCTCCCACACATATAAGCATTCATGGGAATTCGCCTCGCGTTCCCAAGGTTCTTTCTCCATTCGTGCCTACATGATTGCATCAACCTTTACAACGTCGCATCCTAGTAACATCTAACCTACTTGCCTCCTTAATGGTGTCATTCTTTCACCCCAACGGTATGTGGCTCTTTCTCATAAACAATGACCGAAACTGGATAAAATTGGATTAAGCGCTTTACATGCCTTTCTTCTCCACGACCGCTGGGAAAATCACACCAAAGAGGAATGCTTTAACTGATATTAGGTTTTTAAGCTCCCACATTCACCTCTTTTGAGTTGAGAGAAGTAGGTGTTCGCTCAGTCGCATCCCACACTTATGGCAGCTCAGCTAGCGTTGGGGAATAAATTGTCTCTATGGTTAAGATGACTATAAAAGGATAGTAAAAAGCCTCATGGATTAGAATTAAGCGTTTCATTCATCAACTGGCTATGTCAGTTTGACGAATGAAGAGCGTCTGTTGAAGTTTTGGTGTAGTTAGCTTTTCTGTAATGATCAGTGAAAGCTAAAGGAGGTTCACTTTTTTCCTCCTTATGTACAACAGAAGAATGACAGCTGATTGGCGAATTTCTCCACACACCAAAAAGATGGGCAATGGATTAGTGGGACTAAAAGAGTGACCTCTGCGTCTGTAATAGGAGTTTCCCAAAAATTCTCCATTGCAACATTGGCTGTGCTGAGATTAACATCTACTTAAATGGCTTCGTGAGTAGCACATCCAGAACTGGAGCAGGCTGTGAACGTCACATGGACAGTAATGAGGGGTCAGATGTGGGTCTTGGCCCCTCTGTAAGAAGTGCTTTGAGAAAACTGAGTCGATAATAAACCACAATTCAGTAGACTGTTTTACTGCCACTGGTAGTGTAGCAACTGCTTCCCTTTTCTATCCACCCTTCTAGATGCAAATCAAAACTGCACTTTTTCCACCGGAGACAATTTATCCAACATATGTGGCTCATGTTCTTGAAAAGGTAGATAATTTGAATATGCTTTCCAGCACTTCCTGTACTCCCTTACTACCAAATGCAATCACAACTTTTACGACACAGCCCAGTTAAGGCTTGGATGCAATAAACTTCAAACCTCATTATCGCCTCGACCCTTCTGTTTGCACTTTTTTGTCTTCCAATTACGAAAAAAGAGGCTGCGCTTCCAAAAATGTGGGTAACATCTGGCGGCGCAGGCTTTGATATCGCAGATTAATGTTTACATTTAGCATTGAATCTCACGCTATCAAGTGAAAAGGTCCACCACTTGTGAGTGAAAAAAGATTCCCTTTTGAAATGGGCGATCGACTATACCGATGAAGGCATTTCTACGAGCCATAAATCTTTGTCATGCCTAGACCAAAGTCGGTTAGTCAGGGTGGGAATGTTTTCGTCTCACTGCTTTCCGATTTAAATAGGGCGCCTTCTGCTGGTAACCCTCCCAGTCTCTTTTCTTACCGTCCAGATGCCTTCTTCTTCACCTAGGCGCCAACGATTTGCGATATTATTATCCTAAATATTGTCGGCTCCAAGAACGTCTACAAGGACGCGAAGTTCGAGGTGCTCACAAAGGACGAGATTCACACCGGAGTGAGGAAGTTTCTTACTAACAGTCAGTCAAGGCACACACTTGACCCCTATCCCAGTCAGAGCCAACTGCCACCGGCTGAGTCCTCACACAAATCGCTGGATGGGGTGAACGGGGACGAGAATCCTGTGAAGGGGAGTTGAAGTTGTCTTTGTCTGTACCCACCGTGTCGTGATGTGCTGCCCTCTCATCTAGAAGTCAGTAGCCCCTTCTCTGCATTTGAGGTACCCGCGATGATCCATGTGGCAAATAATGTGTGTGTACCTTGATCCTATTTCACTATTGCTTTGAGTTAATGTGTAAAAGGTGGTTCCTCTCTTTACCTACTGCATCTCAAAATACACCAACCTAACGACTAACACCAATGCATGGAGAGAAATGTCGACAGAAGTGGAGGACTGAGGTTGAGTGCTCTTGCATTTAATAGAATGGTGTTTTGCTAGATAAACAGCCTTCTTGAATTCCATCTCACCATCCTGCCTTGTGTGAGGGGACCTATTTTCGTGAAAATGGGGAAATTATTGAAGTGAAGCTGGCGAGCCGCCTCATGATTTTGTAATGAAGGGGACAAATAAAAGTGCGATGAATAAGCCATAAAAGTGGTGAAGCAGGGGACGAGATCTACAGCATTTGATTGTTTATGTTATTGTTTGCCATGCACCATTCAGTTACATTTTTTGTAAGTTATTTTTATCCCATTTCAAGGCAAGTATCAGGAGCTAAATTTGCAAGGCAGACATAGACGCTGTCGTTGCAGTTAATGCCTCTGGTAACGCCCTGAGACTCTGCTGAAGAAGGAGGACGATATAGTAAGGGCAACTGGGACTCCTCGTACGGTCCGCAGGCCGTGTAGACCAGCCTTAAGTGTTCTCGAAAGCAAAACTGAGAGGTGAACGAAGAAGTGAGTGTTTTATAGCCCCTTTGGTCAGTCTCCGTCCATCGTCAGATTTGCCTGCAACTAATATGGCTCCAGCCTGTTGCATCATTTGATCCTCACAGCAACCTTACTTGATGTGGAGTCCAGAAGAGGGGGATGAGTTGACTATCTTCAATGTCTATTGGCTCCAAAGTCGAGTCACTTTACTAAGGATGGAGTTTAAAATAATTTAGTGGGGATAAGTTTCGATATCTGCTCCTCCCCTTCCTCTTCCCCACCACTATGTTCTCACCTCAGAGGTGTCCAGCCATCCGGCTGGTTAATGGTGTCTCACGGCCATCGCCAGTGTCGCCTCATTCGTGAACATCGTGCCTGTAGGCCACAGAACCGGAGCTCGAAGAGGTTGAGGGCTTACCGAAACGGAACCAATAATCTAAGCATTCCACTACCAAAATAAATTGCCCCGGTAACAAGGTGTAGTCTAGCACTGCAATAAATTGGCTCATTACATCATCAACAAACAAGTTGAGGAAAAGCATCGTCTCAGTTTTTTTCCCAAAGGCAAATAAAGGCACAGAACTCGAGCAAAATCTGTTTTGGCAGTGCACCAAATGACTGGAGGCCATACCTCCCTTCAAAGGGCAAAGCCAGAGCCTTAAGTGCCCTATTACCAAAACAGCATTATCAAACATCAAAATGGCACAGCTATATTGAAACTATTTGCCTCACGTCTAGCAAAAAATAGTCTGTGATGGTAAATTTTGCATTGGGACAAAATGCATTAATCGGGCTTTTTGATTTCATTGCAGACAACATCGGTTAGGGCGGAAATTACTGTCAACATTACAGAAACACAGCGCTTTTAGACTGCTCCCTCAGCTTGATCATTCGGTTGGAGCAAATCGAGCTGCGTTCCATCCATCCACTCCTTCTCCCAATGCCAGTTTGGCTTATGAATTGGAATAACCTGTAGGGCCCTATTCGCGAGCAAGAAAATAAACATTTGCGTCTCCCTATCATTACTATTTGAATTAGCGAAAACCTCTTAAGACTGACAAGTAAGCAATGGATGATTTAATAATTCCAAGGCAGTTTTGGCCATCAGCACTTGTTTGAACCAAGTTAAACAAAATAAGAACATTGCGATGACCTAAAAAACCTCCTTGTGGGTAGATCTAGATCGCCCACGTGGGCAATTTTGCAGGGTGCCTCCACGACTGGTACGTATGACTAGTCAAGACTGCGACATCGGTGCCACTTCCTACAAATCGGTCCATTGAAAAGTTACATTTGTCAGCTGCTGAACGTTACAAACACGTAAATAAAAATGTAGAACTGACGGTTGCATTTGAATTGGATGGGCTGTTGGAAAGGGGGGAAGTAAGGTGGATAGAAAAGTGGATGGTACGGATGGATGCATGCAGGATGGACGGGCAAGAGATGGATAGATGGATGTATACATGCATTTGGTCATGAGAGATGGGCGGATGGATACGAGGTGGATACGCGTATACGGGAGGACTGGATACTTGGAAGGGCCAACAAAATCGAGCGTGTACATCCTCCAGTTTGTAGAATTAGACCGGTAATTAGGTGATTTACAGTCAGTATGACAATGTTCACTCCTTGTGGAGGGTGCAGACAAAGAGAGGCAGAAAACAACGCCTACAATGAGCGGAGCAGCATTAATAACCGGATGCAGGCGACGTACTTAAGAGTCTAGCATTCTATCTAAGTCATCCAGTTGGCAAACGAACCGATGCCAATTCCAATCAAGGAATGAGCTGCCTTTTTGTGACTTCCAATCTCGTGCGGAGGATTAGTTGTAAATTAGCAGTGACTAGGACCTGACCCAGAAAAAACGGTGTGCTGTGAAAATGAGCGAATGCAGTGCATGAGGTGGGTATCATTTGACAGCGCTAATAGCGATGCATTAATTGAGGAACGCATTAATGCATCACGAATCGGTGCTGATCGTTCACACTTGACTGGTGTGCTAATCCCTGGCTGCCGATCTAGCTGGACAAAAAATGCACCATTCGATGTGTTTACTTGACAGGCAGCTGTAAACAACATCCCCAGCCCAGGTAGATGAGTTATGGAGAGGGTCATAGAGGCGAAAGGTGACTGTAATGCTCTGCTTCCCATGCCATTTTGGATTCTTTCAACTCGGGGAAAGCTCCACTGTACTGCATTCATGACAATGGAAAGCAAACTCGGTAGCGGAGGACGACTGGTTCATTGTGAGCATTTCTACTACGGGATGATGAACTTCGGTGTGACGGAAGGAGTGCACGTTCTGTGGATGGGAGACTACGTGACTGGGAGCTACATCAGTCTCCTGTTCTGCGTGAGGTAAAATTGCATTGCAGAAGTGCATCTGGAACTTATGTGAAGACGTTAACGAAGTAAACATGCGATACCTCCTCCATCACCTTACTAGCCAGGCAGATAGGACTGGCCAGCAATGAAGTGGAAAAAAGGGGGCCAAGAGGAACAGACGCGAATCTTTGTCTCACAAAACTGTTTTTGTCTTCACTTTAAGGCGAAAGCTCTTGCTGCTAGCGATCGACATCGCGAAATGGGCAGCACATCCACCCTCTTCCCCCGGCGCCCTTCCCAGACAGGGCAGAACTCCAAATCCACTTTAATTGTCAATAGAGATCGGTGAAGTTGCTATTTTGGTGGCTATTGGTTTCCTTGCAGCACCGACAACGTCTGATGGCCAATGTGGGAAAGTGACTAAAGGGAGGAGGCTAATCATGCCTCTTGAAAGGTAGAGAGGTTTTGTTCGCCAATTCGATTGTTTGCTCTGCTCTTAAGACTCCACGATTGTGCCTTTGCTCAGCGAGATTCTGGTGGCCATCAGCCCTTGTTCACGTCTGCAACACTTATTCCATTCCAGTCTCCAGGGCTCTCTATCGTCCCATTGAATCTGGCTTATAAATCTGTGTGGGTACCAGATACTTCTGCATGCTCGATCAGGTTGTGTAGCAAACTTCTTAGTAAATTGCTCGTGTCGAAGTTACCTCTATTCCAAATCCTCAACTGCCTTCGCAGTTAAAATTACTTCAACCATTCTATCAGTTTGACGGATTAAAAATTTTGGATTAAAATCAATACTGTTTCCTGTGAATGAATAGTTTTCCCATTCTACTAATCAGTTTCCAGGCCTTTATTTTATTCCTCTAAGGTAAAATTAATAGTATTACCTGCGATGCAAGCATTACAAAGAAATTTAGTAGTTTCATCGACTAACTTTCAATTTCGATCACAGACCCCTTGAGAGTTCCGCCCTTCGTACTATTGTCAGTAGCCTCAGGGGCCCATCTCTACGTCGGCTTGAAATTGTGCCCTCTTTCTTTTTTAGAGAAGGCGCCTTGGGCTATGCTGGGTAACTGCCCCTCACCGTGACAGAGTAAGAGCCTAGGCTGCGGATGGAGATTCCATGACAACTGCCAACAAAGGGCTTGAGAGTGATAAACACATTGTGTCTTGTGGAAGTGCGTTTTAACAGCTGAGGAGACCCCTATGGAGCAATGGCAATGAGGTGACCACGCGACAGCTCCTGCCCCACCCTAGCGGCTGAATAGGACCCAGACAGATGTGGCTGGGCAGCAAAGTAGCTCGGAGGAACAGGCGCATAGGTGATAGGTCGGTGTTCCTGTAAATAGAAGTGGACACAAGTAATAACGTGCATATTCCTGTTACCTCTCCAAGACAATACCGCCAGAGTTGCTAAGAGAAATCAGTGACTTAGTGGTTAAAAGAGTTCTCAGTTGGACGCTAATTAAATGGACGGCGTGGATGGTTTGTCTTCTTCCGTTTTCCCTCCCAGGGATAAACTCATGAGTCTACGGATCATGGATCACGCGTCTAGAAGGACCTCGGAGAACCCCTGTCTCTACAAGACAATTGGTGTAATACTTTGTTTGTTTGACTACCACATTGTCATGCCCGGCTAAAGCTGGCCTTCAAACCGTGTCAGCTGCCCCGTTCTCTCTCTTGGTTCAATAAATATATCCTGCAGTAGTGTTATGTATTCTTTCGCAGTCAAGGAAGTCTCGGGATGTTAAACTGGTGGCATCGGAAAATGGACCCGAATTTATAGGATTTTTATCCCGATTTATACCACTTGCGACAAACTCGCGGTGCAAAAGAAGTACATGTGCTACAGATTGAAGAATTGCTGACATCCCATAACAGGAGAGCTGAGAACGACGTCTTTCTTCGGCATCCACCCCGCCCTTGTCTTCTCTCTGCAGGCAAGCTGTTAACAGCTGAAGCGACACTAGCCTTAACCCACCTGGGTAGTTTTCGCTTTGGAGATTTCCCTACCATATCTGCTTAAGGAGACTGGTGTTCCGACGTCTCCCCACGCGCACAATGATGGTTGGCGGGACCTCTTGCTCGAAATTTATTTGCCGAACCCAGCAAAACTTCAGATCCCGTCGAGCAGCTAAGAGGATTCAGCGACGTCATGGTCAAGCATCTCCTCAGCTGGGCTCGAATTTCGGTGACTGGCGCGGTTACCTCGTGGGTGTTTCTTCCAGCACCGATTACACTGTGATGGCTGGCGCAGGAGGTTTACCAAGGCGATTTTCGAGCGCCACGCTGAAAAAAAGAGAGGGACTGTGTTGTACCTTGTTTAAATACCGGTTTCGGTAACGGTAACTTGAGAGGTCATATTGTCCTGACGCCTGGGGCTGGCTTTCGGGCCATGCTAGCTGCCCCGATCCCTCGGTTGATTAAATTATAGTGTTACACCTTCGCTTACCTTCAAGGAAGTCTGATCCCACGCCTTTTAACTCATTCCTACCGAGACGTTAGGGTACAAAGGGCTACAGCGGAAGCGATCAGTCAGGACTATTCAAGCTAACCGTCAAGGGTTCATTGCTTTGCTATTGAAACATCGCGGAGAAAATCATTTTTGATCAGTTACACTGGAAACAACATTTGTCATTTGTAAAAGCAACTCTTCAAAATGCTTTAATTTTTTTGGCGAAAATCATGCCTGAAAGCGTGGATCATCATGCATTTTAATTTGTCAAAGAAGGAGAATTTGTGAGACAGCATTGAAACCATGCTCCAGCAGAGACAGATGGACCGCAAATGTTTGAATTAAATACATTTTTTGCGAGCACAAAACGCCCCCTAACTTTCCAAAATAATGGTTTCTAAGGCTGTTAGAAGGTGGTTAACACGGAAGCCGAAAAGGAGTGTTTGGACCAGATACAGCAACACCACCACCTCCATCAAGAATAAGGTCTTCGTTCGAGGCTGGAATCCCAAACTCTACACTTAATGCTTACCATTCACATGGTATTATGTGCCGCTGAAGAGTTCGGAACCACTCTGCCATTCTAGCTAGACAGATGCTAATAAAATAGCAGTAGGCGTCAGTCAGTTCCAGACGGATTTCAAAGAGGGAAGTGACTCAATGCATCCATGCAAAGAGTTCAATCGTAGAGATTTCTGAGGTCACTCAATTTCTAGCAATGCACACCATCCCATTTTCATATCATTTGTCAATGTCTGCAGGTTCAGCCAGTTAGAGAACCGTGACAAATGCGGCTGCGCAGTACTGCATCAGTAGAGCCGCGACTTGGAGAAAAGGATACAAAGTCTTACATGCAAAACACTCTTTTGGGTTTTGATTTTGTTAAGCCACTCCACATTTGGGTCGGTGTTGCGGCGACTAGCAATAGACACACGTGAGGGTTGCCCTCATTCTCCCGTCCCCAGTGCAGCTGTTCAAGGGGTCGAGACACCCAATCACGTGCATTCGCCAAGACGGATCAGTGACGTCTCAGTCGGTTGCCTTATTAGTTGTAGACAGTTTCTGTGACTATTTGGTTGGTGTTTGGCTTTACACAACCGACTACGTTGTGATTGTCTTGGTGAGTTCTGGAGGCGACACTCAAAATGGAAAGGGGAGCGATGTGCAACTTGGACGACTTATGTCCGCTGGGAAGTCGTGCCTAGAAGTCATGTTATTCAAGTGGGCTTGGACAGACATGTGTTTGGATGGGGTTTCAAATGAATTTTCAGCCAGAGACGACTCGACATATCCGTGCAATATGCTCACTCCTAAGTCTTATGTCATACCCAATTTCAAGCACTGTATATTGGCCAATTTTTTTAATGTAATTTGCCAATACTTACAAGGTCGTGATATTACCCTTTTAAAGCCCTTTTTAAAAGTACTTTTAAAGTGTTGGAAGGACCCAAATGACCTTATTCTCACCACCTCTACTTGATCGAAGCAGAGGCGTTCATGTGTGAGCATATGTTCCATTTTTGGCAAATAATGTGCCAAGGTGGGGAGGAGAGATTTTTCGGTAACACTCCCAATTTTCCTGCCGATGGCACTAGTTCACTGGCATGGATATTGTCCCTCACCGATGCAGGCGTCAACTACGTGACATCTTTTCACTGGCGGTCAATCATCTCATTGTCGCCCATCAGGGGGAGGCGAAAACAAAGCCCATCACTGTCCTTAATGAAAACGTGTGAGAACAAACGCCTTTTTGTTCTTTGCATTCAATAGAAAACGCGAATGCTGCTAAGGTGTGGATCGTGGCATTCGCCCTTTTCTCCCAACAACAGACATCTGGGGAAAAAACGGTTTTTCCTACCTTTACAAGCACTTCGAGTGACTGATTGCAGGTTTGAGGTTATTGCCACCGCGCCCCATTTCCAACCAAAAGCCGAATTGGCGGTGTGTTTGTCAAAGGGCTCTCAGCTCTCCACACGCATATCTGCGCCATTAGAGGGGAGAAATACATGCTGCTGGCATAAAAATGGTTGGAAATGGAGGGAAAAGCAATGGTGTCTAAAAAAAGTGTCAGCAACTCCACCAAAGAAGTAAAAAAGGGGAGCGAGTACAGACTTTGTACACAAAAATGCCATTCAAGTTCCATTGGGGGAGAACATTTAGTGTTGTACCCCTCCTTTGACAAATAATGCAGTTGTGCCGTATTTTTTCATATCATATTATAGCGCAATTAACATGAATGCCAGAGCAATTAAGCTAAGTGAATACATTTACCCTAGGCAAACAAAGAAAACGGTGCAATGAATGGGAAACCTTTAAATGACACGAATGCCATTGCTGCCTCTGCAGGTGCTCCTGGGATGCCACTGCCTCACTCTTCACTCCGTACGATGCTCGAGGTTTTTGCGTTTTTGACACAAACGTGAGAATACCCCTAATCCGCGGCAATTAGCAGTATGAAGGGGCAACTTGATTGATGCAAGCAAGGCTCCTCTTGCATGAGGGAGGCAAGTAAATGCGGTTGTTTTTGGGATGTGCGAGTGTGTTTTACTAGCTGCTACCAACCTGCTGCACACGCACAAGTGGTAGCAGTCCTTATTTGCACGATTTCTGGAGGGCTATTTAACTCACCCTTCTGCCTGCACGGACACTTTAGGTCCTGCCTTCTGTAACTCCACTAAGTGAAATGGCCTCTGGGTCACGCCAGTAGCTTCCCAGCAGTTTCCCACTTCCAGAAAGACAAAAGTGGCAATGTTATTGACAGCGAGAGGCATATTTAGTCCCAAAACAACTAATTCGGATTCTAGCAATGAATGCTTAAGCGCTGTGGATGGGAGCGCCTGTGATTAGCACCAACAAAAGGGTTAAAAGTGCCGTCAGCGTTCTACAGCTGCCTCAGCTCCGTATTCTGCAGGAATGTAATCAACAAGCAAAGCAACATTAGCCATAAAGTGTACGTTACGCAGCTGTCCAAAGGGTCCGCTTGCAGATGCTGATTAAGTAAACGCATATAGCTTCCGCCACCTCCCCACCAACCAGATAGAGTCATGACAAATGCGGCTAAGCGGTACTGTATTAGTAAAGATGCAACCTTATACCAAAAGAAACTGTTTTAAACGCCGTTTTTGTTAAGTCAGTCCACCTTTGGGCGATAGATACACGTGAGGGAGTGCCCCATTATCCCATACTCCAAATCTAGTGTATTTTTTTAGGAGGGATCATCGACATCTCAGACGGTTGCCGCATTAGTTGTACCCAGGTCCAGTGACCAATTGGCGGATGTTTGTAATTGTCAGGCCAAAAAACTTGACCGCCACCGGGCAACAAGGCCGCCGTACCAACCACACACCCTCGCCTTGACAGCACGTATTCAAGTCAGATACCAAAACTTTTTTTCGTCTTCAGGAAAGTTCTGGTGGTGATGCCTAAAATGTGACCTGTGCATTGAGGTTGGCATGGTGGCAACTAAGGGTGTACGGTTTAAGCAAATGTTGAGCTTGCATAGGGCGTAGCTGTTTGAAATTTATGAAATTCTGAAAAAATTAATTATATCTGATCCTTCTAGCTGTATGCCATACCACTCAACTGCAGGCATCCTTGAAATGCACAACAATGATGGCGGTGCCAACCTTAGTAAGGATAATGGGGATGCAATGAGAGGTGAGGCTCATAAACCTAAAATGCTTGGTGTCTGAGGCACAAACGAACTGCGCTCCTATAAAGGCAGCAATATCTAAAGGAATTACTCAGTATTTCCATTACAGCCACCGATTACCCACCCAATATGGTTATATCTGCCTGCCCTGCGAGAGAAGATAGTGATCTGACTGCTGATAACGTGGTCACACCTATGCGATACAGTTGAACCCCACAAGTACCTGTTAAACATCTTGAAAAGTGCAATTTGGCTAAAGCAAGCGTTAGCCCTATCTGATGTTTTTCTGACATGAATATTTGACCTCTTGCCCAATTGCCTTGCCTGACCTCGTGGGAACGTGGTTAACGAGGCTTTTCGCCGCTCAAACTGGCATCGTCTTTGGGTGAAGTGATGCCTTCTATTGATTTCAACACCGCGGTTAACTGCATTCAGTGGTGTTGAACTCGCTTCCGCAGTTGTTGTCTGAGTGCAAAAGTTCCAACTGAAGTTGGCAACTCGTTTCTTCCACTGCAGCAACTGACAAAAAAATCATTGATGCGATTTTTCATGTCGTAACTTGCTTGAATAAGTCATCCTTCATTCTTTGCTACAATGATTTCTCTGCTTTTCCAGCACAAAGGAAAGAGGTGGTTGCAACCCCTCAAAGCCATTTTTTCTTAAATTCTTCCATTTATTTAGGCAATCATTAGAAGGTCTCGAGCTTGAATGCAATGCACCCTTTGGTTTATACACTTCCCAAGCTTTCTCAGTGCTGAATAAAGCAAACCAATACGGAATAATGCTTTTCTTGGAGTTTGGAAGGGATAGGGCGGTACTGGGAGACTGAAGAGACTACTTGTAGATTGACAAAAGCGTTAAATCATAGTAGTAGAAAGTGAACTATCACCTGTCAATGTAATGCTGCGCTTACTTCATCAAATTTTTGTTTCGATTACGCAAGCGCTTAAGGCTCTGCGATTGCTCTTCCTTCGAGTGACGTTACGAGACATGACATGACGTCATGTCAGGCCATTAGCACCCATTGCTTTACTACACCAGCACTACCCATTCTGCTTAGATGTTAGCGGTTCTTCTTTCCTTTGGGAGGACTTAGGGCGCTTCATTGATAGTAGTGGAAAGTAAACCCGCTCCTAAAGGTCGACTCTGCCTATTTCTACTACTCAATGCTAAGCCCTTCTGTAAAGGGACGAGGGCATGGACTCCAAGTGTGTGAGCTTCCAACCTCTGGCAACTGTCCCCAACTGTGAGCCATCTAAAAAAGCTTGTTAAAGAGCTGTCCAAGATATCTGCATGAAGATGCCTAAAAAAGGACCACCAGATGAACCCTGATAAACAAATGTAGGTAGCCCCTTGCCAAAACGGGCGAGAGAGGTTGCCCAACGGTTTTGGCCGAGACGAAGTGCAAGATGCAAGGGGGGCTATGTGATCTTCTGATTCTTTATTCGACCCTTCAATTTGTTCTCCAAACATTTAAGATTCAGCTAAGCGGCATAACTCCCGTTCCATGCCAGCAACCTTACCACCCTTCTGCATTTTCTGTCCTAGTATTATACCTTCTTTCGTGTACACGCAAGAGCTGGATCGTTACAACCATGTCGATAGCTTGAGGAGGAAAGAAGCCTATTTTGGAAGAGTTGCACTCATATAACGTTCCATAGGTACGGCATGTGGTTGAGACCGACGGTATTGGCATTAAATGCAACTTGCTTCATGTGAATGAATGTGGTATGGGAGAGGGGATTATGAGTGTTATTGTAAATGGTGTTTGCTGGGGAAACAAGTCACAAGCCTGCATTACTCCGCTGTACACGTAAAAAGGTAGTAAAATGTAGTGCGGATCACATACTTGCGTTTACTCACAGTCTGGTACGTTTAGGTTTGAGGGAACTCTGAACGGGTCGGGAGAAGGTGAATGTCCGTCCAAGCTGAGGCGACTCAGCCTCTGCACGGTGGTTTGAGACTTGAACGGATACGTCATACTAAACCGCTTACAAAGTAAGCAATATAGGCATCTTCTTCGCAAAATTTCCTTTAAGTTTCTAGATCAAGCAGAATGTACCGACGTTTTAAGATTACCATGTGAATGAACAATGGGTGATCAGAAGTAAATGCCTAAACGGGTCAGATGAAGTTGGCAATTTGGATTGGCAACAGGCCATTTTTATAAAGCTTATGTTCTTACAATGAACTTGACGTGAAAAACGCTAGTTGACACCTTCATCCAGTGAACGCCAACATTTAAGTTTTAGTGTCATAACAGCGCAAAGTAGGTCGTGGAAAACAATTTGACCGAAATCAAATGGATGGATAACTGATAAGTACTACGTCAGTTCTTATTCCTAACTGCCCAGACAAGATTCCGCCCGTGTCATAAAGACTTCAGACCATGGATCTCTACGTTGGCACGTAGAATAAACAGATCATAAAATCTGACGAAATAATGTAGCCAACGATTCGGGTACCTCCTGGTAAGTATAACTGATAGAGTCTTGCACGAATGCAGAGCTAACTGTTAAGGTCCATAAGTTTTCACCAGTGTTAAACGGAATAAATAAAGAATGAAATAATCTATAAGATTTTCGAAATTATGACAAACATGAAGAGCAAGATTGGAATGATCATCCATGCCTGTTCGAACAAGCTGTTTGGAAGACAAGAATCGGCTACACGGCTGCTGTCCAAATAAGAACTGAGAACTTTTGAGGAAAAAGCAAGCTTATTTTCTTCTTGAGCATTGTAAGCTCGTGAGCCATCATGTATATTTTCTATAATTTGATCCATTCCTCAACCCATTTTTCTCTCAAGCATTATGAGTTCTAAGTGTGATAAGATAGGCCTGAAATATAGTGCCTTAGTATGAGTCTCTTCGTATTTTGTGTTGTCTTCAAAGGCACTTACACGAAACTTTAGTCTCCTAGTGTTTGTTCTGCTGCATCGCAACATAACAATGTTCTAAGTTAGTTTAATAGTTAAAGTTTGCATAAACAGTGCCTTTTACGTTGCAATTAGGACAGGAAATGACCACACTACTCGCCACTGCCTCATGCAAACATTTGGAGCTCACCAATCAGATAATGCGGGTTCCATGGTTTGCCGTTTGCTTAAACACATGAAGCCGTGTGCATATCTTCACATGATAAAATTTTGAAGAAATTGCTAAAATATCGGTTGTTTTTTCTTTAGAGCACCGTTTTTCTGTACTTTTAGCAAAGTACTAGAAGTCTGGCACGTGATTAGACCTCAATGTTGTGCACCAGCCGCCTTTATACTCTCCATTGGGTTTATGCTATGCGATACATCACTTTAACTCGTTTTCTGAAATGATTTGTGCTCTTTTTTATTCATACAATTCCATAGTTGTTTCCACAAATTATTCAATGTCGACTATTCTCACAACCAATGTTTGTTTCTTGTTGATTTTCCATTGTCCTCACGGAGGTCTTCATGCGCATGTTGGTATGCCCTTTGGTACGGAGACCTCACACGTTACTCTTATCGTGCTTCAAAAATTTTGAATGCGTGCTATGTCACTGAACTATTATTATTTTTAGTAACATGAAGTCGGGTTCCAGGGTAAGAAAAACTCCGAACGAAACTGCAGCTTATGCCATAGACCATTCTGCAGTTGATATTCCGACTCAGTGCCCCACACTCCATCAGAGTAAATAGTTTGTTACTTACTTTGCCATTTACCGATTTCGACAGTGATGCCTTAGCCATCATTTTAATTATTGCAGTGGTGGAGAAAGGAGAGTTCAATTTGCTCGATCTACCGTGTCTTCAAACAGACGTGGAGCGTTTGTTAGCAGCGACTACCCAACGTATGACATGTATCTCTCACTATCTGCGTGGGCTGCCCATTCCAACGCCGATATTACGGAATGTTGGACTACTGGAACCCGACCCCGATAACCGACCGCAGCATCCCTGTGAAATGACCTCCATCTCTGCGGATGTGTCTGCACGGAAACCCACCACTGCTGACGAGGACAGTTCGCTTATAGTTACCCCCAATCCCGACAATCCCCTGAGTCTCATATTCTCTCAAAAGAGGCAACAACTGCAACAACAATCAAGTCTAAAAACCGAAAGTAGAGAGGTTTTGTCGGATAAGAAGCACAAATCTAAATATGCAAGTTATTTGAATAATCATCACTTCACTTTACTTTTATCCCAAGGGTCTTGTTTGAAACTTAATTAGATAAGATTTTTTGTATACATTCTTAGGCAATTTTGTTGGCGTTTTTGCTGTTTTAACAACTAGCCATGGTGGACAAAGTCGTCCCCTGCTCTTCTCCGTGGTTTACGACAATACTCTGGGCATTATACAGTGTCCTAGTTAAAGTTCTCCATTTGAGTTTAAAGTAATATTTTCAACCGGCGTGTTTGATCCTTGGGTGCTAATAGCTGTTGCATAGTTTCTTTTTTGGGTTTGAGCCTTTAGGGTGTTCGTGTTCTTTTTTTTAATGCGGATGTATCCTGCTATCTAAATGTTTCCTAGTAGGATTGGCAGATTTGATAGAGGCAGTGGTTTTAAAAATTGCTCACTAATGAATTCCTAACTTGTCCAACTATCGTTAGTTGCACATACATCCCTGTCTACGACATATGTGAGAAAATCGTGGTAATTTTATCTAGACTTCTACGTCACCGACTTCGGGTGCTCTTAGTGCAGTGACTTCTCCGTAAGTTTCGTTTGCTGCACATACATGTCGCTGCAGGCTCTTAATGTGATTTGAATATCAAAACCAACCATTCATTCCTTCAGCCATGATATTCCTAACCGGTTTTGGGCTCTAATGGAGCCGTACTGTGCAGACATAACCGAGTCCAACATCTCCTACCTCGAAGGTATCCTCAAGTCGTACGTGGAGGAAGCGACTACATCAAAGTACTTCCTACTTCCACAGGCTAAGTCTGAATATGTTTGTAAGTTATAGCATCAAATCGCACGTTATCAATTCCTTACTACTGTTCAGCAAACTGCTTCTATTCACAGCGCCAAAGAGGCTACGGAGGGATCTCACAAAACCCGAAGATTCCAATTCAGATTCCCCTGAAGCACCCCTCAACCAAGGCCATGTCTCCGGGGCTTTCAAGGCCGCCTCAGAAATGATTTCTCTTGCGCGTCATGTCGATTCCCAGCTCAAGTTAGCTTTCTTTTTCGATTTATTAAGGCGTAGTTGCACCATTTCAATTGTCACTTTGTGTTGACTTCTGTGTGCAGGGAAATAAGACCATCGTCTTCTTCGTCTGTTGAGCATTTGCTGTGTTCCCTGGAGAAGGACCTTTACGAAGATAACGTATCCTCCGTTCTTCGTGGGGCCGTGGCACATATGGCTCAAGAATGTATGATATGCGGCACTTTTGCTATTGGTTTACCTGTTGCACCTGACTAACTGCTGATGGCGTCTTATTCAAGCATGTTCGCCACAACTGGTGGTTTAGGTGTTACGAATTAATGCAGTGCTATTAGTGAGAAATTAAACTCCCCCACTTAATTAAATGTGTAGATAAAAGTGTACTGTTACATAAGCTCCTTTTGATTGCGGTCTTAGATACTTTTTGTGGTAACCATCCTGATTCGCCCCTCACAATCTAGTCTAGCGAATGCTGTATGACAGTTCTCCCCTGTTTGAAGGCTTAAAAACGTGTAGAGTTTTACCTACTTTGATTTGCTGGAGCCTGGATGACTTTCTGTTGCTATCCGCACAAGCGCTTGCATAAAAGCAAATTTAAGAAATAAACTACAAAGCAGTTTCAGAGAGCGTAATCCCGCACTCGTTTTTCTTTTCAATTCTGTCTGCATTTCATTACCGGCAGTCAGCGGACATATAGATTTCCCCTTTTGAACTGCATTTGCCGACAGTCACCGTTGCACACCTGAGGCGTCTCTGAACGTACCTAGGGAGTGTTGATTTAGATGATGTAGCCTGTCGTGAACGCGTCGTGGAGATCTCAACACCATATAGAATGTTCAATATTATCCCAATCTCACATTTTAGTTGCAGTGAAGTCTCCAGCCTGCGAGAACGAGGAAGGATCTATTTCCCCATCTACGCAGAATAGCAGGGGTGACCTGACAAGTGTATGTAGTCAGCCTTTGAAGAACTTGGCACGTCAACTGCAGGTCAGTTCGTCCTTTCGTGTGGAGAAGAAAATTAGTCAAGCCAGTGAGGAGTTGGGATTGTTTCCGTTGACTCTCTACCTCAACCACCTCTCCCACCGTCCGGAGAAGCCTCTTATTCTCTTGTCTGAGAAGTCACATGGTTCACCTACCCGTGAGTTGGTTTCCTCTGTCCCACCGCATTTTTGTAAGGCCTTTATCTTTTACATGCAATAAAATGGGGTCTTCCATTACCGTAGGTATTAGGTTCTTCAATTTCCACCTCTAGATATAAGCCCTTCTTTAAAGTTGACGTTGGGTTGTTTTGAGGCTTCTTTAGACCGTATTTCATAACTCTGCTTTTTTGAGTGACCTCAATGCCTACGAGTGGCTTTCAGTTTATTTTCAACTGAATGAGTTGGACATTTGGAGGACCAGAACAGTGGTCGAGGTAGGTAATGAACGTCATCATCAATTGCTGAGAACCACTCGAATTTAACTGGCCAGCTAGAATCAAAGCAGCGCTTGGGAAGTAGTCCTCGCTAGTTCATTCCTCGCCGTCTCGGCATAAACACGGTCGGTTTTGCAGGCAGAATTGTTGGTTGACTACCTTTGATAATAAAAATATGATAATAATAACGGGCTCTCTCGTTGGTCGGATTAAACGTCAGCTGAATCATAATCTATTACCGCATATTTACAAAACTACTTGGAACTGTATACTCTAACCTCATGGGTACCCGTCAGGCGGTGACGACCTGTCGAGTGTAATAATGTGAGGAGGACTAGTTGATTTAGAGCCCGATATTGGACGGTATCGACGGAATAATTGATTTCAAACAGCTGCCATATGTAATAATTCTTTGCATGCTAAAATTTGTCTTCAGCTGACTATCTTACGAGTTGCTAGACCTTGCATGATTGACTGACTGGTTTATTTTCCAATCCCATTGGGACGCTTCTTATAATCTATGGAAAGACCCATTGCAGCCCAGGTACTTACGAGAATGCCTTCTAGACTTCATCGTCTGTCTTATCTTTAGTCCCTGTTGCCGACATAGAATAACACCAAAATTGAGCAACTGTAAAGCCGGTGCTTTAGGTATGCATGCTCTTTCTCCCCTATTCAAAGCTTAGATCCGGACTGTATGCTTTGTAATTGCTACCCTATGTCTGTATTTGCTTGCAGCTTCTGAAGCACCAAATCACGAGTCGGCACCGACAGATGATTGCAAGGGTCCGATCCTAAACGGGCTTGATCATTCTCCCAAGGAGTCTCCCGTGTCGCCTTCCTCACCTCAATCCAACCAGCCCGACCGACCCGAACTAGTTGACGTATGTACCTATTTTCTTTTAGCTATTAAACTCTTGACTCTTTGGACCTGTGGGCGTGCATTTCTCCTTGCATATTCGGTCTATTTACCCCGGAAATGATTTTATAGTATTATTTACACAATTTTGCAATGATCATTTCAATTTGCTGAAGGGCGGTGTCCAAGTAGCCACTCTGTTTTCGACCCTGTAGATGAGATTTAAAGAGGCTTTTAGTGATCCAAAATTGACTATTTGTGAAGTTGAGCAGGGACTCCATACCTTGTTAATTCAGTAGAATACGAAACATGCTACAACCAGTGATTTGTTCACGATAACTTTCGCGAAGATAATAGTAATCATCAACACTTAAATTGCAAGGCTTTTTGAAATTCGGGAACCCAGTCAGTATCACCTAAGTGAGATTGCCCCTCACGTAATAAGTGCTTCTTAACACTGAAAGGCGGGCAGACTTAAATATAGCTAATTGCTCTTGAAGGAAACGTGACAATACTGGAATTTGCAGCAGTCCGATTTGCGGAATCGTTTTTCGCAATGAAGTGTATGGTCGTTGTTATTTTTTGCGTGTAGGCTAGATTAGCACTACTCTAATAAAGCTTGGAATTTACTCTCAAATTCCAAGTTAGCTTATTATGGCGTCCCTCTTGAGTTACTCCTAAAGGCATTACAAAACTAGCGGGCGCAACTATAGCTTTATTGCAAGCGCAACGTAGAAGACAGTAATGGAGCGTGGAGAGCCATCTATGAGTGAACGAGGAAGCTGGCGTCTACACATTGAAGTTGAATATGCATACTTATACAATGAATTTTCCTCTTAGCAACAAAAGTCTTCCACCTCACAGTCAAATGGCTGTGCATCACCAAGGAACCAGACAGAGAATGGGGAAGAGATGTCGACCACACCGACGACAACGACAGATCCCTCGAGTGGTGTTAATGAGGAGACCACGAGTCCCGCAGACACGGATATGGGCGCCAGCATCTCGGACGCCACTGAAGAAGTCGCAATGCTTCGACCCCCTCCTCTGCCCCCTGCCACCGACAGTAACAGTGGTCTGAGAGCTGACCCCGAGACGACTTTTGAACTTCCTGCTTCCTGCCAGTTGAAATCCGATAAAGTGCTTAGCGATTGCATCAGTGAGAAGAATTTTTCTTCTGAAAACCACGTAAGGATAATCTTTTTCACCGCTTCTTTGTCAGCTAACATGAATAGCTTCAAAATGTGTCTTTGGTGCATTAACATTTCCTTTTTCACGAGCTGAAGTGCACATAGGCATTGTCATTAAATTAAAAGTTTTTGTAGTGGTGCTAGATTGCAGCTACTGAGCCACGTTATTTATATGATGTATACTCCAATTTAGGTTCTAGAGGTATTTTTGCTTTCATACTGGTAACTGCCACATACGTCTTCTTGTTTGTGACCCAAGGTCACGCTCTCAGGCTCTACACTGATGGCGAGAGATATTGCAGATATAAATAATGTGAATGCAATCAGTAGAGCACCACGGTTCCCGGACCACCACTTATTTCCTTTCAGCTGCAGCACTTTGGTGTCTGATGCCTCGCCACCCACTTCTCCAGTTGCGTGCTGATGCATTACAGTGGTTAGATTTAGTTTCCTTCCTTTTTGATTCAGACGAGCTCTTGTCCAGGCTCCTCTGCTTCTCCGGTCAAGTCAGAGGAGGATGCAGTGCCACAAAAGTGCTCACCTCCGGGAGGTACAACCTGCAATGGTAACACAATAAGGAGTGAAGGCAGTGATTGGTTCTCTAACATTCTTCCCCATCTTGAGGACACGGATGACGACCTCTCGAGTTGTCTACTCAATCTAACCACCACCAATGCGGTTGAGGCGGTGGGTGCAGGTGCCAGTAGCAATACCGATCAACTGACTCTCGCGCTGATGCGGCGCCAACGTGAGCTGCGTCTGGTATGCGCAGCGAACCACAACATCCTCCATCGGCTCATCCAGGCTGCGCGGAGAGACCTGCAGCGACAGGAGATTCAGCGGCGTCTCGCTATTGCTGATGCTGATGTGCGTTTGTTAGTTGGTAGATGGAGTTCTCACCAAAAGCATTCCATGAATAACCACCTTACCGTCATTTCCAATTCCTGACGTCCCGCATTATTGTTTGATCGAATCATTCAAACGATCCATTCCTGCCATGTGTCAAGCCTTTTCAAGCTGAATGCCGCTTATATTCTACTTCAAGGCTTTTACAAGGACTTTACTTCTTTGCAATCTACTTCTTTACCCTTTGTATATTAGATTTTCTCTGTGGATTGGAGGTTCAGTTGAGCTTCATCATCCAACATTTTTGTCAGAATCACTTTCTTTCTATCGAGGCCTTTTTTTACTTGGAGCCTCGATATTTGCACAATATGCATCTCCTATTAGATGGCTACTGCCAATTTCTCGTTTCCTTTACTAGGTTCCGTTATTCTTGTATTTGCTGCGCTTTCGTCCTTACCATTCCGATCAGCCAAAGCTCCCTGTATTTCGGCCGCCTTCGTGTGTGTTAACGTTATTGCCTTTAAGTTGTGTGTCTGTTATCTTATGTCGAACCGAGGACCAAATGTAGCTCTGTTAGCGCTTTAATGGTGTCTTCTCATTTTTCGGCCTGAAATGAGTAAAACTCTTAGTGATTTTGTTTCAAGCCTTTTGATCTCTTAAAGGTAAATCACTTTACGATCTCGGTTAGGATTCGTGTTTTGTGAACTTGCGAGAAATTTTGGCATTTACGAGGTCGTTTTGGCCGACGAAACATTTATTAGTATGCTTTGAATTCTGTGTAGCAGGATACTCGCGCAAATCACTAACTGTTTCTTGAATTCCCTCCCACCACAGGAAGGATGTTAGTGTTTAACCTGCCACCATTGTTACCCTATTTGTCCAGGTCATTGAGGCGTACAACAAACTAGAGAGCTACAAGGTGCAGAAGCGCTCAGCCCTGAAGCGAGATCGGGATTTTGCCTGGAAGACACTCAAGGAGCGTCAGAAGATTCGAGCTGAGCTTGATGCCTTCGATAAGAAGCCGCCCTAACTCGTTCGGTTCTTTGCCTGGCCTCCCTTCTTGTATCGCCCTACTCTGTATAAATTGTACCCACTTTGTATATTTACCGCCTGACAATTGCTGTGGCTCCCACCCTCTGCTTTTCTTTTAATACCGTCTCCATCCCAACTTGTGTGTACGTGTATGTGTTATTCTATTGCTACCGTAGCAATGCAGCCGCTTTTCTAATCTACAAACAAACGTACATCTCCATTGCGTCTTTTCTCTCTTGCTAACTGGCGTGTGTGTGTGTGTACGCATGTTTGCCTTGGTTTAGACCTTTGTTTGACGTCAAATTAGGGATGCTCTGCTCTAGCAAGAATACAATCGCAGCTAATCGCTCGGGTGTTGTATGCACAACTGAATGGCTCTCTGTGTTTCAACGCACATTGGTGATAAATAAAAATGCATCTTCCTTCAACCCTATTTTCTTTCATTTGTTAACTAAATCATCCTATTTGAAGTCTTATTGGATCAAAGTACTTCGGACGTCTTGGGTATCGCCTCCCAGGTGGCGAGCAATTGTTGCCACCTCTCAGTTTCATTGTGCTGACATCCTCCGCTACCACGGTTTCCATAGCCGTTCGCAGCAGGAATGGCCCAAGTGGAATTTCGTCTCCTGTCTCGCCCTTTCTGTCCCTTTGATCTCCGCTTTTGCCCACCAGAATGACGGTGATGAGGATGATCACAAAAGCAGTCTGGGCCTTTTCTCCACCGTGGACTGTGCAACCAATTTGTCACCTGAACGCCTGGCCGCGATCAAATCCCTTAACATACTTTCCACAGTTGTTGAGGAGGTCTCCCCAGCAGTAGTCTCCATCATCGCCGTTGGGTAGGGCATGCAACTTATTGAATTTCCGTATCGATATCCCTTCTCTTCCCAACATCTGCATTGTTTCTTTTGCACTTTCACGACTAGGCATATATTCAAAGCGCACGGCTCCAGTGGCTCGGGTTTCATTGTCGACGACACCGGGCTGGTTATTACGAACGCTCATGTGGTAGGCTACAAGCAAGCCTTGAAGGTGTCAACTCCCAGCGGGCAAGAATTTGCAGCCAGGGTTCTCGCTCTCGATGTGAACTCGGATTTGGCACTCGTTCAGGTGAAGTGTGCCCTTTCAGGCAAAGCGTAACTGAAATCGTTGCATCGTAATGGGTGTAGTGAATCACAGTGCCTTTGAGATGTTGTTTAGGCAGACAAATTCACCTTCTCTTCTACAAGGATTAATAGTGCTAGAGGCATGGTCCTGAATAAAACTGCGAAATATCAAGGCGTCTCATATACAATTTGTAGCATACCCTTTTCTCATTTAAGTGTCTTCAAGTGCCTTGAGTGAATTTAATTTGCCTCAGGGCTTGAATGCCCTAATTTAGTAGCGTGAATGCTCTGTTTTCTGGTTATTGGCTCATCTTTCCCACTTGACATGGTTCAGCGGACCATGACCTCTTGCCTACCAGTAGCTGATTTGAAGATTGGACTGTTACCTTTAAATCTGCCTAGATAATGGCCGACACTGAGACGATGAAGAAGCTTCCAGTGCTGCCCCTGGCGTCCGGAGAGCAGACTATTCGACCAGGCGATTTTGTGATCGCCTTGGGCAGTCCGCTGTCGCTCTCCAACACCGTCACTGCAGGTGTCGTCTCCGCTGTTGATAGGGACTTGGGCAATCGCACCGGTCTCAAGTATATCCAAACTGACGCCATTATCACGGTTAGTTTACACGTGTTACTAATGCGTAGAAGAGCTCGTGATGTGAGTTGGTCAATGCTGCCCGAGGTCCATTGGAAGTCAAGGGCTCACATGGTTGAATGTACAAATGCATTAATCAACGGGTTGTTCAACGTGGTGTCGTGTTGTAGTTTGGCAATTCGGGAGGTCCACTGGTGAGCCTCTACGGCGAGGCTATTGGAGTAAACACAATGATGGCAGATACAGGCCTGAGTTTCGCCATTCCCATCGACCAGGTGCATCGCTTCCTAGCCACAGCAAAGGAGGCACTGGCGGCAGAGAAGGAGCATCGGCGCCAAGGCCGCTCTCGTAGTGCCTCAGAGACCTCTCCACCGTCGTTGTCACAGCCGCGCCGCTCAAATTCGTGGCAGTGGTTTGGCAGCGGTAACGATGAGACAGTGGCAGAGCGGTTCGGTCCCTCTGTTATTGTCGGATCGGGGAAGCGGCAGACTCGCTACCTAGGCCTTGTGATGCGAACCCTTACGCCCGAGTTGGTCTCCGAGTTGATTGCATTGGGACATCTGCGCGTTGGTTGTGTTGTAGACAGCACTCGCTGGACAGGTGTCTACATTCAGGGCGTTATTCGGAATTCTCCGGCTGAAAGGTAGTTTTATTCTTTCCAGCGTTGTAGTGGTGGTACTGGATGGTACAAATCTGTTCCCAATTGTTTACCACTCGACACTTTTCAGTAGTCGGAGGTTTTTGGCTTGTTATTACCTCGGTTTTAGCTGTTTTTTTATTGGCCTTGTTAACTTTCAGAGCCGACCTGAGGCCCGGGGATGTGATAGTCGCCATCAATGGCAACAAGATAATTAACGCGAATGAGGTTGCGAAAGTTATTGAGGAACAGGAGGTTTTCTCGGTAACAGTGCTTCGCAACGGTGAGCAAGTGGAGATTGAAAACGTCAAGTCAGAGCCCGTCTAGCCGGGAGAGCTCCGATCCCTTTGACTTTTCCTCTCTCCGAAAGAGGACTACTATCCATCTTTGTGCGATTTTTCTGCCAGTAGATAAGCTTTGATAAAGTACTGTTATCACCAGGATTCAACTACCTGGTCATATTGCTTACCGTAGCCTTGTTTGGGTAAATTCTTAGCAAAACTGGTCTCTGCGAGTGTTACTCAATGATGGTTGGCAAGTCATAGTGTCTCCGTCTCATTCACGCACCTAGCCAAGTAACTATTAGCTTGTCACCTCGACTGAGCCCTCCTGGGACAGCTTGCTTCACCACATTCAAGCTGTCTGATGGCGCTGGACTCCCATACGCTCTCTGCTCTAACACCCCTTTTAACTCCAGAAGGAAATGATGAGTAGCATCGAGCCAGAAAGTTCCAGTTCTCAGGCGCCAATTCGTCCTGTTTCGAACATCTGTGACCGGACCCCTCGTCGTTGCCCATGGAAAAGTGCATCCTACGCAATTTCTTGTTATTGGTGTCTCGATTATCCAGGAACAGGTATTCCAATTGCTGGAGAATCATGAAGAGGATTGTTGTGCACCGGGGCTAGCACCAATGCGAAACAACTATCATCATTATGTAGTGCTGAAGGCATTCAAATGCCCCACCACTGGGTGTTCTACCACAGTGCCATGGTGCCCATAATTTGTTGACATCTGCTATTATCACGAGGAATCTCACTAGCTCAGATTGTTCCGTGGACTGGTTTCCCACATGCTGTTCCCCACTGCCTTTGGCCATCCATTCTTACACGTGAAATGAACCCGTAGCCGAGCCTGAAAGTCTCGTGCTGAGTTGAGACTCTATGGAGCTCAGTGCATTGAATCTTCCACATTTTTGCCCATTTATTGCTTCCCAAGGAACACCGGACGCTCGCCGTTTCTCATTACTCCTATCTGATCACACTCAATCCCGGCAATGCTGCTGTGCCCTATTACGAATTTACTTCAATGTTTGCTGTTTAAAAATATGGGGAAATGCTGACATTTAAATTAGGCCGAATGGACATCGGTCATAAGGGAAGGGTGGGCAGGACACTATTCTGATTCACTCAAGGGATCATCGATCTAAAAGCAGCAAACAACAGCAAGGGAGGTACATTCGGGTGTTGGAAGAAATAAATAAATTCAATAGAGCAACAACAGCGAAGTGATTAGACTATTATGCACCAAGGGGAGGGATTCAGTGCTTCATGGATCACAATTAAAAAGGGAATTTTTGAATACCCAGCTGCCGTTTCTAGCGCGAGTCCACAAAATTTGTCTCGACACTAATGGAAACGTAGGGGTAGTATTCTCCGTGGCTCATTCCGGCCCCGATCATATCCTCCTGCAAGGGGAACAGTGTGGAAATCAGTTTGATTGCTAGTAGAAACGGCGTTGTGACTGCGAGACTTACGTCGGTTGTGCTGCTTAGAGCCAGGTTGTCCAAGTGCTCGTACATGTTGTGGAGAACTTCACGTAGCCGTTTGTAATTCTTCCGATTAGGTACGATAAGTATGGCCTCGAAATCAACAGGTAGACCGTATCTATTAGATAGAACCAATATTTAACCAAAAATCCCATCCACATAAATTGTAAATGCTAAGCATCATGATTTAACCCTGAAAGTATCAATCAAAAGTGAAGGACTCCAGGTGTGTATACCAAATGACTCCTACCTGAGCACAGACTCGACGAAAATTCGGAGAGCCTTGATGTGCATCATGACAGAAAAAGCTTCACCAAAATTAACTCGAAGCCACCGGAAGAGTGGAGGCTAAAAAAACAACTCAAAGATGTTGAAAAATTAATTGGTCAAGGATAATAACAGACTTATGTAAGCCCAACTCACGAATTGTTTCTTCTTGTCAGCTTCAAGCTTGGAAAACATGTTCTTGCTTTCCTCTATCGCTTTTTCGTCGTACACAAAATCTCGGACGATAAATCTGCAACAAGCGTACTTAGCGAAAGTGCCTAATACCTCTTCTCTCGTGCACTCTGGGTAAAGTCACTAAGCATCTTCTGAAACAGGGTCACGGTCCACAACCCGTTATCCTGGTCCTCAAAGATTAATCTGGACAGGATATAAACCTTAAAAATGCCACTCACTCCGTGGATCTCGGTACCACCATATCCGCCAGAGTCTCATATGTGGCTTCCCATTCCTTGTAAGCTGTTCTAGAAGAATTATAAGATTTTTTCGGCACACACGAAATACCTCGGAACTACGACAGCCACTGTTATAAGATATTCAGATCCCAGAACAAATTGCTGTTTCTTCACGATTTCAGCAAGATTTCTGGTCAGCAAACTACCACTATAGGATTTGAAGTCAAGCAATCATTACAAAAACCTACGTCTGCTTTTTCTCCAAAGCATGTAACGCACCCTTGATACTGTTGTAATTTGTTGACCGAGTCCTCAGATCGGCCTCAAGTCGAGATAGATTCTTAAAAATGGCAAGATCGATGAGAGTATTGAAATTATACCTCCGAAAGAATGTCATGAAGGGCCTGGAGTGTTTGCTTTATTGGGTACTTAGCAGTATCCCACTGGAACTTACTAATATAAAGGCTAGGAGACACTAACGAAAGACAAGAATAAAAGTGATAATTATGGGAAAATACATCCGTTAACGAGCAGATTGTCCTCAAGTTTGTGACGCTGCTCCTCCAACACATCGCCCATATACTGGGAAATTTTTCGTGTAACACTATAAAGTAAAGGTAAAACTTGGTTCATAAGCTAAGTAGGCGATTTGTCAGTTAAAATGGCTATAAACAACTCTATCAGGTAGTTTCGCAATCACAGAAAAAGATGCCAATACCACGTCACTAGACAAAAACCAAAATCATCAAACAATAGTAGTTAGTCCAACAAAGTACGACGCAAACAGATGCTCACCTCTCAGCGTATGAGTCTAGTTTTACCAATTCATCAGATATTCCAACTAAAACATCCAGAGTTCCCACCTGAAATAGCACGAAACACAAATCACTTACCTTTAAATTCAGAGGGACAGAAAACTCCGTAACCGATTGGGCAACAAAATTTTTAGAAAGACCAGCACTAAGGTCCCTATAGGTCTTAGCCTGATCTCCTTCCGCAGGAACCGATATTATCAGAAAATCTGACATAAATAACTCTACCAATAAGAACCAACTTCACAAGACATTCATAAAGATCGCCAGCATTAACAGCTACGTAAACCAAAGGAGGCTGCAGTAGAAATGCCGAGTGCACATAAATTTCTAGACAAGACTACAAACTTTTGATCCTGAACTTTACAAAAATGAGACATTTATTTTATATTTTCTTTAAAGTAGACTATTCTTACTTTTTTCATTTTAGATACCCGCTGTTAGTTACTCACTCTTTAACAGGATCCATGTAACTACCTGGGATTTAATGATATTTCCAAGTGCGAATTTGGCTTTTGATACCATAAACTTTATGTCTTTAAAGATGTCGGATGTTATGCAAAGTACTTAGCGAAAGATTTTGTAATAAATGGGATTACTCGAAATCGCTTATTAGTTCACTGTAATAATAAATTGTTTTTTTGCAAGTATTTCTCCCAAGATTATGCACTGGTGGTTTTACAATGTCACGTATGTGTAAAGTCAAAATTTTTTATTAATAACCTAAACAATAGTACAGAAAACTGCAAAGCCCCTGAATGGCATTTAATCTTAATTATATTTTCTACTATCCATGCGGTACATTCTTAGATTTGGTTGGTTACCCTAAGTATGTGCGATGCCTACGATTTGGGAGTGTCGCTTGGTGTACTGTTCCCGCATGGATCCTCTGTCATATGAGTTTCTCAGATTTATTCTCCATCATGTTTCCGTGTTTTTTGTCTCATACCTGCTCAAATTTCTGGCCTTGCTTGTTCTAATAGCCAAGCGGGATCTCATGTCGTTCCAGCAGCGAATGATTTATTTTTATTACCATTTCTTTGTGATGGCACTCTTATCGTTAGTGATTTCAGAGGGGATTATGTCAGTTATCAGCTGCTAGTATGCTTAGCTTTGTATAGGCTTTTTAAGCTGCAGTGTTTGCATTTCAATTTGACGATTTGACATGCATTGGCCGTTCCCATTTTGTCATGACTGATTTTGTATCATCAATTGTCTTTTTTTTGCCACACTTCCACTTATTCGTTTGAAAGCACTCCAAGTTGATTTTCTTAATAGATGTCAACTAAATCACTCGTTCTCCGAAATGGCGATGTCTCTGACATTCACTTTAAAATTTATCATGTTTAATTTGCGCATATGTCAATGCATAACCTGTGCATATCCTTAATATTTTGTGGAATTTGGTAATCACTTAGTATTAGCTGTTTTTTCTGTGAAATCGAATGAATCTCTGTTTTTGTTTTGAAATGCGATTTTCTAAAGCTTTCATAAATGGTAATTAATTGTCAGTATTTTTAATTACGCGTAGATTACTAGAACCTCTTTGGAAATGAGCGAGCAAGATTGCTTAGACTCGTGGTCATCCGTCGGTGATAGCGTATCGTCTGACAGCTACTCTTCGGATTCAGAAACATCCTCTTTTTCAAATAACGATGATCACCAATCCTCTAGCCACACCAGAGGAGCCAGATATTTAAAGTACTTTTGAAATTTGGCTCTTTTGATTTTTTAAAGAATTTGGAATGCATCTCTACGTTTAGTACTGAACTGACGTTTATTTGCATTATCTTTCATGGCTAAAGTTTACTTTTTATGTGCATTCTGTGTCTTTAGGGTATTTTGGTCATCTTGAAGCAATAGGTCTGGTTAGATTGACTCGGATGCACATTTATCTGCTGAATTCTTACAGACGTGCTGGCATTTTTACGAGGGAAGAGGTAATAGAGCAGGCAATTGACCGGTGGTCCACCTATATCCGACTCTGCGGGAAAGCAATGACCTTTTTGCGCGAAACTATGGTGGAAAACTACGTGAGAGAGGTTGTCGAAGCCAAAGCCCAATCAAATTTTTCTGGTTCAATGGAAACTCCCAGTGCTGGCAAAATAACGCCTCCTGGGGACTTATCCACTGACTCAAAGTATCCCACTCTTGCCAGTGAGTACCCTGTTTATCTTTCTATATGCATCATCCAGGTTTAATATGAACCCATTCGTTTGATTTTTTTAACCACAACTGTGCCTCCACAGCTAGTGTTTTCCAAATTGTATTAGATGATTTTGTGGGCAGGATGAGTCAATACACAGCCTTAATGTAAACTTTCGGACGAATTTGAATCTTAGTCATATTTTTTGAGTTCATGACTATATTACGTTTTGCGAAAGTTGAATCATGAGCGGTTTGGGAAATTTGTGATATTCCCCTTCCTTTTCATCATTATTATGTCACTTAACGTTATGAACAAAATCCTAAAATGATTTGACTGGTTTATGAACATTTGTTTCTTAAAGTGACCTAAATGAATCGGTCTGGTTATATTCTCTTGCCTTCAGGTAGCCATAGATCGGCTGAGCTACGTGCTCTTCGACGTTTTGGTCGCCACTCTAGCAGAGTAAGTTCACAATCTTCAGTTAAATGTTCATGCGCGCACACATCGTGTCGCTATTCATATGCACATACTAAGAAACGCTGAACTGCTCTCTCCCTCATTTTGCATTTATGTGATCTGAATTCTTTTTCACGTTTTTTCCATCGCCATGGGATCCCACGATTACGATTATCAATTCTGCCTGTTTAGGTGGAAAATGCGAAGCGAGCAGCAGCAGTATCGAAATTCGCCATCATGTCTACTCAACTTGCACCATGGCAGCGTTCGGGTGGGGGTCAGCAATCCTGCAAGTACCGCGACCCAACCACTACCACATGGGAGCACCGATGTAGTCGGCCGTGTGTGCCCCTACTACCCTACTGTGCGGCCCACCTCGTACTCTCTGAGGACACGCCGCCACCTCCTCATCCCTCCAGTGTCGCCGCCTCTTCAACCGCCACCACCATCCCGCCCAGGGACGTGGAGGTGGGAGGTGATAGAGAGGGCCCTTCGACCTTGATGTCTGTGTCGACGCCTCCTCCATCTGCTCCTGGCAAACCACAGAAGCCTCCGTCCCGAAAGTCGACATCTGCGAAGGTGCGTTCGACGGCTGACGGTGTTGCTTCGTTCAGTGACATTCAGTTCCCGCCGCAGGTGAGTTTTACAACCTAAACTAAGTTTTTGTTAATGAATCTTCAAGGTGCTCCTTATAATTCCCATTGTTGTTTAGACAGCCTTAGTAGATGTTTTGACCCAGCGAAGTAATGAATAGTGTGTATTCCTTGGTTGATTTGGGGATTATTTATTTTCCAAAGTTTATCCTGGGAAATTGTTTCAACTTTATTTAAATGAGTTATTCAGTATTGTTAACATATTGATGGCCACAACGGGGTTACCTTGACCTTTCAGTTTCCGAAATGGTGGGTTAGCTAATTTATCCACAAGGTTACGACTGCTCTCCACGAGTGAGTATTTCTTCCTACTCTTTTGTTTGTAAAGTCATGGCCAGATTTCAGTACTTTTAACAGTGATGAAAACTTTGTCATCTCCGTTAGCGGATATGGTCGCGAATGCATTACCATCACTCAGGCGAAGTTTCTCTTATCTAGACAGATCTCAGTGCATTCCGTATTAGTAGGAGTTCCTCTTCTTCTTCCAGTTCCTCTTCCGCAAGTGTTGTGGCGGACCTAACAACGACTGTACAGAACCGGTGATTGCGTGGACTGCCACGACGCGATGTCCTCAGCACGCCAATCTCTCTAGCGTTTTTCCCATGACAGTAGTCAAGGAGGAGGAAATGGAGGAAGGAGAAACTGCAGCCTTTTCTTCTCATTCGCAAAACGACCTCCAGGGGCCCCCTTCTCACCCTCTCCTTGTAGATTATTTACGAAAGAGACGACACGATCAAGCATTCCATTAGTTCGCCTTATCTCGCCAACTCGGTTTTCATTATTTTTGTAGAAATAAACGCATACTTGTCAGTTGCTCGTTATTTCTGGGTGCTTGAGTGTCTTCTCGATGTTAACCTAATGTCGGTGTCTCGTCAATTCGAGCATCGCCATCTCCCTTCATATCTATCTTTATTGTATAGCTTGTATTTTAGCACAGTGTAATTAATGACACTGTTACTTTCCAATAAATTCACCTTTTATTTTCTTCACTGTGGAGGTTATTCGCTCGAAATGAAGGGTGGCTATGCTGATTCAGACATTCTGATAGTTTCGGCTTGCCGGACTCCTATCGGTCGCTTTTGTGGCAGTTTGGCCAGTATTCCCACCCACGAGCTCGGTGGATGCGTGATTTCGGAATGCATTAAAAGGGTCAGTTCGCCTTTACGTACCGTTCCGCGTAGGTTGAAATGCGTCTTTAGAGGTGACTGGCTAGTGGATCGCCTAGATTTTTATCTATCAAATTTTACTTTTTTTCGGTCTAGACTTCCAAAAAAAATTGACCTCACTACTTAAGAAGTGTGTCTTGGACCGTTTAATCCAGCGCTTGCTTTATCTTACGAGTGCATTATTTTCCTTTGCAGGCTTCCAAACAACTTGTTGACCATACAGAAGAGGAGGTTTTGGCGAGAGTAGGTGAAGTAATCATGGGTCAGGTTTACACAGCGGGTGGGGGTCAGAACCCCGCAAGACAGGCCGCCAAAGCTGCTGGTAAGTTGATCTCCAAGGCATTGAAATTTGTGAGTGAGGCTATAATAATGCTGTACTGAGGTATGCGCGTTATAGATGGATTTTGTTTTTGCATTCTTTAAAAGTTCAATTGTATTTTAAAAAATCTCATTCCGCCTAAGACAGGAAGCATGAGATGAGCTTCATTCGGATACTTACTGGTGTGTCTTGGTATCCTTGGAGTATTGCTCCGAAAGCTTTATTCCGTATATGGAGGTGCCTTTTATCATCACAGATTGCCGAAGCCCACCCTGTTGTCATGACTTCACCCTCGATTAACTGTGCTGACATAAAGTGGAAATGCCGCAGTCCCCCCAATCACACACCTGGAGCTGGATGCTTGCTATCCAAGTCCATTACCTTTGGGTCGTATCTAGTGCCACAATTTGATGATTTTCCGTTTCAGGTATAAATTGAATTCCTTCATATGACTAAATGCGTAATGTCAGTGCCCAAAGAACAAGTTTAATGCTTGGGACGTTATCCTGTTTGACGTCAACAATTTTTAGCATTCAGTCTAAACCTCGGTTCTCATTATAACTGGACTGCACCATGGTTAAATTTATAGTCTAAAATTTATTCTGCATTTGGTTTTCTGAAACCCAATTTGTCTTGCTAGATAGCTACAACTGTGGATGTATTCAGTTTCTCGATAACGCCCAACTTGATCTTTTCCGGGTATAGGCAGAAAGTTTTTTGCTATTCTTTTGGGAAGGTCTATCCTATACAGTCCCGGCCTGGGGCCTTAACATGCTCTGTGCCTCGGGCATGAAGGCAGTGTGCCAATGCGCTCAGACGCTGAAGGTGGAGGGGGGTTTAGCCGTGGCCGGTGGACAGGAGTCCATGTCACGCTGCCCCCATATCACTGCGCCCGGCTGCAGTTTACGACGCGGCGGTGGTGGTGGCAATGCCGACGCTCTCCCCGTCTTCGGCGACTTCCGCCTCGTTGACAGCCTCCTCACTGACGGCCTTGAGGATGCATTCCATGGAGTCCATATGGGTGTAACTGCTGAAAACATCGCGCAAAAGTAGGCCTTTATCATGTTTTCTATGAGTTACCGGAACTACTTTGCTAAGAAAATGTCAGATAAAAAATCTGGTAAAACTGGTCATAAATCGTACCGGCACATTTTTTGTTGCTATGTTATATAAACATTCTGGACCAGGTTCCTCAAACGTTGTACAAAAATTGGATTGCTGATCTTTTAGCAACCTGTCCCTCCTGTTTGTGTTGCGTCCGTCCATTCCATATCTGTTGTGTGCGTTTCCAAGGCGTGTCCCAATCCCACAATGCTATCAACGCCCAATCGCAAGTGTCAACCGTCACCTCTTAATCCTTGTTTTTGGTCTCAAACTGTTTCAAGCATGATAGTTTTTCGGGAATGGCACAAAACACCTTTTTGACTTGTATTGCGCCTCTAAAGTTGGTCAAAAGTTCACAATCAGCTTTTAAGGCAGCTTTATTCTCAGCCACGCATAATGTATGACCTTTCTTATGTCTTGGTGTAGTCGCTAGACCGTGGAAGTCTATCGGTCCCTCACCCTTTTGTCCTATTTAGGCTCTAGTCTAGCAAGTTGCTTGCAAAGTACTGCAGTCTATGACTAATCTTCATCCCACAATTACGTTCCAGTAATTACAGATGCCTCTTCTGGAAGCAAAAGGCATAATAGCCGGGCTAACTATTGCCTTGTCAACATATGGTAAGGACTTGGGACCTGACGGCATTATCCGGAGGCTATGCTGCCTAGCGAAGGTCCCTTCTAAAACCGAGTTGAATGCTAGCGTTTTACATTAGTCCCAGAGGGGCCATCTCACGCATATTTTGAGTGTATTTCTTAGTCTATTCCCATCTACTTTTTCTTTGTTTCTTTCCAAGTCTCCGAGCGCCAGCAATATTCCAATCACCCCGATTTTGAACCTCCATTTTTTACAATAGGTCTTAATCGGCTAAAGTCACTGTAGATACACGATTTTTCTTTCAAAATCAAACCTCGTTTGAGCAACTAGCAAGAACACTCTACCAGTTTCTATTGAGCTAACCATAGGTTTGTCCGCCGAGCCTATGCTCTTAGAAAATTCTGAAGTGAAATACCGCGTTGAGTATTTTTGTGTCTAGATTTCAAATTGGTCGGAAGGATCAGGACGCCTTTGCGCTGGAGTCTCAGGCGAGGTGTAAACAGGCCATGGAAATGGGGAAATTCAGGTCTGAAATCGTGCCAATCAACATTCTTAAATCCGACAAACGTGGTGCTGTACGTTAGCACTTTTTTGTTGTGCCTATTTCGTGGCCCTTGTATGGGACCTTCTGCAACTGCCTTTTTCCCCCTTCCCTACATTCACTCAGGTGCTTTGCACTTTCGGTTATACCGCCTCGAGTAAGTTGAAAGCTCTTGTCTAACGGCTTTTAATCAGCTAGACAGCTCTCATACATGGCTGTTCGCCCACATCGCATTCTGGTTTCTTCTGCATAAAAGCACAATCTAGTACATTGGAGTTTTGATTGCCGTAGGGTACGCGTTATAACACCTTTTGCTATTCAAGACCTCTTGTTGATACCTGTTCTCTCACCTTTAAGTTTGGTTGAAGTACATTACGTGTAGGCACCTGGTTATGCATGATTATTCTCCTCTTTGTCAACACCCTCAATAGTTGAAACCTGTTGTTCTTAGGTCAAACGAAACGCTTCCTAGTGTTTCGTGGGCGCTTACGTGTTGCGCATTTAAGTAGATCACTACTTGTTCTGCTGCGAGTTTTTGATTTCCGTTGTTGTCGTCATTAATTGTCAAATCCTGCCGACGTTATCGCAACACGAAGGCATAGAACCGCTGTATTTGCTCTCAAGCGATTATTCCCCTAAGGACTCCTCACACCCAATTAAGCAACGTGTGGAGCAAATTTCGTCTTCCACTCCCCACACGACATCAATGTAACGAGGGTAAAACGTAAAACACTCCATTACAGTTGATAGAGCTAACTAACTGCTTCTTCCCGTACCTGTATTGCCGCCAAGCGAGTTGAAGTTTCTTTGATGTCTTCAATCTACCCGCATTCGTAGGCACGTGTCTCCTGGTGACGTGGTATTATACCCGCATAGAAGCAATTTGCTGTCAATCGACTTACAATTAACACCGGGTGATGTTATGTGGATTCTCATACAGTCGCTAGAGATTCCTTCTTTTGTCGGCCACCGCGTAGGCGTTTTATGCGTCCGGATGTGTTTTTATTTAGATCAAGTATTTTTTATGCTATTAATTTTCACCCTCTCTGCAGTCGGTACATTTTAATTAAAAGCCAGCATTCAGTCCTCGGGCTCTTTGCCTGACATTGAATGATCTCAAAACCTACCGGTTGTTGTGATGAGTGGTTTTGACTTCGTTCCGTGTTTGCTCCTCCTGAATGATCAAGCCACTTGAACAAAGAGCACTTTTTACTGCTTGGCTGACAAAGAAAACTAGCGAGTACAGCGGCTGTTCGACCTTGGCTCCAATAACGCTGAGTGCCCGCCTCTTGTCGAGTCTACTTGAAGTCAGCACAACACAGTGCCATCTAATTCCAAATAATATCACGTTAAAGCGCAGAGGCGTCAGTGTGCCCCAAATTTGTTCACTCTGCTCACTTTACCTCAAAGTTAGCTTCTGTGTTGAGCTCCGTATTCATTTCCTTTCACTCATGATAAAAGCCTTCCTTGGAACCTTTTTCTATCATCCTCGTGCTAGCGACAAACCCTACTCCAATCACGAACAATACACAGATTCTACACCTTAAAAACGATTTGTCTTTGATTATTTTTTTGTTTTGTTGAAATTTCACGTACTTTGTGAACACGGCAGACCAGTGTTGAATTATTTACCTTTGGTTTTGGCATACCATCCAGTGCCGGTCACTGGTAACGAAAAGATGCATCTTCCTGTCTTTTTCTAATATTCTGGGTAGTTCTTAGCTGGCATTCTCAGATGGTTCATATCTGCCTGTATTAAGGCTGCGCAGTGGCCATCAAACTTCTTATGCCCCCACCACGACTCCATTGTTTATTGAATAATACAGGAACACGCCGCCTTCTCGGACAGCTACTTGTGAACATTTTTAATGGGTGTGAAAAGGAGTGTTTTGCTTATTTTATTTGTAAGCTAGTTTTCTCAGCATCGCTTTAATGCAGATAATCCGTTGAAAACTAGTTAATCTCTTGATGGTGTAGTTTATTTGGCCTCTATGTTAGCACACTTTCGACACTGAGACAAATCTACTCAGTTAATGTGAGAGAGAGGTCGTAAAGTTGTGCTTTTGAAAATACGCGGCAGATCGGATGTGCTGTGAATCCACCCATTGTCAAATTGTCTCGCCTGCCAAGCCGTTAGAGCAGCCTTCAACAGCCGTCGCCCAGCTGACGAAGTGGTAGGCAGTGTAAAGGGAATACCACCTTCATCAATGGGGTATAAGAAATGGCACTTCGCTTTTTTTTGCCCAAATATTGAATACGCATTTACTTTTTCTAAAAAAATAACTCGGGTACAGCAGTCTTACCTCTTTTGAGCAATGACTTCTACAAATGTCTAGGCGATAGTGACTTGATAAGAACTGCTTTCATCTAGAACTGATTGTGTAGTAAGCTAGGAGTTACGAGAAGCGCCAACACCCCATGCCTTTTTTAGCCCTGCGAACCTCTAGTGGTGTCGTGTGACGAGCCCCCACGACCGCAGACAACCATGGAGGCGTTAGCCAAACTTCCACCCGCATTCGCCAATGGCCTTCCACAGAGTCAGGAGGCCACCGTCACGGCGGGCAATGCCAGCACCTTAGCCGATGGCGCGGCGGCCCTACTGCTGTGTCGCGCGGACACTGCAAAGTCACTCGGTACGTACAGCTCTGGCGAGAACTAGGTATTATAACTTGAACCACTCAGTAATGCGGGTTCAGTTCGATGTCGTGCTGTAATGATGGCAACAAATCCAGGCGGTTATTTGTTTGTTGTCAGTGTAACCGGCAACTCATTTGGTTTTTTGGCTTTTTATTCTAGTTACTGCGATTGTTGATTTACACGTGACCCTCTGGAGTTTGAAGTCCCTTTTGTCCCCCTCACTGAAAAATGCATGCAAGGACGTGTTTTTTTTATTCCAATTCCCCTTATGAAGGTTTGCGATGCCCATTGGGACGAATCGTTGCCTGGCACCAGAGTGGCTGTGATCCACAGGTGATGGGTCTCGGACCCATTGACTCAGTCAAAGGCCTGATGGAAAAGCTCTCCTGGTCCGTCGATGACGTTGATCTATTTGAATTGAACGAGGCCTTCGCCGCCCAATCCCTCGCTGTACGCTGGAAACTTGTTCTCCTCTGTGTCATCTCTTTTTTGACTGTTTGTCTTCATCCTTTAATCTAGGTGTTGAACGAGCTAGGGCTCCCCAAGGAGCGGACAAATGTGAACGGTGGAGCCATCGCTCTGGGCCATCCAATTGGCTGCAGTGGAGCTCGAATCCTCGTCACGCTGGTCCACAGTCTCCATCGTCTGGCCCACAGCTGTGCTGCCAATGTGAACGGCAATACTGCCAATAGCAAAAGGGTTGGACGAGATGGCAAACTGAGGGGTATTGCGGCTCTTTGCGTTGGTGGAGGCATGGGAATGGCGATAGCGGTGGAGATTCTTCCCCACTTAACTGTTCCAAATTGTCCATTAATTGAATCCTAACTGACTCTGTATCTATTCTCCACATTCTCCCATTATCTGGAATACAAGATGGCTTTTTGAACTTTCATCTTCTTTCGCCCTACATTTTCGCGGTATGTGTTAGCACAGCACGCATTACAACGCGTCTTGGATTTCTTCACAGGATATTTAACTTGATAGCAGTTTTTACTATCAAATGCTGCTGTCTGCGTGATAGTATCAATGAATTTAATTGACTCCAGTTTGCTTCTTCGTCTAGGTTAATGTGGAAGAGAGAAAAGGAAGCAGCATAATGACGACACCACCAGCCTTCAATCCGGAGGCCCTACTTCAGCAAGCTTCAATGGCCAACCTGCAGCGGGTCTTCGTTCAGCGGGACTTCACGGAGGGAACCGCTGTCCGGTTTCAGACTTCTCTTCCTGAGAGGTTGACGGGCAAAGTAAGTTCATTTCGAGGACTTGTCTTTTTCTTTGTCAATTTTGCCGAAGTTTTGCAGGTGTTCGGTGTAAAAATTACGTTATTCTCCCTGATTAATTCGGTGTGAGGTAGGCAACCAACAATCGTAAGCGTGTTTATATTATTGCTTAAGGCATGATGTTTAGTAGTTTGGGCTCTCCTCCGGCGGCCTTTTCTTTTCTCCAAATGAATTAATCAAGTGAAGGTCCTGGAGTGATAGGCAGGGGGTGGCTTCATGAGTTCTGATTGAATGCTTTCAGTCATCATTTGGTTGTTTGAAATGATAAAAAGGCTTTGCACGCATTGGCGGCCCCATTTAAGATAATGAAAGTAAGCTGAATAACAACTCAACATCTTATTGTTCGTGCATTCGCGTTTCAGATCCCACCGGAAGAGTTCTCGAAGGCCATATCAGATTTGAACGCGATGTTTGACAAGGCCGAGGCCCTAACTCCGGGTGTAGTTTGTGAGAACCTTACTGGCTGTCTCACAGCCTATCTCCTCTTCCTCTGTATGCCTACGCATTACGAAAGGGTGAGTCTACACAAACATGTTATCGTCAACAGAGTTCTTTGCCCTGTAATGTGAAAGGTGTCACTGAAGGTTTTATCGGAAGGTACCCTTGTCTAGCTATCCAGAAGACCTGGGTGTTAAATCATGGGGGGATCGCCCAAGTCTAGATGGGCAGATATGCAGTTTAATGAGGCAAGATAGGCGATCTAAAACTCTGATACAGATAATTTGATAGCTACGAATGTTTAAACTGCTCGCTGGTCACAGTTACCAGTCTTCCCAATGGCTTGGGTGAAAGGCACTGCCAATAATTGCTCTGTGATATCTGGTTACGCGCCTCACTTTCACTGGTAGTTTTCCCTTCAAATACAGGCGGATTTCCTGCTAGACAATGCCCTAACTTTGTCCTCCTGCCAACTATTTACCAAATGGTGAAACCTGTTGTGAGCACTACAGCTCCGTAAGGGCAGATATTGGCTTTGAGTGTTTGCAAACATGCCTCTAGATTCTACAGCCAGAGGGATTTTAGGTTTTAATGGGTGAAATCTGATAAGTTAATTGCTTTTGCCGGTTATGGGGGAGCTCGACTGCCTAGACTTATCGCACTCTTATCTCTCCGTCATCACGCATCGTAGACGGACTCCACCCCGCCGAAACTTTTCTGGCTCATGCAGATGCTTCCATTTTTCTGTCTCTATCCCTTTTGGCAGTTACAAGCACTGACGCGTTCGCCCTCCTAGGTGCCATTTACATTTGGTATGTTTGAGTCCTGCCAGCGTAGGCTATGGATAGAGGCATGAGGTGTTGAACTCCACCTACCCCTCCTTTGGAAACACCTTTGCCCAATGGGTTAAATAGGGTCGCTTAATGCGTTATGTACCTTCAGATGCTAGACAAGATCGCCTACCGCGTGATTCAGCTCAATGATCAGATATTTATGCCGCACGGCCTACTCATGATCGATCCGGCTGAACGGGGTCTGCGAATGGTAAGTTAGTTCCCCTCCCCCCAGACGCAGATGCCCACTGAGAGAGCCTAATCCTCCTTCCCTTTCCTTTCTCCTTCGTTCAGATCGAGATATGTATCCTCAACAGCACCGATTCGAATCCCACTCAACAACTCTAGGGATTGCAGCTTTTTGAAAGCTTCCTGTATCTAATGTAATATCACTCTTACTCCTCACTTGCACTATCCCTATAACCTCCTACGTGCTTTGGCCTGTGTGTATGTATATCCGAGTATGCCCTCTCTCGTCTAAAAATTTTCGATTTGAGGTGGATACATGGTCCAAAAGCAAGCAAACGAATACATTTTTATGAGATTATTAGGAAGTAGGCCGTTGTTGCAGAAACACATCCTCTGTCTCTCTTGTGAGGAATGTTGTAAAATTATAATCGTAACCTTGTTTTAACAAAAAAAATTGGTGATAAACGGACGGATGTATGAGAAGGTAGTAGAGAAGTATTGTGATTACACAATATAAAACGCACTGTAGAAAAGGACGAAGAAGAAGAAGAAGGCGAGCAGAGGGGAGAGTGGGAGGAGGCGGAGGGGGAAGTGGCGCTCCACGTCCACTTGACAAGCATACTGAAAGACAGTCGCAGGCGGGTCGATGTCCGTTACCTTTTCTACCGATATTTTGACAGTAGAAACAGTATTAGCTTGGCTGGGTGGAGGGGGCAAATACAGCGGTGTTGTTGGTGATCATGAACTCTGTGCAGGCGCAGCCGACCACGGGGAAGGAGGCATAGTCGTCGGTCGGTGTATCCTGCCACATCATATTCGGTCCGAACACGAGGGCTAAATTTTTTGAACTCATTTGGTTGACACTTTCCAATGCTGCGACTCTACAAGTGGTCAGGGTGGTGACTCGTTAGAGGCCCGGTAAAAGGTGTACACTGCTAGTTACAATTAGTTAAGTCGACTTGCTTGCTCAAGTGCTCGAAGATCAACTTGGCAGTTGCGTAGTGGCACTCGGGCAGTTTCTTCAAAATCTGGCGCATTTTGCTGACGTTTTGGTCGACCGAGTCCGAAGCCATCGTGGAATTAAAGTCCTCTTCAATGTTAAAAAACAACACCATAATGCAATCTCCCTTCCTCCTTCCCCCTAATGTGGATGCAAGGGAGCATGGGGGAGCGCAAGCTGAAACTCACTGAAATCGTCGTAGAGGGCATACAAGAGGAGAGGCTCCTTGAGCTCTCTTAGGAATAACTTCAGACTGTCAGAGAGCTCATAGATATCCCATTCATCGGAGTTCAGCGAGTATTCGCCTATCAACAAAGTCAGATGGAAGAGAAATCTCTCGTTTTTAACAGGTGTGCCAAACAAAAAAATACCACTTACTGTGATTTACTTGGTTGCGTAGCTTCTGAATTGCGGCGCCGTTTCCACTTCTGCGATACAGACCGATGGTTTCGAGACCTGTGTAAGTATTTAGGGAAGGGCGTGAGGTCTCGAGTGACACAAATGAATAGGCATAGTGAAGCAAATATTTACCTCTGGCCTCTACTGCAAGAATTACCCGCGTAACAAATGTTGGCACTTTGGTTTGCTCCTTCTCGCACAATTCAATGAGATTTGAACCAAACACGGGCTCATCTAAAAGAGCAAAGCAATCCATCCAACAACTCTTTCAACAAACCTGGTTTTGAATGTGGAACAAGAAAGTGTTGACCAATTATTGAAATGATGCGTTGGCGAGACAATGAAAGTCCAATTCCCTGATGAGTTTGTCACTGGACCCACATAGGGAAGAGTAAGCGTTGATTGCACTTCCATTGGGAGCACACGTTTTGCTCTTTTAAACTAAAGCAACCCATTCGTAACACATGTCACTTATGTGACACTGTAAGGGGAAGTGTTGATGACTAAGAAATCCTATTTGAAGTGTCATTAATCTGCCATGCAAAACAGTTTGAAAAGGGAGAGCAGTAGGAGAGGCGATTAGAATGACTACTCAACCGAAGGAATTGGCTCGACGCCGTGCCAACCCCGTGCGATTGGATGGCTGGAAGTACAGGCGTGTAAAAACAGCCAACGGTCGGGCTAAGGCGTGCACACACACAAGCCAGAACGAATGCAGCACCACAGCGTCTTACCTATTATGGCACAAGAGTTCACACGCCATCCATGCATAGCGAGAGTGAGAGAGAGAGAACCAGGCTTAGGTCAGCACTTAATCTTCTTTTTCCGCACCTCAATTTTTTGCAATGACTGAGAGTGTAGGCCTCGTTTCCAGAGTGAGTTCAAGTGGTGGGTTCAATAGAAAAAAGAAGAGGGACGGGGGACGGAAACACACAGGATGTCTGGAGTTTGATCCCAGGTCCCGTGGCCCGCAATGGTTGCTAATCGTGTATGTGTACACGCAGGCATTCAGGTCGAGCACACAATATTGTCAAGTTGTTTTGGGGTGGACGTGTCGAAATAAACGATTCATGAGGTCAAAAATTGATTATATTTACTGCCAACACCACCGCCAATAATGCATGTACAATCACATTGAGTCATGCAATCAACTTCTGTCCCTGTCAAGCGCCCTAATGAGAGGCAATTCGCCACAGGGGCATATCCGCCCAAAACGCACGACAAAGTGTATGCTTAAACGGATGCATTGTCTTACTGCCGATGTGCACCGGAAAAAATGGACCCTCCATTACTGAATAACAAATACGCTGATCAAAGCCTCCGTCCTCCTCTTCTTCACCTGACTCTTGCCTCGCCGCAGTGCCTGAGGAGAGGATATTAATGAGTAGATGCCTCTTGCCATGGTATTACCACCTTGGTCACGTAAGCAGATCATGTTAAGGGAGAGTAATCAGGGCGCTAGAGTGCACAATCCTTCGGTAAAGCAGTACTAAGTAATGAAATTCTCTCGCCTGAGACCGTCTTGGCTAATTTTTCACCAGTATTTGCAAAGCGGCTACGCTTTTAAATGCAGAAAGTGGTAAGAAGAAAATGACCAACTTTCGACAGAACAAACACCAATTTGCAAACGAGAACGGACACCACTAACATACGGGTCGGGTCTAGACGACGGGGCGATTCGTACCAACCTGTGATCGTTAGCATTGACGACAGGTCAGACACTTTGAATGCACTTCCTTCCAAAACGATAATGGCAAAACAGCAATAATGAAAGAAGGAAGCTCACTTTGAAGGATGCCTGCTTCACGAATGCTCTCCAAGGTAGGACGTTTGCGGAAGAATTCACGAAGCATCACGATCACCTTTTGATCAACACTGGGTGGCGGATCTGACCAAAAAAAGAAAAAAGCAACCTACAATTTTTAACCATGTAAATAAATGCCAGATTTTGTGACTGTGAGGCTAAACAAGCACAGATAATCATAGAAAAATGACCAGCAGACTTACGGGTGGAGAGAGCCCTTCTGTCAAACCGATCCTCCTTCTAAAATAAAAAAAAGAGCAGTAAAATAAATTGGGCTCATAAGACCTCCAGCTATTACGCACAGGATCAAGAGCAGCTTAGTTATGAAATTATTTTTGTTAAGACCAGTAATAAGAAAAAAGCATACAACGAAGTCCTGAGAGTACTGAAGGGCTGTTTCCCAGGCTCTTCGAAGTTCGGCAGAAGGCACTTCGATTAGGTATTCAGCAACATTTTCCAAGTCTGTGGAGTCCTTCAACTGGAGGGAAGGGAAAACAAGCCTATTTTTTATACTTGTCATGGCTGCTTGAGTGTATTTGAGTCTAAGCTGCGTGTGAGCAATCGCGCTTCAACTACACAAAGCACAGCAAATGAAGAGGCGGCATTGCTGGTGGTGGTTGTGTTGATGGAGAGCTCAGGACAGTGTTCTGTAATAGTACAAACACAGCCTAGGCGCGAAAAAGCATGATATAGAATGCTGGGGCAAATTATGCGATAACAAAGTAGGCAAAAGTGCGCGTGGCGATGTGCTGGTGACTGATTGCGCCCTCCTTGCATTCCCTGCAGAAAGGTTCAAACCTTTAACCCCATCCTATTGCACCACTGTAGACGCAAATTCACGACCTCACTACACGCTTTCCTTACTCCCGCCTTCTCAGGCTTTCACCCACTGCTCTCTACACAAACGCCTTTAGAGGAGTAACTTGGCAATTCATAAAGAAGGACACTAAGCACACTCCATATTAGCCGCGGGTAAAGCGGTAAGTAGACGTGGTAAGTTGGGTATACAATGAGAAAAAAAATAACTATTACAAAATTTGCATTCTGCGTGTTTGCTCAAGTACGAAACGCAGACCTCCTTTTACTGGCTGGTGTTAGTACAAGTGCAAATCAGCAACAGGCAGGTCTGGTTAGCCCGATTTTTGAGTCATGTATGCATATTAGGCTGTAAATTTCCATGGAATGAGTGTTTTCACCTCAGGAGAGTAAGTCCATTTGCAAGCCATGCACCAAATCAGCACCAAAATTTATGCTTGATCAGTTAGACTTGAGGAGAAAAGTATGGGGTTTACACATTCTTTTGAAATGCATAAAGGTAAAAGCGTTTACTTACAACAAAGGTGTGCTCACGAGTAGTGTGGACCTTGTCAGCGGGAGATATTTCGAGGTGTTTCACATGTGATTCCAGCTCTGGTTTGCCCGATACGGCAGAGCCCTTCTGAAATCCAAACAGTGAGATGTCAGACGTGGGAGCGATACCATTTGTTGAGCGTTCATGCCACGCATAAGAATGCCGCTATAGGTTAGTGAGGAGAACAGATAAAAAAAGGCAAAAATCCAAAGGATTTCAAAAGCAATAAATGATCGGAAAGCAAACATGGTTATGCATAGCCTTTCAGCCCCAATTAAATGCCAGCACTAGTGCTTAGCCGACTTCAAAATGCAGACCCGGAGAAGCAAGCCTTTCGTTTGAAGATAGGTGAGGAGAGACGCTCCATGAGGGAGAAGGAAGGAAGGCTAATTCGAGAGAATACGCACGGTTGAACTCGAACACTGGGAACGACGCAACCCCTTGGAAATGGGTTTTTCTCCTTCTGGAAACTTTCCAAAGAAAGTCACACATAATACAGAGAGCGATGGACGAAGAGATGCATGCACCCAATACAAACCCAGTACAACCCAGCAAGACAGGAGGGAATATGGGTCTAACGTTGGGATTGTGCGTGACCGAGCGCAGCATGACCCAACACCAAGATATCAGCAGATCATAAAGGGTTAGGCTATTCCACAGGCAGCCGCGATGAGAGAAGCATCGCAATGACAAACGCGTAGCCAAAGAAAGTTTCGGTCGAAAGGGAGATGCGGAGTTGACAGTAAAGGCATCAAAGCATCACGACTCAAGTGAAAGCCGGGTTAGTAGGGATCATGGCATGCAGCTAGTTAAATGGCGAGAGGCAAGGGGCGATACAGAGCTATCACTTCGCTTTGGGCTTACAGAGAGGAAGCTGAAGAATTTCATCCCTAAATCGTTTGTTTTTGCGCCAACTCGTGGTGGAACCGCCCCGCTCAATTTGGCGGGATCTAGGGATGTTGCAGCGGACTGCTGGCAATTTCAAGGAGCAAGGAGGTGAAAGGATAAAGCAATACTCAGGCTTTTGGGCCTTAACACCATCCACGATATCACTTAGTCTCATAGCTTATGCGAATGGGGATAGTGGATATAAAAAGACTGCTTTGAAAAGAAGGGCTCAATTTCATAGGGGGAAGAAAAGGGTCTTCAAAAAAGAGGTGTATGTTAATGTTTTCATAAGAGAACTGCAGGTTTTGATAAATTTCAAGCGAAGTGAACAGTAGGAAAAAGTAAAAGGACACCCCTGAGTTTCTATACACTGAAAATTGAGCGAATAAGGTTTTTTTTAGAACAAAATGAAGCAGCGGTCCTTCAAATTGTGCGCTTCTGTGAGAAAAGTAACAATGGAGTGGCGACTCACCTGAGCTTTAGAATCCTTATAGACATAGAGAGTTGGTCCGATGAGAACAAGGATTGAGGGAATCCACTTCTTGGGAACAGGAACCCCGTTTGATGAGTACTTGGTAAAATTAACTTGACCTCGTCGTTCCGTTGCCTAAATTAACGACATCTGATTTCGAGACAGTTGTCAGTATTGCATCAAGTGTCAGAATACCTAGAAGCATTCAAAGTCCCGACTTACACGGATCTTGTTCTCAATGGGCCCAGTAATGTGATCCTTTGAGACCCGATAGAATCGGCTCGAGCTGTCTTCTTGTGCAGACATTGTTGAAAGATTGTCACCGCTTTTCTGCAAGCAACAGAGAGTAATGAAAGACTTTGTAAAGAAAATCAAACCGCGAGAGTGGCACAATGACATTGAGTTGCTTCGACTGTTTACTCAATTACAAGAGCCCTGATTCGGCTTTAAAGATAGTGCCATGGAGCCCTGTTCATACCAGCTATTTCAACAATAGTCCACACTTTTATGCATTCCAACCTTTCCCATCACCATGAAACATCCGCCAAATCTTCAGAGATCAACTACTAATGAAACTTACACAGATAGGAGTTTTTCGAGCACCAAATTTGGCTTGAGCCTCGCTAAGATCAATGGTGTTGATGGTTCCCGGAGTTACACAGGTGACAGGGGTTGAGAAGAATTCGCCTATCGTACTTATTGGTCGTCCAGACGGTGTGGGTGCGATGGCGGCATTTCGCGGCTCCACTGTAGGGAGATCCCAGGCGGATTTACGCGAGCTTTTCTCGTAGAAATATATTTGACCGTTGCTACCCTCCACCTTAACCCACTGGGAGAAATTGCCCAACAAAAATATGATAACAATGATGAAGTAAACTAAACACGAGACGTCTTATCAAGAAGAAAATTAACGTCATAAGTCTAGAAACGCAAACTACGAAATTAACAGCAAGCATAAAACTCGAGGAGCATGTACTGACGAAACCACCGAGCTTGGGGTCTATTAAAATGGATTTAAATTTTACAGGTCCAGCACGTGACACCAAAGCAACTGCTGTGAACGCGCACATACGCAAGCACAACATGGGGATGCACAATCACAAAGAGAGGACGCGATTTTTGCGATAAAGATTAACAAGAATGAGTGGCACTTGCCTAGATGGATTCGTAAGACTGATGGTGCAGGTCAGAGTCCAAACAAATTCCGTACCTGATCTGTTGAATCCGGATGAATGTAGAAACTGTTTCCATCGTCGTCAGTTCTCTCGATCCAACCGCCAGGATGCCGTATTCGGATACTCTTCTGCTGTGAAGGAGATGCATCCTTGCGTCGTTGATCGGTCTTATGTTTTTTATCATCCTTGTGTTGTTGATCCTCCTTGCGTAGTTGGTTCTCCTTGCCCTGTTGATCCTCCTTGCGCTGTTGATCCTCCTTGCGTAGTTGGTCCTCCTTACGTTGGAGAGATGAGAAAGGCACATTACACACCGAAAACAAAGCACTCGAGACCGATGGGGACAAGTAGGAAAGAGACCAGGTATATTGTCAACCCGCTCACCAGATGGTGATATGTGATCCCGATTCATTTCTATTTTTCATCGGTTGGCTAAATTTATTGCCATTATTGCCACGGTTGCCATCCTTGTGGCTGAAAATGATAATGTAATGCCTCCGTCACCGCACTTATCTGACGGATGGTGCCATGAGATGGATACACTGATTCCGTGTGCATGCGCAAACGCACATCCTGGTCATCGATGAATAATAGGTTTGTTGACAAAACAGCATCCACCATGACCGAGCTTTCTACGTAGGTGGGGTATTGTGCATATTTGCACTTTTGTCATACATGACTTATCACAAATTAACAATGGCCTAGTTCACACAGCAATAGCAAAGATAGGGAAATTATAAGGGAGGATGATATGAGGCAAAGTTTGGCTACTATCACAGATGTACACCCATGATAACAGGGTAACACATCCCAAAAAAATGGCACATCTCCACTCATCCCGACTAGTAGCACGAGGGCCGATTATTCCAAGATTCTAAATAACTTCAAAAAGAAGCGTCGAACTTTTTTTTTTTTCATATCAGAAAGGACACTAATATTTAGTGGTTGTTTTTTTTCTTCAGGTTAAAAGAGCCTGTCCCAGAGTGGACTAGACAATGAATAGCATCTTCTTTTCGGGTTTTAACAGCACGTAAAACGAGGGAATTTCATACGCACTCAATCAAAACTGAAACAGAAATACCACTCCATGTGAAATGAAACGGGTCACGATGGATCAGGATTTGAGATTTTGGTTAAGCGTTGAAGGGATACATTACACTCAATGATTTAATTTTTTTGTAAAATCTCACTTAGGAGCGAAACTTGTCCACATCCCCACTGGATGCATAAATAAGGTTGAAATATCCAAGAAGTGTATAACGTAAAGTGCGTGGCAGTACAGGTAAGTCAAGTAAATGCCATAGGTTAATAGGTAACTCACAGCCTCATAGGCGTTGAAGCTCTCTGGAGGCTTGTCCTTTTTCGAACCCACTAGCTTGATATTCGCACGGGGAGGTTTGGGGGGAGCCACTAGGAGAGGGGTAGGGGAAACGACGGAAGAGCCAAGTCTATCCGATCTCACCCCAGATGAAGGCACGGGAGGTGGAGGCTGAGCTGAGAGGCAAACGTAATAGGTATTTACTTTAAGTGGCAGGATTGGTCCAATAAACAAACATTGGTATCAATTAGTCTTTAACGAGGCAATATTACAGGTATGGACAGGCACCTAGCAAATAGACATTCAAACGGAGCCAAAGGCGAAAGGCGCTGGGCAAAGAAACGGAAAACCGAACCGGCTGACAAAGGTTTACATGTGGTGCACTTGTTTTTCCCAAACACTAATTAACTTGATTTGCTCTTCAAGAACATGTGGAAAGGAAAACCAATTTTGGGTCGTGAAAAGCTTGCCCATGGCTAATGTTCGATTCATACTTTTTAAAGTGACCCAAAAAAGTGATTAAAGCGAAGGGCTGAGCTATGCGCAAATGTAAGCGGAACTGATGCTTGTCAAGTTATCTTGCAAGGGCAAGAGGCAGGGAAAATTAGTACGACAATTGCTTCAATACCTCTGAGATGGTTCAAAGAAGTGCACAGTCGATGATTATTAAATTTAGCTGAGTGGATGTAATATCAAACTGTGGCAGAATAGTGAAAAGAAGTAAAATTACTTGGCTTCTTGGGCGACGGAAAGCCCAAAGGGAGAGGGTAAAGTGGTCTGCAGCCAGCAGGAACCTTGTCAATCGACACTTGTGGCTCAATACTCGAGGAGATAATTTGTTTTACGGTGTTTAAGCATTCGGGTTGAGTTGAAGATTGCAAAGTTGGTTCATCTTTAGGCCCAGAATAAGGAAAACAGTAGCTCGTCAAACACAGGCGAAACATACATGTCCTTGGTTTTTTCCATCATAGAAAGAGTGGTATTTAAAGTAGGTCGCTTTCACAGGTATATTAGAAGCATTTAATTAAAAAGAATTAAAGGAGCAGACATTTTTGGTACGAGGTCCTGTGGATTATAACTTTAATACGTATAAGATCTAAATGAGTTTCTATTAAGCCTAGACACAAAGAAGTGGCGAAGTAAGTACTCACCATCGCTTTTAGGGATATCAGTGGCCTCCATTCAGCAATTGATGTCAAGTACCTGGAATGAACACAGCTATATTAAACACACAGGTGAGTGGAGCAAATGTAATCCCTCACGACGTTTCCAACATGCATTTACCGATTTCAATGATAACTGGTGCACTCAGTTCACGACTTCACCTAAATGCCGAACTCCGATAAAATTTTGAATTGCAATACAATTCCTAGCGAATCCTAGAGAAATTTGGATATCTATGCCCAGAAGGACATGAAAGACAAAAAAGTAGTACCATGTAACTAGAGGGAAGCCAGTTGAAACTGCTAGAAGCAATTAGTATAGGCAAGAAAAAGCAGAGATCAGCTGCTATTTCATATGTAGAAACCAAAAACTAGCGCCAAGAATAGGTATCGGCAGCGAAAAATATTCGAATTTACACTCAAGAATTTGCCTTTCTGCCAAATGCAGTCGAAATTTAACCCCAACGTAATTACACAGCCCCCTAAGCATAGACCACACCAAAAAAGGACTTCGAATAACCAGAAACACAGCGGCCCAAAAAAAGGAAAAAAACTAAAGCAATCAAAACCCACACGTATTTTCAAAGCAGAAAAGCAGGTTTATATATCATAGGGCCATCAGGAGTATTTCAAGACCATTATTTAGACCCCAAGACAAATATCAGACAATTATTAAGCGTTGCAAAAAATGATAATAGCTAAAAGGCAGACGCGCAAAAAAATAAATTCAAATGCGCCTTCTAGGAAACAAAAGCCAAATATTACGTCGCAGACATCGACAAGATGAAAAAAGCAGCTTCCACAATTTCCAACAGACAACACACCTAAAGCCAAAAATTTCGAAGAAAGCGCGGCGTTTGACACCGCTATTAACAAGGATTGTTTAAAATCATATAAATTGTAACCTTTAAAGTTTATTTTTATTAAAAAAATTTTTAATATTTTTGTGTTTTATTTATTTTTAAAAGAGTAAACAAATGAATGGATGTTTTGCTTTATTTAAATTGTAGTTTTTCGTTTGATGCGACAACAAAATGCTTTTTAAAGCCTTTTTAGAATTTACCAAGTCCGAAAGCATTGGTTAGTTTGACAAAGCGAAGATAGTAACGTGTCTTTTAAGCGTTTTTAACCTTAGTATTTAACAACTACGCACTTAATTCTGAGCTAATAACGCAAGATTTCAATTTTTACCCTAATTCATTGCATTGATTGTCATTTTTCTAGGCCGGCTCATTCGATGCCTCTTTCTTTGGATATTTTGCACTGTTGGTTAAATTTCGTTTTTGTCTGATGCATAGGTGGGAAACATCGCACGATTGATCCCGCTAGTGATGAAGACCCAAGGGTTGGGCTTTTAATGAATGTGATTGAAAAGGAATTTGGTATCTATCGGTTAAGGCAAAGGCTTATATATGGAGGCAAATCTCTCATCGATGAAGGTGCAAAAATCTCCTCCGTCGGCATTAAAACCGGGTCAAAGGTTATGCTAATCGGAAAAGTTGGTATGTTTTATTTATTCTTGAGTTCGACTAATGTTTTCTAGAGGGAAGTCGCTGGCCATAAGGAACTTAATAAGCTGAATGAACTTGAAGCTTCCCTTACTGCTGTTCAGGCTCAGTTTGCATCTTTGAAAGCTGCTTCGGATTGCATTGTGAGGTTCGTTCTCTTTATCCTTTCTCCCTCAATTATATGTAATCAGGCATTAATTGTTTTACTTGTTAACTAACGCATATTACTATCACATAATGAGTCTACCCTTGCTTTTTTAGACTTACTCCACTGCCGATAATGTCAAAAAAAGCCAGGTAAAAGATGTCATAACTGTTATAGAAGTGTGTATGAAGAACTTAGAGAAGGCGGACTCAGTTGTGCTTCCAGCTGTTGATGAGAAGGGACGGAAAAGACGGAAAGACCTAGTCAATTCGTTTAATGTACGTTTGCTAAGCTGTTTCCATAGATCAGTACTGCTCTTATTTTGTTAGTAGTAGCTTTGAAAACACAACAGGCTTTGTTCTCATTCTCGTTTAATTTCGCCTATAACCAAAATATTCCGTGTTTCCATTGAATGCTGCATTTTTTGTCACTAACGGCAGCCATTAACACTCTTCTAATGATGAAGCCTCACTTAGTAGAAACGTATCTTACTCTTACAGGACCTGATTATATCAGCAGAACAACTCCAATCCGAGCTACAATGCATGTTTAATGCATCACAAATCGCTGATTACAGCAAGTAGACCTTGTCCCCATTGGGACAATTTTTTCACTGTATAATTTTGTCAAAATAAAAGCTATGTTCCAAACGTCTATCAATTTTGGTGCCTATGTTTCGCATTTCATACTTCTGAACTTGTTTTTCCTGTGGTAGCGTGTCGCACCTGGCCATCAATGCCTCCATGTCAACTGTGAGCGCTGAAATTCAGTGGACGCCACGACTTGGTGCAACTAATGTTTCGTTCGTATTGATGACCTAATGCTTCGTGCTTTTGATACATCGTCGATGGCCCGAGATATCTCGAACTTCTCCTTAGACTTTACAACGATGGTGAGACGTGGAGGATACGGAGCTTTAGAAGTTCCCTAGTCCGATCTTTTTTAACTGTATCCTGTCGATGTAGAGGAGCCTTAAAGCGCAAGTCCCGATGCAGACGCCCGTTTTGCCTATCTCCACTGAAGTGTTGCTTGATGACCGTGCTGCAGTAAACGCTGCGGCACAGCAATGCGTGCGCAGTTTGATTTGAGTTGGCATCGCGCCGTGAGCCACAGTAATTTACTCGTGTTGCCTGAATCCCGTGCCATATCTGGATTATACCACCGCGGGTGAAGTGGAGCCTCGGCTCATCGCCTCAGTAACGGTTGTGATTGGAAATAAAGGCATAAAGCCTTACTGCATCTGTGTATAAAATCTTGTGCGTCACTGTAGGGGTCCAAAAACTGCGCATTTATATGCTGTCAAAAAATTGCTTTGGCAAATCATGACACAAGCTGATATATTTTATGTACAACTTGCATTCGTCACTTCGAGGCAGCAACTGTAAATTAGGCGAGACATTCACACCGAGGTGGCCTAGACACAACCAAAGCCAAATCCATAATCCATAGAGTGGACTCAGAACTATGACAGGAGGTGTTACAGGTACACAACATGCATTAAGAGTTAGGGAGTGAACTGCGTTTAGTCCCAACGGGATCGTCTGCGTTTGGTTCCCGGTGTGGGGGCGACGCCAGAAGATGGAGGAGGAGCCTGGGGCACCCGGAATTCGCCCGTGGCATCATCCCTAGGTGCGGTGGTGGCGCCGAGGAGCTCCGGGTGGGTGTACTTCGTGGACTCCACACCCGCGGAGACGAAGCGACGATTGTACTGCGACGCGAAAACTGCCTTCATTGCCGCTAGGCGATCCGTTTGGTGGGCTGAAGGGGAAACGCATAGCACGGTGTTTTGGTCATACTAGCAATAATCTTAGCAAAAACTCGGACCCACAGTCTTATCTGCTGCCAGTCTTAACTACAAAAGTCATCCAAATGGTAATAATGAGGGACTTTTGCCGAATAGCAAGACATTCGCCTCTCAACATATTTCATAAAGGCTAATGAAGGTCAATTTTGGGTCGCCGCCAACCTTCCCAGTATAACCTCTGAAAACATTTTAGAGCGTACTGAAATTTGTGTTCTCGTTCAATTCGCCTAATGGGCTAGCATCACATACCGATAGGGTCAATCAACTACCATCAAGCTGTGCGTGAATTAAATTATTCTATCTCTACTGGTTGGCCATCGCTTATGCAAGTGTTTGCGGTATTGAAGACTGTCTCCTGAGTATTTTCAGGCTCCAATGCTCCAGATTATAGCAGCTGGTGTACGGTGAACGCGCAGGCAATGAAAAAACAAGTGCACGATCGGTTCTTATCACATATATATATAAGGCTGGAGTATCCCTGTCTCCACATCTGCAGGTTATAGAGACACAGCAATGGTTTCTGGGGTTACTATGTAAGATTCGGGAAGAACGGCCACGTTTTGCCCCTTTGAAGCTTGTCCCCTAACTGTCTTTATTGTTGTAAGGTAGTTCCTATGCCTGGACAGATCTAGGCAGCACATGTAGTTGGCAGGAGCGAAAACCTAAGAGCATTGCGTGAAAATGCTGCGTTCCAAGCAAAATCGAGTTGCCGACTGACTTCCGATGCGTATTACAGTAAGTTACACGCATGAGAAACTTTAGGTGATGCGACGAATCGAAAAACACACCTACAGGCATAAACAAGACTTGGTTTTAATCAAAACAAAAGGAGATAAAACAACCGAATTTGATTATTTTGAAAAGGAAATAGATCTACCACTGGAGGCAGCTACGGTAGCCGGTCCACATCCAGGCTGCCATGAGGAAAAGTGGGAGTCGGGAGTTGAAGTAGAAGAGATGGAACCAGTCGGAGCAGATTCGGAGGTGCATGATGATGGTGGCCGTTCGCGAGGTTGAAAGCCAATGCCAGGCCGTGGGTGCTCTGCTCGCGCTGCTGCAGCCTTTGCCCGATTCTCTGCAAACCATATACACTGACGGGCAATCTCTAGGAGGCGTGGCGGTACCGCCTGACCTGCCAGTTCCAGATGACGCACCAGGTGTGCCGCGAAGTCTGCGGGATCACGACCCGCTACGAAAAGCGTGTACGCCGTGCCTTTGACACCAGCTCGGCCTGTACGACCCACACGGTGAGTGTGCGTGTCGATGTCGCGAGCTACTTCGTAGTTCACCACAGTATGGATGCTGGGAATGTCTAGACCTCGAGCTAAAATCACATTAAAGTGGTAAATTAAGTTGGCACCTGTGCAACAACAAGCAAGGGATGGTGAACTTACAGGCAACATCAGTAGCAACAAGTATGGGAGCCTCGTTGTGCTTAAATTTGTGGATTACGGTGTTGCGATCCGACTGATGCATGTCACCGTGAAGGAGGAGAACCTTCATGTCTCGCGCCTTTAGCTTCTCTGCAACCTCCACGCAGTGTGCCTTTCGCGTCACAAAGATTAGAACGCTGCCCTCTGAAAAGAGAAGCATGCAGGTGGCTGTCAAATGCTGTCCCATTGCAGTCATGCACCTAGCCTATACTCCTCACAAATGTCCACAGAAGGAACTGGGAACTCATTGTGTTTACCCACTCACAAAAAGGATTGGCTTTTACCAAACTTTGGTGATCAAATGAAACCTTTTAGCCTCCTACGATTCCATCACTAGCCCTGCACCCCTCCCTTTCAGGGAAGGCTAGTAAAGAAAAACCACTACGGCATCAAATTTCCTAAATTTACTTAAAGACAGGTGTCACGAAATTGATAACATTATCAGGATCGGTAAAATGCAAGTAAGTATGGAAGCAGGATTTACAGGATTTGGAAGAGAAGTTTATCAAACCTCCAGTTGGTTAGTCCTTGACACTCTACTAACCTGCAGTGAAACGAACCACATTCCGCGTAAGCCAGTCCCACTTTTCTTCCCACTTGTTGAAAATTTCAACAATCTGGGTGATGTCCTCGTTGGCCTGTAGGGAGAAAGGTAGGTGTTGTACATTAAGTAGCCATAATCCATCTTGCCATGCAAAGAATACTGACAGCCATTCATTTCAATAATGGGGCTAATGTCTACATTCGGCCTTCGAAAAGATGCATTATTTGGTATAAAAATGAACAGAAAAGGAGGTATTGTTTCAATCATTACTTCGCCGACTTCCCCTTGCACAATACGAACAGGGTCGGTGAGAATATCACGTGCCAAACGCTCGATTCGGCTCTTGAAGGTGGCACTGAAGAGAAGGGCTAGGGAGGATGAAGGCAGCAAACAATTTAATGTCGAAGGAAGAAGGTATGTGATATAAGTCGAGAGTGGAGCTTTACCTTGCCTGTCAGGCCGGACATGGTTAGCAATAGACCGCACTTGTGGTTCTGGAAATAAAAAAAGGTGTAATTACTGGACACAAATGGTTTGGATGTGTTGAAGATTGATAATTACCGAATCCTAGGTTGAACATCTTGTCAGCTTCGTCGAAAACAAGGAATGTTACACGACGGAGATTTGTCGCCTTCTTTTTAACCAAATCAATTAACCGACCCTTGAGGTGGAGGAAAAAATCCAATTGAAGGGGCAGTATGACCGCAGCAAGTGGTCATTTTGAGATGGTAAATGCGTCAACTAACCGGTGTGCAAATGAGGATTTCACAGCCGACCTCACAAGCCTTCTGCTGCTCCCACATGCTCCCACCACCATAGGCGCATACCACATTGAGGTTGTAGAGTTTGGCCAGCTTTTTGGCCTCTGTGTAGATCTGGATGGCTAATTCACGGGTCGGCACACACACTATCCCGATGGGACCGTCTCCCAGCTTCAATTCCGACTGAAATATAAACAAGGAAGGCCATTTTTCAACACACTCAAGTGCATTGGGGTCCTCCAATCCAGTGCCTTTACACCAATTGGGTCCAAGTAACAGTTAAATGACTTTTTATCAGATGTAAGAGCAGCTATTTTGGACCTCATAGTGGAGGAGAAGTTACGACTTCAACACCTTACCCTTCCAGGAAACTGTGACGAAATGGTGCTCGCTTAAGGCATACATTTGACTTAACAGACTTTAGGTCACTCATAGCGAGGCTGCTACTACTAGTGGCGGACAGTAAGAAAATTTTTCCCATAAACTGGCTGCGGAACACACCTGAGCCATGATGTGAGTGATCATCGGCCAGAGAAAAGCGACAGTTTTCCCACTCCCGGTCTTGGCGATGCCGACAATATCGCGCCCCGAGAGGGCAGCAGGCACAGCAGCAGCCTGAATGGGCATGGGCTGCGTATAGCCCGCCTGCCTAATGGATTCCATTAATGCACTATCCAAATTAAGGTGGGCAAAAGAACAGACGGGTCGTGGGGGCGAGATACCGCTTAGACGAATATTCAGCTTCCTAAGTAAATCCATGACACCTGTCTCACTCAATGCGGTGATATCAGGATGCTGGATGTAGAAGTTCTTGCTGAAGGGAGCGTAGTTTATAAGGGTATGATCGATCGGCGGAAGAGGATCTATGGCCTAAAAAAAGCCAAAAACTTTAAAAACCACCGGCATCTAAACGTTGAAATTAAGAAAGTGTATTCGGGAAAATAGAAGTGACTTAAGATACCTTCTTCTCCATTGAAATGACATTTCCCTCCTCATCATACTCGTATACTTCGTCTTCGTCACCGACAACACCCACATTGGGATTCTCCTCCATAAAACGCAAGTATGCCTCCATTTCATCCTCCTGCTCAATGTCATCACGTACATTTCTGCTTTCAAACAAATATGAATGAAATGCCAATTCAATAATTGTGAGGAATAAAAAACAGTTGCGTGCCTCTTTGTTTTCTTGTTGCCATCTTCTTTCTTCTTCTTCCCTTCGTTAGACTTCAGTTTATCCACTTCTTCCTGCAAAACAACGCAAAAATGGGAAGGGGAGGCGTTCAATTTCGGCTGTTTTGGGGTACAAGCTTACCTCAATGCCCTGCATGAACTTGTCTAAAGGATCATCAGAGTTGTCTGAGTCGGCGGCCATGTCGGCAGGACTTCCGGTCTCCCTGCCTCTACGACCACCTTGTGCGGCAGGGCTTCCGGGAGCTGGCAGGTATTCCAATTCATCGTCCTTCTCTTCATCATCATTAAAGTAACTATTCAGGAGAACAAAACCAAGGAGGCTAGCTTTCTTTGCAAAAAAATTCGGCTCCAGACAGGCTATTAAGCGAAACGATCTAAACAATTTCCATCAGTTACGCTTGGCGATGATTTGAGAACGATTTGAACCCAAATGAAAAGCTACCTCCTGTTATTCTACCTCAACAAAGAATAACCAACTCGTTTACCTTGATTTTCATGTAAACCGTAGATTTAAAAGCCAAAGAAAATCTGGCGTTTGTTCCCTACATCCCGCATGGCAGAAAGCCCTTTATGTGAATACCTATTCCAGTCAACGTAACTGATTTGAATTAAGCGAGCTTGCACATGGTTTTAATAATTACCTGCAACACCGGGCAAAGGCGTGCTACTGACATCGTTTATTCCTAGCTTAAAAACATTATTTGTTTTGGAGATTTCACGTACTTTGAGTAAAAACGTGTAGGCAAAACTTTAATTATGTAGGGCATTATTGCGTCTTTAACCTAAAGTAGAGGCTAAATAAAAGGTTGCCAATGAAGTGAACATTAACCTTTGGAGGATTGGAATTTCATAGCATTCGAGGAACTAGTCGATAGTTTAGCTCAAAGTGAGCCCTTCACCCTAAACTTTCCAAACTTACATCCATAACAGAAATGCCCAATTAACAGCGCCATTTTAATGTCACATCCTATATTAAAAAATATTTCTGAGAGGAGGTAATAGTGCAAAGCTTAGATGAGACTTGAATCAATCAAAGACAGACAGAATCGCCATAGAGATATCTAGAATGCGATACGTGCGCTCATGTCGATATTGCCTGTGTAAGAGGGTGAAGCAAAATACTTTTCAAGCCCAAGATACTTCTCCATCCATGTATACGTATCAAAAGTTCTATGCCAGAAGCTGTCATAAAAAAATTATTTCAATAGCACCTCAAGTTGCCACAGTCTTAAGCCTGCTAATCTATAAAAAATAAACCGGCCTGTCCGAGAAAAAGGTTGGTCGCGCCTACGCAGCCTACAGAAGTATACCACTATTCAGTTTGCATTAGCACGCCCCCGAAAGCACGTCTAAATGGATTACAACCAAACTGACTCATCATCGTCTTGCATGCGACGTTTGCCAAGATGAGAAAATGCGCGGGAACTGCCACCACTAGTCCTTTGAGGATTGTAACCAGGCGCAAACGAGGTCTGTGCCTTGGGTGGAGCGCCTGCAAATGAGGCTGGCGGTGGGTACGCAGAAGACCTAATCTTTGATGGATCATTCGAGCGGTCTTGTAACTCCTGAGCTGTCATTTCAGCAGATTGCAAACTGTTCATAGACAAATGTGACTGCGGACCACTGGCCGAAATAAAGTTCATACCCCAACGACCACCGCGACGCGACATTCTGAAGTCACAAACACCGCAACGACGAAAATAGCTTGGTCAAGATGGATAGAATAATCTGAGAAATAGCGTATCATAACTCTACACCAACTTGTCCACCTAAACCCAAAATGTGCTACAGCTCACCTCTCAATAGTAAGGCTGAAAAGCTACCTCTTCAACCCTTGATTGGTTGAATAAACCAACGAGTAGTAATGAAGCCTCGTGTATTCTCGAACACTGTGAAGAAATTCCAGTAAAGTCATTTTTAAATTAGGGATATAATTTACCAAAGTAGTCGTATGCCTGCGTCTCTTTGTATTACTCGGCGTAAACACATTGCAAGAGGGTTACTTATCGAAATCACCACCCTTGGAATATTATTGATGCAGACAATCAGATCACAAATGTTTGGGCTGTATTTCGTAACATCGGTTTTTTGTGTTTACTTCGTGAGTTTTTTTTAAGAAAGACAGCAAAACTTAATGTTCCTTTCCTTGTAAATAATTTGTTGCGCGCGACAGTTAATTAAATCACGAACCACTGATATGGTTAATGGAGGCATAGCACTAGTAAAAGAGGGAAAGGTGCGGTCTTACTACAGCCAATTTGGTCAAGGTGGTCTTGGCTGGCATACATATAGCCAAGTATTACAACTATGAACCTCTTTTTAAGTCATTTTCTGGTCAAAGCCCATAAACTTATTACCTTCTTTAAATTTTTGCTTTCTGCATCAGTGTAAAAGTATTTTTAAAGTTAAAACGATTTGATGATCGTGGTACATTTTAGTATTAATGCTGCAACATCAGTATTACTAGCCTGATGTTAACTGAAATAAATTGTGCCTAACCATTTTACATGAATTCCTCCTTTATTAGTATTGTGACATCAAAGATTCTGATGCAAGATTGACTTTAAGGTGAAGTGTATAATATGATTAAGCATTTTTTTCGCAGCAAGGAGTGACTGGTAGATGCGAACCTTGGGCAATAGCCTAACCGGCTGAGTTTGGCCTCTATGCTCATTGGTGCTTGCACACGTGTGGCTGGCCGTATTCTGAGAGCGGGGTACTTTGTTCCACAGATTGTTACTACATCCAATCGAGCATATCATCGTTGGTGTAATTCTGTTCTTGGCTCTTATTTAAATAACTGTCCATCATCTACCAAAATGACTGACATTGAAAGCATACTGGCTCCACTTCGTGCCGATGTTCAGGCGCAGGTATGTGGTTTCTTTGACATCTATGAGCCTAGGGTGACCTTGTCCGGCGGCTCAAATCTGAAAAAGCGAACGATTTGGATATCAAACGTGCTGTTGCAGAACTTAAAGCTAGGAAGAAGCTGCTGGAAGAAAAAGTTGAAACGACTAGTTAAACTTACAAAGATTTAGGAATTAGAGCTTACTAAACAGGACCATAAAATTGATCGAGCAAAGCTGGAAGATTTGCTCAAACAGAGATTTGTGTATGACCAGTCCTTTTCGATATATGGAGGTAAGCGCAGCCATTTTTCTCTGGGGATGTCTGACTTTAAATTTTCGCAGGTGTGCAGGGTCTTTACGATTACGGTCCAACAGGTTGTGCCATCAAGGCCAATCTTTTGGCTGCTTGGAGGCAATTCTTCGTCCTCGAGGAGCAGCTTCTAGAAGTTGATTGCTCCATGCTAACTCCTGAATGTGTTTTGAAGGCATCCGGCCACTTGGAGCGCTTTACAGACTACATGGTTCGTGATGTAGTGACTGGTGAATGTTTCCGCGCCGATCATCTCATTGAGTCAGCTCTTGAAGCCATTCGTGCCTCCAAGCATACAAGTGATGCCGAAAAGTCCGAAATCGACAAATGTCTGTCACAGGTAATTGCATTCCTATTGTGCATTAGCCTTATTATGTAGCATACTCATTGTGTCTCTGTTGTTCTGCTTTTTTTTAGCTAGAAGGCTGCGGTGCTGATGAATTGGCAGAACTGATAATTCGCTACTCCATCAAGTCACCCATCACCAAGAATGACCTGACACACCCACAAAAATTTAATCTTATGTTCTCCACATCCATTGGACCAACTGGTCAATATCAAGGGTTGGTGTTGGCCTTATTTTTTTACTAGTTTGTCTCTGTTGCTGCGTGGATTCTTGAAGTTGGGAGTTAATGACTGGATGTTAAATCAAATTATTAGAACCATTTTTGACATAGTATGTGATCTTGGTTCCTCGGTTTGCAACCTAGGTTTCTGAGGCCTGAAACGGCGCAAGGAATTTTTGTGAATTTCCAACGTCTGCTCCAATTCAACCAAGGTCGACTACCCTTCGGTGCAGCTCAAATTGGTCCAGCTTTCAGAAACGAAATTAGTCCACGCTCTGGTGTGATTCGAGTACGTGAGTTCACAATGGCCGAGATTGAGTACTTTGTGGATCCCAAGGACAAGTCTCACCCCAAATTCTCTCAGTACGCTGATCTCAAACTCCCTCTCTTCTCTGCTTGTGATCAAATGGACGGCAAGTCTACTCGGGAAATCTCACTCAAAGATGCTGTTGCTATGGTTAGCTGCAATTTGGCTTAATGCGCACCTTGTTGGCGTAAATTGGTTTAAACACTACGAGTTGTGTAAGCTGGTTGTGTGTAGCAGAGAATTTAGAGAATGCTGAAGTCGAAATGCTTTGGATCCGTCTGGTGTGATCAGAGCCATGCCACATCAACAGTGAAATGATGGGAGGCCTAGACGGCAAGGTGCTCGATTGGTTTGATAGGATTTGTGCAAATGCTAGGCGTAAGGCTACTACAAGACAATCTTGTCGGTTTATACACGTTTCCTTCACTAAAGTGTAGACTTCTCGAAGCCATGGAGGTATTGGAGGCAGTCTGATACAGGTTCTATGCGCTAAGGACGCATTTCACAAGCACATTCCCGTGTTTGGGTCATCAATTAGAAGTGCTTGTTTTTCTTTCCCTGTGGCAGGGTATAATCGCAAATGAGACGTTGGGCTACTTCATGGCTCGCATCTTCCTCTTCCTGTATATGGTGGGTGTAAAGCCGGATCGGTGCCGCTTCCGGCAGCACATGAAGAATGAGATGGCGCACTACGCTCGCGACTGTTGGGATGCCGAGTGTCTCACCACTTACGGGTGGATTGAGTGCGTGGGTTGTGCGGATCGCAGTTGTTATGACCTCAATCAACACCAACAGGCCACCGGTGTGCGTCTTGTGGCTGAGAAACCTCTTTCCGAGCCTGTAAGCTTTTTTTTCAGTAGCAGTAGTCGTGGTGGTGTCTTGTTTCCACCAGATAATGAAAAAAACTCATGGGATTCCCAGTTTAGCTCATTGCAGCAGTTTTATGTAGATGTTAGGACTTATTAAATGCATGTGATTGTATGTATTGTGCTGATGCTCTTTACTGTGCTTTCTATCAGTAACTATTTTGAGGTGGCAGTTGGACGTGTTTGTTTGGTTCACAAATTTCAATTCAATCCCAAGACTGCTGACCCCTCAGAGTTAATGTGTCAGTAGGACGAAATACATGCTTTAAGTTCAGGGAGACCTTTTGTTCTTAATTTGAATAGGGGATCACTTTTCGCTATCTACTGAAGCAATTTGAGGTTAGTGTGTGGCGCAAGGGACAAAACTATCAGGTTGCGTCAATGTAGTGGTAAAGCCATGGAAAGTAAGCGAATGGGCGTGAATCTTGTTCACATGCGTTCACGTGCGTCATAGAAGGCGTTTCTTTAGGAAGCTGGTCTTATGCCTTTGTTTTTTTAAATATTTCTGAGGTTAGTCAATACCTCCAGGCAATTTACCATCACTTCAAAGGCATGCATTACTCCACACACCCTTCATTTGCGCTGTGCGTGCATGTGATGTGGGTTGCAGACAAAATTGTTCACTCTTTGAAGACCATGGAAGAGCGGGGGCTGAGAGTTGTTCCTCTGACGTAACCCATCTCTAGGGTGTTCAAGAAAGACTTGCACCGAAACACTCAGCAGTATTTTTGCAGAGCCATCCAGGAGGCCATGCTGTATATTGTACGCCGCAATTCCTACTCTTGAGAGGGCTTGTCATTCAGAGCGGAAGAGGGGCACCGACTTATCCCAAGCCCCATCTTCCATATTCCTTTGTTAACCTTTCTCCAGACTTCAAGTGGTTGCGTTGTCACCTTCGCTCAGCATCAGCAATGTGAGATTTACTTATAAGATGGCGAAGGCAGTTGGACATGAAAATTGAAGCGGTAGGGAATGTGATAAGGCTAAAATTTGTTTCTTGCATGGGCAAAACACTACGTGAATGAGAAACTCCCCATGCCGTGTCTTATTGGAAAAAGCTTATGAGTTGTAATGGTGACTGTCTCAACGAACGGGAGGTATTTTCCAATCACCTTAGCTATCGTTGTTTTGTTCGCAACCAACAGATAACAGTCCACGAGGTGAAATGCGTGCCAAATAAGGCGAAAATCGGTAGAACCTATCGTGGTGAGGCTGCTCAAATCCTGAAGGCCTTCGAAGCCCTTTCATCCGATGAGAGCCTCAAGATTAGGGAAGAGATTGCCAACTCAGGGTACGTCTCCTTCTAGTTTACTATTCGGAGATTTGAGAGCATGCCAATTCTTAAAGTTGGATAACGATGGGTACCTCTGAGTTTTGCTTGGATTTATCTCCCATAGCAAATATACCCTCTCTGTCAGTGGATCTCAGTTTGAAGTCACGTCCGATATGGTCGCGATAAAGGAGGAGGATGTGCGTGTTCATGGTAAGTGGTGCAGACTTTTCATATTCTTTTAATGCTAACAGTTCTTTTCTTGCTTACTTGATGCACCTTTTTACAGTTGAAGAGGTCGTGCCAGGTGTCATAGAGCCCTCCTTTGGTATTGGTCGTATCATGTACGCCATTCTGGAGCAGAACTTCCATACCCGCGAGAACGACGAACAGAGAACCGTACGTGCCCTCCGTGCACTTCTAACTTTTAGGATCGTCACTTACTACTAGATTCTATTTGATAAAAGTGTTAATTGGCGCCACCTGGCTCTATTTATGTTGGATACGCTTTAATTAATTTTACTCGCCAAAATTCCTCACTTAATATGGTCTCCACGTTCTCACTTGTAGTTTCTTTCCCTGCCGCCCATTATAGCACCATACAAGTGCTCTGTTCTCCCGCTCTCCTCCCATCCGGACTTTGTGCCATTTGTGCGCCATCTCTGTAAGTTCCTCCCTCTGCCGACTGTGCCCCTCTATCAGGTCAGCCGGACTAGGCAGTGTTGACGCTTGATACTAATTGCATTGAAACTATTTAATTGATCATGTTTAGCCACACAATTGACACGTGTGGGCATTTCGCATCGTGTGGACGAAAGTGGTGGCTCCATTGGCCGTCGCTATGCCCGCACCGACCAGATCGCCATTCCCTATGGTATCACGGTCGACTTCGACACGGTTAATCATAAACCGTCTTCGGCTTCCCTCCGAGAGCGGGAAACCATGAAACAGATTCGTGTTCCTGTAAGTGTTAGTACAGTGTCTTATTTAGCAATACATTGCTTTAGAAGGTTTCATCTTCCCAATCTTCCCAGAACCATACAAACCATCTATTATTACAGCTCCCGCTTCGTTTACCCCCGTTTCTATTTCTGTAGATTGAAGATTTGCCCGATCTCGTCAGCGATCTAGTCAACGGGATAGTCTCCTGGCGTGACGCTCTTGCGAATTACCCCATCTTTGAGCAACAGGAGACCAGTAAATGACTAGGATGCATTTCAAATGCACCGGTACATTAATCAAATAAAGCGTGGAAGCCTTGAATAATTTGTGTCTATGTATTTCTTTGATTTTAAAGAGTCTAAGGTAGTTTTGACACATAAGACGAATTGATCGTACTTATGACTCGCCCAACCTGTTCGGTGAGTATGACTAGTTCCCCTACACTGGCATTGTGGTTTCAATCAAGTTTCCAAGACCTGCAGATAACCAGTAGAGCCGAAGCGTCAGCACACGGTCCTGGTCAGTCAGGGCTTGCTGACTTTCTCTCAAGGCTATGGCATTCGCATTATTACGCCACCAGTGGACAGGTCAAAAAGTACAGCCATCAATCCTACAGACCGTTGAAAATTGCCGCTATGCAAATCAGAGCTTTGTGGCGTACCTTCGGTTTGCCATTTGTGACAGGAGCTGCAACTGTTGGTAAGCATGTACAAAGTTGGAGCGTGATGGGCACAGAAACATGTTGATGATGTTACGAAAGGTTCGACTATCCAACTATGCTTAAGGCCACTGAGTTCCCGGAGATATTTCTGTTGTGGTGAGGTTACTACCAGTTCGGAACTAATTTCTCCGGTCTAAAAGGTACGCTTATGGGGACTATTAGCATTCTTATCACCCGTCTCCCTCCTTTTCATCAATGAATTTGTCGCTCTCCCACTATACCAAAATACTGTTTTAAGGAGAACTCTCGGAACTTTGTCATTCGCACGAATTTGGAAATGTGGCATTCATCTTTACCCATAGTCAATTAATAGGCGGCTTCCCAAGAGGTATTGAGAAATTTTGGGGAAAACTGAGAATCAGGCGAGAATGCTGACGGTTTAAAATATCTCAAGTCTTGGAGAAGGTTCAGATAACAACCCTACGCATAAGGTAACTTCTTACATTCAAGTCATTCGACAATTCTTTGATAAAGTGACCGTGAAGGTAGTCTGCATACACAGCCTAGCACCACTACCGAGGACAAAGCACCCATGTAAGCATCATTAAAAAAAGCTGCCTATCTAAATCACTGTAAATTTTTTTAAAAAAAACGAAAAATAGCGTTTGGTTACTTAAAGAAGTTAGTTGATCGTTAAATCACGTTTTACGTACTACGGTTGCCGTATCAGAGGTCACACCATGCAAGCGCGGAATTCAGTTGCGATTGCAGTTATATTCATCGCGCGTGTGTTTGTTTGGGTTAGTTTTCGTTTTGTAACTCTGATTTGATGCGCTTCTATGTCTCGTTTGTGAATCTTATTTCAAATTTTAAAAAGTAGTGCGGTCTTGTAATGTTGTTGAATCAGGGTTAATTTTACTCTGGAAGTCTTTGCACTCTTAATGTTTAATGCTGAAAGAATGGTAGTTTTATGTGAATTATTCTCCAACCTCTCTCTTTAATGTACTAATTCGTTTTGTTCCTTTTCACGCTGATGAGTTTTTCTGAAATTATCTCCATTAGCGGATTCGGTACACCATACCAAGAATCATTGAAAGACTCCATTTGAGTTGAGAGTCGCTGAATGGAAATGTCTAGACCATAGACGTAGAAGTCAGGTTTTCGTTGCGGCATCAACTGAAATTGTTTAAAGTTTACTTGACCGGCTTATGTTTTTTTTACTAATAAACATAAAGCCAACTTAGTAATTACTGTTTTAAGCAGTTTTCTACCTTGGTGATTTAAGACCCTCTGTGTTCTTTTACGGTACTAATGTTTCTCTACCAGTCGAGCATCATTTCACTATAGGAAAACCATCAGAATAATCTTTCTGTTCCATAGTTTTTGGAACGTTTTGTCTGCCGTACTAAGGAATGTTTTTTTATAAGTGATTTCCTGGATTGTCAATGTGTTTTTTCTATGCGTATTTCATTGCATTAGATGTCACTAGAGTCCCAGGTGACCGACGCTTCGATAAAAGAACTAATTCTGCGCACTCGTCGTAGTTCTGTATGGTCTCGCTTGCAAATTTTTAGCTCTTCCCTCTGGCATAATTTGTGTCGCATATTTATCATTTTGAGTGAATGCTACGGCAAAGCACGCTAGAGCAAGTTTATTGATACTCTGATGTGGTGGTAATCCGTGTATTTTAATTATTGCGCGTTTTCTTCCTTTTTTCCCATACCTACTATACAACAGCATATTTTACTCATTTCTACCTAACAATACCTTAGCTAGAATGCCTGTATTTCTTATTAATCGGAGCACTAACGTCACTTGTATTTTCCTTTGTGATGGGTTTCAAATTGCTAATTTTTGCAATGGTCCCGCAGGATAAGCTCCTTTTTGCCCACCTTTCACATTTTCAAAATGGCACAAACTCAATGCGTCATCTCACTTCACTATTTCACAACAAATATATGGGTGTGTCCGCTCATGTTTATCCGAATTTTAGATCATTCTTGATTTCATGAGTTGGTGTGTCCTTTCTGCCCCACTTTGGTGCAAAGCCACGTCCCAATTGTAAGCAATAAGATGTGCAACCTCCTTGAAATTCACGCGTTCTTGCGTCTATTTTACCCCACGACTAGTTCGTGATTTTCTTTTAGCGCTTACTGGTTAAGCAAATACCTACCGCCCATTCATGATCGCTTTACCTGGCCGCCGTTGATTTTGATTTTCAACTTATCTTCTGGTGTTAAACGATAAGGTAGCAGATTCGAGAAATAACAGTTCCAAATTAGGTAATCACGCCTCCGTGAGACAAACACTTGGTTGCCTATTGATGGATTTGCTGACTTCTACTAGCTTTTCGCAATTCACCTCTGTTTCTTGTTTAACGACGGTGTTGAACATACCTATAATTCCACCCCACAAATAACGTGGGCGTTACGAACAAGTTTTCCACCTGTTTCCAAGGTGATCCCTTTGACGATGCAATTGAACCATTCGGGCTGAGCTGTGAATGCTCGGAGATCATATTATACGTGCTTGAACTCGTGTTTCCGCATGCAGTACTGGAGCTCACCCACACAATTAGTCAGTATTGTCTATCCATTGCACGACTCTCACACGGAAATTGTGATAATTCTATTTCCACATCGTTGCTTGAGAAATGTCAAAGTGTCAATGCGCAAAACGATACTGACCTCTGGTTTGGGCAAGACTAACCGCACACTGAACTCTTACCCAATTCTATTATATGTAAGTAAGTGAACTCGGGTTTCTAGTCCAATAAACTGTCTTGAATTCCACAGCCGCGTTATCACTTGCAATTCTTCGCTGGCTCCAGAGCATCCACTTTTATGCGAACGAGATCAGCCTGCATCTTCCAGGTACGGGAGTTCAATGAGCTGGCTCCAACTTTTATCAGTCCCTAAAATTTAAAACTCTAATCCATTGTTTTGCCATCGTTGCTTTCCAGGCGTAATTACAATTGCTTATCCATCCATCTCTATAACCTTTGACTTATTTTTGTGCTACATTTTTTGCAGAAAATTTGATGCGTTATGAAATTGTCTGTGTAATCTGTATACTTACAGAGGAAGCTTGCCTTATGCTCATAAAAGATGAGGCATCTAATGGCTATTTACTTTAATAAGGGTTTTAAAATGAATGTGAATACGCCTTTTCATGCACAGCTAGGCCGTTATTTGGGACTTGAAGCATTAGGCGTTGACCAATTTTCAGCACATCCAAGGACGCTTACGGTGTACCATAAATTTTTATGTCTATTTTTGCTTTATTGTTTTATCTTCGCACAAACCTATCCCCATTCTCTGAAAAGACCTCCAGTTTCCCTCATTTATCGTGGCCTGTGGAAATGCGCCTCATCTACCTTTGTTGTCCTTCTCAAATGGGGACCAGCACGCCTTTTTTTGTTTTCTTGGTCAAAAATAGAAAGCGTGTGTGATGCAGAATAGATACCTATTTCAGTGTTTAGTTCACCCTCTTGGAAAGGAACCCACACTCGGACAAATGCGCCAGTATTAAAGTAAAAAATAGCTCCTTTTTGTTATCAGCATTAGATTTTAAAGGTTTAATCACACAGCTCTTTTTTTGTCTTAGCTAAAAGTGCGAAAATTTGAACTGAAGTTGCATTCAAGCCTTGCCTGCCAGGTAGCGCTTTCCAGTGCGTTGGCGCAGACATTGAACACCCACCATCCCCTTCAAAACATGCTTTTACTGGCGCTATCTCTCATTTCCTGTCATATGTACTTTAAATCTATTTTGCACCATTAATTAACCTGACGAACGAATCCTTGGACGGTAATTTTCTGGTATAACGGTAACAGTTCTCATTTGCCCGTGGAAAGTCCGTGATTATTTGGCAGCATCTTTACCTTGTTAACTTCTCAGCGAATATTCCTGTTCATAGTTAGTTTTTCATTAGTGCGGATTCTTATTGCGAAAATTCTGGAGCCTTCAATTAGATAAATTTCCGCTGTTCCCTCAAAATAATCACTACTGAACATGCATATGCATAACTCTTGTCTCCTCTCTCCTGTAAGGCTTAGTGTCATTTTGGCAAGACGATTTTGCTTTCTCCAGTAGACTTTTTTTACTTTTTTCCATGTCACGTGAATGCGAAGTTGCTGTCACCCCTTCCGGTCTCCTTGACATGTGACATATGTTAGCATTAACTACGATGCCTGAACTGTGATTGCGCCTGTTTACCAATGTTACTTGGCTTCAAGTCGCAATGGCGCCGGATCTGCATTTATGAGGTCGCCTTGTATGCCTTGGCCACTCCTGATCTCGGTGTACCAACACACCGCCTACATTACAACCCGCAGCTCCGCGCAAGACAATGGTAAACACCCTCCTATCACCCTGCAGCAGCACACCTCTAAGCTTGGCAACTGTCGCAACTCCACTCAATGAATGGCTTTCAATTAAATCGAATTGGTTATTCTGAAGCTTGCGGGCATGTGATTGTATGAGATAGGCGTCGTCTAGTCTTCTTTCCCAACCATTACATCTCCAATCGTCTGTCACTGTACCTGTCAAATCGAGGGCTTTTCGCCATGAAACTTCCCTCCTCCATTTCAACTCAGCAGAATAGTTGGATTGTATCCTTCTCCTTCATTTGCAGTTGGTGGTGCCTTGCTGCACCGCTTCTCATGATGATAGCTTTTGAGGGTTGGTGTTCTCGACTTCACATCAGTCGTACTGTATCCGCATTCGAAGCACTAATGTTGCGTTGGCCTGGCTGGTGCACCGTTTCACTATCTCACAGTTTAATAAGTTTACAATGGTCACATAAACTTGCGTTTGTAATCAAATCCCACATCTCTCTGCCTTGTTTGGCATTGGCTCCATCACAACTGCAACCAATGCTTACGCGTGAGTGCGTGTTATCCACCTCGTACCCTAAAAAGGTGTTGTCGCATTTGTGCTCCTGCCCCTTATAGAGTCATCACAAGGATGAATAAGAAGTATGAGTCCTCATCTTTGACCCGTTTCATTAGAGCAACCTTTGTACCAGTTTATATCGTCGACAAAAAAATTCCGCTCCCACTTTTTTGCACATAATCTGCCTCCCTCCAAGGTATGGCGCTCGAGTGCCTTTTTTAGGCTGTGATTCTATGATTTACTACCTGTTGCTGTCCTGAGGCACACAAAACTTGTTTGTCTTGATCAATCATTGTATTCTCTGTTGGCGATCAGCGAACACAACTTTTTAGAACGGATAAAAGACATGCCTTCTGACAGTACAAGCGCTATCACCGAACTAATGCCACCTCTGAATGTGGCTTAGGCACTTCGTTGTCCTCTTTATCACGAGTTCATTTTCAGTCACAAGCATGCGTTTGGGGTCAATGTTTCTCCAATCAAAAAAGCTTGCCAGCTTCATTTGGTTTTTTTAAATAAAGTTCGCTTTACGCACAGCTTAGGCTTTATTTTTTTGTTTGGCAGTGGCCTTTCACTGCTTCAATAGTTCATATTAGAATGGTCATTACCGCCTCAACAGCGGTATTTCGGTCGTCTACAATACTGTCGGTACGCCTACTTTGTATTAAGGTTTCGTTAACGCAAACCTTTAATTAATTTGCAATTAACTGAAAGGTTAATAAATTGGTGAATTTGTACCACTCCAACAAGTGATTCCCTTCTCTCCAATCTCCAAGTCTGGAGGAATTTTTGCACTAATCTCAAAAATTACCATAGTGGTTGCTGAAGCCTCCTACGTTTTGGCATCACACCTTAATCGTATTACCTCTGCGCCACCGTTCATATCTACGATGGCCACCCTTGCGCCCTGTGCTGCTGTCGCGCCCAATGATAATGTGGCACTTGCGTACGCTACTTATTTTCCATCAGTAGACTTGGGAACCTAGCCCATGACTTGCAGCACTAATGGGCTTAGTATCTGTCGCGCAGCTGCCGTTGATTGCTATAAATGCACTTTAACCTTCCCGATTAAGAAATGGCAAATTAAATGTATTTGGATGATGGCCTAAGGAAGTCCTATTCACTCCCATTCCCCAGCACCCTAGGCAGTACTAAAAGTAGTCAGTTGACATTTGCAAGCCTCTTCTCCTGTTGTCGCTCCCACCCGTAGTGATTTACTGGTGTAGGGACACTGGGTACTTTACCACGCCTTTTATGCATAACTTGGCACTTATTCACATTTCAGTCTTATCCAAGAAAGGCTAACAACCGGTCGACGACCTCATGGATTTGATTGACCCCTCTGAAAAAGTATGTTTACTTTATATTCACAATTTGGCATCTCGCTTCCTATCTGTTCATCCTCCGCACCCATTTGATCTATTTTGATGCGAATATGTTCCAGCATCTGCTATCTGATTGCAGGCACCTGACAGGTTATCTTTTACAGTGTAAACACCAATTATGGGGACATTGTCTAACAGAGATGTGGCTTATCGTGGGTGTAAGCACCCATTTCATATACCCCCTATGAGTGTTTCCCTGCATATGTAGGCGTTACGACTAATAATTGACCAACTAGGCGTGGTCACTACGTTTTCACTGCCATGACAACGAAAACACTGTGTGCGAAACAAACGTTCAGTCAACCAACCAAGCAGTAACTTATCAGCCATTTTGATACAAGTGCGTCTTCATTGGCTGGAAACAGAGGCCTACTATAGCACCTGATTAGCCAAAATATTAAATTAGTTGCATTCCCTGAGCGACATCGATCAGCACTCCATGAAACTACCGCACACCACGGATATTAGGCTTACACCCTGCCCACGACCGCGCGAACCCCTACCCACCATCACCGGAGGCCACGTAATCCCCGATCTTACCTCCAGGTTGCGCCCTCCGACACTGTTCTCCATTGGTACCCCCTACTCCCACTCCGACTACAGCTCACCTGACACATCTGTGAGCAACTTATCGAGTTTTTTTCTTCACTCTCCATGTCTCTCCTCTCTATTTACCTCAAGGTAACACTGGCTCGACGGCATGGCTTCTTGACATTGGGTCCAAGGTACCTGAGGGAGAATCACTGTCTCCTAGTCGATGGAGCTGCTCTGGGGAAGGCCTCATTGAGGCAGGTTTCTGAGGTGGAAGAGGAGGAGGATGATGAGGATGAGGAAGAGGAGGAGGAAAAGACTGGTGAAGAGGAAATGGTACTCAAGGTCGATGTGCATGATAAAGCAGAGGATAACGGTAGCAGGGATCATCACCTAGCTGCTCACTCTTTTTCCGTTATCAACAATCTGAGGGAGAAAGTATGTAGTGCTTTGACCTTACGGGCAGTAAAATTTATACTACTCTTCACAAGGGTCAACGTTAGAGGTTCCTTTACTCCCTTGTCTTAGTTAATGCTAGTACTATACTGGTTTTTAACCACTTAGACAGCTTGGTAGATCACGTTTGCACGAAACTAGGAGATCTCAAGGCTACCTTCTATGCTGAGTTTGCTTTCTTACTGCCATTATCTTACACTAGCGGAATATTTTGCATCGGCCAATATCGTTAATGCTACCACATGCCCGGAAAGTGATCAATTGGGCCACAAGGCCCCAACCGGCTTCCTCAGTTCCGTACATTAATTTCTCGGCATTCTTTGTGAGTTTGGATGGCAAGTCACCTACTGTCGCTTTTTCCTGTTCATCTAATGTATGGACTCGCACGCACTCATCTTCGCTTTTCATTCCATCCTGCTGCAACTTCTTCCTCCGCAGGCTTTTGCTAATTCACTGACCTGATTCAAGTTCTGCCTAAATCCAGAGCGAGATAACATGTGGGAGGGGTGAATGAGGGAGAAATAAATGGCTTTGTCCATATCCCGAGTCTACTTGCCTACTTCTACCCTCATAGGATGAGGAGCTCTTCGATGGTGCTGCCAACGGTTGCCCGGGTACGAATGATCGATTGAGCCATAAGCCAGCTCATGGTTCCGCACGTTCTCCGGATCGCAATTTTGCTGTGAATAGCTTGGTGGAAGACCTCCTTGCTAGTCCAAAAGTCTCTGGTCGGCTTGCCCTTGGTGTCCCAATTCCTGAAGATAACAGTTCTTGTAGTGCAATTTCCAGGGGTAGGGGTAAGCCCTCTATAGCTCACTTCTGCTAGTTTAACCGAACTTCCTCCCATTTGTGATTACTATTTGTTGTCGGAGCTTGGTTTTTATGGGCCCCTTATCAGAGCCAATCGTTTCGAATTCTTATCATTCGGCTTATTTTGAATTAAATTGATGAAACATACGCCACAGCGCCACTGGTGCCGTTCTTGTCCTTTTTTACTTGCCTCAGGGCCCTCTTTTAAACTATTCTCTTCTCTTTACTCGTAGACGGTTTCCGCACCAGTTCCACTCGCTCAATGGCTTTAGTAAACCCATTCCAGCCCTCTACGAACAGAGCCAACGGACCCTCACTTTTAGAGTCACAAATTCTGTCTTCAAGAGCTTCACTCGCTGCTTTGCCACGTGACTCTCGCCGGGGCCCGTGGGGCAGTCAGACTAGTTTTCCCGTCACCACTCCTACCGAGCCCGATCCTCTCCGTCAATTATCGTCGGCTGCGGGCATCAGCTCGGGGGACAGGGGTGTCAGTCGGGGTGGAGGCGGAGATGCTTCCATCACCGGGGTCAGTGTCGTAAGCTCACGCTCAATGATTCAGGGCTCGGTGATCACCTTTTGCGATGTGGAGTATGTCGTGCCGGTTAAGAAAATGCCCTGCAGTAAGGCTGTCAAGAAGGTCGTTCTTGATGGTGTCAGGTACTTCATTTGTCATTTCTTTGAATTTGGAAAAGGGTTCGTTGTTCTACTTCGCCTATATATTGCCCAAAGTATTATGCTTTGCTTTTAATGTAAATCTAGGAAGTTTTATGCCTCTGACTGAAACAGTTAACCTGGCTTTAGATGGACTACCACATCGCGACAACTTAAACCGTTACTGATTTCTCTTCCATTTTAGTGGAATAATGCGCCCGGGCTTAAACGCCATCATGGGTCCCACAGGCTGCGGAAAGTCATCGTAAGTTGTGTTATTTTGATTTAAAAAAATGTTATTTGTGCTTTTAACTGTCATGGTTCAATCCCATACTCTTAATTTTCACCACCTGGCATGTTACCATGGTCACTGGTATGATCGTGTGGGAGGATATTTTGTTGGCCGGTCAAGTCGCCAGCGTGGGTATTGGCCTTGCTTACTAGGTTCACCATTGCACTATTCCTCTGTCGGATTTCTTAACCTCATGCACTAGTACGACCGATTAGAAGGGAAAAAAGACCTTTACCGAACTCTGCGTAGGGCGTATTATTTTGGCAGGGTTAGTCCCAAATGGGTGTGTCAGTTAGGCAGGAAAGGTAAATATTTGTCCATTGAGGTAGTCATTAGCTTGCCCAACTCCCGCCTTCTCACTTGAATCTACTAGTTCCACCCATTGGAATGTAGCTTTCTCCGATTTTAGGGTGTTGGACTTGTTGTTAAAGCACCGTATTTGTTTTATTTTAAGCAGGTATAGCATGTGTTGGCTGAAACCATTGTATTTGGTGCAGCTGCTTTTAATTCTGCATTTGCAGCCTTCTTGACGTTCTGGCCGGGCGAAAGGATCCACAATTTCTCACTGGCGAAGTGCTCATTGATGGTCGTTCTCAGCCAAATAACTTTAAATGTGTCTCTGGCTACGTTGTGCAGGTTAGTATTTGCAACCACGATTAAATGCGTGCAATTGTTTATTAACATTTTAAAACTGTTTATTTGGGATTGTCTATCGCCACGATGTATTACAACTTTGACATGAGTAGGAAGTACACACGAAATCCGGTTAAAGTGGTCCTATTAAAACGTCCTCTGAATGAAGGGATGCGTTATACTAAGGCAATGCTTCTGGGCGGAAGTGCAACGGCCGTGCTCTGCAGTCTCCGTGTTATCGCCAGCCCTCCTCCACTGCCATCACAAGGTGATTGGTGCTGTAAGGGCAACAGTTGTCAAATTTTTGTGCAACTGAGAAGATGTATGATGGCCATATCACCGATCTCCATTGGCAATTTCACTGGATCGGAAATTTTATCCTGGTTGGAGGAAGGGGAATGTGCTGGCCATTACATGGCATCCATCTTCAGTTGTAGAAACACTGGTCTAAAAGCGTTGACACTCGATAAAGGACAGTATTTAGGGTGTTTGCGTGGGATGGGGTTTTGTGTCTGTGTCTCCTTGCCACTTTGTCTCCACTTCAGTGCTGCCCAATCATGTGGACTCGATCTAGCTAGCATAGCTGCGAGTTCGGTTAATTGAAACCCTCACACAGATATTGCCAGCAGCTCTGTAACAAACTTCTACAGATGGTTGCAGACCAATGTTGCCCCAGGTGCTAATAGCATTCCTTAGACCAAGTGATGGGCATTTGCCAAAAGTAAACATTTTCAGACCTGCTAGGAAGTCGTCGTAGGTTCTATCCGCAGTATGTGCCCTCCTTCCGTCACTTTTTACTCCTTACCCTTTGGTGGTTAAAATTGGGACCGTGGGTCTTTGCGCTTGAGTTCGAAGTACAGAACCGGTGTAGAGTCATTGGCATGATACTGAGAGCAGACCGGTCCGCCTAGTGGGGCCGCATAGGCCAAGTCTTGAACACTCGTGAAATTAAAGTATTGCTCTACATTTAAACAGTATTTGGCGTCTTCCTCTTGTATGTTTAAGCCTATTATGTTGACGATTCAACTTCCTCCTTGAAGGATGATGTCTTGATGGGCACGCTGACAGTTCGCGAGACCTTGTACCTTGCTGCAATGCTGCGACGAAGGCAGGGTCACACCAAAGCCGAAACGAATGAGAAAATCAACGAGATTCTTGATGAACTCGGTTTGACAAAAATTGCTGACAATAAGGTATGCTCCCTAAACTTAGCGGTGCATCAGTCGCTCTTTTTACCTCTCCACTCCGTTTAGTTTACCCTCTCATTTATTCTCCTGCTCTGATAGCGAGGCCTCAATCAATCGCATTCATCAAGGGAAAGATGTCATCATCAAGTATTTCTTTATTAGTAGTTGTTTGGTATTTGGTTATTTCAGAGGTCGGAGTCTCTTTAATTTATTCCTTAATGGCGATCCGCTCAAAAGGCGATTGATGATAAAAGTGATTTACTTTGCAGTTACTTTTCCTAGTCGTTGAAATCGTATTCCGCGTCAATTTTGCTTTGCGTCTCCATAACTCTGTCCTGTAGCATACATTTATGGCGTGTTTTAGCATAACACTCCGGATCTATCAGACAGGACACTGTGAAAGGCTTTAAAAGACTTGACTTTTGCAATAAATTATGCAAAATAATGCTGCCGCAGCCAGTAGAGAAAACATCCCTTTATGCATGTATGAACTGGCAGAGTCATGGAGGGCAAACAAATGGACATGAACCTGGTGCCCATTCATCGAGGGGCGAGAAAGGGAGTAAACCGGTAAGGCTGCCAGCTGACATGTTCTTAACTCCCTCCACGGGCATTGTGAAAGGTGTCGTATTGCTGTGGACTTGCATCTCAATGCTCGTGAGGTCAGTTGGTGAAATTGGCACACTTATGAGGCGTGCATCTCTTCACACACACGGGTGGACCACTTGGTTGGTGTATGGGCACATGCGGTGGCCTGTGGACAGAATTGCTCACTTGTCGAGGACCAAGGACTGGCGACGACCGAGTTGCTCTCTTGACGAGGTCCACCTTGAAGGTGTGCAAGCATGACTTCTTCAAAGACATGCAGTTGCATTGTAACAGGGTAGTCCGAGACCTCGAGTGGGCAAGCGCATATTGGCAACTGCAGTCCTCTTCTTGGAGAGACTTGCCTTTGAGGATAGGAGGTAGGGAGGTGGGGAGGAACGGATTCCTCCTGAGCCCCGTCCTCCGTACTTCTCCTATAACATTTCCTCCAACTTAGAACCGTTGGCTTGCCGCTTTTACGTGGTATCAGCGGGCTACAGTCACTCCCACTTGGAAGGGAGTTGGAGGGGAAGGGCATGCAATGCTACGAGGGCGCAAAATTTTCGGCCCTGTGCTCTGTCATGTAAAGATAGTGAATTTTAATGATCATCACTTCAACAAATAAGGAATTTTCTACAGTTATGAAAGTGTACCATTTCATTTGACTATCTTGTAACTGACATTTAGATGAGTTTTTAATGTCGGAAATAATAATCTCCCCCATTTCAGATTGGCACTGAGCTCATTCGGGGCATATCGGGTGGAGAGCGGAAGCGGACTAGCATTGGAATGGAAATCATCGCGGATCCGTCTGTGCTCTTCCTAGATGAGCCAACCACCGGCCTCGATGCATTTACTGCTGGAAGTGTTATTCAAACGCTGAAGTCGTGAGTTCAACACCTTGGCTGACAATATTATTGAGCCTTGTTTGCTTAATGGATATACCCTACATCCTCCTTTAAAGGCTATCCCGACGCGGGCGCACAATTATTCTTTCAATCCATCAGCCAAAGTACTCTATCTACAAGTTATTTGACTCTCTCACTCTCATGTCTAACGGCAAAATTATCTACCATGGATTGGCCCGTAAAGCACCGATGCATTACTTTTCCAAACTGGGTACGCTCTACTTGAGATGTCCATTACCACCCGCAGCGCGTCCATTTCACTGCTTTCTTTCATCTGGCTTTTAAGGCTACTTCTGTGAAGATCACAACAACCCACCGGACTTCTTCTTGGACATTTTGCATGGTGAAGTGAAAGCTCTGGATCCCGGTGGAAACAGTAGGTCATTCTCGACGTGCTTGCTATTCGCCATTCTTAGTTATTATATTTTTTCTTGTTATGCTTGAGGATTCAGTTCAGTGTGAAATGAGGCTTCTGAGTGTCATGGCAATTTTGCTATTTTTATGTTTAATTTTGTCATTTGTTGCCACAGGTTGTGACCCAGAGGGGCTTCAAGGTAATGCGCTTTTTTGCTTGCTGCTCTCATCACCGCCAAATTCTTGCCTCTCACTGCTAGATGTCAGGCATCTTTGCGAATAACTTCTGCTCCCGTGCCCTTTGTTGTGATTTTGAACTCACCAAAGGTGGACTCAAGTTTCTATTCACCCACTGGGTGTATTTTAAAAGGCTCAAAACCTATGCTCATGAAAGTGTTCACTGAGGCTGTTTGAGAGAAGTGGCTTTAAGTCGTTCTTTTACCCCAACCAGCTAGCAGTTATGTGCGCCTTAATCTGATAGGCTAACGCAGTGTTTGTCAGGCGTACAATCATCTTGGCAGTCCCCTTCGTGTCGTGGAGATAAGTGATAATGGCGGTGAATCTACAGTTGTCCAAAAGCTCATAAATGCATCTTCAATGCACTTGTCTCCCTCCTTTATCTATTTCTCTCTCACCCGACAAATCTTTGAACTTTTCCACACCCCCCCTGTTCTAGCCCCTCTTGACCAAACGACCTTTCAACGCTTGACTGTATCGTTAATTTTAGAGGGAGATGAGTACGACGTCCAAAGTGACGACTCCCATGAGCGGATGAGAGTTGTGTCTGAACGGCTCGTCAACACATGGATGGAGTCTCCGGAGTGTCGGAAGTATGCTCTAAGCCCTTAAATTTCCTTCAGTAGCAATGTATTATCTATCGAGTTGGTGCCACGGCACTTTGATCGCGCGTCCTATTCACGTTTTAGAGCTCTTAAATAATTGTGGAAAGAGTTCAAATGAGTTGCTCTACTAAAGGCATTCTGTGCATGAAGCACACTTGGGAAATAAGCAACTCACTTTCGTACAATTAAGAGCGTCTTGTGGTTGTATCTTGATTTCTTTGTGTGTGCTCAGTGTACGACATACTTTAGATTGGGGTGGGGTCTGTGGTTCTTTTCCTTTCTCCCCTCGTGATGGTATTGACTGCAAACCCCAGAATGTCACCTAACTCGGTATCGTCTGCGATTTCAGACAGTTGGAGGGTCTTTAACATCAGCGTCTCGTTACTAGTTGCGAGTTTGGCGACTAAGTTCTCCTATTTTTACGTTTATCCTGTCTTGTCCTCCCACACAGTCCACTTGTTCACCTAGCAATTCCACCCAGGCGGAATTTGAACAATTTTTGACACGTATCCCATGTTCATCTTCCCCCCTCTGTAAGTTATCTTTTTTGGATCTGAAATTACGTTGTTTTTAATGTTTGCGTTTGTTAGCAGCTATCCGTGTGGCGTGTTGAGCTGTAACCCACCTCAGACTGTTGTCTTTGCTGTAGCACACGGAACGAGGTTCTGGCTGTGCAAAATCATTCTACCAGTGGGACCGGCTGCTCAAAAGTGTCGGGGCACATAGGCTATCCGGCCTCCTTTCCCTTGCAAATGCTTATTCTTTGTTGGCGCACTTTCATCAGTCTGGTGCGCGATCCTCAGGCCTCCATTGTGCAGACCCTTGTCTACCTCTTCTTCGCCGTTTCCATGGGTGTGGTCTACTTTGGTCTGGACACCTCCCTCGAATCTGGTATCCAGAATCGCTCTGGCCTTTTCTTCTTCGCCACGCTACAAGTGGTCTTTGTTAACATTGGCTCCATTGAACTCTTCCTCAAGGAGAGAGCCATATTTGTGTAAGTGGAGGCAACTTCGTTGCCTTGAGGAGAACTGTTGGTACCGAGGCGAGCCAGGAAGGCGCAAAGCTCAAGTTAAACTGTAAAATTGTTTTGCAACACACATAAAACCGTGTTTAGTATTGAAACAAAAATTTCAGTCACATGACTGGGCGTCGTTGCGGTGTTATCACCTGCATAAGAAATGTAGTATTGACTCTCCAAGTTTGCAAAAATACTGCGCTAAAGGAATGTAGGTAGAAGGTGCCTCCTTTTTATAACTGGCTGGCATCGAGAGAAGAAGGAGGGAGTAATAAAGTCTACAATTTTCTGTATCTCAACACTTCCGGTACATCTTTTACCCCAATAATCGACTCCGAGTCTCAGCAGGGAACCCGAATCCGAACCGCATGGAAGCCCACCCGAAATTCATATTTCTTTGCCTAATTAGAAGGAAAAGAGCAGATAACTTTAATTGGTATAAACATTACCGGTGTCACTCATGTCCTTTGAGGAAGTACTGACTAGTGGCGGCAGGAGTTGTTCCACTCTGGAGATGAAGTAACTAAAGCCCAATCTATTTATCCTATTTTTAAGGTATTTTTATAAAAAAGGTCGGAGTCCTAGCTGACCTTTGCAGCAACCGAAAGTCCGTTATCTGTTACAGTAACTTGCAACCGTGTTGGTGTTTTGGATTGCAGCCATGAGCACTCGAGCGGCTACTACCGAGTGTCGGCGTACTTCCTTGCGAAGCTGATATGTGACGTCTTCCCGACGAAGGCACTACCCGTCTTCTTCTTCATGCCCATCACCTACTGGATGGTGGGCTTGGTGCCCAAAGTGGGCAACTTCTTCTTCTTCGAGCTCATCCTCACCCTTGGAACCATCTCCGCTTCTGCCGCTGCTATGGCCGTCTCCGCCAGTGTAACTCTCTTCTCCATCGCCAATGTCATCATCTCCATCCTATTTGTCTTCATGATGGTCTGTTCCACCTCAAATAATAAGTAATATAATACGCCAGAATATTTGTGTCTTGAGTAGTTGTCGCATGGCCTGCTAAGTGATAGTTGAAAGACCTGCCAATAGGTTACAGTCCCCACACTAAGACGAATGTTTCTTGATTGCGCCCTTTTAATAGGTGTTTGGAGGCTTTCTGATCAATTTAAACAGCATGAGTCCATGGCTGAGTTGGCTGCGGTACTTGTCAATTTTCCACTACACTTTCGGTGGCCTTCTTGTCAACGAACTGGCCGAGCTTGAGTTTTGTCCCTCCTCCAACAGAACACAGGAAAATTTCAACGACACTAGAGAATGGTGGGTTTTTCACACATCCATTTTTTCAGTCTAAACTAAGAGTACACGAACGCTGTAGAACATCAAATCAAGATGCCATCCTTTAAAGTGAGACATTGATGTTATCTGGGAGGTGGTTTAGCGTGACGACGCCCAGCAGATTAGGATTTGTGAAAGGTCCAAGTAATAAGCGACTATGGCTGTGTTTGTAGTCAACCGGGGCGACTGTACCTGGACGACCTGGGGTACGCCAGTCGAACGGCCTGGGACATGTGGTCGAATGTGGTGGGTCTGGCCGGCATAGCAATCGTCTGCTTCATCCTGTGCTACTGCCGTCTGTGTCGAATCAACACTTTTAAGTAGGCCTTGGCGACTCTGTGATCCTCCCCGCCCCCTTTTCCTACCATCGTTATGAAATATTTTGATATATACATATAACACTACCGGTCTCCTGTTTCCACCCGATTACTCTGTGGGACTTTTATAACTACCTCCCCCCTTACCCTCCTCTTGCCTTTGATGGTGTAAGACTGCTCCGACGAAGCATTTCCCCAGTTCAGGTGTGTTGTACATACAAGATTACTCTTTTTCTGATTTCCTTGCCTTTAACCCTGAATGAGTAAATTTAGTACCGGAAAATTTCATAATTCTGATAACAAATTTTGACAACACAAAGTCTGCCTTTATCACTTAAGTAGAACATATGAACTAAACGATTCCTACATGTCATCACAGACCAACGAGAGAAGTACATCAAAGCCAATACGACTAAACTCAAGCTAGCCCCAGTACTTAGAATCCACATGGGTGTTCGCAGTGCAGAAAAAAGTAATATTAACTAACAGGAACCAACACCACGGCTGGAATGCGCCTCTACCAGGTTACTGTACGTTTCAAACCACCAATGGGGAAACTAACAAGGAACATAGAGTGATTTTTCCACCCGCAACTTCTACTTCAAAATGCCCATTCCCCACGATGAGTGGAGTAGATAGAAGATGAGATTTCGTATTCGTAGATTTCGGCGAAGAATAATCCATCAGCATCACTCGGACGGGAAAATGAGAGCCTTCCCTTTCGCGTGGAATTACGGATCACTGATAAGTTCTAATTGATACCACTTTCCAGTGATAGAAGGAAGAATAGCTAGCACCATCTTCACGCACTTTTTCATCGTATTACTGAAGCGTAAACCTTGCCAAGCCCATGAGAATGACAACCAGCGACTATTGTAAACGCCCTTTTAACCTTGGTATGCGAGAACACACAAAGTTGACCACGTTTGCACACGCTTACCAGGGTTCAACAGCAGAAAAAAGAAGTAGTCTACTTATATACACCCGATGCTTAGACGCAACTGCAGCACAAGGAAGTATTACTCGTCCTCGTTGACAAGCATGTTGGGAATACCATTGTGGATAGGAAATTCACGACCTGTCTCAGGACAGACCAAGGTCCCCTCGATCACGTCTACCTCCATTAAAGCCTTGTGGGCCAGGTGCAAGAATTCTTCATTATCCTCATAGCCCTCGGGTATGCTATCTGGCAACTGTCCCACGTGATCTGCTCCGATCTATTACGGGAAAATTTTCCTTGAATTATAACAAAATGTCAAACCAAAACACGAATCGGCTAGATAAATCTATGCAAACTAAGACACTATCCAGGAATGAAGATAGTAAATGGTTTTAGGTCACCCAAGGAGAAACGCTTCATATTAATTACTTGCCTGCTCAGCTGCAGTCTTTAGAACCGTCCACTCGATTTTCGGAATAAAGCGAGCAGTACTTTTGGCCTCAAAATCCATTGGAGTTATGTCGACTTTTGTCGCCTTTAACGAAATGCATTTTATGATACACCACCCACCTTTATAGCGAGGGGGTACCCAACTTTAACGGATTTGAGGACACGAGACGTAAGGATATTGTGTGTAAAGAGTCTCATACCGCTGAAAAGTAATCGAAAACCTTATATTAATGCTTGGTTAATTTGGGGTTAAAAAGTATCAAAAATGCAGTGAACTTTAGCAAGAAACTATTCTGATTATCTAACATTTGTGCTTTCAATCATTAGAGATCAAACACAGTGCATACCCAAGAAAAGCCCGACTGCTCGGCCCCAATGAGTTAAACAACGACAATGAGCCAAGGCAACCAATCAGGGTCAAAGTCGAAACGACGAAAAATGCGCTCGTTAAGAGTGACATCAAACAATCATTTCAAATTGTGACGAGAAGACAAAGTAGTCCATGCTGACACAGTTGGACTATTTATTTGCCAACCGAATAATACACGGCGTCTTTAATTTAAGTTGATTTTGTTTATTTGACTAAAACTTCTTGTGGCATGTGTCAACAGGATTACATCATTTAATTCTAAATCAACCTTTAAACAAAAAATCGCTAAAATTGATTTATCTCTTAGAGTTGTAGTCCATGTACACGCATTTCTATGATTCATGTCTGTTTTGCGCGTTTTTTTCTGAATGTGTAAAATAATCAGCGTAATACTTGTTCAAGGTCAGTTAAGCGACTGTCTTGTTCTGGCATTTGGGCCATTTCAGTTGTTTCCAGTCCTCTGTTGGTTGGAAATATATTTTATGCCCTAGTCTTGGGACCCTACAATGCACCATTTTCGTTAGTTAGTGAAATACTCCCGTCCCTTTAGTCTTTTTTGCACATTGTAGCAATTTCGACGCAACTCGTGTCTTATTCACCGAGTTATGATTCGTTCACCTGTTTATCTGCAAAGTCTCTCAACGTAGCGGTGTCTATGCTCTTCTTACCGGTCCTGATACTAGCGAGAGCAATCATCCACTCAATGAAGGAATAATATAATCTGGCTTTGCTGTTCTCCAGTGAATACGCTGCTTTAATAAACCACTTTATGCCCGTCTCTTTTCACAAGCATCGAATAACCAAAATTTAAAATCCTACTCTAGGCAAGGGGTTGATGACACTATCGGTCTGCATCAATGCGCTCTTGGTTTCGACTAGGTATTAATCAAAACTTAATGCCAACTTCTTCAAAAGTGCTTTATCAAAGGGACACTTAACATCGGAAATGATTAATAAGTACGGAAATAGGCAATATTTAGAACTGTCACATATGCAATAGTAATGGGGGTTATCTCAGTAAGAAGTTTAGAGGAAGTGTTTGCTGTTCACTTGTAATGCCATCCCACAGTGGCGAAAATGGGTTGGATGCTGGCAGAATTGGGTGGATTTCTAATGCAATTATGCGGTATTCCTCAAAATCCCGACAACCTTTCTTGACTCAGTATCTTTTTAACCATCTCCACAATAAAACTGCAGGGCTGAGTGTTGAATTGCTGAGCGAAGAGATGGCAACTGTTCATCTCGGAGGTGTCAGAGACGCGAACCACGAAACCGAAAATTCTGAAAGAATGTAGTACATGCATAAGCAAAAACTCACGGGCCTGAGAAATTGGGCAAAGGTTTCTTTTGTAATAACACTTTTCCTTGATTTGCTGCCCTTTTTCAACGCGTCACTCTGGTCCTCCCAAACTCCTGAAATAGACGCCTCCATGCAATCCGTTGCACAAGATGTCCTAAACGCATCCTTTCCCCATAGTTACACCAACACAAGTAAATAAATCACTTGGCCTGGTGAAAAAAAGGAAACTGAACCCCATGGCTATATTGGCCGTGCACTGGGCTTAAAAATAGCCCCACTCCCACGCGACTCTCCCTCCAATGCCAACGCCTCCTTTGCACGTATTCGGACGGGTCGACCGATGTGACCGAGTGGGCTTCGATTTCAAGTATTGCAACACCCAGCGGTTTGATGGGGGACATTTTCAACCAGAAATGAATAAAACTTTGCATAGGCCTCGTATAAAAAATGGACAGCTAGAAATTTTGAGATTCGAAAGCTCTCCACCTGATTATGTGGACCATAAAAGAAATGACAGTTCCCACTAGGGGTTTAGTACTGCGTGCTGTTAGCACACATAAGGACTATTCTAAAAATGCATTGTCCATCTATTTTGGGGCAATGAATGAAATTTTTCTACCTTTAGCTTTACTGCTTAAAAAGGTAGCTTTTCACTAGCAAACATCACAGACCAGTCGTGTGGGCATAAAAAATTTGTCGTGTTCAGCACAGTAGAGGCTTTAATTCTGCCCCAAGTTGTCCGAGGCAAAAAGATGGGTAAAGAATTCTTGTTGTCAAGGAATGCCCGTAGAAAGCTGCTCACGAATACACCTATTACCACCTTCCGGGCCGTTCAGTAATGCTAGGCTTGTAGTATTGACAAGGGATGAAATGATAACTTACTCCCGTCCGTTGCTGGAATTTGCGCCTTCTGAATCGTTCTCTATCAGCCTGTAATTAAGGCAAAAACATGCGGTGAAGCAGTTCCAGACATCGTTCTCCTTGGTGCCTCAACTTACGTTCTGCCGTAGGGATCGGCTCCGATGTAGAGGAAGCAGTCAGCACCAAAGTGCCGACGAAGGAATTGTCGACAGTGAAGGTCTGTCAGGGTCACACCCTCAGGACTGACGCGGAAGCTTACGACAATGGGACGGAGGTGTGAGTTCTGCGTTCGAAAAATCGCATCCAAAGCTGAGCTTACCGCGTTACTGCCGTTCAGGGAGAATACATCAAAGGTGCCCAGGTATAAGACCTGAAATTCTATCAGCAAAGCAGTGGTTCAAAAATTATTCCTGCATGTGCTTTATGCATACTACCTATGAAAACAGGAAGCAATTGTTGCCACTGCTGCTGAAAGATTGGAATAAATTATGCTTATTTTGCTAACTCTGGATCATTGTACGGGGTAATTCTCGACAAGGAAATGTCTTCAAATAAACACTAATTCAATAAGTGGAATCAGGTATGCTTGCAATCTTGCGGACATTATCACTTACAAGTGTCATTAACCCCAAAACCCTCAACCAGCATAAAGTACCTTAAGATGATGCTTAGCTAATCATTATGGTTTTGCGGACACTTCATGCCCCGCCTCTGTACTTCTGCTGGAGGACATAACCTCCAGCCTGGGCTAGCAGTCGTCAGGCCTCGCTAACGTCGATAATACGCGTTCTGTCCAAACCCGATCAAAGAAAGGCGTATGCTGCTGATAAGGGATGAAAAGTAGGTCGACCTTCGACAACCACTCAGGTCCAGTATTGTACGGGAATGCTATCAGCAACTGAATCGGCTGAGAGCTCCTAGAATGGCTCTTACAGGGCTGCTTACCGTGCCCGCTTGAAGGTGTCAATGAGGTGATCCTGTAATACCTCCTCCGTCTCTTTACCAACTGGATTTGACCAACATGTCAAACAGGAGGAAAATTCTGACCCTCTGACTTCACCAAAAGGAACCAGGAACTCAGTCGAGTACCAACTCAGCTTTCAATGCTTATTGAGGTTGTCGTGAGGGTAGTTCTCCCCACAAAGGAAGCGCCGTTAACGATGCTTAAAGGAGAAAGGAGACTCTTTGTTAAACTCTCTATCATGGTTTCACATGCTCTGACGAACCTGTACTTGCGCCTCCTTTATACGACATGGTCTGAACGCGATGTTTGGAGCCCTTAGCCCTTCTTTGCGTCGATAGTGCAAATTCCTCCCAGGCACTTCACTTTCCTTCGTCTTCAAGGAAGACTCATTGTCGGCACTTGCAATTATTCTTACCACCCTGTTTCAACACTGTCGCATTTTTCTGGACCAAAACATGCTCCACGGAGGCAACAATTTCCACACTTTGTGGGTAAATAAAATGATTCTGCCGGAAGCGAATCCACCTTCTTCCTGGACCCATTTTTACTTTCAAAGGATTGTGTTGCCTAGACGGTGGTTCTGGGTATCACTTCTTTCACACTCCACACTATATCACTGATTTCAATCCCCAGTTCCATGATTTAAACATTTCCACACTATCAGAAGCAAAAATAACATCAAGGTTGGTGAACGCCTACAGTGAGGTAGCTTACAACCAGCTCTCCTCACAACCTCCATGCAGTTGTAGCCAAATTCCAGCCTTCACCTGTGATAAAGATGCCTCTACAAGTGAGACCATTCTCAGGAACTCCTGGAGGACTACCACCTGTGCGCATAAACGTCAGCTTCTAGTCATGATCACCCCAAGGTGCCACACAGTACGTTTTCAAGGCATAAAGATGCACCAAAAGAGAAAGATTTGGTCTTCCCATCTTTGTCCATGCCATAGAGGTTCATATTTCCGGTCTTTCTTTGGGGCCAAAATCACCCCCAACGAGCAAATACATCGTGCGACGAAATGCTAGTGATAAATGTCAGCATGTTAATCCCTAGTATGCTAGAAAGATAATTAATCCTCCCAGCTATTGCCTCTCTGCTCCTTTGCTTTCAAATTGACTGGGTCACCTCAAGGAAGAAATGGTGTTCCCAACCGATACTCTGTCTGCCTTGGAAGTCCTGAACACAGGAATAGGGTCCTTTTCTAAAAACACCCCAGATCTCACTTTCGCTGAGCGCATAGTAGATTTACGCGCTATTATGGCCACAACGCTCTCCAAAGCACTTTGTCCATCCTTCTGCTAATTCGTTGCGTTTCAACCGCCCAATATTCACTACCCCTATCGGTGAATTTAGCTTCCAGTGTAAACGCCATCTGTGACCACGTTGGTGACTTTCGATGGTCTGACAAGAAAATCCAGTGTATGTGCGGCTGCACAGGCTCTTCAAGCCTTTCGACCCGTGTTGCCAATTATCGGCGCGGCTTTTCAGCCACGCTCATTGCATTTCAAGCCTCCTCTACCCACCGTTACTTTAAAGTCACCCTAGAAGGATGGATAATTATAATCATCTGCCTGTACTACATTAATGCTAGTTAAAAATCAAGGTCTATTCCTTGGAACTGTCTCCTAGACCTTATGCTACTCTATTTTCTTAGCATGACTGAATGATTTAAAAGTAGAAAGGTGAAGATTCACCGATGGAATCGCCTTCGTTGTGCCTGAGTGACGGCAGTGGAGTGTCAGCGTTTGCCAGATTGAGTGCGGAGGAAGCCGAATATCCGGGCAGACGGAGGATGCAAGGCAGTGCCCCTGAGTGCTGGCAGTGGTAGGTGACAAGATCTACTAGACTCCTGAACCTCGGCTCCACCTCTGTGCCCTGAATTTGGAAGTAGCCGTCTGCACTCTCGCCTATGAGAAAGTGTCGGATTGACTGCTCACCCGTCAGCCCTATAACACAGACAGACGCTCACATTGGAACTCCCTTACAACGATGCAACGCCGTGCTCACTCGCATGCGGTTTGTCTGTCACAGCATGCGGTCAGGTTGTTGTTGTTGTTGTTGTTGTTGCTGCTGCTGCTAGGCCATCAAAGGGGAGCACTTGTTATTCCCCGCTCTATCGTGACACAAGTTTAGCATCTTCTTCTTTCTAGTAACTGTGGCATTTGATGACTTGCCCTTACACACACGTCGGTTGGAGCTGATACAAAGGTATGCCTTCAATATCTTTCCATACTAACTTCCCCCGTATTATCAGTGCATTGTTAGGTCATTAACATCCTTTTCAAATTTTTTTTGAAAACGAGATGATTGTTTGATAGAATTACAAGAGTTGGCCGGCACCGGTGCAGCCTACTTTTTCAAGGCTTGGATTAGGACATTCATTATGAAAGCTCATTAGGTCTTTTTAACGAAGTGGTGCGATTAATAGCGAACAAGCAGGAGCAATCAGCACCGAGGTTGTCTTCTATTGTGGCCTTTTATTTCATAAAACAATACTTGTAGAACTCTAATTTGAAGCAGGTTGCAGATCTCCAATCTGCTATAATGGGTGCAGAATGCACTGACTTAACCCTGCCATCATCGAAAGGACGTACCGAAGGAGGCCATGTGCCTTTGCTCTCAATGGCCTCAACAATACAGTTTGTCCTAAAACAGCTGTGCACATCTATCAAATGACTACTTGACAGCTCGAGTAACGGCCTTCTTCTGGGTACGCCGACACGCTAAACAGGGCGAGGTTTGGCAGACAAACCCTAAACCTCATCCAATTGCCATTTTGACTGAATAAAAATAGGGGAACACAGGGGGAAGGAAACCATCCCGCACAATCAATAGGCAAGTTGGCAGTTCCATGCTGTCAGGATGGTTGGACTTTCCTAAACTAGATGAAATGCTCTTTAGCGGCTTCATGAGTGCCTCCAAAGGTGAGGACTTTTTGTAATACAAGTCTGGAAAGAAAAAAGTACGCAAGTTTAAAATTTTGCTGCTTAAAAGATCTCATCGAGAAATCAATTGAATGTCATGAAAGAACATCTCCCTCGGGTGGGTAGCGATTTTTGGGGCGGAAGTGGACAAAACTCACCGGTATAATTGGTAGTGCTTTCATGATCCTTGGCTTTGATACTCAAGCCATAGAAACCAGGGTATCGGGAACTCGTACGAACTACGAAACTGCCAGGAGGTTGTTTCTTGAGATACTGTATGCCTAGAAGTCAGAGGTATGGAATCGCTGTTAACAAGGGCATCGCTCTCAGCAACTCATGAAGAATAGGTAAATCGACCTACTGGCATCTCGCGAGAAGTTGGGCCTGTACCATCCATCGAAGGTGTGTTGGACGGCATTTTCGAGAGCCTGCAGCGTCTTGATGGCACCCTCGCCAAAATGACGCACACTCCCATGAGATGAGGTCTGCGAGTTGAGGGTGCCCCAGTGTTGCGGTGTCAGGGTGCCCATGCTCGGTGCCAGTCGCAGGGTTGAGTCTGTAACAGGTTACTAGGCATTAAACTGTACACTTTAATACCATTTGTGTCCACAGCCAAAGAACTGGCGTTCGCAATGTGTGCCTCCCATCCTGTCGGCTCACGCAGTGATTTGGAAGCAAAACGATTCCCTCAAGAGGTCTTTAATCCCTAGATTGGATGAAGCCATCTACTTTCTAATCGGCCGTAATAGACCAAATTACTTTTTTGGCTCCTGTGTACCAAGTCATTCCTTGGGTGTTTTTTTCAGAGCACCGGAGATGTAGGCTGTGACCTGTTGACATTCATGATATCTGCGGTTAAATTCCACCCGCACGCAAAGGTTGGTGTTGGACTCTCAAATTGATACGATCGCATTGAAAGTGCGCATTTCGCCCTTGTCCATCACAAAATCTCGTAGGCGTATTTTGTCGCTTTGGATTGAAAAGGAAACTGATGGTGTAAACGGCTTGATACAGACCTTTGCAGAAATAGCCTTCTAACCAGCCTACGCAAAGGCAGTTTCCGCTACCGAAGTATGTTTTTACCTACTGCGGTCACGTGTTGACCTACGATACTAATAATCTATTGTCGTTCCTATAAACCGTTCAAAAGTTGGTCCAACACATACGACAACCAACCGTCCAGTCCACCCCTGTTTTAACTCTGTAAATTGTATTTTGCTTTGAAGTCATATCGAGGCCACTGCCATGGTTAACCATGTTTTCAAACCACAGGACACTTGTGCGATGCCCTGACAAGATTAATTATTTATTATTTGCAGAGTTCACTGAACCTCCTGTCGACTAGGTGGTATTTAAGGTCTCCTGGGCCTGTTTACGACTTTGATTCAAGTTCCTACAAGTTCCAATGTACTTAACACACTTCTCCTAGCGGCCACTATGGTTCAGGTGTTCCTTTCACCCTGATGTGACAATAGGGTTTTCGCTGTCAAAGCAACTCCTTTTCCCCCCCTCCCCTTGAGAAGGTCGCCTACACTACTGGTGACACGCATTTGAATGCGCGGCTTCGAGGCGTCACAAAATGTGCAATGCTGGCGTCATGAAACGCCGGTTCCCTGCAAGATTAATTACAGGTTTGACCTTCAAAGGCAAGGATTAACGTGAAAACCTATTTAAAAAAATGTTCCCCTGACTCGGACTGACCAGCATCACAGTGTGAGATGAATGAGAAGCGAGGAGTGTGCACAATCGGAGGGTGATTCATTCTACCTTTATTAAAGGCTCAAACACTTTTGGGTGCTTCGACTTACCCCATCGTGCGCCATATTCCCCATGAGGGAGATACCTAAAAATGAAAAAAAATATGTTTGCTGATAAAATATGCCATAGGGCTTTATGTGACCGATTTACAGCTACACGAACATCCACTTCCCATGGACTAACAGTCAGGTAATGCTAAAGGAGCTGAGAGCTAAAAATAGATTTTAATGTTGCACCAGTCCTCTGAAGCGGTCTACTTGCTTACTAACTGTGCTACTATCCTCCATCGACCTTTCCAACACATCTATCACATCATGATTTAACGAAGTGTTTACAATAGGCGGAAAAGGTCGAGGCTGGCGGATGCGATGCTGGCACTGGAGGTCCCATTCAGCTATTCACCACGTCATTCCATCTTACAAAGGAGGAAGAACTTCAGCAATGACTCACCTTTTTATGTATTTTGTGCCAAAAAGCTGGGTTATTTCAGTCCTGTATCGTCCATTGGGACAGTTGTCTACGATGGAGGGAGGGAGGGAGGGAGAGAGAGAGTATTAAAATTGGTGAGCTGTTTTATGAGGTACGCACTCCTTATAAGTGCCAATTTTATGCCCCAAAGCCCTCCTAATATTTCAACTTAGTTATGTTCATGCTTTTTTGGCTTGTGCTCACTATTTCTCCGTGAAAAGTTTAAATGCCGCCATGACCCTTGGATGGTGTTTGGAAGGGACCAGAGTTTCCAAAATTACTTACGATAGGTAACGTAGGCGGCAGTCTTTTCATAAAATGAATTCCTATTTGCATTGAAGGCTTTGAAGTGGATGGAAAAATCGGAGGCAACACAGCCGCAATGACTTACTGTTGAAGCGTTCGCCTTGACTGCGCGAGCGAATGGTGGAGGAGTTTATCAGGCCGAGGGGGATTTGGTACAGCTAAGAAGATAAGACGAAATGACCTCTTAAAAATCGTGCTCGTTTATTCAAAAGTCCCTCCATCTAGGGTGTAGTTGGCACACAAAACCTTGACTATGTAATGGCTACAACTTCATTTGGCAGATCCAGTCTCCAAGCATTCCTGCTTGTCAGTTTGTTGGGCGAATCTTTCCACCAAATTTCAATTAGCACTCTAGGATTAACAATTTCGACATTTAACACATTTGAACCTCAACAGGGTGTACGAAGGATCCGGGGAAAAGTGCACACATACACACACACACACCCCAAAGCCACGCATCATGTGGCCACATTGACCGTGAAGTCTTCCATCGCCCGAGGGTGGCCAATCATCACCCCACTCCTCCTTCAAGTAAACCTGGTATTTTATGACTCGCGAACGTGCCATTTCAGAGGCCTCGGAGCGGTGGATGAGGGAGCAAAACTGCCTAGAGAATTGCCCCACATCTGGATCACACGTGATGCCTCAGGTGGAGTTGGATAAGTCCCGCCCAAACACTATCACATGGCAGAATCCTCTATTCCTGCTTCCATAGCAAGCAGACGTGCCTATAGGGCAAAGATTCTATCTACTACTGCGGACCTTTTCTATTTTTTTTTTACAAGGGAATGTTGAAAATGGATCCAACTTACAGATGGCTGGGAGAGATAAATCGACTTCCTCGAAGTGTGATTATCTAAAAATGCACCAGTTTAAAAGGAGGTGAGGATTGCCGAAATCCGTATTTGATATCTAACACTTCGTAGTAGTCAGTAATGAAGCATGATGGGGACAAATTTGAGTCGCAGGAAAAGTGTGTTTAACACCTTGGGTCACTCACGGACCTGGCGTATGGAAAGAGGGACTCTCGAAGGCCACTTGGCCACAGTGAAAAGGAAATTGCATGAAATTAAAAGAGGTATCGGCTCGCATCTCCTGGATTATTATGAAGGCGGAGCGTATCGACTGATCTTACTCAAGCAAGAAAGGGTTTACACAGTGTCTTTAACGAATGTAGCCAATAAAACCAAATACTCACCATTAACCATGCTTCTGGTCAGTTGCATTTCCCTTTAATGAAGCGGTGAGCGTTAAGCGATGCGATGTGATGCGGTGTGGTGGGGAACGGGATCAAGCTGCCATTACACCTCCCAACCTCCCTCACTCCCTTCAGTTAGTAGACTAGAGAGCGCTCTGACCTTTGCCTCGATCGTGACTGCTATTACTGTTGCTGCCGCTGCTGTTGCTGCTGCTGCTTCAGTGGTGTCTTTCCGCACCCACCAGCCCATCAGTTGGGCTAGTAGGTGTGCGCTTGTGCGCACGTGGTTGTGCGTGCGGACATGCGACCTGACCCGACCGACGAATCAGATCGGTTTGAGCGCGCCCGGATACACCTGCTGTTAGACTGGCTGCTATTCTGTCACCTCTTTCAACGGATCGTCTATTGACAGTCATGCCTGCAAACCAAATCGCCAAGCGGACTAACCTGTATTCGTACAAATCGAAAAGTGATGAAAGTTTGGTCTCAAGATGGTTGTTTGTTGAGGGCGGGGGACGCAAATATTGCCCTAGCTCAGACATTTAAACGTTTGATGGAAGTAGGCCTTTCTTACGGGCTACTCTTCTCTACTAAATGTCATGCATCACTTGCTCACGCACTTGAGGTGGTTGGGACTGACGCATACTGATAAAGAAAACATCGCGATTGATAACGTTGGTCTTGTTTAGAATAGCTTTTTAGACCAGATGAGGGTCGAAATAGAAGCGCACTTAGAAGGGTTGCAAGCTTGCGAACTAAAAAACAACCAAATTCAATCTCAAAGGAAAAGTTTGCAAGTCGGACGCCGAAAACCTCGTTCAAGATGTGGTGTAGTTGGGGCTAAGCCTTATACCCAACAGCGGGATTTTATGAAGTGAAGCGATTTATCACAAAAAATAAGGTGAAGAGCTCCTCCAAAGTGGCAGAGTATTCAAGTCTCAGTACGCTCCCATTCCTCGCGAAAGGAGAAATTCGATGTTCAGAGAACCGGATGAGCTGATGGTGCAGCAGGTCTTGGAAAGTGGACATGATTGCAATACCAATTTTGCACTCTCGCTGGGCGGCTCGGCATTCAACAGACGTGGTAGCCCTGCCGGCTATTCTACGTGTCTTCTATGCATTATCTGTCCGAGTGTTGCGCCTTCTTCCATCTTCAATGAAGTCTCGAGGGCGTCAAATAACTATTTTATCTTTGATACCGAATTATTCACTTAAATGGAAGCGATGCGGAGTTGGTGCCTCCTTGCACTGCTGATGTTCGCAATGTATCTAATGTCTGCAGCAGTGTGGACTTTTTCCTACACAATGCCCGTTCCTCTTTACCTCACAAGGGGGAGAGCTAGTGCCTCAAAGTACTCCAGAGGACAAAGGAAGCACAACACTTAGGAAGAATATGCACTGCTGATGGAGAGAAGGGATAGGCCGCTACTGGCGTGGAACAAAGGCCTTATCACCCAGCCGGAAGCGAAGAGCCATGCAAAAGTTCAAAGTAGAGTCCCCAAGGCTCCGCTGTGACAGCTACTTGTAAACCAAAACCAGCAACCCCAGACATCGAAGGTGTGTGCGAGTAAAAATGTCTGATTGCCACTTCACTGATCTCACTTGGCAATTTTTTGAATCTGGACTGTCGCCTTGTTGGAGAAGCGTATTGAGAGAGGGGGAATAAGCTGGATATCTCGTATATCCAACTATAGATATGTGAGAATGGTCCGCAGCTGTTCTTCCTCGCCACATTGTTCTCGCCTTAGTGCTGTCCAGCGATATCTGCCTGGGTTCTATCCAGTTGGTAGAAAGGTGTCACCTGCACGCCTTATCACCATCTTCATGCAGACTTGCAGCATACTGTTCCAGGCGGTTCGCTACTATGGTAGCTTCAAACGTCAGTAGCATTTCTTCAGAAGACAGGACTGAAGTAGTCACTGGCGGTAGGCGTTGGTGGTCGTTATAACCTCTCCCATTCTCTGCATATACTCAAGATTTGGGATTGGACAAACGCCCCTGGGCTAGGAGTCGCTTTCTCCCGCCACAAATGTACTTGTCCAAGACATTTCTGAAGGCAAAAGCATGGCGAATGTCCCAGAAAGTTTGCTGTTAGGCGGAAGTGGTACTGCAGTACCCCTGATTGCCCGTATGGCCAAACTACGAGTCCAACAAGAAGTTACTAGAACGATCTCTAATCCCCTTCAAACCGTGAAAATCTGTAAACCTCTTAAACAAAAGAAATTATCTTCTGGGCACCATTCCAATTAAAAGAGTACGAAACCATGAGTGAAAGAAGGAAATTCAGGATCCGATGCAATTTTTGGTGTAAAAAAGATGGAAACTGACCTCTACGGAGAAATAGAGAGTGCATTAATTTCTTAACCCTATGGAGACGACGCAAACACAAAACTCAACAATGCTTTTTAGCTGGTGTGACCCGTGAGAGGTCACCGTGACCCGATGAAACGCGATCCCGCAAGCGGGGGGAGAGGAGGGTTCCGCTACAACACCAAAAAGGAAATCTCATTCGCAGCGGCAAAATAGTTCGTCGGATTAGTTCCTGACACTAAAATACTCACATTTGGTGCATAAATTCAATTCCTCTCCAAATGAAGCGTCTAGCGGATGTAAGTGTGCATTCATTACCTACCACCACAAGGTGTAAAACAACACCGAGGCCCACAAATATGGGCATAATTTTTGTGGTTGATAAAGTCTTTCGGTTTTTTCAAGTGACCAGTCAAAAATAGGGTCTGAAAGGCACAACACCCACATGGTCCATCGCATGATCTTGCGTCTTTTTTCAAAGGTGTAGCGCAAGTTCACTGGGTGGTGTAATAATCTTGGGCCATCTCTGAAGCTTTAATACAGACAAACAACCAAATTGTTTCCCCCCTGAACTACCCGTCATTACAATCCCACAGTTGGTTTCCGAATAACTGAGGCTGGTGCTCAAAAACGCGGAAATGTTATAGGAGAAGTACGGAGGACGGGGCTCAGGAGGAATCCGTTCCTCCCCACCTCCCTACCTCCTATCCTCAAAGGCAAGTCTCTCCAAGAAGAGGACTGCAGTTGCCAATATGCGCTTGCCCACTCGAGGTCTCGGACTACCCTGTTACAATGCAACTGCATGTCTTTGAAGAAGTCATGCTTGCACACCTTCAAGGTGGACCTCGTCAAGAGAGCAACTCGGTCGTCGCCAGTCCTTGGTCCTCGACAAGTGAGCAATTCTGTCCACAGGCCACCGCATGTGCCCATACACCAACCAAGTGGTCCACCCGTGTGTGTGAAGAGATGCACGCCTCATAAGTGTGCCAATTTCACCAACTGACCTCACGAGCATTGAGATGCAAGTCCACAGCAATACGACACCTTTCACAATGCCCGTGGAGGGAGTTAAGAACATGTCAGCTGGCAGCCTTACCGGTTTACTCCCTTTCTCGCCCCTCGATGAATGGGCACCAGGTTCATGTCCATTTGTTTGCCCTCCATGACTCTGCCAGTTCATACATACATAAAGGGTTGATTTCGCCACCGACTGTTTCAACCAATAGTGAGAAGTAGTCCGCTCTTGCAATCAAGTAAACACGATCCCTTTGGACGTAAATTTCCATTTCTGAGTAGGCAATCACCAAAATTTGGACTCTACTGAATCGAAAAACTGCATGATCCGCTTCCACAGCCTTGGTCTTGAGCCGAAAATCACTAGTCTGAGAAGCTCGACGCATACCACTTTCAACGAACACTTCATGCCTTAGATGCAGAAAGGGACGATCAGGTAGTAGGCGTACAAATGACGAGTGTCGCAGGCATGGGTTGAAAACAGCACAAACATTTTTTGTCATACGATACACCGCAGAAGCTATTTTTAACAGGTTGTTTTTTTTTGCACTGGAATTTCAAAATCCCATCCAGCTCCCTTAAACTCTTAAAGCACTTTGGTGGGCAAGTTTTCATCAGCAAACGAGATCGCCTGGTTATGTGCTTCACCAAAGTCACTTGTGCAAGACACTTCATTTGCAAAAAAAGTGGTGCTGATACCGTTCCAACCTCAAGATAGCGAGGTTACAAGCAATACTGGAGAGAGACAACTTCATCCCATTTCTGATCGTATTTACTGAATTGCAGCCGCCTTGGTTGCTCGTTACTATTGAATCACGGCTAGTCTGCGACCACCTTCTTGGAACAAAACTATTGCAGTTATTTTGATAATTCTTTGTTTTGGTATTTCAGTCAATTGTACCTTTCCTCGTCAGCATGACATTCAAGCTATGCTAGTAGCCTCTGGCTCCTCTTATTAGGCCTTTTTTCAGCTTCAGCGAAGTCGTGGATCGCTACCTTGGTGGCGGCTTTGGTTCCCATTATTGAGGGAAGAAAGACACGCCACGCAGTGGACTGCCCCTTCAACGACTAGTCCGTCTACGTGGAGCTGTACGAATGTCGGTAATGCGTGAAGCGGTAGTAAGTTTCAACCGTCTGAAAAAGTTCATCACGGAGCTGCCCGCAGTGCCTGCATGGAGATGTCAACTGCGTGAACTAGCTTGGCAAGAGCCAGATTTCCCTACAGGAGCGGCTTTTAAAATGGAACAATGTGTCAAAGGGAAGCGGATGTTTTTTTAACAACATGAGCCTGCTTTTAGGTCAGCAAAATGGAATTTCCAAATTGGAAGAAACCACAAATCCCTACACAATAGCCTAAAGGGATCAGGGTTACTGGTGTCACTTGTGGTCCCAGTTGCATGTCAAATCGAGAGAAGCGCCAAGAGCTGTTCTAAAAAGGGGAGAAAGGGGATCACGTAACACTGTGACTGTTTGTTTGGTTTTACGTATCGCCTAATGACTTGCCTCCGTGTTACCTTTTCGGAGACGAATCCACGATTTCAACTGCCTTCTTAATCCATCAACAAACCCGGTGCGTTCTTGTGTCACGCTTCATAATTCACTTCAAAATATGGGAGCAGCGTGTTTGATTAGCAAGAATCAATCTCCATTCAGACTGAATGCTTAGAGGATATAAAATTAAAGGAATCATTGAAGTGCTCACACTAGCTACTCCATCAACGTTGAGTATTTGCTTTTGTTTTTCTACTTCATTTGTCTAAATCTACAGGCACTGAAAATTGCATCAAATGCCGACCAATAAGCTTTCGTTGAAAATGATACCGAACGCGTCCAGAAATAGAACCGAAACCCAGAAGCATAAAAATAGAGTATCTCAATGCCTTTTTCTTCTGCGATTACTGTTTGGATAGCGGCAAATCTCAAAATGGGATCAACTGGTGGTAGCAGTTTACACACCAAATTTAACGGCGCCTGACATAGGTGGTGGGTTTATGGACACAACGTTGCCACGTTGTAGGCTTCTTTTTTGCGTTGATCTCTCTTGGCTTATAGTAAACTCCACTATTATAGCGGGTAAGACTCTACTGCATTTTGATCGGACTGAGCACCTAAGCGCTTGGCAATTCCAAGTTCATTAGTACAATCAATTTTTAAAGACGGGAAGAAACTGTCAAATGCCTCGAGTTTGCCTTTACATCAACTCTTAAGGCTTTGAATCGCAAGAAATGGGACAACCTACCAACTGTGTGCTAGAACACTAGACAAGAAACACTCTGACAAGCGCGCGGCCAAGGAAGAGAATCACTGCAGCTCATTTCACTCCCACCTTCCTTGGAGTACATTGCAGGTTCCAACACCCGGAGCAAAGTTGTACTCCGAGTGTACAACCGCTTATGGATTCAGTGCTATTGAATGCAATCCGAATACTACCTGACTGAAAGATGCTGTTGAAAATGCGTTTGGAGAAAAGACCAAAGACGGTTTTCAAAACAACAATAAACTATCTGCTACATGCTTTCTTGTACATCTTCATTAAGTGGTGAGCCCATTGATTCGACTGACCTTGCAACCGGAAGACCCCATTAGTTCGATGGGAGGAGCCAAAAACTTACTCTTATGATAAACTAAAGCGGCTTATGTAATCTCACCTTCCTGCAGTTTATGGTGCCTCCCACCTGTCAGTCTTCCCAATTAATGGTTCAAAACACATGACAAGGAGGAGTGAGGGCAAAGCATTACTTTTGCGACAAATAGAATTAATCACACTGAAATAAACTAGAATCACAACGATACTCTCATTCAGGCCTGCACAAATTTATTTAAGCATAGCTAAAACACTGTGTTGATCTAGAGATTAGCTTACGAGCGTGTTTATCTAGGCGAGTGTTCCAATTCTTCCAGGTTACACTTCCACTCTGTGGCATAATCTTTGGACAGTGCGAATGACTGCCGGCATTTTTGCTTCCCTAATACAATTCCTGTCCCCAAACATTGGCATGTCAAAACCTCAAGCTTTACGTAAGACACAACACCATAAAAGCAAAATCTAGATGTCTATGACGGAATCTAGCAAAATATCCGAGATGATGATTACTACCTCAAAAAACTCAAAGCTGAATTTTATTAATTTACGGTTTGCAACAATAAATAACAATGTATCTCATAAAAATTGCGCTTTGTAAGAAAAATAATAGTAGTAACAGCAAACTAGTCTGCTATTCTAGAACCAACGAATTTTGTTAATCATGACCAAGTAATTTGTTTTACTCACTGCATTTGTAGGGTGCGTTAGCAAATGCGGTTTATGTTGTTGTTGGAGGCTTGGAGCGTGCGCGTTGATCCTTGTCGCTTTACACCCTGTTTTGTTTGGTCAGACATCAAGGTAGTTCTCCTTTCGCCTTAATAGCGGGATAAGTCGCTATTTTACAGAGTCTTCATAAAATCTCACCTGTACTACAGTATACTAACACAGTGTTGTTTTTTTCAACTGTGAGACTTCTGTTTGCACAGTTTTGCTTATCTAACTTCGATTGTAACCTTGGTCTTTGACAGGGATCTATTTACTTGAACTATTCTACTATAAAACTGCTAAAGCGTGAAGAAGCATTTTAATTTGCCTACCCGGCTCCCCAAAGCGGCTTTTTGCTGCACCAAATTTTCCGATTAGATTATGGTACCTTTCAGGTACAAGCTGGGTCTTTATGGTGTTGCTTCCCTGTGCAACACAATTTTGGAATTTTAGAGCGAAAGTTTTCCGCATACTTATCATGAATTCTTGCTTATTTTGACCATAGTGTGGGGTCGGAATGTTCGCCAAGCTGATGCCAGCCCGTGAAACCACTTTGAAATGCTATGCACACTAAAAAATATAATATTTTAGCTCTTCATCGGCATTGGACTATGATCAAATCGGGTATATTGTCCTATCGGACTGTATCTGCCTGCCAAATCCAGGCATGGCTGTCACTTCGTCCCTACACTCGCGAGCAGCGCCTCATTAAAGCTGTTAAAAAGCAGGAAGAGCGTCTCAAGCGCATCAACCTTCGGAGACAAGATTATCCAATCGTCTTCCAGCCACAGATCGACGCCAAGTCCTTAAGCCCTGCTCATTCTGTTGTTTCTAACTCCCCTGGATCCAAGTCTTGTGACGCAACTGAGCCACCTAAGAAGCAACTTCTTGACCACGAGACCCTAAATCGTATCTACAATTTATCGGAAAATACCAGTTGCATTGTTCTCAATACTTCTTGTGCTGGTTGTGGTGCGAGACTGCACTGTGGGACCCCTGGAACTCATGGTTTCCTTCCAGAACCTGAAATAGTCAAGCTAAAGAGCATTGAACAGCCTCGTCGCGGTCGTAAAAGTGCCACTCCATTGCCGGTCGTGTGTTTGCATTGTCAGCTAGTGACTCAATACGAGACGGCGCTTAAAGAGTCTCTGCCTTTGGTGGAGTACGAGAAACAAGTAATCACTGAGTTGAATAATCAGGCTGATTCAACTATCCTCTTAGTCGCTGACATGACGAACCTCCCGCATTCCATTGTTCCCTTGCGTCTCACTAACCCTTCTGGTCATAGAATTGTCCTAATTGGCAATAAAGTGGATCAGTTGCCAATCGACGGTCCAAAGTTTCACTCCCGTTGGTGTGAAGTCCTCTTAAATGCATTTACAGAAACATCTGGTCTGCAAAATGATAACGTGTCCCACGTTGCCCTGATTAGTGCACTTACAGGGTACGGGGTGCAGAAACTGCTAGACTTTCTGCTCTCGAAAAGGTTCAATGTTTTTGGTATGTATAGATTTGTTCACTAATTCAAGGAAAGAAAGTCCCGTGTATATTGTCGGCTCTACGAATGCCGGTAAGTCGAGCCTTTTCAATCGCTTGCTCCTCTCGGATTTTTGCAAATCAGATGCGCGGGAGTCGATACATCGTGCTACAGTCTCCCTTTGGCCAGGTATTTTGTGTTCAAAGTCATTCGAATTTTTTATACTTATGGTAATTTATCAAGTAACCAATGAGCTTACACAAAAACCTATTGGAAAAGAAACAGGGGCTGGAGCTTGCTGTAGTATTGAAACAGTTGCAAATGTAGATTTACATATCGTTGGTGGCTTAATCTTAGAATGGCATATATTACTGAAGTGGCATGATTTAGTGTGTATGTCATGTGAAAATTAGATCGCCAATCTCGATAAATGTACCATTTGCTTTGCAGGTACTACAGCTGGGTTGCTCAAGTTCCCCATTGCTCGAATGTCCTATGTTAAAAGGGCGCTTCGAGAGCAGGCAAAATACACAGGAGAGCACAGCATCAAAAGTTCAGCCGAGCCGAAAGCCAGAGAACTTTATGGATACATGGTTGTGAGAGGTAAGTATGGTCTTTGCTTCTCGCCTCATTTCTCTAATGTTCACCTGCTTCCGTAATGTGGGGAACTACCCATGTTTGTCTCGCTTTCACCTGTGGGTTGAAAACCTGCGAAACTTTTCGATGGTAGATTCTGTTACCACCTAATTATATGCATACTATTGGACATACTTGATCTTAAAATGGACAACGAGTTCGATTTGCTTGGCATCTTTCCCAGAGGATGAGGCCGTGACTCCACTAACCTCTTCTAACATCGATGCGCAAGCAGAGCGAGTGAGGAATGCTCTGCAAGACCTCTCAATCAAACCCACTTACCGCTATAGACGTGACGCCTCGAGAGCTGATGTCATTGAGGAGTCCGATATGGGTCTTCGGAGCCTCTTTCAAGAGGAGCTGGGTGTCGAAGCGACGCTCGAGACGAACCAGGATACCGGTAATCGTCTTCTCATCAGCGGAACCATTGATCCCAGACACTTTAACCCACGAGCGTGGTGCTATGACACACCGGGGCTGGAAAGTAGTCAACAAGTGAGTGATAAACATGTTCGCTGTTTCATGCCCATCGTATTCTATATTTCCTTCACGATAACTAAATTATTCTTACTTTCTTATTCTCGGGATATTTTTCGCAGACTCCCATATTTATTTCAAGTTTTTCCCCAGTTTTTTTCCTAGTTTGTACTTCAGAAGCTACCTTCATCTGCTTTTCTAAACAACTGGCTCAAGGTTTTACAATAAAGCCTGCATCGGTTTTGCTCAGAGCCTCAATTTCCTCTCAAGTGATCAACTGGTGGAGTACATGTTCCTAGTCAGTGGCAGAAAAAGTGACTTTCACCGACCCGAACGTCGATTTTTGCTTCCAAGGACATTCGTTCTTCGACCCGGTCTTACTATGCTTCTTGGACGGCTTGGTAGATTGGATGTCCTTGCTGTAAGTGGGTGCCGTTAAAAGCTCCCCAGAAACAGATGCTACTTGCAGAAGCTTTTACTGCGTGCCAGAACAACTCAGGCCAAATTAGGCTCGTTTAATCTTCGGAATTATTTCGATAGACAATCTCTGTAAGGTAATGGGTTACTTTTGCATCCCGCCTGTCTGCTACTCTTCTCCAGTCAAAAGGTCCGGTCTACTTAACGACTCAAACACGTCTTCCGGTGCACATTGTGGAAACCAGTGATGTGGATACCTATTGTGATGAATACGCCAACTTTCTCGGCCCTGGTGGACGCTCCGGCGAGGTGGACGCCTCGGATGATCATTCCATACCTCCCATGACACCCATTGTTCTCCAAAGCATTCGACCACTTAATCTAGAGCAGTCTGTGGCCGATGTTGTCCTCTCTGGTGCAGGTAGGTAGCAGTGCACTATTGTCACGGCTGCTAGATCGATTGGGCTTGTATTTTTACTTATTATTTGTAAGTAGCGCTTTTTAATATGCTTAGGTTGGGTGTCGGTTTCGGGCGTGCGGAAAGGTGCTGCGAAAGAAACCGATGATGGGGCAGGAGAGGCGACCGAGGAAGACTATGGGATCAGTCTAAGAGCCTGGACGCCTGGAGGTGTGGGTGTGAATGTGCGACAGCCGCCACTGCTGCCGTATGCAATTCGGAGACGAGGGGAACGCCTCCTCTACCTGCGTGAGTACTCTGGCCTTTCCGCGGATGCTCGATTCGCACAGTTTTCTCCCTCCTGAGGTACTGTATACTGCAGCATTACCAATCATCGTCTGGGTGTCCCTCTCGAGTAAATGTTCTATGGTCCATCCTAGTCGATTTGGGTACTTTGTAGAATCTTTCCTCTCTCTCTCTCTCTCTCTCGACTATTATCGTAATAATGCTTAATATTGAAACATTTTGCTACCCTATATGTGGTTTGTTTTTGTTCTTGAATGCGTAGATGCCCATGAATGACTTTGCGTTAATGACTCCAAGCTATTTCTATCTAAAGGTACACAGGTGGTTATTCATTTGGCTAAAAATACACAGAATAAATCGCCTCCTCCTCTATGGTGTTTGTGAAACCGTCTTTTATATCTTAGCGTTTTTTGCCATGTAACTACTAGGATTTAAACTAAATCTGCACTTTTTTTTGCGATTCTAGTGCTTGAGTTATTTCTGAAGATGGGACGACTTGCAAGCTTGCAAATAGTTTTTAAATTATTGCACGAAAGGATGGGAGGTGGTTCATTTACTAGCTTACCAGATAGCTTTAAAGTTAGCTCATACCTTTCAAGAGCTGAATGTTACATCAAAGTCCGTTAGCTTCTCGTAAGCCACCAACCATGGATTTGTGCCTCAAAAGTTGTTTCGCAAAGCCCTTGAAGAATTTCCCACTAAGTTCGACGAAGATGCTTTCTATCAAAGTTGCGTCGTCATGGACACTTCTTGATCTTGCCTTGAAAGTTCAAGCGAATACGGTCAATGGAGTGTTCGCATCTGGAAGCGTGATTTTAGTGGAGAAACCACAAGAACCATTTGTACCCTTTTGCGGTTTCACATGACTTTAATAGAATCTTGGAGGCGGTTCACTTAGTGTGAGGCCACAAATAGCGATCGCCAAGTACAAGTCATACATCCTTTGCTACTTTGATTCTAGCCTGCCTTTCCGTGGTGCAATCATATAAAGAAACCTGCTTTATGAGCAGTCGGCAAAAAACCGGTTCGAGTTAGTACCCTCAGAATCTTAGCAGAGTGGGCTCATCGGCTGAAGGGAAGGATTGGAATCAATAGGAAATATGTGGAGATAGCCTTGCTGTTCGAGTGTTTGACTTGCGCTACCTTCGAGTTGGGTGAGAGTGATGCTGTCGACCACGCTAGTACTGAAGGACAAGCGCAAAATGTACAAAAATATCTATTTCAATAGATCCTCACACGGCACTAGAGTCGATGGACAGGTCGCCCGAACCACTGAGCCCAGAAGTCTGTGGGAGACTATGAGGCAGCGTGCGACAGGGAGTAACGGGTAGGGGGGGAGTGGGGGAGCTGCCACTGAGCTGGTAGTTGGGGTTCTGGTGGTGATGCATGGGAGAGATGAAGAGAGACATTGGAGCGCGCCGGGAGGTAGCAGTGGCTGTAAGAGCAGACGTGGTAGTGATGGTAGTGGTGGAGGGGATGTAGGGAGACAGCGGATGGAGTGAGCGTCGGATGAAAATAACAAGGAGGAGGACGGCCAGAAAGAGTAGGAGGACGAGGAAGAATGCACAGAGGATTATGAAAATGACGCTGCTTCGCCATGTGGTACGATCAAGAGGCTGCGTTGTTTCTGCCTGAAGAGCTCCATACTCCTCAAAAGGATCTGCAGTCTGGCGCTGTTGCTGTCGTTGTTGCAGAAGTAGCTGCTCTTTGAGGGACGGAAAATCTGCTTTTACAGATGGGTTTGATCTCATCTGGAAGCGTACTCGCAAGTTGGCGTAGGAGACAAGCGAGGGCGTTCCTTGATCAGCTACCTGGTTAAGAGGGTTAAGTAAAAGACGGTTATAATAGCAACTGTTGTTTCTTTCCCCTTAATGCATTCCATTAACTTCTAAGCCAACACGTAAAGGTGCCTGGACCTCATAAATATAAGACTTGGGAGTTGGCCTCTTCCTCGCCGCACTTCGTTTCTGCTCATCATCGCCTCCCCGCCATTCATTTTTATCCACTTAAACTTGAATTTGGTATAGTTATTAAGTCAGTAAGCGCTATTGGGTCCACTTAAAAGCCTTGTGTTTCGTAATGTCTAACAAAACAATGTTCTTTGCTTGGATGGCTTAAAAAGACCTACAGTTTGGGCCAAATAGAGGGAGACTTGGAAGTTTGCGTGCAGGGGAGCCTTTAAGGTAGGTGGAAGGAGGGGGGAAAGGAGAAACTTTCCCAGGTGTACACATTAAAACGCATTAAAAAAGGCGAGGCGAAAACCATGTCTACTGCGCAGGAGGTGAGGCGGAGCTGAGCCAACTGGCCGAAGGCCGCTTTGATGTAGGAGCACGCACACACACGCGCACACACACACACACACACAGACAGAGAGAGAGAGAGGGATGAAAACGTTATACGGACTCGGCTTATCGCGTCTCATCTACGCAGTGATGTTGAAAAATTAGCTTGCTATTGTGCACTCTCAAACAATATTTTTTTAGATCGGCTCGGCTCGAGTGTAGGGAGTAGAGCCAGGCACAAATCGGACCGAAGAATTAAATTGGCCAATGTGTGCAACAATAGATAGCATCAAAAGGAGAGAGAGAGAGAGAGGGAGCGGTGGTGTTTACGCCCTTGCTAGGTGGTTGGAAGATAGCTGACTTGAGGCATTTGGAGGACAAGTTAATGACACTGACACTGAGGCATTAGTCAATGACAAGGAAGAGTTTTTTTCGACTTTTCGGGTTTTATAAATTAATCACGATTAGACAAATAGGGTGAGTCGCAAAGCAGGTGGGCTGCAATATCTCCTGGGCATTACAAATTCTCTTTGCTGAGCAACTTAAGTCATAAACAAAGGGCAAGGAAATCGCTCTAGGCCAAGCAATTGCAGGAATTTAGGTCTAGGGATTGTTCTAAAAAAAGTTAAAGTAACATTCCTGCCAAAAATCTTCCCAAAAACAAGGCATTTTTGGTCCGTAATTTAAAGGAGACTTGTGTACCTCCTTGCCTAAATGATAGGACTGCCTTGACACACTTCTGATGCGCTATCGAAGGAGTAGTGTTACCTTTATTCTCACTGCATGAGTCTGCTTCAAAATGGAGGCTGGGGAACCCAGAAACTCCAAATCCCTTGGCTGGAGATGGTACTTGGAAACAATGAGACCAGTGTAGGGATGGATGTTAAAGAGACTGGCTACAGAACTCTCTGACTCCTCGGCGAACGCGAAACGCAGTTCACCGTTTTCATCGGCGTCGTTGTCTGTGGCGTGCAACTGCACAAGCGGTTCGCCCCGAAGCAGTGGTCTAAAGGGGAGAACTGATTGGCGTCACGTATAAGAAACAAAAATATCTGCTTGACCTAGTAACAATTTCCTTTGCCGCAACTACTTACCACGAAGCCCTGCATACCTCTAATTAGGGTTTAAGGGTAGTCTTGGAGATACGAATCGTTGATATGGCCCTCCTAAACTCCTTAGTGTGTCCTTTTTGTAGTAAATGTGCCCTATTCAGCTATGATAAACTTGGGTGCATTTGTTTTTTTCTCCCTCCCACTGTCATGGACAAGTATTAGCACTGCGGTGAACACCACTGGATATCTCCACTCATCCACCTTAGCTACGCCCTTTTAGAATTGTCCCATTAACTGTCAAGGCTGGGGAAAAAAACATGAGAAAATTGTTATCTTACTTCCATGCAAATTAATCGCAAATCAAATGAGTAGGAAAAAAGTTCCTCTACTTTTGCATTTGTTTTTGTGTCTTCTTGAGATTCGAGCAACTTTTTCCTTACTTCAGGGCTGATACCTTTTTGTCGGACCTGAGTAGAGCAGCAAGAGTTCAGATTACTGTCGTTAAAGGGCCCCTTTCGGCTATTCTTAAGTCCAAAAAGTCATTTACAAAGTTAAAAATTAATCTAATCAGTTTAAAAATTATTAAATACACAAGTTTGGAGAAGATATCTGAAAAATTTCATTCCCATTGTAAAAGGCTTCATCGTCTACGCAACTTCATTAGAAGCAAGACTTTAGATTCGATGGCCTTTGATCTAGGCTACTCTCTAGCTGGATAATAACTAGTTTATTAGGAAAATGAGTAGCCCAATTCACATACATAGGGCGCATCTGATTTCGACAAAGATAAAACAGGCGTTTGTTTGAATCTTAAATTCAATTCGCTCGAAATTTCGATCACCGTCCGGCTTGTTAGTTTTTCTCTGTTTTTCGGGCCAAAATTGCATAAAAGTTTAGATTCACCGCTTACAATCGCACCAAAACAGTGTTATTAGTGAGAGCCGGAAATGTGAATTTTGGATGGCAATCATTGACATCTTTGACCACAACAGTCGTGCAGAATGTGGTGCTTTGGGGCGGTTGCCCGCGGTCGGTTACCGCGCCCTGAATGAGGTATACGGGAACAGTCTCTCTGTCTAGGTTGGGATATCGAAGGTAGATGTCTCCCCGCTCTGTCATGAGGAATCTAAAAGGGCAACGTAGATTTGGAGGGATGCCTCAGACACACTGCGCTGATGGTGAAATCGGTGATACCGCCATCGAAGGCGAAAGTGGTTTATGCTCCCTTCAGAGGAATTCGAATAACTCGGAGAGAGTGAAGATTTTGCTCTAATGAGTTTATTTTAATGTGGTACATCGCCTTGTCGAGGCAGTAAAATGATGTTTGCTGAAACGCATTGGCTCTGGAGTGGGGAACTTCGTGAGCCACCTTCATGGCTGTGTAGACTTCTTCAATGTGGTGGACTAGCAACTTGGAAGTTGCAAGAAGAAAAAGAACACCTTCACATGTTTGGTTTGTACTCACTGGTTTTTGCACTTTTTCGTCTTTTCAGGCCCTCAACGGGTCTCTTTGTCATTGCATCTTACGGTGGGAGAGGAGGCCTTATCATAGAGCAAGTTTTCCCCGAGGTAGGTAGGACAGGAAATCCCCTTATTCACTTAACACACGATCACCAGCAATTGTGCATTAATCTTGCATAAGGTGACAATGGACAGGCAGGAGAGGTTGAAAAAGCCACCAAAGGAAACTCACCTTTTGGTATTGTCATTCCATGTTGAATAATCTATTGACCTTTCTCTCCCGCCACCACCTCTTTGATGGCTATCAGAGGCACCGTCGTGATCGGGAAATGCTTTTATCGCAACATTCCGTCTATATATGTGTAAAATTGGTCTGGTGGAAATGAAGATGCATGTCAGAGGATGCCCTAACCGCAAGATAGCCTCGCAGCGATAGCATTTGCTCGCACGCTTTACTACCGACATAAAGAATGTGTATGGCTTATTGGAGGTTAGCAGCGAACCAAGTGATATGCATGACAGCCTTGTTCGTACTCTCAAAACGTCCTTCCTTTAACAAATCCAAATTCGGTACTGTGGAAGGCGGACGTGCATTAGGCTTGGTGACTTTTGGACGCCCAGGGGACTAACTTTTCTGTTATTCTTCAAATGAGCCGCTCTGCATAAACGTGGTCCTATTCATTTGCATTCTAGCATTTCCATGTCTGCAATCTGATTGCTCCCAATGCCGACAAATCCCCTACCAGTGATTCCTCGCTCAGCCTTTTCAAGCAGATCAATCAATGCAAGGAGTTGCAAAGGTTATAGGTACGACCTCCTTCCCTTAATGGTGTTGATTAAAGCCTTCATGGCGCCACTGCTTCAGACACGAATAAACTAAAGTGGGTAAGCAATAGAGAGTGTATTGGTGTTTATTACAGGCATGTCAGGAAGTGGGTGGAGGTGAATTCTTCAGCATCTCTTTAATTCACCTGCCAACTGGGAATGTGCTTCAAAATGAGAAATACTAGCAATAGTTACTAAACTCTAAAAAATCGTGTGGTGCGTTATCGTGCTACTGTGTGACCCACGGCATTGAGACTTATTCCTGCCAATACGAAGACTCGAAGTCACTACCTTCGATACTCCTTGGAGGTCCAGGAGGGAGCATACTTGAGGGAAGCTCGACTGCACAGTTGATGAGTCTTCTCCACCAACTTCACATCACACTTATTCACCATCTCCAGGGCCCATGAGCACAATGAGTCGTTGAAATTGGCCATTTTCTCTCCCATCGGTGGCGCACCACAGAAGCAAGGCTTAATTGAAGCAATTTTAAAGTAGAAATTTCCATTTAGCCCAGTATCAAGATCCATTGCCGATAGTTCGCCAATAGGATCCGCTAAAAAGTAAACGAATTTAGATGGAGAGAAAAAAATGCACAGCCCAAAGTTCATTTGTTTTATTTTCTTTAGCCTTAAGTACTCAAAAATAGACTTCAAGGCAACGCATTCGATACCAGCATCACACATGTGCATGGAACCATTTGCATTACCAAACCTGTGTCACACATGTGTGACGTATGTTCCTCGTCAACGAATCGCACTTTGTTAGCCTATTAATGTAGCGAGGTAGCGATCCGTCCGCCTCACCCCGGATGTGTTAGTTGGATTAATACTTTACTCCCATTAGGACTTACAAGTAGACAATCTAGGGTAAGAGGGGCCTGTAGTCTCCCAAGTCACATATGACAGCTTCCAGCCCCTTCGATTTGATTAATTATGCATAATTTTCCATGCTTATCTTGAATGACAATCACTACCTCTATGGATGACTGTATCGAGAAGTGGCTGAACTCCAACAATTCATCACATTTCATAATTCCGTATTTCTTTTTCGCATTCCCTAAAAAGTACGCCTGATCAGTTTTTCCAGGGCATCATCCATTCCGACCAAGTGGACTCGTTATGTATACAGCCTTTAAATATGCACCCTCCATTCATCACTGACACCTTCTGGGAGAATTAGCGTTCTAGTGGAAGCTCTTACCAGCTGAATGATTCTCCCAAACAGACAGGAGGAGGTCAGAGTTCACCACTGGTGCGTTGTCATTGATATCCTCAACGAAGAGGGTAACAGTGACGGAGCCCGTTAATGGCGGTTGGCCTCCATCCACGGCAAGGAGGGTGAAGTTGTGCTGAGTTTGCTTCTCGTAGTCCAGAGGCTGACGCAGACTCACTTCTCCAGTCCGATTGTTTAGAGTGAATACGTCCTCCGGGGAGATGAGGTAGTAGTAAACGGTGGCGTTTTCACCTAGGAATTAGCAAAGCTAACCGTGCTGCATTTGGTAGGGAATCAAGTATTATGAGGAAGATCCAAAAGCGTAGCAATTCTTGCCTCACAGAGGCAACATTATGCTACTTGTCTTCCTTTCGGATGATAAAAACCCCACCCAGGGCCATTCTAGAGTCTGTTCCCCATTCTTCAATTTTTGAATCTCGACTTTTTCTAAACAGCCTCCTTTGGTCCTGAACTTGAAGTAATTGCGCCAGGGGTAGCCAGATCCGGTCACTCCCCCGAGGCGGACGTTACTACCTCCCCAGCGTGCATGTGGACATAGAGGCAGTTGTTTGGACAAAAACTACGTCTGTGAACAGACCGTCTTTTTTGTGTGCCTGCACACACCTCGGCTTGCATTCGTTCGGCCAGCCCAACTGCGCGTCCCTTGCTGGGACTGTGTGATGCATCATGCTGCATGCATCGTTCCAGCAAAACAAACACGGGCGAAATTTGTACACGATAGTTAATGTCCATGGGAAGACTTAAGATGAAATGCGACCAAATGCAACTCTAGACTTGATTATTCGACGTCATCCATGTCAGGGAGGCTTTGATGCCCAGTTGGATGGTTAATTGATGCTTTTGGCAGGAAAACTTAATCACGCCGGTGGTAAAGTGGTTCAAATAGCGGGAAGAGGAAGAACGCTCTACCAAAAGGTACGAGTGAAGAAGACATTTTTTGCTCCACATGACCAATGACCTCGGCACGCTTTATCTTTCCTGCGTTACTGGCAAATTTCCGCCTCACCCAAAGTTCAATGTTATTTAAGTTAACCGGCTATGGTATTTTAACAATACTTAACTGTTTATTTAGATTGCAGTCTCACAACTACGCTTCTGCTGGGTGGTATGGCTTTCTGAGAGTTGGCAGTTCATAGCATTGCCCTAATGTCCGTATTCGAGAATCACTCGGTGCGCTGCATTGGTGGCAGCGGCCAGCGAACCCAATTCTAGTTGACGGCCGCCCAGGTGCATATTCCTTGAATGCCAAGCCTTGACGGGACGGGGAAAGGACATAGGCTGCGGATGGGAAAATACGTGGCAATTCTTAACAGGAGGATTAAAGACGACACCCACCTTCGAAAACTACCCCAGTATAATTCAAAGAGACACTTGCCGTGGCCGTGAACCACCAAGTGAAGTTTGGTACGAGGATATCAGTGAGGTGAGCACACAATGGGAACGATTGGACAGCGTTGAAGACAGAATTAAGTGAAGAGGAGGAATGGGTAGTGCAATTTATCCCATTGAAAATATTTTTTTTAACCTCATTCATTGAATTATTCTTGCGTCTAGCAATGGATACAATTGATGGTCAGCATACCTCCCCTTCTCCCAGTACAGTTCCCAGTCGAGACAGAACCCGTGATCGCGCAGAAATGTCAAATGGATCAGTGACGTGGCAGTCAAATACTCTCCCAGTTACAATGATATTCGATGGCTGATGTGGTCGGTTCGTGGGTGTTTTTCCCAAAAGCACCGAACATGTTGTGATTGACTAAGAGGGGCGCTTAAAAGGAGAAAGGGACTACGCTCTGCTGTGCATATCTAACTTTTCTGTTTTGTTCCATGTGACCTGAGGCTCCGCCTTTGACCTTCTCTAAGTCAATGGTACCTAGCATAATGCCATCTTTCATCTTCAGGGAAGTATTTGAGGTTCTACACAATAGCCCGATGCTAGTAGTTGTAATCGAGAGAAACAGTTGAGCATTAAAAAATTAGACACTTCATATAACCTTCATATTGCAGGGCCGAGTGACCACTGGACTTGGAATGTGGCTTACCTTTGCCTCGTTCTATCTCTATCAAGCGACCTTTTACTTCGTGACTATTCTCTCAAGACTGATACTTCTACCCGACCATCTCCCTAACTGATCAAAATGTTAAAATAATAATATTATTACAATTATTATTACTAGAGCATATGAAAATATTACTTCAAACAGTGTCCCGGTAAAAAGAGCGACCCAAGGCACTTCCTTAGTCTAAATGAGTTTGTACGTGTGACTGATCGCTAATAACGATGCCCAAGTTTAGATTTTCAGAGCGTCTTTATCACTATTGTCCATGTGTTATCATCGTCTTTTTAAAGCCATTCAGCTTATGTTAACTATTTTCTGCAAATTAAACCTCATTTTTTATGTTATAGTGAATTCGAGAAGAAATTTATCAAAATAACCCACTCCTCACCTTCGTCTGGATCCTCCGCAGTCAATGTGAAGAGTGGGGTGCCGATGCGGTGATTTTCAGCAGCCCGAAAGCTGAAGTGACTGGTGGAGAATTCGGGAGAGTGGTCATTCACATCTTGGATGCGCACAAGTACACTGCCTGTTGTGTTTTGAGGCGGTGAGCCCTTATCCGAGCACATAATACAGACACGGTACTTGCTGCCAGCCTCTCGGTCAAACACTGCCGCGGTGGACAACTGGTAACTGCAATTATAAGGAAGCAAAACAACTAGGACGCTTCTTATGCACCAGTTAGTCAAGAAATCTTGAAGGCTGAATTTAAGACCTTGGGAAATTTAGAGCGCTGCCACAGGATTTTGCATGCTTGTGAGTAATAACATGAAAAGGTTGCCATTTTATGTGACTGGCCTATATAAGCTCGGATGGGACTGGCAATTCACAATTGTGCTACAAACACCTTGATAGCGATGGTGCTTTCAGAGCACTCATACTCTCGGGACAGCTACCGAATAAACAGCTGCTGGAGTAGTGGACCACGCATCAGTGACCTTGGACATTGGTGAATACTTTTGCAGATACGGCAGAACACAATAGCTCTCTACTTGGTTTGATACATTGTAGGGTCCTACAAGGCCTGATCAAGCGTGCTAGCGCTACCCCCTAGAGATTATCGTGTCACAGACACATACTACCGCCTTACTGCTTGCAGACCATCAAGGGTGATTGAAGACTTGGTCTCTAAAAGCCACTCACTTGTTACATATATACAATGGGCGTTAACTGCTTTGAACGCTTTGTTTCAATGTTCCAATGGTGATATGGATAAAGGCTAAGTTTTGAGCTCACTCTGGGACAAAGATGGAGAATTTCTTTTCAAGAAACTCTCCAACCCCCTCCCCTCAAATCCCACCTCCTTTACTTGCCTCTAGATGAAGGCAGGAAACAGAACCAGCACACACGCATACACCATTTTAGCCGGCTTCCATCTGTAAGGCAGTGCAAGATTTGGAAAGTAGTATGATCCCCAAGGAGAGCCTCATTTAGCCTAACTTGGGACATAAAGACACTGGTGTCAGTAGTTTGGGAGGAAGTACCAAGAAATTGGCCAAGAATACACTTCACTTCACACTTATGAAGTGTCATTATCAGTGGAGATACCAAGAACAACTCGCTATTATGTATGGAAGCCTCGCATCGGTTAAGTAAACCGTAGACTGCGATTTGAGGAAAGAAAGGGTCCTTAAGTAAATCCCATGGAGGAGCTAACATTCGTGTAACTTCGAAGCGCAACAAGTTTGTTGAGTGCCCCAACCACCTTTTGATGTGGGAAGAGGGGAGTTTATATCTGCCCTACGCTTGTGTACCTGATGCGAGTGAGTGAAACGCGCCCACGCCATGTCCCGACACGACAGCGCCCAGGGCGGGAGGGAGGACGGGAAGAGAGGGGAGGGGAGGGGAGGGAGCGAGAGATCAGCCTCCTGATGATACGTGAAAATCCATCAACGAAGCAAATAAAATCGCACTTCTTTTTTCACCTCGTGCAAGAGGATTCGGCGCCGCATCGAGGCACTGAATGTGCGCACTCACTGATATAAATCGGTGGGTCTAAGTCGATACTACGCATTGCCCCAGAGAGTGTGGCGTCGCCAGGGCATAAGTATTTACGTGTCTGCTGCGGCAAAACCATTATGCCAGCAATTTCATGCCAGCGTCGGAGTGCCAAAAGTAACACATTTTGATGGGTAGCGCCTCACAATTCATACTCCTGGATGAAGAGAAAATCCAAGGCGAGTCATGATCTTGTAGCCGTTTAAAAACTAGTACAAATTTTTGTCTTTTACTGGGGCTGCCTCTTATTCGTTCAGCCACCGATTTGGCCGATTTACCCTTCATTGGGTGGAATGAATGGCAAGAAGGTGGCTTTAAAGACTTTTTTCATTAATTTTTAGGTAGCAGTTGTGAGAATTCAATAGCTTCTAAATATGCATAAGTGCGACATTTTGCATTAATTTTATGATTTTGAACTCCATCACTCCGTATGCATGTGTCACACTTTACGCGCTAAAAAAGATTTTCTGCTAGGAAAACTCACACTTTTGCAAAAGGCAGTGCCATAAGTTCGAGTTTGAAGAAGCCGTTCACTTCCATATCCTCATCCCCCTGCTCATGATTGTATTCTGCCACCTTCAATGTTACGTCAACTTCGGTTTTGCTCACCGACTTAATCCAACACACCACGTCTCCGTTGGCTCCACTGTCCTCATCACTGGCGGTGAATACGGCGACAATACGGCCAGCGATTTCGTTCTCAGGCACTAGAGCAAAATTCGTCAGACTGCCTGGTTCAAAGAGGAGCTTCGGTGGGTTGTCATTGACGTCCGTGAGTGTAATCTCCACCAAACAGGTTGACTGTCGTGGCAGCTCTCCCCTATCCGAAGCCGTGAGTGTCAAACTAATCTGGAGCAGAAGAGATCATTCTAGGCGTTAATACTTCCCTTACACAAGTTTTTTTATAAGATATCCCAAGCTTTTTTCCAAAAACGATGTAGGCATTAATAAAAATATATCTGGTGCATGGCAGTAATAAATTTTCAGTTCCATTGAAGCAGACATGCCTCGAGAGGCGAATGGTTAATGTTGTATACACATGAACCCCAGAAAAGCATAGGGTGGGAGGGAAAAAAGACAAAATTTGCAAACATTTTGCATCTAATGTGGCATTAGGTTTTGATGTCATGAATCAACCGCTGGATGGTCTGAGGTGGCTTGAAGATGAAGGCGGACTCGCAGTGTTATGAGATTAGGCCTTCAGGCGTCAAAGCTGTTCTTGAGTATATTCTACTACAGTTGATGGAAGAGGCGGGGTCTTGGCCAGGCTTGAATGCGCTGTGCATTATGGCCAGCGATGTGCCATGTGTCGTTGCGTTAATGGCGTAGGCGTGTCTCCACCAAATGGATTGAGGTGTTTTACCATCACTTAGGACAAATTCCATTTGGTGTGAGTGTGTTCTCCTCCCTCCCTCCCTCCCTCCCTCCCTCCCTCCCTCCCTCCCTCCCTCCCTCCCTCCCTCCCTCCCTCCCTCCCTCCCTCCCTCCCTCCCTCCCTCCCTCCCTCCCTCCCTCCCTCCCTCCCTCCCTCCCTCCCTCCCTCCCTCCCTCCCTCCCTCCCTCCCTCCCTCCCCTCCCTCCCTCCCTCTCTCTCTCTCTCTCTCTCTCTCTCTCTCTCTCTTGCTTTTCACCTTTTCAAAACACAAGTCTGTATTTAGGTTGATTAATTAACAATAAAAAGACATATAAGGAGGGTTATTTTTAGGCCTACGAGGCTAGGAATGACATCATCCGTCACAAAAGTGCTATTTTGATCAGGTCCGATTTTAATCACTTTGTAACTCGGTAATTGCATCATCATGAGTTAAAAGGCTGGAGAGCCGAGTTTCCATCGACAGAAAGAGTATCAAGTTGGTTGAGAAATTACCACAACTTTGGATAACTTGGCAGTGCATTATAGGGCTAAGAGTGGAGGAAAAGACACCTCTGGGGAGAGCAGCACTTGACCTAACCACTTATTGCCTGTCATTCTACGAAGACCTGCAACTATTTCCTATCGATGCACTAATAAATAACGGAGCCCCATTGTGGAAGGAGGCGGCTGTACTAACCGCATTTACGTGCACCACTGTACTTTTACAACGGTGTTTGTCCAAGGAATGGATGTCTTTATTCGCATTTTTAGCCCTCTAAAGGAGGCATTACTGCAAAACCAGGTTGTAGGGTTAAAGAATTTGTGGACGAGGACTAAAAAAGGGGGCAAAAGTAACATTCGGTTGAGAAGCCAGTGAAGTCTGCTTCGAGGATTTTGTTTCAAATCACTTTACCTTCTACAATCCACTGAATTATCTTTATCACACTGCTCTACTGTGAAGATTCTAGTGCATTCAAATATGCTGGACTGGTCAAAAAGGATGAATCCAAGGGAGGGGGGAAGCACTCGAGTCGTAAATTCACCTGTCAGATGGGGAAAAAAGCGGAGGGAGGTAGATGCGGAAGCATAGTGATCGCCCTTTTTCAAACAGACCAAAAATTCCATCGTCTAAATGCCAGCTCTGTCTGGTTTTAGATTTTAAAGATATTTACCATACATACCACATCAATTTTACCCTTTCCTTTTGGGTGACGGAAGTGAGAGGCTTTAAAAATAATAAGGTGTCTATGGGGTGTATGATGTCGGGCAAATAGAGGGGCACAGAATGACAAAAGTCCTGAACGTGGGTTGAAGTGCTCCTTCAGAAGCTGCCTCCAAACGACCAACCACATTTTTCAGTGCGGTATCACAGAGAAATCCCGGTAGCAGTCACTGGGGAGTGAGTTAAATCTACAATCTCATTTGAGCATCAAACGATGGGCATCGAAAATTCCAATCGAACTTCTCTGAACTAAATGGGTACCATCCGAAATCCCACCGCACCCACTGTCACTACAAAATGGGACATCAATCATGTTTTCTGTGCCGATTTTATTTGATCCTCCTGTCCATGTCTGGCGATACAGGCGAATAACTTCACCACCGTAGTGACGCATTTGAATTAGTGCTCTAAAAATAGTCGGAAAAACCGCAACTGCCATTGCGTTTTCGTGGTCTGAAATGTGCACTTCCGCGACTGTGGGGAGTGGTTTGGCTAAATTTGCCCAAGTAATCCACGCATAAATGTTAATTTTACCTCCAATCGCTTGTTGTCTGTGAGGTATAAAAAAGCGAATGCTATTCAGACTGAGAGTGTGTTAAACCGTGCTTCCCTGTGATAGGGACTAAGGCAATTGACCTTTCCCCATCCACTTTCCATTGCGGTATTGGCTGTGGAGGAGGCGATCTGAGTTATGGGGGAAGGCATTAAACAGCTACTGCAAGGTACATTAAATCATGACACTGTGGTGCATCTGCCCAACAGGTGCTGGGGTTGGAACGACCAAGCCGAATTCACATGCTGCCCAACAGGCAAAAAAAGGCTTATTTTTTGTACAGCCCTCACGCATTGCGCTTAGCTGCCATAGAAGAACTAGAACAGCGCTTTCGAGCCCCTGATGCAACTGCGTTTGGTTTTTTTGAGCTTCCGCAGACAAAGTAACCAACTCTATTGACGCTAACAGTGCGAATTGGCAGTCAACTTTCCTATTTAACTGAGATCACAGCATTGGATTGGAAGCGTGTGTTCTTTTATATGCCCGATCTTGCATCAGCGGAGGGGTTTGACAGATTTAGTGTTAGTATTTAAAAATTAATTGAAATCACATCAAACTCCTTCTAACTGCTCTGCTGCAGAGTAGTGTGGTTAATTAAATCACACCTTAATGCATTGGAGACATACCTGAGCCTGCAGCACAGGAAGTTGTCGAATTAATTTTGTTGACATCTCCCCCTTTTTCCCTATTATTCATGTGACCACGTAGCTCTAAACAAAACGCGTCGTAGACTTCGCTAATGGAGGCTTACTCCTTTTAGCGTTTTAAAAGCAACAAAGTGATTGGAAGGGGAATTAATAGCGTGTGACTTACTTGTTTGTGATTTTCAAAGTCCAGTTCCTGCACCAGTTTGATCCAACCGGAGATGGAGTCGACGGAGAACATTGGACTGAACTCGGGATCCGTCAAGGTGCTAATCGAATAGATCACCTCTGCATTATAGCCAAAATCCGAGTCGACCGCTTTCACCTGAAGAACAATGCTTCCATCAAATTCTAGGCTATTTTTGTTTAACGATTGTCACAGTGATAATACTTCCATCTGTTTGCGAACAATGCAGCTATTTTTGCTTTATCCAAACTTTTTTTTCATTTAGCACATACTCATAATGCTCACTTATTTTGATGCTTTTACACACAGCCTTCAACCCGTAGAAAATAAAAGCTCAAAAAGCTCATTCGGACCCAAGGTATTTGAACCAAATCCTAAAGCCAAAATCTGGTGTTAAAATGAGGTCTCACATAACTTCCCCAATCCATGATGGAAATCATTTCCTTGCTCCTTCACCCGACCACACTATGGAGGGCCTTTCTACAAACCAAACTAGGTGATCCACCCATACTTCCAAAACTATCTTCTCCGATTTATCGCATAATTGTCCCAAGCGGGTCTACGATCACCTTATTTGCTACAACACGAAGAGATGAAATAGCACAGGTAAACAGATAGTATGACAGAGTAAATGGAGCAAATTAAAACGCTTTTTGAATTTGTATCCATTTTCGCTCTTATTTTAGCAAAATGAACGAATTTGTAGGACCATTTAGCATCAGCTTCCATGACTGCAAGCATTTTTGACTGCACTGCATCAACAAGTTTGCTGTCTTACATCTCAAAAGTGTGGGATTTTGTCGTCTTAAAGGAGTTCTACACTAGCAAATCCAAGCCCATCACTGATTAAACTTTGAAAGATAAATGTCATCGCCTTTGTGCTACTAATCTCTAATCATAATAAAAGGAAGCTTGTCACAGTGGAGAGCACAGAGGGAGGGGGAACAACACCTACAGAGTAGCGTTTAATTGCACTAGTGAAATAATAGCATAAAGCTGATCAAAGAATATATTTCAGCACAACAGAAGAACCTACAATTAGCGTTTCTGCTTCTTGTGTCGCCAGAAATAGCCACATCCAGTAGCCAATCACTTTTGTGAGCCTTCACTTAATTCCACAACGAAAGTTAAAATTATACCCCTCAAATTTTGCTTGACTTTGCAGGATTTAGAAATGCAAAACATATGACAAACAGAGAATGGAGCATAAACCTTGTCAGTCGAAGGTATCAGGTTTGTGGATTGGGCGGGATTAAAGACTAGTAAGATAACAAATGACTTGGAGCATAAATACTGCTTTCTCTTGATTTGGGTAGCAGCTATGAATGCTTTCCATCTTTCCTCACATTAAAAGACGATTAAACGAACAGTTAAGCTGACTCCAAGACGGCCGCATATCAGTGCGCATTACCGCCGAAGACTGGCGTACTTTCGCTGCCCTGTCCCCTTTTGGCAAAGTCTCCACAGAGGATGAGGCTGTCAAAGGAACTTTAAACGTCACAGTCCAGATAATGACCGGCAATTGAATTAAAAGATGAACAATGTAGATGTCACTCAAAAAACGCAACAAGAGTGTTGTTTTTAGGTCAGAAATCGAATTCTGCATTTATTTTTTTTTTGGTTAAGCTTAAGTCAATATTCTTGCACGAGACTGTTCGGCACAACAAGTTATCACGGAGTTTTGAGGAACATGTAACAGGTTTGAAACGCCGCGCTCAGGCAATAAAGTTAAGACAACAAAGGATGGGGAAAATATGCCACTGATAAGCCAAATGTCTGTGTAAGACGCTTACCATCTAAATCCGAACCAAAAAATCCTTTGAGTTGCGCATCGACCTTTCCGTCTATATAATTCTTCGAACTTACTAGTTATTACTTCTGCAAATGTCCACTTTCATCCATTCCGAACGATTTTCTACATCGGGTTTTTATCACCATAGGAAAAAATTGCATAATTAAAAAATTCCTTTCCATGTATGATGACATGTCTATTTACATTCGCCTTGGATCCCAAACAGGCAACTATTAATCCGTAGTGACTTTCGTGCAGCTGCCTTGTGAATTCTGGACAAAAATGTGGCATCGAATAAGAGGGCAATTTTTTATGCGTATTTGGGGTACAATAGGCCCTACTACTGGAGTTAACGTTACAGCAATTATGCAGTTGGGCATAGCATCTGCATCACTTGATCTGACCCTGTACAACTTGTCCGCTATGCCAGTGGACAGTCGACAAGAGGAACGAATTTTGAGCCTTTAATTCAGTTGCGAAAATTGGTTCACAAACTAAACTTATGACTGACTGAATAAAAAAGACATGCCGTTCTTTATCATGTGCATGGGAACTATAGTTCAGTAGAACACGATGCCTTCCATTTAAACGAAAAAAGGAGTCTTGAGTTACCTCTTCAGCCCCATTTAAAAATTTTTCGGACTGGATCTCTTTATATCATCTACCGGTGTCATTTTTAGAAGTGCTAATTGCATGTGTGATTGCCGGAGACGCGGGCACACGAATACATGGGATGACATTTTGGTGGGTAAAGCGCGCGTCTCTCTAAATCATCCAAACTTGTGGTCCCAATCAACCACAATATTAAGCCGAATGCCTTAATCCAACATTGCCTGCAGGCTCTCCATTTAACAATAAACAGGTATTTCCTTCAACGTCGTGCAAATCGAATGCATAAAACGTCAAGTCCTTTGCCCTAGGAATGCAATGATTACCTGAATGATTGGAGACGATACCTTTGTGCTCTCTGGAATAGTAACGAAGTATACGGGTTTTTCAAATTGCGGATCGTTATCGTTCACATCTTGGACATTGATTGTAATACTGAGAGAGCCAGTTTTCGGCTCGTCACCTCCATCCCTTGCAATGAGGCTGAATTTGTAGGTGGATTCAATCTCCCTATCGAGTTCCTTCTTTAGCACGAGATAGAGCTTGCATGTGGTGGCATTCCACACCATCTCAAATTCTGGCAGCCCTGGCCACATCTCATAGGAGACGACTTTGTTTGGCTCTGAGTCAAGGTCACTTGCCAAGGGAAGGTCGATTACGTTTCCTAGCTGCAAGCTTTCTGGAATATTAAGAGTAAGCTCCGACTTTTCCTAAAATAATTGGCGATGCGTTATTAGTTCAGTCGGATAGCAAAAAGCAAATATTTAAAATCAATGTAGTATTGAGAGCGCCACTTCAAACTTCGAGTCATACTGGATGGTTAATTGCTTTTCCTTAAGTCGAGTATTTCAAAATGACCATTCCAACCCATTTACCTCCCCATTTAGGAGCTCAAACTGCCGCCAAGAAGGGGTGCTTAGCGCGGCTATTAACATACCGCTTTGGATCCATCAACCACAAGAGCAATCGTCCAGTTGCTCCGATCAGACGTGACTGCTGCCATCTGTCCTCCTAGAGCGCAAGTGACTGGTGGCTAAATTACGCTATACACAAACATCTGCACACCTTCTGGATATCACCACCACAGTACCTTTTGTCCTGCCCTGGTATCTACCTAATTTGCACCTGAAATAGGTACAGCATATGCTACTCTCAGACTGTTACTTGAAATAGTTTGCCTTTATCCCACCAAAGTATTACACGTTGTCGGGTGGTGCTCCTTGCCAGCGGATAAAAAGTGTTCAGACAAAGGTGATCCCAAATTCGAAAATGCAATGGCATGTATACATTTTCACTCCGCATGGCGATGGAACAAATGGCAGAGTTTGGAGTGCATCTCGAATAGCTGATTGCTATTTTTGGTAGAATACAGGCATCAGGTGATCCACTGATCATCTAAGGTAAGGATCACTGGAGAAACACACCCTGCATAATCACATTTGCTTGACTACAGACTTAACCTTGCTAAACAAATGTTCAGTCATTTTCAATTTTACTTGCAAACGTTCATGTCAATCATATTTTGGGATTAAAAAGCTGCTCTCAAGCATTTCAGAAAACCGTCTAACAGCTTTTACACTCAACTGAACTGAGTTAAAACCAGCCCCTGGAAGACCTGAATAATACCCCAGTTTACAGTAAACCACGCGAAACTCTCAGTTTTTATACGTTAGCCGAAATGTTCTAAGTCGTTTGCACCTCGACGCAGGCTGCACCTTTAGAACGGCCATACAGTCAATTCAAATCACCTCCACTTTTCTGTGACCTTTGAAGCCTCGGAACAAACTACTCGTTTAAATGTTTTTATCTTTTTTATAGACTTATTTAGCATCATTTCCAGAGGATCTTAACCACTCATTTTTATACCTTCCGGTTTACATATTTGCGAGTTTGGCAGAAAGATCCCTCACGCCTGCTGAGCTGTGGATAAATGTGGGGGAGGTAAAGGTATACATTGCATGCATTTTATCAAATCTAGCCGCAAAACAAGTTTGGCTTGACGAATTACTGTTAATTCTTATTAAACCTTAAGAATTCTAATCCAGGCCAACCGTGGCTGATTGAGCGAAAATTTGTGGATTAAGTGGAAGCGGGCAGCCATTTAGAGTTTGTCACTCAACCGTATCCATTGCTAGGCAAATGAATTTGCAAAAGTAAAAAATTGTCAGCACTTGTGTAGAGCCACCTAATCGGTATTAGAGCGACTTACATGTACAAAGCTCGGCCTGTCAAACGACTTCAAATTCCACTTCGGCGTATTGTCGTTGACGTCACCAATGCAGATATAGAGTTGCAAAGGGTCCTCCCTTATGTTCTTAATTTTAAGAGAGAAACAACAGTGAGAGGTAATTTTTAAAGAAGAGGGGTTGTTATGCTGCAAAACTTGTGCCAGTGAATTCGCCTTTTTTGAAATGCAGCCTGCAGCTTCAAGCCCTGGATCGTCAAAGTCGAGACGTCTGGTTGTCTTTATCAATCCGGTGTACGCGTTGATGGTGAAATAGTCGACATTCTCGGACATATTGAATAGGGGTTCGGGATAATAAAAGTCCGGTGAAGGATCAATCGGTTCCTCGATTGCCACAGAATATACTCCACGCTTGGCGTAGGCTTTTGCAAGGTAGATGGCACGGGAGGCGCTCAGAACCACCTTGCCTATAGGCACCTCCTCCTCTCGCAGAAAGAGGTACACTTGAGAAATGTTGTTCGAGACAATTGTTGGAATTACAAGGAATACATGATGGAGAAGAAGAGAAAGCGCAAAGGATAGATGGAATCGGTGAAATCCAACCCTGGTCAACATTACACTCAGGTGAGTGCGTAGCCTGGCTCCTAAGGCACCACGACCTTTGACCGGTGCTGGGATAAGTCCTTAGTAAAAGCGTCTATGAAAGTAGATAAATTCCGTATTTTGACAATGGCCTTTTCTTCACCCTTTGCTAATTGAGGCTAATGTTGATCCAGATGTAGTGCGTCTAAGGTTGATGTAATCCATACACAGGTATTTTTGTGACAAAAACCGTAGTCAAAATGCCATTTGATTGGGGAAACAAATTTAAAAAGCACTTTAGAGTAAATTATGCCTTGCTAGACAGTAAAAAGGTATGCAACGCGTTAAACATTAAGGTAGCGAATTAACATATCTCAAGCACATATTTCATGATGTTGGCACTCGGGATAGAAGCTGTCTTCCCACATGAGATACCTTACCACATCACTGCTACATGTAAAATTCACCAACAAAGGCGTTTATTTTAGAGTGCAAGCGCACCTCTGCTATGTGGAGGTGCTTCTACGAGGACTTACCAAATGAGACAATTTTCAATGGGGGGAGTGGTGGAGGTAGCGTACAAGTGTTGCGAACACTGTACAATCGGCGTCGCGGTGGGCCGTTGCTTCTGCTTCACCTCCTCCTCCTCTTCCTCCTCCTCCGTCTCCTCCTCCAGCACCACCACCTTTTTGCCTTCAATGTGCGTCCGTGCGCGTGTGTGTGTGTGTGTATGCACGTGTGTGGTTGTGTGTTTATGAACTTGCCCCGCGCCTCAATTCGTCTTGCTACTATGCCCTCCTCCACACCAGAAGCGGGAGCGTTGGCCAGCTAGCTCGCGGACGAGCGAGCGAGCAAGCAAGCCTGTGTGCACACGTGCGTGCGCGTGCGGCCGTGGCAACTCGGTAGCCCATCCTGCATGTACTTCCGCACTTACGCACGCACGCACACACGCATGCATAAGCATTTGTCCGCGAATTTGCAGGTGGCACCAGGATGCCTATGGACGAACTGGAACAGCATAACAGTTTCTGGTGCAGTGATATCGCCTAGATGGATTTGTCTCCATGTTGCAGTCTCCACACGGACTTATTAATCCAATTCCAGTTAGTGCTACTTCAATTAGGGAATGCAAATCATAGTTTTGTCAAATAAATTTTGGATGCTTGAGCAAATTAGTGAGAAAGTTATTCCTACAGTCTTAGGAATCGCTATTTTCATTAGTCTTGCGCTCCAATGTATCGCAGTAACCCAAGTCACCAGGCCGAATCGCTACTTCCCAAAGAATTTTTTAGTAGTAAATGCGCTAATAATTAAAATCCAAAAAAGTTCGCGATACTTTTCAAGTACAAACTTGTATTAAGGAGGTAGATAATTCACTACCTGACCATCTAGTTTAGACACGAGGTTGAAATCGCTGGGAGGATTTGGAGTGGTGATATTTACGAAATCGCTCTCTCTTTCAAGTTGGATCCTGCCTCATGAGCGCACAAAGTGGATCCTGGCAAAGTAGTGGGCTATTTTGGAGTAAATAAGTACACATTGGCGCCCGGCTAGTTATTAAAGAACAACTCTATCTCGTATCAGCAATTTTGACGCCAAAGCACTTTATAGCAGCAGAATTTCGGCTCTGTATTAGGGCATCGGCAATTGCCTCGATTCGGTGGCTGATCTGGCTGCAAGGCCTCAGCGAACACTTGCCACAATTCCATTCAATTTCAAAAACTGTCTTCGGAGAAGATACTACTAATGTGTGCAAAGGTAGTATCTTCTTCTTAACCATTTTCACTGTTTCCACACTGACTTATAAATTTGCAATCACTCCAATCGCAAATCGCATTCATGATTATTGCAGTGAGCAACTGGCTTGTCGAACCTAGCAATGTCAAGACCGATTGCTTCAGGTGGTGGCTCACAGCTGCTGCTGCTGCTGCTGCTGCTGCTGCTCTGAGGCAAAATTTTTGCCTAATGCAGAACGAAATCCCCGCAGTTTCAGGCATAACACTTCAAATTATGGCCGAATGGTGGGTATTTTTAATGGCGCTTTATTATTTATGCACAATTTATGGGTTTTTTCCCCTTTTATACTTAATTATATTGCCCTTTAATGGTTTGAAGAGCGCGGATGAAGAGGTGGTGTGAAGCATCAAACCTGTAACCTCACAAGAGTAGCATGATCAAATAGAATGACATTCGGGGCTAACCTATCAGCTTTCGAGATCATGGGCTTAAGCTGCCCTTTTGGTGAGGGAAAACCTTTAACTGATTGATGTTGGGTAGAATGGCTCTCCAGTAGACTTGTCATCGTTAAATGTAGCGCTCTTGACACGCCCACTTTTGTGAAAATCCATAAATGAACAAATTACTTTTGTTCCTCGAGTGTCATGGCCCACCGCTGGAACACTCCCTTAGTTCCGTTAGTGGGCATGGGACCAGCAAAGGGCTCTATCCAATCCCACCTCCATCCATTGCGGGTCGACAATGTTACGGGTCAGACGAGAAGAAGGACAGTGGTAGATAACTGGGAGACTCGAATCGCCTCTAAGGGTGTAGCCTCTCAGTCCACCAAAAAACCTCTTTCCACAGGAAAACGGATTTACTGCAATGTCATTAAAAGAGGTGCTTGTGCATATGCAGCTCGGTTTGGTAGTTTAAAAGCAATTTATGGATGACGTCTCACCTGCAAGTTGAAAGGAATCTCATGTAGCTATGGGTGGGTCAGTGGGTGTAATGCGTTCGGGGGGATGGGGCGCATAAATCGGCTTCTTGGTGACGCCTTTTGCACAGGAGGTTATGTACACCCAGGAAATGTGGTTGTAATGCTAACTTCCTGGGCCGTCTCTGCACCCAAACATGCAGTAGGATGTGAAACTTAGCATGAGACCTGGCAAAAATGCGGCAATGCCGCACTTCAAAACAAACTTCATGTAAACAAACAGAGGGATACAAAAAACAAGGGCCTAGCTATTGGGACATAATCACGGTGTCTCTCATTTGTCAGCCTCGCTGGAGGTATCAGTAAAGCCTTCCATCAAATCGACTGTCACGAAGCAGCTCGTAATCGTCCCAGCGTCACTTATGTGTGGCGCGCTTCCTTCATCAGTTTGTAGTCGATGGCCGAAGAGAACAGTGAGGTGAGTTGGATGGATGAAAATAATTGCTTTTTTTTTATCTTATAATTAGCAAAACTTTAAGTCAAATACGACTTTAGTTTTACGCACTCACCACTTTTTGCTTACTACTGATCTAAATAGTAGGCGCGGCTATAAGCTCTCAACTTTCTCTTAGTTACCAAAGCTCAATTAAAAGCAATGTGATTGTACAATTCCGCTGCTCTTGGTGTTTTACAACGGTTCAAAGGTCTTAATATGCGGTTTCTCAACAAAGGAGGGTGGAACTTAGCTGACGAGATGGCATCCAGTGGGAGCAAACGGCGACCAACCGAACAGTGCAAAACTTGGCTCTGCGCAACAGGCGCCTGTTTTTTCAATGCAAATGTTCAACGGCTTTGTCTTCGTCATTTCTCTTCAACTTCCCCGCATTTGCTAGTTCAATCCGAATCTTCTGAGGCAAAATTTTGCGGCCTAAGAGATTGGGCGTAGCTTTAAAGAGTGACTTAGGAGTGTCACTGTCCAATTTACTGAATCAAACACCTGTATAAACCATCGCCGTTCAAAATATGGCCACTCCAGGATCTTCTAGCAATTGGAGAGCTTGTTTGTCCGGTAAAAAGGGATGCATGGATTATGATAGCAAAGTTGATCTGTGCCACTGTAACAAGAAAACTAGGTTCTGCCCGTGTCAAGTATGCAACTCTTCAATTACGCACTTTACGAGTGATTGCCAAGAGCTTACCAAAACAACCACCCAAATTGACGTACCAAATGACCGTAGAGCAGGATGTACCGACGCCAAGAGTGTGATGAGCAGGTGGCTGCCAAGCCACTGTCCACTGCAATACCAACAATTTGTGCTTTTCGCTTCCTTACTGTGTCATTATCAAAGTGATAAACAGCGATCATTTCCGCTCCATGCGACAGTACCGATGTGAAAGGTGTAATTTAAGCCATGTCCGTGCAGAGGAAGGGAAAAGTTAGTTCGTTGGATTGTATTGGTTAAACATAATTGTAAGTAGAGAGCCTGGATTACTCATGTTTGCCCTCTGCCTGGTCTCCAGGGCGCATGAGCCGTCTCAATGCAGTTTGACCTCGCCTAAACATGCGATTTACTTGGAGCCCTTGTTATACGCAATAAGCCAGACCGCCATATAGCTCCAAGCGCGGGATTTAAGAAGTTATTTCAGGCTTTTTAATTGCTTGTTTTGGTTAATAAAACAGGCAATAAGCCAGGTAGTCATGTGGGCATTGAGCGGCGGGCAAGGCAACGCTAGCCACCTAATTAAGGGAAACCAACCCACATTGAAGTCCCCACGTTTGTTCTCACTTTCTTATATCATTATTTTACAGGACAATTAAGGTAATTATTGTAATACGACTGATTTTGTAAGTGTTTTGCAGAGACCAAGCATCAGAAAGAGCGGGCATGTGAAGCCCGCATTAGGACCTTAAGGAAGACTGGGTAGGGGGTGTTTGTGCGGATTTTACATGGGAAGAGTGTATAACCAACTTTCGAGCTGAAAGCGTATCATGAAATGAAATGAACTTCGCAATGCATGTCTAAATTATCCAATTACAGCGAAAGTTGCATCATTCAGTTGACCTTCTACTTTATACGGCATAAACAAGGTCGTCTCCAGTAGTTCTTACCTTCAATTTATGAATTTTAACAACTCAAGATGTGGTCCTGCTTAGTCGCATCAACTAATTCATACAGAGAAAGTGTCGTACATTCATGCCTGGATTTATTTGCTACTCTGTCTCTCAGAGTGGGAAACAAGTAAAACAAAAACCTATCACACTTGTCATCGAGCACGAATATGCGGTCTTTTTGCCGACAGCATGTCCATCACCAGCTCTCACTCAAAAAGCACCAAACAGAATGTCAATCTCGTCAAATTGAAGTAGAAAAAATCCTAGTCAAAACTTGTGCTAAGAGACTACTGTACTTTTAAGCCTTTAGAATTCAGCACATGTGTAGATGCCATTCATTCTGGATCTAATTTAAGATGTGCTAAAGTGCTGTCCATTATTTACTCTCCCACAAACACAACGCCTCTTAGGTGCGCATATAATTGGCGCTTGCAGTAGTGGCTGCAATTGTTCTTCCATGCTTGGGCACCGGGAGGGTCAATTTATCAGACACACACGGACGCACGCACGCGAAGGAATTGGCGGTGGTTAAGCCCTAGCGTTACAGAATTTATATGCGTGTTTTAACCAGCATCTAATTTGTACATTCATTGACCGCCTCTTATGTGCGCAGCATGGCGGTTAGGCGGTAGTACGCCTTCGGGGCACTGGGTAAAAATTACCTCAACCTTATTTGCCACTAACAAAAGTAGGGGAAATAAACCGAATACATTTGCCATTTCCAAGCTCACTAGGCTCTGAAATGCAAGTAAAATGGGGGTATCGCACGTCTGCATCGAGAGCAAAGTTAGTCTTGTGGTCAGAGTCCAAATTAGCGCCGACATCAACTCCTGGAGACTTTGGGATGCATGCAACAAATAAGAAAGCCAATCGAATGAGAAAACTGTGACCTTAAAGGAGCGCGGAAAGCTGTCTAAGTTTGCTACAAAGCCCCCCTCACATCCAGGCTACTTGGGTAGAATCCAGATAGGAGCGTTAAACGAAATGGAAGGACTGTTGTAGGACTATTTTTTAGGCCAATGTTTCTACGACTAACGGTGGACACACATGATGGCCAAAACACTTCATTTTCCCCACATCCCCACTTCCAGTGGATCCGTCATGCGTGATCAGTGACGTTGCGATCGAATGTGCACACAGGTTCGTTGCCTTTCAGCATCGATGGTAAGGTTGACCAAGGGGACCTTGTTGCGTACACAGAAAAGGGTGGAGAGAGTTTACGTAGTGCTATAACGCGCAAATCAACAGTGGGGCAATTGGAGGCGCTGTAATTGTGCCTCCAGCCACGTCAGTGCCCCTCCCCTAGTTCGTCCGAGTATTATGCCGTCTTCGGCAAAAGCGAAGTCCCGGACGAACCCAATTTTCAAAACGACACCTCACTTGTTAGGCTTCGATCCAAATCTGTTACAGAGCATTTAGCCGTCCAAGATGGCGATGGAGTGTGTCAGGATGTCATCAATGAATATCTAAAACGACGAGCAGGGTTTTTCGCAGCATCATTAGTTTTTCAGAAGGCAGCGCATTTACTGTTGCCCCTCCACTGGTTAGTTATTGGGTGGAACGACACCGCCGTGTTCGAGTTTGAAGACCTTTTCCTCGGTGACCGAAAAGATGGGATCCGCGGTGTGTGGATCATTCCCCATGTATGTCGCCTTAACGAAGGAGCCCATCTCCAAATGAGGCCTTCCATCCGACTGCAAGCACAGGGAAAAAAATAATGAAAGGAGTAATTATTCCCGATTTCTGAATGAAATAAGGCATTGCCATTCGCCTCGCTTCTTCACTTGAGTTGCGTGCTCCACAGACGCGACAATGTCAGCTGCCATGGTGAAAAGGTGACAATCGAGACTTGGGTTTTTTTATGGAATACCTAAGAATACAACGCCTCTTTCGCCTCCACTTTTAAGTCAAAATTGTGTCCGTCCGCCTGACAAAAGTAAGCAGTGCGGATAAGGCAAGCGACAATGGTGAAGAGTGAAGCCACTGCACATAGGAAAGGAGACTTTTGTGACACATCACTGCAAAGTTTCTACAATCAAGTAATTGCATTGAAAAATCGGTAAAATCGAGGCGGAATGGTTAAAAGGAGGTGAAGCAGGCATTCCAATCAAAATCTGCCTTCCTCAGTCCTGGCAAGGTTGAAGCAAGCCGTGCAAACTGTTCGCGAAGGCGCAAATGAGAGGTCCAAGCGCCGGTCGGAGAAGAAGTGCTTGATAGAACTATAACCATAACCACAGCCACAACTAGCACACCACACCACAATCTAGAGGTAAGTGGAGGCAAGAAATAAAACCCGTGCAATCATGGAGATGGTGATTGTTGGCGATGGTGGTCATACCATTGGTGCACAGGCCTCCCTCCTGGCCAGCATTCTTTCTCCCCGACGCTACAGAAGGGAGAAGAGAAGGGGGAAGGTGGAAAGGGGGAGAGACAACGCCTTCATGTGTAACCTTTTTATAGGAGCTCTTTCACTGCCGATGAAATTGTACGCATCGGAGATTTGGCCTCGGGGGCTAGCGTTGTGCAAATCAGAGCGCCTTCTTTCCCAAACTCCGGTAAATGATTTGGCGAAGCAGAACAATCAAACTTGGCATTTTGGGTGAGTCAAACCATGCGTGTATGTGTGTGTGTGTGTGGGTGGATGCATGATGGATCACCTGCCGATACTACTTTGGGACAAAATAGACTACAAAATGTGCCAAGTCTACAGATTTTGATGCATCATTAGCAAAGGAAATCCCGCCTTGATTAAATACTTAATGCAGCTAAAAGGGGTATCACTCCCTAAACCTCCATAATTTCTTTGAAGGCCACTCGGGGTCAAGTACTCTTCACCCATCAAATTTCGCGCTATAATTGATTTTGTAAAGGTGTCACTCAAACAATGATCAATGAAACAAATAACTACAAATAACCAGCTGCGTGTTAATGGCTGCTATGGCGGTCTAGAAACAACCACACAAATTCCCCATTTAGGTACAAACGGCTTTTAGGCTGGGGTTTTACCTGCGTAAAAAGGCTTGGCGATGCTGATAACAGGTCACTGATTAGAGATATGGTAATTACTAGACACACATCCGGTGAATGCAAATCGAATGCATGATTACAAAGTTGTATCTTTAGGTCCTAGGAAAATGAAATATCACGGAGTTAGATTGCAAAAGCAGAAGCGAGAGATTTTAGGCGGTGTAGTAAGCGCAAAGCTGCAACTTACTCCTCTCGTCGTTTTTATTCGACTAGCGTCGACGAAAGCAGTCGTATCATTTTCCAACAGTCGAATCCAAATGCCATTGTCCCTTGGTAAATAATAATGAAGACACGCGTTAAAATCGAGCCAAAAATCTGCACTTTTCCTTTACGAATGGTAAGCTTACTTTATATCGAGCACTTCGCTGGCATACGTCCCCCCAAAGCGAATACCTTCGCCCTGAAATTGAAAAATACGTGCTACTTAAGTACTTGTAAGTAGAGTGTTGTGTATTTGCAGATCAATAGATGGATTTACCTTCTTCCGTTGCTTATACATGGGATACTTCTCGACCACGAATTCGATGCCAGCGACAATGAAAGCGATAATTATGCCAACCAATGCAATGATAAATAGTCCACCCAACTCCCTGAGGGAGAATGGGTTGTGCTGCATGTTTATCTTCTCCGAGGAGAGTGGACAGTCGCCCATGCCTAGGGTTCTGAGGGGAGATAGCAAAATTTCCGAATAGATAATATTATTAAAGGTTTAGGTCAATAACGTTCACGAGACACCGAAAAATGGCGACAAGGTTTAAGAGAACATAAGGCTGTTTAGTTACATCCCAACCTTACTCTAGCTCTGCAAAAATGAGCATGGCAAGCGGAGGCGTGTACAAGTATGAACTCACCTTGCTTCAATAAAGTTAAAGGTCCGTTCCGTGCTGACGTCGTCAATTCGATTAGTCATTTGAGTTGCAAAGTTGTCATTCCCCGAGAGAAAGTACCCCAGAGCATATAGGTATTCCACAGGACCCGACTGAAAAACAAATAAGATCCCACCTATTACGTCTGATGTCAACACTGGTATTGATGATTTTTCACGTGTCAGCAATGCAAATCGGACCAGGGAACTCAATTAGTGTTAAATGAGGCACTTCAAGGTATACTCACCTGAGGCGGAGACATACGGTTCAACTAGTGCAAATATTGCGATAGATTGAGGGATGTCTCCAACTATCAACTGCCATCAAGCAGATAATGAAGAAGTAAATTTAGGTAAAGTATTCCATCATGACTGCGTTCCTTCTGTTAAATTTGTATCTCATGACGAAAAGGAGAAACATGAAAATGGGACCTAGCCATAAATGCTTTGAGGAGACTAATAATACTACACAAACCAAATCAATGATGTCAACACATTACGCACTTGATAGTGCATGAACTAAAACTAAATTCTCTAAAGAATTACAAGCAATTTATTCGCCCGTTGTGAGCAAAGAGTAAAACAATGAGATCACGTTTCATGCGTTAAAAGAGGTAGGAGGACACCGTGATTACCCTTGACTTCTCTAAACTTTACTTACTACAAGTAAAGCACCAAATAGACTGCAAGAGGAAGTTCACTTGATTGTTCTATTACTCGCAAAACCCTCTCAAAATAGAAAGCCTACTTAATTGCTAGTTAAGTAGACACGCCTAACGCATATGAACAGACAGGTTGTGAGTGCTTAGCTGAGCGTTTTGTAAATTGTGGACGTCTAAAGCAAAAGCATTTCCCTAGAAGCAAAAGCAAGTTCCAATGTCCGATTTGGCCACATATAAGGAAGGGTTTCGTACCACACCCATCAAAAAGTGCTTACCTTTCCACCTAAAGAAGTGACCTGTAGAGGCAAACAATCCCGTTAGCATAAAACTCGTGAAATGTGACTAAAATGTAGCCATAGTGCACTTAGATGCACTAGAGAAAAAACCTTGCTTTTGGATGAAAATGCATGACAAGACCATCCTCCATAGACGATTTCCCGGCCGCGAAAAGTCCAAAGATCAAAAAGTTCTAGTGTACAAAAGGGCCTGACAAAAACTGCAATCGCAGGTCACTGCTTTGATGAGGCCTTGTGCAATTTAGAAATACTCCACTTTATTCTACACAGTCTCAGCTCCGTAATCTAGTCGTCAGAGGGTTTCGGTGATCTTTTAACCTGCCTGGTTTGAACCCCTCCAAATTGTCCCATTTTGACCACCTTTTGTGAAGGCATTTATTGGCATGCATTTAACACCGAAAACATGCTAATGTAGGCTGATGCTTATAACCATTGACACAAGTAACCTCCCTCGTTGTAGAAGCCGATGTTTTGTCTTCGAATAAGGTTGAGGCCGACCACAACTGGGGGAGTTAAAAGTATCAAACTTTTAAAAAAGCCAAGCTTTATAGGAGTCGGCTGTGCACTACAGGTGAAAGAAAGGCAGGAACGTGCACTGGAGTGTTGAGGTGAAGCTAAGCCCGTGCCTTGGCAAATTCACATCACCTCGGCTGAAGGTTGATGAGGTCCACTTTCGATTACGGAATAGAAATGCTTTAAAAGTGAGCTAAAATACCTTCATCAGTCCGCACTCCTCGCTGAGGATTTGTTTCGCCTCGAGACGACTAGAGATGAGGATGAGGTGGTCGTTGTCCTTGATGCGAGTGGCCACCTCGCTGACACTCTCCACGTACATCTCCTGCGGCCAGTCGCGCTCGGCTTTGCCAAGCAAATCCTTTAGTGTGGTGTCTTGTGAGTGCTTAAATTTGAGGTTGGAGTTAGTCAAAACATGGGTTAAAGGTGCTTGGTCCTTTTACAAAGTCGTCAGTCAGCCGGACAGTGCTGAGAAGTGAGCATCAATGGAGCTGGAAGTACATTACATAAGTGCGCCTTCGATGCGCCGAGATTGCATCTTGGTCAGACGGTCTGCTTATGGACCGCCCCCCAGAGAAGCCTTCGAACGCTACATTGATGATAGTGGAAAGCGAACTCAATTCTAAAGGACCACTACCTGAATGCCAAGCCCCTACGTGACTGGAGAGGATTAGGTGACGACTTTTTAACTAAAGGACTGGAAACGATGTCCGACCTCGGTAACTGCACTGGAGTGCCGTGTTCTGCCGTGGGACCGTAATGCCAACTGAGAGAACACGCGATACCTTCTTCACCTATCCAATAACCGGGCGGATCTCAGATAGGTATGGCTGGATAGTACTGGAGTGAAAGTAAGGTGAGAAAGTGTAATAAAAACAAAAAACTTCCCTCCTTTCTCTTTTTAGGCCAGTAGGCTTGCGACTAACGGTAGACACGCGCGATGGTCGATACAGTTTCCTTCCTCAAATTCAGCCCAACGTCATCTCAGTATTCTTCTTACAGCACACCATTATGTTCTCGCCAAAAAGGGAGGAGGCCTAGGCAAACCTTGATTACTTGGTTAAGCTCTCGGTTTTGTTAATAGGATCAGTGTCGCCGGCAGCCCCTCTTCATTGAAAATTGCATATTCTACATACCTCTGCCCTTTCGCCTTCAGGAGAGACCCGGAGCGCTACACGAGTTCGGCTGTTCATCCCAGAGAAACATCATCCCCGCTTCTGCTTTGTCAGTTTGGTGTTAATGTTGATCACAGTCTTCACACCTTACCCCTAAGTACTTTGAAAAGACAAGGAGGAAGGAGTCGATGGAAAAATGTGTTTATAAGCAGAGGCAACAACTCAGTAACCGATCAACAGAACTAACTCAACTGCAGTGCGCGCAACACTGTGATTGGTTCCTCGAGGTCAGGCTCGGATCTACCTCGCAATAATGAGACGCTGGCTCTCTCTCTCTCTCTGAAGGCGGATTTGTGTGTGTGTGTGCGAATGCTGATGACGCACAACGCCTGATTGACATGACCATCACATGCTATTCGTGGCTTACCCTTGGCGAAGCTGACGATTAGCTCGGGAAACGGACTGGCAAGAAGAGAGAACCGCTTAGTTTAGTTTAGCTCTAACACCAATATGTTTGATTAACCTGATAGACAATTGCGCCTGTGTTCCGTCAATATTGTCGGCCAAACGTGTTCTTTGGACTACAAAGCAATCAACATTCTGACAGAACTCGAGTAAAATTAGCCAAAGAGTTAATGCTTCAACTAGTCGCTCATAAGTAGAGATTTCAGATGTTATTACCTTGTAAGTGTGAGAGTTCTTTGTCAACTATCAAAAGACGCATAATACGCAAGGCAATCGACACCCCAACACATGAAGAGCAGATTCACGGGGTATGAGATGGACCAGTAGCGTCATTTGCATAAAAAAACTATCAAAAGACCGGTAGAACAACCGGACGAAGTTCTGACCTGCATCATCCAAATAACAGAGCTGTTGCGGAGGAAAAGCCAACGATAGTTAGCCGTATTTTTAAGGAGGCCGTGGAGAGAGTTGAAAGGCACCATGGTGTCACGCTCCACAAAACGCTGCTCCGCCAGAGACGCCGCGTACGTCGCCACAATGAAGATAGAGGCCATCCAGTAGGACTGATACAGCACTCGTAGTGACGTCAGCTTTGGCTTCACTAGCATCTTCACGCAAAAAAGGCGACTGATGAAGCCTTTGTGACGTGTGTGATGGCCTCTTCGCAGGGGAAAGTGGTGAAAGCGACCTACGGCCTCAATAACTTCGATGCGGTAGAAAACGGCTGTTGCTTAGTTATGGTCCATGAGTGTTCCGGAACGCATTGCATTCCGGGTGCCCGAGTTGGACAAGTATTGTGTAAATCCCACCCATACACACCTTCCCCGAGGCGTTTCAATATCGCTTAGACTTCACTTAAACTACCTTAAGCATGCCTCAGCATTGTTCCTTAAGAACAAGTTGTACAGGAGACTTCATGCCGGCTTAACATACCGATGGCGTACTTGACAGACGAGGCTTCCGAAAGTACCACTCATCTGTACGCTCCTAGTGTCATCTCAACTCACCTTGGCCAGTAGAACAGCAGAGAAGTTCTGGAAGATGACAGTGAGAAAGCGTTTGAAGAGGGGGATATCCTCATCCTCCGGTACAACGCCCATACTCCGAGTTTGATGATAGTAGACAACTTTGATGGCAAAGAAGATGATGGCAACGAAGATGAGAGAAGCAAAAACGCACAGCCAGATGAAGCCACTGAGAGAGTCAAAAATACGGAATAAGACAAGCTGGCTTGTTTTTCGACTCTTCACCATAACAATACCATCGTAGAGAACCGCTCCCGTGTGTCTGGCTTTTGTGCCTGTGTCCAATGGCAAGGGGAACGCTGACATCGTCAGTGTGACCTTTAAAGGGGGAAAGCGAGAGATTAGAGAAGGCGAGGAGGGAAAAGGGGAGAAGGCTAATCGAACTGTAGAGACGCTTACATCCGACCGACTCAAGTAGTCTTCCACAGCCCTCTGAACGATTACGTCCTTGCTATAGGCCACTGGAACGATCTCATATTCGTAGGGTGCTTTGGTAGTAAAGATTTCTTTAATCATCTGCATGGCCATTGAGAATTGGCTGTTTTCAAGTGAGGGCAGGAAAGTTGTGTCCTAACAGAGATGAAGTTAGCAAATTAGTAGGGTACAAGCACCAAAAGAAAGTTGCCAGATACAAACTGGGCTTGCCTGGAAAGCTAGTAGCTTTACAACAGGTCGGTGGTAGATATTGGGGAGGAGTGTTAACTGGCCTGTGCGATGATCATAGAATCCACTGGAAGGCTATGCAAGGTAACAATTATATGCTTGAGCATACCAAACTGGCAATGCCAGGTCCTATCCCGTAAATGTTGACGTCGATGATGCACAGGAAACCGTCCTTCGTGAAGCAAATTGTGAAGTTTGATCGGTTACAGATGGGCACCTGGATGACAGTCTAGAGGAAAGCACTTAATTGTGTACGAGAAGGTTTCTGGCCACACGATTTTTGCACAATATGCTTGAAACGTGGTACGTAATTACCGTTTGTATAAGTCGAAGGAAGTTGGGAGAGTTAAATGGAACCGATTGCCCATTCAGTTGAATGACACTGTCGTCCACATAATTTTGCGACAACTGCTCCAGAGCCTTCAAAGAGACCTCAACAGGAGCTGATTTGGAACCACAGAGAACTGGCGAGACAACTGCAAGACTAGCACCTGCGTCAGCAAAGCTTTTGAACGCCTCCTGGATATTATTATCATCCTGGGTTAGACAAAAAAGAGCAGACATTGCCCGACATCAATGGCATCTAGTAGCGCGCCCGCAACCATAGACGCGATACCAAATAAAAATACACTCAAAGGGGAGCTGATTTTGAATAAAGCAACATTTAACATTCTTGAGCGCAAAGGAATTAATTGTCAGCGTTACCAGACAACTCTCGTGAAGTGGCAGACCAAAAACACACTTAAGTTGCCGCATAGCTTATAATTTAGTTTACTGATGTTTCCAGCTTCTGATAATGTCATTTTTTTATTATTGCAATTCAAGTGACACTCGTAGCAAAAATTCGACTTGTCGGCATATATAATTGACGTGGGAATCCTTGGTACTTAATGAATTTATAGTGTAGTTTTAACTCACCGCTTTGCGTTTAGTGTAAACGTATATTTTGGACCCAAAGTAAAGACCGGTTTCTAGGAGCTAAATAAAGATTAAATGCAGTCATACAGAGATTAATTATGGGTTTGAGAGTAAATAAGCTTACCTTAGTAAGCACCTGTTGGCTAAATATAGATTCGACGTTACCATCACAAAGAGCATAATGTACGATCTTTCCATTTACATAGGACTTGAGCTGAGACAACTCTTCACTCAGTCTTGATGAGTTAACACTTGTCAAGATACTCCATTTAAAACTTGGCGATGTTAGTTCACGGAGCTCTCGGCATTCTGTGCAACAGCAGGTCATCAAATTATAAGACCAGGAATTGATGGGGGTGAAAGGAGACAATCAACTCACCTGGGCTTGCATCAGATATGAAAACACTTTCCTCAGTTTCTAAACCTTGCTTTGCAAGTTCTTTCACAATTGGAGCCAGATCCGACAAATAGGGAGCAATTCGGAGCCAACTAGATGTATTAGTGCGACGTGGGGGAAGATTTCCAGTGATGAAGTAGGCAACACTTTCCTCAGTAGTATTAAGCCCAAAATAATAACTGAAGTCCCCAACAGCAGCTCGGTAAATACCAGCTATAAATACGCAAGACATATTATAATATTAGTGTACGTATTAAGATATTCAAAATGAAATAGTCTTATAAACAATATGCGTAAAGTCGCAAAACAACCCAAAACGCATCTGCGCAGACTATTACTTGTTCATACTGATACATTTTCAATTTTAAATGGTGCTAGATAAAAATGAAAACAAATTTATTGATGTAAAAAGGGAGGAGAAAGCGGAAAAAAATATGCGGACAGTAAACCAGAAATACCTGTCGAGTTCGATGGCCATTTAAATTCATTGGGATTTATCAGAACACTTTGAAGGTAGACGGAGTTAAATTGATTAGGCTGAACTCCAAGATCAGTAGAGTACGCTGAGAATTATTTAAGTAAAGTTGAAATCATGAAGTAGACAAACTTCTGCACGTATCAACCAAACATTTAGCACACATTACAGATACAAACGCCAGTTAGCAAAAAATTAAACTACCAACTGGTACGATGCCGCCGGAAGCCTTGCAATACGAACATGGTACGAATATGAAGAACAAATGTAAGAAGAACCAGCTCATAGTTCCTAAACTTGCCAAATGACCTTGTCAGTTGATCGATTTAATTAAACCAGATCTGTCCTCTCAACGAATTTCGTATTTTAAAACACATTTAGAGTCTAAACTGACAAAAAGTTGATAGTCGTAAAGCATGTATGACATTCAAATTTTATCGATTCACAGCCGTCCTAAATATTGCTTAAATTTGGTCCTGAGCGCAAACCAAACTCAGAAGTTATTTACGACACTAACCAATTCCACATCAGTAACAAAAATTTATTTTGCTCTCAAAATTTACCCATTACAATGAAAAATAAGTCAAAATGAAAATTACTTAATAAGGCAGGCAGTTCGCCGCATTTGCGATCCTTATTTATCAATGTCCGAATATCGACTCCTGCTTTTATACTCATATCTTTTGCTTTTTAAATACGTTTGCTGTGGTAAATTTTATTGTTGATACTTACTAAGGGCATGGCGCGGTTGGCCTCGTCCCACATTTGGAAACATCGATGGTGCTGCTCATTGTTGAGACTATCAGTACTTTTCTCGGTGTTCCGCTTGATCAGGTTTTGTCATCTTGTTTCACGTTACTCTTCAAGGTGGCATTCTTTGTGGCTCAGGTCTTGGCCTTTCTATTTGGCTTTCTGCTAAAAACTTACCTTCCTCCACTAAAGCACACAACTTCATGGCGACACCTCGCTGAAGTTGTTGTCGGCGTCGTTGTCATGTATTTATGCTACGAAGAGTATGTGTTTTGTCTCCCTTTCAATGTGGTTAGACGCGTCATTTTATTGTTTCTACAGGCCATACCAACATATCTTATGATGATGGTTCTTCCTCCCCATATCGGTCAATACGCTGTACTTCTGTTTACCATGACCTTCCTTTCATGGGTTCATATTCAGAGGCTAAGCTTTATAGATGCAAGACACGAATCAGTTGATATCACTGCGTAGGTCCTTCAGTATGACTGTCCACTTCTAAGACCTTTAATGATTCAAACCCAGAAGCTCTCATCTCTCGCCTTCAATTTGTTTGATGGTGATACCCTTGCTGCAGGAAAAGAGGTTCCAATAGCGTCACACAGGTTGCATTCAATAAAGTAATTCCGAACTCCACTTTATTGTTATATGGCTTAGAAAGCCACCAATGTTGTTGCCCTTCTTTGGGTACCTTCTCTGCTTCCAAAACTCGATGGTTGGACCATTTCTTTTTTACACTGAGTATCTCTGCTTCGTTGAAGGCCGTGAGGAAGACCTATTCAATGATCCGTTGGAACGGGAACTTGTAGTAAGTCTTCAGTGGTTTAGTTCACTTTGCCACCTTACCTCAGATATTTCCCTCTTACTCAGACTTCTATATCTCTGACTCTATTTTTGTATGCTTTTAGACAAAGAATAAAGAACAAATTCGTGATGCCAAGGTTCGCCCCTTATTCAGTATTTTGGCACCGAGCCTTAACCCAACCCTTCACTTGAATTTAATCAGTGAAATTAATTTCGAACGTGTAATGATCTTTTTGCACAGTAAGGCTTCTAGTTGTAGTAGTCACTTAGATAATGTGAGCCTTCAAAAGGCACATTTGACATTCCTGCAGTCTATGACTTGTATTCTGTGGACGTACTTGGAAGTGATGCTATGCATATATAATTCAAAATACAGGCTCATAGCGGTTTAAAACGCTTTGTGGCACATTCAAAATCATTATACGATGGCTTTTCGCTTTTTTGGACATCCAATCGGTTCATGCAAAGTGGTTTCCTCTCCCCAGGCAGCTCTTAGGACCCAAGCAATTGGATTTCTTTTTCACGTTCTTCTCACTCTTTACGCGTTGGGACGTTGTGATCCTGAGTTTCTCATTTGTGAGTCTCAATTTTGTTTATCCAATTTTTTATGCGAACATTGTAGCCAGAGGTCTGGTAGCATTTTTTGTGAATGGGGTGTGCGTAGTCTATTGAGTGTTTTAGTCCTTTACGCGCATTTATGCTCGTATACCTCAAACAGACGTTTGTTGAAAGTCATCTGATTGTGCATTGGTAGGATGAGCGATCCACCAACAAGTCGGGATAGATATCATCGCCTCATTGTTCTTTGCTATTTCAGTTTGTTATTTTGCATTTGTCACATCCACTGCACTAACTTGTTAAATTTACCCCTTCCAAACGGCTTTCAGTGAACACGTGAGTCCAATTCCGTGTCTTCTTTGTTTGTACCTTGCCTTTGTATTAATGCCTGTGCACTCATCCGTGCGCCATATCCTCATTCCAGCGTATTATTAGTAGTTTAGCCAATGAAGTTGGTTTACCATCCAAACTATTCGCGTGCTTGTTGCTTCAAGGCAGTAAATTATTTCAAACGCGATATAGTCCTGCTTAATGAGTCAGTCCCTCATTTGGGAATGCTTTTCCATTTTCCCTGTTCAGCTGAAGAATTCCAACGACTGGGTATCTTCCGAAAGTACTTTTGGCTCACTTTGTACAGCTTTTACCTCAGGCAGAAGTTCTACTGCGCCTGGTCAATGAGTAAGTGTACTTATTTTCTTGTTTTACACTGTTTATTCTGCCACCTCTTTCCTAACCGTGTCTTTTAGGTGCATTGGCGATGCTGATTTCCGGGTTCGGCTTTTCCGGATTCTCATCCGATGGCACCCTGGAGCCGGAGTATCGCAACGCCATTAATGTTCGCTTCTTCAACATTGAGGTAAGTTGCTTCCGGTCTACGCTGTTTTGACTCTTACATTAATCTCTGTCTCCCTACACTTGTACATTTATTTTCAAAATTTGGGAAAAATTGTGCCACTTTTACCGCCAAATGTTCGCACACTTACGGCGTCTCTTTTCCGCCTAATAGGCAATAGGGTGATTCTTGAGTATTATTTGGCGCATTTTAAGCCCTCTAAAGTCTCTGCTTATTACCCCTTAATTTATCATTGATTCTTTAGCTACTTGGGCGCTTCATGTATGTCTATAATACTATTCCCTTCTGCTGTTGCCCAGCTACACTTGTTGATGCCGGAGTGCCGATCATTGTAGCTGCTGTGAGATGCTGAACCCATTACTCCTGGGGAATAATTTGAAGCTTAATTGCTCAAGCGCTTGATTCGCGCAGTTTAGACCGATAAATCAGTGCGTGACTCTCTTGGATTACTCTAATTCAAACTTTCAAATGAAATTTGTTTGATTCTACAATTTGATGCTTTCCTTCACACACAACTTTAAACTCGCTCAAGGTTTCGGGAGGCTTATTTTATGAGGGATTGTGTGGCAGAAATACGATGCCTCCTTTAAACCACCAATCCCTCAGACCTTGGTGCACCACCGAGAAATGTTCACATTTAATTGAAATGCTCCAGTATTTCGGCTATTTCCATCCAGTGGCGTTGCTGAAGTTAAGCTTCGATCACAAACGACCCTCTGCTGCTCTATGAGGGGCAGAACTGGTGCTGAATTTGCGCGTCCTTATCCGTATCCAGGTTTCCTTCTCATCCTGTGGTTGTTTCCATCCATGATACGATTCTGGCGTGATAACCGAATTTATTCTTTCAGAGCATTTGCTCGGAGTTGACAAATTGACCACTCGGTTAGTCTTAATGCACTCGTCTGTGTGTAGAGTCAATAGGTTCTTTGGTGTCAAATAAGTGAACATTCCCATCCACTTCCAGCTATCACGCATAGCCGAAATTTCTTGCCGCCCAAATTGTCAACAGTTTTCCCATCAACCGTTACGGCAAGTCTTCTGCCCGGCAGGCACCTAATATTCCAATTGTTTCAGTTTTGCAGCGTTGATTTAAGTGTAACTTTCGAGTCGTTGTCTTTCAGTCAAAATGCTATCCGCGCACATTTTGCTTCTTGTAGCTGGGTACCAACACGAAGGTGATGCTGGACAACTGGAACATCGGTACAACTCGGTGGCTACGCGAGTGTGTCTACGATCGCGTGCCTAGACGCTTTGCCGTCGTCGCTGTTTTTTTCGTTTCCGCTTTCTGGCACGGTTTCTATCCTGTCTACTACTTCTGCTTCCTCTCTGCAGCTCTCCTCACCATGACTGGAAGGTGTGTTCTCACGTTTTTGGCACTACTCTAAACGCAAGGCCCTATCCAAGCATGGCAGCCACACCATTTAAACGTCCTGTTACGAAATTGCTGTCTGGTGGGACGTCTGGACGTGGGCCGGACACGAACACTCACGTACGTTGACGGCGTCTACCCTCCAGACAGCCGGTCAGAGCTCTCGAGACTGGCCTAACGCTGAGGATGTGACTAGACTAGCAGGATATGGCTGGTCCCTGGTCAAAAAAGATTGGATAAAAAATTGGTCCTACTTCACCTGCTTCACCTTCACTACATTAAACCTCAAAAGCTTGCTCATTTACTTCTCAGTATGGAATAGTCGGTCCCGAACCATTTATGACGAACTTAGCAACTTGAGACTGAAATTTTGCTCTACTCAGCAATTCAGTCATTTAGTGTACCCTGCTTTTTAAAGGGTAATAAATCGCATAGAATGAACATGTGGTTGGGAGGAGTTGCCATCCCCAGGGGGTAAATTTGGACGACTATGTCTGTAAGCTGTCATGTTGGAGTAATTACTTCTGTTTGGCTTGTTCTGACCATCGGGTCGTAAATAAGTGTGAGATGCATCACTCACTGCCTTCTTTTGTGATTCTCCGTTTTTTTCTTCCCGAAATGTATATTTGTGTTTAGAGGCACCATAATTAACCAAGGCTCACATGGCTATACTGCATCCTCTTCTGCAGACTCTGTCGAGCCCGATTGCGACCTTGCTTCATTGAGAGCTACTGGTATCACCGTCTTTACGACATCGTCACCAATCTAGCTGCACTATTCTCTCTCAACTACCTCGGAATCGGCTTCTTCCTTCTCGACACCTCACTGGCTCTCAAGCTGTGGGGGTAGGTGATGCTTTTGCTTCCTATGCTTCACCATTGGACACTATCCTTCGACGACGGGCTTCACGACCGTTGCTTTTTTCTTTGAAATTATCCTCTTTGCTCGAGTTCTCTCGCCTCTTAGATTGCGTGTTTGTGACTTAGAGACTTCCCGCTTAGCTACTTACTAAGTTTGCATTTTACATGGTAGTTACTGTTATTTCCACAGTGACTATGCCATGAGCTCCATTTTCTTTCTTCTTCTTTCATTGGAAAAGCATCGGAAGGGGTTTTTTTGGAGTAGTTGAGAAAGCAGGATGTTCACGTAGTAGTTGCGCCTCAAAATGGTCTTCTTTCATTTCTCTCTCCTTTGCTGTATCGACTGTGCAGTTTTACTTCACCCTGGGCCTGTTAGCGGCTCCACATGCAGTGAAAGTGGTGGTTTGATGTTGCTCTTTTCACACTATGCAAGAAATGTACGAAGTGAATTCACTGATTGTTTTGTCCACATCTCTCCCCTGTTAGCTTCGATTGCACTCCACGGATTTCCCACCTCTTCCGGCTCTAAAATATCTCTCAAATGTGGGTTGGCATCGGCCACGAAAGTCGTGGCTTCCGGCACTCCCTCACACTGGTCAATGGAAAGTAAGGCATTCTGTGACGTGGCTCTGGAGGCCATCTTCCATGCTACAAGGCTCTTTCAGTTGAGACTCTCAATACTGCCCCACCTCCATCTTGCTCTTCTTGTCTTCCTCTATTCGTCGCACTACAATAGCACTTATTTCTACAGCAGTGACGAGCACCTTTGTGCTACAAATGGTTTCCCGAATTCGCCGCGTCATCTAGATGTCACGGGCTAGTCTTTTGTGCTGCACCCTCTCCTTCCTTCGCCTGCTGAATGAGTGCAACTGAAGGTTGCTGTCGCTTTTGGTTCTGTGAAAATTTTGATGAATTAGGTTGCTGTAAACGCCTCCTACTAAATCTCATCTCTGTTCTCAGACAGTAAACAATTTTAAGTAATAAAATCATGAATTAGGTTCTCGTCTTTGCGTCATACAGTTTAATTTGACATTTCCTATGAAATGTTTTAGGAGCTTCTACTACCTGGGGCACATTGTGCCCCTGTTGATGCTTTTCCTTCTGCCCTACGCTCTGCCGAGTACCACGAGTTTGCCGAGAAAGGGTGTGATGGACGTGACCTACGAGGTGACGTTAGACCCCGCGTCAGGTGCCGCCACTGTGACCAGCGGTCCGAGTCGAGAGAAGTCGGCCTGACAACACCTGTCCTTCCACCTCCATATCACTTTACTGCTTTAAGGTCTCTCTCGCTTCGTATACATTGTCTTTATTTCAGACTGTCTGAGACTTCTTCCCCTACCACAGTGGATGCGGAACAGGGTGTTGGGGTTAATTCCATGTCTAAAATACGTTTTCGCTTCACCTTAACCGTTTTGTTCTGATACTCAAAGGAAGCTGACCTGCCGCTTTACTTGCTCCGTGACAACATTCCATCTGGAAAAACCATCTCGCGAGGTGACGCGCACATCAAGGGTGCGTTTATGAAGAGTTTTTAAATCTCGTGTCTGGTCCATTCAGCTGCACAACCGTGGTGATTGGCATGCAGATTTATTCGGGCCAACCCTGTAGACTGAAGCGCAGCAGTGTCACCTACTGGTAAGGCGAAAGCCAAGTCGGTCAATCCATCCTTGCGAGCACTCCACGTTCTACCTTAGATTATGCAGTAAGAAAGCATGAAACCCTCCAAACTGCTCAAATTACCCCCACCAAGAGCGTGCACACTTCGACTCGTCGATATTTGAGTGTTTTTCTTCATTTAAGTATCCAGTCTATTAGGGCAGCAGTTTGCACTGGAATGCAATCCAAAATTCCCGCGGCTCAGTGAGGAATGATTCCTTGCATCTGAGTTACACCTTTTATCCGAAAAAAGGTGAGCTAATGCCTTTAAATGACAAGAGAACTTGACTGGAAGACTGCTGAACCCTTCGAGCCAATACAGCCTCGACGATGTCGACAAGCCAAATCGGCCACCCTGTCAGCACTGTCCATTCCAAGGGCTAACTGTTCACTACTAAAAGGTTAGATCTGAAAATTGCCTTTTTTTGGAATAGCTTAGAAAAATGTAAACATATCAGTGTATAAAACGTGGCAAAATGGGAAGACTCATGGGTGTCGTCGTTGCTAGGATTTGGCGTTTCCTCGGCCATCATCACCGAATCCTTCTGGTTCCATGTCCTCATCAGTCTGAAAGGAAAGAGCAGGAAAGTGGTAAGGGCTTTCGGCTCTTGTGCACGTCCACCTCGGGCAATTACCAGCTATGCGAGCATGGGAGCGATCTCGTTCGCACCATTTTTATTGCTGGTGAAGGCTGATGGTATGGTGTAGAGATTTTGCGAAAAAAGATGGAAATGATGTTAGGGTTAATGCGCGACATTGTGGTGTTAGGGTGGTAGATTTTTTAGACCACAATGAACCCTCTGCCCTCTCCTGGGCACCACCTAGAAAGTTATGCATGAAAGTCTAAACTCGCCTTTGATTCAGCACTGGGTTCTGGTTCTTCCTGGCGTAATATCTCATTCTCTCAGCTTAACTGCCAATTTCACACCACTAAAGTGGCATATTCTAACACCGAAATAACACTCACATCAGCGGAGGCGAGCAACTGTAACTGACGAACAAAAATCTCCAAACCTAAACAGAATTGGATGGAGCCGTTTAGTCGTTTGGATTAAGTCGCTACTCGCCCAAAGTACATCGCTCGTGGAAGTGTCGTGTCAAAGCACTGCGATTTTTAAAATATGGATGGCGAGGAACACAAACCCTATTTCCAATTCAACCTAATCTTACAGAACCCTGAAAAGTTACTGACTTGCTGGCATTCCTTCAACCATCCCAAGCAGACTTGACCACTGACATTTCGAGAGTATTGGAACTACTGCATGGCTGCGACCTAGTGCCGTGCACGACGGCAAGAAACTTGCAGAATTTTTGGGCATCAGATTTGCGACTGAAACTGTTATTGCTTTACACAGTGAGCTGCAACAGAGAACAAGACAAAACCCAAAGAAAGCCTAAACCTTAGCAGTGCTTTTATTTGCTTGAACTATTGCCCACTTTCACTGAGCAAACTCCAAAGTAGTATGGGTTCGTATTTCTTTTTACGAAAATATACAATTGTACAAAGGTCAGCTACACAAAGTTCGAGATCGATTACTTATGGAACGACGCAACATTTCATAAAAAACCGAAGCTTAGCAATGAATGTTAGTGATGGTTTGATGTTTTAACGAATGGACCAGTGATGATGAAGGGGGTGCAGTCGCGAGCCGAGCGGTCCAGCGGCGCAGTGTGAGGTCGTCGCCGGACCACCCTCTCGGCATCGGCCGCCGCGGCGGAGGACTTAAAACCCATCGCCCAACAGGTGACCTCTGACAAAATGGAGCAACACGAGCGGCGCCGCCGAACAGGCTGTGTGAGGGGTACAAGAAACGAAGTGTATCGTGTCATTTTGTTGCCATAGCATCACTTTTCCAGGCACACAACATACACACCCTGAGATCGCTGCACAGCGAGGCAATAGGACCAATGAGGTTATCTTAACCACACCACGCCTACTCCAAAACAGTATAGAAGAAATTCCACAACATCGGGACATAATTTGACTCTTCAAACCTGGGAAGGTAATGCATTAGACACAGATAGGGAGAAGCATTACGTGCAGCCAAGTACCTCCTGCAATCGATATCCTATCCATATTCTTCCGTAAAAGGTTACTTACGCGGTTTGAGAACATTAATGGTAGGTGAAGGGAAGCAGGGAAATCCCCATCAACCCTAAGACACCCAACCTCAGGCTTATTTAGGGTCCGTTGCGCTATAAACAGCACACAAAAGAGGAGGCGGAGTCTATTCATGGATACTTTATTCACATTAGCTGCCTCCATACGATGGAGAACACCAGGATAAGTGGCCCGTAGTCCGTGGATCCTTTCAGTAATGCCCTCGATTCCAAAATAACCACAGTGCCACCCACTTGGGCTACAGTATCATTAGAGGAGATACTTATTCCGAGAATAAAACACTGACGTGTATAACTTACCGAGAATTCCTCCCACGCGGCATAATCAAGTTCGCTATTGAAAGTAGGATCGGCAGTGACGCCACTTGTGGCATTAGGCGAACTCTGATCAGTAGTGCCGGTGGGTTTATCAGACATGCTAGCACTTCGAACGCGTCTGTCTAGATGTTTTGGATCTTGCGTGACCTCTGAGAACCATTCATCAATTTCCTCTTGATTTTTACAGGTCTCCATTATTTCACGGGTCATTGCGTCGAGTGCAACCTTATTCTTCTCCTTCGACAGTTGCAAGCGGTGAGGAACTAAAAGAGGTCACCAAGGGTACCAGAAAAGAAAGTCAAAGGTAAATAATTCAAAATAAATGGGAACTCACTAAAACTCTGGATGAACTGTGATTCGGAAGCATCATAGTCATCGATGTCCATCTCATTGTTATCAAATCGACCCGTGGTATTTTCGTATCTTCTCTCAGGCTGGTTGAAGAATGAGTAGGTAGCGAGAGGCTCCCAAAGCTCCCTCTCTCCTGCCTCTCTTTCGGCAACCGACTCAATTTGGCCTCGATCGAACTCGGCTTCGATTTGATCGACATAGGGCTTTAAAACTGACCATGTTCGTGAGAAAATTCGGTGATGCATGAGACCCGGGAGGATTAGTAAGACGTTGACCACAAAGTATGTTAGATTGTGCTCCTTTGCAATTAAACCAATCCAAATGAGGAGGAGACTCATAACGCAGGATAGGATTAGGAACTAAACAATGGCACAAGGAGGTGCGGTAAAATGAGAATAGGCACACAGATTGCTTGCAATAAAAACACGTACCAAGAGCGGGCGCTGCTCCCGATATGGTGCAAACAGGTTAATAAGCTTTAAAAATACCCTGAATCCTCTGGCAGCATGAAAAGATAACTCTTCAACAGAAAAGATTTCCCTGTTCCTTAAGGCAATATTAACTTCGGAGGCCATATCAAAGCCTGTTGACATAAGCAGAAGATCTAAAATTGACAAAAACAGAATGCATAATACACTCCATTTTCGGCAATAGCCAGTTCTTTCCAAGATCAAGTAGTACCCCAACACTCAATAGCGTAGCAATTACAAAGGCTCTATGAAGTCGGAGGAGTACAGGAATCCTAATTACCTATAAGTAAACAAATGCTCATAAATTTACCAGAAGGCAAATTGTACAACAGAGGAGAATATAAGACTAGGAACTAATTTCTTGTACAGAAGAAGGAACTCGACACGCAACAGAATAAAGTCGGCCTTTGACAAGACCACATATGTATCGCTATAAAATCGCTCCTGGTACATCTGAGCGACTGACAGCGCCATGACAGGACGCAGGTCAAAAAATCAGTAGACCCCAGTGGTCACAGAAAGCGCTCGCATCGGCATGTATTAAAACGAATCTAACTTAACAAATCTTTTACCTTCTGTTGCGAGTAAGACGGTTGCTCTAAACATATCCAGACAAACAGTATGGGGTGCGTTAGGCATTGTTTTGGAGCATGAAAGCCACTTCGGAAAGCCGCTTCTGCGAAAGAATTATGTAGTATAAGATATAGCAGAACCCGTGAAGAGGAAATACTAATACGCTCGTTCCATGTAATCTTAGACTAAATAATAAACTGCCATCGGGTGTAAGGCCTACGTTTGCATAAGTTCGGTATCAATAGATTCTCTAACTTCTTGTAGAAATGCACAGAACTAGTCTGATTAGTTTATTCAAGCTGCAGCCCGCAACTTTGAATGAGTTTCAAGCAATATGTTTCCTATTCCTTTTGTCTTTTATTACCATTACACTTGTAAACATGTACATTATGTTAGCCGCAGATAATTATCTAGATGAATAATCGCAATCAAGTTATCAGCCAAACTAACTTTATGTAGTGAAAAATTTACATCCTTCAAGGCGGAGTCCACGCATCACGAAAGTTTTGCATCTTTTCAATGACCTTAATCGCAAGCATAAATATTGCACCAAATCGAACGTGCCATATCCTCGTTTGACGCAGCGTTACTTTTTTCTTAATTTTCAATAACGCTCTGAAGAACCAAATTTTTACCTGACTTACATGCTCCTTGTGTAAAAACTGTCTGCTGGTAAATGCAGTTAATAGCACTGATGCGTGTTCATAATTTCAAATCCTTTATAATCCCGACTCATGATTTAAGCTGCTCACTTTGAACCTGTTAATCGTCGATCTCAACACAAGGGCGTGCGGATCTCGCACTTCCTTTTTATTTATTTATAGTAGTGTTTCACCTATCGGTTTACATTTGCGGCATTTAGTACGAAATATTGTCGGGACGTTTGCATACTCCTCGCTTGTTTTAGCTAAACTTTTGTGTTTTGCTGTTTTTGCTGTGAACTTGTTTTTTTTACTTTTGCTATTGATATATCCCACTCAAGCCTTACTTTGTCTGTTTCGTATTCTCTCCTTTTAGGTAATTAACAAGCTGTCCATCTGCGCAATTTTTAGTCTTTTTTGCACCCTCTCCCTGGTTTATTTTATCAGCAGCACTGTTAAACCATGTATCGTTAATTCCGCCGATCGTCTTTTGATCGCCTCCCAAGTTCGCGATCAAGATGAGCTTCGCTTAGCAGAAGCTAACACACAGATCGGTCATTGGCGTCTTAAAAAGTGGCTCCCTCTTTCGTTGGCCAACAAGTTCTACTACGGTGGGAGTCATGACTTTCTAATCCTCATGATAACATCAAATAGAAGGCATCGAAAATTTGATGCTTTTGAACCCTACTATCTCACACAAACCTCAGTCGCTTTGGTTAAAACGCTGATGTCTGCAAAACCAGGGACCTACAATGCCATAGGGAAAGTCAACTTCCTCTTGTGCCTAGTTGGACACGTAAATGACACGGATGGTGACACATTCAATGTGGAAATGAAGCGACTTCGTCGAGTATTCGGATCTGAATCACTCGTTCAGCCTTCAAACGTCTTTGTTGGCCCTTGTAAATCCGCCCTGGATATGATATCTTGCATTTCCTTGGGACTCAGGCATTACCTCAGATCCAATTATGTTGTTCTTCTTGAAGATGACCTCCTGGTTACTGAAAATTTCCTACCGGCACTGAACATCTACGCTAATCGCACAGAAGGAAGCCTACTTCGTCTGTATACGTCACCCCAAGCCATTGCTTATGATCCTAGAATTAATGTGTATGTGTCGATTTTCTACTTGTTGGCAACTTTACCCTCGTTAATCGCATTTTGCCTCATCTTTCCGCGAATTGGTAAAAGAGGCATTCGGTACCTAGCTATGACCATCATAATAATAGTTTTGTTTCTTGCATTCAAAACACACAGCAAGTCAAATGGCCTCACGATTTCCCCATCAACCGATTTGAAGTCATTGGCAACAGGAGCAGCTGTTGTTTTGCCAAAAGTTTTGGCAGAAACTCTGGGAAGCACCGATCCACGAACTGTGTGTGCATTATTGGACTCCGTGCAATCGAAGGCTGATCTCGTCGCCCGAGTAGCGATGAAGCTCAACCATAGCGCTCTCGATGTACATCCGCCAGCCGTCATTCATGTTGGTATGTACTCCCAAAATCGTGACTACCTTCACGATCCCCTTCTCTTCCCTCATTAAATACCAGTGGCATCTCTGCAATAGTGCTCATATCAGCAGGGATCTTTGGCTTTAAGTCAAAATATCTCCCGAAAAAATTAACTAGTAGAAGCGTACTACTCATTAATCGCCGTCGTGAAGATGATGGCCGGGAGCCATACACAAACTGAACGTTTCGCTGTTGTTTTTTGTCAAAAATAAAGAGGAGCACGCCAAATCATGAAATGGATCCGAGCTCCATGTTGTTAGTGCTTGAAACCGCAACGCGAAGGAACCGCCCAAGTAAACAACTCACTGAAAGGGGATGCAATCACTTGATATCAGAACAGTCATGGAACTTATCATCATTGGGTGGGCCTGAATAAATTAACGAGAATCTCAGTGGTGGTAGTGTCCGATTAGCTGTCTCAATGCCTGGGTAGTTGATAGCGCAATAAAAAAGCACTTCTCAGTCAGACTTTAAGTTCTTGCATACGTTTAACAGCACAAAACTAAACAAACTTAAAAGATCAAGACATTGTGTCTAAGGAAGGGGACGAGGAATTATTAATGACCACGGTAACAGAAGTAAGGATTGCATGATATCCCATTTGGCACAGACTTTGTTCCCAGGTGAAACTTTATCAATTCGTTACATCATTTTCGACGCCAAAATCTGTATACCTTAAATAGTAAGCGGCTTGTATCAAGCCAAACGTGAGTTCATGGTAAATAAATTATTTCGTATTAAGTCACCCAGCTGACTGGAAGAACGGAGTGACTTGACGACCCAAAAGTTCTCAGCACTCAGAGCAAAACTGCCTGCCCTAGCCTACGAAGTGTTCCTTGAAGGCCTTGAAGTGCCTATATATATATATATATATATATATATATATATATATATATATATCTGTTGGATTAGGATAACTGAGGCGAAAATCAAAGCCATTCAATGAAAGCAGTAGGCTGGCATCAAAAGCTCAGCAAATTATTGCTAAATTTTGACCCTGGAACTAGGCTAAATCGAAAAAAAGAAGTAGAAACCTGCCTTTAGATAGCGAAATGGGCAAAGCACAGGCGAGCTCAACAGAAAGAGAAGGCTGTGGACATGCTGAAAACACAGGAACCCTGGAGCAACTAAATTACCTAATTTCCTATGTTAAAATTACTCAAAAAGCACTACCTCAGATACTTGCAATACTTTGTATGTTAGACTGCCAGTTACGGTTACAGTAACATGTGCAGCCATACTGGAATATCCGGATGCAGCTGGTATTCGTGTCGTAACATCTGCCTCAGCCACCTTTTGTTTGCTGGGTATGTACATTCTGCCCTAGTATTATGCTTACTTCGGGGTTTGAAGTAGAGAATATTGTAGCCCCACAATGCATAGGTAATAAATGACCTAAATCAGAGGCCTATTAGCATGTGCTTAATAAAAAAGGATTATCAGGCATGAAACAGCAGAAACATAAGCAAACCAAATCTATGTCCTCCGGGAGAAAATTAAGGCTCTAGAAGCACTCCATTCTGAGGTAAACTCAGGCGCAGTATTATGTATAGTTCAAAATGGGAGTAAAGTGAAGGATGCTGTAATATATATATATATATATATATATATATATATATATATATATATATATATATATTCTGACCTAGTGCTATGACTTCTTTTGCCTTCAAAGCAGTCTCCAGATGGTGTGAGTATGTTTTAGGCGATAAGGAAACAACCTATAGAATCCACAATAAGGGAGAACCAATATCAGGTGTATTGCTTACCACAGAGAAGACATCTTTCGGTTTGTAACTACCTATGCAATAATGTGTTTCTAGCCATTATATACATCTGAAATCATGTTCTACCCTTTTTTGTTACTTTATGTGAGAAAGGGACGTAATCGCGTTTTAAAAACCTGAAATAAACCCGTTTTTTTAAATCACAATCCACCAAGGTCGTTTATTGCATGCTCGAAGTTGATTGGTTGCGTCACTGATTTAATTTCCTCACGCAAGTACACGTGCGATATTTCCTTAGGTTTTCTCTTTTCTTCGAGAGTGGCGCTTTTCAGCTCATTGAGCTCTATATTGTCTTATATTCCTATTCTTTTTTGTTGGAGTGCATATGTTAAAGCTTGTTTTGAAGAATAATGCACATGGTTCCGCTAACCGATATTTATCCCATTTCGACCTTATGTGAATACATGCTACATTTTGGCGTTTTATTCATCCAGAAACTCAGTTTTTTTCATGTCTTGATCGATGTTAACTTTTGGAAGCTGGTGCTAGCTGATGAACCTGTTTGGAATCTGCGCCTTTTCACAAAATACTTTTTTTGATGTCTCTTTTCTACTTTATTGGTTCTTTGACGATTTCAAGCCATAATCCCATCTAATTTTTTTTAAAGCTTTTTGGCTTGCATTGCTCATTTGTGGCAATAAATAATATGTTTTAATTTTGCTTAGAGGTAGCAATTGATCTTTTTCTAGCTAATAAAGCTTGAAACTACCATTTTGCACGTTTACTAACTCTCAGCTCGCCACTCATCCGCTGTATGGGTTGTCGAATCCCTTTTAACATGTCGATTTACCTTTATTCGACCTTTTTAATTATCCTTCTTGATGTAGTGGTTTGCTTCTTAACATATTCTCTTTTTGATGTCACTACGTTAGCGAGTAAATTTTGATCATTATTATATTATTGCTTTTCTCACGCTTTAGCCGCTTTCAAAGGCATGGGCGTCCATGGTCTTTGGGCCATACTAAGTCCAATACAGGAGCATACTCCTCTTCGCAGTCTGGGTGGCCAAAAGTTGGCGATTGACCTCAGTGGATGGGTTTGTGGCGATATCTGCGTTAATCAACGCGCCCAAACGGGCTGCAGGCTCTATCTTCGGTATGCTAACGGAGATTCCTCGTTTTCAGAAGCCTTTTTTCATTGTTTAACTTTCACCTTATTTTCTCGTTCAGAAATCTGGTATTTCGCTTGATCGCGCTCCTCCGCGAAGCCATTCTCCCTGTTGCAGTCACCGACGGAGTTGCTCCAGCCGTTAAAGCAGCCACTTTGGCGCGTCGGCAAGTCTCACGGTAAAGTAGTAACAGTTGCATCACTGAACTCAGTAGAAACTACCCTTCACCCCTCAAGCTTACTACCATGATTTTATTTCAAAGAATGTACCTGTAGTTTTAAAGTGGAAGCTCGATCAGCTATATTACGGGTATTCCTTCAAACGCTGTGGGTGTGAGGTGATATGGTGCTGTATTAATAACTGGAAATAAACAACACCTTTCAAAATGCTCTTTAATGCCATTGAGTTTCTTAGAAATCTCTTGAAAGCTCCCCAATTTTATGCAAGCCCGGTTTTGCTGACATCTTACATTTAATAATATTTTCCAGTCCCTTTTGGTTTATAAAGGAAACAGGTTTCACCGATTTGTGCTAAGTCTCACTCTGAGTCCTTCTCCGACACCTATTCACCGTAGTCATTATGTTTGTTCTCCAGAGGTGTTTGACAAGTAACCTTTACGGGTTTTTCATCTGTAATGTCCCCCGTTCATGACTGCCCCTTCCCACTCGTCGTTCTGTATCCTGACAACCTTGTGTTACGCTTGTAGCACATGAGCCTGTCTTTGTTACCTTGGGTGTGCTTTGAGCTTGACTGTTTATTTCTTACCAACTTAGGAGTGTTTTTACCAAAATATAGAGTTGGCTTTCAAACTTCTATGTCCTCTGGATTTCTGCTCTTTTAACAGCGCTGGCGCCTCGAGTTCATTAAGGCTCTAATGAACGCCACATCTAAAAGTATTACTATTACCATTTTAGTCTGGGCAATCCCTCCCATGGCGTCGGGCCAGCTTCTCTCAGGAGATCGCAATTCTCGTACGTATCATCTAAGGTACTTGGTTAATTCGTTTCATTTAACCCTAAAAATTTAATCGCTGGCAGCGTGACCCATTTTCAGTTTATTTATTCACTTTTAACCTCGGTTTGTCTTCTTCATACCAAGTGTGACAGGGCTTACGCCAGTGTCCTCATACCTGTGTGTACTTTTGAGAGTCGGGGATATGATGTGGCCAAACCCAAACGCTATCTCCATTTTTAATCCTTAAGGCATACACCCTCGAAAAATCCTCGTAGCTGAACGAATGGCCCCTATGATAGGCGCTTCTCACCAAAATTGCCTAATTCAACAATCAAGAGTGCGTCTTGTTCTTTCACTTTGTGCTTGCACTAAATCCTCCTAAAATTTGACCTTTATTCCCGTCTGACCCGAGGAAGAGGCGGCATATCTAGTTGCGCTCGTTAGCCGGTTTATGTCATTTTTTTCACATCTTGTTCGTAACTATCAGTCGGAAGGAGGTGGTCCTGCAAGGCCTGACTCATCCAAGTCTGTCAGCATTGCATATCCCGGCCCTAATACACTTTTACACATAACTTCATAACCTATCTTATAACCATTTTAAAAGCAGTTGTCAATATCATTCAAATTTGACGTCACAACTCATGCCACAAACGATTGCCTGAGTATCAAGATTAATAAAGTAGGTGTAGGTGTAGGTCTGTAAGCATTGGCGTTTTATCAAAGCCAACTTAGTGGCACTTCCGACTGCACACTCGTATGCATGCCGAAGATGTTAGCATAGACATGGTAGCTAACAAATAGGACCTTAGACTAAGCCAGAATATGTGCTTTTCACACCTTTTTCTTTCCCAGTGCTCTCGACTGCTGGAGGCTCTCGGTTTACCCTGTATTGCAAGTCCTGGCGAGGCCGAGGCAATGTGCTCTTTCCTCAACACGGAAAATGCAAGTAGCTTCCTTAATTCTTGTGCCTTTTCAAAGGTGCGTGCGCTGAAGTTCCTTCTTCTGCATCTCCAGCTAGTCGACGCGTGTGTGACGGACGATGGCGATGCTTTCCTCTACGGCGCCACGCTGGTCTATCGCCAATTTTCCCTCGATGCCCGAGTAAGTCAGCCGCTAGATTTAACCTTCTGTTACATTTAGAATTCCTCGGTAAAAGCGTACTCCTTGAAGCAAATGGAATCTCGACTGGGCCTGTGTCAAAGGTCGCTAGTTTTGTTGGCCCTGTTGCTGGGCTGCGACTACTGGCCCTCCGGAGTACCCGGAGTGGGTCCTATCACGGCGTGCAAACTCCTCGCGCAAGTGAACGTTGATGAGGTTTTGCGTCAGCTCACTGCAGCCGAACTTGACACCAATGTATCGGCTCCCGATGCGGTGGTGGAAAGCAGCAATGTGTGGCGCAGTCCCACGTGGCAAAAAATCATCTTCGGACTGTCTGGCTGTCCTGTGACTCAGGTGCGCAAAAAAGTCGTTTACTATGGTGATATCTAGCCCGATTTTCTATGCAAATTGTCTGAGACCTGCAATTTCTCTCTCCTGGTAAAAACAGCCTATTTCAGTAAGTCGGTAAGGAGTAAAGGCACTGCCCTCTTCAACTCCTGAAGAAGTTGAAGTCCCCTTTGGTGATATAGCCATAATTAACAGGATGGAATCCTCTTCCATTTCCATGGAGTATCGCTTTGAGGTCTACTGTTCTCAATCCTTTCGTCTGCACAACTCAGGTGGTGAATGAATTCCTCTCCCCATGGAAGACGCGTGGCTGGCAGATGCCCACCGAGGCGAGTCTGGTGTGGTCGCGTCCAGACGTGATTCGAGCTGTTAAACTTTGCGTTGATTACATCGACTGGCGACCTGCCTACGCTCTGGCCCAATTCGCCCCTCTCCTGGCCCTTTGGATTACCCGGTCGGCATCGCCATCATCATGTGCGGACATCATGCAACCCCTTCGGTAAGAACTTTTGATAGAAAACTGTGTTTATCTAGCTTGCTGGTCCTTGGACTGTCATTCTTCAAATTTCTAGCCCATGATGTCAAAGTTGGACTATTGGAGCTCGTAAACCATATTTAAATAAATCCGTTCCACTGCAAAGTCAATCCCGTCTAAAGACCCATTTCTGGACCTACGTTAACTGCTACCACTGCGTTTTTTACAAGTACCACGGGCAGTCGTTAAACGGTTCTGGGCTGTCCCCTGTTCCGTCAAAACAATTGCATTTTTTTATTTTTGTCCTTTTAGAATAATTCGGAGAAGGTCAGTGAGCTACCTCCCTTACCTCGAGGTAGAGTGGAGTCGCTTGAGTAAGTCGCCTTCTACATCACTTATGGGTCTCTCGTCAACTCTCAAATTTTCCTCCCATTATCTTAAACTATCCCGCAATTAAAAACACTCGCTTTCTTCCAATACAAATGTCTTCTTTATTTGCATTTGTTGCTAAATGTTTTCTAGCATGGCTGTGTTGACATTTTATACTTCACATCTGCCCAATCACCATTTCTTGTTACATTCGTTTCCCCACTCATCAAAAGCAATTTGTTGTTAATGAGTAAAAAAACTTTCAGAGGACGACATTTGGTCTGAGTCACTGGTAGCCTCGGGTGATTCAAACAGTGGTCTAATTTCTTCCCTCCACGGTTTTTTCACCACCGATGGTTACCGCTTCCCCGTCCCAGAGGCCGAATTCCGCCTTGCATTTCCTCACCTCGTGCTCGCCTTTGAGTCACTCTCACTGCGAGCCCTCACCTTCAGAATAGACACCCTCTCGTTGACTCAACGAAGAGGGAGGGGCAAGCAGAAGAAAAAGAGCAATGTCGCTGTCATCGATTCAGTAAAAAGGGATCTTCAAAATTCCTCTGTACAGCAGGCCCCAGACAAAGCCTTAACCACCGCGTTTGTCCTCCCTCCATGGGACTCCTCTCTCGAGGGTTCTCCACTTCAGGCACCGAGGTGGGTATCTCTTTTAAATGCATCTAAAGTGCACTTTATTTCGGCAGGATTAACAGCATTGAGATCGGTGATCCTTGTAGCACTGGCCACCAGTGTTCGAGGCGTGACGCTCATTGGTCGTCTTCAGTTAACCAATCACACGGAGGCCTTGCGCACACCATTATGATCGCCCAAGCGCATTGTGTCGCATTCGTGTTCTCTCCCCCCCTTCTCATTGCTTCCCCCTCTTTTGCCTCCAGATCCACTCCCCCTCCTCCCGCAGGCGCAATACAGTCGTTGGCGGCATCACCAGTGGAGAATTTTATATCCCTTCGAATTAGCAGTCACTTTGAACGTCGGCTAATCCTGCGATCCTCTCTCTTGGCAGCCACTCCACCTCCATCCCCTTCAGCCGGGGAGTTTGATGGCTTCCAAACTCCTGCACGTCTTGTTGATCGGTTGGCGTGATCACTGTTATCACCTCTACCTCCTCCCCCTACTTTTTTAATCCTTTGTGTATACATTTAGATTAAAGAGGTTTCTATTATCCTCCTCTTCCATCCCGTACGACTGTTAACGGTATGTGCGCGTGTGTGCTGTATTTGCTTGGATTTATGCAAGAACGTTCTCTGCCTGCACCGGATGGCAAGGGCTTTTTAATCCCTTCCGTCTAGCTCACACTTCTTAAGAAACCTTCGGCCCATATTTTGGCTAGCACTCATTATTTTATGCTGGTTAGTTTCGGCAGTGGCAGTGTTTTTTTCTCCTACTGAGTTGTTTAAGTATTTTTGACCGGAATTGTTAGAATGCCACAACAATATCTACTATTCCCTCGAATAAGCTAACAACAGGCCTCTCTTTACATAGGAGGTAGTGTTACATTTTGTCATTCTCTCAATCATTTTAGCTTTGTTACATCAAAAAAAGGCATTTCAGTGAATTTTTCATGTTTGAAAGCGATTTGTGTTCGAGACCATTGTCACGTTTGTGGAATGGCATGGGGAGGGGGGATGACACACATCCTCTCCAACTCCCACTTCTTTGGACTTGTTAATAATTTTTTTATAGATGGTTGTACTATTTACACATTTACATTGCACCTGAAGTGTCATTGGAACAGAGGAGGAGGGACACAAAGTGGGTGATTTGCAGACCCGGCTGGTCTCTGCTATGATAAAATAATCAGCTTTGTCTGCCCATTTTCCCATGTGGGTTGAAGAAGCAGCTTGAGTTACGCCTCCACTCCAGTTTTAGCATAGTTGAAATGCTCCATTACTCCCCACTGTCAAGTCCGCACTCTGATCAAATGGACTTAGCCCTTCTCCAGTTTATCTCTAGTAGCTATCCCATGGGACTGGGTATTGAACGATTGGTTGCATCCCTCTTTAAGGCATTACACTTCCGAACTGAGTGTCACTCCGTGCCTCCCTGAGGCCAGTTGATGCTCTCCTGAGGCCGCATGATTGTGTTGTTCACTTTTCACCCATTTCAGTCCCTGTGATAATGGCAAGCAGCGGTGAAGGAACTGCGTGGTATCAGCGCACCATCACTATACCACCACGTTCTCGTGGATGTCACTACATTACGGACGATATTATTAAAGGCATGCCGGAAATTACCCAAATAAAGATTGGCACTCTCAACCTCTTTAGTAGGTTCATCACTAGTTTTTTTTCGCCTTTTTCACCTTATCTTGTCTTGTTAATTAGTGTACACCGGGGAAGTGAAGTCTAGGTTCATTATTATTTCTCTATACTAGCAGCAAATGTGATTTGTTCGCTCATTTCACAGCTTTTCTGCTTAAATCTGTTTACACAGATAGGCGGACAGCCGCTAGGCTAAGAACCAAACTAATCTGTGGACAATCTTTGTCCCTGGTTTTATTAGACTGGAATAGCACCAATTCTACCGTCTCATCCTGTAGTTCAGAACTAATTGTTTGGTATAAAACCATTTACTCTGAATTTGTATGCTCTCGGAAAGGGCATTTTGACCGGTCCTCATCGCTTCACCATTTGGATTTTCTGATGGCCGGTGCTGTTGAGTACCTCTGGGTGTTTCAGAGCTGGACTTTCTGGACTAACAATTCCTGATGCCCCAGTCTGATATCAAGTAAACATGCACTGATCTCTGGTAGCGGTGGTCATCCAATAGGCACAGCATTATCTCTGGTAGGAAGCACTCCCTTGTCTGCGGTGGATAATCGCAGTCTATTGCGTTTCCATGAGGGAAAGTAACGATCCCCAACCCTGCCTGTTTAATTTACAGGTGCGAATGAGTTGGGCAGAGGTTGTAGGAATCTGTCCAGTATATACTCGTGGAAACGACGACAAAAGTTTTGTTGGAACTTCTCACTTTTTTCATGCGATAACGTGGTATGCCGTTGTGACGCTACTGCAGTCAGTGGTGTCGGGTGTGCCCTCTAATCAACTCTCACCAGTCGCCCTCACACCGTCCATCAAGATGCCTGACGCATTGGTGGTGGTGGTGGTGGTGGTGGTGGTGGTGGTGGTAGCAAGATCGTTTGTTTGATAGCCTCTTGTAGTGGCCAGTTTTTTTATCAGAAAGCCTAGTGACTATAGCGTTAATTCTCAGTTTATTTTCCGAAAAAAAATCATCCAGTGGATTTTATCTGAGGTGAACTTTTTTGCACACGCTTTATCTGATTTAGGCTGTGGTGCCATTGAAACGTCTTCATTTGAAGTCCCTTTCATAACTAATAGATCGGTTGAAGGCTGGACAAGCACTGCCTCTCGGATGTACTGTGAGGAGGTCTCACTTTTGCTTAAAATTGCGTCCATTTGGCAATAGGTGTCAGCAACTGTATTCGGATGTTTACCCCTCATGTCTTCTTCGTTTTAGTGCAACACACCTCCTGTAGCATTACGCTGAATGAGGTAGGTCCGCTTTCCCTCCCCGTTATCTAACTCCTCCTCCTATCTGCCTCTTGTAGAGTTGGGACGGAGATGTCAAGTAAGTCCTCTTCACACCTGACTCCAACTTCCCTTTAGAGATGACATTGAGATGGTCCTGAATCGATTGATTCCAGAGGTGAGTTTCCCTCTCTCCTTTCTGATGCTGGCTCTTTTAGAAGTTGAACTACAAGCACTCCTGCGAGGGTCCCGATGATATGGTAGGTGACTTCCATTCTTTTACCCCAAAAGCCGGCTCACGCCAAACATGCCATTCTAAGCGGCTCCAATGTGACCATTCCCATCACTGACGGCAGAATGAATTTGGGAACGTGGCAGGGCGTCTGGTTTATTGAACACCGGAATCAGAAGTGTACGTTTTGCCTTCTTTCTTTTGAAAAGGCTAATGACATGACTGTACCCAATCCTGTGTTACACCACCTAAATGCGTAAGCTGAGAATCCACTCTAGACCCATCCCGTTTCCGTTTGTTTTTTCCACCATATAAAACTCCATATAATGTAAATGCCAGGCTCATTATGACTTCTACTAACCGCTCTCTTCATACGTACCCACCTTGGAGACTGACTCTTTCTGGAATAAGCGGTGCTTTCTAGCACCTTGGTTTTGCACAGTCATGATGCACGACTTTCCTCCTCCGTGAAGCGCATATTACCGCCAGAGATACACGATTTGTCTCTCCAAATGCGGGATTTGTGTTTCACTTATCGTGGTTATCATTTTTAGCCGCAAGGAAGGTGGTTGCCACACTGAACGGATGCAAGATGTGAATGGGATGAAAGCGTGTCCAGGCACGTCCACGATCCTGCCCCATCTGTGTTCTTCTCGACTTGACACGATATTGCTTGTCTCTGTAATACTACTTTTTCGATGTCCTCCGCGTAGTCCATTCCTCGCAAAATAAAATTTCTGAGACTCAGTCCTCGTGAATCGCTTGTGACCTAACTGACGAAGCCCACCCTTTGTCAACTTTGATTGCTCCTTTTCTAAGAAGCCTTAACATGTTTTAGTACTTGATATGCATGAGTTTAAGTGCCGTAGTTCCAGACCACTGTTACGGATATAATACCCGCGTTAATATTTCATACTATGGAGGAGTACCGGTAACATCAAAAGCCATTACTTATTGCACCGAGTGCGTGCTCAGGGTCATGAAAATGACCCTTGCCTAATTACTTCCTTCTAATGCAAGAAAGCATAGTTTACGTCAGGATTTGAGCAATTTTGAGGACTTTTATTTTGTGAATGTAGCATGCCGAAGGTTGCTTCTCTTCACCTCCATGAGGCCAAAACTGTAAAGTCAAGAAGGGCTGAGCTGCTATTAACGCATGAACAGGGTCTCATAAGGAAAAAAACCGATCACAGTCCTCCTCAAGCCGCAAACTTTTTCATACTTCAGGGCTGTTGTGCAAAATGACTAGCCACATTCCATGTATGTGGCGCCGAGGCTTTGGTTAAGGTAAGCAGGATATTACACGGACGTGACACCGATAGCAAACGTGTCGGTAGTGCTGTTCGGACACCACCGCGACCTTTTCAGCCGCCTTCAAAGGTGTCCGAAAGAAAGCGAACTGTACTTCTGTTGGATTGTCTTAAAGTGCTTTTAATTCGACAAATCAAAATTTCATTCCTTTGCCTACCTCGTGTTGCATGTTCGCGTGCCTCACAGTCCATTCGCTTAATTAAGCCAGGCGATAGTTTGTACAGTAAATGGTTACTTTTACCAGCTCAAGTGATAGAAAAAGAACTAAGTATTCAGCTGATGATGAAAAGTGCCTCAGCAAGCGAAAATGATGACCCGGCACTAGGATATCCAGCGCTCTTCTGACGCTGGTAACAACCGGAACCCCGTGATTTTGTCTTTCGCGCTCGAATCCAGCAGCGAAACAAACACAATTATCAGACCTAACACTGGGCGCTGCAGTTACTCGCCTCCAGCAGAGTGTGCTGTAATTACCTCCAATCTCATCTCCAGGCCAAACCAAAGCAGTCGTTTTACCATCGATACGCAGTCTGAGTAGATATGGAAGCACAAATAAAGCAGATAGCGAATAATCTCATTATTCATGGTTTTTTTCTGTCGAACTTCTCGTTCTCTATATACCGCTGTTTATTATTTACAAGACCGTCAACAGCAATAGGGTGTTTGTTCCCCTGGTGGGCCAACAACGGCATCTTTTCTGTCCAAAGGAGGACAATATCTACCGAGAACGCAAATACAAGTAGCGGAGATCTAAATCTTGCTGGCTCTTATTATGCATAAACTGCAACACCGACCCCGCCCAATGATAGGTCATTTGAAGTCTAATTTGCTGCAGCTATTCGACGGTCATACGTGAGGCCGCATAACCCAGACCACCAACCAAACGGTTTCGTCCACTTGACCCCCTTGACCTCAGTTAACATAGGGACAACCACTCCAAACTTTTGCTAATTTCCACTTCAGCCAACTGGAGAAATGCGACTCCCTCAACGCCCCAGTACTGTCTTTTTTGTTTGCTGTACAAGCAATCCACACTGTCTCTAATTGTGTCTTGGAGGAGTTTCGAACCGTAGAATGCTTCGGGGAAAGCAAAGGTTACTCATAAACGTAGCACGTTGCTTCCACATGATTGGCATCTGTACAAATATACAAAGTAGTCATAGGAGGGAGGATGGTGAGGTCATGCTAATAGGCCTAATTAGCCAGTATAAAATTGGCAGTAATCGAGGTTGTGTGCAAGGTAGGAAAGTTCTTTCGCCCCGAATTGGCGACCGACAACCTGGGCCATCAAAAGCTTATGCAGGGTTTGACAGTGTGACCGAAATTGGTCAATGACTGTATGCAGTTGGTTTGATTCAACATAGTCCTGACCTTGGGTCGGCAGCAGCGTCCTCTGGAAACGATGCACAGATTCAAGCAGTCCCACTATCGAGTCTTGGATACTTGAGCTACCCTCACCACTGTCCATGAGACAACTGTAGAAGAGGATGGGAATGTTATCTCATATAATTCATCACGCAACAACCAAAAAAGCAAAAGCTCCTTCAAAAGAGCTTGACGAATGGGTGAAAATCTGGGTTTCAAGAAGCCACCAAGTGAGCCTTGAAAGAGAGAGTAGGTTGACGTCCCATTGGCAAACAATACGAAATAAATGCAGTCTTCAAAACGTTCCAGAGTGTCTGTTATGGCTGAACCTCGGCCTTGTGGCGAAAGCAAAATGTCACAGTATTCCATTGCTTTGCATACCAACCCACAAGGGAGTTGTTGGAAAGCATGGAAAAATATGCAAGTGCATACTTCCACCATTAATCATCCACCAGTCTTTTGCTTGAAAATACCATTTTAATGTATCATCACCTAAATCCAACAAGATGTGCGATTTGTTTCTGCAATGAATTTGTAAGTGGGAGCCGATTGGGGGCGAATTGTGACGACTAAGAATATCATCATAGGTATCAGCAAGCGCAAAGGCGCTAAGACTGACAAACTTCTGTCGCATGTGTAGGAAGATACTAGGAGAGGATAGGTCGAATAAAAATGCCTAGAAGTGACAAACCTATGAATGATAGTATCCACGCACTCCTCATGACTTTGGCACAATTCATCCAGACTGCTCACAGTCATCAGCTCTTCAGGGGGCTGTGAGTGTTCGTCCAAGGGGCAGGGGAGTTCAAATGCCCCAATCTGCCTGATGAAGGCCCTCCAACTAAATTGGACAGCATACAGGCAGAAGTAAGCGTCAAGATCACGTACCACCCGATCCATCTCATGACGCCACAGTGAGGCCTGAAAGTAAACGTCCCCTAGCATCGAGGCGTCACGACCTTGTCAGTGAGGAAGTAGAAGAAGGAATTAGGTTATTCGGGAAAGCGGATTTTTCAATTGTATTGTGGCCACACTAGAAACATGGAATGCGTTGTCTTGCGTGGACCCCTACAATTGTATCCCATGTGTGTCCCTTTACCGTCCCCAATAGCCGACTTTATTGCCGTGTGTTTGAACGGATCCAATCCTCGGACTGTTCAAGATGGCAGTGGTAGTGAAGGCATGCATTTAACGTCTAGTAATGAGAGGGAGAAAGGGAGTGCAATCGGTAGATATCTATTCATGAAGAAGAGGTCAAGGATACCTCAATGTAGATGACGTTCCTAGCAGTGATGGCTTTGCTCCCGACCAACAGCACAGTGGTCACCCCCGATTGACGACAACATTGCATAACGGACAAACTTTCCTATAGGATCAGTGAGCACAGCCATTTAGGAGGATTTCAGATCAAGACAATTTGCTGCAAGTCTATTGTTAAATCGACTTTGGTCACGCAACAAAAAGCGCCCATTTCCTTTGCAACAGCCATTAAAGTCACAATGAAGAGTGCTTGAGTTCTAGCAATAACTCTGACTTACGATGATCCCGGAGAAAATGAAAGACAGATTCCAACGCCCAAAGAGCGTATTTCACACGAGCCAGAATACAGAAGATGGTGTTGTACTTGGCCAATACCCGATCATGCAGCCAAATGTTCAGTGGCCAAGGGGTGTTGTAGACCAAAGCGAGGTTGTCAAACACGCTGTCCACTGTAAGCGGGAAGAAAACGACGTGAAGTGGAAAGTGGGAACTCCAGTCCCCCAGAGAAAACAATCACGCTACCATAGCCCTTACTACCAAACGTCTGGACGGTCTGGAGCCGTTTGAGGTAGAAAAGAACATGTTGAAAGCTGGTGTCAAACGGTGAAGAGATGTTTATTTGCATCTCCTGACTTGGGAGTTTTATATTGAGGTCAGCGGGGATTAAATCCTGAAACCTTCTCGTATCGTTGAAAACGCTTCGACCTCCTCCAGGATTTGAAAGCTGTGGATGAGATGAAAAGCAAAAGTAAGTCGGTTGCCTAGTGTCAACTACGAGAACAGAATATCGGAGTTTCTTTCGGCTCGTCTGTTCTTTTCCCTTGATTCAAGCGTGATTAAGACGTTGACTGAATCGCATAATCTTGACTGTCACATGGAGAAATGCTAGCTGCGTGACATTTGTCGAGGAAAATAACCATACAGATTACCTACCTGATACCTATGGGAGGAGTTTCATGGAGCATGTCACAAGAAACCAATCCAGTGAGCATAATAGTGGAATACAATGCTGCAGTGAACGGCCTTATCCCCAACCTCGGTTGCAAACTATTTTGGAGAGGTTTCAAAAGTTTTGTCCAAGAAAATGGCGACTATTTGGGGTGGGTAAAACAAATCTGGGGTGACTATTGGTGTGGCCTGCCATATGGGAAAGAGGCAAGCATCCACCACAGTTAAATGTGAGTGTCCAAAAAGAGTCGGCATCACAGACCTCAGAGAAGAGACTGTCGAGGATACGAGGGGTGATGACAGGGTGCTCATGGCAAAAGACGCTTTTTACAAAACGGAGATGGTCAAGCAGCTTCAGTTCCATCACAAAGTGATCCAAGAGACACTTATCCACAACTTTGATGCTACAACACATAGTGATGAAGAAAAAATATTATTAAGGACTTTTCCTCTTACCGACAACGATGTATAATGAAGATTGGCAGAAAGCGTTTGGCTTGGCGATGCAGAAAGAGTAGTGAAAAAAAAAACCATCCAAGAGACAGGGGGAATGGAGGCGGAAGAATAATCACCAGGTCAAACAAATGGAACACGAAAAAAAGTAACCCGAAAGTGTCAGCGACCAGTCCCCTACCGTGTCAAAAGAGGAGTGCTTATTACTCGATCAAGAGCAGCAAAGAAGGAAATGCAGTAGGCAGGTTTCTGTTGCACCACCTTCTGATCAAAGTCCACGCCGACCGCTCGTAGGTAAGCGGATATCGAAGTTGATCGAATGGATGCTGGGGTTTGTAGGAATAAAAAATAGAGTAAATGAGCATAGCAATTCGACATGTCTGTAATTCTTTTAGCAAGGCGCAATTTAACATCTAGTTTTGAAATACGTCTACAAAAATGGTGTGGAATACTTTGGTACACTAACTATTAGCGCCACAAAGGTGTGACTTTCAAATTTCCCCATTTGAGTCTGACAACACAAAATACATGACACGCTAATGACAAGTGGTCGTCACCAACACACTGAGGGGAGATAATGGTACCTTTGATAGCTTATTCATCCGAAGTTTTGGTGTCTCGTCAGAATAATACAGCACCTAGGATATGGTGGTCGATTCGCCTCAGAGGCCATGACAAAGAAAGTGTTAATCTGATATGGAAAAAGACCCCAAAAGCCAGTGAGGAAAGGCAAATAAAACTCCAAGTCGCAAGTGCTTAAGAATGAAAGAGGATAAACAACTCGAAATGCAAAGACAATAAGTAGAGAAACCCACCGGGGGACTCCTTCACAGAGGCGAACCATGGTAAGACCTTGTTTCCCGAGGATTCAATTAACTCCTGGCTGAAGGCAATTATCTCCTCCTCTGACGGATGTTCTCGTTGCACTGGTTTTTCCCAGCCTATTTAAAATGGAAGCCCATTCAAATCGCAGTAAGTAGTTAAGAGGAGAATTGACAAGCAGGAGGCAGGAGTGTCAAGTAAATATCACCTCGTCTAGCTAATTTCACATTTTATTACCAAAATAAAGGCTTGATAACCTGTTCTGAGGGCCTTCAAACACCAGCGAAGTTCACCGCCCGCTCGGCCACTCCAAAGCGCAATTTTCTTCTTGTCATAAATAATTATAGTAATAGACGGCAAATCAGTTTTGGATGTCAAGATTTCTGCACTTGGGGGTGTAGCCCTTGTTTTTTCTGCTTATACTTAACTTGGATAATATGACATTGAGAATGGGAAGAGCAGGTTGGTTCTGAAAAACAAAACACTCCAGGAATTCGCCACAGCGTTTTCCTTTTGAATACCTCTCCATTCACAAAGCCCTTAAAGGAGACTGATCACTTTTAAATTGCAATGAGCTGTTATTCTGCTCCACCATTTCTCCCTAATCCTATGGGCCACACAAAAATTTTTATAGAAAATAAAAATCCGGCGAAACACCATCAATGAAGCCTCCAACAAATGAGTAGAAGCAAATGGATAAAATCACTCCACTGACCACTGTCCCTTGCCGTAGGTCCCACTCCTTTGCCATATAAGATCGCCTTGGCAAGAGATCCATCAAAGCCTGTATTATGACAGTTCTTCACTGCTTCAGAGCGCAAATTTATCTGCGAAAAAAATAACAGCGTCAACCACCAAATGATCAGACATTTCCAAAACGCTTCCCCTACATGGACATACCGCAGGTAGTTTGTGCCTTGTACCACTTGGCCCCTCTCGTTCAATTGACTGTGTAGAAGGCGCAGAAGCGCAGACATGGCGAGTCGACTCCGTAGCAGCCGATGGAAACGCATCTGCAGCGTCAACCTGCCTGGTGTCGCCACGGGTACCTGGAAAGTTTTCACCATGCTCTGCATTCGCCTCCGCCTCCTTTGCGAATTCGGTAGAGGTGGTTGTCATCTGTCGATGTGTCCCTACGTTCACCGGGGTAAGTGGTGTGCGATATCTGCGAGACAATACCCAATTCTCCCTCGATCGAACACGTTCCTTCGAATCTAATTTCATCGTATCCTCCTCTACCCGTTGCCTAAAAATAAACCCGATAGGGAGCGTATAAAAAAAATTCATGACGTCTATAGGACGCAAACAAGGATCAAAACTGAAAGACTTCAACTTACTTGAAGCAATCCAATGTGATATAAAAGAAGTTAACAGGAAAAAAATCCAAGTTTTGTTAATTTGGCCTTTTCGCCTTATCAAGAAGGCGCTGTCGTTATTCTGCGATGCAGCGCGGTGGCCCACATATGTGGAGTGCTTCCCCATATGGGAGTCAGTGATGCCTCCCACACTCCACGCATTCAATCACTCTCGGGCCTACGTCTCCTCGCCTGGCTCGGTCGACAAGCTGCCTCCACCTCCATCACCTCTCCCCTTCCCTTCCTCTTCCACCGAGCTACTGCTCCTTTCCTACGGTGCGTCTGACTACTTCCACTCACCTCACTTCCATCCATCCATCCCACTCTTTCCTTCTCTTCCTCCATTGCTCTACCTCCACTCTCCTTCTAGATTTCTTCACCTGTGGGTGCAGGAAGGTGTGCACAAGGACCCCTTCAACGAGTTCGGCATCTCTGTCAACGGCCGGTTCTTGTTTAGAAAGGGTGGGTTTTGATGGTGCTTTAACGAGTCCTTCGAGGCTCCTGTCATGCAATCAATTAATGCGACCGTAGCACTCGTGTAAACTGCCTTTTCATCTGTGTTTTAATTGAAATTGCATTATCCAGTGCGATAACGCGACCATCAAAAGTGCCTTTGAATGCACTTCTCACAACCTTAACAAATAGTAGTGGCCTAATCACATACCTTGTTCTTCCCCAACGAAATTTTTGTCCAATTAAAGGGTAATGCGCCGATACAGCGACACTTAGACCCATTTCTGCCCAAACCAACTCAAAAAGTAACTACGTTGCACGCATAAAAGGGCATCGCACTAGCCTTGATTAGGTGCGGCAATCACAGCCTGCTTTTGTGTTGTGCAAAAAAGGCTTACCTTTAGCACTGAAAAGTTGTCCCCTCGAGATCCTACCTGACACAAGGCATGCGCTCCAATGATGCGCCTATGTCTACTTCTGTCAGACAGACGACCAGATTAGTTCCCATCCTTGACGGTACACATCGCTATATTGACTTGCCACGACTTGCGAGAGGTGGAGCAATGCTTGCACTTATCTTTGTGCAGGGCTCACGCAGTATAGGCGGCGATACGGAAGTCCACCCACATGATACACACATTGGTGCACCCTGAGCCTTCATCTGCTGTCAGTTGGACCTGTTGGATAGAACCGGAGCCTGTCCACACCTTCTAAGCTCAGCTTGCCCAGTTTCCGGAGCTGCAGAAACCTCTCCTTACACTCCTTGAGCATTCGGCGAGTCAGCGAGGTTGGATAATTTCCTCGCAGTAGTGGACTACTCAAAAAGGACGGCATCGAGGGAAAACCCCTCCTCCCTTCCTGTCTTCAACACAGGGAACTCGTGGTGCTGTCGATGCGCTATTTTGAGACCAGCATGCCAAAACGGCCCCATGTAATGCTGAAACGCCGTGGTTGGAATGAAGGCGTTTGCTTACACCAACATCAAGTGGGAGAGGGAAGTGGTCGGGATGGAGGCATGCCATGTATCGGAAGACGGCAACCAGCTTGATGCACACCCACTGTGTCTTTTACCAACTTCAAGTGTGTTTTAACAACGCATTGCTTATGCATGTTTCTGCAAATCCCAAACGACAATCATATAGGTCCAGCATGAGACGCTCACACAGCAGATTGAGTAGACAGTCTCGAAGTGAAGGTGATATGGAATTAGAGACAGCTTTAAGCACCAGTATAAATCGCAGCTTCTCTATTTCTTGCCATGAGAGGACCACGGAGTAGGTGAGACTAGTTCTTATGATGGGAAGTAGCTAGAACTTCTTCGGTAGTCAGCACCTTAGCTTATGCTAGGATAGCTTCTCTCGTATGTGTGCACGCTCAGAAGCATGCATATGACTTCGACTGACTCAAAAATTTATCCTTCAAAAGAGTGCTAGCACAACCATACAACCCTGTTAAAAAATTGTCAGTTAACAGCTTAAGGCATGCTAGGTGATTTAGATTTTAATAACACTTCCTATGTTCTACAATAAAGTCACTGAGACATGTAGAAAACGAGGCGATCAGTTGTTCCGCATCGGACAAACACCGCTTGTAAGAAGCTTAAAATCCACCATTTTCTCGACTTGTAGGTCCCTGATTCTTGACATCCCGTTGTAATCCTCATTTACCTTTGGCCAGGGTAGCACTTAACCTATTTCACAAGCTTGAACCGCTTATCAGCATTCGATACTCGGGATAATTTTGTGGTTATTTTAAAAATTTTATAGCATTCAACTTATGTACTGTGGATGACCCGAAGCACCAACAGACGACGTGTTTGTTCAAGATGTTATCACGGTCAGAAGTCCCCAATCTTGCTACTGTGACCAGGATAAACAGTGGTGAACTGAAAGTTACAGCAAAAATGAATGCATCTCCAAACTACGAAGCCCTGAAGGCGCCAGAGGAGTTCGGCATGAAAGACCGTATCCACCAGATCCCGTAATTACGGGCTAGTAGGCTTAAACAAGCGTCATTCCTTTCCTTCCCTTCCGATAATTAGACTTTTGCTTACAATCTCGATGCAGACTTTGCTGTGTGCCAGATTTAAGAAACGGACTTCCATGCATAACCGCCTAATGGTAAGCGCAGCCAGTCTTAGAAAATCAACCAGGTTCACTTCTTGAGCCTAAAGGATCAGAAAAGCTATTTTGGTTCTTTATTTTTGATAGTGCAGAAGTTACCAGGAGTATTCAAAATGTATCCACCTACCTTTCCTTTTCTGCCAACTGTCTTTGGAAGGTAGTGGCAGTAGAGTGGAGTTTTGCAGGCTTCACCCCCTCCGACCTAGCGAGGGGCTCACCATCTCGCTCGGCCAGTCGTTCTGATTGCAAATGCACCTCCGATTTCTCGAAATGCATTCGCTTTGTGCACTTCAGTCCCTCCTGCACTACCGGCTCCCGAGCTTGAGTAGAAGAGAGAAATTGTTTATTGATAGCAATACATCTTTAATCCATTCGGTGCCAGCGACATATGTGCCTCCCAGAATCGCCTATCTAGATCGCGAATCACTTTTGGATAAATGACAGGTACAGTGAATAGCGTCGCAAACGGTCAAGTTTTGAGCCATAATAAGGATGAAAGGCATTTCTGATATTGAGTCAATTCCATTTTAAATTTGCTTTGGCAGTTAAAATGGTTTGAAAAATTTATAGCAACTGGTGGCACATTGGGGCAATAAAAAGTCTGGGCTGTGGTAATCAACGTTCCTCTGAGACTTGTAGCAGAGTGGTAACTATGGAGAAGAGAATTACATTATGCCGATGAAATGAAAAAATGAAGCAAGACTCTTGATTAGGGTGTTTGCAAGGGGGATGAAACGAATGAGGAGGTATGGCAGAATGTTATGATGCGTGGAGAGAACTCACTTTCAGGGTCAAGTTTTCCCATAGTATCGGGTTCATGAACCCTTCGTAGCGCTTTGCGCTTTTCAGCCTCCGATTGCAACAGCTTTCTGAACCTTCAATCGGGCCATATATAATAAAAGAGGTTAACTAGCATCCCGAGTGGCATCAATTGTCTATTAAATCCCTGCTTAAAACTACCACCCATGGAACGATATAGAACCTACCATGTTTGTTTCGCTCCATTGGAGGCCTTGTTGATAAGTGTGGTGTGTTTTTGAAGTAAACAGCGGAGATCTGCAGAATTCAGGTACGGAAATGCCAAACGCGGAAAAGCGTTAGCACCATCGAACAGAAAGTGCTGAAATAAAAGCATGTGAAAAGCACAGCAATTGTATGCAAGAAATTGCGCTAAAAAAGCAAAGGTAATAACAGCAATGAAGAGGGGTGGGAGAGTTTTAAAACACCATACTTCAGAGGAGAGATGGAAAGACCTTTGTGAGATTGAAACTAATACACACTCATTAGCTTATCAATGAAACGGTAACGGAAGTGGCCTTTTCTTCTAAAATAAGGCTGCGAAGAAGATTAGAAAAGAGACGATAAGACCTACGTTTGGTGCAATGGAACGAAGGAGAAGAAGCGATAGCCCGCAGCGCAGAATGCCCGGTTCAGAGTCAGCCGAAACGAGGCCTAGAAGAGACCCACACCGACCCAAGTCCTCTCGCAGCATTGTAAAGTCCCCCAAACTACCTTCTTCCTCCTCCGCTGATTGATAACACACTGAATGGCGCCAAAAGTTCGCATCTACCAGGAAGAATGGAAAGGCGATGAAATCTTTACGGCAGCGAGACATCAAGAGATCAACAAGATGGATGTCTGACATCTTCAGGTGATCAAACTAATTTTGATCTTGTCAGTAAAATGTGCTACCATCAATCTGCTTTTCCATCGCTCACCATTAAAATAACGTTGATTGTTTCCTCGAAGCTATTATAAAAAAGAGTAAGAGTAAGAAGGCACTGATTGAAGCCTTGGACTGTCAAAGCTTTCGTCAATGCATAGCAGTAGCACAACAAACTAGATAATTTGCAGGATTAACTCAGGGTGTCTCCTTATAATGCAAAGGCGTTTAATCACGGAATAACAGAATTTGCGACCTTAAAGAACAAACTCTGATAACGAAATGACTAGCCTTCAGCTGTAAAAAAAATCTACCCCTTTATTTGATTCAGCGTCTTAGATCCTTGCAGCATTCCCAATGAGATGGTAAAAAACCCCAATTATCCTATTATTGAAAGCCCTCGTTCTACACGACGATAAAAGACACAGCCACGTTAACAAACCAAAGTCAACTAAACACAACCATCTTTTCATTTACAAGCAGAGGGAGAAAGTGAAGTTTGTCTTCCTCATCTCATTGAAGAAGTGTAAACTCAAAGGAATGTGTTCTGCCGATAGGGGAACTTTCCCGACTTCAAATAGTAATCCGGTCAACTCTTACCCCGTAAATAATTACAACTAATTTTAACCGAGTACACTTACACTAAAACAAAGGAGCACACTTAAAGTTGGTAAAAGACACAGTGGGTGTGCATCAAGCTGGTTGCCGTCTTCCGATACATGGCATGCCTCCATCCCGACCACTTCCCTCTCCCACTTGATGTTGGTGTAAGCAAACGCCTTCATTCCAACCACGGCGTTTCAGCATTACATGGGGCCGTTTTGGCATGCTGGTCTCAAAATAGCGCATCGACAGCACCACGAGTTCCCTGTGTTGAAGACAGGAAGGGAGGAGGGGTTTTCCCTCGATGCCGTCCTTTTTGAGTAGTCCACTACTGCGAGGAAATTATCCAACCTCGCTGACTCGCCGAATGCTCAAGGAGTGTAAGGAGAGGTTTCTGCAGCTCCGGAAACTGGGCAAGCTGAGCTTAGAAGGTGTGGACAGGCTCCGGTTCTATCCAACAGGTCCAACTGACAGCAGATGAAGGCTCAGGGTGCACCAATGTGTGTATCATGTGGGTGGACTTCCGTATCGCCGCCTATACTGCGTGAGCCCTGCACAAAGATAAGTGCAAGCATTGCTCCACCTCTCGCAAGTCGTGGCAAGTCAATATAGCGATGTGTACCGTCAAGGATGGGAACTAATCTGGTCGTCTGTCTGACAGAAGTAGACATAGGCGCATCATTGGAGCGCATGCCTTGTGTCAGGTAGGATCTCGAGGGGACAACTTTTCAGTGCTAAAGGTAAGCCTTTTTGCACAACACAAAAAGCAGGCTGTGATTGCCGCACCTAATCAAGGCTAGTGCGATGCCCTTTTATGCGTGCAACGTAGTTACTTTTTGAGTTGGTTTGGGCAGAAATGGGTCTAAGTGTCGCTGTATCGGCGCATTACCCTTTAATTGGACAAAAATTTCGTTGGGGAAGAACAAGGTATGTGATTAGGCCACTACTATTTGTTAAGGTTGTGAGAAGTGCATTCAAAGGCACTTTTGATGGTCGCGTTATCGCACTGGATAATGCAATTTCAATTAAAACACAGATGAAAAGGCAGTTTACACGAGTGCTACGGTCGCATTAATTGATTGCATGACAGGAGCCTCGAAGGACTCGTTAAAGCACCATCAAAACCCACCCTTTCTAAACAAGAACCGGCCGTTGACAGAGATGCCGAACTCGTTGAAGGGGTCCTTGTGCACACCTTCCTGCACCCACAGGTGAAGAAATCTAGAAGGAGAGTGGAGGTAGAGCAATGGAGGAAGAGAAGGAAAGAGTGGGATGGATGGATGGAAGTGAGGTGAGTGGAAGTAGTCAGACGCACCGTAGGAAAGGAGCAGTAGCTCGGTGGAAGAGGAAGGGAAGGGGAGAGGTGATGGAGGTGGAGGCAGCTTGTCGACCGAGCCAGGCGAGGAGACGTAGGCCCGAGAGTGATTGAATGCGTGGAGTGTGGGAGGCATCACTGACTCCCATATGGGGAAGCACTCCACATGTGTGGGCCACCGCGCTGTATCGTAGATTAACAGCTCATTGACAAGCCGATAAAAATTACAAAACAAAAAAGACTATCCGCCTAGTGGACTCGGATTGATCGCTTTGCCTTGAGGTGGGCTGTTCGAATGTGTCAATCAGATTGCTAGTGGTTCTTTCCACCACAATAATTTTTTATGCACTGTAAAACAAGACTAGTGTTGGCTTTCTTCGAGTTCACGGCATCGGCGAGTATTGACGCCGATTATGAGATCGAACGACTTCAATAACTCATGGCAAGGACGTGTTGAAGGTTCAGAAAATGAATCGTGAAAAACACCAGACTGTTTATTTAAAACAGCAATGAGTAGGACAGGATATGCAGGAATCATATTCATGCTTCTCAATGGTGCAGTTGGTTATTTGACGAGTATTACCTTTATGGTGCACTGGTAGTAACAACAAGTAACCACATCGCTATAACAGAGGTTTTGGCTTCTATTTATCCGTAGAAATTTCGCCAACTTTAATCGACCCACCCCTTGTGATAAACCATTCTCAATTTTTCACAGATCTTGAAGGCATACTTTGAAAATGTTTGTTTGCGTCCAGATAACCTCTAAAAAAGGACCTAGTTAAGTGAAGAAGCACCTTAGTAGATGCCATTTATCCCTCAAAGTCGAAGCTGTAGTAACCCACCGATGTTAGACGATGGTAATGAAACTCAAGATGGCTGCAAACTTAGCAATGTTCGTTCAAGTTATCGATATATGACACATGGTACCAATTTAAACTCAGCGTAATCTTTTGATAAGGAATTTCGAAATTGGATTACCAAAAAAGTCCAGCATTTTCGTCAATGTAGATCCAAAACTCAACATGATGTCTTTAGCTACTTCTGGAGAGACGTTAGCAATATCTTCAAAGGTGTCTCTCTCAGTGCACATTTAATGCATGCGAATGAAGCCACGTTTTGCAGTTCCTTTTAATCAACTGATAGCCTTATCTATGTCTCGTACCAAGCAACTGGAGTACGGATGGATGCTAACCTAAACTAATTTCAATGTGATAGGTTACTACCTCGCACAACTGGTAGTACCAGGAAGAGACTTCATCCGAAGTGTGACTCACAGCATGTTGGTCATAAACGGCTTCAGCAGATGCGTCAGCGCAAGCAATTCATCCCTTTTAGTCCTAGCTACAGCCGCATGACGCCCATACGCGTCCTCCAGGGTGATTGAATAGACGCGCAACCATTCGCTTATGGCATGCATCAGGGCCGACCAAACGTTGCCATGATGCTCAGCCGTAGCGTCAGGCAGCAACGGCCTTGACGAGAGCCAATCGAGGCGGCGGAAGGCTGTTGCAGAACGCAGATGCGTTTCCAAGTATGAGACAAGTGAGCCATGAGTGACTTGGAAGGCTACAGTGTCCAAAGGGCTCCCCTGCCAGGCAAAATACCCGGTGAGGTGGGACTCTCCGGACTCTTGTCGCCAATAAAATCGATGTGAAACGATGCCCAAGTGGGCTAAAAGGAGGTCATGGGTGAATTCTTTGCGGAGAGAGGCAACTCGCTCTGCGGAAAGGGAATCCAAGCGGACTACGGAAGGCGAGGTTTCTTGTGGAGCCTGAGAACGAAAACTCGACTGATAGCGAGACTTAAAGGCGCACAACAAGGCGTGAATAGCAAGTGGACCCATTTCGGTTAGATAGGGTTTTTCATGGACCAAAGCGGGACTGAAACAAACAAGAACAGAGAGCACTGTTGAAAGCTATCTTCGAACATTAAACGTTGGCAAAGAAAAAAACTTGTGAGGTTTTCTATGATTTCCGGTAGTGCAATCAGACTCTACTGTTGCATTGCATGATCGATTGGTTTGCCTATGAAATCGTAAAATCACATTGTTCCGCGCATGCTACCCATTTTCGTCCGCCTTCTTTTCAATTAGAAACGGGAGATACTCAAATCTTATACCACAGCTTCAACTAATAATTATGACAGATCCGGTAAAACTAAAATTCCCTCACCAACTTCTTTCTTCCCATGTAGAGATTTTTACGGTTTCAGTAGATTTGCTAGTTGCTGCTTTTGATAAAGCGCGGAGAGCACTACAGAGGTGAGGGATTCCCTCAAGTAGTGGTTGAGTGCTCTTCTCCTTTGTACTCAACCGGGTTGTGTCCTCTGAACCCAAGCCCTGTAAAAACAAACGGCCAAACATTAACGAAGAGCCATGATTACAGTTTACCTAAAGTTCGAATTAGCTTATAATTATGCATCCCAATGATGCAAACGTGGTATTACTAAATGAAAAGCATATGTCTGGCCATCACAAATCCCCAAACGTTTTTACAACAGTTAATGACACTAACCAATATTTCTGCAAATGAATGCCTTGAGATGCTTAAGAAAGCGAAGGCGGTAGCACAAGATTACAGCGTATCCCATGAGCCAACTGCAAACTAGCGAAATTTGGATGAAATCAAACACTGTACTGACAAACTTTAACCACACACCAATAGCGCTACGCTGTGAGTGACCGCCTGACCGGGCTGGTTTCTCGTTACGCAGTTCATGCTTCCACTTGGAGGCATGGCCAGCTGATCACGTCCACAGCCCCACATGCCCTCTGAACGTTAGCCACAAATTACTCCTATGCCAATGTGGTCTATCACAATTTCTGACATAACTAAAGACTATACGATTTCACTCCATTACCAGGAATTCCTCATGGAAATAATTTTTATGCAATTGAGATGAAGTGAAACTGTACATACCGAGTCATTTTGGTCAGAAAACCTAAAATAACGAGTAGAAAGAAGGTGATGAGAAAACAGACAAGCCTCAAACGGCAACATATGGATAGCACTAAGACCACTCACTTCCTATAAGGATCATTCAAGTAGTTTGCAGGAATAAAAAGTGTAGAGCTTTCGCCACTATCCTGAGAAACGAAGGATTTAAATGAAGTGAAAGCCCCTAGATACTCACATGTCCTCGGAATTCTAGCACATTTGGAGTAGTTGAAGGCATTTTTACAAACCTAGAAAGCATGAATCAAGTGTACAATTACCCAAGAACAGCCTTTCATGGTGTGATTGTCACTCGTATAAAATGAGGTTCCACCTAGTCCTTTCCATGTTAAACCATGAGGTAAATCACTGAGCTGTTATTAAACAGTAGAAAGAAAAATATTCACAAACCGTTGGTGAAATCTGAGGCGCATCCGTATTAACATTCATAAGGGAAAGAATGAATATAACACATGCACTCCGACCTCTGAAAGAAACTGAGACAGGTCATTTCAGCGATTGCTTACTTTGGTCTAGCCTCTGAAACAAGCTTTCGAGTGCATTGTGTCTTGCTAAGAGACCATTATTACGTAGGTATTCGGAGGCAGAACCCAACAAGAGCCCTTCATACCTAGCTGACGGTGGGGGTAGTCTGCCCTTAACGAATCTAAACACATTGCGTAGTGGCAAAAAATTACTTGTGAGGACCAGGTAAATATGAAAAATACGCATTAAGAGCAGTTATCCGCGCTCGTCGCCGTTGGTCAACAAATACGCAAGAGTTTTCGACTGCATCGATCCCACTTAAATTTAACGCCAGAACTTCTCCAGAAAATTTAAGGATATCTGCCATAACACAAAGTAGACCCCCAATCAACCCAGCCAAACATTGGCCTTGAAATCGAAAGACCCAGGAGACACAAACGATCGCATCTGAGTACGACCTAACTCAAGCTTATTTTGCATGGCATTGGAATTTAGTCCCAACATCATTTCTAGGTTAATAAGGCAAGTTAGAGTTTATTTATAATTTAAAACAGCTAAAAGAAGTAACATTAACCGAATTTTTACAGTCGTTTTTTGCCCTCTTTTAAATTTATAAGCATCTTAAATTTAACCCTGCTTAGAAACTTATCAGCATAAAAGCGGCTTTGCAAAGGTGCAATCACTTGCTTTAGCGTTGTTTTTGAGTCTTACTTGTGAAACACAAGACGGGGTGAGTTGGACTCCAGAGCATTACTGTTGTGCGAACCTCTCTTTTATGTCTTATATGTATTGTAACACTTATGCTGCTTTATATAAACCTTTTAGGCTAAAAGTAAAATTAATTATAAATCACATTTTAACCTGTTGCTCTGAGTGTTCCACAGCTGACAGGAATGGAGCAATTTGCTTCCCCCAAATCTGAACTGCTTTACATCACAGTTCAACCGGCCTATTTGATCTAAAGGTAGTCAGAGGAGAGAGACTGCAGGTAAAAAATGCTTTGCACTGCTAAACTCAAAAGTAGACCTCCTCTTTTTTTAAAAAAATTGTAAACTTCGGTGACTGGCTCGAGTCCGCAAAGCTTAACATCCTTGAAGGCGTTTGCTCACAGTTGACTCACATCACTGTTACAAAGAGTGATAAATACCGTGAGTCGCTAAGTATGCAAATTTATTCTCAGGGCAAGAAATTGGAAAGGACAAACAAATATTTCCAAGGCTATGATAGACATCGACGAAGCATGACCTATTTGCAACCGCTCAGATACATTTCACTCTCTGTGCTAGATAAAGTGAGGCGTCTGATTGAAGTTCGGATTTCAAATAAGGTCATGAAATTATTTGACCCACCATAAGCCTCTTTGATTGCGCTAACGATGATGCGTCGACTAAAGTAACTTGGACTTCGTAATTTAGGATGCGTTCTCATTGTTCTGCATGACCTAATCGTTCAACTTTTTGGGTGGATCAAAGTAATTTTATTTTCGCAGTCTCAGGATGAGGTAGAAAGGGAAAAGGAGGTTTGTTTTGTTAAACAAGATTTATACTTTTGAGACGATGGCCTTTGAACTCTAATTCTGCGGCCACTTTCCAATAGTTGATAAATAAGCATTGTTTGGTCTTTATATACAATACTATATAGTCCACCTCAGTGACATGCCTGGCTCTAGTACAGATATCCGGGGGTACAGCACTAACTCGAAACTGACATCGAACTGTCTGTGATATACAGGGTTGATCCTGAGCCAAAATGATTGCCTAATTTTTTGCCCTTGGTCACCCTTCTAGAGCGCATAAACTTGTCAGATAAGATAGCTGTTATCAAAGCTCTTACAAAGCAAAAACCAACCAACCAGACAAAACATAGCATTATCCTTGGCTTGACAAACTACCACAAAGGTTTTGTTAAAGGCTTCCTGGAACGCTAGCCGGCTGCATAAGCTACGCGAAAAATGAACAAGAATAAGTTAAAATGAAAGAACGAGCGCAGCAAAAGGATTAAAGTACTGAAGCAGAGGCTTTACTGCGATGTATCCCTGGGCGGCGTCCTTTTACAAAGGAGCAACGAAAGAAGCGAAAGCACCATTGTCTACGCCAGCACCAAAATTCAGGAACAGGAAAGTGCGACGAAACATGAGCTGCTCACAATCAATAGGTATTTGAACACTTTAGCCACTACCATACAGTGATGATCAAGCATTTATCTAGTTGGTAATAATGGGGAGGATTTGCTGTTTAGTTACCCGCCGGTGCAGAGTTTAAGTAACATAATGTTACGGCACAGTAAAGAAAATGGGGTACAGTCAGTAACGCACATCTCCGTCTCACAGACAATTCTCAGCGGAAACTAGTAACGTTGTAGCTGACTGTCTGTTTAAGAGCTAGCCTACAAAACACCGTTGAAGACTCACGTAGGATAATAATCCCGGCACAAATCTGGCATGTGAGAGATTCCTTATATCTCATTAGCTCACCGTCGAAGAGAAAACCTTGTAAAGCTAGCAAAATATGACAAAAAATTCGAAGCCTGTCTTTAAAAAGGATTTTATAGAATCAAGACGCTTTGTTTTTTAAAGTCTGTTATTACAAAGAGTTTTTTAGGAGTTACAATAGCAAATGGATAAAATAAAGGTGCTCGATGTTTTAAGCAAAATATACAGGTGGCTCCTGTACACCTGAGATGTGCTAGACTTCTACTGAATCTGCATTACTTCCATAAGTTTGGAGAAGCCTCATTTCTCAGCGACTCCACCACTACCAGTCATGCCTACTGGATTCCTAAGGAAAAGAGTGAGTATACACAGTGCAATCGTTACCACCTACGAAGAATGAAAGCTTACACACTCTGGCCTTGGTTGATTCCTTTCTAAAAGTAGCCGAGGGGAAATCCATGGAATCACAAGACGCCGTAAAGGTCACCTCATTTGCCTTTAGTCAATGGCTTTATCGGCATGAATTGTTCTAATCAGTCAATAGCAATCAAAGCTTTATATTTAAAAGCCGCCTTTTTTAAAATTTAAAAGATCTTTGAGATTTTGAAGGCATGGGTATACACAGTACCTGAATAACCACAAGACAACGAATAGGTAGAAAGCGCGATCGCATTCTAACTGCACAACTGAGGTCTTTCCCAAGAGCGATCAACAGAGAGGCTAAGATTGTTAGCCAAAGACGTGCTAAATGGATTAACTAAAGTTTCACTATTTACTCTTTGCATGACAGTAGAAACCAACACCTCACCCAAAAGAAGGCCTAAGTATTAGGTTTTGGCAAACACGCGGTTAGGTTCTAAAAATTAAAAAAAGGGTAAAGGAGAAAGTCTTTCGACTGTTATCCCTTTTACTTAAGATGGTCTCAAGGTACTACCAAATAAAGCGATTGAAAGTAATATTATTAACGCTGCGTGCATTTATTTGTCCTCCGATCTACAACTGCGTCTATTTTTGTACATGATGCTGCAATTCATTTATTTTTGGTTAAAGCCATTGCTCTTCAAGCAAGATTTGTCAGTTGTAAAACGTACAACACGCGGCATAGTTTGAGAGCATGTACTAAATTGTACCAAGATTAGACGTAAAAATTCACCACCTGTCCTCTTTTATTATTGATAACTCAATTGCAATCTAGTGCTAAGTGTTGTTTGGCAAAGACTGATCTTAATTTGATCGCATGTTAGTTTAAAAAGTCTGAAACTTTTGCTTAAATGTTTATATAAACTGAAGTTCGGCTTTCCTTAATACCCATAGGTTAAAGTTATGCGTGTGAGTTTGATTTGGTGTGCTTTCGTGATGTTTTATTTGGCTCTTTTATACAACGGACACATGTTTGAAATATCCTTTGATGACATCCATTTGTGCACATGTCTCTGTCCTCTTTTGTGCTATCCTTTACTAAATTTACCTCACCACTTCGTCATCGATTCATTAACAAGTTGCCCAATTATCCTGTTAGATTTCATTTTTAAATGGGCGTAAATGTATATTGTGCTTCTTGTCTTCTGTGTTTCCTAGAGTCTTTTCTACTCCTGTTTGCCTGTAGGTATTTACGATTCCAGTTCTATTGATCGCCGCCGTCTTAGGGCTTTTGCCTTCATCGACGCTTGGTTATATGTTTAACGTCGCTCTGTTATCCCACAGTATTCCCAATGATACTCAGGAAGTATTTGTGCCCGACCCCTACCACCCATATTCCCCTCTTGTTCGCTGCTCCTTTCTTCCCAGGCACTCATTCTGGTGTGAACCACCTGAAGGTACCCAAAACCTTGGAGAATCCTTTTCATCGTGGAGTTGACCATTTTTTTACAGTTATTTTACTTTCCGACTGAATTTAAAAGTGCCGCTTTTCATGAAGTACGGTAGTTACTAGGTATTTGTACGTTCGTTGTATTTAAGCGTTGGATATGTATTGGTGAAACTCTGACACGTAAATTCGTTTGTTTTGAATGACGAAAATGTGCGCTCTTTATTTTATTTTTGTTATTTTTCAGTACATTACCTTTTTAGATCTCTTGGGCAATCAAACACTTTTCGAACAACTTGGCGGTCAGGGATGCTATAAATGGGGTGGAATGTACCCAGAGGAGGTGCAGCTAACCACGCTCACTTGTCACGCACTGCCGGGTATCGAATGCTATGGCAATCGTACCTTCCTCTTGCACAACTATCCCTGCTTGCGCTACCATGGTTACTACTTCCTCACTACCCTCCTTTATAGCATCTTTCTTGGCTTTCTTGGTGTCGATCGATATTGTCTGGGCCATCTAGGTACGGGAGTAGGTAAATTGCTCACCCTCGGTGGTTGTGGAATTTGGTGGATTGTTGATATCATCCTCCTCGCTCGTGGTGATCTTCGTCCGGCCGATGACAGCTCTTGGATGCCCTTTATCTAGTGAAAGATGACAAATGTCTTTCCCTTATTTGTTATTTTTATTAAAAATGCTTCCTTCTAGTGTGTTTTGTTTTCTTTGGTTTGTTTTTAATACGTTTTTGGTTCGGTGGTGTTCACCCCGTTCTGTCAATGTTGGCGTAGATCCCTCTTATTCTTTTATTCAAATTTTCCGAATAAACCTTCTAAACACACAAACCGGGTGTCTTCTTGTCGTGGTTCGATTGCCCATTTCTTGTCCACAATTCATTCTATTTGAGAATGGAAGAGGCATCCAGTATTACAATATCCGACCCGAATTCAGAGTTTGCCGCTAAGTACCCGAATGGTCTCACTTTGGACGATCTTCTACCCTTCTATGAGGATGTGGCACAGAACAAGCCCATTCAGTTAGAATGGAAGTTTCCCGGTCGCATCAAACGCCCCTCCCCCCAAGGTGCCGTCATATATTTTGTGGAGGTTTTTTCCTATTTTGCTCCTCTGTCCGTCCATTGGGATCATTTGATATTTACTTGTCTCTCACAGGTGATTTAGACTAATTGTTACGGTCGTAATTATCACTTTTTTGCAAAATTTTGCTTTGACTTACCCCAATAAGCATTTGAATTTGCGAAAGCGTCTGGCGAAGTTTTTGTTGTTGCCTCTCACTCCACTGACTCATGCATGTAGGCTAAATCGCCTTAATCTTTCACAAAATATTATTCATACTTGCCCTTAAAAATTTTGAACTGTTCCTAGCATGAATTAGGAGTATTTTTACCGCAGACCTTGAGGCGAAGAAAGATGAAGCTTTCAGCGCAGGTGACCAGCAGGAGAAAAAACAAGATGGAACAGAGAGTTCCGAACCCCAGCAACAGCAGCTAAACTTTGCTGAGTTTGATTTTGACACGGAGACGTCTGCTGCTGCCGACACTGCGGCCTTGGTTGCTGCCCAACGACGACCGCTAGGCGGTTCTGCCCGGCCCGTGCGGGAGAGACGCGTTGCACGTCTGGACAAGATCTTACAGGAGGATATGGTTCGCCGACGCCTGGAGATGGAACAGTTGCGTCAACTGCAACAGCAGCACCAAATGGAGACTCAGCAGGCCCAGTCAACTGAGACGACTTCGGTGACGGAGAAGGGAGAGAAGGAGCATATTCCTACTGTGGAGGTAGGGACCACAGTTTTACAGCCACCACCACCATCACAAGATTCCCGACCAATAGATACGAACGAGGGCGGTACTGTGTCTACAGATTTGCCCACTCGGCTAGGTGAAATGGGCATCGCCAGTGAGAAAAGCACCGCGCTACCAGGTGTTACCACGACGACCTCGCATTAACGACTTCACTTGACCCTGTCTTAGTTTGTCTGGGATTGGATGGAGGCAGCTTTGTGATGCATTAAATTAACGAAATTGTTTTCGATCTCGTACAATCCCTGCAATCATTACAGTTTAAGGGGGCCTAAGTGTGGGGACAGGCTTGTTAACGCCATCTCCCCATTACTATGAAAGTGGGGACCACTGCATTACTTAAACTGTCAAATCTGTCTGAAATGCGGTTGGGAGAATCAACAAAATTTAGAAGTGCGGTTTATGAAGACTAAAGGGGCGGTGTGATTAAACTGGCATTTAAGGAGGTGTATTTCCGCTACGCGACCCTCTTCTATAGAGTGTCGATGTCAGTGCGGTGCTCTTTCTTTTCTTGATCGCTACTAGTCTTTAACAGAAGTAGCCAACTGTGAGACATAATGGAGGGCGATATGTTATAAGGCAAGTGTAAGGTGCATACTTCCAGCTTTAATGGCGGTGCTCGTCACTGCTTCGATCGGAGTTCTCAAGTATTGCTCATTCCGCAACGTTAGCACTGGACTGGACCCATCGATAATGTGTATAATGCTGAGAGTCAGGTAAGGCTTAAAAATCCTGGCTAAGCTATTTTTTATGTTGAAGATAAGTCTTTTTATGTTTAACTAACAAAAAATTATTTACTCTATAATGTACAAATTTATCATTGCAACTGCAGAATGCTTCCTTTATCAAACAAAACTGCATTGCAAATCAACAAACATACTTTAATTAGCCAAAAAAAGGGTATTTTATCATAAAATACTTTTAATTTAATCAAATGCTATGATAGTAGTTTTGATTAGCCTTATTAAGGGCGCTTGGTTCGACGTCGTCTGCGACTTGTGGGAAAGTCGAACTTCTTTTGCTATGAAGGAAAGTGAAGTAGAACCGGGTGGTGAGTAATTTTGTGTCCCAAACTCACGCGCATTCTATTGAGCAAGTTTTTTTGTTACATTTCGGTTGTTTTGCTGGCTGCTCATTTCTTTTTACTCCCTGCCATTTTCATCTGATGTTTCGGAAGATTTTTAGCACATGGGCATTTGCGTTCACTTATTAGACTCTAGCGTTTACTAGTACAGTACTTCATCGAATGACAAATTGGGCACCATTGGGTACAGATTTTGACAAATCTTCGTCTTTTGTATCATAGGGAACGTCCAAGCTTCTATTCAAGTTAATCGCGGTGCTTTATGTTATTAAGTGCCTCTCAAAAAGACCCAGTCATGCGCAAATTGCTTTATTAAGGTGAATGTGAATCTTCCAATCGGTCGATTAATGGGAATGACGAAAGCAGACGAGAATTCAGTGCAAAGCGGTCCCGCTACTCGCGTAGCCGAAGCCGTAGCCACAGCTCTTCCCGTTCCTACAGTCGCAGTCGATCAAGGTCCTCTGACAGCTCCCACCGACGCAGACGTTATCGGAAGCGAAGGCGTGGAGGTCGTAGCGGCAGTCGTTCCGCTAGCTCGCACAGTTCGCGATCCTACTCAAGATCCAGTTCTTGCAGCTCATACTTAGGATCACGAAGCTGCAGCAGGTCACCTTCCTCTCGTGAGGCTTCTAGGTTTCAGGAGAGGGATCCCCGAGACCGTTCAATGCGACACCGATGGGGAAATAACGTATGCTAGCATGTTTTGGTCTTCTTTAACCTGTATTTTTAATGCTTACTTTCTTAAGGTTTGGATTGTTGGTGAAAAAGTCAAGGACCTCACCTTTCACGTCTGCGACATCTGTGATAAGCCTATTGTTGTGTATGGTCGTTTGGTAAGCTTTTATCTTGCTCTTGCTTTGTCCTATCATTGAAGCCACACATTAATCTTTTCTAATAGTATCTTGCCTTGTCTTGCATCTACTTTTTAATCATTGTGTTTAGAAACCCTGCAACCATGTGTTCTGCTTCACCTGCGCATCCGCATTGTCCGGTACCTGTCATAGGTAAGAAAGCATGCTACTAATATTCAATTAAGTAGCACCTCTGAGAAGCATTTCATTGATCCCTTCTGTGACACCGAAACAATAATTGTTAAAATCCATCTCTATTTAATGTGGTCAAGAAGATAGTGGGTTATTTACGTGAAAAATATGCGGTTTTTGGTACATCATTTTTGAACTCGTTTGATTTTTTGCTTTGGAGTGTTTTCTTGGTGCGGTGAATTAAGCAGAACTATGCCCTCCTTAGATTGTGGAGGATAGGATCGTGCTTTCACTGAGAATTGGCTAATTCCAAATGAAAATGCCTTGGTTGGAGCTGTGAAATACTTGTTTTAGTTGTAGTGACTCATTCAGCTCATCCCATATAATCATCTCCAGCTTTCGCTTCTCATTAGAACCCCTATATGTAGTTCTAGGGTCTCCCCGAAACTGGCTTTGTCTCCCAAATTACTATAACAGTCATTCAACGTTCCTTGATAGACTTGTTCCTTTTTCTTCGTTACTTATATTTTCATCGAATGGGATACCAACCCGATGTCTACACTCGCCGTAAATGCACTTAATTCTGTTTTGGTCATCATTCTATATGATTGTTATCATTGTCGTTTGATTCGGATTAACTCGACTGTCAAAGTTGCTTCCATTTTTGAGCCGTGGCAGTTGTACTCTACTGTCTCCTTCTACTCCTTCCACTCAATAACTCTGCCTGGCTTTGCATCGTTTCCTCTTTTGCTCTTCCTGTGGGCGCGTTCATTATGGTCACCGTTTTCGTAGTACATTTCCTTCTGTTGCTGTTCTCTCAAATTGCTGTGCTCTATTGAACCAGTAAACTGAGATAACCCAAGTAGCAAGATGTGCCTTCGTTCCTGTGTTGACTTTCCTATAGCGAAAAGCGCGTTTCATGTGTAACATTTTCGTTCTCTCTCTCTCGCTGCAAACATGCCACCCTTTTGTCGGTGCATATGTCCTTACGCTTTGCTTCCAAGTTTTCATCATCACTTTTTGTGGACAACGATTTCCTCTTCGTGTAAAATACATCCCCAGTAAGCATATACTTCTACCTCTAATGACATCATAGTGCATTTTCGTGAATTTTTTAATGGGATAGTGTTCACAAGATGACAAACACCTCGACTATGGCTGTTTAGCAATTCGTTGCTTCTCAATTCAGAAGCATGCGACCCATTCACCTGGAGTGTTATGGACTGCCTTTGTGAAGTCAAGCTCGCATTTCTGGTTTGTGCATGCTCGCCTCCAACGGGGCCGAAGTCAGCAGATTGAACCAGTGTAGACTCCTGAAAGAAATTGTTACCGTTGCAAATGAGTAACCCGTGATGAGCTAGCATACCGTGTGGTTTATCTTCTAGACGAAAGCGAAGTATGTGATTTGTGTGTGTATGTGTAATAACCTGGTCAACACCTTGCAGTGGCCGATCCATGTGTCGGATGCGAGGTCTTGTGTTTGGTAATGTTTTTTTTAATTCCTATTCCAGACTTTTTTCGCAAGGGCTTTGTTTTGTATGTCCATTTGTCAGGTGTGTTTGAGTAACCAGACTTTCTGTGCTGATTCACGGCGTCTTCTGTCTGTCTCTCCCCGCCTGTGTATACATCGTACCCACATGGAGAAAGACACGTGGCTCTCTTTCTCTCCCCTCCCTCGCTACGTTTTACGGACGCTCTGTAGCCCCACCCCACCAGTCCACCAACCAGCCAACTAGGCGACTCCGACTCGCGCGCAGTCCATGTGGTGTGGCCTCGTTCTGGGACGGTTCTTTGTGTCTGCCTCGTGTCCGCGCGTTGTCCGCCGATCGTGGCGCGGTAATCCGAGGCCAGCGAATTTTCCGCCTGCGTGACACCGTAATTAATTTCACAACTCGGTTGAAAACACTGCGTCGACCAGCGATATTGTGACTCCTAGCCCTGCAAATTAGTATAACAATGTGAGAAAAAGAGCTATTTTGTGTGCAATAGTTGGGTTTATTTGGTCTAGAAGTCTTCTGTTATGCTCCCTCCTTATGAAGCGGGCTTTTGGGTTTTTTGGTCCTACGTTTTTCAGTCGGTCGTATGCTGTTTCAATACTAGCCATTGGGCCCCAATTGAGTCTCCAAGTTCTCCACTGAGTAAGGTGTCTCCCAAGGTTGTCAATAAGTTAAAAGAATCACCACCTAAATTATCTATAACGTTAGATTTCATTTATCTGCATACTGTTGGCCTTAGCGCTCTTTCGCCTCCGTTTGTTAGTTCTCGACTCTGTTGTAGAACTTTTAATTGTTTCAAGTAAAATCTATGAGTTCATCTCAAATGTCAAGCCGACTTTCCGTCGTTGGTCTTAGCTGAAATCTCCTACCCAAGGGAAGTAGATGCATAATGTGTCTGACTCCTTGTCCACTGTTGGTATTAGAAGTTGTGATTTCTTTTTTTTCTTCAACCACGCCTGCATCATCCTATTTCATCGACCCCTTACTGTGTGATCTTCCTCGCCTCCCGCATCTTTCCTTGCATTTCGGGTGGTTGCAATTAAGCCATCCCGTCACGCTTTTTTTCCGCCCGACAGTATGCTTAGTATTCACAGTTGTGCTGCGCATCCAGTTCCTTTGTTTTGCAGTTCAAGATCAAACTCACTCTACTTTTGCTTCGTTTTGAGGCGAAATAAACAAGGTCAACACACGTTTTTGTTGCTCTGCATTATAAAAGCTAAGTTAACAAAGTAAGCTCTGAAACTGCTTCATTGAGACAAGGAATCTCTACCACTACCCGTAATCATCTCTCACTATTACGGCAACTTCTACTTTCGTAATACATTGGTTCTAGAATACTCGAAATTAATACCAATCGCCGCCGTTTCTATCTCGTCTTCATGCTCTAGTTGTTTGCCCTATTTGCCATGTGACTGTTTAATGCCAGCGCAAGGCGATAATCTCTCGAACTTAGCAGAAGCCTGACTACCGAAAGACGGAGAGTGGATATGGATTAAGATTCGGTTGAAGATGGGTCAGTATCCCCCTCCCATCACAAACTTTTGCCGTGTACAAGACGAGGCAAGGCAATACAGACATAATTCGATGTTGTACGGCCCTTCTACTAGTCGACTAGTGTCATCTGTTCCTGAAGATGTCCCTTCCCTTCCCACCCTATCTCCCTCCTTACAGCACGTCCACCGTTGAGTTGACATTTCTCGGGCCTCATTATTCCTGCACTTGAGACCAAGCAAACAAGTCGTAATGAACAACGCGGCCGCACACACACACACACTCACACACACAGACACGAACACGAACACAAACAATGAGAAACACACACAACGAGCAAGCACAGTCCTGTGGAGATGTGATATGATGCTGTGAGGTGCCTGGGAGGGACGAAATTTGTAACAGAAAAGGCGCAAAAGCCATTCCACACTGTGCACAAGTGATGTGTGGTTGAGACGCATGTGAAGTAGGTGAAGGAGGAAGTGGCAGTCCGTCACGCTTATTGTCATCTGTTGTTGCAAGACAGGCTTCCGCCTCCGCCTCCGCCTCCACCTCCACCTCCACCTTCTGCCTCAGTCACTCCTGCACTTCTGCACTACTGAAGACTGTCTCGACAAGCCAATGTTAAACTAGGATGACGACAGCAACACGAGTTGGTCGTATTGTGAGGGAGTAGGCGAACCTCCCTCCTCTTTGATGCATTTATTTTTGAGTGGTGCATTAGAGGCACCAAATTGTCTGTTGTCTGTTGTCTGATCGGACAAGTGGTACACGAGGTTGAGAAGAGGTTTCTGTGACTCAGGAGTGGAGGTGAGCTCGGTTTGGAAGACGAACGAGCTGCAACCTCATCCATTGGGCTCAACTGACAGTGTGTGAAGAGGCTGAGCACATTGTTATGTGGATCATGTCGGTGGTCTTATGCATTTCATAATGGTGGTATGGAGAACATAGCATGCATCTTACAGTTCTGAACGAGTTGCAACAAGTCATGGTACCGACATTTCGGTCGCTTGATGCTGTAATTATGATGAGGCGATTGAGTCCTCTTGTTGTGGGGGGTGGGTGGCGGTGTCATGCTACTCAGTGCCGCAAAGGGTAATGCACTAGTCCATTGTCGGAGTCGATCATTTTATCGCTTATTGAAAACCAGGTAAAGTGAGAACGGCACTTTTGGGATGTATTGGTTTTATAGCTCGTAGATGTGTCTCGGCTTATTGTGGCAGAATTTGTGGAAGTCTGTGAGGAGGGTACGGTCAGAACCCTGTGACTGGAGCTACCTCCTTAAATGCGAGTTTGGATTAGGAATTCATAAATTCATACCTACTTTGCAATTAAACGACTTTTACAGCTGCCTATGGTAAATTTGCTTTGGAAGGTGAACGCATTCCAAGCTTATCCGTCAGGGTTGATCTACGGTGTATTATCTGACACTTTCTGAAACATACATAGAAACAATGGCATATTTTCTTAGAGCTCCTTCAAATCATTTCAATGAACTGTGCAAAGTGATGAACTTCTTTGATTGATCGGTGAATTTTTCTCTTCAATATGTGCAGATTACCGAATAATCAAGAGTCGCGAGGCCTGTTTCGTACTTTGTTTTCTTATAACCTTATATATTACCTGCGAAATAGTCGGGAATTACACCTTCCCTATTTGTCTTAAGGAAGTTTGATATTTAGGGTTAATTACCTTTTGTAAATGTTACTTCAGCCAAATTCGGCTGCGTTCCTCATATGCTTATCTTACGCAGATGCAAGGTTCCGTACACTTCATGCGATCGATGCCTGCTTGGAGGCATCTTTCAGTGCACCGAAGACTCGCAGTGTCGTCGCACTTACCTTAGTCAACGCGACCTACAGGCCCATATTAACCATCGTCACAAGCCCAAGAACACTGCTTGCACTACGGTCGGCGCACCGGCCACAACAGCTACGACGAAAGCCAGTGTGGTTCCTGCCGTTACCACCACTGCACAGCCACCTCCCGTCTCCGCCGCTGTCGCCCCACCTTCCTTTCTCGTCTCACCACCTACAAATTTCAGCATTCCACCCCCGCCCTTCCTCTCCACTCCTCCTTCCTCAGTGGCACCACCACCCGCAAATGCGCTGCTGGTCGCTCCATCTCTGTCCCAGCAGCCGTCACACCGAGTCGCTGGTGGCGGTGGTGGCGACACTACTGGCAACGATGTGGCCAACTCGGCCGCCACCATCGCTGCCCTCGCTGCGGCTATCCAAGCCAACCCTTCGGCTGCTACAGCCACAGCCGTCAGTTTGAATGTTAGTCGTTATAATCCTAAAGTGGAAATGCTGCCTCTTCCTCTCTTGTGTTTATGCGAATATGGAGGTTTGGTATCCAATGAAAAGGAAATGAAAATACGATTAGTTTGTACCAAATTGGAAAGATACGGCATCTGAGCTGTGGCGCTCATACCCTCCCCTAAGCGTTTGTTATGTAACGTGTCAAACCTTACTAATGCCTGTGACTTCTAACGCTTTTCGACAGGTTGTTGGTATCACTTACATTATTTCAGCTAATTTAGTTGGTAAGGTGCTTACTTTGCCAACTGATGGGACCTCTCCCAGTTCCTTTTTCTCAAGCTTGTTTGGGCTTGTTGCTGTCAATGGTACATGGTTCTTTCGGTTCAGTGAACTTGATTATTCCGCTCTCGGCACACATGAAGTGGGATGTTGATGTGCCAAATCGCATTAATGTTTGATGATCGCTTCACTAATTAAGTGATCTCTGGGATTGAAGGGGATCATGTTGTATGTTATGCTTCAAGCTTGACTATGAATATTTCTTTCGGCTCATTGTTGTTATTGTCACCGCCTAAGTGTGGCTTTTTGTTAAATCATAACTTATTTTTCTCACGCAGTCGACTGCCTGGGGAAGTGTAGCAAATCTCTAGGATCCCTGTTGAGTAAATGCGTTGGGTTGGTTGTCAAATAGTCCCTTATTCATAGGTTAAGTTGTGTTTTTTATTAGAAGACCGCTCAGGTCACTTGTACTTCAATATTCAGAGCCTACAACTAGTCAGGCATTCTTTTCCCAACTGGATTGGGCCAAAACCGCTACAGCTAAATAAAAGCTATTCTATCTGCCTGTTCCCCTACTTTTCATCGTCTGTTCAAGCCAGTGGGATGAATTCGAAAGCCTTGACTTGTAATGCCATGACCGCACCTCTATTTTAGGTTGCGCCGCTGTGCCCCACCTCGACTCGTCTTCCGTCCACGCATCCCCCTTCTGTTCCCTCCCACCTCGTCTCGAACTCCCTCTGGTCCAGTGGTAATCACCCACTGTAAACACCGCATCAAATGTATTGCTCCTTAATGTATATCCGCTTCTTTCTGAATCTACCACTCCTTTGACCGTACAGGTTTGGGTAGGTCCAAGTTTTTCCCCTGTTTTGGGATGCGGAATGTGCCACCTATGCTTAAGTGCTTTCTTGATTTATTAAACTGCCTTGCTATCAAATGCTGGGGTATGCAATTTCGAAGTAAAAAAGAATGAGTTGATAGTCTAAGCACTTTTTAAATTGTCAACATTCTCGCTGTTCAAAGTAACGTTTCGGCGAGCTTCAAGTAGCGGTTTGCGAAAGGTGGTTCAACTGCTACAAGTGATGCAAGATTCTCCAAACTGTTTCCTTCGGACCTCTCGCCTAACTCTTATTATACTTTTGAAATGTGATGTGTGACTGATCATTGTCGCTTACTTCGGTTTAAATTCAGAATTCAGGCTTGAAATTGCCCACTCGGACGCACTTTTATCCATGGTTCCATGACACGGCGAACCATGATGGGCCCATGATACCACAAAAACTACTATAAGAAAGTCTCTTCGGAAACTGGTTAAAAACTTAGACACTTAGTTTACTATAGGCTGGAACACGAACAGAATTCTTTGCAAAATTTACTTTTTAAAAAAATCTGAATTTGGTAATTAATTAGTTCAGCACTGTCTGTTCCTGTTGTCCCTATTCTTTTGGTCACTGAAAAATTGTAACCTCCGTAGTCTTGCTGCGCAAGCGAACAAATGACCAAGTTAAAAAGCCTCTGAAGATTTGGATTCTATGTCCTCCGTGGTTGTATCGATCACTACAGCAAGAGGGAAAAGGCGGAAGAGGAGGAGGAGGAGGAAGCAATATATCACTGCGTTTGAATACACTTGTGCGTGTGTGTGGATGGAATCTTTTTCGATAACTGCCTGCAGCTGTTGCTTCCATATGCCGAACAAAGAATGGAGACGCTTAAGGGGTTTTCTTTTTCCGTCCTCTTTTTCGTTTTTTCTTATGAATTAAAATGCGCTCTTGTTGCGCAGGATTTTATTTCGAGTCTTAGCACACCCCATAATGTATTTTGTCTTGAAGGCCACGTTTGTACTTTCCTTCCATAAAAATTCACCCTTAAAATGTTCAGGGCTGCTACCTCTTCCACCTTATAATAAGTAATTCGCCATCGTCATAACGTTGCCTTTTGGTAATTGAAGTTATTCCTAAGGCTTCAACGCTTTTGACCTTGATTTACGGCAAAATATCAAGGTCACTTATTGTGGCATGAAGTGCACAATGTATCATTTTTATGTACCCAATTTGTCTTGAAAATGGCATTCGAGTGCAAACGGATTTTCCCTTTTTTTGCAGAAAATGAATTCGGGCTATGAGGCGCTACTTCTAAGGCCTAGTCTCAGCTTAGCGGTAAATAGGCTTGATAGGACAACTGTATGCTTAAATAGTAGGCTGATGAAGATCTTGCTTGCAGTCAAAAGGCTTTCGATGAGCGGTATCTCCCCATCCCGTTCGTGTTCAAACCCAACGTTAATGGTGCAAAGCCAGACACACTGAACCCGTGGGTCGTAAATCCGAGATTCTAGACTAGTTTACGTTTATGTTTTTCTCCTCCCCACTCTAGATATACATCTCATCTCGGGGAGAATGTTGCTCTCCCACGGGTGCATTGTGAATTACGTGACAGTCTGATGGAATGGGGCAATCTCTTTTCCATTTCTGTGCCACCTGCCATCATTCATAATTGCGTCTTTGATGTAATGCAATGTAATGCGGTTGTCACACCGATGTGACATTTATGTGCTTTACCCGTTTCAACGCAGTTACGCTCCTCGGGGGTCCCAGTCCCTCTTGATGATTCTTATAGCGTACCTGTCTGGGTGAATGTGCTATAAACGGACTGCAATAGCATTAAGATGGTGTCTGAAATCTGCGGAGGCCGTGGAATCCAATTAGATGAAAAGCAAACTTAAGCCAATATCGTTTCACCTAATAAAACGTTTGTTTTTGGCCATGTGCAGCCGTGTAAATGTCTTAATAACAGTTATACGATCTTAAAATGTTATTTTTAAGGTTACCTGCGAAACGGTAAGTTTATGGGAATACCTGTTTTTCTTTTGTTGAATAAAACACATCTCTTCTTCCTCACAAAATCTTCATTTTTTGTATTTATATGTAGTAATTATCCACTTGGGTAAAATTTTTCGCATCACAGTATAATCTTCTGCTCTGTCTACTTGCCTTAGTGTCGTTCCATTTGGGTGTGCCTCCTTTGACGGGTAGTAAGTCACTTTTGTCAAACGCTCTGTCAATACAACTGGTACCAATTAGGCGACGAAGGTATTTACCCTCCAACTCGGTATGCGCTTAATTACTTCTATCTCCACTTCCGACTGTCTATCATTGAAGGATGACAGGATTTGTTGAACACGATAAACAGCCTGACATCGAGATGAGGCTAATGAAAGGCATTCTCACTTCACGTGGCGGGGGAGACAATTATCGTGTTCTTATGGGAAGTAATGCAGGTGGATGGTCGAAATTATGCGGGTGTCCTCTCCTGTATTATTGTTTTTTTTTCACAAAGGATTTTTGGTCCAATGTGGTGACAGGCTGCTGGCTGAACCTAGGTAAATAGCACGTGGACGCAGACTTTGTGCCGAATAAAACGCAATACTTGTTGTGGTGGCAGAGATTTCAGGATAGCCTAGAGGGAGGGGGAGAGGTACCTTGCAATCTTACAAGCACAGTTTATAATCTAAACGAATTTTTATGTCCTCAGCCTTGTGTGAGTTGCCACTGGTATGACTGTTTAAGTAAACCTCCAACCTCGCCCTGTTTCCGCATCGTGAACTCTTTAAGGTTGAATGGATGGTTGGAAGGTTCGAGTGAGTGGCGAGGGGGGTAATTTTACTCTCCATCTGATTAATCAGTACTGCACCATTTGGCTACCCAGGAAAGGCAGAAAAAAGGTGATTTTGTTAATTTGCGGCCAACGTGAAGGTCCTCTCTCCTAAATCCATGGTTGATCGGAGGCAGAAAGTAACTGTCCTGGCCTCCCGCAAAGTTTCTTTGTTTTGGCTAAACCTGCTATCGCCAATTCGCTCCCTCGTATCATTATTTAAGTGGAGCGTTTTCTTAGGGAATTGCGAATAGGCCCTCTTGTAAGCATTATTGTGCCGAAAAACGGCCTCTTTCATCTCATTAATGAAGTGCCTCAGCCATGTAAGTTGCCCCACCTGAAGGCTTTTTAAGGACACTTCGAACTTTATCCACCTTTGCTTTTTTTCCTTAGGCAGATTTCATTCTAGAAATTACCCCCCACCAGTTAAACTGACTTGTTTAACTCACTCAACAACATTGGATTTCATTTGGAATGAAGATTGTGAAGTCTGATTGCATTCCTCCATTTAGTCTGTCTTTGGTAAAAGAATGTAAAAGTTCACATGTCGGTACGTTGTTCACTTTCAGTTGTTCTTCGCCCTCTTTCCTGCCTATTTCTAGCTACTATTGTCTCATGGCTTTTTAGCCACGTCTCCTGTTGCATAACTACCTGCTGTGTTGGGGGATTTCGTGCACTTTCTTGAAATGGCACAATTTGTCCGCTTTTTATTGTCCAACTTCTATCCCTTTCCCAGTGTGGGTGAAAAAGTAGAGGTGCGATCGTAATTTTCCGTATTACCACAGTGTAGTATTCTCTACGGCGTGCTAGGCACGAAATGTGGGCGGATAAAGTGTGCTTCTGCCATTATGGGAAAAGGGCAGAAACTACTAAATGAGGCGTTCATTACAACCGGCTGACTGGCTGGATGGTTCGATTTGAAAACGTTGAATTCGAGGCATTAGCACGTATCTAAACTTTGAATCCTAGAGTCGCTACGTCAATGTCATGGCGTTCAACATTCAGCCTGTCTGTAGGTTGGTTCTACAAGCCTTCATTTTGGCATCAAAGATGAATACTAGCATGAGGTCTATTTTGCAGTTAGTGGAGAGCATAAACTGTAGTCTTTGTTGTTTACTGTAAACATTGAATGTGTGATTTATAAATATCGTAAACATAAAATCACTTTGGTTTCTTCGACACTAATCTGATACGAAAAAATCGGCTTCAACGTAGAGGGTGTTTGGGTGTTTGTTGTAATAGACGAGTAAGTGAATTCGCCGCTATGGGGAAGTGGGGGAATGAAGTGTAACAAACAAGTTTAGACACATTAGCCCATGTGGCTGGTGTATCGTGTGGTAATTAAAAGGGAAGACGAGAGCTGGTAACGTTACATATGGGATAGCACACTTTCGGCGCTTGCGTCAGCACCGACGGCGGGCTTTTCCACAGATCAATGGACGCGTGGCAGTCATATTGCAATTGCATTTTATCGAGGTCACTCACTCTATAAGATCCTGGTGAATGTATAGATATTCTTTTAAAAAAATGGGGCTAGCAGAGGAGGTCTCTGATGCGACCAATCGGATCACTGCCATACGCAATGCCACGTCATTTCGTTTCGGCTGTTTCTTCTTTGGTAATGGCTGTCCGAATTCGCATTGCTTGTGAAATTATGAGACTATTTTAGTACTGGAGTTGAGTACGACCTCGTTGGAATTTCTTCGTCCATCCATTCGTTAAACATCAGGTGTAGTTGCGGAAGTCAAGGTAGTTGCGTTAATTACAGATGGAATTCACGAGGAGTGGGCCATGTTGTATTAGTACGATCGGCTGAAAAGTGTGAGGCATAAGCGAGGATATCGATGTGAAAAGGTTTACATCCACCATAAACATTGATCATCTTGCTATCCCTATTTTTGCCATATTTTCGCGATCAAGGCGTGACCTCCATATTTGCACTTTTGCAATGTTTATGTTCGTCTTATTTCTTCACCTCCGACTTCATTTGTCGCTCCTGCCCTCCCTCTCTCTCTCTCTCTCACCCTCGTTGCATGTGGATGTGTGGAAATATGCAGCGTACAAGAAGCTTTAACCCATTCTCCTTCCCCTCCCTTGCGATTACCCTTTTACATCTTGACGCACTTACGAGAATTGAACACAGTTTTTATTTCCCTTCTTCCGCTCAAAAAACCTACCTAATAAGGACTTGCAAAAGTGCGCACACTATAGTGGAGGAAGCAAAGAGTTAAGTTAGCATTTGATTTTGGGGGTGGGGAAAGGGGGAAAGTTGGTACAGCCGCGCTACTGGGTATCGAGAAAGCCTGAGTATCGTGGATACTCTAGAAACTGGAACCGACTTTTCACTGTGATCAGTAGTGTATTTACTTATTTAATTGCCCTTCTCGAAAATATAGTCGTATTATTACATCCTGGAACCGTGATGGGGTGTTGGGTTACACAGCTGTGCTGCGCACACAGGTGCTATTCGGTTTCTACCTTCCTTAAAATTGGATTTATGAAGATGGAATGCTCCTAAGTGGGTGGAGTCTTGCGCCGCTAGAATAGATTCCATTAAGAAACTTTAACTTACCCTAGCGTTCAACACACCAAATCGATCTGCTATTCCACCAAAAGGCAATAATAAAGGGGTTCGCCTACCGCAGGCCTTTAGATCATTTCCGGCGCCTACTGTTGGTAGTCTTGTGTCCTACTGCCCCGATTACTCCACCTCATTTTGGCAGCTTTAATTTACGGGAGTAAAAGTTTTTACCCACTCTAAACAGATTAACGCGCAGTGCTTTGTAAAACTGTAGGCTTTCAACTTTGCGCGTAAAATCGATGTATCGATCTTAGCTTAAGGTTTTTGCCATCGATTGAGGCTGTCCGGGTAGTGGGTGTGTGAAATGTTGTGGAGGTTGTGTTGTTAATGCATGGTTAATAGTTTCAATGATAACGCTGACTTATAAATGAAATTATTGTTCATGTTTGTTGTTTTTTTTAGTGCTACATTTTAGTGATCCAAGAATTTCGGAGTTGAGGAAATAATCTCCTTTTTATCTCTAGGAAACATGGATGATTACTTCATATTCTGTGTTTGATGATATCCCTTTTAATGCCTTCCTATGTGAAACAATGCCTTTCTCCGATCACAGGTAATGTTTTAAGGTGCTTAATTGCCGTTGTGTTTCACTGCAGTTCTCTTGGGTTCATTCATGCATAGTTATTGCTCCTTGTTGATTGTTGTTATTACTTGTTAAAACTTTCAGGAAACACCGTTTGTACTACCTGCTCAACGCGGTATTGAACAGCTGGCAATCTAGTGCCGGGTAAAATGCAGTTGTGGCCGATCGCTCTTCACCTCTCCTGCACCGATGACCTTTTGACCCTTCAATGATTTGCATTGCTATTAGCGATGTTCCAATCTCCGGGCTTAGTAATGTGAATTTCGTTTGTACCGGCGCAATGCTTAACCAGAATCGGCTACATGCCTTCTAAATCGCGCCAAAGTGACATGCGAGCTTTTTCTTGGTTGTCCCAAATCTTATCCTTGCTTCCACTAACTATTTCACTAACCCGACTTGAAAAGCTGAGACTGTTTTGCCTTGCCTAACCTGATCACTCTCAAAATGCTGCGAAATTGTTGACAGACAAGTTTTACAGGCCAAACTACATAGTCTATCCTAACTTTTCCCTACACAATCCTGTGATTAAAGGGATTTAGGCCAACAATCCAAGTTCGTGGAAATGCCAGACACAGTAAATTGTCACCTTTCCCTCCGTTGGTGGTGTGAAGTTCTTTTAAACGGGGCATCCACTACCACGTTGATGGTTTTTCTACTTCAACAACGTACAGTGCTATATGCCGTCTGCACAGTTTTTCTGTCTTTATTTTTTAAAAAAAGACCAGCACTTTAACGGATGTATGCACGAAACAGGAGCATCAGCTAAGCGTGCAAGTGGAATGGAGGCCCCATTGACAAACTGTTAAATGGACGTGGCAGGGAACCTGTCTGGCGTCTAGCCCTGTGTGATTGGACATTTCGGCTAATTATTTTACTTATTCTAGGTGATAAACTCTGTTCCAACTTTGTAGTCTGCAAATTGTTCCTCGTCTTCTAGCGACTTTCTTGCTCTCTTGAGTGAAGTGCCAGTAATTTAGGCTTTAGTGACCGCCAAAATCCACCCTATGCGGCGCAATTTGGCAGCACCACTTTTGAGATTGACACACTCGTAAAATGGAGAGCCTAAAAGTGCATGCGGAGATACCGTTCAAGTTAATCAACTGAACGAGTAAAACGGCTTTACGTTTTATGTGCCGTTTCAATGAAGCAGAATTAGGGGATAAGGCTTTATGGTGAATGAACTTTGAGAGTGCCGTCAGGCCGGTGCTAGACGGAAAAAAATAAACAAGTGGTCTCTGGCACTTGTCGATAGAGTGAACTAAGGCTATCTACCCACTTCAATGTTGAGGTCAAATCCTATTCAACGAAGGTGGATATAGACTGTGGCAGAGATTGAAGCTCCACCCCTTCACAGGTAATAGGCCTTGTCAGATCAGACAGGCATTGTTTTGGTCGGACTGGGCATTCAAACAAATATCAGACAGGTTGTCAAACTCCCAGTCACATGACAGCGCGTGAGCGTTGAGCCAGTGATTTCGGATTGCACCACGCGATGGCCTCCAAACTGCTTTGGGTGATGCCAAGTTACTCTGGACCTGGCATAAATCGCTTCATACTGTGGACAGCTTTTCGGACGTTGTTCACTTCATGCGTGCATGTGGCAGACAAGTAACTGTGTTCGTTGCTATTTTTCCCACCGTGACGAGTAAGGTTTGGTGATTAGCGGCTTCGAATGCGTAGTTGATGCTGTCGTGGCCCTTTTGCTCCTCGTTGAAGGTCACAATCTTTTCTTTCAGTGGGAAAAACTACATATTCGTGGTTGACAATATTTGCTTGAAATCATCCTAGTAACGCGTGACCGACGATCTTGTGGTTCATTTTAATGGTTTCACATCTTTGTTGGAGCCTTGCTCTTCAATTCGGCTTACGTGCTGCAATTTTTACTTTGAAATAAAAATTCCATTGCCCGCTAACTTGGGCTGATTATACTGCTGACAGTTTGGCATTACCGCACCTTCTCTTCGTTAGTTTCAAAGCATACGTAAGAACGAGTTTTTTTATCTACATTCTCTTCTCTATCAAATAGCCTTTGTGTGGTTGTGTTTGGCCGCGACTTCAATACTGTGACAGAACGAGAGGGAAGGGGTCAAGCCTCATTCAGCGAGCGTAAACTACGGCCCTCCTCACTCCTCTCCCTTTTTCTCATTCCATCGCGTGTCTGTTCTCCTATTTTTCTTCTTCGTTTCTTTTTTTCAATAAACTACTGTCAATGTAAAAGATGAAGATCGGACACGCAGACCTAGGGCAGAAATACTTCCTTTCCTGAAAAAAAGTGAAATGAAAACACCTCTGTCGTTTTAATCATTCATTTACCACCCCTCAACCTTGTTTTCCAAATCACAAATATTTTCAGACGTGAGTTAAGTTTATCAAAATGACATCACTTAGCTGGATGGGGTTGGTCGATTCATTATTGATCGAGTCGCTAATCAATATGGATTAGCTTTCCATGTGTTCAAGTAAGCGTTAGTTATTTACTGGTTCGGTCTTACCACTGTAGATGGAGTTAGTGTCTTGGGCTGGGGCGAAAATTTCTTGAGCTATGCAGAAGTAAACGGAAGTGAGATTGTGACCGATTCTCGCCACGTCCGAATGCAACTCGGTAATTGTACGACAGTTATCATTTATCCAGGTCCTGTGCTCGAGTTTTGGACCTGAGGTAATTGCTTTTGCTGTCTAAGTAGTCCTTTTAAATGTGTTATTGATATTTTATAATGGTTCATTTGTTAACTGCCCAGCTTGCTGCCAGCAGGAAGGATAGCGTGACAAACCTGAGATGGACTAAGAAATCATTTACGCAAGCAACTGTTTTAGACTAATGCTTTCATCAAAAATAAAAGTGGAGAGCAAGGATAGGCTTAATCGCTCATCGCGGTAGCTTAGCAACGACTTCTAAATATAAAAAGATTGTATTTTTAATCTGAGTACAGCAGACAGCTGCGACTTTAGGTCTTACTGCGTTAGGTTACCCACGGTTTGAAAGCGGAGCTATCTAGTGGTGCATTTACATGCACAGCCCTCTCCAGAGGTGGTTTGAATAATTTTTGTTTGGAATGGTGGTGGAGCTGTTGGTGCAACTGTCAGTAAACGAGTTCACGTAGGTACGTGTTGATATGCAATGTATGGCATAAAGGTGGCGCGCTTCTCAAAAAGTCGTTCCTTTCGCTCTCTCTCCCATCTTGTTTATCTTCCAGATGACTAAGTCGTTGTGGCGAAAGCTGTAATATTCTGCGTGTTTAACTCTCTTGTCATGAAAGATAACCTTTTTGGTGGCCTTGTTTCCTCTAATCAAACACATTCCCCCAGAATCCTGCTTAAAGTATGCAGATCAGCTTCGAGTACATGAAAGTGTTTTCCTTTCTTGTAAAAAAGGCAGGTTGGCACACGTCGACTAGGTCCGCCTTTTGTGTTCCAAACAAAGGGCCATTGAGGCTAATTTGCATTGTGAGGATGGAAATGTCACACCATAAAGTTGTGTCAAAAATTGCGAACCTTTGTGTGTGTTTGTGCGGGCAGTCTCGTCTTCCTTTTTTTACTCCTTCTGCTGACAAAACTGGCTGTTTCGGTGGAGGCTACAATTGAATGCTGCCTGGTATGCGATTACTTGAGAAGTAGAGAGCATTACTATTGCCTCATTAGAAACAGGAACTTGTTTGGACATTTGGAGGGGGTTGATTAAAGCAACCACCCTTTCTCCTGACTTTTTGTTTTCACCTCCGGAAGTAGGCTTTTTACGTCTCCTAGAGTCGAAGTAAACCCGAAATACGGAGTAGAAATAGCTAAATGTCGAAGTGAGTTTGGAAAAGTAGAAACTAACTTTTGAAAGGGAAGAGGTAGATGTGAAGGCAAACACTTCGCTAGTCTACTACTTTATTATGAGATAACAATGTCTTTCAAGTCCCATAACTTCTTGAATGCTTCAATAATTGATTGATAAATGGATTCTCAGAGCTACTTGAAGTACAAGGGCTCGTTGGTAGGGCTCATATTTACTTCTCTACGGGCTGCTTGACAGATTTTCTTGCCGTTGAGTTCAAAGTCAACGGCACAGAAGTGGGGCGTACCTTCATGCCTCCTCTTCCAGGGCCCATGAGTACCACCACTAAACACAGTCCACATTTTTTACTGTTCTAATAGTCCACCAATTTGACTGTTGTTTAAAGGTGAAGAGTGAGAAATTTCTTGGGTCAGGCATACTTGGGCCCTCCTTTTTATCGTTTTAAACGAAAATAGTTTGATTTTGTCGCACTTGTGTGACCAATTGCTATAAAATCACAACGTGTCACATATTTGTGATGTTGGATTAGCCTCACATCTCAGTAAACGTATAAGCACTTTACGAGACACCCATCTTTTTCTGTGGGTACCTTCCTTTATGGCCAAATTCCTCTGATATTAAAATGCATTGCCCCCTCTTTTAAAGTTGTTGAATAATTAAGCGCGGTTTCTGTGGCTCCAATTGAGAGTCTGCGACTGAGCAAGATAATAGGACACTTGTATTGCCTATTCCCATTAGTAAATGTGTAGTGGGGTTGGAATTACTTTACTTGTATGTTTAATCCTCCGTTTCCGCTGTTTTACCTTCGCCAGACTACCAGCCCTCCGGCCTATGCCATCCCTCTCTGCATGTCCCCAATGCATATTGTATCCAGGTCCTCAAGGCGGTCTTTAATTCGGTCTGGTGACTTGCAATATCATTTATGGATAGTTGGTTATGAGAGCACGGGAATAGGTGCGAGAGGGCACTCTGGCGACAGTGTGTAAGCGCACTGGTAAAACATTGCATACCTTCCATTCCTTCACTCATTCACCTCCAACCCATGCTCCCAGGCTAGCACTAGCGCTAGTCACTTTTTGAGACAAACACATTATTCACTACACAACTGCGGGATTGCACACACTGCAAAAGTGAGTGGGTTTAGGCACCGCCGTTGTGCCTAGTGGATACTTTTCTCCGCGCCGACAGCAGTTAAACCAATCTTCAATGGTACTTATACGTGTTCACAAAAGGAAGTTCAGAAGGTCATTAAACAACGATTTTAGCCTCCGGGTGACACTGATGTTTATGTGGTGTGGTGTGCACAGTCTGCGGCGTGCCTAACACCTTCAGGCTAGAGGGAGCTGTACAGTGTCAAAGCAATACTCTCCTTTATTTGCATTCGCTGTCAGATCTACAAATTGCTTATTTTAAATCTCTTTTTGCGTATAATCTGAGTAAAATTTTATGCAATAGTTACGTTTTGGGTGTTTGTCATCCGGTGTCACATATGTGTGACATGTGAATTTTATCAATTGCGGGTAATTTATTGTACAAAATTGTAAGTTTAAAACGCCTAAAGTAATGTGGGATAATTGTCTCCTCCGTTTTGGCTGGTCTTTTGTGGTCAATCCACCTTCTAGGCGTGTGTCGTTTGCGTGAGAATTGCCTCAACGGTAAGTGCTTCGTCCTTTGCAATCCACGTACCGTGATTATGGCGGTGAATAAATTAAACTGAATCGTTTTATCTTACCACTTATGTTTATCCAAAAACCTTTAAGGTAGTAAATCGACGACCAAAACACTTCACTTTTGCGCACTTGAAGTGCGCATAAAATGCACAAAAAAAACATTCGAGCAGGCAGAGGTTCGACGTTAAAACACACAAACTTTAACATTTGACTGTACTTTCAGTAAATGCTGCATCGATAAGGCCTTTGGCCTGTGGCTCGGTGGGGTAAAATGATCCTTGTCGATGCCTTCTGAAGTGGAGCGTCTCACTCCCACTTCACCCCCCTCAACTCCCAATTCCATCCCCTTATTGCGGAGTTGCCTTACAGGCGTAGACCCTTTCCATTACTGAAAGTTAATAACCACAGAATTTAGCTAACTGGGTGTCCAAAGAAAGTCTGTCCCCAGGGCAGTGCCTAAAACCGATTTGACTGGGAATTTACTTCACTAGACTGCTTATCTCTATCCTTTATTTACATTTAAAGGATTTCCATTTTATGCGACTAATAAATTCTTAAAAGCATTAAATTCTGACCCACAAAGTACGAGAGTGTGTCATATTAGGGGGCCGTTTTATAGCCCGAGGAACACGCTTTAAAATAAGCTACTAAATTTAGGGTCTGTGATTCACCCCAACGTCCCGGTTGTCATAGTCACTAAAATTCAATGCTTGCTTTTACGGGTGATGAGACAGGTTAGTGAATAACGGAAGGTGCCTCTGGTGTTTAAGGCTGTCTTCTGTCCAGTATTCACTTCGTCGGTTTCGGCACCTTGGAACGAGAGAAGACCTACATAAGGTCTTGAAGGGTCCCTGGCATGGTTCAAGTGCCCTCAAGTGGTCTCCTACCGGAATGGAGAATATACAGACAAACCTAATCTCGTCGGTGCAAGCAATGGTGCGATCACGTGATTTCCGGGTTCTTTTAATGCCCACTTTTGCCGCCACCTTAAAGACACAAATAAGCATTTTCTTGAGGTTGAGATGCAAGATCAAAGGAAAGCAAATCTGCCTTTTATTTTGCTCCAAATATGAATTTATGCCTTCCATGAGTTTAATGTCTAAGTGCATGCATTAACCTTTATTTATGGTCGATGATTGTGTGGACAGATTTATGGAAGTAGACTTTGTCTTCATTCGAATACCACCACCTTAAAAACAGTCGAAGATGCATTTTCGAGGGCGAACGCCCAACGTGGCAAAAACAGGTGACGCCTTGCTCCTCGAGAAAAGGTTTAAAAAGATTTTAGACAACTTTTATTTACGACCATTTTGCATAAAGTGTTGCCTGTTTTGTAGTTTGCCTTTGCTATCCTCTAAAAATGCCGTATTTTTGTACCCACATCCATAACCTCCAAGTGGAAGTTCCAAGCCTAACTATCATTCATGGGAGGAGATACCAGAGACGTAGGTTGGAGTAGCGGTTTCACTTGGAGGTATCTGGGCCACATAAATAGTCATTTCCCTTGGAGAGCTATTAAGCAAATTTATTGGGTCATTAATTTTCCAAGTTAATGAAGTCCTCATTAATGAAGGCAAAATTGATGACTTGTTTCAAAGTAAAGTCCCACGAGGAGATATTCTTGTGCTTTTGTCACTCACTCACTCCACACACATATCCATACGTACTAAAGTAGACAAGAGACCGGGTAACAGCCTCATTGCCTTGACAAGAAGAACCATCAAACGGGAAAAAAAGAAAGGGAGTTCAATTCGTTGGGGCAGAGTTGGTGAATCAGACCAACAATCCTGTGTAAATTATTCACGTCCGGACACAAACACGTCAACCCCAACATCACACTCGCTCTCGGAGAGAACAAAGGGAGCTTTTGAAAATGCGACACCAGTAGAATGATAGGCTAATGTACGACTCCAACTATCATTAATTTACACGATTACACTCCTCAGTGTTAGTAGAGAGTATCATTATTTTACCATCCTTAAATGTCATTTAAGTTCACTATTAACACCCAACTTGAAGGCGTAGTTTATAGGACAAACACATTTGTGATTTATAGGGCCTATGCAGATTCCACGTGACTGCGTCGGTACATCGTGCACGCACCGGTTGTAGACAGTTCGTTCCGTGACTAATGGACACTTCCACGAATTAAGCACCTTAAAAAAGGGCAGCCCTTGGAGAACTAGTAGTCTCTTCATCCTTTCCCTCTTCAAAAGCATTCGCTTCTTTTGGTGCCGCTCGATACATCTCCAACAGAAAGGTCTCTGTTAACATCAATCTTGGCCCCTTCCCTTCCTCCATGTTTATCACTGATAGCAAAATTCCATGTTTGTGTTGTGAGGGCAGAAGCGCCTCAGAATGCATGTCCCAGTGATAAAGCAGCAAGGCGAGAGATGACTGTCCAGCGAGTTTATTTGTTCAGGGTTTTCATTGTTTCGCGAGTGGATAGCCTCTTATCACAAAAGAAATGAACAGAAGATACATTATTATTCATTCGAATTTTCCAAAAATTGAATAGAATGCTTATTTAATTATGCCAATTTCATTTAAAACCTGCTACAAAAGTTGTCAAGTCCCCAAGCATTGAGGAAATTTGCCTGTTTCCAGTAGTCCTCCTGAGGACCTGCGAATTTTCGATTATCTCAAGCATGGGGGTAACCAGGTCTTCAAAGAGCGCCTCCTTGAAGCCTGTCCAATGGATCACACTCGCCCGGTCCTCTCCATCCTCATCGTATTCCATCGTCTCAACAGCTCCAAGGACTAAAGAACAACTGCGGTTACCATCGTAACATGGCGTTCGATTTTGTTACCGTTTCCACTTTAAATAGTGATGAATATTCCTCGAAATATGGGGATAGTGGGCTAGACTTAACCACTCTAATGAGCAACACCGTGTTAGGGGCAAAAAATTGGCCTATTCCCCAAATGTGCATTTCTAAGAAAAAAGCCTTGGTTTATTTAGTGTATAGATGGAAAAGACCTCTCCAATTGCGTTTGCTTGAAGACAGTCATGTGAAGGAATGAATACAAGACCGACAGCCTCTCGTTGTTAATGCCGAGATGGAGCCAAGGCGAGAAGGAAGTAATTGAAGTAGGGACCCAGTCGAAACGCTTTTACTTCCTCACTCAACTGAGTGACAAGTACAGACAGCAGGCTTCTGCAGCTGAAGTGAGATAAGACCACTTCACCTGTTCGGATACGCACATACAAACGTTGGCAGTTCTTGTTGACTCACCCTCGCATCGCATTGCATAGCACCAAGTATAAGTGCGAGGGTGCCATTGAGGAGGCACCCAATGGTCTTCACGTAATCCCCCAGGGATGATAATGCCCTCCTCTACCCACTAACTGGCGGTCTCCCTTCGAATTGTCTTCTTTCCTTCAGTCTGAAGTCCCCCAACTTCTTATGGTTTCAATGAGTTTAAAACCACTTGACATAGCACTTGAAAGTCCCAATAGCATAACCTGTTTCACATCAAATACGACACTATACTAGGCTACTGTTTTGAAGTCAAATTTCTTTCAAGAATTGGTTTATGTGAACTTTACACGACCACATGGAGCTTGAAGGAGTGTTGAGACGTAAATAAGGCCTACTTTGACATATTCCTTTCGGTGCATTCCACCATCTATCAAAAGCCTTCCTTGCTTCATTTTGCACAATTTAGCAGTTACAATTCCTCTCCACCCGACGTCAATCCCTGGTGGCGTGATTATTCCAGCCTCGGCACGTGAAACCCTCACGAAAGGAAAGTTATGGGCACTTTAATTAATTTACAAAGTTTATGTGTTTCTAGATGCAAGGCAGTGGAAAGGCCGTTAAGCATAATGAGGTATGCGTACACTTCAGCCCAAAAAAGCCCTGTCGAGATTGGGCCCCGCAACTGATCCAAGTAGCATTAAAAAAATACGTTTGTCAGTAGGTAGGTTGTCATTCCCACATACTGAGATTTTGCATGCAATGAAATGTCTTTCACAATTAATGTTTGGGACTTGGTTTGGCACTGGAATGGGACCAGGGACATACTAACTATCCCTTTGAGAATGTAAACAAGTACGTACTTACCTTAAGGTATACAAAACAACCTTTCCAAGCAAACAATCAAGCTGACATTTAGAGTGGCGGGTCAATTCTTTGCCTATATATTCTTTGTGAAAAATAGGGAAAAAATTGCCCAAAAATGCAGCAACAGGGATTTGCAGTTGCACTTGGTATTTCAAGACGTGAATCCTATCAGTATTTACTGCAGAGAAGAGGAAGAAGGGCCCTGATCCACTGCAGCAGTCCTGAGGTCGAAAACGCATTGGTGATGTTAAAAATATCTCGCTCACGCTTGTAAGTGAGATCGCATTAGCATAAACTAGAGATTCGCGCATACCACAGCACAGGTAAATCTCACAACCATTTTGCCAACAAAATTAATGGTTGAAAAGACCAACCTTTACTTTACAGGGTCCTTAAAACTGAAGGCGTTTGTGTCATCAAGCTCGTAAAAAAAGGTGTGCCTATTAGAAGTCTAAGCGTTTTTTCCCAAAATGTCAGGTAAGTTGACACTCCATCAAACGCCTTCCATCACTCATTTGGCGGGGTGGGGGGTAAGTATGCAGAGGAATATCGCCCTCCGCATGACATCTATTAATGACAAAATGAGCATTTGAATCCCACCCCTTCGTACTGAAGAGACAGTCAAGGTGCCACTGTGCCTTGATGGTGAATGGCGAAAAAGGGCGCGGCTTCTGACGTGGAGCAGGGAGGGGGTGGTGAAGGAGGGGGATGGAATAGGATAGGACAGAGTAGAACACATTGTGGCGGTAATGTGGCAATAAAAATCAGACCTGAGCGGAGCTTACGCACGCACGCGTGCGTACGTGCGCACACCAGGGCGCATACGCACATTATCGATCGCTTCGCTGAAGCGCTGCGCGCGCGTCGTGTTGATGGACTGGGTGCGTGTGTAGCGCTTCCAGGTGGTATTGAGCCAACGGGAGGAGGCAATGAAGCCAAAATTAGCTGGAACACTGAGCAAGGAGATAGGCGAGGGAGCTAGAGGGAGAGAGAGATAGAGAGCAAAAGGGATAACGGAGGTGGAGGGGGGGAAAGGAGGCGAGGGGGAGGTGGAGGGATGGAGGCAATAGTTGGGCGAAGTATTCATTACCCACGGGAAAATAACTCTTCCCTCTATTACCGAAAATTCTTCCCACTGAATTCTGTCCTCGCGGTCGTGAGTTATGCAGTAACAATGCACGATCATGAGTCAGTGCAAATCGTCCTCTAAGTTCAACATAATCAAGATATTAGGATGAGAAATTTCATCATTTACTTTCTGACTCAACGGGTATTTGCTGTGTCATGTGATTTCTAGTCATACTATTGGGGGAGACAAAGTTGGTGTAATGCAGTTGCAAAGTAAGCAAAAACTAATACCATTGAGCAGGAGGGCATAGCCATCAGTTGAGTTCTGGGTTGGAACGGGTGCTGAATCACACACATTTAACAGAGCGTCACACCCTACCCTTGCCTACTTACCTATGCGTGGCCGGGAGGCTTCCCACCTCGACACACTGTTTCGTGTGAATATTTACGGTGAGAAAAAAGCGACTGCACACAAAACCCAGCGATATAACCAACTGAACTGTACAATTCAAAATATGCTAAGCAGGACCTAGATTTTACGATAAACTGATGTTCTGAGGCTCTAACGAGACCCGTGTAAAACAAGAGCAAACATGGGATTTCGTCAGGCTGTCCCACCATAGGCAGCTGTAAAAGTCGTTTAATTGCAAAGTAGGTATGAATTTATGAATTCCTAATCCAAACTCGCATTTAAGGAGGTAGCTCCAGTCACAGGGTTCTGACCGTACCCTCCTCACAGACTTCCACAAATTCTGCCACAATAAGCCGAGACACATCTACGAGCTATAAAACCAATACATCCCAAAAGTGCCGTTCTCACTTTACCTGGTTTTCAATAAGCGATAAAATGATCGACTCCGACAATGGACTAGTGCATTACCCTTTGCGGCACTGAGTAGCATGACACCGCCACCCACCCCCCACAACAAGAGGACTCAATCGCCTCATCATAATTACAGCATCAAGCGACCGAAATGTCGGTACCATGACTTGTTGCAACTCGTTCAGAACTGTAAGATGCATGCTATGTTCTCCATACCACCATTATGAAATGCATAAGACCACCGACATGATCCACATAACAATGTGCTCAGCCTCTTCACACACTGTCAGTTGAGCCCAATGGATGAGGTTGCAGCTCGTTCGTCTTCCAAACCGAGCTCACCTCCACTCCTGAGTCACAGAAACCTCTTCTCAACCTCGTGTACCACTTGTCCGATCAGACAACAGACAACAGACAATTTGGTGCCTCTAATGCACCACTCAAAAATAAATGCATCAAAGAGGAGGGAGGTTCGCCTACTCCCTCACAATACGACCAACTCGTGTTGCTGTCGTCATCCTAGTTTAACATTGGCTTGTCGAGACAGTCTTCAGTAGTGCAGAAGTGCAGGAGTGACTGAGGCAGAAGGTGGAGGTGGAGGTGGAGGTGGAGGCGGAGGCGGAAGCCTGTCTTGCAACAACAGATGACAATAAGCGTGACGGACTGCCACTTCCTCCTTCACCTACTTCACATGCGTCTCAACCACACATCACTTGTGCACAGTGTGGAATGGCTTTTGCGCCTTTTCTGTTACAAATTTCGTCCCTCCCAGGCACCTCACAGCATCATATCACATCTCCACAGGACTGTGCTTGCTCGTTGTGTGTGTTTCTCATTGTTTGTGTTCGTGTTCGTGTCTGTGTGTGTGAGTGTGTGTGTGTGTGCGGCCGCGTTGTTCATTACGACTTGTTTGCTTGGTCTCAAGTGCAGGAATAATGAGGCCCGAGAAATGTCAACTCAACGGTGGACGTGCTGTAAGGAGGGAGATAGGGTGGGAAGGGAAGGGACATCTTCAGGAACAGATGACACTAGTCGACTAGTAGAAGGGCCGTACAACATCGAATTATGTCTGTATTGCCTTGCCTCGTCTTGTACACGGCAAAAGTTTGTGATGGGAGGGGGATACTGACCCATCTTCAACCGAATCTTAATCCATACCCACTCTCCGTCTTTCGGTAGTCAGGTTTCTGCTAAGTTCGAGAGATTATCGCCTTGCGCTGGCATGAGATATGCGAGATTAGGTTTTTTGGCTTCCATAGCCAATGCGCTTTAAAAAAGTGGAATTTTGCAGCGTCTCCTTCTCGCTCTGGGAAAGGATATGCCTTAAAGTGCTGATGCCCTCAAGCAATGATGCATTTTTGCCGAAGCGTTCCATGTTAATTCAATTTGTACGATGACCATTAGTGCGGACTCTTTCGCTTGCCTCCTACGCTGATTGCATAAAAATTTACCAACATCTCGTAATTTGACGATTTATTATTATGCTTTAATTACATCAACAGTTTCTTGTAAAACTAAACAAGGTTACCAATTACAACGTTTTTATCGGTCTGAGTAGATGCCGAAATATCCGCAGCTACCCAAGCATTCCTGTGTTCACGCCTCATTTTCTTCACAAATTCATAATTCATTCCACTTATGCCTCCTTCGAGTAATAACCACCTGCAAGGCTTCCTGTTAAACCTATTACATGATTTGTGGGAAGTGCTTTGACTTCCCCGCCAGATCACTTCACGGGGGCAGGCATTGGGCTGCTCCGCTTCCTGCATCATGGCACGAGTGGAGACAGATGCTAACCAAATTATGCCCCAAATAAGAACGCAAACACTACAAAATCGAGTTATTAGGTTTTTTTGGATGTAAGAAATCGTACCTGATGAGAGCGGGAGATAGGCGAGGTTGTCGCTCTTTACCTCTTTTTGTAATTTTACATCTACCAAATCCACAGTTTCACTAGCTTCTCAGAGTAGCAGAAACTGTCTCCTAGAATAGCTTCTCCAAAAATCAATGCCTTTGTTTTGATTTATGGAAGAGTCTGCATGACCTTAAATCTCTCCATTCCCTTTAATTAAGAAGTTAATATTGCTGCTAAGGTGAAGTCACATCAACAAAACTCTGCCCAAGATAAGGGCATACCTCATGCGAGGGTGGTAAAGTCAGTAATTTACCGAGTAGCATTAATGATAGATGTCACATCTTATGGATTTAACAAAGTCCAGTCAGGTAGGGCTTCTTAATATCCTAAATTATGTTTACTTTTCGCCCCTAGATTTCGTACCTTTGTTTTGAACCTATAAGGGGCAGATTTTGGGCCCCGATAATCCTTCCATACCTCAGCCAATGCAAAGATGAAGCCAGACGCCGAGTTGATCAAGGCACCGATCATTTAAAGGGTATCTGAGTAGGCACCACTGAGTTTCACAATACCTGAGAGTCCCTTGCATATGTGCATTAAATTCGTTTTATTATTTATTTTTCAAGACCGCTTTAATGAACAGAGTAAGCGGCTTGATTAGGAACGAACGCATTCCCACCTATATTGCCTCCATTTCAGTTTTTATTTGGCCGTATGCGTGTACTTTTAGAGGATAAATGGATTACAAAGAAAGGGTGTTACCTTGAGGTACGAGAAAGTGGAAATCGCCTGTCCTCCACTTCAGACAAAAAAGGACAACGTGAAAAGTTCACACGCCCACAGGGTGCCACACATTGTTTGGTCGGTCATGTGGTGCAGGGTTGGGTAGAATCTGGTAATATCCTATTGCCCCATAGGAAAATGCAGTGACTAAGCCATTCCAACCCATTGCACTGCTTAGGCAAGAATGCCATGCATTTGTTGCAGCGTGCGCGACTCTTCGCAGTCCTTTTAGGCTTAAAACTTCCCCAGAGAGGGTCATGTGATTCCCCTTTCCATATTGATTAACATAATGGCCTACACACATACACACACACACACACACACACACACACACACAGACACACACAAAACAGAAAGCAGAAAGCAGAAAGCAGAAAGCAGCCCTCTACGAAGACGTGGGGCAATTAGTCATCAGCCGCCTCCTTCTCCTCCTCCTCTTCCTCCTCCTCCTCCTTCCTCCCTCCTCTCACTGCGTTTGCCTTAGGGCAGCCAGACACGTCGCGCCATGTGATGTCTGTGATGGTGGAATCGCTCTTTGTGACAAAGGCGACACAGAGGTGTAAATAAACAACAAAGACTCTTCTAACTGATGTGGCCTGTGACTTTTGATTTGTGTGTGTACTCTGTGTACTTGTCCCACACCCAAGGCAGACCTATTAGAAGAATAAAATTGTGTTGGGAAATCCAGCAGGATAAAAATCATTGCGTGCGACCTGAACCAGGTTGTGAGTCACACGATGTGTGTGTATATATGGGTGTCTGACGAAATTTTTACTTCTGAAAGCGTTTTCTTGTTGCATTTCCAATTAACAAAAGTTGTTTCGCAGTTTTTTTTAATTCCATCTCTTTCTCGAAGTGCTCGCACACACACGCAGGCAATGCATTGTAGAAGCATCTCATTGAAATGCGCACATCGAAATGTGCACTTCATTTTCGTCCTCTGAGACTTCCAAGTGTAAAATGAGTAAAGAACAAAGCTTCTTCTTCTTCTTCTGCTTGCGGATTGTGCGCATTTGTAAAACTTCTCTAATGCATGGACCTCCTCTGCAGGGGCACATGACAACACCCACCGGGCCATAAATCCTCAGTCCCAATTGACGCTTAGTGTCAATTTAGGGAAGAGGCGATAATGCACTATTGTCCCTTCACTTTTGCAAATCTCGACTAGCTATGCATCCGCCCAGAAGCGTTTACGGAATGAAAAACTATGTAGCGAATGGTAATAGCTGCAGAGTGAAAGCTTGGAAACCGACAGAAACCCTGTAGCCACGCTTCTTTTCAACGGAACGAAAAAGAAATTCCAAGAATTTTGTGTTGATTCCTCCTTCCGGAAGGTGAGATAGTGCCATTTTACCCTCAACTGCATCCATCGCTATCATTATTTCCGAGAACTGTTGCTCCCTGCCCACTGTCTTGCTGGCATCGACAAATTTCCTTACAAAACCGCTTTCGAGGTTCCTAGGCAAAAAAACCTTGCATCCAACCTCAAGCGCAGAATTGTCCATTCGTCGAAGGAGGAAACCACCCCTTTCATAGCAACGATAGAGAGTCCTACACAACACTGCACGCCCATGTTATCAAATCGTGAAGAGGGATAGGCATAAATCGTTATTTTAACTCTGGATCTGGTAACAAACCAATCAGAGCCTTTGGACTGTACCAGCGGTGCTAATCCCTTCGCATGTCCAAAATATATGTTCCCTCCGAGTTTTATGCCTTCTTTTGTCTTCGGGGTAGTCTTGGAACTTTACAACACCTAGGGGGAAACGTGTGATCTCTTTATCCATTTCTGCCTATAACTTCGGTGAGCCCGTTCCTCAGTACTGTGTTCAAGCCGGTGAATCACTCGACACGTTTCAATTGAAATTAGTACAAAACCCATTAAATGGACGGGATGATAATCTAAGGGAACAAGATGAACTTTGAAACGTAAAAGCTTAGTACTCCTCCCCACCACTTTCCAAGTGAACAAGCAGTCAATGTGTTTTCATAAAGGGTCTCTTACCCAGGTTTGGAGGTTAACAGGTCCACAAAACACCGAAGGAGGCAAGGCACAACCAAAATAGTCTGGATCTACTTGCAAAGCATTGTCATGTCAAATGGAACTCGTCCACAACTCATTGCAGTAGACACGACACGTAGCCACTCTCCCGCCAGGCACAAGTAGCAGTTAAGGCCCTCTGAGTGGCCTAATGGCCTCCTTCCACCCCATAGCTACTGAAACTGGCGTAACCGAAGCACGACAAGGGGCGCAACGAATCCAAGCCATCGGGAGGCTCGGACCCACAGTCCCCAGGGCCTGAACCAAGAGCACGGATACAAGAAAGGAAGGCCAGAGGATTGATAACAAATTGGGCTTATTTGACAACGTCAACAACGGCTTGCCTCCGTTGATGTTGTTGTAGGTTGTAGAATTGCTGCGTGCAAAGCCTTATAGCATGCACACAGACACATACACACACGCACAAGCACACGCAATGGAACGCTAATACACAGAGGGAAACAGGGGGAGGTGTGTGCTCGTGTGCGTGTATACGAATTCAAGTCTTTGTGTTCCTGGTTTGGGCGAAGGAGGGAGAGGGAAGGGACAGTGAGAGAACCTATAAATCATCTCCATTCTACACGGGAAGGAGAGTTTTCTCCCCCCTCGGTATACAATGATATAAAATGACAAAAGCTCAAAGTGAGGCAGAAGAAGGGTAGGGATGGGACAGTGTTGGTGGTGATTGGGGACGGTAAAAACACCGGGAACGAGAGAGCAGGTTATATTTTTTTTTCAAGAAGACAAAATGAGAAATGTCTGCGAGAGTGTAAATGCAGCAACCCTCTAGAGAGGGAGAGCGAGAGATGCGGCATCGCACTTCATCGCGGCATTATCGTCATCATCACAGATCAAGGATCGAGTGGTCGGTGTGGGGAGTAAAGCAGAAAATTCCGTTTAAATAGAAAGACAACTGGTGACCGCCAGCAAAAGATGGATTGGGACGGTGAGGCGTGTCGACAAAGGGTATGGGATCGCCAAGTCTGACGACAAATATGATGGCTCCTTTTCGCATCCTTCGACTGCCACTCCTGATTCAACTGAATTTGTCCTTGTTGCTTTTTTTTACTTCAAATGGGGAGAGGTGAGGAAGTCAATGAAAGAGCACTTGGTTCGATGATGATTGGTGTTGTGGCGGCGGTAGATCGATTACAAAAAAAGGACTGCCGCCACTGGACATGCAATGTGTCGTTCCGGCCATTTTGCCGCTTTTATGTGGTCCTGAGACAGAGGAAAAACACTTGGTTTGTGGAAGAGGGAAGCTAAGTTTGAATTGTGTGCGTGCATGTCTTTTTTGGAGTTTTTTTTGGAAGAAATGCAGAAAGAAAGTGGAACAAACAAGTTAGTGACGACGGCATGTATGATTGCCACTACGGCTCGAACATGAATTGCAAGTTGTCTTCCTTGTCGGTTCTATAATACAACAATGAATTGGGATAACAGAGCCTCATAACATTTGCTCAGTCACAACCATTCTCGAGTCAACTTACTCACAATCCTCCGAGATTGTGTCCAGTGTAGTAGGACTAGAACAACCAATACGAAGAAAAGTGCGTTTGGACAGAGTCCATGCGAGTGCTCTGCGACTGCTGGGATGGGAATCGCGGTAGAACACATCGTAGAGCTCCTCAACTAAGGTCGAGCACTGATGCACGTCATGCATCTGGACCTGCAAGGAAAAATACGCTAATGTATTAGCTGAACAGGTGAATGCTTCGTGCAAAAGACCCAGCGCCCCCAAGGGACTCACATCGCAAAGCTGAGCCAAAGCTTCAACTTCCGACACACGGAAGTGATGCAGCACCGCCAAAGCAACTGTAGCCGGTCTGAAACGGTAGATCTCGAGAGAACAGAGGGCGACCACGAGCCGACTCGTCATGGCGCTCCAAATGTCGTACATACGACGGCTCTGTGGGTTTCTTGAAGTGCCAGTAGTTACCTCGGCACTCCCTGACTCCGGCATCGAATTTGAGGGCAGAAGAGGCTGCCCCTGAGAATCCTCAGCTTCCACCTCGGTGCCTCTAAAACTTGAAGGGCTGGTGGTCCCTTCGGGCAAAACTATTGCTGCGGAGGCGAAAAGACGAAGGAAGTCAAAGGCATTCACACCATCCAGGTCCCCACCCAATTTGGAGGTCAGGATGTCTTCCATGCGAAGTAGATCTGCTGCTGTTCCACCACAATGCGAGATTTGAACTAGCGCATCCGGACTTGGCACCCCGAGCTCCTAAAGAACAATAAGTGAGCCCTCATGACAACTTCATACAAGGTCATGAATCGAACGTGTCAGTACGTCAGATACGTAAACTACATTACACCAGTCCCAGGAACAGCGAAATCACCGAGTCCTATTGAATCCGACACTTCCAGAATAGACATTCGAAGGTCGAAATCAACGAAGAGCAAACTTGAGACAGCTTAAGCATGGTAAACACAAAAAGCCATAGATGGTGTCTGCAGTCTGACTTCCAAAGTTCAGACAGTGTCGGTACTCCAACCCCTCTCCCACTCCGCAAAAATAACGCACGATGTTAACGCAGGTGACTCATGCGTAAGGTGACAGTGCCCTGGATTCCTAGCACATAGACAAGCTTTACCAGACAATGCTGGCTGGATTTACTTACCGGAGTGGACTCGACTAATTTCGCAGCAACGTAATATGCGGCGGCGGCGACACAAGCCATGTACTTTGGCTTAACCTGCAAGGAGGGTAAAAAAACTTAGCAATTGAAGAGAAGTAGCCAAGCCGGGCTTTATCAGTGAGAGCTCCACCTTGACTTTGACGATGAAACGATCGATCAGATTGACCGCCTTGCAGAATGCTTCCGCAGAGAGGGTAAAAAAAGCATTATGCATGAAACGCAGACTATGTACAGCCTCATTACGAAGGTTGGCATCCACCTTGTCCTCCGCAACCTACAATTCGGAGAAAGAGAAAGACCAATTTGAAGTCCTATAAATTGTCTAATATATCACAGTGACTTAGAAAACTCGCGCGTTAGTGGCACAGCGAGATGATCTACTTCCACTCTCACTCACTCACGCATCCACGCATGCACGCACGCGGAGGCGCATGCGAAGCGTAGACGGGACGTTGGGTGCATCTGTACCCAAGTCTGGGCCTTGGCGCACAAACGCGCGCACCAAGATATATGGGCATGTGTGCGTATGCGTGCGAACACCTGGGCCGTGTACACACAAGAAAAGCACGTCATCTGCAAGTGCGCACGTTTGTGCACGCACGTACGCGCACGCACGCACACACACGCCGCACACGCACGCACAAAGAAACAGCTGGGCGGAGCAAACTGGGGGCAGTGGTTCTGGGAATCAGCTGATTGCTAACTGTCACAGAAATATCCGTAGGTGTAAACACAGACGCTACTCAGCCCTCTGCCGCCCAGAAGTAAAATCACACAATCCTCAGGTCGGAGCATCGCACAAAACTACCAAACCCACATTCGGCTAAAACGTCGTAGTGAGCGTCAAAAAAAGGGCAGAGAATACAGTATCCATGACGGATCGAACAATTAACCCCAGATAGAGAGGATGTGTTAGGCACTCCACTTGAATGCGCAAATGTCCGTCCCGGACTCAGCAATGCTAGCTGCTGTCGAGTGAGTGGAGTGGGGCAAGCATTGGGATGTGCATTCCTTTTTGTGGGGATGGGGATAACACAACATACGGTAGTGTAACAGTGAAATGACCACCCAGAAGGACGAGTAGCAAGGATTGAATGTTTCTGAGGATCCGGATCTTTGAACAAGTCAGCTAAAACCGTAGTATTACGTGTTTCCAGAGGCATGTGAGCTACGCTAAATCTTTCGTGTTGGGAGGAAAGCTGGCAGTGGGTTTTATAGTGAGATCCGAAGTCCAGATCCATCATTTACACGTTTCAGTCCAATCACTTAGCTGGGGGTTCACTTGCATACTTTCTGGAGGCGATTTAAGGCATGAAAAGCACACAAGAAAGAACGATACAACCACTAACAGGCTCAATAGTACGACAAAAAAGAGCAGTGCATTAAGGCAAAGTACATGAGTGATGAGAACCCGCAACTAACCGGATCGACATAGTAGAGGAATGCATTATTGGGGTGGTAGCTGGGCTCGCTTTTCAGCAACTTTTGCAGGCGATGCTTTGGAATTCGTGACAGCTAAAAGCACACGAAGAGGAAAGTGAACGGATGGAGAAAAAGAATGTTCACGAAAGAGCTAGGGGCACTACGCATACACACCCACACGCACACATACGGCAAGAGACGCTTACCTCGCAAACTATGGTAGGTGAATTTAAAGTCTTGGTTACACAGTTTTCAATTGTTGTTAAAAATATGGGAGCAGAGTGATTTCTGGTCCTACGCTGGAAGAGTGGTTTGACCTGGCCATCCGGAGAAGCTTTTGGTGACTCAGGACTGCACTCAGAATAGCTGGAAGACCTCTCCGCCTTTGAACGCTTTGGATCTTCATCAGCCGAGGAACCAGGAGAGCTGGGACTCTTGGACTCATCCCTTGAAGAGGATAGGTCTGAACGACTGCGGCTATTAGAGCTCCCCGACGCTCGCATCCTCAACAGGGAGCGTTTGGAAGCGGCTGTTCTGCGTATTGTTGCCATGTTGTCATCAGATGGACGACCAGAGCTGACGTGAAGTTTGGGAGATGTCAAGGGCTGCGATGAGTCTTCACAAATAAGTGCATTCGAGATGCCATGGGTTACTTCAACCATTTCGAATTTGAATAAAATGTATGGAGCGACAGAAAACGTACAAATACTATAACATAAGAACTTGACACAGAATAAGACGCTCTAATGAAAGGCAATCGCGCTTGAGGTGAATGATGAGGAGGCGACACTAGAAAAGGCAAAAGGAAGTCCGCCACGGATTTGTCTGAAGATTATATATTTATACGCCTAACTGGTGGCCAATAGCGAAACGACCTTGAATGTACCAATGAACACGCAGGTGTGAACAGCTGTCGAATCACCTAGTCGCAACACCATTACTGGCGTTTGCCTGCGTGTACGGCCTTGTGGAGTGGTGGTGTTGCCTCCAGTCTCAAAGTCAGCCAGGAGCGTTGAGCTTGTTCATGGAGCCTGCTGTTCTTGCCTAAGTAGTTAAAGGAAGTCACCGTGTCAGATAGGCAGCTAAGATGAGGAGCTTTCCGTTTTTATTAGCTCATGCTATGAAAATGCGGTTTAGCTTATGAATAACAGCTTTATAATCTGAGGCAATGCTTCCATTCGTTTCTGAGAGTAAATACTTGAAAAAATGCTAACTGAAAGCCTTACTAGATCGTAGCGTCCCCGTAAGCCAGTACAGTCAGCAAGGCATAGCTCCTCTATATGCGGACACGGTTTTGCATTTTAGGGCGAGAATATGAATGAGGTGGTACCATTTTTGGGTGGAACATGACATTCCATTCTTAAAATTTTAATGAGCCTAAGTAACCTGCGTTTGAAGTCACACTGCTTAGCCCAAGTCAGGCGTTGTGTGCAGAGTCTAATTGGGTTTTTTTTTTTCAAGACTGGAACAGTCACGGCCTTGCATTCCTTTGTTCTGCGCGGCATTTGAGATGTTGACTTAAGGGTGGGAGAACTTATTAATTAACAGACCATCTGCTTTGACTGAATAGTTTTGGTTTGGAGGCCCATAAAGGCGCGCAGTCAGAGCGATTTGTTCGATGAGACCCAGTCCTTTGTGGAGGCACCTAGACTTCAGTGAAGGCTCACATGGCTGCTATCCTGTTCGCCTGTATCACTGTAATTTGCGCACTTACTGCTGAACATGCACGTGATGGCCAACCCGGTTACTGCACATGTAAAATCCGAGATTTAATCAAACACCATACTCTCTATATTTCACCTAATCCGTCAGAGTGGTTTTTTCCACTGTTCATACATAGATCAAGAAGATTTGTCCTGTTTTACTGAAACTCTAAAAGGTTGTACGCCTTTTATTTCAACTTTTTTATTTAGAGATGAGATGTCAACCTCTGGGTGCAGGAATCTTGTCGGGCAGCCGAGCAGAGCTGTAGGCGAATGCGTAGATTGGTATCTGTGTGATGGAGGCATCAAAATAGAATTGCTGTCAAAGGAGCATGATTACTATATTTAATTCTAAAAAGTCAGGATCAGTTAGTGGAAAGGGGGAGCAACTTACGTCTCCAAACGCTTTTAATAATTAGGGAAGGAATGCGAAGAAGAAGAAGAAGAAGAAGAGGAAGAGGAGGCGGAGGAGGAGAGCTTTAGTAGCTATCAGCATTATTGGGGCAGTAATGGCTATTAAGGTGATTAACATTGCCCTCTTTACTTTAACAATGAGTTAAGTGTTGCCTCTTAACCATCCACAAGCATAAAATCGCCGATCTCACACGCAATTAGTGGAAGTCTCTCTCTCTCTGTGTGTGTGTTTGTGTGTGTTGCCTATCAAGAAGCCGTTTGGAAGTTGCATCCTCGAGTTAAGTGTGCCTCCCGAAGAAATCATCGTCAAAAGCATTTAGCACTGAAAAAAGGCTAGAGAGTAGACAATGAATAATACTGCGACGGCGTCTTTTGAAGCAAGGATCATACGTTTTATTTATTGCCTCCTTTAAGAAGACTTTGGGCCATAATTTATGTGGGACGGAGGGTAAGGCAGGCATATCCAAGGAAGCTACACTCATGAGCATTCATGGATGCTAAAAACAATTTTGCTTGTATGCTGTTGATGACGCCTCATTGATAAGCAGGTCATCACAAATACAAGGCCAAGTTATAAAACCTCCTCGTAAACAATTCCTTATTTACAACAAGGCAGCAAATAAATAGTTACCTTAAAAATAACCAACTTGATAATGCCAGACATGTGTCCACCATTTTGCAAATGGCTGTCTAAATGTGAATTTGAGAAGCAAAAAATGATGGATGGTGGCTTCGTTGCAGTGACTTCGACTACACTTTTCTGCCGACCTTTTCGAGAATCTTAAAATGTGATGGTGTGCACAAGTGAGGTGCGGCAGCACTTGTAGAGGAAACGAAGTAGCCTAGCTGTAAGGTAGGATACAAACCACCGGCCAATCCCTCAATCCCGCCTCGGGTGGGTGAACAAGCCTTATTAAGTTCTGCTTTCCTGGTGCTGGAATCACTTGGCAAACAGAAGAAGCATGTTGTCACTTCAAAGAATGGCGATTTCTACAAATGTCATTGTTTTAACATCCTTACTCGACAAGGTACACAGGTCAATTTACATCGTGGTGTATCAGGAGGTCACAAATTCGCTTTTTTGTACATTCTGACAACAATTATAGAAATAATGTGATGTTTTTTTCCAATCGACTTTGAGTTTTCTGGTTCGATTATGCAGACTCTCCTTCCGCTCTCAGTCAAGGCGGAAGAGGAATGGGCTCATGCAGCGCTCAGACCTACAGACGGACTTACACAGTCACTATTAATTAATTCTTTCATACGGAACTGTGATGATTCATTCTTAATGTTATGCCAACAAGCAGGACCAGGCTGTTCTTGGACAAGAAAGCCTCCTACCTCGCCCAGAAATTTTCATTTTTACGATGAACTAAAGACACCCCACACCATTCCGTGCCCGTACCCACGCACACTCCCACCTCTCCCATTGTTCACGAAGAGATAATTGCGGGAAAACGGAAGTGCTAGGCTGACGACGATCACAATGAAGGTGACGGTGGTTAGGCTTGTGGACGTATGCTGGGGGGCAGAGCTTATCTTAATCACTAATTCCACCACTAAAGATGCTTTTGAGCGGTGGCCTCGTATTTTACTGTATAAAATTCCCGGTCTCGGTCAAAATTTTGGTGCCTTGACACTACATTAGCTCTTGCGTACTTTTAATATCAACATGTCCAAACCTGTAGAGCTTATAAGTATTTTCAGGGAGAGGAACATGTATGACAAGTCTGAACGACCTGAAAAAAAAATGATACAATGACGGATGATCAGTTTTCAATTTTGAAGCCAGTGGGTGTTGAGCCATCACCGATCGGCCTTATGTAAATCAACACAATGTGTACTGTTGGCAGTTTTTGAACCAGTCCACAGCACATCATTTCTAAGGACGCAAAATGTTTACTGAGTGTGGAAATCCTGCGTTTAGCGAGGTTGATAAAGAGAATGTCGTGACGCAGTTTGAAGGCATTTAGCACTGGATTCGCATTGAGAATGCGTTTTCCACACCATTGAATGCCCAGAAGGAAGACACGGCTAGAGGGATTCCCTACTTTCCTATTCAAAAATGTCCTACAAACAGACATGAGAACAGGTACCAATATCATGGAAACAATGCTAAACCCTCACGACTCAATGAGTAACTGTAGGTGGTAGGTGCGGGTGCATGCTTCCACTTCGGTTCAAAGTGGTGGGTCTCTTTTAGTTTTTAGCTCTAAAGTCGAAACCTCGTACCAACGCTAAAAAAGGGGGTTACTGGAAAGTATCACAAGCCAAAATTACTTCATTCGAAAAGCCTCCTCTGATCTGCTATACAGCTAATCTTAGCCCAAAAGGGGGATGCTTGCAATCTCTTTCAAACCTCTGATAAATAATCAACAACATCATTGAGCTGTCGAAACTCCAGCCGTACATAATTTTCGCACTCACACGCCACACCACACCACACCCACGAAAGGTTGGCAAGGGAAGAAAAAAACCACCCCAATGGCACTACGTGTGTCTTAAAAAAGTTCAAATTTGACCTTTGGTTACCGTGAGGCAAACTGTATGTGTTTTTGACCGTAGCAATAGCTGATGCCAGTCAAGTTGAACATGACATTTCAAACCCCTGCCATGCTATCATGGGACTTGACTGCGTGGTGCACGATTTCCGACTTATCTGTAATGTGGTATCATAAAATTGGGAAAATACTTAATCCACACTTCAGGAGTTGTGCTGTTTCGGGTCGCTCTATGATCATTGGGCATCCACCATGGAATCGGACTTTAGCTTTTGTATAGATCAACTGGGGCCAAAAAGCGGGTAATTGCCTAACATGTGGATGGGTCCACCCAAACAGCCCTAAAGGAAAGCCATTGCGAAAAAAAAATATAAAAAAGTTAACACCACATTTGGCAAGTGTTGAAGGCTTAAGATCTGAGTGCATGCTACAGTTGGCACATTATACACAGGGGACGTCTTATTTCTCATTCAAATTTTCTTCATCATAAGAAACATTACCCTCACCCCCATACATGGAAAGTATTCACTTTAGGGACTCCTCAAATACGGGTTTTGGCAAATGAAGGGGTTAATTTGTTCTTCTATCTAGACAATGAAGGTCTGTTTAAGGACATCCATTGTGACAGGCAATGCAGTGAGCTCGGCGTGCCCTTTGGACTTTCTCAACAGTGAACTCGGAGTGATGCCAAGCTACTCCTTTCTCGTCGTTACTATAATCAAAAGCCTGAAATTTTATGTAAAGTAAAATTGAGGTGATTAAAGCTAAGCCTTCGCTTTTAAGATGGTTTGATTCGGTTTTTTGAAGAAGGAGGGGGGACGGGAGGACTAATTATGAATGCTTATTACCAGAACTGTGGCAAAAAAGGTAGAAACACGTGGGTTTTATTATGCACAGGGTAGCGTAGGAGAATATTGGCCTTATAAAGCGAAATTATTTACACAAAAGTCTAGCAATCTCTCAAAAGCGGAAAATTCCCAGATCCACACTCTCTTCTTTGCGCTCATTCCCTCGCAATGTGGAGGTGACGTGACCTTAGGGCTCATTCATCGTCCGAAGGCAGATGCGGCGGCGCGCCTGGAAGGCAAACAAGAGGGCAAAAGGTGAATTGTGTAATGAAAAGAATGGCAAAAGAGCCCAAGGGCATGCAAGCCTCGTGGGTGAATGGGCTAAAAGGGTGGACGAGATGTGGCTTTGACAGGATTTCGGTGACTTGGGGGCGAAATTATGGGCAGTTTTGCTAATTTTTGCTTAAAACTTAACCACCGAAATAATTGCTTTATTATAGATTTGGGCTTGTCGACTGATGACAGGCATCTATACGCACTGGTGAGGTAAAGGTAAGACTTTTTAGTCCCTCGGGAGTACTGCTGCGCGGTAAATGTAATTTGGTGATGAGGTAAAGATGGGAGTAAAATGCAATGATAATTAACTCCAAATGCGTATATATGAAACCATCAGAATGTCAAAATGATTTGGTGGATAATGTAATCCTCAAATTGCGCAAGTCAGACTCACCGTCTACGGGCAACGTGATGGCAACGCGATAACGCAATCCCCAATGAATCAACTGATAAATCAAAGAGAATATCTATGAAGTATCTATGTAACTTGACACAAGACTGAGGAGTTGGTTATCTGCGCAGAATCCTTCACGACATCCTAAAGGAGGGTACTGCTAAAATGTAGATCTCCACCAAGGAGAGGAGGGAACACAGAGTATGTAAATGTCACGTTTTCCATCCAGGTCCAAAAATTATCCTAAAATAGTGGTTATTCATTTTCATCCTTAACTGTCGGCTATTTATCCTACTTAGCTTTGGAAGCCTTGAGAAGACCAAGGGGCGAAAACACTTGTCTTTGTAGTCTAAAAACAAGACTAAGTCATATGGGAACTCTTTAACAGAGTTTCGTGGGAACGGCGATTATTCAGGAGAGGAGAAGAATTGAATAAGCGGAGGCCGCACCACACATGCCAATTCAGCACCTCGATGGATAAACATGAGAAAGTCCCATTTAGGTTGAGGCATCACTTTGGAGCGAATGAGTGACAACCTGATGACACTTAAGCTTAAAAGGCAGCGTAATTTCAACTGGCTTCGCTTTTTTTGTCAGCAATGATGGCTTTCCAATGCCCAGGCCTCGGAGATAGGAAAAATTGTGCTTACCAAACTCTAATCTTCAACTAGCATTGCCTGAGCTCATCTTCGAAGATCTCCTTCCCTGCGGTCACTGGTTCACACGCAGCCTGCTGCCAGCCTCTTCCAAAATGGGATTTAGCGGTAATTCTTCCACACTTAGGGTGCTTAGCCGTCTCCTCCTTTAAATAAAAGTTGAGAATTTTAAGTAGAAAGATGGTGTAATTACTAAAGAAGCATCTGTCTGTCTGACTGACTGTCTCTTCTCAGACAGCGCTAATCACTGCCACTGCATGACCAAAACAACTCCCTTCATATGTGGCCATGGGCAAGTGTCTGCACTTGCTAATGAGGCTAGTGAAAAGCCCTGTGAGGACGCATTGCAGTAGTGAATGCCAGACATGCTATTCGGGTGAAACACCTTCTAATGGGAGGTCCTGGTGGTCCGATAGTGTTTCCTCGTGGGAAGCACTCATCGTCGCAACTGCGCGACGCCAACTGCCGACCCGCTTCCTAGACACGATGCGTAGGTTGGTGCGCATACCAGCGGAGGTGGAAGGCTCCGCCCGGCTTGGTTTGAATCCGGACCTTCGTACATGCACCTATGGCAATAAATAAACCAGACGGTTGTCTAACTAGCAGCGTGGGTGGGTGGTTAAGTAGCTACTTTGTCGCGTCGGGTCGCTTCAAGAGTGTCTACGCAATTGGGTCAAGCCTTTGAGAAGTGGGATTTATTAACTTGGACAGACGTCTTTTTTGCAGGTCGAGTATGGGCCTCACCGACTCACTCCGGTGCCAACGGAAGGGTGCTTCACTCAAGCCATCAAGTCGATCCATGCGATTCATCCGAATTCGAAACTCACCAAGTGTTGTCAATGCCTAGTTGGGTGCACATAAACCCAAATCAAATTACTTTTACTTGCAAATGAATCATTTCCAGACTGCTTCCTAACGAGAAACACCAAAGCGGTCTTTCGGTTAGCTGGGGCAGAAAGGATTGTCAACAAACTTTGATGGACTGGAGGCCGTGTAGTCTTTGTGTATTGTGTGAAAAGTTGATGGCTCTTTTTTTTCGAGCAGGCATGCAGACTTCGGTGAGGTACGAACACTTGCGTTTGTTGTGTCTACGACTTGAGTGACTTATATGCAGAAATATTTCCCTATTTTGAATTAACTTTTTTCGCCCTAGAAGCTGCTCTGCCCATTACCTAACTAGCCACCACCCAGTACTCTCGGTCATTATTTATGGAAAAAAAGGACGTCCGATTCTTGCCAAGGTCACGAATTTTGACGTTTGCTTATAGAAAAAAGGTGCACTTCAGTTGGATGTCTGGATTTTTTGAAAAAAAATGCGGTTCACTTTTCCTACCACATTGAACCACTTTGGTTGGAGAAGAAGGACGGACCTTTGAAGCCGCTTACATGCCAGTCACCACACGGAGTAGACGATGCACTAGTGTTTCGGGCTGAATGAACAGCCATTGCACATGTATTTACTAAGAAAAGATCCAACTTACCGCCTGCGGCTTTAACATGTACCGATGTTGATAGGCCACGCTACTCTCTAGGTCACACATGGCGTGTTAAACCAATGTACTTTAAAAATAATGCTACAACAATTCCCCTAACTAACCTGTGAACCCAATTGATGGGTGCATCCAGCGATGGTCAAGTTCCATGACATGCACTAACAGGTCGACAAGTACCCATCACTCATTTTGCGGGACATATTGCAGCATTTCGGCTGTTTGTTCAGCTCTCAGTTTCGGTAAGGACGCCACTTGGGTGCCTTCACCGCATGAGCTGACCTTTGAGCCTTCAGGGAAGTATTTGGGTGCCGCACTCCAACTGCACTAGAGCTTATCCCCAAGGTTTATTTTTCAAAGTATGTTCAGTGTTTTAAAAGCACCAGTAACCACGCCAACGTAGTTATGCTCTGGTAGTCAATCAAAAAAGTGAACTTTTTTCCATGCACAGCGAAGATTACATTAAAATTCCATCATTCACCTTGAGAAATAGGATGAAACTGCACGGGAATCGTTTGCTAGCAGAAGCTGATTGTAGATTTGTAGCTTGGAATCATCCTACTTTTCACCCGAGGCCTGCAATTTGACTAACGACAGAATTTCTTGGATTGTGGGGTGTCACCTGCCACCATTCGCCGTGACTTACTTTAAACAGCATTTCAACAGAATGAAAATGCTCTTTTGTGCCTGTGAGGCATTATTTGCTCCACTTAAGTGCCACACTTTGCATGTGTCCATTTATCTCAATTAGTAGGGAATAAAAAAATCCAACTATGCAATCGTATACCTTTTTCAGCCCGGCAACATTCCAAATGGTATAGCGGGACGTTTTGGGCTAAAACATACTCCTTCTCGGATGTTCCACAGTATTTTGATCGGTAAAACTGCTAAGCGTCCACGTTAGAATGCATCTACTGACCTCCGACTGCTTGTGCAAATGCAAATGAGTGACCTTACTAGAATCTGTAGCTAAAAAAATATTACAGGAATTTACTGACTTAAGACTACCAAAACTTACATATCCTCCTTGGATTAGCAAAAGTGGAATGCTCTCGAGAATGGCAAAAAGTCGTCGCCATCAAGAAGGTACCCAGGATCAATAAAATCAAGTGAAAGTTCAGGTTTCCTGCGCGTCATAAAACGAGCCTCGTCGTCGCATTAGAGGGGAGGAGGGTCAGGGGGAGTGGGGGCGGGGGGGTGGAGGGCGGACAGTTATGCAGATTTATATGCTACAGAATAAGGTGGAAGGCGGAGGGGGTGGAGGAGTGCAGGGGTTAACGGTTGTAGATGCGGATGCAAAAAAACGCGGTCAACGGCGTTAGTTCACGCGAATAGTGGACCTCTTCCTTCTTCTTTTTCCTCTTCTTCTTCTTCTTCTTCTTCTGCTGCTGCTGCTGCTGCCGTTTTTATGATCTCTTTATATGCACTCCGTAGGTAAGGCGCGCCTTTGATGTCTCGGCAATTTAAAGGAGCTGTGATCTAGCGCTATGAATATCCATCTTCCTTTAAATAATAGCGTGTAGTACACAGGCTATCCCCAAAGGCGTCATAGGGTGATTACTTTATATAAATAGCGTAGGGGAAGTTTAGGAGTCTATTAGCATTGATGACATTCGCGTAGCCCTGCACCTTCAGTGTAGCAGCCAAATCTCAGGGTGGCCAAGAAGAGCTGGGTTGTCAAACACACAATTAAAACAGAAATGATTTGATTGTGCATGCTTTGAGACAAGTTCATTCGTCTGGTCAAAGGATGGGTTAACATCAAAGCAAGAAAGGCCTCCAAGTCGTTATTGGTTCTGCTATGCCTTGTGGATTAAAGTAGTTTTCCTAAACATTGCTTTCAATAATCCCATTAAAAAACGAAGTAATTTGGGAGATAGTTTAAAAGGCTAGACAGTGCTGTTTCGCGATCATATTCCACATGATAATCGTTCGCTGGGAAAGGCTACATGGTCCCAGGAGAGGCATCTACCGAATACCAGATTTGGATTTGCTTGAGTGCGGTATCGCGCTATTGCAGACCATCAAGTGGAATCCGACACTGGAGTGGTTTCTGCATCACCCCTTTAGTTTCAACAGCTATTCAACCATCTCTAACAGGTACTCTTGCTGTATAAAGCTGAAGAGGTTTTCTTTACAGATCAGCTGGCTTAATAAACTCGTGCGTGCCAAGAATTATGAATGGCGGGACTGTGGTCGCCTAGGTAACTCACTGACCTGGGAAAGCAAAATATAGCCTTGCAGAAATGAAATTGATAAGGCAACACGAAATGCCAAAGGCGCCTGCAGGATTTAATGGGTAGATCCGTCTAAAGTGGTACAATTGGGGCCATGTAGTCATTTTCTTCGAGGTGGGTACATGGGCCGATACCCTGCATCTGGAGCTGAAATTTGCTACTTAAAAGAGGGTAAAATGCAAACCATTTTTCACTGCATATTCTAGCTTTATAGGCCAGTTGAAATAGGAAGTAATACTTTAGTAATTTGACTTTTTTGTTTTAAGTTTATAGGCGCTAAGGTATCTACGACAGCAGTGCTGCAGAGTAGAGTGTTCTTTGCACCATGCCAACAGCTCCCAGCCCGATAATGAATATTCCATCCAAATGTCTGCCTCTTATTAACCACATCGGTAGCAGAGAATTAGCAAGCCTGGTCTTATAAATCAACCATCCCAATTGCGATTTTTGAATAGGAGACCTTGATGCAAGGGAAGAAAGGACCTGATCTGTGGATGGGATAGTCTGTAATAACCCCTAAAGGAAGGGTTGAAACTGAAAGCGGCCACTATTCCAGTCCGAGACTAGCGGTACTAGCTTTGACCCCACCAGCTGGAGAGATTCGTTATGGAGTCGCCTAGGAAGCATCTATGACAATGTGTCATCCAAGTGACATTGTGATACCTCCTTCACTTCTCTAATATCTGCATAGAGCCAAGACCGACATGGCTGGGCAGCAGTAAAGTGAGAAGGATGAACATATACGAAACATTATCAATGTGGAACTACTTTAAGTGATTTTACTCAGTAAATTACTCCTCTCTTAGAACAGCGTTTCTACTACCAGCAATAGACACACGAGATGACCGACCCATTCTTCTTCTACATTCAATGACTCTTATGGATGGTTTGTGGAGGTGTTCCTTTGCAGCACCGGCTATCTCGAGGTGGTTGAGGTAGGAGTTTCACTAAAATAAACGTCGAAGGAGAGGCTTAAGGCTCGGGACTACTACTTGTGCTGGGCGGCACGGCGGCCGAACCATGCAAGTAGCCCCTTCGCTTTTCTCCATCTCGACAATTCTTATACTCCACTCGGGGGACTAAATGCGCATTGAATAGTCGCCAAGTGGCAGGGAAATAGCCCGAGTTCTTTCCCCCAGGGAAAGTAGTTTTCATAATTAAAAAAGTTTCCAATGTGAATAGGAGCGAGTGTTTTAGGCAACCACTAAACTTCCTCCCACTTTGTGTCTGTCATCATTTAAGGGGAAAATAAATTTAAAAAAAATTTGGAGTAAATATGATTACAACCCATCAGAATTACACGATTCGTGTTTTTCAGGAAAATTCTGACATTTAAACGAGTTGTTAGTCAACCTCTTGACAGGTTGGTGAAAAATGAGGTAGCAAACCGATTAATTTTAACAGAAATTTTGCTGATATTCTGCAAATGTGAAAGTTGACCATCTGCATGCATTCGTTATGCATAGCTTGAAGGACAGGGTTTGCAGGCTCACAGTGGCGGATCAACACCTGAATGTTCATGTCACAGATGCCCCGCAGAAACAAGTGGATTTCGGAGCAAAAAGTATTCCAAGGGCTCAGTGGTTAAGCTCCTTGAGAAACTCTGGGAGGCATAAGGTACCTTAGCGGATGCAGGATGCCATGAGAGGAGGGATTAGTCTTCGTGGCAAACCTGTCCATGCCTGATAGGCTTAATCAGGTGGAGTCAAAAAGGCCCCTCCCTACAGCCCCGCCCAAACGAGTGACTAAAGTAGTTGCTTCCTTTTCTTAGCAGAAACAAGCTTGCCCTAGGAATGAGTCAAAGAGCTTACGGAGAAGGGCAGTATGCAGGTTGGAGGTGGATTAAGTTTTTCTTCAAAATTGCAACAAAGTAAGGTAGTCAAGGGCGGTGCCCTAATGCGTGTCTTGTATTTCACGGAGCAAAACGGGTCCCAAACACAGTCGATCCAAGGACTGGTGTTGGTTTGACATATTTGTAAATTAAAATAAATGTGGTGATAAAGTGGACAGCGCTTGATTTTCGACAACCACTATACGTGCACACGCACACGTAAATCTTCTTCTTTACCGCCCTAATTCTCTAATTTGCCTCCCCAAACGTGGCTGCTTTAACGCGCTAGAACATCCAGACGGGGTGGCGGAGTGGTGAGTTGCTTTGAGGGCACGGCTGGACCCACTGTGACTCACCTTAATGGTGGCAGTGGTGCAACAAGCTAATGGTCCTACCTTACATCTTGCCTCCGCTTCTGCCCCTTAGCGTGCGGAATCGTACAGAGACCGAAGGTGGCCATAACCCATAGTATCCGCAACTCATCGGTTTTCTGGCTCCCCGAATTGTTGCCTCAGTAACGAGAAAAAAAGAGAATGAGAAACAGTGACCTCCTTTGTTCTCTGTTTTCAGTACCAACCACCTTAGTAGCTGTAACAAAGGAATTGCATATGCTGGTATGGCGGGTGAATGCAGAGTTCACTAAACTCTTCAACTAGCATTACACGCAAAGCAAGAACGCGATTCTGATGAGAACCTCTAACAGTGTGCGCATCCGACTGGGGTAAACCCCAACAGTGGCATTTTCAATTTTCTCAGGCTCTTCACTCGTACCTGTCATGAGTACTAAGCTGTTTAAATATCACTCCACCGATTCGTGTTTCCGCACTCACTTTGACGTGTGTAACTTTAATGTATGCAATTCCCTTGCCTCGACGCATATATTAACCGACAAGGTTCGACTATCTTATCTGTCAAATGGGATGGCCTGCAGAAGTGTGATCTACTGCCACCAGGTTCTCTCTCTCTCATATCACTAAATTATGATATCGTTTCGGAGACCTTTTTTAAAAGGTTTTATGGTTGCACTTGGCAAGATTTTACTCAACCGCATTAAACATCTCTGCTACTTGAAACAGAAATTAGGGAAGGCAAGAGTTGAATTTGAGAGGAACATGAGTACCCGACTAGGTGTGACCATTGATGAAGTCTTAACACCCTGAAAAGTGCGCGTGAATTTTGGCCTCCTAGTCAAAGCTGAGCGATTATAATACTCCCCTATGACTAAGAGGAGGTAGCTTTTAATACCACAAGGCATGAAACAGAGGCCACATGCCTATAATTGACAGGTGAATTGAGTAATGGAGCACACTCCACGAATGTACCACGAATTGTCTTCAAAATAAATCTCACTCCTCCATTGAAGTGTGATTAATAGAGTGGCAATCCTCACTGAACCAGTAGAAAAAAGGGCTGAGTTTACTTCCACCCACGGCATCAGAGTCTGACAGTTTAGGGCTCCATGTTTGTCACAAACCTCATGTAGTCATCCATCCAAGTATGAATAGAGCTTTGCCAGACATAAATGAAAGGACAAGATAATTGGTAAGCCCAAGTGCTACTATTTTCAAATTTGCGACGAACTAAAAGATCTCTCTTTGGAGAGAAATTGAATCCCGCCTTTAAAGGTACAAATTGGAGTTGCAAAATCGCAGAAGACTATTGCATTTATTTTCCCCAATGCTGGCGTGTTGGACTTGAACTTTTCGCTGAGGCTAACTGGTAGGGCTTTCGTGATGTCCCAATGACCTACGCTGACCTAAAATATGGAAAGTAATGGTGGGATTGACAGTATGTGGTTTGTGTGAATCGATCTCCCCAATCCACACTCCTATAGGCGTAGCCAAGGTACAGCCGGGGGGCAGAGCACACCCGCGCCTGTCAGGTCACCGGCGACTCAGCAGCAGACGCATCTGCAGTCAACATACTTAATGTGCAAACGGAAAGGTTCACAAAAAAGCAGCAAAACACATCAAACTTTCACTGTCAACTCGTAGTTTGGGGAGCGCGCAAGACTGCAGCACACGTGTGCTCGCCACCACAACCAATTCCTCGGATCGAGGTCGATGTAAGGAGCGTATCCCTACCCTAATCACGCTCATCCAAGCAACCTTCAAATAAACATCAAATATACGGCAAACTCAGTAACCACTGTTTTTATGCCATCTATTTACTTGGTTCACAGCCTAAACATTCGGGTATTGCTGAGCATTTCCACGCGAATAGAATCTAGGCGAAATTGAAACATTGTTTATGGGAATTGAGTCAGATAAACATGCCATCTAAGTTACAACGCATTATGGGTGAGAAATTAAAGCAAAAAGAGCAGCAACACTAACCTATTCCTTCTCTGATTGAAGGCAATTAACCATTCACACACACAAGGAACTCATGAATGAAGCAAATTAGAAGCCTTTAATATGGTGGAGAGGTTCCGAACAAAGGAAACCTTCTAGAAGGTGTGGATTGGCGTACCCGTAAACAATCACACGAGCATTTTTTAGAAGTCAGCCTCCTTCGCCAATAGGAGGCTGCGAAACAACCCAGAATCCTGCCATTTCAAGGCCATTGGTATTAGCAACGACCTTGATATTTCAACAAAAACAGCTACAGCAAATCGGAGGCATGCCTTCTTCCAGGGCGTAAAAACATTAATTCTGATGTTTTTTAAACTTTTATTTTCAATACGAGGCTACTTATTGTACAAAATGCATAACAACACAAGTAAAACAGGAGGGTAGCAAAATAAATGTCAAACGGCTTTGAATTTACTATAAGAAGTGAAATTGCCTCATTATAAAAGCAGATATATGTGATAAACAGTAACATGATGGATGGTTGAGGAATGAACTTTTTCCTGAGCTCATTCTATTTTTGTTTAAAAGTGTGTTGCATCTCCTCTTCTCCTGCGGTAATGTACGCAAAAAAGCGCTGTAGAAATGCTATTTTACGTACAGATTGCCTATAACCGAAGTAAGAAACTCCAGTTAACGAACAACTAAAGTTGCGAAAATGTAGGACATAGCGGAGAGAAAAATACCCAGTCTCGGACCGACTAACAAGGCTGGGTGGGCAGAAAATTTAACACATTACGACTTAGATTTTACCTCCTCCCTTGTATCCCCTAGTATTCACTTTATACACCGCTCGTTAAGTAGAATGCCGGGTTGGTTTTCACTCAAAACGAAACAAGATTACACACGCATGACCTCCATTTCAGTCATCTCTTGACTGATCAGTAGAGAGGCGATTGGTTTCGCTGGAAACATGGAATCAACTAACATCTTACATTAATCAGTTTGGCTGAAGCACATCATATTTGAGGGTTTGAGGTGTAGGTCCCTGAATCCGCTCATTCCGTTCCCAAAGGATCAGTGTTGAAATTGAGAGCTTTCTGTAGTAGGCTCGGCGTTTCTACCTTTCACTTCAGCCCTCCCTTGGAAGGCGGCCCCGAGATGGGTGAGGAATAGAGTAGTACAGGTGCTTTACTCGGGTCCGTTCAGCATACCTTCGCACTTACTCACCGCCTCTAGGCAAAACAAGCCCCTTTTTTACCTTCCCTTCCATAATACGCCACGAGAGCTATTTATCATGTCTCCCAATTTATAAAATATTTAAAGCTATAGCTGTTTACGCTTTCGTGCTACGCTTATTGCCCGAAGGTTTGTCTTGACTAAAATTTTCCACCAATTTATATTTAAAGCTTACTTTCTCAAAGTTAGTAGGACTGCAGACTACAGTAGGCGTGGATGGGTAATTTAAAGTTGAAAGTTAGCATGCATGTAGCTGAGCGAGTATTATTAAAAGTAGGAAAATGCTTTAGAAGAAATAAACTCGTATCATCCCCCGTTCCCTTTTTGAGCCACCAATCTTCTACTCGCTTTGGGCTGAGAAGTTGATGAAGATAATGGGTCTTAGGGGCTAAAATCGCATTCACTTGAGCGGTGCCATCTACGACTGCAAGGCAAGGTCATGTTAGAGAAATGTAGGCAGATGGGATGAGATTGAGCTTCTGGTTATTAGGACTGCCATGAATTCCAACTGGCTGACAACTGAAAATGCCTCTTTGAATATAGGGGCTGTGAAAGAGTTTTAGACTTGGGACTATGCCTCTGACAATTTGTTTCGGTTGCATGGAGAAACACATAAAGCTCCGGTGGTTGGTGAAGCTTGGCCTGTAGGATACGACAGGGCTTCCAACCCTTACATATGGGGAAGACTCGAGACTACAGGACACAAATGTTAGAAGTACTTTCCCCATACATGGAAACTGATTGACAAGGCTATTGATGTGCGCATAGCTTTGCCATTTTCACAACCTTGCCGGGATAAATTTTTGAGTGACAGCAATTTCGACCCAGTTGTTACGCGACGTGGTGTCTGCTGACCCTATTCACAGGCTATAAGGGAAGGTGGTGTTAGATTTGATGAGGTGAGTGTAGTCGGGATTTTTTCAGTGCCCTTAAAATCACTTCTCAGAGAAATTGCGTTCAAATAGCCATAAAAGAGGATTGTTGAACCACCGAACTACTGAAACCTAGAAAGGCTTTTAAAACCCTGACGTTTCTTAGTCCATTTCCACTTTTATACGTTCACAACTGCTACTACCCTTAATTATGCCTCAGGGAAGGAATGGCTCCCAACAGAATTATGAAAAATTTTGAGTGCAATATTACCGCCATCTGTCATTCAGATCGCCAACTCTTGTTGGTGCGTGTCTCCCTTAAAGGCTGGCTGGAGGAGTGGAGGCCATACTACTGGGTGGAAGTACAGTAGCCTTGTCCTTCTATGCTCCCGCAATTCACCAAAGAACTTCTCCTTTTGAGCGGTGTCACCAGCGCTCCCCTCGGTCAGCCTCCCCATCCGGGCCAGCACATTCAAGAACCAACACATTTTTTAATGCAACTGGAAAAGTACGTGATCGCAACGTCGCCGAGACCTCTTAGATTCGGAGTTTTGACCTGTTTGAGGGGTGGATTGGATTGAGGGAAAAATGTGTCTACCATGACATAAAGCCGAGTCTTTTAATAAAGGACGAAGTTTCCAATTGTTAGGGTCTACTATCGGGTTCATTTTTTCATTTGACTCCCGCTATCCATGTGGGTTCCATCCAACCAGCAGAGGTATTTCGTGTTCACTTCACTGACACCTATATACAGATGCCGTAGGCAGCTCTGTAATGACCTTCAACAGATCGGTCATGGTTACCGCTGGCGTTCCTGAAGACCACGTGGATGGAATAGTTTTTGTCGTGGACCCTTGCAAATTCTCGCATCTACAACACATATCTTTCATCTTGGTTCAGCAATTGGTGCCAAAAATCAAGGTAGTTACCTTTGATAACCAGATTTTCTCTCCGTCATCACCAATGTAACAACGAGTATCAGTCTTGAGGACAAGAGAAATCACAATAGCTGGAGAGACGATACACTGCCGACGTGCAGAAGGAATGGAGGACCACCGGCATGGTCCCGAAGCCGCGCTGCTCAGTAAAAGTACGAAGACAGACACCATCACAGTATCGCAGAGAAGTTACATTTCTTCCAAATTCCACATTTGTGGATAATAATAGCTTTGCAAATGACTGATATGGTGTAGTTGCTTGCATAAAAAGGTGGAATGTGTGGCGAATTGCTTGCTCATAGCAACAGTAGGGCGATTGTCTGTGAAACTAGCAGACAAACTGTGCAAGAGTACCTAACACGAATGCACGCAACACAGCCGTGGTTGCACACTGACTACCGCGCCTGCAAACTCAACCAACAGGCCAAACCGACTACGGGTTTCAGAGTCTCTCTGGAACAGACACCTGCAGCCGGCCATTTGCCACAAATTACGGGATGGCTTTTATGAGAATATTTCTTTCCATTGTGGTTTGTGGGTGTCCACCTCATGCGGGAAGCGATCCTATTTCACACTACAGCGGTGAAATACGCAGTTGGAGGCGAACGGGGTGCCTCATTACGTGTTATTAAGGGTGTAAAGATTGAGACGCCCATCCATGTAGACGGCTTGAAGCACCTGATGGGACGAGTCAAACACTTTACTGTGTGTCAAGGCCTCAGGGTTCGCCAGCTCACGCTGCAGAGGCCACAGGGTTCTGGTGTGAAGAGCATCTGTCTCCTCCTGGACCCTTGATTGATTGATTGATCGTCTGTTGTGGAACTAATTTGGTGGTATCGATGACGCGAGAAGCAGGGTGTGGTGAGATGATCGGTCTATAGTCTTGAATTAACTTCCTTGACGCGTTCTAATCGGCAACATTCCTTTGAAGATGAGCCCTCATCATCATAATAATAATCATCTTCAATTAAAAGGTAATATAATCACATCATCATTCCAAGCCACGCTGAATATTGAAGAGGAAAGTGTGCGTCCAATCCCCACCTGGCTGTCAAAGCAACTTTAACGCGCATTTGATTAGGACACAGACACTGCCTGTTGATTTGACATACCTTAGCTGCTTGCCAAATCCCATCGGAGGTTTGAACTCACTCCATCTTGTCAACACAGAGTGTGCATTGACATCGGGTTGAGGGTCGTGATGGCACCTCGTGCCTTTCACCCACGCTCCAGTCGCACCATCTCCGCCGGATGGTTTAGCTCAAAGAGGCTTATGAGTTGCCCAACTTGGGTAGACTTATTCGTGATTGCGATTGTGACCACAAAAGGCATCGAAGGATAGGAAATTGTCTCGAGGTACGCCTAATGGAGATGAAATGTTGCATGCATGACTGGGTGGATCGTTTTATTCTCGCTTTATTCACCCTCCACCGAGTTAGGGTTTTGCAACCACCCCACCACTCTCCCAGTTCCTCCAAACACCCGTAATAAAGCTACAATACTAAAATTCTCACATTAAAAAAAACACTAAATGTGAAATTTAGTGGTAAATTACAGCGTCTCGGAACTTCTCTCAAGACACAATACTTGCAATGCCGACGTGGAGAAGAGCTTTGGAGGCCAGACCGCTCAGCAAGGTTTTAACTTGTCAGCTACCACCTTTTGAGGCAGCTGACAACCACGCCAAGAGAGTGGCCAAGAAGGCATGAAGCAATTTCACCTAGGCAGACATCCACGTCTACGCACACTCCAACAACAGTCGATCTGGGGCGAGACGTTAAGAAGTTTTTTTACTGTTTATTTTGAGTAATTTACTCTAGCTGAATTGTGTTTTTCTATTCTGCTGGTGTTACTGTCAAATTTGGAGGCGCTTCCAGATTCGATAGCACAATAAGGCCTGGTGATTCAGTGGCATAAAAATTAATGCAATCCAAAATTGTTGAGATGTTAATTACCTCACCGCCGAGAATCACTTACCAGTACTTCTACGCTATGATGTCAATGGTACGCAGAAAGGTTGCGGCATTACACGGCATTCAGGTCTCTCAATGAAAGTCTCTAGGTGGTGCGGGCAAAAAGTCAGTCATTTCCAATATCCAAACCAACGTCTTGTGCCATAGAGCCACTTGAAGTCGATCCGAGAGTTCATCTGTAAGCATTAGAGGAAGGTTGCTAGAATGTTCGGTATACTGAGCAGTCGGAAGTGCTCAAATTTGACCGAAAACGGTCCCCACGCACAGAGCTAATTTCCACGTTAATCTGACGATAAAAATACTTCAGCTATCACTGTAGTAATCTTTACAACATGGACGCAAAATGAGGGCTATACGACTTAATTATTAATTATCTCATCTCACCTTGGTTCCGTGAACACCTAAGGCTGCGTCTCTGTACTTTCGCCTCTGGACGGTGGCCGTAGTTCCCAGGCTGTAGCATTGTGTCAACCTTTGACTTCGCAAAAGACTCGGTGAATGCTGAGCCGAACGGAAGGTTTGAACCCATCTTCAACCTTCGACGGCTACTCCGGTCCGTGTCATGCAGAAATGCAATTAACAATTGAGGCAACACAAGCCATGAATGCCACGGTGAATGCACGGCACCTCTTTTGCCTCTCTACCACCTAGATAGAATCCGCATAAAGAGGCATAGATGGATAGCACTGCAATGGGAGCGAGGGCACAAAACATTGTCCCATTAAACTAATTTAAACTCCGTTTTTTAATTGACTGTTCTGCCTTTAGGCCAGTGATCAGAGGACTAGCAATGAATGGAGAAGGCGACCTACAAATCATTTCTTCCCCAGTACAGTTTCCAAATAGAACGATGACGTTATTCGGTGACTGGTGCGGTTGGTTCATTGTCTACGAGGTTGAGGCTCAAAAGATGAGAGTTTTGTGAAGCCTGACTCAACTCTTCTTTAATGCCTCACGGGTACTTGAGGCGCCACAATTATACCTTCGCCCGGGCAGCTTTACTTTCGGGCTACGGCAGCACTCGCTCGTCTTTAAAAGAGACTCGGTTGCCATAAGTGACCGCGACAACAAACTCACGTAGTGAAATAATTTTTTCGGTGGTCTTTTAATAAAAAATAGGCTTTAAAGGGCTTCAGTCGAAGTCAACACTGGATCCGCTAATCCTCTGCTAACCAAGTCCTGGATTCGGGCAAGAGTTTTATAGCTTGACGAAACCAACATTGCTAGTTGATTTGGGAAGGCGGTTGGGAGGAGAGACGGGGCTTCACGCTCGACTGGAATTGTTAATCATGTTCCCAGTTCGTCTTAAATGCAATTCGGTCCCTAATGGACATATTTAAAAGAAATAAATGTTTGGATTTTGCTCAGTTGTAACGGTGATTTCCACTAGCGGACGGGCAAAGGCAGTGGCGGATTCAGCCTGTCACGCTGTTAGCTAAGTAGACACGTTCAGTGCACTTCTACTTTTCAAAAAAATCGTACCAAGTAGAGGCTTGGAGCAGTGATACAAACGTGAAAAAAAAAAGAACCGCCAGTACCCTCATCGTCCATCTGCCTCAAACAACATGCAAAAATAAGCTCCATTTTTTCCTCACAAATACAAGAATTGCTGCCACGCACAAACTTGAATATTTTCGCGTTTGAAGTGAGTAGCGCTTCAAGGGTTGGTGAAAGGTTACTTTCATACTTGCGTCTTCTCCACATAAAGATTGTGCGTCAAGATAACTAAGGCAGTAAGTGCCTTCGGCCCTCCCCCAACCTTCTATCCAATCCCTGGCCATGTCCACTCCTTCATTCATTTCTCACCATTAGGAGACCAAACCTGCCCTACTAAGGAAAACCATGATAAATGGGGAAGAAGAAGACACCGTAGGATGTCTACAAACACACATTGAATTGCCCACGATCAATGAGTAGAAGGTGAGCAGGAAGAAGGAGGAGAGGAAAGGTGGAAGTGAAGCAAGAGAGACAAAGAGGTGGCGCTCTCAAGTGCAGACAATACGGCATGTGCCCTCACAGCAGGGTTTGCTGCGTGAGCAGAACTGGTAGAGATCGGCGCATCGCGAGCACACTCCCAGGCTGGGATGGCAGGAGAGACCTGCGCAGCACTGTCCCACCTCCTGATCACACGGCTCCCCGTCCATCAGACATGCCCATGGGGCTGAAAAGGGAAAGCGGCGATGCCACTCAGAATTGTAAAAAACAGTAATAAACGCCCTCCCGAGGACATTATGCTAAGTTGCATTGTGAGAAAAGCTTTGGGTAGCTCTTTGAAGCTGAAAAGATGACATCACTATTAAGGAGTCAGGAGTGGTTCTTAACTAACACCTCGGTGTAATTCAAAAAGAATATTATTCTATTGTTATGCTCATCTGATCCATAATATTAAGCGAATTTAATGTTACTTCTGAGAAGATTAATACTAAGTAGAGGAGTGGGAATAGGCAGTCGTGTGGATCTTTTCGAAAATTATTTAAAATAGGGTTATCAGGAGGCAACTGTCATGAAAAGAGAAGTGGGAATGCTTGGGAGAATGAGCTCACGATTTCAAGCATGCCTTTTCGCTCCAATGACTTTGGGGTCTTTCAAGCACATCGTAAAAACTGAATAGTGAAAAAAAAACCATTAGCAATTATGCACGCATTAAAAAAAATTATACTTTCCATTATAACGCGATTATTGGACGCGATCGCCGAGACTCAGCCAAAGTCGAGACGGACACATTATGGGGCAATGCTAATGCATTTGGCCGGGGAGGAGAATGGGAGGTGTCAATTATGTGTGAGCGCTGTCCAAGTTGGCCCATCAAGGAGGGGCAGCAATTAAGGCGATGCATTTCTCTCCAGGGAGGAGCAATTGATGCGATTACATCGCCTTACAGTGAGGGAAATTGGACTGCTTGCAATTTGGGAGTGCATTATCTTACCTCTGAGTTGATGACAACTAACAATACTTCTTCTTCTTCTTCTTCTTCTTCTTTCTGGCAAATAACTCTTCGGCAATCGTTGAAACTAGTCGCAGTGGTAAATACGTGCGTAATTATAAGGAAGTTGGAGCCAAGAGGGAGAGAGAAAAAAAATCACATTAAATTTTGCTTGTCTACAAAACTAAATTGACTCCAGACAAATCGAACCTCTTCACCACTCAAATATCTCTGTGTGTGTTCGGGACACGGTTAAACCAGTTTCTAGACACATCCATCGGACACAATAAATGAACGAACCAGGAAAACGCTTTTCACTGAGTCATTCACGAATTCATCAAAGACAGTGGCGGGTGGAATACAATCACGTAGTAAGGAGGACGGCTTCATAGCAATGAATACCCACGACAGCAAAAAAGAAACAAACCCAGCCGTACACTGCCACGGTGAGTAGTAAATAACTTCATTAGTCTACGAAACAAACTGTAGAAGGCAAATCGTGTGGAGAGCCAAATGAAGAAATTTTATTATAAGCTGACAGGGATGAAAGGGAATAAAGGAATGCAAGATACAAAACGTACATTGCTTTTGCGATGATACCGCGAGAATAAGAAATTGAAGCGCGAGGAAGAGCCCACCTGGAAGTACGCGCATCTGTTGTCCGGTCAATTTGGGGGTTAAGCGACTCGTTACCTTTGCCCTCCTCCCTGTGTATGTATGTGCCTCCTTCTTCTTTTCTTCTTCTTCTTCTTCTTCTCAAAGCGCACTACTCTCCATTAGCCAGTCAACGCCGCGCCCATTTATACCGCCTACATTGACTCCTCCCCACCCTGCGGTCACTCCATCGCCACCTCTGATTGGCTGTCGCGCCAATGACATACTTCCGATGTTCTACGAGGCCTGTTAACGCTACGGCAGGCTTTTTAGTACATTTTTCGAGGATGAAATTGACACTTATCATAATCTCTCTTAACTGTACTGTTGAAGAAAAAGGTGAGTAGGGGAACAAGCCCACTCCTCCTCCACAAAAGTGCACCAAATATGCATAAAAAGATGCTTTAAATAATTTCAGGTATGTGTTTTTGATTAGTTCTACTCTCCTTTTTTAATTAGCTCCTGTAATTCACTCTGTGTTCTCCAATTAAACCTTTTGTAATCCACGAGTTGCTTGTTAAGCCCTCCGCCGGGCGGTCTGGTCTCTGGGTCATGCTACGTTGGCCCTTAAGGCCTTCTCTGCGCCGACATTACACATTCCATTGGCTCTTCCTTTGCCTTCCAGGAGGCTTCAAAAGGCTCTCCATTCTCCCTTGTTGACAAGCAAACTATAATGCGTATTTACAAGCACTACTGATTGATTCTTCATGCAAATCAATCGCAATGCTCAAAGTACGAGGACAATCTTCTCTTCGGAAGTAGGCTATACATGCGTATATAACGGATTTTTTGCCTGTGTTACTTCGGCATAACGGGAGAGGCGCCTAGAATAACACGAATGAGGGCGCAAGCCACCTCATGACACACCTAGCACCTTGCCTACGCATCCTCAGCCAGTTTCCTACCTCGTCTTTTTTTGGAAAAAACGAGACCCAGGCACTTCCAAAAGTTGACACAAAGTGCAATGGAAGTGGTAAAGAAATACTGCAGGTTAAATTTCCTCCTGGAGGGAGAAGCATTGCTCCACACCGCAACTTCTCTTCCCTGTGTGTAAATACTTTCCACCGATGAAAATGTTATTTTATTGTTCGTTTTCTATGGATAAAAAGTGGATAGAAGTGTGTAACTTTCTCATCCAAGCAATCTTTTTTATTATCTCATAAACCCTAATGTACAACGAAAAGTGATGCGCATTGTTTTAATGGGGGAAAGCAGTCTCTGTACGATAAAGTGTGAATCAGCCCACACTTTCACATCAGCAAAAACAATCCAAACAGTGTAGAATTGATAATGGTGAATGCTTGCTCTTTCTAGGGCAAAATGCCATGCCTATCTTTCGTAAGGTCACTACACATTGCAAAAAATGAGAGCTAAGAGATGACCGCAGTTCAAAGGGGGTTGACCTGCCTTTTTCATTAAAAAGAAACAGTGATTTATTTGCAGCTATTTTTTGCAGACTTGAATGCGATACATTGTAGCACCTCGAGTCTTTCGCGAAGACGAAGGAGGTCGTAATACAAGGACAGACTATGCACTGCCTCACTTACAAAAGGGCCGCGGTGGCAGCGGTGATGGGGGGAGAGGGAGGCAGCCTTCAACACCTACTCGCCTTGGTCAACCATTCGGATCAGCCGTCACAACGCTGAATAACCTGAAAGGATACTTGACATCGACGTCACTGATTCCTCGCGGCAATTCCGTTGGATGTGGAGTTTCGTCCTGTTAGAGGACTGTAGTGGGAGAAGAGGGTTGTGCAGTCGTAGGAACACTTCGGTCCAAAAGTAGATTCATTCAATAAAGAAAAGGGTTTAGAATAGTTTCGTGAGGATAATATTTCGCAATTATTCCCTCTCGTCACTTTATTGAGCCTTCAGCACCGCTCAGACAGATCTGTATGGCTTCAATCAAGTTGTTAGAGAGGCAGAGGAGGTGTCACCTATACACCTCATTGGCATCTTCTTGCCGGTGGTCTAGACAGCTCTGTAAGGAACTCTTCCAATTGGATAATGGTGATAGTTGGCGTAGTATTCCCATAAAAACTCGGAATCAAGGTAAATGCCCGAGGTAGACGTCATTATCAACCGCCACAGATTGTCTCCTCAACAGTTAGCGCCTCAAGTATTCCCGAAAGGACGAAAGACGTCATAACGCTTGACGTGCGGAAAGGAGAGTCGGCTACTAGCATGCGTGCAGAGCCTTAGGCGCACGCAAAACCGAGATGAAGAATTAAGGGATAGCATACGAAAATGCGACGGTAACATCAGAATGGAATAACTCTGACCTTACGGCATTGTTGCATAATATCGGTTGCTGCACCCAATAGGCCACAGCCAGATTCCATTTCACCTCTACTTGGTCTTCATATCACCTCGTGTATACATCCACAAACCTTTATTTGGACTGCTCTCGACGCTCACCAAAATGGGTGGAAGGTGAGACGAACGCCTGAATCGTGTTGCCACCAGGATTATGTTGACCTCTTGCAATAGGCTCGGCGCGTCCCTTCTCCTTCTCCTTCCAAGAGTATAAAATGTGGGGAGGATTAGTGATGACGAATAAGGTAATCCAGCTAATACGGTTTAAGCCTGAACAGGGTACTATTCCGCCTTGCACGAGGGACTCGATGGAAGTTCGACTCGACTGACTTCCTCCCACGTAGACCAATTTACAAGCAAAAGCTAGTATATTAATCACAACACCTTTACATTTGGAAATAAACGTTGAATGGTAGAAGTTTTGAAAGGTTGTCAATGGACTGTCTTCCTTCCTTGTGACGTTTGCTTAAAAATTGTTTGTTTTAAGTCACTGACAAAGAGTGACTCATCAGCCATGGCTTTTGAGGATCTTCTTCGCCCCATTTTCACACACCATCTTACTCACCTGAGTTTGGAAATAGTCACTTTTTAAAAGAACAAGGTGGTAACCGGTGACATTTTATTTTTTACGTCAAAAACACTTTAGAAAGGATATTAACCTGCCCAATAGACTGCCTAGAGGCAAAATTAACAGAGGCAAGCCAACCACCAGAGGTCACGAAACAAAAAGAACGAATGAATAATGCAACTCTTTACTTCGGGTCAGGATCAAGCCCCTTCGCCTGCGAAAAGCTTTTGACTAGCCAATTAGTGAGTAACGTGTAAGATTACCAACGGTTTCATCATTCATCACATTATTCAAATTGTCAACTGACAGGAGAAAGGATTCAGAAACGAGTTAGGCTAAAGAAAATTCAAATTTTCAGTTAATTTGCCTACCACAAACTTTTTGGTCTCTAGAGGATCACAGATCTACTGCTGCCTGTTACATCACAGATGAACAGATGAAAGATGATTCATTGCCAGCCACCGACAAGCAGAGAAAAAATTCAGATCTAAGGTCTGCCTAGAAGTCTATGCCATCAAGTGGAAGGACCAACCACAGAGGATAATAGAGTTGCGCACTTAAACATGTATTAAAAAAGCATTAAAAATCCCTAGGTTTCTTTCACAGATTTCCCATAGAGATAACCAGAATGTAACTTTGATACGTTAAGCTATGGATTATGCACAAGTAGCGTGGTATTATGTACACTTGTTACTTATCTGGAGGAGTTGCAAAATAAGGCAAATGCATTAGAGTTCAGTCTTGACGAGAGTCGTCGAGGTGTTGATAGTGTAGCGAGGTTCAAGGACAATCGGCCAGGGCGTGAGACCTTCACACTCAGAGGGCAACCTCTGATCCTCCAACATCACCACGCCGGTGTTTTCAATTGGACAGAGGCTGTTAAAGGTGAGGGCCGCAGGGAAGTTCATGATTTCACGCTCCTCAGCTATTCGGAAGGTGAAGGTGGATGGGACCGAACCGACAAAGAGTCTAAAAGAACGGATAAGACGCTCATGAAAATAAGTCAACACCGGCATTTAGAAGACAGTCTTGAAACAGACAATGGGACAATGAACACGAATAGGACCCAAATGAACGAGTACAAAATGTGGTATTTTCGTCAGACGTCCGTTCAGATGGACGAAAGCAAGTGAAATTGCACCCTATTGTGTCGTGCTCATAAAGTAGTCTCCGATTGTTTTTGTCACTTTCCTTAAAAGCAGGTCTTGTTTACTACTAAATGACTACTAAGATTAATTTATAGCTAATCTCACTAGTCGCATCAACTTCCGGTCTCCCCCATTATCACTAATGGGTTATTAAGAAAAGTTACTAAACGGGGAAACATATATACAACACCTATACATTCTCTCGTTCTGAAATTAAAAAGACGAATATAAATGTTTACACAGAGCTAGTCGGAGCGATGCTAGTGAAACTCGAAGGCTGATGGTGGCAGAAACCGACAAAGTACCATGATTAGAGTTAGAGGGGAAGGAAATAGACGTGATCCGACGAAGACTCACCTGGCATGGGCGCAAATCCACTGATCGATGATTGCCAACTCGCCTGGCAGAAGGTTGGTATCCTTTGACACCTCGGGAGTGAACCTATACAACTTATGAGGACTCAGCAGTTGTTCCAATTGGATGACATCTACAGCATTTTTTAAGTAAAGATATGACATGACGATTTAAACAGAGGATTTAGTCATTCAGGAGATAATCAAAGATTATCTTGAGAGTTATAACCGCACTACCTACCCTCGAGATCAGCATCAGTAGCGAGGAAAATGGGCAAAGCCTGGCCAGTGGGCAGATGCACCTCCTCGGCGCGTCGCCTGATAGCCTGGAGAGTCTGCGCAGCCACCGTTAGGGGCGAGGAGGAGTGCGGAAAGTCGCCACGACGCCAGTGCAGGCCGAGGTAGGGCCCACCGCGCGCAGGACTGCGAGGCCATGGCTGGTAGAGCCAGGAGGGAGGAGGCACCGTTCTGTCCTCGCTGTCCTCTGAATTAAGCACATCGCGTCGAAAGTTGTCGCCCAGGCTGATGAGACGGCTGGCAAATACCATGCTGCGACGGGCCTGGATAAGGGGCAAATTTGATAAGCCATCCTGTAATTGGGAATGAGGGACTACGCCTCTGGCTGTTAAGCTAATGGCGAATGACTAGATGTGTGAAAAATCTCATCAGAGGCTTCAAAAATCAGATTAATCCGAAGTGACAAAGGCCTTAGGACAGGTTCCTGAGCGAGAATTAACATCTAGCTAAAAGGTGTGGGCGTGGTAAAAAATGGAGGGAGGTGGGGGCCTTGTATTTGTATTTGTTTTTCCGCTGTGGGAAAAGCAGCATATGCGACATAATCCCATACTTCCATAGAGTCCTCATTAATCGTGGCAGTGAGTCTGGATTTGCTAACCAAGACAACCTGATAATTAGTCAAACCGAAATAACCGAACAGACAAGATTAAGTTCGCCTGGGCAAAATTTAGACTAGGATGGGCCGGTAATTCTGTCGTGGGATTTCACTTTGATATAAATTTTTGTGGAGTGGCATTATCTCGAAAAAGTGGTGAATGTGCAACTTTACGCATGGGACGTGCCTATTCATAGCGATGGAATGAAGCAGGAAATAAACAACTCGAGCTACAGAGATACACAGAGCAGTTTACAAGAAGTGGACGCAAATCAGCAACTAGTTATGGTTGCCCAATAAACTGAAGAACCACAAAAGGTCATGAGGTCTTTAACACTGCCGATTTTAGACTCACCGGTCAATATGTGCAGGCTATCAAAGTTGCGGAAGAGATTCGATAATTGAAAAGGAGAAAACTACTACCACCCATTTTGATTAGTTAAATGCCCGCATTTGTTTTGAGGGCACATGAAACTTCGGTTTTAGGCTACCTTTGGGTGGCATGGCCTTCAAGCCAGACATGAAGCACCCAGACCTTCTACAACGCATATTTTGATTTAATATCGCGCCTGCCCGCGTCTTCATGGAAACCCCAAGGGGGATAGGAGTAGCGGATCTTCAACGACCCTCTCTTCCAAATCAAGCGAATAAGTACAAAAATAGGTAGCATTGGGCATAGGAATGAGGCTGATAGTAGACGGCACCTCTGTTTACAACTTGATGGTGAAAACGCCGACAAAATATGGTTGTGGCGATGGCACAGTGTGAAACCTGGTTACTCAAGTTTAATTACCCATCTTGAAAGGTGGCAGACAATGAAAACCATAAGGACGAATAAAGTGGCTTGATTATATGACTTTTATGCAACAAGATCTCATTAAACTAGTAGGCAAGGGGTCACTAAATGCCTTTAGGCTCCTGGAGCGAAATGAAGAGCATGCCTTATACTGTAGAAGCTAAATAATCACACCAATCTTGTCGAGGTGATAATTGACTAAGAAATGAACATCCAGAAGGTGAGGTTTTACTTACCGTCCAGTACTGTTGACTCCATTCACTCCACACACCATTGATCAAGTTCTGTGCCTCGCCAATGTAAACGGACCTACAAGGGAAATCTAGGAGACTTAATTAACAAAATTCATCGTCTTACTAACTGAGTGCATTAAGCTAATCAAGTATTACGTGGTTTGGGGATGTTCCTCAATGTAATGCGAAAGGATGCCCGCCAAGTCCACAGCATAGAGGGCGCCATGTAGACAGTAGAAAGCGTCCGTCACTAGGGGAGATTCATTTGTTGCTGTGCCAAAGTACACATGGGTCACGTTGTCCGGAGTCTGAAAATGATGTCGCCTACACCTCTTAGGCGCTAAGACTTGACTTGAGTGTCCTACTAGCACAGGCCACGTAGGAGTGACTATTAATGTTTCTGCTTAAATGTATTGAGTAGGGGATCAACTTACCCGTATGATGTTGGAGATAAATTGATCGTCTTCACACATAAAGTGTGCATATCCGCTGTCATCGGACAAGACTTTTGGTGCCTCCAACTGAACGCTCCGTTGCATTCGCGCGAGCTCAAATCGCTTCACTAGGAAAGCCACGTCTAAAGAGGGTTTCCTCACGCCCACTCCTGCTACAAGTAAGTGGGAACACGTAGGATAATAGTCGCTGGATAACTGCCAGTACTTCCGTTTATAAAGTGACAAGTTGGTGAAAATTGAAAGATAAGTGTGCAAAGTCATGTGCGGTAGAGGCGTGGACGAGTTATTGAGTGACGGTCAGTGTCATCCCTCCTTAGAGGCGGGATTTCTGTTAATGGGCCCGAGGAAGATATAAAAGAGGGCTATGCACTGAACTGTAGAGAAATAAACAAAAAATAGAGGGTACAGAATGCATTAAAAAACATCAGCCCATCACTCTCATTGGAGGGACCAATACGGCCGCCATGGCAGCACCACCAACAGCTAGAAAGTGGAGGGCGTGCACATGTCGTCAGCATGACATTACCGTTGCTTTGACAAACTTGCGGTAAGACAGTCCTTTTTTCTTTCAGTCTCCTGTGAATACGTCACAGGTGTGATTTAGACGGAATAAGAATTCAGTAAACAAATTTAGGTCCCATGACATGAGAGTCATCGTGCGAAATCGAATTTCGTTGGCAAGGCGCCAAGTACTTAAGTCAGATTACTAACCTACTCTTCTAAGAATTTGCTGGTGCAAGCCTCGAGTTCATTTCAAAAGCATTACGGTAAGTGAAACCAACAATATCCCATTTCAGGCTGTGGAAAGAGCTTACGACGTGACCAGAGGTCATGAATAGTAACGCTTCTCTGCAAAAATGTGACCGAAGCAATCAAACTAGATCCCGGAATTTACAGAAAATTTGCCGTCGCAGTTGGAGAAACGTGATTGGCGGAAGTCATGGCCTTTTTAGTTTTACCAAATAACGCCTAATTTGTGGGAGAAGAGGCAAATAAATCTTAACTTGAAAGGATTTGTGCCAACCAATGTGGTGGTGCTGTTGTGCACGCAATCTTTACCCGAATCCCCAGCAGCTGCACCACACACGAACATTAAAAGTGGGAATAATGCAGGACCCGCGTGACCGCTGGACAAAATCTGCTTCTGGGACTTTCGACAAAGGCCCAATGGAAACCCCGATCGCTAAAACCAAAATCACATCGGATTATCACTGCTTTCAAGACTTCAGAGGTAGTGAACAACGGCTGTTTTAACTATCTATTCAGGTGAGTGTGTTGTTACACCTGCGGATCGGACAGTGTCTTCAAAGCAAGCTCTTCAGTCCTTCCGAATTTTGACCATAAAATTCCGTCCACACCAGCGTTCGCGCACAGGTCACATACCTTGCAACATACCTCCGTACGATACAGTAGTCATCAGTAATATACTGACGGACCACCGAGGCTTCCGTCCAAATCGACTCGCCTTGAAACAGCGTTTAAGAAAGCGGATGTTTTAGCCATGCCAGAGATCGTTATTCAGCCTTAAGCTGAAGACCCAAATTACCTTTTCCTTTTTAAAATTTCTCCTACTTAGCGAGACCAAAAGTGTTTAGCAACAGAACATAAGCGTGATGCGTTTGCAATGAGGATTTCAGTGGGAAGAAGATATATCACATTTACCCTTCATGATGCGAGAGGCAGATGTGTTATAAGAAATGACCAAACCGTCTGTGTAGAGCCAAGGCCAGCCCTGACTACCATGACTTCCTGCTAGACATTTTTTACCCCTTTATTCTTGCAATAATAACTGACTGTAAAAGTGAATATTTGCATGGTAGCTTTGGAGAACTTTGACTATGAAAAAATATAGAAGGAAAATCAAGTCAAAAGAGGCAAATGCGCCTTGGATGCAAGGAGCAGCTGGAGTGGGGATGTGGGAGTTAATTCTATTAGACCGCTTGATGTCAGAAGCTATGAAAACACTCTCTCCTTTCGAAAGAGTCTTTCAAAAGCCACAGGTAAATAAAGTAAAAAAACCACAAACGTTGTGGATATTTGGAGAAAACTGATGCTTTTTTCATGGAATGTCAGAGCATTGAAAAAAGACCCAAAATTTCGCTATAATTCTGAAGGTGACTGGTTATAAAGTGACCTTCTGGAGTGAATCTTGGCGGCGTTTGAGTCCATTTTGCGTCTGTGATGATGCCAGTGAAGGAATGCTGTCCATAAAAATTTGGTAGTAGAGTAAATTGTCGCTAGAATCCTAGTTTAAGAAATTGCTGAAACGTCCCAAATGACTGGAACATCTGCCCAAAATCGGCAAGAGGATGCTAATAAAGGATCAACACATTAATGAGTGATGGTTGCGATCGCACACGGCTCCTATCGGAGCTGAAAAGATTTGTTCCAATCATGTCACTTGTAAAGAGTATAAATAATGAAAGGCCGTTTAGCCATTGGATAAATGGATATTTACATGTATTCAGTTAATGTTCTGTGGTTGGCGCAGTTACCAACATGTGATCATGTAAAAAGCGCTGCTTAATTAGGTTTAGCACCCAGTCGTGTGCAGACCAAGCAAATAGTCACCCTTCCGATGGCAAATAGTGATTTAAACTAGCTTATTTAGAAGCGAAAGAATTGGCGAATGATGGTGTGACAAGGAGATTATGTTGAATTCGAAACAAGTGAACTACCCAAATTTTAAAAAGCCAGCATATGGAAAAAAATAACCAAGGGAAGCAAAGTAAGCCATTTGATAAAAAAAGGCTGATGCAATAATAACATCATTTAGCTAAGTTAGCTTATTACAGTGGCTCACAAAAACCAGACTTACAGACTGCACTTTCTACTTGAAGTGTGCCATAAGGGTTTTTAGTGCCCCAGTTCGTGTTATCAACTACGTGGTACATAAACAACATCATCTAAAAATTGGACTCAAAGCAGGAAGAATGCATAAGACGAATAAGTTGTTGAACTGCTACAAAAGAAATGTATGCACAGAAGTTAAAAGACGACCGACATTTCGTAAAAAAATAACCATATATTCAAAATAGCCTTTAAAATACACGAGACCGTACTTTGTTGCAGAAACTCGTTATACTCGATGACTGGAATAAATAAGCCGAGGGATTCAACGCTAAAAAACGTTGACCAAGGTTGTGCGTGATGGAAAGAAGAGTTTTGTCGCCTCCAATGAAACGTTTGACTCCAGGGTGGTAAGACGAGTGTCCAGTCGTAGTTCATGATATCCTCCCCATTCAGATCATTCAGTGGATATTGCGAGAAATCACGCAGCACTCTACAAAGCGATATGGCGCGATAGAAAAAGAGAAGACGATTAAAGTCTCAACACAAAAAGTTAATTAAAATTTTTGAAACATCAGCCAACAAAAAAAGAATACATAAGAAGAGATCGACGCATGGATGGAGGGTACCGATACGTGCAACAAATGGCTAGCAGCAAGTAAAAAGTTCTTTAACACCTTAGTAGGTTGGATAGATTATTGCCCTTTGACAAAGTGCTCAGCGAAAACCTGAAGGTACCTTATTAAGTTAGCCACTCGCACATACACATCGCGTCGTAGATTAAAACCCTCACCCTCATTGACGGTATATATAAGGTATTTCCGATTAAGCGATGAGCATAGGTATGGGACAAACAAAGAGGAAAGTAGGATATTCCAGAGAACGATAACACATGAGCGCATCTTACTAAACGCGCCAATTCACTTAGAAGGATATAGTGAAACTTGGTCGGTACTGCCTGTAAAAATTAATTATTAAAATTTTGAAACAATAACACAAACAAAATGCTGCTTTATAAATAGCAACCGAAAGCATTCGGGCACTAGACAAAGTCGAAAATTGTTCTCCTAAGGTAGTGTGACGAAGATAAAAAGATACATAGGGTCTGTGGGCTTCCAGCACTTAAACTAGATTAGCAACATTACGGCAGCTTGTTTATACATGGATATATATGCTGTTTATAGTGTAACACTAATCAGAACTACCTAAAATTGAGGATATCGTAGGCCTAAAGTAGAGATTGGCCTTGAAATCCACCTGAAAACAACATCATTTATTTGGAACTAAGTTACAGATGATTAAATTTATCCAAGTGTTCTCACAGATTTTATAAGGAAGTTGCAGCTGAAAAGTATCAGGCCCCGGGGAACGTGCAAGTTTGAACACCGAGTTGAACAACCTAAATTACCGAAAAGACAATTTTGACAGGGGAATTTTGTCATTGATTTTGCATCCACCTTTTAAGCGCTGATTTAGACCCATACAATGAGAATGCACATCATAGTCCGTCTGGCGTTGTGCTGTTATTATTGATGAAGGCAACCTTAGTTGTACTTCAAATAAGAGATGAGATGCTACATTACATTCCAAATTCATTTAAAGTCTTTTTTATCCGATGTTCAATTTTGCATAAAATATCGCTTATCCAATCGACTGCCTCCTTGTGCTTGCCGGCTTACTTGAACTCCACGTGTTCTGTCTGTTAGAGCTGCTTAGGGGATGTCCCCCAAAAAAAGCAAACGCGAAGGAGAACCCTTAGATGATGATATTGTTGAACTAGATCTGGAAGGGTTTTCTCCGCAATTAGAGGACCGTGATGGAATCATACAGCTTTTGAAACAGCATATACCGAAGGAGTCAAATATTTCTCTTGGAGAACTGGCTGATTACATTATAGCTCAGGACTCTATCGGAACGGTTGTTAAAAATGCAGTTAGTGAAGCTGATACTGCTAAGGATGAAGATGACGATGACATTGTGTTTTCTTTAACAACTGTTATCAGTCTTTTTGGATCGGCTCTCACACGTTCATCTGTTGTCTCTGAGCTACGTGACTTCATAAGTTCTTGCATTTCTCGTGTTGAGCAAACTAGTCCAGATGCTAAGACTCTGCTTAAGGTTTTAATGGGCCAGGCTTCAGAGAAACCAGCTCTCCTCATCAATGAGCGACTTGTAAATCTTCCACCCGCCGTTGCTGCTGAGGCTGTTGCTGTTCTACCTCAGGAAATCAATACTCTACCAGAGGGGGAAAGGCCAACTCAACTAATCGTTCTAACGAGGGTTGTGAAATCTGAAGATGCAGATGAACTTATATACATTCAGACCGAAATGGAAACAGTGAGGAAGGTGGCCTTCGCCGTGGTTGAAACTGAGTTCGTGGATGTTTCTGTCGATGAAGATTCAGAAACAATCACATACGTGATCATGGCAATTGATTTCTCCAGCCTCCCCGAAATACTGGATCTACTTGCAATTAGTCCTTGATTCTACTCCCAATTTCTGTGGATACAATAATTCCTATTAAGTAGCGCTGTTTGAAATGAGTTTATTTTTTAAAAGGAATATTATCATGTTTATAAAGCACTAGTGACTTACTCGATTTATGCACTTGATCGTAAATGCTAGGTGCCGGGGCCTATCGTCTGCCGCTCCGCCCCATTTATTTTGTTTTCTGGCTCATGCGTACCCAGAATAAAGTAAGCAACTTAGTCTCCTCGACACCATAGTATTGATAGCGCTTGAAGGCATTGCTGGTTCGTAATTTATTAATTAGAATATCAGCAGGGTTTTAAGGAAATGAGTGTGTGCTGAGCCTGAACTCTTGGCTTGTTGGTCAGATTAGATCTTGGTGTGTTGTCTTTCGTAGGTATTTTCTGAAGCCTATTTGGCACCAAAGTTCTCCTCGAAGGTGGAAAGTTATCCTCATTCGATGGCGATGGTTTGCATCGAGGCACTTCACTTTGGGCGCGCTCGGTTTTCCCTCGTAAAACTGGCCTCAGCTAGAATTGAATTGTATGTTTAGGGTAATAATGCTTTCACCTTAACTCTTTCCAATTCAGTGTGGGTGTTTTGTGGCTCCGCATCTGTGTACTTTGGGTCGTCGGTGTATTGATTGGAATTCGGTCCCTTAAAATTTGCAGTTGTGGAGATTGGTTGTATCACATTTGCCAGTACCCTGGGCCCTTTTCTTGCCCGTGAGGTGTAGCGTTCTGGACAAATGGCGTTGTTCTCTTTCGCAATTTTAATGCTTGGCGTTGTGTACTTTCTCAATTTGTCAAAACAAAAGGGCGAATGATGCGGGTTGGTATGTACGCCCGTCGTTTTTTATCTCAATTGTCGAAGTACCTACCTCGAGAATTTAGCCCGCCACTCCTCTAGTTCGTCTAGAATGTGCTTGCACTCGTCTTGCAATCCCTCTATTACTGTAGCCTCTGTTTCATCATCGAAATTGGTGCTTTCTTTTTCGCATTCAGTCGTTTTTTTGGCTTCCCCTGGTTCCACTTCATTGGTGTCATTTGGATTTGATGAAGCCGGAGCACAAATCGAATTGCGACGCTGACGAAGGGCTTTTCCAATGTTCCCACATATTACAGAACCTGAGGTAAGGTTTGTACTGACTGGCTTTATTTTTGGAAGCGATTCAGCTGTGGGGAGACATGTTACATCATTTAGGTACTTGTTCAGTTAGCTTCACTAATATAAAAGATCGCTCACCCCATTTGCGGATTTCCTTAGAATCAATGCGGTCGTGTATAGTCCCATCCTCGTCAATTTGAACTCGTTGTCGCTTTTCATCAGGAGTAAGGTAGATCGAAGATGTTGGTTTGTTCACTGAATACAGCCTACATTTCCCGGATTTTTTTTGCGCACCAGTGGCTGCTGTTCTCTTTTCAACATCACTTTCAATGCTCTGTATGTGACAGTATTGAGTGGATATGACCAATAAATAAAAACTACTACATTTGGTTCACCTACCACTTTATATGGAGGAGATACAAATTCATCAATCACGCAATTTATGTAAGCCCACTCATCATTGAAGTCGCATTCATTTTGAACGTCTCTTTGCGCGCGCCCTGACTCTGTCGTGATGTTGTCCAGACATTTTAGACGTGGAAGAAGCTCTTTTACATGCATCCAATAGTTCTATTTCTATGTACGGCACTCACATGCAAAGCTTACCGAATATGACTTAAATTGTTTGATCACTGGGTTACCCTCAAGTGTTAGGTTTGAGAGACAAGTACATTCACTAAGAATTTCTATGCTTTGTTTATCATGGATTTTATTTCTTTAGAAAGGTGATTATGAACCATGCTAGCCTACCCTTCAAGGTCCAGGATTTCGAGTTTATTCAGATTTCCGAGAGGACTAATATCGGATATATCATTGAAAGAGAAATAAAGTTCGCGAACTTCTCGCACTTTTTCTAACCCGTCAAGCGAGTGAAGGCAGCACCGGGACATCCATAAAACTTCAAGTTTGTCAAAACTCGAGCCTATATCGCTGTTTAATCGTGAGTTTTGCTTCCCTACTCGATTTACCGAATCTGAGGCAATATCCCGTTTGAAAGTTTAAGGCACTTCAAATTTGGAAGAAGTTTACCTAAATTATCAATTTTTAGCTTATTGGCGTCAATGCACATTTCCAAGTAATCGACATCCTCTAAATCTGCACACTGTGTAAGATCTTTCTAAAATAATGTTATTTTTCTCTTTTTCGGCATATTACTAATCGGTTTTCCAATAAAGCGGTAGAATTCTGAAGGAAATCCTCATCAATCTTTTCACTGACTGCTTCCGATTGCGGCTGAGGGTTTCCCTTCTGCACCGTTGTGATTGCAAACTTAAATGAAATTTACGGCTGGATTTGCTGGCGGACTTTCCTTCTTGGATTTCGCCTCGATATCTTCAAGCGAATTGACTTTCGAATCATTTGACGGAGTTTCGGATCCTAATACTTCATTCATGTCACATTAAAATGTATTTTTTGATTTTTAGCGGTGGGTTTCGAAAAAGAAGGCAGCGGTGACTGTCTTTAAAGCGGCAATAAAGAAAGGTTTTGCATTAGTAACCGATTGAGGGGTTTTAAGGGCCGTTTAGGTTAAGCGGGAATTATTACACGCTAAAAATTATGACAATGATTTTATGGTATACAATAAATTAGTGCAATCAAAAAGACAACGAAGTTAATGGCTGGGATATTTTATGAGCTCAACATACACGGTGAATTTTCGAAAAGGCACGGGCGTCTTGATAAATTAAAATAAGTGTCATAGTAACCCACTATGCTTTGGAAGCTGAAGTTTTGTAACTGTTGCGTAGTAGTGCCAAAACTTATCCAAAAATGTTTTTCCAGTCATTGATAGGCGTGAATAGGTGTGTCTAAATGGTTTCTATTGCTATTTTGTAGGAATAGACAGCCTGATGGTCCTGGGCACCGACAAGCCCCATGACTAAGCATCAGTGTCCTACTGCTTTTACGTTTTACAATAAAAGTGCTGCATTCCACTTGACGCTTTGTTGGCAAAAGTTTGACAACCCTGGACACTGTCCATTTTGTAATGGTGTGCACTACTGCAACGATGAACTCGAACATCCCAGGACGGCCATTGGTTCGCCAGCTGCAATGGCACGGAACTCCCGGATGCACCCCCCCCCCAGCCGCATCAAACTTTGACACATTTTCAAACTGGGGACGTCACTGCATATCTCATGGCGAAAAGGTGATGATCAGCTCGTGATACGGTAATCACGAACTCAAAAGTCTTGGCGTTGATAACATCCAACCAATTCACCTACCGGTAGCTGCAGACATCTATCGCGGTTTCGACAAGATGTCAACCACCATGCCGTTGATGGAGTCTTCACACCACCCTGCAGTTACTAGAAGTTGACGTCCTGTCAAAAGGAGCCGCACTACCAGACCAATCCCTAATGGCTTTGGAGTTCATCGTCACCCAACAAGCACAGACCTCACTAGGCAGGCGCGACACGCCAGAGGGAGGAATAATGAAGTGGACATCAAAGCACTTCAAATGTATCGTCAGAGTAAAGGTGGGAGAATGGGGAGGAGAGCATAGAAGTCACTTGTCAAATAGGAGGGCGCAGGATTGGAGTGAAGGCGATAACACCTGAAAGAACGGGATAATGGCAGCAGACTGTTGCACTGATGTTGCATCTTACCTATTTACACATACACGCACCCAAGCTCACACATTAAAATAGGGAATAGAATTTGCACATCGCCACTGTGAAGTTCCAATTCAGTGTCACAGAAGCAATATAAAGGATGATGAAGAGGGTCCCAGTCAGAAGGATGCCTCGTGTGTGCCTCAAGCAGGGCAGCGCTACAACACATACAATGTGAGCAAATGGTAGGTGAGGGCAGTAGGCATTACGTGTGGTGGGAAGTTGACATATTGCATTCTGACAGGGGAAAGAAAGTTGATTTCAAAGTAAGTAAGCAGTATACACGGCAACTTAACGAAATGCTCACCCTTGTAGCCCAGAAAGGTGATGTATACGTAGTAGAGGATTCCAGCCAGCCAGAACGAATTGCCGATGAGACTACCCACAAATGTTGGCCTTCGAATGACTATAAAGAAGAGTAAGTGTTTTAAAGAATTAAAGATTGGCGACTCGACAAAGCACCACCAAACAACCCAGTGCGAAGTTTTGAAGGTTCTCATTTCAAATCACGACCAAAAAATGGCCCACGATGAGGTGGAGTTTGTAATTTTCCTTTTAGAATACAAGCAATGGGTTGTTCATATATATATATATATATATATATATACGTATAAGTTGTTAAAGGAAAAAATCGCAAAAAGTTTTCAGTTTTAAAGCGAAAGGAAACGCCTCTTTCTAGTACCAGTAAGAGAGCACTTTAGCCAAAAGGACGGTGGTAGCGGAAACAAAACGGTTTCTGCAAAATCACAGTTAAAAGTTCTGATACCTTTATAGGTTGATAAGGTGTACCTGTAAAATGTCTTAACCTTGGAAATTAGAAATTAAATTACAGACAGTAGGGGTAAACACGAGTCCATCAACCGTGTTATGAATAAACATAGCATTTCCCCGAAATAGTATGGCTTCAAATGAAGAAAAAAAGTCAAATGCAATTGAAAATCACCTCATTTGGTGACAGTCTACATCATCAAGGTTCCAGCCTGAGTGTCGCTTTTAACAAAACGGCTTGCATAAACGACGCAAAAAACTGTAAACATTCCATTGCCACGATTTTGACGTTACATGTCACGACACATTGGTGTTAATGATGTCAGGTAAACAGAAATAAGGGTAATGATGATGATTTGCCAGTCAGTTGTCTGCTCAGTTACACTCTGAGCGCTTCAATTCAAAAGATCTCCTTACAAAATTGACCGTTTCGACAGTCTGGCTGAGTGTGTTGAAGCCAATTAAGGGGGCGAAATAATTCAAACTCACTTAAGAGGTATAAAAGCGACGACTTTAAAGTTGACCAAAAAGCTGTTTGTATAGCTTGATCCTAGTGATCTGGCCTAGCTCTAAAATTATACAGGTTGGCACTTTTAAAAAGTAATCATAGATTGTGAATAATAGGGCAAAGAATCTGAGATATGCACAGAAAACAAAGTTCCAAAGCTGTTCAAATGAAGACGTATTAAAGTTGTATGCGATAAAACCAACGAATTGTAACAGCTAAAGATTCGGAACAAAAATTTAGCAGCAAAGACACCAGGATGCATTAATCAAGGAAAAAAGAAAGTCTCGTAAACCTTCAATCACATGATGGGCACTGAGAAAAATGAGATTAAAAATATAAATGTTTAACTTACAATAAAAGAACATCGGCTGGATGATACGCAGAATGATCACACAAGGAAACAAGGCGTTTAGATGAATATCGAAGGCGTAGGCCCACTCAACATCAGAAGTATGGAGGTGAGAACTGTCAGAACCAACAGATTCATCGTCCGAGGTGCTCAGAAATTGACGTCTGAGGAAGTACTCACTATTATTGGCGTGATCCACGCCTAGCATCCAGTGGTTTGCTATAATCCACATGCATGTCGCCACCAAGAGACCAGAGAGTATGCATTCGAAGGTTAAAGACCAGAGGAGAAGCTTTAGCCAGCCCCAGAACGAATGACCAAGAATGGCTGAGTATATTGAAGTGGACACTAAAATTAAGAAAACGGAAGTATAGCAAACATGATAGGAACATCTAAGGTCCTATGAAAATGCGCAACTGTTACACAAATGTAAGTACAAAACACCGAAAAGACCGTTAATCGATAGGGAACGGGCAGACATGCATCCTAACTAATTACTACTTTTGCTGAAAATGTTACGCGAAAAAGACAAATATAGAAGGTACATTACGCACCAAACATCCAAGGAATGAAAAGAATCATGAACGCGGGATCATCACGAGCCCACTGGTTGCGAGTAGCTAAGAAAATATATGTGGAAATAAAAAGCATACAATGATGATAGCTGAAATTTCTGTATAACTTCTGAGGGGAAACGAAAATGTTGACCATCTGCCATGAAGCGTACTCAAAGTCCATTTGTCGGAACTTGTAAAATCTGGAAAAATACTTCTTGGCTTTTTCACTTGCGCTCAGAGACAATTTTGAACATGTCTGCCCGCATAATCTGTGGCACTGTCTACGCTTCAGTGGTGCATTTTGAATAGCGTTATTAACAACGACGATGTTTTTCACGGCGAAATCGCTTGAATACGATTCCATTGCTATTCGCCAAGCTCAAAGACAGCAAAACCGCGACGATAAATTATTACAAATGTTCGCAAACTAATATAGCAGATTAAAATAATCACACCACAAAGTAGAAAACCGGGAACATCAGGAATAAAAGTGCCTATGCATTCTATTAGTAATCAAAGTATTAGGTGTGATGATGCTAGGATGACTGAAAGAATGAACGCAAAAATTTTGGAGAAAAACTACTATGATCAATTCGCTATAACGCAATTTGTAGTTAAGGCTATTTGGGAAGTTCGTATTGCTCTTTGCTGGTTTGGCTGTCTTCTGAGTCATGCCATTAGCCCCAGGACTGTTCTCTTTGACAAACATATGTAGATATGTACATGTAACCTGGTTTTTTATGTATAATCGTCTTTAAAAGATTATTTACAAGGCAACCGTAGCAAAATAAACGTAAAATTCAAAATATTAGAGCATTTTTTAACTAAAATTCGCAACACAAGTATCAGCTTTGATGTGATAACTTCTGAATTTCGCAGCCATTAGAAAGCGTACCAGAGGTTCCTAAAAACACAGAGTTATGAGGCTGCGTTAATTCAAGAATTGGCCTGCCTTGGCTACTAGTAACTCCATTTTGCATACTAAAGCGGCGCAGTCGTATTGTGGCATAATTATTTAGATATTTGTAGGCGTATTACGCAATGCATCCAAAAATTTTCTTTTTGGCTTAATTAGATAACCAATATTTATGTTCTCGTAAAAACATTCTGCTATATTTTCCTTTTCCTTTGCATTAGGGTGAACGGAAATATTGTTTGTACCCACTACACCTAAACGCGAGTATTCATACGCTCGAACCTTGTCGAATTGTTGACTGATGGCCTCTCCACTGTTTTTTAATACGTTTATTATTCGGTTATTGTAACGTGCGAATCCTCAGAATAGAAATGGAACTTGAGAACATTGTTGCTAACACCGTCTACATAAAGGCGAAAGAAAGTATGCTACTGTCTATTTAATTATTTACTTTAGGTGGAACAAATAAGGATAAAGGTCGAAGTAAAAAGTGGAGAGACATTCTGGCTTTTCCGCACGTTAGCATTGCGAGGCGAACTCTTCGAACACTAGGTAGCCTACATTTTTTCTAATCTTGTAGACGTCTCCTATAACTACATAGTTACACAACAACCGATTGGGAAAAAGTTATTCTGGTGTTACTGCCATTCAAAGCCAGCGCTGAAAAATCTCATTGAATTTCTAGACCTTGCTGTATTTAGAATTTTATGTTGACTTTAGTCTAGGACCTTTATGAGGTTAATCTTGAGGAGTCAGGCCACGAAATTGCTGCTGAGATAGCTGAAAAATACTTGCGTCTCGAGGTAATTCATGTTTGCGCCATTTTTCATTGTCTCAGGCTAACTTCAAGGTAGCGCACTTCCCTGATGAGTGCAGAAGTGATATCATTGATCGTATCAACAATCTTTCTTCATTGGAGAGTCCACCCCGGGGCCTATTTACTGATCTAATCAAGTAATCTCTCCTTTTAACATTCGTAGTTTCAGTCTGGCTGAATCTTGGCTTAGGTTTACAGTTTTTCTCGCATTTACAAAATCCATGTACTTCGACCGTTACCTGCAATGGAAGTGGCTCGAGATGTGAGTAGCTGTTTGCTGTATTTCCTTTTGCGGTTTTTATGTTGATTGTTATTACGTGCTAATGTTTCTCATCCATCTCGTATAGCTTTGTTCCATGCTTTTGCAAAATTGGTTTTCTATCTCCAGGCAACCTGTCACGAAGGGCACCTTTCGTATGTACCGAGTGTTAGGTAAAGGCGGTTTTGGAGAAGTGTGTGCCTGTCAAGTCAGAGCTACAGGGAAGCTCTATGCCTGTAAGAAGTTGGAGAAAAAACGGATTAAAAAACGACATGGAGAGCAGTTAGCCTATGCCGAGAAGAAGATCCTTCAGAAAGTGAATTCGCGTTTTGTTGTGAGTTTTGTCCGATGTTCAGTTTGCTGCTGCCTCATTTTACTTATACACCAATAATTTGAACAGCAAAGTCGCACGGAATGCTCAGCCAGGACTTATTATTCTTTTATGGAGAAAAATGTCTACACATACTTCGTACCTTTTGGTAACACTTCTCCCGCACTTTATCGTGTTTTAAATGAGCCATTAGATTCCCTGTCAAGTTTCTTTTCCACTGCGAGTGCTACGGTAAACAAATTAGCTAAATCTATCGATAAAATGGTCTTTTAACGATTTTTAAAATAAATATTACTGCCATTGTACTGCTACAAGCTCTTCTCAGATTGAAAATTTTAGGGAGATTAATGTCTTTTTACTTGCCTCTGATCTAACATGAATTTTTCAGCGGAACTTCTCAGACAGGTCTTAGCTGTAGATGCAGGGATTAAATTATCAAATTATAGAGAACCAAAATGGCACCGAAAATCCCGCGCCAAATGCTTCAACCACACATGCGTCCACTTCGCCTTCCCATCGCTGCCCTTGGAATAGTTGAATGCAGTGGGATTGCTAAAACTGTTTCATTGAAATCTTATTGTTTTGACATTGGTTTTCACGTCAGTTTTTGGGAGTAAAACTCTAAATTCTTAAATCGTGTCTATTTCCACTGCGATAAAGCGGTACTGATGGGCAAATTTATTCTACATTACCATCGATAGTCCAACAAAATTACCTTTTTTGACTGATTTTCTAGTTACCCTTCTGTTTTGCTACATTTAAATTTTTTATATTGCTTTTCATTGTCCTGCGTCGTTTGAGATTTGTTTCCGCATTTATGTGATGCTTCCTTCCAGCTTAAAGCAATACTAATGGCGATTCCCCTTTTCACACCGAGATATTAAACAGGCCGGTTATTTTTCCTTTTCCTTCATCCTTTCCACCCATCATCCAACGTGGGCAGATGTTTTCTGCTCTGGCAGGTGCGTTTGGGGTGTAAATTAATCATCGTTAGTCCCCCTAGAATACTGCTCTTATTCCCTGCCTTGCGTTCTTTTCATGCAAATAACTTGAGATGCTTCGTTTTCATCTTCTGCATACAAATGGGGTTCACTTCAGTGACTTATTGAGCTGATTCTGCAATGTGGGACTAGGGTGTTGTACTCAGCACAGTTTTGCTTCCACCAATATCAAAACAGTGTCGGAATGTCACTACCTTTCAACTTAGGCTTGGGTATACTGTCATGGCTCACAGTTTACCCCACCTACTGAAGATACACCGGCGGAACACCTAAGTGTGCCCTTTACTGCAGTGTTAGACTGTGAGCTATCCAAAGCAGCACATACTGTTTCTAGTAATGATGGACACCATATATTTCTCATAGGCTGAGTGAATAATTATCTTCCTAGTGGTTGGCTTACTACTTTCAGCGAGTTTCTGGAGTATCCGTGCATTAAACGTCGAAATTTGGCTCAACCCCCTGCATTTATTTGAGCTTTCCTGTTTGTCTTGTAATAATGTTTTTAAGCGCCTTTTGGGGCGTGAAACCAAAAACCTACCGCTTTGAGGAGTATGTGGAAAAGAGATTTGTTTTAAGCGCATGGCATAGGCGTGGTGGGTTTATCAGCTCTGTACCTATTTGCTCCACTTTATGATACATCAAAACTGATGAATTCCATTTTGTGATGCATCGATTCTCCCATTCATCGTAAGGCCTTTGTTGTTGTCGTCGCCATTCTTGTCCCACGCGCGACAGACGCACCCACACATTAATGTTGTTTTACTGACTTTGCGAAGCCTTACTCAGTACAATTAGAAACCAACTGGTAATACTCTGCCAAATTGCTGGAGTAATCTCCTTCCATCGCGTGCATTAACTTCTCATACCCTTTAATCAGAGTTAAAAAGTTGTCGTCCTCCTTTGAGTGTGGGCAGGCGCACAACTGGGAGAAAACTTCTCAGTCGTCAATCCCTTCCCGCAGCAAGGAAGCTTGTTATTTGGCAAAATCGCCTTCATAAAATTACTTGAGGGTCTATTGAGATTTCATAAGACTGCTTTGAGAGTGTGCAGAACTGGACGTTTTATTACTCCCATCCACAGCCTTTAGTGCATGTGGTAGGGACCAAATCATAAACGTATTTATTAAACAAACACTCCTGTGTTATTCTAGTGCTCACGCTTGTTTTTGGCCATTTCCACTCACCGTCCTCTATTTACTTAACCTGTTTCTCTTCCACCCACTTTCTGTTCGATCAGATGTTTTGCTTGCCACAGCACAACCGTTTCGGTCCCAATAAAATTGCTGCCGTAGTTAGTTAAACTTGACGATAAGACCCTAGAAGTTACCTTTTTTACTTGGTCGATTGGGGGGGATGGAAAGAGGAGAGGAACCTCCTCCCCCTCGTCATCCAAAAGCCTACCCATTTCTAACAGGCTTGATGAGGGTTCCGCTGACCAAATTTATTGAATTAGGCTCACAACACCTCGCAGGATTTATTTTTCCTTCGATACTCTGCTTACAAAGTGGTTTTACCATATTTCCTTATTGTCAGGATGAAAGATATTGTGACTGAAGATAACTTCTCTGTGATCTTGCCCACTTTGCGAATGCCTTTTTTGCAAAAACACACATCTGCTAGCACGAAAGTGGAGGACGTTTTAGTGCTGATTCAACAGGCACTAAAACCGAAACGTCCGTTTAGCATGCTTTCGTGTCCAGGCCTTGAGGACTGAGCCGATGCTTAAATCATTGCTTTGGTCTCCTCCCATCCCCGTTCTCCACCCCCCAAACTCCGCCTCCATATTTATAGGAAATTCAAAATGCATGAATTTCTTTCCATCACTTAGCACCAACTATTTTTCTCCAAATTTGCACCCCTCACTTTTCTTAACCTCCATAAAAGCAACCGTTTCCTTTGGCAAAACTCGATTTCTTCCTCAATAATCCCTGTTTTTAGTTTTAAACACATGCTGCGGCCTCACTTCGTCCCACTGCTTTACTCTATGTGACATTCTAAATCAAACAGGTGCAAACATTTGACACATGTTTGGTGTTGCTAGCGTTCCTGCATCTGCACCTGGCCATTCGTGAGGTTTCCACATCACGCAAAAGGCGGGCAATAACTACACTCCCTTGGCGGTTGCATTCCAAATTACATGGATTTCTGTCATGCATAGTCAATCACTCCCACCACTTTGGTTGCTGCGACTTCTCATACTCTCTCCCTCTCTCTCATTACCATTTTCAGCCTTCCCCCCGGAAATAGTGTGGGTGTCTTTCCCTCACTGGAACAACAAATTTTGCCAAATTCTTGGGCCTACATTTCCTTTCTTTGCTAATGATGATTAAACTGCTCTCTTACCAAGCGCTGTTAATGGTCAAGGTTCGCACCATTGCTAATTGCTTCCTTACTTACACTTGGCTTTCGGTTGGTGCTGTTAAGTCTTTCTCTACGTCACGCTTCCTTCTCTGCCTCTGTTAACTGCCATGTTTTTTTACTGTTATTGTTGATGGTGGATGAATTGCTTCTTTCACTCAGCCCATATGGGCATCTCAACCTCCTCAACGTCTCAACTCATTACCATTATCTCACATAGCACTCTAACATTCTCATTGAGAGCTTGAAATGGCACGTCTTTACTCTATCGTGTAATTTTCACTTGTGTAGGTGAGCCTGGCCTACACCTTTGAGACGAAGGATGCGCTTTGCCTTGTGTTGACCATCATGAACGGAGGCGACCTTAAGTTCCACATCCATAATATGGGCATCACTGCGGGCTTCCCCGAGAGTCGAGCACGCTTCTACGCCGCAGAAATTACGTTGGGGCTGGAGCATCTCCACTCTCTGCGCATTGTCTACCGTGACCTCAAACCCGAGAACATTCTCATCGACGATCAAGGTGAGCTGCCACTGGGAGCACATTTTGCTCTCCTTCCCGGGGTCGCTTTTCCGCCTTCATTCCCCTCAGAGAAGTCTCTCCTTCTTGTATATGTTTTTTCTGTCAAGTGATATTTTTGACTTTCGCTAAATGCATTATTCAATGGAGATCGTGTCGCTTTCATTTTATCCCTGAATAGTTTACAATACCGGGGATTATTCCCCCTTGGGAAATGCATAATTTACAGATTTTTTTCGCCATGTGAACAATTCCGACTTTTCACACTTCTTGTGTCTTTTTTCGCCCTAGTGTTGCTGCCTTGACATCACTTTGTTTGGTACCCATACTCATGAATTATTTATGTAGATGACCTGCCTATTTGTGTCACTCCTGTGGGGATAGATTGTTGCAAACGCACTTTTGAGAGAAATTGCGTTACCCACTACTGCACCTACACATGCAGGTGTAGGCGTTTCATTTTTTTCTGTCCATTTGCAACCGGTCGGGTCCTTTTATCGCCTCGGCAGTGTCCAGAAAAAGGGTAGAGGAGGAGGAGGTGGGTGCGGGGCACAATTGGATGATCAGCCTCACTAGGCCGATTGTTAGCCATTACGGCATTCCAGCAGTGCGTTGGTCATACAATTGTGCTTGTGCGTCTGGCAGTCTATTCACCAGTTGCCGGAATGCACAATATCGTGCTTCCGTGGCTCGTCCCAATAACTCCCCATTAGTCCCCAGCAGTTGTTGATGTCTGCCTCTTCTACTGCTCCTGGTGTGACGGGACCAAAAAATTGTTGGACTGTATGCATTCAATTATTACATAGCCAACTTCACAGCTCTGGACAAAAACATGCTTGCATTAGTTTTAATACGGCCTATTGAGAACTGGCAGCCTATTATTCATTTTGTTCTAACCAAGGGGTCTATCGAGGTGTCTTATTTAAGCCAACGCACTTTATTACTTTCCCAGGGTAGTGTCATAATTATCATTAAGAAATGGAGCATTACTTATGCACCAGTCTAATAACATGGAGTTGGTTCTTGGATTTTTTTAAAGCTTTTGCATTCATCTTTGTTCTCTCAATCCTGCTTATTCTAACGTAGCAAATCTCGGTGGTAATCCTTTATCACAACTTGAGCGGAGGAGTTTTCTCATATCACTTTCTATGTATGGTGAGTGCACTTTACACTTTAGCGTCATTTAGATGGTACGAAGGTGGTATTAATCCAGTTTTACGATGAATAAACCACGAAAAGTTTGTGATATGTACGCTTGGTTTTGGTGGATGTGTCAAATGTCACGTTGTGAAATGGATTGGTTAGGTGTTGTGCGTGCTCTTGGGCGTAATTTACTTTACTGAATGTGGAAAGAGGTCTCTGAAGTGGAGTAAAACGCATGCTACCTCGGTAGCATTGATAAATCTTCCAAAAAAGTGTTTGTGGCCCTTTTTGTGTTCACTCAGATGACCCCCTCGCCTTGATGGATCACGATTGAAATTGCATTGAGAACAGCTTATTTTCCCCACCTGAAAGCACAAAAGCTATCGCTGGTGCAATAAAATTCGCTGTACTGCTATTACTTGGTCATTTTAATTTCCGACATTGCCTACTGGCAGAGAGCCTATAATATGGCATCCTAGTCTAGACTCTTATGCCCACCAGAATTTGTAGGCTGCTCCAATGAAAAGGCCAATTGAATTTGTGTCCGTTTTCTTGCTCCCTCTCCCCACTGTTTACGTACACGTGTGTGTGTGTGTGTGCCACTGCTATTGGGAGTAGTCCATTAAGGAATGCACAGGCCATTCACTAATGCGCAGCTTTTAAAATGACGGCATCCAACTGACTGGCTGAGCACCCCCACTCCGGCAAATTCGATGAATGTCTTGAACGTTAATTGTACAGAAGAGCTTGGGCGGTGATATTTATTTCTGCCAACCCGCAACGCGCTCTCCACAACTTACTGACCTCCAGAGTATCATTTTAACCCCTGACTACTGCAGGAGACTAGCTTCACTAGTTTAAATCACATGTAGAGTTCTCGTTGAAAATGCTATGATGTCAATGCGGCGTCATGCCGTCGAGATGGCGCTCGAAACCTGTGGTGGATGCAAGAACGTGTTTCTGTATGAGTGACGACGCCGAGTGGGCGTTTTTTTATAATGAAGACAAGTTTTAAGTCTCAGACATCAGCAGTCAATTCATACCTGGCTGGAATGTGTAACTTTTTGGTCCACAGGGGCAAAGAACATTACACTATCCCGTTATTGGTACTTATCACTCACTACTGTTGATATTACAGTCCGAATAGGATATCTCTTTAGGCTTTCAAGTATAAGATTTCCATTTTTTGCAAAGCAATGAAGGGTGAATGTGGGTAGATGTCTCGAGAGTCTAATAGTTTTGGCGTTTCCTCTCATTTCGTGTAGGTCACCTTCGGATATCGGATCTCGGTCTGGCGGTGGAAATCAACCCTCACACCGCTCTCAAGGGTCGAGTGGGCACTGCGGGCTACATGGGTAAGGGTGTCTCTGACCACGTTAAATTTCAAAAAAGACCCAAAAACCAGGTTTATTTGGCTCTATTATGAGTTCCGGCCTGATGCTGTGCATCTGTTTTTTATCCTACATAGTTCCTGTTTCATCAATGCGGAGACGTATATAGAAATATAAATATTATCTACAATTTATCTGATGTACTGCTCCCATAGGTTTAAATTTTTCATATTTTTTCCAGGAAGTGACGTTGGCCTGCCAAATGTTACTCCAGGGCTTAATCTCTCTTGATCATTTACACTTCAAACTTTGGTGTGGCTGAGTAGGTCCTCAAAAAAGCTATCAAATCATTAGTTAATTCTCAAAACTAAGGTCAACCTCCTCTACACAATTCATACCTGCTCTTCAAGCCTGATTGGAACTTCTCTGAATGCATTTTGATACATTAATAAGTCGGATTTTAGTCTCCACTCTTTCAACTTTCCTCCGCGGACCATGTGGAAGGGCTGTATTCACGTTCCACGTGGAGGACCATTCGGTCGTCATTTGTAGCTCATTTGCGCAGTTCTGTTCCCAGATGGTGATGCAGTAGCACCAACAGTAGCGATCATCCGAATGAGTGTAAAAATAGTGTTGGCACGTCGGTCGCCTCTACACGGGGAAAGACAACTTGACTCTAATCAGCACTACGCCCATTGTTGCTGTCATTGCATTGACGTTTGTGAGTACTGGTGGGGAATTAATTCGTCTCCATGCCGAATTACCACCGAAGATAAGGCAAGACAGCTATTAGACGGAATTCCATGAAACTGTGCACCTCCCCCCCCCCTACATCCGCCTCTTTGTTTACTGTGATTCTGGTCTAAATTTCATGGAAAGTGTTCTCGTTGACCGATATTCTTCAATGTGGTTTCCTTTTTGGGAAAAAGGCAGTTCCATTGGGAGCTCCTTTTGTTGCCGCTTTTCTCTCCATCTGGAGTTGTTTGATAAACTCTGGCATGGCTCGTGTGTGTATGTGTGTGCCTTCATTCTTTTATTCTTTTTAATTTTACTTCAAAATGGACTTTGAAATGCATGAGCGATGCAGGAGCTGATTATTTTGTGCACTACATAGTCCTCTGTTAGTTCCACTTGCTATCGCTCTCTGTAGAAGTGGGTAATTAGATTTACACTGATCGGTTGGTTGGTCGTTTACTTGTTTATCTGTAGGGTGTCTTTCTTCCTCCCAAAACAAATTTTTCATGTGTGTCACTGCTTGTGCCCCACCTATTTGTCTGCATGACTGAACATGCATTGCCTAAATGCTTGTTTTTATCGACATACGCGTACAAAAACCTGCTACCATGACTACCATCTCTTGGAGGAAAATAAGTCATGCATCAATGTAGCGTGACTGAGTTCTTCAATCAGTAAAAAACGAAAAATACCAAGTCACTTGAGCTCTGACTAGGCAACTGGCAGGGTTGTCTTATGACGGCGCACCCTTATTCTTTCCCAACCATCTCTCCTCCCGCATGCGTGGTAACGCATCTGGCCAGATCGTAAAAGCTACATAGGAGCCACAATTTTAGCGGGCTCCATTGCGATCACGCCTCATGGGACCCAGCTCTAGGCCACCGCTGTTTCTGTTTGATCATCCAGCATGGCAGCAAACCGCTCGGTCACTTCTCATTCATACACAACACGCCGCTTTTATACTTCCGAGTCGGCGGAAGGTCTTTAATCAATGTGCTTTGTCTAGAGCTCAAGCCACAACAATTACTCTCGGTTCAGTTTACTATTGGTCGACTCCCTCATCTGCAGTACGTTCAATTCATTTCCAACTACTTTTGACAGGCATTAAGCTTGAAATTTGTACTTTTTATGTGGTCTTGCCTTTTCATTCGGCTTGACTGACTGCAATTCCGCCAGATCACTCAACTGAGTGTGAGCCTGTGGAACATTCCATTAATTTTAAAAAAGATATTTGTTGAATTTTTTCTCTGTCACTTTCGAGTATGATTACTTTGTTAAAAGTTCAATCCTGCTCATTACCATGGATCGTAAATAGCTCTAGCAGCGTGAATAGGCAATTTATGACTGCTACAGTCCATGCTGTCATCTGATGCGGACGAACTTTTGGAGCGCGTTTACTTCTAAGCAAGGAATGGGCGCCAATGTTAAAGTACATAGCGTCACATTGTCGATTCTCAGTACTGTTCTTCGTTTGCCTAATTTTATGACTCTTTTTTATGTTATTTGCCGTTCCCTTTGGTAAATGCCTGGCCTCAACTATTTGTACTCTTGGCAATTCCAAATCCACCTCACTTCCGTTCTTTGGACACATGCAGTGCTGCAGGGTCGAACAGGCCTCTCCTCTCCCCAATTCGCCTCCCTGGCAGTGCTCCAGTTCGTGGAGCGTGTACGCTGTTGTTGTTGGTATTTATCTGCTTAACTCAGGATTTTTAAACTCCACCTCAACCAGTTTCCGTTCCTTCTCAAGTTTAGGTCTCCCATTAGCCAGGAAAGAACTTTCACCCAATTGGCACACTTTCTTCGCTCCTCTCTGACAAATGTCCATCCTGTGCATTAACAAGCCCCCCGTCACAATCCATTAACTCAAGCAAAATAGCCAAAAAAGTATTTTCAGTGAATTTAAAGATAGGTTCATTTACCCCTGTTAGCCATAACTTGTCCACTGGTTGCCGCCCGCATAAAGATTTTCAATATCACTCCATGCAATTTCCTCATCCATTGATAGTGTAGAGTGATAATCCTGGTTGTCCTTCCAGAGGCAACACTCAGGGTGGTGTGTGTGTGTGTTGATAGGATTCTAAGAGTGCTACACCATTCTTATCTGATCGTTTATATTGGGCGCATCCTCTAAATGCAAAAAGGTTACTCAAAAGTAAGACTAAATTTTACCGCTTACATCTGCCTAGCCTTTTGTTGGTGAATGTGCTCTTTCACCTTTTGATAGAACAGAGGATTTGGAAAGTTGTGGACAACTTTGCTAAGCCTTGCACTCTCTTTGAAATACGCGGCAAAGTAGATAAGTCATTTGTGTAAATTAAGCCGTATTGTGATGGCAGATGGTACTTTTCAGCTCTTCAAGGCTTTTGTGGTTTCCTATGCTTCGATTGAAAGCCTCCCAACCATGGAAAGTGCCTTGAATCAGTTTTTGCAACTTACCTTACCTCTCGTTTAAAGCCCTTTTTCTAGTCTTCTTTCATGGGTCACTACTCTCTCTTGTGCCTTTCACATTCACATTTGTTGAGTCATTTGCTTCTTGTGTGTTATTTTTTACCTCTCCATGTCGAATACCTATCTCCTTCCACTGAAACAAGTATTTGTTTCATTTTTTAATTACCTTTTCTCCGACTCCTCCTTCCATTTTCACTTTTATCAATGTTATTCAGGCCTAACATTGTTAATCAGAACTCTTGGTCACCCACATCTTGCTTTAGCACCAAATTATTGTAGTTCCATCTTCTCCTTTCCACAAGATAGCAATTTTGAGGCTACAAAAGCAGCTTCAGTTTATTTGGCGGTAAATCTACGGAGTCCATGGAGTATTTTCCAAAAGAGTCTCCAAAACATTGCTGCGAGTATTGAGGCTTACTTAAAAGGCATCTTAAGACAAATACTTTTTCATGACTTAAAAAGCGAATCCTACATTTCATTAGGAAGGAAGCATTGGGTCAAGTTGCCTCTTGTTTATCAGCATAAAAGGTTCTCCCGAACAACACTGTGTGATGCATAGGTACAAACTGTTGGCAGAACAAGCACAGACGGAATGTCACGCTTGACGTCTGTCAGAAGGGAGAGTAGTGCGCCTTCCCGTTCAAGTAGAAAAAAAAACTCATTTACCAGTACGCTAGTAACCAGCCTGTGGTGCATGAGCGAAATTACATGTCGATTTTTTGCTATCAAAATAAAACGACTTTATTTACTCAATCAGAGGTCCTAAACACAACCCATTAAGCCACTTGATCATGTGAGACACCTTGAACGCTCACTACTAAATGCAGGTTGTGATTAAAAATTTGTGATGTAATTCATTTTAGCTCCGGAGGTGATTCGCGGTGAGCGCTACACTTTCAGTCCCGATTGGTTTGGTCTTGGTTGCATCGTCTACGAGATGATAATGGGACAGCCGCCTTTCCGCAAGCGACGGGAACGCCTCAAACGTGAGGAAATCGACAGGCGGGTCTGTGAGGACACCGAGACCTACAACCAACGTTTTGGTGACGTCGTCCGCGATTTCACCGCCTCAGTACGTCACCCAATTCCACTCGTTTATTATTCCTCGATTAACCGTTTTGTGATTATTCCAGAAGACTTGTGCGACTACTTGGGACACATTGAGCTTCCAACGTTCCAGAAGATCTGGCTAGAATTTGTGCATACTTTAACTATCTTTGTCACATTTAGCACCGGCGTTAAGAAGGGTGTCTCGGTGCCCGAGACAACAAAATTGCTGATAATTGTAGGTTCACTTTTTATGATAATAAAGCGCTCTTTCGAGAGTATGTCTTGGCTGAAAGTAAGTAGCTTAGGTTTTATGCCTATTTTATTATGGGGAGATAGCCGTATTAAAGGACCCTATCATTTCCTTCCCGAAGTGGACGTTGCGATAGCGTCACTTTCCGTTAATTGTCATGTATTCCAACAGTTAGTGGCAAGGAGGGAGGGTGAGTATTTGTGTTTGTGATACTTGTCAACTCCTGGCGGCATAGACCACCCGGAGCTGAGCGATTATCTTGGGGAAATGGAGGGGAATGTTGATTGAAAACATGAATGTTTATTTGCTTTAGCTTTTTTAAATCTCCATTTGTGTTGAACATCAGCCTCAATCAAGTGTTGACTCTATAGTTTTTCAGTTCAACATACTCCTTAGTGTGTCTGGAAATCCTTTTAAAGCCTTATGATCTTCTCTGAAAACGAAAGGCGACATAATTCTGGAGGAGAAGATGCATTACTGACATAGCGAATGGCCGGGAGCTATTGGGATGGCTCGATGGCCAGGCTGCCCGCAGGAGGTGCACTAGTTGTGACCCAAATGAACCTATTAGCCAAACTGAGGGGTAAACAAACAGTTAGCTTTTACGTTATTCCCTCCTCTTTTGAGTGTCCTCCTCGGCGCTCCTTTGTTAGTAATCACAAAGTAGTCGGTACTGTGGCGGAAAGCATCCACTAGCCAACCGTGCCAGTCATTGAAATCGTGCAAAAATGCGAAGATATTTCACCACAACGCTAATAATCCCTCTTGGCATCTGGGGTTCCAGTCTGAAGGAGTTGGAGGGATGTGCTGGTCATCACTTGTGTTCATCGCTTGTCGTAAGAACTCGGCCTCAAAGTCAGTGTCTTAATAAAGGCTTAAAATCGTTTTAGGCCTATTTTCCCTTTCTTCTCACTAGCGCTATCCACCCATGTATCCATCTGGGTTCTGTCCAATCGGTGGAGAGGTTGGTGAGGCATCGTGTCCACTTATTTGACACCGTGCAGGCATCATAACCGGCTTTGTAGCAAACTTTTCCGGCGGGTTCATGGATAGCACGAGACGGGAATCGTTACCGAAGGCTAACGTCATTCCCATCAATTTTGCTGAGAGTCGCCCCTAATCATCCCTTAGGATAGGATTTATATTCTACTGCCCTCAATGTAGCGTCTGAGACTCCCTCTGAATGCTGAACAGGACATGATATTCAGGCAGACTGTATTTTCGGTCTACAGAAAGGCTAGGGGGGTCTACTGTAGCGATCCAAAGACCACGCCACCTCTGGGAAGTAAAGTAGCGGGACCCCTGAATGGGCGAAATACACAATTAACTCAATACAATGCATTCATTTGCACGATCGAGTGGTGGCAGTATACGAAGTCATATTTAATAATGCAACCGATTGTCGAACAGGGTTCAGCCACGCTGCACAAACGGCAGGTGGTGGTGGTGTGGCGTATTGCCTCTTCATCCTCTCCCTTCCCCTCCCTCCAAATTGACAGTGTTTTTACTACGTTTTACATTTTATGAGTATGCATTATTCCTACTCTACCAGTGATTCCCATTTGATGTTCATATTATGGTCCAACAGCGCTCAGGACGTCAATTAGGAAGGCTACTAACCACCCCTTTCTTTCTCCCTCTTTACATCTCTGGTAATGTTGGCTTATTGCCTCTAATATCGTGGTATTGTGTAATGCAAGGCCCTTACTAATGATCAAACTATGGATGAAGATATTGAAGGGTGGCAGTATTCATATAAACGGACAGTATTGTCAGCATCACTTCCTGGAAAATAATGAAGTTAGTCTCCACACTGCAAAGTAATCGGGTGTCGCAGCAATTCACGGCACTACGGTTCTCCTTCAACTTGCGAGTGGGCGTTGGCAGGATCCGCTTTGGCACAAAGTTATGAGGCGAAGTTTCGTGATTAGCAAAAAAAACAAATCAGTACATATCCTGGCTACTCCGTTGAGTTCACCGCAAGCTCTGGTGGCAGTTAGCTTGACGCGATGGACCGATGGTGCAGGTAATGGACTTTGATCTGCCAAGTGCTTTGATTTGGTTGTCAGTCTGTGCGAGTAACCGATTCCCTTCGTCTTTCTTTTATCTCATCTTGGCTTTTTGGCTTCTGGCGTGGAACTGACGGTATACATTCTTGTGGTTGGTGATGATGCCCTTGCAGCACTGAAGCTGCTTTATGGGGACAGAACTGGATAGTGCCAGGCTCTACAGTAGTTTTGGCGCCTGAATGTGGACCAGGTTGTTTGAATCAGTGCGCTGTATGGAATTTAGGATGCCATGTTCCGGATTGACCGAAAGTTTATGCTCAGTGTTTGTAGTAAAGGTGACGTTTGTTCACACGAATATCTGCAGATTCGGTAGATTAAAAGTAAAATTAGTAACATGAGCTGGTCGTTGGTTAATGTTTTCTACCATAAACGTTTGCACTCTAGATCAATTTCATTCGGGACCAGTTTTAAGCATTTGCACTACTTATTAAAGAGTGATGACCAGTCACCGAAATGTTACCTCAGGGACTTCGCTGTTTTGGTACACAGCTTGTGAAGTGGGGTCGGCTGAACAGGTTTAAAGCATGAATCTTACAATACCGTCAGTGCCAACAAAGAGGATCAAAGCCATCGCAAGCGACACTCCATTGACTGGACGACGCACACTTGAAAAGTCGTTAACTCATATGCGTGTGTGGGTGGCTGAGAGAGCCCGAGCCATTCATCCCATTTCTGCTCGCGCTTGTGACTGCGCTTTATCCCCATTTTCGCCCCTACCCTTTGTGTCACCATTCGGTCCGCGCGTATGTCCCAACAATTATCCCTACCCCGTGATCGCATCACTATTCATTGAATCCCCCTCCTCCTCTAGTCTTGTAATCAAAACAAACTTTGTTTTACAGACGCTTGATTTGTCCATGTAGCTACTTCTTGGGAAATGGAAAGGGAGAGATCGTAGCTAAATAGGATTTTGAGTAATTACTTGGGCTCACAGCATCTACTTGACTGGGATAATCGAATGCAAAGACGTAATAATTGCCCACCGCTCAGTTGAGTATGTCTTCTCTTTTCTTAATTGCAGTTGCTGCAGAAGGACAAGACTCTCCGACTGGGCTGTGATGAACGGGGCGCAAGTGGTGTGAAAGCGCATCCCTGGTTCCAGGGCACCAATTGGAAACGCCTTGAGGCCGGTCTCGTCGAGCCTCCCTTCACTCCCGATGTAAGTTTTCAAGCATAGGCAATTCACTCTTCTCTCCACTTTGTCTTTGTGGCCTAGTGCTGTTGCAAGAGTTGGCGGCATGGAAATCTTCTGAGATCTTTTCCCCTCCCAGTTCTGTTTTACAAATAACCAATCTTTCTCCTTCTGTTAACTACAAAAACCATGTCAGTCCTGTTCAAGCGTATTCGCATCTGGTTGAAGAAGTACTTCTCCACTTAGTGAATACCTATCAAATCAAAATGGCAAGTAGCTCGAGAAAAGAAGAGTAGTTTGGACTTGTGAATACGAGACTGTCCTTGAGGATGAAGTTCAGGTGAAAGGACTTTTGACGGAACAAAAATCCCTTTCAGGGCAAACGCTTTCTTTTCTATTTGGTTTGATGGAGTTAATCAGCCTAATGTGGCTACGCACTGTCCCTTGGCAAGACAAATCTTGAAATATTCTCCGTCTTTCCTTCTGAGCGAGTTGTGTTTCAAGCAGGGATGTGATTAATCACCGTTAATAGGTTTCATCCAGGCCGTTTTGATCGTCAAAGGCTACCCGGCTCTCCCAACAACTTCAATGTATCAACTGCCTGGAGTGTTTCCATCTTACTGGCATTGCTTTTGCCTGGATACAATAGACGCGGTCACATGAGTTTTGCACTAATCCTTGCGATTATTTTATGAACGTTTTGAGCAACACTAAGAAGCCTCTTTTTAGTTTCATCCATTGTGCATAAGATCCTTCGCTGAAAGCGATAGAAGGAGTCAAGATCACCAAGCGAAACCACTGTGGTGAAGCATCAGGCCCCGTGCAATTGAAACGAAGAATTGAACAAACAGGTACTATGTAGCTCCCTTCTCTCCTCGTTCAGGCGTTATTCCCGGTGCTCGCCTTGGTCAACCTCCCGCGTAGGCCATCACAACATAGCCAGTATCGTAAGGGAAAGCATAAGTTATCCAAAGCACGTGCAACTGAAAACATTATTGAACGGAAACTCGCTGGCCATTTTTGGTAATTTTGCTGTATCCACGGCTTTCTTTTGTCTGGAACTGTATTGGGGGAATGTGCTGACCACCAAGCATGTCCATGGAGTTGTTTAACGAAGGGTGGAGCTTAAAATTGATTTTGTGGGGATAGGATTTTGCGTCTGTCCAAGTCCCATCCCATTGGTAGAGAGGTGGAGAGGTATCGCGTGCTTGCTTAATTGACAGCTCCGTATTAAACTTTTCAGATGTTTCATGGCCACGGCTAGGTGGTGCTTCAGTTGTTATTAGGTGTCTTGCAGACTACAAAATTGGGGTGGAGTTACCAAAGGTGGACGTCATTTTTAGACCTTCTGCCTGGACTTTTCACAGATTCTCCCATCCCCAAACAATATGCATTCCTTCCATCGTGCGCAGTTTTATCACCCATCAAGGGAAATCAGGGCCTCATTTCCCATCCCACCAACGACTTTGCCTTTATTCGCAAATAATCATAGACATCAGAACTGACGTTTGGCATTTAATCATCTTTAAACAATACACCATCGCATCTTATAACAGTCCACTTAAATACTGCTATTTTCTCAGATTCTTTTACACCCCAGCGTGGCATCTACGCTGCAGATTGCAGTATACCTATTCAGTGTTGGGTGCCCCACATCATTCTTAAATCACTCCTTCATCCAAATGAAGTAGTCCTGGGAGAGGGTTGAGCGTTTCTTCGTCAGTGCCACCTTCTTGCCATTTCATTTTACACTTAACTGACGTCTCGACTTGTGCAATGCTACTGTGTCAGGTTTTCCTCTTCGCTTAGCGTCTCCAGAAGGGTACACTGGTGCGAGTAGCTTTCCTTAATCCCATCCTAATCTCGGCTTACACTATGTGTAGCCATTCCTCAATCCCCCAACTCCCCATCTTATTGAATTTGTCTTCAAAAGTACGCTTTAAGTGGGGCGTATTTTTAGTGCCACGACCTTCACCTATTCCGAATGTCTCGGCACTTTTTTGCCCCACTTGGGTGGGACCAGAGTTTTCCCTTCTATCTCCCTCTCTCTCTCTCTCTCCCTACATGATATTTTTAAGTGTCAACTCGAGTTGCACTTTACTGTCCACTCGTGCTCCTTCATTGGAGGGGCTTGGTTTTACAACTCTTGTTTGACGCGCCGCTTTTGCCTAGTAAGTCCGAGGCTGTCAATGCTCCCAGCTACAACTGTCTTGTTAGCATCTACTGCTGTCTTCCCAATTACCGATGGTCGAGTTTTCATTTCAGCCCCATGCTGTTTATGCCAAGGACGTCCTCGATATTGAGCAGTTTTCTACGGTCAAAGGTGTTAAAATTGAAGCAGAGGACATCAACTTCTATCGAAAGTTCTGCTCCGGTGCTGTCTCTATACCCTGGCAACAGGAGGTGGGTCTAAGTCCTCTCATGCAGACACCTCGCTATTATTTTCCCCATGTCCCGAATGTAGGGATGAAATTAATTCTGTCTTTGGCACAATTATTCGCATTTTACAATAACTTCCCCGTCTCAGTCGTCTGGAGCTACTTTTTACTTTTTAGATGATAGAGACAGAGTGCTTCGATGATCTTAACGTCTTCTACAATCCTGACGGCAGTCTGGTGGCTAATCTGGATGAGCAAACGCCCCTACAAGATGAGAGCTCGACCAATTCCTCGTGTTGTTTCTACTTCTCTACAAGCAATAGTGGTAGTGGCGCTGGGGAACGCAAATTGCGAACGCGCAGTCGCTCGAGCCGTCGCAGCACCGTGAATCCTAATAACGCCACCGAGGGCTCCCTCACTGATTCAACTCCCCTTCCCTCCACCACTGCGGTGGTGGTTGCAGATCCCCTTGAGGGCATCGGACCGCCAATTAACGAAGCTAGCCTCTCCCAAGACGATTCCGGCGACGCTCTTCTCGATCTCGCTGTTCAACGAACCAAAGCCCTTGCCTCTCACATCAAGGTCCCTGATTCGCCTCTCGAGCGAAATGTGATCTCCTTTCCCTCCTCCTCCTTATCCTGATCCAAGAACTGCCTCTCAGTTTGAGTCAAGCTGCCATTCCTTTCTCTCCCTCCCTTTCTCTCGTGTTTTCGGTGTACCTGTGTGTATACTGAATCACTGAGCCACCTATGCCTTTCTTTTCTCCCCCATTTGAATCACTCCTCACCGTGAGTGGGTAATCGAAAGACCGGCGCCCAAAGAACCGACCTGTAAAATAGAGCCACTGCATTTAATTGCATTCTGACTGTGTATAGTCCCCTACCCCATCGATCTCGACCCCGCAATTTGTATAAATCTGTATGCATTTTTTTCTCAATGTCCGCTTTTGCGCGCGTGTGTGTTTATGTTGTGTACTTTCATTTGACCTGTTGACATGCACCTACTTTGGCACTCACTCGCCCTCCCTCTCGTTCCTTCGCGAATCGGCCCAACTCCCTCCCTTGCACGAACGTTGTAGCATCTACCGACATGCATAACCTGCTCCTGTTTTACCAGAGTAACCTTTGAAGAGGTTTAAAAATATACATATGCGTCTCGCGTCCTGTTAAATGGAAGTGATAGAAGTGGTGTCAGTTGTTTCGAGTATGTGGAGTTTTTTGTTAGAGCCAGTGGTCTTCTACTTGTAGTCTACATGACCTCGATGCGATTCTGTGCGCTCCACGATTCATGAAGGTGACAGCGGCAATTTCTTTAATGAACATTCCCAACATGCCACGTGAGTCCATATCCGGCTGGCCTAAAGCTAGCCTCCTTTTCCAGCATTTATGCCTGCATCTGTTCTTTATCCGCCTCATTTGTCCAAGGGTCAAATTCGCACGAGCGTCGCGTCACAAGGCTTCTGTGTGTACCTGCTGACTTCCTTTTGGGGTGGCGTTATTAGGCAATGCTTTCCCTCCTTAAAAACACATCATGCACTATGTGAGGAGCACATAGACATTTATGTTTCCCTTTGGTGATGTCGGTCATCATCCAGGCTCCGGCTTGGGAAATTTTATGCAAAAGTACACTCCAACACCAGGAAATTGGTAGACCTTTACATATGTCTTGCTCTGTACAGTATACTTCAGGTTTTGCATCATCCATCAACTCTGCCAATTGGGTCGACTTCATGCCGTTTCCAATACATCGAGTTGGGGTTTGGGTGGGTGAGGGAGGGTAAGGGAGGCCTTATAAGCGACGGTTACCTTTAAGGTCATACCCAAGGTACTTTTATATATGCAACTCGGTGGACTGACGATAAAAAAATTGTAAATAATTAGTTAAACTGACAGTGTGGGTACTGCTGCCTTGTTCTCTCAACTTGAATTCACTTGCCCATGGGAATGTCGCGTGGTATCGGTACAACTAGTAGCAGGTCTGTTGAAGATTTTTCTGCTCTCTCTCTCCCTGTGTGTGTGTGTGTGTGAGGTTGTATTTCCAACTAAAGTTAATTTCATCCACCAGAGCCCAGCCATTCAGCCCCCAGAAGCACTTACGGCAACACAACTCCGCCCATAGTTTCCGATTTGCCCAAATGTGGTAAAATGACGGGAGAGGAGTTCTTTGCGGCTGCTTTTAGCATTCACGCCCCATTACTTTTAATCACGGGTTCAATTACGGTTAATTAGTGAATGCTGATGGTGTTGGACCCATTCGTAATGCCCTAGTTCCAATGAATTTCACTGCAGTAAGCCGAGCCGTTTGTGCCACTTCATCGGACCACCTTGCCTCCAGTTTAGTTCTAATCGTCAAAGTAGCACAAAGAAGGAATGAAAACAGTTGGATGATTGTGCGCATCAGTTGGGTGCAGGGGGGAGGAGCAGAAGGAAGAGGCAACGCATGACCTTGCGCGTACTTAGGCTACTGTGTTGGGGGGAAAAGATAATTCCGTGAAGGTGGTAAGCAAGGAAAGGTTACTGAGGTATGCAAAGCCACTGGGCGCACATTCCGCATAGTTGTGTAGTCAGAATTTTCATAATGTTGACAGGGAGGGAGTTTGTTGATGCTCTCTCGTCTCCCTGTCCATGGGCTTTTTTCCGAGGCTGACGTCGGTTAATTCCTCATGGTTGACACTAATGAAGTTCTTCCTGCATCAGTAGCAAAAATAAAATCGCGTTGTCCGTTTGTTTAGGGGTCCCAGTAAAGGGTTCATCAATGTGTTATGCTAGTGGAAGGTGAAGAGGCGTAAAAGAGGATGGAAAAGCAGGAAAACCGCAGGTCAGTTGAGGGACTCTCTAATTGCTTCCACATCCTCAATAATAACGTTTTCGAGGGATCCTTCTCTCATCATGATGCTGTTGATGAAAGTACCATGTTGTGTGGCATGTTCGGGCGGACTAAAGTTGTCAACATCGCTTATCGTATTTTTGGATTATTCGCTTCTCCTCATGACCAACTCAGACTTTAAGGGAGGCTGGTGACCAGAGGTCACTGGAGCATGAAGAAGGTGTTATTTAGAGCTGTCATGGGTGAATCGATGGTTCCTTCTGACATTAGATCCTTCCCCAATTGATTCCTTTCGGTGTAGCTTTCAGGGGAATTCCGAGTTGTTATCTCAGTTTGTGCAAAGTAGTAATTGAGGCTGGTTGAAAGGCTTAGTGGCTATCTGGAAGATTCACCAATTATAATTGTAGTTATAATGGAAGGTACGCTGGGTACGATGATCGGGAAAGTATTGCTAACACCAAAGATTGTGGCGCCTCTAGCTGTGTAAGGTCAGTTTTTACCGCAGCCTGTCTTTCCTGTGTTGTCGCCGAATGATATTGGCAGCTGAGGCGGTTCACTACTCCACTGAGGAAACTGTGTCCATATCTGAGAGGAAGATACTGTCCATAGTCAGATGTAGAATGAGGCGATAGCATTGAAGACAATCGGGTTATGACATGCAGAGCCGCTAGATGAACCGAAGATCGCCGTACTTCTCACCGATTCTGCCATTTCTATTGGGCAGTTGTACTGAAGGTGAATGTCGGAGGTGTGTTGTTGTTCATGCGCGCTGATTGACGGGAGATGGCATGAGAACCATTCCTCGCATAGTAGGGTTTGGAGTGAAAATTAGAAAAGGAAAATTCACAGTAAGATGTGACACCCGAGTAAGATGAGGCGGACTGTATTCTCTGTAGCTTACCTCCTCTTCCAACAGCCCTACCAGAATTTAGAATAGTCATTGGTAATTCTATGTATAATTTCGAAGAGTAAACGGATATTTCGGGTTGGCTGTATGACTCACCAACCTGTTCAACCACTGGAACGGGCCGTAGAGATGATAAAAGAGCGCAGGGAAATTCAGACTATCTAAGCATAAGTCCTAGCTATGTTGTGACACACCTTGGAGCGAATCTGTGTGATCAATTTCTGTAAAGAATTAAGTCTCTTTTGACCCAAAACAGGGTAACTCCCCAAAAACTTTGAAACTTCACAGACATAAGGATGACGATATGCTTTGTCTTCTGCTCTTGCCAAGCACGACGCTGAATTTTACTTTTATATTATCGGAAGTATTATAAAGTGACCCGAAATAATAAGTCACAGCACAATCAGTGTGTCCGGCAACAGAGTAAACGTAGGGAAGCGGATATGAACATGAAACGTGGTGTGACCCGTTCGATATATCGAAACGAAATTTTGAGGAGATTAGATCGACCCACAACAATACAGTTAGGACACAAATGCATTAAAATCATCTTTGTGTTAGAAAGTATGGAACCATTGCGGCATACCGAAACAACATCGTGGGTCTGCTTAGTAAAAAGTGGGTTAAGGTGTTGAAGGGATTGAGAAGATTTGGAAGACACTCAATTGCTAAAGGATGTGATGTGGAACAATTCAGCAGTACAGTTTGGGAGGTTCAGATGTACTGCTCATCAGGAATGAGTCAAAAATGGGTTCGCAGAGGTATTTAACTAAATTAATGAAGCGAGCAAGGGATTTGTACCTTTAATTAATTGTTTAAAGCCTCTATTTTAGTACAAATATCATTTAGGATCCCTACAATATTAAAGAGGGATTATAGATTTGAAGGCCATTGAGAATTCTTTGGAATCGTATCAAGGCGATCCAGTGTAAAAAACGTAGCTACGTGGCTTGAATGACACTCCTCAGGGAGTATTTTAATATGGTCGAATAAAATGCAAAACTATAACATCAGTATGGATTAGCAAATTGTTGTGGTACATCAATGTATTTAAAGGGGTATTTGCCATACAAAATCAAATATGTAAATGCTAAAACCAGATAAGATATTTTAAAATTAATAATTAAAAAACTTTTAAAAATAATATTTTAATCGATTAAAGAATCGCGCTACAATTGAAACATGTAATCCACCAATGAATCAATCAGGGGCGGAACCCTGAACCTTTCTGCTCATTCTCTTCATGCCTCTGAGATATGCTGCATCCACAGAAGCCTCCCGATGGACTTGACCGAAATCATCGATACTTCTGTTACGTTTGTGGCACACTACTTCCCCACAAAATTTCGCCTGAGGACTCACTTATATGTAGAAAGTGCTTGACACCCACTTATCTTTCATGGTTTGTCGGTATGAAGGTGGCCTTTGACTCGGAAAGTGGGACGGACTGCGGGATTTCATACCTCCAATCGTTGCCTAACTTCCAGAAGATGCTTGTTAACGCCCAGAAAACTCTCAGATCGGAGGAAGCCTTAAGAAAAACTGGCAATTCTCTAGACGTTAGTGTTTCGGATGGTCCCTCTGTGAAGAGGGATTGCTATTACTGTGGTAACAATCGAATGACCTATGTTACCATGCAAACTCGTTCTGCGGACGAAGGCCAGACCGTGATTTACACATGCACACAGTGTAAGAAGAAAGAAATAGAATATACCTGACTCATGCATTTTAATTTAAAAGTCCGGCCTTGGGTCGAAGTGCGGATAATGCCGATCAGTCGAAGAGACTCTAGGACTTCTGCCCATGAAACAAACGTACATCTCTTGATGCTTGTTTTTGTGTCTGGATGCACATCCAAATACAGTATGTTTGTTTTGTCTACTTTTGCTGCGAAAATATGGCTCCAGATAAGCATTTTGAAGGCATATTGGGCCGTTTGGCACACTGATGGTGTTTATTTGCTGCCCTTTTATGCAGACCTATGCGACAGGAATCCGCAGGTGCTTTAAGGCGTTGACACCTGTGCAGTTGTTACTCATCCCAATTTGGTCCAATTCTAAGTGATCACCATTGGCGACATCTATTGTGTAAGAACCTGCTTAAATTATTTGTCTTCCTTCAAGTAGCCCTAGTTACGAGCACTTCTCATTATGTTTTTGGGGTTATTGAATCTCGAGTTGGCCGCAAGCCAAGAACGCCCTCGCATCGCGGTAGCAGCCAATCGGATGTCACGGCAATTGCATGGACTGTCACATGATAACCGTTTTGTCACGTTAGCCAATCAAAAATTACCCCAAAATAATCCACCCAGTAGACCCTCTCGACTAGGCTCACCTTGCGCTAAACTTTGCAACCACCCGAGAGGCACAGTTTCCTACTTTGTCAGGAGTATGGATGTGCTTGCGTGGCAAATGTGTTGATGAGTTTTAAATCACCGACCGTGCGTCATGGAATGCGTCACCAATAGGTTTTGGGAGTCTCGCAAGGAGGCCTGCCATCAGGGTTTTACCGTCTGAAGGGGTCGCATCCATTGAGTTTTGATATGATAGTGCAACTACACGCGTTTTTGCTTTGCCCAAGTAAGTTTTTTTAAAGCCGTTCTTCAGTTGCCGACCCTTATCGATAGGTCTGTGAATTTTCTGTGCGATTATAAGCAGTTTTCCCAAAGTGAGTCATACGACCAGCCAACGTCAACGTGGAAGGCGTACGATACCGCCTAACAGATTTTTAATGACCGAGGCTTAACTACTAGAGCGCACTATCAGTAGTCCTGTGTGTTATGCTTTAGGTCCTCGAAGTTCCAGTCGCTGGCATGGCGCCAGGAAGACCAATTATTTACGTCCCGTGTAACTAGCCTTTTATTTACCCGATCACATATCCTCCTTCCACTTTCTTATTTACTGTAGAACGAATTCTTTGCCTCGATCCTTCCAACAGTACAATTTCGCCTCCTGACAAGCCAGCGCCGTTCTATGTTTAGCATCTTAGCGCATGTAGTACTGGCAAAAAAAGACGACGAAGAGAGGAGGAAAACTGGGAAAATAGCAGCAGTAGCAGCAGCAATAGCCAATGCTAGTAATCGTGGGTAGGGCGAGTGGGCGACGATGCCACCGAGAGGTGTTGATTCAGCGACTGGATGCATCAGTCGTACTTACTACCATTCCTGCAACATTCACCCCCCATCAGACTGCACGTCAGCATAATTTCCTTTTAAGTCTTCCTTTTCCAGACAGCCTGGCTTGTAATACGGCAAGACCAGACTAATTTTGTGGATCCAGCTTCTGGAATGGCCCATGAAGGCGCTTTGTGTGTGGCCACAAAAACCAAAAAGATTCCTAACATCGTCATGATGTTTCGGTATTAGAAGCACAGCACAGAACACATGCTTTGGTGGTGTAACCATAAACGCTGAGACCGGTGAGAAGGAATTAACAATGCACATCATTAGTAACCCCGGAGACCGAGTTCCTTCCTGAGTGTGAGAGGAAGCGAAATTTATACGTTTCCCTTTTATTAATTCGTAAGGAAATATAATCCATGAGAACAAGAGACATGATGATAAAAGGCAAAGCATTGATTAAACCATGAAATAATGTCATAACAACACGATTGACGGTGCGATTTGGAGGATGCCCAGAAAGAAGTGAAGGTGGTAAAACCATTTTGCGCATGAAGTTGTTACATGAGGGCGCATCTCTGAAAAATGAAAGGAAAAAAAAATAGGATTTCCATTTGGCTGGAAGAAAAAAACCTCATCCAAGGCTCGACGAAGCCACCACTCACTGTTCTTCAATACACAGACTAGATGGAATCCAAGTATCCAAAATCTCTTCGCATTAGTATAATGTGAGCCTAAGATTGGGGAGAGAGATGGAACCGCTGTTCCTTCCTTCGTGTGGTGCACACGAAGACGACTCCTGCCCCCCCTAGGGTCATTGGGGGGACCCTTTCTACCCACCAATCACAAGGTCTTGGAGAGTAGAGACACTAGCAACAGCTAGGGATACATCAGATCAGGGTGAAAAGCAAATATAAATATGATAATGACCTCCTCTGCCGGCAGTGACGACTGCGATCGAGGATAGAATCGAGGATAACGAATATGCTCTCGTGTAATTTGACAATTGGCTTGTTCCTAAAAATAAGGGAAAGAAAATAAGTCAGTTAGTAGCAACTTTTCGTGCCGCCAATTTTCAGGGACTTGACGGTTGCAGAACCTAGGAGGGACGCGATCAGATTCCAGTTAGTAGCTGGAAGCTCAGCCACTTTTGGCGTACTAATCAGTCGAGCATGCGATTGTCTGGTGCCTCAGGGATTGCAGAAATGCAAGTCACGTGATGCAATCACGAAATTCTTCTAAATTTAGGAGGGAGTTTTTGAATAGAATCAACTGTACAAATCAACCTTACACAAGTTTCACAATTTAACACGCCCTGGTAATGCAAAGCAGTTGAAGGGCTTCATTCCCACCTACCTCCTTGTCATTTCCGAGCAATGAAAAACTTATGTTGGCGCCCATTTTGAAGGACTGATTCTTCATAACCAAATCTTTGGGAGGATCATTAGCGACGCCTGAGTCACTGTTCCAAATCTACAACAAGCGAAGGCAAAAGCCATGTTAGGAAGAAAGCCCAATTCCCTGCATCACAGATTTTAACACACAAGGCAGAATTAAATTAGCGCCATTCGCAGCATTTTTAGGGTGACAAAAGAATGCTTAAAAGGCATTTTACCTGGCAACTAGCTCCAGGCGAAAGAATGAGCGAACGGGGAAATTTGAAGGTTACTTCATGGGCATCTGCCTTTTGCTTCAGCACCCAATTGCCTATGTTGGTTTCCTGTTTACACGAAGTGAAGGACAGGCAGTTAGCAACAGTAAGAAGCGGAAGGAGGGAGTAAAAGAACCAAAATGCCAACTTCGACACAGTAGAGATAAATGCTACAGTTAAAGTGCCCAACCCGAGGGCAATTGGCCCGTGATTACCACGATTACATTCAATAAAATTGTTATGAATACAATTGTACAATTCTCAGATTAAAAATGAGAAAATTTAGCGTCAGTTCATTAGTGTAATTGTTGCGAGGAAACGATACGGCGCATAGACACTTCCAACCCAAAGCATTGTGTGATTCGGCGAAAGTGCGTTACCGCATTATTGCCATCAAGAAAACGCCATCTCATGAGAAGTTGCAGTCAGAAGGAAGTGTAAAAAGAACAGTTGAACTTGCCTCATCGGAGGAATTGACAAGTTTCACACATTTGCCCATTTCATTTTGGTCGGGAGCGAATTCGATGTTACCGTTGGAGTTGGTGGCGACGCGGTAGGTGACCCGCGGAATGGAGCTGCCCAGAGAGCTCGTGCTAGTCGAGTGGATGCCTTCGTCCTCCTCCTCACCCTCCTCCTCATCGTAGTCCACGTTCACCGGACGTCTGCGCTTCGCGCCAGTCGCAACCTGCGCCTCACGCGCGCCACTCACCGGAATGTTGAGGCTAAGGTGAGCAATAAAGGTCTGTCGAGTAGTTGACACACAGACAATAACTCCATTGCTTGTTCAAGAGACAAGCGGTTGGAAGCGCATACACCGCCTAAGCATTCATGACTGGTCTGTCATAAATCACTGCCGATGACTCAGTCGTCAGTCTGCATCGACGAATTGCGGTTCGTGTTTAAGTTCCTCGAAAGACGGCAGTCTATTGGCACCACCGACACTACTGGCGTTCAACCACCTTCACACTTGCAGTTGGCTGCTTGCCTCTACCCGCCTATTTAAAGAATTGCAATTTTTAAATGCAAATTATCTCAACTGCCGTCTCTTCCTATTTCAAGGCATGGAAGGATATCCGCCTTGCTAGGACAAATAAGCACCCGCATATCTTAACGCTTGGTTCAAAAATAATGGCTAGAAAAAGGACGTTTGAGGGCAGAGTTTACTCCAACAGAAAATATAACAATTCATTTGCTGGGAGGGAGGAATGCTGTCATTCTTATTGTAGTGAGTCCATTCAAAGGGTGGGGGCGGAAAAATACATTTTCCATTAACTTTATTGTTCTTCTCAATTCAGTGTCGTGGACCTTTCTCAATGAGTTGTTCTGGTCTCCCAAACCATGGTTACCGGGGTTGTGAGAGAACGCTAAGCCCAATTCATGTGTGCTAGCACCATCCAATTGCCTGGTCTATGGCCAGCGCATTATTCTCCGTTCCAACTCCATCTGCATGCATAAGCCTCACTTCAGCCTTAAATGGAATTATTGCCTTCAAAGGAGGCAAGTTCATAGGCCCACACATTAAGGCAACACCTCAGGTCTCATAAAATCCGCAATTTCTCGCCGTTAATCAACGCAAACACCTCAAAGCGAAAAAGAACACTGCGATTTCTGAGCTCTACGGCGCTTTTTTCGTGATGTGTTGAACAAGCCTGAACAAGCGAACTGTTGGATACGCCCCGAATTTACAGTGTCATACACACACACACTCTACACGCCTTTTGCATACCTAATTGGAGGGGTTTAAAAGACCAGGACCTTTTATTTCACTTTTCATTGTCACCGAATCAAAACTACTATCTGTGACGGGATGAAATGACACTTACCTGCTTCTCCTGACTAGTAAAGAAATAAAAAAAAATCGAGCGATTTTCAGTACTACAGTTTTTTGTCCTGTTGTACACTTTGATGAAGAAAATCGTTCCTTCCTAGTCCTTTCGAAGCAAAAAGGAATACGCACCGTGTCTCTTCACCCTCGAGCATCTTGCGATACATGAGAATTTCCTGATCCAAAGCCACCTTAGTGTTCATGAGATCGGCAAATTCGGCAAAATGAATTTCCAACTCCCGCTGGAGGCGCGCCAGTTCCTCGCGTTGGAGAGCGAGGCGCTTCTCGTAGTCATCACGTTCGTGACGACGCATGCGCTCCAGCTCGTCCACACGCCGTTTCAGGAGATCCACCTCAGCCACCTTTTTGGCCAACTCGTGCTCCAAATCGTCACTGCGCTTGCGCACCACCAGAAGCTCATCGCGTAGGCGATCTGTCTCCTTGGAGGCGTCGCTGTTGGCAGCTCGCAGTTGGTTTAACTTATTCTAGTAGCAGAAATTTAATATAAGCCACATCAGAATCCGGGACCTCTTTCCAGCTCGAATTGTATGACTTCATCACCATTTAGTAATTTCTAAATTTAAATGAATTTTATTTAAACTGACACAGGCTGCAACTAACCTCAAAAGTGTGTTCCATCTCAGTCTTATAAGCCATTAAATCCTCTGCAGTTTGATCCCGATAAGCCTGCAGTTGGTCATACAATTTTGACTCATACTCTGCTGCCTTCCTATCCTCAATCTCACTCTCTACCGTGATAGTCCTCTCCACCGCCTTTAATCGCTCCTCCTCTAATAGACGATTTTTGAAGTTCAATTCCTCTCTCAGTCCTGCCACCTTGTTCTCAAGATCATTTCTCATCACCGTTTCCGCGTCGAGGTCACGTCGCAGTGCAGCACATCGCTTCTCTAGCGCATCGTAGTCGGGCTTGAGGGCTTCGTAACGGTCGTGGTCCTGTTTGTAGGCGGAGAGATCACGCTCGAGACCCTCCACACGCCGCTGCAGACCACGCACTTCCGAATCCCGTTTGGCCAGCTTTGATTGAGCAGTCTTGGCGTCGTCTTTGTGCTTTCTCCGCCTCCACCTCCGCCGCCGCCTTCTGCTTGGCTAGGTCGTCCACGAGGCGACGAAGGGAGGCGATCTCTGCCTCGTAGGTATTCCGCGCATCGTCGTGCTTGCTCTTGAAAAAGAACGTGTGAATTCTACACTTTACACTTCATCAACTCGTTCTTTATCTAACTGAACCATATTGTTCACTAAAATCAGCATTTCTATAAGTTCTAGTCTATGTTTGTTAAATAGATTTTTAAGAGCTTCAGTCGACAGAGAGATTATATGCAAATAAGTCGAAATAAGGCAAAAATATTAATTGGAAGTCAATTAAAGTCCCAAAAATCACAAAATTTATGCCAATTTTGGCTTAAAATAGTGTCGCTCTTTTTGAAACAAAACTTTCGCGTCAGGGCAACCATCCCTGAATTTCCCCCCATTCCGTCTAGCGTCATTTTACCAGAAACAGTCAATATACGCACATGTCGAAAAATGAGTAGAACTGAAAGATTCCAATGTTTACGGACACTGAATCATCTAACCACTCAATTTAAAATGATTAGGGTTCTCACCAAGCGTTCCTCTGAGTAGGTTTTAATTTTGCGCTTTAGATGTTCCTTATCCATCTCCAGTTTGCGGACATAGTCGATGTACGAGGCAAGGCGATCATTGAGTTCAGCCAACTCCTCCTTCTCCTCATTACGAGAGATATTCAGGGGGCTCACTGAACGCTGGCGTCGCCGGTCACCTGACGATGCAGTGGGCGGCACAGTGACAGACGTGGTGCGCCTAGTTGTGGTGGTCGTCTCCGACGTCTGCTGTGCTCTCTTGCTACGGGCCGACATTGCTGCTAAAATGGGAACCAAAATTAGCAAGCAAACAAAATTATGCTCAATAGGAGTTAGCATGCGTTTGACATCTGAAAAATTTCGGACTACAATACAGAAATATGATTTAGAATCTAACAAATATCGAGCGCGAACTTCTTACAGTGAGCATGCACACTGAACGTAATTTTTTCAAAATAGCAGGAGTATCTGATTCAAAAAATGGATAAAAATATCATGTACATAAAAATCCAAGTGAGTAGGATTAATAAAGAAAAGCATAACCCCAGTAAAAAGAAGCAGTACTAGCATGCAAAAAACAGGTATCTCACTTGCATCGATGTACTGAGACACCATATTTCGCATGAATTACATTAGAGGTACCAAAAACAAAATCTCACAAGTGAAAAGAAAGAACCAGCAACAAAGCACCCAACAGTAGCAGTAAAAGGTTTTCAAACATGTTCCAAAGATGCCATTCCGTGCTTATTTGACATATAAATGGGCCAGATTGAAGGTGTGGCTCGCGGTTTCTATTCAATAAACATGGGCGTCTAAACGATATAAGTCCTCAAGCACTTTCAGTATGACTGTGCGTGCATCGGTCTAAATTTATCCAAAAATGCCATGCATGTAGCTAAACGTCTGAAAATCTGACTGAAATTTGGAAGTACAATGAGTCAGTATCGAACTAATGCAAGTCATCGCCGCAAGTCAGCCCCTTTCGTAAAGCGGTTGGCTTCAAAGGTCATAAGCAAAGGCTGCTTTGCACATTTAAACAAATGATATGAAAAATTAGTATTATTGGCAAAGTATTAGCTTTAGAAAGATATTTTGGCATATCTGAACCTAAATTGCAATTATTCTTCTACCGAGCTAGTGTATTAAATATGCAATGAAAGTGTGCGCGCCTTGGCTCCATAAATTTGGTCGAAGTCACCCAAAAATTGGCATACACTATCCCTCCTGAATAACTGAGCTTGAAGTTTCTAAGTCATTGTATAACAACTGAATAACAGGTAGAACTATCCACTGCGTGCCGAAGGGTTCAGTTTAAGAGAACCCATCCCGTGGGTTCGACCTAAAGACGATTTAGTGATCCAACACAGGTTGACCGAAGGTTTGATGCCCCCCACCACCCACGACCCGCTCGCGTGCCGTCACCCCCAAGGGGTCTAATGAACGGGACCGGGGCGGTGCCAGAGGGACAAACCAGCCCATAGCCCCCAACCTAACAAGTGGAATGCAAGTCGAACCCCGACGCCCACGCGCACCTCCCCCAACATCAAAAAGGAATAAACGAAATAGACTCCAAGGCAATGCATTTATGTATAAAGTGGATTAGAATTGATGAGTAGGTAGGACAACCAGTTAACAAACAACGAGTGCGGACGGTATACGAGATGCTGCCGGAATTAAACAAAAATGTGTTCCTATACTCGTGTTATTGCCATCAAAATGCCGAAAAATTAAAAAATTGCGTTGCAAGAACGCGATGCATTAGTATAAACAGGCACGCGCTAAATGCAATGCAGATAAGGCAGACTAGTCGAAGTTCCTAGTACGTTACATCAGGGAGCATTTCTACAAAGGGAAAAACAGCGAGCGCATGTAATAAATGCTTTTAAATCGACCTTCAAGAATACAAGGCAAAACAGAGCAATGCTAGATCGAAAAGCATGTGTCATTATACGGGATGTGCAATTACCTCTTCCGACTTTGTGGCGCCAGCACGGAATCGTCTTGAAGCTATCTTTGGGCGTGTACACTCACGAACAATCAAGCACGAGGCTTGCTCCTACAGCGAGCGAATAAAGCCATTTAAACATAATGGTGAAGAGCAGGATAAAGCTGAAGTAGATAGCACACAAAACCAACCTTTTCATCCTCACTGATAAGTGTGATGGTTATGTTTGCCCCGGAGTGAAAGGCCTGATTCTTCATAACGACATTTTCTGGTGGATTGTGAGTGGCACCCGAATCATTTCCCCAGATCTGCCGGAGAAATTACCAAAATTACCTTAAGTTCAAGAAATCACAATGGGACATTCAAAACGGTTGCGCTGACGCACTTCACGTACCAACCATGCCTACTGTCAACTAGACTTCAAAAAGCAAAACAACACTACGACTTAAGCGACAAGCGCCGGTCGGCCTATGCTATCTTGTCTACCATCTGCGCAAAAAAGCCGGCCAATTTACTCACAACCAAGTTGGCAAGCACACCCACATCAATGAAATGCAGGAAACACTGTCGACAAAGCATAAGTGAATGATTGATAGAACGGAATCAGCGCAACTTACAGTGCAGGTGCTGCCAGGTTTCAAGCTAAAAGTGCGACCAAACTTGTAGGTCACCTCTTCACCGTCAGCTTGATGCTTCAAAACCCAGTTGCCAATGCTAATGTCCTACACACAGCAAAGCATGCATTAGGGTTAAGGTACACAACTTGAAAAGCTTCCTTCCGAGTGTGGGAGTAAGCAGTGACAAAAGCATTCCTTCCGGATAAGGTAGTGGTCGGATAGGCACTTGAGTCGGCAATTATCAGGATTCGGGTTGGGACTAACCACTTCCAGAATTTTTATCAAAAAGCCCACAGCCCGGAAGTTAGCAGTTTAAAATAATGCCACATCAAAGGAGTAGAATTAGCTACACGAAACGGCCAAGGAACTCGCTACTGACAGAAACAAAGGACACTAAAGTGGAGTTTGACAGTCCGTACACGCTCAAGTATGACAGTTTATACGAGACTCGAAATTTGTTAAGGGGTGAACAATGACACCCTAAGGGCGTCATGACAAGATACTCACGTGCTTTGCGACGTTAATTAATTTAATCCACCTTCCAGAGCCGTCTTGATCAGCTGTGAATTCCACGTCCCCAACGGCCGAGGTCGACACACGGAAGGCGAACTGGGACCCACACAAGCTTGAGTCGTCCTCTAAGTCGTCGCCAGAATCGAATCGACGCCTCTTAGCACCCAAGTAAGCACCCCCGAACGGACTTGCACGTTTCGGCGAAGTGAGATTTAAGCTAAAAGAGGAAGAAGTGGAATACGTAAGCGAGGTGTCTTGAGAATTATTATTCGCAAACCACAATCAGAAGAAGTACAAACATCCTTTTCTTTGACACAGTTCGTCAAAACAGGAGCCGTCTTTAGTTACGTACATTGACCGTATTGCCTTTGTGACATTTATATCTACCGCTTTCTAACAGGATAACGCTTCGTTTTCGCCCGCGGCAGAAAGACGGGCCCCATGTGCAGCTGAGTAAATGGTGTGCGGTTCGTGTTGTGTGCTCAAGTGGAATGGAGGTAGGGGACACGACCACATGGCTGTGTGCATCAATACTTTCTCATCACTTGTCGTTGCCGTTGCAGGCAGCGCAACCCGTCAGTACTCGTTTATAAAACAGAAGCTGCATGAGATGCCTGCGCATGTCTACGTGGCGGGAGGACAGCGTGAGTCATCCGACAGTCGTATGTACTACCCCCCTCACCCCGGAAACACGGCAACCCGGCTCTCTGGTAAGCCCGCAAGCGCACACCGAGGGCCGTTCCAAAATGCACATGAGGCGGCAGTAAACACTGCACGTATTGACACCAAAACAAACAATTAATATGGTTGGAGCTGCATATAGGTTGAGGAATGGAACAGATACTAAGAGGGTGAACAGCCTTAACGCAACCATTTAAACTAGGGCAGTTCTAAACTATATAAACGTAAATACTCTAAATAGTTCAGCAATAAGCGAAGTTATTTCAGCTGTCTTCTGCTTGTCCATGAGGTAAAACAAAAACTGTACATAAGGCCGTCCACATGTGTAGTGGGTTATAAGCTTGCCTATAAAATAATTGAGAAAACATGAAAAAAACCTACCGTGACTCCTCGCCCTCAAGCATCTTGCGGTACATGAGGATCTCCTGATCCAGAGCAATTTTCGTGTTCATGAGATCAGTAAACTCAGCGAATCTTTGCTCCAGCTCCGCCTTGAGCCGCTTAATTTCATCCCGCTCGGCTGCCAGCTGCGCCTGATAGTCGTCATGTGCCTTGTTGAGCAGACTCTCAAGGTCATGGATACGATTCTGCAGAAGGTCCACTTCACGTGTCTTCTTGGCCAAATCATGACAGAGATCGTCACAACGTCGGCGCATGACCAGCAACTCATCATTCAACCTGCCACTGTCTTTATTAGCTTCTGCATTGGCCTGTTGTAGCTGCTCCAGTTTCGTCTTCACAAGGCGTTAAAGAATCGGTTAATTTAGCACTCAGCACGAATCACAAGCCTAGCAACAATTTCAAAATCGTATCAGAAATATTCACCTGGAATGTAGTTTCCATTTGAATACGATACTGCTGAAGCTCATCATTAGTCTGTTGCCTATAAGCCTGAAGTTCATCAGCCAAGCGTGATTCAAACTCCGCGGCCTTCCTGTCTTCAACCTCCTCCTCAACAGTGAGAGTGCGCATGACGAGCTGTGATCGCTCCTCCTGGAAGAGTCGATCCTTAAAGTCCAACTCTTCCCGCAAACTAGCAACCTTATTTTCAAGATCCGTGCGCAAAACCATTTCAGCTTCAAGACCCTTACGCGCGGCCTCCAACCTCTTTTCCATCTCATCATATTCAGGACGAAGCTGTTGGTATCGGTCATGGTCCTGTTTGTACATGACAGCATCGCGCTCGAGCGTATCAATTTTCAGCTGAAGGTTACGAACTTCCGCATCGCGTTTGCAAAGCTTTGCCTTTGCATCGTTCATGTCATCAATGTGATTTTTAAGTTCTACATCCTTGGCCGCTTTGTCCTTGGCCAAATCATCGACAAGACGGCGCAATGAGGCGATCTCCTTCTCATAGGTTTTTCTGGCCTCATCAGCCTGAGAGAGGCGTTCCTCAGAGATTGTAGATATGCGACGTGTTAAACACTCCTTGTCGCGTTCTAACTTGCGCACATAGTCTATGTACGAGGCGAGACGATCATTCAGGTGAGCCAACTCCTCTTTCTCGTCAACTCGGCTGATGGTAAGAGGACTTGACGACCTGTGATCTGTGCTTTCAGAAGCAGAAGTCCCAGTTGACGAAGGAGTAGCACGAGCAGGATCCGTCTTCTTGGGTGTAGAGACTTTTTCGGGCGCTGACTGCAATTGTTTCGACTTCTTCGAACGTGCCGACATTATCCTATGTGGCTAAGTGTTAAATGAGCGGTACTGATAAAGAACTGCCATAGGCCCATAAAATAGGGGAAACGGATGCTACAACACAGTACAAAAAACTAGTATCTTTCATAGCGCTAGCAACCACTACCATCGTGACAGAGTAAAAAATGGGTGAATTAGAGTAGGAGAAAGGACAAAATATATCAGATTCAAAAAGCATGAGGAGGAAACCCAGACATTACCAGTTGAACGGAAAGCTATAAACTTCGCATGAACCAATGTGGGAACTTGTGCAAGTTCCATAATCTACTCGAACACATTTGCAAAAATTTCGTAATGCCTTCAGATAAAAAAATAGGATGCTCAGCATACAATGAACAGGTAAATCAACAAAGCACAGAAACCACGCTACCTAACGCACAACGGCCCACGATTTAAACTGTCAAAATTGTTTAAGTCAACGCAGCTCAATTCGAAACTGTGTTTAAAACTTTGGTAACTTTAAGTAAATTCAATTGGTATTATGATTCGATCTTCTAAAATTATAAACAAGAGTAGACAAATCTGTCCTGCATCCTTTTGCAACACATTGCTGTGACTGGGTCTAAATTTACAGATCAGCAAAATCAAATACAAGAAGCTTGAATGCACAGAGTTTAAATTATTAAAAATAGAGCTACTCAGAGAGCTAAATGGGTCTAAGTTTTGGGGGCTCTCTATTTTGTGAAGCTTTCTTGATGGGTGGAAGCAATGTTTTGTCTCATGAAGTCTTACGCTTTTGATCTGAAAATGTTAGGCTAATACTTCTGTTAGGGAAATGTTACACATGGACGCTTTAAATAGCAGTTTCTTAGCTGGTGCAGTCGACTTAATCATAAAGTACGATGCTCATGCGGTTTCACCTTAGTGTCACATGTGTTAGCGCTTTACAAGGAATAGGAAATTTCTGCGATCTTTTTAATATGATATTTGGCACTGCGCTGTTTATCTGGACTACAGAGCTCGTTGATATAGTGGACCTCGGTAGCATATCTGACTATCCTTCTTCGTTCAGTGTCAATGTGTGAAGACTCGCATAGCGAATTTTATTCTCAGCTGGCTAAGTGGTTGGAAAATGAAAAGATCCGTCTAGCCAAGTGCCATCATGCACTCAATGGAACCCTTTGTCAGTTCTGGGAGTCAATGAAAATGAATGATCTAACAATCTCGGCGGATTCGGGTTCTGGGCAGTTAGGATCTGCTCGTGTGCCACATATTTCGTCGCAAAGGAATGAAGGCGGACGAAATGAGACTAACTACGCTAACTGCGAGTAGTTTTTTAACCTGTTTTGGCCTGCTCTTTTGATTTACTATTATATGTATCTAAAACCACGTTTGAGGGTTGCAATTTGAATATATATGCGTCAGAGCTATATACTCCTTTTAATTGTCTATTTGTCAGGCTCGTCTTTTTAATTTCATGTAAGAGTTTGGAGAATCTTAAAGTGATCCCTTTCTACTGAAAGATTAAAGTGTATTAATCTGGGTTAAATGATTTGGAGAATTTGTTTCTCTCCTCCTGTACTATTGCAGTTGAAACCATATTTCAATCTTTTAGACGCACGATTCCGATTACCATCTCTAAAATCTCGTTTGGTGGCGGAGATGATCGATACTTTCATCGTCTTCATCCTCAAGTTTTACCTCGTTTTCCTCATGGAAGATACCGACGGCTTTCAGTAAGATCACTTGGCTTTATCTGTTTAGTGAATAGCAAATTCGTCAATTCTCTGCCGCGGGAAATTCTAAATTTCATACCTGGTTATCGTATCGTGATGACGTTTTGCTCGATGGCACAAATCTACCTCGACGTTATGCAAAGCGATGGAGTCTTCGACTTGAAACGCTTCCATGGGGAAGTTATGTTTGCCAGCCGAAACGATCCGTCGGCACTATCAGACGCCATCAGTCTCCTGCTCTGCCTGATATTTGAGGTACCTTGAACAGTACGACGCCTACTTTATCCATTAAGGTCTACTTCGTGAGTAAGTCAGCATTCGACTTCGAGCCCGGAGGCTGTTCCTTGGGAAAGTACTTGCTGGATCTCCGGGTACTGTCCTGTAATCATCGCATTAATCTGCCGGACGCGGTCGACATAACACCCGCTGGTAATCCGGGCATCTGCAGGTATGATTCTCTTATTCACAAGAGAGGGGAGGCCGAGATCGCTCGGCGATAGAGGAGCTACTCCGAAAGCGCAAAATCACACCTTTTCTTTCGCACAGATCTATCATTAGAGCCATTCTGAAAAACTCCGGCATATCGATATGGTCCTCTCTGTTGCAAATAGCCCTGACCGGGGATCCCGTTTTCAGCTACGATCTTCTGGCAGGGACCATCGTCGTCCAGCTCCCCGAAATAGCTCAGCCGGAGTAAGAAAAATACACCCATTCCTTCTATGTGCAATACGTGATTAATCATGCAGAAAAAGAGACGAAGAAAAGTAATTTCTTTTTTGAGCATATTTGTGTGAAAAACAGAAATAAAAGAATATATGCAGAGGCTCCATAGTTGAGAACGAAAAGTGGCGGGGGAGGAATGTTTGCGGTAATAATAGAAATCAGAAGACCGGGATCTTGTTCCTGGGGGTGTTGATTAGATCGTCGTCAAGAGTCATGATTGACTGGAAGTAAGGCAGAGGGAGATTATAGCAGGTTGATTTTTTACTCCAACTGAATTTAGCCGATGCTGACTTACCATGAAGGAGAAGAACATAGATGTGGAGGAGAGGAAATGCCAGACGTCATGAACGTCGTAAAAGCCGAGGAAGATGCATGGTTGGTTCAAAGCACGTGATTGAGCTGGGGTGACCTGCGTGAATGAACTGGTGCGTGAGTTTAACATTAACGTCTTAACTATTCACAATACTCCACTTTGCTGGATGTGATAATGTTAAGCGACTGAATGATTTATGGGTGGTGTGATATTCATGGTCCCCTTCTTACCTCCCAAGTTGTTGAATGTTGAATAAAAAAGTATATACCAGAGCCCCATGTAATACACGCAAGGAGAATGTACAACACAGGAATGCAGTGGAATCGTTCCCGAAAGCGGCACTGAAAAAAATGTGAAGTATCCGGTAAGTATATAATTGAAAAATCAAGTGATGGTAAAATTATGTAAGTGGATTAAAAGCCACGACCCCAAAAAGCACTAAGAATAACAGTTCGTTATCACCGTACTGGTGAAGTGGCATGCTGCTTTGGCTTACCTTCATAATTACGTAGAAAAAGTAGTACATCAATAGGTTGATCATGAAGATAGAGAGGAGAAACGATGAGAAGTCTCTGGGTCGAGTGAACAGACCGAATGCAGCTCTGAAAGATGGGTATTTTGGAGGTAGTGCACAACACTCTTGTTTGAACATGCCAAACAGTTTAATCTCGATTAAAGGGAGGCGGGGCATCGATGTGTATTAAATAAGGCTGTAATCCAAGTTAGCCTCATGTTACCCTTCTACAATGGCTACTTACGAGACCCCCAGTTAGTCACTTAAGGTAGCCGGCCAGGCTCTCCTCCATGCCCTGTAAGTTGTGGAATACAAATGCGATAGCACCTTACATTCCAATGTTAACGCAGTTGGCAACCAGAAGGAGGAGCATACGTTCCATGTACATTGGCATTAGGCAGTGAATTCCATCGGAACGCATCAAATGGTAGAGGCGTCTCGGAAGACATATATCTACATTTTAGACAAATCGAGAGGAAAAAAGTGAATGAGCTTTTGCAAAGCCATAAACTGGAGGGTAGGCAAACGCTGATTTGTAATGCCTTAATGGCTTTGCGAACCCCCCAAGTTTAGCTTATCTACACACATGCAAAAACTAAGTGGAAAGGGGGGGGGAAAGAGGAAGCCTAGAAAAAACTGGCAATGCAAACAAAAATAGATGGAAGGCGAGAGAGAGAGAGAGTGAATAGCAGATTACCAAAGTTCCACTGTCCCATGTAGTAAATCTCGGCGGTCAGCCAAACGCTCATGGTTAGGAAGACGATGGTGAAGAGCACCCAAAAGGTCTCTCCACCGTAGAGCTAGAGGCAAGAAGGCGGATTAGCAGGTGGGCGGTGCCAATGAGTAACTGCATGTTTATTGATAGAAAAAAATTGTTTTTGAAGTGAAAGGTTTACGCCCAAAACCTCAGCAGATACACACAGGGAAAGTAACGTTAAATGTCAGCACACCATGCTTTCTTTTTGTTAGCAGTTTGATAAATTGACACCATCAGTCGTGGAGACGCAATCAATACGGCTGATTTAATTGCCCCAGAGCCTGCGGCATTGCTATTTGTTTTACTATGAGAGTGCTTTTACAGTTCAATGCAACGCTCATCCGCTTCGCAGTTAATATGACCAAATGCGCTTTTTTAGCATGGCCAAGGAAGGAAAGTAGCTTGCAAGTGTGCCTCACTAAAAGACCCCGCCGACTGGCTTGTGCCGTTAAGACCGTCTAAAGGCAGACAAGGGAGGAGAGGCAGCATGGAACACACAGACCCAATAACGGGTCAAATGGGAGGGGGAGAGGAGAGGGAGGGAGGGAGGGATGGTGGAAGATCCCAATTTCACGCACCACACCGGTGACACCAGCCAAAATGACCACAGCCATCACCATGTAGGCTGAGTGGGCCGAGGCGTTGATGTCCGGATGACGTGTTTGATAGATCTTCAGCATCAAGATCAGGGCCAATATGTACATGTATGCGGTATCTAAAATTTGAAACAATGAGGGAGAAAGGTATGATCTTCTTGAAGTCCAGGTTTGGGATCTAGTAAGCCTGACAATTCATATTAAATTCTGCCTTCTCAAATATAGGTTATTACACTTACTAAAAGCCTTATTCGTTAGTTACCATCTAGAAAAGAATGCGAAAACATGGGCTATTCAAGGTTTGGTCGGTGAAAACAGGCAAAAACGCGATATAGTGACTCCTTCCTATAAAGTGCCTCCAACCTTAGCCACACATGAGAGGCGTAATTCGCGGTGAAGGCATAATAATGCAGCATTTGAAACAACTACAACCATAAATGTCAGCAAAACTGGCAATGGTTAGTACCCCTCAAGCAGTGAGTGCTTTGAAGCAAATCGACAGGATAAGGTGAATCGGGTTTGACATGTGAAGTTGTCCCTGAAACACGTCGCATTCATGGCAATCGTGGTGAGCCCTACCCATGCACCGCGTTTTTAACACGTGACAGTAAACTAGTTTACTTTCTGTGATGCTCACGAGCACCGGATTTGGTTCCACGATTTGGTAGACATGCATTGGCAATACCTAGTTAGAAAGGGCGATGGCAAAAGGGAGCAATTTGGGTGTGTACGTCTCTCAACCGATTAAGAAACTTTTTCTCTAGGCAAACTTGCAACGCATTGATTTAACTCTCCATTTTATTAACAGACCACTCATCCAGAACACCTCCTCCATTGTACTTCCACCAGACAGGCAGCTCCAAGCATTACATCTTTTCTGTCTTCAGGGAAGTGGGTAGTGGGAAGTAGACCCAATCAGGATGAAGGACAACTGTTGGGTGATAAAACTTGGCAGGACAGAAAAAGTGCAAATGACACAAGTTGGCGAATCAGTAACAACTCCTAAAATAGGCGGGTAGCTACCCCATTTCCAGTCTCGTGCTCTGCAAAAATGCCTTTTGGCAACTGAGACGATACTAAACATGGTCGCAAACCAATGCAAAAGTTTGTCACAGAGATGTTAGTACTTGCATGAAGGTGCCAATTAAGTGAACACACGGCACTACCTCCTCCATCTCTCCACTGGTTGGATAGAATTCAGATAGATAAATATATCACTGGGGCAGCACTAAAGTAAAGACAGACGAAGAATAGACTCAAAATTCCTCGCCTACAAAACTGTACTAAATCTGCTTTCCTACTCATGCGACAGTCAGCGCACTTCTCCTCCATTCTCCGACTCCAGTTTCAACAAGGAATGAAACTCCAGATCAGTGGAATTGCTCGTAGATATTTCCCTACAGCAAGGAATACGCTGTGATGACTGACGCAGGAGAATGACCCAGAACAACGCTGGAGATGACGCTCAAAAGTGTTGAGGAGCGGGTTAAACTCGCGGCTTTGATAAGGGGACGGCCTAGATACCATGTCATTTTGCCTTCGCTGGGTGTACTGTTCCACCCAAGCCATGCCGGTGGCTCCAAGGCCCACTTTTTTCAAATACACATATTCCACCCGAGTATTGTTTTCTCGCATCTAAAGGGAAGTCTATAAGCGCTAAATAAGCAAAACAAGGAATTGCATAAACATCCCACAGATTTACCATGACATCAGCAGGATGCTTCGCATTACGACTTGACATCCGCTATTATCGAATGCAGAAGGCAATAAGTGCAATTCACGTTCCACGACGAATATGAAGGTGAACACAAAACTACATTTTCAATGGATTAATTTTGCAAAAAAAACATTTTGCGTCACAAAAATCGACAACGACAGGTCAGTATTGTTGATGCTTCAATTGACACAGATTTGTCACCCAGGTCGAATAACCGAGGCGTGGCGCCTTTATAGCAGTATCGAGATCACACAAGTGGCTTCGGAAATGGGCCAATATGCTTGTCAAACATTAACAATCGGACATCATGCCTACGTAAATACACTCCGGCCGACTTTGCAAAACGCCATTCATTAGGAACCGGTGAAAATGAGTTGAAGTAAACAGTGCTTTGCTCCTAAAGCCGGTTCGAAAAGAGCCAAGATGCATGAGGATAGCATTCAGACTACAAGTGCTTCCTTCTTTCCATTTTAGACGTAACAGAAAAGTTGCAAAGAAAATTGCCCTAGGCCAACAAATCCTTAATGTCACAAATCATGATCGACAACGTTTAAGTTCAAGCAAGATCTCCTGCTCCATTATTGGTCAAGCATCAATAATAGCGTTCCCACTGCTTGACCCCAAACCATCACAAGATAATTTTTTTTGTGGGAGATGGACTCTAGAGGAAAGAAGCATGCTCAGCTTGTGGAAAGGCTCCATGAGTGTTTCCACACGCATTTATGGGAAAAAAGGATGGAGAAAAAACTCTGATAAAATCGATCCTGATAGTAGCACAATTAAATGACCACCCAGTGTTGATGAAGTGTCGACTGGCCTAGCGACTATGGCTACTTTCTAGAAAACTTGTGATGATTGCGCTTTGAAGAGCATCCAACACTTTCAACTCGGTGCAGCACAGAGAGGTCATGACAGCATAATAAAATAATAGAGCCACAACTCAATATAGTGGTGAATACATATTAACGTAGATCGCTTACCAAATTGGAAGTTGGAGAAACTTGGACATATGTGATAACAGGCACTGAGTAGCCCCTCCATGGTCAACGCCAATCCCATGGCGTAGAAGAGACCATAGTGCTGCGGTATTCCGTAGGCCTAAATAAAAACCAACTTATAAACACTCCAATTTCAATAGGGACAAGAGGGAGGAGGATTGTGTGAAGAGTATGTGTGATCACGATGATGACGACAAGCAAAAATACCATTTCTCTCTCCCCCCCAGAATCATCCTCATCATTGCTTTGGTGAACTTTCAGTGGCGCAATACTGTCCTCATTGGATGGATGATTGTCAAACGTTTCTGATGTGACGCCGTGACGACAGGTTTGACACAGACGGGTGCAGATATGACGGCTGCCGGAGCCAGTGTCGGTGATCATGGGTTCGGTGGAGGAAGCGACGGAGGGAGCTGGGGAGGAGGCGTACTCCTGCACCTCGTCCGGACTCCCAGCCATATCGTTTGCGGTGGCGGTGTTGCTGACGCCACTGCCACATCTTGAGTTGGAGCACAGCCATCGGCAAAACCGCTAGAAGCACCGATTTTGCATATCAAATTGGCTACACTATGAAGGCGCGTCAAGCCGACTGGAAGCAGCATATCAAACATGCAGGCGACAAAAGCAGTGGCAGTGGGAATGCAACACCAAAATTCCAAAAAACTTGCTACGACAATTTAAAATCAGACAGGAGATTCTCAGAGGTAGTAATAAAAACAATCCTCAAGAGAGAAAATGAGTTTCACTGAAATAGCCATGGACATCACGAGATCGCAAACAAGCGGAAGCGATACAAAGAACAAGTAGCACAAGGATCCCATTCGCCGTACCCAAACCAAATCAACTACAAGGATTCTATGAGAATAAAAGCAATGTAATCATCCTAAGACGGAATTGGTGAAAAGTACGCGAATGGGACACAACAATAAGCCACGACAAAGAAAGCAGTCAGCAGAAAGCCGAAAGCCATACATTCATGCGTCTTTTACCATGACTACGTAGAGATCCTGAATGGGATGAGAAGATTAAATAGTCAGGAAGGAAGTAGGAGAAGAAATAGAGAGGGGCGCAATGGGAAAACTCACTCGAGAACAATGAACTGCGAATTTCTTGGTACGACGGTGCATGAGATCTCTACAAGGGAAGGGGAAAGGGGTGGGGTCCAAAGGTGCCTTTATTTCGACTATCATCAAAGAAGACGGCTGTGCTTATTTTACCTCCGATACACTTCATGAGAAACTAAATCACTGCTTTGCATAGAAGTGAAGTATTTAAAGAATCCCAAAACCCATCTGTGTCATGGAAAGAGTCACAAAAAACGATAGCGGGCAAAGCCATCCATTTGACAAAGCCTACCATCACTACAACTACAACCAGCAGTTCGCTTGAAAATGAAACAGGTGATGGAAATTCACAATAAACAGTCGTAAAACGACCTCAAGGAGGGCGATGAATTGCAGAAGCAGAAACAAACTCGACATACCGGCGAGCAGTGAGCCCAAGAAAGAGCAGACCGAGCATCACGTAGCCAATGTTGGAGATGATGTTGTTGAAAGCCGTGAACACGCCAAGAGGATGAGCACATTCAAAATTGTAGTAGCATATATCCTCATTGCCAGTGTCATGCAAAGCCTGCAACGCACATCAATAAAAATAAAATAAAATGTACTAAAAAGCTCTGATTCGATGAGAAAATAGAAATACTAGTCACACAGACGAATTAACGTGATGCAGGAATCACAAGGGACACAATGATAGAAATTTGTACTGCACAACTTTTCGACCATTGCTTCATATGAGCGCGTTGTGAGTTGAGAGAAATATTTGAAGTAGTTACTCCTATGACAACTACTGGTGTAAAAAACCAGGATTAGTATGATACAATTGCTTGCACAAAACAGTGAAGAAAGATTAAGCGGCTTCGCAATGGGAGATGGATGTAGTGTGGGCATGTGCAATGTAGAAAATGAGTCTTCGTAATGTTTTGATCCCAAAGGAGACAAGTATTTAAAAAACCAAAGTCAAACGGATCCAGCTAACGATGGTTCAGAGAAGGGCGCTAAGCAGAAATAAACGGTGCTAAAGTGCACAGCAATAAAGCAATAAAGATGGGCAATCGAATGAACAGTGGAGGTCATGCTTACTCTTTGGTATGTCATAACCAGCTGGACAACAGGGAGACCGTAGAAGATTGAAATAATGATGAGGTACCTAAGGCGAAAAACGTTGTCAGCCTCGATAAAAATGCTGTGTCGACATGCGAATTAACGAGAGAAACGCAAAATACGGCAGGACTTGTGAATTTACGAATGTGGCATAAATAAATTTAACAACCAAAAAAAACCTTCTGTCCAGAAGGGAGATAGTGTTTCCTTTGCGGTAAAACAACAACAACAACAACAACAATTCGGCCTAAAAATAACTCACAACTGCATAGACTTCCAATTAATTTTCAGCAAAACATTTTCAAGGCACAAAAAGAGCCGAATGAGCTGCATTTACTTAAAAAAACAAAGCGCAAAATTGCATTTCCTTACTTTTCGTCAACCGAAAGTGAGGCAGAACTCACCAAAAGTAAAGAAGATACTTCCTATCCAAAGTTGAATAGCGTTTACGCGCGAGATCCGACACAAAGGGAGTTCGCTAAAAGTGTGACAAGGTAAATTACTAGAAACAGCTTATGCTGACGGACTAATAGAATCAACAATTTTGAATAAAAGCAACGTAGTACGGTATTTCCTATGGATGACCTGAAGCTTACACTACGCAAGTAGGCATGCCTATTCTTCCGCATATCAGTAAGAGGATCGGCATCAATCTGAAGCTGAGGCGAGGCCAACAGACCCTCCTCAACCTGTCTCACCATTGGTCGCCCCCCACTGACACTGAGGGCCCCGCGATTGTTTCCGGAAACGTTGCCACCATCCAAAGCATTACCAACACCTGCTTCTAGACCAAGACTAATCCTTGAACAAGTTGAGCACCGCTCCACTCGACCTGGTGCCCCCCTCAGTGCAATGTCTCGAGTGCTTCCGTAGCTCATGCTGCGTCGGTGGTGCTGTTTTGTTCGCTGTAGCGGGGGTAGAGCGATGTACGGTGGCCTTCGTGGTTTTTTGGACTTGCGTCGCGCTGCAGACTGAAGATGAATAGAGTCAGTGTCGCCATCATTGGGGTCCGAGGATGACGAAGAACTAAAGAGACTATGGGATGGCAGTGGTGGAGGAGGGAGTCTCTGAAAAGACGCGGAGGCAGTTGATGTTAAAGTGGAGATGGGGGCCTGAGATACGGAGGCGAGTGAAGTGCCGGTACCGGCCACACGACGTGCACGAGTTGTGGCATCTTCAACGGGCAAGTGAGTATAGGCCACTGACATAAACTGGCTGTCGTAGTTTGCCTGAGGCGGAGGAGAAGCGTTAGCCAGACTTCGGTGGTCGAAGTGAATGCTCAGACCCGCAAATGAGTCTAAAAGAATGACAATTTTTTGCAATATTATAATGAATAGTAGCAAAACTACAATTACATACATAATTCCAGACATCGAGGTGACAGATTATTGCACTGTTGAACTTACTGAAATAGTACTGAACATGTTTGTCACTAGAAGCAAAAAGAGAAACATTGGTCAGTATAGGCAAAAGCGAGAGCGCCATGGAGCACATGTACACTTACTAGGAGCGGTAAACAAGTATGATAATCGCAGCAGCAATATAAAACATGACGTAAATCCCTATTGCTCCGTAGATCGGTAAGTAGTAATGATAGCCTAAAAAGATTATAAAGTGTTTCAAAATACGGGCTTAGGAGCACGAAGCTTACAAATGCGACGCCTACTGAATAGCTGTTAATTAATGCAAAGTAGGCTTGCCTGCTAGGGTAGGAGTGACTGTTATTGTAACATTTTTTACTCGAGGAACAGAGTTGTTTCCAGGCTTGATAACTAAAGTTAAAAAAGACGCACATGTGCCACTTATTTGTTAGTCAACTTACAATAAGCTATACGATGAATGCTTGCATAAGTCCCTCATGAAAACAGGTAAAAAGAGGTAATTTACTTACCTAAACCTGCACTACCACAATCGGCATCTTCAGGTTTCAAAACCAGCACAACCAAAAAATCAGTTACGCTGCGTTCCACTTTCTGTACGCATACATCAAAACAGTTTAAACGAGAACTTACACTGACAGTTATGGCTCCAAGAGTTGTGACTGTTTGATAAACACCAGAATATTTAACAGTGTCTAAGATATCAGCCACTGGACACTATCATACGCGATAAAATGTAATAAAGGACCATACTTTAGCAGCCTGAACAGATACAGTCATGCAGAGTTTATCTGTCGAATGAATATGGACAACCACTGAGGCAATGTCCTCGGGCAAAGAAAAAAGAAAATACTGTGGTTCTGATGGAGTAACGAGTAACTGCTTTGTTTGACCCAGTCTAAGAAAACTCCAGCTTTATTGTTAATACTTACTGAAGAACAAAATCGTGAAGCACATAGAGATAAAGATGGTAGAAGGGTGCAAGGGTTTCATTGGGCATAGAGCTCGAAAGCTCAACTATTATTTGCTCGGTGTTGTTATTAGGCGTATCCAATGCGATTGACGATGGACAAAGCGTCCGGCTGACTGCATAATATGAAAACCTGCCGATATCTCGTAAGTAAGATGATAAACCTGTTATTGATCATCAAGGGAAGCGAAAAAGACAAGACATTGGTCTGCTGCTTAAAAATTGCGAGCAATGGATAGGCTTCACTCACATTTACGGCGCTTATATTAACCCGAACTGCCACAGACTAAACCTGCTCATTTTGGAAAAACTGAACGTACGGATTTATCCCCAGTCAAATTGAAAGTGTAATTTTTGGGGTGGTGGAGATACACTTTTCCAGTGTAGTTTTTGGAAAAGTCTGCACAATTTGCAGAACATATCCATATTAAAATAAAAAGTGCCGCAAGCACACACAATAAATGCGAGCGTCCCATCAACCCTAACCAGTTATAATTAAACACTTTGCCTAGCTAAACAATTAATGTAGGTGAGAGATGATCAAATAAGAAAAGCTCTGAAAAATGTATTCAGTACCCATGTTTAAGGTTACACCTAATACCATTTGATAAAAAATTGCACCACGCGACTGAAACACCCTTAGGACGCTTGTAATTGCTTTTCGGAGTGGATTGGAGTGGTCACAACTCAGAGATTTCATTCTTTCGCTAGCCGTGACTTAAATGATGGATACACTAGTCGAGTCGTTTCTGAGCCTTAAGATTTTGACAAGGAAGTTACGTGAGTTCCTTGCCTATGTGCCTGTACCGGGCTATCTGGACTCCATTACAACTCTTCGTTGGGTCGAACAAGCGTATTTTGTCTGAGTGCCATTGTATCTATTTTTAATAAGTACTGTGCTATCTAAACGGGTACTGAAAATTTTCCTACTAGTGAATTTTAATTTTGCTTCTTTTAAATGGATTGTATTGGATATATGGAAGTATCATAAGGTTTATTGAAAGCCGCGGTTCCTATGCCACCGTGCTTACAATAGTTGGTTTACCTATGAATCATATATGGAGGCAGTATCTCTTAACTACTTTAAGTTACGCGAACACTTGAGTTTTAGCGGCATGATCCCCTGGATATACTATTAGCCTTCCAGCTTTTCCACGTATCAATGATCTAGCTATTGTCATACCACTCCGGCTTGGTACGACGCCATTTATGTTTCGCCAAAGTTTTCTCTGTAGTAGAAATATAGCATGCTATCATAGAGGGAATTTTATAATCAGCTTACAGGAGGGGTGAGAACCTGTAAGCATTTTTGTAAAGTCATCTCAAGGGGCAAGATAACAGCTTGCGAGACCCACATAATTAGGTACACATCCAAACAACACACCGAGTCGTTACACGACTTTTTCGCTTTCAATATCAACTCCAGAGCCACTCTCAATCTTTCTTTTTTGTCTGCCAACACAGTGTAGCCGTTTCCGAATCCGGTCCAAGAATGAAAGGCATAAGACTTCTTATGATAGTAAGAAGACAGTTGTGTGTGGCTTTAAGAATTCCTTAGTACACCAGAGAAAGTAAACGAGCCAATTTTATATTCCTCAACCTACTTGGACATTTATCATCCCATTCGCTAAGCGCAAAAAACTGGTACAATTGTTGAGCTACTTATTACAAGGCGGGACTAATGGCAGTTCTACTAGTCTACCGTTCTCAACTCACTGGTTTATAGGCAGTGTCGAGAATTGGAGAGCTGCTGTTTGCACCTCTAATTAACGTTTTTATTTAAGCATTAAAGAAGGGCGCCTAAATACGCTTCTCTCGAAAGTTGAGGTTTGCCTCCCTCTAGACCCTCCTTAAGATCACGAGATTTGGGTAATCGTGGAAGACGAGCATCACTGCAGATCAGCCACCCGCATTAGGTGGCCAAGGCGTAGACGAAAGCTATGGAAACAAAAACCGTTGTTGTTTATGGTTAAAATTCACCTCCCGCTGTTGCTAATGCAGTGATGCTTGTCTCGCTCGAGGTCCTAGTTAGTCCAGGTGATGTGAAACACTCAAAATAGCATTAGGCATGACCATACCAAAATGTCAGAATCGCAACATTTGTTTGTGAAAATGAGGAATAAGAAGCATTTGGGGCTCTTAACAACTTTAATGATGCAAAACCAGCCTCCAATGCCAAGCTTCAAAACAGTCCGACCACGCGCAGGTAAACTCGTTATAAAAACGGACACGAAGAGCTGTAGCGATTGGTTTCAGTTACGGTCACTTGAGTGGCCATATTGTCTTAGCTGGGTGTGCTGGTCACCGAGCCATGCCAGCAGTCCCAATCCTGTCTAATTTTTTTTATTTTATATTCTGCTCTAGTTCTATGCCTTCTTTGGACCTCAAAGAAGTTTCGGGACGACAAACTGATTGCGGTGGAAGCTGAACCCGACTTTGCAGAATTTCTTTCCCGATCTCTACCGCTTGCAACAAACTAGTTGTAAGAAAGAAGGGCATATACTGCAGATGGGAGAATCCCTGGTATCCCATAAATAGAAGGCCTGAGAACTACACGTGCCTTCGTCATCCACCTCACACCCGTGTTCTGCTAAAAAGCTATTACCAACCGCAGCGACACTAGCCGTGAACCTCGTATCCGCTTAAGGCGACCGATGTTTTAACGTCTCCCTACGGGCACGCCGACGGTCGGCAGAACCTCATGCTCTGGATTCAGTTTGCAAATTGGATGCAGTTCTAGATCCTGTCGAACGGCCAAGGGGGACCAGTGACGTGGTCAAGCGCTTCAGTTGAGCTCGAATTTCGATGAATGTCGTGGTCAATCCGTAGGCGTTTGCTCAAGCCCTGCCTACGTTGCGATTCCTGACACGGGAGGTCCTCCAGGGGCAGCCGCAGGCGTCTTACGCATCCGGCCGGCCACGTCCACCCGTTCACCACGCCCGCAAGCACAACCGTGACCACCAGAGCCGCCACCCCTTCTCGAAACAGAGCAGCCGACTTTCTGCCAGCTGCATGCAAGAAATTATGATTGTTACAGGAACAGCCCTCCTTTCAAATACAATTATAATATATCAGCTTGACATCACAAGCTTTGCCAACATTTCGGCAAAATAACCAATTTTTTAACAAAAAAAACAAAATTTTTAAATACTTTTGTTGTTTTACATATAATTTTGCTTTTATTTTATAAAATTTAAAAAGTATAAAAGAAAAATAACTACCGCATCTAAAAGTTTAAGTAGTATGTCTGGACGTCTGCCATTTTTTCGCTAGCAACGTAAAATCCGTCTTTGCACATTTTCTAGGACGTGTTCTACAAGCGATGAGCAATAATTTGTTGAGTATGGCGTTATCCGCTGAAAACTAAGCAGCTTATTGATGGGCGTCAACTTTACCTAGACATTGTGGTCTAGAAAAAATCCGCTGCAAGAATACCTGCATCCCCATCGAGTTGATTAAATTCACGACGGGGAAATACGGGTGAGATAAAGCTTTGAGCCGCATTGATCTCTATTATCCTGCGGATGTTCAACTGCCCTGTGTTTCGTAGAAAAAACAAAAGTCGAGTTCAGAACTAGCGTGCAGATTTAGCGCCTTGACTTCTACGCACGGAAACCAGTCAGTGTATGTTGACAATTCCAGTGATTGGACACGTCCAAACCGATTATACACGCGTCTTGTATGTCATAGGTCCTGCTTCAACCACCTTCGATAGCATTAGTTTCCCACGATGTGAACACTTACGATTGCAAGAATAGAAGAGACTCATTTAGACTCAAACAGGATAGAACTTTTGAGCCTACCGCAAAAAGCCTCGGTGCGGTAGCGTTGGACTCTGCCGACTATTGCGGTTGATGTGGCTCGAAGCCTTATCCCACTTGTAACTCGCCAATGTAAATTTTATCAACTTGATGGGGATGCTGGATTTCGTGTAGCGGCCTTTCCCAACCGCAATGTCTAGTCGAAGTCAATATCCAAAGTTGACTTTATCCATCCCTTGGCTTCGAGTAGAGCTAAATTTCAAAAAGCCCCTTTTTGGTTGTGATGGATAAACACGCTTATGATTGCCTGTTCATCCTGATTAATGGCACGTTTTCTAAAGACCAGCAAACCGAGTTATGCACCGCTCTCCACTCAGAAATCCGAGCTAAGACGCCAAAGGGAAGTCGGTAAACTTATATTCATTATAGTACGTTTTTACTCACAGCAGCAACAAATAATTTTTATCATTTGTGAGAAACTGGTAAACAGGTAATGTGGTTACGGAAGCAGGCCGGTGGGGTTCAATAACAGGCTTATCTTGCTGTTGATTCGACCTCTTTATGCACGTAACTGGTGTGAAGGGAAATGTCTTAACCGCAGTGTCATGGCTTTGCTACTTAAGCCGTTGGTTTAACTCTCAGTTTTGAGGCCAAAAAGGGGCATTCTTGTTGTACCTCCACTGGAGAGCCTAGCCTCTGAAGCCTTCTGCACGACGAAAATACACATTCCATCCACACTCAGTAGGGAAAGCCTCGCATAGCTAAGCTACACACTTTGCCTCTTTTAAATAGCATTTAATTTTGGGCTTTGAAAATATTACGATGTCTCAAAGCATCCTTCACAGGAAGACCCAGTAAATCGAGATTTATTTACTTAGTCAAAAAAGGATAGAGAGCAATCCGACCTCAATCTGGCTTCAATAACCACAACTGGAACATCAAGGAACCATCTTCATGTTGATATAGTTCTAAGCCGAGGTCGCGGTAGCTGAAAACATTGCTTTACTAGGACACTATTTTTTGGGTCTTGTTAAAATGCAAAATTATCATCGGATTGCTACTTAGAGGTATTTAGACTGCGTGTTATGGCAACCACTTTGCTGGGCAAGCTGGTGTCAAGACTTCTGGACAGTCTTCCAAAATGTTAAACCACCACCTAGAATCAAAAAAAAGTCAAAGAAGGAATGAAGCTTTGTAAAATGCTATGAATGTACAGTAGCAGCTCAAAGCATTTCGAGGTATTTTATTCCTAGGTCATATTGGAAACGAGTGACGAATAGCCTTATTAAATTTGCCAATCCAGATTCTGTTTTGAGTTTGGGCGCTCAACTATGAAGTGGGTTAGGGTGAAAAAATACGATGTTGTCAAAAATTCCAACTTTGAACAAAAATGGTAGGTATCGTTGGCTGGGTTGCGTTGGCCTTAATATCACGCATGTGTGACAGGTGGTCCCTACCATTATATAGCCATTAATTGCATCGAGCAGAGGCACAAAGGTAGCGCGATTTTGGGACTACAAAGTAGGTGTTAAGAGACCTTGGTTTGAGAGGCACAGCTTAGGTGGAGCAGAGTAATGTCTGCAATATAAGGGTTCAAATTCTTGATAAGGTGCTAATGCCCCGAGCATATTTGGTGTAAATAATTGTGGCTATGGTCTTCCCTCAAGTATATTCAAATTTCCAGTGGATAACAGCGAAATTATGATTCCATTTCAGGCATGGCAGAACAGAGTATTCCGTGCATCGTTATGCTCCTTTACGCACGTCAAACTGTTATAAGGGCACTTACGATCCGGCTTAAACGATGTGAAAGAAGGGTCAACAATAATGTAACACATCATTTGATCTCAGTAGCCTTTGTTTGAAAGCCATATTAGTGTCCGGCACTTTAAATCACCAGAGTTCGTTGAGATGAAGCTGAAAAACACGATTTTCTCACATAAATAGCTCTTCTCACAGCTTTATTCTCTGGAGCCCTACATCTGTACTCAGACTGTAATGGAGCAAATCGGTGCAGAGGAGTATATTTTACTGACTTACAAGAGTAGTAGGAGGCCACTGAAGTTGCTTGACGACCGTTCAACTGTGAGAAAGCAAAACTTACCATTATTATGTTGATCGTGTCGTTATCTATATAGTTCAAGGAAGTGACGGGAACTTTGCAATTTCTAATGTCGACTTTAAGCATCGTGCTAATAAACCAGGCCAGTCGCGCTAGACGATTTTCCTTTTTTTCGTCAACAGACTCGACTGCAGTTGCATAAGACGTTTAAAAAGATCTGCAGTTTTCTTCTGAAGCGATCTATGGTGTCCCGAGACCACTTTGAAGACAAAAGTAGGAATAATGCTTTGGCAGATTATATGTATTTAGCAAATAGAAGGGAATTTGGGCTGCCACTATGGTCCAGAGGCCAGCCAAATGACAGTAACCAAAACCGGCAGTCAAACATGCAAAGTATTACAATAGCAACTCAAAGAGTTATAGTCTAATCAAACAGCCAATAATTGTATAATCGCATGCACCTACTCATTTTTAGTGTTTTTAAATTCACATATTAAGGTTGCTTTGCCAAGGAAGGTTATCAAATATCTCATTTAAGTATTTTAATTCGTTGGATGGCTCCTCATGTTACTCGTTCCTATGGTTTCAACCTCAACGGTCAGACGAGTGTGCCCAAAGGTTGGCAGTTGTCCAAAGGAGCAGTTGACACAAAAGTGCAAGCCCATTTTCCACCAGAGCGTTCTTTACTTGCAATATCATCACTGACAGTGGGTGAAGAGCAAGTTTTGTCCATGCAATGGTGTTGTTTTGATATCCTAAAATGCCACTGCAACTAAACGGTCATTTTGGGTGCGAAGTCGATAAACTTATCTGTCCAGAAAAGGAGTTTAATTTTTTTATGTTCGCGTTAACAGCATGGCGTGGGGGTAAAACACTAGCAATCAAGATTAATTTAGGCAACTGTAGTGATAAACTTATGGGATTATTCAGGGGAGCATATTTTAAAGGAACTCCATTCTATATAGGAGATATAAAGTATTAAAACATTCCTGGGCCTGCCATGTCGATGATCGCGCATATAGTACAGAGGCAAAACAGTAGTTGAAATAGTGAAATCAGAGATTGAGGGCATAATACAGTGAGAAAATGAAAAGTCTAAGAAGACAGAAGAGAGGGTCTAACATCGGTAGTAGCGAGACACTCCTTTCTCACGGCCTCTCACGGTTTTGTTACACCATATGAGTTAATGTCCTGTGGGGGAATGTTTCCTTTCCGAGCACTATGTTTCTGCCTAAACGAAGAAATTATTTGCAGTTGGAGGCAAAAACGCTTAATTTGATATCAAAGTCCTTGCACTACGCTAAACTAGCCGCTATTTGATAAGTATAAGTCGAGTGGTGACTTATTACACTGGAGAATCTAGACCAAGAAACAGGATTACAAAGTATTGGAGTTTGGGTGATTATATCAATTACCAAAGAAGAATTCTTGAAGTCGCAGTCGGCTTCAAGGGGACAGAGAAGATCGGATCCAAGGTATCGAACTCCACTGGTATTTACACCTCCTGAGACATCAAACATTCTCCGTATTGAGGATCGCCGCTCAACCAACTGCAAAAACAAGAGACAGATTTAGTGAAGTGGATAAAGTTAGCCCCTCGAATATCTCCTCACAGCTGCGCAGAAATAATTTAAATGCTAATAGTTTACGGAGACGGAAAGAGGAACGTCAACCACCATGATGTATTAGGAAGTGTCTGTTTGCATCAACTTGTAAACTTGTCAATATTTTGACATCAGCACAAATAAATCAAGCTACACTCACTGTAGCACATATATAGAGGCAATAATTAATGTGGAACAATTACAAGTAGACATTTTATCTACGTTCTCTTCAAATTGCAGAAAACTAAAACAGTCCAGGTTGAAGTTCTCACCAAGTCAAAAAGAAAAAAAGTGGAAAGCAAGCGAAAAAACCTTGCGGAGAAGGGTTTCTGTCAAATTATCTGCCGACCAATAAAGTCTATATAAGATCCATTATGGGTCGCTGCAATAGCTACTAAAAACTCACAAAGAAGCATGAAACTGTTTTATGAGCACAAAGCGGTATACGGAAATCTCCAAAAAATCGACTACTATTTTCGTCCTACATTGATGCAATCTCAACGTATCTGCCTTATGCACCGAGATTAACCAGCTTCTAAGGCCATGGCAGCGATGTCTTTCCCAATGGCTTCGTGTAGAACCCCTAGAAGGATACCTTTCGGTCCTGGCCCTAGTAAAAGCAGTAATTAGAGATCAACGTGCCAAGAACGTTTAGTTCCGTTAAAGGTGAGTTAGGATGCAGCCGAGCAAATTCGTTCGATTCTCTAGCATTAGCATCAGACAAGAAACTTCAGACTATCAATTTACTCATCACCTGTTCACCATACGAGGGGAATTGTCCACCGGTCAGATGACTAGTCGGCCGCTGGCAGACCGATCCCCTTGTAGCGAGAATGGACTTCTGCACTTCAGCGCTAGAAAAAAACTTACCAATAACTGCATCCGAAAGGATCCCTCACACTTCAAAGGTCCCAACTATCTACCAAAGTCTACTTTGTGTGTGTGTGTCGATAGTAACGATGACCGAGGAAAAAGTAGACAGTAAGGTAATTGACTTGCTGAGGGCCAAATAAAGACGCAAAATCTCCCTACTGCACAGGATTGGTCATGCCCAGAGTGTGCAAAAAAACTCGTCTTTTTCAACTCTTTCCTGCTCTGAAACATCCAAGACTAGTAGATGGATGAGTGAGAAGAAAGCACTGCTGCATGTTGTGTAACTGTTCACTGGGAGGAGTTTACCTTTAACATGAGACGGGGAGGAAGGGAGGAAAAAGGAGGAGGAGGAGGAGGGAAAAACGGCAATCAATTCTGCCTCATCTTCATCATTCGCATGCCGCTGGTAGTCTCACCAAACAATGCTTGCTTCATTTTCACTCACCAACGTATCAACATCAGACCCTCACACCGTTCACCAGCGGAGAAGGAAATTATCACCACACAAACACAGAGGTAGTAAGTACCAGATTCTGCTTTTTAAATTTATCAGAGTAAGAAATCTACTTTGTCCTACCGCTCTGATTAATACAAATGCGTATAAAATGGAGGGACAAAAAAATAGAAAATGCGAAAAGAATCGCAACTGTACAACGCCTACTAATGCCAGTCCCTGCCTCTGTCTGGACTGCTAAGGACATCATCTGCTCATCCGCGTGTCAACGTTAAAAAGAGTCCTGTACAGCTATACAAAAGTAATTGGATAAGAAACCATTCTCTGCCATCCATTCTCACTTTTAAAGCAAAAAATTACTAGCCACCAGTCATCGTCCATGTCAGCGGCACAGAAGTCTGGTACTAAGTTCTCACCCTCCCACCACCCTTGCAATGCAGCGATCTCCATACTCATGTGCCTTATCTGGCAAGCCTGTAGCAACGCGAACCAACCGACCTTCAGTTTGGCGGACGGGTTGAGGACAGGCGCTGCAACGGTGCTGTCTTTGATGGTGGAGCGCTGTTTGCGGTGGCACAGGGAGGAATCGAGGAGGTTGGCAAACTCTTCCGACAGGTGACGACGCAGCAGTGTTCGCTCGGGTCCTATGTCCAGCACATCTGCAAGTGTCTCTGCTGTAAATCGGTCCTCGTAGAGCTTAACACATCACCAACAGTAAATGAACACGAAAGCTAACAATTGATTTGTAACCGATTTAAAACATTCCACATTAAGCAGGAAAAACTCTGCATTAGCACCTGCTCAAGTGTGTCTACGCCACAGAAACGGTGAGGTGTAACAAGCCATTCTGAGCGATCCCACTCTACAGCTAGAACTACCAACACACTCACCAGAAGAGCGCCATGAAGACCGCTGCTACGAAGGCTCGATACATATTCGGGCAGGTCGATGTTGCAAAGCCACGTCTCCATCCGATGGGAAGTCCACAAGGCCGGAGAGGTCGGAGGCAGCAGGAAGGAGGAGGAGGAGGAGGAGGAGGAGGAGGAGGAGGGAGGGGAGGGGGAAAGGGAGTGCGAGTTTGGTGTCGGATTTCTCGATGGTGTGCTCTCTCTGCACACTGTACCCACCGACACTGATGTCGACCTGTAGGCATAAACATTTCACATTGTGATGATAATTTGTTGCTCTAACACAAACAAAGTCAGCGTGCTAGTCTGTATTGCGAGTGCCTAGACACCACCCAACAGTCATTTACGTACCGACGAGTGTTTGAGGGTGATGTGAGGGTGGATGGCTGGGTCGTTCGAAGGGCAGGGATGGAATGCGCTGATTCCATCATGCGTGCAGGAACCTCGGGTGACGTCTGTGACAAGTCGCCGGGAGTGCCGGTGCTGCAACTGCCTTGCAGAGCACGCAGAGCAGAGCAACTGCTGTTGACTGGACATCGGCAAAGCCGAGTGAGATCAAAGTTGAGCTGACGCAGCAGTTGGAGGCCTCGTCGCATGGATACCATGTGCAACTCATTATTCACTCCCAACGTCTGCAGCTCCGACTATAAAATGCAATGCTAACAATTCCCCATCTTCACAAGTTAGCTTTGAACCAGAAAACGGTGGAGCAAGGTTCCAAGGCACCTCCCTTCGTCTAGCACCTGCTTAATGCGCGAAAACTAAATTGGTGAGCACTCTATTATGCATGCTGCCTCCACTAGCCCGATTGTGCGACATAGTGGACATGGTTAGTCACCCGCTCATGATGACTTTTTAATGGCCGGCTAGACTCGATGTTGTGATTCGTCCACTTTTATGGCCTTAATTGCCTGACACCGTGGTGCGGCATCTCTCATGTCAAATAGCAAGCTAAAGTGTCTCCAATGACCATTGCATTCTTCCTGCTCTACACGCACGCCAATAAGCACCTTCATGACACCCAAATCTGAGTGGGAAACAGACAGCGTTGCAGCACGAGACTCCGTACCAGAGTGAGTTCATGCAGAACGTAGGCATCGATCAGCTCGGCTTCAAAACTAGGCTTGTACATTGGAAGTCCGATGTCGTCCAGCCATTCTGAAAGTGAAGATGAAAGCGGTCATGAGAGCATGAGAGCACAATTAGTGGTGCTGCTGTTGCTGCTACTGGTGAGGCTGATGATGATGCTGATGCTGGTAATAAAAATAATAACAATAATAATAATAATAATGATTATGATGATGATGATGATGATGATGATGATGATGATGATGATGATGATGATGATGATGAGGAGGAGGAGGAGGAGGAGGAGGAGGAGGAGGAGGAGGAGGAGGAGGAGGATGGACGTACTGGAGATGTTGAAGTCGGGATGAGGTGAAATGGCAGGCAGGAATGCGGTTTCACGCGTCGCCATCATGTCCTGTGTTGTGCGCAGACTGACGTGGATCAGCAGTTTCTTCAGGTGAAGTGGTTTCAACGGAACCAAATTCTATAAACACCACAAACAAAGGCGCATTTTAAATGCATTCCAAACAAAGATGCACGCCACATTTCCGCGTCCTCAAAAAAGGGCCACTGCAATGTCCTCCACTTGCTCGCAGCGCAGTTGCCATATCACCAAGCGAGAATAGACCCGAGGGGTTGCAAAGCCATTCACAAACTCGTGCACGCAATGAGGCTATAAGAAATCTTTGAGCCGCACCTTCTCACACACACTCCGAATGGAAATATGGACATACCTCGCCTTGTTTCTTAAAAACTAGCAGCACACTGTGCGACCACCTGATCGTCTGTTCAACTCTTCGCTCTGGGCCCTTGAGACTCCGTCTCTTTACTTTCGTTGGGCCACATGGCTTCTAGACCATGCCAGAACTCACGACACACAAGTGCCCACCGCCATGACTTCATCTGCCCTCTGAAAAAGACCTGGGGCAATGCATTGGCCCCAGTGGACGGCAAATCTAATCCCAAAGGACAACCAGCCTCATCACCACTACTGAATGCTGCGACGACCCCTCGCAGGAGGATTCAAAACTGACCTCCAACATTGACAACTGCCCAGTTTTGTGGTCTGCAGGAATGCTTATAACCAATTATGCAGCACTGGCCGTGGGTCAACTGTAGTGACTCGGTGTTAAGAGGTCCTCGATACCTATAAGAAGGCGTCAACCAAGTGAACACACCCCACCTCCTTCACATCTCTAACAGCTACGAAGAACCCAGATAAACGTGCCTAGGCACCTCCAAAGTGAAAGAGAAAGGTGGCGGGGATTAATGCAAACGAACCTCGATTCACACGGACATATGGCCAAGTCCGCTTCTCCTTGTTCACTAACAATGATCCCACGGCTGCCAATAGACACATGTGATGTTTTGCACATTTCCACCTCCACTCACAAAAGTGCCAAAGGGATACCAGTTGCACACAAACACTCTGCTTGATGCGATTGGTCGCGGGGGGGAGCGCAACACAAAGCACACATTTGAACCCACCACACATTAAACTCCCACCGCAACCCTTTGTGTGCTCACTTAATAGGACATCTTTAATTGCTCCGAGGCCAAAATGGTGTTGATTCATTTGCCACTGCAAAGCATGCAATGTCAGCCGTTAACTCCACTTTGCATAATGACAATCGTGCAGCACTTGAGTTTTGCTGCACCGGAGAAAGTGGATTTGTTGGTGAACCTCACCTCTGTGCAAGTTGCACCACACATTTTGCGAAATCGCTTTCCATTCCTGCGTCTTCAGAAAATGCGCACCCAAGTTTGCCACTTGCCCCTTAAGTAGGTGCCATTGGATCGCAGAAGTACAAGTCTGAGCGAGCTACAAAACTATCCACAAACAGACGAGTAGGATGGAATCAAGAGAGACGCATGCAAGCGGTATCGTCTGATGCAAATCTCGGATTGAATTGTGCACCTACTTCTTCTACTTTTCAAAATTAATGTGGCAATGCGTGATTCCTTCACTACCTACCCAACTCCTCGCTCTGCTCACGCTCTGGGACACTAAGGCTCCGCCTCTGTACTTCTGCTGGACGGCATGGCCTTCGAGCCGGGTTCGGTAGCACCCGCAATCCCTGTCTCTCAACAATGCATAGCCTTACTCCGTGTTGATTCCTCAGCCATTTTCTAAAAAACTCAGTACGCTGCATTTGTGCCAGCAGAAGGCGAATGCAATGCCAAAGAACGAACAATCGCCTCCTACTTCCACATTGCGCATTCGAAGGCGACGGGGAAGCACATAGACTTTGACGACCCATAAAGAGGAGTTGAAAATGACGGCCACCTTCACCAGCTGTCCAGCTTTGTGTTCCGCAGACACGTCATTAACAATTCAAGCAACACTAGCTGTAAACCATCAAATGTAGCTCCATGGTACCTGCATGAAGATGTCAACTGCACAAACTTCAGGTGGATTTGACTGGGCGGCTCTGAAGTGGGAACTTGGTGGCGAGAAGGGTTCAAAGCAAAACCATGCTCCATGGAACCATGGTCGACCCCATTCTCTGCTACATGACTCTCCCTTTGGATCAGTGCTTCCATCAACAGTGCTGGACACGAGCAATGCCCTGCTCTTTCCATACTTTCCCCAATACATTTCCCTACTAGTCCACATCCAGTGCAATTGCCACGAGAAATCCGCGACATTGCGGTCAAATATCCCCTGCCTCATATGGTTGGCCGTTCGGCGGATGTTTCCTTACAGCACCGACGGCGTCGTGATAGCTGACGTGAGAGGTTTCATTAACAAGACCACTCACTAGGGCCATACACTTCTTCACCCATTCGTCCAACAGTTCTTTTTGGTTCTGCAGACACTTGAGGCTCTGCCTTGGTGCTTACACTTGTCGGCACGACCTCCAGACCGTGCCAGTAGACTCCAACATTTCAGCGCGTCGATCCTACAACCGTCGCTTGTCACGTCCTAGGAAATGCCTCCGGGGTGCTGCACAATGCCCATTTCCTACAAGTCGCACCACATCCACCGTGACTCTCTGCGTTCGCGTTTGACGTAAAATCGTCCACATTTAAGGCGTGGAAGGAATGCTGATTTAGCCAACGTTGCAAGAAAGCACTGTGGGCAATGAACCCAACCCCAGGCTTTTGTCCTACGAGAAAAAGCAAAGTTGTTGGTGAACTTCGCCTGTGCTTCAGTGACAGTGCATCTAAAAAGCATCGACACGGCACTCCTTGCAGTCTGACTCACCCAATCCTCTATCCACACCAACCACGCACCTAACCTGACGCCTCCTCGACACCAACCTCACACACCTCCATGTCATGCACACCCACCTAAAACATCTTTGCATTTTGTCCAGAAATCCCTCTCCCTCCTGCATCCCATCACCGCAGCTACAATTCCCCTAGTCAAGGCGATCAGTCAGGACGCAGACCTGTCCTGTCCTGTCCGGTCAACAATCACTGCGCATTTCAGAGTTCTGCAATCAATGCCACCTTCCGTGCCGATCGGTGGATCGGTGGCCAGCTCGGATTCCTCATCACCACCAACCCTTTGCTTCTTATTGCCTTCTAAGCGACAAAACAGGCCAATTTGAATCACCTCAACTAACCTGTTGAAGCTGAGCACTGCCGGCGTTGATAATATCAGCGCCCGTTCTAATCCACTTCCTGGCCGCCGTCTGACAGTACTCCAGTCCGAGGCGCTGAAGGAAGTCGCAAACTTGGTCGACCGACCAACTCTCGAAGTCTGTGCATGTTGGCCTACATGGAAAACGAAATGTCGCGCCTGGAGATGACTAGAAGGCAAACAAATGCAACCGCATTCACCACTACTTCACATCATCACAGTTTGCACGAGTAAACCAGCAGAAGCTGCCTACATGGACAGTTCACAAGTGCTTCAACGGTTTCCCGGTGTGGAAAGTGATAACCAATGTTAGCTACGTCGAGGAAACACAAACAAGGACGAGTGGATATGGGACCACCGTGCCTCACGCATTTGTAATGCTTGAATAGGAAAGTCAAGTAAAACGTTCCATTTCTCATGCCTCCTTTCATGGCCAGATCTCATGGGGCCGGACAATGTCGCCGAGGTGTAGTAGCCTCGCGCTCGTTTAAAAGGCCATCTTGGGGTGCGTATGCCTGAGTTCTAGGAACAATTAACCTGTCCCTTCCACTAACTAAAGGCCTTGGGATGCATTTTACATTAAAGATCGAGCCATCCTCACTAGGACAACTCAGGCAATAATCTCGCATTGACTCCTGCCCTAAGTAATTAGATGTCAAGGCTTTGACGTCTGTCAAGCTACAGCTCCCTCCATCCCCCATCCCCCACCCCCAGGCGAACAGACAACGATAGCTGTGTGTGTGTGTGTGTGTGTGAAAATCGGGTTAAGGACAGACAGCTGCTCACACACGCTTACGGATGGCCTCCGTGTGATTAATGTGTCCTGTCACTTCGAGCGTTCGTCACACCGAAGCTGGCTTTACCGCCTAGACAGGCCCTGAGCCAACGAACTACTGGTGTTACACACACACACACACACACACACACACACGTGAGTAGACACGTGGTTGTGCGATTCACACACAGCCAATTGTGCAGTTACCAAGTCCCTCAGCGCCGACGGCTCAACGATAACGACTAACGCCACAGTGGTAGATTTGTGAGAGCGCATGCTACCGACCAACAGTATGAATCATCCAACAGTCAGGTTGTAAACTAAACCGACCACTAGTTCACACACGAAGGAGTCAACCTACGTGAGAGAACTGAGCTGGCGAACCGGCGAGCGGTCGAGCTAGTACGTGAAGGAGGCCATCAGTGCTGGCAGAATCACGACAGAGGGACGATGAAGTAGCACACGACCTCGCCACATGCAACGCACACACCCACATTCCTCCAATCGGAAATGAGTGTTCCGTCGTCTCTTTGATTAGATGGGATTAAAGATTCGGGCAAAGAGACTGTATCCTCTCCACTATCTAGGTGGAATCGCCACCACCAAGCACTTTAGGCAAACCGTCCACAAAAGAGCAATACTCCCCCCAAATGACGATACATGGCTCCCACGAAACAGAGTGTTTGCGAATGTGAGGGCGAATTAGGGAGACACACTTTTGTTATCTGCATAAATTAACCAACTGAATGCCATTCTGACGAAACAAGGTGTAGGTGACACTTTTCTAGGGTGGGAATGCTGTAGCCAAGCTACACCATACTGACTCTTCAGCTCATGAAGTCGCCTGCCTTTCATGCCTTGCAATTACCTTACGGTCGATGAAGCGGGACTACCAGAGCCGGATAGCTTGTCTTCACCTAAAAACACTGACGGGTCAGGTTGGCGTCAGGCTGGCGATCACTGGTGAGGCTTCGGGCTGAGCAATCAGGGGCTGCAGCAGCCTGCACACCACCGACTTGTTGGAACAGCAACAATCCATTTGTCTGCGTCCGCACGGCTGTCAATTCCCCTCTCAAAACCTACGCGCTAACTTAACCCCACCTTAGCCTGAGGTCGGGGCTGGACACTAAAAGTAGCGAGGTGGAGTGCCTTCTACCTCGTGGCCACATTGACACATGCAACAACCACTAACCAATGGAACAAGGTGCTTCCCGCGAAGTTGATTGCGTTCTCAAAATTCTTCCCATTGAAATGCAACTCTGCTGCGAGGACTCATCACAGGTCGTAAAAACACAAAGCGTTAAACCATTTCACCGTAACTGCAATGCCTCTTTCATCACTCACCCAGTGGAGCTAATTGTGCAGTCACAGGGCTCTTCCCAATTGCCATTGATTCGCATCAATTATTCATTTGCTGTGGAAGTCGCAGCTTTACAGCAGTTGGGAGGTGTTTTTATGCAGTTTATGTCGTGTCGATCAACCCGACACGCAGAGAAGCATGGCAAGACTGCCTGCACACACCACACCAGTGAGGAAGTGGAAAGAGCAAGGCAACTTCCACTTCCACTCGAGGTACAGTGGATGCGAGTGGTGAGTCACACCAACGCCTGAAGACGATTTCACAGGCTGGTCGGGTGACGAAAAAACGGAGCCAAGGCGCATTACTCACTCACTCGCACGGACAATGCAACTACCACGCATCTGTCCACCAGATGCCTGCCTCGTCGTGGCTTATGGAGGAGTAATGGAGGGAGGAGGAAGGGAGAAAACGAGGCAAGGAGGGAGGGTGGTGATTTTCAAAGGCGATCTGGGTCACTGCACTAAACCACAGCTGTCGATGGTAGCGTGCATGAGTGATCAGTGAATGTGTGCTTGGAGGGAACTTACAGGAGGAGAGGAGGCACCCAAGGCGTCCCATTGGCATGCGCAGTCTCCGAGAGCGATTCTAGGTTGCAATCAAAAGGCACCATTGTAAAGGCGATGAGGCATTCCACTAACCCAACCAACACCCTCACATCTAGAAGGCTGTCAAAAACGGATGAATTCACACATCAAGTGCAAGACTACAGTCACGACTTCACAACCACCATTGGAGAAAGGGCTTGAGTGATTTGACTGCCTGGCTTAGTGAAGTGTTCCATGAGGGATGAAATGAAGCGCAGGATGGCATCAACAAAGGTCTTCAAGTGGTCACCAAACCATGTCTTCTGCTCTTCACAACCTCATTGCGCCCAATGTTGGGAAGCAATCTGTCTCCATCTCCAATTTGTCCACCTCCATTCGTGAGTATCTTCTTGTTCGAAGAGTTGATAGAGAGCACGTCATTTGCTTAATTAGACACTCCTTAGGCTTCACTCACTCATCGCAGATTCAAACGCTGGCGCAGGAATAGCGGAAGAGGTTAAACCCACACGAGTTGCCCCATCTTCGCACTTCTCTCCCACCGTCCTGTCAACACGCCGTTCCCTTCGGCTCAGATTCACTAGCATCCACAGCAAGGACACACCCTGAACCACACAATTCGCTCTGTACACCAGACGACCAACGCAGTCAGCAGTACACTCGACGCACCTAACCGAGGCACCACGGTGGCTGCCAAGTGGATGATAACTGATTGCTGCAATGCAATTCTCATCTTGACAACGCAAGGCCATAGTTATTCATTTCAAAAAGACTGCCATCATAACGCACGCACTGTGCAAACCAAAGTGCCATTTTCATGCCTACATTCTTCTTCACTCGCAAGATATGCGGGCCACATATGGTTAAAATTAGGAGCCCAGGGTAAACTGTCAGACCTACCATCTTCCATGAGTGGGTAGGTGCTTGTCCGAAGCTGATTCGAATGCGGCGATGCCTTGCGAAGCGAAATCTAACAAGATGCCACAAAGAACAAGGTGGGTGTTAAACTGGTAGCGCAGTACAATGCTCAAATTCCTTGCTTCAGTCTCCACTTTGGTGACGAGCCCCTTGTAGCTACGCCCCACATGCCACCTCCATCAGGGGGCTCGGCATCTGGACCATGCTAATGAACCAAAGCCACTCTCTGAGTTGACTATGAATGTTTAGCCCAAAGTCCATGTCGTCTCGCGTCTTAAAGGAAGTCTTACGTTGCTACAGAGTTGGCAGCATTGAGCCAACCTTGTCTATCAAATATCTATCCGCATTTCCACTCCTGAATGCCAAGCAATAACCCAGAGGAAGAAGACTAATGCGCTGCAGTTCAGACGGTTGGAAATGTAGTCTATCTGCTGCAGGACTGCTACTAACAACTGCGTGGACACTAGCTGTGGCCATAAACTATTTGCCAATGTTCTTTGCGGAGCTGTTCATGGCACCTGCATAAACACATCAGCATATGATAATGCTGAAGTGAACACGCAACACCTCCTCCACTGCCCCAACACCTGAATAGCACCCTGGTAGGGATGCATTCAGGTAACACTAAAGTTATTATTACTATTATTATTATTATTATTATTCGACAACATAGTCCTCTTGCATCATTGCTCCTAACACCACTGACGGCCTGTATGTGTACTAGCAGGACAAGACTCGACATCCGCTGTAGTTCCCACGAGCTATCTGTGACGTTGCAGTCAGCTGCACGCAACTAGTGCTTCGGTGTTTCCATCAAACCACCGACAACATTGTAATTGTCAACGCAAGAGGAACAAACCTTGGGCGACTTGAGAAACACCATCAGACTGTTGAGTTTGCCAATGCTGCCTGACTTCGTGGGACAGGAGTTCTGACGCTGTGGCCTCCAACTCTGCTGCGATTGGCAGTGCTGATCGGAGGGGGGCAGACGGCTGGTGTAGGAACGCACCACCCGTCGACGCTGCTCACGGCACTCCGGGGCGCCGAAGGAGACACAGTTGGCCTGCAGCTCCGAACAACTCACTGAGCGCATCTGCGGACTCGCGCTACTGTGCTCGGACGCCACTTCACCAACACCACCTCCACCACCACCAGCTCCTACATAGAGCTCTGAAGCACATTTAATCCTTCCATGTTAGTTACCACATTGTGTCTACGGTTATCTTTAATGAAGCCAACATCTCCAAAACGGTTGTTTGCGAGTCTGAGCAGAAAATCCACACCAATGTTCTGCATCTCATTTGAATCACTTATACTCCCTCTTGTGGGTGGAAGAATGTGCCAAACACCCTTTCTCCGTTTCGCAGTGTCTCCACAGCATTAACAGACAGTTTTGGGGGCACATTAGCAAAGTACTTAGAGAAAAACCGCCATCACCAAGGTGTGCCAACTGGTTATTGCATTAGAAACACCCAACAAAGAACAACCAACTCCTTCAAACGCAAACTGTGGAGGCAGAACTTCAAGCTCTCACACTTTCTAGAGTTTCGCACATAGGCATCTCAGTTCACCATCAGTGATCACGCTGGCCTCACCTGTCTGCAGTGACCTGACCGTTTCATTGAGGGGACACAAGACCGCTAATGCAATTCTCTCCACTCTTTGCCTTTCCTCACCTCGTGCCTCTAGAGCAAACTCGACTGCTGCGCAAAGTGCGCACCTCGCTTACATCCTCCAGAACAGCGTCGACACTCAAGTTACAAGTTACAGGAGCTAGCCTGTTGAGTGCAGTCCGCAGGGCCTCACACTGCCCTTTCAAACAGTAAAAACACAGCCGCGATCGTCCAAGTCCACATTCGACGTCTAATGTAAACATTTGTTGTCAGTCACGTGTGCAGCGGATAGCCACATTCCTGTGCCATCTTGACTTCGCCACCGACATCCTTTGCAAAGTATAATGGCACAAATTGTGCCACACCGTCGTGCAACGTTTCCGAAAGAATCGGCATGGATAAAACCTACGTGAGCACAGAGCTTGGTTTCAGACGGCCAAACTACGGGCCTCGATTAATGGACAATTAAACGTGGGACAAAACAGCGACGACAACGCCCCCATCACCTCCACTGAGATTGCTCAGGTGCCTGCAAGACGTGGTGGAGGCGCAGTCGACATGACACTGGCACCGCCATGCGCACTTCAAATGAAGTCGGCCTGTTCGCAAACATGATCGAGTTAACTAGGAAACCTCGCATTTCTGGGACGGCACTTGACCAACTACGTGCACATCAGTGGAGTGAGGCACGACTGAAGCAGTCCAACATCAGTCCATACGCCAATCAGAATTCAGAAATGCTTCTCTGCCAAGGAGAACACCTCCGAATAAGCACTTGGAGTGTACACTTCATTCCTCCACCCCAAATGGCCCTACTGAGAGAAGCATGCTTGCAGATATGACCAAACACAACGACACTCCCCATTGTGGCAGCAAAATCCTTACACCACCCGTCTAACTTGTTCAACGAAGAGTCTGTTGCCAGCTCCTCCGTCATGCAGGGCCAGCTGCACACAATGTGCAGTCCTCCAGTCCTCCAACCTAATTCACCTAAATCATCAATGTCTTAGCCAGTCTCTCCTACTTCGCGACCAAAATGTGGTTGAATGCTGACAAGTTGTATCTGCTGACAGCACAATAGACTTGGCACACTCGGCGAATACCGATACCGCTGGCCCGTCTCTTGGAGGTGGCGCAAAGAAGGAAATGAACGAGCAAGGAGAGCAGAGAAAAGACAATGCACATACAAACCTCGCACCGCGTTGCGAAGAAGCAGCAGCTCGTTGCACTGATGTCCAACTGTTACTGTCAGTGAGGCAACTGCACTCTAGGCAATGAAGGAAGCAATGCAACGTGTCAAACCAATTGCAGCCCCAACTGTGCATTCACGTCGAGGCACATAAAACATGCTTGGATACATTTCTTGCACAAGAATTAAACATGACATTTTAAGTCACGCCAGTGCCTAGCCGTTCGCAAACGCCATACACCTCGCACAGTGACATTTTAACCTACAAAGCCTGAACAATTCTTTCCTCATGCGTGACAACGCAAAAACTACTGAAATGACGTTACTGGCTGGGAAGGGCACAAATGGCAGAGGTGTTCGCAACTAGAAAAGCCACAACTCAACACCGACAGGCATTTGGGTTTCGCATAATTGCATGCGTCACCTCACCACGTCTCTTCCCAATCGCATGTGCTTAGACCAACTCAATGCAGAACAGAACGAAGCAGAAAACAGGCAGCACATTGTAGATTCCTGCGATGTGCCATTTGCAATGTGCGTGTTGCATTGCACCTACAGGTGGAAGGTCTCAACAGCCAATGTAATCGTAGTCTCCAACAATGCCAACCAAATTGTCATGGACAAAAAGGGTGCATGTGGCAATCCACCAAGGCTGCATCTACCAGCACCTGCACCTCCAGTACATTTCTCTCACTTTCGGCATTGCAAACAGTAGGTAGATGGAAAAGGGTTACCTCGAGCTGTCTGATCATCGACTCCATTGCCACGTTATCACGCTCCATGCAGGCCACTGCCATCTTATGCTGATCGAATTCCGTCAACAAGTCCAGCCTCTCCACCGGCTTGGTCTCACTCGACTTCTGCAACACAAAGCACAACGTTCCAATCATGCAGTGCAAACAAGTACGCTGGCGGCTTTCATGGCAGCTGCAGTACAAAAAGTGGAAGACACAAGGTGGAATTGGCCCAGTGTATGGATGCACAAATGAAAAGTGGTTAGTAAACAACCTCACTTAAGGCCGTCTGAATACATGATAGCAGCTCTGATTGCTCGGCCACAATATCCGAGAGACGTTTGACTTCAGCACGCAGGTTCTCGATTTCATCAAAACTGGTCTCGTGAGACTCTCTGGAGGTTGCGTGAGTTTGGCAAAGGTAATTCTGATTGCGCGAATTGGGAGAAATGAACACCTAGCAGAAACAAGACTTTGTATTGCTCATCTATGCTTCAAGCAAGGTAGCCTGCACACAACAAACTGTTGTGCACAAATGGATAGACAAATACCCTAAAGATTAAAAGCCTACACGTGCGCGTAAAATCCACTTCGGTGAGAACGCGATCGCAACACAGCACCTACGGCTGTTGCCCACCCACCTTACTAGGTGATATCACGACAGCGAGTTTGACAACCAACGTGTTTACACACAGCCATGAGCAAATAACACATATCTCTGGCTTCCATCTATGACCACTAGGTAACCTTTTGCAAAGTGTAACTATAAACTTATACTCCTCCCACCACAACTACACAAATCCCGCCCACAAAAGTCCAAACCTTGGAAGCATCCCAACAAAGCAGGAAAGTAGCATCTTGATTTCCTTAACACGCAATTAAAACCACCCCAACAAACCTGCAAAGCAATGGTTATTAACCTATTCGTACAAGAGAGGGGACTGAAACAATCGACTCCGCCCAATACATGACACATTTGAAATGAACAAAGAGGTCCATATTAATAACACTCCGAAGATGCGAGAATTGGATCTACAACCCACTACGGGAGCGTGTGACTATATCTACAAATTAAGCACTGCAGACACTTCATCCAATCCACGCATAAGTTGCAAACTTAACTCACTGAGACAGTGTTGACAGATCTACGAGGACCGTTTTCAGCAACAGCGCCTTCTTTGGGACGAAACCTATAGTAACTCTTGTGCATGGCCAAGTGGTTGCAAGCACAAGATGAGGCCTTGCATCGAAATGTGCGACCCGCTACAGCAGCAATCAGAACGCCTTTTCTTTTCCCCCTTGGCTGCCTTGAAGGACGTCGCAAACGAATTCATTGATTAAAACAGACCAGTAGTTGTTTCGACCTCCTCTTTAAAAGCACATTACAGCAAATCTATGCAGACTCGCTGTTATACTACGCTTAACTGACTCTGAGTAGATGTTCTATCCTTTGTGAAGGGCTAAAGTTGTTCAACAGCAAACTGACGTCTTCTGGAATGAAACACGAAAGGCTAAAGCTAATGTAGACAACGCAAGCGTATGCGCCTCTCATACAACGCTTAAATGCCTCCAATGTCTGCATTATCCTAGTTGTTGTAAACGAAGTGGGTGCCTTTGTCATTTGAAATGAAGAGGACAAAGAAAAAATGGTGTGCAGAGGTGGTTAGCAAAAGTTGGGCCCCAAAGTGGCTTTCAGTCTAAGGCTGCCCTGTTTGACTGAATTCTTTACAAGCTGGTTGCATTTACAAACACAGGCAATTTTCTTTCGTTGTTTTGCATGTTTTGCAATAGTAATAACTTCTTCTCAGGCCTGGGAGGCGTGGTGCAGTAAAAGAAAGGTGATGTTAAAACAGCAGTGGTTGCTCTCCAACGTGCTTGCTCACTTGTGTTCCTTCCACACGACAAGGTGTGCTTCCGCAAATGCGGTGTGAGCAACCCTTGCACATGCAATCGCATTCGTAGACAAGACGCATATGCTACTGAGTGCTTGTAAGGAGCGGAATGATACTTGATTGTGTCTCCTATCCAATTGTCATAACTTACTCTTTACTTCCACCATACACTTCATGCTGCTCTTGATTAGTCCACTCTGGAGAACCTTACTCCATCCAGCCTAACGTGGCAGATGAATGAGGTTGGAGTGTCTGCCTCGCGGATTTAAAGATGCGTCGTGATTGTACTGGGACAGCGTTGAGATATAGGAAAGTCTGGTGATCACAGACTCAACAGCAAATGCAGCTTACCACGGGTTGCATTAGCAAATTCACCGGGCCTCCCATCTCCGTCTACAGCCTCTCCATATAATCGAGCTAATCCTCGGCATCACAAATTCCAACCAAGCTTCCTAGAGAAGATAATGAAGTGTCTTGCTTATGGCATACTGGTTCAATTCACACAGCGCATTTGTCCAGCAGATTGGTTGCGATGGCAGGTAGCGGTCATGGCGCCAGCTTCTTCACCACCGCAGTGCAATCGACGGGTGGTAAGGAAGGGGAGCATTGCACACCAATTGGAATCCACAAGGCTGTACACCCACGAGGTAGAGAAGAAGCAGAAGAGGACGACGACGACGACGACAAGGAAGAAGGAGAAGGGGAAGGAGGAATTGAAGTTGCTGAGACTAGCCTTGTAGACAGTGGTCGCTTCCAGCCAATTTGTTCATTCAACACGCGTAAGGCAGAAGCCACAACGAGAAGAACTAAACTTTACGATAACAATAGTGTCTCAACCGAATCTCATATGCACATGATGCTACGCACCTGTGGACAGCTATACAGTTGACGATTTCTACTCAAGCCAAGTCACGTCAAGTCCAGTCAAGTCAAAGTCAAGTTTGACTTTGCCGCCGTGTGGTGCAAGCCTTGCTGTTGTTGACGTTGATCACAAGATTGGGATAAAGAAGAGAGGGGTGAGTGTCATTGCGGATTCGTTGGTCTCTAGCGGATAGCCTCGTCCCTCCCCCCTAGGAGACAGGTTTGGCACTTGGCCCGCAGAAGGGGGGCAGTTGGTTGAGTGGGTAAGCTGCGCTTGCGACAGACACTAACATCGTGCTACGCGTCACTTTAAGCCAAATTGGGGTGAAGGGTGCGATGGTGGTGGCGTGATTATGGCACAACCGAATCACCACTTGAGTGGACGGAAGGAGTGTCAGTGGCGTGCAAGCAAGACGACGCAAGATCCTCCACAGTTCACACCGCCTCCCGCATACCTACTCAGACAAATGCGGCAGACGAGGCGACTGGGCAATACACTCGGCTCGCTGACGCGACACCATGCAACGCCATACGACGCCACACGCTTTTCGCCACTCCTAACAAACATTAAGCAGTATGCATATCTTGCCTGTGAAAGCGTCTGGATGGCTGGTAGAACTGCCTCGAGGTTAGTGCCTACCTTAACCTATGAAAACCCCGAAGGCATGCATTGCAGTTAGTCACTCATATTAAGTCAAGTCTCAGTGACAAAACTGCAAGTAACACAGGCTAAACAGAAGTCGTGCATGGTGGAGGCTGCTAGGGGCAAGCGAGGCATTCAGCATAAGCGTTTCTGCAACGCAGTCCAGCTGCTTTTGCAACTTGCTGACAGCTGCCTTCGCCAGTGGGTCTGTCATCACGCAACCCTCACAAGCTCATCCTTCAGAGGGCGAGTTGCCAATACTAACACCTGAGAATACCGAACGATATAATAGGGAAGGGGTGAAACCGAGGAGTGGGATTGACATGAGGCAGTGGAGATTGGATGCTGTGTGATAAGTGCAAAAAGTCACAATCTGAAGCTGGCAATGCGCGTTTGGCAATCGAACGGTTGCCACTTCCACCTACCTTCAGTGGAGCAGAGATCTGATTTGAGAAGGCAGTGCAAAGAGCCTCGTGGTGGACACAGAACTAAAGTCACTTTGGTGCCCCAATAACCTCGTATTAGGCACGTACTAGGCTGATTAATGTAGGGAACGTGGTAGCAGTGGCACCTTACATGGAGTGCTCATGGAAGCACGTAGTGATCGCAAGCGTCCATGTAGGTAGCAACAAAGCATGCAAGGGGGTGACAAGACCATCGACTCTACTACTGGTTGGGTAAAGAAGACGAAGAGACACAATTGCCTACTTACACGATCTGCTTACACGATCTTCTGAAGTCTTATAACACAAAAGCGAATGGCGTTATTGAGTCGACATTCAAACCTATCTTTGCCATTGTATTTGGACAGGCGGAAATAAGTCCTACGTGCGAAAGGAGTTACTTATGTATACAGGTGCAAGATCAAGACTCCCTACTGCAACTGCTGGACGACTACCTGGAAGAACGGTGTCGTTTGCTTTGGAGGCCAGTTTTTTATTCATGCCACGAAAAGCATGCAAAGATCTTGCCCTGTAGAAAGAGCCAAATGATGTCAGAAAGGCTGCTACCAACACCAAGACTTACTTTCCCTTTCAACGTATTTAGATGCGGACGTAATTTGTTGCAAGTAACCTGTGGAAAGAACTCTTCCAAGGGCCAATGCGTTCATTTCCTCTGTACACGACTCTATGACCCGAGACATGGACAAGTCCATTCGTGTGCCAATCAGTGCTGTTTTACTCCTAAGACCTACATACAATGAAATGAAAGGCTGCAATCACAAATGCAAGCGCCACTTAAATGCATTAACAATTGAGTCAGATCGCATTACCCCCATTCAAATGCTTTAATCAGCAGGTCCACATTTACGCAAAGCTGTCAGCCAATTCGAAAATGGGCCAGTTTTGCCCGCATTCATCCTTACATTCAACATTACCTGTCTTGGTCTACACGGGCTTTGTAATTCCACTAGAGATGCAATAAGTTGTTTGTTCGACCGCTGGTGTCTGCTTCGTTTGTGCCCACGGTCATAGTAACGCGCGTTCCCATGTTGCCTCAGTCGCTTGCAGTTTGTTGAATATGTGCATTTGGTGCCAAGCATTACGCCTTTTGCGCCGCTAGAGCTCTTCAAAGGCCGAGTGTGCTCTCCGCAGCCTCCGACTTGGCTCCTTAGAACTTCCACAAAGACAAAAAAGGATATAGAACTTGGACGGGATGTATGCAGTGCAACAAAGAGAAAGGGGCGAGACCAGCTAGTCCGGCAAAGACAATATGGCCAGTCAAAGTGATCGGAATTAAAACCAGCTGCCACACGAGGTTTCCCAATGACCTTGTTGCCAATCAACTTTTTACTCCCTTGGGAAGAACGATGTACTTATTCACAAGGGGTTTGCCGCTTGCATGTTTATATTATACTTGTTGAGCAAACGGACGTCGGCTTCTAAGGTATCGCAAATCTACAAATAATGAATTTGGCTCAGAGGAGATATGGTCGAAGCGGCAAGCTGTCTGCTTAACCACGACTCGTCGCAGAAGGGAATGACTCGGCTGTCAGAGGACCTTGAAATCTGGTGAATCTGAAATATCCGCTGACGACAGGTGATCTGCGCACCGCAATGCCTGCGAACATTGATGGGTGGAGTTGCTAATAGGCGACGCAAAGTGCACAAGTGGTCTCTTTCTTGGTGCATTCAGTCAATCACTTAGATTCAATGCCATGATGCAACGTGGACACAGTGACAGGGCGTAGCAGTCTTCAAATGAGGAATAATAGACTTCGGTGTGTACTGTGTGCTGTCTCCACATTTTGAAAGTTGTAGACGTTGGGTGGTGCCTTTCCTTTCGATGGGGTGTGACGGGTTGCTGAGAGTCGTCTACTTTGTATCCACAGTGTTTCAACAGAGTCTGTGGCTGTGAAGAGGGTCGGCAACTCTCCTTACCATCATCGACACGTGGTTGGTGTGTGCGTTAAAGGAGCCTGGTTAGTCCTCAAGCGTGATGGGGTGTTTGGTGTCGTAAATGCGTGGAGGATGACTCTAGAGTGCATTGCCAGCCATTTCTATTGTTGAGTAAATCGTGAAAATGACATGCTTGGCACTACGCAAGACTTTGTTGACATTGGTGCAGGCGACAGACGCTGTCGGTGATCTGTGAGGCTACAGGTTGAAAGTGTGAACCGAATCACTAAGGTGTGTATCTACTCTAATTTGGAGGTGGTGGGAGAGGTCTGCCGTGTGGCCGGTGGCAAGAGTGTGTTGTGAAGTGGGAAAGGATTGCCACTTTCACAGACAAGACAGTTCAGTGATTGCATGTGAGTGAGATTGCGGTGTTTGATAAGCGGAAGGTGAAAGAGGAGGAACGGCAGGTGAGGGTCCATGTGGATGCTTGAAAGTGGAGCAGTTGGTATTTGTTGCCGATCGTTGGCTACTTGATGGTAGAAAGTGGGTTGCTGAACCGAGGTAGGATGTCGGAGTGACTTCATGGGTGTGGTGGAGTCGATTTTTGTGAAGCGGTGGCGTCCCAGCAGGGCTCGTCCCACAAAGATAAGGTGCGTGTAGAGGAGGTGCAATAGAGGCAAGCCGGAATGGATGCATCCTAGCATGGATGAAGTCAAGGTCAGCATATGGATGGGTGACTTCCCTAAAGCTGCGCAGACCGATTTGGATGGGTACGTTGGTAGGCATCAGAGGGAGGACAGAGTCGGTCTAGGAAGTATGGAGGAACTGACTGGTTGACTGCACCGACTTGGGATGAACGCACTCCTGAAGTGGGAACTGGATGGAGGATAAGCTGCTGCATGGGTCTGTGAAGTCATGGGGCTGCGAATTAAGGGTGATGTTTGAATCGGCGCAGGATAGGTTTGCTGGTGACTTCGTAATGAGGTGAATTAGGTGAGTTCTGCGAGACAAATTTTTGTGCATTTGTCAACTGATCAGCAGGCAGAAACTAAAGCATAGCAACATCCACTTCGTTTTCAATGTTACTCCGTAACTAGAAGGTGACAACGACATGCTTTGTGGAAAGCAACTGAAGTGAGACCTAGTAAAACCACCTTGTAATAGGTGCCTCCTTGTCAGGTCAGCAAGAGGTGGCCAATCTTTTAGCTCTTCGCAAAACCAGCAAGTTGAGCTACTCCTCGTTCACTTTGTGGGCGGACACCTCTGACCACTCCATGCGTACACCATTAGAAGGAAAGAGGTCAGTCGAGGGATTAGCAACCGTCGAGTGCAGGAGCAGGCGTTAAACGAGGTACCCAGTAGGTGTCATCGAGTGCTGCGTAAGTACAGGTACAAGTACCCAGCAAAGTACAATGATTTAGTAAATTAGAAGGAGATGATGACAGGGCACGCGACATCATAAGGAGTACCACGCAAGTGTGGAGACTGTCGGCTGAATGCGTGAAGAAGCCGTACATCACTTCTACTGAAAGGCAAGCCTGTACCAGTTTCGTCTTCAGAAAGAGAAGAGGAGGAGATAATTGCCATTTCGTGAACGCACATGGGAAAGCATAATCAATGGAAGTGTCCACTGTGCGACAGCATGAGGGTGAAGAGTGAGTCGTGACTAGAGCGAACTTAGTAGTCAGTGCACACATACAACAATTTGAGCTACAACCTGCTGTGCTTTCTTTGCCATCCCATGACTCGCCTCTTTTCCTACGAGCTTGCCTTTTTTTTCCTTGCACAAACCTAATCCCTTCGATCATGTGAAAGCGTCATGCGTAAGCATGTTACTCTCAAGAGGCCACGACATCTTGAAGACTGGTGGTGTTCCGCGTGTTCAGCTGCACCAAAAAACGCCTCTCGGTACGCCCATCAAACCACTTCAGTGACCTGGAGGCTCTTCTACACCAAAGCGAGCAGCATAGACGAGAAGCGGCTTCTCTAGTGAATGATCAATTGGCCAATTTGGCGCTTTTATTCCTCGACGAGATTGCAGAGCAGTCCGAGCCAGCAGCCAACTCTAAGTTTAATGTGAGAACCAGGAGAAAAGGCGAGGAGATGAGTGGAGAGGAGGAGTAATGAAGGCGCCTGTGAAAACACCGCGGTAATGAGGTGAACGCGTGGGACTGAGCTAACGTCGAGGCATGAGCCATGCATCGGTCGACGCGTGGACGCAGAGGATTGCTGAAGCCTCACTTCTGCAAATGCCTCAGAGCCTCTGCAGAAAACTTTCGTGTGGGGGCGTGCAAAGAAGTAAGGCCAGTCAACAAAATGATCCGACAATTGGGAACGGAAGTAAGAGAGAGGGAGAGAGAGAGAGTGGGGGAGGGACGAGAAAGCGGCTGCAAATGCAAAAGGCACTTCACAACCGTGGACGGGAATACGCCTCCTGATGGGAAGATCTAACCAGCACTCCAGCGTAGCCTTCCATCACCCCACACCAAGTGCCAGCACATCAACAAATCACTTTGTTTGTATTTATTAACTTTACCAAATGTGTATCACTAGAAGGCGATACATGTGTGCATTAATGGGAATGAGTGAAAAGGTAAGAAAATTGTGATTGCCTGCTATGAAGTAATTAATTCATCTTGGTCTCCCGACTGCTGAGTGAATGCGAATGGTTGGCGACCTGATCATTGCCTGCCTGGGCTAGTGAAGTCTGGAATGAGAGAAATGAAGAAAGTAAGGCGTCTGACAGGCATAAACGTCGAGGTATGCATTCGAAGTGGACGAAGTAGACTTACAAGGCGATTGACGACAGCACGAGAATCACGGTGGTGAACGTGCATGCGGTGGCCAAAGTGTTGGAGGTGGACCCGACAATGACGGTAGTTGCAGGCGATGAGGCAGAATCTTCTAAAAGTGCCGTTGCAGGATATGAAATGCATGACAAGCTTCTCGTTGTGATTGCAGTCATGCATCAACACAACAAAGCGCCTCCGTCATATCATCATTGCGCATGACGGCACAATCGCGGCTGCACTACTAATAAGCACGTCTAAGTTGGCAGAACTGGAGCAAATATACTTCAGCTGAAACCAGACATTCTTAATCATGCCTTAGTATTTGAGGAATCAGGTGGAGGGGACTCACCCTCTGTTGAAGGTGGTGTTGTAGCAAACACTGGACTGCTAAATGAACCCAATCGGTTCTGTCTATCGAGTGCAGCAACAGCGACTGAAACAGCTTGTCCCGGACTTAGGTCTGAGATGACGTAACTTCTGCTTAAGTATGCATTGGCGCTTAAATCATAGCTACCTTGGAACCACCAATTGACAACGTAGCCTGTTAAGCCATCGTTGAATTTAAGTGGCGCCTCCCACGTCACATTGACCGAGGTTGAGTCGATGAAAGTCAATTGCACGTTCCGAGGAGCATCCTCACCTGCATAAGCAGAAAAAAGAATGCAGTGGTGTTGGGCGTGCAGTGAGGCCTTGCTTGTCCCACTGCATTCCCACGTCTCACCAAGGAACGAAGATGGATGGATGGATGGGCGAATAAGAAAGAATCAGTTGAGGGTTATGCTGGGGGCCGCGCATTATGTCTCAGCTGTCAATGGATGAGCCAGCAAGCTAAGTGTGTAGTAGGCAGCGCATGCTACTGCCAATCCGATCCCACAATCCCACCGCTTGACAGTCCACATTGCGCATGTTCCATGACTTACGATTGCGAGCCTTGCCAAGGCCTGAAACCCATCGCACCATCCTTCAACTTCCATGACGCTGTATAGTGAATGTGACCAACTACTAGAACTGCCCTTTCTGCCTGTGGTGATAGGTAAGAAGTGCTGATACAGAAGACATCCGCTTAAATTACTTCTAATTGCACATCTGATGACACTGTTTTCGTCGTGTGGACGCGCACTTCAGGCAGAGGCAGGCAAAGCGCCTGCATAACATTTGGCGCCATATGCACGGTTCTGTCAATCGGCTGGATTCGAGGTGCCGCAAATCACACTCGTACAGCCTCTGCTTCTGCCTTACGTCTTACTTTATTTGACTGACAGTCTTCCAACCCTAACATTAATGTGTTCGACCTACTCCGACAAGCAAAGTCCTGCTTATCACAAGGCAGATGCAAGTCTAAAGAACACCACACCGATGAAGAGGGAAACGGCGAAGTGAAATGCGCAGTATTAAACGCAGTAAGAAAAGGCGCGGGTCTACTCATGCGTAATAGTAATTTGACTTGAAGGAGAGGTGATGCAGTGAAAAGCTCCAGCACACATCTCATCCTTGCCACGTTTACAGGGCCAGCAAGTGGCCTCACTTGTGAAATGTCCTCCAACACGTGCTGGTTATAGCGAGGTAAAAGAAGGTGACTTACCGGTTGTCGCTGCTGAATCTGCATGCAAGAGGGAAACTGCTAACAGTAAGAGGCAATTCTGAAGCGACATCACTCCACTCCACTCCACTTCACTCCGCTTCACCGCCAAGGTAACTCGCAATTACGCTGCACACACGTGTGCTTATCAATGTCTTGTGAGCCAGTGTAATGACCCTCTCTTGTCTTATGGGGCAATCTGTGCTGCCATCAACCGCACCATCCACAGAGCTGCAGGTGGTTGGAGGGTTTGAGCCAATGTGCTGTGCTGGGTAGTCCAATGATGCTGTCTGTGCTCTCCAATATGACATGCAGTACAATGCTGTGAGTGGGGCACTTTCACCGACTTGCCAGAAGGCCAACATATGCACCACAGTCATGAAGGCACAGATGCTAGCAGTAACTGACTCAGTAAATGCAGATCTGTTGGCTGCAGTGACTGTCGGGGTGGACACCGAACCTCTGACGTGTGCATTGCAGCATTGGTGGTAGATCCACTCAACAGGCGTCTCCTCCACTTTTATTAGACACAGAGCACGCCATCAATTCGTGCATAGCAGGAAGCGCTTTACAGTCGATGCCTATGTCTCACTCTCCGTGGTCGGTATCGTGGAATGTGGCAGTGATCTGGTGTGGCCTACTTCAGCATTGAAGGCTTTCACAGAAGCGGTCATGCCTGCTCAAGTTGGTGGTGAGTCGATGGATCACATGGGTTAGGCGATGACCCACGCTCCCCCTTTGACCTCTACGCCTTCGGATAGAAATGCAATAGATCGCTAAGCAGAGTGAAAAATCCAAATTGGTTGTGCACATTGGCTACAGTGATAGTGGATTTTAATGGCGCCAATCAAGTATCATTCCGCTCCTTACAAGCACTCAGTAGCATATGCGTCTTGTCTACGAATGCGATTGCATGTGCAAGGGTTGCTCGCACCGCATTTGCGGAAGCACACCTTGTCGTGTGGAAGGAACACAAGTGAGCAAGCACGTTGGAGAGCAACCACTGCTGTTTTAACATCACCTTTCTTTTACTGCACCACGCCTCCCAGGCCTGAGAAGAAGTTATTACTATTGCAAAACATGCAAAACAACGAAAGAAAATTGCCTGTGTTTGTAAATGCAACCAGCTTGTAAAGAATTCAGTCAAACAGGGCAGCCTTAGACTGAAAGCCACTTTGGGGCCCAACTTTTGCTAACCACCTCTGCACACCATTTTTTTCTTTGTCCTCTTCATTTCAAATGACAAAGGCACCCACTTCGTTTACAACAACTAGGATAATGCAGACATTGGAGGCATTTAAGCGTTGTATGAGAGGCGCATACGCTTGCGTTGTCTACATTAGCTTTAGCCTTTCGTGTTTCATTCCAGAAGACGTCAGTTTGCTGTTGAACAACTTTAGCCCTTCACAAAGGATAGAACATCTACTCAGAGTCAGTTAAGCGTAGTATAACAGCGAGTCTGCATAGATTTGCTGTAATGTGCTTTTAAAGAGGAGGTCGAAACAACTACTGGTCTGTTTTAATCAATGAATTCGTTTGCGACGTCCTTCAAGGCAGCCAAGGGGGAAAAGAAAAGGCGTTCTGATTGCTGCTGTAGCGGGTCGCACATTTCGATGCAAGGCCTCATCTTGTGCTTGCAACCACTTGGCCATGCACAAGAGTTACTATAGGTTTCGTCCCAAAGAAGGCGCTGTTGCTGAAAACGGTCCTCGTAGATCTGTCAACACTGTCTCAGTGAGTTAAGTTTGCAACTTATGCGTGGATTGGATGAAGTGTCTGCAGTGCTTAATTTGTAGATATAGTCACACGCTCCCGTAGTGGGTTGTAGATCCAATTCTCGCATCTTCGGAGTGTTATTAATATGGACCTCTTTGTTCATTTCAAATGTGTCATGTATTGGGCGGAGTCGATTGTTTCAGTCCCCTCTCTTGTACGAATAGGTTAATAACCATTGCTTTGCAGGTTTGTTGGGGTGGTTTTAATTGCGTGTTAAGGAAATCAAGATGCTACTTTCCTGCTTTGTTGGGATGCTTCCAAGGTTTGGACTTTTGTGGGCGGGATTTGTGTAGTTGTGGTGGGAGGAGTATAAGTTTATAGTTACACTTTGCAAAAGGTTACCTAGTGGTCATAGATGGAAGCCAGAGATATGTGTTATTTGCTCATGGCTGTGTGTAAACACGTTGGTTGTCAAACTCGCTGTCGTGATATCACCTAGTAAGGTGGGTGGGCAACAGCCGTAGGTGCTGTGTTGCGATCGCGTTCTCACCGAAGTGGATTTTACGCGCACGTGTAGGCTTTTAATCTTTAGGGTATTTGTCTATCCATTTGTGCACAACAGTTTGTTGTGTGCAGGCTACCTTGCTTGAAGCATAGATGAGCAATACAAAGTCTTGTTTCTGCTAGGTGTTCATTTCTCCCAATTCGCGCAATCAGAATTACCTTTGCCAAACTCACGCAACCTCCAGAGAGTCTCACGAGACCAGTTTTGATGAAATCGAGAACCTGCGTGCTGAAGTCAAACGTCTCTCGGATATTGTGGCCGAGCAATCAGAGCTGCTATCATGTATTCAGACGGCCTTAAGTGAGGTTGTTTACTAACCACTTTTCATTTGTGCATCCATACACTGGGCCAATTCCACCTTGTGTCTTCCACTTTTTTGTACTGCAGCTGCCATGAAAGCCGCCAGCGTACTTGTTTGCACTGCATGATTGGAACGTTGTGCTTTGTGTTGCAGAAGTCGAGTGAGACCAAGCCGGTGGAGAGGCTGGACTTGTTGACGGAATTCGATCAGCATAAGATGGCAGTGGCCTGCATGGAGCGTGATAACGTGGCAATGGAGTCGATGATCAGACAGCTCGAGGTAACCCTTTTCCATCTACCTACTGTTTGCAATGCCGAAAGTGAGAGAAATGTACTGGAGGTGCAGGTGCTGGTAGATGCAGCCTTGGTGGATTGCCACATGCACCCTTTTTGTCCATGACAATTTGGTTGGCATTGTTGGAGACTACGATTACATTGGCTGTTGAGACCTTCCACCTGTAGGTGCAATGCAACACGCACATTGCAAATGGCACATCGCAGGAATCTACAATGTGCTGCCTGTTTTCTGCTTCGTTCTGTTCTGCATTGAGTTGGTCTAAGCACATGCGATTGGGAAGAGACGTGGTGAGGTGACGCATGCAATTATGCGAAACCCAAATGCCTGTCGGTGTTGAGTTGTGGCTTTTCTAGTTGCGAACACCTCTGCCATTTGTGCCCTTCCCAGCCAGTAACGTCATTTCAGTAGTTTTTGCGTTGTCACGCATGAGGAAAGAATTGTTCAGGCTTTGTAGGTTAAAATGTCACTGTGCGAGGTGTATGGCGTTTGCGAACGGCTAGGCACTGGCGTGACTTAAAATGTCATGTTTAATTCTTGTGCAAGAAATGTATCCAAGCATGTTTTATGTGCCTCGACGTGAATGCACAGTTGGGGCTGCAATTGGTTTGACACGTTGCATTGCTTCCTTCATTGCCTAGAGTGCAGTTGCCTCACTGACAGTAACAGTTGGACATCAGTGCAACGAGCTGCTGCTTCTTCGCAACGCGGTGCGAGGTTTGTATGTGCATTGTCTTTTCTCTGCTCTCCTTGCTCGTTCATTTCCTTCTTTGCGCCACCTCCAAGAGACGGGCCAGCGGTATCGGTATTCGCCGAGTGTGCCAAGTCTATTGTGCTGTCAGCAGATACAACTTGTCAGCATTCAACCACATTTTGGTCGCGAAGTAGGAGAGACTGGCTAAGACATTGATGATTTAGGTGAATTAGGTTGGAGGACTGGAGGACTGCACATTGTGTGCAGCTGGCCCTGCATGACGGAGGAGCTGGCAACAGACTCTTCGTTGAACAAGTTAGACGGGTGGTGTAAGGATTTTTGCTGCCACAATGGGGAGTGTCGTTGTGTTTGGTCATATCTGCAAGCATGCTTCTCTCAGTAGGGCCATTTGGGGTGGAGGAATGAAGTGTACACTCCAAGTGCTTATTCGGAGGTGTTCTCCTTGGCAGAGAAGCATTTCTGAATTCTGATTGGCGTATGGACTGATGTTGGACTGCTTCAGTCGTGCCTCACTCCACTGATGTGCACGTAGTTGGTCAAGTGCCGTCCCAGAAATGCGAGGTTTCCTAGTTAACTCGATCATGTTTGCGAACAGGCCGACTTCATTTGAAGTGCGCATGGCGGTGCCAGTGTCATGTCGACTGCGCCTCCACCACGTCTTGCAGGCACCTGAGCAATCTCAGTGGAGGTGATGGGGGCGTTGTCGTCGCTGTTTTGTCCCACGTTTAATTGTCCATTAATCGAGGCCCGTAGTTTGGCCGTCTGAAACCAAGCTCTGTGCTCACGTAGGTTTTATCCATGCCGATTCTTTCGGAAACGTTGCACGACGGTGTGGCACAATTTGTGCCATTATACTTTGCAAAGGATGTCGGTGGCGAAGTCAAGATGGCACAGGAATGTGGCTATCCGCTGCACACGTGACTGACAACAAATGTTTACATTAGACGTCGAATGTGGACTTGGACGATCGCGGCTGTGTTTTTACTGTTTGAAAGGGCAGTGTGAGGCCCTGCGGACTGCACTCAACAGGCTAGCTCCTGTAACTTGTAACTTGAGTGTCGACGCTGTTCTGGAGGATGTAAGCGAGGTGCGCACTTTGCGCAGCAGTCGAGTTTGCTCTAGAGGCACGAGGTGAGGAAAGGCAAAGAGTGGAGAGAATTGCATTAGCGGTCTTGTGTCCCCTCAATGAAACGGTCAGGTCACTGCAGACAGGTGAGGCCAGCGTGATCACTGATGGTGAACTGAGATGCCTATGTGCGAAACTCTAGAAAGTGTGAGAGCTTGAAGTTCTGCCTCCACAGTTTGCGTTTGAAGGAGTTGGTTGTTCTTTGTTGGGTGTTTCTAATGCAATAACCAGTTGGCACACCTTGGTGATGGCGGTTTTTCTCTAAGTACTTTGCTAATGTGCCCCCAAAACTGTCTGTTAATGCTGTGGAGACACTGCGAAACGGAGAAAGGGTGTTTGGCACATTCTTCCACCCACAAGAGGGAGTATAAGTGATTCAAATGAGATGCAGAACATTGGTGTGGATTTTCTGCTCAGACTCGCAAACAACCGTTTTGGAGATGTTGGCTTCATTAAAGATAACCGTAGACACAATGTGGTAACTAACATGGAAGGATTAAATGTGCTTCAGAGCTCTATGTAGGAGCTGGTGGTGGTGGAGGTGGTGTTGGTGAAGTGGCGTCCGAGCACAGTAGCGCGAGTCCGCAGATGCGCTCAGTGAGTTGTTCGGAGCTGCAGGCCAACTGTGTCTCCTTCGGCGCCCCGGAGTGCCGTGAGCAGCGTCGACGGGTGGTGCGTTCCTACACCAGCCGTCTGCCCCCCTCCGATCAGCACTGCCAATCGCAGCAGAGTTGGAGGCCACAGCGTCAGAACTCCTGTCCCACGAAGTCGGGCAGCATTGGCAAACTCAACAGTCTGATGGTGTTTCTCAAGTCGCCCAAGGTTTGTTCCTCTTGCGTTGACAATTACAATGTTGTCGGTGGTTTGATGGAAACACCGAAGCACTAGTTGCGTGCAGCTGACTGCAACGTCACAGATAGCTCGTGGGAACTACAGCGGATGTCGAGTCTTGTCCTGCTAGTACACATACAGGCCGTCAGTGGTGTTAGGAGCAATGATGCAAGAGGACTATGTTGTCGAATAATAATAATAATAATAATAGTAATAATAACTTTAGTGTTACCTGAATGCATCCCTACCAGGGTGCTATTCAGGTGTTGGGGCGGTGGAGGAGGTGTTGCGTGTTCACTTCAGCATTATCATATGCTGATGTGTTTATGCAGGTGCCATGAACAGCTCCGCAAAGAACATTGGCAAATAGTTTATGGCCACAGCTAGTGTCCACGCAGTTGTTAGTAGCAGTCCTGCAGCAGATAGACTACATTTCCAACCGTCTGAACTGCAGCGCATTAGTCTTCTTCCTCTGGGTTATTGCTTGGCATTCAGGAGTGGAAATGCGGATAGATATTTGATAGACAAGGTTGGCTCAATGCTGCCAACTCTGTAGCAACGTAAGACTTCCTTTAAGACGCGAGACGACATGGACTTTGGGCTAAACATTCATAGTCAACTCAGAGAGTGGCTTTGGTTCATTAGCATGGTCCAGATGCCGAGCCCCCTGATGGAGGTGGCATGTGGGGCGTAGCTACAAGGGGCTCGTCACCAAAGTGGAGACTGAAGCAAGGAATTTGAGCATTGTACTGCGCTACCAGTTTAACACCCACCTTGTTCTTTGTGGCATCTTGTTAGATTTCGCTTCGCAAGGCATCGCCGCATTCGAATCAGCTTCGGACAAGCACCTACCCACTCATGGAAGATGGTAGGTCTGACAGTTTACCCTGGGCTCCTAATTTTAACCATATGTGGCCCGCATATCTTGCGAGTGAAGAAGAATGTAGGCATGAAAATGGCACTTTGGTTTGCACAGTGCGTGCGTTATGATGGCAGTCTTTTTGAAATGAATAACTATGGCCTTGCGTTGTCAAGATGAGAATTGCATTGCAGCAATCAGTTATCATCCACTTGGCAGCCACCGTGGTGCCTCGGTTAGGTGCGTCGAGTGTACTGCTGACTGCGTTGGTCGTCTGGTGTACAGAGCGAATTGTGTGGTTCAGGGTGTGTCCTTGCTGTGGATGCTAGTGAATCTGAGCCGAAGGGAACGGCGTGTTGACAGGACGGTGGGAGAGAAGTGCGAAGATGGGGCAACTCGTGTGGGTTTAACCTCTTCCGCTATTCCTGCGCCAGCGTTTGAATCTGCGATGAGTGAGTGAAGCCTAAGGAGTGTCTAATTAAGCAAATGACGTGCTCTCTATCAACTCTTCGAACAAGAAGATACTCACGAATGGAGGTGGACAAATTGGAGATGGAGACAGATTGCTTCCCAACATTGGGCGCAATGAGGTTGTGAAGAGCAGAAGACATGGTTTGGTGACCACTTGAAGACCTTTGTTGATGCCATCCTGCGCTTCATTTCATCCCTCATGGAACACTTCACTAAGCCAGGCAGTCAAATCACTCAAGCCCTTTCTCCAATGGTGGTTGTGAAGTCGTGACTGTAGTCTTGCACTTGATGTGTGAATTCATCCGTTTTTGACAGCCTTCTAGATGTGAGGGTGTTGGTTGGGTTAGTGGAATGCCTCATCGCCTTTACAATGGTGCCTTTTGATTGCAACCTAGAATCGCTCTCGGAGACTGCGCATGCCAATGGGACGCCTTGGGTGCCTCCTCTCCTCCTGTAAGTTCCCTCCAAGCACACATTCACTGATCACTCATGCACGCTACCATCGACAGCTGTGGTTTAGTGCAGTGACCCAGATCGCCTTTGAAAATCACCACCCTCCCTCCTTGCCTCGTTTTCTCCCTTCCTCCTCCCTCCATTACTCCTCCATAAGCCACGACGAGGCAGGCATCTGGTGGACAGATGCGTGGTAGTTGCATTGTCCGTGCGAGTGAGTGAGTAATGCGCCTTGGCTCCGTTTTTCGTCACCCAACCAGCCTGTGAAATCGTCTTCAGGCGTTGGTGTGACTCACCACTCGCATCCACTGTACCTCGAGTGGAAGTGGAAGTTGCCTTGCTCTTTCCACTTCCTCACTGGTGTGGTGTGTGCAGGCAGTCTTGCCATGCTTCTCTGCGTGTCGGGTTGATCGACACGACATAAACTGCATAAAAACACCTCCCAACTGCTGTAAAGCTGCGACTTCCACAGCAAATGAATAATTGATGCGAATCAATGGCAATTGGGAAGAGCCCTGTGACTGCACAATTAGCTCCACTGGGTGAGTGATGAAAGAGGCATTGCAGTTACGGTGAAATGGTTTAACGCTTTGTGTTTTTACGACCTGTGATGAGTCCTCGCAGCAGAGTTGCATTTCAATGGGAAGAATTTTGAGAACGCAATCAACTTCGCGGGAAGCACCTTGTTCCATTGGTTAGTGGTTGTTGCATGTGTCAATGTGGCCACGAGGTAGAAGGCACTCCACCTCGCTACTTTTAGTGTCCAGCCCCGACCTCAGGCTAAGGTGGGGTTAAGTTAGCGCGTAGGTTTTGAGAGGGGAATTGACAGCCGTGCGGACGCAGACAAATGGATTGTTGCTGTTCCAACAAGTCGGTGGTGTGCAGGCTGCTGCAGCCCCTGATTGCTCAGCCCGAAGCCTCACCAGTGATCGCCAGCCTGACGCCAACCTGACCCGTCAGTGTTTTTAGGTGAAGACAAGCTATCCGGCTCTGGTAGTCCCGCTTCATCGACCGTAAGGTAATTGCAAGGCATGAAAGGCAGGCGACTTCATGAGCTGAAGAGTCAGTATGGTGTAGCTTGGCTACAGCATTCCCACCCTAGAAAAGTGTCACCTACACCTTGTTTCGTCAGAATGGCATTCAGTTGGTTAATTTATGCAGATAACAAAAGTGTGTCTCCCTAATTCGCCCTCACATTCGCAAACACTCTGTTTCGTGGGAGCCATGTATCGTCATTTGGGGGGAGTATTGCTCTTTTGTGGACGGTTTGCCTAAAGTGCTTGGTGGTGGCGATTCCACCTAGATAGTGGAGAGGATACAGTCTCTTTGCCCGAATCTTTAATCCCATCTAATCAAAGAGACGACGGAACACTCATTTCCGATTGGAGGAATGTGGGTGTGTGCGTTGCATGTGGCGAGGTCGTGTGCTACTTCATCGTCCCTCTGTCGTGATTCTGCCAGCACTGATGGCCTCCTTCACGTACTAGCTCGACCGCTCGCCGGTTCGCCAGCTCAGTTCTCTCACGTAGGTTGACTCCTTCGTGTGTGAACTAGTGGTCGGTTTAGTTTACAACCTGACTGTTGGATGATTCATACTGTTGGTCGGTAGCATGCGCTCTCACAAATCTACCACTGTGGCGTTAGTCGTTATCGTTGAGCCGTCGGCGCTGAGGGACTTGGTAACTGCACAATTGGCTGTGTGTGAATCGCACAACCACGTGTCTACTCACGTGTGTGTGTGTGTGTGTGTGTGTGTGTGTGTAACACCAGTAGTTCGTTGGCTCAGGGCCTGTCTAGGCGGTAAAGCCAGCTTCGGTGTGACGAACGCTCGAAGTGACAGGACACATTAATCACACGGAGGCCATCCGTAAGCGTGTGTGAGCAGCTGTCTGTCCTTAACCCGATTTTCACACACACACACACACACACAGCTATCGTTGTCTGTTCGCCTGGGGGTGGGGGATGGGGGATGGAGGGAGCTGTAGCTTGACAGACGTCAAAGCCTTGACATCTAATTACTTAGGGCAGGAGTCAATGCGAGATTATTGCCTGAGTTGTCCTAGTGAGGATGGCTCGATCTTTAATGTAAAATGCATCCCAAGGCCTTTAGTTAGTGGAAGGGACAGGTTAATTGTTCCTAGAACTCAGGCATACGCACCCCAAGATGGCCTTTTAAACGAGCGCGAGGCTACTACACCTCGGCGACATTGTCCGGCCCCATGAGATCTGGCCATGAAAGGAGGCATGAGAAATGGAACGTTTTACTTGACTTTCCTATTCAAGCATTACAAATGCGTGAGGCACGGTGGTCCCATATCCACTCGTCCTTGTTTGTGTTTCCTCGACGTAGCTAACATTGGTTATCACTTTCCACACCGGGAAACCGTTGAAGCACTTGTGAACTGTCCATGTAGGCAGCTTCTGCTGGTTTACTCGTGCAAACTGTGATGATGTGAAGTAGTGGTGAATGCGGTTGCATTTGTTTGCCTTCTAGTCATCTCCAGGCGCGACATTTCGTTTTCCATGTAGGCCAACATGCACAGACTTCGAGAGTTGGTCGGTCGACCAAGTTTGCGACTTCCTTCAGCGCCTCGGACTGGAGTACTGTCAGACGGCGGCCAGGAAGTGGATTAGAACGGGCGCTGATATTATCAACGCCGGCAGTGCTCAGCTTCAACAGGTTAGTTGAGGTGATTCAAATTGGCCTGTTTTGTCGCTTAGAAGGCAATAAGAAGCAAAGGGTTGGTGGTGATGAGGAATCCGAGCTGGCCACCGATCCACCGATCGGCACGGAAGGTGGCATTGATTGCAGAACTCTGAAATGCGCAGTGATTGTTGACCGGACAGGACAGGACAGGTCTGCGTCCTGACTGATCGCCTTGACTAGGGGAATTGTAGCTGCGGTGATGGGATGCAGGAGGGAGAGGGATTTCTGGACAAAATGCAAAGATGTTTTAGGTGGGTGTGCATGACATGGAGGTGTGTGAGGTTGGTGTCGAGGAGGCGTCAGGTTAGGTGCGTGGTTGGTGTGGATAGAGGATTGGGTGAGTCAGACTGCAAGGAGTGCCGTGTCGATGCTTTTTAGATGCACTGTCACTGAAGCACAGGCGAAGTTCACCAACAACTTTGCTTTTTCTCGTAGGACAAAAGCCTGGGGTTGGGTTCATTGCCCACAGTGCTTTCTTGCAACGTTGGCTAAATCAGCATTCCTTCCACGCCTTAAATGTGGACGATTTTACGTCAAACGCGAACGCAGAGAGTCACGGTGGATGTGGTGCGACTTGTAGGAAATGGGCATTGTGCAGCACCCCGGAGGCATTTCCTAGGACGTGACAAGCGACGGTTGTAGGATCGACGCGCTGAAATGTTGGAGTCTACTGGCACGGTCTGGAGGTCGTGCCGACAAGTGTAAGCACCAAGGCAGAGCCTCAAGTGTCTGCAGAACCAAAAAGAACTGTTGGACGAATGGGTGAAGAAGTGTATGGCCCTAGTGAGTGGTCTTGTTAATGAAACCTCTCACGTCAGCTATCACGACGCCGTCGGTGCTGTAAGGAAACATCCGCCGAACGGCCAACCATATGAGGCAGGGGATATTTGACCGCAATGTCGCGGATTTCTCGTGGCAATTGCACTGGATGTGGACTAGTAGGGAAATGTATTGGGGAAAGTATGGAAAGAGCAGGGCATTGCTCGTGTCCAGCACTGTTGATGGAAGCACTGATCCAAAGGGAGAGTCATGTAGCAGAGAATGGGGTCGACCATGGTTCCATGGAGCATGGTTTTGCTTTGAACCCTTCTCGCCACCAAGTTCCCACTTCAGAGCCGCCCAGTCAAATCCACCTGAAGTTTGTGCAGTTGACATCTTCATGCAGGTACCATGGAGCTACATTTGATGGTTTACAGCTAGTGTTGCTTGAATTGTTAATGACGTGTCTGCGGAACACAAAGCTGGACAGCTGGTGAAGGTGGCCGTCATTTTCAACTCCTCTTTTATGGGTCGTCAAAAAGTCTATGTGCTTCCCCCGTCGCCTTCGAATGCGCAATGTGGAAGTAGGAGGCGATTGTTCGTTCTTTGGCATTGCATTCGCCTTCTGCTGGCACAAATGCAGCGTACTGAGTTTTTTTAGAAAATGGCTGAGGAATCAACACGGAGTAAGGCTATGCATTGTTGAGAGACAGGGATTGCGGGTGCTACCGAACCCGGCTCGAAGGCCATGCCGTCCAGCAGAAGTACAGAGGCGGAGCCTTAGTGTCCCAGAGCGTGAGCAGAGCGAGGAGTTGGGTAGGTAGTGAAGGAATCACGCATTGCCACATTAATTTTGAAAAGTAGAAGAAGTAGGTGCACAATTCAATCCGAGATTTGCATCAGACGATACCGCTTGCATGCGTCTCTCTTGATTCCATCCTACTCGTCTGTTTGTGGATAGTTTTGTAGCTCGCTCAGACTTGTACTTCTGCGATCCAATGGCACCTACTTAAGGGGCAAGTGGCAAACTTGGGTGCGCATTTTCTGAAGACGCAGGAATGGAAAGCGATTTCGCAAAATGTGTGGTGCAACTTGCACAGAGGTGAGGTTCACCAACAAATCCACTTTCTCCGGTGCAGCAAAACTCAAGTGCTGCACGATTGTCATTATGCAAAGTGGAGTTAACGGCTGACATTGCATGCTTTGCAGTGGCAAATGAATCAACACCATTTTGGCCTCGGAGCAATTAAAGATGTCCTATTAAGTGAGCACACAAAGGGTTGCGGTGGGAGTTTAATGTGTGGTGGGTTCAAATGTGTGCTTTGTGTTGCGCTCCCCCCCCCCCGCGACCAATCGCATCAAGCAGAGTGTTTGTGTGCAACTGGTATCCCTTTGGCACTTTTGTGAGTGGAGGTGGAAATGTGCAAAACATCACATGTGTCTATTGGCAGCCGTGGGATCATTGTTAGTGAACAAGGAGAAGCGGACTTGGCCATATGTCCGTGTGAATCGAGGTTCGTTTGCATTAATCCCCGCCACCTTTCTCTTTCACTTTGGAGGTGCCTAGGCACGTTTATCTGGGTTCTTCGTAGCTGTTAGAGATGTGAAGGAGGTGGGGTGTGTTCACTTGGTTGACGCCTTCTTATAGGTATCGAGGACCTCTTAACACCGAGTCACTACAGTTGACCCACGGCCAGTGCTGCATAATTGGTTATAAGCATTCCTGCAGACCACAAAACTGGGCAGTTGTCAATGTTGGAGGTCAGTTTTGAATCCTCCTGCGAGGGGTCGTCGCAGCATTCAGTAGTGGTGATGAGGCTGGTTGTCCTTTGGGATTAGATTTGCCGTCCACTGGGGCCAATGCATTGCCCCAGGTCTTTTTTTTCAGAGGGCAGATGAAGTCATGGCGGTGGGCACTTGTGTGTCGTGAGTTCTGGCATGGTCTAGAAGCCATGTGGCCCAACGAAAGTAAAGAGACGGAGTCTCAAGGGCCCAGAGCGAAGAGTTGAACAGACGATCAGGTGGTCGCACAGTGTGCTGCTAGTTTTTAAGAAACAAGGCGAGGTATGTCCATATTTCCATTCGGAGTGTGTGTGAGAAGGTGCGGCTCAAAGATTTCTTATAGCCTCATTGCGTGCACGAGTTTGTGAATGGCTTTGCAACCCCTCGGGTCTATTCTCGCTTGGTGATATGGCAACTGCGCTGCGAGCAAGTGGAGGACATTGCAGTGGCCCTTTTTGAGGACGCGGAAATGTGGCGTGCATCTTTGTTTGGAATGCATTTAAAATGCGCCTTTGTTTGTGGTGTTTATAGAATTTGGTTCCGTTGAAACCACTTCACCTGAAGAAACTGCTGATCCACGTCAGTCTGCGCACAACACAGGACATGATGGCGACGCGTGAAACCGCATTCCTGCCTGCCATTTCACCTCATCCCGACTTCAACATCTCAGTACATCCATCCTCCTCCGTCCATCCTCCTCCTCCTCCTCCTCCTCCTCCTCCTCCTCCTCCTCCTCCTCCTCCTCCTCCTCCTCCTCCTCCTCCTCCTCCTCCTCCTCCTCCTCCTCCTCTTCCTCCTCCTCCTCCTCCTCCTCCTCATCATCATCATCATCATCATCATCATCATAATCATTATTATTATTATTATTGTTATTATTTTTATTACCAGCATCAGCATCATCATCAGCCTCACCAGTAGCAGCAACAGCAGCACCACTAATTGTGCTCTCATGCTCTCATGACCGCTTTCATCTTCACTTTCAGAATGGCTGGACGACATCGGACTTCCAATGTACAAGCCTAGTTTTGAAGCCGAGCTGATCGATGCCTACGTTCTGCATGAACTCACTCTGGTACGGAGTCTCGTGCTGCAACGCTGTCTGTTTCCCACTCAGATTTGGGTGTCATGAAGGTGCTTATTGGCGTGCGTGTAGAGCAGGAAGAATGCAATGGTCATTGGAGACACTTTAGCTTGCTATTTGACATGAGAGATGCCGCACCACGGTGTCAGGCAATTAAGGCCATAAAAGTGGACGAATCACAACATCGAGTCTAGCCGGCCATTAAAAAGTCATCATGAGCGGGTGACTAACCATGTCCACTATGTCGCACAATCGGGCTAGTGGAGGCAGCATGCATAATAGAGTGCTCACCAATTTAGTTTTCGCGCATTAAGCAGGTGCTAGACGAAGGGAGGTGCCTTGGAACCTTGCTCCACCGTTTTCTGGTTCAAAGCTAACTTGTGAAGATGGGGAATTGTTAGCATTGCATTTTATAGTCGGAGCTGCAGACGTTGGGAGTGAATAATGAGTTGCACATGGTATCCATGCGACGAGGCCTCCAACTGCTGCGTCAGCTCAACTTTGATCTCACTCGGCTTTGCCGATGTCCAGTCAACAGCAGTTGCTCTGCTCTGCGTGCTCTGCAAGGCAGTTGCAGCACCGGCACTCCCGGCGACTTGTCACAGACGTCACCCGAGGTTCCTGCACGCATGATGGAATCAGCGCATTCCATCCCTGCCCTTCGAACGACCCAGCCATCCACCCTCACATCACCCTCAAACACTCGTCGGTACGTAAATGACTGTTGGGTGGTGTCTAGGCACTCGCAATACAGACTAGCACGCTGACTTTGTTTGTGTTAGAGCAACAAATTATCATCACAATGTGAAATGTTTATGCCTACAGGTCGACATCAGTGTCGGTGGGTACAGTGTGCAGAGAGAGCACACCATCGAGAAATCCGACACCAAACTCGCACTCCCTTTCCCCCTCCCCTCCCTCCTCCTCCTCCTCCTCCTCCTCCTCCTCCTCCTTCCTGCTGCCTCCGACCTCTCCGGCCTTGTGGACTTCCCATCGGATGGAGACGTGGCTTTGCAACATCGACCTGCCCGAATATGTATCGAGCCTTCGTAGCAGCGGTCTTCATGGCGCTCTTCTGGTGAGTGTGTTGGTAGTTCTAGCTGTAGAGTGGGATCGCTCAGAATGGCTTGTTACACCTCACCGTTTCTGTGGCGTAGACACACTTGAGCAGGTGCTAATGCAGAGTTTTTCCTGCTTAATGTGGAATGTTTTAAATCGGTTACAAATCAATTGTTAGCTTTCGTGTTCATTTACTGTTGGTGATGTGTTAAGCTCTACGAGGACCGATTTACAGCAGAGACACTTGCAGATGTGCTGGACATAGGACCCGAGCGAACACTGCTGCGTCGTCACCTGTCGGAAGAGTTTGCCAACCTCCTCGATTCCTCCCTGTGCCACCGCAAACAGCGCTCCACCATCAAAGACAGCACCGTTGCAGCGCCTGTCCTCAACCCGTCCGCCAAACTGAAGGTCGGTTGGTTCGCGTTGCTACAGGCTTGCCAGATAAGGCACATGAGTATGGAGATCGCTGCATTGCAAGGGTGGTGGGAGGGTGAGAACTTAGTGCCAGACTTCTGTGCCGCTGACATGGATGATGGTTTGCTGGATCTAGGTTATCAGTTCTATTTTGCAGCAAAATCCACCAATTTTAAAAGGAAGTTGTCAGTGAGTTTCAGTTTTTGACAGCCAGGCAGGGATGCGTCTCATGTGATGACTTCTCGTTCCATCATTTTATTATCTCATGTCACACAAAGGGGTATGAGTTGTCCTTTAGCTGTTTGAAACCTATTTTTTTAGCTAGGCATACCCAAGAGCAGATGTTAGTGTACCTGAGAGGATAAATTTTTCGCATTGACACCTGCTAGTGCACTCGGGATCGTTCTGCTACGTCGACCTGGCCTTCTGGAGCGTCATCTGCGACGCCTCTGATGGTTTGTAGTGCATTTGGTAAAATTAAACGTCAAATTTTATAAATAATGTCATGCGATGATTTTTTTGTGTAAGATTTATCATTTTACTGGTCTGAGGCGATCTTAGATGCTTATGCATTTGCGAACACCTCTATTGCAGTTGAAAGGACTAATGTGCACCTGAAATGTCTGTTGTTTAATCCTATTTGAGTAAACCAACACACCAGCAAAACGGTGTTTTTAAATAAAGGTCTTGGGTAAGGCATAGCTATCATTATGCATCAGTAATGCTTTAGGCGCCTCCCTTTATTGAGCTTTTATTTTGTCCGACGTATTGAAAATGTTTAGAGCAGCAGGATAAAGTAGGCTTTGTTTCCTTTTTTTCACTGGTGCTGGCACATTAACGAAGGAAAATGAGAGCTTATATCAGAGGTGTGGGCAGCGATTAAGGTAAGGCAGCATCTCTTGCCCACTTTGCCCCTCTCTCTGTCCTAACATCCTCAAGAGAACCGTCTCCTAGTGGTCACCTTTGCGGCATGTGGTGTGTGAGAGGAGATGTTGGATCTTGCAATGTATGGCAGACACATAAATGAGGCTTTCTTCTTATGGACTACTTTTGGTTGTTTACGGGAAAAACGAGGCAGGAGAAGAAGGACAAAATAATTTCTTGCACATTGGTTAATGTGACTAATCTTGTTTGGTAGATATTTTCTGTCTACTCTTCCTCTTCTCCTATTAGGCTTTCGGAAATCACTCCAACCTTGACCACCACAATTATCAACCTACACACATTCAAAACATAGACGTTACCGAGTAACTGCAGCTTTGGAAATGTGCAGCGAGCAATGAGCACTGAGGAGTTTGTAGGCCCAGCTTTAGAATGCAAAAGCCACTTCTCACTACAAATCGGTGGGTTAGTCAGTCGGTCAATCACCCGGTCGCAGACGGTCCTTCTCCATTGTGAAAGAGGTGATGAGCGAATCTGAAGCTGCTCGTCGTCTCTTAACGATGGGAGGTTGGACCTATTTGTTCGTCTGTCACCTCGCCCTGCCCTTCCCACTTCCTTCTATCCAGTTGACATGAGTGTTCATGATATGCCACATTATCACTCACCTTCAATGGGCCTGAATGGCAGTGCCCATAAATAATTTGCGCTGTAAGGATATATTCGAGGGGCTAACTTTATCCACTTCACTCAATCCGTCTCTTGTTCCTTTGCAGTTGATTGAGCGGCGGTCCTCAATAAGGCGGATGTTTGATGTCTCAGGAGGTGGGAATACCGGCGGAGTTCGATATCTCGGATCCGATCTTCTCTGTCCCCTAGAAGCCGACTGTAGCTTCAAAAATTCTTCTTTGGCATGTGGCATAATAATCCTCCTTTTTGCATTTTAAAACTAGGATGCATATGATCTCAGATGCAATCATTACCCATTTATAATTATCAGTATTACAAATCTAGCACAGCGTACGAACTTTGCCATCTACCAAAACATTTTTGTTTTAAGCTAAACTTTTTCTATTACGCAGGAAGAAAAGAAGTGAATGTAAAAGGAAACATTTCCTCCCTTTTGTATCCACATGGCGAAACTTTACAAGGACGGGGAGAACGGATGACCCACTACTACCGATTTAGATATCAGTTCTTCCCATCTGCCTCCTTAGACCTTACCCATTTTCTTCTTGTTTCACCTCTGTAAAATATGCCCAATTTTAAAAGCATCACCATTAGAAAGACCTCAATACCTTGTCTGCCCTTAATGGAAAGGAAAGCCTGTTTACATCTCTCCTTCTTCGGAAGATCATATACAAATTCTAATACAATTACTTAAGTGAATCTAAAATGCCAAGTTTTTTTTATACCATCGCTATGCTGTTAACCCAAAAAAACAGTGAAACTTGTTTTCTGGAAAGATAGGTTTGTCCACTTCACATTCAAAATGATCGCTTAGCTGCAATAGCATTCCAAGGTATCAAAACAACGTAGCAATATAAACAAAACGTGCTCTTCATCCACTGCTAGTGATGGGATTGCAGAAGAGTAACCGGGTTCGCGCTTTCGTGCCAACTGCCTTGCTGCCGGCCTTGCCTAACCGCTGAAGTTGACGCAAAGGCCAAACAAATGCAACCACAGAAACGAACATTCGTATTAATTTACCAATGTCTTAAAACACACTGGTGAGCTTCCTGTTAACGCATTTCACCGAGCTATAATTGCGTACAAATACGAAAACCTACCGTTGTGACTACTTGCATGATGCTCAATGCAAATGCACAAACAATTTGTAAGGCCGTGATTTTGTGTAGCAACTCGGTATTTTGCTGGAACGCTTTTTCAGGGCCTCAAGCACCATAGCTCTCTAAGGTTTTACTTCGTACCTGTCCCATGTTCCTTGAGTCACTACGGTGGCCTCCTGGTACTCATGTATTTCAGTAATATATTTTCTTTTGAACAGCTTTGGTCTAGTTAAGCTTTGGAGGAAAATCGGAGCTCCCCAGAAGAAAATGGGGACCTATGCTTCCTTTGAATGAACTAGCTCTATTCAGCCCTTTCCCAATGGACTGCGGTTAATTATGGCAAGGCTGTCTTAGCTAAGGCAGTTTGAAGTACCAAGCATTAATAAGGCTTTTTAAGGAAGGTGAACAGTTGGTCTGCTCGAACTCTGCTTGGATCAAGTTATGTGTGACTTCATTACTGACCATTCTACTGCATAATTTAAAGTAGATTACGTATACCCTCATTTTGTCCCGGGTTGTGTCAAGCAGCTGAATTTTTAAAAGTATTAACTGTTGACATAATGATTTTTGGGATGCTTTGTTCCCTCACGAAATCCTAATTATACACTGTGAGCTTGAAACTTTTCGGGAGAAGACCGTCGTGGTCGGCATTTACACCAACCACACCAGGTGCTCTAGAGTGTTGGATGAAATTCAACCTCAGTCATTTAAAAGATATTATGCTCCATCCGAACCATGCTACTTAATTGAGAACATTTAACATCTGCTTTGGTGCTTTAAACTCAGCCACTACCCTTGAACCCCTATTTGGTACAAGAAGTCATCATAAACTGATAGAGACCACCTGTCACACATGCGTGACACTGGGCGGGTAAAATTAAAAGGCTTAACTAGTGCAATCTAATCTTTGATACCTACTTTATTGATTGGGAGTTTATAACTTAATGAAATGTCACCAGTTCTTTTTGCTACGGATAGGTTTTTTTAATATCACCGATTCGCTCAACCTTTGTGAGGAATTTAATGCAAAACGGAATCATTTTCAATCTCGTCCTAATTAGAAACTTCAAAACGAAGCTCCACCAAGCGTCACCAACACTACTGAGCGCTGATTTGTATTGAAATGCCTTTTAAATTCGAATTAGTTCTGCAGATTCTGAAGTTGGTAGAGCACTCACTACGCGCTCTCTACAAGAAACTTTACCTCTTTTCCGGTCAAGTTTTCTGCAGGTTTCGATTTTGAGCAGAAAATTAGGCTTTCCAGATGTCTGACGAATGGTAGCCCCAACACATGGTCCATATCTCTCTTAGAAGTCGTCCGGCGGTAATTTCACATTTTAATAAAATCTAAAAATAGTGACCTAGCAAGGCCACATTTTCAGTCCCCGCGAGAGGAGAGCTTCCTTAGGCCCTAGCTGTGATTATGGGAACAATAAAAAAGCAAATTATTCTAGCATTACCTACTTTACCTCCTTGCCTTGCGTCCAACCCCTCAGAAGAATTGTAGAGGATATTTCAAAGTGAGAGAATGAGCGTCGGTTAAAAGGGACTGTAACGTAGAGCGCCCCAAGACATAGTGTTCGGGCATACTGCGTATTGTCAGCGCACAGGAGGATCAGGGGCTCACTGACGCAGCTTGGGAGCCAAGCCACCCAGCGGATGCACAGTGACCCTTTACCAAAAGCGAAAGTCAAACAAACAATTTTAAGTCCAACTGCCATGCGTGTCAAACAGCTTAGTGACGACAGTCTCTTCCACCAAAATTTGTGCGCGAGCCCCTTGTAATGCATTCCTTTCTCATGTCATACCAACTAGTATTATGTTGAGTACAGACGCACTGCATCAAATGTAAGTCTGTCAGTTTCACTTTTCGGACTGAGTTCAAATGACTGAATGATTGACGATCCATAAATTGGTTTATCGGACCTGTCAATCCGATCACATGCACTCGGATGCTCAATTAACTACTCTACTCTACATGACCTTTTGAGGGTCAACAAAGCGCGCAGTAGTGGCCGCCCTTTGCTGAGTGCAGAACAGCAAGCACGATAAATCGTTGAATTGTTTGGATATAAAATTAGCGTCTACGGTGGAGTTAAAGCAACCTCTCAACGAGTGACGGCATGAAGGTCTACATTCTCTGTCTTCTTGTCGCTGCTGCAACTGCAGCTCGACCCTACAAGTACAAATCGGTCAAGCGGCCCTCTGAATCCTACTTCCCAATGTACTTTAGAGCTTCGGATCGTGTTCGTGGTGGAGAAGGCGAGTCTTTCGGCTTAAAAAAGCCTCAAGATATCAGCCGATCTGCTGTGCAGCAGGGAATAACGGAGGGAAAGGTTGCCTATGGAAGAGTGAGTAAAGGCGTGCAAAAGGAAAAGGAACTAATTGAAGAGCAGCCTATATCTAAAGCTTTACAAGAAGATTTGGAAATTGAATATGGTTATGACGAGGACTATAAGGCAAAAAATGCAGGCGGGTTACAGGAAGATGTGGAGGAGGAAGAAGTAGCCTATGATGAAGATCATGACATTGAATCCGATGAAGAGGACGTGGATGAGCACGACGAATACGACTCCAAGGACTATGACGAAGATGAAGATACAGAAGAGGAGGGAGAGGAGGAGGATGAAGTAGACGAATATGAGTTCGAGAAAGACTACAAAGGTGAGGAAGGGGATGGTGAGGAATACGAGGATGTATACGACATCGAATATACTAGCGAAACAGAGGGAAAGAAGGAAGATGCGGGATCAGGAGAAACCCATGAGAAGTCAATGAATGCGATGGTTGAACAGACCACCCAAACCATGTCTCTGGAGGAGGCTGACAAGATTTTCGCGTTCCCCGGTTGTGACAGTATCACGTGCTCCAAAGCAGCTTACGATGGATACGGCTGCTCTGCCTCTAAATGCAAATACATTTGTACCAGGACAGAATGCTACGAGTATCCAGATGGTCCAACTACTCTTGAGGAGAGCGTTGAACAGGAGGGAGTTGTAGAGGCAAAGGTGGAGGAAGAAGGAGATGAAAAAGACTTGGAGGAGGAGGTGGAAATCGAGGAATATGAAGAGGAAGAGGAGAAGGAGACTGTTAACGAGGTAACCACAACCACAACCACAACTCCGGAGCCAGAAACACTTCCTCCTCGAAAAGAAGTGAGAAGACGCAGAGGTAGAAGTGGAAAAGGGAAGAGTGGCAGGAATTACAAGTTGTAAGACTTGCATGTTGGTAAATATTACTAAAACTAAGGAAATAAATTTCTGTTTTCTTGGTCCTCCCGTTTTTGCTTACCTCTCAAGAGCCGGTTAATAGAGTAGATTAGCATTTACTTCACCGCCCTCGTGTACCCTTGAGACTAGGTACTTCTCTACAACTCATACAGGTCAGTAAATAGCAGACCAGTGACTCAGCAAGGCAATGATTTGGAATCTTGTCTAGTCGAGCGCTCCATTACGACTTCAGCGCCGAATCGAGACACTAAGGCAGCACACACAGCGTCAAGCTTGTCATCGGATGTCACTTGTTTTATGCTGTGCTTCATGATCCATTAGTCGAGTTGCTGAGTGATTATTTACGATCCAGCAAAATGCTATTAACCAGTGTATGCGAGCACAGGACCTGACCGTGGAGGGAGAAGTCGCACCAGCCCTTGAAAAGAAAGGAGTGTGGGGATGTGCAGACAGTATTAATATTTACTCATGCATATGGACACTGCCTCATTCATATTGCTCCTTCTGGTAGTCGTCTAGCGCCTCCTCCAAATCCTTTGCTGTCATTCCATTGGCGTGCATGTAATGGGGCCAAACAATGCCTTCGGATCGTCTACGTATATTGAACTCTGAAAGCCACAAGTAATAGCAATAGCATTAAAATGACACTTTTTATACATTCTTTTACACTTTTTAGCGCATTTATCTTCAGTGTTTATCCTTTGATTCGGTGCATAATTTGAACTAATTTTAATAGGCAAGGCACTAGCCAAGTCGTTTTTTCAAGGAAAGTGTTGAAGTGGAGACCCTTACTTGTTTCACATGGACAGTTGGGACATTTGAGACACATCAAGTACTGTCGCTGCACGTAGCGATCTAAAGAGATTGCAAAAAAAGGTTTTATACAAAGGGCCTCTTATTTGGGATAGTTCGTTCAACTTTCGGTCGCGGCGAGGGGCTAAGCGGGTCTTCGCCGTGGTGCGTCCTGTCCGGCCCTATGACCTCCGAGCCGTGCCAGTAGCCCCACCTCTGCGGGTCAACAGTCCATATTTCCGGACAAAGTCTTAGGTCGCTGCATTACAATGGCGTTAAGGACAATAAACCCTCTAGCAGTTTTATATAGTACAATGGGGATCACTTATTTTGCTTGTATGTAACCCTCGGAATATGCATGAGAAGGAGGACAGTTAGCGGTTTGGTATGAATTGTAGGTTTGGTGTTTCAGAGCATAGAAAAAATGCATGAAATTATGAAATTTTTAAATGATAATACACTGACAAAGTATATTACCTTGTTGGCTCGATAAAGACATCGAAAAACCCAATTAAGAGTGCTATTTGGAAGCATAATTTTCCTGGCATAGTTTATGAAAAAAAAGGTTTATTGCTCTCATGATCTTCCTGTTTGGAATGCTTTAAAAAGTGTTTCATCCTGCGAGCCTAAATATCCGAATTGGGACGATGATAGTCAGACACTTGAAGGTGCCCAACCGCAAGGAACAACCACTGACTAGACGAAACTGCAAGGTCCTGGAGGTTTATAGGTTATTCAAATGCTCAACATTTGAACTAAGAACCTCGTTATTGCATGGAATGTAGTTCCACTTAACTCAAGCAAAAGCAGTTGCATATGCACCCAACTTCATAATTGCTTCTGTTCTTTTTTCGTAAAAAAAACAAACAATAGTAAGAACTACATACATAGGTCCTGGAGTGTTCGACCCTGCCTGATGATCAGTTCCGATGGAAGTGGAGTTGACTCACACGCCGGAAGGTGGCCCCAGAGCACTAGAAGGGCAAGGAGAGGCACCAAAAAGACTGCACAGTTTGAGATCATTGCACTCCCAGTGGATGCTGTAGAACTGCCTCGTTCAATGCCTTCGTTGTCTCCTCCCCCTTATTTATACCCTCTGATCCCACGGTAGCTCGAAGGTGATTGGCCGATCAGCAACTTGCAGTCTTCCATTCACCTGCTTACTTTGAAGGGCGCTGTTGGTCATGAGGACAACGCTGCCTCGCCTTCCTCTGAGGCGAGTTGACCGAATCCTGGACTGATCACTTTCTACCACCTGGTATGCAAAGTTTCGACCGCTTTTAAAAATAAGCCTCAGAGTAACAATCTTAACGAGTTTTTTATTATGAGAGAAAGAAAATAGTTGTTGGGATTTTACTTTTCAAAAATTTGAATTTCTTTCCCTTATAAAATGAAGATTGATGAGGTGTACCGTATGGGTTGACACTGCCCATCAAGTAATACTTGTTGCTTGGAGAAACCTTGGTTGTCTAAATATTTACCGATTGAGGGGTGGTGTTTTAACTTTGGGAGGGTTTTTAAACAGCTGTCAGGTTTTAAAAATAGCCCTTTTTTATGAGAGGGATTTCAGGTTGTATGCAAGGTTTTGCTTTGGTAAATTTATTTTTTATCAATCCGAAGTACTGCATGGCACAAGATCACGTTCTAGTCAACCGCTTAAGAGAGGTGCTGCTTTGCAGCGCTCAGGGACTTTCCGAAGGAATAAAAAAGACTTAGTACTTGGGCAGAATAGGCACTGTTGAACTACAGGCATGGCTGGGAGGAGAGGCTGGAGCACCTGAGTGGCCCCTCCTACCAAGGTATTGTGTAGCCTCTCCTCTCTTTCGAGCGGCCTCTTCGGCTGTTGCGTTGGTCAACGTTGGCATTGAATTCACAATAGAGCAAGGGAGAATGTGCAGGCCATCACGTATGTCTGTCTTTGTCCCGTGAATACCGGCCTAAAAGCTGGGTAACGGGGATGAAAATTGGTATCCATGTCGACCCCTCCTCCATGCCACTTTAATTTCCACTTAACTACTGCCTAGTCGTATCTGTCCCACGTGTATCGCATGCAGATTGCAGCGAACTTTTTAGGTGTTTTTACGGCTTTCCTTCAGGACACGGGGCTGGGTGGATTTTTGGCGAAGGTTGACGACGTTTTCAACCCTACTTCTAGGTATCGTCACAGATTATTCTTCCGTTACTCTAAGGTGTAGAAGTGAGTAATGGAAATTGAGCTGCCTGTCCGTCAGAACCGGATTTGCTTTCCGATGCTGCTAATGCAGGTTCTCAAGCCTTCTTTAAAGAGGGAAGAAGGCACAATACCAGGACCGATTATGCGCTTCAAAATATAGACGGATCAGGAAATACCGGCATGCCTCCTAGAGGAATCGTAAGGATGGAAGTGCGAAACAGCTATTTGACCTTGATATATCTTAAAGTCAAACAAGATATGCTTCAACTGTACGTTTGTATGCGCTTACCGAAAAAGGTAGCGTGGTTTACAGCTCAGCTTGCTGTTAAATTTTGCAAAAATACATGCCATTCCTCATATTTACTTATTATTTATAGCATGGGCTACCAAGGCGGTACTTTTGGATACGCATTGGTTCCCCACCCTCATCCTGTAGAATCCCAACTGAGTCGGAGGGACGTCATCTTTATGTGTCGGTTCCAAAGCATTGGCTGTAAAGGCTTCGTATGGAGCATCCAGAGAGGTTGTAGCATACTACATGGTTTAAACAACATGATTTTGGTAATAAGTCCGGAATTAGCCAAAGACAATGCGTGGTGTTTAAGAAGACCTTCTAGTTTTGACCACGGAGGATTGCTTGCTGGTGGTAATTAAGTAACAGCAGGATCTAAAGTGTCGAGAACGTTCAGTCCTGCTGAAGCAAGTAGTAAACACCCACTTCAGCTTGTGGAAGGAAGCGAGAAGGACAAGCCGTGGTGGCAGCTAACAGACAACAAGGAGCAACAGACTGTTGTTTTACTTGTAGTAAAAAATTGTATTTGCATTTCACATGAACACATAAGTGATTGTTCGAGTACAAAACGCTAACTATTCACTACCTGCAGCTCACTTGTACGGCACCAGTAAGGCATTGGGCCTTATTTGTGGTAACCTGGAGACATAAATTAGCAGCCTTTTGAGGGCTCGGTGTGTCCCAGATTTTATCTACAGAAAGGATCCGTCAATTAGTAATTGTTTGAAGAGTCTCCTTCTTTGTCCCACAAGACAATGCGAGATGCAGTATGGAACACCTCGGATTCGCTTTATAACCAGATTTTTACTGAGAAAATGAGGATTTTGCCACTGCCACGATTCCCAAACTGACCTATTAAGATAGATTGGGAAAGGGGTTGATGCCAGGTCCTGCTTCCCCCTAGGAACAAAACCCTTTTATGAAAGTACAATCTTTAGAATGCCATTGTCGCGTCAAGAATGACGTACAGGTTGTAATGAATGGCTTCATTGAGTCCGAGCCTTGTAGTCAGAGCGGCTCGTTTCGTAAACTGGTTTAAATGAGGCTGAACTGCTTTAATGAGATCTACTAAAGCTTTGCCTGATAATAACTGCAAATCTAACATTTCCTCCCTCTTCCTCCTTCTCCTCCTTAATACCAATTCTCAAATTGCCTGTCGTCTTGGGACCAAAAAGAGCGTTTTGGGACGTGGTGCAGAGTTTCACTTGGTAGCAGTAAAAGCAGACTCTTTCCTCATTGCACCTACCCAAAGGGATCGTGTATCATTGAGATAGTAATTACCTCCCACGCATTAAAAGCTGCACGTGGTAACATTCAGCCTCCATTAACAGGTGATAAAACAACCGCAAGAAATTGACAACTGAAGTGTATTCAATTGCACATTAGCATTTGGTGCAGTGAATTTACAAAAAAAGGATGCTTAAGGATGCATAACTACCTTTATTGTGTGAGACAAAAAGTGTAATGCAATTTAAACCCGGCCACGGAGGAACGTGGTGACTCCTTGGACTGCCAGACGTCCTCGTTGTAACTGATAGCGGAACATTTTTGTCAATTTTTCCTCCTCTTAACAAAGATGCTATAAGAAAAGCCAACTTCCTTATAGCGGGATTCGGAGGAGAGAAGGAGACGAAGGTGATGATGCGACTACAAAAAGGTCCCATTCTTTGTGAACGGCAAATCCTCTCGCCAAGCCGGTCACGTCTGTCCTGGAGAATAAAAAAGACACGACAACTGGCTATAATATGCGCTACTGGTTCACAGGAGGCATCCAAGGCTACCAACATTGCCAGAAGGCCACTCTGCCTGGTGGAAGCTAAAAAGGCATTTACTGTATTGCAGATCGGATTAGCACATTACCATTAGAATCAAACACCTTCTTATCACTTAAGCTTGCACATCTGTAAGGGATGTCTGTAAATTATAGACCGTTTTAGCAATTAGAGGGCTTATTATGCCAAGTAAGTGGCAAAAGGGTAGTTCTCCATCGTCTCCTAGCCTCGGCATGATCTGATCTCCCAACTGAGCAATCCACTCATCACCAGGTCAGGTCAATTGTTATTTACTTAAGCCCCAACTACAAGGGTTTCTTGTTCCTCTAACTGCAAATAATAATTTTACTCTCTTATTTAAGCATGAACATTTATGTACGTATGTATATAGGGGTGCAAATTTATCCCACTTTTTGGGTAAAAATGTCGCATTTTGTGGTTATTCTCGCATCCTGTGAAATTTCCCCTGCCTTCAGTACATTTTACCGATGAAGCAAAATGAGGCGTCCAGAGTTTGCTCAGCTTTCCGACATCATCATCGCGCTCGGCGAATTGTTATCAGCATTAACAAAGGATATGGGAAGTGATGTACCACAAGTGGGTATTTTGGTCCAAAAATTAAAGCTGCGGATATTTTTAGGCTGGTGGTATGCACACTGTGCCCAAGTGCTGACCGTCTTTTTTCTCTTGCTCTTTAAATTTCAATTTTACCTAATTTTACACCCAAGTTGGTGATGACTTTTGCTGTCTTTACACTCTCCGATATTTACCGTGCGTACACTCCCTCCAGCGCGATGTTGGTCTATATAAGCTTGCTCCAAGGACCTTGTGCTCTTACTGAAGCCCCTGCTTCCAGCTGCAAACCTCTGGCGTTTAGTTATACGGTACTGTGGTTCCGCTTTTAAGTCTCCATTTGGGATCCACAGCCAACTAAGGCTCATCCTTTGTATTGCAGCTCAGTGACACGACCTCTGGGCCATACCAGCAGCTCCCAGCCCTTCTGCTGAAGCACAATATCTGCCTTCCAATTCAAGGGAGTTCTGAAGAGCCCTATTGATGTGAGTGAAAAGAAACTCTGATCATGAACGTAACCATTTTAATAAAAATGAGGAATACCTAAACTTTAATTTGGCAGAGGAAGGAATTATGCTGCAGATGGCATCCCGTGTTCTGCAGGATAGCTAATAACGAATTAAGCTGGATGGAGGTGTAAACGAAGTGTACATTTGGTTAAGCAGCATTGAAGGCAGACCAAAGCTGTATGTAGAATCACTCACAAAACCGATTTTTCCACAAAAATATTGTAAATCGCCTCCTCCATTGAGTGGCTTAGCTTTGGGGCTAATGCTCTTCGTCTGGAGATGGGCAGCTCATTCCCCGACCCCCAAAACAGTACCCAAACAGGAAGCAACTCCAAATCTAATACAAATGCCAAAAAGGCTCAATGGTTTTAAAGACAGGCATCTCAGTTGCATACAAATTTGATGACCAGTGTGGTTAGGTATGTGGATTTGGGAATTTCGAAGGATCGGCTGTGGAGCTCCGATGACGACACTTAACACAGGAGGGGCTGTACAACACTTCGACTGCTTGTTTAAGACTCAATGCTTCGTCATTGTGCCTGTTCCACAAGCCACACTTGGTCTTCCAAGCTCCCTTGAGGGTCTGCTCCAGCGCTGCCTTATATCGGCTGTAGAGAAGCCTAGGGGAACTACAGTACCCGTAGAAAGTCATACTCTTAAAACAATCCAAAATATATAGTTTTACCTGCCACTTTATTTATTGTTTCGTGGGACGCAAGGCAAAGGGGAATGGGAGGGGGAGGAGTGTCAAAAATGCATAAAAGCAATCCGGTTTTCCTAAGTAAGCATAAATGATTGTCTAAAAAAACGTGACGTTTAGTGGGTTAACAAGGCTTCCCCCAACCCATAGATCACCTAGTAATTACGGCAAGACTAGATTCGGAAAGGCAGAATGAATTTTCTGCGGGTCTATGGCTTAAATAAGACGTTAACTGCCCGAATGGCCGATGACTCTGACCTTTTGTTCAGGCCTTTAGCTCTGATAATCGTCACAATAAACTAAGCGAGGGTTACTTGCATCAGGAGTCAGGTCGTAGCAGCCTCAAGCTATAGTAGCTGACTCAGAAGTCCCAATGTCGCTTTACATTGAGACAAATGGCACCCTGTTGTGGTCCATGTGTGAGTGAGATAATATGGGTGGTCAAGGAGGGGTTCATGTTCATCTCATAAAAATCGGCATGAGTTAGTGACGAAAAGCCAAAGACTTCACCTTATCCCCCTTTCCTATTAGTCCCTTGCATGACAAGAAGAAGTCAAATAGGTAGGACCAAAAGAACCAAAATATTTTGTGGATATTCAACTGGTTACTAAATTCTGTGGGCTATTGTGTTTTTTACACGTATCAAGCCATGACCAATCGTTATTTCTCCATCCACTGATTTCAACTATGCGTTTGATGCATTGCATGTGAAATTTTGTACTTGTTCATCATGGAAACCACTCGATATGTGTAGAAATCCGGTTATTTCTAATAGTCTCGTCGGTAATTATGTCTTTAGGAGACGTCGACTTTGTATTCAACCCTCCTGCCCACCATGAACCAATATATTATCTGACTCAAAATGGAGCAGTTTGATACTTTATTCAATCTTACAATTAATTAAGCAAATATTTTAGTCACCCTAAGCTAAAATTTGGCTTTAAGGCATGGCTTACGAATCATAATCATGTTTAAATCAATCGTTTTTAATAGTTCGTAAAAGTTGTGAGTTCCAAACGTGAACATAGACCGCGCCATAGACTGTTATAAATACTTGTAAATTTATGGGTGAAGATTGAATCACATTGGTTAGTGCCGCAGGTTTTAATGGTATTTTATTGCATTTGATATTTTGAGCTAAAAAATAATAATGAAGTGACAACACCCAAGTAATTTGAAGGTCACTCGCGTATGTCAATAATCTGATTGGCGCTGCCTCGGGCTATTTAGCTTATGGTTATTGATAGTCGAGGTGTGTGTTTACTAACGTCTGTTTTTTGTTCCCTAAGCGTTCCGCTTCCATTTTTGTTTTGAACTTAAGGTTGATTCCACATAAGAACTAGTGATCCATGTAGTCGTAGCTACTATTTTGAGTCATTTTCCAGCCCCCAGAACCTGATGATTCGTTGAGCTGCTACCATTTTCCTAAATAGAGAGGGGAATTACAATTAAACGGCTGAATGGTCTTCTGATTTGTCAATTACGATATGCGAAAATCCATTTCTGGATGCTTTATTCCTTATAGCTGAATGCTCAAAAGATTCGGTAGGCACACGTCTGTGTGCATTTGTGCCTAACGCACCTTAGGTTCATGCAATTTAATGATGGGAAGGGTAAATTGACAGTCGTAATTTTATTAAATACTATAAATAATGTAGAGAATTTAATTTAAGGTTTTAAATGCAAGTAGTGCCAATAAAGAGCTCTAGATTCTTTTGCCAGCTGATGGATTCATTCATTTTCTTGGTATTATGCTCTGCCAAAGTTTTTTACTTTGTGTTTGTAGGCATGAATGAGGACCTCATTTACGATACCTCATTATTGTGCCATGCAACACTCACAAATCTCATTCAAAAGGGCAACCTATGGGGAGGTCCTCTGTGTTACGAGGATATAATGAAGACTTTTAAACTATTTTACACTTATTTAACCCACGAACAAAAGGGTTGGTTTTTCCGCCCAGTTTACTCTCTTATTATGTGTTTCCTCATACTCCACTCTTATAGGTTCGCAGAACGGGCGATGTGTTCTTCACTTTAGGTACAAGGGCGAATACTCGGGTGAGGAAAATATATGGGGCTCTGTAGAAACCTATAAGCGCCTCCTTGGACTCATAGTGTTCAATCAGTGTGAAGTAAAGGTTGATCTTCGGTCAGCTTTGGAACGTTTCGCCTCCACTCTTGTAAGCGTCTTGTGTAGCTTTGAGCGGTGCAGGAATCGCTTCCCATGCTTGGCGTTATTGGGAAGCTGTTCCATAACTAACCATTTCTTTGCCACATTAATCACTTTACTCAGTATGAGATGAATGCATTGTAGTGTTATTGTTACTGGTAATTTCCACATTTATGACACTCCTGACTTGAAATTGCTTTTATTAAGGCGAATTATGGGAGTACGCTGGTGTCGGCTCTTCTCGTCATAATTCTTCACAACGAATCAAATACCAAGCTTCGCTTCAGTGATCTTGCCAAAACTAATACAGTAATGCTGGATCAACTGAAAGATGTGAGTTCTTCGACTCCAACTTACTGTAATTATTGCCGAACTAGGCGTCAGCCATCTTCGTTGCGTTATTTCTGCTGATGTAAGTTAAGTAAGCATATTTATATTCCTAGATGGAATGCGAGCTGCCAACATTCAGTGAAATTGTGCTGCTACCAGGGAACGGGTTTCAAGACCAGCAAAGCTGCATGCAGGCATGCGTCAACAACAGCAATGGCGTTACACATCAGCGCTACTATCGGTTCAGTTCTCTTCTTAACAATATCCTCCGCGACACTCTGTTACGCGAGGCCCAGTCCCTGCGTTTGAGCATCGTAACCTACCTGGAGGGTCATTTCAAACAGTCAAAATCACCGCCCTCACTACCCACAGCATTCGTACCCTCCCACAAAGACAAGTGCCTTAGTTTTTCAGGGCAGAAATCTGCTTTCGTGGTGGGTGTAAGCATCGACGAGGCGATGAAAATCTCAGAACACAGTGGGGACCTGTCAGAACCATTGAGTTCTGCTCTTCAATGGGCTTCACAAAACACTTCATCGTCGTAAGTTTTTTTGTTTCCTTGCCCCTTTAGGCTTGTTTCCTATGTTTCTAGTGGTTCATAGCTTCATTCCTCAAGCGAAATTCCCATAGTTTGATATGGTCCTATATCGAAACATGTGTGTTTATGGAACTTTTGGATGTTTATTTTAATTGTTTTGAGGCTGGAGAGGGATCAGTGGCCAAACGCACGCATGTGCTTAGTCGGGTTGTTTTAAACAAAATGTTGTCTATTCTCCTTCCTTAAGTGCAGGATTGTCCCATCCGCCCTGCCAAGAGCAGAAAAGCTTTAGATGATCGATTTGATAAAGCAAAAAGTCAATTGGGTCCTATTGTACATGAAGCTCCCGCTTGGAGCTTACGAGAGACAAATCCAGCGTGAGTTCGTCCTTTTACTAGTAGGCTTGTCGGCTTACTTTTGCGTTCATTCTCCCCTCCTTTGCATCCTTAGCGCGGCTGCGTAGTGGTATTTGGCTCCCCCGTGGCTATGCTTCTTCTCGTCCTTGAGTACATCCTAACATTGTGCCCCTAGGCATCGAAATTTCGTCACCACTTCAAAAATCAACCCTTTGCCCAATTTTTTTATTGTTTTTTGCATTCCGATTATTTTTGAGCTCGGTGAATTTCTTCTCAAATTACAGAAGTTGTAATGTATTTATTCTCAATTATTCATATGAACGGAAATGGGGGAGATTGGTTACATCTGTCATTCACTTGTCTAGCTGGTTGATATTGCATAAAAGGGGAGGAATATAACTGAGGCTATCTAAGTATCCCTCAAAAGAGTGAAGTGGTCACACCACTGACCGCCCAAAAATCCCCTTGCTGTGGAAGTTGCTGTTTGCTCTGCATTTTATTTTCAGTCGCTTTACTTATCCCATAGACTGATCTTGTCGATTTGCAATTGTAAATTCACGGAACCGTAACTTCCTCTTGGGTATGCCTCCAACATTTCTTGCACAATTTGAGGTAATCAAGTTTGTCAAGTGCGCTTTCCACGATTTGTGCAATTGGGCGTGCTATGAAATACCCCACCGCCCCAGTGGTTTTTTTGTTTTTGTCGGCAAGCAGGTTCTACACTTTCAATGAGCCGCCTCAGACGCTATTTGTGTACGCAAATACAATCAATTAATTCCTTTTGTCGCCAGTCAAATTAATTCTTGGCGTCTTTGCGCTCCCAATTACTGTTTATTTGTGGCGTAATTGCAGAAAAAAGAAATTCGTATGTAGGTAACTTCAGTCTTCTTTTTCACAAATAAGAGGGATCGGGTCAGTTAACTGGAGAGCAAATTTCGATTCAGGCGTTTCATTCCAAATAGACAAACTTAAAAGCAGTCAAATTATCTTCTTTTGCCGAAGCAAGTGCCAACAGTCATTGTCGAACAAATGAAGTAACCCAGTCCTCCGAGAATCCCCTGAAGACAGAATACGCATTGTCGACACGGAAGGAATTGAGCCGGTAAAGGTACAATGGAGGAGACCCTGAGTGAACCCGTTGCCAAATCTGAGTTTGCCAATCGCCTAAAATACTGCGTCCATCCCTTTCATAGCCTTTAACCTCCTTGACTTGGACATCACGTACCTTTATTTCATCTCGTTACGTCTGTATTGGTGTGCAAATTCAGGCATATTCGTCGCTTACAGGGTTTTGAACTATTTAAAGAGGTCTCTTTGCAGGTGGAATCCTAGTTCAGTTTAGCTGATAATCGTCGTAACTCTTTCTAAACGGAATTTGCTTCTTCTTAAGTATCCACCAAAGCGTTTACTTATTGTCTTCCACTAGATGTGCTGTGAATCGCTTCAAACTCCTTACCTGAACAGGTGGATGCGCATAAGTGAACACTTGCTAAAACCAGTAGCGTCAGTTTATTTCCTCTTGAAAGAATTTTAACAATTCTTTTAGTTAGCTAGTCATTAAGCATTACAAATTTAGTGGAGCCATCGACACGAACCGAGGTTGTAAAAAAGGCTTAAAGTATTTGATCCATCGTGCCTTTAAATGATGCCTACTTATCAGTTCATCCCCTCCAGCATGATACCAATTGAGATGTGTCCATCCTCTTTTCCAAAACGTGAAGCGGAATCACTCTCAGAAGGAGTTAAGTGAATTCTCTCCAAAGCACCTTAGCCATAACCATGTCTATTGTAGTCTGCTCGCAATGCCCGTTTCGTAAAAGCACCCGTATCTCCATTTTAGTGAAAGTCGACAACGCTTATGCCGGATGAATAAGCTTATGGGTGATCTATTCGTTCAGTTGGGTGAATTTGATGTTGGTCAGTGGTACTACTGCAACGCCATGCGCTTCTCTTCTCGCAGTGATCCACCCATCTGGCAATCGGGTGAGTTTATTTGATCTGACGGAAAAAAACCTCTCTATCTTCCTGCCTAATAGGAGTACATGTTTCTTCTCAATTATTTCCAGCTCTCCTCACTGGATTTGCTGCCGCGCTTTACCTCAAGGAAGTCGATGTCTTCGGGCGAAATCGCTTCATTGATCCTTGTTACTTCAGTTACAGCGCCAAAAAACCGTCGGAACTCCTCTCGCCCGTACTTGATACTACTGGTGCCAATAGTTGCCTTTATTATTAGCCTTCTCTTACATACATCCATCTCCCCTCCACTCAGTTCTGTCCTTTGCTCAGGTCGTCTTGCTGGACTGGATCTGGCAGCCACGAAAAAACAGGATTCGAAATTACCACGAAGCGCATCTCACGCCTTATTCCGTGCAAATCAGTCAATGCAGAGCTTGCGTAAAGTAAGTCAGTTCACGCTTTTTCTATATTCGTTGTAAGAACTGGATTGTGTTCTAGAAAGATACTATCAGTCACAGTGAATTGAATGTATTTCGATGATATATTTGCCGTTTAGGCTTCGTCGGTTCCACGGTGTGTGATTGAGGTTATGTACAAAAACGCCGAGTGTCTTGTAACTGCTGGAGTAAGTCTCTTTCAGTACTCATTGCTGGTGCATTGGCACTTCAACATTTTTAAACGTCTCGTCTGCTTTCCTTCTGCCTGTAGAAAAGGAGCAGTGCTATTCGTGCCCTCACATCACTCCAAACAGATCTGATTCCCCAGGGGGTATGCGATTCCCTACTTGATGCATTTGCTATATTCATATCGGTGATATTGTTCTGAGGGTTATTCGGCTTTTAAGTTTTCCCCACTCCAATTCCTGTAACTCATTCGCTCACTATGATTTGGTTTTATAGCCAGCCACGCCTCGACTTGCATCGGACTTGAATAAAATAGTGTGATGGAAGAACCGTGGAAGTTATTGTTTTAAGTTGAATATCACTAACAAATTTTTTGTACTGACAAACTCTTTCCTGTGTTTGTGCTTGGCGCCTATGTTGTTTGTAAATACTTTTTATAGCCGTAACATAAATGTTACCATATCGTTTCTGCCATTTGCTTTTTGCTGTCTATCCAAAGTAGCATTTGATGTGGCCCATTAGTTTTCGAGGCGCCATCATAACGTCATCCGAAGCATGTATTTGTTATGGGGGAATCATTTTAACGAGAATAATTTTCTCAAATAACTGTTTATTGATTCAAAACCCGTTTCGAGCACCATACTTCCTCTGTGCAAAGCCTGAGATGCCTTCCAACCATCGCTTATTCTGCGGTTTCATACTAATACCGGAAGAACTGTTCAACTTCGAGTTTGCGTAGATGCACTGGCATTCATTTTATGTGTGTTTGTACAGAATGCCTTCATTTTCGAGCGCTTTTACGTGTTGGCCAACCTCTACGTACGCCTGGGCCTACGACACAGAGCGGGTCTGTTGCACCACGTGTTGGAGAACAGCCTACTCAGCGTCGTCCCAATTCTGCACACTCGTCCTCTACCCTCGCTCACACGGGTCCCGGAGAGCTGCTACGCTTTCATCCGTCGCTTCGTCTCAAGCTACCTCGACTCATCGTATCTTACTGAGGCCTATCGGTTGCGTGTCTTCCCTTCTGGTTTTCGTCGCACCTCCGATAATCCCATTGGCGTGGTCTTTGTCTGCTCTCTTATCTCACCTGCTGCCACCTCCTCTTCCTCCCCTCCTGGCTGGCCTGCCCTACAGCGCCAGTTACTCGTCACGGTTATTAGCAAGATTCGTACGGCAGTTGAGCAATCTAGTGGCACCATTGCTGACGCTAATTGGGAACAGTGTGTTTGGTTATTGAGGTAAGGGAGAAACCAAAGCTTCTGAGCCTGTGACTGTAGCCGAACTGTCTGTTTTTAAGCCACCAGTTAGGCTATAAGCTTATTACGTTCAAGGACGTGTTCTATTTGGGGCCTTTTCTTCTTCCTCTCACAAAGCTACATGTTTTCCTTGATCAACGAATGGCACGGAGGCTTGCCAGCGCCCGAGTTGTCCAATCACATTGAAATTCTCCAGGTTTTGGCAGAAGCCACTCCAGTAGATCAGCCATCTCTTCCCCCAGACCTGTCTAGTGAGCTGCCGTTCTCACCCAACCACCATGGAAAAGCGCCTGAATCCGGCGCAGTTCGTTCCTCATTCGGCAGACCTCTCAGTTCCGCTCTTCATCCTCTCTCCAAGCTGGTCGAACTGCGTGTAGATAAAATGCCCATTGTTCGGTAGGTCAATTCCATCCATAACTTACCTTAGCCTATTTCTCATAATTTCGCATAATACTCTAGACACTCTTCTGATTACTTATCTTCAACGGTGACCTTAAGGATGAACATACTAGATATAGTGAAGTGGTAGGTAGCTTTTCTGTTCGGCATCATTTATGGTCGATTAGCACCTCGAAGGAAAGTAGACCTGTTGAGATGCCAAACAATTTTGACCATTTTATTCTATTAACTAGTCTGCATTCTGCATAGTATGCTTTAAAGTAATTACCATCACTTTTTCTTGTTAAATACATGCTAAGAACATTAGCATTTTGGAAATAAAAGAAGATTTGAATAGGTGTGCTCGGGTTAGACACTCTGTCAAGTGATATTTGCCGCGAACTTGTTTGTTGGACACCGACCACTGATCGTACTGATGATTATTTCAGCAAATAACCCTCTTCACTTTCATAATTGGGGAGTCGTGTGAGAAATCCTTTACTCACTTTGCTTACCCTTTCTGAAGGTATATGCAGAATGCAACTAACCTTTTTACAAAGTACCTGGGTTTGTGTGCGTCCTCTAAACAGGTGGCGACAACGGTATAAGGTTAGATATGTACTTTTGACAGCCTCATAGATAATCTTTCATTAAAGCTTATTTGACCTTCCCAAACACCCAACCATTTAATTTGACGTGGGACACTTGGTAGCCTAAAGAAACTACAGTTTGGAGATTAATAATCTAGTATTTATGGAGGCGTAGATCATCCCCGTTTTCAGAGGCCTATCCATTCAAAGACTGCCGCCACACAGTCTTCCCTCACGTGTGTCCTACGAAGCTCTCTCTAGCATGGTCGCAATTGAGGAGGCTGCTCCCGATCGTCCAGCCCCCTACAACAGACGAAAGACCTTCAATAGGCAACCGACCTTTATCACCAACCCTTTCCAACTTTCCTCATCAGGTGCGTCCTCTGTCCAAAGAGCTGTCCCATCAAATGGGATAGATTAGAGACAGAAATCACGATGATTGAAGGTCTTGTGTGGCTTAAAGTAGTACACTGAGAACAAACGCTTTTCCAACACGATACATTGTGAATTTGAGTGCTGCACACTAGCGCAGGTAGCATTCTCGCGTTGCTTGGCTAGTTCGCTGACGGTGGTTCTTTAGCATACTAGCTCATTGACCCAGGATCTCTGTTTTGCAGACACGATTGATTGGGTATGCAACGACCTCGGCTATATTGACGTTGTCTTTGACAATCCTTTCATCATACCACTTGAGTTAAATGATGTGGTAGGTTTTTATTTTGCATTTAATTCACTTGTCGTATGTTCAACCTCGCATATCATATCGTATGTCGTATGCCCCTTCAATGGCTATTTTTTTCTCAACAGTCACTGAAATACCTTTTTGTTCTCTTGTCACATGATCATGTGGTGCCAAATCGTAGAAAATTGACAAATCATACTTGCATTGCGTGTTGCCTCTTGGTGATATTATTACTGACTGCGTTTCACAGTCAGTTAATAATGGACATTTTGTACTATTGGCTTGCTAAATTGTGCATTTCTCATGGACTAATATATTCTTTCCATAATATCGGGCTTCAGGGATGGAGGAAAATGCCTAATCAACTATGCGTTTAGCTCTTATGTTGCATCGCTTGTTGTAGTGCTTTCAGCTCATTGAAGACACAGACGAATCGTCTGCACGAACAATAACCCTCAAAAGCGCTCAAATTATCCCTGCACTGGGAACTCCTGCGGTATGTTGCACTGCTATCCCTCACTTTAATCTTGTGTCCTGCTCTTTCTTCGGCTTTCTAAACAATTTATATTAACCTCATAAGTATGCTGTCAAAGTCGTTCTCATGGTCAGAAATTTTGCCTCTCCATACATGTTGTTTTTTTAGGATGAAGTTATTCTTAAACCCTTTTCAGGGTGCCTGTTTGAGCAGGTTCCCTTTTACCTCTCCTACGGCATTCCACCGGATTCTAATGGCTACACCGAAAAAGTCGTCCTTCCACCTGATTCCACACGAAACCGTTTTGTTTTTGCCCTCATCGTGCCCTACAACCTCTCGGAGATTGAAACCGACAGGGTTTGTATGCTCTTTTGTTGGCGCAAAGAAAACAAATCCTCTGGTTTATATCAAACAGTTTAATTTGTTTTAGTGGCGAGTGTGCGCCATCTCCTACACACTTCTCACATTCGGTGGATTTCGAGTGTGTCTACCACTGAACGGTTGCAAAAATAGCTGTTGGACCCTCTACTCCACACCACAGGCCGCGCTGCATTCCACGGAGGAGGGCGAAGTGAAGGCACAAGTAACGCTGACGCCGATGGCTCTGCCTCCACCCATTCGCATGTGCCCTCCGTTGCCGCGTCTCTGTCTGCTTGCAGGGGCCTGTACACACAAACGAGTGGAACGAGTGACGCGACCACCGTGTGGTTCCATTCTCGACAGTTTAGCCACTGTTGCACCCTCTTTCTCACCGTGCCTTCGATTGGCTAGCAGTCTAAACAGCCAGGAGACCAAACAGAACATCTGTGATGTGAGTCTACACTTGTGCTTATGCGATCAATCCGAGAGAGCTCGACAGGGATGTACAAGCGCGCACTGTCGTCATCGAGAATCGTGATTTTGTACAAAGTGATCAGGAAATGTGTGATTTGAATGATCGAGTGTTGTGAATTCACAAAAACGGTTGAGGAATCCTCATCTCTATTTCTGCTTGTGAAAGCATACTGCAGGATCGATGTCGGCGCTCTTTGAAGGCTAACACACATTTGGGGCTTTTCTGCTGTATGTTATTTTGAATTGCTTGGAAGAAGTAATTCATTGGAAGTTCTGTGAGATAACCCACAACTCAAATGGTTGTACATCGATCCCTTTGGGAGTACCCATTTCTTGATTGAACGAAGCTTTGGTTGTTGAGGCTTATTGGAGGATCTAGTGTATTCGTTCCCTTTTATGATGGAAATGGTGCGGAAATGCAATTTAATGAAGGCAGTTTATAGATAAAATGCCGCAAAGGCTATGACATCTCGAAGCCTTACATGAAACTGCCTACTTTTTCTGCTCTGCCCTTTCAAGGTAATTGTCGACCTGCATCCCTACGAGACACGTTGGCTACCGATTCAGCTCTTTGTGGGCAAAAACGCTTGCAGCTTTGCTGAGAGCCTGAAAATGAGCCGAGACCAGCGCCATTACGAGAGCGAGTCCTATCTCAATGTCCTGTACATCTCCCTCCAAGCTACTCTAAGCGGCAACAAATTCCTGCAGAAGTACAACCTGCTCTTGGGGCAGTTCCTTCAAATTCCTAACGTGCTGGATGTTAAGCAGAAGGTGGGTCTCGCTCCTTCTCCTTTTATGAAGTGACTTCTGTTGACTGCTTGACTAATTTGACTACATTTGGTTGAGAAATCCCTACGTCATCGATATCAGAGTGCGTATATTGTAAATTCCCGGGTCATTGAGTCTTTCTCATTCTTTTGCTCCCTTCTCCAGTTGCCGTTTAAGTTGACTTCCATGGCCGCCACGCAGCACCGTCAACTGGAGGACTGCGAAGCCGACGGCTGCTGTAGTACACTGTGGTTGAAGGTGGACTCGGGTGCCTTCTGGGACGCATGGTTCCACGATCCCTCAGCGTCTCGATGTCCCGGCCCTCAGTCCCTTGTTGCCCAACTCTGCATCGAGTTTGCTGCCGACGTTGCACCGGCCACCACACAGGAGGAGAATTGGACGCGCGTCGTTATTGGTCGGCGTGTTAGGGTTGGCATTGAGATCCGCTTCCTAACCTCCCTTGATGCGCCCATTCGCATTCTCAGTCCACAGCTCAGGCATGAAGTTATGGCCTCCGACAATTCACCCACTGATTGTACCTTCCAGTTTAAGTTGGAGAGTGTGTTGTCACCGGAGCTAAGGGTACGGGTTAGCTTGGCTGTCATTTGAATTTTTTGTTTGTAATATAACTCTCGCTTGATATTAGTTGTAAAAAAAGCAATAAACTTGTCCCTTCTCCTCCCTTTAGAAAGTAATTCAACCTTCATCACACTGTCGTTTCTATCGTATCGAGGCGGAAGTTGAATTTTTTTGGTACAGGAGTATCTACTCCGTCCGGAACAACATGAAAGCCCTCCCCTTGGCTACACAGTGGACCTCCTTTGTAATGAACGAAAATGCAGAGATTGAGCGCGAAGGTACAAGCATTGAAGAAATAGTGGCAGATCTCATCCCCTCCGAGGCGCCGGAGGCCGCGCAGTGTCAGAGTTTGATGGGGTTGCCTCTTACTCGTCTCTTACAAATTTTTCAACTGGCCGACTTCCCACCTCTTGCTGTGGCTACCCGCCCCACTGATGAACTCCTACTGCCCCTGCCGCTGCCGCATTCTCTTGGACGCTTGTTGGAGCGTTGGATAGAGGTTCTGTGGTTGTTATTTCTGTTGGTAATTTAGTTACCTTAAAAAAGGAACCAACCGGGACCTTTGCCCTGTAGATGGCACTAAGTTGGATCACTGTGGCAGTTACTTCGCATATCTGCGAATGAGTTAATTTCTGGGCAATTTCGTTTATAAACCAAGAATATTTGCTAATGCAAGAGTTAGGTTTGTCTGAATATTTATAAGTTGCTGAGTGAATTGGGTCCCTTGGGTTGCTTTTATTTTGGAGCATGCGCGAAGCTCCTGTCGTGGACAAATCAAAGTTCCAACGTGTCATTTATCCTGCGACCTTAAGGCTCAAATTTTCGGGAGTCTATCAAAGGTTTGTCCATCATTGGCATTATTACAAATATGAGAAGAGTGGTTTTAGCATTCATTTTCTGTTGATACTAAATCCATATTTTGGATGTCACGCATGCAGATACGTTGGACTGCTCGAATGGTGCTGAATGTAACAACCTCAGGAGGCCAGGGCACCTCTCTAAGTGTTCAGAATTACTCACTACCAAACTTGCGCAGTGGTCGCATTGTTCCTCTCTCCCCTGTTCTTCCAGCAGAGTCATCCACTCCTCCATGGTACTTCCCACTTCTCAAGAGTCCCTACTTTATTGCCAGCATCCTCTGGAAGAACAGGATATGGCTTCGTGAGTTTATACGTGCTTAAAAGCGACTGCTTCTTGAATCCTTTTTTAACCGGTACGCATGAATGTGCACAGAAATTGTTCTCTTTAGTTTTTTCCCTACGTCTAAAGTATACCACCATCGTCATTCCGCTCTCGTTCTTAGCAATGGTCTTCAGAAACTCTCTTTTAACTTTCAAGTTAGGCTCGCGTCATTTGGCAAACGAGTCTCTACAATTGAGTGGTATCATGGCACCGTAACCGAGGTGATCCGTTCAAGCCAAAATAGCCTACGATTTGCCACACAGTAATAGCTTAGGTCACTCCCATTTGACTCCCTTTTCGTTCCTTGTTTTGGATGCTTCAAGAAACATCTACAGTTCTCGTCCTCGTTGAGTTTTTCCCCTAATCGACTAATAAAGCGTAGGGATACACTTTATACGCGCTGATGTCTCTTCACACCAAGGTTATTCAGAGGACATATATACACGAAAGCTGAGATCCTCGATCCCCTCCAAGGTACCCCAGGGGACACGGACCCGCACCGTAACTCGAAAATATCCCAAATAACACCATCGGGCCCTCTGCCTCTCTAAGATCATATCCTATTTTCTTGGTTGGAAGGGTAATTTTTCAGCCATTAACTAGCGCACTAGCTGCCTTGGGTCAATGTAGGCGGCAACGGCGGCATTTCATGCGCGCATGTTGATGAATGATTGTGTAAAACTTGCAAGCATCCGTGTTTATGGAAGACTGGAAACACATTATGGAGACTGGACTAATCAACGGTAAGACGTCTGGATAAGGTGTTTTGGGGATAGCCAAACGCCCATCTGTTACCAATCTGGTCCACTTTCTTCAAGCTACCAGTGAATGGGAAGTCCAATCCTGACGCGAAATTTGGAGAACTTACAAAAGACATTAACTTTTCTTAAAAAAACTGATCAGCAAATGGAGATTATTATTGAACGTTGGGTGTCAGTTCCAACTCCTTTCCGCCCTTTACTAGCACAGCGGGCTATCCCATGATGGTTTGGCCCTACTGACAAAGTCTTCCTGGTTAGAGTTGGGCAATAAGTTTAAAAATGAGAAAGGCGTAGTTCTCACTGGCTGAAATCGGTTCCACCCCTTGGCGTGTCCGAAAGTTTGACTTTTTTTGTCAGTCTTCCATGTCAATATCGTCCTGAAATGTATTGTGGTTATCATTTTTACTGTTAATGATGCCAGAACTGGTGCAGCGTTTTCAACAAGATGTGCCAGTCTACACGTCGCAGGATTGTCCGGTGTGCCGCGCAACTGCAGCCACCAGCAAAGAGCCGACGTCACCGTTGCACCGTAATGCCTCCACAGTAGATGCAATGGCAACGCATGTTGCAGCACTTCTACCCGCAAAAATGCCCTTGGAGCTCTATGGCGGCATTGAGGATGATGAATTCTTCAACCACCTACATTACATTTTGACCAAACAGTTTAGCCCCTTCATCGGTGCGTTCCCTTTAACCTCGTTGCTAAACCTGTTGGCTAAAACCGAGTTAGCGTTAATTTCCACCACTGTCAGCAGACGCTTCTCGCCGTGTCTGCGCGGATCTCTCCGAGACCAGGGCGGATTTTGTCACTGAGACTGCGCTCATGACGAATCAGCAGGATGGAATTGTGCTGCACCGCCTCTGGGTAGGCCTCGATGTGTTTGAGGTGGACGAGAGTGGCAAGTACCTCACCACATCTAGACCGCTCTCCGAGGGCAATGGGTTCGTCCTGGGTGGATGTCTCGGAGGACAGATGGGCGTGAGTGTTCTGCGCCTTTGGCGTTTAATTTAATTTATCATTGAAAATTGCTTTTCAGGCTAACAGTATAGTTGCCTGTGGCTGGAAGGCCCGTGTATTTAGAACCAACACCGTTCCATTTTTCCATCCCTCCATTTAAGCTACTCATGGGCAAACGTGCATCAACCGAGAATGCTGGAGTGAGCAGTTCACCTTACAGCAACGCAAGCATGCAATCGCTCAGGGGTTCAGTGGTGTTCACGAGGACGGGAAACTTCTTTGTTCGTGGGTTTGTGCATCTCTTACCACTGCCACTTATGGACTCGGAATATCCCCCTTCGGAGTTCAAAATGCCACCCGCCCATACGCTTTATGCACCCATACAAGAGACCTCTCACTCCTTCCTCTTTCATGTGCGCGAGTAGCCTCTCGAGTGTATACAGATACCGCTTTCACTGACTGTGATAAAACCGGTATTTTTGCACTGCTTTGTCTACTTTCATTCTCTTTAACCCTGCACGCTTCTGGCTGTGAAGATCCCTCTATTTATTCACTACTAAAAAGATGAGAGCCTAATAATCGCTCATTCTAGTTTTGGAAATAAATTCCATTTTGAACTCTCACATCTTTGTGCCAATAAATACCACCGATGCCCAACCAGAAGTCCGTACAGCAGTACAGCTCCCCGGGACGGCTTTAACATGTGACATGACGAGGCGTGGCGTTTTTCTGTGTTAACAGTCCTTATGCGCTCCTTGTGAGGTCGACGCCTTGACTGCCAAAGATTGGGAATAAGGTGATTCTGAGACGTGTAATTGCAATTATGGTGGTTCAAAGTCTGATCGCTGTCTATCCAGAATGACTCGCGCACGCTGTGTCTCGAGGCATGAGGCTTTTTATTGCTTTAACAGACCTGATAGCCGCTTATCGTGAAGCCGACACTTTGAATGCCAAAAAATAGGCTTGAACGGAGCAAAGGTCGCACAGCCTTCTGAATCTGGAAGGCACTTTGATCTTTATGGATGCTCGCTCAAACTTACAGCATGTCAATGAACGAAGCGTACTCCTCTGTCCAAGCTATCAAAATTAGTACAGTAAATCGAGGTGTTTAAGACTGCTGGGGTATGAGCACTAGCTGTCAGAAAGTTGGCAGACATATCAAGTCGATAAATCCATTCAGAAAAATAAGAAATACAACATGACTCTAGAAGCAAATATCACGTCGTAAGAACTTCATTTGATGAGGCGAGAAGAGGAGGAAAAGGGCGCTAGAATTTGACTTTATCGGATTTTGTCGTATCTAAAATATTTAAGCCAGAATCAGGAAATTAGCACCAAGAGTAAGTCAAAGTTGTAGAAAAATTCTTCAGATAGGAGGTGTGAAGCAACCGCGTTCGTGCACTAATGAGGCAACGAAGGTTAGGTACATTAAAAATCGTGATTGTACCGTGGGGACCACTCGATTCTCCGTGACATAGTGGATGAGAAGACGTGGTAGCATGATGCAATCACGCAGTGACATGCACGCAACGCCTAGTATTTACAACCTTTTAACAACTGCAAGGAGTGCAAACAGCACATGATGATTTGAAACTTGAGTGTTGGACTTAGCTCCATCCACAGTACGGTGCCTCAACTCTGAGAGCAGGAAGGGTTCCCATGAAATAGTCAAAATCCAACTGTTTTGGAGCGGGGGGTGTAAGGGTCAAAACTCGGCTGAATTGCTCATAAGGTTAGAGAAAGTCACTCACTGTCGCCATTCTCACTGGGGAGGGAACGAGTGTAAGAGCCGAGGGTGGCGTCGTCCTCTGCGCCGCCGGTCATGCGCACAAACTCATCCTGCACATCATAAGGCGCTCGGCCCTTCGTCTCTGGCAGGAAGAAGTAGAGCAGAGCAATGAAGATCACCAGCAGGCCAATGAACGGCATGAAGGAGTAATCCTTGAGGTATTTCTGGAAGGAAAAAGATTTGTACTGTTATGAATCAGCCGTGGACATTCATGAACACATTTTTAACCAAAATTTTCAATCCAACTCGCACTTCCCCAAGGTATAAGCATTAGCAGGCGATGTAAACTTCGAAAACTTATTAAAATTTCAGTTAGCTGAATCTGAAATCCCAAATTATCAATCTGCTGATGGATCAGACGTAACAGATTATGGACGTGATGTTGACAAACACTTTAAAGATGAAAGGGAGCGCCATCTTGAAAGAAAAGAAAAGATGATGGAACTTGCCAAAAGTGGAGGGTATCCCAGGCTGATGACAATTTGAGCAAGCCAATTGACGATGACCGTGATCACAATGGCAGGATCACGTGTCTCCTGTACAAACATCTCAGCCACCACAAACCACGGGATTGAACCTGTAGGTGAACGCTAGTCGATAATTAAATGCAACCAATACTACACGCCCTAAGTCTAACTTACCTTGCCCTGAAAAAACGGATTGAATATGGAATTCAAAAACACAGCGGCCTACCCGGTCCGATAGCAAAACCGCCAACGAAGATGTAGATAAACGTGATGGCAAGATACACAAGACCAGAGGCGCGGTTGCGAAGAGCCAAGCCGATGGTGGCAATGACAGCACTGAAAAGCATGACACTGAGACCGCCTATAAGAAGGATCCGCCGACCGATACGTTCGATAAGGAAGATAGAGACCACAGTGATGACGACAATCATCGAGCCCACACCCAAAGTTGCGTACATGGCCTGTGTGTTGAGTCCGATGCTTTCAAATAGCGAAGTGGAGTAGAAAAGAGCCTAAAACAAGCACACTAGTTGAGTCCGAGGCACATGGCTTCAGGAGCATACAGGTTGTAGAGCTCACAGCATTTATTCCAGAAAATTGCTGGGCCAAGTGAGCTACAACGGCAATGAAGAGAGCCAAACGCAGAGCTTTAACACGGAAGAGGTCTTTTAGAGGAAACTTCTACAAGTATTGACATGATAGAGGTAAAGGGAAACTACAGTATGGTTGTCACTTTTATTTTCTTGTTCAGCCAAGAGCTCTCCAATTTCCACTTCAACGACTTCGGCATCGCCCCGGAGCCAAAAAAGGGCAGATTTAGCACCCTCGAGATCCAGACTATTCAACAGAATGTAACGAGGGCTGTCTGGACAAATCCAAAATAGGAGTAATAGGACGACCGAGGGTATGATTGTCAGGCCTATAAGTTATTCGGTATCGTCAAGGTATCAAACCGAGGAGGTAAGGCCAGAGCTTTGCCGATCCCATTAATTCTTTCAAACCGAGAATTTGAGAAATTAAAATGGCACTGACAACGGCCAATTGGTGCATTATACCCGACATGCCACGAATCCTGACTGGGGCGATTTCTGCGAGATATACTGGTGCTATACCAGTGAAGGCACCTAATGCAATGGTAAGAAGCTAAAAACTCCTCACCACAGGCGAATCCAACAAGCACCCTACCAACGATGACCATTTCAAAGCTAACAGCTGCCTGACACGCCATGATTAAAAGAGATCCAACGGCCATCGGAATGTTGAAGATAAAGAGAGACAGCTTCCTAAAACAGCAAATCAAAGTTAATTAATAGCCAAAAGGTCATTTCTCGCATGATAGTTACAAATTTAACAAGTACGCCAAACCCACCGTCCCATTTTATTTGAAACAGAACCGCCAAACAATGCACCAAATATGCCGCCTATTGGAAAACCAGCGACAACAAGACTGCTCATTGCCTGAACGAACTCTGGTGAAGGTTTTCCGCCTCTGTCCTCACATATGCTTAGGATATACTTTTCAATTAGCTGAACGAAAGCATAAGGGACGAAAAAAAAGGCCTACTGGGAGAGGACTATTAATAACTCCTGTTTGAAAACCAAACTGAAACGACGAGCCGAATACAATTACCACTGTAGCGAACACGTAGTGAAAGTTAACCATTCTAAAGAAAAAAAAGAATGGTCTTTCAGCAAAGTAACTCATTAATAGGATAAAAGTATGCTTTTATACGACATAGTATGAAAGCGAAAAACACCGCGATAGAAAGCAAGAACTGTAAGATGTGATACTGACTAGTCAGTTATAGGTAAAAGGAGTCAGAGAATGTACATTTAAATCCACATTAGACCGAATTAGCAAAACCGTGGGGTAGGCGCAATAAAAATACTTATTAGGAAAACCAGCATAGCTATGGTTAGGTTTCGCCGCAAAAGGAAAAGAACGCGCACACGCGGGTGCCTTAGCCACTAACTACGTATTGTGAATCACGCAGCAAGATCCATACAGTCACCGTTGAAATTCTGACGGCACGATATTAGCAAATATAATTTGATGTATTCAAACATATGCACGGTTAGAATGGCACGTCGGGTAATATGCTTCATAGGTTATGAATCGGCACTAGCGAAAACGAAGATGAGTAAAGCGTCAAAAATGTGATAAACCATTCCTTATAGATATTCTAAAAAGAACCGAAATGTTGATGTAAATGTAATCCAGTTGGTTGACAACATCATGAAAATCTAATTCTGTTGTTTGCACTTGACTGGCTTTTTAGTTTGTTAAATATATTTTGTTGGCTGCTGCGCCTTCGTCAGGTGGGTCACTCCAGTAGCTTCGATTCTATATCTACGCCGAATGCATAATTTGCCAGAGCATAATGCCGCCGATTTTAATGAAATTTCTTTCCTACGCCTGCTGATGAGTAACAAATCTTAGCTGCTAAGGATCCGTGGCAACCTAAAACAAAAGGCTATAAAATGACGTCAGATTCCGCTAAATATAACTGCGCGATGCCACACATAGCAGCGATTAGCGTTTAAAGCAACATTGTCTATAAGGCATCAAAAAGTTTCTTATGGAGTCTTCATACTGCAAATTCATAAATCTACCCAGCAATTAAATTTGCGGTGCCCTTTTCCTTTCCCTCACATTATTAATATACAATTAAATTTGCGGGGGTGAACGGATTCCGACCATGCTTTAAAATATTGACTTTAGCACAGCCTTTCTGCATCTAGGCAAAGCATCTTCCATGGCCAGCGCGATTCTTCATCCATGAATTATTTTCGAAAACTGTACAAATAACGAAGCGTCAAAAATCGCCAGGAAGGTTTGGAATTGTCATGCTAAATACATCCTTAGATGCAGTGAAATTCGATAACGGATAAAGTTAGCCCATTGATATTAGTTTCTAGCGCTGATTACCATGTCATAATTGGCGGAAGGGGTCGGCAAACGAAAAAGCCAGGGCAGAAGCTCAATATAGGTAAGAGTTCCGGTATTGCAGCTATTATTATTTTTACCTACAATTTATATAATGGCGATTTGGTTGACCATCATCCCTTCGCCCGACGAATTTGTTTTTCGAGCAAGTGAGTGGGCCCCATCACTCGTGGCCCCCAATTATGTACTTTACGTGAGTACCATGTCTAATAGTGTCTTCAATCTAATCTTGCCTACAGTATAAGAGGAATCACCAAATAAAGTAAGCGTTTGCTTTTAGGAAGTTATTTTTATTGTTTCGAGTCAGTGCGTGGCTAAGCTCTATTTTGTTTTGCAAGTGAGACCTTCATAGCTAGTTACTTTTACAAGATAAATTATTGGCACCTTTTTGTGTTCAAAACCCAGCTAATCGTATAAGCATCTACACTACAATTGAGAGATTTCGTAAAAGTTTTTGAAAAGCTTTGTTACTTGTTCTATTTTTTGCAAAAGTATATCAGTGACCGCTGTGCTGTTTTAACTGTCTTCAAGGCGGGTCTTTCCGTCACTTCGTGTTGAGTATGAAGTTCAACAGGGCTGTCAGTTCGTCCAGTCGAAAATCTCGTTTTAGGCACTTTAATGCGCCTTCACACATCAGACGCCGTCTTATGAGTGCGCCTTTATCGAAAGAGCTTCGTACGAAATACAAGGTTCGCAGTATGCCGATTAGGCGTGGCGATGAAGTGCAGATCGTGCGCGGTGAGCGCAAGGAGAATTCTTCCGCCAAAGTTATCAAAGTTTACAGGAAGAAGTTCGTGATCCACATTGAACGTGTTCAATGCAAAAAAAGCAATGGCGTTTATGTCCCCATCGGCATTCACCCATCGAACGTAAGGGACCTGTTTCCCCTCCCACGGCTACTTATTTTTAGGTTGTTATTACTAAGCTGAAGCTAGACAAGGACCGGAGAAACCTTTTGGAAAGGAAGGCTGCTGCTAAGCTTGCGGGCATGGACAAGAACAAGTACACCGAGGAGGTTTTGGAGTCATAGAGGTGTAAATAAATCCTGGAAACATGGACGGTTCGTATCGCCTCTGATCCTTATTTTGGGTTTTGACTTGCTCCATCGGGATTTCAATGTTGTCCCCTGCTGTTCGTGCCCACTTTAATCTGTAGTAATTCGATGTGGCAGTGCGCCCCCCGCAGTCTCACTTTCAATGATCTCTTATCTTTGACCTTCAGGTACACGATTGAACCAGCAGGTCAAGCCCCAATTTTGGGTAGCCTTTTTCATCATAAGGCGTCTCAAACAACGTGTATTTCCATACTATTTATTTAATTTGATTCTAGGCCGACTTGCTTCCTCGCATACTTGCTGAGCAGTCGACATCGAAGAGCAGGAACGTAGGTCAACGTCAATTTTTGCTGACTCGTTAGATCTGGCGCTGGGAAGTAGGAGGTGGGGTGTGGAAGCGAATAAGAGAGGTGTATAGAAGCAACAAGACTAGTAGCGAAGCAAATCACAACGAGAAAGACGGGTGAACGGTGTGGCGTCTGCGATCCTATTGACTGAGTTCGATGTCTTTCTCCACCAATTTCGCGGTCGTGGGATGCATATACTGTTTGTTTGCCTTGTAGTTGTTGATCGCCTGCTGTTTAATGGATGGCCAGGCCACCAATGCTCTAAAACCAAAGAAGGATGAAATGACAGTGGGTGCTCAGCTACTGCGGTGTGTGTGGTGTGTGAGGCTTACTTGTAGATTGGCCTTGTGTATTTCATCCGTCCTTGACTGTTGAGGAACCTCAGAGCGCTGTCCACTCCCGGAAGGTATTGTGAATAGAGGACGATTAGGGACCACCTAAAAGCGGCATTTGGTTACTCTCTTTGATGAAATGGTGGTCTTCTACACTACTCACTGTCTATATCATTTACGTTTACGTGACTGTAAAGGTAGAAATAAGAAACTAACAGGAATCGGATTTCCGCATTCTTAGAAGTCGACACTGCAAGCATGTTGTTAAGGACGAGGAGATTGTCATGCGCGATGGGAACGCATTTAAGTAGACGTTGCCAAAGTAACTGACGCTGAAGCGGGAGCATTGTCTCATACTGGCCTCGTACGTAAGCCGCTGATTCGGCATCACTGCCCAGGGGAGTGCTTTTTATTCTCTCTGCCACCCTATCCACCACCGTCGATAGTCTTCGATTTGTCCTGTGGTGAAAGAAGGAGAAGGATCAGCTATCGGAAGCTCCACTTAGTCGTATCAACTTTATCCTTGACGGAAGAAGCAGGGTTAGCCTACCAAAGTCCATTGCGCTCATTTGAAATAGGTTATCTCGAATATCGCAATTGTTATCAAGAGTATGGCCAACTTAAGCATATTTGATGGGATCACAAGTGAGTGTTAGACCATTACTTGGTCAGTTGGAATAGTGGAGATTGAATACACAACTGCTTAGTCTGGTTTATCCCACTAATGAAAAGTAGATGACCCCTTGGATAAAACGGAGATGATAATAACGTAGTGGGAGGCTCACTTAGGCACCCAGGGGATCGGACCGGCCCGATAAAGCCAAGAATTCCAATCGATTTCCTGAAGGACATTCTTCCCAAGGTGAGCAGATAGGAATTCCATCCACACTTGTGTGTTAACAGCGTGTCGACGGAAATGCGATATATACGACTTCAACCAGGAAAGGATCGCCGCTAAAGGACAATGGTTATTGGGACATAAGAACTCGTAGTGTGGAGGAGTGAGGAGGACATAATTCACCTCGTTCTCATCGACGCAATCATGTTGTCTGAGGGCTTTATTCAGGGTGTGGCAGTGACTGACCAACCCATCGCCACCAGTGTGTGCAGTTTGTGTAAACATTAAAAGCACGGTTCAATCGAATGTCCTAGTGACTGGAAGGCCTGTGATGAATGTAGATGTGTAATCAAACTCACCTTTACCGTACTTATTCTCGAGGAAGTAGAGGAAAAGAGAGCCCTTTTGATAGGGTACAACAGAGAAAGCGTCGTCCGTGTGAACGCCCTTCAAACATGGCACCATCTTTGCAAGTGGATGCCCCTCTTTATACTCCTCTAGCTAAAGTGTTTTTTAGAAAAAAAAAATGACTGGCACGTGGAGATCGGTGTTACACAAATGAAAGGTAGGAGTAGTAGTAACTCACACAAACGAGCAACTCCTCATAGCCTAACTCGATGAATAGTTCTCGGTAGTCTGCGCCATAGAGACGTTCCAAGATGAGACCCTCCACATAGGTGGTGTGACCCTCGTTGAGCCAGAAATGTTCCCAGTTGGCGTTGGTCACCAGATTACCCGTCCATGAATGCGCAATTTCGTGAGCAATAACTGATGTTAGTGACCTATCTCCAGCCTAGACAATGGGAGGATGCAATAGCCTTGGTCCGACTCCGTGAACAGGATAGAGGGTATGATAAGAACGTCCGTCTAACGCGGTGAATCTTCTTTTTTTATATGGCGTACATATTAAAACGGTTAATCACCTTATTTTTTTAAACACCTTAACTTGCTCGCTAGGTAGTGCCCAAAAAACCGCTCCAGAGGTTCTGCCTTGGATAAGCTTCACACTGGAATGAGTGGCTCTTTACATCCTGCACTTAACGTGACTCCGAGGCGGACTCGCCTCCTGCTCTCGTAAACCTGATTCTTGATACCCCATGCTAAAAATAAAATAGAAAGCCCCAACTGACAAGCAACGGGGCCTCGAGAGAAACACCCATTCCTCCCCAGAAGTCTGCGAGATTAATGGGTACAGGCGACATGATTGGAAGCAAATATATTGGACAATGAAAGTTGCCTAGCAGTTAATGGTGAGCATTAAAAAGTTGTGCTTTTGCCGTTCAGTTCAAAGTGGGTATTCACTAACACTTCACCTTTCAGTTCGCCATTTTCCACTCAGGTGTCACCACTGGTGTTTCACGTGGTTCACTTTCAATGTTTTAAATTCACTATACCAGAGTGGAATTTTTCAAGCCATCGCATTGAAAAAATCAGTGTGTTTTAACATTAGCCACACCCTCATTAAACAAACTATTTTTGATGTTGTTATCTGAGTCTATGATGTCTCTTGTTTAAAAAATATGCCAAGTTTTTAACTGAAGATAATGGCTTCAAGAGACTACACATCAGCATGTTAACTAAGGTCAGTTAGTGACAATTTAGCAAAAAGGGAGAAGTTTAGAATGCCGGCCACTTGATGAGTGGGCATGGACATCAGCTATCTAAAATCATGGCCACAGCGCACTTTACCAGGAGACTCGGACTTGGCGGAAAAATCAGCCATCACGTCTTAGATCTTTCAGTGTCACTGCCAAGCCAACCTATCCGACTACTGTCCGAAGTTTATGTTGATGTTTTAATCTAAACCAAGTTGTTTGAAGCACGATTTGATACAAACAATTACCATATTCCAATAATAAGACATCCGCTTACGACACCGAGAATGCATAAGAAGAGGTGCTACATATGTGACCGGACATCAATGGAAAAAGGTTAGTGACTTACGAGGAGACAGGGAGTGACGAAGGTGAGACAGGGATTTTCCATGCCCCCATATGGGAAGCTTGGTGGAAGGACGAGGATGTCGTAGATACCCCACTCGTAGTCGCCGCAGAGGCTCTCTGCTACCGCAATCATGTCGTCAACCCCTTCAAACTCGACTTTTGCCCATGGCAGCACACTCGGCTCTGCCCATACAAACGACCGCTGTCCAATACGTCTGTGTGATAGGGAGTGAGGCATGTGGATGCTCAACCACGGGAAGCATCGCCAAACAAAGAGTAGGAATACCACAGATCGACTATGATTTCAGCTAGGAATTCACTTACCCCTGCACACCAGGTTTTTCAAACCTCGACTAACCGTGAATTGGATGCATAGAGAAAGTCAATTTGATTAATGTCAAAAAAATTCGGAGTAGAGGTGTCATGCAACAATTGCGATGCCGTTATACATAGTTAAAATACGAGAAGCCTCTCGATTAAATCAGGCCATAAAATCCAGGAGCAGAACCAGGTAAAAAGTACGCACAATCGGCAGCAAAAAAAATACCTTCAAGGCATAGTGACAAAATAACAGATTGCAAATGCCAGACATTTCATGCACCTAACAGAAAGCAACGACCAACTTTGACTCATACCCATTTCTACACTGAAACGACAGACATTTCCTTCATCAGTTATCCTAATTGTTTTATTATAATTAAGCTGACACCGATGAAACTCAAACGGCTCCCTCAAGTCATTGATGAGCAAGGTAGTTTCAAATCTAGATCCGATTATTTATTACAATTTTACACCTCGTTTGGACCTTTGTACAGAGACTTTTTGGTTCAGTAATGGTTTGAACCGTCCATGACAAAGTGATTATTCGCTTTTCCCACTCGTCCAGGTATAAATCGGTTTTCAATATGAGCATCAAGCTAAAAAATATGCATCAGTTCGCTTAGATATGCCCACTCAAAAAAATGGTTCCACTCCTCATTATAATGAATGAAAAAGAGCTCAAACTCGCAAAAAATCCACGATTGCTTCTGATTTGAAAACTATGAGAAGCCAATGGCTTTAAAATTTGTAAGAGGCGTCTTTTTCATGACTTTCGCTGCGTCACATAGGGAAATTCCACCGCTTCGAGTAATGATCTTTGGAGGCACAACACGAACGCAACACTAAATGAAATGCTAAAGCCATAAATGAAACTCGGTGACAATCAATTTCACATTCTGTTTGGAAAAAAGCCTACTTTGAACACACCTTTTCGTGTGAAATAAAAATAGCAAAAGAGCATGAAAATTATAAGAAGCAGTGTCACCAGTCAACACAGCATAGAGATTCCCAGGACTTACAATAACTATTTCGTGCTAATCAGTGAGCGCGATCTGAGATGGTAGCGCAATTTACTATGAGGGATTTATCTCCAATCCATAAAAATCATCCCATCTAAATGGAACCATTTTTGAGTAGGTTGACTATTAGAAAGGCAGAGAAGATGTATAATTTGTAAATTCAAAGAACCAATGACAATTCAGCGCACGTTACAAAAGGAAGGCCGAAATTGGGTTGACAGAAAACCGGCTGCCCTGGGTATTCAGGCCCAATCTAAAGTTATTCATCCAATTTGTCCTTTTTGAAACTTGAGCATAAGATTAGTTTACGGCCTCAGTTATTTGGCTTGAAAAAAAAAAACGAATTAAAAATGCACGTGATAGGGCTGAACTGAAGTGTCATCAACCGGTATCATGATAAAGCTCAGCAAAAACAACATAGCACAACATTAGTGGTATAGAGACTAGTTAGATGCGGTGATGCGAAATGGATGAGAGGAGTGAGCTGCTACAGCTGCATCAACAGCGGCAGTAGCAGCAGCAGTAGCTACAGCGATGAGGTCACGCAACGCGTACAGAGTAAAACATGACAGGGCTAGAAGCGGAGGTCATGGCGGTGGTTGTGTGAACACACGGCTGGACAGCCCGACATTAACAATGCAGCTGCAGCACGCGCGCACACACACAACCGCACAGAGGAAGAAAGAGACAAAGTAAATGCACTATTTTAAACTACACAATCGACGATTAAGTAGTCGGGCAATGCATTAAATGGCTTCAAGACTGAACTTTCTTTTAAAGATGTCCTACGTGCAAGAATGTTTTATCTGAAGCTTTTTATAAGTCTATTCGGCTTCCCATTAATAATGAACCTAAAAAAGTGGTAGAAGAGTCGGAATTGTAGTAGGGCTCACGAATGTGATAAGTCTATGGAGTTGCCTCTGCTTATGGGCAGACTTTAAGTGCCATCAGAACACAATTACAAACACAAGTTGAGCATGAACACTATCGTCTAAAAAGGCAACACTACAAAATTTCATAAAATAGCCTAGGCAAGAACAAAACCGACAGTCCAATACAAAACACAATAGTCTATGTCCCTACGCTAGCAGAGATTCGAATTCGATGCTTCCCCTTCGATACTCTACGGTTTTACCTCAGGGACAGCTCAGAAGCTAGAAACAACCTCATGAGGTGCATGAATGAGCTTACGCATGTTCTAGCGCTCCACAAGCCAGAGCAACAAGGTAGCTGGGAATAGGGATGTCCTGATGGAAGTAGTGAATGGAAGGTTTTTCCGGCTCATCGCAGTGGCGTGGGGGCGTTGAACGCTGCGCGCCCATCAGCACCGTCAGCTCCGGCGGCGCGAGCACCTGCGATTCACGAAGATAAATATGCGAATTCTTTTTTAAAGCATGAAATAGTAGAACACGCACACAAGAGTGTGTGGCGGTCTAAAAAGCCGATCAAGGTTCACATTCTTATGTTGCGAATGTGTTAGGATTTATAAAACAAATGGGTCGGGATGAATGCATGAATTGGTAAGCTTACAACACAAACATTGTAATACAAGCTAAATATGCGAAAAATCCGCATGCCTTAAAATTGAGTTCGAGCCAACAAAAGGGACATTAACTCTAAAAAACTGGTTCACGTGTCGAAAGAAAAAATGCGTCGATTGCCTCATATTTAGTACAGGACTTTGGTACATTAGTACTAAATAGGTGAATTATGTGTGGTCTTATTAAAATGGGATGAGATGCACATGAGACACACGGCCAGATACATGCATGCATGCTTTGAGTAGATTCAGGTAAGCACAAAGCGAAAGTTGACAGCACGCAAAAATTGCATAGTCGATCAATCTTCGAAGTGCACGCGAGAAAAACTCAACCTCAACAGCATTTTGAAACAGCATGAATCGTAACGACATGGCAGTTTCTACCGACCACAAAAATCAACAAATCTTTAAATTGATGATTTTTTGCAGAAGTTTTTTTCGCTTATTAATACTTGGCATTAAAAGTGCACTGTCAAATCAATTTATGACCACTAAGTCCAGAGCAGAAGCATAAGCACCATTTGTTAAAAAAATACTAGTGACCAACGTATCAAGATCCTTTGAGTTATCTAGGCTATCTAATAGATAATACAAGAATGGCCACATGTGAAAAAATAAACTGCGTTGTGAATTGGTAATAAAGTGTCCCTGGACAAGACCAATTTTGGGTAAAGAGCAAGAAAACTATGCTTACACTGGCACTGAAAGTGAATTTGACCCGAGGTGTATCTTGGCAAGGAAAGAGACTGCGAGCGTGGATAGCCTGGCATTGGGTAAATAGGAAAGGATACTTTTTGTCCGCGGTCATCTGTGCATCCAGCCACTGAAGTGCAGAGGACTGTGGCATCGTGCAGTACTCTATAGCCACAACAAACCTAGAATAAAATCACGTGTGGAGTAAAACAAAATCAGATGAAAATCACCACTAAGACGACAATAAAGCCAAGCACTTTACCGAGTGTCTTGTTGGCCAACTTTAATTGACAGTACATTTCCTAAGCTCGGATAAGATCCTGCATCTACGGAGAATTCCACGGGTTCATCGTTAATATGTATGCGAGATACATTAATATCCTTGATGTCCAATTTCTGCAAACAGTGAAGAAAACCACCTCATTCACCATACGGCAAACCAAGGCTTGAATTAGGTGGCAGATGAAAAAGTAAAATGAGACTTATATGAAAACCAAAAATTCTAGCTGCTTTTCGATGGGATTAATAGCGAAGTGACAGAAATCATCTCAAGCGTCCGAAAATGGTTATATTAAAAGCTATACGTAAAAAGTACAGGGAAAATTCATGGATGCAAATGGAAAAAAAAACATACCAAAGTATCCCGACATTGTGCGTAAAAATCCATCGGAATCAAGTGGAGTTTAACGCAACCACTGACAACCTTGGCGTCGAAGTCTATTTTCCAATCAAAATCAACATGTTGCGTTAAGAAAAGCTCCGGATTTGACTCAGAAGAAGGATCAGCTGTAGGGTCTAACTTTAGGTCGGCGGCTCCCTGTATAAAAGAACGCTTTTTGCCAACGTGCCACAAAATACAGGTATATAAATACGTTGAAGTACAGTGGCATTTCCTAAAACAAATGCGTCTTTGAGCATAGCCAAGGCACTTAAAACTAATAGGGACCACAAAGCAAAGAGCATGACATCTCGGGTCCTGGATAATGTCATCTGTCGTAGGAATTGATTCCATATGTGGAATCCTACGACGATTACAACGTCAAATTCATCAAATTCTGACAAAGAAACGGACAAAAAGCAGCCCAAAATTTCCTACGGACGAAAAATGTACAGCTAAAAAGATTGTAGAAGCAGCAAGAACATACCTGAATAAAAAATCCAAAGTAGTTTACCAACACCATAAACAGAAGCTCTAAGCACTGATAGTATTTGCGCATTTGGAAGAGCTGTGTTTACAAGTCCAGTGCTTCTTGGGAGCAAGTAGTGAATATTCACAGCAAATCAGTAAAGCGTTAGCAAAAATCAAGACTACGAACGAGAAAGTGGAGCGGCTAATCAAAAGGAAGAGACAAGCAGAGATAAAATTTGCTAAAATAGACAACAGTCATAATAGCAAGCATATGATGTAAAGGTAGTTGATCAGACCCAGAATTGAACGGATTATTACCAGCCAGAAATTTCTTAATGACTCAAGAAGACTTACTAATTGATGTGGACACGACATCGTCTTAATCAACGGGTATAACAGACGTCAGCTACACCTACAAAAACAAGGTGGTGATTGGGTTACTTGAAAATGCACTACCACTGAGTAAACTAAGCCACACACATATAAACAAAAATTCAACTATTATGCATGTACGATTTTCATACTTAGTGCAAATCGTTTGCTTTAAAGACATAAACCATTTTTTAAGGTGTTGATTTGCTTATACTTAGCGTGTTGTAAAAAAAACAAGCTATCGCGACAACAGACGAATAGGCCTATGACACCGTGAAGCAAATCCTAATCCCACTAATAGTCTTCGTTGTATTTGATGAGGCTTAAAGGCTAACGTCTGGTCAGCTGCGTATGAATTTTATATTATCAAAGAAGTGAATCTAATTTTGCCTTGCAATAGGAATTCATTAGGTAAGGTCTCAGACCTAATCAAAGTCACAATAGCAAAAATAAATCAAAAGATATCTATGCAATTTATATTCTTAGGAAATTTTTGTACTTTCACGGTTTCCTTTCATAATTTGATTATTATTTCTAAGGTTGCTCCTGGTTAAGCATTTTAAATGGTTGATGCCTATACACCTACCTACAAGCCAAGAACGGCAGAATCGCATTTCTTTGTTAATAAAATTTTTGTTTATCTATAGTGACTCCATGGAATAAAATAAAGCTTTCTAGCTGAGGTGTGCTTTAAGACAAAGGCGCATTTGATGTTTTGCCATCCGCATGCCAAACGACGCTTATAGGAAAAATTCTAATGTGTCCTTACACAACCCGTGTCTTACATCTACAGCTCTCCTCCATGATTGAAGCCCAGTCGCTTACTTAACCTTTTTAGAGCCGGCAGAGTAGTGGAAGCTTCGTTCTGTAGCGTAATACTTTGGATTACTGCTCATTTTGGCTTCTGCCACTTGGATAACTCTATGGTCCTAACCCGTTAGGTATAGCTTCTAGGCAATACCAAGAGATTTAATTATCATATCTTTTCTGGATATGTAATCTACCCTAACAATGCACCTTTTTTTCTTTCCAGAGAGCGTTTAATCTCTGCACGTGTCGTTACTGCCTTCTCTGACGTTTACTTTGGTTGATTCGGATCGCTACTACCACTAGTGCTGCTTCTTCAATACTTTCTAAATATAGTAAAATAAACCAATAAAAGAAGCCCAAATCGAGATAGAGGAGAGAAAAGATCACTATACCATAGCTAGAAGGTCATGCCTCGACAAGTTACAACTTTTTGAGCCCATGTTGATAGGTTTTTCTACCCTATGCACTATATATTGTAACCATTGCTACCTGAGACCTCTTTGAAGATTAACCCATGCTCAATACTCGAGTGGACTGTTAATATTATAGAGAACAGAAGAGGTTATTGCTACTGGTATGATCAAAAGTATACCTCGCTTAGCGGAGTTAAAGTGACCGTCCACGCGGATCTTATCCGAAACAGCGAGTCGAACATGCAATAAACACATTAAGCTATGCATACTGGGATGATGTCAGCTGCCATAGTTTAATATTCGTCACACGGATGGTATATTTGTTTTTAAGTTTTACTGTGTTACTTTTATAGGCTTAAATAGTATTTTTCAACGAACGCTGTCCAGCCGAGTTTTGCTAGATGATTGCAACTCGTAGCAAGCACGTGAGAATCAAAAACACAAACAATCCTGCGGTTAAAAGAATAACAGCATTCACTACGGTTAAACAGTTTTGCCTTGTTTATTCGACTACTAGTATGGTTGCAGCCACACGAGGTAGTCATATTGCTTGTATCAGCTGGGCAAGGGCCCTAGACCATGTCAGAAACCCTAACCCCTTCCTAATTTCAGAATGCATCCACATCCTCTTTTTAAACCCTGCCTCATTTTGTCTTTGGTAAGTTTTTTGGAGACTATAAATATGCACATTATTGACATTGGAGGATAAGATAAGTGCAATACCTTGTGTGTTCAAATGTCGATTTCGGTTGCGGTTACTGGAATAGTCACACCGCCCAATCCAAATACGGCTAAACTTTAGACCATGTCAAAAGATTCAATCTTTCTGCCTTAGTGTTTAGCCTTCCTCTACCTTTAAGGAAGTCTTGGGACGCTACAATAAGCACTTTTACCATGCAATGAATAGCGCGTAGCAAAAACATGAAGAGATGGGATTAAATAAATGCCTTATTCTAATGTTTTGTATAGCTTTATGGTTAAGACGTAGTGCTTAGTCCTAAATTTTGGAGGCGTAAGAATTGCTTGTTTCATATAGAAAGTCTTGTATATTAACTTACAGCATTCGCTTCATTGCAACCGTTGTCTGATTAAACCTTTTCCGTCATTCGTAGAGTGCATTATGAAACACAGTTGTTGTTGTGCATTTCGATTTGCATTTTAAACATTTTTCTTTCAAATCCCTTTTTTGCACTTTGTTTAAGTGGTCCTGCCTTGATTGGCTGAAGCGTACTGTATTTATTTTAAGCATTGACATGAAGTAAGTCGGTCGTTCCCTCCCTGTGCAGGGGCGGTCTCAGCCTGTGTTTGCGGTTAGACTTGAATAAGTCACTTACATGTCGTGCTTTCGAATCCACTCTTTTTGCTCGTATATTTGCGTCTTTATTCTGTCCTAAAGGGTGTTTCATTTAGGGCTGCAGGTTTTGAGTTGCATGTACTATTTCATCAGTGCAACTGATTTCTGCCCAAACTTTGCGACGAAAGTCATTTTTAACTTGCGTTCTGCTCCTAAATATTACTAGCTTGTTTCGTTTAGCGTCACCATTGGCGAAAATATTTAAATATCGGAATTTCCTTTGGAATTTTTACGCTTCTCACCCAGGACATTTCAACATTCGATTTTCTTCCAATTTGCCCCATTCAAAGTTTATTTGATTTAAATAGTCCTTCTTGGACCCCACAACCAAGCAATGTGAGCATCGGCAGCATTCTCAACAGCAATCCTCCGGGTTCTGTCGAGCAGATGCAGCCAACACCTATCAACCAACTCGTCAGTGTTGTCGGAAGCTATGCTGCTCCTTCCAGCACCCAGGCACACAGCAGGCCGCCCTATACCCCAAATACTCCTGGCACACCATTTCACGAACGCGATGGTGTCATACCTCAACCACAGCTTCAGTAAGCGAAGTTTCTGTCGCCCGTCACCTTGTTTTTGCTTCTCCCTGCATAAACGTATTTTGAGGATCTTATTTCTATTGCTTTTAGAAACATTGTATGTACAGTAAATCTTGATATAAAATTAGACTTAAGGCGGATAGCCCGAAGCGCACGTAATGCTGAATATAACCCAAAACGATTCGCTGCTGTGATTATGCGCATTCGAGAGCCACGAACCACTGCGCTCATATTCTCCTCCGGAAAAATGGTCTGCACCGGTGCCAAAAGTGAGAACGAAGCGCGGCTTGCTGCGCGCAAGTACGCCCGAATAATTCAAAAGCTGGGGTTCGATGTAAGTGTCACTTTTCTTGGTGCTCGATATCCTGTTATTTTCAGCTACTTCGTAATTTGTTATCGAGTCTTTAACCTAAACCACCGTAAACAAATCACAGCGTTATACCACAGCGTATTTCCTCGAGCTTGAGATAGTTAGACTTTGTTCATCGACTACTTCTTTTCCATACTTTAGGCTCGGTTCAAAGGTTTTACAATTCAGAACATGGTAGGATCCTGTGACGTGCGGTTCCATATCCGTCTGGAGGGTCTAAACGCTGCGCAAAAGAAATTTACCACGCAAGTTCTGATCTAGGCGCGATGGTGTTTTAAAGCGGAACGGCATTGTTAAGGCGTTTTTTTGCTTTAGATATGAGCCAGAGTTGTTTCCTGGTCTTGTTTATCGTATGCAAAAGCCCAAGATTGTCCTTTTGATTTTCGTTTCGGGGAAAATCGTCTTGACTGGTAGGCACTTTCCTATTTGACTACACTTTTGCTGTGAAAGTATTGGTATGGAATGTTTTATTCAACTTACACTTGTGTCTCATTGTCAACCTTTCACCACTTACAGGTGCCAAGGTGCGAGATGAGATCTATCAGGCCTTTAGTAACATCTATCCAATACTGAAGAACTTTATGAAATTGGATTCGGACAAGTCAGGACTGCATCAGTCAGCAATCACTGGATAATCGCCATGCTTATCTGTTTGTGCATAAAGAACTAGCCTTTCAATCCCCTGTATACACAACCGCAGATGATCAAATCCCGTTGCCGTTTTTCTATCATGTCAAATACTTAAATATGCTATGTCTGTGACAGTAGAGTTTATATTGATGTTGACTGTATGTTTTCTTGTTTTTGGCTAGCGGGAATGCATGGGCCAAGTTTTTTCGACTTCTACATGAGGAGGGAAAGGAAGCATGACTGATGAGCAGGTGTTCACGAGTGTCAAGGTTCGGGAATGTGTGTGACCCACGCGTCACAGATTGATTTGTCCCAGTGGCGACACGTGAAGCCACATAAGATAGCATGTCTGTGGCGTGAATAGCGATCATTCTCCTGCTTACTGGAGTTTACTTTTCGGGTTTCAGCTTAAAGGGAATCCATTTTCGTCCTCTTCTTTATAATTTTTCTAATCAGTTCTAGACTATGTTTTCAAGCTATGATCGAGGAAGCAATCGGCATCACCAGGTGGTTTTAGTTGAGTGTGACTTTGATGAGGCAGATAGGTGGATCCGGAGTCCGAAGTGTTGCCCGCATTTTCTCAGCGGTAAGGAGCGGCTCACTGGCCGCAAAAGTAACAGGCCTGTGAATCCCACGAAACGACACGCTGTAGAAATGCTCCGGATTCTAAATTCTGTGCCCCCAGGGTACTCCCTCTCCTGCGACCAGCATATAGGATTATTTGAGCTGCCTCCACGACCCTCCATGCCTCCAGGCAAAGCCATGCAAACAGCCGATTTAAGCAGGAAAGAATCATTCAAGAATGTGCGTATACAACGCAAACCGGATGGACGAAGAAAGCATACTGCCTCCAACGTGTCATATGGAATGAATTCGAAACAGCCAGCACCAATAAAACAGCGATCTCACGACAGTTTGACTTGCAAGCCATTCAGGATGCCAACCTGTACGTGTTCAAATTTTATCACTCTTGTTACACAATCTACAAACAACACTACGAGAAAATCTTCATGGAACAGAAGTACAAAAATCAGCAGTTCCACTATGACACGCACATTACCCATCCAGTCTATCATGAAAGGGGAACAAGAAATTGACATTTCACTGCTGACTAGACAGAAAAATGCGAGAATCGAATATACCATAGATTACACATACTACTTGAACAGGTACTACTCCGAGGTTACTAGCATATACAAAAACTTCTACAACAAGATTGAAGTTTGTTCTCCTATCGTTCAATCGAACTACTGTTTCCTCAACCGTGTAAAATTCATTGTAAACTGCTTGGAGGGCACAATCGCTCTTTTGATGCATCGAATCACCACGGCAAATGCAAAGGTTGGGATAGCGAGCTTCAGGCCAGTAATAAGTAATGTGCAAGCCTCAAAATTGTACAGAGCAATGAAATATACTTCGCCCATTTCGAAAAGCACTCCAGCCCCATCCATCGTGCGCATGCCTTCGAGAGTACCCAACTTTTCCCTCGTGTACATTGAAAATGTGGATAGTTATTTGGTTCCACATGAAAGGCCCTCCGTCAAAGGTGATCACAACAAGTCGGCTTTACTGAGACAGACACCGATTACTCCCCGCATCTCACAACACTATGCGGAGTACTTCATGTCACCAACTCCAGCCGGTGAGTCAATACTTCATAGTCAACAAGTTTGGACTAGTATGGTCAGCAATCCGGTGTCTCCAGCCTCACAAAAACTCGAGATGACCTCGTCCGAGGTTCAGACGACCCCAGATTTGCTCGACACCTTCACTGTTGAGTCGAGGACTCGAGAATACAGATCAAAGCGTCATAGTGGTCGCATATTCAGCCTAATCCACCGAAGTTTGCATAAACTTGCCCCAAAAGGTGGTCGTCACAAGTAGCTTCACACATCTTACCGATATCCTATCCTTTCTTTTATAAACAATCAGATCATAGTTGGTTCTGTGAAATTCTGTTTGCCAGAATAGGGTTATTTTAAAGATGTCCCATTTATAACTCTTTTAAGCACAAAAACACTTCACCGTATTTAGATTGGGAAAATTTGATTGACAAACACAACCTCAAACTGCGTCTTTATTAATTGCCTCGGGGGCATTGTGCGAGAACGAGTACAATAACATTTTTGGTATTAGACAGCGCAAGTTAGTCTATCACACAACAAATGGATGTCTCCCTCCATCTGTTACACGGTGTCTGTAGAGCTCACGTTCAGTCTCATAGCTGCGGGGTCGAAAGAACTCCACCAGGTTGCCCCAATAACCCTGATTAAAGGGATTTTTAAATCCCGTTTTTGCGGTCCCAAAGTACTCATATCTCCGCCAGTTTGTCAACTCATTTGTCGTCATGTTGAAAATGGCGCAGCTTATCTTTGGAGTACAAGAACAATGTGTTAAGTTGGGATCTACCTTTTTCAATTTTAGATACGCCTAGCTGTTGAATGATGGAACTACCTGCCTTAGATGCAATCGCGTTCAAATTTTGACAAAGTTATTAGCCACTTAACCTATTGTATGAGCACAATCGACGTTAAAAGTATTGTAATGATGCGACTGGCCTACCGTCATAAAGCATGCGTTAAGACCGAACATCCAACCGATGGAGAGGAGCATCAGCGTCACTATCTCATAGAGACTAGTTGACTCAGCTTGTCGCCAGTACCTCATTGTCAGCAATCCAATCCAACTACTCACGATCGAGACCACAGCACTGGTCAGAAGGAACCAAACTCTGAAATTGAAGTGTTAGGAAAGACAGTTCGGAGATGCCAATCGTTCTAAGTATTAATTTCAAGGCTTACCGATTGTCCTGCCCCACGCAATTATCAGTCACAGGGCAATGATGATCCATGACCCTAACACAACGATTGCAGAGGCTACAGTGTTTCGCTCTAATCGGTTTTATGCAGCCGCAAGTATGGCAGAGACTGTTCAAACGCCGCTTAAGTATCCGAATTGAGCGTCGCAGAGCCTGCACCTGCAGTGGTAGCAACTCGGTTTGAGGTGCTTCCGCCTCCACGGACAGCAGACTAGTGCGCCTTTGAAGTCTTCTGCATTCAATGAAGAGCTGGAATAATTGGTTATCTTTGAGGTAAGTCAAAATCTCCCTGCTAGAAAGTCTGATGTAGCTTGAAATAATCTCCCTTAATAAAATTAGCAGTATCTACTCAAAAAGTTTAATTCCACCTCCTTGGCCTCCAGTTAGAAAATGGACCGAGTAATCGAGTAGAATGATGGATGAAGCTCAACATTCGCCTGCTCTTTCTACAGAATTAATGCTAAATTAAAGAGAGAATCTATCGATGCTGATCTTTGGGTGATCTAAATACAAATAAATTGCTGGCATATATACTCGCCTCTCGCATTTCTTCCTCGTATTCCAATGTGTTGGTGGGAAGAAAGCCGGGGTCCTTGTATACTTCTGTGAAGTAACAGACCCACAGAAACGCATTCATGCAGATAAAGACAACTGATTCTGTCCCTGATAAGGCGATAGCACTCTGATGGATCTAAGAAAATAGGTAAATTGTTAACCATCGTAAAAGGTGGACTACATAAACTGGCACGGTGGAAGAGCATGAATCTAAATGCGTAGCAAGAATCAATTAAAAATTTAATGCAATAGAACGATTTTCTTAATTTCGGTAAATTGGAGACCTTGCACATCCTCTTCATTTAAAACGTGAGATGGCTTACACGAAAATACAGGTAGGGATAAAGCCACCCAAAAGAAATAGCCAACATCCAGAAGTGCATAGCTCTGCGTCGACCAGGTGGACCGCAAAGGGAGTACCTTGAATCCGAATAAGTAAATTTAGACATATGACGCTGTATATTGTGGATTCTAATCGTAAATAAGTAGGTCTATTTTCCTACTGCTTCGAGTCAATCTTTTTGTTAACGCATCAAATCGACAACAGGAATGCTAAGATAGCATTTACAATATGTGTTTCTGTTTAGGTAAAAAAGCAGCAGTCAACAGTTTCAGTGTGACATATTGGGATTAAGAACATGTCGCCGTGTTGTTAATTTGATAGAAACTATTCTTGGAATTTGAAAGTAAGTAATCTACTTCAAGTGACCTCACTCACAGAATTAAGAGGAGTCGACTCGGTGGAGTTGAGATATGTCGAGCGTTTCTTGATTGATACAACACATTTTGAATCAGGGCTGCCAGCTCATAAGAACCGTGTCTACCCGCCACATGCTCGGGAGTTTGGTCCTCTTCATTTCTTATAGTCACATCATAATCTCCCTTCACTGACACTGTGCACAAATTTCCCGCATCCGTGATTTTGAAGTGTGTGGAGTGTGGATAAAGCGTGGCCCTTAGGATGCCAGATGCAGTTGCCATGTTGCCGCAGGCACAAGCGACGTGCAAGGGAGTGTTCTTCCTCGTGTCCTGGTATTCAATAGCCTCAGGAAAAAAACGCAATAAAAGACTGCATACATTTGGACCACCTAATCGGAAAAAGACAGTTTCACAATTTCGCGTAGAAACTAGGTGATTGAACGCGATTGTTCGTCATACTTACCAGACTGTGCAGCGAAATGGAGAGGGAGAGAATTGTCAGAGTCCAGCACCCCCAGATCTGCGCCACAGAATATCAGCAACGATACAAGCGCCGTGTCACCATATCTGCAGGCTTTGCAAAGACGTGGAGAGATATGTAATGCATTGAATTAAGGATGATGACGCAGTTGACACTAACAGAACTCTGGATGCAGTGTGACAAGAATGACCTCCTAGAACTTATTTCAAGGGACCAAAACGAGCATTAATAGTTTTAAAACATGAGAACCAAGAGCGACCCAAGACATTGCGGATAGTTGTGATCACCGTTTCACGTCCTGTTCCTGCAAAAGTATTATTTGTGCTTGCTATGTGGGAAGAGATAAACTAGTTCAATCTTGGCATTCTTGAATGACCAACGTGTTTTAAATTTAACGAAATGCTTTTTTTATGTGCTAAAATGTGAATGACGGTCGCTTAGTTGAATCAGCACTTCGTTGTTTACAACCAGGAAAAAACTCAAGCGTTAAGTACATCCGCTTAAGAACTTGACAACGAATATCCTTAAAATTAAATATGATAGGAAAGATACCAGGGTTTTACTGAGACAGCAACGCAATTTCATGATGCATAATTACTTCGAATCATGCCCATAGATCCAACTGACAAATACACACCGAGATGAATTGCTGCTAGCTTTGTTTTATCAACTTGATTCACATCCTTGTAACGGCAAATTAACAGGGCTGCTGTCTCGAAACTTCCCGACAGACATGAAGTCATAAATGGGTATTGACCGACGGCATTTGGTGAGTTTAGACTGCTGTCAGAGCTGTCGAGGTAAGCAGCTGTTTTGAAAGCATCTCCAAAAGCTGCGTGGTGAAGCAGCGTGTCCTTAAATGCATCAGTAATTTTCAGCAATTCCGGACAGCCTTCTAAATGCTTCTTGAGTTTTTTCAGCTTTCTGGCATTAATCTAACAAAATTACAAACCCTAATCTTGCTTCTTTAAAAATAGGATTAGCCAATATTTCATCTTGTAGGGGTGGTATCTTTGGAATTTTATTCCTTCCAAGAGCTAGATACATAATCTGTTTCCGTGTAAAGTGCCTCTATACATAGTTTTTTTCACGCTAGACAAGGTCCTCAATGCGTCGGTTGCTTTAACATCCTTTGACAACCTTTATCTTTGTACAAATTTCGCAGCATAAAAGCTGCAATCAGTATAGTTAAAAAATCATTTTAAATTAACCTACGCGCTACATCATGGACGGCGGGTATATTTGAGCTCTGATATAATCAGCCCGGCTTAAGGAATGGCAGATTAACTGATTGGTATGTTTCAAGTCAGTTCCTGTTCTACCTTCAAGTTTAAGAGTGAGTTTTTCTCGGTTGCAGCCACTCGGATGTGAGCATTAAGTGGTCTCCGCCGGCCTACACACCATCAACACACCCACGGGCGGCATGAGCTCTACCCCCTCCAACACCCACAACAGCACGACCGTACACTAATAAACGCGCACGACTCAACCTGCACCCCTCCCGGGCACCCAATTCACAACGCCCGCGCCAAATTGTTGGAAATCTAGTCAAAAAAAGGAGAGCACCAAACACGAAATTTGAGCAATAATACAGGATTAGTGACATGATAATCCGTTAGCATGCCGAGTCGTACATCTTTTGCAGACGTTGGACGTCCTGAGCCTCAATCTTCTTGAACAAAGGTTTTGGCTAAAACAAAAGAAACAGACACTCTAATAACGTGATGTGCAAACAAGTTCCCCGTTTTGCTAGCATCCTCCTACTGGCAAATTAGCCATGAATGACTTCAAATGGAAACGACCAAGTTCCATGGTGGATCAAATAGGTACCGTGGAACAGTTATTTTTGCTGTGATGAGCCAATAAGAATGCTGCGACTTGGACAACGTAGCAACTTCTGCAGAAAAAGGTGCAGGAAAGGCCTAAGTAACCTCAAAACCGCGTTCCTTCCCGGTATTCTAGAAAGTCAAAGTGGTTGGTGGTCTCCGAACATTCTACCCAATCGTGAGCAGGTCTGGTGCTATATACCCAATAAAGGCACCCCCTGCTAATAACTACTGCAAGAGCAATTGCTATAAAAAATGTGTAGTTGAAACAACCTGGACAAACTTCGGGGACAGACCCTGTCAGTCATGGAAGACTGGGGCATGCCTTCGATCCGTGTCAGCTGCCCCGATTCCTCTGCTTGTTGAATATATATATTCTGCCCTAGTGTTATGCCTTCTTTTACCCTCAAAGATGTATCGGGACGTTACAGGTACACCTTGTAATGCCATCGAGAGAGCTGATGAGCACTAAAATACATATTGAGCAACAGAAACCAACCTCGCCGATCATATGCCCCTCAGGCAGGAGACGGATGATGTGACCGCCGTTGGCGACCATGGGCGCGAGACTGCGATGCTCGGAGGGGAGTTTGCACTGCTCAAAAATCTCCTCTGCAAAGGCGGGCATGAAGGGATGCAGGAGTATCCCTAACAGCGCAGCGATGTTACAGCTCACTCCTGTCACCACGCCAGCTCGCTGGCTGTAAGACAATCGCAAACACATCAACCGTGACACAATTATCGTAGCTACAATTCTAGCTCACATAAATTAAGCCAAAGCGTTCTAACATGGTGTCAGAAGACTTGTAGAGGACCCAGGGTTTCTGGGCCTGTAGATAGCCATTGCCGAGACGGGAGATGCCAAGGACCGAGCGAATGCCCTCACGCAAACAACAGTTTTCCATATGATTGATGTATTCCTGCAAAATGCCGTTCACTCGAGCTAGGAAGGTCACATCGTCAGGTTGAAGGCTCTTCATGCTCGGCACGGTGGAGTTAAAGAACTTCATCACGAACATAAGAGGTCTGGACAAAAGGAAGGTCAGGAGTTAAAGACAAAGTCTGCTTACCTGTTGATAAAGTTGCCAAGATTGTTGAGCAATTCACCATTGTTTTTGAGAGCAAAATCCTCCCAAGAGAAGGTGCTGTCCTGCAGACAAAAAATGGCAAATTAATCACAGCTAGGGTAGTGATCAATTGGGGAAAAAAAATGAAAGGGCATCAACCTGGGTTTCAGGACGAATGTAGGCTAGGTAGAAACGCCATATGTTGGACTCAATACCACTGTCTTTGGCGTTACTACCGAACACACCGACTCCACGGCTCTTGGAGAACTTCTTCCCTTCATAGTTAAGGTATTCTGAAATACACAAATACAGCTGAAAAATGATTTAAATTCGATCAATAAAACGGGCATCGATAGTAATGCATATTACAAAACGAAACCATCTAACTTAACAGAGATTTTCATTAAGGGTGAAGCTGACCTGTGGCAATAATGTGCTTCACTAGAGTAAACTTCTTGTTGCTGCCCAGAAGGCAGGCAGGGAAGATGGCAGAATGGAAGAGAACGTTGTCCTTGGCCATGAACTGGAAATACTCCACCGGCTCCACATCCTCCGACGGCAGCCACCATTGACGCCATTCTTTCGTGTAGTTTGCAGTGATCGAGATGTACCCAATGGGGGCATCAAACCAGACGTAGAATACCTGTCAGGGCAAAAAAATTACATTACCCGACACGTAGTGGATTTAAACCCCGGTTGTGCTTAACAATGAAACAAGTGGACTTGTAAGGTCAACTTAATGATCAGTCTGAAACTATGGAAGTGCCCATAAACGGAGCCTTGCAGCAAGAAGACTATAACTCAAGGAGAGGGGGAGCAGTAAGGAGAGGTAAAACTCAAAATTTGTTAATAAGAATACCATGTGTACAAAAAAATGCATCCGAAAAGTCACATTAGTACTGCAAGTTGGAACGGTTCGGGGATTATTGGGATGATTTGTAAATGTCCAGTAGACGAAGAGGAGACACAAGCTTGGCCTTAGGAAGCAGAACTAATTCGTAGCTCAAAAGGAGACATACCTTGTTTTTAAAATTTGGCAGGGGCACTGGCACACCCCACTTGAGATCCCGAGTGATGCATCGTTTCTTGAAGCCATCGCGAAGCCAGGTGCGAGCAATAGATTGCGCGACTTGGGTCCATTTACAATTGGGATCCTCCACACTCTCAGTGAAGAAGGAGTCGACTTTCTCCTCCAACTAAAAATACAGGACCACACCGATAATAACTGTGTATTTCGCCACGTAGACCTTTTACAGTCCTTCATGCTTTATTCTCCAAAGCGGTAGCGTAAAACACAGATTGTCAGGTCAACGACCAGGACCTCATGCATTTGTGAGAGTTCTCCCAAGTGCCTCCCAAAATGACCACCATAACGTTATGAGGGGCATTTGGTGTGGTGACTATACCAATCGCAAATTCTGCATAGTGATAGGTAAAATAGCTAAAAACTGGGAACGGGAGATATTTAATGGAAGCGTTTACATTAGGAAGATAATACGCTAGTTGAGAGGAACACATATGGAGCTTATCCCATCAAATTTACGTTCCAGTGCGTTTTTAAATAAATTCCTCTGACCCATTACCCCATTTACTTGACATCGGCAAAGTCAGGCCACAAATTGGCGTGTGATTCGGTTTAATTTCCTTGCCGTCCAAGCACCAAAATTCTTGTCATTAACGGGTAGAAGTGAGCATGGAAAGCAAAAAAATAGACTGCTGTTGTGAGTCCACCCGTTAAGGTGCAGACATGAAGTCAAGTCAAATGGCGTAAAAGCGAAGTCATGACCCAAATCGCCCGTATTTAATGCCCTTATTATTATTGGAGCAAAATAACGGCAAAAATCACCGATGAAATACTTTTCCATTTCCAATGAATATGTTTCGTAAAAGCATGATAAATCGTGGAAAACTTTATGAATTAGCCACAGCGGGGTTAGGTAGGCAAACTCGATTGTTAACAGATACGTGATAGTGAACGTTTAGCGAGATAGAAGTACTGAAAAAGGGTTGGTGTTCATAAGCTGTCCAATCAATTCAAGGGCACAAGGCGAAATTTAATGGAAGAGAACTAAAAGTAATAAGCGAGAATAAGCCAGAATATTCAAAACCAAAATCCTATGAGGGTGTTGTCAAGATGTTGCTTCTTCAAACTACTATTTTAAATTATTGCAACAAAATCAACCACCGAGATTGGTAAATAGATCGCAATAATCTCAACATAAGATCTAACTATAGCAGTTATCATTGAAGTTAAAAATAAAACTAAATTAATGAACCCCTAGTGGCGAAAATAGGACCAAGGGTATAGATAACACCTACTAGGATTAAGCATGCCATTGTGAGCCAGAAAAATACCTTAGGAAGATCGAGGAAGAGATGGTCGGAGGAGCGAACCGTAGGCGAACCACGACAGGCAATACATTGAGGTTTGATCAATTCTATGGCATTTATGAGTTTGCCGCAAGCATCGCACTGGTCACCTCTCGCACCCTCCGCCTTGCAGAAGGGACACACACCCTCCACAAATCTATCAGCTAAAAATCTTTCGCATTTCTCACAAAAGAGCTGCTCCACGGAAGCCTCTGTGATAAAACCATTATTGTAGAGATCCCAAAATATCTCCTGTGTTATTCTACAACGAAATGTATAAAATCATGTATTAGAAACAATAAAATGCGGCAGAAGGATTGGAGAAGTGCTTACTCAGTGTGAACAGGCGTCGAAGTCCTTCCAAAGTAGTCAAAATGAATGTCAAACCATTCGTAAACCTGGCGATGCAGCTCGTGGTACTTGTCGGTTAGTTGCTGGGGCGTTAGACCCTCAGCCTGGGCTCTAGCTTCAGTGGCGGTCCCATACTCATCTGTACCGCAAATGGAGAGTACATTGTAGCCTGCAGTCTGACAATAGAGTGCAAAAATGTTTGCGCTCAGTAGGGAACCAATTAGATTGCCCAAATGCGGAACGTTGTTAACGTAGGGCAGAGCGGAGGACACTAGAATATTCCGAACACCCTCACCCTTTTTCAGTGGCAAACTAAAGAAGAGCCGATAGAGCACTAGAACAGATAAAGTAACGAAAAATATAGTAAGCATAGTAACGCACATGGTCCTTTCATTAAAATGAATGGACGTAGCAGGGGCAGCAGGCGAAGAAAAGGTCCACTGAGCTTTGAGCATCTGATCTGTTGAAACCTCAACCTGCAGAAGCCGCAGTTCATCCTCGTCATCTTGTGCCTGCTTTTCACCGGGTTTTGCAGCTTTGTTTTGACCTTGTTTCCGCAGAGGCATTTTCGGTGTGGTTGTGGACTACAATGACAAATCAAATGCTGACTAGCGGCGCAAATATATGCACCTATGGAAGCCACAAGAAATACTTTGGATTTCAGGCCTACCTCTTGCGAATGAACTTTCAAAGGCAAGTCTCGAAGAGCACGTAAACAGTACTCCTCGGCACCACAGTTCTTCACCAAGTTGTATAAGTATTCCAATCGATCTAGCATTACTTAATTGGCAATAATTCGACGTTTGTAACGTACTATTGCTGGATAGTAAGTGTGAAATATCAGCCCAAACTATCAAAGTAGCCGCCAGCCTGTCCGATTCACTCGTTTCCTTCTCAAGATCTTGAAGCCTACTTTGAAGGTCAATCAGCAAATCCGTAGCGTCTCCGGTAATGCTACCGGTGATACGACCCAAGGCAGGCTAATTGAAATAATATAACGCCTCGATATACCTTCAAGATAGCTGACTCCCACAGGAGAAAAGCATTGAGTTTAGGAGACAATGCGTCGGCGCCGAGAATAAAGCTATATACTGCATTTAAATTAAGGCAACGTAAACGTACCTGACAATTGCGTTTACTGAACTTATTAATCCCAAATCTGTTTCAAGCACAACCCCATCGGGAGCTGAAGATAGAGTGAATTAGAGATAAAACCTACCTTGTTCCGCTCCATATTTTAAAATTTCAGCCTTTTGGGTTTTATGCACGGCTGCTAAAGCAGCCAAACCTCCACGATTACGAGGATCAACGAAAAGCCTCCACATGGGCAGTGAAAATCCAAGTCAAACTATGTCAAGATAGTGTGTCTAATGCAACCAATCAGAAAGGAGTGCTCTCGATAGAAAAGAATTTATCATTTTAAATAAAGTAGTTTGATGAGATGCTGTGAAATATAAGGGCGGTCACTTGCCAAGGATAAAGATAAAGATGACTAGTGAGTCTCTTTTTAAGTTTTAGCTATTGATCATTCTTTCCGCACTTATCAAGCTTTTGCGGTGACGATCAGAAGTCTGTATGCCAATTATGGTCAAGATGTTTGTTTCATTAATTTTATTTTTATATTTTAATGTAGCATTCTGATAGTCTAATACTCACTCATAAAAAATTGCATTCTTTTTGCTTTATATTGAAGGTAACTTTGTAATCTTGGCCTATGGCCTTCCGTAACATGGTGTACTTTTTAGTTTTTGAACTTTTACTTAAATTTGTCATAAGTTAAATGCAAAACCACCAAGTGTTTTTATGACCGAAGTGCTGCTGATTGCGTCACACTGTTTCGGGTAAATAGACTAAGTAGTTCTCTAACATGATAACTGGAGACTATCATTGGCAAAGCGTCATGTTTTGCAAACTGGACCTTCTCAGCCTACAAATAAGCAAGAGTGCCACCTGTTTTCTCAAATATTTTAATCAAATACAATGGTGCTTTCTTTTGGGAAGCAACTGCCCATGCGAGGTGACGCTCTGGATGCTACAAGAAGCATGGCGTTTCATGAGATCAAAGCAGTCACCTATCTGTAATAATAATAGCGAGCATTTAAATCACCTATGCACAAGTCCATAGGCGAGACCTTGTGAAAGTGAGTGGGCGTGTGCATTTAAACAACATGTTAGATTACATTTGGTTCAAATCCTTTGTAGTATTTTAGCGACCGCCGTTCTTGCGTACCCAGCCTAACATGGTCACATAGCAATAAAAGGTGGGTAGCAATAAAAAGTTATGGCATTCTCTTGCCCACTCACTGAAGTACCTCTCTAGGAAATTCGAATACATTCAGTTAGGTCAAGTGCGTGGCCTTGCCTATTTATTTACTTACCATGGTAAAGAATTGTTAATATTTATTGATCTTTTGGATAACCAATGTTAGCATCATCTTAAGCGCTTGTGTGACTCAATTCTGGCAACGTTCCAAACTTCCAGCCTGGGCCATGCCGATTGCCATTCAAGCCCTTCTGTGAGTCGACAACACTTCAAATGCCAGCGCACTATCCACATGCTCTCATGTCTTACGGCTTGTCGAACTCATCCGGTTAGTTTCCAATTCCTTTTTATTAACTCAATCTTGCTCATTAAGAATTATTCAGAGGAATATCGCTGTTGTGAAATATTTCACTCAGTTGTCAAGCTATGTTGTAATCGAAACTCATTCTAACTTGCTTCAGTTTCGACCTCTTAGGGAGTACCTAATTAAGGGAGCCACAATGTGGATTCTACTATTACCAAGGTCTTTGGAGGTAACATTTATTACTCATTATTAATCCTAGTCACCATTACAGCCACCAAATAACCCTTTCACAATCCTTTGTACATATTATACGCACGATGTTATTTTTTCTCACTCAACCAGAAGTTCAAAGCGTATTGAGCCCTCACCACTCTTCAGATCGACGTGTATGTTCTTGGCAATGAGATAGCACTGCACTCGTGTGTAGCTGTCCCTCTGCATCTCTCGAAACACCACCCACACAATTGGCTGCAGGTACCACTTCTGATTGACGTAAGGGAAGAAGTCGGCGTGAAACGTCCCGTTGTCTGCTTTACCCTCAATCAGGGCCTCCCAACCCTTAGAAGTATAGTGATGCTCCAGGTCGTAGTACCTGATCTTGCCCAGATTGAAGTGATCGTCTTTCGTTACACCCTCACACTTGACAACCACGCCGGTCGCCCCCTCCACGGGGTCTGGCAACCACCCGTACACCTTGTTCATCTTCAGCAGGATGCACGGACTCTCGCCGTCGTAGCCAAAGACACTGTCCATATTGCAAGGCCAAGCAGAGTTCAGGTCGAAGGCACAGGGTCGCGTTCTGTCAAACCTGTAGGAACCGTCGTCCTTTGCACACTGCATCATCTCCACACGATCGGCGAAGCGTTGGTAGGGATCGAGGAAGGCCATCAATTCCGAGGTGAAGCCCTCGTACACCTCAATGCTGCGTGAGGTGGTGCGGATAAGACTGCTGTACAAATCTGGTCGTGGGACAATGCTCAGACCGGGATTGAATCCGAGCGCACTGCTTGGTCCCGTCAGTGCAGGTCTGTCCCGATCGATGTCGAAGTACATGAGAGCGTTGATGTAGCCGAAGAAGAAAGCTGCCAGCACTATGTAGAAGAGCAAGAAGTAGGTCAAACTTAGCATCTTTCCCTTCCATTTCCTGTGGTTGTAGTGGTGATGCAGATGCCGGCCAATCGAGTGAAGAGCCTCGTTGTATTTCAAAAATAATGTGACCTCTTGCTCGCTAAGCGTGCTCCTATTTGTGTGCATCTTATTATTCCTTCATCATGTTCTCTTGATGGTCTCTTTATGTTACTACTGTTTAGAAGGTGCTTTTAATTGGATGGCAACCGTTCTGCGCCACTCAGGCTTCCTGATTGGTGAATGCCGAAAAGGATGACTCTCATGACTACTGCAAAACACTTTTCTACTAATTAGGTTTATTTTCATTCTGAAGTAATATAAATATCTCGTTTTATTCCTCTATTAAATGGTATGCAAACTTTTTGCTTTTGCTTGCATTAGCAGTGGTAATCGACTCGCTTCAAAGCTCAAAATGCTTGTAATTACGATTCTCATTTTTTAGACTGTAAATCAAGGCTCTGGACAATCAAATTTATGCCTACGACTTGCTTAGATAACATGAAAAATGGAAGAGTGAGTATAAGCTGAAGAAGGCAGTACAGATTCCACGCAGGCGCGCGGTAGTCAGATTTTGAACATTGAAGTGCACTCCATCCCAGACACCTTGTCCCAAGCGGGTTGTAAAACTTCAAGTTTGGATAGGGGATGAAGGCCGAACTTTGTTCAAGGAATGAGTTAAAGTCAGTTGCGCATAAAATTGTAATACTTTAATGAGTTGTCCATGTCTTCATCTGGCTCTCACTGTTGGATTTTTTAGGCTCCATCTTTGTGCTTACACAAATCTGATGCACTTCCACAGTGTCGATGATTCTCCAACTCTTCTGTTCACCGATAATACATACTCTACTCTGATATTTTGTCTGGTTTTGACATCGTGGAAGTGTTAAATTGGCTACGTTGGTAACAGTCAAAACAGACTTGATGCTAAAGGGTAGCAGTCACAGGGTGACAGAGGTAAGACACATGCTCAGATGAGAAAGTCTGTAAAGCTCCAAAGCAGAAGGGTTGAAAATGTCATCAAACCTCGTCACTGATGGCAGTTCCATGTCCAGCAGGAATACAATCAAGAACTTAAGCAATACTAGCATTAAACCTTTACTTTGAACCTAATTATGGTATTTATATTTTTGCCAGCTGAGCTGAACCCAAAGAAGTGTGATTGAGGTGTAAGATGGCAACAAGGAGGAAAGGACTCAAAGCTTGTTCAAACCCCTTTCAGATATTTAGTGGCCCAGCCTTAAGGCTGATTTACCTTTGACAAGAAGCAGACATACATGGTGACCGACATATTCCCCTCCTTTCTTAATACACTTGCACCAAAGGAAAAAATCCTGGATTGGAATAATTGTCTAGGGGAGTCGATGACGTACACGCAAGTCCTTAAGTGAGAGAAAGTCCGTCAGTCCGTAAGCCGTAATGGCTGATAAAGGGGATTATTTTAACCGAAGGGATGGAAATAACACTTAAAGGATGAGGGAGGAAAAAACAGCTTCTTTCTTGGGTTATTTGTTTACCCCATTGTGGTGGCGTCAAGGTCAATTAGGGCTCTACCAGCGCACCTAAATAAATACTTCTGTCATCGATGTGATGCAAAAATGTGTGATTTTAAGGCACGGATATAATTAGTCAAGCTCGGGTTTCATCAGCAATTCTGTTTTAGTAGCTTTGTGCAGAAATTTTTAGAATTGAATTTGAATGAATCTTTAAATTGCTTCATTGATAAAACAAGGCTAGTACAAATGTATACCATTTGACAGAATTAATGTTTTGGCTGGTTTCCAAGAAAATGATGCAAAGTCGCCTACTGTATCGGCGTTTAAACCCACGCAATTCGAAGTGTTCCCTATTCCTTGGTGACTTCTAGTGATACTGTAAAATGTAGAATGCTTTTAACAATCGTTTTCCTCAAGGTTAACGGATGTTGGCACTATTTTTACACCAAGTTAACAAACGAGCAGTTTTTCTGACTCGCCTTGAGTGAGAGGTCAAAAAAGGAGTGAGAATTTGACTTGCAAAATTGTTATTTGCTGTGCTATGCAAAGTAGATGGTGAATTTGTCAGCCATAAGCACGCCCAAATAGTAGGCTTTCGTCTATGCCTCATCGCAGTAAGTGTTCTAGCCTAGGCTAGGCGGTCTAGACACTATGTAAACTTGCGGTCACTTAAAATTCTCAATGGAATGGCTTTAAAGCCATGCCGATAGCCTCTCCAAACGGATTGAAGCACGAAGGATAAACTTGTCGGTACAAATATGCCCATGGAGCCTTAATAAACAGTTGATCAGCCGAAAGCGATATGCTTTCAAGCACTTAAAAGTCTCATAGACCAATTAACCGTATTTTGAATGTTTCTTTGCCAATTTCAAACTTTAGCCTCAGATTTTTGTTGTGGTGGCTCAGCATTGAATCAATTCAGCCGCCTTGATTTCTTCGTTTACTCATTTTATGCAAACAGAAAGCGAAGAACCGCTTCATCGTACACTCACTCCCCATGCTTAGCACTAAAGTAATTTTAAATGCATTGTTTTAACACCTTCATGACGGTCCACTTCATTAGCATTAAAGTTAATCAACGCAAACCAATATCCTGTGATACCGGTGCACATCCTTGAACGCATGAGTAGAGAATGTAGTCCAAGAAATAAGGAAAAAGGAAACTGTGTGAACAACCAAATTATCTCAAAGCCCTTCTCTCCATTCAGTTGTTCCCTGCAGTCCTATTTGACAAGCATTCACCAACAACTGACTGTGTTAGGTATCAAAATCTTGGCATATTTCACTGGATCTGTACTATTATCCTGTTTGAGAACCTCTTGTGGGAAAAAGGAATGTCTGAATAGTAAAAGATGGGGTTGAAAATAGCTTTTTGGAGATGAGGACTCGTCCCCACTCCTCTGTGCCATTTTTTTTCCTTCCAGTGCTCCCTAGCCGATTCTACATGGATTACATCTAACTCGTATTGCAGATCCGTATTATATACTTTTTAATCAGGTATCATGAGCAACTCCTTCCCAACCTTTTTCAAAAGGTTTAGAGTCACATTTAATGTTGTCCTGCTGATCAAGGGATTAAGGTAACTGTCTACGGCAGACTTCGTCAAAGACGTCGTCACAGATCCCCCAATTCACAGCATATATATTTAGCAATCAAAGTCGACAGTTTTCCTTTAAGGGTCGGAACCGTCCCCATCGTCACCAGAAAAGCGCGCTAAGTTTATTTCGAGGCCGATTAGAGTCATAATGCTAGGGCCAAAAATGTATCGCCCATGTGCAGGATGGTTGGAGGGCTACTGGGCTAGTTCGGAGGTTATGAAGCAAGGTGGAGGCCTGAGTGTCCTCAACATAAAAACAAAGGGTTTGACTAAAAAAGAAAGTGTTTGATTTGGCTAGAGGAGTACCTTGGTTAGCTTTGGTAGGGATTTTCTTCGCGTCCAGGCAACGTGGCAATCAAAATTACTGACATGTACGAGGTGTCATAGCTGGTTCTTGCTCCTTCAGGTCACCTAACCCAAGGTAAATGGAGGCCAATACTCCAAAATTCGTCGGTTTCTGCTCAAGAATTATTAAAAAAATTAAATTTTGAGGGAAAATTATTTTTGGTTGGTATTTAATTTCCATTAAGTTAAAGTACTACTCAATTCTCTACTTATCATTCGGTAGCAAGCTTATTTTTATTTGCATAAGTGAGACATAAATGTAGCCATAGTAAGATGCCATATTTATCTCTCAAGTAATAATTTACAAAATCGATTTTAGTTCACTTAAGAACCATATTAAGGAAAATGTAAGTTGTTTGCAATGCAAAATCCACCACTACGACATTGTTTAAGTGAATCTATTTAATGAATTGCCATAGTGTGCTAACCGAGGTGTTACCTCCTCTTTGTACAAAACTCTACCTGTCTACTGATTGATATCCTCTTTTTATTTCTTAATATTAGGCCAACCGGCAGTTTAGTCCAGTCATGTTAAAGGTGGTTAAGGTAAGAAAAGATCTGGCGGCTTGTGTTCTTTACTGTGAATAGTTTTACCTGCATCAGGCATTCCATATTCAGCAAAGCAGCAACCCATTGAGATAAGAAAGAGGCTTGAAATACCAACTGATAATCACTTTCCCCAGCCACCCTAAGGCCTCACTAGTTGTTCGTGATAAATGCTGATTCTCACTCATCTCTTTGTCAAAGGAATTAGGTCATACTCATTTTCAACTTAGCTTACTTGCTGCATGGTGATGCTGCGTCATTATAATTATGCTAAAACTACTTGGTGGCTGCTTGTGAACGCACAGAGCGCGAGCAAAATTGGTCAAAATAACCACAAACAACGATAATGAAACAGAAAAATCCTGAGAAATCACCTAGCCTAGGGGGTGAAAAGTGGTACTACTAATGAAATAAGCCTTAGTTGCAAGTGTAGGGCAGTCAAGGTGTCATCGCTTTCGCTGACTGCGGTCCTTCTACATTCCAGTAGGATTGCATGGCAGTTGTACTTAAATTAACTTAAGTAGCGTGTATATACTCGACTCGTGAGGTTAGTTATGGCCTTTTACCAGGTAACACGTAAAGGGGAATTGGCTAATGGTTAAGTGACGTGTCCAAGTACCTTTGATCACTCACGTGTATCCATTCTAAAGCTTTAGCACTACCGGACATTATGATACTGCTTTAGGGGCAATTGCACAAGTGCCGTCCATCACTGTGCACTTAAGAGTAGAATCCTACTGTAACACCCGTGGACTTCCCAGAGGATAAGAAAAGACATAATAGGTAAGTAAAATATATTTTTGGCGAATAGAAGGACTTAAGGCTGCTGACATAGCTCAGAGACCATGTCGTCCGGAGAAAGCGTTGGGGTGGGGCTTTAAAAGTGCCCGATGAACCAAAATGAGAAGTTAAACAAAGGATAAGAGTGACACCAGAGTGGATTTATGAAATTCTTTTGTATAATAAGTGCCTTGGAAGGAGGTATCATAGGTATTAACAATTAAGTTGGATTTTTGCTGTTCACCTGCACTTCTTTTAAATGAATTAATACTCTCCTATGCAAAAGTTTTAAGGTACTTACTTAAGTTTGAAGAAGTGTCGTAAATACCTTATTGCACCCAGCCGTCTGTGATATTTATTACTTGGTCGTTTAAAAGCCAACTCCTCCTCCTCCTCCCCCTCCTCCCCCCTCCTCCTCCTTTCAAACAAGCCAACATGCACAACAGATAGGCGCTTGCTGTCGAGAAAAGCTGCAGTCAGCTGCTTTGAAATAATCAAATAGCTTTAACAAAAAATTGAAGGAATCGAACTGATAATTACAAAATGTTAGCAGAGCGTGAAGCTAATGTGACAGGACCAAAAAAAGGCGAATTTGACTTCCAGTAATTAAAAATCCAAACCATAATGGTCTCTTTCAAAGAACAAGATTTCTACACTAAGTGTTGAATATGTCGTGGTATTAAGTCAGAGTGCTCTTTGACACCAGTCCCTGTTTCTGGGCTTCAGGTACTTTTGGCACCGAACGACCCAAGGCCAAACTACTAGTCGACTTCAGTAGTATATACGATAACATAGCATCAACCCCTTCGCTTTGTTATGCATTGCTTACAAGAGTGGAAACCTCACCAGTCATTGATAAATCAAACAAAAGAGCTTTGTCACAAATATTAAGACGTGATTTAGGCCATCAATTGCGATCCAGTTAATCGCATTCTGTTTTCCACAAAAAAGGCGACAAATATGGTAATATTTATCTTCGATAAACCTTTAGTAGCACCTATCTTGATTGTTCTACCTCCACCTACTAATAATAATCTTGGTTATGGGGACCCACAAGTTTCATGGAGTTCACTGCAATGTCTAAGGGTTTGGAAGGTCAAGATGGTAAAAGTTCCATGAACGACCCATTGAACTACCTATGTTATCACTTGTGAGATCTGACGCTATTCTCAGTTCATTCTGTGCCCCCACTTGGTCGGTCATCAACTAGCCACTGTCTAAGTAAACAACGAAATGGATTAAAGTGTTATGGAGAAAAATACACATAAATTTAGCCTTATTGCGTTGAGCTGCTCCTTCAGTCAGTCCACTCCCCCTTTTTCGAGAGATGGGAAAAGTACCACTTTAACAACTCAATTTACACAAAAAACAGAATTTAATTCTCTAAGTCGGGTAGAGCTAGGTATCCATTTTACCACCTTGACAACTCACGTACATGAAATCCAGAGATCTGAGGACTTTAATGGTGGACGGATGTGGGAGCAACTAATACTTGGCGCTCCTTCTCACGCCATGAAGCACTTACTTGCTTGTCCCTTATCGCTCAGCCTTTTGCACCCTTAAAATTTCAAGTGATTTTGTATTAATCCTACCCTTCACGGGACCGCATATGGTATTCCAACCGATTTCTTGTTCGCACTCTTACGGCAGACTCCTCATGCTCTGCTGCCTGCTAACTCCTCGGAGGAACTGTGACCTTGAAGACGAAGTCCACACGGACCAAAACTGGTCCTTCGGTGCTGCAAGGTACTCTGCATTCTTTGCCTCAACACTGACTACGACATGGACTTTAGGTGGCACAATGTTGATTTAATGTGCCTACAACGGCATTTAGTCAAGCAGAATTAGCCATCCGTGCCCGTAATCTCCGAGTTCTGGCTGTGCTGCGCTACCTCACATCACATTCCCCTCCCACTTGTCAGGTCTCTTCTCTGACTCGCAATTGAGCCTATATACTACGCGTCATTAGGCAATAAGAAGGCCAGAGAACTCAACCAACAACTTTCATGAGCAGAAAACCCTTTGCTCACTAACCTTTCAAATGCACCATAACACCTATTTATTTTGATGTAATTTTTAATTGCCAAGAGGATGAAGTTGGTCCACCTCAAGGGTGGAGAACTTCATTGACCTCCAGAAAGGCGAGTTGCTCCACTTTCAACGATGCATGGTGCCTTCTACAAGGCGACCTCCATGATCCAGGGAGTGAACAGCTGGAAATGATGATAAGATTGTATTAAATACGTTTTGCAACCTGTCATTTACTGATGTTCAAGGACAACCACGATGGATTTGAGCTACCCCACGTCATTCTCCGCCTCAATGTGGTAATGCTTGGCTCAATGTCCAACTCCGCTGCTCCGCTCGAGATCATGTTGATGAGAATGAGTTTAGTTGTCATAGGCCATTGTGCCTGAGCATTCAAAACAAATAATTTACCGATTCATTAAAGCATTGCAATAATTTCTACATTTCTATCATGGAATGGCAAGAATTATCACCCTAGTTTCCATTTCTGAGGGCCTGGCCTTAATTTAATCCACGAATGACTTATGCTGTGGATGGAAGAAGCACTAATAGAAGGGGCTCGAAATGATACCTAGTCCCAGCAACTACTCCAGACCCGTGTTCTGCAGGAATGCCATTAACAGCATCAACAGTAGCCGTGACCAAGAATTATTTCCAAAGCATCGTGAAGGTGTGGATTAAGTAAATACACGATACTTCTTCCACCTTCCTCCTAGTCTGATAGGACTCGGAATTGATAAGGCTGGGTAGCCCGTACCTTATAAAATAAAATGCCATTAAACCGATATTGTCCAATGAGAACAAGTAGTTATATTCAGTATAACTGCCAAAAAAGCATTCCAATTGCAGGCTAACGCGATGACTGTCCCGGTTAATTCGTAGGCGTTTTTCCATACAGCTCCGTTCAAGTTACGATGGCTGATGCATAGTTTAACGTAGGGAAGTTCCGAGGTCGACGCTTAAATAGATAGCTATTTGTTTTGGCTTTGTGGGAACTAAGGCTAGAGAACCATAAGGATAGTCCTTGGGTCCACCTGCAAGCTGACAATTCCTACCCTACCCTAGTATTACGCCCTCAGTTTAGAGCCACTTAGAATGGGCCCTTGAATTATACAATATTATAACTAATTTACCCTCCACGATTGGCTCCAGTGGTTTTAATGGTACGAAATCGCATACCTTTGTGATGTAAATTACCATCATAAATGTTAAAAATGTAATTATTTTCAAAAAATGTATAACTGTAGTAAAAGAAGAGCATAGAAGTACAAAGCTGACTCGTTTTTCTTTATAAAAATTTCTACTATCTACAAATTAGTAGAGTGTTATTCTACACCACTCTTTACGGAGGTCATGCATGATCAGCAAGTTTTGTAAATAACAGCCTTACTTGAGGCAGAATCCGATGCTTTAACCTCTACTGTTTGCGGATCATTAAGGATTAAGACTGGCGTGAACCCAGTTCACAGTAACCCATGATTAGTTTATCTGTTGAATTGTTTAGAAAGCCTCAACAGATTGCCCAATCTTCAGGGTACCCTGTGTTACACTCTGCACCACTGCTAGTAATTCCAAACAGTCAAGTTGGCAGTAGCGTGGGCCAGTCTTTCAAAGGGCTATTGGCTAATCTATTGGAGTATGTAGTTAATTGGTCGTTATTAAAACAACCTAAAATATGTTTTAATCGAAAACATGAAGCTAACTACTCCGTCAGATTACTTTACAGCTCCCTGAGTCGTTCCTGCAGGCAAAAGAAGTCATTGTGCTAGAGAAGAAAAATTATATCGTTGGCACGGCTTGGAGGCTGATCGGCCTAGAGCAAGAACAATCACGTAGCCAATAAATGTGCGTGTAACTAAAACGAGGTGGTAAACAAAAAAAACGTTACATTGGGAATCATTTATGGCACCGCCTCTTGGTCAACCTTCAACGTCGCCCAGTTTAACGTAGTCGACGATGTGGGGAAAGTACTCATGATTCAACAACCGTCGTCGAATTTGTGTGAACTTCAAAAGGCATTTGACCAAAACTTCAATTACCTCTCTTGATAGTTCCACTAGAACTAGGTGTACGTCTCGATTAGAAACTACCGGGAGAGAGGAATGTGCAAACCTATTTCTAGTTATTGTAAGAACACTAAAATAAAACAATCTTTTAATGAGAATGGGATTTAAAATAGCACGGTGGATTAAATGGGTCGCACTTATTTCTTATTGTCACTTGGTTCTCACCTTAGTGCTTCCCAGTCAACGCAGCTGGCCGATATCTTGATGGGGCGTGGCGTGTCCATTTAGTTGACACCCTCATACAGATACCGAAGGCAGCTCTGCAGTGAGAATTTGCAGATGGGTCATGGTCAGTTTAGTCGACCGCATTCCTGCCAATGAAGACAGGGCCTTTATTAGTGGTCATCCGCAGCATGTTTTCCATCCAGGAAGGGAAATCACGATTGTTGTCAAGTGAGCTTGAGTTCACTTTCCACTGCTCTAGGCCTTGCGACATGGAATGGAGGTCCTGCCGTGAGAGGGGGAAGGGAAGGGAAGGGAGGTGCAATGGTTGTGACCTTTAATAACCTGCAGCCAAAACAATCTCTCTGGCGGCATTGAAAGGTATTTACTGAAGTGTGAATATCTTTCTTCATCACTTCAAAGCATTTTTTCATCAGTCATTACCCAACCTTCATTCGATTTTTGAAGTCACCTTTCCTTATCCACTTTAAAATTTGTGGAAATAAAAGGAAGCAGAAATTTGTATTTCAAAGAGTAAATCTGAGGATTTGCGTTAGAAAATTTAATTGCTTTTTGGCAGCACTACATTACTTCCGTTTCCAAGTTAGCGCTTTTTAAGGGCAGAAAACCTCACCATTGGTTGTGGCAGCATTTGATCATTCTGATGTTCTTGTGTCACGAAGACCTTTTGGACCGATCAAAATCCCCACCAACAATAGCGTATACACTTTTTGATCACGGGTATATAAGTGTTTCAACGTCCCCTTCCCTCTAGTCATGGTCTGGTCAAAATCTTCCAACAGGGAAGCATTAAGGGAACGTTTCCTGAGTCATTTTGAGAGAAAAAAAACACTAGGAAAGCAATAGCATCCAAAGTGGTTAGTTTTCCATGCCCCAAGAACTCGGCATCAAATGCGTAGAGTTGAAGAAGCACTGGCCACTGGAAGCCACTTAGACGCCAAGAGTGTGCGCAGAACTTTGTAATAGATGGGAGGTGGAAGGTGGGATTGGGTAAACGTAACCGTCTTCTTTGAGGGCCTTTCCAAGTTTACGGCAAACTATGCTAAAGTGTCTGGCTTTACCTAAATACAGCCTCCTTCTAACTATCTATGCAGTGCTTCTTCGACGCCTAAAGCTCCAAATTATGGCAGCAAAGCATCAAGCAACATTTAATTTTATAAGCACTCCCACAAATTGACGATCTTGAGTTTGTTTTTAGTACCAAATTCGCTACCCAAACTTAAATAAATTTACTTATGATTCCCTGAGTTGCCAAGAGCTCATATCCTGCCTTCGTCGGAGGGAATTATTAAGTCAAAAGGAGCCCAGAAACGCAGTACTGCATGAGAATAATGGGGAAAAGATGCTAATTGTCACCAACGCACACACAAGGGTGCATGAATAAACTCGGCAATGTACAAAGCCAATTAGCAGACCTACAGTCGGTGTGAAGGGAAAAGGAATGGGGATGGTTTGAGGCGGCTTTCTTGTAGGTGCAATTAGGCACAAATAGTCAGTGTTACACACACGCACACACACACAACCACTCACCTAAGCACCAATGGTGTGGAAGATGTATGGTTTTTGGCACTCCTCTCTCCATACGCTCCTCTACTACCCTCCCCCGTCCCTCCTCTCCCCCGTTCTCCCTCCTTCCCTCTATTTTGGCCAGTTCTACTGGGCCCTAGCAGACCGACCACGCGGGGGATGACAGGTGGCAGGCAGGTTTTGTGTCACTGTGTTGGTGTGTGTTTATGACAGGAGGCACGCACGCTAGCACCTAACGTGCCTTAAGCCCTAGTGGTGGCGGTAAGGGCCAGACGACAGCAAGCAGGCTTGTCACTAACCGCAGGTAAGGAGAGGGCAAGGGAGAGGGAGAGAGGAGAAGGGGAGGGAGGGAGGGAGCTAATGGTTTCCCGTTACAGCACCTTTTCAACCTTTTTGAACAGAGACCGTACGCGCACACACACATGCGCGTAGAGGGGAAGAGGGACTAGCGCAATAACAGTTGACAGTTGACTTTACCGGAAAAATGTTACACCTTTTAAGCGGAAAAAAGAAAGCCCATGAGATCCAAGTTAACAGCTATACGCACACCAACGATACGAATGGAGATTAGGATTGCTTTTGAAGCAGGACTCTGTGATAATCGATGAATTTCCGATTTTCCTTTGTGTGCCTTTAATTAATTGGCAGAACAGATTTTTGAATTATAATAATCATCGCCTGCTAGAGTAGTACAGTGTCAGGATTAGATCGCGGCACTGGCTGGAATTAATTAAAAATGACAATGTATTTCATGAGATAGTGTAGCTACACGAAATATACAGTCAGTCATAATACAGTAGCCTCCTGTTATTTCATTTGAGGTTCCGATTGCCACAGCGGTCCTCGTGGGTGCTTAAAGTACTTTCAGATTCCTGTCCCTCATCAAGGCCACAATTTTATTTTGCTTGCCTATTAACCCGTTATTTAGTCTACAAACCACAGTGGGCGCCTTTTGATTGAGGGTTACATTTAATCCGCCTCTTACACTGAATTCAGGCTAGTAACGTGTCAGCCTCAGTTTTTACTGCCAATGCGCGTGAGTAATAGCATCCACGGGCCTGTTTCCTAAGGGACTCATGCACACACACGCACACGTGCACACAGTGCCTGGGTCCATCAGGTCGTCTGCATGCCTCACTCCGTTACCGCTACCACCACCACCACCACCCCTTGCCTAAGTCGTGCTCGAAACGCAGATGACGCTGCTCCTCACGGACTCATTTTCTGCTGCCTGCCTATCGCGTGTCACGTGTGTGCGTATGTGTGTGAGCGCGCACGCGCGCCTTCACACCGAACGAACGAACGAACGAGCGACGGACCGACCGACCACAACTCGGTCGTACGTGCGCATCAGACTCGCGCGCGCTTACGCCTCGAAATCGGTCAATCGATCGATAGGGCCTCTCGCCCGCCGCCTTCCTCCGCCTGCTCCCACTCTCGCTCACGCGTTCTCGAGTTGCGTACGTGCATGTAGACGCTTTTTCCTCTGCTCTCTCTCTCTCTCCCTTCAAATGGATGGATGGCCGCCGCACCACTGCTGATGCCTGGTGCCTGGAACGTACTCTTAGCCATCACAAGCACTCTTCCACTACAAGATCTAATCAGGGGAAATTGCAAGTCGGCGCTTGATGATTGCGATCCTTTTTAACCGCATCATTCTTTAAGGGATGTTGAAATGATAGGGAACGATTTGAGTAAAAGCGTAGAGTAATGCTGGTCATCAAAAAGAATTCAGCTTAATTACAGATCAGACCAGACACTGAATACACCTACTGAAGCAAAGAAACATGGCCATTTGTTTCATAGGCAAATGCGAAATGATCTAGCATCGTCATTCTTGTATTTCACTGGTTTCGCTACGCATCCGTGATGATTCAACTTCATTGCATTCATCCAAGCTCCTTGAATTCAATAATCTATGTAGTCATGGTTGTGGTTTGACTGTAAACCCTCTGGAAGATTTACATTGCTCCATGGGGTAGTGTTGTCCCCTTTGCTTGGAGTTCCACGTTCACGACCCTGCTTCAGTATCTTAGCCAAAATCAAATCTATGTCCTGATTTTCTTCCATAGCAAGGAGGATTCTCATTTTTATTAACGCGTGTCCCTGTATGCGCACCGTCAAGCCAATCATCGCATTCGAATGCTTCTCGATAAGTTTCCATCGCATATCAACTAACAGAGCTACATGCAGTCAGAGTGAGATATTGACGATTGCAAAAAGTAGTAAATGGGCGAATTTTATAATTGGATGTTGGACGAATTCCTCCCACTTTTAATTGATTCATGGCCTTGATTGCGTCTGATTCAGAGCAACGCTTTAGCCTTCAGCTTAAAAGATTTTCCAGGGTTTTTAATTATTGAGAAGCAAATTTGCCAAGTTTTCGTTCCACTTACGTACGCTATCATTCAACATCAACCACCAAGCTCCCTTTTTCTGCAGTCAATGGACCACCATATGTGTGCATTATTACAGAATTCGGTAGAGGTTGGATCATCAGTTCCTGTGCTACGCACTGCCCTCAACCTACCGACCAAGCTCGCTTGCTCACCCTCTGTCTGTGATTAGACTCAAAGTCGGTTGTGCACGCGTGAGGCCGCTTCCACCGTCGTTGCCTCCACCAGCCCCATCCCCTCCCCTCCGTCACACGGCGCTAGGCACGCGCCCACAGAATCCCTGGCAGGGACGCACTACCGCACGTGTGTGTACGTTTGTGCGTGGGTAGGTTGACGTGTACGCGCGCGTTCCTACTTCTACAAACCCAGACGATCACCGCTCTCTCTGGCATCCCTCGGCTTTCTCCCTTCCACTGGAGGGAGCGAGCAGGCCTTTGCATGCATGTGCGTCTCTCTCGCTCACCCGTACTCTAATTCTCTTCGCACGATCAATACAGGGCCTCTTCTTCTTCTTCTTTAGCCTCCTCCACCGCCTCCTGCGCCGCCTTCTGCGCCTCCTCCGCTTGCTCAGTTGCGCACGCACCAGTGCTTACGTTCGAGCTGGAGGCACGCGCGGCCAATGCAGATCGACAAGGGGTTTACCTCTGCGTGGTCTACGTTGTGTATAGGCGGCGTTCACTTGATTAATGACAGCTAGCACAAGTCAGTGTCTACTACACTCGCGTATTTGGATCCCTACTCCTGTCCCTGCAAACCTGTAATGGAGGCGGATAGGGTTATGTTATTGCGGGAATAAAGCCACTGGCCACTTTGTCCATATGACAAAGGCTTCAAAGTATTATACTGCCGTTCCATTTTTTGGGGGGATTGGTCTATGCGCCTAGTAGGCTAGAGTCTGGAAGTATTTTATTTCAGGATTGATTTCAGTGGCCTCCGCTGCTGCAATGAGGTGCCATCGAAAGTGTTTATAAAATTAACCAGTAAGGTATTTGTGCAGCGATATTACCTTAAGGGTAGCTTAAAAAGAAAAGTTCTGCAGAATTAGGCTTCAACTCAACATTTGAATAACAAATGGTTTACAGTTGGCACCTGTTTTTCCCAAACAAGTTTTTGGCAAGAATGACTTGGGCGTCAGACGTTCCGCTTACTCTGCTGCGTTTTATCAACCCACATCAGAATGGTCCCGGTGCTCTAGACACTCTTGGGCGTTAAAGCCTTTTCCTTCCTCACCGCCTCTCCAACCTCCTCTCCCGCCCCCCTCCTGTGCATACATAGAGCCAGAGCGAACTGGAGTATCTCCCACGTAATTAAATAAATCGGGTTTAATTAATCATTCACTATGGCGACGAACAATGTGGTGAAGGTGGTGGACATAATAACAGTAGAACATAGGAAGAAGAAGTGGCGGCAACAGCGGCGTTTCTATTGTCTCCCAATTACTGTGGCAGCTACCTCCCTCCTCTCACCCTCCCCAACCACCCTCTCATCTTTCATTTGGTCCCCACTGTTCCGTGGTCTGGGCCTCTAATTAAGGCGACTGGACAACACCATCAAGGCCTGTCGGTGAGGGGGCGACTGGAGTGGAAATGGTATGCAGCAACCCATTAGACAATTTCGCAGACCTTTTCGCTGTGGAAACGCCCACTCCGGAATGCGACCGCGATCGGCATGACTCAAGCAGCGATCCTCAACCGTTCTAGTCTCCGCTTCAGGAATAGAGTAATTATTTCATGATAGCACTGAAGAACAGTCGAAATTGGAATGACAGCAGTTTATTAATTTCATGCGTTCGAGCTCAAAGTTGTCTCATTCAAGACTCGGTAATTAATGGGTGGGATTAGTCACATCCACAATTCAGGTCGGTGATTCACTAATGCTCCTAGTATTTCACTATTTGTAATATTCAAATAGAAAGCATTAATTAGCCTCATTTCTATGCGCCCAAGAGATTGGCACCTTTGTTTATAACCAGTCCATTGGAAGATTTTCCCTACGATGGTCAAAGCCACCCACCTACTGCGATTTGAGAGGAAAGTTGGGGGAAATAGGAGAAGGATAATCAACTTCCAAGACTCAGTGCTAAGCTAAACATTTAGTAAACAATTGTGTAAAACATTCACCTTAAGAGGCGGGTTTACCTGCTCACGCCATTAGACCAACATCTCTTTCAACTGCTCATTCAGCAAAATCAAGCCGCCTACCCACAAACTCAAATCCACCGTCCTGTGCTTTGGACAAGTGAGGATAACAAAATGATTGAAATCCGTCTAAACGCCGCTATGCAGTTCCTTCAAAGCAGTTGTGCTGACGGAAGTCGGGTTAATAGGGCATGAGAATTCCGCTTGCATGCATCAAGCCTCGTTAATTCGCCTCCATAGCTCAATTGGTCCCCAATCAAATGTAGTGCCTTCTCAATTTCAGCATTTCCCGGCTTATATTTGCCGTCACTAGTGGCCGTGTTTGAGGTGCTGAACCTGTAGGACATCCATAGCATAGGAAATTTGTCCACCAGTTACCCTCTGGACTGAACGCAACCAATACATTTCCGAATCTGGAACCCAAGAGAGGTTAAATACCTGTCTTTTAATAGTAATGATATTGGGATGTGTATTTTAAGGCTGGTTGGATAGGGTAAACTAGTCATGAATTGGATCTTCAAAGACTTTGGAAACCAGTCCCCATGTGCACACTGCTATGGAACATGTGACTCTATCATCACAGTACATTTAGCCTATTGCTCAAAAAATAGCTCATTGTACACCAAAAGTCACAAGGGTTCACAAGGTGGGAAAGTTGCATCACCATCAGAAGACTATTGAACAGTTACCCGAGTACGCTACCAGCGTCACATATACGTGACGCACAAATTTTCTTAGCCCCACATTTAATAAAAGACGAAAAACTGTGACAGATTAAAGTGATAGGACTAGCGAGGGATGGCTGGCGCGTCGCTCCTGAGACGCTCTGGAAAGAGGCGTGCTAGCCATTGCCAAATCAAGGTGGCTATTTCGGGATAATCCCAATAGCGATAACTTAGCATAAGGAGTCAAGTAGAGCAAAATAATTAATGGCTCGGTGATGGGTGATATTTAAAACCACCTTCTTCAAAACAGACTCTCACTTATGCTACTTGTAAAGATACTGGTCCGCATTTCTCACTTAATCGTTTCATTGTGATGCCCCTGCTGTCTACAACAGTTAGTTGAGCATAGTAAAATTGGTGGGTTTTATTTAAGGAGGCAAAACATGCAATTATCTGATAGGCCTCTTCACCAAAATGAGTAATGTTGGGATGACTGAAGCCTATTTCCCCCCTAATCACATCTCAGGCACCCATGTTTCCACCAGCCAACTAAGGTAGGAAAGATCAGTTGGTCTGATAATGCGTGCCCACAACCATGAATTTCATACTTTCCGTCAGCAAAGTTGTAAACCTGTTTCCGTTTTCAACCAAGGAAAAAGTAGCAGTGGCAACAACACGAGTGGCCAAAATTCGATCACAGAACAGTAGGACACACCAAATTGTAATGCTATTTAAGGAACTGTTACGGGTTTGGGGGGAAGAACAACAAATGAGGGGTTTAGCTACCACCCCCTCGTTTCCACTGTACGGTCTGTTGACTAATTGGTATTGATTCTGTCCTTAATTAGTGGGTCTGAGGTCATGTGAGTGTTTGGAAAGGACAGTGGAACAGAGGAGTGGAGGAAGGGGGACCAACGAATGCTCAAAAGGGAGGCGAGTGGGTGAAACGCGACGACCCCGCGGATTGCCCAAGGGGTTTGGACACTGAGTCAGCAAAGAGGTGGGAGAGTAATCAATAGGTCTGCGTGCATCTCCTCCTCCTCCTCCTTCTTCTTCGTCTTCTTGCTCCGTGGCTTATTTTCGGGACTGACATCATAGCGTGAGTCAGGCTCTGCGTTTCAAGCGTTTCGTAACACACGCGGAAGGAAGGAATGCGGCTGTGACTCGACCTGTTTTTATTAAATAAGTGGAAATGGAGAATAGAGTTGAAGGCGGGGTGGAGAGGGGGTCGGATGAGTTGATTAGGCATGCTCAATAGTCGTTGTGTCGTGTTTTGCCTCGAGTGGGCAGTCGTTCGGTTAAATCGGTTAGTAGTCGGTTTGTAGTTGCTTTTTTTTACCGTGGGAACAGGCGGGCGGGCAGGTAGGTAGGCAGACGAGTAGCAGAGCTGTTTGCTAATTGGTCTGAAAAGCGAAGATTTTTTTGAATAAGTATTCTGAAACAGAGAAACGGTCAGCCAGCTGAAGAATCATATTGGTTTCGGTGTTATGCGTGGGCTACTTGAAACTGGTTTCCCTTCCCAGTTATTGTTCCCGCTTGTGAGCCGCATCCATGGAGCCTTTGGTGGCGATCCATCCATTACAACGCATAAAGCCTCGTGAAAGAATGTAGGGTTTGAACACGCACAACGCACACCATCTGCGATTTTACCGACTAAAACGCATGACGGCCACAATACTTTCAGGGATGTAATTCAATCTTGACCCAACTCCCAAGATTTTTATGCTTGAAAAGCAATTTATGCGGACTAAATGGTCTTCAGAACACGTAGGAAACTATGCACACACGTGGGGCATTGTTAAGTCGTGGTAGGCGCAACGTCCAAAAAGAGTAAGAATGCGGCTGAACGGATGCTTGAGAGAACCTCAAGCACAACCCTTTATTGTCAAAGTGATAATATCTCGGTCATCTTCTAGGTACTTCACGGCTTTGCGGCACTGCAAAGCTTCTTCAGTAGACGCCCAATTTAATTGCTCCACTTGGTGCATGTTTAGGCCATCTGTGTTGAGCGGGGGACCACTAAGTAGGCGACATGGGGCATTGAGGTACATTCGATGTCGTGATGAGTCAACATTGCAGTGCTAATGTAGGCCTCGACAGAGCGATGGGGATGGAGAGGGATAGACAGCAAAAGCGGGTGGGAGGTAGAGTAAATAGAGCAGCAGCAGTAGCAGCCAGCAAAGCAGTAAAGGGGAGCGCAAACTCTACCGACGCCGTGTATGTGTGTGTGTGTGTTGTGTGTTGGCCTCTTGTGAGTGGCCAGGCCTCAGACGACGCACAAACGCACGTACGCACCGCCGACACTGGTGTCCGGACTTGCTCGCAGCCAGTGCGCGTGCATGCGTGCGCGTGTGAGGGAGAGAGAGAGAGGACAGGGCTGAGGGAGGCAAAGGGGAGGGGAGGGAGCTGAGGGGAGGGGAAGGGAGATGGGGGAGAGAGGACGAGGCGGAGGCGAAGAAGGGAAGGAGATACAGTAGAAGAGAAACGCAGAGCCTGGGTCGACGCAGGAGCGCACACTCACACGCACCCAAACGCACACAACACAGTTGCTCAAATCAGGCGCTATCAGACGGTGAGCGAGGATGCCCCAGTGCTGCTTCGCGGGTTGCCACAATCGAACGGACGATGGTCGAGGCCTCAGTTTTTTCCGCTTTCCTCGACGCGACCTGGCACGAACAGCAGCTTGGGTGGTGGCCTGTGGGAGGAAGGACTTTAGCCCCTCACAACACTCGCGCGTTTGCTCACGTCACTTCTCTGCGGTCGACTTTGATCGCGACGCTCGGCACGACTCGCACGGGGGTGTCCACCGGAGGCTTAGGCTTAAAGACACTGCTGTACCTACTACCAATCCCATTGACAATCCCTGGCAAAACACGGATAATATGGCCAGTCGAAAGTCACAGAAGTCGGCCACCACAACAGCCACCACGACCACAACGGCGATGAAACCGAATGGTATTGAGGAAGTACCTGCTCCGAGTAAGTTATCGTCTACTACGTTTTTCTTTATGATTGTTCACGCTACGAACAAAGTAATTAGTCTTTGGACAAATTGATGAGTCTCCTCCTCCTTCGATCCATCAAACCAGAATGAATAGTAGAGCTTATTTCTCATTAACATAAAGCCCTTACAGAGTGATTGATAACGCACCGTGAACAAATAAGAGCTGTCAAGTAATCAATGAGGAGACAATTGAATTCAAAACGAAATTATAATTCAGTATTAAAATAAATTAGCCGCAACCACCTTTTTGAGTTCAAAGCAAAAACGTGATCAGTTGGTGGAGCACATAAACATGTTTTGCCGACAGCTCACCGTGAGATATTCATCTTGCATTCACTGCGAAAATGAGCACTGGACATTCTCTCCACTGGTTGATACGGGAAAGGGTGTAGGGTTCAAGCTACTCCCATTTACCAAACAAAAGGGGCGAAGTCTGTTCCTCCCCTGGAGCCTATGTCATTCAGGAAGTGGCCCTAAAACGACCCAGTTAATTGGAACGGTGAATGTGTCCTGAACGCAGGCGACCTAATGAAATGCGTTTGAAAGGCTTGCGGCTATAGTGGACGTATGCCCAGGGTTTGCTCAACACACAAATGATCACAATTGAAGGCCAAAAATAGCTCCGTATTAAACGATTTCTGCTAATTTTCAAATGTCTTCGCCGCTCCATTGTTAGCAGGATTAACAGAAGTAGTTTTAAGAGAGCTATAAAGTAAGTCCTCTTTCTTAGGCTTCATTTAGTACCTCACTATTGGCTTATCTCTTGAGTAAAGGCGCCCACATAGTTAGCAAGAGTCCCTGAAATAGTCGGCTGGTCCGTTTTTCCACATACGCATAACTCCCGATCCAACGTAAACACTCCACGATCTTGCAATTGAGGTGTTTCCAGTCGCCAAGTTTAGTATACTCTAACGTCAAACCCTCAAGATCTGTTATACGTGTCTACAGCCTCAAAATTTTCCCTCTAAATTCTATTCGAGGCTGTTCTTCACAAAAAGTTGCCTCGTATGTTCTCTACGTTGTAACATGCTTCTACGATAGTTTTAAGTCTAATTCTGCAAATCACGCGGCCAGTTCGACAAAGTTCTCAATTATTTGGAGTGAAATGTGGCCTTGGCCTAATGAGGCCACGAGCAAGTGAGGTGACAACGCGCGGGAGGCTGATTATATTTGTGATAATGCTAAAGTCTTGCCTCTCCCTCTCTCTCTCTCTCTCACTAAACCTCAGTTAAGAAAATAAATTTTCTTAACCAGAGAGGGAAAGCCCCATTCTTTTCCTCTCTGCTGTGGGCAGACGCTTTTTTCTTCTGGTTTAAATGTGCGCAACACCACACAGCTACAGTCACTTGAGCGAGGATTTTTGTGCAGAGTGTGACTCTACGGTTTGTGTGTGACAATGACAGTCATGACTTCTGAGACGAGGCTACGGTGGCTCACAAAACCCTTGGGTTAAGCATTTGCCTCTTTCTCTTCGGGCCAGTACGCTACTTTACTAGATGCAAGAAAATAGGGTATTTTTATGTCAACATTTTGACTAAGAGGCATATCGCTTATCGGAGAACTCCAACCTCATGACATGAAACACTGAGTGTCGAAAAGGCTGACTTTCAAAAGAACAATCTCTTCATGTACAAAGGCGCGGTTTTTTCACTTATTTACCTCAAAACTGGTGAATGCTGAAATATGATTTTGCTTAGTAATTCATTAATATTTAAAAGACCGACTCCTCCTGGTCAATATCACTTCTTGTGCCCACTTATCACTGCTAGCGGTACCCAATTTAGCCACGTAAATGGGTCGATCCTACCGCTTCAGTCACCTATAAACTCAAAAATATGATTTAACAAACATTTTGTCCTTGTTTCGATGTCTCATGTGCAAAAATTTATCACTAAGTGATTAAAGTACCATGTGTCACTTATATGTGACGCTAATAGTGGGCAACTCACAATTTCAAAATAAATGCAGATCGCATTAAGAAATTATAGAGCTTCAAAGCATACGCTAATCTCTTCTTTAGCCTAAACATCTCTATCATTTGAGGATAGAAAAGGAATGCTGTTAGTTATTTGTTTAAACTAAAGTTGAAACAAGAACTGACGTCAGACACTTGCCTTTTAAGACTGCATCTATTTAATAACCTAAACCTACACCGTCAAAGCGTGAGCAGAAATTGAAGCAACAAGATGTCTTATGATCTAGAAGTCCTGTGATTCCTTCGAATCGTAGGAGATTTCTGTGATGGTTTTACTTTTGGCTTTTTTTTACTGCGATCTCCTCTTCCCACGACCACAACTACAACCACCGCCACTGACGGTAGGAGGGTTTGGAGGGGCAAAATATTACTCACATTCCGCCACAAAATGAGAAGTCTAGGAGGTGTCCGAGTGTACAGCGGACGTGCGCACGCGCGCGTGCCCAAAACACAAACGCAGGCACGCACACTGGGGACATGAATAAGTGATGCCATGTGCTTATTCAACCAGAGTGGGCCTCACGAAAGGGCTCTCGCAACCAAAAGGGCCTTTTTTCTGCTCAAAACACCCTTCTCCACCTCCATCGACATGACTTAGTCTGGCAATTTGGGCTACTGAAACCATCAGGCAACCACCTGAGAGTTAGAAAGGCGACAAACACGTCACTCGGTAAGGCAAGTGTGTTGACTGCAAACACCGCTGTTTGAGCAATTTACCCCTAAGATAGGTTTCATTCTGAATGTCCCTAAAGATAGATTTCATTAATTTGTTTATTTGATTTAGAGCCTCATTTGAATTTTGTCCTCCTGGAAATATTAATTAATTCTCACATCCAAGATTTTGTAAGGTAAAAGGCTTATTTTTAAAGGGAAGTTATTTATGAAAAGCATAAGCACTTTGGATACAGCGGTTTTTTTTTCCTGGCTATATCAAATGTCGCATCTCAAAGATGTCATGCCAATTGCGTTGCGTATGCACCGGTAGCAGTGACGAATAAAGGAGGATGTGTATGGATGCAGACTTAATGCTGCAGCCTTCAACACACGCTTAAATACATCAGCCTTCAGATTGAAGATAAGGTCGTGGGTGCATTGCCTGTTTGTTTTTAAAGAATGTTTCGCAAAGATAAAATAGTCTAAATGCTAGTAGAATAGAATATAATTAGATAGACCGCTATGGTCGAATTAAAAAGTTCAGATCCTGGTGCATGATACGTAGACTCATCCTCCAACCACCCGTTGTACCTCGAGAGATTTTTAGTGTTTGTTTGGCAAAATTGCAGAACACATTAAATGCACAATGTCTAGTAATCTACTAGGTCTTGATACTACAAAGGCTAATCTTTTCGGCATAAAAACTACATGAGCCATTACATACCCCAATAATTACCGTCGGTTTCCCTTACAGCGAAATCTAGACTATTGTATTGAGTTAAAACACAATGCTACTTATTTAAATGAGTAGGCAGTTCCAGCTCGTTACAAAGCAGCACACAAACAATTAAATGCACCTTTTTAATGTTTTCATAAGCGTTTTTGTTTAAGCATCGTCGAGTAATTGAAGCACCCTGTAACTTGGACATGCAAAAGAGGATCTAAGTAGCTGATAGATATGCAATCGTTGCTTGGCCGAGTTAATAGCTTTTAACCCCTGCCACAGCTTCTTTACATTCAGAAAATAGTAATTTTGCCATGGCTGGAGCAAGCACACATTCGAAGGATAGCTATAGAAAAATGAGGTCTCCATTATGGTTCGTGGGTTTCAGAAAAACAATCAGATGGCCGTCGAAAACTACCCTTTGATAATTACTAGTGAGAAGTCTTGCAATTTGGTCAAGGGGTTGAATAATCAAACCACTTCAGTCATTTTCATCGAAAATTATTGGTAACACTAATGCTGATTTGAGAATCTGATGACAATACGATCATAATAAGTAGTGAGATCGGCTTTAAAACACAAGGGGAATTTGCCTTCCTGATGACCTCTGGCAATTTTTGACTAGTAAATAACTCATACGATGTGTCTGATAAGCAGTTTTACTTTGAAGATCCACGATACTATGGTAAAGAGGTAGTTGTGGAAGCATTCTGACATCTGCGGATGCATGAATGCGCCATATTTATGACATTTCCTAGCAAATATCAGAGCAATTCTCACACAGAGTCGGAACCAAACGGGAACCGGTCTATATCCTAAATTAAGCAATCACTAATTCCAAATAACACCTATTTTTAAGGACATTTCTCCATTCTATACACAGAGTGGGGAGATGAGAGTACTTAGAAGCGTCTTTGTCTAGGAGCGGAAATATGAATTTTACTAATTCACTGGTGTTGTTATTGTAAAATTAAATAATCGGTTACAATTAATCGGCTTGGCTCATTTCGAAAATAGACTCTAATGCCTACAAATCTTACTGTGAAGTTGTCGTTTCGCGCACTCGCCTGTTTCGATTTAAGCTTCCCGATGGACATTTTTAGGAAAATCCATGGCCGCCCCGTCAAGTTGAAATCAAACACATGAGACACTAGAATAAGTAGGTGGAGAAGGGATCTTGCTTTGTAATAAACCTAGTTATCTGTTTTGCGCTAGCAATAAGCTCTTACCTAATTATTGCAAAACACACGTATAGAGGAGAAAAAATTTATTCGGTAGAGCAAGGTGAAATTATGGAAACGTCGTATCCTTTTAGAGTAAAATTACAAACTCGTTCTATTTTCTTAAATTTCCTTGCATTTCCTGTTCGGTCGCTTCTTAAAATTGATTGGTCACCTACGTTGTTTTAATTCGCGGAGGATAGTTGGTCTGACATACGCCCGTTTTCTACTGGTTCGTTGTGTTGTGTCATCTTGTGTTGTATCCAGCTTAGTAGTTTGTCGTTAATTGGCTATTACTTTCTTGCAGTTTTAAAGGAATCTCCCGAAGAGCAAATTCCCATGTGCACTCCCGCGAAACGGTATGCCTAAATTTCTAAATCATTCCTTTCGTAGGCTCAAAACTGGGGCTGACGCTCTCGACTTAAGTCATAAGACCACGATGGATCTGCCCAAAGTAGGTGTCCCATTAAAGATAAAGGTTCTTCAACAATTTATTTAGAGCTCCGACGTTATTGTGTTAAGTGAGGATGAGGATGAAAAGGTGACGCCTTCAAGTTCTGATACTGAAAAAGAAAATGCTCCTTGTGGAACCAATGGAACAGATGTTAAAACCTTGTTGATAACTTTGGAAAACGATCTTCGCCAGGAGGAAGCCACCCTTTTGCTTCTTCAAAAATTACGTGAAAGTCAGAATGCAAACAACTCATCTAATTCCCGCACGGCGTCCAAGGGCACGCTCAATTCCTCTCAGTCTTCGTCTTCTTTGAACAACAATATTAGCACGGGTAATCAAAAACCGGCCTCTAGTCAGAGTTCATCCCAAAGGCCTCCCTCGGCTACCCAGTCGACAAAAAGTACGATCTTGTTCTGTGAGCACAGTTTCTTTAGCTCTTCCCCCGGCAGTGCACCAGCCGAGTTCCCCTATTTCCGCGCCTAAAGTTACAAAACAAGCAGCCTTGCAGTCACTGGAACAGCTTTATGCCACTAAGAAGGCAGGTCTGCGGAAGCAATTGGAACGGAATTTGGAAAAAGTCAGCTTACCGCGACCGACAACTGGAACCGGGTTCTGTGAAATTGCTTTCATACCCAGTACACTCACAACAGAATTCACATCTTTATTGGGTCTTGAGGAGGTTGTCAAGTCGATCCAGGTAATTTTCTCCTTTCAAAACGTCATTGCGTTTTGTCTGTCGTTCAAACGTCATTCCCTCATGTAGGATTATGATCCATCAAGCAGTGGAAAGCCTTCTGAAACACGCTGCAGTTTTAATCCTTTCTCGTGTGTAAAATGTGGCACCGATTTTACTCCTGTTTGGAAACGGGAGAAACCTGGCTCCACGAATGTAGTATGCGAGGCCTGTTTGACGGCGACTCAGAGGCTAACCCTGAAGAAGGAGTACGAAGAGGCTGTGCAAAAGGTTCTGCAGCAACATATTAGTGCAGAACGCGACGTAGAACGGGAGTATCAGGATATTGTCACCAATTCGGCAAAATTGGATGCTTACATAAAGGAGCAGGAGAAAAAACTATTGGCCACTCATCAAGCACATCAGCTACAACTTGCTCAACAGCAGGCAGCCTACAGTCAGCGGTATAATAACAAGGTAGTCGCAACTCATTTTTATTGGGACTTGTTTTCGCACATCTTGAAGTTTTAACTTGTGACTAGATCATTAAATTAGTAATTCATCTATCATTGGGATTGTCGAAAGTCCTTGCACCAGTGCATTTGTATATTAGTAACATAGTCTAGTGGTCGCCGCTTTGCATTCTACGGGGTAAATTTCTACTTCCATTTCCAGCCTTGCTAATAGGCTGCGATGTTCAAAGGCTTGTTTTGCGTGCATTGATGCTTCTGGTGGTCATATTGTCGATTTCCTATTTGCTGAGACAACAAGCAGTTTTTGCAACACGAGTATTTAATGCCACTTTATGCAGTCATCTGTGAGCACACCGGCCTCTGGTCTTCGGCAGTCCCCTTCCACAGTTGTGGGCGGTACTTCTGTGGCAGCCGCTGCTCATCAGCGTTCACGTGTTGCCGCCTCTGTGACCAGTGGCGCAGCGAATGTCGCTGGTTCTGCAACAGTCCCCAACTCCTCCACTCAGGCTACTGTCCAGGCAGCCGCTGTCGCACAAATAGCGCTTCAGCAGTACGCAAAAGCCATGTCCGGGGCCTCTACCACGCCTGGAGCTTCACCTACGGCCACGGCTGCGTTGATGATGGCTGCGGTGGCCAACTCGCAGCAGCAGCAACAGGCAGTTGCGGCCGCCGCTCTGCAGCAGCAGCAACAACAACAGCGTCTGGCAGCCGCACAACTCCTTTCCGGCCTCCAGGCGCATCAACAGCAGCAACAGGCTGTCGCTGTTGCCTCCGCTCCATCGACCACTGATCACGCAGCCAATGCTCTCAGTCAAATTCAGACTCTCCTCATGAGCAATGCTCTTATTAGTGGAGGTACGTTCTGACCAAATTGACTGGAAATTGCAGCGGGTGTGGGCTGGGTTTGGTCCTCACTACTACCTGTCCTCATGGCTCACTACTGCTAGTGTACGCATGCCCAAATCTCTTGCTTAGGTATTTTTGAGTTCGACTGCCTGGAACGTGGAAGTTTTGGAATGGTGGTAAAAAAGAATGCCTTCGACTTGAGGTCATTAATTGAACTCTGAGGTCAAACTCTCGTGTGATTGATTTTACCCATTTTGTTCTCGACTTCCTCTTTTTCAATGCTTGCTCTGTTTCTTGTGACAGATGCGATTTGCCATATTATCTGCGTGATGTGCATGTCACTGAAGTCTCGGATTTGGTCGCTATGGCAAAATTCGGCTTTCGGCGTTGTACATACGTTTTTTCAAACAAACCTCAGGACAATTTTGTGAGAATGAGGGAACATAGAGGGGCATCGATTTGCTAGCCTAGTAACAGGGAAAGACGAGCTCTCATTGGTTGCTTGATTGATGACGGCATGTGCGTATGCGCAGCTTCAAGCCCAGACAATTTAGCGTTTTTTGCGCTTGCCTACTTGTGTGCGTGTGCGTGTGCGTGTGCGTGAGTGCGCGAAGCTTGTGATACTCTCTTGGCCCTGTGTCCGAATTTAGGCACGGCCCCTCTTTTCCCCTTCCTCCTCCCCCCTCCTCGTAAAGACGCGTGTTGGAACCCGCATCGTCGTCACTTTTCTGCACTTCACGTTGGTTAGATCTACCTTCGAAGGTGCCTTCTGCACTTTGCCACAAGGCTCTGATATCTGAAGGCTAGCTTGTTGGTTTTTGCAGTTTCGCAACAATTGGTTTTTTGATCAGCATTGATCCGCTCCCATCGCCTTGATGGTGGGTATGACTGGTCTTTTGCTCATGAACTTGCGTCACGCTGTAACAGTGTAATGAATTTGGCATTTTGAATCGAGACATTGATTTTAACATTCTGGATGCCTCAATAGAATTCTTATTGGTGTCTATCTCCTCGAGGGTCCTGGTTTTCCCAGGGGGTTGGGCTAAACTCTCCATATGTTTCGTTCATTTAACATTCCTAAATCAAGGCGAACTCCATGCGTGCCAGTTCCACGGGTTAGATATATTTGAAATGGATATGCTTCTCCTTCGACAAAGCCAATGATGCCCTCAACGTTTCTCTTCCCTTTTTGCTGGTAACGGACACTTGCTCGACGATTGCTTGGTGTGATTTAATCTCGTTGATTTTCACAGCGTTTTGTGACCTTAGATCTCGACTGTAAAGAACATCACTTTGTTAGCTGTACTATTAATTGCGCTTTTCTGAACTTATTTACTAATCAGGCTTAGGATCGCACACGTTTTTTGTCTGATGCACACTTGCCAAAAAGTATGGCTTTGATGTATTTCTGAATGGGAATTAATCATTAAATTTAAAGGAGTTATCCGCTTTTTACTTCATGTGGGTGAGGCGTCTGGTATACCGTCAAACGAAGTGGATGATAACTATTTTAAGTTGGGAGCACGAGAGCTTTCTTTCATTAGCCTTTACATTTGTGCTTGCACATCTCTTCGCTAGCGAGCGGTGCCCAGAACACGAACTCGCGTGCACAGTTACTTCAGCAGGCGATGCAGTACCTCCTGCTGCAGCAGCAACAACAGCAAGCCCAGCAGCAGGCTGCAGCCCAGGCAGCCGCGGCTCATGCCGCTCAGCAGAACGCTGTGATCACGCACTTCCTCAACCAGATCCAAAACAATCCCTCCGCTTACTTCAACCTCATGCAGCTCTGGGCAGCCTCAGGTCTCGGTGGTGCTACCGGCAGTGGAGGCTCTGTTCCTGGGAAAAAGTAGTGCTCACTCCCCTCCACCCAAACCAGGTGCACCACACCCTCCTTCGATTGCCTCGTTTATGTGTCGCTGTCAACTCGAAAGGAAGTAAGGGAAGGTAGATGCGCTCGCACGTACACCTCATTGTATCTATATACCATCAATCTCTGTATACACAAACACCCTCCACACATTCACTTACTCTCACACGCTAAAATTGCAATATCTTTTTTCTCATTCCCCCACTCCCTCCGTCACACATGGTTTGCTGATTTTACTACAACTTGCGTGCGCACCTCTGTCGGACTCCTATTGTTTACACTATTCTATCCTTTTTCCTCCACCATTAAGTATATAAATATAAACTCAACACTGGGACGTCTCTTGCTGTCCCCCGCAAAGTCTACCGGCTTGGTCCCATCTTTCGCGCTTGATAAGAAGCACGCAGGGAGTCCTGCTCGAACCTCCCCCGATGGGAATTTCGTTGCAGGAAGGTGTGTTGATTGTTTATGGGAGGTGAAAATGCGTCAGGCCGGCTTGTTTCTATGCCTTGTCTCTAAACCGCAAAGTGACGTAGATCCTCTACACTGGTAGCTGGACTCGACGGTTGAGGGACGAGGCTTCGTCCATTCCTCTCGGGGCTAATAAAGTATTTCGACTTGGAGACTTTGGAGGATCCGATTTCAGGAAAGGTTTGTGTCAAAGTAAATTTGATTTGATGACAAATGAGATGCCACGACGGCTGCGTTCGTATGTGCGTGCAACGCACAGAAGGGGTGGGTGGAAAAGACCCAACACAACGGAGCAAGCACGTACGCATTTTTCTCAACCTGGTGTGTATCTGGTTTTTTTCTCCGTATACGAAGAGATGATTTATGACTTTCTTCAGTTATGCATATATTCCACCTCGTCGTCGTTGTCGTTGTTCCATTGCCCCTTAATTTGCACAGTCACTTAAAGAGTTGCTATCCAAGACTACCGCCTCCCTGACAGGCGTAATGCGTGAGAGAAATTCTAGCCCAGAAATGTTTTCAGCTCCAGAGTGTCAATGCATCGTGCGTGGTTCGAAGTGGGAGTGGAAGAGAGAGTAGTGCCATCTAAATCACATCTTGAAGGAATTCGAGGTTGATCAAGTTGGGTGTGTATGTGTGGTCTACTCGGTGAAGGCTCATTAATCAGGAGGAAGCAAGTCTTCACCGCATCCGTCAGTTTATTTTAAACCAATCATGGCGCCCGGAATTGCGTGGTTTCGAAGGCTCTTCACTTCATTTCTTTACAAGCATATCCTTCAGGAGGGTCCGCGACTCAAGTTGCCTTAAAACGTTCGTTGATGTCAATCCTGCTCCGGCACGTCAGGGCAGCCTTTACAAAGGCATGCACTTAGAAATCTCTAATGTCTCCATTCAAGCTTATCAAACGAACACGACGACTGCACTGTCTGCTTTGTGGTCATCTCCAGGGTACTGTCGTACCTCCATTCAAGGTCCTCTGTTCATTTCACACGTTAGTTCCAGCCTTTGTCCGACTTTCGTGGTCATGGTAGCCGTTCGAGGTTGATGCGCGACAAAGTCATTATTAATCCAACGCAAAGGCGGAGGTAGATTATTCTCCATTACATCTGATACCGATTCATTAAGAAAGGGTATCATGGCTCAACCCCAGCTTCTTTGCATGTGAGTTGACCTGAAGGCCTCGGACACCGAAATGCTACTTTAACTAGTGCGGCCAGTTTCAGTGATTGCAACTATAATGTCGCCTTAAGTGTCACACCAACTCGCTTGGAGTCTGCCAGATTGTTCGAGAATGTGGTGAAATTAGGGGGTTTATGACGATGTCTAGCGTCAGCTACTCCTTACCTGACTTGCACTTTTGTGTTGTACCTTGACCGGTCAGAACAGGTCCATCACACCAACCGTCGTGACACTGCAAGAGTGAAGTTAGCACCGTCAAATTGAATGTGTTGAAGAGGATGAGCTGGAGCAGAAATAGTTCAACAACCTCGAACTTGCTTCAACCCTCGTCAACCTGACTAGTGGCGGTGGTGGTCGTCTTACTGGTCAAAGGTTGTGGCTCACCTCGGTGCTGTTGTCAGGTTGCTAACATGCTCATCTACCCAAGGCTAGGTATGTCTGCGCCTTCATCGAAGAGACCTGCCATCCATCCACTCAACGCAACTCAGCACAGTTCCCTCTTCTTCCTTCCTTCCTTCCTTCCTTCCTTCCTTCCTTCCTTCCTTCCTTCCTTCCTTCCTTCCTTCCTTCCTCTCCTTTTACCCCGCTATGAGGGTGAGTCATCGCGTGGATTTAGACCTATCGCCTTTCTCTCTCCTATTCTGTTCTCTTCTCTTCTTTGCTCCAGATTGTGGATGCTGCGTGCGCACACACACACACACATACCATAACCAGTTTAGGTCCTACCCCTAGCACATCACAGTAATACAAGACCCGAAGGCCTATCGCTCCGGCAGACACGATTGAAAGGAGATGGAAATACATTCACACAATGCCTACCAACTTCTGCTTTTACTACTCCACTCCTCCTTATCCCACATCCCTTCCTGGAGAAGTTGCAAGAGCAGTGAGTGGTTGTGAATGCAACAGAAACCACATTGAAGCACCCGGCTAGCGAGTGACCTTACCTTGCCATCAGCATTGCCATTGATTGTGCTTGGTGTTATTGTTGCGCCTGTGTGCTTGTATTACACTGAGGCCTGCGAAAAAATGTCATCTCAACTCGATGTGCCACCACTGTTTACAAAAAATTCGAGACATTCTGTCATTTCATTCGCTGTTGCTAGGAGTGATCAACGAGTGAATGTTGTTTCGATGTCAATAGAGTCTAAAATCAACTGACAACAAACGGAAAGCAGGGTGCATGTGTGTGTGTATTTTTTCTTTGCGATTAAGACATGTAACAGCAGTCTAAGCTGGCACCGGATAAACTTCGTGGAAGGCGTTGGTGTACTTCCACCTCCAAACAATACCTACTCTTCCTTCGAAAGGCGCCAGATGTCATCATTAACTTGGCGGTATTAAGCTTTGTCACGAAGGTCTCCAATGTTGTTGCCCCCTCCCCCCAATTTTACAAGATGGTAGTTTACCCTCATCCCTCGTTCGACCAGATGGCAAGGCGTTGTATTCTGATTGCATGATATTCTCACCAATTTCACACCTAACAGATCTTGAACCGACTACTGGTCCGAGGTCAAGCAGACTTGGCAAAGAGCCTAACCTCAGGCGGAGGCATTGTCAAAGATCAAAGGGGTAGGGCTGCTAATCAAATGCGGATTCATTGAGACGCTCCCTTGGGACGCAGAACAGAAGCTGTAGTGAGTCGGGGTTTTCTTCTGACGTCAAAGGCATTGTGTTAGGTCAAATTACTCCTTGTGAAAAGAAAACAAAAAACAAAACGAAACGAATACTACACTAACCATACTGGCTGTACATGACTTTCATGTGACAAACGCTTTGCGAAGAAGGGGAATCACGTGAAATTGAAATAGCCTTACCCTGAAATCCATTAAGTCATTAAAAGTTGTCACAGGCTTTGCACTGAATGGCTAAGTGACCCGTCGAGAATCGCAACATGTCCACTCCCTTCGGCGTCAACAATGCACACCTCTTTGAAAGTGACCTTATTTAGCCAAAATTGCGCACTACTCCTGCACTTTTGCCCCCTCCGCGAGGATTTATGTATATGCCCACTAATTAAATCCTTTCTGTAATTAAAGAAAGATTTGCCTTAATTTCTGCCATAATCGGGTTCCGCCTTTTCCCACTACTGATCCTTTCCAACGTCCCATCTGCTAGACACACCTCAATAATGAATTATTCTCATATTGGAACCACATCTTCATAGCATGAGCATGTGAAGATCTCCACTATCCTCTCCCCCCCCCCGCCTTTTCCTCATTTTCCAGCCAACAAAGGACAGGCTCGACTTCTGTGCCTACACCTCGCCGGACTGTTCACCTACCCCCTATGCTGCATTACCAGAAGGACTGAGAGAAGTGGCACGGTGGCACGTGCGTGTACTGCATTGCTATAGCGACAGTGGGTTGCGGCAGCCACGACGAGGTTGAAACCAAAAGAGGTCTGCGTCAGTGACGCAGTTGTTGTGATTTTATCGATCGACCCTGCGCGCGCGCGTGCGTGCGTGTGCGTGCGCGTACGCACCATAATTAGTCGAGGATAGACACATGCCTGCACATACACACACACACACACACACACACACACACACACACACACATACATACATACATACATACATACATACATACATACATACATACATACCTACACACTTGTGCATTTTAGTTCTTTTTTTTCTCGCCACCGCCCCCTGTTTGGACATCTTGGTGGATGGAGCGTTCTCATTGGGCCCCAGCGAATGATCGATAGTTCACAATATAGTGGCCTTTTATTTACAAATCTGCAAATATTGATTATCTCTAACACAAATTTATGAAATATGACCCTTTGCCGCCATCGTGAAGCATCAACTTCTTCGCTTACTGGCTAGTAATGAAATACAACTTGCCTTAGGTCAAATCAGAGGAGTTAGGTGGAGGGGGAGGAGAAGGTGGGTTTGAGCCGCCGTTCGAATTTTCTCGATTGTTAGTCGCGTGACCCCTTTCAGTTTGAATGCCTCAGCTGTGCTATAGAATAGCTAGCATCTGTAAGCCTTACATGAACTTTCCCTCCACCCGACCTTCATATCAGAAGCCAAGTTTAGGTGGGCTTGGGACTGGAGCTCTCTCATGGGCAGCTCCGGAATGACACCTACAAATTGCTTTTATGATCGTGAACTCATTCTTCACATCCAATTTTGATTAAGGTTTTTATGAGAATTTTTGTAAAAAACCTTCAGAGGTTGCACAGAAGCATAAACAGACCCATCTTCTAGCCGTGCTAAGAACACTAAAGGAGCATTGCCGAACACAGGATCTGGAGGCGATTTTAATTCTACAACCAAAAAGCGGAGGATAAAGTAAGTCCATTTGGGCATATTAATACAAATCTGGGGGCTCGTTGCTTTCGCTCTCAATACTAACGTGCCGGTAGATGTCCTGCTTGAACAGACGGAACATGTCTTGAGGGCTCAAACACGCTCCAAACGATGGAAGGTCATTTAATCATGCAGTACTGTAAAGCGTTAATTGTCGTTTAACTCTCAGCTGTGGAATCGAGCCACTTGGAGGCTTTTTTATTGTACCCCAATCTCCAGGCCTCCAGGAGAGTCTCCGAGTGGTACAATATAAGCACATTGATTGAAACGCTTAGAAGACGTTGGATTCCGAAACCACTGGAGTTAGTACAGAAAACTATGTAAGATTGTTGGATGTTAGTTGAATTTTGTAAATAATTCTATCCTTTTGCCTAAAAAAAGATAAAAATTAGTTTTCATTACAGGGTAGACAGAAGCTTTCCACATTTGGGTAACATTACGGTTGGCGGGTTTTAATGGACAGAAGTCACGCCTGCATACCGCCTCAATCGCCTCTTTGAAATCGACCCCACTGGGGAACTGGGGGGAGGGGCGGGGGGCGGGCGACGGGAGGTAAATTTATTTTAACAGGCAAAGAATTTGAAACCTACGCAACTGCATTATCCAATTCTGAAGTTAATTAAGAATACACTTATCACCCTTTCCTCGTCGTCGTCGTTTAAACCTGATTAAACCATTGTTCCTACGGTTGAACCTCCCTCCTCCTTCTCCTCCTCCTCCTCCTCCTCCTACCCCCCAAGGCAATATATGGCATCCACGAATGCGTGAAATGTAACAACATCAGTCATGAGAATTGTGCTGTTTAAGGAGTAACGAAAACAATTTGAAAGTTATTTTAAGTTAATAAGCATCCTACTTTACAGGTAGTTCCGAGGGTTGAACAAATGGATTTCAGGCGTTACAATCATCAACACTCCTGTCACTCAAAAAAGGCGCCAGAAAACAAAGGTTTAGAACCACGCAGTTTGAAATGCAAGCCCCTGCGAGACAAATTGCTGGGTATTTGAAAAAAATTGACCAAGAGAAAGAGAGAGAGAGAGAGAGAGAGAGAGAGCAATTGAGTATCAAGTGGAGGGCTTCGAGATTTTTCTGAAGGCGAAAGAAACCATAATACCAGGGCTGAGGGGGTAAGGGCTACTGACATGGCCTGGAGGCCATATCACTCAAGAGGAGTACAAAAGCAGAGCCTTAAGTGCTCACCAAATTATGAGCCGTGTGAATAATCAAAGACTTGCACAAGCCTTTAGCGCCTAATTCAAGAGGGCGAGAATTCATGCCTCTTGCTGGTCATTCTAGACAAGCTTAGTAATGATGACCTTATAAACAGAAGCTGTGTATGACGGGAATTACATAACAGTTAAGTAAATTTGGAGGTTTGCTAAGAGTGGAACCACAATATTGGGAGATGGAAGTGCCAGCGGTGAACACCGAGAGGGACGCCAAGATTGAGTAGAGGTGCAGATGGAATGGAAAATGTTGATTACAAAACGAAATCTACTCGACAAGGATAATTTATTTGGACCTAAATGAACCCGGTAGGTGACCCGTGCACTGGGTAAAATACGAAAATCACAGTCGCTATTCCCTTTTAGTTTCCACCTAAAATAAAGGGCCTTGGTCCCTTTGCGTCTAGTTGTTTATAGCGTGAGAAATGTGCCTATTTTACTGAAAAGGACATAAGCTTGAATCTCTGGTGTGTGACTTCAGAAGCAGCGATGCTCATAACCCAAGCCACCATATTAGCACCACCCTGTGTGACAAAACTAGTGGTTTTATTTATTACGCCTTCAACCTGACGAGGATGATGTTTCACGCAACCTGAAAATGTCTATGAGACATGCAATGGTACCGCGTCTCTAAATGTTCATTTCCACAACTCCACAAATTTGAGACCATGGGACGACACCGCTAGGGTCTGTCAAAGTCACACATCAAATCGCACAGGGCTGGAATTAGGCAGCACTGGAAAATGAAGGCACTGAATTTCCCCAACACAAATATTATGAGACCAAAACATGCAGCCGGAGACGGCACAACTACAAGTGTGCTTTACTAGTGGTACAAAATTTGTAAGAAGGGGGTGTGAGTTTCCAGGCTGCAAAGTTATTACTTATTTTAGATAAAAAAGCCGTCAATTGGGCTTAGAAAGTAGTCAGGGTGTTCACATACCCACGCACATCTACACACACATTCCGTACTTAACTGTCAATCCATTGTGAACGTCAACAGAGGGAGTATAGGATAGGGTGGCATTTAGCGATCTCGTAAGGGTACTAATTGCCGCAACCACCAGTTTAGTGGGCATGACCGCACATGTGCCAAATAAATCGATAAGTTCATTCAACCAACCAATCAAAATCCAATGCTCTCCCACCCCTTCCCCCTGTGAATCGTATCTATTCGCGAGGGTAAAGTGGCTTAAAACTTGTCTCTGACTCAACTCCTCCTAGGCCCCTCCCTCTACGTAGGAGTAGCCTGAGGTGTTTCTATTCCAAATTGTTTTGTTAGTCTGTGGAACCTTTGCACCTGAAATCTGGTGTTGGTTCTAGCGTAAATTAAGCATGCATCGACTCGAGCACTTTTGAAACGTGACACACGCATGACATTGGGTGAGAAGGTACCTTGTGAATGCCTAATGGACAAATACTTTGTATTGACAGGCAGAATTTATCCACTTTATCTAAAAAATATGCCGTTCCCTTCGGTTACGGGCGTGTTGGCAATAAAAATTGAGAGCCATCTTTAACGATGGCCACTGTCTGATTACACAGCCACAACCGGATATCGTTACATTTACGAGCTATTATCGCTTCGGGTGGGCTGAGCAGCACCAACAATTAACTTGTAAAAGCCCTCCCATCAACAGTGGTTGAATGTGACTCACGAAGACTGCCAACTACGTCCCACAACCGATGCAAATTACCTTATGGCCCAAGAATAGCATGAACCGCAGCGACTGGTGAGTTGAATCTCGTTGACCGGAGACGTGAACTTTCATTCACAAGTCGACGTGGGTTGGTGCTCTTTGAAAGTCGGTCCATACTTATTGCTGACTTCTAGAAGAAGGCCACTTCACCAAGACTCTAACAGATGAATTGGATTTATTTGAATGCCACGGTAATAATTAATAACAGTGATAATAGTATGTTATTATCATGAGCATATAATGGCCTATGAGATCAGGCGTTTCTGATGATAGGTTTAACTTAAGATACAGCCACCGCCAGTGGCTTCTATATAACAATGTAGTACAAAAAACTGTGATTAATGCTGTGTAGGACTGACAAAAAGGAGGGCTGTCAACATGCACCCCTCATTCTATCTGCCATGGCAACGCCTTGTGATTGTGTTTTAGCGAAGACGATAACTGAATGGTCGCATGACGAATCGCAGCCGTGATTGTTGTGCAAGCGCGTGATCATGGTTGTCAAACCGTAACCGTGTTTTAACCACCGTTCGGTCAGAAAGGGGGCACAAGGAGGGAGAGATGCATTAGTGAGTAGACGACTCTTGACCAACACTTAGCGGGCGGTGTTATTTGAAGACTTTTAACGTCAAAAGTGTTTATTAGTTCTCTTCAACATACCAAATTATCTTTGTTTACCATCAAATTCAACTTATTCCCAGAGAGAAAACACCACTGTCTACAAATAAGGCCCTGTGGTGATGGTAATATTCTCCCACTGACTAATTCAACAGGCAATGGAAGCGCTGCACACCAATGAACTTGCACACGTCCTCGAAATACCGTCGTCATGGCTACGCGTGAAGCGATCAATGCGATTAAAATTTTCGTCAACGTTGAACGTTTTAGTTAACACGGTGGTGATGTCGTAAAATTTGCTATTGGCTGAAATCTGTGCACTGCTATTTTGCATATTTTCCAAACCACTGTGGGAGAGAGAGAGAGAGAGAGAAAGTAAGCGGTCCAGTGTGTCATTTATTTTGTCGCGATGAGGGTAGAAAAGTTAGCGACGTCCACTTAGCCGAAAGGGTTTGGCGGAAGTCAAGTTGGTCTTACGTCAAATCTACTTAACGGCGAAAGAGCTTGAAAATGTTTATAACCACCCAAGACAGTGACTTCCTGTTCAATGCTTTTAGGGGATGGTAGATTGGACTGTATTCGTACCCTAGATTTTCCTGCAGATTTAAGAGTACGTGGTACTTGAATGGAATATGCATTACCGACCTAGAGAAGGGCTTGGGTCCGCTGGCCCACCGAAGTGGCCCCTTCACCAAGACCGAGAGTTAAACAATCAACAAATACCACACAGTTTAGTACTTCCAATAGGCATTCAAGGAGTTATAGGCAAAGTGAAGTCAGGAAATGTCGGATTTAAGGCAATTAAATAACCTTTTCATTGAGAGAGGTCAACTAATTATGCTTTTGATAAAATTGGCAATTTATTTGCTTTTGTATTTTCAAACGGGTTTGTTGATGGGACAGATGCCTTCCATCCATCAGAATGCATCTCTGCTCCCCGGATGATGGAACTTGCTCCGTACTCCAGGTAGATAGCTGAACTAGGTCACTTTCGTGGCAAACACTACATCTCTTCTGTTTGAGATGCAACAGTTGCAAGTGGTCCCATGCGACGTTAAAAGCTCAGCACATCTCTGCTCCCAGTGCTTTGAGGCATTTTAGGGTGCCATGTCTGTAATTTGGTAAAAAAGGTCTCGGCTGATTCTCTCATATCACGATCTGTAGATATCATAAACTGTGCAGCCCTCTAAGCATGGAGGTACTGTTTGAGGCTTGAATTTCAACCTTCTGCTTGTACACCGCCAGTGAAAACCTTCAGCGGTTTACTCATTCCACCTGTTCAACGTCTTGCAAATGTCCAGGTGTCAAGCGTGTCTTAGAAATCCTAAAGGTCTTAAGCAATTTCTTGACAGTTCTAGCTATTGAAGAACATCAAACTCACTATTTCAGCACATTGTGTATTCCTGCAACTTGCCTCAACCATTGCAAGAACATTTCGGTTTACTCTCCCGGTGGATGGTTGAAACTTCACAATGCGGACACATGCTCTTTCCCTACGAACCCTTTAGGAATAGATTTGAATGGGGTGACCGCTTTGAGGTGAGGTCTTTTGGATCTGCTGCAAGTTACACAGGTTAGGTTGAAGTCAGCTGTGTTTGGGATGAACGAAGGCCACCAGTGCCCTTTGTTTGAGGCATACCGCCCAGTTGCTCGTATACTTCTTGGAGAACTGCCTGCACAATTGAGCCAGGGACCGCTATATTCTTGAGGGTTCAAACATCACCTTGGTGCAATGAGGCCTCATTTGTCAGAGCGAATTTCGACTATACCTGTCATATCCACCTGGATACCCTTCTGTTGCGGGTCCGAAAGAGGATGCGAGGAACCCCGCGTATATCTGAGCTATGTCGGAATGAGTGCTCTGTCTATTTCCTTAATAATGAACCAATATAACACCACTTATGTCTACCAAGAATGGTCTGCGATATATGGCATTTGTATTGCTGCAGTGTGTAATCATACTAGTGCTATCCCTCATGTCACCTGACGGTTCATCTCCATCGTTTTCAGCCAGGCCAGCGTCTGAAAGTTTGGTCCCACTCTAGATGTCCTTTCTATCACGTATTGTCTGAAGTCTCTAAACATTGTAAGGATAGCAAATTGGTCATATTATGTAGCACTTTTCTCTTCCATCTATTGTTGAGTTTAGTACTCAGGTGGGCGATGACGTCGTCTCTTCTTGTCTTGTCCCTTCGTGAGAGTTCACCACCCATGGCTGCATCACTAGCACCAGTGTCTAGCATGAATGGTGAGACGTTTGATGCAAAGTTGTACACTGATCCAACTGGCACAGAATAGGACAGTCATTCCACCTCTTTAACAGCTTGGTTAAGCTATCCCCCCTACATCACCTTCTGCGTCCAACTTCTCGTCCACCGGTTTATGCAGTAGGCTTGCGATCTCAACAAAACCCTCGATGGAACGCTTCTAATGACCTGCTTATTCTAGCAAACAACGTGTTTTGTCTGATTGGCTGGTTTTGATCAGCGTAAAGGCCCTAAACATCCATACTGAAGACATGGATGTCATCCGGAGATATTACGTAGTGCTTAACGGATTAACAGACCAATGCGATTCGCACAAGGAATTGGAAGGTGATCGCTGCCTTACAGAATCTAAAAGGTCTTCACTGGAATTCATAAAACCTATTTAGCAAGCCGAAAGCTGTATACACTCCAACCGTTTTAGTCACTTCCACTTGCCGGTATCCTAAACTTGAGGTCATTGCGGGGACCCGCTTTGACCTAGGTAGGGGGTCCGGCAAATAGTTTGATGGATTTATGACTCCGTCACTGAGCAGCTCTTTGGCCAAACAATTTTATTTTTTTTGTTAGAGGAGGTGGTATGTGTTTGGGTAGTTGAAAAATCGTCCCAGCCTCACCCATGGCTATTGTATGTTACGCCGAGTTTAAAACTTTGCTATGAAATTCCCGAAATTCCTTTAAATTGTTGTCGGTAACGTGAATAAGCTGCGTACAGAGGTCGTCTAGGTCCCTCATGGCTCTACCCGTGGAGTTGAATAAGACGTTGCAAATATGGCCGTTGTCTCCTTTCAGCAGGGAAGAGGCTGTTGCAACTTCGGTACTCTCAATGCAGTTCGCGACGGCCTTAGTATTAGACATGATGGTGAGTAGCAGAGCATCTCCCTCTTATACTCTCTTTCCACTGAACAATCTGCTAGACAGTGAAACGATCCGAATTCTTATGATACAGGGATGGGGAAGCCCTAGTGTACACCATTGATCTGGCTTCACAAGAGTCAAAGAAGGTATTGGGTTTAGTCGGCCGTTATGACTGTCGCAACGCAGGCCGGTACGACTGCAATGGACGCCTGAGCTAAAGAGTTATCCACAGAAGCCTCATTCTACCGATAGTTGAAGGTTCATCTTGCACTCCTCAAAGGCTCTGTCCACTTTCTGGTAGTGTTAAAAAGGCTTTATGACAAGTGTCTGTATCTCCTGATCAATGACGATTTTGGATAAGGTGGCAAAACCTTCTTCCAACTCGATACCTGCCGATGAGGTTCGGGGAAAAGAAAGTTAAAAACTTAAGCGTTCAAACTTTTTTGAAGTTTGTTTAGTTGATGAAGGGAAGAAGGTCCACTGGCGCCATCGAACAAGCAGACGAGTCGGACAAGGCCATATTTATAAGGTGATGATAAATGAAAGGGTCGATGGCGCCCTGCTCGTCATGGATGTCATATTGCCTTACCGCCTCCGCATTGTAGTTACTCCCTTAAAGCACAATGATCTTCACGTTGCTGTCTAAGTAAGGCAATTTGATTCTCAAGATCGAAAGTACGTGCTTCGTGTACTACTATCTTGTTTGCCTAGTCTCTATCCTTATTCGAGCTAATTCGGTCTCTAGTCAGAGGGTGTGTAGTCCTCTGGAACGGTCTGCAGCCTTGGTAGTGACGAAAGACCAAGGAAATTTATCACTGTCGACAAGTTTGCCGCATTCACTCAAGCGTTCATTAAAGTCTCGATGCTCTAATTTGGGACCAATGTTGTCGTACAACCAAACCCCTAATGGAAAAAGATGGCGACATGCTTGCAAAGCCATCATTGGTCAATTGTTCACTCCTTCGTCCTCCAAAATGAAGGCACACACATACACACACACACACACACACAAATACACGTGATATGTGGAAGGTGAAGGTATAATGGCAGACGGGTGACTCACGCCCGGAGGCCGAAGGGGGTGGTGGTGTTGCAGTTTGAGTTAATCACGTACCTCCCAAACATGAGGTGCTTAATGAACCCTCCGCATAACACAAGGTGTGCCATTCCAATCACGGAGGCTTACACTGGTCCATTTTCAGTTCTCAAGCCATACCAACAAGTGAACGCCGGCAGTTGGGTATTTGGGAGACAACGAGATTGACTCCAAATTGTCTCTACACCTAAGAGAAATGGTTCAATCCTTCCCCCACCTTATGGCAGCTGCATTTTATTAACTGTGCTTTCAATTTCGAAGATACTTTTTTGGTGAAAACGAGTGTAAAACTCATTGTCTACTGATTTATAATTAGCGGTAAATATGCAAGCCCAATGATTCATAGCAGTGTGGACAAGACTGTTTGCGAATGGTGAGAATTTGCCATGGCAATTGTTACTTGCATGAGGTTCTGTTAAAAGTGAAAAGGTAAAAATATGTCCCAAGCACCTCTCGGGTTTTTAATGGCAAAAAGCGTATTCAGTTGATCATAAGGATTTAAAATTATAAGTATAAATGGATAGAACCATACATAGATACAGGGATGGGTAAAAAACACAGTTTTTATGCAAAAAAAAATTAATTTCAAGGCTTTTTGTCCATCGCCATCTGGCAACTTGGGGTAAATTGCAGAAGGAAATGCAGGCCTATTAAGATAACTCCCTTTGCCTTACTTTGCATCCATGCCTACAGCTATGCGGGCGTTCCTTGAGGTGGTGATAAACCCTCTGCACCGATACGCCTTACCATGCCCTCACAGATGGCATCGGAGATCGGCTGTTGCATCCGATTGGCACAGAAAGAAGACTTTTTTTTGGAGTGAAGCCCCGTAGAATGACTGTGGGAACAATGACGACCTATACCGGACACTCCAAGTTTTAAAATTCCACGTAGTGCCTAGCTAAGATGTGGGACTGGGTTTAAGTAGAGCAAAATACTCTCGGTGTGTGAAACCTCCTTTCCCGCCGAAAGCAAACAGCGTGCAAAACCTCCTGGCTATAGAGCCCTGCTTCAGTCTATACTATTCCTCCCGTAAGGTGCACATTTTTCATAAATTTTGCCTCACAGAGGATGCATTGCTTTGGAATACCGACTCAATCGCTTTCGACCACTTTGATAGCATAGGACTTGCAGTCCCGTGTCTTCTGAATTCTAAGGCTAAACCTTATTCCGTACCGGTGTGCCATAATACATCTTCAGGGGCGACACCAGGTGGCACCGAGGAAGCGGCGAAGAAGGCTTCAATCTCATTTAATGTTAAAGGGGACTCAATTATCCTTGTAGTTGGGGGCTAATTAAGGAGTTTAAGAAATAAAGGAGAAATAAATTGCTCAAACGATTCCTATCCCATTAGGCACTAAAGGGAGATTTCCAGTGTCCACTAAATTGAGTAGCACAAACAGAAACATCGCTATACTAGTTTCTCGCTTCCTATCGCGTATTGGTTGAGTGACCATCGGACCGAAAGTGCTGTTTATGCCAGAATACGTTCCCCAAACAATAACATAAGGCTCCAAATTTGTACTTCAGCTCGGTGAAATGGCCCTATGGTCATGCTAGGAGTCCTGCCAGCCCTTCTGTGTATGGACAATACAAGGCATGGTGAACTGCATGACCTTGAACTGGTGTAGCAAATTTCCAAACTCTCTCATTAGTGAAGAAAGGCATACAAAGGGGATGCTTTACTGCAGAAAGAAGGCATTATTATTTCATTCCGCCTCGATCCTAAGGGACAATCCACACGACAGAAGCTGCTGCCTGGATCAGCCTATCGCACCGATAGGTTCGATCGAACCATTCATATGCGCTGTAGAGGCAAGGTTGTAATTGTCACCATCAATGAAAAGTACACGTTAACATGCCAATTAAAGGGCAGGATAACAAAGTACATTGCCTCTATTGATAAGGAAATGGCAATTTTTTCTTCACTGGAAAGTGTTTCTTTTTGCAACTGGTTAAGAACCAAATGGATAATGTAAGGTTGTAAATGGGTGAATCCATTACCATGGCTTCTACCACCGGCTTTGCCTTGGGAGTAGACTCAGACGTGCAATAAAAGGGAAAAGTTGATGCAATGAAAAGCATTATCTTATCCTCTTACATTACTGATTCCCTCCGTTACTGTCGTAAACATACACACCATAATGTATTCACTGGCTACAATGCAGGCGTTGCAGGGTGTCGAGACTTCCTTGAAGGCAAAAGAAGGCACGATAATGGGGCAGAATATGCATTACCTACATAAAGGTGGGCCAGGAGCGATACAGCCGTTTTGAAGTACAATGATTGTATCCTGCAGTACGCTAGTAACCTGAATAAAAAGTCATGCAAACAGATAAAGCATTACAACATGACCTCAAACCACACTACCGAAGGTAGATGGAACATGTATGACTAGCTATGCATCAGCGACTTTAGCAAGTCTCCCTCGCTCCTGGATTGCCTCTATCTTGCCATCGAAAGCCTGTGGTTTCAAAGTTTTTTGATGTGGTACAGTTAGGTTGACCTTACCACCTCAAAATAAGTTTTGTTTATTCAAGCAGAACAGGATGATGACCTCATTCCTGATTGGATGGAGTGAAGGGCGTTTCATAGATTTGTTTAGGACTGAGAACTATTAATTTGCGCGAATCTTGAGATTGGTACTGTTATCTTGCGAATCACATGAGTACTTTATTCCGGCCAGACAACATTTGACCCCGATAAAAATGGGCTTAGTAAGCCTCAAAATTCGGTACGGAAGGTAAATTTTATGGGACCTCTAATCCCCAACCGCTATAATTGCTTTATGAATATCAGTGAAGCGTTAATTGCCATCACAGTGGTTGATTTTGCTTAAATTTAAGGCAGTGTTTGGGTTTCCCTTGGAGCACTTGACCAGCGCTTTTTTACAAACTCGAGTGTCAAAGAGGCAGGCGAAGATTTTATTTTATCGTGAGGTTGAGGCCCATCGACTCAGAAACGGTGTAGGTGGTGAGGGGGAGGATCACAAAGGGATTGATTCTGACTCATGGAACTCGACCCCAAGGGTACGGTGTCGCGGTCTCCCTACACCCAAGGTGATGGGGTGGCAATGTAAACATTTATCTGTCTTTTTTGAACAACTCAACTAGTCAAAGTGGTGTTTTTTTTCCGACAATTTCAAAAAGAGATATGACATGGCTGAAAGAGCAATTCAAATCAATAAGATCTAAATATACATGGGTACCTATCCCGCACTACAAAAGCACATCTTCTTGATGTCCTTGAAACGTAGATAATGCGAACTGATTCGACAGCGGAACTTGATGACTGACCATATGGAGGCACAGACTGGACTGAGCATAGCATCAGACCTCACTATTGACAGGTTTCAAGACGACTTCTTCGGTGCTAATATCGAGAGTGGCACAAGGGTAGTTCAGTGGGTCGTTCATGGCACAGTCACCACCTTGGCCTCCCAAACCCTCAGTCGTTGTAGTAGACGCCATGGAACTTGTATATCTCCACAGCCGAGAATGATCAAGATGGGTACCGCTAATTAAAAGCAAATTCATTCATGGTTGCCCACTTATTTCTTCTATCACTATTGTGATAGTTAAATAGTGGCCGTCCATCTAGTGCCTAGGAACCGGTACAGATAGGGAGAAAGGGGAGAATTGGAACTGTAATAACTGGTTTAGAGGTCCAAGTCGATCAAACATCCGAGGACTGCTGTCAAAATTGTCAATTTGGTGGATTTTTGGACTAAAGCATGGGAGCTCATCAAACCTTTAATTCCCTATATCGAGATCTTCACATCCAGAAAATGTAGGCAAGTTGTGAAGGCTGGGAGCAGTTGATATGACCACAGGCCTAGCAAACCTTCGTTGCACGCCTTTTGGATTGCATATATATGCATTTTTTTGCAGCAAAAGAGATGCAACCAGCCTGACTGGTTTGTTGACTCCTTTTGTGGTGCAGCCATTCTGTTTGGTCTATTAGGCCTGTAAATTTACCCTCCTTGCAAAAACATAAAACCAAGCAACCGGCTGCCGTCATGTTTCTGTAAAACAGATTCTTAATCAAGTCGTATGCGCTGTTGTGGACGGATTGAGGATGGATCTCGGGTCGAGTGGATAGTACCGCCAATCATTTGAGAATTTTCGGACATTTTGAAGTGGAAAATGACTACGACAAGGACTTAAGGCCATAGGTCCTAGAATTTTTATTCAGAGAGAGCGAACAAATCCCATTGCCTTCGAAATGTTCAATGTGTCCATTATTGTCAACTGACAATTGGCTGAACGCCACGCATCCCACCTTCATGTTATCCATGGTAGACAAGTAGTTACTGTCGTAAGCGCCTCAGTCATCGTCAGACTGTCAACACGCTGTCAGTCCTGTGAAGATCTTCTCGGTGTCATCGAAACGATCCTTCTAGTCAGTTATTTTTTCCCTGCTTACAGATAGGTACCAAACTAACAAGACTACTTAGGGGAAAATGTTATCCTTCTTATTTATTCTTTTTTTTTCACAATTTCATCGTTAGTTGTGTTCTTCCCCAAACCAAGCTGTTTTTCCTTTGTGTGGTGCAGGGAAAAGCGGTCTCACCAGTATTAGCATTGCTTTAAGTATTATGGAGTAACTACAGCCAACAGATTTACATTCAATAACAACTCCACTACCAAAATATTATTGGTAAATTGACCATTGCAGACCGGAGTATTTGTGTTTTAGAACAGGAATGACTGTCAGTGATTGTTGATTACTTCAGCTGTCATGCAAAACATGGCATCCCTTAATTAAAAACATCCTACATTCACTGATGGTTAAAGAGTTGGCGCGGTTCTCGGTGCGGCTCAGTTGAGGGAACCAAGCAACAGAGGCAATTGGTAATATGAAGTGTGAACCGTGTGTAAGGGTTTCTTCCTTCTTCGCCCCTTCTCTGCGACTACCCCTGGTCTGTGAAGGTTTAATGCTCTTAGCCATCTTTATTGTTTTAGGCAATGCATTCGGTGAGTAGTGTACTAACAGGAGTTGGGGAATGGGACTGTCTACATCAGAAGTATGAACTTCCTCGGCTTTTAAGCGTCATCTCCGGTTCCACCCTTGTGAGTTGTGAGTACCCTTTAACGTCCACTCCATCTTTTCTCCAGCCATTTTGAGCCATTCCACCAAAAACGCGTCTACGTCTGCAAATCTAAAAATGCCCATTCGAAAGGCAGCAGAAGCACTGGAAAAGGAGTGTGGCGTAACTTCTATAAGCAATTTTGTCGAAGAGCCAGACTGACCACTCAAAGTGGAATGCACCACCTCCACTAAAGTATGTGCCGTCTCCAACTAAAGTAATGCAAGATTGCCATGTTAGGACCTTTTAGCGGTGGCGAGAGCTGACACCACATTGAGGTGGAATTCGTAGTGGTGGCTAAGGGATTGGGATTTGTGAGAGACAATCGCAATCTCGTCTCACCTCTTCCAAATGACCAGGCTGTATCGTTCTACCTGGAAGGCTTGTTTGTCCATTAGATGGGTGAATGACTGACTGGTTGGTTTTTTGTTATTAATGGCCTTGGTGTTTTGATACCAACTGAACAACGCATTGTCTGCAAATTGTAAATACTTCACGCATTAATAACCATCTCATACTTCCAATTTACCCACCAATTTTATCCTCAAAAGTGCGGACGAGGTTCTTCACCACGCATTGCTCATTTGATGGAGGCTGAACAATTGTGCAAGGTTTAAGCAAAAGACTTCTTTTTTCACCGTCATCTTCCCCTTCTCCCATTTTTTCCAAGACAGTCATTTCGAAGATGCAGTACATGACATCTTATTGCACCACACACACCACACAGCCCATTTTTTGCGAATTTCTGTGGCTTGGAATACGGATGTGATGCTATCGCATTCTTATTTTCCTCCCCATGTACGAAATAGAATGAGTCTTTTGAAATCATAATGATATTGGAACGACTTCGGCACAGTCTACTCCTTGCCGTCTTGAGATAAATTTGCAGTCGGATTTTGCCTCGTTGAAGTCTAATGTGTGCTGTATGCAACTAGATAAATGTGCATTGTTGGTGCAAACCTACCTCATCTGATCTCAACACAATTTTGTTGCAGCCATCTATCTTAAACAAGTGAACAACATATGCCGCGTAATTGTCAAATACGTGGGGAGGCATTGGTACACTTAGTGATTTATATTTGACAACCGTCTTTGCATTAGAGGTCCTAGTGGGAGAATTATCCAGACAAAGCCGTGGTCCAACCAACACAGCCAGTGCGATTGCCCTAGAGTAACTCTGTCCACAGACACTGTTAATATCCCCTAATCGCAATTAGCTAGGTATTTTATTTTACCCCTAGAAGTGATGACTACAACTATCGATGGTTTATTATAGATGAATGCACAGCCATTGCAGAGGAGTGTTTAGCCCAACGTCCAAACCGCATGCATGAAGGTAAATAAATGTTCTGATTGAATGACAACGTTGCGAAAACAACTGTTGTAGTGCCCTGAGACTTCCCTGAAAAGAAACGATAGGATAATAGTTGAGGGGAGAAAATGCATGGGAAACATAACAAAGGCCTGGGAAACTACTGGCATGATTCGGAGGCCAAGCCGGCTGACAGGAGTAAAAAATAGGCGTAGCCTTAAGTCGCCACGAAACTCAAACGAGAAGTTAACCAATTAGGCAAGTCATTGCATAGCCCGCATCTCCTTTTGATCTTCGACTCTGGTGCTCCCCTTGGTAAGCATACCGTGGCAGCCATTACTGAATGCCAGACAGCCTAAAATGGACCGTGCTAGTCATTAAATTTGTGTGCAAGTGAGAGGGTAATTAGCTGCAAAGTCACTGATCCTCCTTGGCACCCGCATTAGATCCACAATTTCTATCTGTTGGGGGACAGGAGAGGGGAACGCGCTTGCCACTTTGCATCTGTTTTCCCTCTGTCGCTTTGTTTTCACTTCAGACCTGCTCAGCCATACTTATCCATCTGGAATCATCTTAGTGAAACCTTCGTAAAGACATCAAGAAAAATACAATAGCAAACTTTTCCAGGTGGTTTATGGCCGTGGTTACTGTCGACTTTTGTTCAGAGTATTCCTGCAGAACACAGGACATAAGTTTTTGGCGAAAGTAGGCGTCACTTTTGAACCTTTCGTCAGTGATCGTCACCGGTACTTCCATCCATAGCATATGTCCTGCTTCTGTCACATTAACGCTTACCATTCGGAAATCAGGGTAGTTGTTCTTTGCGGTTGGGTATGCATTCCCCTGTTACAATTATTGCAGCGTTCTAAGACTTATCAAAGGCTGAAAAGAAGGCTACTAGTATCCACAAGAACCAGAACAAAGTGTCAAATTTATGTATCGAGTGTTACAGTATGTGCTAGCACTACTTTAGCACCTTAACGCAAACCACGGCCACCAATTACAAAGTTTAAACAGTGTTTTGCAATTATTACTAATATAATAGCCGCAGTTAAGGGCTTAAGCTTTTTTTCCCGTAACAGTACATAATTACTAGTAAAAGTAGATTTGTGTCATTTTGTCAGTTGCCATTTGGTCAGCAGTCCCAACTGGTGACAAGCGAACTTTTGAGGAGGCGGACGATACCAGCAATTGAAGTGAGTGGAAAAGTAGCTGGAACACACATTGCCGTTGGTAAAGGATGATGGCGTGGGTGTGAGTCATTAAGGTGGATGGTCGTAACAAGTAGACGATCGAGGTAGCAACCAAACTTTTTAATTTGTCATTTTGCTGCATAAGGAGGATCAGTTCCCTGTCATTGTTTTGCTGCAACCGCTCGAGATCATTCTAAGAGGTGGTGAGAGGTAAGTGGAGTGCAGAAATAATCGCATTTGCATTAGTTTCGGGTTTTGCATCGGACACAGGTGTTGTAACACCATGAGGTCCGGCAAGTCTAAGATGAAAAGATGAAGGGCTAAAGACTCACAGTCGAATACGATTGGCCAATCGGGGCTTATTTGATACGTGAAGGGACCCTTCTCAAAATTCATACAACCTCTCACTGATTACTGCAGCAACATATTTCGTTATTGACTAACACATTGGGTTGTGTCAAACAATTTTCACGATTTAATTATCCTCCGCGCCTGACTGCTAGGTTGGCAAATTTGTCTCGGCGCTAGAGATATGTGCCAGCGACATTGAGACTTTTACTGGGCCAAGTAACTTATTGGTGGTATCTCCTTCCAAGTTCATCTCTGGTTCCCATTATTCATAATCAATGTAACTCGTTTGTAGAATCATTATTTACTTTTCATCCTTCATGATGCACTTTGTCTAATTAAAGAGTAGGGATCAAAACAAATAACGAAGTGTTCGATCCATTTTGACGATGTATGCATCATAATTACCACTTAACGTGACCACTTTCACGACATGAATCATTATTTAATTGGGTAAGTAGACAGTGATTTTGCATTGAAAGGCAAATGATGAGCCCGGGTTACTGAGAGCCGACAGATAAACCTATGATTTGGTGTTCCTAATAGTTAACATAATTATAACCAAGCAGGCTTCGCATCACGGTATGCTTCTTAATGCCACTTTTTGGAAAAAAGTTTAATAGCTACCATTCGGGACTGATAGTGGAACTAGCATAGGCAAAGAGTGATATGACTTGGCCTAGTCAACAAGTTCCTCTACAACTGCCCCAAATGATACGATCTTTTTAATCATCCAGTGACTGATTCGTCTTTTCACGAAGAAAAGGTCGATGTTTGATAGGCCGGCATTAGTCGAAAGTAATGTGTTTAAATAAAGAAAACGCTAAGTTCAAAAGAACAAAGAATGTTTAAGAATGGTGTGCTGCTCTTGAATACTTGACAAAAAATGTAAAATCACTTGAGTCTTTGGGCTATATTTTTGCATGGTGCATCTGAAATTTGACGAGGTGACTCATATGAAGCTACCCTCGACATCACCTACGTCGAAAGAAAACATCATGCAAGGGCAAAATGGGTATTATCAACTTACAGAAGGACTAACGATCTGTTAGGCTCGACGTACAGAAGGGGAGCCTTAGGCGCTCACAAGGCCAAAACGAAGTATTAAATAAGCAAAAAAAAGTATTGCATAGTTTTGCTCTCCTTGCCTCTCGGCAAACTCTCAGCGTCAGTGCTGTAAGAAAAGCGTCCACTAACTAGTCATGCCAATCACTGAAAATCGCGTGCAATCCCACCAAATTTCGATTGGCATCCTATTTGAAGATTGCATTTAGGAAAGGAAGGTCTGCAGGACATTTTAACTGCCCATTATTAGCCGTAAACACTGTAAACTAATGAAGGATAGGGCTTTAATTAGTCTCATAAAAATTGGGCTGTGCATATATTCTTCCTTGTCACTTAGCTTTCATTTCGGTGTTGCTAAGCCACGTCTATCCACCATGTTTCCAATCAACCGACAGAAAGCTGGAGAAGATTCCACGTGTTTACTCTATTCACGTTTTTATGCAGGCTTCGTGGATAGCCTCATAACGTTCTGGTGCTAATTGCATTCCTACAGAGCATGAGACTAAAGTGTTTGCAAAAAAAGCAGACGTCGTTTTTAACTCTTCTATATAGTGGTCGTCACAGATTCTCCACCTGTGCCTATGCCCTTTCTCCAACGCGTTCAGAAATGGAGGTCGAGGTAATTGTTCAGTAGGAGTGAGTTCGCTGTCCGAGACCTCCCTATAGCAAGACATGCGATGTCGCCTTTAAGGAGGTTTGGAGGCTACTGACATCCCTTTTAGTCAATGTCGTGGGCAACTGGCCGGGCTTTTCATAACGCACTGAGTATTTTAACCCTTTGAGAACAGACCTGAATTTGATGGAAGCATCTATTCGTAGGTGAATGTATCATCATTGTACCTGACACAGATATAAAACTTTTAATGTATTGGCTTCTTGCTAAACAAAAAATTGCCTCTGGTGGTCAGAATCTCGCTTTCGATTTTAATCTCGAAAGGTCAAGCAAAACTTAATTAAGGAAAAATTTTTTAGTAACCCTGTTTTAAAATATGGCAATTATTATTAACCCTGAGCAGGAGCAGGGACCATATATTACTGGGTTGATGGATAACTTACATTCAATTCATCAATGGATTCGATGTGTGGATGCGAGTCCTTCTCAAGCTGCATCAACAAAGTGAAACTAAAGGTCTACTACAATGCAGCGTCTGTCGACTCCTTTGAAGTCAAAAGAAGGCACAATACATGGCTCAGAGGTCTGCTTGCCTGGCCATAGCATTATGAACACTCCGGTGACCGCAATCGGAAGGGGCAGTCAAAAAAAGAAAGTATTACAATCCATGTTGGCACTGTAATGTGGTATCTACATTGCATAGTGTGGCGAAGCGTACTTGGAGGAGTCAAACTTTCATTCGTTTTCTTCCTGCCCCAAGAAAACCCTCAGCACGTAATTTCTCTCCACCATCCTATCGATGTTCCCTCCATGGCAATCCACAAAACAAATCAAGTTTACTGCTTTAGTAATTTTAAGGCTCCAATAACTCTTTAATTAGATTAAATACCACCTTTTGTAGTTCTCACTAGCAAATCACACTGAAAATGTAACGCTTTGGCTTGGCTACATGTAAGGCACTCGGAGCTCCTCACTGTTACCTTCTCTCGTCCGAAGGAAGGACTTAGGACCCTGAACTGGTGGCTGGGGAAAGCAAACACGATTCCAAAAGACCCGTGATGTGAATGGGGCATCTGTGACAGCCACCAACAGTTCAGTCCCTTGCAATCAATGTCTGGAGCGTCGCCAGCCATGGCCGTGATCCATCCGGAAGAGTAGGTTATGGAAATGGGTACAAGTGGAGCGAACAAGTGATGCCACCTCTACCGAGCCTTGGGCAGCACTAAAGTGAGAGCAAAGTGGCAGGAAGGAACAGGCACCTAACATCATCTCCTGACCTTTTATAACACCGACTACATTGAGGTGGTCAACGAAGAAGATTGTCCAAGGAGAGGGATAAAACGACACGGGATGGGCCATGCAATACTAGTTCTTAGTTTCTAGCTCTTGCCCATCTTTTGGGCGACATGGCCCCTGAATTATGTCAGCAGCCTCGTAGCCCTGCTGTACGTTGGCAAAACCTTTTATTCTAGCATTTTAGAACTCTTTTATATTGGGGAAGGACTTGAAGAGCCAAACAAGTGTATAGACTCAAATCAAATACTCTTTGTCCACCATTAAGCATGACTAATGTTGGAGGCTACCTCTTCACTAACAACTGGTTCCAATGTCTTCCTCTCTAATACTAAAAAATCCTTACATGTGCTAAGTAATTGCCACCGTTCGCTTTGTTCACGCCTTAGAAAGCTTAAGTAGATTACATTTTAAAAGGAATTTTTCAAGTTTTCCTATTTGCGTGAATAAGTAAAGCAGTTGTATTGCACCAGGATAATGAAAGGGGATAGTGTCTTTGAAACCACAGTTGGCTAGAAAATTGAGGGTTAACTTGTAATTAACCTTTCAGGTGCATTGTGTGGGAATATGTCAGATTGTCCGACCTCTTGCCTGTTATTCTTATCCCAAATGGTTGGCAAATTGGTCTCATACTACTTAAAACAGAACGAAGTACTACTGATTACCTCCATTTCGAGGCGCTGATAGCCGCCCATGCTTTACAAACACATTGCCCTTGCAATCTGCTTGAGTTCTTAAATTGGATTCGCTCAGCAGTCCTTTTTATAATGGAGCTGACTGATGATCACTAAAAGATCGAGTAGTAGTATTAATCGCAATGATGGCTCGGTTTCTTTAGGCAATGTCTCCATGCTCTACAAGCCTTGAAATGTTGTGCTGCCATGCAATTGCTCAAGCCACTTTCCACCGTATTATCTCGACGGTAAATGGCAAATTCAGGGCTTCTTTACTCTCTGACCAGCCTCCATGAAGCAATTAGTTCCTGTCCTGATCCCTTGCTGGGGCCTCACAAAGACGTCAAGGCGGGCGAAAGCTTTGCACACAATAAGAATCCTGTTTTAAGTCTTCCGAAATCGCGTTTATTGTCGCAGTTTGCTTGAGAAATTCGATGACTATTATCCCTTTCCTAGTGCTACAAACAACGGGCAACTTCCACTCCAATGAACAGAATCCATTGCGCAAAAAGGGCATGGTGTTAATTTTCCTAATTAGCCTCAATTGCTTCCCACCCAATGATGGCTGTTCTCACCCATTCATTTCTATCCCATCAAACCTGTCCTCGGCCACCTCGTCTGCCCATTCCAGGAATACGCAGGACAAAGTGTGGGACAGGGGGGAGATCACTGAGTCTACTCCATCCTGTCATTTGGTCAGTTTCAAGTGCCGAAAATCGGAACAGTCATTTCACACCACGAATACGTTTTAAGGATAATAGCTTTTGAATTCTCAAAAGAACTTTTACACTCAGAGAAAGCCGAACCATGGAAAACCCCTACGCTTTAAGCTCCGTTGGCATGTCCACTGTGAAGGTGATTCATAACCCGAAGTAAAGACGTTCGCCACAAAGCGTTTTATGTCGAATGCACCAGTAATAGGTTGTTCTCGAGGGTAATTAGCTACTAAACAAATTTTTGACAGTAACAGCGCTCCTCCTGAGGTCACGCGGAATAACCAACGCCGTTCCAACTCGCGAAAGATGAACTCACCTCCACGACTCACTTTGAGGCTTCGTATGGCTAATTACATAATTAAAATAAAGTTATATTTTAACCTGGTGTTCCCCCTTAAAGTTAGTTGCATTTTCTTAATTATATTATAAAACGGTTGTTTTTTTATGGCAAGTCGAAATAACTCAATAACATCGGGCCATATTATGGACCAAGTTTGTATTTTAATACGAAAACCCACTTAATCAATAAAACAGTAATAAAAAACTGATCGTTTATTTTTCAGGGCTCACACCTCATATGAAACTGAGTTAAGATAGCAACTAATCCCAATTGCCATGACAATGCCTAGTTTGCTTTCATGACAAAATAGACCGCCAGGGTGCCAATATCAGCAAAATCAAAACAAAGTAGAGTTGACGTTTCAGGGAAACTAGAAATATGACTCTGCTAGACCCTGGAAAAACATTTCTTACGTAATCCACCAATCAGGGTGCCCAATTAACTATTGGCTGTCTGTCCAATTGAAGGCATTTTATACTGACTGGCACCGTGAATAGGTTCCACCCGAAGAGATTGGAAAACAAAAAACAAACTACACAAGGGCAGGAGAATGGTTAACGACACTGAGGCAAGTATGTTTGGAAATTGCAAAGTGGGTTCCCGCCGTAACGAGCAGCATCTGCATCATCAGCACGACCACAGGAAATGGAAGGGAAAGATGCTAAGTTTGACCTACTTCTTGCTCTTCTACATAGTGCTGGCAGCTTTCTTCTTCGGCTACATCAACGCTCTCATGTACTTCGACATCGATCGGGACAGACCTGCACTGACGGGACCAAGCAGTGCGCTCGGATTCAATCCCGGTCTGAGCATTGTCCCACGACCAGATTTGTACAGCAGTCTTATCCGCACCACCTCACGCAGCATTGAGGTGTACGAGGGCTTCACCTCGGAATTGATGGCCTTCCTCGATCCCTACCAACGCTTCGCCGATCGTGTGGAGATGATGCAGTGTGCAAAGGACGACGGTTCCTACAGGTTTGACAGAACGCGACCCTGTGCCTTCGACCTGAACTCTGCTTGGCCTTGCAATATGGACAGTGTCTTTGGCTACGACGGCGAGAGTCCGTGCATCCTGCTGAAGATGAACAAGGTGTACGGGTGGTTGCCAGACCCCGTGGAGGGGGCGACCGGCGTGGTTGTCAAGTGTGAGGGTGTAACGAAAGACGATCACTTCAATCTGGGCAAGATCAGGTACTACGACCTGGAGCATCACTATACTTCTAAGGGTTGGGAGGCCCTGATTGAGGGTAAAGCAGACAACGGGACGTTTCACGCCGACTTCTTCCCTTACGTCAATCAGAAGTGGTACCTGCAGCCAATTGTGTGGGTGGTGTTTCGAGAGATGCAGAGGGACAGCTACACACGAGTGCAGTGCTATCTCATTGCCAAGAACATACACGTCGATCTGAAGAGTGGTGAGGGCTCAATACGCTTTGAACTTCTGGTTGAGTGAGAAAAATGATGCCTCGTTGGTGCTTTGTGCACACTTTGGGGCACACAAAATTCTTTTGCATGTAAATTTGATCACAAAAAGTGAGTTTTGAGAAGCTATTCGCAAGAATGTCGAGACAATGATTAATGACAAATAAAACATTGTCCATCATGTCTGATTTAGATACCGCAAAATGTCATTTGAATAACATTTCCTGAGGCAATGCATTAGCTAAAGCTAGATTCATTTATGAGTGTTAGGAAAAGTTAATCCTCACAAGGACTGTGTTTTGTGTTATTATTGGGTACAAAATGGCAATTTAGGTGCAATTAGTGCTCGGCATGTTCGCCAGTAAATCTAAAATAGTGATTATGCTAAGTCGACAGCACTATACACAAAGTTCCCCAGTTGATTCATGCGCATAGTTAAGGTAGACAGAACCAAAATAAATTTTGGTTGAATGCCAATCAAGACAGATACGTTGAATGGATAAGAATACTATCCATAGGCACTGGTAAAGGAATAAGTGAATTTGGACAAAACTCAGTTTCATCTATCATCTTCAATATAACGTTTTGTGCTTATTTACATATTTGATCGCAATACTCTCAGCAAAATGCAGCCAATAAGGGAAAATGCGGGAGCACTCTGATGGCAGCGCTGTGGTTTTAATAATAATGATTTGCACACAGTAAAAAAATTGCTGATTTACAAGTCTGATTGAAATGCAGGAGCGGCGATTTCTGTGATCAATTAGGAAATTGCCAAACATATCCATTAACTTTTTTTACTTATGCCATTGCAAGTAAACTAAAAAGTCAACCGAATGCTAATTTAAGAAGTCCGTGTTAGTTCGCTCACTGTGCGAAAGTTGCAAAAAGTATATTTGGTCTATGGGTCGAACTTAGCAATATTTGTATTTTTGTTTATATGTGCATGGGGCGTAGTCTCCACTGAACACATATATAGTAGCATTATTTAAAAAAAGAAGAAATTTTATAGCGAAGAAACTTGACAGATGTTTTGAGGTATTCCAATGCAGTAGGCAACAATCACAAATTAATGAAGAGTGAATTTGTTATAATATTTTATCAGTTCGTGTGGGCTTTGCAAATGCTTGTTTTATAGCTGCCACTGGTGGTAGCGGCGCTTTAGATGGTCGCGGTGAGGTTTCTTTAGATGCTACGCTTGAGCGTGCTTACTTATCTTTATTTTGTCGCCACGTTTATTCCCCTTCTAGTGTGCGTAAAGCCTGGTGTTATTTATGGCACGTATTGTTGCGTGTTCTTTGTCATATTTTCTACTTGGGTGTATTTCCGATGGCATTTTAATTCTGGTATTTGTTCAGAGCCCCAAGATTAATTCGGAGCGTGACATACAGTGAAGGCCTTGCGAAGTTGTTCCGGTGAAAAATCTTGCATCGATTCGGCAAACCAGGATGTCAGTGACTTCTTTAAATTCAGGGGCATCTTCAGAGGCGAATGTTCAGTGGCCCGTTATTCGCACAGCCTATGAAATAATAAAATCTATCGGTTCGTATATGCATTTCCTTACACTCTTTAGGCCAGGGTGCTACTTCTGTTGTGCATGAGGCACTATGCAAACCACTTAATCGAAAATGTGCGATGAAGATTATCAATCTTGATAAATCCAGCACATCAGCCTCTCTCGAGGAAATAAATGTGAGCCGCTTGAATTATGCTGACGTTCTTTTAGCGCGAGATAAAGTCAATGAAGAACATGAAAAATGAAAATATCGTTGCTTATTACGCTTCGTTCGTGGACAAAACTGAGCTTTGCATTGTAATGGACCTTTGTCAACGAGGTAGTTGTGAATCTAGCAGGACTAATGACTTGTTACGAATAGCGTGTATAGGGCTAACCAACTACCTTCTGTTTGTTACAGGTTCGTTGCTTGATGTTATTAAGTTCATTCAAAGTAAAAGAGATATAACATATGGTGTCTTCGATGAATATACGATCGCCACGATCTTAAGGGACGTGCTGCGTGGTCTCGCATACATTCACGAGGGCGGTCTCGTTCATCGGTGAGTAAGGTCGTGTTTGGCACCTGAGCGTATTCCTTGCGGTAGCCGAAGGTCCTGCTGGAACAAACAAGTAAAATTTATGAGATTATGCGCCGATTTTCTTTCTACACATTGTGGCCATGTCATGGTTCATAACTAATTGCTAAACATGAATCAAAACAATTTAGGCAGAATCTTTTTCTTTTTGACCATGGACCTACATGGTTAAATAGATTTTCGGAGTAGAGACAAAGGCGTTTTATACAATGGAGAAATATTCATTAGCCAACTTGATTTGGATTTCCACAATGTTTTCTGCTTTTATTTGTGGATTTCAATCCCTTTATGCAACCTGTTTCACTTCCACCATTCAAAATTTTGACATGACGTTATGATTTGATTGTATAAACTTTGAGTGTAAGCCGCTAAACCAATTATGTAAATATGTTTAACTTCATCATTTCATTCTCCATTTCATTGATTCGACTTTTAATCTGCAGCTGCGTCTATGTGAACCAAACATCCCTATGTGTGTGCAATTGCACTTAAGGTACACGAGGTATTTTACAGACAACAGGTGCCACCTCCATTCAAGATGAATCGAATTTTTAGCACATTTGAATATTTACTTGCATGAACAATGCCATCAAGTTGGTATTCGTAAGCGCTAATGGTTCTTTTCCTGTGTAGCTGTCAATTAAAATAATAGATTTTCACGAATGTGATCACATAGATGATTTTTGCACTAAATTAAAGTAATAACTCATTTGTACTTCTTTTTGGTCTGTTGCCGGTTTCACGAGTCACAATGCACGGCCCTCTGAGTCGTGTGTTAAATCTTGTAAAATGCTGCCACAGTTCGACGTCTTAAGTGCATTGTCCATTAGTTGGGGTCAAACACCACTGCTCCTGGCACCTCTTTCTTCTACTGAGCATTTGCAGAGGCATAAAATAGTTATAATGCCCTTCAGAAAACAAGTGTATTTAGCTGGTAGCGCTCTTCAGCACTCCGGTTATTGTTTCGGGGCCTATATTGATGCACTTTTTTGATTTTGCTACGATGCTTTTGTTATTTACCTCTCTCAAGGGATCTAAAATGTGGAAATTTATTGGTGAAAGACGATGGCGTTATTCAGATCGCCGATTTCGGTGTCGCGGGCTTTCTGGCGAGTCAGCCGCTGTCAGAGACGGGCAGTATAGGACCTCGACGCTTCACATTTGTCGGTACACCCTGCTGGATGGCTCCTGAGGTCATGCAGCAGGTAGATCGCTCTGTTTTTGCTGGTCTCATAACTTGTGACATTTCGGGTGGTGGCAGTGGAGGGTTAATTTTTATTGATCATCCGAATTCGAGAAATGCGTGCCTGCTTTTTACTCTATACCCACGGGCTAATGTTGTTGGTGAGGTAGTCAACCGACTCATTCACTTTTGAAAACGCGTCTAAACACAAGCACAGGAAACGCACCTCACCTAGAATGGATTCCTTAAAAAGCCCATGCCATTCTTGTTTTTTAGGAGTTAAGACAGGCCGTAGTCTAGGTATTTCAGTCGATGGAATTAGTTCCTTTTTTAGACCGGTGGCTACAATCATAAGGCAGATATTTGGTCCATTGGAATCACGACCATCGAAATGGCAACCGGACAAGCTCCCTACGCCAAGTATGCACCCATGAAAGTACGTTTCCGCCCTTACCTGAAAAATGCTTGCAGAAATTGAACAGATTATTCGTGTACTCCGTCGTGCACGTTCCATTAATATCATATGAAGTTAATTGCCGACATTTGGCACTTGAAACGAGATACTGCCGGGCTAACTGTGGTTTGTCCTCTGTCTGACGCTCTATAGGCGACGTAAAACCAATTTTTCTGGCCATTGGACTTAAATTTCTGATTAACCGTTTTACGACTGTTGATGGGGTATCTCGAATCCTGGAAGCGTCATTTATGCTTTTGTTGTAGTGCCACGCAGGCTGCAATTGCATTAATTGTAAACCTGTTCCTCCACCGTGACATATTTTAACAATGCCGGGTTTAGCATCCATTTTTGCAGCTTAAACTTCTGTTCTATTCTAAACCGGGTGTGCTGGACTGGTTGTGTAGGTGCTGATGCTGTTGTCATTTGCGTTTTTAACTTATCATTGCACAGTTTGTCACTTGTGCGCGTGCCCCGCACGCATGCATATTTACTGTTTTTCGTCTATCGACAGGGGACAGGTTAGGTGCAATGCATCGCCTCCTTAAAATCTCGTATGTATTTTCATTGATGATTGAAGGCCTACTTTCTTGGGGTGAAGTGGATCTCCATGTCTGTACAACTGCGTATTGGCGCTACTGTTCCAATCGTACGCCTGCTGCGTCATGCGTGACTTGTGCCCACTTGCACCCTCGCAGACAACGAATGGAGTTATTTAATCTACGGCTGTGCGTGACGTTTGACTTTCCTTTTTTATGTTTTGCACGAAAGGTGTTAATGCTAACGCTAAAAAACGATCCACCGGATATCGACACAGTGGCCACGGTGTCGAACCAGTATGTGGAATACGGTCACAAGTTCCGGAAATTTACTCGATCTTGTCTCACAAAGGATCCCAATCAGCGTCCCACTGCTAGAGAGCTTCTCAGCCACTCCTACATTAAATCCAAGGCTAAGGTTGGTTGTCGTTTTGCTTCTCTATTGTCACCTTATTCAAACAGGATGCATTTAAAGTATCATTTACTCTAATTCCCTGCTTGATTTTATCCGGACTTACGAATCAGTATCTACCATTCATGGCATTCCGCGCGGTTTGGTCATTTAGACAAAACTTGTTATGCTTTGCTCTCCGGTACCTGCTATGTTAGGATTTCCACAAATTATGTGTCTCTTCCCTTCAAAGGCACGGGAATGCACCAACTGTGTTATTAATGCATTAACCATCAAGCAGCTAGGTCAAGGCAGTGTTGATTTGCATTTTATTTTGTCTCCCCTTAGGATCGCGAGTTGCTGTGCCGCGTGTTGCTGAGCGGCGAGGTTCCAACTCCCCCACTGAAACAGAATCGGCATCACGAGGATCGGGGGGCCGAGAAGCGTGACAAGGTGACCTCTGCCTAAGAGGCTCTTATCTCTTTGCTTCGCCTTTCTCTCCTTCCCCCCTAATCCATAGGCAATGACACCGACTAATTAGGATGCATGTATGTCGACTCCAGGAGCTAAGTGGATAAGTACTTAGCCTGCAAGCAGAAACAGCATTCTGCTGCCTTCACAAGTTTATGGGTAGTTAATTACTGTGCAGTGTGCGAGGAGGAAGAGGGTAATTCTTTGTGCAGTTGTTTCTGATGGCACGAGGCAGCGAGTGGGAATGTCAAGGAGGGCTGTTTCTTCATGCTACTCCTCTAAAGCCGTCATGCTTGTTGTCCAAGTAAGACGTGAGCCATGGTGGAAAATCACTTGTTTAAACCTTTTATGCGTATCATATCGATACTTTTATGACTATTGTGTTGTAACCCTGTTTGGCACGAATTAGCTTGCAGTGTGCTTACTGACGAAACCATACAAAGATTCAACAGCATGCGTGACGGGTGTAGACATTAAATTCCGACAAAATGTGAACTTACTGTTGGCATAGGCAACAAGTTTTGTTTATTAAATGCAATTACAGTTACCAAGTCACTTTTGTAATGGCGTTAGTCACTATTGCGGCTTAGCACGGGCCATGCGGTTAGCCAGTGTCTGTGCAACGATATACTTCCATATTCGGAGGTATTTATCTTGAACCTCTGCATGCATGTTGCTCCCTTGGATTTTATCCAAGTCTGAAACTATTTAACCACCGAAATTTACCATAGAGAAGGTGTTATTCGTGTAGAAACGCTGGTACAAAGTAGGTTAAAAGGTCACCTTGTCCTCTCGCAATTTATTCGACAACGCTCATTGTCCAACTGTTGGTGTATTTTAATGTTGCGGCTTGTGCTTTGTGTAGTTGTGTGCACTATCTCTGCTCACGTGGGTGCAACTTTTCGCGTCTCAGGGCCCCCTATATCCACTCCGTTTCTGCTTCACTACTTTTTTTATCTGCTCAGTTTTTAGAGCTCAATGTTAATGCATCGTGAAGTTTTGAAAGCAGCGTTCTCCCTCTTTGTACACTTTGCATATCATTAGGGTCACCGTTTCCCCTTTTCCTTACTCAATTTTGACATTGGTTATAACGTTTGTGACGGAACGCTAATATGGAGAGGAACTTTTATAGGTCTCCAACCACATTTCTATCTCTCTACGGATAGCTCTGATCTGATAGCAAGAGTTTGTGTTTAGCTTGTACTAGGGGACTCCAGAACTACTCCGCTCCCTTTCCATAAGGTGGCAAGGCTTAGGATTACCTCGACTGCTACAAATGGTGTTCTTGTTCAACCTCAATTCATTTACAACTTCCCTTCATTGTCACCTATCCAGCAAAACGTCAGCACAGAATGGAATTTTGACACATTGGGTCGGCAGGCGTCCTCTGGTCACTACTATACGAGCGACGACGACAGTGATGAAGGTGGTCAAGGCGGCTACAACAACGAGAATACCACCATCCCCTCTGGCTCTGCTGCTGCTGCTCCACCACCACCACCGCCTCGCTCGAGTTCGTCAACTTCGGGGACCTCGCCCACACATCCTCCTCCTGTGCCTGCCGGTACTCCTGCTTCTCCTCAAACAAACCAACCCAGCTTTGGCCACATTACCAACTTTTCCCATCAGAGCGGGAGTGAACAGGGTGGATCTTCTGAGGTCTCTTTCCCTTCATTATTTCCCCCATTGGCTCTATTGAAATCTGTATTATGTGACGGCCACCGATTTTGACTATGCTTATGTTTGGGTTGGTTAAAGTTCATTGCTTTGAGGCTAGAGGCTTCTGCCCATACCTGTGAAAAGAATTAAGTCTAGGACCTCCTTGAATTACTTTTTTATACCTTGTTCTCGTCGTTGATTGTAGCCAACTGGCCCCTACTACCGTCTTACTCTGCGCAAGCGGAATCCTCGTCAACGAAACGAACTTCAGGATATCAGCTTCAATTATGTGATTGGAAAAGGTTAGCTTAAAAATGGTTAGCCTATAGTGCCATGTATATCAGAGCCCCTACAATGTTGATGGATACCAGAAGACTTCATAGTCTGCTGTTTTACCCAGAGCTGATCCTCAACTCAAAGCCCATTTTGATTTACGAACGTTCAATAACTAGTCTGCCTCTTGTCCAATGAGGAAATTGGCGTCGTATACGTTTTCTAATCCATCCCATTTGCGATTGCAGATTCGGCCGATGTTCTGGCCAGAGAGTTGGTTGAAGCTGATCTTCTGGATGGCTGTGATCTTCTCCTTGGTAATTTTTCTGTCTATTTTATTGCCCTAGATAGGCTCTTAGCGAGCTGCCTTACCTCCCGTTGCCGCTTTTTTAGTTGCGCACCACATGAGCGAACTTGTTGCGCATCCGAACGAGCGAGAGCATTGCTTCCCTTTAGTAAGTTCTTTTCAACTTAGGAATTTAACGAAGATTCATAAAAAGCCACTATTCTACATAGTTAATAGGAATGGGCATATCACCAACGGTCCAACACAAGCATTTTAATATTAAAAATATGGGTTTCCGGTGTCACACTCCTCAGAAACTTACATTACTGGTATGAAATAAGTACACACATTCAACTCGACGTAAATAGACAGTAATCGAGCTAGAACGCCCTCCCACAGGATGAATTGGTGGCCTTACGGACCATTTTTTGCGTAGAATTCACCCCCGGCTCCAGGCCAGGTTCCTGTGGAATCGGAGTTACATGGCTACGCGAAGATCCTCATTCGTCTTGTTGATGGATCAGCGCAGTAGAGTACCAAAGTTCCATACCTTCTCCATTGTTTCAGTGCTTTCAGATTTAAGTTTGCCGTACCCCCGCCACTCCCCATTCTTCCTCGCTCCCTCTTTTCCTTCCTATCTCCCTATCACGAAACACGTGTGCCTTTCGCCACTCTTTTGTCCATGCACTCCACCTCTACTCTGCTCCATTCCCTCGTGCTCTTCTCGCCCACTTTTCGCAGGTTGCTTAAGTGTACTGTTCGCCGGAAAATTGTTTCTCAATTCCAATTTGCCTTTGTCTGTGTGGATGTCTGTGTGCGTGGGCGGTTGCGTCTCTTCCTCAGCCTCGGGATTGTGCATTCGTTTACTATCCTATACATTTAATAGACTTATTGCTTCAGTTAATTTTTTCCGTTATAATTGTTAGTGTGTTGATGGCCAACCAGTTTACTGAGGCGTGAATGTGATTTTTACTGCAATAAAATTGCAACATTTGGGAAAGCCGCTTTCCTGGGGGTAGGCTCATTGCCTCATCTAATTGCATTGCTTTTTCGATCGGTCTATTTCTTGTAAACGTAGATGTCGAGGTTTTAGAGGGCATTTGGATTATATTTCCTGTTTGAACGCTAGTGTAACGATTACCAAACAGGTATGACCGCAAATGGTTCCCTTTGTGCGCCTTCTAGTCTATATTGCTTTATTAGTCGTCATTTGGTTGACCTCGAGTTCAGCGGTTTCCGCTGTCACGACCTCGCTGAGCCTCTATGCGCCATAGACTTGCATCACAGACTATCATGAGAGATTGTGTAACTAAGCCGTAGGGCCTATACACGATTTACGTAGATGTAACCATAGATTAACGTTGTCAAAATGGAATGGCGTGGCAAACAATCTTGGAGTTGAACTATTTACCATTCTGTCAAGGTGCAATTAGCTGGTGCAGGTCAGTTCTGGATGTGCGATCATTAATTTGCTGCATAGTAGGGCGGTGATCATGCCATATAAGTCTCATGCACCGACAAGAAGTTGTTGAGCCGTCCACCCTACAAAATGCATTGAGTGAGGCAGGCAGGCCTTTCTCAGACCTCGACAATACATTGGTTTGATTAGCTACATTCCAATCTGAATTGAATGTCTGCTCTTCTGAAACAGTCTTCGGTAATTTGGTTCGCTGTTTTAGGCTCGTCAAATCAAAACGGTTCAAGATTTATGTCACTTTAAACTAAGTCCCTAGTGTAAGGAAACTCCATGACAATATGCGGTGCTTTTTCCCTCAAGAAGACCTACATCCCTCAGATTTGCACGCAGGATCACGGAGGGTAATGCCTTTCGTTCGGTGTGAAACCCGAGGATGGTGCTTGCCTGGGTCGAACTGACGGTAATTCAGTCAGGCTATATCGTTTTATTAATACCTGCTTTATTGTCTTTGGTGTTGAAATTTTCCTCGACTGGGACTTACAAATCTATATTTTGGAATCAGTAAATGGGAATGCCGTCAGGTAGACCCTGTTTTTGCGACCTCAATAAAATCTAAGTAGTGTAATTTCAAATTTCTCGACTAGTCTCCGATGTAACAAAAAAAAGAATACAACCTTTTGTGTGCATACACTAACCTCTGATGCCGCACAAAGTGATTCGCTGCTCTTGAAGCGATTCATGTGCGTGGATTTGATTGTGACAGAAAAGAAACACCGAATGTGTGTATGCCAACGTCATTCGACTTCCATGTGTCTCACTCTAAAATGGCCCATTGTTCCCTGCTCATTGCGTGTGTGATTTCGGTCAGCGAGGATGAATAGGCTGTACTGCATGGAAGACTTTTCGCGTCATACGAGGGGGTAGAGGGAAGAGGGCGCTTTGCGACAACTAAGGCTTGGACCGTTCCGCAACTGGCCACGTCTTGAATGATGGCCTTGGAACGAGTGTTTCGCTTTCTAAGTAAAAGGCAAATACCTCGTGTCGGCTAGAAGTTGGTGGGTTCACATACTTACCGATTCGTTTTCAAACATTACTAGAAGTAATTAGACCTCCTATATCTCTCGCCTTCTTTTTGTTTACATCCTATGAATTGGCATTGTCCTTTTTGGATGTAAAAAGCCCGAAGTCCTCTCTCCCCCACTTCCTGCTCGTCCAAAATAGAATTGCAGGTGATTATTTTTGGTCGACCGACATGTAAATAGGATGTTGGGGTTTTATAAAGTAAGGGAATTTTGATAAATATTTCTTAGCTAGATTTTTAATCCTAAGAGGTTCAAATGTGGACACGTAGGGATCAACCAAACACTTCAAGCAAGTCTTCAAATCCCAACGCAGATAAAGCACGTCTTTGGAACTGGGATAATGCGTAGCGCTAATGCATGATGGACACTTTGAAAAGCCTTTTTTGAACCACTGACGCTCACGAAAATAAAAGGAAGGGTTGAACAAGCAGAGTCTCCCTTGGTCAACCTCACAACATAACCGGCACTGGGAGAAAACATCCACTAATCGGGAGTATCAGCCATCCAATTTCTCGTGCACCTGGGAGGACCTTTGACCAGAACGTCACATTTTGGCTGTTTCATTGGACCTGGAGTTCCGTTCTGTATGGCAGTTGTGTTGCGGAAGTCGCAAATCATCGGACATGTGACCTAAAAATAGTCATTTGATAGGAAAGGGAGAACACCACAGGTTTTTTTTCACTCGCAGCATCTGTCACTCCATCACTTTCAGGTCTACCCTCCAGCAATGGAATTCAAATTCGCTTTCTGCTGCGATTAATGTGGCATCCCACGTCCTTTCTAAATACAAAAGAAATCATAATCCGAGGCACTGGAGGGCCATTATACCCAGGGGTTCCTACCAATTCAAAACGAAATAGTAAATGAGTAACAAAAGCATGTTAGACGAATGGCACTATCTAGTTTGCTAGCTTCTAGGGCTCTTATCTGATAGTATAGACATGTATTGTTGAGTTAGTATCATCGTAACTCAGGATTGACGGATATTGACAGGTGAGTCTGAGCGACACACTAAGATGCTTCATTGCTGGAATGATAGACAGAGTTTCGCTCTGTATCAAACGCCAAACGCGGGGGGGACCAAACAGAAGTTGGCAATTTTTTTATCAAGGGTAGCATGGTCTCGTTTGGGCAGTATTAGGAGAACTGAGGACGCATTTTTGATACTATCTGATGAATATGGAGGTTAGTGCAGTCTAGCCCGATCCAATGACGCACTGGAAACTGGAAAAAAACTTGCACCATGACGCATGGACATTGATATTCACTATTATGTCAAGTATCGGTTGAACCTACCTTATGAACCTAGGTTAAAGCGATTCCAGACTCGCTAAAACTTTTCGTAACGTTTATTGTGTATCATTCGGAGGCGGTGCGGTGGCGAAATACACTCCCCAAAAAGGGATCAAAGGAGTTTAAATCTTGTCAGAAGGTGGGCATCCAAGAGGCCTTCATGTACTTGATCACCATTTGTGGAAAAGAAATGGGAGTTGAGGAAATGAGTCGTGTATGGTTTGCTGGCTGATGTTAAAATTTTAACATCACCAAGCTGTCCTTAAATTCTTTTCAGGTACATTATGAAAAGGGATCTATCCTAGGAATAGAATTGCTTTCGTGCTGTAAAGTTCGGAAAGAAGACATTGTTTGTGCGGTCGAATGAAAACGCAATAGTTCTCTGGGTTTTTGCTTTGAGGGTCAGAAATTAGTGACTCGCGTCTGCTGATTAAAGCTTGCAAGCGCCCAAGAAAAGGAATGATATCACGAAGGATTCTGAATACACCACTAAGCAGTCAACATTCCTTATTTTATAATAGTGGACTAGTGTTGTGGCGAAAAATCCTCCACCACTGAGGAGAGACTTCCGAACCACAAACCATATGCTAAGCATAAAATAGTGAGTCGATGAAAATCGCTTCCGATGGTTATTGATAGCCTTGAAAGTAGTGAATTATAGATGCCTCTAAAACTGAGCAATAAAAGAAATCAACCCATTTTGAGCTGATGTGTGTGCATTACAACAATTCGCGAGGAGAGCTTATCCCCAATTTAGATCAAGGTAGGAGCAAAATGGTAGAGAGAGACGGGGCAGATAGAAATGGCCATTTAAGTCAGCGGTGTGAAGGCATACTAGGGGACGTGGCGGGTAAGGAGCCACATAATGGAGGCAGAGATACTGCCTGTGATGGAAAGGGCGATCAGCCAGATGAGGATGATGCTAACGAAGTGGCGCCAGTTGACGCTCTCTTGCTAGCGAAAACAACCCACACAGACCGACGAGTCCACCTTGCAGTGTATAGTGGAGATGGGCAGACACAGGCTGCTTGCCACCAAGATGGCGAGAACGGAGTTTACTTCTTTGCAAGGCCACTAAAGGCACAAAAATCTCTTTTTAAATCTCTGCAAATCCTCAAAAGAAATGGTAAAAGTATATTGCACGAACAGAAGAAAATGCGAGGTGGGTACTTGTTTTTGTGATAAACAAAAGTTGAGAAGGTGCGCATTAATGTCACGCAAAGTCGGAAAAGTTGATGTAAGATCAAAAGTTATTTCAGCAATCAATAATTTTATTTTGAGAATTGGCGACGAAGGAGTGATAGCAAGGTGAGCTGAAGCACATCGCAGCCCATGATGGAGCTAAAAATAAGTTCGTGTTGTAGGTCCATATTTAGTAAATACTAATGAGCAAAAAAGCAAAATGCAAATAAACGGCGTTTAGCACAAAGTAAAATAATGATACGTTTCGGGGCGTCAGCAAGACATTTTGGTAAAAAAGTGCCATCAAAACTCCAAGAAAAACAAATTTGGACATATAGTAGTCAAAACACTAAACTAGTACATTTTAAAAACAACTAGTAGTCGCAGAAAGTGAAATTCACAAATATTCTGAGATAGAATAATCATCGTTCAGATTATATAATATTGGTTTCTAAGGCACATGGTAAGCGCCAAAAAATGATTTGTTTAAGCATAAGATGACTTAATTTTAAAGTCATTCAAAGCCTTCAAGCACCGAGAATTCTAATTGGGTCAAATTATATTGTTACTAGAAGAAATTGATGATAAGCTAAGTGGGTACGAAATTAGACCAATAGTTTGAGAGAGGTACTGACTTGTTATAAAACACTGCTCGGGGAGTAATTCTACACAGAAGTTTAAAGCATATTACCATAAAATTTTTTATTTTTACGGCACAAAAACAAGTTTTACACTGCAAATTCTATACCCTTTTCCCACTGTGAAATGTGCGTTCAGATGGTGGCACTTCGTTGAAGGTCAGCGGGGATAGCATGAACATACCATTTAAAGAACCAAATGTCTCATTTTTTGAAGATACACACCACATTTATGATTAAACAATGCAGCAAGCAAGTCAAATCTTTTAGTAAATTTTTAATCGCATGGGAAAATTAAAAATTGCATCAGTTGGCCCGAAATCTAGAACTCGGCCTCAGTACAGTTTGCCAAGCACCTATCCCCGAGCGCTTTAATTGACGCCTAATTTACCTCACGTCACAGCAAATAAACTAAACATCGCTGTCAAAATTTCAGTGAATAAAATAATCTTCTTCTTTGCTGGCCCGTCCATGAGCTTAGGATCACCCGTCTGGGGCGTCAAATGAAGACCAGAATTAAATCATCGACTAGCTGGCCGCACGTGAGCAACAACGTTCCGAAGTACCGCAGCATCTAATGCCCTACATTTCGCTTACTTTAGATTGAGCCTGTAGGAAAGACTGTTCACATACTTAGCATATCAGTTCAATTCCAGGCACCTTGAAGCGAACAGTTAGTAAAATATTCAAAGGAGGTACCGTGCAAGATTACGTCTTCCATAAGTTATTTTGTACAAATATGTGTTCTAATGAATCAAAGTGGGTGTTTTGAAACTCACCACTACGGGATTCTCGATCTCCAACACATTTGACACAGTGTCATCTGAAACGTGGAAGTAGTTTAGCCGTAACGTACTAAGCACGACTGTCAGGTGTCTACTCATGTTGTCATTACACACACAAGAATGAGCTTTGTCAGACAAGTGCCTCGTATAAGAGCGTTTAAAGAGAATAACCAGTTTAGTTGAAGATAGCTGGTTATCGCGAAATGTGTTTGTTTGAATAAACTCCTCGGAAAGAGACAGCTAATCGAAAAGAACTCGACTGCCGTCGGACTCAATGGAGAGAGCAGAGCTTGGCCACGTCTAAACCGTTATACTGTACTCTCTCCCTTATTTTTTTCTTCCACATAGAAGCTCTTCTCATCCAACCTGTTTGTTAGTTCCAAGATCATGAAGACTTGCGGTAGCCCAATTTTAAATAACAATCACCCCGACTCGATATTACTGAATATTAACCTATAATAATGTGCGAAAAAGGGTATGCGTTGAAGATGGAAGAGTCTGCGGTGGCTCCTAACGGGTGAGATAAGAATGAAATCAACCGCCAATTTCGTATTCTGATACTAGACTCTGCTGTAATATATCAAAAGAGTTCGTTACGCAACCTCTAAGAAGATGTCAATGAAGTGAAATTGTGATGTCTCCTTCACCTCCCTAAGATCCAGACGAATGCCAAATAGGTATGGCTGGGCAGCACGAAAGTGGGAAAACGGGCACGAAACCCTATTCCAGTGGGACCACTTTAAGCTCCATCCTCTGATGAAAATCTCTACTTTTAGGCCAGCGTTATTACGATAGTGATGGTACTGCGAAAATGTCGGCACCTTTTTGCTTTCTTCAAAACAGCTTTTCCACAGCAGTAAACTCCAAAGACGACTTTTTCATGGACGTTTTTCTTGCAGCACCAATAACAATATGATAAGAGGCGTAGGATTTCAATCAAAAGAAGCGTCAAGGTTGTGGCTTAATGGAGTGAGGAGAGGCGAAGTGACGCTTTATTAATTTATTTAACCCTTAGTTTTGGTTGCATGGACACTCGAGGCTCCACTTTTGCACTGTCGCTGTATGGTATGACACCCGGTCTATGTAAGTAGCCTCAAATTCTTCTATACGCCCCAGCACATAGTCTTTCTTTTATCTTCAGAGAAGTTCCAAGGCATTACAATTGTATTATAAGCAGTATTGCTCCATTATTGTGCTGTCTTCATAATAAATTGAATGACATTCAAATGTGAGCTCTCGATCATGTTAGAATACACTCTTGCGAATAGCTAAAATCAGACCTTAGATTTAGGCCGCATTCACTTAGACTTGAGTGGCAATTTTTTCATACACTGTTTTACGGTTATGAACAAAGAGAATTAAAGAAGGTATAAAGCGCACAACTCACTCGTTACCTGCCTCTCCGGTAAAATACTGGCGCTTATGTTGACAGGATCGTGAGTTCTCAGGAAATCTACCTCACAGTCCACAAGATTCCCGGTCACTTCCGCCATCCAGTGACAATATTTAACCACAGCAACAAAGATGCTGTGAGACCCCGAGAATGGCAGCTTTAATAGTGTTGCAAGCAGAAGTTAAACGCAAGCACCTATAGGGATCCAATGTAGGGTCATTAAGCAAGGCATTCTACTTATAGATAATGCCAGGAATATGTACTTACAAATACAAATAAGCAGAACTTAAAATTTTTTCTACCGTTTTTTGTTTACTTTTACACTATCAAACTCCAGATAATGTCCCTTGCAAAAAATTAACCACTTTTCAGCATTTAAAACCATAAGCCAACAAAGCACTGATACGTGTACTGATGCTACACTGCAAGCTTCCAGCGTATTTTAAAAATAATTATCAGTAAAATATACTTGAGATAATACTACTTGACACCGAGTGCTGAAATGTGTTTACTGAACAAGATGTCAGCGCCTATAGTGGAGGTGTTTAATTGAATTAGGTCAACGATATCTTTCTGACAGTGTTAGTTACAGGTGCACCAGGAAGAATGAATCCAGCAAGCTTACAAGCGGTGGCCAAAATGCAAGCGTTGTGGAGGGAGATGGCCCTGGGACTGGCACTGGTTCCAAGGGAATCCGCAACGTGATTGGTGCCTATCCCAAAGGCCATTGCGAGGACTAGCACAAGGCTTCCAACTACGAGCAGAAGCTCTGAGGTGGACAGCAATATCATTAGCTGCTAGGAAAAAAGAGCCGGTTTTGGTAAGGTGGAGGTTTAATAAAAGGTCAGGATCATAGGCTAATAAACTTCTAAGCAGTTAGTGCATGTTAATTCTTGGAAACCAAAGTTGGGTATAAATATTCATGTGCTTAAAATCGATGTAATTTTATAAGTCTAAAGGCGGATATATTGAATGGAATATGGCAACCATGGTGATGGTACCTTAAAGACAAGATCTTTCACAAACTACAAGTAAACATCAAATAAACCTACAACTTTAGTTACAAATTACAGCGCCTATAAGACGTTTGGCTAAAAACTAAAGAATTGTTCAAGAAATGTAAACGAAAGCATAGAGCAGGAAAAATAGTGGAAAAGCAGGTTAAAGTGAAAACCTTTTGCCGCTCACCAACTGTATTTCAAAAGAGTGTGCAGCGTGCTTTTTTCTCTAAAGGTAAACATGTCTGATACTATATGTGAAACCATATTGATGACAGAATTGGCTTTGCGAAACCCGATTTCGCTAATCTTTGACGGAAAGTTTTGAGATATTGTCGCTGCAGCAAATTTGCCATAAAACCTTGTTCATAAAGCAGTGTATTGACGGAAACTAAAAAAATTATTATTTACTAACACATTTCTGAACCTTGTGCCTTGCAAATGGAGAAGTTGCTGGTGATTTGTTACCATACGTAACTCACTGATCACCACTGCCTCAGTCCCAGGTGTGGCTTTGTGCCATTTTTGACTAATATATATATTGCCATCGATTGTCTACTGGTTGGTCGTTTTGCCCACTGATAGCCTACTAATAAATTATTCGATGCATACACCCACTTCAAACAACGCGCCTTATTGGATTTCACAATAGTTAATTTAAAGTAATTCTGGCATTAAAATTACTTAAGTTCCAAAATTTATAACATAAATCCTACTATTTTGTATTTTTAACGACCAAATTTAGTTTTAGCATTATTTTGAATTTGTTTAAACATTTGTTTAGTAGGACTGTCAAACTTTTCAGATAGTTTAGCACTGCCAACACTACTTATCCGTTTCGCTCAAAGTGTTTTGCTGAGTTGGTTTGGACCCTGCTTTCATTGACAGTTATAACCTTATCACCTATCAGGCAAACTGGCATTTGCATATTAGTTCTGTCGTAACACTAAATACTTGTTTCCTCATTACCCCAAACCGGCTGAAAAACCGTTAGAGTTACGCTTGGTAAGGGTAAGAAACACATAGCTTTAACTTGATACAACGCTGCCGGCCTTAATAATTTCTGTTCTCCGAAGGCGAATATTATCTCCCAGTTCTCTGTGTATTTTTATTTTAGAAAACCTGTCCTACAATGGTCTCTCCTCCGCAAGGTGAGATCCGATCGAAGTCGGTACTACATTAATTTGTGTTATAGTAGATACATACGGACCTTGTATGAATGCTTTATAAAGTTCCTTACTTGACATCGGATTAATATCATGAACAACGAGGCCCACCCTCTTTTGGTAGACTAAAAAACTGATCATTTGTGCAAGTCCTCTGTCCATCACTACATGATACCCAATCCAATTTAAGAACAACTCAAATGCCGACGTCCTCACTCAAAGTATTACCCCCAAATTATCTTTTTTTCAATTAAAGCAGAGAAATTCAATGCTGAAATCAGAAATGACATTATGGAATAATGCCATACTTTTATCGATGCTAATTGCTATACAGAATATAGGTAATGGAGTCTTCTAATTTAATATGCAAGAGGGAGGCATAAAAATTGCCTTCAAAACAGGGTAAATCTGAAAAAGTCATATTACTGTGACTATTTTTGCTCCGCAGCATATATTATCGGGATCTTTAGGTATAATAAATAGCATTCTAGCCGGTGGTAGTCGCCGTTAATGGCTTTTCTTTACGCCTCTACTGCCCTTAATTTATTTACTTATATTGACTTTTTATATGCATTGAAACGATGATAGTAAATGATGTAAAATGTTTAGAACGAAGATTGGAGGGTTAATTCGCGCAAGGTGAACCAGTGATACTTGTAGTGCTCTGAGGCCCTCCTGGCGAGGAAAGCTAGGTGTTGAACAATCAACATGCAACAGTAGTCCCCAGAGTTCATCCAAACTTCTCAAAGTAGGTACAGATTGCAAGCATTTAGCTAGACATGCGACATTCACGTCTGTCAAGGCGTATCGAAGAGCAGAGCTGCATGATGCATCCCCACCATCATTTCCAACTGATTTCATTGTGAGTCTTCCGAAGAGTGCTTTGGACGGCTTCCTACCCAAATGACAGTTCTACAGCAGACGGAAGAACTCATCATTTTTTGATCACTACTGGATTGGCATTTCAAGAGCAGCTGACAGTCAAGTACGTCCCTGTTTTCGATGACTCTCAGATACAGAGCTTCAAGAAGGAATGGAATTTCCACCAATTCGTAAAGTTGAAATCTCACAAACCCCTTTTTTTAACAGGTTGTTCTTACTAGTTTTGTTTGGATTGGAAGGGACCAAACACGAGGCGTCAGACTAATGTCATGACAACTCTATTGATGGCAACATCTAGGGCTGGTGGGAATCAAAACGCCCAAATTAGTGCGTAATCACAACACAGTCAGAATGATTGATGACATTTTAATCCCGATTATCATCTCTAGGCTGCGTATACCTGATGTGGTAGTCAATCACGTGGAAGTAGTTGGCCCTTGTTTACATGCCATTAGTCGGTAAATAGCATAGTTCATTTAGACCCCTGCTTCACGCCCACCTCCAGCATCACGTGGGTAAAGACCAAACTCTTAACTTAAGATCGTACGGGTCAAGACTGAGGACAGAGGTAGAATACGAGGTTGGGAAGCTGAATAATAACCCCATGCAGGAAACCGCATCTCTTTGAATTGCCTTGAAAGCCTGGGCGTGCAGAACATCCAGTTGTACCAATGTTAGTTTAAATAGAAGTCTCAAAAGGCGAAAAAGCACGAAATTCTACAAGAAAATTGTCGTCAATTGTCGTTTGTTATATTACCCCCAGTGTCAAAAATAAAGGACAAAAAAGAGCCGCGCTGAGCTGCAGTTTGATTGGTGGAAATTTTCAGGGCGCGTCTTATGGATGCGGAGAAGGCTTGAAGGGGGCTACTAGCATGACCCGAACGTAGGTGCAATGGCAGCGCTATCTTGTACTGCGGTGACCCAAACAAGAAATTAAACAAACAAAGTGTCACAGTGTCGTAGCACTTCTTCCACTTCCTTTGAATAGGCACACTTTTAAGTTAGCGCCAAGTTATTTTACTAACCAACCAAATGGTGCATCCATTTGGTAATGAGCGTCATGTTTAGTTAAAAAAGGCCCTGTTATTAACTTGTACAAAAGGTGTGGGACGATACACCCCCATGCGACAAAGGCGGATCGTCACACGACACCGTGACGCATGATATGTGACGTAAGCATTAACAACCTGACACCTTAAAAGTGACCCGAAAATCGCCTTTTAGGTGGCTACTTTAAAAACCTGTGTCAGAATGACTTGTGTTTGGATGAGATAGTTTACTACATACAGATTGTGTTAGGCCTCCGCTGTTCACTCTTCCGCCTCCGCGGTGTAGCCTTTCGGTCGTCACGCCCACATGAAAGCTAAGCCCTTCCGTGTGACAAGGCGTTTGAGGCGCCGCAAAATCGCGAGAAAATTAGTATTTGGCAAGATATATCTTTCGTTCGTATATATGACTATGGTGCTGTTTTTTTTCGCATGCAGTTACAGACGCTTTGAACCCATTGAGGTCAGCGTCCCGTGACACCGTCTTAGGGAAATGGGCGACGCACCTGAGGGGTGGAGAATTGTAAGCAGGAAGAGGATCATAAACGAAGACAGTGAATCATAGTAGTGCGATTGGCCAGGCAAAACTTTAATGAGTGTTAAAGCTATAACGGCCCTGCTGCTAGGTTCCAACTGCCCCTTCAGCCTCTGGGTTCCATAGTAGCCTTGAGATGACCATCCCACTAAGTAACCGTTCCAAAGTGTCGTTTATCAAGGCGATGGAAGCAAAATCTTTGATCAGCTCGTACAGGGAGTAAGACCCCACCCGTAGAAATGCACAAACACAGTCTTAAAATCCCTCCACCCCTCACCTATCTTTACGCCTGGAGTACCCTCAAAAGAGCAAAATGTCAGCGTTACACATTGTACACGGATATTCAAACAATTGCCGGTGTATCTTGGTCCAAGTCGTGTGCCGCCCAATCCGAGGGGGCACCAACCCTCATCCCCTTCTCCAATGCAACCTCGTTGTTCAAAGGTCAATAAGGTGCAATGCCAGTGTCATTTGTTAATCAAGAAATTTTTGATCACCTTTTTACTCCATTATATGGAAGTGGTAAAACCTGAGCTATTCACAGCCAAGTAGCGGGTGTGAAGTTTCTAACACTGCCAAAAGTAAAAGGCTTCCAACAATGGATAGGATGATTGTGTCATGATGTAGGCTTGTGCACTTTCCGCTGGCAGCAACCTATGAGCTCAATGTGACGCCTGTTGGAACATCGCAAAAAAAAAACAACCTCACACGTGGAGACTCAAGCACCTCTTCGCTAGCCTCTCCTGATTTGTTTAAATGAGACAAAAAAAGTTGAAATGTCATCCACCCCAGTGGTGTCAAAGGCCTAGATTGCTTTTTGTACACCAAAATTTATGCACACAGGATCAAAAATTTGACCTGATATGTATCCAGTTTGTGAAGTAAATAAATGATACCCATTCATAATTGTAACAACAGGCACTACACACACACACACACACACACAGACAGACAGACAGACAGACAGACACGACTGAGCGCAAATGTCACACTCAATGAGAGCACACACACATCGCATCCTTGTTGTAGTCAAAAAGGCAAGAATATTATGCCATACGAAGTGGTTCTAGCAAATTACATTAACTCAAGAGAAAATAATCTTAACACATTACGAGATGAAAGTGCCAAGTTGAGCTCGAACAGTGGTAAACTGAGCCCTTGGTGGATTGTTTAGGGCTTACAAGCGTAACTGACAAGGCAAGAAGTGGAAACTGTTGTCCCTTGTGCCACTTTAGAAGTCCATTTTTATGTATACTTTGCATTAACCGCGAACCGAACGCCAACGCTGCCCAGTGGTCCCGGAAAGAGCGCATGAGAGGAGGGATTAGGCATGCACAAAGCACGTCGACCATATTTTAGAAGCCTGCCTAACGCATTTACTCCTATGGTAGCTATAGAAGTAGGGAAATAGACCTGTGGAGGGGACAAATGAGAGGGTAGTTTATCTATTTCTAATTTTGGAGGCTGTATTAAATCCTCCCAACTTCCATGGATTCCGAAGTCAAGCATAGGCGAATGCCAGAGGTAGTAGCCTCAATAACCTCTGCGAATGGCACCTTCATGCATCATTACTTCCTCAAAAAGGGAAGCTTATTAGCATAAGCACTTTCAGATTGTAAGAACTGGTATGAAGGCCTCCTATTACGTCGATTTCATCCACACAACAGATGTGAATCATAGCTGCCCATGTTTGGTTTTCATTAGCCAGCTTCACATGAGGCCAATTTTATGAGAAAATTTGTCAAAATCGAGAACAAGGAAAAGGTCTCTTGATTAGCTATGCACTGTGTATTCACAAATCATTAAAGTCAACAATAGTAAAACCCTAGAGGTGGAGAAAGACTTTGATGATAATGAATAATAAGGATATAAGTAATACAACTCCGATAGTAAAATATTAGTTTTAAGGGAGGGATTTTGAAGAGTAGAATCATCAGTCGTGGGAGGAGGAAAGGTGAATAGAGTGGAGTCTCTAGGGAGTGGATAGGAGGGGTTGGGTTTTAGTAAATGCATACATAATGAGAGCTGAGAGTCCAGCCGAGACAGGAAGGGTGACGACCCAGGCAATTACAATGCCAATGAAGAGTTTCCAGTTGACGTTAGACTTGGCACGGAAACGACCCACACACACCACCGAGCCAACTTTGCAATGAGTTGTGGAGATGGGGATGCCCAGGTTGCTGGCTATCAATACTGTCACTGCAGATCCCAGTTCGATGCACACGCCACTGAAAAAATAGACACACTGGGCATAGCTGACTCCATCCTTTCATTTTCTCAATCACAACGCATAAATGAGTCCGCCATTGTTCCACCTTTAGAGTACAGACACTCTGTCAGAGTGTGGAGGATCACAACAAGTTTACTTCACCCTCTTCCAAAGAATACTTGACTACAACCCCCTTCAGACCGCTCCAGCAATATCCCTTGGCGTGTCCACCTCCACCATCCTCCCCAATGTGTAGTTATGCATTAACACTTCGATAAGCAAAGTGGTGTATAGCACCAACTCAGCCATTCAAAAATAGTTTTTCCGGAATTCTTGGAACGAATTTTTGCATCTCCCCATCTTATGGCCCTATCGTCGGCTGGTGTTTAGCATCGGTGAAGAGGCCTCAATGGGTCTCGCTCTTTACAGCTCCGCTGGGTGGACTGATTGCTGGGTCATAACGGTAGTGCCAAGCCCTACTGCGCCTTGAATATAAATGCCTTTATGATTCCACGTCTACTAACCGCCAAAATGTGAGGAAGAAGTACAATTCACGACTCCTGTATTCACTAATTCAATTGCATTACGTGATGCTCAAGTTGTTACACTATGCTGACAAGTGGGATATGGCGCATTGGCTATAAGCATTAAAATTTACACCTTTCAACTCATCACATCCGCAGCACACCTTAAAACCATGAAATGTGATTTGAAGCTACGCTTGTGAAACATGGCAGTAGTGAGTTAGTGGTAGAAGGCCTCGTGAAATTCAATGAGCGGAGCATAATAAAGCCTTAAAGCTCTCTCCCAACCCAAGGCGGAGGAACTTGTTACTCGCACTAAACGAATTGCAAACCATGACATCCATCTAACGGTAATGCAGAAGCCAATGTGGCTGGCTGCTTGATGACATTCAGACGCTAATCTTAGAAGTGTCATGCGAAAGTAACAGCAAAAAATAACTAGTTATTTAGGCTGCATGACGATGCCCACAACATTAGGACTGGAGAAGAATGAACTAACAACCCACCTGGAAGGCGTGATAGTGGTGAGATCAGAACCGACAGTCTGCATAACCTTACGACCCCAGATCCAGAGGCCGATGGAGATGCCAACACCGCCGTAGAAGAGGATCCAGATTGGCGGAGGAGCCGAGTTGAGCGGGTCACCAGAGATGGCCACCAACCACAAACCCACTACCGGTCCGATGGCATTGCTCACGTCGTTGGCGCCGTGCACAAAGGAGCCAAAAACGGCTGAGAGGATTTGTGCGAAGGAGAAGACCTGTGCCTCCTCTATTCGGTCCTCAATCAGTGTGTCGGCTTCAATCTAGGCAAAAGTCAAATCTAGTTGTAAGAGAGCCTCAAGACTGCTGTAGCCCTCATGCTACAGAATTAGAATAGCGGTCTCAGTAGCTGAGTTTCTTCTTTGGGTGCACGTTTCCCTATGCCAGTAAACAACATTTTGGCTTTGTCAGTGAAACTAATAGCGCCCACGTCTTGCCAAAGGTCAGACACATTGGCATCAGCCATGCAGATCGGAGAGGCAGAATAGTGATAGACTCCGGGTGTCGGAGTGAAATAGTCATGCAGATGGAGAGATCATACACGACAATGATACTGAGTGGAGGAAAGCCATGCTTCTTACCGTTTCATTGAAAACTGAAATTGCACAAAAGCAGGCCATCAACAAATTCGGGATTGTAGGACCTGTCTTGAGTAAAATGGAAACTATTTTTTTTATCACTATCCGGTCTTTCTAGATAGGAAGCAAGTGGCTAGACGAAAAGTGACGAGCAGACTGGAAGCAAGTACATGAGGAGAGGGAAACACGGTCATGACAGCGTAATGGTGACTAAGGTGACAAGACCCTCCTCCTGTCGTAGTTGAGTCTAGGAAGGGGGTGAGTTACCCCAAAGTCCTTTGGATTTGGAGACATTTTCATCGAAATGGTTAAGTGGATATCAATTGTAAATTCTGGAAATCAGGAGCCTTTTAGCCTCAAGCATGAGCAAGTTATCCCAAACCTAAGTTATTTCCGTGTTTAGAAGGGAAAAGTGGAATGAGGCGTTCCTCATCCTATGGCTACAAGCGCTGAAGCATGAGGAGTCGCAATACACCCTCTCCGGAAGTTGTTTGTGCAATTTAGCCAAAAAATATCTTTCCGCTCACCTCAGTTACACTACTCTCATCGTCCTCGTCGCCTGGACCTGAGATATTCGCCTCACCACCCTCATGGTGTTGACCTGAAAACCAAGATGGGTAACCTTAGCCGTTCACGAAAAAAAAAACGGTTTTGCGCTCTTTCAAAAGATGAGGCGATAATGCCTACTACTCACGGAAATGCAATATGCTAAATGCCAGCTCTCTCGGGAGAATAAAACACTGATACTTGGTGCAAAGGTGGTGAGACACAAGGTTTTTCCTGCTCAAGCCAAATTCGACATTGCTAGGTGGATGGAAGAGGCGATCCGCAAAATGATTTGTGCAAGACATTTGAGAGTGCGCCTTACTAACAAGTTTTGCTAGACGAGAGTGAATTAATCATGTCCCACCATATCCAGTGCTAATCCGCAACTCATGGCCCTCTAAACGTGTTTTAAAGCCATGCCAAATGAAGAGGGTAAAATTAAGAAGGAGAGTGTATTTTTATCTCACCTTGACTCAGAGCGAGATTGTCTGTGATAACAAGCGCCTCCGGTGCAGCGGAAGCTCTAACATTCCCTCCAAGGGTAACAGTTTCCACTGAAAGGAAATAGTGCAACGGTAGTAGCGCCTTAGTAAACACAGAGGGAGCAACGTAAAAATGTCAACTTTCTTAATTTTGACGGTTGGCATGGGTAGGTGGGTGAAAAGCCCCTTGTCCTGCGCCTTCATCACCTATGGTCACACTTAGGTTAATTCAAAAAGGTTTGTCGACTTCGATGTCTGACAGGCATGAACAGCCAAGGAAGGGAGAAATGCGTGTTTGCATTCGTGGGATGTGGAATGCTTGATGGTTGATACGCAAAATCGGCATGCCTGACTTAAGGCATTACCCTAGTTACTAACTACTGCTGCTTAAGAGGTCTAGGAATGAAATGATCACACCATTGTGCTTTCCCGCCTCCCCACACCTCAGCTCGTCTCTTCTCGACTCATGGAGCCCGAAGGGCGTAAGGAAAGTATAAACTCGCAACAATGTAAGGCACCGGTGTGTGGATACAAAATTTATGGCCTTCAGGCCTCGGAATAAAAGAGAGTGAGATCATACGGCATGATTGGCAGAAGGTAGAGAGAGGCTAGTATTTTTGATGGCGGCGATGCCGCCCAAATGCAGCACCGTGAGCAAGAACTGCAACAGTGCATTTCATCACAATCCTGCATGAATCGTGGCACTAAGCCACCACTGTGTTTACGCCTCAACCTACAAAATAAATCATACAAACAATGCAATCAAATAGGTTGAGAGGATAGTTTTTTTGGCGAGTGCAGTTAAGAAGCCATTAAAATGAGGCACAAAGGAGGCGAGCTGAGTCGAGGATGAGAAGGGCCAAAAGTGGCTGTCAAGTTACCCTAGTTAGACAGTGAAACAACTCAAACGAATAAACGCAAATGGTGACAATCAGCAGATCTCAATCGGAGTTTGGATCTCCTGACGCAACCGTCTATTCCACGTGTGACTGTCTAATGTCAAGAGAAAGTGAATCAGTGCTGGAGGAAGTGTGAAGAGACTAGCCAAAGACATATCTGGCTGGACTGCAAAGTCATTGCTTACTGCAAGTCGGTCCGCCAGGGAGCAAGAATGGACGGACGAACTGAGAGAAGGCATCGTACTTGTTAGTGCGAGCGCGGTCCACTTATCCATCTTCCAGTCGATGAAAGTATAGCCAAAGCACTTTAGCCCTCGACCTCGTTGAACAGTGTTGTCATGTTATGTCATTCTTCATAACAAAATGCACCTCTAAATAGCATAACAAAGACTTGACGAGCAGCTTCTGCAGCTTTTGAATTTTACCAGATCCAATGTAAGACTCGAGGTAGAATGAAGACATTTGATAGACCGGAGCATATCAATGACTTATGAGCCCGCGAAAGTAAACAATGGCATGCATCTTAATCTCCATACAGTTCACAGGCCATTGCAATGGGCTACATCTGAACCAGCACAGACTTTTCGACCACTCGGTACCCCAGCAGAATTTGCGACACATTGACAATGAAGCCTGGTTACAAAAATTGTCAAAATCTTTTCTTAGATAAACTGGTGGCTTGGCCAAAAAGCGCGGGTGAGTTAGCAGAATTAAAGGATAGATTAGTGCGAAACCAGAGTAACCAAAGGTGGAGTAAGCTACCTTGAATAGGTGGAACATCGACAGAAAAGCCTTCTTCTGATTGATCGATAAATTGCGGCGAGGATTCTTCACCCTTCGACGACTGTCTGGGATGCCTTAGCTTCATCAGGACTCCAAGTATGCATCGTCGAAACTTTTCTGCGGTCGTCCCCTTTACATTAGCATTATCCTCCTCCTTTGAATTCTCCAGTTCGTTCAACCGATCTACAGGTGACAAACACAACCACATAGGCAGCCCAAGTAATCAAACTTTTGAGTTGAGATGGATGAGTAATTGCATACACGTCGGTGAATTCTATACAGCATACGCAATTTACGAGCGACCTTGTGGGATCATTTTATGTTCGCATGCAATAGACAAGACGTATTTGTATGAAAGCATCATGGAGGTAACGATGATGACTATGTTGATGCCAATGGTGCCTTGACTTACGCAAGATCTTTCTACGCAGATAGGGTCGTACGAAAAAGAAAACGATAAGACCTGTCAGGATACCGGCGCCAAAACTGGCCACCAGAACAATCCACAATTTGATTTCACGGATTCCAAAGACTGGAACGTGGAAGAGAATTGGGTAAGTGGGAAGGCAAAAGACTTAAGACCTGTCTAAGTACTCAGATCTTTAACTTACTACTCAGCCCGCCATAGAGAACAGAAAAGACGTTGATTATCACAGTGGCGCCGTAAAAGAATGGTAAAGTGTTAAGACCTGGCTCAAGGGGATGGTCCTAAAGGACATAAAGGGGAAAGAAAAAGTAGAGAACACGATCCCTTCACATGGTCATGACAAATAATTCTACAGAGTGACCAATACGCCAGTATAAGAGTAAACACAACGCCTAAACTAAATATCTAATCACATTTTCTCATAGACAGGCAGATTTTGTGGCGCCAAATTAGCATAGATTTGCAAGGACTGCACTTATGCAAATACAGGAAATGTGCGCTTTTCTCAAGCAAATGCATACACAATTTCTTATAAAATTTTACATAAGAAGCATTATTATGAGAATTACGCTACGAGAAGGATAGATGCTTGAAATATCCTATATCATTTTAATCAAGTAATCAACGGGCGTACCTTTGTTAAGACGAGCTTCTTCACAAGGAAGAAGATAAAGGTCGACACAAAACCGCTGAGAAGAGGTGATACAAACCAGGAGATGACTGAAAGCATTAAATCATTATCTAAATGTGTTTTGATAGTAGAAAAAGCATATTTCTCACTTTTCAAATACTTATTCCACCTATGACTATGCCGAAACAGGGGAGTAAAAAGTTTCGGAAACAATGTTGGACCAGAATATGTCATTTTCAAAAGGTATCCAAGTAGGAAGAAAATTTTTTTGTAAACTCAGGCAACTTATGAAAAGGCACCCGGGACACCTCACAAGATATTATGTAGCACAATGAGTACTTCAAAGATTAAGTCAATTTAAATGTAAGTACGATACAAAATATACATTGCTTAATCAAACACTTGATGGCTGGTAGATAAAAGGACTTACCAATACGCAGAATACCCATCCACTGAATACCACCGAGACCAAAGAGTACAAGACCAAAACCAGCAGTGGAACCCACAATGCTATGGGAACCTGAGACAGGCAATTTGAAAAACGTGGCCACAAGCATCCAAATACACGCACCTCGATGATAAAAAAAGCAGCTCAATTATTAAAAAAGTAAAAAATGTGCAGTAAAGCAACCGATGGATGCAAAATTTACTCGCTAGCGATGCTACTTGACCGTACATAAGCAAAAGGGCCCCATTTGAGGTTTCATTGAAAAGAGTTGGATTGATGATTCCACCGCGGATGGTTGCCGACACCTGTCCTCCAAGAAGGACAGAGCCAGAGATTTCGAAAATGGTTGCAAGTATACAAGCAGCTTTGAGAGTGAGTACTTTTGAGCCGACACTGGTTCCAAAGGAGTTGGCAACATCATTTGCACCCAAACCAAAAGCCAGTGCGAAGGCTATCATAAAGCCAACGACGACCAGAAGCAATTCAGACTCTGCTAACATCGCTTGAAGCTGGCAAATTCAGGTCCTTCTAAAAAGCAGCAAGATTCGCCAAAATGCATTGGCAACATGCTTAAATACAAATACACAAATTAGAAAGCAAGTTAAAATAGGTATTATCTCATTTGTTTATACGTTAAGAAAATTAAAAATGAAGTGCTCCATTTACAAGGCTAGTTTCTAGCAATTTTTAGGAGTAAGAAAAGTAGAAAACATTTGATATGCAAATAGTCAAGGAATAGCAGTTATTTGAATCACTGAATGAAAAAAAACTTATAACTTTTGAGAACTGTACAAAATATGCTGACAAAGAAACAAGTTCCAAATACCAAACCACTTAGCGTATGACAAACAAAATATAATACAAGCAACCAAGGAGAGCATAAGACAAAAACTGGAATAAGGGAGAACAAAGGCAGCTTGATCGTCTCAATTTGTAGAGAAAACAACGTACATTAAATTATGCCGGGAAAATGACACGAACTAGGGCTAACCAACTTCAAAACACTCGATAACCGAATATTTAACAACTCGTAAAGGTCTACGGTATCTGTTGTTGTTAGCGCAAAATTCCTGCGGAATAACCGTTTTATAAAAGAGCACGCTGCCGAACTGTAGCGCATAAGGACAATGCAACCAATCCTGATGCAGTAAAACAACCTTTGAGTGAGTCACATGAACAAATGCATCGAATGTCATTGGTCCAAATTTGTACTTTGTCATGCAAACTTACAACTGTATAAAATTTTACCTATGATTATTTTGGCTTGTTTTTGTGAAAAGCTTTCACACAAAGAACAGCCTTAGATATGCAATTATTGTATCTCAAATCGGTATGGCCTTAATATTGTCAGTATTTGCTAAGGTTATTGATTAATTTTTTTATTTTCATGAATGCGTAATCCTGCGCTGTTTTGATTCTTCCTCAGATTAATGATATGCCTCGCATACTTTAGATGTAGCTTTTGGAATATGGCACGAAATCAACGCATGATCCGGTGAGACGTAGTTGGTATTCACAGCGCCGTTACTAAATTTTTTATGTCAACCATTAGCGTTGGCCTACTTTACGGATAGGTGATATTCACACGGTTCTTGTTTAATGTTAATAGAACGGTATAATAGTAGGATAGTGGTCAAGGTTTCTTGGGCACTGTGTATTCCTTGTAATTCTGCCTGACTTTGAATGAACCTTGTTTAGAAGGGTGACCAATTTTCCTCCCAATATTTAGGACTGGGCTATTCTGCATAGTGTTTTCAGTTTCTATGCTAAATTTTATTAATGGAAACTCTTCATTAAAAGCTGAACTAGTTAACAAATTAGAATTATTAAATTGGTCCTAAGAAGTCGCCGCTTTTATTTTTACTGCAGACTAACCATTTATTTAATCAGCCAATGGGACTTGACCGAGGCATTGCTTATTCGTGCAGTTAATGTCACCACATAATTGTTATAGGCAGATTCTGAATGGCAACTCAAATTCAACAATTTAAGGGACATGAGGTTGTAGCAACTATCAGAGGTATAGACTAGAGTCAGATTAAATAAAGGATTGAGGAAAGTACCAAGTCGTGATGTCATTGTTGTGGTCCGGAGTTTGTTTTTTTTCACTGGATTATGCAATTTTTTCATTATTAGCACGTTGTGTGTCAGCTGTAGCTGCCTCGTCTTCTGGCCATGCTCATCAACTTTCTTGCCTAGCCTTACGCCAGTATTAAGCACCTGGAGGACCACAATATGCTTGATTAAAGCAGCAATTTGTAAATTACTTTACTATCACGACATTACAGACCCCACCGCCAGAAAAGCCCCATTTGCCAATAGTTGGGCAAAGAGTAAATACAAAGACGTTATCAATGACTTCTCTGTTTATAGCCGCCCCATAATCGAGTCACATACTAGTCGGGATGATTTTGTTTGCGGTTACGTGCTCAATCACGCCTTGAAGGGAGGCCAAGGCTCGTTCTTTTAGGGCACAGCTCCCTTGCATTTGGAGGGGATTGTGCTACTCTGCAAGGCAACCAAACTATTTATGTCATCCTTCCCATTAAACTTAATTGATTCATATTCCGACGTTGCATAAACAGTATGTGAGAATTACAGCCCAAATTTCGTCGAGGAAAAAGCGGTACTCCAAGTACTCACTTATATTTGTTTACGCTGGGACTGGAAGGTATGTCATTGTACTTTCGTCCAGAAGAATGACTTCCTGACCACGTGGTAAACCCTCAGTCCATCCCACAAGACTCGAGACACTACACAGGTGGCAGCGGATAGAGAACCCTATCTCAAAGGGTAAGCACCTCTGTAAACCTAAACGTGACAGTAAATGCTTCAGCCCCGTGGTCTGAAGAAATTCTGCTAACAACTGAAGCTACTTTACTGGAGCTGCCTGTACGCGATACCTCCTCCAGGTCTCTACCCATTGTGTTGGACAGTAGAGAAGCAAAAGCAAAGTGAAAGAAAGAAACAGACGCACAACCTTATTTGCACAAAACTAGTCTAAAATACGTCCCTTAATAAATCACTTTATTTTATGACAGCACATTTCCCCAAGAAGTGGTTGGCTTGTGACAGCAGAAGCAGGAGGTTGACCGAGGGGGACGCCAAGGTCGATGCTCAAAAGAGGAGAGGGCTGTGCAACGCTTTTTCGCTTGAAAATGATATTTTCGTCTCGCGGAGAATGGAAAACACAGCCATCAAACTTTCGCCTAGTGGCATTGCCCCTCAATTGTGCTTTTAGCTCCAAGCTCTGCACACTCGTTCCGAGGCGCGGCTTTTGGCAATGGAGCACTGTAAACATTAACTGGCGTCTCATAAATACAAAATTCACATTCTAATACTGATTTTTTTTGGGTATAGCTTCCGAGTTAGAGATGTGAAATGCAAACTACTGCGTGAACGTCGTACAGGTCCTAGTAATCAAGTGAAATTAAGAATCTTTTTCTGCCAATTTGGTGTCACTCAATTATTTATAACCAAGTGGTAGAAATGGAAATGACGTAGATTTTACTCAGTAGTGGAATTTTTGAGCCTGTAGAAGAGGTTTGGGGGTAGAACCTTTGCAATCCCTCTTCGCTGGCAGCCTCGACCGAGGCCTTTGCAGCTGTTTTCAATGTGATGATAGACGCAGTTGTTACCAATAACTAAGTAGTAGATAATTTTTTAAATTTTTAGCTTATAAGTTGAATTTTAAAATTTGAAGTCAGAGTAGGAAAAATCAGGGTAGGAATACTTTGCACAGCTACCCGTGGCATCCCTGAATACAAAAGGAGGGCTACTGGTAAGGGCTAGAGGCCAACTCATTCGGCAGGGCCGATATGACCAGTTAAGTGTCTGTAACTGAAATTAGAGGCTGAAATAGCAACGGCGTATTACACGGCCCATTCGTTATTTTCAGCCTCCCTCCTTAGCTATCGCATCGTAATCAGCGATAAAAAAACACCCACGAGTTAACCGTGCCAGGAGATATTTGACCCAATCGTCACAGGTCCACCTTAACAATTTCGCTGAAGCTGGAGTTTTATCCGGCGTGGTAACTGGAATCAAGGACGGGAAGTTCTGCCGCCCTAAACGCTTATCCGTAGCCGGATGCTGAAACATGGGGAGTACGGAGTAAGGAGCTTAACACAGTTCCGTGAAGGTAGGGTTTCGCGTCGTTTTACGCTGTCAACGCCCCTATATAGATACGGTTGGGAAACTCGGCAACGAATTTTTTCTAGATGGACACGGCAGATATCGCTTCCATTGTTGAGATTGCTTCTGTCGTATACGGGGTTGAGGCAGTTGCTAAGGGTGGAAGTAATTCCCGTTATTAGTCGTCAGCGTTTCTCCCATTCGTGAGATGTAAACTTCATTCTATCAAGCAGAAAAAATCAGGATGGAAGTCCTTAAAGATCGAATTTGCTCTCTGAGACCACCTTCATGACAAAAAACTTTATGCTTAAGTAAGACAAATGTTTCCAGCGAAAAAAGGAGTGGAAGGGTGGCATAGCTCCGAAGTCGGCCCACTCGACTAAGGCAAAATGGCCAACGGAAACTGGGAGTTAATCAGCAAACGTATTAAGCTTAGCCTCCTAATCTTTATAATAAACATGTAGAAATAACCGAAATGCACGGTTAAATAAGGAGAACTTTTGCAAGTAATGAGGCTGGCCCCACATCTTAGCCGATTCTTTAGAGTCACCGGTCTACTTAAAAGTCCTCGAGGTCTTTAATTGTACGATAAGGTTTCGATTGACTTAAAATAATTGTAATCAAATCCCTGCGAATTTTGACAGCATCTGTCAGACTTTGTTTCTTTTGTTGGACCGCCTGTTTCCATCACGGTCACTTGGAGTGGTCGTATTTACTTTGGTGGGCGGGCTGGCCTCTGGATCATAATAAGGCTCGAACCCGTTCTCTTTGATGTTAGCATGACCCATTTAAGCATAATGTCTGCTTCTGTCTTTAAGGAAGTCCAAAGGTGCTACAGTGCCAAAAAATGCATGCGATTTCAGCTGACGGCCCCTTATAACCAGATTCGAAGCTAGTCCTGCCAGTGTTGCCATTTACATTGCCCTACTTATCCTAAGACCACGGAAAGGAATCGAAAAGAACGTGACCTTACTGCTACTTATTTAGCATAGCAGGACTTTAGGAAGGAGTCAAAGAACAACTGTGCTGGCAGAGCTAAAGATTTATTTTGCTCATATCCATGACAAAAATCTGTGTTCTGTGGCACAAAGCAAGTTATTGAGGACTTATTTTAAACATTTTTACCTATATGATCACCATGGTTTAATGCTCTTTTTCCTTAAAAGTGGCAATCGGTGATCAAGAGCTTTAAAGTCGACTCATAATAGGTAATGTGGATTGTTGCAAAGTACTTTAAACCACCATGCTATTCCTTCAAAAATTATATTTGTACAATTATTTTTGCACGCGTATTATACTTGGGATTAACTTTGTTATTTTTATTTTTTTAAAACAAATAGGAATTGTTTGTTTGGCAGTGCTGCTTTAAATCTCCTAAGCCAATGGTGTTGTGCGATAACTCGTGTTTTGTGTTGTCAAGGTTAGTCACGTTTCTATTTAAGTCTAAGACTGTTCCGGTGACAGTTATCCATAGGCTGCTGAGGGTTGTTTTACATCTGGGTGTTTTGTGGTAAGATTGTTCGTTTGTTTCAATATGTTTGATGGTTATATTCTTTCCACCATGCGCCTATTATCTTTAGAGTACTTACTGCTCAGATGTATGTAAGAACCTTCCCTCTGTGATCTGCCTGCTGGTTTTTATTGTTTTGCTTTACGATAATTTATTTTAGGCACCAATGTTGGTTGAATCGGAACTTCTTCTGGTGGTCGTGGGTTTTATGGTAGCATTTATGCTTGCCTTCGGTCTTGGTGCTAATGATGTAGCGAATTCATTCGGTACCAGCGTTGGCTCTAAAGTGTTAACCCTCCAAATGGCTTGCATTTTGGCAACGATTTGTGAAATTTCGGGCTCAGTGCTCTTGGGTGGACATGTATCAGCGACTGTTCGTGGTGGCATTATCGATCCTACACGTTTCAACGGTACAGAAGATGGTCCGATGAGGCTGATGCAAGGTCAGGTGTCATCTCTTTGTGGTAAGAAGCGTTATTAAAAATTTCTTTGCTTTTGGGCAGAAAACAGACTTTACCTTTTTACTCTAGGCGCATGCTTGTGGATGCTTTTGGCAACTTTTCTCAAAATTCCTGTTTCCGCCACGCACAGTATCGTTGGTGCAACTGCAGGATTTGGACTTGTGCTTTTTGGTTTTCAAGGTGTGCAATGGACGGGTATACTCAAAATTGGTAATATTTTGACATTTAAACTAGTTATTGTGATTGCCATCACGCCTTATTTATCTCCTTAAAAATCATATTTTTAGTTATCTCTTGGTTTGTCTCACCAGTTTTAAGCGGTCTTGTCTCGGGCTGTTTATTCCTTATCATAAAATACGTCGTTCTGGTAAAAGTAAGTTAAATAAATACAACTTGCACTTGACGATTTTCAAGTATTGTTTTGACACCCGCCTTCATATTTTACAGGAACAGTCTCTTGAGCCAGCTCTAAATACTCTTCCATTTTTATACGGCGTTACTATAATAATCAATGTGTTCTCGGTTCTCTATGGTGGCCTTCATCGTAAGTTTATTTTAATGGCTAATGCAATTATTTTCCGTCTACGTATGCGTATTAATTGGTTTTTTAGTTCTGAGTCTTCCTGAGATCCCATTGTGGCTGACGCTTGTTGTGAGCTTTTCCTCGGGCATCGTTGCTGCAATAATTGTTTTCTTCTTCGTCCGTCCGATTATTAGAAGAAGGGTTCAGAGTAAGCACAGCTTAAACCACACCTTTAATGGCATCCTCTTAGCAGTATCTGTTACTAAATTTGCTTTGCAGAACGTCTTGAGCTTATGGCTTCCGGAAAGTGGGATCCAACTCACAAAGACCCGAAACACTCCTTTTGCAACCGTATTCGTAATGGAATCCGCAGTGTTTTTCGTAAGGGTCAAACTGTTGATGGGAGTGTGTGCACTGACGAGGAAAAAAATAAAACCGGTGAGTTCGGCATAGTTCCACTATTTCTTTTTTTAACATATTCTAAACCTTTAAATAATTAATGTCGGTGATGAAATTAGCGTCTTGAGTTAGAACAGACTGGTGCCATTGCTAAGGTGGCAATTAATTTGACTTCATTCTCAGTTAGGTAACCGCCTGTTACCATTTTTGTGAAAGTAAAGTGTAAGCTATCAGGGCAGCCATTTGCCAACTTCGCTACTGATGATTGCTCTGAAGTTTTAGGGGGCAAACTTACCTTTTACCTCCCTTATCATTTAACATTTTATAACTTAAAGAACTGAGAATTGTTTATTTGTGTCTGATTAGCCTAACCGGCGCCACCTTATTTGCGCCTATTTGACACACGGGAGAATAACTTAAAAAATGGGATATGCACGTGAGTCGGCAATCCGCAGATGCCTATTATTGTTGCCTTGCATTTTCAGTCTCCTATTGTGCAAAGCCGCTATTTCTAACTTCCTAGGGCCACTGCCTATTACGCTTAAGGTTCACCTCAAGAGGTCTTAAAATAGGTCAAAACAATGGCTTCCCATGACGAGGAACAAGATCATGCGTATTTGTTGCCCTCAGGAGTTAAGTTGTCAAGCGCATTCACAGCTGTGCGATTGAAGTGTTTAGGTAGTCGCTCCATTTTTGTGTGCTCACTTGGGTACACAAATAGAGGCAGATGGTGAATAGACAAATGCCTAACCTATTTTTGCCTCCTAATACCCTCATCCGCAGGACCTTCAGGAGATGGAGAAATTGGGGACACTGAAATCCAAGCATTGCCTTCGAATGATGCTGTGGAATCCGCGCAAGCTCGTACTTCTCCTTCTGATGCCGTTTCTGTAACCTTCAGTGAGGAGAATGTAAGCCCCGACTTCTCTCCATGGTTAGGTTCTTAATGCTTGTGATTTCATACACACACTAGCGCTCATACCAATGTGTATCGAAAATGTCTAGACTGGTCCATATGTAGCCATAATGGCAAACTTTTGAGCCTGGAAGCGAAAGTCAAATTTAATAGCCGTGTAACAAGAAATGCTTAGGACTGGAGTGTTTAAAATCATATTGCTTCTTCGTACCAGCGTTCTCCAGATGGTCAAGTCTACGATAGACCGGAGGAGGCCCAGGTCTTCGCTTTTGCGCAAATTCTTACTGCCACTTTCGGCTCATTCGTTCACGGTGGAAACGATGTTAGGTAGGTGTGCAACTTTCACCACCTGTGCAGCTTGACACAGATACTGCTTACAATTACACATTTTTGTTTTTTTCCCTATTACATTTAGTAATGCCATCGGACCAGTGATTGGTCTTTGGATTGTCTCCACGACTGGGAATGTGTTGATGACTGCCAAACCCGCTGTTTGGATCCTCTTCTATGGTGGCGTTGGCATTTCTGTTGGCTTGTGGATCTGGGGTCGCAAAGTCATGGAAACTATTGGCACTGATCTGACCGTCATTACACCTTCTAGGTACGTTTTCCCTACCTCTGTTGACAATCAGAACCCAGCTTTTCACAAAGATTTATACATGTTTATTATTTTATTAGTGGCATGTGCATTGAGCTTGGTGCAGCGATCACTGTGCTGATTGCTAGTAAGGCGGGTCTCCCCATCTCTACAACGCACTGTCTAGTAGGCTCCGTGGTGCTAGTTGGATTCATTCGCTCCAAAATGAGTGTAAACTGGCGACTATTTGTCAATATCATCTTGGCGTGGGTTGTCACGCTGCCCGCGGCCGGTGGCCTTTCTGCCCTCATTATGTACATATTCACCAAGCATGCCTAAACCCAGCACTTCCGCTGGACGGCACATCCCAACCCCACACTACTTAAGTCTATATTCTTACTGTGAAACTATTTTACGTATTGGAGGCGTTAAAAATTGCATATATTGTTTCGTACTGGAGACTAAATGTACATTATGGTATGCCTCCACTCGATGTGTTTGGATGTTGGCCAAAGACTAAAATGTTTTCGCTTTCTGGACGTGACTGCGCTTATTTTGTGCTTCGGGGAGTGTATCCTTGCGGAACACCGTGGGAACTTTTACTCTTGCTAACTAATTCTGCAACGCCAAAACCTCATTTCTCAAAACAAGAGAATTGGCTTAGCATTATTTGACTATTTCGCCTTGGAATTGACCCACTAATGTAGCAGGAATTTCGGTCGAAGCTGGTGTGAAAGACAAGATAGTCGTCATCCAAATTAATAGCCTGCCGACAGGTCAACTGTGAAATGGTGCCGCAACCAAAATACCCAATGCTTTTGTAAAGACGCCTTGCAGTAATAACAGAAGGGCTAATTGTCCTGTGAATGTGAACTATTCATATCTCTAAAAGCCGGAAGAGGGAGAAGGTGACGCATTCTACAAATTCACTTCATTCAAAGTACAAAGTAAGTAGAAATTAACCTTGGTAAGCGCGGTAGTTAGAAGATTCTTGCTGTTTGGCATTTGTGAAGGGCTTCATTTCTCCAAAGTTAATTAAGGGACAAAAATTTTGGCAACAACCATGGCAGAGGTGAGATGTAAACCCTTCTGCTGTCAAGTTTGGCTGTGAAAACTTAGTCAATATTGCAACCTCATTGCAGCGACAACTTTACCTGCCTGTCAGGTATGCATTGGGTCGGAAACTGTTTTTTTGGTCAGTATCCGGAAGGGAAATGAGCCCTACCTACCACCACTTTTAATTTTGTCTTAGTTCCTTCAAACTTTACAACCAGCACACCATTGAATGCAGATTAGATAATCAGTAGTCTTAAATAAAGTTGCCGACCCTTTATTGGGCAGATAACGTCATGAAGGCGTTGATTGGACGATGACTGTGCCTTACCCTCGGGGCAGGCATAAGTAGAACTTGTATCATATCTGACTTCAACCTCTTTTTTGCAGAACAGCATCAGATATGCAAAATTAGTGAGCTCGACGCCTTTGCTACCACAGCGTTTGGTTGTTGTTGTTGTTGTTACAACTCCATGATTGAGCAACAACGCTGACCTCAAAAGCCTACGGGATTAGTAGGGTCGATGTTGCTTTCTAGGCTGACACACTGCAGTGGTCACGCGTCTGACACACAGAGTAATGAGCAGTATTTAAATATTTTTAAAATTAAGATGAAACTACACCCTCATGAGCGTTGTAGAAGTAGCAGATTTAGAGGTGTGCAAATTATTTAAAAAGTTGCATATATTTACAGGTCGGTATTTGAGTTGTGCTGTGTTGTGTAATGTAAGAATTGAAGGCCATTTTGCCGACAAAAAATTAATTTTGAAGACCTACCCGAATTCTGCACTTTATAAAACACTCTTGGGTCGCTTTGTGGCTGGTAGAAGACCCAATTATCTCAACTAGGCTCCTCCTTGGTACTGTTTATGTAGCTCTAAAGCACTGGATGATTAGACCAACCCACTAGGCTAAATTACTATGACCAACATAAAATCGTGCTTCCACCGGAACCCCTAATCATTAGATCTGCATGATATGGTCACTGAGCCACGTTGGTAGGAGGCCACGGGGGAAAGGAAGGCATGTGTGGCTCGACAAGGGGGCAACAGACCTAAAGGATGAGGTCAACCTTGCCTACAAAGCGTTTGACTCAAAGGGTGAGTCATTTGGGCTTAGCCAAGCAATCTGTTAAATAGTCTTTTTTAATGCAACCCAGATTCAAAGCGCATTCTCCTACAAATCAGCAGATATGCGATTAAGCTGAGGTGGTCATGAACCCGCTTTGATGAAGGTGGCTATGCTACATTATGCGTATCACAGCGAGCCATAAGAGACGATAGTTGCCTTCAGTGTAATGGAATGCTCATACCCACTGACGCCATAGGCCAACTTATCGCCTGTCTAGACACTTTCCATTGTTGTAAGGAAGTCTGTTTCGTTACCATCTTTACGTCTCAAAGTTGTGATCTCCTAATGCATCCCCAAGGGCAGCATAGACGATGTTGCCGGAGTCTTTTATGTCTTCATAATAGGATTGTGTTTAAGCCAAGTCTTGTTTTCCTCCTCACTGAGCCATTTACATTGATGCGTTATTGGGAACAGAATCTCGCAAGTTGCCTCGATCAGTTCACAAGGCACATTTTTATGACTAACAACTGAGCCGCTTTCACCTCAGAAGGATGTCACGAAGGTGTAATGATACCGTGCTTCGAATTTGAGTTTTTTTTCTGTGGAGAGAAGGAGGAGGGGGATAGTGAAGCGTTAGTTGGGATTTCAGTGGGAAGAGGAATTGATCCCTTTTTGGGAGGAGGGGCGGGGGACGCTTGTGCCCACTTGCAGAATATTGGGACATTTTTCATTCTCCACTGCCTAGCCCAAACAACGGAGCTACTGACATTTAGACAACTTTTTTTCTGTTTCACCCCTCCACGTTCTCGTGGTTAGCCTTGGTTTGTTTTGACTGCTTGGCAAATTCTTTATCTCACGAACACTGACTTGTGCAAGGTTAGTGAGTAATTATGGAGCAGGAAAGCCCCTAAGCAATCCACTTTGTCTAATTTTCTTGTATTTTCAAAGGGTTAAAATGTTTGGGTAAAATGTTAAATTTTCACGTAGCTACTTCTTCGTGCAGTAGATACCAAACTGTTGCGTTTGGTGTCCTCTTCTAAGAGTTTCTGCATGTACTCAAAAAATTTCTCAACTAACTCAGCAACCCAGGACTGACACCTCGTCAATGCTAGAGGAATCCTAAATCATCCTCATTAGCCACCGTGGTTTCCTGACATTTTTTGTATTTCACTGTAACGAGGTTACGGTAATAATTATCCCTAGACATATGTAGTCCTTACTCGTGTCGATGTGCTACACTTTGGTAGGTATAGTAGCTGGAGCACAGACTGCATGTGTGACGTCTGGAGACGTGTGTTGGCAACACTGTGCACATAGGTCGCAGTTTGCCCGCGGAAGGAATGTGCATTGCGCCCCACCAGCCAACTACGTGGCCAATAACCGCGCACACAAAGCCATCGCGGCGTCAATACTTCCTCCTCCACCCAAGGAGCTTTTTTTCTCCTTCCACATTGGAAAGTTGTTACTTGCGTCAATTGTCTCATGGAGATGACATAATCTGGTGGCAGGGAGGTTCTTTTTGGTCTAAAATAACTCACTAATGAAGTTATTCTACGCGACATTAAAGTGGGGCTCGGGCTGGCATGGCCGTGTTTTCAAATCGAGCGACACAGAAATGGAGGCATAAATTGCTTGTGGTAGAAGTGTGCACCACCAAGCATTTATCCGAAAACCACGCCATCTAAGTTTCTAACATTAGCAACCAAGTAACACGTCCACACGCACTGGCTTGCGAACTGGTACGACTGCAATGCGTACGCGTAACCGAAACCACATTCAACTACTGCCGGCAAGGAGGTCTTTCAAGGCCTGTGGAGGCGTTTGTATGCTCAGAGAAAAAATGCGGTAATTATGTAATTGTAGACACGGTGAAGGTGAGATTATGCAACCTAGCGGATAAGTCGGTATTAGAAGCCTGCACGGATGAAATATATGCTAACAAAATCAAAGTCTCTTAGATGTGGTAAAAGACACAAGGCAATGGAAAGCCGCCCCAAGCTTCATACCAGTTAGACCCAAAGTTGCTAGCTATTGGATCGATTCCACCCCTTTTTACTAACTTACCACATACTAATTAAAATGATATTTTATATGACATATCAGGTCGTAGATATATAGGACATAGAATGTACACCCAACACGCATTTGTTAATTGTGCGGTTACCTACTTTTACGCTTGTCAGGAAGCTGGATGAGCAACAAATTCATACCACAACAGCATGAATGTGAGCATACCATTTAAAACCGTGCAGTTCTGCTAGAGCAAAGCGTTCTGGTACACGTCGGCATTAACAACAACGGTACGCTTTATGTTTCTTAAGTTAATCACTCACATTTTAACCATGGAAAATGCACCAAAGTTTTAGTTGGACCAAAAGCGTAAATAAGGTACCGTTTAGAACGAAGATGTGGCAAATTCATATTGCTAACAGATTATTTGCCACTACCTACCTGAAGTCGTGTTGCCCCACGAAAACAAGAATGAAGTTAAATTGATGCTTTGCTCAACACCTCAATTTTTCCTTGAACAAATATTTGACAATGTGGGATAGTTTCCAATGGCACATTGCTTCACGTGAGTGCCTGCAAATTCGTGGTGAATTTCACATACAGATGAAGCTATGTGGAGGTCCACTGCTTATCGCACAGCCACTTTTTATTGTGATTATGCTATCTTTTGAGTTCGTTGAGAATTTGTTTCTAATTTTAGTAATACTGGGAGACTATACGAAATAACCAATAGTGTAGAAGATCCTGTTAACGACTTACGCGCGGTTTTAAAAAGGTTCTCTTAGATTTCATGTGTTACTTTAAATGAACCTTCAAAATGATCAAGTTACGCAGGTATGTTTTCTACTACTGGTTTGTAACCCGAATTTGCGATTCATGAGCCTTGTGTGCGAGAAAATCATACCAACCTACTACTATTCTTGGTCTCTGACTCGGTTAATTCCTTTTGTCTGCTTACGCTGATGTTATATGGCGAATAATGCATTTTTATCTTGCCTTGAGTTGAGTCCCACCGCTTTATTCATGACGGCTTGAAAAATTAAGCGTGTGTTTAACGCGTCGTCCCATTTGGTTGGGCTGGAAAAGAGAGCTATTTGCTTCTCTCCTTAATTGTACCTGAGAGCTTCTCCGTTTTACCTCAAAAGTTTACTCAACGGGAGCGTCGGCGCGCTCGCCAAAGGACTCCTTTTGGAGACGAGGATGTGCAGGTCGTTTTTGCTGGCATGGGAATAAGCAGTGTATGTTTGCGCATTCGTTTTATTTCTTTTCTGGTCAGATTTTTCAAAGGCGTTTTGGATTTAATCGACGGTAAATCCTTCCATTCAACTAATATTGTAAATTTACAGCACTGCATTATTCTATCACACTGATATGCTTAATCACACCAACTCGCTCCATGAGAACTGCCCCGAGTGTCCAGACAGATTGAAAGTCACATATCAACGATGTAGTGAAGTTGGTCTCGTAGATCGATGCCTTCTAATGCAGGCAAGTGATAAAGGTTTTCATTCAAGGTGTTGCGGTTTCAGCCTCAGCCTGCAAATGATGAACTGCTACGTTTGGCACACACGCAGGCTTATATTGACGCTGTGGCTGCCACTGTTGAAATGAGTGATGAGGCTAGACTTGAGTATGTGAAAAGGTTTGACAGTGCCTCCTTTAACAGAGTAAGCTTGTCTCTCTCAATGACCGTCTTTGCAGGACACCCACACTGCAGCCCGTTTGGCCGCCGGTGCTCTGGCCCATGCAGTTGATGTTGTGACACGAGGAGACACACGAAATGCGTTCTGTCTGGTGAGGTAGGGTCTCTTGTTGCCACTAATTGGTTGCCTTTTAGGCCACCTGGTCATCACGCGATGGAAGCTGAACCGTGTGGTTACTGTGTTTTCAGTAATGTTGAAATTGCAGCCAAGCACGCTTTGTATCAGCATGAGGCAAATAGGTTAATTCCGAACTGTCGTCAGCCTCCATTTACTTTAATTATGCGCTGACTGTGCTTGTGTATTGACCTTAACCAATCTTTACGAATGTTCATACTATTTTATAATAATTGAAAGCCACTCTTTCATAGAATTCTGATCGTTGACTGGGACATCCATCATGGTCAAGCAACTCAATATGCCTTCTATGATGATCCAAGGTGTGGCGTATAATATTGCCTTTTTATGGCTTTTTCCGTACCATTTAACTCTTTGATTCCTTGTACCTTTTCAGTTTTAAAAGGTGCTAAGCATATATTTACGGTTTTTATTCGGTATTCATGCTCCAATATTCGAAAATTCTGATTTTGACACTTCGTTTGCGTCAAGTCTTAGCTAATAGGTGCTACTGATTAGTGAAAGTATACAACGTGTTGGGGTCTCGGCGGAAAAACTTCGAAGGGACTCTGCTTAACTCTATGTAATGTTGTGTGATTTGGTTTAGGGTTCTCTACTTTTCCATTCATCGTTATGATCAAGGAAACTACTGGCCTTCATTGCGTGAATCAGACTACGATTTTGTTGGCCAAGGTCCCAGTTTTGGATATAATATCAATGTTCCTCTAGACGGGGTAGATATTTTGTTTGTACATCACGATTTTTTATTGTATGCAGCTGGCTCGATGTTTTTCGCATTTCCTCTTTCAGAAGGACTACTCAGATATTGACTATTTGACTATATTTAACGTCCTTCTGATGCCCATCGCATATGAGGTAGTCACTTCTTCCAATAGCTTTATTATTTAGAACTTTGCTTGTTATGCTTTCTCTTCCCCTAGTTTGGTCCTGATCTCGTAATCGTTTCTGCCGGTTATGACTGCGCTCTTGGTTGTCCTTACGTACGTTACTGTTGAATTAATTTTTCTACTTAAATAATTTAAGCAGAACTTCATGCACTATTGAATCGCCGATTTTGTAGGGGTGTTTTTCCTTATCTCCGGCTGTTTTCGCTCACTTAACCAACCGACTTATGGCTTTGGCTGATGGGAAAGTGATAGTTGCGTTGGAGGTGAGGGCGAAGCAACTATTTTTCCTTGCTTTCTATGTATGAACTTATTCATGTTTTAAGTCTTGTTCCATCGTGTCCTCTAGGGTGGTTACAATGTGGAATCTCTCAGTGATGGCGTGGCACACACAATATCCGCCCTTTTAGGTGATCCCTTGCCTCCACTCGAGTCACTAAAACCGGTATTGTCGGGGTAGGTATTTAGGTACCCTTTTCTCCAACCCAGTCTTCCTTAGCACCAAAGAGGCAATAAGAAAGTGCGTTTCTGTTCTGCGAACAAAGTGGAGAAGTCTTAGCATCTTTCCTATCGAACAAGCACTGCCTCTTAAGGATATGTCTAGTCTCAGTACCAACACATGGTACTTGCATAATTCCATTACTTTTACTGGGAGTGTGCTGATTAAATTCCATGGGTAAAATGTCATCTAGGAAAACAGTGATGGTACCAACCACCGATGTGGAGCCCTGGGGTCGAAGTGAAGATGAGGTTTCTGCTGCAAATAGCAAACTTGCTGATCTCAGGAAGATCTGTCTCTTCGCCGGAGTAACTGACCAGCAAAGGTAAGGGCATTGCGTTAAGGCTGGCTTCACATACCCATTCTAGATAGCGAATGTCGCAGTGAAAAGTTGATGGATTACATTATGCCTTATTTATACCTCCAAAGCGAAATTCTGGACATTGTAGGTTAATTTGGCACCTTAGATTTATTCTAGGGTGTGAGTATATTTTAGTGCTATCATAGCCCAAGTAAATTCCAAAATCTATGTTTGCTTCCAATCTAAGATATTCAACTTTATGGTTTTCTCCCTCTTTGCAGAGTGTGTCTCGTCTACGACAGTCGCATGGAAAATCATAAAAGCGAGCTTGAACGGTATGAACATTCTCATTATTCTTGGTTTCTGCCTGTTTGTTCTCATACAAAATGACGGACAAATGAGGAAATCTTATATTATTTTGTCCACTAGGAAAATTTTGCGTTCCGCTGCGTAGAATGGCTCCATGACCTCATGGTATTGTGCTTCCCCGAGAAGCATTCAAAATCCCTCTCATTCTGCACTAATAATTATTCACTCCTCAAATCAGTAGAGTGCATGTAAAATCGCGATTTCGTCTTTGATGCTTTTAATGCGACTATTTATTCAGCCAGCAGCCTGAATGTCCAGCACGAACTCGCCGTGCCTATGAATTGTTGGAAGAATATGGTCTTGCAAGGCGATGCAAACGAACCGAGGTACGTGGTTCACCCAGCATGTGTGTCCGTAAAAATGCAACGTCTCGTCTCTTACCAGAGGGCATTTCTTGTCCACTTAGGCTCGTTTAGCGAGTGAGGAGGAATTACTTCGTGTTCACAGTCAGGATTACATCAATGCACTGCAGAGCACGGCCACAATGCCACAAGCAGCTATCAACGAGTATGCTGAGCGCTTCCAATCCGTTTTTTTAAATAAGGCGCGTTTAGAATCGTGAAAGAAGGGGAGGAGACTTTTCTCTCAAACTGAAAAGTTTTCTTTTCGTCCGCATTTTAGCACACATACGATTCTGCGTCACTTGCCGCTGGCTCCCTCCTCTCTGTCGTCGATGATATATGCGGTGGGGAGGTGCTTACTTTCATCTATTCTTATTTTTGTGATTTTCTATAAGGAGGGCAGTTTACTTGCAAGGCACTTGAGACTCATACTATGCGTTTTTTGTGATTGATTACTCATTTTGCACTTTTGGGTATATTTCCTGTTTGTATGGCCTTATTGTGATAATCTGAGTGAATTGTTATTTGTTTGTAAAATTTCATTGCTCCTTGTAGGCGTTGCATGGAGTGGCCGTGATCCGGCCACCCGGTCATCACGCAGAATGCGACCGATGCATGGGCTTCTGTTTCTTCAATAACGTCGCTCTGGCTGTTCGTCATGCACAAGAATCCCATGGATTGAAAAAGTAGGCTCTAGCCGTATTTCATACCTATTATCTTAGAATTGCTGTTATTGACTGGGACATACACCATGGTAGTGGCCTTCAGCATACCTTCGCAAAGGATCCCAAGTGGGTGATGTTTCTGCGAATCTGATCGGACCTACAGTTTACCACCACTTATTGGTTCGCTTTTCTGTGGTTTTAGTGTTCTCTGTCTCTCAATTCATCGTTTTGATGATGGACGCTACTTTCCCAACTCTTCTGATGCTGAAGCCGGATTTTGCGGAACTGATGAAGGTGTTGGAAAGACAGTCAATATACCCTGGAATGGGGTTAGTGGAACTTTTGCTCTACCTTACTCTCTCCCTTTTTCCGCTAAATTATTAAGCTACTATCTTTTTCAGCGGCCCATACGTGATGGTGACTACTTAGCTTCATTCCTGCATATTGTCTTGCCGATCCTCTACGAGTTTCGTCCTGAACTCACCGTCGTTGCAGCTGGCTTTGATGCCGCCCGTGGAGACCACTTAGTATAAACGCCCCCTCTTATGTGGCTTATTACTTTGCTCTCATCATGGTCTACGTTAGTATACAACTATCGAGCCCGAGATTAATATCTATCTCGACGGTTAATAAGCCAGTGGTTATCTAACTTCTATACATTGCTGCGGATATGTGACGTCTTGGTGTTTTTTAGTGAAAATAGAAACTGTTGACTGATCTAAAGATGAAGTGCATTTCAATGTTACAGGGAGGAGTGAGTATCTCCATGGAGTGTTTCGGCCACCTTACTCATCTTCTAGTTGCTGCATCGACTCTGAATAACCCAGTAGAGGTAGAGACGGAGCGAAGACGTCGAGGCGTCATTTTGGCCCTAGAGGGCGGTTACAACCTAACAGCCACTGCTGAGGCCCTCAGTCATTGCGTAGCCACGCTGCTCTCCGACACCTGCCTCCGGCTGTCCAGCGGCCTTGCGCCCACCGATAAGTGGGTTTCATGCGCTCCCTACATTCCCATCGCTCAGTTTGTGTTTGCCTTCTGTTCACACTGTTATGTTTTACCGACTCTTTCTCCCGCCACAGTCCAGTCTTCATCCGGTACACCAAGACGACTTTGCAAATACACCATGGCAAATCTTGTTTTCTCCCTTTTTCTTGCATGGACTCGCCCTGCTTTATATTTCTCAACGCACTACCCAATTTGCATAATCCGGATTTATTTTTTCAGAGGTGCAGCGACCATTCGCAAAGTTGTAGAAGTTCAAAAGAACCACTGGCCATCTTTGTTTGATTACAGTAAGCTATCTGTTTACTTATTCCCATCACCGTTTTTGTAACAAAGTGGAATTGATCTGGTACCTAACTTTACAACTGTACCTTACACAACACTGGTAGCAATCTTTATTCAGGCCAATTAGCCATTAAACTTCATATCCACTTAATGACTTATTTTTTTGGCGACCAGTTCTAGCATCTTTACCATAAGATCGCTAGCAAGCATTTTCGAATGAAATTCAGTTTTGCGTTCTAAATTTGTTTACTTTTTTATTGCCACTGCTTGATAATATGGTATGAGACGGGGTGCATCATCTGCGAGGTATCCGCTATTACGGCTCCATTAATTGAACTGGCTATATTACTAATTTTCTAATTACACATTCTAGTATCTGCCCCTCAATATTAAAATTTGTACTTCAATTTAATCCATAAACGTTTGTCAATTTTATTTTAACTTCGTCCTTATTTGTCTGAGGCAAATCTCTGTGAAAGCATTTGCTTTAAGTTATCATGAGGCACTCGGAGACTTTACACGTAAACTAGGGATTATGGGGCAAATGTTAATGGTAAATATTTTTGTTTTTTCTACTTTGCAGGTCCACTGGTTTGTCATTTGGAACCATCCGCGTATTCACGTCTGCAGGCCACAACAGCGTCATCAGTTACTGCGGCCACCCTAACCACACAGGCCTCCACCGAAGGTCACACAGGCACAGAAGCGACAGTTGCAGCGACCACTAACGTTGCAACCGGTGTCTCCTTTGATTCCACCTCCTCTGCATCTCTCTTCTCACCCTACTTCTCCCTCTCCACTACTACCACTCAAGCTGAACTTAGTGTACCCGCCGCACAGGAAATCGTGATGGCATTTGAAGCGCCTCAGCCAGCACCACCACCGCCTGCCAACAGTGATGGTACTTTGAGCTTAGGCTTTTGTTTGAGTCCTCCATGATTCAGTTTTTCGGGGTTTGTCTGTTAAGTGGTTAATTAGTTTCTCAGTTCGGACCATGATTGGAAGTAGCACTGACTCAAAGTCGAACTTACCTCTTTTTCAATTATAATGCGATAAAGTGAAAGCATGACTAAGGATTATGACAAGTATATATTATTGATGGCTGCATAATCAACCATCGCTTATCTTGCTATCTTTTTGTCGTTGTTGAGGGTAGCTTCAACTTCAATTGCATTTTCACCGTCTCGTTGTTTGGTGGGTAGACTGAATTTTTGTGCTTAAATCACCTTGGGAGGGAGGTTAGAACCTAGAAAGTTTATTAGATGTCGACCTCTAAGGTAATTGGCGTTCTTTGTGCTCACCCAACACGTTATTTTGCTATTTGGCGACTGATTGATTTACCTACCCTTTTTAATTGTGGAATAAGTATTTACACGCATTGAGAAGTGCTTCAAAAGACGCTCATGTCCTTTTTAGCCGATCCCAATTCACGGGAGGTTGCAAGTCCTCAACCACAGCAGCAGCCGACAACGTCAGCTACAGCGGCAACTGTCTCCGACTTATCTATGGGACCAGTTCCAGTCTCCGACACACCCCAACCCATCGCTGGGCCCTCAACTGAACGTCCCACCAATCAAGTCGACTCGGAAATGCTTCGTCAGCTCGTTCACTTCGCTGACGCCGGTATTGAGGATTTGGGCTCCTTTCTTGGCCTGGTAACCAACTTTGCCTCTTCATCGGCTTCTTAATTGAAAATCTTTATACGCTTGCAGGGATGGGCAATTTAACTTATTAGCCTAGTTGATCTGGCGGTTTACAGTCAAACCAAATCTAACCTTGTAAATCTTACTAAAGCTTTGGATGGATTAATGGGCAATTATTCTTTTTCCACTCCTCCAACCCTTGCACAGAATTCTAGTGATCCAACACCAGATCGGTTGTTTGCCGTGGAACCGATTCTCTGGTGTCCCCACTTAGAGCAGGTCGCGTCTGCCAGTCAGTGGCGCCCTGAAGTTACACACCCCTGTACACGATGTGAAAACCGCCACGAAAATTGGGTCTGTCTTACTTGCTATGAGGTATGGTTCTGTTGTCATCAATGCTTCTCAATCTCTTTCATGTCTGCACTCATGTCAGTCATTTCATGTGTTTTGATCCGTATTGCGTTTACTCTGCTGGTTAAGGTTTACTGTGGACGTTATGCTCAAGGACACATGCTTGAACATCACAACACCACCCAGCATCCAATCGTTCTAAGTTTGGCCGACCTCTCCGCGTGGTGCTATGTATGCAACAGTTACATTCACAACGAGGTAGTCATTAGCATCTTCTTAATCCTTTTTTTTTATTTTTTGAGCCATCATTCATGTGGAGGATTTCAATTGGGTTCCAAGATGAATGCTATACAGTACGCAACTACTCCCTTGTTCGTAGGGATGGAATGTGGACCGATCTCCAATTCACGGCCTTAATAGCTGTGCACCCATAATTTATGATTGGAAGCAATGTGCTTCAAATTCTTTACTACTTTTTTCTAAATTATTTCCTGCCATTAATTTGCTGTGGAATTTTACGGTTCTTAGTGGTACCGAAGATTTGAAACAAGTGAATTCAATTGCCCATCACTGAGTTGTGTCAGCTATTCACGTGTTGGTTTTTTCACTATTTGATTTATTCTTTTTCAGATTTTGTTGGAGGCCAAACAAGCACTCCATCTGGCCAAATTTGGGGTGGTTATGCCTATCTGATTTCTAACTTTGTCACCGCCACTGCCTAGTTCTCGAAACGCATTCCTAAGGCGTATTTCACTGACCGTTAATTCCACAATTTTTGTTATGGCTCCTCTCGCAGTGCCACATTCATTGCCAAAGAGTACTTTTTGAATTGTGAATAAAGGATTTTGAGTGGACCGTCTTCTTATCACCTCTTGTTCGCATGCGCATGTTGTGACCGACTGGTGTCGTGTGTGCTGTCCCACTAGATGAGGTGCGTCTCGCTGTCATTGGTTTTTATTGCTCTATCCTGTTATATTGTAATCATTCAACCTGACGCGACTACGTTAGGCCCTTTTGCAAATGCTTCATTGACTGGACAGCTCACCTTCAGGATAATGGGTGACTCCAGTGCACATGGGAAAAATACGTCCCTATACGTAAAAAGGATCTTTTTTATCTTCCTCTAACCATGAAACTATACAAAAATAAGTATGAGAATGCGTTCAGATCACTTTAGTATCGCCTTTACTTTCTGGTCATATTATTTTCAACTGCAGTGCTTCCTTTTCTGTCCTCACCAATTTGAACCGAAGCCTCGATCAACCTCTCACCTAAGCTATTTGTCTTCACCGTGACTTAGGACTTGAGTTGTCTGCAAACAGTCTTCTAGGACGCGGAAGGTAACAGTCCCACGCAGACAAAGTAGAGGTGTGCAAGCCTCCGCATTCAAATGAGACAAAAGCGTTGTAGTGTTGAAACTGATTGCCGCGATTCTTCATCAACCGTCTGTAAAAATGGGAAGTAAGTTTAACGTAGTTGAGAAATTGTTTGTATTTAATGTTTGATTGTGTTTCATATTCTTTTCTCTTCCCTTCAACCAGCAAACGCTTTTTGTGCTAGCCCCATAACTGTTCATGGTAGCTTATTTAAGCTTTAAAATGTGTGTGCTGTTTTTCCTACAAAAACCAAAGAAACATCACTTAATATAATTGGTTATCGGTTACTTGTTGATGCTAGTTTAAAAAATAGTAGGTCGTGGAGTCAAGCTTTGTATGTCTGTTACAATGATAGAGGCACTGGAATCTGCTTTGACGATCGAATGACGCGCCATCGTCATGAATGGATCTGCGAGGAGCAGGAGTCCTCTGCACGAATTTCCCGTCCCTTCCAACTCATTAAAAAACACGGCTTATTCGATCGGTGTACACGCGTCCAGGTAAGTCTCTATTTGGCTTTTTGTGTGTTGTCAATTCTATCCATTCCTTCAATGCACCCTGGTTGGCGAATTTTGCCCACAATGCTTATGTTTGTATAAATGTGATTTTCGAGTTTTTCCCTTAGTCAAGCTGTTGATAATCCTGAAAATGTTAAGTCGGATTTGATTAACTTAAAGACTGAGTTATGTAACCGGACTCGTAAATTTATTCAGGTTCAAACCCCTGATCCGTGAGGTTGAATAATGTAAGTGTGAACTGCTTCTTTGTCGATAGGCTTGTCACATTCCGGAAAGCGCCCTCCTGAAGGTGCACGCTCACGAGTACGTTTCCTTGGTCAGAGATTCGGCTAAAGCATCGAAGGAAGAACTCTACGACCTTTCTGGAAAGTATGACGGTGTTTTTTTCAATTCGGTAAGTTTGCGAAAATGAAGATTTAAGTGAGCCGATTACCTGGGATGCTTGCAATGGTAGACCGAGACCCTACAATACGGGAACAAATTAGCCGCTTAGCGGCACTTCCTGATATCCATCTGTAAACCAAATGTATACTACTGCACTCAGTGAGTATGATAGGCTGTTCATTTTAATTTTACATGTTCATTTTGACCATGCAGACTATCGCTTCCTATCGTCATGTTGTCGTACTTTTAGATTATAAAAAACAAGAAGCACTTGAAGCTCGCTAAAAGTATGGAGGGTATCGAGTAGCACATTTGGAACATCCTGATCACAATTATGAATATCTTTAACTTTTGAGCTATTGGTTTAAGGGTACCGCATTTACGCTGTATTTACTTAAATTATTCTACTAATATAAATATTAATAAATTTCAAGTCTAACCTTCCACTTTTGTTTTCTCAAAAGCACACCTGGGAAGCAAGTAGCTTGGCGGCAGGCACAGTTCTGCAAATGACAATTCAAGTTGCAACTGGGAAGCTGGAGAACGGTTTGGCTCTCGTTCGACCTCCAGGCCACCACGCGATGTACGACGAGGCCTGCGGCTACTGCTTCTTTGGTAATGTCGCCGTCGCGGCCGCCAATTTGCTCGATTCTCCGCCTCTCTCTGTTTTCAACTCTCCACCTCCTTGCACTGAGACCGTTTCCTCCGACCAACTTGCACACATTCCTCGTTTTAAACGCATCCTCATTCTGGACTGGGATGTGCACCAAGGTCAGGGAACTCAATACACGTTCTACAATGATAATCGGTAGGTCAACGCCCTTCTGTTTGGATGATTATTTTTCAGCAACTGTGAAACGACGCTACTTTGTTTCCTGTACGAGGTGTAACGCAGCAGATTTACAACCAGTGTAGTATTTCACTAATGAATATATGCCCAAACCTTAGTCATCATTATCGGTAATACGCTTGTGTCATCCGTCAGCTAAAACGCCTAGAGGATGGATGGGTGGAGGGCAAGGACTTTGCAGCGATGTTTTTATATGATGCAGAGAATTGAATGGTCTTGTGGTTCTGTAGTGCTTGAGACACTCTTGAATGGATTATATGGAGGCTATAAAGGGTTGTCAATGCATACAAAAGACGAAGAATTGGCTTAATTAAAGGACGCGTGTCCGGATACCACCTTTGTGGGGTCAGCTCCACGAGAAACTTAAAACTCCTGTATGCAACTAAAGTGACTATCATTTTGATCGAAATACACATTTAGTTTGCGATATTTTGTGAGATTATATTTGGAGCAAACGGTTTGCTGGTGTCCATTATGCTTCCACAATCCATCTGTTGTATTTAGTGAAACACTTACGGTTGCTAAATTGGTCACCAATTTTTCACACGCAACAATGTGACTACTAAATTGGTTTACATTTTCTCTCGTGTCAATTAAGCAAGATAAATAATGTGATGATTGTTCTGACACTTGATTAATGCTAGCAATGGAATTCGCTCGACTACTCACTGGTTACCTTGCAAAGTTTTGAATCGCCCGGTACTTGATTATGTTCAACCTCTGTTAATTTATGCACATTTTTGAAGTTCATCCATTTCTAGTTCATGAACTGTCACCGAGATGTCAGCTCACGTTTTTCTTATGACTTATTTCTCACATTACAATCGTGCCTTAACCTTTGGAAAAGTTATGTCTCAAACTCCTTATTCTGTATGAGGAAATTTTTCGTAACTAATTGTGTCTGTTACATGAAGTACTTTGATGGGACCATCACCAGCACAAGCCCGTGTTGTTAGTAAAACTGAGAGGAGTGAGTTAACCGTAAGTGGGAATAACTCTCGCACTTGGTGCACAGAATAGTCTGGTACTTCATATTTGGTCTATTAATTGTTCTTAAAACGGCAGTACAAGGGAAAGACATTGTTTTGTTTTCGTGTAGAAACTGATTTTATCTGTACACATCTACGGGAGGACATTTTCTGGTCCGGTCTTTGTGTTACGACGCCCTCGTCCGGGGGCGGTGTTAATCTAACGGGATAAATTTGAGCCACCATTTCCTCAAGGCAATGATTTTTAAGCCAAACGGATGCGGAGTGTGAAACGCCGACAAAAAAGACATCATTAAGAGGCACTTCCCCATTGGATTACTCACCATTAAAATTAATCATTTAAAAGGGGATTATTTTAATGCCCAATTTATCCTTCTATCTCATTTATTATCTACTTCCGTCTTCGTTGTTACAAGTGTTCTCTTCATATCCATCCATCGGTACGAGTGTCGGAAATTTTGGCCAAACTTGCGCGAGGGCGATTTTGACTTTATTGGTGACGGGTCCGGCCGAGGCTTTAACATCAACATTCCGCTAAACAAGGTGAGTTAGTTACTGTATGCCAACAAATTGAGAGCCCTCTGAAGAGTGAATTTTTAATCATGGTGTTTTGCTTGCAGACTGGAATGACAGATAGTGACTACCTAGCAATCTTTCACACCTTAATTATGCCAATTGCATATGAGGTAAGGTTAACGCTTACCGCCTTCAGGTCATTATAGCCGAATTGGAAATGACTCTTTTTGTGCTCATTTTTGATATCCTCCTAGTTTGATCCGGAGATCGTACTCGTGTCGTCCGGTTTTGACGCAGCCATCGGGGATGCTGAGGCAGGAAACCACCTGTGTACCAATCGAGTGGAAGTAGACGTGCTTTCATTTGTGGTTGTTCTTTTCAGGGTAAAATGTGGCTTAGTCCTGCCTGCTACGGCCACATGACGCATCAGCTCCGTACCCTCGCTGGGGGAAAACTTGTAGTTGTTCTTGAAGTAAGCTGCTCTCTGAAATGAGACGCTGTTTATGCTTTTTGATCTGCAAAACTCTATTAGTATCATTGTTTTGGGTTGTGTCGACTAAGCATTGTGCTGTTGCATTTGTTGTGGCACTACTGTCTTGCTTCCTGCTGTCTCTATCTACTTTGATCTAAGCTTACGACTTGAAAAGCTGTGGAAACCTGTCTAAAAATAGCTATTGGTTTGTAGAGGCAATGTCTAGCCTACCTTAGTTCTCTTCGAGTACCGTGCCATGCCATAGAATTGTAGATGCTTTAGCCCTTGGGTTAGAACAACTTTCTTCCTCTTTGTTTCGAAAGGGCGGCTACTTTATTGACAGTCTCGAGAGGGGATGCATTCATGTGCTGAAGTCCCTGCTTGGCGATCCCATACCCTCACTTCAGGCTCAAGATTCGCCTTCGAAAAGGTTCCATTTTACTTATTACTCATGAATCGGTGTTATTTTTGTAAGTTAAGTAATTTGAGCTCTTGATGCGTTTCTAGCGTCCGACGCACAATCTCATCTTCAATTATGGCGCTTCGGCAGTACTGGAAATGCTTAAATGTTGTTGGATTAAGTCGGACCATTCCCCGGCCTGATGTGTCCCGATTCCCTCCAATTTCTTGGTACGCTTCTAGTTGCCTTGTTTGCTTTACTTCAGTGTGCCTTATGGCTTGAAATAACTCCTCGCCCAGTCGTGTTGCTCTTGTTAATTTGATAATCACATGCAGCTGGGATGATCTAACTTTGATCTGGATATTCCAGTAGTATCAGCTGAACTCATTTTTACAAATCCAAGGCCTCTGGTCAAAGTTGTAAAGTGGCCGGAAAAAAATCCGACTCTTTCAAAATCGGTCGTGAATTTCAGTCAAAAGGTACTTCGAAAGTCCTCGACACTCTTAGCGAAACCTACTCACGGGGACATCCTTTTTTTGCTTCCCATCGATAAGCAAAACGATTTGGATCGACTTTTTACAAAGTGGACTGATAGGTTAGTGTTGGTTTCTCACGATTTTAGCCTTTGTTTACCGGTACAGCAGATTGCATATGTGTAAACTCATATCCGACTAACTTCTTAACTCTTAAGCTGCTATACAATGCGTTATAGCTTCCTGCCTACGTGCTGCAAATTTGCATTCTCCCAGTGCGCTTTACCCTGTTTAGCTTAAAGGCTCATGGCGTGGGCTCATATCAGCTCCAAGCTTATGTGGTGGCAGGCGTGCGAACACCTTCGAGGGGTGATAGCGTAAGTTGAGTCCGTTTCGAGTTGCGAAAGTGAAGTCGCATCATGCCTATTCTTCAAGTCTTTTTACTTTTGTTAGGACGTCTCAACACCTCGAAAAAAAACCAGACTTAATTCGAGCAAGAAAAGTTCTCTTGAGGGTGCACCTACTCTGCTTAAGGCACTTGAGGATGCGGTGATAAGTCTATTCAAAAACGAGGTCGGTAGGCGTTCCTTTGATTTACCTTGATGTTTCAATGCCTACTGGGTCATCTACTTTGTAGTTCACAGTGGCATTGGTGGCTGCAAGAAATGTGTCAATGACCACCTTCATCTCAGTCTTCTCTCAAGTTCCCTTTGATCTGCTCAAAAAGTTTATTCCAACCAAATTGGAACTTCCGAAGCGCTTGTCAGACCAGTGTAGTTCAAATCAGTCTCGGCCAAACCTTTCCTTCCCCAGTCCCTCCGAACCTTTGGAGTCCGACTCTCGACTCATGTATGTGGATTTGACAGGTGATGGGGAGCTGGATTTGCAGGCTTTTGAGTGCTTCGACAAGCAGGAAAAAGGGGATCCTTCGAAGGCAATAAGGTACCATGTCTCCTCCTCCCAATATGATAAATATAATAGAGATCGCAAGTAGAAAGGTATCATTTTTTTATTGACAGTCTAAAGAAACGACTTTTCCAAATAGATTGTGAGTTGCACCTTTTTGCTTAAATTGCCATTTATTTTCGTTTTCACGCTTGCATGCATTCGGCTTGAAGTTTGAGTAGCATAAAACTGATTCTGAAGTCATAATTTTCATGACCATTGCGTTGAATTAGTTATGCTTGTGACGATGGGACGATAAAGTCATGCGTTTCAACGAGCAGGTGGACGATTGCACCAAAAAATCAGTCCTTTTTTGTCAATTAGCCTGTGCTCGTATGAACAGCCATGCCATGCATTTGCTATTCGATGATTTGAGATAGTGACAACTAAATCGTGTTTAAACCTGTGCACTTGGCAATTACGCTGTCTAAATGTGTCCAGGTCATGGAGAGTCCAAGGGCTTAACCTATGGGTATGGTCTGATCAGCATCAATAACTTGCTCCCACCAAGACTTAAAGAGACACAGTTGGATGATGTGAGTACAAATATGTGAGTGACTTATAGGTACAATAATCTTCCAAAAGCCCTCCAGCCAGTGTTCCTTTGGGTTTTGTGTAAAGACTCTCAATTTACTTCTCATTTTCTTTCAGCGTGCTGGCTTTTTCTTTCAATTTTTCTGACTCCGAATTGACTCTGATGAGTCCAAATTCCCGGTCTAGTTGGGTCAGCGTGCCTCTGCAGTGCTGCAGGCCTCTAAAAGCCTCAATTTGTACTCACTCCGTTGCCAACATTTTGGCCATAATGGATTTCGTTATTCTACCCATGAGTTATACCTTCGCTCCCAACCTCTTAGTCATTAATGTCTGTGGTTCCACTACAAAAGAGGTTAGTCGGTTTATTGTTTGGTTCAGAATGCTACTTTCTCTGTTTCAAATCACCTTTTTTCTCATCCTTCACTCTGATTCCTGTGAATTGGGTTGGGAATGTCGCATTTGCAAAAACCAATCGGTCTTCGTATTATCCATTAATACCCGTTTTATATGCACTCATAGCTCCAGCAACTCCCCCACCTTTTCCTTATTTATAGATAATTTAATATCGTTAAGTCCCGTAAATTGCTAATTTACTACTATAGCACGTTTAAACATTCCACCATCCCACTGAAACTCCTTCAGTCTGGCTCTGCACTTCCAAATTAGTCAATATTACATTCCTTTTAGTAGTATACACTAAGAACATAACATTTGACTACAAGGTCTCGAATCAGCTCGACTATTTCCGCCATTGCTATTATGCCTCATCAATCACCCACGAAGTCTGATCTCAGCCATTTTTTATCTGTCCCATTACTATCAACTTCTTCCCTCGTGGAGGAACGTCGATAGGCTCTCTTCGTGGCTTGATATTTGCGATAGTAAAATCGCCATGTGTCCGTGTGGGCATCAAACAGTGGAGACACTGAGATATCAAAATGATTTGTAATTTTATGGGTCACAAATAGGAGGTGCCCCAATCAGCTACGTGAAAAATTGCGTGTATCCGGCAGTAAATGTGTCGGATAATAAATGATTTTTCTGTCACGAGCACTTTCAGTATTTGTGGCGTAAAACATCACTCAAAGACGCATCGTCACTTCCCTTCTGTAGGAAGGCCTAAAATTCATCACCTATCCTTTTTATTATTTTTCACTCCCCGAGTTTTGTAAAAACTTAGGAGTAATATGACTAGAATATGACCAGTTTATGGTCAAGTGATCTGCCATGGTGGTAAAGCCTCATGTATGTTTAATCTGGCGCTTATGGCGGCTCAAAGCACTAACGGCTGTGTGTGTGTGTGTGTGTGTGTGTGTGTGTGTGTGTGTGTGTGTGTGATACATCAACCGGTGGAAATTTGTCTGTTCCTTTTTCCACACCAGAGAAGTCTTTGACACTTTCATTCACACCAGCTTATTGCTAATGCCCGATTTGCTCATTCTTCAAACATTTGATTTATAATGAGGAGGCAAAATGAGCGGTCTTTCATCCCTACGGCCTTAAGGGGATTAAGGAATGATTCAAATTTTCTCCAGTGTTGATTGTGATAAATTATTTTTGCTGTGCAGTCTCTTGCCAACTCCATTCCAAACCACAACGAATGACCGAAGTCAGAGAGCGGGAGAGAGGGAGTGAAAGAAATTTGAGTGTGCATTAATTAAGGCGTTTATGGGGTGTGCATAAAACCCCCTTTTCCTTTTTTTAGCTTTGCATCAATCAGACAAAGCAGTGAACCTGAAAGTGGTTAATTTTGTTTTCGAATGGTGTGCAAAATTTGGCCTCTCATTCGCATTTCAATCTGGCAACAGGATGTCACCGCGTGAATAATTTAATGCAGATAGCCTTCACTAGGGGGAGCGGTGCGCTCGTATGAGACATCCAGCATAGCATAGGCTTGTTTGTTTTTGCTAGTTCGCTATCATCTACTGCATACATCTGCTTTTGAGGGGGGAAATTGCCACACTCTTTGTCCCATTTTGGAGAAGTATATTTCCTTTGTTATAAAATCCCCGAGGCTTGGGATGAAGTTGCTTTTACTGCCAGTTTTTCCCTCCGGATGGCGGTATATTTGTTAATGCATTTGTGATTTTAAGACTTCCGTACTTTCCATAAAGTGCTTATGAATTGGTTGGAAAATCTAGCAATGAAAAGTGACTAAAATTACCAGCTAACAATGTTATGGCAGGAAGGGGTGGTCGGTGAATTGCCGTCTGAGCTGAATGTTATCAGCAATCTTGAGTAAATACTCCACATAACAGGTATACAGTGCCTCAGGCATTGTTTTAGCGACTCAATCGGGGCAAAGTGCTTTTTTCTCTTGCAGTCAGTCACTAAACACTTTCAAGCATTAAAGTCATGTTTTGGCAAACCATCAGCGTGCTCTTTGGGATTTTTTCTATCATGTTGGCTAGTCCTACTTGAAAGAAATGAAGTGGCCTCTCCAACTTATTTGATTGCATGCAAAATGACCCTATTTAATGTAATAGTAAGCTGAGGAAGCAGGAACACATGCCTCACTCACCTTGGCAATAGAAGCAGATTTTGGCATGATCAAGCGAGCTAACTATTAAATAAGTTTATTTCCCAATGCAAACACGATTTAATACATTTCTTCAGCGCCTTTTACCATAAGGCGGCTTTACATCAGACCTGCCGATTGATGGATGGATAGTGGGTTCGAATCGACGGCCGCTGGAAAGGTCTTTTTTATGGATCTGCCAACCGACCAGTGGTCATAAAGTCAAGCACCGTAATGACCTCATCATCAACGACTTCTTATAATCATAATATAACCATACATTTGATTGCCTCACTGACCTCTTCCTCTTTTGCCACTTCCACTAGATATGCACTGCTTGGTAGTGATGGTGATGGCGGTGTTCAAAAGAGCGCTCTCGCGCACATACAATTTTCCCTGAATTGATTTGACCGAAATCTCCTTGGTATAAAATTATCTGTGTGATTGTGGGATCAGCCTAATTTACTCCCGAATGTGACATTTTGATAATCAAAAAACACTTAAAGGGAGGCCGTCTATCCAAACGAGGTATGCATTCACTTCGAGTGATGTCAAATGCTTATGCAGCATTTACAATAATCGTAGTAACTTATTAGTATCGCATTTTGACCTCTTATCTATTCAGCTTCCCTTGACGATTCAGGCGATTTACACCGAAAGGTAACCATTACCGGCTCCTCGGAATTGCATTCGTCATATAATGCTGGCACATGTATTTCACTGAAATCTCAGTTGCTTTATTGGCACCATTTTCTAGCCTCTTCAGCTATGAACACAATGCGTCTCATTGTTGGTTGACGTTGAGTGTGTGCAGTTCCCCGTAGCCGTGTTTCATTCTAACTTTATTGTTGCATTTACATATTGAGTGTGTTGATGCGGATTTCGCTTCTTTAGTTCGTTTCCGGTCGATTTCAAGTAGTTCTTTCTTTCATCGTACACCAATGGGCTCCTGTGCTTGCCAAATACTTGAAATTTGCACGCTGCAGTTAGCTGTGTTGTTCGTATTTACATACTTGAGAGTGCCTTGTATAGGCACTTCGGCAATTTACTTCATTCACTCTGGAGCCTCATTTGCAAGAAATGTCTGGCAGAAGAGGTGCAAACATCACATCTTGTGTCTCACTGAAGGGCGGAAGAAGCAGAAGAAGAAGTAGAAGAAGAAGAAGAAGAAGGCGAAGGAGAAGGGAAAAAACCAGTCCAGTTTGCACAGACTTTTCAGACAGCCTGTAGTAAACTTTTCTGCCTCGGAGATATGCATGTTGTTGGTTGCGTAAGGCAACCAACTATGCCGATTGGAGGTTCACTCCACATTGCAGCATTTTTATTAAATCGAGTTTTGCATCTAACCATCAATACAACTCCTTCGTAGTCAATCCTTTTCTTCATATTTTTAATTTGATTTAAGTATGGCAATCAGAAGCAACTTAATAAAAGTTTTAAAATATGTTCAATTATATTTATGATTGCATAAACTCTGAGCATTCATTGAAAGATTGTAGCTGAGATTGTGACAATGCATTCACTGTACTATTAGGGAGGCGGAATTTCTGCAGTGTCACGGATGCATGTAGTCCACCTCCTAAAGAATGTTGCTTCCCGACTGATCGTATTGACGGCGCCGGATATTGATCCTGATCCTCGTTTTCTTCATTGTCTCCTCCACGATGCTCCACCGAAACCCTTTGAGCAGGGACAGTTGAGCTGTGCAAATTTCGTGTACGTTACTCAAAAACACCTGCCATTTTGATATTTTTTTGTCCTTTCACGAACATGGCAATATTTGTTTTAAGTCTATCGCTGACTCAGATGTCTCATCATCGTTCTATGCACCATGCCTTCATTTCCGTTACACTGTTTGTCTAGACACCTGCAAGCTCACCTACACATAGCCTCGGGTAGTATTGTATGGTGTTGTTGAGTCTTGCTTAAAACGGTATACCGATTTCAACACAGTCAAAGAGCTTTATGGTTTAGGCGGCAATATGCTAATTACTGAAGCCCATTCCCGCTCCAGAGGGGCAGGCATAATGGCGCAGCGCGGTGGTGGTGGTAGGGATTGAGGGAGGCGGAAGACTAGGAAATAACACAATCGGCCGTTTCCTTAATGTTCCCTCTGGATGAGTGTGTTTACGAGTCTGAGTCATCGGAGCTCTCTGTGTTACTGCATACGTGTCTGTGTATCTAGCGGACTTGTTGTGAACACAGCGCACACCACAGAGGCAGCAACAAGCACGTGGCACCGCCACATCACAATCATGAGGCGCATAAATAATCAAGGTATTTTGATCACCTGATATAATTTTGTGGTCGATTTACGCGTTTCGGAGCCCCACTTCCTGGATGAGTCTCCACCGCCCCTTTCCACATGTTGAGGAACAAGGAATTAAGGCATTACAGGGCGCCTTTTATCCTCTGCCTCCTTTGTAGAATTCAAGAGAGGATTCAGAGGTATGTCTGCAATCAGAAACACCGATGGAAGTGCTTCCCAATCACGAGTAAGTGGTATATTCGTTTTCTGTTCCGCAATTTTTTTCATTAGTATTTAAGCCTATTTTTGCTTCAAAGCAAAACAATGCCAGGACTTCTAAGCTAGCGTAAATAAACAGACCTGGGTGATGAGTTTTTTTCCCATCGCCACCATCAAAGGCTAGAATTGGACCCTCAATCATTAACTTAATTCAAGTGCGCTTTTGAAGGAATCGTTGGAATCCTTGATTGCCAATGGGGCATCGGTTTATAAGATCTTTTTCGTAGGCACAACTTGAACTTATTTTCCTCTCCACCTCCATTTACCTTTATGCAGACGAATTTGCTCCATTATCTTACCCAACAATTAATCAGAATCTTCTTAACTGTCGTTTCTTTGGCCCTTCTGCGAACATAAATCTTCGTAGCGTTGTATAGAACTTCTCGCCTTCTCACCTTTTTCTCCCCATTTTGTAGCTAGTCTGCCCTGCTGGTGCACGTAAAGCAGTCTGCATACACGGAAGACAATGTAAATTTATTACTAATTCTATTGGCACATTTTCCGTGTTTCAAGAATTGAAATAAATTTTGTTAGGCTACTTGGGTGTTGTGGCACTTCTTCCCCACCGACACCAATCCCATGTCTTTTTCTTTCTCGCTCTCCCACACACACACACACACGACAACAACGATGGCTGTAGCCGAGGCAACGACAGTTGTAGAAGCGCGCACAGTCACCAATCCAGTCTGGGGCCAATTACTCGACACACATACGTGGGGTTCTGCTAAGAAGCATTGTTTGGATTGCTTCCTATGTGCGTATTGTGGATAGAATAGCCATTTGGATGATGTTCGGTGTGTTTGTTTCAGGAAGGAACCGCAAAGTACTACATTACTGCCTATCAGTTTCCGGTTTTCCTAACACAAAAGGAGTGAGTTGAAGCACGAAATTAGGATTTATCATTCATGATGACCTCGAGGTTTTGAGATGTCCGAAAAATGGATGTCGCTATAGTGAGTCTCAGCAATTTCCAGAAAAAAAGTGAGTCAGACAAGCGGCGGAAACGCCATCCCCTTTTTTTCCTCTTTCGATGCAAGTCGAGTTTCATTTCCTGCCTTTCCTCGTCACACACACAAGCAGACGTCAAAACAAAAAAGGCGGAGAAAAGTGGGCAAAAAAACGCCAACGGTGACGGGGTTGAAAACTCATCCCAGTTGAAATGCCGGGGTTAAATTTTCGTGCACACTTCAAGCTGGTGTGTCCGTGTTGAGTGCCTTCATGTTGAAGATCACTGGAAAAGCAAACGACCGTAACAACAACTATGTCAAAGTGTTCCTTCGAATAGTCAAAGGTGTCTGAGGTCTCTCAAATGCAGAGGTGTGGATGCTAAGCCATTGATCCCCTCAAGTGTCACTTGCTAACAAAAAACAGTGCTAATTGGTCAGTTTGTAAGTGCTTTTTTCAAGCCCTGTTATTCGAAGCATTGAACACTACCGTCATGCTAAGTGGAAAAAAAACAAACTGCAAACAAATTTGAATCAATTAACTTTAACATTGGAGATTTTTTCTCCTCTTAATTTGTCCTACCCACGAATGCAATAGTGCAATTTCCTTCCGTAGCTCCATACTTCCATACTTTTCTCCTTTTCTGGAGGAGAAGAACCTTTGATTCCCATGGCACGAGACCGTGGTTCACCATCTTTATTGCATATGGCACAGTGAGAAAAACAAAATCAAACATATTATATAATTCCTAGTAAGAGTAGGAGATAGGAGTTCAGATACGGGGAGCTATCTATGCCAGGGAGGAAGAAGCATATTTATACAGCAGGCACAGTAGTTGCAGAGCAGGAAGGAAGGGTAGAGGAGAGGGAAAGGACGGTAGAAAGCGACACGGTTATGTGTTAGTATCTTCTACAAAGCCAGTTCTGGGCACAGCTCGACAGGAGCCGCATTATCATCTGGGCCTGGAAGACGCTCTGTTCATCATCGACATGGGCTGTTTCGGATAGAGAGGCGCACTTCGCACCATGGAGTAGCCACTGTTGGGCGAAGTGGCATCTCCTGAGGCTGTTGCACTGAGGAGGGGCTGGCTAGGATTCTTCCAGGTGGTTGCGGGAGCAACATGCGAGTCTTGGATGACCTCATAGACGTCAGATGCCGGTGGGGAGGAGAGGGGAGGCAAGGGAGGTTCCGATTGGGCCGTCTTATGAGCCGGAACCATGGGAGGTCGTGTGGAGACGGCGTGCTTGGTGGGAGCAAAGATAGCGGTCGGGGCTTGTCGAGGCACCATCGGTGTAGACGAGGGTGCCGCAATTTGGCTCTCGAGTTTTCGAATGCGTGCGAGGTATTTGGATTTGGCCTTCTCAAAGGCCGTAATGAGGGCTGCATTTGCTTGCTTCAGATCGTTGACAAGCTCCTCACTTTGGGATTGGTGGTGCTCAGCCCCTTTTCGAAGGGATTCGAATGCTGATTGCAGACTCTAAATAAAATACCCATTTTATTTTATTATTATTTGCTGTGGAAGGAAATATGATCCAAGATATTTACAAAGGACAACCAATTAATGCAGCTTAATTGACCAATGGTAGCGTCAGCGCATTCGCTTATCAGTTTTCCTAGCGAAAGATTAATGAGACCGTCATTTTTTCGGGCATTCACTGTGTATAAGACGACAAGAGACAGGTCTTTCGATTTTCAGACAAGTTTACAAAAGCTAATAATCCCGAGATCCCAAAGGAGGACTCACTTCGATCTGTTGCGTGAGTGGATTCTGAACGCCAGTACGATCTGACGTCTTAAGCATCTGGAGATTGCGATCAATTTGTATGGCATTCAATTGCGATCGTAGAGTGGACTCCAAAAGACAGTGACGTTGATGACTCAGTTGAATTGCTCGTAACTCCTTCTCCATTATGTAATTATGCACCTTCAACTTCGCCCTATCCTCCTTCACTGCGCACAGGTCCTGGTTGAGGAAAAGACAAAGTGTATTGGCGCGGGTGCAAAACGATTCTGGGTGTACGCGTTCCATTCCATCGGATGCCAATAAATCAACAATTGTGAATGCACAAGGAACAGTGTAATGTTTTGATAATTTGTTTACATTTCCGTTACCATTTCAAGAACATCTAAGTCTCCGTCTTTGTGGTTCTGCCGAGCAGGATGTCGTCTGAGCTGCCCCAGTGGCCTGTAGCCCTTCTGCCTTGGTAGTATGTGTGATGAAGTTTAACAGAGCCACTGAAAACTACGTTTACCTATGGCAGGAATGCTACTGACAACAAGGCGACACTAACCATGATCTACCTGGAAAAGCTCTTTACTAAGTTGTCTACAGTATCTGTGTGAGGATGTCAATTGGGCGAACATGCAATACCTCCACTGTCCCTCTACCAGATGGATAGGATTCGAAGAGATATGGTTGGGCAGCTCCGAAGTGAGAACAAGGTGGCAAGGAAAAATAAAAAAATCTTGCTCCTCCCTCCGCCCTAACGCAACCATATTGAATCTCTTCCTTTGTTACTTGACCCTCCACTTAGACAAGTTTTCATTCTCCCTTTGAATAGGATGATAGTCAAGATCTTGAAGAATTGTTAAGAGGACTCAATGATGGTACAATCAAATTTGACGAATGCCACCGTGGGTTCTCAAGTGTTTTGCAGCTCTGACTACCTTGGTACAGGAGCTCAACCGAGGAGAGCTTCGGAATCGACACTCAAAAGTCGACTGTGAAGCATGGCCTCTGACCTCATCCCAGTAGCCCTTCATCCCTTCCCTATGCCAATAATATCTTTACTTACATTACTTCCTTAAAAAAACCGACTGAGATAATTTTACCAGGCGAACGCATTATCCTTAATTGGGAGAAAGAGGCAATCAACACACACCAAAACTATTTGTCCCCAATTTTGCTTAAATAATTCACATCCATTCAAGAATTTATTGGGGGCGGGGGGAAGGGGGTTCGGGCGGGGGCGGGCCGGGGAGATGGGGGAAGGTGACGTAAATTCTTAGCGTTTATCTCATGTCAAGAGACTGTTTATTTGACATCCACGTAAACCTCCATGCAACGTAAACAAACCGCATTTGACAGTCAATTTTCTCGCTCACCGCTCGTGGCGTCGTATTTACTTGTCCTCCCCTTCTCCGACATAAAAGGGTTTAATGCTTTCTTCTAGTTTGTTGTTCTCCTTGCAAAAAAAGAACAATCTGCACCCACGATAGCAATATTTGCTAACATAGATAACAGTCTCCAATACAAGCGATTCCAAACTCTTTAATTTACAGAAAAATATGCTAATTTCTAGTCTGATTTGAGTAGGAGGAAGGAATTGCCTAGGGAAGAGGACATGTGTATTTTTCGACCGCGTTTTATATGTCAAAAAGCTCAGATCTTAAACGAAGCGCATTGTTTAGTCTGCCCTGGCACCTCCGGACAAACTGGTTGGTTTCAGACAATGAAAAGTGTTGCTGCCAAACCACCACTCTAAAGAGACGTTGAAGGTGTATTTACATGTATGCATTCTACAAATAATAACTCCAGAATACCTTCCAGCAAAGGGATGACAATTTACCGCGGTTGTATTAATATTTAAAGGCCCATTCCGCCTAGCAAGGTTCGAAAGCCTCAACTGGGTGCAGACAAGTTCCCATCCCACATGAGAGGAGGGAGAATGCGTTTACCTGGGGATTATGGATTCACTTGAAGGAAAAAGAAAAGCTACACGCGAGGCATTCAACCGAATCACAAATTAACCTTGTGAATCTTTAATTAATCGGGTAGTGGAGGAGATGTGGAGATTTCCCATTCCTCAGCGCCTTCCTTTACACTGGAATCGAGGTATGGGCATGGTCCTCAATTTTTCCACTCATTGGCAGTATCCAGAGTGTCCAAATTATTTATACTGGCAACTATTAAAAATGGGTTCTAAAATTACTCTATTTTGGATTTAAGGAGGGAAAATACGCCTTTGAAAGGCAGTTTATAGTTGGCATAATCATTACCATGGGCAATGAGATGCATTTTTGCTATGTTAAGACATTTCAGTTGCTTTTTATTGCTGCGTAAAATAAACACATTCACCGAAGGTGAGCAAGTTAAGTGCATTCAAGAGATATCGCCCCACGCAGATTGTGGTCTTGTGTGTGTGTGTGTGTGTGTGGGTTTGTGCGGAAGCAGGATAAAAACAATTCCTTTCGAATGCTATCGCAATTGCCACTTTGTCCAAACTCGCTTAAGTATTTTACTCCCCGCCCAGCGGCACAGAAAGGCGTTTGAAATTCGACACCTCACACTCATCATTTTGGCTGTGGAGACCAAATTTTTGCCCAATGTATTTTTTTGGGAAACGCTCTCACCCTTGCACAGCTGTGGTTTGGAAATTTCGTCCATTTGTGTGGCTAGTGTCTGCTTACTCAGAGTCTGCCTCAAGTGAGACAGACATACTCACAATTCCACTCAAGCTCTGTACACCAGAAACGACACAGATTTAAGTTTATCGGCCTGTAAAAAGTTAAAGACTTGTTTAAAAATCACGTTCAACTGAAATGACTGAACACTCAAAGTGTTGGATGAGAGTCATAACGTCTTTTGCAATAAAGTGTTCAGACTAATTAGAGCTAACCACTGGTAATTAGGCAAAAAAATTCCAATTTAGCAAGTAATACCTCGACTTGCACTCAAGGTTTTGCTTCCGTGCCTCCACTGGGTGATATGACCTCAAGGTCACGCGAGTGGCCCCCTCAGCCCTTCTGTGTATCGGCAACACATGTTCTGCCTTCCTTTGCATTCGAGGAAGTCTCGGGGAGCTTAATTTGATGCTAAACCTTGACACAGCGGATGAGGGGCATATGCTGAGCGTGGGAGAATCGGTGACAACGCCTGGCAGAAAGGGGCGGAAATGACGTTTGCCTTCAACAACTACCTCAGTCCTCTCTCGGGTAGGAATACTTCTAACGACTTAACCGATGGCTGTTGACAGTGTCAATTTTACGGTGTAGATTGAATGAACACGAGGCACCTCTTTTGTCCCTCTAATAGCTGAGTAGAATTTGGAGAAAGATGCAGGACTGTGATGAGAACGACCCTATCTCCACTTTGCTTTAGGGCCAGTATGTTTTTCCCAAACGGGGCGAAAGTCAAGATTCAGTGGAATCGCCAAGGGGGAAAAGTGGTGTTGCGTACAAATATTCCCCCAGGTGCGTGCAAATTCAGTGACTATTGTGAATGGTTCGCGGATGATTTTCCCCTACAGCACTGACTACATCCTAATGGTTGGCGTGGGAGGTTGACCAAAGGGAGTGCCAGGGTCAGCTCTCAGAAGGAGGGGGATAAAGCACCTTGAACATTTCTTTAGCATTTCGATTTGGTTTGGCTGGTACCTGAGATCCCGTCATTTTACGAGTTTTGGAGAAAATGGCCTCTGGACCGTTCCAGCAGCCTCCTGTCTCCTTGTTTGCGTCGGAAATACATAATCTGCCATGGCATTACATCTTCCTTCAAATTCAGGAAGTTATCAGGGCGCTACATAGCGTAAATCAGGCTTCACCAACACTCCATTAAGAGAATATGGGGAGTTTGTAAACGCAATTAGTAAATTGGTTGAGTATACCACACACCATACGAGTAACATGAACACGAAAATGATTTTTATGAGTTTGTTAACTCGACCGTATTTTGAAACAGAAACGTAAAAACTACCCCTTGTGGCTTGATCTGAATTTGCAAACTTTCATCTTCTCTTTGCCAGGCTTGTTACAACAAGAGAGGAGCAGATCAATAGGAGATCAAAATAGTCGTGGTCTTCCAGCCAGTGAGGGGTAGGAATCTTTCTCAAAGTCGCAAAGCTTTACCATGCAAAAAGTCCTTCCAACCACTAATTATATGCACGGAGAGATGAGATTTCGCATAGGGAATAATCGACCCTATGCATGGAAAGGCCGTATCATAACGCAGGCATAGACAGAATGTAGAATACCGGCTCAAACGAATGACCAATCAAGAGACACGTACCTGCAACAGAGCTGCCGTATCCACCATGAAGAGTGCGTTGAGTCGATTCGAAATCACAGGGTCTCTGGAGTCCTGCCTTGGCATACCCATAGATTCACCCTCACTGTAAGCGGGTAGCTGAAATGCAAAAAGGTGGACCGTATACTACTTGAACACAAAATGACCAAAGTTCTGAGATTTTTGTGTTTTTACTCTCCTGACAAAGAAATTGAATGGGTCACTGTCGCACCGCAACATCTAAATGCACCAATTTTACTGGAGGTTGATTTTTTCTCTTCTACCGCGCAAATTGGAGTGCCTCCAAATGTACAATGCTGTGGTGTTTCGTTTTTTCACGAAATTCCCCAATCAGCCGAGTTTCTATGCGCTCCGCGACATTAAACGCTCAGGCACACGCATATACATACAAACACACACACACACACACACACACACACACACACACACACACACACACATACACGGCGAGAGAGGGAGAGAGCCCTGAGGCATTTGGATCGTGCTGACCTTTAGAGGCGAAGACGACCCACGCCTGTGTGAGAGCCCATCATGACTCACTGGGGTCTGATGAACACATGCACGCAAATGTGATTTGGAAAAGTGTGCTTGGAAGGGTTGGTGGAGGGCGCATCTGCGTGTGCGTGCGCATGAGCGGGTAGATGAAGGTAGTGAATAGGCAGGCAGGTGGGTGAAGATTGCTAAGTGAAAAGGTGTCTCCGAACAAGGTTATCAAAATCTACACCATGCATCCAAATTGTTGTCCACGCCTCCAATCATGTGTGTTTGGCCAAAACCAAATGCCAAGGGGCGAGGCTTCAACCCGTGTGTGCCTATCGTCAGTGCACGATTGACCTTCGCCATAATTCGATCATTTATGCATCAGTGCCTTCCTGAGTGCTGCAAAGAGGAAACGTGGATACTACGGAAGTCATCCGCAAGTACGAGAAATGAACATGACCGCTAGGGTACATAAATTCTGATTAAATGTGGGAAAAGAATGTTATAAGGTCACTTCATTCATTCATCAAGCACTAGGCAGCACAAAATATGGCTTGTTTGTTCACGAAAATACAAGAGAGAAAATCATCGAGAGTGCAATAATTTCCAGTGACCTGCAAAAAATGTTACCAATGAATGGTGCATATTTATTTACTGTCATCTCAAACTACTAGTGCTGCTCTAGACAAGTGTAAACGGAAATAAAAAGCGAATAAAAATAAACGCAGATCAGAGGGATGGAAAAAGGAGTGGTGATGTCAAAATTTTCACTCCGACAATCTTGATGCCCGCCGCTCCTTGTGTGTATATGAGGGCTTGATTAAATTTCCTCTCACTGTTTCCTGTCATCCAACTTGGAAATGGTAAAAGAAGCTTACTTAATTTATGTATTTTAAAATTCTCTCCACTGGTGAAAAAATATGACCCGTGGTTAATATTTAATTATCTAAAAATCACTGAACACTCCACGATAACCTGCAGACCCTCGAGACTGCCCAGACAATTTAAAAAGACATATTTATTGGGCAGAATGCACACTAAAGTCCACTGACAAGGCCGCCCGACGGAGATCCAGTGGCGGAGCTCCTAAATCCAGGATTAAACTCGTTTGACAAACTGGCAGTTAATAGGACAAAGTAAACAATGTTTTTGTTTTGGTACTGTTGCAGTCCATTCCCAGATTAGATAATATTGTGGCTTGATAGTTGCTTAGCTACATGGAAACATCTGTCCCAGGAGATTGGACTTCCACCCCGCGGCATGGCCATTGGGTTGGCCTGATAGCCTCCCAGCTAATCCGTGTGTCGGTAGTGCATGTGTTTCTTCATACCACTTAGGCAAGGACTCGGTGCGTTGTGCCACAGTGGCAGATCAAGTGAACCAATTAACCCAAGAAGAAAAAACGATTTCTCAGCAGTGGAAATGGGAATGACAAAAATGTGCAGATAGAATGAGCGATGCGTGTTGGATTGCTGAGCAAATGTGGGCAAGAAATGCATCAAGGCTGACAGTAAGGTCAAGTGCCCAGACAGAAGGAGCCTGGAGATGCGGTGATAAGTTAGCAGCAGACAACAAAAGCGGTGTCGTGCAATCTGGCGGCTCGCCTTCGGTACTTGACATTCATACTAATGACCGTAAGCTGGCCGAGGCAGTTGATTACGCCATTTTACTAACAGGATTACAACTGCCAGTTTAGATTATTTTGGAGGAGACTTGAAAACCTTTGTCGGAGGAGAAAAGGCAACCTTTTTTCCGGTAAATCAGTTCTGAGTCTTAGGCCAAGTGAAGAATGCCGCAAGTGTTGTAAATTAGTTGTCAGGCTTAAACTAAGGCAATTGTATAGGTACGGATGGCTTCACCGCTTCAAGCTCCAGCCTCTGAGTTTGCTGATGCTGTCGTTTCAATATAGACGGACGCACTGACATACGGTACTGCAAATTAGACTCATTTAAGAGTTCTCTTTGAAATATCCTCTGCCCTAACACTCTTTTAAATATTGCTGGGCGTCCAATTTCCAGCTTTGTGCTGTCGAGTCGGTTTGACAATGGCTACGGATAAGTGTTGATTGCAGAACTAGGCGAAACTGTCAGCAGAAGGTGATTCAATGCCATAATGCGAAAACGCCTCATAAGTGGTCTTCAGGTATAAAGCGCCTCCTGCATCCGAGCAGAAATAGATGGGTAGAACAATCAGTGTCATGTCAATTTTACAATTCCAATGCTTATTTTAATTTTTTGCCGCGGAGGAGGTGTGTGAGGATGGTAAAAGTTGACAAAGGGCAATGCCATCCACCTGGAATTAGCGGTGCGACAAAGGGACACTCGGAATCGTAGGAACGCACTTCAGTTAATAAAATATTGTTGCCTTTTTTTGGAAAGGGAAGAACAATGATGCAGTTGAAGCGACCTTTCATTTAGGCAGAAAAATGTCATATTTGGGGATCAAATTTATTTGTAATAAAGTGTGACGAATGCTTTAGACAATATAAACAGGTTAAAAGTACTCAAACCAGTTAAATTTATTCCGATGCGAAAATCTTTTTGCGGAATTTTCTGAGGTGAAAAAGTTCATAATGCTCTAAGCCGTAGTAAATTGAGCCTGGTTTGTAACATACAGTTGGTATTTAAACGAATGTGAAAAACGATTTCGGTCACGTCAACTTTCAGTGGGCGAAAACTGAACTAACAAAAAACAGTCCTATAAATAAAAATGATAATGGTCGGATTGTCAAACTCACCTCAGTTCCAGTATAGGGCTTCATGTAGTGGAATTCGCCACTCCGTGGAACTCCTGAGCAACCGGCTTCAAAGTCATTGACGACCACAGCGATGGTGCTCCTCACCAACATTCTTTCCCAAATAATTTGGTCCAAAATATGGCGCAACTTCATCTCCTTTATGCGAGTCCACCCACCAACGTCGTGGACCATAGCAGGAGCCTCAGGTACTCCAGCACTTACGGCTGGGTTGACGACCACAGCACCAACGGCGGCAGAGGAGGAGGAAGAGTTTGAGGAATGAGAGGCGCAAGTGTGCGTGTTAGGAAGGCCAGACACGACAACAAGACCTGCAGCAGCGTTTGCGGCCGCAGTGGTGGCTGCGTGATCGTTGGTGCTGAAACTGTCCGCACCCGAGTCGGGTGTCTGCCAGCCGCCGTCACCTCCACCACCAGACTTGCAAGCATGTCGTGTGGAGGCAACAGACCTAGTAGCAATGCACCAAGCATTCGCGTACACTCCGTGAGCTCCCATACCTGAGCTGCTGCCTCCAGACTCCGCTCCAAGGCCGCTTTCTGTCCCTGTGGCAGTGCTGCGATTGCCATTGGTAGTGTTGTGATCAAAGTCTTCTGCGATTGTGGGGATGAGACTTTCAGGCTTTAGGAAGGGCTCTGGTGTGGCTGCGAACCGAGCAAGCAGATGCAGGGCTGCCAGCTCGGTTTGGTGTCTACAATGGCCGATTATTGGGAGGCTCAAAGTAGGATAACAGGAAGGTATGAATCAAATAAAGTACCTTTAAATCCAAACATCTGTTAGTTTTTCCGTGAGGAAGATAAGAAGTCGCGTATGTAGGACATTTTTCACTCCAAGTCGTAGCTCATACTGCTTGCTCTCCTGTTTTTTTCCAGAGGCAATCTTCTAATTCATATTATATGCCTCAGTAAAAGCATGTAACGAAATTGTATGTTCCTTTATCATACACACAAAACCCCTCTTCTTCACTTCACTTTTGATTGGGTAACTTTACAACAAGCACAATGATGTGGATTAATAGTCCCTAAATGTCAAAAACAGTATCGGTTTGATTTTGCACTTGTCTGCCACAATACATGCTTATGACATTTTGATGGTCTTAAATGAATACAGAAAAAAAACATGGAACAAAAAATACCGCGAATGCCCGTCGATACCTGTGTAGTGAGAAAAGAATTTGTACGTTAAAAAACGTCAACTGGTGCAGTACATTTGGTCAGAGAGGCCTTAAACACCGAAGCGTGGCTTGTAGGTCAAGCCTTAACCACACATTCAAGCCCCTCCTCCTGCCTCGCCTCTTCCCAAAATCATACAAGAAATGACCTAACCAACGGTTAACAGCTAAGGTGAGGGAAAAGAAGCAGCGACGACGATTTGCTGTTGTAATTACGTTTTCCAAATTCATCATGATGGCGTAGCAACCACCGACTTTAATCTGCAAATAAATGGTGAATAACAACCCTATCAGAAATCATCATCAAGAGCTAAACTGTGCGCTCTATTACTTGCAGTTCACCCTTCACTCCCAGCCATGGGTACAAAAAAGGTGCCCCTTCAGGATCACAGGGATGAAGGAGTAGATGAAATCCAACGCCCATTGAAAATGCCACTGACACTGTTGTGATGCAGGCTTTCGCGATGTTTCATACAAAAGGTGAGGCAAATGAATGTGCATCTCGAGGTGTGCCTGTGTGTACTTGCCCAAGAAAAGCCTCATTAAGTGCCCTGACCGTGAGTCATTGGTCAGGTTCTGAAAGAGGGACGAGTCAGGTCTAGCTCGGCGCCGACGGGGACATTAGAAGATTTCTTCTCATGTGAATTCCTGAATGCACCACTGGATCGCTATCATTGTAGTCCTGTGAGAAATCAAGGCACTGCACCGAGATGTCCTGAGATCCTAGCCTCAATGTTTACAATCAACAGTTCAATGATAATCAAGTTGATCCTTGTCTTTATTGAAAATAATTGATTTTTTTAACTTTATGAAGCTAATACGTTCCTGTATTTTAACATCTTCGAGTGTTTGGCCGTACCTCTGCATTTTGAGGAGTCGCAGACATGCAGGTCCATTGCACATAGCATGAGGAGGGATCCAGGTTGGTACAGAAAGGTGCGAGGCCTCGTCGGTGGATTTTCCATTTACTGCATAGAGAGCATAGACATTACTTCCGCTGTCACTAATTGCGGCGGGTGGCTGCATCTGTCTACCAGTGCCGTTTTTCCCCGGTACAACGTGATGATAACTGACCGGCGCCACAGAGGCACTTGGGGCTTTGTAGGGTCGCTGAGGTTCGTCCTCTTCGGAGGAGGAACAGGATGATGACGAGGAGGAGGTTGATGTGGAACTGCTGGTGAACGCGGATCCGGACAGAGAGTGTCGTCCGAAAGACCGCTCCTGATGGGATTTTCCCGACTTTGATCGCCCTTCGGAGTGTGGTTGTTTGTGTAGTAACAGAGCAAGTTCCGAAGAGTACAACTAGTACAACAAGCAGTGATTAAGTGCAGAGTATTCCAAGAACATCAAGGTTAAAAACTCTTCATAAGGTTGGGAAATATATTTAATTTATTTCAATTTACATAAGCAGTGTCTTCTCACCTAATAATTAAAATTGTCTGAGACACACAAAGTCGTAGACTCAGTCTTGTCTAGCTGGCAAAAATTTTCATCTTATTCATTGTTTTGAAGAATTTTTTCTAGCATTAATATTGTACCCATGTGTCGGTAGACTGGAAGGTTCTAAAAATACTTTCCAGCTACAAAATGATATGTACTAATAATATTGCCTGCATCTAGCTTCGCCCTTATTTTTAACTAATGTTAAACAATAACAAATGTGACAATTGCGTCAAACCTATGCATTCACCCCAACTCTGTTAAAAGACACCAAAAAGGAGACGAAAATCCCCGTTTTAGGGGAAAAAAGAGAACCTACATGCACAAGCACACCGCTGGTCTCAAGAGCCATATCGGCAAGTTCAGCAGCGCGGTTAGCAGCACCCCAAGAGGCCTCAATTTGTCCGAGACGACAATGAAGCTGATCACCGGCAGCTTTTGCTTCAGTCAAAGAGGCCTCAAGGACTGTGAGCTCGGCATCCTGACGAGCACAGAGTGCCTCACGCTGTTCACAGGCTAGGAGAGCACACCGTGCAACATCGGCAAGCCGAGGATAAGGTGCTACTCCTGCCAGACCGCTTAAGAGGGTCTGGACTACCCCTGCGGAGGGAGAAATTCCTCCACATCCGCCTGTGTTACCGGCTCCTAAGCAGCAGTTTACACAGTAGCGCACCCATTGTGGCTCAGCTTCATCCCCTCCCGCTCCTCCCGCAGTTGCTGCAGCTGTTTCACTGCCGCTGTTGTTGTCGCCGCTGCGACAGCTCTGCGGAACCGAGGAGGTGCTTCCTGACAATGCTGATGAATGTGGCTAGAGAAGAAAATAATATTTCATGCCTTTTTTATCACGACGTCCTGACGTAGATGCCCACCACTACTTACTTCGATTCGAGGCTTTACACCTCTCGACGATGGGAAAGGCATTTACCCACCAAACGCTTTAGCTTTTTTACGTGATAGAGAGATGTTTCGGAGGTTCTTGTCTTAGCATAAAATCTGTGCTTAATGTCACTTATTGTTGGCGGATGGGCGTCCACTACAGTCACTTGTAGAGCAGAATGCGTGATTTACAAGTTAGGTTTATCAAAGTGGTGCAAAAGGAGTTGGGAGATATCTTCTCGGAAGTCAAACTCTACAATAGGATTTTGACCTGAACATAGTGAAAATCGGAGAGAATCTTGATAACACGGAATATTTCACTGAAACAGAGGCTACATTAAAGCAAGGTCAAGATCTGATGCGCACCCGTTATTTCTTGATCACGGTATAGCAATGTGCTAGTAAATGCCCCATGGAGCCATCATGCCTACAGAAGGAATTAATGCGAGAGTTCACACCACTGGCAGTATAGTCCAGGTAAACCCTTTCGCACCTGTTGCTGCCACTACCGCCGCCACGAGCCTACACACCCACAGCCAAGGCAGACGCCCAAGGCAATTGCGCACGGCCTCGGATCTGGTCGCTTTCAGGGTCGAAGGCGTGCAGCACAGACGCACGAGGGGATATGACAGTGAGGGTGGAGGTGGAATAGATGCTCGCTTCTACACTAAAGAACACCGCATCCGAATTAGCGCAGCCTGATTGTGGCGCACATTTGTTCTGCACACTCGTGTACACTCTCTTCCAAACCATTAAAGGAGGGAACTGGAGCTGCATTATGCACGCAGATTTCTTAAACTTGTTCATTTGACTTAAAACATCTTTCTCTAGTGTTTTTATGCCTACTTTTCAAAGTAACTGGAAAAATGATCTGGTGAACACTCAAAATTCAAAAAAGTGCTCTCCAGATGTAAAAACAACATCGTCTGCTTGGAGATAAGCGTGATAGCACTCGGATGTGGAATTATTTTGTAAATTCTCCGACCGAAAAGCATGGATTTTATAACACTTTTGTTTAAAGCATCTGATGGACGCGGGCCGGATGGTTTCTCCGTGTTTTGTATAACCACCGTAATAATCTGAATGATTGGCACCTGTACACCTAAGTGGTGGCAGGAGGTGGAGACTTGGACAGACGTAGAAAGGCGTGGGAAGTCTTTTGTGCGAAGGCAGACTCAGAGGCCATATAACTGGCAAATTGGGTTGAAATAACTTTGCAAGGCACAGTTTTGTGCAAAATCGCATCCTGAGACGGGTAGCAGCTGCTGCAACTTTAATCGCTCTCAGGAGGGAGAGAGAGAAGGAAAAAACGTGGTGGTTTTTTACTTTCCTGTCGAACTTAAACCCACCCCCTTGGAGGGAGAGCCTATGCAAAATACAGGTTTCGTTAATTTCATTCCCATGGCATCTCATCAATCAAATATACACCGAATTAACCCTTAAATTAACGTCTTGCAGTGTTTTTATTTTACCAAATTGAACAGATTATGCTGACTTAGGATTCGCGAATGAAGGATAATGGCTGGAGATGGAAATGGCAATCATTCATTTGAGGTATGTGAAAGGCTATTGCTTTTGTATCTGCGAACCAGTTTTGTAACATCGAATGGAGACTGCGACGGGGAGGATTGTAGTTGGGGAAACCGTGAATAATAGGGGAAACTGATCCGACTTCAATTTTTCCCCTTTATAGTAGTCTATTCAAGCCTTTTTTGTAACCAGTGTAGCAATACATATTCCGTCCCACTAAGGCCTCCTCTTTGCCTTCAGGAAAGAACTGAACCGCTCCAGAGGTTTACAAAGTACCCGAAGGAGGGTAGTGATCGAAGCAATTGAAAGGTGATTTATTACGTGCAAATCAGGCTGGAATCTGTCATGTGACGCTCAGCTAGTACCTCACGGCCATAGAGTGTAGGCCAATTGGACTTCTTAGTACTTTGCGCCCTTAATTGCGCAATCTTACTTGAATGAGTATGGATAAAATCACCGAAACGTGCGATACATTAAATGCGCTTTCTATTTAAATGGAAAGGTCGAGCAGACTCGTCATTGAGGCTGTACAAGGCCGAAAGTTTATCCTAGCCATGAACCTAGAATCCCGACAAATGCATAATGAAACATTGACACAGGTAGGATTGCTTTTTAATCTCATTAAGTGGGGAAAGAATTCTGACCTCCAAACAGTGGAGAAGGGACTGCTCGCCTTCCTAATGCGTTTCCAGTGAAATTGTCCAAGCTCGATCCCACTGTTAAAATGGTTAACAAGGTGACACTAAATGAGATGGACCCAGGAGGGGCGATAATTGGGATTGACTAGCACTTCCCACTCTCCATATCGCTGCCTCGAGTGTCGGAAGGTTGATTTGATGGTCAACCAGGAGGAGGAGGAGGAGGAGGAGGAGGAGGAGGAGGAGGAGGAGGAGGAGGAGGAGAAGGAGGAGGAGGAGGAGGAGGAGGAAGAGGAGAAGGAAGAGGAGGGGCACTGGGAAGGTGGGTCTTGATTTATGCGTTTCTGGGGTAACAGGTTTGTGCATGTGTATGTGTGTAGCCATCAGAAGTGCAGGAACCTGATTGCAAGTAATCAAGAGACTACGTGGCCAGTCGGTAAATGCCAGTGACTCACTAATGTGCCATCTTCATCACTATTGATTGCATATCCACATACAATTGAATGCAAACTTCTGATTTCTCTTCAAGAGTTACTCCTCTACGTGCCACAATCATGCAATCAGGTGGGATAACTTTAATCCGAATATGCATAAACGTATTTTGTTACTTCACTCAGAACTCAGCCAGCTGAGTTGATATTATAAATAATGCAGCATTATTTTGTAGGCATAATTTCTGTTGGCTTTGCACCGCTGCCACTGCTGCCGGCGCTGCCGCGGTCTCCAATGGCATCAGAGTCTCCACGCCGCAAAGTGCCATGCCATCCCCATCAGGTGTACGCCTTTGAACAGCAAATCTCTACCACATATGAACCCAATGGGCTAACAAATACGCAAGGGCAAACACGCTTCCTTACATAAGGTGAGGTAAAAGACATCTGTCCGTCTGTGTGCATAATTGTGATCATTTCTTGTGACTCGCCTCTCGCACACTAATTATTATTAATCTACTCCCTTTGTTTGATGGTGTGAGCGCCTGGTAAGGGGTTTCCTTCTCCCAAAAAACTAATATCAATTCAAGGCTTTTGCCTTTCTCCTTCGCTCCCGATCTCTTCCCCTCCCCACCTCATCCTACCCCACCTCGGCCCATCCCACTCTTGCTCTGTTCGAAGTGGGTTGCTGAACAGGACAGCCAAAAGGAGGAAAGGCGGGAGGAGAGGAAAAACTGGCAGCCATTTTTATTTTCAATGAATGCATTAGCTGCTGCAGAGGTTTTGTGGTTTTACTGGCGCCGGTTTGACGGTATCACGCAAGCCGGACGAAGCTATTCATGGCTCTATTCGTTATGAATTTTCCAGAACAAATGCAAACTCATGGGTCGGAAAAGCGTCAACATGTCTTTCTCCCCTTTTTGTGCCTAACTCGTTGATAGGATGTTCAGCAGCTGATCAACTTAAAAGCCTACTTTGAACAGCTGCTGATTCCCAGACTTTGATTAGGATCTGATCGGATTCGGCATACTTGCCTGCAAGGAAATTGCGTATAGAATATTACCAAGTTTAAATCAAATTAATTTATGCATAAAAATTTGGATCCTTGGAGCTTGAAGAGGGCCGGACTACCCTCCTCTCCTCTCCTGGGTTCAATAGGCCCAAGAATTCTTAAATTTATCTGAAGCTGTCCAGATGGATTAATTGGGAAATAATTTATGGGAAACGGTTTTTCCTACAAACGCAAAGTATTGAGATGTGGAGACTCAGAAGATGTATGAGAATCGTGGAAAAAGAGAAAAAATTCAAATATCTCCAAGCAAGTTTAATACGTCATTAGCATGCTTGAAGGCAGCGACATAATATACATGTGAGATGTTTTTTGCCATTGTATGACAACTGATTCTATCAGACAGATTAATGGAGCCCGAGACAGTAAAGGCTATAGGGTAGGCCCTTTTCTAGTGAATAATTTCACATTTGTCTTGCAGCTGCATAACTCTAAAATTTTGACAGCAGATAAGTGAAAGTGCTACTTAAATCAACAGGTTTCCATAAGTAGGGACGGTTCGCTGCATTAGATAGGTAACACATTGCGTAGCTTTCGCATTCTGATCAACAATTTTATCATGCAATGGGTCGTATGCTAAAGTTGGCTTAAAATGAACTACAGAGACGTGCAAACAAACTCTGAATCCCTTGAGAGCCGTTATGCGGTTTTTGCATCCCCTAAGGAAAAAAGTCACCCTTTGCTCTGTGATAGTTTTACCCAGTGGGTCTGGGTTGCTTTTGCCATTTTTCTCATTTTGCCGATATTAAGACAGTGGAAACAAATCCTTACGTTGCAGATAAAGCTAAGTAAATCAGACTATTTAATGTCCACACATGTACTTCCACTGAGTGGCTGGCACTCTAAAAGGTAACAGTAGTCCTCCAGCCCCAATATTATGATTTCCTTTAGCTTCAAAGAAGCCTTGGGGCGCTGAATGAAAACCCGATCCTAAGAGGCAACTTACTTGAAGGCTTCGATAACTTTCCCAGTCTCTTTTTCTACGGAAAGGCTACTGACAGTAGGAGCAACACTAGCTGTGAATCGTTTGGAAAAGTTTGTTATGGAGCTGTCAATTAAGTAGACACTCAGCATCTCCACTATTTTCACGTCCCCACAAGTTCTGCATAAAAGACAACGTGACGAGAAGGAATTTGAGTGAAATTTTGCACTCACAGAATCACATTCAATCTCACTCTTTGTTACATGACTTTGCCCTTAAGCCAGTGTCCCTAATAATCATCAATGGGCGCACACGATTGCCAGCACGCTCCTCCTTCCCTAATACAGTCCTCGAACAGGTTGAAAGTTCAGATCCAGTGTAGTGATCAAGAGGGATCTGTGATCCTGTAGTCAAATATTGGCTTATCTGCACGTCAATTCGATCGCTAGAGCAGTCGCATCGTGGATACTTCGCCTTAGGGGACACGGGAGGTTAATGAGGGAGCGTATGGGGAATGACGCTTGGAAGAGGAAATGGAGCTAAGTAATACTTGATTATTCTCTTAACTCTTTGTTTTGAATTCTCGACTGTTGCACTTTAGATGGGTATTGTGGCACCCCGGCCATGCCAATGGCCTTCCAGCCATTCGCAGCGTCGGAAATACACATTTTGGCTTGATATTATATCTCCTTCCGCATTTGGAAAATGTTAAAGAGGGAAATACATTGTATTATGATGAGCTTTACCTATATTTAATCAATCTGTATAAGAGATTTTAGTAAGAAATGTAGTAATGTTACTTAAGGCAGCAGAAATATGCTAAAAAACTTTTAAAAATAGCTACAACAACATCAAAGCCCCTATGGTTGGCAGATATGAAGAGTCGTTTTAAGGAATGTCTGTCTTATCTACCATGTTTATGTTGCGAATTACCAAATAAAATGTACAACTAACCTGGCCTACACGATCATCACAGGAGGAGGAAGCTTTTGATAGTCTTTCCACCGGTTCTACGGCGTCAAAGCTTAGTGAGAACTCTGAATTTGGCTGCGAAAATTGAGGACTCTGAGTACTGTTCCTTCGGTGTCGGTTGTCACTGACACCAACACCACTAGAGGATTTTGAGAGTTGAGCCTGGGAGAGGATGCGCGGTTTTCGGGTTTGGTTGTGCTGTCTCAGTCCCATCACTGGCTTGCCTTGGGTTCTCACCTCAGTGAGTATACTTGAAGAGGAAGTAGCAGGACTCGCCAAATCGGGATGGCGTGCTGTTGCCGCTGTGTCTGATTGAGCTGAACTGACCGTACGCACGGAACCTGCCATCCACGGCTCCTGTGTCACCGTCTGTCGAGCCTTTCAGCAAAAGGCGTAGGGAGTAAGTCAGAGTCACGAAAACAGAACTGTCGCAGCACTCAACTTTAGAGCTATATAAAAACAATAATGACTGTTTCCCATCACTGTGTCTCTAGAGGCCAAAAACTTATCCAGATAGTTTACCTGGTACGAGGAGGCAACCAAGCGTGAAGAATTAGAGTGAGCATCTCTTTACTCCCCATCTCATGTCCATTTTCGGTAATTAACAGGGAAAGAAGACAAGCCATTTTCCCTAGGCCAGGAGAGGGGGCTAGGGATAATCTAATCAAGCTCGGAATCTAACGTCTCCACTCACCAGTCAAAGCTATTAGTCATACAAGTGCGACCTTCTCATCAACAACAGTCGTAGAATGAGAATACGGGATGGCAATCCCTTGACACCGCATGACGGTAATAGACCACTTCCAACGCCACTAACGCCAATGCCGCTACTGCCGCAGTCGATGACTGTGAATACGGATGTGCACATGCAGATAGCGGATTACTGTGATCTCTCAAGAACCACTGACTCATCCTAACAACAACAACAACAACAGCAACAGCATGGGGCACTGCTGTTGGCGTCACAGAGAGAAGAGAGCGGGAAAGGGAAGTGAGGAAGAGAGATGGAGGAATGGTGCGGAGGAGCTCGTGATTCAAGCAGCTGCGTCATTTTGCATGCGTTCTAGGCGTGTTTGAAACGTCTGTGCATGCAGCCATGACTCTGACGTGTCCCTCGTTCTCTCTATTTATCATCCGTTGTAGCGTTTTGTTTACAGCGGAAATGAGTGGTATTATCGACAGGACAAACGCGGTGCCATCAGGCAACACCGACGCTCATGCACACGCGCGGGGCGCGTCAGTTGGCCTGACAATAATACACTTTCCACTTCAAGTAGTCGATCAGTTGGCTTCAATGCCTCACTAGATCATTCCACTCTTCAAAGAACACACTGTGATAGGTACTTGTTGATGTGATTAACAAGCATCCACAGTCGGTAAGGCTGCTTGAGAGAAGAGAGGAACGAGGCAATGAAAGGCGGTGGAACCGACAGGAAGTTGATACCTGGACGAAAAAGCGGCTTACGTGGATGTGTGTGGTGTGAGTCAGCAGGGCTGAAATAGGCGGGGAGAGGAGAAGGCTGAGGGAGTAAGAAGGATGGAGAGCGCAAGTGCGGTTAAAAGTGAAAATAGTAGTGACTAAGTTTTTTTGCCACGTTTGGAAAAAATAAAATTTGCAAAAAAATTGACTCTTGAATTTAGTCGGCCCTTTGGCATGGGTGAGTTCAGCCCCACGCTACAGTTCTACTGCGTCGTTCGTCTCAATTACCTAACTGATCAAAAATGATGGGTAAGTGTTAAGGAGCTTTCTGAAATTGTGCGTGTGGCCGGTCGGTTCGCTTGCATACAGACCTCCAGTGACAGTTGACATACAGGTTTAAAGAAAGAGCCTCAAGGTAAAGTTTACAAAGATGTCGTAGAGTGATGTAAAAGTCACCAGTTTGTAATTATACGATAATGACTTCCCTTAAACAGAGGATACAGAGTATGCGCTGCCGGAGAGCGGAACTGCCTCTTGCAGACAAGTGTTTGGTTGTCTGTCCGTAGTATTGAGATACCACAATGCCTCAACGGTCTGTAGTACAGCCGGCAACGTGATACTCCTAAAAACGCACTCTGACTCATCTTCGGAGGAAGCGATAAGTCTGGTCATGATGACTGTTTCAGTCCATTGTCAAATTATGACAACCAGCTTCATAAAATTCATGCGCAAACAGGCTATAACTGCCCCAATGTCGCCCTGTTTTGCTCTCAGAGACCAAGTCAATTCGAGTGTCTAGCCTCATTGAAGCATTAAAAAAACTAGAGGTCCAGGCATGCGGCATCCGCATGTTGGTTGAAACGGTTTGGCATAAACTACCGCTATTTGACTTTGCCATTGCTTTTGCCCACTTCGACGGGTGAACGAATTGTCAAATTTCAGTGAGGGTTGATGAAATTATTTCGATGGAAATTTAATGCCTAAAACATAAATAAGACTTAATCATGCATCGGAACGTAAACACAATAGACTAGTGCCAAACCTTACTGGTATTGGAATTCACTCGAGTTACTCCTCTTTCCCGACTGTTGACGCAAGGAATTGGGCAAATTTTTGTGCAAATCAGACGACTTAAAGTGATTCAGCTTTTGTCTGGCCAAGACTCTCGAACACATCCACCATTAATAAATGTAGATCATAAACTCTTTGTTCTCTGAGCCAAACAGTCCGTGCCAAATTAACAGACATGCAGCATTAACGATTACGTTTGACAGGTCATAAGTGATCTGTCTGTGCGTCATGCCAAACTTGGCATGGGAAAAGACGAGACAAATAGGGATGGAATGGACTGGATGCTTGGATCGCTTCAGTACACACAAGCTGGTCGCATTCGAGGCTATCTCTGTGCCCGAACTCTCACAACAGGAAATTAAACAAAACATCAATTCCCAGACCGATCTGGACAAGTCAGTGAAAGCACCGCCTACTCCAACACGGTTTATCGGGAGCTTCTTTTGTAAAGAGAAAATGGTTGAGTAGAAGTAAGACATTCAAAAGAAAGGCAAATTCAATAGACAAGGTAGATGTGCTTGGTTGCATCGTTAGCATGGAAGAAGGTAGCAGGGAGAAGTAAAAAAGCTGCAGAAATCCCTGACATGCGTGCAAAAAGATGTTGCCCTTACTGTAAACACAAAAAGCGTCAGGCTTCCAATGAAGCGAGAAGTGGACAGGAGAGAGAGCCCTCATCAGAAGTGCCTTCTATTAGTCCACATTCGTTTATAAGTGCTCAGCAGATGGAATGGCAGACATAAAATAGAAGTTCGCATCACTAACGTAGGAGATTCGGCTTTCGCCAGGCAAATAAATCCCTCAAATTCTGATGCGCCTGTTATCATAACTCCAGTTGGTTTTAAAAAACAGCCTATTTTGAGAAATGGCTTTACTAAACTCTTACTGAAACAGCAACTTTTCATGACCACAAGGTAATTAGAATTTGCTACACTTGATGAACCGTTTCTGTCCAATTAAAATATTTCCATTGGAATTAATGAGATCTACCCAATGCGTGCTTCAACCCACCAATTTGCTCTTTACGCAGAGCAGACATTTACCAACACCGCCAAAAGGGGTATTAATAAAGGTCCCAGCGAGGCGTCAAGACTGCTTTGGTCAAAAAATTTCCACAATCATAAAACACAAACACACACTCATGCGTGCGTGGCTTCGGTTTTATTGTCCTGTTGAAGCCGCCTCGAATGCCTACTTCTCGTACTAGACCAAACCTGTCGGTTTTGGAATTTTAAGGATGAATGCCGCAGACGATGAGAATATCACCACCGCACACACACACACACACGTGTATGGTCGCCTTTTGCGAAAGACATTAGGATATTGTTGCCATGGCTTGTTCAGCCTCCACAAACAAATCTTCGTGTTTAATTTCGGTACAAAAAACATAGGGTAAGTGGCCGTATTTGCTTTCCTCGGCCCTGAGTACGAAAGTGAAAGCTTCGCTCCTGCACACAGCGATTGGTAACATCAGTTTAGCATTTATATTTTCCAAAAATATTGCACAAGTCGCTCTCTATTGCCTCCTTTTAATGATTTGTTTCGGTAAGTAAAACTACCCTCAGCACGCTTCCTATGGTGCTAGCTGCAGGACAGTTAAAGATGCAGGATGTTATTTTGGGGAAAAATATGGTATTGTTAATGGGATAATGCCATGGAAACTGCCAACGCCCGAAACGTGCGTACACGCGCACCTGAAGAATACGCCACTCCTGCGTTTTCGCTCTTGAGAATGGGCCATCAACATCCCTCTCTGATGTTTCGCTTCCATCTTCGCTGCCTCTCGTGCCGCGCATTTGTGCGTTCGTTTGCATGACGTGAGTGAAGGATAAGCCAAGGACACCAACCAACGCTAATCACTTTGCAAGTACTCAATCCAATTTCACCAGTATCTCTAATGTTGCCTTCTTCCCCTCTTTTCCCTCAGTGGAATTGAGTCAAGCAGAAAAAGGCGCGCAGATCCAATTTTGTAGGCTTTGCAAAGGACATCAAAGTTGTAAACGGGCATCAGCACATGCAAGCACACGTCCTGGATAAGCGGAAGGAGCCATGGTGTTCATGAGATGATTTGTAAAAATATGGAGATAACTGATTTGACAATGAGCCAATTAGAGGCACCGCCATTCCACTTCTGGGACGTGCTATTAACCTCCCAGCCCTTCAGCGCGTCGTCACTGCATAGGCTATTGGAGTATTGTGTCTTCTTTCGATTTGATAGGAGGTCTTCGAGGGCTACATGAACCAACGAGTTGTGAGCAAAACCTTTATGTGCTACCAGGTGGAACAACGCGGGTGATACACCATCACTTCCAGCTTATATGTTGTTACACTTCCAAACTAAGAGGGTAGGAAAAGAATATTAAGTTCGCCGTACAAATAATCCTTCTCTATGCTTCTCTGATACACCGAATAATAGGGAAGCAAACCGTAGCATCGAAGCCATGAGAGATAGTGATGACAAGATCTCAAGAAATGTCTTTCTATGTATAGGAACGAAAAAACACCCTTCTCTTTCAAGTCGATGGAGACAAAATTTCTTATTTAACAGTTCGAAAAAGAAATGGTGTGAATTTCCAAGTCCACTACACATCCGTCATAAATGTCAGGTAAATGCCACGAGAATATGTTCTCATAATGAAACGGGAGAACCACAACCAAATGAGACGGTAGGAGATTAATACTAGCCACTTATGCACCAAGTCCCACTCTGCAATTTCATTCCATCGACCAACCACTCGACATTAAGGAATGCGGAGGTTGAGAATCGCAATGAGTGGAGTGGAAAAGGTGGTGGAAATTTGGACAGGGCGATAATGCGATGTCCACCACTAATCTCCCCACCAGTCAAAACGCCCTTTAGCCTCTACGATTGCACAATCACCTAATAATTCGGAAGAAATGTCAAACACGTTCGAAGGAGGAGGAAGAGGAGGAGGAGGCGGAGGATGGATGCTTGTGTGATTTATTCGAGTGTTTACACTTGCATTTGTCTGAAGCGCAGTGGTCGTTATTGGAAATGTCACTATTCACGCCTCCTTCCCCATGCCCGATACAACCACTACCATCATCACCCCCACCGCCCCCCACCCCACCCCACCCCACCCCACCACCACCACCACCACCAGCAGCAGCAGCAGCAGTCCTGCCACTTTCTGGCCAAGGTCCAACGATCATCAGGTGTATGTATTGGCGTTGCCCCTATGCACACTTGCATAAACTTGTGTACACGTTTGCATGCAACAAGCAGGCTTCTGGGTCTAGTCACGACGACCCAGCTTATGCCCACCACAACCATCACTCATGCGGCCTCCGAGTGATCGCACCTGCGCATCATCCTACACGGAAATGCTTTTCTTCCCATTTATCTACCACACACTTTTTTTTGTCCTCGAAAGCAGCTTCAGTAAGATCAATTACTTTTTGGCACTGGCAAACAGGAAAAAAAAGAAAACACGAACCCAGCCTCCTCCAAAACAATATGATGTGGTCTGCCTGCAGTGCTTTCAGTGTTCGTGCTTCATTCCCCCGCCACGAGAATCAGTCTAACTCGGTCCAATTTAAATAAAATCTCAATAAATTTCGGTAATTCCAATTGACCATCTGGTCGTTCAATTTGATCGAAAGTGGATGGAGATGGGAGTAAAACATCTGCTTCACAAAAATATCCCAACTGAATGCAAATTAAACAACTTGTGGAATAGTGAGGACGAAATCAATTTCAATCCGCTTGAGGGAGTCACTTTGACTCTCCAACTTGACACACTCACCAAGACTAAGCCGAATTCGTGGTACTGTTTAGTAAAGAGAGAGAGAAGGGAAGTTCAGATCGTTAGAACGAAAGAATTTGCAGGCTCTCATAAATGCACCAGAACTGAAATTCAAAACACCAATGTGGATGAAATGATGGAAGGTCAATGAAAAATTTATGCAAAATACCTACGAGAAGCGTATAGGGAGAAGCTGAAAGAACACCAAAAAAGAGAAGGAGGAGTTGGAGGTCGTGGAGAAGGAAAGAAAGAAGAAGTGCGCCGGAGAGTGGTGGGAGCCGCCCTAATTACTAACCACCTAGAGGTGAATGATCACAAGGAGCCTTACAGTGAATAGGCCATTCCCCATTCACAGTTGGCACTAGAGTGACACGTAAGCATGCTCAGGCAGGGAAGGTTTAATTTGCGGCGAAAGATGGGGTTTAATCCGTATCCACATGGATAAATCTTTACAACTTTAGGTAGCACAAAAATTTGTTAGGTTTTCCATCTATCTGTTTGACAGCTGCGTTCCACATCAAAACTGCGTACTTTCATGATGCCCAACCACACCATTGAGATTTTCACTGAGTCTGACCACCATCTTTTCCACTGTCTGGCGACAGTGATGGTGGGTGGGAGAGAGATCGGACCAGGACGCGTACCGCCACCTCCTTTGATGCTGTAGGGCATGGATGCACACAAGCGCACACACGTGCATAAGTAGATTAGCGAGTGTGTGCTCACGCATAAACATCCCATCTCTTTCCACTTCTTCCTCCCTCCCTCCCTCCATCGCTCTCCCTCTCTCCAACTCCTATCCACGCCCCACCCTTGCTCCCCCTACTCTTTCCTCTGGCCTCGCCCTAGCCCACCGTCTCGGTCAGACAGACCTCGACGATATTGCTTTCAGTCAGCGGTGACCGTTATTTTGACACTTCGGAAGCATTCCTTTTGGCAGACTATGAACATTAAAAGCAAGAAAACACCGCTTTGAACACAAAGTATGGGGATTATTGCACACCTTTATTCCCTCCCATCTTTCACACCCACTTTGATATTATCGTTCAAAAATGCTTGCTGACTTCGGGGGAAGAATTCTTTTTTTCGCTGAACTCGAAAGTAAAACCAGTTTAAGAACGTTGAAGTCAACTGGCGATTGTTTTCTTGACTCTCCTTTAGTTGTTGCTAGGACTAGAGCCACCAACTCCATGCACCATAACCTATGGTTACCTCAAATTACAGACTAGTTGTTGATAATGGAGGTGGGAAATAAGCCCGTCTGATGGTTTAAAAGACAATTGGGATGGCAAACTCTCGATGCTTTGAGGCCAGTAATTATGCCTTCACAACACGGACGTCAGTTAGTTGTTGCGATAAGTGTTAAGGTAAGAAGAGGTGGCAATAAGCAAAAGAATGTGCGAATCAAGCAACTTTTCGGGTGAAAGAGGAATTTTTGCCAAAACATTAACCTAGCACATGCACAAGACCGGTTGGCACAAAGCACTACTTATAAGTGGAAGAAGGACTTTTATGGTAGTGTACTTTGTCACCCTTTGGAATGATAAGCATGCGAATTTTTCTGACAACCAATACATTTAACTTCTTCTAGGGCTCGGGAGGTAAGAATCGTGCAGCTTTGGGAAAAATCTTTGCACTGATAAAGTGAACTCTATCAGTAGCCATTTGCATAGACTAAACATGGCACAGACACACTAACGACTCTAAAAACAAGTTCGCTTTACATGAGACCCGAAAAAGGGAGAAAGTGAAACCTCATATAGAATTTCCTCCAGCCTGGATTAGCCCGAACTCTGTCTCATCTCACTGGGACAAAATGTGTTACAAATTAATTTTTAGATAGGATTGCTTTTGACAGGGCGAGAGTTCTCCATGAAAATGAAGAATAACGCATGCAGTCAAACTGACAACGGCTCTTTGTAACTTCAAGTCGTGAGGGTGAAGTGAGTTCTATTTGAAAAATAGTCACACAAGAAGGAGGTAAAAGACAAATTCTTTCACCGTTAGTTGATTGCATCGTACAAACGACTACAGCAGTAAGCAATAAATCTCCACGAACAAGGCTGAGAGCAAAGGCAGGTAGTAGGTGTTGGGAAGTGGTGGTGGAGACGATGGTGTGGATTTACAAAAAGGTAGAAGATGAAAAACAGGGAAGGAAAAAAGGCAGAGTAAGCCGACAAAAACTCACGACGACTCGTATTTGCATGTGCATCGGACGGACAGTATGATGATTAATCGGTCGTACACAATCACAGATGCACAATTACAATGCAAATGCTTTGATCAATCAAGCCGTCACTTGCTGAGACTCTCTTTTGCAGCTTTGTGACAGGCAAAGTAATAACAAACAAATAAACTAGGCGGCTCGAATGCTCTGCGACTATTTTACCTCCCGTGATTAGCGTCGAAAAATTGTTTCGCGTGAAGGAAAAAATTACTGCGCTAATGGAAGCTGAATGAGACTTACCAGAGGCTCAGATCTGTCATCCTGACCGACGGACGGTTGTAGCACGGATTCAGGTGCAGAGAATCCAGGCGAGGCGCAAGCAGCCTCAGCATCTGGTGCGTCGGTCTCACCGTCGCTGTCACTGACCTCGACTAGGTCGTCCACACCAACAGTGGCGTTATTGGCTGAGGCGGAGGCCTGCATCTCTGACGCCTTGCGTTTCAGCTCCTCCAAAACACCGTGCAACTCGGTGATACGATCCTCGTAGCGTGAGGCCTGCTGCGCCAGCTCCCTGCGATACCGATCGTTCTCGCGTTGCAGTCGGTAGATCTCGCGCTGGTCCATCTCGCGGCTCGTCTACAGTCCGGTGAAAGTGAAGTAAAAATGCCAAACCTCGAATGTCGTAAAAGACATTTGTCCAGCAATTTAAAAATAACTTATTTGATATCTTTTTTACCCATGAAAGTCCTTACTGTGGAGCGTGGTGGATAAAACGTACCAAAAATAATGATACGGAATGTTTATATTTATCTTTACAAAAAAATGTGCAGAAAGTGAATCAAGTAATGATGTTTCCAACTACGCTTGAAAATTACATTTGATAATAAAATACGCTTAAGATGTTGTGCTCTGAGATGAATACGGTGTAGCATGTTTTACTGCAAACGTGTCTATTCCTGGTTCATCCAGCAGGTTTTCTGTAGTTCAGTGAGAAAAAACACCAAACCGACTACTTTTTGGTCGGAAAAAAGATAACTACACCTTTAGAGTGTCACAGCAAAGTATGTTGGCTCCTATCCCAGTGTACGGCTTAAATCACACCATAGTCAACAAATACATTGATAAAAGTTTAGCCAGAGAGACTAAAGGCAAGAATGTGTATGTGCTTACGCGGTTAATGCTACTAAGTAGCGAAATACGCCAGGAAATTTACCCATCCGTACCGTCACCCGCGGATGGGAAACATGCATCAAAGGGAAGAATATAGTTAAATAAATTTTAAAGGATTGTGAGCTTAAAGGTCACAATGCCTTGAAAAAATGCGATAATTAAACACACCTGCAGACTCTGAAGGCGGCAGCACAGGTCCCTTATTTCAAGGCGTAGCTTCAGGGTTTTCTGGACATGTACAGTGTTTAGGCACTCAAAAATCGAGGACATGGCTTTTCTTATGGTCAGAAGGGAAGTGACTGAATTTGATTCCTTCAAAAGCTGAGAGACATCAAAACCGTGGTCAAATTCTTGGTCCTTAAGACTCTTGCCCAGTTTCGACCAGGAGACTTCTTCTTTAGCCTCGTCGAGGTCGGTGCCTCCGAAGTTTGGATCCGTCTGACACATAAATTGGTAGAGTTCGGGATACGCTTTTCGAAGTTCATTTAGGGACAAGGAATCCCCAAACATGTCTTGTGCGCCGGAGTCACAGTCACCTGGGAATAGGGTAAGGAATAATGTAAACCGCCAGCCTCATTAAGTTTAAGTTTTCCATTTGCATAGAGACTAGGAAAATTGCACACTCGTAGAGGTATGGCAGAACTACACAGTTTTTTCATGAGAGCTTCTACAATTAATAAAACATGTGCGCCAATTCTATAGGCTGATAAGTAGCATTAGCACATATTTTTGCACTATAATTCAAAAAATCAAAAACATAAGGTACTTCCAGTGCAAATGCAAAAATGTGGCAAGATCTAAGGCCACACAAGTAGCACTTTGAGAAAATATAGGGCCCATATTTCTTACAAAATAGAATGGTACGCACGAATTTTATGCCTACAAAAGGTACAGCTTAATTAAGGTTAATAAAAGGTAGCCTTAGCATTATGCTTTCAGTTCCAATCACACGAATCAATACAGCGCCCATATTTGCACATACGGAAAAATCTACAGACTACTTTGCCCAATCAACATAGCAAAATAAAGAAATTATGGCGTAACAAAGCCTAATTTGCTAATATTTACACCGTTTACATAAAAGGCAGTTCAATATTTTATTTTTAAGAAACAGAAGAAGCTATATACAACTGAGTAGATAAATCTAACTGAAGCAAGTCATAATATGCCAACGATATCAGCATTCGCTTCTAAGATGCTCTAAAAATTGCAGCACGTAAAAACGAATTTGCTTAATTTGCAGAGAATATTTGCCATCTGATAGAAATCAACGGCAGCTAAGCAATACAAATACTCAATATGGATATATGCAGCAGAAAAAGCAAAATCGATCAAATTTGCTCGGAATTCTGTATATTTGAAATGATGTTAATTTTAGATTACTAGCAGCAATCCTTATTCTGTCATCGTGAGTAACAGCAAAATAAATGATTTAACAAAAAGCAAACCTCAATAAGCAAAAATTAATGGCTCATAACGTAATGAACTCTAGCATGAAAATTGTGAGAATTTGTGTATTATTGTGCCTCCAAAAAATAGACGACTAATAATTAGCCTCCGAAAAAGCATTGCAAAAAAAGCTTTGAAATAACTGCAAGCACAACTTTGTAAAACAACCAAGCACGAAATTTAACAAAGACCATAAGTGGCAAGCAAACATATTAAGACTCAGAAATATTATTTTCCAAAAGAATATTATATTGCCGATACCTAACAGCAACATGCAACGATCATACAAATGCAACTTTATATCATGCACTTACCCGAATTAAAAGTGCTTCCATCACTTGCCGAACTGACAAATCCAGGATGCGATGTTACGTTTTCCATGTAGGCGGTGAAAATTTTAGAGAATGTAGGACTTATTTTCCAGGTCAAGAATTTAAAGCATATACAGTTACGCTACACAAGATTTATTTTTAAGCACTCAAAAGATGCCAAAACGCCATGTAAGGTTTGCGGCTACAAAAGTAGAAATTCGTCTTTACAAATTATCGCGCTAGTGTTGGTCTTAAAAAACGCGCAAGGTTGTTTTCGTGTGCCAATTGGATGAATTAAACAAAACACAGCTTATAAAAATACGCATTTTTATGGTTAAATAAGTGTTGATTATAATAAAAGTAATTTTTTCTTCTAAATTAAGCAAGTAGGATTTTGCTTTTTGATTAAGACTCTAGAATTTTTGCTTGGGAACTAATTTTGGTCTTTCAACAGCGTAACTTTGTCAGTACCCAACAAACTTAATACTCCTGGCTTATTGTTAAAAGGTTAATTTCAAAAAAATGGGCGAAACGCTTTTTTAGTTACGTAAAATTTGGTAGTTTTTATGTAATTGAATTATTAAGGCGAAAACATATCAGATCTTTAGCCGTTGTCTCATTAATAGGTGAGAAAATTAATGGTAGCTAAACCAATTTGCTGCGCAAAAGTATTTTTAGCTTTGATGTTATTGCTTAGATTGAAGTTCAACGTTAACTTCCCCCAGCGCGGCTCCTTTAATAAATATGCGTTTTTAAGCTTACCATCCTTTAGAAACTATAATATTTGCGTATATCTTTTGTTTATTCAGCGCAACGACTTCGCCTTTTGTTTGGTTGGCTTTTGGACTCTGCATTGCCATTGCTAGACACCATGAGGTTGTTTCTTTTGCTTGTGCTTACGCTGGACACTTCTTTGTGTGGAAAGGTCGCTAGGTAGGTTGCCATTTGAACAAAAATGCTCAGAATTCAATTAAATCCTGTCAAAGAGGGACGCAAGTCGTTTTCTGATGTTCAGGATTCGGTGAAACTTATTAGAAATCGGTGGAGCGTAGCTTGTGGGCTACGCGGACCGCATCCAGAGCCACTGGAAAACTATCTTGATGTAATTTTGACACTTATCTTACCTTGATTACTTAAGCACATAAGTTATGGTGTTTAAGCTCGAATGGTTAAAACGGCTATTCTCGAATTCTTAGTTTTGAGCCCTTAAACGCGATGAATTCGTAACCTCTTCCTCTGACCAGTTTTTGGGAAGAGTTTCATTTACAATTGCAGTATCAGTTATTATTCTTCCCTTCCAACTAAAATACACTGGATTGTCCAGGTGTCTAATCTAGAGTCCTTTACTGAAGACCATCCATACTTGTATCTGGTGGCTAACACTTGCTTTCTTGCGCTTATTTGGTATAATATTTTGTCCCGTTTAGGCCCAATATTATGGTGAAATAGAACTAGGGACTCCTGGTCAGAAGTTCATGGTTGTTTTTGATACTGGTTCTTCAAATCTTTGGGTTCCATCGAAGAAATGCAGTTGGCTCGACATCGCCTGCTGGGTGCACAACAAGTACGACAGTAAAAAATCAACCACCTATAAGGCGAACGGTACAGATTTCGCAATTCAATATGGAACCGGCAGTCTTACTGGCTTTCTCAGCACGGATACTATCAAGGTATCTCGCGTGCTTACCATTATTACTTTTCAACCGTTAACTCCAATTTAACATTACTATCTGTTTATCTCAGTTATCCGACATTCGAGCACCAGATCAGACTTTTGCGGAGGCTGTCAAGCAACCTGGAATTGTGTTTGTGATGGCCAAATTTGATGGCATCCTAGGAATGGGTTTTAGTTCCATTTCTGTGGACCATGTTGAGCCCGTTTTCTACAACCTCGTCCGCAGAAAACTTATTGCCGAGCCCATATTTGCCTTTTATCTGGATAGGTAAGCTTAACACGTAGTCCAGTGCTCGCCAAGTTACTGCTACACTGTTTGGTCAAGTTAAATTGAAGTCAGCAGTGAATCTGATCTGAGTGTTTTTTTTTGTAACTACGTCCGATCACCCAGAAACGAAACCGATATTGTCGGTGGAGAACTGATGCTCGGTGGTTTTGACGAGTCTTACATTGATGGTCCCATCACTTATACTCCGGTCACACGTGAGGCCTATTGGGAATTTCATGCTCAAGGGTGAGGGTCTCTTTTTCTGTTGCTAAAAACTGAAAGTTGATGCGTCTGATGTTAGTTTCATGCTTCCTTCTTGCCGCGTTTCGCGACCCTAGATATACCAATTATCCGGCATTAAGTGTGATGCTTTTCTCCTTAAGAAGAAACTAAGCAAATAGTTAATCATGCAGGCCACTTAGAACGGTAAGAAGTTTGGGTCGTTATTTCACCGTCGTTTATCATTTTTTTTTAAGAATCGAAGTAGGCGGTCGGGCTTTGTGTGAAGGTGGCTGCAACGCGATTGCGGACACTGGATCATCGCTCATTGTCGGTCCCGTCGAGTCTATTCGTCGCCTAGCCGAAGCCACGAAGGCTCGGCCGCTTCCTGGGGGTACTTACTTCGTTTTTTGTGATTCTGTCTCCTCTCTGCCTCCTATCACCTTCACAATCGAGTCGGTGAATTTTACGCTTACTCACGATGACTACATTCTCAAGGTCTGCTTGTGCTTTACACTTCTAGCTTCATACCGGCTATGGCTTGTACCCATCTTAAATATTGCCCATTCAGGTATCTCAATTCGGTCGCGAAATGTGCCTTCTTGGATTTATGGGAATAGACATCCCCATTCATCCAATGTGGATTCTTGGTGACGTTTTCATTGGCAAGTACTATAGCATCTTTGATCTGGGCCAGAAGCGTATTGGCTTCGCACCAGTAAAGAAACGGTCGTCGAAATTTTCACGACGCGTCTTTCTGCCCTTCGCCAGTGACAACCTTAGCAAGGTGGTTCCAATGACGCGACTTGTACCCGCCCAACGGATCTATAACTAAAGTGACCTGCAAACACGCCACTACTTTCCTTTTCAAAATACATTAGAATTGTCCCTCTTTCGATTGACGTGCATCGTTACAATTTTCATACACATGTTTACATATTTTTAAAGCACTCAAAAAAAACATGGCTTTAATATGTAAAACAGCGATCTCCTGTTGGATAATTTTTGTCGCTAATGAAGTAGAAAACAACTGGCCGTAGTACTGACTACAAGTAGATTACGTTTTTGCCCTTTTGTTACCGACCTCAAATAGGTTGAGATCAGATACCATAATGGGTATTTATTTTATAGCGTTAAGAGTTGTCACTTTTTTTGCTGCATGCTTAAGTGCCATCAAGACTGTTGATTAGCCGAGTGATCAGGTTGTTGATTTCCCCGGTTTCTTGTGCGACTGCTGCCATAGCTAATCGTTTGTTTTGTGTTAATTGCTGGGTTCTCATGGCAGTTAGGCACACATTTCTTCACACTATGAAACAATCTCAACGGATGAGGAAATTCCTTTTTACCGACTCTGGCCACTTTAACAGAAAACGTACTGCAAAGGAATGGATTACTGGCCAACAAATATTAAACCCGGTGAAGAAGTTCAACCACTTTGTATTAATAGGGCGTAACCTCAACAAACAAAGTACTTGCCTGTTAAGATCGTGCTGAAATCAGAAAATAGGCGGGTTTAGCACTTTGTTAAAGTGAGGGGAAGGACGGTGTTTCTTTTGCCACTTAAGTTAATTGGCTAGATACCAAAGTTGCTAACTGACGGCGGTAATCCTGTTGTTTGGCTTTATATTTGCCCCAAAAAGACGGCGTTCAAGTACCTCTAGAGAAATGGTTCTGTCAGCCGTTGTAGTCTGCAAGCTATTGGTTTGGAAAATCCAGTGGACAGTGGAGGTGAGGTAGTTCTTGGCCTCCTCACTGGGTACGCAACGTGCCCAGGCTAGCGCTTGCTCCTCTGGAGTGGCATTCGTCTCGTCTAGATCGCAGATCGCAAATTCGTCTGCAAAGATGTCCTGAGGACTGCCTCTTTTATCCCCTGGTGCTTCCTGTTGCTGATGCTGCTTCAGCGAGAAGAAACAGTTGGGTGAGGAGTTAATAATTGAGTCGAATTCTGGTCGCACAACTTTCATGGCCTCGAGTACCTCGACTGGCGTCACCATCAATGTGGTTCTGGTAAAGGAAAAAGGGGAGGAAGAGGAAGAGGGTTGCCGGTCCTGGTGATTGTATTAATTCGGAATGCAAACGACCTACACATCTTTTGACTTTTGTCTTTGAATTTCTGTGATTATATGCTCAATAATTGTCCTCCGTTCTTGTTCAAGATGACTCACAAGCATTTGTGCAAAGTGTGGAAGTTGTTCGCCTGGAGCCTGCACAAAAAAGCAAGATATATAAATATGCACGGAATAGTTGCTGTACCAAAGCCTCGTGCTCGTACAAGTCTGTACCTGATGGAAGAGCTCTTCTAGCGAGACTGACATGTCCATATCGATGGCCGTCGTTGCTAGCTCCCCGCCTTCCTCCCCATAACTACCGTCTTCACGTATGACAGCGGCTTGAATGAGGCGCACAACAGCGGGGTTGTGGGGCTCACACTGAAGAAGTTTGGCCAGAATGATACCAAGCTGGTGAGCGGTCAGTCGGCATTCAGCGTTTGATTTCTTTGCAGCTTCAGTTTCGTCCGTGGTCGCAGTTGGAGCAACGCTCACCGTCTCTCCACCTAATTCCGTCGATTTATTGGACAGCGCAAAGGCGATGGCCGTGGCATGCGCCATCTCACGCAACTGGCCGAACAACCGACCAGTTAGGGAATGCAGGTACCAGTGGTACGCCTCGTCCACCTGAATACATTACCATACCTGGGTTTTAAGAGGAGAACTTGTAGCCACATTACCTCGGGGACCTCAGTTCGGACGACTAACCTCATTGTCGATGACTTTTCGGAAGCGTACTATCTCTTCACATTCGGTCATTATGTCGCCTGCGACGTATAGGGAGAGGCACCACTCCCGACGGATAGCCTCAACTCCAAATGCCTTTTTCAGGTAGTCGTTGAGAAAGTCATTAAATTTTGGTAATTTTAAATGCTCCTTGGCTCCACGACTCTTCTGGGGTAATAAAATTAGTTTTAGATTCATCACAATAGCAGGGAACCTTATGCCAGGTAAACATTTAGAGTAGGTGATGCTTTTTAATAATCCAAGTCGGCTTTATAAGATTGACAAGTCTATCCCAACTCTCAAATACTTTAGTATTGCCTGGCCTAAACATTCGACAGTGGTATTGTGAACTTTGAATCACACGTAAACAAAAACAAGAGCTACCAAGTAATCAGCCAATTGTTTCTGCCTGGCAAGCCATATGGACTCGAGAAGTAACAAAAGGTCATGCTTGGGGAGGAGACGAGGTGACATTTGTAGACACCCCTCCAAGAACTTTGGGACTTTCTTCTTTGTCTCCTAGAAAAAAATGGAAAAGGAACACAGGTCTTTACGCTTTCTCAAAGCGGCTGTAATGCCAAAACAACTCTGACAAACGGGGAAGAACAGAATCAAACAAAACAAAAGTGTGCTCCTCTGTCTTTGACTGCTTAGTATGAGTTGAATACTCGCCTCTTCGCTATCTACTTCAAGTAAATTACCCCTTTTTAAAGACAGTTCAGATACAAAGTTATTCCATTTCATTCATTGAGATTTATTCAATCAGTATAAAGTTATAATCACACATAATCAAAGAGATGAAAAATAATGCATCCATGGAGTGTGCCACCTTTCGAAGTGTCTGTGTGGATTACGCAAATGACGGTGGCGAAGTTGTCAATTTAGGTTTCTCTTTTCATCAAATTCAAATGATTGTCCAACTGATCTGGCTGTGAATGCTAATGGTCCAGCCGCTGTCGCGGCCATTCTTGATGTTTTCATGGTGGAGCGTGCGGTGATTGTGTCGGTGGACGCACTCACCTCCAACTCTAGGTCATTCGATCGCATCAGAGGCGCTACATTTGCCTCACCCGCTAATTCTGTGGCAAAAATGATCAACTTCTCCTTTGAAGTCTTGCCTGTGGTCAACTGTTGCCAGCGTCTGCGACCTCCAGGCACCAAACTACCGACTCGTGGCCAGTCAGGTCTGAAATGTGAAAAAATAGACATTTTAACTGACTTTTCTGGTCAAATTTTAATAAGTATTAATTAATGAAATAACAATTTTTTTAATGAAAACCCGGTTATGCAAACACCAGAGCACTACTGAAACCTTTTAAGGGTCCGTCAACACTACCGCATCCTCGCCGGACGGCTTGACTTCAGGATCAAGACAGTAGCAAACTTGAAATGTTGCAGGATATCTTATAAGAGAAAGACTTCCCCTTGGAAGCCATTCATAGACTTTCGGACAGCTAATATTCTTTTAGGGTAGAACCACCTTTTCTCCCACTAAATGTGCATTCAAACTCATCCTCCAGGCATGTGACTAAATTTGCTTTTCTCTTGTTAGCCTAATGAAAACAATTTGTCGAGGATAGTCCAAATGGTATACTTTTCACCTTTGGAATCTGGTCCTGAATCTGACATTCAAGTTTGTAGTTGCGATGCAAAAACTCTTCCCCGCTTTTATACTAGTTACTTCACGTTTCGATCGACAAAAGCACTTGGATGCACAATATTTTCACAATATTTTTTTTGGGGATTAAGAGATTTGATTGGCAACGCGCTTCAAACTACAGACATTGATAATCATAAATCCACAAATTTTAATCCCTCCTTTTTCTTTCAAGACGAGAAAATTCAGCGAGATGTTGGGAATGTTCTCACCTCTGACTAGTGCCTTAGAGAAATGTCATTCCTCTGTGAAATTCTCCAACTGACCACAATAACATGTGTGTCTATCATGAATGAATGAAGTGGTGCTGGTAGGAGTGTTGCAACCGAACAGAATGTGTGATAGCTGCCAATACAGACACAACGTGCACCTTGTCAATGCTTTACTAATAAACACAAAAGACATACCGTGGCGTTGAAACATCCTGCAGTGCGGCAAACATATCTGTTAGTTCTCTCTTCTCGCGAACTGTTGACGATAATTCATCGGTCTTGGCACTACATTACACCATATACGTAAAGTGCTAGGCAATTTCAATTAGTGGAGTAAGAAAAAATGTGCGGTCGAAGTATTTCTTTTTGACTACACTTATTAGTAACCATCGTCCGCATTCCTGATTTCATCAATGTACTCAAACTTACACTAGTTGGGCGTCCAAATCATGACATTGAGCTTTCAATCGTTCAACTTCAGATTCTGCAAGCAGCAAACGATTTTGAACTTCGCTAAATTCCCTTTTTGGTACAACATCATTATATTCTGTCTCCAAATAGGCAATTCTTCTTACTGCCTGTGTATGGGCTTCATGTGCCCTACTGCAAATTACAATAAACTTATCAATTCGGTAATCCAAATGGTGGAGTTGCTTTAATGCTACATCCCGTTTTATTGAAATTAAGGGGCCGGATCTTGTACTTACTCGAGCGCAATTCTAAGGGTAACGGGATCTCCACCTTCCTGGTTCTGATAATTGAGCTCCTTAGTATACTCCAGGAGGTCAGAGTATTCAGTCCGTAGGTGATTTAAGTCTAGTATAGCTAATTTGCGAGCATCTGTTTCACGCAACAATGAGTCAGAGAGGCTTTCCAGCTTTTCGTGTAACTTTTCTTGCTACAATTTTGATTAGAAGCATTCCAACATGAAAAAAAACTTGTCCACGAATTACAGATAAATGATATGAATATTTGCGAAAAAACTCTGATGAATTTTTTTAAAGCTCAGAGATCACTAGTCTGAAAGTAAGCTATTACAATGTTAGGAGCAGAACAAATTCCCGCTTTCAGACGAAATGCGTTAGTCCTCTTAGTCTTAGAATTTACACAAATTTAGCGCTGCAACACCTTTGACTCACTGCAACTCTGCTACTCTTCCGTTCTTCCTTCATCCGTTTTATTTTGTTTTCTAGTAAGTCAATCCTTTCTTTCAAACTTTTGATTTCTATGAGTATCATGAGTGAAAGATTGGAAATACCTTTATTTTCCTTGTTTAAGTTTGAAGTAACCCTGCTTTCATACTCATTTGTCACTGCAAAAAGCATTTCCTACTAAGTTAAAAGTCAGTTCTGTAGGATACTTGAGTAGGTCCAAGCTGTCGGGCAGCATCTCTAAAGTATTGAAGAACACTTTCGTACTCCCTTTTTATCGAGGACAGAAGTGGTTGGTATGTTTTAAAATTAGATATGATAACATCAAATGCTTCACGAAAAATCTTAAACGGTTACAAAGGTTTGCATTTACACACAACCGTTCTATGCAGGGTTCAGCTTTTAACAAGCCAGCCTCCTCTAAGCGACTGCGCAGTGTATTCTCCACGACTTCTAGAAATTTAGGCTTCACCGCATCTTCTAAAATTTATGTATCTTTGGAAAACGTATTCTACTTGAATGCATTTTGAATGCTGAATTCAGACTCTCAATTTTGGCCGAATCAGACCTATCAGCCAGTGACCAGTTTATAGAATGAGCCGGCCAGTTGTCGATTATTTTCTCAATTTTGAAATCAGGTATTTGTTTGAATTTGAGCCTTCGACATCTTCCTTGACTGCAAACCGAAGTAATTACTCTACCACTAGTGGCACGAGTGGTCATTTTTAGTTGGTGTACCAACTCTTGTTGCTACGTTACAAGAACGATCATATTGCAATATTTTAAACAATGGCTTACGCCGCTTAATTATACTTTTAGAAATCATGATCAACGAAGTATCAAAGTTAAATGATCGCTTATTAGAGAATATAAGCAGCTAAAATTGAAAGATATCTGTGTAACAGTTACTCAACCATAGGTCTCTAGGATATGGTGGACTTCACTCAGAGCGACCTTTGGGCAAAACGAGTCTCGACCACATACCTGCTAAAGCAGCCCTCTAGATGCCAACTTCTTCTAGTCGCCCCAACCCCTCCCCGAATCCCTCGCCGTAAGCACTACTTAATAATCCTTGAGTCCCGCACGCTAGGTTGGCATTGCTCAGATCCCAGTACGACATTCATCGTCACCAATTCATTAACAACCCAAATGAAGCTCACAATAACAGATCCAATAAAAGCGTCCAAATACTGAGCCGCAGAGCGGGTGCTAGAAGAATCACGCCATATGGGGAATTGAAGCAGCCATGATAAGAAGTCATCTGCTCATTGCAAGGGCTACCTTCGTAAAAATATCTGACGTAGGATTTGCAGTTTTCGCGCCTTGCGTTACGCTTATCGCCAGCTAAAAAGTGATACAAAACACGACTAGTGAAAGTTAAAACACATGTCAATTTTAGCCCAAGAAATGGCAGAGTCCCACCTCCTGTGCATCATTGGACCGTATATCCCCACGTAACATCAGGATGGTGTAAATTTGGTCCGTTCTAACGTCAGGGAAGCTTTGTTGTAGTCGCTTCAAGAAATAAAAATCAAAATTGTAATTGCAATTTCAAAACCGCAGTTAAGAAGTAGCAAAATGCTCAACTAAATTAAAACGCCAAAGTTTGAATCGATTTCCTCTGGCGCAAAATCACATGACCAACAAGAGACGCCCCGTTTGGAGATGAGAGAGTTAAAAAGGATTGTAACAAAACGTACTCCAACATCCAAGGAGAGCATACTACGGTCGTCGTTCGTGAGGAACCTGCCGATCAACCCAATGGCTTCGTACGCATCATAAATCTAAGAAAAGAAGCTTGCATAACGCATAAGTTTGGTAATGATTATTCGAATAGGAGGAAACATTTACTCTTGGCGAAACTGGAATTTTGTTTTCAAAAAAGGTCTTGAGGATTCCGGCTGATTGAATGAGCTTTTCCCCCGCGGTATGGCGCTCATGAACCGATGTGAAATTAAGCGTTCTAGAGGAAAAAGGAGAGGTCAACTCCCACGTCAGGAGAATCAGTTAGACAGGGGAAAAAGTAGGGGGTATACTTAGTCAGTAGCGTTCTCAAATAGTCAATCAGGAGATGCGTAGCCAAACGAGGAATTAGGTCCTGGTAGTACGCCTGATGCACATGCACCAGTGTCTCATTATAATCCAACAGCGTACCCGTTAGGCATTGTGTAGTCAAATCACCCGGACTAAGCCTGTACTAAAGGCGACTGAAGTTAGCTCAAGCTTATTCGGCAATGTATACACAAAAAGAAGTCAAAACACTTACCATTCACGAGTAAGGACTCCAGAGATCACTGGAGTTAAGTCCAAAAAGACGGTTTCTTCTGCACAATTCAAGCTACAAAATGAAACCGCAATCAAGCCATTTTTAAATGGAAGAGTATGGTATACGCTACGCAGAGCAGCATACCACAGTGCAGCCACTTTGCCATATTCCTCTTTGAGACGACCCAACTGGGGCAGAAGACGTCCCTTGAGGTGGGCGTCGTTCTCCACCTCGCGATTTATGACCACGGCGAAACTGTTCGCGATCGTCAGGGTATTATTGGCGTTAGCCAGCTATGAAAAAAGAAAACAAAGATCTAAATCACATCCGTACTCAGTCAAGTCGGAATAACGTGTCTAGAGCATACACCGAAGTACCTCGAATAAAGCGATTTGCATAAAAGGGGGCCAAGAATGCGCATGAACTGCACTAGGAAGATCACTCCTTAGGTGATAGGGTATGCAGTAGTTTTGACATGCAAAGAAACGCCTTAACCATGACAGCGCATGCGTGAACTCTCCTGAAAGTTGTGTTTACTTTCAAAGTGTGTGAAGAAAGAAAACCGCCTGAGTCAGTAACTTACAATGTATTCAATGTAGTAAGGGAATTTGGCACGATCATTGAGGTAGATTTTACGGTAATCGCGAATGCTTGCTGTACAAAATAAGAACAGAACTTGAACGACAATAACTGAAGACGAAAACCAGCTTGGTGGCGAAACCCACATTCATAATCCCTCGAGAATCGAGTAATCTCTTGTGTGCATTGCACTAGGAAACTCTCACGGACAACGTTACCAAGAAAATGAAGCAGTTTGCCCTCACCCACCTAAAAACAAGGCCACGAATTCGAGTAAATCATCAAAGTAAGCACATGGGAATGGAGACTTTGTTGCGGGCACATTCAAACTTGGAATGAACAAAAAAAACTAGATTAGACAACTTTGGATCGACTCACAAGCTCGTTGATGGGGGACAGAACCATGAGGGAAAGAGGTGTATAGTAATTTGAGGCGTCATTCAACTCTGGCTTCGTAGAGCGTTTCCAGTCCTGAGGAGAATCAGTGGTAAAAACACAAATGCATTTTACAGTACACACACATATATATATATACACACACATACATACATACTCACCTCAACATCAATGGCCAACGACTTGACCAACCAGCCATTCAGCTTGGCAATAGTCTTTTTTACATACCTAACGCGGCGAAGGAACAGGATCAATGATAATGCTCACTACAGAAACAGCCATGGCTGGTTAAAACACTTTACATAGCACAAAGAAAACACTACTGCGATGAGTAGGAAGGTCATTACTACTAAGCCAAAAGGCACAGAAGCGCGGATAACCACATTCGACAAATAAAGTAACGAACTCTTGTCTCAAACTCATCAGCTTATCCTCGGGCAAGAGATTGGGGGGATACTTGATGTTGAGGCGAGAAAAGTCAACATTGAAAAGAGGATGTTTCATGAATTCTTCAGTACTGTAAGGGGAATATTCACAGTGTAGTCAAGTCGCCATGCGAGTACACCATTAAGCACATGAGAGGCCCCTACTGGTATGCATTAATCCAACCAAGAAGCTGAACGATTTCAGTGTCGTTTAGACCTTCATTTATCAAATTCTCGATCTAAAAAAGGTAGATTGACGTTTCAGCGTATCAGGAGCGAAAGTTCTGGGAGAAGGAATTTTTCCTCCTCCTTTAAAATACCAAAACCTACATGCATTCCAATAGCGTCGTGATATATTTCGACAAATCTATCGAATATTTCATAGTCTGGAGGAAAGTACACGGGGCAAATATTCTAGAGCAAGAAAATAAGAAAAGACGCTAGAACTTTTGTGCATCAAGGCAAGAGTATCGTTAACAGTCTACCTTAGCAATACGCAAATCCCTCAAAGCGTGCTGACGAATCGCTTCGTTGTGTCGCACCAAACGAGTTTTTTCGTTCTCCGAATCCACCGAGCACGCTTGAACACTTTAGAATTAAAGGAGAGAACAAGAAGGCTTTGCCCTCATGCAAAGATTATGTATTTCAGGTTTAGTCAAATGCCTATGAGGAAAAAAGACACACCGGTCTTGAATAATGCGAGTTAACTCCGCGAAGAATTTTTTCCTCCATTCCTTCGGTCTGCCATCAGGCATGAAACCACCCTTGCCTTGACGTTTCTTCCAAATCATATCAGCTCTGAAGTGCATGAATGAAAAGGTAAGCAAGGTGGAGAGAGGAAGCAGCGAGAAGCAAAAATCCGCGATGCCAACCTCTCTTCTCTATCAATAATACGAATACAGTTCACACACAGAATGTTTTGAGTGACCACAGCGCTGGTTAGAGTCGCACCAACATGTTTGATTTTCTCCAAAATGGCAGCATTAAGTTCATCCAAACCTTTGAAGAAGGTTCGAAGAGTCTGAGAAGAAATGAGCTGTGTCAAAAGAAACTTACGTCAAGATCAGCACTTGAGTTTTGTTTGAAGACATCTGACATTATTTCGTCCCTGATCCCCTCCAACTCTTGGATTCTGCAAGATCGATTATGAAAGTAAATTACCCAAAGTAAAGCAAAATAAACCCATAAAAAAACCAATTGGAAAGAAGGTACAAACCGTTTGTGAGCCTCGAGAAGATTGTCGTTTTCTATGTAGTTTTTGGCTTCCACCATGGCATCCGGTACTTTAACCAAGTACGACATATTTTCAATTGCAGCAACGAGCTAGAAAAGTCCAATATAAGGGAACATTTTGAGCCAACCTGCTTGTGCTTAGTAGAAATGACATGCAACTGACTTAACGAAGATGGGAGATTGCTAATAGTTGATAAAGATTTCTCCATTTCAGAAATGCTATTCGAGAGGGTGTAAAGTGTAATGAAGAGCCTCACCGTCCCGCGCAAGCTTTAGAAATTCCAAGAGCCGACTCCAGCTTATCAAGACCACTTTGAATACTATCAAGTTGACCATGCACAGCCATCTTCAGCTGAGCTTCTGTAGCGGTCTGAAGAGCTCCGGAAATGACTCATACTTACCTTTTGATTCAAGAATCGCGTGCGGATAACATCAATGTTTTCCAAACTTTCTGGTTTCTAAAGTTCGATAATAGATATAAAGCAATACCTAAACAAAACACGACAAAGCCACTAACATTTGGAGCCAAAGTTCAACTCAGTTACGAAGTTGGTCAGCAGCAAGGAGTACTAAGCAATTGCTATTATTGGAGGCATTAGTAAATGGATCAAGATAATCATGAAAAGAAGAGTAGGGGTTAAAATTTCAATCAGTTTTCAATGAAAAGTGCAAAGCTGTGCATCTAACAGCTACAAAATAAAAGCACAATCGGTGATGGAGCTCGGAAAGAGCACATAACGCCATTTCCACCGGAAAGGAACGGTAAAACAAACAGTTTAGAAGACCATGATTAAGCACGGGGACACAGTCAAAACATAACAATACCTGGAATGCCTCCACAACACGCTTTTCTGCATTGCGACGCGCGATTTCCTCAAGTCGCGACAAAGAGTCCACATATGACTTCATAACACCAAGCAATTTTCATTAAGCCGCCCCCAAAGTGATGTTAATCGGTATGCACGTTCTAATTAGGATCGTAAGTCAGTGACAAAGTCATACTGCATCCACGCTTGATCTGCTTTCACGGATTGCGTTGCATTAATGTGCTAGATTAGTCATCACAACAAATCGCCAAACACACTTAACTTTATCTCCAATTGCAACCCCCAAACTAAAGTACCAAACCACATGTTTCATATTCGATTAAAGAAAATGACATATTCTAACTGAAGTGAGTCCCTAATGCAAAGAGTTTAAAGTTCCGGTGGCCAGACCAAATATACAATCAGCAGAGCGACAAATATTCTTGAAGTAGACTGGCATCCGGACCGATGCCGCAGCCTTGCTGCCTCTATTTGCTAAAGGGAGTACATTCCGTTCCAATGGTATGGCTTTTTTATCTTCAAGGAGGTTTCGGGACGCTTAACTTGTATTAACTTTTGCGTTAAATAGATGTTTTCTTGGCTTATAGACAGCTAAAAAACTCATGCACAGTCTTTTAAACCGCAGACGTTTTTTCATCGCTTAGGAGAAAATAGCAAAAAAACGGATTTTGGCCTAAATCGAAGATCATCGGTATCGCTATTACCAGAGGCGCAACTCTTTATTTTAACTTTAATGGCCAGGCTTTATGCAGCTCAAAGCAACAACACCCTTTTTATTCTAAGATTTACTTCCTGTTGCATAAATTTATAAAGGCGATTTTTAAGTTGATGATACCATCATTAAATTTTTGCATATTTTTTCACGGCTTTATATATCACTTTTTTAGACTCTAACATACATACCAAAACAAACAATAAATGATGTTATATAACAATTCTGTATGCAGAATAGTGATTTGATTATTCTTTTTCAGCTCCTTTTTAATTCTCCTTTATGAGCAATAGAATAAAGGCGCCGCGACTGAAATATATGTTGTTGGTTGGTTTATTCAAGGTCAGGGTCAAGGTGTTGATGGGCCAATAAATGTCCTCAAATGGTCTTCTTATTTCAGCTATCGTGACGTTTCACCGTGTGGGACTGTGGTGGTTCGTTCGACTTGGTGGCCGCATGTTTAGCAGAGCACACTAGTAGATGTAGCGTGCGTCTAATTCATTGACTCACTGTGTTTCCACTATGGAACTGACTACCGTGGAAGACAATTCATCCAAAGTAACAGCTTCTCCATGGAAAAGTAAGGCTATGGACTTGAACAAGGACCCAAAAGTCGAATATTGCGGTATTGGGTTATGGCGTCCGTCTTGCCTAGAACCACTCAGAGATATACGCGCATTTATAGCAGCGATGTGTTTTGTGTCTTGCCTGCAGGCTTCTTACTCTGGGTACACCAGTTCGCAGATCACAACTTTGGAAAAGCGATTTGCGATTGGTAGTATTGTTATCGGAGCTATCAATTCGTTTTTTGAGGTCGGATACATCAGCTGTGTTATGATCGTTAGCTACTTGGGAGCTAAAGGACGAGTGCCATTGTGGATTGCTTGTGGACTTTTTGCTATGTCATGCGGTGCATTTCTGTTTTCGACGCCTCAGTTTCTCTTCCCTTACGATTCTTCATTTTCCTCTGGTAATAACGAACACTTGTGTTCGTTAGATCTTCCTCTTAATCGAACTTTTTCAAAAAAATCCTCTTGCAACACCAAAGTTGATGGATCATATCACTTCCTACCGATTTTACTACTCGCCCAGTTTCTCATCGGTGCGGGATCTAGTCCTATCTTAACCCTTGCCCCGCCCTTTGTGGATGATCACGTATCCCCTTCGAAGGCTCCTGCAATGATAGGTTTGTTTTATCACTGTCTGTGTTTTTCGTTATTGCAGCAGAACTTCTAATTTTATGCTTCTTGTCTTTTAGCCTCTCTCTACGCTGCTGCTGCACTTGGCCCTGTCTTTGGCTACGCCCTGGGTGCCTTAATGCTGCAACATCCCATGGATAAGTGGTCAAGAACGAAGATTATTGGCAGCACCCTTACACCGGTCAGTGATGATTGGATTGGCCTTTGGTGGGCTGGCTATATCATACTTGGTGAGCTCAAGCATGTAATGCGTCTGTCTAGTTTCAGTTGAGGGATTTATACGTGATCATTTCTCCCTAAGGTCTGGGCGTTTTTATCGGTGCTTCTATTCTCATAATGTTTCCTCGGACTTTGCGCTCCTCGTTCACACCACACAAACGATCTTTGGAATCTGACATGATTGCTGGAAGTAGCAACAGTGGTGGAACCGTGGACGGCATGCTGAACGACCCAAAACCAAACTCCCCCACGGAATCCTCACAACCCTTTTCTTTTCCTGTCTTCCAAACCCAACCGAATTCTCACCAGTCCTATCAGCAGCGTGCAGTTTATCAGCACCACCACAGGTCTTTCTCTGGCAACGTGCCTGTCACCTCCGCACCGCCGTTGAGTGTTGGAGGCACCACTCAAGGTGCCTCCTTTTTCCCCCCTCGACATCATCAGAGATCTGCCTCCGTTAGCAGCATTCTTCTTCACGCTGCGATTATTGCTGCAACCGCCTCGCATGCCGCAGAAGAGGAGGATGAAGCACCGCCTTCCACCGAAACCGATTCGGATAGCTCTTCAGGTGATACGACTCCCTCTCCCGACGAAAGAGAGAGACTGGGTGTGTGTGAGCATATAATTGTTGTGTAAGAATTGGACGCATTCGTTAAAGTTACCAATTCCGCGCCTCTTATAGACAAGCGACAGAGTCGAATTGACCAGTCAATAAATGAGATGCGAAGAGGCTCGCGTCTTTTCCGGTCTCCGGTCTATCGGAGCAAGAGTCTTTCTGCGCAGCAACAGCAGCAGCAGCAATATAGTCGCAGGTGGACCTCAGCTTTCTGGTCGTCTCGATCTCCTAGCCGTGGAGTATTGCTACAGTCTTGTGGTCGTCCGTTGAGATGGTCTCAGAAGGGTACTCCACCGGGTGTTCCACCACCTATACTCGACGTCATGATGGAGGATAGCAACTCCGAGTTACCTACAACTTCAGTCATCAAGGTACCTTCATTCTGCTCTGCTCCTCTGATCGATACTCTTTACCTATTCGTCAGGTTATATTATAAAGATGGTGGGATTCCTGATCATGCTCTTTCATGATCGCGTTTTTATTTCACATGGCGTGCACTATGCTGCGTTCTCCATGCCTAATACAGGCCTCTGTGACGTCACTGTTGAGTGCACTTTCTGGAAGTGTGATGCGTCCATCAACAACGAAAACCACATCTCGCCTTAAAATTTCTATTGTCTGTCTTTCAGTGTTTATAACACTTCACATTAGTTTGCCTGCTTTTAGCTATATATTCATTCCCAATTATATGCCACCTATTGTTGTCATGTTCAAAGTTATGCACTATGTAGTTAAGGGCTGATAACGCAATTTTGCAGAACAATGCAAAGGCAGACGATGGAAGTGACTTGGCCGGTAATGATGCGTCCGCATCTTCGGTAGGCGCGCGACGTCTCCATCCTCCCATTTTGGAAGGCGATTCAGGCGCGCCTCCACACTCCTCTTCCAACGCCAACTCGCCTTCTCCACCTTTCACTCCCACCGCTTCAGCGTCGAAACCGTCCATTTTTGTGCATCTACACAAACACCGCAAGCGTCGACCACGTAAAATCATCCGTGGTCGAATTTTTGGTTTCCTTGCCGACTGGAGCAGTGCGTTTGCTGATACCTTGTCTCTCCCTCTCTCTCTCCTTTATTTGGTTTTCTGCATCAGATTACACTGAATGACTGTGGTTTGGATTGAGGATGAACATATTTAGGTCGATTTTATGCTTGCCGGTTCATCACTGCTCAGTTCCAGCGGCTTACCAAGCGACCCATGGTGCTACCACCAAGGCATCATAATTACTCCCTGCGCAGTAGACTTGTAGTACTAATTAAGATTTACGACAAAAGAATGTGGGGGAAAATTTTTGTATCTTATCGGTTTATTCCATTAGATAATTTTTTACTGCTGATATGTATAGGCTCTGGAGCCGACCCTTCCTAATGGGAGCAATGAATATTTTTTACAACGTTGATTTTCATTTTCGCGTTAGCGTGATCCTAATTTTCCTTTCCGGTAAGATACGTAGCTACTCAAAGTTTCTCTTGTGCTATCGCCTTGCTGGAGTATATAGTCAGTCTGGTAGTTCATTTTCACGTTTACTTGTTTTCAGAATAGCCGACTTTTTGACATAAAATGCAAACGATAATAAGTAATCACTGAAAATTAATTTTTTCCCACCAAAAATGTTGAATTGCTTTTACTGGAGAATAGGATATTGGCCTTTTGGACACAATTTTCGCACAAAATCCCGTGACAACATTGTATACATAGCAATAGCTCCCATGAAGATGGGCTTTGATATGAATATTTGCATTCGGAAGTCACTATATTAGCATACCATTCGAGGAGCAAGAGCCTTTGATTTTTTGGAGGACACGAGAAACTTTTCAGTTTAATGCAGGAAATATGGAACGTTTCCTGCATCCAACTGTGCGTCAATTTCCGTATTTGCCTCTTTATTTTCGGTAACATGAGCTATGCCACAAAACTGGGCCTAATCCCACTGCCTGTCGTTGCAGACCCTGCCTTTTTTGTCAGTCACATGTCCCGTTGATGGCACTCATGGCGGGTACTGCGAAGAAAGGCCAGTCTTGGTCCCGGCACCATCACCTCCATACGCACCACCAAGTTTTAAATGTAAAAATATGAACCTTGTACTGAATTCACGTTATGTTTTTTTTGTTAGCAAATCTCATTTCGTCGGTGATACAACTTTTGAATATCATTGTGCGGGTCTATGTACGTATTATCTTCTGCCTCCCAATTTTACCAAAACTTTTGCGATCACTCAACTTGTGCTCCGCTCCACTATCAACGCTATAATAAAATGCGACCTCAATGGGTTCAGTTGGTTTTTAGAGTTAATTTCCCATGCCTAGCCTGGGGTGCTTTATGGTACGCAAAAGTACAAAACAGTGATTGGTAGCCAGGCAAACAGGGTTGTTCAAATGCCATTAGCGTTGTTGCACAATTATTTGTCCCATCTTAATTTGTTTTAACGCTTGGTGAAGTTGTCTAATACACGAGAACATTTTGTCTTTCTCCAAATTAACCCGCCGCCTATGGTCATTCTATTGTTGTGACTGCAAGTGCGTCCACAACCGGTTGGTATTTATTACGATTAACAAAACAATAAACGATAAACGACTGTGTGGGCTCATATTTCTAGCTCTCATTTGGGTTTGAGGAAACTACTAAGTTTCAACTTTGTATTTCTCTTCCAGCACTATTCACACAAGAGTCAACAATTGACCTGCTAGCCGATTTACTTGCAATTTTTGGATACCTTGTATACTTTTGCGAGAATACTCATAATTCCACCCAAAAACTACCTGGTACCCATCTACTCGTCACAAAACCTTTTTGACTGTCAGTGCGAATATAGCAGCAAGTGTTACACGAATTAATAACTCTTGTGTTATTATGTGTTGAATGCAAACATCAATTAGATAATAGACACTCACTACTCAGGCCATTTTAGACGAATAATGAGTTTTGTCTTTCCCCCCTAGCTGTAACCTTCAGTAAGTTTGCCCTCTTTTCCACTTAAATCTGTCGCATATCGACTGTGTTCTTCTCTGCTTTTCGATTTCAAACACGCTTAACTTTGCAATTTTCATAAAACTAACTTTTTACCCAAAGGCGTTTTTCGTATACCCTTTATGTATGCATAAGTGGTTGAAGTGGAGTGAGTAGCTTATGAAAGCCAAATTTCACTGCATTTTGGCTACACATCCGGTCTCTCACCTGAACATACAGCGCACGCATTATACCTACCCCCACTTAACATAAATCCTTGAAATTTACTGAAATCTTGGCCTTCCAATGTCCAGCGTCGAAAATTTTGAAGTATGTGTTTTGTTCCTCCCAAACCCTGGAGGAGTGCTATATTTGTGTTTTTTTTGGGGATTATCTCTCCGCTTATTTCGATGAGACGACAGTGCGTGCGTGCTACATTGGCTGCTAAGCCTGTGATTTGCCGCTTACGCAATAAAACATAACGGCCACTACTATGCAGTTCAGCGCCACATCCACACATCCTTGCACGCTTACTGCGAAGCTTTTCGACACACAAATCAACGCTTGTAATTTGCTCTTCCAGGCAATCCGTGGTGAGGCCTGCCCCCATTAAGCCTCGCATAACCTCACCTCCACCCAATTTTTGGATGGGGAGACTCGACCTTTCTCATACCATTACCGTCACCATTTGCTCTTATGACTCTTTCACTCACCTCGCACACTAAAATGAATGACAGGTCATCCGGCGGTTATGTTGATTAACAATCTCATACTGGTACAATAAAATTCGTTCCTTTATGACCAAGTTTGTCGTCTCATCCTGCTTCCAAATTGTAGTCTAGTGTAAAGTGCTTTCGCTGTACCAATTTTTAGTGCTTTGCATACTCCCTGCTTTTTAAATAATCGTATATATACTTTGAGATCTCAAAATCATCACTATAATGTTGATTAGGTTGACGTTTTGTCCCCAGCGGCAAAAGCTGCTCATGAGTGCATTATCGGCGGATAGAAGGATGAGGGTGCATTCAATTGAATACAGGAAAGTTAGCTGCCTACTTGGCCATCTATTCTTTGTTTCTCATTCCACAAGGAAGGAGAGGCATGAACATACAAATTCTTCAGCCAATGCTGGTTTTGCATTTCTCCCCTTCTGGGTCGACGTTGCACCTTTCATGATAACAGTCCCAAGGGGAATAACTTTTCCTCTATTGACGTTAAATATATGTGTCCTATGATGAGCATCAGAAAAAATTATTTTGCAAAATTGTTCACTGATTGGACCCATTCACACATGGTGCGTTACTGTTGTCTCAAACCGGCGTGATGGACTACCTTCGCCGGTGGCTCCGATTGTTTCACTTTAGTCAGTGTTTATCTACAGACAGTCATCTGTATCGTTCATTAACTCCTGTAAAATTACTTGTTGAGCATTTTCTGAATTTTCAAATTATGCGTAAGGTTTTTAAGGGCTACATAAATGCAGTTACCTTTCATTGCACTCTCACTGCCAACTTATTTGTGCTCCAATGAACCTCAACTGACTACTTCTCTTTAATTTGCCTCTCAATCCCTCATATCTTCCCTCTACTATGCCGTCTCTGCGTATGGTGGATTTTTTATGAACGACGTAAACATCCTTAGATCAACATTATTGAAGCAAGCCAAAACACTAGCTAAGGAGGGATATCGCTTAGGATAGCTGTTTATTCAGATCCTTTTTCCCATTTCATGAGTGTGCATCCCTAACCCAAAGCCACTCCCTCATAACGTATACAACTGTTCAAAATTAACACTTTATCGCCAAATGCGTAATGATCAATATGCTTCTTTACAGAGGATATTCCCAAGTCGATATTCAGCCTCCTGAAGAACAAAATCTACGTCGTCACATGCCTGTGCATTTGCTGTGAAATGTTCATCGTCATTGGATTTGCCGGGTTTCTCCCCAAGTATATGGAGATTGAGTATCAAATATCCAAGGCAACGGCTAGCATGATTGCTGGTAAGTCAGTGAACCTAATTTTTTTTAAATATGACTTTTACTTTACTACCTTTAAGCCTGACACCTCTCTGGAGAAAATAGTCCTTAGGCTTCTTTGTTATTTTTTTTTCGAACATATTGTGGTGCTTGTAAGTTCAGATAGGTCCTGTGCAACTTGTGTGTCGCAAATTTGACGATTTCCTGGGGAGGATAACATAATTTTTCGACACTTCCCTTCGCTTTGCCCGTCGCTTTGATCACATTACCTCTAGGGCCTCGGTTTAAGTACACCTCTTGTTTCCATGTCATGAAAGCATAATTATCAGTCAATTTTTTGATCTGCATACCATTCAGAGTTGTACGCAATCTCAATAACCGCTTCAAGTTGCTGTTCATTTGCGAGTTTTTCTACAGTATTCTAGTAATGCATAATAAGGCCTCTACTCACAAGGCTTCCATTAATTTCACTTTGTAAATGCAAATTGGCGTTATTGTAGCTCTACTTTAACAATTGTTTGTTACACTGATGTGATTTTGCTTTGATATTTTGGCTCCGATTGTGTTACTCAAAGTGTCTTTTGTACAGTAGGCTTTCGAGAAAAAAAAAGATGAGGCTTCATGTTAATTGTTATGATGTATCTTAAGGCAGCCTAGATAATCCCTTTGCTCTACTAATTATGAAGTAATTTGATTCAATGCATTGTTCTATTATGCGGGTTTGATGACTTTAGTTCCATCATATAAGTAGTAATAATACTTGTTCTTCTAAAAAATTTTGAATCTGCGGTCCATCAACTGTTTGGTCTGTATACTTTTATTCATCGGGGTATATTCTGCTCACCCACGATCAAATTATCCTTAGTCTTAAAGTAATATTATACCGAACCTCAGCCTCTGTGTAGCATATTTCACGCCGAAGGATACACAAGTTTTAGGATGTGAAAAATTCATCTTTTCTGACATTGTCATATTTTTCCGAGGGCTTTCTAACCATCAACGCTTGACGTAGCCATTTGTGTAGTAATGTCACGTCCACTTCAATCTGACCCTCTTGTGTCTACAATCACCTTCAGCACATTTGTACTCCACTAGTTAACCTCCTTGGAAGTGATTCAGATTAATCCTTCGTCGTGAAATCCATCTCATGTAGCTGATTTCCCTTCGTGCACTTCTGAATGTTTGATAACTTTTGTGCGTAAATCTTCCCATTGAAGTTGAATTCATTGCTTTGTTCGTGCAAACACGTGATGAGCTTGTGTCTGTTTAAGAAAGCTCCATAATGTTTGAGTCGCCTGATTCACTATAGATGAATTTATTTGATACACAGTTATACATTCTCATTGACATATTTGTGAAGCAGTTCTTACTCATTTCTACGTGGAAATAGACATATGTACTTTTCCCATGCTTCCGATACCTCAATCGCTGTTTATTTTATTGTATTTTCCTTCGGTAATGTATTGTATGTCATTCAGTTTGGAGGTGCAGCATTACTTGAGCGGTTATTGAGCAGACTATTGTTGCTATGGCCAAACTTCTTCCTCCATCGGCTCAACTCCCGTGTTAGAGGCACCTCATTCGCATTGCACTTTTGTAATAAAATAGAGGCGTCGGGTGTCTCCCAATGTCAATGTCGAGTGCATAAATTTCTTACGTTACATATTGTACTCTTGCACTTGTCCATTGTATTTGTGGTGGACTTCCCATGTGTCTCGTCTTAATAGGTTGCCTATTTTGGGTGATTCTGTGAATTCTAACCACCAGATAGGAGAAGGGAGGGAGGGAGGGAGGGAGGGAGGGAGGGAAGGATGGAGCAGCCGTTTCTCTCTATGTCAATTTTTTCCTTCATTCTTGACCATTTATGGCTTCCCAGTTTCTCCCAATTTCATTTATGGTATTTGTTTTGTTTCCAGGGTATTTCCAATCAAACAGCAGTCTTCTCCAGTTTAACCTCCTAGTTTATATCTCATTTTAAATCACTACAGTGATATAAACTAATTCCCCTTTTATTGCTGTTCGAGGTCCAGCTCCCGGGCCTGCCTCTTTTTTAATGCTGCCTATAGGGAAACTGGAAAACACGCATTTACGGCTTAAATATGGCAATTATTCAATTCTACACACATTTCCACTGCTTAGAAGTTTGTTTCATAGTTCGAAGGCCATCATAATTAGGGAAAAAAGTGAGGGAAGTTTTAAAATTCTATGATCATTTGAAAGTAATGTTAAAATTATGAATTTAAGATGTCTCTGGCCACCACTTAGAAGGAATTTAGATTATTTGAAGAGGTGTAGCTACCTTGTGTTTATCTTGTACTTTCTATTAAACAACCTGAGACGTTAAGTGTGACTCAATGGCTGCTAAGGTGTTCCTCAAACCGCTTTGTCTATCTTGCATTTCCAAACCATAATATGCTGTTTTCAGGCCAAACATTCACATAACTTTGTCCTTGTAAAAGGGCACATTGTGGTGAGGTGATTACGTAGTTACGTAGCATTCCTCTGTTGAATCATCATCATTACTTTTTTCTGTCGAAACCTCAAATGGCGTCGTGCTCCTGCTTTCCTGCTGACGTTTTTCCATCCGATGATACACTTTGAGCACTTTCCATATTACCTTGACACACACAAAAGTTGACCTTTTTCGGTGAAATTTTGCTGTAGAAAGGTAGTGTCATGACCGTGAAATTATGCTAAATGAGTTATATTGTTATGCAAAGTTTTTTTGCGAAAAACTTTACCACTCCAGTGCGGGAATGCGTCAATTTTTAGGGGTTTAGCGTCTATGAACTAACTCGGACCTAATTGTTGTAGGAAGTTGGTAATCACGGTTTTGCTAGAGGTATTGTTCCTGAATGGGAATTATGTTTGTTCTTTTTAAAAGTTATCCGTTTCGGTAATCAAATGTAGTCTCCGAATGGCTTAAGACTAACTTTCAAGAATACTTTTGTCCTCTTCCCTCTTCATCCTAGCTCAACCGATTGCTCTCACTAATTTGGTTTGTGCTCATGAAGGTGTAAATGATGTATTTGTTTCTTCGGGCCTCTGGGTGTGAGAAAACTACATTTAATTCAACTTCCTTGGGACAGTATTTGTTATTTTTCTCTACTTCAGGCTGACCAAAACGGTACATTTTGACGGTTGAACTTGTTTTTGAAATGTAAATTTTGGTTTCCTAGGTGGTCTCATTGTCCCCTCAGGGGCCTTGGGCATACTTGCTGGTGGGCTGATTCTCAACAAGGCGCGCCTGAGTCAAAAAGGCAAGTTGCTCACTATTTGATTGTTGTTTTCAGTAGTCATATTGCTGTTCTATGCACTGTGCCTTTGCTGTCATCCTTAAATGCCACACTGCTCACCGCGGAGGGAATTCCTACGCCTTTTTAAGGATAGGGTGGATATATGTGTATTCGGTGCAGGTAAACTGGGTTATCCTTATTAATGACATGATTTGTTCATACTTGGCAAATGTCTCCTCTGCCTAAAGCTGCAATTTTTTACCATTAAGTGGAAAAAGAACTTACCAAGAAACAATGCGTTTTAGCGAAAGAATATTACTTCTTTGCATTTTCACAGGCTTGTTGTTTTTAACCCTTCGACGAATTCATTTTCGGTCGCCTCAAACCTCTCATATCTCACATAATTAAATTGGTTCTGACATCCGTGACTATTTCCACGTCAATTTCTCCTGACTTCTCTACTCAGGTGCTTTTGTCTTGACCTTTTCACCAGTAAACTATTAGCGCCTAATGGTCACCTTCCCATTCACCACCGCTAACATCGATGGGTTTTCTTTACCCTGAATTCTCAAAGAGTCACATCACTCGTCTTTTCTCACCCTAGTCTCAAAGACCAGGTCCATTTTCTGTTAGAATAGCGTGAGAAATCCGTACAAGGCACCTCCTCATTTGTCTACGCTTCCAAAACTGTGGGTTTATTGCGTGGTTCATTTCCGCAGGTCAATAAACATACCACCTTAGTCATGCCGGTGTGACCGTAAACTCTCCTAAAAACTGAATTGTTAAAGCAGCATTATCGCCCTGTCACCATAGTGAATGACAGTACCATTAACAGCCATAAATACACGTCCTGCTTTAGTGTCAGGCGTGTATATGCAATGGTTTACGCTGTCATTTTAGCGTAGTTTTACCTGATGTGAGGACCTTAGGTTGCAAAATACACTTTTAAAAACACCAACACCCTGTCCAAAACTGTGGTTCTATGCTCTGGATATGTGTTTAGTTAACCATATGCACTTCATCATATAGCACGGAGACCGTTATAGTGTTAATCAAACTAAAGGGCTTGCTGGCCATTCTTCATCGGTAGGCCGTACTTGGCTCTTTTAGCCTTTCTGACATCGTTTGCGATGAGTACACGAGGGCGGCCAGTTAGGGAAGAAAATCAAGGACTTGGAATACACTTGTGCAACACGTTTAATCACACATGTTCCCCCTCTTCTGTAGGCGCTGTTCTCTTTGTGTTCGGCGTCAACTTCTTCATTGTCGGTTGCATGAGTTCCTTCTTTTTCCTCGGCTGTGAAAATCCCAAAATCGCTGGGTTCACTGTCCCCTACCCCTCAGGGTGAGTTCATACATTGTCGTCTCCAATCTCATCTAGCGATTGACACTGTGCTTTTCTCTCTTCATTTTCTGTGCTAAGATAGTGATACCCAAAAGACTTGTAAAGTATGCGTATTGTTTTCCAACCAAACAATATTTTCTCGCGTGTACTTCTCGTTGGCTGGTTTGAAATCTCCTCTTATTTCTCTTATTACGATCCTAAAATATGTCTCATTCATACCTGCAGTGACCGTGGCTGTAAAACTTATTAAATCATCTTTTTATCTGAATTTATGTATGTCTTAACCATGGCTTTAATGTTGCTGAGGTAAACAATTCATAAGGCATTAACGGAAGCAAGAGTGGTGCTTATGATGTAGTGCGGTGCGTGGGAGTTTCGTCTTATCTATAGCCTTAAGCAATAATTTCTGTTCGTTTCTAATTTTAACCTACTTCTTTTTACAGCAAGTAAATGGTTTTTTTCTGGACTAATTCAGTGACAGTTTTCAACTTTTGTTTTGGTGAATTATTCATTAAATAACGATCTCCTCCAAAATGCGAAGTATCACACTTGGATGAGAAGTTTGATTGAGGTGAAATCACACGAGTATTAATGGCAATAACAATGTTCCAGTCTCTTTTTAATGTTAAGAAAGTGTTAGTTGTAGTGTTGTCAGGTGCTTTGAAAAGCATGCTCGCATATTTTACCACCAGGTGTCCCTTTCTGCATATCACAAATTATCTTTGCTCAGAGTCGTAAGTTCCTTCTGCTTACAGGAAGTAGTACGCGATTGTAGTAGGCCTTCGACATTTCCACTTATAAATGTCCCCTCACTACAAGCATGAATTTTGTGATAGCCTCATCGGCTAAGAAATCACTGCCCTTTTACAAGACCTTGTCAGTTAGAAAGATCCTACGTGTTGTCAATCCAGTTTTTGCTTTCCTACTCCATCCGTCGTCCTAATTCCTATCATACCGCTGTTGATCACTACTTACTCCGCTCCATTCCCTCATACGCCTCATTCTTGCTGGCACGATTTTGCCCGGACACTCGAGGCAGTCCGTCCTACTTCTCTCCCTCTCTCCCTGTGTTGACTGACCTAAACGTGAGAGGCAAAGGTCTGTCACCAGTGTGGCCGACCTTGAAGTGAACTGAGCTCCCAATTTTTCTTTGTCTTTTGCCACTTTTTGTCTGGACTTTTCTCCCTCTGTCCATTCTCCTCCTTATTTCGCATCGAGCGAGCGAGCGAGCGTGTGGGTATTCCGCTTGCAGGTGAAAAGGCACAAAGGGAGGTGAATCGATGAGCAGGCGGGGGTAAATTTTTTCTTCTCAAAATTTCATCGAGATTAAGGAATATGGAATAGCAAATGAAGCACAGTCTGTACCATTCCTCAAGCATTTATTTGTTCAATGTCTACTTTGAAAAAACCATGAAATTGTAAATGAGGTATTTGCTTTGCAGTACTGCCTCTGCTATTTATGAGTATTTTGACTATCCTTCTATTGCAAAACTTAAGGTCCCTTTATTTCTGTTTTACGAACTCTTTCTCTCACATTATTATGGGGGTTTTGGGTAACTTCAATTGTAGCGCTTTTATCTGAGCGTTTTTTCTTCCTTCATAAGGGGGACAAGTATGGAATGACTTGCAAGTCATTCTTGAGCGCTAGAACTAAAGGCACTGTTGTTGCTTTACCGTTGCTCCGTTGCTTTCGATTGTGTCTTATTTTGTTGAAATGTTGAACTTGGATTTCACTTCGGTTCTGTATTGAAATCTTCTATGTGAAGTCAGTCAACATTCGGAAACCTGTTGTGTAACGTCTGGAGTTGATGTACTTTTTCCCACTTTCATGTGGATTTTACGAGGAAAACGATAAAACAAGACAATCAGATACGTCTGTTCTCATTTTCTTCGTACACTGCACCACTTTTTTTGTTCTGATATGAATTGTTTTGCAAATCCACCTAATCCATACTGTTGTTGTAGACAATCTTGTATAGGCTTTACATTCTGCGACCCTTGATTTGTTGACTCTCACAAAAGACCCTTTACATTTGGGTGTGTCGCGTGACACATCGTCGCATTTCGAGTAATAGTGTACTCGTTAATTGGCGTTCGGACCGACGTCAGTTCGTTGTTATTATAGGCACGATAGTTGTTACTGCTTCTGCGTAGCTAAGTGGATGCACGAAAGATCTTCCTAAATGTTAAAATTTTACCCATGAATGGTGCCCCACACGTATATTCACTTCTGTTTCAATTGCCACTTGACCTGACTTCACATCCCACAGATCCTCTACGGCTGTTAATACCAGTGCATCGAGGACTGCGAAACCCTGGGAAGTGGAGTGTTGTCGATCGTGCGGCTGTAATCCCAATGTTTGGAAACCCGTGTGCCATGCTAAAACCAGCACCATCTTCTTCTCACCATGCTATGCTGGCTGTGCAAAGGGTCCCACTTTTTTGCCCGCCAGTAATCAGGTAAACAGTTTCCTCCCCTTTCGTCTTGCCTTGCCTCGCTCCATCCTTCTCATCAGTGTTCGTCTGCCTTTAATTTACTACTCCCAATCACAAATTGACATCGTATCGACGAAATGGTATGATGATTTGTGAATATTTGGAGCTTCTGTTAGGTCGAAATAGTCCTCATATGAGTTACCCACCCAAAAAATAGATGCATCGCAAGTTATTTCCCACTGGTATATTTTAAAGGAGGGACAGCATCATCTTTCTTGTGTTATTTGAATTTTACCAAACGTCATCCAATGATGCGCGCTGCTATTTCGCAGCATAATTACTACATCGGCCTATAATCGTAAAGGTAATGATTCCGCTTATCTGGAGAGTTGCTACACATCGCTGCCGACTTTTGCGGTCAACCAATTTACTCTAGGAAGTTACCTTTTTGAATACCCTTTCGTCCATGAAATATGCAGCTCCGCGTCTACAACCGTGCACTTCTAGGTTCCATAATTGGCGAATAACGAATATGTCTGTTCTAGGATTACGTTAATGCAAATGACGTCTCGTAAATTTGGAGCTATTCACACAACACCAATGGCGCTATGCTCTCCCTCATGGGCTTTCTTTTGCAACATAAATGTCCAAATGGATGAGACAAGCTTAAGATTGGGCATCTGGTTCAGACTGTGAGGTCCACATTCAAACCCTCCCTCCCACCCACGAGGATGCCTTTGTTGCTCCATTTTCTGTTCACATTGTCTACAGCAAAGGTTAGAGGTTTTACGGCAGGTCTCAATCCTTGATTGAAGCACCTTATTCATTTGCGAGTATTTCAGACATTTTTTTTCAATCCCTCATTGATATAATGTATGAAACAAAGAAGCCCCAGTCTTCGCTTACACCAATTTGTCTTTTGTGCTTACAAAAGTCTTTAGGTTGTGAAAAAGACGAGGTTAGTTCAAGCCGTTTTTTTTTCATTAATTCTTAAAAATTAATGCAATTCTTTGTTCGCAAATGTTTGTGTTAAATTGGTGCTTGACTCGTATGTTTGGGTTGTATTATTAAAATGCATTGCCCTGTGCTAGGATGGTACCGATTTGTGCACAGAAGTGTTGCAATGTGTTGTACCCTGCCAAAATGGCTCCCAATCTAGCGTAAATATTGAGTTACATGACTAACATGGTAAATTTCTCAAACGTCCATCCAGAGTGTATTTTGCTAACAAATGAATTTATGATTTTTTCTGTTCATTTTACTTTCGATATTTGTTCTTGTTTTTTTCTCTTGAAAAAAAATTCGAGAGTGGCTGCACCACCCAACTTAGTAATTAACGATGCTCTCTTGCGGCGCCGTTTTGATTGCTTCTAACTGTAATTTCATGTTTGCTATCATCAATATTTAATGAGTCCCTTCATTTGTTGTAAAGCTACAAAATTTTGGCATATTTTGTTCACTTCCATCCCACTCACTCCTCTGCCACTTTATGAATTGACCAACTCCATGCTGAAACGCTAACCCACCCTTTCCAAGTAGGGGATTACCAGTGATTTGGAGGACACCTAACCACCATGGTCCATAAACAATAGGTTCGCCTCAATGTGCACCATTTAAAAGTCAAAAAATGTCTACCCTCGGATCAAAAGCACTCTGATCCTCCAAACCCAACTATTTTGCTTGCAAACATTTATCACTACTCTATAGAGGACGCTTGTCACACATCTGTGACGCTGGTGACGAACGTGTTGGCTGTCGTTAACAAGGTGAGGTGGTGGATCATTTATTGTTGAGGGGTACTATTTGCATCAAGTCGGAATTTAGCCCGCTAATGGATTTTTGAATGCTTTATTCATGAAATATTCATGGCTTTTAGTGCTGGAGTTGTTTATGTGAGTTCCTTAGTCATGTAACGTTAAGCGCTCCCACAGATCCAATGGCACCTGTATTTTACCCATCATTAATTTGGTAAACACTACCCATTTGTAACCTGTGGCCGAATTCAAAACCTGTTCATTTTGATGGTCAGAGGCGAGCAAACTTTACCTGTTCCATATATCCACACTCAGTGCGTTTTTGCGCAATCAACAGGGTTGACCTCAAAATATGTTGTTTTGGATCTTTTTATTTCGGTGCTCAAATCATCGGTTGGTGAAAGTGTACACATAACTCTACAAGTATCTGTGAGCTTGCACTCTATTTAACCGCTAAATGGATACATTGTACGGTGGGCATCACAATGCCTGTTTTCGTACTCTCCTACTAGGGCTAGGCTCAGCACCTGATTTGATTCCTTCTGCCTACGTACTTAAAGTATCAAATTTCATAGCAGTTTCTTCGGATGCCTCAGTTTTTTGTAAGTGTTTACTGTAAACGATTTCTCTATTTACTCAGGAACTGCACTGCACTTTGCTTTTCAGTATATCTACTACCACTGCCATTGTCTACGCAGTTTTGCTGATACCCTCAACAATCATTCAGTGTCTCTGCGCGATAGCAGCATGGCATTGGTGAGAGAGGCAGGGGGAGTAGATGGCGTGCTCTCGCAAATTTTTGACGACGAAGTATTTGCGGGTGTGTGCGCACCGGGCTGCAAAATGCTGATGCCCTTTGTGTGCTTCCTCACAGTGCTCCTCTTCCTTACTGGGGTGATCCAAAACCCCTTGCTCATGGTGACGATGCGCTCAGTGCGGCACAGTCAGCGCTCGCTCGCCCTTGGGCTTCAGTTTGTCATAATTCGCCTCCTTGCCAACCTACCCTCACCCATCGCCTTCGGCAGGGCCATCGACGGGGCTTGTCTTCTATGGAAAGACGAATGCGGACGTAGGGGCGATTGCGCTTTCATGGATCTCAAACAGCTCACTCAATATATTACCGGTGCGTTTCGCCCGTCTCCTGATCGTTCGGTCTTGCTTTTCAAGAACCTTCAGCTCATGATCCATTGAAGATTCTGCGATATTTCTTGCTTATGTAGGATAGCTTGTGTAACCCCTACCATGATTTGACTTCATACCTTTTTAAAATCAGCAGCTCACATAGCTCATTGATCATTGAGTACCAAGTGGGTCCACTTTAATCTATTTTCTATAGTCGTATATTAAATTAACATTGTCAAAATCCACCTGTGAGCTCAATTGACGCCCAACTTCGCATTCGATTGCTACATTTTATCTCCTATGAGTAGTTAAACAGTGTAAATTCATCAATGCCTTTGGTACAAATGCGTATGAGGTGTGCGATTCCCTCCGTTGAGTATTTACTTTGTGATGTGAGGTGTAGCCTCCTTTCACTTAAAGTTGGTTCTGTACTAAAACTGGTTTTCTTGTATTAGTAAATACAAACTTTGTCATTGGATTAGGGAAGTTTCCTAAGTGCGTCATTGTTTATGCTGTTGTGTTATTGTTGTTGACATCGGGGTTTTTTCAGTTCCCATCGCTGATTTTGAGAGTTTTGAAGGTTGAAAGCATGCACAAGTGGCATGGTTCCGTTGTTGAAATCCTGGAGTTGCATTACTTAGTAGCTTCTGATCATTGTACTGATAGTGATATATCCTATGCCCAACGTTGGAACGCCCATGAAGTCTTACCCTGACCGAGATCTATGAGGTCAAATGGGTTAGTGCTGGCTGATCTGGGCATAGAGGCGATAACACGTATTGCCTTGTCCCTATGGCTTCATGTGCATAGCCACGTGGACACGTACTAATGCTTTGGTGCGGGTTCATCTGAATCACGACCGCTTTACTCCGTCTCTGTCCTGTTACGTGCTGAGCACTGCCTCAAGACCTTACAAAGTGGAGTAAACATTGATACGCAGTGAATTAGTGACCTTTCTACGCCTTTCTATTGGCTTTGGTTTTGACGAGGGCCACCAGTGGACGTTACCGCTTTGCGTATCAACCCGCTGATTACAGTGTTAATTACTAAGACGCAAGGTGGGACAGGAGAGTTTGACGCTTAAAGGGGGGATCAATCTCTCGCCTCTACTTTACGGATCTAGAGCTAATGTATGTACTGTTGGATTGCAGGTCTTGGAGTGACAGTGAAGGGCTCGAGTTTGTTAATCTACATAGTCCTGATATACCTACTCGCGCGACGACGCCCAAATGCTGACGAGGAGATGGCAACGACTAAACTTCGTGGCGATGATGCCTTCAAACAACGCTCGGTACTCGATAGTCATCAAGCTGTCACGGAGGCTGTCAAGACCTGAGATGAGTTCGCCAACCGTCCAAGCAATTAACTGGTTAATTAACCAATGGATAACGGTGTTGATACTGCTGAAACCGCCTCACTCCGGGTCTTTCCTGGGTCTTAACACCTATCCACCTGCCTACTTACCTGACACACGTGCATTTTATATCCTCGACGGTGTTGACACGCGTTATCAGTCCCACTATCTCCAAACCCATTAGCTGTATGACTATTAGTATAACCCCTACACTATTCTTACCCTTATTTTGTGTCTAGGCTCTACCCTTTCCCTCCTCCACCTCCTGTTATCCGAAGTGCACTTATTAGATTGTGCTGCTGTCTCTGGGTCACTGCCGCCGTCACAACTATGGCCACCACCACTACCACCTTTGTCGCTAACACCTTGCTCCACACCTACTGATATTGATGCCTGAGGATTTTTATTTGTCACTCTGATTACTTTTTTATAGGAACACTTCATTTCTGGTGCCCCTGCGTCCGAGGCTATTTGGTTATGTTTGCATTGGATATGAAAGCCCAGTATAGGGGAAAGTCATAAAAAGATTTCCGTATTTTGAGTTCTGTGGCCTCAAATATAAACAAAAACTGTTTCTGCACCCTATTTGGCGTTTAGTCTTCTTTGTACTGCTTACAAAGCTGTACCGTAGTTGGATTGATCGCGGTACATCTTTTCTAACCTATGGAAGGGCGGATGAGAGTTTGAGTTGGCTCCTACGCTCAGCTCCCATGACGTTCCGCACTGCATCGGGCGCATGCATATAAATTAGGGATTGTCTCGGGGAGTAAGCCCGTAAACAGTGTCTATCTTCTCACACTCATTATGTCATTAGGAAGGAGGAAGGTTCTGCATGAAAATCCGTGAGATTTAGCATTATTAGTTGAATAAATCAGATCAAGGGGGTTTACTTAGGAGATTATCCATTGACAAGCATTCTGTTTTACGGAATACTGTTCTCGATGTATATTCATAATTATCAAACTTAGGTTAAAACAATAGAGAAGAAGCTGTCAGACACAGTAGCAACTGAAGGGAAGCTGAGGAAATACACAAATGAATGGGTATGCTTAAACCCAACAACCAAGTCTACTAATTCAATTAACTACGCATTCGAATGCGCACACTAGATTAAACGCAAGTTGCATTTAGCCTGGAAAAGAACCCTCCAGCAAGGTATATGGTCTATTATTTCGACTGTTAACTAGATAAAGTAATCCATCGTAATTACGAAGACTGCTAAAACACTAGCAGACTTACATCACCATGCAAATGACAGTTTCGCCTCATTGTAAGCAGACACGTTTCCTTTGTGGCTCCGTTACGATGGTCATAGCATTAGAATTTGATACTTGGATTAATTAGATGTCGAATAAACCGAGCACTTTACATCTCCTAAGCAGTAATATCACAGTGGCACGTTGATCTCAGCCGTGCTCACAATCTTTAGCTCCTCTATATTTCTGTCTCAATGAGAAGGTCTGGGGTAAACACGGTGCTGGAATAATGGAAACATTGCAAATAGAAACAATTTTTTACCCAAGAGCAAGCAGTAGCTTTATAGATTAGTAAAACTTGTATCCAAGATGACCAGCTCGTAAATCAAAAAATTGTTTGTTTCTAAGAAGACATTAATTATTCTAGACTTACAGGGAATTTTTTGCAATGCCCTTATCAAAATAACGCTTTTAGAATGCGCTTTAATTTGGGGCAACGATATCAGTTCCACGCCATTAGCCTATAGGAGCGAGCGATCTTTCCAAAGGCATGGTTTCTCACGGAAATGTATGTTGTGACCGCACAGCCCGTTGGGAAGCTATAGAATGCATCCTAGGCCGTAGTGGACCCCTTCAACGTAGTGAATTCGAGCCGTCCTCAGAGGTTTGACTGATGCATAAACTATTTCCAGTTGGTTAATATGATCGCACAGCACGTTCGAGTTTTGGTTGTGGGTGCCGGCGGCCTCGGTTGTGAAATATTAAAGTCACTCGTAGGTTGGTGTTGTGATGACGGATTTCTTAGGCCCTAATGGGATTTTGCCAGATAGATGTAATTGATATGGACACAATAGACGTTTCTAACTTAAACAGGCAGTTTCTTTTTACGGAGAAGGACGTTGGTCGTTCGAAAGCCGAAGTCGCTGCAGAATTTATTATGCGCCGTATAGACACGTGCAAAGTTACTCCGCATTTCAAGAAAATACAGGATTTCGGCTCCAATTTTTACAAGCAATTTGATATTGTAATATGTGGACTTGATTCTGTTATAGCTCGTCGCTGGATTAACAGTATGCTTGTAAGGATTTTATATTGTTTTCTAGAACAGTTATTTTGAAACAAATTTACCGTTTTTTATCCAGGCAAGTTTGGTGGAGTACAAAGAGGACGGATCCCCCGACTATCACACCATGATACCGCTAGTTGATGGTGGGACAGAGGGTTTCAAGGGACACGTTATTGTTGTCCTTTTCGGCGTCACTGGATGCATTGAATGCAGTCTCGGTTTATATCCACCCCAAGTTAATTATCCTCTTTGTACAATTGCGCACACACCAAGGTTACCGGAACACTGTGTGGAGTTCGTCCGACTACTTCTTTGGCCTAAAGAGCAACCCTTTGGAGGTAAGTAACACTCATTTTTTTGCCTTTTGAGCAAAGAAAACATTGTGATGGTATTCAACTCTACGCTAAGTGGGTGTCGATATTGATGGTGATTCTCCGGAGCATCTTGAGTGGATTTTCAGTCGTTCTTCTGAAAGGGCAAAGGAGTACGGTATACAAGGAGTAAACATGCGATTAGTAAAGGGTGTCATTAAGAGAATTATTCCTTCAGTTGCTTCTACGAACGCTGTTATTGCATCAGCGCTGGTAACTGAAGTGAGTATTTAGTATTACCCTGCGCTCTTCATTTCGGGATAGCAGTTTGTAAAATGAGGTGGAATTTATTTTAGGCCTTCAAATTATTGACTCTTTGCTACGATTACTTGAACAGCTGTATGAACTTTTCCGACGTTGAAGGAATATACACCTACACTTTCCAAATTGAACGCAAGGTGAGGTGTCATTGCTGAATACTGCGTTACCTTACAATGCGCTTCACTGATGTGTTTCATTAAAATTATTAGGTTGATTGCCTTGTATGCAACAATGTTCCAAAAAATCTCAAGTTTTCGTCCAAAGCCACTTTACGGGAACTCGTGGAGTACTTAAAGAGCGATCCAACACTGTAAGTCGTTCATGCTGAACATCACTACTCTAACAAAATTCGAGAGTATTAAGGTTTTCTATTGTTTTGTTAGGCAGATGCAGTCTCCCACCATTACAACAGTAGTCAATGGATCAAATCGTACTCTGTTCGTCGATTTTGATGAGGCAATGGGAGGTCTTCGAGCCAATCTATCGAAATCCCTTGACGGTAAGTTCAGATTCCTTTCCTCTCCACTCTTTTTTTTCAGTCGAGCAAATTACGCCCATGCAAGGCGCTGGTCGTGTTCAGTGCGTAATTGTTCGGCTTCCTTGTTTTATTTTTCGTACATAATATCATGCTCCAAAAATAGTTCAAATTTTGTCCTTTCAGAGCTATCATTGCCTGACGGTCAAATATTGACAGTGAGCGATGTAACAACGTCGAAACCCCTTTCTTTTCGTCTTTGTTTTACCAACAAAGACTGATTTTGGTTGCCTTATTATTTGATATTATCAGCCACGGTTGTTCTCCCCGCGCTCGTTTGTCTTGACCTTTTTTATAATACAGTTGTTCTTTGGACAGGTATGACTTTTTTACTTGTTTGGATAACGATGACATCTAGAGGCTCTTGTCGTTGTCTTACAGGCATAGTTGCTATACTGCATGGGATATAACCGCATATTTAATGCGTTCTGTATCCATTTTGCGTCTATTCACTGAATCATGGTCTATTACTGCTCCACAGTCAAAATTGGTGATTTTTAATCCACTTAAACGGGTGATTCTCCCCATCCTCTGGCGCCAATTCACTTCGCAACAACGGGCAAATTTCAGGCACCAGCTGAAGTACATTAGCCTTACCAATGAGCCCTTTGCCGTAGCTCTGCCTCCTGAGGCGGCGGCTCACGCACCAACCTCTCTGCCACCGCCCCTTGACCCCGCGCCCCGTGGCAGTACTCCCTGGTTCACTCTCAACCCCACCACCACCCTCTTCATTGATGCACGCAGCCCCTGCGAGTACGCTTTGGATCACATTGATGGAGCTATCAATGTCCCCATTTTCTCCAATCAGGAGAGAATGGAGGTGGGGAGGATTTTCTCCTCAGGTACCATAAATTGCTCCGTACCGTTGGGCATGCATCGTATGCTTATTCTCTGATATATTTGCAATCTAGAGGCGGCACAAGCAACTAAGGCATGGGCGTCCAAAATGTCAATGGTACAGGTAGGAAAGTATTTGCTTCTGGTTTGATAGACCATGCCGCTTTGATGAGGTATGCTATTTAATGTGACGTTGTGTAGGCTATCAAGATTTGGCTGCTCAAATTACTAGCGACGCGTAGCTTCCATTCGATTGGTCGTCGAAGTTTCAATTTTCAAATTTAATAGTCCACTATCAACCAAACGCTTTTAGCACATTTGAGCCGTCTATGCCATTTTCACAATGGAAGTTTAGCTGAGAAGTCGCCTCGAAACCTACGTTTGCTTCAAGGTGCTAGTACGTAAAGAAGTTCGACAATCGAGTCGTTTTAGTTTTCGATGTCATGATATCGAAGCTCTCCAGAATGTGCGACGAAAGAAGGTGGGATAGAAGCAACGAGCACTTTGCATAGTCCTCCTAGTCAGTATCTGGCCGATTTTGTGAATATTGTGAGTGACGGTTTAAAGGTGCGGCTCCTTCGGTTTTCTGGACTGGCCAATAATGACAGATTTCCAATCGCTTGCCCCTTCGTCGCGCCTGCTTAGCGGTTACAGTAGTATCTCTGCAACAGTAGTCTTTTAAGCACAGCACCTATTTAATTTATCCTCTCAATGAAGCATTTACTTCTACCACAGTTGCATTCTCACGCAGCTCTTTTGTATTGACTCCTTTAACAACTGCAAACTAGCCATTCTGTATTTTCGTCAAAAGCTTGTTCTAAGATGCATTTTGATGCAATGCTTCAGTGGATCCCCATTTTGCAGCTTGGATGAAGAATGTGACCTATGTTACATCGCGGCCACTTACTAGAATTGAACATCTCGGAAGAGTACTTATTTCATCCCCTTCCTAATGCCGGGGTTGGGTTGCACTCCTTCGAAGACTCGAATTCGTCCATGTGGTACTAAGGGCTTTATCAGTAATACTAGCTACCATTTCCGAGACCCTTCGTTGATGTGGCTCTTTCTGATAAACTATTTGCTATTGTGAAACGGATCTGTTGCGAGTTCCGTCATTTAGTTGACTAATTCACTCTCGCTTCCTCTAGGTAGTGTTGTGGAGGCTCGTCTCCTCGGTGCTCGTTTTGCTTGCGCCAATATCTCCCAGTCTTTGAGGCCGGAAGGCCAACTTGCACGCCTCTTCGAGATGTTGAACCAAGAAACTTGCTCACCCGAACGAATTGTGGTCTATTGCTCCCGTGGTGGCCAACGCTCCATGGGGTTAGGGACTATCCTTTCGGAAATAAACTGCCCCAGTTGCGAGGTGGCCTGCCTTGCCGGTGGTTACCGGGCCTGGCGACGTCTCCTTCTCCGCCAGCTGGGTGTTTGGCCTACTCTTGTTGGTCCTGGTGGACTTGCTGGAACCTTATGGGTTCTCTCCAGTCTCACGGGTATGATGATAAGATACATTTCCACTCTTGCATCTGTTCAAAACGAACCCACTGATTCCTAGTTTGGCAAATGCTTATTTGCTAATAGGCGTTTTAAGGTTAATAATATGCTAAAGTGCCCCACGCCTTCTCCGCTTGATTAGATACCATCTCGAGTCTCACGTACCTATGCACAGGGTTAGGATTTGGCGCATGAATAATTTAGTTATTCCTTAACCCTCCATCATGCGATTTGTTCCGAAATCGGTATCTGTTATTCTAGTGGCCACTTGCGGCTCGATTGAGGAACACTTTCATTTTTTTGCACTGCTAACCAATGTGCACTAGTCGTGTTCACTCTTAGTAAATTTGAGAGGGGTGAAGTTTACTACACTGTAAAATGGGAGCAAACTTTTATGCTTCAAGTTAGGGTGATTCGCATAATTATAGTAATAATAAAGCGCTCTAGTTGGAGTGCACTGCTTTTTCGGGTTTAACCAGGAGTGTCTTCTGAAAAAATGCTTAAAATTGTGTCGTACACGAAGCAGATGACACAAAACAAATGTTTTTTTGCCAAAAATCTTCAAATTTTGGCCATTGAGTCAGATGGGTGAAGATGAGCTACGGTTTTGGCTCAATCGAAATTCTCTGTTTAGTCACCTAGACGATTTGAGGGAGGTGTAAGACGTTTCCAGGACTTCGAGTTTTACAGCGCAGCCACGGTTACGGTCAATTTTTTAACAATATTAGGAAGGATATGAAGCAAATATGGATATTTTGCACAAGAAAATAATGCTGTTAGCATTGTTGTGGCTCAGTGGAGCGTACTAACTTCGTGACTGTGGTCGGATGGTATAAAAGTTGGTGCAATCTGGGTGTAGCTCGCTGAACGTATGATCTGCCATTACAAAATATGGGCGTGCCCCAGTTTATCGGTACGATTATCTCCGTCAAAAATGTCAACTGTATCCTGTCAGCTTCAAGAATGTAGCTGGAATCAACTGCAAAGCTGATGAAACTCACAACAAAAGTCGCTATGGAGCATATAAAGAAAGTTTACGATAGCCGGTTATCTTGCTTACTTATCAATTTGTGACGTGGATTGGCCTTTTGTATCCCTACCTCAATTGCGCGAACGTACCGTTGACTATCCTTAAGTGATCCACTTACCATTCACCTCATCTGCAGAACACTGGGTTTGCTTTGTGTGTGTGGCGGATTGGAAACAAAATTATTCACTAGTAACTGCTCATTCAGTGACAGCCAGATCCGCTGAAATTGGACCGTGTAAAGCAAAAACCTTTTCGGAAATAGCCAGAGCTGATTAAGCTGTGGGAGAAAAGTTTCGTTCTTATTCCTACAAGGTAGTTGAAGGTCCTATACAGTACACCACAAAAGCGACCCATAAGACGGTTCTCCCCTCATGCTTCGCTGAGTGAGGTGGAGAGAACTATTTCCCTACTTGACTGACAGCAGGCCATCATTTTGTCGGGAGGGAATTGGGGATTATTTCAACGAATCAAGAAATTCAATAGATTTTCTGCAGTTATTTGGCTTTTGTTATAAAATCTTGCCTACCCTTCTAGTTGCATCATACCGGATTACGCGGTTACCATCTGTGCGGATAAAAGCATCAATTGATACCTTTATGTTTGTAATATGTGGGGCACTGTCTTGGCTTCTTTTTCATTTATCATATTGGCGAAGATTGTGCAAACAATTTCGGCGCCTCGAGACTTCGCTGAGACGCGAGGACATAGCATTCTGGTAGATGAGCTTGGGGTTGCTGGCCAAGTTACAATAGCGGAGCCCTAAAACGGCTTCCTTGCCGAGGCTGGGAATTAGCCAAACAGTTGCCGTACTATACACTTCCCTGATATATTTTTAAAATTATGATCGCTCAGAGTGGGGTCCAGTTTAATTAGTCGTAGAATTTCTCTTTGTGAATAAGCATCATCTTGGGCCGCTTAAACTTGCTTTTTATTTAACTGGAATGAGCCTTAATTTTTTTTCCTAGCCTAATCGCCTAAGGGGTCTTTGTTTACTTTTCCATCCACAGAAGCATGATTTGACTAGTGTGGACTGACTTACTTGAGTTCTACAGCCGCAACTCCCGTCTGAACTGCGAGGAAGTGGTGGCTCATACTGCCTGCTTTAGTTGTATAATCCTCGAGACGTGTGTAACATGAAAAGTATTGTAAATTGAACCTACAACTATCTCCATCATTGTGCTGAGATGGGAAGTTGCTATGCTAATGTGAAATTTACTTAGGCACACGTGACTAATTTGCCAAGAGTTCCTTTTTCTGTTATTAAGTTGTCGTTAAACTCTTTTAAATCATTTTGTTATATGCAAGTAAAAGTTGGCAAGTATGTGATCTGCAAGCATTTAGTAAGAGTGGGTCTACTCATCGTCTCAAACTAAATTCTTATGCAACTGGTCCATTCTTAATTCTTAGGTTGTGGAAAGACGCTACTGTTGGAGGAGCTGGAGGCTGCAGGCGAAAGCACCCTGAATCTGGAACGGATGGCGGAGCACAAAGGATCGATGTTTGGCGGTGGAGCGGTGCAGCTTACGCAACGAATCTTCGACGCGCGTCTTCACAGCGGCTTGAGGCGCTGTCTCACAGCGTCCCACGTCTGGACCGAGTGTGAGTCGCGAGGTGTCGGACCTGGCTGCCAACTGGGAGATGGCTTCTGGCAGCGTCTGCGAGGGACTCGTGCCACTGTGCGCATTTGGCTCAGTGCGCCTCTCGAGGCGCGTGTCAATTGGATTCTATACGATTACGCAGATTGGTTGTGTAACTCAGAGGGAAACCTGAAACGGATTTTCGAGTCGTGAGTTGTTTGCCTGATATGGCTCCTAGTTTTTCATAGCGCTGTTGCCATGTCTGTACATATTCATTTCGTTAGCTTCTGACCATCTCACTTAATTTCCTATCAGATAAGGATAGACTTGCATAACTCCCTCTATATTAGATACCGGGAGTATCGCAAACCTCTGATGCGTATGACCATGTTTTCCTGCTTCACTGTAGACTGGCGAAATACCACGGCAAAAAACGCCTCGAATCTTGGCGAAAGTTATTCCAAGGTGGGGACTACGCTGCTTTCGTTGCAGAACTCCTGGAGCACCACTACGATCCACTTTATAAAAAATCACGGGGTCCCATGCTTCGTCGCTACGCAGACATGGGTCTGCTACATCACATCGAAGTACCTGTTGTCAACCGTGCCTACTTCCGAAAGGAAGTCATCCCCCATCTCCTCCATCTTGCCACGCATAGCAGTGGAACTGATTTCACTCATCGAGATAATGCCTTCTTCCTTTAGCCACCTGTATTAAAGCTATACTGATACATTAATAAAAGTTTTAACGAAAGGACGTGTTTAGCTTAGTTTTCACAAGGACTCAGTCTTTTATTTTGCTTTCTTTTCCTCCAAATATTAAAGGCCAAGCTTTTCCCGCGAAAGATCTTGAGACTCTTTGTCATTCCACCTGTTAATGAATTCCCAGGTTTCTGGTAAGCTGAACCTTTTCGAGCACTCAGCTTCTGTCATATTATGTAGGTTAGGGAAGATTTCCTTTCTAGCATTTAACTTGAATGATTTCATCCCCAGAAAGTGTTTCTTTTCTTTAAGGTCTGTCAGAGCCTTCCAAACCTCGGGCGGCCTTCATAGGCATCCAGGTATAACCTATCCCCACAAATTAAGCTGGCAATGGTTGATTGAAAAGCATGTCGATCCCAATCAGTACACCGTTGATCCGATTCGAAAAATTCGCACTGGCGGACGTGGTCCCGATGGTAAGTCTTTTCATATCAGGGGCCACGGGAAAATCACTTTCAAATGCCAATTCGTTGTTTCTTCCGTAGTTATAACTATTCAGCGTGTAAATTGGGGCGTCTCTGATGCTTCAGTCTCATCCAGTCAATCGTGGCAGCCACAGATTTCAAACTACATGGTCTGCTACTTGTGCAGAAATTTTTAACTCCCAAATAAAATTTGTTTCCCGTCCTGGTTCTTTCCCGAACAGGTCGCATTCAATACAAGCACGTCACTACGGGACTTAACATGCCATACTTTCTCGTTGACTATGTGCGTTCGCGGCAGATGGAAGCCAAGGAGGTGCATGAGGAGGTTATTCTCAAGGTAATTTCTACTTTATTTAGTATCAAACAACCCAACACAAAAGCCAAATCTCGGAGTTAGTCTGAGGATCTACTCATAGGCATCCAAACTTTTTTCTATCCGACTATAGACCCATTTAGCTGAACAATTCACATCAAATCTGCGAGTTTTTATTTGCTCAAAACCTTCGCCCCTTTGAATCTAGCATTTGCCACATTGACCAATGATTGATACTTCTTACAGATTGCCAAAAACTGGTGGCGCGACCCATATCTCGCACTGACGGCTTCGGGCGAGGTAAAGAGATGGATTATCGCCACGTCGAATATGAAGGAGGGAGATGTTATCCGTTCTCACTGGGCGATTCCCAATATTCCCGGTGGGTTTAGTGAATGGTCCCCTCCCCCTTCCTTTCTATGGCTCACGCACCACTTACAAAGCCCTGTCGCTAACTGTCTATCCTCATTACTACAAACTTTACCCATATATTAGATTGTTCAGTGTCTACTACATTCGGCAAGTTGTGCAACCATCACAACTACCTATGAATTCAAATCGGTAGTTTGTTTCATTAGTAATAACCCATTCCTCATAAATGCATACGCAAGCTGTTCTAAACAACTACATCTATGAACCGTGTTATCTGAGCTATAGAGAGAAGTTTGGTTGGTCAACATGCATGAATACGCATTTATTTATTACAGTCTTACCTGTTTTGGGTGACGCGTACCCAGTGGGAGCTTTGCCTGTGGGCACACAGGTCTGCCTGGTCGAATTGCATCCGGGCGAAGGGGCGACGGTTTGTCGAGCAGCGGGTACCAGCGCCACGGTGATGCGCCGTGGCACCGCAGTGCACGATTTGTCCGGCCTGCGCACTCAAATGGACGATATGCGGTCTGCCGAGCCCATCGACGATTGCTTTACTTGCACTCTACAGCTCGACTCCTCACGCCGTGAAGTGCGCCTCCTGCCCACTTGTGTGGTGGTCGTTGGTCAGGTCTCCAACGAGACGCACAATAAGCAACGCTATCGCAAGTTTGGCGAAAAATACTGGCACGGGATAAAGCAGCGCAGTGGCCTCTACCAGAAGAAGACTGGTCGGTTTGGGAGGAAATTGCATCCAATAGATCCGTTGCTCGATTGCACCCACGACGAGGTTCCGGACGGCGAGATCAGAGCAAAGTTCACGCTTCCAGAGCGACCAGAATGCGAAAGAAGACGAGCTAGAGAGGTCTTCGCGGATTCGCTGCTCGTCAAGCTACCCAAAACAAGGCCAGTACCAGGGCCAAACAATGCCCTTCCACATACTCTCCCCCGATTCACTTGGCGTCACCGTTAGTTTACAACTGTATTTAGATATTTCAATGGCGCTTTATGTCCCCATATACTACGGCCAACCGCCTTCCATTCGAACGATGGATGAGAGGGTGGTGGATGGGATTATTTACTGAAGAATAAACGCCATATACAACTTTATTCAGAAGTGCCAGTGTCATGATACGCCCTCCTCAAACCAGGAGTGAACAAGGTCTACAGCAATATCCTTGAAAGTCTGTCTGTGTTTCTTGTACAATTTCGGGATATCGAAGCGCAGTTCTGCGATGACCTCACAATTAGCACCAAAATCTTGAACAGTTTTCACGATGTACTAGAAAGTTGGCATAATGTCGTCATTACAAGGCATACCTCCCTAGTCGCTGTTTTGTGTAGGGAGTAGACGTGTTCCCTACTCATATTCAGGGCAGCTTTAAGAAATTTAATGTCGATGCCTGAAGAGGGGAAGTTGCAGGCGTCAAGGGGAATACTGACCTTTTGTCTCGTCTGAAGTCCCAAAGGGTGGATTTGTGATAATCGTATCAAACGGTTTAATCCTTGGTGGGGGCGACCTAGTTACATCGCACAGAACCAGGTTTATAGCACACGTCGATTCTGGTGGAAAATTTTCCTCCAGATTTCCTTGAAAATCGACAATGGCGTCTTCGTCAATGTCAAAACCGACCACAAAACTCAAAAATGACAAGTGAAGAGAGAAACCAACCTAGCTCCCAGTAAATGAGCTCCTAGAGCCAATATGCCTGGGCCGCAGCCAAGATCCCCAACGATTTTATCCCCGAGTGCACCGTGACGAGTCTGGATGTCGAATAAAATGTCACCTAGGGAGAGTTAAAGCAAATGAAATATTACCAGCAACATGAGCAGACGTTGGATATTGCTCGAGATGCTGTTTTGGACTAGAAAATGACCCCAAATTCTGAAGTTTCATATGGAGTTTCTTTTTGCTCGGACGAGAACGCAACATTTCGTATCCCGTCGAGCACCTGTTGCCTAAACGTGCAGCACATAAGTGGAACAATGGTACAAAAAGCTAAATTTAAGAAGCGAAAATAAGTAGATAAGTTATATACCAAGAATGACACAACACCGCTTCTACAGCAGAAGTGTTACACCTGAGATGAAGTTTAGATCATATTATACGTATCTAAATGCACGTTTAAGTCCTAAATACTTAGTGTGGTCGCATTTATGCTGGTATCTGAGTAATTAGGGACCTCGCGCCAGGAAAATGGTGCCCCACAGATATTTCTTGAAGCAGTGTTCAATCTTTTGCCGCTAGGAGACAGTACAAAGCTACCTGCTAAATCACCAAGAAAACACGACGAATCGACATCATGAGAAGAACACGGCAGAAACCATGATCAACAATCTAAGCAAGAAGTCACTCCACAACACAAACATCACTAACCAAAGAGAAGCCCAACTACAAGCTAGGCACAGGAGTAGTTATAAATTAAAACAATTCGCGAAGGTATTGGAAAATGTTACAAGATTAGCGCATGAATATGTTAGAAGAAGCACAAACCACAAAATCGAATTCTACTATAATAAACAGATATCATGGATATCATATCATAATTACTTTAACTCTTAGCAATCTTCCACAGGTGAAGTGACTGATTTGTAAAAGACATGATGCATTGTTAATGTAGGATTTTAATGCTGATCGAGCTTTTTAACTCGTCGAGGAGGTGGTGACTCCGGTTTAATCACGGGTCTGGTGTAAGGATCGACATTTGGTCCAAGTGGGTGTCGCACCCTGCATCTGTGTAGCAAATTATTTACCACCGATCGCAGTTTCTTGTGGCAAATTCATACCTGGTAGAATAACTCGATCGAAATCTGCTTAACGTTAGCCTTGGTTACGTGGCCAACACTTTTCTAAAGCTTGTTGAATAACACTGTTCACATCGGTTAAATGACTTCCTTGAAGGCAAAAGAAAGCATACCGCTGTATAGAATATATGTATATACATATATATGCATATATGTATATATATGTATATATGGTAAACAAAATGGAGACTGGATCTACTGGAGTGGCCTGGAATGCTCACTTGGCTACAGCAATATGACCAACCATGCGACCATAACCGATACCGGTCAATTCAAAGTTGGCCCACATAAAGAAAATTAAGTAGTGCCATCTCTTAGTTACGTCGTCACCTTAAAAGTAATTATTCCTTACAACAGGGCAATTTTTCTGTATTTACATTAACCCAAACCTATTTACTTATGTAAATGAGAACATACAATGGCCCCTTGATTTGCATTTCACTTTGGTACCATAGCGTCCCCATGTTTTTCATATTAAAGAGACCGGAGGCTTCATCACTTAACTCGCTTTTTGAGCTGCACGACCACTCAAAAAGGCATTCTATCATAATGGATGTTATTTAGGATTTGAGTTCCTTATCTTTATTCAAATTCCAGACGGCTATTTCCCTCCACTCCTTGATAATCGAACTGATTTTACCAAGCCCAATTTTGAGAATAAACTGATGTTGACGCTTTCACCGTTCCAAACTGTTTAGCGATACACTTCTGGACTTTTATTTAGAACTTTTGAGAACGAGATTTCACTACAAACAACAAGCGGATACATGGTTTTGCGTCCGGTGTAATGCACGTTCCTCTCAATACACCACATAAACGGGATGCGTTTAGTGGACAAGAATGTCGTGACGGAAAATATGTCGCCTATCTCGCAAACTAGCTGTAAAAACTAAAGGAGAAGCAGGCTAAAAGATTTTTAAATATGAGAAAGGACATGCTCCTCACCTTTCGTAAACGACACCGGCGCTAGCGATGCGATTGTGGGTGGTGCAATTTTACGAAGGAACAAGGATGAGAGGGGGCATGCCATCACATACGTAAGTACTAGATTTACCAAAGAAATAAAACAGAAAGTTGGAACTGTCCGCTATTTCTACACTGTTTAGATATTTCAGCCATTACCTTATATTGAGATGGTTAAAAGCGAGAAAGAATTATCAGATGTCCTGGTTTGCACGTCAGTGCAAGGAGATGAACGAGACGGTTTTATGATGCACGTAGTAATGCAGATGTCCTGACAGGAAGTGGTGGAGTACCGTGTTTTTAAACCGGCCCGATAAGCAGTACTAGAGCTATTTTCAGAAATATCGGTCTCGACGCGGCTCTGGCGTACGAGGCATTCCTTATACCCCCCACAGCGAACAGGCTGATCCCGTTGAATAAGGCCTCCAACTAGTTATATAGAATGGCCAAATTCCCCCCAAAAGGATGAGGTATTATTGCACCGAGATGATGCTTTGTGGTCCTGGGATTAATGGTACATGCAGTTTTCCAAGAGCTATACGAGTAAAAAAAGATGCTAAATGCCTAGGGCATCTCAGACGTACTTAATCCTTTCCGAACTTGATTTGCAGCAGCTTCAAAAGGCTTTTCGTTCCTGTAGACGTAGGTGATCCCCAAGGGAGGAAAGTAGATGTTTACATCATAGGTCCTGTACCATCAATGGAGAGGTAGACCACTTCATAAAAGAAGTCAAGCCAGAACCCATAAAGGCAAAAGATGCTAAAAGTCACCCCTCGAATCCGTTAATACAGAGTGCTCAAAATGGTTTCTATCAAACAAAATGCTAATTTCGGAACTTTAAGGACAAGTCCACAAGGTAATGGACAGGTAAAAGAAGCGAGTTGCGCTCTGAATGTATCGATGAAGACTTTGTTAAGGATATGCAACTGGAGGACAAGTATTTATGCCTTGCACAGTGCCTCCTCACGTATAGGGCTACAGGCTACAGATCGTAAAATTAGAGTGCCGACAGACATTTTCTTACCAAAACGTGGAAGTAGCAATCCAATGTCCCAGAGCGCGTTTTGCCAATGGACGAAGGAAAGAGGCAGACATGCGATACCTTAGAGAAACACTTACGACTGTCATATCTCAGACGGAAGAGGCTTTATAACAAGCACAATCAGTCCATTGTCCACCAAAAAGACCTAGTACAGCTGCACAGGCTGGTTCTACTACCACAGGTTCCATTACTAATAGCGCAGATGCAAAAAAACACTTTCGAGTAATAATGGGGGAAGAAAGACCGTCGGAAGTGGGAATTATAGTGTTCACCAATAAGAGTGCTCACAAAGACGAGGAGGCTACGCAATTCAAGGACGTCATCCACGCTCCGAGGAGGCGGCTCCTCCGCTAGCACAATCCTTATCCCTGTACCCTCCACCCAATCAGTTCATCACATTGAAAGGGAGTGAAAGCTGAGATTGAATAGACAAAGATTAGGCTACAGGGATGAGAAACTCACTATAATGAAGGCTCTAGCACCTACACCTTTTATTCCTTAATCTTGACAGTCATTATTTCACTTACCTTTAAGGCTTTCGAGACAAACGATAGTGACTCCCCCTTCACGTTCAGGAAGTCTCCGTATAGACGCCATTCATTCAAGATGAGTAATAGTAAACAAATGAGACCAATTGTGAGTTGTAACTGCTGTATTTTGTTTAACTTAGAATCCGGCACCCAAGCCCAGCCCTTCTGTGCGTCAATAATATCCCCAACCCTGATAATAATGCATAATTTTTCTCGGAAGGAAAAAAACCCTGTGGTAAGTGTGCTGTTTTGTTTTTTTTCAGACTTAATATCCCACGTTTAAAATGTCACTTATTATTGTTAAAGGCGGCTCTGCAGGTGGTCGTTCATTTGGCCTTGAGAAGTAAGAGCGTATTAAAAAGGGTATACACTAAAAACCTTCTTTCTGTCTCGGCACACACTCTCCGCACATCTTGGTACAAATGGCCTTTACCAAGTAAATACTTGGCAGAAGTATTGAGTGGGCACGCATGAGTCTCGCATCATCTAGCACCAGAAGTATATTATATGCTTGCCGTGTTGCCGTGGCGCTTTAACCGACAAAACTGCACTAAAAGAGTCTAGGTCATCTCTCTCTAGCATTGCAAATTTGATAATGGTATTAAATTTAATGTTGACGACAACACGTTGCGTAGCGATTCGATACAACATTCCATTGAAAAATACGGACATTGTTTATCGGAAATAATTAGCTTTAATGCATGGAGAGCTCATAAGTAAAACTACAAAAAAGTGATAAACGATGCAGGTTGTTTGAAAGCCGTATAATCGTGCACCACACGTTGGATGATTCACTTGAAGGGGCTTTCCGTTTGGTTTACCTGATGCTACCAGTCCAACATCACCAACAACAACACCGGTGGCGCACACTTACTCTAGCGGCGGCGGTCCATTTTTATAAACAATGAGAACAGTACATTTCTAAAATTCGCAATGTCAGTCCCTAATGCACGGGCCTTGCTGTTCGCGTTAAGGTGGGTTTTGGTAATGGACCCCTTGAGAACTCGTGATCATGCCATTTTCCCTCAAGTCGTTTTGCGGTTGGGGCAACATCCATCTACTTACAGGTTCTAAAAAGACTCAAGTTGATCCTGAAGGACAACCGGCCTGATTGCTACCGCTCCGTGATAAACCCCAGCGCAACGGAAGTGCGTACTGTGAATAGGATCTGTGACAGCCCCTAACAAAAGGGCAGGAAGCAACATTTACCTCCACCGGATCCCTCAATCAGGCGTAAACCATCGGAAAGAGCTCGTTTCGCAGCCGTCCACCCCTCTCCTCCACTGGCTGGAAAGAGCCCAGGTATGCAATGACTGAGTGGGACTAAAATAACGAGGAAGGAGTAGGCGCAAAACTTTATTACCAACATGGACATTTCTCCTTCCCCGACGCGGTTACTAAGCAGACTGAAACCCCAGATCCAGTAGAAGTGTCAGGTGGAATAAGTGACGTGACAGACGTCGCAGCTTAAATCAACTTCAATGACTGACATAATTGGCTTGTGAGTGCTTTACTTACAGCCCCGATCACGCAGTGACTGACGTGAGAGATTGACCATGGGAAGCTCGGAGGACAACGTTGGGAAATTTCGAGTTTGGTGACAAACCACTTGGGAGCTCCACCAGTAGGTCCAAGCCCTACCGTACGCCAGCGATATATATTCTGCCTCCCTTCGTCTTCATAGGAGTCTCGGGGCGCAATAGGCGCTTGTTATTTTGATGTAAGATGATATGGGCGCTAAAGCCAGAGCGAGGGACTGTTTAAAATGAAGAGATAATTAAAACTCAATTGCTAAAGGCAATGCGATCGGTAACAACTTAAAGTTTTAACAGTTTGTCAAATAGATGTCCATACATCCTGCATTTCTTTTGGCACAAATACGAGCACTTAAAAACATTTTTTTAGAGATCAGAACTGAGAAACTTGGAAATAAAAGGAATGAAACAAAGTAAGGTGAAAAAGATCAAATGAAAGACATAACGACAGAGAGGGCTGCAATCATTACTTCCACTCGGGGTATTCGTTATTGCCCCAGCCTCGAGAGCCTCCTGGTGCCAAGTAGATACGTCTGCCATGGAAGAATACTGAGACTATACCCATGTATGCAGTACGTGGAACACCTTCTTTGAAATCCTCCATTGCTCCCAATAATCGAGCTGCATCAACAAAGTCAGTTCGTGTTTTGTACTCCAGCCGACACGGAGTGGTCTGTGACGAAGTCTCACCCAAATATGAAAGCTGAGAGCTATCATTCAACAAAACCGAATTGTTGTAAACCTCAGTAAGGAATTGAGAGTCGTAGACATTAGGTTTGAGGGTTATTCGCAGAAGGGAGGAGTTAAAAGCAAAGGGTTTGTCGTTTAGATAGTTAAAACGTAGGTAGGTATCAAAGAATTGGCCGTTAGAGACTCCCTTCCGACCAAATGTGTGGGAGCGCGACACCTCAGGTCGAATGCACGCTCTGCCGCGGCGTACCGTTCTCTTGCGCATAAACTCATCCCAGTAGGCCATCGGCCACGCTCTCCGCAACTCTTCGTCCCACAGCTGTCGTGTAAGCATCCAACCGAGACCAGGAAAGAAGTCACTCCTACCAACCGAAAGTTAACACAACTATCTTGCTAACCAGAAACTGATAATCATGCGAAAGCGAATATATGAGTAGACCCCATGAGGAATGAATTTGATGTTCAAACCTTACTCGATGAGTACCATAACGTAATCATTTATGTACAACTCAGCATAGGGCGTCCTGATATGCAATCAAGTAAAATGCTTCCAGGCTTGATTATTCAAACAGTTTATGATTTCGCATTTATTGCTCATGAGGGAGAAATCGGAAATTACTAGACGAGAAAACGCATGGGAAGCGATAAGTATGCACTAATTGCTCACATAGCGACACCTATTTGCTCGTGCCTCGCACTTTTCTACTAGCCTTTGAGAGTCAGCCCTGCAAAGATAAGGTTAATGGTAATAGAAGCACTGAAAAGGATCCATTTTCACATAAAAAGGGAGGAGATTTGTAAAACAACTAGTCTGTGATGACAGCCCCAATTTTGACTAGGACACTTTTATTGATCGGATAGCAATACTTCATGCGTAGAAAATGACAGACTTCTATCGATAGATTAACATTCTTACATTAAATAACAAAATTGGGAATATTGAGAAAACGTCTGACGAGTAAATTTGCTTTGTTGCGTTATACCCATCTGCATTCGAAAACTGGTTATAAAAACCTGGAAAATAGCATAAAAATCTTAACAAAGGTCTAATGTAGACTAGACTAAAGGAGCATCAAAAAGGAAGGTAGGCACATTTAGAGTCAAAGTAAAAGGCGGCGAATACAAACTAAACACATGGAAATATTAAAACACAACACATGATCTGTACCATTAGGCTGGAATGCAGAAGGGGATTCAAAACAGCATACTTTGAAGATTATTGTTGAAAGTTCATATTGGCGAATTGAGCGTCAACTGAGTGTTAGAAACGTGCATGATAATACACCCTTCTTTAAAAAGGTTCATGAGAGGTCCAAGGGCATTAATTTTAACACTGAACAAAGGTACCAATTAAAAATGGGAATGGAACAAGTAATGTGCGTTATAGACAGTAATTGTGAAGGGACATAGATTATGTAAATAAAAAAGGCGATTTTCGACCATAAAACGGCAATTGCTCCCTAAGTGAACCTTGAGCAGAACGACGTTGAGTAGGCGTTTTAGAATTTGAACCCAATCGGTAATGGAGAATACTATCGCAATGGTCAGAAATTCAAAGGAAAACAATGGTGAGAGTAAGAATTCAAGAAATTCGGACTATTTCAATGCTGAATTTGAGGGGAAACACGTCTGCGTACCTATAAAGGAGGTCATTCCGTGACTTGTCGATAAGCGTCGGTAGACCATTGTCATTCCAAGCTGAAATACAGAAGAGGGATTTATCTTCTAAGAGAAGAGGGGCGAGTGAGCTGAAGTAGTCGAAAAAATCGGGTGCCACATCCAGGTCGTCCTCAACGATGATTGAGAGGTTGTATTTGAGCTCATCGAACATCTGACTCAGGGACCATTTGTAATTGCGTGATATCCGATAGTAGCCTGAAATAGCAGAATAGATGGATAGTGAATTCGCTAATGTGATGCTATGTGGTTCTACAGGATTTTGCTGTAATAGGCACGGTAGTTCGGCAATATTTACAGGGCACCACGAGGACTAAAATCATAGTATGGGAGCAATCGCTAAACAAATGCCCCACGAAGCCAAAAGGCGTCTAAATATGATACGCCTCTATAAAAACTGGGTAAAAAATGAGGCCAAGATACACCATCGCTTAAAATACCATAGTACCTAAATAAAAGGACACTGAAACAGGCTGGAATGAGTCTGCAGAGCAGTAATATAGAAACTGGTTTCCTACGAGTTAAATAGTTTAGGACTGAATTGCGCTTGGAGCCTGCAAAATTGGCAAAATCAAGCACCGATTTAAGTGACACTAATCGCATATTCAAAGGAAAAAAAGGAAAAGGAACATACGAAGCAAGAGAATGAAAAATATGAATGGTGAGGTACCAAAATTTGTACTTTAGGGCGTCATTTAGTAATAACGAAAAGCTTTAAAGAACTCCACATCTCAAGACACATGAAACAATCAAGAAGCCATACCTACTAAATTTCGGCTAATATGTCGAAATTCGAATTCTGAACGATCAGGCTGATGTAAAATAGTGATTTGGTCACCATATGATAGCAGCAAAGCAGAGACATCCACGTCGTTGCAATCATGTGATACGTAAATTGGGAATCGCCATGAACCATTCAAGTAATTACGCCGATATTCGATCAAATGACTTAGAGATCGATTCATGGAAACTCTATTACACGCTAGCATCAAAATCGGAACCACATCATTAAAATTCTCTGGATTAATTGTACGTTCTTTGTGTGCAAAGCGCTACAGCAGGTATAAGGAAAAATTGTGAAATTACGAGGCCACTGGTTTCCGGTTCATTTCGCCAAAAAGGCAACCCAATCGACTCCAGGTTAGCTTTGTCAATATGGTACAAGTAGAGAAATAACAGGAATTGACAAAATATTATAATAAAAGCACCCGCACAAATAAATCTAATGCGCATTCGGATTAAAAGTGTGTAGACCTTGGTCCAAATCAAAGTGCCGGTTTTTCATTAAATGAAACGATCATTGAAAACAAGGAAAACACACATTGGCTTAGACGGAAGGACGACAGTGACCGATTGAATTGTTTAAATTTTCGCATCCCGATATTGCTGTTGTTAGAGTGTGTGGCCCTAAAATTATGAGATATCGGGGCCAATCATATTATTTTACGGAATGGCATTTTAATCATTCGACTTCCTTTTAGATTTTCTAACATTTTTGACAATGTTTGTCTAAATTTTATTTGTCTTATCACCCAAACCTTCTGAAGGACTACCGTAGCGTCCCGAGACTTCCATGAAGGCAATAGAAGGCATAGCACTAGGACAAATTATATATATTCAACTAACAGTGGAAGGCCCAGGTGCCAGCCCCAGCAGGACAGGACAAGATGGCTGTTTAAGTGACCTTCACCTACACATTCATCTGCGTCACCTCACCTGTTAGCTGTCATACGGAAAAAACAAAACTATCCGATTCGGATATAACGCATACGAAACTTGGGCAGCACATCCATTAGCGTACGGTTCAATAGTGCGCATTAATTTATGCAATAAATAGCAAAATTTCGAGTATAAAGTCCCACTTTATCCGGAATTGCTTCGTATTGCACTTAAGCGTTTGCATCCATGTTTTCAAAATAAACTCGAAGCATGTGTTACTTGTTTAGGGAGAGAGGGATGCGTATGAAAAATTACGCCGACCTCGACTTGCCGACGGCAGCTATAGTAGGATTACACTTTCACTCAAATTCACCAATCCTTGAATCCCTACAGGCTGTACGGTCTACCTAGGTGTGGCCTTTGGAGAGTGTTAGTCCTTCTCTACATTGATGATACACATTTTTCACAGAATATTGACTTGTCTTGGGTTAAGTAAAGTTTCAGAACACAGCACAACGCAAGCAACCAATGGAATTTTGATGGGCCTACTAGCTGACCTGTCTAAAATCTCTTGTTGAGGTTAGAATAATCCGACTGGCTTGGCGTATTTTAAATGACCATTTGGGGTACTAGAACAGCAACCTGTGCCACTCCCAGGGCAGGCGCTTTTTAATGTCTTAAGACCTCATCTTGCCGCCTTTGCTACAGAACATCTGAATCAAACACCTGGTACCCCCCACCGTGATTTCACCATAATAGACATCACAGGCGCAGACCAAAGCCCATCCCATCTATTTGTTCTCAGAGAAGTCAGCATTCCATAGATAACAAAGAGAAATATAAACATTTAAGAATCGGTAAACGGTGAAGCCATAGCAATCAAGGTATTGTTTTCGTGTCTCCATGTGCAGAAGGGAAAAGTGGAAATAACACACAAAATTAAAGCTTGACATTCCATTGAAGGAGATATGGATAGTGAGTGACAGCATCTTCCACGATTGAATGAATGAGTGCAGGAGAGAGCTGGGCAAGTGGTTAGGAGGCGCAAATCTGAAAGACAAGCGGTGGTAGTCATGGCGGCAACGCCGCACCTCATGAGCGATCCCGCGGCGCAGACTGTGTAGGAGACTCGTGGTAGTCCTCCTCCTCACTGTCCCACTCCAGGTGGTAGGCACGCGTGGTGAAATCGCGGAACACCTCGATCGCTGTGTCGTCCTTTCCGCCAATCGAGAATGCCGAGTCCATGATCTGCTCGCAAACACATACACACACACACACACGCACAAACAACATTATTATGCGTCACCCTGAATTTGGTTTACCATTTTGGGTTCACTAACATACACAACTTGTTTGCACATGACAGACGTCCAGCCTAAAAATCACACTACCAACTGCCGTGATCCGGCGGTCATATTTTATTAGTCATAATACATTCAAAAAGACTTTTGAAACCTACAATGCCCCAAGAAATTTACGAATCCGGGTTAAAGAAGTCAAAGTACGTAGCACTAACTGATTTTTGGCTTTACCTAGCAAACAGGCGGATTAAAGCTTCTGTGAAGCTCCTAAAAGCGCAGGATGATTCAGTTGCAGGTAGTGGAGAAATTGCCTGGTCCAAATTACGCTTAGGGACAGGCGTGATTAGGCTTATTGTAGTGCGTTTACGAGGGCTAATGTGACTGCACACCAAGACGTCTGCTGTGAATCATTGTAGTTAGGGCGAATCACACCTCTAAGTGAGACCACTGACGGAAAGATTTTTCTGAAAAAGGAGGCAACCAACAGAGGGCTGGCATTTTGTGTAAGTTGGACTGGGACAGAAGAATTTATACAAAGCCAGATGACGAATTTCACACAACACGCACTTGAGGTGATAATCCAAACGCAGATGAAATATGCGTTACGATCTTATTTGACTTGAGAGACTGCCTCCGCGCTAAGATGGACTTACCGTAACGCATCAGCGCTTAGCACCCTTTCACGCCTATTTACTAGGATTAGCTGAAAACGCTTAATGAATAAAGGTAAATTTAACAACATAAATTGCCAAAAATGTCACAAATTAACCGAGAACGAATACCAACCAACAATTACATAACATTAAAGTCGTCTTATGCACTATAAACTTAAGCCTTTGATTCCATACCTAAAATTCAAAGAGTGCAATCTTTTCCAACTGTCAATATACTGCCTGAGTGCTAAAGGAAGCAGAGATAAATGGGAGACACGTCACTGACCTTGGAGTCACTATGGAGGGGTTGCAGCCGTAGGAGAGTGACAATGTCGGCGTGAGCGGTGTCAATAGCGACATCGATGGGTCGGCGACCGTCCTTATCTCTGATTTCCTGATTGGCCTGTCGACGTAGCAACAGACACACTAAATGCACCCGCTGCAAACTGCAGGCGTGGTGCAGCGCCGTTCTACCGTCCTGATCCAGTGCATTTATCTAACACAGATTTAAAAAAATTGCTGCATGTGTACATGAACGTAGGCTTGAAAGAAAAGCCCGACCGTACTGTTGATGGTAGTCCATAACCCTAAGGAAGGCATTTATTCCTATAATACATCCTAGGGATGAGGCAGAGAAGCGGTATTCACCACACAGCATCTGAAGGCAGTTTCTTCAAAACCACTTCTCGCAGGGAGCCACAGAGGTCGGTGATTGTCTTTGACTCATGTGATTACGGATTACTGAGTGATTCAGAAGGACCGCTCGTTACAAACTGAAGTTATTGGTATTTTCAACGTAATGATACAACTTCAACGAAATCACATGAAGAGGCTTCTTGGATAAGTTTCGATTCGGTGAGCTTCTTCAACTAGACCTGATGTCAATTTACTGCAATAACATTCTTTAAGTTTTATCCATTTAATGTGAATAGTGAATATACTCCGGAGACCTTAGAACACCGTGATATTTTAGTGCATTTCAACGCGTTTGATCCACGCAATTCATTTAAAGAGAGTGACAATGGAATCGTTTTGCACCGCCATTTGATAAACAGAATAAAATTTAGTGTTAACCAAAAAAACTACAGCCTGACTGAATTCCCATAACCAACCACTTAAGCATAAACATTCAGGACCTGCTAGAGGTAGCTAAATGGATGTGTATTTAACAAACCACTTTAGAACGAATTTATTAACGGATTAAAACGTGTGTGCCCAAAGGGAAACGCTACCACATCATGAAGCCAACCAAAAGGCGAGGTTAATTTCTGAACCCATTGAATCAGCGGTGGAAAGAGGTCACTGAAACATAAAATGGTCACTAGGATGAAGTGTTCTTGCATAAAAAACCATCACTCTGATCATGTGCAAACGGAGAGGTCGTGTCCTCGTGGGTGGTCATCGCCAAAGGTCCGTCAAAAAGGTCAACGCATCCCTCCGACCAACGACACACCATTTATGATTAGTCAGAAGTTCTCAAATCTCATTTCATTGCAATTTCGGGACATTGATACTAAGTTTATTTATTAGGGAAAAAACCGCTGAAGAAAAGCGAAAAAATGGATAGCAAAGACAGGCCTGTGACGTAGTCAATGAGAAGATGATACTTAGCTACCTAACCTTGCTGAGATTGCCGCTAGTAGTTTAATAGGACGTGTAAACCATCATAGCACGTGAATAACACGAGCACACAAACACCACAACTTCGTAGAACCACATGTAAGCAAAAGCCCGCACGCAATACAAATGTCAGTGCAGAATAGAGGGGCGCCCCCAGGGGATATGCTGACAACACAACAGAATGTCAATGGGGCGCGGAGCAATACCTTGCAATCCAAGCTTTCCTTCTTAGCATTTCCTGGCTAATTTATGCGACTGTCCACGCAAACCATAGCTTTGGCCAACAAGAGTAATGAGCAGTAGCACATTTTTGGGCAATAAATGATCAATTCAGCCAAACAGCACCATTAACAACCATTAACAGCTCCACTATAAACGTGAAGACCTCGTAATTAACCCCTTTCACTGGATGCTTGCTAAAAGGTTGATTTGATGAACATGGAAATTGCTCTCAGAAAACGAGATTATCAGTCAGCAGAAGGGCAGAAGAAAAACACTTTACGGTAGCAGCAGTTAAAAAAGGTTTGATAATGACTGTGGCTTGTAGAAATGAACGAACCGTCATAAGAATGGGGCAGCTGGAGTTTCGCCTTGTAAAGGGGAAGTATGAAGAATGAAATTAAAACAAGCAAACTCAATGGGGGAAACGGTGAGCTACGAAAAGCTGAACCTATGATCAGAGGACGAAACAAAGCAGAGCCGAAGTTGACAAAGTAATCCGGAGTCAAAAACCTTGGGGAGGGGAGGGGATAGAGGTGACATGGGTGAGTTTCGTGTACATGCCGACTGACAGTATACCAGCAGTAGTTTTGACAACATTAAGCACAATGAGAGAAGCCTTTCACTGACACTAAGAGATGTGCGAGAATTCATCGACTTTTAACGGAAAATATAGGTGCACAGGCGCCTTGGATAAAACTTCTTCAGATTTTGGCTAAAAATTGGTGCCTGGCTCACATCCATCTTGTGCCGATTTTGTGTTTACTTTGTCAAATACAAGGACCAGTAAGGTCAAACGAAGGACCGGTGAACCAAGACTATGGCAACAATTTACAACTGCCAAACAAACCAACGTTTGGAAGGAGTGTGTAGTTTGGCGGCCTCTTGGCGTTCAGCAGCCGTGAACAATGACCCTATTTTTTGAAAAAATTGCATGGACAAAAATTCCCTCATGGCGAAAGAGCTGGTGGCCTTACACGTTGGCAAACGAATGGCAAAGAAAGTGAGGGAAGATTTCTATGCGAGAGAGAAATGCCACAGTAACTGGCAGTGGCTATAGCCTTCAACTGGGGTCTAATTTGGCAAGCTCATAACCAACAGGACGTGTGAACCCAGATGTGTACACACGATTACAGCGGCACGGTTAGGAACCATTTGAATGGATACCCAAACCCTGCATTTTTGCAATAATAACATCACAATTTTTTGCTTCCAGTAAAAAAAGACCAGTGGGAGGCTTTACGACGGCCGAGCCGGAATTCCAGTCCCAAATGCGCTTTTCTAACAGTAGGTTATCTCCCTGTTACCCTTATTAGGTGGCTTGAGTCAGGAAATGTGTGCTAGGCTCGAATCTGCCCTAACAATAAAACAGCATTTCAAACGCATACCGAAATTCTCGAAAAGTGTACAAATTTCTTGCCAATTTTTACTAAAAACATGGCTTTTCAAAGTCCACATTATAAGAAAAACAAACAGCGAGTGTAGTGAGGCGTGAAAACGTAGCTCAAATGTCAGAAACATTTGATGCGTTGACTTTAAATACTTTTTGGCTACCAAAGAAGACCAAATCTTTTACCTTTCTCTGATGCTAGCACATCACCAAACATGACCTAAGGGAGTTCAGCCGAAGGAGGGGAAGGAAGGTGATGAATTGTAAAATCATTTTTGGACATAAACGATGACTTCATGTGGATGATCAATCACGCCATCGTTAACAGTTGTTATAAGGCCGACCAAGTAGAAATAAGACATGCCACCGAGGGAGGGATACAGTGGCGCCGCTCTTACGGACCCATCGCCGAGCCGCCTGGCACATCACTTGCACTTGCATGAGAAAGTTACAGAGGGTAGGAAAACTCCACGGAAAGGATGTAGCAGCTGACACTACGAAATGAGACACTTGGGCGATTGTAGCAGTGGACAAGGGAATTAAGCAGAACATCTTAATGTCTGGCATGGCTACAAATTGTTCACTCTCATTTTTTATGCATTTAGTGCACTAAAAACTAAATTATATGCAAAGGGAAGAAAAAATGTGGAAATAAGAATTTATGAGCCACTGGTGCCTACAGAGGCCTAAGTCATAGGCCTAAGGCCGAAAAAGTAAAAAAAAAGAAATTTCCTTTGCCATAAAACGCTAGGTTATAATGTGCAATTTTTATGCTCTAACGTGTCCAACGAACTGCCCTCATTTGGATCAAACTGAGTGCTAACACAGAAAATGAGATAGTCTATGAAAAGGCTACAATTCTAAAAACTGAAAATTACCTGTCAGGGATTCGCATTTGAAGTCCCGATTGTCAAACGAGCTCTACATTAATGCCAACCCTCTTAGGATGAGAGAGGAATGTAGAGAGAGAAGCAACCAAAATTCAATGGAAATGCTCTGATGAAAAGTTCTTGAGAAAGAACAATGAGTCACGTTTAAGAAAAAATAGAAATTTCATCACCTGAGCTGGTAGATATCCACTTGCGTTTTACGGTATAAACATCGTACCTTGAGTCATTCAAACAGATTCCCACGAATGACGAGGTCAACAAAATGATGAAAAACGTGGTGAGCCATTCCAAGATAACATCTGTGGGGATTACGACTTTATCCCAGGAAAAGGCGTGCTAGGAGAAGACAATACTAGCCCTTTACGACAGGCTCATGGGTTTATTGTCCAAGGTTCCAGAAGTGATAAAACACACGAACATTGAAGGTAATACAAACACAGCACTTCCACAGGTCTTAAAAGTTCAAAAGACTTCCATTAGTTAGAAATTTAAGAGCGAATCAGGAAATTATTTTAACTATTGTCCAAGCCACAAGTTCTTTAGGAACATTAAACTGCAAATGATAATACGAGTGCAGGGATTCAAAACTTAAGTAGGTATGAACGTTGCGGACTTAACGTGGTGCTTGAAAAGCAATGGTACCAGCTGGGTGGAGTGGGTTAATAGCAAAGCAACATAAAAAGCCCAAATCGTAGACGAAATCACCTTCCCGTATGCCATGCACGGGTCAGAAACAGAGAGCCGACCAGTAGTACTTCGATGGCACGGCACCCGAACCACCGAGAGCCAAACTGTTAAGAGGTCGTTGGGCACCAGCTTTAAAGGAACTATTACCCACAAAGTAGCGTGCACAGCGGGCTTTAGACTGCACAAACATATTGAAGTCCTGCAAGAGGCAAACACAAGGCTTATGGGATCATATTTTGCAATGAAATTACAACGATGTAATTAAGCCCCAGTGTGTTTTTATACGTACAAAGCGGTAGCAGTTCCATTCATACCAGCAGTAATAAATGACCATTTGGCCAGTATATCATCCGAACATAGGAAACATTTGATTTTGAAAAGTCGACCACGTAAAAAAACGGTATTTTACAAAAAAGAATGTCCGTAGCATTCGAAAAGACAGATACGAAGCCACATGTTAAGACCGTAGAGATGTTTGTTGATAACTTTAAAGTGGCCTTTAGAACAGTGCTATGTAGTTGGCATTGCAACACGGACAGCAGTATCACGAACATTAGACAAAACGACAAAACACAAATCTTAAAAATAAAAATCTTGTGCACCACGTCACTAGCGGAATTTTATTGTGACAGAACTACCTTGCATGTCTACGGCTAAAGCAGACTATTTCCGAGGCATTTCCATAAAATCAGAGGGTTGGTTCGAAGCAAGATACAAAACAACAGTGGCAGGAAATTAATACCACTCAGAGGAAACAAAGAATGCACATTTCTAATGTCTTTTCAAGCAGGCTACTTCAAAATGCCGCTAACGCAACAATGTTGCAATTGGACCATTAATGGAAACTCTCACCACCTCAAGCTATTCATTTCCAAGATGTTTTTGTGGTCATAATAAGCAAGTTTGAAGTAACCTTAGAAAATTAATAATAATAATGAGATCAAAACGAATGCTGCATAACGTAAGAAGGCCTAAATTGTCAAGGATATTAGCGACGTCGATGACAGTTTCCAAAGACCATTTTGAACCCGGCAGTGTCACTATTGACTAGACCACGAATTTAAAAATACTACACCAATGACAGGAGCATTGAGAGGATGACCATTGAAGAGAAAGCTTACATCAGCCCCATTAGTAAGGAGGAGTTCGCAAGCGGCTATGCGTCCACCAGTGACAGCGGAGATGAGGGGTGGAGTGAGGGCACCGAGAGGATCACCGTCGGCAGGCTGGGGCAGCCGATAAATGCGAGCCCATTCGGCAGCAGCAGGCAGAGCGTTAGGTGAGGCGCCGCGGGCTAGACCGGCGAGGATAAGGGGAGCACAACCAAGCCGTGCACCTGCAACCAGTACAAGGCGTGCTGCTGCCTTCTCTTGCACACTCTCCAACGGCGATGACGACGGGGAGCGCGGCTCCCCAAACACCACCGAGTCCAGATGTGCGCACAGTGTGTCTGTAATTGTGGTTGTTAGTAGCTGTTACGGATAGTGGAGATAAGGGTTAAACAACGTTGTATCAGCCCCAGTTACTTCTTCAAGGAATACGAGTTAAAGTCCGCATCGCTCCCAAGTAATGGTGGGGGAATGGGAGTATCACTTAGACTTTGCCGGAATACAGACAGCTTCTAAAATAATTGAGGAAGCACAATAATTGGTTTAAAACTGACACTTTTGGGTCATTCCATGTAATAGAACAATCAACCTGTCGACTACGAGTAGAGGTTAAATGAGGTAGAGTATTATTCTTTGAAGAGTAGAAGAATATGGTTGGGCGGAAATTAATATCCCTTTTAGTATTTGGAATGTCCTGGTAAGCCACCATGAAAGTCGTTAATTCATTACAAGGCTGGAAAAACCAGAAAGTATTTTTGACGAAAGAGACTTGACGCTAAAGACTGGAGAAAAAGTGCTTTCGAATTCTGGCGGAGATGCTGAAGTTACGAGAACATAGGAAGCTTTTCATGAAAAACTTTTTAATTGAAAGTTCATTCAGGAAACGTGACTAGGCTATGAACGGTGATACACCGTTACGCAAACAGAATACAACACTAAACTTTCAACAGATAGTCAGCATTGCAAAGAGAAGCATGATAAAGAGCCACCCAAAAAACCTAATAGAAAGCTCAAAACTCAAAAAGAGATACCTACAATGGATATACGAAATTTTTTGAACCAATCCAACGTTTTGTTTATATAAACACCATTCTGTTAGTTTCATCGTAAACCTCTTCGCAACAGCCTTGAAGTGTAGGTGAAACTGCACCACTAAATCGCGACAGGGGCAGAAGGATACCGCAAAAATGATGAGCATGAAATTGACTGTTCCCAACGACTTGCTGATACCGTTAAAATATTGACCAATTCAAAGAGTTAGTAACAAAAGCGCAACTAATTGATAAAATAAATGACAATCAGCAGTGAAAGCAGGTCTTTCCGATACAAAGATAAACTACCAACTAAATTTAACGCAAAATCAAGGAATGTAGTTACTATAGGATCATACTGGACACTTGTGCGGAAACTAACTGAAGCTCACTATCGAGACAGAGAGAAGACGCACCGAGAGTGACTTGGGCGCGGGCAGTGGAGCCCCGAACAACAGTGGAGAAACGTCGTCGGTCGACGAGGCGAGGATGGTGCAGTCGCATGATTCTTGGACCAAAGGTGACAGAACCGGAGACTGTGGCAGAGGGAGTGCTAAGGTTGCCACTGACAGCAGTTTTGGATCCCGGTGGCGAGTTGCGAGAACGGGAAGCTCGGTGAGAGTGCGCCTGTAGGAGCCAGCTGCGATAGAGGTCAAGGAGCCACATTGTGGCACTGGGCTGCACAAAGGAGCGCACGAATAAACGTCGTACCCACTTCGCCTCCACCCAAGCGCGTCGTAATTGTGCATTCAACTCGCCATTCTGAGGGCGACGCGGCAGAGATGACGTTTCAGACGCCGAAGGTAGAGGCAGTTTGGACTCGTAGACACCCGCCACCAGATTATTTCCAAGGTTGCGCATCACCTCCAACAGCTCTGGCTCCCAGTTGTCCAGAGTCAGTGAACGCACCTTCGAGGCAAACGACATGCGCAATGACGGCGCTATCACCCAATCGTGAATAGATCAACCAAAACAAATAAGGTAGGTGATTCTATGGCAACGTATTTTGTCCCCTACCTTGAACTTTATTCATCTACATTTCCAAAAAAGTACTGTCTTTCATCAGCGCTTGTGTGAAGTTGTCATAAAAGAGTCCACTTTGGTGGCGGTACACTACGACTTCTGGTCCCTGGTCTGCCCGCACATTGCAAGTTTACGCAAAACCAAATAACAAAGCAGCAATTTTGTTCAAGGCATTGCCGCAAATTTTGCTCACAGTTATGACGCTGTGCAGTACAACAAACAAATCGCAACTTGCAGGCGATTTGAAAGTCAGATGAGCCCTGAAAAGACAACACTTATAACCATCGTAAGGAAATGTGCCAGCGAAAAAATTCTATAAATACCCAACGAGAAAGGAAACTCTCTGCCTTAGATCAGTGTTAGAAAAGCGCCTTCCCTGGAGTTCCGATGACAATCGTCTCACAAATACAATACGTCGTTGAGTGAAATTGCGCTTATGCACAACACAAAAGCATAGAATCACATGGCTCCAACTAACAACGAAAGATGAACTCACACCGACGCCTGCACGTAACAGCAGCCTTGTGATGCCACGGTGCTGATTGGCATTCAATAATTGCCCTTGCAACAGCATTTCTGAATTATTTTTGCCTCAAGAGCAACCTAGCTTCTACCATGAAACAAACACGTTTTAATGCATCCATCAAATGTGAATGATAGTGACAGTTGTAAAAAAAACTGCAGACCAGGGCATCAAAAACACAGATCACGTAAAGCTAAAACTGCCGATGTTGCATTACGAGGACCGGTTCATTCCTGGCCTGCCGACATCAGAAGGAAAGCCACCTTTGGTAGACGCAAATAGTTTACACGAGCTTACTAATAATGAAGAACAGTCCGCATTCAAATATGGCACAAATAAAACGTGGGTGTATCATTTTTAGCCAACTACTACCATAAGCCAGTGATTGTGACGCTATACTTGTGGACGAAGCAGTTAAGAAAGAAAACTTATTTAAATCAGTGAAATTAATCAAAAGAAACAATTGACATGATGCAGATATACATCGCAAGATCTACCTTTAATTTTAAAGGGACTGACGAAGCCCCTATAGTCTACAAAGCTGTTACCAAAAGCAATGGCTTAAATCAACCACCTTAGATATGTGAACTCCAAGACTTCGATGACAGGCAGCGCAGTCTGTGCACAGTGTAACGCCCAAATTTGTAGACGCCCATTTGACATCGTTAGTAGTGAGACAGTCAGCACATGAGCGATTACCGGCTGTTGGCGGTTCATCAAGCAGCAGAGCACCACTGAGACTTCGCAAGCTCTCTCTCGAGCCAGTCCACGGTGAGGTAGTCAATGTATTTGACGCTCGCGTATCTCCATTGGCGGTAGAATTTAAAAGACCAGTACGGAGCACCGCCACCCATTTCTCCATAGCCTCAGACGACTCAGCTTGCAGGAAGTGTACCTTTCCTGCAGGTGAGATTAACTCAAACACAAAGCGACGATCGGTGATGTTGGCGGCTGACGAGGACATTGTGGGAGGTTCTATACTGCCAAAATTGGAAGAAATTGCCTTTGCGGTGCATAGCCGCAAATCGGGTTCCATAACTTTCCACGTGATGCTAGTGTAAGTGTCCGAGAGTGAGGAGAAGTAGATAAGCTGATTATCTTTTACTCTAAACCACCGTCGAATCCATGTCTTCCACCGTTTCTTTTTGCTGCGTTTGAAAAGGTACCCTTCGTAGCGAACGCCCTGATCTAACGGGTCCGTTGGGGAAACGCCGTTTGTAATGAATCTAGGTTTATTGGAGATCTCCGCATCGTAAATAGAGATGGAGTCCCTCAGTACCGACACACAATCGTCGGGTTGGGAAAGGGAAGCCACACTGTTGGAGTATCCCTGCTGGATCTCGAAAGTGCAAACTGTGGCTCGGAGGACGGTGGATAGCCGAACGGGACAGAGAACATTTCGAAGAAGAGAAAGATAGCTCTCAGAGGCCCGTGCGTAAGCAGCACGAGCGTCCAAGAGTGTAGTGTCCGCCTCTTCAGCATCCGAAGTGCGACTGCGTGAAACACCAGCAGATTTGCTTGCAGCCACTTCGACCTGTTCGCTGGCGCGTTGAAAATCTTTTCGTGATTGGTGCAGCTCATCCAATTTAACGCCCGCCTGGAACAGCACATTGCTTGGTTGTGTAAGGCGGGAGGAGAAGTCGGCAACGAGATTGGAGAAAGTGTAGATGGATCGAATTATGCGTTGAATCTCTGCCTCACGATCAACACTAATGGGAAGGTTGGGGCTTGGCGTCACAAGGTTGTTCAGACAACGGCTTAAACCATTCAAAGCATCAGCAAACGCCTCTCCAGCCTAATAGCCACGACAAATAACTGATTACCATTTGATAATATAGGTGAAGGTAGGAAGACGTGAAGAATCACCTTTGATGTACGAGCGAACATTTCAGCTGCCTCTCTGTAGCGGTCTTGTAAGAGATCCACCTCAGCCTCACTTGTTCGGAGGGCCAATCGGAATATGGGAGAAAAACGAAGACTCTCCATGAAATTCAAAGAGTTCCATAACTCCTTACCGTTCACTCCTACAGTGATATATCCTGGCGTCATTTTGATATCGGTTCGCCAGAGCTATATTCCTATCTAGGAAAAGAAACAAACTGAACGCAGAGAGCACGATAGAGGTACAGACAAAAAATCATGCTTGAATTACTATTTTCAAAGCATCTTTGACACCTAACTACATTTTTGAACTTGCATAGAGCGTTTGGCCGAAAATACATCAGAGCAGATGACAAACGGTTTATCATATTAAAAGGAAAGGATTCGGGTGCATCTTGCAGGTAAGAAATGCTTACATAATTACCTGTCAATTTTAAAACCCTTTATAAAATTAAAGTAGACCACTCAAGAACATCTAATGTTAAACATAAATGAAAACAATGGAAAGTGGATCTGTACGCAAATAACACTATGAAATAACCTATTTCAACAATGCGCAGCGAATCATAATCAAACCCCCGGCCTACACATGTTAGCGCGTGGAGAAATAAGGCGAAATTTCGAGATTAGCTGGATCACAGCCTTGCGGTCCCAACAACTACCCTTTAATTACGACCCGGTTGCAATGGTGGCAATAACTTATCCAAGCAAGAAGTGGTGCTTTGAACGAGTGAAACAAAAGCAGTGTGGGTGACAATAAGTGCTCGACGTTTACAAAACGCCTTTAAAACACAAAAAGCAAAAATTATTGAGCATATATATCCCAAAAATCGAGTTTAGGTTCCTAACTCCCTTGGATCTGAAACATGCGCATCTCATGAAATTAACATTGGAATTTTTCGAGGGCGCATAAGAAATAATAATAGCCAAGTATGTTTACTGCAACCTACGATTGTTAAGAAAAGTTAAAGTGTCGATCGGACGGTTATACTTCCCAAATTTCATAATCCAAATTAGGCAAAGAAATGCACATTCTTGGCAAGCATTAGCTAAAACAGATCCATGAGGGCATAGAGGCATACCCACTCATAATGCATAGAAATGGCCATCATTCTAGTACCAACAAATGTGAGCAAGTTCGGTAGCCGTTTGGGCAAAAGTAAATCCACGTCAACGAAAGTTCAAATGCAATCATGGTAAACTACTAATTGGAATAAATGCGTGAATCACCATGCACACAACAGGCAATTTTCAAAGGAATCGAGAAAGCGATATCTGATTAGGCATACCAAGAAAGCGAATAACGTGCCAAGGAAAACTCAGCAGCCGTGTAGGATCCCAACTGGCGCTGAAAACAGCCAACCAAACGGGGAGAAAAACAAGCCTCAAAACTAGTGAATTGCAGATTTGGCAAATTCAAGGTCATACGTATGAAGGTAGCATAATGAAACAATTCAATAGTATTTTCGTCATTTACAAGTGCAAGTAAATCGAAACAAAGCTCTCATTATTTATTTTAGAATTGCTTTTAAGTTGTGATTTTAACAGTAATATGTTTTGTCTTCAGCTACAAACGGGCAAAGTTTTAAGGAAATCTTCTAAAATGTCTTTCCCTTTAATTAAACCTAAGAATTAAGGTCTCCACATTTTACTCTGCATTATTTTAATGTTTTTAAATGGCTTACACTAAGGTGACATGAATCGGGCTAGAAAAACACAAATATCCTCGTTGTGCTCAATATGGTTGCAACTAAATGGAAATTGCGCTTTATATTGGCGACTCAAACAATCCTTAGAATCGTTGGGGTATTCTCTGATATGTTTGAGTGTATCTAAAAACACAATTCTTTCCTTTATTAGCGGTCCTTTGTTGAGCGTTGCTAACCAATCTGCAGATGCGTCAGTAATGTTTTGCTCTTTGTACTCTTGGGCTCAGTATTAAATTCTACCGGAGACAATTCCTTTTATTTAAAATGTAGAATTCACTGAGTTATAAGCCTTTCGAAACACCCTTTTGTATCAGGAGAGTTCAAAACACCGTACCATATTGCCTAATCTCCTGAAGTCGTTGATACTCGTGTGCTTCAGGTCGATCAGTTGGTCTATAGGTTTGTTATCAATGCTGCTGTGTAAATCTAAGTTAGCACGAAGTACCATGAGAAGCATCGAAAAACGGATAAATTGTCTAAAAACTTCGTTTAAGCGAAATTTGTTCAATTTTAACCATTTGCAAAGGGATCTAGTTGCACTGTAGTGATCTAAGTTTTCCCTGGTTGCAGTAGAGGCTGAAGTACCATGAATACCATGCATCACCAGCTTACAAAGTGGTTGGTTTATCTCGAGGGCTAGCTCTCAGGAGGCGGTACAATCTTCCCAGACTGAAGGACTCAGATCGGTAAATCAAATCGTATATCACCTCATAGTCTGATCATCAAATTTGGCGCTCTCCTTTGTCATGAGATGACAGGACTTTGTAACCACCAGCGAACTTGCAATGACAGTCATTGAATGTTTTTGAATACCAGGACACATTCGGTTCTCATGGTTCCACCTTGGGCGTCCTCGGAGCTCAAAGTTCCTATCCGATTTGTGAATTGTACTAGGAAAAGTAAAAGCACCGGGTTCATACCAACTCAAGTTCTACTGTAAGATCATCTCATATGCCAATCGCTAGTTATAAGGGGAATTGAGTCGAAAGCTGAGGCAATTGGCAGCATTCTAAGACCTTGCTGAGTAGTCTAACTCAGTTGAAAACATGAAGTCACTGCTCGACGTTCCTTTGTGCATTTGGAATTATGCTTGCAAATTAAACTGCCATTAAAGTTGAGAGTCACTTTTCCAGAATGCCTAATATTGTATTTCTGAGAGATACCATTTTGCAAAAAGGAACGTGCAAGCACTTTCTGCTGCTTCGTAATATCTCTTTGTCGATAATCTTGGCAAAGGGTCATGTTTTGTTTCTTTCACTCGCAATAGTATTCTCGCTAGGCAGTATAGTCTCCTGGCTATAGTGATAGCCTCCCCACTTCCTAGCCTAGTATTGTTTCTGTTTATTCTTCAAAGAAGTCTTTAGGCGGTGCACTGATGGCAATGGAAAGCGAATTCAGTTTCAAGGGAAAACTAGCCTGATGTCTTCGAATAGACGATAGACGGAAGAAGTGCATGCATCGCGGTTAGGAGAATCTGTGACAACGCCTGTTAGATTGCCTTTGACAACTGCTTCAGTTCTGTTTTAAGCAGGACGTCTATTGACAACGAAAGCCACACTATTAATTAATCACCTTAGGGGAGACCGGTAATGAAATAACTGCGCGATGAATCCTCTACCCAGACGGGTATGGCTGAACAGCTCTGAACTGAAGACAAAGCGTTAAGAAGAAGGAAATGGTAAATCCTGTCCCCTTGGATCAGCATTTTTAGACTGGAGGCGGAAAAACACAAAACGGCCAGCACATCCCCCTTTTCCCAGTACAAATTCCAAACAGCATGGAACTCCAGATCTAGTTGGGTTTGTAATGAAATAGCCTCTCAGTTGCTTGCGAATTTCCTACCTGGCGCGGTTGACTTTTAAATGCTTTTCTTACAGCACCGGCTGCGTTATGATGGACAGCTCCGGAGGCTGACAAGGGAGGCACCGAGGGTGATGCTCATAAGAGGCGAGAGGCTGGATAATGCCTTTAACTATTGGTTTGCCTTTCAGCTTTAGTTAAGGTCCTCCGACGTCTATTATTTCGTCCATCGAATGTATTGATTCAATAAAAATAATTTTAAAAATCACTGACTTTTAAGAATAAATATAAAGCCTGCCCTTAGAAATAGCTTGCAAACGGTCTCACCTTTGAATGCGTGACTTAACAATTGACTGAGCAGAACATTGAACGGTTTATTGAGGGGTATTTATCAACTACTAGTTTTGCAGTTCAGATAAAAACCTTATTCTTATCTAACGCACCATTTTTTGACGCACACAGCACCGAAGAGTGTTGTAATTCTTGCTGAGGCACGTGACTCCTGGGTAATTTGCATATCAGTTAATTGTCAGAATCTCGCATTTGTCATCATCATCACCGCCACTAGCTACTGTGTTTAAAACTGTTTCTTTAGCACTCAAAGTTGGTGTGGGCTCCGCCGGTTTAACTCTTCGTTTTATTTACAGGGGTACTGAAGGGCGCGGCTGCTGCACCGCCGTCGGCCAGTCTGGTCGTCGAGCCGCGGCTGTAGCCGAGCCAGCTCCTCCCTGCGTCGTAAATACGTATTCTGCCTCGGTATCATGACTGCACATAGGCAAAATTTGAGGCCATGACTGCAAATTTTTTCTACCACTTGATCCGTTTCCGAAGGATTGGCAGCCTTGGACACGATCCAATTCTACCATGTCGAGTGGATTTTAGCCGCCATCACTCAACCTTCGGTGGGTTAGTGACACCTCGTGAAAGCCTCCTCCGACAAAACGGTGATTAACTCAGAAGGCTTTGTGCGAGGAAAGAGGTGAAGGACGAGTTGTTATTCTGTAACTCGTAGTAGCACACATGATTCTTTATGATCAAGGCTGGAGGGTCTCCATGGTCAGACTTAAACAACGGCCTTTTAAACTCGACATGGACCAAGAAAGTCCATCCCTCGGAAACAGCTATGGCTGATAATTTAGTGAGCAGAAAGTCTATTTTTCATACACACTAGACAACGAAGTAAACATTGGAAACATGTTTTGACCCTGACCTGTGAGGCATTGGGAGCGCATATGATAACCTCACGTAATTTAGGGGTTAGAATGGCTTTTATAAATAAAACTGATTGCAATAAATTATTACGATAATGCATTAAATAACAAGGCAAAGAATGCGTTGTGTGAATGTAATGCATTAATGGAGCAAAAGGCATTGTAATAGTTTACTTTACGGTGCAAAGAATGTTGTATTCATGAAAAAGATTTCTTCTCACAATTTGGTCCACGTAAAGTTCATTTCTAAAATAAAAAAGAACATGCAATTTTTCCTCTTGGTCACTTTTACCAATGACTTTGCACAACAAAAGCAGCAACGCCCCATTACTACCCTGCAAGGCCCAAGCATTCTCTCCTGTTTCAGCTTCATTTATCTCCTCTTTGGGCTCCAAGTAATCCTCAACGATGGCAACGGCCGGAGCTATATCTTTAGGTGGAAAAGAATCGACTCTTCGAACAGTTTCGTTAGGCTTTTCATAGTCATTCTGTAGGAAGCAAAATAACTAAAATGAAAGATTTACGAAAATTACATTTATTGATGTGAGATGGCTTTGCTAGGTAAATAGTAGCCTCCTCTGGAGCATCATCCCTCCCATGTAATGCCAAAATTTCTCATTTTCTTCGCTTGATCAGCATCTAAACTAGTGGTCAAGGCGATGATTTCTTAAGTAAATGATGTATTTGGGGTTTAATGAGAAATTCTCAATTTTCTCAGTCATTCGTTCTATACTCCAAGTAAATGTGGCTCTCAAAATCTCCGATGTGCTGACAACTAGCTGGATTTAAGTTTTGTGGGAAAGTAACACGAAAAGTTGGTTCAGGCTGTCATAATTCGCCAAAGAAGCTTTGTTATGAGAATGAGACAAATAAAGAAAATAGTACTTGAACTCCTACGTTAAAGTAGCTCATTAAATATTGGATGTTAAAGAGGAATTTATTGTCGTTGTTGTTGTTGTTGGATGGAAGCATGTGAAGCTCTTAGTTGAAAGCAAAACGGCGCTAGGCGGTCTATGTCGATGCTATTCAAAATGACTAAGCCTAGGACGTTGCAAAAGTAAGCTGCCCACCTCCAAGGCACTCGTCTCCTCAGCATCCTCCACAATACATTCGAGGGGCTGAACTGATTCCTGACGCTGGATAGAGGCAGGCATGATGATGCCATATCGGTCGTCCCGAGGTGAAGCGGTGTATCGCACCTCACCCTCTTCCTCAGTCTCCTCTGCTAAGTAGTTAAGGCAAGACAAGGATGAGGTGGGTACTGACACCTCTGACACTGATTTCAACATGGTTCCGGTGTTCCCTGTAGTGGTTGTGGTGTTTATGGTTGTGGCCACGTAGCTCGATGTCGAGGCCGTGAGGCCAGAATCACTCCATAACCGAGTCCCTCCCTGGAAGGCAAAAGTAGATCAGCGCGGCATTAACTGTCTCAGGTCACCTTCCACCTCAGGAGAAACAAAAATGAGGTGCAGACAGAGGAACAGAGACCACAACACTAGGGGCTATTTACAAGTAATATGACGAGAGCTAGTGATCTCAGGGAGTAAATCGTTTAATAATCGTCCAAAATTCCAAAAAGAGGGGAAAAATCCTTTCCAGTTGGGTATTTACTTGAAATTTGTGGATCTCCGTACAACCATGCTATCCAGACCCAAGTGGTTAGGCAAATGCCATGGTCAATGAGTTTTTAAATAAAGCTGAGATATTTGAAAGAAATGCGCAGAAAATTTTGCAAACAAGAATTGATTTGAATGTGCCCTATTAAAATTACTAAATTATTACCTCTTTGTGTTTTTTAATCCAATGTACACGCTTAAAGCTGATGAAAGCCTGCGGATCCAATTCCATGTCACTGGTTCTCTGAACCAGTTCATCAAAACTCGGTCGCCTGTCCGGATCGTCTTGCCAACCTGAAATAAGAAAACACGCCTTTTAATTTACGTCGGTTTGTAAAATAGATAAATTTTCCCCTCGCCATGAGGTGAGAAGGTTCGAATTGCTTCACATTCAATCATGAGTTCGTAGAGCTCCAAACTAGTGGTCACTGGTTGGGCCAGCCGAAGTCCTTTCTCCAGGTACTGAATGAGATGACGAGTGTGAATCCTCTCGTAGGGTTTTCGACCGAGAGTAAATATCTCCCACAGGGTCACACCTTAATTAAGTCAAAGAGTTTGAGACGGTTTTGGTGGGGTCAAAAAAGAATGCGAATTTGCGTCTAGCCTACCGTAGGCCCAGACATCGGATTTACTGGAGAAGATGCGCTTCTTGATGCACTCAATCGCAAGCCACTTAACAGGCATCAGACCACCCTTGGCTGTGTATTCTCCACCCGTGTCCTCGATACACTTGGCCAACCCAAAGTCTGTTATTTTGATCTAAAAATAATACGCAAAACGCATTATTTGAAGGGATCATAAATTAAATAACATGGCCAGTAGAGGGTTGAAGGTTCAACGGAAACCAAGGCAAATCTAGGTAACGTAGACGTTTGAATAGACGTCTAGGTCGTTTTAAAATGAATAAACTCTATTTGGCGGCATCCAGAAGTTACGGAGATGCTGATTCGGTTCATTAAGAAATTTACAATGAAACAATCTGGCAGCACGCAGTCAGAGTTTCACTTTGTGTCTACCGTTGTATTGACAAAGACTTTCTAATTTAAATTACAGGAGACTTCTGTATTCACATAGAATTTACCACTCACTAGTTCTATAACCAAGGGAGTAGGGGACAATTCATTGGTCAATTATAGATTTATCATTTTAGTACTTTTAGTGTTTAGCTTTTTGTTTTGGTCTCGAAGGCACTGAAGGGCATTCTGCTCTACCCTCAGACATTCTGGATGCCCCAAATAAATTTTTTGTCCTTATATTTTTACTCATTCCACCTTAAAGGAAGTTTCAGGGCTCTACGTAGGCGGTAGTGGAAAATAAACATGATTCTAAGCGACAACTGGCCTTACCTCTATGACTGAAGTCAAGGGAGAATCTTTGACGACTCTTAACTCCAGAAATGCTAGCCACAATGCTAGTCGCAACCGTGATCCACCTGCAAAAATTAGTCATGGAGCTGTCTACATTCTACTAGCTGCATAAATCCAGGCAGCACTGGAGTGAGAACAAAGTTGTAGGGAGAAAAGGAGTGAAGCTTTTCCCTTACGTATCCAGCCCAAACCTGGCGACTAGCGATGTGCGCACGAGACAGCGAGCACATTGTCCATTATTCAAAAACAATTCCAAACCAGATCGAAATGCCAAGCTCACTAGAGATGCACGTGAATTCGATAACCATCGCTGCTATTTCGTAGCTGGCTTTTTACCCTACCGACTGCGTCGGGATAGCTGACGTGAAAGGTTGGCCAAGGGGAGCGGCGGGACGACGTCCATGAGAGGAGGAGAGCTACATCACACCCTGATAGTTGGTTTGGCTCTTCACTTTGTTATTCCACGGGGACTTAGGGCCGCGTCCTACCTCTAAATCATGCCATTAGACCCTTGCCTTATTCCGTCCTCTTTCTTCTTCAATAAACCTCAAGACACTGCGTATACATGCCCAATAGTGTAATAAAATTACTTTATTTGCAAAGTTGCTTGGGAGATAGTTATAAAACATGCATCCTGAAAGACAGGGAAGGTGAACAAAGCACCTCACGTTTAGTTTACTAGCTGAAAGTGCACACAATGATTAACTTTGCAAACACCATTTTACTGAATTTGAAATGCATCATTATTGTTCGCAATCAAGCAGGGAAGGCTAGTTCGCTTTAGAATGCTTTCCCATTTTTAATTTGCCAGATGGGTCGCAAAAGGAATAAGAGGTAGCTTATGATGACTTGTGATTTGTGTCAGCCCTCCCGAGCACAGAAGGGCTTCTGTTAGGACAAAATATTTTGATTTTTAGCTGTAACTTTCAGAAGAATTGGTAGCATTGACATTATAATCTATTCCATGCAGTAATTACTAAAATATCCGGTAGTCTTGAACCTAGATCATACTTGTAAAGTTGAACTTTTATGATAGGATAGGCGAAAAGAGGGAGAACACTCCACCTGTTCCGGTGTTTCCACGAGCACATTGCGCGCTGCCAAGTCACGATGAATGATGCTTCGTGAGGCGAGATATGCCATTCCACTGGCTATCTGGTTGGCCCACTTTAGCATAATTTCCGGTGTTATAACATCACGATCAATCTCATTAGGACCGCCATGTCGATGAAGGTAGGAGAGCAGGCACCCCAAAGGTAGGAATGACGTGACAAGTTGTGGACGCGCAGTCATACAAAGGGCCAGCAAACGAAGACAGCAGGGATGATTGACGGTCGCCATTACCTGTAAACAAGAATGCCCGAATAGCCTTAGGTAGCAACTTGTGCACGATGAGACGCTGGCGAGATATGTAAGTGTTTACGATCACTATTTGCCACAATAATTCAGCAGATTGGAATACCCACACGAGCTTCATCGAGGAGAGCCTTGGAAGTGGAAGGGTCCGTCTCATCAGTCAGCACTTTGATAGCGACTATATGTTCTTCCACGTTTTCCATGTGAAACTTCCCCTCCTCCTCGCAAGCTTCAGAGAAGTTAAATTGGGTTGTCTGCGGGATAGACGTAGAAGTTGTGTTTTGTTCAGAAGTCAAAGGTTCCTCTACTTTTGCCAGAGGCTTCAGTTCCGTATTCTCCTCAGGTACCGCAGACTTCTCTAATTTTTGAGCCTCTTTCGCCTCTCCTTCGTCCTCTTCTTCCATTGTAAGGTATTCCAGTTCCGTGCTAGCGTATGCGTTGTCCTCCACCAGTGAATCCAATGGCACCAATTTCGGCTTCTCCGATTCAATCTTGGCAGCCTCCGCAAGTAAGCTGTCAACGTTCTTTGCGAATCCTGGAGAAATTGGACCCTTGTACCAGACGCCTCGGTAGACTGAACCAAACGCTCCACCACCGACTCGATTACCCAGTTTCAGCTGATATTCAGGTATTATGAGCAGCGTGGTCATATCAGGCATTGTATCCTACAAGTACGATTATGTGCTCATAAAGTGGAATGGGTTTTAAAAAAATTTTTTGTGAAGGCTATCCAAATGTAGTAATCTTTACTAATGATAGGCATACTTTGTATCAAAATTCTATTCAAAGCCTTTGCATCGTCTAGCCATAAAAACCGACGGTCTACTTACCGCTTGAGGTGAAACAAGACAGCTTTGTTCGTCCTCACTGTTAACGGCACTCGATCGCACAGGAAGTGAACGCAAACTTATATTTCTTCGCGATTTACTCAACCGTCTTTCGTTTTTCCCCTCGTCTGGTTCCACCACAACAACTGCTCTCATCCAAAATCGGTTGCACATAGAACTTATACCGCTTTGCAATTGGTCCACCACAAGCCCACTCCTTGATTTCCGTCCAAGAATTACAACGCGTGAACATACATAGCCGAAGTAGACAGCTACGAAGAGAGCTAGAAGACCACAAAAGATAAGAAGAGCCGTGGATAGCCAGGAGAGACGACCGAGCATCTGAGGACTGATTATTTCTGACGGGGTGCAGAAAATGAGACAATCGTCTGCTTGTTCCGATATCGTCGGGGTAAGGTGATGTGCGATCCCGGTAGCTAGACACACAAACTCAACCGCAGTTGTAACGGGATTGAGTTCCACGTGAGCGATGCTATCCGAAGGACAGGATTTAACGCAAACCCACTAGGCAAAAATGAAGTAAAAGTTGCATTGTCATTCAAAATCAAGCATTAGGTTCGAAGGCGTAATGTATGCACGTTCATATTATTTAGTAGGTAGCATGAAAGGCGCATAGTTGGATGATTTATTGAAGCAGGATTTAAGAAGAGTGAGGTGTAATTCCATAAATTTTGAAGAGTTTGAAAGCGAATATTTTTTTAAAATAGAACACTGTCATTTAAAAAGCAACAGTTTCAGAACCTCCATTGAAAGTATTTTATCACCTAATCTCCGACTTTCGGTTTTGGTGGGTTGGTCTCCTAGCCATGGCAGTTGGCTCAAGCCCTACTGTATGTTAAATATGCATATTCTACCCAAGTACTGTCTTTGTTTGTCTTCAGGAATGCCTTGTGGCACCATATTGGCGATAGCAGAAAGCGAACGCGATACCGCAAGACACTTCAGCCTCATTTTTACTGTTAGATGATAAACCTTAGAGGGAATGAGGTGTACAAACTATGGATGGAGAGAATCTGTAAAAACTTATAGCAAAAGGACCAAAAATTATGTTTACATTAGGCGTCTACTTTAGTCTCGTAGTCTACAGGAAAGATATCAACGAGCGAGTTGCTTTCCATACCATTCTACAATTTTCTGCTTAATAGGCGGCGCCGAAATGGATTTGACTGGGCAGTTCTGAACTGAGACCAACTTGGCAAGGAGAGATAGCAGCAAAATTCTAGCCTTATGGAACCAAGTTAAACTCCACTGTTTTGGGGTCAGTTTTTCCACATGATTCAACACGAGTGGTGACTAACGTGCTTCTCCGTCTTCAAAACCAAACCGCATAACGAACGAAATTCTGCATCCAGCAGAATTACCAAAAAAGCTGAATTTACGCGCCAATTTGATGACCAGTTTGGCTGTTTCGTTAGAAACTTAACTTATAGCACGGATTGCGTTGCCATTGCTGACTCTAAAGATTGACCAAGTGGAGCGCTGAGAACAACACGCAAAAAAAGGAGGCGCAAAATACTGCTTTGGCGGTTTGTGCCTCCACCGGGTGGACTAGGCTTCAGAATGTGTCAGTAGCCGCAAGCCCTGCCTTACGTCGACTATGCAAATTCCACCCAACTATCATGCTTCCAGGATTACAAATGAACTGTGCCAAAACGTCTTGCCATAGGTACGGTAACATTAGAATAAGGAAATTTCATCAATACTTCCTTGAAGCGTAATTGCATAACTCATGTGTCTATGGACACCACTATTTAGGGAAGGATACAGTTCCAACGTTCCCCTCCTGAGGGGTGGCAGTATCAAAGAGCGATCAACCCACCTTGGTCTTCTCCTTGTTCAGGTATCGTTTGTAGTGCCGACAGAAGAGGCAGTCACTAGCCAGGGGTCCAGTACAACTCTGACTGCACTGCCCGTGACAAGGTCGACATTGTTTGCCTCCATTTGTGGTATTCGCTGCATAGGTGCCTGTCAAGATCAAAATATTCAATCATTTTGGCGCTACCTACTTCACTGCGTTAAAAAGCATAAAAACTAAGATGTGACTTTTTAAAGGAAGAAGGCTACTTGGATTCGAACGCAAAGCCAAGGAAATGCTATAGCTGCTGCTGTTTCCGCTACCATTTTGATGGCATGGTGTTCTGTCATGTCTTTTACTAACCCACCACCTCTTCTGTACGAATATATTAACTAAGTTAATGATTTCTCTTATAACTACATCAGAGAGGACTCAGGTGCTGAAGGTCTACAAAACCGACTAGTCTTAATTGGAATAAACTAAGCTGTAGAATGTCGAAAGTTTAATATATAAAAAGATCTTTTAACCTATTTGACCGTAAATATGAGTATTCAATGATGTATATTAATCATAACACAAAATGCGTTGGTTTAGGGGTAGAAACGGTCAAAATATTTTCTGCGTTTTATTGACCAGCTGACAAGGCTGTCAAAGGAAGGCAGGAATTCAGACAATCACAAGGACGGTAACTGACTCCAAAAGGTGCGCTTTCGTTAGATGCTTTTATATTTCATTACCACAGAATTCGTATTTTGATGTTGACTATTAGCAAACGATTCAGTCAAAAAATGAACCACCATTTCAACTAGCGATTGAAAAATGACTTAGGTTCTAACTATGGCTTTACAGTTGTGGAAGAAATTATTCAACCTGGTGGTATCACAATTAACCCAAGGGTTGAATGCGTATAACTTGCATTGTTTTACTAATAAAGTACCCCATTCCCTACAACAACCAGTTGACTACTCTGTGGTGAATGTCAAGTTTTATAAGCAACATTACGGATCTGGAAATTCGGCTTGCCTTCATGGCAGCTGGCCAAGCAAATTCCATTAAATTCGGCATTTCGACATTTCACGCACTGATTTGGTGAGGGACCGGAGCAGCCGTCCTGACATTCAGGATGACAGGGAGCGCAAACACGCGCCATGCTCACGCTGGGACTTTGCGACTGATGCGAGATCAACCAGTCAGCGAGAGGCGCCTGCAGATCGAGTGGAACATGGGCCAGAGATATGTCCCCACTTATTTCCAATTTAGGATCTGCCACTTTTCCCTTTTTTCCACCAATAAGATGCAAGAACGTGTTGTTGGGGCAAGGCTGAAGAGTATTATTTAACTTTATTTTTGCATGGAACATATTTGTGCAGCCTTAAGTAATTGCATAATTTTGTTTTCAAAAGGCGACAAAACTAAGTTATTACTATTTCCTTTGTAATAGCGAACCTGGTAAGGTGTAAGACACTTTAGTGCTGAGCCGTGTTCCTCATTCTTCGTTGGTGTGGCAACAACTTGAATGCATTGTGAACAGCCGTTGCGTCCGAACCAATCTCCAGGTCCCGTACATACTGCGCTCCAATTGCCCGACTCTGTACCGTCCAAAAGGCCGCGTGGATGTGATGTGCAAACAGCTGCACACTCCTGACAGATATCCTCTTCGTTAGGAAACTTTCCCAAGGGGCACTCGGCGCGACAATAATTTCCATCCTTGTGAATCACACAAAATAGAAGGGGATCAATTGAAGTGAATAACCACCTTCCTACCCAAAATACCAGCCTTTTTTACTTCATCCATCAAAAGCACTTTAGACAACCTTATAATATTTTGGACCTAATCAATATCGGCTACTAATTCAATTCCGACACATAGGTGAAGTGACCGACTTCTAAGGGTTGATCCAGCCATCAATTAACTCACCTTGACGTGAGCACACCCATAGTTGCAATGATTGGCATGGGGTCCATAACAAGCTCCAGGCATAGAGCCACACTCTTTGTGGCATTTTGAACACGATTTTATTTTCAACGTTATATTTGCATCAATTGTTTTAGTGATCATTACAGGGTAGTAGCCACCCTCAGCCAATGAGCAGTTGAGCACGCATCGACTCGTTTCGCCGCGACCTTGAATGAGCCAATGAGCACACGAGCGGCAGTTTTCCGGTCCAGGACCCCAGCATCCTTGAGAGAGCTCACAAACGCTTTTATCGCATTCGAGTCCTTCGGAAACTGGAGGAGAGTGGGGTAAATTTCAGTGGCTAAACTTGAGGTGCATGGTATCTTAAAATTTGTGGTTATTTACTACTGACCAAATGAAGTAAATAGCCTTGTCTCGGGAATGATAACAATGCAATGAATTACATTTCTTCATGTGACTTGGTAAAATGATTAATCGCAAAATTGTTAAAGTTTCTCATTGATCATAAACTTAATTTGATGTCGAAATTTACCACCAAAGCGGTTACTGAAGCTCACCACAATCCATGGCAGTGCGATGTGGAATGACTGCGGGAAAGGGTGTCGACGTGTTTGTGGTGGAGGCTTTTGGTGTCCACATGAGCGCTCGCCAATTGATTGTGTCCACGAGACAAAGCCTAGGATTTTGGACAATTTGAATGGTTCCTCTTTGTGTACCGATAAACACCAGCGAGGCAAGGCCGAGATATTCCAGGTAGTTATTGTGAACTATGTTTAGTGGGGAGTTGTACCCCGGTGGCACCTCTAAATGCGGAGGAATTTCTTTTAGATTTCAACTATTGAAAGCAGTTATGAGCTAAAGTGGAGTCAAGTAAATGCATAGGTAAATAATTTATGACCAAGGGTGTTCTGTTAAGCAAAATTATCCTTACTAGCATAAACCCACCTCCTCCAATACGCCGCAATTTTGAGAGGAAAGTGAGATTCCTCAACCACGGTGCCGCACTGTCCGTTCCAACATAAAGAATACCCGTAATTTCGAAGAGACTTCCAAGACCACTCTGTAGATCTTCAAATGTCACTGACTCTTCCTCTTTCGTCAGGTTGTGAAAAGCATCCCTGAAAAATGTATTAATGTATTTTGGAGTAATGGCAACTCCTTCTGGAGGGTGAATGGCAAACTGTGAATTGAAGCACACTGCCCTAAACTGCGTGTAATTAAGTAAACTTAATGACATTAAAGAGTGCTGATGTGAGATCGCTGACACTAAGGTAAACTAACATATCTCGTCGGTAATTGCTCACCCTTCGAAAGACTGCTTTTTGAGGATAATATTGCCCTCCCAAAAGGTGCAGTTCACCATTCTCCTCAGAAGACTTTTATGAAGAAAATCAACCGAAGGTAGCTGGAGCTGTTTGGCTGAACAAGCTTTAAATTTAAAAGTAGTTGATAAAATGTGGCCAGTACTCCAATGAAGAAACATTTATTGTTGTGCATGCTGATACAAAAAACAAAGCGAAAGCCGCAAAATGCTTTTTTTCAACAGAAAAGTGTGATGATAGGTAATTTGTGGCTTAAGGACCCTAGTTACACCATAAATAAACGTGGTCGAATGATTTACGTAAAGGCAAAAGATTGAAACTCACTTCTTGGGCATCCTGCCGGTGGACACTGTACACACATGTTACGAACCTGTTGGGTTCCAGGACGCGAACATTTGAGAACACAATGGTCCCCATCCAGAAGGAAACCATCTGTGGGGGTGAAATAGGACGTACATTCAGCCTACAAAGCAAGTTGCTACTTACAATAACCTCAGTAACTGGCATACCTGGACACCTTGAGACGCACATATGCCCCAGTGCGACTCTGCCTTCCTTGTTCACTTTCCAGGACGAGGTGTGGACATCATAGAAACGCGTGGCTGGACATGCAGAGACACAGTTCCCCTCATGAGAGTACCTTCTACAGGCCTTAAACATAGTGAAAATAAGTTACAAGCAAATTATGGGCATATCGAGAGTAGGAGATGTGGTATTCGCCTCAACCACAAGGCTCACTAAGCATTCATTGGCTCTTGTTCCGCTGCATCCACCAACGCATTCGTCATGACAGCACTCCTCCACTCCTCCCTCTTTGACACACCTATTGGGACCACTGCAAACTCTTGTCTGGCATTTTCTAACTGCACAAATGAGAAAGATGCAGCTTAATAAAGTGTTGTTTGGCACACCATAAAGCACAGACGGAGGCATACGTAATTGGCATTGGTTAGCTCCGGGTCCCCAGCAGAATGACCTTCCGTTTCGTTTGGAGCAGCTGTCATGACATCTCCACTTTACCCATGGTCCAGTTCCCGAGGAGAGATTCCAGAGAACACGGAACGTTTCATTTGTTAAAACATCTTCAAACTCACTTGAAATTCCCTCTGGGACTTGCGTTGTGTTTGTGGAATTTTGAGCCTGGTCAGGGATTTCTTAAAATGGAAAAATAGCATATGAAAAACTTTTATACAATTCAAAGACCAACCTTATTACATTTGACAAATTAACTTTCATGTTAATAAGCTTACTTTAGTCATTTAGAGAGTGAAGAATGATATTTGTTAAAAATAGTACCTGTTGTGGTTATAATTGTGTCACCTTCACTTGAGTCCAAATCCTTATTTTCATCCAGGTACACCTCGGGAGTCTCATCGCCTTTCTGTGTTCCACTGACCACAACTTCGATGGGCAGGACTTCTGTTGAATTGGTGTCAAAGGTACTAAAGCTTCCGTTAGCTGGCTGACCATTCGCCATCTGACCCGTTGTATACGATGGCTGTATATTGTCCACAGTTCCTGCTGCAGTCCAACCTTCACTCGTTTCGCGTCGTAGTCGAACTGAAATAAGTGTTTTCATGGTCGAAGGAGGATTCGCTTCGTTTCTAAGTATCTAAATCTTTCTTACATTGATGTGCTTGAACCTAGACTAAGTGGTTCCAATGCATGGTAATGGGAACCCACTACACACGGCCACTTCATATTAGTGAATAGAAGGTCCTCTTGTCCACTACCCTAACTTGCTGTTTCCCAACTAAATAGCATCTTCAATTTTAGGCAGTAAAATTAATGGCTTTTAAAATTAAGATATTTTATCAAGTACGCACCTGTGGAATGCGTTACCAGCACTATTTCTAGGATTCAACAATCAGACAATGCTAATGACGATTCATTTTGGTAAAGGTAGTTTCAAAACTGTATAAGGTCACCTACTTGTGGTAGATTGCTCCCCATGGCCCGTATCCACAGAAGACGGGGGTGTAGTAGCATGAATGGATGCTCTTGAAGCGTCGTCGTACCGAGTGGCACAAGCCGTGATCCAGTGGGTGGTTGCGGATCTACTATTCATGGGGATCAGAATTACCGGCTGTAGGTCCGGATACTCCAAGATATCATCCCAGTTCACCGAAAATGGCGCGTAGCAGAGGCCCGGATTATCAAAGAAACCCACTCCGTGCATTAGGATGGCTAAATCACAGTTGTATTTATTTTGGATAAAAACATTTTCGCAGTTTAAATCGGCACGAACTTTTAATTAGCGAATGGCAGGTAATAGTTAAAATGTTCAAACCTTCTAATCGGTGGAAGACCTGGAGTTCTTTTATCCGCAAACTAACCTTCAAGAGAGGGAAATTCGATGTCTGACATGAAGTCCTGACTGGAAGCATAGGTTTCCGTTACAAGGAGGGTGAAGGCCTGACCACGTATCTGAACTGACTCTTCACCGCGAATTATTCGCAAATTCGGTAATCCAAAGCATGGTTTTGTTACACGGCGAATAAAAACGTAACCCGAGACCTCCTCGATGCTATTCAAGAACTCGATGTCCTCGTCTACAGAACAGGTGATTTGAAAGCCATGTTTGAATGAGTAAATTAGACAGGAAGTATCCCATTCCATTAGTAATACATGCACATCCCTATTTGTCGTATATAGAAATGCAAGCATGGAGCAGACAAATGCAAATTTCTGAGGAGGTACAGGTAATGCGAACTGTGGAAGCAACTCACCAGAACGTATTTCAGAAATGATGAGGTTTCCAAGAATGTGACTACAGTTGCGGGCAAATTTTTTCCTCAATTTTGAATAATTATCAAACAGAGCATCCTGCCACGTAGAGAATCCTTTACAAACTTAAAAATGGGCGAAAGAAACAATTAAGGGTGGCTTCCGTAGGAGGATAAACCGTGGCGGTTCCAGCCAATTAAAAACCCACCATTAAAGTACCCAAGTTGGCTGTTTACAGGGTTCATAGACAATGATAACAACGATTTATGTTCATTTGAGTATAATCAAGAAAAAGGATAAATTTTAGCATATAAATGGTAGTATCACTATCATCCGTACGGGAGTCCTAATGTACTGATAATACAAACCGGCTTACCTCTTTTCCCACGATATCTGGGATCACGAAAGTAGGGCGTGAATGGATTGATGAGTTCGTGGGCGATCAGTTCTGTCTCGTCAATTGTAGGGAACTCGGCATATCTCGCTGCCTCCATTTGGAGGAAGCAGAGTAGAAGGGCCAGCAAATGCAAAGCAAGCATTTCACGTAGAAATGATGATTTGGGGCAGGATAGGTGGTCCGGACACTCACATGCGCCTGGTGAAAGTGAATATGCAAATAGGGCTCGCAGGCGTGTGCACTACTATTAGTACCCTTGAGGAATGTGGGGCGTGCACACAGGTCCGGTGGTGGTCGTGTCATCACAATGATTGGATTTGCATAAAACAACGGACTGAACATTAAACAATGAACAATTAGACGTGGGTCCGAGTCTCCTACTCTACAAACTGCTATTAAAACAATAGCTAAAGTTTGCAAATGACATTCACTTCACTCAGTATTTGCATCAAATAAACCTAAGAAAACACACTTTAATTGCTGAGTAAACAACGCGCCCTAACAGCTTGGACTCGGCTATGCTCCCAATTTGGCCATAATCCTGACCTGATTGTTGATTTGAAAGACAAATGTTAATAACTGCAGGATGGCATTTATAAAAGGATGATTATAAACGTACCTCCTTACCAAACAACAGCATATTTATAGCTCAGCTCTCCTCCGGAGCGCTTGCTACGTCTTTTTTCTAGGCGCCTAAGGTGTGGGAGCCAACATGTCAGCAAATTTACATAGCGCTTGTGAGCTGACAGTTGCCAATTTAATTGAAGGGGTTCAGGGACCTAATCAATTTGGACACCGGAGTGTTGTTCTGTCTAACACCAACATTTAGTCACAAAGGAGCCTCGGCCCGGACACACGTGATGCAGACAGTGCTGTTGATTAGGCTCAAACCAGTAGAGGAGATGCGGTAGGATTCTTGATTTTGAAACACTTGTCTCTTTTTTAGGGGCATAGTTTTAAATTACCAGCTACTTTTTGGACTGTAGAGGCCGAATGAAGTGGCAGAAGAGAAAAGAAATTATTGGATAAATTGAAAGTTTTGTGTGGAGTAAACAGGGAGTTTAAATGTGCAATGATATTTTCCAACTTTGTGATTTTACATGAAATCGCTATGAACATTTCAGTCTGCCACATTCGGCAACGGGGACATGGATGGCTGTACTACTTTGGCCGAGTGTGCTGGTCTCCAGGCCAAACCAGTAGCCCCACTCCTTTCCTGTGTGCTGGGCATACGTGTATGCGGCTCAAGTATTATTCCCTTGCCTTACCGCATGCCGCATGACCGTAAGACCGTCCTGTGTGGCATTGGCTCAATTGGATGGCCCATGGTGCATTCCAACCCGTTATGGTTGATTTTACTCCTGTTGCACCCCGCATTAATCCATCGAAATTGCATGCCCTGGACTACATGCTGTAAGCAATAAAGTGAAGAAAAAGCTGATACAGGTCCCCTTAAGAGAGTGTTGCTACTCCTCCTGAGATCTATCTCATGACGACCTAGAAAATTTCCTGTTGCAGTAGCACTTTGCTCTGTGTTGTAGTGCATCACATGCAATACATAACTTCTTTTAGAAGCCCAGTACAGCAACAAAGTGTACCGCTCTCTATGACAAGAAGCTAACCTATCAGTTGATCTTAGCTGGGACTTGAATTTACTGCATCTGCCTCAGCGTTTTGACTAAAGTGACGAGGTGTTTCAGCCCCTACTTAATGGGTTGCCACGGAGTCGCTATAACCTGAATCAGAACTGAAAAATCAAATCTACTCTCGAGTGTTCGTCAAGGAAGCGATTGATGAGCGGTGGCTACTGCTGCAGAGGGTTAAAAGGAAATGCTTCTGGCTCCCTGTCAGTTTCTCCTGACGATGAATGGGACCAAACTGCTCTTTTAATTACGGAAAAGGTAACACATTTTAACGGAGGAAAAACAAAGCTTTTGAAAATCAAACGGATGTGGGTTAGAAAAAGTGTGAAAGGTTAGTTATTTGTAAACATTCTCTGTCAGGAAAGACAAACCGTGTTCACTTTGTTAATACCTTTAAAAGGAACTTTTCCAGACGTATCACAGATGCAGTTGATATTGACATTCCCACCGAACATGGGAGTGGGATATTAGCTGAAAGTGGGTGGAGATTGTCACCGATTCTACCATCCCCTGAAAATTAAATATTCAGCCGTAAAAGCTAGAGCATTCGTTCCTGCGTGTCACTAATGTAGTGTTCCGAGACCATCCTTGGTAGCCATGCCGGGGCAGAAAATACACTGTCGGCGGAGAGAAGGATAGGAGACCTAGCCACTTGGTAGAGGTCACAGACAGAGCCTTAAGTGCCCTTGACACCAAAACTTGACACCTTGATACAGTGAGCACTGAAAGATAGGTTTATTGTCCATCTGCTAATTGACATGCCGGTAATTCCCAGCTTTTTGGCATGCTGGTAACGCATATTTGGCAAGTCTTGTTCCTTCTTTTGCCTTTGGGGAAGTCTCAGGAAGGTGCACGCTGGATCCTTCGTATCCATTTCTTGGGGACCTATCAAACAACTGTAACTGACCAGAATGATCCAATGTATATTAACAATCAACGGAAAGGAGTAATAATAAAGTAGTTGTGTTCACTAATCCACTTGAGAACAGTGACAAGGGTCACGAATGCTTTATGATTGGGTCATCTAGTGTGGGAAGGAAACGTTTCAAAAAGATGTCCGCTTACATTAAAGCACCTTATTGCTTCCTCTACTTGCCTTGTTTTCGGATGTATTTACGCATCTGAATTAGCTTTGTAAGCCACAAAACAGAGATGCTTACAGATACACGATCTGAAACAGGAAAATTGTGAAGACTTCTATGCTTTTTCTACCAGTTCATAAATTAAAACCAAGTAATTCTGGGGCATTATTTATAAGGGTTTTGATTACCAATAAAAGCAGATAATAAATTTCTTGCTTAGTTATAAAAATCACCATGTTTAAGGCAAAAAGTAAAAGCTCATATTAAATTGCACTAAGTGAAGGTAACTTTGACAATAAATTTAGTATTTTGCACCAGAAAAACTCAGTGATCCTTACCTAGAGGCGTAAGAAATCATCACATTAGGACTAACATTGTATTGGCGACCTATGGAAGGCGGAGGCTACCGGCATAGCCTAGGGGTTAAGCCGCTTAGTAAGGGAACAGAGGTGGAGCCTTGTGTGCTTGTAAAACTAAAGCAAAGAGTTAAAAGTACAACTTAAGCATTGCAAGGCTCCCTTCTTCCTTCGAGTGTCATTCCATTCCTTGCTTGCCCGCCGCTACAGACCAACCGCGCCAATCACCGAACTTGTGTGCAAATGGGAAGATATTTGATGGCGACGTTGCTGATCTATCTTAGCGAATCCACTAGAGTAGGAATATCCTCCTAATTAGATAGGCGGTTGTAGGAACTCTGATACAAAATTGAAGTTATTTAATAAAGGATGGGATTGAACGTCCGTATTCAGTCCTCCTTGCCATTTGTTCCCATTTCAGTGCTACTCAACTACATCTCTCTACCTGGATTCTATCCACCTAGTGGAGGGATAGTGAAGGTATCGCGTGTTTACTTCATTACCACCGTCATAAGGCAGCACAAACAGATCCAGCATTTAATAGCATTTTCTGCTAGAGGTAGACACCATTATCAATCTTCGCATTAGAGGTAGTCGCAGATTACTCCACCACTTTTGACTTAGCAACCAGTGGTAAAAATTGAGGTAGCTGTCCCTTTGAAATGGGTTTGTCAAGCGCTGTCAATGGAGCAGCATTCTGTAAGTGTTCAGGATGCAAAAGGAAGTCATTGTACCAAACCGGATTGCATATTGACGATGTTTTGAAGGGCTTATAAGGACTACTGGCGTAGTCGGGAGGCCTTGCTGTCAAGCAGGGGTCAGTTTAAGCAATCAGAGCATTACAATGCCATTGCAATTAACGAAACGCTCACAAAAGCATGCTTAACACCGCGGCAGCTATTACTCCCCTAATGTTTTTTCAGAAAAATAAGAATTTCGCAAGTGAATGAAATTCAAAGCACTTCAATTGCGGAGATTTAACCTGCATGGCATTTACGGAAATCAAGAATTTGCATTCACAAAGTGAAAATAACACTACCAAGGCATTTGAATGGGTGTGTTGCTTTACTGGGCAAAGTGTCAACACAGTTGGCCATTCTATAGGCCAGAGCCGTAGGATCTCCACCAATCCACGCTTTTTCTCTGAAATAATCCCCCACGCATTGGTGAGAGCTCTTGAACCTAACATTGAGTTCGCTGCTGATAACGAACGTCGAAAATGGCGAGTTAAGTCGTGGCGTTTACACAGACTGGCAATGAAGTCATTCCCGCGCCTTTATTTCCTAGCTCCGAATCATTGGAGTCCCTCAGTGGTGAATTGTTTAAATATCTTGGTAAAAATTAGATTTAAAAATACCAATCATTGTACTGAAATAGCACTGATACCGGTAAAACCGCATTTGTTTATTTGTTAATTGTTTGCAGATCATAGTAGGCCGACACAGGGCTAGGCTTGGGTCTCCAAGGGAAGCTTGGAGCAATTTGCTTAAAGCGTGATTCATTGTTCATACCAATTTACTACCCTGCAGGTAATTCTGCGCACTGCAAGCCCTCCGAGACCCCAAAAGGATTACACAGTTTTGTAGAAATTAAACAATCAAATTTGACGTTCCGACAGCTGTACACAATTTTTAAGCACCTCAGCGCCATGATTATTCAGCGTTACCGAGTTTAGTGACTTTGGTGAAGCAATTTAGCATTACAAAACTGTACTTGCTTCTTCGGTATGGATCCACAATGCCAAGGCCTCCAGTGCCTGCTGGGACACTGTTACCACCCTTAAAGTATTGCAGTTGACAGTAAATAGCATTATTTTATAAGTAATGCATATTTAAAAACATTCTATAATTACTTTTCAAGTGAAACATACTTATGCAGTTCTATGCGTTGGAGAAGCACACCACTGCCGCTAAGGGGTTCATCCCATGGCGGAAAAGGATAATGTGGGCAACCACTTTTGCAAGCCAAATACAATGCAGATGGAATCAAGCAAAATTTCACGTATGCACGTATGCATTATTCACTAAATTCGGAAGGCCCGAGATTACGCTCGTAGGTAGACGGAAGAGATGAACTCATTGAGCTTCAACACTACAGATGACGAATTTGACAGCACTCTGCACCTGTTGATCGCAGATTTCACATGTGCATCTAGCCATTACACGGTAAAATCCTTCTTTAACCTTATTTCTTTAGTTTATTAAATCATATTTACTTCCCTTTTTATTAACTTGGTGATTTGTTTAAGTACATGTAAACTGTGCCATTGCGTGTTTATTTAAATTCTCTTCATGTGACTTTTAAGGATCCGGGCGGGGAAGGTTCGTGCCAACTAAGGACTTTTATTTCGCATCTTCGGTGGTGTTGTATACAGAAGCAAATGTCAAGTGCTTTCCGGTACTCATAACAGGTGCAAATTCGGCAAACAATAAAAATAAATTAGTTCAGACTGCGAGAAAGCGCGAAAACCTCGCATACTCGTTAGACTCAGATCGAAGTCCTTGACCATAATAATGCAGACCTTTAAAGGATGTTAATCCTGGCCGTGGTGATTCCCAGCTGTCAAATGTTGGATAACGATATGTTACTTATATGCGGGTTGTTCTAAAAAAACCAGTTTTGGTGCTAAGACGTCTGGACGCATAAGGACTGGAGACACGATTTTGGTTTGTGGCGCTGTGCATGGCTTGGGTGTTTTATGAATAGAGAAACGCAATAAAAGTCCTTAACTTCTGTCCATTTCTTTGTAAAGCTAAAAGGCAGAAAGAAATCAATTTTTAATAATTAAGGGCTAAAACTGTCATTTTTAATATTTTTAAGGGATCACTCGAGCTCTGTTAGTTTGTCCTTAAGAACCGCTGCTCATTGCATCATTTTAAAGTAGCACATTTCATGATCATGGACAAAATGCAGTCTGAGCTTTTCTATGATATTTGCCTTACCCCGTCAGCGGAAATAACGCCAACTAAATTGCTAATTAAAAGTAGCTACTGATATTTTGGCAGTAGCAATAACTTTTACTCGAGTTTGGTAAAAATTTTCAGCGAACTTGATGTATCTTCACCAGCTGTTGCGCCACCATAGCCTCACACTGAAAACACCTACTAGGATTGTAAAAAAAACCACTACAACATATAATGCTCAATGAACTAATGCTTCCTCCCTCAACCTCGGTCTTTATACTTTAAAAAACAGATAGACATGTTGGAAAAGGCCGAACTTTATTAAGTGGGTATAACTAAGGGGATGCAGATGTCTTACTTACCTACTTGCGAGTTGATAATGTCCCAGCCGTCACAAGACTTCCCTCGCTTAAAAGATGCGCTCAAAACATGCATTTTTATAGCGGTATCTCAAGAAGTTAAATAGATCCCCTTTTAATTGAGAATACTCTTTCATGCTTGCAAACTTTACCCACCCCCACATTCATTCAAAAAATTAAAATAATTTGGAACGTCAGATACCATTCTAAGCCGCCAAGGAGTGGGAGTAAATTTTACTGTCCTGTGTTAATCAAATTTTGTATGAATACGCATCACGCGAGAAAACCGCGTCCCTAACGTAGCCATAAGATCTCATCTTTATTGTCGACGCTGTTGCATCTTGATGGTCCAAACCAATGCGAAATTACGCCTTACTACATTTTAAAGGACATTCTTCTTTTTATCTTAGCCTTCGTAGTCTTGGGACGAGCTAACGAGTTGGACAAGTGTGTGCTCTATATACGATGCAAGTACCCCAATTAAGTGTGTTCGGAGAAACTTACCCACTAGGGAGTTGAAGGCGTTCTATTCGTAACGAGGTTCTTACTGACTCAAAAGGAACATTCAAACAAATATTCATTGCGGACAAGATTTGCATTTAACATGCCTTATAGCTTACACAAACAGTTGCTTGCTTGTCCTCGCAGTTCAGAAAGCCCTGAAGATGAAAGTGTGTATTATTTACTTTGAGTAGGTCTGGCATGGTCTGAAGGTTAGGCCAGGACACTATGGCGAGACAACAACGGCAAAGCGTCTAGGTAACTCGTTGCCGAACAATTACCGAATCACATGGCGTCGGAAATTACTTCACTGATTTCCGCAGCAATCAAAGCCAACTGCCTACCGAACCACAGGTATGACACAATTAGTCACTTGGGTTTAGAAAGTGGCCTCACTACAGCCAAATTAAACGTATGTTAAAAGTATAAACGCCAAAAGTTGTGTTCCCGTTGTTAGCAATCGCCTTTTTCGGTCAAAACTTGTTTGTTCCATGTGTCCATCGAAGGTGAGCTGTTGACAAAATACATTACCATGGAAGTTAGTACACTGCAGCCAGAAAACGAATCGGACAATTGAAGATTTGTAGTAAGGAGTGCTCGAGCCCAAACCGTCAGGGCTGTAAAAGAGCAGAATCGTACTCTTGAGATGCCTTAACATCATTTCTTTTTTGAGGTACTATATCGCTAAAGCGCTTCATTGATGTTAAAACCTCTTCACCCTTTCACGTTTGCATTCTTCGTCTGCCTGCTCATTCAATCCATAAACTAAAAATAAGTTAAAAGGTGTATTACTGCTATTAGCTCCCAGGGAGTCAGCGTCAATTTCACAGTCCCGTGTTGATTACACTTTGTAGGGCCACGAATCACACGAGATAGACTAGTCTCTAAAATGACCACAAAATTGACTCTCCAACGTTTGGATTGGAGGTGTTTGCTAATTATTCTGTCACTACAATTTTATGATCTAAAGCAGGATAGAATGAAGCTCTACCTCATTGTAAATAAATCGAATGTAACGTTCTGCAGACATAAGCCGACTTAACCTGGATGATTGTATTTAGACAACTTTGATGCTCTTGTAGCACGTCGGGTCTGCCCTGACGACCAAAGAGGGCGCAGTATTTGGGCGGAATATGCATTATCCACGTAGAGAAGGGCTGGTTGCCATAGTACTATCCCAGAGGCCGTACCACTAGGCGGAAGCGTGATGTCAGAGCCTTTCGGTGCCCTCGAAACCAAAACAGAGAATAAGACAAACACACACTTAAAGCACCCATTCATTTGCAATAGAGTAAACATGAGCTGTTGAACAAACGTGGTGCGTTATGTTTGCAGATTCAGGCCTCCTAAACGTTGAATCAAGTATAATTTCTAAAAAGGAAATTAGTTTGAAACGAAAACCTATTATAGTGACAAAACAACCCTCTCTGGAAGCTAATACTCAAAAAAGCGGACCATTTGTTGGGTCGTAGCTATCAATGAATTAAGTGGGATGTTAAGAAATCTACAGAGAGACCATCAATCATGCCTCACTGACCAGGTCGCCATTTTAACACAAACAAATTGCAGCAGGGACCACGTCTAATTGAAGGTCTAGCGACCATTTTAGAATATGTTCAACCAACTTTAAATGATGGAGAGCCAATTTTATTCGGGTATTTTCGAGTGCTAAGTTACGCTCTATATTCCTGTTCACACTTGACCATAAGATTTAAAAACTAGATTCAATGTCTTGCAAAGTACTTGGCTCTATAGAAGCAATTTACAGAAAAAACATGATGCATAATGCCTTTAAGCCAGATAATACGCGTTAGAGAGAGTTCAATTTCACGCCCCAGCTGTATTGGTGGATGCATTCAAGGCTAATTCTGATTGGTTTGTTCAAGGTCATCTCGTCAAGATTGCTTCATTTGTGCTGCCGCTTTGTCTAGCCATAAATTAATAGGCTTCGTTTGACTTTTATTGAAATCCTCTTAAAGATATCACATTTTGTCAGGAAATGTTCTAAACAAGCAGTAAAGAAATACTTCTAATTAAGTAAAGTTCCATGATGAAAGCGCCTGTCTAAGTGTGTTCTGCTTGAATTAGGATTATAGGAAAGCGAGAGGACTTGTGTGAATAACACTGCAAAAAATGTGAAAACCGAGTCCCTATCCTAGGTATCCTGATCCTCCACACCTTACAAATCATTGGCAGTCCACGGTGCATAGGTCAGGGCGCACTAAAAAATATACTGCTCTCCATGCCACTGCCATAATGTACTGTGACAGGCAGTACAGACCACACAACATGTTGATTTAGCATTTGACTGATTCCAATTGCAGATTATAATTTACATTATGCTAATTCTCTAACTAATCTCGAAAGGGCCAAATTGTAAAGCTTATAGCGTATCACGCAGTCTTGTGGGTGAAAAAGTCCAAAGTATGCAATTTTGGTAAATGGTTTGTGTAAAAACATTTGCACGGCGGTATTGTAGTCTTTAAAAGCACTAGTCAGAAACATAGGAAGCAGAATTTTGGGTCAAGAGGTGATTTCATATAAAAATCCTTTATATTGGGAAACAAATAGCTTTACATAAATCAAACTACCAAGCTGAAAGATTAAAATACAGGCATGACGCGTTAATTTTCAGAGAATTGCGTAATTTTCCAGGTATGCTGCTTAAAACAACGTTTTCTGCTTAAAAATAATACAATATATTAAAAGCAGTTGGAGTATAGCGAGAATATATTTAGGAACGTTTACTAGAGGCTTCGTTAGGATCTGGGCGTATATTAAAGGTGTTCAGTATTTCACGATATCCCTTCATAACACTTATTTCCTCATAAAGATTTAAACTAAGAGTAGTTCCAAGTGATTAAGTACTCTACAAAAGTGCTTGTTTCACCCTCTTCCATTCATGTCTCCGGCACTTGTGCGTAAAAATGTGGATACCTCATCTTCACTATGCGTTACTAAGACTCTGAATTGGTTGCTGGTGCGTCAAGGGTGGCTATTTGGCCACGCAACGCGTTAATGAATCTGAGAGCACGTAGAGACTGACTTCTTAATTTTTAACATGTAAACGCCTGTTTATTTACTCATTTTTTAGACGCAGATGACGTTAGCATTGCTGGACCCGAGGTAAACACAGAAGTTTGCGCAGTTCGTTGGGATGACTCGATTTTTGTGTGAAGAGGAGCCGAAAGTAGGCACGAGTGCTCATGCTTCACTCCACAATTATTGTTTATCGTGTTTTTTTGCATTATTCCCCTTTTTAGCTTTGGTCCCTTACCTCATCATCTATAGATTGGGTCTGTGGGGTGTGGTGCCAGCCTTAATAAGAGAAGTAGGGCTGCTCTCTTAATTTTACAACCGTTAGAGAAGTTGTAGTGTGTATTAACAGAGCGATACCGCGCCAAAACGATCTGAGCAAATTGATTGTTGTGTTGGAACACTTCATGCTTTTCTTGCTCGTGCAAACCTGTGCCACTGTTGGTACCTTAATTCCAGGGGTGTTTGGTAATGTGGGTGGTGATGAATTTACGCCAGTTAGGAAGGAATGAGGATGCTAGTCATCAAACTAGTTGGCGTCACGTGGAGTAGCAGGTGACAAGACGCTTTGGTAGCCGTCACTTTATGGTTCACCATTTACTCTATGAAGCATGACAAAGTGCGCCACTTTGAGAGATTACATCGCCTGATTCACGGTAAAAAGTGGTATAAGCGTCACAACGCCCTTTAAACCAAAAGATCACTTTATCGGCGCTCATCATGCCCACCCCACTATTTTAATGCCAATTTTAATGCATCCAACGCCTCATCCACGCCTCACCCTCGGAGACAGGAGCGTGTATTGCTTCATGTGCGTGGGCGTAGAACAGCAGACAAAGTCGTCCACCTAGTGAAGGTCAAACCGCACCACGTCCGGCATCTGTCTGGAATCTATCCAGCATTTGGACACAGAGGGATAGAAGCCAAAGACATGGCACAAAAGCACTGTGTTGGAAGCAAGTTCTGGCATTGCACTCGCATGACAGCCTGTAGTTTTGCGTGCGGAGGTGTGGGAACCTCGGCCCTGAGGGGACTGCGTGTCAAAAATAGAGGATGCGAGAGATGCTGTATTACCTCGACTGCAGCCCCGTCTGCAGCTCCATCTGCATTATCTGCACTCTCCCAAATTATCCTTTGTTAAGTGTTCGTTTGCTTATTTAAGCACAGAACATTCGTATGCTCTTATAGGAAATGGAATATTCCACTGAACGATATGCGAGTGTATAATGACCAGTCAATCAATTATGTAATCATTAATTATTTTTGTATTCTCCACCTCACCAACAATTTCTCTTTTCTCTCCAACTCTTAACTTTTAGTACTTTTTTAAAGTTACGTTCGTCTGCTGGTTTCCATAGTTTTTATCTGATTCAATTAAAAACGTGGTTGGATACTGATTGATCTAGATTTCCCAAACCGGAATTAATTTAGCCTCATCAACCAAAAAATGAGTTCTTTTTTCAAGCAATCTTTCATAGCCTGCAAAGTTTTTCGTGCTGTCACGCAGAATGGTAAACTGGAACAATTTCTTGAAGCAATTGGCACAAGTTCAGCGTTATGCGTCGTGGTTGAGTTGTTTTTGTTTCAGACACGAACTTGCCAATTAAGCGGTCATTTATAATAGTAAAATTAGCACGACTCACACATTTCATTAATTTATAGCAGTTTGTGAGGTTTACATCAAAATCTACTTTAAGTAAAGAAAGTAGATCTAATTGTATAGCAGGTTTAGGCATCTCCACGGAAGGGGAAGGGCATATACTTTGGGCACACATGAGGACCTAGTGCTGCAAACTGGACCGCTTTTGTACAAAATTTGCCTACACATTACGTGGGCTGGTAAGTCACCTTAATTGCCAGCATTCCATCCCGCCATTCCAAAGTTGGAATGGACTGAAGTGAACCCTCAAGTAGGCATCTTTGGGAGCTAACAATTCGGCTCAGACCAGTTTAATTGCTTTGTTTACCCGTCAGGATGGCGTTGATTATTTTTATGCTGCACATAGGGCGAGTGCTGAAGAATCTCACGATTGCGCGTTGGATACAAACTCGATTTATTGCTCGTTTGAAGCCGCGTTTACTTCATCCTTTCCATTTTCTAATGATGTCTCTCATGAAGTTCTCACTTATAAGAGAATCTTTAAGAAATGGTAAAATTAATTTTCTGAATTTTAAGAAACAAATTTACAGGCACCATCAGTCAACCAATGATTGGCTGTGGAGTTTTGAAACTGGGAAAATCACAGTAGTAATTGCTAGAGGAGAACAAGCGGAGCAGGAGCTGGAGGCGCACAGAGTTGGAAGTCTTGCCACCGTCGCGATATCATGTCTCCAACATAACGATCTTCGTAGGTGGCGGGAATAGTGGCGCTGGAACATTTGAATTCGGGACGAATGGAGTCGCAGAATTGCTCCACTTGGCCAAGGAAATGGAGACTTGGACCAACAGCAGAGCGGAGGTGATTAACTAATGTGAAGGCCTCCATCACAGTCAGCGATGAATGCGCCACGAGGTAAGCAATTACCAGACTGGGCGATCGCGACACTCCCGCTTTACAATGCACCAGCACCCGTCCACCCGCTCGCATTGCCTCATCTGTTCACAAGGGCAAGCCTTCAAGTTATGCCTCCATTGAAATGCACTCAACTAGTAGTATCGAACTATCCGACGCATCGTCTTATGCGAATAGCTACACCTATTCTCAATGCAGCAAAAATCACACTTTTTCAGTCCAGGACGTCTTCTTTCGCTTGCAAATAGTCGAATATGAGCTCTCATGTATTACTGATGCCATTCACATGCTATTAATGGAAAATTCAACCAACAATCCCTCAAGCTAGGCAATAAAAGTCATCTCATGGTTCATTTCACCCTTTCTCTCATACCCTTATACCTGGCACTACTATGCAGAGCTGTTAGTAAATATTTCGCGAAGTATTTTCCAATCCCTCCTCGCTACTCAATTTCGCATTTTAGACGATCACAAGTAGGATTTTGTAATTATAAATACCTTAAAAAAACGTGCTTCCTGAAATTTAATTTTTTGGATTTCGGTTCGCTAATATTCTAATTTGAGCGCCCTTTGACACTGATTGTTACTTTGAATGATTTAATTAATTCAAGGTTTAAAAGTAATGCCCAGCCTCGTGTTTGCTTCATCGTTATCAGTCTACTGGACAAGAATCCAAACAGTCATCTTGATTTGGTAAACAAACGACACTGTGGGTAGGCTGTGCGACCAAGAAAGGCCTTACCGATGAATTCGATGACTGGTCTGAAATAGGGCATAAGATCAGCTTTGTCATTGTCGTCGACGGGTACGCGGAGATATTCGACTTTTCCGCCTCCTTCAAAGAAGTTGGATTGCTCGCGGGTAGCGTTGATGATGTGTGTAATGCTCCTCTCCTCCATCATTTGGGCATCTCCTGAATCTCTTTCATTTCCTAAACATTGGTTAAACATCAGCGCTTGAGTATAGAACCTACCAAGATAGAGGAAGTCAAGGATCTCTGAGACAGGTGGATCCACGGGGAATGGTCGGTAGAAAATGCACTTAGATTCGGGCAGTTTGAGGATGGGATTAAGCCTTTGTATCTTTTCACAGCATCTCTCCCGTAAACTCCTTTTCTGTTTAGTAGCCGTTTTCGATTTCACTGCCTTTGTTGAAAGCACCTCGTTGTCGGTTACCTTAGCTATGTCTAATAGAAAACGTTTCATCTTGACAAATCATTAAAGCACAGAAATGACATAATTTCGTCACACATGCTTTAAAAACTAAGAAACCCTACACTCATTTATTCCATTATACATTAATTTGGTTCAATGCTGCGTCTCGAACAATAAACTCAATTCCCTTATTTTATACTTTAGAATAGCCAAATTTTCACTGAAACAGCAGAACGAAAAAGGGCTTAGTATTACTTTTCAAGTCACGAAAAGGGTCACAACAATGCACATATGTTACCTGGCAATAACTCGACTTCAATGAGACTCCAAGGCTCATCTTGAAAGTTTGCACAGCATTGTCTGCCCTTGTTGTTGCCAATTACTGTCAACCATCTGGAAAATTTAAGCCGTGGAGTTAAAAGAATCTGAGGATTCTGTCGAAAAACGAGGAGAAATCTCTTCAAATTGGCAATTTTTCGTCTTCGTCCTGCGATATTTTGGCATAAGTTTGATAGCTCAATTGACCGAAAGTAATCCATAAACTTTAAAGAAGAATTTCGCAGAAAGAAGTCAGGATCCTCCAAATTAATAATTTTGATGGAATCCATTAAGGTAAATTTCACGCCGTCTAAGAATCATGCGGAGGTCATATATATAGGTCTACCAAAAATATGATTGGCTGGAATGAACCAATCAACACTTGAAGTGAACACATCCAACACAATTCAGACCTGACAAGGCATTTCGTGCATTAAATCTTTGGTTCAATCACTAGCACTGTTTGGATAATGGAGATGTCATGAAAATTCCTGCTTCGCTAGCAAATCAACCTATTATTTATTGAACGATTGCCGTTATTTGCATTAATCTACCATAGTTCAATCTAGCATCGAAGTTGCGTATAAGTCAAGCATAAATGTGCTTATTGTGCTTTACGAAGCCTACGAATACGCACTTAAAGTCTCACAGTTAAGTTTTATAAAAATGGTTAGCCTACATCAGTAGTTACGCGCCTTGTCAAGTCTAGCAAATGGCTTTCAGATCGCAAACATTTTATTCCCATTTGGAGTCTGTTATAAAATATGGCGTAAATTGTTTCTGTTTGTAAGCGTCGATGTCATTTTGCTTTAATTATGCGTCAACAAAAAGCTCAGACTTTAATTTGCTTTTTGGAGTATTAAGTCTTGAATAAGGCTTTTGTCAATGCGTAACCGAGCATGGCACTTTAAAAGCAATCTCAAACCCGCAACAGATTTCAAGAAACTTTTTTAATTTAGAATATTCTACACTATGCAATAACCTTCAGTCCGCCCGATTTCCCAAGAAGAGAATTGGGGTGGAGAAATCAAACACGCAAATAGGAATTGGATTAGGCCCCAAAGCACCACCCGATCCTTACCGATTCTTTTGTGGTACCAGGCCGCCGCCTAGACCCTATGCCATATAGGGCAATTCACACGCCATCAAAGCCTGTGATACTTGTCTGTGGTCCAAAATTAGAAAGCCGTTATAATAAAATGCCAAATGGAAAAATGCAAGCCAAGCGTATAGCAGCAAATTCCACACAGAGTGTTGCTGGAAATACTTTTTATGCAATCAAAGTGCTGTGTGATGATAAGGAATGAAGAAGGTAAAAATAGTACGGGACTGAAGTGTTAGGGTAAAACGCATTAAAAAACCCTTTATATTTAATGATAGGTAATCTTTATGCACAAACTACAACTATTTATGTGTTTAATCAGGCGATAGGAGGCGAGATATCTGTGTTTAAGAAAAAAAATGAAAGGCACCTAGGAAATGCTAGGAAACTTCTGCGTGCGGCTTAAGAACTTCACTTCAGTGCTTGCCATTGCACTGTTATCAAGGGTCAGGGAGACGCAAGAAAACCGCATTCGAGGGAGGCATAATGCAAAGAATAAGCTAAAAATAAATTATGGAATCGTTAAACTTGTGGCTTTTCGGCACCCATAGCCATGCTCTTCTATTAAGCCTTGCTTACCTATTTTCAGTTTTTTAACGCCATTTAAAGAAAATGGTGATATGGGAGCGCAACCCACTCAAAGATAATAAAGCAAGGCGAAATAGATGGAAGCGAGGAGATCGTGGTTGGACACTCAATTTCACTAAAACTACCATGTTGATGCTTTAGCGGCCATAAATGACACTGTTTAGTCTTCATTTGGATCCTCCACACCCTGAGTTAATTGACATTTTTGACAAGTGAGGCTATTCGCAAGGTATTTTGAGGGTAATCCAAGTTTGCTTCTTTCTCTTGGGGAGAGGCTGCTTTGGGTAAATCAAATTAACCAATGGCTGATCTGACAGAATTACAACTCCTACGACAAAAAAATGTGTGCGTTGAGAGATGGCTCATCTCGGCTACTTTGAGTTGATCTGGTCATGGTGCATGGAATCGTTGCCTTCCAATCTCACTTGCTGCATTGAGGCGCCTTAAAGCCTATAGCTGATTCACCGTGCCACCAAAACTCCTGAAAAGCAACCTTGAGGCGCGTGAGGTGGTGAAACAAATTCCTTTAAATAAGCCTTAGTGAGAGGCTCGAGTTTGCATTTTTGTGCCCGCATTTCATGCTGTTCTAACAAGTAAAATCACATTTAAATAGGTGCTTATGGTAAGGCTTTTGTCAGGTATTCCACAAAAGACTGCAACATGCAAAAAAATTGGGGACGTTTTGTGTTTGGCAGAATAATATTACAAATGCAAATAAAGTTCAAGAAAGTGATGCAAATCATGCAATTGCGCGGAGGACTTCTAAAGACCTAAGTTTATGGGTTGCAAAAAAAACCGTAAAATAAGTAATCACTAGCTTCATCTAGTTTCGGGGAATGACAAAAGGCGAGGGGTTGTCATGCGGCCACGGGAGACTTGACACGTATTTGATGCTGAAGCATTGGATGGAAAGGATAGCCAAAGCGTGTTTCATATCAGTTGCATTGAGATCGGATGGTTCGGTTTGTGGCTAGCATGTGTGCATTGTTAGGTGAAGATTGCATAAAACGGATGAGAGCAATCAGGCGAGGAAACGATGAGCGCATCCGACCTTCTCAGCATTATCGGGCTTGCAAGTGAGCGAAGGTAACCAAAACCGCAATAGTCTTTGCTACCTCACTCGCCTCTATTGGATGAAGCCTTTATAAAAACTATTGCAATCAGCATGCATAAAGTAAGTATAGCCTAAGGATAAAACGTACTGTTCTATAATATGCTGAAGGAGTGGTTTTTTTATAAAAATTCAGATGAAACTCACCACAAAAAAGGAATTTCTTCAATCTAGGGTAGAGCAGAGAAAACTGGACCTTTGATGAATCTCACTGCATTCATCATTGATATCTTGCGATGCCTTCTTCCGGAGGTTAAGGCGACCGGTGAAAACGAGTTCTTTGCCCACACCTACTTGTTATCGGTGTTAAGTAGACAGTGTTTGATCCCCAAAGTGCAGTTCCCATGTGTGCCTGTTCCTTTGCACAGGTTCAACACGAACATTTAGGCCGAATGCAAATGCAAAAATTCAGACTCAACCTCCGCTACTTGACAGCTTGTTCAATGAAATATGCATAACATGAATTTAAGAAAAAAGAGCTGTTTAATTAACGCCAGATTAGAGGCAAAACAAGCTTCTAGATCAAGAATTGTGCAAAGGAACTGTATCACTGTCTTGTCGATGGAAATGAAGCATTTTGGAATGCTTTGCATTGCATGTCAAGGGCGTTTGGTTACAAAGGCAAGAGTGGTGTCATGAGTCACGTGGAAAGAAAAAAGCTCCACCCAGCAGCACATTGGAATGGTGTGACACAAATGGTAGGACCCGTGCCCTTAAGGGAAAAAAGCAGATGTAATTTAATCGAGAGGTAAGTAAAAATGAAAATTGCATCTACTAGTAGTCCCAATAGTTTAAAACTAACCTTGAAATTGGCCTTTCTGAAAACTGGGTTACGCGGAGGAGATGTTTTCAATAGGTAAAAAACAATGCAATTTGAAATTGAGGCAATTGGAAAACAATTTTCAGGGCCTAGTAAACAAAACCAAATTCGAACGAAAGCATAGTTATAATGGCAGACAAATTGGCTTTATTGTGAACCCTTTATTGCAGACTTTCCTGCCGATTTTGGTTTTTAAGATTAGTTAGGGTTCCGCCATGATATATCTGAAAAATGCATTGCAGAACCTATTTGCAGTTTTCAGTTGAGAAAACGCAATTGGCTTGAATCCAGATAAGTTGGGCTGGGCAGCAAAGCGCCGAGAAAGTGTGCAAAATCCCGCCCTTTAAGGCCAGTTCCTTTACAATCAGCCCATTTTCCCTCCCCAAAAACAGTTCCTGGACGGAACGAAACTCAGCTGCATGGAAATTCAACGACCGGTACAGTTGGTTCGTATGTGCTTTCCCTACACCACCGACTACGACTTGGTGCTGGACGTGGCAGGTTGACCACGGCGAGTACTGCAGACGGCACTTACTTTTGCTAGTCTTTAAAGTTCCGTCTCTGTACTTCTGCTGGGAGATGTGGCGTCCGACCCATACCAGTGGTCCCCTCAGCGTCTCCTTGCACCTTCAGGAAAGACAAGGAGCGCTACCTTAACTGTCTGAGTTAAAACGCGAATGCATTATTGCCACAAATACACGATAGCAATTTTTCAATGCCTTACACAATACTACGCATGAATCATGTTGTGGAAGCTTCCAGTTAAAGTAACGAGGTTCCATCAAAAAACTGCAAACTGCACAACATGTAGGGGCAATTATGAGAAATTTAGTTTACTCATCACCAACCCGTGTCACATTTCATCAGAATTTCACAGAATTTTTAAAAGCAACAACACTGAGTGGCATTCACTCGGAATTTTAATGGTGCGAGTTTTTGGTGTACGGCTACGGGTTCGCCTCGTGAAGGTGGATGCAAAATTCGTAGGCAAGAATAAATGAACCTTTTGGGAAGGCGATGGAGAAAAGCACTGACAGAGTGAGCTTGAGATTCGTGTGGAAGGATGCGTTGCAAATTTAATTTGACCCTTTTTATTATGTATAAAACTTGTCTAAGGCTTATATTTGTACGTGCATTCATGAGGCATGACGCTGTCGCCAGCATTTGCATATCGTTGCGTAAATACTGATTAAAATGCTTGCATGTGAAGGCGATTTTTTCCGTTTAGGCGTTAATCTGATGCAGACACCAGTTTTTCTCATAAGAAGAAGGAGAATCGAGAAAAAGCACTACACAACTGCCTAAATGGCCACGGCGTGTGCGAGTGTGATTAACGCCAAAACTGGAAATCCTCTCCTGCAGGTGTTGTGAAAGTGATTTTTGTTTTTTTAAATTTGTAGCATTAGTAGGGACCAATCATACATCATAGAATACACATATGAAGACCCCGTTTCCATGGCCGGGTTTTTGTAGCCCCGTCCCTTCATCTGATATTGCCAAACAACTTCAAACAAACGGTATACAGTGGGAGTCAGCATGAGGTAAGAAGTTAGGCTAGAGAGTTTTCAAAAGAAGAAATTGTCATTTATAAATGCTATTTCATCATAAGTGAGAAAATAATGAAGCTATGCTTTGTACATGGCGCTCATCTTTTGCTGGTTTTTCCTAGTGCTCTCGGAGCGACCCTCTCCATCACCTTCTTGGGACTCCGTCCAACCGCTGTCTCCTCTTCTACCTCTCTCAATTCCTTCTGCTCAAGCGCTGACACGCTTTTATTTGCTGTTGGCAACAAATTGACGCGCATTACCCATTATTTCCATGCTTTTTTTCTGTTTATCCTTTGCATTTGTTTTCAAAGCTACCTCACGCCTTAGATGGATTGGCATTGAAACATGGAACCACTTTCGACCATTATAAATATGTCGTTTCGCCTTAATGTCCAAACTCATGTCTTATGCAGTCAAATACTTTGAAGGAATGCAAGGCTATAGCAATTTTATGCGATCGCTCACCTGCATTATAAAGCACGGACACATGCTGCTCTGTAGCTCAGGTGCACTTACAACTTGCATGCTGTTCGGCTTTTAAACTGGTCCCAGGACCACAGAAGTTCTTCCTGCATTTTTCATAGCGTTGAGAAGTGTGGGGTGCGACACCACAATGCACCACTCAGAAAGGGTTTAATCGGATTGCTCCTTCTACTGACCCACTACAAGGCACTGCAGTACATTGAAAAAGGGCTAATCTTGATCACGCAGAGGTGTGCTTCCTCCTTAGCGCTTTACGCTGAGAACAAGGTGTTGGGACAATGTTTAAATGCAATTTTGATGCAAGCAGTGATGAGAGAGTTGATCAGATTTTATGACACCCAGGAAGGAAACGATATGGTGATTACTAAGCCGAGTTTTGTCACGTGCTCTAGCAGGTGACTAAAAACCGCTCATAGCCGCGAACCCGTGATTTTTAAAAGTGCGTCACGGTAAAAAAGTGGTATTTGCGTCACTTTATGGTTCATCATTTACTCTATGAAGCATGACAAAGTGCGCCACTTTGAGAGATTACATCGCCTGATTCACGGTAAAAAGTGGTATAAGCGTCACAACGCCCTTTAAACCAAAAGATCACTTTATCGGCGCTCATCATGCCCACCCCACTATTTTAATGCCAATTTTAATGCATCCAACGCCTCATCCACGCCTCACCCTCGGAGACAGGAGCGTGTATTGCTTCATGTGCGTGGGCGTAGAACAGCAGACAAAGTCGTCCACCTAGTGAAGGTCAAACCGCACCACGTCCGGCATCTGTCTGGAATCTATCCAGCATTTGGACACAGAGGGATAGAAGCCAAAGACATGGCACAAAAGCACTGTGTTGGAAGCAAGTTCTGGCATTGCACTCGCATGACAGCCTGTAGTTTTGCGTGCGGAGGTGTGGGAACCTCGGCCCTGAGGGGACTGCGTGTCAAAAATAGAGGATGCGAGAGATGCTGTATTACCTCGACTGCAGCCCCGTCTGCAGCTCCATCTGCATTATCTGCACTCTCCCAAATTATCCTTTGTTAAGTAATCGTTTGCCCATTTAAGCACTGGAAATGAACTTTATTGCAAAAAGGCCTTATTTTTAGTAGGACTTATCCTACTAAAAATATAACTTTTGCTAGGGTGCATTGCATAGAATTAGGGAATTTACAGCAATTATGCTCCCAGTTGACAAGGAAAGCATAACGGATGCAAATGATGATCCTTTCACTGTATGAAACGTTCAACAAAGGCTTTGTTATTATTTAAGCTTGGTTGCGGAGCCAAATAATCCATATTCAGCTTTATTTTACAGAACGCAATAATTGAGATTACGATTTTTGCACCTTTGCACCGTCACATTCCTCTACAATGCCTCAATTGATTTGCATCATCAAGGCAATACCCAGAGGTATGGAATGTCACGATTATTTTTGAAAATTCTGCCTCACATTTGGGAAGTTTTTGGTACTTACAAACGTTTTTGTAAAAGCTTAACGCGAATCTCCAAAACGCTATTTGCTCTAAAAAGTCGTTTTTTACCTAAAACCACGCCCTATATATGTCATCAAGGCACTCGACGCTGCAGCGAGCTGTAAGTCTGTGCTGTTTACAGGTGATGCACTGAACCGTTCTTCAGGTTACTTTGAGCCGAATTACTTACCCAGCACTAATTTTCCACCAGAACCAGTTTCAAACTAGTAAATCGGCAATTTTCGATGTTCGTCGGTGTATATGACGTTGCCATCTCCGCCAAATGATCTGCGAGGAACCGCTTTACCTCTAAGAGTAGGCGGGTGCATTGATGTGGGCTAAAAATAAACCACATTGTATTGAAATTCCGCTTTGACATTCCTAGTAGCTTCTAAGTCCTTTGCACCCGATGCCACTACCTCAGTAACTAACAGCCTTAAAGCATATGACCACCATAGTTATTGTAATCTATTCTTACCAAATTTAATTCATAACCTATAAAAGTTTCGATAAACCTGCTTCAGTCTGACTAACTCTTAACCTTTTACTTTTTCCTTTTAGTTAAGAGGTGAGGCGCAATTTTCTTCCCTTTTAACTTGTCTATTTCCATAAGATGCAGTTGCTTGGAGTTCAGGCAACACTCAGCAATTAGCAGGAAAAATGCCCTTTTGATTTAAAAAAACAAAAAATTGAGGGTATGATGAGCATGGGTTTTTTGGTTTAGGCAAGAAAATGCGTCAGTATCGCGGAACACAAGGGAGGAGATCAAAGTGCTCTACATTTTAGCCTTCAACGGTGCTGCCAAGAATCTGTTCACACTGTTAAGCATAACCGATGAATCAGGTCACCCCTAACAGCAAGACTCATAATACTCTATTCAAGTGTCAAAGACTACACTTTAAAAGTGAAGGAAAGCTATAAGCACGAACGAAAGAAAATACGACTTGTAACTATAAACTACAGATATGTGTGATTGACCAACAGACTCTAATTTGATAACTGAAGGGAAGAGAAACACTATCGCCAGCATGCACCATCCATCAGGCAGTTCTGAGCTCACGGACCAGTGCCATTGAGGCAACTCCTCTCTCAACAATGGCATTTTAGTTTACAGAGGACGATCGGGCTTTTTTTCGGCTTCGTTTTGAGATAACTTACCTCCAATTGTGTGTCCTCTCAATTTCATAAATTCTGCTTGAGTGAGTATGGCAAGGGGCATTTAAAAATTATTACAAAAGTTGTGACGGCCTATCACTAGAAAATTTGAAAATATTCCTTGATAAAATGAAGAGTGGAAAGCCAACGATTAAAAGTGGAGACATTAAATAAGCTGGCAAATGAATTGTAGAACCCCATCATCACATATTTAATGCACAGTTACAAGCCTTTAGAGACCTTTAGACGCGTTTATCCTGAAAAACGTGAGGCAGCTTGAATTTGGTGGGAAGAAAACAGCAAATTTAATGCTGCTGGTAAAACAAATATTTGTAGCAAGTTTTTAAAGAACATTTTCGCTTAAAAGGGTTGCTACTTGCTTGATGAAAGGTCTACAGTGTGTGGTATCGGCCACCCTCTAGTGCGAGAAAAGGTATTCAATTACCCTTATCATAGAGAATGCAAAATGTTTAAAATTGTGGACTAAATTTTTGTAGCAGGCGAAGACTACGGAGTATAATATAATTATTTCTAGGAGTAAAGGGGATCTAATTGGCAATTATTATTGCTCTCGTGTATGGCTAGAAGACACTAAATTACTGCGACCGCAAAAATTTCTGATATTTATTGTTTCAGTGTTGCTGAATGTTGCCTAAAGCTCTGGCAGAAAGAGCAGTATACTGATGACATTGCTAGTAGTATACTATTAAAAAGTAGAAAAGCCGAGAAATTATCAGCATAGCCTGAGAACCACGCCGATGGGTCGAGATCCACTCATGTGGTTTAGAAACATTTCAGAAAGTTTGGGAAAACATGTAAGCTATAATGCTGGAGTACCAAAATAGTAGAATTAATTCTTTTATCTAAGCGGGGAAACTATCGCATCCCAATCAAGATTATCCGAATTCCAGCATTTAAACAAATGCCAAAATAAAATTAGGTTGCTATGAAAATCGAACAAAAAATAATTTTACAATTCCTTCATTTTCGTATTAATTGGTGTCAAACTTCCTGCACATGCTGTGCTTAGGCTCTAATGATACAGTTCTTTGAAATCCCATTCACGTTTCTTTAGCCCATCCGACCCACTAGTGTGTTTATTATTATCATCTTAGAATGACTGATGTTTTCAAATCATTGGCGCATTTAAAAGAAACAATCAGTCAGTGGACTAGTGAAAATTTGTACCCTGCCTCCATTTCCCTTCCAATAATAACATTATTACTAAAATGTTAAAAGTAGCTTTTTAATGCTATACGAAAAAATTTGATGGGGAAAGGTGATCTGCAGACCGGTTAACTTTAACCAGACGCCATGACCTTCCAACAGTTCAATGAACGGATTTTGCTGGTAAATACCCTGGGAAACTGTTAACTCTGCAAATTATTTACCTTGGTGATTTAAAATCGTTCGATCGTGTAAAATATTTTCGAATTTTTTTGTTCTCCTCAAAAAGGTCAATTTTGCTGAAACGGCTGCTGCTTTAAGAATGACCCCATAAATTTTCACTTTTTGACCAATCATTTAGCTAAAAGTCAAAGCATGAATAGGATTGGTGACGGGAGTTTTTTTACACTCCGGTGTTGTTAGTAAATGCAATTTCCCCACATTTGTATGACGTACACGAAGATTTGGCGAATATACATCCTCGTACTTTTTTGCACTTTAGTAAACTTTTTCTAGCGGAGCATGAGTTTGGGAAGGATAGGTTGGATGGCATTATTTTTTGTCACATGGTAATAATTTAATCTGACGTTTGCGGGTTTTTTGGGCCCCTTGTGACGAGGAAACTGGGTTTAGTTGGTGCAATAGTCATTTCGCAGTATGCTTTTCATACAGACCTGCCATTTCTTACGTAAACGCCAAACTTCGTTACGTGCTTCTTGGCAATCTCATTCTTAATCATGTTCCGGTATTGCTGAGAGAGGGTACTTGTGACCTTTAGTGAAACTGACGCATCCAGCATGCATCATACAATTATCAGGAAAAGGTCTATATATAACGACTGCTTCCCTTGCTTCCTTGAAGGCGTACGGAAATAAGGCTTTAAAAAGCATCATTAAAGGTAGTGAACACTGATTCCGCACTTAATAGCTGTTTTAATTAAAGAAAAAAGGGATTTCAAATAAATTTACTGATGAGGAGGTAGATAAACATTCAACTGTTTGAGCAACCATTTTTGGACCATGCGACCTCAGCCCAATGCTTCTTAATACAAAATCATTTCCAAATTCATCTACTAATACTGCACTGTGTTTTTATTTTATTGGCAAGATCACATCCCATGTCATTTAATTCCGCCTGTAATTTTAGGCATTAGGTTGCAGAGCTCCGAGACTTCTCCGACTGCCACTCAGCACATAGGCGTATAACTCCACCTCCTTCGTTCAACGCACCGTCTCGGTCACAATAACCTGGCCCGTATTGTAAGGGATACACCCACCAACCATGTATGCACCCATCCAATTTGGTTGTGTTTGGCAAGTCCGCAGGATCGAGAGCTTTGTCTGGTTTAATCACCCTATGGAAGGACCGTATGGCCATCGGTAGTCATAAAAACCCTGACCCGAAAAGAAGGGTCATGTGAGGCGTAGGGTTTTGCTTCGATTTTCTCCTTACTACCTTGTTCTCAGTTCAGTGAAGCCCAGCCGTGTCTATTTGGGTTCTGGCCAGCCCGTAGAGAGGTGCAGGAGGTATTGCGTGTTCACTTTATTAACGGCTTTAACCAGGCACTGTAAACAGCTCCCTGGTAAGTTGTTGTTCACTGAGTGTACATGATTATGTGTTTGCATGCTTCAGTTTGTTATAGTTTCCTCAGAAAAGCAATACAAATCACCCGAACATGGAACAGTCTTAACGTACAAATTGCAGACTCTTTCATATTTTTAAACAATTTTTTTGCTCTCCATTAAGCTTTCCTTTTACCATGCTCCTATTGCCTCAATAAAAGCAGTTTATCGGAAAGTAATGAATACTTCCTCGAAGAGAAAGGGTATCAAAATGCCTGCGCCCTTCAAAAAATAGATTATGCGTTTAATTTTCAACAGTTTAATAGGTCTAAAAAAGCCACAAGTCTGCGCTTCAATCAAACCCTGGGAGGTGTGTGCAATTATTTTTTGTTTTCTTCTTTGCTTTTTGCATCCTTAAGGCTAGTATTACAGGTCCTCTGTAGCTCATTCCTTCCAACCGATATGGATGCTGCTCTGAAAAGCTGCATTTGGTCCAGAACTACCAGACCACGGGCACGAAATGCTCGGAGCAGACTGCCTCGTCTGTAAGTGTCTTACGAGGCCAATCCAAGTTGACGACTTACCAGTGCGATTGTGGTGTCCCCTTTGAAAGTCGTCAAAGGACAACGATGGCCATGCCACAAGCTTTATTGCGACCTTCTATACGAGTAAAAAGGACAATTTCTTTGCCACGTTTGTCCTCGTTTTTCCTGTACTTTCTATTCCTATGCCAAACCTCTCATTCAACTCTTCAGTATTTTGACATTAATTTTTTTGCTTTCAGACTTTCGCGTCACAATGCAGCACTGGATAGTGAAAGTGTATTTTGAAGTCAGGTGTGACGTATTTTTTTTTCCCATCCATTTACAGTCCATTTGCCAACAAAGCTGTGTTTACCTTAGCAAGATGTCTCAAATATTGCAACAGTCTAGCGACTACGCCTTCCATTAATGGAATAAAGTGTGCGACTGCTGACCACACAAATCCAAATGTTGCAATTTGTTAGGACGAACGTGTGATGTGCGTTAAATGCCGCAGTCTGCAGCGACATTTTACGTGGGAGTGTGTCTCGGTCTCCCTCCATTGGAGTCATGAAAACACCCGTGGAGTGTAAGCATGCAGTGCACGTACACACACCTTAAAAAGGGTCACAAATTTGGGGTGGGGAATGGTGGTGAGGAAAATTTCTGCTTTTTTCTCCTGCTACTTCGTTCATGTTCAGGAGGAGCAAAAAGCCACAGCTCATGCGCAAGCGGACTATCAGACCCAAAACAGCACCACTCCTGAACGTCGCGGCTACCTGACTGACTGTCAAGGAGTGGATTTTCAATGTCTTGTTAAATATTTTTTGTTTCACGAAGAATCACACAATGCATTGCGAATTCCTTTTTTGTATTCATGGTTCGTACGAAAGCAAGGTCTCACCAATCCCTTATTGTATACCTCCTCCTATTTGTAAAATGCTCTGCACGTCAAAGCTCCACTATTTTCTTGTGTGGGTTTGTGGCAGTGACTGCCGTATTTGAATTGCAGTTAGTATTAATGAGATGTTTCCTAAGTGAATGTGCTTGAGGATTTGGAACGTTTGGAAGAAATTAGCGTACTTTTAATTAAACCTCCGATATTGTCTTTTCCTACCACGAAGGTACCAACTGGCCCGCATTATTTAACCAAGGACTCTTAACGTCTCCTCAAAAAATGGCCAAAAAGGTGGTTGCTAAGTAGTGCATGAAAACTTTTCACAGAACGAAGAAGAAGAAGAAGAAGTACAGGAGAACTGAAGAATACTGGAGTGGCTATTAACACAGCACACATACAAACCTGACATTTTTTACTTCACTGGGTGCTACTTCTTCATAATTTCATCAAATTACTAAACAATATTGCCCAACTATCCATTCTATGCCCTAGCAGCCCACCTTTTGTCGATGTTAAAATACACTTCGCCTCACTGGTGTAGAGTTGTTGACGATGCAAACATGCCCTTTAGGTAGCTGTCCGATCACATTCAGTTATGGCAACAATTTACTCAACCCTTCATTTTTTTTAATGATTCATCTTTGAGATGCTGCATAAATTAATATGGCTTGAGTGTTTTACGGATAGGTGCTCGTGTTACACGGTCTCATAATTGACATTCTGATTGCTTAACTATTAACATGACATACAATTTAACTCACGTGCCAGCGTTATTTATTGGAGGCGTGGGTTTTAACAAAGTTCCACTGTTGTCGTTTGGGTGCACATGGCACTACAGAGGTACATAGGCACGCAACACTGGCAACCTGTGGGACTCTATTCTTTGGGATGCCTTTCTGTGCAACAAAACCTCCGACACTTCAAGTCGACTGGTGCTCAGCACCAGCAAAATTACTTCAAAATCTAGTAAATTTTCATGGTAAGTATGTATTTGTCGTTTGAAGGTCAGTGATGGGTATGTGTAGCTTAATTGAATAGTCCATTTTAATTAATTTACTTTATACTTCTTGAGCACCTAGCAAACGCGAATTATGCTATTATCGAGTTAATTACGATGTTAAGGCAGTTATCACTTAGTGAGTGCAGCCGTAGCCGCACTAAAAAGGCGATTCTGGTTGCATAGCGAAACAAATTTCCACGAAGTACTCAGGCCCAGCTCCAACTGCGAGGTGACCTTACACACCACGGTCACCCTATGAAATGACAATTTCAAGGTCACGGTTTCGCCACAATCAGATAATTTTCCATTCACTGGAGGCAATTTTTCATGCACCAACTCTCTAAGCGAACCACTTCCATTTTGTGAACTCGGCAATAAGGAGAATTATCCACACTTCCAAGCCATAACTAGGCAAGCCCTTCAGGGTGTGGAGTTGTTTTATATTTCTGCTTAAAAGAACATCACTTATAAAGTGGCTACATTTTCTTCTCTTATGCCTTTGTATTGTTATTTTGGTTGCTCGAGGAATGGAAGTTTGACGATTTCGCAATTTTTAATGAGATGTGAGCAACAGCACAGTTCCGACTCCCGTTCCCAGGGGAGGGGAGGCGGGGGAGGGGGAGGAGAGTGGAGGGTGGAGGGGGTTGTGGGCAGTACAAAAGCGGCGTTTCGGGATTTATGAATGCCATTACTTTTCGTACCGAATTCCATAAACTAATTACGAACTAACTATTATTAAATTCCGCCTCCAAATTTCGCATTTGGAATCGCGGAAAGGAAAAAATGGTTAAAAATATGTAGACAATAATCACTTTACATTTACGGTTCCATTTTATATTTATGACTCTCAATTTAAGCTTGCACTTGGTGTCAAGAAAAGAAGGTCTTCTTCTTTTTATTAATGCCTTGCACACTTTTCTGCATTTAACAAATGCAGCACAGAAAAGGCAGCATTTTTACGATGATTCAAAGCATAGACAAACTTTGGATCACCTGATCGAAGCAAGTAGCGCAAATCGCTTGTGATTTCCCGCGATTCTACCTGGTTTCCTAATCTGACAAATAAGGATCCGTGCCTTTCAGCCACTTGCAGCTACATGGCACATCAAATCAGTCTCACCACTGAGGCTTGTAAATGGTCTATTTCAACGGGCATGCAACCACCGGACATAGGGTGCGTAGGCACTCCGACATCATTATGCTCTTTTGTCTGGCTAGCCATTGTTATCAACCAGGTCGGGTCTAAAACCATTAGCTTTTAACCGGCGGCAATTAAGGGAAAGGTCTTAGATCGCATGGCCATTCAGGACACTGCGATCTTCAACTGATTTGTGCATGTAGCCAAGTAGGTTTCGGTGTAAATGCCCCATAAATGCTAAAATAACATTAAAGCTTATGAAACAAGGCAAAGGTAATGCCATCAAACAATTCTAATTAGTGCTCATTGAGTACCTTTCTTTGGACATGAATCAAATTTGACATTGGATTTTCTCCCTTAGTTTGGAAGAATTTTCATAAAATTGTGATTAATTAGTCTTTTTAACTTTTGTTTCAAAATGATCCTATGTTTTGTGTTTAGGGGAGCCCAATTAATATGGAGGGAATTCGCATTTATTCTGGCGGTATTAGCAATTTGAAACCAAGGCAAGTAAAATAATTTTGCTATTAACTTTTAGAATTGCCTCTCCTGCCTTGCATTTGCGCACACCGGTGGACTTCTAGACTGAGCACTCCCAACCGACCCATACGCAGGCAGATTGACGGAGTGCCAAGACAGTTGGCCTTAGCAGGTCTCTTCCCTAGCTTTACAGATCAGACGATTTGGATAGACGCTACTCATTTCAGCCCTCGTGATAGTGTCATTTATGAACCCTTTTTGAGAAAGTGGTTCCAGTTGACCTCACAGTTAGGCCTTATTATTTTTGTGTTGAAGGATAAAAACTATGCTGGTGAGTGATTTGGAGGGGAAAGTAGCCCGCAAAGTAGCCTCATCTGCTTGAAGGAAAGTAGGAATTTGGACGTTAAGCTCGTCTCCACGCCAAAACGAAAGTCTTCCACACTGCAGAGCATCCCCAATAGGAGGGATAAAATGAATATTTTTACATTTACATAGCAAATTGTGCATTAAAACAAGGGGGCAGGGACAGTAAAGTACCTCCACTTCAAATTAATGCTACCCATAATTAAAAACAAAGCGACAACTTGATTAAATGAACAATTTATTTATTACGTGATTGCATTAATTACATTACACCAAAGCTATAACTTCTCATTAGGTTAGGCAAAACTCCGAACTAATGTCTGAGGGGAGCAAATTTTCCAAACTTTAATGACACTGGTGCTTTCTAGTCGCAGAGCATAACTACAAGACCGCACGCTCAGAAGCCGTTTCAGTCATGAGGGCCTTTATCTAAACTCTTTTTTAACATCTACCGTGATTTCAAAAGAAAACATCGGTAAGGCTAATCACAAAATCCATCCTTCAAGAAAAAGACAATTTTTGGAAAGTACAATTTGTATTGCTTATAAACAGGATTGTGATAAGGATAGGAGTGATGTCTTTCGACGGGGATATTGAGCCACTCAGGAGTGTTCCATTATTGTCTTATTTACGGAAAGATTTAATGCATTCGTTGATGCTACATTTTGTGCTCGCGGTTTTCGTTTCTCCTTCATGCGACGGTTTTGAAACCATGTTCTAATCTAAAATGTGTGAAAAAAAGAGGAGTTGATATTGTACTCAATGACTGGGTTTAATTTAGCCTTATTAATTAAGCGAGCAGAGGAGATTTATCGTAAAGGGGTCAAGAACCCACCCTATCCTCTGATAGGCCCAGTCTCTGCGAGAGCAGCTCTCTGTCATGCGTTGAAAGGTAGGTTTGGTGCTTGTAAAAGCTCTCCAACGCGTACAGGTGATGCGGCTGAAAGTAGGCACGTGCTTTTCTATAGCGTTTAGCGCGACTATTGCGTTCTTTTCTATGTTCCGTGGAATCAGGATCGCCTCTAGATGTCTCAGTTGAAGATTTTGGTGTTGTACACGCACCTGTTGATGCTGCCGCAGATGATGGCGGAGATGACGAGAGTGTAGGAGAATCGGGAGGGGAGTAAGACAATTCCTTGGCGGCATTTTCTTCTAATTCTGTGAGGTTTTTAGCTGTCACTGTTTCGGGGTTGGATGATGTGAGGTAGGAGGGAGTATCATCAAGTACGTGAACCTCTCGTTTTGTTGCAAATATCCGCCAGGAGCTGACTAAACCCTCAAGGAGTTTGACATATTCTGAAGTAAATAAGCGTGAACTATTAACGCATCATACATTTATTATTGCAGAAGAGCAACTATACTCACCTCTGGGCCGACTGAGTCCCCAGTTGGGAGAGAGAAGTTCCTTGGGTGATGGAACAGTGGGAACCACACAGGGTGCATATTTGTCTGGTAGAAGTAGAGAAAGGGGTTTAACTGCACAACTCAAGGCGTTGCGGTGATTGCCTAAGAGGATGGAGAGCGAGCAAATAGCGTCTCTGTCTGCGCTACCCAACATTGTTGTCTCTTATGTCGCACGCCTCGACTGGTGTGCTTTAATAGGACGCAGTGAATTCTCCTGCAGTCTCATTGGCTCATCGCTCACAAATTGGTGAGTGAATTGTTGTGAATCAAAAAAATGGAAAGAGATAATTGGAAAACACAGTTCTGGGTGCAACTGCACCTACGGTAATGCGTGCGTGTGTGCGTACTTTTGCTTAAATTATGAAAGAGATAAAGATGGGCTTTTAACATTGACGCCATGCTTGCCTACGCTCTCTCTCTCTCACACACACACATACACACACACCATCGATTCAATGCCAAGCTTACAATGTAAATGTAGGCGTTGTGGCAGAATTTATCACTTAAAACAATACCCAAGTACATTTGTCCTCGTTAGCGGTAGAAGGCATTCTTTTAAACAGCATCGGCATTAAAACGCTTAAGACGTCAGATAAAAAAGAAGCGATAGCTTTCCGTAAAACTGAACTACAAAAGCAATTGTATGCGTAGCATAAGGATTATTAATGAAACTTAAAACGCGACAAAAAAGAAACAGAAAAGTCGGCCTACCAGATGCAGAGAGAATGGACATCGCTGCATGACTGTCAAGATGACGGCTAACTGTTGGCACGCCTTATTCATGCATAGGGGACGGGAGTATTGCAAGCAATTTTAGCGACACCCTCAAAAAAACTTGACAAAAGTGGTCACGTTCAGCAAACGATTCTCGATGGGGGCCACACTGATGGTGGTGGTTGTGTGTGTGTGTATGTGTGTATGTACGTGAGCCCCTCTGTACTTTAATGATTGGGCCGTAGAAAAGAGGTGGTACCAATCTAACCAAATGCGAACAAAATCCTTGCAATTCATTAACTGATTCAATTACCCGCACCACAGCACTGCCACTTGGCTACTACCATTACATCACCTTTTTTCTTCGAATGAAACAGCGTGTGAAACAAAATTGGGTGCACGTCTCCTCATCGCATGCGCGTTAGGTAAATTCGCATTGGCAGACGCTGTTGATCATTTGATACGATAATTGAATGCGTGATATTCTTGAAGAGAGTAAGTGTCTCCAAGGCCGTTTGTTTGGCAGGAATGTGGAAGTGCTCGCTTCACATTCTATTAAGAAGAGGAACTAACTAATCGAAAACGCTCCAGTAATGCATAGCCTAGCCTACTTTAATTTTACCTTGTTGATGCCGATAAATTTAAATTAGTGTCACAAAAATTGTTGTGTTAATATTGGAAATGATGAATAGAAGTCAGAGTTGGAAAAATATACTTTGAGGATCCTCCGATTGATTTCCTTCCACGCGCTAATACGTGACCCAGATAGGTCAAGTTGGCACGACCGGGTTGACCAAATATCTGATCCACTGTATTGGGGAGTCTAAGGGCTTAAAAACGATTGTGCAATCTGCGTTCTTTGACCTCGAGAATGGCGCTAGTGACTGCCTTTATGCTTTAACGGTCGGTTATATGAGCTCATGTCACATTAACATTGAAATAGAGCATAGTAATCTCATCACTTTTGTAAATACTAATAATACCATGGAAACTCATTAAAAATATTACGACATTAAAACGTGGTTCCACTTCCATTAACGTGGCACTCATAAAACATAGACACAAGGGTATAAATGTAAGGAGGAGATAGGCATATGTCAGCCAGATTGGGATACATGAAATAACTATATGTAAAACAGAGTGCTGTGTGATTTCTCAGCCAGCGTAACGTGGGCTCCAAAAGCATTCGAATGATATTTAACTAAATTTTACCATCAGGCATGATGAGATGGAGTGTTCTCTGTCTCCGATTGTACTTTATTTATTTAATCTTGCATAAAGACCTTATAAATCAAATAAAATTATTAAATAAGTGTTTAATTCAGATTTAGAGAGGTGATCCAGTCAGATGACGTCTGGATGCGGAAACATCCAACATCCTTCATCCTAGTCGTTGCTTACCATCAAGGATTACAGTTCCGTGTCTTCTCGTTGTGCATTAGTTTTCTCAACAAAGGGGTTTTAAGGATGCGAAACTACTATCCGTCTAAGAGATACAAAGTGGTTTTAACCATTATTGTATAGTTTCGCATTAAATAGGGTGGCGTCCTGAGGCTTCCTTGAAGCCGGAGGAAGGCATACTACTGTCGACCTACAAAAAGGCTTTGGAAACACTGGCACAGCTAAGGAGTTAGGTATCCTCACAGATGCACAGTACTGGAGCCTTAATTGCTCCATTAACAAAGCCGTGTTAAAAAAATAGCTTAAGCACTCCGCTCTATTTCCTTCCATAAAATAGGTTTTTGCCGGGCTTTCGAATGTGCCGAACTCCAGACACACATTAATTTATGGCTAGCAACTTTTCTCAAACCGTATAACATTGTTCACGTCTAAGAAAATTATATTTTTGAATTAAGCTTCATTTCACCCTGTATCCCAAGCCCCTATATTCACAAAATTCGCTAAAACCCATAATTGAATGGGACTACTGTCGCCCCAATTAGCGTAGATAGAAGACTCGCATACGGTTATGGTGATTAAACCCGAAACCGTCTATTAAAAGCTTAACTGACCCGTTGGTGAACGGGATTAGTTGAAGGGTGGCGTGGCTAAAACCATCCCTCTGATTTCACTAGCCTTCGTCACTGTCATTACTCTCAGGCCCACGGACACTGACTCTTGCGGACTGATTGAATGGGGCCTGGGAGGCTGGATAACACGAATATCGACGCAATTGATAAAGTAACTCATTAACAAATTAGAAGGATTCTTTAAGAGGTTAAAGGTGGATTTGGTAACTCGACTTTCTTAAAGTGACAGTTTAAGTTGCATGTGTTTCTGGAATGCCTTTAAGGAATGCATTTAATAAAAATTGCAAATAATTCCATGGGTACTTCAGTGATGTGTAAGGTGTGTAAAAAATGGGTTGGTAATTTGCTGCAAGTTCATGCTGCCTAAGACAAGCATTTTGAACCAGAGAGTCGCCCTCATTCCCCCTAATTGTGGCAAAAGCTAGTTTGATGGGTTCCATTTCTTATGAATCGCGTTATGCTTCCAACTTGTTCCAAATGCGCTTCGGCCTTGACGAGTTCACGTAGAGCCTATGGCTTGACATGGAGAGAGGTCCAATGAGTAAAAACAATCCATTGACTCTTGGCTTGCTGACAATATTGAAAGCATAGCATAAGATTCCTCTCAATTAATTTCATGGGTAAGATTAATTAAATGCCTTTTAACTGCCATGCTTCTCATCTAGCTTTTCCTCGGAAGGAGAATGTATTACGTATGGATGAAACCGTTGAGTAAACATGAAGTGGATCAGCCCCCAAATTGTCCAGATGATGTGTCAACTGATTCTCAATTAGTTTATTGCCTTCAATCTGGACAACTTAAACTGGTTGTCATTATTGCTACTTAAACCTCGTACCCATGGCACATCTTCCCTGAATGACAGCTATCAATGCTCTCTGCCTCATATCCCCTAAAGAGCGAATTCGAACCCCCAACAACCCCAGCGTGCTCGGTCATTTTCATGCTAAAATAAACACATAAATGAAAAAAAAATGTCAGTGATTGTAAACACATTATGTATATATGTACATCAATAACTCCTACTTCCCTCCTTTTGATCAATCTCGGTTGCGATGATTTTCTGCCTGGATAATTTGTTTAACGCGGATGTTCATTAGGATGCACCCACGTTGAGTTCTTCTTCTAGTTTTAGTTCAGGCATTGCGTACCTTCAAATACCAATGAATGAGTAAACAGACTGTATAACTTAAAATTAAACCTTCACCGATATTCATACCTTATGGGGCATTTTAAAATTCATGAAAATTGAGCAGTCGTTAATGAATAGAGATTGCGTTCGTTTGTTAAGGTGTCATAAAAATGGCAATTAAAGCTATGTTCCCAAGTTTAGAAGAATGGCAAAACTGTGTTTTGCACAACAAACTTATGAGAAAATACCTAGAACCTAATCGAGACAAATAGCATTGTTCTGACAAACCCCCACCCTTTAGAGTACGCCTTATTCCCGTCTTCTGCCCATTTTGCGTCACTGACTACTTTTAATGCAGTACTATTCCAATTATATTATTTTAACTAATGCGGTTTGTTAAGACTTAACTGTGGTTTACCTCCCCTTAGTTCAAATCAGGCGGGTAAATATGACCCTGTAGGGTAGGAAACTTAAAGAAACCAAACTCTAGAACTGATTCCGTCATTAAAGTCACCGCTGCGTCAAATTTCATTGAAGAATATTAAGAATGCAACGACTTTTGCGCTGAATTCCATTAACATAAAATCCAAATGTGCTATTTTCTACCATTTTTTAACTTCATTTTCATTTAATTAATTTTAAAATCCATTACTAATATGCAGTGCGTACTGCTGTTAATGAGCCATCTGATTGACAGTATTTGCTTTGCGCGGAAGAACTTCGCAATTTCTAAGCTTACATGATCACAGGAAACCGTCCAGCTGCAACTGGCTTTTTTCTCAGTTTGCTAAGTGTTACATTGCACATATGCTTAGTCAATTTAAAGTAATATTGTAAATATTGTGCTTTTAATGTGCAAGTAGTTGATATGCCTAAGTATAAAACATGTAAAGCTCTTTTCATCTTTCCTTTGCAGGTGGCATTTTATCACCATCTCAGCACATGCGTTGTGAACTTTAAAATCGGATGGACCTTAATGCCGAAGGTGCAGCATCGTAAACACGTTGCAGCACTCAGGTATGCCTTAAACTTCTCCATATTAATTGAATTAGACAGGCCTTTGACCTGTGCGTCTGCATTGAATAGCGCCTTAGCAACGGGTTCTTTAGCCCACAGTGGATTTTATAGACGCAACTGGTGACGTTACCAATTATTTATACTTTCCCAGCCTTTTCTGCTTTTAGCTCATTAAAATTTAAGCAGGTCGAAGATGCAATCAAGTCAAAAACATTACATCTGAAGTCAGTATCCAGATTTCACTGGGGCAAGGGATGCGATTAATGGTAACTAACAATTAAAAATCCGATTTTGTGCAATTCTGTTTTTTTTATTTTTAAAGTCTGACCTGTTTGTCCACCTGTCGGCTTTGGTAACGAGCTAATTAGAGGCCCAGCTGGTATGATCCATGTGATCCGTGCTATTAGCCCCGATCCCTTCTTTCATCCTTGTGGAACCTTAAAGCGCTGCACAATGAGTTACTTGATTAACCAAAATCCACACATCAGAATTGTTACAAAACAAACTTTTAAATTCGCAATTCTGTGGTTAAATCATTTTGGGTTTCGCCTAGATGCCTACCGGTTTTCTATTTGAAGAATACCATACCGTGAAAAGTAAAGGATTTGTAAATACCTAAACTCAAAATACAGAAAGGATGGCAACAACTACTGCCAACTTATTAAAGAGCAATAAAGGCCTCCAAAGCCTTGCGAGCTTTTGAATCAAAAATGTGGGAAAATTGATAGAAGATGGTCTTCGTCGTGTAGAAATTACTTTAATGCGCATTATAATCAGTTAATAACATTTATCCTCAACATGCAGTGTGGGAAAATGCGACGTTTACAGAGGTCCTAATAGATCCTATGGAAAATCTACCCTGCATTATTCAAGCATCACCGATAAATTAAAGAGGTGGAAAGGTAATGTTATGTTATTGCGTTATTCAATTATGCTACCTGCGGAATTTTAGCACCGACAATTTTCTTAGGCGCATAAGCAATCAAAGAGAATTTGCCTAATCGCATGGCATCATTCATTCATTTGTTTTTTGCTTTGTACTTTCTTTGTGCAGTGGAAGGGCTCATGTCTTCCTTATCAACTTTACCTAAGTTATAAATGGAGTTTGAGGCAATCGTTTTTGATGAGACGGTAACTTTACCCAACACCATAGAAACGCATGGCTTTGTCTCTGAGGAGCGAGTCCAAGTGGCGACAAAATCATCGATGCAGTGCGTGCTCCTGAAGTGCTTCGGTAGTTATCAAAAAGCTGCCGCCATTGGCATGAAACCGTACCCATCGGGTAATTGATACGGTTGAGAGTCAAGTGCCCATGTCACTTTACTAAAGGCCTTAAAAATGCATCTGTCAATCTGGTTGTTGTGCTTAAATCAAAATTACTGTTAGAAAATTGGGATCTATGCTACTAGCGTATTGTAAGGGTCCGGTGCAAAACTAAGGAATGCACTTTTAAAATAACAAAATAAACCCAGAAAATTTTAGAAGAACTTGCTTGAAAAAAGGAGGCGTTAAAGGATGCCTTAAGAGGCTTTACAGCCTCGTGTCTAATCACTGGACCTTTCTGCCCAACAAGAGGGCGGATTTAAGTAGTATTTACGAATGATTTTTATTTTGGAATAAAAAGACTTCAAGTTCAAATATTGTTGATACTTCGAAAAAATTCCACTCTCAATCAACTAGTTGCTGTTCTTCTTTCTTTTCCTTGTAATTCACAACTTGCGACCGTTTATGAACATCACTCCAAGTTTTTTAATAGTTGAACGACGTGTACGTGCGGCTTCACCACTCTAGCAACTATCGTTTTCACTTCAGAATCCCAGAACCGCATTCATTAATGTGCTTAAGGTGCTCATCAAACTTTGGACTCAAATCCACCTCACAATTGCTTTGTCCGAAACTGTCAGTTAGGATGTGGACACGTCGGTTTCACGTGACTCAGTCGTCTAGCAGTAATTGTGATGGTCTGTCGAGGGATGCAGCTGACACACCTTCCCGAAGCTTCATAAAGCTCACTTGAATATACAAGGCTCTATAGCAAATCCTGCCATAGGGGTTCCCTAAAGGTGAAAAAAGGCTACCAACGGATGTCAAGCCGCTGGGTGGAGGTACAAGCCGTAACGTGTTCTAGTAACCAAAACAAGAGGTTAAATGAACAGTGAAAGTGTAGAAGAAAGGCTGTGAAGCATGAACTATAGGAGTGAGCGAGGGAGAGACCCTTAAATGTATGTCTGAAAGAAAATCACTTTAAAGGAGACTTCACGGAGGCAAATGAACCCATGTGACGGAGAACTAAGGCCTTATTCACCGACCCACCGGGGACCACTACAAAAAACGAGTGTATTAAAAGCAAATCTCTTTAAAATAATTATCTCTGTTTGTCGATGTGGTGATTTCTTTGATCTCCTAAACTCTTCCATTTGATCTGCTGTTCAATATATGCTAAATAACGTGATTGGAAGACACTAAAGTGTCGTCCAACCTGGAAGGTAATGCATTGTATCGAGTCACTTTCGGGATACTCGGAGGAGAGCTGCTACTGTCACCCGCTTTTTTAAGAAGCTCATCATGGATGCATCAAGATGTGCCTCGAGGAGGCGTTACCGGTGTGGAACACTACCTGGCTGCCTAAATCAGACTTCTAATTTCCAGAAAGAATTATCAAAATACGTTCTGAAGGACGCTACACATAAGTTATAAAGCTACGCCTAAATATTTAGTGTAACTTGCTTTATTGCCGTTTTTAGTGCATTTCCATATTTGTGGTTAGGCACCTTAACCAGAGGAATAGTTGCAATAAAATTTGGGAATAAGTTTATTTTGGCCAATTAGCGTCCCATTATTCAATGTCCAGGTAAATTTAAACTAGCGAAAATGGTCGCACCTCTGTGAGGACTGTCTCAATGCAGGTGGAAAAGGTGCGACGATCACCTGCAAGCTTTACAAGAGCCTGCCAATCCATTTATTGTCACCCGTGAAATGAGTAAGGGTCAAGCACATTCTCAATCAAGAATTGCCAAACAGACCTGCAAGACAGACGTTGATAGCAGACTTCTCACAAAACTATCACATCGACCTTACGGTATACAACCGCATAATTTCGATCGTAACTCCTTAAAAAGCGAATTCATTCTCCTTTTTGAGCCTTTTGCCAATATCATTAGTACGTGTCGCTGCGGTTGAAAAGAGGCTAATTACTACCACGCACATCAACGGCTTCGAGCTTCACATTGCAACAACTCATTCGTTAAGTGTGAAGAACTAATTCCCCATATCCCCTAATCTTACTTATCACACATTTTAAACCTTTTCTCTCGACAATGTGCATGTAAGGCATCAACTGCACTGAACCACCTAGAATGCTCACTATTGTGCCTCCGCCAGACGGTTCGGTCTCTGAACCACGCCAGCATCCCTGAACACCCCAATGTTCCCCTCAAGCATTACATCGACCGTTTTCAGAGAAATCTAAGGGTGCCACACTGCGCATGTTGACTGGTCACAGCATGCTAATTTGACTAATGATAAATCTCCCATCTTGGCACTGCAGATTGTCCAAAAGCGGACTTGGTGACATGCTACTGCGGCGACCCAACTTCTTTTGAATGCAGAGTGACGAAGCATTAAACGACCGTCGTCGCTAGCCTTGCTGCCCCTAGTCGATTCAAATGAACAGTCTGACGCCAATCAAATGAGCGTTAGTGACCATTTGTAACCTCATTTGGTTAGCTACATCAATGTTAAATCCATTGTCGGTCTCCAGCACCAGCTAGGGTAAGGTCAAAATTCCTTCAGTTACAAGTTACTGAGCTTAAAGTAAACTGACAGTAAATTTGGTTCAAACGACCATGAGACCAAATTCATCATTCCTGTTTCATTAGCATGATGCCAGTCGCAGCTCACAACCATTGCCGCGCTTTTTATTAGCAAAGATACCGATTAATAGCTTGATTTTTGACAGAAAATTTATGATAGGAGGGATCAACTCCGTTTTCGGACTCCCAGTTACATCACTAAATTCACAGTCTCCTGCGAAACTCGACACTAGAAGCCAACTCCACAACTAATGCAGTGTCCATTTGAATTGTGACGTAAAGCAATAAAGCTGCTCATAATGCGACTTTATCAAACCAAGGACACCAGTGCTTAATCCCACCCATTTAAAACAAACTCTTCAGAAATAAGATTAGGACTCCGTAGAAATCGGACTATCTTTCGGAGTGTGGGAAATTCTTTAAAGCACCTCAGACATGCTGCACGATCTGGTCGAGATCAGAGCCTGAAACTGCTGAAACTTGGAAAAGATCCAGCTTTAGTTAAAAATGACTCACCAATCCCAAGAACTCCAAACAATTCCGATGCTTTTAAAGGAGAGACAAATGTGCAACTCCCCACCAGGATCGGTAAATCAGCGACTGGTTGGCCCAGAACAACTGTTTCGATAATCCGAGCACTAGTCTTATAGTGGAAGAGACGAACTCTACCGAAACAAAGTGAAGTTATTAGTGATTAAAACCAGTAGTGCAGAGCCATTCCTTCATCCCCACCACTTACACAAAGAACACTAACGTTAACGACCCCGTTAAAAGGTTAATACAACAACGGTGCCTCTGCTTCACGCCCGGATACGCTATATTCTACTAGTTTTCGCTAGTAGAAATGAAATAAGACCGGACGCACACACTACTGAATTCCTGAGGGAACGCAACGGTTTATGCTAGTCCGAGTTCTAAGGGAACAATTGAGAGAGATATAATCAGTAGCTGACTCAGAATCGGTCATGCACAAACTCCGCCTCTCATAGATAGCTTTTTAAGAAATGCAAGCATGCATACTTTACCAGATCACCCATCCAATACACCAAGATACGGGTTGTCATGAATTCACACCAACATATAATCGACACGAACCAAGCCATGGAAGGAAATGTCAAAAGCGTTTACACAAAATTCGGGATTGGAGATAAAGGTATCGATTAAAATACCTCTGTTGGGGATAGCTTTTTGGTCGTGGCGAAGTTAGGTCGGCAAGGTGACAGAGCAGTCCAAGCTTAAGAGGAGTCACACCCAAGACTGCTGAATCAGCCGAATGATTCACTGTCAGCTTTCAAGTTATCCAATAATAAGGCGTACACTCGAAAGTGCGCGAAAGAACTTGCAAGAAGAGGGTGACATCGCCCACTCATTCAGATATTAATAGTTTAGGTTGAGCTGTAGGCAATTGATTGTGCAAGTAAGCCTGCCGTTACTGGAAACCGCATTATTCAAAAGCACGACAGGAGTCCATACCGTATCTATCAACAACAATGGTTAAGGAATGTGCAAGAAAGCTTAATTCAGCCCAAAGACGAGTGAAACATTCGCACGAGGTATTCACTTTTTGAGAATGATGACTACCCTAAAGCAGATGATAGGGAGCATGCTGAGAGACAACAGTGCATGACAAATCCTAGCGCATATCCTTGAAGTGAGTCCAGAGAACTGTAAAAAAGGCCACAGTAAACATCTACTTAAAATGCACCTAAGCAATCCTCTTATGTAAGCACCGTGAAGGTACGCTTTGTTGGATACAATTGTCAAAACATTTGTTAGCAAAAAACATCTACACCACACGCAAGCCAAGTTCAGTTATAAAGGCAAGACTGAGTGACAGTAGAGCACTTCACTATTTCCAAATCTCAGCAACTGCATTTGTCCTTCAATACTTATCGCATATTCTAAGCCACAGTCGGCAGTCGACTAAGAAATCAAGAAAATCGCAAAAAGACGAAATAACTTCAATGCTTTTAAAGTACAACTCCTGACAAGAAACACGAAAACACCAAAACAGGGCTAACCAGAACCAGCAACATCATCAGCAATATTATCAGCAGTTCTAGAGCAGCAGCAACGGTTTGAGATCGCATAATTACTAACTTAATAATATATGCAATTAATCACATTTTAAAACTCGGTTTCCAAAACGGCTGAACACATCAAATAAATCGTAAAGGATATTCAAGTGGTCTGCAATGGTAAAAAATACACAGACTCGAAAGAATAGGCAAATTTTTATGATAGTTTTGTTAAGTGTTTGACTATTTTGGGTCGCTCTGATTCTTTGCATTTAATAGTTGGACCAAAGTGTTAATTCAAAAGCGAACAGATGTGGCCTTATAAATGTAGATTGGCTTACAATGGGTAGCGTGCAGTAAGTTGCAATCGTAAATAGGAGTTAAAGATAGCCGCCAAAAACTTTCTGTTCCAGAAGTATTTAAAACACTAAATGGTGTGTTTTTCTTGCGCGGGTTCCTGCCCTAGCGGTGAAAATTCGCGTAATACCATATGAAATATCAACAAATATGCTATGCCTTCCTTGTTTTCTCTCCCGCATACGACTTCAGATTCCTAGGTGTAAAAGACTGATTCGAGAAAGACACCAGGAGCTGCAGAAACGTGAAATATATCATAAATTTAAGTTTTACGCAAAATTCGGATTTTCTCCCTCTACGCATCCCGACGGGGCCTCTCATTTATGAAATTGATCCAATCTGCTCAGATGCTGCCAGAAAGATGCATTGAAATACGCGCACATTATGCGACTTTATTGTTGTCTTGAGCTCCATCAAATTCATTTTGAAGGGTTTGTTTCTTTGCACTTCCTTTAAGTGTGCTTCCGCATTTAGATAGCACTTAGACTCAATTCCTGTATGGAACCGTCGGTGTACCTCTGCAATGATCCATCTTATTGCAACAAACAGTGATTTGTTGTGCACAAATCCGTGTATTGTTGAAAAAGAAATCTGTTGGCTTAATAATTATTTTTAGCACTTTAAATGAATCTTTGCTGCTTAGATTGTGGATGCTACGACATAATTAGGGGATGGAAAGACTCTGGACAACTGCACTAAAGTTTCTTTCTTATTGGTGTCGAACTGGTTGCCCTCATCATAGCTAGATCGTTTGCCATACATTCAATAAGTATGGGTGGTCGTACTCGAATTCAAATATTTTGCCAATCTCCTGATTTGGTAGCATTACGTTCTCTGGAGTGGTGGAATTAAATACCTCAAATTTTGGCAAATAAGTCGTTGGTTGGTGCTGTCATTGTGCGGTAGGTAAGTCGACAAGACGGTGATATACTGGCGAATGCGTAGGCTGCAGCTCTACACTTAGGGTCACGCCCGAGGTGGATTCTTAGAAGAGACCTTGAAAAGTGTAATTAAAATGTATGTGTGGGTAACTTGGTGGGTTGCATGCCTTTGAGGTACCGAAAGTAGTGTGTAGTGTCATAGAAAACAAATTAAAAAGGCTGGCTTAATGACCGTCAATGACATTTGTGGCAACCTTGCACCGACAAATTCACTGCTTTTGGGGAGCATGAGTAACCTTTTCAACGGCTTAAATATTTGGAGTTTATCACTTAGAAGCTTTCGTGGTTTTCTTGCTCAAAAACTAGTAATGATCGACACTGTCAATGCCCTCCCCCTTCATGATGCAACATCTCTTGTTAACCTTGAGGAAAAATTTATATCAATGACCTTGAAACTTCTAAGCGTTTAGCTGTCCCAATCCCATTGCGGTAGCATCAAGACCTGACCCTGCGGAGGCTCCAAATATCCTGTCACATGCACCTAGCCGTTTCGCCTTTGTAATGCATTGCTTCTACTCTTTTCTTTTCCGTAAGAAGGTGCGGAGAACCCCACGTACATCGGAGTCCTACTAGGACCTGTTATTAGCTTATGTTTAGCTATTTTTTTAAAAGGATGGAATTTGCTTAAGTGTTACTAATGTCTTTAATGCGCGATCTGCTAGAAAAGGCGTTGGCGTTCCCTTTTTCATGCTGCTGTGATTCCTCACATGAGTGCACCATCTATTCCATTGCTTCCAACTAGGTCAACGCTCAATCCTCTGAACATTTTCACTATCCGATGAGATCCAAAGTGCTGCAGCATCGTGAATATGCAGCAGAGTTTGTCCTCATCTGTAATTTTTGATCCCCTCTGATCCAATTCTATAATTGCATGAGTAATGGTGTGTTCTCGACCTCGGTCATCCTCTTATTAAAGCACAATAACTGGTACCGAGCATAGCATCCTCTTGACTTGTTTTCTGTAGATTAATGCATAGAGCTGGTGTTGACTAGAACCTGATTCGCTTTTTGATCTTTTGTAGTTGCTATCAAATTTAATGAGACACTACTTCCTAAAAAAACAACAGCTTTTTGGGAGGTGATATGCTTCCCGTAGACATTCAAACATTGTACTTCTAAGTGCCCTCACCGAAAACAAGTGTTTCGTCAAGGTACATCATACGATGTGCTACAAATAGCCCAATCAACAAAACACTTCGTGTCGATTGTTAAAAAGCAGTTCTTAAATTGCAGGGCCCGACTGGAATTTCTGAAAGTCATTGTGCGGTGTGAGAGGCGCCTCTTTCTATCCAATATTTCCTCTACGACTTCCGTAGGCAGCCTGAGGAACCATTTACGAAGGATAAAAAGGGCATTCTACTTTATTACCAAATTGAGTTTTTTCACAATTAATGCATAGCCAAGGCCCATGTGGCCTTTGACGGCTTTATGACCTCGTCTATAAGCATTCCCTCGGCTAGACGATACACCCTTCCGGTGGAGAGGGTGGAATGTGATCGGATATTGGCCACACAGTTGTAGCCATGATGGTACAGATTTTTATGCTTTAACATGATTTTTCTTCCCCGTTTGAAAGCTTGTCACAGGACAATACTTCAGCACGTACCTAGCACCTCTCTACCCTCTTTTCCATCAATGTCAGTGTCTTAAGCTGTGAACGGGCATTGACAAGACTTTGAATGGCACATCACAATTATTCTTGCACCTGTTATCGGTAGCGAAAAATTATGACAATTTCTTTAACTCGTTGACATTTAATAAACAAAATGTTAAACTTCTTTAAAGTACGCACACTATGAACTAAATGATGCAACATTTATTTATCCACTGAAGGTAAGCGCGTAAGTGTTCATTCTTAAACAACGGATAACCAATAATAATAAAGCAAGGGTACCAAGAGGGCAATTTTCCCTGGTTATGAGTTTCGAACACGATTTATCTTTTAAAAAGCGAATCTGAGCGTTTCGTGTGAATGAACAGGCTTTTGTCTACATCGGACATTTCAAAAAGTTCGTTTTCGAGTGTTCGTCGACTTTTTGTTTAAAATTGTTTACTACCTTGTTTACAAAAAACGAGCTATGGAGACCGCATGAACGTACTTCTTGTAAAAATATTTTAATAAATATTCAGTTATAAACTTTGTGGAATCTTGACACCACCATAGAAGGCAGAAACGCTATAGCCTTTTTTGCTTATTTAGGTAGTTGTATGTTTGAAAAAGACGAATTCGATTGTGCCATGGGGACACAAGCTACTGCCGTAGTAGAAATGACGCACCCTATCGTAAAGATTTATTATTAACTTGTGGGACCACTAAGAGGCTGCGGGCATGGTTACGAAGCCTGGGAATTTAGGACAGTCATATAACTAAGTAACGCAAGTAGTAATACTCTGAAGCAAAACAAACAGGTGGCTAAATGCCGTAGTCAACACTCCAACGTGGTGCCAAACCTAGCTGCGGACGCCAAATTTTAGTCAGAATGCAGGTTTACTTTAATTAATATAAGTAGTACGCTACTCATACAAACGTGACGTTTAACGGTGAAGGTTTAATTATGAGAACAGCTGTAGTTTAACATGCATAGATCCATGTCCCAAACGCGTGAAAAATTGTAGATCTAGAAATAAATTAATATTCTCTTGATATTTCTCAATATGAATATGAAGAAAATGGCAAAACAGGTCCAGTGGTTTATTAAGCAAAGCAGGGCAATTAATGTAACAATTTTCACTTAGCATTGAACAGGTTTCTACACATCCCTCCTTCCCTCCGCAACAACCTCAAATACAATTATTTATAGAGTTGTAGTCGGTGCTGCTTAGATAAGCAGAAATGGATGTCTGCTTTTCCCACCAATTTTTCCTCGGAGGAAGAGGAGTCAAGGGCCCAATTGAGAGATGTTTAGCCACCGAGAATGTAAGCTAGGCACCACTTGGCTGTATTGGCCGCTAACTATCCTGTGCGTTTATGTTTAAGGTACGGAGAGGTGGCATTTGGGACGGCCAGTGCCTAGGTCCTGGCTTAGAGCGCCGAAACTAAAAATGTGTCTAACTCGAATGGATAGTCTTGCGGTATCAGTCTCTCGTGGCTGGTCCGTGTGCTTAATTGCAAGTGGTGGATGTAATGATTCAATCACCACACTGTCGATTTCAAACGTGAAACAAGCAGATACTGTTTTGGGTCAATTTGATGAGAAAGAATTGATAAAAGTTGTTAGCATGACCAAATTTCATTCCAACCACTGTAAAGCTTTGGCTTTACTCTGAGAGACGGATTTTCCTCAAAGCCCTGCAACAGGATCATTTTAGGTAAACTTGACATAACTGCTTTAAGAGAACGCTATAACGCACAAATTTACCATCACTAAATTTACCTTTCATCAACGACCCGTTGATAGACTTTTTATCTCCTTAGAATTTTCGCTATCGCGAGCAAAGGTGGTTTTTTTACTTACATTGCCTCCAAATTAATCCTTCCTTCTTATCTTACTGACTACTAAAATGAATACGGTCAAACGCATGAATAGCGACTGAACTATTTGAACTTTTGCCATAAATAAAGAACTTGACATTAAAGTTATTTGAAAGTAGGAATTTTTGTCCTCGCAACAATTAGATCTCTCTGCAAGCTGTATAAATACCCCTACCTGACTGTTTTTGACCCACACACATTCCATCAAAATTGCAAGGTTAACAACAATGTGTCCTGACTCCTATCAGTGCCTTCTGCGAGGCTACCCGTCGCTGTCGTTCTTTTTATCTCCTCACAATCCCAACAAACAGGGCGAGTAATAGTTCAACATCGGTTTTGTGGTTTTCATACTAAAAGGCATCGTGTGAACCTATGAGCGGGCCGTTTAGCCATCAGCCTAGACACAACCACTGTTTATTACGCCAAATTACATAGGTATCAGGGCTACCTTGATGGTCCGTGTACAACCACATAGGTAAAAAAAACCTGAATGGCGGTAGATTCTGGTCTACAGCCTTGCGTGCCGACTCAACTGCCGAATAGTCCGCCTAACTCAGTACTTCCGTTGATGCTTTTTGTAGTCACTTTTACTTAAAAAGTCTCGCGATATTATTCTCTTGTTGTGAATAAAGGGCACTGAATTTAGCATTTTCAGGCGGTATTCAGCAATTTCTGATAGGAGACAAAACATTTGTTTCCGGCATAAGCAAAGCCACATTTTTGGCTAGCAACTCCGCAAGTTAGTGGGTGGTGTGAAGTGAGAGTTGGCATGGATGCATTGCTTGCCTCAATCAGTGGAGGCTCGACGCATTCCTGTCGGATTACACTGCTGTATTGTTACTCTATACTTTATGGCAGAACAGCGAAATCTAATTTTTTTTGGGATCAGCGCTTTCATCTTCTCTGTACAAATTATACGCAAAATTATAAATTTATTCTTGCCCAAGTGCCATGCAAGAAAATGACTTAGTGGCAACTGATTGTTGGGAATTTGTGCAGCAGAACCGTTTAATTAAATAAAACCTCTTAATTGGTAAGTGTGAAATGTACCCTACGAAGCCAGTGAAATTAAAAGTTGAAATAGGCTTGACAGTTTTAATGTTCATGCTTCTGTTTCGGCCAAGTTGTCAAAAGGAGTGCGTTGGAATTTGGCCCCTTCATGCCTCCTGGTGGGCGTATGTGCAGTCCCGCAATAAGACTTCGTGGAACACTAGCCCCTAACTCCATTTACTTGTTTTATATCGACATTCACGACCAATTATTCTATGCTGTAACCTAGGAGATCACAGTATCTGTGACCTCTGGTCGGTGACTTGACATTTTGCCTTGATGGCATAACACTCACTGGAAAGTTCACCCGATGATTCCTCCAACCATCTCCGATCCCACATTTAAAGAGCAAAAAAGTACACCTCATTAATTTTAGTTCTAACTTTATTATCTGTGTGGTTCAGCACCTCCGCCTGGTGGACCTCAAAACAGTTGATTAAATTCCTTGCTTTGCATCCCATCCTGGTGGGCGGTTGTAAAGTGAAGGGGAGTTGTAAACTTTGTCCCGCACATCGCCTCCAAAAACGACGGAGAGTAGTTTATCAAGACATGGGAATGCAAAACTCTGGCATACCATGTTCAATGCCTTGCTTCAATTTGCATGGCGGTGAAGACATTCGATTTACTAACTCACGTGAATCTCCACTAAACACCAATTTTACATCAGGCATTAAGCATTTTGCGCTGCACACTTTAATCAGCCTATTCTGCGCCATTTAATATCAACTTTGCCTTTGATAACTTGTGTGAAAGGTAATGCGTGCATTCAGCACGTCCATACATAAATTGCCCGCAGCAAACCTTCAGAATTTCTGCTATGCAAATTGCCATTCCGCAAAGTCTCCACTTTTGTCACATAGCAGTAAATACATCAACAATTTAATGACTTTGTCTTGTGCTTTATAAATGCACCATAGCAAAGGAATACTGTGAAAATGAGTTTATGGAATTTGGAGTTGTTGTGTAAACAGTGGGGAAAAGCCAAAACATACCAAGCGATGTGTTAGTGAACCTCTTTTTGTAAAACTGGTCCCACAGGAACCTGGTTTTGGTATTAGCTGTCTTCCCAACATAGCAATAAGGGCACAGCGACTGTTTCGAAGACCGACTGCATATTTTTGTCTGTATGCAGTGGGTACGGCACCTCACTTTCTCTTTAATGGCAACACAAGTGATTCATTTTGGCAGCCTTATTGTTCAAATACTACCTTTTTACTTATTAATGAATCTCGTTGCAAACCGTATCATCTTCACCCTTGATTAAAAACCACGTAGCGTCTCTGGACTTCCCTGAAGACAAAAGAAGGCATTGCATTAGCGATGGCACGACAGCGAAGCAGCTGGGTGGCCTAATCACCGAAACTGATAGTTGAACAGGCGCTTGAGGCAGTACATGGCTCAAATTTTCTTTTAAGCATCGCTTCCAGCACTTCTCTCGTTTAACCAACACAACTCAATCTTTACTGGAAGGAGTCACTAACAATTTTTATTGTCAAAGTCATTACGTTTCCATGTAAATGATGATGTGCTTGACTGCAGTGCCACTAATCCCTCTTTGCATTCTACCAAACGTGGATTTTGCTCTGTGTGGGAGCTGAGATGGGACGAGGGAATGTTCGGCTGGTAGGGGAAACACCGATCTAAAAACAATCATATACTGGGGGTGGGGAATATGATCCTTTGGAAATGTGGTTTAGCTTTTCTTCCTCTTCACCAAGTTGTTCCGAATTCAGAGCCAGCGTGCCATTCCTAGCCAAGTTGAATCAAATTAGAGGAGAAGTGGATGAAGTGCCATACTTCCACACATCTAATATCTTCATACAGGTATGGTAAGCAGTTCTGTAAAAGAAAACTTTTCAAGGTTGTTCGTGGCTAGTGCCGCTTTATTAGTTAATAATTTTTATTGTGAACCATGGGACTAGGGAGGTTCTCAAAGATGGATATTTATTTTGCTAACTCTCTTAAGGATGGTCGATGATTCTCCCATCCCGCAGACGGTGGAATTCAGGTTTGATGTTTCCTAGGGTGGCACTTTGAGACTACCATAAAGACGGAGCAAGACAATATTCGGACAGAATATGTATTGTCGGCCTACAGCAGGGTCTGAGGCTACTGGCAGAGCCTCAGAGACCAGCCTAGCCGGGCAGAGGTACAATGACGGACAACTAATTTGACCTTTTAACAAAACAAAACTAACTCCGAGTTAAAATAAAGCATTCATTAAAATAAAAATATTTTAATCAAAATACCTTTTAACAGTCATAATACGTCAAGGCGGTGGGGAGGAACGTACCACCTTACACAGCGAAGTAGCTAAAAAGTCCGTGCCAAAGGAAAAAAAATACAGCCTAAAGGGACCGAGGAAATTTTTTTGCTTACATTGCTCTTTTTTACCATCAGAGCAGTGAAATTCAGTGGAATTGCTAGTCCAACCAGGCATGTGATATCAGGGCACTAGACACTGAAAGGCCGATCTGTCTAGTCGAATTTTTGCCGCATTCAAAAGTCCATTTGAGGCATAAACAATTGGATTAGGACTAAAAAGGGGCAGTAATTCATGGGACATAAAAATATATATGCATACATATGATTTTCCTATGTTTGTTGACCTTTTCGTGATCGTGTTCTGCCACACAATTGGAGGGGCCCACGCATTCTCTGATAACATCATTTAAGGTGGTGCAGAATACAGGGCAAAAGTCAAAATTACATTCTGCAAATTCATCTTTCATGCATGCTATTTATCAAATAAGCTTTTGCAATGTCATAGTAACGTTGGAACCCTCAAGTACTCCACTGGAGGCTAAAAGGTAACACGTTCATTTCTAAATATAGAAATTATTAATGATAATTTGTCAGCACAAAATTGGAAATATTGCTTTAGCTGTGACAACATAACTGTTCATTTGCCCAGTAGTTATTTACATGGAACCATTTTGCATTTATGAATAGATAACATAGGTCATCATTTGACTAGCTTATTACTAGCGCTCTGAGCCTTTCACGAGAACTATAAAAAGGCGTGATACGAGGAGAGAATGTGGATAATAAAGGTGCAGAAGTGTGACCTTTAGTGTCTCAAAATCCAAAAAGGATTAAACAAATTATCAATGTACTGCAAAGTGTCCCTCCCCCGTGAGCGTTGTCCGTGGCACCTCCTTTGATCAACTTTCCCTGCCAGTCACGAATCAATCGACCCTGTCATCGAATTCCTGTGATTCTGAGAAGATACGGGGCCGCGACATTAATAGTTCCTCTTAACAGTTTCACTAAATCTCAAGATGTGTTCTGTTTTGAAAATATTTCAAGGGAAGGGAAATGTGCCGGTCATCTCGCATGTTTGTTGCTGGTAGTTAGGATACTGACCTTACTGTAGTCATTTTGTAAAGGACGGGTATAGAGGTTTCGTGGAAACTGGTATTTGCGTCTAATTCTCTATATTACCTTGTTATTACTTCAGCGTCACAAAGCTCTACGTGGTTGGATTCTATCCTACTAGGAGGGAAGCGGAGGAGGTTGTTGAAAGCATCACTGCATAACACGGCCTGGAGTTATTGCCGATTGTAGAAGTGCTTCTTTCGCTCGTAGTAAATGTTCTTCTCCACCAATATTAAATGGAAACAATGCACCTATTCTTGAATACTGGGTCCATCTCTCTCTGCCACCAAAGCAACTCCCAAAGGACTCCCTAAAGATCTGGGAATCCTTAATATGCATTATCGTCAAATGTCCTTTAAAACGCAAAGAAGGTTTGGAGAAATAATTAAGGCATTGGCATACAATTTAAAAGTTGGGCTTATGATCGTTATGTCATATGCTGGTCAGTTAACTCCAGACTTTGGTAAGGAGCCGCTTTTGATCCCCGCCACTGTACCTCCACTGCTCGGTCTGGCCTTCTTTCATCTTCAGAGGAGCCTCGTGGCGCTTTAGAAAGTGCCTAAATCTTCAAAATATAAGCAATGAGTTACCATGCAACTTACAAAATTTAGCAAATGCATGAAGATTTCACTCTGTATGTCTAACTTTACATCGACTTCTAAGATTGCCAAATAATGGAGCCCTTAACTTCACTCTCGGCTGCTTTCGTCTTGACTTTCAGTTACTTGGTTCCCTTCAACTGTAATACCCCATATGGCATGATAAGTTGGGTTGTTTAACCAACAGAAGCTAAAAAGTATCAACCACAGTTTCAGAGGAAAATTGTTAGAAAATTTGTGAAGCACGGTAAGCAGCAGGCTGGATCAAAAACTGAAAATCTAAGAAAGTATGGGAAGTTTATAGATTTATCGTAGCCCAAAGTGGGAGGAAGCGCTTTCGTCCGTCTGGACTTCCACGGTCTGGAGATGTTTGAAAAAAGCGCTAGGGTAACTCTGGCGAAGAAGAATTTTCTGTGAAACAATTTTTAAGTTTCTAGAGTTAAGCATCAAATATCAAAACGGCTAAAAGCCTCGAAAACTTCCCAGTTGTCATCTTTCAATGGGTTTCGACATGAAAATGGGAGTATGAGCTTACTAACAGTCAAAGGTTTCATACGCTGAGAACTTTTAATTTTTACAACTTCCAGAAGCAGAATGAAATAGCAAATCCCTGAATTGCGAAGTGTAATGCAATTTTGCAGTCACTTTGCCGCCCCGCAACCCGATGTTCATAGGTTCCTTTCTCTACTTGAGGATCGGTTGCGCATAAAATCGGTCATTATTTCGAAAAGTCGAAAATTGCTCATACCAGTTTTTTAAGCAGATTGTGCAACCTTGAATGACAGTTCTGATTTGAAAAATTGACTTCACGTTACCTTTACATCATCGACACCTAAATAGGATCTTCCTAGAAGAAAGACCTAATGCTAGGATGGAATATGCAATGTCCACACTGGAGAGGGGCCGAGGGCAGTGCCTTGGGTGTTTCCCTTATTAGAACCGAGAATTCTCATGCCCTTCCAATTGCCCAACAATTTGCGAGTAGATAGACACCGTTTTGATGGATTGAATGTTGTTAGAATGCAACCATCTCTTTAAAAGGTTTCTAAATTATCAGGGCTTAATGGTGAAATTTTGTGGGCGTTTTACGGAGCTCCCTTAAGGCGCTTAAAAGTACAACAAGGTTGACAAATATCTGCATGGTTTTTAATCTGGACGACATCAAACCGTGGTTAAAGCACGTTTTCTCTGCGTGAAACCGATTGGCAGTTTATAGCCAATTTCCTCAAAAGTTATTTATTTAAACGGTTCCGACTTGCCACTACGCCAAATCATTATAACCTTCCGTAATCACTAATGAGGAGTAAAGTTTAATTTTATAAATCTATGCAAATAATCGCAAGTATCACCGTGTCGTAGCAACAGACTTCTAAAATGTTTCTTTTTTAAAAAAATTCTAAGGTTTATGTATGGTAGCAGTGGTGCAGTACTTCAATGGCATGCGAAATTGCAGCACAGATTGTCAAACGTATGTTTTGGCTTTGATGTAGACGGAGAATCCGCAATTAGGGCGTAAAATGCATGATCTTTCTGACACGACTATTACTATCATGCTCTTTATAGTAGCATGAAAAGTGTGAGTTACGGCGACCGGAAGTAGTTTTCGGCCCAGTATATCTGGTAGGCCACTTCAGTGCGAGTAGGTCGTTCCGCTGAATAAATAAAAACCCACATAACGCATGCAAGGAGGAGCAGAAATGGCAAGGAAATTAACTCAGCGGATCCACTTTAATAGTTGAAATTACCGACTCTATCTACTCCTACGCCTTGAAGAGTCACAGTTCTCTGCAAAATTGTGGTCGTGCCTTGGACACTCTGAGAGTCGGTACTTGAATAAATATAAGATGTGAAAATGATAAATGAAGAACCATAAGTCACAAGTAAATGAGTTTACAAGTCTATGCCGACATGGTTAGATTAATCTTTCGTGATGTTATGAACAGATTTGTTATTTATTCCTGCCTCATTCAGACATCCAAAATGAAAATTATTTAATGCAGTAAATAAGAAGTTCTTTTTTTGCTTAAACACTTATGGTTATGAGCCACTGCAGTGATTTTAAGGAATTCTTAGTCAGGAATGCAAACCAAGTCTAAATAACGAATAAATGTTTAATGTGGATAAAACAATTGCTCAAGAAGGCGCTTGTATGACCAAATCTTGGATGGTACAGGCAAAATGAATCCTCTTCACTTTGTCTATGTTTACTTGACTAGCAATGGTATTGCACCTTGGGGCTCAACGCCTTTTATCAAGTAAATTAAAGCAAAATGTGGATGAGCCAGTTTGAACTAAAGGAAGTGTTTAGTAAAGCTGTCGTATTTTTAGTTTCTTGGAAGCAATAAAAGGTAGGCATGAAGTCGAGGAAACTGAACTCCGATGCGTCTATCAAATGCAGCTAAGACTTGAGCGATCCTGTAACATTGGGTCCAGAATGCAATCGCTTTGATTTACTGGTTCTCGCCAGGATATGTGGATATTTTAAACAATACTACCATCATCCACAGCACCTTAAAGTCACCTCCCTACCAAGTACTGAATCAAGTGTTATCATTAAAATTGCTTACCTGCTCTCGGAAAGAGGCCTTTCGAGTGCACTCGATCACCGAAATTTCGTGCAATAAGTGAAAGCCGTCAAGGATGCTGGTTTATGCCTCGCCTTATACACTGTGCTGCACCCAAAACAATTTGTGTTTGGCATGGTTTGTTGTTACGCAGGAACCGATGGAACTATGGTAGCAACTATTGGAATGTACATGATTTGTGGCTATCAAACGCTGCATCGTGATCCTTTTCTCACCAAAAGGTTGAGGTTGCAAACACTTTTTTTTCTTTTCTTGGCTTATTTTTGCACATTCCTAGAATAACAATTCAGAGGTCTCCAATTATAGGCAGTTGATAATTTGCCACAGGAAGATGAGAGCTTGAAAATATCAGTGAACTTAAAAACGGCTATCTTGTTGCTTATTTTAAGCTATCAATTCAATCATTCACTTTAAAATGTCAAATAATTGAATTAGATATCAGATTGCTTTGACAGCTTCCACTATTATCATCCCTTCCTGGCACCAGTCACATTACTGCCCTTCTTAATGCCATTCGTGAGTTTAGAAACGTGCAACAACTCTGAAACCATTTAATTTGGTTAACTTGCAAGATTTTTTTATTTGTTTTAATAAAGACCTTCAGTAAGGAGGGGATTGGGACAGATAGTTTGAGAAATAATTGTCGCAATCGTTTTGGTCAAAGAGCTAAACTCAGTATCAGCATTTTTCATTAAATCACTTGGAATTTCCAGCCAATTTTTGGGTTTTAACTTTGGCAATAGTAATTTTTACATTGAAGTGTTTTTTTTTAAATGTATAAGTCCCGAGACCCTCTGGTATGACGCATTGCCTCCTACTACTGCTATCAATAAACCAACTCCAAGGAAAAGTGAAGCAGTAGCCTAGCCTACATGCAAAACTTTTTCAAAGAAGTTTTTATGGTATCAAGCGAATAGTGTTTGTCATGGAAACAAGCTTAAATACCAAAAGAATGACGCGCGTGAAGAGCATAAACACAGACGTCGCCTTGTTTGTTTATCGGCAAAAGGTGTTGCAGATTCAACATAGTGTCATAATTCAACCGAGGACTACAGTTTAAAATTTCATTTAACTATTCACATTAAATACTAAGAAATTAATTTCGACGTTCGCCCATGCGAAGCGAGTAAAGTTTGAGAGCCAAAACAATTAGAGCATTGCAGAACCTGAATTCTAATATACTATGCTACTTATTACGTAACTAGCCATTTACTACAAATTATGAAGTATAATCCTCTGAAGCCTGAGGATGACGTCCAGCATCGTCGAGTCCCTTCAGACAGGTTAAGTCAACTGAAGATGCAGCGAGTAAAATGGTCCTACTGATTGGTGAGTAAAATAACGCGATTTTCTGCGTTAGTTGAAAATGAACTATCGCTTTCGACAGAAGTGTTTGTAATTAATTTGATTGAATTTAAGGCAACACTCTTTTTCCCAAGGATTTTGGCACCATACTTGAGCTGAAGTGGTTAACTACGTTTGCCACATGCGGTAGAGCATTATATAATGAAACGAAATACTAAATCATCTCACCGTTTTACCTTCTTAGTCAGTTAGCGGTTCAGGTGTTATAGCTATTCCATAGGTTAACACACTGTTGAGCCAGTTGAGCTTCGATGCTCAACTTTATTCAAGACTGGTATTTTGGTGAGAGAATTCCTACAATACGGGAACTTGAAAAAAGGGGTTTCATACTGAAATATCAATGTGATTAACAATTATCATGCAAAAATAAGAGTCCAGGTGGCAATAGTAGGCCACTTCAACCGTACACCTCATTTTCCAGCTTGTCTAAGTATTGCATAACAGGACTTGGAGGAATTTTATTGTTTAATTCTTTTGAAAGTAAATGCTCATCGGGGCAATTCTCTCTTAGTACCTTCACGGGAAAAAGAGGCCTTTTCTATAGCAGCTGATTTTGGTATTCTGAGGTGTCTGAGTGCTCACTTTATAAACAAAACCTCTACCCACCTATTCGGTTAGAAAGCGTGTTCAACTTTGAATTTTGACTGGGAGGAGCGACCAATGGCATTCACGTCGAAGTCTGACAAGTAATAAATCCCTCGTGCCCTTGAGAATAAATATCGCTTTGTTTATATATTAATTTGCGCTGAAATTAATGTTTGTTTAACTTATGTGTCTTAAAGGTGAAAACTGATGCAGTACTGCTGGAAACCATGACAGGATAGATCAAATTTGAGTTTGTTGGTCTTCAAACCAAGTTTGTTTCACTTTTAATTTTAATTGTTTTTATTCGAAGTCTCACCTCCAAAAACACAACTGTCCAGGCGCAATTTGAAATATTTGGTAAACAAGAGCCCCTGCTTCTGGAGACGTTAAAGGCTTCTGCACAAAAATGCATCAAGTTCCCTTCTTTTAAAGTGTACAGAAATTGTTGTATTTTTACTCCATCAGAAGGGTGGAGTGCGAATGAAGGTATTTCCTTTGGCAAAAATAAGCGTAAGATTTTGCTTCAAAGTAAAGTTGGAGATTCGCATAAACATAAGGCGGCTTTTTAATCGGTCCTTACATTCACAAGTGCCAGGGGTATTCTTGGTCGAAAGCCAAGTCTTCTTTAGGCAACAATTGTGTCTTTCCATCTGTAGCAGCCTTCCAGGGACAAGACAAAGCACTGGGCAAGTGTCTAGTCGTAATTTACGCTTATAGCCAGACTCCAGACTACCGTCTGCATGTGAAACCACATGACTGGTGCTATGAAATTGATGCCGGTGGTGCCAGAGGACAAACAACTGTACACGGAGAACCTGTAACTAACTGCTAAGATGTACGAGTGTATTGTGTGACCTTAACTTTGCAAAAGTCTACTTGGATTGCCTTACGTAGAAACACCGACATTTTACTGATAGTGAGCCTGAATACGTATGGGGCGAACCCAAAGTCTAAGTGTGGATTACTTGCCCTTCGACCTACATGGAAAGTGTTGGAGCCGCTTCCATACCTAGGTGCAATTTGCTTGCGCTGGGTGCAGACATAATGAAATATTTCACTTTGTGCACCTTTTGTTATGTGATGTAGGAGATAAAGAGATCAAAGCAATGTAATATCTAATCCCGATGAAAACTTGACAAATTTTGTCGGTCCATATGTGAATCTCGGAGTTATTTTTCATTTCTTGATTCATATTCTGGAAGTAACATCCTGAGACTTGTTAGGACACGCTTTGCTTGGCGCCTTCAAAGGTTTTTTTCTTTTCCATGTGAGCTTGCGATAAGTAGCAGTTGTAAGTATGTACATAATTTGAATTGAATATTTGAATACACTCAAACTTAAAAGATCGACGGAGCCTTGAGTGACTCGAGCTAAAACAAATAATTAAACAAGTAATTAGCGCGCAGTACAGTAGCATAATCTGTCGCCATCCTTATACAGACTGGTTGGGAACACTTACATCACTTGGGCCTCCGTTTGTCCTGGCTGGTTTAATCAGTAGGGACTAATCGTTGTGTGAGCGTGTTCAAAGTCACACCTAGAGAGGTGGATTCCGATTTGACAAAAATCACAAAAGAGGTGACATCTTATTCTCTTCATCCTAACTACCATCAATTTTTGAAATCGCACACCAAAATGCCACGTATTCCTGAGTTGATGTGCATTTGACACTAAATCCGATTAACCTTTGAAAAGGCAAACCTGCCTAGAGCCTTTGTCGCCTCTGTCCAGATCCATCAAGGGTGTGGGTCTTGCACCTCTTCATGAACTAAATTCACTTTTTTTTCCAAACATCGAAGCCGTTCTGTAAATAAAGCTATTGTTTACTGATGTGCCCAGAAGCCGCAATAACGCTTAATGCAATCCTTTGTGAGGCAACCATCGCAGGTGGCGGAGGGACAGAGAGTAATCATGAGTCACTCCACTAATTGCTTTCTTTGTTTGCCCATGCGTACAGAGCAATGAAGAATAACTTGAAAAACATTCCACCTATTTCAGAAAGTGATCAGTTAATCAAGTCATTACAAGAGCACCTGTTAAAACGCCCAATTTTGTGAAAATAAATTAAGACCGGCTTAAAGGTAGTTTGAATTATATAATTGTGGACAACAACAATACTCGTCATTTTCTTCAATTACCACAAACTTTTGCTGAGGATTGAGAAAAGTGGACTGTCAAATTGTCGCACAACGAACGTGGGTGCACAAGTGGACAAGGTGCTGGAAGAAGCTATTCTTTTAGCAACGGTGTATCCATCGGTGCTGCAAGGTGAGCCGGGAGAATTGCAGTCGTTGAATCGCAAACAACGAAAGCAAACAATACCCTTTGTCTACAATATTTACAAGGAGACTTGTATTTTTCTTCATTTGTTTTTTTTTCGTGTTTTTCCTGGGCGTTGGATGGTAGTAAATAATTCCGGGTGTTAGTAAGTACCAGCGATTCCCATTCCCAAGAAAACCAAATTGCCGAGATTGGGAGTTAAACTATTTTTATAATACTCGTCTTAACTTGGTTGCTGTTTATGAGTGGGAAGCGTTTTTCTTCGCATGAAAAATATTTTTTTCCTACGTCAAGATAATAAACGGACTAAAATTATTTGGACACCTTCTATGCACCCTTGCTTACAATTACACAGGTGCTATATTTACTAGATTGCATTAGTTTTAGCATTAAACAATGAATTTGGAGGATTTAAGCGGAGTTTGGGGCAAAACATTAGCAATTTCTGATGCTGCTGTAATGCGTGTTTGCATGAATGCACCTTTTGAGCGACAGGCGGTTGGTGAATGGAAACGTACTGACGGGAAGGGCGCCAACGACGCCCCCAAGGCGGGGAAGCACCCAGGACATGCTAAAAGCACAATATCGGTATCTCCTTGTCTGCCGCTACCCAATAAAACATGTCCTCGTCCAAATCGTCTGCCTTTTTTAGAGACTGGCATAGAAGAGAGTGAAACCCAGTTTAGTGTACTCCCACTACTAAACGAATGCGATTCGTGAAAACAAAATGTGCCCCTAAATAACGGTACTCGAGCTCACATTCGTCAATCCAATCAGCAACGACGAAAAAAGGTGCCTGTTATCAATCAGATATAAAATAAACTTTGGTAGGCAGCCTTTACGTAGAGCTACATAGCCACATTTTCTTTTTGAATGTGAAGGCCAATGCCTGAGAAACTAGTTTGGAAACCGACGTTCTCTCACCCTATTTCCCACCTCGTACTTTACTTATGCTGACCAAAATGAGCGACAATTTATGTCCGTAATTACTTGGCTTAATCACAGTTTAACCTATTTCGGAAAATTCCTATCCCAGTAATCTACTTTTGCACAACAGCAATGTCACATTCCCAATTTTTGCACTGTACTGACTAAGATGTCCGCCCACACATCAACTTATGGAGTCACAAAGTCCACATTGGGAATAAGCAAACGCCTCAGCCACTGACTTAGCATTGTGGTTGCTGTTTGGTCTGCAATACGTAGGTGCCAGTATTCAATGTCCATTTGGGATTTTTCTGTAACGAACAAAAAATATGCGCACACTGTTTAAATAGCCTTTCGTTCTATTTGATAGATGAGTTGTTTAGCCCGTGTGAAAGCAATTCCAGTGACCCCATATTTTGCATGCACATTTTATCCTTATTTTTGGAATAAAATCTCAGACACACAGATTGCAAACTGATTGGTGCGAAAATGTGCAAAATTTTACACCTAGCGATGACGTCTGACCAGGGAATATAAAGGTATTTTGGGTACAGTTTCAGTGAACCCGTCTGTTCGATCTGCACTTCCCTGTGGCTAAGCGCTCTAGCGCACAAAAAACTTGCAAGCATCTAGGAAGGGATCAAAAACCTTGTTCAAAGTTCGGAGAACACTCCGAAATTGGAATCAACTTAACCACACACAATACCAGTGTGTTTACAATTGTTCCATATATCACCGCTGCTGTGTATTTAGATAAAATAGATGATATTTTCTAAGGCGAGGTGTATCCTAGTTTTGGTGGCGCCGACAACTTTTTTTGTTGAAGATTTTGCAAAATGTTCCTCACTTAAATCAGCAAGAGTGGAATTTATTTGGCACATTCCATTGATGAAGGCTTGTCCTTTCAGCATGAGTGGTTTGAATGCCAGGTTGCATCATTCACAAGTTGCATTGACATCACTCGTTTCTTCGGCATGGAAATTTTTAAAAGTGCAGTGAATTGCATGTCACCATCAAAGGACTCATTATTTCAAAATTTCACAATGTCTCCAGCCCTTGATTGTACACGACTCAACTTTCTCGCCTAACAAAGCAAAATGTACTTCAACATTCAATTCAAATTTAGTGCCTGTAGTGCCAGTTATTTGTGGTAATATCTGATTAAGTAAATTCCATATCCTTTGTTAAACAAATGAATTAATTGCGCTAAAAATTGGGATTCATGCGGGGCACAACACTCCCACCGGCTTTTTCAACACTAGTGCCGGTGAGTCACCCTTCCAACAAAGGTAATCTGTACAGCCCAAAACAAAGGGCGGAATAAATCGCCACCACATTGACCTTAGTCTAGGCGTCGCCCACGCAATACTTCCGCATCCCTTGACGTCCCTTTCACTCGCAATTTTTTCTAGCAAATCTTCTCAACCAGACGAAACACTGCTCCACACAGCAAAGTGAGGTGTTCTGCGTCACAATTAGTCTTCTTTAGGAGTCATTTTAAAATATAAAAATTAGTTTTTTGGAGGCATTAATCAGCAGTATGTTTGCATGATATGTTTTGCTTTGTCTGGCTCTTGGTCATCAATAGATGATTTGAGTGCTGACTTTTCCTTGCTCCCTTTAAAACGCTGCAATGAAAACAAGGTTACATAATATTTATATATGCAGGTGAGTTTTATGGTACTCTTGAAGTAATATTCGAGCAGATTCACAACCGTAAAGGCGTTAAAAAAGCATCGAGAATTGATGATCAGTTTTTCCCTCCACATAACTTTGTCTGTTCAATTCAAGCCGGTCCTGCAATTTGATTAGAAAATAAAAATAGATGTAGCCGGGTTTCTAAAGTCACTTGTCAACCTGTCGATAAAAGGATGCTCGTGAGAAGGTAATGTACACACAAGTTATAGAGTGTCTGGCATGGGAATTGGTATGGCCAGGCCAAGGAAGGCGATCTTGCGACCCTAGTCGAGGAGAGAGTTGATGGCACTAGTGATGAGGGTGATCATGACGGTTGTGCGTATGCGGGAGGGGATGTCAAAGGAAAGCAAAGGGAACAGAGATCGTAGTCGTGTGCTCAGCTTCCTTTTTGACTCAACTGAAGTGCGTAGTCGCGACACGTCTTGCAGCAGTTGTATTTAAAAGTATGGAAAGAGCACCAATGCCGGTACTTTGGACATTGCTCCGACAAGTCGATGCACACTACAAACGTAAGCGAAAAATTAGCGGCGCTACCGTTTGATCTGTGCACCGCATCAAGCATTTCACCATCTCTTTACCGTACCTCCACGGTACAAGTGTCAGTCAATCAAACCAAATAATATTCCTTTAAAAAAATTATTTGTAGCTGTGACTGACAATTGCGAAGGCTCCCTGGCTTTGCTGGTAAAATGTAGTGTCTCGCTTTAAGAGATCGCTTACCTTTAGTCCAAAAAATACCGATGGCAGTGCATCCAATGTGGAAGCCACTTTTCCTACCCCCATCAATTTCATCTCCAAAACTACTATTTTAACCATGTTGCAACTGTCGTAAGATATATTTCATGGAGAGCATTCATTCGTGTTTTTTGAAACGGTTATATTCAGTGTTTTATCTAAGTCAACATTGCACATTTGTGGAAAATGTTGTACAGAGTGAGAATTTATGTCAATTTTATATATCCTTTCGTTGGCTAATATTAGACAAGCGCACCTCCATTGCCCATCGCAGAATTTTTTACAATCATGAGATTTTGATCATTAGCGGATTGTAATCACGCACCGCATATTCCTTAAAGACATGCAGTAGGTTATGGGAAGGGAATGAACTCACTGGTTTTGCAAGGCTTAGTCTGACACTGCTTGACAGCAGTGGGTGCCTCAATTTTGGCATCATAACAGGCGGATCCAGCGGACTGGCCAGAGTGCTGCCACACACATTTCTGCTCTCGGTATTGATATCCTATCCCTCCACAAGACACGGAGCACTGAAACGATTTATCCTAGAGTAAGCATCTTCAAGCACAATGTATAATTTTTATGAGTGCGGCGAATAGTAATCGCCAACCTTAGACCACTCAGAGACATCCCACTTGGCCTGGCAGAAGGCGTTTTCGCAGGAGATATCGGGTTTAGTCATTTGTTCACAATGATGCGATGGGATCTCCACGCCTCCCAGCATGCAAGCCAAATGCCCACCGTACGTTCCTCTACCCACGGAAATACAGTTGTCTGTGCACTAAAATCAAAAGTAGAGAGTAGGCTTGAGTCTAAAATATACATTACTGCTTACAGCTAAGCTGAAGCTGAACACTGAAAAATGCTACATGTGGTTAAAAGTTGACAGAATGTCGAGCTTTATTTTAAAAACTGGATTTTATTGCAAATTATCCGGATTACTTATAGAATAATTTAATATTTTTTTCAAAAAGTAAAGCAATTTCTTTACACGAATATTTTAAATATTTTTTAGTTTTACGACATGTGATGCTCAATAATAAGATGGGAGCAAGTTGAAGGATTGGGAGAGATGTACAGCACCTTATGGTCAAACGGTGTATTGAAATGACAAAATCCGTTAGCAACGGAGCTTTGTTCTAGTGCGGATCATAGAGTCTTATTTGTAAGCAGCAAAGTAAACTGAAAGCACAATACAGAAATGTTATTTGCTTCTAGTCCATTCATGCTTCAATCTCATGCTCTCAATCTCACAGTTGAGATAGTCGCCAAGGTGCCTAGGTGTCACATATTCAGCAATATGCATGCTGTGCATGGTTCAAACTCATTTATCCAAGTTCACGCCCACGGTAGGCACCTCGAATTGCCACCTGAGGCGCGTGTTGGAAAAATACGGTTTAGCTGCCAAGTAATCAACTTGAGAATGAGTTATTTGCAACCTTCAAGCAAGTTAGCTGTTGGCAAAGAAAAACGTACCCCAGTGCCATGTAGAAGAAGGTGTTAAACATAAGGCATGTGGCTGCCAAACTGTGCTATAATTGTATATGTGATTGTCAATCAATACCGTCGCGAGTTTTGTGGCACAAAAGCCACCGTTGTGTGTGAACAAGAAAAAAATCACTTTTATAAATTACTTCGAAAATATTATCAAAATGGAGGAAAAGAAATGCTCAATACTTTGTCTTTATAATGAGTTAAATCCTTGATCAGCAGCATGATACTACAGTAAAAACCGACAGAATATCAGAATCGTGAGTATTATTTGTATTTGATCTTTGCGATGAAACCAATGAAGTATTGCCCAAATGGGAGAGTAAAATAAAACTTCTAGAAGCTCATTTTGTTGGACATTTTACGCGTGAGTGTAAAGTGCGTGGTTCATTACTTCACCGTAGACTGGGAGTTTGCTGACTGCTTGAAGCGATGTTCAAAAGTAGTAGTTGATTTAGACCCAAGGTGGCATAGGCAACAGACACACTGGCCTATTTAAAATGTCACCACAACAATTATGCTTTGGAGGAGTAATGATATGTGGTAAGGAAGCGGAATTCAAGGTCCGTTTTACTTAGTGATATCACGTGGAAGAGGGTCTAATGAGCAGGAAAATGTCACAGCCAACCATTTTTCATGTCGCCAATCTACTTGGAATGTGCAGCTGACATTTGCGTATCAGGAGGTGTGCCAACAGGTTTAATCATGATGTCTGCGATCATTTTATCACACATTACCAGCAGATGCGACCTCCTAAAGGCGATCGTGCAACTCATTAAAAAGAGATATTCTAGGCCCAAGGAATCGCTATGGTTCACCTTTACAAGGAAAATGAGAAGAAAAAGTTAATGCCTAACGACAAGTCAAGGCTACTTTGATGCAAACAGTTGTCCGCATATTGCAATGCTTTTTTTGTAAAATATGCAGGAATAAAAATGAGCAAAGTTGATGGTAGCAAACTATCATATTTGAAAATACATTAAATGCGATGGGTGTTCTAAAAGGATCATTTGGTAGTATGAGATCGAGCACAACGAAATTCAGGAAGATAGGCATGGTCCAACGCAACAAAGGCAAATCAAATAGCTAACTTAGACAGAGTATTGAAGAGGGTAAAGATCAAGGGGCTTCGTTAATCAGACGACAAAATAAGTTTGCGTGGTTTTCGATGTAGTTCACGGGGGTGAACTGTTGGAACTTGTCGAGCCTTGTAAATTGCATGCAATTGTTTATACGCACTATAAAATACATGCATGTTTCAATAGGCGAGTATCCCTTAATTTAATTGCTGACAACATCCTGCCGTTAAGGAAGGATAAGCACACGTCAGTGGCCATTTAACGTGACTCATTTGTTACTTTGCACGCACATCAAAGTGTCTCAAACCGTCGACTTTTCTCTGCGTCTGTGTCGTGCGTGTGTGTGTGTGAGTGAGTGAGTGAGTGTGTGTGTGTGTGTGCACATGGTAAGTCGTAGGCGAAATTGCTGACTTGCCAAAATCAAACAATTACAGGGCGACCTGACCCACGCGATACGCTGCAACTCAAACGTGTTCATGAAAAGCCTCTCCAAAACAGGCGGAACCGATCAAGCGGTGGAAAGAAAGCCAACCATCCAGGTCCTCCCACTCCCTCCCTTCAACTCCCTCCTTACTAAGCAGCATGAGAACAAACAGTGTGGAATTTGTTAGCTAGAAGACGCACACGTTGGAGGAGGAGGAGGAGGAGGAGAAGAAGAAGAAGGGTACCGTACCACCTCATCCCTCGCCCATCCCTCATCTTCCACAACGCTCTCACGCCGCAACAAACTGCAAGCAATGGCCACTACCTTCACACGACACCACAATTTCGAAGTCGCCTAAGTGCACGTAGAATGGGGGAGCAGTTGGAGGTGGAAGTGAGGTGGGAAGGCGAGTGATGAAGGCAGAGGTAGTGGGGTTTAAATCAAGCCACTTTACGGGAGCGAAATTTGAAAACATGTGACTTGAAGATAGATGGCTTTTGAATGTATTTCCATGTTTCTTGGCGTTTGGGAGTTTTTTAAAACTAAATTAGATTTATTCAGGTAGTCTATTTATAAATAAATATTTAGATAAGCGACGCAATTATTTGGTATTATCGAAAATTCATTTCGGTCACTTAAATTGTGCTAAAGGTTGTTGCCTAGACTTTATGATCGTCTATCACGCATCAATAAAGAGGTTAAGCACATAAACAAGTCTTCCGGATACGTCACAAGTAGCATTCGATGGAGTGAGTACCAAATCCTTTTACAAGTGTTCGCACAATTTCTTTGTGGAATGGGTGACCTTGCACAAGTCTTTGCGAACCAGTAGCTAGCGTTCTCCCCTAGTTTTATTTTCTTTAATAAATATGAATGTATGAAATTAACGGAAAAATTCCTAGAGAAAATTAGAAAAACGACAAGATATGTTTCAGAGTTCATAAACCAAATAAAAAACATTGGTGCATCATGCCTGAAACCTTTAAAACTTATAGTCTACAAATAGAGATGTAAACTGAACCCGGTTTGTATTCCTGAAATACAGAAGTACTTCAAAGGCAGTATAGTGGCATAAAGTGATGCCTACAATACCTCTGAGTAATCAGCATTGCGAAGCTTCCACATAGGACACTTAGGCAAATTGATGCAGACTCGTTGAGTCATGGGTTTCACTAGGAATTGTCGTTTGCACTCCTCATCGTCGAGCACATGGTAGACACCTGTATCAAGAAGTTCGCAGCGCACCACACGCGTTTGAATGCCCTGACCACCACAGGGGACGGAGCAATTAGACCACGGTCCCTCCACCCACTGGACCAGCTTCTGACGGGTCATAATTACTGATGGATCCTCGTTCTGCATCTCTGTATTACGTTTCGGATTTCTTGCCTCCCAGTCAGCCAGACCTTGTGATGGGAGGTTGTAGTGAAGCATGATTGCGGCACTGGGCCCATCTTTGCCAGCCTGGCAACGCCACTCGCCTTCGTCTGAACTGGAGAAACGCCGAATCACAAGATTACCAGATTTGGTTACAAAGTGTCGAGATGTCTCATTGGTCACACCACCCGTGTGGTATGAGAAGTTGCCGAGTTTGTGATGCCGCCAGATAAGATTTGAACCGGGAAAGAATTTCACTGGGCACTTTATTGACAGTCTGGTGTCCGGCAAGATGTGAGCCTCCTGACCAACACGGAGACGCATTTTACGAACCTGAATAACCAGCAAATACTTCATAAGGCAAGTAGCTCTGTGGTCTTGAGGAACGAAGCTCCAGTACTCTGGTTTACTTAGGGTGATTTTGCAAACTTTTGCTTAATTATGCCATTTGTTTCTGTACGGACCAGCTATTTCCTACAAGTCATGCTCCTGGTTGTAAATTTTTTTTGAAATTACTTTTCCCTATTAGTAACCTCCAGGAGTTGTTTTAAAAGGGGAAAAGTGAGAAATTACTGGCCAATTGGGATTGACTTCAAGTAGTGAAAATATGGAATCATGGATCATAGGTTTTTGCCTTTTAATTTCAACCTCTTTATGTAATGTTACAGAAGACGAACACTTAATTTACTTACATGGAATGTAAGGTGCACATTACATTACTAGTATTCATGGATGCATTGTCACGGCTTCAATAGCTTGTTGTGCTGAAAATTCAACATTATTTCTGCCATTTTCGGCATGGAAGAAATGCAGCTGAATCTAATGCGATGGAAGTATGTAGTCCTCCAATTTTTTAATTAGGCTTGAATTACGGTACTAATAACAGTTTCTTTGGGTCCTTTAAAAGGTCTTAAAGTCTCAAGGAGATTAATTGACAAGAATTATGGGGGTGGTAGAGTACAAATTCATCAGTCCTTTAGCAGGATCTTTCACCTTCTGAGTGACTGAGACTGAGCCAAACTGTTACGCCCTAAAGAGTACAATGAAAAATGTGTTTAAGTGGAAAGCATCACTGATCTTACCGCTCGCATTTGCACCACTGTCATCTTCATCTCGTCGATGACCGGTGGGTTTTTTGTGCATTGGGCGCTGATCTCGGGGATGTAGCATCTTCTCCATGTTGATGGAGGTGGTTTGCGACCCATGTAGCAGGCAATTTGGGGCAGTTCTACGTACTCTCCACTGACAGTCAACGAACGGCATGACAGCAGACGTGTCTGCAGGCCACTTTTACAGGGATCCTTTTGTTCACACTGAAAAATGATAAGGCGTGAGGTGGGGAGGATAGTCAATGGGCTCGGTGGTTAATTCAATCCATTAAGTCCCAGCCTATTTTAATCAAGTCTCTAACTTTTGAAAGCCTCCAGTTTTGGCATGCAGAAGTGAGCGACTAGAAAATAAAAGGCTGGGGGTGGAGCTTGTCGGTGTATCAGGAGGCAGCAAAGCACTAGAACATTTAAGTATGCTGATCACATGTTGCACCAATAAATGAGGGGACATCATGGGATAAAATAGTTGTTTTTCTTAACAATGGCGCAACTGACTGAAGGTTTACCGACAGTTCCAATTTAGTTTTGCGTAAATTATGCCCAATTTGGCAATAAGCAGCAATTTTGCTGAACTTGAATGAAAGCTTGGGTAAGCCCAAGCTTATCCCAAGGAGTCAGTAACTTGATACCACATTAAGGGCATATTCCTGTAGTGTAAAGTTTTCTCAAGCGCAAACAGCCTTATTTGTCCACTGGCATTGGCATTTGGCTAATGCATAAATCATAAACCTTTTCTATGTTAAAGTGACTCACTATTCGACGAAAAGGGGTAATAAATAAACCAAATTCTTAAAAGAATGCAATCTAGCCATTTTTTGTAAACAAAATTGACAAAGTAAAGGACTTTAACCGTTGCTGAAACCATGTTCTTTGGTGGACTATATTCTCAAGCCCAAAATGAAGCCTTGTTCATGCTGTTGATCGTAAGAATGCGGTATTTGTATGCATCAATCCTGTTATTTAACGAAAGTGAATTGAACTCTCACCATCTCCACACCCACTAATCTACCAAAATTTCTTAAAAAAAATAATAGGGGGGTATGAAGTAGATGGCAGAAACAGAACCTTTTGCCAGTCGAGAGCTTGAAATTCGGCTGGGCAGTTAAAACGATTACAGGAGCCTCGTGACTCGGGTCGTTTATTGGGATCGCAGAAGTTATTTTCAAATTGGTGACTGATAACAATCTCATCCTCATCCCCAGCCATCACGCATTCGACCTCGCGGGTGGTAAATCCCAGGTTTCCGCAGGGCTGCGAGCAGGCAGACCAGTTGGAAGCCCTCCACCAAGTCTTGCCTTCACAGTCGCCCCAGTTGCACTCACGAATTGAGCCAGCTGGCCATTCGGAGGGCAGAGGACCACAAAACTTCTCCGGTCGGGGCATAGTAGCGTTGTAGCGATCATGCTGCACGCAGATAAAGACCTTGTATTGACGACCTGGACCGCAAACTGCTGAACAACGATCCCAAACATCGGTTGCTATCCACTCTGGACCTCTAAAAGCGATATCACAGCGCTAAAACTCTTGAATTGAACCATATCACTACTTAGCATGCGTAGGTATCCACTTGCCTTAGATTAGGGTTCTATACAGGCTGTGACCCGACTAGTGGTATGCATCTTCTGCAATGCCATTATGTACCGAGCTAAGTAATCAAACTAATCTTCTGATTGACAATTTATCGTTATTATTGTAAATTTGCTGCCTACTTATACCAAAAGCATTTGGCGGACGTTTTGAGCACTTTAGAGCATGCAATAAGGGAATGAGATTTTGCTGTGCCAGCCCTTACAGGTTCTACTACTTTGAAAGTAATAATAATGCAATCTGACCGAAACTTTTAAGATATACAACCCGTCTCTTTTTGTACCCTTTGTGTGAGTGATGTTAGACTTTCATTTGTATAAAAACAACAAAATTGAGTGATTTAAAATTTGATTCTAATCCCTTAATACTAAGTGAGGATGGTTGAAAAAAATCGTGAGACTTATTACACAAGGTTCCATGCACCGTGCTTTGTTTGAATGGGAAAAATAAGCCACTGTTGACTCAATTTTGCTACAATAAACTTCGACGGGTTGTATCACAAACGACTTGATTTTCCCACTTTAAACAAAACACTTCACCAAGCACTCATTTTTAATAGATTAGCACTTTTGGCGATTCGGATGAGTCGCTTATGAAAGCTTTCACAATCTTTACTATCACGCAATAAAGCAGGAGAATGAGAATGGGGAGGGGGGGAAAAACAAATACTTTCCTTATCTCTTCTTGACTGCTTTAACCACTGTAATTTTATTTGCCGTAAGATCCACTTATGCAATTCTTGCGACACAGACTAATTTGTAGAAGGATACAATGTGCCCTTACAGGGTGACGTTCATCTTGGCGGAGGTGTAGCCTTCCTCGCTTTATTAACTCACCTGGCTCACACTAATTAAGCGCCATGAATTTAAGTCCAAGCCCACCAGACCTCTAGGCTAATATACAATTTACACCCAAGAGGAGTACGCCCAACTCCCGACAAGCGCGACTAATGGTTTTATTGCCTAGTACTACAGTCTCTAATATGTCAGGATGTGAATAATTGTTCAAGAGAGGTAGTTCTAGTGTATCCCATATCAGAAGGCCATGGCATTCCCTCCCTTTTTCGCCATTTTATTGCAAGAAAATCTTGCCAAAAGTGCTAACCTACTGCTTTTGGTTAGTTGACTCAAACACTGCTTTGAGTGTGCCGGTGATCCAAACAAATGCGTCAAGGTGATATTTTTCGTTTGTCTAATTAAAAGGAATGCAAGATTCACAATGCTTAGCATAATAAACAAGTACCCACACAAAATCGCTGTTTATTTGCACAAGTGTGAGATATCGATAGATGCCGTTGTCTTCGCATTATTTTCTTGGGGATAACTTCTGCTATATAGTGGAATCTTACCCAGCAAAACCAACGTTGTATTGAAGAGCAAAGAAAAAGAATAAAAGGATCCACTTTGAAGAAAACGAGAGTGGCGCCATGAAAGCAGTGGATCTTGGATTGCGACAAGACGGAGGAAATGCACTCTGGAAATAGGAAAAAAAGCCAGTTATGGTCAGTGTTATGAAAAAAAACTTTATTAGAAAAATAATGTCAGTAAGTGTGCAAAAAACACAGAATCGTCTCCATACGGTGTGAATATCAAAAAAGCCAACTCCAGTCAGCCTTAAAGATAAGCTATTCATACAGACACCAATCAACTTAGAGGACGGTAACTTCAACCTAGTTCGCCATGCCTGAGCGCCTTAGATGGCGGAAAACTTTATAATTTGAATGACGTTGGCACACCTGGTTGCCAAAAGTGCTAAGCTGTGGGAGTGTGAATCAGATGATGCACTCACGCTTTATCAATTATGCCATTATTCTTCCGAACCCACTGGCTAGTGTCAGACTCACTTCTATGTCTTTTGATCCCTTCAATAAGTTAGTTGCTAAGCTACCTATCATCAGAGCTGACATATTTCTATTCATGCCAAATCTCAATACGATGTGTAATACTTGAAACACTAAGTTGCTGGACTGTTTATGGTTTGATCACACTGAAATTCAGGCAAATACATTAGTGAAGATTAGTGGAGAATTTCACACCAAAAATGTGGCTTGTTTTTTTTAGCTTGGGGGTTTTCCTACGCACCCTACGCAAATATTCCAAGCAATAAGTCTTTGATCAGAAGGCAGCACTAACATCAACCTATAAACACATAAAATACACTACAAATGCACCATAAGCTTGGCTTTGTGACAGAATTAAGTTGTAAGCCTGCTTTACTACCGATTAAATCATCACAAGAAGAAATGGCCAAAAAAATTGACTTTTTAGCAGACAATAAAATGGTATTACTGACAGAATAATTCATGGAATTCCTTTCGAGCAGTGTATTTTTGGTTGTTGGAAAATGTTTCCAAAGCACATAGATAAATAAGAATTAGAGACTTACAACTGACGCAACAACCAATAACGGTTACAGAGATGAGGTGACACCTCAGAAGGATATTTCCATCCTATGAATGGCTCGATTGATAGGGAAAGATCCGATACAGCTAGTGTGATTGTTGATTCCTCTAAGCGTTCCTGCGTAACAGATGTGGCGAGATGACACAAATACGAATGCTGAGTTCAACTGCCCCTTGAAGGTGCCCAACGTCGTTTGGTTCCTGCGAATGTGATAATGTTATGAGAGTGTGGGACTGGACAAGCAAGAAATCGCTTTACTCCACCCACGTCCTCGGCCTTCCATTGGCTAGCACCCAGCCAATCATATGCTAGGAATGCGACAGCCCAATCTGGATGGCATGAAGAGTTGATGCGCGATACCCTCGATTTTCCTGTCAATTAGCGCACTTGAGAGGCAAGAAAAGCGTGCGTGTGCTGTAAAGCTGCATAACTGTCGCGTCGAAACTTATTGTTCCGCCAATTCATCCTGTCAAACTTCACAATAATCTCTGCGGTTCAAGTTGGGTTAGTTTTCAACGTTTAAAAGTGAGGTGTCAGATATCTAAGTTTATTTAACGGTCAAAGATGAGGACTATTTGCCTGATGATCTGTGGTGAATTCCCCTCTTACGTAGAACACAAAAGCTCTTCATTAAGAAAATGGGTACATTAAGGGAATGTGAGTGACAAATTGGGTTAAATTTACAAAAAAAGTAACTGAAAAGCAGTTCCTGGGATGGCCAACCGCAGTGCACATTGCCGGTAGACACTATAAAATGCATGGATAGTTCATCTTATCGATACTATCTATTGTGAACTTTACCAACATCCTGACGTTATGGCCTCCTGTATGCTCATATCTCGTACGTAGCTAGTGTGGTTTAAGGTTAACTCCTTTTGTAAATGGAGTTTATTTCACTTCAAAAGCTGAGCCTCTACACTATCCATCAAATCTGCTGAACTTCTTGTTAAATAGGACACACAGTGGTCAAATGTACCATCCAGCGCGGGTTCTCAAATGCGCCACTTGAAGAAACGCGTTTTCCTACTGGGCAATTAGTCGCGATTGTCGGGCCGTTAACAACATACATGAGGCCTAATTTGAATAATGTAACAAGTCACCAACATTGACAATAATCAGCTTGATCTTCACTGTCTCTAGGCATGCAAAGTAGAAGCAACATTTTTTGCCGTTTTTGCTCATAATCGAATTGGTGGCAAGAAATGGCCTTGTATTATGTCTTTCAATGCACTTAGAATAAATGGAGGGATAAGCACACGTCAGTGGCCATTTAACGTGACTCATTTGTTACTTTGCACGCACATCAAAGTGTCTCAAACCGTCGACTTTTCTCTGCGTCTGTGTCGTGCGTGTGTGTGTGTGAGTGAGTGAGTGAGTGTGTGTGGGTGTGTGTGTGTGTGTGCACATGGTAAGTCGTAGGCGAAATTGCTGACTTGCCAAAATCAAACAATTACAGGGCGACCTGACCCACGCGATACGCTGCAACTCAAACGTGTTCATGAAAAGCCTCTCCAAAACAGGCGGAACCGATCAAGCGGTGGAAAGAAAGCCAACCATCCAGGTCCTCCCACTCCCTCCCTTCAACTCCCTCCTTACTAAGCAGCATGAGAACAAACAGTGTGGAATTTGTTAGCTAGAAGACGCACACGTTGGAGGAGGAGGAGGAGGAGGAGAAGAAGAAGAAGGGTACCGTACCACCTCATCCCTCGCCCATCCCTCATCTTCCACAACGCTCTCACGCCGCAACAAACTGCAAGCAATGGCCACTACCTTCACACGACACCACAATTTCGAAGTCGCCTAAGTGCACGTAGAATGGGGGAGCAGTTGGAGGTGGAAGTGAGGTGGGAAGACGAGTGATGAAGGCAGAGGTAGTGGGGTTTAAATCAAGCCACTTTATGGGAGCGGAATTTGATAATAAATGGTAACTGATTGATGACTATATCTGTTAGTGATGATGGTTTTTACAAATTCCTTGTTTAGCCATGTTTCCTGGAGTTACCAAGTGTTATACTTTAAAACCACCGCGAATCCATTGCAATATCACTTAAAATATGCACAATTAAACAAAATAGCCCTCAAGTTTTTTTACCTAAATTTTCATTTTATAAAATAATCGCATGCCATTTTGCGCTCCCCTTGATTTCTATCTTGAAATTCACGGTATTATCAGAGAAAACCTTCCTGTTAGGCAAACCTTCGTCATTCGCATAGGGCGTATTGAGTGCCGTGGGACTGGTATTTGCATCCCGAGCGTCACCGATACGACACTGCCTTCTCCTTAACGCATGTTGCGGTGTGAATTTGCATAAATGAATGTGATCGAAGCCCAGCATTTGCCAGGGCTAAATTCATGGCATCTAAACTGGTATGTTTAGATCATTTAGTTCACCAGACTAGAAGTTTGTGCATATCATTTCAGATTCGATGTCTAACTATGGCCTGTAGGATCATCTGTGAGTATTTTTTTGCAAACTCATGGTACGTCAGAGAGGATAATATTGGGGAAATTTTAATTTGATTAAACGATTTCGCAAACAGTTGACTTCGTGCAGTTTGTACAGCACTAAGCTGACCTTTGAGGTGACCTGAAGTCACTTACATTTGTCTACACTCACCACACAAGTGGAGCATCGGTGATCAGTGGGAAAGGTGAGAAGATGAAAATACAGCATTAAATAACTGTAACCGGCCAATTATTCACCCATTCCATCGTAGCGCTGCCGAGCTGCCTGGTCCTCGGGTCGTGTCAGTAGTCGCTAGGGCCTTCTTCACGTCAAATATGGGTCGAACGTCTTCTCTCGTATTCTGGGAAGTCTTAAGACGTTGAACTTAAAATAACAGGAATGCTTTTTAACCGGCATAATATTTTAACTAGCCTGCCGACTAATTTAATGGCTGATGATTTATGAATGACACTTATTTCACCACAATATTGGGGCAATCTCAGGATGCTAACAGTGTACTTATAAGTTGCTTTTTAATGCCGTCAACAGAACCGTGTCTGGAAGCCTGAAACACATTCTAGGTGCAGTGCTTGCGTGTGAAATTTCAATGCAAAGGCGTTGTGAAAAACGAGTATCGGGGACGATTTCACGAACGGAAAATAACTTAAGGTGATTTAAACATGATGGCGAACTCCTTAAAGTTTAATGGTCCTGTAACAGGATGTACGGTAGTAAATTTCCCAAACCGAATGCGGTCTATTGCGTTCAAAGAAGAAAGGATGATTGTTCAGTTTTTCAGTCCACTTATATGTACTGGTAGTAAAGCGTCAGCACGTCATTTTTTAACCTTACCAAAGAAACGTTTAATTTGAAGTGTAAAATCTTCCATCAAAGTGAAAGCGGTTCAACTCTCACGCATAAAATTTATTAACAATTTCCTCTGATTTCGAGTAGGCGGAGCTTTACAATCCATCGTTGGTCTTTATGAGAAAAGGAAACATTTTTGGCTGTTCAAAATGATGGATACCAAGTGCCAACATGTGGCGCAGGCAGTGGGACAACTTGGAGAGAGCTCGTCACACAAGTCATCTCCAAAAGTACCAAATCGACTTGAAACACTCACTAGGCGGTAAAAGCATCGTGTTTTGCAAACGTGTTACAACGGAAAAAAAATCGGATCAGTTTACAATTTTATTTAAAGTTACTAAAGCAGCGAGAGTTAGTGCTCAACCTGCTAAATAATGAATCAAAAGCACGATACTAATGATAACCAGGACCAGTAGGCAAATAAAATGAGCAAAGTAGTTTTTCCAGCCGTAGTTAAATCATGTGCTTTATTTTTTGTGCAATGATGATGTAGTTGGAGTAGGTGAGTCCCTCCTTGCAAGACGCATTTTGGTCATCCCAGTGCCATTAATTCTTTATCTTTCTACTCTTTCTCCGTAGCTCTCATTGCCTTTATTACCATGCTTCATGCCTACCTGGATAAAAATAGAAGGTAGAATGCGATAGCCTTAAATGCAGTGGAAAGTGTAGGTAGTGGCAGTAGTAATTATCGGTGCAATTTTCAGGAATACTTAGTTGGCATCTTGGAGCTAAGATCAACGGTCAAGGCATTGTACTCTGTAATTGTCATCACGGTTCGCGAACTCATACAGGCCGTACGGAGGAGCCTAGTGCGCCACTATTCAGTCACTTTGTTTACGACCTCCACAGTATCGAACTCTCACATGTGCGTATTTGGACATACTTTCAGCCTGGAGGCTAGGGTATAAACCATGAATGCGCATTCCCATGCACTAGCGACTCTGATTCAAAATCGTGAAGAAAACTGAACATAGGTTATCATTAGCGAGTCTATTCTTTGCAACAGACTGATCGGAGATGGGGGCACTGTGTATCCCACGCTGAGGACTTCGGCGGGTGGCGGATAGTCATATGCCCTTTAGCGAAAAGTGTCAAATAAATTTGAGATTTTAGTCTACTACCACTATCTTACGCTTGAGGACATAATTTCTTTAGACCCCGTGCAATTTGCAAACGATAACCACCCAGTGATGCGTGGGTGGCCACAGCAATTTAGTGTCAAGTGTTTTTCCGCCATTTAAAATACTTCACCAATCCTTTCTTGCATAGTTGTTCTAGGACTGCTAACAATTATGCATCCAAAGCTTAGCATACAATTTTAATGCTTTTCTACCCATTTTCTGCTCTACGCTTTTTGTTGCCTCACAGTCGTGGCTTTAGTAAATCAAAATGCTGTTCCATGCACATCCCGAAACGCTGGGCAGAAGGTGAATTGCTCATACTGCCTGAGGTAATTCTTCTTTTAGTTTTATGCTTTAGTCTGCCCTGAGTATACATTATTTTATGGTAGCTTTGCTTGAAAGATTATTTTAGGCAAATTAACGCAAATGGCATGAAACTACCAACTGTTTAGGCGAAAGCTGAGTTTGAAGAGGGCGTGTGGCAGTAGATTCAAGTGGACAATGGCATGACCAATTTGCTGAGGCCTGTATCCACTTCATCGCCGTCGTAAGCATTCATCCCATCTCCTGATACCAAAGACCTTGCCAACCTTGGCCCTGAACCAGATTACTTCCTACAATCAAAGTACTTAACTCCAAAATATGTCATTGAGATTTATTTTACGTAACACGCTTGACAAGTCAGAATTACAAAGCGCGAGCGTAAGATTTATATACCTTGCCCCGATTCACTCTGTATTTGTGTTTGAAATAATATTTGAATTACTAAGCAACAGAGACTTAGCGGCTTGTCTTTTGGTCGGTTTTATTTTAGAGACATAATCGAACACATGCAATCATGGAACTAACAATCCTACATCCATCGACATACATGGTTTTCTCGGATTGAGCTCTCCAAACTTCCTCGAGGCGAGGTCAAGGAAGCAAGCCCTACTCACATGCACAGACCCATGCAATGCATTACAACTCCCAGTAAAGCATCTAATTCCTACTCTTATCAACCCATGTTCATTGTAATCTTGCTTGGGATTCCACATTTCAGCAGGTTGCTTAACAGGACGGTGACATTCAACGGCCGTCAGTAAGTGATCGTCAGGGCTTTTCAAAGTCTTCAATGGCCCATAAAACTTTTACATTTCCATAAAATACGTAGGCATTTAATCTTTATTTTTACATGTTACTGTTTAACATTTATTACTACAAAAAGGTCATTTAAAAGGGAGTTGGAGCCGTTGGCTTCTTTTAAGTGGTGGTACAGTTAAAGTTCATCAACTTCAACGACCTTAGCCGAGAGGCCCTAAGAGGCTCAATCACGTTGGGCCTGTGTGCCATGAGATTGGGATGCGGTCAGAAATGTTAGACTCATGTTCACGCTATCACTCCCTTTGTCAAAATGCGATAAGTCTAAACTGTTTCAAAAGTGCTATCTCATTAAAAAGAAGGGGTTGCAGAAATGGAGTATGGAGAGTTGTTCTAATACCCAAAACAGTTTTACAAGCAAAGTGAAAATACTTGTACATTCCATTGGGCAAGTCTATTCGATTGCATTGTTTGTTACCTACTACTTAAATGAGTACTATTTCAAAAACCAAGGTTGCGGTTTTGTCATCTGGTTAGTCAAATTGAATTAAGCATTGCCTTGGTATTGCATTAAATGACTTGAATGTGATCACAAGTGGCCATCAATCCAGTCCTTGCTATTAAAAGGTTTCACTAAACCACCATGCCAATTGTGCCCATGTTTTTGACAATGTGCATTGTTCCAAATATATGCTGCACTCTTGGACGTAGAATTTAAAATTTGCCACTTCAGGATGAAGATTTTTCCAGCCTCTGCAATAGTCCTCTCTCTGCTTAGGTCGAAAGATGTTTATATTTTTGGAGCAAATCGTACTGATTCACGTTTTGGCATTGACTGCTGGAGTGATAATTGGAAAAGGCAGATATATTTTCCGCATTTAAGAGCACAAAATGTGCTCACTTGGAGAAGTCTCATAGAGGTGTACATACGTCATCAAGTGGGTGTTTGCTATTCACCCAAGGTGGTGTAGCTGAGACTAATAGAGGTACCGGGTCACTTCATAGCGTCTACCAGTGAAATACTTCATAATAGAGGTTTGACTTGCATGGTCTCCCGTGGACTGCAGCTCAAAGCTTTGGTGATCAGAGCGCTACATTTTTCTTGGAGTTTGGGTAGGTCTGATGCCTCGAAATTAGCGCATCATTTTAAAGTCAAGTGACTGCGGTTCCTGTAATTACAACTTAAGTGAATTCTTTACAAACGATACAGCGATGTTTACACCATTTGAATCCAAACAGAGGAGGGACGTGTAACGCATTTTGCTGTATTAAGTTGCGGCTTTTATCTGCGCATTTCTATCTGATCACTGCATCAATTGGCGCCAATTTTGACACGAAACCTGATAGTCAGTGTGTTGGGTCTGGACTGCAAGCTCCAAGCACGGAACCATGTTACTATTACTTGAATACTTAGACCATTGAGTTCACCAATCAGCTTTACGTTGGACAGTAAATGCGGCTAATAATGTAAAGCCAAACTTCTTAAAGGCGGTAATCACATTGTTTGAGCACTTTATTTTGTGTAAATGCAATGCTTGCATCAAATTTCAACTATTCCCAAAGCCCATCTTGTTTGTTTACAAAGTTCTTTTTCGCCTTCGAAATGGGAACTCAACGAAATTCTTTCAACATGACTGCAAGAGCTGTGTCATTCCTGTTTACCCTTAGCGCTTTCTATCGGAGGTACACCAAACCTCTATGTGCTAGATCGACACTGACATGGATTCAGCCTTTTTCTACACCTTTTGACACACGCCGATGCATTACCTGCTTTTCATAACACGGCGCAGAGACAGGAACATCAGTGGGGTAATATTTGCTCCATCCTGTAAATTACACAACAAAGTTAAGATAGCATGCGGTGCCGTGTTTTACTCACTTCCTTCTTATCCTTCCTAGAGCTACTGTTGATCGCCCGTCCTAGACATCCAGTTGGTCAGGTGTTGAGAAAATTTGTAGCTCCGAGTAAATCTCAAGTCAAGCCTTCTTGCTTAGAGAAAGAGTGTTTCTAATTTGTGCCCTAGTTCCTGTCCGAAAGTGAGCTACTTATTGAAAAATTGCGCTTCAATTATTGCGCCGTCATGTCTGCACCGTTTTTCACGTCAGTTAGGTTATGCTGCAAACTGCTTATTCTAATTGGTTTCAGCCCATCCATCGTTGAAAAGAGTGACGTTGTAGCTGTAACACTAAATGTAGTTGCATTTGTGAGTTGCACTCCCCTTTATCTTTTGACACCTGACAAGTAGTGCGATTTCGGTGTAGCTCAAAAGTCTGCAAACTGTTCACTTGCCTGGCAAGTATGTAAACTGAATGTGTGATAAGGAGCTACGCTTATAAATAAAGCTTCGGTTTAGCCAAACTTTAAAAAATGCAATAGCTTATCGTCCTTTAATGGGCACGATAAGAGTAATATATTTTTACCACACAATTGCATGGAATCGCCAATTGGCAGAATTCGGTGAAATAATGAGATGTCAGAGGCACAAGCTTACCCAAACTGTCAAGGGAGAGGGCAGTTGTTCAATCAGTGTATTACTGAGGCAAAATCAATTCATTTCCAACATTTTAATTCAGTGCGGGGTGCAGCGATAGATTTTAGCAAAAAAACGGTTAATTTGTTCAAACGGGACAAACATATCTCCATGGTGCACGCCTGTTCGGTCGCATTATTGATGGTCTGTCTTTTGGCTCTGGTATTTGCGCCCAATTTTTCCATCATTAGTTTGAAATATTTGCCTATTTCTTGGGGTATTGGGGCAAATTTTATCCCTCGACGCAGGTTGATGAATATATTCGGTAAAATAGTCGGTTAGCCAAGTGCCATCAACGAATTCGAGTCCTACACATTTAAAAAATTGCAATAAAGCAGCACTAAAAATTAATTATTTTAATGTAAAGGTGTGGTTTCGCTTTCCAGGGCGTTGGATTTGTAATTACATTCGCTCTCAAAGTAATTCTCCTGCTATTTGAAAGCTCTTTTAGTTATGCTATTTTAACTCAAATCAATCTGCCAAAATACATTTTCAGCATGGGTAATGCATGATTGACTGAATTGGGCATAAACAAGCGTTTATAGAATTGACCAGCATGTCTCAGAATCTTCACTTTTATTGTCTGATAGCAGCCAATTAAATTAATATCGAAAATTAATTGGCTCTTGGAAGGTCTCCCATCAATCAAGCATTAAGTTTAATTCAAATGATTGAGGATAATTAATGCTGATCAGACCCAAGCCTAGAGAAAAATCGACAAAGGTACAGGTCGCTACTTAAAATAGTGGCTAAAAACTTAGATTGTGATTGACTGTGAAGGTGACAATAACAAGATCTATGAGGCTGATTAAGTGCCTTCCCAACCATGGCAGTCAGTCAAACAGCATTGAGGGCATGGCAGCAGCTCCAGACGTTCAGCCTCCAGTTCGGTGTCAAGTAGTTACGGGAAATTTTAAATGGGACAGCTCTTCCATGATCTCTATGGCCTTCTACCTCGATTGGGAATTTTAAGGTTGTGGCAATTAATATATACGGCAATTGTAAATCCCGATCCTGAGCTCGATTTGCACTGTAGGAAAATTTAAGCCTCATACCTCACTTGTGAATGACAAATCCACTAGTGAGTGCATAACGTTGCCTAGGCATAGATTACGTGATTGATAAACTGTATCGGTATCTGATTTCAAAGAAATTTTAGACAGCAATAGAATCGTTTGTAGAGGATATTTTGATAATCTTACTGCAATAAGTGTGTTTTTGGCTAGCATCTCGGTTATGAGCACTTAGTTCACTAGTTTGCCTTCCGCAAATTATACACAGGCCGTGTATAGGCCACGTTTTGTCTTCCGAGAAGAGTTGGGACTAGAGAGCGAAGTAAGTCTACGATATGCAAATAAAAACCGTAAGTGAAGTTTGTCACATTCTTACACCTTACCACATACTGTTATTCAGAAAGGTCCCATCATATTTATCCTTTAAACTTCGCGTCAAACAGTTGGATTTCATTATGATAAAATACGAAGATAAAAATTAGCTCAAGGTGAATTGAGCAGGTGTGGAGTACTGGAGGGCGCTTTATAGTACAAGGCAAAAATGTAGAGAAATTTGCCCCAAACCTAACGATTAGGGTAATAAAGACTGCTATTTGTAAGGCGTCATCTTCTATTATTTAAACCTCTTCAAAGGCATAACGTTACAACATTTAATGATTTGCTTCATATGATACAATAAAACAAAAATATTGACGAGCATTTAAACGAACCAATGAGGACGCGAATTGGCATTTCATCAACTGCATTTAACTCATTTGTCGAGGGGTGGTCACATCGGATTTCGCTTCGTGCTTCATTTCTCATGCAACTCGTAGGTATATCAATGTCTATAGATGTTTAATCGATTCTTATCAACCTGAATTGTATATTTACTCCTTACCGTTGATTAGTTTCACCCACCAACCAATTGTTTAGTTGCCATAGCGGTTGTACACCGACTCCTTATGCCACTGTTAGCGAAGAAGAGTTGCTAGGCTAAAGCCAAGAACGTTTGTTCCTTGCTGTTGAGAAAATCAGACTGCCATAAACATTGCTTTTCTAGTTGCCCCGAGTTTTGAGTGCATCAACCTGGCAATTATACCTTCTTACTCCATCAGCACATCGTTTGCGCACTGTCACTTTCCTATATCCGCAGATCATGGCAGACGAGACTCTAGCCACAACGACTTTTCTGTTCGGTGCAGTCCCAGACGGTCCGGACATAGTTTTGCGTCGTTTTCAGCGGCTTATAGCCTTGGAACAACAGCAGCAGGAGAATGATGTTACTACTGGTAGTGATGAGAGGGAATGGATGGCGCAGTTGTCCACCATAAAGGAAAATGTGCGCGAAAAGGAGGTGTCCTTCGAGCGTCGCAATGCGCGCCATCAGAAACAGCTTAAGGAGGTTGAATTTCAGGAAACACAACTCCGGCGACTCCGTGACTGGAGGGTAAGGTAGACCTCTTCTTTCCAAATGGAATGTCACGTTCAATCACAAGCACATCTAAATAACCTGTTCCGCGTTACCGGTCACACCCTTTAGGATACGCTTAAGGAGCAACTGCAGAGTCTATCTCACCAGGATGCAGACGCTGCTGACAGCACCAGCACGATCGACTCAGAGATACACCGCCTACAGGAACGCATTTCCATCTACGAGAGGACCTTTGGTCTAGAAATAAGGCGTACCAAGAACAACGACAATGTCCAAGTTGTTATGCGCGGTTGTTGCGAGGACGATTACGGCCTCTTGAGCTACGTGGTCCTCCGGCCCACTGCCGATTCGGCTCCAATGGAACTAATCAAGTGCAACCCCCCAGTTGCTGATATACAAGAACTCGTTAAACACTTCAACGAAGTTGGTGACTTCCGCAGCTTCCTCCTAGTTTTGAGAAACAGGTTTATCAAGTATTTCCAACTGCGAAAGAAGCGCAAGAACTGAGCCCCCGCGGATTTTACGAATTCCCAACATCTGTACATTGATTTTACTCTACTACAAACAATCCTTCCTCAAAGCCGTATATTCGGTCCAGAATACCGAATACACAGGGAAAACCCAATCACCACGCAATTTAGCGGTTAACTAGGAATTACAGAAAGGAGAGCAATTGGTGGAGGGGAGTTTTATACATTAGGGAAAGAGAGCGTTCGTCTACGCGCTGCGGGTGTACTTCCCCCAAAAGTGGAGCAGAAAGACTGACACGATGAAGCAGAGGCACATGACTAAGACGGGAACTGGCCCTATTTTGATGCCAGGGGAGTCCTCTGAATAAAACAGAAAGACCGGGCTTTTCGGAGCAGTCGTGGCCAGCGGACGCCTTGCCGGCGCAGCAGTTGACTAGGGCGAGAAAAAAACTGGTTACAAGAGCTAGGGGCACGAAAAATAAAGCAGGATAAGTGGCTCACCCGTCTTTGGCGAACACCGCCGCCACTGCCTCTAGCTGCAGCTCCAGAACTAGATCCAGATTTACTGCCGCCACCGTTCGCCTTGAGTGGTTTTTAAAAGGAGCAGAAATCGTGCGTTATAGATAAAAACTGTTCGGGAGGGTCATAAGTATCATCAAAAGGCGAAAACTTCAACCAAAACGAACTGTAAATACGGAACTCTCACCAACACTCGCAGCCAGCTATTAACAATAACTCAGGCCCATAATTAGCGACGAGGTAAACACCAAAATAAAAGAATGCAGAAAATAAAATCCCCATCTTAAATTGCGAGGATACCTTACATTAAAGTAGAGAAAACTTATCCTTTAGCAATAGAGGAACGAAGACATCGCAGGCAGACGCCAACTCACCATCTCGTATCAGAATGCATACACGATTCAGGTCAAGGTTAGCCTGGACAAACAGAAAACACGCGATGCTCAAATAATCCTGAGTAGCAAAATTTTTCGAAAATTAGGAATAATTAACAAAGATCCCATAAAAATTTAAAAACATTTGGTAAAATCCGGCTTGCAGACTGGAACACTAAAAGAATCCAGTTTGAGCAGAATTACACTTAGAGATTTTTTGGTCGACATCCTAACTGAATTTTCCCTGATTAAGAGATGCGTCAAACTGCGATGAGTATGTCTATGCACACTGGGATGAAAGAGTATTTGTGAAACAATGGTCGATGTTATAGTGTGCCACAAAATTATTCCAGGTTAAAATTCTTGAAGCTATTTTAGGACGTTTAATGCCCAGTATTATTAACAGAAAATTTTCCAGTTCCGGTTACTGGTGGCGGTGTCCCTAATGCATGCATGAGTAATAAAACGCCCTTCGCTCAGCAATACTGCTTATGCTATTCCATCATATTTTTAACATTTACGCATAAGTTATGCGCAATTCCTTTAGTCCACCTTACCTTCCTACTACTTGCCAAGTTTGTGCTGAACTATACCATCTTGAGTGCAAATATAAAGCTCGATGACTGAGTTTCCATCAATAACCACCTCACTACATTCCATGAGTCTTAAAATGAGGTAATGCTCTCCCTTTTTTGCATGGTATCTTCGTTGCTTGCCATTAGTGTACAGGCTGATGGGAAGCTATTCGCTTTAACGCCCCCCCCCCAAATCCGTAAAGTAAACGTTTTTGTCTACGGGAGAATAAAAGAAGTGAGTTATAACCAACCAATTTCGCTCACTTTCTTCTAGCCGGATACATTACGTACGATACATATTGATACATGTGTAGCAATGCATGCGACAGACACACAGTGTCCCATGGTAAGTGTGTGATTACAAAGAAAACTGTTTCTTTCCTTTATACGGAAAATGGTTTTGAACGCATTGTTACCCATTTTAAACAGATCATATCTTTGGTTTGTTTTACGCGATGCAGAAAATTGTCTACCACTAAAAGCAGCCTAAACACGACGGTGAATTAATGATAACACACCGAATTGCCTTAACCTCCCTCCCTCACTTTTATCTACCTCTAGTAGTCTCCTTTACATCCCAAGGGAATGTGCCACCCTCATGAAGCGCTAAGGTCAAAAAGGTCCTCTTTAGTTTGGAGGGCAAGAACAGTTGCAGTCATAAAACCCCGCGACACTCTAATGTCTCTGTTCACTATACAAAACTAACTGCACTATAAATGACACCGTTCCCTTATTCTGCGATGCCATTTATTGATTGCTTATGAATTAATTAACAGGAGTAACAAATAAGCAAAAATGACTTCTAGTGCATATTTACTCGCTTACTATATTGCAACTATGGAATGGGATCTAGGCTTAATAGGTAAATTCGTAGTTATAGCGATTCCACGACCACAAAATGGACCGCCAAATGTACTATCGGATTTCCAAACCAGGCAAAACTAAATGAATGCATTGGTTGCCTTTTAAGGAACTTGGGTGAATCTGAAGCTACACCATCTAGACGGAGTACGGTAGGAATTATATATTTTAGTTGACTTTGAGTGGACTTAGATTTCACACAAAATACGTATATTTTATACTGAGGACACGGAAAGTTCGTATTTAAAAATGATGCCAACACTGAATCAAGAGGGAGGATTGGGAGGACAGATGGAAATTTGTTCGTCAATCACACATATTCCCGATATACCTAGAAGAGCAAATCGTCCGTGTGACCTGTGTGAGAAGATAAACAAAAAAACAATTGTGAGTGAGTTGAATGGACAGATATCGTGCATTTGTGTTGTGGACGGATTGAAACCCACCTTGTCCACTCCCTGCTGAGTGGTCATGCATTGGGTCAGGAGGAAGAGTACCCTCATCAACAAACAACTCCTCGTTTGCCACCAAGTCCAGCCGATCCTCCGACCGCTTTCCGATGCCGATATGCGCCATCTGTTGTGCTAGACGATGAGAAGCGCCCAAAGGAGATGTGACTGTTTTAGCAACGCCAAGGTCGCCACTGGCATAAATTACGATGTTGGAAGCGAGGGGATTTGTCTTGAAATCATTGCTGACACGGAGATTGGAGTGTCGCAGACGGTGACGGAAGATTTCAGTGAAACGCCCATGCCGAAGCGAGATGTTAGAGAATGTAGCATCTCTGCGACGGAACCAGATGACCCCTCCCACACACGCAAAGAAGATGATCAACGCGACTACTGCCATCATAATCTTGGCTACTGTTCCAAACTAAAAGGCAGAGGGAAATGGGTTTTCAGAACCTCCACATGAATGTAATCCAAATTTTAAAAAGTGAATTGGCCTGCAAACAAAACACTAAGACAACTGTTAACCTGAACTACATTTGGATGCCTCACACAAACGACTCGTTTTCTTCCCTTAAAAGACTTAAAGTTTATTGCTGCCAATTTTAAAGAAATAGCAGCAAACTTCACCACAAGAATTGTAAAAAAACGAAAATATTTAAGCCGATGCATTTTATGCTTAAGGGTGGCATATATTTGCGCATGAAGGCAGGAAATGATAGAAATCTTTTAGAGGTGTTGAAGGAAGCTGAAAACTTCTGTTACTCCTTAATCACAGACTAGGCCAAAAAAACTGCATAAACATTTGGAGAATTCAGCTGTAAAGGCTAGCGAGTTTTGCATCGCATTCCAGTAGAATTTCATCGAGACAGGTTGTAGTAGATGAAATGGAACACGCATCTTAACAACCGAGAAAGTAAATTTGACGCAAAATGTGAACGACTGCAGCCCCATTTGCAATGCTTTGTTTGTTTTATTGCTACTTAAGGCTTCTCCAAGCGGTCATATTGCCCTGTCCAGTTGGGGTCTGGTTCCTAGGCCATGCCAGCTGCCCCAAGCCTTCTGGTGGTTGAATATGTGTATCCTGCCTTGGTGTTCCTTCTTTTGCTTTCAGAGAAGTCTCAGGACACCACAGCATTAAGCTCAGAATCATATAATCTATGTAAGTACTTTTAGAGCACACGAATACAAACGATTACGTCACTTGTTCATTGTCTGTTATAAAAATAATAGAAAAATTGTGGTTACAAGGGTGGCATTTAAATACTTATTCATTAAGCCTAAGTTGAGAAAAGTGTAACCTTGTTTATATAGCTGGGGACAAAACTAGTCGGCAACTTTTTAAAGGCAATTTTTTAAGATAGCAAAAGTTGCGCTGCTGCCAAACGGTGACCAACATGAGATCCAACAAAGGGGGAAAGAAGTGGTCCCCTGAAACAATTAATTTTTACACAAACTTCATTTATAGCTCCAACAGTTCAGGTATTTTAGAGGCGCAAGGTTATAGAACAGCAATTTGGGCGAACCAGCACTTATAAATTCGAGGACTGTTTAAGTTCATTTGAATAAATAAACCAATGAATAAATAGCATTGTGCTCCGAGGAGAGGAATTTGCAGATAGCACTCATTCATTCCCATAAGGTTCAACTTTTTTGTCTACATTAATAATTCTCGGTCCATCCTTTGCAACCATGAAGAGTGCGACAAAAATTCGATGAAAATGGGTTTAATCGAGCAAAAATTATTTTAACCAAGTGATAAAAGATGGGAAAAATGGCAGAAGAACATTAATGATGGTGTAAAGTGTTGGACCGCTCAGTTTGGGAATGCACGATTCACCACTTTCCGATGTAATTACTGCCTCCATCTCTAACAAGAAGGAGGTTCATCATTTCATGGTTTGGCAAGCCATCTTATAAAAAACGATGAGATGCGCAAATTCGGTAATCTATGGGAGCTTAGCGTCTTTAAAAATGCAAATTTCACACCCGAGCTTGCTTTGTTGACTTGTGAAAGGAGGAATTACAGTTTAGTGTGAAATACAAGAATCGGAAACCTCCTCTGAGAATGAGCTAAGCAAGACAAGGATAAAAAAATCGGAGCATCCGTTACTTTAAAATGCTGCTCAACCTCCAGAGCTAGTGAAAAACCTAAAGAGTCCAAAACCTGAAAACTGAAAAAGCGCATACGATTCATAAAAAGCAGCATGGCGAGTGTTATGAAATAGTAAAAGAATTTCCGTGAAACGACTTAATAATGTAAGGTCAGGCAGAGCCTTTCGGTAGTTTGAAACCGCAACAGCAACTCGCATACTCATAAAATTGAATTTTAAGTAATGATCACGAAAACAAAAACAGTAGACGTATTTTAATTACTTTTTAACATAAAACATCAGGCAAATATATTTATTTTGGCTTCAAAGTTATTGCGTTTGAAGAATAAGTGAATGTTCTACATAGACAGACTGAGTCTGTTACTTTCGAGCAAACAGCCCCCATAAAGTTCTACTGAAGTGGCCAGTGTGTAAGCAATAACTAACACAGCAGGCCATTAAAAGGTAGTAAGCTGCAAGTTCAACCTCTTCTCCAACCGCTTGAAGAGCTATAGGTAATTCGTTAAATGATCACAGGTCCAACTTACGGGCTTTGGCTTGGGAGGACAATGGCTGACGAGTGCCTCAAAAGTATAATTGGAGCGCGGAGGTTCCCAGCCACCCTGACAACGGTCGCCAGGGATAAGTCGATAACCGACCATTTCGAGGAGGTGTGGATCCACCTTCTGACCCAACAATTCGCAAACATCAAGCGGGGGTGCATGAGGATTCACTACGCACTTTCCATCACTGCCCGGTTCACGCCAGTAGCCGTAGGTGCTAAAATTTAGACAATCCAAACGATAACTGCCTACAAGGCAACAAAAATCTCCTACCTAAATGCAGCAAATTAGTTTGAGAGAGAACGTAAATATCAGCCGAACGTATCAAAGGCCTTCTCGCTAAGGCAGTAACAAGTTGTGAGAGATGGAGAACGGAAAAACAACTGATAGGTAATATTCCCGGTACATGCATGCGCTTCGATAGCACGAAAGTGCCTCGAAAAGTGCTCGATTTTAGTATTACTTTAGTGCAGACATGGAAATAGGTTGAGAAGTGGAAGGAAACAACCACGAATGTTGCCCTTTGATAATGATTTATAAGAATAGTGTTTAATGGAAAAGCATACGATCACACAAGTAAAAAAGGAGTGTAAAATTTGAGACCGTCAATTTTGGGATGAAAAAATGGTAGGGCTTACTGAAAGGTTAAAAATTAGTATTGTAAAGTTTGCTATATTTTAACACGCACGCACATTGGCACAGTTTGTTGAAAAATGGATCAAGTAGTAAAGTAAAAAGTTAAAAAAGTTGAAGTCTCGGAAACAGCCACAGGAATCGCACAAGGCAGAAAGAACAACAGCAAACTTTGGAAATCTGATGGGAAAACCCAAATGCTTTCACGACCTGACTGTTCATATGAGATAGGCTTTTAAAAGCGTAATGGTAAATTTTTAGTTTACCAGTAGAGAAAAGGTTCCACTGACGATGTCAGCAGCCAAACGCAAAAGTTTGAGCAGCAGGAAACTTACCCACAGTTGGGAAATAGAATCAGTAAAGCACATGCCAGGCAAGTCACCTAACGCCAGGTTAAAAACAAAGGAAGTTTCCACTTTTAAAAATATATCACCTTACTAATCTATTTAAGTAATAAGACGAGAGCGAAGTTGGATGTCGAACAACAACGTGGAAATGGAAGGTGGGGCATTCTTACCACTCATAGTCCTGTTCCGTGCAGGAGCAAATTTCATAGGACTGGAGAGACCGGTAATCCGAACTGGAGAAACACCTTGAAAGACATAAATGTGGAGTTTTAGGGGTTCATGAAGAGACGCCTTTAAATAGACAAAAAAATCAGCGACTGGGTAAGCCTACGGGCCTGTCGCATTGGCGGAGCAATCTCCATTGTAATCATAAACCTCCGTATATATCGATGAATCTCAGTTCAAACAATTTTTGAGCTCAGAAGCTGCAAGTTGTGTTATGACCGTGCGTGAAACCCGATAAGTTTTTCAGTCTCAATCTACATAATGCCAGGCAATACTCCTCATTTCGGCAGTATAGATCGGCTTCAGAAAGACCCAAAACCAAAGCTAAGTGTGGTAACTGAGATAACTGTGTGAAAGAATTGAGTGGAGGAGAGGCAAACCACCGCAGTCGAACCTACAGGGAATTCGCTTTCAGTCGATAGGACGTCTCCCGAACACCAAGTAGGCAGCCGTTGCTAGGATCCTTGCGGTTGACTTCGGTCTGATGAGGATACCAGAGTTCGTAGTCCTCAGCAGTGCCTTAATAAGTGGGCAAAAAAGAGCCAACATTATAGACTCGCATTTTGCCTGAACTGCTTGACCCGGAGTGACACCGGGTGATGGGCTATTGGCATGATTGCGTGTACTGTTAGATGTGGGTTGACGGAAATGTAAACATGTTGTGGATAAACAGTGTCCTGAAACTCATATGCGGAGTGGAGGAAAAGAACGCATGAAATACAAATCTTCCCACAGAGTGGTCGCAATCATTTATCAATTGGAATGCGTTCCGCAGGTTTCGGTGGAGCAGCAAAGCCTCGATACACCCTATTTTTTGTGATTTTGAAAGCAACTTTTAACCATATACATAGTGCAATTAATTTTTCATCGACGTTTAAGGAATTTTCACTTAAAACCGGTGTTTAATTTATTACCACCACTGTTTGAGTAATTTTGTCAAAAGAACTCCCTATCTGTCGCCATCAAGTGCGTTTGGACAGGTAGTACTTACTTTAAAATGTGCACAGAATGGGCAGTTGAAAATTGCAGATAGAGGGCCATAACCCCATATCTGCACGGAAATTTACCCCTAATTCGTCAGCAATAAAGTTTACTTTACTGATTTGGATCCACGCACAGGTAAAGCGTCATTGCATTAATCGCCTCGCAAAAAGCGCGACTTTCTTTCCTTGGACTAACGTATGAATGACAGAAATGAACGCGAAAAACTGAACTCCCCTATGGGAAAATTTACTTGGGGCAATAAATTCAAGGAAAGTGGATAAAACAGACCAGTCTCGATGGCCTCCAAGCGCTTGTCAATCCAACTGCCGAGAAATTGCCACACTAGTGTTTAACATCCCACTTTGCGATTTGGAGTACGCAAAATGCGCAGGCAAGCGTTCAGTAAATAGGGAAACACATTCAATCAAAGTGAACAAATTCTGCCTTTGAGCATCATGCAGCGTATAATTTGGAGAGAGAAGACCAAAAGTTAAAGCCAAAGCAGATGTTACCAGTGGGGCAAGATAAAATTTTACGCATTTCCTAAGACACTAACCCCCCAGAAAGCCCATTCTCACATTTATGCCAGTTCCAGCCATACAAGCAAAATAAACAAACGAATACCCAATTATCAGCCGGAAAGAAAACATTTGTGGTTTGTTTGTTCACTCGGACAATTACACAATTGACCTCCGATAAACAAACGGGCCATTTTTTTAAGTTGGCACATCTTTGCCGCATATTAATAAATAATACCTTTCGTGGCACGAAAATCGTGTTGCTATGATAGGCAGAATTCAGATCTAAAGATGTCCAAGAACCATGCTACAATAAAATTAGCCAGTTTCTGCCAAAGGAACAAACAAAAAAAAACTTCTCCACTAGGAGCAACACGGCGAGTTATTTAATGAACATTGCCTACCATCACCAGGCATAGCATAACCACGCTAGCGCGGTGGGAGAATTCCCGTGTTTTCGAGCATAACTAATGACTGTTTGCATGAAGCACACTGCACGCCTGTCCCGAGACCTTGTAGCCTTTGGCGTCCACATAACCTCATCGCATCGTGCGGTCTTATTGCTCGTGAGTTAAAGCCCTTGCGCTTGCAGGCATGTGACACAAACCAAATCAGTGGTGGCACCAGATAGAATAAACAATCAGAACCTCCCTGCCACACAGATGCAGTGCTAGACAAACAAAACTACGACGACAACGTGAGGATAATAAACAGGTCGTGAACTTACAGTTCTTTGTAATGAACCCGTTGTTGGCAAAATCGACAACAGCCACACGCCAGCGTTGACTGACCGTACCGTAGCCGTAGACTGCAACAGTCATCGCACGACCACCGGGCTCAGTAACAAGACCGGTGAACACAACCGTCTCCTCATCCATTGACAGAAGGGGTGCAGAGGTAGGCTGGGGCGTGGCTCTGTCCGGTGAGGAGGTCGACTGATTTGTTGGTGGAGTTGGAGAGACCCCATCGATTTCCTCGTCCGCGGCCACGGAAGTAGGCTTAATTGACGGTGTGAGGGGAATGTTGTGCCAACAGCGACCTCCATCTGTACTGAAACGCAGAATGTCCACCCAAAGCGTGTCTGCAGGCACGGCGACTATGAGACCGCCTCGATTTGCTATCTGGTAGTGATGTGGTCCATCCAATCCCTAAAGCAAAACAAAATATTTCTACCTCCTTTTAAGGCCACCATTACCACCCTAACAGTGTCGGTTGTTGTCTCTGCAGGGTAAATTTTACGCCTATCTACAAGACACAAGTTTGTCTGTGGATGAATTTCTGGTAGTGGTAGTTCTGCTCGTAAGCGTAATAAAAAGTATGCAGCAGCTAGAAACAATCTAGTTAGTGAGAGTGAATATGTTCTGGGCCTGGAGTTTTGTTTAAAAAAGCCATGCTTCGCGTTTGTCTCAAACAGTCACTGCAGAAGAGGACACGAAAGCTTGCCTACGATGAGTTTTAGCCACATGTATATGCGTATGGCCCTTGTTGAGTCTGACGAGGAGCTTGAAATAGTGGAGAAATACTAAAGCTACTTCATGTCCACGTTGACTGCATCAGCAGGAGAAACTCCGTGTAGAATTTCTAACTACAGCGAATAGTTAATTATGTTGAAAGAGCGAAGAAGAGAAAGAAATTAGGCACAGTTAGTAATTTGCTGAAATGGGAGAAAGGTAAGGTAAATGTCCACTGCCAAGTTGTTATTACAATGCCAAAAATATTATGGACACATTCTAAAATATCATAAAAATATCTAGCGATGATTTAGAATACTGAATTACGGTGCATACCTCAAGTATATGAGAGAAAACTTCTCAATTTCTTAATGCAAATTAAAATTCACTACAGGATGGAGCGACTGTAAGATCCATCGAAATAAGAATGTGCTTAATTTCCTGTAGTAAAAGAACAAACATTGCAGTTTTATGGAAAAAAGTTTATGCAGCCGAGGGTATATTAAAATTTTTAGGATTGTCAAAACATGAATCCACTATTACTGTATCTTTATCCTATTTACCAGATCGTTGTAATGTACACCCTATGGTTGTTGGAGGTCTAATTTCATTGACAGACGAGTCTGGGAGCTTATTCCGCCTTGGATGCAGACAAAAACTTTCACTGAGCGAAAAACTTTCCATTACCGAAACAATAGCAGACTGTCAACCTATAAAAGTAGTGCGGCTGTGCTGTTCACCCACTAACTGACATTTCAAACAAATGAATTATGCCATCAGTCCCTCTTGATTGAGACCTGAGCTGAAACTCAAAAAACCAAAAATAAGATGATTAGAAGCCTACCCCTTCACAACTTATGCAAAATAAGGCTGAATGTGTCAGGTACCCCCAAAAAGGTGCAGCTTTAGACAAATAAGGTTGATTGATGGGAGGGAAGTGGCCTTTTTAAGGTAGACCCCACCAAGCTTATCGTAGATGATATGATTTTTCTATTGGGTCTCCCCTTTCGAGAGCGCAAAGTCTTTTGCAGACGTAAGGTGACAAAGGAGCCACTGAGTCACACCCTTGAATGCGAACAGTCAAATCGGTGGAAGGCCGCAGTCATTAACCTGTCTGAGACACCTTCTATCTAACTAATTGGTCCCTTCCACACACACGCAAACACAAATCCACAAAAGACAGTTGTGACCGCTGTTAGTGATGGCTCCTCCGACACTATCCTAGCCAAAATATGCAGACTCGAAGGAGGTTGTGGAAGCGATTGTTTGAACTAGGCACTCCAGTGCAAAGACACCGGCATGGAATTGTCGCAGCAATGTGGGCATAAAATGGGGGAAAAAAACAATACTTTCGATAGAGCCAGAAAAATTAATTCTTCAATTTTTAAATGACCGAGAAAAATCGTAGTCCACCTCCGGCTGGACGAATCGACGCAAGTAAGGCAACAAGGTAACTGCGCCTTATTTCATTTCTGCGTCCACCCAAAGTTTATTTTAAGCAATATACAGGAAACTAGAAGAAAGACCATATTTCAGAGTAAACGCAAACACTGTAAAAATGAAAAAAGCATTGGAAATTAGATAATAAAACGAGGAAATGTATTTACGTCTTCACTATGCAAAAAAATCATTATGGGTTTGTATTTGAGGAAGTAAGGTGAAACTTAGTGAACCATATTTGACAGAAATTCCGAAACATATGGCACAAAAAATATCCCTCGAAAGCGTTAATTTTTATTTATGTTTAACGACAAGTCTGGGAGGGAGATGGCTGGATAAATAACTCACTAATATCAACCTTCAAACGGCATCATTCTTGTGGAGCCGACAAATATTGCAAAAAACAATAGACAGGACAGGAAAAAAAACCAGTTGAGGATTTAGTATTTTGGAAATGCTGCGACCCTCTCATTTCCATTTATGATTATTATTATCATAGGATGAGAAATGTTTAAGGACAAATTTCCATGAGAACATTGGGAGTAAACCTACTTGTCAAATTAATCATCAGACAAGAGACTTCAAGGAAAGCCAAGCTAGACTAAATTTACAAAAAAGTCCATAATTCAAGGGTTCATTGTGATGGCTGAAACGGTCAAATTCAATTCGGTCATCCATACTCACCTTCCCAATGGAGAAAATTTGCTAAAACTAAACATATTATCTGTACTTTAATCCAGCTACTGACGGGAGGTATCTTCAGGTACGGTTAGCAAAATGCGAGAGAAGGGAAAATGAAATGGAAACCCACTTTGTGCCAAGTGTACCCACCGTCGACGGATATGAAGACATCAGCGGGAGTGGTTTTGAGGTGAGTGGCGACATGTCCATGCACGAGGATCAGCCCGCGAGCTGTTGATGTTGCCAAGGGCGGTGAAGCGACCACACGTTTCCGAAGGCTAAACTGGTTACTCACTTGCAATCCACACACCTACAGGGTGAATACACACATCGCCATGACCCACGTGGTTAAATACGTCACAGCCCTACTTGACATTTGCTGGGGCGATGCAAGGGTATGTAAACAAAGCCTCGAAAGAGATGGTACTTTAGTACAAGGGCATACATGCCGAATATTCGCATTTTGTAAGAGAAAACTGGTGTCAGTTTTTGGAAAGTAGCAATCAATACTGACACTGTGTTTTAGAAGCATACCATTAGAAAATGTGTAGGGTCACAAAACTTCACGAATCCACAGTGCAATCGTAAGCATTTATTAGCAAAATGATTGCATAAAGGCATTATTTAAATAACTTGAAAGACCTATACTACCCGGTAATACGAGGGCTTTTTGACCACAACGGCTGCATGTTATCCAGATTGTGAATCTACCATTCACTTTTTTTACCAACTCATGGTACACTTGTCACAAATATGTCGACTGTGTTGAGCATTTGTGCAAGATTGAACTATGTTTCGTGTTTTAGGCTAGGCAACTTTCAGGCTGTGGAGTGCCGAAGCGTGAAGTATAGCTCCAATCGTCAACGCTACCAACGACGCCAACTCCTCCTCGCCTCACAGCCCAAATGAATCACGCAGGCGCATCCGCATACTGGGGTTAATCACAAGTGTCCTGATTAATAGGAGACGACAATTACCAGGAGCAAATTTGCAGCCAGCCCTCGGCCAGCCATTTGGCCAGACGGGTTGCGGATGGGCAAGCAGCTGAATAAACTTTACCCCAGGCGCTGATAGGAGATGGTGGTGATGTTAACCTGTGGCAGAGTAGGGAGAGGGGGCTTATTTGACTGGCACTTTATCGCATGTGCCATTTAGAGGGCGATAGCGGGGCGGTGCATAATGTCCTACAAACTTGCCGCGGTGAATTGGTGCCATGTAGGTGCTAGTAGCTATAGCAATCACCCAAATTGCATACCGAAAGAGATAGAAACTGATATCACAACAATATGACCTATTTTTGCATAAAAGTTTCCTAAAGATGTTGCATTTCTACTGATTGTAGAGGCGAGTGCACAATCACTCATACTTCTACTTGAACTTGTCAAAAAGATGACTTGCCTGTGCTTATTCATTAGGGAAAATTTTTAAAAAGACAAAGATGACAGCCGTTGATTTTTTTTCAGAAAAAGGGGACCTTTCAACATTCGAAAAACGAAAAGTTGTGCAGTAAAAAACATGATTTGCTCATTGATGCCAAACATAGTGGTCTGAGTAATGGCACAAACACAAGATGGATGTTCAATGTGCTCCAATAATTCCTAAACAACACATATCCTTTACATGGGAAGAACTGCATAATAAGTATGCCATCAAGACAGATTGTTCAAAAAATCGCTCCAGACATCGGGCTTATCAATACTATAACCCAAATATATGGTCATCTCGCATTACCTCCCTAAAACCAGCAATCCCACTGACTGTGAAATGATCAAATTAATAAAAAAAGTAGTTTACAAATATAATAAGTTGGCAATTAAAAGGAAGAAGGTCTAAGAGACTTGACAAAATGATACACAGCATAATTTTTCAGACACATGGAGGTATGGATAAGCCTGGCTAGAGTAACAATGTAGCGTTGCATTAAGCAGCTTGTTCCTTTGAGTTCCAGTTTTAGAAAGGGGATCACTTGTGCACTGTATTGGCAATTTGGCCTCTGGTTCATAGCAGTAGTCCCGAGCCATTCAATATTTCGAATATATACACATGCTGTCCTATTATACTGCCCTCTTTTGTCAGGAGGGTCGCGGTACATCTGTCATGATTTCTGTCGGTCGGTGATAAAACTTAGCCGAGCGGAAGAGGGACACATGCTGCGGGTGGGAGAATTGGTGACGACGCATGAACGGCGGGCTGAAAATAACGTCCACCTTCGGCAAGTACACGCAGGAAAGCTATAAACAATGGAGGCGGCACTAGCCACGAATGCAGAGAGATATGAGTAGGAAACCCCGAAACGAAAACGACATGGTGAGAAGAAAGTGCAAACCTCATGTTGGATCGAATGCCATGGCTCCCAAAGAGAAAGACTTATATCTCGAACATGATTAACCCACAGTATCTATGCCTACCCATTGAAAGGGCACGAAGATCAAGGAGGAGGAGGAAATAATCACAAAACCTATTACGATAAGTTAGGAAAAGTCCTCACCTAGACAATTTGATATTCTGCATTATCAAACTAAGTAAGCCAACTTCTACACCAGTTGCTAGGACTTATAAAGTTGTTGTTGAGGCAGTAGGCCATCATTTTTGGAACCCCAGTTCCGTTTTTACTGGGCTGTGTTTTAATACGGCCTAGGTGGGAGATTGTGTTAAAGGCTACAGCGCTCGGAACCTTCACAGATTACCAACAATTAATTAATGATGACTTTTAGCACTTGCAAATGCAGCGTGGGCTGAAGACCTTTATGTTCCAGTAGGCACGATATTAATAATGAGCGTGAAATGATGTGTCCCAAATTGGAGTCCGTGCAAATAGCGTTTCAAATGTTGGACATACATTAATGGCGTCGTTGCAGAACGCGAACATTTTGATAGCTAGCAGATCTTCATTGCTTAGTGCTCAAATTGGAATAAGGCTTCAATAAAAAAACCAAAATGCCAAGTAACAGTTCATAAGAATCATTATGTGGATGGGAGAACAATGTGCGGTTCAAAAACTATAGTTGTTCAAAGAATCGGGTAAAAGTTTTGCCTTAAAAAAATCGCCAATGTCTATTCGCCCTTTGTTTCCGCACTAGAAGAAGAAATGATGAAATGATTGTAAACCACTGAAATGAGACGTATCATGAAGGTAAAAATAAAGAAGCTAAAACGGGTTTGCATACATGAAGCACCCTATACGAAGGCCAGTAGGTCATGAATGATCCAAAATACAAATACAAGTACAAGTAGAATTTCCGTTCATTGTAACAGACAAAAACTAAATTTAATCATTGAGTATAATGGAAACTGACTCACGGGTTCAAAAGCTTTACCGGAGGTGTTGCCAACAACAGATTTGAGAGGTTCTGTAGAGGCCGTGGAATCCGAAGAGACCACGGGGGCCTGTTCACCAATCATCTTTGACCGCGAGGGATGGTCACAGGAGAGCCCCTCAGGCACAGGAAGAGGCTGCCAGGTGGCGCCTCTGTTGTGAGTGATAACAGTGCGCAGGGTGGTGTCGGGATTCATTTGAGTGGCCAGGAAGGTGCCAGGAATGGAGAGAATGCGGAAAAAGTCAGTGACAGCAGCATGATTGGGGTAGAAGTGACGTCTCAGTGACTCTGTAAATACGGTTCCTGTGTTATCCGAAACGTAGAGGATGCCATGGCCAGTGTCTGTGAAAAAGGAGACGTTTAAATGAGTATCATGAATTCATGATCTCTACTTCAATGAATATTTACGTCGAGACTTTGGAAGTCAACAGTAACCGTTTATTTTAACCGGCTCAACAGCCATATGAAGTGGGATACACTGAATGCGCAACATTGTGAATGAAATAATAAAGAAATAGGTCATTTGATAACCATAATTGCAGTTAATTCACAGATTCTCCTTAAGCAATTTCCATGCAGGCGCTTTGGCAGGTGGAGAGTAAATTGCTTTGCATAATAAGGTTAAATAAATGGGTAGTGACATACACTGTGCTACTACATGGCCGAAAGTGATGCATTAATGTTAGAAGACGGAAATAAGCGACATTTTGCACAACTTTGGTCTAAATGAAATAAATTAAAGTCATTAAAAAGCAATACCGTAACACGCTCTTCAGATTTTGTAAATCAAAAGGCATGGAAAAGCAGATTCAATATCGGCATAAGCAATTCAAGTCCCAAAGAAAATTTCTTAGCCCGTGATGCAGAGACGGAAAGCAGATAATAATGCCCAATGGAGTTAATTTGATTAGAAATTTGGAAGTATTCACAGGTATGTTGTATGGTGAACTACAGAATAAGATTACTTAGAAGCCGAAAGTACTTTTGACGACTATCGAAAGCCACCGCCATAGCAACTGTAGTGCAACAATACGGGAGGAAATAAATTCCAGCCCTTTCAAAGACCAGAGTGCCAATGGTAGATTTTCTAGTCCAGTAAATAAGAGTTGAAAGTTATCAATTCCGAATAAAAGACAGGCATTCGACATTAATCTTCTACACAGCCGAGAAGTGCTAGCGCATTGAAGCAAATTTGATTGGTCATTTGCTTGCAAACATTACAATATATTTGTGCAGCCTTACCACTTCTTTTGCAAAACATACACTTTATCTATTAAAACTCTAAATCCTAGGAAAAAAGATCATAATTACTAGTTCTCAAAGCTCACGTACTTATGAACACATTGGATGCAAAAGACAGATCCGTTTTGAGCCAACAAAAGGATAGAGTAAGGCCAACGATAGGATTCGCAGTTTGGATTAAGGTCGCACCTCCAACACAAACGCGACCGTCCTAGAAAGGCTAGTCTTTTTTACAATAAAGGTAATCTGCACTGTTACCGTCGTCGGTGTTATTTAGGTGAGCGAACTAAGCGCATGTTCACGATGTCACACATTCGGTTAACTCTTGTTTCAGCAACTGTCGTTTTGTCGAAAAAAAACAGCAACCATTTGCAAAACCTAACGCAACACTAACAATACAGTTCGTCGACACGTCTAAAAGCCCAAAATTTTGCAAGTCTGGAACCAAATTTTAAAGATCACATGTGCGGAGATCGAAATTGCCTTATGTTAATGCATACCAATACTGAGAACACTTTTTCGGACAAGTTTATCCTACGGCAAAGGAGAACTCACCACCAGGTTCGTCGACGTGAAGAAACACACAGTCTTTCTCGATCTCAAGCACACTAAAAAACTACAATGAGGAAAGAAATGTGAGTTGCATCTCGAACTAATGACCGTCGTGTACAGGAGTTAAATAAGCATTTTAATAGGAGGCAGCAGAAAACAAATTTTAAAAGCACCCTTCCTAACTTTTGTACGATATCAAAGTTATTTCCTATGAGAGACATAAAACTAGTGCAGCAATATTTTAAATAAGCTTTCTGATAAGTTCAATTAAGAATAAAACAACCTTTTTTGAGACCAATCCTTCATGAGTCATCAGACTAAAACCTGAAGCTTCCAGCAACGCAAATTTTACAAGTAACGGAATGCTGCCATCAATGCTAAGGGATAAATAGCTAACCATGTTTTTGGCAACTTCATGAAGTCAAACTCCTCAAAAGTAGAGAAACTACTTCAAATCTAAATGAACTCATAAATGAGCTGAGTTATGGCAGGTGTCTTGTTTGGATACAAATCTCACTTGATCAGAAACAACAGTAGGAAGATAAACGCGTCGGAAGGTATTTCCACCGTTATCGGAAACGCTTAATTGAAGATGATTCCGCTCTTCATCCAAAAAGTGCGCAGCGTAGAGGAAACGACCAGAGGGCTCGTACTGCGATTCCCCAGAGTCTTCTTCGAGATCTGCGTCACTTCGCATAGCTTCAGGGGCCCAGATTTTACGTACATTTTCCAAGATAACTCTCCAATTCCTTCCACCATCCTCAGACTTGGACAGAGCAAATGCACCCCGATTGCCAATTGCTAGAAGAGAATTTTTAATGAAATTGGGCAAGTTCCTAATTAAAGTAAAAACAAATTAAAGACCAATGAATATAAAAGACTGTGGAAGGTAGTGAAAGTGTTCTTTTCCAACTAATGAATTTGTACGAAAGAAAAAGAGAAAATAACGCCTCCACAAATAGGATAGGTCAACAAAGGGTGATCACATATTGAACAGTTCATCTATGCCAAAGAATAAAATTATTCGAGCATAAGCAAAGCTGAACCTACATTTTTTTACAACCTTTCCATGGAGGGCATATAGAGTACTTTTGTTATCAACGTTAAAGCTAGACCAGAAGCACTCCTGGACATTTTGCAGCACTGACTCCCATGTAATGCCACCATCCTTGGAAACAAAAAGGGACTGTTTGATTTGATTAGGAGATTGGAACTATAGCTCACTTTTGTGTGACCTTCCAATGTAAATACCAGATTTGACTGAGAATCACGAGGAGAAAACTTGAGCTTTCCATTCAAGATAAATGGTAATGTGGACTTTCTCCACCGCTTGCCAGAATCAACAGTTGAATAAATTAGTGAGTTATTCCTGTTGTATGTATCATGGCAAATGACATAAACCTTTACTTAAATTCCATCACGTTATCAAACGAGTACATACTTTTCTCATTTTGTGATAAATTTTTCGCGTTTGAAGTCCATTTTCGCGCTTTATATAAATTTCCTCCCCAAGATTTTGAGTAATTTTCTCGAAAGTTTTCCCATTGTCGATGCTACAAAATCTAGATAAGAAGCTAGGCATACCTTCGGTAAATATCAGATGACTGGCCAAGTCCCTGTTCGCTTCCGCTCATCGTAACCAAAATAATGACCTAAAAGTGAAGTTAAATCCAATATCATACGCCTATTGCGTCACCAGCCCATGTTAATTGGATGGTCTCCTTCGTGTCATTTTTGAAGTAGTACTTAAAAATACATAAATCAAACCTCACATACAAAATCAATAGGGTGACCATTCCTGGAGGCATTAGCGAATATGGTTTGCTGAGCCTTACATTTCTCAGAAATTGATGCGAAAGTTGATGAGGTCGATAAAAGTAAAGCGATAGCGACAGTCACACACCGATATACCATTTTCTCAAGCATAATTTGTAAATGTGCGCACCCTCTAGCCAAGGCCAAAGCATTTTAAAACTAACTAAGCACGATAAATTAAAAATTAAACACTATTTATATGCCTAGACTCGGATATAGTAATTGTAATAAAAGCAAAACGCTCAAAGTCAATTCGATATTTTCTGTGTGTATATAAGCTTGGCATGCAGAGCATTATCATGCGCTGCTTTTACACGCCATTAATTAGCATCGTGACTGTATTTTACTCCTGATCTCCTTACACAGGGATTAAATTACGCTAATTAAGATAAAATTGCTTATACTATATGGTTTTCTGTACTAGTTTTCAAAATATAATAAGCTGGTCTCTTCGCATTATTACGGTGATAGGAATAAAAATTATTGCAATGCCTAAAAATTTTAGCTCGATAGTGTAAACTTGCACCAATTTGCTGGAACATATTACAAACCTTGTCTTCCAACGTGTTTTGTCGCACAGGCATTGTAGGCGTTCTGCACCTTTTTCATCGCTGCTTTCATGGACATCGCGGGTTTGCCAAAGTGGGTGGTGATGCCTGGTTTTTCTAGTACTTATGTCAGTTTCGTGCCCTTGTTTGAGCCACTTCCGATGAATTGCTTTCGGTGTTTCCTGCCCCTAAAAACTTTCACTTCCGCTAATCCAGGCATGCATTCGTAGGGCCAAGCTTTCACTTAGACTACCCTTTATGCATCTTCCATTTGATAGCAATGGGATCCTACATTTTTAAGTGTGACAGCCTAGACTTCGCCGTTCTACCCTCAGAAAAGATTGAAGGCCCACTCGGACTAGGTTTGTGTAGACAACTTTGTCAACACTTCCTCTACAGGCTTTCCCGAAGACGAGAGTCTAAATCGGGTAGAGAAGGAAACGCTAATTCCTGCTCTATGCATGCAATACGTCCGGAAGAAACAATGTGCTGGACCCTGGGCGAGTATGATTCCTTCAAATTCTCTTATCGCATTATCACGCGTGTAGAGCTGGCTGAATGTTCCGCGAAGTGGCACTGGGCATCGGTGGCCACCTGTCGACGACAATTTGATGCCGCTATGCGTTGCACCGAGCAACAGTAATGCTCACTTTTCCCTCTTCCACATCGCAACAATTTTAGTCTTCTAGACCCCGAGTTCCAAGAGCAGATGAGGAAACACTATCTGGAACTGCGCGCAACGTATAGATCCACCGGTATTGAACCAAAATTCTAGCGTCCTTTATTGCTTTCGTAAAATAAATCTTTGCCACTATATTGCTATCTATGACGTCGATAGCCGGAAATAGCAAAGCAACACGATGTGGTCATGCAGCACAGGGGATATTTATAGTAAAAAGTGATGCAAGGTGGAAAACATGTGGACAGGTAAAAATAATTGGGGGCATCGAGGACTTAGAGGACGTAGTCCAGCTCGTGCCTTACGTAGGTATTCTTCTCTTCATCCCTAATCCTTGGAAAGCCATAGATCAATCCATCCTGGTTGCCGATGTAGATGGTATTGTACACCTTCCACATAATGTCCCTCACCTTGCGAGCCGGATGAAATAGTCCCTGAAGGGCGTACTGGATGATTTTATTGGGTCCAAGGGCAACCCGGAAGCCCTCAATAGCTGCCATGAAAGCTTGGACAACGTGTGGCGATGTCTCGAAGACGTTCGGCCAGACGAAGTTAAGGAGATGGAGCAACGCATCCTCGCAACCAAAACCATAGACACCTAGTGCCATATGGCCCACTGCCGACATTGCTGTCTGCCGATGAACCAGATCCCTAAGAGGTGAGGTGAGAGTGAGTGCGTGCTCGGATCGTGATTAAGAGACTATCACTCTTCAAGGAAAGGCATACCTGTCCATTAAAGCATCCTCGAGGAGAGGTGTGACGGCGTAGATGTAGTCCTTGCTCATCTCACCGATGTACTCAAACATAAAGGCCAGCGATTTGAGCACGCCATTCTGTACATTCAACTCCGGAACCCGGTATTCGTTCATTAAACCAGGCAGAACGGTGAAGGGCGAGCAGGTCTCAGCGACGATGGCAATGGCTACTGTGGTGCACACACGGTTTTGACGCTCCTGTACCTTCAGGTTGTTCAGGAGAGTAGCAAGTACGTCGTGCGGGCCAATGGCCTTGGCAATGTAGCCAAAGGTGTTAACCGTGGCACGACGAATGGATTTCTTATGAGCTTTAATCAGCTCCAAAAGCTCGAAGCAGATGCGCATCCACTCGCGTGAGGAGACGTACTCGGACCCACGATCAGCTATTCTGCCCACAAGGTCAATGCAGTTCTCCTCAACCTTTTCGTGCCTGAAAAAAACGTCAAGATGGGGTCGTGATTCCAATGGCTAGAGGCGTTGGGTAGAGAAGTAGACAAACTCACCGGTTCTTGAGAATGGGTGTAAGACGTGGAAGAAGCTCCTTGATAGGAGGAGTCATTTTGGTCATGCCAATTACATTGACTATGCTTTTTAGTGCACCTAAAATAGATCCAAGGACTTCTGGATACTCCTCACCGAGGTATTCGTATAGCACAACACCCAAGTGGCCCATGAGTTTTTCCTCCTGACAAACCTTCATGACACCGGCTATGCGACTGATCAGATCAGCCGCCTGCTGACGAACCTTAGCCGACTTATTGTTCAGACGCCAGAGAATGGTACCGCATATCTGGGGCAGATAGGGCTTCACACGCTTACCCAGGGCCTGGACAACTGTCCCGAACCCAGTCAAGAGCACTGCATCCTAGGAAATAACAGAGGATACAATCACCCGGTGCATATTACTATTTGATGAAACACTGATACGCGAAGATCTCAGATGGGATTGGATGGATAGAATTGAGCATAGTTAATAACGTTTGAGAAGCCAACACAATACCAAAGGCAGAATTGAGAGCCTTAATTAGCCTAACCGAAACGAATTAATCCATTACGAGATAAAGATGTAACCCTCCACGTAGACCCATTATCCAAGCGCTGCAAATCGTTAGCCGCCGGAGATGTGCATGCAAACATATTGAACTTCAATAAATTAATGACAGTAGGCGTGGCTGCTAGAGGGCAACTTGCTGCCTCAAGGATTGCTTAATCATAGAGCGCTGGAGAGTTTGCTTCGAATGTATGATTCAAGAATAATTCTGCACTACCTCGATCCAAGTAAAACCGCCTACAACATTAACAGTTGGTTAGAAAGAAATAAATTCATGGCACTATAAACTCAACTCAATAGCATCTGTAGCACAAATCCGAGGCCATTAGAAGCCTAGCTTTTACGAGACATAAGTGAAAAACGATAAAACTACTTGGATCAAACAAAAGTAAGCCTTTAAAAAAAACAGATCAAATGGCACGTTGAATTGGGAATCGTTGATACGACTACCAATTTTAATGTTACCAGGCGATCGCATCATATTGAGTAGTAGAAGTGTGCTAAACGAATGCATCTTATTGTTAAGCGGCTTTTGGCAAAACGAATTAAGCGCACATTTGTGGAGTTTAAAGAGCACCCATTGACAGAAAATTTAATCGGAAAATCTGCTAGAATTCGCACTCGCAGAGTCACAAAAAACAGAAATAAGACCCTCTTATTATTACCACACAATTTGAAATCCGCAAACTACAGCAATTCCATAGGAACCACTAGCCACACCACGTTTGGAGTACCCGAAGGCTTTCAATTGGTGAACATGATAAAAACATCAGCCCCAGATAATATGACCCCTTGACTCGTGATCAAGAACAACGCGGTGGAGCATACCTCAGTAGTCTGTTCTTGGAAGGCGTAGAGAATGCCGTCAATCAATTGTTCCTCCAATCTAGCGTCGATTTCATCGCTGCCCAGAGCGGACATGACCTTCTCAATGGTCTCCATGACCATTTTACGGTACTGCTCCGATTCGTCTTTCAAGTCGTCAACAATACGTGTGATAATCTCAGTGGCACCTACCTTTGTCGCGATTTCCACAGTAGTGTCTACCAGCTAAAATTGACAACAACGTCATATTGATGGGGCGCCAAGAGTTTCAAAAATAAAGTCTCGCAATCACGCACCGGTCGGTAGTTGCGTCGATCAAGAGCCATGCGCTGATTCCAGAAGTGCCGGAAGAAGGGAGGCAGAATTTCGTTACGAATGTATTCAGGTTCAACACCCTCTGTGGCGCAGCACTGTTTTACTACTTTCAGTACAATTTTCTTCATCTCCTCATCAGGTGAGGGAAATTCCCGAATCAAAACCAACATAACCTCTCTCGTGTAGTAGTTAGCGTACTCCGCATCCATCAGAGGAATCAAGTAGCCAATAGCTTTCAAAAAGGCAGCGAGACCCTAAGCAAAAAGAAACGGAAAGGACGGTGAGTTTGATGACTCCTTGATAGAGGTTTGAACAAAAAATGATAACTTGCCTTGCCACGATGACTACGAATACCCTTCCAAAGAGGCTTGAGGACAGAATCGAATGACTCGATACCGTAGGGTGTCGCTGCTTCGGCCAGGGCAGCGAGAGCAAGAGCTGTAATAGTGCGAACTTTCTGCTGTTCATCAACGAGACCATGTTCAATAATCTCAACGAGGGAGCGCAAATGAGGCAGGATAGCACAGCCCATAAGAATAGAAATTTGTTGCACAATCTTGATCCCTGTGTGTCGTGCCTGCCATGATTTCTTTGATTTACAGACGGCCTGTAAAAAGCATAAAAAAATAGAAGTACAGGGAACGACTAAAGAGCTGGAACTTAGGGAAATCAATAGGCACACCTTTAGGAATGGCAGAAGGCTAGGAATACCGAGGGCAGAAGCCACAACAGCAAAAGCACGAGCAGTTGTGTTTCGGACGTACTCGTCAACGTTGTCAATATCCGGACGCATTGTCGAAATCATGGTGGCCAAGCCTGCTGCCTAGAACGCGAAACAGTGAAACAATGGAAGCATGTGAAAAAAAACAATGAGACAAGACATACCTTTGCTAAATTAGAAATGATCTCACGACCCTCAACACGAGCATAGTAATCCTCATCGATAAGAAGAGGCTCAATGACGACCAAAATTTTGTGCACATAAGGTCGAACTAGGTCGTCCAATTTGTACAAAATGCGATCGATGACCTTGACCAGTAAATGCCGTTCTTGATCCTCCAAAGTTGGCGACATTAGCAGGGGAAGAATTTGATTGAACAGAGGTCCCGCACCGAACTCGCGTGCCTTGTCCGTGATTTGGCGGAGAGCCGATTTGCGCATCGGTGGTGTGCCATTTTTAATTTTTAACAGAAGCGTCATGATTTTGCGCTCAGTTGCCTCCTCAGGAGGCAAACTATCTTCGTCCACGTCCTGGAGCAGTTTATCGAAGTACTGGAGATCGTCAGGACGCATCATTGGCAAATTATTGCCCTTCGGCTGTAGATCACCGAGGGCGACAGCATTTCCACCCATTGCAGCCGACCCAATACCGGCCGCCGTACCGACATCAGGTGTGGTCATGTGGAAGCCGAAAGGTGTACCAGCTACAGGAGTGGGAGTTGCCAAAAGCCGACGAGCTGGAGTACGTAGAGGAATGTATCCGGCGGGTGGAGGAAGAATCTTGTAACCTGGAGGAAGCATCTCATCCAGTTCTTCATCAGTCAGCGGTCGATTTCGATCATCGATTTCTTGTTGCCACTGTACGGCCCGCATCTGTTCCGGTGTCATTGGAATGCCTGTTCCGGGGACTGTGCTAGCAATGCCGAAAGCTGGAGTCGCCATGGACATAGCTTTCGGACCGGTGGGAGTGGCACCAGAGGGAGTAAAACCCAGACCAGGGGTACCCATTGCTGGGGTTCCCATAGACGGCGTGAAACCACTCGGCGTAGCACCACTGGGAGTTACACCTCCAAGCGGAGTAGCACCTGCTTTCATCGGCGTCTCATCCCATCGCGATTTACGCTTGGCTATTACAGCTGCAGTTGTATTTGGGGTCTGACCGAAGGCTTTGTACGCAGAAGAGGGCGTATCCTGAATTGAATTAACACCGCTAGGAGTTTGATCCGCACGAGGTGTTTCCGCCCACCCAGCACCGTGACCGGGGGTATCTGCGCCGTAACGTTCTGAGTGAGGTGTCTCGTCCCATCGATTCTTACGGGCACTCGGCGTCCCCTGTAAATATTTAAGAAAAGATCACATCAAAGCACTGCAACTCATCACCTAAAGTGAGTACAGGAAAGAACCTACTGCTAGCGGGTCACGGCCAGGAGTTGCTGCACTGGGTACATAGGCCGGAGTTTCAGCCCACTGTCGCGATCCCGGGGTGGCAGCAGGATCACGCGGCCGACCAGGAGTTTCTTCCCATTGACGACTGCTCGGAGTTGCTGCACTACCAGGTGTTCCTAACGGCTGGATTGGTGTCGCGGCCTCATCCCAACGTTTAACGGAAACATCCTTGGAAGCGGTGCCATTGGTGTCAGCTGAAGGTTGATCCCAACGACGACGCTTGAGAGGGGGAGCAGATTCCACCACCTTCAATTCCCCCGCCTTAGCCTTCGCAGCGATTTCCGCACGCAGAGCACGCTGTTCCTGTGTAAGCTTTTGATTGAGCATAACATCTTTGTAAGTACTAAGCCTTGGATCAGGAGTCTTATCGCCTGTGACAAATGGGCAAAGAGAAAATACGAGGAATCAGATGAATTCAGGTCCGAGACAAAGAGCCTTTATGAAGTGAGGAAGGTTCAAATTAAGGTAAGCATTAAAGTATGAAGATGTCATACAATCCAAAGACTACCGTGACACGCACCATCCCAAAAGCTCTGGGGCCGATGTTACTCATGTCAACGGGCGAAAATCTATAAAAAATCGAGTTTAACACACGACTATGGATAACTAATTAACTTGGAAGCGCAAAATTAGTTCTCGAGGATGCGATGCGTATCGACATTGACTAACGGGAGAAAAAAGAACATTAGTATAAGTCCAGAAACGGTGCACCAATTTGTCCTCCACCTACCATCCTTAAAAGGGTCCGAACGAACAGGAGACAAGACGGCTTTAAGCCGCTGAGCATGATACTCATCTTCTCGATCAGCAATGACCTTACGTCTAATTTCAGGTTCTAAAAGACTCAACCATAAAGCAAACGAACATACCGTCCGCCATTATTCGATTAAGTCAGAAGTAGCGCGTTTGAGGTGGAGCTCAAGAAGCAAAATTAATATTGCTCTTGTTGCTGTTAAGGAAAGAAACATTAGGCTGAAAACGGACGTTTTTAATTATTGCAAATTTTGCCATGTTGTTTGTTTGCAATATATGTTCTTTAACACTAGGCTGCATTTACGAAAAGTAGAAAAAAACTTACAAATTATCTTTACCACGCGTCGTTAAGCAAACTGCTTCGTCTTTTGTAATCAACGCCGGGGTTGTTAAATAACGCTTAGATGAAGCATTTATAAGCATGAGCGCCACTAAACAGGGAATATTTTATTTTTCGTTTGGCGACAGCTGCATTTTGCGGAAATGTTTCTTCTTTTGTGCCTTTTGCGTACGGTTTATTCTAATAATTACAAAACCTAAAGCCATATAACGCTATAATCAAGGAGGGAGATTCGACAAACCTAAAAATCTGAATGCAAATCATGTGATTCCAAATATCTTGAAATTTTACTTTCTCCTTATTTGGCTCTATCCTACCACAACCGGATTCCAATGGAGACAGTCTGTCCTCTTTTGGCGTTATTTTAAAATTGTTTGTCCTCAGGGTTTTATTTACGTCGAGTTCGATGGTTAGCTACGCCTAATGGTCTTCATGCTCTTTAGTCTTCAACCGCGAAAAAGTCAACCTCGTCTTCTCTTCCCAAGAAAAAAAGTGATGGTAACTTTCGGTCGAATGCTATGGAGGTATGTCTAATTTTCCTGCATTTACTCTTTTAGGCTCAAGAGATTCAAGAGGCATTTGAACTTTTCGACGTCGACAAAACTGGCTACATAGATACAAAGGATTTGAAAGTGGCCATGCGCGCTCTGGGTTTTGAGCCGAAGAAAGAAGAGATTAAAAAACTAGTAGCTGAATATGATCCTGATGGGAAAGGCGTTCTCTCTTTTCCTGACTTCCTTAGGATGATGACCCTAAAAATGCAAGACAAAGATGCCCGCGAAGAGGTGTTAAAAGCATTTAAACTGTTCGATGATGACGAAACTGGTGCAATTTCGTTCAAAAATCTGAAACGTGTTGCTAAGGAATTGGGAGAAAATCTCACTGATGATGAACTACAAGAGATGATTGACGAGGCGGATCGTGACGGGGATGGTGAAGTAAATGAGGCCGAGTTTCTCCGCATCATGAAAAAGACAAACATGTACTAGCAAAGTGAGTCTAACTTCGACTCAGGCTGCGTTTTGTTGAGGTCCACCTGTTTAGTGTTTTTTTTTTATTTACCGATCATAATCTGTGTTCGGTGGTATCATTGTCCCCTTTGTGCTTTACCTAAGCTAGCCTACCAGTGGGGTGTTTCGCCCATCGTAATGGTATTGGATCCCTCAGTCCCACAGAGTTGTTCCCAAAAGCAGTATGGATGGATTTCTACGTAATCGCCAGAGGTGGCACAGCGATCCATCCCCACCTGGTTCTCAGCACGCCGTTAGGATTAATACGCCTTTTTATTGTATTCGCTAAATCTTCTCCCTCTTATTACTGACCCCAAAAGCTGCAGTTGTAGACTTAGTAAAAGATGCACTGATGGATTTGAACTGGATAAGTCATAGAAATTGCTTGATAACTAGTTGAGAACTCAGTTTGAACAAGCCGATCTTGGTTGAAAGAGTGGACCATCGTTCATAAGCTTTAATTTGAGCAAATGAGCAAAACAGCGTCTAACTTTACTGGCCGCCTAAAGACGGTCTCACTGATTCTTTTCTGTGAGCATCATACTGGTACTGCGAAGAGTGTTTGATTACTCAAACATTCGTTCTACTCTGAATGAGCTCGATCTGCTTTGACTGAGATAAAAATTTGGAAACGTGACAAACAGCTCTCAAACCGTAGGCACTAAAACAGCTGAAGAGGCTTTTCTTGCTCCATGTAGCCATTCATGCTATTTGTTTATCAAGCCAAAGTTATTATTATTACAGGCGTACAGTTAAAAGGACTTTAGTGCAAGAAATAGGTCATACGCGTGTAGACCCCCCGCGCTAGAATCTAAACAACTAAAAAAACCCCAGCCCAACGAGTTTTAGGTAATATTGTAGTACCTAGTAGGTAGTCAATTTGATGCCAAGTCAGCCCAGTTCATTTCATATTACGTCTTCCAGGTTTTTACGAACGCATCCTAGGACTCATGATTTGACCACTCAACCATGATGAGTTTGACTCATTAACACGTTAAATGCCCCACTTTACTGCAGGATTTATTGTACCTTCGTCTAAACATTGTGGAACAAACTAGCCATTATTCTCACAACAGAGGGTTTCACTGATTCCTTTACATCAGGAGCATGTCTGGTAATCCAAATGTGGGAGCCATGTACCACCAATTGGAAGAAATGAAAATCTCAATAATGGGATCACCGGCCGCCAATCTTTCTAGCCAATCACTCACGATTGAGTTTAACAGGGGTTAGGAAAGAACCATAATTGAGGATTTGTTGGACTGTGAGAAAAGCCTTCCCAATGGGTATTAAAAGCACACTGCCCACTCAGGCACAAGAGGTCCAAGGGAGTCCAAGAACGTTGAGATCCCCGAGTTGTTGTCGCTGGCAGCAAAAGGAGACTGAACATTAGTCCTTTTGCTGCCTCTGAAAAGGATACAATGACTCATCGTCGTTCGAAATTCCAGAAAATTCTGTTTCGGGGAGTTGCTCATGTAGTTCACCAACCATAGCCTGGCCGAAATGGGACCCAGTGATCATCGGGCAGAGAGTCTCACACAATTATTGCGAGCATGAATAATCTAGCTAATCTCGCATTTCTGATGTAAAGAGTTAGAGAATTTCCACAATTCTAGGAACACTAGCATTATAAACGCAACCACATAACATTAAAGGAAATCACATCTGTAGCTGAATGCTAGCAAGCAGGGAAGGGAAAAGTTCCTCCTTTATCTCCATATTATCTAAAATGAAGAAGCACGCTAATCAAGTTAAAAGAAGTGATGATGATGCGGTGGAGAGCCTGAAAGCAATTATGGGGGCTGGTCATTGGGCAAAAGAGCAGCTCGTTTGACCCTACAATGACCACCAACAGACATACGGCTACCCGACAGAATGAATGAAGTCACAACCAATAACTCCAGATACTTGGAGGGATTCGAGTCAAATTTCAAGTTCTGAGATAAAATTGGCCACTTGTTGCCAACATTCCTGCCTGGATCACCATAATCGGGTAGAGTGTAAATTCAAACTACACCGAAGAGACATTTGAATTGGGTTACCTGAATCTGAAAAGATAATGCTGCAGGTAGTAAATCGGCACAATCCAACATACTACCATTCCTTATCAAGCTGTTAATTTTATCAGCCTCACATGAGCGACAAAATTGCTACTAAAACAATAGGTAGTAGGTCGAGGTATCATAGATAAATTCTAGTGCTTAAAAGGTGGACCACTCTCCCGAGGCCTGGCCAACTCTACCAACTTCGCTCAGAAGGGGAAACGCTTGGAGAGCGTATGACAGCATCAAACACGATCACAAAACACAAGCATTGCCACAATGCATACTCACCTCATGAAACCTAGGAAAGTCTAAAGATGAGAACAGAGGAGGAAAAAGGTGCCTTCTTTTAAGACAATAGAGGGTACAAAACACCTAGGAGGAAATGGCATCGCCTGTTGATCGGGGTCTGGCTACTTGTAGAGGCTTTATTCGAATATTCGCTTTCGCAACGAGGGCGCGAATGTCTTCACCAAGAGATGCTCTGTGGAACACAAAAATACGTCAAGTTGGCTGACAGGAGTAAAACAAGTCGTGCAACCTCTTACCTGGGGGTGAAGTCGATTGAATTTGGATCGTGCTCGATCCGCTTACCTCTGGAGTGCAGCAGTGCGCCATTCCTGAGGAAGGGAAACATAAGCTACCATGGCGGGCAGGACCAATCGTTATTTTGCCAATGTGATAAAGATTCAAAGTTGAACTACAACAGTTGGGCTCTAGCAGAAAATGTTCTTTAAAAGTAGACCTCTCTCGGTCTGAAAACATTTAAGCAAGTGGTCAAGCCAGTGACAACGTCCCAGCCATTAATGCAAATATGAAGTGGTTCAACAACACCAGATGAAAGAGGCTAAAGTCGGATCCACAACAAGCCAACGTCAGGTGCGAAGCTTGGTGAAACAGATTTCAGTTAGTCAGGGGAGGTTATTGTGAGAAGAAACACATAAAACGGTAAGAAACGACGGATTACCAGGCAACCATTACTCCGTTATCGGTGCATAGTCGCGGTGGGGGTGCGACTAATCGCATTCCGTAGTGCGCAGCCACTTTGGTTAGTTCACTCCGTATAAACAGATTGCTAGCTACACCACCAGATACAACCTAGATAATAAATTAAATTGGGGCATTTACTCAGATCTACACCTAATCAACCAGGCTATAACCTAAATCGCTAATCTTAGGGCGAGAATTTAGCGAACATACCAGAGCAGGTGCGGAGGGGTCAACATTCATGGGAGACGAAGGAATAGGCCATGAAGTTTGGGGAGTTCGGACGGAAGATGGGAGGAGAGAGTTGAGCACACAATACTCAATGGCTCTCTGTACTCGTCTACAGAAGAGTCGAGTCACAGCAGTCTGACAGGAAGCACAAATGGAGGCAATAACGTCAATAGGTAGAACTCCATCCGCTTGCTCCTTTTCTAGGCGGGCGATCAGCCGATCAGCCGCTGACCGGATGCCCGAGAAGGAGAAGTCACAGTCGCGCACGACACTTCGCGGCGTGGGCATGGGATAGGCCTGGGGTCTGCAACTGGTACGAGCCATCAGCTCGATTGCCATTCCACCGGGGATTTGACTATACATCGAATTGTTAAGAGACGCAAGATGCAAACGACGAGCAATCTATATCGTCGTAGTGATTATATAAGTCTAACTTTGTCCAAACAGTCACCAGGAGACATATCGAGCGAAGTCCCAAGCAGGAGAAACTCATCAATATCTCTAGCGAGGGTAAGTAGCGAATGTCCACCACTTACTAGCAAGGCTAAAAATGGAAGAGTTAAACTGAGGAGTCATTCTAACATAATTGTACCTATCATCTGTCAACATCGCTGTTAATGCATGAGCTTCCATGTGATGTACTGGGATGATGGGCAGACTACCAGAAGAATTAGCACACTTCCAAGTTACCATACCTGTGCTCCACGGCTAGTTGCTTGGCGTACACGACGCCTATCTTTAGGGATAACGCCATACCAGGTTTTACGGTAACAGCAATGGCATCCAAGTCGCCCCACGAAATACCTGACTTCTTCATGGCTCCTGAGACGGTCTCTTCAATATTTTCAATATGCAGCTTTTGCGCAATTGGAGGAACCACACCACCCATCCTGGAAATACATCAAACATTAATTACGTTCAAAAGTTCGAGTAATAAGTAGATAATAGACGATTACTTGATAGATGTTGGTGTCTGTGAAGCAAGTGATTCTCCTAAAATCATTCTTTTGCTATTGACCACGGCAGCGCCGGTATCATCGCAACTAGTTTCGATCCCCAGAATAGTTGAGAGAGGCCGTGAGGCTACTGGGTTTGGAAATCCGAAGAGACCAGCCGAAAACCGTGAGAAGGTGAAACTAGCTAGCACATTAACCCGAAGCGAACTCCACATGCGCTAGCACCAGATGATTGGCGGTTTAAAATAACCCGCAAGCGTAAATAGAAAGTTTGAAAAAATTAGACAACCCATTGAATGGTTTAAAGCATTGGACTAAACCACTGACTCTTGAACTGTTTTATGCGCTATTAGGGGAATATTGGCCTCTTCTATTCTTAGCAATGCGAAATTATTTAATTAAGTTAAATCGGCAGACGAAATAGTTTGATCAAAAAGGCTATCGTTTGAAGGAATCACATGGAATTAAATTGCAAACGGTAGAAAATATTAGTAATTAAAACTGAGCTGATGCTTTTTAGGGCTTCAAGGATCATATGCAGTGCCTCCCCCAGTAATTCTAACGGACTTGCCAAACGTCAATATCTTTCTAACATGAGCAGTTATTTTCTTTCAACCTTGCTATTAACTCCTTACCAATTGCTAATCATTTCACTTTTAATCAAATGAGGATTCTGCTGCTTTCATTTTGGATAAGATGTCCACATTTTGCAGGTGCGGTACATTAAAACTATTTCTTATGCTCTGAACTGCAATTTTCTGAGTATTCAGAATGCAAGGCAGTAGTTGATATAAAACTGCTCATGAATCGAATTTTTTCGAATAGCTTGTGTAACACCCGTACACATTCGCAACTAATAGAGAAGGATTTTTTGCGAATCCAGTGAGCTTCAATGGTAATCCCCGAGACTTTCAGTGGAGAACCCCCAATATATGGCCATATAAATTTACGATATAAGTGCGTTAGGTACAAGTGTGAAAACCACCCGCTTTTAATTACCAACTCACTTAATAATAACTAATTATGTTTTCATGGTGTGAGATTTTTCATGGAGTTTTAGGCCCTCGTGGCAATCTCTTTACCCACAATAATTACCGCCTATTAAAGTGGACTTCCAGCCAAGGCGGAAGGGCTTAGCGCCACCAAATTTTATCTTTGCAAAAACCATCCATACCCCAATTTCAGCTTTCGGTGGAATCTAGTACTGTTTCCGCATACTTATTAAAGCGTTGAAACTAAGTGCCAGACATGATTTATAAACAGATAATAGAAGCAAACACAAAGTTGTCTTGCATCAAACTTGTACAGTCTTTTAATAAGTCCTTCTTATTCCTTGCAAACATACAATTATAAAGCTTTGAATTCAGTGGAAAGTACACTGGAGATTGCAGCAATGATGCCGTTTAGGAAAGAAATAAGTCTTTATTGAGTGAATTTGGTTGAATTCAATGCAAATCCATGTCACAGAAACTAGTGCACTATTCTGCTGCCTGAAGGGCACAAGGTGACTGTCAACATTGCTATAAGATCTCATTCAAGTTTAGTAATGACAAAACTTGCATTCAACGTTCTGAAACTGCGAACATTTAATTCCACGTGGTTGCTTTGATTGCGGTCTATGTTTCCACTAAAAAACTTTAGACCGTTCGGGAATGCAGTTAAGAAACACATTAAAGGATTTGATGACAAATGAATCAAAAACGTTAAACAAATTTCACGGTGGATCTTTGGGCATATTATAACAGGGTAACTTTTTAAATTTTTTACACCAGTGAAAAAAAATCGAGTTCAGAAGTTAGCCAAACCTTGATCAAAATAAATCACAGTAAAACAGCTAAGTTTTGGCTCAGGTTGATCCTTTATCAGTACAATAAAAGTGGGATGTGTCCAACTTTATCCACACCAGAGCATTTCAGTGCGCTAGATTAATTTCTGTCAGGCAGGAAAGTTGTTAATTGAGATCCTGCAAATGAGGTGTGAATAGATTCGCTACAGCATAAAAGTCAATTAAACGGAGCCAAGGAAGTCTGCTATGCTAAAACATATTCAGACTTGCAGGATGGAGTGGCATCTAACAAGTCGAATTAATTCCTCTGCATACACTCACACGCAAACACCACCTAACACTTTCAAGCGCAGGCATACGCACGCGAACCGCGCCGTTAGCAAAAGGCAAAAATTCAATTAATGCCTCAATGTCCTACGAAAATCACGCTTGGCAGGAAACTCAAAAAAAAATTCGCTTTGTCTCTCTGGCTAATTGGCTTTATAGATCCATCGAAGACCACCTTATCAGAGAAATTTAAGATTCCTTACTTCCCCAAAATCATGCAGCGAATGGCAGAGCACAGTCGTGCTGTAGCTGGATGGAGGAAAAGGCATAATTTTTGAAACACGCTTTCAAAGTGTGAAATGATGTTTTTGACTAAGGGTAGATTAGGATAGGAGTGAACTCCGAGAGGCTTAAGTAAATCCATTAAATGCGTCAAAGTCCTTACTGTTAATCTCACTTAGAAGATTAAAATTGAAGCCGAAAGTCCATTAACTCGTCCTGGCACCCTCACACCTTCTCATGTCTACTGGGGTGAGTTGAAAGAAATCCTTTACGCCTACGAAGCGCTGTCTAGGAGGTGAAACCAAAAAATAACAAAAAGACTGTAATTGCCGAAATGGGGAAGGGTAAGGGATTCCGTAAAATAAAATTGAATTTGTTTTGATTTTATCAGATTGAATTTAAGCCTTAAACGGAGCGCCTGTGCAAATGTTAATATAAATGTAAGAAACTAGGAAAACTTAGACTAATGAGTTGACAGTTTATCACCAAAAAAGTGATTGTCAGCGATCGGCTCTACCCAGACACAAGAGCCAGACGCCAATCAAAGATCCCAGTGACAACTAATCCAGTCCTTATTAATTCCATCATGACTTAACGGATTTTTTATCTTGTCAAGATGTTCGATAATTTAGCTTTTTTCCTTAAATCATAAAAATACATTGTCACAGCCTCCCCAGAACATTAAATGTGTCAGTAATGCGTGGTGGAAGTCTAGCGCAAAAGCGAAATAGGAAGTGCGACAGTTCAAGACGAGTACACAGGAAAAATTAAAAGCGAATTATTAAATCACAACTGACAGCTGCTTAAGCTGCCGAACTCAGCGAGGTTTGGCGTAGTAACGGCGAAATCACATGAATTTCAGAGCCCATTACATGAGCCCAAATCAATGCCTGAAGAAGGCTTTCTGAGCAAACAATTTTCTATTAACGGCATACAAGTGGATGGGGATGCAATATGAGCATAACAGCATTAAGGTTTGGATTCCGCTAATTCCTCTCATTTTGGGTCGCTTTGTGGTAATAAGCATTTTTCTCTGTCGTTTCCTCCATCACTTTTGTCGTAGAAAGCAAGTTTCTCCTCGCCATAAGAAAAGTCGTCTCTTGTCAATTTTGTCGTTTCGCATGTCGCATCCTTGCTCTAAGTAATGAAAGCCGACTTGTCAACTGAGCCCTCCTGATTTACCTTCCCGGTGCACTTACATTTCGAAATTGACTGTTTATGATGGCTTAATCGGTAGAATTCTCAAAGCATTCCACCGTTGCGAAGGGTATCAAGTACGACATTCAACTAAGGAGTAATTTGAGGAAACATGTTTATTCTATTGAAATTAATTGACAGTTATTATTTCCTCTGTTGGTAGGTGCTAATGGTGGATTAATGCGGAACACAGGTGTCCTCAAAAGGTCTGTAAATGTCAAACTAACGACATTTATAAGCTCGTGGAGTCAGCACATCAGCCGAGTTCTTTGTGCTTTTTCGTGCTTCTGCAAAAAATGAAACCCAAATTTTATATTTGAGTGCTAGCAATAACATGCCTAAGAATACACCTTTTTTTGAAGTCTTCCATTTTTGGGACTTCCAAGAAAATTGCATTTTTAAAAGTCACAAGTAGCTTTCCCAGTTAAAATTTGAGGCTTATGACACATAGACCAGCACATTAAATGTGCAATTCAGTACAATTTCGAAAGGTGACGGGACGACCATTTACAAATCATAGGGGTATTAATACGTTTTGAGGTGATAAAAGCAAAGAGATCACACTAACTTACTATTATGCCTGCAATTTCACTATGCAGCCTTATTTATGTGAGAATTTGGTATGATCATCCAATTAACCGAACTGACACAGCAATACGGTGCGGGTGGCGCATGAAAAGTCGTTACTTGAAGTTGATGGGAGAAGGTGCATTTCACAATGCACTCCAAAATCACAGCTTGGGCCCTCAAAAGTAATCATACATTTGAGCAATTATTTGTCATTGCGATGCACTCAAAAATTCCCACTCAAACTTTGATGGCTAGAATGCTCCATCTTCGTAATAGCATAGAAGGCTTTTGAGGGAGCTAGTGTGGGTTTGGTAATGCTATCATTATAATTGATTGATATTTACGGTTGATACGTTTGTTTACTCACTTTGAAGTAGCCGACTGCATTTTTGTTGACTGAGTTACTTAAAATTAGCTGCTAATTTTCTGAGATTGGCAGTCTCATGGAAAAGAGGGTAGGCAACCAATTTTAGAAGTTCGATGCTTGCAGAAGCGGTGAACTTCTGGGCTTTGGAAGATAGGGCGGACTCTTGGGTAGGTGAGTTCAGCTCAAAATATATGGAAACTGGGTGTAAAATATAAGAACAAAATCGTAGGTACAGGGTTAACGTAGAATTACTTGAATCATAGCAATAGGATATTTAGAAAACTGTTGAAAGTCTCACTCGAAGGCCTTTCATTCAGCATAACAGGATTACGAAGGCCAATGACACATATTACGACTGTCTTCGCAAACAACTCTTTCAAGCACATAAAATTTGGCCTATGGGATGAAAATTTTGAGAAGCCATAAACTGGCTTCCAAGAATCCATTTGTGTTTTTGATGGTTTCTTTTGCATTCTATGCTGCCAGCTCTTACATCATCGGGTAAAGTGTGTTGTTCCAATTAGGAAAAACGTGAAAATTTCCACCACACTTGTGAAGTGGCTGCGTCACTACTATTAGCACTGCGAAGTTGTGGTATGAGGAGCATATTGCTGTGCCTAACTTTTGCCCGATACCGTTCGTGTTTGAAAAATTTTGCAGAATTCACGCTTGAAAAGCAAGATCCCTGGCATAGAAATGCTGGGTTTACTATCGGGTCCTGGTGAAGGCGCGTCTAGATTTGGACCAGCTCATGCCAATGGCCCTTAGACACTTCTACGGGTTGACAATGCACTTTCTGCCCGAGAGTTGCGACTTCTTTCAACGTCAGAGAAGTCTTGAGGAGCTGCAAATACATCACGTCAAGGGCGCAGACATCGTCTTAAATGGAAGGACAAACAACTTTTCCCAATCACCTTGTTGAACCTACAAGTAAAGGAATATTTTGCGTAATGACATGAAGTTGTAAATGCAATAAACTGCATCACTCGTATGACCGCGACTTAGTTATTAGGGAAGTAAAAACAACAATTATTTGCATGCAATGCCTTTGCGTGAATTGAGGGGCAGATTGGAGACAAAAAAATTTAGGAAATTTAAGACTCCAACAAAGCGGCCTAGTTTTTAATTGTTGATCGGTGAGGCTGTCACACAACGACGCGATTCTCTATTTGCCCCTCTGACAAGGTTCAAATTACATTCAGAAGGGAAACAATCACACACAATGAACGATTTTCTCATGTAGCGGCTTAGAAGAACCAAAGAAACTAGTCAACAAATGACCGCACAAACCAGCTTTGCATACAAAGCAAAAAATGACTTAGAAGAATAAGGTCGGAATTTCTCCCTTACTCGGACGCTTATAAACTTCACTAAGCGCGAAGTCATCCAAAGATGGACAAAGTTAAACATCCAGAATTTGGTCCAATTATACTTATTTTAACATTTTTTTTGTTGAATTAAAGCATGTTTCGGAAAACAAGCGGCGTGTATGCAGGCGATGGTGGAGAGAGTCACTGGAGCCCCTTGCAAATACAACGAAATATTTTAATTAATTGTTTTAAGATTTCTTGGTGAGTGAAGCCAAAAATTATTTACAGGGCGCAAATAAGGCTTAAAATTGCCAGCATTGGTGACAAAAGTGAACACTTTAGGGGCTGCACTTAAAAAGAGTTGGTAGTAAACGCATCCTTTTTCCTTGAGGGGCTGTTTTTAAAACGATTTCGAGTCAACTCTATTCTCATCTTTTATAGTATATTTAGTAAATTAAAGCCGCTAGTAAGGAATGGAGAAGTTAAAACATAACCGCATTAATAAACGCACACAATTTTCGCTTTTATCGAAAGTTTTTTTGGGAACACAGAAAAGTAATGGAAAGTGATCTGATGATTGACGTAGAGCAATTGAAACTTTAATTTGTCAGCGTGTCTCAATCTTGCATAAATAAACTGGAATCTGAACTCGTGATTGGCAAGCCATAAAATTTAGGGTATAAAACTGTCACAAGCTCCATGTAGTCTGCTTTTTAATTGCGCCTATCCAGTGCTTGAAATCATAGAGCGAATCTATGATCCCCTTTTAGAAACGACCACAAACGGAACTTAAAAATCGACCCTGCGTTCAATTTCGATGTCGCGATATAATTTAATGTAGTGTTGGAATTTTTTAATTAACTCTGCTATTGGTGATTTAGCTAATTTTTCAGAAAATCGCTAGGCTGAATTCACTCACGACAACATAACGAGGCAGATACGAGTTAAGTGATGTATTGACCCATGGTACAGGCGCACCGTAATGCAAGAAGGCGATCGGGGCCATTCACTCTAACTGTGCATGTGACAGAGCAGCGTACATCTCACAAGTAGTAAAGATCTTCTTCGAAAACATCACACTAATTATTGCCTCTGATTCAAGGGTTGGAATTTCAAATCTAATTAGATGTCAATTTGGAAATCATCGCCATAATTAACGTCCCGGTTATTGGCAATTTATTGAAGAGCCCGCAGTTTTTTTGGCATCGATTACGATCACACGCATCAACCCACGGTAGCCACTGACATTTAACCCCCTGTACCATTGGCTGGCGAAGAAGTGTGCTCACGCACAGCGAATTTTAATATATAGTGCTACACGTCATTTTGTATCGTCATTGCAGCGATTCGCGACTTAAGCAAAAAGGGAGTTCGATAATGCCTTCACGCAGAGCGCCACGACCTGGTAGGAATTAGCATTTGCAGTTTTGTCTTTGCGTTGTATCGCAATACTCTATGCATTCTACATCTCGCTAATGCACTGTGTGGTCTGCGGGTGGAGCAACTGTAACCTGCTTCATTCCTTTCAGCCAACCCCAAGGCACGCGAGGAGCACTACTGGAAGAAGCCCAGCAAACACGGTAAAATAATTTTCTTTACTTTTGTAGGATCCCCTCCTTTAACAAACACACTTACACCTAACTAGCATTTGCATCATCTTCTAGACGTCTCTGATAACGAATCTACCAAGAGCAGCGGTAAGCATTTGCAAGACCATTCTAACGATTTTGATAAAATAATTGTATGGAGAGTGCCTGCAAATGTTTCTTGTTCAATCACAGAAGCCTCTGCAGCCTCTGATGATGATGGGGAGGAAAAGATCATGGTGGAGCGCTACTGGAAGCGCGAGCCATCGGGTAGGTCTTAACACGAAAATGCCTGCACCAAAAGGGCAGGAAGAGTTATCTGACAGCAACTCCGTTTCAGCTCACAAGGGCTGCGAAGCTCCAAGTGGTGAGGAGAAGATAATCATCTCACGACTGTGGAAGAAGAAATGTGAGGCGAATGCAATGCCTGTTGGGAAGCACTCTGAGAGAAGTAGGACAAAATTAATATTCACTTTAACTTTTAGCTGGTGGCAATGCCGAAAACGGACGTGATAAGGAAAGTAAGTACGCAACAACAGGTTCGACTAACAGCTCACATTTCCCCAACACCTCCACCCTATGCATTTAGTGCCTCCAGCCACCCAAATGCATTCCGTCGGACCCTACACGTCCTCGTCTAAGTCAGAGACATCGTCGTCCTCGTCCACGTCGTCGGAGTCTTCTTCATCCAGCTCAGCCTCGTCTAGCGAATCTGAGAACTCTGCCTCCGAAGACAGCTCCGAGAGTGACGGTGAATTCATTGAGCACTACTGGACACGCAAAACTCGAGGTACCACACTTCACTGCCTCACTCCCCCTCCTCTCCTCTCCGCTCCCCTACCCTCTCCTCCTCTCCTTCCCCTTCTCCTCCTCCTCCTCCTCCTCCTCCTCCGCCTCCTTCTCCCCTCTTTCGCCAATCTAACACTGCCCTCAACTCTAGTGAGTTTGATTAATCCACCACTTCGGTCGTTCAGTGCGTCCTAGGAGTCGTCATCCGGAGCCCAAAGGTAAACGCTCACATGGTAAGGACAAACCCAATTTAACCGGAGGCATCCCAACACACGTAGAAGTCATTCGACCTGACATTATCCCTAACATACTCATGAGTAAACAGTAACAGCCACCACACCTATTGCCTCTCTGCCTCACACAACTGTCCTTTTTGCAGGCCATAGACCCGAGTCACGCGGACATCGACGTAAGTCGCCGTCCTGTTCACATGCATTTTCGCGCTCAACGGGACGCAATCCCCCATCCACTTTTCCTTTCTAGCACCAGTTTGTCAGAAATGCGGATCCTACAAATATCCTCGCAAGCACTAGCCAGCATAACCTAACGCTAGCAACACCATGGGCTGTTTAATGGATTGGACGCTTCTTCCCTGTCTTCCTTTTTCCTGTCTGCTAATAAACAGTTCTCTTTGTGGCAGTCCCACTCATCCCTTCTCACTTTATCGGCGTTCTCCTTCTCTTTCAAATAAAGCCGTCTTCTGAACAGAGACTTCCCTCTTTCGCCATCCTGTCGTGGCTGCGCTTTTGTCGCCTCGAAAACATGCAGAAGATGAATAAGAAGAAGAAGAAGAAGAAGAAGAAGAAGACGTCGACGACGACGAAGAAGAAGAAGAAGAAGAAGGAGGAGAAGGAGGAGGAGGAGAAAACAAGGGATGAGAAGTAGAAGAAGAAGAAGCATAAGGAGCAGAAGAAGAAGAAGAAGAAGAAGAAGAAGAAGAAGAGGAAGAAAGAGAGGGAGAAGGCGAAGAAGGCAGTGTTATGTGAAGCCTCGAAGAATGCACCCATGTTGTGGAGCAGTTGAGCTAGCCACGTGAGAATATAGCGCAGCGGCATTGGGAACGGCTTTCAAGAAGGCGGTGCCTAGTCCACACAATTAATTGAATTCATGAGCTGCACTACCTAATTAGGCTAATTGCCCACGCGCTGAGTTAGTGGGTGAGCGAGTGAGTGAGGGAGAGAGTGAACAAATGAATGAATGAATGGATGGATGGATGCATGGATGGATGGGTGAACGAATTTGGCAATTCAATTTGCACAATCCCGCAGACATGCCCTGTGGCCAGTTAGCCACACAGTGCTAATCGTCCATGCAATGCTGTGTCCTAATTACATGTGAAAGTAGCTTGGTTTAGTGACAATGGCCAAACGTTCTCATCTCTAAGCTGACCCAAGTTGAGGCTAAAACAACCTTAAGAGTCTTGCATGTGCTCCCTGCTACCCATGTTCTTCATGTGTCATGAGCCCTTCGTCTCCTGCCAGTTGCTCCAGGCTGTATCACTCACCACTTTGCAGAGTATGTGTTCACCTTAAACGCTTTCATCTTCAAGTTAGTCGCCAAACCACAGTCACGTCCACATGTCCACAAATTGCATTTGCTTTGTGCCGTGAAAAGCACGCTAATGATGCCAGCAATGCCCTTATGATATCACCCTCATATCACAGACAGTTTAAGTGCTTGCTTCCGATACCACTTTTGACGTCACCAACATCAGCATCACAATCAGCGTCGTCGTCGTCGTCGTCGTCACCGTCAGCGCAAATTAGGATTGTGCTGACGGATTTAGTAATTGTCGGGACGCAGTCAGTTTCCCAATGCATGTCCAAAGTCCTCACATGCCACTTTCATTTCACAGACAATGCAAATTTTTGAGAAGGCCTCATGTAATGCGCCAGGACAACCCCATTTTAGACCTTTGGTAGCCTTCGCCAGGTGGGGATGGGAGCATGGACGAAGGAGGCGTTTAACGATACGCCGGTGGCACAAGTGACTTTGCTAGGGAAACGTCTCACCAACTCAAGCAAAGGCGCTAAGTGGCACACCAAAAAGGCGCTTACATTTGCCCTAGGTGTTTCAACTAGTCCCCTTTGCGACATGGCAATACGGTCTGTGCACACAGAAGCGCTTGACTGATGTCATGCAAAATGAAACCATTGTGTAGTGGTTGCTTCAAAGAATCGCTCGACAGAGTTGACTTCAATCCAAACGGTTTGGACTAAAACAGGGCATCCGGTCTTTACAACTGACAACCAAGTCTCCTACAACTGACCAGTCAGGTGCTCTCCACCTCCGCTACAGACCATCAGCATCGTTGTCGGTGCAGATGGCGCGTTGGGTATCTCAAGAAAAGCCGAGGCTTGACTGCGACCATGCTTAGCTGCACACCTGCAAATGAGACGCCTTTCTAATTCAATTCATATTCCTCCAGGCTGCTTACCACAGATGCAATTCCACCAGATTCGCCTCAACCTGCTCGTGCCATCAACATGCCATCCAAACTCACCCAGCGCCTCTCTCTTCCCATCTGGACTCTGCCAGAGCCTTACTCCCGGCTTCTACACAACCAATTCTCAGGCTGGTTGCCTCAGCACCTCAGCTGGTGAAGCAGTGTTTCCTTGGCTACCAGCATGGCCACCCACAACAATACAGCACATCTCACACACCTCAGTAGGAACTGAGTAATTCTAGGCCATGACATAAGCAAAGGACACCAACAAGTAAGGGCTGGTGCAATCCTCTTCTCCTTCTTCAAGTGAAAGGCCTGCTAATTAGATTGTGATCTTTGGCAGGATAAACGCGAAGCTTTGATTTCATTATGTAAATTAAACTGCTCCTCTAGCGCAATTAATGTGAAGTGGGGGATTAGAGTGGTGCCAGGCTACTGCATAGGGGACAATTCATTGTAGTTCATGCATGCGAGTGGCATTTTTGGTAGGTACGGGAGTGGAGGATGATCTGACAGTAACTCCACTGCAACACCTCCGATATGTTTTGCATGAGTGAAAAGAAGGAGAGGCTGTTACACCGTCGCATGCCAACTTACTAGCAGGAGTATAAAGTGGACGGCATAGCATCAGTTAATTTTAGAGTGCAATGATGCTACTGGGCATAGAGTTGAACCGATTGCAAACTGTGAAACTTTTTGAAAATGCACACCAAATCAGCCACACAGGGGCTGTATACGCGCCCTAGATTGCTCGAATAAGTAATCCCGCAGTTCCGATGCGGCTTTATTTCACACAGGCTCAATTTCTTGCAAATCGCATTTTCAGTAACAACTCTGAGAGAATAAATGAATAACTTATTATTGAGCATTCTTCATGCTCTTTCTTTTGGAAACCGTGGGCATTCACGGTAGCGTGGCGTCTTACATCGAAGTGCCCCACAACAACCAGGAAACCAAGAAATTATCCATCGTTGGGAAGGATATGGCATGATTGTGAAGTAATGTTCTGTAACACCCGAGAAATTGAAGGAACTTAGTTTATGATTTTGTTTAGGAACAAAATATACTGAGCTTTGATACAGTGAGATCATCAGAGGTAGAAGCGTTTGTCAGGTTTTCATCAACTTAAAATAATTGCTGCGTGCTTGAGCATAGGCTGTAACGCCAAGTGTTTTGCTTATGACTTCAAAAGGTTAATAGTCAAATGGGAAAGGAAAAATTGGCAGTGATTGAATACAGGAGCCTTGACTTTTGCGAAATTGAGCTACTGCCTAGTCAAGCTATCAAAAGAGTTCATTAAAACCTTGATTACGTATCAAATAGTAAATTTTAACTTTACAAGAACCAAAGTCCACTTCAGGAAATTTAATTTTGTCCTTCTAGGAGTAGAAATTGATTGCATCTACTGTTTTTTATTTAAAGGATTGATTACTCAACTATGTTTAAAGTAGGTTGCAATTAATGCATTACCGGCTGAGATGAATAACCATTCCTAACATCTTCGCAGCAACAGATAGACTTATCGACAAATTCAAGTGAATTTGCCATATCAGTAAACAATCCTACCCCATCATGCTTTCTAATGCCTCACATTTGAGTTGCTTAAACTTCTGTCCCACTCACGACAATACCTACGTTTGTAGCCTCCGCATCATTTACTGGTTTACCACTTGAAATCCATAAAAAAACGAACTAATGACAATCAAATTACACCCTTTAGTCAACAAATGAAAGTACATAATTTTAATAGTGTCGAGTTTGAAATTCTTATCACAGTTTCACCAAGAGTAGAGCAGACTTTTAATCCTAACAACGCCTGGCAAGTGACTGCGCTAATAGCGCTTGATGAATAACACAAAGGGTGGACAGAATGTAAACAGAAATGACAAAACAGCCCCTGCTAAAAATTCTAGGTTGATATCAAGTGTCACGCTGCAGACTCGTTTGTACCAGCAAGCTCTTAGAGAACCCCTTATTCACTTAAAAGGTGTAGACACAACCGAAGTCATTGTTCAAATTCCCTCTTAAGTAGACATTGCGGCCCCTGAAGGGTTTGGTGTGTCATGCACCATGCGCCATGACTGTAAACTCATGAAAGCTCCTACTTGAAGGCAGTCACATTAAATCCCCAAAGCATGTGCATATACAGTGAAGGGAACTTTATCCTAAGGCAAATGCACTTTTTTACAAATTGATACACCCACATAACTTATTAGAAGTATCACCAAATATCAGGAAGGTTAGATACTAATAGTCTGACTTTGTTAGGAATATTGCACTTTCATCTGACCTCACTGCCATTCAATTTGTACAACAAATGTGTCGCCAACTTGCGCAAATAATCAATCAGACCTCTCCACTGATCCAATTTTTTAGTCCCAGAGCTTTCCTACCACCCAGTTAAGTTTTAAATTTCCAATACTTCCAAGAAAGAGCAACTGGCTCCTAGTGGGCTCCATCGCTATCGCTAAATCGCAGTCCGTGTCAGACAAATATATTTCACCGAGCCCTTTCTCCTCAGAACAACTTAGAGTAATTCAGGAGTTTAGGTACAAATGATTGTGGCATGAGAAGTTGGCCAACCTACCTTCTAATCAAAAGATATCCGAACAACTAATTTAACAGGCAGGATAAATTGTTGGTCGATTAGGCACTACACAAATCGTCAACTGCGATTCATTTATGCACAGAAGAAGCTAAATTATGCTTTGCTTGGTGTGCTGACTTTGTTGCAAGGACGACTTAATGCTTGCTCGCGGAACCAATAAGCAATAACCAGAGTCTGTTTGATAAAAGTATCTCCCAGGTAGTGAACTGTACAGTTTCCCATAAACTCAGACTCAACGTTGATCTTGTGGAGCAAATGAATTTTAGCAATGATTCTTCCAAGTCATGCGGCAGAGACTAAGTTAATGCTGATGCTTTATTTTGAGAACTAGTGCCATCAAAAAATTTGAACATTAATAGACACTAGTCTTGGCCTTTCCACCGTGAGTTATTTAGTCCAATAAGCTTGATTTTGAAACTTATAGCTTAATAAATACTGTTCCAAAGGCATCCTTGCACAACACCAAAGAGTGCATGTTTCACGAAGATCTTGAACAGCAACTTTTTGCGGCCATGAATCTACACTCATGCATTCATCAAAGAAACAACGCGCTTTACTGTTGCAGATACTTATTTAATATTCCCGAACTAAAAGCTTGAAATTGGGGAATAAATTCTAAAAATAATGTCTTTCTCAGCCACGCAGATGGCGTTTCTCGGTATTAGAAGTAGATTTTTGGACTACTTTAGGCACCCCAAAAGTTGGTAAAAAAGCACTGCATAATCTCGCAAGTGATAGTTTGGAAGTGCTTTTGAGCTCTACGCCCTCCATGAAGCATTTATTAACCAATAAACTATGCTTTTAATTCTGAACTTTAAACTTCATATATTGACTTTTCATCCATGGGAAGGATGAGTAGATTTGGTATTGCAACAATCAAATGCCAAATCCGCATACGCGCTGCTTTAGTGTCCACCGCCCGCAATGCCATACAAGGGATTGTGGATATTACAAAGCCTTGCATGGCAGTAAAAACACAGAAGACAATGTGATGAAAAAATAGAATAGACCTATGACAACTAGTTTTATGCTTTAGCACACTATTTACGGCTGATAAGCCAGAAAGAACTTCTAAACCACTACGCTTCTGCGTTAAAATTCACCATCATTGCTCCAATCCAAGCTTAAGGATCAGTGCATGGCTAAAAGGTCTTTCCGTACTTTTAGTAAATGATTTAGAGACCAAAGGCGAGTTCCTTCACCACATCCACAATGCATTGATGAGTTCGGGGTCTGGAGATTTTAGGCTGCAAAACTTTAATGGTCTACCACAACAAAGTTCCATAGATTGCTTATTCAGCATATGGAATAGCCACACACGGGCCAAGCAAACGCTGATGAAGTAATTGCCATAGTAACGTGCTACATTTGCTTTAAGCGGCTTTTAAGGACACGAGTCTAATTTAGCCAAAAAAGTCTTTTGCGAAGAAATAAGGCACATTTATGAGCGATAGGGGAAGACTAGATTTATTGCATCTTTACGCAAAATTTCGGCTCTCGAACCATGTGAAAGAAGAAGCGCTACGAAGCAACGCGCAAACAGTTATCTTAAGACCAATCTTCAGGTTAACTGTGCATTACTGGTATTATCACCTTTCCAGTAGTCAAGACTTCAAAAGGTGGGAATATAGGAGCGCTTAAGGCCTTAAACAGAACATTAACAGGGAACCTGGTTCCTGCGTCTCCACTTCCTCATGGACCCACATCTACTCAGCAATTCGCGTGGGGATATACCTAAAAGGATTTACTACGGTTTAATTTTCTTTGATGAAAATTGAAGGAAAATTTAAGGATTAAAGTCAAATGTAATAAATAAAATGGACAGATACTGTCCTTTGCACACCTCTGTAGGAATCAAAAGACTAAGCTATAAAAAATTATAGGAATCCTAGCCCTTACATGATTGACAGTCAGCACTTTACTGTCAAGTAATCGAATTCTAACACCTCATCCCTTAGCAATAATTGCGCAGACAATTGTTGCAAAAAATACACTTATAGTCCTAGGTGCAAGTACATATTTCCAAAACACGAATGATTTTACGGTGAAATTATTGGCTGGTCAACGTTCAACTCAGTGAGAATTCGAGAAGGATGTATTGAGGGAATGAGAGGAGATCATAATCATAACACTAGTTTCCGTAAGTGTTACCAAAGAAAATCTGCCATTTGAACAATGCTAGTCATATAATTTTTTTATTACAAATAAGTTAGCGAACGAACATGAAACATGCACTTCGCATGGGACTCGAGAGAGCTAAGATACACAAAGGACCATGAAGGTCCCACTAAAATCACCCCATTTGATTCAGATCAAGTAAGAGAAATTCGCTCGATCTAAAAAAGTACAATGGTCTCTTAAAGCCCGTTAATAAGGAATTTGATAACCTATCAAGCAGAAATATTTTGCAAATGTCATAATTGCACTATGCTCTGTATCATCTCATCCAAAGACAGGAATGTTATCTATGCCTAGCATGCAACGCTTTGTAAAAGTCGACTGACATGGATTGCATAAGGCGTTAGAAAGTGGCTACTGTATGAATTCACAAAAATATAACCTTAGCATGGAAAGTCTTTTGTTCCTCTCTTCTTGCTTGATTTCAAGTTTAAAATTCTAAATCGTAGCAGAATATGCAATTCTCTTGCGTAAGGTAGTGCGGAAGCGTGCTTTTTGCTGCTGCATTTAACCTCCTGTAATCAACACAGAGCAGAAGACTTCCGTCCTTTTTTCGATAACAATGAGTGAGGCCTCGATGCATTTAACAACTTTATGACCTCGTCACTGATCACTCATTGAACAAGACAATACTTTTACCTCAAAAGAGAGGGTATTTGGATGTCTAGGAATACCTATTTTGTTTCACGGAATAAAGTTTGATGGCTGGCTAGCCGATTTTGGAATTCTGTCGCCTCCTTTTTTGTGGCTTGCGTTAACTGCATCAAGAGGTCACTTAGGCTGTTCTTGGACATGGCTTCAACTTGAAGCAGAAATCTGTAAATGCTATCAACGTCTTGCTTCTTTAGCAAAAGTCCTATCATGGCTTCAACATCTCTCTTAATAAAGAAGCTGTCTTTTGTAAAATTTCTGCGATAAATTCATCCTTACACGAAAAGCGGCATCAAAAATCCCGTTCTTTACTAATTTTTAATACACAATTAATCCTACAGCGTATATATTCTTGTCTATGTTGCTGTTTAAAAGCGTTTCATTTGAGACCACCAAATCCTTTCCTTCTGCTGTATAGAATCTGCCAGGTAGAGTTGGAATGATTCCGAGAGAATTGCTTGAAAGCCCCTCAAGTTTGTTTGGATTAGTAAAATCGTTTCAAACCTTTTGGGGGCAAAAAGGTATAGGGGAAGAAAGAAGGTTTGCTTCGGTGTGAGAGCATTAAATTTAATCGCTTGTTGTAGACATTGTAGAGTGAATTATTAAATTTGGACAGAATCATCTTCGTTGCCAACTTTACCGGCTCTCTGAGGAAGTTGGCATTTATTAACGCGAAGCTTCCTGACCGTCATGGATGAATGAACGCCACACCTGAGCTCTATGACCATCAGTCCAGCGAACCTAGTTGAAGGTCAGGTGCAGAAGGCTCGTTTGATAAAGTCTAAATGTTTCCTGTGTTCCCATCATCATCTTCGCCCGAGTGTCTGCTCCTTCTGATTAATGGCAAAATCGGATAGAATAGGGTTGACGTGATCCTTGCGATGGTAAAAACGGAGTCTAACTTATGATATTAAGCTGCGATATGGAATAAAACTTTCCCTTTAACGGGAAGAAGCTCTGGCATTTTTCTCTTCAACTTCTACATCCATTCCCCTAATACGAGCTAGCTAATTATGTAAAGAGACTCTCATTAATAATGCTGCCAGCAATGCACAAAGATCAGGGTCATCCCTGCGTAGATCACGCATCTTCCTCGGAGGTGGATGAAGTTCCTTCCATTTCGAGATTTTACATCCATTAACCCCTTCTCGCCTAAGAGGTACATTCAAACAGACGGATATCTCTAGGGTTTTGGAATTGTTTAACAATGATACACCCCTGTCTTAAAGCAAATCTAAAGATCATAGCAAATGAATGCTCTGAATTATGCGGATGGACACATGTCCCCCAAAAGAGGAAAAGCAACAAGACTATGCCTCCATTCTGGGACAGTGAGGAGATGCTAATAGGTGTTGACACTTTCTCTGCCTGTAAATGTGTTAGCTGCACAGATGCAACAAAGATGTGGAGCAAAACATCGGCAAAACGTTCATACACACATGATGTATGCATACATGCATGATTTTTTCCCGACTTGGCTGTTATCATTCCCATCCATTTTATTCAGTTTGCCAGATTCGAAAATGTTAGCTAATAAAGTTTTCTTGGAAACAGATGAAATGATAAAATTAAACGGTTCGCTGTAATTTTAGCAAACTGATAAAGTTATGGGATCGCTGTAAGCATCGCATAATGTCTCTAAAGGTTTTCTGTTTAAGGGTAGGAGGAGACCCTTAATTTGAGGCGTACACCAGTGATGGGATTGAGCCGTCATTCGACGGCCTTTTGCCTCAGTTATGTTTTCTCACACGAACCACACTGCTACCATTGTTACTCTTTGCCAATCAGGATGGCCTAAGGGGAGGGTCTGTTATTGCTTACTTCTCACAAAGATTGAGCACTACCAACAGCTATTCAGAAAGGAACTAACAAGACATTTTTATGTGAAATTCCCATGGTGCCTTTGAGGTGTTTGATGCTGTAAGCACTTCAAACTTGTCAAAGCTGAACAACCACTTCGCGCCATCCTAGCAGCGAAGTGTATCACTGGTACATTGAAAAGCACGCGAGAATAGGGGCTTTCTTCAACATTTCTACACTTGAGTAATAAATGACAGTGATTGATAAGTCACAGCTTTGCAAATTTTGGCTCATCTAGATTGGCAACCTCAAAATCAGGTCATATAATCCTGCGATTACGTATAGCAACAATTTTGTGAAAATATCCTTTTTCTTTAAATGCGAGTCCTAATGTCCAATTTTGATAGCAAATTTTGGACAAAGATTTTAGGCAATCGTACACACTTTGTACAGCAGACGTTTTAGCATCTAAACGTTTCGACTGACAAAGATCTAATGAAAATGTATTCACCTTAACAAGTGTAAGCAAATGCTGGGAGCAAGATAATGGCATAAGAAAGCAAGTGACTCAACATTCCATCATATTCTTTCAAAAAGGAGTTAGCATTCAACAACTGAGAGTGGGAAAAATGAATTTGAAGCATAATGAGGCCCCAATAATTAATGCTTAAAATGACCACCCACAAGTGGAATACTCAACTTATTTTCAAGAACTTCTTACCACACGATGCAAAATGGGCTAGTGCGTAGTTCCCGACCTACTCATCTCTTTTATGATAAACAATGGGTATAGCGAACCACGATAAACTAACTTGTTTGACAAATTCTGCAGGAATGGGTGGTCAAGAGCCTGCGCTACCGAAGAGGGAGGCGAGGTTCTATGCTCAGCAGTTGGCAAAATCAATGCGACAGTGATACTGACACTGAAGACCACCATCGTCAAAATTGATAGTAGAATAGCATTTTCCAAAGTATTTGCTTTACCTTTATTTTCAAATCACCTTCTACCAAACTTCAGGGCCTCCCATTTAAACTTCGTATTTAGGTAGACTACCGAAACGACGTCAGTAACAGCTATCTATAAAGATAATTAGGGTACAGAAGTATTGCGGATCCAATCGGGGTTGTAAAGTTTATTTAACAGCATGCCATAAAGATGACTTTGCCTTAGGTAACCACTACTTGATGATTTATGCAAGCAATTTTGTTATGAATTGATTTGAAGAATGCTTTGTTAGCAACCCTGTGATGCCCTTAAGTCTGCTTGCAATTGGTGCGGAATGGAACTAATTGATGAACCAAAGGAATGCTTAGGTGCTGAAAGCCAAATGCTACTTCATTCTGCCCATGGAACTGGATAGGCAAACATCAAACATTTAATTAGCAAGATCGCGGATGTCGACTGCAAAAATTAACTTAATTTGGTACTTCGTGGAATTTTTGTGCTAAAGGTGAAGGACATAAAACTGTTGTAGGCGTTTAAATTGTAAAGAAATTGAATGTGACTTCGTAGCAACTATTAGAACATCAGAATGCCTTGGTGATTAGTAATACAGGAAAAAAAGGTTCCTCATATGACTTCCAGCCTCAATACTTGCAGCATTACCGTTTTATATACCCGCTGTACAAGTTGCCTCCTTGAGGGCATTAATTTTGATCCAGACCCTGTTTTCTCAACAATGTGCATCTCACCAGCATACACCTATAACTGAAACTTTTTTAATAATCCCACATTTACTTAAGATATACCCTCAAATTGGCAAAACTGGAAAATATTACTGACGAAGTATCCTGCATTATGATAAAACAGTATTGATGCAAGCATACGATGAATTGAATGCTCATTTCAGCTTCTGTGATTTAGTTACCACTATAATCTTTGGCCAGTTGACTAGTGATAGAGCCAATTGATGAATGAATTTTAGTAGCATATACAGCCTTATTGTTACGCTGATACAACTCAGACATTTTTCTTTTGTCGGTATTATTTTCCTGTGCTACTAAAGTGCATTCGCGCATTAAAGAGGCAGGAGAGTTATCAAACACCTCGCTACTAATAATTAGCTGTATATCACCTCCTGATTCGCGACCTTAAATCCTACTGACCTGCCACGGGTAGAGTTAAACATTTGATTTGCAAAACAAGTTGTCAATTCCTTTTACAATGGGCAGTAGTTATTAATGCCTTGACTTTTTAAGATCTTCCAGCTTCATCACATAGCTATCGCACAACAAAATGCAGACGTGGTTTGTGTTAGTACGCATTCACAAAGTGTTTATCGTTAATCTATGCCCATCAAATGCAAAAAAGTGCCTGTTAAAGTGGTTTCTATCACCGACAACCCTTACAAATTCAAGTTCACTCATGTTCTCAACTCAAATACAAAATGAAATTATTTTCGAAATCATAAGATGAAGCATTTTATCGTTACTGAAATGTTTGATAGTAGAGTCAGTATCACATTGTTCTTCACACTCCTGTGGTTTGGAGCATTTACTAAGGCAGTCTGAGTGGCGGCACCGGTTGTGGTTGTGGTTGTGGTTGTGGTTGTGGTTGTGGCTGTGGCTGTGGTTGTGGTTGTGGCTGTTGTGGCTGTTGTGGCTGTTGCTGTGGTATATATGGAATTATAATCTGGGGGAAAACTAAAAACGAAAATACTCTAAGTGAATTTATTTAACACGATTTCATGCTGCTATGCTCCTGCTTCTTTCAGAATGATAGTAAAAGTAGCTGGCGATACAAGGGGAAAGTGCAATTGCTTACACGGCGTGCAAGCATATTGCCGGAACGTCGGCCCTATCTTTGCCAATTAAGTCGAAAGACTCACTCAGAACTGTTCATAGTGGTGACTACTTAATTTGCCTTAAATCTCCATGAGGAAAAAGCTTTTTAAAAGGAGAAGGCTTTAAGGTCTTTGAACCAATGTTACATCTTACTGATGCATTAAAATCAATTTTCAGACATTAAACTTAATTAGGATTGAAGTGCATTGAAATGGAATACCCCAAATTGGAACCCGATTTGTTAGCTGAAGTTGGAAACTTGTCAAAAACTTGGACAAAGCAATCAGTAGCAGGTTAATGCACTAGAATCTTAAAAAGACTTACATGGAAAGGGGTAAAATGATCTAGTAGATAAAAATAATTTCATCTATTGGTTGCATAAGTGTCAGCACAAATATTTGCAATGGAATTCTGGTAAAAAATTTGTTATATTTGTTAAACAACATGCAACGGACTTAGTTATGCTGAGTTTGAGTACATTACCTACCCATAGGGTGGACAGTAAGCTGCAATACAAGTGGAAGATTTTTGATATTTGTGGTGGGTGATGGAGTTGACAAAACTACACGGTTAACTTAAGGTCTCTGTCACTCACTGGGGCAAGGCTGTGGGCTGTAGAAGGCAAATAGACAATAAGACATCAAACCAGCATTCTCAAATCGTTTTATAGTTTATCTAAATAAGCATAGCATTTTCTGTAAGGCAGGATAAATTTAAGTTTCTTTAAAAAGGAATCATTTACCAAGGTGGGCAGCAACGATATGCGCAGCGTGGACGGCAGGCTAAAATGATGTTAAGTAAGTCAATGAATTTTGTAAAGTCTTGCAAATGTACACGGTAAGTTACATGAATTCTTTTAGTAATACATTGTTATTATGCTACCATTACAAATAATAGCAAAGTACCTAAGTAAACTCATGAAACTAACTGCCTACTTCCTCTCATTCCATGTAATTTATTACAGAGGAGTGTTGCAAACAAGTGTGTAAAAGAAGAGGCACCAAGACACCAAGTAAGGAGATACCCACACATTCTGTAGGCAATCGCGCACAAAAATGAAGTAGGTATTGTGGATCGCAAACTTTAGACCATGGACTAGTGTCGCATGATTGGCTAGCCTCCATTAAGTGTGTACCGAAGCGTGCAGCTCAACCGTGCCTCAATCAAATCCTGCAACGTCAACTTCTAAAAGGAATCAGAAATTGGGTTGATGAGATAAGAGGAATTGTGATAGGCTCCGGATGTTTGCGGTGAACATGACAGTGAAGAATGATAGTGGAATGTTAGGTGGGTCTTCAGTATGGTATATGGACCATTACCTCATTGTGCAGTGTTGCTTGCTTGGTAGTCTGGGCGAAAATGAGCCTACTTAATAATGATATTAATTAAGAAAACGCAATTGTAATTCTAATAGCCCGGAACTTTAGAAAGAGACACAGTGCTTAGCAAAGCAAGTTATGCTGAAATCTTGCCAGTGATACTGTAATTGGAGCCTTTAACGTTGCCTCGTAGGGGCTAATTAGATAGGCAAAGAAGTAGGAAAGAGGCCCACCAACATACTACAAGAGGACCCTGTAAACGTGTACATGAATGAGAGGTACACTATATTACCAAAAAATGAGGCTTGGAATGCAAATAAAAATGCATTCAAAACAAATATCCGTTCATCACATAACAGTTGCATTTAACCTTAACATTCTTACTCGCCCTCAACAGTGTAATGCTTCTCCTTCACACGCCGAGGTTTGCGTCGTATATACTTTATGTGGAATGCTACAAAAGGCTATAATAGCAGAAGTAAAAAAGGCTGCACTTTAAAGACGAAATGAACTAAGGATAAATCAAGAGGATCAATTTAGAGTCTATTAATTTATATTTGAATGATTTAAAAAATCCTACGGTCACTCTGTGGCGTGTCGGTGGATCGCCCGATTGTGTGCTAAGAGATTGCGCCGAGCTAAGAATAGGTCCAGTAGTATTTGAATTAAAACCCATTCCATTAATCAGAGCGTTCACGTAGGTGTTTGGGCATGCGTTTAACAAGCCATGACTGCTCCTGTCGATTATTCTTAACAAATACACAGTGTAACGTTTAAGCAAGCATAAGGGTATTAAAATTTAGTTCTTTGGTGTGTTCATTATTAGCGCAGTCGGAAACAACGAAGAATTAAGTGTACTACTAATACCAGTAGCAATTTCATACATTTATGGTCGCGATAAGTTTTGGACCTGTTTGAGGCAATTACTGTGTGCTGCGGATTTTAGGGAGACATGCAATTTAAAAGAGTGCGATTTGACTCAATGCAGGTAACATCTTAAGACAATTGGTTTTAGGCGTTAAACCCTACGGTGAGTTTCGATAACAGCAAACACTCAGTCATATGTGCAATAAAATCACATAAAAAGCATTGTTTTTGCATTTCATAAGTAGCTTATCGCATGGAATGACGAGCAGCGTCTTTTAGTGTCCCGTCAATCGTTACAAAGCTACGCTGTTTCCACTTTGCTATGAACCACCCACGCCATTTGTTTGCTCTTCCCTATAGCTCAAGCATCGGATGGATGCACCATTGCAAAAAGCATGATTTACATATGCTGATTAATGGACTAGACGTGTTACATGGTTGCGCAAGAGCTAAAACTAATGAGCATTAGAAGAGTAATTTAAAAATTAGGGTTTTATTTTCCCCACACCACTCAAATTTGCCTTCTCATTCATCTTCGAGAACTATGAGAGTATGATGGTATTTATGCTTGAAAGGGAAAGTGTTTGATAGGCCTTGTCAACTTGATAGGCTTTGGAAACATATGCTGCCAAAATAGCTTCATCGCAAAGCTTTAAATCCTTGAGACTGAAGGTTGCGACAAATTCGATTGTACCTTGTTGTTTCCAGACTAATTTCCACAAATTGTGCAACTTACCTTCAAAAGTAAGCATCTTTGCAGTATAAACAGGTGTCCTCGTGTTTCCTAACATCCGACCATTTGATCTGCTCAGTCTATGGTATTACTGCTGCAATATCTACACGTCCTTTGAAAGGATAAAGTTTAAAACACGCCTTCAGGATTCACTCATTAAAATCGACCCAATAAAGGTAGAATAAGCCCTCGCAATTTTAATTTATTTTTTGCTGAGCTGAGAAAATTCCTAAAAAAGCTAATTTTACCCCGTTCAAATGTTCTCCTACTTAGGCAGCACTTATACTCAAAAGCTAAAGCAATTTGACGTTGCATTCGTTACCAACAAGGGTTGCTAACTATAAATGCAAAATTGCGGCTTACATACCAAGTATTATTTATTCAGAAGACATTCTCCCCATGGGTATTTTCACAGCCTTTAAGATGACACCGCAGATAGGCATCCTGCTTCAACTGAGAGTAGTCAATGCGTAGGTACGCAAAAGCGAACTTTGGATGAGTGCTAAAATAGAGAAGTCTAGTCTAGCCTTTAGAAATAACGAGTCCTCAGATGATGTTTTAAAGCAATTTGAGAACCTAGCAATGGCGGTGCAGCTTTTTGGTATTAGTACAATTTTTCAACATCCCGCAAGTTGAATGAGAGAAACGGGGAGAGACTTCATGACCGTAGAAGAAGCGTTGCTAAGTGAAAAGCGAATAAAAATGACGAAAATTATGCATTGCGGAGAGATATTAAATCCTCCTAAGCACTCATTCATATCAGTCAGTCCGCCTCAAGAAATTGCACAACATTTACTGAACGATTACATTCCTATCCCATACTAACACAACTAATATATATATATCCTATATTTACGCAGTGAATAATAAGATTAATAGATAATAAACAAGATTAATGGACGCAGTTCATTTCCGCCAAAAGCAAAAGGTCATCATTGTTTAACGGGCATAACGGTCTCTCAGGGGAATTGAGTGCCGCCTCTCTATTGGGTAGACACCGCATCATAAATACCGCAGAAAATACTGGCGTTGCTAAGTAGAGCGCAAATGAAGATGGCGAGGATTATGCATTCTGGCTGGATAATGGTTCCTCTTGCCTATTTTTTACATCAGCGACTCAGTCTCAACAATAAACATAATCTCTTGCGCCTAATGTATGTCGCGCTCTTGCTGGCACCATTAGTATTTTAAGTATTAACAAGCTTTCTTTTCGACCCGTATATTATTGTGATCACGCAGTGGAAGATAAGATAAATAGGGTCATTTTTGTAACTAAGTAGAATCAGTTAATTTTGTCCAAATGTAAGGGTCATCACTGCTTAACAGGAATAGCGGTCTCTATAGGGAACACGTTGACAAAAGGATTCTCACCACCATACATACCACAGACAATACGGACCTATCAAAACCTCTCTTTTTTCGTCTACTCAATCGGTCCAATTTTTGCTCACCTTCACAAGTTTACACTGCGCAGTTTGATTGAAGCAGGTTTGTGCTGCACGCTTCGGTACACTCAAGGCGGTCTGTGTGCTGCAATCCACGATACTACATTCATTTTTGCACGCGATCATCTGAAGGATGTGTGAGTACTTCTTTCCTCACCTTCTCAATGCCTCTTCTTTCACTCACATGTCTGCAATACTCTACTCCATTGTAACTTCTTTGAAACGAGGTAGATATGGCCATTTGTTGCATATCCTCAAATACATGTATTAAAGCATTGTGCTACCGTTCTCCTTCTTATCCCAGCATGAACTAAAACAAGGCAGTTGCAATATTTATTACTTAACCAAGCGTGATTTTTTAGATTGTCGTCCACAATACGCCTATGGTTGCTGCCCACCTCCGTAAGCACCTGTTCTCCATTCGCTTTGAAACTAATCCATTTTATTGAAAATATGCCATACCCGGCTTGACAAAGTTAAAAGTAGTTCATGCCTCACTGTTTCTTTGTCTCCTATAGCACAATCATTTACCACAGTGAGTGACGAAGATTTTAAATTATTTTCCAAGATCTTCACAAGCTGCATTCATTAACAACTTCCGCTTGTATTGCAGTTGTCTACGTACCGATTGGGTTAGTGATTTGCTGTTTAGTTAACAGATTTATGTTAAACTGCCGATGATCGTTTCTTGTTTAGTCAATGGGAAATTCCTAGCCACAAATTACAATATTCTACAAAGCGCAATTGTATATATTCCTTGTTGGTAAACATTCAGGCAGCATTGTCTAGCTAAAAAAAAAGTTGTGTGCATTTCTAGGGACTTTTCCTTTCATAGTTAAGTCATTGCAACATTTTCATTCATTTTCTACTCTCTGTGCGGTGTCGACTATTATAAAGAGCCATGACTAAAGCTGGTTTCAGTTTGAACAGACGCACCATCATGCACCTCATTTTCTGAGGAATTTTTAACCCCTAAAATTGACATTAGTAAGATATGAAAAATTGTAGCCTATAGAGTCCCCTTACACTATGCGTTTTGTCCCAACTTTTCCGCGTCGAGGAATATTCTAAGCAATGCGGTAACCATCACTTTAACAGCGCGAAACAATCTAAGCCATTTCTTATCCTTGTTGAATGCTTATGCATACCGCCTAGAGGAGATTGGTAAATAAGTGGGCAGAAAAGTGGAGTCCTCTGAGCTAAATTAGTTTTAAAATTTTCACTGATACTCTCACTTAGAGGTACACAAATTATAAGCCTCTGAGTGATAATAGAGCTGGGGAGGTGCCGCTTTGACTAACAAGTATGGGAATGAAAACGCTTTTGAGCGAATCAGGTTATAAAAGAAGAATTTTGTCATTTGCCTGGCATCTTTGTCTGCCGTCCAAATGGTAATTGAAGTTTACTATTTTACAGTTGAAATTTGAAGAAACTTACATTCCTCTGAACTTTATACGTATTTACATAATAGACAGCAGGTAAACCCGAACCAACCGATGCAAGCACCTCAAGTTTTACCTCAGCCACAGCCGCCGATGCCGCCACAACCGATACCACCGGTGCGACCGTAGCACTCGCGTCTCGCAAGCAGGAGATTGGGAAGAAGTATGCAGTTGATTCTATTCTAGAACATTCCAGCAACAGTGAAACATTTTACTTCACTTTTTCGAAAATAAATGTTCTAGCAGATGTGTTTGCTTGGAACTTGACTTGTAACATAACAATAAATGCACAAGGTGTCCAAAATTTTTCTAAAGATAGGTTGGAGAGTGCCAAACTTGAGTAGTTAAACAGTCATCATGCAATTTCTGTGCAGTTGGTGTAAGGGCATACCGATACAAGCATGCCAATATGCGAATAAATTAAGAAAATCTGAGAGCTACTAATAGTAGATTTGATCATAGTGGGCATTCCAAGAGAATCAGTCTTTGACCTATTCATGTGAACTAAAATCAGAGACGAAATATTGCAACTTAGCAAATAAACATACAAACTCTAGAGCTTGTCTAAAGAAATTATGAAATGACCTAAAATTCATAACGAGGTGTGAAATTCGACCCAATGCAGGTGAAACTTGAGCCAATGGGATTGCTGTTAGCAAGCACTTAGGCGCAGGCGAAGTAAATCACATAAGGAAAATTGTTTTTGCATTTAATGCATTGTTACTTTTGTAAAGGAAAAAACAACGTGTTTTATTGTCCCATCAATCGCTACAAGCTCACGCTGTTTGCATTTAGCCATGAACCACCCACTTTAGCATTACTCTCTCCCTATAGCACAAGCATTGCATAGCACATCTCATGCAGTCAACATCCGCTAATAAAGTGGCTGGACAAGAGCGCAATGCATAAAATAATAGGTATTAAAGGAGCGATTTGCTTAAGAAAAAAGGTTTAGTACATCCAGTATTCAGAGTTTTCTCTTTACCCCTTACCGGAAACCATAAGGAGATGATGAAATTTGCATTTGATAGGAAAACAGCTCAAAACAACGTTCAACTAATAGGTCTTACAAAAAATGCTGACAGCATGGCTTTTTGGTGGAGCGTTCATTGCCCATAACTGACTGACTGTACCTTGTTGTTGTCACTCTCACCTTCACAAATGGCAAACGAGGACTCACTTGTCTAAATATGTAAGTAATTCTTTACCCACTTAGGCGTTGTCAGGTTAAGTAACCACCTTAACTTGTGACATTACTAGCTGCAATGAAGCTATCGACTTCAATCGCCCAACAAATTGGATGCACCTAATTAAGATCAAATAAAAATACACTCAAAAATAAAATGATTCGCCTAAAAAGTAGTTCGATTTTCTGATCAGACAGTGTCTTAGGATATAAGTGCCGTTCAACCAGAAGGTATACTTCTCGTGGGTGCTCATAAAGCGTTTGAAATGCAACCAAGGGTAAGCTTCCCAAATCAAATGAGCGTAGTCGATATGTGAGTAAGTAAAGTTTCTTTGAATGTGAGCTAAAACAAAGGTGTCCAACCATTAAGCCCTCGGTTGATGGCTCAATGCGTTTTGAGAAGTTAGCGATGGCAGTATGGCATTTTAGGCACTAGTTCAATTTTTTAGCATCCCACAGTTCGAATGCGGAAAACACGGAGAGGTTTGATGGTTGCAGAAGAAGCGTTACTAAGTGAAGCATGAGTAATAGGATCAAAGACCATATGTTATGAAGAGGTAGTAGCTTTATTTTCATATTTATTTAACTGACTATTTTACCCAGTCAGTTTGGTAATGATTTTGTCTGTATAATACCTGTCTCATTCAGCTTCACGCAATTAATTTACAATCCATCTGACAAACTAATGCGTCTCTCAGATCATATATTAAAATATAGTGTTACTAACATTGTTTTAGTAGCAAATTATGTTAAGCTAAGTATGACCTAGCGTAAAAGGCGTTAGCGTTCTGCAGTAATTGCAGCCACTAAATTTATTCGGATATTAACATGGCAAAGCAGGCCAATGAAAATGAGTCTCCCACCGTCACTTTTGTCGCCAGCAGCACGAAACCTATCAAAGCCGACCTCATTTTACTAGATCTGTGAGCCCAATTCCTGTTCGTTTTTACAAGTGTACGTTGCAGAAAGTGATTGAAGTGCGGTCGTGTTTCAAATTTTGGTGTATAAAAAGTGGAAACTAGCCAATCATTTGACACTGGTTCACGATCTGCCCAAGATCCCTTGTTAACTTACGCACGCGATCATCTAAAGCATGTGTGAGTACTCCCTTCACAAGACTTCTTCTACTCACTTGTTTGCAACACATTGTCGCTGTAAATTCTTAGTAGTGAGGTAAAAAAGGCCGCATCATCGCTAATCCTTATTCATATGTACAGGACCAGTCTCTTACCATTCACATGCATTGTAGCAGATAAAATAATCATTTCTAAATGGGAATCTTGCATTTTAGCATACAGAATTGTACACCTTTTACACAACTTTACTAACTTACCGATCATTGTTGTTTAGATTGTAGGTCAGGATGCGGATATGGCTGCTACCCACCCCGGTGAGAAATGAATGGATGTGGTCCTTTAATGTTCTTTAATTTATAACATCCCTTTTGTTTGCTCTACTTCTTACTTATCTAACATCGCATTACTTCTATGCATTTAGCCGAACGAACGTTTATCACGGTGAGTGGCGGAAACCTTGCATTGCCCATGTCGCTCCATCAGCTCAATCACCAGTCCCAATAATTGCGAATCTTTTACTTACATTTTAGTTTACTACACACCTTATGGGTTAGTGATTTGTTTAATTTAACTAATCCGATTTTCTTTGAAATACCCAGTGCTGAGTCATATTTATTTTAACCAATTTCACAAGTTTTGTCAAATTGCCATTGCAAATATCTGTGCTGTTTACATGCTCAAGTTGCATCTATAAGTGAAAAAATTAAAGGAATTGTTTGCATTTACTAGACAATATTATTCCTATCTGGGTAAGTTCTGCAAAGTTTTCAATGAAGATACCTGCCATTTATTTCAGTGTTCACATAAACGGTTGACCATTTTTAACTCTCTCTATGAAACCGGAGTTCAACTTGAGACTCCTCACTTCATGCTTTCGGTTCTTGGAAAAATCTCCATTCAGTGAACTGGTACCAGTCTAATTGCAGAACTGTCATTTTAAAAGCTCCTGTGCCTTGTCTCGTTGCCTAAGCTTTTCTCTGTCAAGTAGCATTCATAATGGAGTCATTTAATCACCTCCATGAACCGGCGTGAGGAAGTCAATTTGTTATATGCCACCGTGGGAAACCTTGCTCATTTGAGTCCTCCGTCAAGTACTTAGCGCATTACCTACATGAGGTTATAAAATGAAGAAGGCAACTAAAGTAAACTCTTAAGTGACTCATTTTATTTTGCGGTGGTTTCGAAATTTCAATTTAAAAGTGCAAAACGTTAAATAACTACAGCAACCAATAAGGAAACCAAACGAATCTGCAGTGAAATGTTTCGCTTTCCATTTCCATTAAATGGTGCTTTCTTATATATATGTGTTTATAACGAAATGTTTCAAGGTATTTATTTTCCGTCGAAATTCTTGTAACTTCAGATAATAGACCTTCAATGGTAGACCTGAACCAGCCACCTCAAATTATGCCTCAGCCGCTGCTGCCGCAAATACAATCCCCTCTTCAACTTCCGTAACATGTTCTATCTGCAAAGGAGAGTGTGGGATTAATGCGAAACCGAATTCGCCACAGAACATTTCGTCAATAATGATAATTTTCTCTTATTAATTTCCTCAATAAATAGTTATAGAATTTTCGTTCATTCTGAGGTTGCATAAGAATTTGAATAAACCTAAATCAGTAAGCGTTGAAGCTGCAAGTTTTTATGATTTAAGACAGGAAATTCACTGCACTTAAAGTGGTAAATTCGAGAAAAGCAAATCTGGCTGGATCATTTGCTTACTTCTAAATTATTAATCCGTGGTATGTTGAGCTTACGACTAGTAAAGAGCTGTTGATATAGGGATCCACTAGCAGGCAATTTAGTGTTTAAACGGACTTTTTCTTAAAATGAATTCCTTTATCAGGCACTACTACCTAAAAAAACTGAGTTAAGTTTCTGCCAACTTAACAATGGGGCAATTCATCATTGCGGTTAGCTTATTGTTGCCGTATTTGAAGTCAGACTGGAGGAGACCTTAACTAGTGACTGAACTACGAAGCAGTGAGGCCCATGTGGCTGACAATGCAACTGATGCTGACACCACCACACCGTGCTTCTGCATGGCTGGGCAATCGTACGTAAGAAGGAGTGAAGCATGCTAATTCAAGGGCATTTTCCAATGTACTAAAGAGCGAGCACGCAATTTTCATCCAATTACACACACTTAAAGGATGTGCACAGGAATGAGCGCGTAACCCAAAGGAGTGCAATTATGACATTTGACTGTTTACAAAGTGCTGGAAGCAATTGGTTTGGTCCCATTGGGGTTAGCAGCTTACATACAGAGCATAGTTTTTGCGTTTTCGAATTGTTACTCAGGCGACTTGGCGACCGACACATTTTGACGTTCTCTCAATTGTTGCAGAGTTATATTGTGCTTGCTTAAACATGAATAAACTGCGCTAGTTTTATGCTCCTTTCTTGCGACGGAATCAGCAGATGAAAGCCCCACCAAGATGTATAATATGCGATTTCTCTTGACCAAATATCTACTGCTAGACAAACCCACTGTACGCTCGTACAGAAGAAAAGCTACTCAACATTGGGAGTAAAGTGAATGAAAGAGAACATTTGCATTGCTTACTCTGGCTAAAAAACCAAGAAGAGTACAGTTTCAATTTACGACCTCTCACTTTAGGACTGGTGATTTTCTAACTTGGTAACTTTGTATTCATTTGTGTTAAGAGCAGTCCGTGTCCCACATGCCTCTTTACTTTGCCTAGATTTCCCAGCCCTTCCTCTGTCAGTTAACTTTTGAAACAAAAATTAATCATCACCGTAACAGGATGTAAAAAGGCCTGTCGAGTTGATTGACAAAGATAAAAATTGCATTCTTGTAATACGCCTTGTCGCCTCGTAATTAAATACCTATTCTCAACCAATTTGGCGCTCGGCCTGCAGGAGACTTAGACAAAACAAACTTCTGTGTAACTAGATAAGTTCTAGGATCGGATGAATTCGTATGGTTGTGGTAAATACAGAAAGGAAAAGGAAGTCTAGTTCTATAATAAATGAGGAAGGTGTTTACTTTCCGATGTTAATGAAAAGGATCAAATGCACCGCTACTTCTTGAGTATCTGAAATCGTTGTCGAAGGAGTTAAGCGACGGAAGCACTTGAGTTATGTGCACTCGTTTACACTTTGCGTAGCCTTAAACAATAGGCCTTTGGCCGTGAGTTTGAACTCTCCACCCATTAGCAATAAATTTGCTTCACCGTCAACGTTGCCGCTCAGATCGTTGCCAATTCCATCATCGAATTCACTACTGATGCCATCGCGATGGGAGTAGCCAGCTCGCCTCAGGAAAAAGAGCGTGAGAAGTAGTGCAAAACAATGAAACAATAATGTAATTTGCTCATATATATTTTTGAAATTAAGCCCTTGGACAATGAACGAACTTAACTTGGTAAGGGTTGGATATAATGGAAATGGTTTCAACAAAAATGGATTAGAGGATGATGGGATAAAATAAGCAATCATTACAGGATATGTCATATTCAAGAGGATAGGAAGGAGAGATGGATTTTTCCCAATTTGTCCTACCTTTGAACGGACTCAAATTGCCATGTAGCGTTATGTAGCATGTTACCCATGCGTCATGAACCCGAGTCTCCTCCAAAGATCTAATGAAAAAAAGGAAACATTATATTGAAAGGAACGAAATAACAAGCATTCCAAACAACGTAAACTTAAGCTCACCTGCATGGGCTTAAATTACAGAATCTAATAGCAGGATCTACCTAAGGAGTCTTACCAAACTCCAAGGATTCATGTCGAGCTCACAACCGGCAGTGCGTCACCTAATAAGAACAACCTAAGAGAACATTGGTATGCAATTTTGTGTTTGGGTATGCATTCAACTGGAGATGGGCGTCCATGTTAAGTGGTCGAGGCAAACAAATGCGTGTAATTTAGTACCCAAGTAACAATGAGACAAATCAGTATCAAGAGTTGTTCTGCAGTGGCGTATTTAATAGCTAATCGGCTTGTAACTAAAGCAGTAACTAAACCACTGAGGCAAAAATATTCGCTCAATTGTCCTTACAATTAACGCTAATATATTTTAAATCTAATTAGGGAAAGAGGATATGGATTATGACAATTTGAGGGCTTTTTGCGAAATATTATGAGAAGATCATGCCTTTCTTCAGTAGAGCTTTTGTGCTGGAGAGACACGCATTGCTAAAGGCGAGGTAATCGGCTTAAAAGGGTGACTTTTAGAGGAAATAGAGCAAAGTGGTAGACTAGTTATTTTGGGCAGGAATAGGTGGGTTTGCACTCGTTAGGGACAAATAATTGCATAAAGAAGAATTTGGTGCCTTTCGCAACTTTTCAATCAGACGAAATGGCAAACAACGGGTATTAATGTTCTGTCAATCGCTAGAAATTCCCGTTGTTTGTCTAGAAACTGCCCATTCTGGTTTTATGCTCCTCTCTTAAAATGCAAACAGCAGACGATGTTCACATAATCGACAACTGTGAATTTGCCAACTAGGTACTTACTGCGGGGCAAACTCATTATGCGCTTGTATAGGGGTGAAAGGGTTCAAGCTTCGAGGTTTTTAGTTACATGGATTAAGCATGTTGTTGTACTTACTTCATAAATGAGATTGAGCAACATTTTGCATTCAGTACGCAGGCTTTTCATTTAATTTATAGTCAAGATTTATTAACGGACCGGTTCAGGCACGCTTAAAGGCAAGCATCACATATTTATTCTGTTTCGGAGGCACCTTATGCATCTCGAGGTTGTTACTCGAGCATTCTCCAAATCGGGCATCTAATTTTTAATAAAAGGTTTATTGGTTTCCTGCCAATATTTACAGTTGTTTAGTGACTATCATTAAATCTTGTTTTCATCGAGGTATCACGGCTGAAAATTTGAATGGTAATGTGCCTCAATAAAGGCATTGTATCAACTGGCTGTGTCCTCCTATTTAATCTACCCTAAACTGAAGTAGCTACGACGTTACTCATTTGTACCTTTTCAAAAACTAAAAACGAATTCGCGTCGATATAAATCTTATTAAATAGTGAGCATCAAAGGCAAATTTACTTTGTTGGCATCATGTCCATCCAATTACACCGAGTTTTGCTGTTACCGACGCCATTTTGATAGTCCACTTGGCTATAACGGTTTACATGGGCAGATGGTTCAGAAGGAGGTATAGCAAGTCTTTGGAAATGCTGTCATGCTACCATTTTTGATTACGGTGGGTTTCGGATTCATTATTACTGTTGCTTGTTACAGAAGCTTCGTTTTAATTATGCCCACCACTGGACATGGAACCACACCTATCTCTCTGCCAAATCAGGCTCTTAATCTCCGCTTTCTGCGTAACTTATCAAACATATTAATTACTTGCATTTTCCACCCACTGTTTGCCATAAAAAGGAGATATATGGGTTGAGAGTTGCGCACTCATACCTTGTATTTCTGCCGCATGGTAAGATTTTTCTGAAAAATAAGGTAACAGTTCCATTGGTAGGATTCATTTTATGCGTTAACTATCGTGGTTTGATTGTGCTTCAAATTTGGTCGTTGATGGACGATCCCTTTTGACACCACATAGCGGATTTACAAATCGATCACTTTCTTATAGCATCGCCTTACTCCCGATTGGTGAGCAAATGAAATGCCACTTGATCTTTGTCAGCTTAAGCGCTTACACGTCAAATGCTTCAAGCTCAGAGTTTGTGCGGATGTCTGAGGTTTTTGCTGAAATCTCGCCACTCAAACTGGGCATAAGAGGTTGCATTTGAAGGCAGAGGATGCTTTTGTAAAATTATTACAGCTCATTAATCCATTTGGTACACATTTTCAAATTAGCTTGTGCATACTCTCAGGCATTTCTGCCATACTTCCATCGCGATCACTAAGGTTACAAATATGCCTTAAATCTGAGAATGCCACTTAGGTAGGTGAAAACCAATGAAGTACTGAATCGCCATACAATTGCTCACATGAGAAATGTCGAGAGGAGTTCCTATTCTTGCGTTTTTTTGATTTGATCGCAAATTATGGTTGACAAGCTTTAGAGCCATAACTACTGACAGCATCAAAGATACGAAGGGAATTCTTTATGAAAATATCAAATTAGTTGATTACTGAAAAGCTGTTGGTAGTGTTAGTCCTTTATGGGAAATCTAAATTAAGGGCAAATTCTGGCAGGCACAAGCATGAAAGCTGCCAACAGACCATCAAGATTGATAACGCGTAATGTTGGGGGCACATGCCTGCCAGTGTACCTCCTCTCAAGCTCGTTTTTTCGATCCCTTTACTTATGACAGGAACCTTCCAGCGACTTGAAACGAAGGTTTGGAAAACGAACTGTGAAGCCGTGTACAGGCAGATTATAATCTTACTACTTTTCACTTTTTTGATGTGCGAAGCTTAGTTAAATTTGTCGCTTTATCAGCATGCACTTTTAAATCAGACAGATTGGACATTTGACTGGGGAAGACAAGAAACAAATCGAGGATTTCTTGCAAATATGTAGTCTAAGATCGAGAGCTGCTTAACTTCTTCTAATTTCAACCTGAATTTTTCGTGGCTGCTATAATTCTTTTAATAGTTGGATTGATAATTTGCTTCTAAACCCTTGTCGCAGTCATGTGATTTGATAAAGTTGCCGCAATTACAGACAATAACAAATGTCAACACTGCTTTGCGTTCCCCTGTCAATCCAAAAACACACCTGTTTTTAAATACAACAAAGAAATTCCTGAAACGCTGATATTTACTATAAAAACGGGCATTTTACGTGCTATTTAACTCTAATTTTGGCAAATGCTTTAAATTGAAATAGCGTCTTTTAAAATGCGCGATATTTTTTACCTACTCACACTCATATTTCTTCTTACACTCAAATCAGACAGCGAATAATTTACTTGTGGCCTATTAATTCAAACTACTTACCGCTAAATTATTTTGCGTTCAACTATTAAAATGGCACCAGACTTCTACAATAATCTGAGAGAGTCTGACTCTGCAACGAAGTCGAAACACCGAAAAATAAATACATCGAAGCTGAAATAAAATTAAACGCCTTTTGAGTCTCGAACACAACAGCTCAAAGCATCAGTTTGCTTACATTCCAAAATAGTTGAATAGCATAACGCCGACCCCTTCAAACATTCCATTCTTATTCGACGAGGCTTTCATTTTTAAGAAGGGACAAAGTTTGCATGCTCATTTTATTCTCCGCTTTTTACCCTTGCTTAGAATTTATCGAGAAAATTTGAGTCCTGTTAGAAGCATTTGTTCAAATCGTGCTGCTGGCATGCGGCGTCAAGGATATATTTATCACTGTTTACTACTTCTTAAAAAGAAAAAGTAAAAGCTAAAGTAGGTTGGAGAGGAAGCTCTGGATTCATAAGAAAATGTGACAGGGAAGTTAAACAATAGGAAATTCCAGTTGATCACTTGCTTAGGTGGAGGTCAAGTGTGGTCACAACCATTGAGAGCAGGAGTAAATAAGAGCGTAGCCTTCTTAAAAATATCAAACTGTCAGTATTAAGCCTGCTTGACCTTTGGTGATATTTCTGGTATAAACTGCTCAAATGCGTTGACACGTTTGTGCACACCACCGAAACGGTGCTTTAAGAGGAGGCCAGACAAGTCCATCAGTTTGTTGTCAAAAATTATGTTTGCCTTTTAATTAAGCTTTTCCTAACCTTCTCTCTTCCTACATATTTCAAGACAACTAAGTCCGTTGTTGTTGTTGTGACTATCGCGTTTTTTGTTTGGACTAGTTTAGCGAAGTGTGTTGCTATTCAAACGGGAGTGCTTAGCCCTTGATCGAGTAAGGTGCAATTCGTGCTGCGATGTCCATGACGAAGGTGGGGTGGGTTGTATGCCAAACAACTTTCTAAACCTTGAAAACGCAATTTTGTCATCGAGAATTAAATGGCACACTGGTAAGTGAGAAATGGTAGCTTTTTTAATAAAATGCCTGGTATTTTTAAAGATGTAACATCACTTTAGTTTTAATTGCAGGCTAATTTGCCACTACAGGTTAGATTTCCAAATCCCCTTATTTCGTCCACTTGACATTTTATTTGCGATCGTGAGTCAACCACTTATAACAGCGGAAATCTGACCAACATTTAATAAAGCCAAGATCGGGATTTTAGACTGGAAATCACAAGGTTTATGCGCACACGTTAGCAGCCTATAATCATATCATTTCCATCGCAACATTAGTCAATACTTATCCTTGTAAACATTCAAAATGTTAATTATAGCTTACAACTTTTTTGCTAATTATATTGTGTCAGTCTCAGCCCATAAATGCTAACTTTGGTTTTTCAATAGGCCATCTGCGAAAGCATAAGGAACGCCTCCATTCTTCCCTCATTCTTGCTTTTGTTTGCCATCTTTTAATGACACACTTTTATTCCTGCCATCGTTAAGTGAAAAGTTTGGATAGCTCAAGTATACGTTTGGGAGAGGTGCGGTAATAGGAAATGTTGTAAAGCCTCTCTGTCTCTGAGGAAAAGTTGGAGAAGGGATTAATCTCAGAGGATAATGCAGCACTTGCATCCTGCTTTAACCACAATGGAATAAGAGATTCTTCGGAAGGCCGTATTAGATGTAGCTTGTTTTTATTCTAAGAAAAAAAATTAAAGCATTTGAAAATACATCTAACTTATAAGAAGTTCGAATTTCTGTAGTGCGTCCCTCTTTAATAGCTTTGAAATGCACCAGAGCTTCCGCAGATTGGCGTTTTCGCTTTTTCCTTTCAATTCGACTATCAATCAAAAAACTTTATAAATGATGAACTTGCCTTTGCAGAATATGCTTCAAATGTACGGCAGTTATTTATGGTTAAAAAATTTGACAAATACTTCTGCTTCAAATAACCTTACTGTCTTAAAATTCAACTTTTAAGTGCTTGCGAACAAAGACACTCTGAGTTTGATTTTTCTGGTGCTCCAAAAGAGATTTCACCATTGATACATATCAAGCTGACGATATTTTTAACGAGAATAAGTAAATTCTCTGCTTTCTTGATTGTTTTAGTCCATATCTATGGTAGACTGCACACTTTCATGAATGTCCACAGATTCCCAAAGTAGCGGACATAAAAAAATGCTTAATAATAAACCAAACATATATTCTCGCAGAATTGTTACCCAAACTGCAATTTTGAGAGAAACCAAAGCCTCTGTAGACTGAAGCCGCCTCTGATTTGTGAGATTTTTTATTCAAGTGGTAGCAAACTTCGTAGAGCTTATTACGCGCGTAATTTGGGACCTTTCCGCAGTGCTACGTTAGTAGATTAGGCCTAGCTGTAATATTAGGTACAAAATTTTGCCATACTAGGCCATTAGCAGCCTGATTATCATGGGCTAAGGATCCGTACTTGGACAGTAGCTTTCCTACATTCCTCAATTCAGTGCGATAACTTACGAGAAGATGAGAATCTGCCTTTCTTTTACAAATGCAAAACATTGGAAATGCGGAATTACTTATTCGAGCAATCTAGGGCGCGTATACAGCCCCTGTGTGGCTGATTTGGTGTGCATTTTCAAAAAGTTTCACAGTTTGCAATCGGTTCAACTCTATGCCCAGTAGCATCATTGCACTCTAAAATTAACTGATGCTATGCCGTCCACTTTATACTCCTGCTAGTAAGTTGGCATGCGACGGTGTAACAGCCTCTCCTTCTTTTCACTCATGCAAAACATATCGGAGGTGTTGCAGTGGAGTTACTGTCAGATCATCCTCCACTCCCGTACCTACCAAAAATGCCACTCGCATGCATGAACTACAATGAATTGTCCCCTATGCAGTAGCCTGGCACCACTCTAATCCCCCACTTCACATTAATTGCGCTAGAGGAGCAGTTTAATTTACATAATGAAATCAAAGCTTCGCGTTTATCCTGCCAAAGATCACAATCTAATTAGCAGGCCTTTCACTTGAAGAAGGAGAAGAGGATTGCACCAGCCCTTACTTGTTGGTGTCCTTTGCTTATGTCATGGCCTAGAATTACTCAGTTCCTACTGAGGTGTGTGAGATGTGCTGTATTGTTGTGGGTGGCCATGCTAGTAGCCAAGGAAACACTGCTTCACCAGCTGAGGTGCTGAGGCAACCAGCCTGAGAATTGGTTGTGTAGAAGCCGGGAGTAAGGCTCTGGCAGAGTCCAGATGGGAAGAGAGAGGCGCTGGGTGAGTTTGGATGGCATGTTGATGGCACGAGCAGGTTGAGGCGAATCTGGTGGAATTGCATCTGTGGTAAGCAGCCTGGAGGAATATGAATTGAATTAGAAAGGCGTCTCATTTGCAGGTGTGCAGCTAAGCATGGTCGCAGTCAAGCCTCGGCTTTTCTTGAGATACCCAACGCGCCATCTGCACCGACAACGATGCTGATGGTCTGTAGCGGAGGTGGAGAGCACCTGACTGGTCAGTTGTAGGAGACTTGGTTGTCAGTTGTAAAGACCGGATGCCCTGTTTTAGTCCAAACCGTTTGGATTGAAGTCAACTCTGTCGAGCGATTCTTTGAAGCAACCACTACACAATGGTTTCATTTTGCATGACATCAGTCAAGCGCTTCTGTGTGCACAGACCGTATTGCCATGTCGCAAAGGGGACTAGTTGAAACACCTAGGGCAAATGTAAGCGCCTTTTGGTGTGCCACTTAGCGCCTTTGCTTGAGTTGGTGAGACGTTTCCCTAGCAAAGTCACTTGTGCCACCGGCGTATCGTTAAACGCCTCCTTCGTCCATGCTCCCATCCCCACCTGGCGAAGGCTACCAAAGGTCTAAAATGGGGTTGTCCTGGCGCATTACATGAGGCCTTCTCAAAAATTTGCATTGTCTGTGAAATGAAAGTGGCATGTGAGGACTTTGGACATGCATTGGGAAACTGACTGCGTCCCGACAATTACTAAATCCGTCAGCACAATCCTAATTTGCGCTGACGGTGACGACGACGACGACGACGACGCTGATTGTGATGCTGATGTTGGTGACGTCAAAAGTGGTATCGGAAGCAAGCACTTAAACTGTCTGTGATATGAGGGTGATATCATAAGGGCATTGCTGGCATCATTAGCGTGCTTTTCACGGCACAAAGCAAATGCAATTTGTGGACATGTGGACGTGACTGTGGTTTGGCGACTAACTTGAAGATGAAAGCGTTTAAGGTGAACACATACTCTGCAAAGTGGTGAGTGATACAGCCTGGAGCAACTGGCAGGAGACGAAGGGCTCATGACACATGAAGAACATGGGTAGCAGGGAGCACATGCAAGACTCTTAAGGTTGTTTTAGCCTCAACTTGGGTCAGCTTAGAGATGAGAACGTTTGGCCATTGTCACTAAACCAAGCTACTTTCACATGTAATTAGGACACAGCATTGCATGGACGATTAGCACTGTGTGGCTAACTGGCCACAGGGCATGTCTGCGGGATTGTGCAAATTGAATTGCCAAATTCGTTCACCCATCCATCCATGCATCCATCCATCCATTCATTCATTCATTTGTTCACTCTCTCCCTCACTCACTCGCTCACCCACTAACTCAGCGCGTGGGCAATTAGCCTAATTAGGTAGTGCAGCTCATGAATTCAATTAATTGTGTGGACTAGGCACCGCCTTCTTGAAAGCCGTTCCCAATGCCGCTGCGCTATATTCTCACGTGGCTAGCTCAACTGCTCCACAACATGGGTGCATTCTTCGAGGCTTCACATAACACTGCCTTCTTCGCCTTCTCCCTCTCTTTCTTCCTCTTCTTCTTCTTCTTCTTCTTCTTCTTCTTCTGCTCCTTATGCTTCTTCTTCTTCTACTTCTCATCCCTTGTTTTCTCCTCCTCCTCCTCCTCCTCCTCCTCCTCCTCCTTCTCCTCCTTCTTCTTCTTCTTCTTCTTCGTCGTCGTCGACGTCTTCTTCTTCTTCTTCTTCTTCTTCTTCTTATTCATCTTCTGCATGTTTTCGAGGCGACAAAAGCGCAGCCACGACAGGATGGCGAAAGAGGGAAGTCTCTGTTCAGAAGACGGCTTTATTTGAAAGAGAAGGGAGAACGCCGATAAAGTGAGAAGGGATGAGTGGGACTGCCACAAAGAGAACTGTTTATTAGCAGACAGGAAAAAGGAAGACAGGGAAGAAGCGTCCAATCCATTAAACAGCCCATGGTGTTGCTAGCGTTAGGTTATGCTGGCTAGTGCTTGCGAGGATATTTGTAGGATCCGCATTTCTGACAAACTGGTGCTAGAAAGGAAAAGTGGATGGGGGATTGCGTCCCGTTGAGCGCGAAAATGCATGTGAACAGGACGGCGACTTACGTCGATGTCCGCGTGACTCGGGTCTATGGCCTGCAAAAGGACAGTTGTGTGAGGCAGAGAGGCAATAGGTGTGGTGGCTGTTACTGTTTACTCATGAGTATGTTAGGGATAATGTCAGGTCGAATGACTTCTACGTGTGTTGGGATGCCTCCGGTTAAATTGGGTTTGTCCTTACCATGTGAGCGTTTACCTTTGGGCTCCGGATGACGACTCCTAGGACGCACTGAACGACCGAAGTGGTGGATTAATCAAACTCACTAGAGTTGAGGGCAGTGTTAGATTGGCGAAAGAGGGGAGAAGGAGGCGGAGGAGGAGGAGGAGGAGGAGGAGGAGAAGGGGAAGGAGAGGAGGAGAGGGTAGGGGAGCGGAGAGGAGAGGAGGGGGAGTGAGGCAGTGAAGTGTGGTACCTCGAGTTTTGCGTGTCCAGTAGTGCTCAATGAATTCACCGTCACTCTCGGAGCTGTCTTCGGAGGCAGAGTTCTCAGATTCGCTAGACGAGGCTGAGCTGGATGAAGAAGACTCCGACGACGTGGACGAGGACGACGATGTCTCTGACTTAGACGAGGACGTGTAGGGTCCGACGGAATGCATTTGGGTGGCTGGAGGCACTAAATGCATAGGGTGGAGGTGTTGGGGAAATGTGAGCTGTTAGTCGAACCTGTTGTTGCGTACTTACTTTCCTTATCACGTCCGTTTTCGGCATTGCCACCAGCTAAAAGTTAAAGTGAATATTAATTTTGTCCTACTTCTCTCAGAGTGCTTCCCAACAGGCATTGCATTCGCCTCACATTTCTTCTTCCACAGTCGTGAGATGATTATCTTCTCCTCACCACTTGGAGCTTCGCAGCCCTTGTGAGCTGAAACGGAGTTGCTGTCAGATAACTCTTCCTGCCCTTTTGGTGCAGGCATTTTCGTGTTAAGACCTACCCGATGGCTCGCGCTTCCAGTAGCGCTCCACCATGATCTTTTCCTCCCCATCATCATCAGAGGCTGCAGAGGCTTCTGTGATTGAACAAGAAACATTTGCAGGCACTCTCCATACAATTATTTTATCAAAATCGTTAGAATGGTCTTGCAAATGCTTACCGCTGCTCTTGGTAGATTCGTTATCAGAGACGTCTAGAAGATGATGCAAATGCTAGTTAGGTGTAAGTGTGTTTGTTAAAGGAGGGGATCCTACAAAAGTAAAGAAAATTATTTTACCGTGTTTGCTGGGCTTCTTCCAGTAGTGCTCCTCGCGTGCCTTGGGGTTGGCTGAAAGGAATGAAGCAGGTTACAGTTGCTCCACCCGCAGACCACACAGTGCATTAGCGAGATGTAGAATGCATAGAGTATTGCGATACAACGCAAAGACAAAACTGCAAATGCTAATTCCTACCAGTTTGTAGCGCTTGCCTTAGTGTTATTACAATAATTCGCTGGCAAAAGTCACATTCTTATTAAAATACCCATCTTTTTCATTATATAGGGCTGAATGAGTTATTAATAATTAGCCATTCATTTATTTTTGCTGTATTATCACTTAGGATGTGAACTGCAGGCTTCATATCCTACCTTATATAAGGTCTTTTCTGATTTAGTGTAAAAAATAATTGATTCAGAATTTAGTGGGGGATCGCCCATCAGAAGTAATTTAATGTGAACTTAGTCGCTTCTGCTTTCTAGGAATTTTTCAATACCTCTTGACTCTTATATTTGCACTAATTATTTTTTATTAATCTTTACTTATTGGTTTTAAGTAGGACAAAATTACTCAAATATCTCTGTTTATAATTTATTCTTCCTAGCATACATGACAAACAAGAAGGGGAATTTGACTAAATAATTAAATTGCAGTCTATTTAATGCATTTCAACTTTTTTCATAAAGCTCATTATAGCCCTATACTTACGTTGTCAACACCGCCAACTTCATGTTGTTAATTTATTTTGAAATATGACCCACAAAAAATGGGATGAATTTGATCATAAGGGAAAGTTTTAAACGCGTTGTTCTTAAGTGTGCGTAAAAAGATTTTTCAATGACTCAAGCTTACTTTTTTGATTGGAGATTACACAGAATTTAAAAGCGAGATATTTCACGGCTTTATGTATGCAAATGACATGCGGACAGTGCGTAAATGTAAGTTCATAGTTGTAGCGTCTGAAGGTTTCCTCAAGGGCAAAAGAAGGAATAATACTTGGGTAGAATATGCATATATTTATTTAGAGAATAGAAAGAGTCCGAGTTACTGTTGTGGCTTGGAGGCCTGCCAACCTGGCTAAGGCAATATGGCCGCCAAAGTGACCGAAACCGAAACCGGCAGCCAAACAAATAATTTAACGCGTCCTTTTTGTAATTGTAAGTTTTGAATCCTTGTTGCAATCACATCAAAATTTGTACAGATTCTTGCTAGCATTAACAACAAATACCTGCAGTGAACAAATTGAAAATTTAGGGTGCTACTTCAAAATGGTGAGAAACTAATAAACCAAAGTGATAAATGTTCCTATGTACAAAAAAGTTGCATCCGCAAATTAAATAAGATGCCATTCAAGGTCTTGTGCTTTCTGTCGGTTAAAAGATTTGCATGCTTTGGGTTCGTGGATTCTTCAGACGCCTTGCTATTCCAGATGTTGCAGTGGGTACCGTAGCAAAGAGTATGCATGCAATATGGCAATGCAACAAACACAACTTCTTTTGAAACACGATTTTATTATATTGCTGAGGACATTTTTTATAATTATTCACACAAAATGAAGAGGATGCAAGTTGTATACGTTCCTCCAGGAGCCAATTACCAGCACATCGCCAGTGCTGCTGTGATAGACACGCAAATGAAATCCTGAATGAAGTTAATAAAATATCATTAAAGCTTTCCGAATCCTAAAATTAATGAGAAGGCGGGCGAGAAATAAATGGATGAGATTGCGTCAGGTACAATTTTTGCGGTATACGCATACTTCTGTCGAACAGGCAGAAAACTAGTAAAAAATAGGTATGGAATATTAACAATGGCTTTGAAATCTGAAGTGAGCTTTAAGAACCTCTCCTGCGTCTATCTGTTTAGGCACTATTGTATAAATGAGGCTCTATTTTACCTCCTAAATACCTAGTACAAGTTACTTATCCCTTATTGTCAGGTACTCTTACAACCTGACCTCTCTTCGAATACAAGACTGCTGCCTCTTTGTACGATCACGCAGCACGCTTTTTATGTATCGAATACTCGACTATCAAAATAAGAAGTGTTGATGATTTAAAGTACATCGTTATGCTGCAATTGTGCATTTTGTGCTACAAGGAAAGAATGCAAAACAAGTGATTCATACCCAGAATAACACAACGTAACCTTGTAAGGATTGACGGGTCATTAAAATAGGTTGTTTGTCATTTCACCAGACTAGCATATTTGTGAAACAAAAGCAAAGCTCTTCATATGATGCACTGAATCTATTCCCCATGACCACTAGACTGGTAAAAGCTAATGATATTCCTAATAAATCCACCTACTAAGTGGCCTCTGCTATAAACTGTACGTTTATTACACAGCAGCTTAACAAATGTTTTCAACATGGCGTTCTAAATCTTTTCTTTTAATCAGTGTTCGAGTATGCAGGATCATGGTAGGATGGCACAAGCATGGATTGGAGTGCCGACTGAATACGCATTTTGGCCCTTGCGGTTTGATCACCACTTTAGCTCATAGTCAACTGGATCGTAGGAGCTATACTGAATAGACCTAAGTAGCGAGATGCATCACTTTAGCTTCCCTTGTTCTAATCATGACGTCTGTTTTTCATCCCACTTACATTCATAACATTTCTCCATCATTGAATTTTCTGATGCTTTTTAGCTCGTTACTATCTTGAAAGCATATTAGTGATTCACATTAGAGATGCTATGAGCGGTACTTGGCCCAATACAACCTGCGCGCACGTATAATGCTTGAGAAAATTTATTTTACCAGTTTTTCGTTTATTTGCATGATAGTATCAAAAAACGTTATCTATTGGATCTCTACTGTGGCCAACCTCTACCAATTTAAATTAATTCATTTTCTTAAATCAAACTTGGATGAATTTTCATATATTCAGCTTGGGACATATAAGGAGAAAGGCTTCCTTATCAATAAAACAGTCAATGATAGGGTTGGTTTAGTATTGTCTCATAAGAAGTGCTTATTACGGTAGTCGTGCCGGCGGTAGTGGCTAAGGCGGCTTGTTCGGATAAAGAGCAATATTGTTGTCAAGTGGTGGTATATTCGGTCCAACTGCAAATCCGTTTGAATCGTCTGGCTGGCGAGTACTTTCTGACGGAAGGACTTAAAAATATATGCATACATTTATTGAATGCAAGTTAACTTAGGCTGCCGTTTCAGTAATGGAACAAGGTGTTTAGAACCTAATAGTAAACTTTGATCACCTTATGGCTGATTTGAGAGGGTTTTCACTTTCCTACTGATTTTAGATGAAGACTCTCTCCTTGGTTCTATAACCATCGCAATCCTGCTAAGTTATGAATGTTTAAAACAAAATTGAAGTAACCAGCTTAGTGCGAGTCTGTCTTGCTATTTTTTTGCCTCTTTGGTCTCATTAAAGCCAAGGATTAAAGTAGCTGAAAAAAACACAAGAATGCGTGATTGCCTTCACAGTGCCCTCATCTTTGCAAACCGATCCCTAAAAATGATGCAATACCAGCAGCAAGTTGACAGTGCTATGAACTAACAGGCGATTACAATGAAACCATGAATCAACTTACCTTGATTAAGGTGTAGCCTAAAAGAGGTGGGAACATTACAAAAAAACCTTTGTAGCATAAAATAGATGCAGGTTATTAAGAACCTCAGAGGAGGTAACTTACGGATAGGGCAAATGATGAACTATGGTAAAAAATCACAGGTTTTGCCAATATATCACACAAAGGTACACCCTTTTGCTTAATCGTTGCAATTCACACAAATAAAAGAAATAGCCATCACTCACTGTAGTAAAAGTTTCTGCTACAAGAAGCAAATAAGCATTGAAATGTTAAGTCAGTGCAAAATAAGGCAGTTACTCCCAAGCTCTTACGAAGGTGGATAGCGACCATAATATCCACGTGGTTGATAATCTAAAAAATAATTTCGGTTCGTCGATGATTTGTGTGAATACTTCCCATTTACGCCTATTGAAATACCGGTTTCCTATTTAGGATAATTTATCAGTAATAATAAAAGTGTTGCAAGCGAGTGGATGGAATAGACAGCACTAAGAGACGGAGCCAAGGCGTACGCACACATGTTTTAGATGATCACGAGTGCCAATTGAGTGGGTGATCTTAGACCCCAACTCGTGGACCCTGAACTAGAGTCGATTGATTGGCTAGTTCCCACTAAGTGTGCACTGAAATGTACACCACAACTATGCCTGAATCAAACCTTACAACCAAAATCTGTGTAAGCAGAGTAAGAGTGGGTTTGGTAGACTCCGAAATGATTTCAGTGAAGGTAGCTGTATGGAAATTATTTTAACTGGCTTCTCCCTCCGCAGTTCAACAATATCAAGGCTGTCTCTAGCGTGCTAAACAGATCGCAAAAGATTCCAATTAATGTCAGCATTAAACAAGAAAACACATAAATATTAAACAGCATCCTGGTGTGCTGGAATAAATACTGGGGATGTCGCATAATGACTTTGTTGTCAAAATATCGCTAGGGATGCCATTGCTTATGTCTTTAATATCAACTCCTAATTTGGTCCTGCAGACCACTTTCATCAAACATTTAACATAAATGGAAAGGCGGTCAAAATGGTCAGCCCTTCACCGTAAGGTGTCTTTGTCCCTCTTTAAGTTCTGTTACAAAACCATATCTAACTGCGTCGCCTTTTCTTGACAACCAGACCCAATCTCGCGTATCGTAGCCAGCTGTCAAATACTGCAAAGACAGCGATAACGTTTAAACGCTGAAACACAATTACCGACTCCTTGTAGGTCACTGAAATATTAAATGAGTAATTAGAGGTTATAGACGCCTAATTGGAGTTCTATGTTCCATACCTCTTTGAAGTAGCTCGTAGTCAAGTCACTGACCCGATTGCTCTTTATATAGTCAGTCACAAAAAAAGCACTACGAAATCATCTTTTTATGAATAGTTTGTAAAGGAATGGCACATGTAGCTTAAAATGTTCTTTTGGACAATAAATTAGAAATTTTTGTAATCAATGAACACTGTACTGTCTCTCAGCATAATGGATGTTTTAGTGCATTTAATGACCCTCGCATACACATTTTAATCATGTTTGGGTTTGTTCAACTTGTTCAATATTTTGCGTGAAGCTACGTAAACTTACATTGTGGACTAAACTCTACCTAGATTAAAGAAGAAAAAGTTCTAATAGCATTATTGGATGAACTATGGAGTTAGTTGTAATTCGCCATGTGTGCTACTGCTCGTTCAGATTGCTCCACTGACTGTGTCTGCTCTTGCTTTTTTTGAGCATCCAATTCAAAAAGCCACTTGATGGTGGTGATTTCTTTAGCACTCGGAACGCTTTCCCCTTCAAAGGCAAATACAATCATTGTCCTAATAAGCAATCTAACACTTTCGTGTCGTGGGATGGGTTAACCTAGTAAGCTTACCTCTCTTTTAATGTCGAGATGTTTTCTTCCTTGTATGGATGCGCAATTAGCTTTCCCCAGCAAACACTAATTTAGTGAAACCGCAGTTGTAGGTGATGTGTTTCACCTTGTAATGCTGCACTGTCAACGTTCTAAGAGAGTAACAACAGTTAAAACATTAAACCACTTGATTAGTGCTCTTGTCGAGCCGACGAACGATGTCACTTCTGCTAGTTCACCCTCTTGGATGACTAGTCGCTGGTTTTTAAGCCCACTGTGCATTCTAAAACCCTTATTGCATTTCTTTTAAAAGTGCCTCCATTGAGTTGGCCTCCACACATCTGTTAGGCATACATTCTACGTTGGAGATTGCGTTATTACCTTGTTATCTTACAATGTTCTCAAATTCGATTAATTTCCTCTTAAAAAATTTTAGGACACAACTATGCTGTCGCCTGGTGAGAAAGCATTGATATTAATCGCAGACAACCACATTCTCATTTCGACTCTCGTAGTTGGAACATCATTTTAATTTTTTATCAACTAACTCTTCAACGCGCTACTACCGAACTGCCTTATTGCTATATGAATAAAAACTCAACCCTTTTTCGTTTGTTACCAATGTTAGGCAAAAAATCCATTTTTGGGTAAATGAACACAGCCACCAAAATGTCTGCCAACATTTCCAGAGCAGAGTGTTCATCAAAGCCTGTGCCACTGATCGCGAAATCTACCTAATCTGTAAATGCACTTTCAGGAGGCTTATTGGCATTCCACAAAGAGATTTCGAGTTTTCTGTTTATAATTTAACTAAATAAGAATGGAATCAAGGCTCGTCCTCTTTTGAAGTGCAATATTTCACTCAACCCAATATTTTTGGATTTCCAGCTCCGCGAAATGTGAGCATAACTGCATAAAAAATGTGTTGGTTTACAATCAACACGACGGCTGCTTTGTGAAGAAAAGGCAATCCTTAGTAAGGAACCACCAACCGTTATTTTAGCTAATTTGGTTTGCATACGGTTAGGTGTACATGATGCTTGTCCCGTTCATATACACATGCTCATATATGCACAATTCTTTTGTACATTTTGGCAAGCTTTTAGTACCATTTTATGCATTTGTCAGATCATTGCTTAAAATTAAGGGTTGCCAAATTCATTTTTAGCTCTTTTGGGCAACCTTGAAGGCAAAAAGTTCCACATTCGGGCAGAATACATAGGCCGGGTTGGGACTCATGTCAAAGTCCAGGAATCATCCCACCTAAGCAACCGTAAACGAAATCAAAGATTAAACAAACAATAGAATGAACTACATCACTAATACTACTAGGTGGTCTCTGTCAAGATCTTATTTGTGCAAGCAGCATCACTGTACAATCGACTTTATAAATTCCGGACCATAAGAAAGGTCTTGGTGATGGCATAGCGAAACCATCACATTTACCACAAAATTCTGGCGCATATTTTCCCTACCTCTTTTTCGTTAATCTAAAAGTCCGACAGTCGTTCGCCTTCATAAACTAATGCTGTGGAAATTTGATTGAAGCACAATTGTGGAACACACGGAGTGGAAGCCAGCCAATCACCAGACACCGGTCTGCAGTCTGTGAGTTGCAACCCATGATCACCTATCCATTTACGCATGTGATTATCTGAAGCATGTGTGAGTGCTCTCTTGCTTTGTTTATTATCCCTGCATCTTTCATGCAATGATTTTACTGCTGCAAATTACTGGAGATGGGGTGAACCAGACTCTACTTTCTAGGATTGCACTTGTATTGGTACATTGTGCTAACATTATTGAGAGCAGTTTAATGGCAACCTTACGCTTACCCTAAGCATATACGAAGTTTTTATGGTGTTCATAAACCAGCCAATTATCATTTTCAGGCTGCGTGCCTCAATGTGGGTGTGGCTATCAGCAGCCTTTGTAAGAAATTTTACCCACCTTGAAATTAGTCAACTTCATAGAACTTTCAATTTTTGTTAAAGTAGAAAGCAACTTAAAAATAGCTGCCTCACTGACAGAGACCTAATATTGTGTTACTTCTTTGCTTTCCTTAGTGCAAACATCGTTCAGAGTGAGTAACGGAGATATTGTGCTACCCATGCTGTTTTATCAGCTACTTAACTGACCCCAGCGATTTGAAATTTTTTGTTTACATTGTAGTTTATTACGTACCCCAGGGGTTAGTGATTTACTTACTATAAGAAATTACATTTAACTACCCAGTATTAAGTCTTTTTTTGCCAATTATAATGCTGTCAGGATTGTTTGTGTTGAGGTTACACCGAGGTCACAGGCATACAAGGGAAATAAAAATTTTTTTGGATTTAAAAGGCAAACCCTTCCCTTTCAAAGTAAGTCTTGTCTGCTTATCAATGCAGCTGCTTGTCGCTTATTGTGCTATTCATGTGTCATTGGTCCCAAACACCTTCTAAAGGATCAGTTTTCTGTTTGGTCACAAACAACTGCGCAGTTTGGTATTTCTTAAGCCGCTTTATGGCTCGATAGGCACGAGAGTGTAAAGAACTGGAAGGTGGCAAGATGGCAACGATGTGATAAAAACGTTTTGGCCTGTTTAGTAATCAGTCCTTTTCCAGGTAAGTTACTTATAATGGCAAAATAATTTTTTACTACTGCCTGTATATTTTTTGCATTGCCAGTAAAGCTGATCATAATTTAATTTCTTCTGGAAAGCAAGTTTTTAGCTTGAAAATTTGCTACTATGAAATTCACTCGCAAGAAAATACGAATCTACAAATTTGACATTTTCCTAACTCCAAAAAGCTCTTAGTTCCAAAACATTCCTCTACTTCGCCTCGTTTCATTCGCTTTCCTCTGTCGGCGATATTTTACCACCAATTAAGTTATTTTCTCCACAGTCTGGTGGAAATGAGTCTGCCAACTTAACCTGCAAAGGTAGAAGTCACATCGCCACGATGATTCTGGAAGGCGTTGGAACGATGGCGCACATTTGTGTTTCTTGAATTGTCCTACGGCTCGGTATACGCAAGACCATAGAAATAAGAAAAATGGCCAAACGGCAAAGTGGCCACCTATGTGAATAAAGCATTTTGGTCCGCTCACTAGGTTTCACCTCATCAGGTAGGTTATTTGTGTTGGTAAAGCATTATCTCTTAGGACAAATTCTTCTTATCTCGCACAGCAATAAAATCTTTATGAAAATTGGTTTTTTAGCCTTACTAAATCATTCAAATCAGAGCATTTGGCATTTTTGGCATAAAAAAATTCTTATTTTTCACGCTTTGCCTCTAGTTCTAGACTTTTCCCTGTTGATGAACCTCTGTTACGAATTAAGTTATCTCCACAAAAAACACTTTAGTGTTTCTTGAACTGCTATGTGGTTTGGGGTACACTCGAGCGTAGAAACTGGAAGGCAATAAAGTGGAATCCTACGTGTATGAAACTTTTTGATTGTTTTAGTAACTGGTTTCATTCAGGGTAGGTTAATACAATAACATGGCATTAATCGCAGGTATTTTGCTTTTAAATTTTCATATAGTCGAAATGTTTTGTCACATGCAGGTATCAAAGATAACTGCTTTGTTTTTGAAAAATCCTGCTTTTATAAACTTTGAATCCGAAATTTTGGCGTTCAAAGCTATTCATTCTTTCCCTCCTCTTATATATATATATTTTTCTTCTGTGCTTTCTTAACACAACTTAGTTGATCTACACCATTAACAATTACACACTTTATTGTTTCGGCCCAGCATACTTGAGAGTATCAAACCAGTAGAATAGCATTATGGGCTCTTATCTGAATGAAACGCTTTTGGTTTCTTCAGTAGCCGGTCCCTTTTCAGATAGGTTATTTATAGCATTCTTTTTTGCTACTTAATAATCAAATTCCAGCAAACTGAATTTTGAAGTTCATTTTCTTCTTCAGTCCTTCCCTTCCCGTTCCTACCATTTGCGTGACTATTTGATGCAACTGCCCAACCGGTCAGCTAAGAATTATTTGTCAAATTCTTTCTTATGTTACGTGCTAATTTCGTTGTATCGTTTGCTTTCGCTTGAAATCATCGCTTTTAAGCGAAAATATACTTTCGATCATTAGTCTTGCCTCGTATTAAAGCATTCCATGGTTGATTAGCAAAGTGCTCCCTTGAACAGGAAAAAGTTAAAAAAGTAGACTGTTTAAGCAAAAAAAGTTGACTTGGTGGTCTTAAAAAAGGTCATTTTAGAATTCTTTTGGTAGCGCCTTACATCAGAAAACGACATTAATAGCACCACCTTACTATATATATGCCGAAGCGTACACCAATAAAAACTATAAATTTGATCAGGAAGTGGTTGATGAATCTATAAAAGAGGATATGATGGGAGTCGAATGATTGCAGTAAAAGTAATGACAAGAAACTCAATTTATTAAGTAGTCTCGCTACATTTTAACAAGGTTGAAAGAGACCTTGATGTGTTTTAGAGGCTAAGATGTTCTCTGTGCAGGGATGCTGTATGCACAAGACTAAGCCCAGTCGATTCGACAAATAAAAGCAGTTACACAAATGGCATGGAAGTCTTATCAACAGGCTGCGGATTAATTGTGTGAGTATCGACTTGTACGAGGTGTACATCATGTACACAAAATGGTGTACAGACTGTCGAAACAGAATAGTTGGTGCAAGTGAACATGAAGTTGGGTGCAATATTGCTGATTACCTAGCGTTTTGGTCATCTTTTAAGTTTTGTCAGTGGCACTTGGAAGAGATTCTCTATCGGTCTTTGAGTTTTATCTATGCCTTGTGGTCAAAGGTGAGGCATAGGTGCTACACTACCGAATCAAGGAAGCAAGTCTCCAACGCCTTCGGCTCAAGATTGAAGAGAATATGCTTTACGAATAGTAACCATGTTCACCTTCATCTTTGACAACTTGAGGTTTAAAGAGAAATGAAGGTCCGGAAGAAATATATGTGCATCTTTAGATACTAATTACAAGTCGCAGTGTTGAAGCTAAGATGGTGATAATCAAAACAACTTTACAAAGTGTATACAGTAGGGATTTTTGCGTTATGAGTGAATGGAAGTTGACTTAAAACTGTGTGTTATTAAAAGAATGTGATCAAGACGTTAAAAGTTACAGTGGGCACAGGAATTAGTTAGCATGGAACCACTGGAGCAAACAATAAATTGAAAGGCGTTTTTGTGCTTCTCAGGAATTGTCATCCGGATGAAATGACGAGTAAGTAATTTTATGCGCCGCCAATCGCCACAATCGCATATGAACAGGAAGAACAAACAAGTGTATGTCCTACTCTTGTATCATTTGCGACTACGATTCGAATTAATAATTTTAACCGATGAAATGTAGCTTTGTCTACCTTCTAGCATCTAGACTATCATTTTACTTTACTGTTAATATATTTTGACCTGTTGATAGAGAGCCCCGATATAGATTGCACTCTCGCCGAAATTGCTATAACATTGTAATTACTGCACTTTTGTCCTGGCGATATCACTCACACTTTCATAAACAGTAAGAAGAGATTTACAATCCGTAGGTACGCCCGATTCCAAGCATCCACGCAGTCTAAACGAACCTTAGCACATGCGTCTAGCCATAGAAGTCGAAAACGTGACTTTCTATTGACTATACTTTACTACGGATCTCAATCCACGCAATTGGGATGGGTTTATTCAAGATATATTATTCGCAACACAACGCCCTTTTTCTTCTTGATTAGAGCAAACTTTCAAATACATCAACAGATTGCTTCAAATCGAGGCCATTATCATCAGGAATCTTTTTATGTTTAAAGTCATTGTCTATTTTGCCATAGTAGTTACTGGCCGCAAACAAATTCAACTCCTTAATAGAAGGGCATTGCTACAAGAAGCAGTTTCGCAATAAGTAGTCTCATAGTATTTGACTTGTAATCGCGGAATTATCAGAGTTCTGCTCCCAGCTTACTCCAGTTTTTTATAGGAAAATCTGGATACTTTAAAGTATTTTAAGAAGCCGGTACTCTTGTTCTTTTGTAATCTCAGCATGTTGACAGTTGACCATGAAACATGAGAATTGGTTTGGTGAACAGAGGAAAAAAGTTAATAAGTGAGCACTGGTAGGAGATTCCATGGGAGGTCGATGAAGCTAGACAGTGAAAAATATGTTTGTTAACTGCGTACGTTTTACCGCGCCAGCCACTCACACCCCGCGGTCTGCACACTATTGTAAATGAATTGTGTCTAATTTATGTACATGTATACACGTCCACACATCTCTAGCATCTTCACTTTAAATGGACGTAGTAAAGCTCAAACTAAATTAGAGAGAAAACACAAAAGTGCCTTAAGCATTATAGAGATCCCCGCCTCGCCGGCAATGCCAAAATATGACGATACCGGCCAGTTGCAATGACTCCTACCCTTTAGTACAAATTTTCAAATCCTGTTTCATTTGCACTCATTTCTTCAACCTACTTCCTTTTCGCCTCCACAATTTCACATTAAGAGGTTTGATTGAAGCATGGTTCTGTTGCACGCTTCGGTACACACTTGGCGGAAACTAGCCAATCAGTCGACTCTAGTCCAAAATCTGAATATTGCGTTCCAGATTCCTTGACTCATTTGTGCTTGTGATCATCTAAAGCATGTGTAAGTCCTCCCTCGCCTCATTGCTTACTCCTGTTCAATTCACTTAATTAATTGCAACCCTTTCCTTTATCGTGAACATTTGGAACGATGAGAATTTGAACATTCGTTATCTCCCCCTTGTACTGATAAATTAGAAAATTGTGCTTCCATTCCAAATAATGGTCAATAGATAATTTTAAAATGCATTAATGCGGAGCAACCGTGCACTTTTTATCCCAATCGGGCATTTTTCTAGACAATAATAATTGGGGTTCGACAGGCTCTTTCCAAACTTCGTAAGTTTTGTTCTTTATTCATATCGATTTCGTATTCTACAGAGTTGCCAAATAGTCAGGGAAGTTCAGTTTGCCTTATTCACATAATTTTCTTTTTGTGTAGCTCTTACCCTTATGCGGGTATGTTTATTGCTCTCTACTTCTCAGATCCATCCACGTTCATTTACCATTGCTGCCTGATCTTTTGCCTCATGTGGGATTTTTGTACACGATTCAATTAACCCCATTTTAGCTTACTACCAATCGTATTCGTGAGTGATACATTTGGCGTAAAAACATAAGATTTGCATTTACAATGCGCCTTTCTTTGTGTTGAGAGCGTTATTTTCTTGTGTAAAATTTGGTTGTTTTCTTTTTCGTTTTGCCGCTTTTAGTGGAGTTTATGGCATTGCACCATCATATTAAATGTTAATACTGTTTGGATTTGTTAGGCAAGCTGGTCAATATCAGAGTACGTGATTTATTAATAAACCTGATTTTATAATTGTAAAATTGGTCTTTGAAATGTGGAATTAAATTTGAGGTTTCTATTTACTCTTGCTTAGTGAGAACCACGGATGGGTGTCTCAGGCGTTAAAAATTGTGTTTGAGCTTCCAATACCTCATGTCAGTCAATAATAAGCTCTATGGCTAGCTGCATTCTCAAGATAAGAAACCCGTCAAAAAAGCTCTTATGCGTGTCTTAAAATAAGATTAAGCTAGCTTTTTATGGTATTTTAAATCCTTTCTGCCAATTAACCTTTGAGATCGCGAGGGCGATAGCCACTAAAAACCGGCGTGAATAGGTCTAACGGCTTAGATTTTCTAAACACCGTGAAAGTAAATACACATTTAACCTATGTGAGAACAGTTAAGCGACAGGGCAGCAAAATTGACTCGAGTAAAAATAGCGCATTTTAGTTTGTTGATTGGAATGACAGAGGCTACCATGAAACTATGAAGGAGGTGTCTACCTTTTCTACATTAGAAACAGAAAAACTCTTTTCAAACTAAGCAAATGAAGGACAAGTAGTACATCAGTTTTTGTCCAGTATTCCAGCCTCATGCTAAACCAGCAATCAAAGTCTACTCACATTCTATGAAACGGTTTTAAGAAATTGCGATTGATTGAATTTTATATTGCTTTAGATTACGCACCTACGGATGATGGAAGATATTATGCGGTTGGGCCGGATTTGGTGCCCTACGACAACAATACGTCTATTTATCCAAACGCGCTGCCTTAAGCAGTATAAATTGTTCACTACCAATCATAAGCCATGAGACATTCATTCTCATTTGTTTAAAGTCAAAATGGATTAATAAATGCACCTTTCTTGAAAATGCAAGTTCAGACCACAATGCAAACGTAAACTGTTAAGGGGTGGCTGCGATATAACTCACTTTAACAAGGTTTGTCAAAGATCTCTTAGGAATGAATTAGAGACGGACAATATACAGTTGTATCAGAAATTAGAGGTAAATATTTGGCAATTATCCTTTAATGCAAACTATCCATAAAGTTTACGCGCTTCACATAAACCACCACCAATGCGTAATGAAGCTAAAAACACTAAAGATTTTGAATTGAGACAAAGTTCTCCATCCCATAAATAAAATGCATGATTGGCATTCTGTATAATCACAATTTAAGTCCACTAAGTGTGTCTTCCTACACTGGAATACTTCTGCTTTAACTTTTACGCTACAACCAAATGGTGAATAGGTGTATAATTTTTATTTAGGATTCGTATTTAAACCGTAAAATAAGTTTAACAAATTCCGTAAACCGGTTCGCGAGATATATTAGAACGAAAACTCAGTCAAATGGGATCTCTCGACCATTTTCATCATATCGTCTAATTGGCAACCTGGCGGGAATGGTGTTATCTAAAGGAAAAAAACTCGGCTTTTATTCTCTGTAATTGTATGACTAGCCGATCAAAGGTTTTCTGGCTCATTTTGGGCATGATACCCTGTTAACCTACTATCCACTGGCAAAGAAATACGCAAAAAAACTTACATCGGTTGTCATAAAAATGATCTAAAATTAATGATTCGGTGAGTGCAAGCGACTGGTGAGACATTCACGCATTGCCAAATAGTCACTTACGTGTCCCATCTACCTCCCTATTTGTAACATATGTCCTATCGAGTGGACCTAAACCGAAGAGTATTGTTAATTAAAACCAAGCATAGGCTGATCATCGCCTAGCTTGCATAATACGTGAACTTATAAACCTTTCAACCTACGGTAGGAGGCTGTAGAGAAGCCTATGTCCATAGGTGGTGGGGGGTAATCTAAGGAAAACAAAGGCACTTATTCTTAGTTAGATAGTTTTTCACAACTTTTAAAGTGACAGCTTTTTGTGTATTTTTCGCAGCTTGAATGCTACCTTGCAATGATGACAATATTGGTTATTGCACGTCTATGAAGACTAACTGCATCTCCTTACGAAAGGCGTAGTCTGGTGGTGATTAACCAGACTGTTTTATATCCGGCTTGCTGCTAGCACTCGCATAATTCTCCTTTAATTAAGCTATACCAGATCCACTAAGGCATTTAGCATTTTAAAAATGATGTGATTGCAACACATGCTCGTGTTACGCCACATTTGGTCACATCATAATTTACTGCATAGCTACTGGCATTTAAGTAGGTGCTTTTGTAAAATGCATTGCACCTAACAATCCTATATTGTGTGAATAAATGTAGGCCTAAATCTTATATAACTTTCCCTGCTTATTCAACCAAATTAAATTAAATGGTTCTGCTGAGGTAGCTATGAACTGCGTAGGTTTAAGCTCAAAATATTTTAGAACTGCGCAATTTATGAAACTGCATATATTTGGAAACACTCACAAGGGTAAACATTATGATTCGGTGGAGCCAAAACACGCGCCTGAAGCGGGATTCTTGGATAATCTGCAATGGAAGCAAACGATGACGAAAGGTTATGACCTCATTAGGATGAGTAAATGAGAACCGGAAAGTGAGTGATAAATATGAAATCCAGCGATTATAATACGGATATAAAATAAGGAACACATTAAGGTTAGTCATTTTACAAGGATCGTAATTAAAGTCCACACGGGATAGTATCGCATCTCGGGCTTTATGGCGATCTAAAATAGGCAAATCAATGCTTAAGTACGAGAACACATCAGCAAGCTTCTGAAAATGGCATTGATTCATTAAATGAAAATTATGGCTCGTAGTGCATGCTTGAGGTTCTTTGTTTTGCAATCCACTTGAAGCAACGCTAACCAAAGTACTCAATGACTACTCTCATGCAAAATAAGGTAGGAATGGCAATCCTTACGTGCACGATTGTGTGAAAGGTACTACAAGATCACCTACCACGAGAATGCTCCTTGGAAGAATGGCATTTGCAGCCTAAAATGTTCATTTGCATAGAGCGCTAGGTTTGATTATAATAAGCATATAATCTGACAAACATGCGTTGACACTGAGTATGAATAATAACTGAATAATAGATCACTAAATTACGGTAACATTGTAACGCATTTACAAAGCTCTCTCGCCATATTGGAAAAATTAGGTGATTTGACGTATTCATTTGGTCTTAAACTCACAGTGCGATTTGGACTTTTTACCTGAAATTCAAAAGCAATGAAAGTAGAAAGCAGAAGATGCATTTAATGCCGTTAGAAAAGAATTTCCTTTTTATTTGCAGTGCTCAATACAAAACAACCTCTTCTGCAAATATGCAATGGTTCTGGTACCACTCACCCATTGAGAATCCACTCCTAGCGGTTTGTGAAGTACACCGGCATGAGCATTTGTAATATGCTTTGCGGTCTTAAATGCTATCCAATTGGTTTCATACGCCTCTATTCTCACGCTAATTAAGCCAAATTCAACGCATTTTAGCCTGATTGATGTGTGGCTGTGTCACCGGAGTCTGTTCTTCAACCACCAGCCTTATTGCGCCTAACTAATATTTCGTGGTTTCAAACACTATCTTCTTAACTGGTTAAACTAGGAAAATGCGAATGCACTTTCACAACGAGAATTTGACACTCCTTGAGCACTACCTAGAAAATTTGTCTCCAAAAGTGTGCTGAAATGGCCAGGCTTTATTCACACATATAAAAAGGCAGTAGATCATGGTTTAACCGTTCTCAGAACATGTTTCTTAGAATAGTTTCATTGAAAAATATCATACTCAAATAATTCATTTGTTGCAATTGCAGGTTTCTACATATGTAAGACCTGGATACTTCCCTGTGGATGTAAGAAAACACGATACTAGGACAAATATGCACTGCAGATGTTCAGATAGGATGGGTGGCAACAAGCATGGCTTGGAGACAAACTTAATGGGTGAAAGTGCAATGGCCTTATCATTTGGTGCACTGATAGTCAAAAAATAAATAAGAAAAGTGCTACAGAACCGCATCTCATCTCTCGCCTTGGCCAGACTTTTGCATTGAACATCACAACGTAATTGATGCAGCATGAAAAAACACTCACAAATCTTCATATTTTGCCATTAAATTCGCGTATAATTGGGAAAATACTTAAATGCAACATCGATATTCTACTGAATCTGAAATTCCACTCTTTTTTAGAACCGTAATGGGAACAGGAAGACTGTGAAGGTTACCATGTATGCTTATTTTTAGTGATAACGGTGGCTAAAATAGTTACGCAAGAATAAGGTTGCGAGTTTGTTGATTCTTGCTGCTTTATTCTCACTTAGTGCTGCCCTGCCATTTCTGCTTGGGCACCTTTTGATTTTGAGGGAAAAGAAAAGAATCTGCGGGTTAACCAAATCGATATCTTCATGCAGACACCGATGACAGCTCCCTAGTATACTTATCCTGATGGTTCATGGGTAGTGTCGCCGTAGTTATTAGTAGCGTGTCCGTAGAATAAGAAAATTGGGTGGTTGCTGATGACAAGCGCCGTTTCTAACACCACTATGGCAGCATATGACCTGCTTTAGTGACATTAAAATTTATCATTCAATTATAGAAACTTTGTGATCGGGTTTGGATCCCTTTGCCATTATTGCGAGTTGGACACATTTAGTCGATTTACAGAGGAGCTAACCGACAGCTACTGGAAGGTGTGGATGCCATGATGGTAGAGAGAAGTACAATGGCGGTACTTCCAGTGCACAGGTAATCCAAACGAAACGTTCAACAAGGTATGACACCCATTTGCCACTAAATATCCATTTTTTCTACTATTCTTTCATCCTTCCTTTCCCCCTCTTTTCGCCGCTCCCTCCTTCATCCTAAGGTGCATATCATCTCTTAATTCGGCTCTGCAGCACGAGGCCTTGTGCTGTTATTTTCGACAAGAATCATGCTTTGTTCACACTATTCTGCATGCACTATCCATTGTTACAAATCGTATCAAATTATGAGGTTTGTGATATCAGTTGTAGTTGCTAGTTGGCCTAGTGAACGGACCCCTCAGCAAGTCATAAGGCGCATAATTACACACTCACACTCAGAAGTACGGCGAGACGATCATGTACGTGCGCACTTCTGCTCCTGGGCTGGTAGAGTCAGTGGTGGGTCATTTGAAGGTAGCCAATGACAGATTGCTTACCTCAGCGAATAAAGAACTCATCACATCTATGTTTTGCAGGGCGCAAAAGTTGATAGTCGATCGACTTTTATTGAGCACTTGGTATCCCAGTAAATCACCATGGGAATCTATGCCCAAAACCTGTTGAGACTTTTTTCCCGGTGTACCACGGTTAGATCTGTTCTGAAAGCCAACTAATATAAACGCTCAGTACTGCTTTATTGTACTATAAATGGTCACTTATGGATTTTAAAGTACTTGTAAAGTTGATGGTTTTTAATGAAATGGCCATTTAAAGTTTGGATAGGAGGAAACGACTAACTGTTAGTTTGGAATTGCTTTGGAACGACGAACGAAAACCTAAGCAGATGCCAAATTTGGTAGAAGTTACTTTCAAGATTTCCAATGAACTGTGGACTGTGCTTAATCCAGTAATCCCAATCCACAACTAAGTGCAGCAGAGACTGTAAACCATTGAGGTGAACCAATAAATTGTTTAAAATAAAGCGGGACTTATTCACTTTCTTTCAGGTGCTACTTTACGTGAGACTAAAAGTTTGGATTGAATAATATTTTGACCACTTATATTATGTAATATGCAATGGAACTTTTTATAGGTGAAGGCTGCTTTCATGCTGCTACTCTAAAACCTACTCGCATTAAACTTCTGTTTAGAATGAGCTCTCACGTTAAAATTTCACTACTTAAAAGTTGATGCCGTTGCACTTTTTTGTCAGTTGCAGAAGCCAACATTTCTTAATAGAATTGCATCGCACCAGCGCCGCAAATAGATACACGCATTTGATTAGAAAGAGTTTTACCTTCAAAGTATCCGAGTAACTGAATTAGGTGAATCAATTACTTTAATCGTTGTACAGAAGACTTGGGTCTACTGGCATGGCTCGAAAGTCGTCTTGCCATCAAAAATTGAGGCATGGCTGTTCATTAGGTTAAAACTATCCGGTAGGCAAATAGAGTATCAACAGTCCACTAAAAAAAACTAAACAATTTAGCATTTTGTGTATTCACTGATCGAATGAAATTGTGATTTTCAGCACTTTAAAGGAGCGTAAGTAAAATGCAAGCATTTACTTTGTTCACATAAATGTACATTTGGAAGGCATTTTCCCCCACTTTATTGTCGTCTAGCCATGTCAGTCTGGATCCTGCCATCTAGTGTAGAAGGAGAGGAGGTACTGCTTGTCTAATTGATTGGCATCTTCATACAGGCATTGTAGACGGCCCTCCTACAAACTTGATTCGCTTCAGTTGTACTGACATTTCTGAGGGACACGGAAAGGTTTTGTAAGCTATCGTCACAGATGCTTGCATCTATGGCTAATGACCTTCTTCAGGGGTGTCATTTTTTAACCTATAACAATAGAAAGACTGTGGTTGTCCAAAAGATTGAGTTTGCTTTTTCCGCCTCTGGAACAAAGCTTTGAGACATCCCTGAATACAAACGGATATATAATACTCACGCAAAATATGTATTGTCGATGTACAGTTGTGCAAAGGGTCATACTGCCAAGCTAATTTACGAAAGCGGAGCTCTCTATGCCATTAAATGCAAAATATAGAGCTAGGCAAATGGCCTAAGCACTGATTGTGGTATACAACTCATGCTTTACATGGAATTTGTTAAACGTGACTGGTTAAGTCTATACTTAGAATTGTCTTATGTTGTTTTGATCTTCACATTTAGCAACAGCAGCTTGACTTCTAGTTGCAAAGGGTTCTATACACAGAAATCGTCTTTCGTTATCTGAAGTATTCACAAAAGGAATTATTCTCATTAAGTGTGATGTTCGCTGGAAGATTAATACCACATAATGGTGTCCATTTTAACATCTAATGAATCTCCATCTAGAGAATAATGAATGAGTTTATGTGTTTCCCTTTGTTTAAACTTTTATAAGGCAAATGGGATTTAAACGCTTCGTAGAGGAAGACATGCGATGCCTTCGGCTAGCGGCATTGATATGATTGTATTTTGGAGTAAATGTCCTTACATCAGTTGCATGCATTTGTCCCCGCGCTGCCCATATTCTCTCGGATAACGCAACGAAAATTGGTCAAAATCAGTCAAGAATTAAGGCTTTTTCTATCTGGCGCCTATTTTGACTATATCACCATTATTACCATTTACTATCATTAAATCAAAGTCACACATATGACAATCGAGCTTTAGGGCAGTAGGAGTAAAGGTACATTTTCAAGTTCAGGCTGAGCACAATAGGCATGTCTTTATTGTGACGCTTCGGTTACAGCTATTTCAACTCTTGTTTAGAAGCAATAAATTTGATTGAAACTCAGTATTTACCCTCCATTTACGCCAATCAAGGCTTGGGTAGTATTCGGCAGTCGACTTCATTATTTTGACAAAAAACGCCCTTCTTTTGTCATAATGCAGTTAATGCCTTGCTGTATATAACTACTCTAAGACACATAAAATTTCCCAATTTTTTATCCAAAACCTAACTTTGACTGCTTGTGCATCTAATTCTCACTGCAATGTCAATAAAAATTCGTTTATTGCAGTATTCGCAAATTTTATTTTATTTTATTTTATTTATGTTTTGAGAAGTTTTGCCTCTTTATTACATAAGCCGGATTTTGTGCTTAATAATAAGTAAATTATAGTAAAGTAGACTATAAATAACAGAAGAATAGAGGTTGCCTGAGTGAGGCACTTTATGTTTTCTAACAAATCATGAGAAAATGGTAGTACTATTTCAAAATAGCATAGTGAATGAAATAATTATGGCATGTGAGTAAGAAAAAGGTTTTCAAAACAAAACAACTCTTTACGGAGCTTAATGGAGAGATGAAATCACTACTCTGTTGTAAATATGTTTCGAGCAGCACCTTTCGACTTAATTTAAAGCTGTGAACACTTTTGCATAATCGTTAGGAGAAGTATAAACAGACGAGTATTAAGGTGAACATGGCAGTGGAGTATAGTTGCCCTGACTGGTGTGTGCAGAAATGATTTCGCCTTAATTCGAACGCTTTATCTACTTAAAGACCAATCGTTCTTTTCTGGTTCCAACCTCTTCCACTGTCACCACGGTTGCCAACTCTGACTCGAAAGTATGCACCGGATGGAACTCATAGGAGCCCATTCACGAATTCGAAACAGTCATTTAAGTCAGAGGTCTCCATTAACTCGATTCTCGGCTTTACCTTAGGCAGACGACCACTCTGAAAGTGGTGTTCTGCTTCACAAGTCAGAGGAGGACTTTGGTCAATAGGTCAGTAGGAAGTCGGAAAAAGGGAAAGTATCTGTTGGACTTTAACCCACTTGAACCGGAGCCAGTAAACATTTCGTTAAATAAAAGAATACCTTGGGCAGATAATTAGTAAATTTAGAGAAGGTAAGTCTTCATCACTATAGATCAGCATAGTCGAGTTGATGAGTATTTGTGCATGTGTCAGTAAATATGTTCCTGTATTAACGTTTGTTTGTTCCTTTAAGCTCACTCAGTGCTTTGGCACGAATAAGTTTTGGCATTAAAGCCTTGGCAACAATGCTTCAATTGTGTAGCTTCGTTTGCTGCTGACAAATTAAGGGCAAATACTAAAGTCAGCAATCATCCACTATTAATGGGGCTAGGGAATAAATTAAACAAGTACCTATTGCTTCTAATCTCAATTTTCAGAGGCCGCAACGCCAAAGTGACCAAAATGACATCTACGCCCGATTGACTACTTTAGCTTTCTAAAGCATGGTTGACAAAGGGGTTATTTGTCCTCAAGCATTCCATGCCTAACAAAAGCATGGTGAGCATAGGTCCTTCCCATTTTTAAGCAAAAGGCTTTTAGCAGGAGGCACATCCTTCTCAATGTCATTCATTCCTACATACTTTAGAAACATTGTTTTGTATTTGTTTTTACCGTGATATTCTCACAAAAGGGAGACGTTTGTGCTATGATTGATTTGATGTGTAATTTTTTGGGGCTTTCTTATTAAGACACCATCGTTTAGTTGCTGCCGCATTCAACTTAAGTAGTTTGTGAACCTACGTAGGAAATCGAAGCATCTCAACGAATTTTGGCAAAATGAACACTTTATTTACCAAAGCAAATAACTCTACTACCTCTCTCTTTAACTAACGCATGCGAGAGTAAGGAATTTTCAGTATTTTAATGTCCCATATTTTTCCAACGAATGTCAGTTCTAGCTACTAGATTCTTCTTTTAGACTTTAAGGCCGTACCAATGTGTTAAATAGTAGCAAAGAACATCATGAGATAGGTGAATAAGCCTAAACTACCAAAGCCGAAGAGATCGTGTAGTTAAAATTACCAGTAAAGTAGGCTAGGCTATGCAGCATAATGTTAAGGACATATGCTACTTAATTTTTGCTTTAAGTAGTACTTGAGACACGCATGAAAATTGACGTTGCCAAAATTAATCTTTATACGGACTTGAAGTCTTGGAACTATAGGCGGAACACGTTTTCCATAAATTTCTTTTGAGACATTTTACTTTTAGTTAATTTCGTTTACACACAAAAAAGAAAACTTACATCCATTAATTGACTCATTTTGGTCGCTAAGATGCGGTTAGTACTCCGGCTTTTTTATGTGATCATCATGCAGGGTGAAACTTTTGCAGGGATCTGAAGTCTTGGCAAGGCGGAAGCAAAGCAATCAAGTTGAGACTTAGCTGGCTTTATGATAAGTGACGTGTGTGTGTCTGCACGAATGAATTTTATTGGAGCATAACTCCTCGTCTCCAAATTTATTGCACTTCTTTTTGTATTTATGCAATGCCGGAGGTCAAGATGCAGCACCACAATGGGTGAGCGGTAGTAGAGTTTAAGCATCTTTGTGATTTAAAAATTAACTAAAATTTCGATCACTTCAAATTAAATATTAGACTAAGTTTCTAACATTGTCGAAGTGTTGCCTTACCATTTTTATGATTTTAGGCAGGGGGTCTAAATGTTGTTGTAAGTTCGTTGACTCAAAAGCTAAAACTCACGCATTCACCAGGTTTGGCCTAAAATTTAATTTAAAATATTTCACTTAGAGGCTTTTATAATGTGTCTTGGTAACTCGAATATTAAGAAGATACGAAATTATCCTTCATTTATCATTTTTAATTAAATCGCAGTACTTGCTTTTTGTCACTATTTGCTCTACTGCTTGTGAACTCAAACGTTACAGGCCGCAGCTGCTGCTGCTGCAAGAAATGCTGTTGTGGTATGTGATTTCAAATCTATTTTATGCAATTACAATCCTCACTTCTTTGAAAAAATGCAGAATCGTTGAACGGTACTTCGTCCTTTGGAAGAGTAATTAGCAAATCAGTTTTATATTTTGGAAATGTGCTAAAAGAGTGGAATGATATTATAATATTTTTGGTCTCAATATTTCTTTATTCTGCTTTAGAATGTAAAAGTAATCAACCAACGATAGTGATTGCAAATCCTCCATGTCCACGTAAGAATTATTAAAAGTAACAGTAAACCGTCATTTAGCCTCATACTGCTTTTGTGACACAAATTTTCATCAGTTCTTGCTTAGTCTCATTGCGACAATTTTTCTCCTAGAAATTTCATATGATTGTCCACCAGAGATGTGTGGGAATGGGTATGCATCTCAGTGTCCGTGGTGTAAGGAACTTTTACTTCACTATCCCTAATACTTTCATTGATATTTAGCAAAATTTAATTTAATGTGTCTATGTGTGCCAAATGATTTTGGTAGCGAGTATATTCGCACCGCGAAGCAGTGTCACTTGACTTGAGCATTTTTATTTAGATAATGGATACTAAGACAGTCCGAACGGCAAGTACGATGAAAATTTTCGCTAAATAGATACCGAATATTTCGCTTCTTTTCCCCCTCATAAGTGCTGCCCAATGTGTACAACATTTGTCTACTGACGCAAATTAGAAATTATAAAATAAACTTGCAGCAACCGACCCGGCCTTCCTCTAGTCGTTACCTACCTCCTCGGAAGCTTGGCTTTATAAATTCGAAGTTCTAAGTGCACTTGACTAAACTGATAAATTGTTATTTTTAGTTGAGCTTTGAGGAGGAAAATACCTTCCATAGGAATTTTACTTTTCCACTATGTATTCACTTTACTAATGTTCAACTGCAATTATCTGAGTCCTATTTTGCCGATGGAAAAAAGGAAACGTTTCGTGGTCACTTACTTGACACCTACATACAGGTACGGTAGACTGTCCTGCAACAAACCTTTCCAAATGGGTAATGGGTAGCTTCCGCTCCCTTGTTGCCGTCTTTCCCAAAGAAAATGGGACTGAGGTGAACATTATTCTTAGCCACTCTGTTGGGGATCATCACAGGTTCTCCTAACCATTGTTATTCTCTTCTTCCGTTGCATAAAAAACTTAGAAATGAGAAAGGAAAATCAGAGTAGTTGTATTTTAGGATCAAATTTAATTTTGCCATCATCCGAATGGAGGTCTTAGTCTCCTCAAAGGGCGAGGAAAGTCGTGGTCCCAGAGCAGAAAGTGTACTACCTGCGTACAGAAGAAGCGCGGCTGTAAAGCCTCAAGTGTCTGCGTAACAAAACAGAATGCTAAGCAAATAAGTACTGCATTTCAGCCTTTGTGTTTGATAGAAAATGAAGTTCAAAGGCTGCCGAAGGAATTGAAAGCACCGTTTGCCGAGCGACGAGATGTTTTGTCGCTTTGGGAATAATATTGTAAACAGTTTTTAAGTGAAGTACTTTTCATTATTCTGCTATGAGAAGGATGTACAAAATTTTCCCACATGCGTTTTTACATTACACTGAACCAAAATTGTGCAAACTACCCCTTTGTTTACAACATCTTTCACTGCTGTAATTTTATGGAATCGGGATGGTGCAAAGGTTTGAAAAAGAGTAAGAAATAAAATGTGCATTTGTTCTGTTAAAAGATCCTAATTTTTTAGGTATCTTATTAGTAGGATACACATGATGCTAACCTAATTTTGTGTGCTGCCTCGTTGGTTATCAAGTCGAAGCTGACGATTCCCAACAAATCTCATAGGTACGAGTGAGGTGAAAACAGAACCGAATAAGGTATGCTTAGCGGATCGTGGCCTTGACATTTGAAGAGGGTGAGACCTTCAATACCGGAGCGCTAAACAACTAGGAAACAGGAGACGAGGCTCGTATACAATGACAATGTTGGGACACTTCTTTTCTATATTTGGCCACGAATGACCCTGCTGTCTCTATAACACGAGGCTTAGTTTAAATAACTTGAGAGACGACTAAAACATGTCTCATATCTTAATTGCGCATCTGATTTGTATAAGTTTGTAAAGGGAATCAAAAAGTTATGCAAATAAAATGGCTTCTGTAAATCGTCCTCCATTAAGCTGACGCAGCATTAAAATCTTTTATGTGGCTTATAAAGCTGGTATTGGTGATTTTAGAGCCCAAGCGGCTGCTGACCATAATACCTGGATAAGCTTTAAACGCCACTGTTAATTAACTTGAGAGTGTTCTTTTGGGAAAAGGTGATTATTTCGTTTAGGAACTACTGCTCGCTGCGAATAAATTCACACCAGTAAACCTGAGCAAGTAGCTCATCCGACTTCCAAATTTTTCGACTTAGTTTGCTTACACACTGTTGATTCTCAGTTTAATTGGTTCAGAACAGAGCGGATATTGCGATTTTAATGCGCAATTCCTATCCAAGATTTACGGTATTTTAATTTTACATTAATGATTGGCATTAGCATAAGATGGTTATTTACTAAAGTTTTCTGCCCTATGTAATGTCTGATTAAAACTTGTGAAAGCAAAAAAAATGTAAACAGGAGAGAAGAAACTCGATAAATGTGGGAAAAATTATCACACCGATGCCCGTATTTAAGTACTAAAGAAGGTGGTTGATATAACAGAGATACCTAACCATCTTCATCCTAACTTAAAACAATTTTGTATTTCAGGTTATCACGGTTATTGAGGAACTCCTGTGATTACAAATAATAATAGAGCCCTCATATCTTCACTTACTAAAGCTAGCTAAATCTAATATAAGCTAAATGCTCTTAAACGCTTCAAGCCTTTGAATAAAAAAGTAAGGATAATTGGTGCTGTTACAGCCATACCGTGTGACCACAAATGAAGACAAACGCCTTGAGACTCAAAATATACTTTTGTTGGCAAATATGGGTTTTTTACTGCAAGAAACCTTATCAGACACGACCGAGGATTTAGCTGGACAGTTGATAGGTAAGTAATCGTTAGAGTCCACTCACAAAGAATAAGAAAGTCCAACTCGACACTCAATGCATACTTCTCCGCAAAAGTAGGTGTCTAATTTGCGCCGAGCACACAAACACCAGAACTGCCAGTCAGGACACCGGGAGCGATGAGTGGCTCATGCATAGCCAGACAGTCAGTGTGTCCTCACGGTCCACGCACTAGCCTCCTGCATAAGGCAACTCGCGCCCCTACGTAAGCGCTTTTGTCGAGCATGTGCCTACGAACAGTGGTGTGTCACGGAGACTAACTCTTGACTAAAAGCATTTACATTTGGTATGGCTGAAATGAATTCCGCACTTCATCTTGCTATATCCAACACTATAATAAACTTTAAATTGGAATACTGTATATCATTCGGAAATTCGCTCCAGTTGCTTTTCCGTTTTATAAAACGTGTCATAACTTTTTGAAGTGTATGGTTTTTTAGCCTACGGCAGGAAGTTTAGTATACAAGCGATCACCTCTATGTGGTTGTTTCATTAAGAAAGCCAGTTCCAGGTTCACGAGTCGCGGTCATCGTGTGGGCTCGAGATTGTCTTAGACCCCTTTATCTGGATACTGAGAGAGCTGCATAAGGCAGGTTCGAAGCTAAACGAAATGCCTACTTAAAACTGTTTACTACCTCATAAAATAAACGACGATCATTTTGCGTGAACTGATGAGTGATTTTCTTAAGCATGCGAAATTCCAACTTAAAAAATTCATTATGGTTAGTTCAAGGCACAAATCTCTTCTAATTTTACTGATTACTATGTTTAGCGAAATTCGTGTAATCACATACCTAAGGAACAGAAGCATATTTGGCTACAGTATGGTAAGTAGACGAATTGAACAAATTCAGAATGGCAAGAGATGGTGCACCATAACTGAAGCACACATTGACATGCTCCAAGATTAATCGTTTTTCAAACCGTGGCGCTCATTGTAAGAATGTTTTGATAATGCTAACGTAACAATGCTTCGAAATATGAGCAACTCAAACTCAGAAAAAACTCAATACATCAATAGTAAGACCTAAGAGTGCTCAAAACTGACACATTTGGCGTTCCATGAATTCAATGCAATTGAATAAGATAAATGAAGGGAGTCAGAATAGAGGCTTGCCATCTCTGATGTTTAGCGCTGATGGGCCATGATGTCGAAAACGCTACAAGCATCAGATTGGCAGGTGGGTGTGAGTTACCTAGGACACCTCAAAACACAAAATCCCGGTGACACATCCATCGACTCTGCATGAAAGTTTTGAAGAGTTAAGAACGCACCCTACTCTTTAGAAAAAAGTAAAGATTGCTTGCTTGGCAAAAATCACTTAAATTGACGAAAAATTCTGCTTCTCCATTGAAATTTTTCCCTATAAATCATGCAAATAACATTAAGTATTCATATTTTTCATTGGCCCTAATGTGTAACTTATCCCTCCATTTCGTTTGTTAGTCGATGGTTTGGGGTTTTAGTACTCACCGCTGCTAATTAAAAGGAGGAAGCAAAAAAAGCTAGTAAAGAAAAAATGCAATTATTTCCCTTTTATGGCCTAAATCCTTAGAGGGGATGGATAACCTGGTCTACTTGCAGTTACGATGATCAACAAGTTATGGCCATGCAGCCTCAGCATCTTATTTTCGCCTCAACTCGGAAATTGCTTTTAAAAATGTTCGTTAATCGCATGTCTAGTTACCGAGGGGAATAAGGTGCCAAACTGTCACGTGACGAAATTGCCAATCACATTTGACGGTTTAACTTTAGCTTTTGATGAATTTATTTCTGTAACTTTCACTTCTTTCTGTGAATTAAGCGATAGTTTTGCTAAGCCTTTTTGCAGGTTGATTTTATCTTTAGCTCCAATACACCATAAAGCAAAATTGTTGGTTCAGCACCGTTCTATTCTGCTGACGATTGGAACCTATATTGGCAATCAAATCAGCTTTATATTTCCATCATATCAGAGTTTACAGAGCTCTAATGCATGGCTGCTGTCATAAAAACGGGAGATTGAATAACCGCCAAGATCGTTACACGAAGCTTTAGAACCATAACTGCCATGGTAAAGACCATCATTTGGCATACGGTAAAAAAACTTTTCAATGTTTTAATCATACTAAAGACTTACTTAAGGCGTGAAATCCTCTGTGGAAATCCTTACTTTGCCGTAATGTCACAATCAGTGCCAAAGAACCAGACCGTAGGCTGGTGGTCTCTGGCTTGAAGCACACGAACCCTTAAGGTTTGTTCCATGTCTTCTATTCATCTTCTCATCCTTTGTAGCAAAGCCTCCAATAAATGTTGCATAGCCCTATCCGCTTAACTCAAGTGCACACTCAAACAGATTTAGCAAGTCGAAAGTTCAGGTCACGTGTGCGCCCATTTCCGAACGTTTAAATAGGGCTCGACTATCCCTATTCTCTTTTAGATGTGCTCAGTCATTTGACTTAATGAGCTCCATGTCTTTTGCAGTCTTAATACATGCAACGATTATGTCATTTATTACTTTGGAGGAGCCAAAGTTGGAGCACCCTCGCTAAATTAGTCAAACAACAGCAGCTGTTTGAATATGTTTTATGAAATTCTATTAAACAGTTTCAATTTATTTAAATCCAGCAGAATATTTAACTTGTCTTTTGCTTTACGCAGTCCAAACCGACGAAAAAATTTTACGCACACCGGTGCAAAGTAGTTTATTTCTTATCAAAAATTCATTTTACTGTTTTAATATACCAAGGTAATTTTTAGACTTTGATAGCACCATGCAACTCACCTGTCCTACCGTAGGTTTACAGTGCTACTTTATCTACAACTTAATCTTAACTAGGTGTGGAAAGCACTGTAAATTCATGAATTTACTACACAACAACCTCGTCATTTTTACCCAACCCCTCGCGTAGACAGGTCTGTTATACTGCTTAAAAGCATAGACTTTGCAAGCTTTTTTGTTTCTAATTGAGATAGCTCTTTTCCTCATAATGTGGAGCCAAGCAACGTCCTTTAGGCGTTTGCTTCTTGCATTATTCACTGTTATAAATGCCAATAAAAGGGCTACTTCTTCATGAATGATACATATTACCTCTCCATTAATACGAATTCCCTGGTCCATGCGCCTCATTTATACAATATATCTTTGTTTCTCTCATTTTCCACGGTCTCATATGCACCAGAAATATCCACACTTAAAATGTGACTCCAGCTTTTGAGCTACGGCGTTCCATTTTGCTACGGTGAGGCTTTCACGCCCTTTGCCACCCGCCGGTGTATTACATTATGAAATAAAGCCAGTTGAAAATTCGTGAAATATAGCCTTCGCCATCGAAACTCTTCATGGTCAGCCAAAACGGTAGTGCCTCAGTCATGCCTTATGCAACCTATTTATTGTGTTAAGTACATTTTCATCCACGAAATCTCACACATCAAATAATCTCAATTCCACTTTCATCTCCAACACAAGGCGTATTGTAAACGTAATTTTGAGGAATGCAGCTCCTCCTGGTATCTTGGAATAAATGCGAATTTCTTTGTCAAGCGTTTTCTGCATACTTGAGATTCATTCATAATAAGACGGTGACCTACTGTCAGTATCATGATGCGTTCATTTAACTCCGAACCTCATACCAAACAACTGGATTTTGCCTCTCTTGTACGAAGATCGCATCTTAATAGTTTCCAAATAATCAAACATTTGGGGTTTCACAGTCAGTGTATCATCAGGCTTAGTTTTTAAAAGTCCTCACAATCTCCTAGCATTTTTCTGACAATCTAAAATTGTAATATTAGAATATTGACATCTGTCAAGAAGAAATTCACTGAATAATCGAGTTTGTTACTAAATTCCGCTCCAGCTTGCTTTACTCCCGTACACATTCAAAAGCGTCCTTTTGGAGAAGCGACAAGGAACTTTGAACAGCTACTGCAGTGTTTACTTTGACATTTTTTCTTTTAGTGAGCAAGCTGACTTACAAGTAGCTACACTTTCAAGTGGACGGGTCAACGCGTCCCCTCAAGGAGAGGAAATATGCAATACCAACAGATGGTGGCTTCACCTAATCAACAGGATTCGCCTAAAGTTCAGCCAATCAGTGGGAGCGACTGTATCGAAATGATGTTTCACTCCAAATGTTCCACTCATCAAAGAGATGTGTGATTTTTCATAAATTGTCTTGTTATTGAATAAGCGACAAGACAAGAATTCATGAGATCACTCGTCCTCCCATGAGAAATGAAATCTTCTGAATGACGCGCTTTTCCGTCAATAAATACTTCCAGTACCATGGTGTAGTGAAGTAAGCATATAATGGGAGCAGATTTAACCAAATAGGCTGGTTCTCCTTGTTTTTACTAGAATTAGCATGACAGTGAATGATGTAGCTTTGCCTTAATAACATTTTTATCCCAAAATGCCTATTTTGCATATGCTTGTCTATTAATCAACAAGAAGCGATAATCCCTTGGAAGAACGCCATTAAGGGAATGTGAAAATGGAGTTAAAATATAGATAATAATAACGATGAAGACAAGAAAACAGAGGAGACGCTGCCTTTCCCCCTTCTATCTCTCCATCTTTCTTCTCCCGCCACTCAGTCTTTCCCGTTCTAAAGTGCACTTTATCCCACGTGTCAATCCTGTGGCATACAATAATTGGCTTAACATTATTATGTCCAACAATGATTGCGCTTTTGCTTCACTAGTTCATGCGTTCTCTCTGCTGTATTAAGTTGCTTTTTACTTATGCAGCGTGAGATAGTCAGTCAGTTTTGTCATTTGGCTTCCAGTAAATAAATAATTCCTAGTGAATAACTCTGCCTTCAACCCACCAGGCAACTACACGGGTACACCTACAGGTAAACGGATAGACATGGACAAAAGCATACGCGTGTCCGAAACACGCAAATTTTTCTTTTAAACGTTAAAGTTGGGGAGAGATAGCAATGTGTGTGCCCGTCGGATGAATCTAAGTTGCTAAAGAACCCTCTCATTGCCAGTCATTCATGAATAAGCACGTCACAATCCAAGGCTCATTTCTACAAAATATGTGACAGCTGGGAAAAGTGATGGATGGCAACTTTACGTCGTATGCTGTTCCATGTCTGTGTTATCTCTTAGTTTATTAGCTTCAGCACAGTACTTCCTCCCCATTTTTTATCCGCCTTATGGTCATATTCTTCTTCAAATACTTTAATACATGGCATCACGGGTTCTTCTACCATTGAAAATGAGTCAACATCCAAAAAGACTTGGTATATTCTACTATAATCTGTTCAGACTGTTCAAATTTATGGGTTTTGAGTAAGTTTATCAATAAGCCACTAAAGAGACCTCTGCCATTTCCGCTTTTAGTAGCAGTCAAAAGCTTAAAGTAGACCAACTAAGTCGACGCTCTGTGCTATAAGGATTCAAAAAAGAAAGGTGTAGCATCAAGCAGTGGACAGGGAACTAGGTGGATCATCGGCGGCATAAATCCAAGCACCTGAACTTCGCTAATGGCTACAGTTTATAACAACCCTTTTTGACAGGCAAAATTAAAATAAAATTTGTTTTATTGCAATGCCTTGGGGACATTTTATACACTTTTCCAATCTTCTGGGAAACCCACCCCTTACTGCGTTAATTATGGCCACGGTAAAAGATTTGATTCTTGAATAGGTACGCCAATTGAAGGCATCATAGCGAGCCTTTGATGACTTAATTTAGGAAGTTCTATTCAGTTGGTCACAAATCGGTGTTAAATCGCAGACTTTCAAATGAAATCATATTGTGTTTTAAGTTGCTTCAATGGCAGCGTCATCGAACGAAGCAGTAAGGACACTTGATTTATGCAACATGTAACTTCTCGTTATTTTGCTTTGTGGCCGTATAGATGTACATAACCCCTTGATGAAATGTTGTTATGTTTTGAATGATAATTAAAGTTCGGGATAGCCTGATATCAAATGGCTGTTTTGGGGAATACTTACACTCCATTCTTATTTAAAGTAGTTTCAACGACAAAGCCCCAGATTTTAGTCCCTCTAGTCTTTCAATTTAGAAGGCAGAATACACTCTTGCAAATCTTGGATTTTTAGGCAAAACAAGTACTGCAGACACTGAAGCCATCTGATGTGTGGCTTCAAAGTAGTGGCTTTTTAGGCAACCTTAAGCTGCGTAAATAGATGGCTTGAATTTCACATGAATATTGAACCCACCTGAGGCACATTCATTTCTGTTACACTCACCAAACTACCTTTTTGCTTTAAGCCAAATGTCAACGCAGTGTCACTTCTAACGCCAAGGAGAGGACCCATTTATCCATCGAAATAATAGAATTGATATTAAACTTGATGGTTACCTGATAACTATCAAGCAGTTCATGAAAAATAAGATTCATCGTATATTCTTTCATCGAGTGGTACCAATCTGGTGGATTTGCTGACATTTAGTGTTTGCTACTTTGGAATAATAAATTGCAAGTAAATGATGATTTTCTGGACACGGTAAAGAATCTTTTTCAAAGTGACTGTTCGATCCATGGCATAAAAAGCTACCCAATGACCCCAAAGTTCACATTCTCAATTTGCTTAAGTTTAAAAAAATATTAAAAGAGGAAAACTTATCTTGAAAATTATATGACTGCCCATCTGATATACGAAATGCGATGTAAGCTTGCTTCTTTGATCTGAAGAAACACAGTTATTTGCTTCAGGAGACCAATGTTGGAAACCATCCGTTCAAATAATTAGCTCTTAAATTGGCGATTTAAACAGTTGAAAACATTAGTAAACTTTAAATAAAATTAACTGGGTCCATTTTTTTCGTGCAAAGTTGTAGGTAACTAAATTTTGAATTCATTAAGCGAATTTTGAAAGTGATTCTAGAATCTACTGTCTGCACCCCTCTTGAGGGTAAATGTCAGCTTGATATGAAAATGATTATTGTAATTAAATATATGAGCATTCTTCTATAAATGCCAGTAGAAGGCGCCAGTTGGGGTATCTCAATCAGATCCTATATAAACTCATTGGCGCTGTGAGGGTAGAAGGATGGCTTAACCAAAACAGCCAGTTACACTGCAGTATCACTAAACATCTACGACACTAAATATGTTAGCAAATATCTGCTTATTCACTAAGTGCACCTTTACGGCTCTAGCAAAAATATTAGAGACACTTCAACAGGTTCAGCCTACTTTCATAACTTTTCCTTTTATTAAAATACGCATTATGCTTTTGAAATTCCTTAGGCCGCCTTTTGATCTCCAGTTACATCGCAGCTGAATATAGTCCTAATCATTCACTCATGGTTCCTGCATTATTGCCGTGAAGTAAAGATGCTTTTGACATTACACAGAACAGAAAACATGCAAATTTTTGTCAACTGTTTATAATAAAAGTTGTCAATGATTCCAATAAGGTCAAATTAATCATCCTAGCCGGGCCATTTCCTCCCTTAGCATCAGAGCACCTTTGATTCATAAATTTTAAAAAGATTGGGCCAATCGACGAAATTGTTTATCTCAACACATCGTGCTGCAGACATCGTCAAAAGTATCACCGCTCACAGAGACGCATCACACTCCTTTAAGGGAATCTAAAACGATTCCCATCCTCGAGAATTTTGTTCTTAATCGTTCAGCCATCTTACTGTAGTTTTGTACTTTGATTCTGTCACATCGCTTACACTTTGACTGTACGCTACTTCGCTCAATGGCACCTAGTGATTTCAATCACAGCGTAACAATTTGTCGCTCGCTGAAATGCCTTTTTCGCATACTTTTTCTCCTTCAGCACTTGCATTTTTAACAGAAAAGAAGTGAAAAGGCTTTTTATTCTGTACATATTGTCGCTTTCCGCTTTTGCCGCATGTACTCACACAGGACCACAAATTTTGCGGATAAGAAACACATTTTTTCGATTTGACCCTCATCAAAACGAGACATAATGTTGGATGCTGTTCCGGATTCTAAATAAATTTTAAATATTTGAAATTTTGCACTCATGAATAGAAGTACAAGTAGTAGATTTTGCTCTGAGACACCAAAATAACCATCCAGACTCGTGCAAGTACATTTCACCCTCCAGTGGCGAGTTGCGTATTCAAAATTTTAACAGTTTTAAAAAGTATGTTCATTTTTATGGAATCGATCAACTCCCAAAAAGACACATTTTTTGATATTAATTTTAAAAAATTCAAAGGGGTATTAAAAAGTGATGAGAGAGTAAAGCTAATTTGATAAAATTCTTTATGTAATTTCGTCCACAGAGGACTAATAAGACCACAAGGTTGTAGATCTGACAGGTATGTGCCCCAAATTTGTGCTATAGAAATTTAGGTAAGCTTAAATCCCTTTAACAGCCTTTACTATGCCCATCCACAAATTTGGTCAGTTTAAATCTCTCTCTGTTTTAACTTAGCGGGTTAGGAAAATGCAGACAAAACATTGGCCATGAGGAGGTGCATTTGATTCTCTGTAAAAATTTTGAAAAATGAAACTGGCATATCTTTTGAATTTTGAGTCAAATTATTATGGAAACCAAAGCAGATGTCCAGTTATAGTTCGGCAAACTGCTCATTAACTCAACTGCCTCAGTATTGCTGTCAATAGACCAAAGTTGGATGAGCGTGCCTTGACAGGACAATTTCGCCTGATGTATGAATAGATTCTGTGGTGTCTGATGATTGTTTGCTTACGAAACAAAAGTATTCAAGATTAACATAGCACAAGCTTAAATCAGAACACGAAACTAGAAAAGAAGCTGCTTGTTCGCAACTGAGAATAAAAGGACACTTGTTAATGCAAGCCCTGAACAAGAAAATAGGAAATATAAAAGCCACAGCAGCAGTTGCTATAATAAAAATTTATGAAAATTGTTGGATTTGATCTAAGATCATGTAAGCCCCCAAGGAATCTAATGCCGACTTTTGGTCGATTTTTATAAAATCTATCGGCGCTGATTCTAAATCTCTTTCCTCAACCTTGTCTTATTAAAATTACAGGATTGCAAAATTCAAAGCTACAGAATTTACTGACCTGGCAAAAAAGAAAAGATTGCTACTTTCTATTCGTTAAACTCACTTTCAGAGATGCAGAAATGTAAGTTGCCGATTTTAAGCCTTTTCGATTATTAAAACGGGTAATAGTTCATCTAGTATATTGCAAGTCATTCCATACCTTTCACTAATTTATTGCAAGAGCCCTACACATCCTTAAAGCAAAGTAAAATCACATCGTTGACTTGAAGGTTGTATGTTCACTTTACAGTTCGTAATAGATGGATGTGGCTTAGAATAAAATCGGTTTTCCTTTTTAAGGACATAAATTTAGAAAGGTTCGTCGCAAGCTCTACTTAGATAAGTTGACAGGTTCAATTAATTTTTCTTACTACGGGAAACACAAAGCGCTTTAGGGTGTAAAATCCTTAGTCGCCTAAGTATTACGTAAAAACTGCACAATAAGTACAATGGGGTGCCCTCATTTATGTTCTTGTCCATGCACATAGCCATGAAAATGAACACATTGTTTAAATTAGACTTGTTGAACATTAAAGTGAAATAATTAAAAATTTGTTTGTAATTTCTATGAAAATTGGTGAGGGATAAAGACAGCATTTCTCTACCCGTAACACATATCACTTATCCATCATTCCTCACTCATGCAAAAGACCTCCTATTGCTTAAGAAGGGGACTCCAAAACTTATAATTAATTCCGTATGCAAAGGTGCTCTTTTGGTTTTTGGAGCAAATAAATTTTATCTTCTTGTCAAGATTAACTGTTTTCTTTTAACAGCTAACGATTATTTTTAATAGCACCGATTTACCTTTTAGCTATCGTTGGAAGCTCCACTGCCCGGTTGTTGTTCCTGACTCAGCCTGCCCCTTTCCGCATTTAATGTTTGGGCAGGGAAAAACCGCTGAAGAGCCGCAGAAGGATTCTACCACCTTTAGTGCTTTTAGGCATTCCATGGATTGCGAATTTTACGCATAGTCTTACCACTACACCATCACCACTCTTCTCTCATTTGCACATAGACTTCTACTTTTTAACTTTCCCCGGCCTCACTCTCTATTGCTCCTCCATACCATTCACCATCCTTCCCATATGTGGCCTCACCCAGTAGCACTTTCAGTTTTAATTGGTAACGTTCTAAACTATATTTTATTACTGCCTTTCTTAAAAAATTTATTTATCCAGCTTTTGCGATTAAATAGCGTGCCTGCGGGTGTGAGTATGAAGGTGTGATGGACTTCATCTCCCGCAAGCGCAAGTTATAAGTTACACTTGTAAATTTGCATTCCACTTTGACAAGCAGCGACAAGAATATACTCGATGGTTATATCGCGGTGTACTGTCACATGAGCGTCTAATTTTTCGAGCAGTGGTGCATAGCAGCCTTAAATGAGAGTATGATCCAGTAACTTATTACCTTGCCGGCAGAGATTAAAAGTTCAAATGTTTCGCTTCTACACAAAACTTGGCACAAAATCATTCCAGCTGTCACATAGCTATCCAAGCTTTGAAAGGACCTTTTCGAATTGCGCAAAGCCTTCCAACTATCGGGTTTCAAAAACCATCTCACGAAAATGTTTACAATGCATTTAAAATAGTCTGTATAGTATATAAACCATATATTCTCAGCCTAAATTGTGAGAGAAAGAGAGGTCTAAAGAGTTTCTTGTTCATTATATCGCCGAAAAGCCCTCTACGATAGCTGTACTTTACATTACCACCAAAATTAAAGTTCATACACATTTAAGCGGCAGTTTATAACCTACAAACCAGGTATTATAGGCATAAACTTAGGTTTCTTATAAATTGCTTACTCTGATCCGCCAGTATTTCAAATTTTCAACAAAGATCAATCTTCAAGGAGCTTTCTAAACTGTTACCGGGTCATTTTCCGTAGAACATCAGCTAGTAATCATTTTTCCATTAAAATTAGACTTTAAAAATCACTGGTTGGATTTTATACAGAAAACATAAGAAAATTACGCGAATCACATCGTCTGGAAATACGGCATCACCTGAGTGACAGAATGCTCTAAACAAAACTTGCGTTCTATCAAAGTTTATGAAGGCAATGGCAAGCTTGATGCAGTCTAATAGTCACTGTCGGCTCTAATGCTACCAATAAGTCAGTTAAAATTGTTCGAAATCTGACATGCTCGTTTGACCTTAAGATCTACCATGAATGCCAACGTGTACTGCCTGCATCTGCCTCGAAACGCTCCCATTCCTCCACTTTCCATTCGTAATGGCAACACACAGTGCAGACGACGATTCACCACCTCATCAAACTCTTCTACTGCCGCACAGTTAAATACTTGGAGAAGTGTGTAGGGAATATCTTGGGTCCTCTTGGTAAGACTACACAACGGTAAGACTACAACGGTTAGTCAAACGAGCTGACTCAACTCTTTTCAAAGAGCTACCACCACAACAGTAGATCAGGTGGTCGGAGTTTGGGCTGGAATTGCATGAGAGGCATCTATGGGTGCTCCCGATGGCGTTTTCTTTAAAAGTGGTGTACGACATGACAGTGCTTTGAGGACCTACAACGTCTGCATTACTAAATGCTCCAAAGTGCGGAATGGTGCAATTCCCAAAGTGCAAGGGAGAACACAATGAGTAAAGTAAATTAGACCTCGACATTCCTTTTCTTAGGCAGTTTATTCTCTTAATGCCACATAACCCGCCTCATACACGTATCCAAAAAAAGGCACGAAAGCTACTTTGATCCCCCGTGGCTGCAAGCAAATCTGACCTGTGTCAGAGGAGAACTCATTGCAAAGCGGGTTTTTGCTCACCCGAGGGCATGACAATGCCCGACAGCAGTATACCAAAGCATCTGGTGACACGCTTGATGCCTGCCTCTCCTTTTCAACACCTACTCCTAATCCGTCTTGCTTGTGTTGAAGACAGGTGAACAGTTTCGCGATCCTTAGCATATTTGACGATTTTCAACGCTCACTGCTGGTGGACTCAATTTATCGTGTCTTTTGTCCTCCCTCTGCAGTGCATAACTTCAACCACTCACTATGTGCTTCAAAGGAACGCATCATTGCCCACCCTTAGATTGGTCGCTCACAGCAAGACTCAGAACCATGGAAGCATGAAGTAGCATAATGCTGCCCTCGTTGCTTGCAGTGCACAGCATAATGCAACTCTGGAATCGGTCGAAGGCATTGCCAACATAAATTGAAAAGCAGGCGGAGCGAAGCTTGTTTACGTGTCAGAAGTAGAAAACATGCCGTGCGAATTACAGCACGTGGAGTTTGGAGCATTGACCATTATTAACTCCAACGCAGTCCCAATATTCAAGAAGCATAGGCGGAAGCCCCGCAACCGTACCACTTGGATAAGGCCTGAGTGGAGTAACGCCTCAACTCCAATCCTGTGGTCTACTCATCATGGCGTGACTTGGTGAACAGTAGAAGGCTTTACCTGTCTGTTTGACTCTCGGCTTTGGCAATCGAGCCACCCGGGTTCTCCTCCGCCGTTGCATCTTCTCCCAGCGTGGATCGAACACACATTTTTCAGCCCTGCTATCGTGTCCTCTGTCTTTGGAGAAGTGCTGCGCGGCTTGGACGCCAACATCTTGGCTTGTGTGCACATCTGGTTAAATTCTCTGTCAAAAATACGCCTTGCATCTTCCTTCTGCACTCAAGACTGCATCACTAAAGCCTCACCTTTATGAAAGTGGCCTTGAATTGTGCTGACTCATCCACTGCAATTAATTTTACACTCATTTTATTATCTCGCATCACGTAATTTTTGCCTTGAGGGCAAGGCATGCATGAGGGCAGCGATCAGAGTCATGCTTTTGACAAACCAATGCCGATTTCATGCCTCTCCTAAGGCACGAAAACGGCCAACATGGCTTCGCACTCCATTTCATTCTACATCAAGTTCCAGTCACTCGCCTTCAAAAAAGCACCTCAGTTATTGGTAGGTTTCAAACAGGCGGTCCGTGAGTTGGCTAAAATTTTGGGATCGTGAATCTGGAAGTGTTGTTAAGTGCAGATGAGGCGTCAATCAATGCAAATAACTTTACCATTTCGCGTCAATCACCGTTTGCGCATGCTTCTTCCGGACAAAACACTGTCGGCTTCAAAGAAGGCAGGTCACTTTACCACCCGTTCCATTCACAGCCACATGCTCTGTCACAGAGAATGACCCTTTTCTTTGCCAAAGGGTCATTCTCTGACCTCTCCAGGTCTTAGTGTACAGCGTCGATTGTTTGCTTAATCCTCAGATTTGGACAGGGAACCAGTGAAGGCTCTGCCTTTGCATCCTCACCGAGAGTTCTGACATTTTAGGTCATGGGAATGACCTCCCATTCCTTCTGCAGCTCGTCGTCAACACATTGCGCTGCAGTGCTGTCTGCCTTTGACCTCAAGCATGGCCTTGTGGGTTCTCTTAGTGCCAACGCACGGCGCACCTGCCCTGAGTTCTACCGCTAAAAATGTGCATCTGCTGTTGATGGAACGAGCATCCACTCGCAGCGACGAAATCTGTCTCGTGTTTTGCAGGATTGCAATCAAAGAGTCGAAGAAACCGATTTGTGGTACATTCGGTGGGGTTGGATGCAGAGCTCCCTGCTATGCTTGCATGAAGGCATCAAGCACTGGAAACCGCGCTGCCCTCCCTACTTCTCCACAGCTAAGTGTACTCAATTTCAGGACAGAGGTAGAGGGAGAAACAGATCCCGTCACCGCCAAACTATTGCAAGCACTGTTCCCCACCAAACGGCTCCACCTTGTGTAGCACTCCACTTTCCTACTATTAGCATTCCTCGAGAACAAAGTGCAGGTGCAGTTTCTTCTCGTAAAACCAGTTCATCTTGCCCTTGGAAATAATGCCCATGTCTGTGAATGTGAGTGACTTGAATGTCTTCTTATGCCTTCAGCACTAGCATGGCCCGTTAGTCACTTCCACTAGGTTTATTTACATTCCGTGGAGAACAATCAGACGCGAACAAAAACCCTGATTGGCTAGACAATGGAAGCTGAATGCGAAAGATAAACACCAAACTTACCATATTGCTAAACTTACGTTTTGTAGGCTTTGGCTCCCATTTGTTTATTTATGTATTCATGATCATTTCGACTAGGTTAGTCTCCTTCCCTTTTTTTTTAAGCTTTTATCCGACACCACCGCCTTAACTCCCATGCCGTGGCTCGTACCCACTGGTGATCTTATCACACTTTTCACAGACCTGATTGAGCTCCAGCCCAACTATTTAAACCAGAGTTGACAATCCACCGAGGAGGAGCTCTTTGTTGTCGGTTGGTAGGTGCAGTGCAACTAACTACTCCCTCCATCCTTCGTTACTCTGAGCTCCTGCGGTGAAGACGGAGTTCAGTTTCGGAAGTTAGACTTTCTAAAACTACCTAAGTAGTCCTCGCAGCATCAATATACTCCCACCACATGCAGATCTCGCAGTTATCTGCAGTCCCTTTGTTTTCAATGCACGCAGTAAAGTTGTGGATGCAATAACTGGAAGCTAACTACCTTGCTGCAATCGTCAACAAACACCAAAGATGCATATTATTTGCCTTCATTCATGAGGCCTCTTCTGACACCAGCATTTAAATCAAGTTGGGCCAATGGAGTGGCAACTCCTTGGCTCGCAGCGGTAACTATGAATAATGGGACGGAGTGGGTTGAGTGAAACCGTCACGCAAATGCAGTTGCGGATCACGAACCGGATTGTCGAACAAAACAAAAAATAACGCAAGTCAACGAACAGATCTTCTTCCGGCATGTAATCGCAGTGCCATCAGAACATAACATTTTTGACCGATACCACTAGATGCTACCAAAGCCTGCCCAGAATCCTTAAGTTTGGTTGTAGTAAACGTTAGGGTGAATTAGTGAAGTCATCCACAAATCTTATTTGCTTACTAACACAGTTTGCAGTGAGCTGTGACAAAATTCCGTGCCTCTATTCAACCCATTCCAGCCGACATTGCGCCTGCCACTAATACACGCTTTCACTGATGAACCGGCTGTAACTTTGCATGAATGAAAATGGTTTAATGCAGTGCCCTCCAAGGCAATCATGCTCCGATTGTTTGTTCCTTTCTCCATTTTATGTAGGCAGACAACAAAGGGACCACTATTAGGCTGCTGCTTAATGGCATGGCTTCCCAGCCATACCTGCAGCTGCTCCGCCTCTCTTTATGCCCATTACAATACGCAATTCGTCCTAATGCAACGTCAACTTTCGCCTTCAAAGAAGCCCCAGACACTGCGCAAAACACCTCACATATCTCCGTTTGAAGTTGGCCATCAGTTTGGGAGGTATTCAAAAGTTAGGTCATGTGCCAATACGTGGTCATGGCAACAATTCCATCACTTCCACTTCGTCATGTTGTTTTCATGTATACTGCTTTAACAGCACTGATTCCATTCAGCATGAATGCGTGAACCCGAAAGCGGTGCACTATTGAAGGAGTGTGCTTGCTTTGCCGTATTTGCGTCTAATGGTACAAGTGCTGATTGACGACTCATTCTTCTCAACATTATTCAACTTGGCAACACACAGTACATGTTGTTCAAAATAACTGCTGCAAGGAGTGTCCAGCCTTTGGAGCATGAATACATCGCAGCACATTGCTTGTGGCAGTTAAGCGTCCTCAATAATAGCTGTAAGACGAAATCCAGCACTGCACTAATAAATCCCACTGTTTAGCACGAAATCGCAGACCAACCGATGCACCTTAGCTGCGTCGGTGTGGTGACATCCCTACCCAATAAGGTGTTCATCAAGTTGAAAGCCTACCCACTTTATGGTGTGAGTACATTTTATTGCAGTTGCGTCTGTCATCTCCTGCTTTGTCGATATTACTCGTATTTCCATTATCCCAAAAAGGTAGCAACGGCTTCGAGATGGGTGAGCGTGGTTGGGGCATGCACATCTCCATAGCATTCGCAGTTACTTTGAGCAATTTAATCTTCAACATTCACCTCCTTCCTCTTACAACCAAATCAGAGACCTGGATGCATTTGCGATGACCACCACATTCGCAAGTGGCATTTAACTTGGAGGGCCTACAATGCATATTAGTGAAGATGGAATGTCAAAAGTGGCCTGAGGGCGTGGGCATCGTCCACATCGGTTTGGTTTTAGGACAATATTATGCATTGGATCGAGCGATCGTACGCTCAGCATAAGATGCGCACTAATCGGCTCCCTTTGGCAGTGGTAATTCGCTAAGTTCCCCTCACCCATTATGCACTTTGCGTGTCATGGTCGTCTGTTGCGTGCAGACGCATTGCCAAGAAGAAGCTAAAAGCAGACCGATCATGTTGGCAGTGAACATCTGCTTCATGATAGGTGACTCATGTATCCGCACAAGTTGGCTTTGCTTAGGTCGTCCCTATCACCGCCAAATCCGCTGCTCCTCCTCGTGCTTCTATGATCCCAAAACGCAGCAGAGAAACCCCATGGACTACACATGCATGCAGCACTCACAACAACTATGACTAATTTGAACTTCAACATTCATCGTCCTCCTCTTGCTACAATAACTCTAATGCTATCGCAATGGTCAGTCTGTTACTAATTCACTGCTTCCACAGAACGCCTCCCTTCACTGCTCTTTACCAAGCGAATTAGAGGAACGCTAAAGGAACAACCAAGAATGGATATTTTCTTACAGAGGTTGACGAGGAAAAGCAGTGGATCTGTCTCTTGGCTGCTCCTCCTGAGAACTGAGCCAAGACTTCAGATAGAGAGACGCTCAACACTAACTGTCGATGCGCATCCACAACGCCCTTGCGCGTTCACTGACCCAAATGCTGGTCCATGCAGCTGACTCGCTGCCACGTGCCTGCTCCTCCCACCAATTTCCGCCATCCCATCGCGTAGTAATGGGCAGTCAGGAGTGACTTGGCTAGGGATGCGATTGGGAAATGCAACCCAGCACGTCTACTGAGGGTAGTCTCGTAGAGATCTCCTAACCATTGACGTGGGACCGCTTTGCTGACATGAAGGAAACCTCCACCAACCAATCATGGCATTAGTTTAGATACAGTGCTCACTGCATGCGTCCAGGGAAGCCAAATATTGGGGCACTAGGCTGACTACGCATGCCTTCTAATCAAGTGACAACACTGGCCACATTTCACCATCATTCGTGCACGTATCACTGAGTGTGATCTCACAACGCCCCTCACTATGGCTGCATATGGCTCTGCATATATTGTCCTCTACTTCGCCCTTTGGCGTACACAAACTCTGATCATATGCCCTACGTTGCTCTTAAGATTCCACAACCCACCAACATTCCTGACATCCTGATCATCACCCTCGCATGACAAGGTTTGATTTCGTGTTTCCAAAAGTGCATAAATGCACCGAATCACGACTTATTTGTTGCCCTGATTCATTGCCGAATCCCACCTACACGATTTATGGTAGAGTGCATGAACCAACGCTTAGTTGTTGTCACTAGCACTGCATATCCATTCATCTCTCTCAGTCGCAGCACCCTGATTGAAATTTGTCAAGGGCAGTGTTGGCAATGCACCATCATTAATTTGTCAACCACGGTCAACTTGCGCTCATAGCTGCTTTGCGCATCCTCCAAGTACATGCAGAATTAACTAAGTATACGAGTTTTTATCCATGCTATAACTAGTCTAACTTCTTTAGGTTCTTATCGCCTGTGTGATATGGTATTATTTTTGCAAGGAATGAAACTTTTACCTGTGCTTGACCTGAGTGAGTAACCTAAACCAGACCTGTGCAGTCATTGTTACTTGATGCATTCATTAACACCGGCAGTATAAGCAATTTCATTTATAATCAAATATTTGAAAAAATCTGAAAAGATACCATCCATACGAATGCCTTTAAACTGTCCTATATATATATGTCAGGAAGTGCCCTTTAATGGATAAGTTGTTTCATTCGGAAATTCTTGAATTGCAACCAACCCTGATTCACCCGTCTCTGTCACTCCTTTTTTCTTCTAATTTTTGTTGCCTGTTAACATGACCAGCTTTTTCTATAGAGACCAAGCTATGTGCCTTTTTAACACATTTCTGATGTCCATTTGTGCTCCTAATATAATCATTTCCTGTTATGAAGAATACTGCGTGCAGAGTAAACATTTAAAACCTAAGCTGGACCATTAATTTTCCACCTAGACAAATTAATACTGCATCTGACGGAATTTGAAATGCTGCTGCCAGCTTTTTTAACATTAAGTAACCTAATTTTATGTTTCCCTGGACGTCAGTTATGCAGCTCTCATAAATAGCTGTCGTAAAAACACGTCTGCCTATAATTTTATTCTATTCATAAACTTTGTCTTTTCCAGAATTGCAAAGTGATGCTATCTTTCAGAGAGGCTGGATGAAGGAATACCTTAAATTTGCAGTTTAGGCAACGGAAAGCTAAAAATTAAGTGAAAGGACATGCAAGATGGTTTTCGCGTATTTTTAATTTATGTATGCTGTTATTCATTTTGCTAATTATATGCACTCTTAGGAAGGAATTGGAGTTATGAGGCTGATTTGCGTTGCTGAAACCAACACTAGGCATTTAATTTGTCTCATCCAAAAATTAATTTTTTCTTCATATAACCAGCCCATTCGTATTAATTAGCGTTCATTATTATCATTTCTTATCACTGCATTAAGAAGCAATTTTGGAGAAGCATGATAAATCTGCTTTGAATTATGAGCCTACACCATGCCTCTTAGAATTCTCTCGCATTTTTCCCAAATTTATACATATACATTTATACACGCGCAAATGCATAGTGCAAGTTGCCTAATTCAATTTTAGCGCCTTTGTTTCGACTTTCCCACATTCCAATGAGTAATATTTTTATGGCCAAGTGATACCTTTAACCACTTCCTCCGGCACCCTAAAAGGAGGCAATACCATAAATACTTGCTCTCCCCAATACTTTTGTAAATGACTACAGTCAACTCGGGTGAAGACTTTAACAGGTTCAGCAAGGAAAAATATTAAACCACACGCAAGCAGGACCTGGCTCCTCCTTTATTTTGCGACCCTAACACCTGCAATGATTATTTTCATCATTAGCCTCGAGTGGTCAAATCTTTGGAAACCTCGCCCATTCGAACTAACACAGCTGCGTGAGCATGTTTGTTTAAAGCCCATCACATAACGCCAAAAGGAATTATGCATACAATCAAGATGCACCTGCAAACACATTCTCTTGCAGATTCTGACCATTTCGAGCCAGATGGAAATGCACTACCCTCCGTCTTCTCACCATAAATGCTTTAAGTTCAATTAGTCAGTCGCATGGTCTACGTCTTATAAACTATCCTTACTTACCACTTATTCCCATTTTCACCTCAATCAGCGAAATTAGGCTTATTTTAAAACAATTCCGACGACTGGAGTGTGCTTTAATATTTTGGCATGAATGCTCACTTCTTTGTCATTCATTTTCTTTATGCTTACTACGCCTTTGTAAAAAATTGTTTCATCAGCGACACTGCTATGGCCTAATTTTTTGTTTAAACTTCGTACCCAGTAAGTGGCTACTTTACAAATATTGCAAAATCTTGCATTTTACTGGTTTACAACTTGTTAATTACCTTACATTTCTCATCTCTACGTATTTTAACCCATCTTCGAGGTTTACTTTATGCACTTTATTCATTTCTCTGTCAATCTAGAGTGTTTTAGCTTATTGCAGACGGACAGCGGTCATGCATTTGAAACATTTATATCTACCGACAAGAATTTTGCTGACTTATCAAGCTGCCTTTAAATTAGCTGATAAATAGGCAATGCAAAAAGAAATCACTGCATTCCATTTCTTAGTTCTCTTATATTAAATTATTTTTCTACCCTTTTTGCATTTATTCCTTATGCGTCGTCTTCCACTAAACTGCTGCGTTTTGAAGTAAGGCTTTATGACTTACAGAGACAGCCACCTTTAATGACTGTGAACGGCAAATAAAGAGCTCTAGGCTACAGAAAGTAGCACCAAAAGACTTAATAATAAGCCTACGAAGGTCTTACGTTACAAAGAGTGTATTTTATAGCTGAAATGGAGGTAATTTTTATGCTTCATGAAAACTGCCTTCTAAACATCTTTCTGTTTTCTTTAAATGACCACTAGGTAATTTTCTTTAGCAGTATTTTGTACTTGCATGCCATTCAGTTCTGCTGCATTTTAAATCACTTGCTTGCGTTTCAATTTATCATTACCTCGATGATGTATTTTCTTTTGCTACCGTAGCTTCATTTAGGATTTTTTTAGACGCAATTAGCATTATTTTATAAAAAGGAACCATCAGTGGGAACAATTTTATGGTCTTAAGAGCATTAACAGAATTATCGCAATTCAATTATTTTTACAAAATAGGCTGAATAAATGTAAGGTAAATCAAAATTTTTTTGTTGTGATACTTTAGACTTTGCGAAATCATTTAACTTCGCATCGTATTTCGGTTTTCCTTCACTCTTGCGTGAGCTACACAGTAGAGTCCACAAATGATATTTCCTGCATGACAGCAACATTTTAGAGTAGTCTAGCATGGAGCAGCCTCGATCAATTCCTATTTTGACTTCCTTCATGCAAGATTTTTTTCTGTGGCACGTGCCTTCCAAGCTTTGAGTTTAACTGATCTCCTCTCTATGACCTACCATAGATGCATACACTACCATATCATGACAGGCAATTTTATTATTCATTTGCATAAGATATTGCAGGTACGGAAGAAATCGCTTTAGTGCAGTTTGTTATATTTGGATGGAGAATTCTACGATGCGATATTGCTTAAAAACAAATAAACCGCAATTGATTTCTACTAGTGGTTTCTGGCCCCCAGACAGTAAAAAAAGTAAAAATGTTATTTTTTAGGCATTTTATTACCCCATTTTCTTCCACAGCACGCAGCTACTAAATTAAATTAGAGCTCCTAAGTTAAATTAATGGCTCAAAGTCCTAATTTTTCAATTTATTTCAAATGCCCTGAAAAGTAGAGAGCGTACGTTCATCATATGCACCATGCAGTATAAAATCATTGCGCAGATAGGGATACTTATTAACCAAATAGAAGCCAATCAGATAGGGAATGCGAAAACATTAATTTCAATTATATGGATTCCAATGGGTAAGACTCACTGAGCCCCGAATAACTTATCCGTGACTAAAATATTTTTGCATAGCCGTGATTCAGAAAATAGGAGTACGTGGCAATGCCTCTAAAAAGATATAACATTATGAAATTCTCCGGCCTGCTACTGAATCCTTTTTTATGCTCCAAGACGACAACAGTTTGCCACAGAAAATATACCTAACTCTGTATAATAGTGGATGTTTTAAGTGGCAAGTGATACTTCTCTAGGAACCATTATTTGGCAAGGCTCTGCTTCAATCGCTTGATTGCATACTTACAAATATGTTTAGTTGAGTACTAAAAACTGGAAGCTCTAGTCATGTCAAGAAACATTACTTCCTCACTTACAATCTAGGGACTCGGTCCCTAAAAATCGTTACATTTTGCAGCCTGTTAGCAGGATTACAAGGAGTAAAAAACAAATTCGTAGGTATTTGTGTCTTTTTTCGTATTGCTTCTGTAGAGTAAAATCCGTATGCAATGCAAAGTGTGTGGTTAGTGTAGTCTTTTCCTTCTTTAATCATCAGCACTCTTTGTAGCCTTGGTAAGTTTCATGTCGCAATACAGTACGCTTGTTCCTCTTGCTTGATGGCAGAAGTAGCGACGGGCTAGTTGCAATTTTTGTCAAGTTTAAATCACCAAATAAGCATGGATTTTAAAGCATATGCATTTATCAAATGCCATCTTTTGTGTACGTTTTCTCCTAATCTGAGGTTGAAACGTCAAATGATCGGCTAGGTGACCATTCGACAAATCTTAAAGTGCCTCACTTAATATGTTCAGTTTTTATAATGTAAACTACTCAAAATGAGTTCATGTTAGGCCGTCATACCTTATGCGCAAATGTAGTTACAATGCATGAAAAAGCTCTTAGCTGATTCCATGTACACTACGCTTTATTTGTACCAAATGGTCAACAACAGCCTTCCAAAACTTAAATCTGCTCGTAATTTTGGGAAAAATCTGGCGTAAATTAGCTTTACTGACCTCAATACTTCAAATTTAGAAGCAAAACATCCTGTAATTGTTATAAACTTTACCACCGGAGTCTTTGCAGGAGTATTTTGCATGTGTTTGCATTCGCTATGCAATATAGCTTAATGATTAGTAAGCTTTCATGGGATCAGACCAAAGCGGGGTAACATTACCGAGAAAGAAGTCACATTACCAACAGCGAGACAAGGATTATTTATGAGCAGCGCAGTAACTGGACCATATGGTTTGCGAGTAAAATAATTAGTCCAAAGCAAATTTAGCAGCAGATTTTTGTTGGTGCTAAATAACAAATCGAGTCTTTAAGAAAGCAATTGTAATTAATTTCGTTAGAGTGCAGATGTAAAGGAATTATGTGGACTCTGCGATACGCACCTTTTGAGAGTCAGCGCTCACAGTTCTGTACCGACAAAACGCTACTATTACTTTACCATTTTGAGTAAAAAAACATGTTTTAAACTGTAAGAATTCTATTTTAAATATTTAGCCATTCCAAACTTACAGAACATGGGAATGGGTTGATGGAGAGCAAAGTCAGAACGGCCTAGTTAAATATCCAGAATCAGCAAAAATACATTTATAAGTCATTCAAAACAGAATGATCTGAAATACTTATGACGCAATACTAATGAAATACTCGCGATATCACTTTGAGCCTATACATCTGCTCAAGTGCAATCGCAGAGTCCATGCAGCTTTAATCATTGCATTTTTGGATAAATAAGTTTGCTCCCTTGTGACTGGCAATTTTGTAAAATTCCCCTTTTCTGATGCTTCGAAAAATTCTCGGTGATCTGCATGACGCTTTTATGCAGGCACTTTTGGATAGTTGCTCATAACTACCTCTGCACGTCACAAAGACTTACTCGGAAATGGACTGACCAGTGAGGAAGCCTCTCGGAAGTTAAAAAAGGGATAATTAATTAGGCATTAAAATTTGCCGAAAACAATTACATGTGCTATATTCTTGTTTATGTTTATCGAAATTATTTTGTATTTATATTAGCAGTGCAAAATTTATCCCTAGTTCTATGCCTTACACCAATGTTGCCTATTGAATTCACTTGCTTTTACTGATGGCATCTTTTCCTAGTTCGGAAGTGGATCTGGAAATGCACGCAGTATTGATAGCATTCTTCGCAAAGTGTATCTTACCCACCGCTACTAACCAGCTTTGTGATATCATTTTACTACGCAGCTAAAGTTTTGATGTTTTACTGATGCTTTTATGAATGTCTGCTCAGATAAATAAAGTTCAAAGATAATTACCAAAGAGTAAAGATTATTGACAATTTGCATTCTTTAAACGATGAAGACCAACAATTAGTACTGTACCTTTTACTGACAAAAGAATATTAAGTACATGGGCAGAAAGTGTATCTTGAACCCAAAGAAGAACTTAAGGGCTGCTAGCAAAGACCGGAAGTCAAGGCGCCTGATTAGAAAACAGTGGAGGAGCTTTAAGTAATCCGCTACCATATTTAACCCACATTACATTAAATTCTCATAACAATGGAGTAACTGCTAAATTTTTATAAATGCCTTTTCTGGTAATACCCTAACAATCCGACTTTATTGTCTAACCTTTTAAAAGTTGTAAGCCATCAGTAACTGAATTTGACAATCACTGATACCAATCATTTACACCAGTGATAATGTATTCATTATTGGTGTAACTCTCGGTTTTCATAAAATGGGCACTTAGTATGCCAACGCAATTTCACAAGACAAGCAGGCAGTAGTAGCCACAGTACCTTTTGCACATCAAATGTGCATTTTCTTCTCCATTACCGAGTTTTAATTGCATTCAGAGAAGTCTCGCAACACTGCACATTATCCCGATTTATATTTTAAATACCCTAAATGTGATTTTTGTTTCATTAAATAAGGCGATCGAGCAATCGGCATTTTGACTGTGCCCAATACTTAAAATTGAGCATATTTGTTGAGAAATTTGCAAATGATCGTATACTTGGTATCATGTTTATTCCTATTCCTTAGTGCAACAGCGAATTCTGTTAAAAGCTGTATGAAGTTAACAGAATGATTTTTGGTTCAAAACTTTAGGCTGACCATCACCGCAGTTTAGTAGGGAATACCAAGGGCTACGAATTTACGAGCTCAATAAAATTTTATGGGACCATTTGCTCAAAGACAGTATAAAAATAGATGATTTTTTATGGAAGCAGAAGTTACGCTAGGCCTAAACCACAATTCCGTGTTGATCAAAGATGTCGGTAGCAAACCCAGTCCCGGGGGGAGGGTCCTCACATTATCCTCGGCTGGAGAGATGGCAGATGGTTCATCGGCAGATTTAGCACTACATCCTCATGGTCAGAAACAAATAAGGCAAAGAGAGCAGCTATGCAATTTACTTGACTGATGTTAGCGACTTTTAAATGGCAGTCAACTTATGCATTTACGCGACTGTTACCGACGTGAATAGAAGGGCTAGAGGAAACTGTCTCTCAAACCGCATTTTTATGAGCATAATGAGGAGCTGAAGTTGAAGATGGGGAGGGATATTGAATACATTGGAGAATTCGTTAAACGTATTTAAGCCATTATAGCGCAAATGCTTCATTAATTGGACTTCTCCTTGTTAAATTATAAGCCGCACGAGTTATTGAGGCATAAGTAGAGCGTTTGAGCTAAAATAAGGTAAACCACAGAATGGCATAATGAGTATGGTTTGGCTAAGAATTAAATGGCTCATGTCGGCATGATTATTAAGAGATTGAATAAAATAGGTGCATCAAGGAGTACTACGAAACCTTAACTCATCACTCCTGTATTTAAAGCTCCTAAGCAAAATAGGTAAGGATGGCAGATGACTTTAAAACCTCCAGTTAGCCTAATGCTAGAAAATGCGATGCATTCTTACCATTTTCATTGATACGACATTTGCCGCTTCTTCTCAGCTTCTTGAAACAAAGTTATCAGTCGAAACATAGGTTTGTGTTTTTCTTTACCGATGGTCATTTGTTTTAGGGAAGATACTACCCTTCATAGGGACCAGAGTGATCCAGATACGTGTAGCGAAATTTATATGCCCATAATTTATGATAATTTGAGGCACAGTTCTTTTCCCACTGCTTCATCATTACATAATAATGGACATTACGCAGCCCCAACTGTCAGTGTTATTTGTTGTAGAGGTTAGGAACAAAGTAAGACCATGTCAAAACGCATGTATTCATTATTTTCAGCCCTACATTATTATTCTTCTTCTGCATCCTGCTCAGGTTCGCCCAAATTTTGATCATTTACAGCAAAATTTAATTTTAAACAACTGTCAACAATGGAGGAACGACATAAATTTGCTTGATTGTAAGATGGGGTCTTTGTGTGTTAAGACTTTGATGTCTGTCTAAAAAACGATTTACCACCTAAACAATTGTGGGAAGTGTGGCGAGCGCCAATATATGCACGCTACAAGGGTAACCACGAATTTACTGACACGGTTGCAAGTTTAAAAGAAGAAGTAATATTTTAGATGTTTGACCGGTAAGCGAAAAGAATAGAAAAGAAAAAAAATGAGTAATTGTGATCAAAACCATAACTCATCCTGAGTATAAACAAAAAAGCAAAAGATGAATAGTAAATGAATTGAAATAAACTAGGGAAGGGGGACAGATGATGGTAAGATGGTTGTTTGGCTAGGAACAAAATTTACAGGGAAACACATTTATCAAGGATGAAACTCACAGGAGTTACCCAGATTTTCTTAACTGAGCACGATTCCTCTCTACGAGCAGCAGCGCTAATAACTATGGTTGAATGTGTAAAGAACAGCCCCATCAATCATTGCTAAATGAAGCAAAGTTATAAATGATTTCGTTGACTGACCAAATTATTTTAAGTATTAGTGGACGGAAATGCTCTGATGTAATGAGGTTAGGACGAACTATCTCTAATCGGAAAACTTATCAAAACCCAGGGAGGTCCTGTGAGAGATCGTTACAACCCCTAGATGGTTCTACATAAGCTGTATTCAGTCCATTTAAGAGGAATGGGGTCTTGATTTTAAAATACAAAATATGAACGTCGGTTTGGATGAGAATGCTAATTTGACCTTCTCCAAAGACCATTTCAATTTACAACAGCAAGCGTTAATTAGTCATCGAACAGAACATCAAACCACAGCGTAACACAATTTGAAAAACACATCTGACCATGAACCAAAATAAATGAGTGCGAAATGATGTGTAATCCAAGTACATCGGTTAGTTTTCTTGATGATGCGGCCAGTTAAAGTTCTATGTTTCGGTCCTAACAGTTGACTGTCTATGTTAAGTGGTAGTAGCCAAGTCAACATGCTCAATACAAAACAATTTACTCAATCCATGAAATTTTTTTATTGTTGTGACTAAGGTAATGCGAGATTGAAAAATGAATTGAGCGAATCCGAGTTTTACATAAAGTAAACTGCCAGCTATCGAAATCGATGTGCTTGAATTTCTATGCAGTTTGCCAAAATTACTTTATCTAGTTTTCAGAGACTAATGGGTATCACGCAATTTTTATATGCCATCGCAGTCAATCTGCAGTCCTACGCAATGCTTTGAATGGAACTTACCCCTTAAACACACATATTGCTGAATTTTGAATAATACCAACTGCTGTGACTTGAGTCCAATCATTTCGTAAACTAAGTTTTTCCCAGTATCGAAAATGCATTTTTCAACTTTTGATGAAAATGAACACAGTATTACTGTGAAATGGATCATTTTGGGATTAATGTGTTAAGAATATTATTGATGAATCATTTGGTTAACATCCACACGGACTGGGGAGGAACGTTGTAGTTGAGGCTGCTGGGCAAAGAATTTTAACTGGTATGTATCGGTAAATGGCAAGCAGTAGCCTCGAAGGCCATCGGTGGGTTTTCTACTACTTTTACTTTAGTTGTGGTGAACAAATTGTGTATTCTGGCATGCATACCCACCGACTGACTGACTGAGTGGCTGGATGGGTTACTAGTTGACAGACTAATGATAAAAGAGGTGTTTTGCATTCCCAATTCCGTTGAACAAACGTGCCCAACATTATCTCTCTTCTAAGGAACAGCCACTGGCACTGCTCAACCCACTTGAGAAATGGGGCGCACACAATTTCACTTTTCGAAGACCTTAATTGCTTCGCTTGTTCTTGTGTCTCTGTCTGTCCGTCTGTCCACATTGTGCCTTCATGCGCTTGTTTGTGTATAATTGTCTGGTGAACTGCAGAGTTTTTCCCAAGGGCTTAGTCACTTACTGGAGACTAAACAAAAACTGACCGCCAACTGCACACCAACTAAATTGATACAACTTGGCACGTCAGAAAAAACAAGCGGACTAGTAACAAAGCACAAATCTTACTAGACATAACAATATGAGACGTTTTACAGCACAATGCGTGCATCGATGTTGACACGTGAGAAGATTTGCACTTTAAGGTGGGGCTGGAGAGTGTTGACAAGACAATCGCGTGCAAAATAGGTAGGTAGAAAACATAATTGCGATACAAAAAAATATCAGTTGGGTGTTTCGCTTCAATGGGTAACGCTTCACGCATGTGAGATTGGCAGGCTTTAACTCTAGTGAGGGAAGAAAAGCAGTTTGTTTAGAGAATTTTTCCACTCTTACTTGGCTTTTGCTATAAAAATCTGAACTTATTTACTTGGCTCACTAGAGTTTATATGCATGCCAAACGGTGTCCTTTTTACCTTGAAACACAAGTACTGGAGAAGAACGCAGCATTTTGAAGAAACCATATTTAATAGGTAATTGAGAGTGTTTTGGACTCAATATCTTAATATTCACTGCCCACTATGGCAATTAAACTGCAGAGAAGCTGCAAACTTATGCAGAAATTGAAAAATGGTAAGTGAATGTCATTTCAATATATCTTCTTCTTTCGGTTTTGAGCGTTTCCAATTGTATCAGCTAAAGCGTTTGAAATATATTTCAGTTGGCGCTTGATAATTAAGTTTCCTGATTGAACGCACCGACTCATCAACCACTCAATCATTGAAATCTACTAAATTGAAGGCTAACTTTGCACTAGATAGGAAGCGTAAATGAAGATTATGACACCTACTTATGCCATTTTTTTATTTTCCTTTTAAAATACGCAATAATTTTTCTAAGGATTTGTTCAACAGTGTAAGGAGAGGTTGGATTGGTTTAAGTTCTGGTAGCAATTTTAGCATTGCTTCACTGGAGATGATGTTGGGAAGTGATGGCTTCGTCTGACGTGATTTCATCCTAGAAGAGAAGCGAAGAGCATAAAATCGTTCATGATTACCTCCATGCAGCCTCCTAGTAGCAACATGGACATGCAGAGCTGACGGCACAACTGCACTTATAGCGGTTGGATAATTTGGATTATCCGCTCTGTGATGTGTAGAAATATGCAAAGGCGTTTTGCATAGGGGCAGTGGGAGCGTGACTTGGTAGAAAGTGTTGATAAAGAGGTTTGCCCAATTTTTCGAGCATTATTACTTTTATCAGGTAGTGGCTGGAACAAGCAATAAGGGGAGTGATTGCCTTAATCAACTTAGTAATTGTCTCATTTTTACGGTGGATTCTATGAAAAACAGACAAGTAGAGGTTGTACAGCACCAATTAGTTAATTAGCAAAATAGTTACGGTGAAGTAGTATCCTGGATTCAGTGGTGGATACAACATGCACTCTGCTCAGTTCACTGATGAATTCGAAATTGATGGAAAAACTACTATTAATTAAGTTGATTTTGCAAAACGTAAGTACATGCATATGAAATTCTTTTTGAGAAGGCTGGTGCCGCCTGCAAATTTAGACAGGGAAGCAAGAGTAACTTGATTAATCACTACGTTTAAACTGTTTAATTATTTACTTGACTATACAAAAGTAATTTCAAGTTGGTTAAGTAAAACAAACACCAGTTATGAACTTTTTTTAAGTAAGGAGGAAAGTTATCGAAACTATCACTCAATCGTGTGAATTGACTCCAATTGAACTCTATGTTTATTAAACCAAGGTTATTTGTGTCTCTTATACAAGCATTTGTCCAAGTGTACTAGGACTGAAGGAAGACAGCTTTACAATGTATCTGTGCATGCATAAAGGTGTGCACGTGCGTATGTGCGGCTGTGTGCAAGTGCGGATGCATTTTTATTTACTTGGAAGTACAGTGCAGACTTAGAGCTCAATCCATTACTATGGTGCTTCCCTGATTTTACCTTGGATTAGAACAAGTGATGGCGACATTAATTAATGCCGACCAGTGTAGATGAAGTGGTTGTAGCCATGTCATAGCCAAGCATTGTATTCCACAACAAATGCAATCTGCTTTACCAGGCAGACATTTCAGGTGGTGGTGAAGTAAGTATTTGGTGACGAAATGAACCAACTACGCGTAATTGGCGGCAGTAGCGCTACTAACCGACTTCAACATTACTTTACTGCCCACCTACGTTCCCAGGAGCACTGCCAATTAACAAATCCAAAATGGTTTTTAACCTCTTCCCTCTACATTGGACCAAGTGAGAAAACAAGGGAGAGTAGTGAGACGATCCATTTACCTACTCGCTTACTCACTTTTTTGTGGTTGTCGTTTTGAGAGGCAGAATGGAGAATGAGCGCTCCTGTATGTTAGGCCGAAAGCAAGGAGGATGGTGGCAGAATGGCAGAAGCCAAATTCCGTGAGAAGCAGCATTGTTTGGCAAGTTCAGTGAAGGGAAATTAAGGTGGACAGTAAAATTGCATAAAACGCATGGAGTTATGGGCTGATGTAACTCATTAAGACGGCTGATGGTGGGTTGAAGAGGAAGAGACGCAGAGGGTGGCACGGAGGGACACACGACTGAGGTGACTTAATGGCAAAAGTTAACACCAGCATTTCAAGTTCTATCAGATGAAGAATTAATTTGTCCAGATGGGGAACCAGCAGAACTGCCTAGAGTCGTAATGCATACTACGTGCCCAACACTCTTTGTAATTAGAGGAGGTAGTAGCAAAGAGCATTATCAGAACAAGATGCTAAATTCCATACAAAGGAACTGACGTTTTAGAAGTCGGCCTCGTTGGACTACAAAGGGCAGCTTGTTCATACTGTAGCTGCTAGGTGTGCAAATGTTTTGTAGAAGAAAAGCTTTAAGACTGATTTATGAGTATGGATCCACTCCATCGTCTCTGTTTCAAAATTTACCCGTGACCAGTTCTAGTGCAAAATTGACGAGGATTACGTAATTTGATCCCAAGAAACACCTCTGCTGACTTCAGTTCATGCCCGAATTAAACAGAAGTGCAATTGGCAGTAGAACTAGAGAATGTGTATTTCACGCGGCAGCATGATTGTTTATAAATAAGATGACCTGATGTGGGTAAAAGTGCAATTGGTTCGTGTTCATGCATGGAATTCATGGAAGTCCCTGCCCGAAAATAATCACTGATTATAGAAATCTTTTGAATTAGATAACAATAAACTTAAGATTCCCCTTAGGAATCCATTCGTCCTGTGCCAAAGACTACCAAAATACCACCCGGTGTTATGTTGCTAAAAAGTTCGATGCATTGGTGGTTTCGATATTATGAAAGCATAAGCATTCTCAATAATTGCTTTTCGCCTTAAAAAAACATTAAACAAGGGAAGCACGAAAAGCTATAAAAGGAGTGTGTACTGTATAAAGTTGGACTTAACTGTCACCATCTGGGAATCCATCTACCTCAATTTTGTCGAAAAACAGCCCCGCAGGAACCAAAATCTTCATTTCTTTTTTAGCTTCTCATCTTCTTCGTGATCGGGACATTCTTACATTGCTTACATAAATGCCAACAAGTTCCAAGTAAGTAGAAGTATAAATGACTTTGTGGCCAACAAGTAATCATTTCTTTAAGCAGCCACGAAGTCACTCACAGCTTAGATTGCAAGATCTGGGTAAAAGGACAAACCCATATTGACAGGTGGGATTGGTAGAGAAAAGAAGTAGTTTATTTGCCTTATGTCAAAGCCCACCGAGACACTGCCTCGTGCCTATGTACTGCAAGTGGTACTGGCCACACCGCCGACAGTATGCCAACGTAAAGACTCTTCCACTCACTATTGTGCCCCACAGTCTTGAATGCTCTGATTTTCAACAGTGTGGAAGCACTTTGAGTTGCAATGCAGGCCCCCATCTGCGGCAAACGACCTAACAATAGAAGAGGATAATGACTGACAGTTGAGTCACGTCAGGCCACTTCGTTGGGCGTTAGAGCGAAGAGACGTGCTCAACTCGGAGCAGTGGTGAGGAAACCTGCCAAGCTTAGCAAGGCAGGAATAAGATGGCAGTAGGTGTAGATCTAGTCTTCATTGTTACATTTTTGTGCTAAGGGGACAAGTGATGGTTTACGTGATGGTTGAATGCTTGGAATCGAAGCACCGTACCAATTGCATGTCCAGGTACCACCAGTGAACAGTGGTGTCAGTTGAAGCAGTAATTTGTGTAGTGGAGCGAAACAAACGCTGCTCATGCAAACCTCAACTCCGAAATTGGTGCTTGTTGTTGACCCAACTATTGAGGGTGTAGCTAAGATGCGGAGGCAGTAGAAGCATTGGCTGTTGGCCATGGACTAAGGGGGCTAGCACCAACGGTGAGGTAAAGCAATAGTTGTCACCTTTCTCCGAAGACGAAGACCATGGGGCTGGTTAGAGCGTCTACTTTCCAGTTGTTGCGTGCCTGAAAAGTTTGTGGCTCTGCACAGCTAACTGCGCCTACTCTGCCTTAAGGGGGGGTGAAGGGGAGTAAAGTAATCCATGAGTTGTCAAAGTGCTAGAGGCAAAACCCACCTATTTTTGGTGTTTTGAGGAATCTTGGATAACTTCCGTCCATCTGTTTGGTCTGCTATTCGTCCTTTTGGTGTCATGGTCCCCCAAAGCGAATTGAATGGGGAACTTGAAAGTCAAGACTCCGATCCCCTTCACTTCTTCTGTCTTCTTGCACGACTGTTATGGAATGCTACTTGTCCTGGATAGAAATTAATTTACCGGCTCTGGTAACGCTGATGAAGCGTCAACCTGATTCAGAGTTCGGGCATTGCTGAAGTTATTGCAGGCATGTCAACACAACTTGTACATGGGATTGAGGAATGGGCAGCACCATTGTGGCCAGAATGTTACACTAAAGTGCGGGGGTACTCTAATTTCTGTTTAACTTACGATGCAGTGCCCGAGGTCACCTCGAAATCGGCAAATCTGTCCAGGCAGTTTATTGCTACTTCCTATGATTATGCACATTGGACGCGGGATCGCATGTGTAGACGCGACTCTCCAGAAGGAAAAGCGTTTCGTGGCTGAGTCTACAGAAGAAGAAGTATTGACTCGAGTATCAGAAGGACGTGAGCCAAATTCCCCAAGTGAAGATTTCGCTGCCTAGGAAACTGCGGCATCAATTCAGAAGATAGGTAGTCACTTGTGGTGTAAGATTGTCAGCAATCTTAGCATGCACCAGTGGGTTCAAGGGAAGGCTTGTCTTGTGTATTGCTTTGAGATCTGGAAACAGTGGTTGAGAAAAGTCATCAGGAGCATAATCAATAAGGGTGTATGTGGAAATGAGGAAGCAAAGTTTGTTGTGCGATCGATGGGTAGGAAGCAATCACTCGTGGATATAGGCTTTGTCAATGAAGTGATGAAAGAAACGGCTGTGAACACTGCAAACACTGCACTTCTAAACATCGCAGTATGGACCTTCAAAAAGACGAGTGGTGCCCAAACCCTGACATTCTGCGGAAGTGGATATTCCAGCTAGAGAAGCCAAAGGTTGATATGATGGTAGGCAGGTAGGTAGGTGAAGGAGGCACGCAGCACTGAGGGTAGCTGGATTGGGGAGAAAAGAGTTGGGAGGTGGCATGTTTTAGGTGTGCGTCCTTTACCCTGTGTGTTTGGCAAGGGACCACAGAGGCCTGATCAGTGGAATGAGAAGGGCATTGACTGTCTAGTCATGTTTGAGCCAGTCATCCTTTTGGGTGTCAATTGGCGGTTGTGGTCTGCTCTACTCACTGCGTGATTTGTGCCAACTCCTCAGGTTTGAAAAGAAACAAACCAACTAAATTTTGTGTCGAACTGGACAGAGGTGTGCAAATGCTGTAGTAATTACATCGCACATTCATAAAATATGGACTACTATTGGCCCCATAACATAGACCCACTCACTGCCTTTCTCCCCAATCAAATCAGTTGGTTGAACCTCGTGATTTGCATGAATATTCTCTTCACGCATCACACTCAGTGAAGTGTGACAGTCACTTCCCCACCGACTAACTGCTCAGCTAATTAATCCTACTTAATGTGACTGATTCTGTTAGACTGCTTCTGCTTTCTTTAACATTCGCAATTTGGTTGAGTGATTGGCCGTCTGCTTAAATGCATGGTCACTACGAGGGACTCTGCCATTTCTTCCCTTAATGCCTTGCATCAGGGGTGAGTGCTTAGCTTGTCAGCAACATTGTGTGCCTTTGGTACAAGCATGCACAAATGCTTCACCACTACCTATGGTGTCAATGCACCCAAGTAGATCGCGGTGATCGCGAGGGCAAAACTGCAATTCTCCCACTGCTGGTGAACTTCAGTGAGTAGCACAATGGAGCAGGCCAACTAGTTGCTGACTCAAATTAATGAGTTACTGTGGTACGCAAATACAGTCCGGTTGAACTTGAGGTACTCTGGGCAGTTTCTGTCCGAGGTGGTGCATGCTGAAGCATCCCTTTTTGTCAACTTGTGTGTACTCCTTGGAGAGTTCTAGGTGGGTCATGTGTAAGAACGCAGCAACAGACGAGAAAGGGTCTACTGCAAATGTTAGTCACTAACATTCACTCAAATTGCCGTAATGGTGCTTTAGGAGGGAGGAGCTAGAAACCCAGCATCTGCTTCGTTGGAAGGTAATCGGGTTAGCAATGGGTAGTGTGCACCTAGACAAGGTGGGAAAATGGCCACCTTAACTTAACCACTTGATGTGGCGTAAAGAGAGTGATAAGCTCTCAGCCTTCCCCAAAAGAATACTGAGAACTGCATTTGAATGTAGTGCGACTCAAAGCTTCTCTAGGTAAGGTGTCCAGCAAATGCTCTGCTCGCCATAACCAGCCATGTCATATTCAGTCCAAAACGGGCGTATCTGTGTGGTGTTCGATCTAGTTAGGAGATGTGGATAATGCAGTTGTGCGCACAGCGAAGCGACAAAGGTAAATGTCCTCATTGACGAGAGGAGCAGTGCTAACTGTCAGACACAATGCAATTCGCTTGTGTGGGGGAAAGGGAGGCAAAAAGTGGATCGGAGACTGGAAGCACGTATTATTGCAACAGCTTGAGTGGAGCGTCGACTGACAAGATCGTTGGAGAAGTGGATGTTGCAGAAGCAGCAAGGTGCTGCGTGGTCAGCAAGGAGAGGAATTCATGTCTCCTGCTTTCTGGCCATTTGCCTTTTCGGTGTCACAGAATTAGGGCGCACCACAGCACACTTCTCGACCATATTTAAAACTGCTCTTAAAGCAGTGGTAGCAACGAGAGTAACAGAAGTGACCCGTTAGTCAAACAGGTGGAAAGCCAAGGTAAATGCTGCAACAGTGCGTCTCAATTTGTGAGTGCCGAACGGGAGAGAGAGGGAGAGATGGAAAAGGGGGAAACAAATGCATGTACTTGGAGGATGCGCAAAGCAGCTATGAGCGCAAGTTGACCGTGGTTGACAAATTAATGATGGTGCATTGCCAACACTGCCCTTGACAAATTTCAATCAGGGTGCTGCGACTGAGAGAGATGAATGGATATGCAGTGCTAGTGACAACAACTAAGCGTTGGTTCATGCACTCTACCATAAATCGTGTAGGTGGGATTCGGCAATGAATCAGGGCAACAAATAAGTCGTGATTCGGTGCATTTATGCACTTTGGAAACACGAAATCAAACCTTGTCATGCGAGGGTGATGATCAGGATGTCAGGAATGTTGGTGGGTTGTGGAATCTTAAGAGCAACGTAGGGCATATGATCAGAGTTTGTGTACGCCAAAGGGCGAAGTAGAGGACAATATATGCAGAGCCATATGCAGCCATAGTGAGGGGCGTTGTGAGATCACACTCAGTGATACGTGCACGAATGATGGTGAAATGTGGCCAGTGTTGTCACTTGATTAGAAGGCATGCGTAGTCAGCCTAGTGCCCCAATATTTGGCTTCCCTGGACGCATGCAGTGAGCACTGTATCTAAACTAATGCCATGATTGGTTGGTGGAGGTTTCCTTCATGTCAGCAAAGCGGTCCCACGTCAATGGTTAGGAGATCTCTACGAGACTACCCTCAGTAGACGTGCTGGGTTGCATTTCCCAATCGCATCCCTAGCCAAGTCACTCCTGACTGCCCATTACTACGCGATGGGATGGCGGAAATTGGTGGGAGGAGCAGGCACGTGGCAGCGAGTCAGCTGCATGGACCAGCATTTGGGTCAGTGAACGCGCAAGGGCGTTGTGGATGCGCATCGACAGTTAGTGTTGAGCGTCTCTCTATCTGAAGTCTTGGCTCAGTTCTCAGGAGGAGCAGCCAAGAGACAGATCCACTGCTTTTCCTCGTCAACCTCTGTAAGAAAATATCCATTCTTGGTTGTTCCTTTAGCGTTCCTCTAATTCGCTTGGTAAAGAGCAGTGAAGGGAGGCGTTCTGTGGAAGCAGTGAATTAGTAACAGACTGACCATTGCGATAGCATTAGAGTTATTGTAGCAAGAGGAGGACGATGAATGTTGAAGTTCAAATTAGTCATAGTTGTTGTGAGTGCTGCATGCATGTGTAGTCCATGGGGTTTCTCTGCTGCGTTTTGGGATCATAGAAGCACGAGGAGGAGCAGCGGATTTGGCGGTGATAGGGACGACCTAAGCAAAGCCAACTTGTGCGGATACATGAGTCACCTATCATGAAGCAGATGTTCACTGCCAACATGATCGGTCTGCTTTTAGCTTCTTCTTGGCAATGCGTCTGCACGCAACAGACGACCATGACACGCAAAGTGCATAATGGGTGAGGGGAACTTAGCGAATTACCACTGCCAAAGGGAGCCGATTAGTGCGCATCTTATGCTGAGCGTACGATCGCTCGATCCAATGCATAATATTGTCCTAAAACCAAACCGATGTGGACGATGCCCACGCCCTCAGGCCACTTTTGACATTCCATCTTCACTAATATGCATTGTAGGCCCTCCAAGTTAAATGCCACTTGCGAATGTGGTGGTCATCGCAAATGCATCCAGGTCTCTGATTTGGTTGTAAGAGGAAGGAGGTGAATGTTGAAGATTAAATTGCTCAAAGTAACTGCGAATGCTATGGAGATGTGCATGCCCCAACCACGCTCACCCATCTCGAAGCCGTTGCTACCTTTTGGGATAATGGAAATACGAGTAATATCGACAAAGCAGGAGATGACAGACGCAACTGCAATAAAATGTACTCACACCATAAAGTGGGTAGGCTTTCAACTTGATGAACACCTTATTGGGTAGGGATGTCACCACACCGACGCAGCTAAGGTGCATCGGTTGGTCTGCGATTTCGTGCTAAACAGTGGGATTTATTAGTGCAGTGCTGGATTTCGTCTTACAGCTATTATTGAGGACGCTTAACTGCCACAAGCAATGTGCTGCGATGTATTCATGCTCCAAAGGCTGGACACTCCTTGCAGCAGTTATTTTGAACAACATGTACTGTGTGTTGCCAAGTTGAATAATGTTGAGAAGAATGAGTCGTCAATCAGCACTTGTACCATTAGACGCAAATACGGCAAAGCAAGCACACTCCTTCAATAGTGCACCGCTTTCGGGTTCACGCATTCATGCTGAATGGAATCAGTGCTGTTAAAGCAGTATACATGAAAACAACATGACGAAGTGGAAGTGATGGAATTGTTGCCATGACCACGTATTGGCACATGACCTAACTTTTGAATACCTCCCAAACTGATGGCCAACTTCAAACGGAGATATGTGAGGTGTTTTGCGCAGTGTCTGGGGCTTCTTTGAAGGCGAAAGTTGACGTTGCATTAGGACGAATTGCGTATTGTAATGGGCATAAAGAGAGGCGGAGCAGCTGCAGGTATGGCTGGGAAGCCATGCCATTAAGCAGCAGCCTAATAGTGGTCCCTTTGTTGTCTGCCTACATAAAATGGAGAAAGGAACAAACAATCGGAGCATGATTGCCTTGGAGGGCACTGCATTAAACCATTTTCATTCATGCAAAGTTACAGCCGGTTCATCAGTGAAAGCGTGTATTAGTGGCAGGCGCAATGTCGGCTGGAATGGGTTGAATAGAGGCACGGAATTTTGTCACAGCTCACTGCAAACTGTGTTAGTAAGCAAATAAGATTTGTGGATGACTTCACTAATTCACCCTAACGTTTACTACAACCAAACTTAAGGATTCTGGGCAGGCTTTGGTAGCATCTAGTGGTATCGGTCAAAAATGTTATGTTCTGATGGCACTGCGATTACATGCCGGAAGAAGATCTGTTCGTTGACTTGCGTTATTTTTTGTTTTGTTCGACAATCCGGTTCGTGATCCGCAACTGCATTTGCGTGACGGTTTCACTCAACCCACTCCGTCCCATTATTCATAGTTACCGCTGCGAGCCAAGGAGTTGCCACTCCATTGGCCCAACTTGATTTAAATGCTGGTGTCAGAAGAGGCCTCATGAATGAAGGCAAATAATATGCATCTTTGGTGTTTGTTGACGATTGCAGCAAGGTAGTTAGCTTCCAGTTATTGCATCCACAACTTTACTGCGTGCATTGAAAACAAAGGGACTGCAGATAACTGCGAGATCTGCATGTGGTGGGAGTATATTGATGCTGCGAGGACTACTTAGGTAGTTTTAGAAAGTCTAACTTCCGAAACTGAACTCCGTCTTCACCGCAGGAGCTCAGAGTAACGAAGGATGGAGGGAGTAGTTAGTTGCACTGCACCTACCAACCGACAACAAAGAGCTCCTCCTCGGTGGATTGTCAACTCTGGTTTAAATAGTTGGGCTGGAGCTCAATCAGGTCTGTGAAAAGTGTGATAAGATCACCAGTGGGTACGAGCCACGGCATGGGAGTTAAGGCGGTGGTGTCGGATAAAAGCTTAAAAAAAAAGGGAAGGAGACTAACCTAGTCGAAATGATCATGAATACATAAATAAACAAATGGGAGCCAAAGCCTACAAAACGTAAGTTTAGCAATATGGTAAGTTTGGTGTTTATCTTTCGCATTCAGCTTCCATTGTCTAGCCAATCAGGGTTTTTGTTCGCGTCTGATTGTTCTCCACGGAATGTAAATAAACCTAGTGGAAGTGACTAACGGGCCATGCTAGTGCTGAAGGCATAAGAAGACATTCAAGTCACTCACATTCACAGACATGGGCATTATTTCCAAGGGCAAGATGAACTGGTTTTACGAGAAGAAACTGCACCTGCACTTTGTTCTCGAGGAATGCTAATAGTAGGAAAGTGGAGTGCTACACAAGGTGGAGCCGTTTGGTGGGGAACAGTGCTTGCAATAGTTTGGCGGTGACGGGATCTGTTTCTCCCTCTACCTCTGTCCTGAAATTGAGTACACTTAGCTGTGGAGAAGTAGGGAGGGCAGCGCGGTTTCCAGTGCTTGATGCCTTCATGCAAGCATAGCAGGGAGCTCTGCATCCAACCCCACCGAATGTACCACAAATCGGTTTCTTCGACTCTTTGATTGCAATCCTGCAAAACACGAGACAGATTTCGTCGCTGCGAGTGGATGCTCGTTCCATCAACAGCAGATGCACATTTTTAGCGGTAGAACTCAGGGCAGGTGCGCCGTGCGTTGGCACTAAGAGAACCCACAAGGCCATGCTTGAGGTCAAAGGCAGACAGCACTGCAGCGCAATGTGTTGACGACGAGCTGCAGAAGGAATGGGAGGTCATTCCCATGACCTAAAATGTCAGAACTCTCGGTGAGGATGCAAAGGCAGAGCCTTCACTGGTTCCCTGTCCAAATCTGAGGATTAAGCAAACAATCGACGCTGTACACTAAGACCTGGAGAGGTCAGAGAATGACCCTTTGGCAAAGAAAAGGGTCATTCTCTGTGACAGAGCATGTGGCTGTGAATGGAACGGGTGGTAAAGTGACCTGCCTTCTTTGAAGCCGACAGTGTTTTGTCCGGAAGAAGCATGCGCAAACGGTGATTGACGCGAAATGGTAAAGTTATTTGCATTGATTGACGCCTCATCTGCACTTAACAACACTTCCAGATTCACGATCCCAAAATTTTAGCCAACTCACGGACCGCCTGTTTGAAACCTACCAATAACTGAGGTGCTTTTTTGAAGGCGAGTGACTGGAACTTGATGTAGAATGAAATGGAGTGCGAAGCCATGTTGGCCGTTTTCGTGCCTTAGGAGAGGCATGAAATCGGCATTGGTTTGTCAAAAGCATGACTCTGATCGCTGCCCTCATGCATGCCTTGCCCTCAAGGCAAAAATTACGTGATGCGAGATAATAAAATGAGTGTAAAATTAATTGCAGTGGATGAGTCAGCACAATTCAAGGCCACTTTCATAAAGGTGAGGCTTTAGTGATGCAGTCTTGAGTGCAGAAGGAAGATGCAAGGCGTATTTTTGACAGAGAATTTAACCAGATGTGCACACAAGCCAAGATGTTGGCGTCCAAGCCGCGCAGCACTTCTCCAAAGACAGAGGACACGATAGCAGGGCTGAAAAATGTGTGTTCGATCCACGCTGGGAGAAGATGCAACGGCGGAGGAGAACCCGGGTGGCTCGATTGCCAAAGCCGAGAGTCAAACAGACAGGTAAAGCCTTCTACTGTTCACCAAGTCACGCCATGATGAGTAGACCACAGGATTGGAGTTGAGGCGTTACTCCACTCAGGCCTTATCCAAGTGGTACGGTTGCGGGGCTTCCGCCTATGCTTCTTGAATATTGGGACTGCGTTGGAGTTAATAATGGTCAATGCTCCAAACTCCACGTGCTGTAATTCGCACGGCATGTTTTCTACTTCTGACACGTAAACAAGCTTCGCTCCGCCTGCTTTTCAATTTATGTTGGCAATGCCTTCGACCGATTCCAGAGTTGCATTATGCTGTGCACTGCAAGCAACGAGGGCAGCATTATGCTACTTCATGCTTCCATGGTTCTGAGTCTTGCTGTGAGCGACCAATCTAAGGGTGGGCAATGATGCGTTCCTTTGAAGCACATAGTGAGTGGTTGAAGTTATGCACTGCAGAGGGAGGACAAAAGACACGATAAATTGAGTCCACCAGCAGTGAGCGTTGAAAATCGTCAAATATGCTAAGGATCGCGAAACTGTTCACCTGTCTTCAACACAAGCAAGACGGATTAGGAGTAGGTGTTGAAAAGGAGAGGCAGGCATCAAGCGTGTCACCAGATGCTTTGGTATACTGCTGTCGGGCATTGTCATGCCCTCGGGTGAGCAAAAACCCGCTTTGCAATGAGTTCTCCTCTGACACAGGTCAGATTTGCTTGCAGCCACGGGGGATCAAAGTAGCTTTCGTGCCTTTTTTTGGATACGTGTATGAGGCGGGTTATGTGGCATTAAGAGAATAAACTGCCTAAGAAAAGGAATGTCGAGGTCTAATTTACTTTACTCATTGTGTTCTCCCTTGCACTTTGGGAATTGCACCATTCCGCACTTTGGAGCATTTAGTAATGCAGACGTTGTAGGTCCTCAAAGCACTGTCATGTCGTACACCACTTTTAAAGAAAACGCCATCGGGAGCACCCATAGATGCCTCTCATGCAATTCCAGCCCAAACTCCGACCACCTGATCTACTGTTGTGGTGGTAGCTCTTTGAAAAGAGTTGAGTCAGCTCGTTTGACTAACCGTTGTAGTCTTACCGTTGTGTAGTCTTACCAAGAGGACCCAAGATATTCCCTACACACTTCTCCAAGTATTTAACTGTGCGGCAGTAGAAGAGTTTGATGAGGTGGTGAATCGTCGTCTGCACTGTGTGTTGCCATTACGAATGGAAAGTGGAGGAATGGGAGCGTTTCGAGGCAGATGCAGGCAGTACACGTTGGCATTCATGGTAGATCTTAAGGTCAAACGAGCATGTCAGATTTCGAACAGTTTTAATTGACTTATTGGTAGCATTCGAGCTGACAGTGTAAAGTCTGATTGCTGTTTACCTTAGCGTTAAAATATGTTAAACCAAACGTTTTAAAAATTGACAGTTAGGGCTTTCTTTTGGATTTGCCCTTGACTTAACGTTTAAAAATTCTGACAAATTGAATATAGTAGGTGTTCATAAAAAGTTGTTTGTGCCAAAAGTAAAAGCGCAGTGGATTGCAAATAGCCGTTTTGCAGGAATATGAACTTTGCCTTAAATATGTTTTTTAACGTTACTGAAATATATATTTGGTCAAACACAAAAGTGTGTGCGCAAATATCTCCAAACCTTTTTTGTTACAGCTTGTAGTGCTAATCAGCGGTCAATAGTCCCATGCATGATACACTTAACTCTGCTGTACACATCACTCCAAGTGGTAAAATTCCTCTTCATATTTGGCTAGCTAAATAGCAACTGGAATTATTTTGTGCCAACTTTATTTTTGAAGTTTGCTACTCAATAAATCGCATGACATCGAAACCGTACTTACAGCTTAGCCTAGTTGGTTTGGGGATTCTACCGCCTTTGCACTTGTTTTCTTTTTCCAAGAGCGACATTTTTTAATATTGTTAAAATCATTAAGAGGCGGTAATTAAATCGTACTCATTTATCACTCCATTTCTTTAAATAGCTAGAACTGACTGAAGGTTTAAAGTATCTTCATTTCGGGAAGCGGCGTCAATTAGTAAAATAAATTTTTAAGGTTTTATTCTATTTGGATAAAGGCAGTCAAATTAGTTAAATAAGCTGAATTTCCTCGGCCCTAACGTCAGTGTAGTACTATGCTAAGTCCTTACTTCCTTCCTATATATCAGTATCAACAAGACCTCTGGCACAAATTTTGGTTGAGTTTGCCGAAAATAAAATGTTTAAATTTGATTAGAATCTATACCGTATGACAGTACAGGATCCTTCCTACTTGAAGAAAATAATGCTAACCAAAATTAAAGTGGAGGGAAATTTTTTCGAATGTAGACATCAAAGAAATTTTCATTACTTGCAATCCATATCCGCTTCACATCGGCTTCACAGAAGTCCAATCCAAATGAAACAATGTTTAGACCGAGAATAAGTAGACTTTTTAGTAACTGATGGGAAACTTTGAACCGCAAAATGGAAAAGTAGGAGAACACAACAAAACGAGTAACACGTGAATTGCCGAGAGAAGACAGATGTTGTTCAAAAAAATCTAAATATTGGGATGTGTGGGATACGTGGAGGTACTTTTGCCATGGAATGCACATGTACGTTAGCCTCAATATCCCCTTCCGTTAATATGCTTTTTAAATAGGACGCAACTTAAAACCGGCGCAAGTTTCGAGAGGGATTAGCTATGATGTAGTCAAAAACTTTATTATTTGCACGCAAAAATCGACGATTGGTGTGGTCGGTTTTAGCAGAGTATTAATTGCGTTTTGAGTGCCATCTCGAATGATACCCAAGGGAAGATGGCGCTAAATAATACCTGAATTATTTTTCTAACTTTTCGTCTTGACTTAGTTAACTCATAGGACGCCACAATATTACTTCCTCCGGGCTGTCATTAGCCTTTCAGCCTTTCCGTACACCGGTAGTCCCTAAAATCAATGACTTCTCTCGACTTCAGAAGGGACTCAAGGTGGTTTGCGCAGTGCTTAAACCTCCCATTTTATTTGTTTATTTTGGGACGACGTAAGGCTACCGCCTTCAAACCGCTCACATTCCATGCCTTAAGCATATGTTTTGTCATTCTCACAACTTCCTCGGTGTGCGTAGAATTTATAGGTGGAGGATTCATACTGTATTGATGGTCAGCTGAGGAGGATCTTACTTACCCCAAGATAATTAGAAAACATTAGCATCGTTCCAAATTTCAGTGAGTTTACGAAAAAATAAATTATTTTGCAACAGGAACCAAGTCAGATGCCTTACATGACCTGATTTGCTTTCCGCTGATACTGAATTAGCCCACAAAGACTTTTTGAGGTTAAAGGTAGACCACATTCGGGCTTAACGTATTGACGAAGTGCAGGGGAAATGAGAGTCCATCGACATGACATGGGTGCCAGAACTTCCATTAAAGGTGCAAAGGCAGAGACCTTAGTTTTATTTTAGCAAGACAGAAAGTTACGATAACTACAAAAATTGTAAACTTGAAATTCACAGAGGGGAAGTTAGTTCTTTTAAAAATCTAAATCCCGCAAAGGATACAAGCGCAGAGCCTTTTGTGGTCCTCTACCAAATTCAAGGGTTAATTGAACGCATACTAACATCCCCAAGATTAATTTCCACAAAGCGAAATGGAAAATGAAGAAGTAGCCTAAGCCGACCGTTAATGGAAAAGCTGAAATATTCTCTCACCTTACTTAAAGTTGATGGATAGGAAAACCAACAAACAAACAAAACGAATAGCTATGATCGAGAAAATACTCACTGGCATTCATACCTTAACAGGGTCCCTAAAAGTTGGTTATTGTATTCATTTTTTCAAGGTCAGTAAATCTGCAATATTTTGCAATGGAACAATGTCATAATGTAGCAAGGTTGTTTCAATAAAATGCCACGAAATTGGTCGAGATGCGGCTGTAACGCAAAACCAATTTCATCATTTCAAAGTCCAGAATATTTATGATTTTGACGCTTGCTTGCCGAAATTTTCTCCCTACTTCTTCTCCTTATTCATTAATGCAATGAAGTGGTAATCAGCTGGCTCAAGGAAGTGAAATACACATCAATTCTACAGCGATAAATAAGTTATTTCAAAAATGGCAAAAGTAATCGGAATAGTTGTTAACAGAAAGAGTAACTTAGCATGTGCAGTAGTTATAGCTCCTCAAAACTACCCTAAAGACAAAAAACACAATATATTAGGGCAAAATATACATTCTCGATATGTGGGAAGAATTAGTACCACTGGCATGGGTCATAAGTCCTCCCGTTTGACCAAAGCACAATGTTTATCAAGCTCGAGTGCCGCAAAACACTTAAAATATCTTCGTGTTTGCCATTTTTACTCCATGATGGAAAGATAATGGGTTGAAACCAGTACTAGAATTTAATCCAGTTATAGTCTAGCTATGCGACTATAAGCCTCCTGAGCATGAATGCTGTAGAGTCAATAATAGATACTTCTAAATCTTCCCGTTGCACTTTAAAGGTCATTGTTTGTGCAGATGATTTTCAAACAAGTATTGTTTCGCCTGTTTTAGGCCTTATTCAGGCTAATGTTTTTGCTGATTTAAGAATCCTATCAGAATAGAAGCTATATTAGTACAGTCTAACGATGGACGCTGTTCCACAATAATTTGCACAAGGTGGGAATTCAAAATGAGATGACAATTGAGCACAAGCAACAGTATTCATAAACCAGTCCAGATTCATAAAACATATCATGTGATTAAGGACAAATATGGATTCCTTTGGAAATGTAAAACGAAAATGAGAGGGATTTTAACAAAAAGATGCGTTTTAATTTCATAACCAGACAGCATCGAAATTGCTCATTCTAAACTGTTTGCGCCAAAAAGTGCCAGCCCTATCCCATTAACAGTTTTACCAGCATTGATATTTAACTAGATGTGAACTCTCATGTCATAGAATACGCTTTGAAGCACGGTTCTCACCTGAAAAGTCATCTTAAAGTGTAGATATAAAGAAATCCCGCCATGTACTCCTAGTGTTTTAGTTATGAAGTCACGTGAGGAGCCGCACGCATAGCTCTGGGCTTCGTTTGCACTAAGTTGAGCAAATTTACCAGCCTACTTACATTGCTTCATATATTTTGTAAACCGCCGTATTTTTCAAGAAAATGATTCCATTCATTAGGTCGAGCGCAATTCTAAATCCATTTTTAAAGCTTTTAATATGCTGAAAAACTTATCTGTAATTTTCGTTGTTCTACAGCTAGCTTAAACTAAGCTAGCACATAAGTTAAATTTTTCTCATCACATTATGATTGCACCGATCAAGGAAGCGAAACCTCTCGCTCAAATTGTAGCTAAAATTTCGATAAATTTCTACTAATTCGATCCTTTGCTTTAAGAAACCAAAAATAACTACTGGATTTTAAAGTGGTATAATTAGCTTTATCTACGCCGCTTTTCATGGTTGGGCTTTTAACCTCGAGTAAAGCTACTTATATAAGTTTTCAGTAGCCGAATGAAATTGTTGCATACAATGCATCCTTATCTGACTGCACCTTTTGGGAGGAGGTAAATATGTGCCTTGTGACTGGCCATAAGCCAACTTTCTTTAGAAGGCAACCCATCCTAATATATGTGATAACTCAGCTTCCCCTTGTTTACCCCTGACAAATGGAGCATTCCGCGCCCACTTCCTCAACTTGTTTCACATGTATAAAGACCTTGACGAATAAAGAGTGTAGCTAAGCTTGCCATATCTAATCTAGACTTAAATGATGGGCAAAAAACTAATGCAGGTTACGCTTAGGTCAAAGGCACTATTTTATGCTCTAAAACTGATGTATGGTAAAGGCTAATTTTAAAGAATTTTTGAAAACTGCTTTAATCACTTAAGGAATGGCTGCCTAATAGCATTGAAGTGCACCTTGAAGCAAATGGGAAACACAATTGCTCTACTCTGCCTTAAACAATGAGCTGCCGGGTACAGAGTTAATCCCGCAGGTGGGATATTATTATGAATTGAATGGACAAGAATTGTAAACAGCATTTTTGAACAAATGCGGTCAATCAGCAAGAAATGACAATGGAGCTAGTAGCAAATCTAGTTAATTGAATTCAACATTTAATGTCACTCTTGTTTCTTACAAAAAAATATTATTTCTAACAAATGAATGTAAATTGAATGCATACCGATTCGACAAGGTGTGGACAAGCAAGAGCTAAGAAAAGGATAGACGTTAATACTTTTATCATTTAAAATTAACATTTTGGCAAGAAAATGTCGTTAACTATCTTAGCCTCTTTTTTGATAAGTGAACAAAATGTAAAACATAAAAGGAGGTCTCTACAATTGGACTGTAGCAAAGAGAACTTGCAGCTTCCCAAGTCAGTTCCAAAAATAAATGGATTCATAATCTTGAAGCAAAATATGTAATTCCATCGTATAAAATAGATTAGAAGATACCCATATGGCCCAAAGTCTGCTCTGCTGGCAAAAGTATATAGGATTGACCTTAGTTATTCTCTATACTAAACCGAAGCACTACAGAAAAACTCAACGTAGTATCGCACCTCTTCCCTTATGAACAGCGTTTTCGAAGTTCGGCTTGACAAGCCCTTTGTGTCGAATAACACAAAAAGGCCTGTGCTGTGAGAAACATACCCATCAACCGACTAAACTATTTGTCAAATTTTTATAAAGGCAAGAAAGAGTTTGATGGAAAGGTGGTCCTCATCACTTTACCAAGCCTGAAGTTTTGACCGCAATGACAATTCCTTTTCAGGAAGAAAACCTCTGCAGACCATCATGTATGTCCCTCGCTAATCGTAGTAACATTGGCCTACCAGTAGAGGTATTTAAAAAGAAGCGGGAATTGGTATAGTTACGTAAATTTTTGCGCTATTTTTCTTAGTCACTTTATTCCCATTTCAGTGCTGCTCAGCCGTGCTTCCTTCTCTGTGTTCCATCCAGAAAGTAAAAAGTTTGAGGCAAACTATGCCAACTAATTTTTATGGCCAGCGTCACTTCCATTGTGGATCGCGGTCTTGCACTACCTAAACTCTTCTGTCGCAGTCCGTCATCAATCCCTTGATCCGCAGCACACACCCTTCTTTTGTCGAACGGTCTGCTTTATAGTCCATTGGCACCAAAGTAGTAATTAGAATCACTTCTAACTATAAAAGAAGACAAGAGACTTGGACGCATTTAGAACAGAGGGAACTTGCGTGCCAGCATATGGGAAATATGTGTCAAAGTACCAATATATGGCATGGCAACTAGATAAATAAAAGCGGGCATTGAACCTTGTAGTCACTTGCTTGCTTGATTGATTGCGTTTTCTTAATACTGACAAATTTGTGGAATGAAACTATTCGTGCAATAAATGTTAGAAAAGCCAGCGGTTTGTCCATGGTCATTTATATTAACGTATTAATTATTGCAGTGACACAGCATAGTTCCAGGCTATTCATTTGGGTATCCAGAATGGTTAAATTATTGCTTGCAGTCCATTTACCCCATTAAATGAAACAGTGTTTGGTCACTGCCAAAGGACTTGTCTAAGACAGCCATTGATGAACACCACGTAAACACACATCAAAGTCCAAAAATACTTGTAATTCAAAGCGAAATAATTTATTTGGAAATAATCAAAAAAAAAATTGTTTAAAAGGCTTAGTCATTCATCATAGCTTTAAAGCTCTGAAATGGTATTTTAGAAAGCGAATTCAAAATATCCCATTTAAACGATTTTTATCAAAATGATTAAAGAGCATTTTGTGCCTTAAAATAAATGTTAAGAATTGATTGTTCTGTTTCCCTTTGAAGGCTAAATCATTCAAAATTACTCCTTGCGTGCATTGACATCAAAGTGATTCACATCAGCAGAGATAGAAACACTAGTAATAGGAAAATCTGAACCCTGTACTTTGCCATCCAAGTAAATAGTTCTTCCTGCAAATCTCAGTTTTTAAGCATCATTTCATCTAATGACTTTTAATGTCTTTCGCAATTCATTCAAAATAGGTGCTGAGAATAATATCACAAATTAATTAACTACGGACAAAATGTGATCCTTTTGAAGAAGGTAAAAGGAGCTATTTTAGCTCTCAAGAGCAAAATACAAATTTAAGCAAATACAGTGTGTGGTTGTATGGTATCTTGGGTGCAGTCATTCAAGAAATTAATCAAAGGTCTTAGATGTCTGTGCATCGGAAACCACGAACTGGATGATAATTCAGGGCATAAAGTTAATGAAAATCCAAATCTCCATCCAAATTATGCACATATTTGTTTCTTCCTAAATTTTTTGATTAATCAGAAGGAAGATATCATTAAGAATCGATAAAAATAGACTCAGTTTCTAGTTTTATAGTCCAAAACCATTTTTGCAACCATGCATTTGTCTTTTGACTACTTGCCTGTCATGTAATGTCGCTGCGGATCTTATTTTCACAGCTTTATTGGTCTCTCATTTTAAATTGCGTTTATTAACGATGGAACTTATTTAAAGGTAGAGAGGCCCCATTGTATCTCCTACTTATTTATTCTACCATCAACTTGCATGTGTCTCAATAACATCCTTGATGGACGCCTAGGTTGAGTAAGCATTAAAACTCCTCTCCCTTAATCGACACAAGCCTTCGCTGAGGCAGAGTTCAGCCGTAACGGTCTAATCTTGTCCACGTCCCAAGCTCAAGAATATACGAGTCAACTATTTTGGACGGAGTGGTGTTTCTGGATAACAATATCTAGTTGCGATTTCCTTGTTGATGAGTTCAATTATCATTCACACCTGAATGGCAATTAAAGGCCAAAGTGTATCGCCGTATTATTAATTTCTTAGCATTTACAGGTGTGCAGTCTAAGGGGTGCAATTGGGACGAAATTGTATAGAATAAAATGGTGATTACTAGAATGTCTGAGTTTGTATTGAAAAAAAGTTGAATTGGCAAACACAGGTAAGGCATTGCAAAGGTTTACTCTTTGTTGAGGTTATTTTCTATTTTTGGCACATTAGAGAATCCTGGAAGCTGTTTCGTTAAAGGTGGTCAAATGCACTGCGAAGAGATTATAACGCTTCTTAAACTGAACAAGGGCAAAACAAGGTGGAAAATAACCCGTACCTTTAAGCGATTACACTCTAAAAATAATTTTGGTTTATGTTGGATGGATGACAAGTTTTATTTTATGTTAGAGTCATATTTAATTACTAGATTAGCTATAAAGTTCATGAAAACTTGTAGGAAAGCTGACGTCTTTTAATGGTGCATTTTAATTCATAAAGGTCTATTTACCAGGCGCCACGTCCCTATTTCCACGCCGATGTTGCCACTCCGTTAGACAGCAGACTGGAATATCTTACTTCTCTCTCAAAGTATGACAATTTTTGCGCCACATTATAAGGTACTCTTCTGCATTAAGTTTCCTTGAAGCGCGTAAGAACAACTCCTTACCCAGAGTGGCATGAGGTATACGTGTTAAAGAATAAGCGACACAAGTAATCATGGCTTCAGCACTGTTTATTAAAAAATCATTCCTTTTCTTCATTCACTTAACCAAGTAACCTGAGTCACAAGTAAAGTGCATTCTAAATGTCCGATCTTTTCTCATAGATGTGAAGTTTTGGATTTTACACACAATAAAAAGACATTGTCCAAAATGCCTAAATATAGCTCTTTTTCATGGACTAAAGGTTTGAAGTTTTGTTCCTTATATGAATTGCCCAAGAACATTAGAACACTGTCTGAGATTTGGGATCATCTAATCTACCACTGTTTTAGGGGCCCCTTTATCAGTGTTGATCCAGAGTTGTCCCGTCATCTCTTGAGTGACCCTACATAGAATGTCCTACAGTTTTTTCCACAAACTTGTTCAAACATATAACTGATAGAGATACAAACAGTGCTTAATAAAGCGTTGAGTTAAGGCTTGTACCATGCGTTGGTGTGAGGAATAAATACTGGTACTGGTAATGATGATATGAATACAGGTAGATACAGGTAAAGTACAGCAGCGTTCATATTAAATTTGAAAGCTTAATCTCTACTTATTGGTAGCATCAGAGAGCAAATCTTACATGAGGTTTCTTGGAGTTTTAAGTATTTCACAAGCTTATTAATGCTTTTTACGCCGCCAGCTTTCCGTAATTAGTTTAAATGCGCTTAAATTCTTTTGAAATATTCCGCCAGCTACGTGGTGCGACATTTCCTGGCGGGGCCGACTTCGTGCGTATCTACAATAAAATTAGAAGACACTTTAAATAATGCCCCGATTTTTTAAGAGATGAAAGTTGAGTCCATGAAAGTTGATCGCTATTTGTCGAAAACTGTATGAAAACTTAGTTTCCTTTAAAGTGAAGTTTTCTTTACTGCTCCACATTTTCCAAATGTTAATATTTATAATATGCTCTACGCAACTTAAAGTAGCTTATGAGGATTTTGAATGTTGTTTAATGAAAGTATTACTCCTTTAAAACATATTTCGATTCTGCTTAAAACAACAACGCACCGGATGTTCGTGGCATTCCTAATTGACGTTACCTCCCGTTAAGTGTCATCACGGTTTCCTACACCCGTAGTACATACACGTCTTCTATAGCGTTAAGGTATGCTCTTCAGCGATAGAAACTTAATTAGTTGTCTTTTATAATCAGGTTCATTTATGGTGCTACCAATATAACACCTTGAGACTTCCTGCAGTCCGATGTTCTCATAATGTCGAGGTGGCTTAAAGGTCACGTTGCTAGAAGAAAGTATCATGCTTGTGTCCTTCAGCGTCCGGATAACCAAAGAGGAAGTTAAATGGTTAAATTATGGGAAAGCCTGAATATCAGTTAAACGGCTTGACTATCCTACCGTGTCTTTAGCGTCTTAGCCCTTTTACGCTAAACGAACCAACATTTTTAAGGCTTAAGGGCAAAGAGAGGGAGAAAATTCACAAATCCATTTACAACTATTTTCAAAGCATCTACTTGGAGTTTGCTATGTTTATGTATTGTGCAGTTACAAGACAAATGTTCTCATCAAGTGCCAAATTCAGAAGATTTTTTACAATTATAATGACAATTCATCCCGGCATTATTTTGATGTTCTTCAGTCGAGCGAGTTGTAGTCGTTACATAAGCTTGTTTCCAATCAAGCATTGCTTTTAAAAGTCAATTTGGGTGTATTTGCCTATATATTCCACGAAATTAGAACAAAAGAATTGCAACACTAATGCCGTAGCTGTGCGTTTTGGGGCAAAAAGCAAGCAGTAAATACGATCCTTGTGACAGACAGGGTGCCGCTAGCTCCAGTGGACTTTTCCAATTGTCCAAGTGAAAGGCGGAGGTACCAAGCCTATTGCAGATTATGCTGGCAGTCGCTAAGATTAAGTGGCCCTGTCATATCCTCAACACTGATTTCTCTATTTTGGTTTGTTTTTCCAATTAATTAATTTAGGAATAGCAATATAAATAAAAGTAGGTTTGAAATCCTCTTTTGCTTTTTCGGTCATATACTTATCAATTAATTTACTAAAAAATGCCTCGTTTTGCAAAATGCGACGAAGAGAAGGCTCATAGGGGTAAATTTAGATGTTTTATTAGCATAAACAGTCTACTCTGGATTGCTCTCTGCTACCAATAGGGGTTGAGATCATGTACTTATTGTACCATACATGAATTGCCAAATGCTGACATAAAACCTTGCATATAATGGACAATGAAACCTGTTATATCTAAAACCTTTCAATTTTTTAACAGATAAATAACAGTTGGAATGCGTTCCTTTAGAGGTATTTTCAGAGTTTGTTATTTAAAAAATGCACTGGCAAGCCAGATGACAAGTGTGATTTAGGCAAATTTCATTAGGCGATTTAAAGCCTTTTTGCATTGCATTTAGTGGTGGGAACTAATGTTCTCACTGTATTTTCGCATGTGTCATACAGGAAAGATACGGTTGTGCTAGTTCTCTTTCCGAAAAATGACAGTCAACTGCTAAGGTGACTATCAGTAATTGACCGCATTACATTTATTTACCCTTCTTATAAAACAACCAGGTTTTGCAAGGGAGCATAAAATTACTGCTATCAAATCCTAACCGATGGTCAAAAATATACTTTTAAATACAAATTTCAAACAAGGAAAAGCAACTGTCGATCCTTAACTCTTTTTACTGATGCAATGCTCTATTAAATCATAACCATTGTTGACAATGCCACTTGCATCGCCATGTGGAACGATACAACCAAATTCAAGCTAGGCTTATTAGCACCAAACGGTTGTAAAATGATTAAACTTTATTATAGAGCCATAAAAATTACCCTACTCTGGCGGTATGAATAAGTACCCAGAGTAAACGGGCAAGCTATTCGCAAGCTCGTTAAGTCATCTGCAACCCTCATTTACTCTAAAAGGGTGCGATCCACTTGACATGGTAGTCTTGACCAAGACCGAGTGGGCAATTTGGCAACTCATGAAGGTTCTTTCGCAAATGTATAGGCTTGGCCTGAGCATCATTATCAAAAATAATAGAGTATATCATTTTATGTTATATGCCTCATTGGCTGGAATCAGAAATGCTCTCACTTGGCATGTTTTGAAAACAGTGATGAATGGGAGGACCTTATACGAACAGTAGGTGTAATATTGTTTGTTTTATGATATGTTGCGTTTCTCATATTCTCTCAGTATAAACTTGCGAAGTATTTGGTGATGATGAGGATTTTAGACCTCACAATGTCCTTTTAAATTCTTTCTATTTGTAAATGTTATTGATACTTCACTGAGATAAGGATATTTATGCTCAGTTTGCGTGAGTATTATGCAAATTGTATCAATTTTAGGACATAGTAACATGTCATGACGCTGTTTCTTAAAAAGTTCCAAGGTTTTGAAGTGATTTTAAATAGGGCGGACACTTGATTTCACCGCAGTAGAGTGTACGAAAAAAATTATGGCGATTTTGGCATCGTATTCTTCCTATTTTGGCAACAAGCTTCGACGCAGTGTTTCTGCTGATAAAAAACATTACCGGTGTCATCCATGAAATAAATTAGGCTTTAAGTAACTTAAATTGAACTGCAACAAACTGATTAGGTAAAAGTTCTGCAAGCATTTTAAAGTGCTAGGTGGTTACCAAAAAGAGTTGATTGTGAGCAAAATTTCCGTGAAAACCGTTTTCTGAAAATCCTTATGATCTCGCAAAAATTTAGTTCATAGTTGTAATCCATTGTCGACCAGACTCTATTAGGCATCAATTTTAGCAATAAGGCTTAAAGTTCTTTGCTTGAATAAAACGATTTTTTTAGGAACCAGCAATAAGTGGCCCTAAAGAAGGTCTGTAGACTTACCATTATTCAACTCACTGCATTTTTCCATTGATTATCAAGCACCAGAAAGATTTCAGTTTGTACGTACTCCTTTCGGATATGCATAAACTTCAAAATGACTGAAGGAGCAGAATGTAAATCCAAAAGATGTGTTTCTTAAAGTGACAAAACTGGGCCGATAGGCGAATAACAGTCTGACATGGTCAAGTTGTTACAACTAAATTTTTACTCGCGAAACATTTTCACGTCTTTAGTGCGTCTATGAAAGAAATTTCTTTACGCGGGTTTTTAAATAACGTTTAAACTTTGTTTGTTTTTAGTAGCTTACCGGATCGAATCCGCTTTACGTCAGAGCATTAAAAATAAGAAATTTATGCTCTAAATCAGTCGCCTAATGCATTTAATGCACTCACTGTGTAAGTTCGACGATTAAAATTTTAAGAAGATAAGAATGTTTGTAGACTATCATCCTCATGTCTGAAGTCAAATCATCCCCTTCCACTTCTTCTCCGCTACAATCTCTGCTGTGGAATTCATTTATTAAGCGGACAAGAATGATTGACGTACATATAGTGGAGGCAATTTTAACGAGGAAGCCTGGGAATTCGGGAAGCCACCACGCTCGTTCACGCCCGGGTTTAAATTGTTTAAGACCTTCCTCCTCAAAGTGCACATTTAAACAGCATAGGTATTACAATATTACTGCCTGTTAAAATGACTTGATTATTTACAAATGACAATTTTCCATTACACCAAATAACTTGCTCATATGGGAGCTAAAACAATTACGCACTTGCACTTATACTAACAGGCGCATACGTTGATCGTAAGGGTTAAACAAACAAATTTTACAGGAGAGGAAGATAGAGAAAAACAAAGTGCGGAATTTATCAAGTTTAAGCCATTACTGGACAATATCATATGCGGGATGTTTATTGAATATTGTGGTAGAGGAAGAAGGAGAGAGCGAAAATTAAAAGCACTCAATGATGTGGCATAAAGACAGAATTCCATTTTAAAGCAGGAGCCGTAAAATTCGCGACCGGGGTTGGTGTATAAGCACAGGAGGTGACAGTACCCATCTGCGGCTTCTTAAGGGCACACAAATTCGCGTCTTTCTTGCGTAGGTGACAGCTGCAGAAGAAACTGAGTAAGGTTAGCACAATAATCCAGCGATAGTTGCATTATATGCAAAAGTAGGCTGCAGCGAGTCTATAGACACTAGTGCTATTGGTATTAGTAAAATTTGGGCGTTTGTAATATCCGCTGTCTCAATTTACATATGTGTAATACTTGATATTGGTAAAAAACTTTTCTGACCGTTTGCATATCAAATCCTCCCTAAAGTAAATGGAAGTTATAAGACAAAATTTACTACATTGCATTAACTTTTACAAAGAAGTGTTTATAAAAATGTCAAATGTGTCCATAACTACAAGCTTGACAAGCCTATTTAAACAATGTGTCTGTTTTCAGAGTTTTTTTGCATGGATAGGAATGTAAGTAGAATTGTAGATTTTTTAAGTCAAACAAGCATGCTCTAGTAGGTTTGCGGTTCTTTAAGGAGTAATCCTCATTCAAACAACTTGAACTGACTGCCTATAATGTAGCATAAGGTTGTTGTTCAAAAGAAGAATTGGTATTACTTTTTACCTGATCTGACCAGAGTATGCAGCTGGCCATCTCAAAAGCATATGTTTCAAATTATCAATCCTACGGCAGCTGGTTGGGTCTTCTTATCCATATCTACGCAGTGTGAAATAGTGAAGGGGACATTATTCATTAAACCCATAAGTAAGTGTTGGAGCTTTAAGTTACGTTAAAACCATTTGAGGCTTTTAGGTAGAAAATAGTGAGGAATTATCAACTTCGTCTTATTTTTTAGATAAACTGAGACTGGTTCCATTTATTGAAGCTACAAATTACCAGCCTCCCCAAAAGTAAGGAATGAGAGGGAAAAATGGTGATTTTGCGCAGACTCAGGAACCATGTTTTAGCCCTCAACATTACAGTTTTGCAGTTCAAACACATTAGAAAGAAAAAAGCTTTGGCAATTAAAAGTGGAAGCGCTGGATTTTAGGAAAAGTTTGTCCTAAGTCGGCAGCGCATTTCGTAGGGATTCGTGTGCCTACAATTTACAATCCAACACAGTCTATAATTTACCACATAATAATAAGTCACCGATTAAAAGAGAATCATTTTTGCATAAAATTTTAGTCCTTTCTATTATTAGCATTTTTTAATGGCAGACGGTAGGATGGGTGAGATTTAAGACCTTAACAGAATGCGTGCAGCCTTTACTGACAATGCCACAGCATTAATTTGACCTTTTTTGATAGGATTTAAACCAGACCCCCTTTACAGACCAAAAAGTTTGCATTTTACTTCCTCGCGAAAGAATTTTAAAAGACCAACAAAGATCTTATTTGCCAAAAAAATTTTTTAGTAAGTACGACTAAAGTGCCAAGCGCCAATACGTGCAGACTAAAATGTGTTATAGCACATTTTTCAGCGCGCAAGAATTCACAAGTAAGACAGAGAGCAAAAGAAGAAAAAATAATGAATATTTGACTACTTAAGCGATAAATGCTATTGAGCAGGGTTGCGTGAAGACATTATAAAATAGTTCAGTAGAATAAGAAGAGAAGGGAACCTGGGATGGAAAAGAAAGAAACGCAGATGTTAGCAAGGTAGGGATACAGTTAGGAGCAAGTTATAACGGAAAGTACAAGTGTAAACAATGCATTTTTTCACAGTTTCCATATGACGACGGGTGAAGGTACAAATAGTAGTATCGCACACCAAGCAAAGCATTTAAAGCTCCTATGGTTAAAAACGTCCTAATGTAATAGAAAAAGATAGACTGATTTAGACGTATCGAGATGAAAGCATAGGAGGAAATCCCCCGGGCAAATTACCACAACCATCGGAATGCTTTCACTGTTAGCTTCTTACATGGCAAAGATTTAAAAAGGGTATCTGATTTCTAAATTCATGAATAATGTCGTGCCAAATTACAAGGCGTTCGAAGCATTGACAGCCCCTTTAGCTATAAGGCGTCAACCACAATTAGCTTACTAACCGTTTCGTTTGATGCTAAAATATGTTTTTTAAAGGTCAATGCAAAATTTATAGTTGTGACAAGGTTCGATTAGGTCTGAGATGAAACCGAAGCTCAGAAGGCTGCCTCATTAATTTTCAAATTATAGTCCGTATCCTAGGTATATGAGAATTCGGAATAGCAGACTAAACCTGTCAAAGTGTTTTTGTAATTTTTGATAGTGCTGTAAGGGCCAATTTTGCAATTGGATAAGTCTTTTAACGCGATGCCCGATTACTTAACAAAAGCTAGCAATTTGTATTAAAGTTAATCACTTTGTTTGAAGTGTTCTTTCATTGCCACAGTAGCACAAAAATATGCGTACAATAGAGGCTCTGCGACTGACTGCTTTTACCGGTATTTCTCTAAAAGGAACAGCATGCTAACTATCAATAATATTGCATGGATCTAAGCTTAGATTTGTTAATATAAGGAAAATAGACGCTGAAGTTTGCATTTCGGCACTAAATTTGCTTTATGGGATCATTTTTAAGTGCTGCGGTTATGCCTAACAAAACTAGTCTTACTGATATCTCTCAAAGCGGTTGGCCGTAATGAAGACGGGGTTGAAGAGGAAGTTATCAACGCTGGCAAATGTCTAACCAACAAATGATGAGCGATTTGACAATTAAAGATGGGATCTATTTAGATACTTCCCGTACCGTTCCTTCAGGCTAGATAGCTGCACGTTTTCAATCAAAGAGGTTGGCTTTGTTGAATTCTGCGATATCCATTTGCCTCTTTCCATCATTAAGATACAAGCGAATCTGCAAACTGTGGCTGTTAGAATACAAAGATTAAAGAGTCGAGAACTCGAAGAGCGTTCATTTCTGGCCCGCATCAGGCTAGCATAGGGCTTTTGGGCGGATTCTCTGCCAAATCCGCTAATCCATCACATTCCCGGCACTCATTGCTCAAAAACACCAAACCCAGAGTGATATTATATCCACGGACTTTGCTTCGTTTTGAATATAAAAGATTAAACTTTAACTTCAAATTCTTTCCTTAAATGCTATGATGTTATCAAGGACGTACAATTAGTATTGGAGTTATTTTACATTTTTTCTGAAAGTTTGATACAAAGCTTTATGGAATTTAAAATGCATAAAAGTGGTTAAAATATGTATGTGCGCACAAGGAACAAGCCAATGGAAATTTTCCGACTAATTCGGGAAAACACGACTGTCATGCTCTAAACACAGGAAAATGCTTACATAAAAGTGCCTCAGGCGAGTTTAGTATTTTAGAGAACTCCAAGGGATTTACTCACGCAGTTTAAACTTAGTCTGATGAGGTGGTATTTGAAGATGCCAAAGTATGACTAAATCATGGTTATGACAAAGTTTTATAATTTATATAAACCATTTTGGATGGCTTTAGCATCGAAAGTAGAAGAAATGCCTGCTCCATTCATAATTTGATGAACTTGTTTTTTTTAAATGGTGGCTCTGGACTGCACTAGGGATCTAAATAAACTAAATTCTAGCCCATTATCTAGAATGCTAATTTAGTGTTTCCAAAAACTGTAACATTATTTCCTCATCAACTAGAACATTAAGAATATCATGATACGATTTGGCAAATCAAAATAAATGCAAACAACTTGGTTTTTGGGTCAAGTTTACTGGTCATTCTCAATGATGATGCAGTCAAACACGCGCCATGAAGCTTTATTTGAAATCCCGCGTTTTAGTTCCAACAACTGACTGCCCATATTATGTTTTTCGAAATCAATCAGCATTTTTTACCAAGACAATTTACCCAATTGTTGAATCTTACTGTTTCCGTTGCCAAATTAATGTGATTTGGGCATTGTAAGCGATAAAAAACATACTGAGTGTCTCTTGATTTTACATAATGTAGACTGCTAGTTACGCAAGTGAATGAGCTTGGAGTTCTATATAGCAAGTTAAAACAACTTGTTGTGATTTTTAGAGACTTCGAAGGTTTCTGCGACTCTTATATGTCATTGAAAATCAGGTTTGAACCCTGTGCAGTGTTCTGCAACACACTTTCTCCCTAAAACTTAGATGTCTGGTCTGCTAACAAACATGCAGAATGCTCTTGAATGGCCTACTGAATAGCATTGCAAGCCACTACGATTTTGAAACACATTACTTAGGACTAAATAATCTAGACACTTCAGTTTTGGCAATTAATAGCTTGAATTAGGTAATTGTAGGGTTACTGTCTGACAGACTAATGATGGAAGAGGGGTTTCACATTTTCAAGTTCGTTAGGAAAGCTAATATTTTGTTGCCTCTATTTAATAAAAGAACCACTAGCACTACTTCACACAAAGAGTGTGGTACGCACAACTTTGCTTGCGGTGAACCTCGACTTTATCCCATTACCGGTGTTCGCCAGCTTTTTAGTCTCCGTGTGTATGTGTGCAAATAGGTAAATTTCAGGTGAACTGCGAAGCTTTTCACTAGGGCTTAATCCCTTACAGGAGGCTTAATACAACAAATGGAACATGTGCGCCATTAGAGAAGACACATTTTATGTTTGATATGACAATTTTCGTCATTATACTACATTTTGCATGCTCCAAAACCGGCAGGTAAGAAGGTATGCACTATGGAATAGAGCGGGGAGCGGTGAGTAGACAACCGCAAGCAAATTGTACAGATAGTAAAGAAGTGCGTGAAAAATGGATTTTAAGTCAGTGTTTTGCCTTAATGGGAACATTTTATAACAGCATACTTGGAAGGCCATCAGCTCGGTAGGAAAGAACATCAGCTTATTTCAGTGAGTATTTAAACCAGCTCAATTTTTTTTAAATTTCCACACCATCCGAATTTTTATTTCAGGGCTTAAACAAATCTACCTGGTTGGTGTTTTTGCACATTCATAGCAAAGGGCCCTACGCTACATCGCATTACTTGTCAAATTTTTAAATAAGTTTTGCAAACATTGAATATGGATGCAGTATTTCCATCGTTTACTCCCCATCATGACAATTAAAGCGCGCATAAATTGTAAAATTGGTCAGTATTAAGTAAGCATCATTCAGATATATTCTCTTCTTTCAGTCAACAGCCTTTGATGAATTTATTTGGCATAGTGAAGGCAAAATCATTTGATGCTAGATGACGCCACGCCACAATAAATGCGCCGACTCATTCATCATAATCTATTAACTTAAAGCTCAACTTGTACAACAGACTGGAAGCCCAAACATAAGGTTTAATACCTATTTAAGGTTCTCTTTGTGCCCATCAGATAGAGTACATTGAAGTACGCAAGACGGTTGTACAAAAAATTTTAATAAAAATTTCTTTATACAAAGAGAATAGCATTAATTTAATTGAAGTAACGTGAGGTGATGTGATGAAACTTTGGAAAATAAATTCAAGTAGGAGCAAATCTTCGAATGCTCCACTCATTCTGACTAATACGCAAGAGTTCTAATAGCGTGGTAGATCTAAATAAATTAATCTGGCAGTAGAATCATGAGATATGATCTAGGATTACATGACATTTCTTATATTGAACAACTACAGGCATCCGGAGAACTTTTTTGAGAGATCAAGATTTGTTTTCACATTTTAAACTTTCGTTTAAAAAAAACCTGCTTCAGTTTGCAGTTCAACTAGGTACATTCTTGTCTTCTTTGATGAAGAAGAACAAATATTGTTTTATATGGCTGCCTTTCGAAAGCAAAGAAACTCCTTCGGCACTTCTATTTAGAGGTATAGGTTATTTCCACCACAGTATCAGGATTATTATGCAAGGTAATTTGAATGGTTACGCGAACATTTGTCCAAGTGTACTAGGACTGAAGGAAGACAGCTTTACAATGTATCTGTGCATGCATAAAGGTGTGCACGTGCGTATGTGCGGCTGTGTGCAAGTGCGGATGCATTTTTATTTACTTGGAAGTACAGTGCAGACTTAGAGCTCAATCCATTACTATGGTGCTTCCCTGATTTTACCTTGGATTAGAACAAGTGATGGCGACATTAATTAATGCCGACCAGTGTAGATGAAGTGGTTGTAGCCATGTCATAGCCAAGCATTGTATTCCACAACAAATGCAATCTGCTTTACCAGGCAGACATTTCAGGTGGTGGTGAAGTAAGTATTTGGTGACGAAATGAACCAACTACGCGTAATTGGCGGCAGTAGCGCTACTAACCGACTTCAACATTACTTTACTGCCCACCTACGTTCCCAGGAGCACTGCCAATTAACAAATCCAAAATGGTTTTTAACCTCTTCCCTCTACATTGGACCAAGTGAGAAAACAAGGGAGAGTAGTGAGACGATCCATTTACCTACTCGCTTACTCACTTTTTGTGGTTGTCGTTTTGAGAGGCAGAATGGAGAATGAGCGCTCCTGTATGTTAGGCCGAAAGCAAGGAGGATGGTGGCAGAATGGCAGAAGCCAAATTCCGTGAGAAGCAGCATTGTTTGGCAAGTTCAGTGAAGGGAAATTAAGGTGGACAGTAAAATTGCATAAAACGCATGGAGTTATGGGCTGATGTAACTCATTAAGACGGCTGATGGTGGGTTGAAGAGGAAGAGACGCAGAGGGTGGCACGGAGGGACACACGACTGAGGTGACTTAATGGCAAAAGTTAACACCAGCATTTCAAGTTCTATCAGATGAAGAATTAATTTGTCCAGATGGGAAACCAGTAGAACCGCTTAGAGTTGTAATGTGTACCGTAATCGGGGGAGGTTGTAATAAAGAGCAGCGGCAGACATTACCTTAAAAATTGATGAGGAAGGAAAAAGGAGCACAACTGTAAACTAAAGTTTAGTCATTTTTTTAAATTTAACCTTTGAATTTATTAATGAGTCAAATCCTCTATGCAGAATCTTTGTGACGGATAACTGATGATTCAAGACTGCTTTTGGGGCTCAAATTTTGTTTCTTTGATGTTTAATAGATGGACCTTTAAAAAAACGACATTACTACCGACCAGTAACTCAATTAGTGCCAACTGGTAAACCTCCTTTTAATGCAGTAATCCCTTTTGCGCTTTGTTGCGCACCTTAAACACAAGCAAATGTTTGCTTTACCACAAAGATATTAAGACATTGTACAGTGGATTTATATTATAAAAGTTAGCCTTGTTAGACCACAAAAAGCAGCTTGTTCATACTGTAGCTGTTAGGCGTGCACGTAATTTGCAGAGGAAAGGTTCCAAGAATAATTTTTGAGTAAGGACTCACACCACCAGCTCTGCGTTACGATTTACCATTGACCGTTTTATATACACTATTTGATTCGAAGAAATATCCTTGCTTACTTGAGCGCATATTTAAACTTAACAGAAGTACAATTGGCTTCAAAACTAGAAAACGTTCACTTTTATCATGCAATCACGAAGAAGCTTACAACTTGGATAGGACGATTTCAGTAAAAGTTCATAGTCAGCCCATGCTTATGAATGGAATCGGTAGAAGTTGCTGCCTGAAATGTAGTTCTGATTGTTGAAACGTCTAAGGATAGAAGAAAACAAACGTAGGATTTTCCTTGTCGGTCCATTTCTTTTAGGCCGATGATCACCCATATACTATTTAGTGCTTAATTACTTAATTCTAATATTACATGGATTTAAGCACATGCTTTAACTGTTTTGCGTTTCAAAAGGTCTTCAAGTTGAAAATACAGGAGACTGCAAAGGAAGTGAATTATTTACTGGGAGTTTTTGCGGCATTGACTTGGCCGCGTTGATGTAACAGTCTTTATCTAAAAAGCTATGGTCATAAAATGCCCCAAAATCAGTCTCGCAGTCTACACCACCTCCGCACTTATAAGCTCATTACCGGAAGCAGGAACCATGCATTAGAGTCCCAGAGGTCCCGATTTATGGATTCAAACTTTTGGTAGACAATCTGACAATGGTGAATGAGAACGGTGGTTAATTAATGCAGTTAATTTATTGCCTTTTAGAGCCAACAATAGTATTTGCCTTTAGGACCCGTCCGTGCAACCAGCAACCTTTCCAATGGAAGGAATGAAAAGCGTATAGGCAGTTATTTAGAATTTAGGACACACCATTTCACCAGTAAATTAAATTTAAAACACTAAAAGCGGAGTCCAAAGTTAGCTTCCTTGGTGGTCTGCTATTTTAATTTAAGGCATCATGTCGATTGCATACCTAAGCACCAACAGCAGATTTAGGAGATATTTTAAAAACAGCTACTTTGTTTGAAAAAAATGGATGCAAATTAAAAATTATAGTTTACAATGTGTGTTTTTTGAACAAAACCGAGAGTGCTTTTTTAATCAACAGGTCATAAAAGGCGAAGCCAAGATGTGGAAGCTGCAGAAATTCTGGCTATTAGCCATGTTTAAAGCAATCCAGTAATGGCGATGCAAATGAATCAACTCAAATACTTTCTTGAGAATTAAGATCATCAGGAGAAGAATTTATGTATTGGTTTTTGAGAGTTAGTGATTGACTACCAAACCGGAGGATTGCGTAACATCTTTGAGGCTGCGGTAAAATATGAATGTCGAATGTTGCTTGCAGAATTTGTGGGAGAATTGGAGGCTCAGATGGCAATTTTGTAAGCTTTTAGGCCTTTATAGACGGCAAACCATCCTAGCCGTATTCTTTAAATAAGGCTTTCTTGAATGGATACAGAATATATGATACCATTAAAAAGCATAGTATGAATTCTACTTACGTTCTGCTACTTAGCTAATGAGTGAATGGAGAGATTACTGGTTGCCTTATTTGTTAGGCCATCATAGGCATACATTATCACAAGTTCTTGGTAGAATCCTTAGTAGTCCCGACCTATCACGTTGAGGTCGTTGGATGCCAATTTCGCCTAATGAGAACAGGTTTCCGGTTCCAGATCTGATTCTGAGTCCGAGTCTCTCTTGCTCTGTAGCACTGATGCGTGAAAGAATGTGTAGCATTCTTCATAGCAAATGGCATGACAAAATGACAATGTTAGCCTATGTTCCAGTTGTGTTAAAGCATCCTGTGCCTCTTCGAAAGAGATAAATTTGTTCACTTAACTTACAATTACATGCTTGTGTACATAAGGTGCGTGATTACACAATTGGATCCAAAAAAAACCTAGTAAATTGTTAGCGATTTTAAAGGAACGATTTTCTTAGGACAAAGTCAATGGCAGAATCAACAGTGTGCCTACTAAATTATTTTGCGAAGACTAATCCCCTAAATGCAATAAACTAAGGCGACTAATTCAGTCAAAAATGGCACCATTAACCGCTTCTACTATAGGTTAAAGGCTCATGCACTTGCAAGCACCATGTCATACGCTACAATCAAAAAGGACGAGACGAAGTTTTGGGTGAGTGACCATGTCAAAATGCAAGCAGTCTCTAGATACTGCTAGACTAGCCAAGAAACCAAAGGTCAGTTGAGTGGATTTTTGGGAGAAGTGTGATTCTCCAACCAGACGCATCAACGAAAAAAATGGTTTAGGAGATGGTCTATTTACAGTGTGCCTTTTGCCTAGCGTAATTCACATAAGCCCCAAAGTGGAAGTGTAAAGAACAATGTGTGTTGCTGGTGTGTGGGTCGTGCGGGGACATTGGCGATCTAGTAATGCTTAAGTCACCTATCATTTCAGACGTTCTCCATCGGCAGTTGTGATGTACTTCGATATGTCAGTTTTAAGAAAAAATCCAGTAAAGGCATGCGAATGCCGTAGCGACGCACATCGCTAATTTGTGCAATGCAGACCTTACTTTCCTTTGTAAAACGACCATCTTTTAGTCTTTCTTTTTATTTGGCCCATTGAATTAAATTATTTTGATTGTTGAACTATTGTATGAACTCTTACGGCCAATTACCTGCCTATCGCTTACCCACTTGATTATTCCTCGTTAGTATAGCTGATGATGTTAGCCTACTTATGCTTTTCTTCAATAGTCTTATTCTGATAAGTCTTCGGGCGCCTACTTACCTGCATGACCGCGCAATACAACTGCATCAGTAAACCAGGAAATGCTCTGTCTTTCAAAAGGCAACCTGGAATGTTACTAAAGCTACACTTTTTGGTAGTTGAGTGTAAAAGAGCCCCAATACTACTTAAAATCATGGACTACTCAAAACCATTGCAGTGGTTGTTCTTAAACCGGCATTTCATCTGTCACCAATCTTTTGGAAAGATAACAAAGTAGTAAATCAACATGTAAAGGTTTTTTTGCATTAACCAGCTATAGACATTTATCTAATAGGCTAACTGAGTGCACAAATACAGGTTGGTTTAAACAGGGGCACTCACAGTAGTGCCCACCTGAAAAACCAGAGTCTCCTTTGTCTAATTTTATCCATTCATTTAAGAGTTGGGTGCAGACCTTGTTTGAGGATGTATCGACTAAAAGAAGAATGGTCTACTGCAAATGCCAGCCATTAGAAAAAAATTGGAATACGATATTTTTGCTTTACAAATGATGTGTTAGAATCGCAATATCTTCTTCGTTAAACATTAACTAGGTTGGGATAGAGCAGTTTGCAGCTAAACAAAATGGGAAAGCTTGCAATTTTTGATTAACTATTTGTTTTCACTTACAAATACGAATTGACTCTCAGTATGCAAGCACCCCTGGGCAAAGCAATTATCTTTTCCCAAGAGAATACCATGAAGTTAGTTAAAAAAAATAAAAATCAAAGCTTTGCCAGGTTAAATGTCCAGCAGCTACTTAAGCCCTAACTGACTAGAACTGGTACTTTTGCTTCAAAATAGTCTTTCCCCCATTAAGTCAAGTTTATAGGAAGATACGACACACTTTGCTAAATGCGCATCGACACATTAACGATAAATTTTGAACTGCCTATAGGAATTATCGTCACTTTGTTGGTGTATGAGTTACAATAAATCAAAATGTGGAATAATGACTGAAATCGCCCTTTGTGAAATCGTGTAAAGCGGTATCATCTATCAAGTCGCTTGGGGTGAAGTCCAGGTGGCAGGATTACAGGGATTATGAGTGGTCAGTCACGGAAAACAAAAGGTAACCAAATTACCTGGTCAAACGCAGCGCACTTTATTATCAAAGATTCTATCTTTCAAAATGTCAAGTTCACTATCTCTCAACTACATCTTTTTGTTTATGAATTCCCTTAACTGGAACCTGCATTAGTCAGTAGTAAACTAATCGGCTAACTGGCTGGGAGGAATTAATAAATATTTTATTATAGCTGTGTGTCTCTTCGGAATGCCAAAAGGAGGCAGAAAAAGGCGCTCCCTCTTAGCGATTACAAGAGACAGCTTTAGGCAAAAGATGTCCAAGTCTTACCAACACACTTGTCTTTAATAAGTTTCTGTAAAGGCTGTGCAACCGGAGCAATCAAGCGTAAATGCAATACCTTTCATTGCAAAGGCATCATAATTCTATGAGAATTTGTCATACTTCTCTGAAACATAAATCGGGACTTAGCGCACATGCAAATACATTTGAGAACTCTGTTTTTCTAAAAATTTAAGGAAAAGCTTCTGTAACAGCATCTTGGGAAAAAATTTGGGAGTAAGCGCAAGACACTGCGATGGCAGAGGTGTCATAATCTTAATGCAGAGTTTAACGTTATCACTACATTAACGGATTCGTGTATGTATCTTGCCATTAGGGCATTATGCAGACGATCATTAACATGAAATATGCTGAAGTTTCTTGTGCAATTTTGCTTACAATATTTTCCTAAAGTATAATGGAGAAATAAATTAGTGCTAGATTGCATAAAAAATTCAAAAGTCAAAAACTCCAAAGTAATAAAATTTCAACTCTCTGTGTTGATGGCTATTTTTACTTAAGTAAGTTAAGTATATAAGGGATGAGGCAAGGACTAAAACTTAGCTTTAGTTCTGAAAGTTTTTTATCCCAGAAATTGTACTTTGTTTTTAAAGGTCATGTGTTCCGAAAGGTGGTTCACAATTTTCTCTCCTCCTAGTTGATGACCTAGACCAATCTAAAGAGGAGGCATGTGGAAATTGAATCGCATTTATTACCAAGCATTTGGCTGGTGGGACGTACAGAAATTGCGGCTGTGAATAGACTTTTGACATTAAAGTTCCGTTTTACAAACCCTTAACTCAAGATGAAGATTAAATCGGGTCAAAACTTGCAATTGCACCTTCAAAACATCCATTTTCTGTTCTTCCCATAGTATTTACGTAAAAAATCGGTAAAATGGATTGATTAAGGTAGTTAATCATTTATTTTAACCATTGACGGGAAAACAGTAAAGTTTTAAGATATAGTAGCTAGAGCTAACAACATTCTTGACGAACCTTACCACTCGACTTGCTATTATAGTTTGCTAATAATCTGTACTGTCCCAATTGCTAGTTTAATTTTTAGTTACGGTCACGGACTCTCTGAGGCTTGGCTTAGTCCTAAGCCATCCCAACACCCTCAAGCCCATCTGTACACCGTCAATACACACTCCATTTGCATATTATTTCTCCTCACTTCTCCAGAGTAGTCATTGACTGCTCCTAACATATTACTTCCAAGCCACATTAGAGGAGGGAGTGGCGCAACAAAAACTAACAGATTTTGTTTTTATGGGTGTTTTATCAGAAGCTTGGGCCAAAAAATTTGTTGTTGAAGAAACAACATACATTTTAATTTTATCCGAATTATCGATAGAAAATGGAGGCATTAATAAACTCCTTCGTTCTTTGAAACTGGTGAGACGTTAAAGGAGACGTTTGGCGATTGACAGGTAATTAAGTTTAAGAACCACTCGTCACTACAAATCTGGCATGGACACGAGTACCGCGCACTTTGAAAGATTAAGTTGTGGTATTAAAACTTCTGCCTAACACAATGGAGGCTGCGTAATTAACGAAATGGGTTTGTTGCGTTTTGTTGATTAGGAACGTATTTTGACCTTATTTGTTGATATAGGAAACAATTGTGTTGATACCCAATATAACAGCCACTTTATCAATTACTTATAGGACAAAAGTCTTGTACTAATTCATCAATAAATATTACTTTAGGCTTTTTCCTAATAACATGAAATCACTGGGTTATTTATTCTATTAATTTGAGTATGTGTAAAAAATAAGTGCCACTGAAAGGTCCTGTAAACGTCAAGTAATCAGGGCTCTAATTTCATAATTCTACACTATTTTAAGCTCTTTATTGCCTTGTAGGCTATTCATTTATCTTGTGTCCTTTGCATAGAGCTTAAATAAAGCTATCAAATAAAACAAATGACAATGGCACGCACTAAATCAGCTTTGGTTGAAGCGCATGAAATAGGGGAACTAGATCACAAAATAATGAAGACCTCAAGATGGCATTAAAAATTATGTGTGCATTATCTTTATACGAAGAACTAGTAGAAAATGAGTTTTGATAACTAAAATAGGCGTTTCTTTGCCAGCTCTAAGATTATTAATTCAAAAGATATGACTTGGATCTATTTGTAGTTATGCTGTTTGTGAGGTTGGTTTGCACTAGCGCCTGCGTGACGGTTTTAATTAAGTCACTCTAAGATGTTATTTGCATTCACCTCTGCAAGTCAAGAGGATTCCCTTTCAAATGCCCAAGCCCAGTTTTAAACACTATTACGCAAAATTACGCGGATAGGTGTGAATAATTTTGATCGTTCTATGTAACTTTCAGTTGTTGTATCCAAAGACTCGGTGCCGGTAATAATGGAGGGTCAGCCTAAATGCTATTTGCCTTCTTTCCAATTAGGCACATCTATTCGAAATTTTTTTAACGTAAACACAAAGCTTTATCTCTATTACAAATCCTGAGCAATAAAGAAGAGACAATTGGCTACGAACGCTACATTTACCAATGGACAATACAATCTTTCTCCACCGCAAATTGCCAGTTATTGCCTTGGCAACCGCTTTTATGCTCTTTAAGCTATATTTATAATGTGGCAAAGGTAGTTGCAGAAAAAGACTAAAACGTTGGCTTTAATATGATTATTTATTGAAAATCCTCGGCAGACAAAATAGATTTTTGATGCAATATATATATAATAAAATTTTATCATCCGCGATCTATAACTGGATTTAATAGAATTGGCATAAAGGCAATGGGACCCTCGATTCGCACACACTCACAGACATTGGACACCTTCCCATAAAGCATGATTTACTAATTTTACAAGACCAAGGGTAGTAAAATGGAAGAGCGAAGGAATGCTATTGGGATCGGCACGCACTTTGTGGGCAGTGATACTCTGGCGGAAAATGAAAAGGCGAAAAGTGGGGAGAAATGGCTCCTAAATCTAAGCAAGATGCATAAAAACGGAAAGGGAGTGCTATTTTAAATAAACTTTACAAACTTGAAGCTCGAATTTGGCCGCTGATACTAGTAAAACACCTTTGCCTAGATTTTTGTTGTTATGCGCTAAAGGTGAATGCACGAGGAAATAAACAGCAGCGACAGCAACAACTCAAGTGAAACACAGTACCGCTAGTTTGTAATAAGGCTAAATTGAATAAACTAAATGTAATTAGTAATGGAAATTTTAAGAAGATATTTGACAGACATTTGTGTTACTTTGATTTGCCATTTTCGATAAGGGATTTAAAGAGGCAACACTGAAAAAACCTGGCAAAAAGGTGGAACTGGCGCGCGGTGCCATTTAAATAATTCGTGAACTTCTTTGATTTGTCAAGTAGCAAAAATGGTGCCTATGAAGCGGTTTTGAGTGTGCATCTTTGCACACTACAAGCCATTCCTTGTGACTTTTAATATTCAACAAATTTTGAGAGAATTCCTTTTAACTTGCATTAACAAGTTGGGGAGTTAATGTTTGCAAATAAGTGAAGTACTTGAAAATGACGCAAACAATTAAATGCAATTTAAAAATATTTTGTGTATTTGCTATATATATAGGCCCAAAGAAGCCCCGAAATATAAATTTCTAAAGGACTTTATTAGTTTTTTTCTCATTTGCCTTATAAAAATCAATCTGACTGAACTATTTACAGTTGCTATAAATCAAAAACCCTTCTGCTTTGAGAATCGCATCCTATTTAATTGCACTGTCCGGCTGAACTATAAACAGCCTCTCAAGGTAGGCCAAACATTACTAATACAAAGTAGGGAATAATGCCCTAAATAAACAAATTCATGCTTAAAGCGGTAGGTATTTGTTCTGAGTAATAAACAACTCCAATCTGCTATCTTTTGACCGGAAAATGAGATTCTTCTACGGATATAAAAGCACTTTCTATTTGTTCTGAGTGGCAAGATATTCTCTAAATGATGGAATAGAATCGGATGTGTCTAGATTTGTGCTATGTAACTGATTCTGTGCAATGATTTGATTGCTACACTATGTACAACTATGAGGTAGCGGCATCACAAAAGCTCAAAATTACTGGATGGGACAAAGCAAGATAGAAATAAATGACAAAGCCGAGAAATCCTTTGCCTTATTCCCAGCTAAGGGTCGATCACCCTCAAGGAGCATGCCCAAAAGACATCCACCGGAATATAGCGAACTTCTTCAGTGTTAGTTCTAGCTACTTCCGTTTGACTTCGAAGCCGTAGTTTTCAAAACCCAATGAACTTACAGTAATTATAATAATAATTTAACCGTAAGTGATGGAAACCTTACATGCGGAGTTTTCGAAGCGCTAAAAGATTTTTGCAGGTTTAGTTAAGCGGAAAACCGTTTTATAACTTTATGCTTAAACACATTCAAAGGGCTATTGTTTGCCTGTCGGAATTTTCGCCCCTAGCAAGTTGCAATGTGCCAAAGCAACTGAGTTATAATTATCATAAAAAAAGAAAATAAGTTGGAAATCGTACCGCAATGAAAACTGCAAGGCAGTCAAAGCCGCCTTTGAAGTGCAAAACAAAAGCACAAAGTAGTTTTGACAGGCAAAATTGATCAAGCATGCACCTAAATTTTAGGATAATAGCATTCGCCACTTTGTTACTACTGTCCCTTAAGACTTCTCTGAGGTTGTAAAAGGGCTTCGTGGATAGGCATAATATGTATTGATGGCTTACAGCAAAGCTTGGTAGTTTTAGTATAGCCTGGATACCAAAAGCAAATTGGTGGAGCCTCTGTTTGGTCTACTGTTAACCACCATTGTAACCTTAAGTGCGTATGTAAACCTTCCATGCATGCTGCTTTTAAAAGTTTGTGAATATGGTGAAGTTGACACTAGCCGCCGTTTTCAAATCCGACCTATGCACTTGAGGCCATTATTTAGACTACAAAATCGCAATCAAGTCTCAATCCGCCTGGTTATCTGGTCTGTTTTGGCTAGCTTTAGCAATAGTTTTAAAAATTTATTATATCTTGCACTGAGTGAGACAAAGGCAACATTATGATGTTTAATGATTTCGAGTCTTCCGTTGGGTGACCATTCTAATCTCTCTCTAACTACTCTAATCTGCACAGGATAAAGCGCTGAAACCACGGAACACATAGAAAGGGAGAAAAATAAACAAAATATCTCACCGGAAAGTTGTAAAAGTTTTAGGAGCTACTACACTCACCATATAGTCCGATAACCATTACTAAGCCATCTGCAGATGCTTAACCAGTTTGTTAATGCAGTGCATACAGCAGGAGTGAGTGCTACTGCTGTTATGAATCTTGGAAGATTTTGCTGTTTAACAAAAATTAATATCAAATAGACGTTGCTTTAAGTTCTCTGGTCAAGGATTTCCTAGCCTGTAAGGCTTTACGGAATAAAGGAAATTGCGTGTAATAGAATTTGCATCGTTAATTTTTCCCTTCTGATACTGCAAGTTAATTAATAAATTTGTTTAATTTTAATAGTATTTCTGGTGTAGTTTTATTGGTTTCTGATAAATTATCTACGACTCTTATCTACACAACTTTAAACTAATTTAGCTCAACTTTTGTTTTGTTTTGTGTATTTTGTAAAGGTCATTATGTTCCTCAAAACAGAACGATTTGTAGTAGCGCAAAATAAGCTTTCATCTAGTATCTCAATAATCGTCGCTAGGAATGCTGAAATTTAATACATTTTAGAGCGGTGTTTTGGCCGTAGGATGTGGTGCTAACACTAAAATATTTAGATAAATAAACTTCTTAGAGTTTCGTAACTTATTTAGGCTGGCGTTTTCACAGTGAAAAGAATATTGCATAACTACTCGATGAAAGGCTAAAATTTATTTAAAAATCAGTTGCAAATCTATAAGCAAAGAAGCCGTTTGCAGCCAAACCCTAGAGAGCAAACCTCGGCAGTATAAAAAATGGATATGCAAAACTTCTGCATTTTGCCATCAAAGTTAACATTCTCACCGAAAGTGGAATTTCAAATAGTTTTTCAGCTTGTGCGTTTGGGATCCTAAAAGTCATGCAGAATTGATAAATGTCCGCCCGTTAAAAACCTTGCTCTGGTTAATTATGGGAAGGAAATTTAATGAGGCATCAGTTGGATTTGATAAATAAATTAAAATTTAAATCTCACTCTAAATAAGTGAAAAACTAGCCTCTGAATGTGTCTGTTGGGTCTTTAAATAAGCAGACTTTACTTTGAAGTGGCAGAATTAAATCATTTTAGCTTTGTGAATACAAGCACACTTAGGCTTAATGCACCTACCATGTCCTTTCTATTTGTCGAATTGTTGACAGTTAGCCTACATCCACAACTTTAAACGCCTTCCGACTTAAGCTACTTTAATTAAAAATAAAATGTGCACATTGATTCTGAGGCTACAACACAACACCAAACTGACATCAATATCTTTATTGTAATATCTTTGACGTATGATTGACATGAATGAACATGAATTTGACGCCCTTTTAATTGATACAAGATTCTCGATGAGGCAGGTTGCGTCGGTATTTGTTTATACTTTTCCTTGTGGAACTGACCTATGCTTTTAGGTAACAGGATCTTATTACAATTAAATAAGTATTTTTTTGCGCTATCGTTCGCACTTGGAATAAAATTATAGACTGAGCTAACACATCCTATTTTTAGCGTAGATTCAAGCAATTACAACGTTTTATTTTTCGTTGGTAGCATAGATACTCTAAAAAGCGTATCTAATAGCTCTCGGACTGATGGCTGCTGTTGTTTCCTTCGTGAAGAAGAAAAATTATTAAAATCCGTGTCAGGAGATTGGGACACTGAAAGCAAAAATATTTGGGGCAAACTGAAGATAAAAGTATTATGTAAAGACATTCATTAACTCTTAGGGGTATTACAAGCTTCCATTCGTTTTAAAACCATTGTTGCATTCAAAATTAATTCCCAAACTCACCATGGATTGCAGGAACGAAAATGCATTCCGAATGTCTGCTCTTTGTTTATGCACAAGGCGCCAGTTAAAAGGCATTGTTGTTCTATTATGCAAAGATCCAAACATTTTGCTCCTCGGCAGAGGTTTGGTTAAGACTATGGCAGAGGGCTTAGCAGTACTTTTTATTCATTTTTTTCGTGTAGCTTATAAACTGGCTGTGGAATCCGGGAACTCCGTATTTTGAGTCACATCGCATTTACCTTCAAAGTTTGCAGGATAATAGCAATCATGACCTTACAAATGTTCTTTTTAAACGCTTATTTCTGTCGGTGGATAAATTGTCTGCATTAAAGATATTAATTCGGAATTGCGTATTTTTGTTGTTCTACATCACTAATAAGTAATACTAAGATCGGCTATGGACTTTTTGCCTTTCCTAATATGGACCACCACCAAAAACCGCTATTTACCATTTCTACCAAGAGAATAGCTTAAGACGAGTCCATCAAAGAAACAAATAAAGTGGTGGTCAAATACATAGTCATTTATGATAAAAGTTCCAAAATGCTTCCTATTAGGTTGGCAAAATCAAACTGAATGAGAGGCAAACAATTTACTGAGGTATTAAAGATTGAGTGGCACTGTTGCAGTCATAGAAAAGAAGGAAACTTAACCATTAAAGGGTTTCCATTGCAACAGCAAACAGTGTACATAGGTATGTATGACAAAATTTTAAGTTTAGCTAATTTATCTAGCAATGGTTACTTTTCAAATCGCCAATATTTTTTATGCTTCCATTTCATTACTATATTATTAGTTTTCTTAAATTTGTTCTTTCAAATTTACAACTCCTGAATATATCTTTGCTTAAGCAATGCAATATTTCTTGTCAAAATCGAAGTGAAGATGATCTACAATATGCTTAGTTATAACTTTGCTAGTCCTTGTTATTAAAATATAAATCTGAATACATGGTTGCTTTTTGCTATTTGTCGATAACTAGTAGTGGCTAAATTAAACCAATGATTGTTTTTACTTTGGGTAAAAATATGTAATAAAAGCGTATACCACAAAAATAATATGATTCTCCACCCGGCCTAATTTCTCGAGTAATTGGCTAATAAAGAATAACCGTAATAACAAGCAATGAAATGCACCTAAACAAATATTTTAACAGGCAATCAGGGTGTTATACGGCCCTCCACTCCCTTACGGTACCGTCATCGGCACTTCCCTGACAAGCATTTCGCTGTGGGGAGAATACTCAAGAGCCATTGGCATTTGTCAATGAGGTTGCATGCAACAAAGATGTTTGATTGCCATGCTACAGTTTGAGAACGAACGTGAGAACGATAAATGTAAAGGTCATAACATATGTCCATCATTAGTCATTAATTGAAGTATAGTGCTTTATTATAGTATCGTCAGAATAAGTTCTGTGTCTGTTCCGGTTCTAGTGTTGCAAAGTCGTACTCATATCAAGTCTATCCAGATAGTAGAGGAGTAAAGGGGAATTACTGGGTTGCGTAACGGACTGTCATGCAGATGTAGTAGACATCTCTGATAAGAAAATTCTCTGAGTGGCCTATGACCCTATCACGCTTGAATTTTATCTGTTAGTAATTTTAATGCATGAGTGTCAAAGATGGGCGTTTTTTTAACCCTTTGAGAAAGAGACCGCGAATATGCCCTTCACTTAGAGATCTGCAGAAGTAGTCGTTCCCTAGGATTAGGTTTTATATCCTCTCCCTTTAGTACGAAGCAGTGAGCCTTCTTTAAGGAAGGGCTTAAGAGCTGCTAATATGCCCTTGGTGTTACACTGCTCAACACAATTATCCAGATCATGATTTTATTGCCTGCGTAATCCGAAAGAAAGTTTAACAAGTAATTAATATCTTTCATAAAAATCGCGCATAAACTTTAACCATCGCAGCCTAAATTCTGTTTTACGAAAAGTTTCTTCCACCATGTCGATTGTATCCTAGACACTTATGAGTTGTGCAGACAATAGTTTTCAGCGTCAAGGTACATGCAAATGGATAATGCTTGTTATTTTATGCCATGATAGATTTAAATGCTTACTGGCGAAAAATTGCTGCAATTTTTTTTGCATAGGTATAGAATACCATGTTTTTAGTGGGTTGAATATCCAAGACAACCTTTTCAAAATACTGTGTCGGTCTAGGTAATTGTAATTACATGACTCACCGTTGATGATAGAATCTGGGATATTTCTGTAACTGCACATTTACAGCATTAAAACAGCCTTTGGAATTTGATTCCATTAAAAATTTGGATTGTATAGCTTGCATAAGAACTCTGAATTGAAATGAGCTCGCATATTTTGTAAGCAAAGTTAGAGGCATGTAAAAAATAGCAGTCGCCACCGCTAAGCACCGTCGCTTTTGTCTCAGCACTGAATGTTTCGACTTGATTTGATTTTGCCAATTAAGTTTGTTATGTTGGCAACTAATGCTAATTATAAAAAGCATCTCTCTGGTATAATTTAGAAGTGAATAAACTTAATTGAGTATTTTGAGGCAATGAAGTTAAGCACTTTTATATTCTTTAAAGTTGTGGTCAAATTCACATGGAGGTACAGGAATAAGGGACGCTTGGCAAATGCATCCATTTACAAGATACAGATTAGTTGGTTTAAGGTTTATAGTTAGAGTTGAGCTAAAACCTGCAATCCTTTATAAAAAGTGTGCTTATGCTTTTTCAAATTCTATTGTTCGCCACTAGTAAGGGTAAAATTATAAGCTCTGCATGTAGTCCGTGTGGTATACTAAACCCAAGTGTCGACATTTGCATTAAGTAGCTCATAAAACCATCTTGGTTACAAGTCTCTGCACAATTCCGCGAGTTCCTTTTTTTATTTCAAAGGTCTAGCGCCAAAACAAATTCGTTTAGGTTAGAGTGGTGCTTGAATATGAGTGTCCCTAGGCGACGGGGAGGTTAACCCTAAAAAACCCTAAAACTAACTAAAGAACAACTGAAATTTATCAAGTGAGTGCAAGCAAAGTTCTTACGATGTGGCAGAAGAATACTATAATGAGATTTGTTTTTTGTTCTAACTGTGTTGGCTATCAATCACAGATAGCATCGCTTTCAGTTATAACTTCCAACTATAAAACAGCCAGACTTTGCAAAGAAAGGTAGACACCTGAAATTCTAACCGATGGCTGACAATAAATTTACATGGAAAATAAGAATTTTTTGTAAAAATATTTGCCTGAATTTTTACTGCCGCAGTAGCGTTAGGTGAATAAATATTTACTCTCGCAACATTCAGCTTTCCTCTACATTTTATCATCCAAACCAAGGCCAAAATTGCCAGCGAAACCGCTTTATAGCATAGGTATAACCAAGTTTAGTACGCTTGATGATACAAGACCCTTCAACTTTTAGTGACTTGATCAAACCTTTTGGTTCGAATTATAGCTCACTTCAAGGGGAATAATCTGAAAATCAGACAAGGTGAACACAATGTTTGCAGGCAAAAAAATAGTAAGGTGCCCCTTAGCACCCACGATTTGCATCTTCTGTCTTCTCAAAGGGGTAAAATCCCTATGATGTGACAGTTTTGTTTGGGACTGAGTGGACAGCTTGGCAGTTTCTTTGCAAATTCGAGGGGGTATGTGAAAGTGCAGTCATATAAAAATAGGCAATTCTTAAATTATGCAGCAGAATAAATCACACTGTCTTGTCGAAAAATTCTGCAATTAAGGTGCATGGAATGAGTGAGTGTGTTGCTATCTGGCAATTTCTGCAGTGACTTAAGCTATTTTTGAATGGCCTTTCAGGTGAAAAATACCCGAAAACTTGTTATATGGAAGTACCAAATTATAATCCCTGAAGAAAGCAATGTACTGACTGGTGGAAAAGCAACTATTATTTGCTTATGTGAAACAAATTATTTTTCATGCTTACACTATGCCAAATATAATTAGAGTGTTTTTCAGCACCAAAAGGTGATTAAGTTTGGGTTCAATTAATGCCGTGCCACATACACTGTTTTAATATTCAACCTTACCGTCTTTGAATTTTTCACGCACACAGCACTAATCGTACTGTACTCTCGAACATTACAAAAAACTCGAAATGTTTTTAAAATTTGACAAAACCATTCAAAGTTATTTGGCCCTTTACCTGATCCTAAAACCAAATGTAATGCAAGATGATAGTGTCTGCACATTAAACGCAGTATTTATAAAAAGATTACTTGATTTGCAAACAATTACAACAATATTTTAGAAAATTAAAGTTTGGAAGCATCCATCCATAGGAATTCTACTTTCGCCCTTTCGAAAATGCATACATTCCGAGAATGCAATAGATTTGTGAGTAATAAGCGAAAGTCTAACAAAGTTCATCCACTTGAAAGCAGGACTAAGATTTTGGTTTGCAAGCCTGACAAATTTTAAATCGCAGTTATGGTTTTGTGAGCATTTAGGGATCCATCTGTGCACTTCACCTAGATAGTATGTCCTTTGGGTCATGCCAGTGGTTCTTCAATCCTTCTTTATCTCAGCAGTGTAAATTTTTCTCAACTACTGTGATTTCTTTGATCTTTAGGAATGACATAGAGAGCAGCTCTGGCGGCAGTGACAGGCGGCTGTGACTACGGAAGAAAACTATCCTGATTTTAAAAATAAATATCAGGTCTTGGCCCAGCGTTTATGAAATGCAGATGGGAGAACCTGTAATGAAGCCTAGCAGGATAATTAAAATTAAGTCCACCTTCAGCACCTACATTAGTTCCGTGTCCTTAAGGAAACACATTAACAGCTGAAGCGGCACCAGTCGTAAACCATTTAGTAGCTAAATAGAACCCATATGGAAAGATAGATGGATAGAAAGGTGTTATTGGAAGCTTAGCGATGAGAAACGATAGAAGCAAATTTTATTCTCAACAAAGTTAGTTTTTTTTCAAGCAATCCTGCTTGTAGGCCAGTGTTCTTGGTAACCTTCCGTTTATTATTTCCCCACTATTATTTCAGCATTAAGATCTGTAGATCCAGTGATTTATTCGGGCCAATTAACATTGTTGCAGCCGAATATCCCGATTGAACACAAATTTTACGAATAGTGTGGATGGTATGTGGGTGTTTACCCTACAGCACTATGATGTCATGGCCGTCAGAAGGAGTGGTTAAGAGGACCGTCAAGGTCAACGCTAAAAGGTGCAAAAGGGTTATATTTTAAACACCATCTGTTTAAATCTTATTCTTTGTACTTCACTGAGCAGCATGTTATTTGGGGTATGTCTGTGGCCTGCCATCTCTCCAGCATGTCGACTTTCTTACGCAGCAACTTCTTCTGCCTTCAGGAAGGACTCAGATGCCGCAAGATCACAAACATATTATTTAGCATAGTCATTGCAAAACGCCTTTGGATCCTTATTTTATATGATGATCTTGCACTAAAAAATTTCTTCATTTTGCTGCGATGTATAGCATGCATTCAGTAAGTGGAATGTGTTTCCACCTGAACGTGTGATATTACTTAGGAAATCAGTACTAAGCCTCCAATCAGAATAAAAATAAAAGATGTCGTGTGTTATCTCAAACACAAATGTGGCCTTTTTTACCACCTTATACCCAAGATTTCTTCACTTTGATGATTTCTGCTAAAATAAAGTAGTTTGTTTGGTCGATCAGCCAAAAACTACTTAGTAGACGTAGCAGTTCTTTTAAAGGTTTCTCAGAATTGTGAAAAATTGATTGATTGAAGCAGATGATTATAAAGTAACGGTAACGGTAAAGTGGAGGCACTTTACATAACTTGTGCTATTTAGGCCACATGAATAATTTTGTAGCTTTGGTTACAAGAAGCGATAACTATAAACGCTTCAGTTGAGCTCAAAAAACAGTTTGAAAGCCAATTTTATAAATAATCTTATTAATTTGAATGTTTGTAAAATGTTTCGATATTACCCTTGCTATCACCAAGATGTGGGAAATGAAGAGTATTCTTTTTACCTTGCTGATGTATTAGACAAAATGGCGCAGCGAGGTCTTGAGACTGCAACTCACCAATCGACTTTCCACCTTAATGATACAATGCATTATTTTTTTGAAGCTTTCATTGGAATGGGAGGGAATCACGCTTATTAGCTTATTGACTCTAATTTAGTTGAAATACAATGTGTATAAAGCCTTATCACTTTCAATTAAACTTAGTTTAGCGGTGCAAAAGAAGCACTTTTGTATGCATCCTGCGACTTTTGCAAATGTTATTGGCATTTCGGGTAACGATGTCGTCCAGGTCCCGGTACCTGCCTTTGCAAGGTGGGAATAGAATTTGCATTTGTGCTTTTAATTGGGCAATGTGTTTTGTATTGTGGTGGGTTTGCCCTTGTGCCTTTGGTGCCTTTATCCAAAGGTGCGGTATCAAGAATAGTAATACATAGCTTACGAGCTAAACGCCAGTCATTTTATAAATTTTAGTAGTTTCCGTAATCTCTCAACTCAACAGCAAACACAGTACATGTCCACAACCATCTATTCACATTTTCTTGTCAGCATTATTTCAAGCTCAATAATTATGATATTCATTGATAGTACGGTAAAGCAAAAAAATTGCTAAATTTGGGTCTTAGTCTTTATATTTAACATTCCGTCTCTTGCAATTTTTGTCTGCCTTTGTATTCGTAAAATACCACCAGCATGAAAGGCGTTGCAGCTTCGGACGGACCTGCAAACTGCTCAAATTCGATGGAATCAACAAAGGAGTAATGTCGTAAACTAAACTGAAAATGGTAAAATTGAGATAACTTTGCGCTCCTCAATTATCGTTACCAAAATTATTTTCTTAGGAAAAAGGTCGAGTTAATGAATGGATCAGCTGAGTGCTTGGATGAATTCCTCATAAGTTTTATTTGAATTTGAAGCCTCAAAGGAAACGCCGTTCTCAGGGTTCTCCCATGAACTCATATGGTACATATATGTGTGCCAAATAAAATAATTAATACAGTGGGCAAATAATTTATGTATTAGCTGTCGTAGTCTTTAAGCAAACTAGAATAATGGTACCAACAGAGTCTTTTCTCCAAAAGCACGGCACTACATGTCATTGGAATTATCTTTTAACCTTGATTGAAGGTCATTATAACGCAATTTAGTGTTGACCAACAGAGCAAGATTTATGCCGAAAAACTGTCCATTCAAGAGCACGAAACCACATGCTTGCCTATATTAAGGTCTAAAAACTAAGTGAAATTTTCGCATTACTTTGCTTAAGCTAACTTTCTCAAATGAGGCACATTTTACTTATTCATTCCTTCTGAGAAGAATACTTCCAATGTAAGCCTTTAAGTAACAACTACTAGATCAACTCGTCGCTGTAGACTCTTCCCTGTATCAGGGTGTACATTTTAGATCCCTGTACAATCCATGTGAAATTGCATACTGCGACATAACCATCGAATACATTATAAGCACCCATACAAGACTATCACCCTAGTCCACGCGCTATAATGATCCATCGAAGGATTAAAAGTTACAAGAATATGAAAAACGCCTGTAGACTCTTGTCATCATGTCATTGCCTGTCAAATTGGAATGCTTATTTACAGATGACAGTTATCCATTGCACTAGATAACTTGCGCATACGGTAGCTGAAAGCAATCACACATTTGTACTCACGCTTGCAAGCACACTCGTTAACCGCAAAAGCTGGAAAAACAAAGTTTACGAGAAAAGGATCAAAGAAATAAAAACAAAGTGCGCTATCAATTAAAATCGAAACTACTACTGGACGCGGTCACATGCAGGAAGTCCATTGAACGGTGTGGCGGAGGAAGAGAGAAGAATCAAAAGCACACTTTAATGAGAGAGAAAGACAGAAGTCTATGTACAAGCAAGAGATGGGGCAACAGTGGTGTAGTGGTGAGACTAGGCGTAAAATTCGCGACTGGGAGCACGCATATAAGCACCAGAGGTGGCAGGACCCTTCTGCGGCTCCTCAAGGGAGTACGAACCCTCATCTTTCTTGCGCAGACGGTAGATGCAGAAGAGGATGAGCAAAATCAACAACAACAATCCGGCAATGGTGCTTCCAACGATAGCTATAAGGTTAAACAGTGCTAGTATAAGCAATCGTAAGTTGCTACATGGCAATAGGTGACAAGAATAAAGACACGGATTTAAGTTGTTCAGAATGCCGGCTTAACAACTTTTGTACGCGTAATTACAGCTTTTAGGTAAGTGGGAAAAGCATAAAAATAATGCTATTCCAAAAGTTACTTGGAAGAATAAAAACAGTCTTAATTATTTTGTTTTAACATCGTGGAGAGACATTTTTTTAAGCGCAGAATACGTTCTTGCTTATTTTTTTTACCATCAACGAGCCTGTTCTAGACAACGCGTTTGATTTCGCAGTTCTATGCATGGGTAAGTAGATAAATACGACTGTTAAATGGTTTCTACAAATGAAGGTTCGACGAATACGAAGGAGTGGATTCAAATCTCTAATAAAGCAAATTCCTTTTGAAACGAGTTAACCGATTTTATGACCCATTTAAAATTTTCTGTTGAAAAAGAGGAGTTAAAGAAACTTGTCGATCTAGACTGACTAAAGTTTGCGACTTGCCATCTCAAAAGACAAATGTTTCAAGTTAACATTCCTACAATGGTTCACTTTTTCCCAGTAATATCCACACGCAAAAGAAAGCTAAACTTAATGGAATTAAGGCTATTTTTTACTTACCGGCTGCTTTATAATAACTTAATACCATCAGCTAAATTTATGAAGAGTTATCAAATGACTTATAATCTGCTGGATAAATTATAACCATCATCAGTAGTCGAAACAACAAAACTCTAGACCTTCACTTTTCACTGTCAGCTCGTTCACAGCACAAAAAACCTTTCATCGAAAACAGGAATAAGAACAGAAAATAAGGATTTCGGGAAAATTCAAAAACCAGCAAACTTTCGCCACTTCATTTTATACTGTTTTAGTGCAAGCGCTATACCATGAGAATTATTTTTTCCAAAGAATTTACTCTGAGTAAAAAGCATTGTTGGAAGTTGGATAACTTCACTTTGAATTTCAATATATTTTGAAAAGCCTTTGTGACAGCTAATAGGTAACCAAAAAAGACCCGCAGCCTCTATCCACTGCTGTGGTTCCCAGCTTTCCCGTTTTCTCGTCTAGATTTCACATCACCAAGGTTGCATTTAACCTAAGTTGTCAAAGAAGTTTTCTACCTTAGTATTTTAAGTTAAGCTTGTGGTTTTTCGAACCAATTAATTGAAACTTAGCATTGTTTCGTTGATTTCAGACACCTTTGTCTACTAAGCACTGTACTAACCAAGCAATAGGGAAAACATTTCAACCATCAAGTGGAAATTGTTCCACTAAAACAAGCCAATTCAACTCTGGCCTACCAGCGATAACACCGGGCTGGTTGAGAATTTCTCGATGTCTCCAGCTATTTTGAACTGCGAGTTCATGAGCAGTTTGCCGAACTGTAATGGGGCATCGACGATTGTTTCCAGGGTAATCCTGTTGTGGCGGATCTCTGCCCGTCTCTGAATCCAAAAGACATCCCAATTTCACTATTCACCCTTGTCAAACAATTGAATGCACCTCCCAACAACTGCTCACTTGTCGGCGTCTTCCCAACGCAGCAAATCAAAACAGAAGATTTGAAACAAGTAAACGCATAAAGGATCAAATTTGTTTATGCGCTTAAATTTTCATAAACCGTACGTATTCAGAGAGAAAGGCATACCTGTAAGATCCACAACTTCATCCTTTTTGTAGTCTTCCTTGATCTAAAGTTGAATTAAAATGTACCAAGTCAAAAACTTTGATTGCGTCTATAATAAAAAAAAGAGTTTGAAAAATTAATTCAAAGGATGCGCTATTCCATTTCAGACAAACGGGATGCAACGATGAGATGGACTGTTATTTTATCATTCTAGAGCAAAAGAAATAGTCTCACATACCTCCTTTGCACTAGAGTAGACGTCCAAATGCTGTTCGAAGTCTGGTTCAGGATCTGAAAAAAATGAACTTCATGATATAAATTGGCTTAAAATTTGGTTATTTTCGCACAAAATAGCTTGATAGAACTGCATTAACCAATAGAATAAGGATGAATCAGGGGATACTCACGTTATTATAAATGGCCATGAATATATTATAAATAGCTGCAGTAAATACAATTAATCCCAAGAGATACAACCACTCATGCTCAACTTTATCTTTTTTATAACTCAAAGTAACACACTATTAGATTTATTGAAAATTGAGATCGGCCGAATTACCCCGTCTACGGCGAAATTCATTCTAATATCATTGTCTGGAACTTCGAATAAAAACAACTTTGATCATTTAAGGCTGCTATTAGGTGACTTGAGGTTTAACTTCTCAATTGTTGATTGTGGCACGTAAACCCATTCCCTTTAGATTTTATAACCCCAGTTCTTACCTTCGATTTAGTAAAGTTTGGGATTAAACAAACAACTGCCTGGATCATGGTGCAACCACTCAATACGATCCGGGGTTCATCAATGGCTGTGTAGCAAAAATGTCAAAGGTTTTTTGAAGAATCAACAGACACGTTTAAACTCTACTCTGTCACAAGTTCAACAAACACTAATAAGTTTTAACCTTTTCGTTAAATAACTCCAAAGCCTCTCATTTCCTAAATTATACCATCACAAGGAAACAAAAAACTAATCGCTTTGTATAACAAGTGTAGCGGTAAAATTAAGTACCTTATGTGCACCCTGTCTTACGGACAATTCATTCAATTTATCCCATTTTTGTTTATAATTTAAAAATTTCCTTCCATTCCATTTTTGCTGGGTTAATCACCAGTAAACTTAACTTTCAGCCTTTATATTTATTATATGTCTAATTTCACATTGTTAAAATAGGTTATGACTTCTACTCGCCAGCAAGACCGTTTTCTCTGGGGTGTAAAAATGTATGCCAACCCGAAGACATTGCCATGATTATTGCTTTCTAAAAAAGTCAACAAAAGTAAGAAATATTTTTTTGTAAATTGGTTCGATCGCTTGTAGTCAGATGTCTGATTTGCAGTGCATGGAAACTAGGCACAACCAAAATCACTTTCCCGTGGTTATGCAGAGTTGCTCAAAGAGGATCGGTTACTGTTAGAAACGCATACGTCATGGTACATGGTTCCGTTTTGCCATACGGTAATTGAAGTAATAGGTTAGTAAGTCTGTGGATAAGTTTTAGCATCTACAGATGCTTCTCTATAAATATTTGAAATCGTTTGGTAGATTTTAAAAAAGGCAAAACCGTTTTAATCTGCTAACTTTAAAAGAGTTTAAAATATCACCGGAGTGTTATTAAAGAAGCATTTTCTGGCTGTTTTCCAACTTAAAACACCACAAAAACATTAACTATAATTTCGTCAAAGTTAAGTGTAAAACCTAACATATAAACTACCCTTAGTATGAGTTATGCAATCACCTAATACAGTATGCAAACGTATGTGATGCAACGGAGAGAACAAGTCTTTTTAGCCAAGGTATGTAGCTGCCATCCGCTAGGTAAGAACGATGAAACCAACTGTCTGTTTCGTTTAAGCCAAGTTTTGATCGTGCATTCAGGCATCACTCCGAGAGCCCGCTTATCCAATAGCAGTTCCTTTCCCTTTTAAAGACAAATTGAACTTTTGCAAAACTTAATAAGGAGGCTAGTTAAAATCCAACTGCCTTTTAAAATGGCCTCAACCTTCGCACTGCATGGCATTTGACTTCCAAATTCATGTAGCAAAGCCAGGAATGATGTGAGTCATAATTTCGTGGAATCACAACTGCCATTTTAGCTGTGACTATGAGCAACAGCTGTAGCGTCCGCAAGCCCCACAAAACGTAGAGTAACGCCAGTATCACTGAGGACGTAGAGCAGCGAAGAAGGGTCAACACTTAGTTTTTGCTTGCAAAAAGCAAAAAAGGATTTAAACTTAAGCAAATTCTTAGTGAATTGCAAAAAAGGAAAAGTTCCGAGGAAAAAAATTAAGGAATATAGACATATATCATTGCCAGTGATCATGAACGATGAGATAAAGGAAGCAAAACCCTCCATACAAAGACTTCCGAATCAAAGCACAGTTACCAAACAAATTGAAGTAATAAAAATCAGAAAATCTAGACTATTAAATAAGAAAATGCTAGTTAAATCTTTCTTAAAGCTACAACGTTTTGATACATTCGAAGGGAGGAAATTCACAGTGCTACTTTTAGCCAGTCGACATGCTTGAGCTAGTAATTATATAAAGCACAGACGTTTCTTTTCGAAAATTTCCATCAGAAGTACTGGAAGAAAGTTGGTTAGCATAACATTTTAACACCCACACATATTTTAAGTTGCGATGACCACCGCCCATCGAGCAGCAGTATTATTATCTGATTCGAGGTTGAATTAATTAAAGCAAAAAATAAACTGCGATTTCCTCATTCTAGTTGCATTAACTTTACCTTGATTCATATGTGAACAGTTTTACCGCGGGATAGAAATTTTTAAAGACTCATACCAGGAAGATGGCAAACCATTTATCACTACGCTGTGTGCCCTGAGAGAGATCCACTATTTGCGCTTAGTTTTCTACTATGACAAAAAGTATCAAACAAATCACTAGCAGAACAGAGGAAGATAAGACCCTTATCAAAATAATCTAAATTAACTGGCCACCTACCGGGCATACTCTCCTCCAAGCGCTGAACGTAGCTGGCTTCAGGATCGAGCGATCCAAGCTCTGGCAAATACGCTTCATCAAGACGATGCTTGATGAGCTCTTCCAGACTAGCCAGAGTCTTTCCGTGGCCGGTAGAGTAGAGCATTACCTCAAAGGCCAATGCACGTCCGTTGTAGTCGGGATTTGGGTGAGTGGGCAGACGTTGAATAGAAGCGACGCGCTGGAAGCCCGTGGATGCGTGGCAGAGCTCTTTTAGTGCACGCTTGATGCGTGCCTCCCAATAGGAACTAAGGTCTGTGGTAGCAGCAGAAGCAGATGAGGATGCAACTTTGTAAAAGTGGCTGGAGTAGGGAGTCGTTACACTCTGGAGTACCACAAGGTGAAGCTTCAAAATTGCTGGAAGGATAAGGGTAAAAAACCAACATCAACATACATTTTATGACTATTTCTTGCAAGCCTATAAATAATATTTTATGCAGGCATTCCGTTGACACAGAGTGCTTAGCAGTTCGTTCGTCTACTTTTTTGGTTTCTGAGGAAACGTATTTCTGATCCACCACCAGGCATCTCACAAGGCAGCAGCAGGGCTATCTGATGAAAAGCCCTATCATGCATTTGTTTTAAAATCGCACTAATGGCACAATAAGTTACCTCATCAAAGATCTTTAGCGATGTCCCTCAAGAGTAAAAGGACAGACGTAGTGGATGAAACTCACCCATTAGCTACAGGTAATTTAAATGAAAGCAGCATGATTTGGACCTATTATCTCACCTCACCTACTAATCTGAGCTATGATTTGGACAGTTAAACTTACTTAAAAGTAACCGGTAACAAAGTAGGGTACATGAGAACTAAAGTGTATACCCTAACATAGCGTTTCCATTTTGCCGAGCTTTTTTCATCTATTTCGCTTCACACCTTCATGGTGGTACCGTTTCTTCGCGAAAAAATTATTGTAGAACCTCGTACTTCGAAAGCACTCTGGGATTATCAATTATTTTGTTACCAAGGAGTAAGTAGTTATGAAGCATTATCAACATAATCATTGAAAAAATTAATCCTGTACCTTACGAAATAAAGTCTATGGAAGTGAACTAGAACAAAGAAAGCTCCTATAAGAACTACGTAAGCAGGAACACACTTAAACCATGTGTCTGCTTCCTGTATCATCAAATACGCCTAATATCACCTAAAATGCAAAAGGTAAAGCGTTGTACATTGGGGGGAGCAGACCGATGATGCCCGAAACGTGGTTTTCTATTCACTCAACTCCTTGATTGAGGTATAAACGATTGGGGTTCGCTCGACTGATGTGGACTCTTTTAGGATTTAAAACATCAGTTTGCGAAGTAACTGTTAAGCAAAAGAGCAAAGTAATTCAATTTCTGAGCAAAAGATTTGATGACCTCGACTGGTGATTAAAAAAATTCCTTCAGCACATTTACAGCCGACCAAAGGGTAAAGGAACAACTTAATCAAACTATCTTAGAGAGGGGGCAGTTAACTAATAAAATAAATGTTCGTGCTGCGCTTAAGGTCGACAAAAAGACAGAAAGTACATATACTTTAATCTCGACTCCGGACGGTAAAATACTCAAGCATTAAATCCCGTGCGTTTACAATAACTCTTTTTGATGTTGAAGCAGCAAAAAGGTGGAAATGAACACGCGTTTTTGCATATTTCGCTTTTACTCTAAATTATTTGGATTAGTCTTACTGATACTAGATTGGATTGCTAACTCGTGCTGAATCAAATTAAGTTATTTTAGCATTCTTGAAATCCTGTTGACTCAGCAAAGCGAAGCAAGACCACCAAGCATACGTCTTTTTGGACAGGGATCATTAACTTTCTAGGCTACTTGCTAAATATAAAATATGTTATATTAACAAGTGTTAAATTGGGAGCGGTTGGCGTAGTAAATCTCGTCTCACTAATTTTTTTTACGCCAGAGAGACAATATGGATAAAATCAACTGATGGCGCTTTGGGTATCAAAATCTGTGCACTTCAATGCTCTTAAATATCCTGCACCAAGGTAGTCCAATGAAAAAATTATTTGACAAAAAAGCTGGCAGTATGAGATAAGCAACTTTACAGATAACTAATACGCTGCGTTAATATAAACCCTAACAACCATATCCAGGTTTAAACCCTCAACCCGGGATGCATAAAAAATAGCACCATCGGATAACAGAAATGCATCATCAAACGTCAGAATGTGACTAGGTTTATGTGCTAACTTTAATAATTGTACTGCATACTTTCTAAAATTTTCTTTTTCACCGGCTAATCAAGGCAGCTTGAGCACATTCCTCCTTCACCTAAAATCTCAACCAAGTCGTGAGTGAAGCAAAATAAAACCAAAAAATACACAAAAAAATAATTACATACACTACATACAAAGGCTATTCGTTGTGCTGTACAGGAAAGTCGACATCCTTATGTGGGTCATTGCTACAGAAGGGATCATTTATGAGCAATCTTCAATGCATCAATCGAAAGCTCTCCTGCTTCTTCGCTAATCTTGGACGGAATTTGCTAGGGACTATAAAAATAAGTTTTTTTTTAATAAGTTGCCATAAATTTTTGCAATAAAGAATAGAGAAATTAAAGCGGAAAGAAACTTCAGCTTCCAAATGAGTGTCAAAGTGACTATTTTGTCTGCTGTGTTTCACGCAGAGCACATTTTAGCGTGGAATGAAATTTCGACATTTGTAGCAAAAAATGAAGCCCTATCATTTCCACGAACTGAAGCGAGTGGACAATAAAAAAGACAATGTTGGAAGTCCACTCGCATCAAGTAAGAAAGCATTATTAATGCCTTTTCATGCATTATGAAGCAAAAAGTTATTAAATTTTCAAGGTTTGCAGACAAATATGAGGCAGAAGGGGTTTTCTTTACATAGACAATATTACCTGATGTCTCGTTTATAAATTACTGCTAGAAACTGTTAACTTTTGTAAGAAAAAAGAAGTAGAATTAATGGGTTGATCATAAACAGAAATTTGCTGAGACTGATTCAAAATAATTCCTTTTAAATCAGAACGCCTTCTTTAAAAACATGCATACAGAATGAAACGCTTAATATTGTGATTACTATAAACTTTTCTGTGCCTCAAAAGGGAAATTAGGTTCTGGAATGGCGCAACCCTTAAGCCAATTTGGTTCCAATCGCAAAGATTACATTACAAATAAATAAATCCTAAGCATCAAAAGTTTTTGATTAAATAAGTTTAAGCTGAATTTTAGAACCTAAATAATATAGCGTAGTGCTCTGACCAGAAAAGGGCTCCTAACATACAGCATAATCCCATTTTAAATAGGTACCATGAAGACGTCTATGTGACATTTAAATCGTGTTTAATGTTGCAAAAAATGGAAGTCTCTCCTTATTTTATAGAAATAAAAAAACAACTAAAGTCTAAAAAAACTCAGTCAGAAGCGCACAAAAATATCAAAGGCTGCTTTAATTTAAGATAAGGTAAGTTGAAGCAAAGCCACGAATAAAGAAGGAAGGAAGGCCGTCATCAGCCAAGCGCGGATGACAAAAACAGCAGAAATGCAGATAAATCTAATTCGCATTTTTCCATCAATTTCGTCAACTTTTCCAAATGTCAAGACTGTCATTCGGGAAGCAGTTAGTGTATATTATTTTTAAAAACCGTCCTGGCCTTGCATTGTTAATTCATGATAAGGGCTGGGAACTCGCACTGCTGGATTAATTAGCAGACAGTAGAATTGGTCGCATTCTGAAGCGAGAAAGAAAATGGGAACAGATTTAGCAGAGGATCAGTCATTTGTGTCATCCGTAACAATAATAATAACCTGAAAGAGACAAGGATCAACGTACACAAAATTAGCATTAGACAGCATCTGCACTAGTAGGGTATTTTCCCAGGTTTAGCACAGTAAACACTTTTAATTAAACATCTAGGAAACTTAAGTAAGCCAAAATCTATCTCCTTTAATGCAGCGCTGCATGGACGAGTAGTCACCTACAGATTCTATCATTAGTACAGTAACCTGCTGCTTTTCAGAAACCGGGGGATGCTACTAAAAACAATATGCATTTCGGGCGCTACGTCCAAAAACCACCTCAATTTGAAATCACGTTCCTATGTCCCGTACACGAAAAAATTCAAATATTTCCACTCAGATTGGCCAGAGCTCCTCTGAGAAAGACAGAAGTACATACTTTCAGGGGAAGTTGGGAAAACGGTACGTGGTAGGAGAGAACAATAAACTGCAAAGTTAACCAAGCGCGATGTGAACCTTTTCTTTCATTTTTGTAAAATGCATTAAAACTGATAACAATTATTATTAAAATACTCTTGATCTTCGACTGTAGTAGAAATATATGTAAAATGCAAATGCTTTAGAGATTTGATTAATATGCAAAAAAGTTGGCGCTCCTCGTCATTAATCTGTCAAATTCGTGCAATTTGAGGAGTTTGTGAATTCGAATTCTTCAAAGTTTTCTCACTTTACCTGCTTTTCTACCACATAATGGCTTTTTTCTAGACTACAATTCCAATTCATAATTTGGAGGTTCAAAAATCTAGTGCCGAAAAATGGCTCATGTTCTAATAACAGAAATACGACAGAGTATATAAGCAAAGTTATCAATATACTGCCACAGAGGGCTCCTGTTTATAAATCGCCGCCAGCACAAGTTGGCCACTTCTCCGGTACTTCCAGTTGTGCACCATTCTGTTTGCGCAAAGGCTACATCATATTTTGACATGCCTTTTTCGACAATCTTTTTACGGCTCTGGTATTTCTTGTAAGCAGACACACATGGCGATCTCTCGATTGATTTTGAAATAAAATACTGTATTTCTCAAAGCTGCAAGGACTTCAACGCACAATTTGAACCATTCTTAAGGTGTATTTTGCGCGCTAGTGAAAATAATTCATTTCTTAGAATAGTTAAATTAGCACTTATCAGATATGTTTAACATACAGGCGGAATCCACTCCTATGTGCAATACAAAACTTTAGATTAACCCTGGAAATATTAAATCTGGATATCACTGTTTGACATTAAAATGCATAATTGGCAAATTTGAATAATATCCGTCAGTTTCAAAACTAATGGCAATTTTGACTATTCCCTCTTTTTGCATGAATTCCGACAATCCAATTTATCATGTTGATTATCATTGTTCCATTTCCGCCTATGTTTTATTCTTTCGCTACCTACTTAAGCTGTTATACAGGAGTAATGAGGATTCCCTACTATTTCTGAAAATAGGCCTCCAAGACGGCATTAATGTGCAGAAAGCATGAAAAAGATACTGAATTTACCCTTTCCTGACATTAATAAATTACATTACTGAAGGTCATCAAATTCACAAAACACTAAAATATCAGTTGGTAAAAGTATGCATAACTTTTAAGAGAAACTCGTCTCGAGTTATAAAAATTTCTGCAAAGACACAATTTAAAAAGACCGTCTTCAAACAGCGAAAGAATTCAAAGTACAAAGAATATGACATTTAATTCTTATATGAACATCCCGCACCACATCTGAATGATCATTCTGTTGTAATCAACATTCCCTACAAGTCAGGCCAAAAGAAACTGGAAAAGGAGAACCTAGGTTTTCTATTAATTAAGAATTTCCCGCTGAAATCACCTAGACTGTGGAAGCTTAAAAAAAGGGTTCATCCTACCAGTACTGCAATCCACGAGATCCTCACTACTGGTTCGCGTGCCAGGCAGAAAGACGCCGGTGGTGACGTTGACGCAAAAGCAATCGAGAGCGTTGCACTGGCGCGCCGTGTAGAGATCGGGACGGTCCGAACGACATGCTGGCAAACTCTCTGCAGAAAAGGCCATTCGCGATGCGGACAGAGGCGGTGGCGGGGGTGGTGGTGGGTGCGGAATGAGGGTACCCGCAGAAAAGTCAGATCCAATCACCACCTCTTTTCCATCGAAGACGGGTGCATGAGAGAGGAGGCTAGGGAAGTCTTGACGCACCCTCAGAGCCAATAAACGACGCACTTTGGCACATCCGACTGGAGAGAAATAAATTCCAATGGTAATTCAATATGCGGCTATTGTCGCTCAAATGTGCAATTATAAAGTAAAATTGGGTTCATTGTAACCTTTTCTGGGTGGCTCAGATTAAACCACTAATTAGGGCCCTTACCACAAATATTATAGCTCAGAAGAGGGTTAAGCTACAAGAAAATCAAGTCTAAAGAACGGAGACACTTTTCCCCAGCTGCTGACGAACACTCCAATCAAATAGGGAAAATGCACTGCTGTAACCACAACTATATGTAAGGTGGTCTGTTTCCTATCACTTAAAAAAATTTCACTGCTATGCTTTGTATTCTAATATAGTTTTGTTACTCCCGGGGCGGAACACAAAATGTCTGACCCAATCATTGTATTTATAAATAAATTGGATTCTATACGCTTTTGTAAGGTCCGCGAAGAAAAGTTGCGCAAACAATCGCAATAAATGCTGATAACGAAAAAAATTTAGTAAGCCGATCTCACTTTTCACTGTGCTCTCGCAGGTGTGTATTGCACAGCTTACCTAGTATCTTAGTGTACACCATTGGCGGCGCTTAATGATTACCGAATTCACTTCTTTTAGTAGACCTTGCAAACCTACTCAAAAATCTCCTTTTATGGACAATGTCAGAAACTTGGTGTTATATCCCCCGCATTGACTAAATAAAGCTAATTCAAAATGTCGCCTTGTGTCCAAATTCAAACAGGTATAGAGCGACCTTGCATCCTGTTTTCATGTAAGGTTTTCCTCTTTTAAGATACTCAAAGTAGAACTACGTGCACTTGATTCAAATGCGTTACGAGAAGTGATTTGTGCTTGTAGCAACCGACTTGTATTAAAGAATGTGGCATTTGCAGTTATTATTAATTTCCTAGTATCTATTGCCAGAGGGTGGTGTACTACACTGTAATCACGGCCAAAAATATTGATAAAGCCGAGTACTTTTTATCTCTTTGAGTATATCATGATTTGTAGGATTTGAGTGATTACGCACCTGTCGCAAGGCCGCATCGCTTATCCTGCACCTCACCAAAGCATTTATTTATTTATTTGCTCTGGATAACAGAGCGACAGATGGATGCGTCCAAGTATTCAAATTTCGACAAGCAAATTGACGGTTGCGCTATCAATTCTTGCATCAAGCCCATTCATTTGGAAAGTGTATATTTGATACCTCATATTGATTAAAAGTGGTACAGATTTGTTTTCGAAACTCAAAAAACTCAAAAAGTGCCTAAATCAATTCATTACACAACCTTTTTTTTTCCCATCTACCACGAAACCGATTATAGTCAAAAACAAAATTTATCTCGGTGACTAGTGCTGTGTTGTCCATTTCTCGCAGAAGTAAATGTAACTATTACGCCTTCGAGACTCTGAGAGAAGTTCGTTCGCACATGTGGATATAAATGGGGCCTTCAAACACCCACTGCCTCAACATAGCCGTATGAACTTTTGCAGTTTTCTCAATTAACGAGGCCAATCGGCTTCCAGGACGTAACGTCGCATAGTACCGGATACAAAAAAGCGCCGCCCAACTTTATAACTTTATAATTGCAAAAAAAATCTGCATTGTTAAACCATAATGAGTTTTTTGTATTTTTAATTAGACTGTACTAGTAACGTTCCCATTCTGACCAGTGAGACAAATACAATGAGGTTCTTCGAAATTCCCACATCTATTAGGAAGGAGTCGTCACTTGTATTTTCTGTGGGAGAGCACCACCAGAGTACGCAACTTAGTGATTCCTGTGTCTAAATTGGGAGACAATACAATATATTGCCACTTCCTGATGCACTGCTACTTGAAAGATTGTTCAAGGTTGTGTTTTAGTGCACAGTTCGTTAGTATTACGTTTATGGTCCATTCTGCCATGTTATACCTCAGTCGCCGCAAAGTACTGCCGCTTGTCAGTCTATTTTGCGCTCGACAGTGCCTGTTTGAGGCAAAACTAGCATACCTGCTTTATCCTATTTTAAAACAGAAAGTATCTCTACAAATGAAGGGTCTAGATTTTCCTTACTTGACACTCAGAAAAAGTAAAAGAAAAATATCGCGTAAAAAATAGTTTGAAGTTAGACTTTAACGCATTAAAAACGATAATCCTGTTTTCCTATTTACAAGGCTTCAATTCAAATTGGTAACAATGCTTTGCTTTCTGTTTAACCAAATTAAATATCACCTGAAATACCTATCCCAACTGGAAGGCTAGAAATCGTTTGCCTCGAAAAAACCTTTCCATAAAATGGCACTGCTACACATATTCATGTTTATTGTCTTCTATGTGTTAAGTTTAATGCACGCCATATCACATTTCTTCTAAACGATAAGATCACCTTTAGATATGTTTCAGCAAACAACTGTTCAAAGATTAAATCTTCTCCAAACCACAGATAGTCAACAGAATTTGTACGCAAGGGAGGCAGAGATTATCTTTTATGGATAGTTTGGCTGTTCAGACAATGCTCCAAGTTTCATATGACTAAGCGTCCGCACACCCTGCAGTAAATGTCCCAACAATTATGTTGGACCAATTTTCATTCGTAGGGAGAAAGCCTCCCTTTCGCCATGTATTACGTGAGAGGCGGTCGTTTGCCCTTTTTCCTTCTTGGCTCCAGATGACCCAACCGAACGGTCTGTCAATCTTAACAGTCCAAAAGACTCCTACAGGCAAGGGCAGTGTTGGGATACCTAAGATAGTAGCCTTGCTGATTTGACAGTATTAGTTTGCTTAAAACGTGTTTTAATGTTGCAAACATATTTTTGGGGTGCTTTTTCCCCTACTTGGGTGGCTGCAGGGTTCATTGCATACATGCCCTACAAAAAGCTTAAATAATCGCCCCTCCTTAATTTAATCCACTTTACAGGGAGTGGTGCGTTCCCAGAATCAAAACCTACCGCACGCATCTTCTTCAGTTGCTACACAATATGTCAGCAAAGACGACCTTGCATTCTTGAGGTATGAGAGTTCAAGATAACACATTAGATTACAATTATAATCAGTAGTTCATATATGGATAAGAAATCATTGACAATTTATACGTTTTCAGAAGATATAATCCGTCGCAACAGGTCTAAACAGCATTCGCACAAACACAATTCATGACCTAAAAAAGCTAAATGTTGAGTCTAGCTGTAAGCCAAAAATACAAATTTTAACACTTTGCTTAGGCATAGGAAGTTTTGAGTTGACTGTAGCCTTCGCTACTGATGATAATTTTCACTAATGTAGTTTAAAATGACCATTAGCTGGCAATAATAATTAACTTTGGACAGAAAAGGAGCACGGTAAAAGGAAGGAATATGCAGAATGAATTGGGAGTTGCAGCTTTGCTAACAATAAATATTGTTTAGCAGTCCTTCGAATATTCAACCACCTTTCACCAAAAATTCTATTTCTAATCATTCCCATGATTTCATTGATGTGAGACAGGTAAACCGTTAACCGCTGACGTCACAGTTGAAGTACTTCCGAGCCGAGAACATATTTTCCATGCAATCAAAGTGTCCACTGCCCAGATTTTATTGGCAACTTATTTTTGTTTAGTACGTAAGGCGACGTTTCTGCGCAGTTTTTAAGGAGAGTAAACTAAAAAGGTATGAAAAGTTCCTCAAACGAGTGATGTTTGTTCTGTCATGTCGAGAGTATAGAAAGCAAGTCTTTTAAGCAAATTGACACCTTATCAACACATACTGTCAAAATGTTTTCTGACATGAGACAAGTAGATACCAAAAAATATGTGGAAGCTTTGTGGCAACTAGCTGTTCATTTACGGTAATACCTCGAGCGTTCGGGAGGCTAGACTCCCAAAAGCCACTGCGAATGAGGAGTAGTAAGTGCTTGATATAAGTCATTAAATGTGACAGTAAATATATGCTTTTAGAATCCATTCCTTAAGTGCTTCAGACACATATAGGTTAGGATATTGCCCTTTAAAAAGGGGAAGGTGATGTTAAAGTGGAGTACAGCACCGCCCCACAACTGTTTGCCACACCGGTGCATTTACAGCACATTATACAAATGTAACACCCAAATTCTGCTAATTCATACTCCTGTCCAAAGAGTCGGACTCCAGATTTAATAAGGCAGGCAAGTTTTATATGCCACGAAAGGGACATAACAAAGACACAAATAATCAACATAAAGAAACCAAGCACTGCACCCATAATCAGCATGACACTTCCATAGATCCGTAAGAAAATCGTAACCGAAAATTCAGCAAAACACGAAACGCGAGCGCATAGAGTATTACCGTATGTGATTGCCGTTTTATGATTGCGTCCCTAGGCATCATCCACCACCATCCACCGCACAGTCTGGATGCATAAAATTTCCCATCCGTACAGCACTTTTTGAGAAAATGATACAAGCAATATTAAAAGTCATTCCATTTGCATATTATGAAAATTATAGTAGAAACACTAAAATGTGGAGTTGTTGGGCCACTAGTTTAGCAGTGGAATCCTCTAAAAGTTCGTTTTTTATTAAATTACCAGTCCATTTTGATAATTCGTTATAGCCATACTGAAATTCCGGCTTCGAGTAAAAAGGCAATAGAAGAGCTTGCATTTCAGCATGTTAAACACTCGTTTTGTCCATATGAAAGGCATGAAGAAATGTGAATTATGAACAGAGCGTCAACGAATAGTTGTAAATCTTCCCTGACTGTCTAAATAAAACCAGTGTGGAGTCATTTGCTCGACAGCAGTGGCGGCAAATGCTATTAGCAGGAGCTAGTAATTAAACATAGCGCCAAGTGCAGGAGGTTTGGTGCTTCAATTGGACTCCACGCTCAATCCAATTTGCTCTAGAATTTACAAATCCAACCTTTCAAAACAAGGCGGCCTTGCGTTAACTAATTATGCTAAGTGAACTTAGAAACGGTTGCTTTAGTAAAGCTTGATGCTTGAGGAAATATGTAAAATGTAACACATAATGGGTACAATAAAAAACCGCATTTTCCGCGCCTGCGATCATTCACCGTTTGTACGAAAAATCCCCCTTCAATGAAAATGCGAACAAAACAGACTGTTATTACTAAAGTAATGTCAAAGAGTTAATAAACTTCCGTTAAATTCGTCTGATTATAAAAAAGACGTGTCTAAAATATCCATCCCAACTAGACGACCTTTACCAGACGAAGTTTTTGAGGCTATAAACCACAGCAAACTTCACTGGTACACGGAGGAAGTATTTATCTCCCCGCCAGAATCATATACAGCCTCGAAAATATCCACGCTTAATTTGCTATTCATATAGTAATGTCATGGTTACTGCTACTTTTAATACATTTGTCAGAAGATCAAATGAGCGCGCTGAGTCAGAAAACAAGTACTGTGCCTTATATTGTATACATTTTTCTCTATACAATGCACTTAATTCAGGAAATGCATGTTATGTTCCATATACTACAATCATTGGATGTGTTTTTCACTCAGAATTTTCTTTTTAAAACGCAAGATAAGTTTCTATAAGACCCACATGGAGATAGGAATGGCCTCGATTTGGATAGGCAAACAAGCCTTCATTTCTGGCATTAAAGCGTGGCAGGATGAATCAACGGGGCTACGAGGCAAAGAGACTGCTGGCAAACGCTATTTTTTCTACACGGACATATGCAACATAAAGTCTCTTTCCAGGTAGACCAAGATAAATTCGACTTGAATCAAGTTTAATCGTATCAAGAGATCTGTCAAAACTAAAAATAAGGTTTTTAGGTCAGCTAATGCCAAAAATATGAAAAAAAATAGAGGACGTGTAAAAAACAGTTACGACATGATAAGAAAATAGGGGTATTGAGAGAGAACGACTGTTATGACCGAGCAAAATCCCTATGCGAGTGATCCAAATTAGCAAACGCCTTTGCACAACTAGACATGATTTTCAGAAAACCAGTACCAACGTGTTATGCTAAAAGAAATTCTATGCATAATGCCTGCTTAACACCTCAACCGTTTTTCTTCCTTGTAACTACAAATGTCTAATCCATTCCATATGCTTAGCAGTAGGTCAATAATTTGTTTTTATAAACTCAGTTCAAAATTTACTTAGTTAGATACGAATTAGCAAATGAATGTATCCCCTCGGTTCATAAAGAATGACAGGAAAACAACTTACAAAAACACCAAAAGGCAAAGTTTATTAATAGCCAAATGTGGCTTGAAATATCCTGCTGCCAGAACTGTACATAAGCTCCCTATTTCAAAATTTCCCAAAATCAAAATAGGTAGGGAAAATTATGACAAATCAACAGAGGGAACTTACTCTGTTCCAGCATATCAATAGTATATGGGCCCTCTCCATTCCGTCGCGGAATGCCCAAACAAAGGTTAACATTAAGAGTAAGCTAAAAGAAAATCAGACTCCAACTAAGCTGCACACGTTAATACACATATTTGCTGCTAAACATATCAAAATTATAAAATCTTCAGCAACGGACTGTAAGCGATCTCAAGGAATACATCGATCTGTTCAAGTGAATATATTGTCGCCCGATAAAGACTAAAGAAACTTATCGGCAACATCTGCAAGTAGTGGCTTTAGATTAACTAATACCCATTTGTGTCGGTAAAGCACAAGAGTGATGGAGTGGTATAGCTATTGAGTAGATGTCAATAGTGCAGACAGATTATTCTATTAGGCATTGGTACCAGATAAGACAATTAAATGGCCCTATAAGCTAGCAACTAAACAACTTTAAACAATTAATCGTATACAAACAACAATTTACTAGTGGCTGGATCTAGCATCAACCAGTCGGCAAGGTGCTAACGCAGCTATTATTAACTAAGAATCTGTCAAGCAGTGCTTAGCCTCTTAGAATAGATGCTCCAAGCAAAAGTAAGTTTATTTTTAAAAAAAACTAGCATAGTAGCAATGCAAGCTTACCACAAAGAAAAGAAAATGAGGTCCTGGCTTCAAAAATGCACACAACATTGATGAAAAGCAATCATAAGCCGCATTAAAATATTCGCAACATCAAGTGATTATATAAATTAATGGACTAAAACAAGAAATCGCCTGCCTAAATTTTCTAAAACCAAAGATTTTTAAGTCTTTTAGTGCAAAAACCAAGTGCATTTGGTATTTTAAAAGTAAAGCCACCTGAGGTTTTTTTAATGTATTGTTTTGGTAACAAACCTTTACGAATTTCATCTTCCAACGCTTGTTTTTGAGAGCAAAGCATGAGAAATAAAAAAAATAGAATAAAACTCTTGTAGTGTCAGTACTTCTATATCCGGTTGGCGATTCTCGCTCTGACCATCGGATCTCGCATAGAATTGATAGCATTTTGTTGCGCATTATTATGGTAAGCTCTAAAGTACTAGGTTTTTCGTTCATACATCCTGAGATTGTGTAAATATACCGTAAAATTATAATTTTGATCTAAAAAATGTTTTTGGTTTAATACGTGTTATAGGTTGTGGCTTGTGGCTAACAAAGGTTCAATGACTAAGATACCGACCATGAGCAAAAGTTAAGCTACTAACTTTTCACCTACACTTTGGTCCGACTGTTTGTCTATTTAGTTGAGGAACACTTCCTATTTTTATCTAACATTATCTACCAGTGTATTCTGCCTTTTATATTTTGTCCGCTGGTGCACGCTAACACTGATGCACAAACCAACTTCGTTATTCAACTAAATACTAAGTGTTCTTAAGACTTTCTCTGACGATGCCGGAAACCTCGGTTCCCTTGAACAAGTAGCCAAAGCATTTTTGCCACGAAGTTTTTAAGAATGTCTAGGTCATTAAGCGATTAGTGCAAGCAAAATAGTATTTCCGTTGCTATCGCACCCGTGTAAAGCCTGCACGTAACCGCCTAGGGATCCAAAGTTTGGCTTTTATAATCCCCGTAACTTTGTCATTGGTATGGTCAGTGGTGATTCTAAATTTCACCCAAAATATAATGAGTCATGACAACCAGGTCTCTTCATCTTGATCACTGCTTAAATTGAATCAAATGTATTTTTTGCTGAAATTGCTTTAATTTTTTCAGTATAAGCATCCAAAAAATGCATGGGTAATTGACACATTCCTTCTATCCGTTAAATCGAACGAATTTGTCTATCATATCATCTCCATTGAACGAGCGCAATGCCTGTTTATTAAGCCAAACATGAAATTGAGATGGTGTAACAGTTTCTCCATGCTTTGATCATGAACTCGAAATAAGACTTATTTTCAAATGAATGGGGGAAAAATATCCAATTCGGTTTTTTTTCTAATTTAAAGTACTGTGCTAAAAAGTATTATTTCATTTTCTCACTCGAGCCATCCCCGACAGATGAAATCAGGAAATGTCAGGATTCCTATACGAGCAATTTGAAAATCGCCTCAAACAGAAAGAGGAGAGGTCTTCTCAGAAAACGCAATCCAGGTGTGGTAAAGTCTTCCGACCTTCTTAGTAAGCCCTAAATTACCTGCATTCATTTCGACAAAAGGCACTAATAGATCTTATCAATTCCACGAATGACTTTGCCTTCCTTCATCATTGAGTGCTCTTGCATCCCTCTTTAACGCGCTCTCCCTGTCGATTCTCTAAAGGCAAGTTGGTTGCGAATAAGTATGTCTGAAGGTCATAAGAATGCGAGTATTAGCTAAAGTCTAATAATCTTCTAACTCAAATTGTATTTTCCCCTTTCTGTCATTTGTGTAAGTCGAGATTAACCAAAATATGCATCATAGACAATTTTCCAAAAACTTTTTAGATCTCACTCGAGATCATCAATCACAGTAATGAAGGTCCTTCGTGCATATAGAACGGTCAGAAACTGTACTTATTCTTCCTTAAAGTACAAGGTCACCATAACCAACGATCACTTCATTTGGTGCTAATGAAGATTAATACAGAACGCGGTGGTATTTTGTCCTAATTAATTAATCGCATCAATGAATACACCCACGCTTGGCTGTTCATAAGTAAATATCACGATTTAGCCCCATCATTTCTCCAGTTCGGTCGATCCGGTCTTAACGTCCCAATTATAGGCATAAACAAGGTGGATTCAATTGAACAACATTAGGGAAAGCAAATGCATTTACCAGGGAAATAACAAGCTCCTTTGGAGGTGTTTTTCGTATTAGAAATCGCCCTTTCCAGAAATGTGGAAGGCTGCGCTCTTCTGTAGTTTTAAAATTACAGGTTACGGGCGTGGTGCATTTTTACCGTAAATGTTAATGTAGCATTGCAATAAACAGTGACAGATTGTGCCTCTTCCGGTCTCCCAGATCGGGCTTAGTTCATTCTACTTGTTTCTTCACTCATTCTCTTTTCAAGACCTATAAATGTGGGTAGTTTGGAAGAACAAATGTAATTGGCAGAAGCGAAATTTTCTCTGAGTGCACTTCATTAATGACTAAAATTACCTTGGATTTTCGCCTGCTTAAAGTCAAACGGTTTAAATACTTTTTGCAAACTCTAAATTGTTTGCCTTCATGACATTTTTGATAGGAATTACCATATAAATTGGTGTTCTAAGTAATTGGTATCATTTTAGCTTGATATGTGCACAACTCATTTGATGAAATCGACAGCTATTAAGGCTTTGAGAAGAACTTCATCCTATGCAGATTAATCACAGAGGCCATTTCGCAATCAAATGAAGATTCAATGAAGTTGTTTCACTGTCCCCACCAATGCCGTTTTACGTGAAGTCGCAGATTGGTAAGTTAATGACAAGATATTTTACAACACGTCATGACAAATAAGAACGGGTTTTAAGCATAACCCTCCTAATTACCCGGATTTCGCTTGCGATCGCGCAAATATTATGAGCCAAAGTGTCTTGCTTTAGAATCTCGACTTCAAGTTCATGTAAGTAAGCTAATTTTGACATTTTCACAGGTGAAACTTCGATGAAATGGCACTACCAAATTTAACCATGCCGTACTGCATCCGTCGTGAGGTTTGGATTCTTAAAATGCACATTCCTCGCCAGTCTTTCGGTGTGTTACGCCTTGGGACTCAGCGGCATCAAGTTATTTTCAATCGCATTCCAGGCGCTCAATGCCTCCACCTGATTGGTGGATGGAGTGGCCTCCGTGAGATATATACGAATCCACTCAGTATCGGCCGTTCACTTCAACCCTCCTATATCAGTCAAGCTCAACTCACTCTCAGTTGGTAAGTCCAAATTCCAAGCAGTTTCATACCCTTCTCGATAAAAGTCCAACTGTAACGCTCACGCTTGTGGAACCGCCTAGGCATTTCAGATGGTGAAGCACATTAATCATCGGTGGGCCTAGCATACACTGATGCTTGATCTAGCAGTCCTGATGGGATCTACCTTTAATCTTTCATTCTGTTTTAACTCATCATACCCTGTTAAGGCGGAATAATTAAGACACAAAACACACTTGATTGTCAAAAAAATTCCTCGAATTTACAAAATTTTTTAAATTTATATTTAGTATTTGCGGCTTCATCTTAATTTATTTTATTCAGGCACTTTTTTATTTGGTTACAAGAGCTTGTGTTTGAAATGTTCCTTATCAACTGGCCACTCTGAAACCATCATAGTTTAATAATCTTTATTCACTGTATAATTTATTGTATGAATGCTTGGACTTGCTGTAAGCAGCACTTTGATATAAATGGGCCAACTGACTCTATCAAATCGTGATGGAATTGGGTTTATTGGATTTGTGGATTAGGTTCAAATTACTTTCACATGCGATTAATAATGTCAAACACGTCATCTGTGTGTGTGTGTGGGTGAATGTAAAAGTGAAGTTCCCTTACATTCCCACAGTAAAATTCAAGGCTTTTGAAATCAATTACTCTTTAGAATGTTTTTTGATGCAAGACTTAAGATGTAGTATAGTAGATGTTATTTAGAGTTGTGTAAATAAAGGGGTTATTTATCGCAGTGTTCTCCAAAACCGCTTCGAAAACAGTGTTTTTAGTACATGTTTTACGATGAGGAGGCAAGTGTGGGCCTACTCAAGCCTCGCATTGTCCAATGACTTCCTCTCGAACGTCTTCAGACTCATGCAATATTGGATAAACATCGCGTCTTCGAGCAGTAAAACTCGTAAATCCGCCAACGACCTTTTAAGCTAATAACAGCAGTTTACCTCAGATTCTTTATGACCTAATAAACCTCGTTCATCAGGCCTAGAGAAAACATTTATTTTGACTAATAAAAGAATATTCATCAGAAAGCCTACCGAAGTGGAATGAAATCGGGTGAGATAGCTGTGTGGCACAGTCTTCAGGGATTTCAGCATCCCGAAGGCAAACGTTATACACGTGTGATTAAAATGCCTCCATCCAGCAATTACTTTGCATTGCCATTGAAAATTAACTATTTTTGATGTTCTGTAATTTTTTTATTTTTTTGATAGTAGAGCTGATTGTTCAGAAATAAATTAATGAAGTTCATGGAAAGTTATATAATCCTTCCTCAAACTCACCTTCAGCAAGGCTTCTTGTGATTTGCAAGCATGTCATCCACGCTTGTATACTTGTCAGCAGTTTCATAAATTCAAAAGTCCATGCGAGGCTCGACAAGCCACTTTGTTCATCGCATTACAGTCAAGACTATGGATTCCCAATGCCTCTCCAACAAAGCGCTAAAATGTTGCTCAGGCGCAGTGAGATCGAATCCATTCGGCCTTTAGCAAGAACATTAAATCATAAAGACGTTATCACTTAGGAAAAACAATAACCCTCTTAGGGCTTTTCCATCAACAGCTTCTTCTTTGACAACTTTAAGCTTATTTATCTTTGTGTTAGGCTACTAATAATATCCACTGCTGCCAACATCTTAGCGACCAGTTCTAACCATATGGGCTATCAGACATCTCAATGCTTGTATGTGTGTGGCGATTTAAACCTCCTTGATAGTTTTCAGATATCTTCTTTAGCTTAAAGGAATGCCCATTCGTGTTTGATTTAGCTGCTCAAGACATGTTTCTGTTTGACCATTGCACTGTAAAATTCCTTAAGAGTAGATAAACTGAAACGCTGTGTATAATGATAGGGAAGTAGAATAACCCCGTCCACTAATTTTGTCGGCTAAAGTTCATTTTAGTTGGCGCGTCTGAGATGCCTGCAAATCCAACGTGAACTCTCACGAGCTTTATTTATTTAAACGCAAATTCTTTAATTTTTATAATCACTTATACTTATTAAAATGCATGCCGTAGTTTGAAAAATCGAGTAAGTGTGGAGTAGAAGTTACGAATACGTGTCCGTAGAGCAAATGTTGCTGAGATTCCCCTAATGCACTCAAACAGGATGCGTCATGGCCGCATAGTTTTGCGATTCCACCAGTAAGTTGAAACTGTCAAACCAAACTTTTTTTAGGTATTTTAGTTGAAAATTTTTTAAATTTTATTAATAAGAATTTTCTCTGCAGGAGAATGCCATTCGATGTACGAATGCTTGCAATAATGGCACTAACCGCCTCCTTATTTCTCACATCAGCATCACCGATGGTGACTGAGGTAGGAAGTGATTAGACCCTTGCCTGCCAATCATTTAAGTGGATCGATGTAGGCGATTCCTTAAAGCGGACGCACCGCCAACCAGACAGCAACTGTAAGATAGTACGTAGGGCTAGTAGACGCTAATTACAACCAATCTTGAGACACGAAACTAAGAAGTCACCTACATAACACGTTCTGGGGTTTCCTGTTTGACTGTCTTCTTGCCCTGTCCTACACGAGGTTTATCTGAACAAGCAATAAAATACCACCTATAATGTTAGAAGTAAACAAGGACAGTCAATATGTGAATTGAGGCTTTGCATTCCTTCTTTCTACTGTGTAATAGCCTTTGTAATTTGTCCGTGGTCGGTCTGAATAAATATTGCAGCACAATACCCACTCGATTTTTTATTTTCGTGCCCATTTCCCAATCACACAAGCTATATTTACTTCAAGGGATGCAAAACAGTAAAATACCTCTGTGATATTAAAAGGGGCTATTATTGCCTTTATGTGAAAGTCAGGGAGTCCTTTTGACATTTTAGAAATGCTTTTCATCAGACAAGGCAATGATCAATTATCTGCTAAAGAAGCATGCCCTGTGCTATGAAAATTCATTAGATCCGGATTGCCTTCAGTTGGACATCGATAAAAAGGCAACACTGGCCTACTTCAAACGGAGCCTCCGGTCTTCTGAGTTGTTGCCAAGAGACAGGCGTGCATCGTTGGCCTACTTCTAGATGCGCATATCATTTCACTTACAACATTTACTGTAAATTCTCCTGTGAATGTGATTAAAACATCTGTGTGGCCTAAAGAATGAATTTTACCGCAATTATAGTAGTCACAAATCACTTTAATGCATCTTTGTGTGCATTGAATGGGTGGGAGGTTTAATAAATGTCCTAAATCCATTATCTAGATTCGTTAGCTCTAAAAAATGCGACAATTGATCAGGTAATCTGCGAGATTTGAGCAAATTTAAATTTATACTCCGTTTTGTGCATCTGTAAATAATTTTCCGCAATTGGGTCATTGAAGTGAGTTAATGTTATAAATGGAGAAGATTCAATTATTTGATGTGAGACATAAATGTAAGGGTGTGATGACAGTTTGCATTCATATTGGGTCATGACTGGTTTTGACATTTAATCCTGTCATATTTTGGGGAGAAAAATACCTTGGAACACTTGTTTAAAGAAGAGGATGAGGATTTTGTTTCTGAGGTGCAGTAACTTGGCATGATATTGTTATAAAAAGTCCATTAAAACTGTAACATTGCAAGGTTGAAATTTTATGAAGATGAAACGGTACTGTGGAAGAGTGGAACAACAGATCTTTTGGAAATAACCAAAAATGTATCGGTTGGCCAGAAATTGGATTGCACGCGGCCTTTCTCCCTACAGGCAAGTCAAGTAGTTAATAAATAACCCAAGATTGTGCATTTTCGCTATGTACACGAAGGAGGGGAAGAACTTGGTATCTGTTGCAGATTAATGCATGTAAGAGTAATTCCCCTCCTCAACTTTCACAACTTTCCTTTTATGGGCTATGCAGGTGGACTGCTTCTTCACCACTCACCTAGAATTCAGCTTTACGACTCTATTTTTTTTCTAGAAGCAAAGAACCCATCCGTGGTTGATCCATCATTGTAATTAGGGACCTAAATCATTTTCTTCTTGGTGGTGTGTTTTGATTTCACAGGCTTTTTAAATACTATAAAAAATGTCAACTTAGAATTTTCTGCAGCAGACCAGTTTGGTGGTTTTAGAACACAGCAAGGTGTGCCGTATCAAGAGACTGACGTGCGTCCCTCTGTGCCCTATCACGCACTTAGGTTGACAATTTGCTTCAACCAAAATTTCGACGATATTATGTCAAATAATATTTATTTAGCCGTTGGACTTCTGATATTGGGATTACACAACTTTTGCAGCAAAATACAAGATATTCACTGTATTCAATGAATTTGCCCAAATAACAGTTGAGGCTTCTTTGAATAAGATGCTGTGGCTCAGGTATGTGTGGTAAAGGTAGGATAAAGACCTCCATTAGAAGTCTAATTACTTTAAGTAAACATGGGTGATGGAGCTTCGTAATGACACTAACACTGTTAATAATGCCTAGTTGCCATCAATCCGCCTTGCATCACATCTCAAAGTAATTAAAAGATTTATGAGATGCCTTTCACGCATATGCGTTAACACACTCTTACCGACGTCTTCAGCTGTTATGGCGACTGAAGTTATACTCCTCAAGATTTATCAGAGCGCTATCAAGAGTGTTTCATGACTTTAATAAGTTAAAACAATATCTCTTCCTTATCGTTCATATGCATGACCAATAATGAGGTAACTTAGCCATTTGCCATTTTTGATCCAACGAATTCAAGAATGTATGTTTGAATCGTGTAGGTTAAAAGGGTCATGTCAAACTACAGCAGCGATAAAAACTGTTGGAATCTTCGTTTCATGCCCTTTAAAATGGACAAACATAGTTTAAGGTTTTTTTTAATTTTCTTTTGAGAGTGATGAGGGGGGTGACCGTACTTTTTATAAATGATTTACTCCCAGGGCTCTCAAAAAGGGTACTTTATACTATATGAGAACATTGTTGTTCATTTCTATGGGATGTTTTAATTGCATGCACCTATTGTTTTATGAGCGGAGAGAGCGGTAATGTCGTGACTAGCGCAAGAGAATCATGAAGTACTGCGTGACTTGCCAAGTCCTCTACTTAAAACTGAGCGCCTTAAGTGGTTAATGGCCTCCCTCTTATTGTGTATTTGAGACCCAAAGGAGTTATGAAGAATGTTATAAGTGATTGTGAGGTTTGCAAAAGTTTACTACAAATATAAAGCTCAAAAAGAGTTTATGATTTTTAATTTAATAATTTATATAATGTCTCAATGGAGACTTAATGCATCACTGGGTTTGGACCGTTTGCGTCGCATCTGTTTTGAGTTTATTATCCAGGGCAGGTAGAATTCTGCTAATCTATTCTTTTGCAAGTGCCTACATGTTTAGAATTACTTTCAGGAAATACGATTAGGCTAAGGCATGCAAATTAAGTCACAAGTTTAATGCGTGCATGTTCAGATACACCTCAAGTACAACCGCAGAATAATCATACAGACTTTGGTATAAATCCAGACAGATCGGAAAGCTCGCTGATTTGGCTTGCGCTCGTTGTCAATGCGCTTTTTCTCTATTTCTCTACCATAATTAGTGATGATTATTAAGGTGTTTTCGAGTACGCATATTTTACAGGTCAAATGCATTTTCACCATTTTTCTAGTCAATGAACCAGTTTTAAGGCTTCAATTGACTTCTTAGGTTCATTTTGCTGCAATGACTTTCCTAACAATGGCTAAGTGCGTTTTGCGAACTGCTCCTGTTCGGGTTTACTGACATCTTGACAATAAAACTTCAAAGCCTTTTAATAAAATTGCACTGACGGCCAATAAAACACTTCTCTGTCAAACGCCTTATTAGAACCAGTTTAATTTGTTTGGCTAATAAATTTTTACTGCTTAAGCTGGTCATCACTAATGTATTTATATAATTTTATAAATAAAAGTGTGAGGATTAATTGCTATTTTTCATACCTAAGTTCCATCTCTAAAAGTTAGCTTTTTGCTGTGGTCATAATAAGGTAAATGGAATGGTTAGAAATTGACTCAAGACGACGGTGTTTAATCTGTTGAGTTAAATTTTATATTTGGCTTTTTCGCCAACTCGTGACTCGTTTATTAGCCCAAACTTTAGTCATGGTATAGGAGTCTGTGGTTATGATGGCGATTGTAGTCGAACTAGTATAACCAAAGGCTTATGAATAGCATGCTCAGAAGCATAGGTCCCAAAGTTTTGTAATTCCATCTCACTGTCAGCGCTCCCTTGGCTCCTCTAATGGCTATCCACTCTACCTGTCCAATTGCGGCGGTGCTTTTGATAGAACCGTTTTAAAGTTTGCACATCTTTTTGATCTATTATTCAAGTTACTAAGTATACCTGAAATATTATCTATTTTCGAAAAGTGACCCTGCTTTGCCCGAGACGGGAATGGATAGGAATTCATGCTGGTAAAACCGTTTTGGGTAAAAATTCATGTTTCTGAGGACTTTAATTACAGTAGTGATCTATTTGTCTTTAAAATTTATGAAACCGTTAGACAGATCGACACAACAACTAATCGTTTTTGCAGTGAATGTTGGTTTGTTCAAAATCAGCTCTCCTCGGCACCGCACTCCTTTACACAGCTACAAAGAAAGAGTTTAATTTCCTAAGCTGAGAAAGAGTTCATGACTCATCTTTTGTCATATGTTTTGGTTTTATGTATTCCTAGTTAATTTATACTTAGCATTCAATCCGCACTTCAGCCACTCTTTTAGTATCTTTTGCCCTGAGCCTGCTGATCACAACAGCAAGGCTTAAAAATTGAAGAAAATAAACTTTAAGTATTCACCTTACTTTTACTTGGCCCCAAGCAATTTTGAACTCCATTGCCATCTTGCTTACTTTCTTATCTCACATCCATTATGTTTTAGAAGCATGCAAAATTTTCTTTGCATTTTTATATCGTGTGCAATCAGTTAAAAGGCATTTTCCCAATTAACCTTAGGAGGCCTTGCAGCTGTTGTTTCAATGCAATTTACGGGATTGAGATTGCTAATTGGTATTCACTACTTTTGGCACTTGTAGTTTGCCATCCTCAAAGTCTGCTTTCGGTGGCTTCAAGATGTCGTCACGAATAGAGGATTGATTCCAATGCACCACTTCCCGTGCTGACCTCGGAAATTGGCCTTTGCACTCAGAGGCCCCTTCTTGTTGGGATACAGTTCAATCTTTCCTGTAGCCTTGTTATTTTCGCAGTAAAAAAAGTCTTTTTACAGTTTTGCAGAACTCTGTATATTTTGTAATCTATTTTTTTGGCTAGGGAGATGTTTTTTATAATTTATATGGTCTCATGTTTTTATCAAGTGTTTGTGATTGAATTTTAGATTTTAAGACCACGAAGCATGCTGATCAAATGTGGCGATAAGCCCTCGTTCTCCTCTCGAGAATTATGAAGGACGGTTTTATCTTAGTGTTACTAAATGCCTAAGTTTTTATTTAACTTTTGTTTTGAACCAACGATGTGTAGCTTTTGCATTTATCGGGATCCCTCTTGGTAACTGAAATAATTTTGGCTCTGTAGCAGAATCAAGAGAATTACTTATTGTGTCTTAGCAACTCTGGATATGATTTATGATTACCTTTCCGGCCCTAATTTTGTTTAACTTTACCCCAAGCTCACTCAGTAATGCCATCAAATTGACGGATAAGATAGATTTACTTTGACCAAATGAATGGATGACCTTGTTTGTTGAGATATGCACAAATTTCTGCAAAATGAATTATTTGCAAAACAAGAGACCTCCACGAAACCGAGTTTGCAGTTAAATGGGGCGTCAAACGGTGTCAGCTAGGGTTTAAAATGAATTTGTTTGAAGTTAATGTGTCAGTAAAATGAGGGTAAGTCGGAATCAGGTCGAAAACCATAATGCTCCTTTTACACTTAACAGTGCATGGCGAACAGGCCCATCACTTTTTGCTTGTGGCCGATTTATGGGAGCTCTAGTTTTCCTTTTTGACAGAAGATAAGTCAAGTAGGATCAAGTTTAAAAACTTGCGTGAAATAATTTTGTGAATTTTTGCCTTAAATATTTGCATAGTTGTCAAATATTTTAGAAATCTTTCGGCAGATCGTTTTATTGCTGTGAGATGCATTAGTTAGCTTTACTTTCTAGAAGCAATTTTTTCCCTTTAAAAGTTAATATAAATTATTAACAGTTAACAGGCAGAATTGGACGATCCTATATTATCTGCCATCGGTTCTAAAATACCGCCTAATTTCTCTCAATTCCTGAACACTTGTTTGTGTTTCCTTTCCGCATTTCGAAGAGCTACCAAAATATCAGTGTGTATGAAGATTTTTCACTCATTCCCAAGCCATTAACCTCCTAACTGCACCATTTAATGCAAACAAGAATTTCCTACCCTTGTGGGCACTCGCACGTTTTACCAAATAGGCACGCACACACGCACATCCCAAATGGCCCTAGCAGATTGGCTGGGTGCTAGATTATAGGTTTCACGTGCAAATTCATCGCTAACAAAGCGCACCAGACATAATGCCTCGATGGCTACACCTGTGTCTACTTCTACTTACTCTCGCAATCGCCCTCATTTCTCTGACGATCTTGCTGATTGTCTTTGAACGCGTAAAGAACCTCAGCGAGAATGACTCCAGCCCTGCAGTCACCATCTCTACAGATGAAGAATGGTTGAAGTGGACACGGGAAATTAACATTTCTTTTGAAAGCGAGGCTGAAGCCAAATATAGGCACTCTGTATGGAGAAAGCACTACGATATGATTCAGACACATAACGCACGGAAAGACAAACTCTACACCATGGGAACGAATCACTTTACTCATCTGGAGCACTGGGAGTTTGTGGAAATGTATCTAAGGAGCAAGAAGATAGAAATTGACACCTATGGAGTAAGCAACTACTTTGAGGGCAATAAGACTGTGAGAGTGAATGAGAGCCTAATTGAGGGCGATTGCTACTTGGAGAACTTTGACTGGAGAGAGCACTTTCCTGATCGCAAAGTTCGTGACCAGGTAGTACCGATAGTTTTGTTTAGCGAGTGCAAAATATTTTTGTGCTTTTAATTTTGGAATTGAAACTGTGATTTTTTTTATAAATGGTAAAATTTTTGGTATGGTAAGAGACGAATGTTGACTTGCTTTAACTTGCGTATTTATCGAAGCGTATTTGATTTATTGCTTTTACTCTTGCAAATTTGTTAATTTCGTTCATTTATCTTGTAGCTTGTGTTACTTGTTTAATTTATTGGCTGTTTCTATTTAATAATTATTTTCTAAAAGTCTTTACTACACTGCTAAATTTTTTTATATCTGGTCGTAGTGGTACAATAATATTTACAGCCTTAGGCAGGTTAACATTTCTCGGAGGTAAACAATTTAAAGATTTCACTTAAGTAAGCCTTGTACAAGCATTGTGTATTTCCCCTTTTCAAATACGTGTCTCTGTATATTTCAAATAATCCAGACGTAGTTTTTAGACTCATCATAGGCCTGTCCAATAGTGCAAGTTGTGCAAAGTAAAAAGCCGTCCTTTCGGATTTCCGGAGAATCGCTAGTACCTTTATTCCGGATTTTATGACATGAACTAATATTCGCTACTTTATTATGCTAATAGTTATGATTGCATTATAATGTTACGCCCAACTTGCGACGGCAAAATGTTTGGCACTAAGGAAGTGTTTGCAAAAGGACAGAACTGGCATGTTTTGCCATTTTTCGTTGCACATTTATCCATTTAGTTCGTATGTGAGTAAGCATTTTCAAAGGGTGTGCTGCATCAGGTAAAAAAATGAGCTTTAGTATCATTCCTCAAGAAACGACGCGAATGTTGACATAAGTGTGTCGGGCTATTAGCACGACGCTCCTTACTATAGCTTTTTCTTCTACCCTCCTATTCTGAATTCCCAATTCATCCACTTTACAAGTCGGATTTGCCTTAGTCTCATTGCTGGAGAGTCCTCAAGAATGGCTTTTTGGATGGCATTTGAAGAGGCCGGGGAAACCAAACGCATTGTTTGGGAGCGATGTTACCTTAATAACCTGAGTTCAAATTTATAGCAATAATGAACTATTGAGTTACAATCCTTAAACTCAAAAATGATCCAAAACCTAATGACATGTTTCCCTGAAATTCTCATTGACGTTTGATAAAAGACAAACGAATGCCTAAATTATTATTCCACCTTACCCGCATTTTTGCTCGATGCAATGAAAAATAAATCTACTCAAACCTCAACCCCTGCACAGCCTAACCAAATATCAACTAAAACAAAACAGTGAAGCTGGATGTGAAAGAAACTAGGACGTAACTTTAACTCTAATTGGAGTTCCCTCTTGCCTTAGTTATCCTGTGGGTCTTGTTGGGCCTTCGCCTCGGTATCAGCAGTCGAGTGGCACCGGGCCATACACTACGGTAAGAGCCTCTCTCTCTCAGTGCAGCAACTTGTTGACTGCGTCCAATCCAACTTTGGCTGTAATGGCGGAATCATCGAGAATGCTCTCGCATACATCCAACGTCACGGCATCATGCTGGAACATGATTATCCGTACCGTTCGAGAGTAAGCAATTACATTTAACTCAGATTTCTAGGCTATTATTTCATCATTCTAAGTAGTTAGTTTAAAGCTTCGCAGAAGGAATTTCTATCACTTATTAATGTGAGGTTTAAACAAAGATAAAAACCTATCCAAATAACTCGTTGTAAAATATACGGGTTAGATTTCAACTACTTCAAACTGTGAATAAAAGATCACTAAACACACTTTAAAGAAGGCATGTTATTTGGATGAAACTAGGGCAACGTTAATTTATTTTCTTTACACTGATACTGCTTCTTTGAATTTAAAAAAAATATTACATTCTTCGGACCTTTCAATGCTTTTAGCGGAACGCCCAGAACCATAATACTTCCAACCTATATTTATTTTCCGAGACAAATGTGATTTGACAAGTTTTTTAATAGAATTATAAAAATTTTTAACGGCAGTTAAGCAAGTACCTAAAAAAATCTTTGATTATATTATTATGTGATGTGGTATCGCTGAAACAGGGATTGCAAGTGCTCTGTGAAGCAGCCGGTATCAATCGTGGCAGTCTCTTGGAGCAGAAATTATTTGCAGGGTCGAAAATGTTCTTGGCTTTGGCCAAATTAAAAGCTTCATCTGCAGGCAATGGCCAGGACATTAATTTTATTGATGGTCCCTTATTCCTTTTATGATAGACAGGCAGTCGCTTGGCAGTCTAGCTTTCAAAAAAATTAAAATAATGATTTGAAAATTCAATTCAAAGTTTCGGCCGTGTGAACTGCCTTGAGTTTACCATGAACTCGATGATTACGAGAGCATTTGCCAAGAAAGGTAACTGTTCATAAAATAGTCCATTTTACCCTTTATTGAACAATGCACAGGAACGAGATGTCCATGTATATGCCCTAATCAAAATGTACCAATCTTATGGGTGCATATTAAATGGTGTTAGGGGAATTTAAGTCCACCGAAATTATGAATGCATTATTCAGTGAAGATAACTAAAGGCCATCTCTATTGGATAGATTGTCGTAGTTGTCTCCTGACCGGAACGCAGAATTTTGCCTTGAGGGGGAATAAATTCTTGCATAAATGTCTCCACGACTGCGCCCAATTTATCGCAACCACATGCCGAGTTATATTTTTACTCAGCACTAAGTAGGCTCGTTTTGTATCCTCCGGTATCATGCGTACCACGCATTCTCCGCACTTTAACGCTTTCAGCATAAAACCAAGTTATCCTCATGCATTTCCTCATCGGGTGGTTAAGTGCTCCTTTGTTTCATTGAGCACGGTATCTTGTGCTGGGTTAAATATTCTGCTAACAAATCCTTGAGGAGATCAAAGTACAGAAGTCATGTATGAGTTAACTGTTTTACATCCCTACCTTTTTGCCTAAATCTCGGCTACATTCCTACTGAAACTTGTAACCACATTTTCGTTTTATAAGAATACAGCTTTTTTAAGCAAAGACCAGAATACTTCACGAAGCTTACAGAACAAAAAGGACAGTTAGGTACATTTGTCAGAATAAGTTGTGCATTTTAAAGCACCCTTTACTCAGCAAGCAACCCAATCAACCAAATGCTGCTCAATGGCTACAGCTTAAAAAAATTGCTAAAAACCATGATGAGGCAAAATAAGAAGTGCCTTCGATATGGTTTTTTCCTATAACATTGCAAAAGTTAATAATTTGTTGTTAAACATTCAGTGACTTTTTCCATGTTTGCACTTAATTTGATGTAGGTCTCACATACTTCAAATGTCAAGTCTTTTAAGTGTTTCAACAAAGCTTAGATAAATCGCCTTCTTGCATTTTAGGCTATGAAATAAATTACTTGCAAGTGGCACATGACAACCACCTTGCACGCTAGATGTGAGATTGAAAAGTATTACAAATGACAAACGTGAAGCCAAAATACTTGTGCTCATGAAGTTTGCATGCTTGTTTGGATAGTGAATTGTATTATTCTCTCTTGGTTGTCACTCCAAGCGTTTTACACGGAGTAACCAAAACCCTAACTCTGTATTTTTGTGAATTTCACCTTTACCAGTGGTATTATTGCATTACAAAAAACACGTCAGATCAATTTGAAAAATCTCTTTAGCAGTACATGCGCCCTTGCTAGAGGAATGGGGAGTAAGTTCTTGCCTTTTAATTGACCTACTGTCATATGTTTTAGAGAAAATTAGCGCTTCGAATTATCTCTGCCCTAGGTGACGCAGTGTACTGAGAATCCGGATAAAGTCGCACTGAAAATAAAGGGCTATGAAACTCTGTACGGCGTGAGCGAGGCCGTCTTGGCCTGCATAGTTCAACGCGTTGGACCAGTGGTGATTGGCTTTGATGCCAGTGGTTCAGGTCTACAACATTACAAGTGCGTTTCTGTAGGCAAAGACCGTCTCACATTCTTTTCGTTTGCATGGTATTTCTGCATCCAGATTATCACCTGTGTGTAAAAAATCGCTAATTATGTGTACTTTTTTAAGCCAACTTAGGCCTTTGCTGTTCCCCCTGTTTTCATCAAGCTCTCTTAAACGACTTTGGTCACAAATCAAAGTCCTTCATATATATGGATGATTACACGAGTTAGGATCGAGAAGCAAGAGTGGTTGATGAGCATTTCAAATCAAAACCAGTGTAGTTGGAAAGCCTTTACCCGCGGGTTTGGTTTGAATTTGTCTGGGCAGTTAATTTGATAAATTCTCGCTGCAACTACTAGAGGCTGCTTCATCTAACGTTTTGTAAGGGTGATTTTGCTTCGCTCACTTTCAAATCTAACCTGAGAAAGTGCAAATGGTCGCGACCTTTTTGTAAATCATGCATTTAGAAAAATGGGCGGTGCAGGTGCAGGATTAACCATTAATTGTCAATTTTCCTCGCCGACTACCCCTACCTCACTAACGAAAGGAAAGTTGACAAAGTATTTTTCTGATAGCTTCGTCATTTGCAAGGAGACCTTAAATCATGATATTTCCTTACTGATTTTCACTTCTAAACAGATACCCATGTATTTTCTATCTTATTCCCAAGGAATGGTTGCGAATAAAAATTTTTTGAGCCATGATTTGCTCACTGGGTAGTGCTTTAAAGCGTTACATATCTCGCTGTCAATGTTTGCAATGAACTGTCACTATGGTAACTGAATCTTGCAATTTGTTAGCCAATGAAACTCAGAAAACCTCGTTAATACATATTCTAAAACTGATTCCCTAATAGGTCCTCCATTTAAGATTTACATGCTAAATTTCTTCAAATTAGATCCGGAATCTATGATGGCACGGACTGTAACGGAGACATGCTAAATCACGGACTGGTTCTACTGGGCTTCGGAACCGACGAACGAGGTAATAGATACTGGATCTGTCAGAATTCCTTCTCTCAACGCTGGGGTGATAACGGCTTCTTCCGCTTCAAATTCGGAGGCAATCTTTGCGGCGTGGCTGCCACTCCCATTATTCCTATGGTTTAGAATCCTTTGAGCAAAACACAACTTGAAAGTTCTTTTATTAATCTGTTCTTCCTCTCTTCCACACATACCTACAATTCAATGCATGGTCTGTCCTTTATTCATTTATGCTGTTTCAGAGTACCTCTCCTTTGAACTGTATATTTTCAACAAAATAGTGCTTTTTTATTCAGCAGGTTTTTTCGTAACCGTTCGAGGCTTGATTGAGTCACTAAAGGCAACGGCAACTTTAAAAGTGTGTGTTTTCTTCAATGCGTATATTTTGTTTTGACTTTTTACAGTTATTCGAGCACATAACCAACCCTTTACTGAGCACGTGGACTACGTTTACGCACTTATAAACTGATTCCACGCATAAAGTGCCTTCCGTGATGTTGCAAGCAGTGGTACTCGAAACGTCTTCAGTAAAGTCGCTGCAGTCTAACTTAAAACAATAAATAACCTCAGTCTCATGAAACTGCGCGGTTATGTAATGACCTACTCACAAAAAAGTTACTCTAGTCTAAGATCCCATCATTCAGTTTGGAATCTTGTGTCATTCAGTTATTGGATGCATATTGAGCAACAGCCCAAAAAACAACTATAACTTGTTACATATTTATTTTTATCCAGTACGAAAAGTTATCCTTCTAATCATACCAAATGCTGAGTCAAAGTGAAATACTCAGTCTTCCTTTACTCATATATACAATCTGGAAGCATCTTCAACTTTTTGCCGCTTCAGAACGAAATTACTATAAGAATGTGGTTACCCGAAGGTTACATTTCCACACACACTTTTGGTGGATTTATTCTATTGGATGCCGGCAAGGCAAGCATCTCGTCGAAGTACGAGCATGTGATTCAGAGGTGTATTGACTGGTGTGCTGTATGAGGTGCAATCTCCGAGCTCTGCATGCGAGATTAGGTGGTTGAGTTTACACCATTCTACCGAGATGACTGTCTGGTTAACCCTGCTGATCCTATCCTGCGTTTTAGCTCAAGAGACTAAACGTACGTTTGCAATTAAACAAATTTATTAACCAGTAAAAACTGATTGACTTCTATTGTAGAGTGCTCCATTTAACACCAAAACATTGACTTTGTGAAGTGAAGATATATATTGGTAAAATGTAGCCCATTTTAAGCACTTTTACGTTTCCACAAATCAAATTGAATGCTTTATGTTAATGGATATAAAACCGGAATGGCATTAAAAATAGCTTGCATCAATTCCTCATTGCTTGGACTGGCAAAATAGTGGCCGTCTTCGGCAAATGGGTTTGGGTCCCTGTTTTAGCATCGCGTTTGGAGTCGTCAGTATATGAAGCACAAGTGGTTTGGAGTGGTGTCGGTGGGCTTTTTCGCAACCGATTCAACAACTCTTTAAGTAATGCTTGCATCAATAGTGGAAATACGGACAATTTGAGTAAGTGTCTATGCTCAATCTCTTGGACTTAGAAAATCATACGTTATTTGTATTTTCTCAGCAGAAATTGACATTCTCACAAAATCATGAGATGCGATTCAAATTGCTAAGTTACAGATGGATCTGAACCAAAGTTATTTGCTATTTGACCGAAGTTTTACCATCCTTCATGCGACTCACTACTACAAGTTATTCGTGATCCACAAAAGGATGCTAAGCCCTTACTAAGGCCTTTAAATTCATTTGACTGCAGAGTCACTGGCAACCCTTTACAAAACCGGAGTGCAGCTGGCAAATAATGGATGCGATTCGGCCGGTACGTCTAAAATCCCTCCTCACTTCTTAGACTGCACCTTCAAATTGTGGCTGAGCGGACGCCACAGTCATTGTCTTCCTTATTTTATGAATTCATTTCGTCAAGTCCATGTTATCGCATTTCATCAATGCATTTCTTAAACATTTAATCTGCAAAAGTTGACGTTTTTTGAAATTTGAGCCGCTTTTTACCAGAATCACCTACTTTTTATAAGCACAACTAATAGCGATTATCAGTATGCCTACGACTTACTTTGCTAGTCTCCAAAAAGTGCGTGTAATCTTTTGAGTATTTGTCAGGTTGTGATGCAATGCATCTCTGAAAGATCGCTTAAGCGAAATTTCTTCATCTTAGAAGCTAACAAATTAATCCAACAATTCTGCCCGTTTGCGTCAGTCTTGTTGGCGTTCCACCGCCCCTTATTACCTCGCATCTCATTAGCAATTACCGATTCCATTTCTATTCCAATCAAATCAATCACTCCCACTAATTTTGGTTTCAATTTAACGCATTGACGTGTAAACCTGCCTCGTAGTCTACGGTACCAGCGTGCCATCTATTATTTGGCCCGCTGGATCCGAGTTAAGAAGGAGGGAAATGTTTTCCCTTACCTAGTGAAGTGGACTTTTTGTAAATTGGGTGATTGTAGAAATTTCGATGATGCCTCTTAATGCAACTTTTATTTTATAATAACCATAGGCAACCAAATTAATGGAAACCTGAAAAAAATCCTCGAAGCGATGCGAAATGCTACTGATGCAGGTGAACAGGAATCCATCGTTTCTGATGCGGACAGATGTGCACTACAAAATAGTAAGTTTATATACAACTAATTTTATTCTACTTTTTAGCTCTCTAATGCAACATATTTATTCATACCCCAAATACGTAGACGCCAATAATGCAGAATAGCTAGGAGTCGGTAAACACGGTCTCAAGTGATACCACAGCAAGATAGAAAGTAACAATCGCTGGAAGCAAAAAATCCTTGCAATTAAGGAAACATATTGGCACATAAACCATAAACCTTTACTAATTGCATCTGGGGCTCAGCCAACTCGCTCAACCCATTATCACCTCAACATCTCTTCTGTCCCATTCCTGGCATTCTGTAAAGGAGGTGCTTTGGAAGCATTTCGAATAATCATAATTTCCTGAGGTCATGACAATAAGCATTTCCCCACTTTTCAGCTATCCCTTGCACAGGAGTAACAACTTCTGATTTTCATGAGTACTTATGCTTTTGCCTTTCTACATAAGAATTTAAAAGCCTCAATAACACTAGAAATTACAGTCTAGATTAAATTTCTTTGATTTTTTACAAAATCTCTTATTGTAAAAAGTTGCTTTTACTGTTTTACGCCTTTTTAGGTTTTTTAACAAAGACGTCCCTCAAAATTTTATCAAAAGCCCTTGTTAACATGTTTCCAGGTAATTCCTTTTCCGCTAAACCGCATATTCTTCTGAGACTTTTGCTAAAAATATGAACAAAATCACATTGACAGATAGTAAATATTTTATCTTGTTAAAGGTTTTTGATGTGCTTAGAGGGTGAAAGCTGGTAGGGATTATTTTAAGTACCTGAACCCACCGTTTGTTGCATTTTATGCCCTTTTGCCTTCCTAAATTTTAACCGAATTAAATATCTTTTAATGCAATCGCTGGATGAATAACTCCAGTGTAATCTACGAGTTTACTCGAGTTTATTGAGGCATGTCTTCGGTATTTTTACAGATTAACTTTATTTTGTCAACTATAATTAGGAGTGCTTTACTTACTACTGCCTAAAATATGGCATTTTTATGGCATTGGATTATGTTCTAATATACCTGTAGCTAGATTAACGTTTGCAGAATTTTGCGAGAAAATACGGGACTACAATGAGTCTATCGCTGCTATCAAGGATTGGGTGAAACCGATTCGATCAAATATTACCTACAATGAATCATTTGAGTTTATTGTTAACAACACTGTCAACGGCAATAACGGTAAGCTTTGCAGATTCCTGTCGATTTTATCCGTTGACCCATTCTAAACCCATCGCCTTAATTCGCATATTGGGATGCATAAACCAAGTATTCTAGGTATCTTAGTATACCATTATTGTTTCAGGCTAGATTTCGTCGATTCAAGTATTTTGACCTGCCATTTAATAGAGCTGCAATGGCTCAACATAGTACTTATAAAAATCTGGACATATAAATGTCCTGATTATGTCCGCACTCTTAAGTATACTATCGTTTGTGACAAAAACTGGACTTCTACATCCTCCAATTCTGTAATCATGCAGTCAGCTACGATTAAGTCTACCAACAACATTCGTAAGGTATGCCCAGTGCAATGGATCTAAATTGTTTAAAACAATATGACTTACAAACTGTAGATTTTTTCAGCCTCATCTCCTGGTACAATTTATCTTAGCGAATTCCTCGTGGCGATTGCAGCGATCAGTAACTACACAGGAGCAGAATTTTACAGCACCACTATGGAGGCTAATACAGCCTATGCTCCTCCTATCCGCAACAGTGTGTCCATAAAATTTCTGCGAAATGTCGAATCAACGATTGCCGTGATCTGTTCTTCTCTGCTTCAGCAAAAGCGAGCCGGAATAACTTTTATCTACGATGACGATAACAGTAGGTCGGCTTATTATTAACACGTTTTCCGAGCCGTTTTTGCTGCCTGGTTGGGCGATTTTCTCTATGCGCTAACAAAGGGATGCAACTTGACCAGGTCCCACATTCAAATGCCATTAGTGTTAGGAATTATTTCTGAGACATCTGCAGGAGTTTTTGTATTTGAGTGATGGTCAAGCATAAAAATAGTAGTGGAATTTCCGTGATTTAGACATCATTAAGTATAATAATTTCACAAAAATAGGCTAAGTTACGATGCATGATAAATGAAGAACATGCTTTTAAATGTTGCAAATAACTTTCCTTTAACATTAAGCCGGTTTACACATAGATCTACACTCCAATCTCGAAAAAAACCTTTATATTTAGTACTAATCGCTCATGAGTCGGGAATAATTGCGTCCCCTCAATTCTAGCAGGGGTTTTGTGATTATTTTCCTCCACAAATGCCAAGTGTTAGTTAATAATTTGGTAAATGTGAAAAGGGGCATTAGATTTGTCCAAACGGTTTTTGCTGTTTCTTTCATATCTTGCTCACCAAAGTTCTTGTTTGTTTTGATTGTGATACTTTGTTTATTTAATACCTTGGAAAGCCTTAATCAGGTGGGTTCCCTTTGCACAGTTATCAGTTTAAGAGAGTGCAGTTGTATACACAAATAGTGTGCGTGAGTTACTTAGAAATTAAACTTTAACATAATTTTGTACACAAACTTCGTGACGACCAACAAAAAGACCAAAAAACAGTCGTCGTTCTCCATCAATTGCACTATCCGGCTTATAAAGTGACTACAACAGTCGGTTTCAGTGACATTTTGGATGATAGCCTCCTTAAAGACTTTCTCAGGACATTAGTTTGGGGGAGAATGAAAGGTTCGAAATAATTCCGGTGTGTTTGTTTCCATGTTTTCCGTTACTTTGGTCATTAACATTTTCACGTCTACCTGAATGATTCCAGGTGAATGGGGTACAATCGCACGGCGCTTCCATCTCTATAGATGCGCACTTACATCGACTCGATTCAGTAAAATCTTCTGGTGCATTTAGAGTTTTATAACACGCACATTAGACCACCACTGCGTATGCACCATTCCAATGTCTCCAAAACTAATGAGAAGACAAAATAAAGTAGGTGTATTTAGTGCTTATTTTCTCATTATATTTTTCAAGCCATTTTTTCATGATATCACTTTTAAGCCTTGATCTGGGTGCGACGAATTGAGGATTTCCAGAAGACGAGAGAAGGAAACTGCTTGGGCAGATTACATTCAGGAAGTTTAGGGCTACCGGCGTGGTCCAGAGATCAGCCCACCTGACAAAGCTATAACGGCCCATAACCGAAGCCAATAGTTAACCAAGCAACTAGCGTATTACATGGGAAGCTTTTTTGATTGGAAGTCAAACAACATTTGTCTCCTCTTTCATTATTTTGCCCACCCTCTTCGAGTAATTTAATCTCGCCCTACTTTTTCTACGACCTTCCAAAGTGGTTCACTAGCATTCTTGATGCTATAATGTTTTTTAGCTCCCACACTATGGTTTGGACATACAAGTTTAGCACTAAAATCTCCTATCTTTTAAAAAAAATGCCTAGAGTTGATTTCTTTACTGTAGCCTTCATTTTGGAATAAGCGTTTTTGTGTGAATAAAGATTGACAAAAATCGCTGTTCCGGTAAGGTTGATTGCGTAAGAGGAAGTGACCTTTTCCTTCAAAATGTCTTTTCCACCTTGCAGAACTGGTCTTCCTCATTCGACTATTAAAGAATGTTTACTTCAGCACAATATACCTACCTAGCGAATGGAAGAACAACGACACTGTTAAGGAGGTTTTAATTAAGCAGTTTCAAAACACCAATGTTCCACAAACATATGTCCTTCTATTCCAAAATGAACACAAGGATTCATATGTTGAAGATTTCCTCCAACTGGTATGCAACTAGATTTTCATGGGCTTGAGAGTTTCACTCTTTAAAACACAATTTGTCCATATTACTCCTTAATCCGGGCTTGTACGTTGATATCAACTACTCATTCTTTTGCCTTTTAGAGTACATTTATAGTAAATTATTTTACGGCTTATTGTAGCTGCTGCAAATTTTTCTCCCTTTTTACTAGTTGTTGAATGGTAACACTTTTTTCAAGTCTCTTGCTGAGTCATTCGCTGAAATGTGGAACAGCTAGTTCTTCATTTTAACTGCTGTGTTAATCTTGTATTGATAGGCAATGCTGCACCGACAACTCCGAGAAGACATACAAATAATCTTATTCTCTACAGTAAGCGTTTAGCTCCACTGAAATTCGCCTTTGTCGATTTAAACTTCTGCCTGTATGCTTTCTTAGCGTCAGTGATGCCCTATTTGGATACCCCTTGCCACTTCTATCGCTACACTCATTTTACAGGAATTCAGAAAGGTCTACTTCTAGTAATATCCCTCCTTCATATCCATAGAAGGACAGCTGCTCAGTCTTCAAGCGTTATTTGCGAACAGGAGCTTCTCTGATTACTTTCGGCTTGAGCACAGCATACGCACCGGAAACACCTTCTCCTTTCTATGATCTGGCTTGGCAAGCTTCAGCAATCTATCTCGATGGTCTAACATACATTACAGAAAATGCAACCCAAGTAGTGAGTGACACTTACCAGTTACCTATGAATATTTTTTAAGCGATTCGCGTCGTTGTTGTAAAATGATATGTGTGTAGGCTTCGTGTCTATGGTACCATAATTGTAATCAAATTTTGTATATCCTCTTCTACAACAGCCTGGTTCTTACATCCTTTCGCGGATCAAATTCAGTCAAACGCATCCAACTGCAAGTCCTGTGGAGTCCGTAGCAATTCTTGATTGTTCTATAAATACAGACAAAGGGGTAAGCAAAGCTTTGAGGTTCTTGAATTTACCTTGTGTCTTTTTTTAGATAGGTAGCTGGGTGTTGAATCGAAATCCACAACTAATTTTGGACAGTATAAATTCAACCTTAACTGGACGTACCATCAAAGCCGGGATCGTTAAGGTGAGATTTGTTTGTCCTTATTGAAAACTACCGTCTCTTATGACAACTTGCGTTCCCTAATTAACCTTAAGTCTCTTAAACCCCATTAACCTCAAGTTTCTTAAGGCACCTGCCCAAGTTACTTGCCTTTAGGATTGTAATGTGGGTGCACTAATAAGGTCGCTTAAAAACTCGCATCCCATTATTCTCGTCACTGGCCCGCATAAATTCCATCCAAACGCATTAGCTGCTGTTTTTAACGGTGCATTGCTGGTCCCAGAGCTGTCTCTTACTGTCTGATTTAAATAAATTATTTAAATATTTTGATAATGACAATTTGGGCAACATCTGAGCGGAGTTCTCATTAATCCATCTCCCTCTCTTGTGCTCTAGGCGTCTCCAAATTTTCACTAAATACAACTTGTTTTACAGATTTTTGATCAGATTTCTGAATTAGACGTTTTTTTCCACAAAGCCTTGTTCACTATAAATCTCAAATTTAAGCTCATTAATGCAGCCGTTTTGCAATGCTCCTTTAGTTTCTAAACACGCATTCTCTATTGTGATAGCAGGCTCCTTGGACTCAAGTTCATTTGTGTTTGAACACTTTGTGGCAGAATGTCAATTAACTCCTCAAAATAAGTAATTCGTTTCCACCTGTACGAGGACTTGTATCAGGTCGCTTGAGCTGCCTTTATTTCAAACCTCCTATTAAATTGAGCTTATTTTGTGAAAATTAATGTGTATTTATTCATTTACTTCAGTATGCTCCCTTCTACGATAACGGCACCGGATTTTCAATTCCAGTACTGGAAACTCTTGCATTCCTCACAAAAGTTAGCTATGAAGTGGTCCTCTTCAAGCAGAAACCGGATGAGCCTTACTACAAGGAGATGCTCAATGCAATTGAAAACCATGTAATTTGTGCATTTCGCCCACCCAGCGTCCTCTACTACATAGTTTTTATTAACCCAACTTTCCGTATTTCTCTAGAAGTTTGAACAGGTTAAAATCAAACATAATTTAGATACAATAAATATTTTGGAAGCACTCTAATGTGGATTTGGCTTTGCCGTTGATTTGGAGAAATGGAGGTTGTTGTTCATTCACTTGCTATAAAAGCTACTTAATAAACAAAGACTTTCCATTGTAATCATTGATGAGGTTTCGTTAAAAATTAATGCCAATCTTTTGCAGGAAATCGACGTTGGCTTCGCACCAGTTCCACTCTCTGTAATAAACACAGAAAAAGTGTCGAGCTCATCAGCAACCTTGACGATCTCCTTCACACTGGTGCGTCAACGTCCCTCCCGCCCTGCAGACTTCCTTCTACTACTGCGACCCCTCTCTCTGCCCGTATGGTTGGCCAGCGTAGTCTTGGCATTCATCTTCACTGGACTTCTGATGGTCTTTGGTCACCTCAAGCCCGTCATTATGCGGAATCTGGCGGAGGGCGAGATGACCTCGAAGAGAGATCTCTTCGAGGTGTCTGCACTTGGCGTAGCATCAACCTTCTCGCTGACCAAACTGCAAATCATTCCCACCACTCTCTCCAGTCGTATCTTCGCTCTCCTCATGTGGATGTTCTCCTACCTTCTACTTGTATTCTACGCTAGTGCTATGATGACCATTTTGCTTAGAATAAGAAAACCTTCGAACGCAGGCATTACAGTTGACGAGGTGTTGAATACCAATAACCATCCAACGTGAGCTAATCTACATTTCACTGCTATTTCATTTGTGTCAGTTGGCTTTGAGCTCTGCACTTTTAAGTCTGTAGCCTTATTGAAGTTTTGCAGACACAGAATCCATTGGCATCCAGCTGACATTATGGGCAATCTGCTTAATATGATTGGGGTATTATTTTATGAACCATAAGAAAAGTGTATTCCTTGTATTTAATCGCTTATGTTACAACCTTTAAGCTATAAAATTGATGCTAGTAGAATGTTTGTTTACCTCATTTTTCAAAATTTTATTGTCATAAATAAATTTTTTTTGCAAATCCATCTGACTTGTAGGGTGTTATTCTTCTTAGGTTTTTTATCGCCACTTCAGAATACAGCATAGTAGTCATGTACTTGATTCGCGAAATTCATCCACTATTTCGATCAAAATAAATTTAACAGTTCGTTGTTTCGTCAGTTAACGTAGTCTTGCACCCTTCTGAGGGTGTAAGAAGACATAACACTAGGGCAGACTATGTATTGTCGACGGATACAAGGGCTAAGAGACTATCGATGTGGCCCGGAGGTCATACCGCCCAGGTGATTCACAAAGGTGTCTTCTCTATATTAGTGCCGTTTGCAGCTTTTTTTGGTGGTCCACGGCTAGTTCGCCTCAGCAGAATACAGGGCCGAGGCATTGTCTGAGGTGGACGTCATTTTAAGCCCCCCTGTTTCGGGTTGTCATGGGCTCGCTCATCCGCAGTCAACGCCCTTCTTCCGTTAAGTCAAGCTTTAGCATTTAGAAACAGGAATAATGGCAGCCATCCACTTAAATCGAGTTCCCTTTTCTACTGACACAGGTGCTATCCTCCTAATCTTTCCTGAAGGCGTATGATACCATAATAATGAGAATTACTGGGAACTGCCGTAGTTCAGAGAGCATCTTGCCCAACGGCGGACAGTCAAGTGCTCCTAGGAACAGGGCGAGAAGTTAAACCATTTCTCAAAATACCATGGAGTTCTTTTAATACTTAAACATGGCATTATTTGTGTTATTACGATTATTAAATGACTAGGGTCAAACACAGCACCACAAATTGTTTTAAATACCATCCTTCTGTAGAATCTTCTGTTCAAGCAATAGTCGGTAGAGTTGGTTCCAACTTTCTTCAGCTTAGAAATAAAGCGTATTGTGAAAGCCTTATCACAAATTTATTTAAGTTTGCATAATAGCGTTGTAATCAAAGGGGTTTTTTAAATGCCTGAGTCAGGTGTAGCACTCAAAAATGTACGGAAATAGACCCGTCAGGTCAGATGTGTTCGGTCAAGTCTTAAGCAAATAAGACATAGATTCTGGCCCAAAAATGCGTCTTGACCTAATGCATGTCGTAGGCTTTGATTTCCATCCCAGCCTCGTGTTGCTTTACTAACAGCCAGTTTTTGCAAAGTTGTACTAAACCTCATTTCAGCACCCAAAACATGGAAGACTTGCGTGACGATTTGCTTTTGGAATACACCGTCAATTGTATTTACTTTGGATACCTAAACGAGATTTTCTGTCATGTGGCATTTTCAACATTTGAATGCCATTGACTTGATTCAGAAACTCTATTGGATATGCAGCAAGTACGATTGGGACCAAAAACATTTCACCTAGCGCTGTTACAAAGACAGGGTTCTACACTATTACTTCGTACCATAAAATTATATTTAAAATTGTCCTTCTTGATGCGCATCGAGAAGCGCTAACTTGAATGGTTACTGTGAAACGAGACACAATATGCCTTAGTTAAAAAACCGCATGTCATCATTGTTCTGCCAACCAACGCCTTCTGTACCTGCGTTCTCTGAGTCAAATTCAGGTGTTCCCCTTTCAAAGGCTCATCGTGATCAAAAATGGAATCGGTTACGACTCTATCATCGGGTCTCTGAATAACATTTCAAAGCCATACACCCCACTGGACTCCATTCAAGCAGCCTACGATGCCTTAATAAACGATGACAAAACTGTTCTTCTGGCTTCCTCAGTCGAGGCGTCATACATTAGTGTCATGGTTAGTCGATCATTCTATTAAATAACTCTCTCCTTCATTTATAGAACTGTGCATTAGAAATGGTTCCTTATACCAATTTGTATGATATTATATTGAGTTTCCCCTACTATAAACCGTGGATTTTCGGCTCTCAACTGGACTTCTACTTCTCTGTCATTAGCAACTCCGGCACTCTCGCCAGTGCAGCCTCGGTGTAAGTGGTAGAATTGGTTTGCTGTGTGCCGAGTGGTTGTAATATGCAACCTTTTCTCTTCTTACAGATACTTTGAAACAGGACGTTGTTATCAACCGAACTATAATTTACCAACACCCAGTGTTCTTGGGCTTAGGGATAGCGCAAGCATCTACATCTTCTTGCTCATAGGTATTATTGTCGCTTTTATCATAATGGGTCTGGAGCTACTCGTCAAACGCACTGTCGGTAAACGAGAGGCAAAGGTGGGTTCAAATCACACCACTACCCTCAAGTTGAATTTTTTTATGTGTTCTTTATTGCTTGTTCTCCCTTTCATCGCTCTAGGAACTCACTTTCCTGGTGCCAGGAAGACAATATATAGCGAAAATTATTTCAATCAGGTATGCGAATGTGTATAATGCGTTACCATGCCTTGACAAAATAACGGCTTTCGGGAATTGCTTAACAACTAAAATGAATTGCAAGTTGTGGAAAAATACCGGTGATGCGGTGTTTTATGCTTGTGAAGCATATCCGGTTACCTATTTATGCATTCCTTAGGCGAAATGGTGTCAACGTAAAAGTTGCGGATCGGCCAGAAGTTGTTTTCATCCCAAACAGCCAACTCCACACAGATCCTCTCAAGGTAGGCTAAATTGGGTATTTTACTATCTGCCAAACACACAATCAGAAACTTATTTCACGCACGGAAACTGTTTCAACATGTCAACGAGTAAAAAAGCAATGTGTATTCGCTTTAAAATTCTACAAATAATTGTACAATAAGTCTCTAAAATCCACTAACAGCCATGATGCCATATATTTGGGAATTTCATTCGATCATAAACTGAGCTGCCACCACATTGAATCGAAGTTTCTAAGCCAGTCATCCAAATCCCATCGGGACAGCCAGCCAAATCATCAATGGGTAAGGTCTCAGGGCCGATGTTTATTGGTTGATGGGGGGAGGGTAGCTAACACAGGTTTGAAGCGTAGCTGAGGGCCCTCGTAATAACCGGTGACAGGTGCCAGAGGATGTGCCCCGTCTTAAGTTCGTTGATCGGCCTAATCGTGGAGTCTGAACAGTGGATCTAGATTGGCCAGTGGTGCTGGTGTAGTCTCGGATAGTCAGAAGGGGATGAGTAAGGGCGCAATTTTCAAATATGTTGGGAGCCCTGAAAACTCCAAAGCGAGTGCTTTTCTGAGGTTAGCAGGAACTAAAGCTGAAACTACGGACTAAATCCTTGGTGCACTTTAATATGGAGCAAACAATCTTTAGGTATGCGAAATCTAATCGCTGATTTAGGCGACACCTGACTTTATCCATCGAAAAGCAAAGTCCAGTACTGAGATTGGCCTCATTTTGACGATGTCAGTCAAGCACCCTATTTCAAAATTAACCTAGTTGATTTTTTATGAATTGCAGCCAACAGATGGTTGGTCGAGAAAAATTGGCTTCTCTTAAGCCTCCCGTTCGATTCCTATAATATAATGGCGTTTATATTCCTTGTGGAGTAGGAATGGTTAGTTTCGAAATGCGTTGCTGGTGTGAAGGTAAATCTGAATAAAAGCACTTTTTAAATTTGCCGCTCAGGTCTACAATGCATTGGACATGGGTTTGGCGGAGGGAGACTCCATTGAGGTGACATACTTCGGCAAAGCCAGCGACGGCATGACGGAACTGTTCTGCCGACATTTCCCAAACAACTAAAACCTGCAGTTGGCGACACTTTCTGTGTCCACTCCCAACTTACAACTTTACCCTCTATGCTCTCCAAAAATGATATTTCCAGAAAAAAACCTTTAAATTAGAAGTCTTTTAGCAATTTAAAGGTTTCGTATCAAAGCTTTTTATAGGTCTATAAAAATGCACCTACACGTTTTGGCTTCTTTTGCTACAATTTAACGTAAGGTAGCGAAAAACGGAGATTCACAAGAACAAAGACGATAGTGAAAACCGATTATTAAAGTCACCAATCATCGCTCGAACTTCCAATTTGGTCTATTGCAGAAACTTATAGTCAGATGGTTCCTTAATAATCTGCAATTTAGTTAATAGCCCAAATCGCTTTTGTCATATTTTGTAGCGAAATGAAATTGTTTAAGTGTACACGAAACCTAATAACAGAATAACAAGTAGCAAAACAAATTTGTTGCTACGAAAGAAGGCATAATACTTGTGTGCAATATGCATATTTGGTATACAGTTGAGACTGGAACTACTGGCTAGGCTCTGAGACCAGCCCATGGCATAGTCCATCCTCTTTTACTATCGCTTGTGCGCTCATAACTTAACCAGTGCTGCAAGAAAACACGCATGAGCTGATTGTACCAGTCCTCAGTGTCACTGACCTTTCTCGTTAATTCCAATGGACCTGAAGTCTCGTGTTTTGTGGGAACTGGATTCGGGACAAGGGAATGTGACAGCTAACACAAATTTCCGTAGCTAGTCGTCAGAACACTGACCTTAAGGCAGAGTCAAGTAATAAGAGACTGAATCGAACACAGTTTTGTGGAGAAATGCCTAGCCTATACTTCTTGTCAAGCTGCTCTCTCTCCAGAGACACCCCGCCATATTTATCTTTGTTCTATCAAGTTAGTAGGGAAGTAAGAGGGATAAGGCTGTTTCGCATGTTTGACATTCTTACTCAGATATAATAACAAGCTTCGTAGTGTTTTTTATTGTTTTAATGACTTTTTAACTTACATGTTTATAATTTTGTTTCAGAACGCATCTATATGGCATAAAGTTGGGCGCAAGAATAGTAAATGACCCAAAGGTCATTGTAATACTTTTATGACTGCCAGTTTTGGTTTCTTTGATCATATGGCTATACTATCCTGACCGTCCAGGGCAGGCCTTGGGACCATGTCAGCTGTCCTGATCTTGTGTGCTGCTCATATATATCCTGCCCTAGCATTATGCTTTATTTTGCCTAAAGAAAGTCTAAAGGCGCTATAGTGATTATCAACATTAAGAATACGGAGGTGGTCTTATTTGTACCTGTACTATCAAAAAAACCAGGTAAATTATCAGAATTTTGTGATGCAGCAAGCAGTATGAGAGTCACAATCTGAGCTGTTCTACAACTCAAAATACAAAAATACAAATACAAAAATACAGAAATACAAAAATAATACAAGACTACAAACTAATGCAAAAATAATTTTTGTGTTAGCTTTTTAATCGCAGATATGGTGCAGATTTAGACCATAACACCAAGCAGTGCATTATGCTTTAAATTATTTGTTTGTTTTACCACATTTTGGATTCTTATATTTGGCGGGCCGCCTCCTTTGAAATTTGGGCTCGTGTTCATGTCTTCTCGTCTTACGAACTATTTTGGTGTCAGGCGTTGTGGTACTCCATCTTCTGCAAAGAATAAGGGTCTTTTGGAGGATACCGAGTCACAAATATCTAAGGCAACTTTGGTGAATTCGAAACCTACCCAGATTGCTTCTAAGCCATGTGTTTCAAGCAGGTCGCGATTGGAAAGTAAACAGGCCGGTGTTCTCCATAAAACTAAAGGGGCACGCATGGTGAGTCGGATTTTTACCATTTTAGAATGATTTTGCCTTTGTCTTGTAATGTAAATCTGTCTTTTTCATTTTTCGCGCATCAATAGGCCAGATCTCGCAATGCAGTTGGTGAAGCTAGGTTAGTGCAGAAAAAGCTGCCTGCATACATGCGGTTTGCGTACTTAGCGGGAAAGGAGGAACCTAGAACAACCGATTCTTTTAACATAACTGCCTCTAATGAAGGCGATATCAGCGTTTCCCAGTGCTCTCAGTCTCCTGTTGGCAAAGAAACGCACGAATATACTGGACCATCAAAGCCCATTGAATCTACTGAATCTGGAGTTTCTCTGCTAAAAGATGAGAGTGTTTCTGGGATTACTCAGGCAGAAGATTGCAGTAAAGAACAGGTGGTTATTCATGATTCCACGCAGTTGGGTGTGGTTTCGATACAGGAATCTTTGAAAGGTAAATTGAAGCCTGGTGTCCCAAAGGAGATTCGAACTCTAACAAACTCAGACACTGCGGTAACCGAGCGGGCTGTGTCAGATATTGCATCCAGCCCTCCTTTCTCTTCTGCTTTGCATCTTCCTTATCATATGGAACGACTATTGGAATTATTTAGAACCTGTGAAACTCTCGTCAGCACGCTTCATAACCGCTCTGAAGTTTGCAGTTTTGACAAAATCAAATCAGCTGTGCAGGAGGTGATGCGATGGTAGGCTGCGCTTCTGATGTGTTTTAATCGCCCCTTAAGTGACTTCACTGAAGTAACGATTGGGAAGTTTTCTGCGGTCTATCCTTCAGCCTACAGCTTTCGTTACGACAGGCAGTTGGACAAAATAACTAGGCTCCCACTTAGCACGTATACGCTGGTTCTTGTGCCAAACTTGCGGACAGGTGAGTTGCGCGGTGTTGTTGAATTCTCGCCCAGATGGAACTCAAATGGCTTACGACTCGCCTTCGAAGGGTCATCTTGTCTTTACCGGTACCCGTCTTATTCAGCGCCGTCATATCTTTCATGCCTCACTTCTGCTACGAGTGAAGAGGGCACATCGGGTAATCCTTTGCGATACTTTTCGTTGGAATATTGTTCATCATTACTTTTCACCGTTGTTTATATTGAATTGGTTTTGACTTTATTGAACTCAATTCTGTTCTTCGAAATAATCTCATTCTCAAGTTCCGTATTCCATGGCGTAATGGTGATATGGTAATGGATGATATATTATAAAATATGTAATATGCTTTAATATATAGCATAATGTTATTATAATGTAATGACAATGTCTTTTGCAATACCACTTCTTGTTATCGGATTTTCGCATGGATATGGGGTCTGCTTCCTTCATTTCCATCCCAACCTGATTGACTAGCGAGTAATTTTGCTCAGACGTACTTTTCAATTTTCATTTTCAGTGTTTTTTTAGATATAGGTTGTCGTTTTCCAAATTCATCTACGTAGTTTGCGCTTATCCTCACTGAAGGAATTCCCTTTGTTCCATTATACCACCTTTTGAACGCTTCTGACACCTCATGTCAAGTTTTTTGTTGCGATTTACATGAATTAGCCGCATTCGTTAAGTGTAAGATATATTCCCCTTATTGTGATTCTCTACCGCTTTCTCAACACTGATAATATCGTTTCTGCAGTTGTAACGTGTGCTAAATGGTTGTTGTCCCTTTAAACGCGTCTCTATATCTGTCCAGGAGTTCCTGATGCAACGTTTTGGGCTCTCGGAGGAGGATTTGCCGGAAGATTCAAGTTTGCGTCGATGGCACCCCGCCTTTGCGCTGGACACAATTGTTCCTGAAGTTGAACCCGCTCCTCTGCCCCCACGGCCTCTTAATGGTGCCGGGGATGCTACCAAGATCACCTCAGCAAGCGAGGCCGTGGCGGCATTCCGTGCGCGGGCTCTCTTCAGAGAGGCCAGGGCCTGCGAAAGTTTAGCTTCGCAGGAGGGCGCGGGTGAACAGTTGGGGCCTCCCACTGCAACTGCTGCTTCCGCCGGTTTAAGTAAAGCTTCCAACAACGCCGTTTTGAGGGGCGTTTCGGCCGCTCTCCTAGCTAAAGTGAGCGAAGGCGGATATTTGACCGCATCTTACTGGTCTTGATGCTCATGGCTTTGTGGTCATCATTCTTTATGTGCTTTGGGTTGTGTGATTTGTAGACGTGATAAACAGGCTTCTTTCAACGAAACCTGCAGCAAAATGGAATCTTAACTGGTCTGAAATCTGATTCGCATGCATAAGTGTTAGTCTTTACTCTATTAACTACATAAGCAATGAGATCCATTTTCTCGAACCCTTATAATTGTTCTGCTTTCTCCCTTGCCTGTGCCTAGTATCATCCCATCCAGATTTCCACTGGTTATTTGTGTGCCAGTCTTATTCTGTACACCACAATGCGGATGGAACACTACTAACAAAGTACGGCTTTAGTTTTATAAAAACTTTGGAATTTACCAGATGACTTACCGGAATCTTCCTCGCTGGGCCTTTATTATCTTAATGTATCCAGTGCTTATTGAAACTTCGACGACTTGTTATTTATTTCGATCCATCGCTTTTTAGTCTGTCTTCCTTCATTCGGCTTACATTCATATGTTCAGTTAGCTAATTTCAAAAATCGGAACTCAAGTTTGCGTTGGGCGACCGTTAATGTTGTCTATCGTATTTGTAGTTTCTGATTTGGGTCGCGCGTGTTTTTCCGTACGGCCTGCTAGCTGAATCGGACGCTTTTGTTTCTGTCGGGCATTGCTTGGATTAAAGTCATTTCGTCCAAAATGAGATAATTTTTATGGCTGTTTTGGATTTCGATATCTGAAGTAATTAACATCAGCGTTTGTCCTTTTCACCATTACCATTCGACATAATTCTTAACGACTAAGTTGGTTCCAACCAAATCCTGCCTAACATTCCTTCGTGACATCCAAATGTACACTGACAACCGTTTTGGGCATCATTTATCTATTATGTCTGCATCCTCAAGACACGCCCAGTGTTGAACTAAGCTAAAACATCAAATTAATAAATGAAGCAAAACAACGCCTTGCATTATTGGGATTTAGGGATTATTTTACTTTGCGAAACTTCTCACTGAATGTACTTTATGGTGTAATGTTTCTCTTCTATTCGGTGTTAGAGTTTTACTTCCCATTCTCCCTTCAAACAGGTGCGTGAGCGCGAGAAGCAGCTAAGTTTATCCATTCTAACGCAACCGGTCGCCTCAGCTTCGGAGAGGGCCGCCTACTCCGCCTTGCCGGTGACCATCACGCAAATCTGGCGCGAACTGCGGGGTGCCTGCAGACGTCCGGTTCCAATTTCTCTCATCGCCACTCGACTCGTCCAATCCAGTGGATCTGGTCTCTCGCTCGGTCAGTCACTTTTCTGATAGGAAAGTTATATCTAGCTCCCGCCATTGGCCCATATTTTTTCTTTCAAATGTCTGTGAAAGCGTTTCCTTTTTTAAATGCGTGAGGCTTGACCAAAGGGCGGAGTTCCGTTGTGAATATTTTTAATTGGCCTAAGATGAAATGTCGACCCGTAAGATGTTTTTACCTGCTTTTTTGTTGTCAATGGTTTTTAATCTCTTCATTTGTGTCACGTCAATCGATTCTTGTCTTCGATTAGTCTCCGCAGCTTCTACATAACTTTAAATATCTTGATAGCACGTCTAAGGCAATTGTGCTATTTGACGTGCTGTTTTGAAGGTCGATATAGCCGAAAAGAGGTTCTTGCAAGCCGGGAAACCGGTGTTAAAAGCATTGTAACCTTAAACGTCTTGCGGCGTATAACCTGCATTTCAATCCTTCAGATAGGGTTGAATGGTATGGGCATAATCACCTCGGCTTTATGATTTCTAACCTGCAAAGCAAAATGAAAGTATCTTACTCCAGCGATTTCTTTGGAGCAGATAAAAGATTTTAGCCGCATCCTTTTAATGCACCCAAATCCATTTTATAATCTTACTTTGAGTTGTTGGCACGCGTCAAATAAAATACTGGGGAACTATTAAGCCGTTCCCTAATGTCAATGATTCCACTTTACCGTTGAACGAAATGACTCGTTTACGACAAGTCACTCAGGTTTTTGCTGACGTGAGGTCTTTTATTCTGTTGATGCAATGTTGTTTAGCATTCGCCCAGTAAGAATTACCGGCATTACTGCATCGTTTTCACAAGGCCTTTTCTGGACTGTTTTTCATATACTTATCTTGTTAGATCTTTTTACGCGTAGCTTTGCGCAAAAGACAGATGACGTTCCAACAAAAAAAAATTATGTTTTTTGCCAGGCCGTAATAACTGTTTGCGAAAAACCGTTTTTCAATCGGATTAATTGGATTTCAAACAACAAACTTTTAACTTTCTTAGTTGACGAGTACTCGAATTAGTCATCTTGCCATTGAGTGTTAACGGCATATCCAGAACATCTGGTGCGTTCAGTCAGTTGTCTTCTCAAGCCCTGCTTTCGTGCTTTTTAACGCCCCGTTTATAATGCGACTATGTAAATGCCCTTCCTTTCCACTAAACCCACAGACGAGGCAATGGCTAGAATCGAGAAGTTACTGACTCTGATGCCTGATTGGGTGGAGAAGGTCGCTTGGGCTCGACCTCATCTGCGCTTCAAAGGAAACAGTGCGGATCGGCCATTGAAGGAAGTGATTGACGAGGCGAAGGCCAAGGCTACAAGAAGGGATGTATCTTAAACCCCTTTTTACGTATGTATTTATGTGTCATTTTTGCCCTTTTCTTACTTTTTCAATTGTGTATACATACCTTTAAATTTAATATACTTTTTATACTGACGAAAAGAGCTTAAAATGCGTATTGTGTGCATACTTAAATGATAAGTTGCTGTTCTGTTTACCAATTGCGGTTATGGTAACAAAAGAATTAACCAAGGCTAAAATCCACCTATTTACCTCATGCGGTATCCGGATAGCTAGGACGCACTCTTCGACAGTCAAGCTCTAGGGTTACCGCCGGTACTGCAGATGACGATTCCTTCACGAACTTGGGGCGATCGCACCTTATCGTGCTGGGTTCTAAGTGGTCTAACATCCTATTGTCGTGGACTTTTTGGTCACATTATTATTCTTAATCGTGCATTGCACGCCACGTCCCACGTTTGCTCTAGTGAAACTTCGCATACTTCGCCGAATACGAACTTGTTTTTTCCGACTATCTACACTAAGAGTTACTTAGGTTCGAATCCTAGGTCCCATAAATCGTGGTGGCTGTTTCACCTATTCTAGCTCTTGTTTTCGGTAATGGTAACGCCGCGATGCCTCCGCCAGAAATCTGGCCTCCGGACCAAAAAAGTGATCTCAATCCCTTCAGAAGGTTGAAATTACATACCCTGCCTGAGTGCTGCCTTCTTTCATCTCCAGAGAAGTATCAATGGTGATGGTTATAATCTCGACATGTTTGCGCTCACCAGACCGCCATTGCGATTTCACTGTCAAGTTCAGGTCAGCGATAAGCTTTATTGCAATAATTCATCAAGATAGGGATTTCATCCAAGAATGGCGAAGAGATGTAACCATATTGACAGCAAATGTACTACGAACCACAAAGTACTGCACATTCGTTGACAAGGGAGAAGGGGAAAGTGAGTAAAGTACCCTCAAAAGCCTGAAGTGTGCGAAGGCAGATAGATCTCGGTGTTGTCAATCCACCGCGTTTCACGATCCCAAATCGGACCGATGGCTCTCTTGTGAGCTCGGGTTAGAGTCTCCTCGAACAGCGCCTTCTCCTTCGGATTCAGGCTCTTGGCAATGAGCTGCAAGGGAAAAGAAGGTGGAGGATAAATTTTATTCTCGTTTATTTGGGCTTAAAGGCGCATTTAAAGTAACTGCCAGGTTGTGCGTTATGTGTCAGATACTGAAACAAGGGATGAAGAAGCACTAGATGCGCCAGCCAGGTAGTGCCACTGTGAATGTTACACCGTAGTTAAGGCATCGCTTAGTCGGAAGAGGCGTAATAATTCGCCTTCGTGACAATAAGCTAGTGAAGAAATGAGTATTTGCTTTCAGTTAATCTCAGTAAAGAGGGACTGAGACATCAAAGCAAGATTTATTATACCCGCTAAAGTCGCTTTTAAATATCAAATCATTACTAAAAAAGCGAGGCGCACAGTAGGATGTGGAAGTACGCTGTGTGCGGCTTAGATGCAAGTTCCAAAATTCACGTTTTAAGGTAGTAAAAAGGGGAAAGGGTCATAATTCCTAGGTAAAAAGACCATTTAATGGAAAAAAGTGAAGCCAAAATTAGGTTCAGAAGGTGAGCTCCCTTGGAAAAATAAAGCTTCCCAATTTTTAAGGGAATAACTGGATGATGGGTGATGAAACTGATAGATGCTGAACAGAACCGGTGTTTGCGCACTAACATGTATACGACCAGAGTACAGTAAAAAAGTAACCAAAATTATCAAATATGCTTTCCGTAGATATTGCCGGCCGATATCGAAATATTTGCCCCAGTAGCCTCAGTAGTACATGATCTTATCAACCTTCAGTCTTTCTTTTCCACCCACAATGGAAGCGACCATGGTACAAGGGTTAAAGTAATTATCAAAATGGCAGAAATAAATCATAGAATTGAGAAACGTTAACGGAGCGCTATTAAAAAAATCATTCTTCAACAGAACTCCCTTGTACACGACTTTAGTCGGTGGACGAAAGCCTTCAGTTGAGTAGTACCGACTAGTTACACCTGACCGACAAAAAGCCGGTTTTAAGTTTTTGCAAAACAATACCATGCATAAGAATCATTAATTAATCTATTTACGTAGAAGAAATCGACCACTTTCTTACCTATACTTTGGTTACAACAGGCTACTATAATCAAAATGGGGTTGACCAATTGAGAAATAACACAGCTAAAGGGGAAACGCTTTAGAGACTGACCCCAGTGATGTCGTTTTTCTCACCACCGGACCCGCCAATTTGACAGAGCGCCACAATGCCCTCCTCGGCAGCAGTGCAGACGTTGGCATTTTTGTCTTTCGAAGTGGAGCATAGGGAGTTGACGAGGCTTAAGAGCCATGAGGGCGGGGGACCGGTGAGACTCTTCTTGGTTCCCTTGAGGAGGTTGCGCAAATTAATTCGACTCGCTATGCAGCAGACTATCTTCGCCACCAGTATACGATCCTCCGGTAAGTTCAGCTTTAGTCCCTGTCAATGCGGGCAACATAGCTGGTTGAGCGATGTTTTAAGGGACAAATAGGTCTTAGCGCTGCCAGATGGGTGTGCATCCCTATTATTGAGACGTTTATTATTCGCACTTTCAAAGCTTCTGTACTGCTACACTTCTACCCGGAAGTGATCAGCACAGTAGATTAAATCCATCCATTTAAGTGGTTATGCTGATAGAACAGTCTTAAAGTAATGAGAGTTCTAGGCTATCATTCAAATCCAACGCCGGAAAATGTGTGGCCCTTATGGAACCGTTCAGAAATATAACCTTCTTACTATCATGATCAGAATGTTACTGAATGGTACATCTCATTGAAGTCTTCAGGCAATAGCACATATTATACTCTACAATTTTCGAAAACGAAAGTACCATTTGTGAGTGGAATACGCATATGTATGCTCTTTTTAACAAAAAATTTGATGAACTCAAAATGTGATCAAATCAATTTCTTTGATAAAGGCGTCAGTCCAGATGCTCTCCAGTAACTCTAGAAAATGCGCCAGACTTCCATTGCCTAGCAAAAATGAGTAACCCGTAAATACCATTGCATGCATATCCAATACACGTCTTCCCCTTAAAATACTCATAGTATGCAAACTGAGCCGTGTGCTGACGTCAAAGTTCCTTATAGAATACTACACATTTGCATTCGTAAGTAGCAAATCCACAAGGAGATTGAGAAAGAAACAGCGTCATGTTTAGCATCGACCAAAGTCGATTAGTTCGAAGTTATTACACGCAAACGATCCAAGAATTAGTAAATCAGGAGGCAGACTCACTTGGGCGATAATTCTGACCAAATTCAAAATCTGTTCCCCTGGCTTGGCTGCTACAATCACAGCGTGGAGGAAGAATCCCAAGGATCGGTAGCCTGCTTGGCGCACCTCAATATACTGAAATGAGCAAATGCGTAGATGTGTAAAATTGGGCATGAAGAACAGCAGTTAGCCATGTTGGCTAAAACTCACATCATTATTGGCGCAGCACTTGGCAATAATGAGACGACACTGCTCGTAGACCTCTTCGAAGGTATTCTGAATCAGCGTCTTTGGTGACGACAACGAGGCCACCATTACCGCCTGAGCGTAGCTTTGAAGGACCAGTGGCGTTTCTATCAATAGAGAGAAGTAGAGGCAAGTGTACGCCCAGAAACCTAATATTTCAATCATCAAGAAATGCAAATGGCTCCAACAGAGGATCTGCGATTGCTTGAAATAATCATGCATGTTGTAGCTAATTTACAAAAACAGGTTCTGTATTGTAATAATATTCGAATCAGAAATGTTGGAAGTATTATAGTTAAACGCAAGATCGGAATCCGCAAGTATATTCCATAATAAGCAACGCAGTTCAGGGGCAGTTGGCCCCTTCTAATTAAACGAAACTATGAAAAATATTGACCCAAAGTGTATTTAATGAAGGCTACAAAAAGCGGCGGATCTGAGTCTATAAAGATAGTCACATTCTTTCGGAATGTACTGGTTTTATAGCATAGTGAGAAGCTAATTTAGAAGACTTGTGTTTAAGTGTTTAATTTCAATTAAATATTACTACTAAATCGAATTCAGTGATCCAAACCTAAGTTTAGCGGTCGCAATCGTTTTCCTGAAAGTGAAGTTAAAAACCTCTGCGTAACCAAAACGCCATGCTCAATCGGCAGACCAAATAACCGTCCATTCTTGAGGAAAGTAAGTTCAAAATTAGCTTTCAGAAGGCATTAATTTTTTTGGAAAAGAAATCGTCAATTAATTACCCGGAATGGTGGCGGAAGACTGACACCACGGCATCAGACCAATAACGTCGGAGGCAGTCACATCGGCGATGGCAGAGGCGGAGGCGATTGAGGCGCCTACGCAGGCATTGGCGGCTCTTCGTACATCAGCGAGACTGACAGTTGAGTCAATCTTACCCGCTCCCGCGCCGTCAGAAAGACATGCCAGTGGAGTCAAATAATCAATCACAGTACGTAGGGTGGCCAGTTTCGGCTTCCCGTTGGACTTTTGCAAGCAGTTGCGCAGGCATTGAAGCATAGTGTCTCTGAAGACACACAGGAGAGCCAAAACTATTAACACTGTATTTGAAAGGCTTACCTTCCGATTCGTATCTTTTAAGGCATGGTTATGAGCCGTGTCATTTATGCGGATTGTTGAAACAATAAGACGCAGATAATACCAGTATTTCCTTCCGAGCTACGGTGAATCAGCTCAAACGACAGTAATGTGGAGTTTTGCTCACGTGATCTACAATACCGTCCGCCAGGTCCTTCTATGCTTCAAAACTAATGCTTGGTGGCGATACGGTACCGGCTAAGTGAAAATTATTATTGAAGGAAGCCGAGTTTAAACAGATCAGATGGAAAACCTGGGTACGTAGTGTGGATAAACATAATATATAATGGTTTAGCATAGGTTCAATTCTAATAAAGTTATTTCATTGATGAAACCAGTTACTCTTTCCACCTTCCCATTACAAGGTTAAAATGAGCTACTTTCTATCGTTCCGTAACATTCGATGCCTTGCCAAAACTGTAAATAAAGTAATGATCACTTTGCAGTCTACCACCATTGTTGTGACATCCTGGATTCAAATCAAATGATTACGGTGGGTGAATGCCCGCCGAAAGCACTTATACGAAAATCGGTAGCTACGGCCAGCTAAAAGAAGTCTGGCAAACAAAAAAACTCACCTAATGATGTTTAAACTACAAAATCTGAATTCAGTAGCACTCTGCATTCAAACTTGAAATGAACAAATGTATGGAGATACTGTCCTTAGAATTTTTCGTCGTAGTGGCAATGGCCTAACTCCGCCATTAGTTGTTTTTACTTAAATCTGATATGGAGCTTTTCATCCGAGGTATAACCGCACCAAACTCGAGCGCATAGTCAGAAATATTACATTTGGTGGCAGAAAGAATGCAGTATAAGGGGGTCTACTGCAATCAATCAGACGGATATGGCGAAATAAGTTGGTGTTTACTTGGGTAGAATTAGGCAACAACGATTAAAAGGCCAATGAAATACTCAGTTGACAACGGTTAACCTACATAAATCGAACTTGAAAGTATTCTACCTTGAGTCTTTCATAAACTATTACCTTGCAAACCCATTCGCATGCTTCATCGCTGCAGACAGCATCAACAGTAAAACTGCGTCAAGCATAAACTGCGATTAGTTGCATGGTTCACAAGCGCAAAAAATTGTAACCGGGGGTTATATAAGTCAAATATCAATTAAGTGCCGGAAAAACTGACGCATGGGTGGCCGCAGCAGTGAGTATCTGTTGATGGAGTCCAAGTGGCCGGCTGGAAGGTTGATTAGCGATGGTGACATCAAAGGTGACGGCCAAGATGGTACAGATGTCCACCAGTATGGAGTCCAGTTTTGGTGAGATGGCTAACACGTTGGCCAAGCCCAAACCACCTGCAAGACGAATCGCCTTCGATCCATCACCCAACACCTTCGAGAAAGTGGCTAGCAATTGTGGTGAGAATGGACGTGTGGAAGCTGGACACTGCATAGTTAAAAGGGGAGATTGGCCTTAATTTCATTTTCATTATAAATATAAATATAAATGCAATCACAAAATAAGTTCGGATTAAAGAGGCTGGTACTAGCCTCAAACTCTTCAAAACAATACCCAAGACTGAATGTAACACGTTGCGTGGATTTAAGCTTGCCGAGATCTCGAACCTGAGTTGAAGATGGCCACCTATTTGACCTCCAAAATAAGGATTAAACGATCCTTTTAGCACATTTGCGTTCGATTAGATTACCAAAAATATCCGTGTTTTTTGAAGGTTGATCTGCTACCTACAAACTAGGTCACATTCAAGCTATCGAAAACAAATCATGCAGACATTATGACACCAGCACGTCTTCGCTGTAAGTCACTAATGGACTTCGAAAGGTAAGGATTAGTTTTTTGATTACGATACCTCCATCCTAACAGTCGAATATTTTTGGCACAAAAATTATTGATGTCGGCTTTCCAAAACACAAGCACGTTGATTCCAAAGGCTTAGCAAGTAATTTAACCAAATGATGTATACAGTCGCGTCTCAGATTGTTTTGAGATGAAGTTACATAGAGAATCCCACCATTTGATAACGGTCTAAGGTATTCAAAATTAGAAAGTCGTCATAATAATTAAAGACTATAAGGGGTTAAGTATTTAGACATTCTACAGTGTGTGATCGACCACAGATGTCATACCTTTCATAATCGACAATGGAATCACACTTGTTTTGGTTGAATATATTACCATATGATTCTACACGTTTTCTAGAGAATCTAGGTTTGTGCCAATGTCATAAAGCTCTGTCATTTATTCTACCAGACATAGGCCTCCTACTGAGGAATAATTTATTACAAAACTATGCATAAGCTGGTTGCTAAATTGGCATCCATTTCTTGCTCAAGACAACCCTAGAATAACTTCGCCGATGACTATGAAATTGTTTGCTTTTCAACTCCTTCATTTTGTATTCAAATTTCACAAAAGACATCAACAGCGATTATTTCTTCGTTAGTGAAATGCGAGTTCGCCTAAAAACATAGAGCACATTTTCAAGTCACAGACAATATATCTAACTTCCCAACTAAAAATTTATTTAACATGCCGTAAGAAAAGCCACATTATGAATAGACAAAATAGGCGGACCTTCTCAACAAGAGTGGCCAAACTTTCGGTGACAGCGGCTCGAACAACGGGTGGTTGTCGTTCGCCGAGCAGACGAATCATGGGACCAAGAACCTTTACCACGCAAGGCTGGATAGCCTCGCCACTGGATAGAGCAACACACTCAGCCAGGCCCTGAGCGGCGGGCTCCTTGGCGTCAGCGCCACCCTGGAGAATGCAGTCAGCATAGAAGCGCACTAGAGAGGGTAGCGGTAGAGCGGGCTCCGAGAAGCCCGGTAGTAGCATCAGCCGTCCCGCCACCACGTCCTGTACACGCTCACGCTGCATCCGCAACTGATTGCTCACAAAGTCCATAGTGGCCGCCTTGATGGCCTTCTGAAGCTCAACCACGTTGTCACCGGAGATCAAATTAGCTGACCAATACTGCAGAAAAAGATTTTATTTTGTGGGTGACACAAAACACTAGAGACTCATCGCCACCAGCTCCTTAAATCTGGTATTCGCAGATTTTATATTAGAGGTCTGTGTTGCTACAGAAAAAAAAAACATTTGACAGTGGTCAATCTTATGAGCTAGAATGCTGCATCAGAGGCGTTACAAATTAAATGGGGATCAGTTTACAAAATGGATGTTAAAGACCTCCGGAGCCTCATCAGCCAGGTGTTTCAAAGTGAATCGTACATAATGAACTAGCACTTTTAAAACCGAAACAAAAACTTACTAAGGAAAATCTAACAGCGTAGGCTTCGACAAGTGTCCAATTACGACAGTTGAAACAAGTGGTTAAGAGGCTGTTTTATGCTAACTTCAAAAGATTTATGACCGAGGCGGGAAAGATATTAATTTTGAGACTAGGCGCGCTACAATAGAAAGCATATGTCAAGTAGTGTCAAAATCGCATGAAAATACTGTGATTTCATTCGTCCATCCGGGTAGCATCACAAATCAGGGCATAATTGAACACGCAACAAAAAGGCAAGAATCGAGAAAACAAGCTAAAATTACAAAACACAACTACATGAAAGTTTTTCGCATAAAAACGCAATGTTACCCGCATGGTGGTAGGTAACCAATCAGAGGGTTTTTGTGTACTAATTTGTCTACCTAGATGAAGCGTGACAGGTTGAAGCAACAAACGTGTCAATGACATTTGAAGTAATTGTCCCATCTAGATCCAAATAATACAAATTCAGTCATAAACAGTTTTACGCCCACACGGACAATATTGCATTCAATACCACAAAGTACAAGAATAGTACCATAAAAATATAAATCACGGAGCGATTAAGGCTGAAGTGTGCAGACAGTAACTCTATACAGAATAAGAACTTTAAAAATGAAATAACGATCCAGAGTAAGCAACCCAAGTATCGAGGCGATCTTACTTTGAGAATAGTGTCCAGACAAGCCCAAGTGAAGGTCATTAAGGGCAAGTCCTTGGTAGTGAGGAGCTTAGATAGATTTCGCAAAAGCGGCGAATAGTAGTCGGGCAGCAGACGTCTTAGCGCTTCTTTGGGATCTTTTGGTCGGGGAAATATATCATGGTAGTCCGATAAATCACTATCGTCGTCATCAACGTTATTTTTAGCGACAGAACCATCATAATCCTTATCATTTCCTCGTCCTCTTGATGCGCCATCCCCATCACTATCATCGTCGTCCGATTCCTCTGCTTCAACTTTAGCAACTCTTCTGCGCATGGCAACCAGTTGAGGCTCCCTCTCCTCATCCCCGTTATCCACAAGAAAAGCCTCCAAGTAGACGTGAAGAAGACGCAGACATGCATAACAGTACTCCGGCGTATTGGGTTTCAAGGTGGTGAACTCGATTTGTGTAGCGTTGGAATCACTATGGGAAAGACCGGCAATGAGTTCCTGAAGAATAGACCGCACAGCGGTGGTATCACTAATGGAGGCAAGAACAACACTGCAGCAGCGAAGATCTGCATTTTCCTTCGCGCACACATCGACGCCGGCCGCAGTCTCTAGGAAGGCTGGTAGAATGCGATCGATGTGGCGCGCCAGTGAATCTCCAGCAATAGGGGCAAGGTATGCAAAGGTCTTTGCGTCTAGACGAGGATGGGTGAGCTTTGGCACGAGGTAGGGCATCACGGCTCGACCTCGAATAGCTAGGAGCTGGCGAATGCCGTCCAGAGCAAAGTCGCGTTTCTGTGGATTGTCGAGGAGAGCAAAGAGTTCGGGGAGAATTTCGTCGATAGCTCGGAGGTGAACGACGTTATAGAGCAGATCGAAGGCACGGGCACCGGTAGCACGAACCTCCACCGAGGGATCGACCAAGCTCCGACGAATTGGCGAGGTCAGACGGTCGGAGAAGGAGGCGATCTATGAAATATGAGGTTCCACTAGTTTGACGATACATTCCACTACCAACTAACACAACTAGACACCCCTACTAACAACGTGAGCCGAACAAGCACAGGATTATTCAGTATTTTCGGCACACTCAGTGAGCACATGATTGGCTATCTACTCAGGTGCATTTTACCCCATCAACAAAGTAGAAAATATCGTGAAAGTATTTGGCTTTAAGAGTTGTGTAAAATTCAACAGTGTCTTCGTACTTCCTCCAGTTATTACAGAAACGGACAGTCCCTTTAATGAAAACGTCTCACTCTCTAAAATAAACTGATCATCTATGTGGTTTAAGAACACCGTTTGAGCCATGCCAACGTCAAATGTTTTCAAAACATTTTTCATAACTATTCATAAAGGCGACGGTATCCATGTGTTTATGTGATAAAAACATCCAAGCGGGCAAAAAAAAATTTAGAGTACATTAAATGTGTTCCTTAAAACTGTTTGCAAATTGTAAAGTGTAATTCATAAAGGCTGTAAAGAGTTTATTTTCGTCATGCCTTTTTAATAAAACTAAATTCCATCATAACTAGACCCTTTGCTGAAGCTTTTACTGCCCTTTAGCATCGTGGAATGCCGATGTGACTCCACGTTCTTTGATTAGTGGCATCTGTAAATTTTAAAGTTCATTTATTATTAATACATTCCCTTAAGCCCACAAACTTGGCTCTTTAAAATCCACTCAAAAGGGAATAAGGAAACTAATTGAAGACGTACCTGTTCCTGATGGCAGTTATTCATAATGTCGATGAGACCTCTGCAGGCACCCCGACGTTTGTTTTCGTCTGGTGAATTGAGACCTTCTTCCAGATGTGGAATCACCTCAGGAAGAACGCGCTCACCCAACTTTCTCACAAGGTCACCCAGAGCTCGGCCGGCAACCTGGAGAAGCAAATTTTGATTGATCAACGTGAACAACGCTAACAGTGTACATCACCAATTGATATGTCAAATATCCAACTGGACAAAAATACTTCAGGTAATATACTTAGCCTGGAAGTGTGGTTCAACTCCCTAATGTGTTTTGATCATCTTTTCCAGGTTACTTTGCAGCGGCCTTTTGCAAGATCACTTGTAGATTCCACATCCCAATTCCCTCTCCAAAATCGTAGGCACCATGGTGTTTGTACACTCCGCTATTTCTTGCTTTGGTTACTCTAAGGTTCCATTAGAAGCAATTAAAAATTAAAAGTGCTTTAGGCAGTCACGGATAATATACCCAGCATTTTTTAACTAATCCACACAAATAGCCCTAAGTACAGTTAATAACACGTCCATTTTAAGGCTAAGACGCTTTTTTCCAATGAGGACTTCATAAATCCCATTTTCTTCAAAAGAGTTACTTTTGGATACGAAAAGTTTGGGTGCCACGAATTGATGAATGAAGGACCAAATTTGACAATACTAACAGAAGTGAATAAAGCATCGACAGAACCTGCTGGTGCTCCCGTAGAGTAGATCCTAGGGAGGCGAGAAGTTGTTGAACTAAAATAGGCATAAGTTCGCGGAGAGTGCGCGGCGTGTTGACTACCACGATCTTCCAAATGTGGCTGGCCGCACTGCGCACCGCATAAGTGGGATCAGAGCGTGCAATGTAGAGACGCGCTAACACACGATTGCGTCGCTCCTCCCCCAGTGTCTTGAGAATTTTTTCGCTTGCTACCTCCGTCCCGAAAGTATCGTCATCGTCGGCGGTCTAAAATGAAGCAAGACATTAGGAAGGAATCATTTTGCAACCCAGCATAAAGGGTGAAACCCGGCTGTAAATGATGCATGGCATGGCCCACGCTCCGTTTGAAGAGCCAACTCTCTGATTATTCAACAAGCAGTCTAAATGGCAACCAAGAAAATAGCATGGAAATCCACTTTAGAGATTGGCTTCTGTACCCGCCTATAATGAAGCTTCATGAAACTCCCAGCACGCCACCTCTAACTAAAGTGAATTTTATAAGTCTCAACATAAAATCCTGGCTCCAATCCACATAGCCAGTGCATATATATTTGTGTTCATAGTTTTCGCAAGCACATACGCAGTCACATTACTTCCCTTTGTGACCTCCAAATTTTCATAGGTTGATATCACTTGGAATGATATCTTGCGGATAGAAAATAACACCGTGCCTTCCGCTGAAGAAAATTCTAGCATTGAATATGAGTTCTTCAACCAACATTTCTAGCCCCAATGTACTCAAAAACTCTAAGTCTGGTGAATCTGATCCAATAATATTACGACTTATCACATCCTCCTATCCCTCAAACTTTCACCTAAGAACACATCATCCATTTTGAAAGCTGTTAAGTAGTAGCCCTCTAATTTCACTGAGTAGCTTTGGCGTTTAAACACCGACCATCTTGACAAATTGTTATAGGGGAACCGAGGAGTCGCAAAAACAGAAAGTGTATGCTTTATGAGAATTTGATCTTAAAAAGTGAATTCGCTGGCATATTTTCCACCCAATCGGCCGAGTCAGTAAACTGCGACATCACACCTCAAGTAAATTTGGACACCTTTCACGTGATCGCTATATTGGAGTCATGAGGTGAGCCTGACCTAATCTAAAGCGTTGCAGTGTATACACCTGCGCTTCGCCAACCCACGCCGCGAAAATTGTGCATTATGCTCAGCTATCAACGCCATTTGTAATCTGCTTTGTCCTTGTTTTATCCAGTATGAACTCAAAACTTGGGTCACTGCACAGCTGATTGGTTTATGGTGAATTCACGTCTAGTCGAAGGACTGGAAAAAGTTAAAAGGATTATAAGTCTGAATGTAAACGTTAATCTCCCATTCTTAGCCGTTCGAATCATTTCTAATCACATCACACGTCCCCGTCAAATGCGCACATGGACGTGCATCCAGGATTGGGTGGTTTTGGAGTGTAAACGAACTCAGACCTCATAAATTGAGCCGGCCGGGAAGACTAAAGGGAGCTTCTGGCATTACAATTATCGGGAATTGTTATCGCCGTATTTAAAGAAGATATGCTTACCAGTAGTTTTGCAACGATCTCCGTACCTCCATTTTACTAAAAAATATTCTGGATAGAGGAAATACAAACAAAGGGATGTAAACTCTTTAATCTCACTGGAATGAGGAGCAGCCGCAGCTCGTTTAGATAACATTCTGGTTGTGAAAAGAGGACTGCGATCGGAAAATACGCAGTCTCCATCGATAATCTGAGAAATTTTTCCAAACAAAACCATTTTTGATAGCATTCATAGCAAGACAAAAGGTAGCAATAGTTATCTTCATGAAGTTCAATCCTTAAGGACATCAACAAGAAATCTACAAATGGATTGCGATAGCTGTTGCTAAAAACTGTAATGATTTGATGCTTTAGAATGTGATCGTAATTATTCAGAGTACAAATAGCGGTAAAATTCACTCCAAATAATGCATCATTTTGCACGATGCGTAGGTTAATCTATCCTGTTTTCATTGGGGTTCTAGTGGTATAGCACTAAATTATAGTTAAATTTCACGGATATAATCATATTATAACGACGTTTTTCAAATGAGAATCGTTTACTGAAGGAACAAGTATCTAGTAAGTAATATCGGAGGCCGCAGTACCTTCGTGGTTCCCTTTCCGGAGACCCCTGAGAGTTTGTAGAGGAGGTCACCAGTAAGGTGGAGCGAGGAGAGTCGAATGCGCCATTCAACGCTGATCAAGCCCTTTTCCAGTTCGGGCAACAACAGTTCCACGGCCTCATTGGCGAAAAGGTTGATGATACGCTGACCCGCTTTCAAGGCCGTCTCACGAAGGTACTCGCATTCATCAGCAAGAGCCTGGACAGTGAGTTTAAAGGATCTTTTTCTTCCTTCACATTTTAACAAGAACGCATAATGCACACTGAAGGTAGCAAATGAGGAATTGTTAAGGAAAAATCCCATTTATAAAAGGTTTAAGTTAACGGTGTGCTTTGAGTAAAGTACACCCCTCGATTGACAGTTGCAAGGGGAATTTATAAAATGTCTTGACTACACAAGCTATTTCTTGCGCAAATTAGCCTCCATTTCGTAAAAGGTTATTTGCGCCCCTAAACTTTAAAGTAGGGAATCCGGGCATTGAATAATTACCAATCAATTTACTACAAGAGATGAGGCTCTGGACAGCAAGTTCAGGCCTCAAAACAAAAGTTTTCTACAAAGTGCGTTAGCAGTAAGCCAGCGTACAGCCTTTATCTCTGCTTTAAATACACTACACTTCCTCCTATTCCCCCATAAAGGATTTTATGGAAGTCGATGTGAACAAAATAAGCGCTTTCAAAAATTGGTCTTTTTACGTCTAATCAACCGCAACTAACTCCGTTTTTGTGTCTACTGCTTTGAATCCGATCGCACTGAAAGGCTGAAACGTATGAGATAATCAACTTCGAAGATATTTGGCCTGTTTTCTAGGACGATGAAGGGATAAAAACTAACCTTAAGAATAGGCGAGAGAATGGGAGCAATAAAAGGCGAGAAATCGTTGCGGAAGACCTCGGGGAGGTAGATAAAGAGCATAAGGTACCCGTCGCGCACGTAGGGCTGCACACTGGTGGACTCCGCAGTGCGAATGAACTCGGGCAAAATAGACTCCAATCGTGGCAGACCCATTCCACCCAGCACCTCTGCCAGACCCTGAGCAGCGCCCGACCGATCCACTGAGGACTGTTCGGATGTCAGCGTTGCCATTAGCCAAGGCAGAAGATCCTAGAGGAGGTCAATGGAAATAGGTGTGAAGCTCAATAATAAAGTACCCAGCCAAAAATCAACGATTCTCTCTTTAAGCGTTCAAAGTACCACCATTAGGCGAAAGACTCATCGAAGAAATTTATTAATAGCTTTATGTGGCCAACTGGACAATTGTGCATACCATAATGCCGAGTATTTTGTGGAGAATAATTGTTGAAATTTCCCACCTTCAACTAGAATCAACACCGAGAGAAGTGTGAATAAAACGTTTTCCAAGCCCTCATGCAAATTCATAGCAGGGCGGTACTTGGCTGCGAACTTATTTTTTGGGACTTTCAGTCTAGATCTCCATTTTAATAATGTACTTATTTAGTCTTGAGGTGTACACTTTGAACATGACTCATCAATGTAAAGCCAAAGTTATAAGTTCACCGTAAACTGAGAAACTGTACAATCACCAGGTTCTCAAAAGGAAAATAATTAATTCTGAGAAGAGATTATTCTGCTTAAGTAGGTAGTACAATAAGAGACCATGAGTTTTGCTTAATATACAGATTTAAACCATTAAAGGCCTAAATAACTCGTTGAAAAGATTAGTGCGAGTAATTGGACATTAACACAAGGAATAGTTCCAGATAGGGACTGGTCGTCTAAATAATGTGCCCAGTGTTTCACTTTTACCCCTCTAATCACTTCTTAGTGCATTATCTTCAAGGCTCAAAAGTCGGGTTATTCGCGGTAAGGCAGTAGTTATTAATGGCATAGATACATACTAGTAACACCCTAATAAGTAAATTCAAGTAAAACATACAAAGGTTATCCACAGACTTGGAGCTAGAGACCGTTTAAAAGTGCAATAATATGAAGAATCAAATTACGATTAACCGGTTTGCACCAGGTGTGAAACTGGGTGGGAAGCACAAATTTACTAGGTTGTAGCAAATGCAGTTCTTACCGAACCAAAGTCGCAAAATATGACAACTTTATTAAAACGCCCCATGATATTCTGCGCTGATGATCCGAGGGCAATACTCTTGCGTCGTTTTGGAGCTACTCAACACAGCCTACAGTTTATGATCGATTGAAGCAAGTGCTTATCTTGCAAAATATTAAAAACAAGAGTATATGGACAGCAAACGTGATACCACCATGGCACAAAAGAATCAGAGGACCCTTATGTTTAAAAATGCTCAAGAGAAACTAAAGCACACCAATTAACGGGCATCATACCGAGAGTATTCATTTCCGTAAAAGAAGTAAAGGCAAACATCGTTCCCAAATACACCCCGAGACTTTTCCATACATGAAGGTGCAATCCCAATTTTGAGATGAGTCGAGAAAAAGATAATAATTTGGCATGCATGGCTCCTATCACCATTACGATTAAGCAAAAGGCAACTGAAAGTGACAATATGACACATCAATCTCAAATATCTCCAAAAAATGGCCTTACTAATAAGCTTACACAGCTCAACTTTAATTTTTCGCAGAATGAATCATAAATTGGTATTAAATCCCTGGCTTATATCAAAACACATGATAGTTTAGGTATGAGGGAATCCAGAACAGGGTAAACTGTCAAAACACTAGACTCTAAGCAAATACAAAACACTTTCGCTTCAAATAACAATTCAGTGAAGCTCGGTTATATTTCAATAAAAAAGGAACGAAAAATAATTCCCACTTTACATTTGTAAAAATCCTTTTAAAGCATGGTGCATTTGCCAGAACCGATCCACAAGAACGCTTACAAATGGACCTACAATTAGAAACTTTATACAGCTCCGGAACTGGACTGCATGAGGAAAGGGTTTGACAACTTGGCGTAACCAGGCAGCCCAAACAAAAGTAACTAGCACAAAGCAGATGAGAAGGAACATACCTTGGAACAGGCCTCGCCAATGCCTTGAACCATGGTACCGAGAGCGCGCGCAGTGACGGAACGCACCTCAGGGACGGGATCGAGGAGACAACAGCGTAAGCCAGGCATGATCTGCACAATGTAGGGCTCGAGGTCTTCTCGACGCGCAAGACTGTAGAGCGTGCCGAAGATCTGCGCCGCCGCCTTGCGAATCGACGTGGAGCGGTCATCAAAGGCGCGATGCAGCACGGGCATGATCAGGGCCAGGCTGGCAGCATCCACCACATGGGTGAAGCAGGTATCACGTAGAGTCATGAGACAAGCCCCTTTATCGGTCAGTGGATCCTGCAGACTTTTGATCAGGCAGGGCACAAGGGCTAGTTGAGGTTAGAAGGAAAGTAACCAATTAGCCGCTATTATATTATTCATTACTACGTAAGCATGGAAACTGTGGCTGTGATCAGTATTTCTCTCCCTTTCTCTTCTCCATTTCGGAAAGACATGTAAGACGGTAAAAGGTGCATGAGAGTAAAAAGTTATCAACCAGACGCCTCAACATCGAAAAATATTCATGAAAAACCTGCCAACTGATTTTTTATTCGCGTATTAGTGCGAAGTAACTATTTGTGAGTAGACACTGGAGATGAAACAATAAGTATAGGATTCCACTGGCATGCGAATTTGGACAAAGGATAAAGAACTTATTGTTTTAATAAAAGACTGTTGTAAGCTTTCATTCTTACTTCAAATATGAAGGCAAATTATCCGGTCAAAACATTGATCTCCTTTTCTACCACAAAAGCTACTTGCCTTCTAATCCCGCCATTAGCTTTTATTAAAGATAGCCCAGAGGCCTAGTCTTAAAACATTTACGAACGCCTTGAACGGTAGAGCTTAAAAAAGATTGTGCTTCTTAATTGCGCGCCCTTCCGCCACTTTATTAAAGTAATTGCAGTGGAATCCATTCACTGTAGCGAAGTAACCACTCCGAAGTCACTCTGTTCATATGGGATAGCGCCGCGAAATTCAAACTTTCAGTTAGGTAATCACCGCTGAAATTAAGTTAGATGTAACCTAGTAAAAATCAGTGTAAATCCTTAGAGGTGCCATAAAACAGCTTTGGAGCACTCGCGGAACACTTTAAAATCAAAAGATAGTAGAGAACCTATCTAGATTCCACACCCATTCTGGTTTTGTAAAAAGAGCACACGAAAAATTGACCTAAATTATTAAAGAGGAGGATGGAGGGTATTGCCCACCTTGAACCTCGGGATTGCGAATAACTGTTCCTATGCGTTCGAGAGCACAGGCACCAGCCTTCTTGAGGTTCACCTGCGCATCGATCAGCATGGTGAGGATTCGGGGCACAATCTGGGGTAGACAAGAGGAGAGTTGCTTGGGTGCACAGCTAGTCATCGTACCTAATACCTCGACCGCCTCTATAGGTGCAGAAGAACAAGTGAGCTTTCCACAGAGGTAGATACATAAAGGGGTATAAACAGACTTACGACACTTTGTTCGCCAAGGATTGTCCTCATCAATGACTTTAAGGAGGAGTGGTAGAATAAGCTTGATGCCGTGAGCACTGAGTTTGCTCATCACGGCCCGACTAGTGACTGAAGCGGCCTAAAGGTGTACACAGGTTGAAGTTAGTCCAAAAAAAGGGACGATTTGTGTTTTTAGTCGATGATTACCTCGCGAACACCCAAGTTTGAGTCTCCGAAACAACTGAGCAGTTGCGGAACGAGTTTCACCACGTAAGGTTCGAACAACCGACCCAACACGAGCGACAAGCGTTCAAACGCGAAAAGAGCACCTTAAATAGATTCATTAAGCCAGTGAATATTCACTAGATCTCATGAATGGGAAGCATTGGCCTTTAAGGGAAGAAACAGAGCAGCTTTATTGGTTAACCTTTATTCTATGTAGAGAACAGTTCGATCTGAGGTGATCGGAAAAGACACATCAGTTACGGGCTCTAAGATCATTTACCCAATCTTAGTCCAGCTTCGCCAAAAAAGTACCTCAAGAAATCAGTTAACCAGGTGGCCGACAGCAAATGCAAAGACATAACTTAAGAGGCAAATTCGATCAAGCAGAAACAGTGTCGGAAACTACATTTGAAATACCAATGGGTCTAAAGACAGTACTATAACTCAGTAGAAATGCTATAACATTTACTGAACAACATTACATACCATAATTACTGATAGCATGCCCGATCGGAAGAAACAAAACAGCAGTAACAAAATGATCGTATTCTCACAAATGGATGTTCATTGAAGGAACTTAACCAAAACCCTAAAAATTCAGGCAAGTGCACAACATCGTGCTACAACCCACTCCCGTCACAGATCTTAACCAGATTCTACTAACTTACCTTGAGTTAAATTGGGCGGAAAGTGTCAACAAAAGAAAGTTAAATCAATTTTACAACCTCGCAACTATCGAAGCTTAGAGTCAGTTACACAAAATTGGCTTACTCTCCTTAAACTTGGGGTTCTTGTCTTCCAAAGCTGATAGCAGCCTATCAATGATGTTCCTCTGCCTCAGTGTAGCGATACCGCATCCGCGTACAATGCCGGCCAGGGCGTACGCTGCTCCACGCCTCTCTGCGTAACCCAGGGAAGAGAAAAGCGTAGACATAAGACGAGGGAACACCTTCTCCAACTGCTCAGCAGGCAGCTTTGGAGCCAGTGTAGTCATTGCATCCTCGACGGCCCTTTGCACCTATACGCACACCAGACAAATGTTTTACCGTTCTGAGGTGACACCAAATGCCAAAATACGAAAAAATTAAAATATTCCCAGACAAGTCTAGCATCTACGTCATCGCTAAAACTCAATCCATTCATCAAAAAGCTTGATGCTAATAGTTGTCGTAGGCATTCGCATACTTTTGAAGCCAGATTTGGGTGAGAAAGTCGAGAAATCATAGACAAGCTTTGGGATTACTTCACCTTTAACACTCGCGAAAGCCATCTGGATAACCTACACCTTTACCTTTCCTACTCCTAGGTTGAAGTTGAAACTAGGATATTGCATAGCTAATGGGAACACTTACCACGTCAGCAGGAAAACTAACAGCTGAAAGGAGACGATTAAAAATGGCTGCAACTCGCGTATCCTCCCGCCCAAGGTATATCGCCAAAGAGCCCAGAAGAACAACAACTGACTGTCGAACCATATCCAGCTCCTCTATGTTCGGCGCTTTGTTTAAAAAAGTCTCCAGAATTGGAAGCAGCTGCTGCAGATTCGTCTGCGAAGAAAGCGAAAAAGCCGTTGAGCAGCTTAGAAGAGACGATTAAGCAAAACTATGGAACCTACGATTCCATAATTTCGAGTGGCTCCAAGACCAGCCTGTAAGAGGGCGCAGCGCACTTCCTCCTGCGAGTCATGTAGCCCCTCATCTACAAGAAACCGGAAAACTTTCTGAAGCCACGTGCCAGCCTTTTGCTGCTTGGTGTTCACGTCTTCGACAACGGGGGCTTCTTGCTGAGCCGCCTGATAGTAACCTGGTGTCCGGGAACAACTCACGATAGCTTCAAGGGCATGCGCGAGACCAACCCGCTGTTGGGTGTACTTTGGCGGTAATGGCTCGACCGGCTTCCCGTGGGGATCCACCTTCGGTTGCGGTTTCTAGAAATCAGAGAGGGAAGGATAAATCAAGGGCTTTATCGTGATGACTAAAGGAAATGCAAGGTATGAGTAGACACGCACTTCCATTAGGCAATGATAGATCTCCAGCCAGTAGTCAATAACACGATTAATCTCGTCCTGGGACTTCCCATTAAGACACCGTCGAAGGGCACAGGCGGACGCCATTTGAATGTCAGAAGACTTTCGAAGGCACTCCAGAAGAAGGCGAGTTGCTAGTGCAGTGGGAGGAAGAACGTCAGGGTTTCGTGGGCGTTGAAGCAAGACGAAGCGATGTTGCTTTTGTTTCTTCTCCTCCTCATCTCCAATCTCTCCCTCTTGCTGTTGTTCCTGCTGATCATCATCAACGGATTCCGCATTTCCCGCCGTCTCCTCAGATTCACAAATATCGCGCAAACCCACAGCAGTCCACAGTCTAAATTGGTAAATATAGGAGGAAAATCTAGTTACTCAATCGAAACCAAAATGGGTGAGAAATTCAGGTCCTATCGAAAATTTTTATCTTGCGACTATAAAAAGATACTATGATGGAGGTATTACATTCACTAGCATTTGACAAGCTGGAGCGTTTCTTAGACTGGTAGAGAAATCATTAATCAAGGTAGATAGCAATAGTGGTACTGCCCAAGCATTCGGGAAACCTCAAAAGCAACAGAAAAGCTACCGCAATAAACTTCTAATTAAACGATCCTCAACTTTCGATTATCGATTTGCTCATAAGAAATGACAAATTGGATATCAAAGAACACCAAACAACCTTTATAAATTACCTGTCAGCATCGACAGCCACCTCCGCAAAGGGATCGCACCGCGAGATAAAGAGTCTCAGTTGGCTGTTAGCAATGAGACAGAGAGCAGGCCAGTTTGCGGGGTCTGCAATGCTCTCATCCATATGCAAACCTCCCTCACCCATGGCTTTGTTGGAAACGACCCCCGGAGCAGCGTGCTTTTTCTTCTTTTGCGCCTTGTTCAGATGTCCACTGGACGATTTTGTAGCCGTGTTGTCGGTAGCAAAAGCAACATCATCCGACTGCTGCTTTTCCTGTTGACTCTCACTATTACCCTCACGCGCCAAGGTGACAGCGATGTCATTCGCCGCGATGGGAGGAGAGAGAGAGTGAGTGAACAGGTCTGGAAAATGTTTTGCTAGGTTAATCATACCCTAAAAGGATGTGGAGATCAGATTGTGCCTTAAGTGAAGTCTGAACTACTCACTACAAAACTTACCGTCAAGGCAGAAGAACGAGTGAAATGCGTTGGAGATACAAGACATTCCATTAGGTCATAAACAATGGGCATCATTGAGATTAGGATGATTCCTCTCCTTTTTGGCTGGCATCGCAGTAAGTAAAGGAGGTAGTGAAGGTGAAGTTGCACTGTATTTTGGAACACATCATTCGAAAATGCTGACAAGCCATCATCATCCCTACTGTTGCCTTCAACAATTAGACCGAACTCCAAAGCCAAGGAGTGTTGTTCAATCAGGTGTAGTAAGAACTAAAAGGAATTCCGTCAGGAATTGCGAAAATTAAACACTACCGGTTCACGAACCCGCCTCAACTCACCTTGTAGATAACGTCAAATTTTAGGGCCTCACACAGCTGGGAATGAGACCCAATATCATCATATAAGCCATCAGTTGGACGGACCTGGTTCCAAACTGTAGCCAAAAATCCACCATAATGAGCACACAGAGCCCATCTTTTCCCCTCTTCCTCCCCATTTCCAGCACCCTCCAACTTTTCCAAGTGTGTAAAAGTGGAGTGTTCAATGAGGATTCGATCGAAAATGGGGATGGCAGCGGAGATAACGATAGCCCCTGAGGCCGTTCGTTTTCTGACCTAAAAGTTATGAAAGAAAATATCTCCATGTCGACAGCCACACTCAAAAGCGGAAACATCGCTCGCAAGCTCACATCTTTTCGAAGACACTCAGTAACTGCTTCGGACTGCTCTCGAAGAGTGGAAAGTTGACAGATGGCATGCCAATTCCCATTTTCCGCGTAAATCGACTCTTCATCTACGAAAGAAGTAACTCGGAAGGGGGAAACCGGTGGCTGATTCCTCAAACAGACTCGGGGTGGTGTTAAAACCCTAATGGACCAGGCGGCGAACTGCTGAGCCTTCTGTCGACGCAGCTTAACGTCGGTGATAGTGGAAGCCATCGCCACTTCGGCGATCAGACGCCCGAGACGGCTGTGAGCAGCGATAGCGAGAGGAGAGAGGAGAGGCCGTTGCAAAAGACGAACAGTGAGGCTCCAGAGGTTAAAGGAGTTGCGGAGCAGAAATTCTGTTGGGGCTGACTGACTGTCTCTACTTGCGCTGAGAAGGATATCGTTTAGGATGGTGAGAAGATCCATTAGGTGGCTCCCATCTCTAAAGAGCTAGAGGGAGGAATCAAAGTTAATGGGGACTCTCCCTTGAAACCAAATAAGAGGGATAAGAAAAACGTACCTTGCAAACGCGTTTACGGATTTCCTCTTCTTTTTTCATCTCAGCCTTGATTATTTCGAGTTGATTCGAGGTTAATTGTGGAGCGATAGAGGTCAAAAAATCGGGCTCCTTGCCATTTGCTTCCACCTGCCGCTCCTTTTGCCTAACCTGAGCCTCTAGAATGTCCATTTGAGTTTCATGAGAGTATAGTTTTCCTTCTCTCTTGATGTTCGACTTGTTTGTCTGGTAGCGAGGGAGACTATCCAAGAGCACTCGATTGTAAAGGGTGCCAGGTTGGACTAACATTATTCCAACCTCGTCTGCAGTGACATCTACGTACTTAGAATTAGAGAGCTCAGAACAAAGTCTGGTAGCCAGACAAGACGCAAATTTTACTGGAGACCATTCTATGAGGCGTTCCAACATCAAGCGATGAGCCTAGAAAAATTGAAATGCAAAATCATGTTTTGATGTAAATAGATTTCGACGAGGAATTCTCTCGCAATTAAAAAATCAGTCACTGCCTTCTCAGCGCATAATGTACAACTTAAAGATTATTCAACTTCAAAACTTATATTCTGGGAGTAAAATTAATAGGATTATCCCAGAAACGTAAGCCCAACTGCCAATGTGTCCGAACGTTATGTCAAAAGACGCATTATACGCTCATCACTAGATTCAAAATATCATTTTGTGTTCTGCAAATAGGAAAGCCGAACTTACTACATCCAGTTTCGGCAATTCAAAAAGAAGGTCAACTACGCTGTTGAAGGGCTCAGCACTTTCCTCCTCATTAAAGGCCACTTCGATCTCCGCTTTGCGAGGCAATCTGACAATCGAAAGAAGATCAATCCACGCATGCCGATTGTAATTAACTGGAATAGAAATAGTCGCAGTGAAAATCACTGACGGATATGCAGACCTTAGAAAGCCCCACCATCTCACCTGCGTGTGGATGACTGAGGGAGTAGAGGGCGGCGCAAAACAGGCCCAGTTTCTGCTTCACTGAGAGCGCCTCCTGAGTTAACAAACTCCCAGGTGGCGCAAGTCTTGAGATGGTAAGGGCGGGCCCCAAGAATTTTAGAGCAGTAGCCGAAGTCGCCTTGCTGACCATGGTCACAAGCTGCACCAAACGTCGGCCAAACCGCGATGTATTTTCGACTCCCGCAGCCAGGAGGTCGCTTGCACTGTACAAAGATTCCAGTACCAAGGGGTTGAGATGGTTCTGGATTATAGATTGACCGACGACGCGGTTACGCTTGCCCTCCTCGATCAAGTGGGTGAGGAGGCAAAAGCGGATGTCCTCCAAGACTTGACGTGAGTCAGTGTAGAGCCAGAGCAAAATGAGGACGCGATAGAAGGCACTGTATTTAAGCATATATGCTTTGAAGGAGCATTGTGACAATCATTCCAAAATTTTCATAGACGTACCCTCTTTGCGTCTGAGGAAGTTCGTTGGAGTGGTGTGCAAATAGAAGATGAATTAATGAGATCAGATAGGAGTGAACTACAAAAGAAATCAAGACAGTAATTGAGTAATATCGAACGAACTAGTTCACTCACCGTCCAAGGGGGCAATGAGAAGAAAACGATCCTTGAGCCACAAGGGGATAGCGTCCGGATCACCAGGACTGACCCTAAGACCACTCAAAATAGACCACATGCTTTCTGGAATCTTGCCCGGTTGGCTAGTGCTCATAAGCCACAAATTTGCTGCTGCGACTGCCTGACTCACAAGGGGAGATGCAGGAGCCTCCTGTTTAGCCGCCTGAGCTGCCGTGGCGAGGAGAGGAATGTAAGCTTTCGGGAGCTTCCCACCTAAGAAACGTCGAATAAGATCATACGATATTGGTAGCGATGGAGAAATTATTAATGGATATCTCTACTTGATCGACGAGTCTCGTCAAGGAATCGGAAGATTGCCATTTTAGCTCGATGCGAGACCTTGTTCGAGAACAGCTTTTCCTGATAAAAGAAAAATACGTTAAAAGCTTAAGTTAAACAGCTTTCCACTTTGTTAAGGTATTCAAGCAGAGGCGATACCAATATCAATTGAGCAAGCACCTCTCATATGCGACAACTTTAAAACAACTGAAAATATTACGAATCGCTTACTTTTATGGCCATTTGGGCCTTTTCGTTAAGAGAGAACTTGGGTAGTTTTGACCACAAACCCAATTGTTTCAGGGAAGACTCGACCATGTCCTCATTGTCTAAAGGATGGCAACCGTCAGTTATCTAGGGGCTCATTAAGGAACATAAGTGTGAACAAACTAACCACCTTCGGAAGTGATAATGTCAATGAAACTCCTCAGCACTTCGGGATAGACCTTCACATTGCCCGAACTCGGTTGCGACAGACTGCCGAGAGCGTGAAGGAGAGTCAATTTCATCTCCAAAGATGCACGTCGACCATCAGGACCGTTAAGTTTTGACAAAACCTATTAAAGCACTTATTCAATCCTCTCCTGACGCTTTACATGCATCTTTCTAGCTTGCTCATTATTAATTCATTAATTTGACCCAAATATGATATCTGAGAAAAAAAATATTCTCAATACTACACATTTCAAAAATCGCACCCGACTTTTGGAAAAACAAATAATAGAGTAAGGCTGGTAGGGGAAAATAGGTTCAAGCACTTACCCGATTGTAGATGACGCTGGTGAAGATTTGAGTACTACACAGTTTTGCGATTGAAACGAGTGAGGAGACACTGGCTTCACGGATGCAAGGATCGGTGGCAATGATATTATTAATTAATGGATCGACTATTTCCGCGCCGATTTCACCGACCGTTAATTCAAGCTCTTTTAGAATCACTTCAAAAACTGGAAAAAACAACGCTGATGATGTAGACCTGAAGCATACTAGGAATGGCTGTTTCTGGAGAACGCAAGAGTTTCCGGCCAACAACTGGTAGGAAATCCTTCTTAAAGGATTCCTCATCAACGCAATAATTAAGTAATCCTCCAGCTTGCTTCTAAAGTATTTAGAAGGGAATGAGGCAGCTTTGGTAGACATAGGTCAGAGTTGAATCGGAAAACAGGCTCACCAAAACGCGAGTTGAGAAGTTCTTCTTCTCCGAGAAGGCATACTCAAGTAAGGCGTTCAAAGCTTTGAGCTACATTTATAAGACTTTTGATGGAATCTATACCTTATCCATTGATTTGACTATGTCGTCGTCTTTTCGCAGTGCACAAGCAAGGGAAACTATGGGTAGGCACCTTTCAGTATGCTCCGGTGAGGGCAACATGGAGAACGCCATTTCTAGTGAAATACGCGCCTGAAAGTAATATAATTCGGAGGAGCTTACGTGATTCCATAGTTTGCAGCACAATTCTCGTCCTACTCGATGGTGAACAGATCGTCTCGAACAGAGCAACTCAGAGACACTGCAAACCCATGGATTATACTAATAGCAGATAAAGGAAAGCGAAACAACAAGATACCAGTTCCTTAAAAATCCTTTCTTCAAACGGGCCATCTACGTCTAGTTGTTTAAGTAAAAAGGTGAGGTATTTTGCAGCAAACACAATCCGGGAGAAAAATCTGGGAGAATTACGTAGTCACAAATTGCACAGTACCCAGCTGCTGGAGTGACTTGTGGCAGGTAAACTTCTACAATATTGGACAATGTCCCCGCCTTGTTCTCAGAGAGAGCACGGGTGGTGCATTCCACTACACGTGCCAAGGACTTCCTATTATTTAAAAGCCATGAATTTTTTAGATATCCGAAAAGAGTGCTTTCGTAGTCTGGTGCTATTGAAGTTCCAGACTCAACAGTCGTCTGAGGAATATTGAACTTCACCACCATATTTCACAATACTACGTACGAACACCACCCCCTGTGCAAAAGCTCGTACCTAGGAATGGTCAGCGTGAAATATTCCAAACAGCGGTTAATGTGCTGTTGATTATAAGAATTTATACCCACCCTTAGTATTAGCTAATATTTCCCGGATTATGACATCGAGAGCTAGAGACTTATCGGATTTAATATATTTTGCTGGCTTGGTCTGAAACTATTATTTTAATCCACGGGAATTATATTTATAGACACCTTCCAGATCGTGAGGATCAAGAAAGGTGAAAACCCCTCAGAATAATATCTTCGATTTACTTTAATGTAAATACCAGGTCTTCAACTACCAAAAGTTAGGCATTTTGCGAAAATGGCATCTCATTTTGTTACATGTAAAATTACTTGTTTTTTGTGGCCTAGCCGTGAGTTTTCTGGGTCAATAGCGAAAATGCGTGGGTATTTTCTTGCAATCATGATTATTTGTATGCATTTGAGAAGAAAACTTGCAGAAATGTTTACCTTGTTATTCTGCACTTGGACTGAATTAATTTTTCTGAATGTAAACGTGAAGTGTGCGTCAAGTACTTTATCATTGTTATACAGAATAGTTGGCCTTAAGGACATGAAAGCAGAAAAATGGTTGCGATTCTGCAGGCGTAGATAATACGTGTAGGGAACGTTCAATAAGAAGCCAGTCTGAGATTAAAATGCCTCGTTTTTGAATGTAGGTTATTAGTAACCTGCTCAGCAACCCAATTTTTAAGTTGTCCCATTTTTAATCCAGGGGATCAGGTGCTTGATTTATCTCCTGAAAGGTAAGCAACCCAAGTAAAATCCCATTCTTTGGATTAATAAATAATTCACCTTGTCCATTTTTTTCCTTTTAATAGCAACGTGATCCCACGATTTCTTTACCTTCTTACCGTAGCGACTTGGACACGAGTCACGCCTGTGCTGAAGCATAATTTGTGTAGTTATTCGTCCTTAGTCCTATTTCTTGATGATTTTATTCAGTTGTATGCGTGCCCATCTTAAACTCATTGTGGTATTACATTCACCGGTGCCTTGCATGCCGTTTCGCCACATTGGAAAGAGTGGAATCCCGTGTGAGAACCTGAGTATATCGTGCGTAGAGGGACAGTAGTGTGACGAGGCATTTCCCCTGTGGCTGTCGCCCAAGTTGTTCTAAAAATCTGTCGAATAAATATTTAGGACTGCTTCTTTTGCAAGATAGGATTTTGACTTATTACTAATAAGTAGCTAGCTTACATCCTAGGGTGGCCTGCAGAAGAGGCTGATTGTCGCATTAAACAACTTCAAGTACTCCTTACCGCAATGTATTGCTGTTTGTTTGGTTCCGTGTTTCCCATTATGGTCAATTGTTTGATGGTTGTACTTTCATCGGGTAGGCTGGCCTCTAAATCATGCCAGCAGCCCCAATCCCTTTTCTGTTTGCCAAATTTGTGCATTCCACCCAAGTGCTGTCTCCTTTTGTCTTCAGAGATGTCTCGGTACGCTGCACTCACTATCATTCAAAGTGCCTGTGATTTAGCGTGATCCGATTTAAAATAGTTGAATGAACCAGGTAATAATTGCATTCTTTTGGCATTTATTTTTTGGTTATTTTTAATGCACTGCTTTAGAATGCAACATAAAGTCGTTTTTTCTATTATTTTGCAGATCATAAGTTGAAATTCATGAACACCTCCACCATTAGCATGGTGCACTAAAATTTTAACCTCGAGATCTTCGAACAGTTCATGGAAATAAGGAAGTGACTGAAACGAAGTTAAAAGTAAAACGCGAATGACTGAAGGGATCGGATTGAAAATTAACTTTAGCACGTGTTTGGTACTTGTAAATAAAATCAGTCCCCATCACTCATGTACAAATTATTTAAACCGGAAGTTACATGTTATTATTAGGAAGGAAGTAACTTTGATACATTGGACACTCGCTTGCATACCTTGGACTCCGCGGCCTAAATGGTTCTAAGGTCAAAATGCAGTGCTCCGCCTCTCCTTCACAACTAGCAGACTTTAAATGGTCTGTAATTTCTTTAAGCTTACTTGGACACGAAAGAAGGCATAATCAAGTGGCAGAATTTATAAATTTGAAGTGAAGCAGGGCTGTGGACTACCGGCATGACTGGAAGCCAGCTCACCGGGTGAAGGCGGGGTTCCAAAGTATCCTCCTTCCCTCTTTCAATTGTCTCACCCTACGCCCTATTTTGGTCAGTCTTCTGATTTGGGCATTACAAAGCAGTTGGCGCTGTAGGGAATAGCACCAACAAACCAACCGCGCCTATCGTCTAATTTTCATGTAACTGAAAAGATAATTGATCTCCACTTTTTAAATACCTCTGGCCAATCTGACTGGAGCCAATTTTTTGTTCTGTTTGGGCCCTAACCAGAAGAAGGGAGAATGTGCAGGTCATCACATATATTCATCGATGACTTCAATGCTGTCCAGCTATGTGAAAAGCTGGCTTCTATCCAGCTGGCAGAGAGTTGGAGCAGGTATTGTGTGTTCACTCAAATGACACATTCATCCAGGCGTGGTAGCCAGCTTTGTAACGAAATATCACAGATGCTACACTGATAGTGTCGCTTCAGTGGTTAGCAGCTTTTCCAAAGAACATGCGACTGGTGTTTGTATCAAAGACAACACATGCACTTCTCCCATCACATCAAGGTCTATCACCCAGCAATGGGAATTAGGGTATTTGTCCCCTTGGGTGGGGCTAGCTCTCTGCTATCATCAGTGCGGATCCTCAAGGCCTTTCAAAAGGCGGCACTCTAGTTAGAATATGCATTGTCGACCTATACAGCAAGGCTTTAGACTACTGGCGTGGCTTAGAGGCCGTTATCCAAACCGAGAGTTGAATCAGTAGTTTATTCTATTTTTAACATGCTTTGGCCATGGGTGTAACTACTACCACTTGGTCAGTAATTTTATAAAGATTTGACGGTCTGCATAATAATTTACCAGACCATGCAAATATTCCTACGTGTCATTCCTTTGTGACATGGAACCGTCTACGACGGCCAATGAGCAGTCTTTAGTGCAAGTGAATTCTCACACTTGCTTCAGATCATAAAAGGCTACCGATGGTGTATGTTCGCGGAAAAAATAATGAGTAATTGATGACTGTGGAAGGCACAAGCAGACAGTGTGGGGGCGTCACTTATCGTTCTACTGCTTGTAAACGCTTTCTAAGGATCTGTTGAAACTTTTATAGCGTTACTAATGCCAACTATAGCATTTCCCTACAAAAAAGTGCAGTTTAAATTTATCAAAACAGCCAACATTGAGGGTGTCCTTACCTTTTGCGAGGTAAAAGATTGTAATGCAGAATCTCCCAATAAATATTTTGTGCCAAACTTCCTTTCAAGCACGTGATATACTGTGCGAACGGAATGTGGTCATTTGCTATTGTTGATAGCTGATAGTACAGCTTCTTTTGAGGGAACCGTTTGTTACATTTTCATGCTAGGAAGGTGGGGCAATTGCATGGCCAAAGTAGCGATAGTAGGCTGTGCTCCTGTCCATGAAATCGTTGCAATGTACGGGATTACACAATTTGTCACCTGCTATCAGGTTGACCTCTGACCTGGGTGGGGAAGTATACCTAGCGCAGCTGTCATTCAATGAGGTGTTATTGGAAGAATCACTTTTTTTGTCAATTTGGACGGTATTTAACATGAACTTATAATTAAACCACTGCCAAAGTAGTTAATTTCAGGGAAGGCAAAAGACTGAGCGGCAAATTTTCGTATTATTTCGATTACTTCTTTTTATGTTTGGCTTTTGGCTTTTTGGGCGGTAAGTAGTGACCATACCTTAATTTTATGCATCTACTAATTTAATTGTCGTTGTAAAGTCTTGAACGCACTCATGGAGGAATGCGAAGGAGCGTTCTCCAAAATCCACCACAACTTCTATTACCCTAGGTGGAGATTTTGGTTAAGTAGTTCCACATGCAAGGCAAAATATTTTGATGTTTGGCTGAGGGTTTATTTACGGAGTACACTTCAAACGGCCGAGAAATACAATGCTGCACAAACTGCCCATGTCACGTGAACTAAACCACTACATGCAACGAAAAATATCTGTATTCCATAAACAAATAAAGAAATGGACAGAACTAGTCATGGAGTGGGTAAATATTTTTGGCAGAATTTACGTTCCCATAAAGAGTATTTATCAATGTTGTCTGTAAATCACTTCATTTACAGCGTGAAACACTACGAGGATGTAAGACATTGAATTATGCCTATCAAAAACAACAAATGTTCAGATTAATCTGATCAGATGAGTAATTGTTGATGTACGGTTATAAACTTAGCTTTAGTTTCGGGCTGGAGAAGCGAATTTAGGAAAGTGAGGAAATAAAGACTTCAGTGTAGTCTGAGCGTACACTGAATGGGAGCATTAAGGGAGCCTTGGTAATTCGCCATTGACGTGGTAGTCTTAAAAAAGATCCGAATTATGTGGGCTAGATTTTGTGCAAAAATACGATAGATTTTAATCCAAGTAATGTGGAGGAAGTCCGTATAATCCTTTTGGATGGACCTTACTAGTGAATTTTATTTCATGCAGTTTCTCCAACCTCTGTAAAAGTGAGACACAAATCTGGAACCGGCTTTGTTGCATACAAAAAAGCCGGGAAGCAAACAAAGCAGTTGGCACAGACATCCAGACCACCGGCAAGGTGGTAAAATTACCGGAGATAGGGAAGACCATATAAAGTACTCCTGCATATTTGCGTTCAATGGCCACTCCTTTTCGTTGTGCTGGCATTTCGATGCAACCCAGCCACCTACTTGGGTTATTCTCAAATTAGGTCTTTAAAGGAAGACGAAACTAGTTGTTTTGTGCAGCTGCTTTTCAATTTGAATCACAGCAATACCTCACGGCTAAGGCGTCTCGGCGTTTAACTCCAGTCATGTCAACTATAAAATCGGTGCTTTTGGCATGGATCTTACAATATGGCCACAAAGCCATTCCCAAAGGCCTGGCATGTAGGTCCTAAATCAGCTTTATTGTTCGAATACAAAAGGACTAGACGATGCGTAATACACATGACATTAATATTTTACCACCACAAAAGTTGGACTACCACTGATTATGAGGACGGAAGTAAATGCCTTGGGATTGCTAGTATTTTTGCTTTTTGTATTGTAAAGTGTGCATAAATGCAATAATTGGCTCCCTGCGGATGGAAACTTGCTAACTTGAGGTGCAGCGTTTGTCCCTTTTTTTTAACCACTATTCAATAGCCCCAGCCCAAAGTTAATAAAGGGATAAATTGAAGTGAAGATGGTGGCCTGATGGCCTTGTCCCAAAGGGCTTACAAAATGAGTCCAAGTTGGAGCACCTAATTGGTAAAAGACAAACTATCAATCATGTAGGAAGGCGAGAATGCATCGAAAGATGAAAGAGGCAAAGACGAGATGGCTTCTGAATAGTTTTTCTTTTTAATAGGTAATAAAAAGACGGAGAAAGTTGTGTGCTACAAAAGGGGGGAGGAAAGAATCGTTCAACAAATTGCTCGGCTTTTTTGTGATGCATACAAATCGAGGTGTAGGAATTGAGAAAGACCTGCTTAGAGCTCTCGTGCATTTTGCTTGAATCGAGATTGGCAGGGTAATTCTCTACTCCTCTGCATAGAAATAGGTACACCCTCGAGCCAACAATGCTTCTATGTGTTTATTTTACAAGTGGTCATATTTTGCCCATTTGGCAGTAGTGACGGCCTATCATAACAACGTCTGTGGCACTTCGATCAGCTAGGAAATCTGGCGGCAACTTTAATACCTTTTTATTTACCGAAAAGTATTGGCTTTGGGAAGCCGTGCAAAGAGAAAACGTTAAAATAAGTCGACGAAAACAGCTGGCAACGCTCGCTGACTGGTGTTGGTCATTGATGCCGCTGTTCTGGAAGTTATCCAAGGGAGGAAACAAATCATACAACTTAAGCTAACCAGTATTTCATGCAATTTCTAGATTACAGTGCTTTGAAGCTCAAAAAATGCACAAGTATTTTAAGTATGGCTGAGTATTACACATGCAAGAAGACTTACTCAAGCAAAATAAGACATAATAAATCAAACTATTGGTCTGATTTAACTTGGATACCCAAGAGCTTAGCGTCTAGCTGTTGTTCCCTCTGTCACTATTGGTATTAGTAGTTTTGCGTCGGTGAATAAATTGCAAGTTAGTGGGGATGGGCAGGCACTAATAGAGGAAAAAGGCCGTCTTAAGAGCACTTAAAAGTGGTGTTGACTGACTCACATATACATATTTGTCACTCGTGGGAGCATATATGCACCCTAAACCATGATTTTTAGGTGCAGCTATTTTATGTGTAAATGCGCCAGTCAACTATTCAGCTAGGACGGTGGATGCTGAGCCTACTTCTTCAGATCCCTGCGTCGCATTCCATAACAGCTCGTATAACAGGATACGTTTGATTTATAGTTCAGCGAATTAAGTTAAAATTATTAAAATTAAGTTAAAATAATTAAAACACACAGTGACGAGGTATAAGCAATTGAAAAAAATTAAATGGCAGCAAATTTCAGCCACTGATAGTGGGTGAACATCTAGACAATTGCTTATTAATTCGGTAGTGTTAAATGCTTTCAATGTCAAGAGACACCAAGTCACTTCAAATGGAGCCATTCTTCCAAGGTCCAACTCCGAGACTCTGGTGCTGTAACACTTTTGCGTACTTTGACAAAACAGTAAATTTAGTAGACGGAGCTCCATTTGCATTCAAGATAGTTGTATAAATGAGGCGGAGTGCAGCAATGGTATATTTGCCATAACATTGTCACGTGACAAGCATTAATGACCTACACAACTGGAGTGTATCCTTACTCATCCCACTTCGCGTTTGTTGCAACACTGTCTCGGCGACTGACTTCACCCCGCCAGTTAACACCTCATCATTTTCCTCCAAATAATCACCCTCCGAGGCAGCTTTACCTCTCATTACGACATTAAACAGTACACCATTTGGTTGTCACTGTAATCCAAACATGAGAGGTCAGGAGAACGATAAGATGTCGCTTTTCCGACACAGATCCCTACCGATTTCATCATACGCACATCAACTGCCATTAAAAGCTACCTTGCTCTCCACTGGCAGCGGAGGAGGATTGCGTCAATTGGAAAAGATTGATTTTGCCACAGAATGATGTGATGCAGTTGATGCATTATGCCCAACGCAGCCACCTTATAATCGTAGCACCAGACGTCATTTTAAAGCAAGCTGGTAAGCATTGTGACCGCTCTGAGGTAGGGGCTGAACACCACAACACCTATTTCTCTGCCTGGCCGATAGATGAAAGGCCACTAAACCGCACCATCGCCACTCCGATCACGTGACTCGGCATCACCAGCATTGAGGCCACTTAAACAAACCATGCAAGTGTGTTTGCACAACGAAACTTAATTTAACGCTCAAGTAGACAATTAAATGCAGTGGTAAGCTAATCATCCGCATTTCTGAGAAAGCGATTTGATTTTGAACTTTGCGCAGTGATAAGGAGAGATTAATTTTAGCGCAAGTTGAATGAAGTTAGCCACCGTGAATTTTATTCGTGGAATTCAGAAGGAAAATAAAATCTCACTACACGTACATCATGGTTACACCTTCTTGCTGTACACTGGAGGGTTTTTGGTTAGGGCTGCTACACACGGATACTTGGTTGACATATATACACGATAATTATCCCCCTCCGACATCTTGGTCTAGACACCAAATATGCTTCCACAAGGGACAAATGTTTACATGCCTGCCAGTCGGCATCAGTCTCCCCCCTTCACATGTCCTTATCTGTCCGGTGCAGAACCATCAGCACCAATTATAACAGGAGCAACAACTGTCTGGTGATAGGACAATCTGCATAATTTCCACTTGGTTAGAGCCGGTTGTTTAATTTAATCTTACTCATTCCTCTCACTCACCCATTAAGTGTAATCAAACATTCATAAACATGCGATTAGATGTGGTTCCACCCAGTTACGTTGGGTCAATTCTCATAATATCATATACTACAATAGGTAATCTACTACCTTCCCTCACGCATTTATTCTTCAAGACATGCATTTAATATACTTTTTCCACTGTGTCAGGGTAATTTGGCACTCTCGAGCGTTGAACCAGATTTGGGTAGTTTGCATTTGGCAACAGCATGGACCGTCTTACACAGTGGTCCTGCCAAAAAGTAATTAATCACCAAAGTGTTGTCGATGTCGGCGAACATGGCCGACTGACGAATATTGTCAACTTCTCTTCCCTCTTTAGCACAGTAGTGCAAAAACAGTGTTGTTGTAAGAGCAATTATCTCCTTCTATCTCAATAGTCCACTAACCTGCTTAGCCGCTAACATTGAGGTTACTGGCATTGTTAACTCGCCCACCATTATCAAACGAGCTTAAGCAAGCTTGCAGCTGTATTCAATCTGACGATGGTTTTGTTGATAAAAAAGCAGGTTTCCGCATCAGCAATCACACATGCTATGGAGGCGTACAAGACGGATCTGACAGAATCCGTGCAGTTTATGCTCCTTGACCGTCACGTGTAAAACAAATAGAACAAAGCGCTCCTTTTAATTCAGCAATACAAAACTTCATCGGCATTTCTTTTGCAAATCCTTTGACACTCACTGCACTCCGCCCCTTTTGTCTTTCCATGCACTCACGTTCTTTGTGTGACTGATTTTTTGGCTGGTGTAAATTTGCAAAGGCACGCTTATTAATTTGTCCATAAGATTTTCTATTACGTACCACCCTAAGCCTTATGAAAAAAAATGCTTCACTCGGGTAGAGCTTACTGGCTTTGGTAAACTGGTGACAATGCTTTGCCATGGTTTCTGAGTTATAATAGATTTGGTGAATAGGAAGGATTTTGAAAACTCGATGTATCTAGAGGAGCAAATAGCATGCTATAAACTTGTAAACTGTTTTTTTATAGCCGGAAACGTCGGCATTGGGTAGGGCACTTTATTCTGTGATGAGAGGACAGCTTTGTTGCGCAACTAGGGTTTATAATCCGGAAGTCACATCCGTATGACTCTGCTGCTACCGGCCTCAGCTATAAAGTGTTCTGTGAAAGAAACGTGCAACATTTTTCGTCTAAGGTGAATGTAAAACGTTATTCACACGATCATTTTGGCTAGTTCTTATGTGTAAGTAAGCTTGACCGGGAACCTCATTATGCTAGCGTCAGTCTAGTACATTTCAGAGCAGAGTAACACCAGTTCTATCAATATGGTTCCGTCGATGCCAATTACGAGCGTTACTGTTCTTTTTGCACCTAATGACATGGATAGGCAATGTATTCAAAAGATGTAAAACACGAAGTAATAAAAAAATACGCTTCAATATTGGGCATCTGAGAAATACTGGGAACGTTTTCCTCAATTTCTTTGAATAAATTGTGTTTTGAATTATATGCAGTGATTTTTTGCACTCCCTCGCCTATTATGTTTATTTAAAGTAAACGAAGACATGTTGTGAGAAGAAGTTGGAAAGTGAATTGCGTGTTGGCACCGCAGGAAGGCAACCAAGTCGAGTGAGAGAACGGATGGCTGAGAAGATGAAGTGAGTGACATTTATTTTGGCTGGATGTGTCTCATTTGCGTGTGCACGCAAAACTGCAAACACAGGGAATGGGACACGAGAGAATTTGAAATACACACGCATTCATCAAGGGGACAGTCCCAGCAGTAGGAGCAGAAGCATTGGCAGTCCCTTTTCTCTCCCCCCACTCCACTCTCCTGTAGTTGAAGGCAACCAACCCAGGCAAGGATTAATCACCACAATTTTGTGAATGTTGCAATCCCTTTGGCATAAATGATGAGGAGTGTTAGTCTAGGGAAATCAAAGGCGTAAGCAAAAAACTGCAATTTTGTTTTCATTTCTCAAAATATCTCCACTAGGGTGTTTGAGAGAGCAAAGACACCAAGTAATCTACTGGCTCAATAACCTTCTTTCAGATGCGAATGTGTGACTATTAATACTGTGATAAAATATCGTTTTTTTTAGCGACCCATGATTGTTGACCACAAAGGCCCCATTTTCATTTTTTAGCATAAAAGATGTATCCTTACCGGCAGTGTTATTTGTGCGCACACCAATTCTAACATTTAAATCTCAAAAAATACTTACATTACATTAACAAGCGGATCGAATTGAAACCATTGTCTTTGCAGATTCTTTACCTTCACCACAGTGCATTTTGTAACTAGTTTTGGTTTTACGGACATTTTCTCCGATTAAAAGGCTAATAAATCAGTAGATCTAAATCATGCTTTAACCGGAATGTCATGCATTAGTTAGCCTGAGTCGCTCCAACCAACGAGTACACTAAGTGCTGAATGTCGAAGGGGAAGTCGCATCCCACTGTTGCAACTTCCTCTATACATCCAGGCCTTAACCGACGCATTTCCATTCCAAAATGGAAGCTAGACAAACCAATGCTCGTTTTTTAAGGTTAGATATTGGTTGAAGCAATAACGTTGTTTACCACACTATAAAAAGTAATAATCCCCGTCCTGACGCACTGTCTAGCCTCTCAGATGAGATTCGCGTAATTCGGAACATTGTCTGCATTTTAATCTGATTAGGAAATTTTATTTTAGGGTGTTTAAAAGTGTCTTATTGTGCAAATGAAATAAACTACCTCGGTGTCACTTCTCTTCACACGATACTTGCCCAACGTTATACCCATTTCAATGTTTCTGAAGTTGTTTTTTGTTGGCTTGAATGCAGCTATTAGAAACAGGTAGCATTTACGACATTTTCACGAGAAGGTGATGAGCTGGTTTAAATCTTAAGGTTCATTTTAGTTCGTTAATATTATGACAATTTTCGAAAGCAGACAAATAAAACCAAAGTAATTAGTTAATTTACTAAATTGCCACATTTCAAACCATTTTCTGTGACAAAAAATTTTGATTGGCATCAGTAGAACGCTACGAAAATCTCCACAATTGGCCATATGCAGCCAAAATGAATCTTCCCCTCACTAAAGCATTTGTCAAAATCATCTGCATGGTACTCCTTAAGATACATAATGCCTCACCAAAAAATTAAGGCAACCAATGCATTCTACTACATTTCTGAGCGCTAACTGCATTTTTGAATTTAAGCTTCTAATATTACACTACTGAATAATCCCGTCTTGAATCGCATTTTTGAAACCCCACTTTGTTGGCCCTCACGAACGTACCATCAATGCAATGGCGTGCGCATTGTAATCCCTAATGCTGTGTTACAGGTACTCATTCAATTCAGCCCACAAAAAATGAAAAAAACGTACGATGTACATATGCCTCAGTGCATATAACCTTGCGCACCTGATTAATTTTTTACCCTCAACCAGACAGATCGATAAAGGTGATCGATATTCAAACGGATCTCGTGGTGTGGTCTGATCTGTTGAAGCGAAATGAGTAGATTACAACTCCCGGTCGAGTTTTGTTTAGCCAGGCTACGTAAACAGCAAACACTTTATCTCCTCTTCTCCGTCAAAAAAACGCGAAGGACCACCTATGGTACTGTTTATCTTAACTCATTCCATCTTCGGGACTATTTTGACTGGTGCGTGGGCACGATTAAGCCGTACGAGCACTTCTGGACAGTCGCAAACTGCCATCGGACGTGCGATAGGCACACAAAAAACCCTGCTTCAAAACTGTAAATCGACTTTAAGCAAATTGTTAACACTGAAATCCGACCCTCTCTACTGATACGTTATAAATTATAAAATAATTTTTAAACAAGATGTCCTCTAGGGTCTGGGTATGGGGAATGGATTGACGCACAAGTCACGGTTGCATGTCAGAGCTATCTCAATAACATTCAGTCAGGTTGCTTCCGTCATTCATTAATGCCGCCTAACCACGCCACACCCACACAACTTAATCCACATATGAATCAATAATGTTCTCTGGAAAAATAAATTGCTGATGGGAAAAATTCAGTTCATTATTATGTTTTGTAGGAAAAGCACAAAGTAAAGGTCCGTAGAGTGTAGGTTTTAGTGCTGCCAAGATTCCGTAAACCACATAAACACCAGCAAGGGGAAAAATAGTAAGTTACATAGGAAAGTTTCTTTCCAAAATGGCCGTAGTTCCTTATAATAAAAATAGCATTGTGGGTAGCTTAGCGTTAATAACGTATGACTATGCAAGTACCAGCTCAAAAAGGAAATGAACGCATATTCCAGGGCACTTTCATTTACTTACCCTGTTTGTATGCTGTCATTGTGCTGTCCGCTCGTAATTATCGTGTCACATCAGTCAAGTTTGAGTGGAGCTATTCTAATCCTGGAGTGCCCCTTGCGCCATTGTGAGCAAACGCAATAGAAATATGAATTTTGGCGCATCAAATCGCTAGTAAGGAAAAGGCATGGACACCATGTGTGCAGACCGTAACATTCCAATTTAAAAATTAGGGTATCTTTGCTTCACTTAATAATATCACAAATGATCTGAGTTATGCAACCAGTTTTGCTAGGTAATTCAAGAGGGCTATACAAATCACACTATCACATCATGTGCAACCGGTGTGGAGGTCGTGATATCGCATGGTTAGATCAAGCATTAACATGCCATATCTGCGATTCATTCACTGAACTTAAGTCTTTGATATTGAAATTTAAGAAATTATCAACGATTGCTGGCGTAAGAATGCTGTCGTTTGCAAATAACAATTAAGCAAATCTTTAGCACACGTGTTCTTTGTCTGGATGCATGGGTGGTATTCCCATTGGGTATCGAGATGTCACTCATCCTACATCGTACCGACTCTCAGGCTGTCTTTGTGTAGGCCCCATAACTAGTTCAACCATGACTGGTGGACCAAGTCAGCACCGGTACACATTGCAGGTTGGGCTTTATAAACGGGTGTTTCAGGGCGAACCCTGTAACTGACGAAGGCTTGGATGACTAAGTGGTATCTTGGTCAAATGAGTCACCGGGACTGTGGGTGCTGGGACAGGAGATCAGTGGGTAACCTAGTTCTTACTACATCCTCCAGACTGTTTGCTTGATTTCAAACTAAACCCACCTACCCCATCCTCCCCTTCTCTCTTCCTCCCCCCACCTTTCCTCTAAGCAGTTGCAAATTGACATGAATCACTTTACAACTGCAGTGAGGCAGCACTAATCACCAGCATAAATGCCAAGTTTATAAGACGAATTTGGTTTTATCCTAGTCCTCTGGATATTGGTATTTTTTGGGGGAGGAAAACTTCTTTTATAGGTGGCAGAACTCAAATCAGTCATTTATTTGTTCCTTGAGGGTTGGATTTTATGGCCGTTGCAGTGGTTCACGTTGCGATGCTGAATCATTGGACATATGTTAAAAACAAAGTCACGTGCCGCGTCATGTGGCTTGGAGCACCACCCTTTTCCCTTCCTACACTGTGCTCTGGTGTTTTGACGGAGGAGTAGGTAGCTCTGCCTCTGTGCACAGCCCCAGGACTGTGACTTCTGTCACTTATGTTCAGTTCTGCTCTTCATGCATCTCTAAAGTCAAGGTGGGTAAATGTAACGAGGCAAGTAGGGTGTGGGCGTCAGGCGATGGAGGAAAGTGGATTCAAAGAGCGCACCTTATAGGCGTGATGGCTGATGAAGTTCGTGTGATGTCTTGGTAAACATTGCACCATTTGTTCTACAATTTGGAAATTGTTTTCTCGTGCAAAATTCTGCTTACGCAGACCCCTGATTTCAATCGTTTTGAAAAAAAATACGCGATCAATCTAGGCCTGCTATTCCGTTGACTTTCTGATACATCAATCATTGTTTTTGCCCATAATGTACAGTGTAGGGATGAACTTCGCAAGATCTAGTGGAGTTAAGTGTTATTGGACGTGTTCGGTCAGGCCCGAGGGAAGAAACGGCATGCATATCTCGGGGCGGATATCCTGAGGTCACCACGAAGAGGTTGAATAAATTAATTACGGCTTGGATATTATGCTGGGTCTTCACCTCACGAGCTTGGCTAATTAAAAGACCCAGAAATAAAGTCTTCCTCTGGTAAATACATGTTAACTCACCAAGTTTACGCATTTTAGAAGAATATTTACAATTCCAAGCTGGTTAAGTGTTCATGCCTTCCGTGCATCTGTTTAGCATATGCAAAAGTGGAACTAAAGCATTTTCCTTAGAGAAAAAGTCAAATAAGCACCACTTTGAAATTATTTGGCAAGCCTAGCCTCGGTGAAGTAAAATGCATCGTTTGCAGAAGGTGAATAAGGTCATTTCTGGGTTAACGAAATCGAAGAAAAAGTGGGAGGCAAAGAGAACTACCAAATTCCGGCCCGATGGTGCTTTCACACTGCGTTTACGTGTCATCATCAATTCAAGGTGTGGGAAATTGCTGAGAAGACACCCCGTCAATTCACATTCGGATAGGACTTATGTGGGCTAGTGTAATGCATGTGAAAATTATGATAGGCAGAAGCTAGTTGAGCAGGGCTACTTTATACCGGTTAGTGCAGCAGACAATCAAGCAAGTACCGTGATGCATTTGTGAAGCAAGTGTTAACCCTTTCAATTTAACCGTTTGTCAGCCAAGTTGAATGTGTGTCAAAGGGCAGGGTTTATTTCACAAGTTAACTGTAGTATGCCAACCTAGGCCATTGAGTGTGAGGTAAACCGGTGAACGGTTTTATGACCAACGCGTCATTGACCTTAGGGAACCTCTGTTTAGGGGCAGTTTGATCGCAGTTACACCCAGAACTTCGGTTCGCATACACGTGCGTACGGTAGCATGTGCAGAGAGCATTTGTAAGTGAAGGGTTCCCACCATTCACTTACACCACGTGAAATTTCAAAAACCGGAAAACCAGTAACGCAGTCACATTGCATATGGTGTGAAGCACACATACACACACACACACACGCACACACCACTTTGTGATATCATATCGATTAGGCCAGACCGCGATGACAATAGGAACCTCTCGTTACCATGTTCACACATGCACACACCTGGTATCATACAGGCTGAATTCCCGTTGTTCCATTATTCCAAATCTAAAGGCATCACGCCTTAAGGAGTGGAATAAAAGAACAGTCAGACCTTTCCAATGTCACCGTAAAGAGCAGAAGAGTTAAACATGGAGATGACAATCACCTCAACGAAAAGAAGTAGGTGAATTTCGTCAGCACTAGGCGACAGTCATTAAGAGATAGCATTTATGATATGGCTGGACTTGCAATAACTGAAATTTATGCGAGTTAATTTAAAAATCATTCCTACATCAAATCCACACCAGCGTTGACGACCACAATGTAAGGCTAAAAGGAGCATTTTATGGCAGGGCTTCAAGGTACGCCATATAAAGCACATTCAGGCAGGTTTACCCATCTAAACCGCTCCTCTGAGAGCGTTTGAACGACCTTAACTGCACGTGCGATCAATAAAAACATCACATCGGTGCGCGATAAAGCGTCATGTTTCGGAACAAAAGTACACCAGGAGATGTACTAATCAGTTCGAAGAGGAGAACTGTAAGATGGGAAATCTGCTGTACACACTGGCTTTTTTTTGTCCCGCCCAGCTGCGTGGGCTACTGACAGAGGATGGGAACAATAAAAAAGACGGATGATTGACGTTAGCCTGTTTGAACTTGGTTTTTAGCTGTGCACACAACACATGTGTGCGAGATTGTTGACGTACGCTTTTTCAGCACCTAGTTTTAGTAATCAATGCCCAAGATTTAACCATTATTTGAGGAGTTCTTAATTGTAAGGTTGCTACACTTTGGTTGTTTAAATCTTGGTTTTGGGAGGACTCTTCGCTATTGTGCCTTCGCCAAGTGGACTGCTCTTAAGTCAGTAGACTCTGGGCCCTCCTATTGGTCAGCATTACATATTTTGCCCTAGCGTTATGTCCTCCTTTGTCATCCAGGAAGTTTCAGGATTATGGAATGTGAAAATATTCGTCCTTGTCACTGCACGCCATCGTCATATTTTAGGATTAGTTCGCATTTATTTGGTTAACATTGATTTTTGTCTACTTGCAAATGCGGATCACTGACGCCCTGTGCTGACACAAAGTCATTTCTTGAATTTCACTACAAATTTTGAGGTGGGGATTATGATAGCCTTCAAATTATGGAGATGCAAACACCATTTTTCAAGAAAAGGCATGCATCACGCTTGATTTGCATAGTCGTGAATCGGCCTTGGTAAAATGACACGACTCGGCGAGAAGTGATGTGTATGAAATGAGTAAAGGAGCGTGGGGCTAAGATCGTGTAGACACGCCTACACAGACTGCATTATTCAACGTGACCACAGCCACTCACAAGCATGCCACAGACGCCTTGTCAGTAAGTAACGAAACTCTGCGGGCATGTGTTTACCTAAGAGACCGTTCTTGTTGTTCAATACGCACACATACACAAGCGTTCAAACGCTCAACGTGTTTGCTCTGCAAACTCTAGGCGACTTTTAATACAAACCCAAAAACTAGGAATTGCATTCTTACAAGCCTTGCAGAGGCGTGGAATAGAACTTCGCCAATCTGAAGTGGATGACCACCCCGAGACTTTCAACTAGGCGCTTTAATCATTACCAAACCGCTGACCGCGCAAGCCAAGCCTCTCCACGTTTATTTAACCAAATTCCGACAAACTGTAACCTTAGCACACATCCAATCACCGACCTAAATAAGCTACGGGTCAAAGGCCAGGTCTAAAACGTGCAGGCTGTACGAAACCAACCCCACAGACTTCCCAAACTGGGACCACCCAACCAAGGCCTTGCATTTCTAACATCATCGATTCCTACCCTCAGAGCGACTCACGCCTACGCGCCTTAATTGCTAATAATGACGTCAGTCCCTCCCAACCACACTCCATTGTGCGTCACCGAGATGTACGAATGGGCAGAGATACGCGCGCGTCCACTAATTTGCCGCTGAATCAGCCAATCCGCAGAAAATCGATGCCTCCGCACGTGCAAATCAGCTGATCAGCCTAACGGCAGTTCGCGCTTGCAATTCCATTCCAGCAATAGGTGCGATTAAGCTCGACCCTAGCGCCACGCTACAGCCATAACCACTAGACAATGGGGTACGGAGTGGAGAAAAGTAAGCCTCGACCTTTAAAGAAATACATTAACTGGATATGGCGAGAAAGTAGTATTAGTAGTACGAGAAAGGTCCTATAACGCTAAGAAGAAGAGTTGACAAAACCTGCTGCGGCAAGCGGGAGAGGAAGTGGGGGGGGGAGGGCAGAAAGCGGAGAGAAGGAAGATGAAAGTAACAGTTGATTTACAATCAATTTTTTCGTTTGCTGCCACTCGAATTGAGACCAGAGAGAGGAAAAGAGGAGACAGTTCTGAGAGAGAGAACGTGCGTAGATGTATTTCACAACACGCAGGCGTGTGTGTGTGCATTGGACAGGCCGCACCGTCGAAGCTAACCGCACACAACACCAGAGGGTGAACCAGAGAAGAGGGAGGTAAAAACAAGTATCAAGAGGGAGAAGGGGGAGGACAGGGTAGAAAGCGGAAGTGGCGATCACAGATAAAACCAGACTTCTTACTGCTGTTTTGCTTCTTCTCCATCGACTTGCAGCAGGGTAAGTTGGCAGAAAAGGAGTGCCGAAGAGAAGGAAGAGGAAGAGCAGGTGTGAAGAGGGTAAAATATTTTTCGCCTGTATGAGTGCTGCTGTTTCTGACGTTGATAGCGCATGGATTAGGAATTTTGGCATGACTAACCCTGACCACGGGTATTTAAGTCTCGCGCAGAAGGTGAGGAGAGGAAAATAACACTAGTATTACACACTCACGCACACGAGAAAAGAAATAGCAGGTTCGGGGAAGGTAAAATAATCGCCCATGTAAATGATAGCCGCGTATAACTCCTTTTGAAAGACACGTAGTTTCAATTTTCCGCCTCTCTCATTAAATTTAACCACAAGGTGAGGCAGTGGACACCCGAGGGTGGAGGGCTTGGGAAAACAGTGATTGTCGTCTTTCCACCACAAGAAGCAGAGAGGGGCAGGACAAAGTGGGTAAACTGTGACCAGGAGAGAGCGAGAAAGATATGAAACACTTGGGGGAGAAGGCCCTAGAGCACACACGTGCGTATCAACGCACGTGGAAAAATGCATCCATTCGTAGGAATCGAAGTGGGACCCACGCGAAACCATAAGTGCGCGAGGGGAGAAGAAAAGGAGTAGGTGCACGTGAGTTTTCGTGTCAATAAAATAGGTTCGTCGCAGGACTGCCATGACGAGAACAACGACAATGGAGTGAAGAGGGAAGTGTATTAGGTGTGCATTCACTTGAGCCGAAATAGATTCGTGTGTGCCATTTTGACTTGCGCTTTTCGTTTGAGATCATCCACACGCACACACCAGCGAGAGCACGCGCAGTAATGAGGAACATTGAGAGCAGGAGCTGTGCTCTTATGGCTGCCAGAAAGAGATCTCTTTTGGAGGAGTGGGAAAAAATGAATAATGAACTGGGGATGACGTGGAGGCAAGTCGGCGAAACGGAAACTTTCGACACAATTCAGTAACCTTTGAAACAGTCGCCGCTTTGGTAGGCAGCGTAGACCACTTCTTCGGTGGTGGAAACAACAGACGGGACCATCTTCAGAGTCTGCTGTTCATCGACAGCGTTCGTCGCCGTGATCACCTCCTCGAAACCTGAGTCTGAACTACTGGCATCATAGGCATCTGTTGGACTCATCCCATTAGCTCCGGCTGATGGGTGTGGAGAGTGTGGCGCCACTTTCTGATGGTGCGAGAGGTTATGATGCGCCTGGGAGGCTGCATAGGTTATCGCTGCCGCTGAAGTGGCTGTTGCCGGTGCCGTTACCGTAGTTACTGAGTCAGAAATCATTGTAGACGCCGTTGCAGCTGCCTTTGTCGTTGTAGAGTTTGGAGTTGTAGCTACTACACTCGCAGTCGTCCCATAAGGTGAGGCGTATCGGTGATTATCATTAGCAGAAAGTTGTTGCTGCTGTTGATGGTGTGGAAGAGGCAAAATGCTGTACATATTTGAAGGCATATGGCGTGAACCGTAACCCAGCTCGGAATCTTCTGAAATTGAAACACAAGTCAGTATTTAGTCTCCTGTGTAAACAGTCACCTTATTCAAAACCAGAAAGAAAACGATAGATCCAAGTTCAAGTGGTTCACCTATCCAAGTTCTTGGAGGGTCTCACCCGTGAGTACAGCCCACACTTATGCAAGCGTTCCAGAAAAGCTAGAACTCACGTCTCCGAAAATAAACGAAAGTAAAGACTAATCCACCTAAATGCTAGTCATTCAAAACGCCTGCTCCTCCTCAAATTTACTTAAGAGCGAAACGTACGTGGGTAGCAAACCCTTTGTCGAAAGAAAGAACACCGAATCAATCAAAACCTATCCCATCTGTCCTTCAAGTAGAGGTAAACATACTGATGGCCCCTCTAGCAGCTGTGGAAGCGAAAATTCAAAACTAGGAGGGCAATTAAACTAGTTTCTCATCGATCGAAGTGACACCACTGAAGAAGCGCAACTACGGGGCAAAAGTCCTCATTAATAGGCTAAACTTAGAAGGTGGCTTAATCTAATAAAGATGGGTTGGGTGTAATGGGACCTCCACAGAGGGCTCCACAATAAATGATATTTTAGATGTGGTAGTAGTAATTGCCAGGCGTCTCGGAACCAGGCGATATTATGGTTCAAGCCAGCTGTAAAATTGAAAATTCTAACTCCATCCACTGTGAAAAGGATGCCACAAACCAAACAAGCGGATATCCAACGGGAAGCTGAGAAATCCATCAACAATAAATAGATGGTGAAACAAACACCTGCCCTAACCCACTCGCATTAACACACCAAAAGCGTACACGTGACGCTTGTGAGAGAAACAAGAACTGCTATTCTTGTTCAATTGCAGCTAGGTTACAAAAAGTGAAACGTGCTGAAGCAGTCATGAAAATATGCAGAAAATGCAAGGCTTGTGGAGGGATAAGCAAACTGCTTACCGGAAGAGGTTGTTAAGACCGAGCACTCAGAGTAGTTCCTATTGCGTTCACGCCAATTCTGGATTTTCAGAGTACGGTTGCGCTTAGCTTCAATCTTTTTTCGAAGAGCCTGACGGCGCTTCATCAGTTGTGAAAATCGTTGTTTCTCGCCATCCTCACAAGCTTCAAGATACTCATTGCGTTGCTGTAGTTGCTGCAGAAGCAAGAACACATTACAAGTCGAATGATGCAATTGAAGTGGGCTCACATCTCTACAGACAATTGCTATCACATACTTGGATGGTCGAGGTCGCTTTTCGCAAAACTGTAAGCGTGGTTATCCTGGGCGCTTCAGTATCAAACACGAGGAGCTCCTTCAGTGCATCCATACAGGTTCGTAAATGCGCGCGTCTGTTAAGATTTGATTATAAGAGGGTTGAAAGGAGTGCATACCGGCTTTTTTCAAGCTCATTGTGGGTACATCTGGTCGACGGAGCGCTTCGTCTGTGAATAGACGAAGACGAGTAAGGCGAGGGGAAATGTGTGGGTCCATCATCATAGAAGTGTCTGGAAGACCCAGTACGTGCCTCCCACCGCTCTGGGTGATGGCAAGCACTTTTCGATTCTATCACATATAGGTGAGAAAGAGGTAAAATACAAAAGAATTGATGGATTAACATAAAAAAGAGTGGAGAAAATAAACACAGTGAGTTCATACCTCGGTCTATCTTCTGCGCAGCCTGAAGTAGTAACAAGAGTCCATCTTTTAAGGGAGATTCGGTCATGAGAGGAACTCGAACCAAAAAACCAAAGCGTGAGCTACTGCGAATGGAAATGCTGCCTAGACGCTTAATTTATAAAACGCTTTCGAGGTTCTCATTGGCTAGGGCTAAGCAATCAATAGACTCCACATGCTAGCATACTGCTTGTTGTAAAAACGCCAGATGATTCAACCAATCAAAGCTTGAATAGATGTCACACTGTCGCACACGCGTGTGCATACGCGTATATACGCGTGTGTGTGTGCGTGTGTGCCTTCAGGTGGGGCAGAGCTAATAGCAAGCGAGGATTGCACTCGCGTGATTCTTTTGCCCATGCGAAAGCCTTCTGAGCCTAGTGTGGAAGTCACGTGCACACTTGTCTACCCAACTACTGTGCTAACCTGTACTTCCATTTTATCCAATGAAAATGGCTCATAGAGCCGAAAATGTCTCTAGTGCCGGCAACGGTTAACGGAATGACAGTCTCTCAATTTATCTCACTCAAAAGCCTGAGTTTTTGAACTGATTCCAATTATACTTGCTGGTTAGGTTTCACAGACGAGTGTTCATAAACCATACGTTGTTTAACTACGGTGGTTTTCCCACATTACTTATGCATTTTTGAAATAAAATGATGGGGAGGTAGTTCTGGCCATAGTAAAATGTCAGTTTGGATTATAAAAGTGGAAACACCGTGACTGACGCTTACCGTTAATTTCGTCTGTTGTATGATGCATGACCGGTACTAGGAGCCGATTTTTTATACGTTGAAATTTAATGCTGTCTTTTGGGATAACTGTTTCCCTCACAATTTTTTGGGAATTAGCCACATTAATCACGAGGTTTTCGTACACGTGTTAATTTTTCCGAGTATGATTGGCTGCCTTAAGGTCATCGGAGTGACTTTCCTATTGGTCAATAGTCTAGCAGGCTGTATTGCTTTTGCGTCTAGAAATTGCACTGACTTCCAGTTGAAAGCCCATTGTTACTTTAAGCAAACATCTTTCCTCAGAGAAACAAGCCAGTTAACGCCGAATTTTCGAAGTCGTCCACTTCTCAAAAATGGCCTGTGATGGACCATTATTGTAGCATGGGAACACGTATTTTGGTTCTTCATTGTTGCGAGTTTTCATCTCACTAGCGCCTGGATAAGGCAACCATTCCACTCTGCCTTCTTTAGGCAAGTTAAGTTTTGAACTAGCCGGTTAACTTGCACAAGTCACACCAAAAAATAAGAGCGCATTTTTACAGGGACTGGAAGCAAATTGCTACACCTCCTGGGAAAATAAGTCTCGTCGGCCATAAAGATAAGGTCGAGGCGAGATCCCTTCACTTCTGACAACTCATCTACTTTAACCTCCAATGCTGTCATGGATGTTTGGTCGGGGTTACACCGCATATATGGCATAAGCGTGACCTGCTCTGCCATATAAAATGTTTTTTCCAAGCATTAACGTCAGCAAAAGTCCCCTTCATCCACTTAAAGTTTGAAGCCCCACATTCCATTTGTAACTATAAGCTAGACTCTTTAGATGAGTTCTCAGTCAGCTAATTCACCTTAATCGTGTGCAGTATTTGCAAATTTACTTGGACACACAAGCCAGACACATTACATCGGGTGTCATCTCAAAGTGTAAACACAATTTACATTGAAAAAAAAACAAAAGTTGAGTTTTAAACAATGCAGACTCTGAACGACTGTGTGCTTAAATTGTTTGGAAATTAACTCTTGCGCTTTCTTGTAACCGTTGTTTTACGTGGGTTTATGTTTCAGTCAGATGTTCCCTCTTGTCTCACGCTGTTGATAAGCTATGCACAAATCCACATTGCAAGATTTTCTTGCATTTTAAAATGATAGTTAAAATTGAAATACTGAACATGCATTCATGCACAAATTCGTGTTTTCTGCTTCCCTCTTAACGAGGGAAAATTTCTTCGTGCAAACAGAGTAAATAGAAGTATGAAAAACAGTCTCTGTTGTCGCCACTGGAGAGGGAAGACGCCTCGCCTTTTGCTTGTTTCGGCCCAGTTGCAAAAGTTCATGGCTGAGATAATATGGAATCTTTGGCAAATTTACTACTCCGGATGGCAAACTTACGCCTTCTCATTGAGGCGTCCTAGGAAGATAATTTATTTACATAAAGCAATGGAGTCCATATGAACGTGGGTAGTATTATGACTGACATATACCAAATTTTTAAAAAGTAACCGCACATTTTCAAGGATGACCCCGCCTCTAAGTTAACCAAAGTAAATTTGCCAGGATTAGTTAGCTAAAGAGCCAGAGTAATAAAATAACCTCGTATATGACAAAGTGGAGCCTTCCAAGGGTTCTGGAGCACACTAAGTCGTCTGTATGTCGGTCGGAGTTGAAACGATCTTCGAACAGTAGAGGCAGGCTGTTCAGTCTTGCGCTCATAAAAGCGTAATCAATCCACCATCTGGTAGCCTCGTCTCACCCTCAAATGATGGGTTTGGATGATGACTGATTCCATCCATTGCCTCCGTCTCCCCCCATAGAACCCCTCAGTAGGTCAAATCGGGGAAAGGGGAATAAGGCGTTGATTTAAACTTATTCTACAAGAGCCTGTCTAGCATCCTCGAGGTGAATGGTTTCATGCGATCTCTTGACAGGTTCATCAACTCCACCATCCAACCACACACTCGGTTCAATGTTTGTAGGGCAACACACTCATTGACAAGCTAGGCATTACTTCGAAGTTCTCGATCCATTTCTCACAAAGATGATATTAATGTCTTTAGGTTTTTTAAAGCATTACTTACGACTCTTAATTTTAATGGGATTGTCGTTTACGCCCTGTCTTAGGCGTCGAACAAAACGTACCACTTTTTTTTCTTATTGTGTAAAATTTCTAGATTCAAATTCTACCGCGGGAGATTATTGAGGCCATTAAATTATTAATTAATTAAATTACCACATTCGTACATAAGTTAGCTATTGTGTGATAGGACATGTGATGAGCTGAAGAAAACTATATTTGGGAACTTGCTTTACATCTCTGACTAGCAGTGGGGTGGGTGTATGCTCAAGAGTCTTCCACTCACCTTCTCTTTTGATGCCTGGTTCGTGCCCTGGTGGCAGCGCTACTCAACTAAATGATTGTTTTCTCATTATTTATTGGGAATACGCGCAGTTTCGTGGGAGGACTAGTGGTAGATGCATAGTGTACCTTTGGTAAACGCATGCACGACTCGCAAAGCTAGGCGCGTGTTGAATTATATCGCTTGTCCGAGTTCTGGTTTCACTCAAGTCCCTAATCCCCATTTCATTGCGGCTCACTCGTTCCCATAATAACTACTTCCCACAAAGGGGAATTGGGAATAGTAGAGGTGTGATTTTATCGTTGTATTGCATAGCTTCTCTTTCTTTTCCTCTTCTGCATTTCCAAAACATGCTGCTAGTATCGCTAGTTTGACAGTGTTGACAGCTTAGTGTGCACATGCAGTTTGGAGGCACACTACAGATTGGATGATTGGCCCGAAATGTCAGGTCCTATACACTGTTTTCTCCGCAAACGCAGGCCTTGCGATTAGGTCAAAAATACAATTTCAACCCAGCCTAGCTATGAATCATCATTCTTGTCAAGTGGGTTTGAGTGGAATTATCGATTTTCGGGGTCACAGTTCAATCGAATCGGACATCTGTAGTGTCATGATGCTTTAATTTCGGCCTAAAGCATCGGTAGTAAAAGCACTCGAAGCAAATTCAAAAACAGCATAAATTTCTTTTAATAAATTAATGCTGTAGAATGTGATTTACGAGTTATTAAACCATTTCAGTTATGCAGCAAAAGGTCACGAAAGTCAGGTTTTCTAACCCCAAATGACCATATGAAAGCGAAAAAATGCATTACAGCATGGCAACAATGATAACTACTTCTTTTTCTTCTTCCTCTTCTCCATCAAAATGCGCACGTGGCATGGCCCCGTATGGCAACATTTTTGTCTCCATTTTAGGAAATTCACAAATATACATAATAGTGCGCACTAATTTTAGCTTGCTATGTAATGGAAACCACCTGTTAACATATGAACAAATTCTTTGTAATAGGCGTATTCCATGGAGTTAAAATACTCCCCGAGTTCTTCAATTTATAAGGGAAGGGCCATTCAAGTTTGCTAATGCGCGACTCGCATTACTATCTTAGACCTTTATCAACTAGCAACCACTCATTGGTCTCAAAGGGCCTGCTATTTGACGGGTATTGTTCGGACTGCTCCATGAAACTCTTACATCAGTGACGAACGCTTTATTAATAAGCTCAGGAGCATCATTCAATTCGTTTGTGTTAATACTACATCCCACGGGAGAAATGGGGGAATGGACTAACGAAAACATTGAAGACACAGAAGCATCTAGTGACTAGGACAAATCCTTTTTTGTTTATCTCTTTGAGATTGGTAAGAAACGGGAAAGCTCTTTCACCTAGACCTCAAGTTAACAATTTATTTTGCCGTTGATGTTGTACAGTTACCTAGATGAAACAGAATAACGCCGACCGAAAGAACCACTCCATGAGAAGTTGATTATATGCAATCATTTTACTGTTCCTCTGTTACAAGGAAAAGAATCAACTTCTCACAAATTCCCGTTTCTTTACCAATTTGCCAGATGTGTTGTAAACAGATTCAACAGGAAGAATAGCTTTCGATAAGTTATTCATAGATCAACAAAAACAATACTAACCGTCTAATTTTGCTACGGCTATGCTCAGGTGGGAGCGCTATCAAATGTTGCTGAGACCACATCAGAAAAAAGCAATGTAATTGTTCTTTAATTACCGTCACTTTAACAATCTACTTATATCTTCGTTCATTCGAGCGTGCAAGGTCGTCATAGTAACAAGAAAACACACGCACAAGCCCCTCTTCTACTGCGACATGGATTTGTCACGCCTAAGCGGTTGGAAGACCAATATGATGAATGAAAGCTTCCTCAGTTCTCAAAAAGTAGAGTAACTTGTGCATTCACCAGATTTGACTTGTATTACGACTTCAATCGGCTGGATGTCAGTCAACTTAGTGCACTGAGACAAGGAGGGCAGTGCGATAGCGCAAATTTGTATCGATTTTTGCCAATTACAAGTAATGCGAAATCGATGACGCGTGCAGTGTATAGTTAATGGAATCACATGAATTACAGCAGTTGTTTATCGATCGCATGCACGTGTATTTGTGGCCTAGAGCATTTGGTAAAGCCCAGTGTTCTTTGTTGGTACATAGCCCTGGTCTCCACTCTTTCACCTGATCGCATTTACACACGTGGGCCTGGGATTAAAAATTGCAATAATTCATCTGCAGCAAATTGTCACAAGATTAAGGAATGAAAATGCTAGGTTGTTTTTTTGATACTTTCTCACAAATCGCATGAAAACTAGGTAGTCCTTTAGCTCAGCTGGCTGGACAAAGCTGATCGAATAGCTTTCTTTCTTATAAACCCTTTTTAAAAGTGAAATTATGGAACTCCTGTGCATTAAATCAATTTGGGGACTAGTCGCAGAACACCCGTTGTGTGTTTGCAGGAGTATAAACTAAAAAGTATTCTGAGTGGCATTTTCCAAAGCACGACTTTGGACTTTGCCCGCTGGATTAGCAAGGAAAAATTTTTTGGAAAAAAATAAGCACTAAATTAGAGTTGAGAATTTGAGTGACGATTGTGACAGGACACGAATCAGGTAGCGCGAGTGCTCTGAATCCACCCACAGACAGCCCGACGGTAAACATTTAAACAAACACACATATACACACACACACACACACACAGAGGCACATAAGCAAACGGGAAAATCAGCTACAATGAAAAAGTTCTGTGGAGGAGGAAGACATCCAGCACAGTCTTGAGTGAATTTATTCATGAAAGTCTTAAGTTAGTCTAGCATGTAATAAGTGGACTTTATCTCCTGTATTGGAAATGCATTACTGTTGCAGGAGACATTCACCATGACTAGCAGTGCTGGGACACAGTATGTTTGTAGGGGGCATCTGCTGTTGATGAGTATCGTCCATAAAACCACAAGTTAGCTTTATCTGGTAAAACAATCAGTGGTTCAATCCCACAAATGGCCCGTGAAATCCCTCCCCCTCACCCCCAGTAGTTGGGAGCCTTAGCAACTCTCGAGGTGGGCCTAGCTGAAGCGGATTATGGCCACTGGAATCAGGAAGCTCCAAGATTTGAGCAGATATGGTCCACTCCATTAATCACTAGTTAAATAAGTTTATGCCCTTTTGAGGAACTTAGCCCAAGGAATGTGTTCAAATGAGCGACAATGGGAATAGCGAAAATGCAAAGCCGATGAGGAGTTAAGCATAGCACTCAAGCGAGCCTTAAGTTTACCATGATTTTATGTAATAAATGCGGTGGTAAGTGTTATTGCTGGCTGAAGTGCAAGTTCGGCAACTGATTTTCCAAGTATGTGTGCAGGAAAGCCAGGTTTAAATTCCTCTTAACTTAATCTAAGTCTGAAGTAGATCGATTGAACAGCGGGAGTAAATTGTGGACAGTAAAATACGTCTAGGTGGGTTGTGATTGGATGCGAATAGCCACCGTGGCTCATAATTTGCCCAATTAGTGAGGTGTACTTTGCCATTTAGACCGAGGAATGCGTCTGTAATATGCGCTAACAGTCACGTCAGCTAGGCATTGTATACATTAAATCGCTCAGATATGTTTCTAGGCAGAATAAGTCAACTGAAACTTTATAGCATCCACCAGTACAGATGGTTTCAAAAGGCATTGAATTTCGCAGTTAACCCTGAACTTAAACCACGCACTATCGATAGGGTCCTTTCCAACAGAGGCTACTCCGACGTCGCCATAAGTCGATTGGTGCGAAAATTGGAGCGAAATCCGTGCTGTCATCTTATCAGAAATCAACGGATAGATTTCCCTTCAAGTCAGACCAGCTTTCCATGGTATTGTGAATGGCGCACAGAGCCTTGGTTTTTTTATGGCGGAATATGTAGATTTTCGGCTGAGTGTGTGCTTCAGCGTGTGCGCAGGCCTGGTAAATACCAATAACTTGACCTACGCATTTGCCTAGAACTTCTGGCTTTTCGTAGTTTTTACCCAGACAGTATTTATGGCATTTCCCTCTGCTGTCATCCCACGCCTTCCGCCATACATATGCAACGCACCAATCACGCGCTTGAACACGAGCAGATGGAACAATGAGGAGCTGCCGAAAGGAGACAACTCTATACCTTCCCTACCAACCATCGATCAGTTAAGGACTCTCTTGCCTCCTCCACCGAGTAGTATCAATTTTAGCTCTCTTGTCTCTCAAAAAATTTAGGTGGGAGGAGGGATTCAGCCATTTAGTGTTTGTTCCACCTGAAATTCAACGCCAGTAGGGTCACGACAAACCATGACGGAATCACGCGGAAACACTAAAAAACACATATACTGGATTTCCCACTCACCACAAAGTTGTTCAAAAAAAATTTCAGAGACCGATTTAGCTAACATCATACCTAACTGTGTATACATCTCCAGACTATAGAGTTTGAATCCATTGTTTCCACCTTCTTTATGCCCTGGTGCTTACGCGCTTTTTTATTTACTATCACAGCAATATTCTTGGAGCGCATCACATCAGCTAAATAATTTATGCATTCCTCGAGAACTAAATGAGAAGGCTTAACAGCAGTTAAGATAATAAATAACTTTGTTAATAATTTTATACCTACAGGCAGAAGTTAAGGAGGCTCGTAAAATGTATTGATGAGGACATCGAATACTCTGGGGAAATGGTATGAATAGTGTCAAAATTGTTAGTTCTCTGTTGCCGGTTTCAGGTCATTGCGAAATACGAAATACTTGGGCCCGATAATGCAAATGAGGTCAACACACGAAAAATCACAGCTGAAGTTGTCGTTGAAAGACCTTTCGTGTTTATGGTGAGCTGTGTGAATGTTTGTACGTGTTTACCTCCAGCGCCACTAACGCAAATTTGAGTGACGCTCGACTTACGAGGTGTTTTTGCATCCAACCTTGAGAGAGAGAGAGAGAGAGCTAAAGAGAACACACTTTTTCGACTATCGTAGCACACTACACTAGGTGGTACTACCATCTGTGGTCAGGCAAGCAAACGATTTAGCCTTCATCACTCCTGTTAAAATAAATCCGTTTGATTAGTGGAAATTTGATATTGGCTGTGGTTCTCTCTCTTTCTGGCTGAGTGCAGTGCAAGCATGAAAGCAATTTAGGCCTCTGCAGTGCTGAATTTGTCTTTTGAGAAACAGATATACACCACGTGTGCATGTGTGCGCACGCGCATGCGTGCGAGCTTAGCAACGCATCCAGAACCATAGCAACCTAATTCGTGGCGTCAACATTGCCATTCGAACGCAGGACCTGATGGGAGGTGTTCGGGAGCCCGGTTAAGCTAATCAGTGCGATGTAAATGCGATCAAAGCAACCCCATGTGACACTGAAGATGAAACCATTTCAACTTCTTCCTCATTTTTATGCGATCGTAAATGTGTTTTAAACCTGTAAATTGCAAGTAGAGGAAGGGGGTTGGATATTTTAGGTTATAAAAGTGTTCGAAAGTGACACGATTTTACAAATTGAAGTCACAGCCATGTGCTTCACATAGCGCAAGCGGTTGTTCAAATTTTTATTACATTCAGGAGTCACATGAGGTAGGAGTGAAATAGCTACAGAAATCTGTCAAGTTGTTTAACTAGTGACATCTTCAATCACAAAACACGAGCATGGATTGATTAGATTGACGTTTGCATGAATAAAGATCTATTGGCTTCATGGAATTTTAATAATTGGAATCCTCATTTGAAAAGTCTGCTAAGGAAGATGCGAGCGAAGGACCGAGATCATGGTTGACTTCCACAAGCTGTGCACTGGGACCATAGTCTCTATTGTATCAGGGGAACCAGATTTTACAAGGTACAGATCCATGAAATCACTCCAGACCTCTATGGTGCTTTTGGTAAGCTCATAACTGTCCAACGCATGGATCACACAAATTTACGCACAACTGTGATATAATGAACTACTTTGTGAACTTGATGTTCGTGTGTGTTCCAGACGCTGAATAGAGAATGCACGAGTGATTACCGACCCCATTTTCAAGTGAGGCTCTTTGAGAACAAAGAAATGGCTAAGCGCTTAACCTAACATCCAAATCACTTTCAATTTTGTCAGCGCTAGACCAAATAAATGAGTCAGCGTTAATGTGAAAATGAGGTGAGGGTTATGAGGAGACACATTATATTCGATGGAAGAGCCCACTCAAACATAATTGCCGGCCCTCATAGGACTCTTTATGACCCACAAATCAACTATCTGGTTTTACCGGCCTCCTTTATAATCAACTATACCTTTTTATTGTCAAAACTCGATAAAGCTGATAAACTTCCGAATTAGCAATGATTTAGAACTTACTAATCCGCGTCCCCTTGAATGCATTATAGTCCTTGTACCTTGACCACTAACCCAATTGAAATTCAATTTATCTCGGTGACAGCTAGAGGATCAGGTTTGTAGGCTGTGATTTGGCTGCGCCATGAATCGGAAAGAGCTGGTAAAATGGGGCTGTTATGACCTCATAAAATTCGGGGTTGACTCAACCCCAGTTTCTTGCTGCTAATAAAACGGCAATAAAGACTCCCTGCAACTTGGCGGTGTCAAGGGAGTGGGAAAACATAGGAAGGGATGGCAGGTGTTTTGAGCGGGACTATGGGAGTAGCAGGAGGCAAGAAACAAAAATTTTAAGAGAAATATACAATCTACTCGATAGGGAAGAGGACAACAGCTAGCCAACTGTCAAAAACGAAGGCTGTTCTGTGTATATGAGAAACCCCCATGGACGCTATGATTGTGATTTTAGCTGATGCTACCGTTGCTGCTGTCAGCGCTGGATAATGTTAATTGATGCCGACAGCAGAAAGCCTATCGACAATAATCCAAATTTGTCACTTTGGCATTTCGCAAGGCAAAGGCAAATAGTGTTTTTCTGATTGCATGGGATACCCATGCAGCTTCAATGGAGGGTGTGAAATAGAATCAAGAGAGGGATCCAAACGTCATTATGTTCAATTCCTTTTAGTTACATTGTGGGCACACTTTTAAATTGTGTACGCAGTACCCAGGGTCTACTTTGGTCTCCTTTTATGCAAAACACTTCACTGTTCATGAGAGATTACTGACACCTTGGTAGGCCGCATGTGACTGTGGTTTGCGCATATGAATTTTGCGGTGATCAATCACTGTTTTATGCATATGTGCACACACCGGTTTGGATTGAGTTAGTGAAATGCATAGCGGATGTAAATGTTTGAGGACTCCACGACCCCACGCAATCTGGACTGAAACAGAATGTACATGCTTTAACTCACCAGTGTAAAGTGGTAGTACAAAAGTGTGCACAAGCTGAAGGCATTTTGCCGGTACCACCCTATTTTTGACGTGGCAGCCATACTACGCCTAAGCATGCTGTGGTTTTTGAGGAGAAATCACCAGTAAATTTTTTATTTACCCAGCACATTACACGTCGTCGCACCACCTTGAATGATTGGGAATTAGACTCAGCACAGGTGACGTTTGGTGGTCACGGCTGTTATGAGTAGTGAACCTTTATGTTATTATCCAGTGTTCATGCAGACTTATTTCTAGCCCAACTCCCTACGGCCACTTTACTTGCCGAAATCAGATAGAATTTGCTCAATAAAGTGTAAAATTAAGCGTATGAAAATCGCATATTGCTTCACCTTTAGATATTTTTAGGCGTTTTTGGCAGAATGTGAGATCGAAATGACTTTGATGCCACCTACCGGTTGCTTTAATGTCCAGATCAAACACTTCCTCATGATTATTACGGTTTCGAAATTATGGAAAACACCAGTATAATAAATAAAAAATTTACCTATTATAAAACTTTAATCGTTTGTTTAATTCTCGGTCTTGTTAATGCGCACTGTAACCTTGCTAGTCGACCCGGCTAAAAGCCCTGAGCTCTGCAATACTCATTCTGCTCAGGTTTTGTGTCTTCTTTTATCTTCAGCGAAGTCTGAGAACGCTATACCATATTTACAAGTATTTTTTGCCAGGTTACAGGTAATCATGAAATGACAACAGCAAGCGTGCAGCAAGTTAGCATTTGATTCGGAGAATTCAGTTTGATCGAGAATCCCTGTTTATCTCTTTAGATTCTAAATGACATGCCAATCACCTGCTAACCCTAGCACATCAACGAAGCAGCTTTATTCATTAGCTATAATGCTTTAGCGAATAAGTTGAGTTGTGTATACGCTAACAAATGGGCAGGGGAACAAACGGAATTGAATAATGGCGTGAGGGATGGAGAGAGAGGAGGCGGGACGTCCCATTTTAGGTAAGACCAAAGTCATATGCTTCCAATGTCTGCTGAATAAAGCAGCTGCAGCTCCTCATGCACCATGAGGCAGGGGATAAGAAGGAAGATAGAATGGGAGAAAGGGAGTCAGTGACACAAAGCTAGTCATCGCTAGAGCACCTTCAGAAGAATGGGGAGAGGTGGGACTTTTGTAAGCGTGCCTACAACGTATGGGAAGCGTGCACACACATCGAACAAAGCACGTGGCCTCAATTAGGGTGAATGACTCAAAGTGGGGGACAATTACGTTCCTCCATGGGCGCAGTATTCCCAATTTCCGTCCTCCTCCTAATCACATGTTCTAAGCGATGGGAGGGAGAGATAGAAGCTGGACTAGGAGTTAAATGGGATAAAAACGATGTGGCCCAATCTTATTGGCCATTTAGTTGCATGACTCAACACCTGTCAAATAAATTCTTTGCTTGTAGAGAAAAAAAATCTGCGGGCGGAGTGTTTGGGGGATGATGTTGGGTATACTATCTTGAGGTATGTGCAACTGCGTCAACGCAGGGGATATGCATGGTGCTGGAGGAGAATTATAGTGCCAAGATCTGGGCTCTTGATGGAGCGTATTAGCAATGCATGACTAAAAAGGCTATTTTGAATGCACTAGTGTTACTACTAAAAACTAGACTTCAAACGCCTTCATTAATAATTATTAGTAGGGCTCTCTCAACCTCCTAGGGTAAACAATCAAGAAGATTTATTCCTATATCAGGCTAGTGACGATATCCTACAGTCCTCCACTCATCCATCGCAAAGTTTATTAAATAAAATCGGGAAATTTAAGGAATGCCTAGTAGTGGGAGCAGCTACATGTTTGCTTTTGGTTTGCAAATATGCAAATTTATTAATTTAGGCCAAACGCTGCTTTAGAATTTACAAGTTACGCTATTAGAATGTAGACTTACTTTCACAAAAGTGACTTGACCTAGATTACCTTCAGGCTGCTAAACCTCCAATGGGAGGCCATCACATAGCAATCGACTCAGGTAGCAGAGGCTTTTTTGAGATCTCTGTTAAGTATATGTTTTATTTTCTCAATGCATCAATCCACTGAGTGCAGACCCACGTGCAGCCGCACAAAACACCCTCATCTATTGCGTTTCGGCAATTAGTGTAGAAATTAGATTAATGACGAATGATTACCCTACCACACTTCACCCTAGAATCCCTACAGTCACTCAAGTCCTTATAATCACAAATAATTAAAAAATAGATTTTGTCGCAAGGACATTTTTTAGTGGTGAGTTATGGAGTGTGCTGGCCATGTGTTTTGCCACTCCTCATTTAAAAGGCGACGAAATGACCATGCGCAACTTAATAAACGAAGAAAGCTACCTTCATTTAAGCATATTTTATCATTCTATCGAATGGGCTGCTTTGTATCTCAATTCTTACCTTTTTTAAAATCCATTTAGGTAACGCTATTGTGTGCTAACTCCTGGGGGTGGGGACTTCGCCCAACAACGCCAACATAACAACGGAGTAAAAACTAGTGGTTTTGCTAAACGGAATAAAAAAATACGCCACATACACATTACTGTCAAAACAAATTAGGATTCCGCAGTTCTCTATGTAGCCTACTTTCTCACGTGATATTAGTCAGAGTTGTAAACCACATTTACGTCTGAAATTTCCATCAAGAAGTGGCACAGGACATTTATGGAACGAAGTCTTTCCACTTTTCCTGTTGTGGTCGTTTTAACTAATCTACGGGAAACGAGGCACCTTTAAATTATAAAACTCAAGCAAAATCTCGGGTACGTAAGGTATGGTCTGATTTTCATTCGGTCATGGCAAACAACTTTTCCTTTCATATGGTGAAGGTGAAAATTCAAAGTTAAGAACTAATTTGCTAAAGAAAGAGGTGAGTCGTTTCCCATTTCCAATACGGAGGTTGAGGTACGTCCCATAAAGAGAACAAAGTGGTCATTCACTTCACTGGAATAGAAGACAAGCAAATTTGGGGAAAGCCCATTTCAAAGAACAACAATCCACGTTTTTATGCAAATCCCTACTTTTTAATTAAATATTCTTCTCCCTTTGGAATCAGGTTCCGCCCTTTAGCACTGGACGTACGTTAAAGCTTAACGATTCCTCCCCTATTGAGCGCGAATGTCCATTTCTCCGTCTTTTTCGGACTGCACCAAAACAAACTGACACAAAATTCGAGGGGATTGTCGCTTCCATCTTCTTTGCGGCTTGAAGTTCCGGTTGATTTATGACTATTTTCAAAAATTGCAGAAATTCAAGCATTGAGTTATTGAGTGGTGTTGAAAAAGTCAGCGGTTATGGATCATTTAATGGAAACATTTCAAGGTAAGGCGTAATATGATTAAATCGAGTTAGGAAGAATTTATTCTTTTGCAGCCGGTTCCTAAAAGTAGTGGCAAAAACTACTACATATCTCTTAAGTGTCAAATTTTGCGCAACCACTGTTAAAAGCAGTATACTTTGCTGAGCGAAAAAAGTGCGCTTTCAAAGTTAGGACTGATGTAAAAGTAATTTGCTTGGATGGAATAAAATGGTCAGTCAATCTCTGAAAACATAGTCCAATGGTTGCATTGTTAATAGGTTTCGTTGAGTATTTTCATAATGGAACCATACGCACCTAGTTGAAGTGAAAATTTTGTCAAGATTATACAATCGGATTTGCTGATATTTTAAACGAACTTTGGATTTTACTATTTTAAACTTCTGCACATTTGGCTAGGATAAGGTAATCCAGCTACCATGACGGAAAAAGTGTAATATGAAAGTGCTGCAAGATGTGCGGAAGCCAGTGGCCAGATAATGGACTTAAAAGGGATGTTGTTTCATTTGTTTGAGCATTAAGAGAGAGCAATTAAGTAGAGACTGTTCTAGAATGCAAAAGACAATTAACAATTATGGGATTGAGAAGCAGACCTCAGATGTGCTTTCACGTGCCGCAAGGCACATGCACGTGTGTTCCACATAGCCGTAGCAAGTTGAAGCTATTACTACTTCGGTGGACTTTGGTCTTTTCCTTAAGTTGTAGCGGTGAGCAACAATGTCCTGAGGCTATTATGCAAACTACAGATGACAATTCTGCCTGCGAAACTAATAATATGATATTTAACTAGAGGGAAAATCAAACGACACATTTTTAGGAAATGATGTGGACGTGTGTGCAAATCGAGGGAGGAGTCAGCCCCTTGCAAATGATTTGTGTCAAACATCTGTGGAAAACATTTGCTTGCATGCGAAGAACGTGCAGAAAAGCAGATAAAAGGAGAATTGGGAGCTTTAAGTCTGTTAAGTTGAAAATATGCGAGAAGGCTAAAAATGAATAAATGAACAAATAAGTGAGAACGAATGAATGAATGAATGAAATGAGGACGAATGAATAGATCTACTTATTTTCCGCCACACAGATCCTCTTCTAATGGCCTGCAAAAGTGTAAATTTAATAATTAAATGATGAGCACTTTAACTTCGAATTTCGTCTGCAGAGTTAGTCGAACCTTAGTTCAAAATTCATGATCTTTTGCAGTCTTTTGCCCTCGAAAATGGCCCCCTACACTTAAACTCCAAACAGACTCCCTCGTTGGGTGGTCTTAAAGCCATGCTTTTCTGACGCGGATCCATATACGATTGTCTAGTGACCTATTAATTTTACTATTCAAGGTAAATCATCCAATAATTAAAATGCATATTTGATGTACCACTCGTCTGAGAGTGCTTTACAGAAAGGCGGCAAGGTGTTCAACAACTGACATCAAAACAGCCAAATTCTAATCGAATCCACATAACTGCCATTTAGCTGGCTGATTTACGCTGTGAATAAAAAAGGATCGAGCAAAAACCTGGGACCGTTTGACAGTATGGCAATCATTTGTCCTATTACAAGCTAGTAAAAACCAGTCGAGACAGCCTTTTTGCCCAGGGTGAAAGGAAAGGAAAGGAGAGAAGGGAAAAAGTTCTATCCAATTACCATAGTTTCCCATGTTTCCGATGATAAATAGCAGAATATGGAGTAGAAAGGGGAAGCGAAAAGCCTTAGAATAAAACTTTTGTGCAAACACAAAACCAAAATGGGGATCCAGCTGTCACATGTTAACAGAGGCACCAGTATTTCGGAAAGGCGTTCTACTTTGAAGGCTTCTTTTAACTGGTGCCAAGAGGTTTTGAGTCACATATAGTGGTGAGTACCTCAGTCACCGACCGATTTAAAAGTGCATTTGGAGACGTGACCACCCATTCAAACAACTACTCATCCACCCTAAAGGACTCCGTGGAAAGTGAATTGCAAAACTTTTAGTGGTAGAACCTGTCAATGTGCTGTCAAACGAGGCGTACGCGCCTCATTTAAATGGGTACACGTGCAGTACACCCTGTTAAAGTGCAACCACGGGTTTACTCTGGAAGTTGGCTAACTGGGTGGGTAGGTGCGCTGGGTACAGTGGCAATTCTAACTGCAGTTTACTTCGTAAATGTTAAGCTGGATTTCAAAATATTTATCTTTATCCAGTTGTACTTTAGCAGAAATCACTCTCCTGTTTTTTGCGGCACGAAAACTAATAAGCCAAGCATAACCAAAACTATCAATTTACGGTTGGTATCAGGTTCTCACCTCAAAGTAATCATAATGCCAGTAAGGAATGGTTTGTTACTAGTTTATTAAATTCTGCACTGCAGTTTCTACCAAAGCCGTGAATCGGCCAGCGTTGTTTATGAGAGAGTTCATAGCCCATAGCTAAAATAGGCAGCGGAAATAGCAATAAAAAGGCAACATTTATAATATTAAATTGGCCTAGTTTTAAAAGAGTGTGTTCAAGCACAAGTGCTGTGGTGTTGTACTAAAGTGCACAGAAGCAGCAAAAATTTTCGCACACGCAAATGAGTTATTTAAACCACCTTTATTAGTCGAAAAACGCACAAACGCACTAGCACAGGTGGAAAGGAAGTGCATGCATACGGGATTTTTATTAGCATAAAGGGATGTTCTGGACGTTGTTATCTACCCACCCCTTCTTTTCTCCCCTTTAAGAAGGAAATATAATTCTTAGGCTTCCCGACAGTCACGAGTTTAGAGAAAAAATTGCGAGTTTTTCAAATGCTGTCACTTAACGACAAAATACAGGCCATCCTGGTACAACAAAACGATCAACAGGAAGTTCGTAAACAATTCACTGCGGTTTTCATTTACTAGCTTGTGGGTAGAAATGCCTTCAATAATTTTTGAAGGCTTCATTATTGGTAACAACAGTTGTTCGGATTAATGACCAATTGTTTGTGAAGCCTTTTTACAAATTCATAATGTCGCCAGATTTTGTGTGAATGCCCTAGAATGTGGTCTGATTTGTGAGACAAATTTAACAGGCAAAAAAATTTAAGATTTACAAATTTCATATTTCATATTTTCTCCCTTAGACAAATGGTTATACAAAGTTTTCAGGGCGGAAGTTGAACTGTTTACTCCCAAGCCATCAGAACTATTAGCGAATCTCCTTCAAGCAGTTTTAAGTAGCTGTCTATCTGCAAAGCTACCACAGACAGAGAGCCAAATAAGTGAAGGGTAAATTAAAAGCAAGGAAATCCCCAGTCCTTTTAGAGGGGTGGATCCGCTCAATGGAAGAAAGAAAAAGTTATTTCATAATTTTACGCTGTTCGTAATAACAGAAGTGGAATATTATGCTTCACACAACGACAACCACTGTCAGAGAAGAAGGGAGATAAATGCGTGAATTACCATTTCCCAAAAGATTTTGTGGGTTGGTACTCACAGCCCTACCTTGGCAATGAGTTAAGGTCTAAATGGCTTCCTACAGTTAAATATGTCGCTTCACACCTTCTATACACAGAGATTATCTCTGGCACCAGCCCATTCCCTTGTCAATAAAACCAAACCCGCGATAATTTTACCCAAGTGTTCTGCTAAACGTTCGGTAAAGTGTTCTTGACTGGCAAAAAAAAAAACGACTATGCAACTAAAAAAAGACGAGAATATCAGAGGGCTGTCAAGAGCAAAGAATATTCCCGATCGGGTAATTACCAACTATTATCACCACTTCCTTCTTTCTCGCCCTATATTCCCTACTCTTCTGCTCCCATAGGTGAGTGGGATTGACAAGCACGGGGCATGGGAGGTGGAGGAGGTGGGAAGGTTAGCACGAGTGTACACATGCAAGGCAAGCGGACAGACGGGCTTTATAATTAGTGGCAGGTGAAGTCTACTTATGCAGCACAAGCCATCTCACTCATTTCCTACCTAATGTGTCACTTTATAAAAGCTATTCGTACGACGTCCAATGGTGGTTACCTCAATCCACAACAGCCTTGGAAATGGGACACGTAATGTAACGCTAAACTACTCTTACAATTCGTCTATTTGAGTTATATCAGTCAGTTTAAGAAACGAGGAAATACAGCACTTAAGATGGCATCAATTTGGTTTAATTTTTGTTCTGCATTAAAAATTGAATTGCTAGTTGAATGCCAAAGCAGCAATTACTTTGCTATGCGGTCAGATGTTTCCTGCCAGTTGAGATAGGCTGTCGAATGCTCTACCAGCTACTCGGGCCTCAATGGAGGCACCAATTGATGCTATAAAAGCCTTCCCTTGAGTTTACGCAATTAAGTCTAGGCAACCGTGTTTATATTAGAGCGATCAAAAAACAAACAAATGCAGTTCAAGTTTTGCATGACCTATTGAATTGATATCTGGAATCGGAAGTCTTAATTGGTGGGCGGTGTTTATCAAAAGGCTTCTCGAAATAATTGTACTTGATAAACATCATAATGCATGCATTAAACAACGCCGTTTCCTACCTCTCTATAGGGTAATTTTTGGTTCGTGTGTTTCAGATTTGCTGAAATATTCTGTCCGAATACAGGTTAGCAGTTGTGTGCTAGGTGCATCCCCCAATACTATGGTGTCCACGTAACCTATTTTCTACTGTTTTGTAATTATAGCAAAGGAAATTAATTAACTACAATCATCACTCAAACATCGGCATTTTGTTGAAAATTTTAGCTATTTTTATCAGCTCTAATCAGTTAGATTCGGGCCTCAGTGAGAATAAGAATTTTTCACCTACGTTACCAGCAATCCCTCTTAAAAGTGTCTAAATCTTCCGCTTTCCATTGAGTAAACCACGAGAGCATAAAATGGTAATTGTCTTGCAGCTGTATAACATAAAAATACGCTTATTTGTATATTGAAATCAGACGGATTTTCCTCTCTGTTCAAAAAATACGATAAATTAGGGATTTTTAAATGATAAGTAATAAATCTTACGCTGACAAACAGACTAAACAGCATTCCAATTGCCCGTTGGTACGTACTTAAAGTTAAATCACGTCACTAATGAGGTGCAGCTAATTCAAGTTTTGGCGTGGTGACTACTCTTCTTTAATGATGTACTTTCCTAAAGTTTTGCTACGACATTGGCGGTCATCCATTTCCTACTATTGTTCTTCCTCATTGCACGTTCAATGGACATTATTATGAGATTTACCTGGGTAATTGCAATTGTCACCAACTCAAACGAGCGCACCACTGTGAAGGAGAAACTGCCTGATACAAATGTTTTTCCTCTGATAGGTTAATTACGTGAAAACTGTCTCGTATTAAGATGTGAAGTAACTAAGGCAATGCTGATATAAGTGGAGGAATAATGTGCTTTAGTCATACTGAGGGCAGTATTGAAGATAGCCTGACCAAAGCCCAGTGAAGGATTGGGTCGAAGTACTGCTTCATCTACAGCTCTGTCATTCACAAGGAAAAATTCTCTGGAAGATAAAAAGGACCTGGAATCCGCAAAACTGTTATTTTCTCTATCCGATATGATTTTTCATTTGAGTAGAACATCGCCATTCCCGAAAGCAAAGGCCTAAAATTGCAAGTTTAAAAACGCTTGTAATCTTGCAGTCACTCGCAACCTACATTTAAGCGAATGAAAACATATTAGGTTAAGGGAAGCATAAAAGAGGCAAGGAGATACTCTAGACGTCAACATGTGCACGTCAGTAAACCAGAGATTAAAAAAGGCAAATTAAATTACTCAGCCACTCTTCTGTATAATTCGAGGTGCCATTATGTTGCGCACAGTTAAAAGTGGTTTCATTCGGTTCGCTACCCTTTCAATGACTTCAGTCTGGCGAATTGCCTAATTCACACAATTATGATTGTTCTTTTCCCCGATTTATGGAAACCTAAACCTGGCTAACGTGTCCCCCATGCTGCAAAGGCCAATACTGCTGAGGATATCCACAAATAGAAAGTGCGTAATGGTAAGGGAGGGCGACGCTGAAGGCAAAGATTTGTCGCTGAGTTAATGGATTGTCTCCGCATTTTATGTGTGCTTTTGGCATTAAAGCACAACAGATTAATGGAAAAAGCGGACAAATGATTTTCTTCCGCATGATTCCAAAATCATAGTCTGGGAGTATAGGAAACAGGAAGTCAGATTTTTCCAGCGATAAGTATCGGCGTCGACTCTGCTCTCCCATTTGCAAATTTACTGTCGATTGAGCTACTTTTATTCTTGCTTTGGCTAACAGTTTAAATAATTTTCATACGGAGGCAATGGAATGCGATAAATTCGACCCTGTTAAAAGGACTGTTGGCTTCGTCCAGATCCACCATTCTCACGAAAGAGTGCAAATGAAACGGTTGCAATGACACATCATGCTGTACTTTTGTGCTAAAGTACAGTTCATAAAGTTCTCTTCCCCATCACAGCATCATTATCTCAGTTCCAGAATTACGTAAAATGAAATGATTAGTAGCTTGCAGTTTAGTATCTGAAGCTTTGTAGACTTGATGGTGAACAACACGAATTAGGAGGTTTCCCATTAATGTTGTGCGAAGCTTCAAATGCGAGCCTGTGACGGCAATTAAAGGAGATGATTTTGGGTTGGACTGTGTCCTTAAAACCGATTTGTTGGACCGGTGATTTCATGTCTCCCTGCAACCATCAGGCTTCCAGTTCAACAGTCGGTCATCAGCTGTTGCGCCTAACAACCTTTGGGGTTAAAAACCGATGCGTTTTTCACGTGAGTGGGCGATCGCGTGATATGCGCGTTCCAATAAAGCCCAATCTGAATCTTCACTAACATGCTCTAAATTTAAGTGTCTTTGATGCATATCTGTAGGATGGTAAATGCTTGGGTAAATAAAGAAGGGACCAAATCATAGGCATGTGAATAGGCTAGAAACTCTGTACTGCTAATCCTGTTAATCTTTAACAACTGGACAACATTGAGTTTCACTGATTTGAGAGCGGTGTGGATGGAATTTAGGCGCCTGTCTGACCCAGATTTTGCCACCGTTATCGTGTTTCCAGTGAAATTCGGACCACTGCATTGGAAAAGACAACCATGGCACCACTACCATCTCTAAGCTACCATACTGTTACCGTGTTAATACTCCCTTTAAACAGACGAACAAAATCAATTTTAAAATTTCGCGTAACAGGGAAAGGAATCAACATAGGACTTCCTCATGAAAAAGGAATGAAGGGTTATCCAACGGAAGTAAGCCTAGAACTCATGATATCTGAATGTGGATTTGGGCTAAACCAACCACCAACGCGCAGCGCCCCAGAGTGGGTGTGACTCGCATAAATCTGAGCCATCGACAGACGGATGTTGCTACACATCTGCTTTAGTCGGTGACAGTGCCCTTCCCTCTTGGGGCCATAAAACATCCACCCACCAGCACGCAGGTTCAGCGCGGAAGTGTTAGCTAGCGAGCGAGGGTGAGAAGGCAAGACACCTGAGAATGCTGTGTGCGTGCGTGTGTTTGTGTCCAGAAATTGTTTTATGCTCCTAATTTATTCTCCTGACACATCCTTCCTCCAACCGAACAGGTTTTCCGTGCCTTAATTGTGATGCTTCGCATAGTTAAATGGTCAGAGAGGATCCAAGCAAGTCTGCTTGGTTTATGGGTGTCACTATACGACTAACTTAACTTCTCACATTAGCTTTCATGCCTGTTAAGAAAGGTAAGACATCTTCATTAATAGGTGCAGATGAAAGTGACTCCCTTACTCGACCCTTAAAATTTACTTACATGTTCACGTTCGAGGATGTAACAACGAAAGTTATGGAATTGTTATTGTACGTCACGTGACGAACACGGCTACTGCAGAAGTTTATTTTGCTTCGAGCGCGTAGAATCTCTAAAAGCACCACCGTTGTTTAATTAAGCACCACACTTGTAAAAATTCACTCCTTAGCCTGCCTCTTATACGCTTTTGCAACTGGTGGGATTTCATTAAATTTGGAAATAAACTACTTTGTGTGTATGAAGTTATCATTAACAGTCCCCAGTGAATTTTGACCAAGAATGGCAATCTGTCCCACCTTCCCAATTTGAACGAAGCTTCCCTAATGGGGATCGAAGTTGTGCAGCTGTTATCAGAATTATTAGTTTCAAGTTAGCAGTACTAAATTTGAGAAAATATGCTTTTTCTCAAAATTCTCTGTGGAATTGGGAACGGTGTTTTAGTCGATACTCAAAGGAGATATCATCAGAACTCTTGAAGAAACCTATGTTCTTTTGTCTCCACAATGCACATGGCTCCCAACTGGTTCACACTGAACCATAGGCCCACAGAGTGGATCGACATTGAGGTAACAGACCCTGGTTATTTTTTAGGATCGCACTCACTAGCTGTGCTAATCTGTTAAGCCCCTTGACCTCAAGCATGTTTGAAGTTTCAGTAAACTATGTGAGAAGATTTATTAGGTAAGCAAGATTAATTGAGCTAACGACAGCAAAGACTCCTGATACCTAGCACTGGTGATTCCGATTTACCATTGAGTGACATATGGGAAGCTAAATGTGAAAAGTGTTTGTTTACATATTCTAATTTTCTAATGCGCCACATAAAAAGCAAAGTTCTAACGTAAAAATGAACAGAAGCATCCACAAATTGTTTAGAAATTCTTACGTTTGGCATCTACTACTCCGAGTTAAACCAATGTCTGAAATTACCACGATATGCTAGACCAGCATCAAATGAATTATTAGTACCATTTATGAGAGTCAAGTTTTTTATACGAGATTACAAAAAAATTACTAATAATTCTTCCAGTCAGTAAGAAGTACAATTAAGAAACGATTGGTTAAACTAATTCTCTGAGAAGCTCGACGGAATATCCATTCAATTACTCTATTTAAAAAAAGCATCTTGGCTGTCTTCAATGTCTAGGTTCTAAAGTACACCATACCTAGATTGGCGAGGTGATTTAAACAAAATTGATGGTATCACTCGGCATTTCCATCTTCTGGAAACCGACTGCTAGTATTTATTTTGTGAGGAAGGACATTATGGGAACGGTGGAGCTAAGTACCTCGAGTGGCCAAATCAAAGTGTTAAAAGGCGATTTCATTATTTTATAATGTCAAATAACAATTCCTGAAATCGGATGGCGTCTCTTTCCTGTTCCTCATGGGAGACTCGACTCCTTGCGGTAACGCATGCGACTATATGAGGGCGTGTCTTAATGGCCTACCACGTAGCCGAAAAGCATTAACTTTTTATTAGCTGACTGGTTTACCAAGGTTTAAAACTATGCCCTTGCATACCTCAAATCAGACACCTCCTAAAAACACCCACGTGGCAGTAGACGAAGCAAAAGCTGCTTTCTGGTTAACACTTCGTCCATAGCTAACAACGTTCTAAGGCGACGCTTTTAATTGTGAACTTGAAATCAGATTAACAAAATGCAATTCCCTTAAAATTGGCTAAAAATAGCACGAGTTAATAGTAGTCCACAAGTGTGAATTTGCATGGCTCTTAACGACAAGAAAACCATCTTCTTCATGGTTTAGTCTTTGAGTCATAGAGAAGTCTGTTACTATTTTAACCCACTTCCTGAGTCACTTTTCCCTTTGGTATGTTTTACATAATTTGGCTTGAGTAAATGAATCGTATGCGTTTTTGGTTTCTTAGTGGCTGCACTTTCCTTCTTCGCCTCTCATGGTTAAATAGTGGCAAGCATTGGTTTGAAAAGGAAAGAGCAACAATTTGCTTTTACTTATTATTTGAAATGCATCAACTAGCAAAATACTGGTCTGTATATGCTTTCCTGAAAATTCAGGGTCAATTTTTTGTTTGTAAAACCATAACTTTACTTGATTCTAAATGAATTTCGCTTTCAAGCCAACTCCCAAAGATTTTTCAAAAGTGTGATCCTATGTACTCTGCTTTGTAGATTCATCTGACAATATTTTGGTTTTAAAGACCTGACAAACTGACTGTACGATTCTGTTAAAGGTATTATAACCGCAATTCTTCGAATTCATTAAAGACGTAAAAAGTGGTTTAAAGGTTTGTGTGAGCTTTGCACTGTTTAAAAAATAACTTGGGGTAAATGTGTTTTTACCTGGGATTGCGAAGCTCGTACACTTGGTAATGTGTTCGCACTTGACCGCTCTCTCTAAGGTTTTAGAGTTTGACTCTCCAGTGACTTTGTCAGACTTCACAAATGAAGAACACCACTAGATATGGCGTATTATTGATAGCTCCTAAAGGATACCGAAATACGGGAGCTTTCAATCATGTCGTTAGGTTCAAAACAAACCATGAATGGTGAAATCTAATTTCGCCTAAGTTTTAACAAACTTAAAGTTCGGCTGACAGTACTGTATTGTGTGGAAACTCTACCTTTTATAAGAACGGAAAGTAGCAGTCATTGTTATTATTGACTTGGGGAAAACATTTCTACTTTGTTTTTCGACATAATACGGATGCAATGAAGCATAAAGGATTAAGGCTCGTTGGCAGTCTTCCCGGGGGAGCACCAAGAAACAAATTTTTCTCGGTAAGCAAAGCAATAGACATGGTTTTTAGATGGATTACAAAATGCACATGAAATATGGATGTTAGTGGCAGAAAAATCGGAAAAAGTGAAGGTCTGGATGGCTAGTGGCTACCAGTAGGAAAAACTTTCTCGCAATAGCATGACTGCCGCAGCGAATTTACGCTTGCCAAATTTCATTTTGACAAGAGACAAGAGGAGGGATTTAAAACAGTAGGGCAGAGGTAGAAATAAAACATTCCCATGCCAGTCAAGCAGACCAAGAGCTACCACTAGTCGGTCATCAGGATGGCCTTAAATCATAGTGTTTTCTACCAAAATTGTGGCGCCGCTATTCAATCCGACGAGACTTGACTGAAGTTAGAAATAAACATCGCACACCGACCATCAGATTCTGACTTGAATAAAGGTAGAATAGGGGCTTGGTATTAGGTTCGAACGATCAAACTTTACATTTATCTTAAGTTTTGAAGTTTAAACCGTGCCGAAGCAAAATTCTATGGCATAAGGAAGGTGACCAAATCCACAAAACGCAACTGCAGGTTAGCTTTACTATGCGTTGCACATTGAATCATGCATTTACAGCATAGTTTTACGGTTAAAAGAATTTTCGTGATATGCGTAGCGGTAATTTCCTCCTTTCTTAGGCCCTCACCTCGTTTATCGGGGCCTAAACAACATCGGTCAAGGTTGACCCAACAGTAACAAGATCCACATACTGTATGCTATTAAAAGTCAACAAATTGCATTTAAATTCATTTGTGTGGATATAAATCAAAATGCCTAATATTTCTCGCGATTTTGTGCTATTAGGCACGACCTTCAATTTAACTACCTAAAAATGTTCTACCATTTCGATATTGACAATACTGAATTAGATGTCCGAATCAGGCAGATTAGCTCAGCTATTCGAGTAAATTGCAGGAAATAAACGTTCAAATGAATATAGCAGAGGGAACACAGATGGGAAGGAAGCAATACATTGCATGAAAAAGTAGCCTTAAAAGCCCAGAGCTCCATATGAAGGAAATGGTAATTTAGGATACATTTTCTATTTACTAGTTCGAAAGGCAAACTCTTCTGACACTGACCTCATTCTGACCGCACGTTTTCCACCCAAAGTCATAAAATCACCCTCTACTACGAGGATTCAAATTTTATTCGGTTATAAGAACGAAAAATTAAAATAAATCTATCTGAAGCATGATTCAACTGGAAACAAAAGAAAAGAAGTGAACTGGTGTATTTGGTTGCATTGCAGAAAAAGCGGACTACTTTAAATGCACCGTCTAATAGCGCTTGTAAATAACTCTCTATCGGTGGCAGTATGCTTAGCAGAGCGGAATATTATAATCCATATCAAGCGGTAACATCAAGGTTTAGCAGCTGACTGCATTTAACTGCATTGAAGGAAAACAGGAATATTGATAAGATCCACCTCTACTCCACTAAAATCCTACAACTTCTCCTCCAAGGCTCAAGGACTGCATCAGTTACACTGTCTGGTTTTTTCCACTTTACATACTGAAAAAACAGAACCTCTGTGAACAGATGAAGATGGAGTGGCGCCAACACTAACCTAGACGCTTCTTTTCCCTCGAGTTCCTATGATTGGCCTCACAAATTTCAAATAAAGTGTGCACCTGAGAAAACTGCTGACTGGGTGGTTTTAAGGAAAGAGAGATTAGGCCCAACCTTCCTGAGTGGGATATGTAAACAGTGGAAATGTCCTAAAAACTACTTTGCCATTCGACCTATTAAACGTAGCTAAAATGCAGATTTAATTACTTTAAGATTGAAAATTGATGCAGAAGTTAAGGCTTCCATAGAGTTTCTTCTCGATTAGTGAACATCATTATATAGAACACCCCTCAGTTATCTAAAAGTTCTTAAATTTGCAGTCCACTTGTCAATTTTGAGTATTTTTTGAGGGTTATTGATTAGAGAAAAATAATTCTGCGTAGGGAGAATGCTCTCTTAGTCCTGTTGCTCCTCACCCAAATGACGGATGCAGACTCTCCAAAGGGCCACTAAGAAGGCACACGTATGTCCCCATCTCACCTTGGCTACATTGGTGGCAGTGACAGAGAATGATAAGTAAATGAGAGGTTGCAGCCATTGGCTAGCAGACACTGGCGGCAACGCCCTCAAGTGTTCAACTGCACCAACCACACCTAGACTTCCCGACATACCAAATTCTCGGGCTTAAGCAAAAGTAAACTTCCGATTGCAATATTAATGTACCTAAAAGCACACCTCAATTGTTCGCACATTTGTCCTTTTTATTTAAAGCTTCTTAAACATTAGTCTATTTATTGAGTAGTAATTTTGGGTTTCCATTTATACGTATTGGCCATACAACTCATTTGTCTTCAAAATTTACACAGCACTATTCCCTTAGGAATCCCAGGTGGTAGTGTGAAGTTTCAGATACAATAGCTTAGATTTTCACAGCCTCATGAATCTGTTCCCCAGATCGAATTCCCATTTATTTTGATTAATGGAAATCGAGCATAACAAGTTACGGCTCTAGCCGGTAGGCTGGTGCTTTTGGGTTGTCTGAATGGGCGCACTTCGCCTACACCTATGAACAGTCTACCTTGTTCACGCAGTAAACATGGCAGTGAAGGTCTCCCATGGCCCGGTGCAGAGCTAAAACGGCCCTAGCAGATCTTAAAAACAAGATTCCTGAACAATGCTAGACACTGGCGTCAGCTTAAGTGCCTTGCGAGAACAATATGATCTTGCGAATTTATGAGTTCACATTAAGGACGCAACCGAGTAGGTGTTTTCCAATTTATTGCTACTGCCTTGAAACATGCTTGCCCTCAAGATAACCAAAATGTGGGTCGCCATCACATCACTTTCATCTTATGAAACTTAAAGTAAGGACCAAGAAAGACGATTCTTCCATTTGCGATCTTGCGCGCTAGGAGAAATCAACATCCAAGTCTAATAGGCAAAAAATGCTTATGAAAATGTAGCTACAACAAAAAAGAAAAGTGCATTATCATGTCTTAAGCCAGTTTGTTTTTGAAAATGCTGGAGAACTTTTTAATTCATCGAAACTTGCATAAAAGTTCAATTCACATATACAACAAGCGTAAATTTTACCGTTTTCGATTGTGTCGACAATTCCCAAAACTCATGTTTTTATTATTCCAACGTCTACATTGGTCCTTTCAAGATGGAACACTTTAAAGGCGTGATTTTTAACTGTAAGCATTTGATTGCTTATGGAAATGTTTAGTATACTTGAGGGATGTTTTAGGCTATTGAAGCTCTAACTTTAAAATGAAGCGAGCAATTTAAGCATCAACGTCGTCTGGGGCAAAAGTCCATGCTTTGGCACAGTGCCTAGTTGTACCAACGTTTCGCAAAATCGAAGACACCAAAGATAAAATATTCGCTTCTTTAATCACTCAATCAAATGCCAAGGAACACCATTTTCATAAGTCAAAAAACAAAAAAACAATGATTAATAGCTTCTAGGCGCATTGGTTTCGACTACTTTGTCAGCCTGTCTGTTTTATCCCCAAAGGTTGCTTTGAACTTTCCTTTTGTTCCACGCCTTTTTACCTTAAGCCGAAGTTTGTTACCTATCAGGCTTTTGATGAAGCCAGATCTTAAGTTAGCTCAGCGGTCCTTTCATTAACAAATTGGGACAATCCCAAATGTCGTTTCTCAAATGTCAGTTACATAAAACAAACTGCTTGAATTAGTTCCATGGCAGTGCAAATGTTGAAATCAAGGTAAGCTGCTGACCGCTTCATGAGCCACTGTATGAACAGAGTTACGATTGGGTGAGGGCAAGTTAAGTTGACTTGAGGTGTTTATTGTCCCATTAAATAAAAACTATTTATTGCTTGATTATATATTTATGCGTTTTAAGGTAGGCGGGTAGTAAAACGATGCACAGATGCATAACGGTTTAACTATTTTGTGTAATCGTAAGTATTGAAACCTAAAGAAGTTGAAGTGCTGCACCTTCTAACTCTAAGGATTTGTTATAGTTCATTTTAACACCTTTAAACCGGGTCCTTGACAAACACTAATCTTATTTAAATGTATCTGTTTAAAGGGGTGATTTATTATCGAATACCAAAGGGGGTTCACGTTTGGTTTTTAGTCGGGAGCGTGTTAATTCAAGTGGTGTCAGATCCACTTTAAAATCCTTGCAAGTTTTGGCTTAGCAAAATAATTCAAGGAAGCACAGACTGCCGATGAGTGCATGTACTTAAATAACAGCGAGAAAATCTTGGTAATGTTGCATATTTTACATGTTGAATTGCAGTAATGTAATTCAAACTGTGATCTCATGCTCTTATAATCGAGATTTATAAATCATCATTGCCTGGCTATTTATGTATTAAATGGGTCATAAAATTTATGCCTTTCTTAACAGTTAGGCCCTGAGAACAAGATTGGCAACTTGTGATAATCTTGCCTTAAAAAACAACTTGAGCTGGATTAAACCGAGTGCTACAAACATACTTTTGAAAGGTAAATTTGATAAAATTGGGGGATTCTCGCATAAGACTCAAAATATCTGGTAAAAATATTCGTTGCTGATATAAAATTTCAATTAGAAGAACGAAGCAGCGTGTCAAACATCAGGGATCAAGGTCTTATTATGCAATTCTAGTTCACTAGAGAGTTTCTTTTGGAACCACTTGTTCCAGGAAACAACTCAGTGATCATCAGTAGCTTGTAAAATGCCCATTTTTGGCCTCACAACAATGAGCATCCTTGTTTTCAAGGTGCTGCTGATCCAGGGCTCAAGCTGCGGAATTTTCACACAGAGTTGTGCCGGATTAGTGCAGGTATACATTAGTTTAGATTAAACCTTTTGCGTAACACATTAATCAACCTTGAAATGTCAAGCTAAGTGCGCATCCGCGTAGCACAGTGTGGCACATAGATTAATTTTTAAATGCAAAATTAGTTTGATGGAAATAGACTAATTAATTTTTCATTTTGATTGCGAAGTGTTTCTTGAGAAACATGAGACTCATTGTACAGCTTCTACAGCGATGAATATCAAGTAACATGAATCGGAGTGCATTTCCCTCATCCGCACTCTCCTATTAATGAGTGGGTTGGATATGAAAGACGAGGTGAAATAAATACGCAGGAAGGGACCATTTAAAACGGTGATTTTCCATCAACTGATTCAATCCAAGGTCAGATCTTTGTATTGCAAAACAGTCATCTTGTTATTTCATCTATAACTGAAGACAAGATTGAAACGTATTAGCAAAGCAAAAATAAGTAAGGTTTTTACCATTTAAAATCTCCATTATTTCTTTTTAGACAAAGCTACCCTGTAAAACTGCGTTTACTTGATTCCCAGCTTTGGTTACAGTCATGTGAGTGGCCGTGATGCCCTATCCAGGTAAACTGGCATCTGCACCATCCCAAGAGCTCCAATCCCTTCTCGTCTGCTGACTATATATCTATTCTACCCTTGTATATGCCGTCTTTAACCTTCAAGGAAGTTGTAGGACGCCAAACAAGCTTATTATGTAACTTATGAAGTAATAAGCAGTGGGTCTCTTTTAAATGAGTCATGTATGCATAGTCCCTTTCAAAGACTCATTTCTCCTTTTAGCCACCTCGATTTTGACAATGCTGTAATGCTTTGATTGCTTGCTTAACTCTCGGATTTGGTAAGTGGTCACTCAGGTGTCTCGCTTTTTTACATTCACCGGCCAACTTGGCCCATAAGGGGTGCCGGCAACCTTTAGCCCCTTCATACGCTTTCGAAACATAATTTGCTTAAACATTCTGTCTTCAAGGAGGACTTCAGCGCCTATGTCTGTATCAGTGCTAGGGATATAAATCTTCGCAGTTTGGGGGAAGTGTGTATGTTGCTTACAAGCAAACATGCTATACTTACCCCTAGGATGTTCTCCAGTTCAATTTCCTTCAAGGGAATTGTTAGCATTAGGCACAAGTTATCCGGAAAATTTTATTACGAGGCTGTCTATAGCACCTGTATTAAGATACCAGCCGCCAGCTTTGTGAAAGCAAAATATATAGGACAGGGCAGTACTGAAGTGAGAGCAAAGTGGTATGGGAATAAATAAAGAACTTTGTCCTCAAAGAACGATGTTAGATCCTACTCTTTGTTATGTGATGCTTCTAGACCAACACGTTTCCTTGTACTCTAATGCAGTTTTTACATAGGACGAAATTCCAGATCTTGTTGAACTGCCAAGGGCGGCCAGTGACGCTGCAACCAAGTATCCTATCAGTTTCATGGAAGCTTTATGTCCGAGATGGTTTATCATTAGGTGGCGTTGTATAGCATTGCTTATGTTATGATGGCTAACGCAAACAGTTGACCAGGAGAAGAGCCGGGGGTCCCGCTCAAAGGAAGTGAGGGGAAATGCAGTACTTTAACTATTTGATTAACTCCCGGTTAAGTGGAGACGCACATGGGGACCCCACCGGGCGGCCTACCCTCCGGTTTACGCCAGTAGTCCTCCAGTCCTTCCGTGCGTCTGCAGTACAAATTATGTTTCAGCACTACAGCTTCTTTTGTTAGCAGGGTAGCCTCGGATTGCTGCAAAAGTGTGATGACCGGGAAAATAATTTGTCACAACTAAGTTGTGCAGTTGAGATTCGACTAATTAACTATTTATAGGATTTAAGTTGCTCTAAAGAACATTTCTCCCCTTAAAGATTATTTTAAACCATTAATAATGAGTTATAACGATGTTTGCATACTAAATTCAAAAACCAATCTCAAAACAATGAACATGATACGGTTTATTCGGTCAGAAGAACCATCACTTAGCTCTGCATAACATGAGAAAGAAAGTGAAGGGGGCTTCTTTAAATTACTGTGCATACTTTGCTGAAAAATAATACAGTAAATGTTTCGGTTTTACGATGACATATTAGACGGAAACGAATGCACAATTTGGATTGGAGGGAGTATGCCAATGATGCTACCAAGGATAGAGGAAAAAAATAGTGATTCCGACATAAGACTCAGCAAATAAACAAGTAAAGAAAAGTAGGCGAAAGCGATAATGATAGAGCATCCATATTAGATGACTGCCAGTAATTAGTCCTCGAGTACTTTCAACCTTCTCACAGGTTTAAAAAGCCTGCCAAAATTGAAAATAATGGTGGAAAATAAGTTGAAAATTAGGACCACTCCTGACTTGCTTGAATTGTAGCTTTAATATCTTGCGAAACGCGCAAAACACTTGAATTGATCTAGCCTCATAAATTACTGCTGATCACATCACTCCAGTCCGTTCTTCACCTCGCTGAATGATTCAACCTCTTCATGTGCGGCTTACCAAGTGCAACTTTAGGTCGTGACGAAATGGTTTGGATTGAGGGTACAGAGTGGGAGGGAAAAGTTTAAAAATTTATCTATAAAAACATTAAAGAGAAGATTCCACCAATTCTAGCCATTTTACAGTTTTAGTTTACTAAATCATGCAATTAAATCAGTTCACCATAGGGATAAACGTCCAGTGTCCTTGCTGGGAGTAGAGGCTGTTCAAGCTAATTGCGCTGATCACCACCCTGCCTGACTTCTTTCCATTCAAATACGTCTCAACGTTAATTTTGGCTATGTGAAGGTCTTATAAGTACTGCTTCTCGTCCTTCGTAGCACCATTGCGCAATTAACAACATTACTTGTGTCGCGGAATTTAAAATCTCAAAGTAGCTTCCTTTCAACTTTAGGTTCAAAATTCATGCATCCTCTAAGGAAAAAGAACTGTGTCTTGAACGGCTAGAGATTAGTCACCTAATTGGTACTAGCCCAAAGTCAGGGAAACTAACGGTGTAAACGCCACGTCCTTATACTTTTTAGATCTGCAAGCTTTATCTCCATTTAAAAGTTAAATAATCTATGAATACATTTGGCGCTTGCACTTTCATGCATTCATGAGAAAGGGGCACCAATTGGAGCTCTCAGTGGCTCACCGGAAATTTGGTGACCGATTACAGGTGTAAATACGTGACCGACGCAGTACTGAAAGAGTTTCACCAGGTGAGCACGGAGAGCTTAATTGTTTAAGCTTCCAAGTTGCAACTTATTTGAATGGCATGTGAATAATAACCAGAAAGTAGGGGTAACTGTGAATGCCGAAGCAGCGCTTGTGAATGAAAGCGAACCGAGTGGAGAGAGTTTCAAAGGTGCATATCAACGTAATAATGTGTTTGCAGACAATGAAGTAGCAAATAATGCCATCGCACAACAGATCAACCACAATTCCTGTTATTTAAAGCCCTCAAAGTAAAAAGAGTAATCAATTTAGCAGCTCTGAGACCTACATAACATCATCAGTAGCTGTGGCCTGAAATTGTTTGTCTTGCGTTTACTGTCAATTCACGACAATTTATTTCATTTACAGTAGGAAACGAATGGTTGGATTAACAGAGGCAGTTCTAAACCCTTTATCTTTGGTTCTCTTCAACACTTTAATTGTACATTTGGAATCATACCCTCTAGTGCCTCTGAGAAGGGCTTTACGGGACATGCCTAAGTGATTGCAAACTCCTGACAAATTATTTTCGCTGATTATCGTCTTAAGTCCGCTACAATTTGGTTAAAAGCGCATGGTCTCTAATCCCATCCTCTCAATTTTCGTCAGTCTGCCGCGGGTGCTACGGTGAATCAAAGGAATTTCAAATATTTATGAAGGCCGCAGGACAGTTGGTTTATGCAAATCCACAGGTTTTTCTTGATGCTTCGAAAGGTAATTGTTAGACCATTGCTTTTTTGGATCCTTGCAGAATAAACTTATTTTTTTGTCTGTGAGTTTCGGCTGATATCTTCGCGTAGAGATTGGTTCCATCACCTATAACTTGGAGAGAGGTAAAAAGTTACTTAAAAGATTTCTCTGTCCATGTCTACAACTTTCAATTTCATATTGAAAGAGGTTTGTTGTCGAATGCTTAACTTAACATATGGGCGTTTACTTTTTGATAATTTGAACATATCAGGTCTTAGATTTTTATTTAATGAATAACGCCTAAGAAACCCGGTCACAACGGCTTTTGCTCACTCTAACACTTCAGCTTCAAATGTTTTAATTGATTCTGCACTCTAGCAGGCTTTTTAGCAGTACTTCCCGTTTTCTTACCGAAGGTTAATGATCTATTGAAACTATTACTAGATCTGCGATCTCATGGTGCCTTCATTTAGTCTGGTACAGGTATACTCGTGTTAAGAATTCTTTTTGATTTTCTCCTTTCCTTTCTCACACCTGCTATTAAATACAACCGCGGATGCCTCGAGAACAGACAGTAACGCAATGTTAGAGAAAGGCAGTGATACTATTTTCCGCCCATTTTGGCTTTTCAATCCAGCTAAACGTGGTCATGATCAAGCTCATAAAGGGACACTAGCGCTAAATTCCGCAAACATTTCTGCCTTAGCATTAGCCACTTATTCTTAGGATAGCACTACGGTGCCCACTTTATGCCGAATGCTGCTGCTGAAGGGGTAATATCACTGCTAACCTCCTTGCACAGCTATTACCTATTCCAGAAGATAATCACATTTGCGTTGCACAGAGCATCGGACTGCCGCCCTGACTTTACTAAGAACGATTTGTGTATTTCCATAAATGCTATAAGAAAATTCCAATCGTACCTGATGGATTATTGTGCCTTGGCAATCAATCCTTTATTTTTCCTACACCAAAGGGCTTACATTCTTGTTTATTTGGTGCCAAAAGGTGAAGTTCTCCTCTAGTAGGATCCAAAGGTGACGACTGTAGATTTACAGAAGCTGAATTTTAGCGTCTGCACGTGGTCCCTCCAACTATATCTCAGTGGACTTCCTGCTAGATGAGTTTTGAAGATTAGTAAAGCATCATACTGTGACCCATACCTGAGCTAGTACTATGAGCATGCTACTTTACAAATATTTTTCTTCAAGAGCGTTTTGGAAATCTTTCAAGCGTACAATTTGGCTACGGACAATCATGCCTATCGAAGTTGGGGCTAGATTTATAAGAGGTGAACCTGCAAATCGTGTGAAAAGCCAAAAACTGACTAACGGAACAATTCAAGTTTGCATATGGCGTTTTTAAGTAGTCTAAATTCGCTTAAGTCTGTCTTTTGTTGGAAAGTGTTTAGTAAACAAAAATGTTGTAAGGGAGGGGTCTCTAGACTTCTCTGAAACAAAGGAGGGCACGTTATTCTCAATCCCACAAATTTCTACCGTTTTGCGTTAACACTGATTGATGTACATGTCCTCCGGCAAATCAACCTGTTCGTTTATAGGAATCGAAGGCCAGGGAGGAAGAGCCAAACGAGAAGAGCGCTACAAGTGAATTGTGTTCAGCTGAAATAAGACTGAACTTTGCTATTTTTAATTTCTAAATTCATGAATCAGAGCTTGGGGAGTGCAAGCATCGTTTTCGGATACAAGTGATTTGGAGAGAGGGGTTGTAAAGAGGACTATTCATAAAAGTGTAGACTTGGATGGTTTAAAAGGCAAGGTGAGATGTCTTCAGGCGGCTATTGCTACCCGTCCCGAAGCATGTGAACCATCTATTTGGCAGTAAGTACAAATTTTGGGGGAACATTTTTTAAAAATGTAAATGCAATATAAAAGGCTAATTAATTATTCATGCGGCCAGCTGCTTAAAATCCTTAAAAATTCACAAAAGAACTTTGTAAATGCAAAAGCTTGGTGCATTCTTGAAATAGCCGATTCTGACAACCCTCATTACTAGTTATTGATGTTCTAAATTTTTAATCCGACTTAAAGGTCCAACAACTATGATTGGAATGCAATAGCACAAAACAATGCTTTATAAAGTTTGCTGTACATATCTATTAGGAAATTAACAGCTCATTTTAGCAGGTTGTTTTTGTCCAATCTTTATTCGTACAAATTGTAGTTGAACAAATAATCATTTGTTAAGTGATTTGTGTGGCTTAATTACAACGAGTGAATTTGCAATATATACCGCCGGGTATCTAACTGAACCTTACCATCGTAACTTTGCCAAGTAGGCTGGCCTGCTGGCCATGCCAATAGCCCCATATCATATATATATATATATATATATATATATATATATATATATATATATATATATATATATATATATATATATATATATATATATATATATAGGCGTTCTGCCCATAAATCATGTCTTCTTTCGTCTTCAGGGGAACATCGATGCTCTGAAATACTGTATTAACAGTTGTCCAATGTACACATATCCTAAACTAGCAAGAGATGGACATAAATAAACGTATATCAAGTGCTTGAATTTTAATGAAAATATAACACAATGTATATCTAGTTACGCATCTCTTACTTTTCTTAATTAATAATGTATTTTAACTGGTAACTAAAACAAGCTTGCAGAATTATCATGGTGATTGCATTGAAAATGCGGATTTTGCTTTTGTAACATTGTATGGGACTCCTAGACATTAATTCTTCTATTTTCTCTAACAGAAACAAGTCCTACCCTCGTCCTAGCAGAATCTACATGGAAGTCGAGGAAGTAAGGCTGTATCCTAAAACAAAGGTATTAAAAGCGTTTTATTTACTGGATGCTAGGATGGCAGGTTGAAACCCAAACTCGTATTTGGTTTGGAGAATGGCCTCTTTATGGTCGTGTGAACCGTGAGCCCTACACATGGAAGAGTGTTTTTAAGATCCTAGAAATACTGAAGACCCATCTTAAGAACTAAGTAATAATATATTAGAGAACAAGTGTAAGCGGTTTTTCTTAGAGCTAACATGATAATTCCATAAAAACTTGTGAGTAACAGTTAACCGATGTGCCAGGTAGAAGGTCAATCAGATTTATGCGCCGGCAGCACTTCAAACTTTGCATCTGATCATCAGAACTACTAAGGTGCCATTTCCTTTTAGCGTTTGATCTTTCGTGGGGTGGGAGGAAGTTTGATTGCCATTACGATGAAAAAAATATCGACTTTCTACTTATAAAAGACGTTTATTGAGCTCTTAAAGGCTAAATTCCACTGTTGTGCTAAAAGTTGAAGCATCTTTTGTCAGCGGACATTCATAGTGAGTAAAGACATACTAAGTGTCAAAATTTTTAATTTAATCTGTTTTTAATCTATTCTCGAGTAGCATGAATACTCGATCGCATTACTTTCACCTCTTATGGTAGAGTTTTACTCCTTAAGACGTCCTCACTCTACTAATGGGTCGTTTCCGGATACAAGTCGCGACAATTACGCACCCATGCTGTGACTTAAATGGTAAAATTTTTATCTCAGTCCTTTAAACGGCTGATTGGTAAAAAACGGTCCAAGAATTGATGCTCACTCAGCACAAACAAGCAAGTTGGTTTAGCTTGCAAGGTCTCGAAAGAGTAGCAATATAATGAAATATAGCATGAATCATACACGTCATGTGATCCCCTAGGTGGTTTAAACTCATAAATCATAATAAAAGTGCTTTCAATCTTTTGTATTCACGGTTATTCCTAGGCAATTACATTCTCTTCTGCGGCTGCTTTTTAAATGAACTTAGGTTTCCGAGTTCGGAAACTAAAGCTTTCGAGCATTTCAGCACAGACAAATTGGCATGAAAACGGAGAAGCTTTACTCTTTGTAAGAGAACCGAATTACGCTACAGTCCAGCTACTTTATTTCAATCGAAATGATGGAATACTCTTAACCGGTCATAAAGATGTGAGCAAACTGTACAGAAGGCAACATATGCTCTCAACTAGAAGAGGAGAAAAATAAGATATGTCTCCTCTAACCCTTATCTCCCACTGAGTAAAACAGCCGCTTTCCCGTTCCCATATGAGCTTACGTGTGTGCGCGAATGCGTGTGAGGGTGCGGAAATGACCCGCTTACTGGTTCGTTGATTTTTATCCTTTGAAATTAACTGCAACAATTAGCTTTAATGCTCGTGTTGCTTTAAACGTACCCTTAAGGTCGGACGCGAGAACGTGCCCCAAATCGCATGCTTGAGGAGAACTCCTAATTCTCCGAAGTAAACAGAAGCTCACTATTTCGTTCTCTTTGATATTGTACCATTTTCTATTAAGATGAGACAATAAATGTTGCAGAACCGTCAAAATAGTCGCTCCTGAGGTAGCTGTAGGGATCTAAGAACAATATTTTTAGGTTTAGATCACCACTGAATGCAAGGACTATTGGAGTACAAGTTCTTTAGTCAACCCTATTTTTGTGCATGAGAGAAGTTGTAAATAAAAAGGGTATCAAGATGATGTACGTTTACCCGTCGAGAGAAACGAGCTAAACGGCAGACAACCCGTTATAACCACAATAGAAGGATTAATTTCACTGTAGTTCCCCAATGCAAAAGCTCTGTAACTTTCAAAATATGCATAATGCTTTCTATTTAAAAACCTTTTGGACTGGAAGCCTTAAGTGGACACAAATCGCGTAGGCTCGAATAAACCTCTGAGACAGAAGGGATAGAATATATATGTCCCCAACCTCTTTTCCTTGCTCCAAATATTACTAACAAAAATGCTCGTACCTGGTCAGTTCATTTTTCCCACGGTCTTAAGGTAGAATAGCACTGTTGGCAGCATTAGTAGAGTATCCCTTTTCAGGAGCCGGAACTAACCATTAGTTCGAACTCCTAATCTACTAAATACCGCTAGTTCCCCGTATCGCCCCCTTGATCATCAACTTGGCTGCTTCTAACGCAAGCGTCACTATACCGCCACGTTAGAACAAGAAAGCCTTACCAAATTTTAACTCATTAGCAATCGGGAAGAACAACCTCTAATCGCACACTTCTGCTTTCGCTACCAAAAGTGGGCAAAGACGACTGGGATTATGCGAATGTCTTCCGAGTTCAAGCTAAAAAGCCTTCTGTGGTTCACCTCAGACAGGATCGCTGGATGGATGAAAAACCAGTTTAGATATGGAGTTTGACAACTCATTGTAGCAGAGAAATTTTGTGACGAATACCAACGCCCTCGTCCACCTGGTCATGTTCGCAACCAGCAGATAATAGACGCCGCTTTCGGTCCAGGGCTGAGACAACTAGAACGGGCTACCAGCATCTTCATACTGAGATCATTCGCATTGTATTACAAAATTAGGTAAACATTTTCTTCATCTTAATTGTTCCCAAACGGTTACTATCCATTCTCGCAAGCCGTAGACAAGCCAGAAGGACATCCACGCGACAGTCACATCACCGTCTACAAGAGTACGTTCAGCGGGAAAGAAAATGGTAGTAAAAGAGATGACATCGTTAAGTATTAATATAGACCATAAAGCTGGAAATTGGAATTTACCACGTGCCCAGAACTGGATTTAGCGTGATTATCGGCAAATGTACCAACTCCACTCACCAGAACACCAAAGGTAGTACTGCCCGTTCGACGTCGAATGAAGATAACGATAGAATTTATGGCGCTTTCCGGGTTTAGCTTACTCGTGATACCGAAAATGAGAGAAAATGACTTTGCGAGCTACTTGTTAAGCACACGAATATACCATCGTGGTAGGGAGTTAATCTGGTATTTTGAAGCATAGGGTAGGTGTTGGGGGAGCCGATCGAAAGCATATCACTTCCCTGCTAGAAGAGGTGAATCTCTTGGTTAAGGCCATTCACATCATCATTGACCACTTTACACTACTTTAGTAAAGAAACAAAAGTTTATGAATGTACATTAGCCATGTTAAATGTGGATATAGTGCCAAAGAAATACGCCCTCCCATTAATCCAGACCGATATTAGCTGAATCCCTTAGACGTGTTAGACCGGTTTCCCAAACTAGATCTAAAACCAGGATGCTCGCAAGTTCAAGTGGCAAGACGAACAGAGGGGCCCCCTTTTCATTGCCCAAAGGAATTTATGAATTCCGAACAACGTCCTTTGGTCTCTGCAAGGCACCAGTCACCATTTGATGCCTAATACAAACCACATTACTTGATCTATTCTTCAAACACTGAGGCAGTCAAGTATGTAACCGTCTACAGGGTGCAGAGCTGATCCAGATTTATCGAAACCTGCATCGCTCTGTCAACTTCTTTGAAAACTGTCGCGATAGACGGGAATGCAGGTGCTAGAGATCGTACAAAATAAGTAAGGACTTGATCAACATTAACTAATTATACAGAGCTGCGTAATTTCATAGGTTCAGTATGTTCCTATAGGCGATTCAGCTAAAATTGCTAGTCCGCTGTATGAACTGGGGGAGAAGAAGGCAAAAGAAGAATTTTAATTAGGAATGAGTACGACGAATCGTTTAAAGAACTGAATAAAATGCGCACAGATTCTAGCAGTGTTAAATTCTGATACGAGAGTCTCGTCATTCGCATTAGATTCCGACGCCAGTGATGATGTCATGGACGGTATGCTCTAACAAAGGGACAAAGGAACAGAACACGTCATCACCTACTCAACAGAAATTGCGACAAATAAGTGTAACGTAAGGTGGATTGTTCGCCTTCTTCGCATTGGCTTAACAATTCAGACAGTGCCTAATAGAAAGCTAGTGGATTACGGAAAAAATTAATGCACTGAACGGGTTAGAAACAATAGAAAAGGTAGACCGTTCGGCTCATAATGGTCCGAGGGACTGTAGCCGTACAATTACACAGTGCAGCGCGAAACAGGGAATAAGTATAGTGATGCAGGTGTGTCTTGCAAACCAATTTTGGCGAAAACAGGTGGAGATTCACTACGTACCATAGAAATGAGCAGGTGCACTACGCATTGGTGGGAAAATACTCCAAGTACCGATCCCGACATAGCTCTGGCACATGAGAGGTCCATTATATCCTCTTATAAAACCGCAACGGGATGAATGATATCGTTGAGCAAAGCAGATAGAAAGATAGATAAAGACAGGAATCGGCGAAACTTTTCCTAGAGGATAAGAAGATGTAGTCCGCCAGGAGCCTAGTGATTCCAGACTCGTTGGTACATACAGTTTTCAGAGAACTAAACCGGTAACTGGGGTAATATGATAAAAACCTTGATTGAAAAACACCTATAAACTATCTCATATCAGACGTATCTGATTCTGCGCCGAATCTGCACCACTTGCAACGGTTTTAAAGGATTCCATTTCTTAGAGGTTGCACCACTCCACCCTGTGCCCGCAGAGTTCAAAGGGGAAAGAGTAGGCATCGACATTAAGGATCCCCCAACACTAATTAGTCAAAGAAACCGATATATTCTACTTATAATAGATCACCTTACAAAACTAACCGAGGCGGAAGCCATAATAACGCAGGACACTGAATCGGTCAACCTCTATCCTTCATCATTAAATTTGTCAACACGGAGCCCATGAGGCAGTATATACCTATCAAGACCCTAATTTTGAAAACGTACTCCTTGCATAGACCTTCTAGATCTCAAAGACACCCACAAAGCAAGTAAGAGGTGCAAGGTACAAATCAGACTCTGATCGGACTACTGAAGGCTTTCACAAGAGGCACAACCTAAAAGTAGGGATTAAAGCCTAGGATGAGTCCTTCTTGCATACAGAGCTAAAGTCTAAGCACCAACAAAATGCTCATGGGTAGAGGAATGAAAGCATCGCCCAAAATATTCTTACCACACGAAGGTTTCAACTGAAAGAAGCCATAGACAGTCCTTTATCACTGCACATGAACAAGCATGACTCATATCGGGCAGAAGGGGCACTGAGACAAACATGTCTACACTAACGTTTACAGAGAAGGAGACATAGTACAACCATATGGGCTGATCCCCATCATGGTTGCAAGGCACGAGTACGTACTCAACTATTCACCCGTCGGATGCAAAGATAAAATTTATACACTAATCGAGGAAAGAGAACACCGTCAGTAACATATGAAGAGACTACTCATTTTTGAAGCGCCAGGATAGGTACTCAAAAAATACTTACCGAATATACCTTTCAGATAAGAAGCTTTCAAAGAACACGAATCCCGTAAATGAGAACCAGTCAGAAAATCCTGAGGCAAAAGAGTGTTTTAAACACGAGTTCGTCTGACCTCTGTTCTCTGAATGTTACCAGTAGAAATTCTCTTACCTGGTCAGCTCATTTGCTCCAGGAGATCGAAAGCCAAAGGGAGGGAAATGCACACTAAATCACTTAATGTGGGCATTTAATTGGTGTCTGTGTGTGGACGCTTAACACACTCATTTGCAAAAGCTTGTCCGCCGTTGATCAGTTACGCCTGTTAAACGGGAATGGCTCCCGAATTTCCTGCTTTAAACTAATGCATTTAGAAGTTTCCTACTTACGTATAAATCACATAACCCAAAATTCAGTTATCAATTAAATGGTACGAATACGGATGTACTTCTCAATCAAAAACTCAATTTGCAGAAATTTTCTCGACGGTCCAGGATCCGACGAACTTACATATGATGAAAGACGCGCCAGTATTTGGAGGAGCTTGCCTTTCATCCGTCATCTTTCAAATGAAGATGAAAAGGAAATGCAGCCAAAAATGTCTTGCTCGTATAGGGAAACTCCTCTTGTGTGAAAATCACTTTCGAAGAAAATGGACTAAACATCCCCATGTCTTTTGTGGAACCCATTCGTCATTAAGCTTAGTGCAAAGGGGAATATTCAGCCAAAATTGTGAATGCAAATCTCGTGGTGATGCTTCCCCTCTTTTCTAAATTATTCAGAAGTTTAGCATTCAAGTAAACTCAAGAAACATTTTGACTTATAGCTGACACAAGTAAGCTTTCTATTTCACGCAGGAGAAACGAAAAGGAAGGAGAAAATGCAAAGAATATTTAGCATTAAAACTGAAATTTCGATCAGTACATTTAACATCATCGTTTTTCTATCTGATTAAAATGTCACTTTCATCAATTCATTACACAGGCTCATCTTCCAGCAATGTTTTATTAATCCTTTCGTTTATGAATTAAAATACCATTAGTTAGACCTGTTATATTGGTGCAATAAAGCCTCCTTTCCAGATTGCCTATAATGCATTTTTTTCACAAAAGTACCATGCCATTAGTGAGCACAAATGCCTTTACGAAATCGACGACAATTCGCTATCACTCTCAAGGAAGTTGGATGAGAGGCTCAGTTTCATTTTCCCAAAAGTGAGGCCCTTATCCTTCTCAGCCATATGTAAATTGTGGTGGTCTTGTCGTAACCCAGCAAATTTGATTACCATTTTTGTCATGGCAGATGCCAAGTTGGTGTCGCCGGAAAGCCATGAAAGTGACGGTGAATTTCACCTGAGTTGTGTAATAATATACAATTTTTTTCTTTAGACATATCCGGAGGAAACAATGTCATAAATCATTTCAGATGCAGACAAAAATCAGTAATATTTTCTCTGAATCAAATTTGCAGATCACGGTATTTTCGCTACGCCAGAAGATCAAAGTTTTGTGCAATTTCCAATACCTTTTGCAGCAATGGTTTGAAGCAATTTGTGGGGAAGTGTAAGATCCACACACAACTGTTTATTTGAATGCGTCAGTATGTAGCTATTTACTGTGCCCTTAACTTCCTTCTCATATTCAATCCACATGCTTAAAACTGTTTATTAAACTCGACGTGATTCGTCATCGTCTGCCTAACAAGCTAACATTAACCTAATGATAACCACCCTTTCTTAGTATTACATAGTTACATGAGAATGAGATTATACACTTGGGAAATGGAAGTGGGATGTCGGAAGTGTAGGTGATGAGGACAGGGTTTCTTGCTTCCGAATTAAAAAACCATAACTATGAGGGTAAAGGTTAGTTCTCTCTGTTCGAGAATGGATTATTCATGTGCATCTTACAAAAAGCTCATGAAAATCCATGCATCCATCACAAAAAGGTATCTACAATAAAAACTCTTGGTGCATGCGGAAGCAAGAAAATGAATGCCACTTTCAAGGGGTGTGGACACTCGTGAAGAGAGTGATTGTGGCGCATTATAATCTAGGCACCATCGGAGATTGCGCACGTGGAATCGCGCAATAAAACAAAAAAATGGGCCACTAATCAGAGCCAACGACTAGAATCTGACCTTCAGGTGACCATACATTAACGTGTGGTGAAAAACGGTTCGGAAGTTTCGTACGCATAATTGGTTCTCTGCACGAAACATCCAGAACTCACTCTAAGTTGGGCGAACTTAACTTGAAAACAATGCTTTCCTACATTTGCACTTAGAAAGAACGCGAAAGGTTGCTATTTTTAACCTGGGATTCATATGGCTCATTGTTTCAATTTGCTTTGAGAGACTTGACTGGATGCATTGCACTCGAAGACTGGTAGCGAATGGAGAACACCTAAACAGGGTGGTAGTAGTTGTTTGTCTGCTAATCTTTTAATAGTGCTTTGAGAGAACAGAGCTTGCCTAACCGTAAAACCTCTTCTACGAAGAATAATTTATTTTAACATTATAAGGTGAGTAGAGTAAAGTTGGCTACACCGAGAGCAGATGAATGTTATGACTCCTGATCCATCCGATACGATGGTAAATAGGCGTTAGAAAGAGGAAGGGATCTTTGCATTAAAGTTAGTAGTGATCAAGAAGGCGTAAAAAGACAATCCCTTTAATAATCCATGACAAGCTAGCGTGCAAATTTTCCCGCATGCCTTAATGCCCATTGTTGATTCATGCATATCGAGACATCAAAATTTTAAAAGCACAGATAGTCACATCCGACATCCAACCAGCTCCGCGTTTTTGCATGGGCGACCTGGCAAATGACTAACAACCCATCTGCAGTACAAACCTCAAGATTTTTCAGAGGCTACAAATACAGATAGCCCATACAAATGCTCATTTGTGCACAGAACTATACATAAAGTACAAATTGAGTAAACAAATACGGAATTTACTTGAAGCCGAGACGCGAAAATATTTTATGAACTTTGCACTCTGTTGGGACATGAATTAAAAGTACACAAACAGATGGAGAGGTCGACTTTAAACGACTTTATAGAACTAATTAAGCTGAGTAAATGCGAAAGAAAACATAGTCATTTCGCAAATTAAATAATGCAAAAGTCAATGCAATTTTAACTTATTTAAAAGAAAACGCAATCAACTGGACAGTAAAATGTTTCTTAATTAGTGTAAGAAGGAATGCAACTTTTTAGTTAACATTAGGTTCGGTGCATAATTAATAGCTGTCTAGATGGGTAGCCTTACAGTACGATAAAATTGCTTATAACGTTTTATCCATTCTCACATCAAAACTGTGACCTAGAATGAAGTATCTGGTGTTACATAAATTTTAAAAGAGTTTAAAATTTTTTGTGAAAAATCTGAGTCACAGATTAGAAAGTACTTTCTCAGGAGCAAATGACATAGTAAGCAGCCCAGAGATTTGGATCTATTTAAGATCGATGCCCATTATCAAAGTTATCGCAAAATTTCTCCAGGATGAACATATTAAAATTTTATGGCTGCTAGTCGTTATCAAGTTTACACTTTTGAAGACGAGGTTTGCTACCTCAAGAGCTTTACTTAACTTCCGCGTTTTACTCAGATACATCTATCTGGGACGGTATAGGTTCTTCCCAAGCAAGAATCATATTAGAGCACGATGGTATATTTTTAATCAAAAACCAAGATGCATGTACTGGCCAAACACTTAAATGACAAAGAAAATATTCGCATCAACTTGACACCGTTGATACAAAAAAGGCCGCGAGATTCATTGCCCTCAGGAGCACAGAGATCAATCTTCACTATCCTTAATGCACAAATTATTTTAGTATAAATATTGTCATCTTCCACATCATCATGCAGATATATCAGTTCCAGATTATCTACAAGTTGACTGCCTAATTAGTTTAGTCTAACGATCATGTTTATTTGTGCTCGGCAAGCAACCAGTGAAATAACCAGTTTCCACCTACGAGCTTCCTACTTTTTACATTCCCCCCCCTCCCCCAAAACAAAGTACTTGAAAACTGCCCTAACCTTGCTACCGAGACAGAAATTAATCACGAAAAATTCATTTGAATTTAGCACAAAATAACATTTACAATGAAAATTAAGGGTACCATCTACTCTATAATCAGGTTATCGCATAGCAAAGGGAGGAAAACGATCAATCGAACCCCAGAAAAGAAGTTTCTTTGTGCCACCATTTGTGGTAAGGCAGAAAACTGTTGCGAGATGGAGAGAATGGGAGGGAGTGAATCCAGCTATTCCCAGTGCACCGATTGTAACACTTCATTCACGTCCTAGATGGCACCCAAGTCACTGCGTTCCCTTGCTGCAAAAAGAGCAGTGAAAAGAGTGAGAGGAAGTGAGGTACCTCGATACCAAAACAACGCCCCTAATTTGATCTAAAGAGAAAAATTTTGCTAACTCACACTCGCACTCACCTTGTTCCAAGTTTTAAGCCTTCACATTGTTGTGGCGTATAAGGTAGTTATTATTAGTGTTATGCATTTAGACCAGTATGTATGAGCTTTCTTGACGCACATTTCTCCTGAAGCATTGTCAAGCTACGTGTTTATCCACACCAAAGAGAGCACGTAAATACCATTGCAGGATGCGGAAATTTTGCGAAAGAGTGTGCGATACTCTAGGGTTGTCGTTGCAATTAGCATACAGACATTAAACACATCAGACACCATAAAGCCTAATGCATCCAAAAGTATGCAGATCACGGTCTATCAAACAGGCTACTATGAGAACAGCGCTTCGTCGCAAAGATAATTACTCGGATTTCAGCACTAAATTTGAGATATTAAAATAGAAAGTGGCTTAAAACTTTACCAGTTGTCTTTCTTACATATCTAACTAGCACTTAAGTCTTGTTTATTAGGAAGCGGAAGGGTGTAATTAGAAGGTAAGAGAATATTTACCTTTGGCAGTGTTTTAAAACATTACAGAAAAGATCGGCTTCATTCATGACGAATGGTCTACATTGATGCAATAAAATCCTCAACAACACTACAGATTTTTTTGTTAAAACAATACTAAGGTAATAAAAGTGTTGGTCCTAACTGTGGAGGTGGAGACAATTTTAAGATTTTTACAAGTGAAGGGGAACTAAATAGCATTCGAGAACTGCAAATGAAGTCTGTGTTCGCTAGACACCACAGCTAAAATTTATTCGTTCCACTTTCGTTACTAAACCTTTTAAGCAAAATTCTCTCACAGTCTATCTAAAAATTTATGAAAATTGGGGTTAATTGTTTTTATAGGACAGACAAAGTTTTGAAGCGCGTCTTGAACACTAATCGCTGCCATATTTATTAACAAATTAAGTATTTTCTCACCCATTTAAAAGCGTAAGCGGGAAAAGTGGCTACTACCCTGAAACGATCCAGAGCTTAACAACTTGACTACTATGAGGATGAGACAGATGAGTTTTAAACCTCCATAAACACTTGGATGCTCTTTGAAAATCCTTCTACTCCTAATTTTATCTTTTGTGCGATAGTTTAAGAGATGTTTTTAACAATGGAATCTGGAATCTGATTGTTAGGGGTAATGCAGTTAAGCAATCCTTCGGCCACCTGCTCCCAGGCAAAGGTCGCATACTGACTGCGGAGTAAATCCCATCACCAAGATGGTATGATGCTATTCCATTTGACTATGTACAATCTTCCTCGCTGGTGCGCTAAACTTGCAAGGCAAGCTCTCATTTTCTAGCATGAACTTTCGATGGAGACGAATGAACATAAATAAGAAGAAGAATTGAAGGCCGTCTGTAAGAATGATTTATCTGCCTTGCTTTGGCTTTGATTCAACGAAATCATGTTTGGGGCGCAGTTTGGATGGAATATTAATGAAGTTTAAACTACCTAGGTTTGGCAACATTGGCATCCTTAGTAGCCCGTGACTATTTAAGATTTTTGTAGTTACGTTAGATTTGCACTTTTCCACTGCCTAAAGTCTTTTTATCTCCGTTAATCCTGACCAAATTCTTACACTGACATGGCTGTTGTGTCTGCAGGCACAAAAGGCAAATTGAAGAATCCCAAGTGTTACTCGGTGTTCATGCAGTTTCAGTAAACTTCAGCATGCTCTTAAGGGTAGCTCTGAGGACAGAACACAACACAATAAAGGCATCCTTTGGTCTTGAAAACGGTGAGTAGAAAATAGTCGTTTGCTTGAAATAATTACACACCAAGTCACATGACGAATGTGGATTACCAAGCGTTCAAATACTTGGACACCGATGTGGTAGAGATAATTGACATCTGCTAGAAAAGCATTGCTTAATGGACAGTCAGTGAAGGGAAATTGGCTATCTTTTACTTCCCTTTCCAGAAGAGGTCTTTGACAAGCTCAGAACATCCATCCCAATTATTTCGTAAATTAGCTTTTGTAAAAACCCTATAAGGCACTTAATATTTCGTGGATTGACAATTGTTTTTCAAGTGACTAAGTTAAAGGGAAAGACAAATTAAACGTTGAGCGCTTGAATAAGCGGGAACTTGTTTGAATAAATGTTGCTTTTACTGTAGGTAATTAAATCTTGCCGCATGAGTAAGAATGTTTCGCCAGATACGTTTGAAACTGATTATAATTTTCGCGTCTGTGTTTATTATCATCAACTTCTGTCACTTCTGACGCAAACCACTCTCAACTGAACCTGAAGGTTGGATGCGTGCTTCCGCTTTGAGCGCAACCTGTCTTGGTATGGTCGATCTAGCTGTGACAAACTTTTATTTATAAACTTTAACAAAAAACTGAAATACCTTGCTACTAATGCAAAATGTAGAGACTAAAGATCAGAAGTGGTTTGTTGAAAGAAATGGATTCAATTGCAGATGGTGCCCTAATAATTTTAACAAATTGAGATGTTCTACATTAGTATCGTGTTTGTTGTACAAGTCCCGTAAAATAAGATGACACCTTCTAAAAAGCGCTCCTATTAGATTTGACAAGGGGTGAAATTATTTTCAAAGGAATGCGTTGAGCCTTATGCACGTAGAAGATTATTTCAAGGGTTCCAACGACTCAACTTGTGCGTGGCTACGGGGGGAACACTCATAATTTCACTTTATCCAGCTCCCACGTGCGAAAACATTTACGACATCTGCTTCATCATGCGATTGGCAGGTGGTTGCAAACTCCTGACGCAGAAAGTAAAACCACCTGATCGTTCTCAGAAAGCCGTCGCAACTTCTCAATTGACGATGACTGCGATTTACACGAGGTTTGAGGAGTGAAAGATATGGCAACCTCCACCCAACTTCACCACCTAAACATGGAAAAAATGCTAAACGCTTTGACTGCAGTTAATTTACTCGGCGGCATCACATCAGATTTGGCTAGATTAGCCGCTAAAATATACAGAAATAATAAATTAAATGCTCTTTTTAGCCGATTGAACTGCATCAGAGTGTTTTTCAGATGGTTAGCAAAAGCTACCGACTAAAATTGTGGATTATCGGTAACAAAAACTATATTAACTTCATTAATTTAGACCTCTTACAATTGTAAAAATCACGCTACTGTGGTGATTTCCTTAATTCAGTGAATCAAAGAATGACTGGTGAAGAGGTATGACCAAGGCTTCACCATTACTGTTGCAATAGGAAATGCATTAAAGGGGAAAACCATGAAAGCGATCATTTTGTGGTACAAGTTAAGTAAACATTGAACATTTTAGAGTTGACATATTTAATGGTTTTTTTAATAAAATAAGCGTAATTTAATAATAAATGCTGGTAATTTGAAGAGGTGGGATCGATCCCAATTCATTGCCAATTTTATTCAAATCCCATTTCTGTGCAGCGATCATTTGTAATAAGTGCATTATTTACCTTTTCTTCTTCCTCCTCCTCTTCTCCTTCTTCTTCACCTCCTGGTTAATTTATGGTTCTTCTGCACGTAGAAAACCAAACAGTAAGGAAAAACTAGCTAGCCTCTAACGCAGCCTAAGTTCCTCCCTTGGAGGTAGCTAAAACGGATGCAGTTAAAACCACCATAGATCTGCATCCAACAGGAAACTAGTTGGGGTCATTTTGTAGTTTTTCCTTATTCAATAAATCCAAGACTTGATGAAAGCTTCCTTTGTTTAATTAATAGAGTAAATTATTGGCAAATAAACTGTATAGTCCAAAACTTTTCAGATTAATTTCGTCATTAAGCGGTGGGGATTGAATGGGTATGCAGAAGTTGATATGCCTTTCTTTGCATGCTAACTCGTGTTGGTGACAGAATTTACCATGTAAATAAACATAGTACGCTTGCTGGAATTAAAAAATTTCGAAAGCATTCAGATGGAAGCGCCATAACATCGGAGCTCTGCTAAGGGCTGAAATACAATGCACACTTAGCTTCCGATTAGCATGAAGAAACAATATGTCAGGCTTATACTTGATTAAAAATTAGCTGACACATGCTCAATAATTCAAGTTTGGACTCACCAAGTAAATGATTCAACAAGGCAGGGAAGCAGAAGTAGAGAATATTGAAAATCGCCAACCCTATAGTGATTTAGCCATTTTTTTGAAAATATCTATCGAGGAGTTTTTGAGGATATATACCTGCTGCTAATGCTCTTATCTATCTCCTCAAATGCATGATGCACATCGTTTTATTCTTTGTGAAACATTTTACACAACCCTCCAAGTAGGCTGCTTTTCTCATCTGTTAATGGTTCCTACGAAGCAATCCCATGTAGTTGTTTGGAATAGAAAATCTAGGCATAAGGTTACACATCTGCAGGTAAATTCCGCGTTAATGTTGAAGCACAGCATCATCCTTTCGCACTTTGTTTTTGTTGACTTTATGTGAATGCAATGAAAAACAGAGATGTGTATGCTATGAATTCCAAAATTGAAAATTCTTTCAATAGGGTAAATAATGGCATCGCATTTGAAGAAGTAGCCCCAAGAAAGTGCATTTCACTGATTTCGTTGGTGCGTCAGAAAGGCTGCCATTCGCCACCTTCTCGATAATGCGGCAATGAACAAGGATAGATAAATCACCATTACCATAGCTCTTCTTAGAAACTGACACTCACTATGGGATAAGCAATAATATCTCGCATCGGTAAAGATAGCCTTTGGTTTTAGGGAGAAGATTGGCTTAATCAGTCTCTTTAGAGGGTAAATCTTTTCAACAGTACCCGTGACACTTTGCCTAATTAATCTACCACGGTCTGATTTAAGAGTCACATAATTTTGTGGCACAAGCTTAAGAACTAAAAAAAAGTCAAACGGAATTCTGGGCAAAAAAATATATGTGGCCATATGTTTAGTCCGAATTACTGATTAAACTGTTACAGGAAATTAATATATAGCATGTGTAGCCATGGCGGCTATGGCCAGCAAATACAGACGGAAATTTGGAGGCAATTATTCACAAGTATTGTCTGGCTTATGGCGATAAGAAAAAAATTAAGTCTTTAGTTAATCAGAAATGTTATGTGAATAGGAAATTAAGGTGATTAGAGTAAACTTGAAATCTATTCGATGCATGCTTTTACTCTTAGTTCAAATGAATACAGGATAGTAAATTATTTTTATAAAATTATTTCGCAGCAAGTGTTTTGCCCAAAAAAAGCCATCGTTGCGGATTTAATTCACAAACAAAACAAGATAACTTTAAGATAAAAATGAAAATAAACTGTGTAGTGGGCCGGAATGGTAAGGAGCATTTCCGTCATGCGTCGAAGCGGTGAGGTTTATCCCATCGATGGGAAAACTCGATTCATAGTATATGAACAGTAAAATAGGAGTTCTTTAATTTAGAGCAGAAATTATCAGTAAGTTAACTTATCCCTGCTTGTAAGTACCCTAAAATGGTTCAAGAAGATTAAAAAATACCTAAACGTTTTTGAAAAAGGCAATAAATAAAGATTCCAAAAGCACTATAAAAGCGGGTTCCGTTAGTAGCTCTAACCATACTAGCATATAGTTAAGGACTAGGAAGTCATTTCTTTTAAATTTGGATTAAATGAATACTTTGTGAGGTCAGTTGGGAGCTTTAAATCCAGGCGAACTGCGAAAAGCAAGAATGACAGGTGATTAATGAGGTAATAACGTACCTATTTAAGTTTGGAGGCGCTTAACCTTTTGCTCAAGGCCCAATAAAAGGCGCGCATACCTTCAGCAAGTGACTACTTGATTAATTACCTTTGGTACATCATTTCTGCCTTCAAACTTAGGTTTCGTTGTCATCCATCCGACGTAAATTCGTAATTGCTGCCAAGTAATTTCACGTGCACATGTGATTGTCTCCGTACGAAATTTTCTTTAGCATGCAATCACACGCCTTAACTCAATCAAAGCCTCTTTTGATAATCTTTTCAAATTCTCTTCAACTTAGCATTTTAATGAGTTGTAGAAATAACCTTTTCCCCGAGGTTCTGGCATCTATATAGGTACAGTCGTTTTTTGCTTTTAATTCCATATTTTTGTGTCCAAGACGTTGTGAAAGTTTATCTATTTCTACAAATTGCATAAATATCTTCAATCCGCGTCAGAGCGTCTTAACAACCATAGAAGTTGCGATTCTTTGATTCAAAATTATATCTGTGGCGCTATCGCAGTCCAAGCAAATACAACAGACCCTAAACTACAATCTATTCCTAAAAGCAAACAAGCAAGAAGTCTAGACAGTAGATTCGGAATAAAATCGCCAAATTAAGCGATCCTCCGTGAATGGGAAAGACCCATTTGATGATTAATGCACGACTAGAGTCGGCGAAGTGATACAACGATCATAACGACGCGCTTTGTGGTATTATAAAGACAGTGGTTTATTAAGTGCATGGCGTTACTGACTTACTACTGAATTATGGGTAAAATAATTTATAGATATATTAAATCGAGCAAGCTAGGCCCTACCCTTCATAAACGGTGCTAAATATCCTGGGTTATAACCCTTTTTAGCCGAAAAATTTTAAGTGACTGCCCTTATAAATCGCTGCATGGATCAGCATCACCCATAGTTTTTCCTATTGTGCTAAAGTCTACAATGTGGGCGTTTATGTTTGGGCTCTCAATCGGTCAAGGTTTGAGAGATTTCGAAAATGACAAGGGCACTGCTAAGTGGTCAACGTAAAACCTTGTCCAATATTCTACTTTCTTTAAAATGATCTCTCTCCTGAGTAATCTGCCTTATCTGCATCAAATAAACGCCATATGATGCATGATTGTAGGAAGTTAAAATTACCCACAACTACGTTGGATACAACATCAGATTAGTCATCAGAAAATTTAGTTTTGTACAAAAATTGCGATCATAATGGCTTGCAGACTGACATCGATACTGTTTCCCGTTTCATCCAAAACGTTGTCGTAAACATCAACAATATGCAAATATTTAGCTTTTACTGATTCCTTAAAATATTTTCTGACTCTAGAGCTAGAGTGACGGAAATCGGCAAAATCATCAGGCATGCATTTACTTTACATAATTTCAATTCCAGCCTAAATATGCCTACCAACTTTCTGGTGATGAGGAGTTAGAGTGGTTTCAAGAAATAAAACTTCACCTTCAAATTAACTTTTGGAGTGATTCTATTTTGACTTTTCCTAAGCGCCTTAGTAAAACAGTAAAATAGTTTATTAATGAGTGCAGTAAACGGGCAAAATGGAAACTGTTTCGAGTTTTAGTTTCAAATAACAAGAGTAAAATCAGGGAGGAACTTCCTTTGGCTCTTCACAGGGCTAAAATGATGTTGTCTCAAGATTTCATGGTGGTCATGGGTCGTTAAAAATTAATTTTCAATTAAAAAGACTTAGGTAACTAGCAACTCCAAATAAGGCTATCGGTGCATTTCCTTTTTACCTAGTGTTGCTGACCAAATAGACTTTATAATCAAGGCTTGGATAGAGCTAAGAACCTTTGCCTTAATTCAAGAAAAAATGCTCCAAACTAACTGCCACCTACTTTAAAGCATTACTTACTACGAAGCGTGGATGGTCCCAACTTTTTTAAATAAGTTCTTACAAATAACACTTTAAACGCCTGCTTTTTTGGATAATGATGGCCTCATCAGTGGCCAGTCGGGAAATTATTAAAAGTTGGCGAGAGAACATCTGAGCATAAGTTACGAATAAAAGCCACAACTTATTTTGCATGTTTAAATGATTTCTAGTAGAAAGACAATAGATACGAACAATTTCCAAACTACCAGTCTGCACCGTTAATTTGATTCAAAGGCTTCACTGAGAACGCATTTCAAAAGAAAAAGAGCGCAGAACGATCCAACAATTCTACGCTTTTTTAAAACCCCTTTATAAGAATGAGAAAACGATTGTTTTCATTTTGCTAATTTTAAAATCCTTAAATGCAGGTCGACCATCCAATTTTACCAAATTACTTTCAAAGCGCCTTTTGAGGAGAAAAACCAGCTCATAAAGTGGGGGAATTTCACTGCTTTAAAGGGTCTCTTCAAACTTTAACAAATTTATGAAAAAACAACTTGTGGCTGTCCTTTTCTGCAAGAGTATTTGCGATTTTGCGGAAACCGAGCATGTGACAAACTGATGCATCCTGAAATCACATTAAATCACCGGAAATGTATACGTGTGTGCTTATGTGTAAATAAACAGCGACCAATAATTTTCACGATCGGGCGGTGAGATCAAAAGCTGGGAGGGAAGGCAGGTTGCAGTAGAAGCGCTATATTGCAGTGCCGAAACGCCTCATACACAGGCATGGTCGAGCAGCAAATTTCAAGACACGGGGAGAAATTCAAACCAGCCTAGAGAAATGCTTTTGATCTAACCGCCTTCAGGAGAAGTGAAGCGCACATGACACCACATCGAAATTGCGGATTGCATCTTACCACCTGCCTCCTTTTCGCCTTCCCAGAACTATGTAACGAAATGCTGTTGACATTTCCTTCTTCCTTTTTGAGAAGTCATTTAGGCAAAAAGTTGCCTTTTTTCCACAGGATCACTTGTCCAGGTGCGGTGCAGCGAATCACTTTACGTTTATGGAAAGGCATGAGATTTAGTTGAAATGATCAGTCAATGACATAGCTATTTGATATCAAGTTTGCATTACAAAAGAGTGAGACTCTTTTTTCCTGGTCAATTGTGGATGCATAATGACACCAAAATTAAGTTAATCCATTAAACAACTCGAGAAAATGCTCAATTAGGCAAGTTAAACAAGCTTCGCAGAATGAAATGGGTAGCAGCGTTTAGAAAACTGCAGTTATTTTTTAAATTCCCTTATTTAAAAAATGGAAGCTATTCACTTTTTGCACAGTTATTTTGATTAAAGTTTTATGCCAACCTACAAGAATACAGGGGAACATCTACGAGTCCATTAGTAAAGCAGAAAACGGAATGCTATTTAAGGGCTAAGAAGTACCTAAAGGGAAACTGAACACTTTTTGAAGTACAGTCTTTTTGAAGCGAATAGAATGAAGATAACGCACTACTACCTAGTACCGACTCACACTGTGTCTTCGAAAGCAAAAAACTTGGAACAGTTACAAGATATGTAAAATAATGATGTTTTTTGTAAACGGATGTAAATGATACCAAAAATTTTCAAAGAATGTTCCTTTACTTTCTTCTGGACTCACCCTGGTTTGGTACCCACCCTGGTATACGGGACAATCTGCAATCACAATTGGCTTAGGATCCTTCGTACAACTGTGGCGACTTATAGCCTGACATTAAGATTGCCAGAGGCGTACTTAACTGCAACGACAATTCATAAAGATCTTTTCACTTTATTCTTACATCGTTTTGAGTCACAGGCGCATAGCCTAAAATTGGCATCATTTGTTTCTATAAAATATATCATGGTAAGGTGGAATGGCATAACCGGTTGCTTTGGGCCGTCGACCTTTATAAAAGCCCGGAAAATCGCCAGACCAAGCAAAAAGGACAAAGTGGTCATTAGATAAACACCTTTAGGGACAGCTGGGAGGTTTATAAGTTGCAATTAAGCGGCAGACAGAATCTGATGACGTATCTTCATAAAAGACAGACAGATCTGTTTTATAACCTATAACCTGCATGGATCTAATTAAATCTCTGTAAATCTTGGTATGGTCTACAAAGAACTTTCCTTATAATACTTACTCAAGTGTTCATCATTCATAAAAATCTGAGAACTTGTCAGGGAACTTTTCTTGGTGTACTCAGCGTCTCAGCAAATCCTTTTGTTTCCACAAAGAAGTATGCAATCTTTGGTTCACTAAAATGAACAAATCACCTAAGACAACCCTATTTTCCTGTCACCATTCTCTTTTTATCCTTATGCAAATGTATTTTACCTCTCTGGGAGTGTTTTGCAAGGTTAGAGAGAATAACAAGGGAAACAATATTTTTTAACCCACGGGATGTCCCATTTACTGGCCAAACGCTCCAATGTGCACACTTAGTTCCCTCTTAAGAGTAAAATCTTGACACATGAAATGTATCACTGAAAATGCGCTCACCTTTTCTAGCTTTTAATCTAATGTACCATCGTGCGTAGGAAAGAATATAAGGTCATGCTTTTGGAGCTAGTTTGCAGAAGTCGCATTCGACCAAGCGCAGGAAAGTGTCCAACGGATTTGGCTAAATGATTTCCACAGATATTTATTAAAAGCATTTTAAAAAGCCACTTTTTCTAAGTGTGCCGCCATCTAAAATTGTGAGGCTTGAAGAAAAAAGTGCATTTGAATTCAAAAGCTTAAAGTTCAGAAAGATTTCATCTCCTTTTTTGCGTGAACTGTCTATGAGGCAAACCGATAGTTTCATTAGGTACTTCGTATACAGGAAGAGCTTTATACTAATTTGGCTGTTTTTTTGTGTGTAGTCAGATGTTACTGGTGCGCAAAGGTGTTCGAGGTGAGAGCCACCCACTAAGAAGACCTACAAAGTTTTGCAAAATCTTTCGTGAGGACTTTTTTATTTCAAAGTCCCAAACAAGGCAGCTTAGCAAGTCAGGGTCATTAAGAAAACTTTTAACTATAAGACAGGAGAGGTGTAGATTGTCTTGCCAGTAAAAATGCAATTTTAAGTATAACTGCGTCAATCTTGCGGAACCAAGCACTCACTTTAGTAACCAAAACGCCTCGATTAATTAAAGCAACTTAATATCGCCACGTGATCGTGTAAAGTCTGGAAAAAAACATTTAATTACAATCGCGATCCTTTTAGCCCTACATATGATAAATGCTGGCCTTCCTTCTATCTTACATTCGAGCAAAAAGGGTATTAATATAAATGAATTTGCACTATGTTCCGATGAGTTGCGCGTTTCCAGATTAAAAGGATGTATACGCACTTTCTTTTGCGTATAGATTCCATGTGATGGTAGAGTTGCCAACACTGGTTAGGGAAATAGATATTCTTTTAAACTTGGAGAGGGGTGGGCAAATACTTTTACAATTCTCACAGAACTGCCATATGCGCTGGAACATTCAACATTCTGCTTTTATTACCATTGTTAGACGCAGGCACTTTACCGCTTTTGTTAACTGGGAAGCAACGCTGAGCCAATATTAAAGGAAAAGTATGCAAGCTTGTTGATGCCACCTCCGCAAGCACCGATATTATCTTTTTTTTTTCAAATCAATTCTGTGAAAAGCTAAAAATCGACCAAATACAAACTGATTTTGAACTTGTATTTATGATGCTTGTGCCATTGTTGTCATTTGAATAATTTTACAGTATGTATATGAGCCTTATTCACAGTTAACTGTTCGAAACATTTCAATCCTCCTGATCAAGCTTATCGTAAATAATCACGCAGTAAATCGGATGAATTCCATTACTACTTCTTTGCCCTTCATGCCTTCTGGGGAAATGTTTATGATAACCAACTTTTGTCTCCCTAGTTTCCAAATCATCACTCTTAATCATTCCATCTGCCCGAAACAAGCTACTGCTTGAATAATTAGTGGTTCCACGCTTGCATGACATAAATCCGCACACTAGTACGACATTTTGTTCGACCTGTAACTTGATCCCACATTCTTGATATTAATGCAAACAGTTTGAAAAAGACGTTGCGATTCGGTGCAACCTCCACACCTAGAGCGTGACACTTTCATTTCAGCCACGTGCAGAGTTTAAAAATTTTGCATTCCCCGTGGGTGGCGGTAAAGGAAGTTAACGAAGGTCATTTTGTATGCCTCTAGGCGGCGAACTTGGTAAAGTTTGCTTTCTTTGGGGGCAAAGCTAATCCTAAATTCCGGGCATGAAGTTGGGGACGTCGTATTTGCCCAATTAGATTTATCTTTATTAGCTCAGGCTTCAAGCAAAGTGTAGAAATCGAGCATGCTAAGGTCGGTTTTTGATTCGACTTAAATTATCAGCCAAAAAAATATTGCAGTTAAAGAGAGTGGCTTTCTTTTAGATAATCTAAGCTTTATGAAGTTGTCAACACTTTGAAGTCAAAATTGTTTAATAGACAACAAAACTTTCCACTATTGCGATAAAAGCCAGTTGATGAACTCTAAAAGATCTAAGAAGTTACGTAACGCCCTGAGGCTGCTTTGAAGACAAAAGAAAGCAGTGTACTGGGGCAGAATATGCAATGTCAACGTGCAGCAGAGCTCGAGGCTAGTGAATGGCTCGGAGATTTGGCTGCGCTGCTGAGGTGCAATGCTTGTGTGCATTATTAGACCGCTGAAAAAGTTCAAAATTTAACAGGGTAATTGGCGTATTTAAAACAAATAAATAAATGCAGCAAAGGGGTGATAGTTCCGCATTTTAGATTAGAAAATAAGCTCAATGATTTCGAGTTTTAACTTTTCAATTAGATAGGCGTAGTGGGGAATTAGTAGAGTTTGTTAAAATATGGTGGGCTAGAAATACAGCAGTTAAAAAGTGCAGATAGACCATTGCAAACATAAAGCAAATTTCTGTACAAATTAACTATTCCATCCGCTTTTAAGATCCATACCTCGGACACAACAGAGAGCAAAATCCAAAATTTTTAAACCAAAAGAAGAAGCGATTATTATGTTTTTTAAGGGAACAAACACGTAACACGTAACAAGCGATCTAACTATCGAGAAAGTTCGTATTGGCTAAATGCTTTTACTGCCGTCCACAAAAATCCTTTTTGTTGCTGTGTGATCCCATAGCCAATGTCAAATCACTTAAAAGCATTAAATTTTTAACGTTTTTTAAATGTGCTAGATTTGCAGCGTCTTAAGACATCCACAAAGCTGATTGAAGACAATTTACGGGCTGTCGACATTCTCTGACCTGGAAGCCTGGTTGTCTGGTGAAGGCACGATGGCGAAGTCTCAAGTGATGTTACCAAGCCCAGGAACTAAAAAATAGAAGCTTTGCAGGTTTACTCGAGAGATTTGCATAAGTTTGAACAAATGCTTAGACATCAACGAAGCAACTTGTCAGAATTATTTCAGGATGGTAACGGAAAAGGAGTCTTTGGCACACGTTTGCGAAGTAAAAGTTTTGTAGGCGTTACCCATGTACACAATACAGATTTCCGTGCAATTCCAAATGTAACCGTATAGACCTGCAATATAATTCATGAATTATACAGCTTCTGGAGGAAATCTTCTTGGATATCGGGATGTAACCAACTCAGTTTCAAGGCTGTGCTAGAGGTCCTATTGTTAGTTATTTTGGTAAGAGGTTGCTTTTCATAGACAAACAGTATTGTAAATGGTACTGCTACCAAAAACCTTTTCTTATAACTAACTCAAAGCCACTTCAAACCTGCTGGGGAATGGATACTCATTTTACTGTTATTTTGTTAACATATCCACCATTTGAATTTCAGCTTAAAAGATTTTAATCAAAATAAGCCACCTCTGTGACAAATTTCAATGTTAAATGCAAAATAGTGACAAAATAAACACAGCCTGAAAGAGCAATCACATGTGATCAAATTTCGCGCCAATGAGGAAAGCACAAGTGAAACGGCTTTTATTGACCTGGGTTCACGACAGCACTTCTGCGCCCCGAGTTTGTGCTGCGACAATTGCTAATAGCCTTCGCATGGAACGTGAGACTGAGCCATTCTCCTGCCTTCACAGCACCTTTAATTCTCCTCTTTAGTCTACAAAGTCGCACACCCGCCATGGACGGAATTCTTCTGTTAAGCTGGGATCTTGCGTTCCACCACAGGTATCAAGGCATCAATCCATCTGAAACGTGTCCTTTTGCCCTGCAATGACAGCATGGAAAACCACACATCATTAATACATATGGAAGGGCTGGGTGATTATCGTGATTTAAAGTACAACCTATGGGAAAAGAATCTCTCGAGTGGTTAAAAATATAATAATTATAAAGTTATGAACTCAGTTGTAGGAAGGAATTTATTTCATTGAATGTTACGGTAAACTAAGCATGCGCTTGATTCTGCTACAAATGATCAAAACTCCTAAATGTTGGACTAACCTCCAGTAAGACGTTAGAAGTGTAAAACAGGCTAAAGATCTGAAAATTTTTTGTAGCAGATTGTTTAATTACTAAGTTTACAAAATATCCTTAATGGCTTGTTATCGCTAATGGAAAATTAGTGAGACAAAGTGGAAAGTTGCGCGTATATGCCTAATGTTTCCAACCTGGATGATCTCATTTGCCCACTGATTAACTCAACTGCACAAAAATAGTTCACACTTGTTTTACAAGTCCCACTTTGCTATAGTTTGCACCAAAGGACTAGGTTTTCGTTAAAAAGCGGCATTTAGCTCAAATCCCATAACTTCTTTAGCATCAGAATTGCATATTTTGACCGAATAAATGCACTTTTACACCTGCAGTTTGTGGGGTGAAACCGTGATTAGATTCTGGACACTCCTACGCCTGTCTCGAAAACCAGGATAAACCTTGCCTAAACATGTGGTCCCCATCGAAAACCACACAAATGGTAGTTACGGAGGTGAATGTGTGATGGTTTGGAAGAAATTCTATGTAAAACTGGGGCTCACTCGCTTTCACCCCCCACAGGGCAAACCAGAAATTAACAAAACGATTGCGAATATTTAACGAGATGGATCCGACTGGATAGTGGGCAAAATTAAGCAATGTAAGGCGGGCCTAAGACAGGCCTGCCCAGTCTACACCACCTCGGTGAATCATCTCAAAACCCCACGCAAAAACCGCACCGTGAAAGTGTAGGCCCATGGCTTACTCATACGGTGAGTGAGTTAGACAGCCAGTTTTTTAGCTTGATAATTCACTGACCACACTGTTGTACAAACTCGATAACCAAAGAAACAGAAGGCAAGGTAAGTTTACAAACACTAAATTCGACCGCGGTCTTCTCCTTTTTTTCCTAGGACCTTAAATAAAGATCGGCGGAATGGTAGAAGCTCTGCATTGCACTTCTAAACGAAAAAGCGGCGTTAATTAATTGAAATGTTGTTGGATATGATGCAACTTCGCTTGATAAAAGGGCCGTTGCAAACAGCGTCTTGATTAATAATTTAGCATATGGAATCTATGATAACTGTGTTGCTATTTATCAGGACATTGTGACCTTCTGGAGGGCATGAGTGGCCATTTGTTGCAGATAGCATAATTATTAAAATTTTACCACTCATTGGTGCGCAAACGTTTATTAAAAAGCGATATTCCAAAGCACAGATATCTACAATTATAAATGCAAGCTTTTGATATTTGCTTTTTAACTCCAAGACGATTAGTAATCTTTACTAGTTTTGTTTCACAGGCTTGTTTTGCTCTTTTTATAAGGTTTCTTAGGCATTTAAGTACTTACCCTTGTACTTCTGCTGGACGAAGGGCCTCCAGACCAAATCAGCAGTTTCTTACAGTCTTTTTGTCATGTCAGCAATGCTTCTTCAGCACATGTACTATGCCTTCTTTTGGCCTTGGGAAAGTCCCAGATCGCTACATTAGTGACATGAAGGACAATAACTTGATTTTTATCATCGAATAACAAACCTTAACGCCACAGAAGAAGGTCGTATGTTGCAGGTGGGAGGATTCTTGATAACCTTTAACAGAAGGGCTAAAAATGATGCCCATCTTTGGCAATCGCTTTAGCCTCGTGGTCTGCAGGAATGCTTTTAACAAATAAAGCTGCATTATTTGTGAATGTAAGTTGCCCAAAATTACTTTACAGGACTTCCATAGTACATTTATGAAGATGTTACCTCCTCTGCTACTTTGGTGAAACCCCGATGGGCAGACATTGTTAAGTAGCATTAAGGGTTTAATAAAGCAGCAAGGAGGCATAGATACGAAATCCTATTGCCGCAAAACTACTTAAATGATCCTGCATTTGGGCCAGTGTTCATGCTTTTAACGGTAGGTTTATGCGATATCCCCTACATCTCTCCTCTTGTCCAATACAGTTTCCAAAAAAACGAAACAGTAGTGCAGTAAAATTGCAAAGTGGGATCAGTGACTTTATGGAGATATGTCCTCTTATTCACATGATTGGCAAGAGAGTTTTTACTATGGCTAAAGCTAAGCTTGATCAAAGGCGCGCCGGGATGACGAACAAAAGAGACGATGGCTGTGCAATGCTTCAAAAATTTGTTTAGCATTTTGTTTCTAGTTTTGCAGACTCTTAAGCTTTCGCCGTTTAACTTCCGCTGGACAGCTAAGCTCTTTTGTTTGCCGAAAAATAGATTCGGCCCTAACACTGCACCATCGGTCATCTACAAAGGGATCTCTGGGCGCCACATTATGCCGACAAATAAACAGAACCTTACTTATTTAAAAATGGTTGAAATACTACCCTATCTCCTTATACAATAATTTTAAAAATTCTTGGCTTTAGCTGAGGACTTTTATCAGAACAATAGTTATGCAAAATAGGTCAGATTTCGGAGAAACAATTAGTGATGTTTACTGTAGAAAGGAAATTTGATAGTGTTTTTTGTCAAAGAATGCAGGTCTTTTTCAATCCGTTTGGGCTTTGCACTAGTGAGGTGATTGAACTTAAAATTTTAACGCTAATGCACATTGCTGATATGTTGACTTTAAATGGATGAGCATCCCTTCTAATATTTGTGCGAATGCACTCCCCAAATGTACGCTCAATTTCCTAAGTGTTGACGCACAATTATTCGCATGAGTCATGCGATCTCCAACAAAGAGCTGCATTTACGGCGCTTTTAAGGGACAGACATAATTTTCCATTCTCAACCTGTGTGTTTGGTGGAAACCTTTAATAAGCCCGCTTACTGGTATGATTCAGTGAAAGGCTCAGGACATAATTTTGCATTGACAATATAATTGAAAATTAAAAGAGTCACTTGAATTTTTCGAATTTTATTAATTAAAAGAAAAGCCATGTCCTAAAAAAATAACTTTGAGGGCTAAAGTGTTTAACCGGTTGGGGGTAAAATAAGAATGCTTATCAAGAGCTCACCTTATTTCCGGAGCGAGTTGTTATGTTTGAAATGGATTTATAAAATTTTGACTTGGTTCAATCATTAATGAATCAAATCTTAAAATAAAGAAGAAAATGACCAAAGCCTCCTTGCATAGTCTACTGTAAACTTTGCAGCCCGATGGGTGTTTGTTTGCTTTTGAAGAGGAGCGCATGGAACCGGTGGAGTTGCGTTCACTCATTGTGTTTTCTGGTCCTTAGAGTCTGTAAGTAAGTACCTCAAAAACAAATTAATGTTGACGGGTTGAAAATAAAAATCTTCGCCACTCTATGCGTTCCTTGAACCATAAATTTCCACATTTCCGGCGAGACAGTGAAGGTTAGGATAATGAAATGGCAAAATTATACAGCGTTCGTGTAATTCGGTTCAAACGTGCATATGAAGTGCTTCTTTAAGTTTCAAGGCAAGGAATGAATGGCAAACAAAATGGAGCTCAAATAAGCCATCTTGAAAATTTTCGGCAATAGACAGGCTTTTGATCTTTCCGTGACTGAGACTTTCAGTTTCATTTTGCATAACCTTTATTTATCTTCACTTCGAGAGCGTTGATTGGGGAGACTGGGGCATGTGCAATACGTCTCAAATATGTTTGGCGAGAAAGAAGTTAATCTTCATCATATAAATAGCACACGTTTCGCTTTCTGAGAGTAATCAATGACCGTCTTTGATGAAAGCATTCACCTTTTTCATTTTTCCTTTTACAATTGCCATTTAACTTATTGTAGCTTTTTTACTGAGCAGCATCCACGAAGATGCAATTGCTTTAGTAAAATGGCTACATTATTGTAAACATAAAATGCCAACCTGCTGCTTAAAACTGCATTGCCGACCGATTCCTTTTTTGTTCATTGCCGTGCGTTCCGATTATCACGATTGATTTACTGCACCCAACCACAAGATCTTAGAAGGAACCGCTCACTGATAATTTGTCATTCCAAATAAAATTAACAGTTGACATGATGTCTAAAAGGCAGCAACTTGACCGTTTTTGACTAAACGAACTGTCACATCCTAGTCCCTGTTCACTCCCTAAAATAAAATCTTGCTATGCATGTTTCCATTTCCGGAGCCTTTTCTCATTATTTCTAATTCCTCAAAACTTAAAGAAATCCAATGCTAAATAATGTTGCTTTATTCTAAAGTATGCAGCATGAAGTACTTTTTCCTCAAATCCTGGCATAGTAAAAAAGTCGAATTTAATTTCCTCCCTCCATTTGAGCTGGAACCTATTTCTGTGAAAAAGCCCACAGTGAGCGCAAATTGGAGCTGAGAAGTGAATGAGGCAAAGAATTTGCTCCAGGTGGGCATCCACACACACACACACACACCCACGCCACAAAGACGCATGAAAACTTTTCCTCCACAAAGGTGAGCCTTCTTTTGAGGCTTTGCAAAGAAGACATGGCATGGGTTTTAATGAGCAAGTAGAGGCAGAACAGTAAACCAGAAGAGAGAATAATGTGACTAGCAAGATTTATGAGCCGCTAGGGGGTGCTAGCACCTTTTAACGTCATTCCCCTATCTGTCATGTCGGCAAGCCGTCGGCAGATGTGATCAAAGAGACTAGACTGGCTACGTAATGCAAAATATTTGTCCCTCTATAGCTGCCTTTAAGTATTAACCTCTCACCGCTATAAAATTTTAAAATTTATGTAGCTATTAACATGGTTTCTAGAGCTGTTTTGCAAGACTTCCTTCACTTTGAGCTGTTTGTAGCTTTACTGCATGATTCCATTTGAGGAATGAAGGATTTGTAGGAGTGCGTGTGAAGCAATAGTAAAGTTGCGCAATTCATAGGTATCAGTGTAAAAATGGGAAGGTGTGACTTAAGCCATAAAAATGTAAAACGGAAAAAGACTTTTTAACGCCCATTAACTCTTCAAGAGGCCAAGGTGCGTAATGAATTGATGGTAAAAGAGCACTTAATTCCCAAAATGATAAGTTAAAAGGTCACAAAGATAAAAATATACAATCACGAGGTATCCAAAACCAAGAAACCTCCCTTAAGAGAGAGTAAACCAAGGCATATTGGGGTCTGCAGAAAAAGTTGACCTTAATTTAAAAGCACCCTAAGAAGTGGAGTTGACATTTATTAGAGGTTAACTTTAGTGCACTTTAGTGCTTCTTGAGTAATTGAATAAAAATTCTTTGCGGCAATCAAGGTCAATTGTCCCTTGATTTCAATGAGGTAATTTAGACCTACCCTTAAAAACAGAATTAAAGCACATTAACTAACTGTTTCCAGGTAGTTCTAGTCTCTTCTTGATTTTTTAAATATTTTTTCTGTTTATCTCTTTTTCACTTATTTTCTCAGTTCTGAAAGTGTTTGTGGTTTCAGTAAAAGGCAGGAGTGAATAATTGGCCTAAAATAGGGACGAAATTAAGTGCGCAAAAGAGAAACACACGTTAGGAAACCTAAAAATTTACTCATTTCTTTATTTTCTACAGTTTTTATTTGCCAAAAGATTCTCTACTATTGTCGGTACGTCTCGCTGTGATTGCTTCCACACATTGTAAGGCAGGTTTTTTGCTCCTGTCTGTCAGGATGGTAGGACTTATTGTCGCTCTCTGCCAGTTTTATTCCGCTTTGATCCATCTTATGTCAAATGCCAGTAGAATCAGGTGTTTTGTAAAAATTATCAGCCTTGAAAATGTTGACAAAATTGTTCTAAGGCTTTAGACTCTCTGTAGAATTCATTGCATGGCACCCTGAGAAGGTGGGATATGGAATAGCAGGACGCACCGCTTAAAATCAAAGGCTTAAGATGTGTTTTTTGGAGAAATATGCTCATGGTAAATGTGACAGGATTCAAAGCATTTCACCTCTTTAATTCTTTCTGCTCTCTGCTAAACTCTTTACAGTAACATCTAAGATTAAGTGTTAAGAAAAGAAAAAGTTTCACTAAGAGTTAGCATAAGGGATAGTGGGCCGATTGTGTACACACATTAACTAGTGAAGGAAAGTTTTGGAGGCTGCTATACACATGGATCCCACCCACATACATTAAGGGATGGCATAAAATAAGCTTTAATGACGGCATATTCATTGGTGGTCATTTTAGCCCTGGATTTGAGATTGTTTGCCTAACTGACTGGCTGGTCCAACTGACTTTTATTACCAAAAGTTTGTTAAGTAGACAAACATATGCTTCATCATACCCAATCCACACTTCTAAGGCACTCACCGCTTCACCCCCATAAGACTGGGTTTTGTGTGTTCGTGTGTGTATGGCGTACTGCAAACAGAAATGTCCAACACAAATCCCTACGTAAAACTAAACGATTGTGTCTGAACTCCATATTTTCGACGCGACTCGACGACGTAGAAGAAGCTTTTGATATTTTCTACATTAGACATGATGAAGATTAGTCAAGCAGTTGGAATTCGCTCCTAATCTAATTCGTGCAGGACGGGGCAGCAGCACACTTTATGCTCCATACGGTTGCAAAGATTACTCGTGGGAGTTGTACTTTCAAAAGGGGAGAAGAAAGAGAAAGTGAGAGAAAAGGGTGGTCGGCTGTCCCATCCCCATTTCCACTCCCGCATTCCCATGACATTTCGCCAAGTGTTCATCAACTTTTCTTGACCCTACACAAACGCTTGGGAAATAGAGGTGAGTATAACTGGATTACTTGCTTTAAGGAGCCAAAACTATTTGAAACTTTTGATTTGGATCAAGGCCGTGTCTGACTGAAAGAAGAATATACATTGTTGCAGCGGTTCTTTAATAACAAAGTACTTAAAGAGGCTGTCTGGAATTGTTGGATTTCAAATCTCTGGATAGTGCGAATTCTTTTGAAAGCCTTGTAGAGCACTTTCAAGGGGTCTTATTCTTTAGCTTGCACTAATTATCAGCTGGCTATATTGTAGAAGCCATTTATCTGTAGAGATATCGCTCTTTAAAGTATTAAATGAAGGTTGACTCAAAATTTTGATGAGACTAGATTGATGCTATTTGCTTAACAAAGGTTCTAGAGGGAAGCTAATTAACTCTTAAACACAAATGGTAATTCAAAGTAGACGCAATTATAAAACAAATGTAGTTTTAATAACTAAATTTTGTTTGAATAGGGCCAGCCAACAAGGTTAAGTCCCGTAAACTACAAACAGTGTTTTTATCAAGTAAATAATGGTTTCGGACGGAACCCCAGAAGTTAAAAAAAGCGGACTGTGTCCCACTTTCTTAATTAGCCAGAGCATGCAGCAGATCGTAGTTATTTTACGAAAGGCGCTAAGTTTAATCCTCCAAGCATCGTTAAAGTGTCCCGACCACTTCATCATCTTCGCCCGCGTTTGATGTTGAGATTCTCCTTGTTACTTCCGTCCTCAATAATCCTTTCTCCTCTCAAAACCGTGTGCAGTTGAAAGCGAACTCGGGTTGTACCCTTCGTAGCCCTTCCCATAAGCATTAGAATATCTATCCTAACTGGTAGAATAAGATGTTTATTCATTGTGGAGCTTAAACTGTTTTGGCTGCTCCGCTGTGCATTTCCTGCCAGAATTCTTGGATTGTACTAGAAAGCTTGATAATTGCGATCAAAGTTAGGAGACAAAGCATAGGCTTAAATCTTATTATTTTTTATGACTGGTGAACAGCAACCTCAAATCAATCGCTTAAGGTCCTAATTTATTTTATTCTATGCACATAAGGTGGTTTCTCATAAGAATGGGGAACAATTCTTCTATAACCACCTTCTGAGATGATAGCCATATTTGTTATTGAGGCTTCCATAATTTCTTGTGTGACTTCAAACGAAACTTTAGACGAGTGAGTTTCGAGGCGCTCATTATCAAACGATTCGGATTTGTAACTGCCGCGATTTCCAACCAAGGAAAATCTAGAAATTGCGCAAAATTCTAAAATTAACAAGCTATAAATAACTAAGGCCTTTCGACGTTCAAAACAATTAAGCCCAACAATTGTATAGCCCAATGCTTTCCAAAAACCAAATGGTTTTCTCGGCAAATTCAGTGCAAAGATATAGCCACTAGACTTGTATGCGATAAGAAGCATCAGAATAGGCTACATCAGTGGCCTCCCATAGGCGCACAGTAAAATGTACTGTCTTGTCAGACACTTATATTACCGTCGCCATTTATTTTACACACCCATGGTAGACCTCCAGTCTGAAAATACTCACCGAAAGTATAATCATAATAAATTCCACGCAAGCATTTTATTTCCAGAGAATGCCAAGCTTTCAGAACCTGGGGCATCACCTCACAGACGTAGCTGTATCGATATTTGCATTGTTACTACAGTTCTTCCATTCAGCCACGCGGATACAATGCTCACATACTTGTTTTGTGCTGTTAGTACTTATTGTAGTTCAAGTGATGAATTTTTTTGCTTCTAGGCTGCCGATCATCCTTACCACAAGCCCTGTCTGCATTTGCGCGAGGCATGCAATCGCCTGCGTGGCCCATTAAAATGCGGATGCATAGTCAGTGGGATTGAAGACTGCCGCGTGTATTGAATTTTATCTGCTCCTTTTCAGACGAAAGAGAGCCAGCCAACGGAATCCTGTTCGTAAAAGTAATGGAGCCTCTAGTAGCAGTTTTATCTCTGTAGCTCTGTGATTTACTACTTCTGTCCGCTTGACTAACCCGCACTCAAAATGACTTCCCTTAGGATCTCATTTCCCAACATTTGTTATTAAAATGCAAGCGCTAGATCACCAAACTTAATCCAAATTACCCTCTATAGTATTTTGTTCTAATGAGTAATCAAAACCTACCTATGTGTGCGACTCTTTAAGAACCTTCCCTTTTGTTCACGTACAAAGGCTCACATAGGTGAATTCAAAATCACGTGCTGCTACACTTTGACTTCGTTAAAAGAAAGGATATGACTATTTAAATGTAAAAACCTGAGTCTTTTGGTTCTCTTACTTTCTCAATCCTCATTAATTTATTTGACGCAAGCACCTCAGCAACAGAACTCTGCTTTTATTTATTTTGTCCCGTTGAGCTAAACAAATAATTCCTTTGTCAGACTCACGCTAATCCTTACCCCACCACACCTACTAAATTTGGTAACCAGGCTGTCGCCATGGCCTTGCCTGTAAACAAACGGTGCAGACGGTTGTGTTACCTTCGGAGACAATCAAGGGCTGTTTTCTCTCCATTTGAACTGAAAAATGGTCAACTGAAGCATCCCATCAAAAATGTCTCACTAATAAAGTAGAGCCATGCAGATAGGTACGACTTAACTGATGTTGGGCTTATTAATAATCGTAAGGATAAAAGGTATCAACGGATGGGCTGTTGACGTCCAGATAAGTATGGCTTCATTGTTGTACGCATGCTGCAATTAAAGGATGCAATTTATGATTCATCTGTCTAACTCCTTTCTTTGTGAAGAATGACCTCTACTGAGAAATCAAGTCGATGAGCCCTTTGGTGATCTATTTACCGACCTTGTAATATTGCTTGAATTCTTATAAAAGGTAAATAACAGGGGGAATCCACTCCAGAAATCTTTTGCTGTATCGGTAGCTTAATCGAATCGGTTTCAACCAAATCACAAGGGATAGACTTATTAATAAGTGGGCGTAAGTCACAACCGGAGTTCGTGAAAGCACCTGAGGCCTGGGCGGAATAGCTTGATACACAGACCCTCTCGTCGGCAGCGTAAATAATTCATGAGAGTCGACCGCTTAAATATACTTACACGGAGTCACCAGCGTAGAAACTTGCATCTGATTTGATGATGGTGGATTTAAAGCCAAAAGCAAATGCCAAAATCAAATAAGTTTAAGTGATAAAACCGTGCAATGTATTACTGCGATTCATCAAGGCCAAAATGCGTAAAGCTGAGCCTCAGATGTGTCTAAACAAGTGGGTCTCATCAACTCTTCCCTAACTCTTGCATGAGCCCTTCTTCAGTACTCAGATGGTATCCTAACCTCAATGGCATAACTGGCTCTTACTCGGTTTCGTGTTTGCTTGCTGGGCCGACAAAGGAGAGGTGCGACTGCCGAAAGGTGTACGTCAGAGTTACTGTTAAATGTCACCATCTTATCTGTAAATGGAAAAAATGTCTTAGCGACTACAAACAGGAGGAAAGTCAATGGTGCGATGAATGGCGGCGGCCTCAACAGACAATCACAATACTGACCTATAATTCGGAAACGGTATACTTGGCACCCAGTAAAAGGCGACCTGGTGCATCACGTCAACTAGACAGTCCCCTCCAGGCACACAAATACTCACTACAACATCACTTGTCTGTTTGAGACCAAACACTGCAGTTATAGTTTTTAAAACTTAGCGACTTATCAAACCGATCTATCGACACAGGTGTGAGGGCTATGAGGATTACCTGGGCCTAGGAATCAAACATTAGGAAATTGCACACGGCGTTATGGGAGATCACTACCCAAAATCTTTCAGCAAAGCGTCTATCCGTCCAAGCGACATAGACTTGCCTTAACTGACCGTAACGCTTCAACAAATAACTTCGAGTGAATAAAAAATCAAGTCTAAATGTTCCAAAATCTTAATAGATGAAACTCTACTCGGGCTCAAATGAATGAAGAACCGTATGGACACATCAAATTATGAAACTCTAGTATGCTAAGCAATTCTAAGTAAATGTTAATCACTAATCCTATTTACGAAGAAACCAGTTAAAGTAAATATATGTTATTGTTAAAAATATAATGGATATAAACGTCGGGCCAATGGAAGAGAGTGAACAAGTCATGTCGGCGAAGGAAATCGGTTCGTCCTCCTACAGATGGATTGAAATTGTAGGTGCATCCCTGTGCAAAAATAAAGAAATTCTACCTGTGAACTTGCGGAACTTGCCAGATCACCGGGTGCTTTACTATTTCTAAAGAGGTTGACAATGCGTGCTAACTAGCATGAGATCGTATAGACCTCAAAGCCATGAGCTTTCGGTGGATATGAAGAAAAGTGCTCCATCAACTTGTTGTGAGTGGTGCCTTTACCTATTTCCTTCCATAGTTTTAAATGAATTTATAGTTCCTAATTCAGCAAAAAATGTCGAATAAGTCCTTTGCTACATAATTAATTTATCGACAACCAAGTACACTATCATGAGCACCGATGATACTTTCAGTAAATAAGTAATTGTACTTAAAAGTTGTAAGTAGCAAATTATGGTGGTTAGCTACCGTACCATGAAGTGGCGTTGCATTCGACTGGAGGGCACGAAAAGTACACGGAATCCGATTGAGGAACTGGACCAAGAACCTCTTGCTGACTATGCTGCGGCGCTTCTGTGAGAATGTTGTTCCATAAATGGTCATGATTATAATGATGCACTTTGCCTAAAATGCAGGCGCAAGCGTGAGAAAATAGGCACCAGAGTCACAATTTATTAGTGGATGAAAATCAGCCAGTTTTCTAAAAAAATTAAATCAAGATTATTAGTGATGGGCGAAAAATCCTACCATGCTGCAATTCATCAGGTACAGAAGAGGCCTCGATTTTGACAGCAGGTGACTGGAAATATGCATATGAATTGGATACTGCTGGATACTGACGTTTAATGACGTCCGAATGCACTTGGCCATCTGTCGAGGTCAATCTGAGTCTATGACGTTGATGCTGTTGTTGCTGTGGCTGGTTACGACTGCTGCGCTGTTTCTTAGCGCAGCGGCGCTTTCGAGTTTGAATCGAGTCCTTCCGCATTGCCATAGGACGTTGACACTAAAGCATTTTAAAAATTGCATGAATTAGCTATTTCGGCTTGATATGCACTAATTTTTAACACCAGCGACTGCTATAAAACAAGCTTTTATAATGCAGTATATATGAACAACCACCAGTGTGATAGCTATTCCGAGAAAACAGCTCAGACGATTTTTGGATTCGCTAAACATTATTATTATGAAGAGTGAATGTCTTCTCGCTTGTTTTGCATTTTAATAATTGACACAGCAGCACAAACTTGAAGCAGGGCTCGCAGGGAATTTATTCTCGATGAGCTGAACTTCTTCACTAGTATTATTTAATGGAGTTTTCCTTACCAACACAGGGTTGCAGTTAGGCTTCTAGCAAGCAGGTATAAACCGTCTTTGAAGTCAGAAAAAAATAACCAAAAGTAAAATCTCAGCGGCATTTAAAGCAGAGAACACATCAAATACTTGGTCATTGTCTAAATCTCGGTTTCGATAAATAAGGACCACTTTGAGCCTCCGAGTTGCAGGTGTCCAGTTATTTGCAGGAAAGCCTCGGAAAGCCAAGGTTGATAGCAGTGGAAAGCAAACTCAATAATAAATGATGTTTATCTTATTTTTACCTATAGATGATATGCCTTGATGGAAAAGAAGTCTGAGTGCTGAACATAGGAGAATTTGCGATGACTCATGACCTAAGGGTTAAAAATGATGTCTGTAATCTGCAGCAAAGCTGTTGAAAGCTGAAGCGACCCTAGTCACGAACCACCTAGAAAGGTTTCGTTAGGAAGTTACCTGCCACACCTACATAAAGAGTCGATGGCGTAAACTCGCGATCCCTCCTTCACTTTTTCACTATCTATATGAGGCTAAAATAGACATTTCTGAGCAGCACCATAAGTTGGGAATGGAATAGAGAGGAAGAATAGGAATGGCTTCTTCCCTCCACGGAAGCATGATTAATCTCGTCCATTGATGCATGACTCCGCTTTCATGCAAGTGTCCCTTCAGTTTGCTACGGACACGCATGGTGGCCATCACATTTCCTTGTCCTCGAATCTAGTTCCCGTACAGGACGAAATTCCAGATAGAGAGAAGTGAGAGAGGTCAGTTGCGTTGTGGTCAAGTACCGCCTAGGATGCACTGGAATCTGATGCCTTACATAAAATGGTTCGTGTTGCCTACAGCACTGATTGAGCAATGATAGCTGCTGTGGGATTTTGATCAAGACACTTCGAGAAAGACGCTTCAAATAAGAGGGATCGTGTAATATATTGGTTACACGTTTGACATTTGATAATAATAAAGAGCCCAGTTGATACCTCTGCCATAGTACTTTCACGGGGCCTACCATCCTTCGGGCTATTGTTCCGATTTATGTCTTTAGGTATGTCTCCAATTGCATAATGAGGCACCTTCTAATTTTGCCAAGATATAAATAAAAAATAAGGGGTTTCATTTAAAAAATTACCAACAGTACAAACCTTTAAATTCCTAAACTCCAAATGTCTTGCGAATAGTTGCATAAGCAAATCCAGGATTAAACTCCAAACAATCAAAGCGTTAATGCCTCAAAACTAATTTAATCATCAAAAAGCATTCTAAAATTCTCTAGGGCAGCAATTAAGTTCAAAATCTGAAACCTCCTCAATTGGAGTACGATGGCTCGACCACAGCACCAAAAGCAAACTGGGTCAAGTGATTAATAAACCCATTCTAGATCATTAAAAGCACGCAGTACACACATGCACGGTTCAACAATTTTGAATGCACCTGAAACAGCAACTGTGACTTCGCGTATGATTCCCACACGCCTTGAGAAAGGAATTGACTTGTCTGCCTAGCATTTTTTGCAGTGATATTTGCCTCTGCACGCATGAATGTCCCCACGTGTGGTCCGCTTTTCAACGAAAAAGAACTGCTTATGCGTGTTCACATCTGCCCTCCCCTCCTCCTTCCAGGCAGCATGATATACCGGACACACATTTGTGGATAACAGACGGGAGCACTTAATTTTCTAATCCCACTAGTCTCACTAAAACCACATACCATCTCTTCATGGACTTCATTAGCTGGCTGCTTAGTAGACAGCTATTCAAGTGATTAAGTTGCCTCTGAACCTACAAAATTTATTATTTCTCCCTATGCCTTAACAATATTAAAGTTGTAAAAACGTAATTGTGCACCCCCATCGGAGTAGGTGGCACCTATGATACAATGAGGGTACAACTTAAATGATATTAAGCGTCTGATTATCAATGGGCATGATGACATGGCAGGTAAAAGCGGAAGTGGAGTTTGTAACCCTACTATATATGACGTCTCTATGCAATGCGTGATTTTGAGCAAAATGCTTAACAAGCGGCACCAGATGTCTGGCCACGCCCTTTGTCAAACGCATTCGAAAAGCATTGGTGGCCCTTGTGAACGCTTACATGGTGTAAATTAAACTATCATTCTAGGCGAAGCTTTGGAGAAGGAGTAAAACTTACTCCGTGCATTTTGCGATATAAGCCACAGGCGTTGCAAACGACATCTCCTTCAGGGGCTCTACGCCAAAGGGAGGTTTGCGATGTCTTACAATTACTGCAAACAGTGCCGCTCCTTGAGCCGGGATGCTAAAATATCGACCAGATTAAGTAAAAAAGGATTCTCCAGTCCTCAAACTACCCAAAAAAAGAACCGTTGGAATGATGGTAGGTTTGCCGGCGTCACCGCAGCTTGATGACTAACTACCATAGCAACAATGGGCGATTAAAATGACCGCCGTCAAATAAACCAGGTGGACCACCCATTTGCGACACTTTAAAGTACAAATGGGGAGTTAAAGATTCGTCACTCACCGGTAGGGTGCGCCTAGATCTTTTAATCGGTTGCACTATACAGTCGCGAGTACCGGTAATAGGAATGTTCGGATTGCTTGGGCTTGGCACGCTACTAGCATGTTGGAATAGTCTATTTTTGCGGTACTGACAGTATCCACAAAGATAATTTCCAACACCATCGAAAGTCCAGGCTCCTGAATCTATGCATCCACAGTTAACACATTCCATTTGCCTCGAAAAATGAGACACCGCTCCCTGTTGCCCTATCCAATGCAAAATAAACTCCAATGGCCATCAACCCTTTGAAACAGACTGTCAGGTGATTTAGAAAGGTAAAGGACGTAAAATTGTGGGAATGATAGATAGATGTTTTACCTTTTTGGTGGGTTATGAGCGCCGAATTTAAACTATTTCTTACTAATTGTACTGTATTTATTGAATCATAAATTGCCTGGGCGATTAAAATGAGAATTTAACTTATAGGTAAAGATCAGTTTTTGGGTATGTGTTGACTACAAGTTGACCCCAGTGACCTTAAAAACGGCGTCAAAGTCCTACAAAGCTCTGATTGGACTAGCAGTTAGTGACCCTTAAGGCACCAATTGGCCACCGATGTCAGAGTGATAGATTTGAGCAATAGGCAAAAATCTCTGCCGAGAGGGAGTTGTTTAAGTTGTAATTGCTGGAATAATAAGCTCGACAGAATCCCAACCTATCAACATAGAAACGGTTGCTCAAGCATTTCTTTCGGTTTCTTTTTTAAAATACCTGACTCCAAGGTTGAATTGCATTCGTATTAAGAGGACCGCTTTCTTTTCTTAAATAGATTGGTCCAATTAGCTTGGACTCCTGGACATTGAAGTGTTGGGCTTCACATGCACAGGGTGAGATTGCGTGACGCCGTCAAGATATCTTGATGCTCTGTAGCTACTACAAATGGCCTTGTTTAATGTCTTTATTCTGGCTCGCCATCAGAATAGTGTCCTCTCATGCTACAGTGATACGAATTGAGCAGAAATGGTGATATTGCATGCCAACTCGGTATAAGTGACATTAGTGTTTAACGGTCTGCTTAAAGTGCTATGGATTTACTTTTCTTCGCAAGCGCTTATAAATATAGTCAACAGCACTCACCATAGTTGTGATTTCTGTAGATACCGTTGGTCTGTAGGCATAGTGTTTGGCTATAAGAACTGGTACGGCTCCATTCCTGTGGTGAAGTAACAACGCATGCCTTGCGATGGTCACAATCTAAAGCACTTGGTGTCATGAGCGCAGTTTCAAAAGGAGTACTTTCCGGCCAGTTTTCTCTAACAGTTGAAAATCCACTTAATTCGACTGTTGTTTGCATCTTTACTGGCGCCGACTGAGAGGAAAATGGGGCACCTCTTGAAGTACTAGCGAACTCAAAACCAGTTGGCTTGCCCGGTTCCAGAGCCAATCGCATTCCTTGTACCGTAAAATCTAAACTAAAAATATATTGAAAAAGCATAAAAAGACAGAATTTTATCTTATAACCATGATGAGGTAGCCTTTACCTAGGTACTACCTGATAGAATGCGTACAAAATACTCAAAAGCCTTCCTGACACCTACAATCTCATCAGTCCAATACTAAGACAAAATTAAAAAGGGAAACTAACACATCAAATTCCTAATGTGATCTGTACTTCGAATGGGGCCCCAGCTGTTGAACTAGGCTGCGGCTCCTCGGACCAACCAATCAGCTTTGAGCCTGGTTGGTATCAAGCCCACCCAATCACTATGTACACATGGCCTGATAAAGATCCTTTTACCAGTGCTGCGTATTTCAAAAAAGGTAAGAAAGTAATCTCAGTGGACTGCTTTGCGTTGATAATGCTTTTTGATTGACTAAATACATCTACATGGTGGAAAACAGGGTCTGGTTACTTAAGTTTAAGAGATGACTGCCAATAAGTGCCACATGTAAGCCCGATTACTAGCATACTTCAACAAAGTTTCCATAGTTTAATAGGAGGTTTATTTTGCCCTGTAACTTAAACAAATCTCAGTAAACGTGGGGTCTTAGTTTAAGCAAGGCCTTTGTGGGTATGGTTTTTAAGTTATGGCTAGTGTGAGCTTATTCAAGAACAGAGTTTATGTCAGGATCAAGTTTTTAAGTGCACCCGTTGTCTATTATGAGGGATTTTACGAATCTTATTGACTGACTTCCATTATCTTATCTTGATAATCAGACAGTTATTCTGCACACCTATTAATAATGATAAAACAATTGCTCTGTGTGGTACTGCCGGTATTGTCGTTGAGCATCTCTGATTTAAGGAGTTAACTTATTAATATACAATCCACTTGTAAGAAGATCTTTTGGAGGCAGTCATATGAACCTTAATACTAGATTTAAAATACATCAAGCATAGTTACGTGTATATGGTGCCTGACAACAAATGAAGAAATTATGGGAGTTTGTTCTAGGGAAGGTAAAAGTCAGTGTAGAGTTGGGGTTCATAATGTCAGATTTTCATTCAGCCTCTCTGTGAGGCTCCAGTTTTGAACCATTTTCAGCACAACCTTTTTTATTTGTATTAAAATCTGCAATGTTTGCGAATTGGTGGTGGTCTAAACCAACTGATCTTTGTTTGGTCACTTCCCAACATTTTTTGACAGCCCGTGAACCTCAACCACGGATCTGGTTCAAATTTTGGTCGAAATCTTTAGCAAATATCTTTGGGTTTACATCTTTTTAGGTCACTTTGGAATTTCTCAACTTTCTCAAAGTAGACTCTCTACGTGGTAGCACAGACAGTCGCGATGACGTTCAGCCCTATAAGCACTTTCTAATTTTGTTGGTACTTCTTCCATGTCAGTGCAATATAAAAGATTCTCAAAAATTCAATTTAATTTAAAATTTTATCAGTTTGACAACAGTAAGCACTCTGTTTATCACCAGCAGAATCAGTTTGTTAAGAAACTCTATGAGGTGGAGCGGAGGGCTATACTCGCACATCCTCCATAGGTTCACAAAAGCAGAAGGAACAGTTAACGTGGCCTCACAGTGGTGTGCATGGGCGAAGAGGCTTCTGTGATCCAAATTAGCCCATCACATGGGAGAAACTGTGGCAAGGTTCTAGGAAGGACATGCTACCATCTGCAAGAACGTGAATGACGGAGATTGAGTGGATGGCCGAGGGAGCATCAATTTCCCATGCATCGATGAAACAGCAGCAATAAAGAATGCACAATTGGTGTTTTTCAGGTCACTGTGAGAGGTCCATTTGCGCGAGCAAACACCTCCGTGGGAAATTTGAACAATCCCAAATTAAAAATAACGCAAATCGGCTAGCTTACTGTCTCCTCCCATTAGAAAAAAGAAGGGAATTGCTTTGATTTGGCAATTGGCAATAAAGTAAGGGTTATGCTAATTTGTTATGCCGATTTTATATAGAATGGACTCTCATATTTCAGATGCAGAAGCCATCGGTTCCTCGCTTGAACAAGGGATTATTGACTTATTTTTCCAAATATGCTTATATTCACCTGATTTTATTTTTTTGCACTTATTTAAAGTATTATTTGAACAAAATTTTAACGATAGAAAGTTATCTTCACTGAAGCATTAACTTAAGCGATTCTTTTACATGCCATGGTTAAGGAGTTAGTGCAGCGATTTGGCAAGTCGATTTTCTCTCTGCTATCATGCTTCTGACTAGTAAGACTCCACTTTCGCTCCCTGCTTAAACAGAATGGCGTTTGAGCCATGTCAATAGGTCCAATCAGCCCTCTTATACAATAGTGATGAATTTCTCAATCGACTGTTATGACTGCTCTCGCATTTATAAGAATCCAATGGCACTACCTTAATGACTGACAAAAGCACACTCGATGCCAAAGGAAGATTACCTTGGTTTTTATTATTAAATGCTAAGCCTTAATATGGCTGCGGATGGAAGGGTCTGTGATGTCCTTCAGCAAAAGGCTTAAATGGCATCTACTTCTAGTGGCTGCCTTTGTGGCGTTGCCGTGAGGGTTTAGTGTCGGTGCAGGCGGACGTCATCGCGGTTGTGCGCAAGCTCAATAACTAACACATTGTTTCGTAAATTACTCCATGATGGCTGTAGCGAGAGGTTTACCAAGAGGAGCGTCGAGATGGCGCTCAAAAGGGGAGGCGATGTGTAGTACCCTGAGCATTTGTTTAACTTGTCGCTTTGGTTTCGTGGGTGCTTAAGACTCTGCCTTTGCACTTCCACCTGGCGGCATGGTCTTCGGGCTATGCAGTAGATCAAAGCCCCTTTGTATGCATTTTGCACATTGACACAAACATGCATTTTAATAACAAAGATGTAGTTCCTTATAAGTGTGCGGTTAGCTATGAGACTTTTGATTTGCCATGGTTCTTTTACCACCCTTGCCTAGTGACATCCTGTCCAAACCTCATAGTCCCTGGACCTTCTGTTAACACCAATGGTCTTCTAGACCGGTATGTCTTGGTAACTGTTCAAGGATAGCACACGGCATTGTAACGGTGGTTGAACTACACAAAATCAATCCAAATTTACTAAAAGCAGTACTTTGCTACCTGGGTACTATATTTAAATTTTTTAGTGGTGGATTGCCTTCATTAGATGACAAAAGTAGCATTAAGGGCGCGCTTATTTGTGATTACCTTCAAGCTTCGAGTTGTTCACTATAACCTGTAACTTTGTAAAAGTCGATTTGAAAGTGTCATAAGCATCTTCTAGATACTACTCACCATTTTAGCATTAGAAGTTTTGACCTAAGAGTGAAATATAATCTTCTGTCTTTAGCTTTTACATAAATGTCTCATAAAAGGGCGGTGTACGAAATGTGAGCATTGTAAAATTTTGTACTAGTCTCTAGAAACGCTTTCAAATGGTTTTTTTCCGAATACGGTGTATCTGCCGAAAGACAACACTCCTCAACTCCGATTAGGCTTACAACAATATTATGCCTTTTATAAATCGTTGTTTGCCTTTAAGTAGGTCATGCTACATGGGAAGCCTTGAAGCTCGCTTGGATAGCACTTAAAGGAACAGTAAGGCAGTTTAAAGTGTTTTTTTGTTATCATTTATAAAGCCTCTGTGGATGTCATCACCTATGTTGCAAACATTCTGTTCATGCGTACTAATGGTACAATCAGGGCAAAATTTCTGTCACAAAAGTTAAGCAGTGATATGTTGCGCCTTTTCAAAAAACAATTGCCGATCGCAAACACTCTCCAACGCACGACAAAGAATGGAAATGAACGTGAATTGTGACACGCTTATTCACTTATAATATAACAAAAGTCCTCCAAATTTAAACTTCACATTTCTTTTACATTTTTAAAGCAAAACAAGGGACACGAGTGAACAAGATATAATTTGATAGCACTATAATGAAGTTGTTATTTTACCAGTTACATGTTCACGAACATAAGTTTGAAGCACTGCAAGTGCCACAATTGCCAGGTAATCACAAAGTTGCTTGTAGAATTGGTGGAGATCAGTTGTTGTAATATGAAGTAACATTTAAAGTGCACGCAAATGCTCATGTGCATAGTAAAGCGGGTATCTGCTTCAGTTAGTCTCCTCCACTGCTTTTCTGCCACGTTGATCCATCCTGCGTAAAAATGGTCGTTTGGTCCAGAGAAATTTTTGCAAACGATGTTTAACTCGTGTCCAAGTTGCAGAACCTTCATGAAAAAGTTTGTAAAATGCCATTCAAAGGAAAGCAAAGCATGCGGTATCGAGATGCACTGCTACAAACCGAAAAATTTTTTTAAGGTGAAGGTTTCAAAGGTCATTCCTTTATTTTAAATAATCTCAGTCACCTATACTATTGGCAATAAAGTCTAAGAGTAAGAGGTTCAAGAAAACTTTCGGTAGGGGTTAGTACAAGTACAATGGACCAATTATTTGCATCCACCTTTACCACTGAGAAAAGGGAAGATTGCGAAGCCTACTTATCATCAACAGACACTTTTTAAGTAGCTAAGTGGCTGAACACATGCTCTATTACCCCTCACCCGATGGTCATATTTACACAACTAAGTCACATGTCAATTTTATCCCCTTAATTCTATGCCTTGTGGATATCTGTGTGCCGACAGAATTAACCTTTCCAAGAAATATTAAAAACAAGTCACTCAGTGAATTTAAGTTCCTAATCCCGCTCTTGCAAGACATGACGATGAAAAACCCCCCTTTCTCATACAACTGACAGGAATACTTATGGAGAGGGAGTAAAAATTGGAAAAGAGGGTAGTGCACTCCATCTCGTCTTCATATTCATCCTTCACAAGCGGAAACAAACTTTTCTTGATGCTACGCAAACACGTGAGAAGGAAGGTAGGGTGAAGAGTTGAGTAACAGGAGTGAAAAAAGAAATACATTTGAATTGCAAGTTTTCAGAAGCCAAACTTTTTGTAAAAGTGAAAAAGGATCGCGATTATGGGTTGCGGTAGCAACTCTCTTAATGAAAAACACCTAGAAAGCCTGCCTGCAATTATTTGATTTTTATCGTAGAAATTTGGTCGCTTATTCTGTGCGTCATTTCTAATTTCGCTGGTGGATAAATATACACTCTACTAGTTAAATTCAGTAACAAATTCAGTGTTATCTAATTTTCCACGATTTTGTCACTTAGTTTCACTACCTTACTGTAGTTGTCAAGCTCATTAAATAAATTTGTCAGAAAATGTGATCAGACATTCAATTTCTAGATTAACACCTAGTTGTCAAGATCTTTGTCAAAAGTTCCGTGGTCTGGTCACTAGTAACTTTGCAAAATATGCTTTTAGGTGTTTATAAAAGGATATTTTTCAACACTGTAAATAAAGTATTATGCATTTCCCCTTTTATGGTTGGTTTTAAGCAGGCACGAAGCAACTGAACAGCTCACCAAGGACCCAGTTAACAACTGTCGTTCAGAACTATATGTAGCCAAGTAATTTTATGTTTAGCGCCCGACAAACAAATGCTTGTGCTTGAAATTATCTACAGGGGACACAGTTTAACATTTTTTCGTCCAAATGTCAGCCCTGATAAAGGCATGCTTACTAACGCACCACACATAAAAAGACCTTATTACACTCCTAACAAGGACGTTGGAAGAGGAAAGGAAGATGCACACAGAGCACTTTTTATCGCCCTTTCTCTGCCTGCAAGGGTTGGGGTGCTGTTTGTTGGCTTTTTGCTGTGAGCAAATTCCTTGGGATTAAGAAGGAAAGTGCCCACACTTTTACACTGGTATTAAAGGACGATTGATTGCCGAGGGATGCACATCTTTCTTTTGCCCTGAGCACAACCTCAACCTTAAAGAATTCAAACACTGTTCTGATCCAAAGTTCATAATTTCTCGATTCTCGTTATGCATTGGTGTGCATTTGTAGTTCCATGAACACATTACTGAGCCTACTAATCAGAAGAAGCAGTAATTCTTGAGATAGAAAATGGTTATGCAAATTTGACAACAATAACAGTACGATCTGTTTCCTTCATTTTATTAAAAACCATTCTCTTTGTACTCATTTTCTATAAACCCTTTTGAATACACAATTCCGCCTTTAAAAAGGGGTTATACAACTAACTTTTACTTGTAACTTAATCCTTTTTAAAGTCAGGTGCACTCGTTAAATGAAAAATGTCAATCAAATCGGATGTCAATGTTCTTATTTGAATTGTTGGAAAATGGTCGTCGTGCGACTGATAGAAATGTTTTAACGGGAATTTAGTTTGTAGGAAATACGCAATACATGGAAATGCTCAGACATAAATTAAATTAAATGCGCATATAAAATGAAAAGTTGTTAATAAATCTGTCCTTTCGCAAAAGTTAAAAGCAGACGTCCATGTAAGGGCAGAAAGTATAGCTGCAAACTATTCCTAATATTTTAGACTTATTAATATGGTGAGATCAGTTCAGACTAATCATACCATTTTACTGCCTTCTTAATGTCATTTGCGCATTTTGTTAAATCCGTTTTTACAATTGCCTTAAAATTATATTTTTTCAGTGGTACAGTTCTACTTATTGAGCCATTTGGATACGAAAAGTCACTAGTAGTGTCTTTGCGTCCTTTGCTGCCACTAAAGCGGTCCAATAGCACCCAACAACTTTAAAACCCATTTGCACACAAATTGAAATAAAATGAGGAAATATGCGAATGCTCTTATGATTGATGTGGTTACCTACGTAAACAATGGGTACCGCCATGGTGTTCTACGATACGCATCAAGATGTATTCATCACTTCGAGCTCTGTCTGCCGCTTCACTGGCGTAAATATTTTAAAACCTTTTTGGCAATTATTTTCTCACATGGTAATGATTCTCAGCCATCATTACAAGCCAAAAATAGGTATTTTAAGCACCAATTTTACAAAAGGCACTGGTTGTTGACCATAATGCACCAGCAGTTTGCTGTACTAGTGGGATTAAAAGTGGGAGATTCACATCTCCGCAAACCTCGCGGAAAATGCCAAACCCTATTTGACCACTAAGGCACACTCGACTTTTTTGAGGTGCAAGTTTTTGCATCCTCATCCTCCTCCACCTACTCCTTTTCCCTGTGTTATTCTTGGAAACAGAAAACGCAAACGACGTTGGCGCCTAATTGGTTAGGCAGAACACAATTGCCTGCACAGCTAATTGCTGGTTTCGGAATGCTCACCACGCTTTCGGTGTTTGACTTTTTCTTCCCATTTAAGGATCGTGGTCGATCTTACAGCATGGTGTTTGGGATGATGAGTTACTCATTTAATGGGATTGGATTATCTAGTAGAGCGGTCAACGTGTTAGCATTCCTTGAACTTTCATTGAAAGGGAGTTCTTCTTCTGAGCGAGAATTTTAATAGCCATTTAACAATTTACTTAAACTTTGATATCATTTAGAGGGAATCCAGTTAGATGCATTTGGATGTCTGCAATAAAGAATGAGGTAAAACTCAAATCAAATTTGTTGATTAGGAGTAGACGAAAAGAACAAGGTAACATTTTTGGACCTTCTTATCCCTTTACCTTGGTGTTGTTTTTGTGTTGATGTCCAAAAGCGAATTCGTTAACGTTTGTCCACCAATCCAACGAATGACACGAAGATCAACAGAGCAATGCTTAAAAAAAATACTTGTTAAATTTAAGATGAAGACTAACAAAACTTGAGGCATAGAGTTTTAAGTGATTAAACTTACCTTAAAATACATCCATTGGCCTCGCAAATGCAGGGGTACGTATACCTGCGTGTACTTTAGATGGCGCTTGTGCACAAAAATATAGTTTTTTTTTCAAAATTTGACCAAATATTATCAAAGGTGGTGAAAAATTATCTACCTTGTCACATGAATACCATTTGCAGAAGAAGTAAGCCGTTTTATGCATTTATGGGGTGATTTAACTCTATATTATTAACAATAAGGTAATCAAACAGTGCACCCTCTTTTCTCTTGCGGATGGAGCTGCCTGGTAAAATTGTGGGGCAGTCAATGTGTTCTGCTGAATGTAAGTATACAAGTAGAGCCTACAAATATAACCGTCCTCAAAAATTGGCCCCCACTTTCCTTCTTGCTTTATTTGCTTGAGTATGTTTCCTGAGCTAAATTTTTACAAAAGAATTCTTTCGGGAACCGTCATTTATGATGAAGCATTAAGTTGATTGGGAGTAGATAATTAAGTTCAACTTAGAAAACCCTTCTTCTGAAAGTTGGTCAATGAAATTAAGCATTCGCCTTGAGAATGTTTCAACTTAAGTATCGTTGGCCACATTCTTGACAGGTATGTAACTAAAGCAGATGATAAAATGAGAGATGGAAGATATGTTCAGTTGCACTTCATAGCTATTGTAACTATTTTATCGAAGTTCTAGGTCATTAATGTTTAAGGGAAGTGAGCTGTGTCCGGTTAAGGCCGTATATGCATCGATCCCGAAACAGAACGGTTGTATTTGAAAGACTGTGTATTTTACGCGGATGACCTGAGTGGAGGGCCGATTAAATCAAAAGCCTGCAACCAGTAGGTCACTTCGACACGCGTTCAGATGGCGCATTGAGGAGGCGATGTTAACGGTGATGGTGCCGAAGGCTGCAATTATTTTAGCACATGGAGGTTTGGCAGAAGGGTGTTAATTGCGTGTCGACTGACCTCCTCCAACTTGACCTTAATAGTTGTAGGGTAAATGTGCTTTACACACAGGAGGTCAATAGGGAAGTACGGAGGCCTAGAAAACCAACGTTCAGTTGAATTTGATTAATTATTCACGCGAAGATAAAAAACCAGACGATGCCCTGTGCTAATGATTTTGTGTTTAAAGAGACGAAGCCGCTTATGGTCAAATGATTAACATCTGAAAATGACGGTCAGACAATCCGCAATGATTCACAAAGCCTGCGAGAGTGGCTTTGTCTGGGTGCTGACAGCGCGTCTGCTTCACGAGGTGGATATGGATCTTTGCGTGCGTGCGAATGTCTCAAAAGTTTACGCAGATAACCATTATGCTTTATCATACCGTCCCCAGAATTCTCATGCCACATCATGATATACGCTATAAGAACCTCCTCTATCAAACTCTAGGCGCAAACATTTGTAAAAGTCCTCAATAGGAAAATCCCACCAAACGATCACAACACGCATTTATCAACGCAGTTACTGAAAATTCTCACGATTAATTCCAGATTCAATGTTCTTGCACTAACCAATGTACAGTTGGTTTTCAGTTTAAGAAACTTATAGTGGCTATGACTTATATCAAACAAAATTAGTAGGTTTGGCAGCAAAATAATTCCTGCTTTTAAATGGAAAGCAAATGTCCTAAGAAAGGAAGGCAAATCGTGAGATGCGTGATTGAAGAGGAGGGAGAAGAATAGTTAGCAGATCTTGGCAAAGTGGTGATATTCGTGAGATAGGAATTGGGATGAATCACATTCCTCTTCAATACCTGAAAATTCAACTTTACCAAGTTGATTTTCCTGCAGGAAAAAAACAGAATGTTGTATTTTCCAGTCACACTGCCATAACTTTTGTCATTTGCCTGGTCTGAAAGTAGGAAGAAAATTCTTCATCTAAAATTAATGACTCATTCATGCTCCAACATCCACAAAACGCTGAGATATATTTTGTAAAAAAGGAACCCATGTGACTCAGTCGGCTTTGCCAACCACGGCAAATTCCAATTACGGAAATGGGTCTTCTTTTTTCGAAGCACGTTTGAAACAATGACTCACTGAAAGAAGTCCTGCACTCCATGCAACAACGTGAACATTATTTAGTTGCAGTCTAATTATTATTAATCAGAGGGAGATTAAGTCGGACTTAGTTCGCCACCATCAAGGAAAATGACCAGTCTTGCAAGAAGTAACACATGGACCCTGGAAGGTGATGACTAGCTAATTAAAGTATTAATTATTTCCTGTGTCGAAAGGATTGTTGCTGCAAATACTCACAAGGTATTTTGAAACACTTACGTCGAGCTTCCGGCGTCACCAGATCAACTTTTCAAAATAGTAGAACCGGTCTATTAGGATTATTTCGCAGTGAACGTATTAAACACTATCGGCTGTTTAAGGTATTGCAGTACTGGTTTCAATTTGGGAATGTGTATACCATCAATATCAAAAGCGGACCCAAAAGTAACAACTGCAGCCCATGATTTATTGCTATTATAATTATTTGGTGGGTTATAAATAATATGATAAGAAATCTTTTTTGTTCCAGTGAATAGAGGTGATTGAAAGAAGGGAGACCCACTAGGTCTGACATTTTGTGGAGTTGTTTGTGACCGAAATCATCGTGCGTGGTGGCAGCTCGTATGAAGGTGAGACCTGTCTATCCTTCACAACATTTATACCCTCGTATATGTCAACTATAATTAACAAGCTTATTTTTCCTCCAAAAGCACCACCTCCTTCCACACAATATCCAGGAATAACCATCATTTACGGGGTAAGGAAAAATGCAACTGTATCCTATATTATGGCTAATCTCCACATCCGGCACGCTTCTATTCTATGGCACATTCGACTTTACTAAATGCAAAAGACTTTGATCCCTGGATACCAGTATCTAGATGGTTTGGCAAACTCGAAGTTACTCCTTTATACATTCATGGAAAATGGGCAGCTGAAAGCCATTATTCAACTTAAGTATGGTGTGAAACGACGCCACTTAAAACAAGATTCGGTGTATATTGTTTTGAATTTGTAGGAGAGAATGTCATTTAAACCCTTTTTGCTGAATCCTGATCGTATAACTTTAGATTTTGAAGGAAAAACCACATTGACCCCGTTTGTCTTATTTAGTCTTCAGAGCTACAATGTAATTAAAAGAGTCGGCAGCAAGAGCATGTGGGACCGTTATTTTGCATCCTTGATCTGCCTTCGAAATAATCGCACCTTATTTTGGTTTGTCGCAGCATACTGTGAAATTTTTTTTCCTTATAAAGCTTAAGATTCTGCTTGCCAGTGGTCAAATTTGTTTTTTTTAGAAACCAAAGGTGATTCCTTTTACATAAGGATCCGCTTTAAAGGTGTATTTATTGATACTAGCTCCTAAGTTTAGGGCATGTGTGTAACAAAAAATTATTTTTGACGGTGTCTTCAAAATTTATTTAAATGCTTTGGTTAGCATCAGGCCTATCAACCACTTGAAGTTGAGGACAAGGATGACTTAATAGAATTACGAAAGAAAATGGAGTACGCTTGCCCACCGGCTGTCTGTTTTACCCGAGAAGAAGTGATAAAGTGGAGGAGGTGACAAAAATTAAGGTGAATGACAAAAGTGATGCAGTTTGGAGGTCAAATGACGATGCTACAAGCGCTTGTGGCAACTGAAAGCATGCATACTGCGTGAGAGAGCAGGAGGAAGAGAACGTGTCGGCTTTCTGCAAGAGTGATGAATTGTTACGCTGCCAGACTTTTTCCCATTCTTCCATCCACCCATCCATCCATCTGTCCATCCACTCGTTCGTTTGTACAACTCTCCCCCTCTCCATCCCTTACTCCTATACTTACTCGCTTCCACACTTAGCTACCATTGCTGCTGCATTTGTTTCTTTTGCCACTTCGCCTTCTTGGAACAGCTCCATGTAATTTTTTCCAACCTTAGCGCAACTCCAGCACAATTTCTCTGGCATTTGGCCTGCTGATCAGACACAATTCTGTGGGACTTAACTTCACGTACTCCGCCCTTTTGCACCTAGATCAATCCTTCTGGCACATTTATATATCAAAAGTGGGTTGTATCTCAAAGGGTGGAATTTATTGCTAATAAGGGTACCACTGTGTTCGGCAATTAAAAATGGGCATTCGCTTTCGAAGTTTGTAGGATATTTCTTCCGTGCACAAGAGCAGAAACAGTAGATCTGAAATTCGCATTAATATAGAATTGGTGAAGGCATAAATTGGGCTGGTACAGATGTACGCATCGGCCGCTAAAATCTCAAAAATTAGCGTTCACAGAGGTGATAAAATAAGGGAAAAACAAACTTCAAGTTTTCACCTGCTTAAAGTACTTTAAGGAATTTTGAATGAGACATGGGGATTCATAAATGCAAATCAAGAAACAACCTAAGTTGTTGTGATTGGGTGGTAATTCGTTCATACTGACTGTTCCTATGACAAGTAGACGAATGTGTTGACATCTTTTAGCTAATGTGGGAATCACAAATAGGATATTTAGCGCCCGATTTCATAGAATAATGTATTTATAGCTCCATCAATCAGCCGTGGATGAATGACAACAAAAAAAGGACTTATCTCCAAGGGGGATAAATTTAGCAGCTCTCCTAAAGGGTGTGGTAAGGCGCACATCATTCTAAGACGGGCTACTGAAAGGAAAATAACGCCTCCAACTCGAAGTCCTCCTAAGATACAATAAAAATTCGTTTGGTAAAAACTTAGCAATATGGGTCACTTTTAATGTTCAAACACCTCTAACGGTTGCGTAAGGGTAATGAAAACCTTGAGTTTTATCATGACCCAAAACTCACATTATTCACTTTAACGGATCTATTAATTATTCACTAACGTTTATTTTCCGTACCTTCTTAAATTTCTTGCTTACCTCTAGAATGCTGTTGTCAGGCTGCTTAATTTTTTGGCTTGGGTGAAATCGCTAGTCTTCTATTGTTTTTGCAAGTAAAGAGTAGTCGTAATGGCAATTTTAATCATTTCCGTTAATTTTGTTTAAGAAGCCAAACGCAATGGCCTTTAAGTGAGACACCATTCACGGAGCCCATTGGTTTTGACTTGTAAACGGTGGACATGAAAAATTCGCACCAAAAGGAACCAGGCAAATCAAGATTGGCTTTAGGGATTAGATAGCTCTTCGGCGACCACAGATTAGCGTTTTTTGTTACTAAAGATACCACTGCTTACGTTTTAGAGAAAACGGCTTAGCAATTCAGTACTATACACAGGATTGATTCTGTACAAAGTGGGCAAGATTGTGTTTGCTTTTGGTTAACTTTTTTAAATACACTAAAAATGTGCTAGAAACAGTGCATTTCTCATAAAAAATTATGTATGGTCGTACAGATTTATGCTGGCTGCAGTAACAATAAGGTTTGTATTGTTTTGTCTGAATTTTGGATTAATATGATTGCTGAATAACAATAAAGAAGAGCTGTTTTCTCCGTTACATGCATTAAATGGTGGAATGGAAAGATCTACCGATATGTACACTCTTAGGCTTGTATTGGCCAAATGGAAATCCATAGGTCGGTATTTCGGGTGCAATGCTTTCCTTTATTTGGATTATGTATAAGAATTAAGTTAGTTTAAACCCATTTTTTGGAATTTTCACAATACACGTTTACAAAACCTGACAACGATGAAATAAGTAGAACAAACTATCATTTTAAATCATCGTTTGGTTTTGGGTTAAGATTTCCGGTTCACATTCCCCTTCATTACACTTAAGCGAGTTGTACCAGAGGTGAGTTTCCTAACCGATTTAGTTTAAAATTTATGCGTAAATATATCCTTAAGATTGCTGCCCATCGCTTTGAATGAACAGTTGCAATGACAAATATTCACAGTACACAGAAGCATTTCTTAATGTGGCTTAATCCGTACCTGCTATCATCTTTACTAAAAAATAACAAATAACAAATAAGTATTTGAGATGAGCATTTTATTGCTGGATTCTGACACGTCTTTTTTGACTGAAATGGTGATCTGTTGAGTTATGTTTTTTCATAGCGTCCTGAAGCAACAAAATCCTAGTCGCAAGAACTACCTTATAGTCGACAGCTCGACTCTTTCCGAGGGCTGCAAATCAAATCAAACCAAGCCTACCCCTTTACACAATGTTACAGAAAGATCTGCCTTTTTCCTATTATTGGGCAACCCCAAACTCATTTGGCTCATTGGAATGTACGCTACTTTAGTCTTCTGTCCAACTTTTCTTTTGGTTTTACGGACACTTAAGGCTCCGCCTTTGTACTTCCGCTAGGTGGCACGACCTCCGGGCCATCATGGTAGCCTTTTCATCCTCTCTGCACGTCGGCAGTACATTTTCTGTTCCAGTATTATGACCCTTTTCGGCTTTAGAAAGGACTCGGACGCTAAAATAGATAAGATCATTTGATTGCTATAGTTTTTTTTTTAAAAATAACTTAAAAATGCATTATTTGGAAATTCGCCTAAGTGTGGAAAGAAATAAACTGCCTGAAGGGTCATTAATTTTGAAAGTCTCCCAAACAAATGCAGACTAAAACCGAAGAAATTTCCCGAGGTAAATGATGTCAATTTTCCACATAGGTGTACATAAATCCAAATGAAATTCACTTAGTAATTGCTTTGATACATCCACTAGGAAAAATGTCTACGTACCATGGGAATACTGCTACCATCTGACTGAAGTTCTAAAATAATTTGTGGCTGATAATCTGATTTCAGTAGGGCAAACCGAAACCTGTTTTATCTGATAATGGTTATGTTGAACAAGACCCGAAAAATCCGCAATAAACTAAAATGCAAACACTTTGCAGCGCAAGAAGCAAATGCCATAACCTTTTTGACCGAATGACTTAAGTTAATATACGTCAAATTTTAATTTAGAATTAACTACTTATGCGAGTGTGTTTCGGTATGCAATTTTGCTGGAGTTATATACTTAAATACAAACTAAGAGTAAAAAATGAAGCGAAATTTTATCAGAGCTTCTCACCATAGTAAAGCCGTCACCCAGTTACGTCGGAATGATCGAGATGACGAAGGGCGCTTAGTCAAATTATTTGATCGGGCTAGGAAGTGTACGCAACCTAAGGAGTGAGGAGCTCCAAATCTGTTGTCTTTAAAGGAGGTGAAAGCACACGGGAAGGCGGATAGACGGTCAGGGGGAAGGGCATCCCTATCATCAAAGCTATCGATGAGTAGGCCCGAATTCTAGTCTTCTACGTCTCCCCACAGTCTCCAAACTAGTACTGTGCAGACTTTGATACAAACTTTCAGTCACCAGGGCATAGGGTAGACGCTCTGTAGCACCAAACATGCACTATTTAGCTTAAAATTATGTTGCTGCTGATCTTTGACTTTGCATGGTGATGAATTTGGAAACCTAAGGCCCCAATTTTAGTGCAGAACGATAGGCCCTACTAGAACAAAATTTAATAAGCCCAGCCACATAAGAACACCCGTTTACCACGATCAGCGAAAATTTTTCAGTAGATTTTCATTCCCATTGATTTTATGAATGTTTTCATGGCCAGAAAACCTTAAATATGATCATCTTGGATGTGCGAATAACTATGATAAGCTCCATCTAAAGTTTATTTTTAGTCGACTCTCTGATAATACTCAGTATTACCGTTTGTGAAGAAATTGAGTTCGCTCGGATACTAGTGATGACCTACGGTTTGGTGCCGAAAGCTGGCCAGATCTTGCCTCAGTGGCGATTCCGAGCGGTAAAATTCAAGTGGACCGATCCCAATGCCTTAGAATTAAGCCTACACTATGGCATATGTGAATTTTGGACACATTCAAAAGCGTCCATAACTAGAAACTTCACTTAGTAAATTCAAGGCTTTCACCTTATTATTACTCTTAGCAGAGTACGCTGTTGCCACTGCTTCTCAACCCTAAAAAGATTGAAATATTTAGTTCAAAATATATTCAGTTAATGACTCGCAAATATAACTTTTATTGACTCTAGCTTTGATCACACTGGACCCACATTAAAAAGACAAGCGACCCATTTGATATTCTTAGACTCAAACATTTCATAGAGCTTCGGTATTCCTATGAGGTCGCATCTTCTCCAGGAATACGATTTAATTAAGAAATGCAAAACGCTGTAGTTAATAGAATGTCATTAGTTGTTACCTTGTGACAATTACCTGGAGGTGTAGGCAAGTGGAAACATGGGATTTGAAGCATGAGGACCTTCGATATATGCAGAAGCATTAATGTGGAATGAAACTGTTGCAAATTATCATTATTATACTCATTTCAAACAGAAGCCAGTTAAATTTTTTTATTTCCTTCAACATTCGCAAGGTTGCCGATTACCTTACTGCTTGTTAACGAACTGCCTTTTGATTCTGGTCATTTAACTTAGCCGACTTGATCAAATCAGTTACAAATCGGTGTAGTAAATAGTCAGAGAAAGTGGTAATTAAAAAGGAATAATCAGCTACACAATGTTCGCAAGCTCACTATCAAAAAAAGGATTTTAAATAGAAGTGGGTGATTTTAGGGGATATCAGTGCTATGTTAACACTGACTGGTTTGGCTACTGCAGTGTCCCGAGACTTCCTTGAAGGCAAGTGAAGGCATAATACTTAAACGGAATATATCCACTTGGCAAATAGAAAGAGCTCGAGGCTACCGACATTTTCCATAGGCTGATCCACCCGACCACCTGGTTGACCATAACCGAAAATGGCAGTCAAACAAACAAGGTATTACCGTGTTGCGTACCATTTACTACACGTCAGTCTTCAAGTTAAAGTAAGTGACACCATCAGCTTATTGCGTTTGGGTTAGCAAACTGAAGACCAGTTCTATCTTAGAACAAGGGGATTCTGAATAACCAGATTGTTTGTACAGTAAATTAGTAAAGGTGGCTACTTGTAAAATCAGATTCAGCTGAACTGATTCTCACCTCTCAACCCATTAACAGCCTGACTTTTGGACAGGAGGGTTATACGGTGAAAAGACCTCGCTGTAACCAGAGGGCCTCCTTGTCATTCTCATCATCCCACCTGCCTCCGAGGTTCCAAAAAACGATGCAACTTCTACAAAAATTAACACCCTTTTCCAGTGAGTAAGTCACGTCAATCAAAGTATATTTGGTCGCGAGCCGTATGCTTCATCGTTTCTTCGTCATTTTTAACTAACGGAATAAGTTGGGTGTGAAAATGCAATGTGCACATGAGGAAGAATATGGCATTTTCAATTCTTGTATAGCTAATAATGCTAACTTGGTTTTTAGTGCTTGATTCCATTAAAAATATCCCATGATTTAGCCTTCGTTTTACAATATAGTGCACTTCATATGCTAAACAATGCCCTTTCCTGAGAGTTTACACAGTGAAAAGCAGCTGAATATACCTACTATATTTACAGTCGCAGTTAAAAGCCATAATCTCTAGAACAAACGTTGGCGGCACTGTTTGCACTTTTTATCCTCAGCACCATTGTTTTGCTTTTTGATCATTTGCACAAAGGGAAGGACTTGTTTAAAGTGCCAATTGTCTCAGCACTTTAGCAAGCGTAACCCGTTTCACCTTAGTGAATATGTGCAGATAAACCTTAAGTGTTTATATTAGCTTCTGAAAGTGCACTACAAGATACATGACTGGATTAGACTCTTGGATGAGCGGGGCTAAATGAATTGCAAGTCAAGTTGTGGCCACCTGCGAGCATGTTCTCACAAGTTCTCCAACTTAAGGCATGCAAAGTTTGGGTTTATAAAAGGATGGGTTTTAGAATTCATGTAAAATCGCTTTGGAAATAATGATAAATCATCCCAAAGCGTTAATTAAAACGTTGGAAGCACTGCCCGATAAAAATGTCACTTCCACTCTGTCCTTGCCTAATAGACACCTCATTACTACAATTGGCATGGGCCAATTTTCGGTTGCTATGACGTTTAAAAACAAAACTATCAAACTTGTTTGCAGGTCGGCTAAATGAACTGGTGGTAATTTGCCTGGAAGGAATGCTTATTCCAACATTGGAAGGTAGTGATAATGCAAGCAGACCTCAGCTGAAACCATTTCATGGCTATATCGTTATTCGTCGCCCTTGTATAGCCACTGTTATTGCTCACTTTATGAAACTTCTGCTATTTGTGCCTATGTTTTCACACGGTGCGCACTTACATTCGAAGGGGTGCAAGTGAGCCCCTCCTCTTGCGGAACGGCAATTATTACGCTATGCACTTACAGTAATATTGATGCTAAGAGTAAAGAACCACCATTATTTTTACGATTTGTTTCCATCATACCAAGCCTTCAAAACCTTGCACCAAAAAAGGGAAATTTCAATCTTAGCGGTTTTTAAAGCAGTGTTTCAGTTGTCTTCGCCATATCTGACGAGCACGTATCACGTTTGACAGTTCAGTCAGGTAGGTATAAATAGTTTATTAAAAAAATTACCAAGACCTTTTGAGCTGTAGTTTTTACTGCTAATTTCATATCCTAAATGCGAAGAAGCTTTTGCAAAAATCAAATTTTTTTTCCATATTCTTGGAAGCCAGTTTTTGTCAGATTTCTGTAAATGTCATGTCGAAGTTCTACTCCGCTCAATTTTACACTTGAATATGACTTTCAGATTCCAAAACAGACAACAAATTTCGAAGGAAATCTACACCAAAATGCCTAAAATTTGCTACATATCAATTGGGGGTGAGCTTGCAAAAGAGACATTTTTGACAATTCAAGTCTACATGAATCTTTTAAAAAAGCAAATGGACATGTTTGGTGCCACATGCTTTGAAAGTTCTATCAGATAAGCTATTTTTGTGGCTAAAAATTACTGCTTGAAAAGTAATCAGCTCTGGTGGTTATAGTGATTGGCGTTTGGTGGATTCCACATTAAGGCAGATTAACTTCATAGTAATTTCGACAATTTTTTGTTATTCACTGATATGAAGCAAACTAGAAAATTCTAGGCTAGTAGAAACTGAATTTTCAAAGCATTCTCGAATTGTAAGCATGATTTCTGCACCCATTTAGTCAGGCATGGATAACAATTCTCTCTGTCTCTTGTCGACGGTTTATCATTGGTTTTAAAAAAACCGGGGAAGCTCTGGAGTTCAATGAAACCTCAAATAAGATGAAACTGCACCCCATAACGAACGTGCAGTAGAATCGCATTATTAGCAAAGACGTTATTGCCTTCGACGAAGAGCTTATTCATGCGAATTGTTTGCAGACGGAATATATTCTGATCGGAAAAGTGATGGAATGCTAATTATAGTTGGTGTATCACTATCAAAACTGCTGCCTTTGATCATTTTCAAGTACCCTGAAGCTGAAGATGACTAGCTTCCACATTTGCCAGAATCACGAATCTGTCCTACGCACTAGCGATTAGTCTTATCAGAGGATAATAAAAACCGGATACTTTTCAAAAAAGACATTTCTTGTATTCACTGTGCTAGCATCAACAGTTGTTTTAGTAGATTTTTTTGCATTCTATCGCGGAGGCATAGAAATGTAAGCCTACAATGCATAAACCAGTACCACACCAAATTCAATGAACCTTCAAACAAAATAATGAGCGCCTTGCAAAACACTCAACAATTTGTTCTACCAATAATACGGGTAAAGGGGAAGGTGTTGAACAACGGCATTCCATATTTGAGAATATCCAAGTTCAAATATTATTTTGAGGTCCTGTTTTAAGTGTTTCGCTCGAATGAAATGTCAGCAAGAAGGAAAAGTCAGACTTCATCTTTAAATGGAAGTGGAGTCGCCGGAATATCCAGACATTGACAAATCGCCAACAACAGATTCGAACATGTTTTGCGGTGATATCGGAAGTGCTACTTGCATATACCTGTATGGAGTTTCAGTTTGCATTAATATGTGAGCTTAATGTCGCAATGAATATTTAAAAGCTTGAATAAGGAAATTTCCTTTAAATTTTTTTGTGTTTAACTAAAATTTTAAGGTGTAATCCTATCCTTAACAAGCGGAGTACTACTATTTTAAGTAATCATTTGAATTGTTGCTTCTCTGTTCGACTCAGTGTGTTTCTATTGGTTACTGGCACTTCCGACAGGCACTTTAAAATCCTCATTTCCTCTTTCCCTTAACCACATTTTCTATCCTTTCTAACTTCCAAAATTGTCAAGTAAACATGCTGGTCCTCCATTGCTTAAATTGCAGTACAAAGTTAACATGACGGGTTGTCAAGATTTAGCGATGTCAATCAGCGGACTAAGTGAATTCAGACGGTTGGCTCAGCAATGCCAGTGGCGGCAAATTTATGATTTTCCTAACATACTAGAGAGAGAAAGTTTGTCGGTCCTGTCAGTCTCTGCTAAGATGCTTACAACTTTGTCAAATACGCTCCAGCCGACGAACCTTTTGTGCGCCTTCATATTTTAATATACCTTTTTTCTCTTTATTCAAAAACACAAGAATGTCCTCTTTCCCAGATGATAATTTAACTTTTCAGCTATTGTATTTGCCATCCCCCCGCCTGATCTTGCTCTGAACTATTTTACATGCGGCACATTTTGAGAGGTTCACTGAGCCACGGGCGATTTTGACCCCAGCACCTTTCACCGAATATTTTCACAACTAAAGTAAACTGTCATTGGGAACTCGGGCAACTCTCAAAGTCATTCATTTAATTAGTAAATATCCGGCTTTAAGTGCTCATGACCTGTCTCACCTATTCAGTGGTTCCAACTAACTTTCTCTCCTTATTAAACCCACCTTCAGTTGCTTCTCGTTCGAATGGCAGCTTTACAAGCTATTCACCTACTTTTTGTAACGAACAAAAGACCGTATCATGGCTTTCATTTATTGATGCGCATCGATGTATTAGGCAACCATATTGGAGTACAGCATTTTGGTTTAGTAGATTAAAAATTTTTGCAACTGAGGCATCAAAGTGACCTTCGTGCCTGATTGATGGAGAGGTAGGTAGTTATTTAAAAGACCTTCATTATGAGCAGAAAAACTGTAGTACTTGTTAACTACTAGACACCTTGTAATCATTAACTGCAACAAGCAAACGTCTATTATCTTCACGAAGTATTTGCCTTCCCAAATACGCCGTCTTGCAAAAAATTTCATGCGTTATAATAAGTCAAGCAAATTTACTTCACCTTTAGCGGCTGTAGGTTAACTTTATAAGTTTCCATAGTTTTTCTCCAACCAAAAAGTGAGAATTATTGTTTAACCTTTTGCGATTGAGGATGAATAAATTTGCGTTCAACTTTTAACATTTTGTTTAGAATGGTTTGGTTTCTTAAGGAGTTAATAGATTCACATATCTAACCATTGCCGTCACATTTTAGTGTCTACCGGATCACCCATTCTGAGTGGTCCAAAAGACAAACTTTTACTCCAGCTGAGTCAAGATCCTTCCATTTGATCGTTTCAGAAAGAGCCATGGATGACTAACGACCAAAAAATGTCAAGCGCCAAAGATGCTTTCGAGAATTTGTTCCCAGTTGATTTGTTGCTTTGTTTGCTAGCTATTGTGAGAATATCGAGGAGTACAAGAGTGGATTAGCCTCCTACGCTTATTGCGTAACTTAATCCTTCTGTAGCTCGGCTATGACTTCTGCGGTCGTTAATGCTGTTCGCTGATCATCTAAATGTTGAAAGAAGGTTAATAGAGTTGGTAATGTCAAGACTAATAAGCAGTAGAAGAATTTACAAATAAAAATGTCCTCGCACTCTTAATGGGTTCGTGGAAAAAACATTCGGGGAAAATTTTAATACAGGTACACAAGGCCATATACATGCCTTATAAACATCGTTTATGATTTAAACTATATAAATGTGATTACCCATATTCGGCGAATACAAACCACTGCCTCGCAGGTCTGCCGACTTCTCATGAAACCGAGACGATTCCCACCCGATTAATTCAATGATACTCCCAAGTGTGCACACGGATGAGGAACTCTGTTGAGAGGGAAAGGAAAGGAACCGGTCTAATTACTAATTCAGAAGAGGGAGACGCTTTGCCCTGACGCAGGCACTCGAAGACGCATACACGCACACCTGTCTATCACACCGAAATGTGGCACGCCTGTGGCCATACTTACCCCGGGGCTTCGGGCCGCACCAAGCGCGTACGCACGTACGCACGCATCATGCAGGATTCAGGCGTAGTTTCAGGCGCACAACCATTACTAGCACTACTTCTCGTCGTTGTCTTGTAGACGTGTGTGCACGCACGCGCACACACGCAAGCCACACCATCAGGCGCCTCGACGTGTAGTCCCAGCAGCGTCCCATTTCAACAGTTCCTCTCACTTCCTTCGAAGCTACCACTGTGACGACCTCGGTGCGCTGTCACCGGACACTATTGTTTCCCTGGTCGGCGGAATTTATCCTTTACGAACACTTCTCAATTCTCCTGCTCACTCTCAGGGATCGCATACATACGCAAACGTTTACAAGCAACTATACGCTAACGTGCACCTCTGAACGCGCTCCATGCAGCTTGCGTAAGTCTTACTGTGCTCTCACTCTAAAACCTTCTTTGGTTCTCAAATTGCTCAACTTCTATGCCTATCTTTTATATGTGTAAACAAACCATTCTCAATTCCCCAATATCATTTGCAAATCTTGGACAATGTATTTTTTCTTCATGCAGGTGATTAGGCCTGAAGAACTGCGTTGGCGTTTGATGCATGAAGGTGTGGGTGCGGGTGTGTTCTCTGGGATGGGATAACTTAATCTAAGGCAAAATGTTTTGGCAGTCGAGTCTTTTGGACAGTTCAGGATGTTAGACCTTTTGATGTCTGACTTGTTCCACCGCAGTGACTGATTTTTTGATCTGTAAACCACTGTCGACCTGTCTGATGACTTGTTTGCACAATATTTTTGACTTTTTTAACTTCTATTTACATAAACCCAAAAAATTGGTACACTGTAGTCGGGTGAAGTTGCACAGGAATTTTTAGTAGCTCTTTTAAAAATTGCAAATCACACAACTACCTTGTTTAACCGCTCATTTTAAGGCCCTATTAATAGTTTGGACTTGCTGTTTGCTTTTGATTTTGCTCTAATCCAAAAGGCTTTCCTTATTTTAGCTTCATTTATCTTATTGGTGATTGTCATGCTGAGGAAGTCACCGATAATTTAGTTTACTTTGGTGGCATGCCATGCATAAGTAAGTGACCGACCAGGCACGCGGTATTTCTATGAGGGAATCTCTGATTCCTTACGATTATGTAATGGCAACCCCAGTTCAAAGCCTATATATTTGTACCTACCAGAACCTTTACGGATTGCATTTCCAGTAATTAAATCCCTCTGAGGCATCGAAATTTATGCCGATATGTACTTTCGCTCCCTTATGAAATTTTTTACGAAGAAATCAACCCACTTGATGATACCATTTGGGGTAAAATTCGCATAAAAACTGCTGCTAAGTTTTTTTTTACGCTTCGGATAAAAATCACTGCTGAAATTAATGTTAAAAATAATCCAAGGTATCAGATGATTCCTTGCTGCTTCCAGGACTGTAAATCCTATAGCTATGCGTGATTGTTTGATCTCAACCTTTCGAGGTTGATAATGTGAAACCAGCTTCAATATTTTGAAGTGCGATTAGGAATGAAGATACAGTGTGCAATTAAATATTAATTGACAGTAGGGGAATAGGAAAAACGCAAACAGGACCACCCATGTGGCCAATTGAGGAGGCAAGTAAGGCAAGAATACAGCCAGATGGTCTAGACACGACGCCTTGCTCTAGTGTAGTGTTATACCGGCCCGCTTGTTACAGATTTGCTAATTATTGCAATCTGAGTTACTGGTTCTTCCTGACATGCACTAGAAACGATTGGCAGGAAAGATTGTGTGGTTTCCGTTATCTATACAGCTTTACTCACGAGTACAATGTAAGGCTACCTCATTCTGACTAGTAAGGTAAGTAAAACAATGAGTTTGCCTTTGTTCAGAGGGCATCATACTGCTAAAACCGTCTCTTTTTGCTTCTCTGTGTAAGTGGGTGGCCAGAATTTTATGCATCTTCCGTTGGGTTTAATTAATGACTGACGGTGTGGTGTTTTGGAACTGCGAACTGGTTGGTCTAGCTGTTCGGCACCTCTTCGATGCGCAAGTTTGCATGTGTATATGCGTTCACTTGCACATAAATTAGACTCGCACATTAACCGATTATTTGTGTGAAAGGCCAATGCCGTATTGGCTATCCGACTATGTTTCTCAGGACTTTCTTTCCCCACTTTTCAAGTTCTTACCTTAAAAACCTAGTTTTATGCCTTCATAGCTAAAAATATCACAAGCACCCGAAAGGCGTGCATTTTTTTGTCAAATTTGAATAGCGACTACCTAGAGCGGGAAAGTTTTATGGATCGAAAGGCTTTTTTAAGGTCTGAACATCGCAACACAGTACATTATGGTGCTGTACCCTGCAAATCGCATGCTAATGAAGAATCCTGAATAGTGTAAAAGCATGTATTCCCTCGCCGCCTATTCACTAAGAGCATTAATGACAGTTGAGAGACACAAAATAGCATTTCTCGGGCCCAATCATTATTACCGGAGCACATTCCGTCGTAGAGCTACTGGCATGCGCTAAGGCCAGCCCATCTGACGGATGTAAACGCCGGGGACCCAAAGTGAACCCTTTATCGAAGCCAAGAGTTAAGCAACCCAACCTTTGAGGAAGCACTTGCAATTCTCAACTTCGACATTTTTCTAAACTCCATGTTTCCTCTTTACCAATAATGGCTTTATTGCTAAGCAATGACGTTTCATAATCCGCGAATACCAATTAGCAAATTTGCATTGATAGTTTCAAGTTCTTCCGTCCAAAGGCGGATATGCGGTATGTGTGACGTCTTGTTTACCTAAAGTGATTGCATACGAACTAATTCACATGCTCATGTGTATTCACATTTCGACGTTAGTACACACAAAAAGCCCAGGTTTTTCCGAATTCTTTACCCATTTTCACCAATTTTTCATCCACTGCTTTATTTATAAGACTTTGATCCAGTTTGCTCGTGATGGTCCAAACTGTCAATAAAGTACTTCAGAGTTGCCTCGGTGACCACGGTCCAGCACGTGTGAATGAAAAAAATGCGAGTTTGGCAAGTCATATCGTGCCTTTCACTCCGAAGCTCTATCCTCTGTTTACATCCATCGGTGTTTAGTCGAAAATGTTTACTTGAACTCATGGCTAACTAAAGATTTAATAAATACTAGAGCGCTGATACGGTTACTTCCCACACTTGTTTTGCGTCATTGCATTCATCCATGTGGATTTCGCCAATAAGCCGCTGAACTCCCCAACTTTGTTGTGCTTATGGCGCCACATATAGGTGGAAACCATGCAGTAGATGATTCGCACAAATAGTTACTAACACAGCGGAGTGCGACATTTGACATGTCTGGGTGTTTGACTAACTGATTAGATAATCATTCCCACCTCTCTGATTGCGAAACTGAAGTAATTGTAAGACGTTCTTCATCTGTAAAAATGCGCAACTTTTCAGGGAAGGAGTTTCCTAACCCTACCTGTTTTTAAGTACTACTTTAAAGTGAGTGTTGAAATGGTTTCTTAGTTGTCTTCTGCTCTTAGACCTGCATAAATATTTTGTGCTATTAGGGAGATGGTAGTGATTCTGTCGGCGCAACAGTCGGTGGCTCATGAAAAAGCCAAATTTGACCCGGGGACTGGTAAAATGAGGCGAAATGTTTCGTTAAAATTGATTTGGATTACTCATCCTGCTGGCTTTTAATAGAAATACAGGACAGGTTTTTTTTGGCACTCTTTTAAGCCAAGTTTTCGAAATTCAACATCATTACCAGCTGGGTGGGGAGACTCTAGAAAAACACAGGACAGATTTTTTGGCACGCATTTTAGCCATGTTTCGGAGATTCAACATCATTACCAGCTGGGTGGAGCGACTTGTGAAATGTCAAACTAACTCTTGCTAACATTGTCACGTTCAAAGTATCAATTGGCAGTCTATCGCCAAATTTTATTTTCTAATTGAATTACTAGGAGTGTCCAATTGAAGATAGAAGTGTCTACGCAAGCTGCGAACAAAAAAATACACTGTCACGCTGCTTAATAGACATAAATGTCCACAAGACAACCATTAGGAATGCCAATTTAAGGCAGCTTTTAAGCGAAACAGTAGAAACGCTTGCTGTTCTCGCTGAACTTTTGAGCATTTTTACTCAAGTGAGTTAGCAACATTTCTCATGTTTGTAAGGCAACGATTATTTTTTTCCGACTTCTAATAATTTTAACTATTACCAATTGGTTTCTGTTCGCAGTAAACATTTAATCAATCCAGAACGGCCAATCACCGAGCTGTCAAGCAAAATGACATAGTTAGTTTCGACAGCTATTTGTGCATTCTAGACAAATGAGAACGATGCAGCGGATAACATTAGGCTCTTACAATTTATGCCAAAATTAGTGCTTTGGGTCTTGTATTTTAAATCTACTTCCGCCGGCTGGTATTACTTGAGTATTCTCGGTTAAGGAAGATTGCTTTTATTTGGTCATGGATGTTATTCGCCTCTCTAAACGCAGCCTCTTGTGCAGTCACCCCAAGCCTTAATATTCTGGATCCATGTCAAATCTCTCTGCTATCATTATGGTTTGGTTTGGTGTAGTTTTGATAAAAAACTTTTGCTCGGTGGTAAGTGGGAGATAAGTAGAAATTATAACTGCACAACAAGTAATTAAACTTATCTCGGCTTATTGTACGGTTCTCCGTATCGTTGCTAGTAATTTGCTTGACTGTAGCCATAGTAGTAAGTCCATCGCATATTTTAGCATAACCAATTAACATTTCCCGGTTCATATACTAGATTATCACTATCATGACACTTGCAGGCAGTGGCTGACTCTTCAAATTTTTTTGTTCAGCTCAGAAGGACTACTGTACATGTTTCCGCAAGCATTATGGTTATGCATACCGACAAAAAAGTTCTCTTGATTCAACAAGTGATTTTGCTTCATTAAGGTCCTTGGCTAGTACGACTCCACCGGTTGAATACGTATTAATGCTTATGACCATTGACTTTCTGTGATTCTTTTCATTGATTCGTACAAACGTGGTTAGTCAAGAAGATTTCAATCTTTGAATTTCCTTTTCCAATATCTAGACTTTACGCACATTTATCATAAGAGCATTGGTGGGGTTGTTTATGTTTTCTAATTTATGGCCTAATGTATTTGCTTCCAGCCTACATTTTACGCATACATTAAGCACTTAGAGACAAATGAGCGAGACTCGAAAACAAATAAAAATGGAAAATTTGGGGTTTAATATGAACAATGGAACACTTGAATGGCGGTATTGTAACGAAAGTGTTTACACCGCAAGTATAGAAAACTTATGCACTTTAAGAGATGTGAATATGTGGGCCGCTCGTGTGACGTTCAAAGTAGAGGCTTGGCAACGAAAAGGAACCGGAGACGAAATGCGGTCCTTGCCCCAGCGGTAATGTACGGCGCAGTTGGCGGGACATTATCAATACATTTGAGCCATAAAAAGTCTCTGTCAAAATGAATATGCGGTGGACCCGTGCAAAGTTGTAAATGCAGCACCAACTTTTGCTTTTTTTCTAACCAGTAAAAACCGAATTGCTGCATAATTTTAGCAGCCATTGAACTATGGTGTCAAGTGATTACAAGTCTGTGTTTTTGTTTTTTTATGTAAATGACAAATTCGGTATGACAGTCTCTCAATATTACCTGCATACAACACCGGCTAAGTAGCTTTTGTCTAAGTGTTTTTGTGTGAAGCTTTGCATCCACTTACCACCTCTTCGAATTAACTCCAATGGCTCTAGGTAGTAACCAAAATGCTGAACTGCATACATAATTCTTGCCTGACATAGCAGAACTTTAAAAAAGTTATCTTTAGACATGATAGAACTTGAATGATAACAAAGCCTTTCAGGAGTAATGCAAAGGATTTCACTAATAATCTGGTAATAGTGTTGGATTAGTCGAAGGATCACTTTTTTCTTCATCCTTAACTTCAAACTGGAAGCAAAGCCAACATTTGCATGCACTCAACTTTTGACTTGAAATCTTAAAATGCTAACTTACTCTGATCCAAAGGTGCTGAATGCTAATATTAACAACTATCATCAAAGGCGAGTCTAAGACCGAGCATCTCTAAGTCACGAAGCAATACCAAATGTCAAAGAAATGCGAACAAAGGTTTTATCAACTCTGCAGCCAAATTCTTCTTGTGATGGGTGGAAGTAATTGTCTTTTGAAATCCGATAATACAAGCCTGTTTTCCGTGTTCTTCCAATTAATTCTGGAAATCGGATTACCGCGTAACCTTTTGTTGCTTCTGATACTGAGTGGTTGTAATGGTGTGTAATCCTGGCTAAAGAAACTAGAAAAAGTGAACCTTTAAAGCCCGATAGAAAGCGAAACATCTACACGCCTGTGCGTATATGTAACTTTGTTCCGGGTCACGCATGTGTGTCAGAATTTCGGTCAAAGTGTGATTACCTCACCTCAACTGTATAACTAATCTCTTTATAGCCCTGCAGCATTATGATGATGTGGGCAGTTTTAAATTTCCCTATCCATTTGTATGTACTTCAGGCGAAACCTTGACTGCTTTCAACAGATGGCAGTCCAATGCAGATGAAACCTTCACGTTAATTTTACCTCCCACCCATGTGTTCAATGGCTTGTACAAATCAACTAGGTCCACTGCCGCGCCTCCTGCGTTGCTTACTTGTCTACATATGCATATCATTCGTCGGTAAGATTTTTTTATTAACAAAAATTCTTTGCAGCCACGGTGTTATTTAAGTGATTCTGGAATATTGTGGCTCATAGGCCTATAAAAACGTGTGTAGGTGGCTTTAAGCGTGTCCTTGCAATTTTCATTGTGTTCTTTCCAATGTAATGATATTGCAATATGTTACCTTAAATCGGTTGCCACTTTGACGTTGACACTTCTGGTGTAAAACCGCAAGTTATCTTATTTTAAACCGAAGAATTAATCACATAATTAAATAATTTACTTGCAAGAATAAACATCAGGGCATAAAAATAGACTCAAGTCTTTCTTTAAACCCCTTCCTTGATTCGATGACTGCAAGCTCCGCATGCTTTGTTAGAAAATTCACCACAAAATGGCGTTTGCTAACGCGGTAATTTGCATCCAAGAGTTTTACATTGGCCCAACTTCCGTCCTTGTGTGACTGACATTTACCACCGCTTTCATTGGCGCTAACCTACATTTGTGGGTCATACAGTGGGGCTTTTTCCCATAAGCTTGTTTCAGTCTCATTGGTCATCCTGATACCGCACAGAATTTAGTTTGTATATCATAATTCGAACAGGCACTCTGAAGTGTTAAAGTTCCTAGGCAACCTCTACATATCAGAAAACCTACCGGACACACGTAGCTAATGTGAATCTGGTAAACAGTTGCACTACTGTTAAGAGAAGATCGTGAGTTTCGAGATGCTAAAATTTGCGTGCACTCTGCTTAAAAAGCATGGAGCTATCAATTGCACCACCTAAAGATAAATCTATCTTGATCTTCACAACCTCACCGCTGTTAATGGTACATGATGTTTAAGAAAGTTTTGGAACTGTTCAGATTTCATCAAGCGTATATTGGATCCAAAAGAATGCAAGCATTCATTCTGGTTGCGCACAGCATTGGCGATTACAGCAAGCTCGCATTTCTGTGGTGAGCGAAACCCCAGGTTTAGCCAAGAAACCTTCCGTTTTCTCATTAGAAATGCATAAAATGATGGTATAATTTAATTCGACTACTTTTAAAGTCTTGAAGTCTCAAACCCTGATTTCCAATTATTGATGCGTCAACAAATCACTTCTTGAGACCCTGAAGTCATATTCTTGGAAGCATAATTTAACGCATACATAGGAACTAACACTGGCTGGCAATTAAATGGAAATAAAATGTTAGACCTAGTCATGTATTCGGCTGCGAATTTAGCGAATTGAGCATACCTGCCTCTAAGCCTGCATCGAATGGGGACAGCATGGTCAGGTCACTTGACGTGCTGCTGGCGGGCCTTTCCCATCAATATTCGCTGATTCGGACCTTGTGCATAGCTGCCACCGGGATCGCACATTCTGCATCCTTTTAAGTATCTTATTCTGTTGTCAGGAGCAGAATAGAGTGAATTGGATAATCCATTGTCCCAAGTTCAGAAATACAGTGGAAGCTTAATGAGCAATGCATTTGTGTGAAGGGTTTCGGAAAGATGAAAAGGCGTCAACGTACTTTTTTAGCCGAAACTAATGCAGACCGCACCCGACTCAAGAGGATGTTTTTTTGAATTATGCGTTTGCGAAAAATGGCGGTGACTCAGTCTGTGGAGTGACCAAACCTGTCACGATAGCATATACAATCGCATTAAAGTTTCACGAGCAAAATAAAGTTGTAAATTAGTGTCATGGTGCTCCTTTTGTTAGGAATGGTTTCAGCGAATCATCGGGATAGTCCATCTTTAAAATGAACAAGGATTGTAATCTTGGGTGTAAGAAAATCTCGGCTTGGGTGTCTTTAATTTTCAATTAACCACATTAAAATAAATTGCTGCTATCAATTAAATTTAGCAACTAGACCACAGAATGTACCGAGTTGTGCATGCCTGGCATATTAAAGTGCAGGCGACTTCTTTGACAAAGATTTATGCCAACGACGGCTGCATATGAAACACTTTCCTTTTTTCAATGGGAGCAGATTATGAATACCTTTGTAGTTGAAACTTTGTCATTCTGACATTTCTATTTGACATAAATCTAATAAATAAAGCTATTTGCGACTTTCCCATGCACCAGCGCCAGATGTGAGTGGCCAGAGAGGTAAATCATAACGCTGTATGTTTCAAACAATTGCAACTACTTTTATATTCATTCCTGGCAAATCAGGGAATATCGTCAGTTTAATGAAAAATAAAAGTTTGTAGAATTTGGCACAATCATTTATAAGTTTTCAGTGAATATTGGAGTGGGTTTTGAATGGTAATGAAATCTATTCCATGCCGCTTTCGTAATGTATTCAAAGGCGGTGAGTTTTTTGAATGGATTTTAATTTAGAGCAAATAAAAAATGGCTGCACATTCGTTTGTGGTCACAAAATAAAGGCAAGCTGGAAGATTTAATCAGTACCAATCTAATAGATGTTGATGAACTCATGAAATTACAGGTAAGGCAATGGGTAGATCTGCAGAGGGAAATTTTCATGTTATCAAGCTAAGAGCTTACAAAGTCTAAGTTTTAATCGTAAATAAAAATACATCCAAAGCGTTGACAATTTTGAGCGGAAAAACTTCTTCCTAACCGTAGTCATTATTGGATAGGCTTAAGTTAAATTAAGGCTGGAAGAGTTTCTTTATTTCTAAGCTACATTTACCCAATCACCAAGAAAAATTCCACTTTTGTAGACAGTACCGACAGCTTGAATGCCGTCAAAGTGCCATGGAAATATAATTTGCCTCCATGAACTGTGAATTTTTAGTCGGTTCTGAGGGTCAAACACGTCTCACCTCGAACGTGGCGCTAGAAAGACCCATTCCTGAAGGCACGGAGGTGACGCTGACATGTTCCAGTGACAGTTCCAGTGGTAGTGGAGTCTTGCGGATCCTGCGGCGCCGCGGCGGAGGTGAAGGTATCGATGGCTTTGAGGACTTGGCCAATTTCGCCACCCGAGTTGTTCAGATCTCAGCTGATCGTCCAGACATTGCTGCCACCTTTGTGGTCTCGCGCAAAGACGACGGTGCCGTTTTCATCTGCGGCGATGTTGAAACCCTCGGCTTCCAATCGCAAACTTCTGCAGTATCGCGAACGATTCGAATTCAGTGTAAGCTACGACACACATGTTCCTGTCTAAAAAATGTCATGTTCTTACATACCAGATTTTGCATCCAGATGTGTTTGCTTTAATATAACTGTAACTTCAGACCATTACAATACGATGACCAGCATTTCCTTTTGGCGAGTGACTTCAAAATCAGGTTCTTACTGTGATCGCTAGGTTCCTTGAATTATCTTTGATTGAAGTAGTACTTTACAAAAAAGAGATGGAATCTTGCAAACAAGACGCAAAAAAGCAGCTTTAAAAAACATTCAACGTCTAATAAATTCCCAATGCAATCAGTGGTTGCGTTTGAACAATGATTGATATAGTAATGTCACATATTAAACACTCCCGAATCCTGTACCAAACACAGAACAAGTAATAAAATCGAAAAGGACAACAGGCAAACATTTAGACTGTTAAGGTAAGTAAAAAGTTACCTGTTTTTTGATGCATTTGTTGTGCGGGAATTCAAATTTAGTTTTCAAATTGCAGTCATTAATCAGAGAAAAATGGTCTGCAGATGGCAATGACGTGATTCACTCTTAGTCCTGAATGGCGCAGGAGCACTGGTCACGGCAGACAAAGGGTGTATATCAAGATGACGCCCTTTTGTGGTGGTATGCATGGCTATCAGCTAAGTATGAGAACGGAGTGTGTGAAATAGTGTATCGATGGAAGTGATGATAAATGGCTAAATCAACAAGGGTATATGGGAACTCGGGCTTTATGAATATAGGAAATGCCAGCACGCAGGGGAACTATGACTAACGATGTATGGTAGGTGTACTGCAATACATAATCACCATAGCTGGAAAATTTTCAAGCTTGATTATCCGTTACTTTGAGCATTGCATACCTCCCTAGTGTAGAATTCTTGCTCTGCGCTGATGTTTCTTCTATTTTTTCAGTACCTATGGATCTACTAAAATGACCAAAAGAGACTGCCTTTCTAATTGAATAAAGAAATAGGAGGTCAGATGCCTGCCAAAAAAATGAGCATTAAAGCATGTATCGTTTTATCCTTGTTGTTAAATTAAGAGTTAAAATATTCTTTTTTGTGCATATGCTTGGGAGCACAAATCTTTTCCCAAAAGTAAAGCAGCAATAGAGTTTAAATCTACTTGATTTTCTGATGTTCTTACTTAGGCAATTACTTTAATCACTTGAGTCACCAGTAAAGCAGACAATTCACAAGGTATGCGCCAGGTAGGCAACGTGACGGAAGGAAAAAAATTTCAGTTTACGACGCCCGATTGTCTAGAGAATCCAAGATCACGATTGGTTGCATGAAAAAAGAAAAAATCCATATGCTTTCCAAATGGTGCATTTCTTCCTAAAAAACCACTTATTTTATTTGGAATAGGTTAAATAGTGGAGCAAGTAAATGTATTTGGCCTCTTTTTTTGTTTAGCACGGTCTGAGCGCATTCTTATTTGCTACGAATTGTCACAGAGATACTGTGCCCTCACTTTACAGAACCCTCCCTGAATATCACTGCATCATGAGATGCGCCGACAATGCAATAATTTAAGACTCGATTTTTAATAAATTAACTTTCCTTATCGCATGATTCGATTCTTATTTGCTATTGTGAGAAACTTTAAAAGTGGCTCGTACTTAATTTATCAGCACTTCGTCGGTTTATTGCAAAACAAATTCACATCCACGACCTTATGGTAAGCTTTACTAACTGTTTTTACTATCCATTAAAGTGTTCTGTTAAAAGTACACAGAAACTCCTCAAGTCTGCTGAATTTTACACGCAAAAAGCAAACTTTTTTACACAACCGATTTCCCGCGGGTCAGAGGCTAGATACCGTGGGTTGTTATCCATTGCTGTCGATGCTGCCTATGCTATTCCCATGGGTATATTTTACCATCTGCTGACTCCATCACTGATTACTACTGTCCAACTAGGAAATTGAGGACAAAAAGGCAGGAATATCTGTGGAGTTTTCAACAGCACTTATCCAAAATCGTGATTATTTCACCACTGCTTAGTCAATCCGTTGCAACCGCATGTACAACTAAAGAAAAAACTCAGATGTGTCTCGATATTTGATTATCCCTTAAATCCATGATAAACACCAGTAGACTTAACATCCTATAGTGTTTGTAAACGCTATTTTGGGAGTTTCTGTGCATCCGTAAACATTGAATTCATAAAATGAACTTCTTCTCTAAATCGCTTAGATGATCCCCTTTCACAGTAACTAAAGTTGAACATGCAGTTCTCGAGCAAACTGGAACAACACCACTTTACTAATAATTACTTCTCAAATCAGCAAGTGAAGTCTTATCTCAATGGTTTGTCTCAACCTTGATCATTATTGACAACTCCCGTCTAAAAGAAAGAAAATGTACGGGATTTTTTTCAGTTAAACATAAACCACTTCAATTACTTTTGATCCAATGCTAAAGATGACTTTAAATTTACCAGATCCAGGATCACAAACGTTGAAAGTAGTACAGATATACAATTTCAAGAATACATTTTCCAGATGCTGCTGCCTTTAAATCCGACGATAGGCAGCCGAAACAGAAACGATTTTAGCAGTGGTAAAAATACCTTGTTTAGGGTATTTCTTGGGACTTTACAAAGTGGTTTCCTTTCCTTCACCTACGCAGTTGATCCGCAATCAATGTCGTTGAAATCGATACCCGAGGGAAGGATGCGTGAAGACATGAGCAAGGTGATCATCTGCCAAACGGACGAAGGGGGAGCTAATCCTGCCGTCAACGTCACCTGGCGTCATCTCAGCCCTCTCGGTGGGGTAGAGGCTTTGGGGGAGGAGATGCGCCCTACTAGCGCTTATCGCATATCCAGCAGCGGCAGTGGAAGGGGCTTTGTAACACAGTCTAATCTGACGGTGCTTGCACATCGCCGGTTGAATGGGCATCGCATCGAATGTAGTGTTGAAAAACCCGGACGTATTGCCCTCTTGCGCCAAAGTGAAACTCTTGAAGTTATCTGTAAGTCTTGGTGATTACTGCAGTCTGAAAGCACCCAGCAATTTGCTCACTACTCATCTTTGTTGGCTCTGTTTGACTATTTTAAATGAAGGAAATTAAGCTAAGATGCGAAGTTTGAGGGTTACTTTTCCTCACCCAACGCCACAATGAGGAAAAGACACAAAAAGTATGTCTAAGCATGTCTTCAAGTCCTGGTAAACCGAACATGAAATTTGAACAAATACAAGCTGTTCCACCTAATCACCTGGATGTAAGACAAGTCCTTTTGCGTGCGATCGACTGCTGATGTGCTACTCATAACCTCGGCATGAACACGTTCGGCTCAAAATTGACTGGTAGGAGGTAGTTTTGTTGATGCATAAAAGCTACCATTTACGCCTAATATGGTGTTGTACGGAAGGGAATGCAATGGCACATGAATATTTATCAAAAAATTGCACCCGATTTGACCGTGCAGGCGAAAGCGCATCCATTTGTTTTGCCCTGGTAACCTTCCAAAAGGACGAGTTCGTACAACTTCAACGCCTGTAATGCCATTTTAGTAATCGTTTATTACAACCTGTTGAAAGAATTTCTGTAGAGCCACTAAATGCATTTAATGCGTTTGCAGCCACTGTAATATTAGAATTGTGCGTTGTTATAATAAAGCCCGGGAAGAGTTAGCTTCATTGCACCGTCAGTTGAATTTAGCAAGGCAAAATAAACAGAAAATGATGCATTTTGATGCAGTCGAGTATGATGGATGTATATGAAGCTCATTGAACTCTTACGATTGTTATAAAAGAATGTAGAATTTGTGTTCGTGAGGCGCTCTAATGCGGAGTGTTTTATGCGTGTCTTCACAATATCGAAGGTGCATGAACAGCGTACTTTTTCAACTTTTGCCTGCAATGAAAAGAAGTCGCTTTCTTCTAGCTGATAAGCCAGCGTCTACAATAGCACTTAGAAGTTTGATTTTTGCAGACAAGGCAGTGTAATAACTGGGGTTAGTGATTGATATTCTTGCTTTTCCGCTCCAATTGTTTACTTGAAAAGTATTAGTGAGGAGAACTGATAATTTCTTTGTGCCTTTTTTGCCAGACAGTTGACATTTCTGGAAGCATTAAGGAAAGAAAGGTATTATAATTAGCAAGTGAATTCATTTGATTCCGCTGCGGAGACCTTATTCTTTGGCGACTTCATAACTGAACATGGCCCCATCAACCTGTGTAAAGCATATTATGACATAAATTCGCTTTTTATGAATCATTTAATGCAGTTTGAGGTACAGTTACGCATTTAAGAACTTAAAATTTCGGTGGCTTTTTGTGATCGTCAGTGTTTTTTATAGGAAACATTGAGTAGGCCTCATGCAAAGTGGTTGTAATCTTACCTGTCGTGCTTGGAGATTAGAGGTAGTCGAAAGTCTGTTGAGTTTCGGTGATTATAGGGATTTAAATAAAAGTTTTGATCATATTAGCTCTTAAAATGAATTCTTTTGCAATAACGAGGGTTAGTACTGAGAGTTAGGCTAAAGTCGCAAGGAGACCACAAAACCTCCTGTGGCATTACTAAGCAGCATTTCTATGGGCCTTTCCTTCGTCAATCACAACTACACTTACATTTACCTTTCCGACTTTACTCAACCTTAAATGTTTAGTTAGTGGTGAGACAGCAACGATAAACTGCGAAAGCGTGTGGTGCAGAATTGTCGTGAAAAGCAAAGGGCGACTCAAACTTTTGCTAGCCTTAATGATTGCCTTTCAATGGAAATAAATAACAGGACATCCGGTGCTCTTTGCACAGAACTATTTTGAACAGAGACACCCAACGACCGACTTAATTCAAAGAGTAGCAGAAAAAGAAGCCTCTAACAGTATCATAGAGATTTCTTGTTTGACTTTCTTTTTTCATCTTAAGTCTGTCTTTTACGAATTGGTCTGGCGCATTTGAAATGAGGACTGAAAAGTCAGCTCATCAAGTACCGACACTTCCTTACAGGCCGTTGCTGCGCTGTTCTAAGGTGAATCATGTTTATTTAGGTCAACGGGTAGGACTGACCGATTATGCAAATTTCAAAAGCCGTAAAACCTCCTCTTCAACTACTGAAGGCTACCTCTGCTTCAAACTGAGATGTTTACTTGCTACCTCTCACCTATTTCATAGGTAGACATCGTATCCTGTCACTTTGACAAAAGCGTAGTTGATAAGAGACCAATCACTGCACCATTAGAATGTCATTCCCTACCTCAGGATGAAATGTTGTGAGTATGCACAACTATGAGCCTATGTACGGTACATTGGCACTGCAGTGTGAGGGAAAAAATGGTTCTTTAGCTGCTTTTCTTGATTTTTATTTCTCTCGAAATAACAGATTACGTAATTGGCAAAACAGGGTCTCCAGCGATAAATATGTCAAATGGGACGGGCTTCTAGTCCGCTTTCCTAGTGAGACAGAAAAACAAAAAAACGCAATTACTGATGTCTAACATGCCTCAGTGATTGATAAAGGGGTAAACTTCATTCAAGTTATCGTCACTACCCAATTGTGGAAACTATTTTTTAACCGAATTTGCTGGTTTTTCGAAGTTCCCTTATTTCTTTCCTGCAGTCGCACCCAACAGCGTACACATTCATCCAAGCACAACCAGTGGGGTTTTGGAAGGCGAGGTCGTTTCTTTGACCTGTACTGTAGCCGTCTCTCACCCTCCAGCCACTGTTCGGTGGTTTGAATTCCCGCCCGGGTCTGGAGGAGCAGCCGACTCAGGACGAGAAATCACTGACCTCGCTCAAATAGACATGGTAATCCTCTCTTGTGAAGCAAAGTTATAGCTCTTGCATTTGCATTTTTTAAATGGATCAAAGTTTGATCTAGCTGAATTACAAGCTTTCTTAGTTCCAGAGGGTAGGAATGTTTAGCAAATGAAGAAAATCTGAAGCCGATAGCGTTTTGCTTTTAAGACACCGGGCGAATATGGCGGCATGTTGGTGGATAGTACACTGAGAGTCTCAAAGACCTTTCGTTCCAACTCGCAGACCGAGTACCAGTGCGTTGTCAACCAGGCCGCTCTCAATAACCCCGTTGTCGCAGAATATAAGCTCAACATTTTGTGTGAGTCTTATTTGGATTGAATTCAAAACCCAAAATCATACGCCATGACGAGCTTTAAAAATCGTAATTGTTAACGTCAAAATCTTTTTCAAATTTATCAACTTATTAAATATATTTCTAAACACATTTGAGAACGAATGCTGTCATAAGTGATATAGCATAATAAAGTAAATGACATTATAAGTGGTTAAATACCCCTTTTAAATCGGGTATAGAAAGGAAACGTTACAGTCTTTGTTCAGTTAATCCAAATCTTGCGCCTTTTATTGGTTAGTTATTGAGTTCAAAATTTTTAGAGGCTGGTTAGTTTTGCATAGAATCGGCTTTAGTAACAGTGACACATAGGTTTTTGATTTCTTTTGCTGTCCCGTTGAATCAAATGGCAGGCACTAACTATCGAATTAGGAATCGGTCTAGGAAAGGGCACAGGTCTAATATGGGAGAATCGCATTGAATCTGGGAAATTTCTGTGTGTAGGTGTGTCTGCGCACCGAGGCAACGGTCGAGTCATTGATTAGCGAAATTAACCTTTACAGAGAACGGAACACGCACACATGTGATTACCTCACAGACCTTTACAACTACCCCTGTCCCTAGCACCACTGGTTTCTCCGCTAACCCTATTTGCTTGCAAAGTTCCTTCGTTGATGGAAAATGCTTTTAGATTAACCTGAAGGAAAACACTCTCACGACCCATCATTATTTTGCCATTGTTCTAGAAAAATACCCTCTTTCATATTTGTTGATTTTCTTTCTTTCCCTCCCCCATTATCTTCCCTGTACCTTCGCTTGCCCTTGTCCCGTATTTTTTTAAATAGTCCCCTTTGAGCGACTTGCAGCTCTTGATTAAGCCAAGGAATGACTCGTGACATTCATGCGACTGTGTTATGTAAACAACCTTTATTTAGCCTCTTTTTTCTCCCTACTCCTTGCGTTTTACTGAATATTTTAGGCTTTTACTACTTTGCCTTATATTTAGGCTTAGAACTCCTCCAATCAGGTGTGGGTAAGATATTCCAAAACAATGAACATATATTTTCCTCTTTCTTAGATGATCATAAAATACCCTTAGAGCATCGGGTACCTGTTTTCAGTATTAACATGTTAAGAGAATTTTCGGTCGAGTCTCAGCACAAAGGAATAAAAGATAAAATAGCTAGCATTTGCTATCCTTTTTAGATCCACCTGCAGTAGAGATTGTCAGCTTGCCGAACGATCCGACAGAAGGTCAATCGGTGACTCTTTCCTGCCTCACTCATGGAGGGATACCGGATAAAAGTTTTGCATTTTCTTGGTGGCACGCTAAGGATCTCAAAATTCCCTCCACCTTAACTCAAAACAGTCAACCTACTACTCAACAGGAGCTTTCCCCAGCCCTAGCCAAATCTCTTGTATCCTCCTTAAACATTACTGCCTTGGCTGAGCTCTTTGCTACTCACATGACTCAGATTCCGGGTCACACTGGACGTCATCTTTTGCTGGACGCCATCACAGTTAAGGAAAATGGCTGGTACGGCTGTCAGGTTGTCAATGGAGCTGGCAATGCTCAGAGTCTGCATTTACTTCTCATAAACTGTAAGTGTCGAAGGAGCTACTCAACACAGTAGCGGCAGTATTGACAGTCCTGGCAATTGAATTTGATTATGATAAAACTTAAGCAAATAAAACATGCATATTCGACCATGAGAAAGTGAATTGTGTTTACTTCTGAAAAAGCGCATTTTTACCATTTACTGCCTTTTTGCTTGTAGATGCACCAAGGATTCATCCTAGCACAAAATTTATACAATACGCCCAACTGGGAATGAAGACCGAGTTTGTGCTCACAGTTGAAGCCAGACCAGCAAGAGCGGAATTTATGTGGTTTTGGATCGGTGACGACACTACTTTGGCTAACAAGGCGAGGAGTAAAATTCTATCTCAGTCCTCTGCTCAGGCAATAATTCGAAGTCGGCGTTCTGCAGCACCTCTAAAGGCCATTTCCACATCAGTCGCGCCTTGGATTAATCGTGTGAAACAAACATCCACTGCGATTGGAGCTAATGGGTTAACATTTACTCTAGCCTTCAGAGAGGTAGTTGAATCAGACTTTGGGCTTTACATGTGCCAAGTCAATCACAAGGCTGGAAATCGCGAGTTCTACTTCGAATTGAAACCTCAGTCGGGTAAAAGCAGTTAAACAGTTTTGTCTACTTTTGCAAAATTAGTAGAACAGGCTGTTTGTTCCTCTATTTAGGTGTTTATCACTGAGACGGATCCTACCAGGTAGTGATTCTTTCATTGTTCTGGTACACTCCAATAATTATTTGTGAGGGGACTTTGTTACAATAGGATGGAATATAAAAAGTGGGTTAAGAGATTATTGTATGACTCTAGTGCCAAAAATTTGTCAAGCACGGGGGGCCCTTGGCTTTGCTTGCAAGTTAACAAGCACTACTCTACTTTGATTGATGTAGTCACTGTCAAAGCTGCTTCATGGTGTACCCTCGCCGACGCAAAAACACTTACCGTCATAACGATCAGCTGCCACATTCTTCACAATTATAAGCGACCGGAAAATTATTTCCATATTCGCTGACAATCTTGGCTTTTCGTGGTAAATTTCCATTACTTCATCAGGCCTTGGAAAGTTTAATGAAAATAAGTGAGATTCTGATTAGCATGAAGCCAATGCCAGGGGCAAGGTGGATAAAGAGTCATGCCATGTTTGCTGCACCAGGGCGTAGAGCAGATTAGTCATAAATCAATCGTAATTCACTTGTCACATTTTCTTTTTTAAGAAAGCACAACGCAGAGCGATTTGGTGTTTCAAAAGGAAAGAAAAAATTGTAAAAATTTCATAGAACCGAGTAATACATCCATCTAAGACTAAATGGAACTTTGCATGAAACTTCGGTTATAAAGTTTATTAAGAGTTAATTCTTATTCTTTTGCAGATGCCAAAGGTATAAATCCCGACAGCATTCGAATCACAAGTGAAGGCAGTAAAGTACGCGTAGAGTTCGAGCCACCCAACAGCCAGTTCTACTCACGAATAGTTCTTCGAATCTGCTTGCCTTCTCGAGTATCTACCAGTCCAGTGGTAGGTTCAGGAAGAAGCATTCGACCTTCAGGGGAACTGGTCTTTCTTCGGCCTATCAAAGACACCTCTAGCGCCTCATTAGCCTCATCTGCCGTAGATATTGTTGGTGCAACAACTACTGTCAGCAATGATGAATGCGGTGACTACGAGGTGACATTTGCAGAATTGGGATTCCTTCAATTGGAACTGGACCGACCCGTTGCTGAATATACCTTTCAGTTCCTCGTCTACCATGGCACACAGCTCCGACAAATCACACGTCCAGTTCGGTGGACCGTTGGTAATCATAATTTTCTGCAAAAATTGCGAATTGCCATACCTCAGTTTGATTTCGCGTGTGATAAATAAAGCATGGGCTGGGGCTTGACTGTCCTGTTCCTGCACTCAATACCAATAAAAGGAAAGTGTGGAAAACAGGATTATGTCAATTGATTATGCCTTTATTGTGCACTGACAAGAACTTACTGAGACGGCGAGACTTTTGTCACAGTCAGATTTCTAAATGAGTCAGGGTAACCGAATCCAAATGCAGTCGGTTTGAAAAGGCTGATTGGCGTAAAGGGACAAATATACTGCCATGGAATGTAATTGCGTCAATCATGCTATTACTTATGTCTTTTCCAGGAAATCAACCTCAAGCATCAGCGTCATCAAGGCTATTGGTGCAGTTAATTATTGGGATTCTCATCACCCTCCTCGTCGTCTGCCTCATTGCATTCCTCATCTACTACTTCTGTACTTGTATCAAACGAAAAAGTAATTAATCTCTCTTTAAAAAGCCAGACTTGATCATTTAGGTGCTATATAATACGTTTAGCATGGAGTAAACAACCTCCTAGTCTTTCAATTTGTGTTTTTTTTAGATATGAAGAAGCTTGCTCCTGCAACCAGTAATGGGTAAGCAAAGGTTTTCTACAACTGAGACTGTCTTATGTGACTCATTGGGGTGATAATAAAACGTGTGACTGCTGCTTTTAGAAAGTTTAATAAAGGCTCGACAAAATGCGTTAAAACGAGTCCCTTCAAATGCTAGCGGTGATTGATAAGTGCCAAGATCTAGATCGAATTTTAGGCTCGCAAAACCGCAACTGCCGCCGAGCGTAATTGCTTAAGCGATGGGTATGCGATTCGATGGGAGGTTTAGACTGCTGAAATTGTTGTAGATTTCAGAGGAACTTCACACTAAGTAAAAGGTAGTTTCTAACCATTAAAGAACTTTTATCATTATTCCTATTATGTAACCTCATGAATACATTCCGACTCGAATCAGTGGCCAGCATACAGAGAAAAAATGCAATCTTAGTGAAAGCAGATGTCGCCTTTCAAAGTTTGAAATTATTCCACTTTCTACATATCCCTTGATGTTTGTCCTGGATACATACATGCAAACGATAAAAGAACTCACGAGGATGAATGCATGCGGAGGATTCTCAAGCAGTGAAAAAAAAATTTCACGTTGTATTTTGTTTTTAGGGAAATTATTGCAAGCAATAGCCTTAATGAAATTCACTTGATTAGGTTGACTTAATAATTTTTCCCCATGTAAATAAGGCATCGGAAGTCTCCAGTTGTCGCAGTCCTACTCCTTGTACCATTTATTAAAAGTGTATCAAAGTAGAGCTTTTTAGTCAAAGTCTAAACTTGACTTTTAGACTGCTTCACGGGCCCAGAACATACCAGACTTTGGATTCCAACAAACCCTTCGCATCACCCCCATCGGGAGCTGGTTCGATCTGTGCGGATATAGGTTTGTTGCACCCCGCCTATGCCCGTCAATCTGTGGGTGAGCATGTCGCTTTCTTCCCTTAGTCTAGGCTTTGCTCCTACACTACAAATGTGCGCGTTAAACGCTAAGCTAGCTTGGCAAAAACGTTGGTCTCACGATTTAAGTAGGCTGCATTATCATCGTCGGATGTGTGACGCCTCCTACTCTTAATCCACGTCTTCAAGAGTAAAAGCCTCACCCAAAAAAGCTTTCTAGTCTTGGTGGCTGTGCATGCTCTTCTGCTTGGCTTTATGCCCACTAATGATGGTAGTCGTCGTTATCTTTCAATGTGATTGGGGCGGATTTGTAGCTGCTAAATCATGTATACACATACGCACACACCACACGGACTAAGTCGTGCTGTGTAGTGTTGTGCTGGGCTGTACTGGACTGCTAAACGTGTATCCGCTTCGCTTTTACTGCGTTTGTGTGTGTAAGCGATGAAGAGATCTAAAAGGTGCTACATATTGGTTTAGGATCGGGTTCCCTACATACTGGGCCCATGCCTACCCTTTCTATTGCAAGTTCGATCAACGAGGACAATGAGAATCGACGAACACCAGGTGTGTTCTTTACTTCTAGAATCACCATGGGTTATTTGCAGGCTCAGCTGAATGCACATGGATCTGACCTACTGAGTCATGCACTAAGATCTCTGAAGAATCATTAAGCCGCACGGGTAGTGTAATCATGGGCGATTTTACAAAGGTTTTGAAAACTTTCCAAAGGTGTACTTGCTCAGACTGAAAGGTGCGATATTTATGCAAGCAGATCAACCGCTTATGTCCCAAAGTTATTCCGTATTTTGACGCCGATGCAAAAGTATAGACTTCATTTAACGTTGAAATCGCATTAGCTAATTTTGAACGTACCAAGGAATGCCAAGAAAAAAGTAAAAAGAAGTTATAATTAGTGTATTTGCGAATCAGAAATTTGTGGAGAAAATTAAAGATTATTTTTAAAACGCCCTTGGTCTTCATTTTATTTGGCATTTAGAACACAAAACAGTTTGAAACTCATGGCAGGGTGCATTTATAATTAACAGTTCCTTATTTCTCGATTTTCCTTGCAGGGAGTTCATGCCAATCTGCGAAAGGTTTTTACTCACCTCAACCCGCTAGTCACATGGCAAACTCAGCGCATCCTTTATTAGAGAACACGTACCACACCCTACAGAATTCTGAGATGCGCGGAAGTCCTAGCAATGCCAGCCACGTTTCTGCCCTGACGCAGCGAATTCTTTCAGAAGTCTACATCGCTGCAGCGAAAGCGGCATCCATAGCTGTGAGCGAGTCCCTTGCAAGTGGCAGCATGGACGCTGTTAATCAGACCATTGGTGGCACCGGAAGTTATCGACCCAACTCGCACTTCGCCGAGTCTGCCTCCATGATTGGCGGAAGCATTTCCGCTTTAGATGGACTTGGTGGCTATCCAGGTAATAGAATAATCAGTTTTACAGGTAGAATTCTATTATCTGCTACTCGCTTCTCAAAAATTTGGTGAGGATATTTAAATTTATTGTGTCTGAAGTTACCTGATAGGTTTCGATAGGTTGCGCCAAATAATGCCCGTGTTTTGCCGTTCTTACTACATCTAAGGGCGCTTTATAATTCAGACTGATAAGAGAAATTTGGCTCCATCTTCATTTCTTTTAAAGCAACCTCAATTTTAATAGCATCTAGATTCCAAAAAGTGATTAATTTTATGAATTTTCAACTTTTTAACAAGACAACAAATTTTCGCACTCAATTAAGTTACTAGTCTTTGCTACAAGACTTGTAACGTGAGTGTCCTGCTTTAGCATCAACCACTTTTTAATGTTCTAGACCATGAGAGTTGTTTTGGTTCCCCTTTTACGAAAGGAATGAATGTTGATCACTGCTTTTAGATCAGCGGTAACAACATCGCGATGGGAAGAGGTGAAATATGCTGTATTGTTTCACCAAAACAGGAAGCATTGTGCAAAACACTGTAAAGGATATGAAAACAGTAATGATAAAATATTAATGGTGAGGGATGACTGAAAATTCTCTTATGTGAATAGGCTTGGCGATACTTGTGAAGTTGTGCAACAGCTCAATATTCGCAGAGCTAATGCGCAAAGTGCCAAGGGCTTCAATGCGTTTCGTTCACTCATTGAAAAGATAAAGTCAATTGGCGGGTTTTTTTGCCTAAGGAAATATGGTTATCATCGGCACACTACGTTTTTGTCGCTGCATCGGTTACAGAAGACGCGCGCTATATACGCGCACACACCTGCACACGTGTAAAGGCGCACTTGCTGGCTCTCAGTAAAGTTAGAATTTAATAGTAGGCAGCAAAATGCGGCATATTGCCGTTCTAAATAACTCTAATTTTACCTTCCATTTGCCTTACATACCCAGTGACCACACCAAATGGCGTGTCGCGGATGCGAAAATCGCCCAACACACGCACGACCACACCAACCTACCAAGGCCATCTAACCCCCCAGCCCGTTCCCTCGACACCGCAGTTCATGGGCCAGCAAATTCTCCGCCCACGCATTCCCTCACAAACTGGATCCAACTACGGATGGGCTTCTCCTATGCTGACACCCCAGGCCACTATGCGGTTAAATGAGGCCGCAAATGCCCTGGCAGCTGCTGCAGCTGCTGCAGTTTTAGAGGCCACCAGTGCTACGCCTGACCTAGGTGTACAAGGTGGTGGCGCTCACGCGTCTCGATTCAGTGGTAGTGCAGGCGGGGGCGGTGGTGGAGGTAATGGTGGACTAGGAACCAGCAGTGAGGATGGAGAAAGCATTTCTTCAAATTCATTCTTCCCTAGAGGTTCCGATGGCAAAACCTCTAGCCAGGAAGTTAGCATGAAGGTGGGAAGATATCTACTTTTTCTGGAGGTTTTGCAAGCCATGACAGGCTTCATTCTTGCAGCATTATGCCATTGAATTATTGAACTATAAACGGGAATGCAAATAGCTAAATTTGAGTGCTTACTAAAAAATTGAATGAATTCCAAGTAATTAAATCCATCATGGATCCACTATCGACTCATCATCGCTCCTGCAGTCGATTGGCATAATATGCTGCCAACAAGAGGGCCATATCATTTAATACAGACTTTGCCTCAATACACTCTACGAAATCGTTGGGTACCAAATCCCAGCAGAGTTGAACTTGTCGTTCTGCTAGCAATTCTTTCAGCTGAAAAGGACTCATGATAACATCTAATAAAGTCAGTTGACAGATGGAGGCAAAATTGTCAGTGGCGTGCAGATTCCCGGTAAATATCAGCAAAAGCAGTATTTTTCTGTCTTAACTGTTTCAAGCATTCTTCTCCATGCATTTATCTTGTCGTTAAGAGTTACATTTGACGAGTTCAAAAGTTGCTTGAAGTGAGATGAAGTGGATACCAGCGCGGGTGTGTAGTAAATTTGAGTAAGTTGTTATTTACCACTTTGATGAAATATTTTGGCATATTTTGAACGCTTTTCATGCTACATCTAAAAAAGACAGTATCAAAGTCTCATTTGTGAATTTTCCCAATTCTAAAGTAATTACTGATGATATCCGAGAGCGTGGTGCTGACCTCCTAAGACCTACTGCTACGCCAGCTCAAATTTAACAGTGAGATCACTTGTGTCCTGGCTCTTATTTCAAATAAAATGCGAGAATACTCTGTGCCCAAAGGATCCTGTGATTCAGTATGGTCCTTAACCTGCACAAGATACCTGCTTTATCACATTTTCAGCCATTCAGATTTTGGAAGCGATTCGACAATTCAGGGCTCATGGTGAGGCAATCTTACTCTGAATCGCTTGAGCCAACTAAAATTTTATTTGGCACAACTTGACTCCGTTTACTTGCACTCCGTCTCAGTGACAGTACATGTATGGTAATTTCGAACTCATGGTGTTCGCGTCAACTTCCGCTTCTTACGTGTTGGAACGTCAACATAAATACTGATCATTACACGAGCTGAACAGGAACCTAAATTGGAAGAAACGCTGAAGTAACTTATTGTTGCAAATTTTACCTGCTCCAGAGACGTAAATGCTATGCGGAAAGGCATTTTTGAAAATCGACTATGCTGTATCTGACCCAAACAGAACTTTTCAAACCAGTAGACTAGAAAGGCTTTTCGCTTTTAAATTGAGAAGTGACAGAAAAACAAGTAAATTAAACTTTAGTAAGTTAAAGACGATTATTTTAAATCTGAAGGTGCATCAGTTTTATTTATTAACTAAATCTAGCTGCATTTAGCTTTGAGCCAAAAACAGTGGGTGGCTAAACCGCGACAATGGCGAATATATTTCAGGTCTACGAAGAATTTTGAAACATTCTGTCAACGAAATTGATGGTTGTTACTGTTACTTCTAGACCGGTGTAGTGGTAATCGCCTAAACTATGGCAAATACAGAAATGTTAACATCTGCTACAACAACATTCAAAGCTTTGGAGAATTCGATGCATTTGACCGCGCAAACGGTAGCTAATAAGGGTTCGTCTTCCTTTAAGGGACAGAAGAGGAAGCCAGTACAAAGCTCTTGCAAAGGGCCCCCATCAAACACGGGGATGGAGTCCCTTCTTCCAATGCTAACCATCTCGCCCAACATGGCTTCCAACTATCCCCAAATCATGGACCCGCGCGGCACTCGAACATCCCCAGCAGAACTTCCCGCCTACTTTCCGTCCACGCCGATGGAGGGGATGTGGATGCAGAACTTCCAATCCATTGACAACCCCAGAACGAGTGAAGAAGCAAAGTTTAATCCTTATCCCACTGTACAAACCGAGGCTGGTAGCAACACCTCGACAACCGGTGTAGTCTCCACTTTCGCCAAGTCACCCACTTCTGCCGCCACCAACAGACCGTCAGCCATTAATCCTCAACCTTCTTCAAGCTCCGCCAGTTACACCACTGACGACAGTAACCCCAATGATAACACTCTGCGGGCTAATCCCGATATGCAGGGCTTGAAGCTCCCTGCACAATCCGAAAAGCAGCCAATACCACCGCCGTCTCAGATGGCTGCCGAATCCCAAAAATAGCAGGTGTACATGTATTGATGGTCGTTTTTCAGTTGGTATCTATTGACCTTACTCCACTACTGCACCAACGTCACACCCCAAAAAAAAATTTCTTCTGTTTTCTGCCCGTTCCCTGTATCCCCTTCTCTTGGCTTTCCTCAGGAGCAGCAGAACACTATCAATGCTGCTGTCACTGCTTTGTCTGTGAACGTTACATTGTTGCATTTGGCAGACGTATGCGGTATTTGCCATTCACGGGGAGAATAGATAATTTATTTAACACCCTATTCTACTTGATTTTGGCCTGTGACCTACAAAGTTGAAGTACCTCAGGTGATGTGATAGGTCTTGGTGCCGGCACAAAGGCATTCGGCACACCTAGATGCCAGTGGAATAGGCTTATCTCTTTTAAAGGTCTATAGTAAAATAAAATGAAGCTGTACGTATTCTTATAGTCTTTTCTCTTGTTAATAATATTTTAACCGAAAGCCTAAAACTAGATAGTACCAAGCCATTTCTTTCACACATCTTTCTTTCGGCGCAAAGTTTTGCATCGGCACATAGTGTTAGCTCGGGGATTCATTGAAAATTGTCCCCTCAATTGCCTTGAATCCTTTTAATGCTTCGGAGATTGGAGGTAAGGCAGACATTGATGCAACTCTATTTTAAGGCGATTAGACATTAAATTAGGTTATGGTGGTTTATTGCAGAAGGGTACGTGTTTGTTTGACCACACGGAACTTCTCATTCCCCTGCCATTTGGCAAGAGCTCGTTTCACAGGATAAAGGCCATTATATTTTAAACCTTTTGCGCATGGATAGCGTACCTATTTCCGGGCCAGGACTACAAGTTCACAGGTGAATCTTTTGCGCTAAATTTAATATCTACGATTTCAAATACTAAAGTCGTAAATGCCAGCCACAACATCCCAACTTACAAACAGGAGAGGTGATAATTAGTATCTGATTTTGTTCACAGTTTTGTTTTAGATTTCCTATTTTTTGTGAGAAATTGCAGAAGAGGCACTGGTTTTGTTCATACAGCGCAGGCTACCATAGACACTAGTATTATCATAATATGAATGGGGAATCGCCTTAAGAATTTGCATTATTATAACGATAAGTTTTACTACAAGAATCAGACTTTACCCATCAACTCGAGCTTTTTTACAGGCAATTTGGTAATAAGTGATAAAGAGGTTCCTTACGAATGGTTTCCTGACAAACTATCTGTTAATGCATCTGTAAGCTTATCCATATTAAAAAGCTGTCTATTTTTTCCAATTAGATGAAATAGCGAATTAAAGTCCCTATAGAGTCCTTGGAAACACACAAAAGGTATTTTCCCATGAAATAAAAAAATGTTTTATTCTAGAGTTCAGTGAGGAGCAGGGAGCAAAGCGAGTTTAGGTTTTTCGATTTCGTAGTTGAATAATCAAATATTGAAACTGAGCGTTGACTGGATCTTTCGGCTGCAGCAATTCAAGGTTTAAAAAGTTGTTGATGATCGTATTCACTACAAAATATTTCCCATATCTGTAAAGATTTTTCATTCGCCTTATTAAATGCCCTAAATCATCATGCTACATTATGATTTTACGTGGAGATAAAAAGTCTTATAAGGAATTGCACTGAAAGCAATGCATTGGTGGTACAGTGGACGCGGAGGACAATCATAAACCAACACGAATACACTTCAAGCAATTGGTATTGTTATGGAAGAGAAGGACGTCTTTCCTCACAGTAAATTATCGGCATGAACTCCTTCGCCACAGATGTCATGAAAACAACCACAGTAACGTCAGTATTATAAAGTCGCTTTTATCATTCGAATGATACTGATACATGTTTCCCTCTCAGTCCATTTCACTGGCAAGCGTAGTGTTTGCATGCACATTGTGCAAGTCAAAGTAAACCTGATCTCCTTTCAAAAGTCCAATGTGATGCTAGAACCTTCATTTAACCTCACTTATTAATGCCAGGCGGATTCGCAAGTCAATATGTGATTCAGTAAATCAAAAATAGGTTTCAATTTGATCTTATGCAACTCATTTTTCTGCATTGTCAAATGCTAGCCACAGGGTCGATAGGAGTTGTTGAAGAATTACTGATAAGTGCTTTGTGGTGATGCGATCGACCGATCACCGGTCGCTCTGTAAATGTAGATGCCTTTTTGATTGCGTAATCACATTATTATCGTAGCCTTGCCTTGGGCTCTAATGCAACAAAAGGCAAACGGCCAGACGCCTAGTTCAGTCACAATAATGGGTATAGTAACACATGATTACAACTATATCACGCACTCATCAATGGTGAAACGAGGAGTTATCAATCTACCATGTTTTGGTAAATAATTGTGCGATTTTCCCATGAATTTAGCAAAACCATGGGTTTATCTATTTAATGGTGTGCACTAGGTCGTGCTGAACTCCATTTAAGGCACAACTACAAGGCAGAAGTTAAGTTATAAAGTGGGCTTAAAGGATGTTAGCTTAGCAAAAGACTTGCTACTTTTAATATTTATAAGAACTATGATTATTAATTAATTGAAATTCAGCTCAAATTGTGGTAGAAATCAACGAAAGCCAGCAGTAAGAAACAGTCAGTGATTCATAGACGGTAGAGAAGGAAAGGTGGGTGGTCCTGGACGATTATATCACGAAAATTGCCTCTAAATTAGTGAACTGGAGCAGTGTGAATGTATACGTATGAATGAATGATGAAATGGACGGATGAATATCTGTGTGAATGCGTGTTAGAAAAGTCTCAAATTTCACTCTAAGAGTGTGTAATATGTGCATTTCCTCCCAAGAATCAATACTTAACAAGAAGGGAAAAGCGGAAGCATTAGCTAGCAAAATTCGAAAGTCAAAGGCTACTCCTGTAGATGATCTCCTCTATTCTGGCTGCTGGTCAGACGTCTTCCAAATGAGGAAGGCCCATCCGAATGCCTTGAAGTGAAGCAATTGCCCCCCGAGACTCGCGATATTGCTTCCGTAGGCTCCAGTACCGGCAATCACGTGCCAAACGGGTCCGAAATTATCGTCCATTGCTTTTTTTAAAGTCGCGGCTACCTGTGTTGGTCCGCTTGCTGTAGCAAGAGCTGACTCTGCCAGTTGAAGAACTACCTTCTTGTCCGGTGGTGGCAATGACTCATTATCATCACCCTCATCCATTCCGTTAGTATACTCAATACCTACGTCAGTCAGGTCCACATAATCAGGTGGAAATCCGTCGTCTCGTGTTACTTCACCATGCAACGTTGGCATTGCTGCAACGCCCTTTGGTGATAGTGTTGTATTCCAGGTATTTTGATACTTTTGAGAGGTATAAGTTGTTTCGTTTAGCGTACCTCCTGGTGAAATTAACCCATAGGGCATTACAGTGGGTGTCTCCTTCTGAATAGGTACCTCAAACTCCGTCGGTGTCTGGTGTAGCTTTCGACCAGAGTCCATCGATGCAGTCATAGCAGACTGCGCTTGCATGCGTTGTGTCTCGATAAACTGCTGTTTGGAGCGAGCACGTTTCGTGAGAGTGCTGCGTCCATACTGATTCAGGTTGCTTGGAGGCGGTCCTTCGCTTTCCCATTGATCGCCTTCAAAATTAAAGACACGTGAATTTTTCTCAGTGATGCCTTGGTGAGCGCCATTGGGGCAGCATACACAGTGGTACTGACTCGGCGTTCTAGCGCTCCTTGGGTAAACTGGAGGGAATCTCTGCGCCGTCCCTGGAGTCATTGTTGGAACCGCGCTCATCGGAATGTTCGATCTGGGTCCGTAGATAGTAGCCGTTGGCGGATACCGGCGCGGAAGGCTGTAGTGAATTGGAATGGCTGGTGAGGCGAGATAGGGTACACCAGGCACTGGAGTTGCGTAATCATCTGGATAGTAGTAGGCCGCTGGAGAAACAGGTGCATAGTTGCCTGCCCAATCGGGATAAAAGGCTAATGTTGGAGTAGTATAGCCTATTGCCATTGGTATGCCACGAAAAGTTCCATATATGTCGCGAGCACGTGAACGGGAACCTGGACGAAGTCGGCCATGCTTGTAACAGTAGCAATGTGAGTGATGATGTTGATGAACTGAGTCCCTTTTGCGTCGACTGACTGATTGTGAACGACCTGCTTGATCCTGCAGGCTCATCTGCTGGAAAGCGCCGTTTAATGAAGACTGCTCGTATTGTCGACGGCGCCGAGAAGTAGCTTCGGTCTCTCGAATGATGTCGGAGGAGTAGCTGCGTTGGTTTCTCGGCCGGCCCAGACTGGTTGGTTCAAGTGGAGGAATTGTCATTTTGGTGACAACTCGAGTTTCACTTCCCTGCCGAAGGGTACGTTTTTGGCGTCGGCTACTAGTACAAGCTGCAGGAGGACTCACTATAAGGGTCTCAGTGGGGTACACATGGTTTCGAGGCTCTCCCGACACCATCCAATCTTGGCCGGTTGTGGAGATGCGTTGAATTGCTACGTCGACAGGTGGATGGGAGGGACGCACGTCAACGTGGATTGCGGTGGCGTTTTTGGATCCTTGGTAGGGGACCTCATCCTCACTGCGATAGACTGTGTACTGTTGACGGTTAGCTGCCTTACTCTCAGAGTCGCTGCCGATATTACTACCGCTCTGGTAGGTCTTCGAGGTGACGTCGGTTCGACGATTTGTCACCGTTGATCGAGAGGTGATGAAAAATTCACCCTGACCTCGTGACCATTCTTCGCTATCAGATGTGCTGAAGTTTAAAATAAGATATTGTGACGAAAAGTAGATACTTGCAAAAATTATTGCAGACGATAGAACTGCCTCAGTTTTCAAGTTATAGCGAAAATAAGTGAGTTTTAGCCAAATTCCAGAAATGGCTAAAATTTTGGTCTAGAGAGGACCTAGTTTTACCAAGGAAACAGCTACTAATTTGAATAAACACCATGTTTTGATTATAAGCAAGCCTAACAAAGATTTAGGTTCCCTGGCAATGCATCCCTTGCACAGGCGCTGTTCTATAAAACTTATATTAGTCTGGGGAAGTTGTAGTCTGGGTAATGTAAAGTTTGAAAGAAGGTTACAGTGCTCACTATTTTACTTAAGAAACGAAAACATATTCTACCGCAGTGCTCTGGCTCCTTCAATGCCATAAATAAATTATGGAAACACGTACTTTTTCGTCACTTGCGCCATTGGTTTATCGAAGTAGGAGATTTTGGCAACGTTAATGGAGGCCTGTTTGTGCTTGCTAAAATGGAAGAGAGGCGTGTAAATGAGGTGAGAGAAAGCGAGGTCTGCTACTTTATTGGCATCCAGTAGTACTTGCCATCACCACCTTCTCTACGCACTGTCTGGCATTTACTAAGTCAGTTATCGCTATTCTACCAAGCTGATCGAAAAATAAATGTAGCCTCTCATATCTGCACTTCTCTAAGGCATAGCAGTTCCTGTGCAAATATTCTTGTTGAAGCATTTGGTGGGAGTCACTCTGATTCAAGTTAGGTCGCAAATCATGCCTTTGGAGTGCTATCGGGTCTTAATTACACTTTGATGCACATTTCTTTGTCTTAACCACGATAAGGCCTCAACAATAGTACGCAACACACAGAACAGCAAAGCGAAGAAATGTAGAAAGTATGGCATTTCTTAACGTCTGTGACTGTTTTAAAAGAGTTCATCTTAAACAATCAATTGTTAGAAAAGGATAGTTAAAGTGTAGGGGTCTAAAACTTAAATATGCGAATTCCGTTCCTAGTGCTGAAAACTACGCAGTAAAGCAGGGTTTATTTTTACCATTATCGAACATATGGGCTTCTTAAGTAAAACACTGCAATTTTGCAGCATCTGGTAGTTTTTAAAAATGCAAAAATTAGCACCGCTTTGCACCAGAAGAGGCAGAAAAGGACTGACTAAGTGCAGTGGTAGACTCTCTTTTTAGCAAGGCAAGCCAGGTATTACTGGATTACCGCAACCATTAAAAATTTCCTGAATGCAAACCACCTTAGTGTAACGAGTTTAACCGAAAGCACAGATGCTTAAAGGTTTTGCAAAACCCCTTTTCTCGTAACAGTAAGCCAGCAAAATGGGATAGCACCTATTTTATACTTACTGTGAAACAAAAATGCATGTTCAACCGGGCAAATCATGGAACCGTCATCATCCTACCCTTATATGGATCGATGACTTACCTGTAGACTGTAAAAAGTCCAACTTAACATTCTATCGCTTATTTATCAAGAATAAAAAAAACAATACTTCCCCTTGAATAAAACCGCTTTTTCTCTGCTGGCAGATAAGGTAGCTGCCGTGGTTTAATATTTATAAATCGCTCTCAATGAGGTTTGAAGTGTTTTTAAGTCAAAATAATACTTTTAGTTGGTATTTGTTACTGCCTTTAAGTACGTGTGTGTGTGGATGGTTTACAAAATGCCATGCAAAGTACACAATTTCCCCTGTGTAAGTATCCCCAGTCATCACTTACAAGCATACACACACTAGCAAGACATTCTGCCTAACGATGCATCGGGTATGACAGGTAGAGCCGCTTAGAGCTCTTGGTGAAAAAAAAAACGACTTCGTAGGACTGGTTGAAGCACTTGACAAGCCAGATATAAAATCACACTAAAGTATGAGCTTTTGTGCATGTTTATGTTTTGAGCATTCCTTCCTTGCCAACTGATCAAAGTGAGGCCTGGCAAGCGCAGGTGTGTTTGAACCTGCGTGAATAACAGGTGTGAGGTGTCACGGTGCGTGTCGTCTGTATTTGCCCTTGGCATTTATAGCGCGAGAAGTTGGCAGGAAGGCAATAATGAATTACCATAATCCTCAGACCAATTGAGGATGGACTTATTATTGAAAAAATACAGCATATGTCCAACTTGGATGCTCTGTTTCCCTAATCAAAGTTTAATTTTTGAATGACGGTGAAGGATACAAACAACCTTTCTCCGCTACTTCTATTTCATTGATTATTATTATGTGGTGCATATGCAGCGAACATTCCATGTGAGATCAGTGTCGACTGCGCCTCCAATTAGTGACAAATGATGTGATTACGTGCCGAGGGCTTAATTTGCATCGAAGGCTTTGACAATATACGTCGACTGCCTTCGGATGCATTTGCATATCTGCCGGTGACGCTTCCTACATGTAGAGATATTCTACAAATAAGCGCCTTACTATGGGCTTAATTGGTGGCATCCTTTGTTAGCTATATAGCTTTAATGGCTTCGGTGGTACTTGTTGTAAGCTGTTAGCATTTTGTGATTCAGCAGTTGCTCCCGTCACTAGTCCTGATCCAACTGGTGATGCATTGGTGACGCATGGCTTTTCAGTTAATGATTATTGACATCGACGCGGTTTTGCAGAGAATTCTCATCAAATGAGATCTTTTGTTTTAAAGTAAATTCACTGAATGCTTATGTATTCTTATTTGTAGCTCTAAGGCTGCATGAAACACATATCTAAATACCTGACTTATAAATGCCAACATTTCAAGCGTAATGCCGTTAACGATATCATTCCCCAATATGAGCGTTCTGTTTTAAAAAATTCAAAACTTCCAACTACAAGTCACTCTGCTACTTTTGACATTAGTAGTCGTGAGGTTTACTTAAAAGTCTTTGATCGCCTGTACTCACCAAAAGAAACGTAAATAATCAACATAAAAAATGCAAAAAAACTCCTGATTGCAAAGATCTCTCCTATTTAATTATGACGTGTGTATAAGGAAGAAGGTATTTAATTTGCTCAAGGATTGCGTTGTGAAAGCAAGAAACTAGACTTACTGATTTCTTAAGTATGTCCAAATGGGATGCTTAGAAGACCTGCGGTTGCATAAATCCTTTCCTTCTTCTCTGGTTAGTGAAGACAGAGCTGAATGCAACGAGTAGTGGGGCAAAATCGAGCACCTATGCCTGCAAGTGCACACACTTTTACAGGCGAAATCTATCACCACGATCCAATGCCAATTTGATCGCGTTCTTGCCTCCTACTGGTTGGAGCAGTTGAAGCACTCAAATGTGCAATGGCGCACGCGACTGCATACAAGCGTACACACACCCACACACACTCACTCATTCACTCACTCACCGTGAGGCAACTGAGCAAACAGTATTGGCACCGAGCCTACATGTCGCATCCTAGGTCAGTCGCGTATACGTGTGTGCGCATAACTGTGCATGCGATTGCGAATGTGTGTGTGCGTGTGTTGGTGCCACCCTTGTATGCAAAGAGTTGAGTTTTGAGATCACTAAAATGTGCTAAATGGACAACTGTGAATTCTCATTTCTCTGTGGCGTATTCGATTTGCAGTTGCAGGGCATGACAATATGCCACCGCGACGGGTTCACTCCCAACCTGAGCGACAGCACCGATAAACTGAGCTTCGCTTGACGCGGGACGCGACAAGGAAATCGATAATGCATTTGGAGCTCGGCGCCCCACTCCTCAGCATTCTGATAGTTTAGTGATGGATATGCACGTCCAAGGAGTGGTATGCTTAAGCCTCAGGTCAAGGCAACTCCCACGCGCTCTGAGGCGGCATGATTCAACTGTGAGAATTTACAAAATCCCGGGATGCATCATTGAGAGACTTGAATTACCTCTTTAGTCATGGCTAACCTATCATGGGCTTTAACTGCACCCTACAGTCACCACATTCAGACAACGACTAGCTAATTATTTACTCTTAAATGCCAATGCTTTCACCAACTTTGGTAACAAAGTCCATTGTTAGCTCAGGTTTTGGAAGAACTAATCGGTGTGTGTGCATTTTGTTTAGGCAATGCTTTTAGCCACGTAATACATGCATATTCTAAATTCTTGATTTTGGACAAAAGTTACACTGAAGGGCGCAATACCTAACCGGGATTCTGTCGTACGTTCTTCTACCGTATGATGTTATCATGACACTTGCAGCCCCTCCAATTGTTACTTATGTATTAAAGGAGTGTAAACAGAACTATCCACAAATAACCAAGTACACAGTCTTCAAAAATTGTAGCTGTACAACTAAATTCGCGTCAGTACTTTTATGAGATGAGGGTGTGAAAGGGATTTACCAATAAAAGGGTTGATATTTTTTGAAGTCTGCTCTTTGATTGTGGGTAGTAATTGTCAATGCATCATTCCTCCGTTGGAATAGCGATTCCCACGGTGAACTACAGTAAGTGGCGCATTTTATGGCCGTGTTGGAAATTGACGTGCTTACCCTCCAGATCCCGCTAATAGTAATTCTGGTATAAATAGAAAATACGACTGCACTTCAAAAAAGAAAAAACCCACCGATTCTGCTCGTAAAATTTTACAGAATTGAAAGTAGATTAAACCATCTCAGCCAATAATGCACTGGAGCGGATTCATTTATGCAATTCTTGTTAAAAACTAAAATTTATGGATTGTGTCGTTTCGTAACTGCGACTTTTTGAGAACCTCAGTTAGGATAAGAGCATAATGACTCGGAATAAATCGGATGTCGATGCTATCACCGGTTTGATTTTTTCGTACGATTTTTAATGCGACCGATATCAAAGAACCAGTGGTAGTGGTAACTTAAGTTGGAATATATTATATACTTACAACGTAATATTTTAAGCTCTGTCCGATCGTCTTACCGTCCATGACTTTGTCTTCGAGCGCAAAGCCTCAGGCACCTGGAAGGAGTGGTCTGCCTGACTTGATGAGCTGCTGCAGGGCATAATTTGGTCCACTACAGTGATTCTCCGCATACCTTACTTCCTGGACAACTCCCTGTCTCACCGCATCCCCATGTTGAAGAGGCACTGGAATGACTACATTCCTGAAGTCGTCACTGACCTGAAATTTTCGTACAATTTTTTATGCATGCACAAGTGAAGAATTGGAACAATGGAACAAAGCCAAATGCTTAATCCGTAGTGTTTTAATGATTTCCCTAAGTTCACTAAGTATTCAAATATTTCTCTCGAAGACGACAAGCCTCCATGCTTGCCATGGTGACGTTTTGGTGAGCATGATACAAAACAGATTTTTCACGCTAATACAACATACCTTTTAAACATTAACTAAACTGGTTGTGAACTTGTGCATTGCGTTATATTTCATGCATTATATGAGTTTCTTCATTTACTCTTACTCTAAACTCAACGAAGCATGAACTTCTGCTCCATTACGTAATAACGTTGACTTCATGCCAGTGGGAAAGACCTGAGCTCAAAGGTATTGTTCTGTAGGATGACGTGTTTACACACGACTTCAGCTTTAGCCGTGATTCGCCGACACCTGCCCATTACCTTGTTAAAGTTCTTAGGCTTCTCTTATTTCAATATCAAAATAATGATGGGCTTCTAATGGGACACCATCGACGCCGCATTGCCTGTCTTCATTTTATTCATTTCAGCTTTCACCATTGCTACATCTCTATTGTGGCTCGATAGAAGCCAGTTTTGGATGAAAAAATCACCATTTACATTGTCTATTAAGTGGCCAAGGCATTGGAGACAAATATGCCTGTTTTTGAGCTTAACACACCCTGTTTGAAGTCACTTGAGGCAGTGGGTGGAATAAAACTTTCATGAAACCTTTTCAAAAAATTCTAATTGCAAATGGACCGTTGTATTCAATTATTTGAAGCAAAAATGTGACAGAGAGGTTGCGTGGAGGGGCAATGCGCACATATCCTTACTCACAAAACATTACGAAATCGAGTGGGATGATGGAGTTCTTTTACACGGGCACGTTGAAAAGGATTGCTCATCAAAACACGATCACTGCAGACAAAAGGAATTTGCCACAACGTTTGAAAGTTAAAAGCTTGACAGATATTATTAACTACCATCGTTTTACATGACACATTTATTAAACATAGAATTAGCATTGTAAAAAAATAAGCAAATCGGAATTCCTCAAGCTCTGGTTTGATTTGACCTCCAGAGCATCCAAAAGGGGACTTTGTGATTCAACACCGATGGTGGAATTACGTGACCTCCTTGTAAGCCACAGTGTCGATACTTTGATTGCTCCATGTTAATGGAACAAAGGTACTACAAATAATCGGAATTTATTGCTACAGAAAACCATAGAAAATTAATTAAATCCACTCAAATCTTGTCTACTATGACGGAGGAGTAACGTGTATGAGCATACCTGCATGAAGAAGAGTAACGACCATCTGCTAAAACTCTTCGAGACTGTTTAACTCTGAGGAAGCACTTTCGACGTAAAATCAAGTTGAAATTGAGCGGGGCGAGACGACAATTCACGTCATCGAGATAGTAGTTGTGTCTCTATCCAGAGTGATTTATATCCTCCTGACTACTGTTAACATATGTCTGCATGAATAGGTATGATGCTTGTTTAAATAAGTCGCTAATCATTTTCGAAGTCAACTTGTCACTGGCGTCTGTTTAAGCGGATGTGCACACCAGCATTTGTATTGCTTGTTTAAGAGGACATATTGTACTTTCCAAGGAAAAGCTCATGCATAGCTTTTTGTACAATTTTGTGACGCCGATTGAGGCAACAGCGACCCTTAAAACAACATAATTATCACCTCAATTCTATGTGGTGGGCATCATTCTTTAAAAAAAAACATATTTCACTAGTAGTCTCCCAGAAGCACAGTGTTGCATGCCAAAAAGAAGCTTGAAGTGGTAGTCAGTGTGCTTGCTAGGATGGTTCTCGACAGTCACTTAATCGCGTTTGCGCAAACACTCGCCCTTTGTTTGGCATTTGGCACGAGGGTACTACAGTAGAAATTTGAAGCTATTTGTACAGTGAATAGCATTAGAGCACTAATCAGTCAAATTTTTCGCAGATATGCAAGAAACTCACTCAATCGTCTGAGTTTCAAGGATTCAGCGGAAACAAACGAGGCATGGCTTCTCCATCCACCATTTCATTTGCACACCAAAAGAAGACAATCCATCGTTCAATCACACAGAGGTGTCAGTCTGTGCGAACGCTGATCCAAGTGAAGGACAAAGACCGATTTAAAACAGCTCTAGTAACCTCCTGGCTAGGTAAAAAATGGAAAGCTATTCTTTGATCTTATAAAGCAATAAACCAAAATTGGGAATGAAACCATAGTGGAAACAGAGCACTCATGCCACACTTGATTACGACTTATGACTGACCCCACCTAATCGTTAAATCATCAAGACCTCGGAAAACTACCACCCAGTCCTTATTTGCGCAAAATGCTACCGCCAAAAACGCGGAGATAGGGTATGCAATGCCATGCCTATTGTTAATTAATAAGTCAATGCATGCAATTGGCAGGGTGAAAACACTCGAAAAAAGTTAACGATAAACAAATGTTGCTCTTTTGAGGTTCGTCGCAGGAAAGTTTGAAGCTCCACACTGGTAGTTGATTAGGCATACGCTTACTCTAAAATGGAGAAAAAATAATAAAATATAAGTATGTAATCCAGCTTGAAACAAAAAAATAAGGAAAGAAAAATAAAGAATATTAATGAAAGAGATAACCCAGTGAAGCAGAACAAACTGGCAAAATACCAAAAATTATCACAACATGCTACTACAACGATTGACCATTGTCTGCACATTCACAATAAACGAAGAAACAAGATATGAGTAATAGGTGTAGGAAACCGGAAGTGTTGTACTAATAGGGGATCAACTCAGTGGGCTAACTGACCAAGTTTTTGAGCATCATAATAAATATCTTTAAGTCATAAAAAAGTATACAGGGGCGAAAGCTCCTCGAAAATGGTAGTAGTCAGGCGAAACCGTGATAACTGAATATGCACTTTCATTTTTCGACTAAGTGACTTGTCCTTTTCTAGCTACTCATTTCATATGCATATCAATAAACATAATATGCTAGTAGATTTTATTGTATAAAACACCATGAACAGAAGCGTCTTGTGATAGTAAAAGGCATTAACTTGTCTTTGTTTTGTAATGAACCCGCAAAATCCAATTTCAGTGTGTGAAGTTACGCGCGGTGGGTTTGGTTGCATGGCACGTTTTATTTGTGCGCTTCGTGCAATAGTTTAAGTCAAGTAGTTGACCTATATAGTTTCTCACTGTTGGTATCATTAGTTTTTCTGAGTGTGTACCTTAAGAACCTGTGCTATGATTCATGGCTCTAATGCGCCCTGCTTTTCCATTTTTCAACTCCATATTTTATTTTAGCATACTACCATGGTGAAAACATGGTTTGATGATTCGGTGAGTTTTGGAAATTCTTTATAACTGCCTTAATAGTATACGCAACTGAGGTCAGAACCTTCAGAGGCTGTCAACATTAGCTACCACGAGGCCCACGCCAAAAATATATTTGATAAGTACTTTGTAGTTAAGAGGAGTGAAGCTTTAGCAAATGACTTTTTTCGCAAGGGAAAGGATCGAGTCACTCAGGAGTGGCTGAGTACAGTACTTCGACGTGGCACCGGTGTGGATCGCGTGTTGGCCTTGGCCTTCATTGTTAGAGAAAATCCACTCTGTTCTCTACAACACATCGAAAGTTTGCTGGCCTTTGTTTCCCCCGTTAAAAAGCAGCTTTGTATGAAGGCAATAGATGTTCTCTCCAATCTATTTGGGAACTATCTTCTCCCAAATAAACGAGCTCTTATTGCCTTCGAGAACCGCCCTTTCAAGGTTCTGGCAAATCACCCAGCTGCGCTTACAGAGGAACTGAAACCTAAAGATGCTCAACGCGGACTCAGATTGCCTCATAACTGTCGTGAAAATATTCTCGCCTTGTGGTACTTCGAGCATTTGCTTAAACACTACTATTTTCGTTTTTTGACCTCTTTGGAGGTAATCTTTACTGTTATCCTCATCGTTTGGTATATTTAGAACGTTTTGAAAAGTGATACAATTCCCATTGAGAAAACTAAAGCATTAAGTAAGCAAAATATCTTACGCATTAACTCTCGTTTTCTAGACGCACTGATAAGTTTGGCTACGAAGAAGCCTGAAAACCGAGAGGTGATGTTTGAATTCCAAATAATTTTTGAATTAGTTGGCGATTAATATTGTGGTAAATAAGCTCGGTGATCGCAGTAGAGGTTTCGCGTCTAGCGTGATTCACAAACTGCGTATAATGTGTAAGTCCTCCGTGACTCATTCTCCAAATCATTCAAAATTTGCTGTCATTGGGCCACCTCGTGCTTCAGGTCAAAGTTATCCTCGCCTGAAAGCGATGCTAGTAGAACGAATGAGAGCTTTCCTCTTCCGTCCGAATCTCCTTGATCGAGCTAAGTACTACGCCATTGTGTTGCTTTCCTCTATGCCCCTGTCGAAGAACTCGCAGCTCTCCACGCTCATGGAGGATGTAACTACAAACGACACTGCTGTCGCCGCCGTTCTCTTCCGCATCTACCTCTCCTTCTTTCGCGCAGCAGTAAGCTCCCAGGAGTTGCCCGAACGTCTTACAGCTGTTCTCCTCGCTGGCATCAGCCGCGTTGCCCCATACCTCTCGGGTAAGGTGGTACCCTTAGGTGTTACTACTTATCGTTTGATTTTTGTGTTTTTTTTGATAACTTTCGGAGTATATTGCACGTGTGGCGTGGGCAAAGTTTGAAATAGCCTAAGGGAATATGCTTGAATTATTCATGTATTATCGTCGTGTTCGTGATTCTCATTAAAATACTATGACATTTGTATGAGTTCTACGCAGTTTGTTAATAGCAGTGCTCAATTTCGACAATTCACAGCTGCGGTTGATTTCAACATACCATTCTAGATTTCAGCATTTTCGTGATAAAATTATCAGGACGAACAACCAAATTGTGAAGATTTGGCTTTTGAAAGTATTTAACTGCATGGCAGAGAATTTACATGAGTTATTCGTGTCTGAGCACTTGTGATTTTCGTGGAATGCTGCAAGAGTGGTATTTGTAATGTGCTTCATGTCCAAAGAATCTGGACTTTATTTTGAACGGTAAGAGATCATGATCACGTATCAACATCTCGGCTGTGGAACTATCAATAAGTTAAAGCAATTCAATCTTTTACTGACTTGCTGCGGTTCGCTGTAGTATTCGTCGAACTTCTAAAATACTTGCTTTCTTATTCTTGAAGCTTGAATAATTTCAGCGCGTGTGTAACCGAAAGATATGTCGCTTCTTTGATCAGTTGAGCACTTGGTTTGTCTAGCAAGCGGTAAGTGAGTAATCATACTTTCTCGATGGTTAATAAGTTTCGCTACTGTGGTTTGTTGCAATCATTAGTGCTTTTGTGAAAAATAAGCTGAATATTTATTTTGGACTTGGATAAATACGAAAGCTGATTAAGTTGCAGATCTACCCTGCGTCCTCGTGTATAGTCACTTTTCCTATCCATAAAACCGTTAATTTAACAGAAATTATCTAATGGTATCCTACTTGGCCACCCCATCGTACTTTTGGGAAATGGGATGGTCTCGGGTTTTAGTACTTCTTGCCGCGTAGTCAATAGAATTCATCTTAAGCCCTTCCAGAACTAGTATTAGGTGCTAAAAATAATGCGCCTGCTAGATAAAGACAAATTTAAGACATAATAGGGGTATGTACTCCCTATCTATCTTAGCTTGACTATTTAGGCTCTACATGCTTGCCCCCTTTATTCACGTCATTTTATGATTGTTTATTTGCCTTTGTTAGTGGAGGTCATGTCTGAGAATGTCACAGACGTCGACGCCATCTTCAGGCTGGTTCATGTGACAACGAATTTTACAATCAGTCTACAGGCCCTTAACTTTCTTTTCCACTTTGTTTCTCACCAGCAACAACTTCGCGATCGTTACTATCAGGTGAGTCTCCGTAGTGAACGCTTCTTATTGCCACAATTAACAAATCACCTTTTCTATCAAACACTAGCCATTTCTCAATGCAGTTTGATGGCCAACTGCAGGAACCCCGTTTATTTAGTTTTTGTGTAATAAACTGAAAACTTAGTCCAAACTTGTCTTTTAAACTGAAGAATCGAATTCTCTAATCACTCCAGACTACTACGAACGTGGCGGCGATCGTCCGAAGGTTTTTCAAGACTATCTGAAAGATAGGCTACTGAAGACATTTAAAGTAGCTAAGTATCATGTCCACAGATTTGCAAATGCTGACGGTCTTGTCTCAACATTTTTAACTGTATCTTGATTGTTGTCGTATTATAACTCTGTATCGACTGATATTGCAAGTCATGTGCAGACTTTTCCATTCTAAGAGGAGAAGTCATTACTTCTCGGTACACTTCAGTTTGGTAAAACAGTAAAAAACGGTCAGGAAGTAGGAAGACCCAATTGTATCCCTAAGTTCCTACGTCTCATTCTCGCATATTTATTTTTCACCGAAGAAACTGTGCTGTCATTCCCAGTTGAATGTCAATTATAATTTCGTCTTTCATTCGAAGATTGCTTCTGTGTGACAAATTTAGTAGATTGAAGCGAATTATGTTAATTTGATTTTGAAAATACCGTTATTTATCAACTAGCAGTTGATCAGTGAGCTTAATCGTAATTTAGGTGGCAGCCTGCAAAACTGTTGATGAATAACAGGACTCTACAAAGTTCCCTTATTATTCATTTTATTTCTACCCAAAGGCGCTCTATCGCAAACTGACAGACTGCGCCATTCGATGGACAGCGCGTGGTCCCTTTGTACTAAATCTGCTCTACCAGAGCTTATTATCAGACGCCGACGCTGAGCGTCGAGCTGCTTTTATCCAGCGCCTGCTCTCTATCTGTCTAAGCCATCCGAACCCTGGTTTTGTTGCTGGCTCATTAATCCTCCTTGAAAAACTCCGCTTAGCTGGCAAAGTTAACCCAATCGGTACTGCTCCTGATCAGGTAGGCGATCTCAGCTTGATGCCGCTGGATAACACTCCTGCTGCCCCTACTTGCTTGGACCTGCTCCTTTTTAGTCAACCGAGCTACGAAAAGATTCACAAGGTATGCTTCCCACATCAGTTGGTATTGTCAAACAGAGCCATCGCTCAAATGCTGCTGCGATTGACTCCGACGAGGAAAACTTCTCCGACGTCCTCGCGTCAGACGAAGAGGAAGAAGGGGATGCTGCGGCACAGAAAACGAAGGAAACCCTCATAAACTTCACAAAAGGCGCCTGGGACCACCGTCGTCTGTTTGAGAAGACGAAGAAACGCCCTTTCGGAGCTGCAGTTGGCTATGACAGCTCGGCGCGAGATCCACGCTTTGCACGGGCTCTGAATCAGCCCTATTGGCAACTTTCTTTGCTTGTTAATCACGTCCACCCCACCGTCGCTTATTTTGCTAGAAGCCTGGTGGAAAGGAGAGTTTTTAAATACACTGGTGACCCCTTCGAAGACCTCTCGGTGGCTCACTTTATGGAGCGCTTTGTCTACAAGAAACCTAAACCCACTTCAGGTACAGTAGAGGTTTACGAGAAGTTAAAAGCTAGAGCAGCTCCCATATAACCTTTTGAGTCTATTTCTTCTATTCTAGTTGCAAAACCTGGCAAGGCACTTGATGCAGGTTCGAGGAAGCCAGTCCATGCTAAGACACTGGCTCCCGATAGCTTAGCCTACAAGAATCTCAACCCTGAGCAGGTGCCCTCTGACGAACGCTTCATTCACAGGTGAGTTCGCTTTGGATTCCCCTAGTTCTTTATATTGTGGGGTCTAGCGCTCTTCGTTTCGCTTCTTCTAAATTCTATCTGTTTATGTGTAACTGTCATAGCATAGTTGCATGCGCTAACGGCTAAAGTGTGGGCTGTCGATGTCTGCTCGGTGCATTGAATTGGGAGAAAAAAATTTGCTCTATAAACTAGATTGCCTAAAGAATAAGTAAACAAACAACGGATGCTTTCATATAGTTGGCATTTCTTCTTGTTGGAAATGTTTAAGCGGTTTTTCGTCATTTGGGATTTAGCTAAATGATTGAATATCTTCGTATGCTTTCGCCGGGATATTTACTTTAATATTTGAGTGTAACCGGCTATTTTGTTACTTCTCCGCATGTTTCCGTATTGTGGTAATTTTTTACTTAAAAGCCTGGTTAGTTTAGGAAATTGAATTTTCTCGCCACCTCAACTCCCTTGTTTATTTTCCATCCTTCTGTTAGTTACTTCAACTTCATCAACGCTGAGTCAGGCAATGGCGAGCGTGGTCATGGCAGTGACGGGTCGGATCTGGACGAAGACTTTGACCAATATCTCAGTGAGTGGACTCATTCTCATGTTGCTTCAATATTTCCTGCAAACAGCCTCTTTACGCTAATGCTTTTTTAATCCTCCAGGAAAGCATGAAAAGAATCTAATTCCAGATGACGCAGACGATGATGGTTTATCTGATGACGCCGATTTTAACTACAGTAAGTTGCTCTTATTTTGGTACTCTGGGGAACCAATGGTGGTAAGGGATAGTTAGGAGTAGCACAATTTTCGGTACTAATGTAATTTGGATTTGCTGTTTTTAAGCATAATTATTTTTCATTGGAATGTGTCCTTGTCAGCATTTGCCCTTCTAAGGAGCTTGAAACGCTCTCTATACCTCTTATCAATGGAGGGGGCGGTAATTGCGGAAAGAAATTAATTTTCTGGTGTGTAGATCTCCCAAAGTCGTGTTTGTACAGTACGATCGTAGTTATTTTTTTACCCCGTTGGAATGCTTGCGTTGAGCAGGGGTTTAAAAACGGTTTAGTGATATTTTTGTCGATGTCTCGGTTATTTGGAAGGAAACCATAAAACTGACACCGAAAGCGAGTAGTTTCCAATGGTGTATTAGTTCGTTTTTCGTGATGCCTTCGGTCCCTCGGCTGCTCTACTTTCAAGAGTGTGGATTTTATGTTAAAGAGAAGCGATTCTTCTCAAGAATTGACTTTTCTTTCGAAATTATCACCTTTTCCGAAGACTTTGCCAAGTGCCCTACACATGTACATGTGGATCTGTTATAAGACTGCATGATTCAGACTATCTCAAGCTGAATGCTTTACTGCCTCAAAGATTTTAAAAGCAAAAATGTGCGCCAAGCATTCGGCTTGGGCGATTTGTTACTAATCGGTCCCAAGGTGACTCATCGCCTGCATCCCAAAAAGGGAGGACCGTATTGAATCCGAGTTGTCACATTTTCTTCACTGGCATGTTTGAAACTTGATGTAGCTACCGTTTCAAGTTGACTGTTTAATCGGTCGCTTAAATCCTTCCTTTTGGCGTAATTTCGTAAAACTATTGATAGCTCAGTGGTTTTTGATATTTTTAGCATAATTTTTATGCTAATTATTAATGACACAGAAAAATCGAAGCATTTCTGCACCCACCTCTGGTATATGTCTAATTTCACAGAGGAGGCGCATTCATCAAAACGAGAGGCTCTTTCAGCACTTCCAACGTTTCGAATTCTTTCTGTGTACATTTGATTCATTTGACTGAACACTTTGTTAAGTACTTAGATCGTAAGCCTTCATTTGTGTCAGAAATGAGTGCGTCACCTCAAACGGAAGTGGAGATTGCTGCGAAAGAGATTGGGCTTGACAAATCCATCTTTGTTTTGTTAAGGCGTTATTTGAGCGACTCGACTCCTTGTCCCTACTGCTTGATTTAATTTTTCCATTCTAGCCACCGACGAGGAAGAGGCTGAAGCTGGGGAAACAATGGAGAAAGAAAGTGATGTGGCATGCGACTCAGAAGGAGAGGAAGAAGAAGGTAGTGGCGGTCTGGGAATCGAGGACGAAGATGATGATGGAGATAGTGATTTTGACGAGGACGATTTTGCACCGTCGAGGAGAGGTGACAAGTAAGTCGATTTTCCTCTTTTGGCCACCATTTGTGGTGTCTGAAGTGATGATAGCGTTGGTAGGCTGAAGGAATATTATTTCTCCTACCACCCATCGGATATTGCTACCTAGCACGGGAACCTTGCAATAAGTAAATTCAATAAAGACTTTATGAGACACCTCTCTGTTGCATGTTAAATAAGTACACCTTGAAAGCGTTTCGTGCGTCAACTCGTCATTTTTCCTATGCCATTGTCGGTGGGTTGTATTTAAGGGATGTCAAGTTCATTACAACGGAAGTATTTGCAAACCTGACTGCCTTTTAAGCACTACTTGTGCTTTGATCAGAAGCAGTGTGGAGTTTGTCTGGGACCGACAATAATACCTTCACATTGGACCTCCTTTGCAATGCTTCGATTATTGCCGCATTTTCCATGCAAGCGTGCTTCGTAGTTTGTTAGTCTTCCTGCCTATTTGAGTAGTCATTTGGGGGTTTTTTTGACTGCCACTTTTATTATCAGTATCGCTGAGTTTGGCGATTTTAGTCTCTTGCTCCCGGAATTTTTTTTGCGTTAACAACTAGGAGGCATATTTTGAAGTCTGGAGTTGGTGAGCAAGGTCTCACCTTTCCTAAACCGTTGCCGGTACTTTTGAATCGCCCATTTCTCTTAATTAATTAACCACTAATTGGTCACCAATTGTGTATATAATAATAATTCTAGTGGGCTCTGATCCTTCTGTTTCATCCTCTGCTGCTTGTAGATCTGGAAAATTCGGTCCCACTACATCTCATGAAAATGTGTTTATGCGTTAGCTGATCATGCAAACAAGTTTTTAGATCTGTAGATGTGAATAATCTAGGCTCACTGGCACTTTGTGCGATTGTTTAATTTTCTGGTCGTCTCTACGTGCCACTATATTCTTCGGTTAAACATTTCTATGAATTTTTACGGAAGAAGGATACGAAGTTTGGTTGGAATAGTTACAAATACAATTGGCTGAGTCAATTATGCTTTGATCTCAGTTATACCTCAGTTAATCAGTCATTCTACGACCGGAGTTGTGTGTGCTGATGTCTTAAGTTATTATTTTTATTTTCATTTAATCAGATCTGGTCGATTAGATCTGCATAAACTCTTCATCAGCGCAGAGGAGATCGGTGACCTTTACGACAGTCAGGAGGCACCCGAAGCCTCATCATCGAAGCGGCTCAAGCAGCGGGACAAGAAGCGGAGCCGATCGACACCCAGGAAAATGAAACGAAGACGTACCTCGTTTGTACCAAAGAGGCAGAAGTTCCAGCATAAGCGAGACAGTGTTTCATCGGGAGCTAAAAAACCACGACGACGTTGATTTTTGTCTCCGCCTATTGTACAGCGTTGAATCCTACTCTTGTCTACACCTAGTTGCCTTTTGGAACGAGAATTGGCTGCGCAGAGTAAGCTTGGACCCACGTGAATGCCAAACTCGGCTCCTGGTTTTATAACCAAACAAATGACTGCTTCATAAAAGAAAAATTTGTACCTAGTTCAATCAGGGCCTATTTTGCAGCTGTATGCGCCCTGTCACTACTAGCTAACGCAAATGTCGCAGGGCAATCGGAGCATCGCTATGACAATAACTGTCAGCCAGTGTCCACGTAGGTGTTCGATAGTGGTCAGTTTCGCGTGAATGAGGACGAGAAAGCGGCAACGTCGGCCCATCCAGGCATACCTCGAAAACCAAACGAATAGACACAAGTAAACATGCATCCTAATCATGCTCGTATGTATTCGTCTCATGGTTTTCATGTATCGCATTTGGCATGACTGGAAAATCGTATGGTCATGGTTCCACCAGGTCTTATCAGTTGATTGTCATTCTGTTTCACAGTGAGCACGTCAAAGGCCCGATTTCCCATCGAAGTCTGCCTGCAAAAATTGCAGGAGCCACTCTTTGGGGTTGCATTTTTTGGGTTATTTTTCTTACATTAGTGGGAAGGACAACGCGCTGAACTAATGCAATGTGTTGCAAGCTTCGCACCTCGCATTTAATGAACGTGAAAACGCATATGCTTGTTTCGTTCCCTTTATATAAAATGCACCCGAAGTGGATAGCAGTGAAATGCTTTCACGATCTAAGAAATTGTACCGACAATCACCAGAACTTCGAAACACTTAGTAAAGTGAACCCCACTACTTAACGCTGCCCACAGAACGCAACTGTAAAGCGAGGAACAGCCATTCTGAGCCGTTAAAATGCGCAGCGCCCTACCAATATTTCGCCACACAATACAGTAAAACACTGACAGTAAAATCCAAGGATATGTCGATTTTACGCAGGAGAGTAGCGATTTAGAAAACATTAAATGTTAGATCAACTAATTGTAAAATAATGTTGAAGAATATCAAAGGCTTGGAGTGAAAACGAAATTTTAATATTTTTGTTCAGTTGTACAAATCAGTATAAAAGATACAAAAAAAAGGTATTTTCTGTATGGTGAGCCTGCAGTGGTTAAGCACGCGGTTACTGGTAATCCATAAGCTCTCCATCACATGTGTAAACTAGTTTCCACGTATCATCGCTGCTCCCAAAGTCGATTCACGTTAAACGAATCACGTTATGCGCATTTTAGCTGTCGATCAGGTTTATGTTGTGGCGTCTTGCAACCTTCTTGAAGGCAAAAGAAGGAATAATGTTTTGGGTAGAGGGATTGGGGCTATTGGCATGAGCTGCAGGTCAGCCGCCCCAGCCAGGTGATCGTTATACCTTTCTTTAATTGTGTTCGCTATGGCACTGAGTCATTCTTGTCAAAGTGCAAACGTTTTAAGCATTAAATTCGACAAATTTAGCGGAAAGATCTCTAATATATTTTACATGCGCAATCACTGTTAAACTATTCATATTAGCGGGATTTTTGGACTTGATGTGCTAAAGGTAGAGTTTCTGCCCTGATATGAGAGCTATCGATAAACCAATTTAGAATGGTGGAGTTACGGCTCATTCACTTAATGCAGGTCTAGTTTATCTAAAAGTTTGAGGCGGAGTATGAGTAAGGTAAATCATGAGACAGTCTTAAGTAGCCTGTATACATAATTTTCTGGTCAAACTACTTATGCGCTCAGCCATAGATGTGGTGGACCGCTCTTTGAAGTCTTGCAAAGGTGAGCTAGAATGCTAAAAGTCCAATCCTTAAGAGCATTAGTTCGTCCTCAGCACACAACCGCTAGCTGCTGCATGACAGAGATCATGCATATCAGTATGACCATAAAGTTTAGAAATCACACGTCTATGCGAAGAGCCTCGTTCGTTTACTCACAGATAGAGCATAGCCTTTTAAATATGCACTACAAACTCTTGCCATAAGCGCGGAAAATATTTCTGGTGCTCTTATGCTTCTATCAAAATGTCGGATGTCTTGTGTGCAGCCGTAATCACCCACTGCGAGGCGTGATTATATTATTTGAAATCCATAAAATGCGATTAATTGCGTTGACCACTTTTCATCATGTTACTAATAGCTTGAGGATTTGGGTCAATTGACATTTAGGCACAAAACCCATGCCAATTGTCAATGCAAGGGAAGATTTTCCGCTGTTCTGCCAACCATAAGCAATGGGTAAAAGGACACATTATTAATCGAGAAGGTGTATTTTTTGCGGCATAGCCCTATTGTAGAGTTGCATAGACTTTAAATCACCGTCTGATTTTTAGTTGTAATATGAAAAATTTGTCATTGGCTGGACGAATGAACTGACAGCCAACTTGACAATAGACCGTGTGCAAAAAGGAATGCTTTGAACGTCGTTTGTTCATCACTGTCCTGATCTAAGTCAAATCTGTCCTTTAAGCCTTTCTGCAAAAAGGTGTAACGAGGCACCATCGAATTCCGGACTAAGTTGGCAAAAATATTGCGGAAATTTTTTTGGAAAAAACTCTTGATTAACACTTTAACCAAAGCACAATCTAATAGCTGAGCTTTCTGAAACGGCCCTCCAAGTCTAAAAGAGTAGCGCAAAAAGGCTATGCTGGATGCATTGAATGACTTACAGTACATTGCCATTAAATGGCACTTGGAAACATCGGGAAGGAGAAATTGTATCTTCCAAAGTATCAAGTTGTGTTTCTAATTTGTTCCTTTCTGATTCACAGCCTCACATTTCTTTCATCCAACCGCTAAATGCATTTAAAGTGGAAAAATTGAGACAATATCGGTCATATTTTATTCCTCCATATCAATACCAAGGTAACAGACTGTTTCTCTCTTTCACCTCCGGCTTCATAGCTTTTGAGGGGCCCTGAAGGTCTAAGCTGTGCCAAAAATATGATGGGAGCTCACAGTTGGCCAAGGTTAAGAGAGTCAGAGTTGGTTCTTGCCACATGGGGCAATGGCACTCACCCTTTCTCCTTATGGGCCTGATATGACAGCCTGTCATACAATCATGAATTGCACGAACTCTCTACCTCTCATGCTTGGCTCAAAAGATATTTCGCAAGTTACGCAAAGCCGACTCCTTCACATAAGCCTAATGCGCAGGATTTCCGCAAAAAAGTCAATACCGAACATTAAAGAATGACTTCATTTCGTTTTAAGGCGAAGTATCTTATAAAAACACATTCTACCAAGTCACGTTATTTTCAAAACAGAAAAACTAAAATAAATTTGGATACGGGATGCCACTGTTGTGTTTATATGTTCGTTCAAGGTCAAAGATCACCCCATCTCCAATTGTATAACCTGGGTGCCATAAATTTCTTTACCAGATATGACGCCCAAGGTTATTCCATAGGGGAAAGTTTAGGCTCTGATTTCCTCTTTGCTACACATTTGGTACCACAATGGCGCTATATTGCTGGGAATTTTAATACTCCACATCATCTTTTAGGAGCTCCGATTTTATTTTTTTACAAACGCTTATTAGGAAAGATAGACATTTTATGAGAACATATTTTCTAAATGATGATGCAATAAATAATCGAGGAAAATTGCAGCTGTTTTGTCTCCGGTGGTGTTTGCACCTCGAGACTTCTCCGAAGACTAAAAAAGACTAGGGGCTCAACCCACTTAGCAAAGATACGATAGGGAGATGAAGCCAATGGTTTTGCAAACAGACAACGTATTACAGCAGTACGTAAGTCGTTGCATGCATAAGTATGGGTACCTTTCTACGGAAGAATATAAAAATTGTTATTACTGGTGCGGCAAAATCAGGACACACAAACTGCTCTACCTAATAATAATTCAACTCTGAATAAATTCCGACCATCAATGGGTTTCCCGTTTGCACAGTTTACTTGAACTTTTATAGTATAGCGGATACCTCAACAATCCCTAGCCTGATGGCGTCATTACCGAAATGCGTTCCCATTTTTTAGAAAGCAAAAATTTACACCTTATTCCTCCCTTGAGTGGAGACCTACCGCAAGTATTTAATTTTTCTTAGCATCTGTCAGAAGAGTAATAGTAGGAAACCTGCTACTTTGCAGTAACAAGGTCGTCTCGATAGCGTTTTCACGGTGAATCAGTCGGGTGACAGTTGAGTGGCGTGACCATAGGTTTGTGACACCAAATCATTGCCAAAGCTTGGGAGACTAAAAACACCTACGTTATTAAACATGCAATTAAAATAAGCACTGTCTTATTTCACAAAGACATCAACTAATTTGCGGTTACAATAAATGCACAAAACGCATCAGTCAAGAGGCAGGTCTGGCGATATTATTAACCCCTACACTCGATTATAAGCAGAAATGGACAACACCGTTTCGGGGCTTTCGTATGTTGACTGCCTCTTGACAAAGCCTTGTGCATAAAACACGAGAAAAGCGCAGTTGCCACCCAGTGAGTTGGGACAAGTGTATCTGCGTGCTTAAATGAACCTAAAAACAAATAATCTCTATTTCAGTGCCAAAACAATCGACTTATGCCAAAGAAAAGCATGTCACCAGCTTAGCTTGGGAGGCATAATGTCCTAAAAGTGTCACTTTATCAATGACGAGAATATTAATACATAAGAGGGTTAATCGTCAGCACGGTTGGCGTAAGGAGTCTCTCGCAATGCACAAGACGGGTCTCAGCCATTTCCCTCGTGTTTCAGTCAAACCTCAGGGAAATTCGATTTGGAGCAGAACCATGCACACATTGTTTGATAATGCATAATGCCTTAAAAATCACTCACGGATTTGGCGAAGGGGTCGCCGAGGAGCATCGCTACCATGCCCTCGTTGGACAGTTCGGCTTCAGGGCCGCACCAATAAAACCAAACCCTACAGTACCCAATCTGCTTGAGTATTATGCCCTCTTTCGCCTTCGGGAAAGTCCCAACGCGCTACAAATACTATGTAGTAAAAAACTCCTTAACCGGACTGTGTTTATTCGTTTAAAAATTAATCACTGCGTTCCAAAAGTTCTCTATAATTGTAGTCCTCATTTTTAGTAACTGCCAAGCAACCCATAAACCCATCTACCAACAAAAACGAATCGGAGATGGAAACAGCCTCGATTCGCACAAAAAATGAAACAGATGGGCAGTTGTCTGGTGAATAATGTGGGTCTAAATATGGTCATAGCCCCCCTCAGCATGAGGAAATAGCTGCTACCTCCACTTTAATGGGTTTCTCCACACAAAGTCAAGAACCTAACGCTAGATCTCCCCATGAAAATTCATTTTAACTGCGCGTTACAATAAGAACAGTCTGGAAACCATTAACAAGGCACTACTGCGTATGGAAGATAAAATCATGCCAGATATAATGAGTGTTGCTTTAGTATAAAATTAATTTAAAATGAATTCTTCGAATTTGACTGGTGGGCAAAGTACTGCATCCAGCATCCGTAATCCCCATCTCACAGAACCAATAATAATTGAATTGAGTGAATGCATATGCGTAAAAAAAAAGAAGTACGGAAATCAAATAATCTCGTCTGGAGAAGCAATAGAAAGGGGCTAATTGATCAGTCACCCAATGGAGTTAATAAAACGGCTTTTAGTCGACTTAAATTACACCTCGCCACGGAAGAGGCGTACAATCATGTCGCTGCAGTGCATGGTGGCTCGACGGTAGTCAGCGTTGAGAAAACTGAAGTTCAGAAAGGCGTGAGGCATCCCACTGGCCACGTGCAAGTCCACCGACACTCCCAACGCCTCCGCTCGCTTAGCGAGTTCTAGGGCGTCGTCCAAGAAGGGATCGTATTGGCAGGCCTGTCGGGGAAAGGCATGCAGCATAGACAATTAAAACTTGGTTTGATTTAATTTATTTGAGCTCCATTTGTTCTAATTGTGGGTTTTACTATGTAAACTCTCCAGCCTTCGTAGGCTTCGGTTGCTATCTCGACATTCCAGAACTTAGCATACCTTATAAAGGCCTCATAAGGATGCTACAATGCAATGCTTGTTCATCGAATATTGTCCACAACATCGATTATGGGAACAGAAACGCCAATGTTGTCAAATATATCACAGACACAGAGAGGCAAACATCAACTAGTTTACATGAAGATGACGATTTATAACTTTTGTAGAAAAAAACCTTCCAATCCGCCTTGAAAGGAAACCCCATTCGAAAATAAAAAAGCGCCTAGGTCGATCTGACACTTTCCAAACCGCTGAGTTTGGCCAGGACGTCATAAACGGAAACTAGGATGGCGATCGGAAGTACGACATACAAAAGCGTTATGCAACAAAACAATTAGTAGAATGCGTCCAATATTTTTACTCAAAAACAAAAGCTTCGAATAAAAAGTGGATAAAGAGAATATCTTCCAACACTCAGAACCCACCCCTTTGTAAAAAGAGAAAAGAAGCAATCTTAACGACTGGATATTGTTAAAACTGTCAATTTCTCTTTAATTTAAGCTTGTAGACACCAGCTATAAAGAGTGGACCTCTATAGTTGCCTTGGGAGAATGCTGGCGCTATCAACGAAAGTCAGGCCTAGCTACAAGAGTGTAATTAGAAATGTCATTATTGCGAGACAAATCTTTACTTGTTACTTCTTGGACAGTGGATTGAATATTTGAAAAGAAAAACTACCTCATCTTCGAATGCCCACCAAACGGTGAGGAGATGTGTATTTTAAATGCTGCAGACCACGAAATATGGTGAGTTCTAGGTTGTATCTTAGGTGAATATCACTAGAACCTTCTTGCCTAAAACAGTAAAAGGGCACCATTGTGTGCGCAGAGGGCATCATCGGTTAAAGCCGTGTAAAATCCATGAGGAGTGTCACGTTTCCTAATTTCTTCTGGTAAGGCCTTGGAAAGACTGTTGGTAATACCAGGATTAAGAAATTTGTTCAGTGAGGATCTTACTTGAGGCAACAATTAGACGCCACTCAAGAGTGGATGGTGAAATATTCGCATAGTTCTGTTTGTACAAAATTTTAATCCTTTCTCTCCCAATGTGAAACTTTTAAAATACCGTTTTAGAAGGACTATGCACATAGGTTCTAAAAATAATATAATAAGGACTTCACGGCTTACTGCCACAAAGGCCACCTAGAGATGATGTCAGGTTTATTTTAATTTTTTGTAACTATTTTTCCAACGCCAGATAGGAATTATGTCTTGATTGCAAATAGCGTGACATATTCAATCGAGTTTGTTACCATTTAGCGTCATCCTTTTATGAAAAGTTTAGCCTTCTATGAACGGTCTCAGAGAGACGTACCACAATAGCAAGAGGCGGCAGCAAACGGAAAAGCTCATCGGAGGCGAGATAAGGAGATAGAAAGGGATCTTGTGGGATGGGACACTTTCGAATGCGTTGAAGTTTCGAGTCGATGCCATAAATTGTCTCATCGCACGATTCGTAGGGTTGACGCATTTTTGATAGCGATCCCAACTTCTCGACGTCCTCTATAGGGTAAACGCCAAGCATAGAGGCTACCTCTACCGTAACAAGATTTTCCCAGGTTCCAAGTAAACTAACTACAGTTTCTTATTTTGGCCAAAAAATAAGATCAAACTCGAGAAAACTGAAGAATAAAGAGCTGACCTACCACCGTCCTCTTTTTTGACATTTTCGACGTCAGTGTGGGCGTTTTGATCGTCCAAAAGATCTGTAGAGGACGGAAAGAAAGTAGTAGAGGCACTAAGGGAGATCCCTGAGGAAAACCCATTTCTACTGGTCTCAGAGAGGCCCCCAGGGGCAGTGACACGACGTGAGATTACGTGCAGACGGTTGATAGAAGGGGTTCTAGGGGGAATGGAAGAGAGAGAAGGATGGAACCAGGTCGACCAGAGGCGTGACCATAGAGGCATCGAGGTCAACCGGGGTAGTTTTTGCTGCTGTTTGGGCTGGTGGGTTTCGCCTTCCAATATCGATGCTGGTGTTGAGACCTTACGCTCGAAGGATGCCTCGTCTATGCCGCTGTAGGCTAAGGTGATACATCAAATCGAATTGTTAAGAATTCCAATAAAGTAAAAAACGACGGATTTAATATATTTACATCGAGCAGTACTTAAGTTTTTGTCCATAACTTCACCTATGGTTTAGCTTTTCCTAAACTGGCTTATCTACTTTAATCGTTTAGCAATCAAACCAGCTATTCATCCCTAAAAAACTTCAAATAACTTGTTTAGCAAATTATACACCTCTCAATCAAACTCTCTATCCACGTATCTATTAAATGCTCCACTTAACAGTTTAGTAATTCATCCAATTACCTTCCTACAAAATCGCCCGATACGTATGCCAGCTCAAAAAGTTACCATCGTTCACTCGTCGCGCTATCAGTCGGTGCATTCACTAATTTGGGCACTGTTCAAGACACTCGAGCTTCTCTTCGCTTAAACGTACACCTGTTTACAAAACCCATTCACCGTCAAAGCAATTATTCGCCCTAACAGCCCAAAAAACACTTATTTGCAAAATCATTCACTTATCCAACAGATAATCCGTGGAATAGCTCATCCGTCCAACAATTCAATTAGCAATTGAAAAGCTTATCTCTTTGGGGGCCCATCAATTTATCGGCTATCTACTCGTAAACCAACTAAGTCACTCATTCATTTATTTGCTAACCCCTCATTCATCGAGGCGTCTATCCATCAACCTATCTAATAAATTATTCCCAAAGGGGAGCCATACCCATGATACAGCGCGAGATAACGCCGATAGGCAGGAGAGGGTCGCAAATGGAGAGCATGCGCGAGGGCGAGGGCACGTAAGCGAGGATGGCGGGAGCGTAAGCAACGAGGACGCCCACGGGGCGTGCAACGCCAGGGCGCAGCCCCAGGGCAGCTGCACGAAGGCATACACCGAGGCTCAGATTGCCACCAGCAGAATCGCCGCACACTACTACCCGCGCATCCGGCCGCGCTCCCAACCGCTCCCGGTTGGCCATCACCCAACACACCGCGTGGAAACACTCGTCTAGCGCCCGCGGATACGGCGACTCCGGTGCCAGTGAGTAGTTTAACGAGATTATCGGACAATCAAGCTTCTCCGCCCAAGGGCGAACATACATCTGCAAAGTAGGGCACAAACAAGGTACGTGAGTGGGCCAATCACTGTGCAGTATTAAGGCCTTGGTTACTTTTACATGAATAGCTCAACGTTAATAATAGGCAGTCCACTTTTTCGCCTTGGGCTAAATTGTATCTGGCAGTCACAAGGATATTAATTAGACACCTGCGTGGGTGGATGAATCGTTCAGACCAAATGCCATCCGGTGTATCGAGAACAGAAATTATCTACTCTGGATAGTTAAGTCAAATTATGGGACAGTCTGGCACCATTTATTGACAAATGTACACGTGTCAGCAATGATGCATATTATGCACCCGGATGAGTAGATAAAGTAAAGTGGCGTCAAGTATGCTATAAATTACGTAAATTCCTTTTCGTGATGCTGCAATGTTGTCTAGTTCCGAACTATAAGTATAATGCTGCAGAAAAACCAATGCCATGCTTTACAAGCTACCACTGTAGCAGATTAGCTACCAACAGAAGCACCAAAACGGCAGATCGCTAGTCCAGTCCAAATAATACAGTCTTCAAATGCGTGAACCTGAATAATAGCAGCCTTTGTAATATTGGCAGAATCTTTTGAGACCATCATAAAAGCGTATGGTTACGCTGCCTGATGAAAATATTCTATTATCTGATGCGTCTACAACCAAAGTTGACCCATCCGCATAGAGACGCTGCTTCTTTTATGTAACAAAGGGCGTTCCAATTAAAGCGAACTGCAGCCCCACTGCCGAAGGCAAATAATAGAAATGGCAATGCAACCCCAATACCAGACCACCCCCATTTTCGAAATTACTTAATATTTGCATCATACTTGCATGTCAAATTCTCAGTTATCACTGCCGACCTACAATGGTTGCTTAATTCAAATATGCTGCATCGGTCCATAGAAATAGCGAAAGGAATGCTTCAAAATAGGACATTACTGGGAAGAATTCGCCAATATTAGGGAGACCAGGTACATTTTTTCTAGCCTAGTTATCAAACAACTCTGCATTGCATTACAATCAGTAGAGAAGGAAATTAACCTACGTTCACAGTTCTATACGCACACCAGAAAGGTATAAAAGATAACAGCCGGAACCGCGAACCTAAGAAAGACGTAAAATCTGTAGACAGTGGTAATAAAAGCGGGAGGCAGAAGGGTGAGCGACATGAACGGTACCGACAGTGAGTCATTAGCATCTACGCGTTGTGGTGAATAAACCGAGAGCGTTGGATTCACGTGTGATGTTTGTCCTTGGCGTGTTCAAACATAGCCGATGCATGCATACTGCGTGATAAAGGAGTGGCACTACAGTTACGCATATGATTTGGAATAATTCACTAAAGTTCACTTCATCTCTCTTAGAAATGTACCTTTGCCAGTGGAGACTGGTCTGAAAGAGGCCTCAAGCAGTCAGGGCGACAGCGTGTTCAGTCATTAGTAGAATAAACAGAAGGTAATGTGACGTAAAAAGAAAGTAATGTTTATATAACTACAAGGACGCCACTGTGATCAAGGGTTACACAGATGCGTAAGCTAAATGAAACTAAAACTAGTGTGAAACAAAGGCGATTAAAACATCAGGTTTTGCCCTTGTTTTGCATCCAAATAGCTAAGTTTCAGGACGGTCATGAAAAATGCAAAAACAATATTGCTTCTAATATCTTTTAAAATCAAAAACGGGCATTCTTCAAATAATTTTTCATAAAACACTTATTTTCTCGAAAATCTATTAAATGTTTTGCAGTGAATTAAGTTTGTTATAATTCGCTTCCAATGAGTGAATAACTCCCTCTTTCAAGAGGAATTGGCAATGCACAAAACCATAATAATGGAAATATTCCACACAAAAGAAAAACCTCCATTCACAAAGAATTCAAAAAAAATGACACACAGACTGCTATTGGAGGGTAGTGAAACCAACGCTAAGCCGTGGGAAGAGAGAACAACCAATGGTTCATGAATGAAGGAAAATAATTCTGCAAGGAGAGCCTAATTTACAACTTACTAACTCAGAGATCGATGTGGCTCGAAGGAAGCCGCCTTGCTTAAGGTGGAAGGCTGTTCGACTCCAAAATCGCATGCGCACCCGCACACATAAATGTGGTTCTTGCGGTTTCGGCCAAGACTTGACTTTCTCATAGCCAGCTAAGCATAAATACACAGGCCTGTGGGCGCACGCAATGACACAGCAGATGTCTGCAGTGCGTTAAGAAGTGCAATGATAATAGGCTTAGGAGGGATAACCTAAAGTGAATTGACCTATTTTATCGAATGTTATGAGGTTAGCCGAAATTCCCATAAAATTCAAGTCAAAATTCGGAAAGTTGTGAAAATGATAGAGACAAAATTAGCTGTAGTTAAGGTGAAGCCCCCACTGACGTCAGAAACCCGCAACCACGCATAGGTAAATTAAAATTTGGCTTGGAGAAACCCAAACATAGGGCGTAACTGCACGCAGTGTTTTGCCACAGATCAAGTGTCGCCGTGGTGTGAGTATCACGGGACTGCGTGATGCGAGAGGACAGAGAAAGTGCGGAAGTGGAAGAAGGGAAATAACTGCTTTTCTAGCTTAAGCGCTGCACAAAGCTAAGGTAACTTTTTGGAGACTTTGGACCACACAGAGTACTCAATTTTGAAGGGAGCGTGCCCCACAAGGATTGTCATTTGAAACTATTGCAACAACATTAGAAGATTGGGAGCAGATTGGGTGGTTTGATAGGCTCAGGGCAATTCAAATGGATGAAAGGCTTTCATAAGAACGGAAGGTACTTGCAACGATTTTGATAAGCCAAAAGTTTTTAAGATTGCCTGGAAAGGTTTGAATCAACTTTTTGCCAAAGATATTTTTCCTTGATTTATAAAGCCCTCTAGCCTGCACTACCTTGCATATTTCCATAAAAATATCTCAAGCTATTACAACAAGTAGAACAGTTGTTGGACAAAACAATGAGGGTGACCTCCAGGTGCCATTCAATCACATGATATCTGGGGAGCGAACTTTGAAATTACGGCCGTCATCAGACGTTGTAGTAGCTGACTGTTGTCCTTGGAAAGTCCAAACGCTACCTAGAAACTGCAAAGAGCCTCTCCGCCCTCTTCAATTGACTAATTGCTAAGATAATATAGGTACCACTAGTTTGGACACAATCACATTAATTACATCTATTCCACTTTAACATGAGTATATTTAGCTCACTAAGATGATCCTCTAAGAAGGAATAGCAAATGGCACTACTCTTAGCATTTCACATGCAAGGTTGGGAATTCCATAAAAGGGGATTTCGCACCCTAATGAACTGGTAACGTAGCCCTTAAAACCTTTTAAAAAATAGATGAAAAAACTGCAAAGTCTGCATTCCTTCCAAGGACGTTTTGGAAAAACCACCAACATCGCCACGTTGAAAACGGCAAAACGTTAAAAGAACACGGTTACTTAATCTGGATTCTGAAATTTGCCTGGTACTATTAAAGGTGGTAAATAAATAGACACTTGCTGACCTTCAAATGCAAACATGTCCTCAAATGCGATCACATGCTTACTGACCTGAGAAAACAAACTGCGCATTTCGAAAAGACCGGAAGGGTCAAGCATGTCAGGCTTCTATACACCTTACAAAATAAATGCAAGAAATGCTTGAAACTTTTACTCACATCGTGTGTCTCCGAGGAGAGGGCAATAAACCCACCACCATGAATGTGGACAAGAAGATAGGGAGAGGGATCTGTCTCGAGATGAACATTGGAAACGGCTGAGAATGTCGAAGATGACTTCAACGGTAATCTCTTTAAAGACCCCTTACTGGTCTTTCCACCCTCCTGCCCCTGGCTTAGAACCCATGCCATGCCTCTTCGCCGAACCTTGCTGATCAAGCGCACTGAAATGCCTTTATCTCCACTGGGAGGATTAATGGTTACAGTAGAAGATGCGCCATCACCTTATGAGAAAGAGACTTGTAAATGATAACCATAGCTGTGCAAAAATGGGGCAATCAGCCTCGACAATCGCTAACTTGGCTCAGTTTCCAAGGTCACAGCCACGTTTGGTAAGCTGAACGTGTGACAAACGGCCATCTGAGGAAGAAGTAGCCTGGGTACGTCAACGAGGAAGCGATTCTCGGCAAGGTTCCAAAAGCGCTTACAAAATTGCACATCTGCCGAGCGAGTGATATGGGCGATTCGACAACCACGTTCCTCGGGCGAGAGAAACGATGCAACGCTGCGAAAAACGGCGTTCATAAAGCCCGATATTCCCCCCATTGCGCACTAGAGACATAAAGAATACAAGTAGGCGAATCAAGCATCCACAGAAGTAATTAAGTTCAGATAACTGTTATACAAATCAGATGACTCTGTGACAAAAGATTCACCTGGTAGCTATCAGCAAATCCAGCCATAATGCTACCGAGCATTTTGAAAAAATTCTGAGCGGAGGTATCCAGATAAAATGCAATTGCTCGACCATAGAAGACATCTTGGCGAACCAGATCAAAGTAGTCAATGAGATCATTGTAGTGAGCAGGCGAGGCACTTGGTGAGGTGGATAAATTTGCAAAGGAAATGTCTCTCACAAGCTTTGCAATGCGCAGAGGGGGACCAAGGTTGTCGTGTGTTAAGAGTGGAGCAATTGAGAGATTAGCGTAGTATAGTTGGGGAAATAGAGTATTCGACGGGGCGGAAAATTTGGGAAACTCGCACAGTAGAAGAACGCAGAAGGCAAGTTCTTCGAGGCACCGCAGGTAGGCTATCAGAGACTCTTTCATAGCATTTGGCCTATGTGCAATAAGCCAACAGCATACAAGGATGGGTAGAATATAATTTTTGCGTGAATCAGTGTGAAAAGCCTACCAGACAGACAAGGTACGACGATCTAGGTTACGAAGATGAGTGAGAATCTTGACCAGACAGCTAGCCACAATGGAAAGGAAGGTTCGAAAACCATTTGCCCGAACATCTCGATAGTCAAATTTTCCAGCAAAAGAATAAATGTACTTCAGCTGGTCAACAAACTCCGTCTCACCAAGTAATTCATGCACCTCAAATAAATGCTGATGCAGTTGCTCAGCAACAGTTGATACACGGTAGTAGTTTGGAGTCTTAGCAAGTTCTGCAGCCTGGTAACACACGTAGCACTAAATTACTGAGTATTATTGTATAGTAAAACCGTTACCTCCTGTTTTACTTCTAAACACAGTTGAACCAGAATTTCACAATCGCGCCTATCAAGAGACTCCTTAGAGGGAGCAACTACACAAGGAGATGAAGAGAAATAAGGCGTACGGTTAGATTCACTCTCTGGCACGGGAACGATCACTCTTGTTTCAAATAACATCTAAAATTAGCCGGTTAAGCCTCAGAACTATTAAAAGCATACGTCACATCTCGGGTTATTATACAGCCTTTTCAGTGTCTTCAGTTGCAAAGTGATATAGTCTTTCACAATCAAAGGCTTAACAAGATGAGAAGAAAACATGTGCAACCGATAGGGGCCGCCACCCGTCTTTTTTAGGTCAAAAGACTTGCAAGAGTTGGTAGGTCTTCCAAGGATAATTTCAGTGCGGTAAAACAATGCAGAAGTTGAAAATCAGTAAAAGTAGTACGCGCCACAGGTGCCTTTTTACAAGGTGAACGGATAATTGTATCTCATGCACTGTGTAAAGGTAGACTACTAAGCGCAAAAGCGAGGCTAGCGATAATAATGATTTTAAATTTAGGTTATTTATTCCTTTTTATTCAGCACGATATAAGTTTAATAAGCTGATAAACCATTCTCAATCATCATCATTAAGTTCCCTCTGCATGAAGTTCATTTTCTGCAGAACTAAGTGATAGCACCTACTAATACTTAACATAATCATTGACTTCGTGCTTCCCTGAGGAACCTAGTGAACGTGCATATCTGTATTGCAATCGACGTCAAACTTTGACCATGGCTACCGCCAGAGATGGTAGAGTGAGTTCCCCTTCGAGACGAAGTCTGGAGAAAAACCAGCACTCTCAACAGAAAGCCTCTACCGGCAGCACGTACACACCGCACTTGCACACCGTCCCACCTCCCCCTTCGTAGCATGAGTGCATAACCCTAGCCGAGCTAGTCAGCCCCCACCCCAGATAATTTTGAAAAATGGAACACCACCGCTATTTGCAGGAAGCACTGCAAGTCGACCGTTCAAACACCAAATGGCAACATTTATAGCATAGCATTTAGGAGACCATCCAAGACGAAGGAACTCGTCTGGAACCATAGCAGCCCGGTAGATCAGATTCGCTAGCCTATTTAAGTCAAGAAAAAACATTTGATAAATATTGAATTTAAACAAACCAGTCTTTCTAGTTAATGCAACACTTCAAATCTACAATGAATTCACTAGTTTTTATTTTCCGTGGCCGGTTCCGTGAAAAGCGCTTGCTGAATCTACAGGAAGTAAAAATAGAACCAATTAACCCATGAAACTAAAAAGACGAGTAAGGAATAGCTAAATCACCTCCTTTGACTGTTTTGTAGCATCACGTAAGAGTCGCATGGTTGAGGGTTGACAGTACGTCTTCAACTCAGCAGGTGCTTCTTCTAAGGCTGCTTTGACCAATTCTATGACAGTTTCCGTCGATGCAGTGGAGCGTGCGGACATTGCTGATAAAGGGGAAAAATGAAAAGCAATCGCATTTTCTACAAAAACGCACAAATAATAGGGTAGTTGAACTAACCAGCATTGCGTAGACTAGCATCAACAAAAGCTGGCACGTGCTCAGGATCCAGTTGCTTAAGGTACTGGAAAGAATTGTGGAAGGCTGATTTATTGAGTGGATGACTAAGACTTCCTGCTAAGTAGTTGAATGGAAGCGGACCGACCATCTAAAGCAGAAAACAGTGGGTAAGTGAACTCTATGTCCCCAGCATCATAAGGCGAACTAAAAACAACCATTACCTCAGTAATGGGAGCGGCTTTATCAACCAAACCACGATGAACCAGGGCTGCAGCCAGCTGCAATCGTAAAAGCGGTTGAGAGCGGCCCAAAGTGTTATCGATGATCGCCATAGCTTTAGTAAGAGAGCAAAACAGAGGCAACAGTCTGTGAACCTGTACAAAAGCCTTATTGGTAAACGTAGAGCAAGAGGTAACTTGCCCTCATTGATGAGGGACTCAGGCCACGTGGCGAACATCGCAGCGACATGAGGACCGTTCATACAAAGGGTCACACTCTGGGGAGGGCTGGTCTTCAACACATCCACTGCTTCATTGAACTGCTCATTGTTAAAGGCATCACCGGTAGCGTTAAGTCTGGGAAAAATTGCATTGAATCAACGGTACTGCAGCGAATGCACTACTAGACATACCAGAAATAAGCGAGAATAGAACATGCACTGACATTTTGTTAAAAAATTGACTCACTTTACAAGACGGGATAGAGTTTTGAATGGTAGACGCCTCTCACGCAGTTCAAGAGGCAGACTCCCAATCACCTGATCAACTGATTCGCTGGCCTGCATCTCCACAAGATGACAGAGGAGAAGGTCGATTCCTACGTTGGAAGGCGTAAAAAGAGCCAAAGCAATAAGACGAGGCTATTCACTCATCCTGGAATCAGCCGTTCATCGACCGACACAACATTGAAACAACAGGAATTGGCAAAAGTTGAAGAAGGAAGGCATAAACAACTCAGAACTCACGACCAGGACCCCAGAGCTTTCGAACTACGTCAACAAGGATACGGGCATTTTCGGCCGAGAGTTTGTTGCTGGAATTGGGAAAAATTGAAACTTACAACAACATGGTAAAAGTTAGCGATTGCAAGTGGTTACGTACTTCGCAAGAGTGTCAGCCAAGTGGGTAATCGACTCCTTGGCCAGACGAACCTGAAAAAAGGGCAAATCAAGCAAATGATTAGCCATTCAAATGAGGTGAAATCGCTTTACATTTTAATGAAAACTTACAGGATCTGAAACATCACCGCCGGTTGGTTTGTCAAATTTCAAGCTGAGAGATTCAATCTTTGGTACGTCACGAGGTTGCGCTAAAGGGGGAGAGAACGACCTGAGGCAAGCGAAGAAACTTTGATTCTTCGGCGGAAAAAAATATTTTAAAACACACCAACAGGTACTGTGAATTCGCCAAGACGATGGAAGCTGATAGCTTCATGAATCACGGGGTCCACCTCATGCTGACTAAAAAGGTGGAGAGGTACATGCATCATCCACACGTCAACATTGTTGATGAGTCATTCAAACTGTGATCTTGTTTAATAGGCGTATTGAGATACCCAAAATCTGCACATGTCTCACATTTACCATTTAATCATCTATCACTCCATTCACACATCCGCACATTCACCAGTCCATCACTTCCTTCAATAGCTAATCCATACGTCCGTCCACATTAGCACTCAATTATGAACTCTACCGGTAAATCTCCGCTAAGCCTTTGAAAGCCACACCCAAAGCGTTGTGGAGGAATGGCAGAGCAGCACCGGCACAAGCGTCCAGTAACTCAGCATTTCGTTGATGGGCAGCCGAGAAGAGAATTGCTACGACATCTGTGACAGAAAAGGTGGAGGAAACTAAGCCAATGTTCAAACACGGGATTCAAACAAAGGGGACCACAATGCGAACTCACTTCGATGGCCAGACATGAGAAATTGGGACAGAATCACAGATTCCACCGCGGCTTGCAACTTCGAGGGATAAGACTTCTGAATTCTAATAACAATCGTTAATGGAAGACGAATGATCTTACGAAAGCAGTGTTTCATAGAGCGCTTGACTTTTGCCCAGTCTTGTATCCTTGACCACCGAGTCACGTAAGGCGATATGAGCAGCGCCCGGGAAAATTGACTCAAAGTACTCCGTTCCAGTCGCATAGCCTGCCTGAAATACGTAAAAAACGCTAGGCGTGTGAAAGAAGAGGGGTTGTCCAACACAAGACCAAAAAATTGCACTTGAAAAAGAGGCGAACCGTTATGACGCGATTGGTGGTGCGCAATTTAAAGAAGGTGCGCAGGAAAACCTGGTTGGAGATGGACAGTCGGTCTTTGAGGCAGTCATAATCCACATTCTCTTCCTCCCTCATATTGGGTTTCGCAGCCATCTCGAGAAGACTGAAGATCAGGCGCAACGGTGCTTTGTAGGTTTCTTAAAAAAAATTTCAGTAAACCCAATAAGCAGTAACCGCTCGAAGTTTGAAGAGTCAAACTCAGGAAATGACTCACTAGCTACGTCAAGAGTTCCATTCACAAAAGCTATCTTCGCCTCCAATGGTTTCTCTTTCATGACTTCGGCAATCAAAGAAACGTAATTGAACTGAATGAAAAAGAAACGAAAAAGGTTAGCAGAGCCCACTTGACGACCAAGTATTCGTGAGCACCGTGAGAGGGACTAATTACCTGACTGTTGGCAAAATTAGCCAGAACGGGGATGGCTTCGTCTCCAAGCTCGCCAATAATGTGCTGTAAAGGAAAAAAAAGAGAAACTAGAAATAGGCCTTGCAAGAAATTCTCGCTAGCATGAACACCAATAAGAGCATAAAATAAACATACATAAGCCCGTTCAAAATTTTTGTCGGAAAGAGCGAGCGCAAGAGTGGGAAGATAAGGCCGTTTAAGTGCAGAGAAAGCCTTCGCAACTGGAGAACATAATGGGCGGTTAGAGAAGTGGATTTCATGATGGAAAAAAATAAGGCCAAAATATAGTATTACCTGTGCCCTTTTGCTCCGAAGTCAAAGACGCCAGAGCCGGACTTGTTGCAACGGCATATTGCAAGTCTGGACGACAATGAAGTAGCTCAACGAACTTTGCGCTGGATAAATGACAAAAAATGCTACATTTCGATTGAGTAAAGCAAAAGCTGCTAATAAACGACACTGACATCACTGTATTTAGCACCTGTTTCAGACTCAGAGCTGATATAATAGGAAGGAAAAAAGCTTAAAATTAAAATGTGGTAACATAAATTTTATTATTTTTTAATAAGTCAAATAACAAGTTCAGAAAACATACTAGATTTAACAGAAAAGTGGGAGAATAGTAATGTAAAGCACCAGTCACGAGCCAAATGAGACAAGCTAAGCAAAACCCAATCCTCTTACGAACAACGGAAAAAACATTTAAATAACATTCGTACTTACGCAGAGTAAATGCTTAAAGCAGGGTAGGAAAGTATTATCCCAAAGGGATATAAAGAGCTCACTTGGGAGACGCAAGACCACCACAACAGAGCGCAGCAATTATATCCTTTCGTAAGAGGCAAGAGATCCACGCTAACACAGCAGTTTCATGCCCAGCCGCAACCAGTTTACCCGCTAGAAGGGCCAAGTTTCCCGGAATGGACAGTCGACTCCCGGGCGAGTCGATAACCTGATGCACCAGGGACCAGAAGGTGAATTGGGTCTTCTTAAGGACACTTGGACGCAGGGACTGCGCCACCACGCTAGGGTCTGTAACGAATGGATGGTCTGCAATGGCAGCTGCAGCGGCATCTATTGCTGAAAGTACAGAAGTCGCAGTCTCCTCTTCCATCGCGGAATCGAGTGATGCGATAATTTCCTGAAGCCGAGGAATCAGGGGATTGATGGAAATGCCCCCGCGCAGAGCCAGACGATCAGGATTAAGGAGGTCAGCAGGAATGCGAGGAACAGAGTCGCCAAAGACTTTGGACGCAAGAAGGACCTCGGTGGTTTGAGGCAATAGTGTTAGACCTATCCGACAGGCCCAGTCACGAAGCGCGTAAGCGGCAAAGAGTTGGTGATTTTGGCCTTAAGAATCCAGAGGTGTCAATTATTACTCTTGCCAAATCCGGATAATTTATATAGTTATTCTTACATAATTCCTCAACTGCAGTATGGACATTGCGCACCTTCCGCAGATGATTAAAAGGTTCCAGACGTTTGGACAACAACTGAGAAAGGCGGAAAACGTGATGGTATTAGGGCGGGATATTTATTGCACGGTGGAGAAAATAAATATGCTGACCTTAGCACCCAGGACAAGCGTTGGCGTGTTCTCTTTTCTGCTCTTGTTTGAACTAATTCGTAATTATAGGCTCCAAGGGCCATCGTTGAAAGAGTCACATTGTTCTTTCGTAAAACTAAACGAGAAGCGGCAATCTGCGATTCCTTTTAAAAAAATAGCAGCCAATATTCAGTCGAGACTCACTTTCTTCCATGGCCTGTCCAGCCCCAACAGCATCCAACTGGACAAACTTATTGATGAACCAATGCGAGAGGAGGATGGAAAGGTACTGTGGATAACGATCCGCCATCTTGTTTAAGAAGACCACAAGGCCGTCCATGTCGGAGCTGGAAGAGAAGTGGTACGAATAAGAACCACGTTTTAAATTTTCAGGAAAAAAGGGGAAGTGACATACGCATTGAGATACTGTTCGCCAATCTTCGTAGCGGAAAAGGCAGGACTTTTAAGACCAGCAACACTGATAAGAGCCCAATATAGGTCTTCCAGCTGTTTTGGCGTAAAACGAAGTGTTGGGAGCGCCTCTTCGACAGCATCTGCGCCAGTAGAAGCACTGGAAACAGCCAAAGCTTCGCCGAGGAGATCTACACTGTATTGCGAAGGGTGCCCGAGGGGACTGGTCTCTTGTGATATCGACTTTTGCATCTGCTCCAGCTCTATTATCACTTCTGAGGTAAAGAAATTAGAGACGAATTCAGTGTTTTTAAATAGACTAGTTTTCCCCCACTATCTAACCAGTCAATATGCATGGCACAGAAGGGCAATGAAAAAACATCGCCTTGTTATACGAAACAGTTAAAAGAATGATACACAAAAAATGAAATTGGAATTTAAAATGAGCAAGGTAGAACAATTCGGGAATGGATATAACAAATACCAACCTTCTATCTCTCCAGCCTTAAGTTGGTTGACAAGGGTAGTATGTTTCGAGCTGAATAATTAAGGGAACACATTAATATGCTCAGATGCAAGAAATTAAACACCTATAATGATTTGAAGCACGGAAGAAATAGGCAACTTACGCGATACCAGCTGAAATTAATGTCGCGATGGCCTCCTAAATAGAATTAAGCTCCAATTGGAAAGACATTTAAACGTACATTCGGTAATCGCAGCTCCTTCAGGGTCTTTTTAACGGAATCTAGGTAGGAGATTGGTATTTTCTGAAATAGGTAAAAAAGCTTGGTGTACCAAAATGCTTGACCCCTGTTGAAGTGTGCAAGGACTAAAAAAGGACTAACATGTCAAACCCACAATTAAACGTCCCTGTTCAAACACATTATAACCATGGGAACACGCAAGTCCAAAAAAAATTTCGGACAGTTTCAAACTGTGGCCCAAATAATAGCTCACAACAGACAAAATAATCAGTTTTTGCATGACTGTCACGTTACAAAATGACAGCAAGATTGGGAAAAATAGTAAGGTAGCCGAGAATAGCCGTAAATAACCCTAGCTTCCTACACTCTTATCATATGACGTTAGAAGACTACACATCGGTTGCTTAAACTAAGCCGCAAAATAATATTGACGCGATTGCCTGTGTGATTGCTTCAAATGTGCATTTTTCTTAATTTATCCCAAAACGCCAAAACGACAAATGAAGTGAGCCACGAATGTGACTACGAATGTTTGTTAGGCGCAACTAAGGTTTTTCTAATATAATTTTTCCTATTAAGAACAACGATAAGTGACTGCTTTACCATTAATGTTGCTGAAATAGCTCATAGAGGCCTGTTTGGATATGTGTTTAACCACCCACCTGGCTATTAAAGTAAACCACAAAAGCATTAGCAAGCGCCCGCCTCGTCTGCTCGTCTAGGCTGGCGAAACGAGGAATGGTGGAATCCGTCACATCCACTGTACTTTGGCCACAAAAGCGAAGCAGAGCACTGGCGAGAAGGGGATAGCGATCGGCCGCAAAACAGGAGAAAAGCGTCCTCGTCCATGCGTCCAACTTCGCCTGATCCACGCCACTATCGTCACTACGTTGGGTAGTGTGTTTAGCGCAGCCTCGCAGCTGGAAGAAAAAAGCGTGACAAGCGCGCCCTTGTTAACGAAAATTGGAAAATAGGTCATTTGTTACCAAAAGGTGAATGAAGTTGTTGTTGACAGAGAGGTACTGGGTAAAGGGAAGGAGATTTTCGTTCTGGAACTGGACGATGAATTTCTCAGCGTTTTCTATGCTGCTGCCAGGGACGGGAGGATTCAGAAAGCTCGGTAGAGCGCAGAGTTCATTGAGTACGATGCCCAAAGCCGCGCACGATTTCAGCAATGGGTCCTCAAATAAAGAGGAAAAAGGATGAATAATTGGGGATTCGACAACAGAGACATTAAAGAGAGTAAAGGAGGCTACCTCGAACTTGGCCAGAACTTCCGCTGGCGCAAGTCCTAGCGAAAGAAGACGGGGAACGACAATGAGGTAAAGAAGATGAAAACGCTGACGACCAAGAACCCTTCCAAATTCCACTACCACTAAAAGGAATGAAAATTGCTTGTTTGAGAAAATCCAACTATTCAAACGCTACGATTTTAAACTTTAATCACTGCCATCACTAAAGTAAGACCGCAATAGAAATCTGAGGAATAAAAAGTAAACCGTGAGTGGAGGTAAAATGACCCTCCTTCCCGAAACGACATAATGAAAAGATTTGCCACAATTTTGGCATCTTGCGTTTGCAAATGACAGCAATCAACTAGATGCATGACTGGCTTCAAACTAAATGAGGCAAATTGCAACACGCTAAAACTGTAATTCAATAGTACGTGACTGACAAATAATACTTTTGTTGATTATTGTGGATTTTGTCAATCCCTGAGTAATAACAAAAACTTTGTTTGAAGGACAAGCTAGAGGAAACTTACAGTCAACATTCTTATCCTTGACAGCTTTCAAGACAACGGCGTTGGCAACCGCGTTACATAACTCCGTTCGTAGGGGAGGATTGGCTCGTAGAGTTTGAAGCGCAGTTTCTAAGAACCATACCGTTTCTTAATATGCCCATTCAATTAATACGCATCCAAGCTAGACTTAAAAATACTGACGCCCTTAAAGTGCAGGATTCGCTACTGTGGTTGGGCGGAATCAAACCGAACAGAATTCTAGTCAGCCTAATAAAAGCCAGGAATAAAGTACCATTCGACATGATGCGGATGACTTCAGGTAATCGACCAAAAGCTCCGGACGACAACCAAAAATCGTTCAATACCTCCGGGTCCTAAAAAATAACGAAACCTTTTAAGACACAGCAAGAGCCCTAAAGTGATGTATCAGGTAAAATACCTGTTCTGCCAGTAGTTCCGGAATTTTGGAGAGGAAGGAGGGGGAGAAAGTGTGGGGACGCGTGCCCCTTAAAAACTGAAAAGCCGCGTCAACGTAACCAGATTTAAGAAGACGAGTGAGGGCAATGCCAAGTCGGAAGTCGTCAAAATATGGAGGCCTTTTTTTTAGCAAACCTAGTATCTGGAAAGGAAAAATCGATCAACATCGGTCCAACACTTCTCAGTTTCAAAGAAAAAATGAAACCCCACCATCGATGCAGCCTGTTCGTTGGTGTCAAAGTGAGGCGCCACAGCTAGACGTGCGTATAGATCAGCAAGGAATCGAGGTGAGAAAACAGGGCGATTGAGCAATGATTCTGATCTGTTAAGATTCTCCTGAAGCAGCTCAATGACTCCATTCCCATCGCCCAAGTCAGCGTATGCCGTAAGTAGATCTTCGGTAGCCATCATTGAGGGCCAATAGTTCAGCTTTGACATGACATCTTGCGTTGTTGCGACTTCATCTGGCAGTCTAAAAAGTCAATTCATCCAAATTTTCAAATGAAACATAATCTGCCCCAAAAATAAAGAATCATAATTGTAGATCGCTTAACTAACCCACACTTAACGTAGCCATGGAGAATTTTGGAAAATATGTAATCGTTAGGGACAGCACCTTCCTGATGCATGGCTTTGAGGTAAAAGCTTGTTTCCTCCATGTCACCCCTTTCACAAGACCTTCGGATAAAGACCGAAAAGAAAATCTATCTCGAATTATAAAAGTGCGAGCATAGCTATACCGCATCAGGTTTCAGACCGAGACGCTTGAGATCCGCCAATGCACTCTCATATGAAAATTCCTGACCAAACTCGTATTTTAAATGCAAAAACCGCGCAATTGTGGATGCTTTGACAGCTTTGTCTACAAAGGAAAGTCGGCGAATTCTCACGGCAAACCTGCGGTTATCTTACTCCAAAGATCATTAAAATAGGTTCTTTGGTGGGCTGCGTCCATTATTCTTATGTTCAGACGATTACGTTCAGCCGATTGCAATTGCATAAAAGCATTGCTCACGTCATCCCCATTGATTGAAGGTCTTTCTTCGCGATTGCCTAATGTCGGGTATACAGTATATTGTGCGCTGGTCAGCGCGGGAGTAGGGAGAAGTAAACCTGACTGCTTTCCAGAAAATCGAAAGACCTTAGCCTGGATAACACGTGACACAGATGTAAGAACAGGGTGATGGCGCAAGAAATGCATGACCGACGAAGAAGCGTGTCCTATAACCTCCGATTTGGCGGGCTGGTAAATAGAACACTTAAAGAGTATCTGTGGCTATTTAAGATAAACCGAGGTAAGCAAACGGATTGCTAGGGTAATTAAGTAAATTTGCATTTAAGATCACAATTAAAAATTTGAAATTATTTCTTCATATTTAGTTGATGAAATTAAAATATGCTCATTAAATATGTATAAAAATGATCATGGTGTACGCTAACCGCACGCATCTGAAACATAAGCTGAATTCATTTTGAATACTCTATGGTTTTATTGCAGGAAAGTTTAAAATCTATAATTTGTATGAGAGATCAACTTTTTTAGTTAATCGGACGTTTGAAGACCACTGAAGTGGATTCTTGGTAGTGAGGGATGCTCAAACAAGATATTTATCAAAATTTGGAACAACTACATTACACTGTAGAGCATTTCTGTCTGCTTAAGTTGAACAGCATTTCTTCCTTTTACGCTCTAAGTTTCTTTTATTGTAAGTGCTACTTTTGGAAGCTAAGGAAGGAGCATGACCAGCCTAGGGCAATGTTATGGGACCCTACGGTGCACTTACCCTTTACTTGGCTATTATCAATTATACTGGCGCTTTAGTCTCTGTGGCACATTTCCTCTCTTAGATATGCACCCCAGTTCGTGCTAGTAATCTTCTAGCCCTTCTGTACTATACCAATATATACTTCACCATATTTTACCGTACCTACTATCACGGTGCCCTTCTCCACTAACATTTATTTTTTGGAATCACCGCCTCTCTTAAAAGAAGCATCTGGCTGTTTTTATGCTACTCGACACTTAGGTGCTAGTTCCAACACTAGGTTGTTTATAACTGGAATAATAAAAATGCAGTAGTTCTTGTAGCTAGCAGTGGTCAAGGCGCTTGAAAGTAATCCAAACTTTTATTAGGTATGGGACTAATATCACGCCAATGATGCACATCGAGTTTCAGCATAAATAATGCAGTCGTAGTTATTTGATATTTTGTCTCATCTCACTGATAGGTGTGCATCCTCCTCAGCCTTGGAGGGCTGTAGTTCTTTCCTGCGGCAATCTTCTGTGCATTAGCAATCTATCTCATTACGAAGTCGGTAATTCTTCGGAGAGCTGAACTAATGATAGCGTTAGGGGAATTTGGTCTGATCAATGACCATTCCAACTTCATTGACTGATAGCCAAAGCTTGACGTCATCTAAGGAGGGTATCTAATGCGATTTCCCGAATTCTTGAAGACTTCCATTGGAGAGGTTAAAGTGGATTCTACCTTCCACAATTTACCCAACCTCGTGTTTCTTAAGAGCTAATTGCTTCCCCTTGGAAGACAGACGTAACCCAAACAGATTGTCTGTTAGTCCAAACATGAGGACAGAGTCTTACGAAGACTCGATGTAGGATAACAACTCTGTCTCAAGTTCTGCTTATAGGCATTGTTCAAAACTCGGCGGTGCAAAGTCAGCAAATCTTCCTTTCGGATTTGGCAAATATGTTAAGATGTCTTAGTAGTGTTGGAATTAAAAACACTTCCACAACATATTTGAGCATTGGCGTTTCTAACATTTGGTCGGTGTTCAAAGTGTCGGCTACGAAGCGGTGGCCGATGCGGAGGAGTGACCAGAGTGGCTAATATAGTAGTTTAATATTTTTCTCAAGTGTAATCCATCTTTTGGCATGGTCCTCAAGACATTTTTGCGGCATCTACACTCTCCTGTAGGTTGGTGATGAATCTTCTTTTGTACCAATTTTCTAATTATTATTTAATGAAGGCTTGGAAAGCAGCAAAGGTTTCCAATGTGTTTAGAGGTTTACTAGTTGCGTAGAATAACCTGCTATACGAAACCCAATTGCTTAATTTTTTCTAATTATGGCATACTAAATGAATAGTTATGCTTTACTATAGACTTAGTCGGTTTCACAGGAATGGATGCATAATCGTGTAGGGTCTTGTATGATTTAAGAGTAAATCAGCTCAAATTACAGGAAACTCTGACAGAGGTAGAATGGACAGTCTCGCTATTGCAACCGGTCACTGCAGTAAATTTATTTTTGCACGGAGATTTAGAGCTTTGGAAAAAGCACCGAAAACATATTTTAGGCTCTAAGGTAAACTAACGGTGGCCATTCTGGTTTCATATGCCCCTTGATCGTGTACTTGAGCTCGTCCCAACATAACACTTCCTTTGGGAAATTCTTATCCGCGCCTTTAGGAATGCCATGCTGTGGAGGAAAGGAGGTAATGGTTTGAGGATGTCACGTTTGAGAAGCAGTGGGTGGTTCTGCAAAAATAATCTGACAATTACTTCTGATTGAGTGTTTTTTGGGAAAAAAGGAGATCCAGCTGAATATTAATCACAACATTTTAATATGAAAATAGGCTTTAAACACATCGGGTAATTTCTCCTAAGAACAACAACAATCGCAATTCATCATACATTTGTGGTCAATTATTTAACTCGTTGTTTTGATCTAGCGGACAATTAAGGTTCCGCCTGTGTACTTCCACTGAGCAATGCGACCTCCGGGCGATGTTGGTAGCCTCCAGACCCTATGCAGGTGAAAAGCACATATTCTTTCTTAGCATTTTCTTCTTTAGAGGACGGGGTGTCAAGATACCCGAAATTAGGGCTTTCAGAAAACTGGTAAAGGTTAAATACTGACTGTGCTTTGAATTTCGCCGTCTACTCGACTGTCTGGAAAACAACAGATTTGCCGTATCGATATCACCAATGCTTTAACTGGTTTTGCTGAGCTAGTAGGTGCTGAGAAGAAGCGAAGTAACTTTTGCATACAAAAGAAGTCTGCTATTTTCACCCAAAACAAACGTCATCACTCATTTTCACACCCTTCAAATAGGTTTTCTTGAATACTTGTAAAGTGCGTAGCCATGTGCAGTTTGAACAAAAGGAACAGCCTGTATGGCAATTTGAGGCTTGCGTCAGCCATTCTGTTGTTCTCTTTTTTAGCTTTAGTTCAAAAATAAAGAGGACGTAAGTACTAGTGTTGGCAAGTTTAACATAAAACCGCTCAAGTAATAAAAAATCGGTCTGCATACGCACTAAAATCTTTTCACTCGTTAATCGCTCTCAGATTGTCTGCAGTGATTTGGTGTTTTGGTAAACTATTTTTACCTACGGGACACTTCAGTCCTCGGGGGTTGTGTTTCCGCTCTGGGGCAAGATCTTTAAGTCATGCAAGTCACTGTCTAATTTTCCCGCACTCAAGCAATGTTTTAGTGTCCCGAGCCGCCTCTGCATTTCCAAAGTACAGGAGGATTAAGGGGCCCGCGTAATTGTGAAGACGGATTTACAAGTGACCTTAAAACCAATGCGAAGAGCTAAAAATGCAACTGAAGTGCTACAGCACTTTAGCTTGTAATAGCTTTAGGAAAGACTTCCTTTTATCTATTAGTACCGAGGGATTGAGCAAACAATGAGCTCTATTCTGTAAATATTGTGCGCGAAATCCCTCCAATTTATTGAGAGCACAGTAAAAGGTCTGAAAAGTAACATACAGGAACAAGAAGTGATTATGGGGAATCAGGGATTGCATCCTCTTTGGGGATGAGTGGTGTTGCCTCAGGTAGAGATCCATCAAACTTTCACTTTCAGCTACTTATCTGTTTTGATCAGACAAATATGAATTACAAAATATCTGTGTGATTTGATGTGCAACTCTTGACGTTTACTATACCTTAATGCTTTGATTTAGCAGAGTGGGAAGTAGCTTGACACTAATGTTTTTCAACTCGTTCTCTTATCTTAATGGATTATGCCCTCTTAAAGATTATTTCTAACCCGGCATAGTTAAGCGCACTTTCACACCCACTCCTATCAAAGCCTGTCAATTATTAATGAAATGTAAAAGCTACTTACGAAAGAATTTAAAGTGGGATTTTAACATTTCGAAGCGATTTTAAGCTGTCTTGCAAAGTTGTAGTAAAATGGATTGCATTATGGTTTGGCTTCCTCGTCACTTCAACGTGTCGACAAATAACTAATAGATTAAAAGCTTTTTAAGTATTGTTGATTTTCAATAAATAAGTAGGATTACTAGCAAAAGTCCTTTTTCCTGGCCTTCATATTCTGGCGCTCATAGGGTTGATTGTCACTGGGTTCTTTCCTGCACAGCTAATTGCTCTCAGTAATGTGGCAATCGCATGGTCTTCCAAAAGTGGAGACGGATTCTCAGAGGATATGTGTGAAAAAGTTACCTTCTTAAAGTAGTTGCTTAGTGTTTTGAAGAAACGGAAATGTCCTCCAGACTGGTGTCATTAAGGCTAGATGGAGTTAGTGAAGCATTGACTTCGAAATTGCGTTTCGATTTACTAACGTAATTAGAGTTTACAACGGCTTAGATCCTCAGGTCTAAAAATCCTTATTATAGCCTTTGGTTATCTGTTTAACTGTAAACATGTATGTGCTATAAATATTAACAAACTGTAGAAGGCTACTTGGAGGACAGAACCTGTTTGTTAAATGTTACGCTTCCATGTAACACATAACTTTACTTCCACGAAAAGTTCTGCCTCGAGAACCAAAAAATCCACCCTTGGTTGCCTCCTTTTCTGCTATTTTTAACTGTCTATTCCACTTCGCATGTGATTATGCGATTGCCTGACACGAATTTCGAGGAAAGATTGTAAACACTAATCGAGATGTAGGTGCAACTTAGAGGGTGGGGATTAGGCAGTACCTCTATCCCATTTTGACTGACCTGCTAGGCTTCTCAAGAATCACTTTCCAATGTGATATTTTGTGTGTTGTTGCTAACTGCTAGAATTTTTTTATGACCGACTGATTGGTTAGTCTCGGCTGTTTCTGAGACAGTTTTTCCTACCATCGCTAGAGGTGTATTGAACCAAGTATACAGATTTCACCGGGACCACACTCACCCACAAGCACAAGTAATGCAAGCATAGTCTCTTGGGCATAAAATGGTGTTGTGGAAGTGTAGATTGGGCAGTGGATCGTTTGGAGGTAAGCAAGGATGCGGACATTAGCTTAAGGTATCAATAAATAAGCCAGCAATTACTTAAGTTTGAGTGCATTGTACTATGCAAGAGAGAAGAAGAGCACGAATTGAGAATTTTTGAACCTTGGAATGGTCTGTTATTGCATGTGTGACCCAAATGATGTAGGTGTCATCGAATAGTTCCATCATCTACACTAAACGTCCATGGAATTGGAGCGCCTTTCTGATTGTGATACTGCCACAACCAATCATTGAATCGGTGAAGTCTTTTTATTCTTGGAATAGTACTTAGCTATTGCACCTTCTCCAAGTGCTTAACAGTAAATTGGGTGCGAATCGACCAAATTTTTTGAACCAAGTTTGATCTCGTAAAGCAGACAAGATTAAATCAGGTCAGGTTCAATAGACACCTCATGATACAAGAGGTCAACAGTATGGTGAAGTTTTATTGAACTGTTTAAAGGAGCTGAGAAACTGCACATATTTTGATTTGCAACGCAGGAAGGCAAACGTTTGCCATAATTTAGACAAGTCTGTGAAGATCACTCTGAGCGACCTGATCTTTGAACAATATCAGTGGCCCCAAGTCCTTCTTTGCGTCAAAAGTACAATTTCTGCCCAAGTCTTAGGTCATCTCACATCTCCAATGCGGTATCCAGTGCCTAGAAAGCCCTAAACAGCACTTCAAATCTCCATTAAACAGGTAGGTCATGCATAAGTTAGATCCAATACGGTTATCAAAAGGCCGCTACAAAGTTCCTCCTCAAATTGTTACCATTATTTTGAGGTAAATTTACACACCACAAAAACCTATTAAAATTTTAGACCATTTTTAAGAAATCATTTGAAGGAATCATCTACTTTTAGTAGAGGTAATCCACTTGCGCTTTTAACTGTAAAAAGTAGGCGACGTGAATTTGACTAACACAATTTAAAATCCTTTTTTTCAACATAAATGCAGATGGAAAGAAAAACGGTCAGTTTGAACTTATGTTTAGATTCTCATTTTTACTTCCTCATCAACGTCTCGATTTGCCACGGTCAAGATGTCACTTTTAAACTCAAGCAAGAGATACTTTATTTTCTCAATGAAACAGATAGTCAATTTCCAAGGACCGAAGAAAAATGATGTAGAAGAGGCACAATTGGTTAAAGAATAGTAATTTAGCAGGCTAAACCCTCGAGGGATCCCACATTAATACTCCGCACAAGCCTGTAGCTACAAAGGACAAAGGGAAATTTAGTTGGGTGCTGTCATGCATCTACTTCGAGTTATTTCTATTGAAGGCAGACTAAGATCCTTGAAGGAATATGTTTTTCTTTACTCTTTGCCACAGTCAAAACAATGTGTTCAATTGATGCAAATGTTAAAAGATGGTCTATTACTCCTCACTTGTTTCCTTTTTCATGCTATGCTTATTGTATATTACATACCATGAGTAAGGTGGGATGGAGTTCATGTGTTTGCACAAGGTTCCGTAGTAAATGGACAATTGCATTTGTAAATTTCTGCTGGTCACACGGTGGACTCCGAATGCTGCAGAAGCCGGTCACAAATGTGACTATAACTTCACAGTATTGATGAAGGAAGGTGCCACTTTGAGAATTAAAGGAGGTCAAGCAGGTAATCAACTAAATCAAAAATAAATTCGATGCATTCTATTGTGAATCTGTGTAGGTAATGTCCGACAACTTTGCATCTTTAATTTTCATAGAGGCAGGTTTAGGGCTTAGTTTTAAGGGGTGAAATCTCTGTTTGACCAGTTAGCAATGTGACACAAATCGTCGTATGTGTGTATGTATGGAAGTCCTCGTAAACCATATACATGCAATGCATTGGTTGTTTGTTTGACTCTCGGTTTCGCTAAAGGGCCATTTTGGATCTTTGGCCTTGTATCTGCACCGGGTTGTCTGGCCCCTGAGTCATGCAAGTAATGCCAAACCCTATTGTATGCTGGGAGGAGTCTCGGAAAGCTGCTCGTAATACTAAGATTTATGTAGATGCACAGATACTACCTAAATTTGGAAAAACAAATGTGATGAGCACAACTAACATTGCCTAAAGATAACGAAACGGTAAGTTACAGAAGCACTGTTTAAGTTAACATTGAAACTGAGTAGCTTACTTGTTTTTCAATAGCGACATATCGGTAGTCGTTTAAGTGTCCAAAGTCATAGCGGTGCGCAAACTCATGCATTATGTGGCGTGAAACACGAATAGGAAGGTAGTGATTAATTTGGTCAGCCAGAAATTGACATGGATCAATAGAGAATTCATCGAAGGTCGTTTCGGACTCGAAGGTGTCAGCATCAAGCCATGCCTGATCCGCCTCACTGTAATGAGCCAAAGGATTGTGCGCATCGTTTGTCTCCTTACGAGGAGCTGTCATTCTATTTGCATCACCATGAGGTAACGCTTCTGTTGCATTTTTTATTAATTCTGGTGTGGTTGGAGTTGGGGTAGAGGATTGATTGGAACTCTCATGCGAAGCTGAATTTTCAGTTGTTTTCGCTGTAGGTGATGTGGTGCTTTCGGAAGTAAATGGAAGCAAATTTAATAGTTTTGTAGCAGGCGTGCCTTCATGCTTTTCGGTAGAAAGAAATGAATTTTCTTTTAACTGTCCTCCTTCCGTTAGTACAGGAGATACGGTTGTTGCAACCGAGTCAATCGTTGACAAAGGACTTGTCCGGTTGCTGACAAAGTGATTTTGTGTTGAGTTTGGTGAATCAGAGGTTTCCTCTTTGAGCTGCGTTTCAACAGCCGACGAAGCATTAACTTCATTAAAAGCCTCAGTAAAAAATTCAGTCTGTGCTTGATCATCTGAATGCTGTATTGATGAAATTTCACTTCTTTTTTCCCAAGAAAGATCAACAGCGGATATTTTTACAAAGTTGTTGCCTAAATAAATGCACTCTGGTATTATGCAACAGACTTGATTTATAAGCTGTAGAGCGTGGATTTAAGCTTATGGAAATTAACGTCTTAGGGCTCTGCTCATGGTATCCATGCCTTCAACCCCCTGGCCTTACCGTAGACCTACAGTTTAGCTACTTCTGGACTTGCATACACTTAGGAGTAAACTGACTGTCAGAGTTAATTGACTCCTAGTCGTTTATGTCCTGTAAACAATCCCAGGCCAATCTTCTAAGACTCAGGCAAGCTCTACCTATATTATCTAAGTTTGGAAGTTAATTATGAATGTGGATGTATTCGTTATAATTTTGCATAAACTGACAGAATCGCATATGAATGCTTACGCGCATGGCTGATTGCATGGCTGCGCAGTTGTTTTGAAAGGTCATACCAAAAAAAAGCAAAATGTAAACAAATTCCTCTTTTTGACGAATGTAAATTATAACAAAAGGTGCTTGACTCAAACAGGTAAGAGCTATTTTAATTTGCGCAGCTAGAATACTTCCAAAACCAGGAGACAGAGACCAGTTGGTTTCTGGTTATATGAAATTACCTTAGCCAAAGTAGGGCGGCATTACAGCAACGATAGATGAAACATTTGACCAGAAATGATGCGCACTTAACTTTTGTGTTTTATTGAAAACTGCGATTAGAGACTTTTATTATAAATTTGACAGCAATGCTTTTAAAAACATAGGTAAAGGACCGTGTTGTATGATGATGGTGGCACTGGCAGTAGCTAGGTTGACCAGAAGAAACTAAGTCAATTTTAAATGCAGCCAGAAATGACCGATAATAGTGATGAGGCATAAAGGCAGATTTTAAATTAATTAGACGGCTGTGCAACTCTTCGTCTCGGTAAGGAGCCATTTGAGCGATACGCCGTGGTACCTCTGCCTGACACAATGGTCCTTGGCTATGCCATTAGCCCCCAAGCTCTCCCGTAAGTCGGCAATAAATAAAACAAAACAAAATACAACAAAGCTAGGAATTCTACATTGGTGGGAGCAGAAAGCAAACCAAATTTTAACGTACAACCCTCCTGATTTCTACTACTAGGTCATAAACCGTAGTGTGATGGAGAATGTGCAGGTGCCACAGATAAATGGAATTGTGGGAAGTCCTAACAGAAGAACTTGGGGCTGATGGCATGTCGCCGAGGCCAAGAGGCCCAATGGAGGTATAATGGCGGAGCTGTCATCTTGAGCGTTACCAAAACAGAACCAAAACAAGTAACTAAAGCATCGCAGCTATGCATGCTAGAACTTGAAATAAGCTTTATTAACTACTAAGTAAATAAATGATATATACTGCCAGACTTATTTACATGTACTTGATACCAGTTTATAGACAAATCTGAAACATAAAACTTTTACATACCAAAGACAAGGGGAAGTACGACAATTAACGCGATCATAGCGAGTGGAAAAGTGATCCAATATCGACAGGGGAAAGGTTTTGATCTGGGTGAGTTTATATGTTCTCACTTTGTGCGGGATTCGGGAAAATAAAGAGTGTACGGGCTTTTTTGAAATACGGGTGTTCCAGAAAGTGAATGTGATTTATGTGCCCTGGAAAAACGCCAAAATTAACGTCAATGAAACAGAATTTAAAAAATATCGTGCGTCGTTATTTGTTTTTTTTGGGTGATATAAATACTACGATTGGTTCAATCCTTACTTGACGCGTTACTAATGGCCCCGCGTCCAGTAAGGAAAATTAAGCAAACAGTTGTAAAAAACAGTTTTTATTACAAATTTATTACCTTTTATGGTATCTGCAGTGTTAAAGCAAATGCAATTCTCAAAAGTTTACATTTATTATAAATATCAAATAAAGTTATGCAGTCTTTCGTGACCCAACTAGAAAAGCTTCTCGAGAATCCTCTGAGCGAAAGTTGAACTTCCTCTATGAATCGAAGTCTAAAGCTTCAGACCTTGTTGAGATAGTATGGCTTCCTATTAATCAAAACAGGCAAAATTAATCTGAATAGCTTCACTGTTCCCTTGAAAAGATAGTTGTCTGCAGCGAGGGATAAAATGCAAACCTTTTCAGAAGTAATCGGCTTTAGGTAAGATAGGTCGGGTTAAGATTAACCCCTCAAGTTCGCAATAGTCACAATCACTGCTATCTAAACGTTGTTTCTTGGGGAGCGGTGAATTTCGCTATCGCTATTCATCGGTGCTGCGTAATAGGCTCAGCGCTTCTCCCTTCCGCCTCAGCCTTCATATCCCTGGAACCAGCAGAAAGGATAGAGCAATACTTTGTTTGCTTGACTGCCGGTTTTGGTTACGGTCACCTGAGTGGCCGTTATTGTCCTATCCGACTGGGGCTGGCCTTCGGAACATGCCCAAGTGTTATGCCTTCTTTTGCCTCCAAGGAATGCTCGGGAAATGCTTTAATGAGTAACAGTTAATAAAAGTATGAAGTACCAGTTGACATGCTCAAGAAAAAGCTTCTCTCTCGGAAGTAGATGACGTCTAAGTCGTCGCGAAGTTCATATTTACTGATTATCTCTCTCCCAAAAAAAGTACATTCCAACAAAATGCACTACAATCATTATACTGGTAGCTTTAATATCGCTAAACTTGATCAAGTATAAGGTCATTAAACTTCGCAGTACAGTAACTTGCTCAGTCTATTTTTTTAAGAAAATAAACTACTTTTTAAAACCGATAAGGCATCTATCATTGCATTTTTTTAGCGTATTTTCCGAAATAAACAAATTATTTCGTGTTTTCAATCTTAAATGGATTTTCGACACTTCTAAAACGAGCGCATTCCATTAATGGGCTTGAACTACCGATTTAAATCATTGAATCAACTATGATTGGGATGGCATCGTTTAGCAATAAATACTGGTTGTTAGATAGCCGTTAGGGCTGGTTTTTCATTTGTGCACCGGAGTCGATCCACCTCAGGCGTACTTGACGGAGGACTTCAAAGCATGTGAATGTCATCATCTGGTAGCCAGCTGTGTGAAGAGCGTCATAAACCTCCAGCCACTTGACATAAAATTCGTCAAGGTTTGTCTACACGTTGTTCACATTGCCGCCCATGCCCATCGCATACAAACATGCCTACATGCGCCGAATCGCATTATTTGTTACGCTAGTGCGACTAGACACAGTGGACACAGAGCACTATACTTTACGGGGATATTAAGAGCCAATACTGAAGATAAAGAAGATTTGGATGGATTAGGACTACTGTTTTGCGGAGGAGAACTAAGTTTGAGCTCCTTGATCCATTCTAAATCGTCGATTTTAATTAATTCCGCTTTTCCACCATTCTCATTGGCTGGACTAACTCAAGGATTGAGATAGTTAATCGGGTTATGAGCCACTTCCTTCAAAGTCTACTTCGAGCTGCTTAGGAATTTTTTAAATGACCCACCAAATGTGGAATACCCATTTTTAAGTAAACACTTGCCCGAGTAAATGGATTTTGAAAAACCAGCGATATGTTAAACGTATCGCAAAACTGCAAAATGACAATACTGGCTTGGGGCGTTGCGGGCAACTTGTGCATGTTTTGCAAGCTTCGCCAAATACAAACGGCGCTATGTAATAGAACAACTGGCTTCTTTAACTGATTGGCCTATCGGTGATAATTTTGTCGCACAACATACTGAGCGACATGCAAAAAAAATGTGCATGTTCAGAGAGAAAGACTAGCCACATAAAGATTACATGTTTCGGAAAGTGAGCGAATAAGAATATAAGTTATGGTGGCATGTCGATAGGAGTATTACCACTTCGACGTAAACAGCAACGAAAATACCCACAAATTTCGTGTATAGCTAGTTGGGCATGAATATCCTTCGATAACAACAGTAACTTTATGAAAATTTCTGGTTAACCCCCCAATGTGGATCTCAAGCAAGAGCGAGTATCACAATCCCTAATTACCATCAGCCTAGAGAGTTATTGCTTTCTTTATTAAAGCGCTAGTGGCTTATAAAATTCATTTACGGAAGTTCTATTCTAAATATTCTTATCGTTCCATGACTCGGTGACCGTTTGATTCCTATAAACTGCATTTCATCGACGCTCTGCCTTTTGTTTTTTAGTATCACCATCCAATGAGTTTAGCCGTCACGATGGATACCCGTAAATCGGCACTGTTCATAGCTATTTGCACGGTAGGGACACCTTATGTAGGAGAAAACGCCAGTGAATTGAATATGCTTTAAGTAAATTACAAAGTACAGTTGCGCTTCTTTACCTCTTTACCTCTATCCACAGCCTCGTTCCGGTGATCTTGCAGTATATCTACTTTTTTAATACCTTATGTCCTCCTTTAGAGGGGTATTTGGAGTCTCACCTTCCCACTTAGACGGTATATTTCCCAAACCATGCCAATTACCTTTAAGCCTTGCTCTCCATCGTCACTGCCCTGTCTCGGTATCATGACGTTTTCGACCCTACGCACAGACTTCCCCAATTCCTATTCTTGAATGCGAAATCCTAATGTGACGCTAGTCGCGAGCTATCTACGTACCTGTGTGAAATCAGATAAGTGAACGCGCGATACCTCCTCCATCTCTCTACTAGCTTTATGAAACACATTGGTATGGCTAGGCAACTCTGAAATGAGAGTCAAGTGATAAGGAGCAGTAAAACACGCAACCCTGTTTCCGCAAAACTATGTTAAACCCGCCTTATATTGAGTGACTGCTTTTGGGGCAGTGCTCTAACTGCTAGCAATGGTCATGCGAGATGTCCAGCACAAAACTCCTTTTCTTAGTACATTTCCAAAGAGGACAGTGCTTAAGATCTAGTGGAAATGACAAGGTGGGTAACCAATGTTACGAACAAATATCCTTCCAATTGCAAACTAATTCCCCGAAAGACGTGGTCAGCTGGTGGGTGTTTTCCCACAGTACTGACCGTGTTGCGATATCTGACATGGGGTTAACCAAAAGGAGCGTCGCGAAGGCTGCTCAAACGGGGAGAGCGTCTGTGGACTGCTTTGATTGATTGTTTAATCCTCCATTTTGTTTTTAAGGGGATTCAAGGCCCCGTCTTTGTGCTCCTACTTCTCGGCTACAGCCTACCCTAGAGTCAAGGCTCGACCACTATTACTCAGCCAGGCACAAAGAAGCCAATTATTTAAGTATATTTGCAGTTTTTTTATACAAGATGAATGATTGAGAGGTCGAAATTTTCTAGCGCAAGTGTAAGGAAATGAAAATTTTAATTTAAGTCCGGTACCACAACTCGCATTTGTTCTTCAGACTCTATTTTAGTTTTTGATGTCGAAAAGCAGAATTTACAAGTTTCTCAATCGTTATTTAATCAAAGGGCCATAAACATTGTTGTTCACTGTCTCTTTCATCAATGCAACCAACGCAATTAACGGTTGTCGCAGATTCTGATTTACAAAACTGCCAATTTAACGCTTAATCGAAGAATGTCCTAAGAATGTGTTATTGCTTAGCGGAAATTTACTGGTGTGTTTTACCCTACTTTCCTGATTTATTAAATATTTTTTATACGACGATTAAAGCTCTCGATTAAACAAACCTTTTATGAATTTGGGGTTGTGTCCATTCTTAAAGGTGCACTAAATCCGTATTCGTCCGCCTTTTATAAGAGGAATAATGGCGAATAATTAATTAAAATATATCTGACTGCGGACGTAGTGGCCAGGAGAGCCGCTAGAGAAAGCCGGAACTGCTTCATTTAATTAAAGTCAACAAAAAATGCCAATCTTTGTGTATCGTTTTAATAAATGGTGTTCAGCAGCTCTGCCTATCATTCCAGGTTTTGAATAGACTGTAATTATCCCCATACTTCCACTTTTCCTAGACATTTACTTGCAAATTAATGACCAAACCTGTGTAGAGGACGAAGTAGTACTGAGGATGAAAAACTTGTTACGTTAAAATCTTCCACGTTTTCAAATTGATCCTGGAATTCTAAATGAAAAAAAAACTGTTTGGCGATGAAATGGTACCAAAGTTTAGCAACCTTTCACGACTTATCAAATTAATTAATGGAAAGAAACTTCGAGTAAATTTTGCTAATGGATTTTTTTGGAAAGAACAATTGGATGGAAAAAAATCATGGTTTTATGTTAGAACTTTAATTGATCAACAAATAAAATTTGAGTCTAAACTTGAGCAAACTAGGAGAAAATGCATGAAAGTCTAGACGCCTACCAATCGCACAATGGGTGTGGTTTGAGTAAATCCCATCCACCTATCACTACTTGGACAGACTCCAACAATTAATTGGGGCATATCCCATTAGTTGGAAATCAGGTGGTACTCGCAGAGATGTTATAAAACGTTAATACAGCAGACAACCTTGGTTAATTCAGGTTTACGCAATGATACAAAAAGGACATCAATGTTCACTCTTCTTGAGATCATTTTGAACTCCCGAGTCAGGCCGATCTGCCTCTTGCAACTGAGTAAAGGGAAGAACTTCCAATCCTCCACCACCGGAACATGTTTGCGACTCTATATTTTTGCGTGTCAAGTCGTTGTCATTTAATCCGGTTGCTCTTAACACCACTTCTGCTGCAGCATCAATAGCAGTAGCAACACCAAGGGCACCAACGGCGGACGATTTTACACGCCATCGTGGCACAAGGGTTCTCAGGTTGCGTCGGAAGGTCTCACTGAGCCAGGCGTAAAGCAGGGGATTGTAGACGGCCGAGCTCATTGCGATGATATGACAAGTCACGAAGATCGCATTGAAATAGGGAATCGTGAAATCAGGGTCATTGGCCTTGGTATCACTGTATATTGACAGCGCATTCAGTGGGATCCAGCACACCACGAACACAACCACCATGGCTATGAGCATCCTAGATGGGTGGAAATTAATGGTTATTGGTCGAGCCAAAGGTTTAGTTGATCCCTGCCCTCGACACTAGGTTCGTAATCATAATATTATAGTTCAGTCTTCTGTAGCAGGGTTTGAAGAGTACTTTCATTTATGTACGGGAAACATACGCTTGTAAGATTTTTTTTATTACTCTCCGCTGCCCTGAAGTCCAATGACGTGTAACAGTAACCTGTGTAACATGGCTTTGTGACTCAAAAAATAGCGTTTTCATATGCGTGTAAAGGCTCATGCAACACCGTTGACACCCTGATTAACCCAATGTCTTTTATTCCATGGATCATTTGACTGACCCAGGTGTCAAGGACGAGCCCTGTTTTGCGTTGTTTTAGTGTCCTTATAGGAAAGGACTATGGTTACGGTTAATATTGGTTCGCAATCTTTCACTGAGTTAATTCGTGTCAGTGATTAAATAAATGAAATATAGACCCAGGAAATTGCCAAAACAAACGAGATATTTTAGCCAAAATTTTTTTCCAACTACGGCGCAAGGTAGTTGAAGGTGGTTTATCATTAAACGATAGTAGTAGATATTGCCTAGAATAAGAGAACAATTGATTACTCTCAATAAAGTATCTTGTGGGTGATTTTCTTGAAGACTAACTTCCTCTGCGGAGTTAAAACAATAAAATAGAACACGTGATTAGCCAACAAATACATCGAATTTCGTAAAGCTAGGTCTAGACTAACACAAAGATGCCTTTCTACCGTTGATTCCAAATCTACGACTGTTCTCCATCAGCTTCTAATTTACCATATTAAAATACCCTTTGCTGAATCAATTCTATCGGAGGCAATTTTCCACATTTCATTGCAAGCACTTTGTAGAAATTGGGGAGGGAGCTTTTGATTCTCAGCAAAAAAGAGAATGTACAGACGTTTTTGATTTTTTTCTGCAGAATCGCGAATTCTGTGGTGCTGCTCCAATTTGCTTGAAATAACCAGCGAATGATTGGTGATGAGAACAAAGAAAAAGGCAACACCACATCCTAGTGTGTTTTTCTTTTGTCTAAGCTGTGGCAGTGTTTAAGGATGGAAATGGAATTTTACCTTGACTTTGCCTCACCATGTGCGCTTGGTGATATTTTGACAATCCCTACCATTTATTAGCAAATCCTCAATTGTCTATTTGAGCACAAGGTCGAGTTTTCGTCGCTACCTTGTTGGCTTGACAGGAAATTAATAGATTTCAATAAAAATACTTTTAGCTGCACGCTAATCAAAACTGATCGGCGAACTAAACCGTTACAAGAACTTTAAGAGGCATTTTACAAATAACAGGTGCAGAAGATGGAGTGTTACCATCTGAATATAGATGTTTCCTTAATTACGAAAGGTGAAAACTACTGCAACAAGAGTTCTATCAAAATTATGAAAGAAACTTTACGACAAATTTGTCGCCATTATTTTCTAGTCCCGCATGATTTTCAATTCGTTTACGAACCCTTGCCAATTCTGGCGATGTGTCATAGATATTTCCTCTTTGAAGTTCTAAAACATGTCAAAAGGCGGGCGGCTTTTACGATTATTTTCTTGTGTTCTTGAACGGATCAAATACCTTTTCTGCGTGCAGTCGAAGCTCAGACATTCGCATCACTTGTTTATGTTACGTTCAAAAAATAGTGCTCACAAACAAACAGTCCGAATCATTACTGAAAGACGAATTTGATTCTGTAGCAATTATACTTTGGTTACTTTTATTGCACATCAGTGTTAAAGTACACGGAAACCCTTATTCATTGATCATAAAATACACAAATTTAAATTTCTACGCTTGAAATATGACAGGCCAATGAATTTAAGTATCATCTTTACAAATGCGTTATAAAGGTATTAGAGGCACGCTATAATGCATTAGGAAAGAATGAGAGCACCTGTTGGTTTTGTTGTGCCTGCGTGCCTCAAGATCCTGCTTGTGAGCGCTGCGAAATCGAGATCCTAGCTTTTGTTGGCGCCGATTCCTCAAAAGTCGACTTACGTAGAAGTAGCAGAAGGATATCACTACAGAGGGCGCCACGAATTGAAATACAAAACTGAGAATTGAGAATATCTGCAATGAAAAAGAAGACCAACGCCCAAGCTACTCGATTGCAGGTGGCTGGATGGGTGAAGAATCAAATTCAACTGACTTTTATGGAAATTGAGCATAATACTTTGCTTGATTGCCAGTTTCGGTTATGGTCACTTGGACGGCCATATTGTTCTAGCTGGGTGGGCTGGCCTCCGGGCCATGCCGGCAGCCCCGTCCCCCTGTTTGCTAAACACGCATTTTCTGCCTTGGTATTATGCCTTCTTTTGTCTTCAAGGAAGTCTTAAGACGCTAAGTTGAGTGCTCTTATTCCATGGAAGGAGCTTTGACGCCTGTGTTGGCAACTTTGCTTTTGCTCAGAGAAATACAAGTTCACTAAGTTAAGCGGTTTTGCGCCATTATTTTTAAATAAATCCTGAGTAAGAACACTGTAAGTGCATTTTTTAACACGAAAATAGTTAGAATTACGTCTACTACAGTAAATTTGATTGTTTTAATGGCTTTGGCCCGTGGGTGGCAATTCTCTTCTTCCAACAAAATTTTAATAATAGTCATTTTGATGATGAGCGGTTACAGATTTTGTCCTAAATGTCTGCACAAAATAATGAGTGCTACCGATGTACATGGCACAAAACATTACAAGAACCTGTGGATGAGTTACTTCAAATGCAGTTATGTCTGTGCATCCAAAATCTGTAGATGTAATCACAATGCAGTACATTGGCTGCTCGTTTAGCTCCCGATTTCGATGAGAGGGACACTTAAGGTGCTTCGTCGCTGTCACTTGGCTGGGTAAACTGGTATCCGGGCGGTGCCAGTGACCTTAAGTTCCACTGTATGTTAAATACATGCAATCCACTTAGGTTTTTCGCCTTTCTTATTCTCAAGGAAGTCCTGAGGCGCTACACATGTAAATCGGAGGATCAAAGCCCTTTACATCTGTATTTTCATGAAAAATTCTAATACATAGGAAGCTTATCAAGTTCAAAATAGCTTTACTATCTTTCACTGCCAATAATAAGATCCAAATTGTTTCTAAGAAGATTTTTCCCTTATTTAGGTAATTTACATAACAGATGCGGTTTGAGACATAGAAACACATCAATTCAACATTTAATAGGTTTTCAGCATTATGGCGAATATGCAAGAAATGCTTCACTTTCCACTAATCTCAATTACTTTCCTTTTTTATTGAACGAAATGTGTTAAATTTTCTTATAAGAATACGTGGGTGTTAACAGTATTACCCACAGTCAGCTCTCAAATCGTGAGGGTACATTAGTCTCCCCATTGGGGCAAGTTTAGGGGAGCTATGTTCGTTGGAAAAGTTTTTTCACAAAGGATGCTTATAAGCAGACCCATGAGGTATACGAGGGATAAGGTACAAGAGCTCCAAAATTGTTTTTTATTAGAAATGGAATTAAGGTGCTCAGCGTAATCAGTACTTGGAATGGCATCTTTCCCTATGACTGGTCACTTGTCCAATAAACGTTGCAAATAGATGCTCTGCTACTATGCTCTGCTTACCCGCCGAATGACCATCACCTTAACGACATTATGAGCATAAACCTTGTTAAAAGACAGTAAAATTCCTTTAATAATGAATTTTGTAACAACAAACAGGGCCTGAGCACTAGTGGTCTCTTATTTTATTCAGTGCCGATTTTAAAAAATTTGGCCTCAATTAACCTTCCTGCCATTTAATTATTAAAATAAAATTTGAGGGTGATTGAGTGGGACAGGAGTAGTCGAATCTTTCGATGTTACTCTTTGTTAACCCAGTTGTGTCAACGCGTCCTCCACATTCGCAGCGCCGCGTGCATGTTTCCGTAGAGTTCGGCCATATTTGGCTTGCACAGTAGTTCATGATTAGTGGTGGGTATTATTCTGCAACTAGCAAAGTATGCCGGCTATGTGTGATAATGGCTCTCCACGCTCAAGCATTTAACCATCACAGTTGCTAAGCATAAGGCCTGTTTCGAAGATATGGCCGAAGTCTACCAAGATTATTATCTGGCAGTGTCTGGACCCTGTTCAGCAGGATATAAAATACGCAATACTCTCAAGTACTAATGTGTTTGCGTTCCAATAAAAGTAACATCATAGACATGATATGCCCATGCATGTCGCCTAGGCACAGTTTGGGACCAAATTGATAATGACTTCTAACGGGGCTAATAAAAATCCTCTTACAGGCCTCCAACAGAAAAAAATTGAACATATGTGAAATCATAAATAGTTTTACTTTGGGTCAAGAGACTGCAGGAAGCTTTAGATCAGTGCTTACCCGTGATCAAGTGGTACGATGCCTTTCGAAAGACTGTTCAAATTTCTGCTTAAAGTCCTTTCAGCAGAATACGGATTTTAAAGTACAAACGGTAGTCATTAGCACTAAACTGCAAGTTATGAACCAGGCTGAAGATTGTGTCATAAATTGCGTCTAGAAGAGCTGTAATGCTGCATCCTTTAAGTTGAGGTACTACTAGCGTAACACTTATTTTTATGTTCACCTATAAAATTGAGCTGAAAGGAAGATTAAAGTGGTGATCTACCGCCTAAAAATCAGCTTGTGATAAATATAGTATTTCATTGCAAAAATTTAATCAAACAAACGAGCAGTTTTAATTCCCGATATCATTCTTTTCTTGCCCTTGCTATAATTTTTAGGGAAGTTTTGGCATTTATTTGTCTCGCTTGAACATAAATCGTGAATCGCGATACGCTCCGGAAACGAACGTTTTAATTTTAATTTCAAGTTTTCGTTGAACTCAGCCACTCAACTCAGGAAAAAGGTAATTTTTTTCTCACGCTGCTTTTTTAGCTTTAAATGCTTTCGTAACACTTCTATCCTACTTTTTTTAGCTCTAATTGCATGTACACTGTGGCCTTGTTCTTTATAGTTATTCATTAATGAGGATTGACGACCGGCGTAATTAAAAGCTTTCTTACCAATGTTTATGCGTTCGATGAGCATTTACTAGATTTGATGACCCGTGCACACATAATTATTCAAACTACAAATGTCAACTACAACTCGTGACTGAGGGCGTTGCCACCTTGATTAAGACGAATTACTGCCCTCGAAGGTGGTACCGAGGCTTGTCAACACAATTGGAAACATTTGTATTACTTAAAGCCTACCAGTTCCATCTAAAATATGGCTTTAGTAACCTTCTTTGAGACTATGGGCACTATGGGCCTAGAAAGTGCGTGATGCTATTATCCTGGAAGCATTTCGCATTCTTCCACTAGTACTACTAGTACTTAATTTCCACTTTATGAGTCCAAATGCAGTGAATGTGCAGCGAAAAGGGTTTGTGAAGGATAGACAAAATGGAAAGACAATATGATTTGCTATTATGGAAATAAACTAATTATCAAACTTGGTTTTATTGCTGCAGACAGTAAAAGAATTTTTGGAAATTGCGTCAAATATGGGGGCCATAAGGAGTCGGAGCTACTTAACATTATCGTAACTATTGAAAGCAAATCCAATCGTCACCATGCATCAAGTTGAAAAATGAGCCACCTCACAAGGAATTTGTTCAAGTAACCTAGGCATAAACGATCTTTGAATGAGGGAGGAAATCAAAATACAGTCGGCAAAGCCTTCTCCAAATGAGTATTACTACCGATCAGGGAAGCAAATTTAAAAGTGTAAGTAAAAATAGATTGGTGGAACTGACTATGAAATGCTTTACCCGTCTAGACTCTCCAGGAGGCCAGGATTCCGTACAAATTGTAACATTTAGGACGGGATCAACGGTGGTGGTTTGATGGATTGCGAGCGGTAAGCAGATGAGTGTGGCGATTGCCCATATCGTAGCAATAATGGTTCCGCACATCCAGTTGCGCATTTTCGAGAAGAAGGGATGCACTATGACCAAATATCGATCCACTGCAATGGCTGTGGACGTCAGTGTAGAGACGTACACCGAAACACCCATGGTGAAGCTGAGGAGTTTACAGAGGAACTGGGGTAACACCCATGTGTCGGAGAACGCAGCGATGGGTGTAAATGGCGCCGCAACCAGACTCATGAGCAAATCGGAGACAGCAAGATTGGTGATAAAGAGGTTTGTTATTGATTGCATTGACTTGCACCGAAGAATGACGAGAATGACAATTGTGTTGCCCAACAGACTGAGCATAATGATGACACCGTAAATGATGAAAACTACTGTCTGGATTAGAGGGCCCCATTCAAAGGTGGACTCATCGCATGGAGGAGATGTGATATTCATCATTCTGTGGAAGACGTGCTGTCGGTGAAGTGCACCCCTTGCCGATGCAGATGGGAATGCTCAGACTAATGTAACGACGCATGATGATTGGACGAGGATAAGGAATAATTTTTGACAGCCTCTAACCAATCAGAAATGAGGCAACTGCAGTCTCTTTAGCACGCTGATGGGAAGGATCATATGGGCTTATGGGCACATTCCGCTTAATGCAAGCGATTTTCTGCACTTAATAAATCAAACCCGAATCAAACGAACCTGCCAATCTGTAGAAAAGGGGTTAGATTAGATTAGTTAGAAGTTTTGATTGCACATTTGTAATTTTGCATGTCAATTTGAGGTATTGAAAATTTTCAAACACTCAAATCTACGGTGAAAATTAATTTTTAGTTGCGCCTTTACTTTGTAGAGCGAAAAAAATGTTGAGCTGAAACAATACTTTTTGCATATAATCCCATGCAGGGTTTCCAAGGATTTTAATTATGATCCCAGATTATCCTTCATCGCAGGTTTCGATAAACTCTCGGTTCTGGGTCGTTATTAAGAAAGCTAAACAAAATCAAAAGCACTTCAGTGCCCCATGATGTGGCGTTTGTGAGGGCAACAGGCAACTCGCCTCCTATTCCTATTTTTCCTAGCCAAATAACAGCGCTTCGTAATTTGAAGAGTACAAATTTAAAAAAAACAACTTCCAATTTTGGAAGTTCCATTACATCGCAACCTGTTTGGGAAAAAATTTCTAAAGAATTAGTTTTTTGTCAACACTTTGCGACCTCCATTAAATTACTGACTTTAATAAATTATTAACCATTGAGGTTCAAGTTCAGTAGGTAAAAGAGTCCTTACATACCTCTTCTTCATTTGCATGCATCTAAACGCTATGGGGAATGGGAATTTTCACTGTCGAGACTACCATCTCAAGCTCTTTGTTTACTGGCCCAACAATATCATGTGCGCATATGGATCCCTCTGACTTCCCTGTGGGCGAAAGATGCATGGCTTAGGGACTGCGATGATGGGAACCCCTACCTTACCTGAGACCAATAATCGGAAGTCAAACAAATAATTATCCAATGTTTCTATTCGAGTATTTATTAGGGAAATCGCTCGCTGAGAGGGTCGAGTATCCCTCAACAGTGTAAGATTTTGTCACTTATCTGTAACTAGTTCCCTAATCTTCGGAAAATGGATACCTGATACCAAATGGATGCAGAGATCTCTTTGGTCATCATCGGTATTGTAAAGAATGGGTTGCCAGTTTAATTGTTTCAGATCCCCGCTTCAGCACATCTGGCCTCTGCGAAATGCCAGCAACCCCAAGTCGAATAATATTGTAGCTCCTCGAGTCATTCCTGAAGATGAAGGAAGGCAAACTACTTGAACAGAGGGGCTTGGGGTTTACTGGCATAGCTCGGATGCCAGGTGGCTCAGTGAAAGTACAACAGCGACGGCTCAAAGTGGATCCCTTACCATAAACGAGAGTTAGCCAAACTATTTCCTCATGCCTTCAGTCACCTTTAGAGAAGGCTCGGGGAGCTACACAATCCACAAATGGAATGGTACATTTCACTTGCTTTTTTCGCCCAAAAAAACTGTCATTATCTTGCTTGGAAAAAATAAAATTGAAGTCATTTTCAAAAGCAATGTTATATTTTAATAACTAACTTGATGTAAACGATTTGAAACGGAGACATTTTTTACTCAGTAGATAGTGAAGCTATTTATTTTTTTCAGTATCTCAAACGCTATCAAAAAATCTTTTTCCTGTCTAGCGCTTTTCGAAATTCTAGGTGAAACTGAGTCTAATGCAAAGTATTTGGTTAGAGACAGATTCTCCTTTTGCATTCTACATTATTTTAAACACATGAAAGCGAGATGTGCACCGATAGAACCTTCAGTGACGTCACCCACCGTTAAGTTTGTTGAACTTTTATAAAATTTTCTGATAAGAGATGAATTCAGTTTCAGCTCAAATTGGGTTGCTGACGAAGTTTAAAGATTTTTACGATTAAAAAACTTATTAATCAACTCTGACACGCAAGCACTTATCTCCTGAAGTAGTTCTCCTTCCAAAACCAAATAATCTGACCTTGGATAGATATATTTTGATTAATAAAATAGAAAATGACAGACTGTAATTCTAATCGAAACAGTTCTACTGCCTACTGTCTCCATCTTTATGCCTGCGTGGCTCAGAAAGTCGCGGTGCGTACTTGTGGGTCGGACGAATGCATAAATTAAGCAACGGGAATGTGTTGTCGTCAGGTTTGGAGCGCAGAGGCGTAGGTCGTTTCAACAAAACTATCTACCTAAAAAAAGAACCTTAACTCGACCTGGCTCTATGGCTCCAGCCATGTAGAGCTGGCTATTCGTCCTACTAAATACTGCTTAGTGCTTTCGTCATGTATGGATTACAATTATGACTACCTGCTAATCCCAATGTTGCTGTGATTATCTGAAATGTTCCTTAGGTAAAATCAACTTATCAGAATGAGCCATCAGTGTCCCAATCGCAGGTAATGTTCGTTTAGAAGGGTTAAAAATACCCACTATTACCTATCACCAACTTGGTTCAATTCATCCGGCCCAGCGACTTCACGACAGCATAAACTCCACAAATTGATATTTGACACCTCAAACAGCACCGCCCTATCAGTGGAACGGCAGGTGATACTCTATGCTGGCCGTATACGCTATATGCATGGCCTTGACCCCGCAACTTTAACATGCTACTGGGACTAGGCTAACATCAACCCTGGAGGCATAATACTGCTGATTAAATACCATGAGTTAGTCGATTCTGGTCCTCCAGGTAAGAGCCTCCACCGGTTGAGCCCTTGAGAACAACCTATTTGCATTCCGCTGAAAGACTCCGATCTAAGCCAATCCTCCAGCTTGTAAGATTTCAGCATTGCTAGGATCCGCCCAACTGTCTACTTTGGGCGCTTGAAGTTAAGTTCAAGTTGCTATCCTTGCCGTTGTGAAAAGCCAAAATTGCTGAGCACTGCCGCACCCATATGTTTATGCGCGAGACATCAGCCACCCAGGCAGTGTCGTTGATAACGGCCCTGAATACCACCAAAGTTGTCTTCCTTTTATCAGCCACCACCACCTCCTCCTCCTCTTACAAGGCCTCACAGGTCAAAACACCCGCCACTCAGTCGGAGAGCACTCGGCGCAGGATCAAAGGAGGCCTCACTAAGTGATGGGCACCGCTACTTTTTGTATGCAGAGATTTGTGCAGATTGCGGTTCTGCGGGAAACAAAATAAGCAGCGTGACAAAGGATTATATATTGTCTGAGCGAGGCGGCATACTTTCAAATCCAAGGTCAGATCATTTCATGAATAGCAACACGTTCATTAGTCATAAACCTGGACTTCAGAAGAGCAGATGCACCAAAAGTAATGCTAACATATTCCTTGGATGATCTTGTCACTCTACAAAATACCATGCGGAAAGAAGGATCATAACACGCCTTAACAATGGTGTATTATCAGTTTTACAGCATGCTTGTGTCAAATGCTCTTCCTGTTCAAAGAATGTGGAATTAATAATCGGAGTCAAGATCTTGATAGGGCACTGCTACGATTTTTAGAATATTAATTCATGCAAAGTAGTGCGAAAAAGAGAAATGGAAGGTTCTCGTTAGAAAACCACTTCTAGGTTTGCATGTCTCTTGGTAACTGAGAAAAAAACATCCGAATTCCAAATCCTATTTTCAGTTATTTTTTTCTGCCAGTGCAGGCAAAGAAATTACAGCCAATATCTTAATTGAGTGCAGCACTTCCCAGTCTACACAATACTACCTATTCTTTGGAACTTTCCCAAACTTATAGTGCTTAGCATTTTTATTTTTGGATCTAACCATTCCCAAAGTATGCTATCAAAAGCGTAGCAAGCTTCTCAAACTAGTTTTCATTTTGGCACTAGCAAACTACTCACTGGCAACTTTTGATTTCAAACATAAGAATAGAAATCGCTCCGAGTACGCCACATGCTGGGGGGAATGACCGTATGTCAGAAGGAATTAGCTGCCACTCGCGTACCCTTAACAGAAGAAAGGAGCCGCCGCATTCATCACCACGTAGAAGAAGGGCAAACCCGTAAAGTAGGCGAAGCAAGTAGCTTTCGTCCATATTTGTTTACCCATATAACGATGAGCAAATTCGGCAAGACTTTACTTTTGCCTGAGCTGAAGACGCCAAATAATTAGAGCGCAAATGCACACTAGATTTGCCCAACACCAGCAGGAACAAGGAAAACGACAGTCTTCAGCAAAGTCCAACATAGCTAAAGTGTCATCTTCGAAACAAAAAATTTCAGCAATAACCAGAAAATCTGCAAAGCAAAATATGTAAAAAAATCCACATTATTAGTTGAACATTGGATTCCCTTTACCACCCACAGTAGAACGGCCCTGGGTGAGAAGGGAGCAAAGAGGAAGTTTTCAATTATTTTTATGCATCGTTAATGCGTGCAAAAGTGAAAACAAAATTATTTGCTGTCTGGCTTGGACGCACTTTCCTGTACCTCTAGAGCCGACTTTATAGGAGGAGGATTAGAAGAGGGAGGAGCGGAAGCATTAGAACCAACGCTTGGGCCAGTACCCTCGATGGTCCCACCAACACCACTGGCACCGATATCTGTAATGCTGGTATTGCTTATGCCCTCTCCAGGAGCGCCAGGCGCTGGAGCCGCTGCAGTCCCTGCAGGCCTGGCAAGCTGTTCAACAAGGAGGGAAAGGCAGCGCTGAGTTGCGGGCTCATCCACAAGCTGTGCTGCAAAAGTGTTGTCGCGCAGAGCCTCCGGCAAGCAGGTACGCAAAGCATCACGTGCCCTGAAACCCAGTTAGTAGTGAGTAGCACCGATACCATTACCTTTAGAACGTGCAATGGAATTTTAGAATACAGTGGTGGACCTCACAAGCAGCCGTTAATCAAACACAAAAAAGAACACAAGTACCGCATTCGCTTCTCTTAAACTCGTTTAATGCCCATTCCATATAAAAATCCTTACAATTTAGATCTTCAGCACAAAAACGAAGCTAGAAAATGCCAACAAGTATAAAATTCTGAATAAACCGTGATGAAAATACGAGTAAATACCCGAAACACAGAGTCAAAACGGTAAAATACCGTTGGAAGGCATAAAACACTTGCTAGTACCTTAATAATAACCTATTTCCTGTCGGAAATCAGGAGTTACAAAACCTCCCAAGAGCAGCAAATAGCATGACGTTACTAGTAGATAGTAATTCCATGCTCGTTTTCCCGCTGAATAAGACTTAAAAAGGGGCCAGTAATTAATGAAAAATTAAGCCATTAACAGTCCGGTTTACATTCCAAAGTTCCCATCAGCACAGAAATAAGAAAAGGTGAGACAATATCTCGTCATGTAGACTAATTTTAATAAAGCGGAAAGGTGTTCCGTCATCATCACAATTCGACCGAAAGCATAATTAAAGATAGACAAGGATACCAAAAACGTAATAGAAATATAATTACTCCATTTCCTTCACCATGGAAACTTTGCCAAAAAATCGTGGAGAGTTTGCGCCGAAGTAAGAACGTCAGATCATCGACTGTGACAAATCAGCAAGGGGGCAGGAGAGCAAACGAAAAAAGGGCATCGCCTCAAATCCATAAAGACACTTCAATTAAAAGAATATTTGCACAAATAAATGAATAAAGGGATAAGACCTTCAATGTGGAATGCAGGGCAACACTTCTTAAAGAGCTAGAATGTAAACCTGCCTACAATTAAACGAATGAAAGATCAAAAACGCGGCGAGTAAGAACCTAATTGTAATGACCTTATTGGTAGTTTGTCAAACCACGAAGATTACAGCCTCCGAAACGAATTATGGCAATTCTCATCGGCAAAGAGGAAAGGGCCAGAAGCAGGGGCTACTTGTTGTGAATAGTGGGCATACTCCAAAGATGTAGATTCAGCAAAAAAAGTAATGATAAGCAATCCGAAAACAGTGAGGAAATTATTGGCAAATAACACATGGTAAACCAATGTAGGGGGGATAGGAAGATTGCCGTTGACAGAGTTTGATACTTGGCATGGTAGACCCCTTGTAGAGAAATAATGGCTGCCACGCTAAGCCTGGGGGCCTGCGGCGGAACAAGTTAGCACTTTATTAGAAGTATCGCAGATGATCTATAGTTAAGCATCCAATTCAGATTACAACAGATACAGTTCTAAATATGCCTCAAAGAGGGGAAACGAAGTTCCAAATCAATTTGAAAGTCGAAAAACGAGCGTAATACCAATGATTCGTTAATTTCCGCCAACAAATAAAAAGACTTCCATGATGATTTAAGTAGGCCTCAAAACTTGCCGCGTTAGGACAATACCGTCTCCAACCATCGCATGCAAATCCAATTAACAGTAGCTGTATAAAACCATCGACATCTACTCAATGACATTTTTGGGAAATTTTCACTACCTCCCGTCCCGACAGGCTTATTTCGCCCTCACCAAAATCTACATTGGTGCTTTAGGGAGGGGTGAAAATACGTCATCCGCTAATCGGCAGATGAGTTGTTTGGCCCCCAGACTCAAATGCCTGACCGGAGGGGAACATAAAGCACACATCGTAGCCTTGCTGGCAATCTGTAAAATAGTTAAACGTTTACTTTTTACACAAACAAATCCGTCCGCGATGAACTCGAAGGTAGCACGGTATTTTCTAGAGTGAAAGTGGTTCGGTAAATAATCACAGGATAACGAGTGCATTTATTTATGATCGGCAAACGAATAATCTACGCTTAGAGTAAAGGAACCGAGAGAGTGCCCCGCGCAAAACTAAAATTAGTGAGAAAATTAGAATGAGTAACTAGCATCGTGCAACAAAACCAGTCATTGAAGAAAACATTCTAGGCCGGGACATGCCACCAAGAATAGTGGAAAGAGATGGATTTCCTTAAAGTTCCATGGAAAATGACAAAGCAATAAATCCGAACACAAATAGTGCTCACAGCGTTAACAAGCAAGTCAAAGAACAAACATGAGCATGACCATATCATCGAGGTGCCGCTACAGGAAATGCAGAGCATTTACTTGCTAGTGCTTTGGATGACCCAAGAAACACCTCAACTTTGTTATGTAGTGAAAATTGCTCGTGCTACATTATTGCTACTAAAACGCATCAATATTCTCTCACAAATTTAGCGGTGCCCATCTGCTCATTAAGGAAATGTTCCAAATAACGTGGCATAGACGCTGTGAAGGATACAGACTAAATGAGAAACTAGACATGCGAAACAACCATAATCGTTGGCATGTAGAACAAAATTAAGCGATTCCAAGGCATCTTGCCCGTCAAAATCGACTTTTTCTCTTCGACCTTCACCTATTTTATGAACCACCCCTTTTGGGGCTAGAACAGGAACATTACCACTGAGCAGCACCCAAATCGTCACTAAGAGCAAATCTATTCGGCAGGCAAGGCGTTTCTTACGCTTCAAGCACAAATACGCAATTTGGATGTAATTAAGACAAATTGTTATGGCACCATATCGGCATTTTCACCATTGTTGCCATTGCGTAAAAATTAATGACGGAGCGTAAATGTAAATGGTTAAAGCCTACCAACTGACCAGCAGTGAGAACAAATATATCGCATAAAACACAAGAACAAATCACATGCAGTGAGACTTAACAGAAATAAGAGCAATAATTCGAAAAAAGAAGTCCAAGCCAAGTTAACAACGGTTTAATACAAAATCGGTCCTAAAGTGCAAAATTTTGAATGACCACAAAAGCAGTTTATCAACAATAAAACAAATGATATATGTTCATTAATAGAAATATTCACTTCAGACTAATCGCATCCTTTTGTCCGGTGCGGATTGCATGTTTTGGACACAACCTAGCGTCCAAGAGCGATGGCTACGACATGCGAGCAGGATGCCCTCAGTAAGGAGCAGTAATGAGAGGCATTCCATCAGATCACAGGACATCCTTAATCACAGTTATTGTCATGCCCTCCTTCAGATATAACATCAAAAGATGTCCCGTAAGACATTCATTTCCTTATTTCATGGTATCGACTTCCTCACAATTCATGTAATATTCATAATTAAATGCTTTGTGATGAACTCAAGCAGCCGAAAGCGTGTAATGAAGAATAGAAAGATAGCAAAAGTGGAAGGGAGGAAAAAATTAGTCTCGCCTACCCCTTCATCTACTGATGGAAAATCCGATCCTCTATAACGAAAATATCTCAAGGATATGACAAGGACTGGTGGCTTACATACCGAGTGTTATCGCAAAGGCGTTGGTAGCATCGAATAACGTGTTTTAGTAGCCGAGTAGACTGTTCCTTCGCCAACTGTTCAACCATAGAGGAAAGTACAGTGGCAACGTGAGCGAACCGCTCGTAAGTATGGCAGATGTACTCCAATCCGTTGTTATCCTGCAGCAGTTTCTGCATTATGAAGGTAGCCACCTAAAGCAATATATGAAGGACATAAAAATGTCGACCTAGTCGACGCGCCAAAAAGCCTGTTGATCCTAATTGTAGTTCTGTTGCCGGCGAAGATGTCAAGAAAATCACCCAAGGTTGATAATTAAAAATCACAGGCCGCTATAAGCCAACCTTTTCCACACTTCCAGGCTGATTATCACTCTAGAAGGCAAAGCGAATGGAACCTACGAATAAATCCACCAATAAAGTACTCATTTGGGCCATAAGAATTATACATATGAATATAGTATCTTCGATATTCCAATGAAGTAAACAACCAAGGAAAATTGTTACCAAATAATTTCAGGGGAGTTTTGGATCGTTTTCAGCAAAATAAACTGGCCAAAAGGAGGGCACCGCTACCATTGGTAATAACGTCTCAAGTGCAGTTTTGATTTCTAAGTGGAAGTGAATCCATCTTTTACAAAAATGAAGCAATGAAAATCAGACACAGGACCCAACTTTGCATCTCAATTAATTTGGATGAGGTAAAAGTGGGCTATCAGACTAGTGGAAAGGGAGTAGCGTTGATATCCATTAAGTAAATAAATTTTATCTCGCCAATTAGCAGTTCAAAAACAGAGCATATGACAATTTTGCATTAAAAATAGCTGATAAAGCCAAACATGGAGTGAAGGGACTGCAAAGTTTGTGGCTTACATTCCTTAGGCATTATGAAACCAACAAATAGCCAAGAAAGCTGTTCAGCTTAGGCACCGAAGTTCGCTTGCTCTCGATTACACCACTTGTAACACAGAAGAACCGCCCATAGAGGAGCTTCAAGGTAAACCATCTGATGTGCAGGTTAATGTAAGGGCAACACATTCCACCAGTGGGAGGTTACGTTAATGCATAAAATTGTAAGCTTAACAACCAAAAAGGCAAGTTGAGAAATGGCGCCTCCCTACGATGACTAACAAAGGAGTGATTGCGAAGTCGTGACATCCCTGTCCTTCACCTTTCTAGATTCCCGCCTATTTACAGATATCCGCATAATAACACCCTAAAAAACCTCATCTGAAGAACACGCTGCCAGTATCCGAAATCATTTTAAAGGACAGCACACCGTTCAAAAAGTAGCCTACTCGTTACATTATAGTAGAACAAAAGCGACATTTGGACGACATAGCATTTATCTATGAACAATTCTAACAACAAATATGTAACAGACTCAAGCACCATGAAAGCAAGTATAGCATCAAATTACAAAATCCTATATTTACCGTTTTACTCAGTTCGCTGCCTGTCTCCATAATATGCAGACAGAGTGGAATTATCTCGGTGTTGAGAAGGAAACTTATGGCATCCGGTTCGTCAGTCTAAAAAAGTACGCCATCCCTGTAACATCATAAGTAGAGAGTTATCGAAGACAGAATTTTTAAATTATGTCAAAATAAATAGTCCATCTCAAGACACAAACCTTGGCAAGCGCCCCAATTACACCCAAACTAGTGAGTCTCAAATACTCGAAAGGTCGATTCCGACTGTTAGTACTAAGAAAATTGTAGAGATATAGTGGTATTTGAGCTTTGAGGAATTCAGTACGCGTAACTGGATGCGAAGCCAGGCATTGTAGAAGGGCAAGCGCATTGCACACCCGGTTTGACTGGTGAGCCTGGCAAAAAAATATGCTAACATAACTTGCGCGTAAACAAAGATGCTATGAGAGCATCTACGAAGCCCACGCATCAAGAACAAAGCTTTGCCATTGTGGTAGAACCAATCAAAACTAAGTCAAGATATTTCCGACCGCGGAAAAGTGCTCTGATTATGAACATGTTTGGGCATGCAGGCAGTGAATCCCCTCCAAAGAATCGACTAATGTAAGTCCTCTCAACAGCAGTAAAAGTGAGGCAATACTCCACCATTCATAAGGAACAAGGAAAATAAATAGCATTTGAGGCGCATCGTACAGTTAGATTAGGAGGACTGATGTAAGGGTATACAGCAGTAATTTCCTGCAGAAGTGCAGCCACAGTTCCAAACGAGTACCATAACAAAGGAGCGAAATCTGGAAGAGTTTCGCGCATCTTGCTAAAAGATAGTGTGGAGTACGAAGCGCACTTACCAAAGCTCTAATAAGGCTTTCTCTCGCGTCTCAGGATTGCCTAAATTATTTACCCATGTACAAAATTCCATTTCAGGAGTCCCACTTGAAAGCCCTCCTTGAGAGTAGGCAACATTATTTGATGGCAAACCCGAATCCTTAGAACTACTACCAGCCATCAGATGCATATCCGTTCCAAGGTAGCTTTATACGTCGAGGCGTTAAATTGAATAAATTTAAACTACAGAGAGTTGTTCTTAGTTTGCTGCACTGCAAAAAAAGTTATTAACCATCTTTAAAATGTGTCGAATTTATTTTGTTGAAAAATTTGTGTTCAGACTGAGCACGATACAAACATTTTGCCTCCCTACAATACTTTGGTTTCAGGGTTAGCACAAGCATCGTTATTTGTGCTATCTAAAAATCTGTTATATTCATTGTATGTCAGTGAATATTTCTTTTTTTCATGCATGGTTTACGCAATGTGCCCGTCAACGTCCATAACTTATGGGATAGGAGTGGAACGTTGATTAACTTCGATTCCTACATCTAGTTGTAGAGAAATCGATTATCCCTGTACTCCAAAGGTCACATTTCGAAAATTAGTCCAATTTATCTTATAAGGTTGCCTAAGGAGGATTTGCTACAATGAGTGTTACGATCTTACCGAAATCTCAGATCCTCCAACTCGCATCTTCAACATTGATGCATTCTGGTGATCTGATATACTAATCTTGACGGCATTTCGGCGAGCTGAGTAGTTTAAAACAGCGCATAGCAGAGAACATAACTCAGGTTAAGTTTTGTAGATTTTGAATTACGAAGGTGTCGAATTATTGATTTACCACTGATGTTGTAATTGGCATCATAGAAAGAGCTAAACATAACGAACGCAAATGATATACAATATTACAAATTTGGATAGGTATGTATTTCAAAGAAAAATTTATGCTGACTGCATCCAGTACACAATCTTTAATAGCGCTGTGAGGCATAAATGCGGAACGCTACTTTTTGTGGGTGGAATAATAGCTCTTCTCTTAGTTCCAACGGTTATATTTGCCCTTCTAGGCGAATCATTACTTATTTACGTGATTATGCTTAGGAAAAAGCATCTGTTCCGATTTGTCTATGCAGTTGGGCAAGCAGTTAACAACATTGCCTTCGGCATCTATGTGTGCTGCTTTATGACGTTCCGAAGCAAGGGACTCTCCTGGCTGAGTTACAAGTCTGATTTCCTAGAAAACAAAAGCAACACAAATTGCAAAGTTTATCGCTTTCTCTATGGCGTTATCCTCACCTGCATGGCCAATACAAGCTTTATTGATGTGTATGAGAGAGCAATTACGGTTCGATGCAAGTGTTACGCGCCCATTATCAAGTCCAGTTGCATTCTCACACTGATTGTGATCACTATCAGCTCGGTTGTTATTTCATTTCCCATATATGTAGTCAGCAATCACTGGGTAATCGATGGTCGCATTATCTGCGGTGGAGACCCTGGCTGGTCTCAAACCACTGTGACAATTTTAGCCGTACACGAAGTTGCGTTCGTCTGCGGCCTAGCGCAGTCAGTTGGGACGCTCATTCTCATCTTATCGATAGCCCGGGATTTGGGAAAAATGGACAACACCATTGAATTTCTCCAAACCACCTCCCTTTCCAACAAAGTGCAAACTACCACTGCCGATGTGGCCAGACTCCTCCGCATGGCTCAGCGCGACTGCTGGGCCTCACTTGTGTACAATGGAATCGCAGCACTGATCGCCTGCCTCCGTTCCATCTGTCGCGCCAACTTCTATTACACCATCTTTCGTGAATTTGAGGACAATCACAAGCCAGTAGGTGCAGTTGAGGTCTACGCCTCCGATGCTGCCGAGGATATGACCAAACTCATGACAATTGCACTAGCCGGATTCCACTATTGGATCCACTTTTGCCATACTCCAGATACGCGCCTATGGGCAATTGGGTACAAGGCCTCGGCGAGCAGAGAACCGAAGGTGATACAAGAACACCTGCTAGAGAATACCATACCCGCCGACGTTATCAGTGCCTTCAATCAATGCATGCACCAAGGAAAGATCAACAACTCAGCATACAGGAAGTTGACCATACCTAAGTAAGAACCTACAAAATCGCCCCACAGCCGCTATAATGCTAAAGTAATCTGTTACTAGTTCCTCTCAAAGAAGCATTTCCTGGGTATTTTTAAAATAAAAGGAACTGAGGAGAGAACGGAATATAGAAAGGGTGGATGGTTCGGCAAAAAGAATCACATGTACATATCTTCCCAACCCGGTGGGAGAGCGGAGTCTGGATCGGGATTATTGAAGCGACTGCCACGGGGGCCAATGCCGTCTGGGGGCATCATGGGTGGACCTATGGGATCGAAGCGCGCGCCAGGCGGCACCGTACTACTAGGGCGTGGGAGTCCGAAGGAGCTACGGGGCTGGCGCAGAGCTTGTGTGGGATCGATAACCATCCCACCAGTACCACCAATTTGCCTCGTCCAGTCGTCCACTCCCAAGGGATCAAGATCGTTGCGACCATAGTCTCGCAGACTTGGATCCACTCCGCCCACTGAACGAGTTGGCTTGATGGAATTTTTTAAGAAATAACCCAGGTTCATGCGGAAAAAGCATAAGCCAGAACATTGCAGCAAGGGCTACTAGCTAACAAAATCTGCAAATAGATTACCCATACACATAAAAGTGGAGCATGCCAAATAGCATATCGTATAAGTAAATACAACAGTAGTGCAAACCAACAATATTCAAACAGAAATATATACCGGTGATTGAAGCGGATTAGGTGCTGGCGAATCAAAGAGTCTGTCCCTATAAATTGACTTGGCTGGTTTTGGGAGCACAACTTTCCATAAGTTTTCATTCAGCTCAAAGAGAGTAGACTCAAGCTGCAAAAAAATTTCAGCAGGTTGGAGAATACCACCGGACGCTGCGGCTTCGAGGCGGACGTGGGCAGGGCCTGATAATTCCAGATGACCAAACTTATCAGTTGTTATGTTTGTCAAGTTCAAAAAAATATGACCATCGGTCTCCGTTGTTGAAAGCTGGAGCTGAATATTGCCAAAACATCAAATTCAATCCAAACAAATTTACGAACGTAAATGCGTTAGATATATGGACTTAGTTACCAGTTGGACAGAAGAATTACGAACAGAAACCCCAACGGTTGAGTCCATTACATTTTCAAGCCGATAATTAATTCGAATGGGATCATTTAAAGCCCATCCGTTTGGTAATACGGAAGCAGACTGCGACTGCCCAGTTTCTGATAATTTAGCCCCTCTTGCAATTAAGCACGCATGGCTCAAAAGTGCCACAAAGGCAGATCTTCGGCCATTAGTTTGAGGGCCATGCAAATTGATTACATAGTCAAGTACACTGGATTCAACAAGACTTAACTGGACCTTCTTCTCTGCAGATGACATAGCAAGACGACACTTCGAGGTGGCGTAACAGCTGGGCTAAACTGAATTGGCCAATTAGCATAGAGTATTCACTTGACTGGTTTGCTGTGGATTTAAAATTATCATCGTTCTATAATAATTGTGTTTTGGTTAGCGGGAAGACAGAAACCACTTTTAGTATGTGTAATATTGGTATTTGATTCCGAAATCGTCCCGTTAAAGGCGATTTTTGTTTTGATTCTACCAGTTGAAAATCGCTGCGATTCCGCTTGAGATAGGAGGGGGTATTGTGCATTTGTTTTAACATATTTTAGTCGGCCCATAGCATTATTTTTGCGTTCTATTCGGCTCTAGGAGCTAATGCGGTTTACCTTGACGCTGCCATCGCGCCTAGATAACCAACACTAGGTCTGCACTGCAGTCTCCATTGGTTAGGTTCCACATCAGTTTGACTTCATGAAGGCTTGGCAATTATTCCAATTCTGAAATTAGGCGAGTTATGGATGTGTTTGTTTTTTGAGTAACTTAGGTACGGTTACTACTGCTTCTTGGAAATACCTCTTATGGTTCTACCTTCACATGCTTCTACAATCTTCCAGCCAAACGAATAATGTATGCACTTTTTAGCTAGGAGGGCATCATAATCAATGTCCTATGGTAAGCAAAACAGTCTAGTCTATTTGGTTCAGCTTGCTGCGCCGTCATAAAAGCATGAGACAGTTATTTGGAGGTCTTCGTAGACAGTGAGTGGTGTTTTTCGATCAGGGATCTCAACGTCATATCTTTCATTCATTCCAAATACATTAGGTTTGTTAAAGTCAGTCCATATTCATCGTGATTCTATCACATAAGCAGTACTTTCTTATAAACTGCAAGTTGGTATCACGAGATATACGTAAAGGTAGTAACTTCTGATAGCGTCTTCGAAGTCGATCTAAAAGTTATTCCATAGTCTGTAGTTCTGCGTCAGGCGCTAGCTCTTATTCTTATCTACACTCCTTCTTTTTGTTCTACGCTCTATTTCTTGTTCAAAGACCAACTTTCTTGCCGGTAGTAGCACCAATTTTGCTCCACTAGATCATGGTGGATGCTGAAGATGCAGTTCTATGATGTGGTTGTACTCTCAGAAAAACAAATTTCAAAAACATGGGAAAAAATAGTGCGATTCACCTCCACATTTTCCAATTTACCCCGATGTGAGAGTTAAATTCTAAAGGTGTGCCATGAATTGGGTCTTTCTCAAATGTCTTCAGGTTTTTATGTCAAAAATTAACTGGTCTAGCCGATAACATTTCCCTTTAGCCGAGTTTTTACTGATGTTATGAGAACAAAACGGAAGTCAAGGTTACTTTAGACACTAATCTCGAAATTGTTCGCTAATCGGAATGTTATGAGGCATGGTAGGTGATACATTTTTATTTTTCTCCTTCATTGTTTGCCCTCGGAGGTTCTCTTCTTTTGCCCATTCTGTTGGTTTCGATAGTTTGGCTTATCGTGTTATCAAGGAGGCATTTCTTATCAAAGCTTATTGCCAACATTCCTTAATGTCATTCCTACGCATAGCTGTCTCAGCTCCTTTTCAATGAGCTTATACAGCGACCTTTTTAAAGGCAATACTTAGGATGTCTTCATAATTGCCATCAACTATTAATCCCCTTAGTCGAAAATGGGGTTTTAGTTGTTTCTTTTTCAACTGGTGAACTCATTCATCAATGTGCTCACTTCCCCTCTGCCCATCATTCTAGGTGGTGGATGTGGGACAGTAGGTATAGGTGAACCCATTCGCTTGGAAAGAGTGAACTCATATCACATATCACGAAGACGACGATGACAAAACCAAGACAAGTTAGCTGGGAGCAAGAGCTTTACAAACAAATAAATCTCCATCACTTGACCTTCTAATGGTAGCTACCTACCTATCCTTAATTGGTTTCCGTTTTGTGTGTTAAGGGCTCTTTCCGACCCGTCTAGGCTTAGAACACGTGTGGAGGTTCGTGAAGTCTTAACTACTTTCTCTGAGGAAAAGCAAAGTACTTCGAATGACTAATCGGACTTTACAATGCATAACTGTGCTTGCCTTAGGTTATGAGTTTATGTAAGGTCAAAGGTTTCTTCTTGCATTGCGTGCCTCTATTTACTTGTGATAAAGGTCGTAAGGCTTAAAAGTTAGCTGAATAATTGAGACAGGGGTCTTTTAAAGAGAGAAGTCAGTTGGGCCAAAGTCGGCCTCCACAAATTCGTTGTAAAGTTTACTGGTGCTGTTTTTATTTATCCAAGGTGGTGATGCAAATTATTAGTGCTTTCGCAGCGATCTAAAAGCAGTCGTCTATGAATTTAGGCGAGTGAGGTGGTTTAGAAGCAAGAGGTGATACTGACCATGAAATAATTAATGACTGCAACACATTGATAGTCTATCTACCTCTCCAGTTTTATAAAGAGTCTTCCCGGGTCTCTGCCATTGCCCCACCCTGGGCGGACTGGCTCCTGGACCATGACAGTAGCTCCTAAGCTCTTCAGTACGCCTAGTACAATACATTCTGCCCCAGTGTTGTCTTCTTTCGTCCTCCAGGAAATCTTATGATGCTACATTTTAAAACATCTATCCTAATTTCTACCGCTGGATGATTAAGCATGTCATGTGCATGCGCTGTGGAAGGGGAGAACTGCGGCGACTCCTTAGTATAGGGCTTAAAACGACGTCGACCTGCCACTCCGTGGGAAAGATCTTAACAACAGAAGCGAAGCTATCAATCAATTTAACACTCGATTTCTCCTCCGTTTTTCCTCTAGCTAGATAGAACCTAGATGAGGGACGGCTCCTAAGTGAGAAAAACGTGGCAAGGAGTAATGGGTGGGAAAACCTGCTCCCACTGAATTATGTTAAATCTCGTCCTTTAGTGCATTACTTCTTTTTGGTTAGGGTTCATGCGACTAGCTACAGACCGGTGTGATGGTCAGAACATTTCTCCCTCCCTCCAATGCGATTCCCATGCAGGACGGAACTGTAGATTCAGTAGGATTGTCAACTTTCTTCTCACTTGTATTGCCGTAGAATGAATTAGCTCGTGGGTGGTTCTCACAGCATCAATTGTGTTGTGATGGCTAATACTGGGGGCTGATTAAGCGAAAAGGAGACGAAACTCAAAAGAGTGGAATGACAATATAATATACTAATTGGGTTGCTTTGTCTCTACAATCGTACCTTCGTTGGATGGAATCCCTCCGGTTGTTCTAAGCCCCACTGTATCTAAAATGGGTATATTCCGCCGATGTGTTATGTTTTCTTCTGCCTTTATAGGTTTATGCAGCAACCTCTGAGACCACCATTCTTATGACCAGTTGGTGAATGAGCAATCGCGAGTGCTTCACTAGCGGTGTTTTAAAAGTGCGACTTCCTGTCGTGGAGCAGAAAGTAGAAGCGATGCCATAATATTTAGCCAAATGCAAGCATCGCACTAAAGAAGATAACAGTGTTGCAGGTTTGAAGTGCATGTGCATAAATGCATGAACCATGTTGGATTGATGATCTCATGCTGTCAAGTAAAATGGCGAAGATGGATGAGATTCAATTGCCCAGCAGCACTTACATGGCTCAAAGGTGGAAGAGGCCAAATCTCCCTCTTGGGTTTACACCATAGCAGATGAATGACATCATGGAGGCAAATGTAAAGTGAACGCAGCAAGGCATTTATTCGTCTACAAGTGAAGCCAGAGGGAAGCCGCAAAAGGAAAGTTAGTGGAAAATCCAACAGGACTCAATTGTTATGAGCATTACACTGAAAATGGATATTATTTATTGACTTTTATGGCTAGTTACATTGTAGATATCGGTGTTTCAATCTGGCCTTCGTTTCTGTTTATCTGGTTAGCCACAGTCTTGCCTAGATAATTATATGTGGGCCTCACATCGCCACGTAGTCAAAAAAGATGCTTGTCAATTTGAGAGTCTTTGATAGAGTTAACTTCACTAATAATCTCGTTCCAACTCTGGAGCCTGTAATTGTTAGAGATACCCCAGACGACATTATGGTCTATACTGTGAATTGTGCACCTTATTCCTCTTCTCAACCCAACTCTAATAGAATTTGCCTTTCTCGATTGGTTCCAAGGGTGCGAGGCAGAAATTCGTGTCCAATAACTAGTGGGATTACCATAGCATTTGTTATCATTACAATCATAATGTTGACAAACGCCCAGCTCGAGGTCGCAAAGATACAGCTACCACCCTCTTAAGAGAATGCACCTATTTGAAGAAAATTTTTTCAGCACTCTTACTAACGATCGGGTCCCTTTTAAGATAATGCTGAAGCCGATGATCCTTTTCGCAATTTTTCCGATTTGCTTACGACGCTGCTTGTCCTCTTTATTATACCTACTACCTCGAAATCAGGATTTCCGGGAGGAAATAATAAAGTGCAATGCAGTTAACGAGATTCATAAGACCGGACTCCACAGTTTTAAAAAGAATGAGTAACTTTAAAGTAGTAATGCAAGATGATTTCGTTCGAATACCTTTCCTAAGGTGGCCTAATGTTTCCCAAACTCTGTTTGGATACCGATAAGAATTAACACAGCCTGTCCATGGAGTGGAATGCAAAATTGCCAACTACTACGCCTAGACTACCCCTGAGTGTCAAAGAAGTTTAGCGCTCTAATTTCAGTACTGAGCAATGCCTTCCTGTGTGCTAGGACTCTTTTGAAGACCCCTTTCAATAAAATTCTATCCAGAATCAGCGTCAGTCCTGTCTAACAACTATCATCACTCAGACCTGATTCAGGCATCGATGGATGGTTGGCATCAGAACCATTTCGATACACTGTAAAAGCTAGGTGGCTTAAGTGTTTGAAACCAGAATCACCTAGCTCCATGACTCAACCAACCTGGTGGATGGTAATTTTTCTGCTTCTATAAAAGCATTGAAAAGCCATCGATGGTGAAACGGTCTATGTGTTCTTTAGGGATAAAAATGAGCGAATGTTAGCAGAAAAAAATACGATTATGATTCCATCTTAGCGGGCACAACATCCATGTCATGCACATCACAACAAATGAAGATGACCGGAACGCATTGACCTCTCCTGATTACTTACTTTAAGGTGTTTTATAGTCAAAAGGCGAATATTCAACGTATTCTCCGACCTCTCGATTTACGAACGAAATCTAGCGATCCATTAAAAATTGAAACATTTCAGGGCAAAGCTTACCGTAAATGGATGTGCATGCAATTCAACATGCATCTGAAACGTAAGGAAGACCGGTAGAATTAAAAAGTATCGTGATTTGCAAATTATAGGGAGCGCTGCAGTCAACGAGCCTACCCAACAGACTAATAAAAAGCATGGGTAATAAAGCGTATTCGGAATGATATAAACCACTTTTTGATGCCTTAACAACGTGTACTACGTGAAGAGCCCAAAGGGCAAAGTAGAAGCGAAGTTAGTCAGTACAATCGATTCAGTAGAATCAGAAGTGGATATCACAGCCTTTGCGTTCACTAGGCAATTTATCAATCCAGTGAACACCACGGAGGAGTAAGCTTGACAGAGCTCTGGTGGCCCATTCTAGTACCAATCACGCACCGATCTGTTGTACCGGAGATAGGAATTAAGCGTTTTTGACTCCATCGTTTGACAAACAATTTAAAAACCTAAAGCCTTAGAACTGAAGTCACATAAAACATTTTTTGTAGATGACAATAACAGACACTCGGGAAGGCGCTTTCTGTCGCGTGAGTCCAACTTAATGGATCAACAGTCACTTAATACTTATTTGGCTGTAGACACTACCCAAATCAAATGTTACTTTATTAAATAGTTTGAATTTTGGTACAATGTTCAATAGCTACCAGACAGAATTAAAGCTAGCTAAATTCCGATTTTTAATTGGAACTTTACAAGTTTAGCGAATGCTTTACCGGCCATGGTGATTGGTGCAGACTCAACATTGGTCCGCCTAGTTACTGAGGCTGCTTCCTAGCGCTGCATTGTGCCTGTTTAGGTGTTTCACCAACATACTTTCAATTAGTGCTTTGTCTCAATTGTTATTCCCATTATTACCCCTTGTTCAACAAGTTATTTATGCGTCCCATGTTTGTTGTCAGTTGGTGGTTACTAGTTCTGGTGACATCCCCTGCGTCTTGAGCAATTTCCTTGTATGAAAATGTAGTAGACAGTTGTCCCCCGCCTCCAAAGTCAACTGATCATCTAGTGTTCAAGGATTTCATAGATAAGTACACTCCCGCGCATTCCAGTAGCACATTCTGCGTAGTGTCTGTTGCATTCGTCTGGTGTGGTCTCATACTTAATAATAGCCCAAATTGGTGAGTTGCGACCCACCGATTCGAACCTTTTCGCGCACTCTTTCCGTTTCAGGAAAAATTCCTTGTCGGCGAAGGCCTCCTCAGAACTATAAAAACCAATGAGGAGGACACGTTCACTCCCGTCATCTTTAAGGGCAAAGCCATCTGCAATTCACCCGACCCAGTGGTGAAAGAACGCGTTTCTTTAAACTTTTTCAGACAGTTGCATCGTGAGTATGCGACTGCCGAATATCGAGTGGCACAAGGGCACCTGGTAAATGGGGGACGTAGTCGTGAGGGCCATACCTGCCTCGTGGAGGTCACCGCTGTACGTGGCAAGTTCATGCGCAGGTACGGCTTCTCACGTCGTGAGGCACGGTACCTCTATCCCGAGGAAGCTTTCTACCTTTCCGAGTGCGGCTATCTGCAGGTCTACGATCGCGGTCTACCTCTCAGTTTGCAACAACTTTGTAACACCGTATTTCGAAGTGCCTTTGAGTTCTCCTGTTACACTGCTTACGCATGGCTTGCTCGACAGGGTTTCGTGCTTCAACGGCGTGAAGCAACCGGCAATGCACCTGCAGGTCCTTCCGTAAAAGAAGTGGAGCCGAAGGTTATTGACGCGCTGGTGGACCCCTTCCCCATGATTGATGTCCTTAAAGGGGCGGAGAGACCGCACAGTGACGATTACGCCGGCTTCGTGATGGCTTCACCCTCTGATCTTATTCCAATTGGGGAAAAGGCTTTGAAAGAGTGGACCTCGTCGGATCGTCCACCCCATTTGCATTGTGACGATGCGAGCGCGGACTCTACGATTGCTTCCTGGGTTGTGTTCGATGTTTTCGATGATCGAACTGGGAAGTTTACGAAAAATAGGCCCGTCGAACCGGATTTTGTGTTTGTTGTCATGTTATTAGAAGATGGTGTGCGCCTCCTACCCAACAGAAAATTCCGGAGACGCCTTGGACTTTCATCGAAAATTCAAATTGTACTAGCCATAGTTGATAACGGTGATGTGTATTTGCAATGTGCACATCCCTTTTCCATCCCATTTTTAAATCAAGTTTGAGCCAATTGTTGCTCCCACTCCCAGATCATATCGATGGTCTCACATTGTTAGTGGGCATAAAAATCTAGCAACGTCTACACATCTCGGGATTGAGCTAGTGAGGACTGGTAGTGCGGCCACGCAACAAGTGTCCTACATCAGGGGCAAGAATAGGCTAGGTAACGATATGGGATTCACTGGCTTATCGCCTCAGTAATATCTGTAAAACTATCAGGGAGGTTTTTCAGGAGGTTCGGGAAGGCACCATCGTCTCCAGGCCATCCTCATACGATCCCAGAGAGCGGAGAACGAATCTATTGCGGGTCGCACGTCCAGTAGGGCGAATCTAAAGTCAGGACGTATCTCCTCTGAATCGTAGTAGTCGATGATGTAGCGAACGTCACGACCACAGCGATCTACCACCCAATCGTGTCGATCGAAGGGCAGCTCGTGGCCCATCCAATGCCTAATGCGCGCCCGAAGGGAGTAGTTCTTGGCATCACCGGCAAATCGCCGCAGTCGAGGTGTCCGACATTTGTGATAATGTAAATCCTCCCACTTAAGTATCTCCATCCATGCAGCTTCGTTGTTGGCGTTGTGGATACGCACGATGTTGTCCATGTCCTCTGGACCAATCTGGTCGTCACGCCAGCGCCAGCCCTTCCGCAACATTGCATTCCAGAACATCTGAGACGAGGGATAGACCCAGTTTGCTTCCTCTCCCTCTTTTAATTCCGCCTTTGGAATGCTGGAGATGACTCGCGCAGTTGAGAGTGGAAATGGCTGACCCGGGCTGGGATTCTGATTTTCCCTTGGCATCTGCATGGAGCATCACTTTTCAATTACCCAAGAATGTACAGCATCAAAGCAGAGGTATAAGAACCACAGATATACCATGTTTAATAAGTTTAAGGTATCATCTGCTTCACTGCCCATCGCACACGCAGAAGGTGAGGACGAATCTTCATGTTGCTTTTTATAAGGGCAACCGCCAGAGCCAGCCATTCTAGCGGAACTAAAGTAGAGGAAATGGTGGTACTACACTAAACCACTTTGAATGGATTGTCAACAGTAAAGACAGGAGACGAAGACTATTTAATAAGCGAGACGGAACACAAGGGCGCGTAGCAATCGACTTAAACGCTAGAAAGCGGTGGATGTAAATAAATACAAAACGCCAGCACTTATAAGGACTTCTGCAGAGTGAGAAGAAACGATCCTCACTCATAGAAATAGCCAATAGTTTATTCGACGATAACCGCGTGACTTACAAAGATGTTGCACGATGGTGCCAACCAGGCTAACGTTTACACGAATGCTTCAGTACTCCGACCTTCACCAACAGCTGTTCATGAAGCATCACTCAGTAGAAACCATAATGCATAAAGTAACTGTAATCCAGATAACAAGATCCGTAGGAGCACTGCTAAGAGAAACAAATTACAATACCCCATACAGATTAACACAAACCGGGTTGGTAACATTAACAATAAGAAATACTGCATCTTACGAAAAGCAGTGACTAATATTCTGGATCTACATATGTAGAGTTAAAGCCAAAAATTTTTTAAAAACAATGTACTTGATATATAGCTCCATTAGGAATTCCATGAAGGTAGAAGGATACCAAATGCATAGCATATGTAATCGGTAAACATAGGAGATTTGAGCCACTGATCATCCTACCCAGAGTGCGGTATGGACATCCAGCTACCCATAACCGGAACCGATATCCAGAAAAATAACAAAGCGTTACATGGAGCACCGCAGCTGCACGAAAGTGGGATCAGCAACCTGATCTTTTAACCAATTTTAGGGGTCATGTGACAAGACGGAAAACCCGCCGTTAGACATATTTACCGTTTTCTCATATTTTGTACCAAATTCTAACAAGAATGTCTATTGCGAAATAGCACTACTTCAAAACACAATCTCTGAAGTCCTGGTACTTTCCTTAACTGAAGAGGGCACGGTGCGTCAAAACTCATTCAATGCCGCATTATCGACGTAACGCCACTGTGTTGAAATACGGAAGCAGCCGGCTTTAAGTTCTACGCCAAGAAGATGGGGATTTTTGCACCTAATAATGTATTTGTAGATGCTTTGAAGAACTATTGGTTTCTGGTGGCGGATATCCCGTTGCACCTGTAACGCTTACAGATTTTGGCAGGGCTTGAATTTACCGACTTTGTCATTTGAATTTTAACCTTATTTGCAGAAGTGCTACTCATTGCGAATGTATAATTCATATGCTTTGGTGGTCATGTCGGTGCCAAAGTTATGAATAAACGCTATCGGAAATCCTATCGATTAAAAGTTTTTGTTGGCTGTACCAATTCTGCCTATATATTCGTAATTGATTATATATTTTAGCATAGTTAGGATTTTGCTGCTGCTGAGTTGGGATTGTTATTATCCCTCTAGTCAGCCATTTTTGTGTTTTACAGAGCCGTCGCCGAACCCGCATTTTTCGTACTAGCGTCAAAGATGCCTGTTAAGTTGGTTACATCCGATGAAGTTTCCTTCGATGTGGACCTAGAGATTGCTAGGCAATCAGTTATGATTAGGGATATCTTAGACGGTAGGTTTTCTTTGTACTTTTTATCGTTTGTGTCCATGAATGCATGTCTCCTGTTTCTCCCCTTTTTCCCGTTTTTTATTCTTGGTCTTGTCTCACCTGCTGCATGTTTTCCTAAAACGGCATAGTTATTGTGGTAATGGCATGGCTTGGATAGATCACGCATCCTTTTGACCGTCGATTTTCCCCAAGGTTGTTTCTTCGCGCCACTCCTTTAAGATTCCATCTCAAACCGAAAAAGCAAGTTTTTTTACTATTTTTTTGCTGACTTCATTGATAGACGTTGGACCTGAAGCTGCAGAGGATGATGAACCGATCCCTCTGCAATATGTGAATGCTGCTATTTTTAAGAAGGTTCTTCAGTGGTGTACGTATCACAAAGACGATGCTCCTCAGCAGGACGATGATGAAAATAAGGAACGTCGAACGGATGACATATCTAGCTGGGATCAAGAGTTTCTCCGAGTTGATCAGGGAACTCTGTTTGAACTCATTCTGGCAGCTAATTATCTCGACATAAAAGGCCTTCTTGATACATGTTGCAAATCTGTCGCCAACATGATTAAGGGGAAGACACCGGAGGAGATTCGCAAGACGTTTAATATTAAGTCGGATTTTACTCCTCAGGAGGAGGAGCAGGTAACTTAGACGAGTTGATGTTGATAATTCCAACTTTTGTCTTATCTGCTTTTTCATGTCGTTTATGTTGTGGTTAATGGTATTTTTTGTTATTTAAGGTTCGCAAGGAGAATGAATGGTGTGAAGAAAAATGAATATATGTGTTTTACGGCTTTATTTCATTATTATTTTTCCAGGTGCTATTGTCGCCTGGCTTACAAAATACATATAATCGCTATTATCGTTATTCCCTACGACTGCAATGGCTTTTGTGGGTCTACTCTAGCCTAGTGTTAATTGCTAGGTTGCTCAGAAGTTATTGCAGCTTTTGCATAATTAACTTTGGCGATTCACTTGATGAGTTTGTTTCATCTCACCAAGTTATGCTCGGTTCCACAGCTGTAGAGATTGGATGGTGACGCAACATGCTGCTTGTCTAACACTGTTTTGGGTTCAGTCATAACAGCAGAGCTATAACTGTGAAGTTCTTAATAAAGTCTAGGAAGCTAGGGTCGAGATCTGTCTACGCAGGTCGGTCCAAGTTCACATTGTAGACGGTTGTGTTACTCCGATGTTCCCACAGGTGGTCATGGCCATATCTAGCCGGTGAAAGCGAAATCAAAGTCAGAGCGCCTAGAACTAGACGTTGCAATTGGGAATTTGTAGAATTGTATCTCGGTGGATTAATAAGCATACATCCTTCGGAGTTACGAATGTGGCATTTTAAGGAGTGGTCAATAACCGCAGAGATCGACTCATTTACCATGTTCACGGACCATTTTTGAATCACAAGTTATAAGCTTAAGGAATATCGTGGTGTTGTGTGAAACAACTGGTGATTTGACGCCCAAATCTAAATGCAGATAGACAAAATCGGCACCAGGGTCCAGCTATTTCGGCGCCTTGTCCGGTCTCGAATCCAAGGCCTCGGACTTAGGCAGCTTGATGATTTTCGTCACTGAACCCAACATCTCATGGATTATAGGTTAGCTGGGTTACCCCGTGCCTGTCACAAATCTTTGGGTCGACTTCTTAATTCAAGTCAGTCTAGGTACCCATGCTTGCTTTCCAGGATTTTTTCTACTGAAAATGGAAGTCTGCAACTTAGCGCCTCCTAGGCATGCTGCAGAATCGCACATTCAGGTGGAAAACGTCAGTACATTGATGACTTTACCCTATCAATTGTGATATGTCAGCCGTGTGAGTAAGAGTTGGTGTACGTAACGTGTAGTCAGCGTTGCTCATAGTAAGCTCCAGTTGAGAGAAGTTTGACATGTGTTAACCTTAAATGGTGAGGCGACATCAACACCGCTGCTAGGGCGGCTCAGCCAACCACACCGTCATATCCTAATTCGGTCACGCCGATGGATTTTGAAATAAACCGATTTTACGCGATTGGAAAGGTCGCATGCTTACTCTAGTGGGCTCTCATACTACATTTCATCAAAGTTCAATTCACCAGCCCTTACGGTGACTGTTTTTGCATTGTCCAAATCGCATTTCATCTGAGTCGAGTCCACTCGTGTTGTATTGGGCGGTAGACCAAACCTGCTTCGCAATAATCCATAGCTGAACTTCAGGCGTTTTATGTGAGGTTAGAAAACCGACTAATATAAAAACATTACAACGCGCTTCCCATAGTATTAATAGCTTAAATCTAATCCATACAAAACGACATAGCATTGCGCAGCCAGGAGAGAAAGTTAGAGCGAAAACGATACGGAAGGCAGAACATCTCCATTATTGAAAAAGGTCGCTATAGTCGACAGTTGATTACCCTCTACTTCAAGTCCCTCTCTGCTCATTACTCAATAAAAGACATCGAAAGGGCAACTGACATATACATCGTATTATTAGGCTGAGGAGTTCAGCAAGAACTATCACAAGTTAAAACCTCAAATACACATTTACATGCGAGCTACCACGTGAGTCAAAAGGGTCACAGTAACAACGACAATATCACAATTAATAAAGTATAAAGTACAGCCAAAAGTCAAGCCTCGTCAGTTATCTTGTATTCAAGTAGATGTCGATGGCAATTAACTGCATTTGAACCAGACGCGTCCAAAGGAGCAAATCGTGGTTAGAATCCGAATTATCGCTTGATTCAGGTAACTGCATCGCCACACACAAAGCATTCAGCGCTTTCTGACTGCGTCTGCCACCATTGCTTGTCCTTTTCCTAACGCGTCGCGCAGACGACTTGACAAAAGGCTCGCAAACCTTGGAGTGAAGGCTGAGACAGAGGGAGTGCAGCACCTTACCCAGCTGCGAGAGGGATGGAAGTAGTTCCTCAGACAGCAGTTCAAAAGGCAATTCAGTCTCAGCTTTGACAAGGTACTCATGGAGTGTGCCGACAACATGACGCAATATGACGGCATCGCGGAGGATATGCTGTATACCAGATTCGGAGAGGACGTCTGAAAAGAGTGTTTAAAGGACGACCAATATTATTTGGTCTAATTACTTGTTCCTCATGCAGTTTTGAACATCAAGCTGTTTCCCTAAATGAAGCTCACCTTTTTGTTCACTCCGTATCAGAACCATATTTGTGACAACGGAAATAATGAGTTTGTAGTCTTCGTACTTCAGCTGGGCATCACCGTAGTCAGCATCACCACAACCACCGCAGATGCTGAGATGTCGTTGCAACCAGGTCAAAGAGGCCTTCAATTGTTCGGTGACGGTGGTCACAAATCGATCCGAGTGATGTGCATTTGCGAGCTGCTTTGAAAGGACCGAGATTTTGACCATATGGAGACGAAATGAAATTATCATACGAACATCCAAGGGACTGAGATAGTCGTGTAGCAGTCGGTAGCAAATGTCACCGGAAGCGGCTTTTCGTCGCGCGCTAGAAGCGCCGATCTGCAGTAGGTCGGTAGAAAGAAGGTTGTTCAAATGGAATGGCATCAGCTTCTCCACTTTGCGCTGAACTGATGCAATGTTGTCCACTAACCATGGGCTTGGAGTCTGCAACAAACGATCAACGACCATGGATTATTTCGCTGCATTTATGATTGGGGTCATTCATCATCTACAGTCATCAAAATTACCTTAAGGCGGTTGATCTCTTGAAGCAGATACTAGTTTCAAATTAAAATGATCAGTCAACAAATGGTACCTCATACTCTGAAGGGGCACTTGCGATAGCATCTTGAAAATATTAAGGAATTCATATAAACACGTAACCGTGTAAACTTAGTCGCCTATCTAAAATGGTATTAAAGATAAGGTTAAAAGCAATTAGCGCCGATTCACTAAATTCATCGTGCTTTGGGCAGGATTGAAATTAACGTAAAATAAACCCAATTCATAATTCAAATGACGGCCTCTTTCTATGCATAAAGATTAGTTACTTTATTAGCAGCTTGGACAATACTGCAAATTGGAACGATAGAATCAGTGAAAATCAAAGCGAGAGAACACGCAAGATTCCCTGGTAGGCGTAGGTCAAAGCAACAGAGGGAGGGGAAGACCGACTTGTGAGGCCATCACCTGCACAAATTACTTCTAACATTCATGTTGGTATTTAACGAACCTGGGTCGCTGTAAGTTCCTTAAGACCATAGACAAAGTACTCGTTGGCTGTTCGTAAGATGTCAAGAATGAGTTTGACAAGGGGCTCTAAGTCGGTCCGAGAGGAGCGCAGGTCGGTGCCACTGAACACAGAAAAGCTGGGGGCAAGTGCTTCGATGGCCATTCCAAGGTGCTGTAAAATCGGTGGGAGAGGGTGACCATCAACCTCGGCAAGGTCCTTCGATGGGTGCAGGATATCTGGTGCCTTCACGGCGGCAACTTTGATCGACTGGAAGCGCAGTGAGTAGATGAGTAACTGCAACGAGTCGGGCAAGTGCTGCAGACACTCCTCCAGGATGGGCGTACCAAGCAGGTGAAGGAAGCGTCTCAACCACTTTTTGAAGTCTTGTGTGATATTGGAATCCTAAATGATGATAGTTGAGAAGGGAAAATTGCTGTAAAAATTGATATCCGTATCAAACTTACTCCTTCTACCCACGTTGTTTCTACTATGGCCAATTAAGAACGGGAATGTACGCATATTAAGTGCTTTTCGTATTTTCAGGACTGATGGTACGAATTCAACTAACGACAACTGGCAATTTGGTCTGCTATGAATCTGTCTGCGCCAATTTGTAAGTCTCCATTTGAAGCAAAAAAAGGTTCCATCGCCTGTGATCAGATAGGTTTGCGTCTATAACACCAACCGTCCCTATTTTTTTCCGATCAGTTTATTCACAAACTGTGAAGAAAAGTGATAATATTCGCCCACCTAGATGGGTCAGGTTTGAACTCCTATGTTAGACGGTAGCAAGAGGCGAGTGAGTTTTTCCTTGAATGGATACTTTGTCTTGTACAAAGGTGAAGAAATGTCTACTTCTAAGCCCAATGCAGCACCAATACACCTCAAGGCTAATGAAGCAACTATACAATCTAGTTCCTTAACTTCTTAAAACTATTTGAAACAGTAAGTTTACTCGTCTGCAGCATACTGTAATTCAGTTGCTTTATCATGATTTGCCTGTCTTGCATCAACTTCAAGAGTGGATTGAGAGCTACAACACAAATTTCAGACTTCTGAACGAATGCGCGTGAGAGGTTGTGATGAGAAAATGAGGAAGAGTCAAGAAAAATTATTCCAACTCCTAAAAAATGCACCTAGTTACAATGCATTTCTAATAAACCTAGAAGAAGGATCAAAAGTGGACCCAAAAGGTGAGCAGCACGTGACCTAACAAGTATTTTTTTTTAAGGAGAAGGAAGCGTCTTGAATGTGGATGGTGAAGCCTGTAAAACGGGGTACTTGCGCCGCTGGTTCAATAAAAGTTAATGCATAAAATATTGTTGCGTTAAAAACACGTAGCTTGATTATTTAAAAGGATGTACTTATGCAGAACAGCATTGGATTCAACGATATACAAGTTTCAACTAGATGCAAATGGAAACCTTTCTGTCAATCAGATATAAAATTGCAGTTTAGTCAGTTTAAATGCTTTCTGATGATAAATTGAATACGCGCAAAGAATATATACTGCAAAATAGTACATTCCATCATATGCAACAAAATCTGCACCCTTAGCCAAGAAAACAGACAATGGCAATGCCACTAGCACACAAACGCTTCAAAAGTTATAAAGCCGAAAAGAGGAAGTTACGAAACAACAGAAAGGTTGCAAAAAGGAATGCCTTACTCATGGAATTGCACATGCGCTGCGAGTAAAGAAATTAAAAACGGTCCCCACGCTTATTGATAAGAGTGAAATGGAGCTGATTAAAACCCACCGTCTGTAAGTCGGGAAAATTGGCGACATATATGCGCAACGCGAGTATAAATTCATTAAGTGTGAATGAAAGGTAGCTCGGCAGACTGGTGTTGGGCAGGAGACGGGCAGTGTCGTCAATAGCTACAGCAGTATCAGCGGTGAAGGCCAAGGGTAGGAGCTGATTAAGACAATCAACCGCAAGATCCAGCGTGCTCAACCATGTGTTCAGCACACAGGCAGTAGGGTTTGAGTATGTCTACAAAAAATCAAACAGTTTGCCGGCTCACTCAACGCAAAATAGGGGAATAACAATATCGATACTATGATAATTCAAAGGATCTGTCGCTTGGATTCTGACCAGAACTGAGAAAATACCAAATACTAACCCAAAAACATACGACGCAAATAGGATGTTCTGCATGCTCAAAAAAACAACACTTAAAAAAATTAAATGCAAAATCATAAGAAGAAGTGATACCCAAAAAAATTATGTACCACCATGAAATCTGCATGACAAACAAGATAATCCAGGGAGGTTTACGTATGTCATTAGCATTAAAAGGTCAAGAAATGCAGCATCTTATAAAGAAGTGCAAACTAATAAAAGGGTTCAACAAGCTCGCCTAAAAAGTCATCCCCGATTCCGCCTTCCCAGACACAGAAAACTACTCCCACTTCTTATCGCAATTTCAAACACGTTCGTCCTCCCTCCTGACAAATGCGCCAACGAGTCACCCAACGCCACAACAAGCTCCATGGAGTTGAAAGAGGCCATTACACACCCCTCAGAACCACAGGACGTTCCATAACAAACCTCCAAGCCTAAGTCAGCCGATCACGCTAAAGCTCTGCAACTAACCCCAAATTTGATACAATCTCATCTAACGCGTAAATGCATTGGACAAAGCTCTCTAAGAAAGCGGACACTGTTAGCTGCCAAAACTACTCCAATCCACCTCACAGTAACACCTACAACCTCAGCAAAACTCAAGTCCAAACACTCATCGTTGAACCAATACCACCTCATCCACACTCAACCTGTCCAACTCAACACTCTTTGGAAAGGGACAATGCCCACGGCCACCAAAAACCACATGAAAATTCACTCCGGCAACAAAGCAACCAATGCTCTGACGCAAGTCGCAAGGAATGAAGTGGAAGAAAGGGAGTACGACATTGCATAGGCCCAAGCATGCAACACAACGCCAAACCCTATTTCTACAAACCTGCAAGTCTAAGCAAACAACGCACATGAAAGCACACTCCACCCTTTCCGTGCAAAACAACTCTACACCACAAATATGCTCTTGCATGCAATCCTCGCGACGACATTGAATTCAGCAAACAACAGGTTTGAAGCCACCTCTCACCTAGTTCAGCAAGAATTAGGTGATGAAGTGACCAAAGCAAGTTAGAAGTGAAACAGGGCCTTACACATGTGTCAGCCCCTTCACACACGTGCTTAGAACCACTCGGACCAATGGTTATCACCCGTAACACTGGAAGCAAAAGAAGCGACGCCTTGGGACACACTCTTGCGAGTGTTAGGCTCAGAAGCGAACGCTCGGACGCCTTGACCACCGCACCTGGCACGGGCTGCAGGCTCACACCACGACTGCGCACCTCTTGCAGGCCCAGCACTAGATGCACGAAGAAGCGACGCGCTGACGCACCAAGTTGGCAGACGGACAAGACACCGCCTCCCGAAGCCACTGCCTGCTGGCCACAGAAGCGACAAGATCCCTCAGGAGCGAGATGCTCTAGAGGGTGCAACAAACATTACTCGTCCTCTCCGCCCACAACATTTCCTTCCACACTTTCACACACACCTACATAAGCACACGTCGTGCACCCTTCCACCCAATCCTTCAACCTTCCACTCACTTCTCACCACTTCTCGCGGCTTGCCGATCCGGCTGGCCGTTTCTCCACTCTCTACTACTCCCAAACACGCCATACACTCCTCCAAGCAAACCACTGTGCATGAGTGCATCGCACACCCTCACACAACAGCACCATCGTCTTCATCATAATTAACCAACAACAAAGCGGAAGCTAAGCAAATTTACCCCATGTGATGATAAGGCGTTGTCCAACTCCAAACGCACCATGTTGAAGATGAGCAAACAACCAATGCTTCTTGCCAATAGACACTCACAATACCTCACCTAGTCCGCTCAAGCATAGTACAACTGACCTACCGATGTAGAGAAAGGCAGAGACAGTGAGTTGGGAACATTCATGAAGACGTCGACACTTTGCGTCAGTCACGGTGTCAGGGACACCCGACGGAAATACACGCGACCACAGGCGACAGGCCTGCATCACTGCCTGCTTCACTACCACAAGAGGCAACATCTCGCTCGCCTGCGCGCACCATCGCTTCCACCGATCCGCTCCTTCGCCACCACCCACCGTCACCACCGCGAAGGAGTCTGCTTTAGTGCCACTCCCACTGTCACCACTGCCACCGAGGCCAAGCCCCAGTTCCACATACGGCAGTGTTGGATGCAGAGTCTCAGTCAGCTGTGGAGCACATCAATGGGTCCAATACAGCCTCGTTTCAGTCCTCCATCTCCTGCAGAAGTTCCTTTCACCCTTCTAACTATGCCTTCACCTCTCAAAACAATACGCCCACCTAATGCACTTTAAATAAAATGCCAAAACATCAAACAACTTCTGCAAGCTCGAGATTGCCTTCACACAACTAAAAGCTCCAACAGCCACCTTCTGCCCCACCCTCCTCTCCAACGAACGTGGATAGACATCACCAGTTTACCTTGTGAAAAGTCCTTCCCCAGCCGACTACAAAACCGGTGAACCTGGACAGCCTCACATTTCACACTGAACACGAAATAACAATGAGCAGTCTACTGAATTGTAGTTTGCAGGCAAACCTGGCGCATATCACCTCATCTAATCGCCGTGCTCCAGAGCTTTGTCACATGCAACAGACTGTTCGCGCCACACCCCCACATCCATTTACACCACTTTGCATCCTAGTGCAATATTCCCCAAATCAAACTAAACACTACTTCAATCCTGCCTATTCCATCTCCCAAATGCTGATGCTTGCCAACCAACACCATTGACCTCACCAACCACCGGTAGAAGGTTGGCCCTTGATCATCCTACAAGTACCCCACAGCAAGACATACCACGCCACTCCCTACTAAAAGAAGAGTAGCAGCACTCTACCTGTGTGGCAAGGATTGACACGCGGTCGGTCTGTGGTGAGCGGAAGGCCTCAATGATGGAATCACCGAGTCGTCGGGTCTGGCGTTTGGAGAACTTCAACGAGGACGCCCGTCCACACCCGCAGGACACCTGTGGTGGTGGTGGCGGCCGTGTAGGAGGAGTTAGTGGATAGACGGCGTCCATCACATCTGGCGTAACACCACTTTCCGTCGCAAACTCTGCCACATTCACGCTCACCATCTAAACTCAGCAGAACGGTAAACATCCTTTTCGTCACAAAGTCCTAACCTGATCCACTCCGTCAAATTATCAAAACTAACTTCTGCTTCATAATTCACGAAGTCAATACAATACAATGCAAAATATATGAAAATAAATGAACCGACGCAAGCCCACACAAAGGACAGTCGAACCGCATTTTACAACACGCACGAACGAATTTTGCGCATGCATGCTGACATTAGAAAGAGGCCTGACTGGAGACTCCAGGTCTCGGAGTACACCTTCTTGGCCACACAGTCACCTGCATTCGGACAGTGCAGATTCTACTTTATGTCGTGTCAACACATCGGATGCCTATGGAATATTCTCCCAACCATGCACTACAGACCCCGCATTATCGACAACCACAACTCTCACTTCCAAAACTCACACGTTCGTGAAATCAAGACGAGAGGAGCATCCGCACATTAACTCTTTTACCGAAATGATGGTGACGCACTTCCTTTCGTCTTCGAGATTGCGGCTTTCCATGCGCCACACTGACACGGCAAGCCACTGAAACTCCATGAGCGTCAACTCAGTTCCCGCGTTGGCCGCACATTCTAATAAGGATGATTCTGTGCTCCTTACACAAATGGTCACAAAAAGCACCACAGACAAACAGCCACTCAGGCAACCAACCGCGCTGCATCCAAATCCCAGAGGATGACACTCACCACGACTAGTCGGTGCACGATCAGTTACTAGTTCTCTTCCAAATGCAAACCTTTCTGATGCTATCAGATGTCAAATCTTCTTCGCAGCTCCACTGCACACAGAAAAACTTACTAGCACCTCTAGCAGCATAAACATTCTTCGTAAAATTGGCAGATTCATGACCAAACAACCGTTCTCCTTCCTCGAGATAGTAAGGCACCACAAGCTACTTGCAATTTGTCCAATTTGAGGGAATTCCCAAAAGCCAATATCCTGATCAGTGAGGAGAGAGAAGACCACAAACTACTTGAGCAAAAAAAACCCTACTTGCTGATTTGAGGGATGAATAGCCATCGCAAACAGATGGCGTTCAAATTAATGCAAAACATGGTTGATCCAACCACCCAATAACTTCATCAAGAATCTCCCCAAGAGGACGATTAAACAACTGCCTGCAGTGCACCCGCGGTTAGCTGCCGCCTCATCCACTTTGCATAGCATAGACTCATTCCGTTAGCAAAGCCGCCACGTGCATGCTCTACCACTGGTGCAAATGTTGATCAACATCTCCACTAACCAAGTGCCAGTTCATCCTCAGATAACGGGTCCAAGCACTTCCCAAGGCAACAAATCCCATACAGCTTGTGAACTAATTCAGAGGTAGTAAACGGGGCCAGAAATCACACAGCATGAAAGTCATAGACTTCTTCCTGAAGAAAGTGGCACACACTTCCGCAGAAACTGGCACCAATAACTTCAAAAATCCTACACCTTCATCTATTCAGCCAGTCATCTGATACAGAAGGACTACAAGTAGGAGCAGATGACACATACAAATGGGATTGAGGAACTGTGCGCTGATCTTCCCAATCGCACATTTCAGTCAGAATTGCAAATAAAAGGAGATCATTCCAACACCCAGGAGCAGCATCTGATTTCGTTCCTATTCCAACCACTCAAAACCATTCTCTTCTTGACCTACACAAAGCAAGCCCTCTCGCAAAACCCATGCACAATGCACAATCATAAGCCTCCCTCCTCATCTCATCCCATATGCAGCCTAACGTCAGTCTACACCAAACCAAATAGGCCCACATCTACCGACTCACCCACCTCAGGCGCAGTTGGCGTGGGCTTAAGCACCAAAGAGGCGCATGCCATGATGTCATCGGGCGGGGTGGAGAGATAGAGCCGACAGAGCAGAAGGAGGGCCCTCGACTTGAGGTCGGCATAGGGCCTTAGGGACGGTGGGCGGTCAGGCGACGAAGACCGCGAGCCGGGAAGGGCTTGACTACGCTCGCATGCCTCACCCGCTCCCTCCTCCATAGTACCGACTAGATTGAGGCAATTTTTTAAAAGTCGCAACACGTCGGTAAGGAAAGCGCGCGGGTCGGTCAAATAGTCGTCCATGCCCTCCTGCCGTCCGACTCCCGATTTACGTGTTCTGCCAGTGGCGCCAGGATTGGTGGCCTGCCGTTTGAGGTAGCGATCACGCTGAGAAACTCGATGCTCGGCTAGTTTGAAACAAAGGGTCGCCACCGGAAGGATAAAGGGATTAACACCTAGAATGAACAACAAAGACGGCACTATTAGACAAAGCATATGACAAGGCAGCATGATGTAACATGGAGGAGAAACAGAGCATAGCACCAACAGCTTACATGATTTCACCATCCCTAGAGTCACAAATAGAAATGACGATAGTCAAGACAGCCTCAAATTCCCAGATCGTCTTCACTGACAGAAATTCACTGTACCCACACTTGATAATGCCAATTACTAAACAAAGCAAGCGAACCTAATGCGCACACCACTGATGTACCACAAAAACAGCTTAGGTGTTGGAAGAACAAAGTGAGATGGTCGGCTAAGTCCAAACACCAAGTTCGAACAAGAAAAACGACTCATCGTATGGCAATCTCTCACCCAGTACCGTCAAAAATTCGATTAAAGCGCCGGATTGCTTACCATCACAACCCCCATCCACACTCCCAGTTCCCTCCTTATCACTCCCAAAGTCACGGCACGCGCCAAGGGCATCCGACTTTTCACAAAGCACCGTGAGATCATACAGTTTAACAACATCAAATCCAGGTTCTTTCACCAGCCAATAGGTGTGACCCTCCTGTGTAGCGTTGTTTTTTAGGAACAACGCCAGGTTGCGCATAATGCGGAGAATGCGCTCCTTGTCAAAACCCGTCAACCTCGGCAAATCAGTGGTGCTGTACAGCTCATACTCCTGCATCACAATCCCCTCGTTGTGGAAACACATCGCCACCTCGGGCACCTCGTTGAGAATGTTCTCCAACCATATGTCGATGCCCGTCAGTACGTTAATCGGCTTGTGAAGCGGACTAAAAGAAAAGCATCGAACACCATACAATCAAATGCACGGTATCCACTCGGGGCATCCAAATTCACCTTAGTCGCAAGCTGATGCAGGGGTGACATTTAGTTCCAAAGATAGCCAAATCAGAACCGACCAGAAAACTGAGGTCATCAACCCTCCACTTAGCCAAGCGCAGGAAGTCATCCGCATTTCGATGGAACTCCGACGTCGAATCATCCGAGGGCGCCGCTGACGCTACACTGCGAGCCGCCAATTCCGGCGGCGACGACGACACGATCGCCCTGCAGTGGTCCGATGCGGATGCATCAGAACACTCGCAACCATTTCTAATCATTTTTTGCGTCAACTCACCAATGAGTGAGTTATTCGGTCCAACACTAAAGTCCTCTGCTGAGGAATAGTAAAACTATGCACATACGTGTGGTAGAGGAACTTTATGTAGAGATCACGCATAGTCAGAGCGTGTCGCGTGAATTCCGCTCCATTAAGATAAATCTTGTGGCGATGCATGAATTCTTCTAGCCATGGCCAGTGTCCCTAAACGATCATCATCAACCTCTCGCCTACGTAAGAAGAGCTGGTCAGAATGAACGAATCAATGTCGAATTCGTCAAAGAGAAACAAGTCACCAACACGGTGTATGACGGTGGATGCACGAACAGAAGAATCAAAAACCATCTTCACTAGCGCCTTAAGAGACTGAGTAAATGTAACAACAATGAAAAATAACCGACTTACGCGCATACCCGTCAAAACATCGAAGTCGTTTATCACTGATATGTACTTATTCGCGATTTTGAAGCTACGACCATTACTCAAAGACGCATCCGACAAACCTGGTATACGGCGACTTTGCAGTGTCCGCCCTGACCGCATGATAGATGATTTCTTCAATATTTGTCCGGAAATTCATGTAATTCTTGGGCTGGCTGTGTATATTAAAGCCCTTCTGCAGAACATTCACGCGCATAATCTCGTCCGCATTCTTGTACAAAATAATAGCCTTCTCACTACCCTCGGCCTCACTCTTACCCGCACGGTCACGCGGATCGCGACACTGCATGAGATTTCAGCGTGCAAACTAACCCTAACTGCATCATCTACAGGCTACATTTGCTCGCGGGACATCAGCCACATTATCACCACCAAAGTCATACCCAAATTCGTCGCGTGAGAGCAGTTAGGACAATAAATGACACGTGATTCGCGGTCGCACTGTGTCACATTCGCCGAATCTCTCATTACTCAACCCATTTGAGCTGTCTGGTATGTCCCACACAACTAAGCGCACCTCACAACCACTTGCCTCATATCCCTATCCCAGTCGAATGTAGGAAAAAAACACAAGTGAGGCTTGAGTACCTCACGACTTCCAAAAGGTCCGACTGATGGTGTGAAGCCTACAACTCTTTCAGACGTGCTTGGTCACCTGCTTAACACGACCACTAACGACGACAGCAAAACTGGTGCAAGAACTCTGGAGTTATCATATTCGTATCCGCTGCTATCCAAAACAGAGATTGGATCACAGTTGGTGGGTTGCCATGCATTTTGTGCCTCTTCTTTGGAACTTGTGATGCATGCGGCTAGATTACGTTCAGCTCTCCTCCACTGTCAGTTCTCACTCTCTCCCTGCAGTCTCCCATAACGCAGAAAGTTGCTCCACTGAATGCCAAGCGTTGTGGCGATGTTACAGCCGCTACTGATAGAGGATTCGAAGTGAATGGGGACTCTCAGGTAATGAATGTGTGCCAGTAGTAAGGGATGCAGGAGTGCGTTCACGAAACAGTGGACGCAAGAGTTCAGGAATGAAGAGGAGAGCAGTGATAAACTTGTGAGCTAAGATTCCCCTACAGCAGACTGTAGGCGTTTCCGCCTCCTCCTCGGTTTCCCTTTTACCACCCCTGGTTAGTGTTTGGATGTTCTTTTGGCATCCCTACTAATAACCACACAGCGGTTAGCGGTTGTTTGCTAGCGTATCAGTAGTAACTGGGCGACGATTCTCCCTATGTCCCTAGATCCGTCTTGCTCGTCTTCGACGAAGCTTGTCCCCTTCTTCCACTTCTCACCTACAAGGTCATTTTCAAGTAACATGGGCATTACACGCTTTGCGAGTATCATTGTTCTTCGTTGCAGTTTGCGGTTAGATAGCCTGCAAGCATGGATGCAGCAATCGCTCCGGGGTGCTGACTAACCGTTCCAAATATACAGTTGGCTTCAGATGCACAATCGGAGTGTCCTCTCTCTCTCTCTCTCTCTCTCTCTCTCTCTCTCTCTCTCTCTCTGCCAGTGCATATCCTTCCGAACAATCGTGGCACATCGCGCCGACCATTGGATATCTTTCAGCAGCATGGGTCCCTGTTCACTGCATTAAATTACGGAGCACCCATGTCAATTCTGCACCTTGACTGCAATGGCGATTCTCGGAGAGCTTTACACCTCTTCGCTTACTAATAACTACTTGGTGCAGTAGTTCAAACCACGTCCTGTTGATCAGTGCATCGATGCCCTGTTCCACCGTTCTGAACGACTTGCGTCCAGGAGTCCCCCTTCACTCGTACGCCAATGCTAGGTAAGCAGTACTTTCTTTTGTTCATCCCACTCAAGTGTTCCCTCCCCTTGATAGATATCCTCGCGTCTCTTGGATACGCTTTTTACCGCACTGCACTGCTGTCACAAAAGAGGTCAGTTAGTTGCGGCCACAGATGATGATACGTCGCCGAGTGGCCATACAGTCGTAGCTGCGACGTTGGGTTTCAGTATTTCCAAGTGTACACCACCAGTGTCACGCATAGGTGGCGCTCAAGTACCCTTACCTAACTATGTTTGTCATGCATGCGCGATGCATGGGAGTAAAAGGATGTGAACAAGTTGGGAAGGGAGAAGCGAAGAGAAGAGTGATCAGAGTGGAGTGGAGTGGAGTGGAGTAGAGTAGAGTGATTGGTTCTTTCTTGAGGTGTAGTAGTGGTGGTGCGTACCCTTTGGTCATACTGATTCGACCATATCCTAGACCATCCTGAAGGTGAGGGCACATTTGCATCAAAGTAAGCTGATTCTACTCCCTACCAAGGAAATGTTATACTTCTCCTATGAAATTGCTTCTTTTTAGCGAATTATTTTGTTCATATTTGCTTGAATGTAAGTTGATTACATTGGTTTGAGGTAAGATTGTAAAACAGTATGGCAATGTAAAATTGGTACTCATTTTAATGGTCGAAGCGGTCTTCACTATCGGTCAATTTGAATACAGCAAACTTAAATATTTGCGTAAATTTTAAAGCATACGCACAGGAGGGACTCGTACTTTTGCCACCGCTTACTGCTTATATAGCCTGACTGTCTCTGCTCTACACGGTAAACACAAAGTGATATACGGATGTATGAAGACAAAGATACAAAATAGGTAAATAAAATACAATGGTCCCTCTGGTTCAAGATGTGAAGGAGTGTGAAGAGGAAGTTGAGGTGATGGGGTGTGGTGTGCCCGTGTTTGGGGTGTATCGACGTGTTTCCGTGATTGTGCAGCGCGGGTATTCATGAGTGGGGTTAGGGGAGGTGTGACAATGACGAGGTTAGCGGAGTCAGGTTGGTATCATTCAGAAAATCAGCGTCTCAACGGAGGAGAGGGGGCTAGTTTTATCTGGAAGCGATGCTTCCAACCTGTTGTCCGTATCAATTTCTTGAGGATGTGCAGGGAGACAGCATTTATCGTACTACAACGGAAGGGAAGAGAGAATTTCTGAATATCGACAAAACGCTGACTTTAATTCTACCAAGGTTCCTTAGATTGTCTTTGAAAGTTGAAGTTATACCTTACTCGTCCAAGGGTAAATCAGAGCAATATACGCAACTGGATAACTAGCTTATATATTTAAATTTCGAATGATTAAATTGTTCTGATGTCATCATTTCGTAATTTGGAAGATACCTTAGGGGACTGTAAAAGCGCTGCTGAAATTCCAGTGATATACGTTACCGAAGACTATATAGCAAAGCACAGCTGGATGGAAGAAAAATTACAATTTCGCCTAAGGGATAAATTCAGTCATACAATCCATAGAAGGTATGATCTGGTGAAATATGTAAGCGTTTCCCCTAATTTCAAATTTTAACCTCGGCAAAGATAAGATTTCATTATTCCACGTTAGTTAATAAGTCATACGACTTACTAAAACTGATGAACGCCACTACCATTTATTAAATTTACCCGTACGCCTCAGGGCATAGGCGTTGTAAATTTCGCGGAAAATTGATAATGGCCTTTGTAAATGGCTAGAACTTTCAAAGTCTCCATTCATTTTATGGCTAATAAAAAGGCTCCATTTTGACCGCTTTCATCATTTGGAAATAAATAAGTATTTAAATAATAGGACGACTTAGGAGCCGCTTCCCACTGAATTAAAGCCTGTTTGATCTGCCACACCTAACGAGGCCAGTGCAACAGGCCTCTCCACCTTATAAGAGAATTAGTTGCATTACAGCCACAAATACAATTAAACGATGTGTTGCAACTGTACGCATCACAGTGAAGAGGCTTCCGAAACTGCGGCAAAACAGTGGCACATGACCAGGCTGGGAGTTTGGAGTTTTCTACCCCCTGAAAGCGCACTATAAGCCCACTTTGAAGTGGCATAACTGAAACACTTCAACAACACGCATCTTAACATCACACTGCAATGTCACATTCACCACTTAGGCCATTATAGGGCCTGCCAAGTTTCAAAATCGGTCTGCGTAAAAGCTCTTATACCATTGGTAAGATTGGGATGAGCATCGTCTTCTAATTGACCAGTAACTCAACTCTTCTGTACGCTTATAAAAGTAGCTTATCCAACAGATATTGAAAGTATGGCATGTCCACGAGGTAAAAGAAACCTTAGCGAGTGTAGGAGCCAGCCACTGCCATCTGGGGAGAAGGAATTCGCGCACAAGTCCCGAGCCAATGAGAACGAGAGGTGTTGCTAGAGTGGCATAGTTGGCTCCGGCAAACTCAGCCACAACTATAAAGACAACAAGGATAGCGAGTTCGCCGAAGTTGATGGTGACGATGACGGCCAATTGAGGTTTGGGAAGGTTGGTAAGGAACTCCCATCGACCCCAGTACTTGCGACGTGTTAGTAAGGCCATCAAAGTGTTCACACTGTCAAGTCCACGTAATCCGATCAATCCGAGATAGATAAACATGCCATACAGTGCAGCAACAGGAATTAGGCGCAGAATGTCTCCAAGGTAGATGGACACTGTCACTAGTACACCCACGATCAGCACGCTCACTCGCTGCTCCACCAGACTGATGATCCTGTAACAGGCAAGTTAATATGCTCCACTAGTGGTCTGCAATTCACATCGACTTCCACGAGAAGTGCGCTATCTGTAGACTCAATCATCGCTCCTCCAAAATGATGATTATGCGATAAGCGGGCTCGTCTTGATTAATTAATGGAGAATGCAAGATCACTCTGCTTACAAGGATTCTCAGGACGCCCTAGAAAGCTTCTTATAACCTTAAGTATATCTTCCCAAGGTTAAAACCAAAGGCACTCAGCCTAACTTTGGGGTCGCCGGAAAACAGAAATCCACTGTACTGAGCCTTTCAGTTATCGTCAACTTGAACTGACAAAATTTAACCTTTTAAAGAGTGGTATTCGGCACTCAGTCAATTTATTTAGCCAAAAAAATTAAAGTCATGAAGGTGAGAAAATTTGTGCAAAATGGAACCGAATATCACGTATATGAATTGTGGTAGTCACCTTTTCTACTGACAAAGGTCGAAATGAACCGATTTCTGTGATTCGCCAAACTTTGTTTCAATACTGAATCAAAAAACTTATTTCTACGTTATATTTGCATTCCTTGGTTTCATAAAATGACCTCTTCAGCGACATTTTTTGAGATGCTTGAAATTCTTGGTTGGCTGTTTTAATCTTGGTTTTCGTAGATAAACCAATGCAATATATAGAGTGGAATGTTTATCTGACCATGCCGGTAGTCTCAAGTTAAACTGTATTTCGCGTATCCATACGCATTCAACTCAAGCATTGTTTTCTTTCGTTTTAAGGTAAGACTCAAGGCAATACATAATGCTTGGATTCCTCCAAACCCTCTTGAAACAATAATACCGAAGCCAGCAAAAGCAACAAAATAAATGGATGTGCAATGCTTCAAAACCTGACCATTTAGTATTTAAACAATTCCGAAGAGAAGAAGATTACCTGTTTACTTCAAGAGTTTCAGTTGCCGTTTTTAGAGGTAGATATGACATTTCATACTTTACATGATTTTGTTAAAAAAAGTACACAGGAGTATTACGCTAAGAGCCATTCTTCCACACCCGCATTACAGTAATCAGTGAAGAGGTCTATTGTGAAAGTTAAGCTCAATTTCCTATGGCGCATCACTTTCATTCACAGCTCAAGTGACCTATTAATTCAAAGTTGTCAAAACATTCCTTCAAACGCGGAAATGCGCTTAATAGCCCATAGCCATGAACTGATCTCCTATCTGGTGAGAGATTTTTCAGACAGACATTACGCCCTTTCCTTACAATCCATTAACAGGCGAATAGGAAAAAAATTCACTCCAAATGTGGAGGCTGGCTGTTTGGGAAAAATGCCTTCCATCAGCACACTCGCTGAATGGTCCTGCGCTCTCTCCTAGCCTAACTCGAGGTACCGAGCATCAAACCACCCATCATTTGGACTACCCTTTGTTTCAAGGTGACTTGCAAAAACGGTTTCAAAGAGGTCATTGTGCTGCAAAGCTGTTACAAGTCCCTAGCTTTGGTAAAGCACCCCACATCCTCATTGCAGTGGCAACATAAAGCAATAATGTGAAAAGCCCACGTCCTATCAAGCGCACTCCTGGGTGGCCCGCCTCACCGGTTCAGATCACATGACAATCACTCGCCCTCATGATTGATGCGTGTGACAGGGGGTCGAGGGGGTGGGTACATGAGGCTAGGGAGGCTGTGCAGCTGACTCACTCAGCAGGTTTGCCCGGTGGAGGATGCGGGTCCACTTTGACGAGGGCCATTGTGTTGGCAATCGTGCGCACTGGGACACCCGAAATAAAAGGCCAACCGAGAATGCAGGAAATGAGTGGAAAGACCACCACTGTCAGCACGTGGTCCATCACAAAGGGACTCGGTTTCTTCGCTTTCGGCTTCAAGGCCGTGACACTAGACGAGGAGAGAAGCGTGAAGTTATCGCGCCAAATCCACCTCAATCTCCTCAACTGTGCATGCTCATTCAGCTTAGTCCTTTTAGACAAGCAACTTTAATTTGACTTTAGCATATGCAGAGCACACTGAAAAGCAGCCGGATTCTTACTACCTTCCCGTCTATCGTTACTCTACAGTTGGAGGCTTAGTCAAAGCGCATGTAATACTGCTAAATCGGACGTCTTTTGGTGTGAAGGAGGACTGAGCCCACGGCCAAGTTGATTTATCCCACTTCATCATGCTGTTGAACATTGTACTATCACATTCAACCCGAATTTCCCAAAGAGGCATCTATTTAGGGCTCGATACCCCGACATTTTAGAAATCAACTTCACAAGTTATTGCCAATTGATTCAATTATAAAACTATCGTAAAAAATATAAATTTTCTGCTGCTGTTTTCGCTAAAATTCTCACCTATTGAGGGCAATTTCCGTGAATATTAGGAGACAAAAGAAGAAACCGATAACTACTGCAGTGCCATGCACGAGAGCAGGAGAAGGAACGGAGAAGGTAGTCAACTTGGAGAAATCAACGAGGTTGATCCAAGTGCTAGGACTGGCCTGCGACGCCGGTGGAATGTCCAGTTTGGTAATAGGGTAAGTAGGGAAGAATATGTAACTCAGAGCGGTAACAAACACGATTCCCAAAGGCACGTTAAACGCCCCGATCCAGTAGCGAAACTATACGACGCAGGACAGACTTACAACTGGGCTTCATATGAATTCAAACGGGCTCTAACACTCCAACCTACCGTACGCCGAAAGAGGTGGCTTCTCTTCAGTTTGTTAATGAGAAGTGAAAAACCAGCATGGTTAATGCCAGGAAGAGGTGGATAGCTGCTCTTGATGCCATTTGTGAGCTTGAAAGGGCTTCTTTCAACTCGTTAATGTTGTTGTTGTCGTTTGGTTTATAAATTACTTGAGGCACACTCTAAAAAAATTCAAGAGGGTCCTCGAATGCAGCAAGAAACAGGCTTGAGACTTGCAGCGGAATCAAGTATTTTTAAACGCTTACTCGAAACATTGAAAAAATGGCTTTTAATATGAGGAAAAGGGAGATGAATGCACTGAAAATCTCTTCAAGAGAGCGCCTGGCATAGACAACCGTCGACGAAAGGTTCATAGCTATTAGGATAATGCCGAATGCAACTATGTAGACCCCAGTCCAAAACCGATACACCTGATAGTCGGCTCCCAACTCAGAGGCTAGCTAAGATAGACAATTAAAATAATACGATATTTGACTTGATTTGTGCAAACATAGCGATGTACGTAGATAACTTAGCATTACAAATAGACCTACGACGGCGATGACGGTTTCCAGAATAAAACCGGGTCCAGAAGGTCCAATGCTTCCCAGAGGTTGACCAGCAAATAACGAGTAGATTATTGTGAAGACTCCAGTGGCGAAGATGTTTAAGCTTATATTGAAGGTTGCATTAACTTCATTCACTAGGGAAATCATAAATGCTTAAATGAAAATTGCTTATATATAAAACAGACTGTTAACACGCAGCTGGTGTAAACGCTCATTGGCAAGACTTCTTGCGTCGGATGGGTTGTGGAGCATAGAAAAGATTACCTGTAAATTAGAAATGCTTATTTTCAGTGACAAACAACTTTGCAGGACCATACTTCACTACCTAATGATGCAATGCGTAATCACACCCGAACTCATTTAGCAGTCTACTCTAAATGTCAAAGTCATCGGCGTCTTCCAAAATACGCCACCTCATGCTTATGGCATACAATCTGTGTGTCCCAATCCTCCTGGTAAGTATCAGGAATGGGAAAGGGAGCATTACTTGCATCAACATTTCCCTTTGAAAATGACGAATGAAGAAGTGATCGTCTTTGTAGATGCTGTGTGATGCTAGAGCACTCGAAGTTGTAATCTTTGAAAGAGCATTAAGGGGGATGATCGAGACGCTTTATTTCTCGCACATGTCATTTGGAAGCGTCTTCCAGGGACAGTAGCCCTTTGTCGATCATAACCATTGCGATTGCGCTGCAGCGAATCCCCTTCAAGTTATCGTACTGTGACACCTCGGCTGTTTACCATGCGTCTCGGTAGATGGCCTACCTTTTCCATCGACAAGCTACCTGGCCTTCAGGCCATCCCGACAACTCTAGGCCCTACTGCATGTCAGCAGCATGCAATCAGCCTAGGTATTATGTCGGCTCCCGGTTGTGGGGAAGTCGTGAAGTAACCTTTGGCGGTAGCGGAAAGGGAACCGATTCTAAAGTACACATGTTCTGATTACTACAGCTAGGTGACTAATTATATCAGAGCGGAAGAAGTACGTATGCTGTGGAAAGGCGAGTCTGTGATTGTCCGTAAGAGGAGGGCTGCAAATGACGCCCATCCCAGCTTTGCGTTATGCAAGAAAGCTTTTGCCGACGAAAGCTACACCAACTCTAGACTAATGCAGAAGTTCGTGACAGAAATGTCCATGTTACTCCCCATTCAACACGCTAAGGAGCGAACACGCGGTACCTACCCGACACTCCTACTAGGTGGATAGAACTCAAGTGGGTAGATGTGGTTGGGCAGCTCCAAAGCGAGAATAACCTAAGGAGGAATGGAAGCCTAACCATGCCAAATGTAGCTCTTTGTTACAATGCTCTGCTTTAAGGTCAGTATCCACACTACCGGCTATAGGCATGCGTGATAGCCGTCCCTTAATCCAATTACCACAGGTGACAAAACTCCGTATGCAGTGGGATTGTCAGGGCAGGTCAGTGACATTGTAGTCAAGAGAAGCAACCAGCACGGCTAGCTCGTAGGGGCTTTGTTACAGCATCGATTACTTTGCAATGACTGGCACAGGAAGACGATCAAGGGGAGAGTCGAGGATGGTGCTCAACGGAGAGAAAGGACAGAGATACATTATTGTTTAACTCTGTTTTTTCTCTGCTATTATATTTAATTCGAGTATGCTGGCTTCTTGGCCGTGTCAATAGCCTCAAACCCTAATGTGGGTGAACAATGTACACTTTGACCAGGCATTAAAGCTTCTGCCGAATTCAACGAAGCCGTAGAGCACCTGAACAGCTTTTTAAATGGCCCGCATTAAACCGTGATTAAAATGTTCCGCGTTCCAAAAGACCGCTTTGATTAGCGCAACACATCCACTTGTTACTTTGAAAAAAACAATGAGTATGCAAATCGGAAAGCCTAGTGTGTAAGATTGAATGCCTTGGTGTTTAATTTTAAATGTCACCAATTAGCCGACATTTTTACATCCGCTTAAGCCAGCATTTTGAGCGACTGTCGAATCGCATGCATCAAGGCCCTTGCCTACTACCACAAGTGCCTCATTGCGAGCAGCGATAACTCACGAAACTCCAATTTCCATTCGTAACATTGGCAATTCGTTTAGTACCTTCTCTTTAATGTAACTCCATCGTTAACTGCATTTATGCCATGCAACGGTGTAGCGACCATGAAAGATCATTTGGTTTTGTTTGCCTCTTGCAGAGAAAAAATGCTCTAAGAGCACGATAATTTACTTGGTTTAGAACGAAATTAATGTCAAATACAAGCTCCTTCATTTATGTCCTCCTTCTTAAAAGGCAAAAATTTATCCTTTAAATTTCCGCATGTACTTAAGTGCACATGATCGTGCAAACAATTTAATATCCACTTGTCCCTTATGGGGACACACAAGCTAACTTACACATCAAAGTCCCAAAAGTGACTGCCGGAGCGAATACGACAAAGTAGATAAAGAGGATACTGCTCAACATCGTGCCCACATTTTCCTTGGTAAAGGCATCGATGTAGTCACTAGGCATTCGAGAGGCGAGAGTCTTCATTCCACCCACCAATTCATAGAATGGTGGACAGAGGCGCTTAAACGAGAGGCTGGAGCAATGAACCTGTGAATCTCTTTGCAAACTCAAGTTAGACGATGTCATAGTGTCTTTCGTGGCGGTATCCACGACGTCCTCGAACACTGTGAAGGAAATATTTTAAACCACAAAGAAAGCATCCAATTGTATTGAATTTGTAGATATTGTTAAAAATTAGAGCAAGAATCATTCAAAAGTATTTTAAACGGATGAACAATATCACTAACAGAATTTAAAAGCATTTTCCTTCACAGCAATGTCCTCCAGAATAGTACATTCGATAAGTAAGAATATAGCATAGCCTCCAATACCCAGTTTATTCTTCCTCCCTCATTACGTAGTGCCGTTACCTAAAGCACTCTCTTCGACATTCAGCTTACGACGGAGGCCCAACTAAATCCAGCTATTTTGGGGCCCAAACACTTCGTCCCCTATGCTGTTCCCATTCCCAACCTATCTGCAATTAACTCACAACTGCTTTCAGTAGAATAAACTGCAGCGCTGGAAAAGCTATGTGGTTTAAGCTTACCGAGGTCGGCCCTTTCGAACTCCACTTCTTCGTCGACAGGAGAAGGCACATCAATACCACCACTGCGATTGAGTACCTCTGAATAGCCGCCGGAAATGACAATCGCTTTCTTTCGGAAAGCCAATGCAGCCTTGTGAATGTCTGCTGGATTTTGTGCTTTACGTAGGGCTGTGAGAAATTTCTGTCCAAAGAACAAGCAAACAAGATGCAGGCAACCAATGCACAGTTCGTTACGCCTTGGAAGCTAATAGTATGCAAGTAAAATATGCATCTTGAGGGTAGCAGCTGCCGTACGCCTCTTACATTTTCGGTGAGCATTGTGGCAAAGCACCGTCCAACTTGGTACATGGCCTTCTCCTCGCTCATTGTGGGTGTTAAGGCAAGGAACACAAAGCGAATCCCAGCATTCACCTCCACCATGCCCTGTAATTTGGGCGCGGGATCCGATGTCAGCTGAACGAGGAGATAGAGGGGCTTTTTGAGGCATGGCAAATACCCAACCATTGCGCTACAGGCTTCAGCATCTCTGGGTAGACACACGGAGAGGTATTTGTTTGTGAAATCTACCGCATCTTCGGTCTAGAAGGGAGTAGAGACGCTCCTTCTTCAACTGGTCAATAGGAAGTCAGTCATTTGAAAGCCCTCTACCATAGGCATGGTGTTGCACGTTTTTTCTGGACGAAGCAAGTCAAAATGCTAACTCCTTTGAGCACAAACTGATGTCAATAAAAAATTACAATGGACTTTATTTCTTGCAATTATTATAAACAAGATTTACGAAGCTCGCTTCGCAAAACTTGAAAATAGCTAAACTTACTTTAGTCGTAATTGAAAGACGTCTCCCAGGACCTAAAGTTGGGAAAAATATACCGAAAACTACGGTTTTTTAATTAATTGTAGAGCATAATGGCAACTAAATACAGAGCCCATTTAAATATTTCTGGAATTTTTATTCCTCTTAGTGCCAACTTGAATAATTTCAAAGGCATATGGGTGTGTTACGGTCGAGATTGCAGAATCAATTGTTATCTCCATTGTTTACGCCTTCTCTTGTTTAGAATTAATTGTTCAGATCAGAGAAGTTATCACCTGAAACCTCTTTCAGTAGACAAAAACTATGCTTCGCAAGCATTTCAATTCACTTTTTACAGCTATCTAGTCGGTAATGGCTACGTCAAAAATTAGTGTTGCGTAAACCTGAGATTGAGAGGCGCGGCAGGCGGTAGAGGCTCTGTCGACGATTGACCTGCGGATGCCACCGAGGAGCAGTTAATGCAAGTTCCAGCTTTTGCGGATCCTCATGACTTGATAGCCGGCCTTCCAACTCCACAAATTTCACCACATCTTTCATCAACTGTTCACTCGTTGTTGCTGTGCTCTGTAACACCAGTAAATCTGTACAAAAAAGGCACCTCAGTTAAGGTCCTTAATGATGGACTGGTAACAAGTGTGTGCTCGATCTGAATGGTACCCCTCTCGTTTCTCGCCTCCCTCTCTCTTGGTTAGGAGCAGTCAAGAATAGTTTCCATAAGCCACGCCTGTGTGCCACCACGCAGTTTCTCTCCTTTCGATCCATCTACTTCAAACCCACGTAACCGCCATTCACACCTACCTGAATCCACGTTGACTCACGAGCACCGACTTTCCTTCTTTTTGCATATGTTGTGGTCGTGGTTACTTTGTCTCTTCTGACTCACGTGGTTACACTTGTGCAAGTATACGTGTGAAGTTTGGACTATGGCTAGGTCTTGCTGACCATCGCAGCCTATTACATGGACGTGCGTACTGGTTGTCTCTCGACGCCATTTGCCGGGTATTTGGTGCGAGGGTCTTCGGGTAAGGCGAGAGGAGGGGAGGAAGCAACCACTGACCATGACAACTTCTCGCCTTCCCCATCGTTATGTGCTCCGATGTTCTTCCTTGTCACCTCCAAGTATGGGACAGACAATTTGCTTTCCGACCGCGTAATGCCTTGCCACATCATAGAGATCAGATTTAACTTATAATAGTGGTAGTAATAATACTAACAATAGTAATAATCATGATAATATCGCAAGGCAATTGTGATCCGTTCCTTGGGAAGTGCAACATATTATTTTTGGCTCGATTTGTTTTGCATTCCCACATGAAAGGACTGAATTTTAGTGATGGATTGCTTGCGAAATGGGGTTGATTTGCTGCTTAATGCAACAAAAGTACTTTTAACTTTACTAAAGTTTGATTTGAGCACTTACTTTCAACACGCCACTTCATTGCTACGGAGTGCAATGTCTCACGGTGACACCATTCCAAAATGTAGCTTCAGCTGATATCTAAAAATTTTGGTTCTCCCTTAATCCGTCTGTAACGATTAACCTCACCCTCCCCCCTCCATTTAGAGCTTGAATAGATGAAAAAATTTACATCACAAACTAACAAGAACTTTCTCTGCAAATTCGGTAAATCTGTTTCAGCAATGCGCCGAGTCTACGACTGCCCGCGATTTGTTTGAATGCGAACTCGCTTTATGAAACTTCTGATTGGATGATTCCCTTTTATCCCGTGTTCATAGAATTCGTCCACCTCGCAGTTCGCAGTCTGTTTTCATGTCAGCAGAATTCCCTCAGTTCTTCACACGGCAGTTAAACTGAAAAAGTCAGTGTTATGGATCGGTGATCCATTCGAGCTAGTGATTCCTCTATTATTCCAAACTGACGGACGGTCTTCATGTGCATGCCTTCAATTTCCTTATTCCATTTAACTACGTCATTTAAATTGCTTTTGCGTCAGGCACCTATTCCTTCACTATTGAAAAAAGCAGCTTTAAATACTTTACCACCTTTAATTTTCTCAAACACTCAAAATATGATTCAACCATTAAAATAACGGAAGCTTCTAAAGAAGATGCTACGGAACGCGTGAAATTTTGAGGTCTGGATGATTTCCACTAGCTGAATTTTACTTCAGGTCTGATGGATAGCCGCCTTTGCAGTCATTAAGCTTCTGATTATTCTTTACATTTACCATTGTTCTACAAACAAATCTTTGAAATTTGTTGCAATTTGTTCTAAGGCAAGGCCCGTAAGATTTTGATCTTAACATTTCCTAGAATTCGTGAAATTATCCAGCCTTAGCAGCGTCCGTTGGAACGCTTTCAAGAATGCCAGTATGACTACCTGAGTTGGTGGTAATTACCAAAAACACTATGTATAACTTCATTATCACGGATTTTTAGTGTATCACATTTTTATAGCCTCGCTTAAGCACCATTTTCATTCAATTCCAAAATTTACCAAATTAGCAAAATCTTCAGCTGATGCTTACATTCAACATTAAATTCACGTGACAAGGCATACAAGCAATGGATTTAAAATCCTTATAAAAATTCTCTTATCTGAGGCCATTTTTTCGTTCCTCTACTCAGGAGTTACCATCAAACTTGATCTCAAGTATCTCAGGAGTAAACATAGGTACAGTGTTAGAACAGGACGGAAGCACTACCACATGCACTGCCCCGCCTCTGCTCATGACTCCACCAACACGCTCCATTGTTTTCACTGACCACTGTGCTCCATTTCTGGACAAAGACCACATGGCCTCTTACTGATCCTTACATTGACCAGAAACGCTCCTTCATATATCGCCTCCAATGATGTACATCTTTAAGTAATTCTAACTGGGAGCATTTATGACTGAAGTTCATACCCACTCTATGCGGAGGGGATTGAAGTGTGGCTGGAAGGCGTTGTTCACATTGTCAAGGATATCACCAAATCTGTCGATTCGCGCACATCCAAGGTGCAGGGAGATATTTGATAAACCACTCCAACAATGTGCATTTTACCAATTTAAGTGGCTCAGCACAACTTCTTCTCTGCTAGTGTCACTTGTAGACAGCTACTTTGTCCAACAAATTGACCACAGAAACTAGGTCTTCGGAATCACTCATAGAGATCTGGCCTCATTAGTAAAGGAAGCTCTTATGCAAGCCTCTGAAGACGTGACAATTTCCACGGTGCCACATTCCCTTCTCTCTCCCACTCGCACTGGGTGCACTGCAACTGAAACTGCACTCTGCAACTCCACTCTCCGTGTCGGTAGAGGGGCAACTAACTTGCGTCGTGGCCACTGCACCTTCGCAGAGTAGGTGAGTGGGTGGGGTGGGTCTCCGAACCATGCCAGTAATCCCTGACATACCACACGTCGACGAATGTGCATATTCTGCCCAAATATCATGCCCCCTTTCGTCATCGACAAAGTCTTTCAGCGCTACACTGAGGTCATACATTACCAGGGCATCGAAATATTTCCCACTTTCAAGGTTACCAAGGTTTGGCCACACCTTTGAGGGCAATAGCCTAAACTTGCATTGTCCACAACACTGGCAAAGTCATTAAGAGGCAACTTTGTTTCGGAAAGCGAGACATCGCTCTGACACGAAAACATTAATAGAGGTAAGCTATGCAGTTAAGTGGTTAGTTGAAGAAGAAGAAGAAGAAGTGAGACATTAAAAGTGCCTGCAATGATCCCACAAATCACTTATTTTGGACCGTATTCCGGTGGCCAATCGCATGAGTGCTGCAGATGTGTTTTATGATCTTACTTCCTGCCTTTTACTAATCTCACCCTAACAAAGTAAAAGACGATTTCGTTGCCTATGCAGCACTGAATACCAGCTGCTAAAGTCGCATGGCTTCAAAGTGGACGAGACCTCTGTATTACGCAGAAAACGCCGGTTAAATTGTCACAGAGCTGTCTTTAGTACCGAAATACACACAGATCTAGACGTCAGTACTAGAAGTTGAAACAACTGGTGTTCTTCACTAACTAATTACCACACAATTTAATTATTTTGATTGTTGCTCTACCTGTTGGTTAATCCATAAGTGAGTAAAATCCAATTTACCCTTTTGCATGATGCTGCAGAGTTGGTCAACGTGGCGATACGAAAGAGAAGGATACTGTGGAGAAGTAAACTTTCTTGATTCCTCGTCGAAAACTTCCTCATAGACTACATAGCGAGCCACTTCTCCCCAGTACTGATTGGTAAGCAACGCTTTGATACAAACTGGTACAGCCCCTCTCGGTAGTTCGCCATCCACAAGCAAGCTTATTTCCGTAAACATTTGCGGGCGTCGCGGCTCATCTAGATTCACACAAATGAGAACGTCAATGGTTTGAATTTTTATTTCCTCAAAGCCAAATTGGAGAGTAGAGGCATGTAGGGCATTGCGTGAACCTTGACGGCATTTCTGTTGCATCGGTCAGGTGAGAACATACTCATGTGTAATAATGCCGAAATAATGGGTCTCTCACTTTCATATTGTGTATTGCTGCGCTTATGAACTTCTAATAACTAAGTATTTGAATAATGGGTGTAGTTTAATACTCAAAAATGGTCTGCACTTTCAGATTTAATAATTGTTTGCAATGAACCTGGTTCTATTAAAGATTTTGATTCATTTTTTGGAAGAACTGTTGAGGGGAAGTTTAACTGAATAAGTGGCAAGTTAGCTTAAGTAAAACTATCAATCATACGCTCTCTCAAATTTCATCAATTACCGTCTCTGACGTTGTCAAACACTTATTTTCCTGTATACCAAACCGTTGTGGCTTGATAAATGCGACAGCGATTTTCCACAGACTAGTTGCATAGATCATAGATATTTTGTCAACTGCCGCTTCTTCATCGTATTTATGCACACGTTTAACCTCACCTACAAGAGGTGCCAATGCGGCGAAGCATAAACTAATAGATTCACCCAAAAGCAATGCTCTGATCTTCTAGCCTGGGTCCCTAAGTCACGCGAATGGGAAGTATTTGGTTTGAAAGAGAATAACATGGATTTGAAAAGAACAGCAACAAGAACAATAGGGAGCACACTAGAACAATTAAGCATTTAAGCCATGGCAGTTATTTACCACCCGAGTTTTGCAAAATGATTGTTGAATGGATAAGCAGTTTAAATAAACTCCGCCTAGTGAAAAATGTGTTCCTTATGCTTCCTCCAACTAATAAACAAAACGACGGTAGTATTTCAGAAATTTGCAAATGGTGCTGAATTATATCGCTGGATGAAGCAATTAAATGAAATTGGGGTCACAAGTGTGGCGCTCCATTAAAATGGCCAACTTATAAATTAAAGGTTTTGTGCACATATTTGCAAACCAAACTTACGTTTAGAACTGGCGCATAATTTTTTGTCGGTCATTATACTCAACCATTTAACTCCGTTGAATGGGTGTATTAGCAGAAGGAGCTTGAGTGCGGTTCCTATTATACTAAGTATTCACAAAGTGAGGTTTTCTGATTGGATGGACAAGGTCGATTGCAGCCATTGGTTCGTTGAGCCAAGGCAATTCTACTCAGTGGATCCCTTTGTTACTCCTAAAGGTCTGGTATTTCATCGAGGTACGCTTTTGCAATATATTTATTGAACCAGTATTTGGTATCTAACGATAAGGCTTGATAGAAGGGTCCTACAATCCGCACAGTTATTTCTTTCTGGGGGCGGAAATTTTACTGGTAGAACATAGGGCGTCTCCCCCTTAATTTATTACTTATTTATTAGTGTGTGACTTTTGTACTGCCTTGGAATGAGAAAGATCGTATCAAATATTCAAAGACTTAGAAACAGCACAATTGGACAATTTTTGAAAGCTGTTAAACTTAAACTAATTACGTAAATTTTTCCTCGATGGTACTAAAATGATGTCATGCGAATTCCACAAACAACGCTTCGCATTCTTCTCAATTTCCAAACTCGTAGTCTACGTCTTCAACCGTCGTCCCTACTGCTTATGCTTCAATGCGTCATGTCTTAGACAACCAGAATTTAGGATTCGGGTCCTCCGTCGGACCACAGCCGATTTGTTGCCACGGAGCTTGCTCATCTGTATTTGGACATGCTCAGCCCGTCACCACCCGTCGACTGACCAAGCTGTCCGACGACCGATCTTTCGGAGGGGACACAAGATTGCATGTGTTAGCTATCGTCAGGAGCATATGGGTGACTACACCTTCCAAGTCTTTCATTTTGAGCAATTTGTCTGACACACACACACACGATCATTCAGTGATCTACTTGATAGGGACAGGAAATGACTCCCATCTGAGATTTTTATCTGAAAGCATTGCAGTCTCTCAATGCACTCTAGCGAGTTGTTGAATACGTTCAAAAGGACTCGGAGAAGCGCACAAACTCGTGGCGCATGCGATCGACAGAAGCGCACAAAGCACATGCTTTCGGCGGAGTGTCTGATGCTGTCGCGAGAGGTGAGGTCTGCACTAGTTGCCGCGTCCGATACGCTTGACACCGAAATTGTACACAAGGCTAGTCGCCTCATCAGCCTCAAGGTGCTGCCTACTTTCTCGCGCCTTCTCCTCTGCCTCCGTAAATATGTAGGTTGATATAAGAATCAGCTGCTAATGTGTAGCAGTATGATAACTGGATTTGAACTCAGTGTGGTGCAATAGCCACATTACGTGGCAAATGCGGCCCTTCATTTGCAACCACTTTTGCAACATAGAAACAATGCAGTTACTCGAGGTGGCTTTTCGACGATTTCAACCTTTTATACAAATCACATTAGTCTTCTTCTACTTCACAATTGCACTTTTGGATAATAACTTCAAGAGCAGAGGATCTCTCTGTAATTGCGCAAAACTTGACACTGCTTTTGCCGTATTAATAACTTAGTGAGAAGCTCCGCTGTACACACCCATACTGTCCCACTTCCTACATCGCTATACGCCTAGATTACAGGCTTGCGGAACAGAAATCGTGGTCCTCATGAAAACTGCTCTAAAATTAATCCCAAAGCATTAGTTGACTTTGCCGTAGATAAGTTGCTGACAATTAATTTTATAAAGTATCCTTTCTTGCGAACCATCCGTACTGATAAGAAGCATTTTAAATATTGTTTTTTGTTAACTTTTGTTACTTATTAGGAGCTAAAAATTTAACAACGCCTAATGCGTGCCTGTTTTTTTTTGGAAAGGGCACTCCATTATGTCCATTGCGTAGCATCATTTCAAACGTCTGCAGTCCAGAGGGCCATTTCATCAAATATTGCTTTAAAAATAGCACAGTTTTGTTTTTAAAGTGCAGTTACCTGTTTTGCGTCTCGCTGACGCTTTGTGAAGTCCTACTCAAGCAATAAAACGCCACCTTCGAGTCTTTCAGAGTAAACCTGTCTTTAAAAGAAAATTTTCTAAAACCCTAGACACGCGCTCCGTGACACTTAATAAGAAGGTTAACCCAGCAGCCGTTGCAGTTATGCAATGAACAGATTAACTTGCTTTAAAGCATTTTTTGTCGCTACACAAGGCAGAACTTGCTTCAAAAGCGGAAGTCGTACGATTCCAACTACCTCATACAAATAAATTAAAGGTCTTAATTCATGCCTCAAGCAAGTTCTAGTGATTAGATTTGCATGGTGGCAAACCTCGGTTTTACGTAGCCAAATAACTACCTCAGAAATTCCATGCTCAAAGGGATTCCACCAAACACACTTCTACCTCGTCTGGAAGCGTTTTTGCCAGGCTCTGCGAAATCCGTAATCTGTAAGACAATAAGGAAACCTTTCCTCCATCAAAGTAAAAGCATTATTTTGCAATTATTTGATGTACACTTCAACCATTAGCATTGTTGTAAAGTCCCAAGAATGACAGTCGAATCCAGAAAGTGAGTCGCCCCTGCAGAATGCTCTTCACAACTTTTTAAACTAAAAAATTACTTCTAGAGCTTCAACAAATTGTTCCAGAGTAAGTAACGGTTTCCGCAGAGTCAACGTGACCTTAAATTTTGTGATTTAGCACCTTTTAAACAGGAGAAATACAGTTAGTTCCTCTCAATTACATCAACTTAAACTATTTAATCGTAGTCAGCAGGCACCTGTAATGAGTATAATGTCAAAGCAGTGAAGAACCTCCAAGCCCACGTCATCGCTTCTTGCGAATAAAAATCGGATTTCGGATTCCTTTGTGCAAAAGGTGATGAGAACTGCCAAACAATTGCCACTATCAAGCACAGCAGATGGAAGTTCGACCACGTGATGATGGCTTGCATGTCAACCACAGTGGCAACGATTGCGCGTTCTAAGGTGTCGGTTGCAGCAAAGTGCACAAAGCTGTCCAGACTGTTCAGTCTGTCTACTTGGGCCGACAGTGCGCCCTGCACGCAAGGTGACCACCGCAACATAGATGGTTGACTGACCTGCTCAAGCCTTGCTTGCATCGACTAAATAACGCAATCACGTAGCGCACCACACTTGTCTGGGGACGAAAGGAGGCACAATGCCTAGGCAGAGCGCACATTTCCGACGCACAGTGAGATGCGAGACCAAGGACACAGCCTGACAACCAGGCCATCCGGCAGAGGTACGCTGGTGGGGTGCCCTCACTGGTCTGTTCTCAGAACCGAGAGCTGATCAAATAATTACGACAGTGTGCTTGTGCTACAGACCAGCAGTACTGTTTTTTCTTCACTTTCAGACTCAATCGCCTTATGTGGGCCACTTATTTTCGCCATTCCGATATTGGCGAGTAAAACTGCTATCTCACATGGGCGTGACGGTGATGCAGAGCGCGCTCAAAGCAAAGACCGTATTTCTGATGGTACATCACTCCAAACCCTTGCTTTTCATAACAATTTTAAGGAAATCCATTGCAATGCATCACAACCGACTCACGCATCCACATTCTGGTTAGCTTTCAATGCTTATGCCAGAGTTTGCCCTGTGTCCCACCAAGCTAATCCCTGTGACGTGTCCAACGTTTATCCAACATAGACTGAAGTGTCAATTTGCCTCCACCTCGCCTCCATCTATTTTGACTGCTAAAAGTCTATCCTACTCTCACTTTGTTTACAATCAACGCTAGAGAAAATAGGCATTCTAGCAAAGGCTTCTCTTGTCAACGTATCACTCCTCAAGTGCAACTTAGTGGCAATACATTAACACTAACAGCTGGTGAAACAAGTTTCCCCATTCATAATTGTATTTTTTTAAAATGGACCATTGAAAACAATTGCAGCATCAAATAAAGAAGTGCAGACTAATAAAAGGGTTCAACAAGCTCGCCTAAAAAGTCATCCCCGATTCCGCCTTCCCAGACACAGAAAACTACTCCCACTTCTTATCGCAATTTCAAACACGTTCGTCCTCCCTCCTGACAAATGCGCCAACGAGTCACCCAACGCCACAACAAGCTCCATGGAGTTGAAAGAGGCCATTACACACCCCTCAGAACCACAGGACGTTCCATAACAAACCTCCAAGCCTAAGTCAGCCGATCACGCTAAAGCTCTGCAACTAACCCCAAATTTGATACAATCTCATCTAACGCGTAAATGCATTGGACAAAGCTCTCTAAGAAAGCGGACACTGTTAGCTGCCAAAACTACTCCAATCCACCTCACAGTAACACCTACAACCTCAGCAAAACTCAAGTCCAAACACTCATCGTTGAACCAATACCACCTCATCCACACTCAACCTGTCCAACTCAACACTCTTTGGAAAGGGACAATGCCCACGGCCACCAAAAACCACATGAAAATTCACTCCGGCAACAAAGCAACCAATGCTCTGACGCAAGTCGCAAGGAATGAAGTGGAAGAAAGGGAGTACGACATTGCATAGGCCCAAGCATGCAACACAACGCCAAACCCTATTTCTACAAACCTGCAAGTCTAAGCAAACAACGCACATGAAAGCACACTCCACCCTTTCCGTGCAAAACAACTCTACACCACAAATATGCTCTTGCATGCAATCCTCGCGACGACATTGAATTCAGCAAACAACAGGTTTGAAGCCACCTCTCACCTAGTTCAGCAAGAATTAGGTGATGAAGTGACCAAAGCAAGTTAGAAGTGAAACAGGGCCTTACACATGTGTCAGCCCCTTCACACACGTGCTTAGAACCACTCGGACCAATGGTTATCACCCGTAACACTGGAAGCAAAAGAAGCGACGCCTTGGGACACACTCTTGCGAGTGTTAGGCTCAGAAGCGAACGCTCGGACGCCTTGACCACCGCACCTGGCACGGGCTGCAGGCTCACACCACGACTGCGCACCTCTTGCAGGCCCAGCACTAGATGCACGAAGAAGCGACGCGCTGACGCACCAAGTTGGCAGACGGACAAGACACCGCCTCCCGAAGCCACTGCCTGCTGGCCACAGAAGCGACAAGATCCCTCAGGAGCGAGATGCTCTAGAGGGTGCAACAAACATTACTCGTCCTCTCCGCCCACAACATTTCCTTCCACACTTTCACACACACCTACATAAGCACACGTCGTGCACCCTTCCACCCAATCCTTCAACCTTCCACTCACTTCTCACCACTTCTCGCGGCTTGCCGATCCGGCTGGCCGTTTCTCCACTCTCTACTACTCCCAAACACGCCATACACTCCTCCAAGCAAACCACTGTGCATGAGTGCATCGCACACCCTCACACAACAGCACCATCGTCTTCATCATAATTAACCAACAACAAAGCGGAAGCTAAGCAAATTTACCCCATGTGATGATAAGGCGTTGTCCAACTCCAAACGCACCATGTTGAAGATGAGCAAACAACCAATGCTTCTTGCCAATAGACACTCACAATACCTCACCTAGTCCGCTCAAGCATAGTACAACTGACCTACCGATGTAGAGAAAGGCAGAGACAGTGAGTTGGGAACATTCATGAAGACGTCGACACTTTGCGTCAGTCACGGTGTCAGGGACACCCGACGGAAATACACGCGACCACAGGCGACAGGCCTGCATCACTGCCTGCTTCACTACCACAAGAGGCAACATCTCGCTCGCCTGCGCGCACCATCGCTTCCACCGATCCGCTCCTTCGCCACCACCCACCGTCACCACCGCGAAGGAGTCTGCTTTAGTGCCACTCCCACTGTCACCACTGCCACCGAGGCCAAGCCCCAGTTCCACATACGGCAGTGTTGGATGCAGAGTCTCAGTCAGCTGTGGAGCACATCAATGGGTCCAATACAGCCTCGTTTCAGTCCTCCATCTCCTGCAGAAGTTCCTTTCACCCTTCTAACTATGCCTTCACCTCTCAAAACAATACGCCCACCTAATGCACTTTAAATAAAATGCCAAAACATCAAACAACTTCTGCAAGCTCGAGATTGCCTTCACACAACTAAAAGCTCCAACAGCCACCTTCTGCCCCACCCTCCTCTCCAACGAACGTGGATAGACATCACCAGTTTACCTTGTGAAAAGTCCTTCCCCAGCCGACTACAAAACCGGTGAACCTGGACAGCCTCACATTTCACACTGAACACGAAATAACAATGAGCAGTCTACTGAATTGTAGTTTGCAGGCAAACCTGGCGCATATCACCTCATCTAATCGCCGTGCTCCAGAGCTTTGTCACATGCAACAGACTGTTCGCGCCACACCCCCACATCCATTTACACCACTTTGCATCCTAGTGCAATATTCCCCAAATCAAACTAAACACTACTTCAATCCTGCCTATTCCATCTCCCAAATGCTGATGCTTGCCAACCAACACCATTGACCTCACCAACCACCGGTAGAAGGTTGGCCCTTGATCATCCTACAAGTACCCCACAGCAAGACATACCACGCCACTCCCTACTAAAAGAAGAGTAGCAGCACTCTACCTGTGTGGCAAGGATTGACACGCGGTCGGTCTGTGGTGAGCGGAAGGCCTCAATGATGGAATCACCGAGTCGTCGGGTCTGGCGTTTGGAGAACTTCAACGAGGACGCCCGTCCACACCCGCAGGACACCTGTGGTGGTGGTGGCGGCCGTGTAGGAGGAGTTAGTGGATAGACGGCGTCCATCACATCTGGCGTAACACCACTTTCCGTCGCAAACTCTGCCACATTCACGCTCACCATCTAAACTCAGCAGAACGGTAAACATCCTTTTCGTCACAAAGTCCTAACCTGATCCACTCCGTCAAATTATCAAAACTAACTTCTGCTTCATAATTCACGAAGTCAATACAATACAATGCAAAATATATGAAAATAAATGAACCGACGCAAGCCCACACAAAGGACAGTCGAACCGCATTTTACAACACGCACGAACGAATTTTGCGCATGCATGCTGACATTAGAAAGAGGCCTGACTGGAGACTCCAGGTCTCGGAGTACACCTTCTTGGCCACACAGTCACCTGCATTCGGACAGTGCAGATTCTACTTTATGTCGTGTCAACACATCGGATGCCTATGGAATATTCTCCCAACCATGCACTACAGACCCCGCATTATCGACAACCACAACTCTCACTTCCAAAACTCACACGTTCGTGAAATCAAGACGAGAGGAGCATCCGCACATTAACTCTTTTTACCGAAATGATGGTGACGCACTTCCTTTCGTCTTCGAGATTGCGGCTTTCCATGCGCCACACTGACACGGCAAGCCACTGAAACTCCATGAGCGTCAACTCAGTTCCCGCGTTGGCCGCACATTCTAATAAGGATGATTCTGTGCTCCTTACACAAATGGTCACAAAAAAGCACCACAGACAAACAGCCACTCAGGCAACCAACCGCGCTGCATCCAAATCCCAGAGGATGACACTCACCACGACTAGTCGGTGCACGATCAGTTACTAGTTCTCTTCCAAATGCAAACCTTTCTGATGCTATCAGATGTCAAATCTTCTTCGCAGCTCCACTGCACACAGAAAAACTTACTAGCACCTCTAGCAGCATAAACATTCTTCGTAAAATTGGCAGATTCATGACCAAACAACCGTTCTCCTTCCTCGAGATAGTAAGGCACCACAAGCTACTTGCAATTTGTCCAATTTGAGGGAATTCCCAAAAGCCAATATCCTGATCAGTGAGGAGAGAGAAGACCACAAACTACTTGAGCAAAAAAAACCCTACTTGCTGATTTGAGGGATGAATAGCCATCGCAAACAGATGGCGTTCAAATTAATGCAAAACATGGTTGATCCAACCACCCAATAACTTCATCAAGAATCTCCCCAAGAGGACGATTAAACAACTGCCTGCAGTGCACCCGCGGTTAGCTGCCGCCTCATCCACTTTGCATAGCATAGACTCATTCCGTTAGCAAAGCCGCCACGTGCATGCTCTACCACTGGTGCAAATGTTGATCAACATCTCCACTAACCAAGTGCCAGTTCATCCTCAGATAACGGGTCCAAGCACTTCCCAAGGCAACAAATCCCATACAGCTTGTGAACTAATTCAGAGGTAGTAAACGGGGCCAGAAATCACACAGCATGAAAGTCATAGACTTCTTCCTGAAGAAAGTGGCACACACTTCCGCAGAAACTGGCACCAATAACTTCAAAATCCTACACCTTCATCTATTCAGCCAGTCATCTGATACAGAAGGACTACAAGTAGGAGCAGATGACACATACAAATGGGATTGAGGAACTGTGCGCTGATCTTCCCAATCGCACATTTCAGTCAGAATTGCAAATAAAAGGAGATCATTCCAACACCCAGGAGCAGCATCTGATTTCGTTCCTATTCCAACCACTCAAAACCATTCTCTTCTTGACCTACACAAAGCAAGCCCTCTCGCAAAACCCATGCACAATGCACAATCATAAGCCTCCCTCCTCATCTCATCCCATATGCAGCCTAACGTCAGTCTACACCAAACCAAATAGGCCCACATCTACCGACTCACCCACCTCAGGCGCAGTTGGCGTGGGCTTAAGCACCAAAGAGGCGCATGCCATGATGTCATCGGGCGGGGTGGAGAGATAGAGCCGACAGAGCAGAAGGAGGGCCCTCGACTTGAGGTCGGCATAGGGCCTTAGGGACGGTGGGCGGTCAGGCGACGAAGACCGCGAGCCGGGAAGGGCTTGACTACGCTCGCATGCCTCACCCGCTCCCTCCTCCATAGTACCGACTAGATTGAGGCAATTTTTTAAAAGTCGCAACACGTCGGTAAGGAAAGCGCGCGGGTCGGTCAAATAGTCGTCCATGCCCTCCTGCCGTCCGACTCCCGATTTACGTGTTCTGCCAGTGGCGCCAGGATTGGTGGCCTGCCGTTTGAGGTAGCGATCACGCTGAGAAACTCGATGCTCGGCTAGTTTGAAACAAAGGGTCGCCACCGGAAGGATAAAGGGATTAACACCTAGAATGAACAACAAAGACGGCACTATTAGACAAAGCATATGACAAGGCAGCATGATGTAACATGGAGGAGAAACAGAGCATAGCACCAACAGCTTACATGATTTCACCATCCCTAGAGTCACAAATAGAAATGACGATAGTCAAGACAGCCTCAAATTCCCAGATCGTCTTCACTGACAGAAATTCACTGTACCCACACTTGATAATGCCAATTACTAAACAAAGCAAGCGAACCTAATGCGCACACCACTGATGTACCACAAAAACAGCTTAGGTGTTGGAAGAACAAAGTGAGATGGTCGGCTAAGTCCAAACACCAAGTTCGAACAAGAAAAACGACTCATCGTATGGCAATCTCTCACCCAGTACCGTCAAAAATTCGATTAAAGCGCCGGATTGCTTACCATCACAACCCCCATCCACACTCCCAGTTCCCTCCTTATCACTCCCAAAGTCACGGCACGCGCCAAGGGCATCCGACTTTTCACAAAGCACCGTGAGATCATACAGTTTAACAACATCAAATCCAGGTTCTTTCACCAGCCAATAGGTGTGACCCTCCTGTGTAGCGTTGTTTTTTAGGAACAACGCCAGGTTGCGCATAATGCGGAGAATGCGCTCCTTGTCAAAACCCGTCAACCTCGGCAAATCAGTGGTGCTGTACAGCTCATACTCCTGCATCACAATCCCCTCGTTGTGGAAACACATCGCCACCTCGGGCACCTCGTTGAGAATGTTCTCCAACCATATGTCGATGCCCGTCAGTACGTTAATCGGCTTGTGAAGCGGACTAAAAGAAAAGCATCGAACACCATACAATCAAATGCACGGTATCCACTCGGGGCATCCAAATTCACCTTAGTCGCAAGCTGATGCAGGGGTGACATTTAGTTCCAAAGATAGCCAAATCAGAACCGACCAGAAAACTGAGGTCATCAACCCTCCACTTAGCCAAGCGCAGGAAGTCATCCGCATTTCGATGGAACTCCGACGTCGAATCATCCGAGGGCGCCGCTGACGCTACACTGCGAGCCGCCAATTCCGGCGGCGACGACGACACGATCGCCCTGCAGTGGTCCGATGCGGATGCATCAGAACACTCGCAACCATTTCTAATCATTTTTTGCGTCAACTCACCAATGAGTGAGTTATTCGGTCCAACACTAAAGTCCTCTGCTGAGGAATAGTAAAACTATGCACATACGTGTGGTAGAGGAACTTTATGTAGAGATCACGCATAGTCAGAGCGTGTCGCGTGAATTCCGCTCCATTAAGATAAATCTTGTGGCGATGCATGAATTCTTCTAGCCATGGCCAGTGTCCCTAAACGATCATCATCAACCTCTCGCCTACGTAAGAAGAGCTGGTCAGAATGAACGAATCAATGTCGAATTCGTCAAAGAGAAACAAGTCACCAACACGGTGTATGACGGTGGATGCACGAACAGAAGAATCAAAAACCATCTTCACTAGCGCCTTAAGAGACTGAGTAAATGTAACAACAATGAAAAATAACCGACTTACGCGCATACCCGTCAAAACATCGAAGTCGTTTATCACTGATATGTACTTATTCGCGATTTTGAAGCTACGACCATTACTCAAAGACGCATCCGACAAACCTGGTATACGGCGACTTTGCAGTGTCCGCCCTGACCGCATGATAGATGATTTCTTCAATATTTGTCCGGAAATTCATGTAATTCTTGGGCTGGCTGTGTATATTAAAGCCCTTCTGCAGAACATTCACGCGCATAATCTCGTCCGCATTCTTGTACAAAATAATAGCCTTCTCACTACCCTCGGCCTCACTCTTACCCGCACGGTCACGCGGATCGCGACACTGCATGAGATTTCAGCGTGCAAACTAACCCTAACTGCATCATCTACAGGCTACATTTGCTCGCGGGACATCAGCCACATTATCACCACCAAAGTCATACCCAAATTCGTCGCGTGAGAGCAGTTAGGACAATAAATGACACGTGATTCGCGGTCGCACTGTGTCACATTCGCCGAATCTCTCATTACTCAACCCATTTGAGCTGTCTGGTATGTCCCACACAACTAAGCGCACCTCACAACCACTTGCCTCATATCCCTATCCCAGTCGAATGTAGGAAAAAAACACAAGTGAGGCTTGAGTACCTCACGACTTCCAAAAGGTCCGACTGATGGTGTGAAGCCTACAACTCTTTCAGACGTGCTTGGTCACCTGCTTAACACGACCACTAACGACGACAGCAAAACTGGTGCAAGAACTCTGGAGTTATCATATTCGTATCCGCTGCTATCCAAAACAGAGATTGGATCACAGTTGGTGGGTTGCCATGCATTTTGTGCCTCTTCTTTGGAACTTGTGATGCATGCGGCTAGATTACGTTCAGCTCTCCTCCACTGTCAGTTCTCACTCTCTCCCTGCAGTCTCCCATAACGCAGAAAGTTGCTCCACTGAATGCCAAGCGTTGTGGCGATGTTACAGCCGCTACTGATAGAGGATTCGAAGTGAATGGGGACTCTCAGGTAATGAATGTGTGCCAGTAGTAAGGGATGCAGGAGTGCGTTCACGAAACAGTGGACGCAAGAGTTCAGGAATGAAGAGGAGAGCAGTGATAAACTTGTGAGCTAAGATTCCCCTACAGCAGACTGTAGGCGTTTCCGCCTCCTCCTCGGTTTCCCTTTTACCACCCCTGGTTAGTGTTTGGATGTTCTTTTGGCATCCCTACTAATAACCACACAGCGGTTAGCGGTTGTTTGCTAGCGTATCAGTAGTAACTGGGCGACGATTCTCCCTATGTCCCTAGATCCGTCTTGCTCGTCTTCGACGAAGCTTGTCCCCTTCTTCCACTTCTCACCTACAAGGTCATTTTCAAGTAACATGGGCATTACACGCTTTGCGAGTATCATTGTTCTTCGTTGCAGTTTGCGGTTAGATAGCCTGCAAGCATGGATGCAGCAATCGCTCCGGGGTGCTGACTAACCGTTCCAAATATACAGTTGGCTTCAGATGCACAATCGGAGTGTCCTCTCTCTCTCTCTCTCTCTCTCTCTCTCTCTCTCTCTCTCTGCCAGTGCATATCCTTCCGAACAATCGTGGCACATCGCGCCGACCATTGGATATCTTTCAGCAGCATGGGTCCCTGTTCACTGCATTAAATTACGGAGCACCCATGTCAATTCTGCACCTTGACTGCAATGGCGATTCTCGGAGAGCTTTACACCTCTTCGCTTACTAATAACTACTTGGTGCAGTAGTTCAAACCACGTCCTGTTGATCAGTGCATCGATGCCCTGTTCCACCGTTCTGAACGACTTGCGTCCAGGAGTCCCCCTTCACTCGTACGCCAATGCTAGGTAAGCAGTACTTTCTTTTGTTCATCCCACTCAAGTGTTCCCTCCCCCTTGATAGATATCCTCGCGTCTCTTGGATACGCTTTTTACCGCACTGCACTGCTGTCACAAAAGAGGTCAGTTAGTTGCGGCCACAGATGATGATACGTCGCCGAGTGGCCATACAGTCGTAGCTGCGACGTTGGGTTTCAGTATTTCCAAGTGTACACCACCAGTGTCACGCATAGGTGGCGCTCAAGTACCCTTACCTAACTATGTTTGTCATGCATGCGCGATGCATGGGAGTAAAAGGATGTGAACAAGTTGGGAAGGGAGAAGCGAAGAGAAGAGTGATCAGAGTGGAGTGGAGTGGAGTGGAGTAGAGTAGAGTGATTGGTTCTTTCTTGAGGTGTAGTAGTGGTGGTGCGTACCCTTTGGTCATACTGATTCGACCATATCCTAGACCATCCTGAAGGTGAGGGCACATTTGCATCAAAGTAAGCTGATTCTACTCCCTACCAAGGAAATGTTATACTTCTCCTATGAAATTGCTTCCTTTTAGTGAAGTATTATATTTGCTACCGCTATTTATATTTTTGAATAGGGCCTGTAAGATAAAACGAGTTTACATTTTAGTGGGGGGGTTATAAATGTTTGCTTAAATTTTTAGTAATTGTACAGTTTGTTAGTAATGCCGTTACTTTTGCTAATTGCTTATCCGGTTTCACAGCTTTTATCACACACAGTAAGTCACAAATTGACACAAGTGTGTATGCATGCAAGGATACAAAATTATTAAATAAAATGGCATGGTTCCCCTATTTTAAGTTGTGGAAGTGTGTGAATAGGAGACATGGAAGATGAGATTTGGTGTAGCTGTGCTGAAGGAGTGTGGTCGTGAGTGGGACACTTGCGACAGTGTGTCCAAGACTTTAGGTTTGTTAGTGGAGACTCAGGTTGGTATTGTTTAGAAGATCAGGGTTTCAACAGAAGAATGGTAGTCATTTTTATCTGGAAACGCCTCATCCAATTTGTTCTCCTCGATCTTTTTAGGATGCAAAGGCAGGCAGCGTTTGTCGTACTACAATGGAAGGACAGAGAGAACTTTTGGATGTCAAACAAACACCGTGTACGAGTGTGAAACCTTGATTTTACCAAACACTCGCTGGATGTATATGTTAGTTGAGATTATCTTTCTCCTGTACAGGGGCGAACTAGAATGAGATGTCCTATTGAGTCATAATTTTTAGCAACGAATAAGCGTAAACTACCTGAAGGCAATACTCCGAAAGGATAACTTTCTAATTTTGAATAGAACTTATGGGAAATGTAATAATTGTTGCTGATTTTCGCGTGAAATACACTCTATATCTAAGCAGAGCCGGACGGGGGGAAAATTGAGTTTCTTCTAGATGTACAATGCAAGTTCATAATTTGTGAAGGGGAGAATTTAGCTAAGTGTACAATCATTTCCCCCCAAATTGCTCATTCTATTCTGGTGGAAGTGTAATGCATTATTTTGGATTGATTAATCATCGATATGACTGACTAACTGCAGATCGGAGTAAAAAGTGGTATGAACCAATACCAGTTTGGGATATTTTCCGTGTACGTAGGGCAAGGCGTTGCAAGCCTTGTTAAGAACTGACAATCGTAGTTGCGAACAAGCAGAACTCCCAAAGTCTCAATTCATTACATGGCCAATAAATGGGCTTCTGTTTGGGTCCTGTCTTCTCGCAGATTGGTCTTCATAAAATCAGCATTGCGCATGACGAATTGCAGAAGTGGTTTCGTGAACATTTTACTCCTTTTAAAATCCAAAGCATTAGATTCACTTGTATGTAAACTGTGTAAGCAATTACTTTGCAATGTGCTTATTAGCTGATAATGAGTAGATTTGGTTCCATTTTCAAAGACTTACCGCATTCTCTTGCGTACTTTGAGTCCAGCCTTTCCCTCCGGCATGTCACTTTATTCTTTTCTCAAAATTCAAATCATCTTCTTATCCCAAGTTCTCATTTTAGCCACCCTCACTGTCTGGGAATTGATAAGTATTTAAATAATAGGACGACTTAGGAGCCGCTTCCCACTGAACTAAAGCCTGTTTGATCTGCCACACCTAACGAGGCCAGTGCAACAGGCCTCTCCACCTTATAAGAGAATTAGTTGCATTACAGCCACAAATACAATTAAACGATGTGTTGCAACTGTACGCATCACAGTGAAGAGGCTTCCGAAACTGCGGCAAAACAGTGGCACATGACCAGGCTGGGAGTTTGGAGTTTTCTACCCCCTGAAAGCGCACTATAAGCCCACTTTGAAGTGGCATAACTGAAACACTTCAACAACACGCATCTTAACATCACACTGCAATGTCACATTCACCACTTAGGCCATTATAGGGCCTGCCAAGTTTCAAAATCGGTCTGCGTAAAAGCTCTTATACCATTGGTAAGATTGGGATGAGCATCGTCTTCTAATTGACCAGTAACTCAACTCTTCTGTACGCTTATAAAAGTAGCTTATCCAACAGATATTGAAAGTGTGGCATGTCCACGAGGTAAAAGAAACCTTAGCGAGTGTAGGAGCCAGCCACTGCCATCTGGGGAGAAGGAATTCGCGCACAAGTCCCGAGCCAATGAGAACGAGAGGTGTTGCTAGAGTGACATAATTGCCATCGGTAAACTCGGACACAATGATGAAGGCGACGAGGATGGCGAGTTCGCCGAAGTTGATGGTGACGATGACGGCCAATTGAGGTTTAGGGAGGTCGGTGAGGAACTCCCATCGACCCCAGTGCTTGCGACGGGTAAGTAAGGCCATCAAAGTGTTCACACTGTCAAGTCCACGTAGTCCAATCAACCCGAGGTAGAGGAACATGCCATACAGTGCAGCAACAGGAATTAGGCGCAGAATGTCTCCAAGGTAGACGGACACTGTCACTAGTACACCCACGATCAGCACGCTCACTCGCTGCTCCACCAGACTGATGATCCTGTAACAGGCAAGTTAATATGCTCCACTAGTGGTCTGCAATTCACATCGACTTCCACGAGAAGTGCGCTATCTGTAGACTCAATCATCGCTCCTCCAAAATGATGATTATGCGATAAGCAGGCCAGATATGATTACTGTTGGAAAGCTGGAGGTTAATATTGAGCTAGTAGACCTGCCGTTATTCTATGCTTCTTTAGGAGTATATCTCTAAGTACAAAATTCACTTATTCCCATCTCAACTGCATGCTTTTTTAAGTTAGCAATTTCAGTCTTTTGGTTTCGGGAATAAAGTTGCACACGGCGAAACATGCAAGATCCCCAGTTCACAAGATTCGTCGAATGCCTCAGAAACTTTCTTATATTTTCAGGGTGTAGCATCCTAATGTAAAAAGCAAAAGGATGCAATTTTCTCCTAACAATTAAATGTGTAATCTTCGGCCCTGATTTGCAGTTGCAGGAAAACTTGAACTCACTGTATTGAACATCTGTGATATCGTTGACTCCAACCGATAAATTAAACCGTTCAAAAGGAGACATTTGGCGCTCAACCATGCAGATGGGAAAGCTCATTCTAAATGAAACCGAATATCACGAATGCAAATTGCGATGGCCGGTTTCTCTGCTAAAAATAATCAATGTATACTTTCCTACAACATATTATTTATAAAGTGAAACCTTTTTGCTTTGGTATTTCTGTATTTCTTACTACATTGAAAATTCCATAAAAGGTTGTTTTAGGCAACTTTTCTGAGAAATATTTAGGCGTTAAACACCCAGTAGGCTGTCCCTCGGACCGCCCTAGTAGACCCAAGCCCGACAGTGTATTAAGTAAACACATGCAGCTCATGAATTAAATCATCGAAATTTAGGAAGGTCAGGGGGCGAGAGATGGTATTTAGGCACTTTTAAGTCAACTTGAAAAAGCAATGTCATTCGTGCATATGTAGTGGTGGTTTCAGATCTGCAAATCTCCCCAAATCAATTTGATCGACCTTTAACGAATTCTCGAGACATGTACAGGCGTATGATTGCCTTGGTGAATTTTAGTGATTAGAATAACTGGGAGAATGGTATTAACTGCTTTGCTTTTAGAGGCAGAAATGAAATAGGTCTATAAATATGACATTTCATACTTTACATGATTTTGTTAAAAAAAGTACACAGGAGTATTACGCTAAGAGCCATTCTTCCACACCCGCATTACAGTAATCAGTGAAGAGGTCTATTGTGAAAGTTAAGCTCAATTTCCTATGGCGCATCACTTTCATTCACAGCTCAAGTGACCTATTAATTCAAAGTTGTCAAAACATTCCTTCAAACGCGGAAATGCGCTTAATAGCCCATAGCCATGAACTGATCTCCTATCTGGTGAGAGATTTTTCAGACAGACATTACGCCTTTTCCTTACAATCCATTAACAGGCGAATAGGAAAAAAATTCACTCCAAATGTGGAGGCTGGCTGTTTGGGAAAAATGCCTTCCATCAGCACACTCGCTGAATGGTCCTGCGCTCTCTCCTAGCCTAACTCGAGGTACCGAGCATCAAACCACCCATCATTTGGACTACCCTTTGTTTCAAGGTGACTTGCAAAAACGGTTTCAAAGAGGTCATTGTGCTGCAAAGCTGTTACAAGTCCCTAGCTTTGGTAAAGCACCCCACATCCTCATTGCAGTGGCAACATAAAGCAATAATGTGAAAAGCCCACGTCCTATCAAGCGCACTCCTGGGTGGCCCGCCTCACCGGTTCAGATCACATGACAATCACTCGCCCTCATGATTGATGCGTGTGACAGGGGGTCGAGGGGGTGGGTACATGAGGCTAGGGAGGCTGTGCAGCTGACTCACTCAGCAGGTTTGCCCGGTGGAGGATGCGGGTCCACTTTGACGAGGGCCATTGTGTTGGCAATCGTGCGCACTGGGACACCCGAAATAAAAGGCCAACCGAGAATGCAGGAAATGAGTGGAAAGACCACCACTGTCAGCACGTGGTCCATCACAAAGGGACTCGGTTTCTTCGCTTTCGGCTTCAAGGCCGTGACACTAGACGAGGAGAGAAGCGTGAAGTTATCGCGCCAAATCCACCTCAATCTCCTCAACTGTGCATGCTCATTCAGCTTAGTCCTTTTAGACAAGCAACTTTAATTTGACTTTAGCATATGCAGAGCACACTGAAAAGCAGCCGGATTCTTACTACCTTCCCGTCTATCGTTACTCTACAGTTGGAGGCTTAGTCAAAGCGCATGTAATACTGCTAAATCGGACGTCTTTTGGTGTGAAGGAGGACTGAGCCCACGGCCAAGTTGATTTATCCCACTTCATCATGCTGTTGAACATTGTATCAAATGACTACAAAGTACAACTTTATTTCTACACACACTTTCTTCCGTTCATTGAATTGAACCAATCGGAAACAAAGTATGAAAAATCTTGACGTCCTCTATGAGGTGTGACTTAATTGCTTACACCAGGAACACTAGGAATGCACTTCATTAGCTAAGGCACTACGTCAAGGGCATAGTCAAAATGGCACACCAACTTTGAGATCTCTTAAGACATGCAATAACTACAATGCAAATTATACGTAATTTGACCCTAAAAAGCATTGAGTTTGGAAATTAATGTGTGAAATTATGTAGAGTGGCGTAAAATTCTAAAACCATTCTCAACACTGAATTGCTTCTTAAACACAGTCCTTGAATGTGACAAGCAGGTTTACGAAAGTGTTACACGCAAATTGAAACAATTGAAGAGAAATCATTTCAGGGCGCAGATATGTGACATTTAATTTAAAAGAAGATGGTGAGACTGTACAGAAAGACAAAGTAAGTAATTGACATTCCATCAGAGATGCAAGACATCAAAGCCGCGTTAACTGGTTTTGCCCGACTGGCAGCCGTATCAACATTAGAACAAAAAAAACTCCACATTACACTCAATTTACTGACTGGGAAATCAAAATGCCGTCAGATGTATAAATTAATTCTTTTTCCACCACTTTTGCTATAGTTCTCACCTGTTAAGTGCAATTTCTGTGAATATTAGGAGACAAAAGAAGAAACCGACAATCACTGCCGTGACGTGCGCGAGAGCGGGTGAGGGGCCAACGGCGGTAGTCAACTTGGAGAAATCAACGAGGTTGATCCAACCTCTAGGATCAGCCTCTGATGCTGGTGGAACGCCCAATTTAATGATAGGGTAAGTCGAGAAGAAGATGTAATTCATAGCGGTAACAAACACGATTCCCAAAGGCACGTTAAACGCCCCGATCCAGTAGCGAAACTATACGACGCAGGACAGACTTACAACTGGGCTTCATATGAATTCAAACGGGCTCTAACACTCCAACCTACCGTACGCCGAAAGAGGTGGCTTCTCTTCAGTTTGTTAATGAGAAGTGAAAAAACCAGCATGGTTAATGCCAGGAAGAGGTGGATAGCTGCTCTTGATGCCATTTGTGAGCTTGAAAGGGCTTCTTTCAACTGGGTGATGTTGTTGTTGTCGTTTGGTGAGTAGATTACTTTGGGGACATTCTATATAAATGCAGGAAAATTCTTTAAGTACAGCATTAAAAAGGTCTGCTGTTTACATAGAACTCAAGAAATTTACTATTCCTCACCCGAAATAGGTAAAATGTTGACTTTATAAGAAGGAAGAGGGAGATGAATGCACTAAAAATTTCTTCAAGAGACCGTCTGGCATAGAGAACCAAGGACGAAAGGTTCATTCCTATTAGGATGATGCCGAACATAATCAAGTAAATCCCTGTCCAAAAACGATACACCCAGTAGTCGGCTTCCAGTATGCTGGCAAACTAGGAGCGACAAATGAAATAATGCACTGAGTATAAAATTAGTTTCACAGTAGTCATATTCACATAATTCGTGCAAGTACAGAAACATGTGTAGCAATTTAGCATTGCGAATAGACCTACGAGTGCAATAACAGTTTCGAGATAAAAACCGGGTCCAGAGAGGCCAATGCTTCCCAGCGGTTGACCAGCAAATAAAGAATATAGAGTTGTGAAGACTCCAGCAGCGACGATGTTCAGACTTATAGAATAGGCTTGATTAACTTCATTGACTAAAAACAGGAAATATGAATAAAAACGTGTAAGCATTGAAAACACTATTAGCAGGCAGCCAAGAACATTCTGAAACACAAAGAAATATGGCACGCAATTTAGAAATGCTTATTCTTAGTGACAAACAACTTTGCAGGACCATACTTCACTACCTAATGATGCAATGCCTAATCACACCCGAACTCATTTAGCAGTCTACTCTAAATGTCAAAGTCATCGGCGTCTTCCAAAATACGCCACCTCATGCTTATGGCATACAATCTGTGTGTCCCAATCCTCCTGGTAAGTATCAGGAATGGGAAAGGGAGCATTACTTGCATCAACATTTCCCTTTGAAAATGACGAATGAAGAAGTGATCGTCTTTGTAGATGCTGTGTGATGCTAGAGCACTCGAAGTTGTAATCTTTGAAAGAGCATTAAGGGGGATGATCGAGACGCTTTATTTCTCGCACATGTCATTTGGAAGCGTCTTCCAGGGACAGTAGCCCTTTGTCGATCATAACCATTGCGATTGCGCTGCAGCGAATCCCCTTCAAGTTATCGTACTGTGACACCTCGGCTGTTTACCATGCGTCTCGGTAGATGGCCTACCTTTTCCATCGACAAGCTACCTGGCCTTCAGGCCATCCCGACAGCTCTAGGCCCTACTGCATGTCAGCAGCATGCAATCAGCCTAGGTATTATGTCGGCTCCCGGTTGTGGGGAAGTCGTGAAGTAACCTTTGGCGGTAGCGGAAAGGGAACCGATTCTAAAGTACACATGTTCTGATTACTACAGCTAGGTGACTAATTATATCAGAGCGGAAGAAGTACGTATGCTGTGGAAAGGCGAGTCTGTGATTGTCCGTAAGAGGAGGGCTGCGAATGACGCCTATCCCAGCCTTGTGTTATGCAATAAAGCTTTTGCCTATGTTCTATGTGTTACATTTTCTCAAGAATCCTCAGTGTCTCAGCTAAGCACTCTGGTTAGCCTACCGCATTCATTTTTATTCTGAAAAACGATGAGTATGCAAATCGGAAAGCCTAGTGTGTAAGATTGAATGCCTTGGTGTTTAATTTTAAATGTCACCAATTAGCCGACTTTTTTACATCCGCTTAAGCCAGCATTTTAAGCGACTGTCGAATCGCATGCATCAAGGCCCTTGCCTACTACCACATGTGCTTCAGTGCAATTTGCTTCGGAAACAGTCCTTACATTGCAAGTAACGATAATTTACGGGATCACTTAATGCCTACCCAATTTTCATTCGCAATATTGCCTTTCGTTAAATCACTTTTTCTTTAATGTAACTCTGTTGTTAAATGCACTGATACCATGCGACGATCCAGCCACCATGAAAGATCTGATTTCATTTGCTTCCTGCACAAAAAAACAACACTAAAAAGTACCGGAATTATCAGGTTAATATTAACTTAGTTATGACCAAAACCATCGTTGCTCTCTTAAGGGAAAGAATCTATCCTTTGCACGTTTTTTAACTTCAGCCCATGTTCGTGGCAATTAAACACATCGATGACACCTTTATAGGTAAACACAAGCTAACTTACACATCAGAGTCCCAAAAGTGACTGATGGTGCAAATACGACAAAGTAGATAAAGAGGATACTGCTAAACATTGTGCCCACATTGTCTTTAGTAAAGGCATCGATGTAGTCGCTAGGCATTCGGAAGACGAGAGCCTTAATTCCAGCAATCAGTTCCGTGAAGGGTGGGCAGAGGCGCTTCAATGAGCGGACAGTGCAATGAACCTGTGGCTCTCCTTGTAAACTCAAGTTTGACAACCTCGTCTCTTCTTTTGAATTGTCTTCAATGATATCCTCGAACACTGCGAATAAAGCATATTAAGAATTTGAAGTTGACCTCAGAGTTTAGAGATTGTGCAAATTTTTAATCGGAAGGTAGCGCTATTTTCAATCCCACTTATTTTGGAAGGTTTATCAGCATCAACAACAGAATTTCAAAGCACTTTCCTTCACAGCAATGTCCTCCAGAATAGTACATTCGATAAGTAAGAATATAGCATAGCCTCCAATACCCAGTTTATTCTTCCTCCCTCATTACGTAGTGCCGTTACCTAAAGCACTCTCTTCGACATTCAGCTTACGACGGAGGCCCAACTAAATCCAGCTATTTTGGGGCCCAAACACTTCGTCCCCTATGCTGTTCCCATTCCCAACCTATCTGCAATTAACTCACAACTGCTTTCAGTAGAATAAACTGCAGCGCTGGAAAAGCTATGTGGTTTAAGCTTACCGAGGTCGGCCCTTTCGAACTCCACTTCTTCGTCGACAGGAGAAGGCACATCAATACCACCACTGCGATTGAGTACCTCTGAATAGCCGCCGGAAATGACAATCGCTTTCTTTCGGAAAGCCAATGCAGCCTTGTGAATGTCTGCTGGATTTTGTGCTTTACGTAGGGCTGTGAGAAATTTCTGTCCAAAGAACAAGCAAACAAGATGCAGGCAACCAATGCACAGTTCGTTACGCCTTGGAAGCTAATAGTATGCAAGTAAAATATGCATCTTGAGGGTAGCAGCTGCCGTACGCCTCTTACATTTTCGGTGAGCATTGTGGCAAAGCACCGTCCAACTTGGTACATGGCCTTCTCCTCGCTCATTGTGGGTGTTAAGGCAAGGAACACAAAGCGAATCCCAGCATTCACCTCCACCATGCCCTGTAATTTGGGCGCGGGATCCGATGTCAGCTGAACGAGGAGATAGAGGGGCTTTTGAGGCATGGCAAATACCCAACCATTGCGCTACAGGCTTCAGCATCTCTGGGTAGACACACGGAGAGGTATTTGTTTGTGAAATCTACCGCATCTTCGGTCTAGAAGGGAGTAGAGACGCTCCTTCTTCAACTGGTCAATAGGAAGTCAGTCATTTGAAAGCCCTCTACCATAGGCATGGTGTTGCACGTTTTTTCTGGACGAAGCAAGTCAAAATGCTAACTCCTTTGAGCACAAACTGATGTCAATAAAAAATTACAATGGACTTTATTTCTTGCAATTATTATAAACAAGATTTACGAAGCTCGCTTCGCAAAACTTGAAAATAGCTAAACTTACTTTAGTCGTAATTGAAAGACGTCTCCCAGGACCTAAAGTTGGGAAAAATATACCGAAAACTACGGTTTTTTAATTAATTGTAGAGCATAATGGCAACTAAATACAGAGCCCATTTAAATATTTCTGGAATTTTTATTCCTCTTAGTGCCAACTTGAATAATTTCAAAGGCATATGGGTGTGTTACGGTCGAGATTGCAGAATCAATTGTTATCTCCATTGTTTACGCCTTCTCTTGTTTAGAATTAATTGTTCAGATCAGAGAAGTTATCACCTGAAACCTCTTTCAGTAGACAAAAACTATGCTTCGCAAGCATTTCAATTCACTTTTTACAGCTATCTAGTCGGTAATGGCTACGTCAAAAATTAGTGTTGCGTAAACCTGAGATTGAGAGGCGCGGCAGGCGGTAGAGGCTCTGTCGACGATTGACCTGCGGATGCCACCGAGGAGCAGTTAATGCAAGTTCCAGCTTTTGCGGATCCTCATGACTTGATAGCCGGCCTTCCAACTCCACAAATTTCACCACATCTTTCATCAACTGTTCACTCGTTGTTGCTGTGCTCTGTAACACCAGTAAATCTGTACAAAAAAAGGCACCTCAGTTAAGGTCCTTAATGATGGACTGGTAACAAGTGTGTGCTCGATCTGAATGGTACCCCTCTCGTTTCTCGCCTCCCTCTCTCTTGGTTAGGAGCAGTCAAGAATAGTTTCCATAAGCCACGCCTGTGTGCCACCACGCAGTTTCTCTCCTTTCGATCCATCTACTTCAAACCCACGTAACCGCCATTCACACCTACCTGAATCCACGTTGACTCACGAGCACCGACTTTCCTTCTTTTTGCATATGTTGTGGTCGTGGTTACTTTGTCTCTTCTGACTCACGTGGTTACACTTGTGCAAGTATACGTGTGAAGTTTGGACTATGGCTAGGTCTTGCTGACCATCGCAGCCTATTACATGGACGTGCGTACTGGTTGTCTCTCGACGCCATTTGCCGGGTATTTGGTGCGAGGGTTTTCGGGTAAGGCGAGAGGAGGGGAGGAAGCAACCACTGACCATGACAACTTCTCGCCTTCCCCATCGTTATGTGCTCCGATGTTCTTCCTTGTCACCTCCAAGTATGGGACAGACAATTTGCTTTCCGACCGCGTAATGCCTTGCCACATCATAGAGATCAGATTTAACTTATAATAGTGGTAGTAATAATACTAACAATAGTAATAATCATGATAATATCGCAAGGCAATTGTGATCCGTTCCTTGGGAAGTGCAACATATTATTTTTGGCTCGATTTGTTTTGCATTCCCACATGAAAGGACTGAATTTTAGTGATGGATTGCTTGCGAAATGGGGTTGATTTGCTGTTTAGTACAACAAAAGTGGATTTTTTTAAATGGAATGTAATTTGGGTGGCATTTTTGTTTTGAATTTAAGAATCTGAAGCACACGCAGGAGAAGCTGTATTACAGAACTACAGTCTACAGTCAAATAATTCGGTGGAGGAGTTGCACTAGTGTTCTCCAGGACAGTAAGCATAGATACTTGTATTGATTTTCCTGGAGGAATGGACGCAAGATTCGTGACAGAAGTGACACAACTGAGTTGATCCGAAATCCACGCGATATCAAGCATAGCTAAACTTTACATTCGAAGATCTCTGATTGGAGAATAAGCAAGACTTTTGACGTAGATCTTGATACCGATTTTCCTTATCCACGTTTGAATTTGCACTGCAAACTCTTGCCGACAAACTAAAGGAATCCGTTGGCATTTACTCAAGATACTTACGATTTGGAAATAGTTTGATAAACTTCTAAGTATTCACCTCTTACGCAGTGTATCTGGCAACCAAATAAAGATTTTGCAGTAGTTGCTGAAACAGATTAACAAATCGCATAGGCCTTTTGGGCGGTGCTTGTTCTCAACGTTTCGTGTTTGGCCACCTAGTTTGAAGGGATTTAAATGTAAAATAACAGAGGAATCACTAACTCTTTCTGGTGCTTCGAATGGATCACTGATCCATAACACTGATTTTTTCAGTTTAACTGCCGTGTGAAGAACTGAGGGAATTCTGCTGACATGAAAACAGACTGCGAACTGCGAGGTGGACGAATTCTATGAACATGGGATAAAAGGGAATCATCCAATCAGAAGTTTCATAAAGCGAGTTCGCATTCAAACAAATCGCGGGCAGTCGTAGACTCGGCGCATTGCTGAAACAGATTTACCGAATTTGCAGAGAAAGTTCTTGTTAGTTTGTGATGTAAATTTTTTCATCTATTCAAGCTCTAAATGGACAGGGAGAGGTGTGAAGTTAGTCATTACAGATGGGCAAAGGAAGGACTATAAATTTCCAAGATTTTAACCTAAGTTGGAATTCAAAGTTTTTGTCAAACTCTTTGAAGTAGTCCGAAAAACAAAACAGTAGATTTACATTAGGAGAACTAATCTGAGGCATTTCTATCCCTTCAGTCGATTTTGCTGTGCACAGCCACAATTGCAATAAAGAGGGACAATTCCACCAAATTGGCCACTGCAACCGGAGTCTTCGGGAATCACTCATAGAGATCTGGCCTCATTAGTAAAGGAAGCTCTTATGCAAGCCTCTGAAGACGTGACAATTTCCACGGTGCCACATTCCCTTCTCTCTCCCACTCGCACTGGGTGCACTGCAACTGAAACTGCACTCTGCAACTCCACTCTCCGTGTCGGTAGAGGGGCAACTAACTTGCGTCGTGGCCACTGCACCTTCGCAGAGTAGGTGAGTGGGTGGGGTGGGTCTCCGAACCATGCCAGTAATCCCTGACATACCACACGTCGACGAATGTGCATATTCTGCCCAAATATCATGCCCCCTTTCGTCATCGACAAAGTCTTTCAGCGCTACACTGAGGTCATACATTACCAGGGCATCGAAATATTTCCCACTTTCAAGGTTACCAAGGTTTGGCCACACCTTTGAGGGCAATAGCCTAAACTTGCATTGTCCACAACACTGGCAAAGTCATTAAGAGGCAACTTTGTTTCGGAAAGCGAGACATCGCTCTGACACGAAAACATTAATAGAGGTAAGCTATGCAGTTAAGTGGTTAGTTGAAGAAGAAGAAGAAGAAGTGAGACATTAAAAGTGCCTGCAATGATCCCACAAATCACTTATTTTGGACCGTATTCCGGTGGCCAATCGCATGAGTGCTGCAGATGTGTTTTATGATCTTACTTCCTGCCTTTTACTAATCTCACCCTAACAAAGTAAAAGACGATTTCGTTGCCTATGCAGCACTGAATACCAGCTGCTAAAGTCGCATGGCTTCAAAGTGGACGAGACCTCTGTATTACGCAGAAAACGCCGGTTAAATTGTCACAGAGCTGTCTTTAGTACCGAAATACACACAGATCTAGACGTCAGTACTAGAAGTTGAAACAACTGGTGTTCTTCACTAACTAATTACCACACAATTTAATTATTTTGATTGTTGCTCTACCTGTTGGTTAATCCATAAGTGAGTAAAATCCAATTTACCCTTTTGCATGATGCTGCAGAGTTGGTCAACGTGGCGATACGAAAGAGAAGGATACTGTGGAGAAGTAAACTTTCTTGATTCCTCGTCGAAAACTTCCTCATAGACTACATAGCGAGCCACTTCTCCCCAGTACTGATCGGCAAGCGATGCTGTGAGACAGACTGGTACAGCCCCTCTCGGTAGTTCGCCATCCATAAGCAAGCTTATTTCCGTAAACATTTGTGGGCGTTGCGACTCATCTAGATCCACACAAAAGAAAGCGTCAGTAACGGTAATTCAGTTGCGTCGGTCGAAGTTATACGTCTTCTACTTTCGGTTGTGCACCACTCTGCTTATAAACTGCGAGCAGAGGGAAAAAGCGCCTTTACTTCTATGCATAGTCCAGTAATCGACTAAGAGGAGGGGTATGAAATTTTAAAGGGCCTGTGGTTTTAAAATAATCAATTGTGTTTGGGGTCAAAATGCAGCCATTGGAAATTCTATTAATTTCTCCTGCAAGAACCGTAGATTGAAGCTTGGTTAATTTACCAGAGAATCAGCTTCACTGCAGTCATCATTCAGGAGCTTTCGAACTGCATCAATTGCTCTCTATGATTGGCGTTGCTTCACAATTACTTTTTTGGATCGCAAACAATTGTGGTTTATATCGTATCAATTACAGAGATCACAGACATTTTGTCATCTGTCTCTCCGTCAACATTGTTCACCATATGTTTTTCACAATAGATGAGGATGCAGCTTTCACGTAAAAATTGATTGTCTATTCTCATTGTCTAGGTCATGCGAATGGGAAGTATTTGGTTTGAAAGAGAATAACATGGATTTAAAAAGAACAGCAACAAGAACAATAGGGAGCACACTAGAACAATTAAGCATTTAAGCCATGGCAGTTATTTACCACCCGAGTTTTGCAAAATGATTGTTGAATGGATAAGCAGTTTAAATAAACTCCGCCTAGTGAAAAATGTGTTCCTTATGCTTCCTCCAACTAATAAACAAAACGACGGTAGTATTTCAGAAATTTGCAAATGGTGCTGAAACATATTGCTTGATGCGGCACAAAAATGAAGTTGGAACCAGAAATACATTGCCTCATTACTCTTCTCCGTCGAAGTTTCCATAAACTTATTGCAAAAGCGTTTTGTTAAAATGGCCAACTTATAAATGGAGGGTTTCATGCAAATATTCGCAAACCAAACTCACGCCTAGAACTAGCACGTGCCTTTTTGTCGATGATCTTGTCGGCCATCGTACGGAGACCCTTTAACTCCGTTGACTGAGTGTATTAGTGGAAGGGGGTTGAAGTGCCGTTCCTATTATACAGGATATTCATGAGGTGGGATTTTCTGATTGGATGGACAAGGTCGCTTGCAGCCATTGGTTCGTTGGGCCAAGACAATTCTCTTCTATGGAGGTCTTTGTTACTCCTAAAGGCCTAACAATTCATGGAAATACACCTTTGCAGTATCATTCCTAAACCAGTTTTTAGGTTCTAACTCGGAAGTCTAAGAAATGTACCTCATAATCCATTAGTTTGCTTTTTACTTTGACACAATTAATAACATTTTTACTGCCCTTGGATGAAAAAAAGTTTTATCAGCTATTCAAAGGTTTAGGACCAGTATAATTGCACTATATTTGAATGTCGCTGTGGTCCAACAACTAAAAGGTGAATGCCAATTGAGCGTAATAACCGTTTTAGTTTAAATATTGCTATAGCATTAAATTTGCATGAAATTAGGATGGGTTTAAAATGGCAACCCCTTCGCCGTGCCTTCCAAAAATTAAGTCAATTTTTTATAGATAGCTGATAAAGAATGTCATGCAAATTCCACGAACAACGCTTCGCATTCTTCTCAATTTCCAAACTCGTAGTCTACGTCTTCAACCGTCGTCCCTACTGCTTATGCTTCAATGCGTCATGTCTTAGACAACCAGAATTTAGGATTCGGGTCCTCCGTCGGACCACAGCCGATTTGTTGCCACGGAGCTTGCTCATCTGTATTTGGACATGCTCAGCCCGTCACCACCCGTCGACTGACCAAGCTGTCCGACGACCGATCTTTCGGAGGGGACACAAGATTGCATGTGTTAGCTATCGTCAGGAGCATATGGGTGACTACACCTTCCAAGTCTTTCATTTTGAGCAATTTGTCTGACACACACACACACGATCATTCAGTGATCTACTTGATAGGGACAGGAAATGACTCCCATCTGAGATTTTTATCTGAAAGCATTGCAGTCTCTCAATGCACTCTAGCGAGTTGTTGAATACGTTCAAAAGGACTCGGAGAAGCGCACAAACTCGTGGCGCATGCGATCGACAGAAGCGCACAAAGCACATGCTTTCGGCGGAGTGTCTGATGCTGTCGCGAGAGGTGAGGTCTGCACTAGTTGCCGCGTCCGATACGCTTGACACCGAAATTGTACACAAGGCTAGTCGCCTCATCAGCCTCAAGGTGCTGCCTACTTTCTCGCGCCTTCTCCTCTGCCTCCGTAAATATGTAGGTTGATATAAGAATCAGCTGCTAATGTGTAGCAGTATGATAACTGGATTTGAACTCAGTGTGGTGCAATAGCCACATTACGTGGCAAATGCGGCCCTTCATTTGCAACCACTTTTGCAACATAGAAACAATGCAGTTACTCGAGGTGGCTTTTCGACGATTTCAACCTTTTACACAAATCACACTAGTCTTTTTCTACTTCACAATTGCACTTTTGGATAATAACTTCGAGAGCAGAGGATCTCTCTGTGATTGCGCAAATGCTGATGCTACTTTTGCTACATTAATAATTTTAGTAAGGATCTGCATTGTGCGCAAATCAACTTAAACTATTTAATCGTAGTCAGCAGGCACCTGTAATGAGTATAATGTCAAAGCAGTGAAGAACCTCCAAGCCCACGTCATCGCTTCTTGCGAATAAAAATCGGATTTCGGATTCCTTTGTGCAAAAGGTGATGAGAACTGCCAAACAATTGCCACTATCAAGCACAGCAGATGGAAGTTCGACCACGTGATGATGGCTTGCATGTCAACCACAGTGGCAACGATTGCGCGTTCTAAGGTGTCGGTTGCAGCAAAGTGCACAAAGCTGTCCAGACTGTTCAGTCTGTCTACTTGGGCCGACAGTGCGCCCTGCACGCAAGGTGACCACCGCAACATAGATGGTTGACTGACCTGCTCAAGCCTTGCTCGCATCGACTAAATAACGCAATCACGTAGCGCACCACACTTGTCTGGGGACGAAAGGAGGCACAATGCCTAGGCAGAGCGCACATTTCCGACGCACAGTGAGATGCGAGACCAAGGACACAGCCTGACAACCAGGCCATCCGGCAGAGGTACGCTGGTGGGGTGCCCTCACTGGTCTGTTCTCAGAACCGAGAGCTGATCAAATAATTACGACAGTGTGCTTGTGCTACAGACCAGCAGTACTGTTTTTCTTCACTTTCAGACTCAATCGCCTTATGTGGGCCACTTATTTTCGCCATTCCGATATTGGCGAGTAAAACTGCTATCTCACATGGGCGTGACGGTGATGCAGAGCGCGCTCAAAGCAAAGACCGTATTTCTGATGGTACATCACTCCAAACCCTTGCTTTTCATAACAATTTTAAGGAAATCCATTGCAATGCATCACAACCGACTCACGCATCCACATTCTGGTTAGCTTTCAATGCTTATGCCAGAGTTTGCCCTGTGTCCCACCAAGCTAATCCCTGTGACGTGTCCAACGTTTATCCAACATAGACTGAAGTGTCAATTTGCCTCCACCTCGCCTCCATCTATTTTGACTGCTAAAAGTCTATCCTACTCTCACTTTGTTTACAATCAACGCTAGAGAAAATAGGCATTCTAGCAAAGGCTTCTCTTGTCAACGTATCACTCCTCAAGCACACCTCACATAGCAAGCTTTTTTCTCTGAGCCTAGTATTTTTTTGCAAAACGACCTTGTCAGTCTCTTAGGCTACAGTTTGAATAGACTCATGCTGAATGGAAATAATTCAATACTTTATTTTTTTGTTTACCTCTGTTTTAGTAGCTGGCCGGCGAACATTTTTGCTATTATCCCTGTAATGATGGCCTGACCTTTGGCCCTGCCAGCAGCGCCTTAGATACCCTATCAGAACACTTCATGTTTTCCCATACGCAGCATACGCATTTTTTCCATCTTTTGAAGGCCTTTTCTCCGTATTAAAACCGGAGAAGTTGTTCTTTAAAGTTGGATTTGCTTTCCGTCATCCACAACGCGGCGCCCCTAAATTTTTCGACAGAAATGCAATGGCGGAGCACTGAAATGGTCCTGTTGCCAAAACCAAAATTCAAACAAGTGGTTGGAATTCTACAAAGATGTTGTGCTTAGTAAAGCGCTGAATCCACGAGAGGGCAACTTTTAAATGATTTAGGCCTCGATTCCAATAACACTAATCATGATTTATAAAACTGGATAACTAGTTAGTATCGGGTAGACGTTCTTTAATTCCCTTATGATCTGTTACTGTCAAAATTCTCAAAGTTCCCATTGAAGGCTGATTGTCCTTTAATTGGAAGGTATCGGTAAGAAATACGCCGTCAACTGAATTGACTCAGTAGTTCGTTTTCATGACGCCTCTAATCTTGCCATAATTGCAATAAGGTGCAGGAGGGTTCGCAGTTTTTCTTAGCTCACTGCTGCAATCCGAGTTTATCTCCATTCAATCACGAGTTAAGTGTCACATCCTTCTTTCAATGGGTGTTTTGTCCTTCCTCAGCTTTTTTGCTTCCTTGAACTTGCATGAACGAATCGTGCTATGATCAAGTGGTAAAAAGTATTTAGAAGAAAAAATTGCTCCATGCTGATGTAAGTGTATGCTAAGATATACCAAAGATTGGGAAGTAATTACCTACTCAAGGATATAGGCTTTTTCTGCAGTATGACACCCAGTCGAGGTTATCTAATATGCTTTGAATCATCGCAGCATGCCAGTGGATAACTATGAAGAACACTTGAAGAGTGACATGAAAAGATATTCGTAAGCCTGTAACAAGCACATTCCAGGCTCTTATGACTAGAGAAGCTGGAATCGAATCTCTAGGCCCTTCAACGCTTGTATTCATCAAGTATCATCTTGAATAAACCACAACAGAACCACTTAATTCTCAAGATTTCCATATCTGCGTCAGCAAACTATCCAGGCTTATGATATCGATGCATTCTTTTAAATCTAAATTGGATACATGGGATCCAATTAATTTACGATGAAATATAATCAATCAAAATTGTCAACTAGAACCTTACCTACTTTGCATTTCACAGTAAGCCGCAGGTAATCAGGCTACCTGTTGAACAGACTTCGCGTGCTTGGCTTCTCAGCCATGAAACCTTCACTGAGCGCTTTGGCTATACGCTTCGCGCCTTCATTCCTCTCTAAAACGGCCCCTACGTGGGCCGCAGAACAATTTGCCAGCTATTTAAGCCTTTAATCACAATTGACGTCACCCGTCAGGTCGTTTTGTGTGTGTCAAATACAGCGGCCTTGGAGCTATCCTCTCTTGCACCTTACCTCATAGAAATTAATTCATGCCTGCAGACTCTGCCACCCATACGCACCCTGATTGGCTTCTCTGTGTAACATACCCCAGTTTGCTACGAGCCAAATTTATTAAAATTTTCCGTAAGCTCATCACCGTAGTCTAAAGTTGAGCATTTCACCAATTAACCAAACAATGGGAGAACACTCCATTGCAAGTTATTTAAACCGATACCCGATCCTTTATACTGCAATATTTGCTACGGGAATGCGTCAGGTCGCCGGATCCCTAAAGAATGATAAAACTAAGCCCACTCGGCATAATTCCATCACTTTTGATGCGCTAACTAATCTAAGTAATACCTTTCAGGCGTCAATCGATGTAACTTTCTAGCGTTTCTTCTGCTCGACGTTAGAAAAAGGCGTCTTCTAACACACGACCCCACTGATCTAGCCACAAAAATGTTGATCTCCAAAAGCATAGTCCGAAGGATCGCAAACGAACTCCCACCCAGGGAACAACAAACCGATATATGGACACTCTAAAAGGCAAACACATCTACAAATGCCTCCAAAGGAAAATCAGCAACAAAACCACCGAAACTAACTAACAAGCACCGAGGAACGCTTAACCTACCGCGTTGGTCCCCAATATCGCCCGGATTAATCATCAGTGCTCGTAACAAGCCAATAATGGCCACCCCTCTCAGGGCATTAAGTTCACCAAAATGAGCCTTAAGGAAAATTAAAAAACCCGAGTGGACTCAAACTATATTTCTTGAAGCGAGCACAATGATCGCCCAATTTGTAGAACGAACACTTAAGCCTCTCAATTCGTGGCATCCATCAAATTATGCGTACAGGCCTACCGAGCCCAATTCTCAAGAACACCAGCATTAAATGCGGCATAAGTCTCTGGGACAAAGATTGAAGCTAGCCCACTATCCACGAACGAAGTAAAAACTATCAACGTTTGAGCAAAGAGGCACACCTCGTAGCGTGGGGACAGAGCCTCGGACAAGACGGGTACACTCAACCTTGATTGAACGAGCGCAGTGTAGTTCAAACAAGCTCAATAAATTCAACCCACTATTTTACAAATAACACCTACCACTAAAACATCAGTAACACATTTAAAAACGGAGCACCCACATCCCCGGAGCAAACACGGCGCTTGAAAGTTAGTGATTACGAAATCGACCTCATCAACGCTAACAAGCTGGGAATACCTTTTAAATATTAGTGAGGTAGAACTTAAGGATAGGGATATTACAGCAAATTAAATTACAGCCGCTGAAAAAGAGCCATCCCACAAAATGCATGGTTGCATCTGACTGTTGACAACAAAGAAAAACGCAAGAGATTAAATAGTCTTGGATGGGTGTAAGCTATTTGGGAGAAATGCATGCATAATGGGGGCGAAAACAGCGGAAGCGAAGCAAGAAATTCACTACCACTGAGTTTAAAGCAAAACTACACTGTACAGAACCTCAAACAATAAACTACAGTTCATCCAGCCAGTCTATCGCCCACTAAGAAACTTTGCAAGAAAATCCTTCGGTTTTTCGGCCGCAGTTTCCCGGAAGAAATCCATTACTTGGCAATCAGACCGCCATATACGAGCAACCTCCAGAAGGTCGTTCTGGCCCTACACAATAGCTTCAAAAAAGCAAACTATACCCGGTGTACAAGTAGGTCAACAACGCGAATGTCTTTGACATCTTTGTTTTTCATGAACTCCTCCCTTAGCTTTTGTTTTAACTGGGGAAGAGTAGCAGTCACATAGGTATATCCATACTCCTTCACGATAAAGGGAAGTTGACGATACCAAGCACGATACAGATTCAGAACCCTGCGCTTCGCCTCCACAGAATTTCTAGAAAGAATAGGCCTGGCGACCTTGAAGCCCCCAGCCACAGACATCGCCAAAGCACCAGACAGCAACAAGCCCTATTTATAATACGCGCGGTAAATGAATGTTAACTTAAAGAAAATACTATTAACAAGCCAGAGAATAATTTACAAGTAAAAAACCAAATTGAATTAAAAAAAATTTTTTCTTAAGAAAATACACATTAAAATTGCACAAGTGGGTAGTGAGGTATTATGGTTATTTACAAAGCGCAGCGCCTTATTTTTGGTGAAATTTATATAAACTATGGCTTTAACCCTGTAAAAGCTTTCTTATTTAACGAATATCAGCCGAGCAAATGCCATCGTTTCTGCTACCAACGCAAAAGCCCGGCTTGCAGCTTTGATGCAATTCAAATAAAAGTTCTTTGGTTTTGTGACTTTTGAAACGTTTTTGAACAACCTATTTTTTTATTTATACCTACAAATGCTTATATTTTCTGACTGCTGACTTCTATAAGACATATGAAATTATTACTCCAATTTTTCCAAACTTTTTAAAAGAGTACATAATTATCTCAAAGTTAATGCTTTTCCTCCTTTTTGGCGTTTTAATTTGCTGCGGTGTAGGAAAACCTTTGGGTCTCACGTGCGTGTCTAATAGGTAGTGAGGGTGGATTCTTTTTAACTGCGCAATTGTTCTTTAACAGTAGCGAAAGTAGCTGATTGCAATGTGGATGCCCTGTGTCTTATAGTATCTGGCCGGTCTTAATGCAGGATTATGGTGTTCATTGTTCTTTGGGTGGTAAATAAGTGTTCGGTTTGCTTAGGTCCCCTTAATTATGCTCGGTAAAGTGTCGAAATTGGCCAAGTTGTTGGCTTCTGACGAAATGAAGACGCGGAAGCGGGGTTACAAATGCGTTCGTGCGCTCTTAAGTCTGGAACCGGGTTCGAACCACCGTGAGTTTCAGCAGTTCTGGTCTTACTGTTTATCACATAGTCAATATGTCGTTCAAAGACATGCTTGGCGTTTGTAAAGGCCTATATTACAGTCTGTGGATGCAGGATAAATTACTGTTGCAGGTATTTTGTTCCATCTATACTTCAAATCCAGTGTGTCTAGGAGGAATCTGCTGAAAGAATAGCTAAATTAATTTCGACTTCAAGGTCCAAGGGCACTCGAAGCATGTATATAAAGGCCATGTTTGAGACATTGAGTCGTGAATGGGACAACTTGGATAATTGGAGAGAGGATAAGTTCATGATGGTATGTTCTGACATTTTCAAAGCCGATATTCGCTGATATGTGTTGGTTTAAAGAATGCCTGAGGCCTTCATTTGAGTCATCACTTGTTTGCATCTATTTTCATGTGTCGATTTGGTAGACGACTTTCCTCATGTATAGCTAGCGAGAGTCTTCTTCGTACGCTGTATTGAATCGGTTAAAAAGCGTCAAGTCTCCGCAGAGACACTTGCAAATGCTGTCTTTGATGGTGTAATAAATGCAAACACCAATTCGGCCATCGGTTTGAAACTCCATTTGTGCCTCGTTATCCAGCAGGAGCTTCCCAGTTCAGGGGTATGTCGCCTCTTGCTTAACTTATCAGTGTTCAGGAAATTCCCGTGGTGGTTCACTCCTTTTTCACACACGCCGTCGGAACTCTTCAAGCTATTCCAAAGTGAGGGAGTCGTTTTCTGTTCATCTTGCCTATAGAGGGGGTTCTTATGCAGAGGAATTGGTAAAGTTGCTTCTCTTCTTAACCAGGCAAATGTTGAGATACCCAAAGGTTAGTGATCCGCTTTGATAATTTTAATGTCGTCTCTTGTAGTTACCTTTGAACAAGATAAGTGATGAAATGTTAATTTCATCCACAAAGATTGTAACTCATAGGAAAGTACTGCGGCAAATCGCACTAATGTGAGAACGTTTTGTTATTAAAATACCATAATAATTACCTTAACGTACCAACGAAATTTCCCTTGGTGGCCATTTAGGTTGTACACAAACAGGTCGAAAGCGAATGAAGAACGAAGGAACTCTATCGAAAATCCTTCGACCCTAAATGATGCAGAAGCTAATCCCACCGTTGTTTTGTCGGGAAAGAGGAGGTTGGGGGAAAATTTATCGCAAAACCTCGTAAGTTTCGCCAAATTGGTCCAGTAATGTTTGTTGTGCAAACGATCTGTTTCTTGTCGTTTTATGTAATCTAGGCTCCACTCGATGCCAACTCACACTGTCATAAGCGAAAAATAAACGCAGAGACAAGAGAAGGAAGTTCGCCACTCCTCCCAGCCCAAAATCCAGAATCTCAGAGAACGGTATGATGAAAATGATGATTTGTTCACTTCAACGGTGCATTCCGCTGCTCTATAGTTGGAGGAAATGTGTCCGAAGACTTATTTTTTATTCTCACGGTAAATGTAAATGGGTGCATTTTCTCCAGCCGAAAATTCTTTCGTAGGGTAGTGTTTTTAGGATGTCCGAGTCTACTTTTGATTTCCTTTTTGCTGATGTGTCGTTGCACTCACTGTTTTCGAAGTTTTATTCTTCTTGATAATTCTTAGTAAATAAACTATCCATATCGCGGGACCAACCGACCGAAAATTTCGACGGATTTTGTCGCATTCTTTTGTGGCTAGGTTGGACGGGGCGGGGAACTAAGGTTGAATGGTATGGGAATGTAAATCTCTTCGGGGAGTCTACATTTGTTATCATTGTTTCGTATTCTGGACACCCTTCAACCGGTTCGATAGTGCTGTGCTGTCATGTCAGAGCTGTCTGGGGTTGATCAGCTCAACCGGTCACAGACTGTATATCTTGGCTGATGTGGAAGGGCAAAATGATGATGGTATTTGTGATGGAGCAGTTAGGATCTCCCAGTAAGTTTTGCAGGTACTCTGAACTAAGGCTTGTTGTGTTAAGTGGACTTTGAGCAAACTCATCTTCAGTAAGCTCTCCTTAGTTTAACCTTACTGAGTGAGCTATCGCCAGCACCCGAAGTCAGCACATTTCAAACCTGGTGATTCATATATAGTGCTGTAAGGTGCGGCAAAAGCATATCATCTCTGGTGTCAATGGTTGGTTGTGTAACTGCTGTTTCGTTGCAGACAGTTGATGGATATGTAAAAGGGGATGTCACCATGACATTTTCCTCCGCAATGAACGGAGAACCAGGTGGTGTGGCAACAAAGCCAGAATTTGACCTTTCAGTAATGGATCAGGCCCCACTTGTGCCTGAGAAAAAGCGCGTTTCCTTCGGCAAGGTGGTCTGCAGAAGTGGGTTTCTCTTGTTCAAGCCATGTCTTCCATAGCACTTCCTCATTTCATTTCACCTTCCTTCTAAGGGTTTTCGGCCCGCCGACTATCGAGCGTTAAAGATATTCCGCTGACGAAGCCGGATCGAAGCATTCTACGGCATTAGGACTGAAATACTGAAGCAAGGACCGGTTTTTCTAATGTGTGTACATTGGTATGAATTTTGTGTTGCCATGACCTCGTCTCTGCAATTGCGTATTCCATCTTGATAATTCTATTTTCACTCGATCTTGAATGTCGAGAAAAGACACATGTAAACGAGTTTTTTTAGCGCTGTTGCGTATCCACTGGTAATGGGGTGATCATCGGAGGCCAGTCTTGCTTAAGGTATCGAGGATTCTGTGGCTAATGTTAAACATAATTAATGGCGCCTTAACAATGATCATCCAGAGGTACTTTTTGATTTGATGAGCGGTAAACTCTCAGGACTCTACTGCTTCTACATATTGTGGCAGCAGCGCAAAATGGGTTTTCCAATGGTGATCGGTCTAGCGTATCACATTGCAATCTGCTTACAAGTGCCCCAATCCTACTTCTGCGGGCGGCCCAGCCCCCAGGTCCTTATGGAAAATAGCAAAGCGCCTTGTGGTGGTTGGCCTTAGTGAGGCTAGGTGTAGCTTTAGCAACTACTTTGTGACAGTGAACTACCTGGAAAAGGCTGTTACTGAGCAAATACATCAATTTAGTGTGCACGCGCTACTTCACTTCTATCCTAGCTGAATGTAACAAAAATCTATGCGATTGAAGTGGAGAAAAGTGGCAAGAGGAGGTAGACGCAAAATCCTGGATTAAGGGTAGTGACGGACATGCATGCTGTCCGGCGCCTTCTCGTCTCTCCAATGCACTTTCTAAACAGGATAAAACTTCGGATTTCGTGGAATTGTCAAAATGAATCAGTGCAATTGTAGTCGAATGCCTCAGTTGCATGGAAATTTGACCAACGATGCGATTAGGTGACCGAGAGGAGCGGCGGAAAGGACAATCAAAGGAGGGGGGAGTGACCATGCAGTTTGTAATTGTTTGCTCACTTCGGTTTTGGCAGCAGACCGCTTAGGAGTTCTACCATTGGACGACTTTATCTCTGGACCATGTCCTAACTCCCTTCTCAAAATCTCTAGACGCCACAATGTCCCTAAGCAAAAAATGTTTTAATAAATGGAAGGCAAAATAGATTTGTAAACATGCTTTTCTATTCGATGGAGGTAGCCGACTCCACATTATGATTACACATGCTTATCCGGTAGTTTTTCCATTTAGAATGGCGATATTTCCCTATTTTTTTTCAAAATTTGAGTTTTATGAGAGCAACTTAAATAGATGGGTGTGGGATTTCGACAGCTATATAATCGCAAACATTTTGTCGTATGAACAGTACCTGCCGTCTATCAAGATTTCACAACCGGGACTAGCAATAGCAACACTTGTGCTAGATTTTGGTTAGACGCAAGCTGCTGGTCTTAAAGACAAACTTTTTGTAAGCAGTTTAGACTACCTAACTGAAAAACGACCAAAGCCCTCCTTGAATGCATCGATTTTTTTTGCATTCGAGACGCAATTCAAACTCATGGTGAAGTGGTTGGTTGTTAGAAAGTTAATCAAAACCGCGCAAGAAAAAACTTGGATTTGCGAGACCAAATGCCGCACGAGGATTTTGACTCAGAGGAACGTTTCAATGATATCAAGCTTAAGTTTCGGCCAGCGCGCTGGCCAAAAATAGACCTGTATGCACACGCGAAAGAGGACTTGCTTCGCTCTTTCAATCTTTTCGACAAAAACGGTCTCGGTGTTATCAGTATTGATTCCGTTAAGGTAGGTGTGTGCCCTATCTGTATATAATTGCCCTCTACTAATAAGTATTAAGTACATAAAGTATTTTGTGATTATATGCTTCCTGAATACTTGATGCTTCGTTCTTGATTACATTTAAAACACGCACGCATATATGCATGCGCAACAGTGTATTTCCATGTTCTAAAGCATAAGTAGGTTTAGTTTGAGATTAAGACGGGTGTAATAAACTATCTGTAGGTGGCATTACGCGCCCTGGGCCATGAAATCGATGCTAAGGAAAATGAAGCGCTTAAATTAATGTTCCCAGATGGAACAATCATCTTTGGCGATTACCTCAAGCTCCTCTCGGAATGGATTTTTAACATCGACCAGGATCTCGATGTGGAAAAGGCTTTCTCACTGTTTGACACTGATGGCAAGGGTTATATCGACTTTGATGATCTTCGAAGAGTGCGAGATCGTCTTGGCTACTCTCAAGAAATCGATGACACAGAACTTATCGACATGCTCATTGGTTCCCAGGTATACATTTAAATAAATTTCAAACCTTATTTTTATGCTTGTGCTAAAACACTCCAAGGGACGACTTGCTTTCCACAAATATCTTCTCATTTATACCATGACTGTTTCAAATGTAAAGTCATCTACCTGTTACCATGATGCTTACAGGTCATTTCCCTCGTTGTCATCCTACAACGTTTATCCTCCTTGTTTAGTGGCTAATTGATAAAACTATATTACTATTCTAAATCTCTTTTGATTTCGAGAATCCCTCTTTTCCACTCACGGAAGTCCGATTCCATCTCTTCACGGGCAGTATAATCGTGGTTGGAATAGTACTTTAATTCCCACGTAAATTGATGAGGAAGTACTTCACTCTTGCCTCTTGTAATTGCTTAACCCAAAACGAGACGTGACTAAGCTCTTCGGTATTCAGACGCTGAACATTAAGACTGCCACCTTAAAAGGATACATTTAGTACTTGGGCAACTATTGTCAAAATCGAAGTCAAGTATTTCCGTAAATGTACTGGGGGTTTTAAAGTAAAGAAAAGTATATTTATTATTTTTAGTCCAGACAGGGCTTTGGTCACCTACTTGTTAAGTACTTCGCTACAGTAAGGTAATGATTCCAATAATACCTTGGAATTTTCAATCCACACATCTACTTACAAATCAGGAATTAATTTACCTCAAAGTTTCTGGTGCATTTAGGAGTCAATAAAGTTAGGCAGTATTATTTAGACCCCTTATAGAGTGATTTGCACTTAGTGAAACAACAGGACCCATTTGGTAAATGTTCGCTGTGATTTCGTAGTCTGAAGAATCCTGATTATGTTACGTCATTTGCTGTTAAATTTTTTATCTTTGATTGTTAGTTCTGCCTTTCTCTCACCCAGTTCTGCTAATCGCTGCCAAAATGTATCAAAGTCTCCAAACATGTAATATCAGCTTTTCGGCTTCAGGCATTTTCGAGATGATAAATTAATGTGATTCGCATTTGTGCATTGATAGTCAGAAAAATAAAGTTTTGCGAACATTTCTTTTGATATTTATTATTTTGGTTCGTGCGATGAAACTCACCTCCCATTATCCCATACCGTTTGCTTAAATACTAACATAACTCGTCTTACTGCCGAAATGCATTCAGTTTTGCATGATTGAACCTATTAGTTCGACTACAGTCTCTAATTCGTAATTACTCAGATTAAATAAAATAAACAAAATAAACAACTTCTCTAATCGTTGACCAACTCGAGAGTTTTATGCAACCTTCACTTTACTTGTTTTCAGTCCGGAATGGAACCGAGAGGGTCCATTTCACCAGAGTCGAAGCTGAGCCACGATATCTTTGAATGCCTCCTCATAAACAATTATAAAGTCAAAACAAGCACAACTTCTGCACATGAAGCCAATAGGCCTTTTAATTTGTCAACAGTTTTATAAAATAGTACCGAAAGGACCAGATTGTTTAAGACACTGCATGCGTGTGATCAGTCACCATAACGCCAAACAATTATCCGATTTTTGGTTCTCTGATCCATCAAAGGTGAACGATGCCGCAGAGGAATTGAAGGAGATCTACGAGGCCCGGCAGGACAAAACACGTCTGAGAAAGGGTCAGGGCTACGCCACCTCGTTGATGGGTGAAGCGGGCCGCGGGGCGGAGAGTGGCTCGTTGATGGTTCCGCCAGTGATTAGCATGCACCGACGCACCTCCTCGGAGGATGCCTTTGATCCCGCTGGACTCACCGTCGACTTCGACAAGTTCAAACGTGTTCTTCAACTTGAAGCTGCCCCTTCCGAACCCATCTAACTCAAAACTAAATGTGTTAACAAAAGTAATATTAATGTATTGACATGGTCGCGCGGTCTTATTTTTACTCTTTACTAACCTTTTTAACTCGAACACCAATAATTTTTTGAATGTACGGAATTTTAAGCGATTAACTGGACTTTCTTATTGATGGATGAGTGTAATTTAACCTTTATTGTCAAGATTTATGTCAAATGCTACTTATTTTTTTCACTTCGTAATGTTATCGCATAAAAGGGCTTAAATTTTCTCTTCCAGTTCTTGTTACCTCTGTGACAAAGCGTTTAGCTGAGTTGGGGTCATAACTCTTATCTTGCAGACAAAGTTATGAACCTTGGGGAAAAATAAACTCTGTGAAGTTTTGAAGAAACAAACATCTCAATAAAACCGCAGCTTATTCACTGGAGAGTGGGTGGACGAGAACCGCGCGCACGCCCTCCAGCCAGACTAACCGTTCGTTTACCCGCCCGCCCACAAAGGCAAGACAGTCAAAATACGGTTTCTTCCGAGAATTTTCCCAGCACAACACATGTGCAAAATCAGTCACCACACTCCTTTTTCATCGACAAATCAGTCTCGCCTTATTTTGGCTCCATCGAGATGGTGGAATATATAGTCGGCAAGTGTGTGTGTATGTCTGGCCGTCTGCCCGAGAGGAAAACGCGAAAAGAAAAGGAGTCAGAGGCGTAAGGAAAGTGATTTATGTCTGACGGTACTGAGGCCCTCCCTCGATGGTAATAGTGACCGAAAACTTTTAGCTTCTTTGGGTTCACCAAGCTAATCTAATTATTTTTTGTACCCAAAACGGCAAACAAGAAATACGGGTACGACAAATGCATCCCTACCTGTGGTTTGTGTGTGCCTACTGATGCCTGTGATACTTGGAAAGGGGGGCGTGTTTTTGCTGCATTTGGTCTCAATTCCTTGTTTCGCCATCCTAAAAAACGCTGACTCGTTGGATGGTCTTTGTCTTGTTTTGAGCGTTTTTGAGGATTCTACCAGTCCATTGGTTGCCACAATCAAGAGCAGATGGGTTGAAAATCTCCATAAGACCCGAACTAAAATTACGTGACGAATCTTATCATGAAGGCAAGGCTTTCAAACTCAAATTTAGCCCTGCAAATTGTAAATTTAGGTAATCAGCTCGGCTAATTTCAAAAAAAATTTAATAAGAATTGGAAAGATCCAGTTTGGGAGTCTTGCTGAGTACAGTTTTGATGTGTAACTTTCTCCGACAAGGGATAGTTTAATTTAATCTCGAAGCATTTCCGGAATCTTGAAGTAGAAAATTTTTTATATTTAACAGTTTCCTTTTGCTAAAGGATCTTAAATTACTTTTCGGCTGACAGTGAACCCGATTCGTTCAACCTATGCCTCACTCCGATGATAAGCACCGTAGACAGCGGCGGATTTAGAATTCAGAGTGGGTTTTTAAAATTGTGTAATGGTTAACAGGGCATAAGTGTCTTAAGGTGTTACAATCATCTTACTATTGTTATCAGTATGCCGACCGAGTTAAACCTGAGAGCGTAATGAGGTATCAGTCAGAAAATTGGTTGGCAACGAGAGGGACGATTGGAAGATTCGAAGCATTGATAGCATGGCCAGAGCTCCATTTCCTTGGCTCGGGCGTCGAATTACGGAAGGCCTAGGAGTTCTGCTATTTGCGTATCAGTAGAACCACGACCATATTGCCGAACAATATAAATGGACCTGATCGACCCTGTAGTTGGTCTTGAAGATAGTTCATGATTTAAGCAGAACAGTAGGCGATCCTGGTTGGATGTCAAGTTCCAAAAATGGGGCCAAACAATGGCCAAATAAAAGCTAGCAGCATTGATGACTGAAAATGCTTTTAATACTTTTCAATTAACCATTCATTCACTCACGGTAAGGAACAAAACTAACTGAAAGGTCTGATCGAAAACGGCTTGAGAGCAAGATCAAAGAGCTTTTAAATTGTTCACTGAACCTTAATTCAAAGGCTTTGAAAGCATTTCTGTAAAGATCTATAGGTACTTTCGGTAATGGGAGCTGACTGGGTGCAGGAAAGTCTTAAGAAAACTTGCCCTAGCACTGACAAAAACAATTTGGGAGGGTTTGTATTAGACACCTGTCTTTCAAGAAGTCATTGCTATAGCTAATTTCCTTAGATATAATAAACAGCGACCGTTTTCGTTACCTCCTATGTAGATGTGACCATTTTAAGTCTCACTGCGCCACTTTTGAGTAGCCTCTGCAACGACAAACGCAAACAATGTGCACCCTTCAAAACCTTTGTGGCACAAATAAGTATCAAAAACACGCAACGCTGAGCGATGAGAATGCGTCTAAAATTACTCACATTCTGTTCGACTATTCACTCTAACTGTTGCTCGAATATTCGGAGTATACTTTTGTTAACAATTCTTAACTTCTTTATTGAACTTTACGCCTATCAATCAAGGATTGACATCCGTTGAATTGTAACTCTAGCCGCTCTTGATCAAGGTGAACAGATTTGCGTGAAGACGAACTAATTATCGAAACACTGAATGGCATAACTAAAGGTCGATCCCTTCGTCCAAGTAAGGCTAAAAGTGGTTAATGTAGCGCAGTCTTTTACTATACGTCGTGGCCCCGTGGCACACACGAGACGGCTTTCGCGGCACGCATGATTAAACACCCACGTGGAGAAAGAGAGGGAGAGGGAGTGGTGAAGGGAATTTACGATTAAGGTCCAACAACAGGGCTACGCGATAAATTGCTGCTGATGTCTGCAGCCCGTGGTTGGGAACGCCGCCCATCTACCCACTAAATGTGTGTGTGCATGTTAATGAGAGGAGAGCCTCATCACGACCTTGAACACAGCGGTAGCAGCAACAGTAGTAGTAACAGCAGCTGCTGTGCCTTTGCGCAGGATGACGACCAAGCGTAGATAAATCAACCATCCGGATAATGCTATCGATGATAGAATAACGGGGATGGGCGTTACACCACATCAAACCGGCTCTGTGCGTACGTGTGTGCGTGTGTGTATACACATTTAAAAACAGCCGCACACCAAATCGATTGGGTGGGAGTTGGGATGGCAATGGGGATAAAGATGGAGTGGAGGTGGGGACAATGCATTCGGTACACATTCGCATCAAAATTATTCACATTAGCCCGGATGAGTTAAATCAAACGATGCCGCTGAAATTAATGTCCGCATCGAGTCATAGGATGCCATTTGGGGTTGGATAAAAACTCCACCTGCTTGTTGAGAAGACAATGGTCTGACATCTAGTGTTTTCGGGTGAATTATGTGGTACATTTGGGAATTCTCACGAACCAAAGAATAAGAGCTTGTAGCCTGTCCTACGGCCGGTTTTGTCTCGCTGCTGTTTTGAGTTAAAAAGTTTTTTCCGTGTCAGTCATGTTTCTTTTATTTTATTTCTTCAGACGATGTTCACGCATCTATTGATGTCCCATTTAGTATTAAATTGTTAATAGAATTATGCTAACTATTAAATAAGTTGAAAGGTTTATTGTCAATCATTCCACTTAATCAGTAAAGTTATTGCAGGCTTTTGTCGTTTCTAATGTAACCGCAGCAAAATAGTTAAAGTTTCTGCATGGATAAGGTAAAAATGAATTCTGGAGTCATTTAAGAACCGGAATTATTTATGGTGCGATTTTGTGTACCATGTGGCTTTAACACGCCAATTGTTTGCTTACCCTTTGGTTTCGGTAATAGGCCACTTAAAGGCACCGCTATTGTAACCTTGACGGGTGGCCTTGCATCCTAGCCATGTTGGTAGATCTTCATCCCTCCTGCATGTCGACAATGCATATCCTGCCCAAGTATCGTACCTTCTCTCGACTTCAGAGAAGCCTCGAGGTGCTCTCTTGGTGACAGCGCAAAGCGGACCCTATCACACAGGACTTTAGCGTGACAGAAAATTTGCATACGCTATGACCTCTTGCGAAAGGGCAACTACCCTGTGGCCTTGATGCGTCTAAGAAGGTTTGTTGGGGACTGTTTATTAGATCGGAGGAAACAGTTAATTATGTGAACATGCGATATCTCCTCCACTCCACCAGATGGACAAAATTTAAATAAATGCAGTTGGGCTGCTCTGAAGTGAGAACAAAGTGGAAATGCGAAATAACCACCATGAGACTACGTTAAACCCCGTCCTTTGTTATATGACACTGCTGAAGTTGATGTGCTACGTAGTTTGTAAACAGTGCTAAAGGAAAAAGGAAAATGCTGGCCATCACGAATGCTTTATAAACAGGCGCAGGAACACTGGCTCCAAAGCAATCCCGTCAAGTGCATTGCAATGGCTGACTTGAAAGGTGATTAAGAGTTTTGTCGGGGACGTCACTTAAAAGGGAAAGGAGCTATGGAATGCGACGCCTGTTTGTTTAACTTTCGGTTGTGGTAACGGACCACTTAGGAGCTCCACTGTTGCACCCTCCAACGGGCTGCTTCGCCTCCGGGTCACGCTAATACCTTTAAGTCCTACTGCAAGTCAATGCTATCTATTATATGTTTCTTTTTCTATCAGTAAGTCTCGGAGCCCTGCGTAGACATAGTATCTACCATTAGAATACATTTTTCAAACTGCTTGGGACCTTTGTTAGGAATGCCATTGGAAAAAACACCTGTCCATGAAAATGATCATTTTGCCTTTATCTACTCTACATTTTTTTACTCATCAAAGTAGTTTAAAGGATTATCTTACAGGCTCCTTCCTTTCCCTTTTCCCATGGTACCAGATTTCCGGGTTTTGTGCGTTATTTTGTTGCACCTTTCCAATGTTTTTGGGCGCTAACTTCGCACGTGTAGGATTTGAGTTCGAGATCCACTTTATTATGACTGATTACACCAACTCGTGTTTTACAATCTTTGCATAATTTTTATCCTTAAACATGATATTTTATCATAAAAAGACAAAATTTGGACTGTGGCAGTTGATTTTCCTCTAGTTGATAACAAAGGCATTAATTTGAAGGCAAAAGAAATCGGTATGGATATAATACATCATTATGTTTTCCCTTTTTAAATTAAATTCGTTTCTTTTTTTGCCTCTAAAGAGGACGCTATTTTGGCGTGGTACCCAGAGACTTCCCTGAAAACGCAAGAAAGCATAGTACTTGAACGAAAGGACTTGGGGGCTAACAGCCTGGCCTGGGAGGCAGGCCGCCCAGTGAACGTACAATGTCAGGGACAAACAACTCTTTCAAGCAGATATGGAAGCACTGTTTCACAAATGCTATTTACCTGTACTGCAATGTCCTAATCCAAAAATGTTTTCCTAGCAAATGTGCCTGTTAGAGGAGACAAACTTCCGGTTTTTCTCATCAGGAGCATTAAAAGCTTTTCCTCTAAAACAAATTTAGACCTCCGAAGGTTTCGTAAGTGGTTGCCTTTAAATTGTTTGACCTCCAAACAGTCTTTTATTTCAATGGTCCTCTCGCTGATGCCTTTATAAGATGTACCGGCACCAGTCTAGGCATCCACCAAGCGTCAGCAATTTACCCTTAAAACAATAAAATAATTTTGGCATCTGATCTTTCAGATTTGTGTGGTAACTTGGATTAATCAAATACACGTTAACCATGATCCCTTAAAGTCCAAATATGTCAAGTGTCAAATTATTTGCAAGGTTAGCTTTAAAAGTAGCTTTTGGCTAACAGAATTTTAGAGGTGCTTCACTTCTGATGTGCAGCTTTAAACCCACACTTTCATTAAGTGTAAGTGGTCATTTTAAAGACAGAATCTACAATTTGTATCTTGTCTGATGGTAAAAATGATGGCAGACACCGGTAAATGGGACACGAGTGTTTCGCTGCCTGCCATGCTGGGGTGCACGTGTCCATACGACATTAGGAATACACTTATCCGCATGTACACACCAACAGAAGTCAATTACCATTAATCGTCCTGATTTGAGTGAAAGCACACCGCTGTAAAATAACGCCCCACTCGAGAGAACGCTATGATAAAATCCCTGCACTGACTTCATAAGGCGCATAAATCATACTTTTTCAACCCTTCATGCACCTGTGACATGATTGGTCCCAGTCTTACCTTTTTCATGACTGTTTTGACAAATGTATATTTCTATTCAACAATGTATTTCGGCCGATTTTAATTTTGTCCTTCATATGTGTGGTCAACACTCAAGGTTAAACTGGTGTTACTGTCAGAGCATAAGTTTGAATGTTGGTAGTTAAATCAACTTCTGATTACAAACACCTAGTTGTGTTTGTTATATGACAATCCACATTTTAATAAGTTTTCACTTAGATCGTTCTTAAGAAGAGATATGTAAAATTAAAGTCGAATCTTTACCGTTGAGGTACCTGACGGACACTTTGAGTGGCCTTAAAAGCAAAAACAAGGAGTTGGACCAGCAATTAAGGCATTACTGAGATAACGTAATAAAGCAGTGGTCAACCACGACTGAAGGCAAAGATTTTGCCTTATATCTTGTACCAACTTTTTGATTGATGAGGACAAATTGTTCAGAGAGGCATTCAGTCTGTCGGGACCTCATGTCTGCTCAAAACTGAGCCTTTAGAAGGAACTTGTTTCCAGCTCTCTTTTCATGTTGTAGATGCTTCTTCACTGCTCTCGGTTCTCGCCAGTTTAGGCCTGTTGCACTTAACTTTGATGGATCTCTCTACTGCTGGCAGCCTGACAGACGGTCACAGCATACGAGCTGCCCTCAGATGATCAAGGAATCAATTACACACACTGTCTTCCGTTCGTTTGCTTAAGTAGTATCTTAGCTACAATCTCGATATTTTGTCGATCTTTCATCCGTTCCACCTATAATCACATAGTATTACCACTTACAAAATAGCTTATTCTTCGGCCAGTTTAACTAATTAACATATGATTTCTATTAGCTTACGTAGTTTCAATATTTTCCTATCCAGAATGGTTACTAAAAATCGCTTATTTGAAGAAAAATTTAGTTGTAACTGGAGGGCGAAATAAAGCATCATGGCCTTCTGTTGACTCCATAGATGCTATGGTAACCCATCAAGGCTGATTATTTTGGCAGTATTTTGTTTAGTGCTTGTTATTGCTATGCAACTTCGCGTCCAGCACAATTCTACAAGACCAAAACCAAATAATCCCAGCAAATCACTTCAGTGACCCAATTTAATGTGTTTGCTTTTAATGTACTATCAGTCCTTCTGTTGTCAATGTCAGCATTAACCATATACAGAAAATCTCTACTAGAAAGACTGCTATTCTTATGACCATAAACATTTATTAAGGCGCAAAGGCATAACTAAATTTGACTCCTTCTGAAGATCATACCAACACGATTGCCTGTTTAAGATAGTTGTTTTCACGCACACTATCAGCCACTTGTTGCTGTGTTATAAATAATAGCAACAAATTATCTGGAAAGGAGGGTGATTCGAAGGTAATCGCATCTTTTTGATTTTGCTTAAAAACGGAACCCATCTTCTATGGGTTGTTGCAATTGATTTTGCTCCGTGACCCTGATAGCGACATGTCAGTCCCCACCGTGGCAACGGAAGACAGGTTAATTGCCTTAGCATCAGTGTTCGCAAAGCGACTGCTATGAATGTTGAATTTAGTTGAAGAAATGCCATAATCCCAGTCTGTCACGTCCGAGGATAAAAATCCTGTGGATAGGAATTTTAAAGTATGACACGTGATTCGTTCCAGTCTTGTCATCTGCTTGGGGCACATTCGATATTCTGTACCCAAAGTGGTTGGTTAAATTCACTTGGGCCTTAAAAGGCTTTTAATGAGACAGTGGACAAAACAATGAAAAAATTCAATAAATCACAAAATTTAGTCGTTTTTACCTTAGAGGAAGAGTCAAAAGAGATTACTTTTACCATATTGGTTTGAGAGATTTTAAAGCCAAATAAATTTCTTGCTAAGGCAAGAGAAGATTATAAGCACTAGTAACAACCTCAGATAATTGCCCTTCGAGAAAAATCACCCGCTGGAATATGGAGCTGTAACCCGATTATTGCCTGGAGACACCGCCTTTTTTCGCCAAGCGCCACCCCACCTTAAAATGCTTAATTGGAACGCAGACAATACCCTCTCAGCAGAATGGCTACCGCACGTCTAAGAGACATATTCGCGGTGGACGCGAAGAAACCCATTAGTAGTGCCTCCAGTGATAGTATTGGCGGTAGTTGGGCCACGTCAAGACAAACTTAATTAGAAGACGGCCGCCTAATGAGACCAAATGCAGCGGAAGGGTAAAACCAGTTCCCACCTCCCCTCATTATTCGTCCCCATGCCTGTGCATTGGGAACTATGCGTTTAATTCGCTGCACTCTTCGCTTCTCCGCACCGTACTCTTTCCACATTACTATATAAGCGACACCAAATCTACATTTTAAATCAACGAAACCTTATTTAGACACTAAAATACGGGGATGACAAGCAACAGTGTTTGCCAAAGGATGTGGGGCTTTTAAAAGAAAGCGAAATCATTATAACTTCAAAAAACACCTCTTCTTCAAAAACTAAGATTTAAGTACTATATCGTCTTAAACACATTCTTTTCCCCCTAATTGTTTGGCATACTTTAGCCTTCAGGTGTGGAAGCGCCCTTATTATGATCCATGAATGCAACGTGGGTCATGGATGGTTTTGATTAATGAAGGAAAATAGAAGGGACAAAATATTTCTTCACTTGGCAATCTTTTGCAGGCAAAATGCAGATAGCATATTGCCACCAGCGCTCACACAACCATTTTTATGTCCACTTCTTAAACCATTTTGCATGTGCACATGAAACCACTTACACTGCACCAAACCGCACCGCACCACACCCCGCCACCACCGCTACAAACACCACTACCCCCTCCGACATTTTGACATTCGGATATTTAGAGCTTCTTAACACAATGCGCTAAGTTTTTGCACAAATATTTTAAACCTTTGGGGTGGGTTGACAATCACTGCATAAATCAACAACCAATGGGCGTGCTGAACTCGCGCTGTGGTAAAGAAGAGTGAGGTGGGGGAGTGTTGCTAACTGTGAATAGCGCCAGTGCCACTCTGGGAGGGGAGGCGCGAGTGTGCAAGTGTGCCTTCGAGTCGAGCGCATAGACTTAAAATAACGAGTCTTCGACTTCCCTCTCCCCCTCTACCCTTTCGCTCTTCCGTCCCTTCGGTTGCTTTAGCCCAGAAAAGAAGGTGGGTGACCAGTGACGGGTTAAGAGGAGGCTGACTTGGCAGTGGCTAAAATCGCACGTCAAGGTAGGGAAAAACACCTCTTGCTCTACTACTACTCTAATGAGGGGGGGGGGCTTGTAAAATTGTGCTTCCTGTGACACACACATACACATACTGATGCAAGGTTTTACTGCATCTTCTGAGTTATGTGTGGGTAAGTAATATTTTTTGGTCGAAAATTTGTGTTGAGCGACATTAACAATAGAACGGCAAATATACCAACGTGGAGATCTGTCTCTACTTGATTCTTTTTTCACTTGTTAGCAAATGACAAAACAAGTGGTAAGAGTAGTTGGGAACCTAGTTTTCTTTTTTATAATATCATTTAGCAATGCGTTCAGACCCTAGGAGACGTAGCAGATTGAAAGGGTATTAACTGTCGTTGTTTAATTCCCATTAAATGACATTTCTATGTGCACAAACCCTGCCCTATTAACCAGGTTTAAAATGCTAGACTTATCCCCTCGATATCATAAACACCTAGTGTTCTGACATAAATCTGTTCAAGTCGTAAATGTCAAATATCCTTCAAATCTAAATACCAATCGAACACTAATTGGGCATATGCCAATCCGCTGTCTTCAACATCCTAAGCATTTTCACAACCTATAAAAAAGGGCTGCTTTGCACAAATATACATCATTCCCGCCGATTGGAGGTGGTCCACAGCTTGGTCAGAAGGTAAGCAATTCACCTCCTTTTCTAATTTGACCTTTTTATAACTTGAAATTCACATACCCAGAACTACACGCGTCTTTCCATTCCTTTCTTGCATGGCAAATCCATTCACATTGACTACCTTCAAACGTAATCTGATTTTATAGAAAAACCATCTCACAGATGAAATTTATTGAATGCGTTTCGAGCAAAAAGGAATGCTTTTTACATGATTCGTTATTTAGCCTTCTGAACTAAAAGATTTGATTAGTGCTAACCGTTTTTTGCATAACTTGCCAGTTTTACAAAAATTCGTTCGGAGACCTGGATGGAAATCTCGTATAGGTGAAATTGCTTTGCTTTTAAAGTTGCTGTCTTTACAAAATGCGGCATCCACCATTGTCATCAGGGTTTCAGGGGGAGGTCGACAATCCCAGCCACCAAAAGTTGGGGTGTAGTTTAAGTTTTATTACTCAAAGACCAAAAAATTGTGGAATTCCTCAGAATGGTCGAATTTCAAACTTAATCTATCTCTTCTTGACAACCAGTCACCATAACGCGATATTACTGTTAAACCAAAGATATCATTAAGACACATCTCAACCGTGGTGCTAGTTTGGAAAAAAATGGAAAAGAAATTTAAGTTTGCTTCAATATCAGTCAATTTTTTCTACAACGGATATGTATCAACTAGTGTGACACTGTAATTGGGCCCAAGTTCAAGCTCTTTGTATTGCCAGCAATAGATACCACGACCCTTACCTCCAGAAAGTTATTTGATAAAAAGCTTATCTCTCCGTATTTGTGTATGGCAGTAAGAAGCCAGATTCATGTTGACAATCTTCGAGTATTTTTCATACAAAATAATTTGTGCCATATGAATTTTGGATGAGGACAAACTGTTCTCAATGACTCAGTAACATATTTTTCCTTCATCAGCAAGTCACTTTCTCCGAAAATACCTTTTTCAAGTCAGTATTTTTATATTTATGTCTCGAAAACAGAATTTATAACACCTATATAACATAACCCTCCCTTGACATCCTTGTGACTTGTCCAGGGAATTTTCCGTTCATTAAGTTGACCATAGCACAGAAGGACGAGGGAAAATCCAAGCGCCTTAGCGCTTTTAAAACCAAAAAAAGTTACTTAAATATATTTTTTAGAATATCGCAGTAACCAGCTAGAGTTGATTGCAAGGACGAGATGCAAAAATGACCGTAGTGTTGAAAGCTTCCTACAATCAAAATCATTTTGTTTTTAACCGTCGGACGTGTCACAAATTGCGTTTAAGCTATCTTCGCCTAATCATCTTCAGTATTTTCAATTTATGTCTCATCAGGCATGTTTCTGACCCAGTTTCTGAGCAAGAATCCTTTTTATTGTAGTCACAGAAATACAATTTAAGCTGCAATTTCTCGCCTATTATTTTAACTTATGAACTCAGCATTTTGGCAAGTTTTAATAGAATATTTTGGTCCCCTGATTAACTTCCAACTCTTTGATATTGTAAAAATTAACAAACGCATACCCAGTGGGTCATGACCAGCTTTTGTGTTTTGAAATGTGGCCAAGCATGGTTGTTAAATTTGGACAGTGAATTTCCCAATGAATAATGAATCTATGTGGTATAGTTATTTTTCGCAATTAATACATTTAGAGAGGATGGGATTTTAGTAGTTAATGCAAATGTAAAGGTCTCGGTTGGGTGTTCTCCTAAATGACTCGTACACAAGCGCAAAAACGGCCCAGCTTGGGAAGGATAATGGGAATAGAACAGTCGACTCCGGCTTTTTGTCTCATGCAAACAAAAACGTGCGGACGACATACGTACGCAAGTTACATGGGCACACACACACACCTGTGGCCAAAGTGAAGATTAAAAAGTCGGTGTTTAGTGGTGCTAGTAAATTAGATAAATGGGATGACAACGACAAAGAGGGTGTGAACGAAAAGGGGCTAGCGCGATGCCTCCCAATTATCCAATTTCCATACATAAAAACCCAAAGCCAACATGGGGACGTGCCCGCCATGCCCTTTCGTGCCTCCTCCACGAGGTGATTTATTATGCGATTAGCTGTAGCCTGTTATCCCCTCGTAATTAGGCAGCGAATTGGGATGTATAATTGGGAAATGGAGTTCATTTGCTGTTTATTCTGTTACGCACCCACTGGCTCACACGGAGAGTTCCGCGTTTTTGAAGCAACTTTCTCCCATTACTGCCTCTTACACCTCCTTTAGGATTTAGCTATCGTGGCATAAATGTTTTAGTAGTTGAAATGTATCAGGACTGCTGTATAGTACAATAACATGTGCATATTACTGCTTTGATAAAAAGACAAGTTTAGATGTATTTCTCCATAAATTTATGATTTTAGTAGTGTAAACCGTGTCGCGATACCCCATGAAAGCAGTGTTCCAACGAACGGTTGTCATTTGCCAAAGTATGTTTAGGAAAGTAAGGAATTAGAAGGCAATCTTGAAAGAAAATAGTCATATCTGATCCTTTAATGCAAAACCCTCTTATTGCAATAAGATTCGCTCTGCTCTTGTGTCATCGATTTAGTCTGATTCTACCTCAATTATACTTTCGCAAAATGTTAAGTGACCCGATATAACCCCTAAACCTTCCTGTCTAAATTGTTTCAATTCTTAATTAACGTTAAATGCTTTTCGCAAGTTTTATTACTGTATAACTGCTTCATTCATTACATTCCGTCCCATTACCTCGTCATTAAGCTGGGCCCTCGTACATAAGTAATAAAATCGAGTCTTTGAAATACCCAATCTGTCACGCATGACCTATACGACAGCTTTTTGAACATTTATGACATTTCATGCAAATTTAATTGGCAGCCTTGAATGATGACAGCGGAAGAATTTGCGGACCGAATATAGCTACAAGACAGTCCTTCAGATCTAATTAAATAAGTCTAAAAAGCGTGTGCACAGATTTTGCTTCACGAATGATCATCCCCCAGTTTCCACGCTTGTACAAACATTTGCGCTATTTTCGTGGTCCAGTGCAAAAACTGCGCTATGCAGCGCTATTTACCTATCCATACGAGTAATTAATTCTGAAAACTGCATCTATTAGCCCAGATAATGCGTATTCACAAAAGATCATCGCGCGTGTGAGAGAACGTGCAGAAAGATAACCCTTAATCTCCCATGATTGCTGGTTTAATTGAAGCCACACGTTTAACCCTCACTTCGGTTTGCAATTATCGAGATTTTAGTGCCCGGCGTCTTTGAAGATTCATGTGCGGCAGTAGTGTCTACTTCTTCAATCCTACCAAATTGCAAATTAAATCGCAAAGTGCGACCAATCCACGTTGGGAATATTTTGACAAACGGCAAACAGTAAAATTTGTGTGGTACCGAATCGCACGTCTTTTGAGAAAATGAGCCGCATTTAAGGTGCGGGGGAGAGAATGAACATGGTCTGATGCAAATGCACCAATTGAGGGAATGATAATTCATAGTCAATGGCAAACGTGTTCTGACCCGCCTCAACTCATCTACCTGAATAATAACAATGTCATTTTTAATTTACTACTACTACACCTACTCCTACTACTGCTGAGGCCACAGTGGCTGTTATAAGGGGGGAAGGAAAGGAAAGGAGGGTAGGGGAGGCGATTTATGAGGAATAGTCTGTTTACGAATGAACACCTGGTACAGTGTATGTTTGTCTTCCCTCCCCTCTCTCACGACAACTCAATACTGGCGTCAGTGATGTGCGATGAACACCGAGAGCCCGTACGAGAAGAGAATGGGGAGAGGGAGTGATGGAGAGAGGGAACGTGAGTGGGTGAGTCCCGGATGCTTTTGATTAATTCAACGCGCTGAAGAAAGCAGACGTGTTCGATCAAGCTCTAGAGTTTACAGCCTTCGATTGGAGGAGGATTGGGAGTTATTGGGCTTGTGTACCTACGTGCTGTCACACGATTTTTGACCGCACAGTTGTATGAGCGTGTAGGGTTTAGGCGATCTTGCATTTCATGGAGCAATCTGTATTAAGTGGATCGGGGCTGGGGTCGTTTCGGTCGTTTTCATCCCCCTGAAAATTGGGGTCAGGAATTAAGGCAATATGAAATTAACGGTTTTCCCTAAGGTAACTGTCACCGTGCCCTTCCCTATTCCTATGGGCTCTGTAAAAATAAAAATCTCAAGATAAATTCTACGCCTAAAATACTTAGTACCGAATGAATCTATATTTTACAACCTAAAGACTATTGAGGTTTGCTTATTTTCAATTTGGCAGTCTTCAGCCCAATTTTGCGACCTATTTTGACATAAACGCTCAAGATTTTCATTAATCAATTATATTATGATTTACGGATCGGACCCTCTTTAAACTCACATGCATATAGGCAAGATTCAATTTGCCCAATTTTAGTGCATATTTAATGCCATCTTTATCATCCATAGCACTGTGAATAGTGACCAGAAATCCTTTGGAACTTATAATACAGCTACCTCTAGTTCAAATTAAAAATGTAAATTAAAGTTTTTTCTTTGTATTTAAACAATTGGTTACCGTTCAACCAAAGGGCATGAAAAATAAAAACATGACTAAGGAAAATTTTAGCTTAATCCTCATATTCAACGCTTAATTTAATGGCATCTGATTTCAAAAGTTAAAATGTTTAATGGTTCACAATTAAAGATCAAATAGATGTTAACAGCTTCAACCTTTCAAATGCTAGTTTCTGCTCCACTGCAAAAGTGCTTTAAATAGCATATTAAAGCATTCTGTGAATAAAGCACTATCCACATACCCCTTCTGCAAGATCGCGTTTGTTTACCGCGCTTTATGCTCGGAAATAAACTTAATTACTGTTTAATGCAGGTATCAATTGGCAACTGTTCATTTATACGTATGGAAATACATCTTTGCAAGGAGGCAGGCAGGCAGCTAGGTGCTTTCCTGTCACCATCAAATCTGCGTACCTGATGATATTTGCGTGTTGTGATGGCGGTGGTGGTGGTAGCCACAGTGGCGGTTAATGCGGAAGATGGCGATCCTCGTCATCAGGACACAGCTGTTGCATCTACTTCATGTCACACATGTGCACACACACGCCTATGTACGAACATGTTCACCTGGTCATAGATACATGATTATTAAGAGATGTGGTTTCGTCCCTCTTACCTCCGCCACCACCTTCGACCACAGCAACCGCCACTTAATACACATATGCGCACGGACCGTCTAATTTTGATTTGGACAAACAACTGTTTTGCCGTGGTCCGGAATTTGTCACGTCGGTGCCGAGGTCGGAGCCTCAGCAACTGCCGGCCGGCGCATACGTACGCTTTGATAAACCCACCAATATTAAGGATGCTGTCTAGCTTCTAAGGCAATTTTCGAGCTTTATAAAGACCTCAGCTTTGCCGTTTCAGACAGTTTTGAAGGTGCGACCAGGAGCTCGTGTTGCTCTATCATGAAAAAATTAATTACGTGTCGTCAAGTTTCACGAGATCATTCTAAGCGTGTGTTCCATGTCACCTATCCGGGCCGTGTTGGATTGACTTGCAAGGGCAATCTCATCTGCCTATTTAACCCACCTGTGCCCCTAAAATCAGACGCCAATGTTGCATAGCCGTGGAATTGCGTGTTAATAAATAGTCGGTCCCCCCTTTCACTCTTTGTGCACGATCGCGTGCATGCATGCATGCACGTGCGCACCCGCGCACGTATGGACACATGCATGCATTTACGCATGCGCGGATGCACATGATTAGCCAATTATTGATAAGGAGGAAATCAAGTTAATTCGCCTGGCGAGAACGTGTGCACATGCGCGGTCGTTGCTGATTGGTGTGAATAGAGTAGAGCGTGCCTTTTAGACTGCACGTCCGGACGAGTGAAGAGCAGATTCACGAATTTGTCTCCCACTACCATCCACGCATTTAAAAGTCGTATTCCCTGACAGTTACTACTTCCAAGTCTTGTAAGTCATCCGGCCGTTTTTACTCTAAATGCCTTGTTGCAAAGCATTAGTATTTTTGCTTACTGTTTAGTAAAGCTTGCCAGACCAAACATGCACACATTTCATATTTATTTTGGGAATCACACACCCTTATTTTCACCTTATGCACCTAAAAGTGGTTCATGAATAACCAAGTTTTAAATAGACTATGAGTCTCCAACATTTGGGATGAAGGATGTGTTATTCATTTAAAGCCCTTTTGTAGTTCTACTTGACGGTCTTTTGTGTGTAGTAACCTATCGCTTGCTTCATTTTCCCTTTTGAATATTAGCAATAAAGAGTAAAAGATAGTGTTTGCTAAACTCAAACTTCTTTATCATGAAAAAGTTTATACAAACATTTCAAGCGTTGTCACGTATGTACTGTTACAAAGAGAGCAAAACCATGTTACGTTGCCTTCATAAATAACAGTGAGCAGTACAAGACCTCACGAAAAAATAATAGTTTTTAAGTTCTAACTAGTAGCAGGCAAGTGTTCTGATAATTTTCAACCGATCATTTATGCACGTCAAATACACATTTGAGTGAAGATTGTGCCGACCAGTGTCCGTTGGTTGTCGATTTTGTCTGCTACACCTTGTGAGGGTTTTAAAACAGTTTTGATGAAGTTCTTGTGATACCATATGAGCATGTAATTATGGGATTTTTTGTGATCAGTGCTAAAGTATTGAGCGGTGAAGCGAGTACGAATTAATGGATTGGTAGTTAAGATTAAGCTGAAACGGTTTTATGACCTTATCGGGCAGGCAGCGATATTATCACGTGTTTGAGGATATAGTTCGGTCGCTAGGGCAACTGTCCTATTTAAAACACTGGTATTAATCCATAAACTAAGCTCTCGAACAGCTGGGCGATTCACATGAAGATGATGGGAACTTAAAGGGGTAACGTTAATTGACTCCAAATCAAAAATGAATGAATGGAAAGTGGCTCACAGATGTACCACAATCTATCTAATTCTTTAAATTTTGTCAAAGCATCTAACAAAAAATATTAAGAATCCTTCTTCCAAGTGCCTTAAAAGAGAATCAACAAGCAGAACCTAGATGTCTTTTGTTCTGAGATGGCATCGACGCCCTACCAAAACTAAATGGTGTAATTACCTTCAGACTTCAAGCATTTTACACCTGTTGTGCTGTCTCGAACCCAACCTTTGCTTGAGACAAAGTTAAGCGCCATCGCTTGTCGCACACAGATAAAGAACATGTCTTTTGTCAACATGACACTGGCGTTAGAGGTGCTGATGCTGTGGTGAAAGTATGAGCTGAATGCTGAGTGACTTTGGCAAATCAATTGCGAACTGCTTAGGTACCGGTTTTGCTCTGTCCTTTAACAATGGTCTACTTTGTTATAATTGAAGCGTAATTGATAGTGAGTATTATTTGATCAGTTATTGCTTCCTAAGTTAAGCAACGGATAAACAAATGAGTATTCAAGGCTTTCACTGTAGTACCTTCAAAAATGGCCCAATTCTGCTAAACCGATTTGCTAAGGCCAAGGAAACCTCCGCGGTACTTTTCATGTGTCGGGAGATCTAGTTTTGTGCCGCGTATCATTCTTGCACAGTGAACAATGCGAACAATTTAATGATAAAAAGATTATAATATGTATCCCAGCTACCAATGGCTGTTTATGGTTCTTAGTTTTCGTTTTAATGACCTCATACTTTATTTATGCGATTCCTTTTGACATTTTATTTTCCTTAATAATTCTTTGATTTGCCAAGGTAGTTGCTTCTAAAGCATTCTAAATATCCACCTAAGGAGAGCACAAAGTTTTTTTTTGATTTTGGTATACCCAGAAGCACTTTTACATATGCATTTAGGCGTTTTATGCTCAACACAGCAAGGCAGTATAATTTAGTTGTGGTTTGAAAGTTCACAAAAAAGAATAAGAAAGTAACCTAAAATTAGTTCGTTGCTGGTCGGAGTCGGCCTAAAACGCATTTAAGGTATTACTGCATATGTAATACACTCTCTCTCCCTTTCAAATGCACCCGTAGTATGGTTTTACGAGGAGTTCATTACACACGCGTGTTTGTATGCAGGTCATATCATTGGCCGTGCAGCTAAACGACCGATAAAAAGCGGTCGCGCGAGCGCAATAATAACTTACTTGCTAATATCAGGCGATATTGCGCATCAATAAGATGGGGTCAGGCTTGCGGTCGTATCGCCTAGTCGAAAATTGCGCACAAGGCCTGAAAAATTACATCTCCATGGGCTGGAGGCAGCCAGGTAGTCGGGCAGGCGGATGCGTTCACACGCATGCACGCAAGGGCACACAGCACACGCGGGGCTTTTAACTGAATTATTATTATGACCTCTAGAAACGGGAACACTACAGGGACCGCCCATTTGCTTTTACCGGCGCGTAAAGGGTGTGTGGCAGCAGCGGTACAGTTTCAGTGAGGAATACCAGTTGTTCGGTCAGCAATTCAGTTTCCAGAACAAAAAATCACACAGACAAATTAGACGCTAGTTGGTGCAGATGATATCATACAACCATTTGTGGTATTAACACGTATTCTGAAATTTGTATAAAAGTACAATAAAGAGACGAAGGCGGTTTTGGTGCTTTACTTCCTCAAAAGCTCCTAACATGGCAACCATGTTAAGCGCCAACTAAACCGTTTGCTCGTTTACGTAGTCGCAGGATATTCGGGAACCAATATGACCAACATTAGGTTTCGTCTATGAATTTCAATAAATGCATTTACCGTCAAAACTCGCTTTAGCATATTACTGCAAAATTCATGAGTTCTGTTCCCTCGTTGCAAAGATGTAGGTACGTTTTTTTACTGATGTTAAGATCTCTTGGCATTCCTAAATTAAGACAGAATCTCAAAATCTTTGCTAATCACTGTCATGCTGATCACAAGTGTTAGCTAAAACTCAAGTATATTGATGCCTCTCAAGTCTTTAAAGGCTTCTGTTATTTTGATATGGTTTCTTAAATACAGTTGAACGGCTTTAGTTGAAGAAGCGCAACACAAATTAAGCAAAATTATTTTAGTGGTCACAGAGGGTAAACAATATAGCAGGATGTATAGCAAGTTTGTGGAGTTACTACATTAACGAATAAATCCAAAGGATCCCAAGAGTGTATTCCTTTTGTGAAACTCTCACATTAGTTCAAAAATGTCAGAATATTATTCTTTCCATTTACTGATCACAGCTCTTTTATTTAGTAGCCCTAAGAGGTAAATGTATTTATTCTAAAGGCGTGCTCTATCTATTAATAAAACGCCTTTTTTGTGAATAGCCCTCCAATCGTTTGTCATCCCATCTGTCCCACATGCGTTTTAGAGAATAAGCTATAAACCACCATATCTTCACGAAAAAGGAGATAGAAAAGAAAAGCTTAATATTTCCAATTAGACTAGCGGTCTACTACGAAATAAATGGGATTTTAGTTTCAGCAAAGGTGCAGAATGCATCCTTATCTCTTATTCCTAGCTATAGTTTGTAAAAACACAAAGACTTTTCCAACCTCCTCAGGGGAATAGAAATAATCTTTGATGAATATCATCAACTCCACCTCTGTGGAAGCTGTAGATGGTAAAGGAAGGTGTTTCTTCTCGTTTTTTGAACCGCCTTCTATTGGCCATCACTAAAGGCTAATTTAGTCTTGCAAAACCAAGTAGCTATGGGAATTAGCTTCCAGGATTAAAACTTTCCTATTACCAAATTCCAGAGGACTTTCGCTAATGAAATTACTTAAATTGTTTATGCAAGAACTCTACCAAAATATCAAAATCTTCCAACCCAGCATTAACTTTTAGGGCTCTCTATTCTCCAGAAGTTGTTATGGCCGGATCGCCCATTCGAGCACCGCTACCGAATCTCATTTTTCCACAATCTGGAGAGAAGAGCCCATTAATAACAGGAAGTGCAGTTCGTAATTCAAGTCCACTTCTCCCTGACATGGTGACGAGTTCTCCAACCTATTCGCGCTTTCCTGAGGGGCCCTTCTGTGCTAACAATGCACGTTCAGCATCTCCACAGCCACCGGCGAAGAAACGGTGCTTAGAGTCACAGCAACAACCTACCCCAGGAGAGGGGGAAGGTCATGCTGCACAGTCTCAACCAACGCACGAATGTAGCAGCGATTCGCCACGTACAAGTCCCAGTAGTTTTTCGCCAAAGGGAGTAAGCCACTTTGATTTAAAGGCATTTGTAGAGATGTGATTTTACAAAATTGGCAAGAGCCAGTGTACGTTTAGAACTATTTTCCAGCGACCGTTGATTTTAAACCAAAAAGAAGGGAACTAAATGAATCGATGAGGGAAGGTGGGATGAGGTGAATAGGAGGACAAGAGGAAAGAGAAAAGCAATCAGCACAAAAGAAAGTGCATCTACTTTTTCGTGCTAATAGCTTGCAATTTGCGTATATGTATGCGCGTTTGCGCAGATGTCATCGAGGAATTGCAAATCTCGCAGAAACACAAACACAAACACACACACACACACACACCATAGCACGGTGTTTTTACCACATGCATGTACAAATACGTGTATTGAAATAACACAATGATGAATGAGATATCAAAGGTGGCAAACGTCTTTGCATCTACTGCTGCTATCATCATGCCTGTCACTGGAATGTGCAAGTAACAGCTATTCGGAAATTCCCTTCTTTATTGTTTGATACAATACAGGACCCTCATGTAAAGCCACTTTGGGGAGTATGGCAAGAACTGTGAAAGTGAGGAGCTGACTATGGTGCCCATCAGGTTCGCGTTTCTTCAGTCGCCAAAATAATGTGCAAACTGGCAAATTTGTCAATTTAAAATACAATTTGGCGCCATAAACACCTTTGCTCTGGTAATTTGAATATTTGACTGGTGCTGACACCTCTCAAATGGGAAACTATGGCAACTTCAGTTTGCTAAATTCCTCCAGACATTTGCCAGAGCAAAAAAACATAAGTAGAAGTCAGTGCTGATCGTGTTAAAGTAAGTTAAAATATGACTAATAGCTGGTACACATTGTGTCGCATCAAAACAAGGAGAGATTTGCAATCCAACGAATGATGCTACTTATCTCATCGCTCGCATCAAGGCAACTAACTAGTTATCTTTATAGTTGGTTACATAAAATCAAATGTGACTGGCCAGTCAAGTAGCCTTGTAACTAAGGTAATGAGGAGCTTAAATACTTGAAAGGAAAAGGAAATTCAAATAAAGGGAGGCATTAGCAAGTAGACGGTAATTACGTCAATTAGCATGATTAGTGGGTAACGGATTAACTTTCATCCATGCCGAATGAGACTGACGGATAACTAGCAAACAGTTGTGTTATCACATATAAGCGTACATAAATGTGTACATCCTACCACATACATAAATCAAAATATTAGTTTCTAGTAGACACGAACAACTGTTATGCAATGTTGAGACAGTAAAGCATCTGTCTGATTGATGATAATCTGGGCACAGCTGCTGATAGGCCATCAGCTCGTCTGTTTAATCCTATACCCCAATTATCGGAGCTTGCAGTAAGGCTTCGCTAATCTACACCTTTGAGGTCATTAATAGTATTGTACATCACCGAGTACATTAGTGAACAACTTGTCACCAATCACTCCTGTCTAGGAGCAGCAGCCTCAGCCACCGCAACCACTGCCACGTTCGGCCCAGAATGGTACAGAAGAGTCGAATGTCATTAAACCGCAGCAACCACAACAGCCGCAAGAGTCAGAGTCGCTTAAGGACCTGCCACATCATCCACCATTGCCCCTATGGGGCGACATTCTTCCCGATTCTGCGTACTCCCGTATCTCCATGTTTCCGAAAAATTTTCCACCAATGTTTGCCTCTGGCTGCACTGCTGCAATCACCCCAGGTATTTCTGCAATTACAACGACCGTTAATGGTGATCCAGTGCCTCTTGGTGCCAGCGCCTTGGCAGCAGCTGCTGCTATGGCGATGAGTCCTTTGTTCCAACAATCTCCAGGAAGTAGCCTCGTACCGGGGAGCACAGCCCCTCCTTGGAACCCAATGCTGGCAGCGGCTGCAGCAGCATTCGCTTCTGGACGGTTTCCACCACCCGGTTTGCCTTCAAGACTTCAAGGAGACGCTGAAGCACCGGAGGAGAAAGATGGGGATTCTTCCTCTAGGTCAGGAAGTCCTATGCCTCTTTCGGGTGCTGGATCTTCTGTTGAGGGAGTGGAAGTAATGCCAGACGCGAGTCAAGCGGGACATCACTGGACATTCCAAGAGCAGTTCAAACAGGTGAAGTTTCATCAAATGTTTACAACGTCGGTTGAAACGCGATAAAATTTCCTTTAACACAGAGATCAATATGGAATAGTTGTTTAATTAATCAGGATTATCAAAGTAAGGTGAACAATCAGGCAATTGCCCTTCTTAGCTACTGCTTAAAAAGAGCCAAACGCTCCCATAGGATTGATCAACTCAGCAACGGACGGTTTAACATACTCTCGATAAATTATGCAGATTGCGTGCCCCAAGGTGTTGCAAAAAGACTGCCATACGGATGAATGCATTCAAGTCGTCCTCCTGGGACGACAACTCAGACTGTGTGTGTGTATGGGTGTGTGTGTGTTTACGCTAGATAATAATTTCCAGTCTAAAGGAAATACATTTTGGTATTGGTGGTGGTGGTGGTGATGAAAGTGCTAACGTTAGCAAATGGAGTAAAGACCTACTTAGAGCATAAAGAATTTAACAGGTTTTATGCTCCACTGATTCTCGTTTCCAGTAGAGCATTTGATTAATTTTCCTCTGATAATCTGTTCTGTGGCTGCAATTTGAATGCGACGCAGTTAGAATGCAGGAGTATTTTTAGTTTTGTGCTTGAATACCAGCTATTAGAAATATTTGGTCACCCCAAATACCACGTTATTTGAAGTCAAGCACACACAATTGCTTATCCGATTCAATGACAAAAATTTACTCTCCAATTGCATGTTCTTCTAAATTTCAATTATCTTCTGAAATCTCTGTATATGCGTTCCGAAATCCCCTGGGCATTGATCGTGCATTATTTAGAGGAGAGAAGTGTGCTTCCTTCAGCAGGCATTGCAAGATTGTTTTCGCACTTGACTTAATTGAATCCATCTCTTCACCATGGCAGAATTAATTTTTCGCGAGGAGGTGGTAGAGAACAGACGTGTACACCCGGCCACGCACACCCCCAGGGAATACCGGGTACGCCCGATTGAAATATTTATCTCTCCCCCTCCCCTTCACCTTCTCTAACTCCCGAGGCAAACATCAACCAGGCAGTCACCAAATCAGTCTCTCAATTCATTCCTAACAAAGTCCTAGTTGAAGTGACTTCATTTTTCCTAAGCATTTAAACGCATGTTTCAGCTGTACGAACTATCTTCGGACCCCAAGAGAAAGGAGTTCTTGGACGACCTATTCAATTTCATGCAAAAACGAGGTATGTATGTCCATTTTGATGCAGAAAGGCCAAACGCAAAACTGGTATACTAATTAGCCACCAAAATTGTCTTCCATCATCAGCGCCGGTAGTTAATGAGAAAACCAGACGCAATGTGTTAAGTTCACAAATAAGTTTTCCGCTACTGATTCGCATCTGTGTGTGTGTGTGTGTGTACGCCCAAAATAATGTTAATCGTTTTGTGCATGGTATTGCTTTTCCTTCCTCCTTTAATTGGACATAATTAGACAGCAAAATTAACAAACTGACAGTCACACAAGCAAATCAGCACCCAAAATTACAAAAGTTCTGCCTTTTTGTCAGTTCATTTTAGCGTGCATAAAAATTTATGTAGAGCTTGGGTTAAAATAGAGACTCGCCATAAAAGAAGGTAACTTGATCTACTTAAACTCGTGAATGAATAAATAACTAGGCTTCATATTTTTAGGTTCCCCTGTAAACCGAATCCCGATAATGGCAAAGCAGGTGCTGGATTTGTACGAGTTGTATAGACTTGTTGTGACTAGAGGAGGTCTAGTTGAGGTGATTAACAAGAAACTTTGGCGTGAAATAACAAAGGGCCTTCACTTACCTTCCTCCATCACCAGTGCTGCATTCACTCTGAGAACACAGTGAGTTTCAATGTTTATTAATTGTTTTGGCTTATGATGTAGTGCCCTTTAAGTGATTATGTGTTCCTCATGATTACACACAATAGGAGAGTGATAACATTAATTGAAGTGTCTGGGCAAAAGGGTGAATTTGACTCAACTCTCCATCTACATCTGCAGCTCTCACTCTTTCACTTCGTGGTTAATAACCTCTATGGCACGACAGCTGTTGCGGTCATGTCAAAAAATTTGTGTATGTGGCAGCAGGGCAATACGAATTCCACCAAATTATTTTCGCTCTCCCCCCTCATCTCTCCTTGCCTTCCCTTCTTGCCCCTCTCACCACCCTACCCGGATACACATGCGCACACGCAGCGGACAATCTTCATCGTCTAATAGGCTGATAAATGTGGACGCACACATACACACACACACATACTCCGCGACTGAGGGATGAATCAACTTTGCGCATTGGGAGAATGCTAACTGGTCAGGAGAAGAAAACTCATTTGGGATTGAGGCGGGCAAGTTCAGTTTATATCTCCCAATCAGGGTTTAAATGGACGGAACCAACTTATCTCAGTCGGTATAATTGATCAGTCGGGTGCTTGAAGCTTTCAGAGCCTGTTCGGAAAAGAAACCACTAAACTGACCTATTAAATTTAGTAGTAAAGCAAAGTGTACCGTAGTCAGGCGGAACACAAATGTTCAGATTTAAATATCGTAGTGTGAGTTGGGCCAATTAGGTATCAAGTTCTTCCTCCTTAGACCTCCTGATTGCTGGGATATGAAGGAGAGAAACCAAGGATTGATAAGAAGTCAGAATGTAATTTTTTTCCCTTTGGTCATAAAAACAAGGTTCTCAATTTGGGGAGCGCCATTTTTAAATTATGATAATAATTTGTAATGATCTACTTTCTTCGTGACTTTTAAGTGTCAGACTTTTGATACTCTCAGCATCTGTGACAGGCAAACTGACAGTCGGTGTGGCTGAAACTCGTGAAATTGAACACGATTTGCTGACTACAGGCATGGGTCAATGGAAGCCTATCCGAGGGTAAAATTTAACGCGGTGATGACTCATGGTAACTTGGTGCAGGACGTAACAGGTAGAATGTTTGTGAAAGCAAAAGTCACAAACAGTTGTGTGCCACAGCTGTTGTTTTCGCGCCCACACATTAAATTCAATTATTATTAACCACAGTTAGGACTAACCGCTACTGAGTCACTGATACAAACAGTTGTCTGCGTTATTAAACCCATAGGTACATGAAATACCTCTATCCCTACGAGTGTGAAAAACTGGCTCTCAGCACACCGAGTGAACTACAGGCCGCAATTGATGGAAATCGACGTGAGGCGAGGCGTTCCTCCTACAGTTTTGAGTATCCAATGCTCATGGGTCCTAGTTCAAGCTCAGGTGCACCGTCAGGCGCCTCTGGGCAGCCACTGTCAAATGCACCACTTGGACCTACATTCTCCCATCCGCCTCCTCCTCATCATCCCCTCCTTGCACCTCCACCCCCACCGCCGCCACCACCCACTGTCTCCGCCTCCTGTGGACCGTCGCTCTTGCCTCCGGGCTTGCTTCTGCCCCCAGGATTTCCCACTTCCAATTCTGGGAGAAACGGGAGCATATTCCCAGATGCACCCTTCTTCGGTTTCCCCAGTTTGGTAGTACCAACCTCAACAGCTGTTGTTCCTCCACCGACTCCCACTCCTCCATCCGCATTCGATACCAAGTCCTACTTCGACGATGACCAGCTAATAGTACATTTAAGCGCTGCTAAATACCAAAGTCTACGTAATCGTAGTTTAAACATTAATTAACTTTATGTTGCCTTAGAAACAGAAGCGAACAAAATGTCCTCAACGGTGTCTCTCTTCATCGTCGACTACCATGGTGACGGTCGCTGCAAGTCCCAAACCGCGGCCTAGCTCAAAGCCCAATTACTCATCTCCCGCAACTCTCGAGTCTGATCCGAAGAGCGAAGGCATGCCTTATAATAATCTTTATTTCAATATTGAAAAAGTGTAAATAAAATTAAAACTAAAATTTCACATTTAGCCAACCGACAATTAAAGCCGGTCAAATTCTCAATGCTTTCAAAGTGTGCATCAGCCTTCGATTTGGACCAGCGACAATCGCCACGAGGATCTCCATCACCACGTCCTTCAGTCAATGCGGAAGCGTCTGATGAAGGCCAACAAAACGCTGCAACACGATTTTCTGAATTCCTAAAACAACGGTTACCATCAAATGACGTAGAGACTTCGACAAACTGCAACTTCTCGAAGGGTGATCCAACGCAGGCGAGTTTTCTATTTGACGAAACAATGTGGTTACTTATTTGATGTTAGTAGGTCATTGGCGGAGATATGGGAATGATAATAAACAAATCGTACTAAAAACAGTACTGAAAACTATAGTGCACTCAAGCAGTTACGGGGCTAAGGAATGATAAGCTTTCACGAGACCTGAAAACCACATTGTCATTTATTTGCATAACAGTCCTGAAACAATTTTTAAAAGCGAAGAGATAACTTAAGCTTACGATATTTGTGCTGTGCCAGTGGCATTCTAATCGTGCTCTGATTCATTTAGATATAGTAAGGAACCCATACTTAAATGCAATTTATTTGGTGACCTTGAAAATTGTGACAACCGTCCGAATAATCCCCTCAAAGGGTCAATGCTGACATCAAAGGCAATGGCATCACAGTAACGATTGCAATCCATTGGCGTATTTGTTAGCATATAATTAACGTTCAAGCAAATAGGTTATAGGCATTGTCAGTACAATATGCGGGTTTATTTCCGTATGGTTTACGGATACTACAAATTAATCGGTATTTAACCCTTGGAAGCAACTGAATTACATGAATTACATTACATTAGATTACCATTTTACGACTTCTTGCCACCATAGCTAACCACAATGACCAGAAGTATCTGGACCTGTCGCTTTCACCGCATAGTAATTCTTACTCCGCGTACAAATTTACAATAATGAAGTTGTTAAATATGAAGTGTTGCATCCTATATCAGTCTAATATTTTACATTTCTTAATAAACATTGCAATAGAATAAGCTACGGGAAACTTATGATGGCATGGGAAATATTACCGCAGCTATGGATAGACTGTATGGGAGCGATAGCATGATGGACTCGAAATGTCCCGTGGTCATCAACAGAGCGCTGACTTGGCCACGGAGAAAATAAAAGCACGTCCTTCCTTTCCGGTCCATATTCAGCTGTTCTTCTTAACCTTCATTACGCAGAACGCCTATCAGCAATTTATGAGCAATACTGTTCAGAAGTTGGGAGTAGCGGAAAAGAAAGAATCGGTGAATGGTTGCATTGAGGACCGTCGACAGGCAAAACCGGCTACTGCTCCTCGAGAAAACTGCGATTTTTCGGCGTCCAACATACAGCTGGCACCGAATCTGAGGATAAGCACTCAAGCCGGTGAGTTTACATTCGGCTTTGTGGATTAAACGGGTCACCCAATGAGAAGTGTTAATGCTTGTGCCTCTACTCCTTGAAGGCAATCAACTTGGACTACCGGAAAACACATTGGTAGTGTGTATGGAGGTCACTGGCGTAGTCTATCAGGGCGTTCTCTTTGGCCGAATCAAACCACCCCCGTGATGGCCGTGCTCACTCACTTTGAGTGTGCAAACCCATTTGTACAAATTACTTTACTAGTGTCCTTACCATTGCACTGCGCAAGAATCTACCAACACTTGTTTTTTTTGCATTGCATACCCACCCAAGCTCGCAAAGCTAATACAAGTATATTCCTACCCAGCCCCTTTCAATTTAATTGCCCTTTATTAGAGGCTTGTGATAAATAATAAAAAAATAATGCTTGTTGAAATTCGCGAACGCTCAAGCATATTTAAGTATCCACGTTGGTTTAAGGAAGATTTTTCCAATAAACTGCTAAATATAGTGGCAAATAAGTTATTCGGTGATATTACTAATAGACTTCAATTGGTGACATGAAACCAGTAGATATAATGTTAAAAATATTTTCAACTGATATTGTATGCATTCATTTTGGGTGAAAGTCGCAAGTTTAGGTATATGACTACTATCCCTTAATCGCATATTCATCGACGGTAAAAATGCTGCTTTGCATGCACTGGTTTTCCTGCTTCAACTCGTACAAACCATTGTAGACTTTGAACAAGCTTTAAAGCCTGGAAAAGAGATTGCAATTTTCTGGGTTAAATTAATTTAATGAAGGCAGTGGATATAGCTGGAGAAACATTGGAGTGATTTAAAAACCTTCGAAATTCGATTAAACTTGCGTAAGGTAGATGACATTTCCGACCCATCTGTTAGGAGTCGTTACCACTTCTCCCACCTGAAGCCTACATATTTCCTCCGACCCGTTAAGGTCAATCAACTTGTAGTGAAAATCAAAACAAATGCCCAATGTGGCGTTCCGAGACTTCCCTGAGGAAACGACCTAATAATACTCGCGGAGAATATGCACTGTCAATGTACGGTAGTGACTGGGGTTACTGGCACGGCTAGAAGGCCAGGTACAACAGCAGAGCTCCAAAGTAGCCTTTAACCAAAATTGAAAATTAAACAGATAATTGAAGTAATAGGCAGGCTTACTAGCTCTAGGCGTATTCTTCATCACGCCGGTGTAAGATATTTCGACTTACGGCAAAATTTATAGTGTCCAAGATGCATACCCCAAATAATTTCATTTGGTAAAACATCCCGCATGCAATCATTTTGCATTGTAATAATAAAACAGAGCTATTTTTTACTCACAGCTACACCACATGCAAAATTACTCAACAGACATGAAATGGATAATCATGAACTCTTATTCTATAATTATACAGTAAAGCTACAAAGAGGCGTGAGACTGTAGCGCAAGAGACGAGAATATATCTGAGCAGTAGATGCGGAAACATAGGGTAAAAAGAGATTGAAAGGCAAAAAGTCACTAACTAATAACCAATCAAAGTTGGCGCCACAGGTAAGCAGTTTTAGACACCACCACCGCTTCTGTAAACTGGGATGGTGGGACGATTGAGGACGCTCTTGAGTGTGTGATGAGGGACAACCCCGGTTTTCAGGGAGCTCATAAACTGCAAAATAAAGAACGGGTTTAGGAAACATTAGACAACTAAAAGGACGACTTGTTTTTCCCAGCAAAAAAATAGAAATTGAGTCGGAAAACATGAATTCAACGCATAACAGTGTCTACCCGAATGTTAAGGTGGCACTCCAAAGTACTGCAAATGAATAATTTTAAACGAAGTTATGCGCACGTAAAGCCGCCATTTTAATTTGCAAAGCCTCAACACAAGTAGCACACGCTCAACCGATAAGTGAGAATTCACGCGTCTAGAATGTTCTGATGTAGAAAAGACGCGTCATAGGTACTCCATCTGTACAAAAGAACGTGAACATAATATCTTCGCATTTTTAAGTAGGGAAATCCGCTTCTAATGCGTAATTGGCAGATTTGCTGTTTTCAGAACATTTCATCAAGAAAAATGAATACTAATCAGCATCGTACGAGCATACGTTGTATCCCCATTAAAATAAATAGTGGATCGTTGAAAAAGTTATTTTTTCGCCAAAGTAACAAAAGCCATACTTGTCGCAGCAAAATCGGCGCTAAGTTCTATGCAAACATCAACGAGATTGCACGGAAAATTGAATTTACCTCAAGAAATTCTGCCTGGTCGATTTCACCATTCCGGTCTAAATCGAGATCAGAGAGGATGCTTTCCAAGGTGCTGTCACTTACACTCTCACCTTGTTTCTGCAACACAAAAAACGACAGTAAAATGCGCATAATCAGCCTTCATTGTACCACATAGGAATTCCTGTTCTTTCATATGCGATTGTAATACTCAGTCTGTTTGAATTTCGGTTTCGGTAAAAGAACCACTTTGTGCCTTGATCATTGCACATGTCAGGTGGGATGGCCTCTGGGCTCGTAAGCCCTCCTGTGCGCAGAGTAAGTATAGTCTGCCCAGTATTGTGCCTTCATTCGAATTCAAATGAGTCTTGGGGTGCTACGTAATGGTACTTTTTTTGGAAATGCTTGGAAAACTACGTACTCTTAATTTGGACTGAAAGACAGATGATTATTTATTCACTTTCAACATTTGTTTTCCCTATAATCATCGATACACAAGCGTCACACAAGAGTAATTTTGAGTAACATTAAGCCAAATCTTTTTTGTACCCATCAAGCTCCAAAATTAATTTGCTCAACTTATTTCTACGGTAAAAGGAACGTCAGCCATTCCTAATTGACTCAGAGTTGCTGGAAGTGAAACGCTGGGACGTAATCTCGTGATAAGGACCTAATGACGCTTTATTTGTTTGAATGACAGGCATGTCTGCTATTGCATGTGGATCGGAGCCGTAAACAGGAGCAAGGACAAAATAAATGACCCAAATAAAGTCTTGTTTTTAGAACTGTAAACGAAAGCAACGCAGAAGCTCCGGTTTATAAGAACCTCAAATTAAACCTGACGCAAAGGCTATGAAGCTAAAACACTCCATAAAATACATATTTAAACGTTGAGATTTCGTGCAACTCCGAGCTAATTAAGCGTCATGCAACGTATAGTACATACCGTTATTTCGAGTAAAAAACACATATCGGGGATGGTAAACTAGGAGAATAACACACCATTCCTCATACTTACCGCGAAAAAACTGCGGAGGTCGTTCAAAGTGATGTAGCCCTTGCTATCAACATCAATAGAGCAAAACTGTTTCCTGATATTCTCAACTTCCTCGATGGAGAAGTTGGCAGGAATTGTCTTGTTACGTTTCATATCAAGACCCATCTCCGTTTTGAGAAACTTCTACGCAAACACAGGAGGGAAAATAGTAACGTGTCAAACAACTTCAGAAGGATAGTAACCGGTCCCTACCATTGTGTTCTCAAACTCTCTCTCCTTGCGCTGCGCACACCAGTTAAGTTCTACAGCCATCAAATCAATCAATTTGGGCAGGATCTCTTCAGCAGCCCTGGCATCCAAGAAGGCCAGACGTGTCCTCCTTGCGAGAAAATCAATGGCGTTGCAGGCATACTGACGGCATGCCTCTACAACCTTGAAATGGTGACAAAATTGACTCTAAGAGTATGATTTCTTCATTGATTGCCAATTATTAACGTTTTAGTATAATGACTTTTAATGTTCTGTGAGTCGAAAGTTGAAGTGACAGCATTTAAATCCACTGATCATACCAAAATGGGCAGTAATTGCTTTACTTTACCATTGAGGTGTCGATCTGAAACCGATTGCTTTAACTTATCATGTATTTAACGCCAAGGTGTGTCCGCCGATTTCCTGAATTTTCGAGTCTAATATATTTATCACTAGAAGCGTAATAGCTATTTCCTTTAAATATTCTTTGTAGGTAGGAGGCGGGAAGACAATCTGAATGCGGTGGCAAGCGATCCTGGTGGCGCCTTAGACACCCAGGCACTCTCATAGTGATCGACTCTCTCTCATTTCTGTCAGTCTTTCCCACTCTCTAGATGCAGATGTCAAGAAGCATCCAGCCTTCTCATAGCAAAAGAGAGGAGCCCCCCTACAAGAAGCAGTTGCGGGGACTACCTAGCATGGGCAATCAAAAAGGCCATTTTGAAAGTTAAAACTCTTGATTGGTAATAACCCGATAGGTTAGAGGATTAATTTTCCCGCATTAAGCATGCCTCGTTATGTTCCAGCTCTTAGCAGATCATTTGAAAAGATAAATTGGCTCTAAACACGGTCGTCCCTCAAAGGTTTTAAAATAAGCTGCTTTTGCTAAAACAGTGGACTCTGATGCCTCACAAAATTTTATTGTAAGGCTTCAATGAGGTAGATGGCACAGAGACGCGAATTTACATGGTTAATATTACATCTTAAGAATGGGACATCGGTACTTGAGGTTTAATGATGACGTAAATACCTATTACTATTATTATTATTATTATTACTGCGTGAAATTTAAAAGCGTAAATTCTCGCCGATACAGATCGTGATTTGGGAAATTCACGTGTAAACCTTATAAATTTCACGGCTTTTCCGGGACATATTCAGAGAATGATTGTTACCAAATTGTATCATCCTCCTAATACGGTAGCATTCGATTTATTGCAATTTTAATACTCAGATATTAGATATAAAATCTGTTTAAGTTTATTAATGAGATAAAATACTATCTAAACTCTTCAGAACATTTGCAGTACCTTCATTCGTAACTTCTATAACTGACCTCGGCTTCAATGATTGGAAAGTCGGGATGAAGCCGTCGTCCCGCTAGAGGGTATCGACGACCGGTGAGTTTGGCTTGTTGGGCAATTCTGACAGCGTGACCGCCATAGGTCGAGGCAAGGTGAACGGCCACGTCACGATCAATGCCGTACTCCTGGGACAGCTGGATGAAGAGATTGGGCGACCAGTCATGCGCACCGTTCAGGAGCAAGCCCATAGTGCGACACCCGGACTTCGGTTTGAGGCCGCATACCTACAGATCATGAAGAACACTCGCATAACCTCTCTGGTCATGAATATGAGACTCACAAATCAGGTGGTCTTGTTACCCCGTCTCGAGCATGCTATGGTTTAATGGATAAACTATCGAAGAGCACAAAAAATTTAGTCAGGTGTCTTTTAATAAATGAGAAAACATAACAGAAAGTTAAAGTTGTGAAAAAATTAGAACTGCTCACAAATGAGTAGATACTGCCAAATTTTATACAGCTAAGAAGCACCTTAGCACAAAAATGACGCATAAGTGAAATTTTTGGATAATAGTCCATACATTTGGGCCCAAAATCGAATTCATTAACGATAAATTCCATTATTAAAAATATGATCACCCAGATATCATGCTCAGCATAATTCTGGGGCATTATTGGATGCAGCCATTCATTTAGCAATTCACAGCATAGTATAGCCGTTTGGCAAAGCTATTTTCGAGGAAGGTTTACAATGATGCGCAAAGTTAAATGAATGGATTCAGTCTTGGCAACACACACACCTTAACGCATTTATCCACTGTCTCCTCAGCCATTTTGCGGTACGTGGTCCACTTGCCACCAGCGATCGTGATGAGGTTATTATCGCCCACTATGATGACATGATTTCGCGCAATTGATTGCGTGTCTTTGGAGTTTGGATCGGACACCAGTGGACGAATGCCGGACCACACGGAGAGCACATCGCCCCGTCGAACTGTCAATGGTATCAAACATTGTTGATCCACTGAAAATTTAGATTTGAAGCAGTCAATCTGAACAGAAACACCCACCTTTAAGATCAGGAGATAGGTAGCTTTTGATCTCCGAGAGAATAAATTGGACATCGTCGTCTGTGGGTTCAGGGGAAGTGGTCACCTTGCAAGGATGATCCGTAGTTCCGGCCACAACGTGACCAAGCCAAGGCAAGAAGAAAATGACACGTCCATCAGTGGTAGATGGATCCAGAAGGCCCATATTCTCAGGGCTAAAATGGGACAACAAAATGTCGGCTAACTGCCCATGATGTATAGCATTAAGGAAGCTCCAAGGACCCACCTATAGTAGTTGGGAAGAACAATGTGGACACCAGAGCTGGGCTGGCAGATGGGGTCCAATTTGGTATTCTCCATTTTACGAATTTCATCAGTGAAGGGGCCAGCAGCATTGACGACACAGCGGGCGCGAACGACGAATTCCTTACCTGAAAGAAGGTCGCGCAGGCGAGCGCCATTGACGACCAGTTTCGGCTTCCCAGAGGCATCTTTCTGCTTAGGATCTTCGCTTGGACCCTTGAGCAGTTCCACGACCTCCACGTAGTTGGCGATGGCGGCACCGTACCGAGTGGCTGTAAAGGCGACATCCAGACACATCCGTGCATCATCGTGCTGACCTGAGTGGGATCACAGAGGATACCAAAGTTTAGGTGATACAAAAATAAAAAAGTATGGCTAGAAGCCTTAAATAAATGAATGTACCCCACCAAACTCATTATATTAATAATTAGAGCAATCACAAGCAAAAGCACATGGGATAAAAGCATGACGAATAGAAACGAATGAAAGTTCTAGCTCAATAATGCTTGCCCATAAATCGATGCCAACAAAAGGAATTAGTTGAGCTAACAAAGATGATTAGTGAGAGCAATAAATAACCACGAAGAATGGTTGTAGTTACCGCACAATGGGCAGCTATTTTATGTCCTAAATTCAAGCACTAGTCTACTCTTCCTTACATTTTTCTGTTAGCGTTCTCTGAGCCGACGCCTCGAAGTTTGGCGTCACCTTAAGGTGGTTGCTACTTACACCACACCAACGACCAGATTAGGTTGCACAGTGTCATAACTATTTCGCGCATGGAGAGACGCCACACGGTGGCGGCTGCACCACCATCACAGCAAATAAATGCCACATCAACTCACCATCGTAATACACGAGGGCACCTTTCAGTTTTTCTTCCTTCAGATGGGGAAATATCTCCATAGCGCGTGATTTATTGAGGAAGTAGCTTGACTTGAGGATTTGGGTGCCGGAAACCAGATCATACATTTTTATGCCCAGCCAGTAATAGGGCACCTGCCACCATCTATACAACAGAAAAGATCGTGCTGTCATCTAAGTTCAAACTTTGCATATTAGGCTTAGAATAAATTCGTTGTTAAAAACTGCAGAAGGCAGGGGCATTCTCACAAGCATTCACATGACGCATGAGACGACTTCTTGCATACATGCCAAACGGGCTGACCGTACTAGCAATTTGTCATGCGTCTGTAGCTAGTCTGATGTATCTTCCATTCTTGTATGCGCACATTGAGTATGGGATTGCTTTTTGGCTAATATTTACGCATAACTATGCTCTTTTACAGGTACCATTCTTTACCAAATGCGGAACATTAAAGCCAAAGTCCACCGTCCAAAAGGTATAAATTTATATTCTTACGAGAGAAGGTATGCCATTTTGAACTTTTATATGACCTTGTTTGATCTTATTTAATGTTTAATTTTATGCTTGTTGATTTCAATTAAAACCTAATTAAAGAAGTTCTTGGCTAAAAGTTGCCTCAGCTTTGAACCTACCAAAAATTGCCTGTTGTTTCAAAAAACAGCGACGAAATAATTACAATGTACATAAATAATGCCTGTCGCACGACATGAGAGAGTGAGGTGTTAATAGGCACACTGACCACATATTAAGATGGTATCTTGGACACTTTTGATGATTTTATGAAGTTAAAATATACGAATGTGCTTGATGATTTTGCATAAAGACGCCTTCAAGAGGAAGTCTTCCTGGCGCACATAATGTGTAAAATGGTGGCAATTTGGCTGCGAAGCATTGACAATTCTAAGAAGGATTTTAAGGAGAAGTTGGGTTCACTTATTCACCAAGTGAACATAGAAGTGAAAAAAGAAGGCAGACGTAGATGCATTAGCCAATAATTGTTGCCACACCTGGGTGTGTCTCCACTAAAACTACAGGCATCCAAATTTCAGACACCTAATGGTTAACACTTTACTTGCGAAATTGTTTAAACTTAGCTTCATTTGCGTAATTTTGGAACGACCTAAAGCACATACATTTACGTGAAATCTATACTTTAAATTGCCATAACTGCCATTGTAACGCATAGCCATTTACAATATCATGGGACGAATAGACTGGTATTGTCTATTGGTAAGATCATGCTGATGGGCAAACGATATGTTAACCTTATTAGAACCCACAGATATCAAAAACATCCAAATTAAAGCGTTCCTGTCTACATATTTTCATCGAAAGCGTCAAAGCAGGAGAAATACTGGAGTGGGTAAGGCACGATTCATAAAGCTGAAAATCACGGCCGGATGCTTTATTTCTCACCGACCAAAAGGGATGAACACGGAAAAAGGACGCTTAATTTAGTGAGAGGAAAATCCGAAAAAACCAAATGCAGTACCCACTTGTAAACAGGCAACATGATGGGCAGCGGATGCGCTATGTGCGGAGCAATGTCGAGGAGGTTGGCTCGTTCACTCAGAGCTTCACGCACCATACGATACTGCTCTAGGTCAAGATTAAAGAAAGCCTTTTGAAGATAGCGCACACCACCGTGGATCAGCTTTGTCGAACGACTTGATGTGCCAGAAGCAAAATCCTGCTTTTCCACCAGACAAGTAGTCAGACCTGGAGGAGGAAATGCACGTTTAAGCGAAGCAAACACTTGAATGCGGTAAAGATTAGTGTGTTACCGAAATGGAAGAATTAATTATGCGCAAATGCTGCTTATGAGTTCTTTTAACGGGGACTGACTGAGATCTTAAAATAACAGTTTTCACAGCATGAAGCTAACAATCTATGCAAGCTATGGCTTGTGTTTTGCGTTTGTAGATGAACGACAGTAAGAATCGCTACATATATTCCAACATTTCCACGTAACCTTTGCTAAATCGTGGTACAAGATATAGCTACAGAGAGAATGCAAAATCAAACAAAGTCGACTGTGAATAAGAATGAATTCCACCAATCAGATTAGAAGACCAAACGTTTTATTTCTGCCTGTTTGCACTATGTGACGAGCGGCCGAAACCCTGTGCAAATTCATTATGCACTCTAGGTGGTGCTGGGTTTACAGCTAGCCCACTACAAACACTATTCGCAAATTAAAAAATCCTTTAGCAAAAACAGATATAAAAGCGCATATTTGAAAAATGAGACCATAACATATAATTCCAACGCCTAACATTTTTTAAACGTCGGAAATAGGAACACAATGCTGCTCTAATTAAATAATATGTGTGCCCTTAGCGTAACAATATCGGCACGCAGTAGTGCATGCCTTCAAAGTATCTAGATGTCATGGTAAACATTCGATCTGTTGTAGATCCCTGAGTTCATGAAAGTTATTTTTCATGGGGTCGTCACGAATTTTAACTGAAAAAGTATGGTAACCAATTAGCGCAGATGGTTCAAGTTATTATATCGCACGCGTAAGTGAAAGACAAATTCCTTTATGGTATCCGCACCTAGCAGAAATTCAGCAGTGTGCTCACTAGCTAATAAGCCGTTATCTGAACAGTATGGAAAAAGTAAAACAAACTACGCATTCGTAGATCTATCTTCCTCTGTATTGCTCTGCACGCACATGATTGCTTGTGGGTAACAACAATGAAACCTCTTCCCAGACAGTGGTAATAGGACATCTGAGCGGTAAAAATTCAATGTAATCCCGTTTTCGCGCAGTGCACTGCAATATTTTAGGTCCAAAAGAGTCTCGGTTCAGCAGCCTTTACAAATAGCGTTGATTACACTCTAAGTGATAACAAAAACTTATTTAGATGGCTTGTGAGATAAGTCAAACAAACCTCGAGTGGTAGCATCTAGGGCAACACCTGTGCCGGTGGCTCCACCGCCGATAACCAGAATATCGAAGATCTCGTTGTCCTTCATCATACGATCGATGTTTTGCTGACGACTTGTGAGAGGACCACGAAAAAGAGCAAGTTCCTCTTCTGGTGGAGGTTTACGAAGTCGAGTGGACTAGGAAATGGCAAAAATAACGCGCCAGTAACGCCCTTAATTTAGTCCATGCTCCCTTAGAGCGCATGAAATTGATATTTGATACTTTAATAGTTAATAAATGAGTGGCAACCAGAGCGACCCAAGTAGGTCCACTTCAAATAATTCGGAATCGTTCAAAAATGATAATTCTCATTAAAATTCAAATTTCTCGATTTCATGCAACCATTCAGTCGGCACATGTGGAGGACTTCTAGCTCATTTGTCTAACTATCTTTATACAGCGTAGCCAATAACATGGAAAACTCGCAATGAAAAGCAATTCGCAGATTTTAAAAGATGGTTTTCGAGCTGCTTAGAATATCATACAACGTTTATACAGACCTACCTTGTAAAAATTACCAGGATGATAAATAAACAGCTTGAAACTGGTTTTGAAATAGAAACTCTAGTTTAACCTAATAAGTGCATTTAAAATCTGGGACAGAATGAAAGAGATGGGTAATTAAGAATAAATGGATCTTACGTTGGTGTGGAATCAAACATTCGTAATTTGAAATACAAATACCCTCTAAACGCATATGATAAAGTGCAAAATTTAACTGGCAAATGGAATAGTTTCAAGACAAAATTTTGTTTTAAAAATAAAATGCGAAAATTACTTAAAACTACAGTAAGCTACAACTCATCGAAGAAGATCATGTGCTTGTTCATTGACGCGATTCCATGATGATAAGTTCTTGAGCAATACACAAGCTAACTTGATTTGAATTCATCAAGTATATATGGAAAACAACCTCGGGGTACTTATCACAGCTTCACAACATCTTAAATGTTTTTAACTCTTATTTTTGCATCTCAATGCAAACAAAGAAACCGCAGATGAATAGGAGCAAAGACGCGGAGAACTAATGCGTTAGTAAAGTTGTAGCCGAACTTACGCGCATTCTCTTAGCCTCTAGCAGTTTTGGCGTGTACTCCATAAGAGCCAACATTCCCAGACCTGCGGCTGTGCCAGACAGCGCTAAGCGCTGCCATATTACTCGGGATCCAAAAAGTTTCATTGCCATCCAGGTAAAACTTGACGGTATGAATGACTAAAAAGTAAAATAACCAGTTTACAGCTTTTAAGTGAGACTATGATGTACGAAAAAATTTGATGAACAAGGTCCAGAGAAACCAAAGCACAAATAAAGCTGAATGTCTGCTATTTAAGTTACCAATGGGTCAACAAAAAATACACCAGGATTTGAGTAATAAGAGTAAAATAACTACAATTAAACGCGGGCTGTTAAAAATGAAACTTATAAATGGCGCACCGGTTTCAAAATTCAAAACTTTATACCTGGTGTACCCTGTTTCATCCATCACAATGACTTATAAATCAGAACTAATATTGCGCCAGTGAAGGAGGTAAATTGTAACGTAATGCAGCAAAAAGCACAAACTCCCAAAGCAACCAAAAACTAACCAGCAGGTGTAAAAATGAAAGGAGCTGCTTAGTAGATTGATTATTTATTAGTGCGAAATAAGCAAAAAATCAGGCATGAGTAACTCCACTCAGTGGGTATTTGGAATTGTAAAATAGGGTAGATACGATGAATAAACTTTTACGCAGAGCTTGCTGGTCAATGATGTAACTTAAATGGCTAAAATAATTACTATAAATTTGATGGTTACTAACCCAAAGGGCAAGAAGACTTCCAATGAAAAACGCAAAAACGATAAAGCCGCTTGACCTCAGCATATGAGGAACATAACTAGTTGATTAAACCTAACATTGGGGGAACCGAGAATACCATTTAGCAGGAACACAGAATTTTGGCATTTTGATCAAATCCTCGGTGAAGAAATTTTTATTGTTCTTTAAAGAAGCTAAGATACAAATGAAAGGTCGAAAATACAAGGGCATACATAAGTGTTGAATAGTGCTAGGTTGTGTATGCACTGTTTAATTTATGCCAACTAGAGTTATTTTTAAAGCACTGACCATTGTATTATTTACAATAATGTTGCTTGGACAAATATTTTAAACATAATGTTTATGGTAAATGCGATCCAATCGTTGAAACCCGTGCTTAAGATTACTAGTAACAAAGGACCACAAAACGTCATCCCATTTATTTTATGAGAATGAATGCAACACTTCCTTGTTTATGTAGACTTACGGAACTTCTCTGAAGGCAAATAAGGCATTGCACTAGGGCAGGGTGAATACATTCAAGAGACCATTACCGGCAGTCATGCAAGCAAAGTATTGCAGTTAGGCTGTTGGTTTCAGTTGGGGTAAATTATATTGCCATATTGTCCTATCTGAGAGGGCTGGCCTCCAAGTTGCGCCAAATTCAACAATCCATTCCTGTTTGCTAGACACATGTCCTGCTCTAGCTTTATGCTTTCAAGGGAGTCTCGAGACGCTGCAGTGAAAGCCAAGGAGGAAAAATCTAAGCGCAATCTTATTGCAGCTCCTTAAAAAATGAAGTTAATATGTCATTTTGAGTTATTTTGGCGAAGACGCTTAAAGTGTCATGTATTTAGATGGACGATGTTTTAATTTGTTAGAATTTAAAAACATATTTTTCAAGATCCAATGACTAAGTTCTGCATACAGAGCCCATTTAAAGTAAATGCAATTTAAAAACTAGATTTCTTTGTTCATTTAAGAGGAGCTATATCAACCACATAAGCACTTTCCGACGGGTTGGAATCTTTGCTAAATAACTTAAGGGAAAACCTACAGTGTAGCGTCTCGAAACTTCCCTAAAGAAGGAAGTCACGATAACAAATAGTAACCACTTAGTCCATAAGCAGAAGCATCTTGGGCTTTGAGATGCTTTTGGTGTACTACTTGAAGCATTTGACCATCGATTTTGTTTTCGGTGAATTGGGTCGTCGCATTGATCTAGCCAGGTGGGCATGGTCCCCAGGATATTGCAACATCCTCAAACCTCTTTTATTTGCTTTATAAATATTCTGCCTCAGTATTATGCCATATTTTGCCTTTAAGGAGGTCTCAGGACTCTGCATATAGGCTAGCCCATCAGGCGAGAGAACAGTGGTCAATTAAGTTACCCTTAATGACAAAGTTAGTTAACTAAACAGCAATACTTTTACACTAGACAGATTTAAATAATCAATGCCACAAAATGCAGGAGTTATGTATACCTACGACAACTTCCCACGCTCTCCAAGGAGAGTTGGATTTTAGCCCACGTTAACTATACATGTAACACTGTCACAGGACTTCTATCAAACCAATGCTTAAATCTCAGCTTTTTGAAATTGCGCTTTACGGAGTCCATTACAAGCAAAACTGATACTTCAACGTATAATGCTTATTTGCACTATATCGCTACGATAAATGTGTGCTGCTTCGAATGTACCTGATTGGATATTGTTTACCTAATGTAGTGACTGATGGCCTTTTAATCCTTTTAGAAACGAATACTGCAGTCCTTCTGACTTTTTAAAATTTATCCTTTAGAGTGTTCGGCTGTTTCTCGACCTTGACATAAAGCAGTCCTTTGGCCTCGCCGATGGTGTGCGCTTCGATTCGCCTATTTAGCAGGTCTCTGATTTGATTATAGCGTGAGTCTTGTCGTTTTATTTTTCAATTCCGAATCCGAATTCGTGGAATGCTGGATCTCTTCGAGTAAAATGCTGAAGCTAATCATCTCAGTGCTTTTTAATAGGTTCATATCCCGATTTAGTTTTCTACATGGAAATCCTACTGAAATACTCAGTGAAGCCTCATTCCTCCCCTTCTGCACTTCACACAATGTGATATGCGTCAGCTGTAGTACTGTCTGCTAGCTTTTTTATCCACTTATTATTCCCGGATTGGGTGTAGTGATTCCGTTTTCAAACACTACGGCTTACACCGTGTGATTATTCAACCCACTATTTTTCGGTATCGAATTCTTTCAAAATGACTTGGTGTTAGTATTTTCAAGGTGTGACAACTATCTGACTCATTAGCAGTTCGTGTTCACTTTTATCTAACGTTATTTTGGATAATTTTTCCTGAGACTTTAGATTTACTTTAAGTTAATCTGATTATTTCATTTTGACATATCCCCTTCTTTTAGGATTACCTGGTAACAACAAGTTTCTCGGTTTTTGGTTTCGGTGCTATGATGCAATGGTATTTTTCTGCTCAGATCTAGTTATATTGTCGGGCCAACACTTTGCGTGAACTGCTTTTTAAAGTATTTTCCAAACCCTGCCATTGGTGGCTTTGTCGGTCTAATTAGGATACAAATTGACTACCATGCCTATTTTTGGAGGAAAACCAGTTATTCTTGCTCTGTGACCTATCTCACATCCAGAAACTGTGGCTTCCTAATCACACAAATTCGTTTATTATCAACACTTTATGCTTCCACCTTTTGCTTTGACAATTTTTTTAGTAAAGACTGGTCTTCTGACCAACTGGCTTTGGTAAATTTCGTTTTAGTTCTCAGAAGTATTTGAACGGTTTCCTACTAACGATTTTTCATAAGTGCATACTCTACTGAACGATTCCTTTTATGGAATGATGTAAAGTCTTTCTCAAAAAAAACGGCGTGAGAATTGTGGTTTGGTTTGTCTACCTTTCCACAGTTTGAGTTTTGTTAGTCTTATTGACTTGCTAATGTCAATTTTTGGCCTCCGAACAACTCAAGTGCGAATTTCTTAAACAAATCCATCCTTGGCTATCTTTGTCATTTTTGCTTGTGACACTATCGATAAACTCTACACGAACATATAAGGATGGTGTAGATGGCTGCACAAGAGATGGAGATAACCTCCCCCGCCGAGACTCGCAGTCTTGGTCGCTGCCTCAGGCACCTCAAATGGGAGCAAATGGCTGCTGGTCTGGTGAGCGGTATGGTGACCACAGCAATCCTCCATCCACTTGAGCTGGCCAAAATTCGTCTTCAAGTAAATGAGGGCTATGGGGCGGTTAAGATTCGGTGGGTTCTCCTGTCGATTTCGTCTCGGTGTGCAATTTCAGTCTACTTCATCGTTTATTTCGCTCTCTTTATAGACCTATGAGCTCTCACTTCATAGGAACCTTGCGTGAAGTCTACAGGGCGAAGGGCTTTCTCGGTCTCTATCAGGGTGCTGCGCCCAACCTACTGGGTAACGCGGCTTCATGGGGACTTTATTTCCTATTGTAATTACTGCTCCATTGTAGAGCGGATTTTTTCGCTTATTATATTACTCTTGCTTCCCTGCTCTCTTCAGCTATGGTACGCTGAAGAACTATGCCCAAGATGGCGATGAATCTAAGAAGTTGGGATCAGGTGAATACCTTGGTCTGGCTGGTGTTTCTGGTGAGTAGCCTTGTAGGGCAATGTTTGTTTTTTCTAACTGAACCAGACTAAATAATTCTTATGCTTCCGAAGGTTTGTCTTTCCCTTTCTACGGCTTGATGCGATTATTTTCACTGTAATTACTATGTTCTTTTGATTTGACAATGATTTCGGCCAATGTTTACTTTGTTTTCCAATTTATTTTTTTTAAGAATCGACCATTTCTTTGTATATGCCTTACACTCATGTAGGACTTATGCGCCTGTGCAGGTCAGTTCGAATTTGACACACCTTAGAGAATTCTCCTTCATGTTTGTAGTGAATCTAATATTATTTCAATAAAACGGATGCAGTCTTCAAAAAAACTGTAATGTTCTCTCCACATATGCAGTTTTCTACTAGAGTAAAGTCACGCGTAATTAACTTCGACTTATTATAACACACATAATTGGTGATGAAGGTGACGCCCGGAGTCGTAAAGTTAACCTTTTTTTCTGATTAGAAGTGTTTTGGGGTGTATGCGTAGACAAGAAAAATGGGATTGTGTGTATGATAATCCAGCTCTCACCTCATCACAGCTTTTATAAGTTTATCAAACCAATAAAAACAATTCATATTGCTCATCTTTCATTAGTATATACAGTAACTTATCTTAACTACAGCCTGAATATGTGGCAACACATACACTTATGTGAATTATTCGTGCTGAAACCCAATTGCCTTAAGATAGCACAAGTTTTCCAAGTTAAAGCACATTAGTGTTTTTTTCTGCAAGCCATTTTTTCCTAATTCTTTGTTTCGTTTATTTACATTTGGCTGTACTGCTATTCATTCGTTAACAATATTTTCTTGATTATTTGACTTTACATAAAAGAAATTTATGCTTATTAGTGTTGAATTATGTATCCTTTACATTCTCAAAACTAATCCAACCGACATAGCAACCAAGTTAGACTAGTGTGTAGTATATGGGATCTCCAGGGTATTTTGAATGGGAAACTCTATAAACAGACAATCTTACAATGTGCTCTGCATGGTTATCGTAGTTTGCATGCGTGCTATAACTTAATCGCAGCAACGATAGCCACATTTTCATTAGCTTGCCTTTGTGGCAACGTTCAATCTTAAATTGTGCCACTCCCTTGTATCCCGGTAGTTAACTATGCATGGCGAAATCATAGCAAAATCACTGAGACAAACAAATCCTGTCATTACTTAACTCGTAAGATTTACCTCGATTCATTTATCACAGCAGCATTTTAAATGGCATTCATAAGTCATGCTCTACTGTAAAGTCTTCGGTACTAACCACAGTTGTATCCTAATTGCCACAGGTTGTTGGGTGAATTTTGGTTAATCGCAATCCAACTATCAGTGCAAAAGTGGTTACTTGAGATCACAGTAGCACCCTAATTGACTCATTGACAGGCGGCAGGTTTCTGTCATATCACTTGTGGTTCGGTCATCCGACGGCGGATAAAAGCCTCTTGTGGAGCTTAAATAAGCTGGAACGTAAATTTTGCAGGCGTGGTGGTGTTGTGGCTAACGAATCCCATATGGGTAGCGAAAACGCGCATGTGCCTCCAATACGAGACGCTAGGCGCCTCGTACCGTCCAACCACGTGGAGCACATTGATGGAGGTGTGGCGGGCGGAGGGCATCCGTGGCCTCTACCGCGGCGTTGTGCCCGGCATGGTAGGCGTTTCCAGTGGGGCGGTGCAATTTTTGCTCTACGAAGAGCTGCGAAACTTCTACAACATCCACTGCCACCAACGCTCCATTGACACTCATCTAGTGAGTAGTTGCGCCTTCTTTTGACCTGGAAATTAGCCTAGGAAACTGTCCAAATTTTGACTACCAGTTGATTTGTTGGTGTCTTTTTTCACTTATCCTAGTAATGTGTCATTTTTAACTTAAAAGCATGTGAAATACATCCACAAACCAATATTTTTGAATATTTTACAGGGAGTGTGCTACAATACCTTAGAATTCTGAAAGTCGCACTATTCATAACAGGCATCAATTATGAAATTAGTCTATATCGTTTTATAGTAATTTTGTGTAATGGAAGTTGGGTTTGGTCTACAGCATTTCTGATTCCTTCCTACATTAGTTGCCATCACTGTGTGATGCTTGTCCGTCGTTAACGTTGATGTTTTAAACATGGTGTCATTGAATATAATAGCGATCTTTCCTCAAATATAAATTGTGGTTTGGTATGAAATCATCTAAACTTAATTTTTCACGCTTATCGTATCTTCAATACGCGTGTTTGACGTTAATGTCATCTTAGCCTCGAGTAAAACCCGTTTTATCTAGACAACTCTTTGTAACCACGAAACACAAGTCCTTTAACCGTGAATTCTCATTGTCTTTTGATCCCTGCCCTTTATGCTTGAAACGCCCTGCTAAAAGCCTTAATGCAAAATTTTATAAACCCTTTAAATTAATGGTTTCGCATTCGTTGCAAAGCTCTTTAGTGTATAATTTTTTGCTCTTTATTCGTGATATTCCTGTTCGTCACCTTCTATCACTCTTTTCGTGTGGCCCTAGCTACCTAGCTTTGAAACTCACCCTCACGTTCACCGCTGCTTTATTTAAAATATTTCATCGGTTTCCTTCATATGGCATCTTCGCTGCTCAATTTTGGTTTGTGTTGGGTGTGACAAATGTAATGATGTTAGTCATGCTACCATATTAAAATAATTAGTTACCGAACTTTTCGGTTTTAGAAAGCCTCTGAATATATTTTAATGGGAATTATTTCCAAGGCAATGGCCGTCGCACTGACGTATCCCCATCAGGTCGCGCGAACGCGCCTGCAGGAGCAACATCGAAATTACGGCAGCCTGACGAATCTCCTCAAGACTATTTGGAGGTAACTTCTATGTTAGTCCATTTCGCTACTTCAAGCTCCTTGCTATTGATGCAGTTGAAACGCACCGTTTAATCTCTTCCAGCTGCGAGGGTGTACGTGGTTTTTACAAAGGCCTTCTGCCCAACATTTTGCGAACAGCCCCATCAGGCGGTCTGATGTTTGTGGTCTATGAGAATTGCTACAAGTGGCTGATTGCGCTGAGGTAACAAACAATAGTCGACCAATACTGACTAAAGAGTCATTTACCGGCATCGTTCTCTACTGCAATTGGTACATTTTAGTCAGATGGGGATATTCAGTACTTGATTTTGTACATAGTTACTACTAATTATTTGACAAGAGACGAATGTCTACTTTTTTCATCTCGGCTATTCAAGTCAGATGGACCGTTGGGAGCTCAAAAGCTGTTGTTGCTACATCTCAAACGCTACACTTTCAGCAGTTTGGTTGTGCTCTTTTGTCTGTAGCTTGCTTACCACCCCTCCCAGTGCGGACTTAGCGGATATGAATTGGTAAAAGGAACTTTTCATGGCTGTGAACACCCAGTTTGGTGCAGTTGCCAAGTGAACACTTTTTGCTTCAAGCTGCCTTGCAGTGCGTTTTCAGTTACAAACAATGTGATGCAAATATATTGGGACACAAACACAAGTCAAAGCGTTCCCCAGCGTAGTGATTGCGTACCTTAACAAGAAGCTAGACACTACCCAGGTGAAATGTCATTGAGGAGTGTATGATTTTATTCTCCACGACCTTGTAGATGGTACCTACTCAGGTTGAAAAAAAACCATTCTTACTTCAGTATCCACGAGATTTTTGCAACATCTCTTCCAGATGCAATTTCACAGTTCGGTAAACTGGACGTGTGTATAAGAGGCGCCAATTAACAGGAGCCTGAAGCCTGACACTTAGAGCGAATCCCGTTGCCAACTACTGGGTAAAACTCACCACTGTAGGTAACTTTGAAGGTCTCGTTAGCGCACCATGTGAATGACCGCCCCTTCGGAGCAAACTGTAACCTTGTCATGATACCATCTTAGGTCTTAAACGCCGGCTGTTGCACTGACACCCTTGCCACAACCACTTCTTCCGCTTTCGCTCTAACCCTTTCTGCATCCACTGCCCGTGGAGTGCGCCGTGCGCGAGGGAAGCTGGGGAAGATTCATGAGAGGCACTAAAAGAGCTTAAAACGCGCTAGCTAGGCCAATAATTTAATCTCCATGACTTTCGCTACTTATGTCAATTCAGTAGACTGTCAGGTTCTCGCATACAAGTAAGGGATCCGGTCCGATGCTGACTGCTATAGCATCTTTATCTCAAAGCACTAGCCAGTCAATTTTTGCGTATAAATACAAGCAAACGTGCAATTTTTGTGGGGGAGGGGAGAATACCAGAAATGTTACAAGAATCCTGGGGGATGGGACGTGGGCTGGTTGCAAGGGAGGGAGAGCGGTAGGAGACGGAGAGGTAGAGGGAACAGAAAAACGAGCAAAAATACGGATTAGCACTCGTTTACTAGGAAATGTGGGGACATATGTATAGAATGCGCAATACCATGTAGGCTACTGGAAAACTCCCTAGACGTGATCTTCAATCTCATCTTCCTCCATTGCCACCTCTGACGTGGAAGCGTTAGTGGCTTCTGTTGTTATCAGATTGTTTGGCAGAAGATGACCGGCGGACTCAAGATAGGCTTGCACAAACTCCGTGTAGTATTGACGTTCATGGAGGTATTTCTTCAAACGTTCTGGTAGTGGTAGTAGATCAATGTGGTCCTTGCGGACCTTAAGAAGGATTTCAAATCGACAGAGGTGGGCTAATGAGTGTACAACAAGGAACCGCGAGACTGGATAGAGGAGACGGGCCTCTACGTGATGATTCTCATCCTCTGATTGGTCAGTTGCACCACCACCCTGCTGATTGGCAGAGGTTGTAAGCGCGGATTGTCGTAGGAAGAAGCGTGTTCGGCCTCGTTCTGATTCTGCGATCACGTGATTGATAAACTGGGCAATGCTAGGTGATGTGGTATCAGCATCTCCTTGAACCGCAAAACCGAATTTTCCTGAAATAAAACATACTGAGCCTCATGATACATGAATCGGATACATTCAAAACCAGTCAAGATGGCCCAGCGAATAGGTGGGGTAGCCATTAGTCATAACAGTTACAGCAACTTTTCATTAAGATTTTCAAACCGATTACAGCGAGCCTTCTAATAATAATTAGTTTGGAAGACGAAATTTCCGAGGACTTCTCCATCTTCATAAATATTTCACAGCAACGGGAATAATCCCCGGATGTTTAAGTAACTAGATGACGTAAACGGCCGATCAGATACAGTATTGTTGAAAAATCCAATAAGTCATTAAATTATCAAGACTACCAAAGAAGCAACGCTCATTTTAAGACCAGGCATTCGGAACACCAGAACTAATTAGTGTTGGCGCAGTCTACACTGTGACTGCAAAGAATAAACACGACCATGAGTCACTGTAAACATATAATCGCAGCAAGGCGCGATTTTTGGCGCTTTAATACCCGACACTACACAAAGTGGTTCTGGAGTGTACCAATACTGTTGATGGAAGACTTAGCAAATCTCTAACTTACCACCAGTGTGTTCGATACGAGTATGATAGGTGCGATTTTCAGCCCGAAAACTGACACTCAAAATGTAAAGCTCGTGTCCACTGTCGCGAACGAGAAAACTGCCGTTTGGTCGGTCTTTCAGCAGCAATTCAGCCTCCTCTATTGTAAGTGGGCCCCAATACCATCCAGTCTGCAGTGATCGAAAAATAAAACTAGACATTGGTGAAACAAGAAATGAGGATTTTTGGCCATTGCAAAAAGTTGCCAACACACAATATTTTAGACATTTTAAGGCCCCATAAACGCGAGATTTTTACTAGTTACTTCTTTAAACATAGGTACGTGGAGGTAGGCCCGTATTCAAAAGAGGCAATTCACAGACCATTGTCCAACATAGGTTGCTAAAAATGCTAGAAGCGGGGATTTGTAAGTTTTGCCTTTATTTTAATAGATTTGTTAAATGGACAAAAAAGTATTTCCAACAGGAAATTTAAAACAATTTGAAAGTGTAGAAATCGAAATAATGTACCTCTGGCGCGAATCAATAACAGAAAACTTATAAGACAAATAAACCCCTGATGACCGAAATTATTTCTAACAAAAATAATTCTGATGATGGGGTCTAACATTCTCTAAAAGTTTGACTTTCAGCCCAAAAACCTCATTACTGACATCCATCGAGCATTTACCCTCTTCAATTGGTTTATGTTTTGCAAAAAAAACCGTCTTTGATCCGTTTGATTGACATCAATCACAGAAGCCTGTGTATTTAACAGAATCCGTGTTGGAGGCTCTTCATTCCTCGTTTCCACCTCTTCCACCTTGAAGCTCGGTCTGGTCGGCTGTCCAGTCGGTGTTTCCACCTTCGCCGACTCGATTGCTCGAAGTGCGTCTGAAACGGGTGCCGGTGGGTCACCGTCGGCCGTCTGCTCTATCGTTGCACAAGTCTCATCAGCATGACGCTCTTCCGTAGTCAATAGGTGGAGAACCGCGCTTCCATTTTCTCCTTCCTCCTCCCCATGCTCTTCGACAGAAATCGCTGCGTTAGGTGGCCATGTAACCGAGAGCTTTATCAGCGGAGAAGAGGGTCTTGAATCCACGGGTTCAGCGACAGCAACAGCAACAGCAGTAGAGGTCGTGGCATTCGCAGCAGCAGGAGTGTTAGCTGGTTCCTGAGCCTCGCAATGATAGTAATGGTGGAAGTGGTAGTGATGCAGCATTATGTGCTGTTTATGTTCCCCACTGCAACATCCAGAAAGACCATCGAGGCCACAGATAGCGGGTTCAATGCCCGTGGAAGCACAGCAACACGCGGGGATGGCTTCAGGCTGAGTTTGCACTTCTACACTGCGTGTAGATGGCTTGAGTTTTATAGCTGTGCTTCGGGGTGGCGGAGGTGGAGGCACGACACAGGGGGGACAAGTGGGAGGTGGGGAGAGGGAATGCTTTTGATGGGGACCACAGGGGAAGAGCCAGCGGGGAAGGCGGCTTCGGTGTTGATGGTCAAGGGGGGAGGCGAGGGAGACCTGTTGGGGTGTCTGATGGAGTTGCGGTTGGTGATGGTGACTGCAGGTGCAGGGAGCTGGTGGAAGTTGGCGTCGACGACTGGAGGGTGCCTGGTAGGCCCCATTAGGCGGAGACACCAGAGCCTTTGGACGCTGATGCTGTGTTGGTCTGTATATGATTGGTAAAAAGACTTACTAGAATGAAACTCCCTTATTCTCCCATCCTATGGGTGAATCTGAAACAATATTATGACCACAAAATATTTATAGACAACCTGTTATGAAACCCATGATTTAGTGCAACTCTTCACGCCAATGCTAAGGGCATGGACGGAAGCAACAGTAAGAAGTGGAAGCGAATGCAGCATTATTTTTCATGCTGACTCACGCTGCAATTGGGAAGAGATTTGCAATTTTCGCTTGCAGGATTAATGCGATGCCAAGAAACCCTGGTCAAATGTTATTATGTGGAAGCTGGACCTAGCAGTTTTGCGAATTCAACATGTGACCCACAAAAACCCCTTAGTTGTGAGAAAGCCTTATGCTTTAGTTCGCTAATCACCAAAGCCTAATGGGAAATAAGATGGCACCTCAACTGCATTAAAATCCACATTTCCGATCAGTAAAATAACTAGTTCGTCGTTTTGACAAAAGTTAGCGAGTTGATCTACAAAAAAGACTTTTTACAAATCATAGGTGCGCAAAGGTGAAACTGATCCCTGGGAATATGCAGTCAAAAATCCAATGAATATATTCATCATGGACAAAATGCGGAATTAGAGAGTCGAAAAACATTGGCAAGATGCGAATTTGACTTATAAGAACTGAATCAGCAAGCAACGGTAGAAGTTATTTTGAAAAAGGCAGATTGCATTAAATCGAATAAAGTTATCTCATGTCAATACCAACGTAACTGATTATTCACGAATCATTCATCTGGAACTAAATGGATAAAATGATAAATTCAACCTAATAAATCTGCACATCAAATTTGGAAAGCAAGGTTAGAGACAAACCCCGAAATTGTACCCCAAAATTCCACATTTTTTACCACCCCAAGACTTCGCAAAGACGAAAAAAGCCACAATACCAGTGCAGACTACAGATCTGCTGCATACAGAAGGGTCATAGACCAAATCACTCGACGTAGGTACACAGGCCCGCTATCAAAACCGAAAGTGAAACAAAAAGCATCATGATTTGAGTTTATAAAACTTGAACACAAACACTAATGGCTCAGCTGACTGTAATGAAATACCAGTCCCTGATCCCAATGGCTGTGAAAGATACTTATTTAAATGCAGGGTACATAAGGATCCTACGAAAACAAGACAGTGGAAATGTGTTACAGTTGTTTTGTGAAAGTTGGAAGAAAACGTGGCAGTTAGTGATAAAGATCGTCGTTAGACATTACACAAGGGACGAAATCCACAGTATTAATTGGTTTTAATTTTTGCTAGCATCTACGAATGCCCATGAGTTAAAAGCAAACGGAGAGTCATGGATAAAAAATGACACATAGAATTTCAGCTATTACAAGTCTCCGCCTCTCACTTTTGGAGCGCTAAACCAAATCTGCTTCAAAGCTTTGAAGCACAGCCTCAGCAATAAAGTGCTTCCTGTGTAGGATGACTTACAAAACAATTCCTGGCGCATAACGAAAACCCAACAACTTAGGCAAATAATGAACGAAAACGGAGGACCTTATCAGACGAAAAATCACCGAACCCCTAATGGATTTTAATTACTGTAAGCATTGCTTACTCGTTTCGCTTCGTCGCATTATTTGAGGTCACCTCCAACGCAGTCTGCACACATCTTGGATCAATCTGCACCAACTGGACCCGCCGCTGGTGTTGAGGTGGCTGACTTTTGCTTCTGCGTCGTTGTGCTTGCATATTATCAGCATTTGTGTCTCGACCAACACTAGTGGTTTCACCAGCACGGAACCATCGAAGTAGGCGGTCTGTCAGGTTGATGCAAGGAGTTGGATCGGGAATGTTGGGACATCCTCGTTGTTGATCATTCGTGGTGGTCTGGAGGTTGTAGCCGGCTGTGGCTAATCGGTAGTAGATTGAGGGGTCACCTGGGCTCAATGTAGCAGCACGTTCGGGGACAAAGCTAACTATAAATAAACGCCTCTGTCAGGCGCTGTTGTTACAAGCAGGATTTTCTTAGAAATTTTACATTAGGCTTGTTGACGCATGCTTAAAGCGCGTCAGATTAACGAAGGAGATTCTATTCAGAAGTCGAAGAATGAGTTATGATGAAAACAGTCAAAAGAGAAAAAACATTATTTTGTGCTGTTTTGAGTGTGTTCGCGCATTGAGAGACTTTTCATAAAGAAAAATCAGAAGTAAAGGACCAAAACCTAGTATTTTATCCCTGAGTAAGTTCAGATTAAGAAATAAAGCTACTCGTGAAGGTCTTACTTGAAATATACTCAATCCTCGGGGAAACAAGTCAACGTTGCTATGATAGAAATTGAACGAATTTATTCAAATGAAACAGCGTAATACATTACTCATTTGTTTAGAGCTCAGTTTTGATAAAAAGGCCACCCAGGGCCCCATCATTAAACTTCTTTCGGGCGACCAAGCCAGTAGTTCCAAACCCTTCTGCACGTCGACCGTACGCATTACAGTCGAGTATCACGTTTATTTTCGTCTCCAGGAGGGTCCCAACTCGCTACAAAAGTTAACTCGTTCACTGGATTTCTGGGGTTCAGCACAGCTTCCAGCCATACAATGTCCTTCATGTCCCGAACAATGCATTTTAATTTAACGACTGTTTCATGCCCTTATAGTTAATGATAATGAATATGATCTGCAAAACTGGAAGGTTCAGACGATCAGTAGAACTTCTTGTTTACATAAAACCAGAAAGAAAGAAATCGTTCCTTGTCGTTTAAGTAATACGGCATCCATATTTGGTACATTCACTGAGAATCAGCAAAGGTTTTGAAACTGAGATCGTTCAAAATCACCTAAGACTTGGCTTATCAATGTAATTTTGTTCGCCAGTTGAATAAATTAATCCAAAAAATGGAAAAAAAGGCAGGTGGATCAAAGGCAATCAGATCAACTCATTAGCCTTAGATGACTTCATTCTACGACATGCTACCATGAAAATAACACACGAATTCGAATATTGTTTTTCTTTTCGCCAACTAGCATGGCTACGGCATTAGCCGTACTAGACAAAGCCAAAATAAATGCACTATCAGGAGTAATCATGAGGGGTTTTCATTCCAAATTGAGAAATAGGTAACCAGTAAGGGCAATTGGGGCTTGGAACATGCGCCTTGAAAAAAGTCTCGATTGATCATAGCGAAGGCAGGGAAGGATGAAAAACGGCGGCTTGAAGATAGTACAAAGCATAAAGTAGCAAGACGAGGGTGGCAACGCTTTTGCGCACTCCAATGTACCTAAATCATAAAAATGAATCACTTGACGTCAAAGTAAAGCAAAGTGAACCAGCGCCGCCTTGAATAACATGACATATCCAGAAAAAGTCGTCTGGTGATCGACTAAAAAATATTCATAAATTTAGCACTACATAGCAAAATAGAGGGGTTTCATAGCTTAAGTTCACTCTAATTTCAGTGTGACTAGTTTTGAAGGCTTTTAATGCCTGTAACTGGGTGATGTCTTCAATTCAACAGTTGTTAGAACTGAATATTACTAAAGCGATGCGCTAGAGCTAGCGATTAAAGTTCAGCGTCGTAACGAAAGCTTTTGGTTTTTTTTAAATCTACCTCAAGCATAGCCCTAAATGAACAATCCTGTACAAACACCAACAAAACTCTCCAAAAAACAGCTCTAAAGAGGTGTTTGCTGTTTCTCCAACAGGAAAAAAGGCTTAAAGTGTTGACTCACGCCGGTGCAGTGAGTCATTCGGCTAAATGGGCTACCAAAATGACGACGTGGCTAGACAGGTAGACGGACGGGTGGGCGAAAATGTCATAACCAATGCCGCCGCCACCCTTCGCCATGTAGACAGTCCTACCGGTGAGCCTTTCGTACGTCAAGTCAAAAGGGTACGGATGGTCGCGCTTTTGGCTAATCCTATTCCAACAATTGTTCTTTACATGTTAAGCTGTGAGATAATTATTAAAATAGCACAAACATTAGAATTAAACCTGAAAACAAACCATCAATTTGAATCAAGTGATCAAATGACACTGAGACGGTAATGGTGTTTCTTATGGAAACAAACAAAAGTTGTCGCACATTCATTTTTTACACACAGAGGCTACCAAAACCAAAAGATACGATACCACCAAATGCTTATGGGAGCTAGAAATTTCCACATATATGGAAACGAATTCACATCGTCTTCGCATTGGAGGCGTTGAAAGCTTCTTCCCTAACCAGTGGCAATGCCTTAGCCAAATTATTTTAATGAATATGATACAAAAACACTAACTTCTAGTTCACGTATTATTGAAGTAAAGTCGAAGTTCTGTCTACGATGCCGATCACCTGCCAAAGAAAATGTGCTCTTTGGGAGGATGAGCTTTGATTGGGTCAAAAGCATCGGATACTTTGTTATTTCAATATCAAACTTTAAACAAATGCAATCCAACATCTGAAAATGAGTTAATTTAGACACATAAACTACAACTTCAACAGCCATCTGAACAGCATTGCATACATCTATTTGCTACTGACAGTTTATCCTCAGTGGTAAATCTCATCTTCCAAAACGGGCGTTCTCGTGCTCGAGGCAGGCCTGAGTGGTTAATGTGATGCCTGCTTTACTCGCGATTCTGGCAAGGATAGCCTAGACGGGCAAACGACCTCGTTCACCTGTTAGTTTCGCCAATGAGAGCCAGTACACCGACGCCCTTTTTTAATTGAACAACGACCTACCCCGGATGTGCGATTCGACGCATTCAGGTCATTTCCAAAATCTAAGGGTCTCGTCCCTGCGTTGTTAACGTTGCAAATGAACCTGTGCCAAAACCGTCAAATACGAGTAACCTAAGCCTTTGATGAGTTTTATCCAACCACTTTATTTAGCGAAGAAAATTAAAGCTTCTGTGTTAATTGGTACAGCCCCCAAAGTGTCAAATAATAATATTAAAGTTTAGTAATATAAATAAATTCTATGACCTCTGCAAGTAGCATGGCGACTCGGAAAGTTGCCGTATGCTCTGACTTTAAATTTGCAATGTTTTTACTAGAAGCATTAAGCAAACTTTCCCAAGCCTAAGATAAGCACGAATAGGAGCGAATGAGACAATGGAAAGGTGCGATACAAAACAAAATGACGAGAAACAACGGGCACCGGACTTTGGCCACGAAAGTTGGACACACAGAAGGCCAAATTATGGTGGAAAGTCCCATTTAAGATTGATGCAGCATTATGGAATAAACTGTATGTTAAGCTCAGCTACTAAAAAAAATGTTACTTATTGATAGACCCCAAAATTGGTACTGGCAATAAGTAATGGTTTATTTAGGATAGGAAACACATAACAACGATACAAAACGCGCCTACTCGCATTACTTAGGTCAGTGGACACTTTTTCTGTTATCGTAAAAGCCCCAAAATCTAAATAAAAATCATCTTTAGTGTAGAGGAGTTATTTCGGTGGAAGGTCTAACTGTAAGAGTTGAATCAAGAAATGCAAATTTTTTTCCATGAAACCATGGCCGTAGACTAGTGGGAAGCAATGCAGACTGAATCAAAGATGATTAAATGAGTGCTCTTTTGAGCAACAATTGTTTCGCAATTATAAAACTTCTTCCAATAACTTGAAACGGTTCATCGAGAGGCTTTGATCCCCAATCAGTACGTTAACAGCACTTTTTGAAGAACCAAATGCATTTGCTAATTTTGCAACCCTAAATGCTCATGATAAACATTTTCACAACAGTGCTATATCACACGTTCACCTCTGCAGTCATCTCAATAGTCTGCTTCACATTTTAACAAGGAAGTGTTCGCTTGGGCTATGTTGCACTTAGACCTCTACATTTTAACGGCTGGTCCGACAGTAGCTAATGAGCTTAGAGGCCGACTAAAATGGCAAAAATAGGGCTGACCCAATGACCAGTATCGCCACTAAGGCGAGAATAAACAAAATGCCACTTGGGAAAATCACCCCAGGGACTGGGGAATTTGGCACCACGCCAAAATGGGCGTGCTTGCGGTGCTTCTACTGCTGACGGTGGTGGTGGCACTCCTCACGTACGCACAGCGCACAGCGCACCGAAGGAAAGCGGTGCGCACTTGCAGACATACGCACGCACGCACGCACGCACGTCTGCGCACGCACGCGTCCACGCATTGAGTACGGCTACGCATCTCCACTCAATCGATATTGCCAGACGGCTCTTGCTGCTACTGCTGCCTCTTCAGAGCAAGGACGAAGCAGAGGCCAAAATACAATGACTAGGGGAGACATAATGGATCAGCCAGAAGAAGGCCACGCCCAAGACCTTCATGATTTGAAACACACTTCAAAACCAGATAAGTTCAGGAAACGCGGCTAAGACGCTTATTTGTTGGGGAATAGAAGCTTCATGGGAACTAATTAAGTTAATTTTCGTAGGTATCACCATCTCAAAGGCAGAGAATTTAAGCTAATAACTGAGTATTTTGCTATGAGGTTAAGCACACTTATCTTTAATTCTTTAATGAATTTTGGTGCCCATACATAACACATCAATAATGCCAAAACTTGTTTATTGGTAGCATAAGTGGACTTAAAAGACGCCATGTTAACACGCATTTACTTAAATCGTAACCTTTATTTTAAAATGATTTTGCAACGACATTGGGATTATTTAATGGGTGAAATACATGTCTGTTATTCTTTAACTCCCCAACTGACAATTTCGTCAGTTATTTACCAAAAAAGCACATTCATTTGGTGCACAGCGATTAAAACAGTCTCAATGACCATGTTCTTTTAAAAAACCTGCTAAGCATCCAGAATTCTATGGGTGAATAACATTTGCTTTGGTTAGTTTATTTCTGGGGGGCTCAACAATCCCACCCTGTCCAGCCCTCATCATGTTGATTAAGCTTCCAGATCCTTTGCCCACTTCCACACCCACGTTTCTCAGAGCTCAAGAATTACTTTGGTTCGCATCGAAGTGAAGGCAGAAGAGAGGAACCAAAGATGAGTGGTGACCAACCTGGAACCACACGGGAGGGCGTATTAGTCTGGGAGACCGATTGACCCGTAATGGTCTGGGCGTAGAGGCTGGTCGGAGTGGCGTGCGCACCATTAATCGAGGAACCGCCGACAGAAGCGCCCGGTTGGTCCCGCGGAAAGAAATGCGGTGAGGAGGTCTGCGATACGAAAGTCGGCGACGCGCCAGTGGCATTCTGGGCGGAAGAAATGGATCCATTGCTACAAGTAGCTTTTCTTGGGCCTGCTTTGAAAATCGGCTTTATCCTTGCAAAGGCAATTATTCATGGTATCCAATCTCCTATGCCTTTTCGATTGGAAACTAAATAATTTGTGAATATGCTCTAGTTCTGAGGAGAAAAAAGAGTGTTCATTTGATGATCACATCATGTATTATTTTTATTAGGTGACCATGTTTTCACGACCGTCATGCTAAGTTTGAATTGTGACGTTGTCACTACGATACAAGTATGATGAAATGGCGCTAACATCTCGGCTTCTGATTCCCCAAAGGCTTGGAGGCGGCAATGGGTACGGAGAATGATTTAAAAAGCCGGCATTTGCACAATCCTGAAGCATAGGAACGTGAAATGTACTGAAAGCCTTTTTGATAGTTATGAAGTGTAGCATTTTAGGTAAAACTCAAAAAGCTACAGGAAATGAGATGAGAGTAACACATGCCCTTTAATCCAATTTATTGTTTAAATGATCCCCACACCAGAGGGGAGATTTTATTCGGTCTCGCCCATAATGAATCATTGGGGGACTTACGTTGCTACCATGGTGGTTGAAAGTGCGCTGACGGTTGACAAGACGCACGGAACACTCCAAATCACTATTGAATCTGGTCATATTGCATAAGTAAAACATTGAGACATGGCATACGCCTTTTGAATAACTTATAAAAAATAAAACCTTTTCGTAGATTCCATAATAACTGACAAACAAAGGCTGATCTCCTCCCAACGATATATTAAACTGCGCTTCGGTAAGACACTTAGGGCTACACAATCACTAGCACCCAAAACTAGACTTAAGTTGTAGAAAGTGGGAGAACAATTGACTCATCTTTCAAAAATCACGCCTTAACTGCTACTACTACTAGAAGGTTTACGTCCCTATCCAGCTGGTGATTCGTGATGCCCGATACCGCTAACAAGTAATCAAAATTATAAACTATTTTAGAGGTGGAGGTAAAAAATTGATCTGCCGTTATAATCACCATTTATGTTACGCTAACATCAGTCTCCATCTGAGAGAGAACGAACGTGAACGGCAAAATAAATTTGCCCAAAAAGGACTTCAATTTAAGCTTGATGAGCATATGAAAGTAGGAATGTTTACACATTACCTCGTGAGTGACTACAAGGCTGATTCCATTAAAGACTCATCGGTACTTTCAGAATCTCAAATGACCACATTTATTGAAACTTTGTAGAGTGGTCAAGTAGATTACATTTCAATCGAAATGTCAAACCCAAAACTCAAAAGCCTCAACAACGCGGGTCAATAAGAGAAATAACAGACAACAGTAGATCCAGGTTCGGAATACCTTGAATAAGGCACTGAACTTAAGATGACAAACCTTTTGTTGTTTAAATAGTGAAAATAAGTAATTTCTTCGTGCATCTCATTGGATAAAAGTACCTGCATTACTTATGGTGCTGGGATTGGACAATACCTTAAAATGATTTCAAATCTGAAAAGGGAATAGTTGATGAGGCCGGTCAACATGTCGAAATCTTGATAGTAAGTGCCAAACGATGGTCTGACGGTGTCCACAAATCCGATTTTTGACTCCTACCTTAATACGCGTGAAAGTAAGCAGAGCTGTCTATAGCTTCACCCAGCAGCCTTAGCCATTAGTAAGGCGCCTGCCGTCAGATTTCCACATTTTAGCACCGGCTGTATTCCGTTAAGTTAGGTAATTTTGGCTGAAAACTATGCATACGAAAGTGTATTGCCAATGTGTAGGACTATTATGATCAGACGATGGGACCAAGTAAAGTGAAAGCGCCTGCAATCCAGCGCATAAATAAATGTGGTAAAGTAGGGAGCCTGAAACTTGATCTCCGACGCTAAAGTAACAATATTAGGGGGCATTTGTTTTACGTTCACTACAATGATCCAACTAGTCAATAGCAATTCCGATTTCCTTGTTGCCTTGTTGCAGTCCTAAAAATGTCTAGTTCATGAGTTTGGGTCAAGGAAATAAAACTGCTCCTCATATCGCAAGACCTGTGTAGTGAAGCTACTACAAAGTAATACGACTTTTTTCATAAGGCATCGCTTCATTGTGCTTCACAGAATAAACACAATATCGGATGGAATGAGCTTTACAATGCAGGCCTGAGTCACTCGGAATTTACCTTAGACCTCTGACCAAGGAGGAATTAGAGGGCATGACTTTCGCCACGAGCGGACACCACATGCAAGCAGGAATCCTACGTGACTCATCGCATTCTGAAGCGCGTGTGCCTATGGCAAGCGGTAATGACGTCGGCCAGAGAGGGCGGACAATTAACGAGACATTTGATGGAATTGACAAGTACACATACCAGGTGGCGGCTTCGATAACGAAGCTTTCCAGACATCAAAAGGATTGAGTACTCAATCACTCGGTCGCGGTTACTTAAACCCAAATGGAAATATGCAAAGATTAGCTTTGCATTGAGAAAATTATTGAATTGAGAAATACTGACTTAAACGCATATTAATTTATGAGCAGTAAGCCTTACTGCTATAGAAAAAAATGTTTGCGTATATCTTTGCCAGAACAACAGCTGTACAAAGCGTGGAAACGGTCACGTATCTCTGAAGGTTGAGAGTTGACTCAATAAACTAGGGGGATTCCGATGACCAGGAAATTTTGCCAACGAATAGGAAATTTTTTAATATACCAGCAAACTTGCAGGACCCCAAGTAAAAATACTGTTGCGCTATGCCTTAAAACGTAATCAATAAAAAGTCGAATTAACTCAAAAATAGTTCTATCGTAAACTTACCAGTTTATGAAGAGCACAAACACTTCATAAATGTAAATAAATATGAGAGTGAGAAACTTATTCGACAGTAGACAAATGTTTAAAAAGTTTTGCTTAAGCATCAATAGGCTAAGGCCAACTTCCGAAAAACATGGATATTTTTGATATTATAGATGCTCTAACAAACCACGACATTGGATGAAACACCTAATAAAAAGGAAGGCACCTCTATCCTAGCAGATATCATGTAATGATGAGTCTCAACATTGTCAACATAGCGCTCTTCGAATGCAATAAGGAATTATCTAATTTTAATCAAAGATAGACCGCAAGTAACTCATAGTAAGATTGCCATGTTAAACTAATCGTAAATAATTGTAATTTAATAAGGATTATAAACAAAACCCCACCCCTTAGCTTTCAGAAGTAAATATAATCACAAAGCAAAAAAGCGAGTTAAATGAGACCCACATTAAAAAAAGAGGAATTAGACGGTGAGGCGGGATCCAGCGAATGTGTATTGCGGGGTTGGTGGAAAACAAGAGACGCCAGGCTTGGGTGTCTAATAGTCGCAGTGCAGACGGTCTTTCGTGGCGCCGTAAAAATAACAGTAGAGAGTTTGTTGTTAACTGGCTGCAGGGTTGGTCTAAGAGGAGAACAGGTGGCGTTGGTAGAGTTGAGAACCACAGCATAGTCGTCTTCGGAACGGGACACAACAGGCACACCAGTGGGGAGAGTAGTGCACAACACTTCAGGGTGATGCAAGCAGGATTGGTGGTGAAAATGATGCACATGTATTTGAGGTGTTGCTGGAGTTGTTTCACCAGCAGTCGGAGCAGCAGCAACCGTGTCTACGGCTGTAGCAATTGCCAAAGTAAAAGGATCTGTTCCTGCCTTGGCAGAGGACATTTTCACTGCATGCTGGTTAAAACCAAAAAATAGCCATTTATTTTGTTGAAATAAAATTTCCTAGATAAGAACTGTAACAAAATAAAGTAAATCCAGTTCAATTCATTTATTTTACTCAAAAAAATTTTAAAAATTAAAGACAGTTAATCAACAGGCAATTTTTGCAGTTCGGAGTGCAATTTTGACGCAAGTAAACGAGACATCACAAACTCCAAGCAGTCAAAAAAACTAGCTACTAAAATACTGCAAAAGATACCCGAATTTCCTATTTAACGTGTTTAAAATCTTAAACATATTAGGTTTTTTGGTCACCACAATTTGAGGTGGATTTAAAATTTTTATCCTTGCATTTAGAGAAATGACTTCCAGCCACAAAAAATACGTTGCCCTGACGTGACGACAGAACTTCTTAACCCTATAGGATCTAACTGCAGACATACTCCAAATGCGAACCACCACACGGGGCAAATTGCATGTTCACGAACCTCAGGCCCCCAAGGTCAAGCGTTAAAAGGGAGGAGTGTTAATAATAATTAAAACTGAAATCGAAAAACAATGGAATAAAAACTACTTTACCAAATGATTACTTATACATACCTTGTAGTGATTGTTTAAAATTTAGTAGCTTGAATTTAAGTATTTTGTTGCGACAGCTATTTGCAAAAAATAATCGAAGCTGGTGTTGCAAAAAACACGCCAATGGCCTACAAGCGCTAGAAGCTGTTGAGAAATGGAATATAAGCTTAGTGTTTTGCCTTTGCAAAGCAAAATTTTTAATCAGGATTAGGTATTTACCACACTAGTTCCCTTGTAAGCTTCTCGTCAACTACCATTTATCTCAAAATCTCGTCTATTTAAATACAGTGTAGTTATTTGCAAAACTTGTAACCGATTTTGGAATACTACATTTTGTTAGAATTCCGGTATAGAGGGTTCCTCTTTCTAATTTTTCTCTCTCTTACCTCTCTTGCTATGGGAAGTCTGGATGCTTCTCGACATCCTTATTTAAAGAGTAGGCAAGCCTGGCAGAAACGGGAAGGGAACAATCCCCACTAGGATCAGCTGCCACCACATTTAGATTATCATCCTGCCTCTCACCTACAAAGCACATTTAAAGAACGCAAGCACTACACAGCTCCTTTCTCTTTTGAGCACCGTCTCCTGCGCTACCGTCACTGGGTGCCATTAACCATGTGATCGGGCGGTTTCCTTCCCTCAATAATTGTGCATATTTTATCCTCCTAATCCACCAGTGTTGCATCCTCATGAAGTCAATTCTTATTGTAGGAGGCAGTCATTGGTGCGGTGTGAAGCCACTCATTGTAGACGAGGTAATTCGTGGGAGAGAGAACTTTTGCGATACGGAAGGAAGCACTGCTCAAAGTATGGCGAAATTTGCATTGCGTTTCTGGTTGGAACCTCGGCCATTACACCTAAGCGAAATCTCCGTGGTAGACGTTTGGACGACTGTACTCGTTGTAGTACTTCTTTTGCCTACTATAAGATGCTCATAAGTGTTGCCGGCCCACAAAAAACGTATTTATCATCCTCTCTTTTAAAAACAGTATGTACTCTAGAGCGCTATCAGTTGCCACTTCCTTTCTCGGTAGGAAGATACATGAATGGACTCTTATTTCGCAACCTGTGAGCATCTTGATACCCCAGCCAATGCATAGATTGTAGCGTTGTAGGCGAGGAGAGAGCATCTGGCTCAAATCCCAATCTTTAAGCTGTACCTCCTTAGTAAAAGCCTTACTTAGTCCTATTTTACAAGTCCTTTCTGTTTATTAATTGCCCTAAGGGTGGACTAAACTTTGTACGCGTCTTTTTAGAGCTATTACATAGGTTAGCGCAGGGTAGACTTTTGAAATTAGGACCTTGATTACTATGGACCGATTTGGGCACTCCATATTGACAGATCCAACGGTTGAGGAAGATAACCTTGATCGTTTTGGCGCCTCGCAACTTCATGGGTTTCGTTTTAGCTACTTTCGTGAAGTAGTCAACCGTAACTAGAATATATCGACTTCCCTTCTTGCTAAGTGACAGTGGGGTGATGAGGCCTAAAAGCACTCTTTTGCCTGGAAGGTCCGTGGGCATGGTTGAAGAGAAGCAATCGCTGTGTAGCGAGGTTCCTCGAAGCTACTGTAAGTGATGCAAGTTTGGAAAAAGTCCAGCACGTCTGAAAGGAGGGTCACCAGTGACGTTTGCTCAAGGCCTCCATGAGCTTTTTCTCGCCTACGTTGCCCAATCGCCTGTGTAATTCTTGAAGAGCTGTTTGTGTCAAGGAGCCTGGAACCACTAGGCATTTTGTGGATGTAACATATTCCTGGTATCAGAGGACTTTATCCTCTGGAGAGAGTTTCAGCTACTGTTGTTATATCTGATTGGCTACCGTGCTGCTGATGTGGGCTAATACGGAGACGTATGCCAGGCACGTGTAAGGATCGGTATCCTGCGTGTTTCCCCAATAGTGCTCAATTGACTCTCTCAAAAATAGCAGTCACGACATCATAATCCCTTTGTGCTGTCTGCGAGACAACGCAGCCGCGTTACCATGCTTAACTCCTTTTCCTTATTGGACTGTGAAGTAATTGCTGCAGCTCCTCGTACCAGCATGCGACTGAATGATCGATCATTTAATTGTTTTTAACTATGTCAGCGCTTGATGGTCTGTTCTCACAATGAACTCTCGTGATCAGAGAGTAGTTGAAGTGTCGCACCATTGTACATATTGCGAGCAGTTCGCGTTCGGTTGCACTTTTCTGTCGCACTTTTTCTTGAGTCTGATACAAGTGTAGGTGATGGCGTGTTCTTTGCCTTCTCTGTCTCTTTGTAAAAGTATATCGGCCACGTCTATATCGCTGGCGTCCATATCAAGCACAGAGGGTGGTGCGTTGTTCGTGAATTTTGGCAAGGCTAGAATCGGAGCGGGGCGGAGCAGAGCAGAACATTCGTCATGCTCGTTCTCCCACTCAAATTTCTTTTTCGCCTGCTTTTTCGTTTAACTTGTGCAGTGGACCGGCGATTTTGGCGAAGCGTTTGACGAAACGCCTGTGGTAGTTCCATCTAATTTTCTGCTGTTGGCCAAGTTTTCACTTGTGCGGTCTTTAGTGATCGCCATCCCCTCCAATGAGGCGGTATGTCCCAGACAAGTGAACGAACGTCGAAGAAAGTGACATTTATTCGGGTTCAGGGTCAATCCTGCATCTATCACTAGTTTAAGGCTGGCGCTGTGTTCATGGTTGTCCTTGTCAAAAATGAGGATGTCGTCGAGGTAGATCATGCAGTGTTCTGAAAAAGTTCAACTAGCGTTGTCTGCAGCGTTACGGAGTAAGAAAGATATGGACTGAAATTCAAAAAGCCCGTTTAACACTATGATTGCCGTATTCTCTCTATTTTAGCTACCTCCACTGTCGATAGTCGGGTTTCAAGTCTAGTGTTGAAAGCTACTTGGATCCTTGCAGAGTCCAATGAACTGTTAATATGAGGTAGAGGGAACGAGGCCTTCTTGGTAACGACATTAAGCTTCCTGTAGTCGATGCACAGTCGAAGACTACCACCGCTCTTCTTTGCCAGCGCGATTTGAGAGATTGTAGTGACTTTAACGGCTTTTTAACCTCGTCTTTGATTATCTCTTCCACCAGTCTGTTAACTTCTTATAGGAGAGGCGGGGTATGCGTTTGGATGGCTGCCAGGTGGGTATAGCATCGTCATCCAAGCTCGGCTCCTTGCCATGAGAACATATCCAAGTACTTCCCCTCGCTATCGGTGATATGTGTTAATTGGGACCAAAGTTCGTCTAGATTTTTAATAGAGATGCCTGAAGCCTCAAAAAGAGCACTGCGGATTTCGTCTCCATCCATATTCGGTGTAGAGGAGACAAAGCCAGTTTTTCGGGTTGCTGAGTTGTTAAGGTTTCTTCTGCAAAATTTAACACCGCTTTGATTTTACAAAGGGAATCAAGGCCGAGAATCACACCCCGAACTGAGTCGGGGCATATGATGAACTGTACCGTCCAGGTTTCTTTCTCCACTGAGACTTTCAATTTCTCTCCCTTCACTAGCATCTTCCTTCCTTTTGCGGAGAGCAGTTGTGTAGAAGGAAGGAAATTTGGGAAGGCTTGGGGAGTGTACTATTGACCTGGATGCACCCGAGTCAAGGCGAAATCTGCAGAAGGATCCCTCAAGTGTGCCAGAGACACGCAAAAAGGAACAGAGACCATTTGGAGGTAGGCAGGATAAGGAAAAGCATGGCTTACCTTCTCTTTGTACACGACATGGAGGGGTCAACGTAGACCCGCAGAGGTTGACTGATGGCTGAACGTCTGAGCCGTCGGTGACGGGCCGAGTTTCTGACGTTTTCTGGCCGCGACCTCGACGAATTGGTCAAGGTCCTTTGTCTTCACGACGTTAGGCTTCGCCGCGAGAACTGGTGAGCGGACACCCGCCTTGAACTGGATAGCTATCCATGTGGTTATCCTGTTGGGAGGTACACCTGGGAATGCTCAATCTGCAAGGAGTTAGGAATTCCGGACATGCTTCTCATCGTCCTCTCCGAGCTTTTGGTTAAGGTAAGAACTCACTTGCCAGCGACTGTTTTTGCTGGTCAGGGACTAGCTTTGCTAGAAGCTCACAGCCTTTGTTGACATCAGAGTCGAAGGAAAGTGACGCATCAATCGCCGTCATGAATAACCCTATGGAGGAGGATGCAAGATGGGATGGGGATGGATGTCAAATGTAACTTTTTTCATTTAATTTTTAAAGTTCATTCCTTATCTAAAGTAGGGCGCGGTTTCCAGCACTGCCACAAGGGTCAGGGTCTCCCCTCTTTCATCTTCCTCTCTCCTACCTCTCCTGCTACGAGAAGGCTGGATGCTTCTTGACATTCTATTTTAGAGAGCAGGCAAGACTGACAGAAAAGGGAGGGGTCGATCACTATGAGGTTGTCTGAGTGTCCGAAGAGCTACCATGATCGTCTGCCACCACGTTCAGATTATTTTCCCGCCTCCCACCTGCAAAGTACATTTCAAGAAAACAAGCGCTACATCCGGCGCTTAAAGCTTGTGTCTGGATAATGTGGTGGCTTGGAACTCCCTTGGGGGCAAATGAATGCATAATACTCAAATAGAATACACACATGCTCAGCAATTAGGGTGTTGACACTGCTGGTACGGTTTGAAGACTAGCTCACCTGGCTGGGGCTATATTTCCACCGCCGTGACCATATCCAAAGCCAGCAGTCAGTCAAATCAGGTATCACAGACACCTTCCTTAAAGTATATGTACAAGTTTTACAGACTTTTTAAAGGTTCATATCAAAATGCTAGGGCAGAACACATATATCTAGCAAACAAGAAGGGATTTAATTCGTTGGCATTGCCTAGAGACCAGCTCGTCCAGACGGGATAATATGGCAAAAAAATAAGTGTTACGAAAACTGGCAGTCAAACAAGCAAACCATTACGTTATTTGCAGCTTTGGGGCATAATATTGTGTGCAAATTACGACTTTTTATCATATCCGCTTGTGAAAATTTAATGGACTTAAATCTACCCTCCAAATGCAAGTTAGCCATTACCGATGAGTTGTATAAAATTTTAATCAGTTTCAATCAAATTCAATATTTTAGGTAAAGCAGATTTTTTCTCCGATCTCGGTGAACTGCTGGCCGATTTTGAAATCCACGAGTGCCCATCGTCTGTAGCCGCTAAAGCCTCCTCTGGCCTGAGTAATCACGAGACCGCCGGTTTTGATTTTGCTCGATGGAAGAAGAGAAGGAGGCTCCTCCGGTAATTTATAGTTTTCTCCAATTTTATACAAACCGTAGTTCGAGCAGCCTGTGCTGGTTGAAGAACCCCTTGATTTGATTAGACTGAGTCTGGACGAAAAGGTTTTTGTAAAAATGCGCCATAATAGAGAATTGGTTGGCGTTCTCCATGTGAGTGCTTGCGCAACCCCCTTTTCATTACGTGATCTGATCATGTTGTGGTATTTTCTGGCTTAATCTCGTATGTTTGCTACAGCTTGCTCTACCTTGAAGTTTTCTGTTACTCAGTCTGTAAAGCAATCATGCGACTAATGCTTTACTGCTTTCAAAGCTTTTAATGTCTCGAATGGCGACAAATCTAGCCCTTTGATGAAACCCAGTCATTTGTTCAGTTACCGACATTTAGCAGCTTTCTTTGACGGTATTTTCTCAGCCAGTACGAATAAACTTTGTCTTATTCTGTCCATGGTGGCCTTATTTTACTTTTGTCAAAATATCCTCACCTCAGAGACGATTTATTATTAATGATACCAGGGTTTCGATTCTCACCTCAACCTAATCCTTGGTAATGTTGAAGAAACATTAACAACACTGGAACTCGATGAGGAAACCTACGAGGAGATCTATAAGGTAGCTTGCCTGTCTTTTGATTGCGATTTTAGACGACGAAAAGGAGCATTCCTCTACTGTTTGTCCGCGGTGACGGCATTATCCTCATATCTCCACCACAGGCTGAACAGTAAAATATTCTTTTTGTACAGCATGTGTAATACATTTATAGAACTAATAAAGGCATTTAATACAGAGTACAAGTCACTTCTCAGAGTAGATTAGCCCCGCTTGGTTCCATTCAGCATCATTGAAGCCCAGTTTTGTTACCTCCTCGGGACTCATAAGGTTGTTAGCCATGCGGCAGCGCAGGTATGCAGCCGACTCGGAGCGACATTCACCGCTGTCCCAGGCATGTGCCTTCATGCAGGCCATCCACTTCTCTCGCATGTCCTTGCACACGCCCATATGGTCCAGCGGGAAACTTCCCTTGTCTGGGGGCCTAACTCGGTTTCGTGGGTTCGCAAAAGCCCCTGCGTCCCCCATTTTACTTGTATTGGCTTGAGAAGAAAGTACACTGCGGATTTAAGCAAACCATATCACCACTTCAAAAGGAGTATGTTGGAACTAAGGTACAATGCTTAGAAATTGTGAAACATTGTCTTCTTCGAGCTAGTACTAAACAGTTATACTTCAATGATAACACTTTGCCAAGTGAGAGTATACACACTGGCCGGGGATGCCAGCTTTAAGAGGAGCTCTTCGCCACCAAATCCCATCTAAACGCGCGACTTCGACACTCGTTGGCAGGTAGCTCTGAGCAGACTGTTGAAGACATGCAGACCTAGTTCCTGCTCGAATAACTGGGATGTGCGATTGAAGGATGATTCCTATGGTGTGGTTGGCTTTCTTTATTTTAAGATTTAGCGATTTTATGGTGCATTTCAATGCATACAGTCCCAATAGACTGCTAGAGAGCGTACTTCGAACGTGAACCTAACAGCAGATGTGCTAATCACATGCGAGTAGTACCAAATACTTTGCAAATGCCTTTCCCTGGCTGATGTTAAGGGCAGTTTGAGAGCTTACTTGCGGCGGTGCCATATTCGCCAAGTTCTGGACGACCATATGCCCCCTCCCCTGATCGATCCACTTTTATTTGTTTTTAGAAAACGCAAACCTGATTTGGAAACTAATGACCGCAATTAAGAAGAGCCACCAGTTGGTAAAAAAATATTGAAAGCGTACACAAACACACCAAATGAGAAAATGGGATTTTTCTTCCAAAACTCCAATGGATGTATGTTTACACACCTATCAAGTGACGATTACCGAAAACGCCTTAAGATCCCTTTTAAGAGGATAGGTGACCCTAAGGGACCTAAAATAGGAAAAAATGGAGGAGTTGGGTGCTTAAAAGGTAGTATCAATAATATCTATCACAACTCACCTATATCAAGTTAAGTATCGATTAGAGATTAACGATAAAGGCCCCAAAGGTCGAAGGATGTGGAACAGCAAGGGAGGCTTGAGTCTGTTTACTTGGTCTACACCAATGCAAAAAGCAAAAATTATTTTTGGACTTCCGTAAGAGTAAAGCAAAAGACGGAAAGTCAAAGCGAGAGAGATAAAAATGCGCAATTCGAAGGAAACGAATGGACGAACTACCTGAGATCATCACAAGAGAGTATACTGAGATATTTGCAAACATAAAGTGCATTTGAAGAAATTCTAATTCCAATAAAAGGTTTCAGACTACCTTTGTGTTATACCGAGATTATAAATCACTCAGTAGCTGGCGAAGACATTTCTTCAAGCTATTAAACTCTGGTAGAATTTTTGGATAATGTGCAGCTCGACGGATAGCATCATCCACGATTTAATTAACCCATTCAAAACAAGCTTCGCACAATTTTCCAGAGTGCTTGAATTAGTGAGTTAAAGTAAATAGAAAAATGGTATGGATCAAGTGCATTTATGAAGAGACTGAGACTTTCAGGCGCAGCCAGATCAGGTAAATAAAACACTTGTAAGATATTGGCAACTTTGACGGCACTATCCAGAACGCGGATATTCTACTTAGATGACCGTTTCGCAGTGTCTGGAAAAAGGAACTCTAGTAACCCACAGCTTAAGTATCCGAAGAAAAGTACGTTTTATAAAAGAATCCGATCCAGAGAGGCCAGGATGTTCTACGACAAACAATAAGTACGTTTAAGCCGGTTTTACAAAATCCTAAAAGAAGCACCTGGTCGAAGATGGCATAAAGCAAAAGTGGTTCGTTCTGATAGAATGAACAAAAAGGTTTGCAATGAACACGAACTCCCAAGTCAAGCGCACAGGGGGCAAAGGAGTAGGAAGATCGTTGCATGAGTAGATTTAACAAACTGGGGTAATCGAGATGAGAAAGATAATGATGCCAAAGCAACTAGAGATAAAGGTTTAGCTTCATATTTTCATAGACGTAAAGCAAAAAGAAGTGGGCGATGGTGGGGGAAGGGAAATCGAAGGACCCTCGTGACAAAAAATGTCGCGAAAATTAGGGCGCATACTACGATCATTCAGGTTTATTCGCTGGATTATTCAAATAGAGAACTGTCCATGATATATTTATCCAACGACAAATGAGAGCCTGCCAACTTTAGTGATATCCACCTGAACGACAAAATAAGACAGGAAAACGAAAACCGAGACGTAGAACAATAGAGGAAACCATCTAGAGATAAGATAAACGAAGTAATATCTCACCAGAGAGAAGTAAAAAATCGTAACAAAGGAAGACAGAACAACTTAGAGTGAGAAACGGCATCATATACCAAATTATACCGAAAAAAACCAGACTTATCAAAACCTGCACGATCAAGCGGACCCAACAGTCATGTGTAGGTCAGGAGGCCACTGGAACCACGAATAAGCAACCAGACCAGACACCAGACAATAAACTGCAGGAAAGTGCAATGGATTTTGGAAACGGTTGGTTTTAATATCGCCTCTGTTGTGAATACTCTCGGTAACAAAACAAGGGTTACAGCCACAAAAACAGGGTTTGTTATTTTTAGAAAATTATCCGATAATTGCGTGGAATAAGAAGAAGATACGGCTGTAAAATTTAAATCAAACAGCATCGTTGGCATAGCGGAGAGTAAAGCCAGCCTTAAAAGAATGGAAAAAGGTTGGCCGTCAAGCATGTTTAACTTAAAACTAAGCAAGATAGCACCAATGTGATTAAGTTTACTGCATTAATTCAGACATGTTAGTGTGGTATTTTTGGGTGGCCTGCTTAGCATAGTTCGCGCTTCCAAACATTTTTAGATGGAGAATGATTCAATTGGCATAATACTTAAAATATAGAGTGAATCGTGCATAACGATTTGTGAAGTTTGATACTTACACACCTTAATGCTATCAATGAGGCTTGGTTTGTATTGATCGACAACATGGCGACCAAACTGATTCCCCTACTGTCACGGTGGCTAGTGGGTTATGCGGATGGAGTTTCCCGATCTTGGTGAACAATGCGCCGTTAAATCTTGTCGGATGCTAGGTACATTTTTTTGCGTTGCGATTGCCTAAATCCGCTTATCCATCCTGGAGCAAAATGGGGCTTTTTTGGTGTCGTATTGGTATAAGCTAGCAATCGTGCCACTTTATGGGGACACCTGATACCATATGGCTTCATTTGAGGCTCCCGGGGTGTTATTTTTTGCTTTGATAGCTGCTAACTCTCCTGTTCTGTAGTGACTTCCCGTTCAATATCTTTTGTGACACTTATTCAGTCGCTAAGTTGCCCTTTGGGACTCTCCTGTTTCTGTATGGTTATTTGAGAGACTATGCCGTATCGGACTCGCGTTCTTCCTGGTAAACCATGTAGTTCCCTGATTGTTGGAGCCCGTGCCATTATGATCCTACTGAGTGGTTTAATTTACATCAATTCTCTTTTAGTGAGTTGTTGGATCTTGTTAAACTTAGGGAACTGTATTACTAGCACACATGGGTTTTCCGGTGATGCCGAAACATAAGTTCTAGGGATATGATTGCATCATATGCTGTTTTGAATGCATGATCGGTTTGTTTCAGATTTTCTGCCAGTTAGATGTTCGGGCTGTCACAAGGTGTTTTGCAAGGACCACTACATTTTTGAATCTCATTCTTGTCCTGTCGGCAATGGATTGGAACGCCAGGTTCCTGTGTGTCCGCTGTGCGGTGTCCCTGTTCCCATTGGTCCCAATGAGTGTGCTGACTTTAAAGTTGGCCACCACATTGACACAGCTTGCAAGTCTCAACCAGCTCTTGCACTCAAAGGGAAAGTAGGTGACACCCTTGTTTGGGAGGCGATCACTGATCTGACTTAAGTGATACATTTAGTTGAGATTATCCCCCTAACAGATATTTAAGAATGCTTGTTCGGTGCCGAGGTGTAAGAAAAAGGAATTGGTTCCTCTATGCTGTGAGCGATGTCACCTCAACTACTGTATCAGTCATCGAAACGAATTGGACCACAACTGCACGGGAATTCCAGCAGCCTCCACTAGCGGAAAGCGAATGTCCATCACTGGGGCCGCAGCGATCAGGCGTGCTGTTGCTAGGGTAATTTCTCTCTGACTAACGCATTACTACACGCTTTGCTCTTTTGAAGAATCACGCTTTGGAGTTGATTATCTTTAGAATTTAACCAATCACTAAATTACTGTTGTAGATGCAATCTCTTTCTGCTTTTGATGCTGTAACCTTTTATTCGCCATGTCACTGGAATTTGTATTGAAAAGTGCATTTTCATCCTGGTACGCTGAAGCCTTAGACATCGATGGATGTTGGTGGAGTACGCAACTGACAATCTTTGCATAATTTCATGCTGAGGTGTAGTATTTTACTCCCTTTATTCTAAGCAATTCAACAACAGTTTCAACAGTAACAGCGCCGCATTGAGTAAAACCCAACAAGAAGAGGTGGACAGACAACTGGCATTGGCGATCGCTGCTTCGATGGAAGCCGAGGAGAAGGAAGATCATCGGAGGCAGCGACAGCAAGCATCGGCTTCCTCAGATAACGGGTGCAGTGTTAGTTGATTAACAAACAAAACGATTCTTCGGCCAATTCATGAATTTCCGCAGCATCCGCTGTTTTCCTCTATTTCATTTTCACTGTCCACTGCTCCATCCAATTCTAATTTTCCAACACCAGCGCAACATAGTATCTGTTTTTTTTAGAACAGTATTTTTTATTACATTGATTTTTCTTCGGAGATTTTGTTTCTATCTTCCTAAGAAAATGAATGATACGTAACACGATGAAATGACAACGCTACCGCGGTTTGGCAATCGCTATTACCTCTCAGATTACGGCCCCCGTTACTGTGATTCTGTGAAAATTTATTAAAAGTTATTTTTCCCAGCCACCTATACTTAATCCAAGTTTTGATCTGAAGGGTCTGTCCCACATTGACGGTAGAAAGGATAAACAAACGGGCTCCTCGCATGTACTCCCCAAACTGGGTGAATCCTAAGGGTTTGCTAATGCGAAAGCAACTTTAATGATGCGGTTGGAAGAACTGAACAAGGTCAGGCTTGAGGGATTTGAGGCGCCAATACATTGCCCAGATCTCACTACTGTTCAAAGTATCGTCATAGGCATGTGGGATTCTGTAAGATGAACCCATGATTGTGGAGAGGCGGAGAGTACTTCGTCTTGAAAAACTACGTCTTAGGAAGTCTAGCTGATCCAAGGCACTAATGCGAGTAAAATGAATTCAGCCAGCATAATTCCAACTCTCATGAGGTATGTTTGAGAGCAGTCAATGCATGGAAAATTTGCTGAAACTTAGCCATCGGGCAGAGATATTTACAAAAGCCATGGCTAGTCATCACCGCCGGTCAGTCCGGCGTAGAGTCGCAGCGGACCTTTCGAGTTTCCACCGGCCAAAACACCCTCAAATTCGGCTCGGCTAGGCGCAGGTCGCCTAGACACCGTTGTCAGCTGTTGCACGAAAGTTTCCATTGAGCCTACAGTAGCGCAAAAAGAGGTTCCCAATCCTGTATGACGCAAGCAGTCGTGGTGAGTCGGGTGGCAAAGTGGGTCAATTCCACGCAGGATTGTAATTACAAAATTCGCCTATCCCCGTGTAACTATATCAGCGTAAAGCAGTGGTCAACTACGAGTGCACAAAACTCTACGAATGGAAGTAAGCAGAACGGTTATTAACTTAGACCAATTTGTGTAAAATTCGGTGGAATATTTCAAGTATAATTCTTAACGGGAAAATGCGTGAGACATGATCAAAATGTGTGAATGAATTAATGAAAAGAAATAAAATGAATGGGTGAAAGACCATGGGATGAAACTTACAAGGGGTAAACACGGCATTCGATGCGGCGCTGTTGCCGAACACGGTTCTATATAAGAAACAGGAAATAGCTTTAACAAACTGAAAAAAGAGGAAACGAGAGGTGCGGCTGATCCGGTAGAAACCCACACAAGCTATTTAATGGGTGTTTTACGCGATTTATTAACGAAAATTGACCAAGCGCACTAAATTTGACAAGTGGAAAATCCACTGCATAATGGCATCGTCTTTCCAATGCCTCAGCGTGGTGTTCCCACAAACGGCTTCGCATGAAAACATGGAATTTTTCGATCTTTTTAAAGGACTGGAATAATGTCCTACGACCACTAAATAAAAAATCCACACCGAGCTATGAATTCCCCAAGTGCGAAATCCAAGTATGTGCAAGCATTTAGCCCTTTGTGCATATGTGGACTAGAAGTACACAAATTGTATTTGCAACGATAGAAAATTGACATTCTCAAAGAGGGTGATAGATGCCGAGCCTATAAATCAAATAAACTGCTTTATGTATTATACCTTTTGAACTTTCATGTCAAATTAGGCCGCAGAATCAGTGGCAGACACTCGAAGTGAACATGGCTGTCCCAAAATATCTGAGAACTACAATAATTTTCAACATAGTCTACACCACATTGGAACGAAACCACAAGGATTGACAACCACTAACCCTTAAAATCAATAAAAATCGGAAGAGCCATGTTTCGAAACGCACTCGCTATCAAGCAGTGACGTGACTGCTCCAGGCCCAGAAATCTCACCACCTTTGTTACTGAGTTGACGCTTGACCTCGGAGAGGAGGGAGAGAGGGCTGCCAGGTATGGGGTGGCCGTTGATTAGAAGATTTTTCGCCTTTGGAATTAGTTTTGAAAGACGTTTGTTTGCAAAAACAACTGCTTCCACCTTCTTTTTAAAAGTGGCCATCAGCTGACTATGGTCTTCGGAGATATCAGCGTACTGAGACAGCAGGAATTCTAACTCCACAGCCATTGCCACAGGCTGGCTGCAAAGAAGATGACTGGAACCGGTCTCTTTGGGAACGCTAGTGACAAGATGAGACGTGTCAGTAGTCACAAAAAGTAGAAGCAATGGAGGGACAAAGAAAACTTACGGATGAGCTTTGATTGTAGCGAGGATGGAGTCAATGGCTGCCTCACAAGAGGCGGATTCCGCGACTTCGAAGAAGTCCTTCGTCATATGCTCGAAAAGCGGAGCCGCAAGCTAATAGAGGGTAATACAAAGCACCCTACTTATTGCAAATTAGTAAAAGACATTTCACCAATACAATTAACTAATTTAGATGGAGAAATGCCAATCCAGTAAACCAAATTAACCCATATCGAACCTCAGTTTGAGAAGTGTAGAGAGAAAGCGTACTTCGATTCCACCGATTAACGTAGCGTCATTTCGTAAAGGCCAATAGCGTGTGCCCCTTTCAACAAGTTGCAAAGCTATGAAAGTGAACATGAACAGACAAGTGAATTCTTGATCCAGTTTTTTGTGTAGTTCAGAAAAGCTTCCCATCGGCCTTTCTTACCAAAAAATCCTGCACTGCTGGCTATAGATATTTCAGATTTAAAATTCTACATTTTTCCGGAACGATAAAAGTGCTACAAGTGAATGTTTAGCACACATTATCCGACTTTTGAATGACTGCTGCTCTCTGTGGCATAGAGCCTCGGAGAAGGGCGGCTAAACGGCGCTTCATCGTTGCTACGAAATTCTTTTCAAACAGTGATTTTTAACAAATCTAATTTTGTAACAATGAAGCATTCCCTAACCCAGAAATAACAAGCTTCAGAATGATACAATTTGCTCTCTACAGTAAAGCTCACTAGACGTGGCCTCCACAAAGGTCAAAACAGTTAGGCCCAGCCACATACCTCTAATCTTGGGAGTGATAGTGTAGACGGAGTTGGCAGACGCGGGTGCGAGTCTCGCCGGAAGAAGGAAGTTCTTAACAAAGTCAGTAACCCGAAAGTCAGCTTCCGGGGTCTCCAAATGACGAGCAGGGAGTGCTGGCAGAATAGGTGGATGAGAGAGGGGTGCAGGGGTTGCCAGCACGTGCAGGTACATCACAGAACCGTGGCAAAGGAGGAGAAAGACGTCCGCCGAGGTCTGTGGACCCTCCGGAGATGCAGAACTGCGGTAAAGATTGTGTGCTAGTACCACACATCTACCTAGAGATGCCATAAATTTACTCGTAAACGCAGCACAGGCTCTACAAACATGGGAAAATTGAAAACCAGATGCAACCTCATTAAAAATGTTCCACGAAACGCGCATGTAACGGGAAGGAACGAAAGGTAAAGAGCTAAAAATAGCCGAAGATATACCTCCTAAAACGAACTGCGATAAGCAGACAGAAGATCGGGTATTCACAGCCGCCATTGTCACTCTGAAGGCTCCAATACTGTAGCGAATGAGTACTGAAAACAAACAGTGTGTACAGAACACATTAGCCGAAGCAGCAAGGAGAAATGGACAACATTCCATTATGTACTAATCCTAAGGACATTTGAGTTGATGTATTTCAACGATGCTCTTCAATTTTTAGCATACGAAATCACTGGTAAGCCGAGTGAATCAGCAAAAGTATGTTGTGCTGCCATTAGAGTCTTACCCCTAATAGTGTGAGCAATCTCGTATGCATACGCGCAAGATCGTCCATAATTACGTTCAATTAATGGCGTATCAGTCTTTTAATGAACAGTCACCACTATCGCTGTGAATAACTGGATTAGGTCGGTGTATTAATGCTTCCTGTAACAACCAACTACTGTGGCGAATTATCTCTAGATAGACAAAGGTGATTCGCCCTTATGCAAGGACAACAAAGTTATAAAAGATCCGCGCATTTCATTGAATGACAACTATCTAAATGTTCTACCTCGCCAATATACTTGAAATAGCTTAATACGAATAGTAAATTGAAATCCACGTACAACTTGCGATAACATTTCCTTTACTGATATCAAGTCTATTATTAACATCGTCTCAAATTATTATAGTAACGTAAAGTGCATTCATCAGCTAGTTGGGACAGACAATATCTGACAGAAAGAAGCAGTTTTCCGATCCATTTTCTCAAATAGGATACTAAATTACATTCAAAAGGTAGCAGTGATCCAATGAAATGTGAAAAAGGCAAAAAATTGCCTGTTTAATTGATTCTATGCTCAAGGATCTGAAGAATGCAACTGCGAACAGTAAATGTCACGGAAGAGCGCGAAAAAGCTCACGGTTATCAACTGGTCTGGGACTGATCCATTTGATTCCCAGAGTTTTGGAGAATCCTGAGGAAGGTTCTTGGAACATTGCCTTGTCAGCCTCCTGACGTAGGTAGAGGCGTTCAGCGAGACCTAAACGCTGCAGGAAGCCATGGGCCTTTGATTCATGCAAAAGCTCAACGCCATACATAGTCGAAACAGAGTCCGCGTTGGCCTCCTCCTTCATAGGAATCTCCTGCACCAGAGTGCTTGCCAGACCGAGGTTTCGCTCCGCCAAACGCATGAGAGCACGCAACACAGAACGATTGTTCGTAACAGGTACCCGCTGGTACAGCATCTTGTGCTTCTCCGTTGACATCAGCTAGAAAACAGCAAGGTTTATTTGGTAACTATTTTAACTCAAACTTAATAAACTCACTTCAGTCTCCTCAACGTTTTCATCATTGGAAGAGGATAAGTCCAGATCAATGAAAATCCACTCAGTACTATCGATTGGAAGGTAGCTAAAGAGAAAGTCAGCAAGGGAAACATGCCTACCCTGTTTCTTGAGGTGGTTTCTGCAATTGTTCTACGAGAATGGGTAGCCAATTGGAGAGCTTTGTGCGCATACTGGAGCCGATAATGAGCACACACCCAACGTTGCCCGTATCTGGCTGTTGAGTTTGGTATGGGGTAGGCATGTGCAGAACATTTTTACATGAATATAGACCAGGCATGCCTGGATAATCTAGATCCACCGAAGCTGTAGAGTCGCTTTCTGTGGAGAAGGCCTTCCAGACAGCTTCCAGGGATTGATCCTCTTCATACCACAATGAAAGGATTTTCTCTTCAGCATCCACAGATATAACGGAAAGCTGAGGTGATGAAACAGCACAATGGCAATAAAAAGCAACATACCGGTCTGGAATCGGAAAAGAGATCAAAGGTTATTCGACAATATTCCATGACGGCCTCCACGACAAAGGACCAAATATTCCGTTGGATAGAAAACTTCGCACTTGACACATCTGGTCGTCTGTTCGGACCTCTGTCAAAATGGTATATGTCTCCAAAAGGTTTGTAGACATCGTTTGTTTTATGCAGCATAAAAACGGTTTTCATTGAATTTGCGAGAACCATTTTCAGAAGCGGCCAAAAATGAGGTCTACGGGTGAAGCAACCTAGTCCTTTTACGGGGAAAAAGCGTATTTCAAAACAGTGAAGTTGCGTAAATTACACACGGCTTTCGATAACGCGCAAGAAAAGTCCGTACGTGTGCATTATTTGAGAATCACTTTATAAATAAAAAGGTGGGATACACTTCTGAAAAAATTAGGACTTCACAGGAGGCCGAAAGAGCTTAAGAGTTAAATTCACACACTTTCGACTGGTTCATTTGAGAACCACAAATAACATTCAAGGACGTAGACCCCTACTTCCAGTCTGTCATAGATCAAAACAAAGTAAATTTCCTAACACGCAATCATATTTCAGTCATCCAAGCGTGAACTCAGTCCTTCCTTCGTCGTGAGACGCAGTTTCACATGCTTAACGCGAATAGATGAACACAATAGACGCTTGCACTCCACTAATGCCACTAGAAGCATCAACAAAGAAAATGTAGACATTTGGAGCAAGAATTCCAATTAATGCTATCACATGGGATCAACTGCAAAAAACGTGCCAAAACCAGAGCATACCCGCGACACACTAAAAAAGATGAACCGAGACAGATTTTTGATTGGTTGAAAGGATATGAACAAAGTGAATGCTAGAAGACACGCAATTCTAAGAAATAGATGTAATCAAGCAGTGAAAAGGAAAATACTGTAGCCAATTTAATTTATTTTAATCGGTTGCATCATCGTTTGAGGTAGTACGCAAAACATTAGTGTCTTAAAACGTCTTTTGCTTCGACATCGTCTGCATGTTGGTAAATAATAAAATAGGTTTAAAAATAGCATAGGCTATGATAGAACTCAGGTCAAAGTTAGGTATATGGTGATAACTTTGGACGTGCAATACGATGCTTTAGATATAAGGATCATCAAACACATTCTGATTTTTACTGAGGTTATCACGTTGGCCATTTAAAATCATTAATGGGCATTTGTATACTACTGCTTCGTGCACCAAGTCAGCCCCATAGGAAACCTCAAAGGAAACTCCAAAATTAGTCTAGAAGGTGTTTAAAGTATAGTGAAGAATGTTGTTACTAGTTTTAAGAAGAAAGTATTTCCTTTCCGTCAATTGGCTGGATTCAAGCGCGCGTTTAAATGCAAGGTGGCCTTTGAAACACAAATGCTGGATTTTGGCCGCATGCATACGGGTTTTGTTTAATTCCGATTTCATCTCAAGATTTCATGGCGCCATGTTACTTCAAGGGTCATTACATAGAGCTTCGGATGACATTTCGGCTTTGGTAATTTTTACTGGAGATAGGGAAGAGTTTTAAGGTGCTTGTCTCACTAGTAGCAAAATGTTTTACAAACCGCAAAACATGCTTCCAATTACTTGGTGTGGGAGTTGTTTAACGTGATAATGATAGTTAGGCGCAGATGCATCATTTAGACCGGTTTCTAAGCGCCCTTTTAAGCGCACTAATCGAAAGGGCCTTTTGGGTCGATTATCCTCAATAGACTCGCATCACTGTCCACCTGACTGAAAGTGAGTCTTATTTAAACAAAGGGGGGATTAATAAATATCGGCTCAAAATTGTGACCACATTTGTTGATTGTTCCAATGCAGTGAACATCCATCCAATGGAGGTTGTGGTATGATCATGAGGGATTTCAAAGCACACCACATTTTATCATGTGTCTCGAGAATTCAACAAATGCCTGCAGAATTGGAGGTTTTAACTGTTGCCTTGCACCCCTCACTACGCAAACTCCATTCCCCTTTTATGCCATTTCATCGCTGTGTCAGGACTACTTGATGTTTGTTAGCAATTCCTTGGGCTATCAGGCAACATCAAAAGCGGAAGCCTCTACATTCAATCACTGCGCGATGAGTAGGTGTGTGCACACATTTACATTGCAGCACCGCAGTGTTTTTTACGCCTTGACACCATCACCAACTGAGGCATTGGTGATAAATAATCATTACCATCAAGGCAATGAAGCAATTATCACGAATACGCATATGTATACATACACGCTCACACACATTCCTATTCTTTCGTTTATCTTTCTTCCTAGTCCCTAATTAATGAGGCGATGTCTGCACCCATTCTTCACACGAATGGGTATGTGTTTGTATACTACAAATAATCCAACACACAATCACAAATGCAGAACACATGCTGCTGTTGGTGCTGCTGCTGCCATCGCTAGAACATGCAGTGCCACTCTTGTAAAAATATTTGCCTCATTTGAGGGCGTTTTTTGACATGTTTGTGGGTTCACATCTCATGGGCGTGTAGTGCAATGCAGCACCTCGCAGCAGTAATCTAATTTGACGCGGGGCACTGTATCCTTGCTTTAAACCTCCCCGAGCAAATGACTGTACCTCGAACCTACCCAGGAAAAAAGGTTCTCCATGTAAACATGCATATTTGTGCCTCCATAATGGGATAGAAGTGCGGTTTTGTGAGTGGTTGAAACTATTATTGCTTCCATTTGATATTCCTTTGTGGTAGTACCTTTCCAAATAACAACGGCCTTATGTTTCCGACAAAACAGATTATTTTGCCTTTCCTTTAAACGACAAAGCCAATTCGGACATTCAATAGTCCTAACAATGACATTTACGAAGCAAATAGGTAGCTACAATGTAATCACGTTGAGGATCATATTGGTTAATTTCCTCTTTAAATGTGGATCTTGATTAGTTATCTTTGCGAGGATATTTTAGAAGCTCAAGTAGAGGATTGAACTCGTTCATTAAATGAATGTACATCTAATTCACTCTTACAATAGACTAACAATTAGGCACTACATTGTTTATTGAGCTTAAAATAATAGTTTAAATACATCACCCTTGTATTTGACAGGCAGTACTTTGTCAGAAACACAACCCTCAGTCCTATGAATATCAAGTTCTAGGCGAATGGGCAATGTCTAACACCTACATAAACATCGCACCATAGTCTGAAACTCAACTTATTAAAAAGAGACGCCATATTGAAATGGGCCTGAAGTAAAGGTCCCTGAGAAAATAATTAAAATAAAGAGTTCACTCAGACCTAAGAAATCGAGTAGTCCCCCGGGACTTCTTTGAAGACGAAGAAGGCGTAGCATTGGGATAAAATGTATTTTCGACTTAGAGAAGGACAGGGTCCGGAGGACGGACCGCCCTGCCAAGGTACATGGGCGGAGTCCTCATTCACCCATAATAAAAACTGAGAGCTAAACAAACAACTACTTCAATAGTCTTAGCAAAAGATGGTTGGGTGAATTGATCTAGACGATTGAAGCAAATTTGCAAAGCCATTCGAAAAAGTGTGAATAGTCAATAAATTTCATTAAAGCTTTTAAATGGAATAGGAAAGGGCTTCCTCCCAGCAAAAGCTTTCATCAACTGCTTGCCCACCTGATTTGTTTGATGAAATAGTAATTGTTTCAAAGGGATGGTTTTGATCTGTACCGAGTATTTATCATACTTATTTCCAAACACGGCTTTACTTTTGAAAAAATAAAATTTGGCAAAAGAGCAAAGCGACGATTATATTCCAAAAATTTTATTTGTCATCCAAACTACCCACATACATGTCAAATGAGGCAGTGGTACTACAAAATGGTGTGGGTCAGACCGTCTTTTTATATAACTGCCGGATAATTTTATAAGTTGACTTAAAATTAAATAACTACTGTCTCATACTTTTCAAGCACATCACTGTTAATTAAAAGCTCTTTAGAGCAATGTGCAGCAAATCACTGTGCTGTCACCATTTTCGGGTAAATCGAAAGCACACCAGTCTTTTCCGCGATTTTTGAATTTCAAGTCTATGAATGTTTTCCGAAAAATACTCTAAAATAGTGAAAACTCTTCAAAACTCGGGAGATGTTCATATGCGATGGACTAATTAGAATAAGTGAAACCAGACGAGTGGAGGAATGGTTGCAATGTAGACTAGTTTATCAATTCCTTTTTACTAATAAAGCCCAGGCAGTTGTAATTCCCTGGCCCATCAATCCTCAACCACCAGTCAAAAAATTTTGCCAAGCCCCGATTGGCAGAGGCGGACGTAATCGTCCGTAAATCATTATTGATGGTATGAGCGAGGACTGCAGATGGCCTCCATGATAAAATAATTGACTAGATCAGAATAGGGAATTATGTTCCTTTCGTTTACCCCACAAACCTTCCATTTTGATGGTCATGTGTAATGCTGGACAAACAATAGTGGTAGAAATACGTAGCCGCATGAGACAGCTTGTTGAAACTTTTGAATAAATGAGTCTGTAATGAGTGTCAAGACTTCCCGGAGGACAAAAAGAAGGAAAAACTGTAGGCGAAATGTGCAATGCTGACCAACAGAAGGGGATGGTTCCGTAAGGATGGCCCGGAGGCTAAGCCGCCCAATTGAGGTTCAGTCGCTCGTAACAAAACTGAGACTTAAACAATCACTTAAAATTTGGCATTTTTACTATGATGAAACTGATTAAATCGAGTAAACCGGTGTTCTTATTTACTAGCACAATTAGAATCTGTCTCTTTATTTCAATTTTCAGAGTGATAAATATCGCTTTTATGCCATTAGGAAACATTTTCCTCTTCATACTACTTACTCACCAGTATCTCGGTCTAAAAATCAAGGAAAGAAGCAACTTACCAATGGCATCGTAATTTTTGGTTAGCATCGGTTGCATTATAGGTTTGTCGGTAGTTTAAGTCTCGTTTTCAGTCACGAGCATGCTGGTATCCTGGATCTCTTCCGCCCACTGAATGATTATACAGTAGGTCTGATGTCTTTTGACTTCTGGGAAGTCTGCGAGTGCTGCAGCCATGCTGCCTTTAATTGATGGCAGCGTTGTACCAATTACGAAGTCGTGGCTTTAATGAGAAGGGGATCGAGGATTTGGCATTTTTGAATTCCGTAATGTGTGATGCAGTGAAATTAGACAATTAATTATTTAGATGATTTGGAAAAAGCTCCCTTTGGTTTGGTCAACTTGATTAACGCCTATGGGCCATTATTTGGCCGTATATCTACAGACCCTCTTACGGTAGCATAGAAAAACGAACGTAGGAGAGAGCTTTTCATTTTAGCTTTTACTTTCCTAGTTTTGTAAAAAAATGTGACAACTTGTCTTTGCTTCGTCAGCGTTATTCACGATTAATTACAATGAAACGCAAACAAATTTTGCAATGGTGAATGCCAATTCTCTGTTTGTATTCTTAGCTCACCAAAGCATTAGATAAAATGGGCGCTTTTGGTCTCGTAGATTTGCACAGCCCGTGTATGTATAAGGCCTTTCATTCCAAAAGGAGCAAGCAAGCACATTAATAAGGACCAATTATTGTTGAAAGTACCCATTTCGTTGCACCAAACAGTTGTCTAAAATATTTTCAGTTTTATTTAGTGTCCTTTCACTGGCTGCGGCCATTACTTGCAAGAGCAGCATATTTTTATGAATTCTTTGGGCCAGTAACCGACCCCAACGGAAATGCTACGACACAACTCACAAAACAGTCTTACTTTTAAGCTTTGCATAAGGATATCTATACTTTAACGCTGGGTTATTCAGAGGCTCGGGCCAATGAAATTCACCATTTAAAAAACTTAAGTAAAGTTAACCTCACCACCGGGAAACTCTTTTTCAAATTTTGAGTCAGTCGAAATCCAAAATAACATCAAATTAATGCTGCAAAAGTAATTGTTTTCTCATCTACCGAATCACAATATAAATCAAGTTAACTTAGCTTCCAACCATACTTAATTAGACCAATGTATTCATACTATTTAAGTAAATATAATATCACATAGTCACTTTAAAGCAATTTGGTTATTACCGATCACTTTCAATAAGCCTTACCCCTCTCAGACTTGAAGCTACCGCTCTTTCTACACTTTAATCTTCGTGATTGTCGCCCCTTCCTCCTACTCGGAGCAAGAGAATTTTTTCCTCCCTTCCAAAATCGACCTTATTTATGTAACTTTAAATAACTTTATAGTAAAAACAGTGACAACGGCATTATATGTCAAAAATTATAATCACACTACAACCGACAGTACCCAAGCATTCACAACACCGGATGAATCATGGTGCACTTCCTTATTTGAAAAGATCAAATAATCTCTATTCATGACAATTTTTTCTATGATATAATATAGTAGGTTATTATTGACAAAGCACTGGGTTTCTACTAGAATCTCACCATATTCACCCCATTAAAAAAATATCTTTTTTCGGCAATTACCTTACTGTAAAAGAAAAGGATGATAAAGTGTTTTAGTTGAACAAGAGTTTTAAAGATTTTAAAGGCCCAACGTATGCCTTCGTTTATTACCCTTCAGTTAAGGAGTAGGTCAAATAACCTGTAATGCTGAAGAAGACCATTTAGAACCAAACTTTACTTGGTATCTAAGTACTTACAGTGCCAGGATGACTTACTTCCAAAATGCTATAGTAGACTCCTCATCTGGTAAACAATTTCTCCTCGCAGGAATTTCACGTGCATTTGGTATGCAATCCTTCAAAATTAGATAACTATAGTTATAATAACAATAGCAAGGGAGAGAATGTTGTTTACGGGTTGCATGCAGAGTGCATTTGCTTGGATGCTGAATGGTTATTCCTGTCCGATGTTTTCCAGGCACACAGGCCGCCAAATGGGCCTGGGGTCGAGGCGAGGGCGCTCAGAAGCAGTCAGTGAGGGAACACTAAAGTCCACCCTGCTCGGTGGTGCCAGAAGTATTGGTGGTTCTGTTAACGATGCAGTAGAGGAGGAGGGAGAGACGGGTGGAGGTGCTACTGCCTCCTCCGCCAGTGGCATTACTGCTACTGCGGCGGGCGAGGAATGTCTAAGGACTTGGGAAGGGTGCGTGGTTTTGAAGTTAAAGGTGTGTCCCTTCTCACGACTCCGTTTGGCTGCTAGAAGATCTCTCTCGAGCTCAGCACACTCTCGTTTCTTTTTAGCACGACGGTTTTGGAACCATGTAATCACCTAATTAAAATGCAAAAAAAACATTATTCAAAACCTACTTTAAAGGGCCCTTTAAGTGTCTGTGGAATAAATCAACTGTTTTCTGTGGCCTTGATTAGCTTTTAAATAAAAACATTTTGTCAATAAGACTTAAACATCCCTGATGGTGGAATTTCGACCGAAATGTTTTTATTCATGTGGAATTGTTATGCAGTTCGCAAATTTCGAAGAAAAAATATTCGGAACAAAATCCCAAATTAGCATGTGATTCCGGAGAGATTGTACGCAAAAAAACCTGAGATTTTAGCCTTTTTCGTTTAAGTTGCTACTCTAAGGGCAGGCGAATTTCAACTGATCAAAGGGTATCAATGATTGGGTCCTAAAATCACCTCAGTCTATCTTGTCAAAATGCGATACTGCTTGTTTAACGCAATGAAGGGCTCTGCTATTGTGCATCCGGGCCAAGATGTCGGCTCCAAGCTCTACGTCATCAGGGAGGAATTGAGGTCCCACTTTGGTGACATCAGAGGTATAATTCTATGTTGAAGGGCAAACACTCTGGTTCCTACTGCTGGGTGATGAGACCTAGCGGGGAGTTTGCTACGGATGAACGACTATGCGATAATCTTTAGCAGGTCTAAAACTGACGTCTGCCTTCGTAACTACCCTAGTCTGCAGGAAAGCTGGTAGCAAATAAAACGAAGTCAACAGTGAACCATCCACAAAATCTCGTTACAGAGCTGCTTAGCATGGCTGTATTGAGGTACCATTAGCGTGAACACGCGATACCTCCTCCACACCTCTACTAGCTAGATGGAATTTAACATAGGTGTGTCTACACCGCATCCAAGCGAGAACAAGGTGGCAGGGACTAATAGATGCTAAATATTATGGCCAAAAAACAATGTTAAACTCCATTCTTTGTTATGACGGTTTTTAGGTCAGTGGTTCTACGACTAGCTATGAACGTGTTTAGTGGCCAGCGCATTACCCTGTTCCAGAGTCAATTTTTCAGAAAGAAACACTGGATCAGTAAGGTGGCGATGAAATATCCTCTCAGTTGCATAGAACTTAACTTTTGGAAGCTTTATTAGCAGCTCCGATTATGCTGTGGTGGCTGACTTGAAAAGCTGTCACAAGAGGGCTCAGAGGATGGCGCTTAAAAGAGGAAAGAGGCTGCGTAATAGGTTGCTTGTTTGTTTAACTCCCGGTTATGGCAATAGTTTACTTAGGGGCTCGCCATTCTACTCTCGTTTGCATGTTGACAATACATATTCTGCTCGAGTAATGGATCTCCTTTAGACCTCAGCAAAGTCTCAAGGCGCTACACAACAATGCAGCAATTTAATTATCCCAGTTTTCCTAAATCATGAAGATTTTTGCGCCGGAAAATTGAACAAGAATGCTAAAGATGGAGGATAAATGATATCTGCTTTGGTTGAGGTGAATAGCACGTCTAGTCATCATATTTTAACTGAAGAAGGGTTTGAATTACACCAAACTATTTCTTTACTGAGTAGCAATATTACTGGTTAAATCCAAACAAAAAATAGATAATTTTAAATTTTTAAGCTTCGTCCTTGCATTACAAGCATCATGAAAATCTTTACTTCTTTACTTAGGTATTGCAGTTTTTGTGATTGTTTTCTATTACCTTTTACCAAAAGCTCAATCTGCTATAAGTTGCATAATTTTCCAGTCTAAAAAAAGTTGCTTATTAAAAAAGTTTTGGAAGAAATGATACTTGCAAAACCTAAGTCTCCTTTTTTCTACGCGTTCTTAATTGATAAATTATGATTACAATACTGAACCAAGCTTTAAAAGATACTTTTTTCACCCTCTTACTTTCCTCCCTTTCTCCTTTTAAACACAGTTTTAACCGACTGATAATTGCATTCACCGCGCTAACGGTCACCTTTCAGATCACCAACCCTGTGGAAGACATCACCACCACTATCATCATTATTGCTACTACTACCACTACATAGACTGCTCCATCACCCTGACGTCGACTGGCTTTAAAATTCAAGCCTGCACTCGGGACGCCAGGACAGGGGGGGGGGATGAGAGAGCAGTTGTAAAGACTGAGGGAGGATGCATGGGTGTGTGCGTACGAAGAGCGGACTACCGAGACTACAGCTTCTGATCGGGCATAATGAAGACAAATTCACACCGGATGTAAAAGGCCCCGGTCCATATGGCGCTTTAAAATCAAACCACACGACTGGGCAGTTGTTGTGGTGGTCGGAACATTGTTCGAATGAGGGAAAGGGGGGAGAAGCGAGGAGCGAGGGGTAAGGGGGACCGTTAAAAGCTCCTGAAATTCATTTTTTTAAAAAGGGGCACCAATTCCAACTTGCCTACAGTTACCGGCATTTTAAAATAAATGAGCATGTCTAGCTCCTTCTGTGCATTTAACATCCAAAAAAGGCATTTGTTGGGACTGTTGTAATTGAAAATGAATATGGAGTTTGCACCATTAGCCTTATTACAAATTCCTGGAAAAAGCTCAAAGCGTTGATGAAAATTAGTAGCTTAAGAATATGACTATTCGTTGTTTCGGTAATGGGATCTTATCGCTTTGCTGTTCATTTAACAGCAGTGACGTTAATAAATTAAAACATCCCTCTCTTCCAATTTGCATTGTTCGCACACCAGGCATGCCCTTCAACATGTGGCCAGATTCGTTGTTGATAAGTTACAACAATTCTATCAAATTCCAGGAGATTATGATGGATGTTGGATTCACCCCATAGAAAATGATTGTGAAAATACGCGTCGAATCCCAGACTAATAAGCAAGACTTTGCAGCATTTTAATTTTTAAAATACTCAGCAACTTTTTTTGAAATTCGTGCCATTAACAGCAAATCATTATTGCTAGAAATGGTTTTGCATTTTTTACGTGATATTTGCCTGTTGAGTGTCAAAGTAAAGCAACCGCAATCTATATGTAATATTCACAGCCATTTCTGTGTGACGCATCTGATTATGTTAATAACGTCACAGAGCTGTGACGTCCTATATAGATGTAACAAACTTGCTTAAAGAGGACTAAAATATCACTTGAAGGTAATAAAATAAAGGAATTTAGGATTGCGTCAGAAAAAGAGAATATCTGTGCAACGGCAATTGATCATTCCGAGATCCCAGTAGCGGAAGTTTTAATACCATCCGTTACCGGGACTGCAATGTGGGCCATCTTTCTGTCTGCATGTGTGGTTGGCTTTGCGCTTGACTCTTTAGCCTTAGACCTTGGTTTCACACCTCGGAATGCTTTAAAACTGCCCCATGACAATAAGAGGGAGAGGACAAGTGCAAAAGATGTTTTCGTTTTTACACCTATCTTGCTCTTTCTATCGCATGAGGAATAAAAACGGAGGTGGTGGAGGCCGCAAAGCCCCAACCGACTGACAAATTATGCGTAAATTAGTAAATACTTTGCCTTTAGTGGCAAAAATGGAGTGGAGAGACTTAAGCCGAACCCACCACTTGCAGCCGGGACGAAAGATACGAACTTACCTATTTTTTAAGAGAGTAAAACTGCCCCTCTTACTTCCTTATTTGTGGGCGCATACTTATCAGGTTGACTATGTGTGCAAAACACTAGGCTGAAATAATAGCAAGTGATGACAGCATTAACAATTTGTCATCGCATAAAAACGCAAAAGCGAAAGTGGGCATAATTTGACCATCGTCGTACAATTAAGACAAAGCAGAACCATTACAAAGATATCCAGAATGGGCATGACTGATTGCTGAGCTTGACTTGACTTGGTGGCCTTAGACCTTTAAAGTGTTGCAAATTAAGTGTGCCGTTAAGTTCAAAGGTGTTTTATAGTTTGGTGGGGTACTACCAAGTATAAAAGAACTTCAAAAAGTTTTAGGTGCCACTTAGCATAATTTAGAGTCTCTCTACTTTAAAATACAGGGAGAGGAAAAGTCCAGTAAATGACACAGCCTAAAATTGTGCAAGCATTATGCCTATTGCTCAGTCAATCAAGTGGAAAGTAAATGTCAACGCATCTTACAATAAATAAATCACCAGGAAAAAATGGGGCGCTTAAAATTTCAAGATCCTGCTTATTAAACTCTTCCTCACTAACTTATTTCTAACACCTATTCTTGATTTACCTTTAAAAGGCATACCATGGGTGGGCATCGTGTAGAACCTCAAAAGCATGTGAAACTAGGCTAGGGGGCATTAACCTTCCTTCAGTTCCTAGTCTTATACCAAAAAGGCTCATACCTGAGTGCTTGAAAGTCCCAGTTCGCCGGCAATCTGATCTCTGTCAGCCGGAGTAAGGTATTTTTGTTTGCTGAAGTACACCTCCAGCTCTGCAAGTTGGAAGGAGGTGAAGGTGGTGCGGGTCTTACGTCTCTTCGGCGCCCGGCTGTTTATTCCACTTCCAGAGCTTAGCTCTCCTGTCATTGAGACCCCAGATATTTGTTTTTGACACGACTTGGCTGCAACAATAGAAAAATTGTATTCACGACCGCACCAATGACCTCCATTAAGAAACCTTTTATCAGAAGGCATAAAATTCAGATACATTAAAGTGTAAAAATAATCTGTTGTTTCACAACGAAACCGCTAGCTTTAAAGTTTTACATACCTTGTACTTTATATAAGAAAGGTTTAAATTTTTTTCTCATCATTTAATCAAACCGAGGCACAAAAAGTTGGAGAGTTCAGTCGCTCAGGTCTGCAGCAAATAAGGTGCTGCTTTCAAGTTGATGGGACTTTACTCCTTTCATGTCGCGGTTCGCGTGAATTTGCAGCTGTTTGCTGCACAGAACCCACAGCTGGTATGCAGTGACACGCACAGCTCACGCACATTCCTCTAACAAATTGTTGACTAAACTAATTGGCGCAAGGATATGAGAAAATTACCACCTCTGGAAACGATTAAGCATCCCTTCCATGCAGTCTATCGTTATTACTCTTCAACTTGAATTCAGGGGTTGTTCCATAAGTTACTAGTCTGGATTTATGCTTGCGGAATGGACGCATGAGAAATAGCTCTTCTTACCTTTTGGCAATTCATTTGTATTGCCTAGCTGATAGGTTTTAGATAGCGTCATTTCAATGAGAGAATTCAAAGCGGGTGTTGCAAACTCGCGCTGACTAACGGATTCCTCCGATTGTTCTCTTGACTCCTCACTAACAGAAACGGTCTTCTTTGGCAACGAAATCGAAGGAGAAGGCAGCTGAGATGAGGAACTTGAAGAAGGAAGTAGTGGTGGTGGTGGTGGTGGTGGCGGTGGAGGCCAAACAATTCGATTCGATGTCCCAATGCCTTCCTGTGGCCCTTCAACTTTGCCTCGTGCCTTCAGGACACAGGTAAAGAAGATTTCTAAGAGGTGATAAAACTCGTGTACGTTTGCACCAATCTGTTGTAAGTGAGGCACTGGTTGAAACGCACTAGAGAAAACGCCCTCCTGTTCAGAAGGCCTCTTCTGAGCCCGTATGAGTGCTTGTTGAAGCAGGTTGCTGGATGTTGCTCCGTTAATTAGGAGGTGGGAGAAATCCCGTCCAAAATGGAACATAATGAGTGTCGTTTGGACCACACTTGAATGCGGAAAGGTTATTTATCTTGCCGGGAAATTAGCCGATGCCCTGCCACCACCTCTGCCATTTCCAGCTAGGCACATGCTGATTGGTTGAAAATTTTGACACGCGCACTAATGGCCAATTGGCGGGAGATTGCCAAATTTTGGCCACAATTACATCACTGCATTGTTTGCCAGTGACATTGGTGTGATTTATTAATGAAAATTACAATTTTTTCCGACTAGTAATCTGCAGTGATGAAGACGATTAAGGTCATGTTGGTCTGATGAAAGAGTTGATTGGAGAAAATCATTCACATTAAAACTAATTAAGAATTTAGCAGTCTCAAGATCAAAAGCATAATTAGCATTTTCACAAACTTAAACTCTTTTTTACATTTTTTAAATATCCGTGCAAATTTTGCGCTCCATGTTTAAAAAAAAGCTGGATGGATGTGATATTTAGACATGGAGTTGGTAGAATAGATGAACTTTTGCAAGACATTTTACTCAAAATGGAATCCAAAAAATACCGCTAAGTTAGGCAGATGGGTTAGATTACCAAAACTGAGTGTACCGAACAGTCGTAAAATGCGTAAAAAGGAAAGAATTCCATCCTAAACATTTTTAAATACGCTGTGCAATAATCAGTTAAACATATTCACTTAGATTTGGTTTGAATTGCTTTGGTACGAACGTCCCACAACTAGAGCTTTCGTGTAGTTTAAGTGAATGTCAGCACTTAAAGACACAATTTAAATCCCAACTCTTAACCAGGAGAGATTTAGTCAACACTTCCATAAATCGTACTTCTCAACGTCCTGGTGATACCTTAAATCGAATCTTGTTAGCAACAAAGTTGGGTCATTTTATGCCTGAAAGAGGATTCGCATGGTTAACGCGTAATTTGAAGCAAGCAACAATTCAGAGTGCTTTATGCGGTTAAAATCGGCTGGCGTGGGTGCGGTGTGGTAATGATATATGCAGTGCACGATCACCACTTAACCACTATGGCATCTATTCAGTTCTGACTCGGTGATAACATCAAATTTTATTCATTTTCTCGCACCCAACAGCAAGGCCGATTGTCGGCGCATTCTTTAACATCCACATTCCCCTTAAATTTACGTTTTCAATTTGCAGTACATTTGCGGAACATGAAACAACAACAACAACAACAGCAACAACAACCTACGTCTCTCTCAAGCAGGCCGCGTCTTTAAAGTTGTATGGCAATTTAAGAGTTTTTTAAATGCAGAATTTATTCGTGTGGCAAAGCAAGTGGAATAGAATAAAAAAAGGCTAAGGAACTGTTTTGTGTAATTAGAATTCCATTTTGCAGTAACAAACTACTAGGGTGGGGTTACTACTAAGCACATATTTGAGGTCGCTTCAAATGAACGCTGCCATGATCCCAAGCCCATGAAAGTGGAAAAGATACGTTTTTTTATTTTGGTGGATATTTCCACTAATTCGCATGAGGTCAGGGTCAATGTTGATGCGTCACAGTCTGGCAGGACACTAAAGAACTCCTAGATGTTTGTCGCTTTGATGCTAGGTTCATCATCCTGGATGGCGAATTACAGACTCGCTGAGAATGAAGTTAATAAGGTAAAAACAATTGCATTTCCTTCAACCTGTACTTTCAATATTCAAGAGAGTTAGCTCTAAAAGGATTTAGAAGTTGCCAAAGATGCGTAGGTTATTAATATCGGTACCCTTCTGATATTAGCTTTCAGAATGTAAAAGTTCTGGTCCTTAATTAGCGGTTACAAACAACGCGGAAATAAAACTAAAAGTTATATATGAGTTTGACTGCATTTGTGAGCAAAATAAAAGGAGCACATTTGTGATCCGATATGCGCCGTATCGACCTCTTGTAAAGAATACCTTCACAGATTTTCGCATTCCCCAAACTAATAGCCGACTAGTACTTCTGTGAAGATTTCGGGGGCCGCGGGAGGACCGCAAAATCTACATAGCAGAACGTCTGTGTTGACTTGGTTTAGCAGCCTTGACAAATGTGCTAGCTTACGTGGGGGGCTAACGAGGTGGAGAAGGTAGAAGGAGGGGAAAAGGAGGGAAGACGCAACCGCTCACTCGCGTTTACCTTTGTTGGAACACTGGGACGACCAACAGTTGTCCTTGCCTCGTTAGACCCGTCCTGCCGGAAAAATAACAACACCGCCATTAAACGGGTCAAGTAGGGTTAATTAGACAGTCGTCATCCCAAACACAGCTGCTGTCAGGTTGTGTGCACACACAAACGCACTGCACGCTGCCGGGCGGGAATATGGAGCTTCGTCTGGTAAATATGCCACAATAGAGACTTAACTCCCACCGTATTAATAGGGTCAATGAATTGATATTTGAAGTGTATTTCTTTACCTGAGTGTAATTTCTAATCCTCAAAGAAATGGTGTGCTTTAAATGCCCTGTGGAACCATCGCAACGAATTTTTATTTTTATTTTAGCCAAAAGTGTCTAAAGGCTATCCGTAACATTTACCAAAAACTTTAACCTCTATTTTTTGATTCTTGAAAGGCGACATCAGCATATACTATCACTAAAACGACTGAATGCGTTTCGGATTAATATCTTATTTCATGCACTATTCAACCGCACTGCATACTTTGACCGCCTACTTGGAAATTTTGGTTGCACAGTTGTGTTAGGTGAACATGTGTGTTTAAGCGGGAATAAAGCTACATTTCAGCCAAAGGAGTTGTATCATGCCGAGCAGCATGACTGCTGTCATGCACAATTTCACTGCAGCTCATCAAGTAGAAGAAAGTGTTGTGAGAATAGGATGGATCGTTTGAGAGTAACAAATGGTACAGACAGCTGTCTAAATTGATTATTAAAAAAGCGAAAATTCGTCACAGATCACACATTTTACAATGACCGTTGATGCATGTTGGTGGGGTGCAATCGAAGTGCTTCAACTCCGACATTGCCTTTCCTGAGTATGTGCGTATTAAATGAGTCATTTTATCAACAATGTCAAACACGGCTAGAAGTTATCAGTCACTATTAGAAAATCAAAGCTACACACATGTAATGGCAAACGAATCTGCAGATTCTCTGCCTCGGACAAAGCAGGTTGGTCGATGATAGGAAGTTTAAACGGATAATTGACTTCCGAAACTTGCCACCATACATGGCACCAAAGTAAACACGGTCATGCCCCATCGTGTTTATTGCTAATGGGTACGTCTATAATGATGAAGAAGTGAAGAGTGAAGAACCAATTTTCACAAGTTAAGTGAACATGACATCCAATTAGCATCACACTTAAGGACAAGAGCTAGTAACAACGACCTTGAAATACCAAAGTAATTGAAATTTAGAAGTACTGAAGATAAAGTTTACCAGAGGCACAAAGTCGTTCAATATAGTTAATGTCGAGCTGTTTCAGCAAAAGAAATCCTTTCATCTGGATTACAAAAGCATGCGATTTTTCGAAGTGGTGAAAGGTAGTACACAGTAAGCATGTCTTCTTTAAATGCATAATTTTGCCTAGGGGGCGACATAGTATATTTATGCATTTCGGTTTTGATTAATTGCTTAGCAGTTCTCCTGTAATGCAGCATAAGGCTCGAATTGACTCCAATTCTTGTTGAGTAAATTAAATTAGCATAACTCCATTTATAATAATTATAGTAACTAAATGAAGATGGTTTATTAATCACGGCGGTGTCAGGATGACATGACGCCGGTGTGCAGCATATTAACTCATAAACGAGTTTTGTGGGGGACGGAGCGACAATGTAAGGGGAAATATGGGGAAAGTGGAGAAGAATGTCCTCCCATTGGCGTGCATACGCGTGCCCAGACAACTGACAGGCACATTGGGGTTAGACGATTAGTTGCCATCATGCCACATCCAGCCTCTGTCTTTCTCGTTGCGGCGAGAAAAAAATTGGAAACGAGCCTGGTTCTTCATCACACGAGGTATCATTTCACTTCTCCCCGTCTTTCTCCTCTATGTAAAACGGTTTTCACGGAAAAAGATACTCTGGCACGAGCTTATTCTTAAAGACTAATTGGCTGTGTTCTGCGGTTTTCTGATGCCACCGTAGATAAGAAATGAAGAAAACTGAATAACATAGGCAGAATGCTGCTAAAAATTAGAAGAAAACTTGCTCTTCTTGGATTAGATTAAAAATCACGTGTGGTCAGCCTGTGGATGGCAAACTTTCCATCATTCTCTGCAAAATTTTGGTGATTTTCCATTTTCAGGGACATTCACATCCCCGTCAAGCGATAATTCATTGCCAATATTATTATTAGTAGCATTATTACTATTATTATGTGTCCCTTTTTATATCCGCAATACCACAACCATAAAAATACCGCTTTGCTTAAATGACTCGAACAAGGGCGTTCTTATGCACCTATTATAACTTAAGGGTTAACATCTCAACTCCACCCATCATTTAAATGGCACAAAAGCGGTTAAAAAGGCTGTCGAAAGAGTTTACCGATGTATTCTCGTTAAATTCTGTCTTTTTTGCTGCTGAAATTTTTTATTTGCAGTGTTGGTCTCAGTCTTTTTTTTTCTAACCACACACAGCCACTGAGACATTTCAATCGTTTGCTTAACTCTAGGTTGGAGTAACCTAAGCTGTGGGCCAAGTCAGTAGTCCAAACCTTTCTGCAAGTCGACCGTTCACGTCCAGCCCTTGCATTGTGCCCTCTTTCGTATTAAGGGGAGCCTCGGTGCAATGTAGCCCCATTTTCTGTTTCCTGTTTGGGCATCGGTGCTTCCTCACGTACCTAGCAACGTAAGTTGTTGTGAGGTGGGTATAAAATGTTTGAACTTTGTGGCTAACACATTTCAGTAGCTGAGGAAAGAGCAACTGGATTTAACGAAGTGCTCATATACCGTTATTTTAGTTTATTTTGAATGAGTAGGAAACAAATTTAATGGTAACAATAACTTTAATTTAACGCATTTGTTAGGTAAGCTAAATGCATTAACATCTAAGGCGTTGAGGGAACGATTGAAGGTTTTAAGATTTCGTCTAAAATTAAAATCAGAGTCCTCGGCAAAGTTTTGAAGCAGGGTTTATTTCCCAAAATAGAATCCTGTAATGAAGTCAAAAAATAATGTAAGCACATTTCCCAGCGAGGTGTCGTTAACTACATATATCATTTCGAAAGGCCGAAGAGGACTTCGAAGGAAATTTGGTCAATGAATACGATTCAAACTAAGCGAATTCTCTTTAAGGAGAGCATATAATTACGCTTACTTTTTTCGTGATTTGCATCTATTTTCGACCGGTTGCCACACAGACACACCAATTAAAGTTAAATTTTATTACTGCTTAGATTACGGCTCCTCCAACGTCCAGTGTGACTTTGCCAACTTAAATCACGTAGCATCGACAGCTGCTAGACGACAGTGTCTGGACGGCTTTAAAGCAACGCTTGCCTATGACATAAAGGCCACAGAAACGTTTATCAAACATCCGCATACACCCCACACAAACATTAACTTGGGCAGAACTTTGGGAGTTTTGTAAAATTTTAAGTGCATCACTTTATCACTTTGTAGACACCGGCTTTGTAAATCCACCCGCGAGCCACCACACGAAGGAGTACACAGAAAAGAAGCACCGGGCAGGGAGGACCAAAGCATTCGGCTGTCTGAGAGGCAGTAAAATGAATGTCTACTTTAGGCATAAACTAGGTGCACGTACGCGCTATTTTGCCTGATTTTCCCATTAGTGCTAAGATCCACTGGGTGAGCTAATTTCCCATACTGAATGCGCGCCTGCGCCAAAACCGACGCAACAATAAATTGAAGGCATTCGTAGTGCTGCCAGCACGGAAAACTGATGGTAAATAGCATTAGCCAACACAAGTATTGTGCAGATGGAGTTTTTACACTGCACCTCAGGTTAAACTACCAAGTTCCGAGTTCTTGAGACTGGCTGAATCCCACGTCGTGAGGTACCTCTTTCACCATTAGGCAATCTCCAAGTCACTTATTGAGATCTTACAAAAGTCTTCCTACTGTAAAGTTAACAAAGCTGGATATCAGTAATTTCTTCCTGCTAAAACATGTCATAACTATGACTTTCCGTCGAGTACTGAAACAAATGCTGTATACCACTACACAACAGCAGTTACTACGGCATAAATGACAGGTACTTTGAAAGCCAACATGAATCAACGACCAGAAATTTCTGTCTATGAGAAAAGTTGACTATTGTCGCTTGAGCCGATTGCACGACGTATGCGCTATTGATGACGGAAAGGTGGACGAATAACAACGATCAACGCTGCATTAAGCCCTTTATTGCGGGCAAGGGAGGATAGCTCAACTAATTTTACAAGAAAGGGTACCATAAAGCAATTGGAGGCATTCAAGGACAAAATGTGTTGCCTACCAAAATGATAAGATATAATGCCCATGTTCATTTGCATTGTTAAAAACAATTTATGAGGTCATTAGCAAGTACCAGTAGTTGGCACGCAGAAGCGGCATCAATTCCTATTGTACTAACACGTTGCAGAGGAAATACACCGACCATTAATTAAGCGATAATTTTGTGCTGCGATGTACATTTATTAATATGCGTCCATGGTGAATAAATTTGCAAATGCCATCTGCTTCCTCATAAAAATTAATCCTGACAATTAGCCTCCTACTGGCATACGAGGAGAGGGGGAATAAACACATAGACTGCTTGACTTGTCGAAGCCACCTATATAGGCATAAAATACTTAACACGTAGATTTAGAGACGGGAGGAAATCTATCTCTCTGATCAAACCAGCACAAATAGCATACCTTTTCTGTTTCTACTTGAAAGAGTTTTGACAATAAACAGGATCTGAATTACATATTGCATGCCCAACCTCACAATACCAAAGATTTTTTTAGCAAAAGAACACTATTTCTATGATTCACGGAATATGTCTGCGTTTTCAGGCAAGCATAGCTAAATGGGAACGAATAAGATTGAAATCGGAAATATTTACACAGACTGCCTTCAAATTTTTCAGCTTACGAGTAAAAAATTTCAGGCGAATTCTTGAGACAAATGTATTAAGAACATAGAACCACTATTGCGAGCTCATTTTGCTGACTCTTTCGCATTGCGGAAGGAGTTGGGATGATATCTAGTTACCGACCTAGGTATCTACGGGCCACTGGGGGATGATGTTGCTATCGCACACAAAGAGTGTCAAGTAGTAGTCCCCTCAGTGGACAAGGAGCTGTTTTAACGCTGAAAAGCCACTTTAATTTTAAAACACAAGTACTACTTTTGACTGGACACATTTGTGTAATAGTTACACACGTCCTTCGTAAATTTGAGAGCAAAAACTAGGACATGCTCATCAAACGAAGATGGAACATGAGGTTGCGCCAACTGATGCCACAACTAATAAAAGTAGCCGACCAGAAGCAGAAATTCGCACAAAAGAATGCTTAGGTATGAACAATTTTATGATAGACCCTGTTGGAATACCTCCCATTGCCAGACGCTTATCATATCGCACATAATTGTAAGATAATAAGTGAACATCCTTTTAACATCCGAAATGTAAGCCTCAACATTGGTTTTTTCTCAGGATCTCAAGTACATGGTTCAAAAACACTGAGACTAAAGGTTACAAGCATGGAGGGTAAAGTAGTCAGTCGGTTGAACTAACGAAAGTGGGACATGAGAAAGCGTCGATTTCACAAAAAAGGACAACATTATCCATGAATATGACTTCTATATGTGATATGCTTAGCACTGCAGGATTTAAAAGGCAATTAATGAACAATCTGGCTTTTGTATTAGGTACGCTATTTTGGGGCCGAGTTAATTAGGCATCAGGTCGTTTTGTCCACTCATCGGTATGCATTAAAACACATAAATACACACACGTCCTACACTGGAACACAACTGGAGAAGCCAACCAACTAAGTGGCATGAATTGAGTAGGATGGACTAATGGGCCATTTGGGCATAAATCGCATCCTCCCTCCCTCTACCTCCCTGCTTGGTTCCGGCACAGACACGTTTTCGCGTCCTAAAGTTAATTGAATGCACACTTATCGGGCAGCGCGGACAGAGGCATCGTTATTTAACTACCAGCTCTGATAAATTGCGTTGCCTGACTAGTACCCATGGTAGATTCTCTGTGGCTCTCCATTATCTCCTCCTCCCTCCTCCAACTGCCCCCTTCTTTTCCACTGCCGCCTCTCCACAGTATTCGAGGCCTGTGGAACAGATGTTGTAGGGGCTTGGAGATATCCCCCGATATCGTGCGCTGAAAAGGCGGCACTCAGCTTGACGATGACGGAGGAAAATTGAAATAACACCCAAACAAAAGAGGAGCCTATATAAATTTGCGATTGGTGGAATTGGAAGCGCATTACATTTATTCTAAGTGCTCCGGTAGACGCAATCATTGCTTAATTAGCTATAAATTGCCTAAGGTTTTGAATTTAGAAATCGAAAATACTATTAATTGCCTAGATACTCGAAAAGATGGAAGACTGAGTAACAAAGCTAGTTAGGAAACACCTCTAGAGCGGTAGGCTTCAGAGGCCACTAGTTCCAACAGATCAAAATTTTTTGTTATGAATTTCGATGAACACCCTCTCAGAGGAAACAATTACAGAATCTAGTTACCCTCAAAATTGTAGCATCGTAAAACGCGGCCGTAGAGAAATCAAATGCACAAAGTGATTGGTACCTTCAAATTTTACCAAAATTATAGCGACATGGTTACGGGACAACAACAATGAATAATAGCCATTAGGAGGATTATTTACAAAAAATCGAGAAGTGGTTGAATTTCGAGTTCAAAATACAACATTAATTGAACTGCGCCGGGGAAATTTGTCGTCAAAGGCATTGTTACAATGTCACGCATGCAGGTTAAAGTGCTAGCTTACCCTGGTGCAAGCAATAGTTTGCAAAAAAGTGTACATATACTAGCTTCTAAGTCAATGTTAATCTTGGAAACTGTAAAGGAAAAGTGGAAAAGACATTACAGTTGTCGTCATGAATTGTAAGACTTTATTGAAAGAAAATAAACGCCATGCCCAATAATTCAAAATATGACACCCAAATTATTCATCCACTTCGAGCTTGCATTTTCACGCCAGTAGTTCTCCAACTTTCTTCTACGCCGGCCACATCTGTTCCGTCCAGGTATAGTGATTTTGTAATCTCGAAAAAGACACGATTTGCCACGTAAAACGCAATCAATAGGAAGGGACTCACTCAATTGAGTTTAAATCTTGTCGAATAATTTTGTAGGTTAAAGGTGCGAAAGCTCATTACAAACAGCTTACCGAATATTGCAAAGCCAACTTCTAAATGTTATATCAAATAATCTTACGCGCAATGCAGTAAATTTCATAACCAAAAGATTAAACATTAAATTTGATAAAAAATAAACAAAACTCAATTTCTTTAATTTCAAATTTTATTTGTTATACTTGCCTCAGAGGTGGCCTACGAGTCATGCGGGTAATCTATGTGCTATCAAGGCCGCGGAAGTCAGTAAGTCGTAATTTGCATCAGTAAGTTGGCTTTGAGTAAAAAAGCATTTGACTCTAGTAGTTATACGGATATATATCCATAATTTCTTGATTTTGACTGTAAACAATTGAGCATCTTTCGGGTATCGATTATTCAGTTGATTCATCAGTTTTTACCTTAACTTTTTGATTAGTTTTATGGAAACTATATGTGCTTGCAGTAGTCCAAGTATGTTCACTGCTTTTAAGGGGCATTCGTAATCACAAAACAATGGCAACACTTCCCAAAGTGTCGCAACTTTAGCCTTTAAAACAACTAATGCTGTTATTCTAACTTTAAAACAGTGAGACAAAATTTTACAAAAATTTGACCACTATAAAAGATAAAGCTAAAAACAAACTACTTAGTATATTTAATCATTTGCAGCTCTCAGCATACCAGGTACAGTTAACGAACATAACCCGTCTAAGTAATTTATAATATTGGAAAGTAATCACTTTAGTTTAATGAAAAATTAACTAGTAAGCATTCAAAAATAAATTTGCTGGGTGTCTAAATAGGCTGGATTATTTGAGACTAGCAAATTATACCTAGTTTATGGGAATAACTAAAGGCAGAACAAGCCTCATGCCTTCAATTTTTGACAAATTGTAGTAATTTAGCATGCTTGGTGCAATTAATAAATACTTATCTATTGAACAGTATAGATTTACTTACAAGCGTTGTAAATACTTTTCATTTATGCAAATGTCAAATTGAGGCACTGGGGAAAATCATCCCATTCACTTAAGCTACTAACCGAAGTTGGTGTTTTTAATGAAGAATAGCAACATTGATATAAACATATTTAAATGCATCCCAACTCTTAGCCTTGTATAGTTATAGCACTATACTTAAAGAAGCGATGTTCCTCAGCAACAAGTGTTAAGAGCACAATGGGTCCAAATTAGCATTAATCGATTTAAAATAGTTATGGCATACAGTAAATGCATTTTTAATTAGTCTTGATAGTATTGATTTTTTCCAGGTCAATTTCTAAATGCCAAAGCATATCGACAAGGGAACTAAGCTTGCCACTGCTCATCAGATCGTCGATCACGACCTAATAGATAATGAAAGTTCAAGTGAAGATTCCGTTTCTCTTGAGAGCTACCTCAATACATATGATGAGGCCGAAGAGAAAGTTTTTTCTGACACCGCGTAAGCAAAGTTTCCTAATATAGCTAGGAGTTCTTTGCATCTCCATGTGAGCCAAATGGATAATTGTGCAAAAAAGTGAACTCAGTTGCAACGCTAACTCTTCATGTATTTTCTCAACATAAAGGCCTGAAGGGAGTAATCCAAAAAACAAAGGCCCAGTTGATAGTGTGAAACTAAGAAATCACGTTGGAGCTCCCGTAGAAAAGGGAACGAAGGGGTCCTACAGGGAATCGCGGAAGCGGAGGACCTTGGATGAGTACCTTAGCAAAGGTAACACTTGCTAAATCCGATTATTCCTGCCATTTACAAATAGGAGGCACTGGAAACGATTACGAAGGAGGAGCACAAAAAGATTCTAATAGAATAGATTCAACATCCAAAAATTCGGTATGTATTCGCATTCAGCGGCAAGACTCGTACTTCTTTTTCTAACTGACATATCATTATTCCATCCTAGGAACAGGTGGCCGACAAAGTCAAAACTTCAGCTGCACAGGCATCTGCTGAAAAAAGCATGGAAGCGGAATTCAAATGTATGTTTGAAAGTGAAGCCAAGAATTGTGATGATCTGGTCGAACTTTTTGAGGTAAAAACTGTGAAGTTGTACAGTGGTCGTAATTTTTATATGATAACTAAAAGGCTTTGGGATGCGTCAGAAAAATACGCTTCTCTCCTTTTGCAACATTTTGTAACATAAGTATTACATTTTACTATTTAAAACACCATCTTTATTGCCTAATTCTGCCTAAGCCTGACATTTGAGGTTCACATTTAACCCTACTGTTTGTGATTGTACGAAGCAGCACAGGTTACACTGCCACGAATAATCACATTTGAAAACGTCCTATACTGTGTACTTTTTAGGCAAAAGCATCCATACAGAATTCGCTCGGGAAACATGCTTGTTCAGACAGTTTTGCAATTTTAATAGAACTAAACGGAGTGCAGGGGTGCGTATTGTCTCACCTGGACAATATTTGCAATAAAAATGTGCTAACTATCGAGGATTTGATTAGCAAACTGGTAAGATTTGCTGTCTTTTGAGGCACACGATCATTTTTGATCTTTAAAGGCCAGAAACCCACAGTCCCTCCATATCCATTGTTTGACCTTTTTAATTAATATACAACACAATATTTTGCTATTTTAAGGCATTTTAAACTAAAAATACGTCATCTGTTTTTAACTTTGCAAGAGCTAACGGTAAAAGAGTAATTTTATGATGATTCTCTGTGGACGGGGTTAATTAATTGCCGTAAAAACTTAAACTAAACAAGCGCCTTTGATTTCAGTGTGAACGGCAAAAGCTTCTTTCAAAATATGCGCAGTTGGTGATGCCTCGAATGAGCAATTTTACGGTGAAATTGCAAAGTAAAGCTCCGTCGGTGGGTTGAATTTTCTCATCAAAGTCTCGTGTGTGATTGAAATGAATGCTCCTCTTCTGTGTCAGCTCACACGCTCATGATTATAACCACACTAATGTCTCATGAAAATTTTGAGGTCACTTTAGCAGATAGGAAAGCCTTTACTGCATACGCTTTGAAGCATATCAATGACCCTCATACATCAGATTACGGACTTGCAAATCATTTAGCAACAAGTTTTGTGGCTTTCAAGCAAATATGAGCATAAGTCGGACGCCAAAAATCTAAATAATTCCACAAATCAATGTACATTTTTAGTCGTGCCAACGACACGTGGGTGAGTTGATCACACTCAAATTTACCAATTGGCTCCAAAACATGGCAGTACATTGGCCAGATTTTTTTATCAAAATATGGATAAAATTTGCTTTCAATTACAGAACTATTGCAAAAACCAGTATCTTGGATGCAGCAAACGATAGGAAATGTTGAGGTAAGTGTTTCCTCATGAAAATGTAGCCGAGTAATACGATGGGCGTTTTTCATTGGGATAAAATAAAATGTAAGATTTTTGCCTCACGATATTGGCGGGAAGCATTGTATGTTACCATTGAGGCAGTACAAAAATTCATTAAACAATAACAAAACCTTTCACTATAGCGCCTTAAAGAATGCGTTAAACCAGATAATCCCAATTATGAGATCATCACTGTTGCTCAGGAGGAACTGTTGGATATATCAAATGATTTAGCACCTGTGGGGAGAGCCAAGGAACCGGTGAGTTTAATGCGATACACTGCATAAACTTTTTGCTTACCAATTAAAATAGTCAGGTTTTTTACACTGGAGCATTGCAATTGCATTAATTCGTTAAAGGCTTTTTGCTTGCTATCTATTACAAGCGCAATAACCATAAATTGCGTGCATGAATACAAAGAAGAGGCAGATTTCTAGGTGCCAAGGAAGTTAGGATGTAGCAATGAGTGTCTTAGACATTAGTATCCTGTTCCAAAAACCTTATTGAATGAAATGCTTAAAATATCTCTATTTTAGCTAAAATATTCCGTACTGGTTGAATTGCGCAACCCACCAAACGGAGAACGCAAATTGATGTCTATCTTCCTTTTCGACAATGTCCTTGTTTGTGCTCGTCAAAGGGTTATCGTCCTAAGAAAGTAAATTAAAGTCTGCCTTTAGCTTGTTGCCTAATTTTGACAATGAAACTTAGTTGACTGAGTCCCTAAGACGCGACGACGCATTAGATTTGTATAATAAATGTAATCGTATCGCAATATTTGGACTGTACTAGGGACAACCGAATGTTTTGACATACTTTGTCGGTCATTTCAGTGAATAAATCATAGTCTCCTTCACATTGACTATTCGTTGTGACGGAATGAGTCTGAGGCTGCACAAGACAGCCAACTTCTGTTTATTTAAGTTTTCACTGTACATATTTGGTTTGCAGACACTTCACACAAGACTCGGATAGTGATACAGCATCGGTTTCCACAAGCGCAAAGGATCAATCTGACTTGATTATGAACACAAGAACAATCAGTCGCTATGAAGTAAAATGGTTTATTCCACTCGAGCAATTGGATTCTTTGGATTCAAAAGGAATAGGTGGGTCTCATTTGTTAACAAGCATAAAAGCCTCTATTTTCATTAACATTACATGTGATCTACCAAACTAAGACATGTAACAATCACGTAAACTTTAATCCTTCAGTCGCAATTCAGTGACCTGCCGAGAATGCTCTAGCAGTCATATTTTATTGCATTTGTTTCATTTGTGCAGCGTTTGATGAGGAAAACCTACTTGAACGTCTCCAATTGATTGAAACTCTCAAGGGTAAAATAGTAAAAGTTCGGCAGGAATTGCAAGAGGAGACTAGTAAGTTGGACAAGGAGGTAGGCTCAGTACAATAAAGGGAGTGATTATAAGGTCGACCTTTGTAAACCCATTTCTATGTCACTTTAGTCCAAAAGGCAGAAGTTGAGAATTCCCAAGATTCATAGGCTTCGGTCATATCTCTACGACCTTGTAAGTTTCGTCATTTTTGGAATACTTGAATGGCTTTGAATAAAACAGGTAAATGGCTAGGACGAGTAACGGAGCTGGACTCTATTAGGGATCCCCTAACCAAAGCTATTCTTTTCCTTAGCAAGCCGATTTGGTTCTGCAAACACCAAAACTGCCATTGTTTATTAGCGCAACCGATGGCCAAAGATATTGCCTTCTAATGGCCTCTGAAAAGGAACGTATTACTTGGGAATCCGCCATTATGCGTGCAAAAGCCCGCTGTAGATCGGTGCCTAGACGCCAAAGTCCGGCTTTGGTAGGTTGAAACACCTAAACTTTACTTAACTTGTGTAATTTTTCTTGCCACTTTCGAAGGTCTAATTGCTGTTGATGTTTTTTCAAAAAGCGTTTTTACAAAGAATGTTATAACAGTACTTTTGTGCATTTTATCCAAGGTTTCAAAACGCGATTCGCTAATGCGACCATTTTCCACCACTTTCCGTGAATCACGGCGAGCTGTCAATGCGCGTAGATCGAGTGTGGAATCAGAGACGTCAGCACAGGAAGAGATATTAAAAAACGAGCTTTCCTACATGATAAACCATTGCAAAACTGCAAGTCACCTTCATATATGCGCTATGTTTAGCTTATCAGATCTAAAAACAGATTTTTCTGCCCTAGGCTGTTCCACTCAACAAACTGGGGAAGGTTATCATTTCAGGCAAGTAAATTGGGTAATATACGAATATCCAATTTTACAGAATGTGAATATTATTTTCTTTAATATCTAGGCAATGCTGTAAGCGGAATCTTGGAGGTATGTGTACACGAAATTGGTGGACTGACTGAGCCCGGACGTAAGTTCTTCCTTTCTCTCGCCAGTATCTTTTGATAAATTTTGAATTGAGCCTCGTTGAGAGCATTATTTAGTGTAAAGTAAGTTAGTAAAGATTTGAATGCACTTTTTACCTTAGCCTACTACGTTGCAATAGAAGTCGACTTCTATGGTCTGTTTGAATTGGTGGCCAAGACAAAAAGCATAAGTGACATCACGAATCCACGTTGGGACCAGGTGAAAAAGTAATTATCAAATTGCACGCACAACTCAGTACTTTGTACTGACAAAACTTTATCCACTTCAATTTAGACTTTTATGTTCGAAATCGAGACATCACAAACGATTTGCTTTACCGTGTTTCGACAATCGATTGTTTTTGGACAAGTGGAGTTGCCGGCAAGTTCCTAAGCCCTTTTGCATATCGCCAACGATCATAACAATTCTAATGCGGCTTCTGGAATTTTGTGCCGTTGCTTGTATTTTAATTTAAATTTCAAAAGTGGCCAGTAAAAACTCACAGAAATAAGCGTTTGATAGTAGTTGCTACCGTAAAACAGGGCACAACTCCAGTTCAAATATTTGGCATAGTGACAAAAGTTTATTTGAGGAAGTGACTACTGAAACAGAATAAAAACCCCATTTACCGACAATTAAACATGACTAAAAACAACGGCAAGCCCTTTTTTAAAGCAATAAAAAGTTGCTGGAGCTTTTTTGATTAATTAGCCAAGAATGTAGATTTAGCTTCATGTAATTAAAAGTGACTATTTTACGCGTTGCCAGCTTGAAGAGGACCAACTTGATCAGGCGAAAGTATCCCACCGTTTAAAGACCGACGAGACCGTCTCAAAACCAGTAAGCTTTTAAATCTTGGTCTCCTCCTTTTGAACTATGAAGAAGTACGGAAAAGTGCTCATTTTCATGCAATTTTAGGTGTATTTGCAAATATCAATTTTGTACAACGAACGAAAGAAACTCAATGTGAGGCCAAGATCTAAGAAACAATCGGAAGTATTTGGACAGTCTCTCGAGGAAGTACTGAAGTATGCATTAGCCATTTACTTGCATTCGTAGAGGTCTAAAATGTTCTATCTATAAAATTTTTATCTAAATATGTTGACTCCACCGACAAATTGTCTTCAAAGAGGAACGCATGTGCTGTTTGATAAAAATGCTATCAAAATCTTATTAGAATCTATTGATCCACCTTTCAGTAGCAATATCCAAACATACTAGACAAAAGGTCCCCGAAATAAGGCATAAATGGCGTATACACTATGATTAATAAGCGAAATCAGATCCTGGTATTTCTAGTGAGGATTTTTTCAAGTAGAAGTGATCCAAAATATTTTGTTCTACTTCCTGTTATTTCATAGCGAACCTTTAAACAACGTGTAACTGGTTAATAACATTGCGTTATAACCAATTTTAAATATAGGCGGGATCAGGCAGACCGGGAGAGATTAAAAAAACAAATAGGTGGCACCAAAAACTGTGAGGAGTTGCGAGTTCCTGTGCTAGTTACTGCCTGCGTGGAAGAGATAGAACGGCGAGGACTTCAGGAAGAAGGTATTTACCGAATCAGTGGTGCAGTCACTACCGTCTCCCGCCTTCAGGATCTTTTTGATCGCGGTAATTTCTTTTATGGTTATCAATAGCTAAAATTGACGTGTTTCTATCACCCGTTCCAAGTTGAAGTAAATTATCCACACCTATATCATTTAAAATGTAACGCGCAATTTCTTGGCTCATCAATGAAACCTAAAATGCTACATAGCTTTTGTTTAAGTTTTGCGCAACATAATATGCCCAAATTCGGGAGATTCAGCTTTATTCTACATTTATTCCCCTGTCAAAGTTATTCTAATATCCATGCTCTTCAACCGATTCCTCGAATTTAGCCGAAACTTTGTTAGACGACGCTTGATCAGGGTAGAATGGCGTGTTTATCTTTATTAAAGTAATACAGCTGTTTGAGGTAAATCAGTTCCCATTATCTTAGGCATAAAAATTAAACTGACTCGTTTTACTAGAAACGGTGTTTCCCTTTTGGCATCTTGGATTCTTAATTTCGTGTGTCACAAACACCTTTTTCCAGTGGTAGGGTCAACCGGTAAGAAATTATACTGTGTCTATTTTGCGTCCTAGATACCAGCCTGGCTGTTAAACAAATTGGCGACTATGACATCCATGTGATAAGCAGTCTTTTAAAACTCTTCTTCCGAGAACTTCCAGAACCAATAATACCTACAAACATCTTCAGCGACCTTATTAAAGCTACAGGTACTTTATTTTACCATAAATGAATATTCTGTTCAGCACATTAACATTTTCGTGATCAAGGATAATCCTGCAATCGTTTTTACATAATTGTGAAACATTATTGAGGGCACAGAGCGTCTAAGGCTCTGAATACAAAGCATTTTTTTGGCTATAATGACAGGTAGACCGAAGCTAGTAAGAACGATCAAATAACTGCAATTATTTATTTTAAAGCACCCTCTGATGAGAGAAAACTTGAAGAAATCGGTCATATTTTAAGAAAAATGCCTCGGGTGAATTTGGACACATTTCAATACCTCATGGACCACCTTATTCGGTAGGTCGATCCCACTCACTTTAAGGAATTACTTTTACTGACCTAAAATGTGTCTATTCTTTAACGTCAAATTTAAATTCGAATATTCAAAGCTGGTAGCGATTTTACCGAATTCGTGTTTCTGCCCATCCTTTGCATGCTTCAATTGGGAATGTCACACAGCGTGAATTCGGATTGTGTACATCAAATACCTAAGCTGATTCCACATGCTTTTCTTAAAGTATTTAATGGGCAAATTACGATAAAATGTGCTTTTTAGCTAGGCTATTCATTATTTCATATTTTGTTGGGTTGGTTTTCTTTACATGGAGATGTGCCATATTTTTAAATAATGGTTAATGCGATTTACTAAAAAGTAATTAGTAAATTACTATTAATAGCCATTAGTTACTGTGAAAAGTTCACTTAATCCGATGATCTAGTTGTTTCTGTGCAAGGCCTCTTGTAGTCAACGGTTACTGAAGGGATTTCAGTTCAATGGGTCACCTGATTGGTACTTTCTAAACTTTTTAAAATTTTCTCTCATATACAAAGTACTCAAAACGGGCAGAATTTTGAAGCTGACCACATTTTTACAGGGTTAGGGACCAAAGTGCAGAAGAAATACCTGACCTAAACAAGTTATTTAACGCAGGTTAACAAAAGCCATGCATAATTTTACACCTGAGGTAATTTAATTCAATTCCAGAGTATGCCAGTATGAATCGGACAATAAGATGAACCTAGGAAATCTCTCAGTAATTTGGGCGATGACCCTTTTCCAGCCAGCCAACATGCCCGCACCTCCACAAATCCCTTCCCCGACTGCGGAGACCTCAGATGCCAAATGTGCACCTCCCCAATCGGTGCAGTCGGCGACATCGGCCAGCATGCTGCAGACCATGGTCCTGGGCACAATTTTCGATGCATACGCCAATGGAAAACTGGATTTGCCAACCCATAGAAGTGTTTTTTAAAATTTATTTGTATGTTACCCATTTGTACCTCCGTTTTGGTATCTTCTCGCATGAACAAACCGAATGAAATTACGGTTTGGGGCTCTCCTCTGTAATTTAAGACCTTTATTTAAAAAATACTGCATAAATAGTCCTTTTAAAGTCTCGCGGCAGTAGATGGAAGTAAGTGGGAATTAAAATACATAAGTTTGGCATGCTTCTTAAAATATTGTTGAAGAGACCTATTTTGGCCAATGTATTTTGGGACACAAGCGGTTTTCTAAACCAATCGAATTTCTAGTAATTTCCTTAGAATGTCATGTCCGAGTGACTACAATTTTTGACAAAAAAATGGCTTAAAGGATATAAGCCGTACATTTTAATTTCCTACTAAAATGGGCAAAGTTGTTCTAACCTTCCTAGCATGCAAGGCAGTGAAGTTTTGGTGCAGATTGAATTTGCCAACTGCAGGGACTCAGGAAAAATAGGCTCAAATGTCCGGCAAATTGAACAAACATAATTTGTTTTTGGTCGAAATCACCACCATCAGACTATATTCAGAGGAAAAATATGAAAATGCCTACCAATGTAAAAGAATACACTTTCCCGATGGCTTAAGCAACCCTACGTGAAATGTCTGTAATATGCGCTGCGCACAGAGATCATTTGGCGTAGGTCTACGTGAATTGGTTCTTCAATTTGGCCGTTTTCTATTTTACTGGGTTACAAGGCTTTATGGGGGATCCTTGATACTTAACCTTTTAATAAAGTAAGGAGATTTTTAACCGCATTCCAGTAGTACTTGACGCGTGAATTATTTTGGTTTTCCTTACACTAAACTCCCTATTGGCATTCTACCTGCCAATATTTAGTAGTATATACTTTTCTGCGTCATATGGTCTTCATTTACCTTGGCATAGAGGCTGACACAAACAGATATTTGCTAAATGGATCTAGAAAGCGATAAAATAACTAGTTTCGCATTCTGAATTGCATTTACGATGAAAAATTAGGTGCTGTTAAAGCAAATTATTGTTTTTCTTGCAATAACTATCAGTTTTAGGTGCAATAAATGATGTTACCTAATAGAAGCCGCCTCAAACGCTTCTTTCAAATATGGGAACTGATAAAATTCCGACGTATAATAACACCACTTCTAAAAACACAATTTAGTGTCTCCTGCATAGCGGCCAGCTGATAAAATGGACAAAAAATATGATATTGAAATGCGATTACGATTTTGAGAAATTTTCAGTATATTTTAAAAAAATGCTTGCAAAATATATTTCTCCTGCTCTACAGGTAGTCCACGCCTTAGCAACAAATGGCACTTGGCCAGAGAATGTTTATACTCCTGGGGAGACAATTAGCTTGGCAGTGCCAATGCTAGTAACAGGTAAGTTTTATGTATGATGCGTTCCTAATGACAAGGGAGCCGACGAATCATAAAATTTGAAAGTTGTGTAAGGAGAATTGAAAACCACAATGTGTAGTGACCCTGACTTTAACATTAAGCTTCAGCCACTCAGGCCTTAATGCTATAAATGGATGTAGCTGCAGAGAAGTTCCATTTTTCGCAATAGGAATTGGTCAGTCATTTTGAGAAAGGCACATATTTTATCAGCATAGCGAAGCTCATGCCATTGTTCGTGAGACTGAAACAGGAAGTCTAACAATTCTTAAAAAACTAGAATGAAATAGTACAAGTACAATCCGATATTATGAAAATTATAAAGAGCAGCTATTTTACGCGCTTACCGACGAATGTTAAATGCGTGTAATAGAGATAGCAGAATGAAATCTCTTATCCACTAACAGAGGGCAGGAGAGGAAAAAGTTAAAGTATAGTGAGCATCATGGCTTTAAACTCAAGGTAATGAAGAAGGGTTCGTGATTTTCCGAAAGATAAAAGCCAAACCTTTGGGTTATAGAATTTCGTAACCGAGGTCATCTAAAAAACGTTCATTGATGCGCTGCAAAATTTTGTATGATGGGACTAGAGAAATGAAAACATGAGCCGGGCAAAGCAATCATGATTACGAGAAGGCTGAAATTCTCTACAACCGCCTTCGCCTTGGATTGCATACCTCAAGAATTGAAAATAAATAACTCAAATTGAACTATGCTTTAAAAATTAAAACGCGATTTTTCCCTGAAGAACAAAACAATTCAACCATACCATGCTCTAATGCGTATTACTCTGGAGAGCCACTACAAACAAACTTTTACACTTCCAAACCCGTGCATTAGTGAATCAGTTTTGTAAGATATTTCTTTGAAAAACAATATAAGGTAATCGTCTGGGCATAGCGAGAATTTCAATAAGTTTTAAAACAGGCACAGCCAAATTACATTTTCCACACAGTATTTTGATGCTTTGACACCAAAAATGTCTTAAGTAATAAAATTAAGGAATGAAATAAGTCGCCATGATTGATTGTGGGTCCCTTGCCAGGGGGAGTCATTGTTTTTTGTCTTTAGTCTTTAAGGCACCGTGTCTCCCCCCTGAAAGACGCTATCTTCTAATAGCACGGAACTCACGTTTTAGCATTTATGCTGAAGCTTGTGACAATCAAAGCCTACCTTAAAGTCAAACCAAATGTACATTTAACTAGTTGCATGACGTAGAAGTCCTGAAAATCCGTATCAGAGGTAGCTTGGCGGGTTGCTAACACTGCTGCTTGGCGTAATTTTTCCGGCAAAAATAAAGTGGGAAAGACAAGCCATCTTGGGGGACAGTCACACCCAAACACATGCGTTTGTAAAAACAGACCACCCATTTCTAAAAACGAACCGACTATGGATATTTTACAGCCATTTTACAAACAGTGTGGTCGACCACTGTTATTACAAAATAAGGATATTTTGGTAAAGAATAACCTCTTTTTCTCATTTAAGAAATAAGCTCAATATCCAGTTGTTAATTAGGAGAATGCAAAACAATGCCAAGGCCCCCGCTATAATAATATATTTTAACATTAGTAATACTATAATTTATTACAACAATTGAACCTTAAAATGTAGTCAAGACAGTAAGCTCTAAGCATAAACCGCGTTTGTTCGAATGTGCGTGCAGCTGAACTGAAACGATGGCGGTTTCCTAATTAATTACATTAATCACGGTTCAAAGGTCACTTTTTGGTCACTACAATTTTAACACTTGATAGCTTATCGATGCGAGGCCAATTCCATATCATAACCACTACAATAAGTAAGGAGACCTCAAAATAATAGTATCTAAAAGTTGAATAAATTGTCTTTCATTGTAGGTTTTCAAGAAATCTGCAACGATTTGTGCTTATATCATTTAATCAAAAAGCGGTATTGGAGATCGTTTGTGAGATATGTACAAAAATTGGCTCTCATTAAAGGCGACAGAAAAGCAAGGATTTTACAAAACAAAGGCCCTGGACTCAATGATAGTTTGGGCCTTTCAAGAGGTCGTCCATGCATGTTTAGTCGCGCTTTAACAAAATGGGCGTTTGATGCTTGTTGATTGCAAATCCACTGGAGCGCACGAAAGTCCAGCTGCACCAATGGTTTCTCGACTCCCCTATCCTTTGATAATAAAAATTTTCTACGCTTTTATAACTTATTACGATTTTAGGAAAGCCTGAGAACGTTGTATTAGAATATTTTAGCTTAAACACTCACGAATTCGCTTTTTAACGGTGTTCGATCACGTTTTTATCGCATATAAATGAGTTAAAAGATGCTGCAAAGTTGTGGAACAAGATACAAGTACAGTGACGCATTTCAGTGTTTGAACTTGATCACATATATTATGCTTGCGAAACTTTTGAACCAGTAGCAACGATTTCGAACGCGGTGAAATTTTGTCTTTATATGAAGCAATAATGGAACGTAACTAGGTTGACACCAAAGTAAACTAATCTTATGCCTTGATTTTTCTAAAATTTGTTTTTCTGCCACAAGTCACGTAGGACCTTATGGTAAGATTTTTTCTTTATAAAACGCATCAACTTGAGCATTTAAAGTTTGCTTTCACTAAAAAAATCAACCATGGACACTTGCTACGGCTGATGCTATCGGCGATGAGTCGTTGCCCCGATTATCCACAAATCGCTCCCAAAAAAATCTAACTCCGGCTGTGCAGTCCGCGTTGGCAATGCACAATTGCATGATCATCGTGAGCAATGCAATGCGACGAGCTAGGCGTTTCTCAATAAAATAATTTTTAGACAGTATTTTCTTTATTTACTTCGTTTCGTCTCTCATTATTCGCCCTAGGGGATTAGCAACTCAAACTATAAATCATTCTGTAAGATATAGTCAATGGATGTAGATATATCACAGTGCTGCACAGCCTCTTTAGGTAAGTAAGCGAGAGCCTTCACATTCTGGCGCAGGTCTTTATAAAAAAACTTATTTGTAGTCCTATCACAACGCATGAAAAAACCAAACATATTTATAAAATCACAAGGCAGTAGACTGTTTCGACTAAAGGTTGAAAAGTTTCCTAAACTCCTCATTTTTCTCCAGCATTTGAGCACGTTTTCGGACTTCGGGTTCAGGGATGCCATAGGATGGTGGGATCTCGAGGTCAGCGTAACCAAAGTGACGCATCATCTCGTAGGATTTGGACTTTTGAACTAGGCTTTGGGGAATTCCAGAGGCTGGTAGAGACCATTGAGTCAATGCTTCAGTGTAAATCGGAAAGACCACCTGCGAGGTACTTCGTTCCTGTCTATAAAAGCGGAGTGACTTTTAGATTAGGTTTAGAATTTTATGAATCAATTTAAGATGCAAAAGTTGTGTTATAATAACGCAATAGTCGCGAGGACATCCGTATCGCACCAAAGCACAACTTTCTACGACTTGGAATTATAATTTGTTGCATCTATCGGAAATTCACGAATATTTCTTAAGATTAGGAGCATTCGACAGCTGATGAGAACCACCAAAGGATATCGTTTTGCCTTCATTGGCGTCATGCGAAACCAGCAGAGTTAAAAATATGAGAAGCTCAAGACATATAAGTTATTTCTCAGGCTCATCCCCTTGGAGGAATCTCGATTGAATAATGCGCCTATATTAAGCGAAGTAAAAGAATCCAAATTACGCCGTTTCAAAGGTTAAAGGTTCAAACTACATGGGCGACAGAAAAACCGTCACAAGAGCCATTTCCAAACATAAATAAGACTTGGAACAAATTTTATAGGGGCGTCTGATGCCGAAACAATAAATTAAGATGGGACGATGCAATGTTTTAGCCCGACCCTAAAAAGCTGTATTGGCATACTCAATTCGTTGTTTAGATTCAAACAATTTTCCTAAGCAACTTTAAAACCAACTATTCGAAAATTCAACGTAGATATGCAACTGCTAATTGTTTATTCATTAGGCGAATCTGATGTCGTTGAACTAACCTAAAATTAATTCTTTTATTAGCGCCAGGCACTTTGAACACTTGAACGCTTGGCAACACACAACAACTCTTGTGTGGTGAAATAGTGGGCAATGATGGAGTGCACCGGTGTAACTGCAACAGCATTGGCGTTTGTTTAATGGCACTAGTGGAATAAAACTGTGATATAAAAGTTTTGGATGCTTAAAGCGGTAAATTTGTACGAAGTGGGTTTGGTTATGTAGCACCAGCTAAGAACATTTTTTTGTTTTTGCAAAAGCTGCAGACATCGAAACTGTTTTAGTACTCCTTGCAACTTTACGAAAACAGAATTTATCCGCTTGAAAATTGGCTTTCAAACACACAATGAAAGTTTGACCCAGTCCATTCACTACTTCTAGTAGATTTTACTTGAAGAAGAGAATCTGAAGGAAAACAGTCCTCGAAAAATGATGCAGCCTTCTAAAATTGGTCACGTCATGAGATAAGCATTCACAAAGGTATCAGGTGAGGCATTGGGATAATGGTAGATCAGAAAGCGAAGTCAATGCGGAAATTCTATGAGAAAAACCTTCTTAGAGCCTTCTTGATGGCAAGATCGCCTCTGATTGTTTTTGAAACAAGATTAATACTTCACCTTCCAGGATTGCCAGCAAACTACTGTTTCGAAGACACTTCTTTTACGCTGATAGGGTAAGATCTGTTGAAGTACTCACTTGCAAAGCCAAGGTTACAAGTAGTCTCAAACTTAAAAAAATCTTCGACTTAAATTTTTTAGATCCGATGGAAGCATTTTTGTTGATTATTAATAACATCGCTGCTATTTTTACGATTACAGCCTTCAGATACTGAATAGCATAAAAAAAACAAAGACTGGATATGATTGCTTGGCTTCACGCGATTCACAAAAGTGTACCTGCTACGTTTCCACAGATATCGGCACACACTGATCACAATATCATTTTAGCAATGGCATCAGTGCAGAATGCATGTAGTGCCACAGAGTTAATTAATAATCATCAGTGCAAAAGGTTAATCTACACGATTCCAGTTTTCGTCTCATGAATTTCGCATCAGTAAACGCTTCTCTCAACTCAGACTTTCACCAGTTCACAAACGCTCGCGGCGTAAAGCTAAAAATATGCAGTTTTTCTGAGATTAAAAAGTATTATCAAGAAACTCCGCCAAAGCTAGCTCTTGGAAAAACCCAAGACGTTGGATAAGTTTTGAGCTAGGAGCATCAGGCCCTTTAGATAGACGAAAGATCTACGCCGTTTACCGAAAACTAAAACGACTTTCATAGTGATCAGAGATGAAGGATCAAGTGCTCAGAGAACAAATCAGAAGGCCCATACGGAAATGGAATGAGAGTGGAGAACTTATAAAGCCAAAGGTCTAGGAGCATGAGAGAGAATTGCTGTGCGAGACGAGTAATTATCGGTAAGGCACAACCTATTGTTCAAGTAGAACATCAAGGTCAACCATAGTTTCCACATGGTAATTAAATAGAATAAAAACAAATAAACTAACATACTGTGGAAGATTCACTTCTTGCATATTTTGGTCATGCTGCAGCACCACATCATCCCATGGGACACCGAGCCATTCTGAAATCAAATATTCATTTACGTAGCTCAACTTCGTTTAAAATAAGTCAAAAAGTAAGAGGAAGAAATGGCTGCAGAAACAATATAAGGTTCTGCTTAATGTTTTGCATGCAACACCTATAAGCAACTTATGAAACGTAGGAAGTGAAGAAATTTACTGGTCAAAATAGTCTAGCAAAGAATTCAACACGGAAGAACTAATTAAAGCTCCCTTTCAACAAAAAATGTGACACTTGTCAATGTTGAGACCTGAGTGTAGACCTAAATGTAAAACCCGTCACTCGTGCCGCCTCATTCTTTCCCACTTATTTCTCATCATACCTCTAGTAAATTCTAAGCAACTCAGTAAATGCATGAACCGCATTTGAATTTCAACCAAAGAATAATGCTTGCGTTGATCATCTGGTGGAACAGAAAGTATAAATTTCTCCATACATTCGCGTCAAATGTGGAGATCTAGCAACACTGTTAAAACTACTGTCCACTACGAATACTTTTCGAGTTACAATGTTTACAATAGGCCAAATTAATTACTTTAGCACACGTTGGGATCAGGTAAAGAGGAGTTGATATTAAATTTGAGTTTATTGCAGATTACTGAAAATTTTTTACGCCAAAAAAGTGTTTGAGGAGGTAGAAAAAGGTATGAAATATAACACGAACAGACCTACCAAGGATACTCGTCATCTGTTCCCGTGGTCGTAGCACAAGATCTTCGTAGCGGACGACCCTACACCTTGATGAATTTTTACAGTCTGGTAGCACGTGCTTGTAGTGTTTGTCCCATGCCTCTAACACAGTCTCCGGTTTCGAATAATCCACATTTGTTATGCGTATACGTCGCCTAAGAAAAAATAAGGAATAAAAATACAGTTAAGGAATTTCAAGTGTTAAAAGATACGCAGAAATGGATTACCACGCCTTTAAAAACACATCCGCATGATCTCAATTCTGTTTAGCATTTTCATCTTTGAAAGCCAATTCTACATAAAAGTTAAATTGGCGCAAAAATAGCATCTTTGGTACTACTGTTTGCCAGCAAAATATTCAGCAAACATCACTGCTCAATGAAATACCTCACTATTGCTGCTTATTCCAAGATTCCACTATTAAAATTTAGAAAAAGTTTCGCATTTAAGGGCTAGCGCAAAGAAAAAGAGCAAACATCTTGCAATACCATATTTAGCTAAGTCCGTGGAAAACTTCTGCTTTCATGCACGAATATTCTACTGCATAGAGCCTGGGCTGAAGCATAAAAAGAATAAAGACATTGAACAGAATCAAATTGGAGACACGTCTTACCATACCCGAATTGCAGTAGGACATAAAGGACGATTCAAAAGGCGTGGAGACGAAGTCATCCTCAGAACTTACATTTTTCTTTTTTGACATGACGAAATAAAGGAACCTAAGGTTATTTGAGCTTTTTAACCTGACGGGGACTCCCTCACTTTTTACGGCTACTGCACGAAAATGAAACACTTTCCAGACAAGGAAATTATTGTAACCCAAGTGAATGACTTGCTAAACAAAACTCATATCCAACGGAGGGCTGTAACAAAACCCCTCATTCCTATTTTTATACCCAATGTGTGAAAAATCAAGAAGAGGTGTTGGTGCTGCAGCCGTTATTAGGTTTAAGTATGACTTTACCATTCATAGATCATTAATTTCCTCCAGACGTATATATTGCATAGTTCAAAATGCAAAATAAAAGCACATTTGGGAATAAATGGTGTATCAGAGAGGGGGATCCCCTTCTAACTACCTACAAGAGACGTGATAGCATTGCCTAAAATATCTATTCAAAGAGATTTAATAATATTACAATTATAAAGGTGAGATTTTTACTAGGCGCTAAAAATGACACGTTTTTTATTCGCCAAACAGTACCGCCCACAATACAGTAAACACTCTACTTATTAGGGCTGCCATTGGAAACTTTTGTTTCAGACAAGGTCTAATTATAACAAACATCGAAACCTCATGATTGTTAGCTGATCACAAAATATTTCTATGTTAGGAATTGCATTGCACGCTTGATTCCCTTAAAATAAGCCATTCATAGCTTTCCTTTTGGTGTTATCAATTAAAATTCCTGCCTGATCGCTTGCATTTGTAATATTTATCATGGCAGGTTAGTCTCCATTTGCAACCACAAGAAAACACGTCGAGCACTGCCTTTTGCAACCCAATCCCAAAACTGCACGTTGTTCCATCTATGGCTCAAACTGTTCGCTGGTGTCTTACATACATTCGACTATCTTCCTCATGAAATAAGTGATTAATTAGGACATTATTACTACGTTTAGAGTGTTTGAAACTCGTTTTGTAAGTGGTCCTTGATCACACATGACTACTTTGCTATGGCAATGAACAAAGTAGAATGTTTTTGCAGTAACAGTGCTTCTGAGTGGGAATGCACAAAATCAAGTGTGAAAAATCTATTGATGAAAATCCACGAGGAAGGAATATCCGACCAAATCGCACAATTGGATGAACTAAAAATTATTGCAATAAAGCAACAGCTAGTAAAAACCCTCATCATTTTAAAGCCTTTTATTTATGGGTCGAATTGAGTAGTTTATTAAAGTGTGTTATTTTCGCGAAGGGGCAAATCATGCTCCCCTATTGGCACACTGAAACTTCCAACATGACTACTAATGACTTTGTTAAGAGGCCACGGAAGCCCACACTTGGAAAAGGTGGAAAGCATGCATGATCTCGTGAAAAGAAAGACAATAGATAACTTTTCCTTTATCAATCACTCATATTCAAGCAATGACTGGGCGGGTCATAGATTATAGAAATCATCCAACGTCTTGTGTGCTGCTGATTGAAAAGAGAATCACTGAGATGTTGCAAAATTACGAGTTTTTTCTAATTGCACCTTTATGTAATTTGATTTTTAGATTGAAGAAAGTCTTTTGGAACCTCATAGGTCGAATGTCTAAAAGACATTAAAAATACCCTAAAATTCAGAAAGATGTTTCAACACGTTGGACCACAAAACATGAAGATGAATGGCACAAGATGTTTAGCTGGGTTAAAGTTTAACACACAGAAATTTAAATGATTATGGACGGACGTGTTAAGTGTTGTCCAACTCAATACTTTGTGATAACATGCCTGTTTCTCCAAAAACCTGGAAAAACTCCAGAACCACTTGACTAAGTGGATTATTATAGTACTAATATGACATCTTTTCATGCCTTATTCAGGAGTCCAGAAAAACAAGCAATTTTAAGTGGGTCTTAATTTGCATCAACTTCATTTTGCAATAAAAGACATGCGGGAAATGGTTTGATGAAATATAACATCTACGATAAACTCACAAATAAGACAAATATAAATGATTACAATCCCTTACCGTGTTTATTATGCAGAGACAAAGAACAATGAAACATTCACTTTTTAAGCAACTAGTCTACAGTTAATGAAGCAGAAAATTGCTTGCGATTTTAGGGTCTATCATGCATGAAATGGGAAAATGGCGTCCCTCCGAGAAGCACTCGCCACTAGCGGGTAATTATTCAAAATTTACAGTACCAAAAAAGCCTTCAGAGAGACGGAGCACTAACCTCAGAACAGAGCTGGTAACGGCTCGTCCATCCCGCACCATGAGAATGAATTGGGACTTGGGATAGAGGTGGAGAAGTTGCTTAAGGCAGAGATCAATGAAGGGGTCCTTGGCGCAGAGCCTTTCAGCATCGGGACCAGTGCTGTGGAGCAAAGTGCTGATAGCTCGCACAAAAATGGAATCAACCAGCTCATGCGTGATGTTAGCACCGTGTAGTCGTCCAAACATACGATTAATTTTAAAAGAGTAAAGATAGAGCATATGCGGGAGAATATGGGTTTCTGGACCACATCGCACACTAGGATGCACATCCAGTAGTACGCGCATCAGGGTTGTTCCTAAAGTTCAAAACATCATCTCAAGATAATACCAACTATTGTTCGCTAACTCAATATCCTACTTAAATTTTTTTTGCATTATCCACAGAATAAAACATGCATTCAATTCTCAATTGATCAGTGATTCTTGAGCAGAAATTTGGCTTATTTTTGTATAAAACTACCGATACATGGTCTACTTCTTGACAGGTACCATCCATTGCGATAACTTTCAAATATGCATGATTTGAATTTATTAACCAGTAATAATAATAACCATAATATGGGGCAATAATTGGCACTTTTCTACTTTTAACACAATTTTAACTTTAAAAGTGCCAACTCATCGGTCTATGTGCTTTTTATGACATTTTTCATCAAATTGTAACGTGAAGCAACTATCGTGAAGACAGAGCTGCCACAATGCGATAGCTAGAGCATTATTCCACCTCAGTAAATATTTTTGGCAGAGCAAAATCATTCTTACAATGTAAAGCGAACGAGATGTTCAGTAAATTGGTTATTTACATTACTGTTATTTAACTTGATCATCGCACCTTTGGCTATAGCAGAGGAATTATGGAACAATTTGAACTTGAGCAAAGAAAGCAGAATACAATCACATGCTCATCATAGATTTGAGAATGGTAGTTGCAAGTTATTGATAGCAAAGTAAACGTAACATTTCATTCGCTTTCAGAGGCAAAGAATAAGCCGCCCTGAGTCTACAGTTATGGTTTTGCGGATTGTAGAAAGCACCAACTTACATGACCTTAAAGCCTTTGAAAAATGGCCATGATGCCAAACATGTAAGTTGCAAAGTGATGAGTAAACTTACCGCTTCTAGGATAGCCACCAATAAAAATGAAGGACTCATCACTTAGTGAAGCAGTATTGGTGTTTAATGGATCATTGCAGTTTGGGATGATGCAGGGAACGGCATGCAAATAAAAGAGGAGGCCGCAAACGCATACAAAGGGGATGAGGACGAACTGCAACCGGTTGCGAAATAAGCATATAAGAGACATTTTTTACCCCTTCCTGAAACGTAACAAGCAATTGAATAGGTGAAGCTTACAGGGCCGTAAAATTTAAAACAGTTCTTGACATGAGTGGGTGTGGTCGTTGAGCGAACCAAGCACCAGCAGTCAACATTATTTCAAGCAAATGAACGTCACTTGAATATTTGTGGAAACATTACGAGGAAGAAATATATGTGTACATTAACATTCTTGGCTTGATTTTACAGCAAATCAGCCCATTATATAGTGTGAAAAGTTGTTCATTACTAACCAGGTATGCTGAAAACGTCCCATTGTCTGAACGTTTGAGTGCAAACAGTTATTAACTAGGCATTTAGTAACAATTGCACCAGTATACGTACCATTAATGGGTAACATTACCTTTACCATAAGTTATTAATGGCGACTAAAATGAAGTGTTCATTGGAGCCCAAATAAAAGGTTATACAAATAAAAGGGTAAACAAATTTTGCCATGTAACAAGTAGTTAGCATTTAAATCAATGGTTTTTTGACAACTATTTGGCCAGAAAACATCCTTTTAGAATTGTGGAATTGATTGAGCACTCCCCATTTAGAAAATTAACCCTCATTTCCGCCATTCTTGTTCGCATGCCCATTTAATGTTTAAACTTTCAAATACTTCCCTCCTACTTAAACCAAGGATGCAAAAGGTATGTAAATAGCGATGTTATTTAGCTATATCCAAAATTGTAATTTTACGAGGAAAGTCGATTTCATTTCTCGAAATACCACCGGCCGTTATAAGTTCGGTGATGTTTTGGTGATTTCGAAGTGTTACATTTATTTTATGCGATGGAAGTCTAATTCCGTGAACAATGAAACCAAAACAAAGTTGTGAATTTCAGAACTTCCGCAACACCTAAAATCAGAGAGCAGGCATTAATTTCATAAATCTAATAAGAAATTGAGCTTACTAAACGAATGAAGGTGACGACCGGAACGTTGGTAGAGTAATTTAAAAGTCGTCGGTAGTCTTATTTATGGCAGAACCTTTCAATAATTAATGCGTAAATAAGGAGCACTATCATAAAAGCTAGCAAGAGGAGGACGAAGAGGTCAGATTTAGGCCTTTAAAATTTGAAGAAGCGTCTTTGAACACACTTCAATAGTAAAAACTCACTGAATGACGGCTAGCTGAAACGAAACCATCCTAGGTCCATTCCTCGCAAAATTTTAAAAATAAAAAGAGCATACTTGCCACGACCGACGCGCCAGATTACATATTCTCTTATCACATAGTTTTATATCAACTGTTTTTTCAAAAGAGTGATTAACAAGCTTTTTCACTATCACCTGCTTTGCATAAGTCGCCACTCTTAGACTCCCTTCAAGGATTTGATGGTTTGTAGGGCTGGATAGACTAACCCTCGCTAAACTCCCATATCTATGTATCAGCATGAAACTAGGGTTTCAATATGACCATAACTTGTATTCGTTTGTTAACACAACATGGAGGGCTGCATAACAAAATGACACACTGACAAGTGCTTTCATACAATCAAATGTCGATTCAAAAAGTTTTGCCAGTTTCCAGTTTACAGCAGTGAACAAGGACTTCGTTCCAAAATCAACGTGTCTGATTCTTATCCTAATACTAATTTCTTATGACAAAAAATGTTTCTATCACACTCAAAGATTTCTTGATCGAAAACTCCCGTTCACATTATTTGCCATGTTACTGATAAAATGGACGCGCCTACTCGCGTGAAATTCGATAGCAAGTCAAAAGCTAGGACAAGGCGTTCAATGCTGCATGCTTATAAGAGAAATCAATTCACCTCAAAATCTGAACGGAAACACCTTGTCCGAACAAAATTATGATACAGGAAGTAATTCTTACCATCGCACATGCATATTTACGTGTAGCACATCTCAAGTGGTTTCATTTCAAGGTTTTATTTAAAAAACGGTCAGTCCAGCAAGTGCGCAAATAAAGCCTTACAGTTGGATTCTAAAAAGGTTCAAGACGATGGAAAATGTGGATAGAATTAAATGGCATGTGTGAGGGATGAAGGAAGCATCGTGGGAAGGTTTGATGCCAAAAGTACCAGGAAAATATAATCTAGATCGAGTATGTTTTGGTTGGGTACGTTGAATAACTCCGGATTAAATCGAAATCTTTAATTAACCTGCTGTAAAAGTTCGGAAAAATAGAAAGGAATTAATTAGGTTGCTTAGATGGGGTATCATCTCTTAACCAGTTATCAAGCATGCAGTCCATTTGAGGCCATACATTTAACTAGAGAATGGGGAAGGAAATATTGAAGTACAAATCTTCAGTAAATAAATACCACAGACCGGAGGCTTAGTAAGGATACGAACATCAATTAAGTCTTTTTAAAAATGCCAAAGCTCAAATTTTGCCAAAATTGATTAATTTGCTAATCAGTAAAAAAATAATTTGCAGAAATAGTTTAAAAAACTCGCCAGTCTTTGAAGCGATCGGTGCTCATGCAAAATGACATAATTCGTTGGGTAATCCAAAATATAAATGTTAGCCACATAGGCGAGAAAAATTAGTGCGGTAATAAACCAGTCCATGATACGGTAATCTGGTTCCGCATTCGAGCAATCGGAGATATTTTTAAGGCACTTATGGAACAATCTTAAAATGCCAAACCATAAAATATCTGAATAAAAATTCGTCATGCAGAAATTGTATTTCAAGAATTAAAGGGCTAGACAAATAATCTTTCAACACCCACCAAAGCCATTCCAACTTAATACTTTGGCACAAAATTGGGCTGACTCGTAAAAAGTTATCTCTGCTTTGAACAGATTGAGATAACAAATTTCTGTTTGCATTGCTTCACAAGCTAACACCCGCAAATAGTGTTATGACACAATAAATTATTCATACAGGCCATGTTTGCTGATCCACAAAGGCTGGCAAACAAATAACGAAGAACAGTATGCAACATAACTAGCACACAGAAATAAAACTACTAGGAGCAAAAAAATCAGATGTAGCTAAAGGGTAGAACCATTTTACAGTTAGGCAAAAAGTGACATATTTGAATATCACGGCTTCTCTAGTAATGGAAGCGGCAACAGAGGTTGCATCATGTTGGGGCTCTTATAAATACAAATATACCGAAAAACGTCTCCAAGCTAAACGACAAAAGATCCTTTACTGCCTTCTATAATGCGTAAAAAAGCCAGTTAAATATTTCTAAAAATCACTTAGATTCGCCACAATTTTTGTCAAAAGAGCCAAAAAAATAATAAGGGGATAAAAACTCGCATAAATCATTAGAAGGAACAAAAATGAATTCCCAAGTCATTGGAAACCTATTGAGGCGATCCTTTTCAAAACATTAGGCTCATTACTAAAGGTAGCAAAAAACAGTGAACAAACACTACTATTTTAAGGAATGCCAAATGATCGGAGCCTAAATAATCGAGCGACCAACTACTCACGATGCGATAAGAACCACCTTGTTTCCGCAGAACTGTTCTTGATGACCTTAAGTTGATGCACTAAAACACAACATGTTTACCTTATGACTTAATAGGACCAAACATTTACAGGAAAAGGCTTTCTAGAACAAGTTTTTGCTCGCATATTGCGTTACTATAAATAAAACCTTTTTTGATTATCATAAAAGTAATCGAAATACACCTTAGGAATACGTTAACATTTCATGGGCAAATAAAATCCCTAATTTTAAGATAAAGTAAAGTTTGAATTTCATAGCTAGCAGTAAGTTCAAAGCGTGATCTTGATTTGGCGAGTCATTTTTTGGAAAAAATTGTTTGTAAGTTTTAGTACCCTACTGCTTTTTTCGCTTTTCAGGTGTATGAAATACATTCCATTTTTTCAGTTACAAGTGTTTGTTTTTTATACATTAAGAACTATCGCGCATATTAGCTAATCCATGCAGTCCTTCAGTAACTTATATTATTTCCAATATCATAATTCCTTGACTATTTCTCCCACTAAAATCACTACCATTTTCGGAAACTACATACTCGTCTTGGTAATCATTTAATCTAGTTCGGTACAGTGCAAAGTAAAATTCAGCGAAAAAATCATGGAAAATTTGAGCCAAAATGTGATTTGGGATCGTCTTATTCTCACTACTTAAGGCAATCAACGCAACTTTGATTGTTTTCAATAAAGAATCAGTATCGGATAATGTTTATTCTACATGTATTATCCCATTCTCCCTTTTTTCCTGCTGTGAACTGGCTTGAGTTTTTTGTGAATTGAGGGCTATTTAACAGTGATCTCACGGCCATTTTCTAGGTTCTCCATTTGAGCAGTATCCTATAATGAGTAGTTTTGCTCCTGTGTAGAATTGCTGAAAAGTAAATATAGTGCTGCCCAACTAGCCCAATGACCTAAGCTTGAAGTGGCCACTTACATTTCCCCTTACACTAAATTAATCACAAAAGCGGGTGATGTAAAAGCGAAGGGTTGAGTTCAGGGCAGCGGTGTTCAATTAGTGAACAGATCTGTTCCATGTACGTGGAAGCAAACGAGTTGACAGTGGTGCATCAGCAGAGGTCAAATAAAATTCCAATCACTGACGTTCATTTTGGCATCCAAGGGCCTTTCTTGTGACTCAACTAGAACGCGCGTGATTTCCGTTCCAGTGGTTCGCCTGACTCGCTGATGTGCGGGCGCTTTCCCACTCCCAAGAAAGCTTGTGGTCAAATGCTTGCAGTTGTCGTAGAATTCCAATGGCTGCAAATGCGTTGCAGCCGTAGAACTGCTTGTTGGCTGGTCTAGACAGGCCAGACACAGGTTCTGTAGACTGCTGCTCCTCAGACCGTTGTTTAAACGTTCGGCCTCCTCATCACATAATAGAAGAAGCCCTGGTCTTCTTCCGTTTGAAGGTAGAGTATAACAAGAGCTACTATGTGGCCTCTGCAGTTCACCAGTCAAATGGTTTTCCGTTTTACCCACTGCTGGGCTTCCTCTACCCTTGTTACAGCAACTGGCTACCACCTCTAAAAGGGCCTTACTTCGAACTGCTAACACTACGAATAGCACAATAAGCAAAGGGGCTATAAGGCCACAAAGAAAGCTGGAGACTATATCAATCGCGGCCCAGGAAGATAAGGTTCTCGACTTTTTTGCAGATTGTCCTATTGCAGGGAGTTTTTTCTGATTAACGTCAGTTACTGATGTGGTTGTGCCAGAGTGAGCCAGTTTTCCGTTACTGATGGGTGGCTTTCGAAGAACTTCGGTTAAGCAAAGGGAACGAGAAGCAAAAAGTTTGAATAAGCCCTCAGAGAGGACACCATAGCTGGATTCAGACATCATGGAGCTGAGAATACACGTCTTATCAGCGAAATCCCAATAGACTTTGGTTAATTTCTGCACTCCACCGAAAATGTACGGGTCTATGTAAGAGTAGAAGGCTGGTGTTTCCAGATGCATTGGACAAAAAAGCTTTGGATTTCGGGATAAATCGATTTCACGAAGGTTAGGTGCCCCTTGAAAAGCACCGCGGACAATGTAGGTGAGATTGTTGCTGGAGAGGGATATGGTTTTCAATTCGGTCAAACTGTGTATTTTGGTTCCTTCCCTACCATACGCCCACAAAGGACTTCTAATACCAGTTATAAAATTTCCAGAAAGATCCAGAGCTTCCAAACATGGGGTGTGTCCAAGGACTCCATATTCTAACGACTCTGCAGCTGCCAGGGTCTTCTTGAATGTCCAGTTCTGCCGTATGATTCGCGAACTTAAACCCATTACTTCCTCCAAACTTCCAGTCAATTGATTGTAGGAAAGCTGTAAAACTCGCAAATTCCGGCAGCCTAATAAACTATTCCGATCTAAACTCTTTAGATAGTTTCGGTCCAAGTATAGCGACACAATATCATTTGATCGAAAGGCGTTTGTTGAAGTGTGACAAAGGTTCACCAATAGTTGACTTGAAAGAGATCCCTTCAGACTAACATTTGTGAGTCTCAGTTGCTGCAGACTCATAGGTGTGTCGAAAAACAACGGTTTGTTAGCATTTAAATTGACTGAGCAATCGGAAAAAGCGATAAGCTCCAATTTTGGAGGAGCTTTAAAAAAGTTGGACGACTCTACACTATCAGTTTCTACGTTGACATGATGGAGCCATATGCGGCGTAGGTTCATCAGTCCCTGCAATAGAGAACGGAGGGCAAAACCAACTGGATTTTCTCCTGTCTGACGAATGTACAAACTGGCTAGTTCGTGGCAGTATGAGAAGATGGGTTTGGTACGAAACGATCTGGGCTGTAAGGGACCAGTGTAATTGTGCAGATTGAGTTTTAGACTCAGCCATTTTCGTGCACATGCAATAGGCAGAGTGTCGGTTCCCACGTGACACTCAACAGAATAAGCGGGTGTTCCATCATTGGTATCTTCTCGAAGGCACTCACAGTAGGAAGGACAGATGGCATCCATTGGTCGAGTCTGGAGTCTACGAACCCGATGAGGTTCTGGGTTACCAAGTAAGGGGGTGGAAACAATGAGAATAATAATAAGAAGAGACTGGAACATAGTCGAGAGGTAAGAAGGCTCACTGTGCTTTCAGGTGTATGTGCACGTCCGTTTTTCCACACAGACACACACGTCTGTGCCTGCGTACTGCTGTGCGCTGGCAAGACTAATCTGATTGGCTGAGATGAGGTCGATTAGGGAAAAGAGCTGTCTCACTTTAACTAGTAGGAGGGAGAAAAGGATTCTTGTTTAGAAAAAGGTTTTCACAAGTTGTTTGGTGTTAAAAACTTTTTCTACTGGAAAACAATCTTATGTGGAACAGATAAATTGGTTGCATCTGAAGCCGCACTGCAAGACAGTTCCAAGTCCGAAAAATAATTGCATGAAGTAATATTCTACCATCCAGATACAACACCTTCAAATGGATAATTTGAAATGGCTCTTAATCGCATTTCTTTAACCTTACCGAAAAACATTTGCGAAAAACAAGACTCATTGGATAAATGAAGTCAAAAGAATGTGTTTTTAGGTGTTTTATCCCAAGCAAACTGGAAAACGATAACCGATGAATTTCTTTGAGCCATCAAGATCAGACGTATAGTTTAGCTATCTGAGAGCCCATGACCTCAGTGATGATGTCATTCTAGGCAACTGATCTTTAAAAAAGGAAGATGTCTCATTTAACGGTAGAATTTTGTGCAATATGGATAAATTTGATTTGGTTTGCGATTAATGTCACTCGAAAATGCAGAACAACGCAATTATTTAAAAGTAAACGCAGTTTTACACATAATTTACACTGCAAAGTTTACCCGACATTTCATGTCACAGTCCAGTACAGCCTGTCACCAAAATTTTATGAAAAACCTCAGTTATCCGCCTACTTCGCCGATAGTGGACATTATAATCACAAAATGTACCATTAAATTCAAGTGTTTCCAAGTCTGTAAAGGTTCGTAAGGAATCATGGCGTTTTCTTTCTGACTCCGATAAATATATATATGCAACTTTTTGGGCCCAACTCGGACGAACTATCGTATTATCTCACATCAAAATGCTAGCTGAAAGTGGTGATAAAATGAGCAACCCGAATGGAATTACGACCCAAACTCAGGGCTTCCTTTGAACCGAAAGAGTAATATGAAAACAAGGAATAAATTTGTTTTATTATTTTTGTTGCAGGACCTGCCGGAAACAAAATCGGCACGAGCTCATCGTCAGCGCAAACACCTTCCTTCTTGTTTGTTCGAGGTGGCGTATAGTACAGTAAGTAATCGTCATAGGTGACGTGTTTGTTTGCTTGTTTGTCAGTGTCATTGCGACAGATTTGACCAAACAACATTCCTCTCAGCGGATCGGAACAGGGGTGTTTAACTTCACCAAAAGTTAACCAAACGTAAAACAAGTATCAGGGCATAATTTCGCATCCACACATCCGCATAAAAAGAATGGCATGGGTGGTTGTAACAAGATTGATTAAGCAGAAACGAAATATAACAAAATGGAGAAACAAAATGCAAATTACAGCGCTTCTGATATTCTAAATGGCCGGTTGATCAATCCGTCATTGCAAGTGACGAAAGGTAGTGTCTCCGCTAGCGGAAGCACCGTTTAGAGAGTTCAATCCAGTGTCCTGATGCGCTGTAAACGTCACAACATTATCAGATAATTTGTTTTGATCATTGGTGAAATCCAGACCCTTGACTTGATTTGAGAGACCATATTGAAGGTGTTTGAGGATTGAATTCATACAACCACTGTCATCCGCAAGCGAAACCTGGGAGCTAGTCGGGTCCACATAGGGAGGCCATCGCTGAAACAGGCTCGAATTCTCCGAGGTTGAGCTCCGTCTTCCTACTTGAGAAGAATCCATGGCTCCCAGATGTTCGTTCTGACTCCTGTTACCAGGAGGTGACTATAAATGATAAACAAGTTAACAGAGAATGACCCGGAATGGTCTTCATTCAAACATCCATGAGATCTGATATTTGGCTAGGACTTGCCAAATGACGGTAAGCGTAGGATGACGGTGTTGAGTTATTCTCTGTTCGAGTTCGGATGGCATCATTTCCTCCAACCACCTTGGTCTGATTGGTAGAACCAATCGAACTCCATGAACTAATGGAGCTGGATGTACATTTACTTTCATCCAAATATGACACCCTCGTGTCAGCGGACGGGTCGACGCTTCTTGACTAACAAGTAACATATTTAATTAATCTAGAAATATTATGCACAGCTTTAACATTTTACAATGCCTACTATATTTGTGCTTACTTAACGAAATTACTTTAAAACATTCCGACATTAATCCCTATTAGCGAATGCAGTTCTGGCTTGCTCACTAAAGGCAAAATTCAAAGCGGTACACAATAAATACAGGAGCCTAAAAATTGAGACCGTTAAATATTTACTCGAGCAACCAATAAGCATGTAGAAGACAATCCAGCTTTAGTAATACGACTTTTAAAGTAAATGTTTCGAAAACTGGATTCACCTCTTCGCGCTCAATCCGTGCGCAGCAACAACATCCTTAGATCACAATCATCGCAGGTGAAAGTGCTACTCAGTTCATTTTCAAAACTTTGGAGACTTTCCCTTGGCCTAATCTCCATTAACTTCAAAGGAGAATTCATGCCAAGACTAGTTCGTGAACAGGATAGGTTTTAGAAAAAAATACTAGTAATTTAGAGTCCATCGATTGCATTTGAAAGCATGCAGTTATTTTGCTTAGAAATGTGACGTTTGTTTTAAAAGCAAACGGTAGCGCAACTTATTTGCCTGTTGCTATTGTTTCGGGTTTTTCGCCTGGGAGTTGTAGGAGGAGCTAGGGGTTACAAATAGCCTGCTGATTACTGAAGTGTCACCCGCGGAAACGCGCACACGTGCGTGTTAGAGATAAGAAGAACAAACTTGCGGAAGGGTGGGGTGGAGCGGGAGGAGAGTTGGGGATGGAAGACAAAGTGGAGTGAAGTGGTATTGCGCTGCAACGGTGTAAAGATGTTGCTCATAGTAGGCTTGACATTTCTTTTGAAATAAATGTTTCTGTTTTCGAAAACAGTTTTTTGCAGTCACATTAACTGTATTGAGACAATGCAAGAAGGCAATGTGACAGAGGAGAATAAAATAAGCAAAAAGCTAATTTGAGGTAGTCTTCCCAAATCCCATCGTTGAGCAAAATTTGTCACTTTAATGTATTTAAGACTGTACCCCTTCACGTACTAAGAATTCGATTTCCCTGGGGTTTCATTTATTACATTAACCCAGTTATTGTTGCATGGTAGGCTTTTGTCACCGTAGTTTTATACTTGCGCACGACAAAGCATGGATGACATGGCTTCTTAGTTGAACTTACGCATTGTTCTGATGTACGCAAACTCGCAGAGTTTTCTCCCACTGCCCCATTGTTCACTAGCAGCTTCTGCAACAAACTAATGTTTGAGACTACAGGTCTCTGAGTAGCACTTAGATCCTGTTGAAACAGTGAGGAATGCGTCTCATTTCGACGCAATTCCTCCCGTTGCTGTTTCGAGGCTTGAATTCGCTGCCGTATGAGATCCTTCACCCAAGTGGCGTAGTCCTGCGATTTAACGTCTTGAAAACACGGAGAGTTATGCTGGTGCTGCTGAAGGAGAGGACCATGAATGTGGACGTGAGAAGTGGATTGTGTTTGCAGAAGCGAGGTTGACGGGGTTTGAGGCACATATAAGACCTCAACTGCGTTTCCATTTGCCGACCCTGTATTGGGTATGATCACAGGGGTGTTTGTGAACAGGATAGCACCGGCAGGAATAAAACTAGCACTGTGGAGGTAAGAAGGACATTGCTCTCGTTGCATCGTAGATGTGTTTAGAGGAACCTGTAGGATGGAAGCGCCGGAGTGATGCGATAACGTTGTTACTGGATGTCCATAGTCGGTGGGGCTTGCAGGTTGTTGGGGGAGAACAACGGCCGGTGACAGCTAAAAATAAAGATAACACATGATATGAAGATCAATTTTGACATTTCATGTTCTTATGCCTAAAAAGACTTAAAAATAACGCATGTACCAAAGGACTATTTATTTGCAAAGAATGAGAAGTGTAATTATACATTAGAATATTTCCTTAAGCTGGAGTCAGTACGGCAAAATGTTGAGCTATAGCTTCCCGTGTCGAATCGTTCCATTTCGAGAGGCGTTGGACGTAAAAAATGGGCAGTAATTTTCATCTCATGTTAAGACGTTATAAAGAGTTTGATAGAATGATAGAATTTCGCCTACCAAATTATTTGTTGAAATTTGGGCAGCGTGATTACTAACAGGAATGTAGGAAACGCCATTGGCCAGTGCGTATGGGATAGGTGAATTTGGGAAACCCAAAGTACCATTTTCATCTAATGACAAGTGTTATGAGGATTCCGCAAAACCACATACATTGTCGCTGGAATACGCTCTACATTGCGTGTTTCGTTTAAAACTCAAGCATACCTGTTTACGCACAGCATGACCAATGTTCAATTTCCGATCATTGAAGACAAGAGAATCACCCTAGGTGACTAGGAAATAGCCTAAAAACTACCTCGTTTTTAATTATTCTCTCCGCAGTATCTTGATGTTCAAAGGTAACAAATCCATAATTTCCCTTCGAGAGACCCGAACGATCGCTGATGATTTTCACGTCTTTAACTTGACCAAACTTCCCAAAAAATGCTCGCAAGTCATCTTCTGTTGTCTAACGAGGTTGAAGAGAATTATGCACCATGTTACCGTTGATGTGATGCCCCCAACAAATATTCGGTTTGGAATAAGAGTCCCAATTTTGGGCACCACAACGTTTGTGACAGTAGAAGGAACAGTTTGAATTGCCAAATGATTCATAACTCCTTTTTTCAAGTCGGTGTAAAGTTATGCAAAAGATCAGGAATGGGATGAATGCGATGTCGTTTGTTCTTGTCACGCGAGTTTTAAAACGCGACGTATCAATAAAGCCTCGCAGCAATCACGTGATGAACGGCTGGTTAAGGCGCATTTTTTGGATGAAATAATCCAGAACATTACGTTTTACTTAGTGAAGATTTCTAGCAGAAAATATTAGCCCTGCTCTTCAAAGTTGCAGGACTTATCCAAATAAAACCACATTGAGATAATAGCAACGGGGAGATAAGTGATCTGGGTAACTTCTTTTCTACAGAATCAGGCAAAAGTAGTTCATTTTCCCATGAGATTTGAGCTCCAAGGATAACGGAAGGTACAGATTACAAGAGTATTAACGCGAATAGGTCAGGAAGAAAACTGAAGAAAAAGTGCATGGGGATTAGCCTAATCCTTTGGACAAACAAAGAGAAACTATGATCACCAAAACAGTGACTTTGAGACGCAAAATTGCTTACGCTTCTGAGTTATGAATGGATACTACCTCCATGACATTAAAAGCAGAGAGCCTTGTAAACCAAACGTATGAATTCGAATTAATTTGGCGTCACACTTATTGGGTGAATTTTTTCCATTGTAACAACTGTGAAAGTCATATCCCCAATATTGGAGCTAGAATTTGACTTGGTTTGTGGCTGATATCATTCCATCGTGGATAGGTCTTACTTGATTAATTAAAATGCGAAGCATTCATAAAATCTGGCCAAGGTAAGCTATTGAGTTTACAACAAATGGCGACGTCGATAGCATTATCATGAAGCCGTTAAAACTGCTAATGGAAGTGCTCTTTTAGCTGCTGTAGTCGTGTCAGGAGTTGCAGGTCAAAAGGTGAGGTAGCCTATTCAAAGTCGACCTCACTTTCAAGATAATGAGAAAGGTTCGCCTGCTACGTTGCAAACTATAACCATCAGAATCTAATTAGTACTGCAATTCGATAATATCTCAGAATCCATGAAACGGCGCATGTTGATGAGGCAGTGAAGCCACTAAGAAAAAACTTCGGTAAACAGCCGTCACCTTTGATGTACAGTACAAATGCTTGAGATTTGGGCGGCCCAGTGGAGTCGTCCACAGCCACACCCAAACAACATTGCTCCATACAACGTCAGTGTCGGGCCAATCTGTGACATAATAGCGCATCGAACCGGCATTTGAAAACGCTAGTTCCAAGATCTACCCTACGCATTTGTCCAGCCAATCAGACCCACGGAAAATGGCCCTGTCAAGCCTTTTCCATGTCTCAATGGCCACCACCCTGGGATAAAGACCATGATGGACTTGATACCACAAGTGTGCCATCATTGGCCACAAGATTGGATACTGCCACTTTTACCAATACAGCATTACAATAGCAAGAAAAGTGAGGTAAATGTAAGACAAGGAAAGTTATCAACTTATGAGCATTTAAGACTCCAGCTAGTTATTTAACCAATGTAATACCCATCGGAATCTCGTCATCACCCGACTCAAAGGCCATCCAGCGCAAGCAAAGCTAGAAACCGTTATGGAATTGACTCCTCAGACCTCAGGAAGTTTCACTGACACTTCCAATAGTCAACTTAAACCTGAAGGTATTGTTGACAGCCTTTTGCAAATTTGTCAACATTATCATTCACCTAACTAACGGTAAAATGGCCTGTTCAACTTCGTTCAAGTGAGGAGAGCAAAGCAGCACGGTCGCCAAACATTAAACACCATTCGGAAACTCAATTCCAGGTGGTGGAACGGCAGCTCGAGGTCAGCGCCATGGGAGCGAAGAGCACTAACTGCAGCAGTCGTTGGAAGGGCGCATTGGCAACAAGGTTATGGTATTGAAGCAGTAACATTTGCAACGGGAATGGTTCCATTCACAAACGGGAGGCGATGATAATGATGCAGCAACAATAACGGTAATCCATTTCGACCACGCATCCACAGTTGAAAAAGATTTTGAACTACAGATTCTGGAGGAACTTTTAGCGATAGTAAACAGAGAATATCAGTACCTAGGTTTCCTTCTCAATTTGCGCACATCGCCTTCCAGCTGAGGGGGATAAATCGGTCTTATTAGGATGGAGACGGAAGCCCTCCACTGATAAGTTCAAGTACAGATCCGGCTTGATTGCGTAGTTTGCCCAATGTATCACCCACCATCAAAACCAGGGCAACCAAACCCTGCATGAAAACGCCTATCAGTTGACTTCAGATTCAGATTGCCAGCGGAATGATAGCAAAACTCACATACTTTTTGGGAGTTTAAGCTTTGCTTTAATTTTACAGAACTCAACTTCTACAGGGTATTAAATAACCTTAACAACATTATTGCCGATTTCTTTTTGATACATTAGTAGGAAATAATAACTTTCAGGCTAAAGCCAGTGAGAACTAGGCAAAAAACCCACCAACCTGCAAACTGTTGATAAAATAATGACAAATCAGGATTTTACGCAGTATCGTGCCGATTTTCCCCATCGAGTTCCACACTGTTGCAAATGGAATAGAAAACAATTTCCCAAGATTGTACAAACGAATATAACGAACATTTTGCGTACTCCAGCCATTGTCTTACTCGATTGGTTGCTATTCAGACGGCCCATTTAAAGCGCTGGCATGCCGCCCGGTGACGGTTGCTCGATTTACTAACCTACTCACACAGGCCATTTCAATTAGAAATTCAGAGCTCGTGATGGTAAAACGAGAACGTGCTTATGGTAATTACGGTGGTAGTCGGATCCATGCTGTACGCCGACAAAAACCAACCTCCCCAACTCCAACTCAGACGCCATGGAAATAGCCCCAAAGTGACTGATCCAAAGGCGTTTAACAAAAAATATCGCAGCGGAATGCCTAACTGACCCTCAAAATAAATTTTTCATTGAATTAACGATATAGACGCGTGTGATAGAATAAAATCGTCCAAGTTTTATTATAGCAGACCAAAGCTGAATAAGAATCAACCAAGGAATTCAGAAAAAAATTACCAAAATGGACTTGGAAACATCTTCGCTACCAGCATCAAGAAATCATACTATTTTCCAAGGGTAGACAAGCGGATTTCACTGCCATTGCCTGCAAAAGCACCTCTATGAAAAGAACCAGATGGTTTCACCGCACTGAAAGGTAAAATTGCCCCAAGCAAAGGATAAACTAACAAAACCAGACTAGCAATTTCTATCAAACCCTTCCAACAATAAAATAGCGACTCATTATTTCATAGCATAAAAGGTATGCTTGATATTTATCACACAAAGATCATTCCAAAGGGAACAAAAGAAACACTAACAGCATTTGGAACAGTGGTCAAAAGAAATGGCGAAATGAAATACGGTTGAGGTAGATCTTTTCCAGCAAGCAAAAGTGCAGAACATTCGAAAATCGCGGTGAACAAACACTGCAAGAGGCCAGCACAAAGGCCGAAATCACGTGCGGTGATTGAGGTAAAAATCAATGGGATAGAGCCTCACTAACGCTCGCACTATGAGATCATAGTTGAAAACAACCCCTGTTTACAACATTCACGGTTCTAATGTTTAACATGGCATGTCCCATTGGGCCGTATGACCCATACTGTTTCGAAAGACGTAAATGCGCCCACTTTTCATTTTGCTCGAGGTATGATAGGAAGTATGAGCCGTTCAAAGACCACCATTTCCGAAGCTGCTCCAATTGGCGAAAAGGGCAACCGCGCACGGTGCCCTTAAAGACAACCCTTGTAGCCACCGGATATCCCCTGGAGAATTGGATAATCAAACGATGTCGCAGGATAGATATTAAGTGGCCAGGAACCTCAAAACAAGCAAGAGATGATGACGAGGAAGAAGACGGGGAGGAGTGCGGGGAAGACGGCGAGGAATATGAAGAAATGACGGAAGACCCGCTTGAGGGAAACGATATAGGGAATTCAAACACAGCAATGGAGAGAGGGACGAATAATGCATCAGCAGTATTCCATAATCGTAGTATTGAGAGTCCAAGTTTTAGTGAATTGCACTTGGCAGGTGATGGAGCATGTGTGCAGGATAGATATTTAGAGGACAATGTACCAAAAATTTCACCTCAGAAAAACAACCTGCTCCGAGTGCAGAGTAAAAGTTTTTCAAAACAGATGGATCTGCAAATTACGGCCGAAAATGACGACAGTGAAGAGAAGAACAGAGACGCTGAAATTCAAGTAGACATTCTAGAACGGCAACCGCAGTCACCAGAAAAGAAACTAGAATTTTCGGTTGAACCTCCGATCCCGCGACAGAGGCAAAGTGCGCTGAAGCGAATTTTCAACATTTCCAGCGTAATTAAGACAGGCATTGGATCGAATCACGAAACCACCCTGGTGCCTTTACAGAAGTCTTGATTTGTGTTGCATAACCAAAAGATGCAAAATTAATCTCAGTTAGGTTTATTAATTTGAGTCGGTACTAAAGTTAAAACTATGGCCTTCTGAAAGAATAAAATTCTGATAAAAGGCATGGTCCCATGTAATCTTTGTTTAACTACGAAGCTGGCACACAGATGTTAACATTCAAGATGTTTATGGAAGCAGAATTTCTACGTCTTTGTAAAGTGTTGGCAATTACGCCTGCTAACTTATGTTCACAAAGATAAGTCACCTGCATTCTGCTTATGCCTTTTAAAAGCGTGCAACCACTACATATACAACTTAGGCTGTGATGAAACAAAATTACTGGGTTTTACTGGTAAGCATTACCAATTAAATAAGCACTTGTATTTCCTAAGAACTATAAACCTTGGCTCCAAGGCAACTTTATGGACGATATATATATATATCCATATATAAAAAAACTGAGTCAGGTTTGAGCACCTTTTATCAACCGTCTCAAGGCGGACAAGAAGTGGTACACCCAATGTCACAGGAGGTGTCTTTGTCAAGGGCTACTTCTTTCAGTGACTTTGCTACCTCCTCAGTAAGTTTCTTTGAACGCGGCCGCCGAATGATACCACCCTCACCAATTGCAAGTTTTGGAAGGCCGTCGTTGAGCGTCTTGAGAAGAATGCAGGCCTGGCAGAACTCCTGGCTGGAAATGTACCCGCAAGCAACGCAGGTCCCTACAAAACAACCGAGTATGATATCAATGCGAGACGTCAAAAGCATACCCTGAACGGCAACCTTTACGTCCTCTCTGATGACCATTTGTTCTCCGGAAGAAATGATATCTGGGAGGTATGAAAACATTCATAAGTGGCAGTTAATGTTAAATCTGACATTTTGTCCAAGATTTGCTTCAACGCACCAAGGATGCTCCGTGGGCGCAGTTTTTCCAGGTCTTTAATGTAGGATCTAACATGGCCTCGATAGCTATTTGGTGCGTACTTGCACTCCGTTGAGAAGTAGTCCAGCTTTCGTACGTGAGCATACATAACTATTTCCTTTTCATAGGCATACTTGAATGGTTTAAACCTTGGTAAGGCTCCGTCTGCGCCCTGAGAATAAAATTCATATAAAATGTCATACAGCTCAAAAGAACGATTCCTCAATCAATTTCACATCTATACTTATTCACAGCCATTTCAGATGCTCCTTCGCAGCAGCCTATATTGAATTCAATTGAGGATCAGCTTACCAAAAAGTGTTTAGTGGGAAATCTGAATGCTCACATTACACTGAGTAAAAATGAGTCTCACAATGAATTTAAGAACAAAAGAGCAGCTAGGCTACAGCGCCTAGATTCGATTGGTAAAGAAACACTGCATCAAGAGCCAACGATAAAATGCATTTCAGAAAACTCCTAACGATGAGATTCGCTAGTATGCTATATGATTCCAAATAGGAAGAACAATGACGAGGAAGGCAATCAATGAATGTTAGAGTATAGCAAGCGCTCTTCAGTAATCTTACAGAGAAAATTTTGACGACGTAGTGATGAGTTTACAGATTAGCGCATTCACAGTTTAGCGGTTTCACGGGAAAACGCTTCACTTCTTTCAATAGTAACTTCGAAGATCAGCCAATGAGCAGATTCCATGTAATATATTACGCATCTCACGCTGAAGTGACGCTCGAAAAGACCAGTCATAGGAGAGTAATTTTTAGAAATTTGGTTTTGAGTTAGAAAAAAGATGAAATACTTACAGTGATAATATCCGTACACCTTTTGAGACGACTTATATCACATCTGAGTACTAAAATTTAAACTCAGAAAGCTGTAGTTCAGGACACATAAAGGCCTACTGGGTTGACTAAAACGATTGAACACGAGACTAGATGTCCTATTTTTTGCATTGCAGCATGAGCTACTTAAACGGTTATCAGTAAGAAGAGCCAGAATTACCATTCATCATAATTGTCTCAGCGATGTCGTCAGCATTATGCCCAGTACATATTTTGTTAGCACCAACTAGTGCCGCACCTCGATCAAGGGCCTGCCGACGAAAGACACCGCAGAAAGTACAGTTATTTTTTAAGCCAATCTTCTGGACAATGTCGTCCATGGACCACCCGTAGAGGTCCTTGTAAGAGAGGATCCTCAATGGCAATCCGTACTGTTCCTTGTTGCGTTTAACTGACTGTGACAGAGAAAAAGATGAGTTCAGAAGCCGCTGAGTAGTAACTAAGCAATATAAAAGAATCATGCCACCTCCAGAGAGTCGTCCCGATAGCCTGCAATCCCTTCATCAATGGAAAGGAGGATTAGCTCAACACCGTAGTCATAGCGATCGTTCAATAATTTCATAACGTAGGCAAGAACAGTCGAATCTGTGGAGAATTTCAGCCAAGCACACAACATTACCTTTGCCACCAGAAGCTCCGATGGCCACCTTGTCACCGCGGCGGAGGAGCCTTGCTGATGCTATCGTCCAGTGAATCTCCTCCTCAAAACACCAGAGAAAGCAAGCGCGGCAGAGGACATCACCTGTCTTCGGTCTCTTTATAAGGCCTTTCGATTCGCAGCGCGCACAAACAAACATCTTCTGAGAAAGACAATAAGCAAATTTGGTTATTGTTACTATCTAAAACATGCTAACCGGAAAGCGCGACATAATATGAGGTCGCGAAGGCATTCCAGAACCAGTAACACGACAACCAAACTAATAAAGTGAAGTACGAATCATCCCCTGTTTAATTCCTACACATGTCCCTCACGCTAAGTTTTAATAATGCTAAGCACCACTAGTGAAATGAATCGACACGTGGGTCCCGCACAAAGGTATGCAATTGTCGCCACGAGAAAAGCACCCAGAACTTCGAGCTTACACGAAAATTCTGAGAATCGAAAATGCCGTGGAAGTTATCACTTACCACCAGCTTTTAATATGAAGACTTAATAACACGTAGTAACTGGAAATTTAGATGAAGAGACGGGAGCCATAACCACGCCCTACCCCGTTCGTTGCAACTCGAGGATCCGATTGACCCGCAATTCTACCCAATAAGTCAAACAAAATTAAAGAAATAATATAATAAACCTTAAAAAATTCAACTAGCCTTGTTTTTAAATCAAATTTGATGTCTTTTAGGATACTTGAAATAGTTTATTTCTGAAGAGCAATATATGCATGCGGACAGATCGAAACTATGTGCAACCTTGGTAAACTAGTGTTTTCAACCCAGATTTCCACTCTAGCCTTCCGAAGTTAGTTATTCTTAACAAAAATACTGTCTAATTAAACTGCAATGAGAAAGCTAAGGAAACCCCGATCGGCTAAATGATACGTTCTCACCCAGGAAATCGCTATGGTTAACGGAGAACAGCCCCAACTTAGGAAGTTGGTTTGCCTAATTACTCTTCGTTGGGAACTGAGTTCCCTTCAAGTGCAGCCTTTGCATTCCTCTGCTTCTAGCGTCAAATACGCCCTGAAATAGTGTTCGTGCTGCAAATAGAACAGCACATGTTAGGTTTGAAGCTTTTAGCAACTTAGAAGCTCGCGGTAGGGAAGTTACCAAAGCCATCCGAGTTACACCAGTTTGAAATGCACTGGCTCAGATCTCCCGCTATAACGGTTATCGATGAATGCGCTCTTACCAAACCTAAATAAACGACTTCCTCACTACAAATATCACTGCCTTTTGCCGAATATCTATAAATGCCCATATTTTGTACCCTTGTTCCGAGTTGTTTCTGAGGCGGGTGGGATGCCCAAGACTCAACGACACTCTCCATACCTGATGATTATGCGGAGCACTCGTCACATTTTCTCTGCCATAACTGTGAAATACACTCCACCTGGTCAAAATCGGTGTGACTGTACGGTTAATGTGGAATAGGTGCCTAACCTAGTCCAAATTGAGGTGATATCTGCATTTTGAAATGGTGCGCAACGCCCAGGATGCCCAGAATCAAAGGCGTTCAAATTGGGCGCCGGCCTACCCAACACATCTCGATTGCTAGGCATCGCAAGCAATGGGATACAACCATTATTAGTCGTTGTAATATTCAGGTAACGTACACAAACAAAAGTATTTATACCGGCGCTATGTTCAACATGTGAGTGCGCACATGCGTGAAACAGAACGATAAAGAAGAAAGATAATCAACCAAAGCGAAGCGCGATTGAACACAAAACTATCAGCAAGACAACCTATCACCACCATCCAGCGAGCTGCCATTGCCAGCAGCAGCTCCATCTTCGATGTCCTGTTCCTGTCGCCGCTGCGACTGCTCTATCGACTGTTCCTTCACGAGGTCAGATGAAGGACTGTAGAAATGTGAGGTGGAGGTGGAGGAGGTGCAAATGGCGACGGTAGGATGTGGAGAGTCCTCAGATAAGCTGTTGCTGTCCCCTGAGCCACCAGCACCGTGAGGCGGTCCTAGAACGGTCTTGATGAGACTAGGAAGGTCAGCGAAGTCGGCGGCAGGGATGGGCGCAGCGACGGCTGAGTTGGATGTGGACTTCTCGAAGTCCAGACACGGTGGTGGCTGCTGGGTAAAAGTATCGCCAACGTAGAAGTAGCTCGCCTGGCGAAAATCTGCATCAGCGAACCGAGGTGCAAGGAGGAAGAGAAGATGCAGAAAGGTGGGCCGCTGAGCGGGACGGTAGGACCAGCAGTATAGCATTACCGATTGCCTAAAAGCAGAAACTGAAGTGGGTTATTTCAGCGGCTCTAGACAGTGGTCTTGTGTGGACACATTGTGAACTGTTTACAGCAGGGGAGGGCAGTTGATCGGAGCCCCAGCAGAGACAAGAGTGTTACCGTCGAGAACATAGGAGATCACTTCATTGTGCGACATGCCTTGATAGGGCAAGCAAGCCATTGTTGCAATCTCCCACAAAACCACACCAAACGACCTAAAATAATTTTAAAAGCAATTCAGTTGGTAGAAACTCATCCACATTTTGAAGAGAAATCAAAATTTGGACGTCATAGTAAAATGAGCTAACAGAAAATTTATCGAGAGAGTAGTGTTTTGTCTCTAACTCCTTTAAGAGCCAAGAAATCGCCATACCGATTAAAAAACGTGCTGTGTTCCACAAATAACGTCTAACCAATAGAAGTGTCCATAATAATTGCTTTTTGATAGTCGGCACAACAGGCCAACAGCAGACATGTGGCTTTAGTTTCACTAGTCGGGGAATGAGACAAAGCTGTTCTGTGCATACAGTGATTGGTCGTGTCTGAAGGATAAAATCCACCACATTGAAGAGAAAATGAATTTTAAAGGCAGGAAAATTAAAGCAACTACAAATCTAAGGAAAGTTAGTGACCACCAAAGGTGGGGAGACGAATCGCAAACTCAGTCTATGGAGACATGGTTTTGGTAAATAAGATCCATCGAATAGGATCACTAGGATCTTTAAAATACAAGACTTATTTTTAGATTTTTGGATAACAGCATCGAGAAAATTAGCAATAATTAAGCACACTGAATAGCAAGAAATGACAACAAGCATTGACGATTCAAAATTCACCAGTCTTGTAAGTAAATTGACATAACAATTGAAAGTGACGCCGATACTATTTGTTGTTCCATTAATCCGAATAATAATCAACGTTTTTTGAACATGGTGGAAGATTTCTTATGAATAAATCACAATTTGCATAAATTAATAAACCAGATTGGAAATTCCCAGGTAAGTAGCAGAATCCAGACAAAAAACACGGTCCCTTAAGATCCTTGCAGTTTTTAAGGGTCTTAACTTCAGTTGATTGAAGAGGTCGGCAGAAAATAAGACCGAAAGCCAACTGACATTTAAGGCAAAAAAGTGGAGTAATTTTCAGGTAGAAAGGCAGTCACACCCACCATACGTCGGAGCGGGAGGTGAAATAGGCGGACTGCAGTGACTCCGGTGCCATCCACCGCACGGGCAGCTTGCCCGCGCCCACCTTGTGATAGTAATTCCGCTCGTAGACGTCCCGACACAGACCAAAATCACCCACCTTTACCACACCTCGCCCGTCCACCAGGCAATTTCGGGCGGCCAAGTCGCTGGAAACAAAATAAGACTGATGGTGTTGTTGCCAGATTGATAGAGTACTGTGTTCTGGCGTAAAACCGATAGAGCGGTGTTGATGCCTCTAACATTAACAACCGTTCTGATAACGAGGTGATCGGTGAGAACACAGTAAGCTGAATGATTTCTGGTTGTCTTATTTTGGCCTATTTACTTTGGGAAACCGAATTTCAGCCGCAATATGTAGCAGGATAAGGATCACAGCGAGAGGCAACACATCACCTTATATGGGGCTTGAAATAACCGCCGTTCCAGTACCATTGAGCTACTTGAAACTAATCGAGAAAACAAGGAGGCTGAAAGGACGTTACCCATTGGAGAAATCGAATGCGGTGAACAAAGGATCAAGTTTCTCTAGCAGCACAGCACAAGTGTTAGCTGCGCCAAAGCAGTGCATCAAACTATGGCGTGGAATTGTAAGCATCCGATACAACCATTGGGTTAATTAGAAGTTATAAAACAAATTGAAAAGGGATTTCAAATGAAACCTAAAGGTTATCGATATGAGGTCTGTGAGATGAATTTATAGGACTCAGCCGATCGACCAAAACTGCTACTACAACAAAAACGTTTAAGAAAGCTGATAACTATTAGTCAATTAAGATTGATCAAGGGTGGCTCAATGTTCTTGCAAGAGAAAATTACCGCTGCTCAAAACTCGAGTGGTGGGCATGGAAAATTTACTCCCAACTGGATATTCATCAAGACACCACACTGACATGCCACCGCGTTACGAGGATTGGGACGCTTTCATAAAAAAATATCTCCCAAGAGTAGGGCGAAGCCCACTTCCGTCGAAGTCCAACTTATTATTAAGATACGAAAAATAGTGCGACAAAAAAATTAGAATAAAATCACTTGCCGATGGACGTATTTTTTTCTTTCCAGATAGGCCATTCCATCTGCGATTTGGACAGCCCACAGGTAAGCCTGCGCAGGCTTCACAAAACCAATACCACTGTCACCAAGCTTGCGCAAATAAGAGGCCAAATCTCCGTTCTCCATCAGCTCCATCACCACAAACAGGCCGTACTGGGAGAATGGCCGAATGGAATCAGAGCTGGAGCAATGCTGCGCAGTCGCAACACCAGCCTCATCTAAAGTAGCAGGAAAAAATTTAAAGGTATTTTGTGTTGGAATGAAGCGGAGCATTTTCGCGTACCTTGTGTCGTTGAGGTAACCTTGCGATCCTTTTGGTTCTTCATCAGGAGGCGAGAAAACGAGCTTCGACCAAATCGTCCACCTCTCGTCCAAACTCGTTTCCTTGGAGAGGCATCAGTTGTTCCGTTGGAACCGTTATGTGCCTCTGTAGGGAAGGTGAAAAATTGACACATTCGGATGAAAACTAAGTTGCAGGTAAAAGCAAAAGGAGTCACCAGCCTTGCCAAAAGGCTGTTCTAACGTTCAGCAGTATTGGTAACTCAGGGGTACATTATGAATACCAATGCAAAGAATGAACTCAAAAGAACTGAAAATTAATACAACTCACCAAGATACAAAAAATGAGCCAACTTTTACAGTGAGAAAGGAGCTGATAACAAGGTTGTGTAAATGAAATTTCTAGGAGAACATTACATTACACTTACGTAAGTTAAAGAATGCTCAAAGCCACTTTCAAAAACTCACTACTCAGGAATATGTAAGAAATGAGCAATGGAATTGTACGAACCAATTTTTAGTGGTTCAGTGAGAAATACCCTTTCATCGTGTAATAATCGAAACAAGACCTGATGTGTTGAAATTTTCCTTTCATGCAATTAATATGTTAACGACGAATTGAATAGACCTCAATCACAAAAATGCCAAATGATAAAACTGAGCGACAAGTTCTCCAAGTATATTTGAGTAAAGTAAAGCAAAGGGATTATTCATGCCTTAGTTTAAGAACAGAAAAAATATGGATAAAAAGGAATCACACTAAAGGCGCATTGGTACAGAATGAAAATTAAAGCGGCTACCGTTGATTCAATTTACACTTGAGAAGCAATAACGATTGATTTTAAAAAGACGTTTTAGCATTGGAAACGCACCGGTACACCTCTTAAAATCAAAAGCTAATTCATAAAACTTACCTGACTATCTATTATTGCTGTTTCTAATATTTTAGCAGTTACTACACAAAAAATCCATAATAAACCTGGAATTCAAAACTCGCAAATGCCAAATCCTCAAAAGTACCATAGTTATACATAAAGAATATAGTGAAGAGTGCATAAATTAAATTGAAAGAAATAGGAGCTTACATGGGTTGAGTTCACATATCGTAGTTCCCATTAAACGAAACCCAATCATTTTATTTAATTTAGCTTCTAACATTAAAGGCAGTCAAAACAGTTGGGTTTAATCTACCGCAACCTAGACATTCAAAACACAAACAGATCAACGACAATTTGAAGGAGAGAGTTCTAATAGCCGTCACATGACTTCAGGACAATTACAAACTGCACAGACGTTAGGAAATCTTACTAGCGGTGGTAGACATTTCACTGGAGGGTGTTCTAGTGGTGTGCGTAAGAGAACCACCGTTGCCCGTGTTACTTATCATAGCCTCCTCAGCGGATAAACTGAGGGGCTTCTTCTTGATGGGCACGGGCACGGCCTGACGCTTGGGTCGATTTTGTCTCCAAAAGTCTCCCCCACCAAGGAGGCGGCATAGGTTGGAGCGAAACTTCGTCCGAGCTACGCTAAAACTACCACCACCGCCATCATCGCCACCACCGCTACCACTGCCACTTCCACCACCACCGCGAAAGGTTCTGGCAGCGGCAGAGAATGGAGAGCACTTGCTAACGATGCCAAAGAGTCTCACAATGTGGAAACTCTGAAATTGCTTCATGTAGCAGGCCTCCGTGATAAAATCGCGACGATCAAATACAGTACAAGTAGAGGAAAGCGTCTAAAAATTAGCATAACCCTAGTTTAGAAGCTTAGAGTTGTATTATAAATTCAACCCAAGTACCAACGTAGCGTTTTTTTGTGAAAATGGTAACTAATACTAACAAAATCAGCGCCAAAAGTAAGCGAATGAAGCGAAAGTTTAATAACAAAAGAGCACAATAGTTTATGGAGAATTAGGATTACTCAAAAACGGTTTCGTAAACTACCAAATAAAGAGTTTTGCATCAACTATGAGTGCTGCTTCTTGAAAGGAAAGCTATGGCAGGAAGGCAAATACAAAATCACTACATAGGAAGAGTTACGTCAACGGGCTGGGTTTTGATGCAAAAACTAAAAAAAAATTAAGAGGCCTTGAAAATGTGGTCTTACAAATGCCATTTGCCACATTAGATCAGTACTGAGACCGATTCTAAAGACGAATATCAACTTTTGAAAATGTATGAAATCTGGTGGTCAACTTTCCCACCGAAAAGAACTTCAATTTGCACTCACTAACGGCTTCTGAGAATATAGAACTGTTCTGAGCAGGTGCTGGTGGGGAAGAGCATAGTAGTATGCGTCAAAACATTACAAAACAAGACTACTTTTGCACCTGTAAAGCGCTTCAATATGTTGCAACCCTTGCATCACTCAAGTTGTCCGAGAAAAAAGCTAGCAAATTTTGAAAACTTCTAATAAGTACCCATTGGCGTTCCAGACTTCAGCATGGCCCTCTAGTAGGCATAGAGTTAAGCTAAAGCAAGTTTTTATAAAGAGAAGGCAGAGATGCAAATACCTTGATGGCAGCAGGAATGTTGTGGGGCTCGGTATAGAAGCAGTGAGCCGGAGTGCGAAGCGTCCTCACAAATCCCCGATACACCATGCCAAAGTTGCCGCGTCCAAGAGGATGGCGAAAGTTCAGAGTGTCGATGTCCTCCAATTGCATTTCCCAATCGTCCACCTCATAAACGTGCCAGTACTCTGGGTTGGGCGAATTCCACTCGCTGTCCATCAAACGCCTCCAATGAAAACAGCGCAACGTTACTTAAGCATGGTGCTTCGCCCTTAACCATCCCAGTTATAACTTCAAGGCTGTTCATAGGTTTCTGTGTCAACCTCCTTAAAGGTGATTCGGACATTAAACTAATAAAAAACGCATTTGGGTGTGGAATACAATGTTTACAATATCTATAGTGCGTGGATCGCTTGCACAACTTACTGTTAATCTAAAAACAGAACTCAAACACTGGGAAAGGTAAATGATATGAAGAATGTCACAACTCCAAAAGAGATAAGTGGTATAATCATTCAGAGACCACCCCACACAACTGTTAATATTAGATATGAAGAGAATATATTCGGCTCGTTTCCAAGATCAGAGCATTTATATTGACAAAAAGGGAGAGGTAAGAACGTACACGGTTGACAAGAAACTATCCAAACAGCACGAGGGGAACATGTCCATACTAAAAATACCCCTGATGCTAGGTTAACTTTCTCGAGGAATGCGACCGACAGTGCGCGCATTCAGCTTTGCATTCCGCTCAAGGCCGTTCAAAAAGAGAGTTTAGCACCTCTCACTGCAATAACTAATCCATCCCCATTCCTATCGTCTTTTAAACACCTCTAACGGTTGTTAAACTGGTCATAGATGACAATTTAGTATGTCACAATGGCCCTTCTCCTAAGCTGCATGAGGTTAGCATTCAGCTTAATGTATTGCGAGTCCCATACCAACTGGGCGTCCTCAATCCAACAGGATAAAATTGGAAGATGCAATAACTTTTATTAAGAATAAACTCACTTCTTCCGAATGCGATGAATTATGCAAGCGATGATCAGAGCCAAGAGCACGGATACCACGGAGACACATATTGCAGTCACAGTTATTATCGTGTCTTGAAGAAAAAAATCGCTAAAATACCCAAAATAATGGAAGGATGGAAAGAGGGAATTTTGAGAGAGAAACACACCGACAGGGGAAGTAGTGACTTCAAACAATAATGGCGGTGTCCAGGAGCTATTGCCCGCCAGTGAAACCGCCATGATCTGCAGCTCGTAGAAACCCGGCAGAAGGTTGAGAAGTTCTGCTCCACCGAGGCTCAAATTTGACTGCCGTGAGAGCGAAGCCCTTGTTGAGAAGTTTGGACCGGAAAAGGGACGAGAGCCCTCAAGAGTTGTTGTAAGGGAGCGCATATGACGTTTAGTTCCACTTCCACTTAGTACTCTTCCTCTTCCACCCAAAAACCCTCCATTTCCCCCAATGCCTCCTTCGCTTCCTGGAAAGCCTGCCGATTGCCAGCTGGCTCGCGTGACGCACAGAGTTGACCAGACCTTCGAGTCTGATGGCAACTCCGATTCTGGAATCAGCTCCTCGGACTGAAAAAAAACGATACTATCTGGGGCGTTTTTTGACTCTGAAAGCGCTATATTGAACCATTCACCTCTGACTTATTCTGCTGCATAACTGGAGCTTTAGTAGCATTCGCCTTTAGCACGGGGGCTTGCTCGGCTCTTCTATAGCGAAGTACGTAATAGAGAATAACACCATTGGGGTTTGCCGGCTCTGCCCATGACACATAGACCGTTCCTGCGGCATCCTGCTCCGATTTGATACTCTCGAAGTTCACATTGTCCGCCCCAGCTAGAGGAAGGGAAGCCATGAATGCCGCTCGGAAACACTTTGACAAATACCCATTCCAGACCTTAGTAAAGATGTGGTTTAAAGAAATCTTATGCAATCATCCCATTAATAGCATTGACATGGCCATAGTAGAACAGCTCCGTAGAGAATATGCTTAACACTACGGGTGATTCCTACAGGGGAAGTATACAATCACATAGAAGTTAATTTTGCGTGAGGTATGGTAAAAAAAAAATTTTAAAACACGGTAAAAATAGGAATAATCATAAAAACTGAGTGATAAAAGCGCCTACAAAGCCCCAACAGGACTTTACACTTCAGTCAAAACAAACTGCTATGAATTTCGAGTGTCCGTTAATATAATGACTTGCCAGAGGGGAGAGTTCTTTGAGTCCTGAAGACCCTGTGACTGCAATAACGCAATAAATAGTTTTTCCACTTATCCGTCAGTTCAATTTCGACACTCGATTCAGGGTCCATCAAATCAGTCCAAGGGAAATCGGAATTGTCACTTGGCTTCTACAGGTGGATATGATAAAGTGACTTTCAATGAAATAAATGCATAAGAAGCTTTTGAGGAAGTTGCCAATTGAAAAAAAAAGTACCTGACAAGCTTGCAGTTCCACAACGTATTGTGAGAAACTCCGAAGGTGAGAAAGAATGCTAGTGAAAGACTTTTTTCCCGTTTGAACGACAGCGCTGATGCCGTTGCCGTGAATTTGACCTTCCTCATCCACGTTCAGCACAAACAACCCCACTTCACCATCTTGCAAGACTCGGGAGAGGCGATTACCTAGATAGCATGGCATCGAAAAACGAAATTAAAAATACTTTTAAGAACTAACACTTCATACCAATGAATTAAACGCGAGGAGGGAGGTAGGATTTACCAAAGACCACTGGAAGGGGGTCATCGTGCGCGTCGACCATCCAAAGACTTCCGTGGAAAGCGGGAAAACTGCAGCGCGAGTCTGGGCAGATAGAAGGGTAAAACTTGCTACGAAAAAAAAACAAAGAAAGGCGGTGTTTTCCGGGTGAATTCATAGAAGTACTCTACTGCTTACGCGTGTGACCAGTAAATTCCAGTTAAACGAGACGTTCCAACATGATAAGAGGGTGTGATCGTGGAAGAAAGCCAGTCAGGCGCTAAAACAAGAGAGATCGTGAAAAGCTTGGGATCTGCCAACAAATAAGTGAATACAAGGGCGCGTCAATGTTTACTCAAAAAGCAGAAGTCCCGGTGAAGATATGGCTCAGGGTCGATGTGAATAGCACGGAACCAGAGAAGATATACTGCCAAGGGGCCATTGCTGTACTGAGGTGGTGACCACCTGACGGAAATTCTTGATTCATTTAGTGCCTGCAACCTCTCCAGGCGTGGATGCGAGGGGTCTATAATTTCCAACGTAAAAAAGTGGCATTAAAAATAATAACATAAGCAATTGATTCCGCGCAACGATAACCAGGTAAACCTTACTGCTAGGATTTGTGGTAAAGTAGGCAATGTTGCTGATCGCCCCACGCTGACTAAAAAGCGTTTTGGATTCAACATAGACGGCATAGCGAGTGGCTGGCTGGAGAGCAGTGAGTACTTTGCTGCAAAAGGCAACATTTTTGCCTCCCACTTCACGTATTATAGAGGTGTTGCAAATCGAAGGAATCATCTTCCACCTATGTTGATGAAAAGCAAAAGCATTCAGGGCATCTAAATTACTCTGACACTGCTATCCCAGACGCTAATGGTACGCTAATTAATTTGTCCAAAGGCTGCCACATTGCAATTCTGTGTGGTAGGAGTTTGACTATAATCCCGCTGGCCGCCATATTGACAAGCAACTCTGTATCGCCAAAAGACTAATCCTAAGCTATTGAATTTCTGACGCTATCTCAAGAAGAACCTGAGCCTTACATTACCCTGCCGGACTATAATGCCCACTAATTATTTCAATGAAAATTTATTAAATAATTGCTACGAACCGAAAGTGAACTCAGACTACGAAGGATGGAGTGAAAACGTATCCGCACACACATTAGTTCATCAAATAAACTTACGAATCATCACCACAGGACAGACGATTCGAGTAGACAGTCAAATTTTTTGTTCTGCAACACAAACCACCAAACAAATTAGTGTCAAGTAAGTCAATGCCTCAAACTGCATAATAAGGAAAAGTGCTTAATCACCGAAATTAGGATGTAAACAGTCCAATTCACCCCAATGGTGCACAGATGAACGATAGGCCCTATAGATCAAAGAGTAGTCGTTCAAACATACGTAGCCTGGAAGAATACCAATACCAGAGTGGAAGCCGGTTGGCCAGTTGAACGATTGTCAAAGAAACGTGGCCACTGGATGACAGCAGTTGAGGAGAAGACGTCCTTTAATTCAAGCGAGATTTGCGTAGTCTCACCTAAAAAGAAAGTGCACAACTTCAGTGAATGAAGACAGGACACATAGTTAAGAGGTACTAAATAGTTCTCAAGTATTGCAATGGAAAAGATCACAAAAGTGGATAAGCCTTACGATTTTGGAGTCCCCCTCAAGAGAACCGCGGCTACGAAAGCGATAAAATAAATAATGAAATTCAGGGTGGATAACTCAGACATGGACAAGTATAGAGCGCCACGGGGGCTGGGTACTCGCGCAGGTCAGAATTAGCCATCGCGATCTAGTACAAACAGTTAAGGAGACCCTTCAAGGGTTTATTAAAGTGGAATAACGAATAAATGCACCACCAGCGAAGCAGAATACTGCAAAGGGCAATCTTCACTACGAAACCTGCGTAACCCCTGAAATATATCCTAAATTATCTTATTTTCATTCGGAAACAGCGACAAAAAGAAGACCAAAGTACGGGCGACCATTCGAAGCCAAAACTGGTCATTGCAATTATGCAAACGCACCGTACTTTCCTCACAAAGGCGGAGAGATGAATAAGGAAGTACATAACTTAAATTGAGTCACGACCCTGCAGGAGGGCTGATTCCATTCTTACTGCTAAAACACTTAAAAATAGTTGTCGTGAGTGTCCCGAAATACCAATAAAACGTACTTTGCACCACGGATTCAAAGAAATGGTTAGAAGTAGAAATTGTTTTCAAAGAAAAAAACGGCCAACTAGACTATTTACATGAACGCATGACATCATTTATAAGGTTCCACAAAAAACGTGGACAGCGAATCCGAATTCCTTCCACTTCATTAAAGGGTAGAGTGCGTAATAACAGAATGCAAAAATGTAACACTGAAAAATTCTTTGAATTAAAGAACTATGTAGCCACAAACGAGTGTTCGGTAAATTTAAACAAGTCATAAGAAACTGAAAATGCAAGAAACTTGCAAGCATGAATTCCAAACTCTATTCAGCAAAACGAATTGATGAAGCGTCTAAACGTGTTAAAGTGTTGATGCTTGATGTGTGGTTCCGTTTCAGTAAAGCGGAGTTCAAAGATACAATTAATTCTTATTTTCAATATTTTAAGTTACTTCTACAGAGTCAATCACCCTTACAATTGTATTTTACGTCACCATTCGTTATCCGGGTGGAACGTGTAACTCACAGAACCCGAGTTTGCCATTAGTAGCCTCAGCGAGTTCGAGCTCCTCGGTACGAAAGTTGCGCCCACCGGGAAGCACTAGAGCGCCCGCCTTCACCAAGTCAGTAATCTTCTTAGGACAGAGGTAGCGATTGAGGATGAAATGCACAAGCCCCTCTGACACAACCTGCAGTCCACCCGTCTCGTTCTTTGCTGGCGGCGGCCACAATTCTAGCAGGTTATCATTGCCTCTTATCTCTATCACCGTCCTGTAGGATCAGCGGGAACAATATGAAAAATCACTAAAGCACGCGTTGACCTGGAAGCAGACAATGCTATATGGGGGTCAAGGTACACCACTACGTGGATGGATTCCGATTGCACAGTTAACTGCGAATCGGACAGCTGGTACAAATTAACCATTCCGCAACTAGATTCGTATTCAAAATTCAGTTGCAAGTATATTTAGCGTCAATGAGGTTGTAATACCATCAAAAAATAAAAAATAAGGCCTTCATTAATGTTTACTCTTGAGAAAGACTATAACAGCGACAATGACATTCAAGGGTTTAAATAACTCGGTTCTTCAATCGAATAGTTCTCTAAACATCGTCGCAATACGCATCGTGAAGAGAATGGACCTTTTTTTAAAGGTACATAGGTAGACAAGCCATTAGGTATGAAATATAACCAAAACCTCCTCATACCATCAATACTTAATGCGGACTCAAGGGATAACTCAAGTTTATGCGTTTACAAAGTTATTTCAAATACCATGAAAACTTGGATAAAGCTAAACTAATAGCGTGAAAAGGTAAAAGCTGAGTGCGCACACCATTGCTTTTCACCTCTCTTACCCACAGGGATTGAAATCGGAACAAATTTTTATCTCAACATTGGTTCCCACACACCCTTTCGTGCTTTTACAGAATCCCAGGCCGAAACAACTGAAGACCATTGCCGTGTTATTGCTAACCACGACAACTAAGGTAAACACTAACAGCGAATGAGTTATTTACGGAAAAAATTTGGAACAAAGCTTGAAGTATTATGAATATATTTATAGAGATGTATTTAGCCAGCAACACGTTTTCTGACAAGCGCTGAATCCTTCTACAACAATTCCATACCCTTCAAGAACTCAACATGGTATTTAGTGGGTGCAAAGATAGACTACCTAATATCTGCACTGAAAATTAAGCCACGAAGAAGAATGATAAAAGCCAACAACAATAATAGAAGCTAAATAGACTACGGCTAGATAACATTTAACAATTGGTGGTAAAAACATATAATGACTGCAAACTTCATGGGTTATTGTAATTATAATGATCGAAATTAGCCAGAGATACGCAATTAAAGAAGCGTTTCCAAAGCCTGCATAAAGTGGTTCGAAAAATTTGTTCAATCAAATCAGGTTTACAAGTTCAACTGTTTTTTCCAAACCAAGATAAGACACAAGTTTATTTACGAAACTAACATGCCCCAAAGCAGTTAATTTGGTAGACAGCAGTACATAGAAACACACAAAGACCAACTGCGCCGGCTGCAGAAAGTATGGCAATCGGTCGAGCCAAAACTCAGTGGTTTGGAAATGAAAATAACACTGTGATAATCATTTTGACTTTAGAAAGTGATAGAAAACGTCCTTGAACTCACACGTTAGGCGAAGGGTTAGGAATATTATTGATGCGTTTGACGTGGCGAAGGAAAGCAAGAGAATTAAGAGCTGTTGCCCGAACAACTTTGATACTTTCAACTTCCCGCAGGCTTGAAAAAGCCTCATCGAATTGCTGTTGGATCAGAGCTAGGCAGTAGAATAATAGAAAAATGAGCGCAACCTGTACAAAAACGCCCGATATTCAATAATACACTACCCGTATCGCCCTCATGAATGGAGATGTAGAGGTCGGTCACAGAGTAGCAGTCCTTCAGTTTAGACAGTGACTTGAGACTGCTTATTAGCATATGATGGCATCCTGCAAGATTGTAAGAGAAAACATAGGTAAATAAATAAATAAGTGGCGCGTTTCGGGGTGGAGCGGAGGCAGACTTACGAATCCTAGGACACTTGTCACCACACGGCAAACATTGCCCACTGACTTCGTCGCGCTGATGACCTGAGGGGCAGTCAGGAACACAGCGACCTTGATGGATAGCGAACTGACGAACAGTGGTGGTGGCTACAGGTGTTGTAGTGTTGGTCGTCACCGAGGTACCGAAGCCGGCTATACTGCTTCCACTACTTCCTACGGTATGGGGGAGACGGTAGGTACTGCTCATGTTGAAGCACTCCGATGCGGTCACGCACCGACGCCCATGGAAGAGATAGGTGGCTGGAGGGCAATGAGAAACGCAAACTTCACGATGCAGAGCCCCCTTGCAAGCCACGCATGCTCCTGGACCAGGACCGTAACAGCCGGCAAGGCACTCTTCGTGGCAACAGAGCTGCGTGTTGTCCATTCGGCATGCGAGTCCACGATTTGTGCAGTTTGAAGAGCAGACTGAACAAACACAGGAAACGAAGAATAACAGGTCAGTGAAGAACACACTAGTGACTACTAGCACATCCATCTACGCAGCAAATGCACGACCGTGTACTGGTAGGTGAACAGCGTTGTTTGTTACCGAATGACAACAAAAATGGGTTTCTTGAATCAGCCAAAACCCCATGCTAGACAAACTAAAGCAGATACGAAAAAAAATAAAAAAATAAACTCAAGAATGGAACTAATAAACATTCAAGCAGTTAGCAAAAAAACGAAAATTAGTAATATTCAAGTATAACTAGGGAATAAAGTTATTTTGCCAATGAGGTGTTGCAAAATAGTGAAGTACAAATACTGAAAAGTTTAATACCACTTGCACCGATCTGCCGCGCGCTAACTCCCAAATAACCTCGGAAAGCATTTAAAACGCTAGCAGTAATGCGATGAGCAGTCAACAAAGGCTAACGTGCGGTTATTTTCAAGAGCGACGAAAGGAATAACACTGCACGACCGGTTAAGGAAAATACTTTACAAAATCTTATGTTTACTCGTTACAGAAGCCGGAAATTAATTATAAAGGCCAAATGGAAGCGAACATACACCTTACAATGAGTAATTAGAATCAAGCAATGGGTGGGAATGAATGGGAACTTGCTGGATTGACAGTAAGATGATGACCAGCAATGACCCAATTTGGCATCCTTTTCACGAGAAGCGCCTTTCCCTTCAGATAAACTTATTGGCTCCGGCGCGGAGGCCACGCACTCGGGTTGACAGGTATCCGGACAGATGAGACGATTTGTCAACAAGCGAATCGGGGCAGCCGCCGTTGTCTGGTTGCCCAGGATGTAGGACCAATTCACAGTCCGCACATAGCACAAGTTTGTGTTCAAGTCAACACGCACTCCACCACGCTGAATCACTCGGAGTGAGGGAAGACCAATTGTCTAGCATTCACGAAATGGGGAAAAATAGCTTAGTAAAGGGGACAATAGGTCAGGTTTGACTTGAGACAAGAACCAAATAATAGACAATTTAAGGGATGAATACAGAGGTGACTAATTAAAAAAATGCCATAGCTCAGCGAGAATTCAAATGCCTTACTGTAAAGTTAAAAAACAAAGTCAAGGAACGTCCAATTAACAGTGGGAAAACAAAGCTATGAGGAAACATAAGAAACCATTATCAGAGAAGTAAAAGTAAACGAACCTTTAATGAGGTACTGCGAATGACGAGAGCAAAGTTAGAGATCAATGATCGACCACGAATGACAGTCAGCTTAGGAAAAAGAGTAGCCAACCCATCCAATCCCGTAAGATCATAAATCACAAGAAACCCTGTTATTTCCCTGAGATTTGGTATCGAGGCATTTACAGGAAGCTTCGTCATCACAATTAAAAGATTCCCTTCGATAACGGTGCATGATTTGATGCGCGACAAGGCAGAGGGCCGCCGAACATCGAAGTCGCCACATACTTATTGAGACAACCAGTTAGAATTTTAAGCATACGTATTTCGTTTTGCTGCAGATATGTAAGATTTCCACCGACGATTAAACAACAGGGCGGTACAAAATTGGATAATTGAACGAAGAATATATACAGAATATACGTTTCAATACAACTAATAAGGGAAAAAGATGATTTCGGCATAATGTGCCAGTGCCCAGCCACAGCCAAGCTACATCCACAGGCCTTTACTTCTTGGGGCGACAACGCTAAACCGGCGGCTTTTGGGGGATTTAAGAGTGGATGTTTTTCAAGGCAAAATTAATTTGGTCAATAATAGGCAGTTATTAAGATATTTCGATGTGTTTATGATATTAAAAGTGGAAAAGCAGCGCACACAACAGGTAAGCTTTCATGCAGGCATGATGAGAAATTCTACTATTTCAGATAAGTGCTTAAAACGATGTAAAAAAATCTGCAAAACTTCTGTTGACTTAGTTACTGCTTTTCTGGTAGGGCAGGGGTTTGATTAGATTTAGTTTGTATTTATAAAAGTCATAAGTTGCAGATGTCTGGATTCGATGCCAAATGAATGAAAACTGGAAAGGTGAAAAAAATTCATGACAGGTTTAAATTATAAATTTGCTTAGAAAATATAACAATTTGTTTATGTCTTGCAAATATAAGATGTCAGGGAGGGCTCAATAATGTCACTGGTCTTAATAGTGGATGCGGATCAAAAGGCTGCTAGGATACATATTACGTGCTTGTGAGTGACGAAGTTTCTTCAATATGTTGTATTACCTGACAACCGCATAATTTTGATTAAACCATAGCATTTTAAGGCTGTTCTGAAGTTAAAAGAAGGCATGATAGTAGAGAAAAATACATGTATGTAGTCAATGGAGGGATCAGAGCCACTAACGAAGCCTGAAGGCCAGCCCTGGTAGGACAGGACAATATGGTCGTTCAGGTGATCTTAAACGGCAAGCAAACTATATAGCTTTCTTTTCCTTTTGAGCGTCGTCCCTGGCGCTTCCCCTGGTCAAACTTTCGCTTTAGGCGTCACAATGTAATCAGTGCCGGAAGAAACACCCATAAGCTGACTGCGCCATTCATCGAAATATGCGCTCAACGGAGAAAAGACTTGACCAGAGCGTCATTGATCTCTCTTATCTGCTTAACAGGATCTGAAGTTTCGTCCAGTTGGGAAATAACAGAGCGTCCATGGGGAGACCTTAGGGCATCAGTCTCCTTAAAAGGGTGTGTTAAGGGAATCTTCATAAACAAACGCATTTAGGTAGATAGTGTTGCTTTGTTTATTAACAGCTCGCTTGCAGAACACGAGAATGGGTTAGTCGTTTAAGACATTTGTAGCACATGCGCTTCTCTTGCACCGCTAGTTCGCCACAAACAGTATAGGTCGGGGTAGTAGTCCTACAAAGTCAGGTTCACCTTCCGCTACCATCAGTGTGGCGTCCCAAAGCTTTCCTGAAGGCAAAAGTAGGCATAACACGAGGGCAGAGACATCTAGGTGGCTAAAATGGCCCAGAGACCAGTCTTACCCCAACAAAACAATATGGCCTCTCAAGTGACACCAACCGGCAGTCGAACAAACAACTCGCTTTTACTCTGCCATTCTTATGCGCTCAGTTAATCCAAATTCATTCGCGGCACGACGCTGTCATTCTCAAAATGAGTGTTGCTTACTTGAGTACAAAAAACTTTAATGCTTAAGCGAAGTATATGGAATTTGGAAGAGTAAAGTGATTTTGTCAACTGACAGGACCCGGGGGCCATCTTACATGGCGAAGAAAAAATAGTCAAACAATTTTTCCTTAACTGAAGCAAAGATTTAATTACATAAAAATGCACTGCACATTCGTCAAACAAATAGTTAAGATCCTAATTTTGATTACAATTAGCAAACTATTTGATGCAGGCAAATGTGATACTTTGGTGTTGAGGTGAGCTGTTTGTCCAACTACACGACTATACTTGCCTATGCAGTATGGTTGTTTGTTTTTCTGTACGTAATTAACATGTGTTCTACCATGTTGTATCTCTATTACATGGCTTCAGGGTAGACTCAGATTACTGTTTGGCAGCACCATTGAACGATCTTGCTAAAAGTTGAAGTTGTTCGATTGCTCTGGTCTAATACACAATTTTAATGCCGCAGAAGAAGGACGTCTATGAAGCATGGAGGATTCTCTATAGAGTCCTAGAAGTAGAGTTAAACGAACGCTTATCGATGTTTTTGCCAAAACCTTGAGTTGACTACTGCAGTGAACTAGGGTTGAAATCATGTGGTGATTTACCTTGTCAAGCCACTTATTTCATCCTTGCGCTCTTATACGCTTGAACAAAGTAATTTAATTTACATCCCTTTTAAACCAAATGAGACCCCTATAGGAGGCTAGGCATCACTGGGATAAGCTAAAGTGCTTAGATGGAATAGACAAAAAACATTAGTTTATTTTACTTTTTTCAATAATAATCTGTTTCGCCTATCATTAAACACCGATTCCTTAAGAAAAACTTGTTTATTTTTTGTAGCAGAAGAATGGTGGGTTCTCCCAGAGTAAAGTTACTAAACAGGACGAGACTGTGGAATTGGAATCATATGTCATCTTACGTGTAAGGAGCTTTAATGGTAGACACTGCTGATGTCTAGGTAGTTTTCAATGCTCTAGGTGAACTGTGATTATTTTTGTCCATGAAATGTGGATCAAGTCTTAAATGCATGCGGGCCCTGGACCTGTGCCCTATAGCCTATGCTTACTCCCGCCATGCCGCATGGCACTATGGCTTTACTAGCAATCCTATAGCCCTTTTGTATTGCACGTTTAAAAAGCATGGGAAGAAGAGGCAGACGATGTGCGTGCTGTTAAGCTGAGAAATTTCTAATGTGTAGGCTACCTCTTGGATTGTGCCCCTCTGCCAAAATCGAATCAACATTCGCAGTAGAGTTACATACGCTTCACAATTAAAGCAAACAAAAGTTTTTTAGATAATAATTTTTGGATATGCACTCTTTGTTGTCAATTCTGCGGCTTGTTAATTTTCAATGAATACGTCTTCTTTTGTGTAGAATCATAAGATTCAGCGAAACTTGTGGATGCTTAAGTAGGCAAAAATTAAAACAGATACCCTCTTAAGCTAAAAACTAATTGTTTTTATTTGATTCTTTGATTATTTAATAATTTGTTAATATTCGCTGCATCACTGACCTAACAGGATTCCTCGGCGTCTAGCGCTCAGCTTAAATATTTGTGTCTCGGCCGCTTTTCCTGTTCCCAAATCATAATCCACTTTTAACCTAAAAATGTTACAAGAGCAAATTATGGATAACGCACCTTACTTGTCCAGCCTCGCCAGTTCTAGCCAACCCTACCCCTACATGTCCACCGCTCCACCACGTCATTCTGATCGACCGAGACCATCAAGTGCTCGTGATCCAGTTTATGCTGATGTACTAGAGAGTTCCTTCTATAACCAAAGAGGAACGCCCCAGATTAGACCACAGCAGATTATCAACTCTCCTTATGATGGACGTGCCGCGTCGGTTGATAGGGGTTCGAATTACCAAAGTGGAAATCGAGGCTACTCTTCAAACTTCACCCAGCGCTACAATCGAACTGCTTATCCACCTGGATACCCATGTGGTCAAAATACATCATATCAACTACCGATTTCACTTCTTTCATCGGCCCAAACGACCGGACACCGCCGTGCACAATCATATGATATGAATCTGGAAAGGCAGGGTCTCTACGAATATAACAGCGCATTGACATCCTCTGGCATCGGCACAAATCATGGCCCATATAGTGTGTATGGAAATATAGGAAGTGGAAGAATTGATGGATTAGGAGCTGGTGTCTCTTTAATGACACCAGTTGTTAATTTTAATAACCCAAATGGAGGAGCAGCCAACTACGGCGGCTACAGTGGCATAGGCAATGGTTCAGGAGTAGCAACGCTATCAAACAGTGTAGATGTAGTCAACATTCAGCGTGAATGCGTAAGACTTCATCAGGATCTCGATGTAACCAAGGAAAAGTTAAATGCATGTATGACAAGCATCCGTACATTCTGGAGCCCAGAGCTGAAGCGAGAGCGTGCTATGCGAAAAGAGGAAAATGCTAAGTATGCTATTCTTGCAGATCATCTCCATCAACTCCAATTGGAAAAACAGGTTGTTAGACACTAAAAAACTTTTAAATTGCTCTTCGATATAGCCATTATTTATCTGGAGCATATCTAGTTAGGCTTTTGCATTAATATTTATTGAATGTTAATTGGGCAGACATTGTAATGATCTTTTGTTATCCTATAAAAATTTCATAAATTTGACATTAAATGTCAAAAATTCTATTAGACAATGTTGCAGGCTCTACACAATTCCGATGCCGAGTTGCGAAGAGAGCGTGAGAAGAATGCTTCCCGGTTCAAGGTAGGACCCGACGGTAATGAGGTTAATGAATATGAAGTGATGCGACGGCGAATAGACGAGTTGACTTGCGAAAACTGTCTGCTGAGTAAGTCAGTTGAGGAAGCAGAAAAGCGAGCCTCAAGTCTGCAGGCCAGTCTAATGACCACTGAGGAGAGTCTGCGCAGACTAGTTGAGGCTGTCAAGTCGGGAAAGGCTATTGCCGCTCAACAGCAGTCAGGACAACAACAGCAACAAATTGGAGGCGGTAGCAAGGCAGACCAGGCACCAGCCTCAATCGGGGACTCTAGTCTTGCCAGCATCCGTATCGATCGTCTAGAATCTGACAGAAATGAGATTGAAAGACTTCGGGAACAAGTGAATGAAGCCTTTCATAGGGAAAGTGAGGCTGAAAAGGCCCTTGTTGAATGCGAAATGGCGAGGAATCAGCTCAAGGATGTAAGCTATCCTTTCCTACAGATAATCTAGGCTGCTGTCTCTGAGTCCTACTAGAAAGAACTTTAACAGTTAACACATTGCCCATTGAAATGGCATGTAGAAAGGGAAAAATGGATTGAGTAATAAGCAATGCATAGTCTGGCCTGCATATGCTATAGATTACTTTGAATAAAGTGTGGTGCACAGTTTGGTCAATTAAATTTAAAACCGCCTATTACACCTGTAACAAAATTTCAGAAAGGTCAATTAATCTTTGTGGGAAAATTCTTTTCATGATTGCTTTGAATGGTATTTTAAGGATAGGCATCGCTTATAATCAGGCGGATTAAAAACTCCACTAGCCTTCCAATGATGAATTTATCGCTATGTCATTTAAGAGGATGAGCTTTGATTAAAAATTAAATTAATCCTTCATATCGCCACGTCAAGATAACTCGCTGCATTTAGGCAGGTAGTTACCCCTATTCCAACAATTACCTCCAGTTAAGGTGAATTTTCTCAAATTTTAGTGGGACGCAACCTCGGATTGTAACTTTGGTAAAGTTGTATTAAATCAATCTGACAAAATAACAGGGCTAATTGGTTCCTGTTGACAAATTCGTGTACGCAGTGAGGTTACTCCGGTTGGTCTAAACAATCTTTTTTTCCCTTCGGAAAGAGATTTTACCATTGGCTTAGAAAAAAATGGAAAAGATTTTTCCTGCACCTTTGAAAAATTGGGGGAAAGAAAGCAAATTGCACGACACCCTCCCAGTCTTCTGCCGGTCTTCTGATTGGTCGATGCATCTGAGCAGTAATCAGCTGGCATCGATTTTGTACGCGCACGTTCGTGCGTCCGTGCAAGCTCACTTGCGGTGCGTCCGCTGATGTCTGACGTCCTAGGAAAGGGCTGTTACCTATGGCTTGCGCATCTGAACCCTTCTAGACTCTACCGTTTTAATGGCAGAATTTTCACACAGCGTCGTAAATTAAACGCCAGATTTTATAAGCAATTGTAAAAAGACAGTCAAGCTCGTGGTGCATTGTACAATATTTTCCTGCTGTTAATACCCCACTAATGCGAGTAAAGTAAGCATACATTGCATGGAGGTCCCCCACTTGGGCTGAAGAGATGAAATAAAATTCCTAAAGGTCTACAATGACCGGAGGGTCAAACACTTAAGAATGTAGTCTATCAAGTACTTATGCGGAGGAGTTTGAAAATTTGAATGTAAAATGCAATTAATTATGAGGGAATTTGTTTTGTGTATTCTAAGTAATTTCTAACTTCATATAATAAAGGAAGGGTTAATAGTAGCATCTGTACTGTAGAGATTACGCATTGGTACCTATTGATATCCTTGCATTTTTTATCCTTCCGGTCAGTTGCGTAATCCAAAGGATAAACGGTGGTTTTCACTTCATACGTAATTTTATTCTAGTCACCACTTATTATTAAATCCCGAATTGTGTATTTAATTATACTTTTACCAAATATGCAACTTTACAGGAACTAGATGGTGTAACGCAAGAAATTGACGCTGTGAAGCACGAAAATGAGGGTCTTCGTCTAAATATCCGTGAAGTTCAGACACTTCAAGCAATCGTTGATACAAAGGTAAAGTATTTTAAACATTTGCTCGACTCATTTCGGTGCACGATATGGTACCCCCGTCAAGTCAAGAGCTCCATACATAAAAAAATTCATGATCCCACTCAACGTTTAAACATCAGGCCGAGCTTCTGACTCAAGTGTTCAGGAAAATAAAATCTTCGGGAGCAGAAAACATTAATAATTCAAATCTTGATACTTCTATCCTTAGGAGTCAAAAATATTGACGTTAGAGAATGAAATTCGCCTCCTGGAAGATGAAATAGCTCGACTTCGAGACGAGGGAATTGCTACTCCAACAACCTCGTTGAGCAGTGGAATTGAAGATGTCGACCGAACGCTGAATACATTCAGAAGTAACGAGCGTCTCCTTAAGTCAAAGGTAGGGAAAGATAATGTAAAGGATTGATAATCTTCAAACAGCTCTTCTTTTCCATTCATAGCCTAATTACTATCACATATCACTATATTTTAAATTAACTTTTAAGGTTGAATTTCTTACAAGCGAGCTCTCAAAGCGTGATAACGAGATCTATGCTTTGCAATCACGTTTGGAAATGGCGGAAAAGCAACAGCAAGATCAAAATCATCACATCAGTGTGCTGAAAGAACAAGTCAAGGCCCGAGAGAACAAGGTGTCCATGCTCACTGCTGATGTAAGATCGATTTGAGGAGTGGCAAGTGATGTTCGGACGTTAAGGTTTAAATATAAATAAAAAAACTCAACTCTAAAAACACAGAATACCCTTTTGTGAATTGTTACGATTTCGCAATGTTAGAGTTATGAGCAAGCATTTTGCTTTGAAATATTGCTAATCTTAATCATAGTTAGAGGAAGCACTTCTGATATAGGTAATGAGTGTTGGGAAGCAGACGTTCTTTTTTGAAAGATGGAGCTTTAATGTTTTGAAGATCTGCTAGCATTTGACACCCCCAATTGGGTACACCGGGATCCAGTTGCTCTAGTACTGCAAAATCAACCTTTAGTAGATGCAGGATGCTCAAATGTATCTCAGCTTTTTCATACTTTTGGTGATGAGTAATTTGAATACTTCGAATAAGGCTGTGAACCAATCGAATGGGTGATTCCCGCAAAATGGTTACAACTATTCTAAAATTGGTTTAATATGTAGAGCATTAATAAAAAGGCTAGGTTAGTCATTCTAAAAGTGATTCTTGCAACAAAATGGCTGGAACTCTTTGTAATCCTTTTTGTAAATAAATCAACGCCTTTGCAATTCTCATTGAAATCCTAAACGGTTTGAAGCATCATGTTTACTTTGCTAATTTCGATGATTGCTACATGTTCACAAACATTCGTTTTTTCATTTAAAAACTAGAAATAGGCAAAAAAGCCTAGAAAATCACAAGCCCGCTCTTGGTTAGAAGACGATCTTTCAATCCTGCTCACTGCTGCAGCTAAGCCTTTTAATGCTTGTCATCAGATCATAGCTTTCTATTATATCTCTAACTTTTTCATCAGAAAATTGAAATCCTACGCACTGTTTCCATGGTATTATTTAATAGTGCATTTCTCAGCATTAGACCGAAAGCTATTTTTTAAACATGCACTATCTCTTTTGTATTTTCATGTTTCGTGAAGGGCTCACATTCTACTGTTTAGAGAAAACGTTTCTCATTGTTATTTACATCTCAAGACTTTCAATTTTTTGCTTTAACCCTCTGACCAACAGTCTCCAAACATTTTATAAGATCCACTTTGCGTGTAGCCGCTTTCATCGCAGGTATTGCTGCACCAATAGTATGGCAGGTGGTATCAGCATATCCAGTGGATAGCGAACTAATTAACGTTCGCTTTTCGAAACACCTGCAGTAGAGTGACCGAGTCACCTATTTTTTGCATCCTATTGCTCTTAGATTGAGGACTTCCGAAAGCGCCTAAAAGAGAAGGAAGGTTTGTTGGAAAAGAAGACGAAATTGATGGCAAACAACGCCACAGGAAAACGGCAACTGGAAACGGATTTGGCAGAATTGAAGGATCAAGTCGATTTAAAGGAGAGAAAAATTTCTCTGCTTCAGCGCAAGGTTTGCTCGACTTGTCAGAGATAAAAATTGGTGGGCCTTTTCAATGAAGTGTTTTGGTTTAGAGAAGGATTAAGACAAGATTTTAAAGAGCTTCGCCATAAGGCAAAATTTTGGAAAAGCATTATGTTAACTTGATTTTACATTCTAAAATTACAATTTTCCAATTTTCATATCCTTTCATACTTGCATAGGTTGAAAATTTGGAAGAGATAGTGACCGAAAAAGAGACTCAACTAGCCAGCGTAAAATCAAGGCTTTCGCGTCTAAGTAACGAGAAAACTGGTACAGAAGGTCCGAAGGCCAGCTTAGAAGACACTTTGAAGGAGAAAGATAGGCAAATTGAAAGGTTTGTTCATTTTTCATTAATTTTATATTAATTTCTAATCACTTATTAATTGACACAACTGCTTATCAGTGGATTGAAGATGATCAAATCAAAATACAAAGATGTGAAAAATTTTACCAAATTCCTTAGGAGAGTCACTAACATGAGGCAGTGCTGCAGTAATGGAGGATAGGTGTCCAAATCTTTTAATTGCGAAGAAAGCTGAAATAAATGAGCACCATTTGCAATCTACAGTAGCGCATTTAAAATAGTTTTACCGGTCCTACTTAAGTATACTCCAAGAATATGACTAGTGAAGAGGATTCCATTTTAGTTAGTTAGGATAACACAAAGTTAAAAGCAGGTAAAAGGCCCAAACTAAACCAAACTAGTCTGTATTAAAAACCTTGGATAGCCACACTAACAAAATGAAGGGTTAAACGCATAAGCACCGTACCACAGTACACTGCCCTAAGTCTAATAGCAGCACCTTCAGCCAGACATCAGTATTTGCTGCAAACAAAGCATGTACTTGTCTTGTGCTAAAATTTTTGTCGCTTTGGGACGCTGTAGTTGCCCAACTGCCCCTTCGATTAATAAACGTATAAATTACGTTCATTTTGTTGAGTTCTGGCGCAATTCTGGTGCGCAAATGATGAGGGATACTTGGTAGGTATGCGTACATTTGTGGAGCAACTCTGAAGATTCTTGAATCACTGCTGATTAATTAAGTAAATTGGCCAAGTCAATAACTAGCATCTTTTGGTGCTCTAACAATAGCCAAAGGTGCATATCTTTGTTTTCCTAATAGTATGGCTCCTCTATCCTTTCGAAAAACACATCTTTTTTCAACTTTGTTTGATTTATTTCATTTCAAAATTTTGTCAGCTTGCCCAAAATCCGAATGTATTCCAAAACCAGAGTGGTTTGCTGTACACCAATTATAAGGAGGCTGCTACATTTTGGGCACATAATACACAATAATTAATGCCATTCTTTCAGTTTTGAAATTACTCCTCCTAATATTGAAGCACGCGCAGCTTTCACCAACCGTTGTGGAGCGTTAAAATGGCCTATCGCTGGTAATAAGAGTGACTCTTACAAATCAAAGCGTAAAGACAAGACTCTTTCCACGTAATTGATTCCTAAGATAGGATTTAACTCGATTTCCATGATTTGGAGTGGATCGCATTACCATGAATCAAGATGAGTGCTTTACAAATAAGATGGAACTATTACAAGGCAGTGGATTTGCTGCTAATCAGTAAAACGTAGTTCCGATTTATCCATTTAAGCACTGAGAAGCGTTGAGCCCGATTTATACTTCGCTGTAGCAAAGCTCCACTTGACAAACATAAAAGTGAAAAAGCAAATCTTGTTTCCAACACGAAAAAAGCTATTCTCGTGAAAATTATTATCTTGCCTTTATAAGACACCGCCACGCAAATGGTAATATATTGAGGCTTGAAAAGTTTAGATGGAAACTCGTCTAGACGCATCTATTTTTTAAAAAATTGTCTAGGTTTTATGGATGGTATTTATACTCTTCCTATCAAATAAAGGGACTCATCCTTTATTCTTAGACCTTTCTGAGCGACCCAAACAGGTAGGTATTTTCTTCTGTGTTTGTGCTTCAAAGTTCGTAGACAAAAGTTAGGAAAAGGCTGATATGTTGATTCAAAACCAGTACCTGGTTTATATCGCTTAAACTATGGCCTATTTCATCTTTAAGGATTTTCTGGGGAACGGAATTGTGGCTTCGAATGGCGTGTTCTTCGTTTCATCATAATTATGCAGCAAAAGTATTGCTGGGGTAGTAATGTTAAAATTCTCATGATATTCACGTTGTATCAAGCAACACAAATAAAAAACATGTGTAAACGTTTCAAAGGCAATGAGTCTATGAGGCTTAAACTTATATAAATGGGTATTTTTAGCTTTCTAAGCCTTTCTCGAAAGCGGATAGGCATAGCCAATTTAGAGAAGGGCTGAAATATCTGGCATGATCCGGAGAACATGCTGTTTAGCAGGAGTACAAAGGTAGAGACACATGTGACCATAAAACTAGAACGAAGTGCTTAAAAATTATCTGAGCACTAAGTAGCCACTCTGTTCTTTTGACCATTGTGATGATTTTGCGTCTCTCAACAAACACCACAACGTAGTCACCGTTGTAAGAAAAGCATTCACGAACTTATTATGTCATACAACGACCGCAACATCACTGAACCTCTTGGTAATACCACTGGATCTTGAGTTTTGTTCCATTTTTTGATCCGCAGAACATTATAAACTCCCATTGCTAGTTGTGGGAGTCATTTAACAATAATTTTTGATGATAAAATTCCTCATCAGTTCATCTCTGCAACTTTGTTCTCGCTTGACTTATGCTTACAAACATATCTACCCAGATTCTGGATGGCTAGTAAGGATGCAAAGGATATATCGCGTGCTCGTATTCATATTCATCCAGGCACTGTAGACAGCTACATAACGAACCATTCAGGATATTTAACGGCTAGTATTGCGCAGGTGGTTAATGACTTCTTTCTGGAAAGTGGCGCCGGGGTGGTTGCCTTAAAAAAATTTCACTTCCACCTTCTCACAGGGATTGCCACAGATTCTTCTATTCACAATATGTTACCTTCTTCTATTGTGCCAGAATTTGGCGTTTAGAATCGCGAATAGAGTTGAGTTCGCTTTCCATTGTCCCTAATGTTGCGGCTGAGTCTCTCCTACAATACAAAGAAGTCGTAATAGAGGGGTAGGAGGTGTATTATCAAAGTTGAGATGTGCCGATTGCTATTAGCATGGTCCAGAGGCCTTGCAACCCAGCATGGGTACAAGAGAAGCCTTAAACTCCTAATAAACCAGAACAAAGATTTACACGAGTGCGCAATGTGGTACAAAACCACCCTTAATAAATCAATAAAATATAAATTCAAGAGGCAGACCTAATCTATTAGTTCAAGCTATTCAGTGTGTAAGAGAGTGATTCAGGCCTTCCATATTCGTCTTTAACTAGGATTATCTCCTAACATTCAACATTTTGGGCGAACTCACTACCATTTACAAGCATGCGCTTTATTAAACCAAGGCAGTTCAGTCATCCGCTATTAAGTTCATCTACAAGTCCGTTGGGTCCTCCCATCTTCTGATGCTTGTTTCACCATTCAGCATTTCTACTGTTACATTCTTTTAATAATAAGTATTTGTTCAGGCAAATTAGAACATTTTTACCTGGTTTTTTAAAAACCTTTTTATTCTCAGCACTCTTTAAACATTGTCACCACTCCATTCGATTAAGCAATGCTGACCCCCTTTTTTCACTAAAATGTACATTTTCGTTAACACAAATTCAAATGCTTCCCACGACGGGATATGCCTCCCACAAGATATGTCGGAGGAGATCATTTGAGTTAGTATTTAACGATTCGCCACAAACTCACATGCAACTTTTGTCAAATACGGCGGTGGCGGACAGACTGAAGGAGGCGCGTGAACGCAATGAAGCGGAGTGGGCGGAGGAGGCGGAGGGCCAACGGCGGTTACAATCGGAGCTACGTGGGCGGTTGGACACGGCGTTGAGAGACCTAGACGAAAAGAGCGCACAGCTCAGCGAGGCGCGCGAAGAGGTGGCGCAGCTGCGCAGTTCCCGCTACAAGCGAGACACCGAGGTGGGTCAGTTACAGGCCCAACTGCGTCAACGTGATGCAGAGATGTCCGCTCTCCAGCTGGAGAAGCAGATGGTGCGTCCTCCTTCCTTACCACTTACTTTATATCCTACCAGGTGCATCTCCCGCTCATTTAGCATTAGTTATTGTTAGCACCCCAAAAATTAACTAACAGATGTGTCAAGAATTTTCGGCATCCTTTGTCTACAGTAAATAGTTGCTTACCATTGATAGAATTTCTTCAATGGCGGCTGCGCGTGCATATTTAAATTAAGTGTAAGAAGTACATCTTCATTGTTTTGATGCAAGATTTTACCATATTTTACATTTTGCTAGGAGAGCGGAAAGAAATTAGTTATCAATAGTGAAAACTTTAAGTCATTTCCTTCTTTTACACTTCACCTCTTTTCAATGTGCTATAGGTTCCAACTTTTCTTAGGGCAACATATATCAAGCCTTCAGGCCTTATCGAAAACCGGACCGCCACACACAAAGAAATTTGTTTGATGTTTGTATTTAAACTAGTTAGCGTTTTTGCGCATCCCGAGTGCCTTGAAATGGGCATCTCAATGGGTATCCCGCCATATGACTATCTTAGCATGGTACCAGATATAGCCTCCACCGAATAGTTTACTCGAGGTTAAAAATCCTTTCATTGATTGTGATAAGGTTGATGTCAAGAAAATGTTTCTCTTCCTTTTAAGAATCAATGCACAAAATGGTGTTCTGTTGCTTTTGGTGATATTAGGATGGGGAATTGAGGCCTAATGATAGCCCAACGATAGATAAATGATTAAGGAATATTTTTTGTATGAAGGGCTGCAATCAATAGCTGGGACAAAAAGTGGCATGAACCTAAGAACGACCCATCATGATTTTATGAAACAATTCTTTGCAATCTAATGGTAAAATTATACACAGGATAATCCAGTGTTTTGAGTTAAAATTTAAGGTAAATTGATCAGACACAAAAGGGAAGTTTCCCATCACTTCTTCACTTTCACAACTAGCCATCTATTCAACAAGTGGTAATTATGAAAGTTAGTTGGCTAGCCTTGCTAGAGCCATGCTGTCTGAGTACAAAGCAAACCATAAAATTGTTCTACCTTTGTATGAAATTCATGCAGTAAATACGATTACTAATGATTAATTTGGGACAAGCAATGTAATCAAAACATTGCATCTTCTCTAAATCCTTATTTGGCAATCGGGCCTCTGTCATGTTTCTTTAAGAACGTGTTATGAATAAAAATAAGGTGAAGTAAACTGCGCTCAAAATAGAAATTACTAGTGCGAATCAAAGCAGTTTTGTATCGTTTCATTTAACAGCGGCAAAGAACCAGACAAAATTAATGAAAGATGAACAATGCCTGACATAATTAAAAGTAAAAGACGAGTCTAGTTTTAAAGCAAAATGAGCAATATTTTAGTAAAACTATATACTTGGCTTTCTTTGCCTTTCTTCTTGATGTTTGCTTGCCTTTGGCTTGTCTGTTGTTTTATGCGGACTCTTCACCATATGTTAAATGTCTTCCGGACTAATGCTTTTAAGCAAGGATAAAGTGACTATCTATTTCCCATATATTTTTTAAATAAGGTTCGAAAAATAAGACTTTGTTTATCCCTAGTCCTCGTTATTGAGTATTTCTCGACTGATCGCATTACTTGTTTTAATCACCCTTCAGTCCTGATTACAGCAACACTGAATTGCAACAAAGAACCTAAAGAGTTCCTTGAAGCAATATTTGCTTTATATGGATGAAAAACATTGGCACAAAAAATGCGCCAACCGGTGGTAGATCTATGTGTAACATCGGGACAGTTGCAAGGTTCTCCAAAGGGGTGCGAAAGCATATTAAAATCCTGAAAGACTTAACTGAACTAAGAGTTTTAGTTCTGAGTTAACATGATCAGTGTAGACATTTCGTAGGTTTTGTGATATAGCTGACGTACTTCGGTAGAACTGATTTTTTCTGATATGTTTATAAGGAAATCACATGATTACTTTGAGCATAGGAGGCAGAGAAATGTGACACTATTGAAAAAAAATTACCACCTTTCTGTATCGCGCTTTTTTCCGAAATCCATAATTTGCTCTTCCTAATATAAATGTTTGCAGTTTTTCGTCGAGGAGACAGGTAAAAACAAGTTGTAAGGTGAGTACTTTTGGCGTGATTTCAGGGCAGATCTCATTACCCATTTATCATTATCATAATAATTGCCCAACCATCTTACCGTTGTGCCTAATTTTAAAAAGCAATAGTAAACAAAAATTTTAACAGAATTAATATTGAAATAATGCAAGACTCCGGTGTAATTAGTAAAAAACTTAAGATCAATGTGAAAAGTAAAGAAATGTCGACGGTATATCCTATTTGAAGCCATGTTTAACTTCTGTTTACCGATTTGTTGATTCGGACTTTGATGTTCAAAGCTACATAAACAAGTGACCAACGAGACGGAGATGAAGTATTCCAAGACAGTTGCCGAGTTGGAGTCGCAGGTAAATCACTACATGGAATCAGCCTCAAAGTTGCAGAGCGAGGTTGATCGACTTCTCAACATGATCCGCACCTCCGATTCTGACAAGCTTGACAAGGATAACCAAATTCACGAGCTTGAAGAGTAAACATTTTTTACCTTTACCGTACTTTGTTTGATGAAAACTTTGCAATTTATAAGCCCAAGTAATTCAATCACAAAGTTATTGCTGTATGGTATTCTGCGACTACAAGTTCAAGCTGGACATTTGATTACCTGTTTTAGGATTTTGTATCCTTCAGGTTCACATATTTCGGCTCATTGTTGAATGCTTAAATCAAAACTTTTATTTTTGTAAAATGCCTTTTACCCAGACAACTGCATGAAGCCCAAAATCAGATTGGAAGCCTCAAGCGATCCCAGCAAGCAGACCGGAAGAAAAACAGCCAAATGCTAGATGAGGCTCGTCAGAGAGCTGACACAATTCAAAATGATGCCGAATTGCTCAAGGTAGGTTGAACGCTCTTTACCCACGAAAAAGAGCCCCGTAAATAAGGGTACAGCCATTGTCCCGACCCCATAAATAATAAAACACGATTTCTTAAAGTAAGGTTCGCAACTCCCAGCTAAAATACTCCTAAATATTTCGTTAAAATTACATAGCATAAAATAAAAATAATCATGATAGGTAAACTGGTGGCGTTAACCTTGCTAATCGCACGAAAATCCGCCTTTCAAAAATGCAGTTCCAGTGCTCTGAGAACTTTCTGAAGAAGATTGGTAAAAATAAGTGGAAACTGTGCACGTTCAACAATTAGAAGGGCTTGGAACCAATGATATGTTCCAGAGGTCAGCCCACTCGAAATTCTCACTGTGGCCATCACATTAAGTTACCTTTTACTGAAACTGATAGGTTAGACCAAAAGCCCAATCTTTTGCCACATTTAGAAGCTGAAATATCTCATGAAAAGTTGATTTAAGCTACTTCCCATTTGTTGACCTTTGAATTTAGGGTTCAAATCTGCCTTAGTCTAACAAGGTGCTATTGGTAACAGGGAATTCCCAACATTTCTTCCCGCTTTTCATTGTTGGCTTACGTCAAATGTAAATTTTGAAAATAATGCTCACCAAATTTTCAGACTATTCACCAGGGAATAAAGAAGCAATTAGTTATCTTTACTTTCCAATGAAATGATTTGGAATGGATTCAAAATTTTTTCAGTTTCCGACGTTTGCCTGAAAATTGTTGATTGTAGATTAAAATTTGGGGTTTTATTGCCCTTTGTTTTCAAATAGTCATTGCAGAGATGTGTCATTCCATGCAGGTGCACAATAACATTTACACTTATTTTACTTGATTGTTTCCATGTTGATCAAATATTTTACAGAATCATGGAGATTGATATCACCCTCTTGAATTCGTGGTGATCTGCCTTGCCATTTGTTTTTGCTTTTATCCACCAATTTTTAAGTCCTGAACCAACTTCGAAACTGTGACTACCATCAATTATTTCCCTTGTCGGCAAAGAAAATTTTGGTTAGCTCTTCATAACTAAAATCATCCAGAACAAAAATGCTGTCATGAAGTTGGCCTGAAATTGGTCTTTCTGATTTGGATTTAGATTTAACAGACACTAAATCCCATGATTTTTTGCCATACACAACTTTACATTTGTTTCTGTTGATCGACTTTATGCTGTAATGCATTTTGCTCAGGCAGCAAGCTTTCCTACTTCGGCAGTAGTTTATGCTGTAAATGGCCATTTCTTCACACGTTCCGACATTATCAACGCATAATTTTTAGCCATTTAGATGTCAGCTCATGGCCTTACTTAAGACTGTGAGCACACCAAATTTCCAAAATTCGATTGGTATTACGTTTTGAGGTTTTCCGAGCTCTAGACTTAGCGGTTACATGGTAATCATAATCTTACTTATTTGGTTAACTGTGTTGTATTGACTCCACATGTGGGCACATATTTGTAATTGACACGGAATCTTGCTCAGTAGACATAGTTTGTGAGGCTCATTTCTCTGAATCTTATCGAAATACTTAAGATGTCGTTGAATCATATTTAAATGTCAGAAATGCAGACGTACATTAGGGAGAGTACGCCAAATCGTTAATGATCAGCAGTACCACTAGGTTTTGATAGATGTTTTTCATTCTTCTAGAACATGATTGCCGAAAAGGAGGTGAGAGTGCGAGAACTGGAACAGGCTCTTCGTGAGAGCGTCAGACTAACTGCTGAGAGGGAGGCGCACGTTGCATCCCGAGAAGATTCGACACGTCATTTAGAGCATCAGGTAAAGACATTGCACTGTTTATCAATTTTTAATAATCTTGACAAATGGTGGGAGAATAATTAAACGAAACTTGGGCAGCTCTTCCAACATTTATTGTTCAATCTCGTGAAAAACTTTTGTACAATGGATACTAGCTTTTCTTGACTATGACAGTGCTTGGGTTTTTATCAGCGTCTCATCATTACCGATCGGTCGCTTAATTGTTAACCAGGTTGTTACCGAATGTCGCAATCTTATCCAGCTCACACAAAATTCATTTAATGTATTCTGTGTTTTAGAAAAACCGAATTGCTGAAAATAATTGAAACTGCACCGTTTCAAAGATTTTTACTCAGAAATTTAAAGATATTTTAATAATTTTTTGAAACTACAAGCATTTGGTCTGCTTGGTTTATTTAGGGTAAAAAATTGTCTCAATAGATCAAATGATTCTAGCTTTTTTGTGATTTTCCTAATATTTGTAGCGTTACTTAAATAAACTATTGTTTTTAACTTATGCCTTGTGTATTGAACCCACGTTAGTTGCGAGAACTACGCTCTACGGTGGAACACCTTCAGAGGGAGAGAAACAACCTTTCCTCGCAGGTGGCTAGTCTTCAAGAGGAGCTGCAGGATCGTGAGAGTCAGTTAAAGAATCTCAAATCGGAATGCGTGAGTTTTTACACCTTTTATTTAGTGGCTTGATTTTAAATATCAGTAAAATTAGCTGATCTGAAAGGAATGTTCTCTAAGTCAAACAAATCTAAATTGCTAAAATTAGATTTATAGAATTATAACGAAGTGAAGAGAGAAGTAGTCGACTTTGGCGAAACGACCGCATCTGCTGAATTCAAACCGTTCCTTGTTTAGCCCTCGGTAGTTTTAAGGCCACCATACGTCCGTCTATAGATGTGTGGACAGTTTATTTGCGGTTCATGGATTTCAAACTAGCCTTTTACCTCGTAAAAATTTTTGATCAAAACTATTGTATATAAGTCTGGTTTTAGGCGAAACTGAATTGTTCGTTTTTAAGTAAAATTTAGATTTGCAAACCAGTTTTTTAATGCTAATTAGCCTTTGCTCGACAAATATACGAGACTTAAGACTCTGCAAGCAAACTAAACAATTTTGCCAATGCTTGAATGTCAATTAATGCTGGTAGGTTTAATTTTATCATTCCCTTTACCGGTTTGATTTGTGCATTTGTAGAACAAAATTCATATTCTCATCAACCTCTGAACGAAGTACATTTTGAGGATCTATCTCTTTATATTTGGCATTCAGGGAGTAGGATCAGCTAACCTTAGTTTTTATCAAATCTCACTTCTCCTTTCTACCCACTGGATTTCATAAGTTATTGTATTAATAATATTTCAGAATGCATAATCTGATGTTGGTGTTTACAAAAGTTGTGCAATTACTATTTGCATGCGCAAACAGCATTGCTTTGATTAATTGGTCATCACTGTCTAAACAAACTTTGGTAAGTTTTCGATTTTGCAAACTCGAATATTAGAAATGAAAATTCCCACTTGTAATTTCTGATACTTGGGCGTCAGGTCACCACTAAAATTTGTTTTTATGACCCACCTCTTATACCTTCTACCATTTCATACCTCAGATGCTATCTTCTCTTCGGCCAAGGTTTTTAAGCGGAAATATACGTCGGTTTTCTGTATTCCGAACTATTTCTACTTGTCTTATGCGTGCTGAATGCAGTCACTTTAGGGCCATTCAAAGATGTTCATACATTTGTGAGCTCGCATTTGCTAGTTCACTCACACACATGCGAAGACAAATGGAAGCCTAAGATGCAAACGCTAGGCGTGAACGCACACGTGGCCACCCAAAAATATCAGCAGATGTAGCGGAGGCAAACTTGAGGCCGAGACGCAAAGGCAGAGAGCATGTTTACGTGCTAGATATGACGTATAGACAATGTCTTACCACCAACTATACTTTCTTCCCGATTTTAGTTCCAAGGCTACATCCCTGAGTTGGACAAACTTCGTCGCGCCAACCAGGAGGCAAATTTGCGCATCGCCGCCCTCATCAAGCTCGTCCAAGGTGAGGAGGAGCACCTGACCGAACAGGATAAGTCAGCGGTTAGTGTGCCCCCTTAATCAATTATGAGGTGCAGAATCATAATGCGGAAGAGATACAATGTAGCAAAGTGTAGACTCACATTGCTGTGCGGTGTATGGAAAGAATTCCAAATTGAAGGCTTGTAAATTTTTCAAATAGCCTACTAACGAAAACCGAGAAGCTTTGTATGTATTTTATGAAAAAAATAACACGGTAATGAATGCAAGTACCCAAATTATTGTTGAATTCCACCGCAATGGATTATATTAGATACGTTGCGAAAGATATTCAAAATCCTTCGAAAACATTAACGAGTATCAATGGGACACTCACCATTATCTCCCCTACAACAAAATGTTGCACCAGCTGCTTGGGTTACCTGGAACGTGACATTGTACGTTCGGTTGTTCCGAGGGTACCGTTACAATGCCATCACCTGCGTAATTGGCTAAATTTGCGTGAGAAGTTGACAACATTGACTTGATCAGATTTTCCAAAGCACGATACAAATGAGATTTTTTAAATTTAAAAATAAAATAGTTATATACTTAGTGGGTAGTTTTAAAAATTCAAATACATACGTTAAATTATTCCCTACTGGGGAATAAATTATAATTTTATTCTAATCACCATTTGGCCTTCTTAATTAACACCTGGGTGTCCAACGGCAAATCTAGGGAAATACCATCCTTCTCTCACCAAGAGCTTGAGGTCATTTCGTATGCTGGTGAGCTGCGCTTCCTTCACTGGCTTAGAGGTCAGATGTTTCTAGGACGAGTGACTAACCGACAGTATTTTGGTCCTAGATGTCATTTAACCAGGTGAACGGAATTATCCTTTTTGGTTGCGTCAAAGAAACTAATTCTCTTTAAAGGCTTCGACAGGTGATGACCTTGATCACGTCAGTTCTTTTTCTAAGCCGTTTGATTGCGTCACCCTCTAATTTCAACAGATGTATTTTCCAACTTTTTTAATTGCGGTTTCTTTAAATGACGATAAAAGGTTTTCGTAAATATTTTTCCTCTAGACTTCAAAAATTCCTTCATACATGATTGACCCAAAAGCCCTTTGGTTTTCGGTTACATCTGTTTTCTATAAGCTACAAAACCAAAATATTTTAATAGTTTTCATGCAAATTAATAGAAACCCTAAGCAAATCAAATCTTATAAATTTGATGATGAATTGGCCTTTGGTTCGCCATAACAGATGCTCCAACTTCACTGTGACTAGCAGATAGATTAATTTTAAACACTTAGCATCAAATCCTATGCTTAAAACACGCGACCGCAAAAATCACACTTTCCATAGCTTCATAAAGAAGAGATGGAGCGACATAAATATATTGTGCAAGTAACAAAGGAGTAGTTCCTATTCAATTTCTTAAACTTTTAGTAACTTCACCCAAAAAATAAATAAAGTTACGGTCTTGGTGAATTGCCAATGACCTTTTACAATATCTAAGCCAATATATTAGACCAAAAACATAATCTTTAATATATGAGACTTTCAAGTATCGTCTCCAAAGTAGCATTTGTTCATCTCCTTTTAGTTAGCCACATTTTCACTCTTCCCGAGCCTTGCGCATAAAACATCGGGGTCTACAGGACCACTGACAAAGACGCAGATACGTCTAGGTCATCCATCGGCCCCGGGAGTAGGCCAGAGCGGTCTCCTGGCGCCCAGTGCGTTCGCTCAGTCAGGCGTCCCCGGCGGTAGTATCTCTCCGCACCTCAGCGGTAGCGCTTTCCATCTGATTGGATCCTCTTCTGCCACCGCTGCCGCTACTGCTGCAACACTGACGGCTGGAGGAATCAACTTGCCCATGCAAAGCGCTGACTCTATTCTACTGGGTAGACTGTTGCATGAAAAAGAGACGATGGTATGGAGTCTCACACTACCTTATAAAGCCCCAGGTTTCGTGCCAGACTTGGGTCTTGCTACAGTAGATTCAAGCAGTTCCTTAACGCTACACACAAATCAAAAGCATTTAAGCTGTGCAATTTTGGCAAGTAGACCATATTTTTAATGACACCTCATTGTCTGCAAGATAAGTGTTGAATGAGGATGGCATCAGAGGCGAATGTTAAAGAATAGCATTAATGGCATTAGGTATGAGATTCAACTTAAGGGTGAGGCGAATCCCGCTTCCTTTTGTTTCTAAGGCGGATGGAATTTGAAAATGTAATTTAAAATTGGTGGTCTCAGTAATTTCAAACTTTTGGCTGGTTTCTAGTTTTTCAACTTAATTCGTAGGGAAATATATTTTAATTCCTTTTTTCCTTTTGGTATTAATACTTAAACGCAATCTCTCATTCAAACTTCTTGAAGTATCAAATTGAATTAACTTGTCATGGAGGCAGGAAGTTGGTGGACTTTTCCGGGGAAATGAAAGGCAAGCGTCGAACGTGAGCGAATCGCATGAAAATTATCCTGTCAAAAAATATGAGATTTTCGTAAGATTGATTCTGGTGAAACTCTTTCACATCGAAAGCACTTAGCACCTTACTCACTAATGGCAACAAAGAAGCGCAAACGAACGTATGACGTCGAATTTTACCTTATGCACTAAATTCTAAAAAGATTAGTATGCAATCTCTTTTATTTCCAGAGCCAAACACTAAATTTGCAAACTCAGGGTCAAGATGCCTTTAAATTATTGAAAATATGAAATTACCGTTCATGTTTATAAAATTACGAAGCGTCTTAGTCTGGGTTTCTTAAGGCGCAAAAAATCCATTTTGATATTTATAAAATTCATTTCTATAGCTGCAACAACAGCTGCAGGACTTGACGCGCCTTCGCTTCCAAAATTCGGAGATGGAAGTGAGAATAAAATCACTTCAAAGAGAGCTTGACAACAAGACCTCACGGCTGAATGCACTTGAGGTTGCGCAGGTACGACCATTTTTAACCAAGCATCTCCTTTTAAGTGTTTCCAAAAGTGCCAAGCCAACCCTCCAAGTAGATTGGCACACTAGTCATTTCAAGCGGAAGGAGTGATGTAGCTGGTTTCATCATCAAAATCAGGGAGGAAGCATGTCTTAGAACTATTTAGTTTGTTTCTACTTCTAATCAACAATTGCTATTAAATACGCGACGGTAATCTTCTTCTTCTTCTAAGCATTGTGATTAGAACTGATTATGCGTAGAAGTAGACAAACTCGACGTGCTAATTAGTTTAACACTTTATATAATGGGATTGTGTCATTAGTTTCCTTTGCGTCGGCAATTTCGCTCGTTCATTCATGGTAAGGGAGATTTCCTTCTTGCACAGCCCAGCCATATACATTTATCTATCAAGTACGTGCCGTAAAAGCCATATAAAGAAAAATTGAAGCTTCTTTCTCACGTAGATTTACCCAGTTAGTCGTTTTCCTTGCGGTTTACACAGAACCGCCATTAAGCTGAAAAACCCTGCTGTTCATTTTTAATTTGCCCAATTTATGTGAAAGTGTTTAAATTTATGTTATGCGTCGCCCTTTATGTTTAGTTAATTATGCATCTGGCATGGAAACTGTCTAGCTTTGACATCTACAAGGAAATTTTTAAAAGGGCTTGTTTTGTAGGCCAATATCTTAACACTTTTCAGTTGGTGCTTTGTTCAAAAAATCATCCTAGGTGCCACAATTTCATTTTTACTCAAGTTACCTGCATTATTTTATTTACTGAGCCAGCTTTCTGTAAAGACAAAGCCATAATGGAAACGGTCTGAGTCTACTCAAGAATGGCACCACTTCCGCCCTTCAAGTTTGTATTAGCTAGACTGATGAAATTGTCACGCCGGAACTACCTCTCCCCTCGCAGCTCAACCGGGTGGCCTCATAAACCAGACATACCGTAATAACGTAATAAAGAATTAAAGCTAAGATTTTATTTCGAATTTGTTTCGGTAAAATTTAAGTGAACTTGATGTCATTTATTATGTGACAATATGGGATGTTCATATGAGGGACGGACAGAAAAGAAACAACAAGTATTTGGATGGTAAAACGAAACAATTGGACAGCTGGAAAAAAAAGAAGTTTTGGTTTGATTCATTCGTGGATTAAGAGGCCCAAAAATGTTTCCTGAATAATAATGGAAGTTAGAGTAAAGTCAGTAGCCCACATGTCCAATGTTTAAAACACTTTTTTTCTCATGGCTTGGAATTTGGGACCAGAGGTGAAAACACCCTTTCATTGATGAGCATTATGAAACACATAATTATCTCGTTATTCAGTCATCATTTACCCCTTCGTGCAGAAAAGTACTACTGTGTTTTATCTAAGCATCTTTGTCTTGGTGAGTTTCGCCTTTAATATTTCTATTCAATGGCGCGCAAAACCAATACGCGTCCTAGAAGTCACGCCAACAAAAGCAACCATTTTACCTTCCCAAAAATATTCCAAATAAACTGGTTTTGCTTCTTTTCTCATGCTTTTAAATTCAGCCATTGACCATGATGCCACTAGATTATTCAAGAAATGCAGTTAGCGAGGCGTTATTCAACTTTTGGTCCTAGGTTAAAGGCAATTGAAGGCACATGAGTCAAATAAACTATTCTACGAATAGTTTTTGTGCCCTGTCAGTCTTTGCTATTATGGGTTTCTACGGTCACGTTGATTGCTTTAGCGAGAGTGGTTGTTTTTCAAGTGGTTAATACGCCGCCTAATTTCAGACTAAATCATTCCTTTGGCCTAATTTCTTCTCGCGAAAAGTTTTTTATTGGGTAACATTTCAAGTTTACGTGTGTAGTGTGGAGTAGTTGGGAATCAAACATTCCGACACTCACAATGTGATTGGATGCTATACACTGCCAAAACGGGCAAAAAATACTCCCTAGTTAGGAAAAGCTCTTTATTAATTGAGTGAGAATTATAAGAGATTTTTTATTTTTCCAGTTGACAGTGGGGGTGAGTGGGCTGGTGGATTGGCAGTCACAGATCGCAGGAATGCCCATAACCCAAGCGGAGCTGGCAACTCTTCGACAGGCCAACACAGAGATGCGTGAGAAATTGTTGCAACTACAGACTAGCCTGCAAGAGCGTGAGAATGAACTTATCCGAGTGCAACGCATGCAGGTAAGCGTCCACTTCTCCTTAACTTCCAACGTTGATTCCAGGTTTTAAACTTGTGGCAGCAGGATTATTTTCAAAAAGTCCGTCCTGTGGGTTCTTATTCGCATAATCAAATGTTTCTAAGACTATTTGGTATATTCTAAAGAACTTATTTTCAACAGTCTTTAATTGGATACTAGCTCGGTACCCAAAAAGCTTGCCGAAAAGATGCTCTCTATTTTTTGATTTGTCTTCCATTTAGGCGTTGTTAACAGGTAGGGACGTACCGACCTAAGCAAAATACCGGTTTTATATTCTCTACATGCAATAGCGTTCCTAGCTACTATATTTTAATGTTTGGAGCAGTAAAATTCGACTAAAGACGCAAATGAGATGATATTAGAGCGTGAGGCTCTGAATTGGGCAAGTTCATTGAATTTACGACAGTGACATTTTTAGTTAAGCACAGGCGGGGCTTTTAGCATATAAGCATCTGTTGCAAGAGTGCGAATAAATTTGCTTTGCAAGCTAGTATAATTTCATAATATCAGCTTTTATTTGGTATACTCTGTTTTAGCGTCCATGGATCTGCTCTGAAACCTCAATTTAAACACCTTCTTATGCGATCCATTTCAGTGTCGGTGGTTTTCTACAAAGAAATAATTTGGCTTGCTCGGCTGTCACCAAGATGCAGTAATTTAGGTGAATTGAGAACTGGTAAACCTCGGTGAAAAAATTGTTGGTTTTTGTTAAAATAATACGGTAGTGGGGATAACCTAAAGCTGCTGTAATCTCTTGCAGCCTAAATATACTAACAAATGTTCTGCATAAATTCAGCTAGACTTTGCGGGCAGGTGAAGTAGAGACCCTACGCGCTGCACGATATTCGCGTAGCAGACGATGGAACTTCATTTTGATGGGCTTTAAGTATCTGATGCTAGCGCAGCTAATTGTTGCGAATGAAATTGAAAGGTTTTTTTCTAATTAAGCTGCATTTAAACTGGATCTTTCAGTCCTCCTCCAGTAACCTTGAAATTGAACGGCTGAAACTGGAACTGACAAAATTGAATGATGAACGCGAATCTATTGTAAGTGTACCACGTATATGTCTAAAATGGTTGCAAAGAGCTTCTTATAACTTATTACCTTTCAAATGTGTGAATTTACGGGTCGTCAAGCGATAACATCATGCCCATTTTAAGCAAGTACTGTGTTTCCAGAAAAGACTATCTGAAATTGAAATGTCCAATTCTGCTCTCAAATATCATAGCCTCTCGGCGTCATTAGAATTCTTAATTTAAGTAAATACGTACTCCTTGAATTTTGTGGGCACCCAAATGGGTGGAACTGGATGGCTAGTTAGGAAGAAAGCGTATTTGTCTTTGAAACCACGAGCTTTACTTGGTGAAGCTCATGCCATTTTTGACGCCATTTTAGGAGAGGACGCTACGCTTGGAGACTACACGTGCGTCTGATGAATTAGCTCGGGCGAATACAACTGCCTCAGCTGTAGAGACAGAGCTGCAGGAAAAGAAGGACAAAATAAGGCTGCTTGAATTTGAAAAGGCATATCTAGACTACTCGTTTGCCATAATTTACCTGTAGAATAGTAATACAAATCTATCTTTTTTTATCGAATCATGCATTTCATGGGCTTATTAATATAAATAGTAAGTAATTATGGAAGACACTAACAAATTCAGTTGTAAAACTTGGGACATCACTTTGTGCTTTTTTGATATTTGCTATTAAATTGAACTAATTCTACTTAATCAGAAGAAAGTCAAAGCTGAAATATCAGACTTAATAACAGCGATCTGCAAAAACAGATGTGAAATTATGACCATGATATCACATGCATATGGAACTCGATAATAGAGTTCCCACAACCGCATTTTGATGCGATTGTTATGGCAATCGCTAATTCGCTATTCCCATTTACTAATTCGTAGAGTTTTCAATAAGTAAAACTTGAGTTTCCACTTCCTTTGATTCGATTTAGGAATTCAAGCTAATAAGTCGATAATAATATGAATTTGAAGTTTTTGTTGAGTAAGTCTAAGAGTTACTGCTTATCATCTCCGTAGGCTAAACTGAACTCAGATTTGGAGAACCTACAGAAGAAGTATCACGCGGTTATCGGCCAACTGACGGAGAAAACAGACAAGCTGCAACAAATGGCACACGATTGTGTGAGTCTTTTTTCTCCCTACTCCAAGGTTATTAATTTTGAGTTGATGAACTTTTGGCAATAGTCAGTCTTTTAATACACCCCAAACAAATTTGTTGTATGCATCATCGCAATTCAGGTCCATGTTTTTAATTTACCTGTCATACTTTGTGGCACCTTTACTTTGACCTACTTTTGAATAGACAAACAGTTCCAAAGTTTTATAATAAATATATTGCCAACAACTTGGCCCAGACTTCTTAATATTTTTCTGATATTTTAATGTCTACTTCCCTGCTTATTTCACCCAATCTGCAAAATTTCTTGGTATTTGCAACATTGCTTAGGCTTAAATTCCACGGCTTATATTAAGAAGTTATCGTTTAAATATCAAATGATTCCGAATAGGACTTTTGCCGAATTTTAGAATACGTATTTCTTTGTAATTATTGAAATTACTTTAATCCCGAAAGCTGAATCATAGTGTAGAGCGTTATTTCTTTTGAGATAACACTATTGTGCATTGTTTTAAAAGGACTATTTCATCGCCTTTAGGACAAAAATCATGTTAACGAAATACAAAGACTAACTAAGGAGTCAGACGAATTGAATCATCGCGTGACCTACCTTCACAAAACGTTACAGGAACGTGAGGGAAAGCTGGAACAGCAAGAGACGGAATTGGTAAATTGAGACAGGATTATTGAAGCGAAGTAGTGTAAACTATGCTAAAATGCAGTGTTTTTTATCCCATTAACTAAGTACATCAATCGGGAATGTTTACTTAATTTAGTTCAAATTAGTTCCTTGAATTGCTTCGAGACATTGCACAAAATAGCTTATGAAGACAAAATAGGTAAAGCCTAATCCAGCCATGTACACTGGTGGATAATGCATCTATAGATAAAAAGCGTATTGGCATATTTTTTCAAGCTACTTTAATAAATAACCATATTTTAGTGCCGATGTTTCACTAAGAAATTAATGCGGTTGGGCCAGCTTGATCATGCGTACGCTCCCATACAAAAGTATACAAAGAAAAAATGCCAGAAGGCGATTCAATCACTTCCTTTATATTTAGGTAAGACAAAAAGAGGAGAGCGCTAATGCTAAAAAGAAGGCACATAGTCTTGAAATTGAATTGAAGTCGCTGCGTGAAGAGATTACGTACAAAGATGAGAGACAGCGCCAATTGCAAGTTCAACACGTAAGTTCCATATGCACGCATGCTTTAAAGCTGAACTTCCGTTGGTGACATGAAAACCTCAATTTTGGTGTCAAGTAAAAGGGAAAATGCGGAAGGTTCCGGTTTACTGAGCTTTAGGGATGGTCAAAACAAGTAAACTAAGAGACACGATTTTGGAAGCAAAATATTAAAAGATTTAGTTACAAAGGAAGCATTTATTTTTTATCAGTGGTCACGCGAACTAGGAATGGATTTATCCTTTCCTTTATTATTTACCAAGTGATTACCCGAGGTCTGTACTCACCCGCAGAATGTTCTTAAGTTGAAGGCTTTATCATTATTTTGGCTCTGTAAAAAACTTTTGAAAGCATTTGAAAATACAAAATACGCGAAGTAAAGAATTCTAGAAGTTTGTTATAAAATTAATGCCTCACACTGGTACAATGCATCGGCTAATGCATATCTACCTCTAACTAAGGTGCGACCAGTTTTGCACTTCTCTAACTGCGGTAATTATACCAAATCTTTGACCTGGTGATGGCCATATCCACTTTAGGCGGAGGAGCTTTCGAGAATGCGCTCCGTGCAGCAAGAGCAAGGAAGTCGGTTGAGTAATCTGCAGTTGACGATCGATGAGAAGGACCATCAGCTTAAGTCACTTCAGAAGGATTTGGTCAGCTTTCGCTGCTTTTAGCGTTAAAATCTTTAGCTTCAAAATGGTTCTAACTTTTTCTTTTTCTTATTAAAGGACAAAACGAAGTCCGATTTAGAGTATACGAAGAATCGCCTTCAAGAAGTCGAGACAGAGAGGACTCAGATAAACAATGAATTGGCTGAAAAGACAGATAGACTTCGAGCTTTGGAGCTTGAATGTGTGAGTGTTTTTATTCATTATAAAGTTGCTACTCTAACTCCTTCAGTATAATAGTTATATTACCTACCATAATAGAGAATTACATCTTGAGTGAGCTTAGAGTAATTCAATTCTCTATAAATAGATAGTTGAATCACCGAACAATTTGGCTTAAGTTTTTGATCAACAAACTGGCAATTTCATAAAATTGTACAAACCGGTCTTGCAATTTTTCTTCAATCAGGAAAGCCAAGTCGATGAAACAGCTCGGCTTCAAAGCAGTCTAGAGGAGAGTAAATCAAAGGCGAGTATTTTGCAAAAGCGCGTCGATGAACGCGAGCAGAGATTAAGAAAGATTGAAGATGAAAACGTGAGTTGGAGGTTTTCTGCCTACAATAATTTTATCCCTAATTCCCCTTTTCTGAATTTCTGCATACTTAATTGCAACATTCAAATGATTGAAAGATCTATCCATGCATATACGATTTGCATACTACACCGCCATGTATTTAAAATTCTAAAAATCCTCGCAAATCGAGTGTGATTTCTGAAGCGCCTCTGCAGATGGTGCTAGAACAATAATTTTTAGCGCAAAATGCATATCAAACGCAGTTGCGTTCAGTGAATCACCCAGCTTTTAATAAAGCTTAGAACCTTTATTAATTCACTGATTGTGTCGAACGGATTGAGAGTCGGCAAACTTACTTCAGTATATGCCGACGATCAAGCATTACAATCACTGGACTTTTAAAGTCTACACCCGGCGAAAATAATCCTGACAAGTAGACCGCCAAGAAAGGGGCGAGAATCCTGCGCCGAGTTGAGTTCTCGTTTGTTTATTCGAATAAACAGAAAATTCAACCTGATTAGTAAATAATAAATGCAATGAAATAGAGAGTCTAACAAACTTCATTAAGTTCTTAAGTACTTAATGATGGTGGCTACTGTGAGTCCCAGATTTATTCGCCGATTATATTCTTTTTCTGGCTTTGAATCACTTGTCATTCTTCATAATTTTGACTGTAGAACAAAACAGGCAGTTTACGACAAATTCACCGAATAAACATTTCCGAATGATTACGCTTTAAATATGCAAAGTAATAAGATTTCAATTTTTTGTCGCTCCTAATTATCAGCACGATCTCCTGGATGAAATTCACGGTCTACGGAAGCGTAACCACGAAATGGAAAGTCATATTGACGTTCTTCGACAGCGACTGTTGGATCGGGGCGAACAAGCTATGCCTCCTACTTCCAGCTCACCTTTCACAGCAAAATTATTCCAGGTGCATTGATGTCTTAAACTAGGGCACTTTAAAAGCAACTGGCTCGATTCTTCATGAGTTTCCTAAGCAAGCAAAAGAAATACCAAAACTAAACTGAAGTTTTACACAGTATGCGAACATACCGAATAGGTGGAAGCAAAACATGCAAGACGCGTTGAATTTTCCACCTTAAATACTAACCTCAAGTTTAACACTCGGAGTTTTACCTTTGAAGCAACCCATTTTATGCATTATTTTAAGTGCTTCTAGATAATCAAACCTTTCAAAATCATGCCATAAGTCGGCCAATACTTTTCCTAGAACATCGCCGAGAAATCGTCAGCAAAACTTACAGCGGAGGCGGGAAGCCTGCGTAAACAAAATGCAGAATTGGAGAATGAGTTGCACAATTTACGAAAGCGAACTCAGGACCTGCAAATCCAGGTTGCTTAAAATGCATTAGATTTTGGTATATTATTTTAATAAGTTGCTTGCACGTTCCTTTTTTGACTTCCTCACTCTTTTTTCCTTCTGTTTTACGTCAAAAATCAATATTTTAATTTACTTCTTCTTACTTTGATTTATAGTTTCTCATACCAAAAACCTATTTACCAAGTCTTTTTATTCATATTAGGTAGATCAGCTAAACTATGAGCGAGAAAGCCTCAACAAATTCTATGACGAGGAGATGAAGAGGCGCGTCCAGCTCGAGAGCTCAATTACTAAAAAAGCTGCAACCGTCAGTTACAATGTTGCCCAGAGACCAAAAGATAAACTAGAAGCTAATATTTTTTTGTCTTGTAGATGGAATTCTCACAAACTCTTACGGCAGAAGTAGATGAACTAAGATTGACTGTGAAGCGTTTGGAAGGTGAACTTGAAAGAAAAACTTCACAGGTGTGTGATCGGAATATACACTTACAAAAATTCATTTAATTGAGTTCCCTTTTTGACTGAATTTCAACCATGGTATAAGCGTAATAGCTGAAAATAGCCTTTTAGTACTAACGCGGAACGATGCATCTTTTTGCAGCGCTGAAACTCTAGCGGAATGAGTCGTTACTCAGACCACTTTTAAGTAAAGAATAAAGATTGTTTTTCGATTGCCAGATTGAGCAGCTGACGCAGCAACTAGACCAAACAGTTAAACTGTCACAACTTGCTAACGTATCCGGTGCAGACAGAGACGCTTTCGTGACCGAACTCAAATTAAGTCTTCAGCGCACACAACAGGCCCTTGATGCCGCGAACGATCAAATTCGAGTGATACAGGCTCGGAATGAGTCGGCTCTTCTTGAAACTCAACAGGAACACCTTATTCAAAGGGTATTTACTGCTGTATATTTACTGCTTTTCATGCACAGCTGATAAAACTGCCCTACCAGCCCTTTGATGACCTTCCAGAGCCTTAAAAACTCACTTTAAATAATCAGAACATCTTAACACCAACTAGTTTCTTTTTAAGAGCTTATTCTAAAATTAATTTTTTTAAAGACTAGTTCAAGACTAATGCCGCATCACCCAAATTAGCCAGAACGAATTAGTTCTAAAGAGGTGAATGGGCAGTCTCCCACTTTACTTGCGGTAAAAGGGAAATGCGATGGAAAAATTATTCTTGTACGAAGATTTACAGGATTACCAAATTGTTCTCTAAAGCAAACGCTTCAGGAGCAATTGGCAGTTCGGAACCAGAGCTTGAATGAGCTGAATTTACAGAATGAGCGCCTGCAGAGGGAGGTTCAACAGTCCTCAGGCCGAATTCAGGAGCTAACTCGGCAACTGCGTGAAACACAAACAAATTGTGACTCTATCGCACTTCAGCGCGACAACCTTCAGAATAGGTTGGAGCAGGTGAGGAATCACATATCTTTTAGCATTATGTTATTGTAATTTGTAAAATAAGGCTTGTTTGGGATCCCAGTTTTATTAAATTATTGTAAATATGGCTATTAATAGGAAATGTCTGAGCATAAAAATGTCTTACGTTAAATCTATGCGCTTTTACAATATTCAACAGCTACTCCAAACAACCTCTAAAAATTAATATGCTCTAATGTGCAAAAGTCGTGCTGTTTTTTCATAGTCTGATGGTTTGAACTCACTCCGACTGTTGTACTGGGGCAGATTCCAACAACCACATTTTTGTTCCCACACATTTTACTTTATTATAGCTTTGACTCACTTCCTCAGCCTTGTATAAAAATAGGAGGTTGCCTTTTTAGCTAGTATTTGGCAAACCCTAAAAGTGTATGAAGGCCTTCGGCAACCATGGATGCAATGCTATTATGTCGTCAAGTATGCGGATTAAATTAAGGCTCAACCCTTAATTCACTCCTTACTAACGTCGTTTGGGAAAACTTTTTTCAAAACCTACATAACTTTTCCTCTTTAGTTCCCGTTGAGCTTTATCTGTTTAACAAATAAGACAATTTAAAAGTCCAAGTTCATTAGGTGATTTTAGTAATTACCAAAGCTCTTGGTATCAAATAAACTTTTCATAATTTCTCACAGCTCTCATTTCTTTACACTGAAGATTAGTTACTTGAAACTGCTTTGAAAAGTAAAGTTAGTAAAAAAGACTACCATAGAGGATCATCTGGTCACATTATCGTTAATTACCGTCACACTTTATATTAAAATCCGTGTTCATGTATGTTTTGGATGCGAATATTAATTCATTTCCTTCCTTACCTATTAGTATCTAACTACTCTTAAATTGATGAAAGTCTCATTACCTTAGGTTCTAATGCTACATCAAAATGGTAGAATTGGTGGATGTACTACGCGATGCAAAACCGAAAAACCTGGTTTATTTATCTTTGGCCGCTCTTTATGAAATCATTCTCCATGTTTCATGGACGTAACGTTTAACGTATAACAAATCCACCGGTCATTCCTCCTGCAGCTACAGCATTCAGGTGGAGGAACACGGTCCTATAACACCGGCGGTGGGGCCTATTTTAACCGACCGGCCTCAGTGGCTGCTGGCTACTCCGATCTTATGCTCTCCATGACTGGCAGCACCAGCGGTGGTAGTATAACGACAGGAGGCCAGCTCTCCCGTGAACTTGACCGTCTGCATAGGGAACAAGAGGTGATGCGGGATCAACTGGACGCTGCGGAGCGCTCATCGCGTCAATTCAAGCAGGAGGCAGAGGTGGCGAAAAGCGAGGCGGCTAGGCTACGTGAAGATTTGCAACAACAGCAGAAAAAGCTGCATGAAATGGAAGAGAATTTGCGCAATAGTAAAGATGAGACTGTAGGTTTCCATTGTTGTGCTAGCATTTTACATTACTGTAAATATCCGTTTCTATGCCGTTTACAAGCACAGTGGAGAGAGCCTAGTTAGCATAAGAGAAGCGCTAGTTAAACTTTTTGAAAAGTTTTGTGCCGTCAGTACCACAGTTCTCTCTAATTGTTTTTGCTTTTTTCTTGGCCACCCTGAAGTCCCTTCATTGAGCCACATTTATTGTTCAATTACAAAGTCCGATCCAACCTGAAAAGTGGCACTTGATTCATAAGATTACGTTTGTCATCCAGGTTAGAAAGGTAACAGTGGAAACCGAAAAATACAAGCAGCAGAATGAAGAATTGGAAAATCGACTTAAGAACCTGCAAGAAGAGGTGTCAACCAAAGATGTCTTAGTAAGTGTCGATCACACTTTTCAAGAAGTTCCATATCAAAAACCTATTGCAATTTAGCGTTTTCCCGAATCATTAAGGAAGCGTTTGTTCGTTAGGTCAATGACGAATAAGGCATTTGTTCTTGCAAACGCAAATTCGTTTTACTTACCTTCGTGAAACTGTTTGAGTATGAACTTTTCGGAACAAGTTTTACGCCAATCAAACTCGCGAGAGGGTCTTGGTTACTTTCCGTCAATGTAGCTATCCAAATGCATTCATTCAATGTAACGACTTCATTGTCTTCTGCTTCTTGTTCTCCCTCGTGCAGGTTGAGCAACTGGAAAATCAGCTGAAGACATCTCAGGATAATTGCAAGCAAATTGAACAAAAGCTCAAACAAATGAACCAACAAGTTGAATCACTAAACGCTCAAGTAAATCACATTCCATGATTACATTAGTAGCTAGAGAAAGTTACTTAACTACAGCAAGCATTAGCACATCATTTTGAGTTAGGCACTTGTTTCAACTGAGCCTCTCAGCGTTTAGATGCCAAAACTAAATATTCACTGCCTTGATGTATCCAAGCCTATGTTTTTTTAATTTTGTAGCAAGACCAAGTTGCCTTAGAAAGAAATCAGCAGCAGCGTTTGAGTTACGAATTGGAGACTGTTAAAAAAGAACTTAGCATCCGTGAAAATCAGGTTAGTCTCTTCTTTCCTATTCTTCCTGTTTCGGTATTTCTCGTGTGAGCTGTATCCCATTACGTACTATTTTTCACTATTAACTACAATGATTAAATGAGGTTCTACTTAAGTGGTAATTTTCAATGAATAACATGTAATTCCGTGATGTGAATTTGCCTTTGTTATCGTAGTTCAGTCAGCTTACACAGAAGTTCAACCAATCACTGAAGGACGCCAGCGACCAGTCACAAGTGATAAACGAGTTGTCACGTCAGCTAGAGGCGACGAAGGCAGCAGCGCAGCAGGCAGCTGTGGAGGCGGAGAATGCACATCGCCAGGCTGCGGCGTGGGCCACTGAACAGTCGGAAAACTCGGAGCAGACTCAGCGAGACCGTGAGGCCATGGCAGCCCTGAAGGCCGACCTCCAAGATGCCCTGAAATCCAAGGATGCAGCTGAAAAGAGGATACAGAGGCTGGAAAACGATCTGCAAAACCAAATCAAAGCCCTTGATGTAGCTGTCGATCATGCACACACTGCTGAGGAAGTTTGTGTGAGTGGTAGGCTTGCCGGTTCACTATGACTCCGAAACATAAGTTAAAGGCGAATTATTAAGTGGTAGCATTTAATTTTCGGTGTATGTTTAGGTGGTAATTTAAGCCGTTAGATTGGGACGAAAAGTGCACTTACGGGCGGCAGTACCACAGCGTTAGGAAATGAAACTGGCATGCACTTAACCTTATTTCTACATGGGGAAGGATCTTTTCGGCCATTCCTTTGGTAATGACACATCATCCTGAGGATTTGGATTATTTGAGAAAAAGACTGATACTGATTTCATGACATTCAATTGCCTTTCAGTAGACTTCTAAATTTTAGCCATTAAAACTGTGAGCATAAAATATACTATTTGGACCGTTTTACCTAAGCGCATTACTCAAGAGTTACTTTCCTATAGATTAGTCAGCAGTTAGGATATTTCAACATGAATAGCAATTAGGCGACGGGGCGTTTCTTTATAAATTTTAGTAGGTATATCTGTCCTTTAAGTAAAAATATGGATTACCTAATTTAAAGAGCGCTGGGAATTCTGGGTGTCAATCAGATTACACCACTTACCTACTTAAGTCAGTGGGCAACAATTGACAAAATGGAATGACCTTGCAGAATTGAAGTCTTAGCCTATTTCAAAACATTTTCTCTCTGTTCTGCATCATTTTACTGGGAGTTTTCACTGTTTAATCTAATTTCCTCTTGGTTTTAGAAACAGAAGCACCTAGCACTCATCGAAAACCTGTCACGGGAGAATCAGGATCTTAAAATGGCTCTGAATGAAGCAAATCAGGCACAGTCACGTGGTGTGAGCTTTGATGAGGTGAGCAATTTGGTATCAAAATAGAGCAGTTTAAATGCTGAAACTTGAGGATTTGGTGAATAACGTTTACTTTGGCAGCTTGATAAGTTAGTCATCTACGGTAAAATCAGTGCCTTTTTAATCATATTTATTATCACACAAAGGGCAATTTGTACTTCCCAGGGTAAAGTGAATTCAATTTGTGCCTCAATTTTTTAGTCTATCGCTAGTTCTTCTCATGCTTTTGCAAACTTTCAGTCACATTTTGAATTTTCAATAAAAAATTCAATGATTCCACCCAGCAGCTCTCCTGGTGAATGCTGACACTGCTTCAAGGTCCTGCTGTTTCAATTGTAGCCCGCGAGCCAGGGTTTGAAAAAAGAAGTGGATGTTTTGAAAAAGGAGCTCGACAAGCGCGATGTCGTAATCACAAAGTTGGAGAAAGAATGTGTAGGTTAAATATTAATTGCTCAAACGGTTGGTCTCATAGCAACTTTGATGACTCAAGATAAAATTTGCTAAGAAAATTTAGTTTAAAAACGGGAATATAACAGTAAAAATCGACTTTAAGTCTTGCACCCTCTGTAACTTTGGCTGAAAACAGCAACCACAAGTTGATGAAATCTCCCAAATCAGCATATTTTTAGAATACGTGTTTTAAGTTATGATCTGCGTCTCTGTGTACCGACCCCAGTTTCATTTCCATTAAGCATTTATAATTAATAATAAATTGAGTTTGAAATGATTCTAAACTAATACGTCTTCACTAACGACCAGCAAGAAAAGCACGTACGCAAACTGGAGGCTCTTCAAGTGCAGCTGCGCAGATACGAGGAGGAGGCAGCAAATCTGAACCGTGTGCTGGATGAACAACGTAAAGGAATAGAAGAAAGAGATCGGCTTGTTCGACAACTGCGAGCTGAAAACGTAGGTTTTGCTTTTTCCCAAGTTGCCTTCGTCTCTTCGATATCATTTCCACTTTAGTGTTTTGTATTCTTTGAAATTTGAAATGGAAAGGCTAATTTGGTGAGGCAGCCAAAGCCAAAGAGCTGCAGTAACAACGCGCCGTAACATAATTTAATCAGGAGTAGGTAACACTCAGTTGGGTAGATTTCAAAAAAAAGATCTTGTTTTTAAGTGCGTTCTGCTTGGCTGCTTGTCGGCCGTCCAACCACCAAACATCTTTAACTCCTACGTAATTCTGTGAATGACAGACTAATAATTGTTGATTTTAGTAGTTACTTCCATAACGTTGCACTGATGAAATCGCACATAAAGTGATGTGAAGGACAAACAATGTTACGAAACTTTATTTACAAACAATTTAAACGTGGATTGGAGGTGACAGCCTTCTATGCTTGTCTCAACTTCGGTTAAGTGCACAAATAAAAGGGAAAATTGAGGTAGTCTAATAGTTCATGCAAGATGAATGTTATAAAAAGGCTGAATTAACGTTTACAAGTATTTGGGTGTACACCGTCAGTAGAACATTTGCTGGATCATTATTCCTGTACAGAGTTCATTTATTTATTTAATAAGTGTTCCTTTGGTAATTTGAAGATACTCCGAGAGTACTCCTGGTTTTCAATGTTTTCTTTTTTAAAATTCCCTACTAACAGGATACTCACATGCTTTTCTTTCCAAAGAACAGCTGCCATAACCTTGCAAAATCTACGCATATGAACTATCTCATTTTGTGCCCCTAAGACGCATTCGCATTTTTATGCTTCCATCCTAATTGGAGGCTGTTTGTCTGTACTACTGAGAAGCGTTCAATTTCCAGCAAAAGAATGGTGGCGCTGCTGAACTGGAGAAGTTGCAGGCTGAGCATGCTCGATGTTTGCAGCAAATTCAACAGAAGCAGCAACAGCTTGAAACACTGATGAAGCAGCTTGAACAGCAGGCCGAGGAAATCCTTACCACAAAGTGAGCTATTACCGAGATTCGTTAATAACAATCTTGCATAGTGTTGGTTCTGTGCCTCATTTGCACCTGTCGTCTGAACTTTCTACCGCAGGGGATCCATAAATTAAAGAGTTAGTAAATGAACACTGGAAATCCCCTTTCAAAATTGTTTCTCCTCGCTTCTAAATGAAAGGTTCCCTATAAGTGAGTGTAAATTTCTGCGAACTTGACGATAGGACAAAAGAGCGCAGGCGCGAATGGTTCAGAAAAAAAGGAATTCTAAAAATCAAATCTTTTATGCAACTGACTATTACTTTTAAAAGAACGAGAGGGTTCAGTAATTATGAGACAAGCTATACGAAACAGGAAGTTTACAACGGATAGTTACAGTAAAAGTAAAGAGCAGATATTAATAGGTGGATGAATGGGCAGGCAGGCAGGTAGGTAGCTGCAAATGCTTTTGATCGAAAAGTACTAGTTTGCTGCATTATCTGTTTCTTGTTTTTCCATATTTCATGGTGCAATTTAAGTCTCTTATCAACGTCACGCAAATTATGAGTTTATTGCTCATCGAAGTAATTGACGGCTTGCTTTTCGGAGAATCTTGCCAAGAAATATCCAGTTAACTGCAGTTATTGTAAAGCGTTGTACCAAACCTGAAAGCATTTTTCGTCGGCTTCACCATAAAACATACCGTGATCTAAATTTTGTTTCCTGCATTGTTATTCCATGATTGAAAAATCCATTTTACAATCCTTGATAACCAGACAAGTTTGCACCTAGCTGAAGGATTCTTTGGAGTTCTAAACTACGAATTCATGTCAAAACAGGTTAGCTGTTTGCGTAATAGCCAAAACTGTGATTGTAGAATCGAGGCACTGACAGCTTCACTGTGTGAGAAGGACGCCAACCTGGCGCTGATTCAAACAACCGGACCTCAAAGTATCGCCTCTAATCAAGCTATTCAAAAACTTAACAACGAGAGGGAAACTATTCAAACACAACTGCGTCAACTCGTAAGAGTCACTTTTCTTTGTCTCATTTCTCATTCGCTAAATTCAACCTGTAGCGCAGACTTGGGTTAATAGTAAATGAAACTTGTACTCATCATTTCGATATTTTATTTAATGAATTTAATTTTGAGTTGGTTTTATGCAGGACTTGTAAAAAACAGTGTTGCTCCAACTTTCTAAAATTTGGAACACTAAGTAATGCTGCTTTATGCATTGTAGACCTTCGCACGTGACGCCCTTACAGAGCAACGGAAAGCACAATAGGTTAACAGCACTTTGCCATACGTAATCCATCCACCGGGATTCCATTTTATACAGTGTTCTTCTACAATGTTTTTAAGAGAGGAAAAACCAAGCCTATGAGTGGTAGATATAGGATAAATTGTACTTCGCTTCCATTCTTGCCCCCTTGAGCGTCTATTTGTACTGCGTCGTTTCCTACCCCAACATCAGGCCTTCAGATGTGTGCTACCTTTTCGTGTACAAAGTTAATCCTCACTCGCGACTTCTTTCGTATTATACTTTTGCTCTATCAAGTATTTGAAGGCATTTTAATTATTTCAACACATTTATTCATAATTGTTGTCCTCTCAAAGTCGTTGTTATGTGGAATAATGACCTATTCTTGATTGACCTTTGGTTTGCCATCGGTTTCATGGAAGAAAATTAATTGTAGACAACAATGTTAGAAATCCACTTCTCCCAGTCAATCAGTTCGCAAAATTCCGTCAGAATCCTGTTTTTCCCAAAGGCTTTGACCCCATTTGCGCTAACATGGCAACCATAAGGATCTAAAGTGGCAAAGACTGCATGTTTTGCGATAGTTGTTAATTAGAAATTTTTTCTGCTTCACAATATGCATTCATTGTATGCACTATCGAGTGATATCGCTACTTGTCAGGTAAAAGGTCGGAATGTTAAGCAACCGCCTACCGGATTTTTCGTCAAAATTTCTGAAATTGGGCCACTTTTAAGGAGTGTTTTGATAGATTTTTTGGAAGTTGGGAAATAGGGTCAAAGCGTGGCTTTTCGTTTTGTCTAAAAAGTTATCTCTATAAATAGTTTGCGGATTTCGTAGACTTACTCTAATTCAATAATTTTTGATGACATTCACTCCAATTTTAACCGGAAGGAGGATTTTAATGAGCTTCGCAACTAAGAATAACTTATTCAACAAATCTGACTCATAATAGCGCAGTTTACTGTCTCATCAGTCCTTGTGGATATCATAAAATTTAGTAGTCGTACCTGTGGCAGTCGCTCTACACTGAGAATTAACGTTTTTGCCATGAACAAAATCTTTAAACATTTGCTTCAGTTTCTGTTTAAACTTCCGAAAGCGATTCTTGTGAGGAGTGTCTCTCAAGCCTGATCCAATTCTTTTTCCCACCAAAATCATCATGTCAAGGGCGTGGAAGGCATATCGTTTAGCAGGAGATGTGGACTTTTCCGTGGGTCGCGGGCCAGGGGTATATGGTACGACGAGATCGGGTGGTTCGTCGAGGACGATCTTGTAAAATATGCCCTTCGAGGCATTAAGCTTTGACAAAATCCACGACTGCGGACAGGAAAAACGGAGGAGACTTAGCAATTCCATATGGAACTCCTGCCTGCTTCGACGAACTGCTTTATGACTCTTGCTTGAGATCTCTTCCCTCCATGCCACGCCTAGGAGATATTTTAAGCTCTGCAGGCTATGTGGTGACGGTCGTTTAAAGCGATTCAGCATTTCCGCGAACTGTTCGATTTGTTCGTCATCTGGTTGACTTATCCAAAGATCGCCCATTCCCGGCCATCCCTCCAATTCGTTTGACATAGACGAGAAAACCAGGCGTATTGGTTTTCCATCTAAATTGGCCAGGCTGTCAATTACTATTCCGATGATTTTGAACTGTCTTCCAACGGTCGCTCTTTCCTTCGCACTTATTTTGTAAACTATCCTAATTTACACACTTCTAACAAAGGCCTTGGGGAAAAGCTCTAAATTCTTATTAGCACGAACAAGCTATCGGTATTTTGAGCTGGATAAACAAATTTTGGTTTGTTTAGATGGGTTGTAATGCAAGGTTTTGAGTAAATTTGCAAACCTTAGCTGTATTCGCATAACAGACTAGCTTTGACTGATATACTTCTGCGTGAAGCTATGAAAATGCAAATGAAAAGTAGAAAATAGAGTGCTTAAAAACTTATAAGGTTATTCACATTATCAAAGAATGCAAACAAACTACTTGACGCTACATTTTCTTCATCTTTACAGTTAGAGGACTAGGCTATTCATTAAATCTGTTCAATCATTCATAAGCAACTGGCTAGTGTCCTTGATAAAATAGTAATTGTAGGGATAGTTAATGATGGGTAAAAGTTTCCAAATTTCAGTGAGAAAAGTAGTGCAAATTAAATGTTTGTACTGGAATGTGTGTCATACCAAGATTCAAAGCTCGGTTAATTTCCTCTGGTGTCCAAAATCTTGGAGGTGGGAGGGCGCCCGAACCAACTTCAGCGGAGATCCAGCTTAGTCCACCATTCCCATCATTGCTTCCCACCAGTTTACCTATCAACTTGCTATCATCCAAAAAATCTGAAAGCAAAGAGTTAAAAACCGCCATCGGGACAGCTGTCAGCTTATTTCTCAATTCATCCAGCGGACACGACTTGGAAATAGTTCCTGGAATGCCAGTGATACAATGCGCACCAGTGTAGTGAGCAACAATATTAGTAAAGGCCTGTTCTACTATGCTCCTACTCATTCCGTTATCAAGGTTGCTCTTCCAATGTACTGCTCCGCTGGAAAGCCAGGCCTGATGAAACAGATCCTCATTCCTCGCTTTCATGTAAAGCAAAGCCAACGTGCTTGTGGCCCCGGAACCAGATCCGAGTACTGTTATGCGTGTGGGATCTCCGCCAAACTGTTTAACATGTTGTTTTATCCACCGAAGGCCCATCAACTGATCATGCAGAGCAAAGTTTTCATTTGAAAGTTGATACTTTGTTTTGTCACTTGCAATGGGATCTGTGAGATTGTAAAAGAAACCTGCAAAACCCAGACGATAGTGCAGGTACACCCAGACCGCATCAGTGTCGCGAATCACTTCATCAGTAGGCCAAAAGGCGACATGTTGGTAATGTGGTGGCATTAGAGGTTCTGTAAAAAACTGAAAACCAGCAATCAGCACAATCACCGGTTTAAGCACTCCGGCGTAAAGCGGTGCGGTTATATCAACCTGAAGACATCTCTCCTGTTGGAAGAGAGCATAAGAATTGGTCATATCCACTTTTCTTCCTGGGACAGGTTGACTGCACGTACTAACAGGTCGTGATCTGCCCAAATTGCATGTCCATCGACTGCGTTGGAAGCTGCACCGATCATGCTGTGCCAAAATGCAGCCCTCGATACCCTTTATCTCTTGGGGCATTTGCCATCGTAACACTGGCGTCCCACCTTTCACGTGTAAATACTCTTGCAACACATCCAATGTCTGCATGTCTGGTTTTGCCAAAGGTGGGATGGAGTATGGAACACCGAAAAATCGCAAAACCGTATAATCGGAACTCCACAAGCCCACGAGGGTGGCGCATTCAGTGGTTGCGTTAGGTAGAGGTTTGGGAAAAGTAGGGAGGAGAAAAAAGGCTACTAAAAAGTGCATAATGAGACCTAGTAAAGAAAATGTAATGAGGTAGAGCAGAATTTTGTCCAGTGGTCGCCGGCATACTATAGCACTGCCCAAGGGTTCCACGTGAGGGCGTCCGTATTGAAAAAATTCTTCGGGATCCAGGAGCTTGCGATATTCAACCACTCTTACTCTGCCACAAGCCATTTAAGACTTCGATCGATTTTTGCGCTACTATTATTGCCTTATCGATTTGTCTCTGTGAACCATTGGTAAATCAATGGAAGCAAAATTTAACTTACATTTAAATGAATAATTTAGCGTACTAGAGAAGCAAATCACTAGCAGGATGGAAGAGTAAAACCTTACCGTTCTTACTAGTTTTTATGCCTTCCAAACTTGCACGCAAATCCCTTAAAATCTAACTGGCGTTGAAGGCTGCAATACATTTTTTGAAAAGAGATGTTTCTACAACAGTTTCTCATGCATTCTGGATTGAAGGCAGACAAATTTCAGCCCTAAATAATATCTTGTGAAAGGGGGGTTGGTTCGAAATCTCTATTCTTTCTAGTACAGAGAAATGATTTTGAATTTTGGGAGAGCTGACGTAACATTTGTCTTTACTTATATTTCCTCATATATCAGAAATTTTGAATACTATGGGGAGCTGCAATTCCATCTTACTTTCAGAATTTGAGTGCTCAGCTGCTCAGCAGGGCATCGATAGTTAATAAAACCGTTGTAACAAATTTAGTGACCGTATTCAATAGTGGATTTCTAAACGCGCCTGATTTTGGGTATGTGGGGGATGCGCTACCACCAAATAGATAGTCGACCATAAAATAGAGAGTAATAGAGAGTTGAATAAGTCGAATGCCTGCCCAGATCACATCAAACTAAGCGCGGTGCACAGTTGATCCTCTGGGTTTGAGTTTTAGACAATTTTATCGCCAAAACTAATCACCAAAACAGTCTTTTTCTCAGTTTTATTGCATTGTAAGCTAGAGTTTTGACTCACTTTGGCAACGCGTGAGTTTACATGTAAATTTAGCCTCAGACACGGGAACAAGTCAAAAGGCCAGGGTCTCGCCTTAGGTCCGGTCTTTTCAATTGACAGTTGAAGGCGAATTTTTTTTCTCGATCTAATTGGTCAATTTAAATCGTTACGTGCAAACCCTTGAAAACTGCAATTTTAATGGCCTTTCAATCCTGGGAAGACTTAGAATTCAAGGATCTTAATGGAAAAATAAAATTTTATGATTAAATGTTAGTTCTTTTCCAAAATCGGATGAAAACAGGTTACATTTTACAGTGCTTCATGTCTGATGAGAAAATCGTACTCTCCATCAACAATCCATCAGACACTCCACGCCAATAACGTGAACTTAAATATCCATTTTGTTCGATGTGTAATATTTTTGTGATAGTTGGTCTGCCACTTCAGACATAAAAGGGCTTTACTAGTCACACAAAATCTCTCCCTAGTAAGAGGCAGAGGAGGAGATGTGATGGAGGTGCGTTTGCGTGCTGACAATTATCATAAATGCGGGTTTCGCGTTTGGCCGGGCAAATCGAGCAGACCATTGGCCTGGCTCAAGTAAGCCAACCACAAGTAACCTCGGATGAGATCGCAGCTGGGACAGGAATGGCGGCACTGCAAACTTTCAAGCGGATTAAATGAGAACACGCAAATGGTAAGTGTAAAATTCAGCATGTCATTTCCCCAAAAAACTAAACCCTTTGGGAATGGTAAAGTGGATCAAATTTTCGCAGGAAATCACGACCTTTCTCACACACAGCGTGTAGGAACTGGCCAAGATATACCATTATCGAGATCCTCTGGGTAAATTATCATTTTTAAGAGAGTAGATCCTGTCGCTAATATTAGTGATTAATTGATCTTCTTTAAATTAATCAGCGAAATATTTGCAATTCGCCTTTTGTTTTCTATCACCTCATGAAACCTTGCTTTATTAAAGTTTTCTTAAGTATTTGCTCTTGTCCTTTTATAGGCAGTTTATTTATTAACAAGTCATTTAAAAAACTTACCGACAAAATGTACTCCCTAGATGAGAGTCACTTTATCAAACTAATAAACCAAGCTACTAAAATAATGATGTTTCGCAGAAGACCCCATAGAAGCGTCTATTCATTTACATAACTGCTCATACATGCATAAAATTTAGTACTATGTTAAAACTAAAAGAACAGCCAATGTTTTCTTATTTTTATGTAAAAAAATGCACTTAAACGCCCTTGGAAAATTTGATTTAACCAAGTCTCTTAAACTGCGCTAGCCGAGCTTCTCACAGTTCTTGTTGCTCTAATGTAATTTTGCAACAGGCGCTTTCTGGACTTTACTCCTAGATTATCAAAATCGATTTATATTAGCGAGGGCTTTTATGCTATATAAAACTGCAATTCTTCGCTGTCTAGTGAGACCATGCTACTTAGCAAAAAAAGTAAGCTTTTTAAGTAAAGTTTTCATTATGTTACAGATGCTTTATTGTGAGCGGTATCGTCGGGGTCTAATAAAAAGAAGTAATGAAAGATAAGTCTTAATATGTCCATTTCTTCCTAGGCGATCGACACAGTGTCTGTAGTGAAGTCGAGTCGTTCAATCTCAGCCAGATTCGACTCCAGCTTTGCTTGGTTCCTCGCCTTCATGCTTGTGACAGTCTTTCTCCTCATTGTTCTCCTAACTGTAATATGCATCCTAGCCTACTTTGTCCATCGACTACGTCGACAGTCAGCACGCTTGCCATCCGATCTTGACACCGATGGAGACGTAATCTACGGTTTTTCTAACAAACATGCCGAGTTGATAGAATACCGAAGCAGTGTCCCAGCCAGTAATGCCTCACTCACAGACCCCTGGAATACGCGCTTGGGAAGGAGTGTAGAGCGCTGTGATTGCCATCTGTTACACAGAGAAGAGTTTGAGCGCCGAAGGGATAACTTTGAGGAGCGAGGAGTTCAGTTCCACACTTATCCTAAGGTCGGGGTTCCTCTGACGCACAATGGGTGGACACAAAGGGTGCTCTCGCAGCCAGGCACTCTGCACCTTCACCAGAGCCAGATCTCCTCGATGCACGAAGAGCAAAGGAAACCAGCGGTACCAAAAAATAGGATGGTGGAGCGACTCCTCATTGAGGCAGTACAACAAGGGGAAGTAAATCTCACATGGCCTAAGTAGTTAATGAACACCTCACTGATATCTGACTTGTGAATATAAGTGTTCCTTATTATCTTCACACCAAGTTTGGGTAGTGGGAAATTTTTACTACTGTCTAATGTCGCCAAGATAAAACCATTCTTTGCGTTTTTGCAGGGACGTTTACAATGCCTGGCGTACTCCATGTACTCGAGTTCTTTAGTAAAATGGGAGAAACATTAATAGCGTTTGCCGCTCCCTATCTGCAAGGAAGTTAGAAATTTAAGGCGATAGACGTGTTATTATTTATTGCTGTGTTGGCAAAGTTTAAAAGTTAGAAATTCAATTGTGTAAGTAAACTAATTCTGTTAATAATTGCTAAAAATAACTGTAAGGCGACTACCTACGTCTACCTAGCCCGTTTGCATAGTTACTTAAATAGTCAAAAGTTTTACAATGTAGGAGCAGCATTTATTGGCGTGATTTATTTGGTCGAAAGCGTTCGGATTGCATCTTCGAAATTAGCGTTTACCATTTTCAACTAAGTGTCAGGAGCACAAAAAATGAAATCATTCGCAAATTTTCGAATATCCCTGTTTGCATAATCCAGCATAATCACAAGGACACAGTTTTGAATGCACAGAATCGGGGATAGTTGGGTCAAATCCAGGGTAATCAAATGCTAATCCTATGTTAGTAAGATCAGTGGGAAATAAACGGTCTTCGATTTCTCGTTCAAATCGTGGAATCGAATAATTGGCAATTACATTGCCAACTAATTTCACTTCCAGAAATAGCCCTATATAAAATATTTGCATAAAAAATGCGATGAACCTGTTGTATTACGTGGAGGCAGTCTTATTGATCTATTTGGATCTAACGGACCCAGGTTAAGCAAGCTACGGATTGATGAGGTGATTACCTATTATTCGATCATTTTTAATCGTATGTACTTGTATATCTTTAAATTTTTGAATTCCCATTTTTGGTAGCGTAGAGGCATCGACTAAGATTAGCCTTTTACCATCAATATGATTTTCCGTGAAACATTCCTAGTTTCCACTACATTTAATATAAGAGAGTTACCCTGTAATATGGGTACCCCAACCCTTCGATCCAGTCGGCTACTTGATCTTCACTCCAGTAATATGTTTCAGGTATTTCCTCTAGCATATTTCAAAGGTAGCATCGTAACGATTGCTATAACTGACATGACGGTTAACGTAGTTCAACAAAACTGTCAAGGTTGAAGGAGTCACAGAATAATTTATAAACGCATAAAAAGTATTGCTGTGATATGTAGATCTATTGGTTTATTTTGTTCCGATTGCTGTGATGCATTCAATACAATGTATTCGTCAAATTAATACCTACCCATCATACACTGCTCTGTAATCTCTACCCAGTCTATGAATGTACCCATACAACTTAATAGGTGGCTTTTTCGAGAATTTTGCTAAGCAGTGCAGGATGACCATTTCAACTCTAATTGTGGTGTGATTTTCTTAAGCATTTTTATTAGTTCATAATCTCACACTGTATGCAGTTATATACTCTCTGAAGTTTTTTTTACGTCCTAATGTATTCCTTTCCCCTTTTTATCTTAGTTGTTCTAATGAAGCCAATTCAATTTCTATGAACCTATTCTGTTCAATAAATACTAGGCGTAGTACTAAGGCATTTATTTCTTGCTAACAGGTGAGAGTTTTATACAAAGCGATTGAGTAGATGCCTGTGCTTTCTATGCTGTGTTATTTGTCCATATGTCTGCTATTGTTTTAATCGATCAAGCAGCATGCCTTAATTCAAGTTCAGTCTTATCTCTCTGATCACAGTTACTATTGTTAAAATAAATTATAAGTCATATGCATAAATAATAATGGCATCCAAAGATGGGTAGTCACTCGTGTTACTGATACTAACCATGCGTTTCCCCATCCACATTATGGTAGCTATAACTGCCTTAGAAACAAGTTATTATCAAAATAACAATCTAGAACAAATTCCTACCCTTAGTGAAATATGGACACCAATATCTGAGTTCCTATTGCATAAACCGTTTCGTATCGAAATTTATTTTATCTTTCCTATAAGCATGAATAGGTGATAGTAACGAAACCATCTTTGACCTTCAAAGCTTCAATCACTTTGGGTCATGCAGGAGGTCTGTGGTTAGACAACTAAGAATCTTGGTTTTAGTTAAATACACCGTCGCATTGGGGTCTGTCAAAATCACTGTGAACATTTCGACTAAAATGACAATGTTTGCGCTTACCTGTGAATTAATGCCTTTTCCGATAAAGGTCATCTAGCGATCGCATAAACAACCTCTTTGTAGCACACATTAGCGGAATTTTTGGAGAGACGGCTGAACGATTTGTGCCTATAGTTAGGAAGTTTTTGCTAAACCTTTTTGTTACAAAAAGTGGCAAATCAAGCGAAAAGAGGACCACAGGTTTAAGTGCATCGCCGCTTAGACGTATTCTCTATCCACAACCACTTAAAGAGAAACACGGGATAACTTCACATTTTTGTATTACTTGTGAAAAAAACAGCAGTTAACAAAACCTGAGGTCGTATTTTAGTATCAGAAAATGTGCTTTCAAAGTGTGATCATACTGACCGTACGACACGCCTCAGGTCAGGCCTAAAGTCACACGTTCTAACATGCTTCTAAAAGGGAGAATCAATCAAAAACGACGCTCCTAATGTGTAACCGGGCAACTTAAAAAATGGCTGCTCCTACTCTTCACTAGAAATCATGCTGCAATAAAAAGGACCCAAAGAGGTAAAAGATGGCATCTAGTTTGAGAGTTCCACCAATATTTTCATTAATAAACTCATCGTAAGGCAGCACCTGATTGGTAAATCCCAACCCACTGCAAAGGTAAATATATATCACATTGACACGAGTTGTCTTCCATTTACCGGCTGTGCTCAAGTCTTACGCTTCAATGATTACAGAAAGGAGGTAGGAATAAGTCTCAACCTATTAATTTCCCAATTTGAATAGGTTAAATAAAACAATGTATTCTTGGAAGCTTACTAATAAGCGGCCCCGAGATTGTCTCGTTCGAGTGGTAATGCCGATTGTATTGAGTAAAATATTTTCAAAGCGATTAGTATAACCAACTCGGTGTTCAACTCTTCCACCTCTGCCTTGTTACCCACGAATGAGGGTGTTTTATAGTGTAACGACAAATAGAGAGTAAAGACATCATGATTTAAACGTGATCAGGGTACACTTCCTCCTCCATCGAGGGACTGATAGCATTCAATACGTCATGAGGACCGTGTGCAACGACCGCCTCTAGCCTAAATGTCACACATTCAAATGACATTAATGTTAACATATTCACATAGCGTCTCAGGTGATTCAATTTGCAATTTCATGCGTCCAGTAGATCATTCCGTAAAATACAACCTGTACGTTTCAGATAATTTGCTTTTCTCCTAAGAAATAAGATTCCATTTCTTATTTTTGTTGCACCCTATTCCAGGCACCATAAAACGACGAAATAACTTTTGCGTAATTCAACGAAAAGAGTTACAACTTCGCTAAATCATGTAGCTATCTTAATCATCTTCATTGAGGCCTCCCTGCGAAGTCATTTTCAACGTTTCCACGGTCGGGGTGTTCAATATACTGAAACAAATGAAGAGGTACGACCACTATCGGTGAAGCGCACCACTCTATCAGGCTGGCCAAATGACCTAACGTGATGTCCGAACATAAACAAGCCCACTGTCGTTTTGGTATTGCATAGTTGCTTTATGGAAGCGATTCACTTGCAGTGCCATTACATTACATTATAGTGTTCTTTTTAAGAACACTATGATGTTTTTCAGAACAACTCAAAAGAATAAACTTAATCATACTGTGGTGTCTCGAGCCTCCTCTGGCGACAACAATCAAGTGAACCATGTATTCACGTCCTACAGAAGGGATTAGGCTACTGACATAGTCTAGAGACCGGGCCCCTTAGTAAGGGAAGACGGCAAAGATCCCAAGTGGCTTGTCGCTAAAACGGAGTTAGGCAAGCAACCAACGCATCGCACATATCGTTCGTAAGTTTTACAAAATCCATTTTAGTTTAATTAATATCTTCTAGTGAGAGGTAGGGTTTGGTGCTGTAAATTGCCCAGCTGGCTAAGAGCGTTTGCTCCTACACTTGCAATTGATATCTGGTTGGGCAAACTCATTTACTCATTGCTTACCTACTTCTTAATGCTGTAAAAATGATTATATTTACCAGAGTCTTTCATTTTATCTTTTTCAGAGCCATGATTAGCCTTTGCGCTGTACTGTTCTGCATGCTTGAAAGTCTCGGTCTTTTGCAGGGTTCGCGTCACTCCACTGACACAGCAGTCGCCTGATCGGACCCTTTTGAGGTGTAACTCAACTAGAAATCAGTTGTGAAAGGAATGATTTGGCTTTAATTCTATCTAATAATTATTGTGTTTGCTTTTTTTCTTTATTGATCGCAGGATTGTGCTTCTATAGGATTATTAACTAGCAAAACGTAAAGTACACCACTAAGTGCAAGTCATAAAACTGCTTTGAATACAATTTTTCGAAAAATTATAACCTCGATTTATAATTTTCCTTCGCTTATGAATAAACGCAAATTGTAATCTTTAACTGCAATAGTAACACGCATTGCATATAGTGTAGCGGTCTTGTTTATAAATAATATAAATGTTACCATTAACCAACAACATCATTATCTTAATAGTTTACGATAGTTTGCGGTGGAGCGACGTGTAACTCTTGTTTTATTAGACAGGACCACACACAGGAAACCGGATTGATGATTGCAGTTACAATGTCTGTGTTGATTTTGTGTCTCCGCGTCGGTGCATTCTAGGTACTGGAGGGTGAAGATATGCAGAAGCCAGCTGGATATTAGTGTGCCTTCTACAAAAATGCATACCAACTGAGCTTAAACCCTCAACACCCTTTTGTCGATTGCAGGCAACAAAATCTGGCGTGTCCCTTGCCCTATGCAAGGCAATTTCTCGGGATACCCGTCGATGTGATTTCTGCCTATAATATTAAGGCAAGTAAAATATTAAAAACAAAAACCAATTAATTACACATCGAAAATTGATGCGATGGGACATTTTTTTGATATTGCGAATTTCATGTCCATTAAACTACTATATTAAGTACCTATATTAGCGGGTTTTTTTGCTTTTGACCAATTCCATATTTATTTGGGGAAGAAACATCCTTCAACCTCCTAATTTTGATTATTTTTTAAATTTTAACAGAAACGTGCTATTAAAAGAGACACCAAAATGAGTCCTAGTGTTTCTATTATAAGTAAATACAGCCTGGTATCTAAAACTATAAAAAATGAAACAAGCGCGAAATCTGTACACTGAATCAAGGCACTCGTAATCTGGAGGATTTTCAAAAAATGACTTTCTTTCAAGATTCGAGCAAATCTAACACCTGTCGGCAAATTTAACTCGTTTAGCCAATCAAGCGACCTGCACAAAACATGCTTAAAAAACAGCCTGACGACAAGCAGATAGACAATAAAAATGGCGGATGCAAATATTGAGCCAGACTTTGCATTTAGACCTCAGTCAGTCATGGCAATGTTTATAAGGCTTTCAAATGTTAACTGTTGTAGGGCCGCTGTCCGGACAAAGGATTAAGGTGTAAGCACAAAAAAAGTGGATGGGGCGGAAAAAGCTTGGAGATGATTTTTTTTGAAACAAACACACCTAACCAAGTTTGCACGCGATCCAAGTACATAACCGCACTACGCCCTTCCCAGTAGTACATGAAATGAAAATATTTATGATGCGTGATAGCTTGTAACCACGTTGTTTGGTCATGCTGAGAACTCGTCCCCGTACAAGTCAAAAATACATGAATTCTCTAACACAGTCAAAACAAGAATAAAATGGCAACGAATCTATAGTGCACTAAAATTCAATGGTGAATCTCTTGTTTTACCAACTGCAAATAGTCTCTTTTGCCTTTTTACTGAGGTTAGCCTGTAGTTTCTCTGGCCTTTTTATTTTAGTGGGCGATACACCAGGCCGTAAAGTATGTGATGGAAGTGGCAGGACTAAACATGATTCTGACCACTGGCTTTGACTTTTTACTTTTATTTGATTTACCCTATCTGCACTCGAAAACATTAGAGATCGCTGAAGTAACGAAAGCGATATAAAGAATTTTGTACCGCAGGTCAGAATCGTTTTAAGGGTTTTTGGATTTAATTGTGACTTGATTTTCTCGTAGTTGGCATTGGGAAAAATACATGTATTCTTGAAAACGCCACGTTATTCATAGTTCCTTTCTAAAAGTGTAAGAATATGTTCACTGCAAGAGTCGCAGAGGTGATCTATCATTTTAATGGAAAAGTAAGTGCTTCGTGCAAGTCAAAAGCGTCTCAAACAAAGTGGGATATCACATTTGCGAAGTAGGTAGCTCATTTTAACCATACAAAGTCAATATGTTAGTAATACGAAGTTGTGAGGTGATCGTGTGGTACAAATTCCATTTGGTTAGGAATCTTATTTTACGGTTAATAGATCGTCAACAGGCATCGAGGTCTCTTCCTTCCTTCGTCGTCTGATTGTAGCACCACGTGTGTTTTTAACCTGTCGCCCCTATATTCTTTTCAGCCTTAACGCCATTCCCCTAGGCAGCTTAGCGAAAGGCGATCAGCAGGCTTAATCTGGCATGTCAAATGTGAACAGGGCTCAAGCATCAGGAAATCCAGGTTGACAGATGGCTTGCGTAAACTAAATACTGATTTACGCACTCGCACAGTGCAGGCAGGTCTTTGGCGTATTTTACTTAGGTTAACATTTTACTTTGTGAGCTTAACAATTTAATGGAATGGTCTAATTCTCTCGACGCCTTGCAAAGGAACTGATTGAAGGTTCGAGAAGTTAAGCTGCACAAACACCACACCTTTTCAATGTTTAACATTCGTGATTAACTCTGCTAAAATTGGTCTTTACATCTAAAAATGGTGGTATTGGTCACATGATCTGGTCTTTAAAGGTCGCATAAAAGTGCTTCCAAATTGGTGCCTAAAATTCTTTTATTTGATACAAGGCGCTAGTCGTGTGTCACAGGAAGCATGCTAAGCGCGTAACAGATTTTCTAATTATTTGTGCTACCACACAATGTAATTTGGCAACCCTTACTCAGCACACTGGAAGTAATCAACGTTGACACCCACCTGATGAACATTTAAAAAAATTATTTATTTTGGCGATCCATAGGTAGCAAATGTTAGCAAAGTAGGGGCGTGACAGGAGCATGCATAACGCCATAACTTGCTGCAGTCGTTCAGTGCCGTCGGTCAACCTCCTTATTCACGACTCGGCGTCTTTCCAAAAGCGGACCACTAGCCTTATTAAACGAAGCGTGTCAAGCAGAATGTACTCGTGAATGTCGATGCGCGATTGTGATCGCCTCAGCTCAGGCATGGAGATCCCGTTCAAGGGCAGTAGTACTGTTGCGACAGCGATGGGTATGTTGATGTTTGCGTGATGCTAACGCCGAACGGTTTGAATGCGTACGCATGTGTGTGCGGTCATTAGATTTCACTCCACAGGCGCATGATGGGTGGGTCTTTCAACTAGACAAATACTATCCATACCTCCCAGACAATGGCACACATTGTCTTGGTCCCTTGACCTTAAAACAGTGTGTCTGCACAGATATATGTAAACAGCAAATGTGTTTAAATCTTTATCCTATATGATTTAACATGGTACAACACTTGAATGGTCTGATAAGTTCCAAATTAACGCCGTTGTGTCAAAAATGCTTAGATCAAATTATCACAGTTCTTGCCCTATTTATCTGCTTCTGCACAGCCAAAGTACAATGCTTTCTTCAGTAGCAGTGACAGCTTGGAGGATGATGATGTTAATTGACAAAAGAGAATCACCATTCTATTTCTCAACAAAGAGGCTGGTTTAAAACACCTTGATCTACTTGCTTGGTTCTAAAGCTACTGATTTGCACTATTAATTTTGAAAGTGGTCCGAAATTTAAAAGACCTTGTTGATTTGTAACCATTGTACAATTTATCAAACAGCCGACCTACTTCAGCTTTAAATCCACAAACGCAAGCATGACCTTCGAGGCAAATTTAGCAACACAAAACCAAATAAGGTGTTTTCAATCTCCAATTAAACATCCCAGAAGTTCTACCTAGGACTGGTGTCATGATATACTTCTGGGCAGGGAAGGTAACTTTCTCCGATTGCAGATCATTTAACATCTTCTGGCCAAAAGAAGGAACGAGAGTCTGCGAGGTCTTTATTGCCACCTTAACCAAAGGCCCCAAATGCAAATCAAAGCCAGTTGTTGGCGTTGACTGCAAATATTAAATAGTGGTGAAGACCAGGAGCACTGACGTGGTATAGGTACCCCGCCCGGTATGCCTGATGGCTTCCAAGCGCACTACGCGGAATCGATTGGTTCTTGTGTGCAGTGCTTTTGCGCATCCATTAAAAATTGGAAGTAATATCCAATTATAAATTGGGATAATTAGGCAAAAATTTGTAACCTCGGGGGCTTGAATAAGTGCTAAATTATAGGCTCGATTGACTTTGTAGAAATTGGTTAGATCAACTTTACAGAAGTTATCTAGTGATGCTCCTTTGGGAGAAACTTTTACAAATCTCTCAAGACGCGCTTCTCGGGACTGCGTCTAAAAGAGCATCTTACAACCCTATTTCAACAGGAAGCAATGATTTCTTTTGCCAATTTTAATATCAATTTGCACACTTTTCATAAAATTGCATAAGAGTAGCGAGATTATTAAAAACATAATTAAAGCCTAAGAAATTCTGTTCTGTGCGTATTTTAATAATTTTAAGTTTCATTTTCACGACGGCTTAAGCTGATGTGGCATAACCTTCGAAAATGCCTGAACCCTACAAAGAATTGAGTTTTAAAAGTGCTTTCTGACCATGCTTTTTCCCAGTTTTAGTTAGTAAATCTTTTTTTCTGGACCAGCACAAAGTAGCAGGTGTTCTGCCTTCCAGAAACTGATAGAATTATTACAAAAATGACTGGAAAGCATCAAGTATGTGTACATAATTTAGATATTCTGCAGCGCCTCTAGACTACGCAAGAAAAGAATGAATACAACGCTCGGGCAGAATATGTATTGTCGACGTATAAGAGGGCTTGACATCGACTGATGGCATGGAGGTCAGACTTTTCAGCGTTGCCAGAATCGAGAGTTAAACAATTTAGTGAGATAATAAAATATTCCTTCCAAGTGTTTATAAACTTTGAACTGCTGTGCGACTCTGCTGGGCCTATTTTCTAATGGGATTAGTACGGTCATCAGTTCACTTCTTTTTTCACGGTTAATAGAACCGGGCTATGTATGCCTACGGATCGCTATTGCTATTTTACCTATTTTTCAATAAAATTGGCAAGCAAAATTACTCTGCAAAATTTTTAGTATTTTTTTGTATTTTTCATAACATCGTTTTCAGTTACAATGTTCGCATTAAAAGAGTAGAATATCATACCCTCTTTATTGCTACCGCAAAGTGAAGCGGGAGGTATCTATTTATGAAGAATAATGTTCAAGAAAACCCTTGAAGGCCAAGTAGTTGTCCTACTGCATCTAATACGGATCATCCCTCGTTGAAGCAGAATGACTTATTATAAATGAAAACAATCCGTCTATGCTACTCAGCCTATTAAATCTGGGCTCTAATCTAGTGAGATGTTGAAGTAATTCATTTTACCTAAACCAGATTTTATAGCAAAACTGATAACCAGGCTGTAGTAGAAACGATACGAGCATATAACAACATTGAGGTCACAAATACAACTGCCGATTTTTTGTTCGTTGCAACTGGTACCTGCATAAACGTGGCAGCACAGAATGACGAAATAAATGGATATATGCTGCATCCGTTCGTATGCATAGCTGTAATTAGCAGCCAGCAACTGACTCGCAGTTTAGATCCGAATGAACTGTAAAAAACTGGACTGAATGGCTCATGTGATTGACGAAAAACATTGTTCAAAGAAGCAAAGGCTGGATAAATATCGCCAGTAGTGATGCATGCAAATATTCATAGATGATAAGTTTGAAGTTGATTTTAGATTCAAACCTTCATTTTTCCAAATTACCAAATAATTTTATTCTCATGCACACAAAAGAGTGCATAAGGGTTCGCTTCGCGTACTATAAAGTCCCTTCTGCATTTGAAAAAATGTGTGACTTTTGGAGCATAACAATGAACGATCCCTCTTAACTTTAGAATAGGCCATTTTTAGAAATTTGGGGATCGCCATTTGCTGAGTTGTTAATGTTAGCAATATACTCTTGGCACTTGGGGAAATAGCCACCTTCCAAGCGAACCTAATTTATCGTATCTTTTATAAAAAGAAGCCAAACAGTTGCATTGACATTCCTATCATTACTTTGTCATGACAAATAAAGGTGACTGCAGAGACTGCTTGAATTAAGTTTACGGCGGGGGAAGCAGCCAAATGCACATATACCTAGATTCAATTTCATGGTGACGCTGATGAGATGGAGTACTTTGACGGCTATAATCTGCCCTCCTAATTAGCAAATAATTAGGTGTAGTTGACTTGCTTGTTTAAATGGCCTGTGATTTGAGATTTACATGAATAGTAAAGTGTTTATACTTTGATGGGGACCAGCTACCGTCAATATACACGGCAAGACTTTCTAGGAACCGATAATATAGTTTAGGCCATAAATTAGTCGACCAAAGAAACAGTAAGGTATTCGCACTCTCTGCTACTATGGGTTTCCACTAACCGTACACAGTCCCGCTTTACAGCCGCGAACGAGTTCAGTGCAGCTATTTTATGCTTTGGCTTCTCTCCAACCTTGCCACTAACCACCAGAACTGCGAAGTTGGAGAAATACTCTGGTCTATAGCAAAGATTACACTGTATTTCGTCTCAAAAGTCGGCTCATAGTTTTGAAATTAGTAAGCATGAAAAAATCATGTGGGCTGTGTGTATGTTCGGTTGGCGAACGTGGTGGCAGGGGACATTTTTGCGGTTCGTATACAACTGCACATGTACTTTTGTGGGCGTGAGTGTGTGGAGCTGAGTAAAAACTCTACATGTTAAATTATAAAAATATGTGTACGTGTTTGATCGGGGGGTGTGCGTGGATCTGTATCTGCCATTAGATGACAAGTGTACGTCGCGCAGCGAAACAACGTAGAGGTGTGAATGAGTTTATTTGCAAGAGGACGGCATCACGTACTCTCTTCATTTCCCTCCAATCATCTTTCTCCCTGTTTTATATCCACAATTCACGCCAACGTCGTCAAATGGAGAGGGAGGGACGAGATTTGCAACACAAGGCAATAATTCTTTTGCGTCACCTAAAATACAGCATTCAAAACCGGCTTCTTTGTCTGATGTTTCGGTGCATGTGTGGGAGCGAAGTCGGCAAGAGTTTGTTGGGAGTGGCAGATGAATGAAAGACAGCGCTTCAGGGCGAATGAAAGGAGGAAAAATAGGAAGATGGTGGAGAGAGGGTCGGAAAAGGAGAGATTCGTTTGCGACAGCTCCACGGGTTTCTAGTAGTACATCGACTCCGAGGCGTAGTGTTGCCAAGATGAGTAGCATGTGAGAGAGGAGAAGTTATTGAAGTTTGGCCGGTAGTCCTGTGTGTAGGCAGTAACAGGCGGACTGGAGTAGAAGAAAGCGCGTTCAGTACCACCCATCGCAGTCCGCATAGGGCTCTCTCCCGTCCCCATCGATGGGCGATTGCGAAAAAAATCCTCATTTCCCAGGGGCTGTGATGGCATCAAGGTCGCCTCCTCCACCACCACGTAGTTGCAGCCGTCATTGTTGTCCCAATACTCTCCACTGCTCCCGCTGGGTCCAGCCTGGAAGCAAACCGCGAATTGAAGCTCTCGAGGTTCGGGCATTTTGGAAACTTCAACACTGAAGTTGAACATGAATGTATCATAGGGGGCGTTACCACCACTGCCAGAAAGTTGGGCATTGTGGACAGCTGGATAATCCTTGTGACTACCCCATCGATCAAAAGTGACACGAAGTTTGACCTGTTTCTCGAAGGTGATATTTTTCACCTTGATAGTACCATAGAGATAGAGGTTGTCGTTGCCATCCTTTTGATTGGACATGGAGACATTTTCAAGAGACACGTAGTTGGATTCTAACCGCTGACGAAAAGCCAAGTACTGGGCAGCGGGCTGAGCAAACGTGAGACGCCAATTGGCAGCGCCGTTGGTTGGTGAGGTAAGACTGGGTGGGGACTTGAGAGCGCTTAGAGTGAGAGCCCCACTAGAGCTATTAGAGTGATGAAGCTTCGGAAGTGGTGGAGGAATTTTCATGATATCTGGCAGGCTGTTGTGCTTCGGACCCAACGCTTTGAACACAGGTCTTACAACTCCCGGCAACGAGTCTTCCAGATCACCCATGTCTCGATAATCGTCGTCAAGGGCTAAAATTTAGATTCCAACAAAATTGCTCTTTGTTTTGCATTCAGAGTTAACTCGCTAACATTAAAACAAACGTAAACCTTAATTCAAGCATTTGTTATTCCAAGCGTTTGGCGGTCATCAATTATAACGCTTTTCTGACATCGCTACCAAACATTGCCCTAGATACTCTCCATCATTAGTGTGCTGTTTCCTTGGAAACCTTTTTTCATAGAAGCAAGTTGCTCCAAACTCTAGTCCATCACCCCTCTCAAGGTTCAGTGAAATTAACGAAAATTAAAAGGCAATTTATTTAAAATTGAACAGCCTTTCTGCATGGAATTTTTGGAACACCTGGATTTAACTTCAGCAGCTGATCGTGCTTAATACAAGCAATTATCCGTCTGAATCCTCGGATCCCTTTCCCTGTTATCCCCAGAGAGAATAGTCTTGGTCGTTTCATGGGAAAAGTCTTATGTAAAGAGAATTCAGTTTCGAATTTTGGAAAACTGGGTCTGATTGGTCTGCAATTTGATTGGATCGTAGTCACTCAAGTGTTTTATTCTCTAAACTAAGTTAAGCCGTGCTCCTTACAAAGCTTTTAGAAGCTGAACCACTGTTCGGCACGTGGAAGTTGACCTCTTGACGTAGTAGCATCATGGGTCTTGCTCTAACGATTTATGATCATGTGCGATAATTCTAAGCTGAAGATTTGCTCTTAGCTTTCTTCATACTTATACGTCAAGCACCGCTCAGCTAGTTCTGACTTGTGTTAAAAATGATACATGTCCAATCTAGGCATTAACAGCTCATAAATACTAATTATTTAAGCAATAATCTAAAAGAAAACCTACAGAATGGTCGTTCTAGATGCAAGGTTGGTGGAAGAGCTGTGTCTGTTATCACTCTTTCCTGGAACAGTGCATCACCGATATCATCTGCAAATCTCACGGTCTTTCTCCTCGGGGTCTTTGGAACTTGCATTAACGGAGTCTCGCATGAAGTTGCTCCCAACTCCTTTAAAACTGGCGATGGATCTGATGAAGTGGTTTCATTAACCACGTCCCCTGACTCCGTTATCTCCTCCCCTGCATCGAAAACAGGAGTGGCTTTTGGCTCTTCTGAAGAAGCAGTTACTTCAGCTGTCTCCAAAGGGGTCTCAACTGGACTTTTTTGAGGTAATTCAGTGTCATCGCAATTTACAGATTCGTTTTCTATAAACTCCGCTAAATCCTTTGCATAGCATATTTCTGAGTCTGAGAGCGAAAGGCGTTTTCGCGGCGGGGAGATGGGGCACCGCGGTTGGTGCTGGCGACCCATTATGAGACGTTCAAATAGAAATGACGAGAGAGTGGGATTTCCCAGCTGAGAACCCTTGCTCTGCGGCTCGCAGCTACGACAGCGCACTTTGCGATGACGATATTCATATCCAACGTAGCATTGAGTGGATTCCTGTATCTCGGTAGGAAGGAGGCTTGTAAGGGAGTGTCGAAAACCCGCTTTCTCCTTGATTATCTCAAGTAAGTAACGCGCGATGGAGGAGGGTAAGACACACCTATTGGCTGATCCATCGGGAACGTCGCCACAAGACGCACTTGAATTGGAGGTAGCTTCGAGAAATTGCTCGAGAATCAACCCACTGGTGATCAGGTCCCTCTGAGTTTCGCCATTATCCTCACCGCGACGAGGCAAACATGAAAAGGTGGATTCGTCTATTGATGCCATCCAATTGTGAGCTGTCTTGAAAGTCGGTTCGCGGTGTCCATAGCCCAATTCAATCATAGACCCGGTCCAGTGTCTGCCTGCCGAATAGATGAGACCGAGTTCCGAAACCATCGAACTTCAGAGAGGTGTATGGTTGCTCGCTGAACTGGCTGGGAAGTTATTCTGAGCTAAAATTGTAGAATTAAACGAATCATGAGAAAAATATCCGTACTCCCGGCGCTGCTTTCACGCGTGGTACAGCCGACTGGAATTTCAAGCACTGTATAAATGACCAGCTGACAGCTTCGACAACCAATCAGGTAATAGACCAAACGAACCAGTCACGTACGCAGGCTGTGCCCGCCCTGGGTCGTACCCTGCATCCAATGAGCATCATACTTTGCATTGATTGGTTTTTTTTATGAGAATGCTTGCCCACGCGAGCAGCCGGCTTACCTTTCCTGTTGATGCTTTTGGGTGGACGGAGCGTAGACTTAGTTGCCTTGCCGGATTATGGTCGGGATACAGAAGTAGGACAAATATTGCTATTAGGAGTGTCGGCACGTAAATCCAAAGAATGATAGTGCATGGAATTTACTACGCTTCAATTTTATTTAAAACGTGGATGGTTGAATAACGATTCCACGATAAGTATTTTTACTTCGCCATCATTCCGGTATAACAGAGACGTGGCTTCTCTGGTGTAATTTCTGGAGACCGATGATGTTTTCTTGCCTGAAGATATTATATGAAGTTTTTTAGATTAAATGACATTTTGGTTGTATTTTAAATGAGTCAGTCTACGTGGTGAAAACGTGTCTTCCATCCGCCTCCGGGAGGACTGACGAGCATTCATTTCACCAACTTGGAATCAGATGTCTTACTTATAACTTTCTTTGTATTAGCGCATTCATTGGCAGTACAATTTCGTTTATGTGCATCACACAGGGCTTCATTTTGTCCAGACAATTAATTAAGGTCCAGCTCCTGTGGGGAGCGTGGGGCCTTAGAAGAGAAACTAAAGAAATTCTTTTTCGACGTGGGGACCGTAAAAATAATTTTGGTTAACAGATATGACCTTACCGCCAACCTTAGTTCTTGCATGCTATTTTAAGTTGTTTCCTTTATGTCCCAGATTCCAGTAGTCATGGTGCTGCACAATGTTCTGCTTTCAACGAGTGAAGCACTTACATAATAGTTCCCTTAGAGTACTTAACAAAAGTTGCAGGAAGCTGTTAGGAATGCAATTAAAAGTTCCTGAATAAAGATTTGCCATATGGATGCGTTCTGGAATCCGAAGTGATCTGTTTTAAGTAAAAAATTCATGAATAAAAGATCTAAATAAGTATTTTAATCACCGAATTGTCTAATATTTACTAATACCAAAATTCAGCACATGTTTTTTGTTCCCGATCGAATGACTATTTAACGGAAATAATACCAATTATACGGAGCAGCAGAGGACTGTCCTTGCACTTTTACGAAGTAAACACGCATTTACTGCTGCTCTATAAATACGCTAGCAAGTTAAAAGTGACCGATAGGCAGGGCAAAGAGAGATTTCTCCTAATGGAATGATAAAAATAAATTTTATATTCATTAAAGTGCTTCGGTCGTGTTATCTTACCATAAATTCGAATTCGCTCATCGGAATTTAGCCACTAATTGATTTAAAGTGGTCTCAAAATTTGTTTTCAGTTCCTATTCGTGCAAACCGATTATCGAATCCAGCCCGGAAATAATGTTTTTGCAGCAAAGCTTATCAGTTTCATGCCATTATATTCTGAGCCAATTCTCCTTTAATGTGGCAAAGAAATACGAAAGCCAGGGAATGTAATCTTCCAAGGTCTCTAATTGCGCTAGTAGATAATCAGAGGTCGCAAAATGAGATTGACAATGGATAAAATAAAATCTTTACCTCGTTTTAAATGTTCTTTAACTCGAGGAGTTTTACTTGATAAAGAGTTTTTAGGCACTCATGCTTCCAAAGGAATGTCATAACAAACCCACTGATTTTAGCTATTACGATGTCAAGGCAGCATTCAGTGAGGTCATCCATCAGAATGACGAAAATTTCCATCCTAATCCGAACCTATACCACATGTGCATAAAGAGTTCACACGGTCGCATTACCACAATGCGCAAATTGAATACCCAGATTAGAAGTTCATTCAGAGTAAATATTTGGATGGAAAGTTTTCTTTTTCGACAAATCCCATCAGTCCATGCATACTTAAAGCAGGTTCCTTTGCCTTTCAAGAAGCCTTGTAGTAAGTTGGGTTCTCCGTAACTTGCCTAAAGACACAAAAGAACTGATGCTAGGGTAGAATATGTATATTCGGTCTCCAAAAAATCTTGGAAGCCGGGCTCTCCATCAGAGGTACAATGGCGTAGCTTCCCTATTTTGTGAATAGCGTATCTTCAAAACTCTTTCAAATGCTTACCCAATACTTTAATTTGAGCATTTAAAAATGTTAATTTGCTTCCATACTTGTGGATGACAATTTACAAGCTTAAATTTTAGTCTCCTAGACTTCAGTCTTTCTCATTTACAGTTTCGTTTGCTGAAATCTCAACAGCAATCTCTGAGGTATTTATATTCTGGTTTCAAAGAACAAAATACAGTATCATAGGATATCAGTTTGAATATCAGAGAATTCGCATTAGCTGTAATACGTTTTTGAGGACATAAAACAAAACAATAGCTTCATATCTCATCCGATGCATTCCATTCTGTTAAATTTAACAGAGACTTTTCATTATATTTTGGGGGGATGTGCTTCAGTTTGGTGACTTACAATTAACACCTCTGCAAGGCTATTATCCTGAGGATTAAAAAGAACTCCTATTTCGGAGTGTCATCTTTTGCAAGGTCATTTAAATTCCAGGTTTTTTGGGGCTCCAATGAGAGCTGTGCATGTGAATATGTGTGAGAATTGACGGCTCAATAAGGTTGATGTTGTCATAAAGATTGATTTGCGGAATTAGGAAGTATCAACCTTTAAATGGCATGGGTGTTTATGTTCTGATTTATAGCCAACAATTTTGCTTCGGTGGTGGGTAAATTTATAGCCGATTAAACACACTCCTTGATCGGTGTACATTCTTCCAGACAAAAACTGTTTAATCGAGTAGGAGTTTCCATTGCATGTCAAATATTCCATGAGGCATGATACCTGCTGTAATTCGATTGACATGCTATGTAAACACAAAGTGTTTAAGGTTCCTGGCGGAGAAGAGGTAAATTGCAACAGTGCATTAGTGCCCAGCTTGGGTTTTGTGATTTAAGAAGAATACGCATGATAAATGAATGGGTGACGTTGGAGTTCACGATACTCCCCTAGTTTAAAAGTGTGTGAGCAATGACCGTTGCACTTTTCAAAACTAAGCATCAAAGAAGGTTGCTTTAATCTAATTAGACTTGACCGCATATGGATTTAAGTCTTTTGCAATAACGTGAGGACTTCATGTACAGAATCAAAAGAAAACACGTAAATAAGCACAACTCCAAGTTGGATTTTCTAAGACAGGCTGCAGAGTGCATTTAGTCATAGCTGTAAGGACCAAACATTGGTGGGTCTATCTGCCTTGGCCAATATTAAAAGGAGTGTTTTATTTTGGGTGTGTAATTTAAAAATTTGTCCGATAAATTGAAGAAAAGGCAGAATACATTAAATTCTTTCTTGGTATTGCAGCCATTCGGACCTACACGGCGTGCACACAATCAGTGCGACTTCGCACTGTTATTTATAACCTCAAGAATGGAGGCTAAGTAGCAGCACGATCACTGTAAATTATTAAAAAAAGCTATTTACAAAGCATAGTCGGAATCTTTTCCATCATTGTTAGCTGCTATGTGAAAACCATGGTTTTTTTTGCTTTTTATTTTGAGGTTGGCCACTTAAAATCGACCCACCGTTAGGCCCCAAACATGTTGCATGAGTGTTTGAGTCAAACGCTATGGCAAGTGGTTAGTTGATGGAACATTCGCCAAGTGCATTCACAATCGTTTCATCAAATCGAAGTTCCACAGGGTTGACAATGACGCTTTGTTTACCCGCTTTGTAGTTTTGCATAATGCATTCAGGCCATCCTGAAATTTCAAAAAATTGAGCTAAATTAATACGCATAAGTGCTGTTTGGTCATTTTTTCAAGATGCTGTTCGGAAAACCGTTTTGAGATTTAGTCAAAATTGCTCAACTTGAGAAAGGTAAAGTTGTGTGTCTTTATTATGCAACATAATACAGGATCCATCTACGTGTATACGCACTTCCATATGGTAACATGTGCATTTTTTCAATTTGTTTGTGTGATAATACCTTGTTATTTGCTAAAATGTTACGGTTTCCATCGTAGGTGATCTGATATTCACATTCCACCTTTTTCTCAGGCCTAACATTGTACTAAAATTTGAAAATATTCAGGAAAGCCAGAGGGATCGGTACTGATAGACCAGAGACAGCATGTTACAGCAAGAGAAGGTATTGGCTTAAAAGTCATTCGTACCTTGTTTGTCACTGTGAGGCTGATCTTGAGATCTGCAAAAGGTCATCTTGAGGTAGAAAACAAACTTGTTGGTCGCTAATTTTATGCCGTGTTGGGATTCAGCCTGCCACACATTCCAATTGGCTTAAATCACGCAACTTTAATGTGCCTTGAAATGATGTTCAGTTTTAAATAGTTGAATGATTCAAACCAATGAACTGTGATCAGACCAATTAAATGGCCGAACATGAGACTTCAAGAGGCCGCTCTAAAACCTTTTCTCATCATTAAATCCCAAAATTTAGGCTCACTGACAAACTCTGATGCTGTCTGCAAATTGGATCTCTATTGTTTACTTTGCGTTTTTTAATCCTAATTGCTTCATTTTAATCATTTTTTTCACATAAAAAACTCATATTGCTTCTACAGAGAATCAGACTTACATCATGCATCTGTAGTCACTGTGTGGTACGATTTGGTGAAAAAGAAATATCACACCATTATCATTCCACGATAGCTTAGGCTGCATTAGGATTTCTTATCCACGGCATTATTTCACATTAGTGCACATTGTCATGCGTTAACTTTCACCACATAAAAATCTGGTTTTATTTTTGGATTCCCTTATGTTGTTTTTTATTCTTCGTTACTTTGCACTATTTCCAGATAGCAAACGATAGATCATTGCATTTTATATTGAAAGGTAATCTTTCAACTAGTTGCGAGGCCCTATGTTAATTATCTCTTTAACTTTCTGCTTTCGTAGTGGGCCACTTGAAGTCTCACATTTTTCTTTTGCCGCGTGGCCTAACCAAGGAACCATGCCAGCAGCCCCAAGTCCTACCGTACGTCGGCAATGTATATTGCCTTAATGTAAGGTCTCCTTTCGTCAATAGGGAAGACTCAGGGTGCTTGGGTCAATCTACCATTGGGAGGTTTCAAAGTTACTGGTACGTACTAGCTAAGAGGACTAGCTTTTTATTTTAGCAGTCAAAATGATAATCTCAAGTAAATGAGGTCCGAATCTGGAAGCATAATAGTCGAACCTTCAAATGCCGGCCTAAAATCGGAGAGTTAAACAGACAATCAAGGTGTTCCATGCTATCTGCGTAAGCACACTTGATTGTTGCCAAAAGCCAAAGTGGAAATCATAATTACAAAATAAACTAAGTTCGAATATAAAAGCCTTGTTTATAAAGCTTGCGTATGGTTATTAATATTTTGGCCAACCGAATATAATCACTCTAACTACAAAATGAAATATTTCCTTACTCGCAGTTGACTAACTAAATTACAATTTTTTGGACGTGATTTGCATTTTAGTCACGGGTGGCATTATTAGTTCCTTTAAATGCAATGTTTTCTATTTGCTAGATTATGCTTCAACCATCACCCCATGGCGATTACTTGATTTCGTAGCTGTTTTACTTGTTAAGAGCATCAATACTTAATTGCAGTATTGTTTCTACCTAAAATACTGCCTTCCCTCCGCTATTTCAATATCCTTTTGGAGATTGCTTCAGTGTACTTTGTTTTAAAAGACAATGAGTGACAATTTAGCCTACATCTAGTGAAGCTGCCCCATGAAGCAGTTTTTGCCTATAACAATAAAGTACTAGACCATGTATAAAAGCAAGGCTTGGCGTAGTATCACTCTCACATAACTTGTAACTTCCGCACAGTTGTTTTCAGGCTCTCGTGTCCCCACGTCAAGGCTAAAGCTTATTTATGTTAGCGCAATCACACAGCAACGACTGTAGTAATGCCGAGACAGCCGTTTCATGCGTGATCATCGCGTTGTCTGATAGTGTCCAAAAGTCCGAACTTATTTGCTTGGATCATTCAGTTTTCACATCGCTTTCATATCCCTTTCTTGTTATGAAAACGCTCAGGCTACTGTTGATGCCTGTCAGGAGATTACCATACCTTTTGACCAAACATTTGTCGTGTCTATGTGTGACACCAAAGCATTTGATTTACACAAATTCGTGGAAGACCGCTTAGTTTAAACTACGATGGTTTTGGTCCGTATATCATCTTCATATTGCTACCAGAGATATATTGGATTGACCACAAAGTTATTAATAAAAGCTTTATTTAATTACCTAGTTTTGCCAATTGTGCCTACCACTTTAGAACAGAAGAGAAACGATGTGTGCTTCTTCCATGTCATTTCGTTTAGTATCAAACGAACGTAACCTGTGTTTTAGAACTAGGTGTTTCGTTCGCTTTATCAAATAATTTGAGAGGAAGCCTTTATACTAAGGTAATGTACCGCCCCGAGACTTCTCGTTAGGCCTGGAGGCCAGTCCATCTGGCCAGCATGCAATGGCGGAGTACTTAAGTGGCTCCCTCACCAAAATCAAGAGTCAAACAGCTAAAATGTTATACGGATGCTTCAGTCAGTCAAAAGGCACCCGACTGCAAAACCACTGATCTGTCTTGACAAATAAAGTTTGAGAAGAAGGAATGTCTTAACTATTATGCGTGCTTATAGCTAGATGTGGGAACACTAGCGGAAAGGTAAAGTCATACTATAAAGGACGAGCTTTAGTTGAGTTCTGCGGGGCAGGATTTCGCATCCATTCCTTCTTGCTACTTACTTCTCACTTTAGAGCTACCTCTTCGTATGTCTACCTGTGTTCTACTCAGCCAAATAGGTATGTGGTGAAGGCACCGTGACTTCACATAATTGATTTTGTCATACATCAGGGGTAGACAGCCCCACAACGAGCTTATCTAGGTGGTTCATGGATGGCGTCGCCTTAGTAGTAATTGCTCAAGACAGACGTCAATTTTCACCCTTCTTTGGGAGTCATCTCCAATCCTATCACCTGCAGTATATGTACTTCTTCCACCCAGCTAGGGTTCATCATCCTGTCACCAGTGTAGTTCCCTAGGACCTCCAATAGGCTTAGGGGGCCAGCCCACTCAGCGACCATGGTGAAACACCCGTGGTAGGACTAATATCTAGCTTCGAATGGCGGACTACTTTTTTTATCTCAACTGGAGCTAGTCATTATTTTTTTCCTTTAGAGGGTGAGAAACTAGCATGGCAAAATAGAACATTTTGCGATTTGCTTAAATCTTCCCCTTATTTTTAGTCCTTAATGGTTTTGGTCAGAACCAAAGTTTAACCACTGTGTCCGGCAGCGATCACTTGTTATTTATTTAAACTCAACAGCGCAGTTGTCGTGACAAACGCGGCTCTACGCATTATAGCTCGTTGATTTAAATAGCGTTTTTCCTCTGACGTCTCACCTGGGTACTACGTTCATACAAAATGAACCATCCAGAATAAGTTTACGAATCGTGCTACCCTGGAAGATACTATCAATTTGTGTAAACCATACAGGATTAAGCAGTTCAGTGTTGCATTTGGTTAGTTCATTACGAACACAGTGGGGGCCGCAGTGAAACCCCATTTTCTGGAATGGCTATGTCTATAACCTCCAACCGATAGATTTAATCAAACTATGACTAGGGTTCAAGACACCACCGCATTTACAAAACTAGAAAAACGTGCATAACACTTTTCTTTTGTGTGCACTGGTTTGAGACCCATTGGCCAAATGACAGCCTTTTTACAAGCACGACCGCTTACCTGAGTCTACATAGTTAATGGTAGGTTCAGGATAATTTTTTTGAGATATTGCGCGATTTTTAAGCGATCAAGAGCATGCAAAAAGCATAAGGAAGAAAATTGTGGGTAATAAAAACGATGTGCATCAAATGAGTGCTCAATGGAGGCCAGATTGAGCGGTAAATATTCATGCTTTTGTGGAGTAAAGTTAACTCAAATACAGTTCAGGCCAGGAGAAAGCAACAGTTCACAGGATGGCTAGGGTTAGTAATTTGTTTTAAGAAGATTTGCTTAAAACCTCTGACCGGTGTCGAGATTATTTACTACTTAACGTTAGCCATCGTGTCAATAAGTGAGGAGAGGAGCACGATAAATGAACATTGATGGTATGTTTTAGCCTATTTTGTTGAGGAACGACCTAATTGTTATAGATATAGAACTGATTGCTTACTGTGCCTTGACGGTATGACCTAGTTCTAATCACTTGCTACACCATCAGGAATGTAGTAACTTATAAGACGTTGGGATTCGACCACAAAAGTGACTCGTTATATGAACTGTATGTAGCAAGACGCCAGTGTGCAAAAAGGAGCCGAATGACTACGTGCTGGTCTTTTGTTCTCGTTGATTATGGTTTTATGCAGTGGGTTTGTAAAATCATTTGTGTATTCCACGCAGGTAATGTTCAAAGTGTTGTGAACCAAAATTTTTTCAGGGCGTATACCAGTATATTCTGGTCAGTATTTGCATATTTTTCCGAAAATTGCAATTGAAAGCAAAACTAAGAGGCCTCTCCAAACGCTCACTACAAGCACGAAGAAGGCTCAAATACATCTTTTTGTGTTTAAGCTCTTTTGAGGATAGTAAAATATGTCTGTTATTGCACCATAAAAAGGAGTGACAAGAAAGGGCCCGCCCAAAGATGTAACTATGATCTCGGCATCGTATTATTAGCCACTTGCTACACTTCAATGCATTCTGACCTAAATATGTACTTTTGTCGGCTAAGCCGCTGTCGTCGAACTTCTCACATGACAGGAGGTTTCCTTTTCTACTGCTCTTATGAGCACAGAACTGTTGTGGTAGGTCACTATGATATTGCCGCCAAGATACCATCTTAATGTATCTGCAATTATACGTGGCGCTTCCATTACACTATCCAAGAACATGCCATCGATTGCCATTTATATGATAAGTTAGTATTCGATCTGTTTCGAGCCTTGGAATTTAAGCCAAAGTTAGTTAGAAAAAAGGGGTCCGATGAATTCTATTATAGGTATCCGTGGCTATTCGAATTTTAGATTCTCTATCGGAATGCAATCCAGTGCTAATTATGAGGGGTACTTGAAATAAAAAAAATCGATTTCATAGGATGAAAATCCTGTTTAAAACTGTAAAATTATTTTCACGCAGTTTACGGTATTAAATTTACTTCTTTTTTAAATAGTTTTAGGTTAACCTCTGCTAATTCAAAAATAATTGGGAAATATGCAGTAGCAGCTCGCTATACTACTATACGAGGTTATGAAATCACAAATGTCTGTTGATACTATCGAAAGTATATCAAAACGCTTTGCGAAATATAAATACAAGGGCTGTAGATAACTTATGCACATAGATCCACATAAACCAGTTTTAATAAATTTTCAAGCGTCTTAAGTTAACAGCAGTATTTTCATCACTTATATAGATATAACCTGCAATGCAAAAATTTGAGGTTGTGCATGCTGTAACTTCGTTGTAAGCGGTTGAAATTTGAAGGACCGAGAACAGCTCGGCCTGCTGCATTTTAGTCAAACAGGCATTGTGTTGAACCTGGAGTATATAACTATTAACCAGTGATATATGGGTAAATCAAACTCAAATAGCTGGCCCCGATGACAATCATTAGCGATAGTACAACAAGCCCACTGTATATACTGAAAAAATTTTAAACTTATGCGGTCAAACAATAACAATTGCCCAACTGTAAAATTAACGCAAGATCTAAATAATACTTTAAATATACATCTATTTGTTTATCCATGTAGCAAGTTCGGCTCGCTGTTTAATCGGCTATGGATGCTCAGGTGAACGGTTTTGTGCGTGGTCTTGCAAAATATGGGGGTCGCCGCAGTATAGATCAGATTTTATTATGATGTAATTGGTATTGAATGCTTTGGGGTAGCTGTTCTGCCGTATCGAGCTTTCTGTATAGTAATTAGGATTCATTCCAAGGGCATGACGTTATGAAATTAACAACGTCGTAACGGTCATAATAGTTTTCATCCTCTTATCCAAATTCTTACAAATTAGTCACTTCTTCCCTTAGTGCACTGCTATATTTTTGTTGGGATCGATTACTTCATACTCAATGTCATATGTTACCTTGTTGCTGTTGGTAAGCTTGTCTTATCCACGCTTCCCAGTTCGGTATGATTCTGGAATATCTGGTTCAGTTCGCACTTTAAGTGTGCGAATACATTCATCCGATGATGGTTGGTATCGATGTTGCCCTGATTCTACTTTGAAGAGGAGCCATCTGATTCCACTCGATAGATGCCTCTCTATTGTGAATATTATCTCTTAACGAAAGGGAAACATCCGAAATATTGGCATGGCTAGCCATGGAGGCAACTCACAAAAATCAACTTAGTCGCCTTTGATGCGTTTGCTGTAGATGTTTATTCATCTCTTCACCGAAAATATTTCTCGAGATTGGTTTGCTGATTAGTCTCATCGCAATGCTCGACACGTCGTTTTCAGATCTTATTCGTCTTCAAAGTCGGTCACAGTGTGCATCGGAGACGTAATTCAACACGGGAAAAGACGCACCACTGGCGCTGCACGGTGGAAAGTTGGAGCGATCAATATCCTCTTTCCGAATTTGTCAATAACGTTGTATTTCAACTCCACGAAACTTTCAAAAATCCAAGACAGGGTATTTCACGATTTTATAATACTTATTCTACCAACTTGACCTAACATCTATGAGGTTTTTGGTTAATGACGCATAAGACTACTTCATTTCTTTTAATAAATATGCTGGCTTTAAAATATTTGAATTTTCTAGTCGTGCACAGGGAACCCTTTACTATTGAAGAAGATGGGTTTGGTAGCTTTCGACTGTTTGCAAGGGTGTCCTTTTTGAATGTGTTTACTGATCTGCACTATGACATCACCCTCTTCGATAATCGTGAACTTCACGCTTTCCGAACAGTGCGTCTCGATCCGAAAAACAGCGAGGAATGGATTCGCTATTCTCAATACGGCGGTGTAGGTCCCACTTGTCCGAAATCAGCTTATACTGTTCAGAACATCCATACTCACTATCTTTCATGTTCCCTTACTTTCCTTTCAACAGATTCCGATTCCTAGGTCTGCTTCTTCTTTGGAGATTCAGCAGAGGGTTGTAGAACCTATCCAGATGTCGGGTTCAAAGTGTAACTATACGGTCTCTTCCTTCTACCCTGAAATAGCCATGGTAAGCTGGGATTTTAGGATTTTGGTAGTTCTATTACTGTACTGCATATCAGATTGCTTCTTGTGGTGGAAATTTATGCATTCTTCTTTAATCTTGTAGATGGGAGTGCCAATAAATAAAGTCATCCAATTTATTCAATGTTTTGTAATTTTTGTATTCGTCATTGGCTCCTTCGCCCACATAATTTATTTACCCTTAGTTTGCTTTGCTTCAGCCATGTAGCATTGCTCTGTGATTCAATCACGGGTATTAAGAACGTGTTCTCCTTCACATTGTTGGAAAATCCAGAGTCAATTGGTTGATAAGATCATACGAACATTGATTATTTGATTAGTACTTTAATCCAATGATGGATTCCTATTTAAGTGAGGCGTGGCTCGAAATACCTTAGTTGCATTCAAGCCACCTGCTCCCTTAGCTACAGTAACTGACGCTCTCTAGTTAGCACCTATGCGTCATTAGTTCCTTGTTTTTCAGGCCGTTTTGAATCCAGCAATTCGAACATCTGGTCTAAAATACGCCTCACCCAGTTCGTTGCGAAGTCGACCGAATCGCGAGTCACGTACTCAGGCTTTGGCGAATCTTGGCCTTCCCGTCGCTATTGCATCTCCTGCAACGTCAAACCCGGCTTCATTGCCTTCCATGGGTGTTCTGGGTCCCCATCCACCCGGCCATCTTCCGTCTTCCTTTAAGCACAAGAAGAAACTCCAACTAAAGCATGAGGCACAGTTGCGTTTGGAGAATCAGCACCACAGAGATCCTGACAGCCCTCCACCGACGCCAGCATCTTCGTCACTGCACCCGTCAGCGGCACCGCCACCGTCGGCGCTTTCCATTAACTCTTCCTCTCTTTCCTTCACCTCTCACCCTGTGCAGAAAGAGCGCATTGTTCTCCGACTTTATCGTTCTGATCTTCAAGGGAGTGCGGAGAAAGAGAAGCGAAAGAAGATTGGAGGGAAACACAAGCACCGCCATCGTCACCATCACCAAATCGAACTTGGTCAGCAACAGCAATCCCGACCAGAGGTATGGTCATCAACCAGCAGTGCAATTTCACGCACTGTAAGTACAGTTCTCCACAGCCTTCACACATTCCCCACCCTTGCCGCATACTATCGCATCTCGGTTTCAGACACCACACCTTCAACATGCCTCGCTGGCGCCGCTTGAGGTTATGGGGGAGAAAAATCGGCTTCATCAATCACCTTCCTTCAATGCCGATATGGAAGGCGATTCTTGCTCTTTATTCCCACCTGGTGAAGTTCTAGTTTCAAAGGCTTCATCTAACATTGAGCTTCAAGCGAAGTCTGTGAGTCTGTCTTCGATTGTCTTTTATCAGAAAATCGCTAGCATGTATGCGTGGTCTATAATTCACTTAAAGGAGTTGTAGGTGTCCATAAACATTATCTACCTAGACACTATCACTGTTATATTTGTTTTTAAAGGCCCATGACTCCAGATTTATAATGTTCTTAGGTATCGTGTGTTTCGTTTTGTCGACAACGTATTTGCATTAGATTATTGTTTGTTATTCTGCGTACTATTTAGTATTTTTTAAATAGATGAGCATTTTAAATCTTCGTATTGACAGTTGGCAGAGCCGTTCAGATTACTGGCCACGAACATTGTTGTCGAAACTCGAAACCACCTGGTCAGTTAGAATCTAGGGTCACACTAAGAGGGTTATTGAATGACGTACGCTGTCATTTCCTGTTTCTTTAAGACCGATCTGTCTGAATCGTCGAACACTGTCAATTTTCCGCAGTTAGACACGCAGCATGCTACCATGGTTTGGGTCTCTAAGCTCAATGGTGGACCTCAACCCCTAGTCTCCCCCCCTGCCTCCACACAGCAATCCACGCCTCTCCCAACCATCACCGCCACCACAACCACTGTCGTCAGAACAGCAACAGCTGCAGAAATTTTTCGTTGAAAGGGTAGAGAAGGCATCAAAAGCAGAAAGAAACAAGGAAAGCAAACATCATCATCGAAATCAGGAGCAGAAGACCTCGAAACACGACTCTTCTCCCTCCCCAACCCCTTCCACTTCGACGAGACAGGGTGCTAGCGATCATATACCCTTAAAGGATCTGAGTGAGGCAATCATTCCCCCCCTTATTCACCTTGTCTTCGTAAAGCTATGTGCACGCGAACCACATTGACTTACTTTATTTGGATTAGAAATGACAGATCACGATGGAATAGAGTTCCGCTTTGTCTTCAGTCAATTATTTGTGTTAACATGTACTTATGAATTATAGTCTTACACTTCGTGTCATCAGGAGATCTTGCCAAATATGTTTGTTTTAAGAACGCAGATCCGACTGCACTGACGTTGACAGCAGCAGTAGTAGGAAGATTCCCAGAGAGAAGAAACATGAATGTAGGGAGAGCGTGAAGTCGTACCGCCCTCAGGCACCAGATCTCTCATCATTTGTACGCTCCACTGTTTCCTCGGATTCAACTCCACCAATGTCTGGGGAAGCACCTGTTCCAGATCACCTGACCACTACTGTCCCTGTCTCTGCCGGTACAACTACAGGTATTGGTGACGAGGTCTACCTGGACAATGAGGAGTTGGAGCGATTGTACGATCGCGTCCTCTGCCTAGAGAATGAGTGTATGGCCCTTCAGATGGCGAAGGTACTGCGGAGCTACTTCAGGCCTGGGGAGGACTGCGGAGTTGATATACTCGCTCCATCTGACGAGCTACCAGACTACCCCCAAATTATCGCCTTCGACATGCGCAAAATGCCTCTGGCGTGTGTCTTAGAAATGACGGCGGTAATTTCGGCTGATGAAAGGATGTCAGCGCAGCGCCGTACTGGAGCTGTTACGCGTGGTAGCAGTGTTGAGGGTGGCGATGATGCAAGCAATGGGATGTAATGATTGCGAGTTTTAAATGCCAACTTGACTTCTTATTTTCCTCATGTATATATACGCGAATTTTTCTAGTTTTGTACATCTCATTACGTTGAACTTGGCGTATTATTAAAATGCACAGTTCTCTTATCAAATGTGTAACTTGTTTCTGGCTCTATTTAAACCACATTGCGAATTATCTCGATCCCGCACGCAAAGCAATGTTTTAAACGAAATAAAACATACTTCTAAATAACGGGATTTTGACTTTGAAAAATTTGAATTTTAGGAGATATTCCTGAACTACCAAGCTCTACGTGGAATTTAAAAAACTTAAATATGCAAATGTGTCTTTCTCTTTGGTGCTCAATGGAATGTCGACTAGTGATTCATCTGGGTTCTGCATGGGGGGACCGTGGCGTCCTTCTTTGTAAATTTTGCAGCAGGAGGAATATAGGGCGTTTGTTTTAGACGCAGCCATCGACTATTTTAGGTGTCTAAGGTGGCCTAGACGATAAAGATTTAACATTCACTGCCGCTAATGTAATCTACTCGGCTACCCAGGAGGTAAGTCGATTGTGCGACTGGATGCTACACCGGAATCAAATATGTGCCTGGCGTTACTATGTCTGCCCCGAGCTAGATTTCATGTAACGTCCCGCATATATTTTTTGTTAACATTGTCTCCGGCCGGGCTCACGACGAAGTTTCACGTGACTGCAGTTAGTCGTCGGCCAAGGTCTCTTCGAACGAAGCTTCCCATTTTTGTTAAGTCAATGGTGACATTCCTAGTCGTAATCGTGTTTGTTGGAGGCGTATCTGAGAGTTGACTAGTTGGAAAGTTTTACGTTACTTGCAAGTAGCCGTTATTTCGTTACCGTTGCCTCGTCTCCTCTTGACGTATTAATGTGAAGACCACGTTTGGTCAGTCAGCAAATATCTTTTTGGTGTGAACAATTTGAATACAAGGGGCATAGTGTGAGGCCTGGAGATCAGGGATGGGACGGTTTTTGAAATGGCGAACTCACGCACTTCTGTTGTAGCATCATTTCTACCAACCTGTAGGAAATTAAAAGGGGTGACTGATAGAGATACATATTTTCTTAATGGAAATTTTCCCTTCTAAGTGTAATTTTGGCCTTGTGTAGTGGTGAAAGCGACAATTTTGCATGGTACGAAGTCATCTACATATCGAGTGCTCTTATGCTATGCAAGCAATCAATGAGGTTGAGGTAGTGTGTCTTCTTTTGTTAAAGTTTTAGTTGGATCAGTTGTATGCGAAACATGTATTCTTAGGTTGGCTGATTTGTTGGTTACGATTTACTTGCTTATGGCCTTTCTGGAAATAAATGGAAAGTCTCTTATATTTTGATAGAGAAGCTGAGTGTCTTCAAGTCGCAACTTGAGGCATCGAATATTTTTTCAAGGTGTGCAACAGTTCTCATGGTAGTTGTGGCAAAAAATGCCCAGTAGCTACTCCACAGCTATCAAGCCTTTGACCTTTTGGTTTATCCAATGTAGAGTAGTCACATACTCTAGCTTTCGAGCACACGTTGATCGAGCTGCTATAAGATCCGCCAAAGTGGCGTCACGGTGCAGCCGCTCCTCGTAGACCAGAGAGTGGGAATGGGATTGGTCTAGCCAACAAAAAATTTAGCTATAGTCGGAAAAGAGTTTTTTTTTAAATCAGTTCAAGATTTTTTAATTTCATCATAAGTCACAGAGGAATAGTGTGCTCTATAGAAAAATCTCGCCCCTATTTTGCAGCAAGTCTTGAAAATGAAGGGAGTATTTCTTGAAATTGGAGTGAGAAACTTCCCCTAATGCTTACGTGAATGATGCTAGCAGATCATTCTCGAGTAGTGTCACCTACTTCTGATGGAGTACTCGGGCGATGGTGGAAGAGAAGAGACCAATGTGAAAGAGGAGCACGGCGTTGACCTGGGAGTCGGCCAGGTCATCGGCCTTCTCTTTCCCCCTGCCTCGGCTTCGACGTTGCCGGGGGACCCAGCTACTGACAAACAATCCGTCCTTGGGAAATCTTGTGTTTTATCAATCTATAAGATGAGCCAATCGCTGAACTCTTTGATTCCTTTATATCCACACTAAAAAGCACCACTGGTCAGTGTAAACTTCAGCACAGCAAGGGAATGCCTTATATTTGAAGCTATTTGTATCATAGAAACGTTACTATTTCGCTTTTTCAAGTTACTTACAAAATCATCACTTTTGTAAATTGTTTAGGTATGGAATATATTATGTTTTAATCACTCCTTCAAGCGGGCTTGCATACTTTAAGCCCATTCCTTCACATTTTCTGCATGCTGAATTTAGATTTAATTCAACTTTAGCGGCACTTACTAAATGCATTTTGATCTACCAGGGTGTTTATCGAGCTTTTGTATTGTCTTTGCTTGCTCAACTATTCTGATCCCGTGTAAATGGCAAAATATTACTTCCCGCTTATTGTTTTATGTTTTATGGAGACGAGTGTATTTGTTGTCACTACATCTATTGCCCTCGCGACTTGTTTCCAAAGATACCGGTTTACAACTTTAAATCTAAATATTTTTAAATTAAATTTTTGGGATCGAAATATTTGCAAAGCAAATTCATGTCCTACCCGTTTGTCTTCGCGCCATAATAGAGTCATTTAGTTTTTTTGTTTAAGAACTTCCATCATCTACCAATTAATGGTATAGTCGTAGCCAATTTGGATTACTAAAGCATCAGAATTTGGCATTGAAGATAGCTGCTCACAAAAACCTTAATAAAAAATCTGATATTTCGATTTATAATAAGAGATCTTATTCTGTCATCCTGAAGGCTATACAATGGTTAAGTGTTAACTGCGATATGTCTAACATTTAACCGCCAATCCTGTTTTTCGAAAATCTCATTTCAGTTCAGCTCATTTTTAATGAATAGTTATAACTCTAGGAAATTTGGAATTTTAGTTATGGTGAAAGATGCACAGATGCTAACTTTCAAAGAAGGTCGCGAAGACGCTGGCAACGAAGTGGGGAGGAGAGTGTTACACTGCACTGCAATACAACGGTGAAGGCGGTGCTTAGAGAGAGGGCTAGTCTGGGAACCGCACGAGGTGAGAGGGCTTGAGAAATTGGACTGGACGCCCACCGAGCAACTTGAAGGTTGGATTATCTGACTGGTTGAAAAAAGGAGCTTAAGTCTTAAATGTCTTCTTGGTAGACGTGAAACAGGAATTTGTGCCCACCAGTTACAATTCTGTTCAAACACACATTAGTCTCAGACAACAGTAGTTTTAGGCTCTAAAGTAAACCTATATTTATAAAATAAATTCTCAGATTTTTTAAGTCTTTCTTTATGCCAAAACATGCTTTTAATTGAGGTGAGGTAGTTTAACAGCCAACAGACGCAGAGGCAAGGCGTTCAAAAAGCTTTTACCCAAAATTGCAAGTAAAATTAATGGATTTTTCTACCTTATTGCATTTTTTGTGAAAAGTGTTATAAAAAGTCTTATTTGTGTGCGCCTTTGTCCAAAAGCCCCATTGCTTTAAAAAATTACCCTGAGAGTTTGTTCTCTACCAGAGGTCGACATTGTATCCCTGCATCTCGTAAACTGATTTTTCTAGGAAATCTTCGGCTAGAATGGCCCAAAGTACGACCGCTACACCGAAGGATATCATTTTGAATGAATCCTGTGCGCACGGCCATTAACTGTAAAAGTTATATGAAGCAAAATGATCTATTACTCAAACCTCTTTAACAGCATTTCTTGCTCCGGGTCAGTTGATGCAAAGTAAGTGCCATTACTATTTTATCAAAGTAATCGTTCAACTGGAACGTACCTGTGAAGTTGGGTTGAATCGAGGACTTATGGATTTTGGCTTATCCTCTGAATGTGTTTTCTGTTGATTGGAATGGGCAGGAATTAAACTATCGCGAGCAAATGAAAATGAATGCAAACAAAGGTTGGAGGGATGTTTACAAGAAGGTTGGTAAGTTAGACCCAAATATTGTGATGGACAAGTAGGATGTTTAGAACGAATGAAAGGTAGGTTTTCTGGTGACTCGTTGGCTAAAACAGAGATGAGCGGGTTTTCTAAGTTTCGTTGACAAGGACGAAAAAAAATGGTCTTTTCCATCCTCTGACTCAGTCGCCACTGAGCAAGTATGTCTCCCAGTAGAGCAGCCTTCTGTAACTCTATTGTAGAGAAGAAGAAAACGTTCAAGTTATTTGGTTTTTAAAGTTGCGCATCATTGCCAACTTTCTTTATGAATGATTAAGATCACATCAAAATTGTTTTCTTATGTCTCGGTACAATTACCTACGTTGCTTAGTGAAGAATTAAAGACCTATTTTTAGTGCCCGACTGGTAACACGTAAACGGCAGAGAAGAACGTTAATAAATGTGAAATCACCTTCAACAGACTCAGTAAAAGGCAAATTCGACAATCCGCTTCCTGAATCGAGATCATTCTTCAGGTGAACTTTCCTATGCGCAAATATTCTTTTCTCACCAGTAATACTATTCAAAAGAGGTACTTACTTCTTCAAATAAAAAATAAGCATTTAAGAATCACGCTATTTGGAAATGCAACGTCAAACAGAGTAAGCGTAAAGCTCAGAATATCAAAAAAATGCAACCTTTTGGGGGAAGAATTCTCCTTTCTTCCGTTTTGCTCACGTTTATCGGCAAAGAAGGAGGTCAGTACTGCATTGAATGTCTCTTTGTCTGAAAATACATCAAAGAGGTTGCCGTCAGGATCGAGAACAGACCAATCAGAAGAGCTTTCAAGGGAATCTTTGGGCAAGATTTCTGCCTTTATCCTTTCTTGGAGCTTTTCAAACGCGTCGAACTTCGAAATAGGAGGTGAAGGAGGTGGTTGGTTAGGCGGTGCGGACTGAAGCATATCTTAATAAGAGGGCATTTGCTGAGAGCAGGATGATTTGTGTACCATTTTCGACAGCTTCTTTTGAATAAAGTTTGTTAATGCATTGGGAAAAATTGTCTTGGATACCCATTTTTCAATCTGAAGCCGATTTTGACAAGTAAAACAGAAAGGCCAACTAAAATTAGGCAATACGATTAATTGTTAGTTGTAAAAGAGAGTACATTAGGTTCTGGTCTTGGACACATCTACATCTAGCCAAGGATATTATGCAAGGGCGCATCAATACAAAACAAATGAATGTAATTTAACCTAAACCTAGCTTCTGGTCCCAAAAGTTAGTATTGCATTAATATGCAAGAATTAGGAGAAGTTGCACAAGAATTCAAGCTATATTTTGAATTCTTACCTCAAATAACTGCAGAATTTTATGAAATAAAAATTGTACTTATCCACATACACAATAAATTATACAGACATTGCTATCAAGCAGCGGAACGAAAACTTAGGTGGTCCTTTATACCAGCGCCACTAAATTATCAGTTCAAGTCAGGTAAAAGTTGCTCCGAAATTAAGCTCCATTGTTAAAAGATACATTTTGAGTCACTTAGTTTTTAACATGATAAAATTTTGTGTATATGTATATACAATCACCAGAAATTACACTGGTGCTGGGCATGAATGTCAGTCAACATAGCTTGAAGACTGCTTTTAATTAACACCTTTTTACTATACCACATCATGTATTATAAAGGTGTTTTTCTTATTTGGCGTGTAGAATTTAATGTTTTATTCTGTTTTATGTCGATTATTTTGAAGTTGTTCACAGTAATAACAATAGCATAAAGTGTTTAAGTACTCAGACTGATATGTATTTGGAAAGATCATAAATTTCCTAATCTAACACTTCCCTGAGGACGAGTGGGGACATAATACTTGGCTCGAATGCATTTGTTCGACGTGCAGAAAGGGCTGGGTCTGCTGGAGTGGCATGGTCCGGAGGCCAGCCCTGTATTAGCCTGGGACTTCCTTAAAGGTAAAAGAAGGCATAGCACTAGGGCAAAATATTTATGTTTGCCGAGCAGCCTCAGCTAAAAAGAACAATATGGCAACTTAAGCGATTGGTGCCGTAATCGGCATTCAGGCAAGGTATTACAAGTCCAATCGGCGAAGGTAATAATAACCATAACCAAGAGTTTGCTCAGCAATGTCTTGCATGTAAATGCAGAACTTTCTGATCCAAATCTTTTAAAAGTTGTTTTTACAGCTAAAGCTATTTATTAATGCTCATCTGAATGGTGATTTTGAAACTTGATAAACAAGTTTTTTAAGTGCTGCAACCCCGCTAACTTCAAGTCTTTCATTCTTTTGATGCAATCGCCTACCTATACTAAAAATTCAACAGGAGTATCTTTTTGTTGATGCAATAAGATATCTTAAATTCGGACCGGTTCTCCCACATTCCTAAGATTATCTTCTGCTTTGCCCACAAGCTATTAAATGGTAACACTAAGGGTTATGAATGATGTTTTCAATCTTCTCCTTTCTGTTCTACCTTACTTCATAAAAGCAGGAAATAAACAATTATCTGGCAACCATTACATCAATTTAGCTTTACAATTCCTGAGTTGGTCGATATTGATATCACGTTATGGAGTTCACCTTAATCCTATGAAACTAAAACAGAGGACTCCACCAGTCACTTCATCAGTATCTTAATCTGGCAAACGTACAAGCCATTCGCTATAACAGAATTTTTTTCACGTAGAAATTTCTGCATGACTACTGGGGTTCTACTGTGATGTCTTCTTTACGCCATCTACAGTTCTAAAATTTATCTAACCGTGTTTCGTGATCATGCAGCCACCCCATACCGGACGTTGAGGCAGAGGTTTCTTGCAAGAAGCGGTCTTGTGTGCAGTAGTGGGTACAGTTACCCAATAACATAATTCATGTAAATAAATGGATGCACTAAGTTTCTGAAATTAGCTTAGCAACTATATGCAAAAATTAGCCGTTTAAAAGGTAGATTTCTTGCAGCGAAGTTGATTTCAATTAATTTTATGAGAGGCATAACAGGAAGACTAGCCTCTAAACTGGCATAGTTCATAACCTGGAAACCTTCAACTAATGATCATTTGTCATTTTGTCTCACTTTTTTGAAAATGAATTATGATTATGCCGAAGCAGGTCGGACGCTTCATTACGAAGAATTTTACTTGCAATAATGTAATACGTAAACTATTGCAGCTTCTTGTGTTTATTATCGTGCAATTTATTCCATATTTGGAAAACCGTTTATAGGAAGCTGGCCTTTAAAAGTCTTTTCGATTTTGTATCATTCAAATTAAATGCTTCATGCATTTAAATAATTTTAACTGATTTTGTATCATTGTCCCTGAATGTATTTAAAGGATCGGTCTTGACATTGCCTAAATATCAACTATTAGTACCGGTAGTCAGAAGCCTTAACTCCCAGATTTATATATTACGCTACAATCAGCCATGTTTTATTAACCCTTAGTTTCCTTAATGTGCAACATTAGAAGCTACAGCCAGGCCTAACCAAGCGGAAGTTTCAATATATGCGAGTTGGTAATCAAATTTACACATTTACTGCACTGGAACACTAAGTGGCTTATATAATGATATGATGAGTTTGCATGCATCCCATTTACTTCCCCTAACTGAATTCCACTGGTCAATGGGTTGTCAAGCCTGCATTCAAAGAATCAGAAGGCATAATGAAATCGAATCGGGTCCGATTCGCTTCGTAGTCTTTCTATGACAGAAGTTAGAGGATCGGTAAATCAAACCGTTAAGCAATTTTAGACTTCTGTTCCGATCCACATCGGGAAGAGTATCGATGTTGCATTGAGCCAATCAGGCACGATTTGGTCTTTAATTGGCCTCTTACTAATACTAAACAGAACAAAACACTGAACACGATATAGTTTCCTGTAAAACACTTAAATTAGGTTTTTTCTTTTAAGGAGTATTCTCTCCTTACCAAAATTGATCAACCGCGGCATGACTAGATCATTCAACCCTTAAGAACTTATCGGTATGTCCAAATTTCCTAATAGTTGCAATGGAATTTTGCGCGTTACCCAATTGAAAGGTTGGTTCCTGGAATTTAAATGGTGCAACACTGGCATTTGTAAGGTTTTTCTGGAGATGCATACGCTAAATGGGTGCATAACGTCCGTTAAATTTTTTGTATGAGACAACCATGCATTTGAATGCAGCAGAAGTTGGAACATATTTGCTAAATCTTTGAGGATGAATGCTGTTGCAACCCTGTACTACTAAAGCACGCTTAACAATTCCTTCCATTCAGTTATTTAATCAAAACAATAGGTATTTTTTGCCCATCTGCAAACCTTGTATCAATCCAAAGTCAAGGAGCAATTTAAGAACTTTATTTATTAAAGACCACTCCTAAATCCGCAGCGTTTAAATGCGGAAGTAGTAATTATTGTGTTTATTAGGGCAGAACATCTTTCTGTGCATATAATTACATGTAAAGCTGAATCTGAAGTGATTTTGCAAAGTCAGCTGGCATGATGGACAATCTGCACCCTGTAATTTGGTTATAGATAAACTAGCATACAATCGACTAAAAATTTGGGCTGTGTTCAGTTATGAATTCGGTGTAGGGATGATAAAATATGTGTCGGTAGTTGACGGACGAGTGCTGTCGGCTTTAAGCATACTAAGATAATCCTGTTTTAATCAATGTTCCCAAATGGGATTGCGGGTTTTTTTCTCAAAGATTTATAAAGTCTTTCAACACTACTGCCTCCGAGGTAAGATGTTTTCAAAACATATTATTTTGTTCTCGTGTTCTAGGTGCAGTTGACACCCATTCGCACATTACTAAACACAACAATCAGCAATTCGCATCGGCATGAATGTGCTAAGAATGACTTCTTAGAGCTAAGTTGTCTACAATGGACAGCAAGATTTAAAATTTGTTTGGAACTTGAGGAGCCTATCAACAGCTGGCTTTGTTCTTACAGTTTTATAGCCTACCCTTGAGGAGCACCTTTAATTAATACAAATGGGAAAGAAGATAAAGATTTTCTCATCCATTAATGAAGTTAGTGTGCAATTATTTTTCAACGGCTACTTCTTGATGCCCTGCGTATACATTTTTTTGCTCAGATTGCATCTACAAATATCTTACCACCGTATAATGACCCGCTTTTCTGCAAAGTGGCCCTTAAACCTGTCAAAGTTGGTACACTGTCCACATTGGAATGCGAATTATTCTGTCCAGCAAAAAATAAACGAATCTCTTTCCATTTTTTATAACGTGCATGGAATCTCTTGTTTGGATCATAAATAATTCTATTAGTATTAAGTCTATAAAAAAAATCGAATAGACATAAATGCCGAATGCACGTGAAGAGCGCATTCGCAGTAGCAGTAGGTGCGACTATAACGTTCTTCTGATTCCATCTGTGCGTGCTCCTTAATCCAGTAGCAGGCGATTTTTTGATAATTTGGAATGGAGCCATGAAAGTCTGATCTACACACGATTGCTGATTTCTCATTCTCCTCAAACTTTTGTGTGAGCTGCTTTTTCTTTTAAATCACTATTTTTACTTTCGCATTGCCAATTAGCGTGGCAGCGTTTAGTGACGCTGCAGTCAGAAAGGAATTACTATTTATAAAATTTGTGTCATAAGCTACAATGCATAGAAAAGCCTCAAAAAGCTCCTAATAACTGGTAGTTTCGGCAATAAAAATGCGGTTGCTTGTAAAGCGTAGTAGGTGGGTTGAGTTCAGGTAAAGTAGCGGAATTTAAATTTTTATTTGTACTCTAAGCTAGCACTTGAACTGGGAATATATTTCAGTTTTAATCGGCTGTCTCTGCTTTCGACTCTGTGATTGACGTGGTTGATTACTTGTCCAGCTTTGTCGAGCGTAGTCAAGACAGCTTTGTGGTTATAAAAATTCGCGACAAATAACACGTTTTAGAAGTGTGAAATGCATCTGTAAATCAAGCATTCTCATTACAAGATCAGCAGACATATTAGATCTTGAGTAACCTCAAAGAGGACAATCAAGGGACCCATCGGTAATATTAATAGCTCTTGAGAAGATAAGCATGGCTTATTGTAGCATTTCTTGTTTTGAATCAAATTACGCAATTTAACTGAAAAGCCAACAATAACGTAGCCCATATTTTAACCTTCTGACGCAACAATTGTAAGTACAGGCAATTAACTCGAGCATTGTGCAAAGCTTACCGCTGACCCTGCGTGGATTAGGCGCAATATCCTACGTTCAGCAAGACCATCCACAGTTACCTATTTTGGATAACTCGTTTGGTTTCTGTTTTTACACTGTGGGCATTCCGTATTTGTGATCTACACTACCTTTCATATCACTATTGCCTTTGCAATAAATATTCAACTTATGCTTAATTTAACCACCTTATTGTTAGGGGTTGAGGCATTCTTCCGCACTTGAATTAAATCAAAAGGACGGCAGGGCAATACTGTGAATGAGAATGGCTTAAGTGCCCATTACACTCGTAAAATCTTATACCACTTATTAAAGAAGGCCTAAACTAGTTCCATTTAACAACTATTTTTTGGTATTATGAAGTTTTTTTTCTTTCAATTAGAGCATAAAACTGAAATCACTGAGAGCAATGTGAATATCAATTGAAATTGGTCATTTGTTTGGTCCTGAAGCAACGTCTCCAAATGTTTGTGAATGGTATTTTGGGAGGTAAATTCAACTACAATTCTAATTAGTAAACATATGCACTAATTATCCTCACATCAAAAAAGTTGTTTTTTAATTAAAGCGCTGCCTCGCAAAGATTTTAATTCCCCATTTAGGCACCTGTAGTTTTGCGCCACCTTTACCCCTTCCTTCGATTTTTCCTCCTTGTTGGTGCCTTTGGCTCTCAAGTGCATTGGTAGCTCCTCAAGATAATTCTTAATAGAGAGCTTTTTGGGCAAGGCGAAGCAAATAAAATCAAAATAAGATGCACATTTGTTAAAAATTTAGGTTTATAAAGAGGGTTGCGTGGCTTCGACAAGAAGAGCAGTCTACCAGGCTAACCAGTTAATGGGTTTCTTGGGTTGTGCCAAATGTTGACGGTTTTTTTCCTCTTGACATTTGAAGCATTGAAAAATTGTCTGTTTTTCATCTCCAGACAACTTTCATTATTTTTCGACGATTTGTTGGCTACTTTCTCAAACAGAACTTCTCTTCGATTGCTAAAAGTCGCTCGTTGGGCAGAAATTCCGCTTAGTTGCCACCGTCTCTTCTGCGAAAGCGATTCGGCATTCAATTGTTAACTAAACAATTGAATATCGCCCATCCAAGCATCGACCATGACAAACAAAAACAGTATAAGTTAAGTGTAATCGGATGCATGCACAATTCTTAAAGACTTAAGAAAAGTTGTTGGATGGTTGTTTCCTCCGAATCCGTAGGTTTGACTATGCGCGCAGTTCATCCAAACTAGCCTAAACAGTCCACCGTTTCAAGACCATGGCTCCAAGTTTTACTTTACAGTTGGTTAAACCATGTGTATTTTTTCAAAATATCACTATGAAAGCAATGTGATGCATATCATCAGTCTTGAAAAGTATTGACTTTCACCCAGATCGCCTCAGTATCTAATAGTTACGTCTACCGCAGCATTATTTTCTGGCCAGCGGTCCTAAGGGTTCGCGATGTAAATGGCAATTAAATTTTAAGTTGCATAAAGCCAAACACTGTTTTTTTATTTTCCACCCGATTTTTATTAAGGTTGTTATGCGTATTAAACACAAAAAGCATCCAGCATTTAAAATTACCTCATTTTCTTTCATGCAATGCTTCCTACAATCTGGCAACATTTGATGAAGAGCAAAGACTAGATGTTTGACATCTAATGAGTTGTAAAAAATGGAGCCCCCTTTGTCAAAAATTATCCCAAATCTGCTTTGTAGTTCAATAAGACCGTGGTTCCCCCCAAAGAAGCCCCACTGTTTACTACATGATGACTGACCTTTGTGTGAAGACACTTACTTATTTACTAAATGCTCTCCATGTCGCATTTGAAGTTCGTTGAATTGCCAAAATCATTTAGGTTCTCACGATCTTGACTGCCTCTAACTGGGAATTCTTGTTAAATGCATGCGCTAAGCCATTTATTTCAATATTTGATTAACTCACACCTTCACCCATTGTTGCAAACAAAGTTTGATTTTAACAGCATTATATTGAACATCAACTGTACTTCAAGATTTGCATATTAAAATTGATTAAATATTGATGGGAAGGACTATTTATCATAACAAAGTACGGACATGGAAATTGGTATGCAACTGTACTGCTAAAAGCCATGGATATTGTAGATCATATGCTCCATTGCACTGGGAACTACAAACCGATTTGACCAATTGGAATGAAATTCCAATTTGAATGACAAGCAATAGTATTCGTGTTGATTCAGATCAATTCCGGTACCTTAGATTTAAACACTGTCATATTGTCAAGTATTTATGTGGAACTGGACTCAACACCGGAGCTCAGCCATCTTCACCCTTAATACCAATTATTTATTCTGTCCATTCTTCCATTAACTGCTTCGCCTCGAATGATTTTAATCTTTAAATGAGGATACAAAAATCATCAGTTCTTGAAACAACTCAAATGGATTTTCATTTTTATTTGTGTAGCGCTAATCTGCCAGGATATGCCTGACGAAATGTCAGGTGCAATTAGAAATGGTACGTTTGCTGACAGTATGAGAAATTTTTCATTTTCTCCTAAAGACTCAATAATAACAGTAAATATATTGCCAATTTTGATGTGGCTTTGGGGGCAGCACCTTACCAACTATCGAAATTGTAAAATTATAACAACATGGAACTTTTGGTTGACATTTGTCGGTGGTAGTTATCGGCGTTACCTGAAACTCTGAGTTTGAATATCGTATTAAGAGACGCTTATTTTATTCGCATTTGAGAAAAATTGTTGCCTCATCGTTTACAGCGAAGCTTTTTCTATCATCTAATTGAGAACTTTATATCTGTCTGATGACTCCTGGTAACCCCCCTATCTAGGTTCAAACGACACTCTTAGGCATTTGGACGCCTGTGTTTGTGTGTTCCCTGACTTTCCAATGCAAATTGCACATTCGTTGGAATAACTCACGCATTCGGCAGAAAATTGGAAAGAAGCATAGCCCACCTTCTGAGATCCACGCATTGTTTGCATCTTTTTAAAAAAGGTGTAGATATTTAAACCTAGCAATTTTCCTCATTATGGCTGGGGCGAATGGTTCAGTTTGTTTGGAACTCAGGACGTTTGGTATTTTCATTCTCGACCACTTCTAGGCTAGCGATTTAAGTCAACGAATTTGAAGTGAACAGCTGGTTTTACGATATTAGGAAACAGAATATGGATTAGACCTTTATGCTGCAAAGATTCAATAAAACATCCCTTTTGACTGTTTATAGTTTGGATTTGAAGATTGGCTGGTGATATTTTCGATTTTGGTGGTAGGTCCGTGTTAGCTGAAGTATTGGAAACTCAAACCGCCAAACTACAGCAACTCGGGTCACTATTTATCTCTCAAAGATTCAAATAAATGTCTTACTTGCCGTTACCACAAACGAAAACGCAGAAAGTCTTCTCGCAAAAGTTCAAAGCATTTTAAATTAAAAGTTTAATTAAAAATAGGCAATTTCTGCCTAGGCAAGGTAAAAAATCAAACCTACAGATTAATTCACAACCAAAGAAGGATTAATTCAACGAAGACAACTCCAAATTACACCATAATTTATGGTTACTGACGTCCCGGAGAAGAAAAATTTAGCAGCTGTTCCACAAGCCCCGCAAAGGAATGTACATGAAATCCGACTAACCTACCTGCTATCTAGTTTTGGCAGTAATGGTTTAAAGCTCAAATCTTTTTATGCAACCAAATGCTGTCTCCACTGTAACCACATTCTGGTCCAAACTTTGAAATTTTATGAAATGAGGATTGTGTGGTTTTCTACGCCTCAGTTCTTCTACCACGTCAGTCAATCAAGCAAAGTAAAGCGCGTTAAGCAGCAAAGGTGCCGGAAGTAGCCATGGTGAGTCGGTTCATTGAAAGCGCATTTTCTGACCTGACTATGCCGACAGCCACGTAGGTGGCAAATTGTGTCAATTAAGATTCACTTTACGCTGGGGAGCATAGGTAGGAGATGCACCGATTTAACTTCTCACAGTTTTCGCAGTTTCTATCAGTCCGTATCGGCAAAAACCACTGTAACAGGCAGCACAGAGATAATGGCTAATTTTACCGTCACTTTTTACGGTACCGCCATGGCCGATTAAGTAAATAAATCCGGATTCATTTAGGCATGGCGAATCCGAGATTAGGCCTATCCGTCTATTCGAAAAAAATACTCAAACAGCATTTAATCTTGACAATGTGTTTAGCCTAGACGATCCTAGCCTACAAATCCGTGTTAGCATACATGGCAGACTTCAGTGCATGTGGTGTGGCATTTCTTCCCTTTACCACTAGCCACATCCGATTTTGTGAGTAATTCAGTGTTTAATGAGTGTGAGATTAGCATGATGCTCTAAAAATGGTAGCTTGCCTAAAAGGCTTACCGAAGAGTGCTACAATTTTGTTATGAAGAAACGTTTATACTGCGGACGATAAAGCACAAAACTCTTAACTCTATGACACTCCCGTGGTCACTGAGACGCGCTGATTTTAAAAAAATTTTGCTCTTTGTGGTGATTCACCCCAGCACCGCCTGTCCAGGAGCAAAACAAAGTATATGCAATTTGTCACATGGGTAGTGAGGCTAGTTGATCTTAGTCGCTTCCACACAAGCCGTAAGGTCATAACGTAATTAGAGCCGACCTCTAGCACCTATGACGCTGACGAGATGAGTGACTTAGACCTACTAGGAAGGGCTAAACAATTGTCTTCCGCCTAGAAACCCCAATGAACTTCTTTGCTTTCAGTTATGGGGATCAAAATATGGCTACGTTAGCCTTATGCACAGCGAATTCGAATAACCTAGAAGAGAACCGGCCCTATTATAAAAAACAACCCAAGAGGTATAAAAAACTGCAATCTGACTTTAATATACAAAATTAAAGCAGTCTCGCAGAATCCGTTTTGTTGTATTAGGCTGCATTTTCTCTGATTCAACTTATACTATCGGATGTTTGTTTATTTCCTTTGGCGGAGCTGCCAAATTTGCGAATACTAATACCGCGTTGAGACTGCGCAATTTTGTTTTTGGAAGCGCACATTTGAATTCGACGGACGGTAACGGCTTGTTAAGTAATGGGCGCCTGTTAGTTCCCTGTAGAAGGCTCACCCTACTCACCTGCGCGCACAAACAAACACTGAGTCATGCAAGCCATGCTAATTCGTCCGCTGTGGCTTGAAATCAACACCTCGGCTCCCACTTTGTAGGACCAGGTGGCTCCTCCGCACTCACGTTTCTCCATCCATACACGTCCCCTCCTCCCCCGCCATTCACTCAAAGGCGTGTACGATCTCAAGGCCGTGTGCATTCAAGCATGCATCCAGCTAATGCGAATGTGCGGCCGCGCCTGTGTGTGTTTATGCGAGCGCGTGTGCGTACGCGTCGTATGTGTGCGTATGTGCTTGAACGTGTGCCATTTATTGAGCATACCCTTGGCGGACGCGGAGCTCTACACTCCGTCCCTCTCCGGATTAACCTCATTCCACCCTGCACGGTGGGCGGTGGTACGTTTGCTCCTTACCTTGCCTCTGCATGCCTGAACACCAAACCAAGGATCCAACTGTATTAAAAGGTCTCTTTCTGCTACAGCCTACAACACTGCTTTGCTTAATTCGTCCCTTAACACTTGGTGTGGGTTCTAGTTTATAGTCTGCTGAAGTAGCATCTTTGTGCAGACCGCTCTGTGCAGCTTTTTTATCCCCCTCATCTTTTCTCCCCTTAATCACTCCTTTAAACGTTTCATTTCGGCATTTGGTGTGCGTGTATTATATTTTCCTACATCTGCGTTTAAAAACGGTTGGGCATTCATATCTTAAAGGCAAAGATGATCGAAGTTTTTAAGGTTACAGGAATCGCCGGTTCCAGATGCTTTTAATAATGTCTCAATTTCCGTAAGTCAGGTCTGGACATTCCTGTATGGAAGGCCTACAATTGTGTTCAGTTCTCAATGAATGCATGGCCAAATTGCCGTCTAGCGTGAGCCTGTTTCAGCATTGAGTTCGCGAGTTAGAAATATGCTGCCCACAATGCGACAATGCATTTTTTTGCGGAAAGAATTGTCAGTTGCCACAATTTCGTGTGAGTATTTGGGGAGCAATGACCTGGTTAATTTCCCTAATTTAGGAATAGTTTTACTTTGCATGGTTAAATATGATCTGCCCATTCAGGCTCTAGCTACTACAATAACTGATCCTACACCAACCTTGATAAATTTCGATAAAATTTAATACGCACGTCATGTCTCTGTGATGGAACGAATGTTCACCTGCAGGAATTTCGGTTGAGCTCTCAAATGCACGGGAATTTGGTGATATTGTATAGAGTGACTAATCTGCTGTGTTTATGCTTTCTGGTACCAATCTGTCCTCTATTTCTTTATATATTATATTCTCTAATATCTTCCAGTGTTGCTTGTAAAATTTGTTTGCGTGATTGGGAAGAAATATTTATTTGTCTGTTTCATTGCGGCTTGATGTATCACTGGATGTCAGCCTTACTATTTGTATACATCAATGGACCTACCTTCTCCTCTAATGATTTACTGGCATTCAGCATTACATTTCAGAGACCTTACGAAACAAGCAACCTAGTCATGAAGCCACACAAGCTGCTAACGCCACCACAGTTGCGACTGCACCTAACCTTTAGCGCCTTTATCCGTCCATACAACACGCAAAGTTGCAAGAAATAAGTACCTAAGCTCTGCCTTCTGCTCGGGTGTTGATTGACTTTGTCTGCGCCTCTCGCCTTTACAATAATTGCATGCGCTGGGGACATTGTTGATGCCTTGCGTGACCACGGTCTGTCGTTTTCTGCACGCTAAATAAGGGATGCTTTTTGTTTTCAAACACCAAGTTCATTGTCGTAGAAGAGCAATTAATGTCGATTTTAATTCGTCTTCTCTTCCTCTTGTGTAAAGCCTGAGCTGATTTTCACCTAAACACACTCATTCTGGGAAAGAAGGAAACTGCCTTAGTTTGTTAGCATTTCAAACAAAAGGTGAGTTGCACTACTGCTGGTGGGAGTGTATCTCCTTGAGAAAGCCACGTTAATGCTCATTAATGAGCTTTCCGTGGAACTGCTCCAAGCAGTTGTCTTTTTAACTGGCTTTCCAAACAAAACAAGCAAGTTGAAGTTTCTTATCAGAACAAGACCTGCACTATCAAGATAATTTAGAATACAGCTGATATTTTAATTTCTCGGCACCCAACAAAGGTACTCTTCCCTCCTGAGTCACTTTTTATGTTTAAGCGATTTCCTGAAGCACGAATCATGTAATTTTGATCTTATGGATCTTAAACTCGAGTTGTCTTATTTTGCAAGAGATAATTTCCTATTAGATTTTATCGAAAGCGTTTTTTCTTACATTTTTAAGCAAGACGGTTCTTGTTTTAAGCTGCCTGAATATTGAGAAGTTCAAAAGCTGGCTTTGATTGCTCTCAGTTTTTAAAATGCGGCTTACAAATGAAGGATTTAAGACGCATTTCATCGGTCTTATTCTGGCTGCCTCACTGTCCTGGTGTCCGTTGTTTAGGCTGAGCATTAGCAAGTGTGCAAGATAGTTGTCAAAAAGCAGGTTTATAGAGCGAATTTCACTATTCTGCTTATACGCGGAAGTTGGGAAAGGGGTGATGTCGAGTTTTTGTGTCGTCCGAGCTGCAAAAGCCCATGGCAAAAAATGCCAAAGCAATGTGGGGAGGGCAGGGAGGGCGAAAGAAATGAGACATGGGTAGTAGGAAGGGAACTCCCCTTCTTTCTGCACCAGAAATAAACTTGATGCTGGTCGGCTCATTGGGAACAGAGGAAGAAAGGATGTGGATGCAAGGAAAAGTAGTAGCCGAGTGGAATGAGTTGCCACTGTGACTGTTTCTGCTGCCTTTGCTTCATTTGCTCAGAGGCCAGGGTTTTTATGGTTTTGTATGTGCATGCACCTTGCAAAAAAGTCACCGACGTTGCTTTGACACTGAGACTCCATTTCTTGTGCTACAACAAGCCTAGTTGTCATCAATAAATCTACATTCCCATGCAACGTTAGTGAATTGTTGCTTCCGGGTGGGAAGGCTGGGTGGAAATCATGAGTTCCGAAAAGTGTCTGCAATAGAATTGGCTCATGGATAGTAATGACTCTGATGTATTGGAAGTGCGTATTTAACTATCACGTTGAAATAGTCTCAAAAGGACAGTATGGCTCACATCACATCATAGTTTCTATGTTAGCTAATTTAAATCAACCTTGCCATTCGTCGTGTTTTTGCACTGGCGTGTACGCTTTAGTGTTGTCTGCATATTTACCTAGCGAACAACCGCTTCCGCTCTTAGTAAATAATAAATACTAATAACAAATAGATACCGTCCATGTCAAACTGCGGTTTATTCATCCACGATTGAGCAATTTCGGGCAGCTGCTGTAATTTTTACGATTCCCCGATTCAAAAGAGAAGATGAGTACTGACAAAGCTTAAGCGTTGCTGATTTATTTACCAACCGAGGATGTCACTCCTCCTATCTTGACAAGCTCATGTAGACTGCCCCATTTTTAGCAGGAAAACTGTGAAAGGTAGGAAAGTTATCGAAGCACTCTACTTTTACCTCCGTTAAGGCGGTGCCAATTGCAACGAATAAAAATAAGTGTCTTGCAATAAGTTTTAGGAGCTGAGAGTGAATCGGGATAATTTTGTAGCGCTCCGGTGAGCCAGAGGGCGGCGCCAGAGTTATGCTATAATCAGATTAAGCGGTGGTCTCTCCTGAATTCTTCCGTTCCCATGTTTTTCCTGCACGCAAGTCTCGACTGGCGCCAGAAATGAGGCAGAGATTAGCTGGGGAGGTAATGGGAAAGAGCAGTGAATGATAAGAGCGAGGAGAGTCGTCTACCTCTCTGCCGCTCACCAATCGTCATCTCATTAAGAAATGAAGTCACTTTAAAAAGTAATACCCTCAGGTCCGAGAGCATTGGAAACTGACAAATTGAAAGGGGCGTCGTGTCGTTTCCCTAGCGCTAGGTAATGAAAATGGCATTTTTACCAGATCTTGTCTAAACTATAAAACTGGCCATTCCTGTCGCAAATGCTCTGAGAAAGTGTGCTGTAGGTGATGGCTGATGTACTCAATTAGACTTCTCTGTTCGGATACATTAATGCATCTGCTGAATGACGTGACTTATGCAGTTACTCCCATAAAAGCGTCGATGTCTGTTAGCAAATCTGCTATCTTTTAATAGTCAAGATATGGTCTTTCAGCTTAATCCGATTATGCTGATCAATTTAGACATCAAAAGAATGAAAATTGCGTAGGCAGAGTTAGTGTGAATTCCCTTGGGAAAATCGCTCGCAAGATTCGGTGCAGCTTCGTTTTCACAAAATTATTGTTTTTTCGGTGTCAACCTGTCGTGCCAACGTTTTCGAGTCCCTCGTTCTAAAACAGAAATTGCTTTTGCGGATTGTTGAAAACTGATAGCAAATTGATAACAAAACTACTTTTTGCAAAGTTGCTGCTTATTTTTAAAATCAAGGTTTTTCCATTCTGCACCCACTATGGCACAATTTACCTAGGAATTCTCTTGGTTCAAACACTGATACGGACCACTTCATATTCTCACAAGTAATTTGGTTGATAAAGATAATTTGAAAAGTTACGATCTGAATTGCGAAATCCAGTTTGCTGACAGCATTATATATTTTGTAGAGGCATAATCAGCGGTTTCACTTTTTTTTCGAGTGATTTTAGCTTCCTGGTAGGTATTTTGAAAAAACTTACTATTTTAATTTGCATTCTTAATTTGCGTTCCCAGAAATGGTCACTTACCAAGATCCCAGACCAATAACCTTCCTGACCACGCTTATATTGTTGCTCGCTGCCTCTTCGGCTGTCCAGCAGACGATTGTGCTTGATGATGACACACCGAAAGGCGAAGTCGTTGCGGAAAACGTTTTAGGCGATGTGATGAGTATCGCCTCAGGGGGTTCTGATGATACCATAACCTATGCACTGTTGAAAAGTCCCGTTAGCAGCTACTTTCGTGTAGACGAGCGCACGGGCATACTTGTGACGCGTAGGCCGGTGGACAGGGATATGCTGTGTGTGGAATCCGGTCTGTGTTGTAACTACAACACCCAGAACTCCCATCTCAGCTCCATTCGTCCCGCTGATAACGGCGAATTGGGCACAGTTTGTGTTCTCAGCCTCGATGTTGCTGTTACCACGGGACACAGACGCGACTCTGTCCCCTTGACACGGAAAGTCTTCGTCGAAGTAAAGGATGAAAATGATCATGCACCAGTATTTGTGGTAAGTCAAAAACCCTGTATGAACTAACTTTGCTGCCTCGTCGATGGTATACCTGCCTGCATTTTAGCCGTCAATAATCATTACCGAGAATTAGCTTGATCTAGGCTGGCTTATTCTGCAAGTGCATTGTGAAGGCTTACTTTAGCTCTGCGATGGCATCGTTGTAAATGACCTCCGGACGATGCGTAAAAATAGCGACAGCTGAGACTGGAATAATTCTTGTGTGTTTTGCTTTACAGCCTTCTCTTCATAACTTGCTATACGGGTGAATAAAAGTTTGCAGTTTTCGGTATATGCGACTGCAATTTCTTGCTATGAATTGTAATGACTTGCAAAGTCCATGCTGTTACTTGTATGTGGTCATCATACAAAACATTTAGCTATCCGTGCGGCACTGATTAATGTGATTGCTACTATTTTCCTGCCATCTCGAACTCGTATGCCATATCGGTCGAATACCTGTTGTAATTCGAGATCGTTGACCTTGCGAACTGATTTTTATTCGATAGCAACCTTGGTGGAACTTCTCGTCAAATTCATTACATAGCATTTGGAGTGGAGAAGGTAGCAATGCGGTAGCAGAACGCGCCGCCCACAATCAAGTGAGTTGAGTTAACCACTCAATTTTCAGTGATGAGTCACCCGGAGATGGATGCATCATGTCCACGATGATTCTCAGCTCTTGATACTGTCAAATAGTCGCATCTCCGCTATTGTTGAGAACAGTGATAGTTATTGTGGCAATAACAACTTTCAGCAGTGTTGGACATGCAGAGTGACGGAACAGGTCGGTTACGTCTACATCACACGGGGAGGAAAATTCACAGAACCTGATTGACTGGATCCCTTCCACACGCACTAACAATTGACGATGAGTTTCAAAGAATGTTAATTTGTTATTTACTTCGTCCACAATATAGCAACGTGCCACCCTCGGGTTTTTGCCGACTGATTGGTGGTGAGTAGCGGCCTTTATTACGAATTTCGTCGAGCTAACAAACGGATAATCGATTCATTCCAAACAGTCTGCCAACTTCACATTTGCAAGGCATACACTACTAGGTTCTCACAAAGCATTGCTTCATTTTCCGGCTGTAGAAGCAATTGATCACCATTCATTCCTTGTTTCAAGCCGACCAATTATGTTTTAGATTTATCTGCTGGATATGATATCTCGATGATATTCAAGGCGGTTGTTTTTCTTACTCAGCTAGAACTGGTCGATCGGTAGTCTAGTTCTTATGCGACAATGTCAGATTTCATAATGCAGTTAAATCTACATGCTAAAAGATTCGCGCTCTGTGATTACTGCCTCATTCTCCGTATTCTCCATATATCTTCAATGCACAAATATTGTACTCGAAGTAGACAGCCGAAAAGTTAGAGTAGAAAGAGATGTAGCCATGGTCTGAAAATAACATTACTTAAAAGCGAGATTTGCACTCTTTTGTTGTAAATGGTGTTCCTTCTATTAAATAAATAAGTTGGGAGGCTGTCCGTGCTTATTTCATAATAAAAACAATTGGTAAACCAATTTGCAAACCTTAGTTCTAGTAAATAAATATATACTCACCAACTGTCCACTAAAACAAACTATTATGTGTTACCAATTGTCAGTGTTCTTTTTGGTTATTGCTAGGAGCTTCTTGATAATTTTACTTAATCGCATTCTGGCTGAAGCTAGTTTGTTGATTGTTTTATTACAGTTTTTGAAATTTTACCTTGTTAAATTTCCCAATAGCTGGTTAATAGGCCTTTCTGAGTCTCGGTTTAGTTCTTAAAAGTGCCTTCAATTGCATATTCCTTTACTTGTTAATGGCTGGTCTCCCGCTGCACGTTCACCTAGTTCGAATTGACAGTTCTTTTTGGATACTTTTTTTCGGTCAAGGTTTCGTCAAGTCTCCCAAAGTATCTGCTGTGGTTTTGCTCCTAGTAATTATTGTCCGTAATACGTTTTAAATTCATCATGTTCAGAACGCTCGCAGCTATTTACGCTAGGCATTTTAATATGTTAAAAGGATGTCACTCTCAGGCGACAGGGCTGGAATTCGTTCAGGATTTTCTCAAGCAACCTGGAATAATAAATCAAACTTGATTCGAAACTCCCTGAGTGCCATTGCCTCAGGGTGGAAGAAATAGGCATGGCTATGCGCGGGGCCACTTCTCTCAATTAGCATCTAACGTTACCTGAAAATCTTGGTCAAGTACTCCACCGCTTTTCTGCAAGAACGATTCCGGATTCAAGGCTACTATTTGCTTACGTTCCCACTTACTGGGTTTATTAATGAACATAGTTTCATCGTGTCAGGGTGCTATTTTGCTCGAGCTAGAGCACTCAATTTCTTAAACCAACAGTTTCTTATATCCTTATCGAAAAATTCCTGCATTTTTCTTACTTAAAAGCGTTTTTACCGTTTTACTGTGTTTAATATTTGCGTCATGAACTCGAGTACTTGTATGAGAAAGGTTCAGGTCAAAAATGTTGCTTTTAATCAAATGGCTGGGCATACTGCCTAGCATCCTTAAAACACTTCCAACTGGCACCTTTGCTGCATACTTAGAGGCAAATTTTGTGATTAGCTGCACAGAAACGATTCGCCGGTGACAGTTTTGACAAATTATGTTTGACTGGACTAATATCTGTATCCATGATTTCCTGCCTCATTTGTTCCATAGTTTACAAAGGCGGCTCTGACTCATTGAAAGCAAACAGGCAAGCATTGTACTACCAAAGCGGCAAAGCTATGCTTGCTTCCTTTAGTTTTTAGTTCATTTAATACAGTTGAATGAAAGACTCGTAAAGCTAGGTTTTTCCGTTACCCAGATATAAAAACGTTTTGAGGGCATGGAGGTAAACACTACTAGCCGTACGCTTTGACTATTATTTATTTAGGTGCTTGAGTTATTTTCAGTTGACTTGTGGCTTTAAATATCCTTCTCTTGACTTTTGGGAGGTAACAGCTTACTTATTCAATTTGGCGAATAGCTTACATTGAATTCGAACAAGGTGTCTGTAGTTTCATTATTTGAATGAATTCGATCATATTCAAAATTACCTAAACCACAAAGTCACACTGAGAAGCAAATATCGCCTTGACTTTACAACTCATTTTTAGTGTGATTTAAACCCTTTGAAATTATTATCATGAAAATTTGGTAAAGTTACTTTTCAACCACTTCTGGTGTCTTCTAATCTCGGCATTGTTTTGTTAGCCTCCCTGTCTGAAATGCCTCCCGTTCCTTTCGCCTTAAACATTTATACCGTCATTGTTTGTAGTTGGTTAATTAAGACCAATAATTCTATCATTTCTGGTTTCTTAATTCTACAAAATTACAGTTGATTTGGTAAAGCAACGGCCGCATTTATCCCCTTACCTGCCACGGCTGGTCGAGAGCCATTTTGTGTAACCAATAGACTCTTACCTTCTAGTTTATAGCGTTGCCAAGACCGACGGGATGTGATTCTGCTAAAATCTTCCTGATCCACACACATGGGGCTAAAATTTTTTGACTTAAATCGATCTTTTTTCTGTTATAGTGGGTTGATGTATGTATTTTACAATTAGGGTTGTAGTAAGGCTGATTTTAAAGAAATTAGGGATTTATGGCTAGGGTAGGAGTTAAATAGGGGTCCAAGAGCATTATTTCATCTTCAACTCCTTCCCATGACCCCTCTATAGCTGCTAGATGATTATATTAAACCCCCCTCACCTTTGCTCTTCCCCCCTTCAAGTTGGTTAAAAAGGTGTGACGTGTACTGCCGGTTTTTCATCAATACAAATTCTACCTGCATTGCTTCGCTTCCATACAATTTTACAAAGTCACTATGAGTTATTGGTTTTCCTTTTAGAAGTTGCCTTACGTTGCCTTTCTTACATGTCAATAATCGTATTCCATTTGAATTCCCCCATCGATTGGGTAAACAGGGGTTATTCCGATCTTTGTTCGTTTCCTGAAAATGATATAACTGTCCTCAATTAACCTCTCCTTTATTTCTGTTTCTTAATGGCCAAACGTACGATGTGTTATGATTTCACCGCGACTCGCTTTACCCCTACTCCATTTTGACAACCATTTTCTTTTAAAGTCATTCGTCATACTTTCATGGTTGTAGTGTAGAGTGGTGATTGTTACGAAAATTTTTGTCGTAATAGGAAATTACAGGTTGTGGTTGGACTTGCTTTCAAGGAATGTTGGTAAACTTTGACATGAGTGTTGATTTGGGTGATTCGCTTTTAAGTTAACTTAAAAAATTGGAATTAATTGTGTCGTGACAAAGGACAGTTCAAAATCCAATTGATAAAAAATGACATTTTAGTGATGGCTTATGCCGCTTCTATAACCACGTACAATGTGACTAATAAGTTGCGACTGTCATCAACTGACTTTTCATACTTTAGGAATAAAGACTTGAATTCCGAGGCCTTTCGCCTATACTCCGCGCTTACGTTCGCTAAAATACTGACACAAAGGTAATGTCGCTGATAATTGAGTAGCTTTTTCATCGAGCTCTGCAAATCATATCCACCCCACCCTGCACGCAAACTGTCATCGCTATTCCTAACCCTGGGAACACTTTCAGTTATTGTGCAAAGAGAGCATACACATAGAAGTATAAGTTTGTAAGAATTTGGGATCATTTCTAATGTCAGCGCTGCTTGATTCTCCCTGCTGTAAATGACGTAGGGGTTTCTGTCCCTAATCGGCGGCAGAGTGGTGATGAGATGCGCATGATGCTGTCAGAGGTGAAATCACATGACATTTCTGCCTATCATCTCAGTTCCAGCCTCGGCCTCCTCCTCCCCTCTCAATGTTTATTTTTTGTGCTCCCCGTTACACGCCTGTAATCTCTTCCTCGGGCGTTTAGGGTGCGATCATATTCCCCGCTTGGCCCCATTATGTCAGAATCTCCGGGGTGGTTTCTGCTGCTGGTGGCACGTAGCATTCCTCTAGCTTAAGGGAGGTTCATCCTACTCCTCGGTTAGTGACTGTCAGTACGACACGTAGGAATACATTTAATGTGGATGCAATGTTTAACTTTTATAAAGGCATGGTTTCAAAGAGGGTTTTCAAATTCTCTTATTCTTTGTATGTAAGTTAAATGAGTGGTAATGGTAAAAGCTTCCCAAGTTTCGGAAAATGTTGTTCCTTCGTTGAAAATATCCACGATGGAAGAATGTCATACGCTTTGTGTTGGTTTGCCACATTTTGCATAGTCTAAACATTCAAAAAGATAGGTATTTTTGCAGCATGGAGTGGAAGTACTACCGGGAGTATTTTAAAGCTTTCTTTTTTTCAAATAAAAGGCAAGAAAGGAGGGGTTACTGTACATCTAAATTTTGTTTTTTGTGATGAACTTCTAGTCAGGAATACTCTATTCTATGCAAATATAGTTTATACCAAGGTTTTTCAATTCTTTGTTTAAAGGTATTTTAGAATGCTCTATAACATTTGCTTGATTTTGGAAGCAATGGATGGCATATATCGTAAATCTGGGCTCCTGTAAGTTATCATCGGACACAATGCGCACTTGCTTACTGTAACTTTAAAAATCTCTCGTTATTCTCCGCTAAACTAGCTGCTAATCCTTTGATACACGTCCTGGATTGCTCTATTGCCTGCCTGGAATAAGAGAAGCTTCTTTATCCAAGCATTACTTTCGAAGGCTCTACGGAATTGATCTGGGATTTCTTCCGAGTGTAGAAAACCTAATAACCTACTATTTAGATTCACGCTAAATTTCAACTTTGAAATGGCGGCGGTTAGGCATGCGTGATAAGCCCCACGCACTTCTTATTCCTAATGCAATGACCACCACTGATTTATGCCGCACTTGTGTAGCCGTTCGTTCCTTACCTCCGCCTTAAAAGTTATTGCTGACTTATCGTGTCTTCGAGGGCTGCGTCACTACTTGCTGCTGCCTCTCTTCCAGACCCCAAATTTCGCATTCCAACATGCAGACTCACTCAACAGGTATGGAAGTGGTTCCACTTTTCAAACACCTCAAATACTGCTCAACATCTCAGAAGCGGCTCGAGCTGGGGCTTACCGACTAGCACTGCCTCTGGCCACAGATCAAGACGCTGCACCCTTCAACGTCCAGCGATATGTCTTGGATTTCGGTGGTGGTCCGCGTCTCTCATCTTCCTCCACATCTTCCCTTGAAAAATACTTCAAACTGGAGGTTCAGAAGCGCGAGCTCAGCTCAGTGTCGCATTTGAAGACGGAAGCGTCAATAACGGGCCTTGATCTGCTGCTCGTCGCTCCGCTGGATCGGGAAACTCGTCCAGTGTTCGAGTTTCGAGTTCTAGCCATTGATGGTGGTTCACCAACTCCACTGACGGGAACGCTTTCTGTTCAAATACGGGTTTGTCTCAGGTTCTGTTTGCGAATGGCGTCTCTCAAATTGCATGTTCGGATCTAAGTAGCAAAGTTAACAGTGTTATTTACTTAGAGGTTGCAGTAGACTTTCGTAATAGAATAGGCTCATCATCCCCTTCATATGTTGAGTTGTACACAAATTTTCGATTGCTTAAATGTTTTTTACTATTGCACAAATTTGGAGTATCATGCTTAATTTCACTGATTTATTTACCCTAAAATGTTCGCGGTTTTAAGCGCTCTTGCCAGATGGTTTGGCGCGTTTTAGCTGTCATGACATTGTTTCTTCCTGCTCAAATGAACAGCCTGCCCTGTCTCAACAAATAACCTTAAAATTGAGTTAGTTTAGTCGTCAATGTATAGGTCTATGCTAGTATTTTACCGCAGACTTTTGCGACCTTTTCTTGATCATAAATTTGTCGAAATACCATTCCCCAGTCTATAGTAATGTCTGGCAAATTTCTATGGCTGTTTTAGTGACTAAGCTTCAAGTATATCTGTGTTACTTTGCTACCAACTATTGCGCTGGATTTCATTTTCGAAGACTATTGATAGATACAGGTACTCAAATGTCTTTTTTTGACAGCCCAAAATGTGCGTCTGCTGAAGTAAACACAGGCAGCATATCATGTGGTTATTATATTTTTTGAGGATAGCTTATTCTCATTATATTTTACTCTTAGGTCTGTCTTTAAAAATACTTTGTCTCTTGCGCTTCAATCAACTACTGTTAATGCCGTTAACACTGGTGAATGGTCGAGAATTGCTCGAACATGTAGCCTTCCCTACTCAATTTTTCCATTTAATTAAAGCAGTTTGTTTTGATTTAAGAAAATATCGTCATATTTGCGTAAAGAACAGTTGAAGGGATTTTGTTTTTTATCATATTTGCCAATATGATGGAAAACATATTTCATTTGCATGCCTTAATGTGATTGAAAACGATTCTCCTTTTGATGTTTACTTATTATTAAACGCACAGAACTCATCTATTTATTTGATTTGATTACTCTGGCTTCGTTTGAAATGGTTACCGTTGGACTTGATTACCGCATCCATTCCTTATCAAGCTTTTAACTTCACTCTCACCTAACTCCATTAGTTCAAGTCGCCCGTTTAACTCATTTGCTAAGGCAAATTTGCTTGCCTATGTGGAATCCCTCACTCAAATAGTACACTTACTCTGCTCACTAGCTGGTCACACCCTTCTTAAAAACCATCAATGTTTCGAGCCTTGTGATGGAAGTGCTACAAAGCGGCAGTCACTTTTTGACCTATTCATAGTCTTTAGAAGAATTTTAGCAAGAAAAAACAGCGGACATTGACAGACAAAAACCTTCAAAATGGGAGAGCTATGCCAACTTAAGCAAAAGCCCATGGTCATTGGTTTAAAAACTCATTTTTTAAAGAAAGTGGTGTTTCCGAGTGAGCTCCCTAGCCCTTTTGCTCTTCTTAACGTTTCAACTACCTCCAAGGAGTTTTAAAGCAGAAATTTAAGTTGGAGGACAATTATTTATCAATCCATCTGCTGTTTTGGGGTTTTTTGCGTGTCATTGGTTATTGTTATTGTCCCTATAATATATCCTGATACATTTGGCATAAGTTCATCCTACTGGACCAAAGTGGGTTGCCTGTGCTTAGGTGACTGATGCTAACGACCATGAGCCGAGGTTTGAACGGCTCTCCTACGAGACGAGCGTGGAAGAGGGTCATGTGGCGGAAGGTGTGCCCATCCTTAAGGTGGTTGCGCACGATCAGGACGAGGGTGCGAACGCGCGTATTCGCTACTCATGGTGGCCCGATTACGAGCGCTTCGGGCCGGATGCTAAGCTGTTGCTCGGCCACCAACGTCTGCTGACGGACAAAGAAATCACCACTATCTTCACCGGTCCCATTTTACCCGAACGCCTCTCTCGACTGCAGGCGCTGCCCACTTACTGGTTCAGATTAAACGAATGGAGTGGTGAGATCTTCATTCACCGAGCGCTAGACTACGAGACCAGAAGCGGCTTTGTTTTCTCAATCATTGCTACCAATCCCGACGTCGAGGATGTCGATGGAAGTGGTGTTACTACAGCCAAAAAGTCTCTAATAAACTCCTCCTCCATGACCGAAGTCTCGATAAATGTAAGCGTAAAATCTTTGCTGATTTACACTTATTTGGACATTTGTTTCTCCTAGTATGAAGGAAATTGAACCCCTTGAGACCTTGTAATAAATGCGTCTGCAAAATGTTCATTTGAGTGAATCACCGTTTCTTTTAAAATTGAGTTTGGACGTGAAGACTTAAGTCTTGTTTGAAATCCTGCCATGAGTTTCAAACGGTTAAATATTGTTAGAGAATCAGAATTAAATCAAAGCGTTGTCTTGGTGAGGTCTTTGTTTCATTGCGTGATGGATTTGAGCCTTTACTTCCTAGGTGATCAATCTAAATGACGAGAGGCCACAAATCAGCATTGATTATGTGATCAACAATGAATCTGTAAAGCACAAACAGGTGATGGAGAACGGCTCGCGCAATCACTTCATCGCCCTAATCCGCGCCATCGACGCCGATGCAAGGGCAACAAAGTTAACTTCATCAATACTAGAGGATCCATACATAATCCAGACGTCAGGATATTCGCTTGATGGGAGTGGAGGGGGTGGGACACGACTCAATCAACCTGGCGTGTTGCACTCCGCTGCTGGAGGCCGCGTGACATGCGAGCTTGGCAGCCACTCGGAGAACTACACTCTCACCCCCAGTGCTCAGACCGACAGCACAGTTGGAGGTAGTGAGTATGTGCTGCAGACTAAGACACCTCTTGACAGGGAGCGGGAACTTAGGCAATGCATCATCATTCGTTGTTTCGATGATGGGTCCCCTCCAAAAACTTCAACCGCCACCGTGGAGGTAAAATTTCCTTCTACTGGTAACGCTTTCAGTAAACAAGCATACTCAAAATCTGTTTTCTTGTTTGTGGGTTGAAATATTGGATCAAAACGACTGCGCGCCCGAAATAAGTATCCACGCACGGGTTTCCTCAACACACAGAAATCACCAGTTGAATGTTATCCCACCACTTCCACGTAGTCGCCTTGCAGACGTTCTCCAGAAGGCCTTCCCTGACTGGCCCATGTCCCGAAGACCGCCTTTTTTTGAACATCCACTGGTAAACGCGTACGAAGCAGGCATTCCAGTCGTTCTAGTGCGTCGAGTCCAGTTCTTTTCGTCATGGTTTATTTGCTCAACTGTGGGATAAATGCAATTGATTTCTTCTAGGTAAGCGTGCCAGAAAACAGGCCAGCTGGCACGATTGTTGCATCGGCCCAAGGAGTAGATTATGACGCAGGTGAGAATGGAAGAGTGACTATCCAAATTCCAAAGGAGGATCGTCGATTGCCTCGTGTTGTCCCTGGACTTCTCAGATCTGTTCAAAGCACTGGCCGATATCCCGAAGCTACAGTCGATCACGACTTGCCCCCAGTTATCATCCACTCCGACATCAACTCAGTCGATCTCTTTAAGGTGCATACCTCACCACCAAATTTAAATTGCATCAGGATGAGTTCAGCCCCATACGCTCTTAAAATCCGGGTTCTCGTTTGAAATCAATGCTACCATTTTTAATTTCCCTTTTATCGCAATTTGCTAGTTCTCATTATCTACTAACGAAGACAGTTTGAGTCCTGGGTGTCTTACCTTTTGATCAGAATTTGCATTGCTGTCTAGAGTGAGAGTTTGAGTCCAAACTCGGACTAGGAGCCTCGATTTGAATCGTGTATACGCCTTAGTAATCGTCGAGGGTATTCGATTAAATCTACGTTTTTGCAATTAAAGATACATTTTTCTTCATTTTAATTGTTTTTGCCATGGATTGGTATTCATTTGTTCATTTGACTTACGACCTACCACTTATTCTTTTGCTGGTTACATGATCAGAGGTAATCATTAAGAAATAGATGAAGTGTGGCACGCAGATACAGATAAGGTTTGCTTCAAATAACTCCGATTTCCTCTTCGTTAAGCAACTTTAAATGTAACGAGATTTGGTCCAGATTATGACTGTTCTCAACAGTTGGAGGCAAATGGAGACATCACAACAAACAGGATGATCGATCGGGAGCAGTCTTCACCGATTCGGGACGAACTTTACCTCCTTTTGGAGGCACAGGACTCGGGTCATCCCGCAGCTCTCACTTCCTATGTCCTGTTAGCCGTGGTTATCGAGGACGAGAACGATAACCCACCGACGTTCATACTACCCCAATTTAGCTTCCCCGTTCTCGAGAATGGACCCTCTCTGCAACGTATTGGCGAAATTCCAGTTCACGACGCAGATGCCGGGGCTCCTAGAGATGGCTTCCATGAACTCATTTCCGGCTCTCTCCTTCCCTTCCCTCTGCGAGTTAGTGAGCCACCCATACACTTCATCAATCTTTTCATTAAGCCTGGTCGTGGACCACCTGATTTGCCTTTCGCAATCGATTCCACACCCAATGGACGGTTCTATTTGAATGTCACTCGTTCTCTGGATCGTGAGGTTGAAGAGATATTCCAATTTCGTGTTCATGCCTCGGATTTTGGCGGACCTTCACATCTGCGCCACACATCTACTGCAACCATCACTGTCTCCGTGGTGGATGTTAATGACAACCCACCGGAAATCATATTCCCGAAACCTGCCACGGCAACCGCTCACGTCCACACTCTCTCTTACCTAGAGATGCCGGATACCGAGGTCATTAGCATCAATGCAAATGACAAGGACTCTGAGGGGGGGAATGGGAAGTTTCTATTTGAATTGGGTTCAGTATTGTCGTCCTGTCCAGATGCAGATGCCTCTAGGTTGGCCAAGACGGCATTGGATGGAGATCTATTCAAGCTAGATGCAGTGAAAGGTCTCCTGAAGACCCAGCGTCGAATGACTGAGGCAGATTTAGGCGAACACTGGTTGCAACTCATAGTTCGAGATCTTGGGAGTCCGCCTCTGGAGACACGGCAAATAATCCGTTTGGCTGTGGATCGTTCACCCCCTCAATTCGATTCCAATATTCGTGCACGAATGCCTCCCCAACAACGAACACTGCCTTCACTAGATTATCCGGGTAACTCAGTCATGGATATTTCGTATTGGAACCCGGGCGACTGGAACGGCAGTGGACGAAGTATTTCCAATGTTGTAACAGTGGTTGTTATTGGCTTTATGATAGTCGGCTTTATTATGCTCATCGTGCTTTGCTTCTACTTGAGACACCAAAAAAAATTGTTCAGTTGTCTTCCGGATGTATGTACCTTGTTTCATAAGCCTCATTCCTCTCCTAATGTCTACAGTAATCCAAAGTGTATAGGCAGATCGAACAAACCGAGTGAAATTAATCAGAAATGGGCCAAGGCGGAAACTTTTCAAGGTCGAGTTTGGACCCCCCTTCCCCCTGTATCATTGTCTGGTGGTGGGTTGGTTGCCTCCGGTTCAAAGTGTCTTCCGAGTGCTGATGGAGCTTTTGTCTCCATTGCTGACGGAACTCCACGATGCCACATTAATAGTGTTCAATCGACAGTCACTGATGTTCCCAACTTCTTTGACAGAACAGTGAGTTTTTACTTAAAACAGGACTCTTTGAGATAAAGAATTCAAGTTTGTTCATTGGTGAATTTGATACTTACGCTGATATTTTTTGACCAAATACATGTGTGACGCATATATTTTTCGGAAATCGGTGTCATTGGAGCTACCAAAATTCGTGCACTCATTTACTTCAGCTAAAGCTCTACACGGACTGCTACCATGTGGATATCTCAGGAAACCAGTCAACATCCCAGTCCTCTCGACTCATTCCAATCTCAGTGGGTACCTTTAAACCCATAAGTAAGTTATTTCTAGTGTCGCTTTTCTCTTTCTCTCCTCATTTGATCAATGTTTCCGTCGTACTTTTTCTGCAGTTGGATTTTGAAGACGGAATATGGAAGTACAGAATAGTGAAATGGATCGTAAATTTATAGAAAAATTTGTGTTGTGAACCCTGTTGTCACTTGATAAGTAGTATAAACTATTTGGTTTCAAGACGAGGCGATTATTTAGGCTAAATTACCTTCTATTTGAATACCTTAGAGGGTCGTCTTTAAAGCTCGTGGGTTAGAACTCGATTAAAACCGGGTTTCAGTAATTTTTGCCTGCGTCACTGATTATGCCGACTTTGTCCTCCTAGTTTCACCAAATGAAGAATTCTTACCGCCAAAGCCTAGCTTTTACAACTCAGCAACCATGGGCGTTCAGTCGACTGTCATCCCCTCTATTCATCAATCCAATCTCATCAACTCCTGTCAATATGGTGAGCCTCTTCATCCCCCATCGCTCTACGTTCAACCAGGTGGTGCTGTAGATCCTGATCACTGTCAGGTAGTCGTTCATCGTTCCTCCTTTTCAATATTTTACTTAAAAGTTTTCGTCTACTAATCTTGAAAACTACGAATGGTGTAGCATTGTGAACATAAAGTTGGAGTCGTTGTCGTTTATATCTGTGGTAATAATTCACGTAAGCCATAAAAATGGGGCTATCGGACTAAAATTGTGAAGTAGGAATCATATCTCTCAATGATTTGTTTAAAAAAAATCCCAAAGAATTTTTCAGCTTACACTTGTATCGTACAGCATGAAGTCATTCTACGAGATCACTGCTTCCTTTTCGTGCGGTGCTCTCGGTCTTGTTTTACTTGTTAGGCACAATTTCTGTAGCTGTCAAAATATTTCGGTCTTAAAGGCGTACTTTTGTTTCCCTTCAGCCTTACTTTTATATTTCAGCGGTAGGCAGTCACGAATAAACACAAAGATGGAGCCTTTACATCTAAGTCAAGTGATGGTTTGAATTAGTATATTTTTTAACCGTTCTATTATCAGAGGTTTATGATCCAGGTCTTTATGCGTGTACCTGTTCGTGCGTCAGAACGTGTGGTTCTAATTGTGCGCCCTATACTCCGGTCCACGATTTAATTCCTTCAAATAAATGCAAAACTAAGATAAATTAGTAGTTAATCGTGTGTTTGATTTTAGTCCCTTACACCTGCAACACATACTGGTGCAGTAACCACAATGCTTCACCACGCTGACGGCCTCCAACGTCATTCACAGAGGCCAAAGGTAGCCCCTGCAGAGGGTAGCTGCGAGCTGTTTGCATTCCCTGGCAATCTCAGCCGCGGCCGCTTTGCTAACAGATCAGGTCACTACAAGTCCGCACCTGCTCTTGCGGTATGCGATGACATTGAAGACGATGGAGATGACGCCGCTGACGATCCTAACGGGGCACTTGTCTCCGTGTGCAACGGAGCGCGCTCAGGGGACTCCCTCGGCGACACGAGTGTCGGGGTTCGTGGTCACTTCCGCTCACTGGTGCCGAAGGATCGGAGGACAGGTACTCCTCCGCACCAGCAGCAGCCGCTTGAGAACTACGCCGTCTCCTTTCCCAAACCTCAGGCTAGCTATGTTTAGCCTGAGGGGAGTGGAAGTAGCGAAAACCATTTGTACTACTCACAAGTTCTATTCCTACTGCCGCACACTTTGTCATTTTACGGAATCTAACTACCGCATTGATTAATCCGTCAGTAAAGTATGTTTTTAATTGTTCATAAACGAATTTCTTGAGCTTAGGATCAAAGTTTAAATAAGTTTCTTTTTTCATCAATTCCGGAATGCTTTGACTTCAGTACTCTTCAGTGGAGTACTCAGGGTAATTTGCATGGTTAATTTTATCGGGTTAGTTGAAGTACGCAGTCTCGGGCAAAGGAGGGAGGTCCATCGAGACCCTACCTCGACTACTCCCTTCGATGCAGTTCACTTCGCCTTTTAACGGGTTATCTTTTATGGTTTTTGTTCGATAATTGCCATGATTTTATGTCTGCTCATTTGCGAGGTAAGGCATGTTGGCAATAGAGCCTTGTTATACTGCAATTAAGGCTAACAAATGCGTACTATCAACCAGTCGTTGCCACGATTCTGTCCAATATTGAAGTGCTATAATGTAAATATGATTTTATTGGAACCTTTCGATGATCCCTGGACCGGTGCGTTCTGTTTGTATTTTGATGCTTAAACACTAGTGATTCATGAGGTCGGGTTATCCATTATCCTAACAATGTAACCGGCGAATAATTCACTAATACAAATAAGAACTATCGTCAGATTTTGCGCAAATTTGGTGGTTTAGAGATCCACAAATTCATTAATGGCGTTGTACATCAGGCACTATTTCATTCTTATTTTTAGGTATCAATTTTCAGCTGGCTTATGGATGTTTTGCGAAATACTTTATTAAAAGAGTGCATTCTACCTTTCCAAGGCGTCAATTCGGGATAACTGATGTGACAGCTCAGGTACCCAAAGACGCTTTTGCGTGAAATCAGCAAAGCATTTCTTAGCTTGCAGGCCCACTATCTAAGAGAGCATCGCCATACTTGTCATAGTATTAGCAACATGACTTGAGAGCACAGCTTACCACATCAGTAAAGGCTGAAAAATAAACTGCTTTCAAATTGCATTTATCCTCCTCGTTGAATATGCCATTATGCTCCTTAAAACGCCCAACTAGCTTGAATAAAACGGACCAATGGTATTTTAGGCACTACATACTCCGCCTTTAATTTCGAAAATATATTAGTTAGTTATTACTCAGAAGAGGAAGGAGAGTGGCGAGGAGGAGAGGTGATAGCATCACTACCAGCATAACCTGTGAGGAAGGAAAGGAGGAGAGAGGCGGCTACGGAAGGGGTAGGAACAAGAACTGACATTTCGAGGAGAAAAGCTCATGTGGTTGCGAAATGTGAAGGAGTTTTTTCTAAACATAGAACAAGGGTAAATGAACGAAACGTTGTGGCAGTGGTAGCAGCAGGGTAGGTGTCTATTCTGCAGTGACAGCAGCAGGTTCAATTGGCTCAGCAGGCACCTCGGGTTCAGGGGGAGGCGGTGGGTGGTGAGGCGCATCACCGACCTGGAAGCCGTCCTCTGTCATTACCACATGGACCTTGGGCTCGATTCGCTCATACCTCTCTACGAACAGGGGACCGCTGAAAACGCCCTGACGCTCGCTAAAGCTACGGTGGTCCTTCACACGCTCGTACTCGCTGTACATGGAAATCTTCGGCTAAGCCGTACCAAAGAATAGATTAAGCTTGCTCTACAACAAAAAATACTTTACAGCGTTTTATGACAGGTGACTTACTGGAAGACCACTGATTTTCGCAGCGAGTGGATCACTGAAATTCAAGTTGGATGAATTAGCCGGTACCGAAGGCCATTTTGTGAAGAAATATGAAGTTCGTACTAACGATTATTTGCATGCAGCACTAGATCTAAACCACTACCACGACTTGTTTAAATCCAATTGGTGAAAGAAGAGCAAGTCCCTCTCAGACCATTCTAAGGTTAAGGATGTATGAAAGTGGAGTGTCATGGCATTCTGATCTACTTACGGTGTATTCTGCACCTTAGTTCCACGTTTATCTCTGCAATAAGAAAAAAAATAATTAATTCTGCTAAAGCTTAGGCCGATTTACGCATGCATCATTGAGGTGCAACTCACCCTTTGTTCATTTGTCTGGCACGCTCGGCTAGTTCTTGCATCTACAACAATTTATAAAGCGATACTTTCTACGTGAATCGATAGAAAAGGTATGTAGAATGACGAATAGAGGAATGCTAAAATAAACGGATAGGTGAGTGGATAAGCTAAATATTCTTGACACAAAGCTGGGAACTTGCGTCATAACTTTGACGGCTAAAGCGCTGCTCGAGGTCGTATTTGTCGCCCTCAAGTCGCAGAATAATGTCGTTGAGCTCCTTGGCCTTGGCGCGCAGTTGTTCACCTTTCAGACCATCAATTTGAAGGGGCTGGATACGCTGCTCCAAAATAGCCTTTCTTTCAGCCTCCAGCTGCTCTTTTGACTTTTGTACCTCCTCATGTTTGACTTCCTCAACTTGCTGAAGGTAACAGATGGTATTTTGAGATTATTAGCCTAATTTTTCACCACGTATTTTGTGTTATGCCGCGGGGTTAGCTACTTTAAAATCCAACCTTGTGATACCAACCACCCCATGCCTCGAGTAAATTATACGAACCTAAATCATTATTGCCACATTTGTATTAGAGCGCCAATTTTGAATGCGTGTCGATTTGCGGGAAACTTTAAAGGATTTTAGGTGGTCACTTAAGCGAAGTTTCCATCACGATTCTCTCCCAACAAATATTTCCTGAGGGTAAGGCAAAGCTCAAACCTGAACGTGCACTACGCCTGGCTCACCGAGGGCGCATGACAAGTAACGAAACCATTTGGTCATTGTTGGTTCAGTTTACCCCTTAATTATTCGCCTTTACCCGAAAGTGGCCAACTTTGTGATTAAACCCTACTTCATTCACGTCGTGCACAGGACAAAATTGCTGCAATGTTAATTTGGTGCTTCTACGCTTACAGGCACCTTTCTTAGCTGAACCCGTTAGAACAGAAAATATGCATAGATTTGAGATGAAAAATCATTGCAAATTTGTGCCCAGCATATCTATGATCTATGATATTACAAGGTTGAGAGTCAACAAAAATGAGGTTAACATCCCCACGCTATAGAATTACTGCTTGGTAGGTATTTCAAAGTTGCGAATATAAAAAAATAATACCGGCATAAGACATGTACACAAGTCTCCCTTAGGATAATTTCTGCATTTGGAGTGATTTAAGCCTACAAGGTCTTACTTCAACAGAGCCAGCCTTCTTGTTGATAACGAAATTGCGACGAGTGGTCAGCTTTGACTTTTCAGCGAATTCGGCCCGTTTGCGCTCGCGCTCCTCACGCTTGCGTTGCTCCTCCTCCCTTTTCTTGCGTGTACGTTCTTCCTATAAGGATAAAATGGAATCCGAAAACATTCCCATTTGTTTGCTGTGACAAAATTGTGCCTTCTATGTAAAAAGGTGAGTCGGAAATGTGTGAAATTTGCAGATGCTTCTAAGTAGGACCTAACTTCCCGAGAATAAATTTTGTAGGTGAATGTTGCAAACCATAAGTTATTTCCTTTTATCCTAAAAGTATAAATAAATTCAAAAGACTGGTAGAAAAAATCATTAATGCTGAAATAAACTTGCTTCTTCAGCGCGTCGTTTCTGTTCCTCGATAGCACGAGCCTCAGCCATGCGGGCTTCTTCTTCAGCACGCTCCTTCTTGCGACGCTCCTGCGGGTAATAAAGCCAGAGCAACGTATACCTTAGAATCTGCATGACGAGCTGTACAATCATTGTCTTTTCGTCAGCCTAGCGACGAGAGAGCTATTGGCCACTACTGTTATCTCCAACCCGACCTGTTCCAGTTTTTTTACCGTTTATACTAAGTTGCTAGTACGTGTGCGTCGTAGCAACTTCATATAGCGTAAAATTCTTCAGAGCTTGAGTAATGTAGAAACAGTCCATGACTGAACTCGGGGCTTTCCCTTTACAGGATTTGTTTGCATTTAAAAGAGTAACAAAAACTGCACCCCACAGGAAATTCAAGGTGACCTCCAGACCACGAATTTACTTTAGGCACATCTAAGGTCATTCTCGTCATTCAATTTATTCATGAATAGGCTAAATTTTCAAATGCAGTACAGTAATGCCTTAAAACGGGATATAGGTGTCCACTACAAATGCATAGTAGATTTACTTTTATTAAAAGGTAACATAAACATTCTTAATATCGTTTAACTTAGTTAAAGTCTAAATTGTTGCCGCGTTCAGTTAAACAAGATGGTAAATCCTTAAATGTGGAAAACGTTGAGGTGAGAGGCGCTTACACGGCGTTCGCGCAGCTGTCTGATTTCCTCCTCTTCCTTTTCACGCTCAGCGCGACGGATTTCCTCATATTCCCTCCACTCCTCTTCTGCGCGCTCCTTGCGCTTGCGCGCATCCTCCTGAAAACACGAATTAACATTGCAACCGACAATATTAGCGTCTTGGCTACCGAAAATATGCATATCAAAGATCTACTTTTTACCAATTTTCTCTTTCAAATACTGATTTTTCGTTACTTTTGTGACAAGAAGTAACCGCAGTAAAAAAAATATGAGTAGCTGTCCTTCTTACGTACCTCCATCTTCAGTCTAACTTCACTAATGCTCTCATCGCTAAAAGGAAAATAAATCGAATAAGAGTAGGTCGTTGCATCAAGTTGTCTCGCTGTCACGATTACACATAATGCCAACTGTGAATTCCCAAATTAAACAGATATGTAGTTAGAGGTGGTTCGTAAATACAGGTTGAACTAATCTGCACTAACCGCCTAAATTGAGGAAATAAATGGAGCAATTAGTGACCAAGTGATCGCAAAAAATATATTAAATCGTCAATGTAAGCTTACGTATGCTCTTCCTCAGACATAGCTTTGACTGATGTAGTTACCTAGTACGCACAGGAGTCCCTGATAGTCGAAATTGCTGGTGCCTACAGTGGCAGCGCTGCACTGCCGCTGGCAGGAGGACTGTCAGTAATAGTGTATTCCATGCTCGCAATGTTATTGGTCCATTTTTGCTTCCGCACCTTCCCATCCCCCTCCATCCACAACACGCACAAGCGACCAGAGAGGGATCAATGCTAACGTGGATGCGTGCGTTTGGGCAAGGACGTTGCATAAGGTCGGTAACCCCTGAATTTGCAAGTGGGCGTCGGTAAGTGCCGAAAATGGTTGCCTAGTGTCCTGTACGTGACTGGTCGGGTGTGTGGATCAGTAGTTTAGCTCAATTATTCTTTGGCGAGCATGTCGTAGTGACAACTCAACTTAAACAGCAGAGAAAGTGGCAGTCCAATTTAAAAATTCAAACAGGACGCAAATTTTGAAGATTACTAACCATTTTTTTAAAATCACAGTTGTCGACGCAATATAATCGCTCAACTTTCATTATTTACTACACAACAAGAACTGGTAGACAGTTGCGTTTTTTTATAGAATTCACCAGCGAACGATAAGAAACTAAGACTAGCCAAACATTAACTAATCAGCTCAGTTAATGCATTTGTGGTTTCCTGAAAAGAGCAAAGTTTTCGACTATTTAGAGGCACGTCCATGCCCTTTAATTCACGGTTTCAGTTCGACGATATCATTGCGACTTCACTATTATTACCTTTCAAATAAAGGCTCTCCGAATCTGTTTTGACGAAGTTTGGAAAGAAGCAAAGTATGCTCGACTCATTTTTTATTAATCCAGACGAGCCTGGACAACATCAGTGCAATTGCACAACTTGCGCAGACGTGCGCATCTATTGATTGTAGTGCCATCGCAAGACCCTGATTGGTCAATCCCACCTCCGCACCTAGCCTAAAGCCTCCTGTGGTTGGTGGACCTACAGGCCACCAACTGGCGCTTGGATCAATGCATTCTGCGTGGGATCCTAGTGATCAACGCTCAGTGAGCCGCAGAGCAAATTTCAAGAAGAAAAAAGCTATAGTCTCGCTAGTGAATCAAACCCAGTATTGTCAGTATTGCCAGCAAGAGTTTCATTGGTCCTCAGTGCAATCGTATTTACAAACATGGTGGGAAGTACGAATTTTTAAGCCTACCTATCACATTGGAAACATTTAGCCAATTTTGCATGCTGTGTGCCATTTTTTTGCCGAGAACGAGGTAATGTGATAATGTGACCCGTAATCTGGTCGCCGAAGCCAGTCAGTATGAATGCTATCATGATTAAGAAATATAGTGAGATATTATTCGGTTCACAGTAGGTGTTTTATAATAAAACACTTCGCTATTTTACCGTAGTGGATGATTAAATAGTAAAGTGAAAGTATTTTACGATGCGATGGGATGGTTACTTAGAGTGATCAAATTAAGCAGACCTCCATTTTTAAATACCATTTTTAAGGACTGGCGGCTGTGACACTCCAATTCAAGTCAAAGGCCACGTGACACTGTGGGTGCATTGATTACAAGTTCTGAGTTTTGGTATGGGGAGCGTGAACCTCGGAGTGAAAGTCTTTATAGAGAGGCTCATATGCCTTGAGAACACTCTCCAAAGCGTGAAATGCCACCTCCCCAGTTTTTACGAGCACATTCCGGCAATGGCTGTGAAAAAGGCGCTACAGAAAGTTGTTGAATGTATACCACCCAATGCTCTTGCCGTATACCGAAGGAACAGTGATCCTGCAGGGGTAACTTCCGAAGAACAAGCAAAAGTCGACTTTTTAATCGAGAAATTTCTGCATACCAAGGAGTTCACAAATGACTCACCTCAAATGCGTCAGCCAATGCGGTATACAATGGTTCAGAACTATGCTCCGCTAGACGTAATTAAAGTTGCTAAAGTCTTCTTAAAACCACCTAAGTCTTCTGATCTGAGCGAATGTAATCAAGAGCACACTAGTAATCGCACGATTCAAGCACAAATCTCAAATTCTGGCAGGGCGCTTCAAAGATCACTTCAACTTCTCAGTGCCCTTGAGAAAGCAGCACAGTGCTTCGAGGAATCCCCTAACACACCAGTGCTGAAAGAAGAAATTGTTTCAATGGTCAGATACCTTAAGATTAACACTACAAATCTTGTGCGTGGAATAATACATCTTAACAGTCATCGTCAAATTGCGCGAATACTCGCGAAGTTACGACAGCGTGGAACACTGAAGGCACTATTAACTAGAATGGAGAAAGAAAAGGGGGGGAAGAAAGTGTGGAGATTTTGAGCTATTACATACTTATATTAGACCAACGCAGCTCATCTGCGTTGTAAAATTTTCAAGAAGAAAAACTAAACGTACGACGCCAGCATCCTCAAATAAGTTTCTCAAGTCCCCTCCACTGGGCCCATCCTTATCCCGCGTATGACCATTGCCCCATGAATCCAAACAGCATCAACGTTTAGCTAATGTGGACTAGTGAACCTAATTACGGCGCGGTTCGGATGGAATCAATATCTGCGCAAATCACAATCGCCTAAGACTTGACAGCGATTGCAGTTATGTAGCAATTGAGTGTAACATATTGTTTGTTTAACTACCGGTAAAAGTCATTTAGGCGGCCATGTAGTTCTGTCCAGCTGGAGCTGACCCTTGGGCCTTGTCAGCTACCCCTATCCCTCTATCGTTTGGATATATGTATATTCTGTCCTAGTAATATGCCCTCTTTTGCCTTTAAGGAAGTCTCATGACACTACGTTGAGAGTTCCATGTATGCATAAGCGTAGAGTTAGAGAGCATTTTATAATGTACAAAGCGTATTTGAAGCAGGAGTGGCTCTTATTTATTTATCACATAGTTACTGGTATGCAAGTTTCAATTTTACCCGATTTTGCTTCAGGACTGGGGGGAGGGGAACAGCCGACAATGTCAGTTAGTGCAAAATATTTGGCTTTGGTTAGTATTAACAACACATATGCATTAAAAAATCAGTTCTAAATTTATAATGCGTTCAGATGCGAATGCGCTTAGCAATATTGCATTCTCACAATCTTCCTGAATAGTTCCTCAAATTATTGGATAAATAGTTATGCGATAAAGCAACATAACATAAGAGTACAAGTAACAGCAAGGCACCTGAGTAACAGAACAGGTGGAAAAAGTTTTATTAATTGCGTCCAACCTTTACTTGAAGTGATTTTCTATTGACAACATCTGCAGTCCATTCAGTCTTTATTTTAGAGTAAAACTTAGCTATATTTAAAAATATTATTCAATTTAAGCAGATAATGACACACCAAAGTGTGCATGTATATAAGTGCGAAAAATTAAAAGTAGGAAATTGCTTTTACTAGTTTAAGCGAACCAAGGGTTTGAGGAGGGAGCGTCTTTTTCATTCCTGTTGGGCGTTCGTGCGTTGCGATTTTGGTGGGCCTCGCGTTCTCGTGATTGTCTTAATTGCTACTGCGTTTTCATTTTACTAGAGAGAATACATTCTTAGATTGATACTTCTCGGTTTGCGCATCGATTATCGATGCACATAGCTAATGTATCGGCATGGCTGACAGTGAGGTTACCAATATTGTATGCATATAACGTCTATAGTGATCACATGTTAACTTTGAGGACCCACGTCTATTTGCTGTTGTCTCTGGGTTTTTACCTTGGAGGCTTTCAACCTATTCGAATTTTGCTAAAGGATCGGGGGTTTCGCTTAGTTCTCCTAATGCTTTGATTACCAAATGACCTTAGTTGCTGTTGGACGCCGTGCCATAACACCTGTGCTGCCTTCTTGTACCGAGCTTTTTGTTTCCATAGAATGCTACTTATATCACTACCGTAATTATGCCGATGGGCCGATATCAATAATTCATAAGTTGACTTTAAGTCCTCCATTTTTTCAGCTGAATGCTGTCTCCCGCTCCTTGTGCGCCGGCAGAGGGGGACCGTGGCATTTCCCGTCATGATATTATAGAGGACAGTTTGTACGATGACCGCGAAATATGTGTAGGTTCTGTTTTCATGATGCATGATTTTGTAGGTTGGATCGCTTGTTAATAGATCGTGGTTTCCGGTGGAAATGTCAATAAAGAAGGGTAAATAATACTTATGTTTCGTTTACGAGTCTTTTAAGATGCTTCAGATATGTGCGGCGAGTTTTATAACACTTGGAAACAAGTGGATGATCCTCTTGCTTTGGTTGAAAAGTACTCACTTCTCTCCAATGAGTATCTTTCAGCATTACCAAGGCCGGATCGACGCTCTGAATTTTCCTACAAGTAGAGTATCGTTGATTTTATCACCGACTACCCCTAGAAGCGACTACAAATACTGTCTTTTCGAAGCTTTAGGCTTCGAACGGTCAACTTGGCGACTAATGCACGCTCTGTATAGTGACCGGCTCTGTCATACAGACCCCTCATTGAACAGGGAACTGCTTAAGGTTGTATCAATAGTTTTTTCAGTCTCCACCTTTAGCTGCACTACCACTCGGAAAAGGAAATTGTCAATAAATTGTATGACACGGATGATGATCTTCGAGAAACACAAGTAGGTTTTTGACTGCCAACTCTATTCGTGTTTGAGTATGCTTAAACGAGCATTTTCAAGCTCCAATTTTAAAAAAGTTTCCCGATTGAACTTTTTCTTCATAATTAAGGTAATTGTTGATTGGCTTGAAGGAAGAGTTCGAGAAGAAATAGTCAAAGTGGCAGAAAAACATGAATGTCTCTTTAATGAAACTGCAGTGTGGTGAGCCGATTGCCATTTTGTCTTTCTGTGTCTTCTAACTTTTTACTTGTTTTATGTAACTTTGATGTGGCTTAGGGAAAATACGCGCCACCTTCTGGAAACTTTGAATGCAAGTGAACTCAAATCCAAGCATTTAGTTACCCAATTGGTGAGTTTCATTCCGTCTTTGCGTATCATAACCAATGAATGTTTATCGATTGTCAGTGTAGTTTCCGGACACGGCACTCGTCAGTGGAGATAACCTGGTCCAAAAAGATGTATTAGACGAACATCGTTACCTGCATTATTTGTTTTTGTGCATCAGAGGTGGTGATTTGCAGAGGGTACGTTTCTACCTTCCCTCGATTTTTCATAGTATGACATTCTTTATAAGCTGAATTAGTCAAATACTAACGGTTGGTATTAGTCAATAAAAGCTATTGGTTATTTACTCCTAGGATTTGGCTTCTAAGCATGACCCGATTGGTGCTCTCGAATCATTTTATGCTATCTGCAAACTAGCTTAAGGCATTACCAATATAAGAAGTGGTGGGCTCACAAATATGGCATCACGAATTCTCGATTGTTGCATTGTTATTTGAGTTGACATTAAAATGGCTGCAAAAAGTCTTCGAGATGTCATTTTTCTAATTAAACCTAAGTGAAATGTCGAGGACAAAGTGCCAATTAACCTGCGTTAGGATCAAAAAGCTGCCCTCTATTTTTGTAGTGTACTATACCAAACTTTATACCATTTCACCTGAGGGGGTTTATTTTCGATACAGGCTCAGCGACTTTGTCTTCAAAGAGGTGATATCACTCGAGCCGTTGCTATGGAGGGTTGGCGCCCATTTCACAGCAGCTATTTATCTGATGATAACGCTCAACCAAAGAACTATGTTGTTGAAGGCAACGCAGCTCGCGTGCTGAGCAAGTGCGTCGCTTGGTGGAACTCTGAAAATGTTAGTTTTGGCTTTTCTACTTTTTCTTGCAATAGTAGACACTCACGTTTGCTTTTGTTTGTCCAGCCGGCTCTAAATCCCTACGAGCGTGCAATGTTTGCTGCTCAGTCGGGTAACCTCAGCGCGTTGCTGCGAGCTATGACTTCTAGCAGCTGGGAGGACTTGTTGTGGGCGCATTGCCGTGCTCTTGTTGAATCTCGAGTTGATGCAGTTCTGCGAACTAAAATTGACTGTGGACCTAGAGCTGATACATTGGTGAGCGGCTTGTTCTTATTAAGCCTTGATACACAGTTTCTGAGGGTACTGTTGTCCTGGTGGGCTTAAATGTTCAAACGCTTTAGTCGGTATTGGGACGTCCACAAAAAGACCTTGAAACTGAGGTCATTGGTCTGCAGCTGCCAAACTCAGCTTGGTTGCCGGGCTCGTGGACCCTATCAGAGGCTTTCTCGAAGGCGGAAACTGTTCTTGGGTGGTGTCCTATAAATTACCTCACCCGAGTTGTTGAGGAGGGTTCCAGCTTTGCTGCTCCAACTCTTCGTCCCTCGGAGATCTCAGCTTTCCTCTATCGCGACGAAACCAATGATAAAAAGGCCTTGGGTGGTTCTGATTTCCCAATTAGCCGCCATATGCTCCTACAGGCTATGTTTTACGCCATATGTAGGGGAGTTGCTCTCAGAGAATATTCAGGTATAAAAATGTCAACCCGTTTGACTACATGTTCATTTTAATTTCAACTGTTAGTACTTAGGTTGGGGACAATTTCATAAGTGAAAATCTGACCGCAAATGGTGTTCGGATAAGTTCCGTTTTGCTAACCGCGTCTTGATATTTTCATTCGCAGAATTGTTGACAGCCGTAGCCTCGGTTGCACCGCTCTTGATTCCACCGTCGATTCGTGAGATTTTGGCCTCAGGTATCACCAATGCGATTTGGCCGGATCAGCTTACACTGGATGAAGTAGATTGCCAAGTTCTCCGCTTCTTGGCTCATTTCGTACTCTGTCTTCGGCTCCTGGAAACGGGTCTTCCAGTAAGCCACTTTAACATTCAAATCATAACTCCATTTTAGTTGCGGGAGTCTGTTTTGTTTTGTGGTAATAGTGCTTATTTTGATCTTGTCTTTGACAATGGTTATATGAGTAACCAACTTTGCTCGATTGAGAACTATAATTAATAGCTCGGTTTTTTCACAGGACGAGACCTGTAACGCTGTTTTTGAAGCCTATATAATTACACTCATTGTGGGGCGACGATATTCGCTGGTTGCATCCTACATTGCTCAGCTTACTTCTCCAGTGCGGCAAACACGCTGGTATGCCTCATTTCTCTCCAGTAAGCCATCCTTTCATTTATTCTATCTGAATTGTGGGAAGATTTTTCTGGCTGATATCAGGTTTTCAGGGCTGAGACCGGACTTAATTATAAGTAGCTAGTTAAATGCACATCGGGGGTAACTTTGAAAGGATTTTTTGTTCATCTTTGCGTTCCCTCTGGTCTAGTGTTTATGGAAGATTTTTTGAGCTTAAGAGCAGCTGTGCACTGTAGATACTTCTGCGATAGATGAAGAATGCATCTTTTTATGCGTGATTGTTCTGTTGATGCTGACCAATGATCAAGCCCGTGGTTAATCAGATTTTGATGCTAATACGCATTGGTGAATGCCCGCGATATTGTTATTTAATCGACGTCTTAGATTTTGGGCGACTTTCCCATGAAGTATTTCGGTGTCCTAAAAGTGAGCCAAAAATAAGCTGTCGTCAGACTTTGTGCTTCCTGCAACTCTCTGTATTTTTTGAATCGCTTTATCGGTTCCTTACGATTGGTGAATTTTTGGGGTAAAAATAAGGTACTTATTTACATTTGCCATCGTGATGGTAACAGCTTACCTAGGTTGCTGTTAGCAATATTATAATCAATCAACTTCTACGATTGCACCTGATGTACTTTATAACTTGCAGATGACTTAGGTGTCTGTGAATGACTGGAAAGATAGATGTGAATAAATTTATCCTTAACAATTTGTTGATAGGTCTCAAGAAGCCAGAGGACTGTCGTCAGTGTCTTGAGTACGCTGACGCCGCCGGTCTCAATGTACGAAGTATCACACGAGCGGTAATCCGTATAGTGCGTCGTCGATTTGATGAACAAGAGAGTTTGGAGGAAGGTGTATTGAATGCCTCAACAGTGCTGCCAACCTCGGACGGCATCACTGATGTCGTCGGTGGTGATGTCGCAGCCTACCTTACGCGGGTGGACAGGGCTCGCATTGCTGCCATAGACTGGTTAGCACACGATCGGGCGCAGCGTGGCGAATTGCTGGTGCTCGCCAACAGCCTTATTCGTCTTTTCATTGCTATGCGCAAGCTACGTGCCGCTAGAGCTCTCCTCGACCGTCTGCCGCTGGCGTTGTGGGATCAGCTGAAACTAAAGGTCCTCCAGGCGGAGGAGGATTTCGGCGTGGAGGTTACCCGGACCGCTGTTCCTCCATGGCTTTCTAATACCGTTCGCGAACACGAAGCCCTCATCCTCTATCTCCAGGCTCGGGTACGCCAACTCTTTAGTGCTTTAATGTTGCTTATGCATGTGGTTGCAATATGCCTTTCATAGTGTCAGATTTCGCAATAAATTTCGCTTCCATTTTAGTGCAAATTTGTAGGCGAGTTTATTGTGCGGAATTTTTGAAACGTTTATTCGCGGTTCGACCGCAGAACATACAGCGCAATTAATTTCCTATCATTGTGCTATATATTTCAGCAGATCTGATGATCATCAAATGAAAAAAACACACTTCGTTAAAAAAATTATTTCTGATGTATGAGAAAACCAAGTAGGTGCAAGTGGTTTCTCCTGTTGACAATGATAACCGGAGGAAGTTAATTGGGATGCGTTATTCATCCAAACACTCGCCATCACAACTCATGATCTCTTCCAACGAAAAATCAGCCTGTAATTTTTACTCATTGAAGAGGTTTTGTCTCTAGAACAAAAAAATACCACTGGTCACCTACTCCCATCTCACTTTTATTTTCCACCTGCCTATCTTATCTCGTGTGTGACTGTCTAATGGCAAGAAAAGGTGATAGTCATCACTTGGAGAAATATGAAGGGAATACGGATGATGAGGATGAGGTAGCATCCCCACTTCCTCCCTCCCCCCTCCCTCCTACCCAGCCCCTCTCGCGTCCCCCGTCCTAAAGTGCAAATCTTCCTACGGATGAGCTTCGCGGCAAAATTGCGGTCTTGTAAGATTAGAGCTCTTCCAGCAAAGCAGTTCTGGATGCGTCTGAACGAGAAGAAGATAGATCGCGGTTCTCACTGGTCCTCAGTAAGTGAACAACTCATAGTGAACACTCCTTCGAATTCCAACACACACACACACACACACACACACACACAGAGAGAGAGAGAGAGAGAGAGAGAGAGAGAGAGAGTCTTGTGAAACTAAGGTTATGCGTGCCTGATAAGCGCAGAGTATTGGACGTACCGTGCGGAAAGAAGCAGTGATCTGCTTATTTGCACAACGAGCTTCACAGTAAGTCAGTTGGCACAATCCGGGAGTGGCACGTTGCTATATTGTGGACGAAGTAAATAACAAATTAACATTCTTTGAAACTCATCGTCAATTGTTAGTGCGTGTGGAAGGGATCCAGTCAATCAGGTTCTGTGAATTTTCCTCCCCGTGTGATGTAGACGTAACCGACCTGTTCCGTCACTCTGCATGTCCAACACTGCTGAAAGTTGTTATTGCCACAATAACTATCACTGTTCTCAACAATAGCGGAGATGCGACTATTTGACAGTATCAAGAGCTGAGAATCATCGTGGACATGATGCATCCATCTCCGGGTGACTCATCACTGAAAATTGAGTGGTTAACTCAACTCACTTGATTGTGGGCGGCGCGTTCTGCTACCGCATTGCTACCTTCTCCACTCCAAATGCTATGTAATGAATTTGACGAGAAGTTCCACCAAGGTTGCTATCGAATAAAAATCAGTTCGCAAGGTCAACGATCTCGAATTACAACAGGTATTCGACCGATATGGCATACGAGTTCGAGGTAACAGGGCAATAGCAGAGATCAGAATAACGAGCACCGTGCGCGTGCCAACGTGTGCCTACTTATGTCTCATAATGAGTGGACAAAAGCAATGACATGGACTTTACAACTCTCTGCATGTCACGCCGGGACATTGAATCAGACTATGCTTGCAACTGTTGGAGCTCTTTATTGGATGCTTGATACATGCCAGGTTGTGTTCGACGTTGGTGTAGCATGTATGTTTGGACAGATTTATGAGCAGCTTTTGTTTTTTTTTTAAAAATAGGCTGCCCCAAGCGCTTACTGTGGTGCTTAAAAATTTTAAATCTCCATAGACTTATTTTTTAAAAATCTTTTATAAATAGTTTCCTAGGTCTTTGTGTGGTGGTGTTTTGGTCCATCAAATTTCGTGGTTTGGGGTTCTCTTGGCATTTGTGCAAGGTTTATCATTTGTCAGGATCACAGCATTTCATGAAGGGTTCTTTCTGTAGGGTTTTGAAGAACTTATGGATTATGCTTGTGACCAAAATCCATTGATGTGTAAATGCTATTATTACAATGGTATCGCGAAAATTTTGCCACTTGGTACGCATCATGTGCAATTGGACTTTCATTTATATAAGTTGAAATAAGTAGATTCTTGGGTGATTGTAGGTTGATTTTGATTATCTTTGGTTGAGTAACCTCGAAGAGTATATGGATTTTGTGCCTGAATATAGAAGTGGCTGCATCTATGAAATTGCGGATCTCTAATTTTGTCTAATTCATACAAGGTATATCTAACCACCGAAGAAAGTTTCGCTGGAAATCTCTCCTACCATTGATCGCACTTATTTTGAGGTTATTTAACGTCACGTGACAAAGAATGGTGTGCTTCATATTGTTACCCCTCGAATAATCTATGTTTAAAGACCTTTTATCTTGTGGGTTGGTCTGTTTTCAAAGTTGGTAACCAGTGGGAAGTTAACGCCATAAAGCGATGCTTTAAACGACGTTTTCCATCGAACTGATCGATTTCCTCTATTTCGCATTCTTTTAAGGAAGCTTTTGATCAGTGGTATGCGCGTATATATTCGGAAAAGCCCACCCCCCCTGCCACAAGAAGCAGCGCTAGCGTCCTTGGTTCTTTGTCGGAACGTGTGGCTGCCGAAGAGGCGGAGAAGAATTTTCAAGCGCGCCTTGAGTGCTGGAATCATGAGATTGAACTCTCCACCTTGGTACGTGCACCCATCGCACTCCATTACTAGCCGGTTTTGAGAGTGGCACTCCGAAATGTTAATTTTCCCCTTTGCAATGTTCTATACGTTGTAATTACTATCTTTTGTATGGCCGGCCCTTTCATCTGCGCTAATTAATTTTCTATTTCTTTCTCAAAAAACACTTGGAGTTGAAGGGGAAAGTGGACAAGGAGGTACTAATAGTTTCCTTAATCTAGATGCATTTTGTCGGGTATAATCGGGTAATGATTGAATGATTTCCAAGAAGAATTCTTATGGTTTCTGCTTCGCATAATTACGTTTTTTTATTTGTTCCCTTACCATAAGTCCCCAAAGTTAATCATCCACCTTTTATTTATGGTATGACCTGACAAAAACGTTGGTTTGGGTAGAAGAATACTAGTTTTGTTGGATCAAGTTTTTATTCCACAACTTGATCTCGAGTGTAGTTGAAACCGCTCTTTTTTGGTAGTGAATCTGTTCCATATACAATCAAATGGGCTTAATTTTTTGCATAGAATTATGCATTTTTTCTTCATTTTCGGATTAAGACTACTACAGTCTTCTTTGCAAAAGCGCTATGGAACTTTGCCTGCAAGCATAATTTTGTCTCTTCCTCACCTCCGTGAAACGGCATTTTAATTCAAACGCCATTCCAGAATTGTGTTGATAAACTATTTTTTGATTTTATGATTAACTTGGTGTTCAGTGGTAAATTCACCAATTTCCCTTCACTGATTCTTAGTCAGAACGTGGAATTCATGACTATTCTGTTTTATTTACGCTGCTTTGTTTGATGGCACATTAGCAAAAGAATTGCAATTCCATGTTTATCGCAAATATTGTGAGAAATGAACCCATTGAATCCAATTCTTGATCCAAATTTGATGACAAGTTGATTCTGATGGGAGTATAGACACATCTTACTTTTTAAGTTTAGAAAGATGTTTCTCTTGGCGCCAAAGGCCAGCACTGGCATGTCCAAGAAATGAAATATGCCTAATGATTTCGAGCTTCTCAGTTCTTTCTTTCAATATCCACGTAAACTAGAGTATGAGTAATTTTTGAACTATCTTCGAGTTCCAAATGGAATCTCATAAATACCTGTTGTGATGATGCGGGGGCCCCTAGAGTAGAACCACGTGAAAAATATTATAGGCATTAACATCAAGTAACTAAGCTGGTTAAATGGTAGGCTACGTGGTTATAAACACGCTATGCTTTCTGGGGTGGTTAAATGCTTAACAATGCCTATGTGCTCCTCAGTCCTTGATCAAGCAACTGAAATCTTTGCTGACCTACGAATCTCCTGGGTGGTTGGTGGATGCAGCAGGTCTTCACTCCCATCCCACGCCCTCTAGCCAAATTGATGTCACTGGTATGTTTGGCTCTGCGGCGGTGGTAGCGGGGGAGGATGTGGAGAAGGACGAGGAAGAGGGGAGCGAGGGACTGGGTATTGCTAGCCTTGGGGACTCGCCCCACTCCCGCAAGCTTCAGATGATCATCCTTCGTGAGACCTGTCTTCGCGAGGTTGTCTTCATGTTAACCAAGATCTTTAAGCTTACTAATCGCCACGCTGAGTGCGTTCGCCTTGCTGATCTCGTGGCTGATTCTCAATTGGGGATTTTTAAGGTTGGTTGCCTGGATCTGCTATCAAACTCATGCTTCTTATACAAACCACTATTGGAACACGATCTGTTGGCGGAGCTTGCCCCTTCTTGATGTTTGTATAAGTAACGGAACGACAGTATGTTTTGCATCCCTCCCCACTGTCCACTCTACCCTGCGACACATGCCACCTAGTATACTGGGTTGTTTTTTGGCGACTGTGGTATTAGAAATGACTGGGTGGACGCTTCACGGTTAATAAGCGTGCTGCCCTCTTGTACTTTTGCAAGTCATGTTGCAGGTACGAATGCTTGGGATGAAGGGGTGCTTTTGGTTTAAAAACTTTTTAGAATACTTTCACTGGATTACGTTGACTGCCGTTTTCATTTAAATCATGGATTAAGCCCATTTGGTTCGTCACATTATTCTTCAGTCATCCAATAAGGTGGGTGAAAAGGTGGTCGTTTGGTCAAGTGAAAGGTGTATTGTTTCTTGTCTTGTGGTATTTCGAATTCCTTTCTCATTTGCTTCCATTCAAAAAGATCTCTAGTGCCAACTGTATTCCTGTTAGAATTTTGTAGGTACAAATCGTATTGCCGACATTACCTCCTTTGCTGTCCGGTCCAGTTATCACATCCTCTTTTGCTTTGCGAAATCCCACGTGGGTGACGCTAGCCAGAAAAAGCTAGTAGTTTACATTGGCTGAGGTCGGCTATTTTTTTGAAACCATACATCTACTGCCGGTATTCTATGCACGACATTATTGTTATTGTCGTGGCTTCTACTGTGCGGGGCTAATTTCGATCGCTTTCCCTAACCTTGAGTGGTCTCTAACGCACTGATCATAATGCTTATTAGGTGTGCTGTTAGAAATGTCTTTTGAACAGTGTGATACTAGTTTTTTAACAATGCGCTTTTTATCATCTTACATTTCCGCAGTTTGTGCGAGTGGTAGAAAAGCGGAAATGTGTTTTGTATGAAATTGAACAGATCTCGTAAGTTGGTGCCAGTTGGAAAAAATCTGCCTGGTGGTGAGACTTAATAACCTTGAAAGCTGTTTCATAAAGCACCCCATGGGAGCGACAATTAGCACCCCTAACCTTTACCTCCATGGAGAAACTGGGCTATAAATAGGCGGGTCCATTTGATGTTGCTGTTATTCCTGGCCAGTGACAGTTAGAAATATGTAACAATATTTAAAAGTCTTCCTCCCATTGCTATCGCTATCCCATGAGTAACTGTTTTTTTCGTAGTTCTTCAACGAATGCCAGATGCAGACACTCCTTCAACAGCTCCAGGAATCCATGCTGTATATGCAAGAGACCTGCGGGGATGCTCTCGGCTTCAGCGCAACTTTAATCCAGGCGTCTCCGCCCCTGTAATTGCATTTTTTATACTGTACCATGCTTTTTAAAAAATGTCCTGATTAAATACAACCGGCGTTTCTTCAGTCCTCTTTTTTTTCTGGGGTGCCTGTTTTAAAGCACTTACCTCCATCTTGATGGCGTCTTTGCTTATTCTTTCGGAGGCAGTCACCCATCAATTTCGTCTGCTTGTTTGTGGGGCCAATCAGGCACGCACACACCCAAGTAGTAATAGCCTTTTTTCTGTCTAACCACTTTTTAAACTTGTTCTTTGAGACGTGTATCAAGTTCTTATTTTGGTTGGTAAAGTTCGACGTTTCTCCGTACTTTCCTTTAGTAATGTGCGTCTTTAGTCTGTTTTTTATGAGCGGTTTAGTCTATTTAAATTGGGACTGTTAAATATCCTGCCTTTTATTGGTTATGGCTTGTTTTCGACGCTTTTGTCCATTGATAAGTGCATTTGAGCAGTTTTTTAGTCGTTACTTTTACCCAAATCCGTATGGCAATTTAAATTATTCTTTAACGTCTTTGGGTTATTGACTTAAAAGGCAATGGACGGCTTATCTTACGTAAAGCACCTCGAAATAGATTAGCGTTACCAATTTAGGTCTAGGTTTATCTTAAATAGTATTTTGACGTAGCCACCTGATTTTTTTCCTTTGATCTTCACGATTTTTATTCAACCAGGAACCTACAGCTAGGTTGAAAACGGTCAAATTTTGGTAGATTTTCCTAATGGAATGCACTTCATATTTTGGCCTGTACCCGGACTCGCATTGTCAGATTTGCATACTTTGACTTCTTACTGAAGTAATGTTGCTTTACTTTATTTCGTTATGTACAGGGTCTCAGTGATGAGTTTCTCTGGGGAGCACTCCTTGTTATCCCTCTATCCAAATTTGGTGTGTGTTAATTTCTTTGCTTTTTAGATGGCTGCTGCTGACATTATCCCAGTGGGATGGTGAGTCTATTTACGTTATGATGAATCTGAGTTGCTTTGTGTTTTACTCATTACTGGCTTATCACTACCCGTTGTTGTTGACCCTTCCTTTCAGGTTGATTTCGGAAAAATTTCGTTCCCTTCTTTCCAAACTACCGAATCAGAGAGAAGTTTTGACCTACCTTCTTAATGTACTTTTCCTTTGAAATACGTATTATAAGCTTAACGCTGCAAAGCTTCATTGATCGAATTTCAAAAGTAATTGCAACAAGCATGCGACGCCCATTTTCACAAAAGTTTTTTTGCCTGAGTTCTTTCTATTAGGTGGAGTCATCCTTTTTTGTTTGCAAAACTGAAGACATAGACAAAATTCTATTAAAAGTGGTCTCTTAGCAAAGAGGGTCTATTTTTGAATTCATCTAAGCATGCACTTTTAATTTCCGGACGCATTGCATCGGGACGGTTCTTTGTTTGTCCGATTGTTGGCCTTATTTTCGGTTTGGGGTAGATGAAGAATCAGGTTTATAGGATGCCATAAATGGTGTCAAAAAATGTCTCCCACTTTAATGAAATATTACAATTTTGAGTCTTTCATTTTAAGTTTCTTTCAAATACCGGTGTTACACTGCGTTCTCGACTATTCGTGGCGGTGTACTTCGCTTAATCGTTCTATCGGTTTTTCGTATAATTTGCTCAAACTTAAGGTTTTGAATGCAGCCTTCCGTGCGCCACGTAAGCCCATGAGTCCATTTAGCCTGATTTGAGATAATCTCAAACCTCGCGAACATTACGACAGTATGTTAAGGTGCCTACTTAAATCGTGTTTTATGCAATTTTTGCACGGCGTTTTGTTTATAAAAGCCATGCTCGTGGGGTCTAAGGCTCGTGACTTTACAGTTTGGGAATGATCGCTAATAGTGTATATTTTAGTGTAAAGTTTATAGCATTATACCTCCACAAAAATGGGTTCAGTACGGCCAAGTTATGAAAATGATGGTAAATTTAGTGTTAAGGTTTGTATACCACTTGTTCGTTCATCTAGAACCAAGAAGTGGAAGTTACAAGGGTCATTCCGTGTGCTTTGCGATTTCTTTGTGCAGTGTAGTTCTAGGTAAGAATCTTAATAAATTGCTGTTTGCTCAAATCTACCATTATCGTCCACTAGAACAGTGATATTGACCATTTTTGAGCGGAGAAAGTATTTTTTTGTACTCTTGTACTGCTTCTAGACATACCAGCTTACATCCACTTACTGTCTCTTTTCGAAAGAATTCTCTCAGCTGACAGGTCCATTAGGTCATCTGCTATTATTACAGCAATGGAAATATAAATGGATCATTTCTTCGTTATATTTCAGACTGACATGCGGGAATACGGTATGGGATGGATTGAATCGAAGAAGGACAAGGATTCAGTAGGGAAATTTTCGGTTCTTTTGATTAATGAGATTCGTTTATCCCATTAATACAACCCATGGTAAACTTGAAGTTTTCCTCTACTATAGCTGGATGCGGATGGACGGGTGCTTCAGATAGCTCGTATACGCAATATCGCCATTTCACAAGCGGAGGAGGATTTCCAGACTTGTTCAGACAACATGGGAAGCGGTCCTCGTCTCCTCAAGCTAACCTTGACAGATGGGAAAAGCAATATCCTGGCCCTCGACGTTGATAACTCGCCCAAACTCTCGTAAGTTTACCATCTCATATGCTTGCGCTCTGCACAGAGTTAGGCGCACTGGTTCCCGCCATACAAACAGCTCTTGCGCATCAAATTAGCAGCTATGACCTTCCAATAATTTGTGGAATTGCCGATTTCATACTGCTGTTATCAATTTTATGGAGCTCTGAGGTCATCTTTATGTCGGGGTGTGTTGTTTTTCAAGCATTATGGCGCTCGTCTTGCACATAACCTTAACATCGTATTCGTATTTAAATCCCTTACCGCTCTTGATTATTCGCGGATAAACATGGTACAGTTATTCACTTGGGATCGGTGTTAGTTCTTTCTCAAACATTCTTGATACTTGGTGGTGATAGCCAACGATCCAGCGGATGTATTCTACTCTTATAACCGTTTGTTAAGATTGGGGATCACTGCCTGGTCGTTCCTCCAACTTATTTAATTCAACCTGAACAGTCCTTCCTTGAGCACCAAACTCTTGTTTTCGATTACTAACACCACCCGGTAAGTAGTGGCGATCGTCATCTTTCTCAAAGATGCGACTTTTTGTTATCTTTAACGTTCCTCAGCCACGCGATGTATTCATTTCATTGTCTAAGACCGCAACTAGTGCCATTTCAAGCACGAAAACCGCTATGGTTTTTTGAACTAGTCTTTCATCTTTTTAACCTTTCATCAAGGTCTGGTTAAGCAGTGTTTTTTACGTCTTTGTTTTTACATTTACATTCGTTTAAAATGCTCTACCCTTGCCATAGTGCAGGTTTTCAACTAACCATATACTTGTACAGGATAAAAATGCTAGAGAAAAGCGGGAGGTTTGTCACTAATAGGCGTAAATGTACCACTTCCTTAACGGTGAAAATTTGACTAGATTTGCATTTCCCTGAATCCTCTGGCATTACCTTTAGTATAACCTATGATGGGCTTATCTTTGATTCAGGACTCAGACTCTGCCCGGAACCAAAATTCGTCTGGACGGTCGTGTACATATTCGCGTTGGTTTTCTCATTCTCCGACGCAACAATTTTGAAGTTCTCCAGGGTTCTGTCGATCTGCTTTGTCGAGAGTGGCTCCTCACAAAGGTAGGTTTCTTAACTTTGGACTCCATTTTGTTGACTATTCTTTCCACAACTAGTAACGAAGTTTAGGGCTTTGATGCAACCCGACCATCTAAACTCCGAACAAATCTATTCATGCAATAGGAGATATCCATTAGATTGGTGAGTTTAACATTATTTTCATAATCTTAGAGCTATAAGAACGGACCCATTCAGAAAGTTCGAGCTAATTGCTTCATTTGTTTGTCTGTTTACGTCAGCCTCCAAATGGGTTGCTTTTAACCGACTGTAGCCACGTAATGCAGTCGAACTTTAGCTAGATTTAATTGGAAAAAATATCCTCTTTAGTTCTCTCCGCATCTGAACAACATAATTTTTCATTAATGTTTGGTCTCATATAGCTCTCCTCCCTGTCGCTTCTTAGCATGCGAACTGCCATTATCGCGCCCTGCTCTGCTCTACACTAGCTGCTAAATGGGCTCAAACTGCAAAATTACGCATTTATTGCCAATTTTTAGGACGCAAGGGGAGCACGGCGCTCTCACCGACCCGGTCCTGATGCACCCCCGTTTGTTGCCTTCGGTACACCAGAGGCCTTTGCCATGATCGACTCGCATAACGAATTCCTCAATAGCCTACGGAACAGAAACCACCGACCCAAAGGTTTGTAACCTTTCTATTCTTCTCGAAAGTGATTAGTGCCATCGGCAGTTCAATCAGGTTTATCCACTATTTGTACTTCATCACTAAGAAGGAATCGCGTAAACTCTAGATTTACCTTTATTGATAATAGCTTTAACGATTTCACGTTAATTGTGCGAAGTTGTGTTATGTAGGTGTCGAGAGTTATCTTTTCATATATCCAGTTCTGCCAGACGATTGCTTCAAATAAGCTCATATAAATTTGAGTCTTACATTTCAGGGCAAGTGTTTGATGCTTTTTAAATATCCGCATTGTTTCAGTGCCTTTTTCTCGTTACGGCAAGACTCAAAAGTCATTGGAACCATAGAATTGAAATGACAGTTGATTTTAGGGCATGTTTCAATAATCAGCAAAACTAGTGAATGTTAAGAAAGCTGCTGTGATTAGAACCCCTGAAGCGATGAATGGGAAAATATTAATTCTAACTGTTGCCTTTTCTGTCAGTTTGGCACAGGTTAATCAAGGGGCTAGAGCAGGCAGAGCGGTCACCAACTGTGCGAATCTGTGGCAAAACTAACATTTCCGTCTTGCATGATTACTGGATAGTTAAAGATAAATGACTTAGTATGGCTTATGCAAATGTGTTAATGAGAATTAAAAGTATCCTGAGTAATATAATTCTTGATTTTTACTGGATTGTGTCCGGTGCCTTCTATCACAGTTTTATTTGTTGTGGTTTAACATGTGCGATTAATCGTGAGCTTTTCTCCCGTCTATACCCTCTAGACAATTTCGATTCCTTCAAAGTGGCTATGAATGCCACCTCGAGGGCCGGCGTTGGATCGACCGGGGATGATTCGGACTTCCAACAAAAACGACGCGAAGTTGTGGCTAATGTTCAGAGCGCCCTTTCTACTGGTACCACTGCGCTGGTACAACATAGATTCAAGGTTGGTGGATCCAAGTACGTACGTCCCTTGCCTACGTTTACACTTCACCCATTTAATGACCATACTTGTTTGGATTCGATTATCTTAAACTTTTTGGTTCGCAAACTGTTGTTACAGAATTGAATGGGAATGTAAGGAATGTTTTCTATGTTTTTTTTAAATTTAAAGTATATTCTAATGCTTCTTGTCATCATTCATTCTTCCTGCTTTTCACTGTTCGACTAGGCTCATCCGTTTCATTCTAGATTGGTCAAATACGTAAAATTCTCTTTTCTGGATTTTTTCGTTAATCTACTCAGATAAGCCTTATATTCCTGCCCCTTGGGGTTCCCTCAGGAAAAGAGTATTAAAGGCTAGAGTTGTGTCAGTGCATATATTACCTCTTCCGTGCCTACGATATGCGTATCGGGAGATTTTGGGACAGTACGTGTGAAAATGACTTAATGAGCAATCACGGAATCATAACTTTTCTGTTATCCCTGCCTATTTGGATTTCCCTCTGTTTCAAAGTTTTACTATCTCCCTCTGATATCTTTGAGTATACGAAGCAATTATTCACAAGGAGTTAATTTTACCAACTTGATTGCCTCTATACCAATATTTAAGTAAAAAGCAGGGTGCTTTTCCTACTAAACAATGGTTTAAAATTTCCATGAATGTTATTAAATTTGTCAATTCTTCTCAGTACACAAAAACTTGCTCTGATACTCAAGTTAATGGATAAAAAACCCGGTTCCCCTATTTACAGAACTTTACTTTGACGCCTAATATTTTCCGATTCATCGTAGAAATTGAGATAGGTGAATATTATTTTCATGCATGATTCATTACCTTTTACCAAAGGCCCATCTAGCACATACATTAACCGATATGTCGTTTGCATATGAATTAGCATGGTGATAGAGGGTGGATAACGTCTGCAGTCATTTTATTGTGAGCTAAGATTTGCAACGTCTTCGCTTTCTTCCGCACGCGAATCCGTCCATCCCCCCGTCTTCCCCATATCTGCGCCGGGATGTCACAGTATGCACCAAAATTCCACCCTATGAGAGTAATAGAGATAAGCTATTCATTTTCTTTGGTATACGATCCCGTTTCTTGCGCAAAAAATTGCTTTCAATGTTGAAGATTATCGCCGCACAAGCCAAACATGTGGCGTTTCTTTCAAAATGTTCCAGTAACTGGGTTTCAATTCATGCAGTATTAATGCACCCTAAGACTCGGCACCCTGCCTTTGGGCTTATACAGTCGGATTCACGCTGGGCAAAAAGTTCTCGGGTTTTTGCATGATTGATCCTCTTTAAAAATGCTTTTTCTCCGTCATTGGTGCGGTAAATTTCCCAATGTAGAGTACTCTGCTTTGCCATTTGCGAACGTCTTTGTCAAAAGCAAGTTGATTTTGCCTCTATTTGCTTCCCAGTGTCCTGCCGACAAACGTCGATGTCGGGTAAATTATTTGAACGGTTTAGCCCCACAAGAAGTGATTTTCGTTTAATGATTTCTAGGATAGACAATTTTTAATGATTCCAACGAACATGTAATTTTATTGCTATTTTAAAAATCCAGCTGTAAATTTGGTTGTATCTGCAGTTTCTTCGAACGCAAACCGCCTCATCTATCCTCGTCCCAGGCCTTCTCCAAATATCGGCCTTGTCTCTGCCTCTATTAATTACACTAGTAACATAATATCAACGTGATAGCCCAATCAGTTCGGTCGTAACCATTGATGGCAGCGGGTTTTATTCTATGGCCTATTTATTGACTCATCCTTGTTCACACCAGACAGATGAATAGCTCATTGTCGGACTTGCACTGTGTTTACCATTATTATTAAAACGGTTTACTCTATTTTCCATGAAAGAAGTAACTGGATTTTTTGCAAGCATGGTCGTCATTCCGTAGTTGGTCAAATGTATTTTGGTTATGGGAATTTAAATTTTGTCATATGAATTTTTATCTCTAGATAAGCCTAATGTCTTTTATGTTACATGATTTGCATGTTATGCATTTTATTCATTATTAAAGGCTTTTTAATTTCGGATCAAGCGACTCAAAAGGATCGTGTAGTTGTTTTGCTAAAAAACCGAGTAATCTGCATTTTCCATTACGCGGTATAGTGGAGAGGAACGACGGCTTATGCCATTTTTATAATTTTTAGACGATGTTAGTAATCAACTCGTCATAGTTGAGCATGCTATGCGCCTTATCTCTAGTTAAATTATAGTCTCTTTACACGATGGCATTACCGCATCGTTGAATTATCGTTATCTCCATTGGGTGCTGCCACTTTTGCGATATGCTGAATCTTGAACAAGTGCCCATAATCAAACCACGGGGTTTCACCCACAATATATCTACGGGGGATATGCGCTCGCTTGTCCATTTTTCCTGGCTAATTTACTTGATGACAGACGGCGGCAATAATCTATTCCCTTCCCCCTCTTTTGCTTTTGTTGACTCCCTGAGATGGTGATGTCGCTGTTAATTGCTCCGGGCATCTTGCCTCTATGCGCCCAACGTTGGGGTGATTGAATCATCGCTTCGAAACCTCTCAATTTCGCATTTTAATCCCCTCCTTTCTGTTCCACTCTCTTCTAGATTGCACTCATAAATCTCTTGTTAATTCGGGTGAGTGCAATATTTTTTACTATCGTAGGGTTTGTTGGCTCGATCAGATTGAGGAAAGGCTTTGTCAAATTATCGGAATCACCGTTTTTCTTGCGTGTTATCTGAAGTGAACGTCGACATAATTTATCTTATTGGCTAGCCTTGCGGATTGGGCTAGTATCCTGCTCCACCTCCTTTTACCTTTTAAAGCCATCTTTGTATCCACTTAAATGGGAATAACTCTTGTTCGACAGTGTGGTTGGACATGGAATGATAGTAGATCTGACCGCCTTTACTGTATTCATCATGAACTTTAAATGGAACTCAAAATATCATACATATCGTTTCTTTTTAACCGTCGTGAAATAGGTGAACATCACATTACCTAGCTATTTTTTACCTAGGAAGAGTAAAACGGCGCTCAATACCGCTGTCGCACTGATGATATTCAAGGCTACTTCAAGTGTAGTCTAGGGGACCATTCAGTTCCATAGATGGTTGCGTCTTACCACTCATTATTTATTAAGGAACTATCTTTTGGCTGCCGCTTTTCCCAAATGTGTAATGAATTTGGAATCGAGTTGGGCTTCGACTGCAGCCTATTACACATCTGTCAGGAATTTGCAGAGCTGTTTGTACATTCATGGGTAATGGCTTTAGTTAAGTTCAGGACAGTTGCTCATCAAATCCCGCTTCTTTCTACTCTGATTTATTTTTTCGTCGCGATCCACCTCTGTCAACCATTTCCATCAGAAATGAAAGCGCATTTTTGAGATTGCCATGGTGAGACCCGACTAGGTGAATTTGTTATGGTTCTGATAGATTCAAATCACTTTTTTTTGAGAAAATCTAATAGTGTTTTCGAAACGATAAGGTTTTGGGTCCACCAAAGGTTTTAGCAAAGTGAGAAAAGGCAGGATTTGTTCAAATCACATTCTTACACTTTTAGGATACTGTGGTATTACTAATTAAATTAGACATAAAGTATTCGGCTCATGATATCGAATTGATAAAATAGCACCCCAAACTTCCTCAGCAGTTTTTGCCTTCCCTATGCATCAGACTATTATTCACTGTAGACAATCGACAAAGGCACGCCATGTTAATAAAAAACCATACTACATAGGAAAAGTTTCAAAAAATTACCCTACCCCATATACTATGGTAACAAATTTTATTGGAGTTGTAAGGATAACTTAAAAGCATCGACGGAAAGGTGTTATTTATTCAAGGGATGGTGAAATTAATACGGAAGAACAATTTTGAGTTTTTGCTTTAATTAGTCCATTTTCAGTGTTTTACCATTCTCCATGCATCAGATTCCAACAAGCGCGAGTAGACATGGCAGTAGAGCGTGATGCCAACCTTGCCCAGCTAGTTTCCATGGGCTACCAGCCGCGGGAGGCCGGCATGGCCTTGGAGGAGTCAAGGAACAGTCTAGATGGCGCCATTTATCGCCTCACAGCTCACCAATCCGATCACTACCTCAGTTTGCCATACAGAGGCGGACGAAATCGTGGGCGTAGGGGTGCTGAACGTGGTGGGAACTTCAACCTTGATCTTGAGGATTCACGCTTCGACCCAGTGAGTTATGTGGCTTCCATCTTTCATGTAGTTTGATAGATTCCAATTCCCACTTTAAGATCTTCAGGTAAATGTTTTAGGTCTAGTAGATATCAGGTTTCGTTGTTTAGATAGGGAGTGAATGGGTTAAATGGTTCATGCATTATTAAGTTGAACCTTTATTTGAGATTTTTGGATAATCCCGCCTGCCAAACCGGTAGTCCGACTGGAGCCACTTTAGTTACCAACTAAGCTCTTTTGGATCCAGGCCCTTTTGGCATTGGGTCTTTTACTGTAATTTAAAGTATGAGAATCGTACAATGGCACATAATTAAGGAGCCACGCGAATTCCCACGACACGAAACCAAGATTTGAAACCTTAAAACGGCAAGGCTCATGATTAGGCTGTTACTTCACTGCCTTACATTTTAAAAGTTGATATATGGATCATTACTAGATTACCGATGGCCTCTCGAAGTCCTTTCAACAGATTTGGCTTGTTTTGGTTGGTTTTCGAAGGCATCGTTTGACCTGAACACTTTTAGGCTATTGTCATTTATTTTCTTGATTGATTAATTTAAACAGACCTAAGGTAATGCACTTTCTCAACACCGCCGAGTGGGTGGACCAGACGGTAAGTGGAAGATAATCCACATTAACGATTTTGGGCTTGTTTACACACCAGTGATTATTTTTCCCTCAAATAGCAAAGGGTAATATGAAGACAAGGTTCATTGATGAATCTTTTCATTGATCTCGAGAGAAAAAGGAAAGTTTGGGATTAAAAGTATTAGTTTTAGAACTTAATGGGTTTTAAAGCCAGGTGTGCTCGAAATGTGTAGCCCGGCGATTAATCAGCAGTCCAAAAAGTGCTACATCGATAGCTTTGTGTCGTCTTGCTGCTGGATATTTTCACATTTGTTTAAGATGTAGTCCACAGTTGACATGTGAGCAGCACGAGTGCATTAACGGCTATCATTTGTCTGTAGGGTGTCAAGCTCAATGGAAGACCCTTGCTTTTTAATTGTCCTAGTGAGACGCTGTAGGCTCTGCTTCCCGATTGGGCCGATCACCGTTTGCTAAGAAATGTTAATATTGGCAAATATCCTCTTGCCCATTCTAGTGAGGCTTAGTTGGTGAGTCGACTATTAGGTTCCTAGTTAATCTTTTAAATCGCCAAATTCCGCTGCATTGTTTAAGGGAAAAATTAGGCTTTCGTTGTGATGATATCGGTTTCTATCCTTCGGCTCCTATTGTTTAGCAATTTCTGCATTCATTATTCTGTGGAAAAGTACCTTACGGAAGGAAATATTTATTATATTAGCAGTTGTTTTTTACCAACTCTCAATGAAAAGGGATAGTTATGTACGCGTTTAAAACACAGAGACTACATCCACCTCTAGGCAGCTCTTTCTCGCGTTTAACTAATGATTGCAGTTTTGTTAATTAATTTTATCCATCTCACGGTAGCTCATTTGTTAGTTGCTCTGACTTTAAGATAACGCTTGCACTGGTTGCTGCTGCCAACTTAAGCGATGTAATTTTGTAACCTCACTGTGTAATTTTAGCCTTTCTTCCACTTCACTTATTGCGTCTAAACTACCACGAGCTACTAAAAGATACATTGCGTTTATTAACGATTTTTTTGCTATTAAACTAGTAAGTGAATTCAATGTAGTGACTTATTGGGGCCAGACCAGATGCAATTTGTGTCCATTGAATTTTTAAAGCGCGGTGGAAATTGAGCAGGAGTACGCTGTTACTTGCTTTCCTCTCTGTAAGGGTTCCGATAATTAAACACTCGCAATGTTTTCGATTTGATCCCTTTTGCCTACCCACTTTTAGTAAGTGGCATATTTGCATCTGAACCAAGTTTAAATCATTGGGCATTCCTCTTGATATATGACAAATCCCCTCATGCACTTTTTTTAACTCCAAATTTCGCCTTTGTACACGAAGTTGGTAAAATATTTGCATGAAATTTGGAAATAGCTTATAATCACCCAACGAAAAATAATGATATGGTGGAATTAGTGTAGTTTAAAAACTTGACTGGGGACCTGTTACTCACAACAAAGTACAATATTTACTGCATAAAATTTTCTATCGCTCAAGTATTGCCTGATTTTTTTGCTGGAGAACTTTGCTATGATCAGACTTCTCAGCGCTACTCGATTTCTTCAAATTAACCATAAAACAGCTTACAATAAGGAAATTTGCATTTTATTACGCAAATGTTATTAACAGAAGTTAAGGTCAAAGCTGAAATGTGGATGAAACTTATTCCAAAAGGCGTTGTAAATGGCTTGGATCTGGGAATAGCAGTTATAAAGATATGGGAGCCCTGACCGTTGGAAACTCTGTTGAGGGGATTAGTGTCGCAGGGAATAGGTACCCAAACTATGAAGCTTGGTTTTATGCGAAATTAGAACCTCGAGCGTCTTACCTCTTGCATTCCTCTCTAGGTGGCAGCAGCTGAGCGGACAGGTCTTCGAGGAAAACCTTCGGGTGGCCCAGTGCCTCTCTCTGATTTCATGGACCGACCACTACTCCAACGAACTGGTCCTTCAAAGCCTCCAATGACGGCGTCATCGTCGCCCACCTTTGTGGCTTCGGCATCAGCAAGACTGCACCTCGCTCCCAACACAGTCCTGCAGGCGCGTGTCATGTCGGGCGAATATGAGACGGCGCGCCTCGTTGGCCTCCTACCCACCAAGGTGGCTGGCGAACACGTGGCCTTAGTGGTCTATCTCGAAAGTGGAGAGCAGGAGGAGGTTCCCATTAACATGCTTCGCACTCTCGACAATGCTGAAGTTGGTTTTACTTTATACGTTTTAGTAATTGCTTACATTAATGCCGCGATCTGTAAGATCTTGCCAATCGCATTCCATCTCCACTAGCCTGTGAAGAGGAATGGCGTGCTTAAAGTTGGAGAAGTACAATTAAATTATAAGCATCAGACTTATTTTTAGGCCATCCAAAATGTATTTAGGCTCACAAACTTTATGGGTGAGTGATGCGTCTATATCCAGGGTATGCCTCATCTCTTTGAGAGTGGAATTTCCATCATTTTTGCGTTGCGCAAGTTATTGCTGTATGGTTCATATGGTCCCTGAAATCGTAAAGTAGACTTGGTGTACAATTTTCTGTTGTTTTGAAAGTGCTGAAACTAAGACCGAAATCTTTACAATGTAGGAGCCGAGGAGAGTATATTGATAAGCCAGAATACGAAATAAAATGCTTCAGCATCACAATGTCCTTTGAGAGTTAAAATGGACGTTTTAAATAAAATGCCTTGCTGACTAGAGGCCTATGGATACGGATGTTTGTGGTCAATTTTACTGATTCGATTCTTATTGCTTGTTAACGGTGCGTCTTTTGGGCGATCTACAGGCACCCCTTTGGGGCTCCATTTGAATTTTCGATTGCTGGTCGACCTCGATTTGAAATTTCTTCTAAGGTTTTTCAATTCACGCACCTTAACTAGTGGCTGACAAAGTCGTTTTACACACAGTTCTTCAGTTCCAAATCGTAATCGAAGCGCGACGCAATGAAATAATCTAGTCTGCATGCTTTCCAAAGTGGATATCTTTCTTCAGTAATTGACGAATTGGAATTGGTGCATAATTTGACGATTGTAGGTGACGGCAGACATGTTTCCAGTTGTTCATGCCTCTACTCCGTGCTGCGCAAAGACGCTCTGTGACGGTGGCGATGTCAGAGGCAGGAGTGTAGGAAGGAGAGAGGCTCCTCCAACCCGTTTTATAGGTGGTGGGCGTGGCGGTACCCCGCAGCGCAGCTCCCGTGGTCGTGGATCCTATCGTCGTTAGCCTTACTTTTGTGTGACCTGGTTGAACTCCCACTGCTCGGAGCTTTTTTGTTACGTGAAAGTTATCTCTAATTCGAAATTGTGTGCCGTATTGGTGAATTCATGAGATATAAAATGTTTTTAGCATTTCTGGAACATTTTTTGTATTCGTAAGCGTTTCCTTGTTTTTGCAAATTTCAAACCCACTTAAGTTCTCTTCAATATTGCGTAGTATTTCCTTTTTCTATTCATTTACGATTGATAGGCGAGGCCAGTGTCAAAATGTAGCGATGAACTGACAACATCTGCCAAACAAGTCGGTGGTTTTTTAGATCAGATTTGGAGGAACAAAAAGTTGAGAAGTTGATGGTACGACTTGCATTAGCAATCCATTTTAGCCAAACAAGGCCTGGAATTTCGGCTCAACCAGAATCCTAAAGGCTTGATTTTTTGTCGAAATTTTCGCCGGGTTGTCCTACACTTCGCTCCCTCTGAATCTCACTTTTGTTTTAGGAGCTAGACGAATACATATATACATCCATACTTAATTGCATTTAAATTTTGTGTACAAAGATGTAAAAATGGATCTCATGTTTGCTTTATTAATATCGATTATCACCTCTGGTCAGATTGAATATGATCCCATCTGTACTGGGCCAAAGTTACAATAGCAATCTTAGATTAAGGATTGAAGGGGAAAGTGGCCGATACTTTTAATCCAATAAGTGAGGCTCTTGAAAATCGATGTATTGTAACAAGCTTCTACTTCGTCCTTTCTTCCAGCCCATCAGTCTGCTTGGAATTGAATTCGTTTTAGCATTACGAAGAATTGCTATTTTTTGCGTCAAAAGTCGCGTGCTGAAGACCAATAAAATGTTATAATTTAATACGGCTCTTCATGAAGTCGAAAGTTTGTTTGAGTGCGGCCCAGTGTTTATCCTAAATACTGCCATAATAGTTAGATAATTTTCTCCCATTCTGCTGCCTTGAGATGCTTTTCGTTGACCGTGAGATGTAGACTTGCAGGAGCTTAACGTGGTGTACCCCGGTCGAAGTGGTGGTCGCTTTTTACAAGATCGTTTGATGCATTCAGTACAAAGCTCGAAAGCTAAGGCTGGGCTTATAATTTGATAGAAAGAGTTTCCACATTTAGTCGTCCCTGCTCAGACAAGCGCTGCCCGAATTTTTATGAGCGGAATTGTAATTTCCGGCAGGGGTTAGCTGTTCAATGCGATGGGGCAATGGAATCTAATTGGATGCCGTAAACACGAAACGGAAGTCTACGCACACATCCACTCACCTACGCACAATTAAGAGGGAAAGTGTTGTCAAAGGCACACTTTGGGTCGGTCTTGACTACGCATTGAAGGCGTTGATAAAATGATTAGTTAAAGTAGTAATTAAAACGGTTCTCTAGTTTAGAAGAATCACTATGGTCACGTGTGGTGTGAACGCGAAATCGTGGTAAATGGACAGGGCGGCACTTTGGATCGCGCTGTTATGAACATATTTGTTTGCATTATAAGCAGCAAGCATTGCTATTACTTCTTTTAGCCACTTTCCTTGGAGCCTTCTAAATTTAATTAATTTGATCCCTGATTTTCCCTTGCCGCCATTGTCAATTTTTCCTCTAATCCAAATTCAATTGGCCGCTGATGAAGTGGAAAAAAGGTGAGGTTTACGAATTACTGTGTCTCCCTAGTTTATTTTGGCCTTATGTATTTTTTTAACCCCCAAAGGAGCCCTAGTTTACTTCTTGTATTGGGTTACACATTAACACCTAGATGCGTACAACAGTTCAGTACCATATATGATACTTATTTAACACATAGGCCCTCGCAGTTCCCGGTAAAGTCATGCTAGGGAAATAACTAGGAAAGTTCATGGTAAAAAATAATCATATAGAGAATGGAATTAAAAAGTGGAACATGGTCTTTGTACAGGTGTAGCATCTAATAAGTGTTTTTAAAAGGCATTGGCTGTAAGAATTTGCTCCTAATATCATGGATGTCGGATGATGTTAGAAATATTGATACATGTAAGTGGATAGATCGAAAATTGGAAGTGAAAATGATTGAAGGCATGCCACCTTACGTGTTCGCCAATGCAAGTTAAGCATAACCCATAGCCACTGCCATGAATCCCGGATACAATAGGCCAGAGGCAAGATTAGGTGGCAAAACGAGAACTCGTCCAAAGTTTGTCGGGTATGCAGAAATTTTCCAACAGTTGCAAGCATAGTCTGATTCAATGTCCCGGCGTGACATGCAGAGAGTTGTAAAGTCCATGTCATTGCTTTTGTCCACTCATTATGAGACATAAGTAGGCACACGTTGGCACGCGCACGGTGCTCGTTATTCTGATCTCTGCTATTGCCCTGTTACCTCGAACTCGTATGCCATATCGGTCGAATACCTGTTGTAATTCGAGATCGTTGACCTTGCGAACTGATTTTTATTCGATAGCAACCTTGGTGGAACTTCTCGTCAAATTCATTACATAGCATTTGGAGTGGAGAAGGTAGCAATGCGGTAGCAGAACGCGCCGCCCACAATCAAGTGAGTTGAGTTAACCACTCAATTTTCAGTGATGAGTCACCCGGAGATGGATGCATCATGTCCACGATGATTCTCAGCTCTTGATACTGTCAAATAGTCGCATCTCCGCTATTGTTGAGAACAGTGATAGTTATTGTGGCAATAACAACTTTCAGCAGTGTTGGACATGCAGAGTGACGGAACAGGTCGGTTACGTCTACATCACACGGGGAGGAAAATTCACAGAACCTGATTGACTGGATCCCTTCCACACGCACTAACAATTGACGATGAGTTTCAAAGAATGTTAATTTGTTATTTACTTCGTCCACAATATAGCAACGTGCCACTCCCGGATTGTGCCAACTGACTTACTGTGAAGCTCGTTGTGCAAATAAGCAGATCACTGCTTCTTTCCGCACGGTACGTCCAATACTCTGCGCTTATCAGGCACGCATAACCTTAGTTTCACAAGACTCTCTCTCTCTCTCTCTCTCTCTCTCTCTCTGTGTGTGTGTGTGTGTGTGTGTGTGTGTGTGTTGGAATTCGAAGGAGTGTTCACTATGAGTTGTTCACTTACTGAGGACCAGTGAGAACCGCGATCTATCTTCTTCTCGTTCAGACGCATCCAGAACTGCTTTGCTGGAAGAGCTCTAATCTTACAAGACCGCAATTTTGCCGCCAAGCTCATCCGTAGGAAGATTTGCACTTTAGGACGGGGGACGCGAGAGGGGCTGGGTAGGAGGGAGGGGGAGGGAGGAAGTGGGGATGCTACCTCATCCTCATCATCCGTATTCCCTTCATATTTCTCCAAGTGATGACTATCACCTTTTCTTGCCATTAGACAGTCACACACGAGATAAGATAGGCAGGTGGAAAATAAAAGTGAGATGGGAGTAGGTGACCAGTGGTATTTTTTTGTTCTAGAGACAAAACCTCTTCAATGAGTAAAAATTACAGGCTGATTTTTCGTTGGAAGAGATCATGAGTTGTGATGGCGAGTGTTTGGATGAATAACGCATCCCAATTGACTTCCTCCGGTTATCATTGTGTATACGACTTATGTTGATTTGTTTACGGCATAGTAGGTGAATAGACACAAGTAAAGCTGGGATCAGCAGTAGCCATTGCGATAAAGCGGTTTTGTTGTTGCGTTTACGCAATTACGATTAAAATTTGCTGAAAACCACATTAATTACCTGAATTTTTCTGGCATGCCACTGCGAAATGGTAGAAGAAAAAGCACTTCTTAGTTGGTCTGTAACACCCCTTTTACCATGTCCCAGACAGTATTTTCTGATTACCACTTTCGGAGGTCTCAAAACGCTCTAGAGTAAAAACTTGCAAGTACGATATGCTTTTTGTTTGGACTAATTTAATTAATTTAAAAAAACGTGGGCATTTTGGCAATGGTGTTGATCTACGAAACTATTTTTTTCATATTGATCTAAATTTAACAAATTGCAGGAAAATACACTACATGCTGATAATTTCGCTACTTCGGTTTTTTACCTCGCCTTTTTAAAGCAACGTAGATAAACGAACGTTAACGTTTTGGGGCTAATGCTTTGCGATTTATCTAACCTGGGCTCGGGGATACAAAAATTACTTGTAATGGAAGTGTTTACTCATTTGCATGAAGAAAATCCCACTATTTTGTTAAGAGGATGAGGGGGAGGTGTAAGTTTTTTTCCTTTTTTATTAAATGACGTTCCAATTTTTTGAAATGTTCTTTCAGATTTATTATTTTGATAGTTTCTGGATTTTGTGATTAGCATGAATTAAATCGATGTGTGCAGGAATAAACACTTTCCATGCATTTTAAATAATTAACCCAAACGACTAAAACTTCATCATATAAAATACCGCTTAAATACGTCTATTTAGGTTTGAAGGCAAATGGAAACTCCCCATTAAAAGTTTTCTTTCGCCCAGACTTCTAGTAACCTACGGAAATTCAAATAAAGAGGACAATAAGGCATTCTGACAGAACCGGAATAACTGGACTATTGATCAAAATTAGCAACGATTGCGCATTGTAATTTAGGGTTTTTAGGACGCTGTGCAATGACCAAATCAATCCAGGGTGTGCGCAGACTGCCATTTACAATAAAGAAAAATTAAAGGATTTTCCTGCATAAAATAGTGTAGGAGCCCTTTTGAGATAGTGACTTATTCCCAGCCATTGAATATACGCTTACAAATATTATTCCTGAAAGATGCTGGCATGATGTTCATTCCTTCAAAAGATAGCAGAGACTTTGCCTTGTGGTGATACGACACGAGCAAGGCAGAGACGTGTCGGTAGGGCTATTTTCAGCCTCTTTTGAAACTCATAATTCGTCTGGAAAATCCATTTAGAATGACCAATTACACACCTACCAGAAACGCTGTTCCTTTCTAGAATTTGTTATGCGAATGCAACGGCACTAACCATGAGCTACCTTGAAAGCCATCGATAGAAGATTGAGTTACGGAATAAGTCCTAATTAAAATATCATTAAGGAGTTTAGATTATATGTGGCCGTAGCTCTATAGCTCTCAAAAATCTCTCTTCTACATAAAGTGTGTGATTTTCTTTTAATAAAATTGGACACCTTGTCACTGCGGTAATGCGTATCACGGTCTGAATGTGTCTTTTGAGACCCACTTTCAACCCAACTGCTCGCCTAAGCGCTTGCATCTTCGTCGACTTTCACCTGAGCAGATGTAAATACGTTTTATCCTCATTGACTAAATAATCCTAAAGAGAATGTTTCGCCTCATCGGCTGCGTGTTAACAGTGGCTAGAAGCGGCTGTTATCAATAAAAAGTGGATATTTGCTTTGCATAATATAAACCAAACTTGTGAAATTCTAAAACTTTTTTTGCTACGTAGCTTCTGATAGTTGATTTGTCAAAAAAATTAACGTTTAGAAGTTTCCCAGATCCTTCGTTCAAACATACCGCTCGACATAATTTTGATTATCAAATTTGGGGACAAACTGAAGTCGGCCTACATTAATGAAACTGAATCATGCTTTTAGGCTACCAGAGTTTATAAGGTAAAGGATATCAGCCTTTCGGTTAGCCATGTGCAGAAGTAGTGATGTGAATTGATTGATTTCTGCCTGTCAAGTCTTGTTAAATCGTAACAAGAGGTAAGACCTTCTTTTAGCCCTCATCTAGGTAACTTTTAATAATGGCTACTTCCTTATTTATAAGTGCAAGTCAATTGGAGGAAGATATTTTCATCATACACAATCACCTAAAAATAAGTGTTTGACAAGCTTGTTACCTTCATTAGCATTATAATTATGGAGGCAGTTAATTAGAGGGTACTAAATATTTCTGTAAAACAATGATCCTAGGCACCTTTCCGAACTTCAGAAGTTGGTCAAGTGTAAATTTCACAACGTCGCACCAACCACTCCTCCACTTTGAGGCCCAAGTCATCAGAATTAATTCCTTCAGTCAAAATCACACCGTGCAACTACAAGACTATCAGTATATTATGAATATGAATTCGAACTCAGAAAATTGGTGTTATTCCACAAAAACCAAATTGCTTAAAGGAAAAGGAAACAAAAAGTTGTCTCTAAGCTGCATGCAAATAAACTTTAAGTAGATTAAAGAAGGGATTGTTCCGGGACCTGCACTGTAGCGCAGTTTAGGCAAGATTGACGGAACTGCCATATGGTTCGGTTTACCCGGGATATGCTAATATACGGGCGAGTAAACAGATGCGCCCCCGCTTACGCGACTAAGCGAGTTGGAAAGATGAGTCATGGATTCTGACATCTGGCGCCTCAGAGACGCTCGAGTCATTAACGTTCTCTAAGTGGTAGTTATCGCATAAGCGCCCTCATGGCGCCCTCCATCTAAGACATAATCACCCATCCTTTTAAACTCACAAGCAAAGTATTTCAATGCTGCGCAGACATGGCATGGCGGTGTCAGATGGTACAATTCGCAGGAGAGCTCATCTGCTTGTCAATTCATCCGTTATCAAAACGGCTTCTTTACATCTTGTTCATAAACAATGGGTTAATGGAATAATTTATTGCCTCATTTTATAAAAAAGTACACAAAGTTGGAAATGCACGCAGTCAAAGCATATTTGGCAAGCAGTGATAGTGATTCATCTAGGTATCTGGCGCCTATGCGGCGAGCGGACTATGCGCAGCCCATTGTCGCCCTATATTTCCATTCATACACCGCCCCATACTTCATTTAGTCGCAGTATCAAAACGGAGTTTGAACGCGGGGCTCAAAAGACGGGTGATTATCATGAACTTCTTAGTTGTAAGGGCGAATTTAGTTCATTCTGGAATAACTGTGATAGATATGTGAACTCACAATAAGCTCAATTTAAATATGTAATAATAGCCAGAGAAAGTCGCCTTGTCAATCTACTTGTGTGGTGGCGTATTTGTGAGCATGCTTTAGTATTTATAATTTTCTGCCAAAGTTGTACTAGTAAATTCGCTGTAAAGAAGGCGTGATTTGTTCAAGGTTTTTTCCTAAAATATCATGCGTAATAAATGACAGCAATGCAGATGTGGCGCTAGATTCAGTATGAATTTTACCAATATGAAGTTCAGGCTATGTAAAACTTCTTACATTGTTTGGAAAAGCAATCGATTGCAAGAAAAGATTAACCAGGGCTCAAAGTACTTTAACCTACTTTCAGAATCAACTACAAGTTTGCTCAATATATCATTGGGACACAACCAGAACGGTCTCTTGTGTTTCACTTAGCAGTGAATTTCAAATAGTTTAGCTTCCACCGACATTTGAGGGACATAAAAATTATTCTATTGCATCCATATAGTCTTGATCACAGAAAAATGTCATGATTTGACGCAGCTGCTACCGTTTTCTGATTGCGTTAAGTGACAATTTCCTTTATTTAAAAAGTTGCGGTTTATCGCAAGAACTGATTGGATTTCTTGAACACCTTTTGTGCCTACAATTGCCGAATTGCACTTGTGCGAAATCGCATACAAAGTGTTTTTATTCTTTTTAGATTGCCTGAGAAGATTTGCTATCAAATTTTGGAGTGTAAAGTGTGAAGCAGATGTAGTAAAAATAGGCAGAGATAATAAAATACCAAAAATTCCGCGTTAATAGCCCATTTGAAGAGCAAGTGGAGCATAAATTTTCAAACTCAAGCAAAGGTAGTTATTACATAGGCTACTTTTAGCTGTTGAGCATTGGAAAACAGTAGAAACTTGTTATAAAACCGTGACCAAAAGCTAGAAAGCTATTTGCACCTTTTGCAGTGTCCTATCTAATTCTTGCTAATTTCATTTTGCATTAAACAGTTTTTGAAGTTCAGAAGCTTTATTTCTTGAATTTAAGAATCAAAGGCTACTAGCAGGAGAGTTCATGACATTTTAATAGTGCTTGAACAATAATGTATTCATAACTTGGCTGACCAAATTGACTGGGACCATTTCAGAAGACACTTAATTATTTTCAGTGACGGCGAATTTTTTTTCATACGCATGATTTAAAATTATCTAACTATTTCCAGGTACAAGGGTTAGATAGCATAACAAAACTAAAAAGATTAGTGAACCCCTTGGTCACTGTGAGTTCAGATGCATGACTTTATACACTGCTTCTTTACTTCATACAATATTTGAAGAGAGTGGTTCATGGTCTTACATCCCAAACATAGCGTGGTATATAGGAACAACCTACAAGGTAAAAGGCGGCGCTGACAGCTTTGAATCTCCTACTTATGTGCACAATGGAAAAACAAATTTGAAAACCTATAATGGTAATGGACCAGTTACTTTGCAAGCACGGAACAGGACGACAGCCTCCCAAGGGCGTAGGATCCAAAAGATCACTTGGGAAGCAGCTATTCCTGGGAGGTATTAGGGCATTAATTAAGAGTATTTATTTTCATAAACCTACAAAATTGCATTTCCTGCAGCTGTTGCAGGCAGTTGAATAGTGGGTAGTATGAAACTGCGGACCAAAAATAACTCACCATTCGGCTAAGAGTCAAACCTTCTCATTTTGCAGTGTTGCTGCCAAGGAAATTGCTGCTTTTAATCGAGCAATATATGGGGCCCTTAAAGACTTGCAAATTACGCGACCCAGGTCAGTGTAAATAGAAAGAAACTGCGTTGATTGCTGCAAGAAGATTACCATAAAAGAATGCTTAGGAATGTAGATCATCTGTAACATTTTTGAGCATAAGTTTGCTTTCAAAAGGACCTATGAGGTGTAGATTTAGATGGTGGAACGTTTTATTGCCTTCGCTAAGGTTGATAAAACATTACTTGCGTTATGCGTTTCCTGCAGTGCCCGTATGGTGACCTTTCGTCTTCAATATTTGCTGACAATTTTTTTACAACTAAGATGAAGCATTAAAGTTACAATGGGATTTTACCTCCGCAAATGGGATTTTTGTTTTAAGAGTGCATCCAATTTGTCTTGTGACCAACAACAGGTTCTTACACGTACAACTATTTCCAGAGAAAATTAACCTATCGAGGGACGTTATTTGAATATGAAATATATCGTATGCTATGAAAGTGGGAGAAAATCAGAGGCATTAAAACTTAACCCAATAGACAAATTTCATGGCGATTTAAAATGGTTTAACCACCCAAAGCGATAGTAAAGTTGGCGCCTAGACTGTTTTCTAGGCTGCTATAAACTAAATATTTCTTCCATACCTGTGTTAATTTAATTTTGAGAAAACTAAATTTGGTTGTGACAGCGAACATTTCTCTGCGTTTGTACTTTTCGGCATTAATCAACATAATATACCGTCTGAAAATTTGGTCATTAAGTGCGGTGATTTCAAACGCATCTGCCATTTATAAATAGGGCCATAATAGTTGTCTGCAGGAGGTAAAATAAATGAGGATGTGATGGTAACCACTTTTTGTTTTCAAAGGATGATCACATGATGCAGTCACCATTTTATCCCTAAATACTAGCCTAGATGATGGACCCAACCAGCGAGCTCCTCTCCTGAAATAATTATCTGAAACAAGTTTCCATCATAGTAAATTGTACATAAATAGCATTCTATGATAATCGAAATGATAACCTTCAAGTCGAAAAGCGGTAGTGGTTATCAAAGATATGGCTAAGTTGAGACCAGATCTTTCTCGAGGACCGCGTTAGTAATACGCCTTCAAAAAGACGGTGATGTATTTTTAAATGTGTTGTATGACTTACCCGGTTATTTCTCTCCACTAATATTTCTTGGTTCAGCTTTACCTAAGCGTGAACGGCTAGTCAGAGTTCGTTACCTAGCACGTTCCAAACAAACGGTGATTGTGAAAGCATAATTTAGTCATTCATGATGTATTTTTTAAGATATGCCTCCACTTTTCGAACAAAGATGAGATCTTTAAACTGAAAAGGTACCTACTTTGTTTTTGCATATTTGTCTAGTTTGTTGAAGGTGAAGATGCTGTATTTCTGGTAATCGCGATAAAACACTGTCAACTCTTGGTTGCATACTTTAGAGTGAGCCTTTTCCCCATATCGATAATACGATTTGTAGAATTCTCAGACAGTGTGAATGGATCGTAGCAATTCAGCGCAGATAAAACTAAACCGCCGCGAAGGAATCTTGCAACTTCAGAATGAAGGTTTAATTTTTATTTATGGAAAAATATACACGGGAAATTTCAATTGAATTGTTGATAATGCCTGAAAATGTACATGAGCCTTCGTCGATGAGTTCCGTGGGACTGATGGAGCGTTGGAAAAGGTGGCATTGTCAAATATGCGGCTAAAACGCTTTCCAGGATTGGCTAGAGAGCCCCATTGGATTGAAAGTTGCAGGAATGGCACAGTTAACCAAGAAGATAAAGATCGTGGGCAGCGCGCCATGACAACGAATCAAGAAGGATTAGCCCTTAATAGTAGATGCCTACTTTTGAAACTAATTTGGTTAAACTGAAAAATAGCTGAAATCTCCTAGGTTAAATGAGTTAACAAAGCACCGTAAATTTGAGACAGCTATCTTTGGCCATTAAAAGTACCACACAACTTAGTATAAAAACTTGACTTTTTGTGCAGATGAAAAATAATTAACAGTCTGTCTAATCTACAAGTGCGTGGAAACTAGGCTTTCACTCCTACTGGCATTTTCTGTCTTTGAGTTGACATGCATGTTTTGTATAGTGTGAATGTTTTGCACTAGTTTTCCTTGCAGCTGTATAGCTCTAACCGTGAGCAAAGATTCTGGCACCGTAGGAGTGCATTTATGCGAATAAGTAACACTCCTTGGCAGAGCTTATTGCATTGACAATCAGATTGATCACATAGTCATTACTTTACTTTATAGCTTTATTTGATGCAAAATTATTTATTACACAGAAAGAAAATTTGTCTTTCAATACGATTATTTCCTTTTAATGTGGTCATTTCCTGACAAAATGATTCACTGATGCTCCTAGTAGTAGTGCTGATTACTACTAATATAGACAATTGAAGCACGTAAGACTGGATTTCCAATAAGCAATTTTCTTAATAAGGTAGTGAAGACGTCTTCATAAATTTATGTATTGCAATTTAAAACACACTCACGTAAAACCCCGAAACACTAAGACAATATTGGCTAGTAGAATCAACAGCATTTGTTGATAAGAAAATCCTCACCCCAAACGCCGACAGCTTTTAGGCGTTTTTATTTTACAAATACAAGAATGTCGTAGAATTTGCGTTTATTAATGGTGCATAATTTGTAAAGTTACCGTATATTTTAAAGAACAAAGCCCGAAAGTCGGCTAGGCCCCTTTCAATGCCTGCCTCCAATGGGAGCTGAAGATTTTGTCTCTTATGTTACTCTCTGTGCCTGTGTACGTCTCAAAGAGAGATGAGAAAAGGCAACTCCGTGAGAAAACTATTTTAAGACAAAATTGGGTAAATGATGAGGGTTCAATTTCACTGTTTTTCCAAACACTCGAGGCTTTGGCAGTCTTCCTTTAGGATTAAGTAGTGACCGTGAAGAAAATTTCAAAAGTCCATGCTCAGTCGTACTTAAATTGACAGACAATCTGGACAAGTGGAAATTGTAAGCTTGGAGTGGAGTAGAGATACTCGCTCCACTGATTAGGCGGTTGTTTACTCAGCAACGCCCATACTTACGATCCATGAACTTTTTTCCTCCGTTCAAGACGTTTTGGTGCAGTTGATTGTTTAACCTAGCTGTATCCTTGCCTACATATGGACCTCCATAAAGAGTAAGGGGCATGAAACGATTTACTAATATTATCAACTCGTCTCCCCAAGTACGCCTGGGAATATCAGCTGAAATTCCGACCGGTTGGCCAACCATTGATCAGGCATTGATCAAAGGATGATCAGGTTGCTGCTCACGAGGGTAACTGCACTCGATCGTCGTTTGTCCGTCTTGAGCGTTGGTCACGGCTCAAATCGACCGGACAGTGAGGGCTCAAGTTAATTAAGGCCATTCTGCTGACTCTAGCCATCCTAACTTCAGTAAATACCTATTTATTATGAGTCTCATTATGAGCCGACAAATGAGTGTATCCGTGAGTTTCTGGTGCATAATTGTCAATAGATATGGATACAACTTACGAAGGTAAACGTAAGTTTATTTAGTGTGCATCAAAACAGAAAAAACCGAAAGGATTTAACCACGTTAATGAGATGGCATTCGAAAAGGCGCAAAGAAATTCGAACGACTTTTATCTCTACAAATAAATGGCACTAAAAATATGGGTCGCTCCTTCAGGATGGGACTAGAGGGGTGAAGTGGCTTGTTTTGATTCTTTTGAGTGGTTACAAATAACGTGATATCCAAATCAACTGGAGATGCAGCTTCCAGAAGCCCAATGTGATCATGTTTTGTAGCTTTTACATCTTAAACGCTAGCGATTAATCAAATAATTTCGAAGGCAAAGAATTATTTAAGCTCTCATGGCAATACCTACAGGAATTCTCCGTGCGCATAATTTCCCTACCGACACTTTTTACAACGCCGTGATTTGTGCACACATTGATAACCATATCCATTTTCAATTAAAACACCTATCTGGTAGTGCTCAGAATTTAACGATATGCTTTCTCGTGATAACACCCATCCAAGCACGTTTTCATTGTGGCATGCGTCACAGCAAGGATAGAGTAGGGACTTGCGGGTGACCAAAAGACCATCGGGTCTTTTTCGTGGATCGAAATTCTTGACTTATTATTTTAAACTGTAAGAGACTGAGCAATACACAAATGTCGTTAACATGCCATCTGCATTATTTTTGTAGGAATAGTATATTTGCAACTTTATGCAACAATTCCGCGGTTGTAGTGAATAGTGAAAGCACAAACAGCCTCACTCCTAATCAAGTTTTTTACGTTCTATCGGTAACTCTTAACACGAACAAGACAAGTAAGCTCCAAATTCGTTCCAGTGGAAGGTTTTTCTCTATTTCTGTCTTCATTGATCGTTCTTACTAACCAACTACGAAATTCATTCATTCAGCGGTTGCTGTTTCCGCTGACTCTTAAAGGCATCCAAACCACCGCGACGGGACGTGGCGGGAGTGCATTATAACCTTACTGCTGTCTGACCAATTGCCTCTGCGCGTTCATTTTTCCCAAGCACACACATCTACCTAGACTCTAGCATCCCATCTAACCCGCACTGCTTCCAATCCTTTTCCGCTTACTTTCCTGTGTGGTCTCCTCCCTGTCTTCAACCGCTCCAACATCCCACACAACTTGAACGTGTTCCAATTAGACTCTACAACTTGATTAATCTTTTAACTTGTTACTAAGATAAATTTGCAAAATTTTGATTGGTATCAAGAGGCACTAAAGGAAGGCACATTGCTGTAAACCGATTTTGGATGAAAGCTAGCACTGAGCAGCAAATTCTGAACGCCTTTATCAGTCCTCTGACTCCAACTGTCTTCATGCTCCACTTACCATTCACGAGATGAAATAAGTCACAGACAGCGAAATCTGCTACCAATGCAAGCAACGTGTGAATGTGTTACATGTCTCAGTAAATATTAACTTACCACTAGTCAAGCTGGGACGAGTTCGGCACAAACACTCCGAATATAATATGACTAAATAATTGCTAGTAGTGCATTCTCAAAAGCACCTTTTCTCACGGTTGACCCAACCTAGACCAAAATATCCTTAAGTTGTAAAAAAAGCAGCAGAACACTTGCGCATCCAGGACGTTTATTTCTAAAAGCTCTCATCGTAAGCGCGTATCGAGTGCTTTAAAATTTACACAGTAAATTTTAGTGGACGGCAAACTCCGGCTTTCTCAGTGGCAGAAACTGGTAGTTTCTGAAACAAGCATTGTGTCGGGAAAGCATTTGAAGTAACAATAAATTATGTAAAGCGAACTATTCGAGGCCTCTTGCCTATGGCTCGTATGTATGCCCCCAAGACAATATGAAGATTCATAAATACTCTTGTTTTTTCCGACACTGAAAATATCTGCATTTCAGTCGAAAATCAAACAATTTGGTGAAAGTGAATCAAGTAGTGATAGTAAAGCAACATTGCCACTTTACATCGAATGCTTCCCCTGAAAGCGATTATATTAGTCATTTTGATCTTTGACTGGAATAGGTTAGTGACAACACTGGTTTTCTTGCAGGATAAGAATATTTAGCTGCTCGAATTCAGTAGACAACCGTGACTTGGGGCTTATCAAAGGTTGCGATGGCTTTACCCCATGAAGGGTGACCGAGCTCCTCAAAACAATTAATTATCGAACTTGCCATAGCAACAAAGCCATCAAATTTCCAGTGAGCTAGACCCCAATTTTTTGTTGATTAACTATTCTCTGTCGATTATCATACATATTTGACAGCCACTAAACTAAACATTAGATTATTGAGTACAATGTGGAAAATTTTTTTTCCCAAAGAAAGGAAGTGAACTAACTTGAGCTTAAGGTTTTCATTAGCAAAGCAAAAATTTAGCAGATGTCTAGTAAACTTATTCGCAGATGCTCAAAAGGTTAAAGTTGCTTCTGAAATCAAGAACTGTTCCTGATTGGTTAATGGCCGTTCTAGAACGTGAAATTTGGACAAATTTGAAGCAAATAAACTCCGCTGCAATTTAAGCTGAGTAAGCAAATGGAGAGGGATGCTCAGTTTTACCCACTCCACCCAACTCCACCACATCTTGCTCCTCCTGTCTAATCCACCTTCCTTCCCTTCTCCCTTTCTTCTCCATCTCCGTTATGATAATGGCGTCACTTCCGCTCTGACTCAGGTTTGATGTTAATCCCCTCCGAAGTCGACGGTATATCATGCGAGGCTTGATTTTGAAACGGATTTGCAGAAACAACATACAAACATGTTTTAGTGTAAAGGAAGAAAAAACGAGATGACAGTGCTTTCAAAGGTCAATAGGACACTAAGCTTTCATCACAAACATTTTATGACTGTCAACCAGAAGAATGGACTAATCTAGTTCAGTAGATATTGTCTTTGCCCATGGGAAAACACACGATCCTGAATGCTACTCTATCTACTTCTCTACTATTGTTAATGTATTTAGGAATTCACAACTCGTGTGATTAAACTTTTTTTCGTCTTTTACTCTTCGGTTTGCATACTGTCATTTGAGAATGATAATGGAGCTTGAGTATAGCCGCAAACCTTCTACAAAGTTCTTCGTATTTACCATCCTCCTATTTAGATTAATCTTGTTCATAGGACATAAACAGTTAAACAATTAAAGCTTCCAACTTATCTAATATAAGAAGATTAGCGTGAAGCATAGATCGCAAATACGGACAATTTCGTCTGCTCTGCTGAAAGGTAATATTAGTAGTTTACAAATCGTGGTCTCTTTCAGTGATAGTGTGAATCTTTGGCATGTCTTGCCATAGACTTCTCAGTAGACATTTTCCGTCGATTAACAGGTCAGGTTACCAAGAACCAGTTCTAGTGCCTTAGTAGGGAAACCCAAATGCGTTGCCTCAGAACTAACAACGCACATGAAGGTAAACCCTCTTTCATCGTGTATTTAGCGTGTTGTTTAAAGAAATACTTTCGAGATTGTTTCCTCAATGCATTCAAACATCAAAACAAATTTGAGCCTTGACTTTGGTCGACACTCCAGAAACAGTTTAAACTTCCTTTGAGATAAGAGTCGAGGGCTACTTTTGCAATTTTAAGTCGCGATTTATGCGCCCGTCTGTATATGCAGATTTCCGGGCTTCACTCGAATTGAGCTAATGCATCGTGACATCGCTAATATTCCAATTTTAATCACCTATGCGCGCAAACTGCTCTCTTCCGTCTTTTTTAGCCTCAAATAAAATCTCCAACTGATTAAGGTCAGGCAACAATATCTTTAGGGCGAAGCAACTCAGTTCACACTTTGCTTTATTAAAACGGCATTTAGCTTGATACCTCCATTTTGGATTATTTAGGACTGGGGGAATTACTCAACTCGCCAAGCCATCATTTACATATCCAAGACAAAGCGATATCTTGACAATCACCAACAATGCTACGGTAAAAGAACGTCTTTAATGATGGCGGGAGTGCTTTTTATCGCGATGCAAAAAGGTCGTTGGATGTTACACAAATGTTTTTCTTTGAAACCACCACTCCAACTGTGAAGCTCTTCCTCAGAATCATTGGATTTTGTTTTAAATTCTGCTCTGTAACTGCAATGATTGAGCATCTCATCAAAAAGGAAATCTGAATTTGAAATAAAGTGTTAAAGTAATTTATCCTAGTAGGGGTAGGTTTCGATTTAAGGGGACAAGAGCTTTTGGGAGTGAATAGGTCGAGTTATGCTCAAAAAGAATAAATAGATTCATCATGTGGTTGGACCTTGGGACAGGCCGACTATTGTCCTGCTTCTAAGTCGCCCGCACACAAGCTGTTTATTTAGTTTTAGTCATTAATAGCGGTAAGGACCCTGTAATTCTCATTTCTTCGTGCCATTACTCAATTTACTATCGAAATATGCTTAAATCACATTGGGAAAAATAAAGGTATGAGCGGAAAGTGGCTACGATTTGGAGCTACTGATGCTATCGCCTATGTTTGAAATGGTTTACCAAAAACCACCAAATACTTATTTTTTGCACAATTCCACGCAGGTGACTCAATTTCCATGGATTGGCATCCCTACACGCGAGTGCTGGCATGCAGATTTAGGGTGATGAGCATGTTACGAATGCGGACTTTAAATCTTTAGTTTAGAGGCCAAAACTTCATAAACGTGAATAAGGTGCGCCAAAACAACCGTACATTTATAAGGGCCCCAAAGTATGGACAACAAAAACGCCAATTTAATGTGCAGTTAAAGGGTTAATGGGGAAAAAATATTCTCACCCTCTGCTCGTTTTTCGTTTTAGTAATCTGTTTTGCTCACTCAGGGTATCACATCAAGGAGTTTGTTTAAATGGTTTGCATTAACATTCGTTGACCCTTATTTACTCAAATACTGGTTGCAGATGCGGCTAAAATAACCAAACTACAAGGTGTCTCTTTTAAATCTATTATTTCCCCATTTCGAATCAAGTTTGGTTTAGCTTTAAACAAATTCAAAATGCTGCGCTCAAAATATCCGCGTCTACGACATTGTGTCGGTTAAAACGGCAAGAGGTGCCACAACGTAGGGGCTGATGAGTTAATAAGAAGCGGCGCAACACGTGAAACAGTAGACGTAATCCTGGCTCGAAAATTTGGAAGAAAATGATCGTCTTAGGTTTTTGGCGAGCCCAAATCACCAGACTAGTTTTGAAGTCACTGGAGGGTATTAACTTTCCCAATTTCCTCGTCTCACCCTTACAGCCGATCATCTTCGTACTGGAAAGTAGGGTCGAGGTACATGCGTACAGGACCGAGTCAAATGACTGCTAATACACTTTAATTTGGGGGCTTTAGATAAACTGTGTGCCAGTAAGAAGAAATTAAGGTGCACCAGCCCCGGATTTTGAGTACCTCACCAAATGCTAGTCTGTTTTAACTGATCAAGCGCACCATTGATGGACATGCAGCAATATTTCTTGCTTTTGGACAGTCAAATTAGGTGGAATTGTTGTGAGGTAGTAAAGATAAACCGCTATCACCACTTAAATCTGGCCTTTTTGCAGAGCCATGGCACCCTCTTTGTTGGCAACAACTCTGGTGATAAGCTCAAAAACCCGCTTTGGAAGACTTAAGCTCACTCAATCGATGACGACCCTTCCTGTTCCATAATATTGCGGAATTAATCGCGATTACTATTAACCTTTAAGACACCAGAACCGGTTCAAGGTGTTGTAGGCTTTATCCAAATAAGATTATCTCCAAGTTGATGGCTCTGTGAAAATCTGACAAGCAGCGTCGTCTCGGATAACGCGCTATGGTATGCTGTCATAGATTCGAATTGGAAGTGTACAGTTAGTTGTGTGCCAAATGTTCCTAAGCTCTGTTTCATAGGTCTGGGCGTCTGAGATTATTTTATACCAGAACACATATTTTTTAAGGGATTCGGTTTAAAAATACCTTAAATGCTTGAACTTGCAAATGTAAAGGCACTAACTATGAGGTTGAAAACATCATTGAGTGTCTACCGCTCTCTCCTCACAGTTATTTTTTAGCACATCTTTCCTATTAATCAGTTTGTTCACTTTGCATTAATTTTAAAAAAATTTGTTGCTCTTGGCTTGAAAAGTAACTAAAAATCATTCATCGCCTTTTTAGGATGACTATCTTTTATCATCGCTGGGTAGTGATTTAGCAAAGATGAACTCGTATAAAATAGAAAAAACATTTTTTAATATTTTCTCACTGACTACCTCGCTACTAAATCATATTACTGTGCTAGCTTTTTTTCCGTTTTTTCCGCATTAAAATTTACCATTTTTAAGCACAATTCTTTGTTTTCATTTAAACTCCTTAATTCTCTGGTTAACAACTAGTTTCATGGTTCGCACTTTTATTCAAACACTTTTGCAATTACCACAATGTGGATCTCAATCCCCTTCCCCAGTTGCCTGAGCTGTCAGTGACCTCGGCAAATGATTAATTTACGATTCTAGTCGGCCGACATTGCAGATACGTGCTCCCATACCTTTGGGAATTATAAGTGAGGTTTTTATATTTTCTGTTGCTCCGGTAAGGTTTATGAATGTGCATGTGTCAATCAAAGTGAAATTCATTTTGTGGATCATGTTCCAATGAGCAATCATGATTTGCGTTCTTATTCATTTTTTATAATTAGTAGAGCTTACCTCCTAGCATATCACCCCATCATTATAGATACGCAATGAGTACAGGCAGATTTTTGCGGCTTTATTTGATTACTTATTTTTTGCACTTTTTACGTGTGCGAAAAACAAATACTGCTTTGCTTTAAAAGTCTCTAAGGCGTAAAATCATTGGTAAAAATTATCCAGTTCATTTGGGATTATGTACCAGTGATAGTGATTTTCACTTGTTGAAGGAGGATGTCATTAAAGAACCTTTTTTTACTTTTGACACATATTTATAAATCTTGGTCTCTCTAACTGATTTTTACTTAGTACTGTTATTTAGATGAGTATCCAAATTAAAAATGTCATTTAGAATGTTGGAGACGGGCTTTAATACACACTTTGGGAATTTGCCCCCACTTGGCTTATATATTTTTCCAGCATCACCGAAAAATGCATTAAAAAACATAAATGCTTTGCGCCAAGCCATGCATCGAAAATGCAATTTTTATAACTCACAAAAACACTGTCAAGACAATGCCTCACGCAAACTGAGGCTTGATTTTCCGAAAGGCATTTTCATCCTGCGATACGCTGCACATTTGCATCTGCTTGTTAAACCAAACCGTGCCTACTTTTGCCGTGAATAATTTGCCAGTCCTATACTATTTGATTTCGTGCAGTTTGGCTTGAATTCTAGCGTCTTTAAAGCTTGATAACATATATCAGAAGTCAATCATTGTGTAAATAAAAGACAATTTTTACCAACATTTGCAGTGGGGGTCAACGGCTTGTGATGTCGCAATATGAAAGCAATTTTTGAAAGATATGAAAGTCACTTTTACTTTCTTGGGGTAATAAGTAGATTGGGCTTTAATTTTAAGTTTTGTGGGTAAGCAAAAAATGTTTATTCGTTCACAAGCTCTGAGACGAGAGTTTATGAACGCATCAATTCTGAGTAGGCTCTTACTATAGCGACATTAGATGAGAGTAGTGCCTGTAACGAAGGAACGGCGTACTTGTGCGAAATGCTTTTGATAACAAGTAACAATAAGCAAATATTGTAGGAAGAAAAGTTGGAATTGTTTGACTTCCATTCAGTGCGCAAAAGACGTACCGATAAGATTGCTTTATGTTGGTAGATCCGCCTTTAGCTCTTTCCAACAAAGGACAACGGATTGAAGCATTAGGCGTCCAAATGTTCCAACAATTGGATGACTCAATGTGTTTGATTAAATTCTTCCAGATGTTTGATGCAGCCTTGTCAAATGTACAAAAAATCTTGTAAATAACCGACTTTCTGGAGTTTATGATTAAGTAAAATGCATGTCTTCCCTCAGTCCCTTTGGATCGTAAAGGCTTCACTTGAACACTGGCCATACTTCATAAGCCAACACTGAAAATGTCTGTATGCCGTTTCCATTAGGCTACCATGTGCTTAACGAATAGCCGTGGTTTATGACGTTCACTGTGACTGCGTGCATGGTAGTCGTCGACAGATTCTGAGCTGGTTTACTGTCATTCTACCTTTTGTGCGAGCGTTGGATATATACTTATAGCATTTTTGCGAAAACCAACTAGTGAGCAACAAATTCAGAGAAGTTTAAGTATTACTTCCAAAGCCATACCTTATTGTAAAGCAGCATCAAACGAACGAATCAATCACTCACTTTACCTGCGCTTCCTACACTAATGATTGAACCATTTTCAATATTCCTACAAAGTATTCAAAATAACAACGGACGAAGTTGTTACTGAGGTACCGGAAATGGGACAGTTGAATATGACAGTCTAACATAGTCATGACCTCACTGCGATGAAGTTACATATTTGACATGAAGGTTGATTGGAGCCCTTATAGTAGCAGCTCAAACCGAACGACATGGAAATTACGCGCTAATAGGCGATTAGCTTTTGACCATAGGCCTGGCGGTTTGTTGGTGGTCTAAGTTGGTAATAAATGGTAAAACTGAGTGATATAATGCATATTACTAGGAAGGTGTTGATGATACATCGATAATGCATCATTTGGTCAGGAGGAAGCCTATGAATAAAGCGGCAATAAAACGTGGGTTATTTTAACGCCTTTATAATGCAGGAAATTAACTAGTGGAAGTAACGATTGATGTTTTATATTTGCGAGCTTACATGCACGGCTACACTTATTCATAAGCACTCTAAAACTCATTCATTCTTTCAATTGTAATTATTAACGTCCTTTTTTATTACTAATATTTTTCGTTAAAGCAATTTTAATAGAGTTCAAATGTTTATGTAATCATAACATTATGCTTAGAAGATAACGGCAGATTTTTTTTTAAATTTATTATATGCATGGCTTTAATTAAAGTTAGATCCAAGAAATTAAAAGGCAAATCAAATTCTAGTTCTTCAATTTTAAGGGACAAGTCGCTAGTAGTAGAAAAGCTAGTTTTTTAGTAGACAATTAACTTTCTCATCTTATAAATATACAATTCGATATGTGACTAAAAAGTGAAGCTTCCTAACTAATTACCTGGTTGTGAAAATATGCATCAGCATTCCTTATCATCGTGAAACAGTGCGTGGCTTATGTTTGCATAATTTTCATCTGACCTACCTGTTTCATTTCGCGAGGCATAGTGTATTATTGGCCAAATTTACATCTTTTAAAACGCTTTTCATGCAAAAGAAGTTTCCAGTCACAATCGATGCCAATTGATTGAGAGAAATCGCTGGATATACAATTCTTCCTTGCGTGCCTATACAATCATTTGAATAATTAATAGCTACAATTTTCATAAGGGATACAGCGGGCATGAGATATGTTCGGTGCCACCAAAGTCTCCAAAAAGCTCCCGCCGACGGAAGCCTCTTGCTTTAAATATTCTCTTGTGCTGGTAAAAATGCAAATTCCTATCTCACTGCAAAAGAGGGTTGAAGTGTTAACAGCATCAAAGGACAATACATAAATTTGGTAGATCATTGGCCACTTTTCTGGGAATTTAAGCTCGCCTGAATTAATTATATTGGTGATGGGCCAAAAAATTGCATTAGTTTTTAAGTGTTGGAAAATGAGGACGACAGCACTGCTTACCGAAGTGCAGAATAATTACTACTTACTTGGTTATAAAAACGATAGGACAGGTTGCTGGTTATGGATTTGAATGGTTTTAATTAGCAAAAGTGAGGAGCAAATTCAAAAGATTTGAAATTTAGGCATGTTTGCACTCATAAGCATTCACTACCTAAGCTTCCCTTTAGATGGGCAAGTGGAACTTCTAATGCCTTTGCAGCTGCATTTTTCGAGAAGCAGTGCGCCGGTGATTAAAGAAAAAGTCTTGAAAAAGAAGCGCATCTCCGAAGTCTCTTCTCTCTTCACCTAGTCATTACTGGACTGCCTCAGTTAAACCCCTTTGCAAATGAGCCTTTGACTGTCACGACCACTTTTACCACACAGGAATGCTAATTAACCGCCCATGAATGGGTGCTGGCCGTCTCTTAAACTGTATGCTAATTAGGCTTCGGTAAAGTTAGCTTTTAATTAGCCTCTAATGAATAATGAGCAGTAAAATTTCATGGAAAGGGACCTCCAATTACCATCTTGAATTTCTTCTATACTGTACCCCAAATATTCACATTTGCACATGAATATGCACATCCAATTATGGTGTCATTTTTACTTCGTGTAAATACATGCCTTTGGATCAAAAAACGCAATTTGCACCTTTTGGGTAAGAAAAAGATATTGCGGCAAAATTTTGAGGCCTGTTGAATCAGGAAATATCAGCTAATAGCTTAAATACCCTCTACTCACTTTTGTTAGTTAAGATTTCAAATGCAACCCATTTTGATCGCATTTCTGGGTCCTACCCGCTAGTTTTGTAACAGCTATCTTTTTCACTTATTGTCAGCGTCGAACATAGAAACAGTATTTGGTTTCTCTCCAAACATGCAATCATCTCAACTTTAGTACATATCAACTTCACTACAAAGGAACATATTCTTAAACCACTGGAAAGTTTAACTCAGCTATCTACACTAATATAATCACAAATAAATTGAGTATGGATTGAAAGAACACTTTTCTTACATGATTGTAAAGTCAGAAGCACTTTTTAATCACGCTCAGTTTTGGTGGCGTACCGACAAATGTCATCTCGGCCACGAGTCGTCAATTTTCGAAGTTAACCTCTCAGTTTTGACATTGTTACGAACTATAACCTCCTTCCGGAGATTTTGCGGGGTATCCGGAAGAGTTGCCCTTTTGAGTTGGATGTGGCTACACCAAATCAAAATGACCCCAAGACATAGAGGTGAGTCATAGTTGAAGGCTGGAGGGCTAGGTGAAAGATCGCTGGGACTCACCGCTCAAGCGACCTTATATTGTTGCGAATGCAAATGTTGAAACTCACATCATTTGTAGCTTAACAGTAGACCCCTTTTTAGTTGCATTTCCCTCAAAAGTCTGGCGATGCACTTATGCAATAGGTTGATATTTTGAATCCTCAGGTGTTGCTAAGTTGTGCATGCCTTAACAACCATGGGTTTAAGCATCTGTGGATGCCATTTTCATAGTATTCTTGTTACAAACTGTGCGGAACGAATGCAATTTCATCAAATCATAGAGTAATATCAATTGATTTGTTTTTGGACACAAAACTAACCGCACGTAATCTTGCTCACAACAAGAATGTCTTTTAACCTACAATTCAAGCCAGCACAGCCACTGCTTTTTTATTAATCTTCTGAATAACGTTTTTTCAGTTTTAATGATTTCATTAAGTCAAAAGTTTTGCTTCACTTCATAGTCAAATTTTTGTTACAAATACTGAATACACTCTACTTATCAACTGTGATTAAGAAAACGTTAAGAGACTCCGGTTTACACCTACCTATTGATGTTTACATATGTTTATGTCCTAACATTGCAACAATCTTGCTTAAGTTTTATCTCAACCTAATATCCCACATTATTAGTTAGATAAAGCTTTTAGAATAAATTTGGGTTGGATTTACATTCCTCACAAAATATAATACTAAGACAAATCGAGACAGCGCTGAAAAGTGTCGCGACATCTCACTTATTTCAGTATACAGGCACGTTCCCAAGAATGTCCATATCTCAGAAGAACCGGACTGTTTAGCCGAGCTGGAGCCGCCTTGCCTTTGCTTTATTTTTGAAGGAAGGCAAAATGGTTTTAAGTTACCACAACGGCTTTGTGTAAAAATTTGCCTGGAAAGCCATATCAAAACTAATTTCCACGCGGAATTGCATATCATATGTGATTCGAATCGGAGCCCTAATAGAAATTAACCTATTCACAGTCTCTGTTGGCCCATGAGATAGAGAGTATTGTTTAAGGATCATCCGTGGTCTAAAAAAATTGGTTTAAATATTTAGCCAAATGCCCGACTTATAGAACCAAAACTGCAAGCACATAAACTAAATTTGGTATTTTTAGCATTTAACCACTGTCTTCCATATGAATAAAGTCTTGAAGATTTGGCACACGACTAGTTCTACTGTTTAATTTTAAACGTATTAAATTAATAAGTGTCTATAATTTGAATTACCACAAACTGTTAGGAGTTGATTGGGTTTGTAAAAAGTGTAGCAATTCACCATTGGATTCAGTATTTATTCTACGCATTAAAATCAGATTGAAGTAGAAGAAAGTGCTTGTTTAGTCTACTTATTTCCTAGCGCAATGGAATTACTTATCAATCAAATGTTATTGCTTACCGGATCGTAAAGAGTTAGCCTCTATGAAAAAAGTTCTTGACGGTCTGCCCATCTGAATCCTTCGCATGTGTTTGAAAGATTCCAGAGATTATGATGCGCAGGACTTTAAGCAAAGTTTACACAGCATTGGTGCAAGGCAATAGTCTGATCGCAGATTACATCGTAGTAAAGTGGCTTGACAACTTTACATTACAAATGTACGGGAACCTTTGGCGTATTTTTCTCGGAAAATCATTCTACGCTGTAATCAGGCCCTTACTAAAAGAATACATTGAGAAGACAGGTGACATGTCACAGCTTTTATGCACCCAAAAGGCAGGATAGAAACAAAACCCTCATGCTCAAACCAAAAGTAGCATTAGTTTTTTTCTTAATTAAAAGCCCATTAGAGTCGAGGTGAGAAAGGGAGAAAGCAATACCTCCTTTCGGTGCCAGGTTCAGAGCTTCTCAATGTTCGAGAAGTGTTTATGACTGTCGCAAATATGTATACTTGATTTACCAAGTTTACAAGCGTCTCGATGAGTACGAGCACGTGTTACGATGCAAATGCATGGATGAAGTATACAGAGTAATAAAAATGGGGTTATTTCGGTACAATATTGCACGTTTTCTGTACAGTAGGTGTGGGACATTAGCATTGGGTTCGGCAATAATATTTGTGGAGGAATTTCTTCTAAGCCGTGGAAGCGTTGGTGAAGGAAATAAAATCACCATTGTACAAAATGAGTGAATTTAATTTTCCCAGAAGTCTTGACACCATCCATTAGAGGAACGACCGAGTGTTGTGACAACCTTCAGAAGTGTGGTAGGACTCGTCTACGTCATTAGGGTTGACACAGATGAAAGTTTTCCCGTTTTAGCCTAAAAATGTAAAAAGGTTTATAAAATTTCGTTGTATGCTAGTGATGAGCTTCAAATCTTGCGCTGACACATTGCTACATATTTCTGAGACAGCATATTGGTGGTGAAAATGCGAAACAAAATAAATACTTCCGTCATCTTATCACCTGGTAGTGTCAGTAATGAGCAATATTGAAACTGTCACCAGGAGGCAATTTCGCAATCACTGAACAAATAGTATACATAATAAGTGGATACCGTTCAACTGACATATTTTTAAGCAGTTAGCATAAAGTTTCGTAGCAAATTTTTCTGGCCAAGAAAAAAGTGCTATGGTTTTGATTATTAAAAAACCATTTGCTAACGGTAGATGTTTGTACATGTATTCAGAACGTTTGTCCTCAAATAACAACAATAAATGCAGTTGTACGAAATATTCCGCCGGGACATTTAAAGCTTGCTAGCTTTCAACATTAAGAATGAAGGACTGTACATATAATTGTGGCCGATTGTAAAATTTGGAGGTCTGGATTCAAATAACCATAAATTCTGAATTGTCACAGGCATCTAAAAGAACCTCACTGACAGGACCACTTTGCCGAGAACGCGAAGGACATGCGAGAATTCTTAATCTCCAAAGTCGTATTAGATCATACCTACCATAAGATCTTTTGGCCAAAGCCGTAATAAAACTTATATCAAAGAATAAATGCGTAGTTAGATGGTTTTGGCTTGCAATATACCGAATCTTCAAAGCTAAGGCTTTTACCTCTTCACCAAGATGAGTTGCTTTCAACTGAAGAGATGTGAATCCCACATTATGAGTTCTATAATCGGAAAATGCTTAATCACCTCGGTTACCTCTCGACTGAATAGATGCATTGCGCATTATTGTGTTAAATACCTAGAAGCAGCTAAATCACACTGATTGTGCTTTAAAATTCGCGGTGTAGTTGGAACATGAGATCGAGACGACAGATTAGGATTTTCCTCTGAGCCCACTATCATCATGTACTAATATTTGCGATTAAAATGACTTTAAAGCGTTTGCATGTGAATGTTTAAACTGATTAAAGTCTCGACTAGTCATGGATCTGCATAAACATAAGGAAGTGTATTTTTGGAATTTAATGAGAAAGGGTCTCTTTGCTATACCTTAGGGTAAGTTAGGCGTATACTGCGAAAAATCTCACCGCAGATAAATGTGTGGATGGTTAAAACATGTACATATGGAAAATAACATCGACGTCGGGAAAATTTCAAACTGGTTTGGGCGCACAACCAAATACATTTCTCTTGCGAATACACCACTTACGTAAAATCACACTGAGAGGCAGATGACGTGTGACAGGAAACGTAAGGAAGTCTTACACAAAACCGTTTTGACAGTTGGAACGTTAGCTGTAAATACAACTGGAGCAGTTGACGAGGAAATTTGGTATTGTCACATAAATTATGGAGCCGTGTGGAATGTCCTTTTATTAAAGGTGAAATCTCAAATAATGGCACCTCGCCGCACCGACGGCTGCTTCCCAATAAACATCCATTGCTGAGTAAGCCTTTTGTACTCTGCACAAATGCAAACATGTGAAATGAAGTCCATAAGGAGGAGATAATTTAAAGACCTATTCCGATTAGCGAAAAGTCGAAATTCCACAAGACCTGCTACCGTATCAAAAATGATAGACCAATTTAGATGTCTTTGGTCTGAGTTTGCGAGCTTCTTGTTATGGCTAAGTAATGGAGGAGGCAAAAGTCAGTGCAACTTCAATTATTAATAAAACAGTGACTAACCCTTTTTCTCGGTTGGAAGCTAACTATGGAAAAGATTGCAAATGGCATGGGTTTTTCCGATTTAATAAAATGCGATGACATCATTATTTAGGGAATCTATTCCAGTTCAAAACAAAATCAGTAGCTTAAAACAAAGGGAGGTATCACAATTTTGTTAGTGTTAGGGTGTAGTTCCTTGCTGGGTTGAAGATTCACAAGATCTTCAGAGGCAACTTAAGTGCTTAAAGGTGAACAGAAGTGTTTTGTTCATGAAGAAGATAATGAGAGATAGGAAAGTGGAAACGTTATTGTTGAACAACAAACTAGTCTTTTTGATTTTTTTGTCTCACACCTTTTAAAAATGCCAAACAATCGCTGCTTCGCTTTGGATGGTGATAAAGATACGGGACTTATCACATATTATTTCCAAAGGTAGTTTCTTAACATGGAAAATGTTATAAATGCGTAAAATATCGCTGAATTAGTGGATAATCCTATTGTTACCTTCAATGCGGCTGGTAAATAAATGTACAAACCAGCCATAAAGTAGTCTCGTCTTTGTTCAACACTGACCACTGCCCGGATGAATGTTATGTACCCTATCAACTTTTATGCAACCATCTAAGCATGAATGTTATCCTATATAGTGCAATTATATTAACAGAGCAGACCATAAGGCAGTCTTCTTTTTACAAAGGGAACTTATTTCACCGTCCAGCAGCCTCCGCCTCTCAGTTGGGGTGATGAGTAATTAACTAAAACGCTCCTCAGACCACGGTGAAAGCGTAACTTAAGGGGTAATTTAATTAGTAGCCTGGCGTTTGCACAATCGAGGTATTGCAGGTAGAATGAGGACGTCCAAGTGAGGCCTTAAGTTTCCTTTAACCCTTACTAATGCTAAAGCACCACTCCAACTAACGGCTACTATACAAGTCATTATTAGCTACCAAATGAGTTGATTGCTATGACTTTGTTAAAAAAGGCAGACCTCAGAGAATTTTAGCAAAGGTGAAGTGATAGCTTAAGATTCAATAATAAAATTTTCACGCTCTGATATTTTTGGGGTATTAAATTAGAGGCACTTGAGCCATGCCTATTTAGTAAGGCCTTACGATGACAATACATTAAAAGCCTAGACACCTCTGAAGGACTTACAGACTCACGGGAAATGTAGCCGAGGCTTTTGTTAATGCCACCCAAGTCTACGGTGTTGCGGGTTGTTCCAAGCAGAATCTGTTTGCTGGGACTTTGCCTAATCACATCGGCGGCTATTGCGCTGCATCCAGCGGTCGAGTGAGCGTGGGAGAAACTATAGGAGGGCTTAAAAGTTGAATGAACGCTCAGCTCGGATGCTAATCCCAAGGGATTTTCGGTACCTCCCTCTGGAGAGGGCGATGATGCATGCCCAACCATATAGCCCCCACTGTCCAATCCACTGTCACTCTCTGTCGAACCTGCTTGCAGTTGAGCAAAGTTTGTTGGAACGGCCTCGGGGAAGCAGAGTTCATACTGTTCCCCACTTCTTACAATCAGCTGATCATAACCTCGCAGCATTATGCTATCCGGTTCAGTGGGACGGATCATCGAAGGAATTTGAACCCCTTCAGATTCTAGATATCCGGTTAGTGACTTTCTAACGAATGCCAAGCTGTTACTGTTTCCCTGAGCTTCGATGTCTGAAGAGGTGTGCAATATGTATCTTAACGGATCAAGTACATTTGGAGTACTCCATCGAATGCCTTCCAGCGGCTTAAAGGTCCTTGTACCATCGAGATAGCCAAGTCTACCGTCTCGAGGATCCCTTGACAGACCATCCTGATAGACACTAACGCAACCTGTCTGATATTTGGTACCGTTTGCTTGATTGGACTGACCATTCGTTGTATAGACTCTAAGGCGCACCCAAAATATTGCCGCCGTAAGACTGATTATGAGAGCAAAACTGCAGACGATTATGAGGATTAAAATAACGGTATTTCCCAGGCCGGCTTCACCGAATCCCAATCCCGAGAGTCCAAAGAAGCCGGAATTCACGGCTTCAGTGACATTGGCATAAAGTACCACTCGCGTTGCCAAGGGCGGATTTCCAGCATCTCTGAGTTCCACAACAATGACAAGCACACCAAACGGCGGTGGAGAAGGCGGTATTTCTGTAATGTTTTTACTCACGTGATTTTTTTGGCCTCCATACTGCCAAGCGGTCCTTAAATGACCGTCCACTTCGTCGATCTTGAAGTACTGGTTGCCGTCTAAAACTAGCTTGTGTTTCTGCAAAGAGTTCTCCCCGCCATGTCCCACGTGGCTTTGGTGTGTAGGAAACCAAAGTTCGTGGGGTTCAGCTCTTCGTAGGTGGTAGAAAACGCGTCCATTATCACCCGAATCCAGATCACGCGACCTCAAGGTAGTTATAAGACTGCCAATAGGTGTGTCCACTGGTATTTTTCGATTCTCTTGATCATCAATTGCTTCGTAGTGGTTAGCGGGACCAGAAAGCATGGTGGCATTTAGTGGATGTGTAAGCTGGGGATGATTGTCGTTCTCGTCATCCACAATGACAGTAAGAGTAGTAGTACTAGTTAGCTGTCGTGCTCGTCCTCCATCTATCGCGATTATTCTGACGAAGATATGTGAATTCTGCTCCCGATCAACAGATTCAGTCAAAATTAACTGTTCGCCATTGAGGAGGGAAAACATCCCATTAGAATGAGATGGCATAAGGTACTCTACAGCGTCGAAACCATAGTCAGTGAGGAATACTCGAACAGTCCCATTCTCCCCCAAGTCATTATCTTGAAAGGCAAGCCTATCAAGAATTACGAAACCCTCTTCATTGTTTTCACGTACATGAATCTCCTTCTCACCCACGTAATGTGGTGCGTTGTCGTTTACATCTAGCAGACAAATTCTGATAGTAGTTGTATTAATTTTTGCATCTCTGGGGATTTCCTCGTACAACTGATGTTTTTCTTGATTTCCTCCATCAGCAGCGGTTACGCGCAAGTAAAGTATCTCCTTCTCCTCTCGATCTAATGCGACTTTTGATACAATTCTCCCCGTTTCACGATCAATCCCCACTAGATCAAGGTCGTCCGGGTCATCAGCACCGAGCCAGTAACTAAGTTTGCCTCTTGGACCGCTATCGGCATCTCGCGCGACTATTCGACCAATCTCTGATCCGATTGGCACGTCCTCGTGCACATTGAAGGTGAATGTCTGATACTCAAACTGCGGGTAGTTGTCGTTGAGATCACGGAGACTCACCCGAACCGTCAGGACAGAGGTAAGAGAAGGTGTGCCATTGTCTGCGCATGAAAGGCCGACACTTAAATATCCCTCTGCGTCAACATTTTTTTCAAAATCAAACGCTCGACTATTGAACAGGCCATAGAGTAGAGAACTATACTTTTGAAGTGCAAAATCATTACGGTTTTCACTTAGATAGCATGATATACTCTCTTCGGGATTGGAATCAGGATCGCTTACGGATATAAGCTTGAGGAGTCTGACTTCGCCGTCATTCTCATCTATGTCAAAATGCCTCCTATCGTCCCCCGGCTCCCTTGTAGACTTTACCTCGATTGCAGGTGGGTTATCGTTCAAATCGGTTATAAGTATGGTGAATGTTGTTGTAGCGGATAAGGGGGGATTACCGCTATCCTTAGCAAGTAACCTGAGCACAAATTTTCTGTCTTCCTTATTTTCATAATCTAAAATTCCAGCGACTGAGAGATCACCAGTTACTGGGTCCAATACCCACTTGTTGCCAAGAGCTGAATTTCTGGGTAGGCTGGCACTGTAGTCAATCGAAAAGGTTAACTTCCCATTGTCTCCTACATCCTGGTCTGTGGCCTTAAAATTATAAACCACTTTTCCAATAGGAGTATTCTCGGGCAATTTAATAGTATGACTCGACTTCGGCGAAGGCTGTTGAAAAATGGGAGCGTGGTCATTTAAATCATCCACTTGAATTTGAAGTAGCAAACCACCAGAGAGAGGTGGGGAGCCACTTCCCAGTGCTGTCAACAAAAACCAATAGTTATCTTGCTCTTCACGATCAAGACTTCGACCAGCAATCAATGTCAGAGTTTCAGCTCCGTGGCGTGATCTTTCGTGGGCCAATCGGAATGGACTAACCGAGGAAGTCGTTTTTATATGAAGCGGCTGCAGCTCATATGAGTTAACCCCGAAATCGGTTGAGTCGGGATCACTGGCAAGTGGAAGAGACAGCTTGGAGTTGGTTCCAACTGATTCAGGTACTGATAAGCGTAAAAATGGGAGTGCTCGATATTGTTCTGGTATCCAGCCTGGCAGTTTCGCCAAATTATCTTGGGGTACATCAAATTTAGGCGGATTGTCGTTTTCATCAGAAATCGTAACGGTCACGTTGAATACGATTGGATTTGGTCGATTGGTAAAGAAGTAGGCCTCTGCATGCATGTAACAAATTGGACGATCGCAGCAATCTAATTTAATGCAAATCACATCTCGATCAATGGCGTGGCTTGTCATGATGTCACCGTTAATCGTCAGCCCAAAATGCTCATTTGGCTTTATCATTGCTGAGAGGAAGCCTTGGCCGTAAGGGAGGTTGTGGGGGCGATTGGTGAAGAGATTTCCAACCTGATGTCCACCTTCTGTGTTGTCATTAAGAGAGAACTGCGCACTGAAACGTCGCTGGCATCGGATCGAACGGAGGAGGAAAATTAGGAGGCATGTGATCACACGATTTGCTGATGCCATTCCAAAGACGAACCTCCTTTAAGCCTCTTGGGTCGAATGAGGTACCCCGCAATACACAAAAACCGCGTAAAACACCCAAGCTGATGTGTCCTCGCAGCAGTGTGGTGATTTGCTACTTCTCATGGACATCTCCTATTGGTTAATCACTAGACCAATTAGCTAAGGCGCAGCTGTCAGTGACACAGTTCGCCTTTCTGCCTGCGAATGCTACATAATTAATGCAAGGAATCGCATCATTGCAATGGGACAAAAATATCCTTTAAGGTTGAAGTGTTCCTGTTTAGATTTTGTAGAAACAGGCTTTGTTAGCTGTAATAGTGGTTTTGAACAATGTTGTTTCAATTTCATAAGGTTGGTTTAGCGCGCAAATGAGTTTTTGGAATTGGGAAGCTATTATCGCTAACATGCATTTTAAGGTCATATTTACAATAAAAATTAACCCAATGACGTTACGATAAGTAATTATGCCCCTTTTAGATTCCAATACTGAAAGTGCGATGGCCTGAAAAGTATGGGCATGGCGTCACTAAGCGTATAATTTTCGAAACTGCGCTTATCTCCGTCCTACCAAGAAGATAATTTAGTGGTGCATAGAGGAAAGAGGTTGGCAGATAAATGTAGTTCTGGGTTTAATTTAATTTCAGCTCATGTAAAAGCTTGAATTTAAGAATTGGAAGTCATTACTTGTTCCTTGTATGGGACCATTAGACATTGGAGAGCAAAAAGGCAGAATATTCTGAATGTATGATTTGATTGTAGTGTTGTACACACGAGCTGCAGCGATTAAACGTCATGATACTATGACACTAGACAGCCTGCACCCGAAGTGTTTATGCTGTCTTACTACCCGAATGATGTTGAGCCATGAAAGAAAATTTCGTTAAAAGGATGAATTAGCCAATCAGTTAAAGTGGAAATTAGAAGTTAAGCTTGTTTCATGTCACTTTTAAACAGGGACGGCTATTAGAGGTACAATTAAACAACCGATATTGGACATGGTATCAAGGGCAGTTAAAGGAGGCCTTAGTCCATGGACTAGTTCAAATGCTCATATAAACTACGTTTCAATCCCAAAATTAGTAGTACCTGTCAACACATTGTTATACGCTCTTCCGTGTAGTAGGTTCTGAAACGTGCATCTCATTGCATCAACACTGGCCAGTGGCACAGATACTAAGATTTGAAGGAGTGCGTCTAATTTAAAATGACTTTATTCAAAATGAAAGCTCAGCAATTCCAATTTATTTTAACATATTTATTCCTTCCATTAAGTTTGCTTAACGTCTGGAGATTTGTCCACATTTGACCGTGGTACCTATCCAATTTTCGACAGTTTTTATTTGGTAAGCTTAAGATTTTCTTAATCGTAATACAAACACATTTTTGTCAATTCCTTAAACTCTAAATTTCCAGCCCATATTGAAGTTTGATGTCCAATATGTCTCACTTTCTGCTTTAAGTTGTCCCATTGATTGCCTTTTAGACCTAGGCATGTTAGGGCCATGTCCTTTTTAGAATGGAAATGTGTCATCTTCGAAATAAGAGCCGCCCTATTCGTTTGATTCTTACCAAAATAGGAATCCCATACGGACATCCAAGATAGTGATACCAAAACAAATGTAGCGCTTTAGTGCATTCAGTCATGTCAATAACAGGAATTTACACAAAGCCGTATGTCACTGATCGTGGAATAGATGCTGAAAATGAGAGAGTGAGTAGATAGTTTAGGAATGTAGCATAAATCAGTGGCTGTCCCTTGTACTTCACTTGAGTGCAATACAGGGGGAATGCGAGTAGTTATAAAGGATGGTAAGTTTCGTTGTATCTTAATTATAACGCCGACCATGGGTATTTGCTGCCATCTTGATCAGTCTTTTGAAGTAAAACAAGGATTTCTAAAGCAATTATGCACTCACTTAGATAGTAATCTCTTGCGTAAATGATGTCGCTAAGCTCAAATTTCGTCGAGGATGGCATTCTTTAGAGTTATTTTCTACTGGCCAGCAAAATAAACCCCTATGTAAGTCTGACTACTTTGCCATTCTTTATGATAAACCACGCCCCATTCACTTTCTGTTCAGAGTAAAGGGGGATTGTGAGAGGGCCAAATGTAAAATTATAAGTGGTCAACTGGAAAATTAGATTTATTGAGAAAACTGGTAATGCGGAGTTATTCAATCGGGGTCTCTATTAATCTACAATCACTTGTTAATGTTTTTTTCACAAATCCTAATTGCAATACGTCAGCTGAAAGATATTTCAGATTGCTCCTATTTTACATTTAAAATGCTTGAATCAGTAGATGCATTGTTCCGATATTCGGCTAAAAAAACAATAATTTATGCGACGTTTAGCTGAAGTTATCCTAGTGGCCGGATGAAGAGAGTGCTGATGGTTACATGTCTGGGAAAGGTATGTTTGCCCGATGTAAGGAAATGCTCGATAATAACGCGTAAGTTATGAGTACCACCTCAATACGGTAATTTTATTTCCTAGTTTTGATAAATTATTATGTAGTGCGTTTATTGCTCGTTTAGCTGGCAGTTTCGATTGGAGTAACTTGATTGGCCATACCAATTAGTTGCTGGGCCACGACAGGGGCGCCAACCCCTTATGTTCCCCATATATACATGTATTATGTCCGAGTGCTATAGGTTCTTTCGTCTTCTGGGAAGTCTTGGGGCGCTAAAACTGTAGCATACTACCCATTCATTAAAGTTCTCCCGAGTTTTAGGCCATGAAGCACTGTAGCCCTCCAAGCCTTTCCTGAAGTCATAGGAGAGCGTGGCAGGAAATGCATAGCTTACGCACATAAGAACCGAAGCTGTGCTCATCGCCCGAAGGCTACGTTGCTCAGCGGAAGTACAATCTGCAAGACCTCAAGTGTCTGCATAATCGAGAATTTATTCAAACAAGCTATCAAAGCAGTACAGTGCCATAACGCCTATCCGAACCGCAGCTCAAATGCAGTTCACCAGCATAGCTATACATGAGCCCTTTTATTATGACTAAAGTGTGCTACATAACATAATAAAAAGCTGGCATGATCATGCATGCGGACCCACAATTAGTGCGGTTTATTTACATGGAAATGGGGGCTCTCATCTCATACCAGACGTTTGCACCAGTGCGCATAAGTGGAGTAACTCTCGTTGAGGGTATACCTTGTGGTGGAGGCTATTTTATTTTGTTTTTTTACAGATTAAATCGCTAGCCATATATGTATTGAACTAGCACAATGTTAAACCGCATTCATTAGGAAAAAACCTACACCGCGAGGTGATTGTGCTCCATTAAGTTGCCATGCATGCTTCCCACTCAGTTCTCGCGAGCATCATATACGCCTCCATCGGTCGTTTCCCGATATTCCTTGTTTCACATTTAAGAATTTGTCACCCGGGCAAGAGTTCATCTAGCAGAAAAGGTCTATTTCAAATGTCTCACCGGACTAAAATAAAGTGTGCAAATGCCAAGTAGATTGTTGGATAGTAATAGGAGAGAAGACAAGAAAGAAGGCTGATCACGCATTCATGAGAAGCTTATCGTAAGGAATTCAAATAGACCTTTGCAAGAATAGAGGATTGAGGCATAACATTAATTTTGCAAAAAACCGAGACTTAATGTCCATTATTAAGACAGAGTTTCATACCCATTTTTCTGCCAACAAATTAGGCAAATGCGATTGCTCATCTGAAAAAATCTTATTCTGCACCTCATTTTAGATGCAAACAGGTCAAGTTAGATATTGTGAGCTGAAGGATTCTGAGCATATTTCAACAAAAGTGTGGATATGAGTGTACTTGGATAGCTCCTTTCCCTGATCATGATTTGCATCCATCAGCGTCACTTTTGTCAACTTTTAATAAATTCTCACTTGTAGCTTGCAGCCGATTTTATTTGTTCAGTGGGTGTCATCCTTCTTCTCAGGTCAGTACCTAAGTTATTGGCCTCTACCAGTAACTATGGTTGTTTACTCGGCGCTTTTAGCCTCACCTGCGATGTGACAGGTTGGGTAATTTTATTTGATGCGTTTCGAAGTTTTCCAATCGCTAAAACATTATTTTGGGGATATGCTGTTTGCCAGTCCTGGAAACAACGGCAGTGAATGGAGGTGTAGGTTTAACTAATAATTTTTTTTACTTCTGACTAATTTAAAAGAGAAGTTTCATGACTTAAGTGTCTTTTAAAAGATCCAAATGTTTGCAAAATTAATTGTATGGATGACCACTAGTTTCAAGTCAGCAAGAATGCTTATAATCTGCTCGAATGCTGCTTCTGTAATACTTTGTTTGCTTGACTGGCGATTAAGGTCACTTGGACGGCCATATTGTCCTGTCTGGCTGGGGCTGGCCCTTGGGCCATGCCGGCTGCTCCTATCCCTGTGTTGGTTGAATATGTATCTCTAGTCCTTCAGAGAAGTCTCGGGACGCTTCAGCCTTAGTGAATAATTGCATGTGTGTTCTAGGCATAGAATCATGGAATTTCCACCTTAGCTGCATACCTCCAACCAGGAGTGAAAATCTCGAAGTAATATAGGCATTATAAATCTTGTTTAGCTACCTATAATTGTGTTTAACTAGTTATCAAGAAAATTGCTAATTGAATTCGGTACTACTTCACCTCTATTTAGTTGTTGGCATGTCTGGAAGGGGGTGGCAATTGCAACTCACATGGAGAAGAATTAATGATTATATTTTGACAAAAAATTACTTAGGCTCGACTTCACTAATAAAAGGTAATCATAATCCACTAATTTTATGTTGGAATTTAACCAGCATGTATGAAGTTAACGTTTAACTGAAATAGATCTCTACTGTGCTTGGACACGCCAGCTTCTTTGGTTACCAATCCTGTCTGACATCAGTAGTGTCAATAACTACATTAATAAAAAATAGTAGGTGTAATCTACCATAGACAACAGTAGACTGCCCTGTTCAGATACGGGGAAGTGAATTTGGTTACATAGGGGTCGTACAAAGCAGCGACCTCCGGCCAAGTCCTCCAAGACGATAAAGCAAAGTTTATTATAAAAAGCCCGCTGTAAATTCGATTTCTGCCTTTACAACAATTGTTTTGTTTAACTAGCCTCACTTTTACTAAGAATGAGAGTATGAAAGTCATGCACATCGAGAAGTGCTAAATTACATATCCTCTTGTTATTTAAGTACGGAGTTTAATGCTACTGTTAATGATATTGTTGACAAAGGATACACAAAAATGCAATCCTTTCCATTTTTTTTAGCAGACCAACTAATTTAGGGTAGTAAGTTTAACTGGTTTCTACAAACGAGTCATCATAAATCAAATGGTGGGAGATAATGGACTGAACGCAATGGGCCATCGTTGACTTTGATGTCTTCACCGACTTGCCTTATTAGTATTTGAAATTTGTATGGTGACTAGTAAGATGTGTCAATGCACATGCTGTGTTTATTGTATTTTTTAGAGAGAACTTAGAATCTAGCTCAAAAGAAGAGAGGGCTATGTAATATTTTGCTTGTTTGACTGCCTGTTAAGGTCATTTGAGCGGCCATATTGTCCTGCCCAGCCGAGGCCGCCTTTGGACCATGTTAATCGTCCCGATCCCTCCATTGGCTTTATATATACATATATATATATATATATATATTGCCTTCCTTTTCCTCCATTTGCTACTTTGGTGGCAGCGGAAAACAAACCTGACTTTATAGGGCTTCTATCCCGATCTATACCGCTTTCCACAAACTAGCGGTACGAAAGAAATGCATGTGCTACGGATGGGAGAACATTGAAAATCCCATCACAGAAGGGTCTTCAGCATCTGCTCCATCCCCGTGTTCTGTAAGAAATCTACTAACAATTGAAGCAACACCATTCGTGAACCACATGGGCAGGTTTCGTTTCGGAGATTTTCTCAATGTGCCTGCTTAAGGAGACCGGTGTTCTAACGCCTCTCTATAGACACAGAGATGGTTGGTGGAGTCTCTTGCTCGAAATTTGATCTCCAAACTAGGCGAAATTCCAAATCCCCTCGAGCAGCCAAGGGGGATAGGTGACGTTATAAGCAAGTACCTCCTCAGTTTAGCTCGAGCTTCGATGACTGGCATGGTTAACACATGAGTGTTTCTTTCAGCACTGGTTACGTTGTGACGGGTGACGCGGGAAGTTTACGAAGGGGAGTGCTGGGGACGGTGTTCAAAGGAAGGGAGAGGCTATGTACTGCTTTGTTTGTTTGACCGCCAGTTATGATTATGGTTACCTGAGTGGCCACGTTGCTCTATTAGGCTGTGGCTGGCCTTCGGGACATACCAAAAGTGTTATGCCTTCATTGCTTGTAAGGAAGTCTCAGAATGCTAATTAGGATCAATATATGACTAAGAAACACTAAAGTGAGAAAAATATGACCTACGAAAGCAAGTTAAACCTATACATTGTTATGTGAGCGTTTTAGTCTACGATGCGAGAAGAACTTAGTGATGACATGCATAACTCTCTTCCCTTAATAAGTTCTCAAATAAGACATAACTCTAGACCCACTAAAATTGCGAAATGCGATTAGACACGTTGCAGTTAGTCGCTCTATCAGTCGAATGGTATAATGGCTTCGGCTGCAGCCAGGGTGATTTCTAAGGATGCAAAAACGTAAGAAACACCAATTTGCTGTCTATAAAGTTACAAAACTTTTATGATTTTTCAAGTCCTCTGCGAAGATAACCAGCGGTGTCCAGTGTTTCCTACGAAAACTGCAATTAATAAAACTTAAGCTAACGCTACAGAGCTAGAAAAATTAAATTACTCCTTATAAAAAAAGAAGTATTTTGAATGGATTTAAAGCTTACATTAAGTTAGGCAATCACTAAAACTGGCTACTTTCTCAATTTTTGTTTTGAACATCGCCTTAGCAAGCGCGCTATTTAACCCGTCGGAAGGTATGCATGGGCCAATATCTGTGCAGTCGCAAAAGTTGATCTGTAGGAGAGCGGCTAGTTTTTACATCGTTTTTTTCGTAGTATGGCTAGTCGAGCACAACGTAATATCCAAGAATTACATGGAATCCATGGAAAGCGTGTCAAAGGCGGTAAATGAATTTGCTCAGTCTTCGCCTGAAATGATTCAAAGCGTTGGAGTTAAGCCAAGTATTACTGAGTTGCCGCTCATTATGTTTTATAAAAATATTTCGAGAGCAAAATGGGCACTCAGAGTAAATAGCTATCTGGTTTGTTAGACGTCCGTTATGCCCATGTCGAGTCACATGCAGTTGTTCTTTTATTTCGCATCGAGCAGTATTACCATATGCTGTCGAGATTAAGTGCAGAGTGATTGTGAAACAGCATGCGAGACTTGACAATTAATCGTTCATGGTGCGCTCTTTCGTCCAGCTAGTGGTTGCAACCAGCCTAAAATATGCAGCATTTTAGTTCGGTACTTTTACGCACTGGACGTTCTGAACTATTTGGAACAAGCAGATAAAACAAGGGACTTTTTCGGACGCGCAAGTGCTTCGATTCGAGTGCGTTTTGCTCCGAGATTACGTCATTTGAAATTTAGACTTGGCGAGGTATCGTGTCACGTTACGAATCAGAACACTTAAATCTTGGTGAGTTGATCCAATAGACTCATTAATTACTTTTAGCCGAAGCAGCTGAACGGCTAAATGATATCTGTTTCCAGCTACCTAAGTGCAAATCGGCTATTGGAGATCGTCAGAAATTAATAGACGTACCATTGAGTGGTTAACTAATTCTCATTTGCTCAGGATCTGCAACGGAAGATTACTGAATTCACTGCAAAGAAGCATTCAAAGGAGTTCGAACTTGAACGACTTTGCAAGCAGTTTGACATCAGGGACGAGCATGCTCGCTTGCAGTTGCTGGAAAAAGCCAGCACTCTTCCAGATATCCTTAGCGACTATGTTGCAAGCCTGAAATCTCTTGAACCTGTGGTGGATTTTTACGTGAACTTCACCTCCTACCTTAACCCGGATAGGTGAGCACTCGTGTCGTGTAAAATGTTGGCAATAGCAAAGGGAGTCATCAGGTTTGTCCAACCCTGCGAATGCTGATCAGATCTGGTCATATCACCGTCTATGAGTGGCGTACAGGTTATGTTCCGAGTGTTATAGGTGAGACGGATGATTATCTGCCCAAGATAATTAAGCTGGAGAAGGAGGAAATCAAAGCTAAGGAGGCCGAAGCTCTGAATGAGGATCAAGATATTGACGTGGGTTTTTTTAAGTAGTATTACCTCATCTGTTCGGCGGTTTAAATCGTCGTCACTTTTCTCCAGTTCACCGATCTGGACGCAGAGGGTGGGGCTGACTTAGCTGAAATTGACTTCGGCACAGAATTGCTTAGCGGTATCGACATTGTCGACTTGTTAAACGATACGGCTTCGAAGGAAGTTGAAAGAGGTGAAGATATTTCACGTCAGCCGGCCAATAAGGCGATAACGGTAGCTGCGGGGGCAAATGCGCGTCTCCTGCTTGACTCCACGGAAGGTCGGAACGCCCTCATAAACGATCTGGAGGAGTTGGCTGCTTTCCTGCTTCGTGTCAGGGACAACTTTCTCGAATTCCAGGCTGCTGATTTTCATGTATCTGGAGCGAAGAAGCAAAAGACAGGCAGTCTGAACAGCGATTCTATGGCACCGATCTACCACCAAATAATGCTTGTGAGTTTCCCCATTCTCACCCTAAGATGGCCTCGACCCACCTAGTGTTGCCGTCTGCAATGTCATGTGATCTTGGCAGTTCGTAGTGTTCCTTATGCGAAACCCTCAGGTTACAGAAGTTCATTTTTTCTTTCGGTAAACTTGCAGCCCTTACTTTTAATCTATGGGATCCTCAAACGAAAGTGGCATAATTTATGCATAATACAGCTTTGTTTCCAAGACAGGTGAGTTTATTGCCGCGACCAGCTGTCACTGTGTAATTCTTTAAACGAGTACCCAATGGCATACTAAACATTGAGCTATTGAATGTTGTTAATTGAAGTAGCTGGTTTAGTTTTCTCATCCACTGTACGCTGTTTGAATCTAGGATGCGCCCGCTGAGGTCAGGTCGAAAACTCTTGACGATGTTGACTTCATGTCCTCTACTGTTCAGAAGGCTTTCGATATGATAACTGGAGAGTAGGTCTTTCCACATTTTCTTCTCTTAATCTATGCCCAACTTAATATCATGTTGTTAGCGTTTATAAACAACGAATAAGTGTTACACTGAAATAAATTAGGTAGATTCAGTCATTTTTTTACAATTTAGTGCCATGCACACATTGATTCACTTATGGACAGCGAAATTTAGTGCTTATGGCACATAGTAGTCCCAATCTGACTATCATCGTCGCGAATAACCTTGAGGTTGTAGTTCTGCATTGTGAAGTGTAGACTGGCTGTGCTTCTCCTACTAGGACAATAATTCATCTCTCACTGCTGCGACTCCAGCCCAGCTATCTGGAGCGCCTCATCTGTATGATGCAGGACCTACGCCGTCAGGCCAACCGATCGCGTACTCGCGTTGCCGAACTCAGTGCTGCTGTGCAGCAGGCGAACGAAGAACTAAACGCTCTTCGTGCCGAAATGACCGAGTGTCTGCAAGAGCGTAGGCGGCTTGTCGCCTATGTGAGTCTGTTGTTTGACCTACGAGATAAGCTTAAGGTCACAGTTCTGTTTTAAACTCTAATTCTGTTTTCTCAAGCATATTGCGATTTTCTCTTTTTTGCAGTTGGAAAAGGAACTATCCAAATTATATGAGAGGGATATCAAGCTCGTTGGTGCGGCTATTGCCGTGTAAACGTGAATGTGTGTTTAAGAACAGCATCGCCCCATGATGTTTCCATACAATTGCATGTTTCCTCCCATAACATATGTATTTTGCCATTTTGCGAACTGGGCAGGCGCGGGTGTGGTCGGATTCCTCTTCTAGCTATCAGGCGGGGCGCATCGTTTTGGCGGGTAGGTCCGCTCACTTCCGTAGCTGGGGTTTCTACAGTAAGCCTTGGGCCAGATCAGGGGTTAGAATAGCGTTGGGGAATTCGCTGATGGGAGTCACAATTGCTCCTTTGCTAGACTACCATTTGTTACTCAGGTTCGGGCAGATTGGTTGCCTCAAAAAATGGCAATCAGATGCATGTGCCACGCCTAATTAAATCGAAATATGTAATTCTGCTTGTGCTATTGCAAAACTTGCATGCATTTATTTGTATACGAATCTTGAAATTTTGTTTTAATTGTTTGATAACTGCTAAAGGTCGGGGCGTTTTATGAAGTTACGAGCGTTGTGCTTCTTATTCTGTTGGGTGCACGGTGAAGGGTCCTGGCTTGTGTAAGTGTGCCTAAAATGGACATGTGTTTACATCACCTCATCGCACCTTGGAAATAACATGCCTGGAATTTGCGCTGAGCCAACGAATTCGCTTAGAAAGGTTTGGCGATGGCATCGTGGGAAGGGGTTACTGGCGAAGCTAAATTGCTATTATTAACGTTGGTGGTGCATGGGGGCTTCCCTATTTCGTGGACTTACATTTTAATGGATGAATTGAAACTTACGGTTATTGCTTTTGTTGCTCTCTGGATATTTCTGTTTTAACTTCCCCAAAACCTATGTCAACCATTTTAAATCGTAGTGGTGCATCTATTTAAGAAATCTGTATTTGATTTGTTCAGGCTAATTTATTTGGTTGCTACCACTACCTGCAATCACACCACTTATACATTGCTTTCTAGGACTTATTCTTGCTTTACCTCATTCTTACCTGAGCGTGTGTTGTCATAAATTCGACCCATTTGTGACTTCAAGTTCATCATATACGATTTTCAATGCTTTCTATCCATAAAGCGACCATTAAATATCTCACTTCGTCCATTGCTAGATTTAGAGATGGATCTCAAAATACAGGGTATCTCTATCCATTTTCCATACAAGCCTTATGGGTGTCAGCTTTCTATGCTAAATCGAGTAATAAGTGCACTTAACAACAAGCAGGGATGCCTCCTAGAGTCACCAACTGGGACTGGAAAAACCCTTGCTTTGCTGTGTGCTGCCCTCGGGTGGCTAGAGCATCAAATGAGTAAGGGGTCCAAAAACCTTGTGCATAGTAAGAAACACTGTAGTTTCATGCGCTAAAGACGGTTTAGATGACATCGTCCATCTCGAAACCTGCAAACTCTTCGCTCCTGCCCAAAATGAACAAGGCAAGGTTAGTGTTATGATATGTTTTTAGGCAGTGACTTCGATGATTTCATGGAGGAAGGTATGCAAGGAACTCCATCATTCTGCACATGTGTCGCTGCTGAATCTCGATTGGTCAACGAGACTGTGTCTGTTTCTTTACGGATCATTGATGTTGATTTATTTTAGACGAATTCCTCGTATTATCTACGCAACAAGAACGCACAAACAAATCTCTCAAGTTATTCGTGAACTACGCAAAACTAAATACTCAACTGTTGAGTAATTCTTCGTTATCCTCGCCATATTGCTATATAGAATGTGCATCTTGAGCAGTAGGACGCGTTCTTGCGCTAACTTTGAGGTTCGTAAACAGTCGAACGTAAGTGATGCCTGCCAGAATCTGGTAAGCTTACAGATTTCCCAAACCTAGCTAGAGCATCCTCGAACAGAAGGGCACTTGCCCCTTCGATCTCGGTAAGAATCGCCAGATCGTGGCCCGGGGCATGCGGGCACTAAATCTGGACAGACCTTGGGACCTCGAGGAGTACATAGAGGCAATGGTCCAAGTTCATACCTGTCCGTACTTCTTCGCTTTCAAACTTTTTGAAAGTGTTCCTCTATGTTTCTGCCCCTACAACTACCTCCTTGACCCGGTATTCAGGGAGACGGTAGGTTGTGAATATGATGCGACAAAAGGGAAGGTGGGTTAGCACTGACACTGGTCATTGGAACAGGTGGCTAGCGAGATCTCCGGTAGTGTGATCATAATCGATGAGGCGCACAATATTGAGGATGCAGCTCGCGCGGCCACCTCGGTGACTTTGCTGGAACGAGAGGTTTTGGTGGCCTCAGAAGACCTGAAGCGCTACCTCCGTCTTCTTCGAGCGACTGGCGGCGCCCTGGCCGAGGACGTGGAGGCACTGATCAACCTTCTTAACGCCATTCATCAGGTTATGCTGCTTACGCGCTCACGTCTCGTCGCAGCTGGTAGTTTTGCCTCTTCCGCTCAAGTGTGGTCGGACACCGAGATCGAGGGCCTCCTGTCCACCGTTGGCCTCGGTTTGGATCGCTTTGAGACCGTGCGGGTGAGGGATTGCCTTGTGGTTAAAAGTACCAATAGTGTTCCATTTCATTCCAGGAGGTCAAATTAAATTGCTACTTTTATTCTTTGGGACGCTTTGGTGCATTTTACCAAAATCCGTTTGAACCTTTGTTACCGTGGGTTGCTACCCTTTCAGTCTATTGAGGTGCCAGGAGAAAACAGCATGTAGCAATGCAAATAATAAAATCAATTATTGCTGCCTTACACGTTTGTAGTCTAAGCGAGCTGATTACCTTAATCATTTTTCACTGTTATTTCCACGGTATTCACCACAGAGTGCGGTTCGTTTTTCACTATCACCAGACTACTAGCCTGACGTGGAAACACGGCTAATGCTTATTATAATTATCCACGGCATAACGTAAGGATATTTTCTGTAGGAAATTTAGAAGTCAGGGAAATCTCAATCGATCGCAAGGAGTTGGTCACTAAGTAGAACGTTTAGCCAAAAGAAACCAAAATGAGAAATGTGACGCGGAGCCAGATCGCGGAGGTCTGGCATCAGGAACGTAGCATTTCTAAAAGATCGAAAGTTGGGATGCCCAAGAAAGTCGTCATTTATAAATTACTGGCATAGGTGTATTTGGGTAAAAGGTAGTAAATTTTCTACTTCGTTGCCTTATTCTCTGAAATTTATTTTTGCATCTAATCGTACCTTTAAAGGACATCGGGAAGTTTCACGGTACTTTTTCCAGCGAAATGACGGTACTCAGTTCCTTCCTGACTGTCAGAATTACGATACCACCAATTATCAACTAGTTCTTGGACATTATATCAGATGTGCAAGCGTTCGTGATAGGAGTAATGCCCTAGTGCGCCAACCTTTCTTAAAGTCGTGATAAGGTATATTAATATGGAGGAGCTGCCTATAATTAGTGCGCGAGAGAGCCGGTAGATCAGTGCGATCGAATGATAGCCACCAAACTGGAAATGCAACTGGTGGAAACTCAAGAGTCCGAGTAAACGAAGGACATTCCAATAAAGTCACGTTACGTGGATATGTTCAGTGGAAATGCATGTATTTACATTTGACTGCGGTTACGCTATACACATTCTGGGAACCGTTAAAGAAATATCCTATAAGTGTGGTGGGATATGGTAAGCGGGTAAAATATAACCTATTATTTTAGAGAAGTTTTAATCGGCTGAATAACATGATTCAGAAGGAGGCAGCAGCTAATCGCAATTTTCCTGCTCTACGAAATGAGTCGAAGTCTCTCAGTTCTGCGACGATCCGTCTTTTCACCTACATCTTCGTCATGCTGAAGTTCATTTACAGGTAAGCGTGAGTGATTTGTTGATGGTGAATTGAGGGTACTGGTGTGAATTTATTCTGAGCTCGATTAAATTTTGGGTCTTTTCAGGCGCCCATCGTAATCTAGGTATTATTCTGAATGATTTTATGCCTATCCTCAGGCGGTTCAATAAGCTGTTTTGGTTATTGAAAGTGAGGCCTGGACGACAATATTCTCCAATCATCCCAATTTATTTGAAATACGTTTTTCAGTGATGGCATGCGTCGCATCCGGAACTACAGAGCTGTCTTGATGGAAGTTGTCAATTTCGAAAAGCAGCCTCTGGGAGAGGATCTTGACATTTCTGGTGTCTCGGTGAATCAATGGTCAAGCAAAACACGAAGTGTCAAAGTAGGTGGATTTATTGCTCGAATTACAATCTGTCTGGATGGGAAATGATATAGCTTGACGTTTGGTAGCGAAAATTCCTTTCATTACTTTAAGTCATTCTTTGTTTTTAAAATTCAAAACTCAAAACAATTACAAGGTATTTAGCTGCTGACGATAATGTTCTTGACAACTCGGCGCACGTTCAAGACTGAAAGGTCATATTTAAAGAAATAAAGGAGTAAGATAACTAGTTACGGTCTATTATTAGGCCAATTTTATTGGAGAAATAAGCTATCGCCTCAAAACTCATAGCTCCATAACGTTTTTTTATGTGTCGAAAGCCCTATAATGCAGCGACTATGGTATCCTTATTTCGTGGAAATTTAATATATTTTCGGACCACTGAGAGTTAGGACTGCTGTTGGTATTTTTGCCGGATGAAAATCCACGGGTAGTTGGTCCAAGTGTCCCCATCCAACGCTACGATTTTCGGTGTCAGATAATTGAAATAAGTTAAGAAAAATTAATCTGTTCAAGCTATTGCAGTTCCTAGCACTCTCCATAGTATACTGAATACCACGGCGTAGCAAATTCGATTTATGTTTGGAAGGAGCCGATCAAAAACAGCTAAAAATCAAATGTCAGGCTACTCTGCTGGAACGGCATGTTCGTCAAATTTCAAAAGGGCTAATCATCTATACGTGGGCAAACGTTACCTAATCATACTTATTTTGAAGCACTGTTTGTGGAAAGGACCTGAATTAGAAGTCCATTTAGTACTCATTAAAGGTATTAGTGAAGCTTAGCCATTTTAAATATGGTTTCGTAAACTTAGACTGGAATTTGAGGTCACGGCTGATCTTGCGTATTTCCAGGTAGGAAATTTTAAAATAAGGGCGAGTGGCGCTCAGGACTACGAAAAAACTGTTGAAGGTCAATGCTACAGCCCCCGCAATGATAATGAATGCGACTGTGTTCTTCTTCCCTTTCCTCCTGTGTTGCGCTATGCGGTTAGCGGCAGTCACGATTAGTGGAGCGTAAGAGTCTGAGTCTGAACTTCTGGTGTCTCAATCCGGCGGTGTGCATGCGCAGCCTAGCGGAGAGCGCTCACAGCCTCATCCTTGCCAGTGGCACGCTAGCGCCACTAGAGGCGTTGGTGGCGGAACTGGGCATCGACTTCCCTCTGCGTCTAGAAGCGAGTCACGTGGTGCCTCGGCAACGCGTCCTCGCCACATGTGTCTCTCACGGACCTCGCGGTGTACGCCTCTGTGCCACTTTCGAGCACCAGAACGCCTTCATCTTCCAGGACGAGGTCGGTCACCTCCTCCTCGAGGCCTGCCAACGTGTGCCCGGTGGGGTGCTTTGTTTCTTCCCCTCATACAGTCTTCTTGGCAAGATGACTGCCCGCTGGGAGGTCCGCTCACTCGTTGCTTGATTTATTGAATTGTCTCCATCCGTTTTATTTGTACGGTGGATGAAATTAAGGCCTTATAGGGATTCCTCAACCTCATTTTCTATCGTCTTAAAGTTATTTTCACTCATTGCAATTCCTTTGCTGAGAGTTAAACTCATTTTGCTCAAATCTATTAAATACTCTTCGTGCACCGAAGTTCCTTGAAGCTTTTGGAACCAACTGATTTTACTGATTGAATAAATTGTGAGTTTGAATAATTTTAAGCCGCAGACTGTCACAGCATCATTCAGGTTTCAGGTGAACTACCTCCGAGTGCTTTTGTAGATGTAGAATCGACTACAGATATTTTTGATTGGTATCATCTGCATGTAGTAACTTAGTGAATTAACTGTTTGGAAAGTTGCATACCAATGCTGTTCCATTGTATTTTTCATTTTGTTAACTTAATATTTCATATGTATTCGCTTGACATTTTGAAATACCCTCGTTATAGTGGAGTACTACAATAGTTCAGATGACAGGAATTTTGGGTTGTCTCACCGTATCAGCCTGTGATTTAATGCGGCAAAGCAAAGTGTGATTTATGTTTGTGTTATATTAGCACACAAACTACTGTACTCGGTCTACGCTCTATCACAATAGGCGCTCAGCTATAATGCAAGCGATTGCGCCCATACTTTCGTATCATAATTGATTCGCGGGAATTGGAAGAGACCTCTATCATTTAGCGCCTCATATTGGGACCACTTTCACTCATCTTATTTTATGCCTTTTGCACCCGTCTGTAGTTGACTGGACTGATGGGTAAGCTGGAGAAAGTTAAACACGTGTTTACGGAGCCCCGATCCTCAGAGAAGTTTGATGATTGGGTGGCAAAGTTTCACAGCACTGTTGACTTGATGCGCAGCCCAGCTTCGGGTGGGATGACCGGCGCTCTTGCTCTGGCTGTATGTCGTGGAAAAATCAGCGAAGGACTGGACTTCGCTGACGATTACGCCCGACTCGTGGTTGCCGTTGGAATACCCTTTCCGCCTGTCAAGGACCCACAGGTTTGTTGACGTCTGATTTGCTAATGCAGTCCGCATACTGAAACTATGTTAGATCGTTGACCGAGAAAATCTGCTTTTGGGATCACGTTTTTACGCTGTGCATTTTATTGAAGGTGGTTTTATAAATAGAAAAATGTATCAATGCTACCGTTACCGCCATAGTGATGGCAACCGGTTAAGGTTGACAGGCAATGAACAAATCCGAAAGGAGGTTAGGTGATGAAACTGAGAAAAATACGTCTATGTGATTTCCTTGAGATGTTCTAGTGTATCCTTTCCTTGCAAAAAGTGGTGGACTTCCTTAATAAGGCGGTAGCTGTTGTAACGCCTAGTGATGGTTTCCAAATTTAGCTTTTGTTTGTAGTTCAGGTAGTTTATTTGCTCAAGTGGTATGATTTCCTTGCAGTGGGTAAATATTCCCCGTCATTTCGTAAGGTATCACAATGCGTAGTTCCGGCTGTATAGATTAATCGTAAAAGAATTCAACTTTTATGACACAGGTGCAATTCGCCTATATGTCCCAAGAATAATGAATGGGGTGCGCGCTTACTTCATGTAATGGAGTCCGTCCAAATAGCTTTTTTTCATGTAATTTAAATTCGTTCGCATAACTTTAAATCTTGGTTATAGTTTGCAACTGATGCGTTCATTTTCGCTATGATCGCTCACAGCTCTGTCTTGGTGTTCTATCAGAGCTGTGTAAATTGTTTGCTAGACTGTGGAATAGGCTTTCTCATACAATCGACGTAGCGCGTTGGTTAGTGTTTAAAATTGTCAATAATCCTTTATTTGTTCATAATTTTAGAGGGTCTTTAAAATAAGCGAAAACATTAAATTACGCTTGATCGGCTTGAGAATCATTGAAGCAAGCGTCATGCGGTGCTAAGATGGAGTACTTTGTGGTTGACGAAACTATTTATTTGATTTTACCTCGTTTAAAATTCGGTTTGCATTGTGCTCACCTTTTAGATTCAGCAGAAACGGGCTTTCAATGACGCCCTCTGTACATCAATCTCTTCACTAGACAAGACCCCGAATCAAACGATTTCTCTATCTCCCCTCAGGACCCCCCTTGTGTATAGCTCGGTAAAACTGAATGGACTGTTTTATATAGTCGCTTTAAGTTTATTGTTTTGCATGATAGAGGACCTATTAGGTTAGATTTGTATAGCATAGTTTGTATTCTTCCGAAACGTCAGTGACCCAGATGGTGTGATTCTTTATATCAAGCAAGTTTTGCCTTATTTTTTTCTACATGATGGGGTCTGAACAAAAGTCAGGGTTCTTCTCATCTCCAGATAAATCGGTCGATTTTTCTTAAGGGTATACGCACCACTAATGGGACTCCCAGTGAACGTCAGAAGAATGATACAATGTCTTTGATTTCGAGTCTTGCCTGCAGCAAGTCCGTTTCAGTCAATGTCAACCCACTAACACCACTTAGAAATGCTCTGGTGAGTATTTTCCAAGGCAATGTATGCTTGAGTTGAATTAGCTTCCATGAGATACACCACAGTTTGGTGTTCGGAGGTTTGGGATGAAATATAAAATGAAAATAATGATAGTGACTGAACAGATTTAGTGTATTGCCAAGACTTACCCTGAATCCATTCCTAGAATGTTTGCTCATTTTAGTTTGATTTCTTGCACTCATTTGAAGTGACACTAATCACTCAATTGAATTATTTTTTTCAAACAGCAGATGAATCAAGGACGAGGTCTTTCAACAATCAAGCAAATCGAGGCAGCCAATTCTGTTGCCCAACCCACTAAGCGGAGCACTTCAGGTGCCTCATCATGCGTTCTCTCCGGTTCGGAGTGGTACGTGGCGCAGGCTTACAAAGCGCTTAACCAGGCGCTGGGTCGGTGTATTCGTCATCGGGACGACTGGGGCGCAATCATTCTAGCCGAGGCACGCTTCGTTGAACAGCCGGAGCATTACCTCTCTGGCATTTCGCGGTGGCTACGGAACCAGTAAATCTGTCTCTATTGGTTTTCGAACGAAACTCTTCTTGACATATTTGTCGCTTTTGTCTGTTCCAGATTCGTGGTTCACGAGAGGTGGTCAGATTTGCTGGTGGATTTGGGCGAGTTTGTTGAACGGATGACAAAGGTTGCGGAGACCTGATTGAGTTCGCGAAAATCTGCAGTGATATTTTTACGATTGTAGTTTTATGTGAAAAGTAAATGTGCCAAAGCCCACATTTTACCTCGTTTTCTACACAATTTTGCACGCTACTTAAGCGTGATAAGTAGCAACGTCACGGGTTGTCGATTAGTATTAGGGGGAGTATGGATGGGCCTAACCTGGTCTCAGCACAAGAGATTTATTAATGCTACTTTTCACCATGCACCAATTAGAATACCTGTTTATCCTTGCCAGCTATGGTTGGTCTTAGCTCTTTACATTTGTGATTGTTCCAACACCTGGTTGCTTTTGACGGTAACGAGACTAGACTTGTTAAAAATGCCTTATTTTGAAACCATTTTTGCGGCTCTCGGTCTAGGCGCATTGAGCTCCCCACATTTGACTTTGTCTGTAATTGATGAATTTGCCTATTTTCTTTACTACTAAACTTCCTAGTGGTATTAATAAATGGAGAACCGCATTTTCAACTTAATTGTCCTCATTCGGGTTGCCAAAATTCCTCAAGTTTTGCATGCAAGTTGTTTTGTGTCGTTTTGCCTTCCTCTATTCCAGCATTGTTTACTTCGAGGGTTCTTGATAACTACTTCGCTGAAGATTTTGTGCAGCTAAAGTATTTCAAAGCAAGTCACTTCTAAGTAGAAAATCGGTTATCTGTTATGTACTGTATCGTTTCTGTCGGCTTCCTCCACTAGGCCTAATAGGTTTACAAAGAGGACAGTGAGCAAATATCGAAGAAAATAAAGTGTTCAGCTGAACTCTTCATCAAAACCCATTTTGAACGGCTACTTGTGGTACCTCATCCACACATGAACTGGAACTAACACAAATCAGTGTGGAAATGCTCTCTATTTTTCTAAAGGTGACCACGAGGAATACTTCTCTGAATAAGGATTTGTCTGCTGTCCCAAACGTACCTTGTATCATCTTGCTAATATTTGTCTAGCTCAAACGTCAATTCCCACAATTTGAATGGACTAAGCATAAGCTTACCTGTTGGGTTTATCAGACTTTAAAGGTAATTGAAATCGAAATTGGTGCTGCTTTCTCGCAATAGCAAGGTGATTGCCCGCGGTAACTACGTAATTTGTCGTTGGATTAAGTAAAATTTGATGTTGCGATTTGTTAAGATTTGTATAACGGATAGGATAAGTTGAAAATGCTTCATCCACATGCGTATTCTTCTGGGATGTTCTAAAATCCCTTTGTAGTAGCCAAAATATGGCGTTTTAAAGCTCAATTTTTTAATGAAAGTTCTTGAGCCAACGAATTTTGAGTTAGCCCTTGGAAAAAAGTGAATAAACGTTGTCATTTTAACCTGGAATTTTTTATCCTTCGTCCCTAGGTTTATTGCATAGGTTCAAGAGACGTGAAGGCAGATTGTGGTTTCTTTCCACCTGGGTACAGTCACAACAAGGAAGTGGAATGATGCTAACGTGCACAACGCTTTGAGTGGCTCAGGCTTAAGGAATTCTGGATTTGCTTCCCTTTGAGTCTACTCCTACAGGACTCCTGATAGGGTAAGGTGGCCGACATGGCGGTCTGACTGGTTAGTTCGGTGTAAGGGACCACACAGGCGAGTAGTGCATTTTTTCTCGACGCACTCAGGCTTGAAATGGCAGGCAACGGAGCCAATCACTACATGGCTAGCTTCACCTATAGCCAATGCGAGACTGGGGCAGGAGCGCGAATACAGCCGTGCATTTGCGCGCACGACGCACTAATATGGTTCCACCGCCTGTCGTCGGCGTCATTTTACCACCCGTGTTGCAGACGCAAGGTTCGTCTATTCAAGCGCGCTTACACATACACAACCCTACGGACTCTAAACTACGATCAGCTTATCATGAGGCCTCGAGGCTCACCCATATAGAAGCAGAATCAGGAGATCATTAGCTGAAGCATCAAATTGAGCTTGCAACGAGTCAAACCAATTGGCGCTATGCTCTCTTCCCTTCTTTTGTTCCTTCTCTTCGTTGCTAATGGGCTCATCCACGCGAATGGGCCTCTACGCGGTTGGTATCCCTATCGTTCGCAGTCAATGAAACAACGACGGGAGTCAAATTTCGCAGGGTTTCAACCCCCTTCGAGAAGAGGAGGGTTCGAGATCTCCGTCTGTCCAATGGAGTGTCGTTGTTTCGCGAGGACCGTCACGTGTTCCAGCGAGAACCTAAAGGATCTTCCTAGAAATCTTCCACTCGACACGGAAAGAATGTAAATGGCATTTTTAACACATTAGTGCCAGTGTCCTGTAAGAAAAGCAGTTAATTCGTGCAAGTAATAACCTTTTGCATTTTACTTGCGAACTAGATAGGACATGAGTGTTTGTATTTACCAGAGAGGGAGATTTTTCGGATATTTCGAAGTTTTCCTCCTACATTAAGCTTCGTCGCCATTTCTTTATGCGCACAACTACTCCAACTGGTGAATCAATTATACAATGTCAGAGAAATCATAGAACTTTTAAATTTGACGCTAAATGTAGTAATCGACAGCCTATAAACAACCTTTAAGCTCCCTATGTACGTAAAGTCACGGTGGACAACCGTTCTCATGAGTTTCATAGGTAATAATGCTATTAAATTAAGCACTGCACTGAAAGGCAGGCCGTTTTTACATTGGGCAGGTTGTAAGTTCCGTGGTGTGTACTCCTTGTTCTACTTGTCAATACCAGAAGAACTTTCTAAGAGCCAGTGGCATACCCCATCCGGTAAACTGTAGTGGTGAAATGGCTAATGCAGTTGTATTCTCTCACTTGGGATCGTATTTATCGCTTGGAAAAGTTCGCTCTCAAGTAACTTTAAGTGCCCCAAAAATACCACCGGAGGCATGTCAAGTTAGGAAATAAGAAATTGATCGTGGAAAGTCAGGACGATTCCTTCATTTTTGTGCCGCTAAACATCGTGGGTGGTCATGCCATTTAGGCTTATAAATCACAGCCCACTGCAAAAATAATTGTCCTTAGAGGTTACATTGGTGTGAACGCGAGTCATTAGCTGTGGACTGTTCAAACGATGTGGTTTGACGATTTATAATGTTAATAATAAAGTTGTTATAAAGATACTTTAATGAGCCTAGTATTCTCTTGCCTTTGGGCACGGTGTAACTTGCATATCTATCAAGAGCCAGTTTACTAATCTGCATAATGTAGAGTAAAAAAGTCACTCCCGCTCCAGTGGGCGTTAGCACTCATCATATGCCACAAAAGTGCTTTCTTAAAATTGGTTATTATGGCGTTTTTTAACTTTTCGGTACAGCTGTGAGGCAAATTTCTTAATACCAGTTCCCTTGGTAGGATTTAAAACTACGTTCTGATGTACTTCCTAATGTTTTAGTTGTATCCTTAGCTAATGGATAAAGCTCTCCTTGATAGCCCATTTTGGGTGAACTCTATGCGGACATGGTTTTGACACTGTTGGTTTCGTTTTCTACCCAGCTTTTAGTTGGTCTTCAGTTCGTTTTTCTGTTTTTTGGTAACGCATGACTTGGGTTTCGGTGGTGCAACACTGCCTTAGGTAAACCGGTTTCCTGAAGTCTTCACCTCACCCTGTTCAGTTCCTCACTGGTTAACATAATTCAGTTAATAGCCGAAGCCAACACATGAAATGCGACCTTGGGATGAGACCGTTCAAAGCGAAGTAGTTGGCTAAGAAAAAAGAATTTTAATCATCACATAAGTTGCCACACCTCGAAATCGGGTTCGCACTATGACTATTTCAAATGGGGTTGAATTGAGACTCAAAGCGCCAATTGACGCTCCCATGTGAGTTGCAACGCGAGACAGGTGGGCCACCCACTATGCCGACCACTTAAGGAACTGTACTTCCCAAAGGTCAAAGATAGCTGCACATGAAATGTTAAGGCACCCGATAAGCTAACCGGCCGCTGAATCATCCAAATGAATGTACAGTTTATGTAAATGGCCGCAGGAGAGGGGGGAGAGCTCAGTCCATCTCAAAACAATTCTTTCACCGTCTTTACTTTTCTATAAATTGTCTTGAGTCGGCGAGCCTAGCATCAGGGTCAGCTAAAACGTACAATGGGCCATTTAACCTTGAGATTACTAACATCATCAAGTAATCGAATTTTACAAGATGAGTTTTGCCTCCCACACCTGAATAACTTTCCTGCACAGAGTTGCAGCATCTCAGGAAATTGTGCCTTTGCGTGATGCTAAAGGGAATGGTAGGGGCTGGGTCATTTGCGGTCATGTGGGTCAGTTTTATTGCGTTTTGCGCAGTTCAACCCATGCACATTCCTAAGACCTCCCTGCAGACTATGTTGCTCTCACCTACCTAACGAGGGCTTCCCCACATGGAGGTGGAAATCGTTTTTATTTGACCGCAACTACTAGGGGTTAATGGTGAGATGCCCTTGACTCTGTTTTACAAAATTATTATCCGGTGACTTAAAATTGTAAATTGGAAGATCACTATTTAAAAACTGTCCTTGAACTTCGTGTTATCAGGCGGCAATCCGCTCAACTAAGGCAAGGATTGCGCTTTTTTAAAGCAATCTGCTACCCTTAGTGTTGTGTGCCACCGATTTATGTGTTCATTAGCAGGTATTTTAGCAGAAGCGGTGTCTGTTTTAGGTACAAAAGTATTGGGAATAATGTATTCTTCAACCTTCAGATAAATGAAGTCCATGATAGCCGAATTGTGAGCAGTGTTTATGTTGTGGTTTTGTTGATAAGAAAGACGGCTAGCTTAGAGGTCTGTAGAATATGGCAAATGCTACTCCACTTTGATTTGGACTCAACAAAAACGTATGCTAAGTTGTACTGGCAGGTCGTATTGCATACAAGAATAATGGTCTTCAAAATGAGACATGAAAGAGGCTATTTTCAATGTCTAAATTTGGTTTGGGTGCCATACAGTGAGTGTGGGCTCTAAGGGTTCGTGAACAGTTTTTAAATTTCTGTAGTTTGGTGGATTATATGATTGGGCTACTTCCCTTATTAACTGCGTAGGTAATCAGCTATGCCTCCATTTTGGCGAGTTTTCCAATAGAGCATTTTGGAAGTTTGGCCCCAATTAAGTCACTTGTTGATATAGCATTCACACAACCTTGACCGAACCGAAATAATGCAGTTATTAATAAACATTGAGTAAAGGCCCATTGGTTCCGCCTTGTTGCGCATGCTACGGTCCCTGAGTGACACTTTCACAGCGACTTTTGGCGGCTTAAAATGGCAGAAGTTCGCATACTGACCACCCTGTCAGCAGATGAAAAATTTTTGATGATCAGTTATGTCGAAACTGATGCTTTTCATCGATGAACCTCCCTTCGTTTACTGCTGTACTATTGATAATAAGAACAGTACTGACTTCCTCTTATACCGTTAAGGGTCAAAACGGTCATTCAGAGTAAAGAACGCCACTAACTGATTGAATACGAAAAAGCATATTTACTATTTCGCGAATACCTTTTCAATAAAAGTATCCTTTTTATTCCTCAGAAATGACCTACTTCCGCCATGATATGCCTTTCGTCGCCAGCTTTTATGATCCAAATTACAAGCTCTCAAATCAGTGTACTTGAATAGCGTTAGAACACTCGCTTTTTGCCAAAATAGCATAAGCCTGTATGACTTCCACGCGCTTAAATAGCTAAGGGGGACTGGGGCTAACCTTTTCATTTGCAAGCCAGCTATAGAAGTCTTAAGGGGAATGAATCATTGTGACGCAGAGAGATGGTACTGGAAACCAAGACACCGTAATCTGTAGCACTCATTTGAAGTTGGCGCGCATCTAGTGATTCATTTCGTTTGGCCAGTGGTCGGTCAAGTCGTGATCATTTAAATGCCTTAACACTAATCTGTAAGTAATGACGCATTACTGCGAAGAACCTCAAAATGGTAAGCATAATCTTTGCGTGATTACCTCTGGGTATCCCACCGAGCACGGCGTGTACATAGATCATAGTACATAGCGAGCCGAAATTCTAGACTGAAAGTGCCTCTCAAGTGTTTGATTTTTTCGCGTTCGCAGCTATTAACCTTGGGATGAATTAAAAGCTATCAAGTCCTTGAATGTTGGAACCTCTGTTTAGCTGTTATGTGCAGATATCCAATATCTAATGTTTATTATCTGTGGTTGTGTTTACACTACTCGGAGGTCTCTTTATCGAGTTTATATGACGTTTTAAGCTCGAGTTACCTAACCATAATTCAAAATCGTGCTAAAGGTTTTTTTTCTAAAGGCAATTTTAGGCTGTGTGTAACAACCTGCCATGAAGTTGGTTGATTATGAGTAGTGCATCAAGGAATTCAACTTATTTGAGGTCAATGACGTTGGTGATCAATAGTGACTTGGCAATTGAGATGCCCTTTCATCATCTACATTTAGTTTTGTCAAGCGGAGGCCGACTCCTTCAGCTGAAGTTTTTGAAGTCAGTATAACTAGAGCGAAGTAAGATGGCGCTGTTTTCCAAGTAAAAATAGTCTCAATTCCCTTTTAAATATGAAGGCATGAAAGATTAGCCAGATGACTGCAATTTTGAGGCTGATAACCACCACGAATTCACCTTAACTCGGGGATGCTTTTATAGCTTTCTTGGGTGGTCCTACAGGTGCGTATCTGTTTTCGCCTGAGGCAGGCGCTGTCATACGTACCTGATGGGAAGAATGCCCAAATCACCGCTTTGTGCTCTATGCCCGTTACATCAAAACCTTTTAGATTCTGCACGCTGGAATGCAGCAATGTCCCCCTAAAATTAGAGTTTTTTTCGAATAGCTGACAGCATTTGACTTTATCGCAAAACCAGGTCCGTTGGTTACAACACAAACATTTCGATTTAATTTTCATGCAAACTGATTTTGTTTGAAATGGCATGCCTACTTTAAGATTGGACTCATAAATGGATTCTTAAATTCTCATGAATAATACGAGTAGCAAACCGAATATGCATAACTTAAGGCATTTAGAAGTTTTCAAATTGCACTAAGTAAAAGTGGTATTGTGCATTGAGAGATTACATTTGCCTTTTATTACATTTTACAAAATAAAAGCGTCTTCTTGATGTGTCTTTTGAACCCAATTAACGCTTGGAATTCCGTTCAATGTGCACGTTTAACTTCTACTGTCGGCTTTGTTTTTGTGCTCACAGTTGATGGTACTTCACTCGGTGTATGCTGATGATATGTGGAAAATTTAAAAATTGATAGGCATTAGGCGATTTGAAAACAGGTGTTACAATGTAAGGATTCGAAAAAGAATGTGCTTAAGCTATCTGTGCTACGCATTGACTCCAGCAGATTGCTACTACTGATTAGTGCAAGGAACAGACTACATGGTCTGCGTAAACATGTGAATTAGATAAGTAATTTCATAGGTTTTATGAACATGGTTTTGTCACAGAACCTATTAATGATATGGTTATGGTCGCTTTGCGACTTTGTTCTTTGCCTAATCGTTATTGGCCCGAAAGCTATCACAAAGCAGCTTTTGACCCGCATGTCAGCCTGAAAAAGTCGAGTAGTTTTGTCCTAAAACAAACGCAAGTCCTTATAGCACTCCGAAGTTCATTTTACTGTGTCAAATAGTTTTCCATTTACCGTTTTGATTATCAAAGTAACAGGCCTTTTTTATGTCGTAATGCATAGCTATGACTCTGAAATACCCATGTTGCATTTTGCGTGCTATCTTGAATCATTCCGTAGGCGATTTTACTGTTTACTGTTGTTTGCTCATTAAAGGTACTTGTGTTTATCTTCAGAATCATATCACGTGCGTCCATATCTCGGTTGGATAAAAGCAGCTTTCAGCGTCTACCAGCAGTGACACAAATGTGAGTTGAGCCGTTTGAAAGGCCGCAAGTATTGCTTTTGTTTCGCAGGTTTGCCTTATTTGAATAAATGGGATATCTAACAATGCTAGAAAAAGTGCAATTATCACAGTTCCTTCGGTAACCGTTCTTGTTTTTAGGCTGCATACTTTAAAAACGCCCGTTTTGTACGCATCTCAACGGGGTTCCTCTTTTTTAAAATTTTTATGCATGGTGGTGTTGATTTTCCTTGAGCTTTACATCCTACGTACCTTGAAATACATATTTTTGCGTTCCGCAAATCCATCACGTCCGCAATCAATATCGTAATTGGATACATTAAAATACCATTACGTTGTTATTCTGATAAAAAGCCGCTAAGTTTCTGCTTCAACATTGATTGAGTGCTCTTTAGTACCGCTTTAATTTTCGTTTTGACGCACACCTTTCGGCATTTCAGAGTCCTCTCTCAGAACAACATCTCTGAAATCGAAGATGATGCATTTGAAGGACTCGAAAACCTGCAATATCTGTAGGTGATTATTTTTACTTTTCCCAACGCAAAGAATGAAACAGACACATAAAGCTTTTGAATTTAAGAAGATTCATGTAGTGTCAAGTTTAAATGAAACGCATTATGCCGAAAATGTGAAATGTCTTCGACTCACTTTATTGAGGTCTGCAGTTTCTTCCGTAGATTAACAGCAGCGAGTATTCGCTCAGCATTAATCTCGTTTTTCTTGGAATGATTGTAGAAATTTTCGCATCTCCTAACGTAATCGCGTTATACCTGTGCAGCATTACGGAGTTGACTAAGGCTAATTTCTTGTAAGACATTAAAACTGAATTTATGTAAAAAGTATCAACCTTTTGATGGAAATCATTATAAAATAACATTTGCTCCTTACCTTTAGCCGAAATCATTAAGATTCGTGGACTTTGGAAACTGAAGGGTATCAATGTTAGTTGGAAAAACATATAAAACTTCCGCATCTACGTGGAGGATATAAACTATGAAAAAATTTATTTCCCTTGTTAGGAAAAATTTGCTTTCAACTATGAGCCGTTTACACAGCATCCAAGCTAAAACTATCATTTACGGAAGAATTTTACCCCACTTCAATGGGTCTAACTTTTGCAAGGCAATGTAAGCAAAAAGTGAAATGCAGCAAGTAGCCCAACAATAAAATTTTGTTGACAAAACTAAATGATTGCTTGACGGAGGAAACTTTGTTGCTGAACCGTTGGGGCCAAGAAATGTAAGAACATTTTCTTAGGGTCTTCTACCCGTACCGCTGTCTAAGCAACAGAAGGCGAAGCACAAAAATGCAGTTTTATGACGAAAATGTGAAAAATTGAAACAAATGAAGCTTGAAGATGTAGTTGAAAGAACCGTAGCATTCCAGGTGGCCAAAAGGCTGTGCTGGGGTAACAATGAGGTTTTTAGTATCCGGGTCTGATACAACTCGTAAAATCCAATTTGATTACCATGCAGACCTACCACGGGTTGGATACACAATAGGTAAGGTAGTCTAATTGGACCGCCTTATCGGCAGGAGCACTTCCTACATCAAGCAGTCAGCATAGTAGTCTCAACCCTCACTCCTGCGACTGCAATGAGATGAAATGCTGTTTTTGCGGACACCCCTGTACTTGTGCTCAGTCGTGGGTGGGCGACTTATTAATAATAACCCAAGATACTGTAGTCTGCACTCTCAACAGTGTGTTGGGTGAATTAGCCTAAGCGTGTCGATTTATTCTTGCAAACCTCATACCAAAGCACGCACATATCATGTGTAACTTGATTTCGCTTCTTTAATCTCCCAAAGACCTAGATTGGGGACAAACCACTGGACTTAACCGTTTACCAATTCTGATCAAATAAGTGCAAGTATACTGAGTACGATCCAAATTTTTAAGCAAATATGGGATTATTAGAATCCTCAATAGGCTTTTAAAGAATGCTTAAAGAAGACTTAATGACGGCGACTCATGCTAATGTAGAAAACATAACATTCGCTGAGCCTCACAAGATTTAGTTTAAAACTAGGTTGCTTAGGATGATATAAACCGTAGGTTATTTTACTAAACTTGATTCGCTGTAGCTAGAAATGTTGAATACGAGTCGTTGATATTCAATTACTTTTAAGAAGTAAAAATCTGTGAATCGCGAGCAGCCCACAGCTAAATGTACTTGGGGATCAGGGTTGAACTTGTTGACAGCGAGCATATTGCGCGTTTACTACCTCAGTTGATCGGGTAAATTCCAAGGCTTGAATTCATTGGGTCGGGTTCACTGTTATCCGTTAACATACGTTTACCAGATTTTATGCCTGTTTTCCCAACCCTCTTAAAAATATCTTAAATTACTTGGCGTAAGATCGTTCCGTACCTTGGGCCTTTCCTTCTATTTTGATAATAAGTCCAATGCTTACTCAAGCTTTTCTGAAGCATATCATATAGCCCGGGATAATTATGCTTCATTGCTTTGTCAATCCGCATTGGTAAAGATTAGTTAACTGGCCACAATTTATGCTTTAAAATTTTTCCCAGAAAAATGCATTGTGAAAATAGAATGGCATTTTTGTAGTTTAACTAAAAGGGAAAGTCGTGATGAGTAAAATATGCCCAAAGTTTTTTTGCACATAAAGCTGCTATTTATAACATCTTTAAAAGGTAATGTTGATGATCAATAACTTCACTTTGAGACGATAATAATATCATAACTGTACCGTTACACTGAAGAAGAACTCTCCGAATTCCTCTAAGTTTTACTCACGAGTACTAATCCTCAAATTCCGTTATCTAACAATAAGTAAAAAGCGGAAAATTTTGTAAAAGGGTCGATTACAGCTACGATCCTTTCTGCAAATACACACCAAGAAGGCGCTGGTATATATGACTGACAGGCTAGAGTGCTGGCACACCAGTAGGGTCAACAAAATGCCGTTTTCATCCATCTCAGTGTTCCAACTGCGTCCCTTAGGTGAAATTCTGAAGACAGAGACAGCAGACGATTGCACTGCGTATTCCATAGAAGTGCAAGGCACGAAAAGTGTTTGTTTATTCGTGGGAAATGCAAGCATGCATACTTGACGCGTGTGTGGTCGCAGTCTGGAATTATAGAGAAGGTTGGAAAATACGAGACCGTGATTTAAGGCAAGCAACTGTTGGGGTGGATTTACCACATCTGGTGCTGCTTATCTCCTTCCTCTCAGTGAGGTGTACATTTATACGCGCGTGTGTGTGGTTTCACGTTTTGTGCCCCAGTGCACATGCGCATGATTTGTGGTTTTGTGCGAAGACGGGTAGCGCTTGTGCGCCTCAGTTTCACTCATCTCAATGCTCAAATAGCTTGCTTGGCTGTTAAGTTACTTCGACCTTTTAAAGAAATGCATAAGTGTATAGCTTTATGCATAAATTACATTCCATTCAGCCGAAAGTATGTGTTTTGACACAAAAAGTGTCACTTGATCGCTTCACCTTATGTGCAAGGTAATTAGGTCGAGTGTTCCAAAATGGTAAATGTGGATTAATGTGAATAAATATCTTCGAGGATGCGGAGTTATGAGTACTTTCGAACTAGACCTGGTTCCCTTTTTGTGATACTTTGGACCTTGTTACCCAAAATCACAAATACCGTTCAAACCAATAAATTATTTTACTTTTGCGCTACTGGTGAACTTATGGGCGCCATAGTATAACATCCTGTTCTTGTTTTGGCGAGAAAACTCCCGTTGTAGTGTTGCAGTTGACCACATTGTCCCATTTATTGGAAATCATGGGTAGAATTGTGGCAAATTGTACACACCAGCAAATATATCAAATTATTCGCGCATCTCCAAAAGCAAGTAAAAACATTTAATTAGTAAAACCGTTAACGAAAGGGAGATTCTCATATTCATAGGCTTTGCTGTTCGTACCTAGAAGTTAAGCATGACCACTTAAAATGTTTAGTGGATCTTTATTTTTTGGCAAAGAAGCTTGAAAGTTGTGTGGAAATAATATGTCACACACGGAACGAATTTGACAGCATTATGCTTTAAATTATAGGGACCTTCGACAAAACAATTTACGATGTCTTTACGATGGAACTTTTCAAGGCCCAAAGAATCTCCGGGTTTTGTGGGTTACTTTTTTGATTATATTTTTGTCGAGGCATACGATAAGCAACGCAATTTTTTATTAAAACAGATATTTTATGAAAGTACACGAGATTAAAATAATTTTATTGACACACTACCACCCAAGGCTTGTACAGACCGATGTCGTTGCAGCAGGATAAAAACTTGCCCAGCATATATACTGCCCTAACATGTCCATGCCAATCGAAAAACGATTCCCACAAGTTGCCTTTCCGTCGTGCTAACTCGCATAATGCGAGACTTTCAGTTGCTGTCACTATGTAGAAAAAGAAGAAATATGCATATTAGTTCCCACAACGTGAGGATTTCTTTGTATGTGAAACCTTTAAAGCCACACATCTTTCCTTAACTCAGGAGTGAAAAATTGGTTTCGAACAAGTTTTGTATAACCGTTTCGTTTTTAAAGCATTGGCGGTGCGAAGGCATTTAGTGGGCTTCTCATCTTATTCAAGGTTTTTTTCGAAGAATGGAGGCATAAAAACTCATAAGTGAAGCAAGTTACACATTATACTATAAACCTGCGTATTGTGCGCAGTCTTTTTCTAAATCAAATGATGAGGTACCGTTGTGAGTAATGTACTTTAAAACTCTAATCATAAAATTGCCTACCAAATTTGGTAATTGTCTCACTTTGATAAAAATTATAGGAAATAGAAAACGGTAATTCAAGATTAAGTGAGCCTCGGACTTTTATTTTAGAAAGCTTGATCAGAACAAGATTTCTTGGATTTCCAGACGAACGTTTAACAGTTTACCGGCTTTACAATGGTTGTAAGTTGGCACCAAAGGGTCTTCCACTTTCCTTGACGGGGAGGGGGAGGTTTTTCCTTTTCTGGTTTGAGGATTAAAGACGGAGTAACGACAAATTAATGTAGTAATTGAGCAGCTGGAGTTATTGAATTAGCCACTGGGGTACCAAAGAGTGTCCTAGCTCTTATCACTCCAATGGGCATTACGCTTAGTAGCGGATAAGAGCTTCACCATATTTTAACAATAACTTAAGGTAGGCCTAGCATGAGGCTTTATTTCATTTGTCTTGCGAAATTCGTAGGAGTTATATCATTGCATTGGTCTGCTTCAAAAAGAACTCTTATTTACTATAAGTGCAGTCAAGGAAAGCATAAATTGACTAGTGAATCAAGTGCTGCGACAGCAGAGCGCTTTGCTCTATTTTTTGTTAAAAAAGTATTAAATGCCTCATGAGTTGTGTCAGGTTAGTGAATTACACCTGATTTTAGCGTCCGATTCCTTACTTTATTACCAGAGCTACTTGTATCAAGTTGCATGTCTTTTGCTTGCTTGCTTTGTTCCAAACATGAAAATGCTGTATGCAGAAACACATTTGAAACCTAAACAAACGACTTATATTAATGGGAAAGGTAAATCATTTTTAAGAAGACCTGGTTTGGCTATAATATTGGAAAATTAGGTAATCTATCATCATCCAAATGCCTAATCAACCATTTGAAATTTTTTAAGTTTACCAATAACATAGCCACCATTTATAAAGATTACAGGCTAGATAGGAAGAAGTTAGTGCTTGCAACTTTTGCATGATGCATAAGCAAGACGTTTTGCTAGGCCTTGAATGATATGCGGACGGTCACGCAGGGATTAACAGTATTGCAGCCTTTACTCAACTGAGTGCGTGATTTTTAGAAACCTTAGCGGCAATCCACTTTGCTGCGACTGTCATTTGGCTGCTGTGATGAAGAATTTCATGGAAGGTAAACGTCAGAGTGTCTTTTCATCTTCCGGCGCAATTTGCGATAGAGAAAGTAAAGCATTTCCTGATGCTGTCGCTGCTGAGGTTCTAGGACTCCTCTACTGCCCTCGTAAGTAATCGTTTATCGGACCTGCTCATAGCTCATGAGCAGGGATACGTGTACACTTCTTCCATGGGATTCTGGTATCATTTCAGAGTCACTTTAGCATCACATGAGGGCATCTGTATAAATCTTTTCGTAAAAGGTGTTTTTAGGGTCGTTTCTTGTGCATTAATAATTAGTGGTGCAATGAATTCTACATCGAAAATGCAGAAAACTATCACCATCACCAACATCATCTTCTCATAGCGTTCTTAAATTGACCGTTATTTGCACATTTCTGAGTTTTGAGTCGCGAGACAGTCGTAAAATACTGGATTCAGGTTTCAGAAAATTTAGATTGCGAAGAAGGTAAGTCCTTGATCGAAAATACCTTTTGTGGGTAGAATAGTTCAATCCCTTCTTCTTCAGAAGGCGTGCTTCCACCCATACCTCGGATTTGCGAAAGGGATCAAGAACCCCGGCTCTCCTCCTGTCAGTCGGTGTGTTCATGCGATGCGTCCGGGTTCGCATCGTGCGTTGGGAAAAGTTTGGACGCTGTTCCATCTGACTTACCGGAAAATCTAATCAGTTTGTAAGCTTTTCAAGGGGGTTTAATTTCTTGCGTTCACACCGAGCTCATTTGCATTTTCAAATCTTCGCATGAGTACCATTGAACAAAATTCCAGAAAGGGAGATTATTGAATCACAGTTGTGGTGTGCATATTAAAACTTGAGGTCCTCTATCAGCAAATTATTATCGCATGAACTTATCGCTTAAATAATTACCTATTTACTTATGCATGAAATTCTAAATTCATTCATATTGCAAAAAACTTGCTGTTCGGATAGTTTTGTTTGATGGGGCAAAAGTCTTTTGCATTAATGAAACAATTTTGACTTCTGAAGGGAAGTTAGACACCAAAGGATGTTTCACATATTGCATAAAATTAGAGGTTTTATTGAAGAAGAGTGCGCGTTAAAACACATTTCTTTCCCTTTGCTTCAAAGGTGAGAAGCAAAAAAATTGCAAGAATGTTTTTGTTGAAAAGTCTTTGCATCAATATCCATAACGTGTTACGTTTTAAACGCATAGTAAAGGGCAGTTTATTCTATTTTTAAGTAGTTAATTCACCAGAATAAGTTGTTGTGCCGAAATCTTCCCTTCGGGACCAATTTTTCATTCACCTGTCAAGTGACAAGCTTTAAATACACAAGTACCTTTTAAAATGCAGAAAGTTCTTTAAGAAGGAAGGAAGAAATATTACAAACTGCCGAAAAAAAATAAAGGCGAATTAAATAAAGATTATTCTTCGTGCTCGTGGATATCTTATTGCCATCTTCCATTATGGAGGTGAATAACAAAGGAACAGATTAATGATGAGTGTTTGGGATTTTTGCTTCTTCTTCAGAAATATTGCCAATAATCGGTTGACGCAGCTACCGAAAAACGCATTTTCGCGATATCCCAGTTTGCGAAAACTGTAAGTCTTTTAACCCAGCTTAGAGTAATCTTTAGGATTTGGCAATTTTTTATCACGAAGTCATTCTCAATTCTTATGACAGCCTATGCTCAACCGTTGCTAATGAGCCACCTTTTCAGTAAAGAACAGAATTATTTAGTGGTCAAATAATGCTTAACTCGGAGTCATTGGGGGTACCAGGCCCCTAAAAGTAACCAGTTGTAAAAATTTTCCTTACCGACCGCAAGCAAACGGGATTAAGAAATTCGCGAAGCATCAAGAACCTTACCCATTCTATCTTAATTTTTATATTAGAGAATAACGAATTTCGAAATACAGAGATTGTTGCCAACAAGTGTTTATAACTAACGAGATTCTCCGACTCTGCTCTCGTAATCTGACAATAATGGTATTCACATTGTTTGTTGTAGTAATATTGAAGGCAATAAGATAACAAATGTATCACCATATGCATTTTCTGGCCTACGACGATTGTCCTCCTTGTAAGTGTAGCTAGACTCAATTTTAGTATTTGAGTGACTTCTCTTTTTTCGCCAAATAACTTTTCTTTATCACTCTAACAGATATCTCACTGGTAATCGGATTCGCAGTTTCCCTCAAAACACATTCAACGGCTTGTCTTCATTGACTACATTGTAATTTTTTTGAGTAATATTATAATATCTCAAATGCATTATCGCACTATGAGTTCCCTAATTTTAGATACCTCCAGAAGAATAACATCTCCTGTATCACTGCGGAATTTTTCGACGGTCTCACAAATCTCAGAATTCTGTGCGTTTAGTACTTTAATGGTGTCGATGATTTATACATAATTTTGATGATGTTTAGATGTGGCATCACACTACATCTTGACCTAACGCCTGAAGTCAAAGCCAAACCGGTTTAAAATGTATCACAATTCATAAAGGGGAAGCTTGTGACATTTTTGGATAGCTTTACTAATGCGCTCACTAAACACATATAAACGATCCCTACACAATATAGGCTTCTAAATTCACCGACTTCAAGTTACCTGAGATTTTTAATAATTTTCACACAAATTGGCAAATCGTAATTTGGATGCCTCTCTCATAAGGCACTTGTCCTGTTAAATTAAAAACTATTTCTGAGTTGAAATGCTTCTCGCACTGCATATTTTGATACAATAATGTTTCATTTTTAATAAAAATGGCTTAGTTTTTTGCTTTTCCATCAGTAGCTAAGCTATTTAGCACCATATTCATTTATTTATTTCCGTGGAGAAACTTGAAGGTGATGATCTAGTAACTTTAATATGGTGTGCAAATCAGTCACCATTATTTTACTCCCGATTTGGTACTATTGTAAACACTAAAAATTTTTAGGTAAATGCTTTGTACATTAATTATGTCCTCGAAGATATTTCAAGTCTGTATGCAGTTCCCCTCAAATACTTATCAGTTGCTTAGGTTGGGCGAAACTCTTGAACAACAAAAGGTGCCAAAGTTTAATTAAAATCGCATTTTAGCTGGATATGGGAGCAAATTTGATCAGCTTGCAATGCCACTTAGGTCGAAGCCTTTCCATAGAGAACATTTCCTCATTGCTAGGTTGACCTTCGTTGATGATCAAACACAACGGTTTGCGGAATTAAAAACAATTGGCTTAATCTGAACCGTGGTATTTATATTTGTCTAAACGAAATGTAATTTAAACTTAGGGCTAAATAAAGGTTTAGGAAAGAAAGCACCCCTTGAAACCGTCGATGTGCTTAATGCCCATGTTAATCATGTTTTTAAAATACCTACTTCTAATTGCCAAGAGGTTGGAAGACCATTCACATGTTGGCAGCTGGTATTGCTATGTAAGATTTTTGTAACTAGATGTGGAGGAGAGCTTTTATTTTTAGAACCTATTTGCTAGTACCCCTTCGCCGTGGCTAGAAATTCCTTCCAGCTTCGTCTCTGAAGGCCTCCGATCGCAGTTATGTATTAATGTCGTCATGCCAATCGTGATCCTAATATGGGAAACTTCTATTCGAAAAACATCTGAAATTTACAGTGGAAAACGCGCAACGTTCTTATAACTTTTGTTTTTCAGTCATTTATCGGAGAACAATATTACCACCATCGAAGAGGATGCATTTAAAAGTTTGAAACAGCTTAGATATTTGTAAGTTTGCATCCTTTATTTACACTATTGTTTCAGTTCAAGATAATTTGTTCTATCACTAAGTATCCTACATGCCTAAATGCTGAACTTTTAATGTAATCGTGACATGACATCGGCATTTCTAGGCATGTCATTGCAGCATTCTCAAAATTCTGCCATCAGATATCCATTTCCCTCTGAATAGTTATATCTGGGAGATGGGTTAATTTAAAAGCCCGGATATATGGAGTATTATGTAGTTCGATGAACCGTATTGCCAAAAGTGTAACCATGGCTTTGTAATCAGTTAACCATAAAGGACGACTAACCGTTCACGTTTACAAATTTCAAGTTGGCTCTTATTTATTCGAAACATGTTCAACACTGGAATGAATCACCTCCAAGGATGGTGATTTTGCGGAGGTATCCTTGCACCAATGATGACGTTATTTGCTTCTGACTGTTTTTTGATTGTCTGAGTTTTCAATACCATAACAAGCGGTTCCCACCTCGCAGCAGTGTTATCCTGCGATGAAATGTGGAGCAATAAATTTAATGTAAAATTGAATTAGCCTAAATAGTGTATTATATTTAAAGACCCACAGTATGGCTTGCATTATATCGCATTCTTTTGTCTTCATTATTCCAATGTCTGGGATGAGTTTTAGTACGCGGCGGTTCTGTCATAGATGATTTTAGAGCACTAGGATTTTAGTATATGTCTGGAGCCTCGGTTGGGACTCTCAGTCATGAATGCGGCATGATAGCTTCAATCTTGACTCATAGGCAAGTTGAACATAGCAGTCTTGATTTCGGTTGTCCCAATATCATCATGATCGTTTGAATGCCGCATAATGATAAGGATAAAAAATGGATTGCACGCACAAAATACAATACAGTTGAGGGTGGATTGAACATTCCCCATTGGAATATTCGCGTCTTGGACTTTTAGGTATCTCCTTAATAATAAACTTATTTGCGATTGCTCACTGGATTGGTTACCCGCATTCCTCAAACAAAATGAAGCAGGAGGAAGCCAATGGACTACTTGCCATATGCCTGCCGACTTAAGAGGGCAATATTTGCGGGATATTAAACTTCAACCCTGTTGTGAGTTCAATTTTTTTATTTGACTCCTGTGAGGTTTTGCAAGTGTGTTCTTTACACAACGAGTACATTTTCTGCCATGGGTAAATCGAACTACTATTTTATAAAGACAATAGACCACGTGGAATTTATTTTGGTTCTCTGCAACATATTTTAACTAAAATTTTACACCTCTACGGTCAGTTTCGTAAAATACATCTGGTTTTTATTACTAGTTTTCATTTACCATATCGAAAATTATCTCAAGAGCACATATATAAAACGATAATCACGCCACTTTCCAGAATTGTAATGGCAAACAATGCTTAACAGCAACCTATGCAAAATCTGCGGTTTTTTGGGCAAAGAAGCATATTTTCGCAAGGATCTGTCAAACTGTTTGTATGGGATACTTCCACAATCACCGTCACAGATGCTGACGTTGTCCCTTGGAAACGGCCAATTTAACTTTATCCGCAACATAAGATACATAACACTTTTGTGCCTAGCGCGTTCCCTAAAGTAGGAAGAGTGTATAATAATGGGCTGGACTATGTATTGTGGAATTACAGGGTCACTGAAATAGCCCTAAAAGTGAGCAGCCTTAAGTGCCTACAGGGAGCAAAACAGATTACCAAAGTATTATACAGCCTTCACCTTGGTCAACCTCCGGTGTGGACCATTGCAACGTTGCTGGTGCTTTAAGTAAACAATCCGCGAACCAACTGCCCCGATCATCGTATTAACATGTAACTGGAAAGATATCTGAAAAAACGGTGCTTATCCCTCTTGGAGATTTCATTGCTTCTGAGTTTGGTTTTCTTTGAAAGCTCTACTGAGGAGGGAGGAATGCGTAGGTCTTTGCGCGAGTCCATCTATAAACACAGGAATACTGGCCTAAAGACAGTCAGTTAAGAAGGGGTGGGGGCTAAGATAGCTTCGTGCAGATATAGCTTCGCGTCTCTTCTTCTCTCCTACTTTATTCTCACTTCAGTGTTGCCCAGACATATACCTGCTTCAATTTTATCCGCTAGCAGGGTTGAGATAGGCATGGCGTGTACGCTTGCCTGACTTCTTCATATAGGTACTGAGGAGAGCTTTGTAACGAGTTTTCAGGATAACTCATGGCTAGTGTCGTTTTACTTATCAGTAGCATTCCTAGAAAACATGGTACTGGAGTAGTTGCCGAAGGTGAACTTCGTCTTGTACCTTCTCTTTTAGACCATCACAGGTTCTTTCACCCACAGCGTATGTCCTTCCATTGCATGGGGGATTAACACTCAATAATAGGAATCAGAACAGCTCTTCTTTGGGGTCTGGGTTGCTTTCCTTTTCCACCACTGTGGCGTAATGCTCAAACGGAATATGCATTGCTGAAGTACAGATATGTCAAAGGTCATGCCGCCAGAGGGGTATAAGTGCAGAGCCTTAAAGATCCGCGAAACTGAAACGGAGATCAAACAAACAAATAAACATTACAGCCATCGTAATTATTCTTGGTAGTTTGACAGCAGTTTGTAAAGTCATTTGAAATAATGTTTTGAAAATAGAAGACGTAGTGGTTTTATGCGAACTAAGAAAAGAGGGAGTAACTTCATGAAAGACCGTACACAAATCTAGAGTCAAGCTTTGTTATTCCATTCTTGGTACTTTTTTATTCATAGAGTGGTGCATCGTATACCATTTCCTATGTGCTCTCGCAGTGATAATTGAGATAATTCTGACCAACCAACCTGGGTCACAATTTTTTAAAAAAGATCTACTGTCCATGTTTCATTTTATGTACCCCTCTAAAGCATCCATTCAATTAAAAATGGTTTTAATTCAACTACCAAAGGTAATATCCATATTTTTTTCGAACAGTTCACACACTTTGCCATGCATAAAATGGTTCTACTTTCTCGAAAAGAAACGAATTTTGGATAGAATTAATGAGATTGTTTTTAAGATTATTGTTGAAATAGAAAAAGTAATCGAATATCAACTTCAAACCATCCAATGCTTTGTTTCTGTGCTTGGGGTGGGCAACTGAATTGCCCGAGCTATGAGCTGGGCAAAAAAACTCTGATAACACATTAGCTTCAAATTGTATATGTGGTTCCCTTGAAAAACTTCACAATTAACCAATTGATTTAAAGCGCTCATTTTCCTTGAGAGCGCATTCTAATGAAACATGTGAGGTGGGTTCGGAAAGGTGGAAAGGTCGATTGGGATTGCAAACCATGTCGGGATGTCTGTCAAATGGCGTACACGCATGGGCGATAAATCGTGCAGCTGACCTCTAATAGTTGTCATCTCGCGAATATTGCGACGTCGTGGGTGGCTCCGTGTTGTCAAACTGACGCTGCCGCCCTACGCGCACGTAGCTGGCAGCGGCGCGCGTTGCGAACACGAGCCTACAAGCAAACACGGACGCATAGCCAAAATGCTGATTTTTTTCTGTTTTGCCTGTCTTGTTGCCAGCTTGGTGCTCAAACTCCCTCCCCCCTCCTTTCCACTCATGGGCTAAATCATCCATGGTCTGCGGACATATGCTGAGCCGGCCACAATAGCAGTCTGATTGTCGCTCCCAAGCGCACCTAGCTTTGTTTCTAGAATGACAACCAATCAAAGAGTTAGTTGCAACAGTTTTTGACAAATCATTACATTGATTACACCTCACGTATACCCTACAGATAGTTGCCCTAAGCAGACATTTGGGAACTTCACTAGATGCACCAAGTTTCGGAAGGAATATTTTTTTCGGTTTGATGACAACTGTTGGGCTTGTAAGTGTATGTAATTGTGTTAAACATGTGATAACTTGTTAATACTTGCTATCAATCCTATTGACTGTTCAACGCAGGTGACTAGGACCCCCTCTCTGTTAGAATTATTGAATGAATAAATCTACTCAATTGCTGTAAATGTTTTCGATTTCATTATTCGGTATTTATAAGGGAAAACCACTCTCAAATAGCAGAATTTATTTTTGCCTAATCGCTTCAAATTATGGATTTCAATTTTTGGTGAAATTTATGCACTCATTTAAGCACCATGAACGATGTTTTAGTGCCCCCAGAGAGGAAGCGTCGATGTGAAAGAGGCCCAGATTTACATCACCAATCTATCCCGCAACAGGATTTGGATGTGGCTCAGGATTGTCCAAAGGTCTGCACATGCTCTCAACTCCCCAATCGAGTGCAAAGATCGACTGATAACGTGATTACCTTCACAGCTGTGCGTTCTGGAGTTGTGGAAATTGTGGAACCAAGTCTCAAGGTCATTTGCACAAATGCCGATCTTACCACTGTACCAATCAAAATTCCCGAAAACACCAAAGAACTGTACGATGTCTGAGAGGACGCATTCTGCTATCGTAGTGATCGTTGTATAAAATTCGTATTTCTGTATCGTTCAGATATCTGGAACACAATTGGATTGAGGAAGTGAATCACGAAAGTTTTGCGCACCTGAAGAAATTGGAGGTCCTGTAAGCTTGTAAAATTCGTTTTAATTACCTCTTCTTTAGATCGCTTCACCATAACCGACTTTCACGTCTTCGCAATGGGACGTTCACTGCACTTCCGAGGCTCAAAGTGTTGTAAGTTAACCCGCCTTCATTAAATACAACATTAGACAACTCCATTCCAATCAACTGCAATGCATCGGAAGTTCGGAATTTGACCTCGAATCCCTGCAACTTGTGTGAGTGACGGGCAATTTTAATTTCGAAAAAATACATCTCCCTAGCCTTGCGACTTGCAGCAATATTGTTTTCTTTTCCTCACTTTACTTTGGTTGAGTCGGCACACGTTTCTTCAAGATTGCTTGCTCAATTACCCTGTCATAAAATGAGGTGACCAGTAAAAAATTCCACAAAAAGTTGTGATGCGTAACACAAGTACCTTTTAATACTGCGGCATTTCCGGTTAGTGCTAGCGTATAGATTAAAGGTCACGCCTAAAATGGCAGCCATTTGATTCCATTCACTTCCATGCAAGTCTCTGGGCAAAATGACGAGGAATCCTAGAAACAGGAATGCTCTAATCAAGTGAGATCGTTTGCAAACATGCATGGTGCAATAGAGATGAAGCATAAAAACCTTTTGATTTAATGGCAGGAGTTTTGATGATAACCCATTCGATTGCGGTCCTCAAATGTCATGGTTGAGCGATTGGATGCAACGGAACCAGGCACTTGTGATGGCCTCACCCTCTGTTCCTGCCTGCGCTAGCCCTGCCCATCTCAAGGGATCCCCTCTTGTCGGTCTATCAGCCGAAGATTTTCACAATTTCGACGGGAACTCAACGGAGTTATCTTGCAATAACAGCTTCTGTCATGCTGAAGGTATTTCTCAATTTTCAGTGCATGCATGTTTGAAAACAGAGTGCTTTTACCTCTCTGGAAGATCACGACATGCCTGCATGTTTAATGAGTGCCTCGGTGGCCGTACATTAGCTCCGTTACCATAGGAACAATATTTGGCTTAGAAAAGCGAAATATTTTTTACATTCGTCACTTAAAATGCCATTAAGATTGAAATGTTTGTCTTTACATTCCAGACATTGAGGTAAAATCTCACTGTCCAGGCCCATGCACATGCAAAAACCAACGGGTCGATTGTTCAGGAAAGGCCTTGAAAGAAATTCCGAAGGACTTGCCCCCTGAAACTAGAGATTTGTATGTGTCGTTACTTTGACAGGTTACCTTTGTAGGTTCTTGGAGCATAATGAGATAAAATCGATTGATTCTGAACGTCTTCGACACTTGAAGAGTCTGGAGACGCTGTAAGCGTTTACCTTTGGTGAATTATTTTTGCAACTGCGGCAATTACGGATATACAAATGTATTTTAGGCTTCTCAGCCACAACAAAATTATTGAAATTAACGCTGACGCTTTCAAGGGTTTGTCTAACCTCAAATCGCTGTGCGTAGAGGCGATGATTGGAAGTGACTTCTGCTATGCATGAAATATGAAATTTTCGTCAAATTTTAGGGTTTTGAGTGGCAATGGATTAAGATGCATACACCCAGACGCTTTCAGTGGATTGAAACAGCTTAAAATTCTGTAAGTTTTTAGGTTTTTAACGAAACACGCAGGAGATGAAGCTGTACTTTTTATGAGGAGAATAAAACGCTCTTTATTAATAAATATGATCAGCATGAACTATCGCCATTCCGCACAAAGACATTTTACTTTGCACTGCTTGCACATTATTTCGTAAATGAAGCCGATTGTACAGAGGCTTAGATTGTTTTCAAAAGTTATATAATGAGATTACTATGGTTCCTCGGTTCAATAAAGGTCTTTTATGGCTCATCACCTAGAATACTACAAAACAATGACATCTCGACCTTGATAAACGGCACTTTCCGGGATTTGGGCCAGATGAATAACCTGTAAGCATTTACGGTTTTATGCATTTGTGCTCTACAAACATTTAAATCAGTAGCTCTTGCCTTCCAGAGCATTTGGTCAAAATCCCCTCCATTGTGACTGCAATTTGCGCTGGCTGCACGCCTTCTTCAGGCTCAGATATCTGGACAATGGTATCTCAATTTGTGCCAGTCCCGTACAGATGAAATTCAAGTCGATTTTTCACTCTAATCCAAAAGATTTTTTATGCTCAATGGAGTCAACTGATATTGTCGCCAAATGCAATCCCTGCGCCGTCAATCCTTGCCTGAACGGAGGTGGATGCGAGACAATAAGTGGTGTGGAATTCAAGTGCACCTGTGAAATGCCGTTTTATGGAGATCGGTGTGAGAAGAAAGTAGACGCCTGCTTCGGGAGACCATGTAAAAACGGCGGTACTTGTGAAGTGACTGATGATCTTGGCCACTACAGGTACTCACTACGCTCAATTACACTTATTCGCAGTTCAACGCATAAAAAATAGCCAAGGGACCACATTCCACAGATTAGTGAGAGATAGCCTCTCACGCGCCATGGTATTCCTTTTATGCTTTGCATGCAAGATGGACATCGACCACCTATACGGTTCTAATATTCCTACCAATGGCGAATAAGTTACTTGCTTCACTTAAGTAAACGAATATTTTTACGAATGCTAATGAGCATTAAACACTATTTCCCAAAACACCTTGCCCTCTTCTTTAGATGTGAATGTCCAACAGGATTTACGGGCTTGGATTGTGAAGAAGACGTGGATGACTGCAAAAATGTTACATGCGAAAATGGTGGTGTTTGTGTAGACGGCGTCAACAGCTACACTTGTGAATGCGCTCCCGGATTTCGAGGTGACAAATTGTGTCGTTACTGGAGGTTATTAGTACCCACTCGCTGTCTTCAAAGTGTGACCAGAGATCTGGGGCAATTGGAACAAAGACAGAGAACGACTTAAGGCGGTCATTTAAGGGCGCTTTAAAAATTCGGCCGTTCACAGGAGCACGCTGATCTCATATCTAAAAGTGCCACTTTGTTCTCATGGAAAATTTAATGCATTGTGCATTCGGCAAACACTATCACCGTTTGGAGTTGCGCTTCTTGAGTAAATTAGGAGGCACATTCCCACAGCTATAAATTGACATAGTAAACGCATGCAATGCCTTCAACGTTGTACAGATTGAGTCCTATCTTGATTTGGTTTTTCCAATTCCCTTAGGTAAGCATTGCGAAAATGCGTTTCAGTACTGCATTGATGAAAATCCTTGTCAAAACGATGGAGTCTGTGTGATGCAAAAACATGTGGGCTTCAAGTAAGTTACCCCTTCATGAACGCCTAACTCCCCAAAGGTGCATATGTCCTGAAGGTTGGGGCGGGGATGATTGTTCAAAGAATTTGGATGACTGTGAATACAATAAGTGCCAGAATGGTGGCATTTGCATAGATCAGATTGGTGGTTACACTTGCAACTGTCCCTATGGCTTTACAGGTGAGATACTACTCTTTGTGGTGCCTTACGAAAACACTTGCCCCGACGAGTCGATTTTGACAAACCCAGAAACAATGGTACTAATTTTTCAGGAAAGTAATTAGCATTGTATTGGACATCAACTAAATATATCGCACAAAAAATCATGTCACTGAATTCAGTGCATTTGTTTTTCTCTTCAGACAGGTATTGTGAAGCTCCACTGCTTTCTCAAATGACTGCAACGAAGAACTCGGTATCATTCGGTTGTTCCTACAATCGCTGCCTAAATGGGGCCACCTGTCAGCCTGATATGTCGCCGACTGGATATCGCTGTCGCTGTCCCTTTGGTGAGTCTGCGTCAACAGAAATTTGGATATTTTCTATGCAAACTGCAAAGTTTTATGCATCAAATTTGGCAAAAATTAATTAATTTAACTCTAAACAGTCATGACCATGAATTCTGAGGAAATCCATGGAGATAACAAAAGCATTCAATGGTCTTCTGACATGTGCCCAACTGCTGGAGGTCAATTTCTGATAAAGCAGAAGTTTTGTTTACTGTCTTTCTCGAAGCCACATCAAATTACGTGTAATGCTTGGAGTGTTTACTGAGTATGAATGCGGACAGAAAAGGCTTGTGCGTGATTAGCTAAGTTAGTACTATTTTTCTAACAATGCGTAAAGGCGCGCTGTTAAGGAAATTGCTCAGTCACACACATTTATTGATGAACAAACGAAATTTAGCGCCTTCTGTAAGAATTAGTTGCTGCCACCCTACTAAATTCAAATCGATAATCAACTCCGTGTCCCACTAAGTTGTAGTCTTCTTTCGTTCACAATATGCAAAAGGCTATGGTGGAACCTTCTGTGAGAAAGTATTCGCCCTCTACATCGCATCGACGGATACGTATGTTGCAGTCCCTTCACCCAGCCGCGGATGCTTCCTTCCAAGGGGAAACATCAGCATTACTTTCTCTACCGACCAACAGCAAGGGATTTTGTTCTTCTTCTCTGAGACGATAGACGAAACCCTTTCGCCCCACCGATTCCTGATTGCAGAACTACTAGAGGGTCACGTAAAGATAAGTTTTGCCATTGATGCTGGAGAAGTGACGACTGCTTACTCTATTTCAGTGGTGCGTCATGTTTTAAAACAACTAGGAATATTTGGTTGGCGATAGGAATCTCACCTCTTCATTCTCTCCACTTTTTCTAGTTGGCTGACAATAAGCCACATCAACTCGATGTTGTTGTTATCATCCATCAAGTGGAGATGTATGTAGATAAAAACAGAAACGCCCTGATCCAGTCAATTGTGCCGACATCCAACCCCTCAAAACCCAAGCCTCGTGCCCTGATTTCAGCAGCTCCTATCTATTTAGGCGGTGCACCTAAACGTCTATTAAGATCTGCCAGTCGTGCTGGCGTGATTGAAGCCACATCCGGTGTCGTCGGTGCGTCGACAGATCATTTATAGCTCACTGTAATTGGTGCATTTGTAGTTCCCCGTTAATAGCAAGCATTGCTTTGAAGCATAGGACACTCAGTCGTGTTGGTATTAAAATGCGTTTAAACCTGAAGTATTTTCGTTTTCGTTTAGTTTGCATTGAATCTTTTCATATCAATGGCAAAGCGGTGGATTTCTCTCAAGCCCTGAAGAACTCGAGCAGTTTAAAACCCGGCTGCAAATCACTCACAAACTCTAGAAATAGCTTCACAATCGAAACCAACTCGAAGGCTCTTTATCCTCGGAGTAAAATGGAGTTGGTCGAACTTGGCAACGCAGACATCACAAAAGACTCCGTGATAGCAACTGACTGTAGAAGCAAGGAGCTGGCGTGTCTCAACGGAGGCGTCTGCATCCCTGAATATGTAAGCAGTCAAGATCAACAATGGACCTCGTCAACATCGCAACACGTTTGCCGATGTCCTAGTGAATTCGAAGGAGTTAGATGCGAAACGCGTAAGTTTGTGACCACACTCACTAGCCAAGGAGCATGTTAGCATTATTTTATGGTCTAAATCAACCAGCCTCTTTAGCCTAAAGCTATAACCCGCTAGCAATTAAAAAAATGCTGCTCGCAAACTGCAAAAATTAATTTAACGCCATTGGCAATCGCTAAGCAACTTTTTTGCTGTTATTAGCGGCCTTCTGCAAACGCCATTCCCGGTACTCCTACATATACGACCCCGACACAGGCTGCATTTCAACCAATCGGATTGTGATTCGTTCATGTTCCGGCTCCTGTCGAGATGCAGCCGGTGCTTCATTGACGTGGCAGCTAGAACAGCAGCAGCGGAAACGCCGATGGCGCAAAAAGGCACGGCGAAGGGTTCGTCGACACAGAAGCCAGTGGATTTCATCATCACCGCCATCGATGGCCAGATCGGGTCGTGTGTCTCGAAGTGTCACAGAGACCTGCTGTCAGCCGGTGCGCTTCAAGCAGAAGAGCATACAGTTCCACTGTCCACAAAACGGGAGTGAGGGTCGGGTCTACTCTCGGTGGTTTCGATTCGTTCGGAAGTGTGGATGTTCTACCAATTGTCACAATCTCGATGGCAGTACTGCTGGTAGTACAGCCAGTGATGCATTTTGAAGCCCCAGGAACACAAGCAGAGGTAGACACAGAGGATGCAACCAATACCTTCCATGCAGCATTTATTCGCAGGAGCGCATTCACTGCGGCGTACCCACTCTGCATGAGATTGTGCCGCTATCGTTGTCATCCATAAACTTTAACAGACAGCACGCGAGCCCTTGCAACCACTTACTCATAAGCCATTTCATTTGACATCTCCCAAGTATCCCAACCCGTGCTCTTCTTTGCTCCTTTTTCCACGTTTCTTGAAACGGATCTATTTTAATCAGGGCTTTAAATGCAGAACTATTAACTTAAGACCAGAATATCTTATTACACAAAAAGCAAGCCAAAGCGATTTCATGCTGGCAAGGAATTCAAACGGAAGTTTCTCCAGTCAACCCCTTTCTAATAATAGCACATCCATTTCAAGACGTATTTATGAGAGTCCGCAATCCTAATGGTTACAAACAGACTGTAAAGTACAAGAAAGCAAGCGTTGGAAATAATTCAGCCTAGCCTTGAGAAAAAGTTGTTTGCGGGTGTGGTGGGAATCTCATTCTCGAAGCAATTCTTTTAAGAGTTTGAGCGCCTGTGTTATTGCCGACAATGCAATCTCATAATTGTGTCGCAGTTTAATTTTAGAAGTCAGCCATTTCATTCTATCACATCCTTAGTTAAGTTTAAGTTGGTAGTCAACTGGACTAGGGACGGAGTGGGTATTCCTCATCACTTGAAGAGTTGGCGTGCATCAAATTGGGTGTTTTAGCGCAGTTGGGACGGCGAGCAACATGGGCCTGTTGTCTGAAACTACGCACACAACAACCACGGGCCGGTCCTAGGCGATGATTGGATCCAGAGGCTAGTGCTCTTCGGTTAAGTTCTAATTTTAGAGTTTACTCCCATGGTGGCAGACTTCGCGACTTGCTGGTTTGTTGCGTCTTAATAAAAGCCCCAAGGCAGGTCCTTCCAGCTCATCTGAACCCATAAATACTGAATATATGAAGGCTACTTCAGATGCATTGTCGGTCAGGAATGAACCGAAGTTGTGCCTAGCACGAGGAGCTGTAAAGACATCCAACCTTAAAGGCGTAGACAAGGTGGTCTTTTGATTACATCATGCGTCTTCAGCATTTGCGGCAAAGTATTAACTTTCAAAAACGGTTGATGTCAAAGGGTTAGGATTTATCTACAAAGCAATAGCCGCGAGATTTTGAGCCTTACCAAGGGTAAGAAACACCCATAGTCGTCTCAGATGCTACTTTCAAGCGCTCTATAGTTTCAAGAGATAGGGAATTCTGAATCAGTTTACTACAGTTGTTTTCTCAGAGGGTTGCAGGACAGAAGGGGAGGAATCGAGGAGCTGCTTTGGAAAGAAACATTGGCCGGCCAATGTCTCCGTTGGTCGTTGGATTCGAGGGACCCGCCTGAGCTTCTTGAGTGTGAGCGACCTCACCAGAGGAGTGTAATAAAGTAGAGTAATTTACTCAGTGTGGTCGTATGGCTCTCTAGAGGGGAGGTTGCGCAAATTTACTGGCATTCCGGGAACTATGTCTGTGGCGTTGCCTGTGCATCCCATTGGCCATAACTGAGTGGAATCTTGACGCGTGAGCTTGTGAAAGCCTTGCAGATTCCACCACAGTTTCGACGACGCAGCCTTATGGTCTACTGAACTGGGAAGATTGGCAAATGTTACTTAGTATGTTTATTTAGCGGAATTTAGAGTAAAAAAGTATAAGCAAATGGTCGCGTACTTGATGGAAGTCAGAGTAGGAGTGGGATTAACTTTCCATGTTCCGGGATCTAGTCCATTGGTCTGCGGCCATGGCCGGGTATGGACGAGTGGTCTACCGGCATTTTGCTGATGCTGCCAGTGCCACTCAGGTTGTGGTTGAAAGGTCTGGTGGATTGAGCTACATTCAGGGGCGTACAGGTGTGGCGAGTTCTTAATTGACGGTGTCAGGTGAGGCAAATGGCGATAGTTCCACACATAAGATGATTGATAGTTCCTTGGATGCGTCGTCGAGGGCGGCCCACAGCTTGGCACTTGCTTGAAATGGTGGTCAAAAGAAGCACCCCATCTCTGAAATGTTAAAATTTAGAACAGTAGATATTTGTGATGCTTCCTCCAGCCAAGTTCTAACACTACCTTGCCATTTAAAAGCCCAAAGGGTTGACCAGCAAAACGATATGCTAGTGTTTCAAGTCAGCGCAAAATTGATCAGTATGTATGCCCAATGGTCATCAGTAAGACTCTAGTACAATCGATTTGCTTCAATTCACATCTGAATAAGTCAGAGCTCTATATAGCCCGGCGTTAAAATAAGCGGGTAGTGAGGAATGAATGATGGCAGAATAGATTTTTAACCCTATAACATACGCGCTTATCAATAAAACCGTTTTGCAGAATTTGACATGGTCTCTGCTGCCCGAAATGAAAGTCATGGCCCTCAAGAGTACCGCGGCGCGGTGTAATCGGTTGACTCGAGTTGGTCCGGTCCAGTTCGCTGAATTGCGAGGCGAAGAACACATCGTCATAATCATTTTCATCGTATCTTATGTTGCCACTACCATCCAGTCGAAAATTGAGCTAGATAAGAAGAGAAATACAATTAACGCTACTCGCGGCGAAAATACTTTATTAAATAAACTTGCCCAACTAAGGTCAACAGTATCCCAAGTGACGACTGATATCGAAAAAAAATGCTGGAGGAAATGGAGCAGCTCTACAAGATCCACTATCTAGAATCAAATGAGAAATACACTTCTGTCTCTGCAACACTTTCATCGTTTTACCTCCAGAAAGGCTTCCACGCAGTTTCATGGCGAAATGCAATAAAGAGGTTCCGATGGAAATGCGGATATGCCGAAAAATAACGTCGCCACTTCCTTTATTTAATACAAGTGTCCGAAAGTTAATAATAATCTATACAATACTGAAGGATAATGCAAGAATATCTTCCTACCGATGCCTTAAAAGTTAAATTAATCTTTCTTGATCTTTATGCCCCGTCAAAAGTTTCACTCATTGCGGGATAATTTGTAGGATTGCAATTCTGTAGGCTAAAATATGGAAGATTCAGTTTATCGACTGAAGTTACACCCCAATCCCTACTCACATTCTGAGGGATTTCATAAAGAAAATGCAGTTAGAGAAAAAGGGTTAAATAACCCTGGACGAATCATACATTGCCCGTCACTGCTTTGCTCAAAATGTTTATTAGCACGGTTAAATTAAAACTTTCTGGATATAATTGCACGAGCGGTGAGTAAAAAAATACCTCCTTTTTGAAGACTGTAGGCGTGTGTGCAATGGTCCAGGCTCCAGGTGAGTCTGACCTCTGCCTTTGTCTTCGTTCGCTTGACCTTGACCTTGCAGCGTCGAGAGAATGCATCGAAGGCCGATACTCCTCTCGTGTAGGATGGCGTTGAAGACCATCTGGAACGGAAGGCAGTCGCCGACGGTGACAACGCCCCTCAGAGGAAGTGGGAGATTTCATCTACAAAGTGTTGCAAAAGTGAGCTCCAGGCGCATTATATTGAGTAAACAACAGCAAATCAATGGCACCCTACAGAATAGTAGTTTGTCATTTCAGCTACAGGTGTTCATAACATCAATGATTTATGGCTTACAGGATAGGAGGGAACAGACCTCGACTACAAAAGACTCCTTCCTTTAGCTTTTATTGGATCTTCACCACTTAAATAACCAAGACTGTACTTATTTTGCAAGTTTTTGTTCAAAAACCAGAGGTTTCGTGTCCCATATGGTTGCCACTGCCGTCAAGCTATTACCATTAATCACATAGATCATGTGCAAACTCCTTATGAATCACCCGACCGGATAGAGGTTAAATTATAAATGCAGTGTGAGAGAAAATTCAGACTTACCACTCTGCGTCTCCCACGCATCTGCCCATCTTCCTTTTCAAACTCATTAGCCCATTTCGAGAAACCGGAAAAAACGTAGACAGAGGAAGGAACGCTAATTGATGGTGCAGGGCTGGGCGTATCACCGCGAGAGAAGTAGGAGGCATCAAAATCCAGTTCTTGCTCCATCTCTTCTCTCGACATCGCGGCTGCCCTCTGCTCCTCATCAAAATCATTATCAACAACCTCTACATCTTTCCGGAAGGTAAAAATGGGTTCACTTGTGTCAGGCGTCCCCATTACTCGAGAAAATCTGGATTCCATCTCAGAAGAGTGGAGAAGGGAATCAGTTCCGTCCTTTTGATCTTCTTTATTGGAATTGTCAGGGTACTTCCTCCCATGGTCCAGCTTTTTCACATAAACATATCGTTGAGATGGAAAATTGGCAGTCGATTTCCTTTGAAAGGATGCATATAGTCAAATCAGATGACGAATTTTTGCTGTTAGGCTAGCTCTAACTCCAATAATTCTTTTAAGTTCCCTATATTAACCTGTGGAATCAATAATGTTGGTATTAAAAGAGCTGCTGCATAACAATAGACCATAATATTTATTTTGAAGTTCTGTTAAAACGCAAGAGTGCAATCTGAAAATTCCGAGTTAATATTCAAGCATTTGTAGATCGGATTACCTAATCATTTTTTACAAAAAAATTTGCTAATTCTTAGAGTAATTCAGGCTCACCCATCAGCCAATTTTGTGTCCACCATGTTGGCAGTGTTCCTCTTTATAAATCTAGGAATTATTGGACATGATTTTCGTGGCTGTTCGTTCCCCTGCTGCAATGATGAAACCTCGAAAACCTGGAGAAGTAGAGGATATGCAACCAAGGAATAATAAGCTAATTCTGTGTTCCAATTAACTACAAACTTCATTCAAAAGTCAACGAGAAGTGAAGTCGACCTCTTGCCATTTTAGGGGTGCACCTCACCTTGTCGTACTTTCTCCCTATTGATAATTAGCAAAACGCCCATCCTTGAATTCTGAAATTTCCCTTTATCTACTTTCTTTTCGTAAAGCAAAATTTTTAAGGCCAGTTCCCCTTGCGGGAAATAAAATTTTGTACTTGCATGGTAATTAAGTCCCAGTGACGAGGTTCTCTTCTTAAAAGACTATTTAGATTAAGGCTGGCAGACTTACTTGCGATGGAATTTTCGAGACGATGGCGTCCGTATTTCGATCCCCCAAAGAAGCTGGCAATCTAACGTAAAAGAAAAATGCGTAGCAAAGGTACAATAAAAATTGACTTATTCATGAAACCGATAAACACGCGGGTCATAAAGGGTAATATAACTCATCAAAGTAATCGCATTACAGCAAAAAAACCAGTGGTATGGATTGAGTTTATCGTCTTTTGAATCCATCGACTCAATCAACTGGTAGGCATTTAAATCAAACTCAGAAATGTTGAGCCAGTTAGCACTTTGCAAAATAAAGGAGCTGTCCTTAACAAAATCTCGCATGCATGCATCTACCAAGCGCGCGGCAAAATCATAAGCAAGGTGTTCCAGTCTCGAGAATGTGATGCTTAGCTAGAAGGAAAACGTACAGCGGAAGGCTGGGAAGCCCAGTTACTTGATTAACCGATGGAAGGTAATCATGTGACCGTTCATGGGCCACATTCGAAGGCTTTCCTGGATCTTTTGGCATTCTATATGACTGCTTCAAAGGAATTTCCTCAGAAATTTCACTGCTGGGTTTGACCATATCAGAATCTCTGGCATGCACTGTTTCCCATGTGTTCTTCAGTTAAGAGAAAATATGAAAAAATTAGCGGTTTGAACGATGCAATTAGCGATCGGCTTATAAATAATAAAGTATCAGACATTCAGTTATTCGAACGTGAACGTGGTACCTTTTGTTGGTCGGCGGAGTTGGGAAAAGTGAGTCCTTTTGAAGTCTGACCAATTGTGGGCACCTGCAAGGTTGATGTTGCCTTGTGAGCACGAGAGGCCTCTGTCGCAGGAGTGCCGTTATATGGACTAGTTGCAGAAGCCTTTGAGAGAGATAGAGAAGCAAGCGTATTGGTGCCGTTGGCTCCCGCGAATGATGGAGAGTTTTGGGGCGAACTGGAAGATCTCCTATAACTGCCAACCCTTTGTAACGCATGCATCATTGAACCCAGGAGACTCATCTGACGCTGCAGCAGAAAAAAAACATTTATTCTCACTACTCTCATACATACATGCAATAAATACTTCCACCTGCCCCAAAAAACAAGACTAATTCATCAGAGGCAAAAATGCTAACCACGTTTTAGCTGCGCAGTTCCAGGTCCCAAATATTTACATTTCATTGACTGCAGAAATCATTTAGCAGTGAAGTGACGACCAGAAAGCAAGTTAGAATTATAAGGAGGGCAGAAGTTAGATCAACCTCACTCGTTAATAGTATGCAAGGAGAAACGAAAACCAGAAAGTTTTCCATAGGCAAACAAACAGCAAAAAAACGTAATAACTCAAGTTTTTGTGGCTGTAATCAAAGCGTGTAAGCCGATTTCTAAAATGCAAAATGCGTTGTGGAAAAGTGCCCACTTCCACTGCTTTAAGAGTAGCTGATTACTCGTATGACAGCACTATTTAAATAGTGACAGAAGCATACAGATTGATAGCTAAGTTTAAATTATGATAAATCAAAGCAAAATGTATAACTGGATTTTGGAATTTCTATAGAATAAACAAGTTAGCAGAAATGAGCCGAAAAAATTTTTCACCCAGCTTTTACCTACTGTGAGGTTCTCCCTGAAGGACATAAAACTAGAAAACCGGGCGGCAATCGTTAAAAGCTGGTATTTAAGTATTATTGATAAGCAACATCTGTGGAAATGCGCATGCCAATCCTAACCGTCAAATAAACTTAAAATCCGGACGTTTAGTGAATAAACTCATAAACGATGAAAAAAATTCCAACACACCATGGTGACTCAAATTTGCAGAAGGCTAACACATTTTTAGCATATCGTCAACGTGCGTAGCAAAAGTAAAGGCCTTCTTAATGGATAATCCAACGCTCATTTGAAATTAACTTTAACATCAACTCCAGGAGGTAGTAAGCTGAGCCAATACCTACGGTCATTAAGATGCACTTGGTGGAGCAAGAAATCCTGATTTTGGGGAAAAACAAAGCATCTATGACGATTGTAGAAAGTATGGAGAGGTCAGTAAGCTGAAGTGGCTTAAACATACAATGGACTCGTCAGTTGCACCGTGCCCGTGTGGGAAAAGAAAAGGAAAAAAACTTCACCTTATCGTCACTTGCGGAAGAGCCGGCACCCTTTTCTTCTTCAGGCTGCATTAAAGAAGACCGCCCCTAAATAATGAAAAAGATAAATTTTATTTATGAAGAGGAAAATGAATAAATTTGAATGCATGTAACCTATTTAGAACGGAGACGAAATCGTGACGGTAGCAGTCTAAACTTATTCAGCCATGGAAATTAATGTAAAACTTCGTTTTAATACTGGTTTCAAAATCAATTTCTATCAACGTATAAACCCTCTCCTCGCGTTTCAGTGTGAGCATGTAACTTTACCACCAAAGAAAAGGTTAACAATAAGACGTCTTTATGTTAGTTACAAAACTGATATTTTTCTCGCAAAATATTGTTTTTTGGTAGGGTTAATTGATTCTACAGATTGAAATAAAAAACAGAAGTGTGTAAAATTACGGATAAAATAATTGATTCATGCAAGTCTAGAAATAAAAATAGCGAGCGTTAAATTTGAAAAGTACAGGCATAGAAGCTTTCAAAATAAATGAAAAACTTGTACAATTTCTAACACCTAACCAATTTTAACCGCACACTACTTCAATATTTCGAACTGATGTTGAGGTGTTCAGTAGCGTACCGGGGAGAATGGTCCCAAAATATACAAATGAGCTTCAAGAAAATAAAAGCACCTGAATTTCGCACAAGCCACTACATTCCAAGGCTATGTCTAATTGATCGAAATATTGAGCTTAGAAGACGGCATGAAATGCAACATCCAGGATTAATTTTGTCGATATTCATTGAAGTCATTATACTAATTCATAAAGGGTTAAATTGAAATTCCATGGATTTTGAAGAACATTTCAACGTGCACACAAGCAGTGAAAGTGTGTTGAAAACAATAATCCATGGATCTTTATACTTACTGAAAAATGTTAAGATTTACAAGGAAAAGCAAAACGTTTAAAAAAAGTAAGAAAAAGTCAACATTGAGCCCCGGTAATTATAACTCTCAAAACCACTAAAACAGGCCTGCGCAATCGCAACAACTCGCGCATTAGCTAATTTTTAAGCTTAACGCCAAATAACTCACCCGAAAAGGCATTATTGAGTGCCTTTTGTGCTAAAACAGCAAAAAGTGATTGTTGCAAGTAAACTACAGATAGCGGTCGATTCGATTAATGTTTCAGATGACTAAATAATGTTATTGAAGTATGCACCAAAGTATGAAACCCCTATCTGACACGTATATGACCCCTACACTGAGCTACACTTGCTGCAAATAAAAGGGGAGTAAGATATTATTTCGGAGGTTGAATTACCTGACCATATGGAAGGTGTTTGTGCTCCTCAGCCTTCTTTAGCTTCCACCGACGAAACCACTCTTGAATGAGAAAAGTTGCATAGAACTTTCCGACAGTAACATCGTCATTCCCTAGGAAGACATGATGACCGGATGTTTACTTTTACAGCTAGAAATCTTTGTCATGATAACAGGGTGTTCTTGTTTTTACATGCAATGCAACGACAGTTAGACGATGAAGAATGATGAAACATCTGTTTGCGTGCAAATACTTCTTGAGTACCAACTCATTGTTTTACCGTTAGAAAAATGATTTCCGTAGTTTACATTATCATAAGAAACTCGATCATAAGTGAGCACTTCATCCTCGTAATGCCAGGACGAGAGAAAATAACAAAAATTGAATGTCCCTCTAGATACTCTCCCACATACGTTTAGATAATTCAATCCGTAACTTCATCGACTGATGCGATAATTTAGCTTCATCATACAAAGGCGACAGGGCGAAAAAGAAATGAGAAGAGTCGTAACGGTAAGACATTATGTTTAATAAAATCCAATTTACCACAAGACTGGAAAATGCCCTTCCTTTGGGGAAATGGCCTCTGAAGGAAATGGCCGGATAGCAAGTTCAACGTGCTTTGGCTGCAGCCTTTAAATCCTACCTACTTCACTTTCAAAACGAAGTACTAGTAGTTCCTCCTCTAGCGACGTAAAATATTACCCTGCTTATTTTTCCATGTGGATTAAGTCACAATGGAACATTTCGCGTAGGTTTTAAAGGATGTCTAAACATTAATGCAGGATTACAGATAAACTACTAAGCCGTTGCTTTGCTTTTCTAAAACAAATGAAAGGCTGCAATTATTAAACAAATAATTATATGATGTGACAATCAGTGCCGGCAGTAGCTTTGTGTGATATGGAATGCCAGCTGTGACAGACAATAAAGTCAAGACGAGCAAATCAACAACTAGATGCATGCAAAACTTGCAATCTTCAAAGAATTTGGTTAAAATGGGATTAAGAGGCGTCATAGACGCTACAATTAAAAGAATAGATAAGGGTAGCCTGACTAGTAGAGGAGTGTTTACATATCTGCGTTCCAATTATTGCATTTGACTGTCAAGTTAAATTGACCCCCGTTGAAGAGAATTTTATGGGCCATAGCCATAGTGACGGATGTATTGATTGATTCTGCTGTCTTGAAGGGGTCGGGAATAGTCGGCATTATAGAATGGATTGTGTAACCAGACCAAATGTACTACTGACTGGCAACACAGCCGGGTTAAGAAAACTTGTCCATGAGATAGCCTATGTCAAAGATTGAAGATAAGCCTAATACAGTCACCACAGTTGTACACCCACCCAGACACCAGCAATTTCCAAGATTGGTAAAAGTTGTTAAATATTAATTTATTTGGCCTTCCCAAATAGCCCAACCCAGAAATCGTGTAGTGACTCAAAAAAGTGCAAATCTTTCATCAAGCATTTTAAACCTTACTACCAGCCGGAGGAACAACTTGATCGAGTAGTTTAGGACTAGTGTGCTTCCAGATCTTCTTTATCACGGCTCGAAGTTCCTCGTTTAACTGATCCGGCGTAGACCCTACAATGAGTAAACGAGAAATACTTTTAAGTCGGAAATAATGATTTAGTGGAGAGAATGAATTGAGGGGAACATGGGTACGATGAGTGGACATTCAAATGATTTGCGATAGAAATTATGTTATCAGAAATTAAAGTGTCCAGTTTTGGGTGACCAGGCAGGTCCTGTATTTAATTGCTGGACTCCGATAAATTTCATACGAAAATATTGATGAAATTTCCAAGTTTTACACATTAGAACACTAATCGAGACCAGAAACGCCATCCGAGTTGTTTAAATTGCACGCATTCGATAATAATGAAAAATATAAACAGTCACCTTCCTACATGAATGAGCTATGCAAGCTACAGCCTAAACAGAATAACGATCATCGAACCATTAAGACCTGAGTTTTGAGATTAGTTATTTACCTTAATTTTTACAGTGGAGAGAAGACAGAATGCGAAGAAATATTTGTTAAAATATCATCGACGAATGCACGATTGCTTTAACATCTTAAAATAACAGTTTCAAAGGAATAAACTTCAAAACGATGACACATTTTAAAATGATTAAATTCTGCAAACGGTAGCGTGGAGAAGAAGAAGAAGAAGAAGGAAAATACCCTCTGTCTTGATCTTCAAGTTGGTCCGCACAAGTGCAAATAAAGTCGCATTGAACATGACGGTCCCATCGCTGTTTAGCGGCATATTCATTCGAACAAGTGTCTAAAAGCAAATCTCATGAGCTAACTTCACCCACTATGACTCATATGTACCGTACCTCAAAAGCCAGAACAAAAATATAAAAACTTTGATTCTTGCTTACCCTATATTGTACACAATGCCATTTAAAAGTAAGGGAGTTCGTTAATCTTGCAGAAACAGGCCCACAAGCAGTGGTTTTGGTTCCATTTGGCTCAAATTAATTTTTGATTTCGGTTAGGTTGATTAAGTTAATAGAAATAACCAAAGCTCACCACACACGCCGTTCGATGTGGACATAGTTTACCGAATCCCAAAGGAGGTGAGATCTTTCGAAGGAGAGTGACTACGTCAAGATGTTTAATTCTTCCCCTAAAAGAGAAAATTTCCGTCTGGTCAACATTACTTTGGGGCTTTACACAAAAAAACCGAGCTAATTTTACCGTGCAAAAGATCCACATTACTTCTTCTCCGCGAGATGTGGAAAAATACATCAGTTGCGCCTATTAAATTTTTATATAATGCGAATACCAGACCTGAAGGTTCTTGGAAAAACGGATAAAGTATGACACCAATAAATGGTGTTTTCTTTTATACTAAATAAAAGATGCCCAAAAAGTTTAATACAATAGACATTTGGCGAATGCGTTTTAAAGTAATGATTTCTACATAAAACGTAAAAGGAAGAAGCGCAATCGTATTTTATTGCTTCATACCTTAGGACCTTCTTAGTGGTATCATAAAACAGAAAAAACAGCACTTTAAGCTCTATTAAAACTTACAAGAACAACGACATTGCCTTTGAAATTATCAGCGCTAAATAATGTGCTATCTCACGCACAATAAAATCAACTCAGTGTTACATTGTTTCAAAAAGATGGACATGAATGACATCAAAGACCCAAGCCAGCGCATTGTTAAAGAATATCCCACATCTTGAAAAAATAAGAACCTTACTTTGCTTCAGGGTCGTATTCTGACCAGAGCCGAACAAACTCGTCCAAATGATGGGGCCCCAGGATTGACCAGTCTCGAGTAAGGTAGTCAAAGTTATCCATGATAACAGCTACGAACAGATTGATAATCTAGGAGGGGCGTAAAAATAAATTAGATCTTTTCACTTAATACGGTTAACATGCAGTTAAATTTACAAAGGTGTGGTAATTTTAAATAAAAAACTTCGGGGTATGCATTAGTTAATGTTGAAAAACGTGCTTCAAATTTTCGCCCCAAGTCTGAAATTAGTGGATTTAAAAACATGGGAATAACTCCGTCTTGCCAACACAGCAAAATACAGTTTAAGACATTATCACCACCTTCATCTGTTTGACACCATGTCCCATAGTACCTGCTAACGATATTAAGAATAATTTATTAAAGCAAAATACTCCAGAATAAGGTTTATTATTTTCTATTACTTGATAAACCACTTCATAAGAAACTTGAATTGATGTTAAAAAGTCCCAAAAATAGTTCATTAAAATAACAACTTTACATTCATCGGCAGGAATCCTCACATCTTACGAAGGTCCACCAAGAACTTTTCAACTTAAAATTGGAATGAACCCTGACAGGTATTATAACAAATATCAGGAATTATTCAGTTAAATACATACGAACAAGGTGGTGTTGCTGCGCTTTACCAAGCCACCGGTCTTGATTATTATTTTGTAGTAGCAATGCATAATCAATGCAGTTAAAAATTTCGCTTGCAAGTCAGTAGTTTCGTATCCGCAGATGTTTCACTTCAGTCGCCTTAGGCCTTGATTTAATTACAACTGACCAAAATACAATTGAAGAGTTTGCCACATTATAAACATAATAGGAGAAACGACATTCAGCAAAACCCAAAACATACTCCTCGAAGCTTGTAAAACATAATGTGTGAAACTAAAATAACATTTGAATTGAAAGGCCTTCAACAAAAAACACCAGTCGATCAACGCTATACAACATAGTATCTCAAAGTCCCTGAGATATTCAAACAATTTTGCAGGGGTACATCATGTTGGCAAGAAGGAATGGCAACAACTTAAAAACAGGGTTTTCACTAAAAACGGAACCAGACATTCACACAACGGGTAAAAAATTAAAGCCAGCCACAAAAAGCGAAAAAATTATTGCTATTTGACTAATAACTGTGAAAAAAGAAATGCATAACAGGCAGTGCACCAGTAGTAGCGTAATAGACAAAAGCGCTCATCAACAACACCTGGTCTTCTGATTTTAAATACCATTAAAAAAATTAACAGTGATATTTTGCTGCTTTAAATAGTTGCCATGATTAAATCCAGTTAATCCTGCTTTTTTAAATGACTGGGCTCTTCTCTGCCCTCCCACCAAAGCTCTTACGGGAAAAATCGTTACAAAATTAACGAATCAAAGAGTTAACCAATTTGTCCAGTTGAAGAAAAGACACTAATAGGAATCGCCAAAACGCATTTTGTGTTCCGTTCTAATTGCTTCTTCCTCATTATCAACGTGCAGTGAACCATCTCAAGCCATTGCATTTTTATAAACTTTTGTCTTGCTAACTAACTAACTTCATTGTAAATTAACCGATTGCAACGTTGTATTTGAAATTTTCTGCCTATTCAAAATGGATTCGCGTTAAAGTTACAAGAAAAGATCTGGATGGTCTAGAAATAGTAATTGCGCTCACCAGGAAAGAGCAGATGATGTAAAAGCTTATGAAAAATGGGTACGCGAAGGCGGAGCCGCAGACTGTGCGATCCGTTGCCCCTATAGCTGTTCGACTCTCATCAGACTGCTTGTCGCAATAGGCCGTTTCTGTAGCACGCCATCCGCACGATAGAATATCAAGGTGTCGATATTGTCGAAAATGGGAAAAATGACCAAAATAATGGTAAATAACAGTGCGCAACGAGGTGCATTTACTAAAAACCAAACAGAAGTATGTGGTAATGAACCTTACGGTAATGTTAACAAACATATTTTACCCATTTAGGCCGAAGATTCAAAAATATTTTTACTTTTGTACGGCCGTTGCACCCATTGCTGTAAAACCATTGCAATCATCATTAATCACCTACTGGGAGAAAATATGTCAGAAACTGTTAACAGCATCTATCACCAGCCTGTTCTGAAAAACATTGCAGTTGAAGTCCTGGTGTGTTTAGATGAAAGTCACACGTTAAAGTGATCCCATAAATTTAAGGTACCAACTAAAGTTCTTATTGTTTTAGAATAGAGTTATTTGATAGTCACGACCTAGCAGCTTCATCGGTGCCTATAATGGTCTTCATTTTTCTCACTCTGAAAAATTATCATCAAAAAAGTGAAGCAAACCATTGTTGGCTGGGTCAATTAGAATAGTTAAGGCAAAACACTGATGACAAGGACTTTCGGTTAAGTATTACGATTTTATTCTTTGAATTCATTCAATAAACAGTAATGTGGTGAATTGATCATTGTTCCGAAGTTGCATGCCTCTGGTTTAAATTTGTCAGGGCCAAAGTTTTGAACTAAAGTTCTAAAGAAAATGACGAAGGACGTCTGAAGAGTTAGCCGATTTAAAATCACACGTTCTGTAAACTTTTAACTTGAATATTACAGCAAATAACCGAATTTCTTAGGAACCATACAACAAACACACGACAAAAATGTGAATTGTTCACAGTACTTGTTAGGTTTTTGGACACACTGAATAAATTAGATGATAGAGCAGCATCTACATATCGTTCTCAATCACAGAAAATCGAGATAACATTTCAAAAAAACTTGTTTTAGAAACCATAATCATTCCAGCTTTTGAGCACAAAAGCACTTTCAATTCGCTTCCCTAATTCAATTTTATAAGGACTCAAATCGCAGGAGAAGCCTTGATTCAATCTGAACGGATATTCACACTTATACAATGCCGAACCCGAGAGGTGGTGTGCTTGTTGCAGGGGTTGTCATTCTTCAACTGAGAATGTGTAAACGGCTTCAATGCTTTCCTGCGCTCTAGGGTCCGAGTAATAAAATGCATACTATTTTTATGGCATAAAAGAACAACAGCTGAGATAGTTGATAAGGCCTTATGAGCTAGGAACATTAAAAAATCGCCTTTAAAGCAGAGCAGGCTATTCTGAAGCAGTGAGGTACGTTTTCTGATACATTGTTTAAAAGATCCAAAGCTAGCAAAAACAGTAAAAGGACACAAAGTAACCAAGTAAGTAGAATAACATTAAACATGCACTTAGTTTCATTTTGGCAGCGGTCGGAAACGCAAATCAAAAAGTGAACTGTCCATTTAAAAGGTTAAAGTTCGCATAAACTGGAACATATAGCTTGGGAATACACAACAAAGGTTTGCACTTTGAGGAAACTTTAATTTGACACCAGCATTTCGGGCAGCATATTAACAGTGCACGATAATGGGGACGCTAATTGTCATAAATGCCATAAATACAATGCTTTGGTAAAAATAACGCTGAGAATAAATTAAGATTAAAAATGACATCCTCAAAGCATGAACAGATGGATCGAGATTGCCCATTCCTTTAAGTATTGGGTAAGGCATAACCTACCACCAGCACAGCTGAACATTATGTCTTGCCAGGCTTCACCGGTTGCTGAGCGAAAGAGAATTAAGACAGCCTGAGGAAAAGTCTGGAAATTCGCATTTACGGTGATCGCACTGTCGGGATTGTTGAGAGCTATTTTTCCAAACATTTGCATGCCGATCACAGCGTAGATGAAAAAGAGCATCAAAATCAGCAGCGCCACATATGGAAGTGCCTACATTAAAAAATAACAAGTACAGTCCAATCCTCAGTTTCGAAATTAATCATTTTTACCGACCTGATATTGGATTTGGGTTGTGCGACTCTTATCAAAAATGCAAGTAACTCTACTTGGAGGCATTTACGCGTAGTTTTGATAATCACAATAAGCGGTGGATAATAACAACACAAAGAACTATATATTTTAAGATAATGAAAGCGAGGAAGTGATACACTTTCCGCAATCAAATCAATGCAGGGCCTTTAATTTGTCCCTCACTAAAACTTACCTGAAATGATTTCACAAATGTCCATAAAAGTGTACGAATGCCTTCACCCCGGCTCAGCAGCTTGACTAATCGCATCACTCGAAAGAGACGGAAGAAGTTTATACTAATAAACTTCGAGTTTTCCTAGAGCAGTATAAAAAAATTAAAAGTAACCTGAGCACAGCCTCTTTTGAGTATTGAAAATCCCGGAAAATGTTAACATCAAAGTGTAGCATCAGTGTTAACAATATTGCTGTTATTTTTAAAATTCCCATCAAATTATCAAGAGCAATTAAATTTGTTTGCGAAACAATAAGGCCGCTCAATAATTAACACGTTTAAACGCCCCGCTGGTACTCCATAATTTTAAAAGATCTAAGGTCTGATTTATAAATATAGGAATAGTTAAAGCATGGGTTTTGTTCAAACTTGTGGTCGGTAATATCCAGTGTTAAACCATCAATGTTGTGAAAAAAAACTCACAGCAATGTGCGAGAGCACGATGTCGACAAAGCTCCCGACAACTATGATGAAATCAAAAACATTCCAAAGGTCATTGAAATAGTTCTAAAAAGTCAAACAGGAAATATTAATAAAAGCAAAGAATGGTTTTACAGGCATGATATAAAAGCGGGAAGTTATTTGCTCTAGTGTATTAGGCTTGACAGCCTCATCACTATTCGCGATCTCGGTTTACTTCTGAGTGAAGTGGCCTCTTGTCCCTGTTCTACAGTCTTCTCAGCCCTTCATATGGGGGTACTGCTATGCTAAAAGACTCAGTGTTGGAGTGTAACTCCGCCCCTCATTCATCAACTTACACTTTACGTTACCAATTCGAGCACATCATGACTACTGAGTGTAGCGTCGGGCGAAGAAGCTATGTGCCCAAAATTTGTTACTTTTTTCATAGGAGTGAAAAAGACAAACAGAACATTGCGACAAACCCAGCACGCCACCCAAACGTTACCGTGAGGATATAGGAGGGCAATTGCTTATTAATATTAAAAACGAATTTCAAATATCACATCACCAATTTGAATAATGCAGTGCACCCCATCTATACTTTAGCGTTAAGCAGGGCATGGGACACTCAGTGTTACAGGCACTAATATAGACAAAAGCAGATGACGTGGCTTGTTTAGCTGTGCCGCTAAAAAGAAACAAACCACCTTAAAGTAAATCAGATACGAAAAGGGACTTGCCTTGAAACCCAAGGCTGTGAGCTTGAGAATGAATTCAACTGTAAATACGCCAGTGAATATCATGTTAAGGTAGTCGAGCGCGTCAGCATAAACCGGGGGTTGACCCTCGAACTGGAAATGAGAATGCAAATCTTGTAGTGTGATAATTAATACACAGAGGATGAGAGTTGCTACCACAACCACTATTCGAGAACGCAGTATTCTAAGTGTAGAAGCCTAGTATCAGCCGTGCGTCTTGCCAAGCCGAGCGACAGCCGAAAGCTCAAAATTGGTACTTTTATCATTATTAATACTTATTCCTGTCTCACTTTGTTGTTTCATCCCTTGTCCAATAATAATTAATAAAAATTAGGGAAGCCTCCAACCAAATCTTATTGAGTCGCCTATTGAAGCATGTTAAAATGGTTGCGAACTTCGCTTTGTTTGGTACTGAGGAGATTTTTTAACAGCACAGGCAATCCAGTGACTTAATAAGCGATAAAATCAGCGAAACCATACTGCCAGATATCCCAAATAAGGGTAAAGACAATTACCATTTACTCTCACGTTTCTGCTTATGTAATTAAAGTGTACACAAATACCTCAAACCTTACTCGGCGCTAATAAATAGCGAAGCGGTAATTTATATTTTACTTCAAAGATAACACGTTAATAGTGTCCGCATTGACACTAACATAGAATCTCTCATTCAAGACGCGTGGATCAGTTGCGTAAAATGGCAAAATAAACCTAGCTAAGAGTGGTAGCGTTTCTAAATCCATTCGCTGAACCGGCTTAAGGGAGCCTCAGGATCTCACTCACCTAACTAAAACCCAAATTGTTGGTAGAAAGTGGGCTAGGTGGGTGAAACTTGCATGACTTAACTGGTCCTAAGACCAACGCATGTACAATCCTCGAAGCAAACGCTTGGTGTAATAAAATTGGGTTTCTGGTCCAACCGGGTGCTAGCAATAATCGTGGATGAAACCAACTGGGTTCACGATAGTTACTACAGTTCAGGTAATTTAAAAGTCTCAAGGTTAATCGGACGGATATATCAATTGTGGTTCAAATATGCAAAATGCACTCTATTAATTAGCCGACGGATAAAGGGAGCAAACAGGTATTTCAAAAACTCATTTTTGTAATGTGTGCTTGTCGTTGTGATTGGATAAACCTATGATGATAGCAATGACACCGACTAATTTGTCGAATTCTTGTAGAGCTTGAAAGCAAGAAATCGATAATCACATATTGACCCATTATTAAGCGAGATCAAATAGTACTACTAAGACGATCAAAAATGTGTTCGCCTTATTACTGTAACATCTACCACTTTGCCAACTGGATTCTTCTAACTCTTTTAACGCCTAGTGAGGCAGAGAAAATATTCAAGTAATCAATTTGCGTTTTTCTGCCACCTTTTATGGACACGGTCTGCCAATTCTTTAAACTATTGGGCCAAAATGTCGAATTTTAAGGAACAACTCCTTACAACCCATGGCGAAATGTGACTCTTCTTCATCGTTTTTGATCTGAGGCGACAACCCTGATTGATGGAACATTTAATAACAATTACTAAAATATACATATGACCCCATTTTAGCATATTTTTGAAGAACTATGTAAAACTTTTACAAAAACACCTTTATTGCTACCACCCTCTGGCAATATTAACATTGAATTTGGGGTTTCGTATTTAAATATTCAGTCGCGAACACGAAGGCGTTGCGATGAATGCGTATAAAACCTACATCCCCTACAGGTTATTTTAAAATGAATATTTTGGCCAAAAAAAACAATCGTAAGTTAAAACTGGAATATGGATATTCCTTTTAACTTTTACTGTACTTTGGCTCGCATGATATACTACACTTGTTCATGGGTTAGGCAATAGTAATCCTTGAAAAATGTCGTTACCGTTAACAAATATTTTTGACATTTCAAATAAGACGAACTTGGGAAGACTACAAGAATCTCTGTATGCTTTGGATATTGTAAAATGCCATAAATCTACTCATTCTGTAAGTTGCATTTGATTCTAATGAACTTTTAAAGACGCTGGCAAAGTTCATACTTCTGTCAATGATCAGCGCATTACTCATTTATTTGTCCGTTCCGTTTACCCGATAGTTTACGTAACTTCCCAAGCTTTCGTGCTGACCGAAAAGTATCCCTTTCGCTCTTCTACCAAACGTCCTTCACATCGGTATCCTCTTTGGGATAATAATCAAAATCATATTGGGGGACCGTAGAATTATATAAACGTAAGCTTCAAGCTTTAGAATCTTGTGCTTCAAAACCCACAATGCATGAATCACGAGTTCCTTAAGAGTCACTTAAACACCCTGTGATGGTAGTGTTTAGTGAGTGCATCCAATCGTTCAGAGCGACATGTGATTTAAGGTGCCGGCCTCGTGCACATGCACTACGTTAGTAGCGCATTAGTAACTGGGCGCACAGCCTACACTCGGCGTTAAGCGGTGACATTCACCACTCCCAAAATAAGGAATACCTTGGGTAAGCTGAACATCCTGCTCCATGTAATACTTGCCCATGAGCAAACTTTTGCGTAAACGCAAGCGTTATTTTACAGATTCTATTTCTCAGTTATCTTGTAAAGTAGTTTCAAGGTAGCAGTCTACCTGTTCCCTTTTAGCAACAATCAAACTATCTTAAAGGTGTTATTTGTAGTTGTGATGATAAGCAAAGTCTATTTTACTTAATTTTCACAAAAAACTACCACAATTTCACAGAAAAATTAAACTAGCTGAGACTTTGGTCTTACAAAAAGTTATCGATCCAAGCGGCAAATTTAAGCTATGGCAGCAGAATTAACGGTTAGAAACAGAGGGGTTAGGGGTGCATGAAAGGTAGCACTAGTACGACAGGAAGTAAGCTGAACCGGGTCCTTGCACAGCTCGCAGGGATGAAACCGTACACTAGGATGCATTTTGCTGCAGTATATATGGAAGTGCAATGAGGTCTACCTAGTGGCGTATTCTACATTATACTTCCTATCACAACCTCTCCGAGTGTTAAATATAGCAGTTTTAAATTGCATCCAATGTGGTAGCTATAAGCACAACACGCTGCCTTACCTTCATACCGAGGCAAATGGTGTTGATGAGGATGAAAATGAAGATACAATACTCGAATGGCTGCGAGGTGACGAACCACCAAATACGGTACTGGAATCGCTCCTTTGGAATGTAACGACGCACAGGCCTAGCCTTCAGCGCAAACTCGATGCATTTTCGCTGACAAATAAAGTAAAGCATATACACACAGAAATGGTGATGAAAAAAGTTTATTTCGCCATAGTTCAGTCTCTTTATGGAAGGAGTCAAGTGTTTTGTACAACGGTGAGTGGATTTTCAGAACAGTCGCTCTTTAGGGGGCAGCCATAATCCTGAATTGGGTGTGCTCTTGCCATCCACATTACCGGTATTTACTTCTAATTCATTGGGATTGTAGGATCCAAACCTAGACCTTCTTTTTTTGAGGTAGAAGTAGAGCAAAACGATGACCACAGCGAGAAAGATTACGGCAATCGGAACGATGATTGCCGCAGCTAACTCACCAGAACTTAATCCCCCAGAATCTGCCACATTGTCTTGGGCAGACTTAGGTTTGGCGTAATTATGTGTCGCTCCCATGACGAGTTTGAGGGAATAGTGCAAAATTTAGTCCAAATCAACACGCTGGAGAGTCTGCCAGCATTAGTTAGTCTCGCTGTCGCCCTCTTGGTAGCGGTCCTACGCGCGTTTAATACGGCAACCTTTACGTAGACACGCACATTAAGTGTGGGTAAGTGCAAATGTGCATAGTACAGCCAATCGGTTCAAACTCATGCCATGCTCACTTCGCTTATTGGCAGCACCACTGGATACTTGACCTTGGAGCACTAAGACGGTATGTGCGTTGATGTACACAAGCGTGTACATACACACACATCATACTTATTATGCAACTAGACTACGGCTTCAGAAAATGGTAACATCAGAATTGGAACCCTGTTAAATAGCGAGGAACTGGCCCCAGCTTCGCTTGATTCGCAGCGCACAGTATTAAGTAACAACTAAAAATAGCTACAAATGTGGCTAATTGCACCCAACGAAAGCCAAATAATTGAAGTTGGTGGGTGAAAAATAGCCCCATAGAAATTCCCCTGTGAGATTTTATTCCATACCAACACTAAATTGCCGATGGATAGAAAACAAGCCCCGTCTAATAAATGGTATTCTTCAAGTCAAAACGCAAGAGCAAAGTGCTTGAGGTAACAAATTACAACTCTAGTGAATTTAGAAATGATCCACTGCTGATAAAAATTCGAAGAATAGGATAAGAGGATGATTGACAACTTTGTTTCGCACCATTGAATCCGATCTAATCTTGAAAAATACTAAGTGGATAACACCCAAACGGCTGATGTCAAAAGATACTCCAACGTTTGATGTGCCAGTCATTAATGTCTAATATCTTTCTCACCCAAACCTATCGCGACCCAGGCCAAAGCACCTTAGAAAATCCTGGAATACGCAAATTTTAACACATGATTTTGCGCTTGTTTTAACAGAGCAATAACAGATACAAATAGCACACATTACAATTTTTGCGAATTTGTAACATCAAATACTTGATAAATAATTCTCTATAATAAAGAAAAGCTTATATCCTTTACATTACTTATTTTACGAACCCGGTACGCCATACTTCTTAGGAAGTAGTAAACAATGCAGGGATTTGGATTTGGAAAACGTCATTTTCCTCCATACTGGCAAGATTTTTTAATCTGAAAATGTGTCACTAATATAGACAATAAAACAAAAAAACAGGCTTTTGTGGCACCCAAATGAAGCAGAAATGGATAATGCAAATTAGCACCAAAAATAATCATCATAATTTTAATACGACCATAAATTTCCCCTCAAGCAGGTTAAAGAGCAAGCCATCTATATCAACTTACCTGATTTTTGTCCAGCTCACAGCCTTTGTACTCCTGCTCGCCTTCTTGTTGAAATGTAACGATGACGAAACCAACGAAGATATTAACCATGAAGAACGCTACCACAACTATGTAAGCGACGTAGAAAATGGCTACCACCGGACGGCAATTGTACACTTTTCCGTGGTCCTCTGCATAAGAATCAATCGACCTGTAAGTGATGGAGAAATTGCATGAAGGAAAAGCGTCAACGTCCATAAATGTCACTATACAGGCATTAGCATGAACACGAAAGATAATTAGAGAGATAAAACTGATTTTCAGTAATTATTCTACCAAAATATTTTTTATTTAAAAATGCTCGAAACAATCGCAACGGCGATGTAATTTGTGCGTCGATGTCTGAAGTGGATTCATGACTTATTTCAATCGTTCAAGACAATGCTAAAGTAGGATCCTCGTTACCATAGCCTACCCCGAGTCAAAAACAAATGCGATTGGTACTTCCGATCATGCGATCAACAATCTCGACAACAGTTTAAATGATAACCCCTGAAAGATCATTCATAATATGACGGAAAATATATTGCTTCACCATAACCTCCCAACTGGTACTTCTATGAATGCTAAATAATTTAGCTGAGTGCGTTAGAAACGCTAGCTAGGCGCATTGTACACATTGGTGAGTTCTAATCACACTTTTTTGTCAATCGCGTCAATGAGACGTTTTACCACGCTTCAGCGATCCATTGCAAATTATTTCTCCATGGTCATACGGTGAAAATCTTCGGATCTATTTATGCTTACCTTTGAAATGCTTTTATGAAACGCTTTCGTCAATTTCGCATGCATGAAATTACAGAAAAAAAAATGATCCGAATGGAGTTAAACGGCTCGAAAATCTGATGAACACGCGTAACAATTCATCAACTTCAGCAAGATTCGATTATCAATTATCCGGCCTGCCAACCCACCTCCGGTATTTTGAATGTCTGCGATGATTTACGATTCCCAAAGACTCCTATGCAGCAAATAGAAGACTTTCTACAAATAATTGTGATTGATGTATGATGAAACGCACTTCAGAATAGGTAAAGCATCGGCCTCTTCATTAAGGCATCGTTAATTATTTCCAAAAAATCAAATAATAGCTTGATGCCAGATTCATTTCGAAACAGTCTGCTGTAAGTGCACGTGTTTGATCATGATCATAGTTGCGTTAGTAATGTCAGAGATGTGTCCAAACTGTGCTGCGCATAATATCTCCAGAATAGTCAGTGGAAGCTTATTCTTCAGGATTACAAATATTTCCTGTTTTTAGATTCTCAGCTGGTGACTTAAATAGCTTTTGCCGGTTTCTTAAAGTAAGTTAATGGTCAACTTACTGGTATAAAAGCGCGGGCCACCCCTCAAAAGTAGAGGCCACAAAAAGGGTCAATAACCCGTTGGGTACGTTGTCAAAATTGAGCGGATAATTAATCCACCGCCGTTCCACTAGTTCAGGCAAGCTTAGATCCTCCGAGTCGTATTTAATAAATTGGCCTCTAAAAAGCACTAGTACTGTTAACACCTCCTTATCCTTTTACAGATAGGTCAGAAGCATACTGGTTGGATATTTTTATGGAATGTAAAGCACATGATCTAACCTAGATAAGAATCTTAAGTAAGCCCCAGTTTCTTACCCAGGAATACAAGCTATAAAAGTCACCAAGTCCAATCTTGTTATCATCGATATGAGAGTATAGCATTTAGCTATTTTTCAAAATCCCCCATACCATCCTGAAATTATTAAAAAATAGGAATCTAGGCGTAGTGTTGGGCACTTACGCACACTCGTCCTTGTAGAACCGCGCCTCATCGTTGCAGTACTGAAACTTCCCAGCAAACAACTGGACTCCAATAACGGCGAACATAAACTCGAGGAGAAATGTGACCAACATGATATTTCCGATGCTCTTAACTGCCACCACTACGCACTGAACGACGTGCTACAGTAATTTAAGAATAAAAATGATACGACAAATGAATCAACAACTTTCCCACATCCCCAAATGCTCAATTAATTAACTTGACTGATTTAATTCTTATTGGTGTTTTTTTAAACAACGAATAAATAAATCGAAACAAACCCTGATTTAGAGGAAGACTTGAATTTTTACGGGTTAATTTAGTCTAAAGCCTTATCATGAGGTTCGCACAGCCTCTTTCCAAGCAAAATACCTTCGAGCTAATTACTGCAGTTTCGTGACCTTAATGGAATCTAACGGACGTTGCGATTAATGGGAGATGTTGATTCAAGAGAAAAACAAGAGAGGCATATCCTACCTTGAGACCTTTGGCTCTGTTGATAGCTCGAAGCGGTCGAAGAACGCGGGAGACTCGTAAGATTTTTACAACAGAGATAGTGTCTAAACTGTATCAATGCAACATTTTGAAAAACCAAAGTGAGCCAAATGAGATCGTAACATTTATGCAGTGAGAACGACTTGAAGAATTCAACATCAAATGAGTTATTATAAACATAACACTCCATCACCTAGAACTAGACATATGGATATCTCCCATTCTACCGAAATAATGTTGAAATTGATTATTTTGCAAAAAAATACAATAGTTGTGAAGGTCGTTACGCATGAATGGTGCCTGTCCTGCTCGTTGATCAAGTAAATGTTCCTTTTTATGTCTTAAGTTTGGAAAATGGTCGTTTAATCAGAAAGCTAATGATTCCACATTCATTGGATTTAGCCCTTCTACAAGTTTCTTTCATAGCAAAATGCAATATTAAGGACAACGTCTTAAAGTGTCTACGTAACGCACTCCGTTTTCATAAATGATCCTCTAAAAGGCTTCGATTAATGCAAAAATTCTTATTTATCTTATCCCCAAACATTCAAAACTTGGCTTTCTTATTTGTCTTTAGGGTCAACCAATACGATACGAGTGTTCACACACAAAAACGTGGTAAACGCCGGGTGTGCGATGCATATGAGACATAGTGTAGCTCCCACAAGCGCAAATGAAAACACGAGCGACTCCGATGCTCCCAGCGGCGACTGCGCCCTTACTGCTATTGCTATTCGCAGGATACCAAAAAAGCATCTAACCAAAGCACAAAGCATGTCAAAACACTCGCAAATGATAACGATTTCCACAAAGTGAAATGAGCTTCAAGCTGAAGTGGAAAATACGCCTAAACACAAAAACACCAAACGCCACAACATCGAGAGAAACGACTCACGCAATAGGATACGAAATGATAGATGTCAGAACCACCATTAAGTCAAGCAGATTGTTGGCGCTACGGCAAAATGCACCCTTGTGGAATGCAAATCCGTAGGTAATAACCTACATACGCATGGGAATGATGAAGCATTACAATCCATCTGTCATTCACTTTAAAATATATCGAGCTGTAGCCTCATGAGTTACTCAGCCATGATAATCAAAGAACATGAGGCATAAAGCTGTTTTCATCACAGGATTCTCCATTCTTACTTGCTGTAATAAAAAGTCATCATTTTATCACTTTCTCATAAAAATTTGGTCCGCGATCAATGGGAAAAATTAGATGCTGCCGATTCTGAAAATAAAATGGTTGTCAATGCTTCCATGAACCTCATCTAATGGAGCGCCTAAATTTTCTTGCCGATTTGAGATGCACAATTTTCTGATGCAATCTACTACTTCTCATACAATCCAATAGGTTAGAAAATCAGCAACTTGCACTATATAGCTCGATTATTAATACCTATTACTAATAACTTGAGCACCATTTTCGTAAACGAAAAAAGTTGGGTTTGAAGCTTCTAAGATATTCCATTTTAAGTAACAGCTGCGTATGAAGTATGTTCTTGGCGGAACAGTGGTGTCGAGTGCTAATTTTCCTAATTGCATAAAATTTAAGCACCTTTTAAGCTAAGGCTACCTTTGCTTAGAAAACACCACACCTCATTCCAAACCTTAGTTGATCAATAGCATTCTATGATTTAGAATCTGAAATAGCAAAAAAAGAATGCAAATAATCGTTTGCAAGTAGGAAGGATTCGACTGTCTCAAACATAGTTTTAGCATTACAATGAGCAACCAATGTTGATTCAATTTACAAAGGATACCACAGGGACGAGTACAATATTTTGATTCTCATAATGTACGTGAATACTTTATAGGGGCAGGGCATTGCATTACAATTCCAGATGAATATAAGCCAGAGCGTCATTGAACTGGTAAAAATAGAAGCGGGCGTTGTAAAAAAACGTCTAATGAAATAAAATGACAATTTTTCTTATTGTTTAATTGAGATCAAATATGTTCTCAAAGGTTACCCTTATCTAATCCTTTAACGAAAAGATATTATACGTCTTATGGAATAAATTGAATAAATTAATCTTTACGCATGGGCAATTTCTAAAGTAAGCGGCCATATTCATAAAGTCCTGTATTAATGTGCTGCAAATAACTTTCAACCATTGCTTTAACCGAGAAAGTATGCTATTTTTGTCCTTCGACTTCATTTCTGTATAATTTGAGGAGCATAAGGAACTGAGTCTCAGTTGATCGAAATGCCTCCTGGCTTTGCGATGTAAACGAGTGTCTTGTGGACGGTTACACAATATTATTATTATTCGTAGTAGCAAGACCTACCTTTAAGGTGATTTCTACTGTGAAGACGGAGGTGAAGAAGTAATCAAAATAATTCAGTATCTAAAACAATATTGAGACAATAGCAACTACATTACACTGTTCAAGTAACTGGGTACAACTTAAGGCAAACACGACACCAGATTACACTATGAGAGTAAAAAGCCAATTATTGTTATCATTACCAATGACATTTTAAAATGAACTGTCAGAAAGTGAAACTCACAATGTTTCTATAAGAGTTGGCCTTCAATGGATCTTCTGCGGCTAACATAGCACTGCTCACCAAAATACACACCAGTACCACATTATTGAAGTAGGGATGATTACAGATATAATGGCAAAACACTCGAAATCTACAAGATAAATGAAATACAAAGATGAAAATGTAATAAAATCGATTTGAATGTGGACGGGAAATGTGATTTCAAAGATCTAAAAACGGTTATATAGGATTATTGTGCTTCAGTACAAAAAGTTTAAACAATAATTATAAATGAAAATTCATACAACCCTTAAAATTCCAAGAGGGTAATACATGGACTTCCTATCAATTCAAAACAGGAAATGCAGGATCAAAATCCGTTAACTGGGATACCATTTATAGTTTAAGGATAACGATACAAAGCCGCTAATAAATGCCATTAAGTACGCAAAGAGCTGAATTTGTTCTTTGACATTTGTAGCCAAAGCAGTCCCTTAACCACAAATAAGGCGAAATGGCAAAGCAAAACGTTCTTAAATCGAGGAGAAAACATCTGGGTGAATAAGTAAAATCAAGCAAAAGATAAGAAAGGTAATTTTACGGATTTCTGGGCCCGAAAATAAAAAAAGAAGAGGCCTCGGGAATGGGCTTAATCTTCGGCTGGAGATCTTCAGCCGAACCGTGATGATCTTCGGAGTAACCCGATTCGGATTCATTGTCTCGGTCTTCGAAGCTTCCGGAGTCTTCGGTTTCATTATCCTCTGGGATAAGAACTTTATTACTTAGCCAATTAAACATCATAAAAGGCACGATTTCTAAGAAAGGAAGTCTTATGCTCCAGGCAATTCAAAAAAATAGAAATTCCAAAACGAACACTCACTAGCATTAGCCATAGATGTGGTTCTAAAGGAAATTAAAAGGATAAGTAATTTGCGAGAATAAAGGTAAAATATAGAGTATTTAATACTAAAAGACACACTGAACAACATCAACGTAATTATGGCAAAATAGGTCAAAACAATGCCGAATAATTCACCAATGAAGACGTATTTATGCAATGTACTATGTTTGGGAACTCATATTCATATTTCTCTGTTTAGTTTTACTCTCATCAAGGAAAATAATTTGTAAGACGTGGGATGTGACTTCAAAATGCCTCCACTTTACATTTACATTACGGATCAATAATTTTAGGAACAATAAATAGTAGTAACGCACTTCTTAACATCAATTAACAATTTCATGCAGAGCATATCTAAGGCAAAAAATCCTCGCTCACGATTTTCCATCTTCTTCAATCGGACCAAAAGCGTCTCCATCCTCAGACTTCACAATGTCCATTCCAGCTGTGTTATCGTCACCATCCTCACTTGTTGCTTCAGATTTCTGTTTCCCTTTACCCTGTCCAGTATCGGCCAAGTTGTCCACAGCGATAGCCAAGAATACGTTGAGCAGGATATCTTTTAGCAACGAGTTAGGAGTAACAGCCGAACGGAACAAGCGTAAATCATAATTGTAATACCGCTTACGCAGAACGGCACATCTTACTAGCTAAGATAATTCAACGCACTGCGGTCGTCCTTTAAATGATTGTCTTTGCCTAACAACGCTCTGCAATTATATCCAATCAAAAAGCACTAAAAACCTATTTGAATAGCAAGTAAAACTAGCGCTTCGTGTTAAATTTAAATAGATGGACAAAAGACGCTCCAATTCACTTTCTACAGTTCTTGGTTTAATTTCTAATCAACTCAATTATAGCCCATTACGTCACATTATTGTCAATTTGTACTGCTTGGTTGCATCTAGGGCCTAGCATAACTATAGAACAAAATCTTGATTCAGGCCATTGCCAGCTTCCATTCAAAAAGAGTGCCAGTGGGATCTTGAATTAATGAAAGTCCTGTACGAGGCCTCAGATGTTATAAGAGGTCAGACCAATAAAGCATGCTTTAGTGAAACTAAGGAAATAATATATACTAAGTCACTTTCACCAAATAGTGATTTATAAATGAACACATAAGGGAGAAGTTTCAGTAATTCGAGTTCGATGAGCAAATTCACAAGGGCTCAACAATATGACTAAATCCACCGACATTGGTTTAGTACGCAAACGTGATGTCTGAACAAAGGCAGTAGGTGCATTTCCACTTTTCTTAATAAAAGGTAAGCAATCGATAATTGGTTTTAAAAGACCAATGCATCGCCCAATTTAAATACACGTAATAGAAATGACTACTGATTTCAAACGTCTTAGCTACAGCAGCAGCTACAATCTATCGCCTCCATAAAATTTTGGAATGCCGAGCTACAATTTTTAAACCAGATTGATCAGTCCATCAAAAAATTTTTAGAGAGAATGAACTTGGAAACGTTCAGGACGTGAAAATGATTTAAAATAATTAATCGCCCGATGTTCGAATGTGGCATCAAGTCTCCCTGACAAAACAGAGTTGGCAACTTCCTGTGCGAAATCAAAACCGAAGCATGACTTCGATCAATTCGGTAACAAGGGTTCAAATAAGTTTATCTTTAATCAAAATCCGATAAAAGTTGCCAAACTAAGAAATAAAGGAGCACTTGCTTCTCAAGCGATCTAACAGAACATTTGAAAATACTGTTGGCTACGAAACGATGTCTCCAAGGCGTCGAAGTAGTTTACAACGGTAATGATTAATTATTCCCCTGTTATTAAAACAAATTTATTCCATCGAGCGCCTCCTAATTTATTTGCATGAACAGATAAGGGTCGCCTATGTTTGCAAATGTCAAGCTTGCTTAACCGTAGTAGAAACATGGAGCGATGATATCAAAGCGACATTCAAAAAACAAATTAGGTACAAAAATAGCCTAAAGGGCTACAGAAAAACTAGACGGACAACAACCAACGCATCTATCTGCCCAGGCTCAGCTAAGAGTTGCCTATATTATACGCACACCTTGGAACAATGGGATGTAATGATGATGTATCCGCGAAAATATCCACCCTGAAAAAATAAGCGTGGGAAATTGTGAAAAATTAAGCACATTAAAGCATGCTTAACACTTTTAGCCTCTGGCCATTGATTTGGAAGGCCTGTCAATTTCGCGCTTTCAGACTACAGCAAAGGATACAGTTACCACATATGAAGAGAAAAACGTAGTAGAGACAAACTAGACTCCCAAATGGTTGAGCAGAATAGGATTTGATCCCCATGTACATCGCCTCATTCCAATCTTCACCGGTCAAAATCTGCAAATCGGACAGGCGCATAAAAGAATTTAAAGATTTGGTACGACTAATAGACCCTAAAAAGCAGGTTGACGACAGCCATCCTGGAACTCAAACGAATTCTGAACATCTAGTGCGTGCATATGAACGTCAAAATAATGATAATTTAGGGTATTGTTATGCCACTGAAGTGAAGTGCGGTTGCAAATGAATCCATAAACGTCATAATATTTTTTGTCTGTGGCGTTTATGCAAGGAAGAGACATCGCGTGCTAGTTAATTCTTCTACCCAAATGCCTGCAAAAAAACAAATTGAGAACATTAAATCAATTAATACTTAAAAGTGACCACAAATTCTGGTTAATACTTCAGTTTTTGTGCCACTCACATAATTTTCCTTTTGAAAAATGGGAATTGGGACCAAAAAGGAAAAAATAGTGAAATGCAGCTAGAAAGAAAACAAGTTGTACTTTCGGTCGGAAAAAATTGGTCTCGGGCGAAAACAGTAGAACTTTGACTTGATAGTGTACCTGAGGAAAAGCCTTACCAGTATTAAAAAATATGACAACCAAGAACTTTGGAAACCATAGATTTCACAAATGATGTTCAACTATTTATGAAATCACCATGAAACTTCTAGCATCATACCAATTTTTTCTCTTTTCCATGTGGGGAGTTGTGCCGCAATAGTTACCTGAAATACAGTTGTAAGCGCCTGGTAGAAGTTGTCGAAATTCGAACGCGGTTTCCGCAGACTGAGAAAATTAAATCTGCCGCCAAAAATCTGCATCCCCAGGAGTGCAAATATGACAATGAAGAGGAAGAGTAGTACCAAAAGGCTTGCAATCGACCGCATACTTGCCAAAAGTGAACCAACCAGATTTCGTAGACTGTTCCAGTATCTTAGGGAGCAGTGAGGATGCAGAAAATTTCGTTGAATTTCCTCAAAATGCTCACACGTTAATTAACTAAACGTGTTTAGCTTATTTCGCACTGTCACTAATGATCTATCAACATCCCCATTTACTGGGTATTTGTAATCCTAAACAAAAAGTTTTTCATTTCCTAAGTGCATCTCCAAAAATTTAACAAAGCGCAGCTAAATTAAATGACTATGCCTTGCCTTCTCTGTTAAGAGGTGATAAATAAATACGTGAGATATTTACACAGACAATAAGTGCATTGCAAAGTGCATATTAAGAAGCTAAGACTCAAACACCTTGTAACTTTGAAGACTCTGAGAAGACGAGCACATCGAAACACAGAAACACCAAGCGGAGGCATCAATTTGGTCATGATGAACACGATCTCGAGAATACTGCAGATCACCACGAAGCAGTCAAAGCGATTAAACATGTAGTCAAAATAGCATCGCACGCCTAGACTGTACATTTTCAATAGCATTTCGATGGTGAAGAGCACTACGAACACAACGTTTGCATCACCTAAAAGTAAGCATAATCAGGAAGGTAGTAAAAAAACTTTGTCAATGCGTAGGTCGGCGCTGAATCCGAAAATAGTTTGAATCTCAAATAGGCGCTATATTTAGTTGGTTTGCTTATAACTTTTGAGTTCTTAATCGAATGAGACTGATCATGTTTCGTCGTTAGAAACGAAGGAAAATAACCATTAAATTAAAATAGAAGACATGATAAAAAGTCGTTTGAGGATTTCGAATACAGGTATATTGACACTAGCTTCCAACTGAATAAATTCACATTAATGAAAAGATTAATGAAAGTGACAACATTTTAACAATCAAGCATTACTTGGAAAGTTTAAACTATTTTCTTAGGAAATCGCTGAAGGGTGTAATGCCTTACTCTGAAAGACATCCAACCACTTCGGTTGACCATAATGCTCGGAGGTAAGAACACCAGTATTCAGGAATACGAGAACAATTACAGTCCAATAAAAAGTTTGTGATTTAACCATTCGGCGGCAAGACCGTCTGCATCGACGGTTAAGTCTTCTTGAGCGCCGACTTCATTTAAAAACAAGGAATCAGAAAGAAAAATAACTTGACATGTAGTACAAAGCAATTAACAGAAAAAATGGCAAAGACTAAAGGAATTGTGCAACCATTCCACATTCACAGGGTCAAAATAGCTTCGCTAAAATATGGAAAAAATATTCTAAAAGTATGATTCGACGCTCAAAGAGGTATAAATTGGGAGCGAATTACCCTCTGAGAGGGAAACAGAAAAAATACTGTTTCTGCTGGCTTGACTGAGTTCGGTAACCACAATCATCACCGCGGTCTGAATCATCCTCATCTTCGTCCTCACCACTCTGACTCCGTCGACAGAGACCGCAAAAATTAAACCCTGTATAAAGAACCATTCCGTTTAAAACCAATGAACGTAATGTTTCAAAAATTCCTCAACACAGAGGATACGGTAAAGCGAGAGAGCAGCGAAGAATACTTACGCTTTTCTTTGACGTCAAACCGGTTAGCATTATCTTCGTCATCACTGAGATCTTCAGCTGCGCCAATCCAATCTAAATAACCTTGAACGTCTTCAGCAAACTGCATTTGTTCCCTGGCCTTCTGATATTTACCCCTTTTCTTCGCCTTTTCTCTTTCCTTTGAGAACTCTCTAGTAGATTATAAAAGACTAATCACTAGAAAAATTGAGGCATTAAGAGGCTCCATCAAAATTTTGCATGCAAAAACAGTCTCATTGAACGGTCAGTACGCAAGCGGTGAAAGTGTTGCATTATATACTGTTCAATAATTAATCAAAAACACTTCTGTCGCATTTACTAGCTACGCTGCCAGCTAATACCGCCCTTCCACAAAGTGCAAATGAGTGTGGTTCTTTGAGAGAGGTGTTTTATAAAGAGAACAAATGATAAAAAATAAGCCTTGAATTTCGTATCAATGTAATGTAATGAGATTACTGATACCTACAAAAAATCTAGTTATTAGAGCCAGCATGCGAGCTAGACAATCAGTTAGTAGTTCCAGGGAAACCAAAAAGCAAAGACTAAAAGAACTAGAATTTGTGTGAAAAATCAAAGAATTCAAGCAGATTGTCGCTAAACCCAAATGTTTCCTTTGAATGCAAACTGCCAATAAGGTACTTCAAGTTAGAAATGAAATCATGACCTAGACTCCGATTTACGGCGCCTTGAGATGCCATTTCGGCATTTCAGGCGCAGCTGAAGGCAAATGTAAAAGCATGTCACCTACAACAATGCCTGCAAAACTTAAAAATTTATCAGGAAATTCCTACGCTTGTTAACAGACATATTTTTAAGCGGAACCAATTGGCCCCGGGAGTAATGGCTTTTCATTAGCATTGGGAAGTCAAAGGTAAGCATACCCACTTAAAACACCCAGAACAAGATTCATTACGAAGAAAGAGCCAATAATGATGAGGCTAACGAAGTACAGAAAGGGCCACTCCATGCCTTGTGAGTCATTCATCTGTAGAAAAAATAGATCGGTATGTGCATAGGTCACCTTAAACAGTTAGCAGAGTCAAAGCAAACAAATAGGCTAACCCAGTAGAGAACATTGGTCCACCCCTCCATTGTGACGCATTGAAAGACAGTAAGCATAGAAGCTGCGAGATTGTCAAAATTAGTGATGCCATAGTTAGGACCTGGCCACCGCTCAGGTGGCTTGATGAAGCCCATGAAGGCGTAGGGGTCGGCACTCATGTTGGCCATGATGGCACGACGCTCGGCGATCGCCGCCTTTGTCATATTCGGTCGAAAGTCGTAGCAGACGAATGGGAACTTACAGAGGTGGCCGTGTCTGCTTAGACTGCATGGTGTTGGGTTATCCATTATTTCACCTAAATAGCGATATTGCTTGAGTTTTTGCCATTTATTGTTTTTTTCGGGGCAGCACCTGTTTTCACGAGCTATTTTAGACACTTTAAAACCATTATTTTGTACTGATTCAAGCAAACGTCGCTAAAAAATGTACTTTTTACAGCCTTGACAAACAGGTGCACAGACGTTTCGCTTTAGTCAATTACGGTCTTTTAACATCATTTGGAAACTTAGGATCAGAACGGAAGCACCCAGTATCTACAAAATAGGTGCCTTCGACTCACCTAAGCACCCCTAAAAAGGTAAAGACTAGTAATGAAAAACTGACACTATTGAGTATTTACTTATGAGCAAAACCTTAAATATATTATAAATCATAGAGCCTGATGATGTTGCACTTTGTCGCCCACCTCATGACCCAAACAAAATTTGGGAAATGCAGCCTAGAGTAACAGTTCGTGATGCATTTTGATAAACTCGACTTTCACACAACAATCAAACGTGTTCTAACCAGTTAGTATGTTGTTGTGAAATGTCCACTTTTACAGCACCCGAGAAAACGGCACAATGCAGCCTCATGCACAATCAAGTTTCACTCCAAGTGCGCAATGCATGGCAATTGAGTTACCACATTTCTTTCATAGGCCAGTAGTTGTTTTGTAATGAGTCGACATCCTGCTTACACAAGTTGACATGGAAACCAAGTTGCGTACAAATCTGGAATCGGTTCTCTTGTATGTAACAAGCAAATTTTCTGCTGTTGCTTTGGCTAAAGTTAAATAATCCCACTACTATGTAAAGCAGGTCCTAATCGCTATACGCTTACCATATATATTGTGCATTGATGACTTTTAATTGAAGCATAAGGCAGCAACACTAAACTAAAACGATCTCCGAGACAGAGCTAAGTTTTCAAAAGCCCTGAATTACTTATACTCGACAAAAATAATATAATTTGGAGTAAGAAAAAAGGCCAATCCCCAACAGTTCAAGAAATGATGCCTTAACGAAAAGAGGTCGGATGGAGGAAACACTTTGCCCAACTTAGCTACCTTGGTTCTCGTCAGTAGCATATAAATGCCATTCACCTAAATTACTGCTTGCCATAAAATTCTCCAGTGGGTTGACTTTATCCACAAAACCCTTATTTGCTGTACTGATATAAGCGGTGCATAATAAATTAGGGTGTATCGACCAACCCCCACTAGATTCTCTCCATATATTAACAGTAATTTACTTCCGGGTAGTAAACAAAATGCGCAGAAAACGATAGTACTTAGAGAAACCGTTGGATCCGCATTTGACAGGTACAGGTATAAAAATACAAAGTAATGCTTCTAACTCGGGAAAATTCTGGAGACCTAAAAATGGATTACAATGAACAGAGGACATTGAACATGGGTAGTTAACGAGGATTACAAATAAAGTTCTTACCGGTGTAAATATCGTAACAGGTGGCGTGCAGTTTCCCTGAGAAAAGCTCCAAACCGACAATGGCGTACATGGTGATGACAAAGATAACCAGAAGAGCAATGTGTAGAAGCGGTACCATCGCCCGAATGATTGCGTTGAGGACGACTTGTAGACCTTATTAATATTACCACAGATTTGGGCTGTGACCCATGCCAAGAATTTCCGTTTATAGGTAAAATGTCGGTCACAAATAATCTACGACCGGCCGAGTAACTAATTTCTACTAAAATTCATAATCGGTAGAAATTAGCGTGAAGGTAATTGAAAGAGGATTTGAACTAAATCTACTACTCCTTGGCTATGGGACCAATGGTAGATTACGGGTAGTTTGCAAAGAGTGCTTCGTGGCACATTAACCCGCAATAATTCTTACAAATAATTGAAGGATCGATTAATGACAAAATGAAGAATTTGTGGCATATTAAAAACATCACAACTTGAACAACTTTTCACGACTAATATACTACTCTCAACAGTGGTTGCACTCATCCCTCTCCACACATTTCAACTTCTTAAAAAATAAATTTAAAGTGACCAAGGCAGGAACTATAACACCGTGCCTAAGATCAACCGTAGAACACTACTTAAATAATTGTAAAGAAGTTAAACCATCAAAAAGCTCAGTAAGAATCCACCATTATCTTCTTCGAGGATCTTGGAACAATAATGCAATCACTTGGAATATTCATAGTAGGCTTTTTCAAGAAGTAAAATGCGTGACTGTCGATCATGAATGCTACCAAAGCCACCTTATCGCGATTTCTCTGGTTTATTTCTAGCTAGGTGTGTTGAACAGGAAAGGAAAAAAAGAGCTGTTCAAATCAGCCAGCCTTCGCGCTGAATAAAGCACATAACTTGTCTCGATGCATTCAGAATCGGTACCAGTTGCGATACACAATCGGATGTTGGGTGGATAGCCAATGGGAAAAGTAGTCATTACACACAAATCGGCCGGCTGCTGATCCACAAAATCACAAAAAACGCCAAAAAACGACCGACTAGGAAGCTGGATATTAAAATCATTTCATTCAATCTAATTTATTGAAGAAGCACTGGGCGAAATGTTGATCTATTATAGGGTACTCACGTAAAAAACACTAAAGAATGCTTAGAGACTTCACTTGACATAAAGCATTGCATAAATAAACGTCAGTAAACAAGATGAAATGGGAACCACAATACCGTTTTTTACATAAAAGATGGCATTTCGAATGGAGATGCTTACTCGGTAAACCAGATACAAGTCGCAAAGGTCGGAGTACGCGAAATGCGCGAAGGGCTTTCACATCTACACCGGAACGATCAAGCATTCGTTGGAGCAGTGGCTGGAGCAATCTGGTAAGGTGTCATCAGTTTATCTAATTAAGAATTTTCTCTAAAAAATACACCTTCAATAAGCTCTTCCTAATAAACACTTATGTACTAAGCAACAAATATAAAAAACAAAATGTCTTCAGTTTCTTTGGCAAGCGGAACGAGTGCAGTGGTAAATCAAACAATGAATCCGTGGTAAACCGTAAAAGTAGACATTTTTAGCATGTGGTTGAGTAGCGTTTGCTTCCCTACAGCATCGAGTGCGTTTTTTTTCCAATTTTCATGTTTACATATGGCTAACACTGCCGCACCATATTGCTTCCGTGTACACACGATCGTGGGTAAACAAAAAAACGCTAAATCATGGGTGAATAAGCGCAGCATTCCATTCGCAATCACATTTGCAGTGATTTATTAAAAGTGCTGCTGTCGAGTTCTAATCCCCAGCTCTCTTTTGGATGCTAAAAAAATCGATGTGACCTCATTTCAACCTCCATCAATTGGCGACAAGAGGCTTGGCGTTTGTACCCCATTTCAAATATGGGTAATTCTTGTCCACAAACTAAATATACGGCTTTTTCTTCCTATTGCATTAAACGCTATCGCTTGCTAGACAGACTCCAAGTAAATAACTAAAAAAGATTGTCAGTATTGTAATGCTCTAATATATTTAGAAAATGTACCCTGCCAGAAGACTGCAGAGAGTAGGAATTCCTTCACCTGTGCAGGATACCGCATTAAATCGATAGTTCAGTCAGCAAAATGTAAACAAACGTTAAAATACAGCAGTTTTATGCCAACATGGTAGAGGACATACCAAATAATTTCCTGAAGTAGAAATAGCAAATCCTCGATTCATCTTCAGTTATTTTGTTGGATTAAAGAAAATATAAGCGAGCTAGAATTTACCCAAGACAAACGATCGTGAAATCGAGAATATTCCATCCATTCCGCAGATACGCTCCAGGATGCATCACGAAGCCAAGTGCAATTATCTTCAGGAAGCATTCAATTGTGAATATGACGATAAATACATTTTCCACTTTCTCCTAGGCGGATAAAGAGAAGCAATATTCGTGCAAACCAGTAGTGTAACACCATACAGAGAAAACCATCGCAGTCTATTCTACTCAGGAACACCTACAGCAAGCTCAACCCATTTAAGGTTAAAATTTTACATTACTGCTTGTTCGCGTACAAACTTGAGCTAGATTGGCAGAACCTAACTACCCTAGCATCGTATGCTCAAGGATGACCAAACATGAACCGTTGAAGTGAACAATAAGCAACTGTAAGGCTACCGGTGCTGGGTGTTACCATTTGATTTTAGAACATTTTTTCCCAAGCCTGAGTTTCAAGAACTGAAATAAACTAAGTGTGAACTGTCACAGCGTCCAAATCTAAGTGCCCGCAAACCAAAAACGGGTCCTGGACGAATTATAAGAAGCTGGAACTTACCAGGATGGAATTAGTGCCGTTCGAATCCCCATCTGGATAGGGGGTGTGGGAGCCCAGAGCAAAACAGTTCCCGAGGATTGTAATTAAAATAAGATATTCGAAAGGCCTGAGAAGATTTTAAGGAAAAGGTTTGGATAATCTTATGACCACTTTTCACATAGAAAGTGGTGGAACAGAAGCCATTAGATAAAACACCGAGCGCCATAAATTTAAAGTATCAGGTTTGGCACATGCTAAATATTTCAGTCCGCAGACCTTTTAAGAAAATATCATCCATGCCCAGAAAGTCGAAAAAAACAGCAGTGAAACAGCCATAATAACTTTTCCTGTGTTTACATCTATAAAAATAACTCCATCAATATTTCATGAAATTTGACATTCCATGTTGCAAAAGTTGAATTCATGTCTGGTAGTTGTAGCCTCCACTATTTTTTAGAAAATTAGCAAAATTAAGCACATTTTGCCCGAATGTATAATTTCGTCCCTACACACGCGAATACCTGACTTGCAAACAAAAGATGACTGCAACGATAAACTGAATAGCGTTTCTTACAAAAACAAAGGTTCCCATTGTGTTATGCTTTCGAAAAAAAAGGTATAAAAGATAGCACTGGGCTAATCACTTTTCAGAGAAAATACGCAGAAGTAAAGATTGAAAATTCCATACAGAAGTTTTACTTAATAAATGAAAAAATTGATGCAAAGTGTGGACCGTAAATCGTTCAGACGCACGCCATGAAGGGGCAATGTTAAAAATTTCATAGGGCACCTTAGCTCGAATTGATGAACTAAGTGAATATAAGGGCTTATGTTAAAATGGGCGAGGAAAGCTAACGCCAACTAGGTTAACAGAAGGTTAAGCAAGCAAAGGATACTTCCACTCAACGATACCAATGCACATTTTCCGAAGCGGATTTCGTAGACTTAGACAAAAGAGAGCCCTCTGAGGCCTCGCTCCAGCCGCTTGTGCCCGGGAGGCAGGTCGCTTGCGGGCGTTGGTCTGCGCCGCCAACGCGAGGTTGGTAAGGTTCAGTGGTTTACCCTGCTGCGTCGCAGCTGCAGCTGCGATACCCGCAATGCCGCCCAGTGTTGGACCTACCCCCGCACGAATAGAGGCACCCAAGGAGCCTACGACAGCATCCTGTTCTGACTGCGGTGACGATTGTGGCGGTACAAGCAACGACGGTGGCAGTGTCGGTGGTCCTGACGTTGATGCAGAAGAGACAGGAAGCTCAATCCTTGGAATTGCAGCGTGGCTGCTGTCAGCTCCTAGCCGTCTTTCCTCCTCTTCCTCCTCTTCTTCTTCTTCAGAAGAGTACCCACTAAGCGAATTGGCACCATGGCTGATAGGGTATCCAAAACGGTGAACATAATTCCGCATGACTAACAAAGAATGGCAAAAGCGGCAGAGTTCGACTGGGAGTTGTGCACTTTCTACTATTTTAATGGAAATAATTTTCCCAAGGTAAAATGTTTCCGTGTAAAGGCCACTTCAGATCCCCATCGCCTAAATCGGTAGTAATACTTTTGTGGCGAACATTTTTTCCCAAGCTATCGTGTAATTTGGAATGACCCAACAAAAGCTGCAGATCCATCACAGAAAGGCCCAGAATGAGAGAAACAATGCCATATTCAACAAGCAAAATCGTTCGATCCAAATATAGCATTGTACACGCAGCCCTACTGCATCGAAAACTAGGGCACTTTGCGCCTTGAACTGGAGACTAGTCATAAATTATTGAAAGAACCTTAATGCCAGCAGCACTGCAAATCCTCCACTCAAAGTAATTTTCTGCAGTTTCAGACATCATGTTAATGGTAACCATTGTAGCAAAAACGGATGGTTTACAGCGAACACAGCCAGAAACTACTCTTACGGCTTTAACCAAAAAAGCTAAGGTGTAAGGCTCGCTATTTTATATACCTGATGATTATGAAAATAATCCAATATCCAAATGTAATATACTCAGCTTCCAAATGAGAGCTCAAGCCGCCATACGCCGCCAGGTTTACCGAGACCGCACTCGTAGAAATAACCAATGAACTCCATATATAATTTTAAATAATCGGGAAAAACAAAATAAGACTAAACAGATGTAGAAATATTCACCCAAAGAACCATAAGAGTCTGCAAAGTTGATATTTAAATAACTTTAACATAATTTTTTCTTTAAGGATAAATTTATTCTATCGTCTCTGTATAAATTGGGCCAGTACTTGCCTATGTAGTAACACTTCATAGAATGTGCAACTTCAAGGTAATGCTTTTAATGTGGGTCAAAGTATTTTACGTTGAAAGGGTGTAGGTTACTAAATAATTTGCCTGTCAAATAAATACATGACCAGGTAAAATGAAATTGATCCTCCCAACCTTCCTTTGACACCGCAATGGATATTGCCTACATTGTTAATCCTCACTTGGCTTGATCCCCCATGTTTTTCTTTGGACTTTACCTTCTTTAAAGGCAGAGTTTAACTGTGATACCTGGTCTTTTGAACGCTAACTAAGGTCATCTGGGTGTCCATGTTGTCCTATCCGGCTGGGGCTATCCCATGGGCCATGGCAGCTGTCCTTATCCCCATGTTGGTTGAATATATATATATATATATATATATATATATATATACATATATTTTGCTGTTTTGCCTTCATGAAAGTCTTTGGAAGCTACGACTATCTCCTATTTGATCAGTGACCTGGATTCAGAATTTTTCCTACCTTCGGGGTTCTAGTCATGTTCATCTTTACGCGAATTACCTATAATGGCTGCTTTTTCGTATGAGGCATGTTAAAAAACGTTGTTGCTGCAATAACGCAAAGCAATATGATCGGAGAACAGTGCGACTTGCCTTAAGCATAACGCAGGCGTTACACTGGTCGAGAATATATGCTTCCAACATACGGTAGGATTTGAGGTAGTAGCTAAACAGCAACGAAAGCAGTATATAGCTCCTCTCTTCCCTTCGAAATTGTCACTGGCACTACTTAGCCTACCTACGAGTTGGTCATTACAGAGTAATCGGTGCCGAAGGGAATGGCCCACGAGCTAACATCAGGTTTCCATACTACTAAGGTATAGCTCGACTGTAACGTTATTGATTTTGTCTTAGCCGTCAGTCAGCGCATGGCTATCGATTTTCATTCATATTGATATACCCAAGACGGGAATGTTTTAGACAAAGTTTTGTGATTGTGCCTTCTAAATCTCTGTCTCATACCGAAGCTCGTGGTCGAGCAGTAGCTAAGACATGTTATAGCATTCCTTAAGCGAATCAGAGGTAATTTATCAAAATTCATATTCCTTTTCTGCTTTCTACTCAAATTATTCACTCAGAATACCTTCTTACTCAGAATACCCAATGTTGCTGAAGTTAAATGGTCTCCGTTCGTGCAGTGTTTGATTGGAAAAATGCATGCATTTAGGATAGTCTCGGAACAATGTAATGAGCTGGGGCCTGGATGAGTTCCATGCATAGCACACAAAAGGTAACAAAATGGCCCGCTTAAACTGGTTCGGTTCGTTCTTCCTTAACGCATCAATGCAACGAGTAAACTTGAGCTTCGAGGTCTGTTGCAGGTCAAACAAACAAAAGTTCGCACTATAAGCGTCTTACTGATGGCAAATCCCCATATTTCACATGACAGTAGCAAAGCAGTCTTTTCATGCCATGCATTGTATGCTCAATATTGTATACTGCGGTAGTAGCAGCCCTGAGGTGCTATTAGTGCTTCTCCGACATGAAGAAATGATGAAATTGCTCTTTGATTTGCCATTTGTGGAAATCGCTTTGGCACTGTGAGTCTTTGCTTGCCTGACTGCTGCAGCCCCAATCCCTAGTCCCTAGTGTTAAGCCCTTTTTTGCCTTCAAGGAAGTCTCAGGACGCTACAGGAACCTCTCTTGCGCAGCAAAATCTGCCTCAAATTTAGTTTTTCATTGCCTCAGTTTGGATTAATAATACAAGGATAACGTAGGTCTTCCTAGGTCTCAAAAAAGTATCACAATCTCAATTGCATTAAAACCTAAACTAGCACGCGGAAATTTTACTTTACCAATCATCTGTCCTCTTTTGACATGCTTTCCCGTCTCCTTGTCATCTTGATGAGAGATGACTTGCAAAATTTACTAAAATGAAGAAAAGAATGCATTTTAGCCCATTGTCAGCTTGAGAATACTGGTGCAGTTGGAAGGTGACGAGGATTTGAAAAACGAAATAATGCGGATTTTGCTAGAATGTGAATGGAGGTACCTGAAGAACACACAAGATACGAAAATAGATGGAATCTAAATAGTAAGGAATGGCAGTATTTCTGCCTATCTTAACACATGGATTTGTTATTATTCTGTCAGAAATCAAAGCGGTTTGACTGTACGGATTTGTCATATTTATAAATACAATTCAATAGGAGAACAAATGAAATTACAAGAGGTATTCACGAAGTTGAAATCAAGGAAGTAAACTAATTGACAGCATATTGTGGTCCTCCCCGTGTTAAAAAAATAAATTGTGTTTTGCAGATGCTAAGATTTGGACAGGGTTAGCTGAGAGAACAAAAGAGGATAAAAGACAACAAGAAAATTCTCTTGGAAATGTATCTGAGGTGTTGAAGAAAAGAGTAGGCTATTTGGGATAAATAGGAGCGAAATTGGGAAAGGTAGAATGCTAACCACATGACCCAATTTGATGGGTTGGACCCGAGTCAGCCAAATGCATCACATCTAGTTGGCGGTTTTTGGGGGCTAGCGCCCTTACCTTCGTCATGTCAGCAGTCTGTACTTTGGCTACTGGACGCGAACTCCTAACTTTACAGTCATGATTAACATGGAGGTCTTTTTGGAGAGTCGAAAGGCAATGATCAGACCATTGGTGCGTACGACAAAAGTCGTAAACAGGGAGTCCTCCCATTGACAAGTTGAAAGCAGCTATCACTGCTGACATCGAAAGCATCACCGCTGTCTCCTGGAAGTTGGCTACCACCACTTCGTGGAAGGCAAGTGGTCGGAGTACCACCTTGCATATATTATCTTTATGCTGGGTACCGTGGGATGAAAACACTATTCCTGCCTCTGAGCCCTTTGTTTAACGGTGTTACGACACCATTGTTTTCCACTGCTACCGCGAGGCTTGCGCGAGAATAGCTGAACAGCTTCTAGATATCTGCGAAATTGAAATCATGGAACACAGTACTTACCCAATCCTACGCTCGCATTTGACTGCCAGTTAGTTTGAAAACAGGAAGTAACCAACACACTGTCTAGTTGTTTCGGGTGGCAGCGCGCGCGAATGCCTGTCTCATCGACAGGAATTGGTAGTAATACTCATGTTATGCAATGTTGGGTGGAGGTGATTACACTCTGTCTCGGCGGAAAAATGCAGATAAAATGAATGCACTGGGCGGCACTTGTGAGAATGTCATCAATGTGCCTTAATTCCTATTTAAACCATGCTGCAAGGTGGCTTTTCTATATTATCATCATTACTCAAGCACATTTCTTAAGGCTAAAGATAAAAAAAAATTAGCAGTTAAATCCCACTTAGCGGGTCTTTGTTGCTTTACGATACTTACAAATTTATCTGCTAATAACTCAAGAACTGATTGTAATCTGAGGCAAAACCTGGGCAAATAGCTTAGCTTTGGGCTTTTACCTTTCGAGTTTTAGGTTGAAGCACCCAGAGGTGTTAAGGAAATTCAGCACGGAAATCAACAGTGTATCAAAACAGGGTTCCATAAAGGTGTTTCAAGTGAAGTTAATCAGGCGATATGAAGATGGTGTAGACTGTCTCGTTTTCGCCAATCTACATAAATTAAACAATTGCCTCGTTTTAAATTTAGGGCCACTGTAGAAAATGTGCTAAACGGATCTCGCGTCAAGGCATTAGTAGAGCGGATAAACGGGCCGAATATTCCTGTTTCATAAGTGGGCGTCAACAGTTTATCTATCTTCTTCCCTAAAGCACCACATATTAACAATTCATCTGAAGCTTGGGAGTGAAATCACTCCATGAGATGAGATGATCATGAGCTTAAGTCTTCAGTAATCAAAATGTATCCACTACGCAACGCAGATTACCATATCTTGCAACACGTCAAAGACCAACACTGACTCTCGTACCCTGAAATAGCATGATTTTATGCCCAACTTTTGAGGTTTAAATTAAGCTGGTCTGACATCTGAAGAAGAAATTAATGTTCTCAAAAACTGAGTCAATTCGCTCCCGAAAAACAGAGTGATTTAGACACAGGAGGTATGCCCAGAAATTCCCCATTCAGGAGCAAACAGTCCACATATTAAAGAATGACGACCGTGAATTAAAATAAGACACTAAGGTATCTTGAAAAAAATTACTAAGCCAGAGCAACAATAAAATATGATTGCAATTTAAAATGAAATAAATGTGCAAATAGGAATTTTAATGCAAGGTGGGAACCTGGCATTTCTAGACGAAAAACAGCTTATTCTGACAGGAGTCGGGAAAAAAACAAACAGCATTAATACTAGTCACCTTGAATAATTAAGTATTGAGGATAAAAAGTACGATAAAGTTCACCATGTTGCAGCGTTTTGACTCACATTAAGCCAAATTTCTTTCGGCTTTTTAGAAATGGGTGTTTAAGCCATTAATGAGGACGATACGGTTTTTTGAAGCTCCTAATTTGGACTTTAGCAGCTTCGAGGATGCGATCATCACGTGCTGGTGTGGTCGTTAACGCGAAAGGTTTTGTTCATTCCTAAGATGACTATTTTTAGGCGAACATGTTATTCCGGCCAGCCGACGTCCCGATGGCACTTGGAGAAAGGAAATTAAGGTAAAGGCTGGATATATACCACAGGATGAAATGCCTACGTAAGTTAAGCTAACGCAGCGATTAGTTTTGCACATCTCTTATCGTGCACTGATATTGCTCAAAGTGATAGTTTTATGAACGCTGCTCCTAGGAATCACTTTCATCCTAGTTGGTTAGTTCACTTGTTGTTCATAGTCGACGAGGCTTTGTCATACGAGGTGTTTTAGAATTTCTTGTACATAGTATCAGAGTGCTCATTTACCATGCTTACTTGTCATGGTCAATATTTCAGCCTTCGGCGATTGTTTATGATGCTTGTTATTAAATGCTGTAACCGATTTATTCCATGGCTTCATTAATTTATGTATTCCATGGCCAAAAATGCACAAAATAGTTAATCCTCTCGCTCTTGTGGCTTTGTATGTGTCGACCCTACTAGTTACCTCCCAAAGTCTGTGGAGCAAATGCGTCAGAAGCGTGATGCGTTTGTAATCCCCGGCCTGTCTAAAGAGGATGCGGTCGCCATAACACAACGTCGAAGAGCTGCAGGGGAATTAGCTTCAGATAACCAAGAACCAAGTCCCTTTAGGAATAAGAAAACAAAGGCAAAAACTCCTTCCACTGCAGGTGAAGCTAGTCCGTTTTTCATTGATCCTTCTCCGTATTTATAGTTCTGTATCCAGCATTCTTGTTTAATGGGCCATTTGGAGGGAATTTCATTTTTCCAGATTGTTTTACTATTCATTAATTGTTATTGGCGCTGCTGCTTATCAATAATGTACTAGTTATGATAAATTATTCGGATTTTTCGTTTAAGGCATTCGCAATTATGGCTTCTCATTGCTTATCACTACGACTAACCTTAAACTAACACATTTTCAGGACCTATCAGTTGATCTGGAGAGGTACTCGTTTTTTGCGGTCTTATTGCATGGATTTGCGGCTTATTCGCTTTTCCTCATTCATTACTTTATCCCTCTTCAATAAGACCGAAAGCATTCGATACGTTCAAGTAAATTGCCCCCCCAAAATCTGCTTTCTCTTGATTTTATTGTGATCCTTCTGCCTTTCCTTAGCAAATAGGCTCCAGTTGATTGGTCAGAAGAAAACGAAAGCGATGGAATCACCTCCTGTGGCGGATGAAAAACTCATCGTTGAATCAGTGGAGGTTTGGAATGGTGCTAAGGGAGAGAGTGTGAGTGAGGAAGCGAAACGCCACCAGCTTAGGGTGGAAAGGAAGAGACTGCGACAGATCGCTCAATTAGCGGAAAAATCTGCTGGGGGCTATACGTTGAACTCTGACCAGCAAGCTAAACTTGCTCGTCGCGCCGAGGTTGAGGCCCTCATCGTCCAACTGGAGTCTTCCTGTTCCTTCTCGTCCAGTTGACTTTGCGTTCTTTCTGTAGTTTACCCTTCCCTTATCCCTATCTTAACTTGATATTTCTATTTATAGGCTTGTCTTATTCCTACGCTTCCGAGATCTGCTGGCCATCGGCGTGGCAGAGTTATTATTTGTTCGTGTTTGACAAGGGAGCCTTTCTCTAGTTTCGCCAATTGCCTTGTAAGGAGCGTAGTTTGGAGCACATTAATCACTCTTTGGTGTGGTTGACAGATGAGGAATGAGTGAACCGTAGCCGAAGCCGCCCGTATTACTGAGTCTAGAAGGGCATCAGAAGTGAAAACCCCATCCATGGTCCCGCTTTGATCGCCATAAGGTTAGTGAGGAATATTGATCATGGGCGGCGTCCACGGCTGCTACGTCAGAACCATAGGGGAACATTCGGCTTTTTTTAGGTGATACTTGCCTGCAGAATCATTAGTAGCTGAGTGATGGTATTCTTGGTTCTATGGCCTGTCTTGTTCATGAACAAATGGCCTCAATCAGAGACGGAAAGTATCTCATGTTTTTATTGCTTATCATGGGCATTCAGCGATTTAACGCATTGCTTAGCCCGTGTTTTTTGCAGCTCTGGGTGGTTCGGTATGCAGTACTCCCCCTCGGTGGTGTGGTTTCTTATCCATGCTACTGGCTTTCCGACGGATCTACGCCACTAGTAAAGTTGGCTTTGCCGAACACAACTAGCAACACATTAGCTACCAAAGGGTGAACGCAAGATTGGTGAAGCAGCGTCCTAAGACCTCTTTGAAGGCAAAAGAAGGCATGGTGATAGGGTGAAAAACATGGCAAACAGGGGCCGGAACATCTAGCGTAGTCTGAAGGGCAACTCTGGTCGGGTGGGGCGTGTCTACACAGCTGGTTCTAATTAAAACCGGGAATTAAAAAGCGAAGCATTACAGGTGATAACATTGAAAAGAATGAGTTTAAAGAAGGTACCACAACGGCAACAGACTGGTGATCGAGGTCATTTGTCTTTGTCTATTAGGAACGGAGTGTGATATATGTTTGTTTGAATTCGCCTTGTACCTAAGAGGCAACCGACGAACAGGGCTCGATAGCCATCTACTAAATAAAGAGAAGTTTGCTTAAGGCAAACCCTTTACATTCGCTATATTGCCGTCGGAGAATGCTCCTGTCTGGTCCGAAAACTCGTTTCAAGGAGAGAAATGTCGGGGAAGAGGTAACAATAAAAACCACCACGGTAATAATTTAGTTCCGGCTAGCTAAAGAGTCGTAAATGGTGGCTATTATATGCTGTACCTATTAAATCCCACTCGGGTGCAGAAATATCATTTAAATCTGTTTGTATTCGGAAGACCGATGTGGCGATTTAACACCCAAACAAAGAGGATTTCAAGGCAATTCAGTGCATCGGTACTCATTATAACCAATATCATAAAAGTTGTTTATGTGTTTTCTAAGCAATTATGCTGAATTCCTAATTCGACTTTCACAGACACATTTTGTTCTAACCGATCGTTTCAAAATCACGCCCCTTGAATTCTCGCGTAGCTGGCTTTGCCCCTTTTGGTTTCGCAAGAGTGGTTCTTACTTACTGATTTCGTCAGACTTGTTTCCGATAGTCTATTGTACTATGCCAAGCACAATAACATTTGAAAGGGAAAAGCTCAACCAGGCAATGTACCAAAAGTTGAAAAAATTTATAATGAATAAGCGCAAACGGGAAGCTGAAGGTGCGTGATATGCCCATTTGGACTTTCCAGAGCGCGCTCAAGCTGATTATTATAAACGACTAAAGAAGGAGCGTGAGGAGCGCAGGAGGCAGATTAAATTCTCCACAGAATCTCTGGAAAATGCTAAACGTGAGGTAAGTGGTCGTTTATTTCACCCTCAGATCTTCGAAACAAAAAAAAGGATATCACTTCTTAAAACGGAGAAGGACGCTCTTTTTACCAGATTCAAGCAAATAACCCAGGAGTATAAATTGCGAGAAGCGGAGATTCGATCTAGAAATCAACAGTAAATTATTTGTTTCCTATGAAGTCTTCAGAGCTCAAATGGAGAAAGCGGGTTTGTATGCTGATCAGTGTCAAAGCAGGGCTTCTCAAGAAACTCTTCTTACGCTGTCGAAGACTCCACATAAAGGGTTTGGTGGCGGCTGCTCATTAGACGCTATCAGTCAAACAAACGCCTTGAGAAAGCAAGTTGGCCAATTGTATTGTCCTAGCCAGGTATTTATGGCTACTTTATTCTAAAATGACTTCCCATCTTAACGACAATGTGTTAGTTCTCTTCATCATCATCTTCCACCCATGGGGTCCACGATTCCTCGATCGCCAATCACAATCTTGGATCAACCGCTTTTTCGGGGTTAGATAAACGTCAAATGGCTCTATACGGCTCGCTCATCCCCCAACAACAGCAGATTCCCTCTAAGGGCCTCCTTGATGGCCCTGTTAACAATATTTTGGGAAACCGAGAGATGAATGCACAGGAACTCCAAGCGATTTCCAAATATCTCGTTGAGTTCGGTGCTGCTAGCGGGAAAATGCCTTCGGGTACTAACCGTATCTGCTTGTGATTTTCATATTTCGTGGAGATAACTTTATGGGACCTGAATGTTATTCATTTAAACTAATTCTGCAACCTCATTCGGGTCCACATTCGCTTACCGATCGGTATATTTATGCTTTGTGCCTGCATGGATACGGTGGCCCTTAGTTGATTTGTCGTTTTTGTTTTTCATGAATGCTGCGCTCCTACCGTCTTATGTTTTTAAGCAGAGATATTGAACGCAATCAACGCGGGTACAATATCGGCGTTTTTAAACAATCCCAAGTTGGCGGCAATGGTGGCCTCTTCATCTCTCGGTTCCAATCCACGCTCACCTTCCACCTCCAGTCTTTCCACTTCCACAGGTGTCTCGTCCTCTGCCACCGCTGGACCACCCCTCAATAGTGGCAGTGGTGGCGGTAGTGGGACTTTCCTCCCTCCTGCGCCCACCGGTTATCGGGGCAGCATCACTACGGGCCAATCGGCCCAGCAAATCCAACTGGCTCAGCAGCTTGCAGCTCAACAGCAGGCCGCTGCGCTCTACACTAACCGTGGAGCCTCACAGTCGTAGCTACGCTAGCTATGTAGTTCCTATGCCAATGGGTGATTGAGTACCGTTCCCTCTACCAGACTGTTCGTCCTACATTCATTTTCGTGCTAGTTATCGACGATCGTCTTATTGAGTGCATTTTAGAGACCAGATTTCGCCTTCTCATTCACAGCCTGCACTATGCGTGCATTCAAGTAGTGTGTATAGTCTTGATCTTAGTCGATGGGGCGCTTTCGTTACTAAATTACTGCACTATGCCATTGCCCATCTTTTAATACTTTTCATCAGAATATAATTTATTTTTTGACAGTATAGTAGTGCATATGGGGGATGTTGCACAATGTACTACAAGCAACGGACTTGACCCAAACTAATAGTAAAACAACAGTTCCTGGAACTTTGCCTCTTAGTTGAAGGTGACCTGTCTTTTCACCCGATTTTCTGCGTAGCTTTTTTGAGTACTTGATATCAGCAGTGGCAGTGGCGGTTTCCAAACGTTACATTCTTCCAGTTTGTCACCGAATAATCGGGACTTCAGATGCACCTCCCTCTCGCAGAGTTCAGATAGCATCGCAATACCTGTGATGCAGGAAAAGAAGCGGTGATTGGTTGTTTCAATGCGATTATCGTAACCTACGGGAAGGCGCTTGAGCATGAAACGCAATTGGCATCGCTCCCTATTGGTAAGCAACATTATTGCAATTCACGAACAGCACTGCATTTGTTATTAAGAGTGGCATATCAGGTTGTATCGAAGTGAAGTCAAAGAATGGCTGTGGGCAGACTTGTGCTTTGACGCCTAACACTAAATCTGACTACATAAAATGGCTAGTTGATCGGATATTTCATTCTGTTTCGATTATCTTAATGAAAGCTTGAAGGGCTCTTATTGTGCTGATAGCACAAAATTTGCACGCAAGCTGGCGGACAATTGATCACGAGAAGTCCACTTTGTCCGCTTTATCCAATTTTTTTTAATGTAATAAATTAGGACCTCACCCTCTGTCGACCCTCCATATTTGTCCAAATAGGCAAATATTAGAAGATTGGCGTAGCGTGGTTTATCAAAGAAGCGCAAGTATGAGGCTGTTGTGCTAGCATTGTCAGCCGGAAATACCGGCTGGAAAGCACCAGCACGCTTCTTAGTATCAAGCATTTGCACCAAACAGCGCAAGTCGAATGGTGTAATGAAATCAAGAACATTTTCCACAACCCATCGGAAATGTTCCAACGTAGATGCCTTGTGTGCGAATGTTGGCTTCAACTCTGCAGTTAATGTAGGGTTCTCCCTGTCCTCCCAACGCTTTCCCCCGTTTGGTGGTTCGCTCTGCTCCTTCACTGCTTCCCAACTGTCTGAATAAAAAGCAAAAAATTGCGCTGTTGGAGGGTATTGAATTTCGCGAGTCCACGGAACTGACACTTGGTTCATCTGTTTCCTAATAGTAGTTGTCGAAGCCTCACCTTCGTGTTCCCTTGAAACTTGCATCTTTGCACGGTGTGGTAGCTGTTTACGCTTTAGTCGCCGTTTTGTCATAGCGCGTTTGTGCTCCTGTTGGAGCTTCGTGAAAGCAACCAGATCGGGGGAGTCGGGTCCAGCGCCCTGTGATATGCTACTGGGGATGGTGGACGGTGGCAACGGTTCTAGATCCGGTTGGATTTTCGGTTGAGTAACGTCTGATGCCGATGACTCCAGATGCCTCAAAGCACGAGGTGTTTTACCCATTTTTGACAGACAAGCTTCGTGGGCTCGCGTCACGTAGTACTCGTGTTTCTTTAGCTCATCATCGCTGAGGTTTGACATTGTCACTCTGCGATCTAGTATCCAAGGGTGGGGTGGAGCTGCTGGTTTTTTTATCTCCTCCATCCACTTGATTGGCTCTGGGTGTATACATACGGTCTATTAACATATTTTCTCATAGATGAGCTCGCAACATTGGCGACTAAATTTAGACGATTTACTCACCATTTTTAACAGGAGGAGCATCGTTGGAGGTGGGGGGGAAGGTCTGCTCCGACGTGAATTGAACATCTCCTGAGTCGGAGTTAATGTTTAGATGCTGGTATGGTGGTAGTTGCGGGATCCCACATGATGGTGGCATGGAGGATGTTCTGGTGCTTCTGTTAGAAATATCTCTTGGCGATGGCAAATTAAGTCCGGTCAAGTTGAGCATATCCTTGATCATTGTACCTTTCACCTTTGAATCAAGTGGCGAGTCTATGTGCATGCTAAAACAATTAAGAATATTTCCTACATCTTTATGCAGAAGGCGCGCTTTGACTTTATTTCGAGTACCGTTTTTGATTAACTGAAATGGTCAAACGATTCGCTATTATTGGCCGGTGATTCGCTAACCTGGGAGAGACATTAACTTCGAGAACCCATGGTTTTAAGTTTGCGTCGAGAAAGATATCGAAACCGAAGAGTTCTTGGACGCTGTACGGCGACTTGCAGTAGGTGTCAACAGCGTTCTTCAAATGCGGCTCAATGGCGATGCAGGTCTTAGCAATTACATCTTTGATGGAGTTCCACACGGGCTCGGGTTTCACACTGTGCGATCGCAAATAGGCCCAGAATGCTCGCAAACTCCTACGGGGTGGAGGTGTGCTTGTACTGAAGCTGTAGTAATTGGCAAATTCCAAGTAGTAAGCAAGAGCACTTTAGCTACCATTTATGACCTGTACAGGTTTCGTCGCTTGCGTTGGAGACGTAGTCCACATTTTGGCGGTTGATGGAATAGTTTGTCAGGTGAATATATCGATTCCCAACGAATCGAGGTGAGTTGGTGTATCTGTAGTTGAGGGTAGAAAATTTAACGAATTGAAAAAGTACAATGAAGCATGCTTGAAGTAGTGCGATTGACAGTCAATTCCCTCTAGATTAATGGCCTCAAGCAGCAGCAACTCATGATAGTACCGTATTCATTAAAGCAATGAGTTGGGAAGAGGGCAAAGGGAAACAGTTATTTTAATTTACTCACATGCGAGATGCGAACCGCACTAAGCCATCCTCATGAACGTACACGATTAACGGGTGCACTGAGTAAACGAATACGTATATACGAAGGTCGAATTTGCTGTTATTAATTAAGTAAGGGTTGTTAAGGTACCTTAAAAAAGAGAAATGTGAGTTAGGTGTGATGGAAATTCTCAAAAATATCTACTTTAAGTAGTCATAAGTACCTTTGAACAATGAGAGGCCTCTTTTTAGGGATTTGGGACCATTTATTTACAACTCGAACGCCCAATCCCCTGGCTGATGCGGGCTAAAATGTTCATTGTGGTCAAGGTATTCGATGCAGAAAACATTAAGCAGTAGTGGCAAACCTTCATTGAAACATTCTATTGGATAGATAAATTCTGATGCCCACGAGGATAAAGTGGCTGAAGTGTTCATTTACTTACCGGCTTAAGAATCCACTGATGTTCAGCACCTTCGGAGTCCCACACAGCCTTAAATTTCTCAAGGTCCGTTGGCATACAAAAGGTTAGCGGTGCAAAGTTGAAATTCTCCACACCGAACCTCTTTTGCATTGCGGAAATATTCTGCCATAGACGATCTTTGCGACCCAGGTGAAACGAACAAGGAAAGTGGTTTACCTAAAGCATAATAGTGTCTGTATAAGCCCAGATAAGAGGTTTTGAGCGTGTTATAGGCGATTATTATAACTTGCAGTAGTAGTGGTACAATCCCATGCTCACCTTCTGGTAGTCACGGATTGTCAGAAAGACATCTGGTTTTAGATGCTTCCCAAAGTAGTATATCCAATCGGATGACTCTGAAGTGTAGTCAAAAGGTTACTTAAAGTGTAAGATATAAATTCCAGTTAAAAACAACCAATTACCGACTGCGTCAAGATCATCTGTAACTGATGTCACTGAAACATGTAAATGGAATAGTATTTGTACTACTTATCGCCATTCATGTGTATCTCCATACCTGCGAAAATTTACGTTAAACCTACAGTTTGATGCACGAAAATGCGCCTTTGTTAGTGCCTGCTTTACTACAGTTGGAGTCACCAGGCTCGGCCTCCAGTGTAATAGCTTTCGGAATTCCCATGGCAAGAGGTCAGCTAAATTGGATATGAGAGCGTTTTATAGTTTTATAGTTTGGTTAAATCAATACATTAAACGGAAAATGAGGAAAAACTACGCACCATTAGCAGTTACATCAGAAAACCGAAGACATGGGGGAACCTTAGGAAACATAGAGAAGATTAATGCCGGATGACGCTCTGTTAGATCTGCAAATGCACCCCTGTTTCCTGGAGTTTTTTGCATGGGAACTTCAGATTCTCCTTTAGTCTTCAATATTTGTGTGCCAGCCTGTGGTTTATTTAAATTTGTTTGTAAACCTAACGGTTGACCGCACTCTTCTCTCCGCAGAGGGGAGTTCTTTTGACATTTTCGTTGGAAGGGCAAAGTATTTGCAGAATAATTAGTAAGCATGCCTAAAATTGTGTAGCGATCACAAATAAAAATCCCAAAACCAGTCATTGACTAGTTAACATCAAAGTTAGATCTCTCACTTCTTTAGTTGGAAATCTATGCACTAACCAAGTTAATGGCAGAATGAACTGTTCTGACTACTTTAGCATTACATGAAAAACGCATTTTGGTTCGGCAGTTCTCATTAGGGCATCCGTAAGGGTTTCCTTAGACTATCAGAAGTTGGTATGAAGCTCATGATGGGTAAAAGTAATTTGAGCAAGGGAATATGTGTTGCTGGTTAGTGAGAGATATTTTAACTCTGCACTGAAATATGGCGTAAAGTTCTGGGCTTGATAATGAATGGCTTTAATTTTATGAGTCAGGTAATAGCTATCCAAAACGACATAATTTGCCATTTTACCACCTCTGTTGTCATTTTGGAGTTCATTGTAGAATATTGGAGACAAACCGTGTGAACTAAAGGAAACTTCAAATGAAGATTTTTCATTGTGAGAGAAAGCAGTCCCATTACCATTGAATTTGAAGTCCGACTTATTCGAAATTTTTAATTGGGGATAACTCCATTCATTCTCCTGTTAATAAAAAATAGTAGTAATTCTTGCAATCCGCTCGTTGAAAGTTAACGTTGACAGTGCACAATTCAGTAAGTTAGAAGTTTTGCGCAAAAGTACGGGCAGTGGAAATTGACAGGTTAAAAGATTTCTAAGGCGAGAATCCTCAAATCAGGGAAAAACTAAGCACATTAATAAATTAGTTCTAAGTATTGGAGAGGTTTGGGCGTGAACAAGTTAGAAACACTGCGGTTGAGCAACATAAAGATGGAAAAAATTAGTAGCAAAATTGACTCACCTTTGTCACAACAAAATTTTCAACATACGCTCTAGTATCATTGTCAGAAACCCTGTAAATTTAAAAGAGTCTAAATAGAGTCTTATTTCGCCAAGTTAAATTCCCAACTACTTTACTATCTATAAAGTGGACAGTCGGTTACCAGTTTATATATGTAAAGAGAATTGTAATTGCTAGGGTTAACTGAAGTTGTCATTCTAAGGCTTTCATGCTGATTGTGGAAACTAGGCAACTTTTGATTCTACTTTACCCTCGATACAGTCGAGCATCACCCGTCGCATCGAGCGATGAGATTATTTCCAGTCTATCAGATATTATTTTAGATTTATTTCTTTCATGAAATGTCTCAGGTAGATGAGAAGGATTTCTGGCCAATGATGCCGGCGTGCTAGTTGCTTTTACCGTATTTATGGAGCTTGCTGATTTATTGTTGTTCACACTTTTAGCGTTTGTAAAGCAAGTGTTACAGTGCTGATGAAACTCCTTTTGAGGATGAAGCCTTTCCAAAAATAATCTCACAGGTTCCTGAATCATGGAATCCAAGTATTCATCCTCGCATTTCAGATTGAAGTCCTCGTTCCTTTTCAAACTGCACTGTCGGGGATTTTGCGCATTTTTCAAAACCGAAGAATTAGACCTTTCACGGCAACATTTTTTTGGAGACGAGATATCCTCATATTGCCACCACGGCATCTGGCTATGATCATTGCATTCATGGATTCAGAGTGAGTCAAAATGATTTGGTTGATTTGGGACATATATGGGATGGCCTCAAGCCCTTTACCTTCATATCGATGTCATTACAGAAAACATCAAAAAATAGGTTTCTAGCCTAAAATTGCTATTTACGGCATAAAACCACTGATTATTTGAATTAACACCGCAAAATAATCATCTACACACTGATAAACTGATTCAGAGCCTCTAGAGTGTTTGTATTCTTGAACAAGTTTGCATTTTTGCAATAATGTTTCGGTTTCTTGAGAAAAAAATAGTGGTAACTTAAAAATACTTAGAATGTTTCACTTATGCAAGTTTCCACATAAACAAAAATAAGTCAGAGACTGGATAGCGCTAGTTACAACTGAATCAATCGCAAAATCCCAGTTTAGTAATCACATACCGAAAACGTATCATTACCGCATGGTTTCCATCGTTTTCCAAACGCATTTTACACCTTGACCGGTCAAGAGACCATTCAAATATCAATTGTCTGTAACCAGAGTAACCGGCCTTGGAGAGCATTTATAACAACACGTTTCCCAGTTATTTAACAATAACTCAATCACGGATGCCTGACTTGCATGCTGATTTCTAATTAAGTGGTTAACTTTTCGTAAGCGTTCAAACTGGTGTATTTCAATGTAAGCTGTTTCACTTTACTCATCTAAATTTGCGAAAATTCGGCTGCGATTGATTATAGATTATGATTTTGTGTTTCCACTTAGGTTCAAAGCCTTCTGGCGGACCCAAAATAATCTTAAGTGCTTTTCGTCTTTTGCAGCTCAAATACTATGTAGCAAACCAGTTCAATGAAATTATATGGTTAATGAGTACGACAGTGTAACTTTTAAGCCACACTTCTTAGTCACTTTAATGGTCGGAGAAGTATGGTGAATATCATCGGCCCTTTGTGCCGTGTTTCCCCCCGATTTCGTTCCCCTTTGACCAGGTTTCAGTACTGCTATAAATAAACCACAATGTCTCCCACAGGTGGACTACAAGAGCTGAGACCATAGACTTGTTCCTGATTCGTTGCCAGAGACTAACTCACATACAGAGTATGCTAATGTGTTAATGTATTTTAATAGGGTTGCGTTACTCTGTATGAGAACCGAAGATTTGTTCAATCAGTCATAGCCCTTTCTAGACGAGCTTCTTGCTGTGGAATTTAGTAGTGTGGCTTAAAGCTTGAATAAGACCACGGCATGGATACTGGAGGCTTACCAAATGTTTGAAATTTGTGGCGGTGTTTAATCGTTTTGAGTGTACTTTTCTATCAGAGCGCAGACAATTTTTCCAAATCTGAAACGAAGAATTTTTTGAGTTAGAATGGGGCTGTAGGATGAAACTATTTTTATTGACAATTAGAGTGAGCACAGGGCTATGTCTTAGAATGTGATGCATCAATAATATTTCGAATTTTCGGCATATTGCTACAAAGCAAAGTTTGATTGCTCACTATTTTGTTTAAAAACGCACATACCCAAGAGGTTAACATCCAAACGCGATGGTTCATCGAATCACTGCTGCAAATAAAGCATTCATTCGATCCAAATGGATTCCAACTCTCAGTTATTTGCTTACCGCACATTTTGGGACAATAAGTGAATTTCGCACACAAAGGGCGATAATCCGAGAACAGCTTAAATCTTTCACTTCAACCGTTTCCCTTTATTTAGTATGACTTACCTTCTCGTGCCATCACAGTCAAAGGCCAAAATTATAAATACGCTTGCAGTGTTTGTAACTGAAAAGCGGCGTTAACTCCAGTGGCCCTGGGTGTCTATAAAATCTTTTACTAGAATCAGTGGCTAATACTCTTATCTACTAAAACACTGCGCGTTGACTACTTGAACAGTTGATAATACAGAAAATTTGCATCACTTCTGGGCTTACTCCGATAGGTGGGGCGCTTCAAACACTTTACGAGATTGGTTTGTAAATCCCACAATAGTTATGTGCCGTAAAGTGAGCTGCGAACCTTACGGACAGTGGTAATAGGCTGTGTGGGTGAAAATTCGGATTTTTACATTAACTACAATGCACTTTAAAATTACTAAAAACTGAATTACAGACAGAAATGCTCTAAATTTTCTACCTTATCATTTGTGCATAAAGTAATCCCGAAAAATGTATTCAAACTACCTGAGAGGTAACATCATTTAATCGATCTCAGCTCTTTAACTTTGATAGAGCCTAAATTAGATCGCCACCGCTGTCAAGGTAAATTTTACAGTGATAAAAAATTGCATCGTAGTTAGATGTAACTTACTCGATTAGTGTATCTGCTAATGGCAATCCAGGAATCGCAAAAATGTTGATTTCTGAAGAGTCTTCCGGTGTGACGAGAATCCATAGTGCGCTTTCAGTTTCTTAGCATTCAGGTTCCATGTAAATTACAAGCGCTCAGCTACCATTACATTCATATAACACTTTTGCTCCTGCCCGCACGTCACACGCACGTGAAACATCTCGTTAAAAGGGCACAAATTTTACTATGGAGGAAAAAGAAATGAGAATGTTTGGTTTTTTTATCATAGCGAAGAAATACCTCGGCTGTGAAGTTGACATTCTCCCAGACCCTCACAACGAGCATGCCAATTAAGGTGAACTATGAATGAATAAACTTCACGCTGACTACAAGCAGTTGCAACGTATTGGGATGTGTATAAACTATGACGTTGGCGAGCGTAAATTTACTTTACAGAGTTGGGTAATTAATAGTTGAACTCATCTTTTGAAAAATTTATTTGTTGTATGTGGCAAATTTACGGCCATTTGCTCCCTGTTTTGCTTTGCACTTAAAATGTTTGTTTGGTCTCAATTCGGCTCATAAAAAGGCTAGGACGGATTCGCTATTCTTTTCTCAAAATGCAAAATGTATGGATCCATTAAGAGCGGCGTTGCAGGACTGTATGTGGATGATTTGCTGATTATCATAACAATGGCATAATATTTGTTAAAATCCCATTTTTGGTCATTCAAGGATACCTTCTCCATCAAGATTATTGCACTTAAGAGGGCATTTATCGGCGTATAAACATTGATGTGGCTACTATGCTAAGCCAAAGCGTTTGCTTTTTTGTGTGTAAATTGCAGTCTCCACCGTCATTGCGGGTCACATTCTCCATATGACATTTAAAGGCTGTCCTAGCGTATTCGGATAATGTAATTCGGATATTTTAATCCTATGCCTTTAATTGATACTGTTTTACCCAAATGTATGCACTTCTCGATTCCTATTTGCATCTTATCCCTCCTATAATGAGATCAGCAGTTGCTTAAAGAATGGATTATTTCTTGTAAGTATCCCGCTTTTTAATAAAAATGGTCGAAGAATGGTGTGGAGCTTATTTAGCCAAGCCTTCATAATTTTGGGTTACTAAATATTCCGATAGTCGTGACATTTAAAAGGGTGAAGATTGAGCCTAGTGGCTTTGTTTGCTGCTCTTCTACATATAAGTGGGTGTTGCAATCAAGGTACTTTATTTTCCTCTGATCTTTGCTAAGCTTCTTTGCAAAACTATTTCTATAAGCTTGAACGAGGTTCGCATTTCGTTACCAACAGTCAGCTCTAAAATTTAACGTTTATTTTGCGCTTCATTTCAAGTCAAGTGTGCAGTCCAGATAATACATATAGTCTTTTTTTAAAAAAAATTCATGAAACCATGCTCGTCTCCGAATGTTTGCCCTTGTAAATCTCTTAAAAGGTTATTAGAACTGTTTTAGTGCTGTTTCGAAGGAGGCTGAGGCAGATTCTGACCCAAAGCGATTTAATCTGTGTTATTTTTTGCTATATTTTGTATATTCGCAGCTTAATTTAACAATTTATAAATTATCAAACAAGTTGGGTCCCGATTTAACCTTTAACCGAAACTATCACACTTCTGCCGTACCGACCGTTCCTCAGTTGACAATGGGGTGGGAAATAACCTGACGCCTTTGCAGTTGCTATGGTGACTACTGCTATAAAAAAGACATTTTCTTTGCAATAATAATTTAAGCGCAATCGGTTGCTAGGTTACCATGACAACAGTAACTACAGTGTGGGAAAACCATGCAGTTGGTTCTTCGCATCCCCATGGCGCTAACAGCTAATTATACCACTCAACACCATTTACTATGAGAACCTAACTATGGATTACTTAACGCATAGGCATCAAATTAATGTTTACGCAATGCTAAGGGAGTAAACAGACACGAGTTTAAGTTGACATTTTCACCAGAAAACGTTAACAAATCAACGAAATCCTAGCTACTGTCATAGCTTAGACAAAGTAATTACCCCTCATCAAGCACAAAAAACCTGGCATGATCTCATTTGAGTTTTTGACTTGAAGAGTTTTATTTTACAATTGGTTCTCTTAAATTTACTGCCGACTACACAATTTGAGAATTTCACACTCAATATTAACTCACCACTAACAGAGTTGATAGTATTAACACTACTAAGGACCTTGACCCCTGTGTTGCATTACCAATGACTGCCAGGCCACAGACTCCATTAAGAAACATTATGACGGCAATTTCGCCATTGCTTGAAAAGTTTCGGCAATAATTTGTTACGTCAATAAGAGAACCTCGATCCCAAATTACAACAAGTCACCGACATTTTAGCTTTTTAAGTGTTTGGGTCTCCCTAAAAATGTCTTATGCGAAGTTTCCGTGCAGCGTTTCTTCCAAGAGAGGGCTGTAGTGAGACCACCACCTTCATGGCACATTTGGTTTTAGCTGAATTCCCTCGGGTCCTATAAAAAATTCACTTAGCGCCCGCATATATTCTGTACTGATTTTTCGACAGTTTAGTAACACCTAAAGTATTCTCGCAGCAAATCACGAATGACAAGGCAAAACACTGAAGTATAAGTGGAAGCTGGAAAGCTGAGCAATATATGCAATCTCAAAAGGACACTTTAAAGGGCACTTTCTTAGCTTCTCCTTGATTAATATCTCATCCTTAGATATAAAATAATAATTTGTTATAAATTAGAGAATCGGTTATAATTAATGCATTCTTAAAGTATAAATCCCCATTTGTTAGCTGACTATAACCAGCAGTTACAAGATCCCCAAAACAATTTACCTTGTAGCGTCCAGAGTCTTCTCTGGGGTCGCTAAAAACCATACTAGTGTGAGGGACTACTTTTTTTGCAATTAGAGGGTCTAAGAGACTATTGACATTACTGGAAAACCTTCCCTCCAGGCGGAAGTACGTGCTGCAGAGAGTAGAGAGCCCGTGTGAACCTGACTGCATCAACCTGTAATCACACAAAAGCACAGTTCCGCTAGTGATGGGCGTTTGCTGCGGATCGGATCGAACACGGTAGACCTTTAAAGGAGCAGGTCTTGTCAATCTTCGCTGCTTTGGGATATGTTAGTTGAGATAAAGTTACTTCTGATAGGCCATAATTTTAGCTTTTTTATTTCCGATAATTAAAAATTTTGGCCTGGGGGTTTTTTGGGCCTGTCCAATGGTGAAGCAGCATTTGCTAACCGCGTGCTGGAAATTTGAACAGATTGCGTAAATTGCATCAAAGAGGCTTAAACTTTATTTTTGAATTTAAGTTAAGTTGTATTTAAGAAACGCGACGAAGAAGGTCGATCCCGTCAAGTACGCCAGTTTGGCAAAGCACCCACATTTATTGATCAAGAAACTCATTTATGAAAATGGCAACTGCTGCTAATGTTTACGTTTAATTGGGAGTGTAAACGCCAGGGGGGGGGGTATTTTGGACCAATTGTCGTCAAATGGCCTCGGTTTTTACTTTGATCGTTTTCCCAGCACAAAACGGTAAAGGTGGAATGCTAAGTAAACCGAAATTCGCAATTGATTTCTCATGACAGTATTTTATTCTTTCCCGTGGGAACGCATTGAAACTAGTGCTGATTTTCAAAACCATGACCTTTTTGCCCTTGTCTGCAAGTCTTATGAGGAGATGATAAATAAACTGCTTCTGTTTTCAGAAATAATTGACTCTGAGGATATTGAAAAGCATGTAAACCATAGTAAATTATTGGAATGTTTCAAAGCACTACCTTATAAGTAATAACAAAGTGGAATCTGCAGCACCTGTGTTCTTCATGGCATCATCAAATGAAATATTCGTAGGATGTTCGATTAGAATATCCTAGGTCGGCTGCCGAGATCACCAAGTACGCCCGTAGGTCCCCACCTAGTCACATCTGCTGCACCGACCTATTTTTGCATAACGGTATAGAAAACTTTGATAAATTTGGATTGTGCTCTGGGTACGCCACCAAGCATCAGTCGAATCACATGTTTTTTTTTCTGGTAAAGTACTTAATCACTCTTAAAGCAACCAACGTAATTTTGTTTATTTGATTTCGTCATGGTTCCAACTTTATTCATTTATTTCATAATGCGCTTTAGTGCATTAAACTATTTCGACTTTAATAGCACTAACCAAATGCATGCAAATTTACATCAAAATTTGCGGAGCACTGAAACATCACTTGTAGCTTGCAGACCAAATCATTTTTAACGTGTAGAATTTTGCTTTAAATGGCAATCGGCAATTGATCTCCATATGATCGCCATTTTGCTAACTAAAGAATGCCTTCTTTATGGTTAATGTATCAAATCTAGTCAGCAAAATCAGAAGGCTGTGTGGGCACTTGGTCAATTGGACATCCCTTTTCGCCACAACACTTAGCATCAGAAGCCGCTTGGGTTCTCCTGGTCTTCAATTCACCTAATGTATACCATTTTCCATAGTAATTTAAAACTAACATAGGAGTTGAATTTGACTTGCAATGAACATTTATTACATGTTGTGAAAAAAAATTGAAACCCGGGGTTCCTTGTTATTTTTAACAAGAACCATAATCCCGCTTGGCACACTGCAGTTGTATTTTGGCTCACCGAAATTGCTGCTTTAAAGAGCATTTTTTTGTTCGACGCACTGAAAACGATTATTTTTAAGTTTACGGGTATTTTAAGATAAATGGCTGCTTAGTACCTTAAAAATCCTTATTGAAAATTTAACACAGCGTAAAGTAGTATTAAGGAAATAAAAGACATTAACGCTTTGGGTTTGAAATAGGCTTGGAGGTCTACTTTGACGTCATTTTGATGTATATTAAATGTTTTGATTGAAGATTTTTGGTGACGCCCAGTGATTATTTGGTAAACTGACTAAAGGACATTAAGGAAGAAAGCCTTTTGCTATGCAACTGAACTTATCATTCAACGCTTAAACCTGTGGACCTAAAACCGACCGCAAATCTGACTTATGCTAGCCATAATCTTCCTAAATATCAGTACAATTGAAACCCGTTGTTAAGTAAGGACAACTGGATATACTCTTAAACTGGCGAATTCATTGTATAAGTATGTTACCTTTTGCATACTCACTTGCACAGCATATTTTTAAGGTATTATTATCGTTGAGGATTGTGCCTTAACCTTTACAGGATGGAGAAAAGAATAAGGTTACGCAAACGTTTCATTTACATTCCTTACATGAATCGCCAGCAGTTGTATTCCGTACGATGACTATGATGTGGCGTCTATGTACCGACTAAATTGAAAAAAGGCCTTCCTTGATGCCAAAAGACGAAACCGAGATGTTCAGCTATGCAAAATCTACTGTCAAAGAAAGGAAAGCAAAGCGATGGAACCCATAATTTACCTACTCATCTAACTATCCTCTAAAAGTCACGATTCGTTGTTGTGCCACGGACCAGAATTATAAACAGAGTTTATTTTGCCTAAATTGACGCAAAACCTGTGAACTCTTCATGTTTTGTTGTCAAAATCTGAGCCTACATTTTTTATAGCCCAGTGAACAGGGATGACTTGAATACCCTCTTAAAAATTTGCAATCACTTTATCCTGACGGCAAATGCTTTAGCTGTTCGTACCCATAAAAGCATTTGCGATACGTTTGCAAATCTGAGATAGCACTGGAAAATTGGTATTCGGGTCTGATAAGCAGCGCATCAGAGCATTAATGCTTGCTTTTGTATTGGATGATAAAAGCAGTATTCGCTCTACAAAATGCGCGTGCATCTTATGAAGGCCATAAATGTGCATAATTACCCAAAAAGATCTCATTTAAAACGAGTAAATGCAAAATTTATCCATTACCAAAATGGGTTCGGAACCGTATATTTTGAATATGGAGACTCATTTTATAAAATCTTCATTTATTTCTATCTCTTCATCCGTAAAATTTCATGTGCTGTGAATTTTACAAAGAGCACTTCACGGCTGTAAGCCTACTGAATTCTACGTTTGCGTTTCCACACTTTATACAAACACATAAGTTGTTCAAATTCTCCAGTACAATAACTCTTAAAACATGCAAATTTTATGAAGAACCCTATTTCGTAAGAACTGACTCAAGTTTAGACCATGTGTTTGTGTTTAATTACCGCTTTCATCTAGTTCTGGGAAAACTTGCTGCATCACTGATGTTAACCATACGACGATCCTACTAAAGACTTCTACACAGTTAAATCGTGCTAGCTTCCAATATATGTGGCACTAATGCGCTAAAAATAACGTTAAAGTAGCGTAACAGAAGCACAAATCAGTGACTACTCACAATCCCCCGCACTTTTGGGCTACTCTAAATCATGAAAGACTCGCACGAAATGTTTCGACTAAAGCCGTACAGAAAATGCCGGCATTCAACACTGGACGGTGACCAAACTAAAGAGCAACAGACGATAAATGGCCCCAAACCCACACACACACACACACACACAAATGTACATGCACATACGTGCCCTTAACGTTTTTGCTAAATTCCTGCCAAGAGCCAGGCGGTGAGTCACTGCAATCTTCCGTGTGGATGCGAGGTGTGTGCGTATTTCGCGTGCGTGTGTACTCGAGTTAGCCCACTCGCTCATTGGTCGGCTGGGCTAAATTGGGCTGCTTACGTGGCAGTGTGTGATAATCAATGGTTATACGCACGCCTGAACAGCCAACGTGTTGCCTTTGCCTCTTCCACTGACGGGTAAAAAGGGGTGGGACAGTGGGAATAGGGTGGACCTATGAACACACCCACGCACCCCACGCGTTAGTCAAGCAAACGTGTGGGTTGAGTTAAAGCACTGGATTCTACTGCGTCCGACTGATTGGTGGAGCTGGAATTTCATCCAGTCCACTCAGGCTAGAGGGAGAAAATGCATGCACGCACGTGCGCATTTGTGCCACAGTGACTTTGCGGCGGTTGTGTGTGTGCGCGTGTTATATGGCGAAGGGAAGACGAGTGGCTTATTCCCAAGTCCAATGTTACGTCGTTTAATATCCCGAGCGGAGCAAAGTCTGCGCGGTCACATAGTTTTTTACTTCTCCTGCCTAGAACCAATCTTCGTCAAAAGTGATTCATTCTGTAGGTTGGTGTTGGTACTTTTAAGCTGTGCGGTTTGGATGAGGAGTGCTAATATTTTTCTTGCCTTTGGAATTGTTCTTGTTCCTACTTGGTCGGAACCACCTTACTGATCCCCATTGCAGGGCAATTCAGTCCGAATGCCCGCCTGTCATTTTGCTCGAACCAGAGTTATTCTTGGCGTCATCCATCTTCTGGAAGGATGTTTGCTAGGTTGGTGAGCAAAGTTTCAGGTGTGCTTTGGCTGAACAAGACTCCGAACACTACGACTTTTTGTACATTCATGTTTATCAATTTTCTGCCCCAACCAATGAATCTATCAATAGAACAGAAAATACACACGCATACTATAAGTCAACATTAAAGCTTAATTTTTGGACCAAATTTATACTAAGCGAACAATGATGTACGTCACTTTCTTTCATACTTGCATGATGGTTTGATCGTAAGTTAAAATTTATTCCTGATAACATGAAGGCCTAAATTTACCAATTAGAGGCTTTTAATGCTTTTTCCCATTGGAGTGCACTACTCATTGCTTATTATTTACAAGTTAACAATTGCGACGGGTAGCTTTTGCAATGCTGCATTTGTAGAACGACAAACTATGCATCATTTTTGCCTCCTAAAACAGATTCTGGCGTCGCACTACAATTCCAACTTTAGTTCAAAGTGATGGAAAGTGGATTATACAGAAAACACTGCTTTCAAAAAAAACACAATTTCATTAAATTATTTAATTGTGCTGATGAGTTGGGCACCCAGTTCAATCAGTTGAATAGTTAGAACACGCAAGCCAAAAACCACCTATTTATGCATATTCTTGTCACATAAAGTACTTGTCGATGAGGTAGTTTACCAATATATTGTTTAATGAACCGAAAATGATGGTATGAAATTTAATTCGCTTTCCCCAGGGGACAGGCATTTTGCGAAAGCTGAGGGATTGTGCATTGCTGCACCAACACTTGCTATTTAATGCGCACCTAAGCAGCTCCACCTGTCATCACCATCAATTAAATTATTTAGAGGAAATTATTTGACACGCTTTGTAGCGCGTTCAATTTAGATTTCCGAAACAACCATACTAATTACCAACCACAGCAAAACACCTCCTTAAACCAGAATCAATTCCAGCAGCACCAAAAGGTGCGATTTTTTCCCTTAACAAAGGTCTGGTAGAGATGTAAGTTTTGGCTTAAATTGCAAATTGGCTGTTCTGCATTTTAAAACAAAAGTTTTATTGGTAATTTGTAGTCTGTGTAAAAAAGTCGGACGATAACGGCACAAAGCCTATTCCACCAATAAGCGGTTAATTGGTCTGAACGATTACGTTATTCACCACTAGTGCTGGGACAAGGGCGTTGCCTCTTGAAGCCTAACTGCTAATAACTGACACTGAAATCCAATCTAAATTTAAGTGCATTCTTATTTTGGATGAGCAAGTGAAATTGTCCTGCACCTTTTGTAAAACAGGTAACATTAAGGAGTTTATTTTATCGTTTTATGCTATGCCTCGAATGTTGCTTTTCCAAAGCTACAATTCACCCTTGGAAGGATATCAAAATTGATCTGTCATTCTTTTTTGCTAGTCTACAGATCCGGGGCTCCATTCACTTTATGTACAATATACTTATGCGAATATAATTCATGACACCGTCCTCGTACTTTGTTGCATTCATACATCTCAATCAGAATAAAAAAAACGGATGGAGAAAATTAATAAGATACTTATTCATAAGCAAACACATTTTACCTAAGTTGTATAATGGTTTCACTACCATTGGATGTTCCTGAAGAGATCGAAAATGCTTTAATTTCGATGCTGATAGACACTGTCGGAAAAAGTTTTAGAGTTGTTCTTGATATTGTAATGAATGCGAGAAACTTTTGAAAGAAATTGCAGAATTAAATTCACAGCTCTCATCGTCGCTCATTGCATTATGATCCAAAAAGCAGGAACAAATACAAAATTCAATTGTTAGACTATTAAAAAAGTCATTATAAAGTGGACAAATAAGTGTAACTCAGATGAGGAATGACTAGTTTTAAACTATGATACTACACTACGGTAGGTGTTAGGGAGCGCCAAAAATGAGCCATTTCCGCTTTTAATTTTGTACATCCTTGTGAGGGTTTCCACGCTTGGAAAACACTTTTAACAGATGATTATCCGTTTTATGCGTGATTTTATATGACCAAAAAATTTGGACAGCAGATACATTTGTGTCTCAAAGCACATATTTACATCGAACTATCACTACATTAATTTTCATTTCCAAGATAAGTTTTAAGTTAAACAATATTGTCACTGCCAAATGCTACCGTTAGACAAATTCCATTGAGGTATATACCGTTCCAGATTTAGCAGTAGGGTAAAGTACTTTAAGTAATTCGATTTTATGAACAGATCGGGAATTTCGCTTTACTACTTAGGCAGATGGCGGGCGTTTGTTTTTCTTCACAGCGTTTTTTTCTCTCAGCACTTGTTCTGAAACATTCGTCTTATGTGCCAGCAATAAACTCTATGACAGCGCTGTAGACAAACAAATACAAAATATCCTCAGGAGCCTCCTAGATGCCTCACTAATATAATCACAAGCTGAATGAATTCGGTTAAGTTCATACCTTATCCCTCAGCACAAATTTCATGAATGGAGTTTGTAACAATAGGTTTACAATGGCCTCGTCTTATAATTTACGTACTTTAGTACTTTTTTTTAATAAAACTGTTCTCGCAGTGGGTCATCTACACATAAAGATATCCTGGTTCACCTTTTTAAGTCCAGTGCAAAGGGGTATGGAAAAAGCTTTGCAGAATCGCTTCTGCCGAATGTGATTTTAAGGAAATGGACAAAATTTAAGTAAACGTGATAAGCAGGAGCTATCTAAAGGGAAGTTTGGAGTAGCAGGAAGGGCCTTTATAGGGGTATAGTAATGAGGGCAATACTCAGAAATCTGCTTTTATAAGCTTGGATGAATCTTGTAGAGTGGTGTTTGGGAATTACTTTTGAAAATGTGAGCAGTACGAGACATAGTAACCCATGAACACTCAAGCAAGATCTTGTTTGCATTGCCTTATTTTACTTGTCAGGACCAGATACAACGTTATGTTTGTTGGAACCGAGTAAAGCTAAGAAACCGTATTGTTTCCAGGTTTCTTTATAATTTATTCAAGCTTCTAAGCGCTTACTGTAAATTCAGTCCTTATTTAGTATACCGCAATCAATGCGCTGCATATTTGGTCTGGATTATTGTAGTTCATGCTAGCTACGCTTATAAGGTCGCTTTGATTTAAAACATTTCTAGTGTGTTCGGGTAAGTAATATTTTTGCAGAGATACTAAAAAGTAAAGTCATACTTGCCTTTCGAAAGATCGGACTTCAGTTCCACTTTGTGATAATATTGGACGGAAAGGCGGTGCTAAAACTAAATCAGAAAGTTTTAATTAAAATCAAATTTTGAAGGACAAACATATTTCGAGGAAGGAAACTTGGGACTCATTTTGATTTGCCCTACACCAATAAAAAGCCTTTTTGCACATTGACTTGATTTGTTACGACCGGAGTAATGGCTCTGGATGGTAGCTTTGTTTGCTGCATATTTCGGCTCACTTCCATTACAAGCATATTTTGCTTAATTCCGACAAAAGTACTGAAAACTTATTAGGTTAACTGTGTATGCGCAGTGATTGAGCCGGGATCCGCTTCTATTCCTACGCTTTAAAACAAAGACATGCAAAAATTGAGCAACTGGAAAAATCAGTAATACCTTTGTGGAAAGTTCAATCTTAAACGAATTTGTAGTTGCACTTTATTGTGAATAAAGCTTAAAGACTGCTTATACTCAAGTCAGCAGTTTTAACTTGCGTAAATACTTAGCGATGCTGTCTAAAGTTAAGTCAACTAAGGCTGAGTGAGCCACTTCGGTCGTTGAGATCGCATTAGTAGAGAGATAGTGAAAAATAGGACCTGGTGCCCAGAAGCTCCAGACATTATAGGTGTATTTTAAATATCCACTTAATTATATGCTTTCCAAAGGCATTTTTGAATATACCGAAATGTATAGTGTGTTCTTATAGGGAAAACTGTTCCACTCTCAAACTATAACCATAACTTATGCAGCCTAAAAATCGTGAGATCAAATTGCACAAAATCTGTATGGTGTTCTGTGCTAAATCAGAGCAATATTTCAAATCCCTGACGTAATGCTCTTTAGAATAAGACAAAATCTTAGTTAGTTTCTAAGTTAACTCTTGTGAGGCCATGATTTTGCTTGTATTCTACTCTTAACTGTCTTTACAACAGTAGGCATGGCGTAACAAATTATGAAAGATGTGCTATATGTAAAAATTTGGCTGATGCCTTCATCTATCTTTGTCTTTTCTAGGAAAGTGATTCAACGCTGCCCAACTCGTCTACTTCAGACTATTAATAACTCTTCTGTTCCATTGGGAATTCGTATTTAAAAAGGGCTACAAATAACCGGTTGAAAGAAATACTTTTAAAGAAACGCCTGGTTCAATCAAGTGCTTGCATAACCGGTTTACGTGATTACGAACTAAATTGAGCATACACATAAAAAAGATTTATTAACGCTATTATCTTCCAAACTACAGTTGCAGAGATATAATTGTAGTACCGTGAATCAACTGCTGAACATAAAGTGGAAAAAATGGAACTATGGATGTGGGCAGTAGCAGTCAAGTTTAATTTTATGGAGGGACCCGAGGTATTGTCGTGATTTTCCAAGGATAAAATAAACCTAATTTGGTTTGCTGATGTGTTGGAGAAGCGACTATGTATAAATCGAGCAGCATTTACGAAGTAGTAGCTTTGATTAGGTGTTAGACGAATTAAATTAAATCAAGGTGAGTTAGTTAGTGATATAAGATTAGAAGGCCGCCAACATGTACGGAGTTCAAAGCTACACACTCTGAAGGATGAGGACACAAATTTGAACTTACTTAGAAGTTTGGTTTTTTGCTTAGGCACCTTAAATCAGATTTAGAATAGTCAAGAAAAGACTTAAAAAACGGCAATAGATTGCATTCCTCATTGAGCAGTTGTTGATTAGGTTGGCGTATCTTTTAACATACGACAAAGGAATGGGCGCAAAGATCGTGCATAAGCCGCACCAGCCATTTGTTAAAATTTTGTGATAATCAACTCTGTACCACCACTGCTGATCGCCAGTTCTTCGGGGATCCAATTTCTATTTAAAAACTACGGAGGCACTTTGATTTCAATGTAGTATGAATAATAGTCCAAGCATTAGTTTAAAATAGTGAACAGAAAGCTGGAATTTCCGACGTTATTGGGTTGCTTGTTAAATGAAAGATCGAATAGTTTGGCAAATTGTGTCAAAATACACCATTTGTGCCTAATTTTACTTAAATTTAGACGGACTTCAATGCATGAAAACAGAGTACCCAAGGACCACCACAAACCGCTTATAAAGAATATAGGATTCGTCATTTGGATCTTCGTGGATTTTGCTGTCAGCGCTTTCCATATATAAAAAAAGAATTCGTCACATTTTAAAACCACTTACTCCACCAGCAAGAAGAAACATGCTATTATTTAATCGAACGTTGGCTTGTTGCCTTTTGTTCAAATTTATTAACCTGCTACAAATAAAAAACTGTAATTCACATACCAGTCCCGCCGCTTAAAACAATACTATTCTGAACTATGTTTAGTAAATATTATCGTCCTCAGCCCCGACCAGAAACTTTTATAAAAGAGTGCATATAATTTGCCAGGTATTTTCATCGCATTTGCCACAATAACAGTTAGGACCCTCTTATTTGATACATTATTTCACCTTATGCAACATATGCCACATCTTCCATTGCGCAAAACACTCCAAAGCTACATAGTCTTAGAGACGAGCGTTTTAAATTTTGCCAAGAAAAGGAACCAGCTTGCGCGTATCTGCACTAAAGCTGAGTAAGAGACTCCGAGTCTATCTTTATCAGATCGTCCTCTTTTGAAACCCGTTAGTAGTCCTGTTCTTGCAATGAACATATTAACCCTGTGGAGGCCGCTATTGTGGAAAATAGGAAAACTGCATTGCAGCCAAGTTACAAAGAATAGGGAATAATTTGTACCACTCAGGGCAACTTCAAGCAAAAATATTTCCAATATCAATAACCTGAGGTCGACCATTGCGCTCATGCAGTGTTCAATCATCCGCTATTATTCTTAAAAAAAAAACGCCCAGCCAATGCTGTTAACTATGGTATTGTTTTTAAAAGATATGCTATCATCCAAAGCTCCCTCCTCTACGAAAAGCCTGCAACAGTAGGTCTCCCTTGAGTCTCATCATTTTTATTTACATTCCAGCAAGGTCATAAAATTTGATTTACCATGGGCGTCTATAAGTTCATTGTGTCTTTTATCGAAAGCTGTAGACTTTCAACTTCTACAAAATCAGAATCGGTCTCGGTGTTTTAAGCATGATGTATTCAACCTGCATCCGCTAAATCGACCAAAGTGGAGTATTCTGATGTCGGTGATTTTTTAATTACAGCTACAGTCGAACAGCATTGGTGCCTATCGCTTGGATATTAGTTTAAATAGCATTTCATTGCGTGGGATTTTGTATGTGGGTGAAAAATAAGTATAAGTGTTTACGTGGTTTCAAAACGGTGCAAATTCAAAAGAAAATGTGCTTCTGGTCTCAAATTAGCATCTGATTTAATTAAAACACAACAAACAAATGACATTTGCCAACCCAAAGTGTCTTGTATGTCATCAGACTGAGTTACTGGCGTGTAGCATTAGTGGTAAAAAGTGGAGGGTGTATTTGATGAGTCACTTTTATCGCATAGATGCAAGTAATTTTAAGGTAACAAAACCATCAGTTGACTTTAACAGCATTTAAAAAAGGATCCAATATTCTTTCAAATTCAAGGGAGGACACCTTAAGAACGCTCGTATATGGCCAGAAGCCTAAACGGCCCTTAATAGCAACATTATAATCAATGAAAATAATACCTGACAAGACTTAAGGCAAGCTCTTCCTTAAAATTAAATTATTTATGACAAACAATCTTTAACGTAAAAAATGACAGCGGAATCGTTTGTTAGTTAAAAAGACCCTCTCTCCATCCTTTGCCAGCCTGGTCCGGCGTGTGTGAGCAGGCAATAACCATAAACCCCCATCGTTGATCATGATGCTGCTACTGCTCCTACCGATGACGATGATGCTAGTGCCTCTCCTCCACCTCCACCACCGGCCGTCACGCCTTGCTCCCACTCGCTCTCATTCCGTGTCTCTCCAGAGGGAGTGCGCATGCTAGTGGGTGTGAGGGCTTTGAAGAAGCCGCCTCGTAGCGGAAAGGGGTGGTGACCACTTAGGCTCTGTGCGCGCGCGCGTGCACACCCGTTGAAGCAGCAGTAAATCAGGATCAGCGTGAAGCGTACACATTGGCACACAACACACAATGATAGCGCCGCGATCGTGGTCCTATTGAAACAACACGAAAAGTAGGTGATTCGCTACTCTATGAGTCCTTAAATTGTCTACTTTTTTCCATCGTAATGGGACAAAACGGAATGATAATTCGGAATATAAAAATGGTTTAAAAGCTACGAAATTTTTCTAAATCCTTTTGGGAAGTAGGCATAAACTATTGCGACTCATACGCTAACTATGTCATCTTTCCATCTTGTCGTTTAGCTCAAAAATATTTCCTTTCGCCCGCTGACCCTAAATTTTATCCTGCTTAAGGTGAATAGTTCGTACAGATCTCCTTCCCCGGGTGCTGGTACGCAGCCTGACAAGTCAGCTAAAGTAAAAATAGAACTCAGACCTGTCTGTTACGCCCATGAAAGAGATGAATAATCTGATTGCACAAGTGACAAGGAAAACTTTACACGCACTTTAGAAACATTTAAAGACTAAACTGAAAGGCAATTTACAAAGAGATAGAGATGAAATTTCCCGTTTCTTTGTTTACGCATTTTGAACGAATGGGCATTTGACTTAAATGCAAAAGCCAAAAAAACTGAGAGAAATTTGTTATTACAATCACTGTAAATTAGTTGGAAGCTCTTTTCCTCCTTTGGTATAATCTACGATTGCATTGATCAGCAATGTTTGTAAAGGACACGATATCATGCATAAGGAAAATATTGATATTAATTAAATTAGACGTCTTCATGAAATAGGACAGTTTAACCGAATGAAGCCAACAGGACCTTTGAATATGTGAATTATTTTCACACACCGGAACCTCTGACAAACAGTTAAAGCTTCCTCAACTGTCTCAATGGCCAAACAAAAAACCAGGATACAAAAAATCAAGAGTTTTTAAGAGTCCCCTAATAGGATACTTCTTAGATAGATCGAAATAAGTTTGGGGTTTTATAGCAGCGGTCACAATTATCCCTTCAATTAGCTCAAGGTTTTCACAGCCAATCTTCTATACTTGCATTCCTTAATCGTTTGCTGAAAATATTTGGTTAACCTTTACCTTTTAACAGCAAACTCAGTAAGGAGAATTTTAGTCTTATGGAGGTCACCATTATGCATTGTGGTTTATTTCTGATCAAGAAATCACTCCTGTAGTGTCCAAAGGCAAAAGTTGGCATTACATTAGGGCAGAAGAGGGATCAGGGCAATTGGCAATGATCGGAAAGCCAGCCCCAGCCGGTCAGAGCGATATGGTCGCTCAAGTGACCCCAAACAGCAGATAAACCAAGTACTACACCTCCTAGACGGGCTACGCTATAACGTCGCCCTTTTCTTTCGTTTTCCTCAAAAATCACCAGCATCTTAGCAAATCTATGGAAAAATGCTCGCAGAATTAAAATCCATTTTAGTAATAAAAATAATCTGTGAAAAGACTTGGCTAGTTGACTCACCCAACCCAGAATGAGCTGCCACTGACTCAATTCATAAATCATTTTTAAATAGGACGAGGTTAGATTTTTTACTCTCATGCTCCACCTGAAAAGATACCCTGAACTTTTAAGATTCAAAGACCCTAGATTTGATTACTCTAAGGCTATAGATGGTAAAAGCATAAATAATAGAATTCAGCCAGAAATTAATAGTTTACTTTGTGGCGTTTTACTTTTAACCAATTTGGGATAGATTCCAATTACATTATTTTAGAGAAAAGGTGGAGCACATTAAGCTAATTGCCAGTGAAGTGGTTTTCATAACCACATACCTTACGCTTGCTGGACAAAGTGAAATGCATCGAAAATTCCGTGTTAATTCGGACTTAATTAATATTATAAGGTACTTGTTTAAAAAAACTCATCAATTTGTTATTCTTTATAACTCTCTATTTTGATAAGCGCTGAACTCTACCATCAAAACAAACCCTCGTTTTTGGCTCACCTCGATGCATCATTGCCGGAAGCTATTACTGCTTAAACAAAGCCATTACTCACCAAGGAGGTTCCATGAATTCCAAAAGACTTATGCTTTATCAATCAAATAAGTATACAAAAGACGTCCGCAAGCCTAACTTCTCTTTCCATAATTTCCGCAGATTTCTTAAAATCTGAAAAGCAGTCACCATTTACTCAATTTTTACCAACGTCTTCAAAATTCCTTTCAATGAGAAAGCGTGGCATCTTGCAATCAGCTAGCTAAACGATTTCCATTGGTCGGTAGAGGATAATTAGTGGTGATATAACGTTTGTTTAAGATGGCACAGCCTTGAGTTAGCAGAACCCTACGTGGTAGCACAGTGTAAAATATCCCAAAAGTTTGTCGTTAGCAAAATGTTTGCATAAAATGTTGTGACTGAATGCGGCCTAACAAACGGAGTGTTTTGCTTTTGAACAATCAAACTGCATCTGATTTCTTCGAAGTTGAAGTTGTACTCTGATTCCTCAAGAGCAAAATTATTTGTAATTCCACAGCTTAGCCACACTTCTGATGCATCTGATTGGGCATGGAAATTATCAGCTCTCGTGGAATGTAAGTCGGTTAGGGAGAGGCAGAAGAATTGACCTTTAGGCAACCCTATTCCGCCCTTACTGCCAAATAAACAAGCTGACAATAAGCAGACATTTGGTTGGATGCGTTTAACTAGATAATGGGTGGAAGCAGACGTTGTACTGGATACAAATGCACACACAAAACTAAAAAACTGGACGCGACCACGAACAAGTGAGATTTTTGTGTGATAGCCAACAAACAAAATACATCACACTCTTCTGTGGTGCAAGCATAGTTGCAAAGCAAACACGAACATCACAGGTTAACAAGAAACTTTTATAATTTTCTTTGATGTTAGATGTTTAATATTAATAAACCATTAAAGTGCATTTCCCCACTGCTTAATAAAATTAGCTGATCAGCAAAAAGTTCTGAAGCTTAAACCCAGGGTTTTTATTTGCACCTAGATGTTAAACCATTAGTTGAACCTAAATGTATTATTTCCTTTTATTCGTATACCCGATTTTATTATGTAAGTATTTGTGACATACTAACCAAGTTCTTGAATGGTCTTATCAACATTGACAAAGATTATGCGACGTGAATAACCTTCAATAGCAATGCCATATTTGGACGTTCAAGATTGAACTCATTTTATAAAGCATTAAAGATAATTAGTAAAAATTTGAGCACTTCATGCTTGGTAATTTCTACCTATTCGGAGAGAGATAACTAGCGATATCAACCTGAATTTATTGTATCAAATTAGCACTTCGCTGCTGTTTATAAAAATTCTCACTAAATGAATTGTTTGAAAAGATTTGTACAAATTTATTGATGATGTGCAGAAAGTCACTAGTTACAGTAGCCTTAGAATTTATGTTATCTCCGATTTACTTCCTGAAATTGTTCTTGAATTCAGCAATGTGCTGATCACACTCAGTAGTGTTATCTTAAAAAACATTTATTCATACTCTTGACTTTAATACAACCAGAATTTTTAAAACTGGTCGGCAAATTAGCTTTTTCCACGGGGAAACCATTAATTGCAAAATGAGATTCGGCGACATTATTGACTGCCTTTACTTGAAGCGTTAATATCGTTCCATTTGATAAAGGATAGCCGCTTGTACTAAAATTTAGTAAGAAAAGTATAACCTTCAGTAGAGCAATCCCTCAAAAAGTGGATTGACTAATAAAATCTGCAATATAACTGCATGAATATACATTAACCAATCCTGGTAATGTAGCTTGTTTAGGATCCCCCATTTACCATGCATCCTATTTGTGTCAATTCAGTTAAATGAGAGCTAAGACAAGAACAAAGAACGAATTTTATGCACTATTATTCCTCACAAATTACTTATAAGAAGGCTAAGAACTCAGCTTTATGGAAAGTAGACAAAGAAGACTGGTTTTCGTTTTTAATTCAATTAACTATTTTTTTTGCATGCATGGTTGAACTAAAATAGAGGGTAAAAATTTGGTATAAGTTATGATGGCAATATACTCCATTGGAGGAAGTCACATACATTCTGGAAAACCATTGATCTTAGGCCACTTTTGGCCATGTTTATTGGCCATTCAGAGGGTATCCGGAAAATCGTTGCACTAAAATAGGTTCAACGCTGATTTGCAAAATCCTAGTTTTAGTCAGTTTTGATTAAGTATCGATAAATTGTGATCTCTTTAATGCTTTGCAGAGGAAGTCCACATGTCAGATACTCGTAGCATAAAAGCCAATTGGCTGTACTGGCGTTATTTTTAGAAAACGCATACCAGCATTTAAATCAGGCTAATTACCTTGAATTTACTAGATTTGTGCTGGTTTTTAGTAGGGGTTATCTAATGCTAAGTAATTCTACTCCTATGTTCTTTGGTATACAATGATTTTAATGCAAATGGCTTAATTATTTTGCTACCTACAATTATTTCTTGTAGTAATACATCTAGCGGTGCCTCAATCAAGTGGAGAATTAGTTGAACGCTGGAATGATACTTTTGCAAACATCTAGGCACAAGCTGGAAATAAGCCTAAGAAATCATAATTTGGTAATAATATTTCATTTTGGTTATTTATCAATTTACCCTAGGCCATTCTGGTCGGTATTGTCAAATTGGCTTTGCTTGCATCCCATTCTTATGCCCAGATGGCGCGAGAATAAGCTTGAACTGGACAAATCAGACTTTGCAGTTGTCAATATTCCATCAAAAACGACTCATTAATCTGTTTTTTAGTCGTAGATGCAACTGAGTATCTAACTAGCAATTGGGTTGTGCTTAATTAGATAAACATTGGCAGACAGGCTTAACTTAGAGTGCCTTTTACGAAAATGGTTGAACAAAACACTGACTTGAAATTCCTCATGTAAGAAATTCTCTTCGACCATAATAAAACGACCCTTTTCCACACTTTAGGCTACTAAAAACAGACAAGTTACCACTCTGAAAGCATAAATTTATTAGTGAACTGCTTCCAATCACAATTTTTTAAATAACTTCAACGTAATTATATAAGATTCAATAATGGATCAGGAGTGCCTACTTTTTGCAAACCATAGCCTCAATTTAACGAAGAAAATATCCGGCCCTAAAAATTTTAATTTCAAATATGTTATTTAGGTAATCATGGATGGTAGTGGCAACACGATTTCTCTTTATTATTGATGAGTTTAAGATGGAGGTTGTCAAAAGGTAAATACATATATTGAAACTTCATCTCGTTTGATCGGAAACCAGAAATGATTAATCAACCACGAAAATTTGGATAAAGAGATAGGTTTACAAACATAAAACTTTGAAGCATTTGTAGCTAGGCTCGTGGACTTGCCAGAGCACATGTGTTTATTTAAATGATGCTTAAGAGGGACGCCTTCAACCAAAAAAGCATGAAAAAGTTTACATGTTTAATTGACTCCCGAATAAATAAACTGTTGTGTACCTATTATTAATAAGAGTGGATTGGAAAGTCGTATCAAAGGAACGCTGGAACAGGAATAGCGTTTGCAATCTAGTTGCATGCAATTTTTGCTAAAGAGATTGAGTTCGCAGCATTCTCGTCATTTGCCTTTCTTTGAATGCACTTACTAAAAATTAATAATTTTCTAGCGCATACGCGCACTGGGAATTATTTTGTAGCTGCTTGGATATTGGGACTTGAAGCGCCAATGAAATTACAAATTTTGGCCACTGCAGTATAATGCTTTAAAGTAAAATTCGCTAGTCCCACGTCAAAACCTATGCAGTTTATTAATTCGTTCACACATATCTGGAGCTACTTGATCAGTAATCAAGAAATTATGAGACTATAGTGTAGTCAGGAAAATGCCATTTTGTTGAGTTTGTAAACGCTAACGCATGGAGCGTCTTTATTATACCGGACATTGGTGCATCTCAACAAATATTATGCTTGCTTTAGCAACTCTATAAGACTATATATCTAACCGTAAGTTCTGCATCTGCCAGAAAGGTAGTGGCCTACCTGTCACGAGGATAACGCTTTTGAACGGGTTGGTAAGGTGGTTACGGAGAGGCGAATCAAGAAGAAGGCGCTGTCGCTGTTAGTTCAGGATGCTTTTTAACTAAAGGTTAGATTCTATAGAATTTTTTCATTCTTTAATGGTAATGCATTTTCCAAATCACTGCACTGGAGAGACCCATAATAAACTAATCACACAGTTTTGATCTTTGTTGCATTAATTCTGACATACATTGAAAAAAACTAAATTCAGTTAAGTTCTTACTCTGATATACATATTTTCGCATCATTCACTGGCCTTTGCCACAGTATATGTCGCAATAATCTCTGGTGTTTAACTTACTAGTAAGATCTCGTAATCGATACGATATAATAGTTTTTAACGGAAACATTTGTTACAGCCAATATACATACTGTTGAAAAGCGCAAAACCACTCATTCAAGCTGTGACCACACCGATAGAATTCCTTTACCTTGATAAAAACGGGACAGCAAGCTGACACTAACGCAGAAATTGGTTGAACTGTAAGTTTGGCGGTTAAAATAAAGATCAGCTCTTAAAAACGATGACGCTTTTCCAATATCGTTTGCTAAAACTAAAACCTCAAAAAGCATTTAACTAAAGTCCAAACTGAGTGGCATTTTTACTGGTGAGCATAGTAGTCAAACTGAGACTCATTTAATTTTTCAAAGACTTTCAATTTAATCATCTTATTCTCAAGATTAATTGAATCGCTAAATTAAAAATCAAATGAAACATAAACTTTCTGGGAAAGCGAAACTTTACCGTAAAATTCAGTACTTTTTATCCCTATTTAGCATTCGATATAACACGCTAAAGTTTGTGTTACGTTCTAGGTCATACAAAAAATCGTCTAAGAGATGGTTTCTGCATTTCTACTTGTAAATAACTTTCATGTAAAAAACTTTATCCGAACACTTAGCCTTTGGGGTCATCGGACTCCCGGAACTGGATTATATACAGCATTATCACTACAAGGATGCTGTATCGACTTAGCTACGCCCGCATTGTTGGAAATCATGACGACACTGATGCATTTTAAGCAAGACATCGTGGTCACTCAGTCAAAGCTGCAAAAACCTTATAAAAATAGGCCTTTATCCCATTTTTTTGCCATATCGACAATTCTTAAACGTTGCACGTCTCAAAATTTTGAAGTGGATCGTGAAATTCGCTTCAGGCAAATATTTTTTTCTAAATTTAAAAGTGTCTGATCATAATAAGCTACGTCATTTCATTGAATTAACTCTAGGAAAACCGAGTGAAATATAATTAAAAGCCAAAAATTTTTGAAAAAGTCGTAATTTCCACGAATACGTCAGTTTTGTAGTTTTACTTACCACAAGTAACAACTCGGCTTCTTAGGAGCTACCAGGTAGGAGAACGGTTAGCTGAGCGTATTTAAAGTTACCCCTTTTTTCCTGCCCTTGCTTTTCGCCAAAAAGATACAAATCATGGATTTTTAAAAGTGTTAAATTAACTTGGATACAAGTTTGAAAGCTATCCTCTGCGTCTCATTGAAGTGTATTGGAAAAAATTAGCTTTTAAGTTACTTTAAATAAGGCAAAGGGGCAAAGCAAAATCAATTCATTTCTTTGATTCACTTATGGCTAAAAATAGACCACAGCACTTATCCAACTGTATGACATTCGTATTACGGTCTTTACAATTACTTCCTTTTCACACTAGTTTAAGCGATATGGGTTCGCGGTGCCAGCACGGCTGATGTCACTGCTTCAAAGCGAATGCAAGCAATACTTCGGAAGAACTAAATTCGAAGCTGCAAGATAGATTATGATTAAGGTATGAAGTAAATGATATGCCCAAGCTATAAATGCTTTATTAACTCAAAACGTGTCACGCGATAGTGTAGTTGTTTGATGTCCCTGAGAAGTGTGTCACTCTCAGAACATAAATAAGAATTTATCTAATTTTGCCTCTTTTATTTGCTGCGATTGAGCAGATTGATAGGGTCAGATATGGCGTTAATTTCAATAACTGCTTAAAGTAAGTGAGTGTTCTTAACACTTTATTAAGCATTTACCTATTTGAAGAACTTAAAATTTAAACCTCTTTTGAGACAAAACAGACCTCGATTAAGGATTTTACAACCCAATTGATGGTAACTTGCCTTCCTGGTTAGGATATAAATGTGCCGTTTCCCCTCTGTAAAATGAGAAGTCATAATTTAGGTATGAAGATAAGCGAATTTCCTTTGTAAATGGAATTTTTACTGAGGTGAGCATCCTCGTGCTTTTAGAGCACGCAACTTTCTCCCACGGCATGACGTTGGTACTTTAACATTTAACACGCAGGTTCCCTTACCTTTCGTTTTGTCAAAGGTAACTAAAACTTTAAAGTTTTGGAACTGGTGCTACTTATGGATATCTATTTGACCTAAGAGCATTCGAGAGGATTGCACAAAACTCTTCTGTTTCTCCTCCCCTAAAGAAATAACACATTTAAGCCCTGCTACGGCAGATATGAATACTACAGGGATATCTATGAGCTCCACAAAGCATTATTTCTGATAAAACTGAAGCAATGGTCGATTCATAAATGAAATGTACTAATGTTTGTAAGTTAAGCAAACAATAGAATTAGTAACGTTGGAATTCAGTACCCACTTGCAAGGATATGGACAAGTAGGCTATGACTAGCAATCGTGACAGAGGTAAAACTATAAAAAGAGCCCAAAAGTTTGGAACATTTCTATTCATACAAGTAAAGTAACTTTTAAACCCAAATAACATTTTGGGTTGCATATTTATGGAGTACCATTGAAGAATTCATTAGCCATCGCAATTTCATACTCATGCTGCAAATTTGATTACCGTTTTGTATAGAGACGCAGTTTAACTAGACCCTTTTATGTAAAAATCGTCGTGGATCGTCCATTGGGTGCGCTAAAATTGAAGTTTTCGACACCGGAAATAAAGAGCCGAAACGCAAAGGTTTTAATCGCTTCCTGCTATTTGCTTTGCAATGGGTGAACAAGAAGATTCCAGTCGTTAGGCTTTGAGCTCATCATCTATAAGTTTTAACGCAGTGAAGAAACGAAAAGCATCATTATTATCCTCGCATGAGGCTGGATAGAGAATCGTTCATTCACTGCATACTGTCCCGTTCAATACCAAAAATACCGTAATTTAAAATCTAAGAATGCCGCATCAAATAATCGAAATATAGGTTTTGACCGATTCGCTAGCATTCGGGAATTGGGGATCTTCAAATAGTTATGCGAAAATATTGTGTTGCAAGTGTAGGAAAAATATTCGGTCATATTAAGCGCTGAAATTTAACTGTGATTTATCTGAGTTCCAGTAGCTTCACGCAATTGCATTTTTGACCAAAATATCATATAACAACACGAAAATAAATCCTTATTGCACCAAACAATCCGGCTGATTACTATCAGTGCAACCCCAGTAAATAACGGCTCACTTTGACGTCTTACCTTAAAAGATTTAGATATGTCAGGACTGTTTTAGGAATATTCCCTCAATAGTCTAATTGTCAATCCAGCTTTATACCCAAATATTTTAAGAAAAACTGTATTTAAAAATGTTTTTAGAACTAAAAAATAAGTTCTACTTTTTGTGGATAAGATAGTGGGTGCCTTAAAGCATTACATGGGAAAATTTTTCGACATTAATTACACAGAAGTTTTTCTGATCTTCAGATTAACCACAATTTTCCCACAAATTTGTATTACCCATCATACTTCTGTACCATGGCAGCAGATTTTGTTGAAATCGAAACCATTGGAGACAGAATTGCCATAATTTCCGTAGGTAAAAAGACTAATGGATTTACCTCAATATTACTTATATGCCAGTACAACTTTATTTCCTTGGAAGGAAACGCAGAATTTAACCATTTATCAGTAAAGTAGGATTATTTGAATTGGCTTTGCAAATTATAGAGATCTTGAGTATACCAGGTTCACATAATCGCCCCAAGTTATTCTTCATCCTAGTTTGCTATAGCACGGCGGAATATATTTTTCATTTGTGAATAAGATTTTGCTGCTGCTATTTCGAAACAGGATTCACAAAGGGCACACATTTGTTCGGCTTCCAGATCTCCTTCTCCTGCTGAAAATTAGGGCTGATAAATGTCAAGGATGGTAATAAAATTTTGGCATTTTTCTCATATGCGTTACCTTAAGCAGTATTCACTTTTTGTGCATTCAGCAACCAGTTTGTTAGCAAGTCAATGTTTTAGAGTAAAATGCATCACGAATAAGTAGTTAGATTACGCAATCTCAGAGCCCTTTAGCGAGAATAACAAATATGCAATTATCCTTAAAGTAAATCGACTTTGAAGCCTTAAAAATTTTATAATGTGCCTAATAACATGCGTCCGTAAATTGAAATGACATCCTTTCATTGTTCCCAGGCTGTTTAGTGTCTTTCAAACGATTTATGGCCAATCAAGCCTAAACACAAGCTGATTAAATATTTTATGGCCAACGCATTTGTAAGCTAGGTTTGTATTCGTAAAAGCAATGACATGTCCATTCAGAAGCAATTATTATTAAGTAAATAATTCCATTCTTTGCGAAAATATAACGATAACGGCCAACTCTCCGGGCAGTTATGTTTGGCCGGTTCGAAAAAGCGAACACAAATAGATTGAACAGCTGCCTTTGTCAACAGATGATCACTCGCGCATAGGTGCTGAATACTTGAGTGGGAAATAGACAACGTCCGATACTAGCCATTTTATTCCTCCACAATCTTACGTTTCTGTTGTAGCGTCCTGAAACTCCCTTGAAGACAAAAGAAAGCATAACGCTAGGGCAAAACATACATATTCAACAAAAGAGAAGGGATTGGGACTGCTGACGTGGCCTGGAGGTTGGCCCAGCTGGGTAGGACAGTATGGCTGCTCAAGTAATCGCAAGCGAAACGGGCAGTCAAGCAAACAAAGCGTTACATCTATTTTATCTATGACTGAGAAGTCAGAATTCAAAGAAAAGCTTCAGATAGGTATATTTTATTAGTGTTTGAAAAACAATTTATTGAACTATTTCATCATGATTCCGACACATCGTGTACTACGCCGATTGCACGCTTAGCTCTTGGTTGTAGTTACCTCCACGTAGTTGGCCATTTCGCCTTCGATGGGTGTACTGGGCTATGGACCATGCCAACACCTCTAATTCCTCGCCTTTACTGAACACCTTCATTCTGTCTGAGTAATGTTCTATTTTCCCAAGGGTAAATTATAGATCATTACGGCGTTAAAGCTTTTTTTCTGCTCATCAATTACTTCTATATGGATTAAATAAATATATTTTCGTGTTTAGTGAGCATTCTTTGCAAACCCAACGACGACTATGCGCTTGCCAACTGATCTGTGGTTTGAACACTTCTTTAAGGGTGACGTTATTGCTGGCTGAAACCACTTCAAGTCGTGTAAAATAGTTAAAAACAGAGGCATACAAGGGATTGGTCAAATTCACTGTGATTGTGGACTTTAAGTTTTAACGTCGTTGTTTTCATTGCTTTTTAGGTCGAGTTGAAGTGCAAGACTGTTTTCTAAACTTCATAATTTTATATCATAAAAATTCAATTTTCATCTAAAGGCAAGTGTGCAAATTAACTTAAACGCAGACAATTGTTTCAACTTTAAACATGACTATTCCAGTTTACGCCTTTGTATCTTTTAATGCCCAGGCACAGTGTGATTAAAGGCATATGTTTCAGACGCTATTCATGCAGACAAGGTTCAATTGCGAATAATTGGATAAAGACAGTATTTTACTCGTTGCAAATTAGCCTATAAATGCATTTACCGAGTAGAGACTTATTTGTTATGTCTCCTCTAAAGTCCCATATTTATCCATTTCACTTCAAAAAGGAAAAAGTTAAACGTATTGCAAATTTTCGTGCTTCATCGCTAATTCAACTCAATGCCTTCTAAAGGCACAAAAAAATAACGGCTGCGCGAATCAAAACTGACTTAGCCGTCACGCAATTCAGTAAATCCAGTTTTTAATAATAAATGCAGTACGATAATCAAATTTGCTGTTGCATGCATTATTTAAGGTTTCATTTAGCTTTTTGAAGCACAACAGCAACCTTGTAAATTGAGTAGTTCCTTTGATCTACCGATGTGAATATTTCAAATAAAGCGATTTAAAATTCTGTTGGAAATTCTTTTAAGTTTTAGAAGAATAATTCAACAAAAGCTTGGTATCTGATTTACCAATACAAGTTTCCGTAAAATCAATGCGATGGCATATGCACTTGCCTTCAGATCGCATTAAGTGTAAGAATAAATGCTCCGGCTGACAATCGTATTTTCTAATTCCTAAAATACCAGCCGTAGCAACTCAGCCAAAACACTGCTCCACTGCACGATATAATCGAGAAGCAGCATAAAACTTGATAAATGAGGTGGATTTATATAACATTGGGATTATCTTGAACTAAACAACAACTTCTTGAGGCATTTGTCTGATAAGCTTATGGAGTCTGTTTTTAGTGGCTACAGGCACTCAACGCAGCGGCACAGTTGAAGGAAGCAGGATATTCCCGGAGAATTTTAGTAGAGTATCCTAACGCAACCCCCCACTGTTGTTAGATATAGTAATAAAGATTTCTTGGCATTTTCAGTGATTGAGCTCCCTTCAGCTATTAATTGGTAGCGAGATGGATCTCTGAGACCGAAGCACAGTCATCACAATTCACAGGAGTGGAAAGTGAGAATGCAGCCAAAGCATCAAATTTGCGCAGATCCACACGAGCTTCTGAAATTTTATTAAATGCTGTGACAGTTTATTAGCAGTGTTATCGCCTGGCCTTGCAGATGTGCGCAGATCCCTAATTAACGCAGCCGATGCACTCTACCATCTGCGCATAAAAATACGAAACGTGGAGGGGGCTCTTTAGGGTCAAAAAGGGGGGTGGCCAGGCACCAAAGATCTTTGACCACTAATTGGGAGTACTTGCCAAGCACTAGCAGACAGGACAACCATTAGGCTGTCGCAAGACAGTTCCTTAGCTGTATTGATTATAACTACAGTGAAAGTTGCCTCGCATCACCATTACAGGGCAGAATGGAGAACAGCCAGCCCAGACACCAAATCTGAAATGGCAGAATTTTTCCCAAAAGTACAAAGACTACTGTTCACACGCCCCAATCAGCGGAACAGTGATTATTATTTTACGTGGAACTGATCCAGACTCCCAAAAGACCACCAGTAAAAAATAACGCCTCTCAAATGACAACGTCGTGAATCCAAGCGGGCGCACACATGCTAGCCTCGACCGTTGCAATTTGGTGGTGAGAGATGAGTGGGTTGGAGAATGAGTTTGTGCTTGATAAAAGTAGCCAAATTAGTTAGACACGAACTTAATCATCTACAGCCACTGTTTGATGCACTCTTTAATTCATGAAATAGCTAGTAAAAAAGCTTAGATTTGTCAATACTTAGGTAAAAAATGCTGATGCTGGGCTCAAACTTCTCACTGAATGAAAATGCTGAGTTTCAAGCAGTATTCGGGAGTTGGTAGACAATCAAGAAATGGTGCATATCGTTTATTTCCCAATGAAGCCCTGAACAAATAAAACAAAGTGGCATTTCAGTAGCGCTTTATATGTTGATAACCTGACTGAGCTTTTGGATACGATTGAGCAGAACATCACCATGTTTTATCATTGCCTAAAAATGAAAAAGAATAAGTCAAAGCATTTATCCTTCGAAGTGACAGAACTCTGGATGAGTCAAGTTCATTAAAGTTAGCTAAGTCAAATTAAAAAGTCCACCAAATCTACTGAAAAAAGTACCATTACTGATCACATCTGGTAATGAACACAAATTAGACGTAATTTCTGCAACTCCCATGAAAAAGCATCAGTTTGACTAAATCTAGCGCTTAGTTTTATAAAAAGAATCAGCAATAGTAAAATCGTTCGCCTTCATAATAGGCCATTCGTAATTAACCTACCTTTGCCATATACCAATTACAAAGCATAGTAACAGCTATATAGTGCAGGTTAGGGTGAAATGGACTGAAAGGGTTTGAAATGTGAATTTCTAACCTGATACTGGGAGTTGACATTGTCCGGGCGTGTGGTCTCCACAATACCGGTAACTTTATCGATTTTGCAAGCAATTCGACCATTTGCGATGAATCTGGAGAGTTCAGCATCAAGAAAATTCATGGTTACACCGAAAGTGGCAGCCATGCTTTCCAGACTGAGACTGCTATAGGAATCCAAATGTTGAGTGTAGGCACGGATTCGCATCTCACGAACGTAGTAACGTGCATGAGCCGCCAAATAGCGGTCCGAGTGCATGAATTGCTCCACTCCAGCTAAAACACCAAGAACCGAACGATGATTTGGTGGGAAATCAATAAATTTGAGATTTAAATTGGCCAAAAGTTTACAAACTATACAATGGGAGGAGAGACGGATAAAATTGCGGCTGTTGGAGGAATAATACTGACGATACCAGGGTTGTTCTTAAACACATACTGTGCCAACCATTTTCGCAGAAGAATGCACGATAATAACGGCCGTACACTCATACCCTTCTTCACAGCTTTCGTGCAAACGTCTCTAGACTGCGCAAGTGGATTGGCTCTAATCATATGTAATTCTAGTTACTTTCTACTTGTCCCTAAAACACCCCTTTTTCACTTTTTCTGCATCCTAACCAGTGGGAGTCTATTTGACATGTGTCTGGGAATGCGTGCACAAACCAACCTGGTGATCGCAGCATTCAACTACATAAAACTCCTCTGTCCTTTCACCACAAGCCCACTACCTTTTGGAAAGCTTATCTTAACCATCGTCACAGGAACAGTTACAGTCTCCATAATGCCGGTCATCCGAGACATAATGCAACTAAATACAAGCGAATATATGACATGTATACCGATAAACAGCAGCGATCAATCCGAACGCAGAAGACTCATAGCAGGAAAATTGATATGCCTTTACAGTTTTGTCTATCTCTATCTTCTACCAGCATGTGGAACAATGTACCTTTATAGGAAGACAATAATTACTCTAGAGAAGAGCCATGGAGGCGAAGACATTGGGAACGAAGACGAGAGCAACACAGAAGGCAACGTACTTCACTTGGTGCTTGGAGAGCTTGAAAAGGCACTCCTGCTAGATGGTGTAGTAATGAGTATATTCTTCGCTATTGTATTTCTTGTCGACTTCATAAAAAAATTCTGTAAGACCGCCATGAGCGGGGTAGAGGAAAGTAACCCCACGGAGATGCAAATTTGCAGAATTTTTGTTTCGGCTTACAGCACCCTCTACATTAGTTTCAGTCTGATACGAAGACGAGTTTATCGTGGACCTTTAGGAGAACTAGCAAAAATTTTTATTTGCAAGTCCCATTAGCGTCAGCATGTGTTTTCAACGCACTATGAAACTTCCTAATGGTACGTTAACCCATATTTTTGTCATTTTTTTTTGCTTGGCGTAACTGACGGTAATGAAAGAGTAGAAACAGGAGGGAACGCAAGCCGTGGCTTAGGATCGCAAATAAGGAAAGTGGGAGATTTGTTCCAAGGCAGAGTACACTTCAACCACCTATTTCCAGTAATCACTGGTTTGAATAAGCAATCAGAAACCTTAATGTGCCGCTGTTTGGGTACTGAATTTGCCACAGGAAGCAAATCAAATGGTTTGGTCGAAGGGTACCAAAGACAAGAAATACAATGAACTACTAAAAAAGGATAACCAAATAGGAATATTGAGTGACCTCACGGCTGTGACTATCCAATCAATTAAAAAGGATCATACATTAGGTAATAAAATACAGAAACCGAGTATTTAGCAATCGAAAACCAAGCAGTAGAATGAAATTCACAAATATCGCTACATTCGTAGGCAATGAAGCTCAGTGCTAGCTATGTCCGCCATCTCCTGGAATGACGGTAGAACATTTTTTCTCCCCCCAACTCTATTCAGTTTATTAAAATTACTTATGAAAGCTAAGCTCACTTTTGCACAAAAACACAATGAAAGCAAATCGGCGATTAATCTAAACATGATAAAATGAGACATGCTAACTTCTACTGATAGAAAACATTAGCTAAATAAGCAAACACGGTAAAGATAAAAGCTGGCATTTCACTCATCTGTTCTAATCATATATCTGAAACTGTAAGCGTAGTATTCATGCTGAAACAACTTAAGAGCGTACTCTCTAATCTAAGCAGAGGCAAATAAGCGCTGCGAACGAAGGTGTCCGCTACATAGGCACACCTGTGTTCGCGCAACTGAACCAGTCAATTTGCACAAGAGTTAGTGTACTTCACTAAAGCGGCTGCACTTATCTAAACAAGAAGGATCAAGAAGAGGAAGAACTGAGTAGTCTGGATAATGGCGATTTACGGCCACTGATTAAACATACATATATGAGTCACGTGCAATCTGGTGAGCAGAAAAAAGAACTGCTTAGCTTCGACGCTCAAATATATCTGCTCCAAATAGACACAAGCAGTTCAAGTCGCGGAAGATGACTCCCACAAAGACTTTGCAACTAGCTAAGATTTGGTAGCATATGCACAATTTTCTACAAGAAAAATCGATTGATGCATTGATCGCTTTGTGAAGCACACAGAAAAGTGAAAGGTGTGCACAAGCATGTATTTCTACGGCTATGTAGGTCAGCATGTTCCTGAAATGCTCTTTAATTTGGAAAGAGTGCTAAATTTGCATAACAAAGTATAAAATAGCTTTTACGTTCACGTTAAGTGCGTAGCGGACTCTTGAAGGTGATTATTTTCGCCGTCATTATTGTAACAACAAGACAGAGAACACCTAAATTCATTGCTGGTAGGCAAACATGCACAAAATTGAAATAAGCCTTTAGGGTGAGAATGCGTGCAAAATGGAAGCTACGTAATGTCCTTCCAATGCAGAGTACACAATGTAGAAACATGAAAGCATAAAATTGTCATGGAGCCAGGTATATAAATGCTAACGCTGATGAACCAGGTTTAAATGACGCATGTTATCCCACAGAAACTGCAAGAGATCCATTCAAATCGAATGATTGTCAAGATTTCGCCCCCCAAACAGTATCGCTACCCGTAAGTAGTAAAAGACTACGATTTCACTGAACATAAACGATGTCCAACAATTGGTGTAGCAAATCTTAACCGTAAGTGCAAGCGCTTATTTTGTTTCTACGCTCCCAAATTAAATGCTCCAAAATAATACATGCGATCCCAAGTGTTGTGTCTCCATCAAGCTCTTAGGATTTTGACGCGGAACCAAATGATATGTGCTACTGTTATTTGAAGTCTTATGAAGGCGAGCAAGGGACAAAGATCAAAGGCGGGATTGCCATTGTAAATGGAAACGTACGGCGACATTTCAAATGGAGTTCAATGTTATTACTTCAAAGCAGACATACCCAAGTATAAGAAGAAGTCCGCATATCTGCATTCAAAGAGAGACATCAGATACTCTCTCACGGCTGGTAGGCTGTGAAGGACTTCTTGTATCTCAGACCCCATAATTACCTAAAACAAAGTTTTTTTTACTCAAAAACATTTTAGTAAGAGTTTATTTGTTGTGCCAACTAACCGAGCGAGTCACAAAGACAAATTAAATTTTGCGCCGATGGGAGTAACAGCTAACCTCCGTACTCCGAATTATTGCAAACCCATAAACTGATCTAACTCCTCACCACCACATTTTCAAGAAATCCACGGCATTCACTGATCAGCAACAACGCTGTGATTTTCCAATCCTGGAAACTATACATTTTTAACCCGAAATAATCCTCTCTCCTTCTTTTTAGGACTGCATGTCCGTTTTGGTGGCAGCGAACGCACCAGGTAGAACTCTAATCAAGCGCTTTTCCTCAATCTGCGATTTCCTGCCACTATGGGAAAGTAATAAGTTAAATGCAATAAAGCACGGCGCTCAGGAAACCAGATCCAATGTTTACTACTGGACTTACGAAATTTTTTCGTTTTATGTGACCCAATTACATGATTGTCGCAAAGATTATAGAAAAATGGGGAGATATTTAAAGTTTGTGCAAAAGTAATGGAGCCAAAAGGTACAAGGACTCCTTAACTATCTTACGAATAAAATTAACACAGACGCACCTTCGCACGAAGATCTTGGCGTTTAAGAGCTATCATCGAGGTAAGCACAGTGTAAATGATGAAGCTCTTGTAATCCATTAATTCGTAGCTAGTGAAAGTCGCAACTGCGTCCAGAAAGTGCTTAGCGGAGGCATTGAAGTCACGAATAGAAAGGCTGTGAAGACCTCGATAAACTTTTAAACGATTTCTGCGATCCCAATCACCTCCCTCCTCAATAAGACTGTTCGCCTTCTCGATATTGGTGGTAATGAGGTCCCGATCGTTGTGGAAGAACCCCATGCGAATAAGGTGAAAAGTTATGTCAAGTCGGCACCCAGGTAGTACGGTCTTGTCAAGAATAGCGCGAAATTGGGCTAGAGCATCTACCTTGCTGCCAATCTTACTAAGATAATGTGCCTTGGCAATCATCGCCTCACGGATTTCCGTTTCTCCATCGGATTCTTCAGCCATTTTAATGTTTCCGTCCAGCGCTCTAAGTTTTTCATCGTTAGCCTTCTGCATCTCCCCAATAAGTTGTTGACTCTCGAGAAGATGTAACTGTTTGCAGACGATCTTATAGAATGGAGCCATACCTAAAACAAAAAAATTACTGCTCAATTTATCTTTCAGCTCCATCGTCCAAGTAAGTACATGATTGGTAGAGTAGTGCCTAGGGGTTTCTGGCTCAATCAGCCCCTGCTTTTTAGGACAGTTCTAACACATCAGTTGAGCACTTATTGACACCTTAAGCACCTTTGACATATGGCGAAAGGCAAATCCCAGAACGTGTCACTAAAATACGCAATGGAAAAGGGAAAAAACAAGGAGCAACTAAGGTGGACAGGAACATACTCTCAGATTTAACTATGTCCATTATTAAATTAACCATCAACGACCTCGATTTCGCAGTGGTTCTATTTAAGCTTGCTTGAAAAAGCCATTGCGATAAACGAAGGTCAGGAATCCTCTCAAGCCCCTCCTCCTCGAATGATTCAGCTGGCATCGTGTTACAACCTAGGGGAATTTAATTAGGCGATCTAAATGCTGTTAAGTAGAACAAGAACAGCATTTACCAAACCATTTTGGAATCTATACCATTCACTCGTACATAGCAAAATAATATAAAAGTATTAGTCTTACAATCACAAAACTTTAATGATAATCTTTTTAAAAAATTTGCCTGCTTTTTATTATTTTTAATCTGCATATTTTCACATAGGCATCGCTCTGTACATTGCGTGGCAATTTCGCCAAAAAATTTACCAAGCAAAAGGCAACTCCTTTTGCTTTTAAAGTATTACAAAGCGTTAGCTGCTTGCTTAATTCTTGGTTTCTGTTACGAACTCGACCATATTGCCTTCGCCCGGCGAGCAGGCCTTTGGACCATGTCAGTAGCCTGCAGTCTTTAATGCTTATCGAATATATGTATCCCGCCTAGGAATTATGTCTTTGTTTGGTTTCAGGGTATCCCTAGTTCGCTTTAGGCATAAGCCTTAAATTTTTTCCCACTCAAAGTGTTAAAAAGTTATGAAAATAAAATACCTATTTGGGACAGCAGGACATGGATACAATTATCGGGTCGTCCATAATGAGGCACCTTATGCTTCGAATATCTTCACAGCCCGCAGTTCCTAATTTTAATAGAGTGCTCCCTACAACTTTTAGTATTGAGTTCACACAGTACCGCTTTCGTTAAAGAGGTGGTGCTTATATACTAGCTTGGCATTTTCTCTTATTTTACAAGTTGTAGTGTATGCAACATTTTAGCCCTTTTTACCATGTATGTCTGGTTCTTTTATGGCGCTGGTCAGCATGGCTGATAGTGTGATTCCCTGTTTCATTGAAATGCCTTGTGGCCGATTTAGGTAGTAAGCTGTGACTCCGTACAGAATAGTCGCGTGAATTTCTTTTTGCCATTGTCGTAGGCCATAAAGGCCCCATATATCTATTTTTGAATTTCATTCCCTCTGGTCATTGCGTCCGAAATAACTGTCGCAAAACAACGTTACAGGTGAGTGAACATCACAGGCAAATGTAGATTCAACCAAGTATCAATAAATCAGCAAAACTTACACTGTATCTTCGTCCAGTTACTTAATTTTGCCATTATGCGAAATCTATGGTATCGGCATTTTGTTATATTAGGTTTTCGCAAAATTTTGTTTGCCAGATTTTAATGGCTTCAGCTCTGGCATGGCCTAAAAGGATATGTAAAATAGTGTTATGCCGACGAGATTTTATTGCATGGAGCTAAAGTTTGTAATTTTGAAGCCGCGTTTTTACACTTGTGCATATGCTTGCATTTTGCATTTTGGACTTTGTACAAACGAAATATGGGTTTTTTTAATGTATTTTTACAACCGGCTCTGTTTAGAATCCTGTGCAAACTAAATCGTTTGTACCCAAGAACATAAATAGCATTATTACCCATTTGATTTGCTGAAGGCACGCGCTTTACCATTTTCGTTATCCCTTCATAAATTTGGCTTCGGTATCGGGTTTCTGATTAATGGGGATAAGTTTCATTCAATTTCTCGAAGTGGTAATGGTTTTATTGTGAATTTACTGACCAACTGGTTCAATTAGACAACATTGCCTGACGTACTTATTTACGAACACAAAGGATTTTGCATCCAAACGTGATTGCTTAAATCTTATAGATTAACCAGTCAAATGGGCTAAAGCCATTTATTTTTCAGTTGTATATGTGGTTCTCTATATTGGAAGCGTGTGATTGATGTTCATTTTGTACCACAAAGTGGAAGTGGACTCACTCATATGTGCTTTATATGAAAACATAACACTGCTTGTAGTGGTAAATTATCACGTGTGGATGGTGGCTGGTTGGAGAAGTAAACATTCACTCTGACTGAGTTCCTTTGTTGTGTGATACAGTTGCCTCTACAGTTCCCACACGTCATAGGTAGATTGAATCTTATCTTTCCTCTCCTCCAAGTGTGGTGTTTGCGTCCTCAGCATGGAAACCACCTCGCCTCTGTAGGTTACTCAAGGAATAGATCCTCGACTCCTGTTTCAGGCGAAAATTTAACCATTTGCTAACATTTCAAATTAATGGATAAAAATGCCTATATGGGATACGGAAGTATCGAAGTTATCTCACCGTTAGAACTAAGATCCTTCGTTGAAGGGAAGTATCACGTAAATTAAGTTAATTACTCGTTTCGTCCATATAAAGGTGGTGAATTTAGTTTATCGCATTCTACATTTTGAATTATTAGATTTGAATTTGCTTTATTGAGCACCAGAGGAAGACGATGAAATGAAATTAACTCGTGCAGTTGATTCAGCATATCTGGTCGTAGTTAGGAAATTGATGCATTGCGAACAAACATAGAGCCAGGTTTCGTGCAATGCTTCATCACATGGTTAAAGACGATGGAAAAATTTGCTTTTCCGAAGATCACATCTGTTTCTTCACTAAGGAAACCGACATTCGAGCTGGTTATAGCCTTGTCTTCTCAAATGTTACCTTAAATACATTGAAAATCATGAATTGTTATTGCAAGACGCACCGATTTAGATACCACCTATAATACAACTTCCCTCTCCAGAACCCACACCTTTGAGTACTGTCTTTACAGGTCCTGGAGTGTACAGCTTGGCCAACTTTGGAGCCATATAGGTTTAGTGGCAAAAAGCAAATAAGCATATCGGTTTGAGCTCTGATTCAGCCATGTGATAGCCTCCTGGTTTCTTTTTCGATGTGTTGCATGCCAAATTGACAAAAAAATCTATTGGTCTATTCGGTGTTAGTCTCTGCATATTTGGGGGCCTAAAATGCATTAATTTGAAGTTTCGTATTAGGTGCGCCCATTTAAGTGATCGTAGCGGCCATTTCAAAAAAAAAATTATAGAAAGCTTGCGCACACCATTCTTACCACTATTCTGCAGATTAGATATGATGTCAGTTATCAACCTTCTATTTCAGTGCCTGTGACGCATTAGCTCTGCAAATCTTAGAATTGTCATTATTCGTACAGCTGGTTATTTTGCTTAGAAATGATTTTTTACACTGCTCGAAAAGAAAAATTTTGCTTGTAAATGAACGAATTAGAACTTTTGTTGCTATGCCGAAATACCATATAAACTTGGAGTTTTGTGCTGATGTTGGGGTTTCTCCTACAACCTCCACAGTTTTTAGATGAAAACTTGGCCAGCGTTCAGTTGTCCTTTTCACTATTGTTCTCTCTCGATGTGTTACCACTTGATTTGAAGCTCCGATATCCTGTGTCAACCACCAACCTTTGTTATGTATGTTTACACGTAAATACTTATTCATCAGCAATGAGTTCTGCGTCGTATTATTTACCCCAACAGGCGAAAATGTCTCTAGTGGTTCTCATATATTTCTACTTATTTTTGCTAAGTAAAGCAAAATTGCCTGGATTGGATTCACTAGCAGTCAAAAGTAGTGCTTGATTTCCTCTCAGTCCTTTCCTTAGACATTCGGAATGCAATTATAAGTTCCATTGAAACCACACTTGCGGTAGATCCTAATACAGCAACAGAAATAAACACAGCGAAAAGGTGGTGTTTTTCATTCCAAGCTAATGAAGCAGGATTGCTGATTCGTACCGATGCGTTCTGAAAATAAGCGATCAAAATTATCAAAAGCTTATAGTAATTTATTTAGCTTAGCATATTTCTTAGACGCGTACTCGTGTTTTCGATAATGTGATTAACCAACCTAGAAGATTGTTTGTGATGTGGAGTGAATGAAGCAGCATTTTTCTAAAAAATGTCGAATTGAAATTAGGTGTAATTTTACTCAAGTAGTCCTATTGGTTTGCAATAATAGGAAATATGAAGAAACTGCTATCCTTAGGTTAGACTGCGTTCTTACGCTTGCAACTTTGTTAAATGCTTTAAAGCGTTAGTGTAAATTATAATCCAGTAAGTTGCCATTACTAGGCTGGGGGCAGTGTCGCATGGCTCTCTGCAATATAGCACCTGTTAAACCGGACATCTAGCTGAATTCATAAGGTCCCAGAAAATGATAAACTCCAAGTCTGGCTCACCCTGTCGGAGCGCTGCTTGAGCACCTTAGCGGCTGCTAGTGCAACATCGAATGGAAAGGTGAGGAACCTTTGATTCGCATTGGTACATAGTGAAGTCACCTTGCACCGAATCCATATCTTAAACTCTCCTTCACAAAAACGAGGCTCCCAAGTAGTGCAAAGAGCCTTTGAAGCTTTATATCCTACACCTGAGACTCCCATTACAAATGAAAGGATGCTTGTGTCCAAGCAGTCGGGGCGACATGGCAACCATGCAGTCCACGAGCTTTCTTGCGGTTCACCCCTCCAACGTGTGCAGTGCTTACCATACCAATTCCTAGGACACCGACAAGACCCATTCTCAACACATATTGCACGTTCATCTACAGTCAAATCCAGATCTTTCGTAACCATCACTCGATGTGGAGTGATGGTCATGGCTCCGGGTCTAAATAGTTGAAAGCCTACACAGAGTTGTCTATCACAAGGCTTTTCAAATTCACCGAGGCAGTTCGGAAATGTGTGGATTTCTGATGATTGAAAGGGACGGAGACACACACAAATATACCTTCCTGTGCCTAGCTCGGGGATACACAAATTACCTTCATTGGTCTTGCAGGCTGCAGCACCAGAGAGACTAGCTCCCAATGGGACTTCTAAACAGGGATTCTTTTTTTTGTGACATTTGGTGGCCGCACTGTATTCAGAATAGCATTGGCACAAAGCCTCAGTTGGTGATATCTGAGTGCATCTTACAGTGTTCCTCTCATGGCATACTATACATGGATCATAGGGCAACAGGTCACATCTCACTTGGATAGGATTTTTTACTATGGGATCAAAGCTTCGCGTTAAATAGGTGGTGCGGGGGCAAATACAAGTGTACAACTCTGGTGACTCTCGCGGGGCTGCCTTGCATCTGCCCGGAAGGCACGATTTAACCTGAGCGTCAGTGCAGTTAGCTCGGAAACGGGATTTTTCCGCCAAGAAATCACAGTGTATGAAGGCTAAGAAAAAAGCCCCAACAAGATGGAATTCGATTGAACTGACAACTCGCATGTCTTGAAATTATTGATTGATGCGTGCACTGACGTTTTCAAGTCCGACAGCCATACTCTCAGGAAAGCCATTAATGCTAAATTTTTATCTTAAGCACGTAAGGGTTTTTTCCGTTTTTTGGGGTTACTCATATGAACGCTTATTTTTTGTACGCATGATTACGTTCTAATTGAGATTACAATAAATCCACATATTAATTTTTCTTATTTTAAAGTGACAATGTGTAAAGCTGGAGCAGAGCTTGTGCGTCTTCAACGTACACCTATACGTACATGTCCAACCTATAAATGCTAGTTCTCGTCCAAAGTACTCGGATTAGTCGAAATTCATCATGAGCGATTAATTTTGATCTTACTTTGAAATTATGCACAAAGTTTAATTTATAAATTTAGGTACGCTTAATTGGGCCTAAATAGAAAATTCAATTATCATTTTTAAATTACCATGCAAGAATTGGCTGTGATGACCAGATATTTTCCGGATTGGTAAAACTACTTCATACTTAATGGTGTGGAAGGAAATTTAATGTTGCCATCCATAGTCGCTCCGATGAGGTCGCCTAAAGCACATGGAAAGTGCATCTATTTGACCAACAGGGTGTTTTTTACACAGAGTAATTTAGCGAAATAGGTTAGTGATATAGTTGGAAAGGAAAAGGCAGCAAGTCCCAGCCGAACTTAAATTGCGTTGGCAATAAAAGGAACTCCGTGAGAGTTATTTTAGCAATAATCGTGACAGGGTACTCAGAAGATAATGTGGGTATATCGGAGGTTGAATGGTTAGTTAACGTATTTGCAAGTTTATTATTTTTAGATGAAGTTGTATTCGGGGTGTTAATAATGTATTGAATACTGTGCCCATGTAATCACGATTTTATTTTTGATACATGGTTGTTGGAGCACGGAATAAGTTATATACCTCTCATTTACCTACTAACTTTTACCTAAAGAATTTTGTGTAAATTATTTTTGGCTTACTTTGGCTAATTAGAATATATTAATAACTTATTAGGAATCAAGATAAGCTTGTAAGTAGATTTAAGAAATCCGATTTCTCAAAGATTGGTACATGTTTAGCAAAAATTAATCATTGTAGGGTGCGAGCAAAGGTACGAATGTTGCTTTATACAAAAAAAGTTTGCTCCCACGTACATTTACACATTGACTTTGCAATGTCTCTGCTTTTCCATCTGCAGGAGCGAGCTCTCCGTTCAGGCAGGGGTAGTTGTAATGTGCTTCTTTAGCCCTAGGGTTGTGATGCATGTTGTCTCGATTTCATTTTACAGTAAGCTGTGTGGCCATTTGGATTGGTGAGTAATTGGGGGGCAGCATGGTTTGCACTAACATGAGCTGATTGCTGACTTAGTTTTAATGTTTCACTAAGCTGTCCGTTGGAAACAAATTAATAAGTCTATTTCATATCAAAATTAGATCATCATCCTTACAAAATTAGCAGCTAGGCTTCAAATTCGCTTAAGTGATGACTTAACTACCCACATCGCATCTTTGGAAATGGCGTTTTGAATCTCCGGATGCATTTCCACTGCGTTTGTTAAATTTCATCGTTACCACGGATCGGATAATAATGTCTTAAGCGATAAATAAACTTCTTAAGCTAAACCATATCCTTTTTAATTAAGCTATTTTAATATGGAGGCGCTTTATACATTAGTATGAGGATAATAATAATGAGGAGTCGCGTCGATTTTCCGGTCATCTAGTCTCTATCCTCGCAATTTTGATGACGGGAACGCGAATGCTACCTAAGTTAAACCTTAATGCTTTTAGCTTCATTCTTTACACAATACATTCGGTGCGAGATCTTCTTTAATTCGTAATAACTCGATCTCCATAGCTTAACTCTCATTTGCTCGGCTTGAGAATAAGTTAAATATGCGACTTTATTAACTAATCACAACCGTGCAAGTCCCTAAGAAAAAAATTAATGTCACGATACGAAGGTTAGGAAGCAGACGATTTGTGGATGCAGCTTTTATTCATACTATGCAATTTCTCTTGAGTTAGGCTATCGTTTTTGTCTTTGCTGTATTATTACTAATTTCCCTACTAAAAATACATATCACGGTAATGATAAACTTTAAGGAACTTCCTAGGCGCTCAGCCAGATTTTGTAGATGTTTGTATAAATTCGCAATTAATTCGATCCTAAGAGTTGTTATCCTGCTAATGCAGCAAGGAAGCTTCGTGCGGAGTCACATCTAGGGACTTGAAAATTTACGCCTTTTCAAGCTTGCAGATGAACGCATTTGACCTTCCATGCGATCGCTAAGCCTAGTGTCTCGCCGAAAACGTTAGTAAATATTAGCAAAAATGCGTAGTCTTCTTAATGTCGTTGTGAGTAGTGCATTATAGACTTCTCTATTCCTTTTATGATAAACAACGACTGCATTCAAAAAAACTTAGGACCGCATTCAGAATCACGAATGCAGCCTTTGACATTAAGCTATTATTCAAGGATCTCGCGTCTGCCCATTTACGTCTACCGCGGAATATAGCAGGAATGCAAAAGTTCACCATAAAATGTGATTTTAAAGCTAGAATAAAAGATTTGCGTATGGTTCTTTATATTGTAATAGAAGTAGTAACTAAGCTGTCTTCAGGGTATCAACGTTCGAAAGGTGAGTCAGTGTGACTAGCCTAAATTTATCCTTGTGTGTTCGATGTCCTTGATGCATACTCATACTCACTTTCCTTATGTTGGGAAGCATTAATTAATTAAAGCGCTAGCTCATAATGTAGCCCGTTGAAAGGATTATGTTTCCCCAGTATTTGAATTTCAACGAAAGGCAAACCTCATGTTTGAACGACACAATGGGGCCTTGTTATGGTCACACTTGGAACATGTCGCACATATCCATCCTAAGTGCAGCCTGTAAAATTCGCTGCATAGTTGGCTTTTAAATTTTTTTTTTCGAATTTCGGGTCCATACCTAACGACTTTACTTTGTTTGCCACACTATTTATATGAATTTGTTTATTCATGTAGGCTATAATTTTTCTCAAAGAAAATTATTTACCAGCTGGGATAATAAGTAAACTAATTGAAATTATGAAGAAAATGAACGCTGCTTATTTTGGTTGCACAGTTGGATTTGAATATGTAGATCATTTCGTTCCATTGAACCTTGCAGAAGATTGTTTGGTATTGCTTTTAATCATAGGAGTTTGCATAAATCGTTTACGAAATGCAAGACAAAGTAAAACCTGACTTTGTGATCAGTAATGTCCTATACTTTTGCAGTTTAACAGACTACGACACTATTCTGCCTTAAAACAGATCATTTTTACTATTCTTCTCTTAAATTATCTTAAAATTCAAATTTGAATATGTGCAAAAATTTGCAAACATACATGAAGCATATGTTGGCACCACTGAGATTCGCAAAGGGTGGTCAGGTAGCAAATAAAAACTGCACTTAAGCGCATGCTCAATGGAAGTCTTTCGGTGTTTACTAAACCACACAAAATCTATTCGCACCAACTGTTTTGTGCGCATATAGTATTTGCTTCGATATCAATACATAAAAGCAGGTTTAGCATGCAAAACAAGACAAAGCAACTTCGAACTCCACAAGCCTCGTGAGATGTTTTAGTGATGACCATTTGATAAACTTTTGCTTGCGTTCCATCAACATTACTAATATTGATATAAGCATGTTGTTTTTAACCGTCCTGGGCAGGGACACCGTGATCGATGGCGCTGTGCTTCTGTTCGTTTGGATGTGTGCCTGTCCAATTGTGCCTAAGTCAACCACCAACTTCCATTAAGCACTAAGAGTTTCAGCTCTGAGCATACCTCTACGGTATTGGTACTACTAAGCTCCTCCACCATCACAGGGTTGAAATTTATTCATGGGGGCTTTTGCGTAATTTACACAGAAGCAACTTGTGTGTGAACTTCGGTGACATACATGCACACATGGTGTTGATATTCTAACCCAAATTTCAGCATGCCATACGCCACACCAAAGTCTTCTGTTTATTGATCACTTAGGCAAGATAGTATCCAATTTTGGAAGTCCATTCTACAGCGCATCAACCCTCGGTATTGGGTAAAGCGCAAAGGTTCGTTTGCGACTACGCACGAAGACGTTGTGGGTATGTGCGAATGAGGGCTAGCGTGAAGCCAACACTAGCGCCTATCGTTCGCATTCTGGCTGGTGCGTATCCCGTGTAAGTGCGCGCTATCCATCCTGCTAGCCAGCTTGCTGGCTGCTTGCCTGCTGCTTACCTACCCATCATTTCTTACCCCGAAGAAACGCCGACATAAGCATAGCAAGAGAGTCAGTAAGTGCTCTTTCATTTAAGAGAAGGAAAGTGTCAGTACGTTCAATTATTGCCCTAGATTTAAGTGTCAGCGACCTCATTTTGAAAATGTCAACTACGTCTTTGAATCATTCCGGTTGCAACCTCATTGATTTACACAAAGTTACACCGTGGAGCGCCGATTAAAACTAATCTATACGAATTCAGTATTCGAAAAATGCAAACATTTGAAATCTTTTCGGACCCTTATGACATCATGCTGTCAATTAAAGCAGCATTAACGTTTTCATTCCTCGTGCTGAGCCTGATTTTAGAAAGCCGCAGATTAGAGTACCAGGCAAACTTCGCTCGTGAAAAAATGAAAATAGTTATAGGATTCATTCATCTCATGACACGGTAGCCTAACATGAATTATAATCACAGAATAAAAGAAAAGTGGGAAGCACGAAATATGCAGATTTTAATGATTTTAAAGGCCTCATTCCCAACTAAGAGCATTAAGGTATTCGGCTTTTCAGACAACAGGACCAAAATTGTTACGAGTCAGCCTGATGGCACGGGTAGACAAGTAATCCCTTTCAAAACATCACTCGGCCTCAGAATTATGTGCTTCCAAAGTTTAACAATAACTTTAAAATATTATTACTGTTCACATAATAAAGTCATGGGTAGTCACCTAACATTCCATATAGCCAAGTAAGGCAAATGATCAGTGAAATTGGCTGCATGCCTAACTTTTTACTACAAAAAGATATCAGAGTTTTCTGAATATACAGTTGGTAAACTATTATGGCATCTGTGGGCTTTGGAAGATTCTATTTGCGTTACGACCTCTGGACGTTGTATCCTCCATCATCTGATCAAAGCTCCAGGGTGATATTTGCGTCCTGTCAATCAGCCGATTTGGGAAAAGGAGAGTTTCATAATTCGCTTGCTCACATTTAGCCTAAATAGGAAAAGTATTAACAAGTACATTTTTGTCAAATATACAAATCAATCCTACTCACCATTGGTGAGGATTTCGAATTATCTCAATAACTCCACTTTGAAACTTCTTCCATCTCAAGTCATATTATGTGATTTACCAAAAATCGATGTATTTGACGCAATAGTTTTTACGAAAGAAATTATTCCACAAATCAGTAGCTTCTACTGTTATTAGCGCAAATTTTGAATACAATGTCAACAAAGAGGTGAACCAGCTTTGCTTTGGAAACGATTTTTGCCCATGCAACCAAAATATGAAAAGCGGCGAATCAGGTATTGAGCACTCGAAGGTCGTTATAATTGGCTGAATCATGCACTCACAATTTTGATAAAAAGCCGTATTCCATATTTTATAGGGATTGGAAGATTATCAATGTGATCCCGATTAAAGCATCAAAAAATGCACTTACAGGCCCTTGTAACTGTAAATCTTTATAGGATTTTCGAGAAGAGTGAAAAATGGGCCAAAATGAGGCTGCTGTTAAAACGTCTACTTAAGAAAATTTTAACAAAATTAGCTATAGTGGTGGCGCCAGGATCCTTAACATCAACTCGAAGGTATGAATGGTTAGCCATGTGACTCACCATCCGCCTCCGAAGAGACATAAAGGGTCCTAACTCTTATCTAGATGCACCGTATGATTCCAAGTTGTCTTTTTAATGCTGCGGCCTTGTTGCAAGCTAAAAATTGGTATTGCATGGATCAATAAGACAATAAAGTAGTGGTAGGCAATCACTACATGCAGAAATGGAGATAGATGCACATATATCTAAAATGCTGAATTTTTAACACACTTCATGCGTCAGCACATTGCGAGCTTCAATTTAGTAAAATTAAGACGTCCAACCTAGTTGCTCTAAAAGGATCTAGTTTCACCTTTCAGTAGAATAACCGACAGACGCATCCATACAAGAATTGGATATGAAGAAAACTAAAACTAGGGAGGGATCAGATTACGACCTGGGCATGAAGCTAATCATCAATTGTTAGCAAATCCTCCCCACTCAAAACATGATGCAAACATGCATTTTAACGCTGTGAATGCGCATACACCTATTCAATTCGCTCACTTCATTACACAATTCATTTACTGCAGATACATTTTGTTGACGATGCTTACGTATTCAACTTCTTTAAAAATAAAAGAACATGAAGAATTAAATCAAGCTGTCACTTGATTTGAAGCACACGCAAATGTCGCTCAAAAGTGACGCCATTATGAGGTTCAAACACTTGCATTGTTTGTACTAATCAACCAGGTCAACCTAAACCTGAACTATCAATGTGCTCACGCCATCCTAATTCGATGCAATCGGAATCAGTGAAGCCATGTGCTTAGAAGGGAGCTACACATCGATCTACGAACCTTTGATGCTTTACAATTATGTCACAGCATCATTGACTTATCCTGTCATTTGATGATTTCAGTCAGAAAAACCCCAAAATTGCCACAACTTTAGAGTTCACATATGAAATCGGTTTTGTGCCCCATCCTACTAATTATGGCGGTGCCTTGAAAAAGAACCTTTTTAAGTGGAAAATACCACCACTATTCAGTAAGTATATTTGCTTCGAACTTTTCAGCGACAACACCCTGCGAGTCGTCGTAACTCGAACTCAAAACTTGAGCCATTTAAATGATGGTTCTGGACTCTAATTGGTGTCACTTTATAAAATTTTATTTTTCAAGACTGGGGGTGGATAGATAGAGCTAAAACAATAAAACGCAGCGTTTTTTATAAGTTTTTCCACGAAGGACTCTAGACTAATCACTGGAATAACATTACTGTATCCTTTATAGGAAGATGAACTTGGGCATGACGAATTGGCGGTAAGTATGCGAGGCCAGCAGGAAACTGAAGCGCTGTGTGGTTGTGTACATCTGTGGGACGGATTCAAGGTCAGCTTTCGGTATACCTGGGAGCTACACATTCACTTTTATGAAAAAATAATCAAGTCAAAGCATTGAAAGGTATCAGAATAGATTTTAAGTTCCAAGCAGGTATAAAGGCTTACGATCCAAGATTCTTAAAATATCGATACGTTTTGAATCCATGCACTTTTGTAGTTCGAATGCTCCAGAGTGCAAGCGTTGGTGCGAAAATAGACATACGCGTCAAGCACTAAGGCAGTTCAATCAGAAGTCCACGTTCAATGCGATGTGTTTGCAGTTCCCAATGCACTCAACACCTAATTCTCTTGCCAAATCACTGTAGGTTTTACATTCGAAATTCATTACAAAGTAACGCAGATCCATCCCAATTTTGACAATTAATAAACCTATGGTAAGAGCGGCTGACCTCCCCAAAAACAAGCTAATCATCAAAAACCCCACTTAACGAACATTGACAACTGGGGCCACGACAAACATACCTTCCCTCCAAGAGCATACCAGGTAAGGTATCAGACCCATAGCCCAAAACCAAGTCAGCTTTAATATCCCTTCTCATTCAACGCGCTTACCTATGCATCTCCCTAAATGCTGCGTCAACACTAAACCCCTCCCACCCCCTTAACAGACGATCCCAGCTTCACCTGACGCTTGAAAATGAAAAATTTTCACATCGAATTGATGAATGCACAACATCCTATCCTTGCAAAGTCGTAGGTCACCGTCAGCAAGACTTCTAATACAAACGAATAGCAAACCAACTAAATCTTTCGAAGAATAAGATAAAGCACTACAACCTCCGGCGAGTCACGCCATAACCTGTGGCACCCTAATATTTCATCTAGATTTATGAAAGAAACTCCAAGGTCAGCGAACTGATAAACTGAATAGAAGCACGATGAAATAAGGTGTTATTTCAATTTTAGCGAAGATGCAGCGGAAGAAGATGGCCCCCAACCACCATACGCACACGCCAGTGCGTATCGTATTAGAAAAGATAAACTAGTGTAGTAAGAGAGAGAGCGAGCACCTTGACAAAGAAACGGAAAGTCATCGAGGTGGTGCAGGCACGATGCCTGAGAAGTGGGTAGGCTAACGGTGGCAAAGGCGCAGTGACCGGTGTTGGCGAGAGTATGTACAAAGAAAGGATTGTGTGTACGAGTACAAAAAGGAATGAACTGATGCTATCGCCAGTGATGGAGCAGTACGGATGACGGGAGACCCAAAAAGGTGAAGCCTCCGCGCATAGGGAACTGTAAAGTAATATTAAAACAAAGGTCGGGGAAAGAGGATTGGAAGGGACGAAAGAATGAGGTATTATTCACAAGTGGAGGGAAAGCAACAAAGACGAGGGGGCAAGTTCAGGTAGCAGACTAAAGGTGATGCCGCATAGCCATTAAATTTTGCGGATTTTCGGACAACGCACCTCGGGGTTGTCACGAGCGATCTGATCTTGACCCTGTTTGCGGTAGTCAAAGGTGCAATCGTGCTGGTCGGAATATCGATGAAGAGCGCAAAACAGCCCCTCGCACCGACACTGAAAGCCTGCGTAAAACATTAGTGGAACTAACGACAAGAAATGGTGATCGCGCACATCTTGGATGAATGGCATTGTGGAAAGCAATAAACGATATATTGCACCCACTGTATCAACGTGCCACAGGGGACGTCTTAATATAGAAATCAAAAAGTAATACACCCAGCAATGTGCGAAACTCCGACTATTTTGTAAAAATGCAAATGAATCCAATCGAAAGATTTATAGACTCATGTCAGGAGGATAAATAATAAGCTATCTGCTTCAGTAAACCACTTGAATTTTCATTTAGTTAGGAATGAATAGAGAACTCACCAAATCTCAGCTGTTTGCCTGAGATTCGTTACCAACTTCATAAAGCACCAACATGCATTTAAATTGGGATGTAAATAACTAATTACTTAGTAATGAGCCCAGATAATGCGTACTCAAAGGAACTAACACGAAGTTTTTTTGAAAAATACAGATGAACGCTCCTCAAAAAGGTGACCAGATTAACGCAAGGATTAAAATAATCAAACATCAGGTCCCAATATCACTTCCCAAACAATTGCAACAGACAGACTTCATTTTACCTGTGAGACCGACACGCTTTTTGCACTTGTAGCACCGATTCACCGTACGCTGAGTATGGACTTTGGGAATGTTAACCAAATCTGCAGAAATAATCACAGACACAGAAGAAACAGAAATCAATGACCAAATAGATTAAATCAGCCCAATCATACCAACGACAAGAACCGCAAAGGAGGCAATTGATAAACATACCACTTTTAGGTACTATTTCTGATTCAGAAGATGCAACTGAAAATACTGCAAAACAAAAATTTACAAAACACATTGCAGGGATAACTGAAGGGGAAAAGACATAGCACTCACAAGACTCTGAACTTCCGGATGCGGGTAGCTTCCTTTTGCAGGCGAAAGTCTCAGGATGGGACAGAGAAGCCTTTTTCAATATGTCCAAATCATTCAAAAGAGCTGACTGGTTGGGCGTTAGTGCTGGGTAAGCAGCAGACATATTTTTTGAGCTCTGAGTTGATTTTTCACTTTTCAGGAACTCTTGATAGCATTTGGAGCACATATTATTAAATTGAACACTGCCGTAGAAACCACACCCACGTTTGCACAAATTTTTGGCTGCCGCCTCACTTTCAACCTCTGGAGTTTTATTATTCTTAGGAAGCACAAAAACAGCTGACCTTTTAAGAGTGCACTGACACTGATCATTACATGGCTGCGGTAAGTACAAACTAATATACACGAAGCAACGAATGATAAGCAAGAGTACCATGTTGAGAAAAAGCCGATCAGGCTTTAAATGATTATTCCGCATGACAGCACTCAAAAGAATAAAAGACAGTTAATAAAAAACAGAGCAAACTAAAAAATTGTCTTCGAAAGTACAAGTGTCTCAGAGGCAGTATGAATATCCAAAACGGTAAACGGGTATCTTCGTGTCATAAAATAACTGAAATAAGATCTAGTATAAATACCGGCAGATACCGCGGAAAATCTTAAAATAATAAAGACATGAAATCAACTCAATTTAACGACACTTGATTGGCGTACACCATCATGTGAAGGACTACTTGCTTACCATCCCAAGCAGCAGAAGCCCAACCGGAAAGCCAACAATCAAAGGGAATTGAAGTGCCTCCGTTAAGGGATCATCAAAACAAGAGACAAATAAAGAAACTTATCATCACTATGATTTTTATTTACCTTACATTCAATAAGGCAGCGTCTAATTTTCTCAAGCGTTTTTTGCAGTTACTTTATGGCAGCTTTTATAATTAAACTTATTTAAGAATTGACATTAGATCATTTTTTATACACTCATGTGTCGCCAGAAAAGAAGCTCTCTTCGATTTCTACTCATTTGCTTAATATGGCTTGTGCCATGCTAAGTGGTTTGACATAAAAACATTTAGTTGAAAAAATTCGTAGGCTTTAAATGCCAGGATTAAAAACCTTTCATTAAGCTGATGAAAAACGATAAAGCATGTTGATCCAAGTTATTTAAGATTTTATTAACGGATCTCAGTGATTTTGCATTTGGGCACTCACCTCTGTCAGTGTTATTGTTTTATTTTAGCCAAGTATTTTATCTTACAAAGCACTTTATTTACGTGTATAGCTGTGCATGGCCGTGAATGCAACAGAGGAAATAAAGTTGAAATAGGGATCAAAGCCATTGCTAAAGAGCAGTCTTCTTTTACTGTCTTAGCCTCCATAATTGTCTTTGTGTTCCACCATCTTGCGCAATTTAATCATTCAAATGAGCGTTTTAAGTCTACAACCGACTTTGTGGTTTCGTTTATATTATTCAAATACCTTTTGAAGGTTGACATTTCCACGCGCACGCAGTTGCAGCGGTATATTAGAAAGCTCTGAGCATGTATCGTCACCTGAGGATTGCTGCTATGCCTAGAATAAGCATTAATCCACCACCAAATATCGATCCAACCAAAGTGTCACTAGCTTACGGACGGCTCACAATACCTCATTTAGTCAGTGTTTCCCCAAAATCCCACTGCTTTTTTGAATTCATGGAAGTCTGTCTTAAAAACCTTGATAGGTCTTAAACTATCTTTTTTGGTCTTTAGTACACATTCCTGCAGTCAAACTACAGTAAATTGTTTTTGCCGATGGTTACTAGGCTGATTTTTTGTAGCTTTTAATTCAACGTGTGTTTCGTTGTACTCATGTGGGACTCCTAAATTATGTTATGTCCGTGTAATAACTATATAGTTTATGCAAGTGTAAATAGACTCCTTATTTGCCATTAAATTTACACATAGGGATGTGAATTGAGGGCTGATGATCTACTTACGCGTCAGAGGGCCATTAGGACTTTATGTGATTATTTACATGATCCAGAACATATTGCTGAAGCAGTGCGCGGTGGTATTGTCCTTCATCTTAAGCGCTTGTTGAGAGATCCGGATGTGCCTTGTCGAGCCACGGCGGCAGAGTGCTTCATAGTCCTCAACCGTATGTGCATTATTTTCTTTCCGATAATTCTATAGGGCATCCAATTGGACGCAAAGCCTTTATTGATGCTAAAGTTTACGAAGTAATGAGGCTTCTTTTCTCCTTATACGAACCTAATCTTGTTCGTCTTAATGCACACCGGTCGATTGAATTGGTCGTTTTAAATCCCATTTACGCCCAGATGCTTGTGAAGGATGATATTATTCCCTTATTGATCGCTTACCTTGAAAATGAATTTATGGAAATCAAAGTATCAAACCTGTATTATAATTCTCATTTAAGCAAAAATAAGGTCATAATTCTTGACACGCTTAACAAGTGTCTTGCCATCGATGCTGATGCCGGTCTGGACGCCAATGGGATTTGCGCTTTTACTAAACTTCTTATCCACCATGATTCAACTGTTCGTTACAAGGGCGCACAGGCCATACTCAGGCTAGTGTATGTCAGTTATGCAAATATTGATGTAAATTAATAGAGCAAGTGATCGTGGAAAGGTTCAGGCTATTGAGAAAGAAACGGTGCCTCGCCTGATTCACTTGCTCCTTGATATAGATTCCGAAGTTCGAGCTTCAGCGGCGGGAGCCCTTGCATTGTAAAAAGGTTTATGATAAGTACTGCATCATTGAAAGGCTTTAATCATGGCTTATTTATTTTTCAGCATATGTATTATTACCCGGGGCAGATATGAATGTTTAAGTGGAGATGCCGTTCCCAATCTGCTGCGTTGCCTTTTGAGTCAAAGCACCCGAGTTCGCATTAATGCACTCAAGGTGAACACTTTATTCTGCCATAATCCGTCAAAACTTTCGATGGATCGCATATTTTTCAACGTGATTTAGGCTTTGACTAGCATTGGAGAGGCACCTGAGGGGCGGTGCATTCTGCAAAAATCGCTTGAACAGGTTGGTTACCTACTTTAAGATGCTAGATTTGCGCTAATAGAATGAATGTAGTGGATAAACGAAAAGATCAAAAAGCCCCTCATTGTTAATAAAGTGGATCTCACTAAATATTGCTAAATGTTTTTATGCCATGCACTAGATACAGTATCAATGCTGCCTATTATTGCTTGGTCTAATAATAAACAAATCAGCGAAAGCTCACGGTATTTATCAGTTTGCGACCTTTGTCTTTACTTAATTCCTCAGGCTAAAGACTCCAGTATTTTTTAGTCTATACGGTGATTAATTTACTCATGCAGATCGAATGTTTGATGGGCGATGAAAGTGCTGGAGTTAGAAAACACGCCGAGATTGCTGTGAATGTGATTAAATGGAAGCCTTGGAACCTGGAGAGTCGGTGTCGTGAAAAACCAGAGGTGTCAAAGCTCTGTGGGTGCAATACTAATTTTGGACGCGCACGCTTGCCATAGCACAGCATTCAGTACTGATTAGCATGCATTATAACGCACTAAGTCGCACAGCTATGTGTAAAACCAAAGCTTTTAAAAGGGAAATCGCATCCTTTTTCCAAGATATAAGTAATAATCTAATGGCATGTACCAAACGTGCCCTTAATGTTTATGTCTTTTATTTATTTTTTTTAAATCAAATCAACGATGAACTGAGAATGCAACCGCGCTATCTTCTGTGTGGGACGATTCACACTCCTTTCCCAGTTTGAAAATATTTAGCGCAATTGCAAAGATAGTTAAAGCTACTAAAAATGGATTTTTTAACGGTAAAGAGATCAATTACCGACGCCGAAAGTCCTTCTCAGCGATCCTAACTAAGACTTTATCATACACAATTTGCACAACTTTTTGGAAGGTGTTGTTACTGTTCTCTCTAGCACGAACCAGTAGTAAGTTGGTTCGGGGCAGTTTCAGCTGTTATTCGGGTACTGCGCGAGTGCAGCCACTTTCGCAATCTCATTTTAATGTAGCCCAGTCTGATATTTACGCTAACACGCTTTGGTCACGCGACTAGACCGTCGGTTGTGCTGAAGGTCTTAACCGATACCTAAAGGCCTATTTGATGCTTGCCAGGTCATGTTCAAATGTATTTTATCGATTATCAATTACTAAAAAGTTTTGAACTCTCATTTTGCATCTTAGAAAACGACAGTACCTGCTTGCTTTAAAAATGCAGGAATTTTCCGAAATCCCAGCTCTTGTGATTATGAGAATAACTAAAATTACGTGATGTTTGCACTTCACATAAATTAACTCACTAAAGTGGTATCAGGGTAGGAAAAAAGCGAAGTACAATTTGAGATAAAAAAATTTATGCCGTATTGAAATTAAAGCACCCTGTGACATACGATTAAGGTCAACAGAGTTTAAATAAATACTTTCTAGGAATGAACGTTTCGCCTTAAAGAGCTTGCCTCTGCAACAGATATATAGTAGAAGTGACATGACGTGATGTTCCCGATTTAGAGGGTGGTAAGTAAAACGCAAGAGAAATCCGAGCAGTTAGCAATTTTATCTGAGGCACATTGCCTCCTGGTACATGCATTTATCAACCATCATTTCCATCGAATCTTTAGCATTCATTTTTGAATCAGTATGAGCATCAGGAAATGTAATTACAAGTGCGCGGAAGATAATAAGGACATTTGCAACCGGCTACTCTGGAAAAAAATGCAATCCAAGTTTGCCAAGAAGGCTGACAATATATTAAAGCTGGTTTAAAATATGATAAAGCGCAGAATGGGCACTTCCACGTTTATTAAATAATTCCTAAACTGCTTGACTAAGAAATGCGTTAAATTATTTAAGATAGCAGCAAAACTTCAAGTAACTCATCCATGAATAGTTGCTAGTTTATGCTAAAAAATTGGTTTGAATAAAATGAGACTTTATTCCCACTTTCGTTTTGACGTGCGTCATCCACGAAATGAAGTGCTTGTATGGGTTCGCAAAACGTGTAAAAAGCGTGACTGAGGGTGAGACAACGCAAATATTTGAAGAAATGTGAATAGAGTGAATACTGTTATAAAAGGAGATTAAAAACAGGCAGTTTTGACGAGCATCATTGTGACCGTGTATGGATCACAGTTTGCCGAGGGTCGTCGATCCTCTAAGTAGCCGTAGCCATTCTCGCTCACTTGGCGAGGGATTCGGATGCTAGCCCCTCTGTTTGCCACACCTGAAGAAAAGTCGTAAATACTGCTGGTCTCGTGGCGACCCGTCAGCCGACGCTTGTTGTCATTTCCACCGCATGGGTCGTAATTCTTGATATGCTCATCATGAGCAAGTGCCAATTTGTCGATGGCTGCCGTAATGATGCTTAAAGGGCACGAAAAGGAGTGAATAGTAAACCACTAATGCAGAATTTGGATGGCAAAATCCAAATTTTACGCCCTATCTTACTCTATGCCCTTCCCAGGTGTGCGCATCGATAGAGTCGAGAAGTTCGTGTGTGCACCAGCTCCATTCCAGTCTCCTTTCATTGGCTTAGGATCGAAGGTAACTACAACACCAAAATCCTCAGCAACGCGGTGGAGAAGGTAGCGCGCCATCCAAAGATGGTCGGCTGCGTCCACCCCCTCGCAGGGTCCAATCTGAAACTCCCACTGAGAAGGCATTACTTCCGCGTTAGAGCCAGCGATCTTGATGCCCGAGTAGAGGCAGGCATGATAGTGAGCAAGTACAATGTCGCGACCGAATGCTCTGTCTGCTCCCACAGCGCAGTAGTAGGGGCCTTGAGGCGCCGGAAAACCGTTTTTGGGCCATTGTAGAGGGTATTGGTCGACATCGAGGAAAGTATATTCTTGCTCAATTCCGAACCAAGGTTTTTCCTCTGCGGCCCGTTTCATGACCTCGACGCATTCCCGACGTTTGTTACTAGCTTTCGAGAGAGTAGCATAAGCCAAATTAAATTGTGTTAAAGTAGAACACACCGGTACAGCTTCACTTGTTTCAAACCTACAATGGGGTTTTTGGTCATAAGTATAGGTTTCACAGAGAACGAGTTTGTTGTTACCACGCGTGAATGGATCTCGAAAGATTGCCGCTGGGTAGAGGTAGACATCCGAATTGGAGCCTTCGGCTTGATCTGTGCTGCTACCATCGAAGTTCCATATAGGATAATCTGAATAGCGGTCATCGTCCATTAGCTTGCATTCGGTAAACTGAATACCACATGGACCCAATACAAAAAGCTGGTTAAATTGGTTCAAAGTGACACTCCCAAGTACAAGAGATTTGATCTCATCTAATAGTAAGCCAAAATTTTAATGAAATGTACTGACTAATATCCTCAAAGGAAGCCTAAAGGACGCTCACCCTTGACGGATATGGGTTCTTCTGAAAGGGTCATGGTTTTGCAGCGAACGTTTTCGCCGGATCCGTCAATCCAAACGTAAGTGGCCATGAACTGCCCCTTCTCGGAGGTCAACTCAAGATATCGATGGAGGAGAGACTTTTTGTCCAAAACACTACCAACCGTGTAAGCCATCATGCTTGCCAATGGAAGTGCGGATATGATGCCTCCCTTAAATATTAGCCATCATGCGTCCTGATGATGACTTACGGGATGGCCAATCTGCTGCCTAAACTGCGACCTTCACTTTGTGCTGTGATTGGTACAGCACTTACCAACCGAACACGTACAGATAAAGACGAATTAAGCACAATGAAAGTAGCGCAGCCTTTCCAGCTGTGCACCCTGTTTCAATCTTCGAAACTTGTTTGAAATAATAAATGCGAGCTTGCCCATAATCATAATTCTTTCTCCACAACTCGAAAATCTTATAACTATTGGTGGGAGGCTGATGGACTGGATTTGAATTTCATACTCTGGAACTGGTCTGTACTTGTTAAAGTCACTTTACATTTGAACAATTATTACAGTAAATAACTCGCCAACTAGTAAATTTTTAGGTTCAGTTCGAGGCCTTGGAAACTTCACCAATCGACTACTATCATGCAAAATAGATTAACATAATATTTCCGGAGCCTGCCGTTTATTTCATAATTTCTCCTCTCTCTAAAATGGTAGGCTTTTATGAGAAATATTCTAAAAGTAATTAGCAAATCCTACACACCAGCTCACTGCATTTGCACTTCCGCAATATTTATGTCATAGAATTCTTTCAAAGACCTATTGCAGTGCAGATTATAATGTTCCTAGCTATTACAGTGGAAGTGTATTCACTGTGTACCAACAATTTCATCTTTGTTCTGGAAAAAAAGTGACACATTCCAAATTATCACTCTAGTTGTCCTGAGTCAATGCAAATTCTGTATAGCGTTCTGAGACTACTCTGTAAAAAAGGAAGACGGTACATTTAAGTAGAATATGCCTATTCAGAGAAAGGAGGTCATCCCGCTCGGCGAAGGCGAAATGGCCAAACAAGTGTCCATAATCGAAGACGAGTATTAAATAAGCAATAAACATATTGCATCCCAAAATGTTAAGCAGTTACACCCTAAGGTGCACTGGGTCACCTCAGACGAGTGAATTTAAACTCGGTTCATCATTGGTAATACACGATTAAGCCGTCTGAAAACAAATAGAAAGAGGTTTGTGCTCATTCAAATGTTAACTATCATTTTCCTATTGCAATGGTTATTTAAATAACATTTTGTCTAGAATGTTTTGATAGTTCCATTTAGAGTTTATAAGATAGCAAAGTTTTACCATAGATAACCAGAAAACAGATTTAGTATTTACAAAGGCTACTCTATTATGACTTTTAACAAATGTAAAAGGACTAGTATTGATAACTAAAATCATTGTTTGAGGAAAACCGTTCTAGCGTTATGCAATCTAGAAATTCGCATTTGATGGCAGAAATTTTTTTTGGTTGAACTATAATCTTGCCATTGGAAACTTTCCCCTTGCCTCAGGCCCCGTGGAAGGCGTTGTATTCCGAAGCTTGATAAGAGGCACCGATGAAATGAATACTAGAACCGTGATGACTACGATTCAAAGTAGTGCCTCATCTGGTACACCTAACTGAAACTTGTTAAAGGAATTATGACGCAGACGCTTTGAGTAGGAACACAGCATTGCTAAAAAATGGTTACTTTGAATTTTGTAAAGTAAGGGGTTATTCTTCGAGTTTATCCATGAAGCATAATGCCTATATGCTTTGCGTAGTTGTTTGATTTTGAAAAAGCAAGCTAATCCAGTCAAAGTTATAGAGATGATGGGTTTTTTTACTACGAAAATCAAATTTTCATGATTTCGCTCCAAAGAAAGTGCAAGCATTCATTTTTTTGACCTACGAGTATTCCTGACTTTATCACTCCAATTCATTTGCAACCTCAAAACATCAGAATCGATTATATCACAATTTTAAAAGTGTGTAGAGTCCCCGGACTTCCCTGAAGACAAAAGAATGTATAACACTAGGGTAGAATATACATCCATCAAAGGAAAGAGGGTTAGAGCTGCTGGAATGGCCTGGAGGCCATGCTCACCTGGCCATTGCAAGATGGTCACCAGTAGTCAAACAAAGTATTGCAGACTGTTTATTAGTCCGAAATCAGTTAAAATTGTCAAAAACATTTAGATTCCCTCACGTGATTATGTGCTCTTTTGAGATTATTTGTTTACACTTCCGCCTAGAAACGGATTTTTACTGTGCAAATGGTTACAAATTTCTTCGCATTTTTGGTGGCTCCATAAGAGCCATGATTATTTTCTTCCCGTTGGATTGGTGGAGCCAAAGTTGAAGTTGATGCACTAGTAACCGAAACATGATGACAGCTGAGCTTACGAGCCACTTCATCATAAACTCATTTCCCTACTTTATTTTCCTTAATCGTAATTTATGCAGTTATGATCTAAGTAAAAGGATCGACTAAATTTTATGACATGAAAGGCACACATGCATCTAGCCAAGGGTTTTGAAATGTCTAGTTTTGGGACCAAGCTTTTAAAGATCGCTTATTAAATCCTAGTAATCCAGCATTTATAGTGCGGTCGCCGTTATCACTTAAAGGACGAATTCTCACTTATGACGAATTGCGATTTAGCGAATGAGCATCGTACCATTTTGAAGTAACCACAAATTTGACGACTTTGGTTATATGAATAGAATTTTCCTTTTCTATTAAAACGTATCAGCTCTTCTCGTATCTGCGTATTTTCAACATCTTGTTTAGATAAATTAAGAGAGTTGTAAGTGGCTGATGCTGTAGAAGGTTAAATGAATCAAAGACACCTAAGTAACGTCCCATTCCCATAAAAATTCCGCATTTAAATTAAATTTTTAAGTTGATTTTCGCAAAATGTGATTACAAGAAAGTGTTTTCAGCAAAAAAGTACTTCTTCACCTTGACTAAGCACCAATTGGAAAGCTTGCACGTGAACTAAGGTTATACGCATTGTTCAAAAGAAACAATGCGAAGTTGCAGTTTTTCCCTTTGCGTATTTGCGCACTCAAGCCCCCCAGCCTACAGCGTCACAAATATTTGCATATTTTAATCCGAAAATTGGTTGATGGCAATTGAAAAAGTGCCAGTGATGCACGATCGGTGGAACCCTTAATAAAATTTTGAGTATTTGTAGGGGAACCTGGAATGTGGAACCCTAGTCTTTGGTTAAACCATGTTCCTCAGAGCGGTCCGCAAACTCACGATGAGCCCTGTTTTTGATTACTGCAGACAGCACCATAAATAATGCCTCGAAGCAACTAGATTACCAAAACACTGAATAAAAGGAATAAAAGGAGTGAAAAATTTACAGAGCATTTATAAGAACGGAAATAGTTTATTAGCATATTTATCCATTTCTAGCAACCGCAGTAACTCAGAGGTGTATTTTTTACATAAAAGACTAAGAATGCTAAATCGACAATATAGGACTTTTTTGCCTAAGTAAGCATTTCCTGACCAAAGTTCGCCCAAAATAATCGTTCTTTTAAAAATAAATTCACACGTTTCTGACATTCAACAGCATAAATAGTTTAGCTTTCAAGTGCAGAGACCATGTGATCAACAGAGTTCCTTAAGTAAGTTAAGATTCAAGTGTTTATATGCATCGATCATGCACACGCTGTGTGCAGATCTGCCTTTTGACCTTGAGACGGCCAATAAAGGACACTAAGGTCTCTTTTCTTTTCCAATATGAGGTGCTTGTTTCTGTGGGTGTTGGAGGCCTTCTCACTGATAATTGCCTATATTTTGTGCCTGACAGATTTTGCTTTAACTATATGCCTATCGAGAAACGATTTCAGCTGTCTAACTTTGGAGGCAAGTTTTTCGTCTCATATATGGGATAGGGACATCTCTTGATGCGGTCCTGTTATTCGGTAATATTTATGATTTTTATGTTGGGCACTTCGTCTACATTAGAAAGCTGAAGTATCGCGGTAATATGATCGAACTAAAGCATTCAAGTCTAATGAAATGAGGTCTTTCGGATTCAACACTTAAACGGGTACCTAGTCATGAAACAGATTAGAAGCAAAAGTTTGCATTGCGGCTTCCAATTGAGACATGATTGCGCTAAAGTAATCGCGACTAATATGTTCGTTTTCATCCAAAACCGCCTAGAACCTTAATTATTCGCGTCGGTGCTTGTCTGTTAGTTAAATGAAGTAAAAAACGGCCTCTTATTCATTTGATTCCATAAGACTTTTTACAAAATAGTTCGTGTGGGACTCTGCTTTCGTTATTATGAATGACTAAAATTAGCAGCTTTTAGATCGTTATTATCATTCATGCTACATTGGAAATTGCACCCTTTCTGTGTATGAAATGTGCTCTGCAACCCATGTACTGCAATGTATTGTATAGGCTGAAGTCTTTGGTTCATTTTCTAGCAAAAGCAAAAGGAGGGTTGGTCAGCCCAAGAATAAACGAGAAGGAATACTGAGGCCATCATTCACAGTCCTTCTCTCCATAATGATAATACCGAAAGATGGATAATTCTGCTTCATAGTTGTGTTTATTGGACTTAAATGCCGCCAATCACTGACACAGCTTATTCAACTAGTCGTGTCTAAAATTATTAAAAAATAAACTCATAATTCACTTCAAAATTGTTGTAATATTGGTGACTTGACGTCTTGACGCTGTCATAGTGATTAAGTACATTAGGTATTAGGTATTATTCGCTGTGGAAACAGTCCAAGGGGGCCAGAACTAGTTAGCAGACAGAATTCTCAGTGGCCCCTTGGTACACTAAACCAAAAGGCATGTATTCATCATACAATTTGGAAAGGAAAATTTACATGGTAAATCACTACCCAGACCTGAAAAACAATCGAATAAATGTAATTTTCTGGATAAGTCCACAATGTAGCAGCAAATGAAATCACAAAGATGTAGTTTCAATACATAAACACTGGATGAGGCACCCCTTATATCCCCCTTAAAGTGGCAGCAAACGTGTAGCGTCATAGGCAAAAATTTTATATAATGTTTTTCGACCGATTAATGAGGGAGAAAGACACAACGCTTTAGAAAGCAGGAAGGGGAAGTGCTGCAAATTTACAGCTTCATATTAAAAACGTTTGTTGCATGAAAGGCGCAAATACACTAAGACAAAAACAGGTATCCAAAGTCCTGCTAAGAGGGAGGCTGTGTGCATCCCTATGATTCTTTGCCATATACAAGACATTTAAAATCGACCAAATGCTGCATTTTAAGGTTACATCACCGATGAGATGCAAGAATAAGGTCTACCCTTAGTCGGAGAAAGCTGTTTGTTAGCCGTAACATCCAAATAAATTTTAATGGAAGAAGACGCCTTGAATAATGGTTGAAACAGCTAGAGGATAGCATAAGACGCACTCACAATACTACACAGCTTTTCTGGTTTCGGGTCAGCCATACTGCTGAAACCTGTGCCAATAACCTCATTAAGAGATTACAGATCTCGAACATCTATAAGGTTAGCGACTTCTGCTGCAAGCCCTCTAGCAATAATTTATAAATTCTTCCACGAATCAGCCTAATCAAAATCTAGGTTAGGAGCTAGAAGTTAATGCGGGAAGTAAGAATGCTTTATGGCGATGTAGAATATAACACCAAACTATCCACAATGTCAGACTTAAAATGTGGAATTCCGGATTGAATCAATGACTTAAAAAACCTCCTAACAAGAAAAAACCTTTTACATGATTATTATTAGAGTACGTACTAGTTCAATGAAAGCCCAATAAACACTAATTAAAACCACCTTTTGGAATGGGCTAGTGCTCACGCTAATGGCCTCTCGGGTCTCGGCTTATTACCTGCTGTGAAATCAGAAAGCCTACGCGTATTACTGTAACACTAACTTTGTTCTCGAATGTAACTCTAGCCAGACGCTTGAGGATAAGGTCGAATTCTCCGATTCTAAGAGAAACCATTCTTCCAGTACTTATCAGGACTGATTTGATTTCCCCCTTTTCTGGGGCAACAAGGAGGTAACCAAGCCATAATTTTTCTCACGCCTGAGGCAATGGCGGTGAGGTGGGACAGAATGAGGAGTTTTCTCTAACGCAATTTATGAATTTATTTGTTGGAACACTTCTTACATGAATATCGGACTAGCAAATATCACAACTGCTGTCAAATTAAATTTAAAGTTAGACAAATCGCAGTTGAAAACAAAAGTAAAGTGCCTGCGTAATTTTTCCGAAATGTTACATTATTTCTAGATAGGCCACCGAGGCTTTCATTAGCTAAAAAGAATAAACAAAGTTACAGATTTAAGTAAGATGCAATAAACCCTACAACAATAATTTCAATTGCTTACTTTTATCTAAAAATGATATTGCGATTGTTTGAAACTCAGCTTCAATAAAGGCTTAGAACCGCGGCTTGTTTAAGTCTTCTTAAAAGGTCAAGCTCGCCAGTGTCTCTTTTAACTGCGGCAGCGCATGCAATCTGGTTTTGTTCCTCCAAGTATGGGCTGGCTGTGGATATCGCTACTTTTCTTTCCATTAATTCCAAGTCAACCACTGACAGTTGATGAGTTTTCGTCAACTTTGCGGAGCTTTCTTCTCGCCGAATGCTCCTATGGGACAATTTCAGATGTCAGTTTTTTTTACGGCTTTAATGACTGCCTCCAAACTACATCAACACGACTCTGAGATAGAACTTGCTTTAAAGCTGCTTGTATATTAAAACTTTCTGTGGAAAATTTGTCGCATTGATAAATTTGACCAGTTTCTGTGTTTTGATTAGACTGCTGAATATTCACTCCTTTTTGCCTCTAAAGTGGATTTAGTGATAGTTTGCTCTCAGTATAACAGGCATGCACACTAATTTGGGTTACGCTTTTTGCGAGTTTGCGCTGCTCTGTAGTTTGGGGTTTTTAGTATTGAGGACACGTGATCGGGTATATTAGTATTGCAGTTCCCATAATATAGATCTTCGTATCCCTTACTTCACAGGATGTGTGTTGGAATTTTTAGTTGCTTTATTGTGGTCATTTTGTATAGTTTATTAGCTGCTTTCCTCATTTACCAGCAAGTGAACCAAGATAATGGCTAAATATAAGGCGCTGTTGCAATACCATTTCTTTATTTTTATCAAGTAGTGTTTATTTTTTCATTTATGGCCTGCAAAATTACAGGGGCTAACCCAAAATCTTTGAATGTAATGGTGAGGTATGCTGGTGTTTCTTCTGACTAATTCGAACTACAAATTATTCAAGACGTAAGTAATTTGCCAACTTTCTATCTGTAAAGGGCTACCAAGATCTAATAAGAAGAGGTAAAATAACTCTGGCCAAGTTGGAACCACTGACAAACGTGAAGGCATATGCGTCGCAACTATACAAGCTTTTTCTCAAGAAAGCTGAAGCCCTTGAGGTAGGATTGTCTTCGTGCTTTTCTTGAAAATGAACCAGTTGGATTTAATCAGCCATCCTTATACTGTGTTCACCATTTTGAAAAAAATTTGTCAACATAAAATCGTGATGATACTTGCTAATATTGTTTGAAGTTTATCCACATTAGCCACTAGTGCCATTTCATGTCATTTTTGTAGTTTTGCCTATTCTTCATCGTTTCTGTAGGTTTGCTATTCTTCTTCCAAAACTATTTGATTGTCATAGAGTTTTTGCTCAATGCGATTTTAAATATGGCGATGATTGCTGCACCCTGTCCTCTCCATTTTTGTATGCGCAGCGTTTGTGCTGTTTGTGAGCATGCGTGTCGCCGATATGTTGGAAGTGGTGTGTTAGCGTGTTTTAAAGTGAATGATTGCGGAGGGTGCGATTGTGTTAGTCAAACACGTAGGCAGGACGGACGCGTGGTGGTGCATCGATCGGTAGCCGTCCCCAGTCTGAAACGGTATGCGCACACACGCTCGTAAATGATTCGTTCGTTGACTGCAAACCTGTGCAAGCCCGATTGACCTTATCGAAATAAATCAATTTTTCTTTCCATAGAATTTTAGTAAGTTTTTACACATTAGGATATGGTGGGACCTTACTTGCAAATGGGCAGTGAAATAATTTCATGGAATGGAGGATTTTGAATGATTTATTCAACATAAATTTTTTGTGAAATTACGAAATGACTGCAGCACCGCATTTTACAAATTACTGAGGTGCTGTGCTAAACGGCATCTGGGGTATGATTCCAACTTACAAGATAATTTAGGAAGAGGGTGAGTTTTTCAGCAGAACACGTGCGGTAATGCGCTTCTCACATTGCTGAGCTACGACAAATGAATGGCATTGAAAAGGAATGAGTATCGAGCAACACAACGCCATTGTAATTTAAATTAAATGGCAGTTATCAAATAACGACTGTTCTGTTATTACAGTTTTTGGGTTGCTCATTAATTTCAACTAAGGGACTTGTGGCCCCTTAGAGAAAGTCATTTAGGTGCCTCGGCGACGCGCTCAAGGAGTCCTCGCACCTTGTCAATAAGTCCAGTTTGTAATGATAGTCTTGCATTAACATAAAATATCATTGGGAATCCATTGCAATTTTAAGGGCGATATTTGCAGGCTGGCCTAGAAATGATAAGAAAATGGGCTCGGACCAATTTATTGCGTTTGTTACTTCGTTGTTGATAATGTTTTAACGGTAGCGATGACTGCGAGAATTTCTTTTTGAATCGAATTATGACTGGACTGAAGAATTAAGTTCGGGTGGTTTACATCCACAAATGGGGTCTAAAGATCTGTTGCTATTCTTAGAAGGTGGTCCAAGACGTAGAGGAAGAAGCGACAAAGTACCCATGGAATCCTCTGGTACGTGATTATCATAATCAGGGGCATTGGTTTACACGTGTATACCCACATATTTTGTAGAATTGACTTGCAGTTAAATAGTTAGTATCGTTGAATTTCCGGAGGAAATTAATTGTGACGCAAATTTTAATGTTGCTAACTTAATTCAAACATATTACTGGTGCCCTTCATTGAATAGTTTCATCAATCGGAATCTACTTATATGTGCGCTTCGAAGAGCATTTGTTCTGTTGAATGATACTCGAACACCAATTTTGTTGATTTTAGCTCAAAAACATTTCGTTTGTTTCCCTCACTGATGAGGGTGAGAATTTGACCAGACATCACTACTTTAACATACCTGTTAATACTTCTCAGTCTGGTGTCTACGTCCCCTCCGAGGTGTACATAAACGGTAACTTATTATTTTCTGGCTCGTAGGTCTTTACTATCTTCTGGTCTATATGTATCCTTTGGTCTTTTAGGTCAATAGCATTTTATCACCTTTTAAACTGATATTTTTACTCAATTTAAGCATTCACTGAAATTGTTGGCGCGGGACTTGGTTCCTGATGCGGGATTGTTTATGCAGCCAGCAGTGAAAACACGTGAAAGCTGTGGTCACTTTTTCACGGCTTAGATCGTTGAATTAACTAATTTACATGGCTTGAAGGATGTGGTCCACTGCCTGTCGCACATTGAAGCCAGTTGCCACAAGGCCGCCGTAGCAACGGCCCATAAATCTGTTATTCAAGTGGTTTACTTTGAAAGAAGCTAATCGCCATCACTGAACTTACTATTTTGCCTTTTCCTTCCTTTATACTTATCGGAACCATGTTTACTATTCGTCTTGAAATGGAACACTGCTGTTTTCCAAACGCTATCATGATTCAATTACTCAAACAGTTTGCGGATATGAATAAATTCGTCCGTAGAAAAGTTGCAATTTCTTGGTTGAAATTCTAGATTCAATTATTGCACATCAGGTCGATTGGACATCGAACTTGGATCATATATTTCAAAAGCAAAACGACACACTTAATTTCATCTACTTTGCCAGTGAGTACGGATTCCTGAGAACATATCCACGTGAGTTATCCCATTTCAGTGTAGTAGAATTTCATTATTTGTATCCACTGCACCTTTCACTTCGTTTATAAGGACTTATTTGGAGTCGCCATCTCGCATTATCAGCAGATAATTTACAGCATTAAAATATATGCAATTAAGTAAATTGGTCTAGGATGTATTCCGCTAATTACAACCAAATCAGACCAAAGACTACCTAAATTAACACAGGTAAGGAATATTATTTGGTGGGACTGCAGTATAAACTCTGTTACCGATAATGGGCTTGATAACCATAGCTTCATCATTTGCTATTGATTTATATTAATTTTGATTTTTTGCACCTTAACCCGTTCCAGGCTACCAGTGGCCTTCAGATGATAAATTGCGTGCTCTTGATGCCCGACGACAAAGCTGGTAAGTGAGTCAGTGAAGTTTATCTGTGACCATCAATAGTGTAAGCTGAAAATCTTTTCTTTAACAACAGGTACACACAGTACACGGGTGTTCCAAAGGACGTCCTATTTCTGGTTGACACGTGAGTTGATAGCTTCCACTTCGTTTTAGGCCGGAATCCATCATTATTGTTCTCAGCTTGTAAATTTTCCCTGCTAGGAGTGGGAGCATGCATGGCCAGGCATTACATCTAGCAAACACGTCCCTGCGACTTTTAATTGAAACTCTCAACAAAAATGACTTCTTTGCTGTAGCCAAGGTTCGAGCATTTTTGTCATCTTTACTGATCTCTTTAGACAATTAGCCTTGATATAGACAACTTATCTAGATACTTTAATTTACTTCCGATCTTTTTGTTCAGCTTTCTTTACAATTCATTAAAAACAGTTGGTACTTGTGCAAAATTTTTCATGGCTTTTCGTCAATATATATTGTATTATTTTTGTTGAAGCCTGTAACTTCTGTGGTGAAATTTTGAGGGGCACTTGGAGTGAGTCAACAAGTGCTGATGAGTAGGAAATTAAAATAAGTAGAAATGATTTTCGTTTCCTTGCTTACTTTCAGTTATAAACCTTGAATTTACTTTGCTGGCTAGTAGTGTTCTAATTTACAGGTAAAATAATTTAAGGTGCACTTTTATAGATTATTAGTCGGAACAATTAGATCCATTCCTCTATCCTGTATTCAGTTTCCAACCAATCGCACCCACCTGATGCCATCGCTTATTTACAGTCGGTCCATCAACGTCTCCTGCTACAACTCACTCGTCCAGGCGACGAGTCTGAACAAACAAGTTAGACTCTTTCTAAGAATCGAATATATCTGAATCAAATAACTTATTTTAATTCTTCAGCATGTCATTCAAAATGTTTTTCGTTTGACCGCCCATGACGCTGCGGACTACGATGAAGCTATTGCATTTGGGATGAAGTTGATGAGCACTGTATGTTGAGGATTTTTCCTGTTCTTATAATCCAAGAGTTTGCCTTTTTCAAGTTTTCACGTTTAAACCTTAATGCAGACTACCGAAAATTTATGCTACTGGTCCAAAGCAGCCGTAATTAGCAGAATTAGGATGACCATTGAAATATTCTTTGCAGTGCTTCACACGTGTTTGAAAGACTACTCAGTTTGTCTGCGGATTTTGATTATATTCGTTGAAAAAACCTGTAATTTTTTGTAATGCCTCATCCTTGCATTTTTTGGTACAAGTTTTAAAATAGCAGAGTAAAGATGGGATGTTCCGTGGTTGATATTGCCTTGAAAATCTGTTTCGGCTGTGGGCATTACTTTCAAACTTGCGTAACACTCCAGTTCTCAGCTGGAAGACCTGTATCAGCTCACTGCAACAAAATCCTCGTCCTGATTAGTGATTCTGATATACAGTATAATGACACAACCATCCAAATCCTCGAACGATATCAGGATTATGTGAGTTAACACTTTTTTCTCTGCCTATATTTTTTATGAGTTGACATTTTACCTTGTCCTAATTTTATTACGAGAGGCCTTGTGTTGTAGAACAACTAATTGTATCTCAATTTGCTGTTGGATTACACAAGTAGAACGGCTCAAATAATTCAAATTGATTTATATTTATCCAAACTCGCGTACATTTCATTAATGGCTCTAGGTACATCTGTTCACATACTCATTATCGACTATCACTGGGCCTGGGCCACTGACAGAAGTTGCAAAGCGAATAAATGGTAAGTTGTGAGTTAGCTTTTGTGAAAATTTGGGGTGTGGTTATCTACGGTGGAGGTAGACGAATAGATTTTTTTCGATTCAATTTGTTTGCTGCACTTTACATCGGAAGCTGCTTTTTTACATAACTTATTAAGTTTGAAATAGGATCTGGTGGTGTTCACTTAGATAGGCTAATGTCAATAATAATAAGAGAAGGACCTAAGACCTCTAAATTATGCTGGGTTTTTTTGCTTTTCGAATGATTGATTGCAGTGTAAACGTAGCCTGATGTATGTGGTGCGCACTGAGCGGCTCCTTCACGGCAGCAAATGACGCCTGATTAGACATTGTCTTTACTTTGATTTTTGAAATCATCTGTAGAAAAAAAAATCTTTTTATTATGAATTACAAAGAGCCTGCATCATTTTGGAAGCGGGTTGGGGTTTTTATTACCTGCCAACTGCGTAAAGTCGAACTTTATCGCTTTGACGAAACATTAGTCCTTCTCATTTGGAAATGCGAAGCCCAGTGCATGAAATTCCTTGGCATTATTTAAAAGGGCTTTAGCCCGCTTAACCTAGCGTGGAATATTTGGTTCTTTTTCATATTAGGAGCGTTTGCTCAGATACCCGTAATCGGTGCTCTATCTAATATCCTGCGGGTGAGTTCGGTCTTTAACGTGAAATGCATGATTTGTTTAGAACAAGTGATGACAATGACAACAAACCATTTTCCTCCTTACAGCATTTCACAAACCACGCTACCCACTACGGTTCGACTAAGAAACTCCATCCACAGAAGTTGGATCTCGTTGTGCACCCCGCCGCAGATATTTTTCCATTCAAAATAGCCGAAGTACACAAGAATTGGAGTTCTGAGCCTAATTTCGGAAACTGCTTGTTAGAACACTGAAAGCATGACAACCATTTTATAGTTTTCCCAAATTGCATGCCTGTCTCACCAAGGTGCGATCAATAATCGAAAGTGTATCTACCCAGTGCGTTGACACTACAGTCTTAACTTTAGGAAATTGGCCCAATGGCGAGCCTGACCATGGCTGTCTACAATCGCACAGTAAGTTCTTATGCATAGAGATAAAATTTGCTCGCGGCAATCAAACTTGCGTTGAACTTTGACTAACCTGAGTTTCCGGCACCATGACTAGGGTAGACGAGCTAACTCATTTTTACTGTCACAGTGCAATGAGCTTGCGTAGTTATACTGTTCACGGTTTTGGGACATTTTTCTTTTAGGTCGGCCTGAATCTTTTAGGCATAATGGGAACAGATGTCTCAGCTCGTGAAATGGTGGATTTGCTTCAAACATATCTGGTGAGTTTTCTGTAGACTTCTACGGTGGTCGTTTGCCAAGCGACTTTGTCGAGACTTATATCCTTACAATTTCCCACAGAACAGTCCTACGGATTATGCATTTATGGTGGACAATAACGGCCTCGTTCTCTTTCACCCACTTTTACGATCTTACGTGAGCTGTCTTAAGTGTTGAATGCAATTTACTCGTTGTATACCACTAGTATTTGATAATGTTAGGTGATGAATTAACTCACTATTTGCATAAAAACGACAAAATGTTAGATTGGTGTGGCATATGGATTATTTTGTGTTCCCAAAGGTTAAGTAACCTCTTATTATTTAGGCAGCATTGCTTATGCTTAGAGAAGCAGCCTACAGTTGCTTAAGTACCAATATAAAATGGCAGTTACCACCTATGGGTTAACGAATTAACTTTCTGCAATGACCTTGAGCTAATTGCAATTTTGTAATTTAGCGCAAACTCTCTGCCCAGACAATCGACATTGACATAATGGACATCGAGGCTTCAAATGTTACAGAGCTTTTAATGGTAAAACTGAACACGTCTCTTTCTTGCACTTTGTCAAAGCTTAAATTAATTCCCTATATTATATAAATGAAAACTAACCAGTTTAGTTGTTGTGTGGACCTATGCAGATATAAGGCTTGCGGTTCTCAAAAGCGTATCAAGTGTGATAAATTATTCAATTTTGTAGCGCATCGTTTCGCGTCATAAATCTGTTCCAAAATATATTTCCTCTATTACTAAACAATGGGCACAGCATATTACTTTATCACTACATTCTATATTTTTTGGTTATTATTGTTGAGGTGCTCATTGGTGATACGGTTTCATATATGCTGTCTATCATTGATATTTCGCAATTCTAAGTGGAATTTAGGAATTTTGGAATTCCATAAATTGCCTTGATCGAATGGCGATCGAATTAAGTGTACATCTGTGTGTTTATTTTTGGTCATTATTTACCTGGAATCGCAGACATGACAAAATATGGCTTGCTTGCGTTTGGTACTTTTTATGTAGGTGCGTAAAAATCTCATTGATAACAAAGAGGGTGTCACAATATTGGACGATTTTGCTGTTTTTATGGATGAAGTAAGTTACCTTATTTATGCCATTTTCATAAACCATCCATCGCATTCCAAAAAGTTACAATACAATTTCATTCCTGTTTACTTAAAGTTTTCTCTTTTCAAAGATGCTTGTGATTTGATGATGAAGCTTATTCAGAATCCCGAAATTTCACTAAGGCCATAACAAGGCCTATTAACGTATAAGAATAGTTTATAATCGACGAACAGAGTGGTTGGAAAGCCATAAGTATAAGCGCGGGGTCGTCACACCGCAATGATAGTTAAAGCGTTGGAGGCCGGCGATTCATTGTAGCAAATAAAATATGGAAACGAGTGTCAGCTTGTTACTTATTTTCTTGGATTTACATCCTTTTAGATTTAACAGATGTAATAGGTTGTTTATCCCGGTGGGTATTGCCTAACAAAATTGTAAAACCTACTGTTTTGCAGTTCAAGTTGTCGATTTGGACGTAGTTTTTAAACCCTAAGATGTAGATTGTTTCGCGTGAAGTAAAAACTTTCTATCTGTACAAAGTCGAGAATTATTTCGAGAGTGCGGATAAAATAATTCGTTGGACTGAACACTATTTAAAGTATGAACACTAACAGTCATGAATTTCGGTGAAGTAGGTATTAATAGGTCGGTGCGTTTATTTATGTGGACCTTAAAGTTAACCCCATTCAGCACCTATCTTACTCTTGTATCGTTCAAAGTACGCATGTATTGTTTGCATAGATTTGGTGAATGTGTCTCATTTAACTTTGTAGATTCATGCTCACCGCACCCTTCGAACCTACTCGTACACACCAATTCCAGAGACAGGGTACAGGTAAGCTGAAATTTTTTTACCGCTATTATCCTTTATCAACTGATCTTGATTCTACTTTGATTTAGCATATGTCTGGTGACCGCAACAGATCGCGATTTCGATGTTCAATTTCTGTCGCAGAAAGATCATTTACGTGCCGAGACAGATACTGTTCTAGTTGATGGTGGTAAGTTCAAGGTACATCGATTTCATGTCTAAATTAGTCTAGGCTTTGCCAGATGCGAACTGATCCATATCAACACCAACCTACACAACATCAGTAGATGTGCGAACGATTTTGTTCTGGATTAAAATAGGTTTACAATCCATTTCTTAAGGCTTTTGACTCTTGAAAAAGAGTCGTGTTGATGAAGATGGATGTCAAGAAGTGCTTCATCTATAGTTGAGAAATTCCGCTAGCCACACATGCCGGATGTGTTAGCGGTAGGGTCCAAAGTTTTATATAATAGCGTATGTAGATTAAGGAGAACAAAATGGTAGCATTTTCACGCGCTTAACCTAGTTGAAACCCTTATATTATTTTGCTGATTGTTTCTTTATGAATTTTCCTGCAGAAGATGTGTCCTCACTATTGCTGCCAGTGAATGTGGTCCTATCACCGATTCTTGCCAACTGTCGTAAACCCAGTTTTTCACGTATTCTTGCTTCGTCGACCGTAACGACAACTACAGAGACCACACAGAAGCCTACCGCAATGGATTCGGCGCCTGTTGAGCTATTGGATGTCACAACATTGCCATTTTTGGCCAACACTTTTAATTTTCGAGTCACCAAAGGATCAACTGAGCCGGCATCCACAACGGAGACCGAAATATTTAGCACAAGGTCTGATAAGAAATTGTGGTTCCGCAGAAAGCGCAACTGGTTGACCGATTTCTTCGCGGATGATCCCAAGGGCGTAGAACAAATCATGATGATTCTGCGCTTCATCCAGGAATACGATTTCGGTAATAGATGTACTCACGCAATACCATTGTTTTTATACATTTGACTTGCGTAGAAGACAGTCTTTGACAAGAAGCTATTACGCAATTGCTTACCAAAATATTGAGAAAACGTTTGAGTCAATTTGAAGCTGATACACTTATTCTTTTGCGTGCATAATGGCTTTTTTTAATTGTAAGCCATTCACGACTTAAGGAATCGTGTTTGCTTATAACATTTCTTTTTGTCTTATGTTTCCCAATATTCACAGCCTTTATTTAAGTAAGATGGATGTGTACTGGCGACTACTCCGCATTCCCCTATGGAAGTCAAGTAAATAATACATTCAATTAATTAACCAGTAATGCGATGTCTATTGACTTTCAAATCGTTTGCTTGCAAAGTAGCTATCTCCGTGTAAGTTTGTATGGCAATTTTTTTGACGAAACGCTCATTTTACACTTGGTGAATCAGGGGTTGTCTTATTTGCGTCGTCCTATTTCCCGGCAAACAAAATTGAATAATTATGGAAACAAGCTTATGACTTATTAAATTATAATATCTGTACAGTTTGAACGCGAGGCTCATCTGGTATGACTACGTTCTCCCACTTTTCAGCAAGAAATCGACTTCTTTTGGCTGCCTCGTCAGTTTGCAAATCAGTAAAATGTCTCAGGTTTGCATAAACTTGTGCCTTGGAAGGAGTTGTTGAATGCTTAAGCATTCCATTTTGGCAATCGTTTAGCACAGTAGTGAGCCATGCAAATAAATTGTTTCAACATGTTAGATGCCGGTGATTTAAGTGTGCGCTTCGACAGTCAATGTGCGGGGCTCGATTCCCTAGATAAACAGGTTGTTCGATTTTAAAGATCGTTTGCACCAATAGAACTTTTTTTACGAAACATCGTTCCCAAAACTTATCGAGTAAGTGGGTTTTTGCACTTGGTGGCTTGAGAACAGACCTTGATTTGTATTTGAGATGTGACTTTTGATTTGATGTAATTGAGCTGTACCTAATAGCAGAGGCATTTGTTTTAGGTAACAGCTTTTATGAAGGCCACTTTATGTCGGATCTTCTTGTTGGACTAAATGTTTTACGTGCGTGGAGATCGTCACGCATGTCCAAGTATGCCGTTGCTCGTTCAGTTTTCTTCACCTCTGGTCTTGGCTTCATCTACCCCTCGCAGTGAGTTGTCATTTGTAAACCGCCTAGAGGCTACTCAAAGGACAGATTTGTTGAAGGTAGCTGATATAAGTAGAGATTACTTTGGACAAATTACCTCGCACCCGAATGAAGTTTTCAATTAGAAACGTTTAGTATTTTACCTTATTATTGCTATATACGGGTCTCGGTAAACATTATTTTTCAAATATCGAATAATGATTGCACGTTTGGGGTGTTATTTATAATTTTTCAGCGCAACGCAGGATTTTGAACCACTTATGACAGCCGACTTTGCCAACTCCTCGATTTGGCAACGCGTACTTGATTCACACGGATTATTATTCTGGATCCAACCGAAGTTGACAGGTCTGTTATTTCTTTAAATACCACTTTAAGGATATTTTCCCTTTGTACACAAGACTGCTTTGTTTTTTAATATTCGCGGGCCTGCCTGCTGAGTAATGCTGTCGAACATTCTCCCAATGAATTTCTGACAAATAATAGATGTTATTATGCGGATCTCAAACCGACTTGCGGACGTTTTTTTTGCATAGCAAGTTTTTAATTATTTCGATCAGCTGCTCAGCAAGGTACTATATATTAAGACTTTACCTGGAATTAATTAACTTCAACATTAGCGGCAAGGTTTTGCCTGGGTGAAACCAAGGCCTACAACTCCTATATCAGCATTTTGAAGTTTATAATTTTATCTGTTCAGGAAGGGTGGGGAGATTAAGTTACAATAGCTACGTTAGATTTTTTTGTGGCTTAATTTATTATCAAGATGTCTTAAAGCGTTTTTAGTAATTTGCTGAAACAAAAGCTTGCATTCATTTAAAAAAATGAAAATATCATTTTCGAGAAGACACATAGGGTAAAATTCTTTTTAAATGCTTAGAACCGCTCTCAATGGATTTAGAGGAACGCCTATCCTTCACTCTCTCCTCAACATTGCCTCCATCAAGTAACGTATTTATTTGTAAATGTTGCATAGCAGTGTTATTCGACAATCTTTTATGCTGATTGCTTTTACCAAAAACCAAATACCTTTTATCAATGGGAAAATGGGTGTTCTGACGCAGAAGTTTCCAAAGTAATTTAAAAGTAGTTGTTTTTCAAGGAACTGACCAATGAAGGGGTATTTTTCTTTTGGGATAACACGAGGCAAATCGGGCTCGTGTGAGTGTCTTTCAATAGTTCATATGAGCTCTGTCCTCCAACCCCTAAATGAATCAGAATTCTCTGGTATTGTGTATCTTCAAATCGCATTTTTACTGGACATAAATACTTTTAACCAGCACATTAGGACTTCGTCTTTGGGTGTTAAAAATGCACACGCGATTTACTAACTTTGTTTTCGCTTCAAATAAGTGAGCTTAAGCAAGACCTTTGTCTCTAACGGTGAGTACTTTTGTTGATCGAACGAATTATTTCTTGGATTATGTGACTTGACTCCCTAGGAACATATTCTGCCGATTTGCAGTACTAAAGACATGGCTATGCTATAGTCTTTGGTAGAAAAGTAAAACGTATTTGGTCAAAATTCCATGTACTATTAATACATTATCCTTAATGAATAATAAATTTATAGGTATGCTAGCACAAATGTTTTGCGTTCAATCCATAATTTCATTCTCTTGCTAAAACTTCGGAAGAAAAGTTTAATGGTAAAAAAATGAACGTGGGATTTCCTGCTTCCTTTTTAGCAAAATTTTAAACGTGCAGCCTCTTTATTAATCTTGTAAGCATCTAAATCTGCTCATGGCGGTAGGCTTCTTATAACTTTTGGACTATGTTTTCACTCCGTCCCCGCAAATACAGTATCAGTTCACACTGTCAATTTGGTTGGGACTTCATCCTATTTCTGAAATAAAAGCACTCAAACAGGTAATTGTCTTTAAAATGTTTTTTCTGAGGGTGTATTTGAATGATGCCTAGATCAGATTGCGTGGAGTTCATTTCATTGCCGAATCATTTTGCTACGTATAATTTTTTGTGGCTTCTGTTTTATTCAAGAACTTCTTATTGTAACCAAAGTTATGATTGAATCATATTTAAAAATGCGAAAGGTGTCGTCAAATATTGGCATATTCTGTCATTGTTAATCACATCTGTGATTTAATTTGGAAAAACACTGCTGGTTTAGTACCTGAACTAAGGCGAGAATATAAACTTAGTAATGCCTGTGATGCTCATTCGTAATATATGCCTTCATAACTTTTACTAACAATTGGAGTTGCTGAGGCGTCTTGTATCGCGGCATCCGTGAGGATGATCATAGTGTCCCTTTGGATATTGCTTTAAGCTATGGCCATTGCGCATATAAAATAACTTTTAACCCAAAATGTGAAAGTGTGAGCTCCAAACCTTTTTAACCATTTTCGAGCTTTACTTCTTTTAATTGTCTAAGGATATAAAACAATACTTTTCAATCTACTTTCTTGTCTTCTAGTCCCAGAAGTGTCGGAGATATCTTCAAGTAGCCATGGAACAATCACAGCGACAGGTAAATTTTAACTTCAAATGTTGCTACGCCTTAGTAAACGTTATCATCGCCTTCACATGGTAAAATTATTCTTGCAGTCCCGATGATGCAGCGATTGGGACCACTTTGCATTTGGAGGTATTGCTCCAATCGTATAGAGCAATCCTCGTATCTAGTGCTTAACTTGGTATATTTTCAAAACTTTGAGCTTCAATCCTAGTAATTTGGTTTTGTTCTTCATGGAAACTCCCAGCTCTTTTCGCACTTTTGTTATAGATTTGCGTCCTCAATTGGTTATTTGTAAAATGAATGAAAGCTATCTTGAGCTTAATGCTAGGCATTATTTGCAAATATCTCGGTTGTGTACAGCTGATCGCCGCATCCGCTGCTTTGCCTGAACTTCCTTCTACGTGAGATTTTTAATGACCGGTGGCAAGTAATTTAGCAAGCTTATTTAAGCCCATGTTTTCATTAATTCTAGCCTACCTTTTGGATTCAGTATTACACTGGCTAGATTTGCATTCTGAATACACTTGTATTTGGAAAACACTGTCCAATGCGTATGGACTTTATCAATATGCTACTTGCATCATAGTAACTATTTTCTGTCATGCAGGAACTATTACCCATTTCACCGAAGCTTGAACATATCTTTTGAACTTAGTTTACGTAACTATTCAATTCCAGACCATGAAAACAGCACTATTAATGTTTTACCCTCCACATAAAACTAGAAAACGAATTGCCTTTCATTCATTTTATTTGAACTATTTTTTGTTCACATTGTTTCCATAATACTATTTGGCATTTGCTTCTATCAGCTTTACCATATATTTTTAGAACTTTTGTAAATGCTGAGTGATTTCTTAAAGTTAACCTTGTTTGCGTTTTCCTCTACATTGTTTAGCCCCATCCAGGCATAGCCGAGTTTGAACCTTGAAGTACCTTTTTGCACTTTTAACACCATGCATTCGCGGTGGGTCGTCTCACAGCGTTTCAGCGCACATACTATCTACTTCCTTGGAATATACCTGATATCGAGTGCTTACACCACTTTCATACGCAATTTTTTTCATTGTGGCATTTTTATATTTAATTAGCAGCATCACAATCTTTGGAGAATTTAACTCTGTGCTTTTTGTATGTTATTTAAGTGTCAACCTCGGGAGCGACTGCAGCAATTGAAACAGCAGAAGGTACGGTTCAATTTTTGAACTTCCATAGGATTATTTGCCATACTGCCAGTATTGGCAAATTTGTAATACCATTCAAATTTTATCTTGGGCTAAACCAGATTCCATTCTTAATTGAGGAGATGGGAATGCCAGTCACGCCTTCTGTGACAAGAGCATTAATTAAGCGACAAATTCAAGTCTTGAGGTGTTGACCCAAAAACTGGATTATAATTTCCAATTTGAACGCAACTAATTTTTTAGCACAGATAGGATAGTTTTGTGTGGAAATCGGATTTTGATTTTTAGTTTTTGCTAATCATTTCCGATTTCATAACATATAATCTAAGTAACAATTTCCTATCGTATTACCTTTGTGCTATGAAAATGTGGCACCCGTGATTTGTTTGTTAAGTAACTATGAAAGACCGTTTGATGTCTCAAGGGTTATGTTTTTTTCCTTTCTTGCGTTTTGCTTTAAGGGAATGATAGACATCATGATTGAGCATTGAGTTTTGCATGCAATCGAAAACAAACAAAATTATAGATCTTACACACTAATCCCAGGTTTTTTGTATGCTTTTTGGTTCGCTATCATTGAAAATTATGCTGTCGTGCATCTTTGCTTTTGATCACAACTTGAAGTCTCTTTGGTGATTTCAAATGCTTTTAACTGTTTCTTTAGAGGTGGTGAAATTATCTTTTTTAAATGAGGTAATATACTTTATGTTGATTTCCTAGCACTATAAAAATACGCTTCATTGCGTTGTAAGCAAACAAGAATAGTGCACAATTCGATTCTCCAGTAACCTAAGTGAAATATTGCCATTTGTAGCCTAAAAATGTGGCTTGGTAAAATTAAATATTGTGCATTGCGTCTTTGAATTGCCGGCAAAACATTCTCTAACTTTGTTACATGTTATAAGCCTTAAAGCCCCGATTCCAAACTTTTGACACACATTAGTCTGGTCTCAAAAATGCTTAATTTTTATCAAGTAGCAGCTTCTGATGACAAAGTGACGCCGACATCGGATGTGACAGAAAGGAAGCGCTTGTTGAGGCAAGCGGTCCCAGGGGTCTCATCTTATTCACCTCCTCTGAGGACTATGGTAGCTGATGTCAGCTACGCGGGGAGAGACTTATATGATCTACATGCCGATTTCAACAAACCGAGTATAGCAACTGATCTTAACGCATCTACTGGATTAGTTGAAGCAAAAGCAACAATACCCACATTTATAGATGGCTCAGAGACAACTTCGAAGCTTTTTAACAGTGAATTACAATTCGGGAGTGGTGAAAATGATGATGCAAAATTCGATGTGGCCCAGGAAATAAAGGCGCTAATAACAGAAAACACGTCTACTTTGTTTTCGACGGAGAATGTTCGAACGGCTGCACGAATTACACCTGAGTCGCAAATCGTCTCCCTACCAAAAGTAACGGTGTTTATAGGTGCTCAGGCATCACAAAATGGACTTACTAATACATTTGCAGGTAAGCTATTCTTTTAAAGGGCTGGGAACCTAACAATTTGGCTAACAAAGTGGTGGTTTATAAACGTAAACACCGTGAATAGTTCTCAGATCAGCAGTATTCTTCTTTAAATTAACTATACTTATGAATTTTCTGGGATTATTCGACTAAACTTGCGATCAAGAAGATTGTGACTATGAATGGAGGTCATTAAAAATCTATTATTGGATTCTTGATTCTTTCTTTTAAGCGACATAGTAGTAAGAAGAACTAAACTTGTCAAGGTTTAAAAAATCGAGCGATATGCCATCAAATTTTTGCAGGTATTGTAGATTAAAGGCGAAAAACAGTATTTCTATCGCTATTCATGTGGATTTTATGGTAGTAAAGTAGGGATGAAATTTGCACTTCTAATTTAGTGGCGGGTCTCACTTTGAACGAAAACTATCTGCAGGAAATCTTGAGGCGTTTTCCACACTGCAGCAACGGGGGCACTTGCTATCTACTAGATGATGCAGCTTTTGTCATGGCCGTAAATAACGAACGATTGAATTATCAGGTAATTCGAAAATACGTATGGTTGCAACTCCATAGGGATTGCTATTTGTGCTTAATAATTTATTGTCACAGTAGAGACAAGTGTTTAAGGTGCAAATTTTTTCATCAGGAGTAAAAACTTCAAGTGCTTAAATACTTTTTTGTGAATGTAGGAACCACTGCGCGCTAAGCAAAGAATAAAGCATGATCACTGAGCGTTTTTAACGCACCATTACTTTTACCTAATTATGAACACTTTAAGCTTAGCTCCAATTTTTCTGAAAAAGAACTTCAAAAACATTAACGGTAACCTACATTATCAAGCATCCTTTTGGTACGTAAATTTCTTGATCTTGAACTTAACATTCTTTAAGATCTGTTTTAGTCTTAGTGCGAAAGTCCAGCACAATTTTTAAATGCATTGCATCATATTCTGCTTAAAAGGTAATGCTGTTGCATGACTTAATTTGATTGCTCCTCTTTAAGGTTGGCCATTTTCTTGGGCACGTTGATGCGCCGTTGATGGAATCACTTCTGAAAAATTTGGTTTACAGCAGGTATACCTCTATTAAACTTCACATGGATCACGTGTTTTTTCCACTTTGCAATTTGGGTCATAGTAATGTTTCCTATTAAAAGTATTCGTGTCACAATGCACCGCCGACACACACAACCATCCGTGTAATTTCTTTGTGGTATCATGCTTTAAACAGAGGGCTCGCATTATTTTGATTGAAGTAATTGCAAAGTTTACTATTTCAAAAGTGGTTTCCTCAGTAACTACATGTTACTCTTAGTGTATTTGGGCTACACCTGAGCCTCCATTTAGGTGGATGGACTAGGGGTACCACATTTAGCTCAAATTAATAATTATTACGATTTATTTGTAAATCGTCCGCCCGGCTACTTTGGTCATGCTGATAGTCTAGTCTAGTTCAAGATTCTTGGCGGATCATGAGCTCAGATTCGGTCTTTCTAGTACTGGTTTTGAAGATGTATCATGCCTGTGGAAGTCCCTGTAATTTGTTGCGCATTCAGTTCACATCGCTTAATGCTTTCCTATTTCCTTTAGAGTAAGGTATTACGACTATCAAGCTGTCTGCGACTCTGCTCATCTCGGTGAAAAGAACTCCACTTCGCCTGCAACTAAGTTGGTCTCTGTAAGCACTATTTACTTATTTTTCTTTTGCATACTTTATTCCTTTCCAATGTTATTTGCACAGTTATCTCCACAGAGCGTAGTCAGAGGCCTTTGTCAACTGTTTTATCCCAATTTCTGGCTGTCAGCCCTTCAAAAGACCTTGGCGGTTATTTCCAAATTGACCAAGTGAGCAAGCATTAAATCTTCTGTCTCTCATTCCTTAAATTGAATGGAATATAAGATCACCATATTTTGCATTTTAGTGTTCTCATGGTTTTTTCGCGATTGTTTATTAGTAAGTTGCTTTAAAAACACAAAACCCATCTAGTGCCTTTTTGTCCACCTATGCCACTTTCGGTTGGAAAATTTGATAACGTTTACTTTGTCACTCATAGCAGCATGCAATATAGTTATGCGACCTTCAATGTTGCTATAAAAGTACTTTATATCGCAACCTCATACCAGCTGTTTCAATTTCGGATGTTTGTTCGTCGTAGATGTTTTCACTCTGGATCAAAGCGTTGACTATGTGAATTGTGTCAAATCAACCTATCGCTACTACGCCACTGACGGAGCAAACTTCAGAAAAACGCCCTTTAGCTCAGTGGAGGTCACCGGGAGCTTTACCTGCTCGCCTGGGTGCACCCGCCGGTGGTCATCGTCATCCATACCCGAAACTAATCTCAAACTCATTAAGACCGACCCCGTATGCCCGTGCACAAAAAAGAACCACGATTGGCAGCTCACTCCATCCATAGGTATAGTTAAATGGCTACAGTTGCAAATTTGGAAACAAATCGAAATGACGTTTGGCCATCGTAGAAGTACTATTTGACTCCATGCTCTGATCCATTAAACTGAAAATGGGAGCCTGTTTTCGCCGTACCATTACCGTTTGATTTGACAAAGAAACTAACTTTTGCAAATTCCCTATAACATTGCATTTCAAAATTGTCGAAGTAAAATTGGCACCAATGCAAGTGTGTACATGTGTGTCATCACTCAACCTTGAAAATTTCTCCTTTGTAGATGTCCGACATTTTTTGATAAAATGGATCAGTAGCGCTTCTTAGTAAAAGTTTGACCGCATGTGAAAAGGTCTTTAGTACTTTACATTGACTTGAATGGAGTATGCGATTTTAAGGCCTAGCCGTCACAAACTGTTATCAGATCGTGAGTTGTTTAAATTAATTGCAAAATTCTATAGAGTTGAGCTAGAGCAAAAAGTTATTTTGAAATCTCACTTATGCATTTCTTATCCATGATGTGTGTGATACTGTCGAATTTTGTTTTAGATGAGCCCAACATGATCTAATTTAATGTTATCTTATTCGCTTAAGGAATAAAACGTAAATATGTAAAACCATATAGTACTCAACTCTTGTAGCCTTTGCGTGTTTCTGGAATCTACGATATATCCCACTTATTGGTAGATGGTAAATTGTCAGGAAATAGCCAACTGAAGCTTTGGAGAAGCTTATTTTAGGCTGTGTCGTAGCAGCTTGGATATTTCAAATGCACAAACCTACTTGTTTGATGCCATGATTTCTTTTCAGGTGCATTAGTCATATGAAACGACGTAAAAGCTAACTATGAATCAAATTTCCTATATCCCTTTTAGGATTAAGCTTTTGTAAAGATTATATTTAAAATTGGATTGCCGCATTTTCTTTGTAAGATATCTAGTTTCGGATAAATTAGCAGTTGAACACGCGCTTTTAAAGTACGTGGAGTTCGGTCTTGAATTCAGTGGCCTTATATTAAAGGTAGGAAAGACGTCTTTTATTTCACCTCTAACTTGGTCTTTATGTGGTTCTTCTAGCTGAAGACATTTCGATTTGCCAATCAGCCCAGAACCCACGATATCGACGTCCAATCACAGCATGTATGACGTGAACCCATTTGTTCTCATGAGCTTGTATTTTAGTCTTTCAGACTTGCAGGTGCTTCACATCATTCAATCTTTCATGCAATTTGACAAGCTTTCATATCAGTGAAAAGTCGTTACTGGCATCATTGATAGTGACGCAAATAAAAGTACATAACTGCTTAAAGTGTGGCTTTTACCACGTTGGAATTCGGCAATGGGTCTATGCACGAGCAGAAAAATTATTTTAGGGGTTTTATGCGTCTGTTATGTTAAAGTCACTGGTTCACTGTCTTATTGTAAGCTATGGTCAAAGGTTGCTAGGTGTGGACAATTGTTTCACTTTAATTAAAACAAGATAGTTATGAGATGGCCATTAAGTGGATAAATCAGAAGTGGGCAAATGAAAGCGAACGATGTTCCAACATTCTCAAAACGTTTTGTTCTATTGCATCACTCACACTAAAGCGAAATTACAGATTGTCTACAAACGAGCCGTTACACACTGACTAGGAGATGGCAGTTCTCTTAGCCGCTGTAATCGGTATAACACAAAACTCTTAAAGTTAACGCCCTTAAGCTAGGTAAAAGTGAAACCTTACTCTGCTCCATAACCTCGAGATATCGGCTACTTATTATGTTGGAAGTAGAATGCATTTTAACTAAGTGGGCCTTGCGATGGTTTTCGCTCAAATCTTGCGCATAGTGTGTTTTTCACTCGCAACACGTTAGTAACCTTCTTGGTTTGAAATAAGGTGTGGTACAACCTTGGCCAGGACTGAGGGAAAAGAAGCCATTGTATCTGCATATCTTGTTAAAATTATGTACACATTTTATCCACTTGATATCAGAAAAGGATAGATATAGGCAGAATTAGTTTCTTAGCGAAGCAAAGGGCAGTTTTGATGTGAGTGTGTGCGAATAGTTGTATTATAGTGATTTTTGGAGTGCATGGCGCGTGCAGTTTAGGAACAGGAAAAATTTCGACTTTTGGTTACTTCAGAGTGCGTTTGGCCATTGGAATCTTTTGGTTTTCTTCCCTCAAACATCACGCGTTCTTGGAGGGTGTGGTGGTGGCTGTTGATGCTGCAAAAACTGCGGCAACTGAAATGGTGGCCCGGCCGATGCAGCTGAACTAAAGGGTGGTGGAGGTGGTGGCATGTGAATTCCGCCAGAGTAGGGCAAATCAAACCGTCTGGAGGGATCAAACGTCCCTGATACCACTGATTGAGTTGGCTGTAACTTCGGTGGCTCAAAGGGATTGACCACTGAGAGCTGAGAATTAGTAGTTGAAGGTGCAAAATCGGTGTTTACCGAGTCTTTTTCATCCGATTGCTGGTCAGGGCTCTTACTGGGATCCATCTTCATAGAGGAGGTAAAGTGAAAGGGAGGTGGAGCACTAGGATAAGCACCACCTCCATTCCCGCCACCAGCACTATTGTACGAGGGCTGCAGATTGCTGGGATGCTGTGACGGAGCACCCGAGTCTAAACTTGAAACAGTACTAGGGCATCCACTGCGGGAACCTCCGCCCCCATCACCAGTTCCGCCTCCATGTCCTTCTTCCGCTCCACTGCTATCATGTTTGCTGTTTGTGCTATTCAGGTTTGGTGCGCGAGCTTGCAACTTTTTGCTTTTCATCCTTCGATTCTGGAACCATACCTTTACCTAAACATGTATTTCTTTTAACAGACTTTGATTGCATTTTAATCAGACCATGGCCTTTTCGAATGAATAACAAGTAGTGTATGGTTTATAGTAAAAAATGAAAATTCATTCCAATTACTAAATCACTTGCTTCTCGGTGGCACACAAAAGCAAACAGGATCAGCAACGGCAAATAATTAATTTTCTTATAGAAAATCGTAAGATACCACTCTGAAATAAACTAAATTAACCCTACTTCCTGGGTTTTGATAAATGGTTTGAAATACTAAATAATGCTACATTTACTTAAATGTTAAGGTCCTTGGTATTTTAGACTGAAAACCCTATTAAGAAAAGATAGATTAGTTAAGTAATAAATTATATTTCATCAGGTTAGAGTGACACCTAACTTACGCATGACGCATACTTTATTCTTGATAAGTTCATGCAACATTTCCCCTTAAATGGGCTGCAAGAAGGTATGAGTTTTGGGGTTATTTAATTATACAAATACTACTATTGTTGAAGTAACACCGAAAATACTACGAAAAACTTATTTTACTAATTGGTGCACCTTGAGTCTTTTAAAAAAGCGGAGGCCATTGATTTGGTCGTAGGCCACACCACCAAGCAGAAGTATAATCCGCGAGGACTCAGATGCAGCGCAAACAAACACAAGGTTAAGCAAAGTTTCAGCACTATAGTATTTACTGGACGTTTGAAGTTAAATCAAGACAGGACTAACTTTTAAATAATCCACCCTTGCTAGGCTGAATGGGACAAGAGGCATAGTCTCCGTTTTACCAGCTACTAGTTGACTATAAAGTTAAAGGGTGCGATGAAAAGCGGTCTATAACAACGAACCTGGCGCTCTGTTAAGTGGAGTTTGCATGAGATCTCCCATCGCTTTTGACGAGTGATATACGTGGCCACGAGGTATTCATTCTCAAGTACCATCGTTTGATATCGAGTATACGGTTTCCTCTTTTTCCTTCCACGAGGCGCATCTTAAGTTACAAGTAAAGGTTTATTATGCAAGGGTTCTAAAACAGCTATATTTGAGTAAAAAATGGCCTGTTTTTGAGGGCTCACCTTCCTCGTCTGCATTGTTTGGCATCATTGAAGATGGCATAAAGCACGGAGGTGGCCCCAGTCGATTGGTGACATCTGAAGAGGTTGGAATGGGAGCCATCGGTCCAGAGCTGTTCCCCAGGGCCAAGGCTGCAGCTGCAGCAGCCGCTTGAACGCTGTTTGCAATTCTCGGGGTCTGAAAAAGGCCCGGGGGAGTTGAAACCCCATGGGATTGTGGCTGGTTCGGCTGTGGTCCAAAGTACTGTTGATGCGATGATGGTGGTGCTGGTGGTGGTGGTGGTGGTTGGTGAGATGCAGGTGGAGACAACACTGGAGACATCATGGCTGCGGCATGGGGATGTTGCAGGCCGTTCGTAGGCGAATGGAATAGGCTTCGCGGTGGAGGTGGTAATCGTCCAGGTGTTCCACTTGTCAAGGTATCTAGGAATCCTTCTGATGGATGCTGTTGTCCCAACAAAGACTGTTCACCAACTCCTGTGGAAAAAAGGACAATTAATATAAATTTGTGTTCATTCCCTTATATCCATAAATAATCTGTATGGCTAAAGCACACTTTAAGTGACATACAAATATCAAAGAAATTGGAAATGTTTTATGAATTTACTATACCAGGTAATAAAACAGCTATAACTTTGGCACGAGATCAAATAATATTACAGATTTTCTGACTAGAATTAAGCTTGTACCGTCGGTTCAAAATCTGTTCGACAGGTCGCGAAATGATAGCATATATACGACAGCTGTAAAACTACTTAAATGTTAACTTATTTTCAAGTATACAGAAATTTTTTATGGGCAGATGACTGACGGTCTCTTGAAAAGCATATTAGTTTTATTTTGCCTAGTTTGTGCGAAACCATTGCTCTGAGATATGGAATGCTATATTAACTTACAAATAAGCAATCAAATCAAAAACATAAAAACATCACCCGCCACTGACTTAAATCACTGCTTTTTACATAAAGAAACGAAAACATACATCCATCCTCTATTACACAATGACAGAATCGCCTTAACCTGATGCATGGTACTACTCCTACTCAGTTTATTTCCTTGTGAGGGTAATAAGGATGGTGACTGTTACTGAAAGACGAGTAAATTCTTAATCGATAGCTGATTTTCATGGATAAGTAATTATTCGAGTACTAAAGCAATGAGTGAATTTCAGCATATTATTACTTATAGGCAAAAAATGCCTTAATTTGACAAAGTCCTTAAAGATAAATACCAAACTTAGACTTAAAAATATCCCTAAAAAAGAAGGCAAAAGGGAACACGAAGCTATATTTGTCTCCCTGTATTATAATGTTCGAATTTTATTCACTTCATTTACGAGCATTTCATGCTCATTCCAAAGCATGCAATACTTAAGTAATTATGCAGCACACAACAACCAAATATTGGATTAGTTTTAATTATTGTACAAGTTACTATAGCACATAAAAGATTCCTGTGCCACCGCTGTAAACAAAACATTGGTTTTCCTAAAGGCGACATGAACTCGATTTCAGTTTTATTTAAAATCATCAAGATTATCATGATTTGTTTGCAAGCTTTCAATCCTTCACCCTTAAAAGTTCAAGCCTACCTCCAAAACCTGGGATACTAGGGTTTTCATATCTAGGCATGTCACCAATCCTTCCAGAGCTGCCGACGCTAGCCTGTCTCAAAGTATTCATTGTCGCAGCTGCTCCAGCTGAAACTGACGTTGACGCTGGTACCCCAGCAATTTCCCTCAATAACGCTCCCAACGACTTTGAATCACCAAGCGTTTGCTCACTTTCAGCAGAACTACGAGGGGGGAGGTTTCCAGAAGAACTGAAAGGAGGGCTTCTGAGACGGCCTGCGGACTGAGGTGGTGAAGGAGCCTCTGTGTTAAAAGGTCGATAGAGAGGACGATGTTGCGCGGCCAAAGCAGCTGCTGCTTGCAGGGATGGTGAGTTAGCGAATTCGCTGTTCGCTACACAGCCATTTCCAACAAATCCGGAGAGATCAGAAAGAAAGTCAGACTGAGGTGCAGGCTTTCGAAAAGGCATGTCGGTGGCAGCTTTGGAAGACTGCTGCATCAGTTGTTGCAACGGGTAAGCAGAGGGAATGCGAGAAAACGAAGAAATAGAATAATCAGCTGCGCCGCTGTGGTAGTCTGACTCGGATGGTATCGGCTGTGGCGTTGACTGAGGTGCTTGACTGGAGGGCTGGGAAAAGACGCTGGGCTGGCTGTTGATCATACCAGACGACGTGTATGGGTTGCGAAGATCAAACGTGTTTTGTATGCTGGCCATTTTGGCTAAATAAAATTAGTAAATAGTATTAATTTTGCCTTGATAAACACATTGGACCATAAAAACAGGATTTCTGAACTTGTGCCACCTTCTAGTTTTTGCAATAATTCTTCGCTGACTTTAAAACAAAAGCGTCTTTTGGGCGTTAGAGATGGCTACTTTGGCAGAAAATAAGGATTTACAGCTACTCAGAGTATTAAAATTGTATTTATAATTTTAAAGGCTTTAAAGTTTATTAATGCTGGATTTCATTCACTGGGTTATAAACGAGCCCATGATTCCACTGCCAAAATTGCGCAGTCAGGGAATATAACTTGATTTTTCGTTAAAAAGGTTCAATGGCTTGGAATAAGGCAAGAACAAATCACTTATAGCTGTTTAGCAGTTTCGTGTAGTGCCGACATGCAGAGTGTTTGGGCCAGGATGGCCTGAGAGGAGAAGGAGTGGTGGGCTTGCCAAATTTACAGTATTGCGCGTTAGTCCAATTACGGTCCAAACTAAGATTGATTGTTTTCTTGTATCAAGTACGACTGCAAACTTGCACAATGTTTTTGATTATTACCAATCTTTCGTCCTCAATCAATACACCCTTGCGACTAACAACCGTCCATTGGCAAGACTTCGCAGATCCCTCAAGTAGTGGCTTCACAGATGAGTGATTAGTTAACTTACCACGACTGTTTGGCTTTGGCGGTGAAGGATGATAAAGAGCCCAATGATGCCCTGACCAAACATAGGCATAAAAATCCACTACTTCGGGCTCCCTAAACAACTTTTGAGGATCAATAGGGGCATGCACGAGTGTGCCTGACGATGCGTTCACAAACTTTTACATGTATATCAAAGAAGCCTGGCCGTCGTTTCGTGAAGAAGGTGAGGTAGTGATGAGGACAAAAATTGAGCTGTAGGTGTCAGTTCTGTTAAGTAGAAGTTTGATGAATCAATGACAGCCTAAAGGATTGATAAAAATTGGGTGCTTTCAAACAACTAACTTTAAAAGAGTGCTTGAATAAAATAAGCTAACCGAGGTTTAAGTTATTTGACAAGTAGGCATGATTTGGTTTTACGTAATTATACTGTACAGCCAATCGGTACCGAACTCAAAGTAACTGGATTTCAGTAATTTCTATTAGTAAATATTCACTTCTTTAGTCCAAAGACGTGTGATTTATTTAATTTTCAGAAATTTAACACAATGTTTAACAAAGATCTTGAAATGCTAATGAAATATCATCCTTTAGCACTTAAACAAATCTTCTAGCCTTGTAAAATATGGAAAGAAATGCCAGCTAAGCCTATGGAGTGTAAAAATTATGTTATTGAATGACTTAAAACAATTCCGTATATTCCTAAAAAACCTTTAATATCGATCAATTTACTTTTGCACCTCAGATCCTTAATGCATGTGTCGAACTTTATTGGAAAACGGAGAAGCTTGCCATTAGCATTAAAGCAGGAATATGGACCGCATTGAGCTTTACTATTAGCAGAAGCTAGCAGCTCTATCATGTCTGTTCACTTTTTTTCCACCGAGCACAAACCCACAGCAGTAAAAGGGGTATGCTGACAGTAGATAAGACTGAAAACTAGCAACCTCATCACACAAGCTTGCATGAATACACAAACGCACCCGTCGATCAGAGGACTAGAGCAGTGAGACATTGTCAATCAACTTTTGGTGGTCAACACAGTTTGACTTTCACTACCTGTCCGTCATGTATCAACATTCTAAACAGGCTGTGCTTGTATACACTATTAAACACCAATCAGCTTGGTCATCTAAAAAGAATGAGGCACTCTTATAGTTCCTTGATTCGGTGTTTTACCTGACATTATATGATAATTTGGGAACTTTGTGCAAGCCATCAAGTAAACTTTCAAGATAGAGGGCTAAGCGTGGAGAAGGAGATCCTTTAATTCACATTTAACATATAGCTCCCATTAATGTAATACGAATAAGAGCAGTGACGACAATATTATAGAATATTAGCGAAAACTAAGCCGGTTTCCTTAAGGTTAACCTACTAGCATCTTACACTTTATTCTTACTACTTCGGTCATACGGAAAGTCAGCTTACTAACTAGCATTAATAAGAAGGCGTAAAATTAGTAATTGTCAGCTCACCAAGAGCGACACGTGTGTGTTAACGGCAAAACAAACAATAACCGAGTCTGATTTTGAATTTAATTATACTCGCTCAGAACTAATTAATTCCTCTTCCTTTAAGCGAAATCATGCGCTAAATTACTGCTTATTTTTTAAGAAAAGACCAGGAAATGCTTCTACAAGACTTTCATCCACAAAAACAGTGATCTTTTTGGTGGCAACCTTTGGCAAATGCCGACTGCCTAAACCCATCTTGAAATATGAAGCCTCTTCAAATTGGGATCCTGTTACTTTCGGGCGTTTCGTATAATTTGCGTGCGTTTCTTAAGCACTGCAGTTGATACACACATGCAAAATTGCTCAGTAAATTATAGAGGACAGCGGTAAGCTCGAAAATGCAAATTCTGTTTCACAATTTTGAGTACAGATTTTTACTTTCACGAGTAACTAAAGGCCTACTGCAGAGGCAAAATTTCAACTTTGAACAAACAGTCAAATTAGGTTTGTTTTTATCTGTTTGATCCATGGTAAGCTAACAAATGCGACCATAGTACCATTGATGAGATATGCTAAGGTACTTCCCAAATTGAATAGGTTACGGGGGAATTCCAACACTAAGCCAATAAATCTTTCGGTTGTAAACACGCAACATACAGAGTCTTAGTCTAGATTTTATGGATGTTTTTCCTGCTAAAACGCGTTTGTATGCTTCCATTTATAGATCGTCGGAGGCTCAACTAAACAGTGTTTTAAATGCTCCGTGCAGTAAGAAGGTGATACGTAAGAGAAACCGTTGCCGTGTACCATTCGTTTTCAAGATGAACATAGCCAAGGTGACAGGGAAGAACTGCCAAAGGATCATCTGCCTGGGCTACTTAAAGATCATTTGTTTGACCACATGAGGTCTCTGGAGTTTCTATGCGCCTTTCAAGAATTTAATCTATTTACCAACAAAACATTAGTGGGGTTTCACTTGTGCTAATAATGCTCTTGCTCAAAGTAACAAGGGACCATAAGATTACTGATTTAGTATCCTCCGATGTTTAAATAGTGTGCATGCAGTTATTCATGAAAGATAGATTCGGAAAAAAAATTTATTGTAGCCGCGTATTTTCCTTCTACTCAAAGCGCCACTTCCTAGATCAAACATCTTTGATAAATTGGGAAAAATAACAGCATGCGGAGATCAATCCCTTGTTTTAAAGGAAAATAAATAAGAAAGTAAAACTTGAAAGTGGATTGAACAATATAATGAACCAATATCGCGCTTCACAAACCTTTGCAAACAATAAGACAAAATGCTGCGTTCGCGAACTACTTTCTTTTCTTAGAACAATCATTTTCTGGCATCAGCGATTTCATACGAAAGATTATTTAAATAAGTTGAATCCTTTCATTCATTTAGGAACTTACCAAGAGGCAATTGCCAAAACACAGTTGTTTAGTAATATGACAGAGCACTTGATTGGATATTTTTACCATAATTTATCAGAAGGAAAAACTGGGAAATTTCCACCCAAATACGTGTAGCATAAGGTAGCATATTTACAAGAATTCATCGTGGGAATCAATACTTCCTTTTCGTTGTATTACTATAATTATCAATAAAGGAAGGAAGATAGTTCACATCTGTGATATCAAATCGAGCGGCACCAGACAAAAGATCTAGCCTAAAAAAGCAACCTTGTACTATTACTCTTTGTTGAATAAAAGATTATCGAAGTTATATTATTGAGACAAATATTTATTTAAGCCCATAATTTTCACTGACTTTGTTTCATTTTCCTTGATACATTGCGATAAAGCCACACATGTTTTAGCTAAAACAAGTAGTCTATAAGCTCATTCTTAAGATTTTAATGCCAATGAAACAGAGGCATCAAAATTCCATTTTACCCATATGACCGAAACATGGGGCTTCCCAACTGGTAATTCATTCTACTTCATATGTTTGGTCACGTTCCACATTTGATGCACATTGCTCGGCTTTGCACCATATTCATGGTTCATGGTTTATTTTTCGTTTACCATATGCAAGGTACTCCCATTACCAGGGCACTCAACTCCAGCATATATATATATATATATATAGCGATTTAAAATGTCTTTAATTAAGATATTTTAACCATTATCGCCATTAGTGCGAAAACAGCAACAGCAATAACGCGATCGAAATTGGTTGTACATGGCACACAGAAAACCTCTTAACCGTTTTTAGGTATTATGCAATTTAATATGTCATTATTACTTGTAATGAGAATACGCGCAAGAACGTTTAGTTCCAGTTTGCTTGCATCAACAATTTCCGCATCTTCCGTTACAATGTCAATCAGGCACTATGCTCTACATAAATTCCCATGCTTAGCACATGCGCACGTGTGTATTTGATCCAAAAAATTTCCTAATTTCTTGCGAATCCCTTAAGATTCCTCTGCGTGAGAATTAGATGGCGGTGCGCGTATGCGTGCATTGTAAATTCCGCTCCAGAGGTAAAAGAAATTATAAAGAGGCATATAGTTACCTTGAAATATTCAAGAGGATTTTGGCTCAGTGTAATCTAGGAAGCGACCAATTATGTTTTCCAAGTCACAAAAATTCAGCTTAATTAGCCTGCCCTCATTGAAAGAAATTCACTAATTTCATCAAAATATCATGCGGCTTCACAAATAACTTGCATTTATTTGTGCATCACATCAACGAGAATGCCATAAAAGAAAATAGAGAAATATTACAGATAAAAATGAATAAATGCCACATAAAATCCATTAAATTGACAAAATTAAGGACTTTCGACTGATATGTATTCAATTCGCGTGATGCGAATATTGCCATAGATCTTTATCTCGATTTTGATTTAGTTTCATCACCCAACTTTAAAGCAATTAACGCACGTGTCGTGTTTGCCCGAAAACTTTTAAAAAATGCAGTGGAAATAGCATTTGAATCATGTATTAACCAATGATGGAAGGAAAAAGTGATATTCGAGAGTGGCAAATTAACTAACAAAATAATGAAAGCAGTAATGTGGATAAAATTGCAATGCAATCAAATGCAAAGTCAAACACTTACACAAAAGTTTTGCTTTTAAAAACCAAGGTGATAATCAAATGAATAAGCATATGATGCTACTCATTAACCCAGAATTAATCTTACAAACGGTATTTAATGGATTATTCTACTGTCAATTATTCACAAACTCCCACTAGGGTACGTACTGCACGTTGCTAATGGAGAGAATCGATCATAAGGCCCCGAAAGGGCTAACATAGAGTCAAGCGATCGCTTTCCGATTGCGATACTATCACAATTTCGGTGGACACGCAACAGGAACGAGTCACCACAAGTCTCAAGCTGGAACACGCAGCTGCCAACATTAAGTCCGTACACGTACGCAATGTGTCCCTATTGAGGTCTCTCATTCTCTTGCCTGCCCTCTCTCACTCTCGCTCGCTGAGAGATCAAAGGGCAAGCCGCCGCCGCCACCGCCACAGCCTATCTACGAGGGGGGTCACGGTGGACATCATTAACCCAACTGCCACAACCTTCAGCCCCATCACCAATACCAACCTCATCAATACAAAAAGGCACATGTACGCACGCACGTGTACGTGTGAAGACCATTTCAGTTTGTATATGGGTCTGCAATGAACGCAAAATAGAAGGAAGGCAAGAGTGAGATTGAGTGAAGCGAATGCACTCTATTGCTCTCCCTGCTGTCCTACCTCAAATATATGCGGCTTTGCAACCATACTATAAAATAATAGGAAAGTGCAATAATTTGACTCCTTAAAGTAGTACATTATGATAGTGGGTTAGCATACTTTCCATCATTAAATAGGGCTTTATGCTAAAATTTGATCGTGGAGGATCAATTTTAATCATAGAAAAGTTTAGCATTCAAAATCACCCTTTTAGAATAAAGCTACTTTTGATCAAGTTGCAATATCCGTAGTCATAGTCAACAAGTTCATGGTTGCAGAATTTGTTAGGAAAACAAATCAACCAAGCCTCAACACGTACCATAATTTGTAAAGTACTTAAGATTAACTGTTTTGTAATTGAAACACCAAATTAAGCCTCAATAAATAATGCAAGTAGTTCTCTTATATATGTCAAAATTAATAACAAGCGATGATAAATCTTATTATTATAATTCTTTATGTAGCAAAGTTATTTAAGAAAATTGAAGACCAGAATACTTTAAAATCAAAGTAAGGATATTTTTGCGTAGGGGAAAGGATATTTTGATTAAATATCTGTAAATATAAACGACCCCTATAAGTGACTGAAGGTTATATGAAAAGTGACATTCTTTCCCCTTCAAACTTTGATCAGAATCGTGAATAAATTCAGCAAGTCAAACAACTGCATTTTCTTAACGATATTATGCTCTTTAAAGGCTAAACTCTGCTAAGTAGCTTAAGGAGTGGTGTATTATTGTTTGATGTGAGAAAACTAGTTTACCAGGGAAAGAGACAGTATGATGTCCGCAATTCTACCCCAGTCAACGATGCGCCTATAAAACAAAATTATTTTAAGAAGCAGAACCCATATCTTTTTATAAATTTTTATTGAATCAACCGTGCTTGAAAGAATGCCCTATAAAGAAAAGCCTCCAGCTGTTTGCGTTTGGAAGAATGCAATGTGCCAATGTCTACGCATCTAGTGGAATGCAGCTGCGCGGCAAAGATCAAAGCCGCTTAACTTTCGGCCGAATGTCCGCCGGCATCTAGGCTTTTATCGCCCATGTTTTTCCGGCCGCATCCCACACCACCTTACAAAGACAAACTGAGCGATGATAAACTACGCTGCTCCCCTCAAAAATCTGACGCCTGTCTAGCTGGACAGTTATGGTAATTTTCTGATTTCCTGATCACTTCTTATCAAATAATTTAGTTTAGAATGCTTCGAGGCCTCTCAAAAATAAGGTGGATTTGATTAACTAATTCTTTCCTTCATCAACTTGCTTTGATTTTCCTTGTTAACTGCTAGTCACGATGAAGACGTATAACACCTAAGTAGTTACTTCCTGGGAGATTCTTGGTTTTCCATTGCTCAGTGGTCCCATATGATACTAAACCTAGTTTAATACGAGCTGGTTGTTATCGTTTGCTTCTCTTTATCCATACAGAATGTCGTGAACTCGCGGTGAAGATCAAAGAAGAGGGTGCGGTCATGCGCTTGCATGTATGTACGTATCTGTGTATGCATGTATGTGAGCATGCTGCCATTCACGCGACTCGACCATCTTCTCGAAACCACAAGCTTGAGGGATGATTAAATTAAACGGAAGGAAGGGCCTATATTGACGGATGCACGGACCTATATACGGTGGAATGTTTACGCCTGCAGTTTTTTAAAAATGTAACTACTAAAATATGGACATGATTCAAATATCTACAATGATACGGATTACTTGCTTGTTTGGACAGGTAGGTAAACTCATCTTAGGGCGCATTGCCCTACATTTATGATCCTTTAATTCTATTCAAAAAATTACTTTATCAGGAATCAATCCAAATAAAAACAAAGCATCCAAGGGTCTTAAAATTTATCAGCGGGTTTTCAATTAATGTGAAGTGTAAGCTTAAATTCAGTGTTATCCAGGATTTCCACAAATATTAACTCGTATAAAGAAAGTGGCCAAATACAAGCTTGTAACGCTTACATGCTTTAATGAAACGCTCTTATCATTATTGTTGTCTAAGCCGATCAGCAATACTTGCTATAAAAAATAAGGTAGTTCCACAGAATTTAGTGTGGGTTGTCTCGTAAAACATTGTCTTTGATAACTTATTAGGCTATAAAATAGTACCCAGAGCTAAAAGACACCTTCAATTCCTTAATTGAGAATCCTGTCAGTCACTTACAAAGGATATTGTGAAATTATTTGAGGTAAGACTCAGAACCAATCGCATTATCTTTTCATCCAGAATTTTAACCTTCATTTTTAGCATCTCTTGTATTTTGACTTTGAGTGAGTGTATACAAAATTTGATCGGTTTCGAAAGAAATGTATTGTTTGAAATTAAAATCATTCGTCATTTTATTTGTAGAAAGAATCTAACTGAGGACGCTTAAGCACATTCACAGAGCATTATCGATAGTGTAACATATCACAGACTTCAGTATTACAGTCATCACACCATAAAGATTTGGCTAGTTTAATCGAGAATGAGTAGTCTGTGCCAAGAAGCTTCAGCGATTCATACAGGGGCTAAAAATCTTAAGCTGCATGAGATGGTCTTGTATCCTATAACAATACACAATTAGGATCCTATGTATACAGTAAAGGTGATCGCATAAGTTACACTCTCCATTGGCATGGAAGTTTATCTCAGCGACGCGTGTCCGTGCGAAAATTGCAGTTAAACACACAACCAACGAAGTTGAGAGTGACCCATTCAGTGGTTATATCTTGTTTTCTAATGTATCAAAATAAATCAAACAATCTTTGGTCACACGTTCAAACACTTCTCATGCGAATACCTAAAGCTATGGATTCGACTAATGAAAATGAAAGCCCATGAGTCTAAATAACTTTATTGCCTAAAGTAGGGATTTTTCTTTTAACGCCATTATATTTATGGTAGCGGTCACTACACCTTCTCTTATGACATAAAGCGGAATCTTTAGTGACTGGCTGTTACATAAGAAGGAATTTGTTTCAAATGCTATAAGTTGAAAAGCTACGTCTAGAAGAAAAAATGTCAACCTCATAAATGAGAGCGAGGTTAAAAGTCTATGACTATAGCTTAATCATTCTTGAATTTCTATGCCAGATGATCTTGGCCAATTCCAGAGGTGATATTTATGAAGCAGCGGATAAGGTTATCATGATTCCAAAGCCCAAAAAAACTCCTCCCTTATCAGATCGGCGTTATGAAAATCGCTGGTTGAAATACTAAAATGTAACTTGCAAATTGCCAGGTCACAAGTTTAGTTTTCGAAGAAAGCATGTAAAAAATTTAAATTAAAAAAGTAAAATGGGTGCAGGCAAAGGTTTATTATAACACCATACAGAATAGTCAAGTTCAAAATCAAGTTTAAGTACAACTACAAATCGGAGAAGTGTGCCACATTTTATAATTACCAGCACATGGTTTTTTGCTCATTTCATTCCATGCAAATAGAGGACGGTTAAACCCAATGTTCTTCAATTTTATTTAAACATCCTTAACCTCATTTTATGCCAAATACACATAGACGACTATATTGAATAGTCAATCAAATCATTGTTCACCCATCCTTCCGTGTTTTTCTCAGTCAAAAGTAAACCGTTCTAACAGCTCAACTCTTGAATTTTAACCTTCATTTTGGCATTTGACCGCGTTTATTTACAAAAAGCAACTAAAGTTATCTGAGCTAAGTACATGCAACTGGTGAGCATAAATGGGACCTATAAAGTCATGAACTGTCGAAAAAGTGCAAATTATACAAAACTAGCTAAAATACGGCTTCTATTTCTATAGTAAATGCAGATTTTTTGGCACATCTCTACATCAAGGTGCTTCCTAAATTTTATCCTTCTGTTTATAATAACCACAAGTAAAAATATTTAAGAAACTACTTTTATTTTCCATTCAACACGTTATACTTCGCGAAACGATGAATGCCATTAGTTAAAACCAAAATAAAAAGCAAACCAATAATTAATTTTAAAGCCTTAGAGGGAAGAATAATTTTCAAATGCGGTTTAATAAAAAATGGCTTATTTATACTACTTTATTTTTATCACTTGACATCCAAAGTAGAAATCATGGAAACTCGCATTTTACTGATAATGGGTTTGATCACATTCAATTAGACATAACGCACTGAGTTAGAAGCAATGAAAAACTACCTTGCAATGCTAACCACTCCGTTTTATTATTTGCATGTAAAGTTTGCAAAGAATACTGATTGTATTATTCGCAAAATTAATGTTTTAACATAACCTACAATCTTACAATCGTGCATGGCATATTTAACAGACAGTCTCTATTATTTGTACCACATGCATATCTTTAGCGTTCTTCAGCATTAATGAAGATTGTAGGTAAGTAACTTAATCTGTTTTAAGGTGGCGAAATTAAGTAGCTTTACAAACAAGCTTTAAAAAGCTTAATATAATAATGACCAAAATAGTACTTGCATCCAACGGGGTTCGGATGAAAAAAACTCGAATCGCGAAAAGCACGCTCAGTGTATTCGGTGGCCATTGATATATGCTGAAACAAGTGTTATTGAGATATCATGGAAACCATCTACGGTACAGTAAGAGGTGGATTTAGCCTTCATTAGCAACAATTTACCCTGCAATCTTAGTTTCTCAAACTGCGAATCTCTTACATCGAGCTGGATTATGACTGCTAATGAACATCGAAACAGTTCACTATTTGTGCCAATGTGCATAAGTTTTATAACTGGAATTGTCGAACTGCGCTAGATTAATAGCAGTGGTGCAAAAAACATTTCAGTGTTTATCAGGTCATCTGTTTATTATGTCGATATTTAACTCAGAAAGGAAAGAGTTCAGCTTTAAAAAATAGATAGGGTACTAGAAATATATAAGTGAAGAGATCGATTCCCATCCTTGGAAGTTCACAGCACTATAATGGAACTATCAAAACGTACTCACGGTCCTATGACGTCGCGTTTTTGCTAACCCAAAAAAATTAATGAATTCGGAGAGCTCATCGTTGAGTTTAACTAAAAGTCGTCCAAATGAATTTGTTGAATCAAGTAATTTCTTTTTAATAATAATGCAACATCTTGGAATCAAAAATTGATAGTCATGGATGGGAAAACAATCACTTCTTTAAGGGTGACACTGATTGATGCTGGTAGGGAACATTTTTGTAGCATTATATTGCGATTTTGCAAAAAAATTTGATGCTACCAGCCGTCTGCATATCACTGGAAATAAATTTGAATCAAATTTAATTTACGACTTGGTGCAATTGGTGCCCCTAATAGACTTGATCACGAGACTGATAAAATTGCCAATATATGGATGGATAATCAAAGGTAAAAGCCAAAATCGTTATGGTAATAGTTTCCAAAATAGCAGAAGAGCCGCTGAAATGGGCGGTTTAGTACATATCTTGCAGCATTGCCACATAACAGTAAATTGGGTCCACAACAATCCAATTACGCAGACGACTTAAGTGCACAAGCAGATTAAATTCAATTTAAAAGCTCAATAAACTCCTGTGACTGAGTGAAGCTTAATTAATTGCTTAATTGCTATCCATCACGCACGCTCATACACACTCACTACCTCAAAGGTTACAAATTAATGAAAACAGACAGATTACTCACGTGGCCAATGAGTTCTTATTCCGTCAGTGAGACTCAAATTAACGGTTTGAGAGGAGAGTAGTGTAAAGTATCCACGTAGGAATACCTACAGAAGGGGAACGACGGCAGTAATGAAGGTTGTGGGAGATAGTATAGAAATCCAATTGGTCCACGCTGCGTTATTGCGTTGCCGGTTGAATGCGCGTCGCATTCTGCGTGTTGGCAGGTTATGCAAGGGGTGTGTGTCTTTGCATGCATATGTGCCCCATAACCATTACGGATTTGACTATATTGCGCGTAGTAGGTTCGCCAATCATTACGAAGCACGATTTTGCATCAGGTGCTTGCGTGGCACTGATTGGTGCGCGGAAATGCAGAGTGATGATTGGATAAAATGTCGCGCATAATTAATGAAGCTGTACGGACACTTAGTTCTAAAACTACATTTTTAAATTAACATCTAGTTGCCTATGATAAGTATTAAAAGTGATTCTATGCAGAGCTTGTATTATTGCTTTTCATTTATGATCAATTATTTAATTGCACCCAATGAATGGCGCTATAAAGACAAGTTCTGTGTAGTTCTGTGTATAGGTCCCAAAAATCTCAATGCATATTTTTACATTTATGCGACTCAGATAATTAATTTGGTTATAAAAATCATAACAATTCAATTTTTGTAAAATACCACGCAATACGAGTTCAATAACCTTCAGCCCACCCACCAAACTCCATCTTCTTTAAGAGGATAGGTATTTAGTGAGTGACCAAAGCTTACATTCTTCTGTTGTAGCAAAAAAATAGGGCAAATTTTAAAGCATCTTTTTTTAAATGGTTTTGCAAAGAACATGGCGCGTTGCGATTATGTTCAGGTCAAGTAAAAGTACTTCTATCATATATTGTGCAAAAGGTGTTATTGCAAATGCATTATTCAATGGCTTTCGTAAATTTACATAGGATTTTTCTCCTTTGAACTGGTTAATCATCTTTCTTTATTCCTAGGAAGACTTTGGTCGAACTTAACTCTTTCTGCTGAAGAGAACAAGCAAATTAAAGCTTTGTTGCAGCTTTTACTATGACACTGGCACCAACAATTTGAAAAAGTTGTTTATTTATAGTGCACTTCTAGTGAAAACGTTGATCGATATAATTGCACTTTTTTAAAGTGATTTTTTTCATACCTAGTCAAAAAAGTCACCTTTCATAGTTCTAGTATTTAACTAAATCTTATCTGAACTCCTTGACTGTCCTCTGGATCTCTAGTTCCGTAACAAGTTTGATATTCTTGCCACAAAAACGTGCATGCAAATAATTCAGCCAAGTACTTTTGTTTGGTTTAAAAAACATAAGATTGATCACTAAAATGTCCCACCATCATTACTGCCGAAAAGTGTCAGTCAGCGAAGACTGATGTATGCTTTTTCAAGGTTGCTGCAGCATGCTAATTAATGATAAATATCTGATTTTTAATCACTTTTCAATCGGACTGTGTATGAAAACATGTAACGTTGGCGCACCTGAAGTTGAAAAATGAATATATTTAAGTCTCAAAAGAGCAATTATTTCCTACTCTCGATCGAAAAACTTGATCAAAACTTATGCAACCATCATTTGAACCAATTTATGAGGCCATTATATTCGCTTTTCCAACAATTATAGCTCAACTTGGGCCGTTTCAAGGATAAGAGAAAATATTTCTACATGGAAGCAATCACTTGTTTTGAGGATGCTGGATTTATTTAGCAAAAACAAATCGTATGCAAACAAAAGTCCCTTAAAAGTTAATACAAATTAGTTAGGTTTTATTCCAATGTAATCGCAAAAAATAGTGCCAAATGATTTGCTTTTGTTAAATAAATCCAGCATCCTCAAAACAAGTGATTGCTTCCATGTAGAAATATTTTCTCTTATCATTGTAACGGCCCAAGTTGAGCTATAATTGTTGGAAAAGCGAATATAATGGCCTCATAAATTGGTTCAAATGATGGTTGCACAAGTTTTGATCAAGTTTTTTGATCGAGAGTAGGAAATAATTGCTCTTTTGAGACTTAAATATATTCATTTTTCAACTTCAGGTGCGCCAACGTTACATGTTTTCATACACAGTCCGATTGAAAAGTGATTAAAAAATCAGATATCTTCATTAATTAGCATGTTAGCATACCGGTTCTTTTAAAGAACCCCAAAAGTCTCCTTGAATGTTTAGGCAGCGCATAACCAATATTTTACAAAACTGATACGCACCACAATCAATGACTTAAAATTAGGTATCTTTAATGCTGTGTAACATCTAAGCATAGACTTGATGCATTAACAACTGTTGTCGCTGAGGTAGATGCTTATCTGCGTTTAAAACTATTAATTTTCTGTGCTAGGAAATAAAAATCTTTCTAACGATTCTTTCAAGTGGTATTAGCTATTGAGTAGAGGTAACAATTCTGTGAGGAATGATCTTAGATGATTTTAAATGAAATATTGTTGAAGTTTGTTCGATTTTATTTACCGCTTTTATTGCTTTCCATGTGCATACGGTCCGAGTATGATTACTAAAGGGGAAGTTGTCACCGGAATATCTGGGTTCAGTTTTATTGTTGCCCCACTCTAGACCAGCGGTCAGTAATATGTACATTTGAATGTGAGAACGTTTTACTTCACCTTTTGGCTAAGGGTTTAATGTGTTATGCAAAATATTAAGGCTTTTGGATTATCTTTCTTTAACATTTAGAAACTTGGCATCTATATTACTTTACCCAAGGAAATATCTATGATGAGGTTGAAACTGTTTTGCATACGAAATAGACATCCAGGTAACAGTGTTATATTTTTGGTGTTGATAAATTAGGTACCCATTCAGAGCCTGATGTCAGTAATTTTGCAAGGGATCACTGTTTGCACCTATACAATTAGATAGCAACAGGTGTTCTAATCGTTTAATATGACATGATGCGATAAAAAGGCAGCGTGGTCATCCCCGCAGAGTCCCCTACTCTACCCTGTCCTCTCTGCTCTTACCTTTTCGTTAGTGATGAATGCTGCGTGAACGTTACCGTATACACACACACTACCTCACTTGCGCGCACAAACACTATAAACATACACCCTGGCATAGTCCATGTGTAGTGCGTGCGTTAGTGTGTGTAATTGAAAATAGACCGCTGCTTTTTAGCAGTTGCGCGGCAAGATCAAAGGCTTTTGTGAAGTGAACGAGCGAGCGAGTGAGAGGAGGAGGAAGAGGAGGAAACTAGCAGCTGCAATCGTGTGAAAAACTTGCGCACAACCACAAACACGCGAACACAAACATCGGGAGGAAAGGGGTTTTGTGTGTATGTGTTTATGAGAGGTGGGGCGGGTCTGGGAGCTGCTAATGTTCGAGACCAGTTGACATTCCATTGAGGGGCTTGTTTGCCACACCATCCCGCACCTTATTTTACAGCAGAACCTCATTAACACATTCCATAGGCTGTATCATTTCCTTGCAGTGCTCCTCATCGTCATAGTTCAAAGGGATCTTTAAGAGTTGCTCTTTAAATCCGTTTGTTTAGCTAAACGTGTTAATAATCAAAATTTGATTGAAGTTTTGCTTATAAAATATTTTCTTAAGTAACCACTACCACTTGGTATATCTGCAATTCAGCAATTGACATTAATTTAGTCACATCGAGTTCTTTGCATTGACTTATTTTGCAGAGCATTTTATATGTTTATTATCAGATTTTTGCGCTTAAGCTTGTAACTATTATAAGCAGTCATTCATGATGCCCTTTGCTGCCTTTACTCAAAATAACACATGTAAATTCTTGGAAATTTCGTAGAAATCCTCTTTCCGCTCGTTCAAGTGGAAGCTTACTCCCAAAAAATATGTTGTTAGAGCATGTTTGCTTTCATTTTTTTATAACTGGTAGCTCGTTTTTTGAAACCTTATGGAAGTAGAGCAAATTCAACATGCGTACCGGTACCACTGCAAATGCGGTACCACTTTCGCTAAGGCCAAGGAAAGTATGTCAGAAAAATACCATGCTCAAAGGTTAATATTTTACGATTTGTTAGAGCAACTGACAGAAGCGTTGTAAATTAAGCGCAAACAATGATTAATTTTATCGATTTTTAACCGTCAAACTCAAAAGTTGGCAAAAATGATTAGGTTAAGAACAAAGGTATTAAAAAAGTGCTGGGATCTCATTTTATATCCCTAAGCCCTCTTGTCACAGTGTGCTTTTAAGGCTATAGTTAATAAAAGTGCTTAAAATTGTTTTTATGGAATTCCGCTGTTACACTGTGACAAATAGACCCACTGATGCAACAGGGAAGAAACGTTTGTGAGACTAAAAGTCATGGAGAAAAGGGATTTGTTCTGATCAACTGATCATCATTGCAAAAATCCTAGCCATCCAAACACATCAAAGTTTTTGTTATTTTTTCATGCAAACAATAAATTTTTACCAAGCGATACTGACAACTTGACCTATCCTATTTTTTACTCTCGATTACTATCTTTTAATAACAAAAGCACTATAGGCCATTCTCCCGCGGTCAACGTGACATACACAGACCCATTTTCAAACAATTTCTCTTATATTTTAGTCAACTTAGCAGCCACAGCATACCCTTAATATAAATAGAGTGTTTATTTAAGCTATGCTTTCCTTATCAGTTAAGCGACATGGTAACTTTCTGCGGGTCTCATCGGTGCGATTTATCAGTAAAAATAATATACAAATAATCCAAACCTGATTTTTACACTTTGATTTTCACGCGATTTCTCTAGATCTTAGGTGAAACATCAAAGTAAAATTTACTGCCAACCCAAAAAACGTATTAGTTGCGAATTGAAGCAAACGTTAGCACACTAACTAATGTCCGCTTTGGGCAGAATAACACCAATGATGACATGAAAGCAAAATCTGCATATGATAAGCACTGGGAACAGGAAAAAGTTAACGATCGTCACGGAACTAATTCTGTTAACAAAATTCGCTTAATAAAGCAGTTCTACCGCATAGTAGCTACACATTTTTCTATTGAACAATTTTTATTTTTCTTTAATTTTTGCTTATATTTAAGAAGAACTTCAGAACCCCAAAAACACGCAAATAACAACTGCATCAGCGAATCAAAGGAAATGCAGCCAGAAGGACTACGCAATGCAGATCGAATCAGATAATACTAGAACGAGATAGTTATGCTTCCTTGAAAGCCCTTTGATGTGCCGCGAAGCCGTTTTATGGTATTTTACGAAACATGGCATTTTAATCACGATTTGTCAACTTACAGTGGTAGTACTTTACCAATATTTCCTCTAGTAAAATTACTTTAGAGAATAATAACTGAAGTAACGACGGAAAACCAACAGTTATTAAAAGTAAAATAAAGTGGTGCCTAAATAATTGAAAAATTTGCATTAATAGATTCTTCCAAGCAAAGTTTTGGTTGCAAAAATTTCGGCGAGTTTTGCCGAATTCAAAGCTACTCTACTAACACTGTTAAGTCATCCCTGGATGAGGGAAATTTAAGAGCTTTCCTTCCCGATTACCCACAAATTAGAAAAACCCAATCACTTGCCTGTGTCATCCTTCTTTAACTAAAAAAAAGCGTTTGGATGATTGTTTTGATTGTTTTAAGGAAATACAGAGAATAATGAGCAATCCAGATCAGCCATTTGAGCGTGCATTTATTAAAACATTTTTTGGAGGTAGAAAGCCATGCAGAAGGTTAACACGTGGCGTATCACCAAATATCACGTTTGCACAATCCAGCACGAGACCTTTTACCTATTCTGGTACACGATTTCTCAATATCTCCAGAAGGAGTATGAGGAAGATGATTGACGAAATCGGCTAGTTTTATTGGCAGGTGGGTGTTGATGTGTGAATTGTACTTGGCTGAGATTAAAAACAACGACAAGAGCATTCTACGCAAAGGTGGTGAATAGAGGATGTCAGTCACAACTTTGCATAAACAACACCTGGGGGTGGAGAATGGAATTGGAGAGCTTCATATCGATGCCCAATTGAAATGAGGCTTCATGAAGACTATAGCTCATCTGTTCACTCGTATGATCGCTTAATTTATGCATATGCGGCGAATTTTATCTATGGTCTACTCAAATAAACAACCCTGTTGAATTTAACAGTGTCTATCAACGAATTGACGCATGCAAAATAATCGAACGATTATTGTTTAGGGAGGTATAAAATAGCCTAAAATAACCTAATTGCTTAACTGGATAGTATTAGAAAATTTTAATCGAAATATATTAGTATCACAAGCAGTACTTTTTTTATTAAAGTTATAGCTATCCCAGCCTTACCACATCCGCTGTTCAAATATTTAATTAACTTTAGGTAAAGGGAAAAGCCATGTGAATCAAAAGTACGCTTATTTTTTTAAACGCAAACCACACGTGGTAGCGTGTATGCAAAGTCCATTCGACTGGACATTTGTCTGACATAAACGTGCATGAGGAAGGGTGTGCTACATATACATTAATGCGATGGCCAACTGAAACAATAAGGTGCTGTCGATTGAGTAATTGGAAAAATAAATCGAAAGTACCTACAAATCAAAGCAAGTATTAGCAATTCCCAAATCTCCGCACTAAATATAAGATTGGATCGGATAAACAACTAACCCAGAAATGCTTAAAACTGGCAGTGATTGATGAAGTTGCTACCAAATTTTTAGATGAGCATGGCTAGGACATTTTATGTTGGACAGATATTTGTCCTGAATTTTATAAGGATGTAAGCGAGTGTAGTGTTGAAATCCGTCTGTTAAAATGCCTGTTTTGGCAAGCCAATTCTTGCATACGAAATGACACATTCAAAAACAAAGGATCATCAGTGGCTTACGAAAGCAATGCCACTTTGATAAAGGATTGCGGTTGGCCATGACGGCTTTAAAAGTGAGATTCCCTATTGATTTTACCAATCTTCTAGCTTTTACTGATATTCTCGATAACACCAAATTTTAATTTGGTTACACAACAGTATGATACACAAAAGCGCATAGTTTCTACCATAGTCATGTTATTAATACTTCATAGGTAAAAGGTACGCTTCCAGCAGACACAACGACAGCTTGCAGACAACTTATCAGACACTAGTGCGCACGCACTCCTAAAAGGTGTCTGAGCCGACTCCGGGGCGACTAAGGGTGGGTTGCAACGCGTGCGCGTGTGTACGTGGTCGTGGTGCAAGAAACCTGCTAGGCAGCCGGCTTTTTGAAGTCAGCCACTCTCACAACTTATAATAATCACTTCAACACACACCGAGTTTGTGCGTAAGCGAACTCAGACAGATAAAGTAAAATTGGGCACTTATTCACTTAAATACAGGAACCACTTGGAGACCTTTTGTGACACTATGATGCAAGATGTAGATCTACCAAATGTAAAGAATAAGTTAAGAAACCCTGAAAACTTCCACCGCAGACTACTAAATAGGTTTATTTATGTCTTCAATCCTAAAACTACCTTACCAGACTACGCTTCCAGTAAAATCTCCCCATTTGACAGCTGACAATGCATTTCTTATTTATTAAATAGTCATATTTCCGATAAAGAATGGCGATTTTCCACTGCTATTATTCATTATTCATTATTATTATTTATTATTGGAAGACTTAGTCAAACCATTTAGACTCGCAAAAGCATGCATATTCGAAACAAGAAAATTACACGAATAACTTGATTTTCGTTGTCCAAATAAAATTGATACCATTATTTTATGTGTGAATTTCGGCGCTTTCTGCTAATAACCTTATGTTAGCAATCCTGTGATCAGGACCAGGGCAAACAACTGCTTCGGCTTTGAGAGGCATTGAAATTTTTTCAGCATTGTCGGTAATTACAGTAGTATTTGTCTTAATTCCAAGATCGTGTTGGTGCCATGGCCAACGGTCTGACGAAGCAACCAAACTTGCAGTTCTATTACAAGTAATGGTACACCCTAACTTTGCAAGAAAAACTCAGTTGTCTTGCCGACCTGGACCCACTTTGAAATAAGACTTCATCACAGAATTTCAGAACATATGAAAGTATCTTTGTTTTCCTACGCTTTTGAAAAATAGATAGACGGCAAAGTGTTTTGATAATACTATATTTCGCACCATCAAATAGGTAAACTTTGTTGGAGCAGCAACCGATTTTATAAATGCTATGAAATTCGGAATAACGATTAAATTTTATATTTAGCTATGGACCCCTTAGTAGCGAAAAGAACTATATTACTGATTGTTTCTGGTATACCAATTCCAAATCGAACTACAATTAATATTTTCCCAAGTTTCATGAACTACATATCTGGAAGTCGATTGCGGAGCAAAAGTTTTGTAATTTGGTTCCAAATGCGATACTTCATTTCATTACGTTCATCCAGCCTGAAGTATATGCTAATGACGATTCCAGGTTTATTTTTAAATTTGGAAATTTCTGACAAAAGTATTAACACAGGGTTTGACTGCCATACCAAGTCTCGAAAGTTGTGGATGATAATTTTCTCGTTATTCACACAAGATCGTCATTGCTTGGATTCCGATACACTCGTAGTTCTATTAAAACACTTTGAACTGACCGATGGATGTTTAAGATTAAGACTCTTACACTTGAGGCTACTTCAGTTCTCATTTACTACGCGTAATTTTCTCCCTGGAAATACTTAAGCACACTTTGCCGACCTCGAAATGGAAATGAAAGTATCTCTAAATTGATTTAAAAATGTCAGAAGAATAGGGTATGTCATTAAATGAACATATTCAAATTACGTACTTTTGAGGGTGCTTGAGTAAGTGAAGTAGACTTGTATGAGACATTTTTCATTCAAAACAGGGCTTGTGATCCACATCGCAGCTCTTTAGATTTGAAACAAAATAAAAAAGGCAAATTGTTTGACTGATGAAAGGAACGACCGAGACTTAGTTTGAGACCCGCTAAGAGAAAGCGTGGGGCACAAGAGATGGCGGTCAGAGTGGGTTTGCATGGGACGTATGAGATGGGCGCGTACGCATCGCGTGCGTGTGTATGTGTGCGGGCGGGTGGAAAACGGCGGCGGTGCGACACGACGCTTTTGAAGTCTCGTACAGGGACCGACGCACACATACACACACACACAGAGAAGAGTGGGCTTCCGTCCGTTAAGTGCGCGCATGCGTTGTGCTCGCATGCCTTCTCTCCCTAACTCCCTCTCTAGGTGATTTATCGAAGTGAGCAAGGTCCTTGCTTGCACACACACACACCCTCTCCATTGCATGCTCTCCCATGAATGTGTGTATGTGGAGGAGAGGCTATGAGGAGGGTGGTAGCGTCAGTAAGCTGGTATTTCTCGATTAGAATTATGGAGCTGCGTCTGATAGAACATTTCTTATTTCTGCCTGAGTGGGCTCCACCAGCATTTCCAAACCCGATTCTAAAACTTCAAAAACTTTTTTATTTTGCCTTTAAGCAGGCGATTATTCCGTCAATGCGCAATTAACTACCACTTTTTTGATACCTTCTTAATCCGGCAAACTCAGAGTTATTTTTAGTAATGAGGAATCAAATTCTTGTTGAAGGAATTCATCAAATTATTTACGTATGCTCTAGCTGTTGCATCAACTTTTGCCGTCGAAATCGGAACAGGTTGATGAAGAGAGTAACAAGAGGAAGGAGAAATTTATGTATAGATGTCTGGCTTCTTGTCTGACAGAGGCGTGTTTTCCAACCCAAAAATTGCACAAGAAATTGACTCCAAAACCGGTTCCTTTTTGTCTTGAAATGAGCCATAGTACTTGCTAGATTCTACTATTTAGAAGTCAGGATAGGGAAGACTGACTAGTGCAGCTCAATTAAGGAAGCAAAAGTAACGGAATGAGCCTAAATAATTCCGACTTTATCATTCAGCCTTGGTAATTTCAAAGCATTAGTTCTTGCAGAAATAAACCTATTTGCCAAAGTATACTTAATTTCTAACACCTTTTTAACGTAAAATCCCAAACCATTGCAACATTCACAAATGCCTTTGAGATAACTGATAAATCAGCGTGGTTCAAACCAAGAAACTTGTTTAGCAAATTAATCGAAGAGGATCTTTTCCCCTTTCCGCCTATTCAAATAGATGCATCAAATTTTATCGTATAATTTTTCATAAATATGCTTTTGTTAAAAATGCTAGTAATCGTTTTACGAAATAAACAATCAGCCTTCCTTATACCCGAAATTAAAGAACAATTTCAAAAAAATAATATTTTGGCCAACTGCAGCAGCAATTGTGGATTGAGCATCCAGTCAATAATTTTGCTGACAAAGTTCTTGATTGACAGAGTTGGGAAAATCAGAGCTACCATGATAAAACGGTTTTATCTCTTGATTAACCACTTAGATCAAAATACGGCTATTTAATCGTCATCATAAGCAGTATCAAAATTACCAAATGATCTCTAAATAGTTTTGGAACTAATACTTTTTAAATGGAAAGCGAGAGTTATCGACATACGTTTAACCGAAAATAACTTATGGGTCAGAATTTGGTTAAGATTACCGCGGCTCTAAAGCCACAGTTCGGTAGATATTTGGAGCAAAGGCAATGACTTTATTGTAGAAACTTATTTAAATGGCAACACTCAAGAATTTTCTTAAATAATAAGCAATTGTCATATTTATTGTGATTAAAATGACCACATCGTACAAGCTCTGATAACTATATCGTGCTTCTTCATACGTTCAGAAATACCAAAATGCAAATTGATTTAATCTACTGCGACACTAGTATTTGCAAAAATGCCTATTTTAAGGCTAGCAAGGCAGAATGGTTTACTCGGAGCAAAAATCACCTGAAACACAGAGTACGTGTTAAGCAATAATAATGGAGGGTCTAACTATCTACCTTTTACTAGAAGCACGACACAAAAATACTTCCTTTATGTTTGTCATTTGTGGATAACCCCCTTCATCTCTGCAGGGAACTATGAGACAAGTAAAAAGACACATTATTAATGTAACAAATCAACCAAAACTTAAATTTTTGTTACGTGACTTGCGGAAGGTTTTATCAAATTTGCAAAATGTCAACATTGGATCAAAAAATTGCCAACTTTGTTCCCATTTCTGATATTTTGACTAATGAGAAAGGGTATTCTTTTACTATAAAAGGCACTTAAAACTAGTTTATGCCCCGCAAAGGACACAAATAAGACTTTTTATGAGACCAGAGAATATTGTTTGCATAAATTGCCATCACGAAATTCGGGCCCTAAACCAATGAAAATTATGGGAATCAGTGAGTTTGCTGACTTGTCTTCCATTTAGGTCTCATAAATTGCAAAACCACATGCAGACTATGCAACTCGATTATTTTCTTTGGTTTGCTTTAATTCTTAATCACAATAGACTCACATTGTGCCATAAAGCGGTTACATAAGAAATATAATATCCTTAATTAGTTTTTCTAATGATAATGGAGTCAGAAGTGAAGTTGTAAAAGCATAGATGGGATTATAGCAATGGTTAAAATGGGGGGTTATATAACTGCGTATATACAAAGACGTAACTTCAGTTTTGCCTTTCAACTCCACATATTTGTGAAAATGTCGCGAATAGTTAAAGTTTTGGAGTTAGAGTGAATGAAATAATGTTGCACATACCTATTAGGATGGTGCTAGTCCGCACGTGATCTAGACGTGACGCAGAAAGACGCGGCTTGAGCAGGGTGACTAGCCGGCCGACTGATGGGTGAGCGGAGAGTGCCGTGCTGTCGCCGTCGCCTCTGCCGCCGTCACCTCTGCTGGCGAGAGAACGAGAACGAGGCGGACGTCTCTGTTGTCCATTGGTTGTCCGGCTTTGATGTATCCCGCCGCTGCCGCCGACACTAACACCCACACAGGCAAGCAAGCAAGCAAGCGGCAAACAACCTGGCTTGTGTGCGCACGTACGCCAACATCCACACCCACGCAAGCAAGCAGCATCTCTGTGTCCTTCTCCACCACCAGATCGTGTGAGACGGAGGAGGGCGTTGTCAATCCCATGTCCTTTCTCAATTATTTAAATATGGGCCTAGAGTCGCCGATTCCTGTTCTTTTTATCCACCACCTATTCCAAAATACGAGGCATCAACGTTTCTGTTACAAATTTAGGAAGTTAGGTAGTTTCTTAGATGAAAAATAAGGTAAAGGATCACAAATAATCGGGAAGCTATCGTTTCTACAAGTAAAATGGCTTTCACCCCGGTGATGATAGTAAGTTGATAAAGAAATTGGGTTAAATTTTACTACTACTACCTTAAGGGCAAACAATGTAGAGTAACAAATTGAATTTGGCAAATACAAATGCAAATGTTACTCAAATTTAGGAAATATTCTAAAAAAAACTGAATTCCGGACACATAATGATACCAAGTACTCCACCATACCCTTGGATTCAAAATATGCTTCGTTGTTGTATTTCCCAACTAAACTGTTTTTGTCAAATCAATCAACATTTATAGAGACTTAAAGGGAACAGTATTTAATCCTGGTAATTAAATGCTTACAAAAGTGAGCTTAGTCAGGAGTGTAAAAATTGTAAGTAAATATGAAAATACGTTATAATTTACTCGTGAAATGCTAGGAACTTTGAATTTTAAGCCGGTTGCTATAGGATTACCTTACTAGTTGACAACAATGCACAAGGAAAAATAACTTATTCAGTACCGCTGCACCAAAAGTGTGCAATAAGAATTGAATAATATTTACCTGAAAAGTGAGTAACTTAAGACATTTTCATGTAGTTACGAAAAAAGGATGTTAATTAAGGGCTAAATTCTTTCACTGCTGTTTAAAGTTATGTCCCAATACAAGCCGATTTTAAAAACAGTAACAAATAAATAACAAAATGGATGCATTCCGGTAAGCTCTAACAAATAACTATCCAGTAGCTTAAAATTTCCTTATGATCAGATAAAAAATGACATATTTATTTAATAACTTTTCATGGGTTTTGTAAGCCATGCGACCAGACTTAGAACAGCAGACCTAATATTTTTTGGGGTTTCCTGGTCAAAAAAATAAAATGACTTTCCTATATTTTGTGCCTTATAATCCTAAACCGGTTGCTATCAGATCGACAACTTTTCGACCATTCTTTTTTCTTGTGATTACAAATTAAAGCAATATTAGGTGAATTTGCGTGTGATTGGTAGATGGCTCACGGACCATATGGGGTGTCACCCCGTGTAGGCTTTCTTATCAACGTTCGTCATTAGAAGACATTGACAAAATGAAGTGGCCACATGTTCTAATCCTCACCTGTCCCTATATACACTGGATTTAAAATTAAATTGTTCAGTGCGCATTTATTTTAAAATGTACAAATGCACAGAGAATGCGGATTTTCAATGAGGTGCACTTTTTGGCTAAAGTCTTTGTCGATACTACTCCTACCAACCTGGTGGTCTGAAAATTTTACTTTTGATCCTTAGCCTAGTTCAAGTTTTCTATGGTGTTCGGCTTTCCAGATTGAAATCCTATTCTCTGTGCTCTCAGTCAAATGCATACGACGAATTTTTCGCACAATGCGTTTTTTGGTGCCTAATGTTTAATGTGAGATTTTGAATAAATCATGGCTGGCTTCCAGAGAATGTAATACTTGATATGGTGAATTGATGTGATCTTTACGATAGTTAATCATGACCACTTAACTGCAAAATTATAAAAATAAACATTTGATAGTAATTCGTAGGCTTATGGCATTAGAAATTTTCACAGCTTACCGCTAGCGCTTTATGTGGTTAGCCATAAGGGCTGCATATTAATACCAAACACTAGGTAAGAAACGGTTTTTATTTTTAATATGGTATCCTAAGGTAAGCACAGTTTCACCGTCTTAAGTAGAAAACATATACTCTTTGGTATAAAGACTCTATATCGAAATTGAATCGAATGTAATCATAAAGTAGAATCTTGGAATTGTATTAAAACATTAGGGAGGTCAAATGGACTGCGAACGATGCTGAAGTTAACAGAACATATAACTTTGTGAGACGTTAAACGTAAAGTAATGGACACAAATTTCAAAGCGAAAAATTTATTCTATTATGCTATGAGATGTCACAAATTTTAAGGTGACGGATTTGAAGCCGTTGAATTTTGTGCATGGGGAAAAATTTCTAGGGAGTTTGCTATTCCATCCAAGCCAGCGATAACTGATTCGACAACCTTTATAAGATTCTTAAAATTAGGCGCGAAAATATACGCCTAAATACATAAAGTCCTAAACAGTGCAGTTTTATCAATACCCTACAGCTTATCATTTTTTCATATTAATTGCAAATACTCGACACAGTTAATCAGTCTGATATTTCGCTACTGCGAAAGTCATAGTAGTATGTTCATTAAAATATTAATGTGTCTACCAATCTACAGATGCCTGGGTACAGCAATGAAGACGAGTCCTGTAGGAAGTAAATAAATCGGTTTATTTCTAACTGAGATTTTATTGCATGCAATTTAGCATTTCACGACGGTGAAGTTTGGAAATACACCCAAGAAGGAGAATCTGTTTTCACTTGATTTTACACCAAGATAAACGTAAGCGCAAGAACAAGTACTTAGTTGAGCTGCCATGTAATAAACGACTTTTCTTTTCTCGTACTATTATGCAAGTCAACGATGAAATGTCGTCTGGTCCAGTTAGGATGAACAACCCTTTGTAGGTCTACTCCATAAGCAGAAGTTCAATAAGCCCAAGCATACGTTCCTCAATGAATTCATAATGTTTACTTAAATACGCACATCAAAACTTAAAATGCAAATGTCTTAAAATATAAAGTACGTAATACAGTTAGGGTTACTTATTATACTTTTAAAATGACACTTTGGTGTAGGTAAAATAGTGCTTTAAGAATGTGGAGCTTGTTAATGCAACAGTGTAAAAGCAATGGACAAACAAAACCACAATTACTTATTTTGCGTTTTCTTACGCTAATAGCAATTTGTTTTATTCAAAATAAACTATTAATAGCATCTAAATTTGAGCAAAAATTAGGATTTTTCAGTCTTTGTGGAGAATTATGGGGGACGAAGATAGCTATTGCAATATTTGTTAACACTTTTTTTTACCTTAAGCCATTTCTGTTGTATAAGTGCTTATTTTAGCTTCAGCACAATTTCGCTGACATTTAAGCACGCCTAGTAGAAAGAAGAACTAAAAGCAGCGTTATGGAACATTTACCGTATCTTGGTCTTTAAAAAGTGATACCGGAAACCATACAGTTTCTTAGTAGTATTGGTCATTTTGGTGCATAAAAAATTTACTTTTTGTTTCGAAAGTAAAAAAATTACTAGAATATGGTAGGTACTTATTGATAAAAATGGCACTAAGTTTATCAAACATGACATTTCAGAAATAGAAGTGCTGAACCGTGCAAAGTAACGCTATTTAAATTGACAGAAATGGCAATCACAAAAGTTCTAAATTAGTTTTGGAATGAAGTTTGAGGGTATTTTATCATATATTGATGAGCAATATCCAGCCGTAGAATGTCTTTGCTATTCTCTAAGCGTCCTAACGCATTTTATTTGCAAGACACAACAAATAGGCGGTGCTTATTGTTACCCATCCATTATTCGTCTTTGTGGATTAACTGCATAGTGAATAATTATTTGCTGTCTTAAAGTTATGATTTGTCCTAATGTTAAGCCTCGCAGAAAAATTTGTATTAATTGCTATCTGAGACGTCGAAAATTTTGATTTTTTCTCAGGATAGGAGCAGATTTGACATTGATTTACGTTTGCCAAGTATCTACGATTGACCATAATTTATTAGGTAAAAAGTACATTTTTGATAATGATACGATTAACTTTACGCCTCAAACGACCTGCAATGGCAAACAATGGAACGAAAAATGATTAACAAGAGAACGAACTTTATGTCACATTATGAGGCTTAAGCAAAGAGTTAATATTTTATATTAATTAGATACATCAAGTAAATACTATTATGATGATCTATAGTAAAACAGACATTTGTAGGAATGTGTAATTGTGTACCATAAACATCTTTCGGCAAGTTCTTTATTCGTTTTTACACCCCTGAAATCCACTTCTCTAAAAGATGACGTTTTTCTTGGAATAGTTGACAAATTGCTCAGAACGCATTTTAGATCCCAGAAAATTTTTAGCTTATCAAATGTGATCGAAACATCTTTTTGGTTCATAAATTAGAAAAAAGGCGTCTTACTTAGAGCTTACGAAATATGTAAATTTAAAGGGCATAAAATTTCACAGACACGCAAATGTAAAGCATGCCACATCTTGACAAAACCTGTTGTGTGTGCATTGGCTCTTCTTGGGAAAGTTAGGAACAGGACTGTGGGGAATAATGCAGGCGGCAAACATCAAAGGAGTGGTAGCCGGGCCATGAGAGGGAGGTATGTGTATGCGTGGGTTCACTGAAGCCTCCCTGACTCTCTAGCCTTCTCTCTATCTCTTACCATTTCTTATCTTTCTGGATCGTACAGTTCCCATTCCCTTGTCGGGCTACTTAGCGTCCTCATTATGGATTAATCCAATATTACTTTTGCAAATACCTAAAAATCTTATCTGACACAACTTATCACACGACCATTTAAAACACTCAACCATGTAGCTAAAAGAAATTTGCCAAATCGTTTACGTTTGTCTATTAGTATTATCATTGGGAAGCACATTAATTTTTAAATGTTTAGTAAATGATTGATGGAACAAAACTATTGCGATGTTTTAGTGCTGATAACTTTGAATATACAAACTGTTGTCATGGAATGTTAGTAAGGCACCAATAAGTCATATTTCCACAGTACCTTCTGAGCATTTAAAACAATTTTTACTTTATACTTGCTATTCTTCTTTATGGTTTCAGCATGACTTGCGGTACAATAAAATGGCAATAAAATTACCACCTTTAAGAGAAGTTACATTGTTGATTAGTAGTCTGCTTTAGTGATAAACATCTCTGTTTGGTATAAGCCGTAAAAAATCTGCTTTACTAAATGTATCTGCAGGAAAACAATAGTGTCTGTTGTTCTATTATTGTACCAATCACGCGTAATTTCTAATCTTGTTAGTGACAATTCATCACGAATTGGATCTTTTAAAAGTCAATTAGCAAACATTCAGTAAATAATTGCGTCTTTAGTATTCATTCATTTATTAATTGGATGCACTGAATTTACACTTTTGCAAACTGAATCAAAAACCTTTCAACAAGAGCATGGATCATTGTAAATTAAGGGCAAGACTTATGTGTAGTTACTTTAAGGAAGATCTTCGACATGGCTTATTACTTTATTACTTATTACTTTAGTAGATAATTTCAACCGCTGCTTTGAAGGTGGCATTTACAAATTGCTGACTTTGTTGTCTGCCTTCAGCACCAAATGCATACATATTAAAAGATCTCATCTCTTACGTTTAGCTAGTCCAAAAATGGTACCCCTTACTCTGGTTTCTGGGTGGCCTTTCAAAGGAGTGAAAGCACCTGCGGCTACCTCTTCCGCACATAGACCATAAAGGAAAAACCCACTAATGTAACACTTTACGATTTTCTATGGCTCCCTCAGACCCAAATTCTGGTTACACACAGCAGTGATAACTAAGTCAGTGTGTCCATGGCGTTTAAAAAATACTTTTAAAATTCTAATGTGATCTATCAAGACACTTTCATGAAAATATTTCAACGATGAGCCTTCATTGTTTACCTAGCAGAATCTTTGAAATTTGAATAACCTGAGAGTTAATTTCTCCAATTTTTATGCATTTCTATTAGCATAAGTTTAAAAATCTAAAATGCATAAAAATCGTTGTCTGGACAAATACGATTGAATATTTTTATAAGTAAGCCTGAAATAACACTGCAATAAATAAAACTTGACCTCAACAAACTAGCCAAAATAAGCTCATAATAATATATTTTAGACAGTGCTCATTTATTTTAAATAAATAAACCATAATTTTATGGTATGCACACTGATGCATAAAACCATTTAGCCGTGGTGTTTTCAAATTTGTTGGCTCGATCTCGCGGACTGGAATTAAACCTCCCGAATAGACTGCTTGAGAGTTCATAAAGTGGAAAACCAAAGAAAAACGTTTTCCATTATTGTTTGATTAGTTGATGCGGTAACCGAAATGCATTTTGAAAATATTAATGTGAATTTAGAGAATAGCTAGGGAATAATGCACCACTTTTCAAGTTTTAATTTGAGCATAATTTTCCAACTTAAGCATATTTTTGATAAAACACCTATATTTTAACTCTTTATAGCACTATAAGTTTGGGTGGATGCTATTAGAGTTCCAGAATAATAGCCAAAATATCAGATTATGGGCTTTTTAAAAACAATTTTCGTGCAAACAAATATCAACTTTCTTCAGACTTATTGAAACAGAGTTTAAAATTACTTCTTGGGTCTGCACAATAAGGCGATAATTTAATGAAAAGGGGTCAAAATTTCACAAGCGAAATGATTTACACAAACTAATGCCAATTACTACGATTTCGATCACCTTGCAAGACTAGAATATTGTGTAGCATGGTTTAATTTTTGAGCCAAAATAATCAAAGTATAAGGGATTTCAGTCTTTCACATGAAATTCCAAGACAAATCCAACTTATTTGCATTATTGGAGTAATTTTAATGCAGACTTCAATCCTATTTTTTCGTAAAGTGGCAAGAAGAACTCTTTTTTACACCTCACTTACTAAGGAGATCACTTTCGGTTGAACTCAGGGGTCTATTTATAAAGGTACTGGTTTTGTCGAGTATATTACATTGGGATGCTGTAAAGAAATTTTGAGGTTGACGTGTGGATGTAATGGGGAAAAACTGGACGGACAAGATCAAAGGCTGCCGACACTCGTTAAGAGCGCACGCACGCCTTATTATTACGCGTATGTGTGCTTGCATCCGCTTCTCCCTTGCTCGCTCTCTGCGTATTATCAAGCAATCAATGCAAGCCATTTGCGTTCATTTTATTTTGAATTGCGTATTGTTTTAAGTAAAATTCAAAAATTAGAGCAATGGTATTGTTACGCGTTTGTTCACCAAATCGAAACCGTCTGCAAAGTTTCAAAGGGGTTTTTTAAATACCGTCGTTACTACCGTAAAAAAATTTCACATCATTGTAAATTAAAAAACTGCTGAAAAACAGGGAATTTTTCCGCACCACTAACGATAAAAGGCAGAAGCCAAGAAAGTAAAAATAGTTGCAGATTGAGGATTATAATCAGACCCCATGCAAACCTTTAATCTAGAAGTAACTGTTAAAGTTTAAGAAACAAATTTTTACTGGCATTTTTACAGTCAGTGTTACGTTGTTATTTAAATTTAGGTGGCTCAGTAACGCGATGAATGCACAAAAATGGCACAGAATCATCTTTATGGTAATTCTAACATGCTTCAATTTCTTTATAGGCATGTTAACTCAATAGCATTAACGCATTGTGCCTAAAAATGCCATAAAGGTAAGAATACATATTTCGTGCTCAAAGTAGCAACATTGATTTTGTGATTTTGTAAGTTAATTATCACCAAGATTTAGCTAAATACAATGTAAGTAGACTAGCCTTAGAGTGATTGCTAGTAGGATAATAGAGCCATCCTATTTAAATGACTTAACGCTATAGCAAAGCAGAATTGTAATAATTTTTTTGCTTGCTTTTTTAAATTACACTTACCAAAAACTATAGATTAATTAGGCCTTTAGACTTAGTCATAATTTCGCTACAGGCTCGCATGTGGCTGTTTAGGCGAAAAATTTTGCAGCTTCTACGCCGCAATAGCTTAGAAGATCTTGGTCGCTGAACATCTTTCCCTTATCGAGAGCAACATGAAAGATCTCTCTAATAAAATAATTATAAGCACAACTCTGTTTATTATAATGAGAAGAAAGTCATCATCACTCCACGGGATTTAAACGAAACTGATGCATTTTTCGACTGGTGCTATAATAGTCATTAATGCATTAGTCCAAACAGTGGTAATGATAGCAAAATGGTAACAACATTATATGTCAAGTATACATAAATCAGGTCATAGAAGACCGTATTAATGTTTAAGTGGCTCAATTTACGTTAAATAATTAAATTTTTCTTACACTACTTTAACTGCATGTAAGTTAAGGCTTATTAACTAATCGCAAATTAAATTGTTTTTAGGAAAACCAATAGTTAATGCAGGTCTTGGTAAATAATGGCAAACGAAATCGTCACTAAATATAAACATAAGCATTTTTATCTAAACTTAACCAGGCACATCCTTAGTTAATTTATCGTTTAGCATTGCAGACATTTTTGAATCCTGATAGACCTTTAAAGGTCAGGGGTTAAATGCTAAGTCTGGTAAGGTGGAATGCTCAGAACGACATCCTAACTTATTCATAAAAAATTAAACATTGAAAAAGTGTTCAGAGAGACTGTTCTTTTTACACCTACTTCCTAATCTCTTCCACTCAGACTAGCTGTTTCCCCCCATCACTTTGTGTATTTTACAGACGGGAAAATGAGAGTGAAAGCACATGCGCGTCATAATGATACGCGTACTCAGTTGCATAACTCTGCATCCATTTGAAGTAGAGTCGCTTCAGTGCTACATTCGCTCTCCTGGCGGCATCCTTTCATGTGTACGTGCACGAGCTTTGGTCAAATGCGTTATTTACTTTTATCCAAGGTAGAATTGTTTCATGTAGAACGCAGCAGTAAGGGATTCAATCAGCTCACCAAATTACTGTCCTATCAATCACCTGATGCCTTATTTTTCGACATGAAATTTGATGGCGAAAAGTGTAGTTTTAAGTAAGTTAGGTCAATATTTAATAGAATGGTTTGATTAGATGTCATGGCTTTTAAGTCTTTTGTAGGAAGGGTCATCGATTTAATATTGAAATCTTGTGAGCATGAAAACCTATTATTGATTGTTGCAAGCTCAAGAAATGTATTCGTCGGTATCACTAAGCTGCTGATTTTTGTTACTTTTCAAATACTTTGCAATCTTTTTACTGTCTTTTTTATCTACTTTAGCTAAAAGAAGGTTGTCACGATTAAAACAAGACTGTATAAAAACAGTTCCTATTCTTTAACTAAACTAGGTTCATTGATCAAATGAAGAGAGTAATTCTGAGTATGCACCTACAATTGAAGACAAAGTAAAAACTTTTAATATTTTTAATTATAAATGATGAGTACACGCTAAATGGAAGCCTTGTTTGCTCAAAAACCGAACTGGACCGAAATAAATGCAAATCTGATTTATCAGTATTAATTGGCTTTAGCGCGCACCTCTAGCATGGTTTTAAAATAACATGAAGTGCACGTGTGGTGAGGTGTCATAACTACTTCTCCTCTCCTCACTTGACGAACCGCTCTGCGGAGGTGACTATCACCCACCTCCTCACATCGGATGAATGATATTATCTGATAGATATCGCGCAGTCTTTTTGAGCTTCGTGTTGAGCTTATGCGCGTATGCACATACATACACATACCAGGTGAATAGCTAATCGGCGTCAAAGTAACACAAACGCACGCCCAATCCACTGGGGTGGAAGAGGACGGGGCAAGGTAGGAAGGAGCAGAGTAGAGTAGAGTGGAGGAAGATCAAAGCCGGTCTGCCGACATAGACATTAGAAATCTCAGTCTCAGTAATTTGTATTTGATTTCCAACTGTTACCGAAAGATTTCAAATCTCTCTTTTCCCAACTTCTTTTTCAGTACATTGTCGGTGACATACGCAATATTTGTGAAAATGGTGCAGGTGATTCTTAACTAATTGTAACACCAAGAAGATATTTTTGATTGAATCCAGTTTATTCTCTGAAAAATTCTTGAGATTTAGATCCGGTTTCCCTGCAAGTAGGGATGATCGTAAGTATGTGTTGTCAAAAGTAAACAAAAATAAGGCGTGTATAATTTTTAATTAACCAAACTTATTTTTCGGCATAGCAGCCTTTTACCAATAACTACTAGGCCTTTTATAGAAACGCGTATAATTTGTGTGCACTACGGCACCAGATTGCCTGAAAGAATTAACAAAAAACTCGGTATTTAGTATAACGTCTAAAAATTACCTAAAGCATACAAAGTGAATGTTATGTTAAATCGATAAAATTGGTTGTCATCAAATAAGGCTTAAGTGATCAGTCAAAGTATAGATAGTAATGCGTAGAAAGAACATATAACTCAGCTTAAAGCCTATAAATCAAACTAGGTAACAAATTTTTTAGCGCTTTTTAATTAATATTTTAAATAAATTTGGATAATTAAGAAGACCATTGGACTCTAATCCATTGCGCACATATAGAAAGTTATTTTGCAAAGCAATTTCTTTCAACAAACGCTTGATATAGCACTAGAACAACAAGCATTAAACACTGTGTGTTAATCGACGTACCACTTGTAACTATTCTCACAAATTAAAACAAAGCTTTCCAGTATTGGTTGCAAATTATTTCAAATTTGAGCAACGGTATGGTATTAGTTTTATCCGTAACCTAGAGCCAACATATTATCGGATCTACTATTTTCCCTGACCAAAAATTAACAGTTTTCAAGCAAGAGGATTACTGGCCGTACCATTCTAATTGTTACTTCTACTAACATTTTGACAGTAGGGCATTCCAGCTATAATGCCTGGATTTATGCAATGTCTGACTCCGAGATGAATTTTCACTAAGAACAATTATTTTCGTAGGGTTTAATTTAGATATTTATATGAAAACTTGCACAAAAACTTTTAGTATGATTATTGTCAGTGTAGCTGGTTTATGCAAAAAGATACGCAATGCGTATCCTTCGAGGGCCTCTAACTGATTTTCGAATGGTGGGTGAAATTTTTGAACTAATGATTGAGAAGATCAAGATCTAAATCAAAGCCGTAACCTAGCGCAAAACCTAAAACAGCTATAGAAGAGGTTCTATCACATCAAATAATTGTGAATCCTAAAAAATTTGATGCATTCTAAATTTAGAAATACGTGTGAACTCCATATTACTGCAGTAGCAGGTAGCAACGAATTCTTGTAATTTTTAATACGACTTATCCTGATTGTTTTTTTGCAACCTATGCGTAGGTTTAGCGTTCATTACAACAGTGCTTCGTTAAAGCGCTTTGCAAGTATTCAAAGCAAACATATTAAGTGACATAGTAGCAATGAGAAAATGAGTCATTTTTACTAAACGATGATAGCATCAGCAAAAACAAAAATGGGCTAAAGTGTTATTCCATGAGTAAAAATTCAAAGTAATCATTTTATCTTATCTTTAAAACGATTGGATGGAGGGGAGATGAAAGGTAATTAAATCAGTCAGCGCCGGTTTACAGAGGGGTCTCTAATAGTATCCAATAAAATAATTTCTTAAGCGGTCTGTAATTTTTTAACAAAAAGGGCTTTGGGGCAAAATTTCATTAACGTATTTTGGTCTACTTTCTGCCTTAGCTCTACTTTTAAGCTGTTTGTATTGCATAAGATTACTTATTTCTATGCAGTGAAAACAAACACTCTATAAGAAAAGATAAGCGCAGATTAAGACAATTGTATCTTAAATCACAAATAGCCTTTCAAGCAAATCTTACAGTGATATTACAAGCGATATCTTATATATTTTACTCATCTCAGAAGTTTTTAAAAGATTTACAAGCATAGGTAAATTTCATTGAATAGATGGACTTAGGACCTTAACGTGAGGCCAATAACAATAAATATGTGTATTTTACTCACCATAAATCCAAAGGAAACATAATTCCTTAAGGATATAGTAATACTCTAATATGGATCGTTTTGTCATTGTGACCGTCGTTTCCATTCTTCAACTGTTGAAGTTCTAAGCCGTTTTCCACCACAAGTCAACGGCAACTTTAAAATAGAACATTCTCATAGAGTACACAAATGAAACAGTTCTAGCACTCCAACATTCTAAGATAACTAACGTCCACTAACAAAGGCGATAAACACTCAGTTGTTGGCTTTGAAGACGCATTATTTTTTACTTAGCCTTTTACTATCTATGCTTAATATAATGAAAAGTCTTTGGTGATGCACTAGACTTTATTTGCTTTGGTTAGCAGTGATACATAATGCATCATTTTATAAAATAAATAGCCATCTTGATCATGATACAGCTTTGAGTTACCTACAATCAGAATAGTTGCTTAAACCACTCCTATACATCATGATCTAGTGATGCACCTTCCAAAATACTATGCAAAACTTTGTGTTCTTTGGAAAGCGAGCATTGTGAGACGCAAATATAAGAATACTAAGAGTTCACAATAAGAACGCAAAAACCGAATCAAATCAAAACAAAAATTTAGAAGCTGAATTATCTTGGGATTTAGAAATTAATGCTGAATTTGTATTATTTTTCATTAAAACCATAAACCACTAGGACTGCAATCCTAGCATCCTGGAATCATTAGGCCACTCTCCATCATTTTATCGGGAAGTCTGACTTATGCGTTGCCCCTCAAATTTTGCATTTGCTATGCCTAAACTTAAACTTCATCAAAATACGAAGACATTTAAAATTGTTATTGTTATTATTAAAAATCAACGAGCATTTTTGTGTTATGTAATCTTTTGAGACTCGCATAAGAAAATAACTCGATTTGATTCAATTTCATAAATGTAACGCCAGCCTCAAAATATTTCGCTGTGTAAGAGTAGTTGCAGCAACTAAGATACTAGTATATTGTAGGCATAGATAATTAATATCAAGCCTTTGGAACATGTGTTCTGGTTTTCGCATAGGTATGACTGTTCCGTTTACGAATTATATGAATTAACTGTTTTAAGACCTTTCGTTTATGAACAATAAAGCTACCCTTATGTTTACATTTGCATAAATGTCTTCAGTCTTAACTCGGAAGCAGCAACAAGGCTAATAAGTACATCCTGTATAATTTATAATATAATAATTTATGCTTATAGCACAAGTTATTATAGCTAATGCCAAGGTAGTAAAGTGAAAAATATTCAGAAAGTATAAGTGCATGGTCAGAATGCTTGAAATTTGGTACTCAAAAACAAACGGAAACTAACTGTATGCTCAAATAGTTCTATAGTTACGTAGGCAAACAAAAAGTGCATTAATATAAATCATTATAAAACTATTTTATTGAAATATAACTGGCGTTTTACAAAATTGCATCAGACTTCAATAACCACATAGCGACAGTGTTTTAAAACATTCAAAATCATGCAACACGTGCATGTCCTTTACTTTCTGCTTACGGCCAAAACTTTTAATAGACTATGCATCTGGTACTTTCAGAGTTCATCCTAAGAGGCAATATTTCCATCATAAATTACGGTCCGTTGTCATAAATTTATAACATGAATCTAGGCTTATAAAAGAGAAATAAAAGTTGTTACTAAAAGGAAATGAATAATGAATCTTAAGCTGATTCTTGTTTTCCTTTTAGGGATCTAATCTTGTTAAGTGACTTAAATTCAATTCTTACTTATTTATAAACGATGTTCGGTAGCTCGCATAGCCAGTAATAGTGTGATGTTTGTCGAAAGCTACAGGAACATCATAATAGATCATGCGTAAACAGATTGCACTGTTCATGACTATTGTGCCAAGCATAAGTTAGTTGAGATAATTTAAAGCAATCAGATAAGAGTAAATTTGGTCTACAAATGATGTGAGTAAGGGCAAGCATCTGCCATTTTTACTTCAACAAATGTAAAAACAATATACGTAGAAACATTAAAAATGTTTTTACACTCCAGAGATAGTTCAAATTATTGATGCGATGAATAGTTAATGGTAAGTGTACCACTAAAATAGCTCTAAGAAAAACTCAGGCCACTGAATCCAACGAACTCGCTTTTCATAGGCGAGTTTAGGTACTATTTTTTAAAGGCACAATTAGCCAATAAATTGTACTAATCTTACGACACATTAAAATTTATTTTGAAGATGACTGTTCTTTTAGAGAGTTATGCAAACTTGATTTTATTACATACCCTCATCAAATAAGTGCACCTCATTTGGGCCTCGTTCTACCCACTTAATCCCAATCAATTGCTGTAAAATTGTTTTATTTGGATTTAAAAACTTGGTTTGAGTCTCTAAAAGAATAAATCACATTAAGTTATTGAAGGTTAAGATTGTTTGGGCTTTGGACTTCAACATTGCTTTGAAAACCCCTTGTTTTTTGTTGCCCCGTTCCGTTTCTAACTTGTGACGCGGTCCTTGAGCTCAAGCCGCTGAGCATGCTGATGATGCCTGGGTGGTAGGAATGGTGTGGTGTCGGCAGCGGTGGTGGTGAGAGTAGAGGCGTCTGCTCTTTCTTTGATCTAGGCGTGTAATTGCCGGCAGCGTTTGTGTGCGGAAGCCATCAGTGAGCGTGCACGCTTGTGTGTGCGGACATACAAGTCGTACGCATCGATTAGTAGCCCATCGCTTTGATGTTGGCGGGTGCGTTCGCAAGTCCACGTGCGCTCTCACACGCCCCAAGAGAGAAGAGAAAGGAGTAGCGGTACACCTCAAAGGCTCTGAGGACGGGAGTGAGCACCTAGGTTAGGAAACAGACGCAGGGAGTAGGGGGAGAAAGGAATGTTCGTTTGGGTTGGTGGATGCACCCACATGCCCAAGAGTCGTTGAATCAAATCGGCGCGGCAGCCACACTTGCGTTTTTTAAAAACCATGAGCTAAATTTCCTTTCTATAAAGCGTTTTGCATCACAATTACAATACAGCTTTTAACTGTATTGGAGGAATTATTTTAAGAAAAATGAAGCAGAAACCTTAAAAGTTGAAATCATTTTCTGTTTGTCACAAAGGGGATTCATTAAATTTTCACTTTTTGCTGCATTAAAGCGCTCACACAAATCAGCTGCTTGAAATGTAATACGAAATCATCCACACTGTGTTTGTATTTACTTAAAAAACCAAACACGCAACATTCCTCTAAACTGCTCGAACCACTCACTAAAAAGAATGACACCTTTAATCTTAGCCTTGCTTAAATTAGTAGTGCAAACGCTTATTAAATGTTCGCTTACCACTTGTGTGCATTAATCTTCTAGGTGGACAGAATATCCAGCATTTAAATGTAAAACCGCGCTTTAGCATTATGTGTCGTGGCAATAGAGATCAAAAATAAATTAAGCAGGTTTAATATTTTTACTTAATCCTTTTAAGTACAAGAGTTTACGTGGATTCCACTTAACAAATCAGTGCTCAATTTACTTGAGATGAGATAGTAGCAGTAGTAAGTCGTAGCTTACTCAAATTAACCCTTTAGAGCATTGCCCTCCGAGAAGTATCCTAGTTGCGAAATTCAGGTTCATGGAGTGAAGTGTATTAGTAGAACACAACCTATGCCAGGAATGTAATTTACAAAACACACCCTAAGCTGCAGCAATGCTTGATGGAAAACACCTTTTTAATCGTAAGTGTCAAGTTGTATCAGTCGCATCAGATGCATCCAAAATACTGACATATTTTAGTAGATCGTTCATAATTGAGTGTGATTCTTAATGTGTAATCTAAAAAGAAATCGGTGTTGTCCTTCAGCTAAGCATAACATTGTGATGTTCTTAAGGACTATCAAAAAAGTTCTATATTCACTTGCAGGGATTTAAAGTAGTTTCAAGATGATTACTCTTAAAGCTCTTCATTGATTTCAGATATTTAATAGGCAGGAATCACTTCTACAACGATTTGAATGTTTTAAATATATTCAGTAGGATCATACACGTGCATCAATTAAAAGGTCTTTGCACCAACACTACTTTTACCTCTGGAATATGAGTCTTAATAAATGGATTTTTAAATCACAGTCATTACTTATTCAATACCTATTACAAAGAGCGTTAAGTCTATCATCTACCATGCCTGCATCACCGGCAAGGGAGTACTGCTACAAATGGCACATGTTCTGTGACCATCAAACCTCAATAATCTCCGGACGAAAAGTTTTTCAGTTAGCATTTCTACAAAATTTAACCCATGGGAACACATCTACTCAGCTTAAAATTGCTAACACGAAAAAGTCTTGATTGTTTTAAAATCTTGCTTTTTAAATTTGCATATTATTTGCCTAATGTTATTGGTAACAAAGAAATTATACTATAACAGTTCAGTATAAACGTAACGCATTTTAGTACGTAGATAACATAAAATGCCATAATCTACATGACCTTCAGTTGCATCTAATCAAGGAAATGTTAGCAATCCGTGAGTTAAACCGCTAAGCGTGCGTGGTTTCTCATAAATTTGTGATAAAGTACCTTTTTAACTGTTCTACATAAAACCGTTCTTTATTAGTCAGCAGTTCTTTAATTCGTTCATATGGAAGAAAAATGAAATGGATTTTTGCTAATCCTGTCAGTCTTTTAAAATAATTATTTATGCGCTAAAATCAAAGATTAGGTTCAATACTAGATTTATCAACGCCTATAAATGAAGGGCATTAGCCCACATAAACCAGCTTGAGGTCAGCGCAGAGTTTCGCAACCAAAGATTAATTTACGAAATGTGATTTATGCCATGCTTCAATTTTTCCCAACAACCTACCCACCATCTTTAAACACATCATCCCCGTGATCAACCTCATGGGTGGGGTGGGAAAGAGATTAACAATTTGATAGCCTTCTTAGTCTGCCGTGGTAACAGCCAGGATTATTTGACCTAACAGCAAATTGGTTTCGTTGCAGTTTTCTAGTAAAAAGGATTTGCATTCATTTAAAACTCACTTGTTCTAGATTGTGGCTATCAGAGCCATGACTCAACCCAAGTCATATTTAAATCGCTTATAATAATACATCAAAGGCACCTTTTTAACCACCTTGACCTTTAATATCTAAAAGGATGATTGGTGTCCTACTCGTACTGTCCGTACTTTTCCGTAAAGATAAAAATGACATTACTACATAAAACTACACAGAACAATGTTGCATAAAGTCACGCATTGGTAAATTTCCCTAAGATTATCGCAAATTAATTTTTACGCTCTTGCGTTTTATTTAGCTTCATTCTTGTACAAAATTGATTAAGATTAAAAGCTGATACTTTAGCAAGCAGTCTTAATTTAAGTAAGTTATGTTATCTAGCTTACAACTGTCTTAAGCAATAATTTCGTAGGACAATTTCAAAAGTTCAAAATCGGCCCAAAATCCTTCAAGAGGGTGTGATTCCTCGTTTTTACTTCCTAAAGAGAACAACGTTTGATAGAAGGGAAATTCATTTTTTACCTGAGAGTTAATCTAAATGTTTTTGCGTCTGTGGGATTTTTAATCATCTTACAAATACATCATATAGCAATGCGACTAGTGTAAAGTAGATGCATTTATGGGAATAGCGAACGATTAGTAAACATGCAGATGATCTGATGCAAATAAAGTAAGTCTACGTTAAACTCTCATACAAAATTATTAAGCAAGAAGAACAGGTATCAATTTTTCTTTATAATGACCACAAAAGCCTTTTATTTTAATTTTGAGCGTTTTGCGAAATTTGTTTCCCTTGTTATACGTTAAATACTTTGACTTCTACCTTTCTCTTTCTGCAACAAGCTTTGAAATCAGGCGTAAATACTCGCTCTCTAGTTCAGAAAACAATTTTTATTACGAGGACATGTCATTGGGCGATGATAAAATGCGCCATTTATAAACAAAACCACATGTTGACTGTGAAATTAGTATTCTTGCATTGTTAAGCAGTTAAGCCAAAACGAATGTCTATGACAGCCATGTCGGATTGGTAGCTACTTAAAATACTTGCAGGGGCTAAGCGCAATGTGCCATACCACGATTGGTGTGTTTTGTTTTATCTATTTAAAGTTGGCATGAAGCATATAAAGTTAACTTTGCAAGCATTTGTTCATTAACGTCTTATCCTTTGAAGAATTGTATGATGGCGGATTGATGATGAGACTATGATAGGAATTTTTCAAACCAGTCATTAATAAGGTAATTAATGCATTATTTAAGTCTTGAAGCAAATATTTTAGTAAGAAGCCATTTTATTTGCCTTTGACAAATATGTAACTTCCAGACAGTTTTCAATGGATGATTAGCTATTGATTTATTGCTCTGAGTACCACTGCCTCAGAAACAAAAATGACATTTGCATTCCTATTGGTCAAGCATTGTGCATGAAAGCATGACTGTGTGCATGCTCCGTTACACCACATAAATCAATGACCCCTTTGAACAAACTATTTTCTGTACCCGTATGCGTGCGTGCGTTTGTGAGTAAGCGTATTGTGGTGAGAGGTCGCGCAACTCCAGCCCCTCCAACCCTCCCTAATAAGCGCGCACTGGACTGTGCGTTGTTTCGTGAGCATAAATCACCATCAGGTAGCCTTTTATCACGATTAACATGGCGCGCGCACAAACTAGCGGAGTGACTCCCATGATGGTAGTTGAGAGAAAGTTGGACGGTGAGTCAACGTTGTTAACGTATTGATTCTGAGACCGGGGAAAGGCCTTTTAAAATTAATGGTCAGAAATGTATACAATAGCAAAATGTTTAGTATCGAATATTAATAAGCTTTATGGACCGGAGGTGCTAGGGCTTATAACCAAATAGTCACATTTTATGCATTAAATATACTCTAATTTAAAAACCGCTCGGAAGTGAAGACTATCGCATAATCGAAAGCACTTCCTAACTTACTGGTTTTAGGTATAAAAGTTAGTACGAGTCTAACTTTATTTTGAAAGGCCAACACTTTAAGGTTCAAAATCTAGAAGCGACTTTATAAACGCATTTTATTTCACTTACTTAGGTAAAAATAAAAATTGAGATTTTCAGGAGTTAAATGCAACATTTTTAGGTGCACACAAAGAACTATTCAACGTTCACGCTACAGTATAAACATAATTGTAGCTCATTATAGAATATTCCACAAGAATTCTGAGCTGTGTCCCTCTCCATTATTATAATAATCGAAATTACCAATGGTTGGTTCGTTGATGCCGCTCTCTTTTAACAAATTTCCAGGTAATTGCTGACTCCCATTGAAATTTATTCAAGCTTATGCTAAAAATCATTATGTTGCAAAGTATTGCAATAGCTTTGCAACAAAGATGAAGCGTGCTACTCATGAACCCCTTGAAAGACTTAAAGTTGATCAAGAGCACCACCCATGCGGGGCAATTCTGATGTAACTGAACTTTTTGGCGAATTCTGCCAGATATAAGCTTCTTTTTGTTTATTCTCAATGAATATAAAATGAACTAATCCCGGTATTCAATACTTAATTTTCAGGTTCAAACTTCTTCAACTTCCTCTAATATGCTTAGTAAGAGTTACCTAGGTTGACACCCATCAAATGTTACTCTCAAAGGTTTTGAGTAAATGTTAAATTTAATGTAAAAATGGAGTAATATAAAAGGAACTTTTAAATTTAGGGTCCAAATACAGTCAATTGGAGTGAGACTACCTGATTAATCGAGTACAGCAATGGTAAGAAATCGCAAAATTAGTAAAACTACACTAAGTTGAAAAAAAACAATGGGTACGAAAGTTGTATAAAACAAAGGCTATATGAGTAACTCTAAATGAAGCCCTTACGTCATGAAGAATAACCAGTAAGTCCAGTTTATCTGAAGTCTGGTGTGGAACGGAAAATCTCCTTGAGGTCATGAAGGAAACCTGCAGTTCCTGGAAATACCAATACATCCGACTGAAGCTTAAAAACCACCAAACCTTAAATAGGCTATTAATAAGATTTGGATTAAAGCCCATTTACATGGATGCTTTGCTATCTCGAGAGAAGACGATTTCGCGAGTACACTTATACTCAATGTTAATACAGTACCAACATATATGTGCCAATGATTTTTCGCCTCATAACTGTCATTATTAGTATTATCGCCTTTGAAGTCTACCGCCTTAAGTGTTCAAGCTCAACACGTTTAAAACTTTAAAATTGTTTCATGCAGTAATGTTCAGCTAATGCAGATGTAAGCACCTTATTGTCCTCTGGATTCCCTTCATTGAACTAGCTTTTTTAAAATCATAAACATTCTTTGTCAATCAACTTGTTTGCTATATGCGAGTACTTCATTTAATTATTAAAATAAAGTATAATAATTTCCCAGCATCAAATCGAACCTATGTGTTTCCCACAATAAACCTGCCATATTCGGAGTTGCGCTTTAAATGCTCATGCAGATTAAATGAGGGTTTCCAGCATTCAGACCTAGAAGTCAAAAGTAATGCGGGACCTTTTAATGCCGGTTTTAAAACTGCACGTCACATTTATTTTCAGGCGGAATTATTGTTTATAAGGCATGCTCTTAGCAAACTTAACTGAAGTCTGACTCTTAAAAATGGCTTGGGCGTTCTTGCACCAAAACTTTAAAAAATGCTAGCTGATCCGACCACTTTATGCTAATTACCTATTGCTTAAATTCTCTAGCATGCTTTGATCTGCATATTTAGCACGCCTACAATTGTTCCATAAATTGCTGAAGAATGCACAAGGTGCCAATTGAATTCCCTTGCCTTAATAATCTTGCATAATTTATGCAAACTGAGAAAGAGTACCTGAAAATGCGTATTATTTGTCGCAATCGGCTCATTTTAGCATGTGGCGTAAGCGCTAGTTAATAAATTCAGTAAAGGTGGAGTACAGATGGTAGAAAGTAAAAGAGAATTCCAAACATCCTCTTTACTTGTATTCAAAATAAATGCTTCGTTTTAAAATAAGGTGGCGAAATCGGGTCAAGCTCAGCGATAAATGGTTTACTTATTACAAAGGATCTCATAAATTCTAATAATGGATTCTACATAAAGGATTCGTAATATGTGCATGTGACCGTGTGTTGTTTTATCTTACGATATCACCTATAATTAGAGCGGAACCAAGAGCCTATGAACAGTTGTTTGGCATGTACATGTTTTTAAAACTGCGTTTCCCCTAGGGAAGTGGGCAATCTAGGCAACTAAAAATCTATTTTTGTTGCTCAGCTGCCACCACATCAACCTTATACAGTGTAGATTCCTCCGTATTAAACGGTCTAATTCAAGTATTCACAAAGTATGCAGCAAAGTAAGACTGAGCTTTAATATTTGTTGATGATAGCTATATTTATGAATCAAATGTGTTTTATTGCATACATTTTTTTCCTTCCTCAAGCGTTCATCAGTCCACAGTTTATATCAACAAAAAAAAAAGCAAGATACCGTTCAAAACTCAATTTTCATTGCAAACTTAAAGTCAAAATCAGAACACACGAAAGTCATAAATGCAGGCAAGCATTTTTAATGCTCACTTTATGCGCTTTGTAAAAGCGTGCAAGGTAAATTGCTTATTGGCTACTTAACAACCCGCTTTTTCATTAGTGTTATATCTTTCAAGAACAAAAGAGTTCGTGCATTACAACTTGAAGTTAATTATTGTGAGTGTAATGTGTAGTTTGACATGCCTATAAGTTTTCAGAAAAAAATCGTTTATTGCAGAGACAAATAATGCAGATTTGTTCATTTATGGTGTGCTAAGATTGCAACTTCATCTGCAAGTGATTGAATTAATAAATGAGACAGATGAATAGTATTAGGCTGGTGGGAAAGTATTTGAGTCGTTCACTAAATTTTAAGCCGTCTTGTCGTCTCGTCGGTTATGTGCCCTTGAAATGCTCGCCAAATACAGGCTGTAAAGGATATTCCAACATTTTAGGCTAATCCATTATAATACGTGTTTCAGCTTATGCCGTAGTTCTTGAAATTGATTTTTAAGCATACTTATGATGTTTAAATCTAATTCGTGTTAAACGTGCGTTAGTGAGTCGGCTGACTTTCAATTAATGTTAATCAAGAGGCAAAACAGAGTTAAAATTGTTTTCTTAATTTTTTTAAATAATGCTTCATGATATTTGCATTAATTTTATATCACAGCCAGAAATAAGCAACACCAAGTGTTTAACTGGTTACATGGAAAACAGTAAGAAAGCAAAGTGGGTTAGGTTCCACGCTGTCAGAAGAACAGTTTATTTATGCATTACCGTGTGAAGGGATTCTGAGGGGTATTGGGTGTGAGGGGATTCCACTGAATGATTGCTGCGCCCAAGCAAATGATACTGGTTCCCATAAACTAAGGTTTCAAAAAGACAAGCGTATTTCAAATGGCATATGTGCAAGCAGATTATCTAAGAACCAACAGAGATGAAATTGCTTTAGCAGATTTCCTACTCACTATTGAATCTCAATAATCGTTACTACAAGCGTTTGAGTGTACCAAATTATATCACCATTTGCGTGGGGCTCGTTTATCCGACTGGTTTTATCCAGGTAAAAGTATCTCATCATTTTAAAATTCAAAATCGTAATTAGGACGTTGTTTAAGACATTGCGCTTTCATTTTACAACTTAAAGTGGTTGCAATCCAAACGAAAGCGTTTATTCAGCTTTAAAACAAGCAATTCTACCCAAAGTTAAATTGCCAAATATAAGAAAATAAACATGGTGCTCACATTTCATTCATTTCAGGGTTGATTAGCATTTTTCAAAATCTCTTCCCTTTGCAAAACAATGCTAGTTGCATGAATTCCTTCGAAAATCACCAACGTAAGGCTTTATTTGAGTAACACTCGTCTAGATTTACATTCGTGAAGCAGGTTTTGCGTACTATTTATTTCAAATCAGTGATGCACAGCCATATTTGACCAGGCCTTACATCATTTGTCATCAGTCACTCAATTTGGTTTTCAGCCCATAGGAATAAGTTGAACCAATGTTTAAGAGCGCAAAATGAGGCAGTTTAATTTAAAACTTCTGGTCTTCTCATTATGATTTTAAATATATTTCGTACTTTGCAACATATATTAATGCTGCTCTGCTTTATCTGTCTTATTTGAATATTTGACCTAAATGATTGTAATGCTCTTGAACGATGATTGTTTGATTCGAAGTTATTGTTAAGTAATTGAAAAAGTACCATACAATCGAACGTTTGGAGCCAAGAGGTCTTATAGCTTCAATCCTAGAATTAGTACCTGTTGAGAGAAATAAAGCAATTTTCTACTTAATACGCTAAAATAATGAATTGGAACTCTGCCTTAAGGCTTAAACTTTACCCAGGACTTGGTAAATTTAAACCAAAAGAGTAAAATTAAAGCCTTTTCAGGGGCATTTAATGCTATACTTAATTTGTTTATAAATTCGGTGTTAATATTTTACTTATCTGATTTATATTGTAGCCTGAGGAGTATACTTTTATAGTGTAAAACCACGTGAAGTAACGGAATACGATTTGCAAGTATTTTCTTGTCAAAATTTTGTAGTGATTGCTAATTCACCATTTACAAATGTTTACAACGATATCGATCAAGAACATTCCATGATTAATTGTCTTTGTCTCTGTCATCTCAGCCCTAGAAATACCACACATATACTTACACATCACTTGCATCAAATCAAAGCAAAATATATTTTTCCATAGATAATTAATAGCACTAAGTTAACTCGGTTTATACATTAGGTATTGGCGCAAATTTTCGCCAAATGTTGTAATTGTAGTTGGATTATTGTTAAGAAATATTTTCCAAGCATATTTTGGCCTTGTAATCAATTATTTGTTCTAACGCTTATGCATATATGCTTTGCTGCTAATGCAAATTGAGGAGAATCACCTTGCTGGAATACAAGAATTTTGGGGTCCTCAAAGCAGCTTAAGCATTATTATTGGTCATGCATGAAATCCCTCTAGAGTTGTTCTTGCATTTCTTATATCAAAACAAAAAAGTTTGTTTACAGACATGAACAATCTCAGTATTAACTATCTAAAGAATTCCAACTGCTAAAAAATTTTTTGGAAATCTAGAAAAATAAAGTAAGTGTCAAGTTAAGTATAGGTTTTAAGTCAACTTTTAAATCCAGTTTTGGTTTTGAAGAAGAGCTGTCCTCATTCTCCGCCAGTAAGTAAATATATTTTATGCTCTATGGAGCAAACTATGCTTACAATTATTAGGAGTGAATTGATTTCCATTTTAGTAGGCATATCTTATCAATGATTACTGAATCCAGGTCACACAGCAAGCATTTTTTAATCTCTACCTCGGTTTATTTGTTTGTCGCTCAAATGATCCAAGCAGCGACAGACCTCTCAGCTCTTTTCCTCTCTACTATCTGAGTTTATGTGCGTAAAAAGAAAAAAAGGCGGTGCAACTCTTTGTTCTCTATCTCTGCGGCATTTATCAAAGCTACGAGGGTGCATGCCTGTGCGCGAGCGCGGGTCTAAGAATATATTTGTGGGTTTTAGGGGTGGAAAGTGGGGGTGTGGAGGAAGGTGGACACTTTACGAGGGAGGGGGAAGTGTACTTCTTCTGTTTAGCTAGATATTGATTTATTTTCCTTTGCCTAGCGGCGGCGTTTCTAAGGTCCATAGGGTTTTGTTGCTCTATCATAAATAAGCTCGCCTGGCGTCACGATTTGTTGACTTGGTGGCAGGGTCAGAAGCGTATTGCAAAGGATTACGGTGCCTGGAGGTAGCAGCATATGTCTGTTATCAGGCTTGTTACTATTGCTAGTTGATTTCCTTTGCCCTATTGCAGTCAGTTCGCAAAACAATGCAAATCATTTATGAGATTAACTAATAAACTAGTTCTAAGAATCTGCTATCAAACTGCTTAAAATAAAAGTCAGCCTAGATTCCACGAAGAGAAGCATTTTCTATCAACTTATATGCAAATCATGGAACGAATACAAACACAAATGTATGGAAACCTTTGATGAAGGATAATTGAAACTTAAACTCTTTGATGCAGATGGTACGGAAATAATGGATGCAAGCGCAGTCAGGGCAGTAAGTTAATTTTTGGGCGATAAATTTAAGGACTAGAAACTTTGATATTAAAAGGGCAGCGCTCTTTAAATGACCAGTTAAAAACTGCCATTTCAAACAAGCTCTTTTAATTGGCACTTATTTCGCAAATCGACCGAATATTAATTAAATTTCTTGAAAGGTTAAGGTTTATTTCATATCAAAAACCCATTTCTGCCATAAATTGCCTACCAAAGGCATTTCACTGGTCAGGACTCAATGGCAACCTATATCCCATACACTAAGGACCTACGGGATGCAAAAATAAATAACGAGATCTTGAACACCACGGCAATTGAAAGATGCAATGATTCCTATTTTTCCCACCAAAAATGAACAAACAAATTAATGACAAAACAGTTTGCTACATAGCAGATAATGGAAGCATTCAACTCTTGATAACCTTGATGGAACGATGCAATATGTTTGACTAGGTTATTAGGAGGATAACACAATAGCAAATAAAATGAAAGTGCAAAATTTTGCCGAAAAAAATCAAGATTGTATCAAAATTTTTCCAGGATAAGGTAAAATGCAAACTCTTATGTCCCACAATTCAATTTTGTAACAATATTTTTGCAATATTTAAAGCAGCTTAAGTAATTACCACCTTTGTAAAGAACTGTTAGCTTAGATGAAATTAAATTCCTGTATTCCACGTCTTAGGCGTGTTGAGCATCTTTTACTTAAACGCATCATGAACACGCACATTTGCTAAGCTATAAAATATATAGCTTAGCACATAAAATTTGCATTACTCATTAGTGAAGTCTACCATTCAGTTTCCTCTGCCAAACCAAATTCTTTCTACTTTTTCTTGTTAGCATTCTTATTTAATTTTTAAATATATGTGCCGCCGCTCAGTAATAACTAAGTTTATATAAGGTAAAGTCGTGCATTATCACATTATGTGATGTGCAACCCTTTAAAATGACACTTTTCTTAATTTCGTGAACATGACTCTATATTAGCTTGGAACTATCAAGTATCTTAGCGTCAGAATGACACAAGTAATTAGGATTCAAGAAAGCAACAGGATTATTCTAGTTATTTTGAAAAATTTGTCAGAACGTAAGATTAGGAGAAGGATGCTGCATAGCCTTCACGAAAACAATTCCTGGGAATCATGAGTTCCATGGTTCAATATATTGTTGATGCCTTAAAGTTGCAATAGTCCTGCGACCTTAAGTACAATCATCTCTATATTGACCATTAAGCTCTTCTGTTTTGGGATATCTGAGCTGCACGTTAAATGATTGATGCTTAGATTAACGTACAAGGGTTTTCTGATTTGTAGAAGCAATTGTATGCATAAATACTTTCAAAATTTTCAATTTTTTATTTTAAAATTGGTTATGATAATTAATGACGCTTAAATTATTCATCAGGGTGCTTTTAGCATCATACGGATTGACAATTATGAAAAACAACTGAATTTTTGACATTTTGAAATAGTGATTAGGCTTTAAAATATATTAGTGTGCGTATTCTAATTTTCAGGCCTACCTAGGCAAAAGAGACATCTTATAAAAGAATTAGATTTCAAAATGCTTATTTATGATTGCGAAGTTTTGCAGTGTGCATCTTCATTACTTCCGAGGGTGCTAAAAATAGCAGTCAAACCTTTAGTTGTCTTATAATGCATGAATTAGCTTAAATAATTAAACTATTTGTGTTATGAGTTCCCTTCCCAAATTTTCATGTTTAAACAGCACTGCCCTCTTCACATTAAGGATAGATTTACGCGTAACTGATAACAGCCTTGTGTATATGAATGTAAACGGTTTAACATGCTCATTACCGTCGGCAGAGAAGAAGGAGGACACAAATTTCCATTTTACGACCTATTCGGTAGCTAGTGACAGAATGTATAGGGTATGCGAGGGAGGAAAGCAATGATAATAATAGCACAACAATTCGGGTTGCCGTCAATTGACAAAGGCGTAGATGCTGCGTTTCCCTTTGATACCCTTAAAAGGCACTGATCACGCCCTTTGTATCCCATTCGCAAAATGACGCTTCTTGAATCAGATTCGCTCCCTTTGTTATTATTATAAAATGATGACTGCTATTATAAAAGTTGCGAGGAACAAATTAATCACAAATCATTAAACTTTGTTAGACTTCTCAGATTTCCTCATGTTTAGTATTCTACGTGGTTTTAAACCAAACGGAATCATTAATTATTTATGCCAACAGGCGTCAAAGGAATCCCTTAAATAACTTAACCAGTTCATATTAATTATCCCAAATCCAAATTTTGACCTACATTGCCTGATTAAAAGCGTTAGCAATAAAACCTGCTGAGCTAACCACTTTAACCAAAATCCTGTAATACATGAGTTAGCTATCAAGATTAACGAATCATCTTTCGCTATTAAATTCATGAGGGGTTTGGAACGCTTTCAAGGATCTAATGGTAATGTATTACAAGTAGTCTTCTAATTAGGAATCTAAAACCTGGTGACCTATCTGTAGTGCATACTACAGGATTAACTTAATGTTCGTAGATCATTTGATGTCCTGGGTCCAGCAAGGATTAGGCTGTCTCTTTAAGTACTCTCATAGTATGGTTTTTAAGCAATTTTTCATCTGCATTATGAAGAGTTTATGATTCCCGTCTAGACATCGAATTAGACAAGTCGGAAATCTTATTTATATTTTATCTGACCGATTATTTAAAATGTCAATACCTCTGTCAAATGTAGTTCATAAAGGATACTTGAGATTAATCCTAATTTAGCTAATAAAGGCCTAGTAATTCCTACCCCTTGTTAGTACGTCATTTATTAACCGGATAATAGAACGTTCTCTACCCTTTAAAAGACGTTTTATTTTTTGCACTTTCGACTTAAATTTTTTGATACGCTATTTTAAAAAGAACTTTGCTCATAGGTATCAGCCTACAGATACGCTTATTTTTTGAAATCATTTAAAATTTTATGCATCAATTCGTAATATGTCGACGCTATTAATATTGAAAACATACTGCACAGCTTGTGATAATACTAAAATTGTTTTTAATTTTTTAGTTTAAAGGGTATGCAAAGCCAGGGTGTAATATAAGTCATGAATTCCAAAACGTCTGTTTATTTGCTTTATTTTCTTAAGATAAACTTGCAAAAACCTAAGTGATTTGTGACAAAAAACTACATTTGAAAGCTGTGCCTTGATGGTTGCTGCGTACGTTCAATGCTTTGATTATTGGTATGCGTCAATGTATAAATTGATTCTAGGTGAAAAGTGCAGTCCATTTATGCATTACTCCAAAGAAGCAAAAAATGGTTTCCTCGATACGGTCAGATTAAGCACTGTAGATTATTAACTTAATAGGTTTGAAGTAGGCACAAAATCACTGTAGAGGCCGCAAACTGTTGAAGAGGAATTCAACTGACAAACTTGCGTTGTTTTGGAGAAAATTGGTTTGCTGTCAGGCTGCATCTCCTTTAAAAGTCCTGTCTTTAAATAGACATTATCTGTCTTAGGGAATATGTTCTTAGATTTAACTACGGAATTGTAAGTGTAATTTTCCATTTATTATCTGTAATTTTAAATGCGCACACCAAACATTAATCGTCACTAAAGAAATTATAATCATGATTATGAAATTAAAGGCAATGTTTCACAAACGCCTTTCGTCCTGTATTGCGCATGCGAATAACTCAATGCTTTACTTGTTCTTTCCTTTTAAAACGTGACAAGATAAGGCAATAAAAAGAAAGGTATTATCCTAAGGTGCAAACGTAAAGCTAATTAGCTAGATACTAGTTATTTAAAGGCTTTAATAAAAAGTTTCAAAAAGGTTGCTTTGGCAAGGGAAAACGACAGATTGCATTTTAGCGAAAGATAGCTGCATACCAAATGTTCGATTAAGAAAGGTCAAACCATCCCCAACCAGGCATTATAGGCCTGTTACGTTGCTTGAGTAATTTATATGCATCTGGTTCATGACATCGTTAATAGCAGTCTGTAATAAATCACTTAGTACTATTCAAAAACAAAGATATTAATGCATTTAACCTCAGTAAGTTAAATTAATTAGCACCATAAACAAACTCAAACTCACTGCTTCCATTCGCTGCTCACTTTAGGTGCCACCTGGGACTAGGCTAACATAACTTGTGGTCTCAGATCTCCTAAAATGTAGTTGCACTTAAAAACCTACTTATTTTATTTTATTTTGTTCATTTAGCAATCCAATTTTTAACAACATAGGTTCTCTTTGAAATTATTTTCCTGTTCATGCTAGCGTTTAATTGTGTTAGTAGCGTATTTAGTAGGTAACGATTGCTTCCATCAAGTATATGACACTATTTTATCCCATTATTTTTGGGTAGAAGGTCTTTATTTTCTCTATTTACTGTTGTGCATCCATTTCACACCTAACAATAATGATTCTAAGTGAATGACTTCTCAATGTCATAAAATGCTTCCCTTCGGGTGTACCTGAACAGCATTCAAATTCTTACATATTATAGGCTTTAAATATTTGTCAAAATTGTGCTCTTATATTAAATATATTCTCTTATAAGCATTGTGTTGCATATACGTTTTACTTAGTTAGTGCATTTGATGAATAATTCATGAACCGTGGCTTGAATTTTAGAGAATGCTGTTTAAATTGCATTTGTATTTTGTCAAATTTTTTAAGCAACACAAAAGTTGACATATGTTTTTTTCGGGGCTGATCAGGTCAAAAGTTTTTAATCTACCACTGCATTTAGTCACCCATTGCAATTGCTGTAACTATATTAAACAGTAAAAGATGTACGAGTTGACTTACGGCGGCTCATTCCACCTTCCTTTGATTTCCAATAGAAATGCCAGACTTCACCATAACTTTGCCAATGCAGGCCCCCTATATGTAAGTAGCCATATTTTCGTAAGGAAATGATTGTATTACTACCGTTTAATAATGTTTAATTAGCTTTCCGAGACAAGCTTTTACTTTTTGCAAACTGCGTAACAAAATATAAGCAACTTGCGTTTCTTATAAAGTGAGCAATCATAGGCAATATTGATAGTAATTGGTAGGGATAAAGTTTTCAGCATGCTCTCAAAGCAACAAAGCTCATCTTTACCTTTTTTTAAGTTCCCTGAGTGTTTTAGTATTGCTAGACCATATCATTTTAGACTGCAGCAAATGAAATGCACCTTTTTATCAAATAAGCTTTTTGAATTTATGTATTAACCTTGAAGCCACGCACAGTAGTGCTGCACTAGCGGTCTGTTTATCAATGAACAATATTTTATCCTTGTTCTAAATTTTATACAAAAATAACCATTATTTATATGAATATAAATATGTCCAAGCTTATATGCCTACATGTGTAGGGAAATCTGCAGTTATTTTCAACCATCTAAACATTTCAATCAAGAAATCAATCTGGTGTGAAACGCTTTGAAATTTTAACCCAGCTTGTGTTTCTGCCTTAACTGCAACTTAATATGCAGTTTTGCGCAGCTTTTAGAATGTCAATAGGCTTTATTTCGTATGGGTCTACACAAAGATGTCACGACTATCTGCCATTATTAATAAAGTCACCCTCATTAAGGTTTTGGCTTAAAAAGTCAATATCCTAATAAAAATCCTTTTTTAATATGTAATCCCTTATAACTTTTTTTATTGATGGGGTTGTAGTAAAGCTTGCTGAATGACTAACGCTGCTATTGGGTCTTTAATTGTGATTACTTGTGCGTTATCAACTCATTGAAGTAGTCGCTACATGTTTAAACCCAAACAATGAAGGTGGTAACCACAAGCTGCTTGCTAAAATATTCTTGCTTGACATTTTGTCAGTCACGCAAACATGACATAGATAGTGGTGCTAGAATAGATCCCTTTATTTTAGAAAAACCCTCCATACGTTGTAAGGATTTCCTCAAGTCAATGCCTAAAATGAGGGTGTTGCCAATATTTGATGAGCATATTTGACTGCATTAAAAACGTGCTTATCGTATGTACTTAGGCGATTGCGTACAATAACTTTTATATATCAGAAAAAGAATAGTTAAGTAACATAACGAAACTAAGGAGAGTCGAAAATACTGACTCTGCGCAGTAAATAATTGGATGGAAAAAAAATTACCGTCATGATATTTTAGATGTGCATGACATTTCTATGTGTGCGAATTTGTTTTCTGGGTAGCGAAGGCCTTACAGTTATTTGGTTCTTCAAATGATGCAAATCAAAAAATAGAGTTTACAAAAATATCGCTTTGTTTAGAATTCCTTAACATCGTGGTCATATTTTATTGAAGTATAAGTGCATTTGCACAAAAATTATTAAAATAAATAACACATGTGAGTCGTGTGCATATCTAAAATACAGGAAATAGCAATGAAAGCCAAATTTTGTATGAAATGTTTTTTGTCTTCTGAATAACGACATAGCGCAACATATTTTTAAGATTTTGTGCTATAATAGTTAACACCGACTTTAACCAATGAACGTAATGTAAAAAATTGGTTAGTTTAAAAAAAAGAATTTGAGGATTAGTATTTAATTAAATTACTGCAGTTTGTTGAAGTACAATACGTTCTTGTCGTCTTAATTAACGATTAAGTCGTTTCTTTGCTTTAATCATATAAACCTATTTAAGCACACAAATTATAGGTTAAAAGCCATTAAAGTGTAGAACGTAAAAGTACATGCACGACGATTTACAAAACGGTAGGACAACACATAAAACAAGCGAATTCGGAGATGCAGCAATGGGTTATTTCTTAAGCCTTAATGACTTAAGTTCTTCCCTAAAATCCTGTACCCATTAAGGAAGTTGTTAAAATAATCACAGCAAACCCAGATACATGTTAAAAAACTGACAGTTATCGGTAAAAGCATTATTAACAATAAATTTTGTAACTCAATGAAAGTTTTTTACTCTGTAGCATCGAAGCTTTAAACTTGTTAATGGCCTAGTGAGGGTTTAGTTGCATTAAATACACATAAAACAATGGATCTATTTCGTGTTTATTCTGCTTAATCAAGTAATGCTGGTTTTATTTAAATAAAAACAAATTTTCCTCCAGGATCTTGTGTGTTCATATTCATATTTTGTGTTCATATTCAACCAACTCATTTTTTGACAGAGGAGGTTATTAAGCGTAAGGACCTGGTCAGGTTAAATACTAAACCACTAATTTAGCCAACCACTACTGTTGCTGCTATCTTCGAAACAATCGAATTGGTCTATAATAATGGAGCACGTGGTCAAGGATGCTTTATCATTAGCAAAATCAACTAGGTCAAATGAACGCCATTAATTTGGTAACTGAAGTATGATTCGCATTTGTTATCAATAAAATGTCAGCCTAAAAATTGACATGTTTATTAACTTGTAAATATAATTATTCCTATCTTTGCTAAGAAATTTAAATACAGAGCTAAACTGACTGATATTTATTGGAATTTCTTTGTGGTTTGCGAAAAATAACTAGCTTATGATTCTCGGATTCTGGCTTTGCAATGCAAGGAAGGTCTAGCAATATTATTAAGCAAAAATGACAAATTTATTATGCATTTACACACTTTGCGATCTTGTCAAAAGTGCATCCTTACCATAATCCATAAATTTAAGGCGTTTTTTCTTGAATTAAACATAATTATTGTTTCATAGAATTTATAAACATGGCTTTTTAGGGCATTTGCGTGGAATTACGTTGCCAAGACGTCCAGAATTTTGAAGGGCAGTATTTGCAAAAGAAGGAAATGTGGCAAGCGATGCCATCGTTACATGTGTGACTTAAAAGTTTCCTCATTGAATTATATTTGTTTGGTTGTAAGATCATTCTAAAGACAATTTCCTAGGCTTCTTTGGCAGTTTGAATGGCCATGGAACACATGAAAGGCGCCGACGCGAAGTGTGGAGGCGCGTGAGAATTTTTCGGCAGGTACCAACAGTCGGCGTTTGTGTGCGTGTGTAAATGTGTCTAGACACAAAACCAGTTAAAATATTCAGGAAAAAATAAACCCATTGTAACGCAACATTTTCCTTTATTTTACAAATTACTCACTTTGACACTACACCGTCGTTCTTAGTAAATGCTGCTGTATCCATAAAGTGTAAATCCTTTCTTAGGCTAGAATCCTTTCTCCTACATTTGTCAAATTCTGGGATTCTTGTTTTTTGATGATTAAAATGTCAATATTCAAAAATTTTGCTAATTGGGATTTACTAATGGTGGATGGTATATTGATTAGAGCTTAGAGATTGCCCTTTGAACGAGATGGCAAAGGACATCACAACTAAAAATGCGGTTTTTGCTAAATAAAAACCTGCAATTTATTTGTTCTAGTCGAACAGGATACCTTGACTTTGATGTATTGCCTGTGCTCTACACATCTGGGCTTTATACTAAACACATATCATGGACATGAGACTTATTAGCATGGAAAGTTACTTAACTGCATTTTGTGTAAAATTGGCCTTTTTTTAACTCGAAAGATTTATGGTCTGTGGGTACAAAGCTAATAATTATATTAATCCATAATTTTCGCGTCAAAATTTAAGGGTTAGAAGAAGCTCTGTATGGAACTTGTTTGCAGAATAATGACTGGATTCGAGTTGCATATCTGCTAAGAAACAGGATTACGCCCTTTCCCTATATAACTGATTAATTCTGAGGACTCAAAGCTCTCAGTATGTGAGAAAATGAATGACGGTAAGTACTTACGCCAAGCGATAGTAGTATAGCTGTACTGTTGGTGCAAATGTAGGTTATAAATCTATTTATTTTGAGGCTCCAATACACGCCGAGGTTGGCTATAGATTATAGAAGCCTAGATGTTTTATGTGCACACACGCAGCCACAAAATATTTCTGACTATGCCCCAGTTGTCTTAACAGATGGCGTATTATCGAGTTATGTATACTTCTCTTTGACAACTTCCCTTATATTTAATTAACAGGTGCTTTAAAACCGCTGTGTTCTTCACGAAAACTCTCAAAAAAGGAGCATAGAAATGTTTTTAATGTCAAAGCTGGTGTCGTCCCATAGAGGCAGAAGCATACAACGCAAAAAAGTTCAACCAAATGGAATAACGATAACTAAAAGCACGGAATGTAGGCGTGATATATAGGATCTAAATCCTTATTTATTACAATCTTAACCTCAACTCTTGCCACTGATGACTTAGCTAAATGCTGCGTTTAACCATTAGTATGGGTAAAAAGCACAATTTTGTGAGCATCCATATGTACGTCTCTATAGCCCCAACTAACAGTAAACATGCCGTAGATGTTTTTCTTGTGTCAACTGCGATCGCGTGCAAGCTCTTCTATTGCAAAAAACCACCCGACTTCCTATTCGCGTCGAATGTAGTTCTTTTATAATGTGTAGGTTTACGAAAATAAGTTTGCACAGGACTGCTAGCACGTAAACAGGAATTCAATAACTTTGAATTCGGATAAGCGCATCCTCTGCGTCTATGTTTTGTAGACCGATAAATCCACCTGTACCTGAAAAGTTGCGAGTTTGTGTCAGGTTTTCGCCAGGGAAAGCTAATAAATATCGAGAACCCAGTTTCAATCCCATCAAAATTGTTAATTCCGAACCCTTCAATCTCGAAACATGCATATCGACGCATTTTATACATGCGTCAAGGTGTGTGTAGTAATAAAAAGGAAGTTTACCTACTTTCTATTCATGATTACTTAAATACGGGATATAAAATTCTTGGTGGAGCACAAATATTTGCTAATAAATACATAAGCCGACTTACCTTACAAGAAAAGTACAGTACCACAAATCTACTGATTGCCATATTAATGGTCAAAAGCCGAAGGCTCTAACGTTCCATTAATGTGACTAGACATAGGTAATAAATTTGATGACCGCACTTAGGCCGAAATTTCTTGCACATGCACAGTCACATTAATTATCATGTCTAATAACTGTGCAGAGAACCCAAGTTGTAATAAACTGACTAAATAGTCATGGAAAGATGCTCAGTCAGCTGATACAATAATAAAAATGACCAAGCACTAATACAAGAAGAGTTGAGCCATTCAGTTCCGCAGTTGCTTTTTCATTGGCTATCGCACGATAGGCAGCATTATGCGTAAACCAATGACAGTGCCCTAACGAGGACAGACCATTTAGTTGCGCGTGCTTTTGATTCGTCAGGGCATGTGACGAATGGCTATCTGGCATAGTCGTTAACTTCACACACATGCGCACGCACAAACGCACGCACGGAGGTATGCCTATGCGAGCGTGACAAAGTTTGCCACCGCGTGCGCTAACGCGCACACATCACCCCTTTGGTCGAGTGCGCTACCCCTCGCATTCACATTTCTAGTCACCTTGTTCCCCCGCCGTGCCTCTCTTTCTCTCTCTCTTCTGCCGCCTATTTGTACGTACGCACTTGCACACTAACGTCCGGCTAAAACACACTAAGAGCATTTATAACCGGCCATTCTCTTCACGCACCTAGTACCTTCCTCTCTTCCTCGCTCTCAATAAAAAATGCCTGTATTTGGTGCGCGTGTTTGGTGTTATTGTTATTGCCGCAGCAATTAAAAGAAGACGCGCACACAAGTCACGCGCGTGCATAAAAGTCGATTGGTCGAGGACTTGAAATGCTCGCAATGCAGACAAACTACCCTCCTTTGCCTACGGAACATGAATCAACCACCTCAACGAACCCACCTGCACCAGCAGCACCAGCAACAGTGGCTGTGGTGGCGGTGGGGAGTGTTGAAACTGGTGCAGGAAGATATACATCGTCAGCGTTGACATCCACCCCATTCCCAGGTTCATCAGCGATTGACGCCTCATTTTCTAGGTGTGCACCCCCAGCCAGCGAAACGCCGACGTCCCTAAATGAAGTTCTCCACCGATCCTTGATGGCTTCTTCCTTCGCAGCCAACGAAATCAACGAGCCGGTCATTCCTAGAGCCCACTCTAATGGGAAAACCTTTGATCTCAATGCTCTGCGAGAGGCAGCAAGTCGTGAGAAAAAGCTTTTTGAATGTGATCCCTCAGAGAGAAAGGAAAGCGTAATGAGTGGCTATGATTTTCCTTTTCACATGCCCTCAGGGCACCCGCAGTGGACTACTCATCCAGATAATCACCCGATCGATATACCACCAAAATTGGGTCAAGCTTCAGACACTAGTCCCTCCGCTAACAGCAAGCTTGGCTCCTTCTCACCGAATGTCGGAATGCTTCCCTACACAAATACCGGATCAACCAAGGACTTAGATTACTTTTTGGCAGCAAATGCAGCTCGTGCGCTGGTTAATCATCTAGGCGGAGCTAGTGGCACCGGCAATGGTAGTGGTAGTGTCGCAACCGGTGGAAATGGAAGCAGTAGTGTAACACAACCATCTGCTGACCGATCGAAGTCTCCCTCGATGGGGTTTCGTGATATTGTGAATCCGCATATCTCTCCACCACAGCAAACTTCTTCGATGGAACCTCTCTACGCTCATCAACGAAATCTGTCCGACAGATCCAGTCCCTCTAGATCCTCTTTCGGCCTTCCCTCGCTAGGAATGAGTAGTAATGCTCCGCCAAATATGTCGGTTCCGTTTAACAGCTCTCCACTGACGTTTTCCGTGCCACCGCACTTTCGGCATAACAACCCTTCATACTCATCACATCCATCACACCATCTACTTCCACCACATCCTTTCGGAGGACTAGACGCTAACTTCGCAGATCGCATGAAGGACTACCCAACATCTCATCACCTTATGGACCCCAGATTTCCAGTTGCTAATTCGATGCCAAGGCTCCCACGTTCTGCATCACCGATGGACGGAGACGGAAGAGGTGGAGGGATGATTGGTGATTCTGGAATGAGTGATACCTCGCCCAACAGTTCTTCGAGTGGGAAATTCGTATCCGCCCATAACCAAGCCGGAGGAACTACTGGAAACGGAGGAAATATTGTTCTGTATCCCTGGATGAATCCAAAGAGTTGCGGTGAGATGCTGCTAAATGTCCTAAATTGTCACCTAGCACAAGCGTACCGTATTAGATTTTGTCATAAGGATTTACAAACCACAATTTTTAATGTGTCGACAAAATTGTACCCATAATTCATCACTGTGTAACAATTCATGTTGCTCTGTATCACATAAATTTCGTTTGGCTGAATCATGCATGCAGACTGTGAAACGTAGAGACAGAGGAAGCCAGCGCGAAGCGAGCCAGTGATGAACAGTTAAGTTGATGACCGTGAGAATTAAACATGCGAGCAGAATTGAGAACATCGTGTAAGTAAAGTTTTAAGGCCAAAAATAGAAAGCAAATGCTAGGAAATACTAAAGTTCTTTATAAAAGGTTCAGATAGTTTTAGGGTGAACTAATTTTATCACGTTTGCCTCAAATTCCAATGCAATATTGTAGTGGTTCATAATAAAACAAAAGCCTCTATCTTGGTGGTCAAATTTAGCTTGATAATAAGGCATAATAGCATGCCTTAAGCCCACTTTTAAAGGCATCTTAGACGGTTTCCTTATTTCTGATCCGTAACTTTTGGTAAATTCATAGCACAGTACTTAGGACCGAGAACGAGAATATAAAATAAGTACAAAAGCACCGGAACGTTAAACGTGTTCATTGCCACGTGATGCCAAACAAAAGGAAATTGGCAATTAATTTAAGTTAAAAAAATATGCTCTCAACGTAGCAGATGACATTGTTACATGCTTTTGTTTTATAATTAAGTTAGAGTCTTGAATGCTGCAAGTAAAACAAAGAAGGAACATTGACATGAAAATGTGCGAAAAGTGTTTGAAATTCTATGTGATATCTGATGCCATTTTGTAGACCACAAACGACTCCCAGTGCAACGGAACTAGTTTTTCCCACATTCTGACTTTCGTGCTCTAAGTAATTAAGGGAAATCTAATTTGTTGCCACAAAGCAAGCAACATCAACAACGAAGCATCCCAAGTGGTAGTGAACTGAAAATAACTCCCACGATGATTTTTCCTTATTCATGCTTTCCTACTGAATATTTTAAATCAAATTCCTTCTCTGGGGAGCGATTGAAATGATACAACGAGCTTTCTGAATCTAAAACGGCGAAATGGTATCAGAATTAGCAAAAGGTTACTTTGGTGCGTGACGCTATTAACATTCACATGTCAAGCAATTGAATGCGTAATTTTAAAGAGACTATGTGCTTTTATATCATTGGTGTAAATACGTCATCCATGGGCGTTTTATACTGCTTATGCAACATGAGTAAAAATTGTGTTGCTTTGTCAGCGTTTCCTTTGGAATTGATAAGCGTTTATTGATCGGTGATCTTGAATTGTATTTTTGGTGTAAGGGAAAGCTTCAGAGTGCAAAAATATTATGGTGCCTCTTATTTTATTGCAAAACTGCCTGTCAGCATGTTAGAGATAAGCTTTATTGCTACTTATTTCGAGTGCGAGTAGCTTGTGTGGAAAATTTGAAATTATTGTTAAACTTGCTTTTCAATAATGCACGGTGGCGTTTTGGTTTAGCAACAGACAAAGGTAAAGAGCGTTTAAAATCTTGTGTGAGATATTCGTGCTTCATTCATTTATTAACTTTTGTAAAAGTCCTTACACACGATTTTTTTAGACTAGTTCTATATACTCAGACCTCGTTCGCGTGCTAGTAAATACATAAGTACAGTAACTTGGTGTGCCAGTGAACGAGGTTGATTAGCTGGTTGACGAGTTTTTTTTACTTCAGCACGCAAGGATGCTTGCTTTTGGTTTATGTGGGGTGGAGGAGTGGGTGGATGGCTGGCTGGCTGGCTAAGTGCGTAGGTCACCCCTCGCCTCCACTCCCTCACCCACCCTCAAGCTGAGTGCCTGAGAGAGGATATAGAGAGACCTGAGAAAAGGAGCAGACGTGAGACAGTTTAAAATTTTGCGTGACTCGCGCTAAGGGACTACAAACCGGAAAACTCGCGTGTTTGCCTACAAACACACACACACACACACACACACACACAAGGTTCGTTCGATTTGCGAATGCTGACAAGCACGTCGTGGCAAACGATCGGATACAAAAGAAACCTCTAGTGGAAGAGAAAATGAAGTTTTTATACTCAAGTAATGTCGATCTCGATTACATATAACGCAGTGGTACCAATTTTAAATATTTTTTTTATTGGATGGGCAGACAGTATATTCCAGATGAAGAGCAGTATCTCAATTACAATAAGTCTTGGTCATAAGCCTGGTTAAGCCCATCACAAAATATTCAGAGGTTCTAAATGCAGGAAATCCAATTGCTTCCTTATATTTAAAAAATGCAGCGATTCCAAGGGGAGATGATTAGCAGAACTCTCATGCACAACCTAACAATTACACATTCTCAAAGGCAATATAAGAACATTAGTTTCAATAAAAGCGACAAACATTTATCATTCCATGCCTTGTTGATTTAGCGCTAAGTGAATTAGTTAACATTATATGATGATGGTATTGAGTAGACTAAAAACATGAGTAAGATTTTGAACTTGTTTCATGGCATGAACCAAGCCCTACAAAATTGTGGTTTAATGAAGGATACTATCTGTAGCCCATTTGAATGTCTAATTATGCTAATTTAGAATGTGCCTGCGAATTTACAAATTTGGAAATACTCATTTTAATATGTGTAGGTACACTTATATTAGGTGTCAGTGTCTCCTGTACTTGGTGACTGTGAGGGGTTAAAAGCATTTTAAGATTAAGTTTATGCATTCATGTTTAGACGTTCCTCAAAGGGGAATATTTTTTATCTAGTAAAATCATTAGTTGACTGACCCTAAAGTTACTTTAAAACTTGTTTTGAAGGAAGTTATGAAGCTGCGATGTAGCAAATCAACACAGTCACAACTTCAACAGTGCCATTTTTACCAATCTAAGAAAGATTGAAATTTTTATGCATAAATCTTAAACTAATTATTCATACGCTAATTTCCTTATTATTTGAACAAATTATCGTGGCGGAAATTTTAATCAATTTTAATGTCTGATGGTTTTGATGGTAGCAGAAATGGTTAAATAAAAACTTATTCTTGTGAAAATTCATATGCACTAAACAGATGAGTTATAAGGGAAAAATAATCAGGTGACAATTTTTTTTGAAAAATGCAGGACTAAATCATGGAACGTATCAGCTGGAAATTTTGGCATACCTATGCTTGTCAGTCTAACCTTCTCTGCGTAAAACTGATACTTTCCAAATTTTTTTAGTCGGCAAATGTAACTGAGCAGTGAAAGTCTGCTTCTGCATTTGTATCTGGTTCATTTGCATGCCTAATTACTTTTGCTTTGGGTTAAAATGGCTTAAATTAAGTTGATGCGACAAAACATCGTTAGAATTTAACCATCCCTGATTAGTACCATTTAACACGGTGAATGAAGGAGAATATTTTAGGCAGAAGAATAATGAGAATAGTTTGTCCATGGGTGGCATCCATCTTTTTTTTCTGTTGCGACTACTATACTGATGGGGAGAGTGTAAAATTGGTGTTATTTTACCTTGTCCATGATTTATTTTGATCTTCTGGTTTTACTGTGGTGCATTGCAATCTTTGCTTGCCTCAGGTATTCTTTTCTATTTTTAATCAACTTATAAATTTGCTAAGGTCTTTATTTCAGCTTCTGTGGTCTTTGCTATTTAGCCGTTTAAACTTTCTACCATGTTGCCGCCAAGTATGATGACTTTGCAGCTTCCATGCCTAGCTGAAAACCATGTATGAGTATGTCTAAATTACAGAAGCATACACTTAGATCCGCAATAATAGTAGATAGTAGAAGGGAAATTTTCCACTCTCGATCAGCCATTTACCTTGTCAAGAAGCTAAGTTATGTGCAAAATTGTGTCAACAAGCTATTGCATGGGATACTGAATAGGGAACTGAAGTAGGCATGATAACTGCATTTGGTTCCGCTATTGATGCTTACTAGTTTGAAAAAAAAACACTTATTTTGTCTTATTTTTGGGACAGTTATATGGTACTTAAAGCGCATTTTAAAATGATTAATTTTATGGATAAACCATTAGGAAGCTTTTTAATTGCTGGTTAAATAACCCTTAACACTGATAATGTGTCGTTGTTCTATAATTAGAAGAATTAATCAAAGATTACACTGTTGGATAGTATTTTGTTAAATATGTTCAAGCAGTGTTCTGATTAAATATCATTAAGGCAAGCGGGATTAATGCCTTTGGTTTCTTCCGAAGCATAACACAAGAGTTATTAACATGATGTGTTGAATTAACCATGCCGATCTGGTGGATATATGAATGAAAAGGAGGTGCCTTCATGGATGGTCCCATACAGATGTGTGTACTTTGTTCAAATTACTGACGTAGGAGCGAAAAGATCAAAGTGAATGCACAAATACGCACACCTCAGCACACTAACATACGCATACACACACTATGGGCGGGAGGGAGACGATGTGGCAATGCCGAAATGCGTGTGCCGTCCGCAATGCTAATTCGGTGTGCAAACGATCATACTTGCACGTACGCGCCCGCACTCGCGGTATACATTAATGCCTATTGATTGCGTGCGTTCGTGTTCTACGCCTGCCTGTGTACTGCGGTTACACGCCCGCCTTTGGCGTTTGAATCGTAGCGATCAAAAAAGCTCTCACCACCTCTAACAAATCGATCCCCAATTACCATATACACGCTCTAAGACCTATTGAAAGTGCACATGCATTTAGGCATTCAGATAGAATCTGATCTAATGCATTCGCGTGGTGGCCATGAGAAGTTTGGAAGTAATAACTTGGTAACAGTGGTTAGGCAGTTGAGAAGAGGCCAGTAGACGCAATACTTATGCCTCAGTCCACAGGAAGCAATAAATGGAGGGCGAAACAGATTGTCTGACCCAATTGGTACTTATGCGTTCTCTACTAGCAAGTGACAATATTGACTGAATGCATCAATTTGTAAGGCTTCTTTCGCCCCTTCTGACAGCAACAAAGTATTATCCCAGATTACCTCATTTCCCTGTTATTTATTGGATAGTTGCGATTAAAAATAAACAGAACAAATTTTTGATGGTTGCTAATAAAAGGAAAGATTTAATCTCCCATTGTTTTGGCTGACTTATAAGTGATTTTGTGCTTTTCATGGTTGGTTTGAAAAGTCATTTCAACGATATCATGAAACCTTACAAACATCTTAGTTAATTTTTACAAGGACTTATATTAACAACGAGACTTGCTTAACAAGACCATTTTGCAGTTTCTGAGTACTGCTTATATTTACAAACGCCGTTTGCTTACACATAACAATGCCTACCTTGGTAGTTTTCATATAAAATCAAATTGTTTTAGCGTACATGTTATTCTGCACTAACCTTTTATTTCGCGGTAGATCCTTTTAGAAAATGGACTTGTGCATCACAGAAACCTTGGAATATAGGTGAAAAATCCATTTGAAGTTTTAGCTGCAATCATTCAAATGGTAGCATAAATGCCATAGCAATAACATTATAAATAGCGCTGAATCATATCTTTTGTCATCATTTTCGATAATTTTGGAAACTAAATGCATTGGAAATCTAATGTTTTTAAATACAACATTTTTATGTGTAAATGGTATATGTAGTCGTGCATAGTTTAAAAAAAGACAAATTTGACAAATTCTGGAGTTCAGCTCCTAGAAAGTTTAGATGCGGATAAAGTTCATGTAGAGAAAGTGGATTACATCGAGGCATAAGTTTAGCCATTTCCTCCGTCCATCCATTATTACCTGCATCAGAATACTTCTTTTGCATATCCATGGCATAAGCTTGTTAGTTATTTCCTTCCAAACATTAACGGAATATTCTCTAAAACAAAACTGTATGGTCGCGTGAATTTTTTTCAAAAGTATTCAGTTTTCTACCTTTCCTTGCAGAATTGGGAATTGAAAATAAGCGTACACGACAAACCTATACTCGCTACCAGACATTGGAACTAGAAAAGGAATTTCATTTCAACAAGTGAGCTGCTTATTATAAAACATCAGATGTGTCCGTTGATTATTAAAACCTCCACCCATTCCGTATCAAATAGTTTTGTTGGGTTGCCTATTTGAGTTTGGTGGTGAGTCTTTTAAGTAGAGTTACTTTTTTAAAAGATTTTAACCACAGCTTTTTCACTAGCCTTTACTTTGTGGAATTATTTTAAAACGTTATTTTTGAGAGCGGCAAGGGGCAAAAAAGTCCCAGTATTTACGAATGACGTAATCCTAAACGGGCAGACGTAGTTTGAGGCGCCAATGCTAGAATAAACCCAGAAAAAATCGATTGATTAGGCTGACGGAGTTGATGGTGGTATGGAAGGAGTCGGCACTGTAATGTCTGGTCCTTTGATCTTTAGCTGCACATGCGAGAAACGCGCTGCGTTGTCGTCACGCTCGTTTATAGACATTGTCTGGGTAGATAGGTGTGTGTGTACACCCGAGGCGAGAAATACCAATGATACCCCGGACAGGCTTATGTTCCATAATTGGTATGACCATTTTTCACGATCCAGCTGAGCATATTACTAGTTTAGAAAGTATGGCCCAATCCTACAGATTTTAATAATTACTAAAATGCTCACCTCGACACAGAGCCAATTGCTAATGTGTAAGTCGAGATCAAGGCTAATGTAGCAGCCAACTTCCATAAAGCATTATAGTTTCCATTGCAGCAAAATGTTTGTAGCTGCCTTTGTTAGCCCTATAAAGTGATTGAATGTTCATTCGGTCAATTAACTTTTAATGCGTTTTCTATTAATCATGTTCCCTTTGTTATACCCTAGAAGTGATAGTTTTGCGTTAAAAGGGGTTTTCGACAAAGGGTGATTAGCAATAGTAAGCATTTACGGATGTTTGGATCAACTATTTGATACGAGCTTTAATTCAATATATCCATATACCTGTTGTGATACTTAACAAATATGCTGTTTACAGATATCTAACAAGGAGACGGCGCATCGAAATCGCTCATTCCCTCTCGCTGACTGAACGTCAGATAAAAATTTGGTTCCAGGTAAAATGAAACCTCAAATAGGATTAATTAGGCAACTTCTTCTCACTATTTCAATCGCATGAGGCAGCATATTATTATTATTAATCGCTATAATGAGAATAGGCAAAGGAATCTTAAACAAGTGCTTCATTTTTTTAATTTTAGAACCGCCGAATGAAATGGAAGAAAGAGCACAACATTGCCAAGCTCAATGGACCAGGGACACTAGAGCAGTTGGAAATGATGGAGCATGCAGCGAACGCATCTTCGAGTTCCGTTGACAGACCACAACCTCTGTTTCTCGGTTCACCATCACACAAACCACGAGGACAACACGGCTCTCATCATTTCGATTCTGACTCTAGATCGGTAGAGACTCCCAGCGATTCCGGAGCTCCTTCGCAGCACATCTCTGACGTTTCTGTCTATCAGCGTTCTGATGTGCCTATAAATTGCCATTCTCTGGTAAATTCTTCCAATGAAGGTGAAGAATTTGATGACACTTGCGGCGAGGTATATGACATGCGTCAAGTAAAGAAATTCAAGCATCCATCAGGCTCACCACTCGATTTACATCCACAAGACTATCCTCAGCCAAAGCTCTCACATCCCAACCCCTATCAAAGTGGTAATCCTCCTGATAACTACAGTCAAAACCCAATTCAACGACAGCACGAAACGGCAAAACAGATGTGATAGCCTCAAATTCCCTTTCCTTCCTTCGTCTAAACAAAAGGAACCCGGTTTGCGCTTTTGTGCAACGCCTTGTTCACACCAGGTTTCAATTTCCCGCTTGAGTAAAAAACATGTCAACGTCCCCTTGCTAGTCACAATGCAAAATAGACGCCGCTTTTCTAGCATTTATTCAATTCCATCTCATTATCAATCTAGTCATTACTCTCATCACCTTACTACCCCGCATGCAAGGCAAAACCAAACATTCAAAACGTGTCTGGACAGAATCATGTGAGCGATCCCTAATCTCCCAAGTTCTCTACTCAATACGATTGTATATGTCCTCCGACTTGACCACTACCCTTACTACCAACGTCGTTTCCTCTTTCCATCAAACTAATCCCCTTAATAACTGCACTCTATCGACATTTTTGATTACCCTGCCAAAAGCACAACTCTTTTGAATGCAACAATACCAAAGAATACTTTTTGATGCTGTTGTCTGCCCTTGTTAAGTCTTTGGAAATTAAGTCATGCTAGAGGTCTGGCTATCGAAGTGAAAATTTGGTATTTTATTTCAAAAGCGATCGAAGGAAGGGGTCGAACATCCTTTTTAAAAACGATTTATAGATTGTGGATAAATTAATTTGTGTGCAGGATGATTGGAACTTGGTATTTTGGCATTTTATAGAACTTATCAATACCTTTAAGTCTCTATATTTTCACATTAGCTTATTTTGGTCTCTCAAAACCCCAGGAAGAAATTTTTGCATGGTAAACTTTCTTTTGCGAATGGAATATGGGAATGTCCTAAAGATTGCCTGTAATATAGAAGTATGTTGATTTTGGCTAGTTGTAACCTATTTGTCACAGTCGGAGGCTTAAGGCTCGCCGACAGTCAGCAGCCATGAAAATGAGAATAAGTTAGTCGCATATATTCCAAAGAGATATCGTAGTAATCTTTTAAGCGTATAGCTTGTCGTTCTTTGGTTCTTTACAAGACTACCGTGTGCATCAGTGAACGAGAAGGTACTCAACTGGTAAAACGTTTCTAGAACCAAATGATATAATATGCGTAATGCGCGTGTGGGTTCTTAATGAATAGTGTTGCGAATCATTGAGGGAATAATATCTGTAATATTGCGACTTGCCACTAGAATCAGTCGTTGCCTAAATTTACACGAAGCATTCAGAGTTTAAGTAAAAAGGATTTGTGGGAACATAAATCTCCGCAAGTCTTGTAATGAAGTCGAACCACAGTATTACAACCACTTGCAATGATAATGTTTAAAACTTTAAGGAATCATATGCCATTTATGTGATTATTTTTCTCAAATTTATGGATAATACAAAGTTGTATCACTTTTCAAAGGATTTTAACACGAGTGAGTTTATAATATCCTCAAAAATAATACGTTTAGGCTGGTAGACCTTCCATACTATTGGGAAACGTTGCTTCTAGATGGAACGTGTAAATTTTTAAGAACTGATATAAATATCCTGCCTTATAAAATAACTAAATTTATTGCCCACTGTATTCCAAATCTGTAGAAGATCGAGATTGTCCCTATTTTGTTTACTTCCAACAAAACCTGTTTTTTTGGGACTGATCTTGTTTGGAATGAGAAATCACAAAACAAAATCAAGTAAGTCTAATTAAAAATTTTTCTCCTCTTGTTCTTATTCCCTGGAATAACTTTAAGATAAAATCCTTATTTTGTTGCACTTTGACCTGCAAAAAGTTGGGCTGATTATGAAATTTTAGGGCATTAATTGACAAAATTCAGTTAAGATATCATTTATTTTTAATAACAAGACAAGAAAAAAGGGTTTAAGCAAATGAAAATCTTATGATCCCTAATTGCAGTGCACTAAAATACCCTTGTTTTATTACTCAAGTATTTATAAAAATGATTTTCACTTGGGTTGACATTGACTTGGTATTAACCTTGATATTGATAATGAAATGATTTTGAAAAATGGATGCTATCATTGAATAGACAACGCCTTTGTAAGTGAATCGCTGCCACTACATTATACTGTCACATAGGAAAACAGAGTGCCGCACTTAAAGAAATTGTAAAATTTGAATGAATCCAAAGTTACACAAATTTCAACACATTCGTATGATGCTGGCACGCTATATTTTTTAGACTGGTCAACTGTGTGGCCCCAAATTATGCTCAATTCAATAGACTCGACTGTGTGGGCATGTTAATCCCTAAGGAAGAAATGCGTAGTCTCACCCTCTCTGGCGCTTTCGGTGTATGACTGAAGTGATGGTTAAAACGCATGTGCAAAGCTTAGATTATTCGACTAATTAAAATTGTATCATTAGGCATGGAAAGTTAGGGACTATTAAACACAATTAATGTAAACGCAAATTATTGAGGAACAGTGGAATTTTTACTAACAGTTAGCTAAAATTACTGCAGTTATTTAATTAAGGCCTTTAGTTTAATTCGATATATTGTGGCTTAATTAGGTTATTATTTATTAAAGCTCCTCAAGAAATACAAGTTGTTATCCATATGATAACTGCCTGTATTATTGTAGTTTCACTTTGTCCTTCAGGGCGTGCATCCACTTGTAGCCAGTAGAAACCTTAAAATGCATCTAACGTTTTAATTTAAATTGCTAATGACCCCAGCATACGCAACCTTAATAATATTTTGTGTTTTGATTAAATCTTGAAAGCCATTGTGTCAGGAAATACGCATTTCCTTCCACTATCTTTTCTTTCCTCTGACAATAAATCAAACTAACTGATTATGTACCAATTAGTCTGCCTCATGCTTGGATCGCATATAATTCATTATTTGTGAGCGCGTTTATGTGTGCGTGTGGCGACAGTCAAAAAGTGATTTTTAAAATAGTGTGCGTGTGTGTGTGCATAATGAAGTTGAGTTGAGGGAAGCAGAGACGCAAGAATAGGAGTGAGGGTTCATGCTTGGGGTGGGAACGCGAAATCAAGGAGTAAAAAAACACGCCTATTGCCTATGATGGATTGGAGACTTTCGTGATGTAGATTGTTTGTCTAGCGGTGGACAACTTCCACTTTCATTTTGTCGTCTTTAAGATAAAGCTCATTATAATTGCAGGTACGTGTGGTGTTTACCACAAACTTGGGTAGCCTTAATTTACATCTTGTCATGGAGAATCGAAGAAGTTCAAATCCGCACCCAAAATTCCGTGTGTTCTCCAAACTGGGTTACGAATTCCCAAATTAATTATTTAAAAACACTGCGGCATTAAACAAGGCGATTTCTAACTTCTCAACTAATTAGGAACCCAAATGAGAATTAAAAGCAAAGATTTCTAAAAGATTTCTTTTGAACTCAAATTTTACACCACAGGAAGAAACGATACAGAGAAGCGTTGGGATGTAAGAGTTCAAATAATGACCTTATATGTGCTAAACATTAAAGCTAGGTTTTGCAAATTTGATCTTGATTGGCTATTGATCCACCGCCTACTGATGCCAAACATTTTCTGTGAATGGCCAAATTCCATAAAGGCATGGATTACAACAATCTGTATTTGCCGAAATGCCATTGCTCGTGGTAGCAAGATAGCTTAAATGGGTTTTATTAAGTGTTTTATTTAGATTCCGCACTTTCCATCATGTCTTATTTGGAATATTCCGTACGATAACTAACTTTGCTAATTGTTCCATAAAAGGTGATCATTATGAAATTCGAATAATTTGAGCCAATGTTATTTCCTTCAGTAGACCCGCTTTAGGGTCTGATAATGCGGCTATCTCTAAACATTCTTACTTTAACTATATTGTTGCCTTATATTTACCTAGAAAACTGACAAACTAAGTCTTTCTACTTTACCATAAACCGCACTAAAATAAATTCTAAGTGTCAAATATTTCAACACTTGCACCCTACAACAATTCATCCTTGCACAAGACAATTGACTGCTCTTTTGAGCCCTTTGCGACCAAAAGTAAGCACCATATGCATGCAAAGTTAAACTTAGATTTCTAGCCTATCGTTACATTATTACGCATAAGCAGTCTAGAGAATGTATTGGAATTGTAGAGCTTTGATAGAGTAATGTCGACATTACCTTCAATCATTGCGCTATATTACAAAAAGGATTAAACTTAGTTTTCTCAATAAAAGGAATGCAAAACTTATAAAGTTTTGAAAAAGGATCTTTGATTCCTTGCGCTAGAGGCAGCAAAGGCGGCCTAAATCGGATTTGGGACAGGTAAATATGCCATGATCGATGAACAGCGTACGGACATCAACTGCCTGACCTACATGAAAGTACATCCCTTCATAGGCTTGACATGATTACTGAAACTGCTTATATTGTATTTTTCGGAAAGTATGTAAATGAAGTCTACTCCACCAATTGTGTATACATGCTTACACATACACAAACGTGCACCCTCGTGGGTTCAGTACACTCATAAATCTTTCTTAACAAATGTGTTAGAGGTGTAGCAAAGCTCACTGCTACACTGTTGATTTTTCTTAAATGTAAGTAGAGACCGTGTATTTGTCAGTGGTCTTAGAACCATTGGTAAATCATTGCTTCAAAAATATGAGATTTGGTTTGCATTTCACTTGCGTAGTGCCGATTTGAACAATTAGCAAATATGTCTTGGTTAATTAATGCATTCTCGGATAATCCTGAGCTTTAAAAATATTCACTCTTATGGCATTAAATCTTCAACATTTACCAAAGCTATATTTGCTTTGATGGCACAAAATTCCTCACCTTTCGCTTTAGTAATACAAAGAATTGTCTACTAGAATACTTCTATTACAACAATTTCATTTTTCTTAAAATGCAAATCCTTAAAAAATTGGCAACTAAATTATCAGAAAGGCTCCAATAATGTATCCAAACCTTACTTACTTTATTTTAAGGCTACGACTTTCATTGGTTTTTCGTTTTATGATGCACTAGTTTTTGCTGAAATCATTCTCTTAAAAACAGCCACAGAGGCAGAGTCAAATATGTGTCAAACTATAACTAAGCTACAAATTACTTAAAATGCGAAATTTTGCACCAAAAATTTTATTTGATAAAAGACGAATTTGACTCAGAGGTAGTGTTTAGACTCGATGGCGCAGGAACATCTCTGTTAATAATCATTTCCTATTTTAGGTTTTACTTATTGTGGAAAATTAAAAGGCAAATTATGTAATCAGAGAGGTCTAAAAGCTTAATAATCTATAAATGATTCACTACATGGTCACGTTTTGAAATTATAAATGGCATTATATGAGAGTTAAATATTATTCCTCCCTCACCCACAAGCACATAACTCACTGAAGCTTGTGTATATCTGATCACAGGGGGTGAGTGAAGATGTAGCTATTTTAGTAGCGTTAAAAAGAGTGAGCTAATGAGAGTGAGTGTGCAAGAGAGAGTGAGAAATCGAGAGGCGAAGGGCGAGAGAGTTGGCAGGAGGGAGGGAGTTATCAATGCAATAAAACGGCGGCAATGCGCAGGGGGTGGAGCAGGAGACGCATTAACACCACGATAGTCGTGAGCGCGCGCACACACATCAAAGCATGGCGCTTCAACGACGTTTTCACGACCTTGCACACACACACACACACACACGCACACACACACTTTAACTTAGCCCGGACTTGACAAATGCCTCAATGCTGTAACACTACCAGTGTGGGAGAGGAATTGGAAGTGATGTGACCAAGCACAATTTTAGAAACACTCCAACTTCGCAAACTGCTCTTCGGCCCATAAAGCTCAATTAAGTGGGAAAATGTTAATCATTATAAGTTTTACTCGGGAAATTATGTGCTCAAAATATAAATGATGGTAAATTCCATCTATATGAAGGATTATGGAAAAAATTAGCCAAAAGAATACAGCTTCTGTACTTCTTCAATATCACCATTGAAATTTGATACCATTGTAGGTAACACAATGACCTGTATGAAACAAATTTGATTTTGTAAATACATTACAAAATTTAATTTGGATAATAGATTGCTCAGATTTAGACCGGTTGATAACATTCTGGTTTATGAAAGTACGAAACTACTCAGCATATGTTAGTAGGGACCGCCCGGTCTTCATAAACCATTTCCGTAATTCAAATAAGGCTATCTGAAATTCTTTAAGAAATGAAGCACACGATAAATGAGAATGGATACGTATGTGAAATTCTCCAAGCTAACAACACTGCTACAATAGGGCTTCCTTGTTGGCCAGTCCAAATGAAATGACCCAGTCAGCGCCAGAATTTGGGTACCTATTAAACATTGCCTGTTGGGTTTATTATGATTTTTGGGGAATTAATATAATTTGTTCAAAGATACGTATTTTGTGCTTTTACTAGTAGTGCGAATTCCTTTACGTTTTAATGTGCTGTACATCAGTGGATACAAAACAATACCGGCACTGAGCTAAGAAGCTTGTGGGTTAAACTTTAAATCATTATACCAAAAAGATTTTGGGTATAAAAATCATTGTGCAAATTCTAGATGATTTACTCGCTGACTGCTCTAAAGTAATCAAAACCTTTAATAGTATTCACGTACACTTTGCTAAACAAACTAATGTCTTCTAAAACAATCATATCAACAACTGTAGTTCTCTCATTAATCAATAGTTACCTTTAAAAATCTGTTTGTTAGGCATTTTATGTTGTGTAATTTAAAAATAATAACATACTTATTCAGAAGAGCATTTAAGACAATTTCGGCATAAAGAATCGAAAATGTTTACTTTTTATTATGTTGTTTTGCGTCTGACTATTAGAAATTTAAATAAATTTAACACTCTAGAGCAAATCTTTGTGTCATTATGTTCTGGACAGCAGCAGGCCCATACATTTGAAAGGTATTAACATGAGAAGTGAAGCTTTATTGACGTATGAATGAGCTTAATAGCAAATCATTAAGCTGGAAGCAAACAGTCTACAATATACGTGCTTGACACAAATTGGGACTTCCGACCAAATGTTGAAATAATTTTAAAAAGTGAATTCATGATTAATTAAAGCATAATAAGTAGCCCTGAGAAACAAACGGCAGGTGCTTAACAACTGATAAGACTAAATACTTTATCATAAAACTATAGCGCAATGTTGAATCTTGAAGAGTTAGAACTACCAAACTATAGTAAAATTGTTTGGTAATTACTCGTTGTAGATTACGTTCTCCATTAAGGCTTTTGGAATTTTACGTCATTAAGCTCATTCCAACTTTACCTTACTTAGCGCAGGAAACAAGCCTACTTTAGAAGCTAAGCACAACATTGCACACTTAGCTCTTTACTAAACAGTATTTTGTATGAGTTTCTTGCTATTCCTGTGAGGGTGTTTATAGTACAGGCCACTATTCCTTTTTGTGCCACCCTAATCATCAAGCCTCAAAAGCTGCCTCTAAGTTTGCATTATAAAGCAGAAACAGAACTTAAACATCACTGTTTATCATCTACTCGAGAACTCATGGGACTGTCATTTCAATCTCATCTTCGCGAGACTTCAGAAAATTCAATTTGATGAATAGGGTCAGAGACACCTGTGACAAAAAAGAGAGAAGGGCAATAGCAGCTTGTATCTCGAGAAAAAGAGGATAGTTTTTGTTTTACTACAAGCTCAAATTCTTTCCCTTAGGGTTTCACATAAAGGAACGGTACATCAACTTACCGGTGGACATACGTAAGGAGAGTAAAATAGTAAGAAGAACATATGCTTCGGTTTGTTTTGAGGAGACTGAAGATATTAAGTTGGCAAGTAAGGTTGCTTTCATAGTAACCCGATGAGCGTGCTCACTATATGATGATTAAACTTAAAATTACAAAATTCTTTCAAGTGGATATATTGTGAGGCTCAATTACACATCTCCAGCATTTAATGTAGAAATTTCCTCATTTTTCTCCTCTCCCTTGCTCTCATTCCTAATATGAAAAGATTGTTTGTTCTGAAACATCTCTAATATCCCGAACGAAAGGGCGGATCAACAGCATATTGATAGGAGAAGTCATCATATAGTCTGTCGGAGTCAGAGTAATCGCCCCAATTCTCGAGGGCGAGATGTGAGTTATATTCCCGCCTCCCGCTTAAAAGTACATTTAATGTAGTACAAGTATTATGCTGAAAAACAGAATTTAACGATATAGAGAAAAGTGCTTTTGGTAGTTTACACTCCATATCATCTGGTTTTTGTGATACAAAATTAAGCGCTGCATTGCGTGCGAAAATATCCTGATCCATTTGTGCAATTTACCCTTGTTCATCAAAAGGAGTTTAATTTTGTAAAATATGCCTAACTCTTCCATTTTTAAAGGTTCAAGGTTTATAAATCCGCGAAAAATTTATTATTAGGAAACTCATTAATTACTTGAAACTCATAGCCTCAGGTTGATTGATAAAAGGTCATTTTATAAACTGATTTATGCAGCAATGTTGCCAGTATCTTTTTTCGTTTCACAAACCAAAAGTCCCGTCCATGTAAGAAACAGATGACTTTCTAGCAAGCAAATCTTTTTGCTTTGCAACCGTTTTTAACGACGGCTTTATCAAAATAAAGAAATCAAAAAAATGTTAGGAGGTAAATTGTTAAAATTATACAGTAGCTATCTTTTGCATTCCTCACAAATCTTACGTCAGCAGGACTTGATTGGATAGTGAAGCAAGGTTGATGCAAAGTAAAATGGTTGACCTTGACAGTTATAGCGAATTCCGCCAGATCTCCACACCGATAATTACTTTAAATAACGTGCAACATGACGCAACGTGAGAAAACAAAGCCTAAAAACAAGAACCAGATAGCTTGACATCTGATAGCTGAAGTGAAGTATCTACAGTTTCTCTAAAGGTAGTTTATTACCTTTGGAATTCCAAAGTATAAATTCCATAACTTTAGTTCTTTATGGCTTGCTGGTGCTTACCTTGAAACATCAAATACAAGAGCAAACTATTAAAGGAAACAAAGTTTTTGTACTATTATGGGGTGTTGAGGCAACAACTTCTCTAAAATCAAACAAAATTTTAAAAACTGACCTAAAATGATGGCAAAAGAGATGGTCTGTAAGCTCACACAGTGAGCAGAAATTATAGAATGTTACAACGAACGATACCGATAAGTAATTATAATTTAGAGACCGGAAAATATATCTACCCATTACAAGTTCTCATATAATTAAAAGATACGTCTATGGGTTTAAATACCTATGTGCAAAAATGCTGCTTAATCAAGTAAAAAGTTGAAACAATGCTTAAGAGCACGGTAAATTAATTTAATAAAAATAGCAGCCGACCTCGAATAGACTTGCGCACATAAAACAAACGCATCCATACACGCACAAATACGCTGGAAAGTAAATTATAGCTACTCTGGAGATCAAACTGAGTTTTCTAACAAGCTAGCGATGGGAAATTCGTGTGTACAACAGCGCGGTCCAGAGCAGCTGACTCGCTGTCAGAGTTTGGGTGTGTACACAAATAGTCCCCTCTCGCCTCGTTCAACCATATTTCATCCGTGTGCGCACACGCACGCATGCATGGGCGCACATACACCCGAGCGAAGAGGGAGAGAGGGATATGCATAATTAGATTTGCGCATACATCGCCGCCGGAAGGGGGCCGAAAAAGGAGCGCGCAGCTCTCAGAGTGGACATAAATCAAGCGGCGCGCGTGCACGTACACGTAGGGGGGTTAGGGTGTATGTGTGCCTGCGTATGTCTTACCGTTCCCTACATCTCTCTACCCCCGCTCTCCCATTTACCCCAATTTTCGCTCTTCGCGTGCGCGCGTGACTAACTTAGCCTATCTCGATGGCCTGATTCTTTTGCCCTGCAGAAATGTGGACAAAACTGAAGTGCGTAGCAGCCACTTTTGACTTCATTAATAAAAACTAAACCAGTCTTTAAAAAATTCGGCTCTTCGAAATCAAGGCCCAAGTTAATTATTTTAGTAAATATAATTTTTTTGGAAAGAAGCTCCTGATTTAAATGCTTGTTTCATTCCAAACCAAAAGTAAAAACTTCGGCTGTAACCAAAGCTACAACAACAGCTTTCACTGAAGCCAGGTGTTGCATCCAGTTTCAAACAACGCATAAATAAATTTAGCTTGTAAAATGAGAAAACAGTAGAAGAGAATAAAAGTCTATTACAGCATTATTTTTAGGCCACCTAGCAATAAAATGGAATTCAGATGGATTCTAGATAACTTGAGATTAAAACTTCGACTTTTTTTATGTTAAAACAGCCAATTGAACGTTATATCACTCCAACTTAAATGACCATTGATGAGCTTTTCGCTCATCATTGGTGTCGAACTTAATATAGACAAAAAGCGATTTATATGAGATCTTTAGTGTAAAAAACTTAAAGGAATAAATGAATCTGGTACCATTTCGCTTACAGTTTGTCCATTTTGAATACACTAGTTGATGGTTCCAAACTCCAAATATGATGCACGTCCTACCACTAAAACATTCACTCACCGATGAGTAATTAGATTAAATTAAGTTAAGATTGCTTTAAAGACTCCTGTTTTCAAAGTACTTAAAATGCAATGAAGGTATGATTTCTCAATTGACTTCAACTTCGCATTGTTGCATGGGTTGATCAATTATCCCTATTTGATTAACTGTGCCTTAAAACACTTCGATATCCTCACCTCATTTCCGTACACAGATGAGTTTTGATACTATAGTAGATCATTTGCATAATTCCTTCCCTTTATTTACCACAGTAAATTTCTTCTCACAATGTTATATTAATGAAATGAATTGCGTTTATTACATCATGAAATCAAATAGACTTCACTAAAGACAATAGATCCGCAATCTATCAGTGACTTTGAATTTATGCCTATTCCTTACCATATTTACAGCTTGTTGTCAAGAAAAAAATACCACTGCCACACGGTTTCAATGTGCAAAATGGCATAACAGTTGATTCAGCAAATGAGCTATTCAGCTTACTTTAACAGAACACCTAGAATTATCTACTTCACCGTAAAGAAGCTCGTAAAACAAAAACTGGGTTCTAAGCATTTAGTACACTTCTTCAGCATAAGACACAGGGATGTAGTGCTTATAACGTAATATATGCTGATCTATACCTATGAAAGTGCTCCCAAGAAGCTAAATTAGGCAATGAAAATCAGCTAAGGCAATCGAATTTCTCTCATTTCACGACACCTTTCACACTTCTTTAGGTTACCATTCGAGAGATAATACATCCTCGTCCAGCAAGGAAAACTGCGTAGAAGGCTTCTCTTTATTGAGCACTTTTATAGATCATGTTTTTTCACTGCTGGTCTTTGATCAATACAATCCATCATAGCATAGGTAAGATAGCTTTAAAAGAGTCATTTCAGGGAATAATTAGAGTTCTTTAAAATGTGAACTGGCAGGCTCACCTGCATTACTCTCGAAAAAAGTCAGTTAATTTTATTTGAAATGAAATAAATAAATGTATCTTTATGTGCCGGCGACTTGAAGAACAAGACAAAAGTGTTAAAAGATATTATCTAGTTTTAGCAATATGTGGTACATCGGAAGCAGAGATAATTTTTCCTCAGAGTTGATATAATTTCCACATCTCGTAAATTGCTTATTCAGAGCTGAGAAAGCAGTAACAAAAAGAGACTATAGTGAGAGATGAGGCGAGGCTTTAAACCAACCACTGCCGCGGCAACGCTTTATATTTATTTGGTATACAAAAAAACATGCGCAAAAAGATCCTTTGTCGGCTTACAACGCACGCGAGTGCTCAAACACGTAGTTGATTTTAATCGTATTCACTCAGTAATTACGGCCCTCCATATTACTTATGACAGCGAATTGTGATAAATCACGATGATCGGGTGTTTGTATTCGAGCAATCATTTGTTATGGTGTGTTCAGAAACCAACGTGGGAACTTAAAGTAGGGTTGGATGGACTTTTAACCTACAATTAACCTTTAAGGACCTCAGGCTTTCTGCAATCAACAAAACCCTTCTTAAATATTTGGTTGCCTTGACAAGATATAAATACTGATATTTGCAATGTTTGCACAAAATCCGACTAAGTTAGTGATAAAAACTCTCATACCGATGCATCGCTTTAGGCTCCTTACACTTACTTTTAAACAAAAACGTTAGTACATCAGCCCTTAACTACCTCAAAGGATCCAGTCACCTAAGGTTTGTATTCTGTGTAGTATCATCCAAGTCAGCTATACTTCAGCGATGGAAACCTCAGCCTAAACGTTCAAATTATACTTTTATAAGAACTATTCAAACAAAATAAATATGAGCCACATTTTTTTCTTTTTTGACTCCACATCTCAAGTGCTTGACAAAAAAATAGAATAAAATAAATGACTATTTTTTTAGGTATCGTAACATCCAGACCATAGCAGTCCATTTTTCTGTGAGCCTTACCAGTGAACATGTTAATCTAAACATTAAAGCATTACAAAACCACCATAGTGGAGCGTAATGCAATGGCACGCCTAGCGAGAAACGTTACTTTATTATCTTAATCAAAAATTGAAAGTGATTCAAATGTGATCAGAGTCACAATAATTCACTGCAATTAGGAGGCAAGTAAAGAGAATAACTTTGTTCAAGACGACTTCCCGCAACACGTCGTCAAATGCAAACATGGATTTCAGTCCTCACAGCATAAAATACAAACTGTATAGTATGAATTTAAACCCCTTCTTAGTTTGCTTTGAGAAAATGTAGAGAATTGATTACGACAAAGACAAGCAACAAATTTACGTGCACTGCTAAAAGATGCTCTCTTTAAGACTACCGTGAAGTTTCCTGATGGCTATTAGGTTGTGCTACAAGTGTCGAGCAAGATAGAAAGGCATACCAGTTTCCTCTAGGCCCAAGGTTTTGCCATTCTTTTAAAAAAGGTAGCACGCCTTTGAAAATGCAAGGACTACGTTTGCCTGACAAAAATATTCGCTAGTAAATAATGAAACGACCGTAAATATCACCGTAGCTAAGAGAAAACTCGTTGTTTGGCTTTCTTGCATACCCTAAAATCTGTTCACGTATGGCTTATAGAGCTCGTTATATAAGCTCTTTTTGAATGATTGTTCATATAAATCGTCAAATTTAATAATTCTTGTTATCTCGTTTTAATGTTTCTGAAAGAATAAGAATTTGATAAGCTCGACCCAAGTGTGGCATATTTCCAAATAAGTAGATTTGAGAATTATACAAAATAGCATTGTCAGTTATGTTTTAATGTTCGCAAGTTTGCAATGACTTGATAAGCATCAGGATACATAAAATGCATACGTTACATGCATAATATACTTAGAATAGGCTGCCATATGCTCTGAACTTTCCTTTTTTTCCAACGAAGCAAAAAGAACTTTCGACCAAGTTGATTGAAAGTGAGCAGATATCTTACAGGCCTCAAAAGAGTTCTTTACATTAGAGTCAAACTCGAATATTGGCATATAAAGACACAGTAATCGGTTGACAACATAAACTCTAATTGATGTCCTTCGAATCCTGGAATTCAGCTGACATGCTCCGGGCTTATGTGAACGTTTCAGGGCAGAGTGCTTCTAAAACACTGCACAATACGTTTAGATATCATGGCTATATTTGACACAGAAAATGAAGCAAGAATTATTATATGTATTTATTTACTTCTTGGTAAGTTTTACAAAGATTAATAAAATTTCTAGCCTACATTCATCAAATAGGTCAGTCACTCAAGAATTCATGCATCGGGTCCGAACATGGATAGTACCGGGTATTCAGGCACAAAATGCCAGTTTTCTTGACCTGGCTAATCAGTAAAGAGGATTCGCGAAGGATTTCTCAGTGATTTCAAGCTTGAAACATAAGCAAATTTTAGGGAATGGGAAAACATTAGCATAAATAAATCTTGGTAAACCCTCAAAGCACTATCTCATGCGTTTTACTCACCGCTGATCTTGAACTTCACGAATTTCGAACCAGATATCAACTATTTATCTTAAACACCAACATTAGTATAAATAGTATAAACAGTAGTATAAACATTATAAACAAGCTTAAAAATAATTCTTTAATAGATATACAAGAGTAAATGGGCAGAGAGATCGGAAAAGCGAAATCAAAAAGAGCTGATCACTAAAGTTAAGGTATTTAAGCGTCTAAGATATCACCTGATGGCAAGGAACTTTGCTACTATAGTAAACCATTAAGAGCTGGCTTCGTTACAAGCAAGGAAGGAGGTAGCGCAAAGGATCGCAGCATTACTATTTCGTAAGGCATTGCAAGAAGTTTCCGGCAGTAACGTTGGGACCCTGTTTTGCAAATCACACTCCTGAAAAGTGAATGTTAATCATACTATTACCAGCTTCCTAGCGATGGCTGAAATCCTAAAGGATGCCTCTCAGACTCTTATTAATCGGCAACGATTAATGTTTTGCCATCGGGTAAAGGATAAAATTTTTTAAGTATAAATTCTCAGAAAGTACCATTTAATAATTAAGTTTTACCATCGTAGTAATACCAGATTGATGCCTCCAATTAATTCGCAGTATCAGGTTAATTAGCACAAACGGTCCTCAATAAGTGTTGGATAATCTGAACATGTGGAATAAATTATCGAATGCTTTAGTTTAAAAAGCGATTTTCACCTCTGGCTACCTGAAAGTTTTGACAAACCCACATTTTCCGTAGAAGATGTGAGGAACACCACATGGCAATTGCATCACCTCTATTTGAGGAGGGAGAGTCGACATTCATATTTACTGGGTAAATGTCTGCAATTGTGCATTACGTAACGAAACTTGTGAAACAAGGACTTAGGGTTGTGTTGCTCGTTTTTTTCCAACTATATTGTTATCACAATCATTCGAAGGCTATGAATCGTGGTCGAGGTACTAACCTTAAAATTCAATCTTTCGTCGAAATTTACGAAACGTCTTATTATCCAAGGGATGAAGGAGGACTTCATGCACTAATGAAACTGATTAATGCATTTACCTAATAATTATCAATCACATGATCTAGATTAGAGCCCAGATCAGTGCCTCCTAGTATATAGTTATAATTATAGCAATACCTGTAGTTTAAAATGCTTGCCTATTTCAAAATGCTTATGTTATCCACTTTTCTTAGCTAAATGCAGAGATGTTGAATACAAATTGTGCAATTTGTGCTAAAGCGCTAAGATACCTTTGCTCTTAGGACAAAGGAAGAGTTATGACAGACAATAACATTCATCAAGGCTACTCAACGCATCACAAAAATCCAATTGGCAGCTCTTTTGCGGCGTTGATTACATGGTTCTTAAGTTGCTACATACTTTCCGAAATAAACATTGCTTTTTTTACTACTATGTCTAATTGAAAATACAGAGTTTAGTTTATAAGGGGGAAAAATTCATCAGAACAAGGCAGAGCAATATTATGGATCACCACGATTAAGATAAGGCTCTATCAGCGGCAGCTCCTGAGAAAATGAGTAAAAAGGATATCGCGGTCAGCTTTCAAAATAAGGAAAAAAATTTCCAAGTTTCCTGTTCTTTGTTATGTTAACATTTTTATCTTGACTGTGCACTCGCGCGTTACGTACTCATTATAAGCAGTATGATGATGTTCGGGCTTTTGATTAAGTAAAGACAACTAGGTTAATTAATTATGCCTCGTTTGTCCCATAGGACTGTCTTTAATATTACTTTAATCAGAAGGGCAGGAAAGATATGCCGTGTTTTAAAGTTGGCCTTTAATAAGTGATCCAAAAATATATATAAATCTGTCCTAGTTAAATGAGACGCAAAGAGGTTGGTAAAAGCAAAATCCTAGTACATCACAGGTTTTATGGTTGTGAATTGAAGGTCGACAGATTTCGGTAACCAAATTACACATTATTTATGCCTTTGTAACTAGTAGTTTGCGATTTACATGGCTTCCTGCTGGTTTTTAATGAAAAAGTCCTTTGTAAGCTAATGGTGATACAAGGTTCTATGCAACATTAAATTTACTATGCTTTTCAGTTGCTTCACTTATTTAGCAATGATATCCACTTTTCTTGCTGGGCTATAAAGTCGTACAAAAATGAAGCACAACAGAAAGTTGAAATGGTACGTAAATCAAAGAATAACTTTTGCATATGAAAATACTTGCATAAAAATAGAGCCGCTTTAGTCTCTTAGTTAGATTTTTGTATAATAAAGTCAAGCTTTATATTGACTTAATGAAAGGCTAGGATGATATGATATATTACTTTGAAATCAAAATCATGGATGATACGGTGCACGGTATGCCAATGCGCCACTGGAATGGCTTAATTAACCTTGGATCAAGTTGATGGGAAAAATTACGTGGTTGCTGGTTAAAATCTGATCAAGATAATTTCAGGTGACCACTCTTAAATATTTCGTCCGCGCTTTGGCAACAGAAAATTTTCAAACATAAAGCTCGATTAGGATGAAAGTATGGGTTAGTGCCTCGTTGGAGGCTAGATAAAAATGTCTGCATGTACTGGCTAAAATACCTCGATTAGCTTCTTGGAAATTAGTGTCATATGTTATCAGACTGGGAACAGTTTGTGATTTCCAACAAATGCTTCTAATATAAATTCCAAGTTTGGAGTTAATCATAAGCAATAGGTCCTCTTTTAACGGGCAATAAAGTAAAGTGGCTCTATTTGTATTTATGCCCGAATTATATTGGTTTCTCCAGGCCAGGAGTGCTCATTTTAAACACACCAACGAAGCATAGATTAGTGGGTAATGCAATTGAGACATAAAGCGCAATCTTAACAATTCGCATTTCTCTAATCTAAATCGGATTGACTTTGCACATTGTGTCTCAGGCCATGATGCTGGAGGAATTTTCAACTAAATAGAGAAGAAATCTGATCCATCAATCTTCGTAGATGCCATGAATAAAAGTTTTTCAAATGGCAAGAAACCTACAGGCAATGCAAATATTTTGGCTTTTAAAATATGACATTAATAAGTCTCGTATATCCTATTAGTCTTAATCAAAATATGAACAGCAACTACATTAATCCAAATAATGAAATCATATGTCTGCTTAATAATTTAAAATTAGACACTTCCAATTGATTATCGTGCAAAAAATTAAAAAACGTTCTTAATTCAATAAAATTTAGTGGAAAGTGTAACATTAGCATGGCATTAATAATATCATGAGATCAGTGTTGACTGAGTCCATTGTATGGTTTATCAATCATTTCACGAATAGAGTTATAAATAAATTGCAGAAGTTATGTTTTCTCTACAAGTCCTTCATCTTCTGAAGAAGTGCTGCTAATTGCTTCGCCGTCGTTATCGCCCCCATTTGCTTTTGCATCCTCTCCAATCGATTTAAGAAGTAGATTTGAGTTGGCAACACTTGGAGTAAAAATTTGTTTTTTGGTCGATTTGGATGACTTTTGTGACTCAGAATCACGAAGCGCTGATCTTGTGGCTAGTTGAGATTGCTGAGATAGGAAGAACAAGTAAAGAAATTGAATTTAAAAGACAACCAGTTGCAAGAATATGAAGGGTTTTGGAGGGAGCAAAAAAGTATTGGTTTTAAAGAAAATATTTTGGAATTGATTGATATTAAGGAGCAATATATAAGGAAATGGCCCTAAAAGCATCAGGATGCAGGTTTGAATTCAAAATCGTCAAATTACGGAATAACCTATTGTTAGTTCAATTAATCATTTAACATTCGTACAAATGCTTTAAAATAGGAAAGACTTGCAGTAGATTAAAATTAGCCTTACTACTACTGCTTTAGAAACCAGGTAGCCTTCGTTTGGGAGGAAAGCAGATAGAGCCGGGTTACAACATCCAGTTTCTGAACTTGCTGAAAAGCAAACAGGCGACAGAGAGGGCTTGGTGCGCTGTATTGCCTTACGCTTTTCGTACCGCCATCGACCCTCTGAATCACCACTACGGCCTCCTTTTGAAGCCGTTCCTGGAAGCTGCAGGGAACTGCATACAGATGGCGGTCTGGCCAGCCGAACTGCAGACTCCGGAGAGGCCACTGAAAGGATTGAGCCTGTGACTCGACTGAGGACTGACCGATTATCTTCAGGAAGGCTAGGAATGCCCGGGCCCAAAGAGACGCCCAAGCGAGGAAGACGGCCTTCACATTTTCTGTCTTTCCCTGCATTAACTATAAAAAGTTCAATGGCAAATTTTTCAAAACGTGTATTAAAAAATGACCGTATTAGGGTCAAAATGCCTGCTTTGTTAAGCAAATATAGTCAAATGAGCCATAACTTAGAAGTATACATTTCTAAATGCGCAATTTGGGTTTGTGAGTACCTATAATGAGACCAGAATCTTAACGTCAAATCTATTTGTCAGTTTCGAGAGCTCAAGCTTGTTAGTAGCGTTTCGCTAGTAAGACAAGCTTTCTGTTATACATTTTATAGGTACTTGCTTTTTGAGATGATTAATTAGAAGGTTAATGCTTCAGTATCTTCTGTAAAAATAGTCCAAAATTAGTAGTTATCAAAGGTAGGCCCAGCCCTTCCTTAATAATTTTAATTTTCCTTTTGTTAAAATGCCTACTGACTGGCTAAATAAAATGGCTGATTTACTAACCTTTCAAGGTCTTAAAAGGAACACCATAAATTAGAAACAATGTTCAAACGCTTTAAGGAAAAGTAGACTATAAAATGAATCAATTTGGCAGAAGTCAAACCATGGGACTTAGGAAGACTCATTTCGCAGGCCCAACTTGCGGGAATCCATCCAGGCTGCCTTTCCAGTTTCGATACTAGCTGCGACAGTTTTTCCACACTCTCCGTCATATTGCTGTTGACCAGTGTATGAGCGTAAAGGTGCTGGTTTTGATTGGCAAATATCTTTGATTCTTCCACAATCATGCGTATCTCTTCGCTCTAAAACTCAAACGAACCATTCTTTTAATTTTTAATAGTTATATTCAAGATTCCATTACAAATTTCTTAAAAACCTGATAGCGCTTAATGTGTAACTTATAAGCCTGGTTTATATTTATCATAAATCCAAATAGTTATTTTTAATTAGGGATATATTATTTTTAAGGCGAATATGAATGCACGGTAGAATAAAAGCAATTAAAATTTGAATCCAAATTATGTCACTCACATGGATTTAACATAAAGAATAACACAAATAATATGGTGAAAGATTTGTATTGTTAGCCTAATAAATGTGAGGCACGCCCCAACTAGCTTAGAAACATGTAATCCTAGACTAAAATCACGTTGTACGGGGATGCATATTTAAGAGGAAACCAAAATAATCAATTATGATGGAACTCACTTATGAAAAAAGCTAAACGACATATGCTAATCACATTGAGATATTGTCCATACCTACCGTTCTTTTATTTACTGTAAGATTTTTCCGAATCCCAATATCCATCATAGCTTTCGCCGCCTCAAATTTAGGTGCAGAAACAAAAACGACATGTGGATTGAATTCCGGCTGATGCAGCAAATAAACAGACTAAAAGTTTACGTATTTATAACACTAATTAATTTTGCCATTATAAAACAAAATTATTATCAAGTATACGAGTTACCTGACATTGGCAATCAATCAATGCAGTCCTTCCAGCGGCAATTATTTCCCTTATTGCAGCAAAACTAATGCCATAGTGATGGCCATCCACCGTTCCCCATTCCACATACGCACCCTGTCGAATATCACTTTCCATATTCTCTTTTGTGCGTATTCGGAACAAGGCGGGTGTAGCTGTAGGATCTGTTGTGTCTAAGGTGTAAATAAAGAATTTCGCAACCAAAAAAGCAGATGCATAAATAAGAATCATTAGTTTTATATGATTCATCCTTGGAACATTAAACATGGTATAAATAATAGCTTTTACCCTTCCTGATTGATAAAAGCTATATGTCGATGAGTATATACCAGATACTGGAAAAGAAAATCGCTGTGGGAATTGAGTACACAGGAGAAACTTTATTGTCCTGCGACCAACACCATTGGGACCAATCAGAAGAAGAGTGGGTACAGGAGAAGGAGGCCACGGAACGACCTCTTCGTATACCCACAAATCCGAACGGACCAAAAGATCTGCGAATTCCTTGGATTAGAAGAGTAACATCAACTCACTTGAAGAGTCCGCAGCTCGAAATATTGATTTAACTTTTTTGGTTTTCTTAGATGCGCTTACTAAATTTGGAAAAAAACAAATATTATTTCGATCAAATCCTGCATTTTATACGCTAAAATGTCTTCATCATAAATTAATTCCTAGAGGGGATTTTTTCCTATTGTTAAGCATGCCAGAGCGTTGCATCCAAATTCTCTACAAAATGAAATGTACTTTCACCATTTTAAGACCTTAATCAGCAACTTAAGAAAAAAAGCAGTTATTTGATTCAAAATTATTAACCCCTTTATCTTCTAAATGTAAATGAGTTACATTAGCCGAAAATTGCATTGAAAGTGTAGGCAAACACAGATTTCGCCATAATTTATTAGCGTATGATTTCGCACAAATTATTAGAAATTTTGAATGGAAACTACTTTCTATTTGACCATGTAATAAGAACCAAATCACCAATTTTCCTAATAGATTTTTAGTACTGTTTAAGTGAGAAGTGATTTAAAATCAATTTTCTGTCTAGACTCTAATGAAAAGCTTAGGAATAAAAATGCTAAGCACACACAATGGTTCTTTGACGGTCACATTCTGCCAGCCGCAACATTAGATGAATGTAATGAAATTTCGCTTATGGATAATCTTCGTAACTGCAAAAAATCTCTTTATTTTAACAACTGCAATGGCGCGAGCTATAGTTACAAATAATACACCTGTTCAAATGCTGCAGAAAAATAAAATTATTTGCTAAAAATCCATACATAATATAGATATAGTTCCGAGTCGCAGCCTATTTCTCATAGTCTCGAAACTGCCATTTTTCCTTGTGTGATTAAAAACTTTGTTCTTACTGTGCACAGCTCATATATAGTTCCTAAAGCTAGTGAATATCACAGTCTCATCATCTATCGCGTATACAACACCACGAACGATCACTATACAAGTTTAGTAATTACAGGATTTGTCACAAAATTACTAACCCTTTACGGCTCGTACTAACGCAAAACAAAAGTTACTACTAAAATACAATTGGTACAAGTGCATTAAATATTGAGAACACTATAGGTACCCAATTATGATTAGTTATGGGTTAGTTTCCGTTATGATAAAATCTATGGAGTAGTTTGCCACTTTATCAGCTCTCTAGCGCATGCTAATATCAAATCACCACTTATACTTAAAATATATGTATCGTATTGGTACGTGGAAAATTAATCCATGGGGAAAACAATACACTTACACCTACAAGCTTGTTGGTTAAATGCCTGGCGACGTTCTTGGAGAGTTTGCGAAGGGACAAGTCCAACCGGTAAGCTTGGAGATCCAAGGCGTCTTACTTGCCACCAGTTGAGATCCTGCGAATCTACCAACTCGAGGACGTCTCCGCTCCTGAAGGCTATGCCCAAATTTGCATTTGGTAAGAGTGTATCTTCCAAAGGATCATATTTGAAAAGACATCGAACGTATACCTGTAGAAAAAAATTACTTGAAGGTTGGTATTACTTTATGAGCATAAATGCAAATAAACTCACAAGAAATGTTTAAAATTATATTATTTGAGCATCTCTGGTAATATAAATTCATGTGATTGGAGAGAGGACCCATGAACTTACTTTATGCTCCGGATGTTTGCGACTTCGGATATACGCTTTTAATTGCCCAATTCCAGGAGTCTTAACTAACATACGCAGAAAATTTTTTTGCGCGGCGCTGTCCATAGCCTTCTGAACGGCCTCTAAAGAGGAAGCGGTGACTCCATTGAGTTCAACTATCTCGTCACCAGGAAACAACTTTCCTTCTTTGTCAGCCAACGAACCGACGATTATACGCTGAATAACGACTTTTTGTGGCTCTTTATTTGCCTCTCGTCGAGTCTGTCTTCTTAGCAGAGAAAGAAGGGACCCACTGCCAGTCGACATCTGTGAAGATCCATAAGTGACCAAAGTGATTCCCAGGGGTTCTCCCGGTAAGTTGCGATTTATGCAGACGGTGCGCAGCATTCCCGGCTCAGGAAGACTATTTTCCATATAGGGTGGTAGAGCTGGGTGTCTTAAACCTGCTCCACCTATTTGGCGTCGAAGACTGTGATAAGGGAAGTGATTGATTGTAGGTTTACGAGGAGACTTGGACATCGAGGCACTGTGGTGCTGAAAAGTAATGGAAGGAGTACGGGATAAAGTTTGTAAGAACTTCCATGTAGTTGATAACGGTGATAAATTTGAGAACGACTGAAGTTGCTGACCACATTCCAAAGGACAATTCGTGTTCTGATCCTTCGATAACTGTCGCATCTAAAAAAATCGTGGTCGGTTTTTATAAGGATTTTGACTTAAATAGAATCGGCAGTTGCGAGAATGAGAAGTTATTCGCAACCTATAATCCTCCACAGCGGTATCGTTATGGCCGGTATATAAAAAATTAGTAGCTGAGAAATCTGAAAGTCAAGCACCTTGTTCATTAATTAAGTGTTTTAAGTCATTACATTAGTCAAGGCATCGTAGTGCATTACGATTCCAAGGTGCACTTTATTAAAATCAAACATTAAAGCAAGAAAAATGTCAGAATTTTGCCAAGCTTTGCCTGAGGTGTTGAAGTGAATTATTTTTTAAGGTGAACTACGCTAATTAGTTCGAGATAATTTGGTTCCAAAATATGGTTAATTTTAAAATTTAAGATTTAAAATTCTAAAAGCATTCGAATAATAGTAGGGAACAGCTGCTGCTATTTTAATTAAAGAAAACTAAAATTCCCTGGTGCTTACCAAAGCGATACGTACACTATTCGTCCCGAAGTTGGATATCGCGTAACTCTTCGTTTTTTCGACTGATGGTTTTAGTTACAGTAACTTGGGTAGCCACACTTCTCTAGGCGGGTGGGCTGGCCTTTAGGCCATTCCAGCAGCCTAAATCCACTTTTGTTTGCTATTCTTTCCTAGTATGATGCCTTCTTTTACCTTCAAGGAAGTCTCAGGACACTACATTGGTGGTAGCGGAGGATTGCTATCCTAATCTATACCACTTAACAAACTAGGGGTGCGAAAGAAGTACATTTGCTATGGGTGGGGAAATCTCTTGCAGACTCAACAGGGCTAAGAACGACGTCTCTCTTCGTCACCTACCTCTTTTTCATGTTTTACAAGAAAGCTCCTAACAATTAAAGCTACACTAGCCATAAACCACTTAAAAAAGTTTCGATTTAAAGACTTTCTTACCATTTCTGCCTAATAAGACCAATGCTCCAACGTCTCGCTAAGAACACAATAACGATCAGCAGAACCTCTTATTCCGAGTTTAGTTTGTAAACCAAACAAAACTCTAGATCCTGTCGAATCGTCATGACGTTGTTGTTAAGTCTCTCCTCAGCTACGCTCGAATCTTGATGACTGACATGATTAGCTCATGGGTGCTTCTTCAAGCAATGATTACGTTGTGACAGCTAACGCGAGAGGTTTACCGAGGGGAGCGTCGGGGCCGATGCTTAAAAGAAGAAGGGTTATGTAATGCTTCGTTTGACTATCAGGTTGGGTGACGGTGACTTGGGCAAACATATTTCCCCAGCCGGGTGGGCTGACCTCCAGGCCATTCAAACGGCTTTAATCCTATTTTTTGCTGAAGATATAATCTGCTCTAGTATTGCGCCTTCGTTCGCCTTCATGGAAATCTCAGGGCGGTCTATGCTGTCTCAGGAGAATGATGAAACCTCAATCTGCTTTACAATTAAAAATTAAAATGCACGTTGTTTCTTACAGAAATTCAAACAATTTTTGGTTTCTATTTCAAAGTTTTCACCCAAAATTATTGTAATAAATTCTCATTGTCAGTGAACGTCCCCAATAACACCAAAAGCTGTTACAACATATCAAAGGAAAAATCAGGCGCATTTCTACCAGAAGTGTAGTAACAGAAAGAACCATTCCGAAATTTGTCCGTAACGCGTATTCAAAGGGATTAAGCATTGGTACAATTGAGGAAGTGCATCCAGGGCATGCGAATAAGGGATATGTATCGTTTTTCCTTGAGTCAAGTCAGACATGCTAAATTAGCTAAGAGAAGTACCTAGCCAATAAAATTTTCCAGGCTGGAAGAGAATAATTGGAATTATCTACGTAACCCCTTTTTATGAAACGATCGACCGGCAATTTTCGCTTAGAAGCATTTTAAATTGTGCGCCTACGACTAATTAATTTAAATTACCCCCACTAAGTTGTTCTATATGTGATAGCATTCCAGCATTGTTTTCAAAGTAAGTTACGACAAAATGGTTGATAGCGTTAGGTTTAAAACAGTGTACTATGACACGTTGCATTTTATTAAATCATGATTGTTTGAAGGCCACAATGTGTTCTTTAATTGATGCTTGGCACAAAGTTTTCATGGCCTAAAATAAATTGAATGCTGGCTGAGCCTTAACATTTAGCTCAGATGTACTGGAATTTACACAAAAAGGAAGTTTGTATTATTATGATGGCAGCTTAAGCTTTTAGTGAGCATGATAAACAACAAAGCATAAATTCACCACTTGAATCTACTCAAATAATGATATATGCAAGATATACTTTGCCTAAAGTCAAGGTGAACTTACTATGCAGAATAAACTTCAGGCGTTCGAGGATTACACATATGAGCATGAACCCAAAGTGTGTAATAAGGCAGAGCTGTTTATCGATATTCTGTTATAAATTCTGCGTTTCTTTGATTGTTACCGGTGGCTCTGTTAGGAACTGTTCTTTGGAGGTTAGTGGAAATCAACTGAGAAAAGACTTACGGTAGACGGCTCATCGTCTTGCGGTGAGGACATGGAAAAAGGATGACTAAGGTTTTCCCTGTGGTCATTACGCTTATCTCCTCCTCCCGAGTACACTGGATCCCTTTCGACGTACACCGGCATGGAGGCAGAAGTTTGGTCCACGTAAGTGGTGTAGCAGCGGTTTCCAGTATCATTCGCTGCAACAATTAGCTCCTAATTTGAGACAAAAACTTAGGAATTTTTTAGTAATTTTTAAATGGTAAAGAAAGAGCAAGTACCGACAAGACAATTGGGGTAGAGTAATACACTAAACTAGTCCATGACTCCATACTAGTAATCAAGCTTAAGCCTTTCTCCGTTTGCAATTTCGCATAAGGTAGTTTAAGTTTTCGATGGTTTGCAGACAAGTGAATAAGGACCATAGGACTATTCTTAAAGAATTCCGTTTCATTGATTGAGTTTTTACAAATCGCAAAATGACAGTGGGGCGATTGTGTAAACTGTTTTGCTAAAATAGCAAAATTAATGCCCATGATTATTTATAAAAACGTGTTGGAGTCTCACTGGAAAATTGGTTAAAGAAATCCGCCCGTAGTTGAGTCTCACAAGAATTTTCACAAAGCCACACATATGATGATCTCAAGTCGAATAGGATTTCTTTAATGCAAGGTGTTGTCTGGTTGCATAAAAACTTCAGTATTATGATAATTTTATGTTAATGGTGCTCTGCGCTGGCATAGAAATTAAATTGAACAATGAAATTTATTCATAAATCGAAGAATTTTATATTACACTAGGCATCCTAGAAGCATTAAAAGTACTCACTTGAGAAATGTGGTTTTTATGCGATTATGGATTACATTATTAAAATATATAAAGATGGAAATTTTTTTGGCAAAGCACAGTCTAAGAACGCAACGATTAGAACTATTGAAAGGAGATTATGTAAAACGTTTTAGCCTAATTACTAACAATAATGCAGTGCTCGATTTACTGATTAAATCTAAAATGCCGAGTTCACTCCGTACATAACTAGTACTCAGAAAACACAGGGAAAGATAGCCATCTAATGCGCTCTGTCCTTTGCATACAACAAAATTTGATTCCATAAAATGGCTGTCCCTACAAGCAAGGAGGTTAAATAATAAATGTGCTACCGTACATGAGCTAATCAAAGGGAACCCATAAGGATTTTCAGTATTTTGGCAATACACTAGTTTTGATAGTAGTAAAAGCAAACATTCACATTGTTTAATAGGCAAAACATTTTTCATGAGTACCATTTAAGAGATTTATATGGTACGCTTACAAAATTTAAGCTTGAATGTGAATGCATTGCATAGGACCATTACAGTAAAGATAAGTCTAAAGAATACCTAACAACCAAGACATTAAATGTTTATCAGTATTAGGGAAAATAACGCCTTGTTTTTGCAATCACCTATGCAAGAACGTGCTGTGAAGGTCTCGTAGTTTAATGAATGTCAAACCTATCTAAACATTTGAAATGAATGCCACAGATAGTGCAAGCAAATGTTCCAGTTTATGCAAGATTGCGGCACCATTACAGTATTAACTCTATCCTTGAACTAAACAAGAGTAAGTTTGGACTCAAATTAGTTGCTGCACAAGGATATTACCATCGTCTATTTTAGATGCAAGTTTTGAATACCAGTGCAGTTTATTTTTAAGAATTTTGGTTACAACTACTCCATATATTTTTTTAAAGGAATAGACGCATTTAATAAGAGTACCTCAAGTTTGTCCTAATAGTTGCCCCTTTCTAATCTTATAACAGTGTCATTTATTTCATTTTGACCAATTATAAATAAAAAGTAATTTCAATTTCGTAAATATTTTGACAGGAGGATGAACCTTACCATGACGATCGAATTGGCAAAGTAAACGGTAGTCGAATTTGAATTCGTCTTAGATACCTTAGTATCTAGGGCGTCGAAGAGAACTTTTAAACCCGACTTTGACTGCCAAAATTTTAAAAGTTTGCTCTATTACCCCACTTATAATTCAAGTATTAAAATCAGGCAACTTAAAACTGTCAGATTACTTGATTTGAACTTGACGTATGAAGGTTCATCAACAATTCTCGTGGCTTACATTTTTTGATAAGTGAATTATTTATCTATACGCCATTTGTAGAGATTTTCCCAAGACTTACCCTTAAAAAATTATTGGAGAGAATACCATATAGTTCTTGCGCATCTGGGTATCGTTCTTCGGTAGCTCGTGTTAGTAGGTTTACGATCTCGCTCCATGTTTCATTTAAAGCAGCAAGGCAATTCCGATCATCGGAACGACACGGCCGAAGCTTTGATACGAGGGGACGTAGATTTGTGTAGAACTTATTTGATGAGAACTTCAACGAATTCTGAGTTATCCGTGAAAGAAAACTGATTTGCTAAAGAGAACATTGTCTTATGGTAAATGCATGAATGTCTTAATTTTTTTATTCAATACGTCAAATACACGTAATGAACAATTACTACTTAAATACAAAAGGTAAGCAAGTGCTTGCACTGTTTATGTATATATATATGTTTAGTTTGATCAAATTTTTCTTCCGATTGCATTAAATGGTGCTCCCAACATGATGTCATACTTATTTCAGAGTTATGATTATGCATACCTAAAAGTTTGTCCGCGTCTAAATGGATACGCTTTTTGTTACAAATTCACCTTTTGCTTATGATAGGCGATAAGATTATTCAATAACTGAATGACAACAAGCAATGGTATATTTGGCGTTGAGTACAAAAGTAAAATTTTCTTTTTTTATAGTCACCGAAGACCTACTGTAAGGATATTTACGAGAGCCTTGGACTCGAGAAAGTTCCTCAGAAGCATTGTATCTTCCTCAGTTAAAATTTGACCAAGAGGTTCTGATAAATGCTTGCTGAGTTCGTTCTTTTTATTCAAACTGTTTCGAACCAAATGTGTTGCATCTAGAAACATTATATAAAAGTGAGGCATGTCATATTTAATTATGATTAACCGTTCTAACTTTCGGAAGGAAAATTCGATAAAACTCTAAACACTTCAAACATCAACCTTATGAAGTCCTATTATCTATACTTAAACAACGCAATCAAAACCCATTTCTTACATTAGAAGCCCTTCATTCTCTATATGAATACAATTCAGTACCATAGGCTGATAAGGGCATTATGCATTAGCTGGTAAGCTGCGCTCGGTTACCGAAACCGAAATCAAGATTTGCTTGATACAAATTGTTGAAACGCATTTGTCTAGAGTTTACTTTTTGCTTTGCAAGTAACCCAATGTTACTCGTGGATCCAATGAAGAAAACTTTGTACCATGATAGACATTTGTACAAAAAGTTGTATGCATAAGTCTTAATCCCATTTGACAAAGTGGTGAATAGAAGAGGATTCGTGAAGCTAAAATTACGATTAGTCAGAAAGGGCTTTATCCACTACGCAGTCCGAAAATAAATTATCAGTTTGCAAAATAAGCAATTATGGTTTAACAATGGTTAACGTCTTGCACAGATTTAGGGAGAACTTATTACTTCTAATAAGTCATGTGAAAGTTTGATGCCTGCGGAAGAGACATAATTGATTAGATGTGGTCACGAAAACAAATAATCCACATCTTTCGCACCATCACACAGGCACAAATTGTTGCTAATTTTTTAAACGGTTGTTAACAAAACATGCCACGAATTGCAAAGTAGGGCCTACACGAATAGTAACTAGTTATTAAAGTGATTTTAAGCCAAAGAGGAAGCGCTCATTATTAATTTTCGTCTAATTATTTCGAAACACATTATTTTATAACTTGTCTGCTCAGTCAGTATTGCGAAACACCATTAGTAAGGAGAATTTGGGGTTTTATTGCTTGATAGTATTTCTCATACTGATTAGTCTTTGAAGAGGTTGCGCAAACGCATAAAGGAAATCCAAGGAGATTTCATCCTGTTCATCGATACAGCGATGATTTATTTAACCCATTGATAGTAAGATATCTACTCTTGGGACCTACATCAATAAGCAGTTTTTTTCTCGATTTGCGATGTTCTCTTCTAAGGTTTTCATCTAACACAAATACTACTCATTTTATTATTCTACATTCAGTCCAAACACGAGGCTCAAAAGATGTGATGGTAACCGAGCGCTCAACAATCTATAGAGTATTCTATTTTAAAATGAGCCAATCCTAGTACTGAATAATTGGTGCAATTCTGTCAAAGCAAAAGCACTACACAAAGTCATCTGAATGAATAACTTTTATCCATAGTTAAAGCACTCCAATCCATCTGTATAATTTAATCAAAAAGCTTTTTTAACAATAGTATGCTTATTTTGTACTTAGATATGATTTGGGAGGCACACAATGATGATGACTCCGCTACATCCACATGAAACACACATTGGCTCTCATTAGGGAGCATATTATCGAAACAAAATTAGACATCTTAAATAAGCTAGACGATTAATCAAGGTTTATTTACTATGGGAATATTGAATGTTTTTGTGGTTTTTAACGATACAGATTAAAAGGTACGAAGTACGAATGTAGCAGTTTCGGATTAAAAATTGGGCATTACTTTCATTTCGCAACCTCCATTTCATACTCAACAGAATATTAACGAAAACTATCGAGAAATACACTTTAATTCGCCTAATCACACAAATAAATGGTCCTTACGAAGAACTATGAACGCCTTTCCGGGGGTCGCCGACATTTTCTTAAATTTTATTACCTTGCCTAGACACACAATCCTCGCTCCTTATTACCCAAGTAATGGTATCTGAAATGAATAATAACAATGTTAAAGAATGTTTGTTTTCGTAATTATTTTTTGTGAGTTTTGGAGAAAGAAGTAAGTTGCGCGTTCTCTGCTCTGTTAAAGTAAAGTGATTTATTTTACCATGTGAGTAAATTAGAACACAAAAATATAGGGTAAATTTGTCAGAAAAATATCAATCCAATCTTAAAAACTATGAAAAAGCGTCCTCTACAAACCATTGCACCCATAAAAATTGAAGATTTTCATAAGAAATGACCAATTATTAGTCTCATTTATTTTAAGACAGTGTACCACATGATTTCTTAAGACACTGACTCACTGTAGCTCTAGTCACATGTACCAAGAATAAATCAGCATACCTAACATACTGAAGTCATTAAGCTAAAGACCAGATTTCGCACCTCAAGTCCTGCAATCCTACCGCTAATAAGTTAGCGAAATTTCCTCTTCGGTTTAAGAACTGAAAACTAAAAATACCGCTGGATACTGTAAAAATTCCGTTATGGAGCTCCCCGTCCAAAACACAATAAAGCATGCTATAGTGAATACAACTCGTTTACGAAAAAATCCTAATAAGCAAATGACGGAAATCTTAAAGTGCAACTATTTGGGTCTAAAGAATACAGCGCATGCGTATTTAAAACAAACTACTACTGTTAGTGGCTACCCTGCTTATTGGGGGCTAAAATCAGGTTTTTAAGTAAAGCAATCGGTTAATTGGAGCGCCTTTGTAGCAAGTAATAAAGCGGGGTTCCGAATCCCTTAAGAAACTTGTGAACAAGTTGAAAAAATTGTCGACTTTGCAGGGTCCTTTGCTGTTGAAGGTAAAAAGCGTCCAGCCAAAAGTTGTGAAATAATAACTTGCTATTCGGAATGCATCAATGGAATAAACTAGATGAGGAGATAAAAACAAATAAAAACGGCAAAGAGTGATCTAGAGAACAATTGGAAATCAAGTGTGTAGTGTGGGAATAAAAAAATTTTAGCAACGCTTGTTGAATTTGTTATTTTTGAAAAGTACGATCGCGTGCATTTGCGCAATTGAAAATATCTGCATCTTTCCTAGAAAGTAAAATTCAAGTAAATATTTAACAATCTGATTTGTTGATTTAATTTACAACCCTTTGATAAAAATCAGGAAGTAAATGAGAATTATCCATGCAGCAACTCAATTTATTTTTTGCGACTGCAGTAGCAAGTTGTGTCCGCACATTATTTCGAAGCGAGCGCGAATTCGTCATTAACACGAAATATTGCTTAGTCGGTCAGATCCATTTAAATAATGGCTAAAAAATTTCAGTGAAACTGAGATCGTATGTCTCATGGTAGGTTTCACCAAGCATTTATCCAACAAACCTGCGACTAAATAACGACCAAAGGCAACAGGTAAATAGTGGAACTCCTCTGCATTAGTATGTCAAGGGTTTGCGCATCACTCTACATCTTACTCCTCCAAAATGCCTGACTTATAATTACGCAACGACCTGATTTTGTACCATGAAAATGGCATAGCTTCATCAAAAAGCTCATATTTTGGCGATTAACTTTAAAACTATTTCTTGATTAACTGATCAATGCACTGCTTTCCGGGGTGTAATTACTCTAAGTTACGGGAGAACTTTAAGGGCGTCGAATCACTGATTCAGAAAGGGACGTTACCAAGACATATTATTGAAACTGGGTGCGAACTTAAAGCGTACTTGCGCTGAAATCCTTAATAATACGCTCAACTATTCGATCATATTAAATAATTTTACCAGACCTCCAGCTTTAATTTGCTCGCCGTTTCTGAGTAAAACCCCAATCAACGACGAAGTCACGTTTATCTGGCAGGCGCATCTCAACTAACAAGGGTCTATTTCGACTCAGGATATAATCCCAAGCTTAGTAAAAACTAATGGATTTATGAATACGATATCTATGATCTGATTATCCAGTTAACAGGCTATTCAAGCAAAAACGAACAAATTGTTTTCGAGGCATTTCAACGCAACACCGACCCATGAGGCTCACAATTCCTCGGTTGATGCAGTAAAGTTCGACAAAAGCTACTTCATGGACAAAATGTATAGATCTAAGTTACTGATTGACTCGTCGCACTTGCATGCTCCAGTGCTTGTCTTAAATTTAGCCTAGCACAGCATTAAATGAAGAAACTTGTAACCACCTCATTTATTTTCAGTGCTTTCATTCAACGAATTTGTGCAGAAGCATCTTTTTTCAAATCGCGAAGCCTCAAGGATTCCCAACCACGTCAAGGGAAAAGCATAATGTGCTACTAAACTTTTATCAGCCCGTGAAACTAGTTTTTAGGACTGCGGACACACTGGAACCACAATTGGTATGCGTGCTTCTGAGCCTGAACTTATTTGTTAGCATTTAACACCTTTCAATGCTACTTACTGAGATGCAAGCCGTCTAAATCATTTTACAGTTGGTTGCCAGCACGGAATGGTAATCGGGCTCTCTTAAGACGACCCGACTCCTGGCGCCTGCATCTGTGCTGCTACAGAATCACGCATCTGGAAGTCGCAACTAAGAGTTATCGAGCAAGGCTCACATTTTGAAAAGCGCGTTCACTTATGCATGGTTACAAATTTACGATACTGAGCGGCTGCCAGACATCCCAAATGGAATCGGTTGGCTCAAATTATGCATAGCTATTATCTTTATTTGTTGAACGGTGCAGAACACTACCAGAAGGCTAGTGAGGACTGTGACAATTTGGCCTCTGTTCATAGGCGCAGCTCCCATAGCGAAACCACAAACGCTGCATCAAGCCACATTGAAAACCGACGTTGAACAAAAACACTAATCCTTGGTTCAGTTTTAAAAGTGACAATGAAAAAAGCTGTTCGTTAGGGAACACGCCACATCACACCAGCTCCGCAAATCGGAGTGAGAAGGAAGCGGTTTCACACCATGAGTGCAGGTGCAGGCAATAATGTAAAGCTCGAAAGCCAGCTTGTGGTTGAGTGCCGAGAGGATTGAAAGAAGATGCAGTTCTTATAAGGCAATATAATGTGTAATTCGTTGTTGACATCATTTTAAATACAAGCTTGTGAAATAAAAGTTAAATATTGAGAAATTGAACCATGCTCAAACGTGTAGATAGGATGAGGGCTGAAAGGGAACACACACAAGTGAGAGATGATAATCTTAGATAATGGCGCAGTACGCATGCAAATATATGATAAAAGCAGCTGCGGCTAGATTAAGATCAGTCGAACCACGAAGCCAGAAAGTGAAAGACTTTAAAAAGAATACGACGAGGAAGAAAGAGGTATCAAATGGGGCCATGAGTAAATGCTGAGCAGTACACCTCAAAAAATGGTCACTAGAAGGGAGGTGGCGGGTTAAAGATACGCATCGTAATGGTGTCGTAGTGAATATGAGTATTGGAGAGAACAGGTGTACGATGGGGCGGTGGAGGGGGGGGAGAGCATTTGGGGGCTACAAGAGGGGAGTTCTTGATGGTGACAGTGGAAACAATGTCTGTTGACCGCCTGAATGTCGAGAAAGCTGTCCGTAATTTCCCACGCATAGCTGAAGCAGAAGGGGAGGGAAGAGAAACCGGCTTGAGCGGTCCCACTGGCGAAGGACTGCCACTTTCTGCGGAATTCTATAACTCGTAACGTGAAAACCTACTTGATTAGAAACTCAGCTGCCAGCGGCGTTACCATTACCTTACGAAAGTACCAAATGAATGTAAGTCAATCAAGCTGGGATCTAAGCATCAGCAATTCGGAACTCTCGTTCACAAGCCATCTTATATCAAGGAATACCAACTGTTATTTCAAAAGAGCTTCTAAATGACTTTGCTCTAGGTAATTTGATGAGTAAAATAATGTAAACCTTTGGAAATGTACACGTAGAGAACTAGTTCACTTTTACGTACTAAAACAAAATTCACTCAAGAATAGGTAGTTACCAGCTAGCTAGTCGAAAGCACAACAGAGTAGTGGAAAGGTTTCGTTGTTAAAAAAATTAAGTGTAGTACCTACTGCGCTCAAACAAGAAAGCAATTGGTCGTAAATGTCATCGCCATGAGTGAATCTGACTGAATTGCACGAGGAAATTGGTCGGTATTACATGATTGTGCCAGAGTTCTCGTGTGCTTAGGTGGATTAGAGGATAAGTTTCAACTTACCTATTCATACTTCATGATCTGTGTGCTTGGCGCTACAAATTAAACGGCAACGTATTTCGTAAATGGAATTTTAAAGAACCCACAAACACCCGTAATTTATGAACTATTATGTAGCTGGTAAATGGATTAACCAAACCTTGCAAGTGAGCACCCAGAACAACAGGTGAAGTTACAAGATCCAGCCAGGATTAAGAAACGCAACGCTTGGTTTGACGTCAGACTAAGCCTCAAACACAAGATCGGATGGGTAAACGTTTAAACGATCGGTGACCGTCACGAAACCAGATTGCTCAGAGGCTACCACCGAGATTGGTAAAGCAGATTGTGAGTAAACAATTTTGGATCCACCCGTGTGCAACAACGAACGACAACTTACAGGCAATCAGGGGTAAATTGTACGTCTAACTGTAATTTTAAGAGCCTTCCTAAATTTTAAACTTTTGACAAACCGATCCAGGACGAATTCTGGGAAGTGTAAAGAATAAATTCATTACTGAACGACCCTCATGGCATTTTACACCGATAAAACTAATAAAAAACCATCTCATGCAGGATGGGTCATGTTTTGGCCTGCCAAGAGGACACCGGCCAAAATGGGAGAGCCAGCGAAGTTAAAAGATTTTTTAATATTATATTTTCCCCCACCTGGTTGATAATAACAGGGTTGAAGAGCGCAACCACCAAGTAGAATTAAGAGCAGATTAAAACACAAGAATAACCTGGTTGTCTGAGGTGGCAGGTGGTCGGCGGGAAATGGGTTGCACCCGAGGTCGAACCATCTTAGTATCAGTGGTTTTGGCAATAGAGGAAGGACGAACTCCCCTAGAGGCCGACTTCGGATTTATCTTCGTTGTGCATGCTGGTGTAGAACTTGCCCGCCCGAAGGTCTGTGTGGTACACAAAGAATAATCCACGAATGATGCAGTTGGGTTAGAGGGGACAATTATCCGTTAGAAAATAACAAAAGTTGCTACTTAGAGAACAAATTATACAAATGGCAAACATATGAAGCCATTAAGCAAAAGAAGCATCGGAAAAAGTAACTTGTACAAATGCCCAGTAAAGTGACTAAAACAGATCCAGATAATCACATCCAATATAACACCATGAAAAGTTACTAAAGCAAACAGTTTGATGCAAAGCACACCACCGACACCTAACATTTACCAAGGGTGAAGTCAAGCGGCTTGAAAAGCGTAAAAGGAATAATAAAACCGACTTCAAAAGGACATTTACATCTGCTAAAAAGACAACATTTGTGCATCCTAGATTACCTGGCTTCCTTTAGGACACTCCACCTTTCGTGCATCTGACTTGGAAGCATGCAATGGTGTAGCAGTATACACATGTCCGATTGGTCGTTTAACCTCAGAAGAAAGGTCAAAGTTGAAGGGATAGTTGAGTAGTTGTTCCACGTGAGTGGTCAAATCAGCATAGAGACCTTGTAAAGCTGATCGGCACTGGCGAATAAAGGCTCCATCACAATAGTATCGTTTGAGCAGGGCTTCATTGCTGACCAGGGAATTCAGCCACAGAAGGAGAGCTCGCTGACTAAGGAAACAATGGGAACAGAACAGTAAGTGCATAGTGTGATACCTGGAATGAACGCAACTAAATGGATAGTGAAGAGTGAATCACCACAGTATCCTACAAGTGTGTTTATTTTGATAAAATGTTAGCCTTAAAAACAGTTTAAAAAGGAAAATTGTTTGTGGCGCTTACATTTGCGACTCATTGTCGACAGTGCATAACAAGCTATAAGCGGTTATGACAAATGGTCCTGCCATTTTTCAAACAATGAAAACATTATTTCCACACACTGCAAGAATGCTTACATCATGATATCATGTAGTCAAATACGTTTACCCATTCTAATGTAAATTAAGCTCAAAACTCGACGCCATAGGTAATGCATTTGAGGGTGTGAAAGTGCCATCAATGGTGAAATACTACCACTTTCATTGCTTGAAAACCAAATATGCTGAAATTAGACACTTGAAAAGTGGAATCAGAAAACAAAATTTCCTTCGACACTCGGTACCGGCTGCTCTGGGCCAGAAAATGAAGTCCAAAATAAAATTTTTTGAACGGAAAAGTGATTTGTGCAATCAGCATAAAATTCCAGAAATCTTAAGCTTTGCCCTAATAGAGAAGCGTACTTACTTGAGGCAGGCGCAAACAAAAGCTCTAAACCGCAATTTTTCGCTAATTGCGCCGGTAATGCATTTAACCTGGTTCAGAGCCTCGTTCAAAACATGATGCTCGATTTTGCCGAGACATGGGGCTAAAAAATTAAAATCACAATCAGATTTGACTAAATGAAGAAATGAAGTTTATAGTGACATGTTTTCTTTTCGCTTGAATTTTAAAATTAGTCGCGTAACACAGGACTGTTTCGACAAGCTAAAGTTCGCATGCCATCATTTCAAATGGAACGATCAAATGAAAATGTAGATTGGCATCACTATAAAATGAGAAACTATGTTCAATTCCTGGAGAGCCTTAAAGTGTAGCAAAAGTGAGGGTTAACCATGCACGAATGGACTATTTGCTGTCTAACAATAGCACGGCCCATCACTCAGACAAGAAGTCCAGGCGCCATCAGACTGCTAAACACGTGGAATAAAATAATGAGACGTGGTGGATGAAGCTGATGTAGCGTTTTCAACATTGTTCACTACTACTGAAGGCCACCTGGGAGTTGGTAGTTGAATGGGTGTGATTTCTTCAAACCTCAACTGTGTCATTCATTGTCTTCATTAATAAAGCCCTTCGTAAAGTCACCAAGAGTGACAAGTTGCACAAAATTAAAATACGTAATTATAGCCACAAACTACCGATAAAGTTGGTTCTAAATTTGCCCTTTTTGAGTTCCTTTAATAAGTAACCATGAATATTGTATACTATTGGTTGTTTCGAATCAAAAACTCACCCCAAAATTATTAAACTACATAAACAGAAAAAAGTGTACAAATATGGAAACAATGAAACGTACAAGGCCGGCAGCTATCCTCAACCAAAGCCCAAATGCGAGATTTGGGTTTGCTCGCAAAGATGGCACGCGTTTGGGGTGGGAGAAGGCCGTCTGAAATGAGGACCATGAGAGGATTCACCACAGAGACCAAACTGCTTCGACCTGAACCACCCAATGCCGCGAGGGAGGAATAGCAACGGTATTGATTATTTGCCGGTCTGGAGGTGACAGAGCCGGAAGATGAGGAACCGGTAATGTTACTACCATCTGGAGTGGCTAAGGATAGCGCCGGATGGCAGAAGTAAGCAATTGTCTCCTGTACTGCTCTAATCACATCCATCACCATCGCTGTAAGACAGAACAATTACTGTAAATAAATTTCGCATGTTGAATACTTCGTGAAAGTTGAAAATGCTGCTCGACCTCTTAAAAATAACCATCGAATTTGAGTTAACTACCACTTGTAAATAGACTATGTTCCCAAAAAGGTTTTGAGGTGCCAAAATCTTACTTAAATAAGTGGTAACTAGACTCAGAAGAATAGAGGTTAAAAATATATCCAACGGAATTCCTTAGATAGTAGAAACATCATGTCGAAGTGATAAAAACAGACCAATGCTGTTCCTTCTTACTCCTAGGCTAGGACAAAGGCAGTGGAAAAGCAGCAGGATTTACAACGGCGGGAGTGCCTAAATATTGATAGCTGATAGCCTGTGAAGACTTTTAGCCTCCAAGATAGTTGTCGCAAGGCACGTTAAAAAGCAAACGAGGTCCATTATGATGTAGATAATTCAAACTATCTATGTGCAGTCAATGAAAAAAGACAGCTACAGAACTAAGGCATCACAACAAGCACCCACTACCGTCCCACAAACGAGCTAAAAGCCTGCCGCTAAAATTTAAAAGGTGGTATTGAATACAGTTTCACGACAGCTTTGTCCACTAACGATTAGCTTCAATGAAAGGAACCTACAATCCTCGAACTTTTGGAGCTTGGGATAAATGCAGTAATATTCCAGAGCTGTGATAAAAAAATTAGTTGGTCAAAGGCTTTAACATAACACGCCAGTACCAATCAGTTCACATATCAAATAGCGACCTGAGATTTCAAGACGGAATCAGCCAATATAAACCGACGCAAAATGGGAGCATCAGAGCACACACCAAAGTGACTGAGAACTAGGTAAACGCAAAACCCATACTCCACGTAGGAATACACATTTAAATTTCGATATCCATTTGAAATAAGACGTTAGGGGCGGAATAGAACGACAACTTTTGGAGTATGAGAAACGCGAATACCGCGTTTAGCCAAAACTTGGCAATATCATTTCAGCTAAAACTGTTCGCATCTCATGGTAGGCAAAGAAATAGGAGTTGCTGGCTAAAACTTCAGTGTTCACTTAATCCGCGGCGGCCATATTCTTGAGGTGTAGCTGAAAAAAATGTTGCAACCATGCTTCACAGATTTGACCTGATAGACCTGATACCACGTGCACCTGCAAACATCATCACTGAAGGAAGATAACTACTTCCAAGGAAATAACAAAAAATGGCCCGTCATTTCGTTACAGCATGGCTCGATGGTATAGGAAACAAGCTAATACAAGCATACACGTAAGAAGAGATGTTCGGAAGCGGTCTGAAACGGAACTACGCGAAAGCAATTGAAGAACTGTTGACGAACTAAGTCAGTCAAGCTTCAGCACTTTAACTGAGATTCTACGCAATGATACTGCTTAAAAGAATCCAGAAGAACCCGATTTTTTATCAACGTTGAGTGCTAATCTGCACTAAAATATCCCGTCCGATAAGTTGTGCAACCCAAATCGCTTCTAATGTACTGTTTTAAAAAAAATTGCCCTCAGTGAATAATGTATAAATTCTAAATAAATTTCCACCCATTCCGTTGCCATTAAAGGCCACATATAAAAGCAAGCATCAGTTACAGCAATCGTGCATGAGTCAACTTCTAATCTGCAACAGTTTGGAAATCATTCTTATAAAAGGCACCGCGCGTGTGCAGTTTCATTTAGCAAAGCTCGCAAAGTAACGATAGTGAAGCATTTCGTCCTTATGACATGAAAAAGATGCTTGGGAGAAGAACACTTTCAATAGTGCGAATTCAGCTCTGCATCCACTTTAAATACCATCTAGAGCAGGACAGGAGCGCGACGGCAAATTGCATGCGGTCGCACATCCACACCAGACGGCTCACGGAGCAGCGCAATGCCGTCTTCGAGGGTATAGTACAGACTCAAAACTAGATGGCCATGAACAGTTTAGAATATAAAGATAATTTAAACCACATCCATAATCTTATAAGTCGGAAAATTTTGTGAAAACGATCTACAATCAAACCTTGATGCGAGGACGTTGTGTGTACCAGCTTGCTAACTCAGCTCTCCAATTCAATTGTGTACTTTAACCACGGTTATGCATTTGCAACGACGAATACCCGAACAGTATCGGCACTATAACAGCAAATTTTTTAGTTAACTACAAGACTTACAAAAACCGCACTAGTGAGGGAACACTTTAAGGAGCCTAATTCGACATAAGTACTTTGGAAGAGTTAAATTACGCTGCGCCACGCAAACTAAAAAAATCCACCATCCACTGGTACTTTACTACTCACCGTGATAGCGTACATCCACATCTGAGGGACGGGTTGTGCTCGAAACATCGTTAATATCGTCATTTAAAGGCTGGAATACTGCAAGCGGAGGAGGGTCTTGGCCATAGAGTCCCCAATGTTTTGGAATAACTAAAAACAAGACCGGCACCCAAATAAGCACCAGCGACTTCAAATATTTGACCCCAAGGCAGTCGAAATTGTTACATAGGTGATTTAAAGCAACACCTCCGTCCCTCAGGATAATAGCATTATAAGTAACACCTCTCGCGCTGAAGAGGTCAGGAAGGCAACGGAGAAATTTACTCAAAGGTGGTGATGAAAATGTTTAAAATGAGGCGGATACAGAGGACTCAAATAAAAACCCTATCTTTCATCCGGTACGAAGTATTCCCCAGACGTCTAAAGATATCGGGACGTAGGGTGAGAAGAGTAATTCATGAAAATAAAGATCCTAAAGTAGAAATTATAGAAGCACTACAAGTTTGTTGTCTATCACTAAACTCCATTACAACCTCCCAGTTGAAAGTAAAAATGCTGAGCTAGCTCCGTAAGGCGGACTGCGCGCCAAACAGGAACTACAGAAAGCTCAACACAGAAGTCGTCAGAATCCTTGCCAAGTGATTCGAGGGAAGAAACGTTATTCCCAAAAAAGCCAATTTAACTAAGGTGCTAAGGGCTTCCCCATGTAGGTGTTCCCTCAATTATTTCCTCTTTGCACCACGTCGGCACGGACAATCAATTTCACACAATAAAAAGTGGAAATCCACCACAATTCCGCCGTGTAAGCTGCTACAAGTTATGCAAAAGTTTGAAGATATGCAACGGCATTCATTCAAACCTCATCTTTAGGCGAATCTACTTGCTGCAAAGCAACCTAAAAGGCAGGCACAAAATATGGTACAAAGCGTACAAGAATAATGACAATCACCTTTGGCATCAGGAGATCCATAACGGTGTGCATCAGGCAAGCGACAGAAACTAATGTCTTCAGGTAACTTGTGTATATCAGCATTAAAACTGACACTTTTCTTGCAATACCCTGTCTGCAACCTTGGCCGGCAAGAGCAGAGAGAATTGCCGGATGCTGGTGGCAGCATGCGTAGCCTAGCCGAGGAATCAGGAGTGGATAGTTGGGGAGGCCTGCGATGAGAATCGATTACATCTGGCTCAGACACTGATCGATCCATCACACCGACCTTCAAAATGAAAATTTCAGGTATCCTGTTGCACTTAATTAAGAAACTGTGCCACAGAGATCGTACCTGGGGCTGCAATTTTCTTGCAAGAACCTTGTTCTGACGAGTGTCGTTCGGCATATCAAAGACCCTATTAGCATCAAAGTAATTTATTCGCTGTTGAATAGACTCAGTCTTAGTTCTATCATTTTTGAAACTTCCATGGCAGTTTACCACAGCATCACCAGTTCCTCTCCCTGACATAGGAGCTAAAGACGTGGACCTACGTGACCCATGTGACAGAGTGGGGACTCTAGTCATCGGTGTGCCGGATTTCGCTTCCTGTGCCGCCGCTTTTCCAAGGAGAGAGAGATCCGGCAGTGTTTGCGAAAGAAAAGTGTTGCTTTCAATACGTGACGGTTTCGGAATGGCCAACTTGCCTAAAACTGGGTAAACTATGGTCGCGCGTGGATTCCTTATGCGGTTAAAGTATGAAGCCTCCCTCAGGCGGGACATACACTCAGACTCGGGACCGGCAGACATGGTCAGAAGGTTAAAATCGGGTAACTCTGGATTGAGTCGGGACGCGAAGCAGACTGCGCCGGAACGATTAACACGGAATAGACGCCGCAGAGAACCAATGCTGGATTTTCGTACTGGAGCACATGGTAGCTGGGAGACTTTAGGAGGAGAAATCGCAGTTCTAAGAAAAGTTTCACTAGATTTCTCAACCGCTCCACCTGTATGCTCAACTTCTGCATCAAGAGATAACAGAGCATTCGTCTGCAGGGAGAAGTTAGCGGAACTATTGTCACCCCCAAATAGGTGTCTGGGCCTTCTAAACAAGCAAGGAACTTCCTCAGCGGTCATGTCAGTACCAGTGGAAGATGGGCACGAGCTAGAGATAAGATCTCTGGCACGAGCTTGCATGAATATCTCTAAAAGAGTGCCTGAATAGCGATGCATCGCTTTTTGTGAGACAGAAGGTCGGAGAGGAAAGTCAAATCCCGGTGGCATCAGCGAGACGTGCAAATTTGAGGAAGTAGTTCTCTTTTTCGGATAGGAAGGCTTTTGCACTTCACGAGTCGCATGCGAAGCAGTGCGCCTAAGTTGGCCCCAAGTCGTGAGCCCATTCCCAGCAGCCTCTTTAATGGCTCTCCATGTCACAACAGACTCGGGAACGTTCGACTTCGTACAGTTTAGCAACGACGGAATAACTGTGGCGTTGCCACACAAGGTGGCTTTCTTGCCACTCAGTGATTCCCGGCTGCTCCGAATTCGGGCCCAGGTCGTTGTAGCTGTCGCTGTTGTCGTATCAGGCACTGACGATTCACCACAGCCACATTCAGACGTTGAGACACCAACAGAACGGTACGATTTTGGAGATATTATTTTGACGTTGGCCAGTGCACGCCTCATTCCTGTGAGACTGGCAGTCGTAAAAATATTACCATGACTTGTTGATCGCTGTATTTTACCGATCCTCCTTGAGTTGACACCTGTTGCAGCAAAAGTCCCATCATCAAATCCAATCTGGATTTCTCCCCAAGCAAGCCTGTAATCCAGAGCTTCAGCTGTACGCCTAAGTAGTTCCTTCAGCCGAGGGCAAGAACCTTCAAGCATTGTTTGCATCCAACTTCCTGTTACAGACGAAGGAGCGTGCATTGGAGGCTGCTGAAGCTCACTGAATGTTATTGGACAATTATCAAACAGCTTGTCAATCCCATTCATGTCATACAAGACCGTTGAAAAATCGGCTGAGGCTGTGCGATGGATGCGCGTGACATACCGAGCAGTGTCGGGCGCACTTGTGCTGTCTGGACAACAACTAGCGTTTTGAGAAAGTTTACCAACAAAAATAATTGACGGTTCAAATCGTAGCCCCCCTTGAGTGTCGACGCCATCTTGCCCACAATTACCAGAATCTGGCTGGGTAAATAGACAGGAATCAGAGCGTGAATGATGAGGCGCTAATATACCACGCTTAACAGTTCCAGAAGACGATATACCCTCGTCGCTGTCATCGTTTGGACCTTGCTGAGAAAATGATGGTTCATCACGTAAGTTGGCGTCGAAGGGAACAGCAAAATCATCATCAAAGAAGTATTCACTGGGCTCAAGGAGAATGGATGCGCTATTTGCACAACCATTTAATTGACAGGAAGGCGGCACAGTACTTTCAAAACACCTATCAGCCGAGGGACATTTCAAAGCAAGATCCACAACTTTTTGAGGAGTCAAAGGTTGGTCTGTCCCCTGTGATTGCATCGAACGCTGCAATGAGCCCTCTGGTATTGGGTTCTCCATTCGTGAAGTGATTAAATAAACAAAGGGTCGTCCCAGACTACAATAACAAAACTGGTTTCTGGAAGAAGCAGCGCGACCTTTGAGTAGCCCAGACAACAAACTGAGAAGGTTAGATCAATGCAAACTATCAGGAACGACAGAACCGGCAACAGCTCCAAACGTTCGCGGTGTCCATTTATGACCTTCAAGAGCCGGAACGCCGCAGCTAAAAACAAATCAAGGCACCCTCAGTACCTTACCAAGTTGCTTTATAACCCTTATTCAATGAAATGGATTTTATGTCAAAAATGAAAAAATTTCTTAGAACATATGATGACACGTTTGGCTTTTGCTTCGTGAAATGACGAACAGCTTTAGGACGCCCAAGCACTTTCTCATACAGTTGTGCTGTATTTTCTTTCAATCTTAATGCGTGCTAATATTCAGTGCAAAAATGGTCTGTTATTTATTATTTCAAACTGGCTTTGAAATTAAATAAGCAAGATTGATTACAAGAACTTATGATCCTTTACCTAAAACTACTCAACGCATTTAAAACAATCCTAATTGTGCTTCACTGCATGCATTAAAGATTAGCGTTAGCTTTTTGGTTCCGGTAAAAGGGCTAAATTTCATCTCGAAATTTTTTGTCATCACTGACTTAAATGAGCAGGGTTTAATTGGGCGCATTTAAATTTAAAACAACAATTAAAAATAAAATATGCTACAATATGCAACATTTTATGTAAGGGATGAACTTTCTTGTGTTGCTTTTGAAACCACTGTGTTGGATTCGGTGCAGGATCTGAAAATGGTTCCAGGTGAGGAGTTAGAAAGGTCACTGTGGCTGCACCGCGAGCGTATTAGCTGTCGGTCTAGCTGAAAGCTCTTTGGGTTCGTATCACTTTGTTGGAAGACCTGGCAGACCGTAGGATTTGTCTGAATACGTTCACTATTATCGTATTTGTTAACAAGGAAGCGGTGATTGAAGTAAGGTCGGCCAATATTCCCTTATCTACACGTTTTGGATCTTATTGAGTTAGCGTTTGAATGGTTGAGATGGGAGGCTTTAGATGGATTGACAAGATATGGAAGAGGATGAACGATCTCCAGACTCTAGTGAGGGGCTGGCACTGATCCTCTTGCAATCATTTTTCGCTGATCCATGGTAGCTTCGACTCCACAATGACCCAGGGGGTCGCCATGCGGGACCTCTACAGCACTATCACTGTTCCGATTTGTTCTTTACTTGATTCGTGCAGATGTTGGGGTAGCTTTTTGGTTATCTCTCCTTTTTCGTTAATGTGCAGACCTCGGTGTCCATTTCAGGCAGTTTGAGTTACAAGAGTTGTTCGCCGGTATTCATTCTTCGAAGGAACGTGAGTTAATGCTTTTGCTAACTCAAAGGCGCTGTACTTGGCATTCTTACAAGAGGAAGGAGTTACGCTGTTGAATCGGGTTCTCGCAAATCGCTCATGAGCTACAGCTGTTTTGCATGGATCTTGCTTGTGTGGTGCGACTCTCATGGCCATTTTTACGTGATCAAAGAAAACTATGTTAGCTTTGCCAATCCTTCAAAATGGAGGGAATTTCAGTACAATTTTACCATTATTTTGGTAGGTTGATTTCTTGGGATCGATATTTGTGTGAGTAGCTAGATTTATGCCTTTAGTCATCTACCTCCAATCTCGATACTTTGTTGGCATAACAATAGCAGGCGGAGACTAATTCCCAACCATATCCAGACTTTTTAATAGGCTAGTCGGTTGATTCATGGTCAGAGTGATGCCTATCCTTGTCGTTCGCCCAAGTTCATTTTTGTGCTCTTGCATTTCATTGTCTTTCGGTCATCTTAATTCACATGTATGAAGTAGGGAAGCATAAAATTTGCCATAATGGAGCAGGGGTAAATGTGCATGCTGTTCTGTAGCTGCTTCCTACCTCCAGGGTTTTAATGCCCACGGCTTCGTTGTCGAGGCGGGTGCTCTGCGTGTGCCTTCAACCGAATGTTTGGACTGTTACACGAAAATATGTTTTGAGTCTTGTGCGATTAGACAAACTCATACAAGGCAGTGCTCCACTCAAAGTGGGATCTTTAAGCCAAGAAATCGCAACTCAGGACGGGTGTTTTGCTACATCCCAGCCAAGGAAGACTTCAGATTGGGATGGAAGCTTTTGCAGAGGCGTTTAAACCTTGCCCTTCCGGCGAGCGGTGCTTGCGCTGGGCTTCTGTCAACTCTGGTGGTATGAAAATTTATTGGTACCGGAATGTTTAACTTGTGTGTTGTCCTGACACTGCTATCGAACGTTTGCTATGCCTTGTCGGCTCGTACTTATTTGTAAAATAGCTGACGGAACTAGCATTAATTCAGCGCATTTATATATCCATTCATACTGCTGAATTTTGTTGTTTTCACCGAAATTTGATGGCTCGGTAATTTAACCGATGAGTGCGTAACGTTAAGCTGCACCACACATGTGGGCTGTTTTGACCAATTTCTGTTCCGAATTCGAATTTCTGGTGTGTTGTTTGAATTATGATTTTTACCCTGTTGTGGATAAACGTTGACGTTTTCCTTGTGTAGCCATCGATTTTCTTCACTGTTTCGGGGACTTCACTACCGATGGATGAACTTACTGTTCAGCTTTAGGCTTACACCCCTTTGTCCTGGGTGGCAGTTTGGTCTTGAACGCTCCGTGCTTGTTTTATTAGGATACCTCGTTTTCCACCAAATCGCAACACCTCCAAGACTAGATGCATGGATTGTTTTCTTCGTCATGAAGTTTTTTAATCTAATAACTCTCAAAGTTAGGTTTCTGTATTATGGTAAAAATTGAACATTTAACGGTGTTTTGCAGACTACTAATGCCAGGTCTTATGTTTTGATCAGTGAATTTAGACGCCGGAATATGGCCCTGATTCGATCGGCCGCGTCTACACAGAACAGTGCGTGTCGATGCAAACAAGTCTCACAAAACAAAATCATGCTGAAGGAATACAGCCACGCTGGTTACTTACTCTACCCTGCCCGTGCAACTTCCTTCACCGAAGCGGGAGTGCTATGGTCAATTCTCATTCAAAGATGGCTACTTTTGGAACATTTATTCGATGTAGAGCATTGATTGATGCACCATAGTTTAGGGTGAGCCATGTTGGGGCGTTTTGACTTTTTCTACTTTAAGTCATTACAATGCAACGGCGCTACTAAAAATACGGAAGTTAAGGCGTTAACCCGTTCTGGCTTTGTGTGCTACAAGCGGGATTGTGTGGTCAGACCAAAAAAACCTTAACCACAAGTGCGCCTACTTGTGAAACACCAGTAACACTAAAATGATAGTCTCTGGGGGATCCGGACAATGATTTTTTTGGAGCTGCAAACACTTCTTATAGGTAAATTTTCTCTGAGATTGGTATGGTTTCCAAGCCGTCTCGGCCATCACCATTGACTACTCTGAGTCGATGCTTATTGGGAATGGTCGGATTTTTGCGTTAGGCGTGGTGAGGGCAGAATTTTCTTCACGCAACGTCCTGCTTTAATGGTGAGTTATTAATTTAGAGAGTTGGTTGTCAGTCTCTACACTTTCATGGAAAACAGCAAATTAAGTTTCGAACCCGATGAGATTATTGTAAGATAAAGCTATAGTCGTGTGTATTTAGGGATTTGACTTTATTCTGATCTAAAGTGCTAATGAATCCAACGCTAAAGGCGCCAAAAAGTTGAGTAATTTTTGTCGCCCAATCTAGGTAGCCACATTATCCGTCTCCATCGGTGAAAACGATCATCTCCACCCAAAATCGCGTACATCTCGCTTCACATGCGTAAATGTTGCTTTCCTTCCTGCCTTTACGGCTATCAGCACACCTGAGAAGCTACAACTGCGAAGAGCAATTATTCCTTTACAAAGTTGTCGGATGGCATTTGCATTAGATCGGCACGCATACTCGCTCCCATCGTTATAACCGCAATCCAAATGTGGGAAGATCAGTATGATCGAGGTGGAGGGAGGGATTATTTGCTCCAAAATGCCACTGGAAAGGTCAGGCACCGATGTTATGCCAATCCTTTCATCCATTAACGTTGCTACGCCCCGCTGTATTCTTATTTATGCCGTCTTGTTGGTGTGAATTCTCCAATACTTAAAATAACAAGTGGGATGGCTTATGGGGGTCATTCTCCATTATGTCGATGGGTGGATTGTAAAATGCGTTTATTGCAAACTCTTATCTCACTGATTATTCCAATCAATAAGTACAGTAATAATATCTGAATTTTAAGAAATCCCCTAGTGCCTTATGTATGAAGCAAGTTCAGCCTTCAATCATGAGCTACAGAAGGTGCCTGTTAGAAGTGGTTTTAGCAAATAAGTTTGAAGGTGTTTGTATAGCTGACTCAAATAGTTTAGTTTCTTAAATGCGATCGATAGCGCAATCATCCAAAAAGCATCACTGCTTGTACCATCGATCAGTATGCAGTTATTAACTGAAAATAGCAGGTGCTTTACGGAAAATAGGTATTCAAAACTCGTTTTGATTATGATCCAGGTTCTGTTTCGGCTTTAAAATTGACGGTCACCATAAAATTGAATCGGGGTACTATTTGAGCTGAACGCGCGCGCAGCGTGTACCGATTACCTTATTTCTCGCCGTAGCTGGCATAGCTTCTCCCTATTTGCTTGGCAATGTGGAAAGCCCGAGCTTCGAGGTAGTAATGCCTTCTGTCCCCATGTTTAGATTTCGTGTCCGCTTAGGAGCCAAGGGTAATGGTCCTAATGGTAGGACTGCAGAGAATCTTTAGTCATCACTAAATACTGCGGAAAACTGTTTATTCAACAAGTCTAAAACTTTTCAAACCAAATTCGCAAGAAGTTAATGAGATTTACCAGAAATGATCCCAAGCATGTAATATATGGGGACACCAGGTCTAGTACCGGGGACGAAAGTGGTCAGTACTAAGATCCAAAAAACAATAGGACCTAATTGAAGCACCTGATGTCATACATTATGGTAGACACACGAAATCATTCGCTTCAAGTGAGCGCGCGGTATTTGTGAGTTAAAAGGCGTTTATTTTAATGGACATAATTGAATCGGGCCTTTTGTGATAATGCCGAGCAAAACTGAGTTTTGGAGGTTTAAATCGGATTACTAATAACTTGATAACCTAGTTTGCAGCGGGCATTTGACTGAATACTATGCCCCATAAACAGCAATATGGTGTGAATCTACAACTGTTAGCACCAACGAGAAAGTACTTAGCGCAGTTAACAAGACACTGCAATAAGAGTGTATTCAACATTGAATGTCACAGTCTTGTCCTCGATATAGAACAAGAGAACGATAAATGGATGTCGAATTTCGCATATTTGACCTGTGTTATGTTTTCAGAGTAGGTTTGTGCATGGAAATGCAATACGGCCTCATTAGTTATTGGGGAGTGAAGAATACCTCATTTTTTCATGGTTCTAGTAATGACATTTCTCATAATTTTTTTACCAGTGAAGACAAGTTTGGGAAATGTAAAAAGTAAACTTTCGTCGCTTTTATAGGAAACAGTAGGTAAATGAATAGGAGTAAAATGCAAAAGTAGTGAAAGTGTAAGTGCAAATAATGTAAAGTTTGGGCTCAAGAGCTTCTTACCAATCATTTAGCATTGTAAGTGTCAACTAAAAGTGAATGTCTCTCATCTGACAGATTTAAGTATAGCGCGACGCGGACTATCTTATGTGGATGTTGGGTAGAACGCACGATAAATCAGCTCTACATAATTTTTCAACAGCTGATAAAATGTTTTATGCAAAATAAAGAAAGCAAAGAAACTGCAAAACTACAATAAATCGAGATGAATATGGAATCTATAAATCCTGTACTCACATTCTAGGCCTAACCAGCAATGGAGTATATCTAATTTATTTCAACATAAATTCACCTCTAGCTAACACGAACGTAAACTCTATTTCATAACATTCTAGTTTCGAAGGAAAATTCCCGATTTTATGTGATTTAAAAAAGAAGGAACAAAGTACATCATTCGAACTTTTTTGCTAAAATAGAGCTTAACTACTAATCTGTTAAACCTTTAAACTAGGATATTCTAATAAATGCATGTAGGCAAATCATGTGCAGTACCAAGTTAGCTGTCATGACCATTGTTAGTTTGAACATAAATTTTAGGACGTAATTCTCTGAAAACAAGTAACTTGAGGTATCGGTGTAGATACGGTGGTTCACACAGCTGTAACTATCAAGGGACGCGAATTTGCCGTTATTTTACTCAAGAAGCAGCAGCTGTTTCCCTCATTATTGAGACACCACATTAAACACGCTTACACAGTTAGATAAATCAACGGTCTTAAGATTTCCATGTGTGTCTAGATTACGAAATAAACTTAATAGATTTAGGGATTTATAAAAGAAAATAAGTATAAACCAGATTGAACTGTAGCATGCGGAAAGCGCAGACAAAAACAACTTCGAAACCAACCAAGCAAGTCCATCTTTTATCGTATAATTAGTGGATTTTGCATTCTAGTTGGTTCATTGCTAGAGGAGGATGAACAGTTAAAGCCACCCACGGGGCGGGTATTCAAAATTTTCCTAGCTGAAGTGACACACGCATTGGAAACTCGAGATCGGTTATTAAACCTGCTAAGTCAATTGGTGGAAACTATTTAGTAGCTAATTATAATAACAACAGTCATAACAACTCTGTAATGGTTGCAACAGATCAATATGGAATCGAACGATTTCATAATTCTCCCAGCACACAAATGCGATGTCGGTGTTATAAGGTAGACCAGCAGTAGTAATGAACAAAGTCGAAGCACAACAACTCCTGCACAGTTTGTCAACGGCAAGGTCACTTGAGCCCTAAAAAATAAATAAATGAGAAAACAGAGGAGAAATCAGCCTCTTTACCGATAACATATCCGTATATCAGTGCAAAAATAGCTTCCAAAGTTTTTTGCCTACTTATGGCAATATGCAAAATGTCCCTTGATGAATCTACTGGGCACACTGTTTTCTAAACACTTACTGGTGTTTAACAAAAATGGCATTTAAATTACTCAGTTTAATGCATCAAATTTTACTGTTTTGAAGGTTGTCTGATGTTATTTCTTAGTGTACATGCTAAAAGCTGCCTCATGGTGATTTCAAAGTGTCAATAAATCTAAATTAATTGAATCTGCATAAATCCCATACCATGAATTTCCATCTAAAATTAGGCATTCTTAAATCATAGAAACCACCTTCAATATCAATAATGCCGTCAAAATTCTTAAGATGACTCTTATTTTGGAAAGCATAAATTAGCACTTATGACACTATTTCCAAAAGGCATTTTGAAACCATCCGGACAAATAAATTCCCATCGCTTTTTAGATCGCATTAAAATTTCAGAAGAAAGCGCTCATGTTTCCGTGCTTATTGTTCCATATAAACAGATTTTCGAAGCAAATAACTTCACAATAGTGGTTGCATACTCGGAAATCTACTGACAAATATATTTGCTATCAAACCTCTTGAGCTGAATGGAGCAGTTGGGAAAACATTATAATAGGTACAGTTTGTTTTGCCTTGGCAAGAAAAAGATGCGTAAAATCCGTCGTGGAAGTAGAAAATTCGGCTAACTTGAAGTAATTTTGAAGGAACTTTCACTTTAATAAACAAAAATTTCACTTTGTGAGGGCAAAACACATAAGAAACTATGATTGTAATGCTCATATTCCTTATATGTGCTTTGTAAGTGGGGGCGAAAAGACAGCTTGAACCTGGTCGTGGACGAACATGGTGGCTCTCCGGACTCCCAGGCGCCCTCGTTATAATTGTCTCTACCACTTTCTGTTGCGCTTTTCTACCTCATTTTTTGTTGAATCTGGTACTAGCGTAGGCGATGACGTGTTCTCTGCCTTCTTTATCCTTTTTTGAAAGTACACTAATCACGGCTACGTCACTGGCGTTTGTGCCTAGCGCAGAGGGTGGTGGGTAGTTTCCGAGGTTTGGTGAGGTTAGAATCAAAGGGGAGCAGAGCTTTGGCTCTAGTTTTTTTAAAGACGTCACTACGCGCGTTCCTCTCTCTTGAAATTCTTTTTCGCCTACTTCTCGATTAATTTGCGCAGTGGACTGACAATCTTGGCAAAACCTTTGACGAAACGCCTATAGTAGCTTGCAAAACCGAGGAAACTGCAGAGCACTGTCAGATTAGTTGGTGCTGACCAAGTTCTCACTTGATTTGTGCAGTCTTTAGTGACCGCATCCCCTCTGATGAGAAAGTATGGCCCAGGAAATTGGCCAGACGTTGAAGAAAATGGCATTTCTTTGGATTTAGGTTGGTGTTGGGTTTGAGAGTGTCTTCACCAAAAGCGAGGATGTCGTCGAAGTAGATTAGGCAATGTTTTTGAAAAGCCTTATTAGCGCTATCTACATCACGCTTTGGAAGCTGGCTGCAGCGTTACAGAGTTTGAAACGCTTTGTCTGAATTTCATAAAACCCGTATGAAAGCCGTCTTCTCCCTATCTGTTTCCACTACTTCTATATTCCAATATTTGGATTTTAAGTCTAGCGTCAAAAAACACCTAGATCCATGCCGGGAGTCAAATAAGCCCTTAATATGAGGTGAGAGGAGCGTTTACTTCTTAGTTACGACGCTTGACTTCCTGTAATTAATGCACAGTCGCGGAGTACCGTCGATGGTTTCATAACCTCGCCTTTAATCATTCTTCCACCAGCCTTTTTACTTCCTCCAAGAGGGACTGAAGTATGTGTCTGGGTGGCTACCAAATGGGTCTGGCTTTGCCGGTGTCTATGGTATGTTTGATGGTGTTTGTTCGTCCAAGTTTGGCTCCTTGCCATGAGAATATGCCCAGATATTTGCTCAGCAATAAGTACAGTTCCTTCCTCTCGCTGCCGATGACGTCATTAACTGTGCACAGAAGAGTGCTGCAGATTTGGCCTGCATCCTTTTTCGGTGGAGTAACTGAGCCTGTTTCCTTGCGTTGCTGAATCTAGAAGCTCCCTCTGCGAGAATTAGAACGGCCTTGGTGTTACGAAGAAACCAACGCTAAGAATCACATTCAAAACTAATTCTGGATATATGATGAATTGTACCATCCAGGTTTCCTTCTCCATTGAGACTATCAACAACATCTTTTTTTGCCAGCATCTTTCCCTCTACTGAGAGGAGTTTTACAGAGAGAAGATGGGCGTGAAACTTATTACGCAGGTTTGGGAAAGCTTGGGAGTTTACTATTAACCTGGATGCACCCGATTTTAAAGAGAAAAATGTAGAAGAATCCTTCAAGCTCGTTGGGACTCGCAAAAAGGAGTGGGAACCCTTTTAAGTACGTAGGATTGGGGAGTGTATGGCTCACCTGATCTTGGAGTAAAGGAGTCCAACGTGGCTGTGTACGGTTCGGCCGGCGGTTGAACGTCTGAGCCATTGGTGTTAGGCAGTGTTATTGACACTTTCTGATCACGACCTCGACTAATTAGCCGAGATTATTGGTCTTCATGTCATTAAGCCTCGCTGCAATGATTGGTGGACGGATACCCGCTTTGAACTGAACAGCTGTCTAGTTGGTAACCCCTTTTAGAGATGTGTCTCAGAAGGGTTGTTCTGCTAGAGGATTCAGATTTTAAGCGTACTTCTCTCCATCCGCACCAGGCTTTCAATTATGGTGGAATAATTCTTGTGCCAGTAACGATGACGAAGTGGGCTAGGATTCTGCGGCGTTGGTCGATGTTGGAGTCAGGAGAAACTCCTGCATCTATCGCTGCCATTAATAACACCTGCAGGAGGCCACAAAGAATCAGTAGAATTCTCCTACCGCTGAGAATATAGGTAATAATTAGGCTTGATGGTTTTCATTTAGTCTCTAAACTTAATTCATTCTTTGAAATTGGGAAGGTCTACCAGGGCTAACACCAGTGTAGTCAGTTCGGCCCTTTTCTCTTTTCCTCTTCGATCATCCATGCTATGAGAAGTTTGAATCCTTTAACAGCTATACTAAGAGTGCAGGGAAGATTGACAAAAACGAGGCAAAGACAATTAAAATGAGGGCACCTCAAGGTCCGGAGTACCACTACGTCCGTTCGCGACCAGGTTCAAATTGTGCCCTCGCCTCCCGCTTGTAACGTGCAGTTAAAGCAAATAGGTATTACTATATGCCTGCTAGGTTCGAAATTTGAATCACAATAGAGTATCATTTTGACTGTTTGCTGAATTCGAAAAATGCAACTACATGCTGCTAAAAGGCAGAAATCGAGCAAAATTACCTGTTGATAACGCGGGTTGATCCTGCTGAATTTGTTGGACTTGGAAGCCATTAAAAGTGTGCAATCGGTATGCGTAAAAACACATCTACAATGCAAAAACAATTCTTACATCGCTAAGGTGAAATTTTGGTAAATCAGATAAATATAATTGTGCTGCATAAATCGCCCACAGTTGGAAGTAGTTGACAATTCACCTGTACACGATCTGATTGTTTGCCCCTTGAAGCCATTTGTTTTGTAAGATCTGTCACAGGAACGGCATGACCGCTTCATAATCTTGATCTACTCCTCATACCTCTTATTTCTGTAAATACAAGAACAATCGAGCTACATACTTCAAAGCAGTTCGGATGAAACAGGATTTTGCACTGTATTTTACCAAACAAACCCATTTCATGGTTTCCTAAAGGCAGACTCTTGGACCAAAACCCCATTGTGCTTTTTTCTCTATCGCCTTATTAATAAGTTCCTACTGCTAAATTGTTTTGAAGGATGAGAAGACCTACATTACATTCATTGCTAGAGATTCATCAATATTTGTTGTGCATCTCTACGGGTGAAATGTATTATCATACTGCAGACAAATGAAGATAATATTTAATGCGATTCAAGTGGGTTTGATTAATTAGCCTGACTTTGCATGATTCTCCCTTCATTTTACCAAATTTATTCAGTGGAAAATGGAACAAACATCTAACCATATTTTTTGCGATTATCTCTCGAGGGTTTTCACAAGCATTTCTGACCGCTAGAGCAGGTCTCTGTACTGCAATAGCGGCTAAGTTATGCCGTAAAGCCACTAAATGCTTAGAATTTACAAATGTGTGTGCTGACAAAATGTCAAGTTTGTACTTTTTTTGATGCTGAGAGAAGCAGAACGTAAATCATTTGTTAGATGCTGACTATTGGCAAATTATTAATAAGCACTTTTTGTTGCTTAGATAAAGTATCCCGTGAGATAGAAAACTTGGATGCATTCCAACGTCAATTGATCGTCTGAATGCGTACTTTTAATCAGTGTGAAATATGTATATTTTACCAGCATACACACGAAATCGAGTTACCAATCGCCCAATTATGTTAAAAGAGGCGGAATATCGTTAGTTAAAATGCATTTGACATATGGCTATGGTATCGACAGTTCACACTTAATGTCAGTTCTGCGGAAGGTATGATACTGTTAAATAAAGTCATTTTTTAGGATACGCTGCAGCTGCAGTGTGTTGAGTCCTCATCAAAGACTTGAAGAATAAAAGAGAAAGTTCAATATTGAAGTATAGAAGGGCTGAGAGGGTAGTGGCATGGACAGACGTCCATTTCATCAAGGTGGTGATGTTGGTGTTGAAACAGTGGAGCTGTGGAATATATTATTAAGGCAAATATAGTTTCATTGCGCATCGTTTTAACTCATAGAAAGTCTGACCTCAATTAATTTTTCTGATGATAAAAGTATCCATCATAAATATTAGACAGCGATTTCGATCGATAAAGCCACAATAGTAGCGACACTCGTTTGACATTCCGATTTTCACAATCTTATGGCTTTCCACATGAAGTTCCGGTGAATCCGTCGGACGTAATCAACATTATAGGTGTTACACTTGAATTCCTTTTTGAACACAGTCATTAAATGTTTTGCTCCATCATAACCGAACTCTTATTGCTAAATGTAGTGAGTTTGAGATGTTTTTATTAAATAGGATAAAACAGAAGATTCTTTAAAAAGTTTTGAGACATCTGTGGACATCGAATGTGTAAAAGTGGGTAAAACCTAAATTCAACATTTGAGAAAAAACGAGCTTAATGCGATCATCAGAAGTGAAATAAAACCAATTGATGAATTCTCTCTCTTTATTGCAATTTCATGGCGCTGGTTTCGCTAATTCGTGTATCTTGATCATATGATGTATGGTAAACAGGAAGTTAAGCATTGACATTCGATTTGGCCAAGATAGGCAGCTAAGAATTTTTCACAAAGCATTGTTTAGTCAAAGTCACCTACCTACTGGCACGCTCTTCGTCAGTGGGCCTAAATCCACATGCAGAAGTTGTGTTCCTTTGAAAGTCAATGTTCAAATCCATTAAATTGGGAGCTGTTTGCAAATAATAGATTATTATTTTGAATGTTCCAAGTACCTTTGCAACTAATCCTTCCAGGGTTTTTAAACCCAATGAACGCTGCATTATCGATCGTAAGCGAAGTTTTCACGTCTTAGCTGTCTGGGCAGTAGGTCATAGCCATCAACAAAACACTCAGTCGTTATGGCTGTGAGAGTGGGTGGTGAAAAAACCAGGTCATTCGCCTCCAAAAGACATAATGATGGTGATGCTGATGACTCAACTTGTTTACTACGTGTCCTAATTTGACCCATAGTTGGTCAAATCCTAGCTAAATCGCAGTCGAAGACATAATTGCATTAAAAAACCATTGCCCTAAAACAGGCCATTTCATATATTTTGTGCGACTGTCTTAATTACTGCAAAGTTAGTTCATTCGGTAGAATTTCCAACTTTAGTAAGGGTATGTGCAGTTGTAGAGCCTGTGCTTAGGGGTTTCTTCCTTTTCCCCTCATCCATCCATTGTTTATTGCATTCGATGAGATAGTAGATGGCGTCTTAACAGGAGGTTGAAGATTGGACTGTCCATATCAAATGATTTGAGCTGCTCATTTTTGAACTAGTTTAAAGGCATCCTCCCTCCTTTCGCCTACAAAGTATATTTAAAGTATTTAAGCACTACACTGTGCCTTAATTCCAAACAAGGCAGGCTTTTATTTAATGTTTTTGCAAAATAAGCTGTTTTTTGTTTCATTTTATCGACTTATGAGTTTGTGTATTAAATAAAAGTGCGAGATAGAATGTCATCTTTAAGCGATGGGCAATGGCAATGCTAACCTTTAAGCGCATGGGTGCATGAGAGGGTTTAGTCTCATTTCTGCTGTTCCCCTTGAAGCGTCATCATTTTTTTCTATTCGCAATAGCAAGCGATCTATTTATGTGGCACTGAAGTTAGTAAGGAATTGATTCAAGTGAGTGAAATTCCCACATCCATACGTACAGCCTGTATTTTTGCAATTCCTCAAACTAAGGCAACATATGCTTTCTTTTCAACCGGCCCTAGCTTACCACAGTGGTTTATGGCTGCCATAGTAACTGGAAATGTGCAAACCCAGGACATTTATGCCAACTGTTGCTGACTTGATTGTGCCGGTAGAAACTGCAGCAGTCGGTGCTCGAGGCAAATGAAGACATCCCTGCCTACTGCTACACTTCATGGTCAAATCAAAATATGACGAATTTTTTCTGTGTTTATGTAAAACACGCTAGAATATGCAAAGTTTGGAAATTTTACTTGACACTGTAGCTTTTAAAAGGAAATTGTATGGACGAATTTTGATCCATTGGGTCCGAAATCGCCTTTTAGAGGACCGCCGAGAAAGGCGGAGGCTAAACCTTCCTTCTGTCCAAACACTTTGTCCACTTTGGCATGTTGTTGGGAACAAAACTCGTCTGCTCCCCTTTTTTTAGAAATATATTGGAAGAACGGTCAAAATAAGGTATACGACTTTATTTTACAGCCAACGATACATTGCAAGTTCAGTCTTTTTATTCCTTGTAATATTACTTAGTTATTAAATATAAAAGGTGAGATTATAAGAATGCTATCTAAAAGAAATGATTTATAAAACATGCGCCATCACAATCACCCTTGCAGTTGATGAAGCCATTATGACTTTTCGAGCTGAATACTAATGTGCTCATAACACGAAATTAATTGCATAAGCTTCATTAAGTTTAATTAGGATATCAAAATGACTTATGGTGATTCGGTTGGACCTATTTTTCAATTTTAATAAGCTTCCGTGTTCTTTATTAAGACCTACAAAAAACAGCCACAATTTCCTTTTGAAACGTGGCAAAAAAATGGATTTAGAAAATGATTTGCTTGAAAAGATCTAATTTCTCTATGTTGGTGGCAATCAACATTAGTAATTTTGATAAGCGGCATAAAATCAAAAAGGGAGCTAAACTTTGCTAAGTCCAATTATAAATTCCTCGATACTGCAAAGCTAAATGCAGCTTAATAACTCTTCAACGTATAGAATTGGATAAACTTACCCACAGTATGAGTTGCAATCAATTGAAGGCAGCTTACTTAAAGCTATATCCACATAACTGGATACGTATACACATGTGAGACATGAGATTATGTAGTTGTCAGCTATTTTGAGCAACGGGAATGCTCAGGTGATAACTAAAAATAACTATTGAAGAATAATGACATGTCTCCAAACTATTTCGCGATTATAAAATGACCAAATTTATCTGACAAAATTTGTGTTTCTCTATCACAGTAAAGTTAAGGTTAGTACTGTAGTGCAGCTCATTTGTGAATTCATACCCTAAAGTTTGCTTACATCCTTCTTATGATAGAACAATTTGCATTGTAGGCTTTTAAAAATTGCCAGGTCTTTAAAGGTCCCGGAATTATTTGAAGACGTATAAGAGCAATATACAACATCGAAGCTTAATACCCGTTTAAAAAGACACTGATCACTATTTCGAATCTTTCATTTAGATGTCTGTAGACTTCAAAACTGTGTAATCTACTAGCTTGATGTGCTTGATCACTATGTGTCAATAATTTTTTACCGTATGACCTCGTTGGCATTTTGCGGATGCTAATCATTTGCGCGAATCCTGTGCAAATTGGCTGCGTTAAGTTGCAACACTATTTACCAAGAAAGGAATTAATCTTTACGTCGCCTTCTCTTTGATGATGAAAAAAGGAGACTTATTTATTCGTCACAGACAAAGAAGAAGATGACGTTGTGGTCCCTATTACTCTGTGAATACACTTACGTACGCGCTCATAAGATATCGAGTTGAAAAGGATTTTTTGGTTAAAGGACACTACCTAATGCCAAAATGGCAAGAAAATCTTATTGATTTGCTATCTAAAATTCTAAAAATGCAAGACTTGGAATTCTGATAAAACTTTCTTGCTTGCTGGACCAACAATAGGAAAGGATCTGAAATATTCTTCAAAATTTTATAGATTTTGACCTACCTAGGCCACCTTAAATGAAATTGGGGTTTCGCATTAGCTATATACCTCAGTGATACAGAGTTGGATTCCTATTCTTGCCCCATTTTAGGATATGGCCTAATATTCTCCTGCATGCCATATATCCCTGACGGAATTTACGCCTCAATATCCCTTATTTATTTACACAAGCACCATTAATAATGTGTTTTTCAGAGCTATCACCAAATTCTTTTTAGCATTAATTTTGGTAAATGGAGCACATAACGCAAATCTTAATATAACTGCTATGGCCAATTTTTGTGGCTAAAGTACATGAAGATGAATTAGTTCTCGATCATAGAGACGAAGTGTGTATGAGATGCAGAGATGGAATAAAAATCCAAGCACACTCCATTACAGACAACTGGCTTTTGGAAAAATGAAAAGTTTAAGGTACCCTTCATATGAGTAAAGTGCTTTAGAGCACTGACGTAAAGTTGATTATTGCAAAAATATGTAGCAATCGCTCGGGTAAATGAATATTGACGATGTCAAAGACGAGGGTTATATAATAAAGTAGTTCTCTTTTCAGTCTTGCAACCAAAGCTTGGTAAGTACAAAAATATATGTGCAGACTTAAAGTTTTAGAGAATTTGCTTGAGTTCATTCAAAATTTTGAAATGGCTATTGCTGCGTTAGAAAACTTATGCTTGCATTGGGGGGCAAACTGCTGATGCTGCCATAGGTAAGTAAAGCAACGAATTCGAGCGTCAAGATATTCATCCAGCCATAAGCTACGCAGGAAAGACTATGTAAAGTTATTTTTTTGTCTAGCCTATATTTAAGGTGCCTTAACATCAGGCATCTGGCTGACATGAAAAGCATCAACCTGAGTGACTCATTTTCTAATGACGTCGTTTAAATCAAGGCGGGGTGCGTCATGGTTGCGACGGCAGTGATATTTTGATTCAAGTTTACAAGTTCTCCGTTTCTTTGGGAATTGAACTGCTTTCTTTGGTAAAATGTTGGTAAAGTAAAGCATTTAGAAACTCAAGCATCGATTCTGAGTTCAGGTAATTGTCAAATGTAGACATCACGAAAATAGGGTAAAGGTCCAATACTGACTAAAGAATACTTTTAAAGAATTAACAATTAATGTGTTAAACCTAACGCATTGACTTACCCGAACTAGGGAATAAATAGTAGTCCTTGATATTAAGGCTTAAAGGGTTACCAAGTCAAATATTGTCACATTTGACATTTGTATACATTCGAATCCTAGAAAAGAAAACAGGCCCTGCTGCAATAACATCACCATACATCTTTGGTTCTCTTAATTGAATGCAACATTATCTGCATAAAAATATGACTAACACAAAATTTTAACACTTTGTTTAAGCAGAAATTTGTGGCCAAAAGTAATCGCTTCGAGCTACGCTATTAAGGGTGAATATAAAGCGACAAATTACATAGACTGAGATGTTTCATAAATAATCTTTGTACTGTGGTTTGGCATAACGTAAAAAAACAAAATGGGTTTTGCATTCAAAATCACTAAAGGAATTTATTACACCTACATCTTATACAGATTTCTGTGCACTTGATTACTGTGACGTTTAGAAACTTCCCAGTCTCACTAAAGTGTTTTTTTTCACTACCATGGTACGCGTATTTTTGTTCATTATTATACAGGACATCGGCAGTTTCAAAATGTTGTTGTCCAAGCAAAATTATCTGATACCTAAAAAACAGCTCAGATGTAACGTCATAAAGGGACGGTCGTCATCCTTTTTGGGAATAATGGCATTCAAACGTATTTCACTGGCATTTAGCAAAATAGGCCGTCTGACAGCTTAAGTGGTCATTGACTTTGCTTCGACAAAGAATTTAAAGAAAATCTGTAGAGCCTATCCCAAAAATTACATAAAATCATCTAGCTCCACACAAAATGTCATACTATTCTTTAGGCGTTGAAATACTTGTCTAAAGTTTTGTCAAATCAAAGAAGCAAAATTTTAAAAATTTTTATATCTATATTTTCCTAAGAAATTAAAGATAATACGCAGTGTTCCCTTTTTGGATGCTTAATGAAAGTAAGGTGGACACAATATATTAATAGAAGGGGATTGAATTGGAGTATTAAGGTACTTTTAGATGGAAACTTCAACACACTATTTATCTTAAGATAATGAGTTATTACGAACGATTGCCTCCAGCTGCATAGTTATTATTTGTTTAGAATATTCTACTAAAAATATAGAAGGTATTTAGCAATCCTCATTTAATTCTATTATAGTTAAATACTTAAAATGTGATTAACACCTATGAGAGAGAAAATGGAGTTTGTATCCTGATTATAATACCGCAAAAGCAGCGATTTTTACCATAGGTATTAGTGCCTGTTTACAATACCCGACTCAAAGTAAATCATCGGGAGCTCTCATGGTTGTGACAAAAGAACGTTAATTTGAAGAAAAACCTCCAGTATCTTATTTCGATCAACCTTCAAAAAAGATTCCGTTCTCAAAAATTTTCTTAACGTTTTAAATAAGTCCAGGGGTACTGAAAAACTTTCAATTTAAAATGGATTGTTTGCTATGCAGAATAGAAAACAATAAGCCCTTATTTTTTAGCAATTGCCCCATTGGAACGTATTAAAAAATCTTCTTGGTTAGCAGCGATTACTTATATGATAAACATAACTGAGCTTGAAAATAGTGTTTAGTATTGAATTAGTTCTAATACGAGTATCCTGTGTTTAGCGTATAAATGGATGATAAAACCGAATAATGGGTTGCGTTGAATTATTTCTGCCAATGTCCATATTGTTCAAAATTTTTACACGCTTCACCTTCACTTGCGACCGGCCATTCGTATGTCACGGTCGCATAGACTGCCAATTTCGTAAACCACCAATATTTTGCAATTAATAAGTCCGCTAATTCCGATACATCGTAGAGTAAAGGTGTAATTTAAACTTTAACTCCTCTAAAATTAAAGCAACCTGTTCCTGCTTTAAGCGTGACCAAATTACAGAAATCCCTGCCTCCAAATTACGTTCTACTAAAATCAACTTTTCCTTTTAATTAGGCAAAATTTAATAAGGTAGTAATTAGGGTTAATACATGAAATTTTTATAATAATCGCTCGTCATTCAACGAGCATATGGTGCTCAAGAAGCCCATTAAATGGTTAAGGGTTTCTGCTTGTTGTTTTGTAAGTTTTTTCAGACACAAACTCAAAAACACAGAAGGTTTAAAGTTATTTTGAGGAAATATTGTGTTAACACCGACTAACTATTTGTCCATAGTCATTTGACCATGTTTATGCAATGCATGTGGATTGAATGTCAATTGCTCGAACGTATAAGCGGAGCATAACCTCAGAACACTTTACATTTCATCAGCTGGTATCGAAAGCTACGCGATTCTTTTGCCACTTAATTAATGCAGTTGCTGCAAAATTCATACTGTATATTTCCTACATTGCATAGTACCTTGTGCATGGATGAAATATTAGCCACCACGCTAACAGTGTATATTCTCATAGCATCCCAGCTGTTTAGCGAGTTTATTTCTTTTATAACAATGCCTTTACGTTTTCCAAATAACAGACTTTAGAGTGAACACTGAAGAACTTTAAAATCAATATTAAATCGTGAAAATTCCACATCAATAAAAGTAGTTGCAACTACTTTAGGTGATACGTCGATCACTTCAGTTCTGACGCACATTTACGATGATACTTACAAGTCCTACAAATGCAAAGTTCAAACACTAATGCATGCTTTATATGCCTCTGATTCCAAAGTTTGTGTGCGAGTTCTAGTCAATATAAACATTAGGGGTAGGTGTAAACGATTTGATCACTTGGCTGCATTGAATACCAACGCCTAAATAGCATTCGCCTTAGGTGAAGCCAGTGTAAAAATGATGGCGCCAAGCAGAAACCATAACTTCGTGTTCAAACTACTTGATACGAAGTGGTCTTTATTCATAGATAGGAACCTTTTGTGTTTTCCATGTTATCTATTATTAGTCATATTAGTAAAATGCAGAAGCCAGTATTTTTTTATAGCGGCATATAAATACTTAATCTGCAGGTCCGATAATAGCCGCATTAATTCGAAATTTACACTGTCGATTAGGCTCTGCACCTCACTTCGACAGATCAGTATGAGGCTTTTTCAGCAAAATATCTCACTTAGGCTTAGAGGACTTTAGTCATTCTGGGATGACAAGCACACATTAACGAATATTTTAATGCGGAAACATACATGGGTAGTGGATACCGGATTAAAAACCATCTAGGTGGTAGTTTGTCATTTATTAAGAACACCCTGGCAAAGTGATGGACGGATTATTCCTGACATACCTCAAAGGAGGGTAGAATTAGCTTTTCTTTACCCATTGATATTGAATGGGAGTCACCTTGTCTAAAACAAGCCAACTTATTTTGATTTGGCAATTAAAGACCGGTAGGCAACTTTTAAGCTTCAATAAATAACATCCCCATAACATTTCTAGGTTCCTTCCTTGCACTTGCTTTTACTGCCTTGATTAAATATTTAGATTAGGTCATTTGCGTATGGGAAAAATTACAGTGTTGTTGAATGTATGCATATCGAACAATTATTGTTTTTCATAGGGAAACTTTAAGTAATAATAGCGCTCATTTGGTTATTAGTAATTAGAGTCAATTTATTTCTGGCATGAAAACGTATTAAACCATTCATATTTGGCACGAATTATTGCAAAACTTCCCTTAATCGATTAATTACAGCACTACCCATGGCACACAGCTAATGACTGTCTGTTGATTTTCGGCGTAGACGTCAAACCAGGTGCTTCAGAAGCCTTAATTACTGTTTTTCATACTTTACATCCCTTCACCACAGCTAAATCACTTCAATTTCTACATAAACATTACCGGAAGGTAAGAATTTGCGGAACACGAACATGAGTTGCCACATCTGTCGTGTTAGGCTTTGATTGCACTTAGTTTATTTTTTGGATGGCTCATGTTAAATGCATTGTGCATCTTTTCTGACATAACCAGTTATCATCAATACTACCAAAAATTTCGCATCAAGGCCGGAAAAAAATAATAAACGCAACCAATTTAACTCTATCAATGATTTAATGCATTTGCTGCTATTAGGGTACTCTGAATTTTAATGGAATATTTTTGAAGAGTGAACGTATATAGAAAAAGACTTATTTTCTCAGGTCAATTAAGTAGTTTTGTACGCAGAAGCTCTCCACCAGTGGCCATTTCAATAAAGATGTACTTTAATTTAAGCAAATACGATTATTTTTTATTGCAGTTCTATAAAGTTTTAAAACTTGTAGTTTTGCGAAAACACTATTGAAATCGTGTGAACGAGTAAATGGTTGGAGTTTGGTGCTAGATGTTGACTTATTTGCTCGTGTTTAAAAAACTGCGTTTTAGCGAATGGTATCATTAATTTGGTGAGGATTATTTCAGTGCAAAAACCTCCCTTAATACATTTCCGCACATCTATTTTATTTTTTAAACTTTAGTGACTCCTAAGTTGTCGTTAAAGCACCACTGGTTTTACTTTATTACCTCTTAAAATTCTTTAGAGTAGTTAAAATTAAATTACGCCGCAAATTTTTTTAGTGCTCGGTTCATATATGAATGGGAATGGTGTTTTATAACATTGGCAAAATATGAAACAAATGGCACACCGAGGCACAATTAAACGGGATTCTTGTGTTTTAACGCAAAATTGCTATACTTAATCCCTTCGTCATCGAATTCAATTAAAACTTAACGAGCTGACTCAAAGTGTATAGTTTGGCACTGTAGGAAGTTAGATCTCGATTCTGTTGCCTGAGGTACGGAAAGTCATGCCCTTCAATGGGATTGGCTTGCCCACATGTTTGCACGTTATGGAATTGGTCGCAGGTTAGCAGTCAAATGTAGCGAAGCATATAAACCTGCGGATCAGAAACAGTAGTCATGGCATGCCCACCCATTGTCCTAACTCGAATTAGTCATCAGCACTATTCGGTGTTGAACTTTTCTGCACATAAAGCATTTCTGAGTCATTTACCGCCCTGCGTTTCTAAGCAGAAACCATATTCGTCTTGTTTTAATTGGTTTTAAAGGACATAAGTTTCTTTCAAATTGTTTTATTTGAATGACGGCTACTCATCACAAAATTAAGCGCATTAAAATTCCTCCTTCAATAACTTTCATTTATTTTTACAGAATTTTTTGTTCATCCTTAGAGAATATTCCTTTTAATTAGGATTGCTTTTATCCATTTGTCTTAGAGAACTTGCCCTCCTTTAGTCTGAATGGATGCGTGCAAATTTCATTTTCTTCTTAGTAAAGGACTAAGAAGTGCATAAATTCAACTCATCAAGCCATTAATTTCTTCTCTGATCTAAAGGAAAAAACTTATTCTTATGCGAAAGCTATTTAAAATCAGTTATAGTTTCGGTCCAAGTATTGAGTTTCAGAAACAAAACGGCATCATGGATAATGTACCTCATGGTTGGAAGGCGCTCAATTTTATTCATGTAAAATAGTATTTATACCGTAATAACTCATTCTAGCTTCTCCAAAGTCGCTTCTGATGGTGATTTTAAGATCGTAACCAGTAAAGGTAGGGTTTCTACTACTTTCATGCGGGATTCTGTTCAGTTACCACAAAGGCCGTTCCTTCGGCTTTGTTATAAATTGTACGGATATAGATTGCATTCTCCTGTACCGCAGTCCATAGATCACTTTTCACAGTCAATTCGCAGATTTTATTTATGCATCTTTCTGGCAGCCCGAAGCAGGAGTTCACGGATCATGAAGTAAGACTAATCTGAAGTAGTTATAGTCTCCACATACCCAAAAAGCCAACTTAATTAAGTTGACTAGACTAAGTTATAACATGAGATTTTTTCTATGGAATACTTGAGTACAGACTGGTTCTTCCCAGGCACTGGATGCGGCAATCATTCTTCTTACTACTTCTTACTACCACTTTTATGAATAAAGTTTGAAACTCAACTGAATTTGATTACAACAGCTTTTTAAGAACCCTGCTGCTCTAAAAGTGATGATATTAGTGCAGTTCAGGAACTGACTAGAAAAGTCATTTATGAATGGTTTTCATCATAGACTAAATTAAGCGTGACGGGTCGACTAAACTGATGGCGAGAATAGTTTACAGAAAGTTATATTTTGGGGCCAAATTCCGTTGTTTTTTTTACTATTGTTCATGGCTCTATTTTAACACATACAGTCAAATTAATCTCTAATTAGGAATATAGCAACACTTTTGAGGAAAGAATCCTGTAAAATTTTTAGTAAGTGAGCATTGGAGGACAGTCGTGCCATGTTTGAGTTTAGAGGTTAAGGAAAATTTTTACAGTCGAGATAGACTAATTTTGGTAGCTTTGGTAACTGTAAACTGCTAAAAACCAAAGATCTACATAAAGCGATTCGAGTTCATGCATTTGATGATAATAATAATTAACTAATAGTGAATGATGTCTGTGTATTGTATAGAATTCTAGGTGGCTGGCGCTACCTATAATTGTATAATTAACAATTTTAGGTCTAATTGTTGATTTTTATTATCCTATCCAACGTCCTCTATTTTTCAATCTACTGATTAGTGGAGAAAAACGCTGCATTCTGCATATTATATTTGGCAGTCAGAATCCGATAAATCAGATTTATAGGATCCCAAAATTCGATATAAAGGATTTGGAAGAAATCAGTCAGATGTGAAATCTACACCTAGAAATCAGCAGCAACAGAAGTCAAAGGCTTCCTTCAAAATTAAGCAAACTGAAACACATCAAACACAGAACCAATTTTTTCACAACTTTATAAGCTTTCACAAAACAAACGAGTTAAATTAATTTGTGCTACTACCAGCCGCCATCCCATATTAGGTCTAAATTTACAAAATGAATTTGCTAACAGCGATGTGCGTGGCTAGTTCAGTCACCTTTTTATGATGACAATTTGAATTAGTCACGGGTCAGTTGTGGTTTCCAAGCATCCAAGTTCTTTTTCTTGTATCAGGTTTATTCTTATTATAGACTGCTTCGGTCGGATATCAGTTAAACATTATTTGCTAACGCCTCCACCAAGATAAAGTACTTACTCCCAGGTTTACATTCCGCATCTTATTTAGTTAATTACACGCATTTCGCAGTGTCAGAGACGTTAATAAATCACAATAATTAGTCGACCAATGTCATCAAACAAAGAAGTAAAAGGTTAAATTTGTCAGTTTTGGAGTGAAAAGACTTAATATTTTCAGCAATTATTGACTAAAAAACGAGGGGCGATAAGTGATCAAGAATATAAAGTATTTTGCAGAAAATTTTCAATTATACCTGTGGGTTCAATTAGGAAGCAACGTTAGCCCAATGCACAAAATAATTAGCATGTAGTGGCAAGTCAAACACGTTATCATATTTTCATTCAACCAAGTTGCAATTATGTGGCTTTATGAAATTATAATGCTGTTTGCTTACATAAAAGCCAATATGCGCGTGATCCTCTTAAATTTTTCTAAAGTACTAAAGCCAGCTGTGTTTTACTTAAGTGATTTTCTGAAATTTTGCAGTTAAATTCATCTGGTGCAAAGATATCCCAAGTTGCTCTCATGCTTCATTTTGCACATTATTTATTATTATTCCTAGTAAAGATTTAAGTATTCTTATAAAATTATTGCATTACTTATTTGCATCTTTCGCACTGTTTGATGATTTACCCATTTCCACGTAAAGCTAATTCTAGAAAAATGTTAATTGCTGCTATTTTAACTATGCAATCACACCGAAATAAACCGCAAATGTGCTGTTAGCTATTGGGTAAAATCACTTTTGGAAAATCCAGGATTTCGTAAGTTGAGATGGGGATAGAGACTGCACTTACTTGTGGGAAGGTTTTATATAAATTGCAAGTTTTTAGAGCAATGTGAATAAAATGAATTTGCCTAGACTTCATGGTTCCCAGGTATTCTCTTTAAATTCCTCTTTTTACAACCTCCTATGCATTCAGTACTGCTGACGTTCATTCAATGCTTTTTTAAAAAAATTCATAATAAGCAAAAACAAGATTTTGCTTCCTTTTTAAATGAAGAAGTAAAGTCGAGAACTAGCAAGAACGATGTGGTCGATTCTACTATAATGCAACAAATTGCCAATTTTTTTGTCAGGAGGCGGAAGTGAAGCTAATTTGCCACAAAAATGTGACTACATATAATTGAACCAATGTTGCGCTTTATTGATTGGATCATATCACTATAAACGGAGTACAAAGTTTCCCATTGCGGGCAAAATAGAAAACTGACAATTATTAGAAACTTCGATTGGGGATTTTCGCTGAAAAAAGTTACTTTTTGTAATCTTTGTAAGCTGTTAACCAAGAAATATCTATCTTTATTCAAAAGCAAAGATGCGACAAACATCTGAACGCTGACATTGTATTCAAAAACTACTAATGACGGGTGTAAATTTATTTCTTTCCTTTTGGGACGTCTTTTAATTGCACCTTCAATTGCGAATTAGTAAAGCGATAAATACAGTAGAATGTGGGTAGTTGTACAAGACATAGTTGCATGCCAATACGAAAGCATGATGAAACCCATTTTTGTACCAAGGTTACTTGACAGTACAAGAGATTGTCAGTTGATTTGCGATGATTTCATATGCAGACACATGCCTCTGTTAGATAAGAAAATGTGTAGTTTGTAGCCTACAAGTAGTAAAATTTCATAAAATCTATCTTATTAAACCTTAGCTTTTTTCGCGTATAGTTCAAATTAGGTAATAGTTATTTGTAAACTTCAAGAAAATTTTCTCTTGTTTCAATGACGCCTTAAATCTACACCTGCAAAATGATTAAACCTAATGCAGGAATCCATCAGAGATATGACAAGAAATCAAACCCAATGCTGCCTCTCATATCGATTCGTTATTATATTAGATTCAAAGCCTTTCGATTCTCACCTAGTGTGTGAGTGTTTGTCGTCGTTAAAGTCAATTTACGTACGTGATTATTTTTTAATGTAGCGGTATTTCAAAAAACCTGAAGAACCTTCTTTAGTCCTAATGTAACGACATCCAGAGATGTTCCATCTAGTCGGAAGGCTTTTTTAAGTACCTTTTTCTACTAAATTCGGTTCTTCATTATTCTCTTTTGCCATTGACAAATGTAAGCAAAAAATCAAAAGCGAAGTTGACTACGTTAAGCAATCTTTGACACGAAATGTAATCGAGCGCATTTAATGCTTGGTACCTAATGGGATCTTACCCTTCGTTGCGATTCAATGAAATGCACTTGAGCTCACTTGAGCTGAGTCGTATTTACCACACTGTGTGTTACAGGCAGAAATTCAGACATCCAGAAGTGAATGCAGTACAAATTCAAACCTCTTATCTCTTAATGTATTACCAATGAAACACTGGCTTTTATTTACTTCAATATTTAAAAATGCATGGATGCTGTTAGGAGAAAGGTAAAAATGTTTGAAATGGCATTTTGTTCAATTTCGGGACATCTCTCTACACCTTGACAAAAGAAAAACATATTTCGCCTTGCGTTGCCTCGAATAAGATACCGTCTAGTGCAAACCTTATTTTACCATCAACATAGTCAGCTGCTTTTTAGAAATGAATAAATATCGAGCATTTAAGCGATCGTGATTTTAATGTACAAGTGGCGGTGTGCATGTTACTGGACACGAAAAGGGGATTGTTATGGGTCAGGCACAATGTAAAATTCATTCAATAGACTTATCCATGCTCGTTTATTACTTGTACAGAGAAAGAAGGCACTTCAACTCATCGCAACGCCACTACTAGTAGATTCGCCATTTATCGATGCTCGAAAATTCACATCACTTGGGAGCTTCCGAATCACTGTACCACGACTACCTTGCGATGTCATGGTCTGAACATTTTCTATCGACTGAGGAGACTTGAACGCTGGCTGTGGATATTGAGATATGGGGTGTGTGAGGGCAATGTAATTTGTGGATGGTGGAGCTTCAGCTCCTTGCGGTAGAGCAATCAGTTGAATTGGAGTTCTGCGGCGGATTTTTTCAGAGGCGACATCACTACGACGATCCAGAGAACCTGTACGATAGCCTTCAGATGCTGGACTAGCCGATCGATCGAATGCTGTCATAAGTGGGAAAAAATTTTGTGCACCAGAACCGTACAGCCGATTTTGAGCTACAGGCTTTATCCCGCCTGAGCCATCAGCCGTGTAGAGAGGTTGGTAGAAGTGGGCACAAGTTGTACCATTGAGTCCGTTGGCCGTTAGTAACTCACAGCCGCTCAAGGTACTGGAAACCGCGGTGTTTTGCAAACTGCCATTATCACCAATAACGAGAGCAGTGTTGTTCGGATATGCAACCGAATCGGAATAAATCACAGGTGAAGTCATCTTGGAGGGGCTATTTAACGAATTGTAGGGGGGTGCGCTATGATATGAGGCTTCCATTTTCGGTAGTTTTTTTGGTGACTTGGATCCAGGTCTTTGATTTCGAAAACAAAGAACAAGAGTCATAATAGCAAGAAGGACACACAAAAAAGCAGACAAAGCAAAGACCACTCGATATATGATCAGCTGAATATAAAGACGCCTATTTTCCCGCTTTGCTTCAGCAAGCAGAACTCTGTATTCCATGGATGAATTTGCTGCTGCTAATGTGGAAGATGATATTGTTGATGCGGCCGATTTGACTATGGATTCACAAGTTTTCCGGTAACAAAGAACACTTTGTGGAAGAATATAGTTTTTTTCAGAGGGGGGAGGAACAATTTCAATCTTTGGAAGACGTCCAGGGCGCAGCATAGCCAGCATGGTGTACTGTCCCAATCGATCAGCTAGGTAAAAGATTCGATCTTTAGCAGTTAGAGATGGCGAAGTCTGAATGCCGTTGGTTATTTTGACTGTCTGGAGGAGAGCATCAAGAGTTTCCAGATCAATCAACTGTGCAGTATAGTCTTTATTTACGCGATTTAACTCCTCAACAACGTTCACCTTAAAATCTGACTGTGGACTCCTCGTTTCCCGAGAAGCCTCAATGAAACGCAATTCCAGACGGCTACAAGCGGAGTAATGAGCGTAAATATCCTGATGAGAGCCCTGTGGGATAGCTAGCCAAGCGTAGAGATAAGTGCATCGGCCTAGTTGGCGTTTCTCGATTTCGCCGACTACACTGTATGCATCACCGGGGAGAATAGGTGTGAGTTTTTCGGCCGTGATTGTAGCTGATAGGCCAAAAACAATGTACAGAAACAGCATAATGCGGGAGCGAGAACGTCTCTAGGTTTAAAGTGTAGGGTTTAGCAATGTGACATCCGAGTTACGTGCTATTACACCAGCTTTGTGGCTGCACACTGATGAACTCGCGCCCTACAATTATGCCGAGTGGTGATTGGCTGTTTAACTGGCCAATCATAGTGGAAGAAGAATCCGCCTACGCATGGCTGGGGCAGGGGAATTGCACCCTAAGAGATCATGGTGATTGCGCTCCATCGCATGCAAATGGCGTGCAACATGTGAAACGCATACATTGTTACGGGTTTGTTATCGCTCGATGGCAACATGTCTAAGTAAATTGTAGCGTATGTTCTGCTTAATTTAATATTCTCAGTGGAAGGCTTAAATTTACTAATCTATATGCTGACATTTGCAAGGTTTTTATTTCATGTACTGTTGGTTACCTTCCAACAGAACGCCGAGCACTAAAACCTTAGGCTCTTAAGGGGAACACTGAAATTCCCAAAATGTCTTTAAAATAAAGATTGATTAGGTCGGGCATTAATGCACTTAGATTTACTGGTACTTGAATGGAATAACCGCCTAGAAATCATTCCTTATGTGGCTTCGATCATTAGGTTGTGCTGAGGTTTATTTACTCGAAGGGCTTCGCCAGAGCTAAGTAGAAAGGGATGCTCATTATAAAATGCTAGAAATCACGTTCTGGGTTATGCCACTCATGTAATTTAATCGATATACGGCAAAAGTTTTTACAAGAATGCGACTAACCTTCACCCATGGGAGTTTAATGAAGATGGTTTCCTGTGCTGAATATACCTGTTAAGATCAAACACAATAACTTGAGTGGTTTTATTCTGCTAAATGGCATATTGTCATTATTATACTTTAATGATTTGAATGGGGTAATATTTGGAATGCCTTTATTAATCAAGATTATGTACATTAAGGTGCTTCTTCAAGCCCACGCTGAAGGTACAACAAGAAAGCATGGCATTAGGAAGACCGCCATATATATATATATATATATATATATATATATATATATATATACAGGAGGATTGACGAGCTGTTAGTTAATATAAACGATTTACACTGACTTCAAAAATTGTGCTTGAAATTATCCTGGAGGAGGTTAGGTTATGTACCTTAGGGCCTTGGCGCAAACATAAACAGAACGCAACCTTGAGTACCAAAATGATATTGCAATCGATTTATGCACACCTGACTAAACTTTAAATTGCTTATTTTCCACAGTTCATTATTTTGCTCAAAGTTTTTCGGTATCTTTGAGTTCGTTATTTTTGAGTACCCATTATTGCCAGCGTGAAAAAAATGTTCCTTTTTTAATGCGGCTAATCATATAATCACTTACATCTATGTAAATAAATACGTAGAGCCAGATCGTGGAACGTGCCTTAATCTTGGTAATTAATATGGGAGAGCAAATCGCATTACTTAAACGTCCAATTCCGGTTTTTCGGACATTATTGACTTATGCTTTGCCACCATTAAATCGATCAGTGAACTTTAACTCTTTAAACTTTGGAGGTAATGACATCCGCTATCAGTCACATATTTACCGCAATTGGAATTGGACAAGGCCATTCCACCGTCTTGTCTTCAAGGAAGTCTCTATACGCTACAGCAAAACTTGTTATAGTTAACAGCCCGATAAGTAAATACAAGTCGTACATACCTTTTGAATATAAAACAAGTTTCAACGGAAAATGTTTCGAGCAACTTTATTTTAATTTTTAGTAGTATTTGATATCATGTGCATACCATGAAACGGCATAGCAAGAGCCTTTTATAAATCATGAAGATGTGCTGAACGAGACAGACCACCATTAGTGTAAACCGAGCCAATTTTTGTCCTCAATGAATAACCAGTCCCGATAACCTCTTTGGGAGATTATATAAGGTTCAAATATCGAGTTTTGGTACTATTTGCCTAAGCATACATTAAAATTTCAAAGAAATTAGATTATGTTAGGTTTTTCTAGCAGCGTAAATGTCAAAACCTCACCCTTATAGAAGTCAGCTGACAGTTCTGGATTAATACACAATCCATGCATTCGGGCACTAAAAATGACAAACGAACATTCATATTCTATTTCAATGCAAAAAACACACCGTTACACACACATCTCGATGTTACCCCTGTAGTAATTGCTTGTCAGGATGTACCGATTGAGGGTGAAGAGGTCGACAGTCGCACATTTACTGCTAGAGCACAGACTATTACCCTCTAGGAACCTTGACTCCTAATAACACTGACACCTTGTACACACTCGCAACACCCATGTTGCCCCTTGGCTGTTCCATTCGACACGGAGAAGGAGCTCTAAACACGTTGCAGTATTTTTGTACTGCTGCACGGATTTTAGGCCATTATCCACCTGCTCTGCTTTAGCACGAGAACAATTACTGTTTCTCAACCCCTTACTATCTCAGCTAAAATGGCAATCTTAATAAAGGCTATAAGAACAGCTTTCCTCAGCGTAAAAGGAAATCAACCATTTCTCCAAACGCGTGTTTTGAGCTGCACCCCCACTTCTAGCCTAAAATATGCATTTAAAGAAATATAAATACCGCAAACAAATTGTCTTCCAGTTTCCTATGTGTTTCTGATTTACATATTATTGCACGGTATTTTGGCCTTTTACGACACCATGAAAGATTTCCGTGACTACAAATAGGGTAAAATGAAGTTTCGAGAATATTATGAGCTACAAGATTGCCAAAAGCGGTAAAACTAGGTCAAGGATTTGGTGTCGAGAATACTTACACATTAATTTGTCTGTCGTTAGCCTTCTTGATGACTGGTTAAACCATGTTTTCGCAATGGGTAACAATATCAAGAATTTTCAATCGGAAAGGAGATGACACAGGGGACATACACGACTTGGTCTGTTGGTAATTGTCATTTATGTCACATTGTAGACGGAAAAAGGATACAAACAATCACAAATCTGGTGTGTAACGTTGTACTGTCTGCTGCTGCGAATTACTGTTTATGGGCACGTTTTACTTAGTATCCTTTTAGTAGCCAATATCCGGAAGTTCATTTGCAATTTACGTAGTTAACTTTATCTGAAAAAACCACCACCGCTCAGGTGAGCATCTTATAAAGAAATCACCGAAACTAAGCCCATAAGTTGGAAGTGGCCCATCGGCTCAATATCCCAGTGAGTTTGGCGCTTTATTTTGCTGCGATAATTCGAGTTTTTGCTTGGTGGTATGGTTCAACTGCCGGTACTGCTTTAAATTTGTTTCCTTGTATTATCCTTTAGTATTTTGTCCTTGAGTTTGTTTTCTGAGTGCCGACGTTTGTGCTATCATCTTAGCACTCCCTATTGCTCACTAAAAATGAATTCTCACTTATTTAATCGAATGCTCTAATTTCATCTTTGAACCGTTCTTTTTTATTGCTCGGTTACTACGAGTTGATCCTGTCGATTATGTCAGTAGGGTTTCGATGTTCCCATTGTTAATAATTCTGAAACAAGAAGATGTATTCATTACGCATTCTGGGTGTTGTAGCATCCTTTTCAGATTTTGTAGGCTTCGGACAAACTGATGAATTTTAACAGTACTTTTTCGGGATTTTACGTCAGTTTCATGGCTTATTTTTTTTGCCAAGAATAACCCTCTGCCTAACTCCATACATCAGCTCCTGTAATAATTTTCTTGCTCAAAAGATTGTCTGTCTCTTCACGAATACGTACTTGTCCTTGCTGTCTTGCTTGTTAAGCTATTTCTGCTCAAATGGTCGCGAGACTCATGAACGAAAGATCTCACGGATTTACCAGTTCTTGAGTGGATGAACCTTTTTAACCCTATTTACGTTTTGCATCGGCGAAGTTTCGTAGTCGGTGATGGCTATATATGCCACCTTTTTCCTAATCAGAAGCTTGGTGAATTTTTGTCCTGAATATAAGCCTACCTCTCGTACAGAAAGAAGGATCACCCCTCTCCCGCAGCTGACTTCACCGTTTCGATACTTGCGCGCAGGATAGAACTGCTCATCTACAGTGTTGCTCAAAATCTTTTCGTCGCCCGATGAAATTGGAGCCCACCACCTATCGCCAATGAGGACGTTCACTTTCTCAATATCTAAACCGGCCATTCCCGCACGACTCCGACCCCTAAACCTCTAATGAGGTTACACGTCCTTCTCTACCAAAATTGTGCATTACGGGCACCTGTTGTAAGCACAGTACAGCACGACCAGCCCGTGGGGCGACAGCACCCGCGAACGACAGCCGAACATCCAAATCCTCTTCCCTCCCTGATGTTCCAAATCACAATGGCTTTTTCGCTTTGCCCGTGCTCGAAGTTAGAATCAATGGCCAAAAGGTGAAGGCATAAGCCGCTCTTCACGGATCAAGGCGTGACTCAGCACGAGCATCATTCAGTACCTTGACACTTACTGAACGATACCGCCTCTGATCGAAGCAAGGCCCAAATCGGAGCGTACGCGCCACGTTTCCCTGCTTAGTAGAACCTGACAGGATTGATAAACCTAGTATTTCATTCTCAGGTTTGTGCAGCTAACGCTCTCAGCCCTTTAAAAAATACGTTACGCATTCTCCTGAAGATTTTGTGAATTGAAATTCTTAGTAGCTGATTTATTAAAAACCTTGCAACGATATTGTATGGGTCCGGTTCTTGATTTAGCGACGTGGTGAACGCGAATCCCGCGATCTAAAATTCAAAGGTGTATGAGACAGTGTCTTGGTACCATTTATCGCTTAGAATCGACACTTACAATTACATCGACGTGATGTCAAGATGTATTCACTATGGCGATTGTCGCAAAAGACGAACGCTGGTAGCATTTGATGAGGATAAGTCGAATCGCTCAACCACTCCAAGTTTGATTATTTACGTGAACTAGGGGACGGTGCTGGTTTTGCCAGTCAAGTTCGACCAGGAGGAATGTTAAGATGATCGGTTTATACGATGATGTCTCACTTCAATTTAGTTCCGCAAGCCAAGTGAAGAAGTCGATTACATAGTATGGAACACTACCTGGAACGTCGTGACGACCGACGACGGCGACAATCGTACGCATAGTGGCCTCGCTCACCACACTCGAAGCAGCGATCGTTAGGGTCAAACGGCCTAGTTCGGCGTTCACCATAACGGTCTCCGTCACGACCTCCGCGAATCCAAGGCTTAGGACGAGTTCTGCCATTACTTAGTTCCACGCGGGCACGAACGCCACAGATAACCCTACAGGGGTACTGCAAATAAAAGACCACACTTACGTTCCATCGAGATCCCTAACAGCGTCTTCGGCGTCCGCCGCGTCTTCAAATTCAATGAAGGCGAATCCCGGTGGATTCCGTGCAACCCACACATTTCTCACAGTACCGTAGCGGTCAAAAACACGGGCAAGCTCTTTCTCGGAAGCATCCCGAGGCAAGTCACCAACGTACACCTTCGTCACGGAACGGGATCGAGGCATACTTCAAAATGGCGACATTTGAGTAGGACATTTAAACAAATGCTTAATTTAATAAGGTAATGAAATTAAGAAAGACTATGCTGCCTTGAAGTCTTGGCAACGACTATTAAGATCTTTAAAATATGTTGGATCAATACATTTAAAACGTTTAAAAGCCTCAGGAAGACCAGCCATTTTGATGAAATCAAACTTCCTTTAGCTATTTAAATTTATTATTCAAACAATTAAGCAAGTCACCAGGTATCTTCCGTTTACACAAGAAGTGACATCGATATTTATTGCTACCTCTGGGGCTTTTCAAGAGTATTATGGAATCTGTGAAGATATTTCGCCAATGTTGCGGCGGAAAAATGCAGCTTTCGAGTATCGTACACTTTGTGAGCACTTTCTGAAGTTTGCGAAGGGTATCCCCACAACCACATTGCGTGTTCACCTGTATTTTCATAGATTTTACAGATAGGCACCTAGAAGCATCTATCAAAACAGTCCTACGCTCAAGTATTTGAGGTAATTAACGTCTATCCTTACGAATTTTATGATGGCTACCACTCAACAAGAACTTCTGCCGCGTCGTTCGAGGTTGAGATGATCAGTGGGGGCTAATCGGGGTTCCGATCTGAAATTTCAAACGGGAGGAAGCACGCAAGGCTCTACAGACGCCTTGTGCAGTGATTGACGGAAAAATTAAAAAACTTGGCCGCGCTGCCAGAAAATGGTTCCAACCCAGCCTATTTTGGAACTGCCTAAAATGACCCTCTGCGACAAACTCAAGCGAACGTGGAACTGGTGATAGACAATCGAGCTGCAGTGACCCCGCCGGGTAACCACGTAAAAAAACCACCAAATACCCAGAACTCAAAACAGGACCTGAATCACCTAAACTAACACAACGATTCCAGCCAAGAAAATCATAAGTGTCCAACTCAACGGTTTTAGATCATCAAAAAACGACTAAAGTACCGTTCTAACAGAAAAAACAAACGTGACGGTTATCGTTCGCGCTTTTGTGAGCCCAAGAAACAATTTTGGGCATAACAGCTAAGATAGCAAAACAAATACCGAACTAGTACATATCATTTAACTGTAAACTTTGGAATCACTGTCCAGTTACTGTAAAAGAACGAAGGATGATAATTACTGGGAATGTTGAAGAGAGTAAGTCATAAAAACCAGCGAGGTCGCATTCACACGGCTTGATAGGATCGAATGCTTGATCGCAGGTAGCAGGCAACAATTATGGCAGCCAGTTGGAAAATTGCCACGACAATGGCAAAGACGAAAAGTACGGTCGAGTACTTTATGAAAATATCCTCAAGTCTTCCTAGGCAACCCTAAAATATCACCACGGTCATACAATTAGCGTCATAATTCTTCATGAGGAATAGCTGTTTTGGTTTAAGAAGGCAAAAGCAAAACCAGGTTGAGTCGCAATGCGTGAAGTAAACATCTACACAGAATTGCTATGCGAACAAAAGTGAGAGGCTTAAGGGTAGCCAATGTTTAAGAGTTGAGCAAAACCCAGCTTAGCAATTGCATTCAAGAGAAAGGGAAAAAAATGGAAAGTCGCAGGTGCTACAAGTGAATTATAAAACCATCGATGGGATTTGGGAGAAACCCCCAAGACGATGGTTTTGAACATTATTTCAAGTCCTATTTGAGAACATACCTGTTCATAATTCTCACAGCTAGAGGGAACACGTTCCCCGTAATCGGACGGTCCTAGAACACCACAGCAAGCGAACTAACATAAGTATTAGGAGGCGAAATCACAATACCGCTGCTTGAACATTATCCATGATCGCAGGATTTCCACTTTCGTACTTCATTAATGCACTTCTTAGAAAGCTCCTGATAAGTTCAGGGAGCTAAATATGGAGTACTGAATAAGAAAGCAATACTAACCTTGTCTTTGTAGACAGATCCCAAAACGACAAGAATAAGATCAATGATTAGCAGTAAGGCTATAATAACTGCAAACTAAAAGTGCATATCAGGAAACTCCCTGTCACATACCCCTGTAAGCATGCAAACATTCTTTTTCCAAGCTCCACAGCATCCGAGAAATCCGAGAAGACAAATGACGAAGCCTATAGTCAGAAACCCACCGACTATGCCGTATTCTTGAGGCCTCATAGCGGTAAACGTGCTGTTCAAAGTGTGGAGTAAATAAATGGAGAACACGATGACCGTCAGTCCACATAGCTAGATTAGAATGAGCGTAGAAATCCGTTTAAGCAAAACCGACGATGACCATACCAAAGAAAATACCGAGACTGCGCGCACAAGCGCTCAACAGGACCTAACACAACTTGAAGCTCAAATGGTAAACACAGCGCTAACAGAGCAGCAAGCATATTTCTAAAACGCGGTGGTTAACAACCCATAAGACCCCAAAAAGTTCTACGGACACCCTTCATGGCAGCAATCATCACCCGTTAGCTCAAAGGTAGCAAAGAAAAGACAAAAGCTGGCGCAGGCACACGGCCAACTAATCGACACGTTCTCTCATTGTCTTAAAACCATAGAGAGTTCGCCCACATTAACGAATATTCTGCAATAAAGCTTACAAATACAAAAAAATTGAAAATTATTGCCAGTATACGCAGACAATTTGAACTGCGGGACAGAACAGCCATGTCGGGAAAAAGCCAATTCTAAGTTGAATAAAGCTGCATGCAAACAGTGATCGAAAAAGTCGCTTTCAGAGAATCCTAAGTTAGTGACAAGGACAGATGCAGAAGATTTCATTTGCAAACACCTTTAAAATAACCGATTTCTTAGGCCTAATGCTTGAAAAAAAAGGTAAATAAGAGATTTTGTCAGGTTATGCAGAAATCATAGTGACACACATTAAAAACGAAATGTAGCATTTCGCTAATTACTGATATATCGCATGATCAGTTAATTTCAATTCGACGGAACTCGTACCTTGTTTATGTCGATCGGTTGCAGAAGCAGTTTATTCAGACTAAATTGGGGTCCTTTTCTCTTTTCTAATGAGGCCTTTACACGTCGCAAAATCGCTGTCAGATCTAGAAAATATGTGTGAATCACATTTGTCAAACGGATCATACAAAAAAACAGTTGATTCGATTCTGCGACTGTTCAAAGAGGCGTCAATGTTGCGAAACCGTGATGAGGAAAGTGCGTTCGTGTACTATGGTAGAGGACTAAGCCTCTTTGCAGGCATTGAAGCCGCGAGTGCTTCCTGCATTTCACGTGAGGTTTGTTGCTCTGCGTTTTTTGGTATAATCGTAGCTGAAAACTCAATACGAAAGCGCCAAGGACGCATACAGTAGGCTACGGGAAAATCTGCGTCTGAGGTATGAAATGGAGCAGAGTATACTGGTGCTAAATGATCTTCCTGTTTGTAATGACCAGATATTAAGTGAATCGTCTGAAAGGGTAGGGCTATTAACGATTACAAGCCATTCTTTTCCTAAGGAACCAAAACAATTCCCAGGACGTTGGATGCCTCCCACCTGTTTGTACGATGCAATCGCGAAAGGGGAACAGGTTTTTCTAATTGATGTGCGATCCAAAGAAGAATACTCAAGGAAGAAAATCTCGAAAATACCTCAAATTAATCTTGCCGTTAATATTATCTATGGGTAGTTTCATTAAACACTTTTGTTTGTATTCAGCGGAAATCGCTAGGGCTTAGTTAGTTATTTTCTTCCCTGAAAATAGACTTTTCTAGCCCTTTGATACTAGCGCATTCTGCCGTTCTCAACATTGAATGGTCTCAGAGCCAATGTAATGCGTGTAGAGAAGTTTGAAAATCTACGCTTTGTTGCTATTTTAGTCAAACAATCAATTCATTGGAAAAGAAAATGGATGATGCACAACGCGGTCAGTGGAAATTACATGAATCGGCTAAGGTGATCGTCCTCTTCGACAGGGACTCAGGTGGTGAGCTAATCGAAAAACCAGGTGACGCTGAGAACTTTTCACTGCATAGGAAACATCCCTTAAAGCTAATGTATGATACACTAGTGACCGTAAGTTCTACAGTACTTAGTTTGGACATCTGTGCTAAACTCATGCATAGATTGGACTCATACAATCAAACATTTTGACTAGATCACACCACACATTATATTTAAATTGATCAGGGTATGCGCCTTAGATAGATGTGTAGTTTTTGCCTAGCGACATAGCCGTATCAAATCGACGTCTTATGGAGCCCTGAATAGCTAGTTGTGAGATTTTTCGGACGCGGTCAGTTGCAGGTAGGTAATTTTCAGGTCCAATTCGCGTTTGAGCTCTATGCACTTTTGGCCTCAGACGTTGCCTCTCAGTAAAGCTGATCGATTGTGGTTATTTGCTCACAGGAAGTATCCTTTCCCAACTCACCGTTTAACTAATTGCATCAGATATTCGTGCGCTAATCAATCATTCCTCCAGATTTTATGAAGCTCCAGTAAATAACGCTAGTGAGTCACTGGACACTAGCAGGTAATACTGATTATGAGAACATTCAATCCTGGTACCATGTACTGAACACTCGTGGTAGTCAGAAAAGTTTCATTTTCATCTCGTTCACAAGCAAGCAGTACTGGGTGCATTAATGTGAACAGACTGTGCGCTATAAAGGTAAGCAGGTGGAGAGTGAACCGTGACGCGACCTCAATTTTTGATGTCGGCGTGATTGGCGTAGTAAAACTCATCCAACCGGTTTATTCACTGCGAAATCGTTGCAAGGGGTTTTGTTTTATTGAATTTACTTGGGCCGTTCGTAACAGCCCTAGTTTATGTCGCCTACGCGACTAACCAAGTAGACTAGCTCCATCACCTAGGGTCTAATTGGCCACATCATCATTATCAGTATTCTGCGAGCCGATTACATATACTAACACTGATCGCTACATTGATCGCATGAGGCAACTCGTGTGAGGGTAACAAGTTCTACCGTCGTTTTCCTGATGACACAAGTATTACTCTGGAAGTAGATTGAAAAATATATTACATTTGTACATATGCAGATGGCCATTCAAAGTATAGGTTCCAGAGCGGCTGAATTATTATCTTTTTACTGATCCCTATTTTATTTGCTGTTGGAACTGAATTCAACGTATTTGTCTATAAGCTAGCTGAAAATGTGCGTTTTTCAGTACAATGCCGAGAAGATGAACCTTCCACCGACGGTATTCTTGTCTGGTGGCTTTGAGGAATTTGAAAAGCGCTATCCTTCTTTCGTTTCCTCTACACCAACTCACTCTTACTCCTCGCGGGCACTCAAACTAACCGGTAAATTATTCGTTAAGTTCTTTTTATTTTCATTTATTAAAGGCGCAGTTCCGCTGTCATAACAACGAGGTTCAACCAATTCACCTCAATCTTATGCGCACTTTTTGACGAATTTTCAGTCAGTCAAATGACTTGTTTTCCCTCAAGGTCAAATAGACTATCCGATTGTTTCGGATAAATCTGGATGTATGTTGTCTTCGGAATTGTCAAGTTACGGGAATAGTTATCTGGAGCCTGGAGACCCAATAGGAAGCACTAAATCTCTCTCTTACTGCGAATTGACAAAATTGCTCAAGGCCAACGAGTCCCTCGAGGTCTCGTCGTCATCTTCTAATGAGCCAAATTCTAAGTCAATAAAAAGCTGCTCTAACGAATCATCACACGAACCTGTGGTAAGGTTCATGTTTTACTGCAGCTGTAGTCAATTATCGTCCTGCATTCAGAACTGGTGAATTTTTTAGATGAGTGATATTTTCCACAATCGTTTGACAAATAGTCACTAGTTTTTACGCTATATAAGGCCCATTTTCAAGCAGATCACTTTTAAGGATGCATTTATCGATGGTGGATAAAGGTTGGATGTGCCTTAGCTGCGATTAAGTGTGCACTTCTAGCTTTGTTTTAAAATGACTTGTCTAAAATTCGGTTGTATTTCGACTACTCTATAATGTAGCCTGCAATGTTGCTAATTAATCACTACTTGATCAAGGCTATCTAGATGTGCTTCTACTTCAGCTAAACAAATTGCTGGATTGTTTTAGGTTGATCGGTCGACGAAACCGCAACTAAGTGTTTCGACTGCATCTCCGAATAGACGGCTGGTGTATGTAGTTTTTTCAACTATTCATTATCATTTTTAATTCAGTGCGGATATTTCAAAATTGCTCTGATCCTTCCCAAGTAGCTCTTCATTTTGCTTATTTGTACGGTTATTTATCAATTTGTATCTTGTAGTTGGATTCCCGGGAAATTTGATCCGGCAGAAAATATAATTCTTATTTGGTGGCTAGATCTGAAACCTTTTCATTAACACTTGACTCATTTAGACTATAATTGAAGCCTTACAAATTGCGTCTTTCTACATAGATTTTACGTAGTGGAGTATCTGTTTTATTCCGTCCATTCATGATTTTGTGTAATTACCTCTTCATTCTTAAGTATATGCTTAATTTGATATCTAGGATTGAGGACGCTAAAAAAGAGAGGAATAACATCCCGGAGGTAAGTAATTGTTCAGTCTCCACCCTCACATAATTATGCTCAGATCAGTCATTCAAAGAAGTTCCAAACTGCAGTACAAATTGACAAGTAAGTTCCTTGGTTTCTTTAGCTCATTATTTGACAGCCAATTAAGCACCATATTTTTTTTAGGTCGAGGGGCATTAGTGCTTGTTCATCAAAGCCGAATGGTACATCATTAATGCTATTTTTCAATTGTTTTCTAATTAGCTTTATTAATTACAAGGACATTAAATAATTTCTGTATCTACGCGGCGCCTTCCAACTCATGTCTTCACGCCTTTTATATCAGTGTCAGTTATCCCATCGAGCGCCCTCCGAAGAGGTCTGAAAAATATGGGAAATACCTGTTACATGAACAGTACCTTGCAATGTCTGCTGCATACGCCTCACCTATGGTACTTTTTCGTGTCGCGAAAGTTTCGAGGTCATCTAGTGCAATCGTTCGCCAAGTTCGTTTGCGAAATGACCAACCCTTCGTCAATCGAAGCGTATCTTCCGAATATGCTTAAAGTGAGCATTTATCGATGGCTGGGCATGTGGTACCGATAACAGTACAGAGCATTCCTAAAAATCCGTCATCATGTTTTCTGCGATGTTCTTGTAATTTAATCATGCCTTCAGACTCTTTCTGATTTGGTTGCTGCATTACTACATTATGAATCCCGCATCTTCACAGAAATTGTAAACTTATCATGGCTTTCACTGATTAAGTATTCTTTAACATATAATCGTGAATCCTCGGTATCTTTCCTTTTTGAAATTCAGGAAACTTTCGGCAGTTCACATTCAATGTTTGCTGATGGCCAACAGCAAGATAGCCATGAATTCCTAATGATTTTGTTGGACTCCCTACACGAAGAATTAAACAGGTCTGAGGTACCGAGTATTCGTTTGTATTATGCAGTTCTCATGATTATCTTTTGTCTCACCAGTGATGGTCCTTTGTTTTATTCTCTTTTGGTTTCACATTTTTAGAAGGCCGAGTTTAGTGAAAATCATGCCAAATTAGAGGGTGTTTCTGTAGACTACCTAGCAGACCTTTCGTGGAGTAGAAACCGCGCGAGGGACGACTCCGTAATATTGGATTGGTTTAATGTATGTTGCATACCCTTTCGAAGGTACACGTTTTTTGGCGCCGTTAGTGGTATTTCAGGATAATCAACAGGTTCGCTTAAGTTATTGTAGCTGATTGTAGGGCACGTCCACTTTTTGATGTTAAGCCAAATTTACGTCTGCATAATGGTTATTTGATGAGAATAGGAATAATCTCTAGGTTTTATATCGCTCTGCAGAACTGCGAAGAGTACTTTACGTATATAAAGCTGATCTTTTAAAAAACTGCAGGAAAAATTCATGTGGAGCTTCAGGATAGTTAAAAGTTGAAAGTATTAGTGATAAGAAATGATGTGTTTCAGGGTATACTATGTATTAATTTTTATAATATAGGGACAATTGCTATCAACCGTTCAATGCCTTACCTGCAATAGATGTTCTCATGCATTTGATGAGTTTATGTACCTCTCGGTGTCGATTCAAGGGTCGGATTCCACAGATTTGGTAACAGTTCAACTTCCTCTTTTTTCATTTTGCTAAAATTATGCACATTTCAAAAATACGCACTACTTTCACCGTAGTTGCAGTCAGATTTGCTGAAGCTTATACCTTTGAATTCTAGATGTCTCATTTCTTCCTGTTTTCGTAATAACTTCAAAATCTTAGTATTAGCTTGATTAGTAATCCTGAGTAGTAGGTGCATTTTTCGATTTTTGGAATGAATGACGTGGAATCATGAACTTAAACACAGGTAGTATTCACTCTGGCCATTGCCATTTCATACCGCTTGGTGAATAATTACATCTTCACCGGTTCGTCTGGTGATTACTGCACGTCAGTGCCTACAGCTCATCTGTTGCACCGTTTTAAATCTTTGTAGATGAAGTGTATTGAGGAGTTTTTCGAATCAGAAGCGCTTTCTGGTGAAAATCTTTGGTGGTGCCCCCAATGCAAAATTCCTTGTGAGGCTTTGAAAACTTTCGGTATTTGGCGCCCCCCTGAATATCTTATAATCCACCTAAAACGGTAAGATGAAAGTGGATAAATTATTGACTTATCAGGATGCTTTCAGATGTCTGGCATTAATTGTTTCTTGTTTGTTTATTACTTATCATTTTTTTCTGTTCAATCCGTTTATTTAACTTTGGTATCCTTTCAGATTCCGGTCCTACATCGCTTGTGAAAAGATTAACTCCTATGTACATTTCCCTCTTACTGGTCTCAGTTTATCGGATTTTACAAAGAATATTGCTGTCTCTGACTGCATATATGACCTCTATGGTGTTATTGTAAGCACATGATCGCTCCCAAAAATGATTTTTGAAAAGATCTAACTTTATTCTGTTTCATAGAACCACCATGGATCTGTGCAATCTGGTCATTGTAAGTTCAAAATATGTATCGGTTTGTTTTATCGCCGTGCAGTGATTTCGCGTTTAACCAGTTCATGATTTGTAGATACTGCCTTTTGTTTCGATTTGGCTGATCATCGGTGGTGGAATTTCGATGATTCACGTGTGACTGAATTATCGGAGGCTGATATTCTGGTAATCTACTAGTTCTGCATCGGATAAGCAGTAATTCAGCTTGACATTATTTTTATTTTTTAGACCCCTGCAGCCTACGTTCTCTTCTACAAGCGATCAAGGGCATCTACGAAAATTGCATAATTAATTTGCTAACTTATCATTGGTTGCTTTTTAGACCATTATTCCGGTTCCTTTATCTGACATTTGTATTTGCTGTTGCGTATTCGTAATAACTCTTACAAAGTGATTTAATTCGTTCGTTTTCGATCTTTTTGATTGTACTTAAATGCCAACTTTTGCTTATCTGAGATGGACTTAGTTCCACTTTAATGTCATGGAGGAAACATTTTGCAGAACAATTAAGTCATGGGGCAGTTGGCTTCTTCAAATTCTATTGAGAGCATAATTTCTTATTTGACTGGAAACCAATCCACATTTGCGTTATAGCAGGAGTGTGGGGTCTCGGTTTGTGACAATACTTATTAGATAGAAATGCCCCATAACTAGAATCCAAACAAACAATTCCTTCACATTATGTGACTGCGTCTTCTGCGTATGAATAGTAAGGCGCGAGGTGCTTAGCAGGGGGTTCAACTCCTCGTATATCCAACTTCTGGTTCGTTCCAGGGAGGTCAATGAGTCTTGACTGAGAGCTGGTTTTTTATTTCTGCAGATTCGCAGACCTTTAAAGGGAAGGGTTTTGCGTGCGTACTCCATGTTTTTGTTGTGCTTGTTGGCGTTAACTGCAGGAGTAGCGGCAGTCATCACCCTCCTCTGGTTCTTAGCGGTGTTCACGTTGATGGGTTACCTATTGTACCCAATGGTCAACTAAATTTTACAAGGCTTTCTGACGGTAATAGGTTGTGGCTGGGTATAATAATAACAAACACTTAAATTTTTAACGTAGTAAGGTAGTCTGCAGAAAATAATGCTGGTCAGTTTTAGTACTCTCCTCCCCTACACAATGGAGGTAAGGAGCAGTGCTACCAGTCTTCGTGCCTTAAATTAGCATGACATTGTGCTCTGTGGCATTCTTCTTACAGTAGAAAAAATATAGACATTAGATATTTTTACTTTTCCTTACCCCATTTGGCAAAAGAAATTTTCTAGCTTATAGGATTTTAAAGCTTCTCTTTGAAAAATATCTATTACTGATATGCCACAAAGTAGTGCCATGGAATTTCGGGCAAATCTAGCAAATAACTCAAAATTAGCGTATCATTTATCAAATGGGAGTGATAATGAGTATTCGCACGCCAAAATCCCTTGTATTTTAACACTCTGAAGCACATTAGCATTTTCAGTGCCTTAGGGTAATTCTGTGAATAAGGACAAAATGAGAATCACGAGGCATTAAATTGATAAATCCTTATCTGAAATAGGTATAAGGGTGGCAGGCTGTTCCACATCGTCTGTTTCGAGGCCTATAATTGCCCATGGGAGAAAATAATGGCGCTCAAAACGTGCTCGCCTTGTCAATGCGGTTGTTAAGGTCAATAGTCCGGTTTACATGGAAAAATTCAAATCAGGGCTAAATCTCTGGCTTGGTCAAAGTAGCTAATGCAGAATATATGTCTTAGCAATAGCTGCCAAGTTTTTTGATTCGTTATAAATATTGAAAACGAGCATAGGACTGCGAAAAAGTCTATACAGTTGCTTAACTGGTCTTATTAACGTGACTAAATCGAATTGATTTGTGCTTAAACTGTTGCAAACATCCTTGCTCACACACACAGAATGGAGTGCAGTCAAAATGCTATCTTACTATTTTTTACCAAGGAGAAGAAGTATCTTGCGACAAACGCAATTTGCGCTGAACCGCCTTTGGTTCTAATTTGAATAATATGGCAGTTAACTTGCCGCATTTTCGAAAAAATACCTTGAATGTATACATGCAAAAATACCTTCGACCTTTTGATACAACGATATGTTTTTAATTTCAATTGACAAACATGTATTTATAATAACTCAATGAGCAGCATAAACGATACAATGAGCCTTTATTCTGATCTCTTGCGTGCGAAAAAATTCGCATATCGTGAAACTAGGCTGCCATTCATATACGCTTCATATTACGCTTCACAATTTGATCAGCCTACGCATGCACAAAAGCAACAGCGGTAAACCCACATCCGCAATGGACATATTGATTGGTTGGTGCATCTGCAGAAGAGGGGCTATAAACCTTTAACCACCCATCGATCAGGTGGGCACAGTCTTCTGCCCCGATTGGTTGAAAATGTGTGCATCTGTGCGACCACATTAGCAGCGCATCGGTACACGAAATTCCCGGCAAATCAGTGTTGCCCTGCAGTACATACGAAGGCTACGGGCCACATCCTTAACACAAGCTTCTGATCCTCTCCTGAATTTTAACTCTTTTACCAATATTCAAACATGGACTCCATCAAAAAGAAGATGATGGCAATGAAGCTGGAGAAGGAAAACGCATTAGAAAAGTAAGTTAATTTTTTAAATGTAGATTGTTTTGAACTTTGAATGCTCCAGTAGACGCTACGCTTAATAGTGGTACCCTGTTGAGCCTAGCGAAATTCGGTAAGAGGCTGCCGCCGATTGGTTTTGTAAAAGGGTCACATTTTGCAATCTCGAGAAAATTGTGGCAGCTTCTAAACTTGCCGATTTTAGGAGCTTTCTTTAACATGATTCCATTTAAGCTTTTAATTGAGTGCCCAAACAATGTTTGCGTAAATTGATGTTGGATTACTCTTAAAAGGGAAAACAAGTGTCGTCGGAAGGCATAAAATTCAATAAGAATTGATCAAATGATTTTCCTCGATGATATATTAAATTAAGTGACTAAGTTAGGGCATCTGTGACAATTTTCCTGGCGAACATTTGGGCCACAGATCCAAATAATCTAGCAAGAAGTTAAGATTCGTCGAGAAATCACGTGACTAGAAAGCCAGAATTGCTTCGCGATTCATAAAATTAAGTGAATGAATTCCAGAGCTCGCCGATTCGATTACTTGTAGCGTACGAAAAACTTTTGAAGCAACAAAAATATAGGATTTTAATAACTGTGCCTTGTAAGTAGTTTAGGTATTGTAGGGGGACCTCCCAATTGAACCTCGAGGATCAAGTGCACAAAATGCCCCCTAGGCATTTAACGAATTAATCCATATAATAATGCTGGATTTGGTTTTTTAAGGGCCATAAACCTCGAAAATCAACTAAAGGAGAAAGCCAAAGATTTTGAGAAAAAGGAAGAAGAAATGAATGAATGGATTTCCAAAGTTAAGAACATTCAGACTGAAGTTGATACTGTGCAAGAGTCGCTCCAGGAAGCTATTAGCAAGCTCGAGGAAACCGAAAAGCGTGCGACGAACGTGAGTTAAATAACCATTGAACAGCCGCATACAAGTACTACGAATACTTGCCAGCAACAGCCACGTAGCAGGCTAGTGGGAGTGCGTGATTTTGTTTTCCCTGAAGCATTTTTGATCTACGTCAATAAGCTCTGGTAATGAAACATAGCAAATAGTCTATTTATTCCGGCAAAAAATGTAAAATATTTAATTTACTTATTGAAAAGTTTCGATTGAATACAAGGGCACCGAATGCTCGAAACGAAAGTCAAAGGTATCCTATTCTACAGCTGCAATAGAGCCGTGATGCTCTAGTGGGAGAAACAAATGCGTGGCGTAATTGTCCGATGGTCGACAGAGAAGTCTTAATGCGCCATCTCTAACGCTTGTCTCAGACTCAGCCTCATTACCTAAACAAGCCGGGAAAGAAAATGTTGAGCTTAAGGAACCTACTGATACGCAAGAACAAAACGAATGAAATTGTTGTTTGTTTAAGTTAGTAAACTGGTAACTGCGTAAAACGGTCTAGCAATGGAGGCGTCTGCGGGTATGGAGGCTGTCAAAAACAGGATATCCGCTTTGATTCATAGGAAAGAACATCTGGAAAGAGAAATAGCGCTCAAAATGGACGCAATTGATATTGAGCGTCACAAAAAGGAAACTGTAATTTGTCATAGTACTCGCCTATTGGCTAGTTTTTCATACTGTGTAATCCTTAATAATTTTGGCATTTCATCGGTGGTTTTTGCGTGGAATACTTTCTTTTTTGTGTCAGTAAAGTTTTTTGACTTCGCCTTTTCGGTAGGCTGAGGCCGAAGTCGCTGCTATGACTCGTCGCATTCGACTTTTGGAAGAAGATTTTGAACAATCTAGCGGTCGTCTTACTGAAACATCTACAAAGCTCGATGACGCCAGCAAAGCCGCAGAGGAGAGTGAAAGGTATTGGTCGTGCGATTAAACGCTTTATGCTATAAACCGCTGCATATATGCATGCTTCGTATGTTATCTGCATGTGTTTAGTGCACGCTGGCGTTTAAATAATCAACAAGGCGCCGATGAGTTGAAAATCAGTGAGTTAGAGCGCTCCATTGAGGCTGCATCTGTGGCTACACAGGAATCGGTATGGAAATATGAGGAGGTATTTTGAGCTACTAGCATCTCTCCCTACTGTTGCTTGTCATTAAATCGCACTCTGTCTATGGCATGAAAGAAAAATATTATGGCAGTTAATTTGAAATAGGAAATCTGTTTAATTTAAATCTGATCGCGCGTGCAGGAATCGAAAAACCCTTGAGACCAGGTCTATTTCTGACGATGAACGAATGGCCCAACTAGAAGAACAGGTAAAGGAGGCGAAGTACATCGCTGAGGATGCCGAGCGGAAATACGATGAAGTAAGCGCGGCTGTTTCTATATTTGTAGCAAACCTGTACCATATTATCGGAATACTGCTTTTAGGCTGCCCGTCGGCTAGCAGTGACCGAGGTTGATTTGGAGAGGGCAGAGGCTCGTTTAGAAACATCGGAGAGGTAACCTAGACGGCAGCGCAACTCATATGACTGGCTTTTCACCCGTCTCCTGCACGCGCATCGGTTTCTTTATTATGTTTGAGCATATTGCACGATCCTTAATGGCATGCCTATCATCTTTTCCCTTACTTTTAAAATTGAAGACAATGAAGAGGATTGTTGCTGCGCAGCAAACTTTAGCTACCGCAGAAGAAAAAGCGCAATCAATTGAGGTGTAAGTCGTCAAAATTTTGGTATAAACGAATTTGAGACCCTGTTTTGATATATTAGTTCGCTTCTCACGTTTGATACTGATTAGAGCTGGTGTAGTATAACCCCTGATTTAGTTGTTATACTCAAGTTGAAGTCCTGTAATCGAATGCGTGAAAAGTGTATAGGAGTTCATTCTCTTGACATTTTGTACTTTCAATTTTAGTTGTGCCAAAATCTTGGAGGCTCAGCTGTCCGCCATTGCTGCAAAATTGAAAGCCCAAGAAATTGCACGCGACAAGGTGATGCGTGCTTGCTTTTGCTTTCTTTATGTCTGCCTCGACTTGCATGGGTAGCAAATCATCCCCAATCTTAGTTTATACGAAATTCAAGTAACAGCAATGACTTTTAGCAAAATCGTTGAACTTGAGGAAGAACTACGCATTGTTGGTAACAACATGAAATCTCTCGAAGTCTCCGAGCAAGAGGTAATAGTTCAATTAGTGGCTGGTTCTATAAGAGGTAAAATGCTTATTTATGGTCTCGAATTTTAGGACATGGCCAAAATTATCATCCACAAAATAGTGATTTGAATACACTTTCAAGATTTGAGCCATGCGCACCCTTGAAAAAAGCTCATTTTATTGAGTACTGTGCGGTCTTTATTTCCAATTTTGCACCTTTTATTTTGAATATTCTTGACTGTAGTTGGCGTGTTATTGGTAGATCGTGGTAACTAATTGCTGTGAAACAAGGCTACGTTATTGTATTCTGATCGATTTCGTAAGTAGAAATGGGTTCCCACTTGTCGCAATAGTAATTGGCGTTTTTTGGGTTACTTTTGGTTTGCGTCTCCTTTGCGAATCGTAGTCTCTTCAACGTGAGGAAAGTTACGAAGAAACAATTCGGGATTTAACAGAGCGCTTAAAGACGGTAAGAACGATGTCGCTCCGTAACAAATACAGTGGCTTGTTCATTCATTTTGGGTGGCTGGTGCACAATTGTGGTTTTCATTGCTTCTGACAGTGGGTGCCTTTATTTTTTTTTGCATGACCGCATGTGCACGTTAACAATGGCTTGAATACACCGCGTAGACCGTCGAACTGGAAGAGGTGTATTTGAAACGTCTTAATGTCTTACGGGACCAAGTGAGGGAAGTGAGTTAACCAAAGATTTTGTTAGAATATGGCTAAGTTGTTGGAACTACTTTGAGCGGAATTTAATGATGAATTTTAGGGCGAAGGGGTCACTGTGTAGTTGACGCTTCCTTGCTCTGAACGTTTCCTCTTAGATACGTGCCTTTGCGTGTTTTTCACACGCAAGTTTCGCATTTATTACCGCGGTTGTTGACAGCATCGCGAATGCATTCACACTGTTGCATGCGCTCTCAGTACTTGTACATGTAGCACTAGAGCTGATAAGTTTTGATCATTACTAATGTAGGCAGAGCAGCGTGCTGCCGAAGCTGAACGTCAGGTTTCCAAGCTCCAAAATGAAGTCGATCGTCTTGAAGGTTTGTGTTTGATTACCGTCCGCTAACCTGCGTTTGTTTTCCTTCCCCGCTTGCCCGTCTGCGCACGTATCGTTCGTCTCGCATGTTTCCCTAAGGCTGAATGCAGAGCAGAGGGTGCAGAAGCTGCGTCCAGGCGATATGAACAGGAGGTACAGCGGGTTAAAGGTCGGTTTTATTCTACCTTTCCCAAACCTTGAACCGTACGGTAATTGTGTATGCGTTTAGTTTCTTTATTTTGATTGACGTACACTTTCACACTCAGAGCAATGCAGACATTAAGTTTTAAAATAAAACCTGTGGAAAAATAAGAAGTGTTCGTTGACTCATATTGAAACCTATATTTTGTAGATACTCTTTTCTCGGAGAATAAGACCTTTACACTTCTTCGCAAGGAAATTGATTCTGCACTGGACGAGTACCACTCGATTTAGTGGGCTTGTTGAAGCAGTGCCCCTCTTATTAGTTATGCTGTCGCATGGTTCCCCGTTTCATTGGGCAGTCTGCTCTGCATCTAGCATGGACCACTTGGACTTGTTTTGCATTTCCTCTCCCTACCGCTAGCCATCACCTTAACTATGACATCGGATTTTGCTCGTTTTAAACCATAATTTCATGCTTGCTTCCGTTCTGTATCCTGTCCATCGTTCTCTGCCCGTGCGATCCTCCGACGCGCATGCTGGTCTCTCATCCAGTTAAACGAAAAGCCTTTAGTTTATCCCATTATATAATTAGATGAAATTGTGATGGATGCGTTGGTTATAAAGGCACGACAGATTTGATGCGCTTTCGAAGTAGACTCGGTTCCATGCTTGTAAAGAGGTACGCTTGACTCTCCATCAGTCCCTCTGTTGTTTGTGGTGGTGGTGCTTACAATGTAGCATCAAATCCAAGGGGAGGGGGGCGACTGTCTATCCGCTATTTAGGCGGCTAGTTCTTCGCCCTCTCTTAAGTACATGTGGGAGGGCGCTGCTACGCAGTCGCTTTAAGCGGCATAAAACTGGGCAAATGGCATTGCATCAAGCTTGTCGCGTACGAGAAGTTTTTGGCCCGGCTCGTATGAGAATGGGGGACGGGGCAAAATCTGTATGAAATTGTCATTTCAAGCATGGACCCCTAGGGCTGCGCTGCATTTGGCTCAATACTTGAGGAATAAACATATTTTTTTTTTACTCAGATGAGCTGTTGTCCGAGAAGGAACGTTACCGAGCCATCAGTGGGGAACTGGATACCACTTTCGCCGAGCTTACATCTTTCTAGGAAATCTGGTGCTCGGGGACATTGCTCATGCACCAATAGGGTCATACTATTTCCTCATCCTTCGAACTAGACTTCGATATCATTTTCTCCCAATGAATTGCGAATGTAAGACCATCTCGTTCGTTTATTCACTGCTTTCGAACAAAATTACCAGACCCTAAACCTTGGAATTATTCATGCGGGAATGGGGTTAAAAATGGTGACGTATATGTTCAAAGTTCCCATTTAGATGGTTTGTGTGAAATGATGCGGTGTCCTTCCGGACCGCCTAAAGTTTTACTCCAATTTGAGTGGTACTTTTATTGAAAAGTGAAAGTGATTGCAGGAGGAGATGCTGAATGCTACGCTTGGCTTGACTTAAACAAAAAGACAATGGGGACCTTGATGGAGCTCTCACAGAATTTTCTCCTTCAGTGCAGCTTGTGGATTGACATCAATTCTGAAAACTTTTGCTGGAGCTCCCACGAAAAAATAAAAGACGCACAATAAAATATTAAGTTTTTATCAATAAAATGCGAATGACCTTGAGTTCAACTATGCCCCATAACCAAGTGGGACTAGTTGCTAGAAAGTTTTGGGGAGAATTTGCATCTTAGCTCGAAAATCTAAACAACGCTACTGATAAATCCATGGACCCGAGTTTAACAGCCTGTGCTCCCCACAACAATAGCCTCGAACAGCCCTTGAACATCCAGTAACAGACAAGCATTCCATAATGCAACCCTGGAGAGGGACATTGAGGACAAATTCGTTCATCGATCACCTCTTTAAATTCAAATTTTTGGCTGCAGCGTATCGAATCCCTGATTCGACTAGTAGTTTCGTCAATTATTGTTTCCTATTTCCTAGCGTGAACACACCGATCCGCCGGTGATGGACCATTTGTTAACAACTCTTTCTACACTACGACCGTTCATGAGGAGCCCTGTCGACCATTGCTCCAACAAAGTTGTTCCCCTTCGTCTCTAGAAACAAAAATTTACTAGCTTTACAAGTTTTCCAGTATCAGTACTTACTTAGAAGAGTTAGGATTCAAGCGACACCTTCTAAGTTTTAAAGGATTACACGAATTCCAGCGTGCGTGAAAAGTCAAGGCCATATACATCATTTGTCAGTTCACACCTGACGGCACCATGCATGAAACACCCCTAAACTCCCCCGGAGATGAAAGATGTAATACTTGAGCAGGACATATGTATACCTAACATACGGAAGAACATGGTGCCAATGGCATGATTAAAATGTCAGCCCTTCTGGACAAGTTAAGCAAAAATGTTACATCCTCTTTCTTTCAATTTCCATCATGAAGTAATCAGCTGTGAAAGAGAGTACCCACAAAACAAGTGTGCTAGTAATCCAGTCTGCATGCAAAAAGGGTGCTTGATCGCAACGTCACCAATTTTTCCGGGCGCTTCTACTAGATCCAGAGTATCGCCCAGCTTGAGAACTGAATTCAGGAGCGGAGAATTGCTTTGAAACACGGGAATAGCAGTGAATTTGTGAGAGAATATGTGATCAATCACGATTCTTTGGGATAGAGTTTAGGGTATGCCCATCATTATCCACGTCTTTATGCAGATTTGGTAAGGAAACCTCGAAATGAAAATTTCCCAGATGGCTCATGTCTAATGCCACTAACATCCTTTTCGAAGATAGATAGATGTTATTTTCAGCTCTTATGTTCTAGGCCGTCAGCAATTTCCCCATCCACAGCACATGCAGTTCCTTCGCACCGCCGTTTCCCAGAGACGATGGAAACCAGAATAGAAGCCACTTTGAGGTCAGGCGCAAATGCGTCGTTCCAAGGCTTTCAAGACAAAAGTAGACGGAATATTCGAACAAAATATATACCGGGCAAATATGACCTTGACCGATACAAAAGTTCACTACACAGAATACTGCAAAATAATTAATAATTTTAACAGTTTATTTATTTCTGATTCAGTTCCCTGCACCAGTCGTCCCTTGCAACATATTTTTTTCTTAATCTAAAGAAATTTTAGCAGTACGAACTGTTTTTAGTAGCTATAGTGACACTAAAATTAGACCATCATAGATACACGTTTCGCACGCTGATCACTGGCGTCGCTAAACTTTTGGTAGCTCAAGGTGCAAAGACGCCGCAGCTTAAAAAATCTTTCAAATTCGCCTATAATTTATATTGTTGTAAATAAATAAGAACTCTTGCACAATCCACGGGTGAACCGTGGTCACAACACCGGTTTGCTATGTATTAAAAGGCACCACTACCAACTTATGCTCGTAGAAGTGCATCATATTGAGGATATTTGCTTTACAAGAAGCACACCAAATAAATTATTCCCTTTAAAAAACCATATCATCGAACTTGTGTTAATTCTTCTGTTCCGTTCCCCTCCTCTTATTCATGCATATAGCCGAACTGTCCGCCAAATATTACTAATAAGATTCATATTATTCGTAAACCACCATTCTATATCAGAAAGTCTGCCTACGCTAACCGTAAATACGACCTAATCCTACAGCCAGCGATGATTTTTTGGTGTCGCCACCTCACTTTCTGCACCGCAATGGAAACACTGCACCTCTATCCTTGCATAACGACACTCCATTCACTTATTTGACAACCGTCGCCCCAAGGTCTTAGTACAAAGCCGCAAAATGGCCACCAGCTCACTAAAAGTAACTAGGGCACAACTCTAACGTCAGGCAGAAGAGGAAGCCGACCATTAAAATCTCCAACCTCTCCATGGTGCAAAAATGTACGAATTCTTAATCCTGACAATCCAAGAGCTAGATCAGAAACTTGAAAGGCGACCACAGAAATGAGAACCACAGAGTGCCATCAAATTTTCCGACTTTGAGAAATGAGTCGAGGAAGAGAAGGAAAAAGACAGAATGGAGGCGAAATACCCTAGGGCAAATGTCGGTAGAACAGGTGTACAAGTAGTGAGAAGCAAAGTACATTCCTCCTCATAATATTCTTCGAGTGATATTTGGGAGTCAAACCGGGTCGGAAGCTGGCGTCTAAAATTGGTCCTTCTTGAAAATCCTTCTAAAAAAGGCTAAATAAAACAATAGAAGGGTTTGGAAAAAAAGGACTTATCGGAAATTAAATAAAAAAGGTACTTTGTTTGAAGGCATGCATGCAACAAGTTTACGTTGACAATAAGGATACCCCCTTTTGACTACTAGAACCGTAATTCAAAACACAAAAAACGAATACCGTCAATTACTACTAATAAAGCCTAAAACGCTTAAGCATAGTCAGCCCCTACATTATAATCTCCTTGGATGAATCTCGAACCCGGAAATAATTTCCCAAACAAACAGTTACTGCCCACGTATTAAAGGATATTGGGCTCGGAACGATTTTTTTTCAATGACCAAAAGGTCACCAGGGATTAGAATTGTCATTCATTGTTCAAAATGCATTAAAATGACAAAAGACTTACGGTTCATAGAACAGGAGATCTGAAAACCCCACTTGGCGTGAAACTAATCTTGGAGATCTTGATTTTGGTTTAGAAGGGGGTTTGACTTCTGTACTGACTGGAACCCCCACTCAGAAGTGGACCGATCTCTCTTCGATGCTTTCTTATGATCCAACGGGGCTTTGGACGATTCACTGCATGCGTCCAAAGGCAGAGAAATTGAGGAACCAGTGGCAGCGGCGCCAAGACCATGGGCCTTTATATCATGGCCACAATATGTGCAAGGCGATTTGAACCCAAGAGGATAAACTGGTGACTCAGCGAGAGAAGCATTGGTAGGGGCCTCAGAAGTAGTGGCAAAGGGTGTTTTGAGAGGAGATGACGGCACAGGGGGATTCCATGAATGGCGATGCCGATGTTCATCAACCGATTTCAATGTATTTCGACCGAAATTTGTTGATTGATTTCCATCATTCTCTGCCACACTTTGTAAAAATTTCTTTCGTAGAAACATCGAGCGATTGTACCATTGTCTGTCGCATATCCACCTATTTTTAGGGTAAATTAAAACTAACAAGTGAAATCAGAATGACATGGATTGAAACATTCAGTAACCTAACATAATTGAAAGTCCTTCAGATGATGGATTACCATAAATCGAGTACGCGCAACTATGACAAATATTAACACTAAAAGCATTTACTTGGCAGCTGAAGCCAAATGTATGAAAAATGGGATTAATTAAAGCACAGAAAATGGACTACAAACAGACTAGGCTGTGTCCAAAGCACTAGACACCACCGGATTCATAAAAAAAACGGTTTTAGCAAAGCCAACCCACCTGAAAGAACTTTTCGAGGCGAACCGTGTACTCATGAAAGAGCTCAATATTATTGTGATCTGCCCCATCGACCCAGAGAGGCTCAAGAGGGTTCGGTAGGCGTGCATACAATTCCTTTCCATGGTGTAGACCAATCACGTGATCGTCCGTTCCATGAATTACAAGGGTTGGCGATTGAACGTGCTCAACTTTGTCTATGCTACAATACAATCAAAACTCCACGAGTAGCGCGAACAGTGGAACATATAGTACAATACTCGTGGTATGGCAACCAGTGGATCAGTGGAAAAGAGGTCGCCGCATCAAGAAATATGCAACTGGATAGGGGGATGATAGCGAGTTCATACGCTGATCGAAGTCTACACAAAATTCGTCAACAGTGCTTACGTGGTAGGTACTGATTAATTGTTCAGTTACCTGCGGTTCTGATGCAAACCTTTTTGACCTAGGGTATCACGTCAAATCTTACTTACGCAATTTAATATGGGTGTTTCTCAACACGGCTTTACTTTTAACACTAGAATAAAGGTTTCAAAAATTGGGATTATGTCACGTAAAAACCTTTAAACCATCTGAATTGGTTACAGTATATGAACAGAAACGCCTGCTAAATCAGCAATTTCTCATTACCACCTGGATGAGTCCTAGCTGATGCAAATAAAATTCAATGACATTAGCATTATTCTTGTTCATTGGGAGGGAAACTCAAAAACCACAAAAATGATTTTAAAACTTTTTACCCTCACGCGAGTTGCCTCATGCGATCAATGTAGCGATCAGTGTCAGTATATGTAATCGGCTCGCAGAATACTGATAATGATGATGTGGCCAATTAGACCCTAGGTGATGGAGGTAGTCTACTTGGTTAGTCGCGTAGGCGACATAAACTAGGGCTGTTACGAATGGCCCAAGTAAATTCAATAAAACAAAACCCCTTGCAACGATTTCGCAGTGAATAAACCGGTTGGATGAGTTTTACTACGCCAATCACGCCGACATCAAAAATTGAGGTCGCGTCACGGTTCACTCTCCACCTGCTTACCTTTATAGCGCACAGTCTGTTCACATTAATGCACCCAGTACTGCTTGCTTGTGAACGAGATGAAAATGAAACCTTTCTGACTACCACGAGTGTTCAGTACATGGTACCAGGATTGAATGTTCTCATAATCAGTATTACCTGCTAGTGTCCAGTGACTCACTAGCGTTATTTACTGGAGCTTCATAAAATCTGGAGGAATGATTGATTAGCGCACGAATATCTGATGCAATTAGTTAAACGGTGAGTTGGGAAAGGATACTTCCTGTGAGCAAATAACCACAATCGATCAGCTTTACTGAGAGGCAACGTCTGAGGCCAAAAGTGCATAGAGCTCAAACGCGAATTGGACCTGAAAATTACCTACCTGCAACTGACCGCGTCCGAAAAATCTCACAACTAGCTATTCAGGGCTCCATAAGACGTCGATTTGATACGGCTATGTCGCTAGGCAAAAACTACACATCCATCTTGAGCACCTACCTTGATAAGTTTTACTACATGCAATGGTTACCTAATAAGTAAAGAAGTGAGCTGAAACAGAGAGCCGTAAAAATTTTAAGGTGCCTATATATATACCTTAAACAAAATCTCACTTTTCTAAATGGCAACGACTTCCCGGAACTACCCGAGTTCAAATACTTCATTTCATTCAGGACAATTTTGAATAGGACTAAGGCCATTAATGTATATATATATATATATATATATATATATATATATATATATATATATATATAATTTGAGACTTATAACAAATCTACACCGATCAAAATTTCACAATGGTACACAAGTTTGCTAAAGCCCCACAAATCGTACGGACGCGAATCAACGTAAACCTTTACTCGACTACAAATATTTACGCCAATGATACCGCCATACATAAACGCCCAAGCGATTTAATAAGAAACTAATTTCAGGACCCCAAAATGGGCATTTAAATGGAAATGGTTTCATGACAGGCAAATCTGTGGCCTCTTGAATTTATGTAGTTCGAAATGAAGCAATGAACAGATATCACGTTAGAAGTCGCAATCCTGAATCTTTCACACTTTAAATGAAGCGTAAAGCGGGATTCTAATGAATTTTATCACGTTGTGTGAAACACAAGTTTATGAAAGTTCCGCCGATATTGCATTGAACTACCATCTTGAAATAATAAAAAGCATTAACATATATTCACAAAGTGTGTTTTCCTCGAAGTAGGGCAGACAAAGTTCTATTCAGGGCAAACCTGTCCCACGCAACAACGGATCAAAGCACTAAAAATAGAACCATATAGGATACGGTCAGTATAATCCGGCTAAAACTTACGACGAAGGCGAGCACTTTACCATTATGTATTAGTGTCACTCAGGGTGGCACATTTCAACGAATAAAATGGATTACCAAACAGAAAAAAGCCACTAATGCTCCTGATCGCAATCTTTTTTATGCACGTGGTATCAGAATAATGTTTCCACGCAACAGCAAAGAATGAGACACTGTTTGAAACAGGGTGGATTCTCCGATTTTAGATTAAAATATAGATCATCAGCCAATGTGCTCAAGACACATGAGTCAGTAATTATTTACTACATTATGAGTTATGACCATGGTTTAAAAACAAAGTAGTTTGTTTTTGAAAATCATGCTCATCGAAGGCCACAGCGTAACGTCAAGTTCGCTAACCCAGAATATTGGAGGTAAGATAAGACTAGTGATAAATAGTCAGAAAATGAGGCTTGCCTGTTAAATGGGTCAAAGCAAAATCGACGGGTAGTTCCAGGGCAAACGACTCGGAGACCAGACATCAAAGCCGAATGCAAGACAACACCAGCGACCTACAAAAATATTTAAACACTACCCTTGAATCGAAAGTTACTGAATACATGAGTTTAAAAAAAAACTACGTCGTACAGAATGATTTGCTAAAGAAATGCAGCTAATCATATACGTGAATCAGCATTGAAATGACACGATATTCCATTTAGGCAAAAAAACGCTAGGTTCGAAGCTAAACAAAACAAACAAACAAACTATACCGCATAATGGGTAGCCAACTCAACGGTAGGCGCAGTCCCAATGCTCTGACCATAGAGAACGATACGATTTAAAGGGCACAGATATCGTTCTCTCAGCTCTACCAGAGCCGCCTCTCCATCGGCATAGAGGTTGGCCTCAAGAGTTTGCCCTGTGCTCGCTCCATAACCTGAATAGTCATACACTAGGACATTCACTCCGAACCGTTGGGACAACGAGAACAGGAAACCAGCCATCTATAAAGGTAATCGTTGTTAAACAATGCACCCAAGCCAATTGCTTCGATTAGATTCTCGTGAAAATAAATACTGGACTTAAATTGTCACTGCTGAAAGAAATATTTAACTTCTTAAGAAATAGTGCCGTGAAGACCGGGTCAGAATGTCGTTACCTCAGGGCATTCATTAACTTACTTGACCGATATCAACAGCGTTCCCATGACTAAAAAGTATGGTAATACGATTTGCTGGATTACCATCACTCGCAGATGCCGAAAGAGAGTGACGAGGCCCAGTTGCATCATAGTGAATATAAAGACAAGCTATCCTCGATTTGCGCTTCGTCATCGTGTAAAATACCTACAAGAATAAGACTGAGATGGCCCGAAATCACAACCAAGTGCTACGTACCTTAAAATATCCATCCCCACAAACAAAACCACTTAACTTAGGATCTTCCCACTGTATTCGTCAAACAAAAGGCGGTTTTAATTAATGGACAAAGGTGTCACAACTGAAGGACAAATGAGAATTAAGGCCGAAAATTACACAGAATCAAAACAAAATAGCATTGAAATATAATTGAACTCAGAAATACCTCCATTCGTGATTTAGCATAGTCGCTAATAAGGCCAACTTCTGGTTTAAAAATTATCTGCCACTCGCTTCCACCGGAGGATTGAACTATCGTATAAGTTGGAACGGGAGGTAGGAACGCAAACTTCGCAACAATGTGGGATGGTCTCGGCGGACAGCAAAAAATATGGCAGATCTCACCGAACAAACTGCCCATCATGAGGAATCCACCCTCGAAACACGAATACCAACGGCAATTGAGTATTATGGCTACATGGAAAAAACAACGAAATTCAGCCCTGATTGGAATAAATCCATGCGGTTTAACCAATTAGGATGCCGGCATGATTTCTAAAAATTTAAGGTAGCAATCATCATAAAAGCAAAGTTAATGTGACTTGTAGCATAATTAAGCCTTCCTAAAACATTGCAGCAGGCTGAGAAAGGTAAAATGCAGTGAAACAATCAGGACCTCCACGCAAATAACGGGGATGTTGTAAAATCGTTTCTTGGAGCTTCAAATGTGGAGCAAAACCACACACGATGCCATTTATTTCTTAAATGCTTTATGAGTAGCTACGGTCTTTAATTTATTAAACTCTTTGCTAGCATTACAAATTTTCTCCGGGTGACAGATGGCTGTGCACATGTTGACAAAACTAAAATGAAGATCTTATATCTTAATTTAGCGAAGGCAAAAATGAGTGCGAATTTTCCGTTTTCTATACTTCAACATACACACTGATACAGGTAGCGGTTATTATTATTAATATTATTGTTATTGCACATCAAGATCCCACTGTGCATATGGATCAGTTATTACCTACTATGAAGTCACCCGTATATCCAAATCTTTTGAACTAATTTTTTAACAGCCCGAAGGGTTTTATTAAAAGAGCAACTTTTGCGATATTTAGACGCCTAAATGATCGAGCATATTAAATTAACGCGACTGAACCATTGTTTGAAGCTACCAAATTATCGGAACGAGGTTCGATATTACATAGTAGCATCAAGCTAGCTGTTGGCGCGTTCTACTGGTCATCCGGATGAGTGATTGGGGTTTGGTTAAGTTTCTCTGGTGATTGCTTCGCACTATTATAGACGCTGATGATAAGCCTAATAATATTACCAAATCATGGGATGATGAAGATGAAGTCCCAGCACGTAAATTATTTGGTGTTGACGCTTCTTAGGATTCGTGGGATGCGGATGAAAAGCCGCTCTGTAGGAAGCCTAAGTTATTCGCTCCGCCTAGGATGACCGCAAAAGAGAAAATTGCAGTGAAGACCGAAAAAAGGAATAGGATGATTGTGGAGTTGCAGAAGAAGCAAAAAGACGATGAACATAATCAGCTTACTGAACTGGAACGTGAAGAACTAAGCAAACAGCAGGAGCGTCATCTTATAATGGATTCTTTTGGTGCTTCAGACGCTTCGCCAGGACAGATGCCCGAGCTAGATTTTAGTAAGGTGTCAACCAAACAGGACTTCATTGATTTGTCAAGCAAACTAGTCGAGAAGTTTAAAAAGCTCGAGGTAGTTTTGTTTAAGATGTAATTTTAAGGCTTCTCCCCACTATTCCGACTTTGCTGAAGGTTTCATCCGACAGATTTCACTTCAAAGTATTTTCCTATCCCAGTAAGCTCTATTTGTAGTGGACCTGGACAACTTGAAGGAACTATCTTTATCAATCAGTGCTTTGGTGACCGAGAAGCAGAAGCTTACCAAGGTAAGTAGTGCGTCAGGTTTTTGTTCATTTAAACAAAACGAATTAATCTGGTGGGTTAAGTACGGTGCATCCTATGCCTTTCAGCTCATAATGTGGCATATCGGTTTGTTTTCACAATTCCAACATATTTTGCTCTATGACAGGCTCGTACTCTCCGCATTTTTACATATAGAGTAAAACCAAAAAGAAGGGGGCGAGAACAAAGCTTATTGTGGAGCGGAGTATGAACGACTACGATTACGAGGATGAAAACGGTGACGATTATGATGACTTTCTTTGATTGGTACCTGGCGTCGTCCATGTATAGGAAGGCGAAAGAAATCTATCGCTTCTCATGCCTTTACTCTCATTCCAAACTCCCCCCTAGTCCTAATGAGCAAGTGAGTTTTAGATTTCTCAAATACACTAAGTAGCTGGAAAGCCTTGTATCATGGGTTTTGCTGACAGCGGTCACGCCCAAATCGAACGAATATGAAGTCCTATTTTCAGTGTTTAGAGAATGCTTGAGAAGTTTTGGTAGGAGGGTATATCACTGACCGAGTCCATTTTCAAATCAGCTCCAGTGCGGAGAGAGTTGTTAATCCAAATGAATTCTTCGGATGAGAGCTGATCTCCAAGACTTTATCGCGGCAAGCTGGTATCTAGGGCATCGTCATAGTGGCTATGGTGTGACCCTGCGTGGTTGGATGCAGTGGCAGTTTTAGCACTTTTGTTCTTTCGATAGTGGCGCGAGGGTAAATGCGTAAAATCCATGAGGGTGAGATGATTCGATTGCGAATGGGTTGGTATTCGTGCAAGTAGGAGTTCCGTTGGTCGGATACTTTAGGAAAATGTAGGTGAAGGACGTTAAAGTTTATCTATGTGGAGTCAGCGGGAAGTACCCATTAAGATGCTGCAGCTTCCATCAGGGATACTGGCTTTATTCGTGATACAAATAAAAGTGGGGTGAATTTGCAGAAATCTTGGCATGCCTCATGCATTCCCTGCCAGTTACTCCGTTTTAGCGTTGATGAAATCTTTTTGTCAGGGCTAGTCATTTGTAGATGAATAGTGATGGTGTTCCTGCGTGGTAAATGGGAATCGTTGGTTAGAGCTGAGTGGTGCTGCTTGAGGAGTAGGGCAGAATGCATCAGCCCAGTCGATAGCGTGGGTTTTATCGTAAAACAGTAGGAGAAAGGAGATTGTATATGCTCGAGACTCGCCAAAAAGTCCTTAAAATTCTGGATTTTCGAATCCTAAAGTCTGCGCTGACCCAAATACCTATATTAACACCAATTGTGCATTTTGAAGCAGCGGAATCGGTGGGTCCACTACTGTTCATGCATGTCTATCACCATTCGAACAGAAAAATGAGCAACGAAGTGTCTCTTTAAGCTGCATGACAACCAGATTCTTTATAAGGTTTTGTCGGAACGGGGATGTAAAGTGCAGTGTGGATAAAAAGGGAATGGGGAAGGTGACGCCTCGCATCCTCCTAGACTTTCCATCTCATTCTTGTTTTGGAGAATGAGAGTATTCAGTACTGTGATTGGTCACATTATCTTCAAATTCTGTTCAGAAATGCACAGAACAGTGTTAATTTCCATAAAGAAAGCGGGTTTTGGAACTAGAAGAGTCACCCTTGAGGATTCGAATGCATTTCATTAAATTTTAAATATAAAGCTCCGGTGATGCAATCATTTTTTGATTTTGATATCGCGCACGAGCATTGATATTTAAGTGAACTTTTAAACTAGGTAAAATGCGAATTGGCTCAGAAAAGTAGCGCAGGTATTGTTACCTCTAATTCGTGAACTCATGGTGGGTGCTGGCCTTAACTGAGACAATAACTCCTTTCAAGTTCAGCCGTATAATTAAACGGAGCATTGATCATGATCTCTTAGCGACTTGCATACCCGATCCGTAAACTTATTCACCTCTCGCCTAAAGTGCGGCAGCTCGTTAACCGACCTTTCTCCTGTGATACATCTGATGTTTTCTTGAAGTTTGAGCCGATGCCTCAGATGCAGGCCTCGTAATGCACTTTCTCCATTTTCTTTTAATAGATAACCCATTCGCAACAGTGAATGCTCCAATCAAACAAAAGGTGTTTGATAGAAAAACCACCTGCTTTGAAAACAGAAATTGTACGAAAATTGTAAGATAGTATAGCAGGATCAAGTTCTACACCTTTATCGCACCTATGATACTTTTCTTTGAGAATGGCCGTCTTCAGTGCTCTCCTTGCGGGTAGTCTCTGCACACGCCAGTTGCAGTGATCTTTTCCTGGTTAGTAAGTAGATTTCGCCTTCATATCCAAACAATGGTGTACAATTAATAGGCATCTTGTTTTGGTGAGCACTGGTTGCTGCTCCTTTCACTATCATGCAACCAAAGTATCCGCCCCTTTGCCGGCATTCAGCTAAATAAGCATTAAATCCTCACTGTGATCACCTTCGCTTTTGGGCAATGTCTAAAATGCCAAACCATTGTGAGGGTAGACAACAGTCCACAACAGTCCGCAAATACATTGAGCTAGCAAACCTAGCAAAACCTTTGAAAAACGCCTGTAGAATTCTGTTCAGCCTGACAAACTAAGGGCCTCTGCTTTACTGGCCGGCGTTGACCTGGTTCATACTCGCCATTTAAGAGCTTCGGTAAATAACATCCCATTCAAAGGGAAAGCTTGTCTCAAAATGTTGACCACGTATTGCAAAATGCATGGAATTTTTGAGCTTAGGTTTGAACCTAAGGAACATCATTATGGCTTCTGATACCTCCCGCAAAGACATGAATGCAACCTGGGTGTATTACGCAATGCTCTAGTAACAATCCAATCACAGCAGTTTGACCTCCGTTTGGAGTCTAACAAGTTGTTTGTGAACGGCGGCACCAAAAGGCGCTATGCTAATCTTTTAATTCTCGGGATTAGCATAAAATCACATATTTTATTCCTTGTGTTCTGCAAGCTTTGGAAAGTGTCTAACCTACTATACGTCCTACCAAACATAAGTAATAGCACCATCTTTTATTTAATTTTACGTTTTTAAATAGTCATTTTATTTTTTTAAGTATCAAAATTTGCAAATATGTTTTAATGAGCTAATCTGTTCTGTGACATTCTTTAGGTTTGACTCTCGGATTTTATTGGTCGATGGCGGCTGGCGCTAATGCTCGCTGTTCCGCCGTCAAGGCTCTTCAGAAGGAATTTAAGGAACTCGCGGAAACGCCGGTTGAAGGTTTTAAAGTTACCCTCACTGACGAGTCAAACTTGTTCGTATGGGATGTAGCAATTTTTGGCCCTCCGCAGACACTCTACGAAGGCGGTTATTTCAAGGTACGTGATGCTGTTTTGGCCTAGTATTAGGCTCGTTTATCCTTTCCACCGGATTATCCCTATCACCCTCCTTCGATGCGTTTCATGAACCCTATGTTTCACCCAAATATTTTTGAGAACGGGAATGTGTGCATATCTATTCTACACTCCCCTGGAGAGGATTTATTTAGCGACGAACATCCCTCCGAGCAATGGAATCCAACTCAAAATGTTAGGTACCTTGTGTATATTGATGTTATTGTCAGAACCATTCTTTTGAGTGTTATCTCCCTTCTAAATGAGCCTAATATTCACTCGGCTGCACACGTGGATGCATCTGTTGCATATAGAAAGTGGATTGAATCAAAGGGAAAGGAGAAGGCGTATGAGCAGCGGGTCAGGTAAATCTGCCAGCATTACCTCATGCTAATTCATGCGCTTACCGTTCAGACAGTTAGCTTCTTATGCCATTAGCTTAAAGTCGTGACGGCATCTCGGTGAGAACGTCGCTGAAGCCGAGGTTTATTCTATTTTCTATGGATATGGGTGGCTTTTTACTTATTAGCTTTCTGAACTTAGTTATGCTCTTTGTACCAGGGCATATTTTGTGACTATTCATTTTGGCAATTTATATTGGCGGTTGTTTGACTCCAATTTATCAGCTGATAGGTTTGAGCTTTGTTGCCTGTTATTCTATCTTGATATTTCGCATATTCTTCGAATAAATTTTCAATCCTCTCTTGGGAACTGCCAACGATAGTCGGCTTGAAATGTTCTTTTTGCTGGAATTTCATATCCACAAGTTCTGCTGTATGCTTGCAGTAAGTGATCTTATTAGCTGTGTAATTTTAGGGAGCTCGTGGAACGTACGAAGCTTGATGCAAAATGGGATGGGGTGATCGTACCCACCACTCTCGAAGAATATTGCTTCGTGTCTCGACAGCAACAATCTGCGGCAAAGTCACAAGAAAGCGAAGAGGCGATGCTTCTGGACGAAGATGACTACTGCTTCTGTGGTGACGACGACGAAGATTTGGACGAATTCGATGAAATTTACGGAGAGGCCAAGAAGCTCGATGAAGTTGCTGAGTGCGAAGATAAGCTGGTTGCATGTCACCGTGTTTCTGACAAATCCCTCCCATCGAAAAACGGTGTTACTAGCCATTCTGTTAAATCATCGGTGGAACCGAATTCACCCTCCACTTCTTTTAAAGGCTAAGTGCTTGGACGAAAAGCTGTGATACTATACCTGTACCCACGCTTTAACTTTTCCTGGCTCACTTTATTTTCATGGTGAGGTTGTGTGTGTACATAGATTGACGATTCCGTTCGCCCACGTGCGGTTGTGATTCCTGCACGTTTTTAATAGGCTATCTTACTGTAATCTGAAGGTTTGCGTATGCTAATAAATGGGTTAACGTAGCACTTTGTCTCGAAGGTGTGACAGGGTAGCTGGCTGCGCGCGCTGCACCGTGATCTTCCTCCTGGGTGCATGCGGGTGCCGGGGTGACGCCGGTGGGCCGAAAGGGGACGCCTTAGTGGCGAGCCTTCGGTTTGGGGAGCGTTGCGTCAGAACCCAAGGTAGGCACTGTCATGGCCATCAAAATGGCCCTGCTGTGAAATCTCTTAACTTACACTAGTTTGAAATATTATAGGAGTAGGTGGGGAATTCCTTGAGGTTTTTCATAGCGATATCCACCCATTAGTGGACGCCGAAAACAAACTAGACCAGTGCTAGATCGGATGTGTTTCTCTGATGAATTACTTCATTACTCAATCACTTTTAAGTTTACGGAATGCGAATCCGCTCAACTAAAAGCAATCCTGGTAATCGATAGATGTCTAAACCAGGGCTTAACGATTTCAATTGGTTAATCCATGCTTTGGAAGTGGCTATTTCTTCCCCATGTCCTAACCCGTGTCGCAAAGCCTACAGCAGCAGTGTCAACGACTGGTATAGGCATTATGTTGCCGAAGTTCCACACGAATAATTCTTCCTTGTTTCAGAAACCGGCCCCCCCCCATTTATCCAGAAGCTGAACTGTTCGAAGTTCTCGATGATGTTAGGTGCGCATGCTTTCACTACTTGGATACTGATTTCGATTCCTTGGTGCGATACCGAAATGTGCAAAATCCTGAGCTTTTATTTTGGAAACGCTCTCTCATTTCAGCCCAGCTCTTAACCGTTTTCTGATGCTTAGAAATAGAACGCAGCCTGGATACTCGGTGCACACGAATTTTCAGAGCATGTAAGTAGTTGTGATCAATTTCGCTCATTACTCACATCGAAAGATTCGCCTTAGGTAGTGTCACGATGAATTGCGTGTTCCACTCTCGAAGTGTCTATAAAGATGGCTAAGAATCACCACGACTTGAATTATTACCGAGGCAGAGTTCTCCTTACGGTTCTCATTAAAGCGATTGCGCTATTGAAGTCTTCTATTGTACACGTGTTTGAGTTGATATCACTGGTTTGAGTCTTACGTCTTGGTTCATAGAATTCTTCTTTAGTTATCAAGTTCCTGCGCTCGAACTCTGTTTCCTGCCATTCCTCCAGTTAAAGGTGTTCGGCCCAGATCCGCGCATTTGCAATGTGTGCTGCCTGTCGGAAAATAGGATATCCAGTAGCATGCCTTTACTATACACCTTTCTAAAGTTCCGCTGTGTTCTTATTTGCAGAGACATTGTACAAAGCTGTAACAAGCTTCTATTACAATAATCATCACAATGGTTGAATTCCTAGTTCCTCTGTGATGATTCTCATTTTACACATTGCATTTGAGGTTATCTTTTACCTTAGCCATTGCACGCATACCTTTACACTTACATATCGAATGCTATGAGTCTTGTGCTTATATTAAAGTGTCGGAAGAGCTCCAATTCCGTTGCAGCCTAAAATGAAAATTCATAAACACCGTCTTAAAATGACAGAGCTGTGTTTGCTTAATGGATATAGCTGACCTATTTGTCATTTTTTTCTCATCCTGTATACTAGTCGCCCTCTTTGGGAGACTTCCGTTTGGAAAGTGACCTGTAAATAGTGGCCCAAGGTTTTCATTCACTTGATTATTTTTAGTCGTGTGGTGGTCAGTGCTTCTCCATTTTGAGCCTGGTCAATCACCGATAGGTAGGCACTCTTGTTGAGTGTTAGAACTATTTTTTCAGAAGAAACGTTTTAACTACATTTTTCTTTATTCAAGCAAACTCAACCAAAAGTAATCTTAAGCAAATTCATGCCTTTACAGGTGATATTTTTGGAAACTTGCACGGCACAGATTCGTTCCATATGGTATGTTCAATTCTTTTCTCCATAATAGTACTCAAGGGTGTACTCGCCTGCCTAGTCGAATCGGTTTTTAATACACGATGTTTGACGTGAATGAGCAAAACTATACATAATTGTGTGATTTCCATCTTTCAATGCCACTTTTGCGAGCTTAATGTAGCAACGGGTTGCAATTTCCCTTTTATCGACCACAACTTCTGCTCCTTGCTAGCCTTGACTGGATTGTAATTTTCACCTAATTCGTTCAAAGCATTTTGAAGTTTTTCCAGAAAATACCGACTTATTTCATTGAATACATACTTTTTGTTACTTTGATAATCTGGATTGAAATTGACACGGATCCCTTCATCGTCGTCAAGCCCCACGTTTAATCGATTGGTACCAATAAGCGCAATGGATCTTGGTCCGCAAAAAAAATTACTCGATTCATTAATAAGCATTTGCGTTTATGACCTTAACTTGACCTATTCAAGGCTAACAATGCCTTGCTTAGTGGATAGAACTCTTCGTCGCTGGAATATACTACAGAAATTAGCCAATCCCCACTTTGGTATCCCTTTTTTCGTGGGCTCACAGTTAAAAAGTGATGGAATGCAGGTTAAAAGGTGCTTTTAAATAAACTACCTACAAAATAATTTTCATTGCTCAGAATTGTTATAGTTAACGGTAGGTCGAAGGTAGACATATTCCGCTTCGACCTTCATTATCCCAAAGCGTCTAAACTGGTTGGACGTAGAGGATTCATTATTGGTGGTATAATAAATATAGTGCAATGATCAAGGCTAAAATTGTCAAAAATATGCACATGGCAACCCTTCCGCAAAAAGAGTCGTGCTTACTGATTATTTTATGGCAAAAATGTGCATTGAAAAAGCGCAAAAAAGGAAATATAATACACCAGCGCACAAATAAACAAAGAAACACAGCAACACACATTGCAAGAATGCAACAAAGATTGCATGCATTAATTCCTATAATTTAAGAGTAAATCCAGAATTTCAAAACCGACAAAGATAAGTCAATTCATATCTTAGCAAAAGGCACTGCAAAGAATGCAACAAATATCCCACAAAGCAAAAAAAAAATTCAGAAAAACCCCAATCCAAAAATATGAAAGGTATTCGCGAATAGAGCTAGCAACAAATTAAGCCCAGGGACACACACACACACACACACACGGAAAAAGAGACAGACAGACAGACAGACAGATAGAAAGAAGGAGAAAAAGAAGGACACAGGCGCAGACACAGACACAGACACAGACACAGAGACAGCCACACAGGTGTGGGTGAGGGAGAATTGGCGCCCCTTTCATGCCTACATGGATGTGGGCATGACTTCACAAGCATGTCTCGCCTTCACACCCAAAGCCCAAAGCACTTGGTCGCCCACTTGCAGCCGACTCTCCTGCTCATCTGACACAGTGTCACCGATTCACTATGCTATGTCAATGACACCCTCCCCTTCACCTTGGCAAGCAGGATCGCACAAGTTGTCCCATGTTCGCGTTGATCCATCGGTGACACCTGCTTCTGCCTTCTCATCAACTCTCATCATGATGTGCCACCATGGCTGACATTGACACGGCAGTGTGAAAGTCACCTTGTGACTACTTGCAGCAAGTGTGCTAGTGGTGCGTGAGGTTGTCCCCTTGCCACACAGCCATGTCACTGACACTGCCTCCTTCCCTCTCACCCCACGTGTGGTCATCATCTCACAAGCTGTCTCGTGTGCACACACACTCACACAAACACACCCACTGCATCACACTCCCTTTCGATCACGCTTACGCACACACACACACACACACGGAAAAAGAGACAGACAGACAGACAGACAGACAGACAGATAGAAAGAAGGAGAAAAAGAAGGACACAGGCGCAGACACAGACACAGACACAGACACAGACACAGACACAGAGACAGTCACACAGGTGTGGGTGAGGGAGAATTGGCGCCCCTTTCATGCCCACATGGATGTGGGCATGACTTCACAAGCATGTCTCGCCTTCACACCCAAAGCCCAAAGCACTTGGTCGCCCACTTGCAGCCGACTCTCCTGCTCATCTGACACAGTGTCACCGATTCACTATGCTATGTCAATGACACCCTCCCCTTCACCTTGGCAAGCAGGATCGCACAAGTTGTCCCATGTTCGCGTTGATCCATCGGTGACACCTGCTTCTGCCTTCTCATCAACTCTCATCATGATGTGCCACCATGGCTGACATTGACACGGCAGTGTGAAAGTCACCTTGTGACTACTTGCAGCAAGTGTGCTAGTGGTGCGTGAGGTTGTCCCCTTGCCACACAGCCATGTCACTGACACTGCCTCCTTCCCTCTCACCCCACGTGTGGTCATCATCTCACAAGCTGTCTCGTGTGCACACACACTCACACAAACACACCCACTGCATCACACTCCCTTTCGATCACGCTTACGCACACACACACACACACACGGAAAAAGAGACAGACAGACAGACAGACAGACAGACAGATAGAAAGAAGGAGAAAAAGAAAGGACACAGGCGCAGACACAGACACAGACACAGACACAGACACAGACACAGAGACAGTCACACAGGTGTGGGTGAGGGAGAATTGGCGCCCCTTTCATGCCCACATGGATGTGGGCATGACTTCACAAGCATGTCTCGCCTTCACACCCAAAGCCCAAAGCACTTGGTCGCCCACTTGCAGCCGACTCTCCTGCTCATCTGACACAGTGTCACCGATTCACTATGCTATGTCAATGACACCCTCCCCTTCACCTTGGCAAGCAGGATCGCACAAGTTGTCCCATGTTCGCGTTGATCCATCGGTGACACCTGCTTCTGCCTTCTCATCAACTCTCATCATGATGTGCCACCATGGCTGACATTGACACGGCAGTGTGAAAGTCACCTTGTGACTACTTGCAGCAAGTGTGCTAGTGGTGCGTGAGGTTGTCCCCTTGCCACACAGCCATGTCACTGACACTGCCTCCTTCCCTCTCACCCCACGTGTGGTCATCATCTCACAAGCTGTCTCGTGTGCACACACACTCACACAAACACACCCACTGCATCACACTCCCTTTCGCTCACGCTCACGCACACGCACACGCACACACACACGGACAAAGAGACAGACAGACAGACAGACAGACAGACAGACAGATAGATAGAAAGAAGGAGAAAAAAGAAGGACACAGGCGCGCAGACACAGACACAGACACAGACACAGAGACAGTCACACAGGTGTGGGTGAGGGAGAATTGGCGCCCCTTTCATGCCCACATGGATGTGGGCATGACTTCACAAGCATGTCTCGCCTTCACACCCAAAGCCCAAAGCACTTGGTCGCCCACTTGCAGCCGACTCTCCTGCTCATCTGACACAGTGTCACCGATTCACTATGCTATGTCAATGACACCCTCCCCTTCACCTTGGCAAGCAGGATCGCACAAGCTGTCCTATGTTCGCGTTAATCCATCGGTGACACCTGCTTCTGCCTTCTCATCAACTCTCATCATGATGTGATGTGCCACCATGGCTGACATTGACACGGCAGTGTGAAAGTCACCTTGTGACTACTTGCAGCAAGTGTGCTAGTGGTGCGTGAGGTTGTCCCCTTGCCACACAGCCATGTCACTGACACTGCCTCCTTCCCTCTCACCCCACGTGTGGTCATCATCTCACAAGCTGTCTCGTGTGCACACACACTCACACAAACACACCCACTGCATCACACTCCCTTTCGCTCACGCTCACGCACACACACACACACACACGGAAAAAGAGACAGACAGACAGACAGACAGACAGACAGATAGATAGATAGAAGGAGAAAAAGAAGGACACAGGCGCAGACACAGACACAGACACAGACACAGAGACAGTCACACAGGTGTGGGTGAGGGAGAATTGGCGCCCCTTTCATGCCCACATGGATGTGGGCATGACTTCTAAGCATGTCTCGCCTTCACACCCAAAGCCCAAAGCACTTGGTCGCCCACTTGCAGCCGACTCTCCTGCTCATCTGACACAGTGTCACCGATTCACTATGCTATGTCAATGACACCCTCCCCTTCACCTTGGCAAGCAGGATCGCACAAGTTGTCCCATGTTCGCGTTGATCCATCGGTGACACCTGCTTCTGCCTTCTCATCAACTCTCATCATGATGTGCCACCATGGCTGACATTGACACGGCAGTGTGAAAGTCACCTTGTGACTACTTGCAGCAAGTGTGCTAGTGGTGCGTGAGGTTGTCCCCTTGCCACACAGCCATGTCACTGACACTGCCTCCTTCCCTCTCACCCCACGTGTGGTCATCATCTCACAAGCTGTCTCGTGTGCACACACACTCACACAAACACACCCACTTCATCGCACTCCCTTTCGATCACGCTCACGCTCACGCTCACGCACACGCACACACACACACGGAAAAAGAGACAGACAGACAGACAGACAGACAGACAGACAGATAGATAGAAAGAAGGAGAAAAAGAAGGACACAGGCGCAGACACAGACACAGACACAGACACAGACACAGAGACAGTCACACAGGTGTGGGTGAGGGAGAATTGGCGCCCCTTTCATGCCCACATGGATGTGGGCATGACTTCACAAGCATGTCTCGCCTTCACACCCAAAGCCCAAAGCACTTGGTCGCCCACTTGCAGCCGACTATCCTGCTCATCTGACACAGTGTCACCGATTCACTATGCTATGTCAATGACACCCTCCCCTTCACCTTGGCAAGCAGGATCGCACAAGTTGTCCCATGTTCGCGTTGATCCATCGGTGACACCTGCTTCTGCCTTCTCATCAACTCTCATCATGATGTGCCACCATGGCTGACATTGACACGGCAGTGTGAAAGTCACCTTGTGACTACTTGCAGCAAGTGTGCTAGTGGTGCGTGAGGTTGTCCCCTTGCCACACAGCCATGTCACTGACACTGCCTCCTTCCCTCTCACCCCACGTGTGGTCATCATCTCACAAGCTGTCTCGTGTGCACACACACTCACACAAACACACCCACTGCATCACACTCCCTTTCGCTCACGCTCACGCTCACGCTCACGCACACGCACACACACACACGGACAAAGAGACAGACAGACAGACAGACAGACAGATAGATAGAAAGAAGGAGAAAAAGAAGGACACAGACGCAGACACAGACACAGACACAGACACAGAGACAGTCACACAGGTGTGGGTGAGGGAGAATTGGCGCCCCTTTCATGCCCACATGGATGTGGGCATGACTTCTAAGCATGTCTCGCCTTCACACCCAAAGCCCAAAGCACTTGGTCGCCCACTTGCAGCCGACTCTCCTGCTCATCTGACACAGTGTCACCGATTCACTATGCTATGTCAATGACACCCTCCCCTTCACCTTGGCAAGCAGGATCGCACAAGTCGTCTCATGTTCGCGTTGATCCATCAGTGACACCTGCTTCTGCCTTCTCATCAACTCTCATCATGATGTGCCACCATGGCTGACATTGACACGGCAGTGTGAAAGTCACCTTGTGACTACTTGCAGCAAGTGTGCTAGTGGTGCGTGAGGTTGTCCCCTTGCCACACAGCCATGTCACTGACACTGCCTCCTTCCCTCTCACCCCACGTGTGGTCATCATCTCACAAGCTGTCTCGTGTGCACACACACTCACACAAACACACCCACTGCATCACACTCCCTTTCGCTCACGCTCACGCACACACACACACACACACACGGAAAAAGAGACAGACAGACAGACAGACAGACAGACAGATAGATAGATAGAAGGAGAAAAAGAAGGACACAGGCGCAGACACAGACACAGACACAGACACAGAGACAGTCACACAGGTGTGGGTGAGGGAGAATTGGCGCCCCTTTCATGCCCACATGGATGTGGGCATGACTTCACAAGCATGTCTCGCCTTCACACCCAAAGCCCAAAGCACTTGGTCGCCCACTTGCAGCCGACTATCCTGCTCATCTGACACAGTGTCACCGATTCACTATGCTATGTCAATGACACCCTCCCCTTCACCTTGGCAAGCAGGATCGCACAAGTTGTCCCATGTTCGCGTTGATCCATCGGTGACACCTGCTTCTGCCTTCTCATCAACTCTCATCATGATGTGCCACCATGGCTGACATTGACACGGCAGTGTGAAAGTCACCTTGTGACTACTTGCAGCAAGTGTGCTAGTGGTGCGTGAGGTTGTCCCCTTGCCACACAGCCATGTCACTGACACTGCCTCCTTCCCTCTCACCCCACGTGTGGTCATCATCTCACAAGCTGTCTCGTGTGCACACACACTCACACAAACACACCCACTGCATCACACTCCCTTTCGCTCACGCTCACGCTCACGCACACGCACACACACACACACACACACGGACAAAGAGACAGACAGACAGACAGACAGACAGACAGATAGATAGATAGAAGAAGGAGAAAAAGAAGGACACAGGCGCAGACACAGACACAGACACAGACACAGACAGACAGAGACAGTCACACAGGTGTGGGTGAGGGAGAATTGGCGCCCCTTTCATGCCCACATGGATGTGGGCATGACTTCACAAGCATGTCTCGCCTTCACACCCAAAGCCCAAAGCACTTGGTCGCCCACTTGCAGCCGACTATCCTGCTCATCTGACACAGTGTCACCGATTCACTATGCTATGTCAATGACACCCTCCCCTTCACCTTGGCAAGCAGGATCGCACAAGTTGTCCCATGTTCGCGTTGATCCATCGGTGACACCTGCTTCTGCCTTCTCATCAACTCTCATCATGATGTGCCACCATGGCTGACATTGACACGGCAGTGTGAAAGTCACCTTGTGACTACTTGCAGCAAGTGTGCTAGTGGTGCGTGAGGTTGTCCCCTTGCCACACAGCCATGTCACTGACACTGCCTCCTTCCCTCTCACCCCACGTGTGGTCATCATCTCACAAGCTGTCTCGTGTGCACACACACTCACACAAACACACCCACTGCATCACACTCCCTTTCGCTCACGCTCACGCTCACGCACACGCACACACACACACGGACAAAGAGACAGACAGACAGACAGACAGACAGACAGACAGATAGATAGAAAGAAGATAGAAAAAGAAGGACACAGGCGCAGACACAGACACACACAGACACAGACACAGACACAGAGACAGTCACACAGGTGTGGGTGAGGGAGAATTGGCGCCCCTTTCATGCCCACATGGATGTGGGCATGACTTCACAAGCATGTCTCGCCTTCACACCCAAAGCCCAAAGCACTTGGTCGCCCACTTGCAGCCGACTATCCTGCTCATCTGACACAGTGTCACCGATTCACTATGCTATGTCAATGACACCCTCCCCTTCACCTTGGCAAGCAGGATCGCACAAGTTGTCCCATGTTCGCGTTGATCCATCGGTGACACCTGCTTCTGCCTTCTCATCAACTCTCATCATGATGTGCCACCATGGCTGACATTGACACGGCAGTGTGAAAGTCACCTTGTGACTACTTGCAGCAAGTGTGCTAGTGGTGCGTGAGGTTGTCCCCTTGCCACACAGCCATGTCACTGACACTGCCTCCTTCCCTCTCACCCCACGTGTGGTCATCATCTCACAAGCTGTCTCGTGTGCACACACACTCACACAAACACACCCACTGCATCACACTCCCTTTCGCTCACGCTCACGCTCACGCTCACGCACACGCACACACACACACAAAGACAAACAGACAGACAGACAGACAGACAGACAGACAGACAGATAGATAGAAGGAGAAAAAAGAAGGACACAGGCGCAGACACAGACACAGACACAGACACAGACACAGAGACAGTCACACAGGTGTGGGTGAGGGAGAATTGGCGCCCCTTTTCATGCCCACATGGATGTGGGCATGACTTCACAAGCATGTCTCGCCTTCACACCCAAAGCCCAAAGCACTTGGTCGCCCACTTGCAGCCGACTATCCTGCTCATCTGACACAGTGTCACCGATTCACTATGCTATGTCAATGACACCCTCCCCTTCACCTTGGCAAGCAGGATCGCACAAGTTGTCCCATGTTCGCGTTGATCCATCGGTGACACCTGCTTCTGCCTTCTCATCAACTCTCATCATGATGTGCCACCATGGCTGACATTGACACGGCAGTGTGAAAGTCACCTTGTGACTACTTGCAGCAAGTGTGCTAGTGGTGCGTGAGGTTGTCCCCTTGCCACACAGCCATGTCACTGACACTGCCTCCTTCCCTCTCACCCCACGTGTGGTCATCATCTCACAAGCTGTCTCGTGTGCACACACACTCACACAAACACACCCACTGCATCACACTCCCTTTCGCTCACGCTCACGCTCACGCTCACGCACACGCACACACACACACGGACAAAGAGACAGACAGACAGACAGACAGACAGACAGACAGATAGATAGAAGAAGGAGAAAAAGAAGGACACAGGCGCAGACACAGACACAGACACAGACACAGACACAGTCACACAGGTGTGGGTGAGGGAGAATTGGCGCCCCTTTCATGCCCACATGGATGTGGGCATGACTTCACAAGCATGTCTCGCCTTCACACCCAAAGCCCAAAGCACTTGGTCGCCCACTTGCAGCCGACTATCCTGCTCATCTGACACAGTGTCACCGATTCACTATGCTATGTCAATGACACCCTCCCCTTCACCTTGGCAAGCAGGATCGCACAAGTTGTCCCATGTTCGCGTTGATCCATCGGTGACACCTGCTTCTGCCTTCTCATCAACTCTCATCATGATGTGCCACCATGGCTGACATTGACACGGCAGTGTGAAAGTCACCTTGTGACTACTTGCAGCAAGTGTGCTAGTGGTGCGTGAGGTTGTCCCCTTGCCACACAGCCATGTCACTGACACTGCCTCCTTCCCTCTCACCCCACGTGTGGTCATCATCTCACAAGCTGTCTCGTGTGCACACACACTCACACAAACACACCCACTGCATCACACTCCCTTTCGCTCACGCTCACGCTCACGCTCACGCACACACACACACACACACACAGAGACAGACAGACAGACAGACAGACAGACAGACAGATAGATAGAAGGAGAAAAAGAAGGACACAGGCGCAGACACAGACACAGACACAGACACAGACACAGAGACAGTCACACAGGTGTGGGTGAGGGAGAATTGGCGCCCCTTTCATGCCCACATGGATGTGGGCATGACTTCACAAGCATGTCTCGCCTTCACACCCAAAGCCCAAAGCACTTGGTCGCCCACTTGCAGCCGACTATCCTGCTCATCTGACACAGTGTCACCGATTCACTATGCTATGTCAATGACACCCTCCCCTTCACCTTGGCAAGCAGGATCGCACAAGTTGTCCCATGTTCGCGTTGATCCATCGGTGACACCTGCTTCTGCCTTCTCATCAACTCTCATCATGATGTGCCACCATGGCTGACATTGACACGGCAGTGTGAAAGTCACCTTGTGACTACTTGCAGCAAGTGTGCTAGTGGTGCGTGAGGTTGTCCCCTTGCCACACAGCCATGTCACTGACACTGCCTCCTTCCCTCTCACCCCACGTGTGGTCATCATCTCACAAGCTGTCTCGTGTGCACACACACTCACACAAACACACCCACTGCATCACACTCCCTTTCGCTCACGCTCACGCTCACGCTCACGCACACGCACACACACACACGGACAAAGAGACAGACAGACAGACAGACAGACAGACAGATAGATAGATAGAAGAAGGAAAAAGAAAAGAAGACACAGGCGCAGACACAGACACAGACACAGACACAGACACAGAGACAGTCACACAGGTGTGGGTGAGGGAGAATTGGCGCCCCTTTCATGCCCACATGGATGTGGGCATGACTTCACAAGCATGTCTCGCCTTCACACCCAAAGCCCAAAGCACTTGGTCGCCCACTTGCAGCCGACTATCCTGCTCATCTGACACAGTGTCACCGATTCACTATGCTATGTCAATGACACCCTCCCCTTCACCTTGGCAAGCAGGATCGCACAAGTTGTCCCATGTTCGCGTTGATCCATCGGTGACACCTGCTTCTGCCTTCTCATCAACTCTCATCATGATGTGCCACCATGGCTGACATTGACACGGCAGTGTGAAAGTCACCTTGTGACTACTTGCAGCAAGTGTGCTAGTGGTGCGTGAGGTTGTCCCCTTGCCACACAGCCATGTCACTGACACTGCCTCCTTCCCTCTCACCCCACGTGTGGTCATCATCTCACAAGCTGTCTCGTGTGCACACACACTCACACAAACACACCCACTGCATCACACTCCCTTTCGCTCACGCTCACGCTCACGCTCACGCACACGCACACACACACACGGACAAAGAGACAGACAGACAGACAGACAGACAGACAGACAGATAGATAGAAAGAAGGAGAAAAAGAAGGACACAGGCGCAGACACAGACACAGACACAGACACACAGACACAGTCACACAGGTGTGGGGTGAGGGAGAATTGGCGCCCCTTTCATGCCCACATGGATGTGGGCATGACTTCACAAGCATGTCTCGCCTTCACACCCAAAGCCCAAAGCACTTGGTCGCCCACTTGCAGCCGACTATCCTGCTCATCTGACACAGTGTCACCGATTCACTATGCTATGTCAATGACACCCTCCCCTTCACCTTGGCAAGCAGGATCGCACAAGTTGTCCCATGTTCGCGTTGATCCATCGGTGACACCTGCTTCTGCCTTCTCATCAACTCTCATCATGATGTGCCACCATGGCTGACATTGACACGGCAGTGTGAAAGTCACCTTGTGACTACTTGCAGCAAGTGTGCTAGTGGTGCGTGAGGTTGTCCCCTTGCCACACAGCCATGTCACTGACACTGCCTCCTTCCCTCTCACCCCACGTGTGGTCATCATCTCACAAGCTGTCTCGTGTGCACACACACTCACACAAACACACCCACTGCATCACACTCCCTTTCGCTCACGCTCACGCTCACGCTCACGCACACACACACACGGACAAAGAGACAGACAGACAGACAGACAGACAGACAGACAGACAGACAGATAGAAGATAGAGAAAAAGAAGGACACAGGCGCAGACACAGACACAGACACAGACACAGACACAGAGACAGAGACAGTCACACAGGTGTGGGTGAGGGAGAATTGGCGCCCCTTTCATGCCCACATGGATGTGGGCATGACTTCACAAGCATGTCTCGCCTTCACACCCAAAGCCCAAAGCACTTGGTCGCCCACTTGCAGCCGACTATCCTGCTCATCTGACACAGTGTCACCGATTCACTATGCTATGTCAATGACACCCTCCCCTTCACCTTGGCAAGCAGGATCGCACAAGTTGTCCCATGTTCGCGTTGATCCATCGGTGACACCTGCTTCTGCCTTCTCATCAACTCTCATCATGATGTGCCACCATGGCTGACATTGACACGGCAGTGTGAAAGTCACCTTGTGACTACTTGCAGCAAGTGTGCTAGTGGTGCGTGAGGTTGTCCCCTTGCCACACAGCCATGTCACTGACACTGCCTCCTTCCCTCTCACCCCACGTGTGGTCATCATCTCACAAGCTGTCTCGTGTGCACACACACTCACACAAACACACCCACTGCATCACACTCCCTTTCGCTCACGCTCACGCTCACGCTCACGCACACGCACACACACACACACACAAAGAGACAGACAGACAGACAGACAGACAGACAGACAGATAGATAGAAGAAGAAAAAAAAGGACAGGACAGGCACAGACACAGACACAGACACAGACACAGACACAGAGACAGTCACACAGGTGTGGGTGAGGGAGAATTGGCGCCCCTTTCATGCCCACATGGATGTGGGCATGACTTCACAAGCATGTCTCGCCTTCACACCCAAAGCCCAAAGCACTTGGTCGCCCACTTGCAGCCGACTATCCTGCTCATCTGACACAGTGTCACCGATTCACTATGCTATGTCAATGACACCCTCCCCTTCACCTTGGCAAGCAGGATCGCACAAGTTGTCCCATGTTCGCGTTGATCCATCGGTGACACCTGCTTCTGCCTTCTCATCAACTCTCATCATGATGTGCCACCATGGCTGACATTGACACGGCAGTGTGAAAGTCACCTTGTGACTACTTGCAGCAAGTGTGCTAGTGGTGCGTGAGGTTGTCCCCTTGCCACACAGCCATGTCACTGACACTGCCTCCTTCCCTCTCACCCCACGTGTGGTCATCATCTCACAAGCTGTCTCGTGTGCACACACACTCACACAAACACACCCACTGCATCACACTCCCTTTCGCTCACGCTCACGCTCACGCTCACGCACACGCACACACACACACGGACAAAGAGACAGACAGACAGACAGACAGACAGACAGACAGATAGAAGAGAAGAAGAGAAAAAGAAAAAAGGACACAGGCGCAGACACAGACACAGACACAGACACAGACACAGAGACAGTCACACAGGTGTGGGTGAGGGAGAATTGGCGCCCCTTTCATGCCCACATGGATGTGGGCATGACTTCACAAGCATGTCTCGCCTTCACACCCAAAGCCCAAAGCACTTGGTCGCCCACTTGCAGCCGACTATCCTGCTCATCTGACACAGTGTCACCGATTCACTATGCTATGTCAATGACACCCTCCCCTTCACCTTGGCAAGCAGGATCGCACAAGTTGTCCCATGTTCGCGTTGATCCATCGGTGACACCTGCTTCTGCCTTCTCATCAACTCTCATCATGATGTGCCACCATGGCTGACATTGACACGGCAGTGTGAAAGTCACCTTGTGACTACTTGCAGCAAGTGTGCTAGTGGTGCGTGAGGTTGTCCCCTTGCCACACAGCCATGTCACTGACACTGCCTCCTTCCCTCTCACCCCACGTGTGGTCATCATCTCACAAGCTGTCTCGTGTGCACACACACTCACACAAACACACCCACTGCATCACACTCCCTTTCGCTCACGCTCACGCTCACGCTCACGCACACGCACACACACACACGGACAAAGAGACAGACAGACAGACAGACAGACAGACAGACAGACAGATAGATAGAAGAAGAAGGAGAAAAGAAGGACACAGGCGCAGACACAGACACAGACACAGACACAGACACAGAGACAGTCACACAGGTGTGGGTGAGGGAGAATTGGCGCCCCTTTCATGCCCACATGGATGTGGGCATGACTTCACAAGCATGTCTCGCCTTCACACCCAAAGCCCAAAGCACTTGGTCGCCCACTTGCAGCCGACTATCCTGCTCATCTGACACAGTGTCACCGATTCACTATGCTATGTCAATGACACCCTCCCCTTCACCTTGGCAAGCAGGATCGCACAAGTTGTCCCATGTTCGCGTTGATCCATCGGTGACACCTGCTTCTGCCTTCTCATCAACTCTCATCATGATGTGCCACCATGGCTGACATTGACACGGCAGTGTGAAAGTCACCTTGTGACTACTTGCAGCAAGTGTGCTAGTGGTGCGTGAGGTTGTCCCCTTGCCACACAGCCATGTCACTGACACTGCCTCCTTCCCTCTCACCCCACGTGTGGTCATCATCTCACAAGCTGTCTCGTGTGCACACACACTCACACAAACACACCCACTGCATCACACTCCCTTTCGCTCACGCTCACGCTCACGCTCACGCACACGCACACACACACACGGACAAAGAGACAGACAGACAGACAGACAGACAGACAGACAGATAGATAGAAGAAGGAGAAAAAGAAGGACACAGGCGCAGACACAGACACAGACACAGACACAGACACACAGTCACACAGGTGTGGGTGAGGGAGAATTGGCGCCCCTTTCATGCCCACATGGATGTGGGCATGACTTCACAAGCATGTCTCGCCTTCACACCCAAAGCCCAAAGCACTTGGTCGCCCACTTGCAGCCGACTATCCTGCTCATCTGACACAGTGTCACCGATTCACTATGCTATGTCAATGACACCCTCCCCTTCACCTTGGCAAGCAGGATCGCACAAGTTGTCCCATGTTCGCGTTGATCCATCGGTGACACCTGCTTCTGCCTTCTCATCAACTCTCATCATGATGTGCCACCATGGCTGACATTGACACGGCAGTGTGAAAGTCACCTTGTGACTACTTGCAGCAAGTGTGCTAGTGGTGCGTGAGGTTGTCCCCTTGCCACACAGCCATGTCACTGACACTGCCTCCTTCCCTCTCACCCCACGTGTGGTCATCATCTCACAAGCTGTCTCGTGTGCACACACACTCACACAAACACACCCACTGCATCACACTCCCTTTCGCTCACGCTCACGCTCACGCTCACGCACACGCACACACACACACGGACAAAGAGACAGACAGACAGACAGACAGACAGACAGACAGACAGATAGATAGATAGATAGAAGGAGAAAAAGAAGGACACAGGCGCAGACACAGACACAGACACAGACACAGACACACAGAGACAGTCACACAGGTGTGGGTGAGGGAGAATTGGCGCCCCTTTCATGCCCACATGGATGTGGGCATGACTTCACAAGCATGTCTCGCCTTCACACCCAAAGCCCAAAGCACTTGGTCGCCCACTTGCAGCCGACTATCCTGCTCATCTGACACAGTGTCACCGATTCACTATGCTATGTCAATGACACCCTCCCCTTCACCTTGGCAAGCAGGATCGCACAAGTTGTCCCATGTTCGCGTTGATCCATCGGTGACACCTGCTTCTGCCTTCTCATCAACTCTCATCATGATGTGCCACCATGGCTGACATTGACACGGCAGTGTGAAAGTCACCTTGTGACTACTTGCAGCAAGTGTGCTAGTGGTGCGTGAGGTTGTCCCCTTGCCACACAGCCATGTCACTGACACTGCCTCCTTCCCTCTCACCCCACGTGTGGTCATCATCTCACAAGCTGTCTCGTGTGCACACACACTCACACAAACACACCCACTGCATCACACTCCCTTTCGCTCACGCTCACGCTCACGCACACACACACACACACACAAAGAGACAGACAGACAGACAGACAGACAGACAGACAGATAGATAGATAGAAGAGAAAAAGAAGGACACAGGCGCAGACACAGACACAGACACAGACACAGACAGACACAGAGACAGTCACACAGGTGTGGGTGAGGGAGAATTGGCGCCCCTTTCATGCCCACATGGATGTGGGCATGACTTCACAAGCATGTCTCGCCTTCACACCCAAAGCCCAAAGCACTTGGTCGCCCACTTGCAGCCGACTATCCTGCTCATCTGACACAGTGTCACCGATTCACTATGCTATGTCAATGACACCCTCCCCTTCACCTTGGCAAGCAGGATCGCACAAGTTGTCCCATGTTCGCGTTGATCCATCGGTGACACCTGCTTCTGCCTTCTCATCAACTCTCATCATGATGTGCCACCATGGCTGACATTGACACGGCAGTGTGAAAGTCACCTTGTGACTACTTGCAGCAAGTGTGCTAGTGGTGCGTGAGGTTGTCCCCTTGCCACACAGCCATGTCACTGACACTGCCTCCTTCCCTCTCACCCCACGTGTGGTCATCATCTCACAAGCTGTCTCGTGTGCACACACACTCACACAAACACACCCACTGCATCACACTCCCTTTCGCTCACGCTCACGCTCACGCTCACGCACACGCACACACACACACGGACAAAGAGACAGACAGACAGACAGACAGACAGACAGACAGATAGATAGAAGAAGAAAAAAAGAAGGACACAGGCGCAGACACAGACACAGACACAGACACAGACACAGACACAGTCACACAGGTGTGGGTGAGGGAGAATTGGCGCCCCTTTCATGCCCACATGGATGTGGGCATGACTTCACAAGCATGTCTCGCCTTCACACCCAAAGCCCAAAGCACTTGGTCGCCCACTTGCAGCCGACTATCCTGCTCATCTGACACAGTGTCACCGATTCACTATGCTATGTCAATGACACCCTCCCCTTCACCTTGGCAAGCAGGATCGCACAAGTTGTCCCATGTTCGCGTTGATCCATCGGTGACACCTGCTTCTGCCTTCTCATCAACTCTCATCATGATGTGCCACCATGGCTGACATTGACACGGCAGTGTGAAAGTCACCTTGTGACTACTTGCAGCAAGTGTGCTAGTGGTGCGTGAGGTTGTCCCCTTGCCACACAGCCATGTCACTGACACTGCCTCCTTCCCTCTCACCCCACGTGTGGTCATCATCTCACAAGCTGTCTCGTGTGCACACACACTCACACAAACACACCCACTGCATCACACTCCCTTTCGCTCACGCTCACGCTCACGCTCACGCACACGCACACACACACACGGACAAAGAGACAAAGAGACAGACAGACAGACAGACAGACAGACAGATAGATAGAAGAAGAAGAAGAAGGAAGGACACAGGCGCAGACACAGACACAGACACAGACACAGACACAGAGACAGTCACACAGGTGTGGGTGAGGGAGAATTGGCGCCCCTTTCATGCCCACATGGATGTGGGCATGACTTCACAAGCATGTCTCGCCTTCACACCCAAAGCCCAAAGCACTTGGTCGCCCACTTGCAGCCGACTATCCTGCTCATCTGACACAGTGTCACCGATTCACTATGCTATGTCAATGACACCCTCCCCTTCACCTTGGCAAGCAGGATCGCACAAGTTGTCCCATGTTCGCGTTGATCCATCGGTGACACCTGCTTCTGCCTTCTCATCAACTCTCATCATGATGTGCCACCATGGCTGACATTGACACGGCAGTGTGAAAGTCACCTTGTGACTACTTGCAGCAAGTGTGCTAGTGGTGCGTGAGGTTGTCCCCTTGCCACACAGCCATGTCACTGACACTGCCTCCTTCCCTCTCCCCACGTGTGTGGTCATCATCTCACAAGCTGTCTCGTGTGCACACACACTCACACAAACACACCCACTGCATCACACTCCCTTTCGCTCACGCTCACGCTCACGCTCACGCACACGCACACACACACACACACGACAAAGAGACAGACAGACAGACAGACAGACAGACAGACAGATAGATAGAAGAAGAAAAAGAAGGACACAGGCGCAGACACAGACACAGACACAGACACAGACACAGAGACAGTCACACAGGTGTGGGTGAGGGAGAATTGGCGCCCCTTTCATGCCCACATGGATGTGGGCATGACTTCACAAGCATGTCTCGCCTTCACACCCAAAGCCCAAAGCACTTGGTCGCCCACTTGCAGCCGACTATCCTGCTCATCTGACACAGTGTCACCGATTCACTATGCTATGTCAATGACACCCTCCCCTTCACCTTGGCAAGCAGGATCGCACAAGTTGTCCCATGTTCGCGTTGATCCATCGGTGACACCTGCTTCTGCCTTCTCATCAACTCTCATCATGATGTGCCACCATGGCTGACATTGACACGGCAGTGTGAAAGTCACCTTGTGACTACTTGCAGCAAGTGTGCTAGTGGTGCGTGAGGTTGTCCCCTTGCCACACAGCCATGTCACTGACACTGCCTCCTTCCCTCTCACCCCACGTGTGGTCATCATCTCACAAGCTGTCTCGTGTGCACACACACTCACACAAACACACCCACTGCATCACACTCCCTTTCGCTCACGCTCACGCTCACGCTCACGCACACGCACACACACACACACGGACAAAGAGACAGACAGACAGACAGACAGACAGACAGACAGATAGATAGATAGATAGAGAAAAAGAAGGACACAGGCGCAGACACAGACACAGACACAGACACAGACACAGACAGACACAGAGACAGTCACACAGGTGTGGGTGAGGGAGAATTGGCGCCCCTTTCATGCCCACATGGATGTGGGCATGACTTCACAAGCATGTCTCGCCTTCACACCCAAAGCCCAAAGCACTTGGTCGCCCACTTGCAGCCGACTATCCTGCTCATCTGACACAGTGTCACCGATTCACTATGCTATGTCAATGACACCCTCCCCTTCACCTTGGCAAGCAGGATCGCACAAGTTGTCCCATGTTCGCGTTGATCCATCGGTGACACCTGCTTCTGCCTTCTCATCAACTCTCATCATGATGTGCCACCATGGCTGACATTGACACGGCAGTGTGAAAGTCACCTTGTGACTACTTGCAGCAAGTGTGCTAGTGGTGCGTGAGGTTGTCCCCTTGCCACACAGCCATGTCACTGACACTGCCTCCTTCCCTCTCACCCCACGTGTGGTCATCATCTCACAAGCTGTCTCGTGTGCACACACACTCACACAAACACACCCACTGCATCACACTCCCTTTCGCTCACGCTCACGCTCACGCTCACGCACACGCACACACACACACAAAGGACAAAGAGACAGACAGACAGACAGACAGACAGACAGACAGACAGATAGATAGAAAGAAGGAGAAAAAGAAGGACACAGGCGCAGACACAGACACAGACACAGACACAGACACAGACAGTCACACAGGTGTGGGTGAGGGAGAATTGGCGCCCCTTTCATGCCCACATGGATGTGGGCATGACTTCACAAGCATGTCTCGCCTTCACACCCAAAGCCCAAAGCACTTGGTCGCCCACTTGCAGCCGACTATCCTGCTCATCTGACACAGTGTCACCGATTCACTATGCTATGTCAATGACACCCTCCCCTTCACCTTGGCAAGCAGGATCGCACAAGTTGTCCCATGTTCGCGTTGATCCATCGGTGACACCTGCTTCTGCCTTCTCATCAACTCTCATCATGATGTGCCACCATGGCTGACATTGACACGGCAGTGTGAAAGTCACCTTGTGACTACTTGCAGCAAGTGTGCTAGTGGTGCGTGAGGTTGTCCCCTTGCCACACAGCCATGTCACTGACACTGCCTCCTTCCCTCTCACCCCACGTGTGTGTCATCATCTCACAAGCTGTCTCGTGTGCACACACACTCACACAAACACACCCACTGCATCACACTCCTTTCGCTCACGCTCACGCTCACGCTCACGCACACGCACACACACACACGGACAAAGAGACAGACAGACAGACAGACAGACAGACAGACAGATAGAAGAAAGAAGGAGAAAAAGAAGGACACAGGCGCAGACACAGACACAGACACAGACACAGACACAGAGACAGTCACACAGGTGTGGGTGAGGGAGAATTGGCGCCCCTTTCATGCCCACATGGATGTGGGCATGACTTCACAAGCATGTCTCGCCTTCACACCCAAAGCCCAAAGCACTTGGTCGCCCACTTGCAGCCGACTATCCTGCTCATCTGACACAGTGTCACCGATTCACTATGCTATGTCAATGACACCCTCCCCTTCACCTTGGCAAGCAGG